>CM072781.1:135238598-145238598 GCA_036936925.1 Cenchrus fungigraminus | reverse complement strand
AAGAAATGAAAGAACAAGAAAACAGCTCATTGTGGCAAGACTCACCACACCAAAATTCTGGTCAAAACAAAAGAACCCCGAAAGAAAATTTCTTCGTGGGTAATGGAATTTCGCAATTCGTGGATCCAGAATCACCACTCTCCATAGGGTTGCAAACTGCACCATGGCCACCAAAGTTCAAACCAGTCTCCCTCCCGAAATATAACGGCTTCGGAAACTCCACACAGTTCCTCATGAGGTATGAATCGGCTGTGAATTCAGCAGGAGGAGATGATGTCGCACTGGCCAAATCCTTCATCATTGCTTGCGAAGGCCCAGTTCTGAATTGGTACTCTCTGCTACAACCACACTCAGTCTGCAGCTGGGTCGATCTCAAGACAAAGTTCATTCAAGCATTCAAGATATTTCATGAAACAACGGCTCAGTCATCAGATCTGTACAACTGCAAGCAGAAAGACAGAGAGCCATTGCGGAACTTTGTAAGAAGGTTCATGCAGCAGAGATCCCAGATTCCTGAAGCGGATGATAAAACAACAATACAAGCGCTGATCAAGGGTCTGACTCTAGGACCGACAGCTTCGCATCTGACACGAAAGAAACCCAAAACAATTGATGAACTTTTTCATGAACTTGAAGAATACATCATGTCTGATGAAGATCACCGCAGAAGGGTTGCCGAATGAAATGAAGCAAGACAAGGCAACAAAGAAATGACGTGGAGACCTCAATTCCAAAATCCACGAAACATCAATAACGTGGAAAATCCCCAGTCCAATCAGGACAACAGACCAAGCACAAGAGGAGGTTTTGCACCCAGGGGAAGAGGAAGGGGAAGAGGACCCCCGAAACTCACAAACCATAACCCAAGAGATCCATACTTCTACTGCCAATATCACGGAAGAGGTCATAGCATCGAAGGGTGCCCAGAAACCAAGAAGAACATTGCTAGAATTCAGCAAGAGAAAGCCATGATGAGTATTGCCCCCACAATGCCGAACCAACTTCGCCCAAGCTTCTGGCAACCACAGTTCATGAATTCTCAACCAAATTCAGTCACAATGCAATAGTTCCAGCAACCACAGCCATCTTGGCAGCCTTCGCAGCAGTTCTATCCTCAGTCTCAAGCAATTCAATCAATCCAACAGCCGCAGCCAATTCAAGAAATATTGCCACCACCACCTGACAATTCGTCAAGGCCAGAATCGAGTTCAAGAACTCAGAATCCGAAAGCTTTGCCTTCTTTCGGAACTATCATGCCTATCACAGGAGGATCAGCTATGGAGTTCGAAACCAAAAGACAGAGAAACAACTATTTCAGATCCGTGAACACAATCATCAACGACGGTCCAGCTGCACGACCTGAATGGGCCAAAGTGCCGATAACATTCACAGAAGAAGATTTCAGGTTGAAGTCCACGAACCACAATGACGCCATGGTCATCGAGGTGAACATAGCTGGATGGGTCATCAGGAAAATTCTGGTAGATAATGGAAGTTCGGCAGACATCTTATTCTTGAAAACTTTCGAGAAGATGAATTTGAGTCAGCACATGTTGCATCCACCGGAATACCCACTGCAGGGCTTCGGAGGAAAACCAATCAAGCCAGTAGGAAAAGTATCTCTTCCTGTATCTTTCGGAGATCTTGACAACGCCAGAACAGAAAATCTCACTTTTGATGTGGTTGATATATATCATCCATATCTCACGATTTTCGGGAGAGGTTTCATGAACAAATTCGATGCAGTCATAAGACAGCAATTCTTGTGCATGAAGATACTAGCACCTAAAGGAGTTATCACTGTATTCGGCGATCAACAAGAGGCTCGAAACATAGAAAAGGGTCATACCCCAGGGCAAACCAACGTGTATCAGCTGAATTCTACCGAAGAAAAGAAAGAACCTATATCGAAGCCAAGCGAGACAAAGAGAAAATCGAGATAGCTGCTGATGGTGAGACCAAGAAAGTATACCTGGATGACATGCCTGATAGAGCAGTCACGATAGGGGCTCATCTTAACCCCGAAGAAGAAAACGAGCTCATACAATTTCTGAACAAGAACAAAGACGTCTTCGCCTGGTCAGCTAAAGACCTGCAAGGTGTCGACAGAGACATCGTCGAGCATACTCTGGAAACGAATGAAAAAATACCGCCGAAAAAGTAGAAACTCAGGAAAATGTCCGAAGAAAAAGTGAAGGCAGTAGAGACTGAGGTTCAAAGGCTTCAAGACGCGAAAGTGATCAGAGAAGTTTTGTATCCTCTCTGGCTGGCCAACACTGTACCAGTAAAGAAGAAAAAGGGAAGTGGAGAATGTGTGTAGACTTCACAGATCTGAATAAGGCATGCAAGAAGGACGATTTTCCTTTGGAAAGGGTAGACAAGATCCTGGATGATGCTGCCAACAGCGAGATGCTCTCACTCCTGGATATGTTTTCAGGATATCATCAAATAAGAGTGCGAAAAGAAGATGAGGTGAAAACAATTTTCATCGCTCCTTTCGGAACATTTTGTTTCGTTAGGATGCCAGAAGGACTGAAGAATGCAGGGTGTACATTTTCGAGAATGATAGCAATAGTTCTTCACCCCCAACTTCGGAGGAACATTCTAACATATGTTGATGACATAGTAGTCAAGAGCATCCAAAGAAGAGATCACATTGGCGATTTGGCAGAAACTTTCGCGAATCTCAGAGCAGCAAATCTCAAATTGAATCCTGAGAAATGCGTCTTCGGCATTCACAAGGGAAAAGTTCTTGGATGTCTGGTTTCAACAAAAGGCATAGAGGCAAATCCCGACAAAATCAAGGCGCTGATTGAAATGCAAGACCCAATTTCAGTGAAAGATGTGCAAAAGTTAACAGGAAGAGTTGCTGCTCTCAACAGGTTCATTCCTAGGGCTGCAGAAAGAAGTTTGCCTTTCTTCCAATTTCTCAGAAGTTCCAAGAACTTTCAGTGGTTCGAAGCTCAGAAACAAGCTTTCCAAGAACTCAAAGACTATCTGTCAAACATGACCAAGCTGTGCCCTCCTGAGCCAAAATCACCACTTCTGTTATATTTGTCTGCTTCAAATTCGGCTGTAAGTGCCGTGCTAGTGCAAGAGAAAGAAGAAGAAGGAAAACTCAAGCAGATCCCTGTATACTTTGCTTCAGAAGCTCTCTCAGGGTCTAAACTCTTTTATTCTGAATTGGAGAAGATAGCATATGCAGTTGTAATGGCTGCGAGAAAACTAAGGCATTACTTCGAGGGTCACAGAATAAGGGTTATCACGAATCAACCGTTGAATGACTTGTTCGCGAATAAAGAAGCATCTACTCGAATCATCAAGTGGGGTGCTGAACTATCAGAATACACTGTTGATTTCGAGAGAAGAAGCACAATTAAATTGCAAGTCTTGGCAGATTTTGTCGTAGACTAGACTTCGCCAACTCATAATCCTGGTGAAAACATGCTCATACCGTGGGTGGTGCAGTGTGATGGAGCTTGGTGCCGCAAGGGGGTTGGAATATCAGCAGTTGTAACATCCCCAACAGGAATCGTGATAAGATATGCCGCTCGACTCATATTCGCGAATGATGAGAATTCCACGAACAACACAACCAAATATGAAGCTCTACTTCTGGCGTTAAGGAAGATGAAAGCTCTGGGTCAGCAAACCTTCATCATCAAGACAGACTCTAAAGTTATTCAGGAACATATTGAGCAAGAGAGCGAAGCAAGAAATCCTGTTTTGATGAAGTACCTCGAGAAGGTCAGAGAGATGGAAAGGCATTTCAAAGGCTATTCAGTACAACATATACCAAGAGATGACAACAACGAGGCAGACAAGTTGGCCAAAGCAGCAGCCAGAAATCAAGCAATGCCTCCTGACGTGTTCTTCGAAATCATCAAAGAACCGTCCATCAAAGAAACAAAGCCGAAAATCGTGAATACTGTGGAGACTCACGATTGGAGAGCCGAAATCATGGCATACTTGAGGGGTCACTATGAACCACAAGATGAATTGGAGGAGAAAAGATTGAAGCAAAGGGCAAGGGGCTATGCGGTGGTCAACGGAGAGCTGTACAAATCAGGAGTTACCGAACCATGGCTAAGGTGCATTACCTCTGAAAAAGGTGTTGAACTTCTTAAGGAAATTCATAGCGGATTCTGTGGTGCGCATATAGGCACAAGAGCTCTAGCAGGCAAAGCAATAAAGCAAGGATTCTACTGGCCAACCATAAACATTGATGCGAAGAAGCTAGTTCGGGAATGTGAAGCATGTCAAAAAACAACAAATCAGCAAAACTTGCCGTCCATGCCAGTTCACCTAATTCCTCCGACATGGCCTTTGCAAAGGTGGGGAATGGATCTAGTTGGACCACTGCCAACAGCTCAAGGAAACTGCAAATTCGCAGCTGTGGTCGTGGATTACTTCACCAAATGGGTGGAGGTGAAAGCATTGGCGAATATCACGGCACCAACAATCCAGAAATTCTTCTGGCAAAACATAGTCTACAGATTCGGGGTTCCAAGAGAACTGACTGTTGATAATGGGAAGCAATTCGACTGTTACTCCTTCAAAGAATACTGCAAGACTTTGGGCACTCACGCGAAGTTTGTGATGTCTCCTTGCTGTGGTGGCTGCCATATCCTGGCTGGTTCCAGGATGCAGCCCCTGATGGCTGCCAAATCCTGGCTGGTTCCAGGATGTCGCTGGCAAGTGGGCAAGTTACTGTAGGGGTGGCCTACGTATCTGTAACGGGCGTTAATTAAAGCTCGTTACAAACACTGATCAGTGAGTAACGGGCTTCATTCGGAAAGACCGTTACAAACATGCCCACAATGTAACGGGCAATGTAAAAGCCCGTTACCAGTCCTGACCGGTGGGCCCCAGGACCTGGCCCGTTCATCGAGATATAGGAGACACAGGTTGAAAGCAAGCGTCTCCTTTAATAGAGAGAAAGCAGACGCGCGTAGAAACAGATGCGTCTCATTTCGTCGAGACAGAGGAGACAGAGGAGACGCGCGTGAAATAGACGCGTCTCAGTTCGTCAAGATAGTGGAGACGTAGGTGCATAGCAAGCGTCTCCGATATTGAGCTACTGTAACGGGCTTTGCTTTGGTGCCCGTTACGAAAGTTCCCTATGGGCCCAGTGAAACAACCATTTCACGTGACCATTGGCTAGTTGTGGTAACGGTCGTTGTTTAATGCCCGTTACGAATATGTCTTATCAGTAACGGGCATCTGCCCGTTATCTTTCTTGGCTTATTTATAACACTTGATCGGTAACGGGCGCATTGCCCGTTACCAAAGGCGATCTATGCCCGTTACCAAAGCGAGTTTTTCACGTAGTGATAGCTGTCAATATGATATTGTTTTTTTTGTTTTGCAAAATAACAGAACAACCGAGTTTGATTTACATATAGCAAGATTTTAATGGAATCCATAGTTCAAGACTCTAATGGAATCCACACTTCCACACAAACTTTTATTGATTTACATATGGCAAGATTTCTCACCTGCTATTATTCAATCACCCTTAGGCCTTGGAGCAGTGCTTGCATCAGGAATTCCTTCCACATTTTGCACCGAGTCTGCCTGTTGCTGGGCCATTATCGTCATCCCTGCTGCTGAAATGATGGAAGGGTCCCATATAAATGTCTGGAGCTGTTGATTTCAGTTACTAACTAAAAAATAGCAGTAGATTTAGGGAACATGAAAATCACTTGCAAATTCACTTTAGCCTCTTTGGAGAAGCTAAAGCGGAAACACTTACGTTGCGCTGCAGGTCTGCAGTACGTGTGGTTATTCCCACTAGTTGCCGATTGATTTGTGGCACAGGTGGCTGGGGCACCCCGGCTTGTACATGGGCTGCTGTATGGTGACCCCTGTCCAGGAGAACCCTGTCCAGATGTCCCTGCGCTTTCTATGTCGAAGACATTCCTCTGATCCCTGTCCAGAATGCCAGCGTGGGTGAGCAATGCCCACAAATGTGTGAGAAATTCCCCTCCATTTGCCAGGAATTCTATATGCTCGTTCACATTATCTGATGGAGCAACGTAGAGCAACATCTCTGCCCAGAAATCCGCGAGCACCTTCCAACGCTTGTCATCCTCCATTTCCTCGAGCTGCCTCCCCAGTTCCACACCCTTCCGAAAGGTTGACGTCTCCGTCAATCCAGGCAAGCATTTCATGGCCTCATGCTTGTCTTTCGCTTTTCGCAGAAACCGTGCTGCTTCCACTGCTACTGCATCGAACACAAGGCTTGTATCATAGTGGTGCCCGGGAAGCAACTTCGGTGCTGACACAACCAGGTATGCACAGTACTTGGATAGTACCGTGGCGACGTCAAGATGTAACTTGAGTTCTCCCCCATCTCTAGGAGAAAGACATTTCAGTGTTGCCATCTCGCAGTAAGATGTTGCAATGTGCCTAGTCAAAATGATGTGCGTCTGATTCTCCTTGCCCTGGTAGCAGCTGATTCTCGAGTGTGACAGCATGTTGTGCTTGCAAGCCCATAAGAGGTCATGTACTTGGTTATCCACTAGTGACAATTCTCCATTGGCTAGAACACCCTGGGTACGGTGGAGGGAATGGACAAGTGCCTTTTTGACCTCTGCAGGTAACTTGACAGCTGCAGGTTTCCCATGCTCCTTGCGGATATATTTTAAATGAAAAATATCTTCAGTCCTGGTACAAAGGTGCTCAAAGTCTGGAGGCGAAATAAGGCCGCAATTTCGTTTCGTAAACCTATAACACATTAACCTACAGCAATTGTGCTTGTACTTGCTCAGTGATTCAATCAAGGAGTACTGCCCAAGCTTATTTTGATAGTAGCATTTCCTTGACCTTGAGGTGGATGCACCGATAATCATAGCAAGAATAATCTTCCTGACTCCCATGCAGCAGATTTTAAAAAAATGTTTCGTGCATATGCTTCCCCTTGAATTCACTGCTTGTTCCCGAACATAGTGGCAAACAGAGTATACTCCACCCCAAATGCTGGTCCAATAAAGCAAAACTTGGAGAAACTCAAGCAAAGCAATGCATGCTAGTGCCAATACCGTGATAGCACCATCAGCTTTTTCCGTGTCCATGAAATCGGATCCATTCCCCTTGAAAAAGCTTACTGCCAGCCAGTAGGCTGTCCAAGATATCAAGCTGGCTGAAGCCAATGACCAAATTGTTGAAACCTTCTTCGATCCATAGTAAAGGGCAGCATACTTGGTGAAGAAGAAATCATACATAAAAGCTAACTCAACATCAATCACCTTGAAAGCCCTGTTGTAATCAATGGCCCCATTCTCATTCTTCGACAGAAGCCCCTCGACGACAAAATCATGTGTCTTCAGCTGCGAAGATTCAGCACACGCAAACCCAAAGAAACGCCTTCTCAGCAGACTGAAAAGAGAGAAGGAAAGGCACACATCCTTCATTTCCGGGCTTAGTCCACTACACAGCCATATTCTCTCTATATCAATGACTTGAGCACCATCCACTGTTAATCCTGTTGCATATAACATCCCATCAGCTTGCAGTTTTGGCTCGTCGAGGGGCCAATCAACTAAGTAATGATAACCTTCCATGCTGATTGGATTGTAAGATGGGCCACTTCTCGAGTGTTCCTCATACATATAGTCAGCAACCATTTTATTCAAGTTCCATGATCTGCTTGCCAGATTGTATGCCCAAAATCTTTGCATAAATCGAAAGATAGTTAATTGAACCAAATAAGCTACTGCCGCTATGTCATCAGGTCTAATAAGTATACACGTATACATCTGGAAAAGAAGAAACAAAAAGAGCTGATTTGTGTGTTGGTTGTTGTCGTTCAGACTATAAGCTGTAATAGAGTCAACACAACTGAAGAGAACAAACAGGGATGCGGCCCAAATGGGGTACAAGCTGCTCTTCACCGCAGATGAGTGCATTGATCCAAGTGTATACGATACCAAGGAGGAGGACAAAGCGTATGCACCCAAGACACCACGTTGGATGAAGAAGTTTCTGCTGCGGCGACGCCAGGACCCAAAGGCGGCCATGAACAACAGGATGATAACAGTCAGCACCACAAAAACCTCAATGCGGATCACTGTTACCCTGGCAGTGTTCAAAAGGTCCTTCACACAATTTGATCAGGTCATCGATGTAGCGTTCGCAACCCCAAGATCAGGATGAAACTTCGCCCTCCAAGTGAGGCAATAATTGGTCAGCTGCAATGAGTAGATGCACAGTAAAGGTAGTAGTATAACGCCAGTTTGACGTGGTGGCAGAGCACAGCTTTGCAGTTATTCAGGATTTCAGGTCATGGCTTTAGATGGGCTTATATTATTTTTATTCTGTAAGTGAAACTAATCAATTCTAAATATTATATAAAAACATAAATGACGGGACACCTATAGGCATAGATGCATAGTGATAGCACAAGGAAAACATTTTTTAGAATGACAGAAAAGGAGTCCAAGGTAAAAGCAATGGAGCTTGATTTCTATATAAACCCTATTAGTGGTGGTTAACAAGGTTGTGATATCACAAATAGCTGTTTTCGGCATTAAAGTGGCATCCCAAATGTATCTTTCCTTATTTCCCCATATGCTCTTCTTCATCTTGGTGAGCAATCAAGCACAGCAATGGCAGCTCTCTGCTTTCTCTATTCCTCCCAAATCAACTCACCACAGTCAATTTTGAAATAATTTTGACAACAGTATTTATCAGGAAGATGTCATGCTAAATTAGCATAATTTATTCTAGAAACAGAAGTGATAGCTTTAGTTATACAAAATCCAAGAGCAAGTACAACCATGATTGTAAACAAGAGATATAACTTTCATCTGGCCTGGTCACAGTTACATACCGTGTGGTTAAACATCTTCTTGGATGTATTAATAAACTTAGCTCCCTTGGTCCTTCTCCTTAGCCTAAGCGCACTGCAGATGATGAAAATGGTCTCCAATCATCTTCTTAATATATTGATACGCAGCTCTCCTGCGTGTTCGAGAAAAAAAGAAAATGGTCTCCGATGTACTGTGGCTTTGAAGAGGAGACGTTTAACACAAGCTCCTACTTCAGACAAAATGCATGTCAAGTCAGCTCCAATAAGATGCCAAGCTGTGTACAGAAAAGTCTTTGTATTCTAGCAAAAAATCTTTGTAGAGAAGAAAGAAAAGATGGCACATAGTGCAGCCACGTCCATTCAGTAAAATCAGACGATCAAAGTAAAATCCGACCAACTGCTTCTCTATGCTATCAAGGTCCTGGGGTTGCTTCGCTCCATCTGCGGTGGCACCGCAGATACGCGGCCAAATTTTCAACAACGGGAGGATGGAGAGGCAGCCAAAGAAACCTGTGTACCAGGCCATTCGTTCCGCCGGGTGATCTCCTACAGCCACACATGCAGTCGGAAGCAAAAGTTTTGGAAAAAAACCTGATTAGAAAACACAAAAATATTTGAGAGCAAAAAAATTTGGGTAAAAAAAATCTACAACCAAATTCAGATAGTAAAATTTTTTGAAGCAAACGTTTAGAACAAAAAACATCTAAAAAAGTTTATGCAGAAAATGGAAAGAAAGTTTTGGAAAAACTTGAATAAAAATTTGTGTACAGAACTTTCGCATAAAAGATATATGAAAAAAGAAAATAATAAAAAAAGAGGCAAACCCTACACTCGGCGACCGGACGTGCTGCCGCTGCGGTGGCCGGAGGGGCTGTGTGCTGTGCTGGGGCCCGTCAGGGCTCCCGCTTGCCCGGGGAAGCCGCGGGCCGCCACTCCCGGTCGCCCGAAGAGTTCCCTGTTGAAGGGCACAGTGGGGAACGGGAGGAAGAAAAAGATGAGTGGACTGAGAACGTGGACGGATAAAGTTCGAGAGGGAAACCTGTGTACCTTCGTAGCACCACCCATTCGGCCATTCCAAACAGCGACACAACACAAGTGGTACAAAGTCACTCACTAAATGACACCATGATAGTTACACAAAAATAAAAAAAACACACCACGATAGCCCATTATGCTGAACAATTCAAAAACCAAAGAAGTTGCAGGGTGGTATCAGCATCAACAATCAGGGACTGCTGAATGTTATCTAGGACGATGAAGACATCATATCTTTCCTTTCCAAGAATCTTCAAATTTACAAAGGTGCATTTGGCAGAGCTCCCGAAGCTGATTATCTGCTGATTCAAGCTCTGCCAAATAGTTTTTTTTAGAGATAAGTGATTCTCTGATGATTCTATGAACTGATCCTCTGAAATGAATTAAGACGTTGGGAGCTTAAAAAAGTAGCTTCTCATGATTCTGCGAGGTGATTCTACATCATGTTTTAAAAGGTTTATGCTAGAGAACAAAAGAGAACACTTTCAGCCACGTAACCACTTCTCCAAGAGAATCAACGCTCATAAGGATCACAATCATATGGAGCTCTTCTAAACAGACCCGAAGTAAATGAGTTCTGAAAAGTTATCATGATGGGAGATGCAGTGAACATGAAAATCTCTTTCAGATCCACTTTGGCCTCTTTTCTTTGGAAAAGAGAGAAAGGAGGAACACTTACCTTGCACTTCAACGTGGCTCCCACTCGTTGCTGCATTTCCACATCATTGGCGATAATGATCCTTTGACCAGTATCCTCCATTTGTCAGCACCTTCCAGCGGGCACCCTCGTCCATCCCCTTGAAATGCTTCCCCAGCCTCATGCCCTTATGGATATTGTCTCTTTTGGTTCAGAAGGAGGAAATTTGTGGTAGGGGATTGGATGGGAAGCGGTTCTCTGGTACTTCTTTTCTAGCCTAATTCATTCTTCACAAGTAGAGCCTGCTGACACAAATTAACTCTAGAATTAACCGTCAGGCTGGTTTCAAGATTAAAGGTGCTAACATGCAACATCTAGGTGCAATATCGGACTAAAGCCACAATTTCTATAAGCAGATTTCTTGTTCGATTATGGTAAATACCACAAGCTGCTTTGATCCATATTCCACGGCATCATATCACAACAATTAGAAGCATGCTGCAGTCTAGCATGCAGAGAGACTCATGAGCTCTAGAAATGTACCTAATTTCTCGACAGAAAGGCTTTACAACAGTCTTTCTGGAATTATCACAAATCTAGATAGAGAAAATAGTAAAAAAATGTTTATATTTTGATGTCCAGCTGTTTTTCTAATGCATTGTTTCTTCTACAGTGAACAAGTGTAAAAGATAATCTGGAGGCAACAAAAGCAGCTGACAACTCTGGGCATGTCAGTTGTCACATTAGAGCCTCTCTGTGACCTTTTAGTTCAGTCAATAAAGACCAATCACAAATATACTAATGCCCAGATTTATTGTTACACAAGCAGCTCATATGATGGGAAATTTATTAGCATTAATCATGTGAACAAGGTGTGGATAAGTAGATCCTTAAAAAGAGCAAAACGAGACGTGATGATCAGTTTGTCAACAAAAAAAAACATACATTTCACATATTCATTTTGGTATGGCGGCATGGCGCCTGTACAGAATCTACGGTTCTCTGATGTGGTAAGTCGCTCATCAAATCCTCAGCAACTTGTCCTAGTTGATATGTCAAGATGGAATTTCCAAACACAAACACAAAGTTTCTCTAGAACGAGCCAACGACTGCATCAGGTGGCCAGTTTCAGCTAAGGTAGAACGACAGATGTTGCTCCACTGACCTGGACAGTTGCCATACTTTCTTCATCAAAACTATGTTGCTCCCTCTCTAGGATGCCTGCATGGAGAAGCAAGGCCCAAAGATGAGATAGAAATTAAATTCCCCTCCGTTTGCCAGATGTTCGATATGAGCTTTTGCATTATCTGATGGAGCTATGTATAATATCATCTCAGTCCAGAAATCTGCTAATATCTTCCAACGCATGCCATGTTCTATCTCTTCATGTTTCCGTCCAAGCAGGATCCTTTAATCAAAATCCTCTCATCTGATGGTTGCACATTAAAAGTACTCATCATTCTGTACATTTCCTGCAGCGTCAGCTCCTTATTAAATATATTTATGGCATCACATCTCACGACCTCAAATATGATCCTGGTATCTAATTCTTCATCAGGAAGTAACTCCGGGGCAAATGCCATCAGATATGCACAGTAACTTGACAGTGTAGTAGCAATAACATGATTCGGAACTGGGAGATTGTCTTGTTCTTCCGTACCACATGACCGTGCAACATCACAATATTCGGTTGCAATATGCCAAATCAACATGGTGTTGGTGTGATACTCTTGTTGACATGCCCATAGAAGTCCACACTAGGCATTTCGTCGCAATGAGAGTGCTCCATTCGACAGTTGACCATTACTGACTTTGAGAGTACAAGCAGTCGCTATTTTCACGTCCCTAGTCAACTGAACATGGTTTGGACAAAGAACATTGGTTGATCTTGAGGATACTGTTTGGTACCCAAGATAATCAGGAAAGAAACGCCCAGATATGGATCCTACAATGTCAGCAATGTATGATCGGTGATGTAAATCCTTTAGTAATGCGTGCTGGCCAATCTTATTTTGCCAATATCCGAATATCCGGGGAAGCTTATTGTAAATCATATCAAATCCAAATGTGATGCCTTTTCCAGAGATAGACCGACGAACAAGTTGAACCTTAGCCCAATCGGATGACAAATAAAGATAAAGTTGTAGCAGCTCAAGTGCTAAAAGCACTAGCATGATTACTACTGCAGTAAGGGCCATCCCAGAAGAGTTGTTGCTTTTGTTTTCTCTGTGGAGGAAGAGGATCCTATCGACTGTAATTTCCATCTGACATCTGGTTTTAGAGGAGGAATAATCATTAATTTTCTCACAGACCAGATATCCATAACCTGACAAGGTAACAGGATCATAATTGGTTGATTCCATGTGCTCACTCTTCATGTGAACCTGAACATTTCTGCTTTCTTTGTCCAGGGAACTGTTCACAGCCATACTTGCATAAATCCTTCCCCCATTCATTGAAATCATTAAAGCAACCAAGAAATAAACTGCAATAGAGTAGACAAGGGTCATTATAGATCTGAAATCTGTAAGCTTTGACACATCAATCTTCCAGATGGCTACCAGGCTCAGTACACACAAAAGCTGCTGCACGGAACGCCTCGTGTATTGCTTGTTGTCGTCAACACTGTAGGCTGTCATACAGTTCGTGCTTCCCAGGGCCATGACAAATGGGAATACACATGCCCGAAGCAGTTCGCTCGCCACAACAGAAGGAGATGACCGAGCAAGACCAAGTGTGTAGATCAGAAGAGGGGGGTTGATGGTGTATGCCAGCCAGAGTGAGTGCTTAATATATACGTTGCTGGAGCAGCACCGCCACCAACCAAAGACGATATGAACCGAGTGTAGGAGGACTGACAGAACAAAGAACACTTCAACCTGGGCGGTGATGCCTCTTTCCGTGTGCAACCAAGGTACAAAATCTTCAGCAGCCTTTGTCACGCTCAGTTTCAATTCACCAAAGTGCAAGGAACCCGATACATTCATCATCTGCTCGCACACTTAATCTTGATACATGGAGGGACGACAGGTTCTGCCTGGAATCAGCCTTTAATAAGGAATTTTGAGATCCTGATGACTCTGTAGACATAATCTTGATGACTATGAGAAAGTCCTCATAAATACATTTTGAACAATGTTTTTGTTTCGAAAATATTGTCAACTACTGCAAAACGACACGACCTTAAAAGTCCTTTGAACAGAAATCTATTCATGTAACTTTTATACACTAAGCATGCATATTATTCAACTAATTTTTTAGTAAACTAGCAAAGCTTTCAAAGCAAAATTTGCCAAGCATTGTAAGCAGAGGGAGCATGGGAAAAATAGATTTGAGTATGACCGATGCCATTCTGAACTACATGATAGTATGTGACAACAGATAACAAGGTTGCAGAGGACATTCTTAACCAAATCGACCAAGCGCAAGCAGAGGAAGTGATAGAGAGCTTAGTGAGAAGCATAAAACATACCTTGAACAGATGTTCTTCGGCAGAAGAAGATGGCTTGGGAATTGTGGCATCACTAGAATAGCTTGCGGGATGTTCTTCGGCAGAAGAAGATGGCTTGGGAATTGTGGCATCAGTAGAATAGCTTGCGGGATGATTTATAGCGGCAACTCAGCAACCAGCGATGTCTACAAGAGCGGAAGAATGCATCCATCCTAATAACCAGCTTGAGCATCACCGTCGAACCGGGCGGATCCATCGAGTCCGGGGCCCTGGAATCTGGAGCCTGGAGTGCTTAACTGCAGACTGCTCCATCCATCTGTGCTAATGGCTGTCCAATAACTAAGCAGGCGGCTATGGAGCAAATAAATTAAAGCTGCAATTTTTCCTGCTAGCAATCGGCCAAGGAGGAAGAAGGAGAGGAACCCTGCCTGCATCTGCATCTGCATCAGAGAATCAGACGATGACGCACGAGAAGATGCATTCCAAGCAGCGACAGGAATGCACAATTAAAATAAAAAAATCAATAAACTGAACCTTAACGAGGACGACTGCTATGCCTTGTAGGGGCATCATGGTGTGAGTGAGCTGGGTGTTCGCCGGGAAAGATGAACGGCTGCAGGGCGAGGGGCTGGTGCGGATGCCGGCACCGGCGGGGGAGAAACGAGACGCCGCGGCGGCGGCATTTCGGCTTTGCCGGCGGCGGTGCCAGGCTGAGCCAGGCTGGGCCGTATAAAAGGCCTATTGCGTTACCGCTCTACTGGGCCGGCCCTTTTGCTATGCAGCAGGCCCGCCTAACCCAAACTTTCCAGGCCGACGAGGGGCCCAGCCAATTCGACGGGTTCAGCAGCCAGACTCCTGCCGGAAATCCTATATACCTTCCGGAAGATTTTTTCTTAACCATCTTCCACTTCTTCAAGATTCGTGCAACCAATTATAACCCTCGGATCCCACATCTAACCCTAACCCAATCTCTCTCTCCCCCACGCTCCTCCCCCCGGGACCCCGCGCCGCCACCCCCGGGACCCCGTGCCGCCACACCCCGTGCGGCCTCCGCGCGCCGCCCGTGGGGCTCCCCGCGCCTCCTGCCCGCGGTCGGCCTGCCCCGCGCCCGGCTGCCCCACGACCGAGCTCGTGCGCCGCTGGCCATGGCGCGCGCGTGGAGCTCCGCGCCGCCGGCCATGGCGAGCGCGTCGAGCTCCGCGCCGCCGGCCGCACGCGTCGAGCTCCGCGCCGCCGGCCGCGCGCGCGTCGCCCCTGCACGCGCCAGCCGCGCCGCCGGCCCTGCACGCCGCGACTGGAGGGTGGGTGACCGGAGGTTGAAGATGGACAAAAAATCTTGTTCCAACATTTCTGAAAAATGTTGCAACATTTTGCAAAATGTTAATAAAAATAACTAACAAAACCAACATTTTCTTAAAAATGTTGTAATATTTTCGAAAAATGTTGAAAGAAGTCTAAAAATGGAGAAAAATGTTGCAACATTTTAGAAAATGTTGACAAAAAATAGTTGATGAACCAACATTTTTAAAAAATGTTGGAACATTTCTGAAAAATTGTGGAAGAAACCTCCTGAAAATGTTGATTCGAAAAATGTTGGAACATTTTGTAACAAATGTTGGCAATACTTCCAAAAAAATGTTAGAGAAAAAATGGTGGCAACACTTCGGAAAATGTTGACGAAAAAATGTTTGCAAACTTCGAAAAATATTGACGAGAAAAAAGTTGGCAGCTCTTCCTAAAAATGTTGACGAGAAAATGTTGGCAACACTTCCGGAAAATGTTGACGAAAAATGTGGGCTACGATCTTAAAAATGTTGACGAAAAAATGTTGACAACACTTAAAAAAATGTTGACGAAAAAACTATTAACAACAGTTCAAAAAGTTATTAATAAAAAAATTAAAAAAAAAGTCAAACCGCGTGGGTAGTTTGGGGGCTTGAATCTGTTAAGTGGGCTGTTTTAGACCTTCGTGGGCTTTATAGTTCACATCACTATCCACCTTCCGGTAGTTACATAGGAGCTCCCGCCTCCTGCTGGTCGCCCGGCCGACGGCAATACTCAACAGGTACCCGACCGTTCCAGTTTCAGTATGTTGGTCGTTGTGAAATCTGGACGTTAATTAGCTTAGTCAACTACTACCCTGATTTAGCTATGAACATGTCAACTTATTCCTCAGGAAATAAAAAAGGTATATAGTAAACAAAGCTGCGAGCTACTGAGCTACATACATGGCTGCTTATATGAATCATTTTCCATGATTTTACCAAATTAAAATCAAGGTGCCTATTAAGAAATTCTTGTGTGATACTATTGTTTGATAGTATCCTTATCACCTCTTTGGTGTCCCCTGATTTTTTTTTTGCCCTTTGGGTTGGATGCTTTAGATTTTTTTACGTACTGCGCAAGATAGTGCGTGTTTCATTGGTACAGAAGAAAAAAATACAAGATTACATTCTTAGAAGGCCATAGCTAGACAAAAAGAAAGAAAGAAAGAAAACAATTCACGCGTCCGGTTGGATTTGGTCGTCAGGCCATAGCTAGGCAAAAAGAAAGAAAGAAAGAAAGAAAACAACTCATACATCCGGTTGGATTTGGTCGTCAGCACGAGATATCTCTCAACACCCAAACTGGTAGATTGAGACATCAACGTGACCACACCACTCGACTCGACAAAGCCGAAGCTCAACCGCAACATCCAAAAACATGTATGGATATCAACAATGATTGGTTGGTTCCTGCATCCATCATGTGTGTGCCAGTCCATCTAAAGATGCACTGGCCGATTGCAACCGTAGTACATGCCTTCTCTGCCCCGGTAAAGACCCACCGGCCGGCCAACCTACAGTGAAATTTGCCCAGTTCTCCTTTTAAAAGGGAAAGAATTCATGGTGTCTCAGTTCTTCATAATTGCCCCCACCAGACCAAAGCCATCTAACAAGACCTTGTTCGTTCTACTGTTTCGGTTGTTCAGAGGGTTGATTTGATTCCCAAGTGGGCAAAAATAAGAACTCTAGAATAATTAAGCCATCCGGGTAAAAGGAAACATGCAGGACAGTTATTTATCATTCATCAAGTGGAATAGCAAACGATACAAAGTGCGACAATACACACTGCCAGGAGTATTTTGTATGAAAGAAATTGACAGATACATGAAAAGACCCAATAATGGTAGTACAGCGGCAAGCACTGACAAAAGTACATTAGAAATAGATGGCCAAAGGCCTCAATGGTAGAGATCAACCACACTGGCATTCTTCCAATAAGACTTGCAGTAATAAAAAAGAAGTTACTAAAGCACACCAGGATACGATTAAAAACTGAAAAAGTGGCATGGCAGTATCAGCATAAGTGATAAGGGCTTGCTGAAAGTTTCCTTGGATGAGGACAAGATACCTTTCCCAGAATCTGCAAGTTGAAAAGTAAATCAGTCAGTATGAGTTATGACTAAGGTGAAGATGGGTTGGATCCTTTTTAGACATTGAGTAGTGCTTTGTTGGCGCTTGTAATCTTGACATGGTCGCATGCGTGCGTGTGTATGCAGTTGAGTATCGCGTGTGTTAGTTGCAGCAGCGCGCCTCACGATCTGCATGCGACGTCCGGTTCTCGTGGAGGAGGAGTGGCTCACGAACGAGTGCTGGCCGGGTCGCCGGGGTCATGCGTGCGTGCGCGTGAAGGTCCCAGACGTGGGTGTGTGGGAGCTGCTGGCTGCTGCGTCGCTGCCGTGTATAAAGCTGTGTAGATGATGCGTTCGTCGGTGAGCCGAGATGAATAATATGTAGCCAAGATACAGGCCGTAGTGGCGGCCGCGGCGTTCGTCGCCGAAAATTCTTGTGTGCTCCGGCTACTGTCTTCTTCTACCTCGCGTTCGTGTCGTGACTAAGATAGATAGGCAGCTAATTCTCAAAAAAAAAAAAAGATAGATAGGCAGCTGTGAGAGTTCTCGGTTCCAACAAAATTCAGTATCTATTATTTTTAGATTGGATTCCCTGGGTTCGAATGCAACCAGCAGGATATGTAAATTTCAAGGACTGACTGACACAGAACAGTTTAATGATATAGCAACAATACTTACAATCAGGATTCAATCACTATGATCTCATTTGAAGCACTGCATGCACCGGGAGCTCCTTCCACAATCTGCACAAGCCTTTCCTCTTGCCGGACCATCGCTGCTGCTGAAAAATTAAACAAGATTCATTAGCTAAGACAATTCCATTTAGTAGAGCACAGAAGCCTATATAATAATATTTGGAACATAATGGTTTTGGTCACTTGTTGAGAATTGAGCAATATATATCATTTAATGAGAGAGATCGAGACTTACAATGCACGAAGCTTGGACGCGATGCTGGTTGATTTCCTCCATTTTCTTCTATGTCGGTGACGTCGCTTTTTTGATCCCTGTCCAGGATGCCAGCGTGGGTGAGCAATGCCCACAGTTGTGTTAGGAACTCCCCTCCCTTTGCCAGGCACTCGATATGCTCCTTGACTTTATCAGATGGCGCGACGTAGAGCAGCATCTCGGCCCAGAAATCCGCAAGCACCTTCCAGCGGGCGCCCTCCATCCTCTCGAGCTGCTTTCCCAGCTTCACGCCTTTGTAGAAGATCTTCTCTTTTAGTCCTGCCATATCTCCTGATTCTGGCAGGCTCCTCATGGACTCGTACTTGTCTTTCCTGTCCCCAAGGAATTCAAATGCTTCGTCCACAACTGCTTGAAACACACGCCTTGTATCATAATGGTGCCCAGGGAGAAGCTTGGGTGCTGAGACCACCAAGTGTGCACAGTATTTGGACAATGCCGTGGACACGTCAAAATAGACCTTGAGTTCCCCCTCTACACTTGGTTTTGCCATCTCACAGTAACATGTTGCAATGTGCCAGGTCAAAATGAAGCAAGTTTGATTCTCCTTTTTCTGGGTGTTGCTTACGATTGGTTCTGAGGGCTTGCAAGCCCATAAGAGGTGAGGTGCACGGTTGAACTCCAATGATGATGCTCCATTGGTTAGCTTACCATCGGTGCGTTCGAGACTGATAGATTTTCTAGACTGTCCAACTCTCCAATGCCTAAAAATGTTTCCACATGGATGAAAAATCTCAAAGTCTATATTACCAGTCCATTTGTACCAAAAAGATATCCACAAACCATACTTGGACTGATTTTGATAAGAATAGTAGATTACTGATTCCAGTAATGAGTACTGCCCAAGCTTTTCTTCAAAATAGTGATCGTTTGACGCAGACACACCAACCTTAGTAAGAATCTCTTTAAATTTCATGCAGCAACCTCTCTGTCGTTTGTTCAGTGCTTGTTCCCTGACACACTGGCAAGCCAAAGATACTCTTCCCCAAATGGTTGTCCAGTAATACAGCAGCTGTAGCACTTCAAGCAAAGCAATGCACATAAGTATTACTACGGTGATAACAACATCAGCTTCTGTGGTGTCCAGGATAACGCCCCCCTTCATGCCAGAGGGAATCTTTATAACACGACTGAGTGTAAGATAGGCTATTACAGGCATTAGGCATGCTGAAGCCACGGACATGATGAATGGTCCAACCTTTCCATAGTAAAGGAGAGCGTACTTAGTGAAGAAGAAATCATACATAAAAGCTAGCTCAACCTCAATCACCTTGAAGGCCTTGTTGTAGCTGATGGCACCATCCTCATTCTTGGACAGAAGGCCCTTGCACTACGGGAGCCGCCCCCTTCCCCGAGTGTCAAATGCACTCGGGGAAGACCCAAAAACACTCGGGGAAGGCTTCCCCGAGTGCAACACTCGGGGAAGGCCTACCGGGGAAGCGGTTCACGGGGAAGAAGTCTTCCCCGAGTGCCAAAAATCGCACACTCGGGGAAGCCTTCCCCGAGTGCCTTGGTAGCACTCGGGGAAGATTTAACGCCGTCCGCACTGTCCACTTTTTTTTTAAAAAAAAACTCTTCCCCGGGGAAGAAATTCATTTTTTTTAAATCCTCTTCCCTGAGTGCAACAGTCGGGGAAGAAATTCTTTTAAAAAAAAATTCTCTTCCCCGAGTGCCCCTTCCCATGCACTCGGGGAAGAATGGATCCCTTTTTTTTAAAAAAAAACCTTCCCCGAGTGCCCCTGCCTAGGCACTCGGGGAAGCCTTTTTTTTTTTGCTTTTCCATGTGAATAAGCAATTGCATACACACACACACTAGGATAAATATCATATTGCATCATATGGAGCATTTAATAAGACAATAATAGTGTATTGGAAAAAACTGAAAAAAATCTAACATAATAAGAGCGTAAAAACAATATATGCATGTAATATTCAAGGATCAGTACTTTGTTATTTTGAGCCATATTAAAAATACACAAGGATCAATTCCCCCTAGACATTTGCATCTCTAAACATGTGTAAGATGCAGTCCAACGTACCACCAGATTGCAGGCTTTGTGCTTTCCGGATAATTGAGAAATGTGAAATATTTTTTCAGTTAAGGAATAGCCAGACATCACAAACCCACGATAGACCTCAAGGTTGCAAGTAACATACCAACACCGTATGAAAGAGAGAACAAGTTTGGTGTGATCCAGTAAAAGAAAAATGCCTGTCAAAAAAGTGGAAGATTAATATCAGCACAGATGTACGAGATACAGAGCTATAGTTTCAAAGTAATCAAACACTGGAGTATTTCAGATGAGAATGAATGTTGAAATTTGAATTCTCATCAGCATAAGTATGGTTACATACCTTTGGAAAGCCTAGTGTAAGTGGAACAAACATAACACCAAAAAACCTGGAGACCTTTTTTTATTGTTTCTGCCATAGGGTTTCCTTCCATACCATCTTGCATATTGAGCTGAAATAAAAACATTATTGTCTTTACAACAAAATCAGATAAGACACCTGAATTAGAGTGGCCAAAATGCAAACCTCTACTGTAGCCAAAAAGGTCAGTGATGTTAACAATGGGAGGATGATAAATGCATCAGGCGTTGTCAAATCAGTAAACCAATATGCACCACCGATGTAAGAAGTAAAAGGTAAGGAAAATACTATTGCTACATGATAGTATGTAATTCGGTGACAATGGATTTGCTGATTAGTACTTTGCATGTAACAATGAAAAGGTGTAAACTTACAGCAAAGAAAAAGCTCATGAATATAGGCCCCTGTATGAATAGACCCTTCAATGGTGTCAATGGAGTCACATCATGCCTGAAGCAAGACAATAATGAAACAATTATCAGTAATATCTCTTGTACAATTTATATATGATGAGGAAGGAAATACGACTAAAACGAATTGCAAAAGCTAATCGAAAGGGCAGTCAAGTTAGTTAAGATGACCAATTACTTAGGATGAGGGAGGCTGTTTTCATATCATGTGCTGAGACGTGAGTGAACACAATATCCAAAAGGCTTTTGTAGGGTTAGTCGATTAAGAGAGTAACTTTAAGTTCGAGGGTTGCAGACCTGGTAAAATGATGAATTTGTAACATTGGTACATAAAATATTTGGAACCACATGGAGAAATGAAACAAGAAACTATCTTGTAGTTTGAAATTACATAAAAAGTCATATAGAAAACTGCATACTTAAGGAATAGCTCGCCCAATTTGCAGTAGTAGTTTAGTTTTGCAGTGCTCAAACCTGGCAAGAGGTAAATGAATGAGTACTCGTTTGCAATATGCGCATCTCTACTAATATAAGTTTGACTATCGATAAAATGGGACATGTGAAAGGAAGTCAATATGTTTAAGATAATATATATTTCCCTTATAATGAGCAATACGCATTAGTGAGCTCCCAACCAAACCATAACAAACTGAGACTGACTAAAATTCAGAAAGTTTTTCTGTTTTTCTTCGGAGTTTCAGATGAAAACTACTTGAGTTTCATTACTTATTAATAAAAAGGCTATAGTATATCCCAGAACACATCCCAGAACAAACATCTTGAAAGATCATACAAATGCTCATGCACATTCACAATCTACCAATTTGGAGTAGCAATTCACACTTACAGAATATTCACACACATTGACATTCAGAACCTAGCAGTAGCAATTTGGAGGTAGAGGAAGAAGGAAAAGGGAGGAGTTACCTGCATATAGAGGAAGGGAGGTGACTGCTGTCCAGATCGGGAGGAGGGTACACACCGAGAGGGAGGTCGAGGCCGCACCCCGCAGAGAAGGCCGCCACCGTCCATGCGCCGAGGGGGAGGAGCTCGAGGCTGGCCGCGGCGGGGGCGTGGCGGGGCGCGCCGCGGCGCCGGGGACCGGGGCGCGGAGGCGGGGCCGGCGGGGGCTGGGGGCGCAGCCCGGAGGCGGGGCCGGCGGGGGCGGGGCGCGGGCCGGAGGCGGTGCCGGCGGGGACGGGGCGCGGGCCGGAGGCGGCGTCGGCGGGGGCGGGGCGCGGCGGCGCGGCCGGGACGCGGAGGATTGGCGGCGGGGGCGGGACTGCGCGCGGGGGAGGACTGGGGTCTGGGGGGCGAGGCGCGGGGTGTTAGGGTTGTTATTGGACCGGGCCTGTAGAGGTTTTTTTTCTATTTTCTTCCCCGAGAGTCGTCACAGCCTAACACTCGGGGAAGGGAGCCTCTTCCCTGAGAGCTCCCACCTGGCACTCGGGGAAGGGTCTCTTGCCCGAGTGCTACAAGAAGACACTCAGGGAATTAAAATAAAAATTTTAGTTTTTTTGCCTTATTTTTTTTTGAGACCTTCCCAAATTATTTGAAACCTCTTTCTCAAATTTGGGGTAATTTTGATTTTTTTTTGTATATTTCGTTAGTTTTTTTCATTTCGTTGAATTTTTTTTGCATACTTGAACTGCAGGTGCAAGAAGTAATGAAATTTCTTGATTCGAAAAATGATATTCATGATATTTGGTGTATATTGAGGTCGTATCCAGGAACTCACATGAGATGTCGAGCATCTTGTTGCCGTCACATGACGAACAACTTGCGGGAAAAGTGTTTCTAAAGTACAGAAAATCCGAACGAAGTCTGAAAATCACGAAATTTGTCTGGACGTCGTGTTATCACATGTATAGGTTGTGTGCAAGAATTGAGAAGATTTCGAGCAAGTTGGGACGTCGGATGCTTAAAACCCAGACATCTCTATGTGTTATCACATTGATCACATGTGGAGATGTCTAGGTTTTAGGCATCCGACATCGCAACATGCTCGAAATCTTCTCAATTGTTGCACACAACCTCTACATGTGATAACATGGCTCCAAGACAATTTTCGTGATTTTCGGACTTCGTCCGGATTTTCTGTAATTTAGAAACACTTTTCCCGTAAGTTGTTCGTCATGTCACAACAACAAGATGCTTGACATTTCATATGAGTTCTTGGATAAGGCCTCAATATACACCAAATATCATGAATATCATTTTTTGAATCCCCAAATTATATGATTTCATGCTCATGTAGTTCAAATTTGAAGTATGCAAAAAAATTCAACAAAACAAAAAAAACTAATGAAATATATCTAAAAAAATTTAAATTACCCTAAATTTGAGCAAGAAGTTTTTAATAATGTGGGAAGGCCTCACCAAAAAAATAAGGCAAAAAAACTAAAAAAAAAAGAAAATAGTTCCCCAAGTGCCTTCCCCTAGCACTCGGGGAAGAGACCCTTCCCCGAGTGCCATAGCCCGACACTCGGGGAAGAGGCATGCTTCCCCGAGTGCTAGGGTGAGACACTCGGGGAAGAGGCTAGCTTCCCCGAGTGCTAGAGCAAGGCACTCGGGGAAGAATTTTTGCATAACGCCTCCGTCCACTTCCGCCGTCAAATGCAACTTTTCTTTTTCGAGTGCCCCTCTTCCCCGAGTGTTGCACTCGGGGAAGAGGGTCTTCCCCGAGTGCCTAGCACTACACCAAACTGGGTTTGCCTTGGCGGAGAAAAACCGCCAAGGCATATAGGTATACCGCCAAGGTAATTGGCCTTGGTGGTGTACCGCCAAGAAAAATCCGCCAAGTATAGAGAGCCAAGGAAAACAAGTTTTGCTTGGCAGGTAACCGCCAAAGATTGTTTCCTTGGGTGTTTAGCTGCCAAGGTAACTTCCGCGATGCTAAATCTGCTACGGCGCCAATAAAATGTCCCAACCGCCAAATAAATTTGTTTTTATGGCAGTTACATCACGCCAAGCTAAATAGTTTCCTTAGTGATCCTCATTTGCCAAGGTACTTTGTATTCTTGGCGATGGAGCAAAACTGCCAAGATAATGTTTCAACCGCCAAGTAATGAACTTTCTTTGGCGACCAAACCCTGCCAAGCTAATTTAGTTCATTGGCGATAACTACATGCCAAGGTAGTATATAATCTTGGCGACCTCATCGATGCGCCAAGAAAATGTTCTAGCCGCCAACTAAATAAATTTCCTTGGCAGTATGATCCTGCCAAGTTAAATAGTTTTCTTGATCATTTGTTGCCAAGGTAGTATCTATTCTTGGCATATTACAACAGCCAAGGAAAGGCATTAACTTAACAACACTATGCCAAGGTAATGTTATGTTTCCTTGGCAACTACTCTTCTGGGCCAAGAAAATATTTGCATAGATTCCAGAAAATTAAAAAAATCATGTTTCAACATCCTCAATCAGTTGAGCCAAATTCAATTATATATTAATACAATAGTTCACAACAACTAATTGTTCATTACAGGTCCAGTTTGCATATATGGCAAACATCAGCATCACATACATCATGACTACATATAATCTAGATGGCAAATATTGTATCATGCCTACGGGTCATCACCCACATCCACAAATTGCATTAGCAAAAGATCAGCTACACATCATATATGTTAGCTTCTACCAAAAGAGACCCAAATCAGTAACACCACATCCTACTAGCCCTAGCCCTTGTCACAGCAATGATTATCATCAAGCGCCTTCAGAGGCCTCACCGGCAGCCTCGCCTTCTGGGTAGCAATCAAGATCACTATCACTATTACCTTCACTGTAGGAATCACCACCCGCTTCATCATCTTCGTTGTCGTCGTCATCATCGCCATCATCATCATCACCGTCACCTTCCTGGTAGCTGTAGTCATCATCTTCGTCGTCGATGTTCTCCATGTTGCGCCTGTATTCGACTGAGTGAGAGCCTCCACATGGGGATACAACAGCCTGCACAATCAATAAATCCTGGTATGAGTTAATGGTTTAGCTCCCATCCAAGGAACATAATGGCAGCAACAAAATGATAAGATCTTTACAGTTAAGACAGATAGATTAGAGAAAATATTTATGCCATCAACTCACAATTGTTGGACCAATCGAGATGAACCTAGCAGAGAACACACAATTTTACTTGATTCTAGGACACAGACCTTACCATGAAATTAATCTAAGGCTGACAGTTCTAATCAACAAGAAGCCACCTTTTCACTGCTGCAACTCATATTGGCATTCTGCCACAAACAATATTAATTGTCTAGATGAAATATCCTCTAGATACATGAATTGTAGAGTAAATTTGTAACCTGTTGACGACGTGCGTCAATGTTCTCTAGGCGATGTAATAACTCTGCTGGTGGCTCTTTTCCAAAATCAGCATACATTGCCTGCAGTTGAAAAAGGCACCAAAATGAAGATAAATGCATCCGACATGTTATTTGCTAGAAATAGTGAAATAGTTATTACCATAATCAGTGAACGGTTAACACTATTTTCATCAAATAGTATCTCGTTGGTCTGTTTCAGATTCTCATTTTCTTTGAGCACCCTTTCATTTTCTTGGAGCACCCTTTCATAATCATCAGGATTGATTGGCTTAAAAGGTAATGATTTACCATGCACTAAAACAAGTGCTTTGTTCACAGCACCATCACCTATTGGAACACGCCCATGCTTTAGGCCGCGTCCTATTGTGTACAGTGCCTTCCCATCCAGTTCTTGTGAATTCTCATCTGGAACTAAGGCTTTATAGTCATCCTAAAATAAGAGAAATGTGTTGACATGTCAAAATATTGGCTGCAGCATTCATGCTATGGACTACTTAACCAGCTCCAAGGAATATAGTCACTACCAGATACAAAGTTTATCGTTGCAATTAATATGCTCCAGACAGAAATAACAATGCTCATAAAACTACTCTAAGAGTACCTATGTTGACATGTTCACAAAAAAAAAGAGTACCTATTTTGACATAATTAGATAAACATCATATGCACAAATCACAGCATTTTGTCTGCATGTGTCCACTACCAGATTGTAAGATAAGTTGCTAAGAAATAAATAGATCAGGTACTACTGACAAGTGTAAGATAATTTGCTAAGAGAGAAATAATACTAAGCTTACCAAGCGTTTTTGAGCTTTTTGGCTGGGGATTGGACCACTCCTTCCGGTGCTGTCCACAGTTTTCATTCCAGATTTCATTACAGCATAGGTGTTAATAGTGCCACTCTTCTCAGGACCAAATTTATGTTCCTACAAGAACAGAAACTTCAAATCATGCATTGGAAAAATTTGTAGAGGTAATGTACAGAAACATCAAAACAAATAGGCAAGGCAAGACAGGATTCCAAATACCATGTACTGCTGTGTCTCTGAAAAATTCCTCGAACCTGCCCTATTCTGGGCTTTATCTCCGGGATTATTGCATGACTCTTGAGCTTTCCGTCTCTTTCTCTTGTACTCAGCAGTAGTCCAGTATTTGGAGAACCATGCCCAAGATGCCTTATTGCACCATTCCAACCGACAAGTTAGGTATTGTTGTTCTGTAAGTTCAACGGTGCGTGCTCGTGTATCATCACAGTTCTCATTCCTTTGGTTAAAGTACTTCTTGACAGCTTCCAAACGGAGTTGGTACACCATATTGCTTACTCTTCTGACTAGGTAGGCTTCTAAAACTCTGTCAGCAGCAGCCCTATGTCGTGGATGAACTGTAAACAAACTCTGCATGCACAAGACAAGGCAAAGTTATTAGACATACATGTAGATAGATCTGTAAGCAATATATTTGAACAAGCAAATAGTTTTATAAGGTGAAGTTATTAGCTAGACAGATAAATATTAGAATCCTCAAATTAGCAGTAAGATAGATTACTAACCCAGAATTCTTGCTTTACTCTTTTGGAATAACAAACTCCATCTTTGTTCCTTTTCCAATAATAATCATTCCATGACATTGCTGGTCGTTGTTTAACAATTGTACCTTTCTCATCATATACCTTGATAATACCTGGGTACTCCCGTTTCAGAATAGCTCCCACTTGTGAGGGGTATTTGAGGCCTTTAGGATTATAGTTAACATATTTGAACTGACTGTTACAGAAAAATAGATACGTGAATTAGATAGTTTCCAATTAATAGTAGAATGACAAGTGAGGTCATTTGCACTTACCTATGTCCTCTAGGTTGTAACTCCACCCTCCCACTACGCGGAGCCATTTTCAGTTCTGTCCTGGACATCTTTGCCCTCCCTCTTTTTGGAGCATCCTCACGGACTCGTTTTGAATTAGTATTCAGTTGGGAGTTACCACCATCAGTAGCACTGTCTGGTTCAGGGTTGACACCATTAGCACTGTCCGGTGGAGTACCACTAGTGTTTAGTTCAGAGTTGACACCATTAGCAACCCTTCCACAGTTAACCTCATTAGCACTATTTGTTTCAGAGTTGACACCATTAGCAACCCTTCCACAGTTAACCTCATTAGCACTATTTCTTTCAGAGTTGACACCATTAGCAACCCTTCCACAGTTAACCCCATTAGCACTATTTCTTTCAGAATGTTGACCATCAACTCCCACTACTGTGGTGTTAACACCATCAGTACTGATCCTTTCAGTGTGACCATTGTCAGCTCCAACCATTGTGGAGCCAACCCCAACAGCTCCATCATTCAGGCTGTTCGTGTGACCATCATCAACATTTCTCCTTTCAGATCTCCCAGCAAGTGCCCTTCTTGACTTGCCTCCAACTCTTGTTGACTTGCCACCATCAGGACTGCTCCTTTCCGAGCTCCTAAGATAAGTTCCACCACTTCTTGTGTTAACTTTGTTGGCCTTGCAACCATCAACACTGCCCCTTTCATTGCTTTGTCGATGGCCCCGAACCCTGCTGGTGTTGAACTTGTTGGACATGCCACCATCAGCACTACCCTTTTCAGAGCTCCTAGCATGTACTCCCTTGCTTCTCTTGGATTGGACACCATCATTGCTACATCTTGTTTGATTGCTCCAACCCTCTGCTGTGCATTGCTTACTCATTAGCCTTTTGTGTCGAAGGTTGTGCATCTCCTGCATTATCGGCAAAAGAGTTAGTATATATATCTCAAGCAAAAAAAGATTGACTTTGAAGAACATGAAACAACATGTAAATGACACTTTTAGCACATATATAACAGGGAGATGCAACAGCTAGCATAAATGTTGTTTAGTTCCAGAAGGTACACAAGTTGTTACAAAGCCTAGAAAGCACAAGTACAACATGTAAAAGAAAATGTTCAATAATCATTAGGATCATAAGCTGGATATTCAGGCTGATCTTCATGGTCCTCATCTTCATCTTCTTCATCTTCTTCATGTTCTTCATCTTCTTCATCTTCTTCGAATGTATCATCATCCAACTCTTCTTCACCAGGACTGTGAGTGTTCAATTTGGATAAAAATTCCAAATCCTTAGGATCAGTTATCTCATCTGAAACAACTGGAATTGTGCTATCTAGCTCAATATCCAAATCAATGATGAATGTTCCATCCAATCCATCCTCTTGAAAAAATGACAGTTCTTGCACCGGCCTAGTAGAAGGGCTTGACTCAACATTGTTGTCATCTAGGGCAATATAGCCATGTGGAGTAACCTGATATGTAACCCACCACTCCTGCAGATCTGCTTTTCTCTGACAGGCATATGGTAAATAGTACACTTGTTTGACTTGACTTGCCATAACAAATGGTTCAAAAACAGAAAGCCTCGCAGCATGCTTAATCTCCACCAGTCCCAAATTTTCAGTACGCCTAGTTCCATTTGGTGTTGGATCGAACCAATCACAATCAAACAAAACTATCTCTAGTTGCAAACTCCCTTCCCATTTTATTTTTATGATGTCCTTAATAACACCATAATACTCCATCTCATTGTCATCATCATCAACACAAGAAACACAAACACCAGTATTAATTGTGGCTAAGCCTGATTTAGTTCTCTCATGCGCCTTTGAACAGAATCTAAACCCATTCACATCATAACACCCATAGCTTGTTACTCTTTTGCGGAAACCATAAGATAGATGACATAATGTAGTATCAACACCAATTGTCTGCATGCACTGCAAATTAGTAATAGTTTGACATGTTAGTTTTAGTTCAAAACCGGCTGTTACATTACTCAATGTGAAAGGTTTTAGTAGGATTACTTCTTCTTTGAACCATTCAAAAAAATTAGGCCCATGTTTTCCTCGACTACTCTTCCACCCATTTAACCTCAAGTCCCTGAGTTGTTCAGATGTTGGTCTATTTCTGCTCTTCCATTGTTGCTTCTCAAATTTACTAGGAGAACAAAGTAAGTTAGAATAGAGGTAGCAATAGTTACAGAAAATGTTTTAGTTTGCAATATTGACTAGAAGAAAGTATATTACTTGAAATGTTCTTCCATCTCTGGTATGTTTGTCAAAACATATAAGAAAGCAGCATCATACTCTTCTGTTGAGAGCGCACGTACACCACGGGGGCTAATGCACCGGCCAGGATATTGAAAGATTTCAAGATTGCATGAACTTTGAAAGGTACAAGCACCATCATCATAGCGAGGAATTTTGTTTCTGACTGATCGGACAGTGGACTTAAAATATAGAGATAGGTGATTTGTGGCCTCCTCAACTAACTCAGCCTCGACGATGCAACCCTCAACACGAGCCTTATTTCTTACTTTTCTCCTAAGCTGTTGGATTTTCCTCTCAAACGGATAGTTCCAACGTGCTTGAACAGGACCTCCTAGTCTAGCCTCATAAGGAAGATGAACAATCAGATGTTGCATTGGGTTGAAGAAACCTGGAGGAAATATCTTCTCCATTTTGCAAAGAAGAACAGCAACTTGCTGTTCCATTGAGCATATGGTATCCTTCTTCAACTCTTTGGCACACAACTGCCGATAGAAAAGGCTTAGCTCAGCTAAACACATCCATATGTTTTCTGGAAGGAAGCCACGGAATGCTACAGGAAGTAAGCGTTCCATGAAAATGTGATAATCATGACTTTTTAGCCCTAAGATCTTCTTTTTAGTCAAGTTCACCCCTCTTCTAATGTTGGCTGCATAGCCATCAGGAAACTTGAGTTCTTGAAACCACTTAAGGATAGTTGGCTTATCATTCTTATCAATGCAAAATGGGGCCCTAGGCTTGTCCCACTTGCCATTTGGCTTTAGCTTCAAATGGTGTGAGGGACGGTTGCAAATTTCAGCTAGATCTCTCCAGGCCTTAGCATTATCTTTAGTCTTCTCAGATACGTCAAAGCATGTATTCCATATAGCTTCACCTAAATTTTTCTCATTGTGCATCACATCAATGTTGTGCCGTAGCAAAAGTTTATGGAAGCATGGCAATTGCCAAAAGCAACTAAGATGGGTCCAGTTATGCAATTTACCATAGCTTTTTGTATCAGCCACTGATGTGTTAATTTGGGCAAGGACTTCTTCCCCTGTCAAGTGTCTTGGAGGCCCATCATGCACCACCGTGTTCTTTCTAAATGCATTGGCTTTAGATCTAAATTCATGGTCTGTAGGTAAGAATCGCCTATGGCAATCAAACCAGCATGCTTTGCGACCATTACGTAGGCGAAATGCTTTACTATTACATAAGCATACTGGACATGCAAGCCTACCATGAGTGCTCCATCCAGAAAAGTTACCATAAGCAGGAAAATCATGGATAGACCATAGATAGGCTACACGCATTGTAAATTTCTTCTTGATCGAAGCATCCACAGTTTTAACACCCTTCCACAAACTCAACAATTCATCGACTAAAGGCTGCATTAATATGTTTAGTTTCTTTCCGGGATGTTCAGGACCTGGCACAACAAGGGCAAGGAATATGTATTCTGACTTCATGATAGTACCAGGAGGAAGATTAAGTGGAGTGACAAAAACTGGCCAGCATGAATAAGGAGCTGCATTTATACTAAAAGGTGTAAAACCATCTGTTGCCACGGCAAGGCGCACATTTCTTGGGTCCCTACCAAAATCTTGGAAGTCTTCGTCAAATTGTTTCCATGCTTCACCATCACATGGGTGCAACATCTTACCAGATTTGGACTGCTTGTGAGACTGCATCAGCTTTGCTGTCTTTTCATGTGCATACAATCTTTGCAATCTATCTTTGATGGGAAGGTACCGCAAGACTTTACGTGGGACTCTATTATGGCCTTCCTCATAGCGTGAGGTACCACAAACATCACACTTGTCTTTATATTTATTCTCCTTATAGTAAAGCATGCAGTTGTTATAGCACACATCAATTTTCACATATGACATACCCAGACCCTCCAATAGTTTCTTCGACTGGTAAAAGTCCTTGGGAACCTTAGATTCTGGAGGTAGAAGTTCATTGATTAAGTCTAAGTTTGCTTCAAAGTGTGCAATTGACATATTGTACTGTGACTTAAGAGCTAGTAAACGTGCAACAGCAGAAAGAGATGAGTGAGTTGTGTTATCATGCACGGGTTGTGCAGCACTATCAACCATCCTATAATAGGCTTGTGCTGAGGCTGTAGGCTCTTCATCACTTGTCTGTTCATAGTCACCACCTAGGTCAACTAACATGTCATCCATGCGATCAACTTCCTCAGAACTCTCGTCACTTCCAACATCAACCTGACTCTCTCCATGTGATGTCCATATTTGATAGTCATGCCTAAACCCATGTTTACACAAGTGCATCTCTACATCAAACCTTTTATGCCTCACATAGTTCCGACACAAAGCACACGGGCACTTAATGGTGTCATTTTCAACCAGACTTAGCGTAGAGAATGCACGGTCTAAAAAATTGTTTGTGTTTTCAATCCACTCATTAGAAGGAGGATGTCCACGAGACCAACCACTATACATCCATTCACGATCTGTCATTACTCTTTCTGCTGTTTTAAAAAGAGATATGTTTTAATTTCACAACAAGATGACACATACAAATCAAGTATACCAGATATAAACAGTTAATAGAAAAGGATAGGTAAATGGAGAACTGATATTGATACTTACTGCTAGCACACAAATGCTATCTTGGACAAAATGCACGCCACAGCTAATAGATGGCCGCTTCCTCAGATGATCAATTCAATTCTGAAAATAAATTGCAACAAAAATCAACCTTAAGTTACTACAAATGTGATGTCTCACCATCCATACCACTACGGATGAGTATGAAGATTAACAAATAGGTACATTAATTATAGACAATGTAAAACACAGTCCTGTTACATGAATCAAAATGCACCATTTAACTAATATTGATACTTACTGCTATTTGATCAGAGGTCTGCGGTTCTTGGGAGGGAAGCACTGTGTTCTTCAAATCAGTGTACAGTGTCTTGTTACTGAATCAATTAGTGTTGATGGACGGGACACCAAATAGATAAGGGGCTCCTCAGATCCAGTGACCCTTGAAAAATATTACAAGCAAGAAAATCAGATTTAAAGAATCTCCACTTCACCCTTTGCTTGCTCAGCTACCGGAGGATTCAGTTAAATCAGAGATCCTATTTTTCGAAAGAAAAAACTAATCTAGTCTCTGCCGGCAGAAATCAATAAAGAATCCCTCTAATGTGGATATGCTTTTTCCTCACACAGTGGGAGAAAATTGAACAGATCGATTGAAGCAAGAAAGAAGAAGTGTACCCAAGCAAGTAGCAAGCAAGACAGGAAGGGGATCGATCTTGACCACAGCCCAGCCAGGAGCACCACGTCGGCGGCGGCCACAATACTAAGGCGCCCTTGCCGTGAGCACCACGCCAGCGGCGGCCACAACACGGAGGCGCCCGTCACCACGTCGCCAGTGAAGGGCGCATCTTCTGGCACCACCACCGCTCACTCCACATCACCGGTAGGTGCCAAATGCGAGGTAGATGCTGCAGGCGGAGGGGGGAGGGGTTCTGAAAATTGGGGATGGAGGAGATTCAAGAGCATCTGGGATTGGAGATGTGGGGGAATACGGAGGCTGCTGGTTCGATTTGCAGGATGAGGTCGATTTGTTTTTTTACGAACAGGATGAGGTCGACTGGCGGCGGCGGAGGCTCGGTTAGGGTTTCCTTATTATATATCCAAAGGGCACGCGAGCGAGTTGGGAAAAATATTGAGCCCAGTTAGCGCGGGAGTGTGGATGCAGCTGCGCGGGAGTGTGATGAGTTTTCGTAGGCCATAAATAAACCATCCACTATTTGTTTTTCCGTAAATATTCAATGATCATCTGTTATAATATTTTTTTAGTATCATAGAATAAACTCCATCCAGTTCATATATGCATGATCTGTTATAAACGATGGCCGCGTTATCCCCGTAGGTGCTGGGCTTTGAGCGCTGCTCCGGCCGGCGGAGCGACGCAGGTCGCAATGCCCCACGGGATTTTGCTACATCTTTTGTCGTTTCTTCCAAGCTATGCGGGATTTTGCGGGTTCTATGTTGTTGTTTGCATAGCTGGTGGGATTAGCATGTTAGTGATTGTTAAGCCACAAAGCTGTTGCCTCTGGGCCGCATGTGCCACAAACAACGATTTTGAGGGGCGGGTAAGCGGACTTGTGGAAGGACCCGCCCAGCCTGCATCCGTATGTACAACCATCTCTCGATGTCGAGATGTTATGAGTTGTCATGAGGATTACGTCAACTGTATCGCAAATCTCGCCATTGTCCCCTTCATGTGTGCCATGCATGTGCCCCTTCGGAAGGGCATCAGTAGTTTTCTAGTTCTTTTCGATGACTGCATATATGCTAAAGTTTGACCAACATAACCTTCATCGTACCTAAGTGGATGACCATATGCACAAAGATGTGTGGGATGGGTATGGGATCATAGGGTGGATAGGACATACATGGATTTTAGGACGTTGAGCAAAGGGGAGAAGGTAGAAGATGTATGTGTTACATTAAGTCATGGTATACACATTATTGAGACAATGTGGCTATTAAGAAAGATCACCACAAGTTTAAGACAAAGATATCATGCCAACATACAAAATGCATGTGTTCAAAGAAGCGCAATTAGCTATAGGCTTCGAATATCACAAGAAAAGATTAAGTTTACTTGGCGGCTTTTAAAAACCGCCAAGAAAATATATTGTTACTTGGCGGTGAGTACCCAAGGAAGCCTTGTTTACTTGCCGGTCGACTACAACAGCCAAGCAAATCCATATTTTCTTGGCGGTCTATGAAAACAGCCAAGAAAATTCACTATTTTTTTGGCGGTTCCTAAAGACAGCCAAGTTAATCCTTCATTTACTTGGCGGTGTCCACAAACTGCCAAGGAAACTGAAGCTTTTCTTGGCAGACCAATAACACTGCCAAGAAAATATGCTTTTCCCTTGGCGGTTCGGAAAAACAGCCAAGGAATTACTTTTTCTTTGCGGTTTTTTGTTACTGCCAAGAAAACATTATATTCCTTGGCGGCTCAATTTTTGCTGCCACGAAATACCTTAGCCGCCAAGGCAAACCCAGTTTGGTGTAGTGTAGCTTCCCCGAGTGCCATGCACTTTTTGGCACTCGGGGAAGCCTACCTTCCCCGAGTGTTTTTCATCCCCGAGTGCAACTCTCGGGGAAGATTGTCTTCCCCGAGTGCCCGATTTTTGGCACTCGGGGAAGCATGTGACACTCGGTGAATTTGCCTTCTCCCGTAGTGTTGAAGACGAAATCATGTGTCTTGGGTTGAGAAAATTCACCGCACTCAAACCCAAAGAAGCGCCTTCGCAACAGATGAAAAAGGGAGAAGGAAAGGCATGTGTACTTTAGATCTTCGCTTAGTGACCTGTCCTTGCACTGCCATACCTTCTCTATGTGAATGACTTGATCAGAATTTGCTTTTAATTCTGTTTCATATAAGCTACCAGCTACGAGCTCTGAGTCTCTCAGGGGCCAGTCAACTAGGTAATGGTAACCTTTCATGCTGGCTGGATCATAAGCTGGTCCACTCTTGGTGTGCTCCTGATACATGTAGTCTGCAACCATTTTGTTCAAGTTCCATGAGGCACTCGCCAGTAGAGATGCAGATAATCTATGCGCAAACTTGTTTTCAGCTACCAGAACCAGCAGGAATGCAACTGGGATGTAACCTTTATTTGACGGCGATACAGCGGTAATAAGCAAAGATGCATATATATTATACATCACCAACTGATAGAACTGTCTGTAGATTTGCTCGTTATCATCTAGGCTGTAAGCTGTGATGGAATTAGCACAACCAATGAGAATGTAGAGGGTTACAGCCCAAATCGGGTACATGCTGCTCTTCACCTCGGAAGACTGCATCAAACCAAGTAGGTATGTTACCAGGGAGGAGGACAAGGTGAACGCGCCCATGACACCATATCTGATAAATAAGCATCTCTTTTTCCGACGCCAAGACCCAAAGATGGCCAGGAATAACAGCATGATAGCAGCCAGTACTACAAGTCCTTCAATCCGGATAAATGTTCCCCTAGGGCTCTTCCAAAAGTCCTTGGTGCGGTTGGACAATAAGGCCAATGTGGCATTTATTCCCCCGATATCAAGCTCTGACCTTAACGCGAGGCAGTAGTCATCAAGCTGTAATAATGAGTAAATAATATCATTTTAAAAGGTGTAGCATCAACTAATATCGTTTTAAAATGTGTATAGCATCAAATAATATCATCCTAAGGGTGGTCAGCAATCATAATTAAATAACAAGGAGTCCTTAAGCAGTTAGCCAGGCTGGCTCCGTAAGGCCTCCAACAGCCCTGACGACATCATCAGCTGCGGTGGATCGGAGCTGAGATACAATTAAGGACATGTACAACAGTGTTGCCATCTACAATTATATGTCTGTAACCATCTAGGCCCTTTCGCACCTTTGGTAAGGGTGTGTTTCGGTGATAAATGACAACCATATGCTTGTGACTAACCTTTGTTTTGTAGCGGATTATATATTGGGTTATTGTCACGAGTATCGAATGAAAAGAGACCCCTCAATTTGAATTTATGGACGATCAATGGATAAATACTACAAGGCTAAGGACTTTGATAGTTCCAAGTGTCACAAGGTGATGAAGGACACTTGGATTGCTAGTTTGTAGTGTTTGACCATACTATTAAGAGGGGTTCGTGCACTAGTAGCTTGACCATGCACCAAAAAGCCAAGAAAATATGCACACTCAAGTTCCTTGGATGTTATCAAGCTCAGAGAGTTCATGGAAGCAAAGTAGAAGCAAAAGAATCGACGGAAAACTCAAAGGCGTTTGAATTGGATGAGTTGAAATTCAAGTCATAGCGTCGGATGAACCGACGCCATCTTTTTTACATTCGTCGGATGAGTTCAGCGGCCAAAGATTTCAAAAGACACCGTCGGATGAACCGACGGTATAGGCAGCGGTTCATCCGATGCCTTAGGGTTTGGCAACAGTAAGGGTCAGAGCTCAGTCTCTTCAGCACCGGATGATCTGACGCTCTGACCAGCGGTCTATCCGACGCTTGCATTTAAATAATACAGAGACGCGCCAAAACTTTTGCTTCAGCACCGGATGAACCGACGCTTAAGAAACAACCCAGCGGTTCATCCGACGCCTACGTTCAAACTACACAGTACTGCCCCGAGTGGGTGCTCTTCAGCACCGGATGGTCCGATGGGGCGTCGGTGCATAGCGTCGGTGCATTGACTGGGTCACTTGGTTCAACGGCTATTTCAGCGCTTGTGAGAGACCGGATGATCCGACGCCTGCGCAGGGGGGAACCATCGGTTCATCCGACAGTACTACTTTTCAGGGAAACTTTTCCAACGGCTAGCCTCCCTTGCTAGGCCTATAAATATGACCCCCTACCTCTCTTGAGCTGCCTTTGCCATTCTGAAGATCTACTGCAGCCAAGGAGAGAAGGAGAGTGTGTTCTTGCCATTTGGGATTCTCTTCCTCTTCATTGAGGAGCTCTTTCTTAGTGATCAAGGGTTTTCAAGGTGCATACATGGCTTAGCTGAGTGCTCAGGTCAAGTGAAAGTGTGCGGGCTTGTTACTCTTGGAGTTTGACTGCTCCTAGACGATCTTGGTGCTTTGGGGGTTCTTGGTGAGCTCTTGGAGATTGTGGGAGCCTCAAGAAAAGCTTGGTGTACACGGTTCGAGACCCACCGTTCCGGAGATGGAGAACGGGTACTCTTAGTGAGCACTTGAGTCTTGGTGACTTAAGGTGGAGCAATACTCTAAGTGAGTGCTCCAACGTGGATTAGGGGGAAGCGTCAACTTCTCGATACCACGGGAAAAAATTCGGTCGTCTCTTGTGCCTCTCTATCTACTTTCTTGCATTTAATTTCTGCACCTAATTTCTGCACTTAAGTTTCCTTGCTTTTGTTCTTGTTAAGTTGCTTGTGTGCTTCATATCTTGTCTATGGTGTTCCATATCTCTTAGGGTGAAACTTGCTAAGGAAACTCTTGTTAGTGTGCTTTAGTAGTAGAGAAAAACCTTTTTAGATGGGCAACACTAGTTGATAGGTTAAGATTTTCTTATCGCTTTAGAAATTCAAAAGAAGTCCCATATTCAACCCCCCTTCTATGGGCCATTGATCCTACAATGTCATATCACACACAGACAATCAATAACTTATCTAGGCAGTATGCAAACTTTTTAGGGATTGTTTAGAGCATATATATGTTCTATTGGTAGGCATTGGTTACAAGGAACAGATATACCATTGCAAGAATCCAGGAGTTAAAGGAACTTAAGATTTTGAATGGTACCCTAAAAATGTTTACAAGAAATTGATGATTTAGTTCCCCAAGGAACTTTGTGCATCCTTAGCATGGCTTGGCACTACATATGCAAGAGCTAAAGGCTCATCTCAACTGTAATTTTATTTTTGGTAGAGAACAGATGAATCAAGTGGACTTACAATTGTAAAATACTAACAATAATGGCACCTTCTTAAGAACAACATTACTGGCAGCGACATGACCATGTTGGTCAGCGTGCGCCTCCCTCCCCGGTTCAGCAGTTGGACGCACCAAGCCAGGATGCACAGCTCGACCGGGGCGGCAAGCTCGTCGAGGACCCAAGGCTGGCAGCTTGGAGTCAGAGAGCGGGAGCCCTAGGTACTGTTAGAGTGGTTGTGTATAAGGCCATGGTTGAGCCTCTAGGGTTGTGTGGCATGCTGGCCTGTATGACCGCCACCCAACCCCCTAGGCCACCACGGCGCGGGAAGGCGGCGAGGACACCGGAGCAAAGATGGTTCCAGCAGAGACCCTGGTGCAGGAGCGCAGCCTCCCGGCGACGGCGAGAAGACTTATTGGGCTTCTTGGGGATGGAGTGACCACGACGGCTGTGGGAGGCAGGAACCTCTGGCACGAGAGGAGACAACATGGGATCGGTGGCTGCCGGTGCCGGAGCGGCGGAGCCGGCGTGCAGGCGGCCCGGGGGTGGGTCCGGCGGGGCCGGCGGGGCGGCCCTCTCTCGGGCTCTCTCACTCTCTTCACTCATCCCTACAATCTGCCCCTACAATTCAAGGCTAGTCCAAATTGCTATGAAACGTGTCATATTCGACTTCAAAGTTACAACTAAACATATACTCTACATGTATAATAATATATTAAAGAATTTTGAATCAAATCCAAATAGTTTAGAACAATGAAATTTTGAAGGCCAAAATCTCGTGCTAAATGCGAAAAAGACAAGCATATTTTCCCACATCAAGACTTTTGAAGGACAGAAGAAATGGCTGCAAGAGACACAATAATTTATTTGGTCATAGGCGCATACCGTCTGGTTACTCATCTCTTTGGGCGTGAGCTGAGGAAAAATGATGTCCTCCCCTCCCTGCTGGTGCCCAATGTAATGGTACTCTTGCTTTCAACCTGACGAGAGACACTTAAATAGGCAAGCACACATCTTGCAGTACACTTGTTTATTAAGAGTTTTTTTGATGCTATACTTGTTTAAGAGTGGTGCTTCAAATACAAAGTCTGCTGACGATCCAGATACACCAACACCGCGGCCGCCCCCAGGCTTCACCCCCGCTCTCCACCCGCCTTGCCGCTGCCTGAGTTGTCGCCGGCCAAAGCCAGGCGGCTCCGAGGAAGGCGGCGGCAGGGCTCGCACCCCGACTCGCCTACTTCCTACCGTGCCGACGCGCCCTGCCCGTTTCCTTTCGGTGAGGACAGGGCTCTCCCCTACCACGGTCGACCCCCGACGGCCGACTTTCCTCCGTTGGAGATGGCGCCCCATCTTTGGTTTCGGAGCCCGTCGGACTTCAAGAGGAGGACGGCTGGATCCCAGGCGCCCGTTCTCCCCCAAATCCGTCGTCTCGTGATCGGATCCGTTGCCTCCATGGCCGGATTCGGTTCTCCTTGACCGGGTCTAGCCGTCTTGAGGGTGGATCCACCACCCCCAAGTCCGGTTCGTCGTGATGTGCATGGCTGCGCCGCCGGCGCCCCACCTTCTCAAGCGGCGCGATCCGACGGCCAGATCGACGGCCCGGGCTTTCCACCGCGTTTACGGCCGTCTCGATGGCGCACGGAAGTCACAACGCGGCTACGGCGGCGAGCGTAGGAGTGCCTGGTGAAAGCATTGTTTGGTACATTTTGTGCCAACACCGGCAATAACGACACTCATGATTCGGACCTCACGCCGCCAGTATACCCGATGTTGGCGGCAGCACCTCTCGCTGCTTGCGCATAAGCTGCAGGCGGGGGTGCCTAAGGAGGAGGACGAAGAGGAGAAGATGAGGTCGCACATCCAGTGGCGACTTCGCGTCTTCGCCGACACGACGACGGCGGCCGTTGCTCCCACATTCTAATAGTGAGCAGCGATCTCTCTTTCGACGGGGACAGGTGCGTCTCCAATAGCGACCATTCGGTGTCGTGATGCATCTTGGCGACCCGATAATGCACAGAGTCGGCAGCATATGCATATCCATCGCTGGATCTGATCCACATTCTGTTTGGATCGAGTGTGGGCCGATGTGCCAGTGGGGGATGTCCGGAAGGCGGCATATCACTTTGCCTTCGCGTCGGGCGCGTTGAGGTGGGGTGTTCATAGATCTCAATTCTTCGACGCCATGGATGCTAGTTGATCTTTAGTACACTTTTCTTGTACTAGAGTTTTTTCTTCTTAGATTTTGTAATAAGTTTGGCTGTGTGTGGTCACGTAGAGGCTTTGGCTGTGTGCGTTACCGCAGAGGCCGGAATGTAATTCCGTTATCTAAAAAAAAATACTTGTTTAAGAGTTACATTGTGACTACACTCAAGGAATAATTAAGATGCATGCTTAAGGAGTGCAGGAAAGGTTTCAACACTACTGAAACGACAGCTGAGTGGCCCAGAAGGAAAAAATGCTGCACTCACAGGGTCGCCAACTCGCCATGACCATCAAGAAAGAAGAACAAGAGCTGCAGGTTGTCTTGTACTTTTTTTTTGCTATTACCGGAAGCTTTTTCATGTACCAGAGGATTGCACCTTTTACTTTGGCTTTTTTTGCTATTACAGGAAGCTTTGGCTTTTTTTTTTTTGCTATTACAGGAAGCTTTTTCATGTACCAGAGGATTGCCCCTTTTAACTTTGTACAATGTCATATACTTGCTTTCAACACAACGGAAGCCGTACTTAGTCTGAATATCATTTCAATCTCCATACACGTATTATTTTAATGCCCAGAAATAGAGTAAGGAACTCTCAATCATCAGGCAGATGCTGTATATATAAGATGTTTGGATTGTCTGCTGGAGCCGACGTTGCTTGCGCCATGTGGAGCACATCTCCCAGGGTTGCAAGTTTTTTTTTTTACGGTCACAGGGGAGCATCCCCACATGATTTTCATTGATGGGCTTTTAAGCAAGCCAAAGTGTTATAACACATGAGGTTCAGCAATTTTACAATACACCCAACACAACAACACACCTGGGGAGGGGGCACACAACCAGATCAATAGACCAAGCTAGGGCACTAGGAGAGACAACCATCGCTGCTTGTTGATGGAAGCCACCACCAAAACAACACATCATACTCGTCGGGTACACCACAACAATTGCCCCTCCACACCACCTCTCGTAGCTACGCCGCTCCACCATCACCTTCCATCTAAGGGTCACACCAACGAAGAGGGGACTAAAGGCGGTGGGAGTGGCGCAAACCAAGGCTCACCAAAAATGACAGTCTTCCTTTCGATGTTGATCACTGCTAGGGTGAGGGACTTTAGTCCCGGTTGGTAGAGGCCTTAGGTCTCTCAAGTCCAACCGGAACTAATGATGAGAGACAAAAGACCCCCTTTAGTCCCTGGTGAAAGAACCGGGACTAAAGGGGACCTTTAGTCTCGGTTTGTATTACCAACCAGGACCAAAGGAGTTTGAGAAAAAAAAGCCCTCTACACCAGTCCCCGTCCCCATCCCCCGTTCCCCATCCCCTATACATCTCTCATCTCACTGGGCTCGAGTGAGCTCAAATCAAGAACAAGAATGGAACTTCGCAAATTGAGTTAAATTACATTAGCAACATACTCAAATCGAATCAAATCATGGCACTATCACACATGCTCATTTCATTCTCATCATCATACAACTCGATTCATCACAAGAAAAAATATCATCATCATACAACTCAGATTCATCACTATAGAAAATCATGAGAAAATTAGAAAAAAAAATCTTGCCTCTACCGTGCCGCCGACGCCTGCCTCGCCGACCTGCTCGCGTCCACGCCGGCCTGGCTGCCAGGAGCCTCGTGCCGCACTGGCCAAGTCGCGCCGGCCTCTAGGGGCCCCACGTCGCGCAGGCCAGGTCGCCTCGCCAGCCGAGACATGCCACGCCGCTGGCCAAGACGCCCCTGGCGCCGGCCAGGTCGTGCAGGCCAGGTCGTCGGGCCGGCCAGTGTGCGCCGCGCCGCACAGGCTGGGTCGCCGCGCCGCCGGCCAAGACAACCCACGTCGCGCCATGCCGTCCAGGCCACCCCGCGCCGCCGGCCGCGCCCCCGCCGGGAGACCCTGAGCAAGAAGAGAAGGAAGAGATAAGGATGGAGAAAGAAGATAGAAAGAAGAGAGAAGAAGAAAGAAGTGGCAACCTGGCCTGCTGCTGCTGCGGAGATTTTGGAAATGGATGATTAATGATCATCTTGATAAATGTCACGGACCTGTGAAGACGATGTGCTGCTGGCCGCTGCTTGGTGTGTGGCCTTGTTTATGTAATGTTACTAGGATCGTGAGACGAACCCAAACTTTTTTGGTTTATGCTCCCTCCGTTCCAAACTACTTGTTGTTTTGGCTTTTCTAGATACATTTCTTTTATTATCCACCTATAGATATATAGGTATGTCTGATACATATATAACAAAAGGAAGGTATTAAAAAAGGTAAAATGACAAGTAATTTGGGATGAAGGAAGTATGATCCATGGAACTGGGATACTTGACACTGACCATTATTTTCGTTGTATCTGCATATGTTGCCATGGAATTAGTAATTAGTTTTCTTTAGAGCACAATTCTTGCGTGATTTTTTTCCTAATGGGAATATTTACGTCCCTATTTAAAATGTTGAAAAATTGTAAGCACGGCCAACAACAATAGTTGGCTCTTTAAAATCCGACAAGATGACATTCCGAGCGAGGGTGATGATGCGCCAATGCCCAAAGGTTAAGAAAGTACGAAAGATGTCCGGAATCATGAGCGCGAATACGTGAGCGAATAGCAAAGCATAAAGAGAGGATCGATATGATGCCCATCGACAGGCAAAAGCTTTGAGCACAAGATAGTGGAAAATAAAGCACCAAAGGTATGGTGTTGCCTGCACCACATTTGGTATGCTTTGATAGAGTCTCTGTTCTCAATTGCCATGCTTTGTCATGAACTGTGCAAAAGCACCAGTTTGTTGGAAAAAGGAATTGCTTTCTGTCAGTATCTCCTGAACTTTATTCAGTTACAACTGGGTTTGGAGTATTTCTGTCAGTATCTCAAAGTTACAACTGGGTTTGGAGCATCAGTCTTCGGCTTTTTGATTGCTCTGTTAGTACCGCTGTTGCATTTTCTAGGTCATGGCTGAATTCATCCCTCTCTAGAATGCTTTTCGTTAGAATTATTTAGGCCTTCATGCCTCACCTTATTAAATAATTTCCTGGTGCTTAGCTGATGGTCTGGAAGTAACTCTGGGACAAATGCCATCAGATATGCACAATAATTTGACAGTGTTCCGGCAATAGTACGATTTTAAACAGACCTCCCTCTACTTCCTTTCCACAAGATGCAATGTCAAAATATTCAGTAGCTACATGCCAAATCAACATGGTGCCTGACATGAATTTCCCTGCTGACACGCCCATAGAAGCCCACATGCATATGGAGCCATGGAGGCTCACACGGAGCACATCTCGCAGGGTTGCGAGTTCGTCACCCATCTTTGGGCCTTGCTGTGTAATTTGTATCAAGCAGCTGCATTCTGAAGACGTGGCAACCTGGCCTGCTGGGGAGATTGTGGAAACGGATGATGAATATATATGGAAACTGATTCTAGGATGAAATTAAAAGACGTGCATAATTATTATTCTCCGAAGAACAACAATCCAGGACTGACTCCGAGCTTGTTCATGGCCTGTGCAAAAATGAAAGCGGAAGCCGCGGAACCAAACCTTCGTCTCATAGTTTTAACACGGTGATTGAGCGTGATTAACGAAGCTGCATATCTTACAGCTGCTAGACAGAAGCTTCTTCCTGCGTAAATGATGCATCCGACAAGACGACATTCCGGCAAGGGCGATGATGCGCCAATGGCAAAGCATAAAGAGAGGATCGATGTCCATCGACAGGCAAAAGCTTTTGAGCAAAGCTGCAAAGCACCGAATTTGGAAACTGAGGTCTTTTAGTAACACTTGCAGCATCCTCCTTGCTCCAGTCAAGACAGACAGTGGGACGAAGCCTCGTTCTGTAAGCCTTCTCAAGGAGCAGGAAGGCACGAGGATAGGGATTGTGTATCAACACGACCTGCGAGGAGCCTTAGAGGCAGGAACAATATGGTATGCAACTTTCACTCTGACTAATTAATTTACTTGTTGCATTCTTTAGCTACTTTATCTGTTATGAAAACAGAGGCAGATGCATGCTTTGGATAGAGTCTCTGTTTTCTGTTGCCTTGCTCTGCCATGAACTATGCAAAAGCACCAGTTTATTTGGAGCTGGAGAAATCAATGCTTATGCTCTAGTTTTTATATTGCTTCTCCCTTTTGGAATAAACATGGCTTTTCGTAAGGATCTTTTGAACTCTATCTTTGCTTAATGTGGTTTCAAATTTTAGGCATATCTTATTTTTATATTTTGGATTGGCTGGAGAGACTAACTTTTTTGGCCAACCAAGGAGGATTTAGTGGTATTATTAAAAAAAGGTCCATATGAATTGCTGACACCCTAAACTATATAAGGGCATCCGGCATCCACGTCTTAAATATACTCGTTTTATAATTCTAAAAATCAGTCAAAAGTTGCAATGTTTCACAACAAATATTTGTTGTTACTCCTTGATGAAAAATGTGTTCCATAATATATAGCTTTTTCAATTTAAATTAAGCAGTATATATAGTTTTACAAAATTACAAATCTAAGTATGATGTTGGGGACCTTGTTGGTGCCCTATACAACCTAGCCCATTTGAACTGCAGCCAACCCATAAAGCAAGCCAACGCGACGGCTTAATTCTAGGCGAGCAAACATGTGTGATTCTGTTCTTATAATACAGTTGGGAATTCTTCTTATCTGAAACAATCTTCTTTTCTTCAAGGGTGATTATCGCCGTATGGGGAATGCGGAGCAGCACTTGGGAAATGAAATGTCCGCAACCTTGATGCTTCAGCTGACAGATCTATGGAGGAGTCCTAGGGGGACTGTCCTCCGTATCGAGGCATTAGCACTAGTGGCCATTGTGCTCTCCTTCCTTGCTGTCTTTGGGTCCTGTCGCCGTTGGTCCAATCGTTGGATTGTCCAGAAGGGTTTCTTGGCTGCACAAGTGTTATCTTTGTCCCTTGGAACTTACAGCATTGGCCTAATGCAGTCTTCATCAGTGAAGAGCGAGATGTATCCCTTATGGGCTGTGTCCTTACTCGCTCTCTTCAGCTGCGTTGACCCTGTCACCACCTACATCGGCCTTGACTACAAGGGCCCACTCTCGAAGGCGATATTTCAGCTTTGCCTCTACTGTGGATATGTTGTGCTGATGAGTGTATCAACCATCACTGGTGTTGTTGGAAAGTCAGCCATCGGCGTGCTGACTGCCATCACCTTCATCAAGGGCTTTCATAGGTCACTGGCGTTTGTCCTGCCAAGCATAACGCGGAGCTATATAGGAGGTCTATTTAGTGCGGAAACAAGTGCTTTATTAGTAGGTGATGGTAAGAAACTGGAAGTCCATTTAGCCTTGTTAAATGAAGGCATTAGTCATAGGGATTGTGCAACCATGGCTGACATACACAAGCACATGAGTGAGCTACAGTTGCCAGAGGTCAGTGCCAACGGGTTGACAATCGAAGACATGTGCCTCGGCTACTCTCTGTCTCATTTGTTGCAAAGGCGTTTCCTTGGGTTAAGCAGCAGCATTGAAATGGAAGAAAAAATAAAGGTTTTTGAGAATTTGGTAAGAGATGATGGCCGTCTGGAGATGGACTACAAGAGGACCTTGAAGGTGATTGAGGTTGAGTTGGCTTTTCTGTACGAGGTCTATTTCAGCAGCAATGAGTTCCTTCACTTATATCAAGCAAAGACTGGTACCTTCTGGACATTGGCTTCATTCATTACGATATGTTTTGTTGGGGTAGCGGCTGCCATTAGTCCTGGGAGAATGTCCAGCAGCAGCCAGCATGTTACATCCACCTCCGGTCCAGCTGTTGACGCCACAACAGCTGACCTTGTTGTCACTCTTGTCATATTGGTCTTCCTGGCTGTGCTGCAGATGGTGCAGTTGATCCGGTGCTGGACGTCAAATTGGGCGAGAGTCGCCTTTGCCTGCGAGTACACCATGACATCTGAAAAAAGAAGAATAAGAAGTCGAATGTTTTTCCAACAAGGACAAATGAGCCCCAACTCTAGAAAGAAGGAGAAGCAAATCAGTCGATGGATGAGACTGAAAGCGTTTCTAGTTACCAGGATCAATTGGTTTGACAAGTAACTCTGGCAAGATCAGCTCGGGCAGCATTCATTAGATGATGCACGGAACCAACGCTTGAAGGGTTCTTGTCCACATTTTCTTCATCCATGTGTGAGCTGGCTTTGCAGGGATCCATGTGTGACCTCACTTGTGAGGACCGGAGCGGCTTACGCTCTAACGGTGCTCATGGAACTGCTGGGCAGTGACACCAGCAGAGGGGTTACTGCCATTGGGTTGCACGACGATGTGAAGACATCCATCGCTGATTTCCTGGGTCACATCAAGAGCAGAAGAATAGAGGTGGATTGGTCATCTTTATTTGTTGACAATGGGCTAGACGCGTCCTACCTTCCCTACAGCAATGTCCCTCTGAAGCTTGGCGATGGTTATACCGCCAGCGACAATCCGTTCACGCACCGTGTTATGATATGGCACATTGCGACATGGTACTGCGAACAAAGCGAGGAGAAGCTGCAACAAGGGACTGCAGGAGCAGGACGACGAGGAGAAGACAGGGAGAAGAATCAGCGAGTGGCCAAAGATTTGTCCAAGTATTGCATCTACTTGGTGACGTCGGTGGCCGAGCTACTCCCTAGGCCGCCGATGGAAACAAGGGTTATAGATTTTGTTAGCAGCGTGGTACGCATCTACAAAGAGTCTGCGTTAGGAGGGAAACCGTTCCATTTTCCACAATATGAAGGCTATAGTAATGGGCCAGAGGTCATCGTCAACCTCTTCTGGAAAGGCGTGTATTTGGGGAGGACGCTTCTCAACGAGACGACGCCGCCGCCGCCTGTCGGTGTTTTAGACCGGCAAACCTACCAAGGGGGTACCCGAGGTAGTAGATTGTGCTGTGGAGGATCGTGATCGGGAGACCGAGAACTCGAAGGTATGCACAAGGACACGAGACACAAGATTTATACAGGTTCGGGCCGCCAAGGTGGCGAACCCTACATCCTGTTTGGGGATCAAGTATGGCGCCCTGCGCTTGGTGTTGCTTGAGATCAGGTGCCCGGCTAGGTACCTAGCCCTCCTTTATATAGTCCAGGAGGCGGGTTCCTAGTCGGTTACAAGGCAGGAGTCCTAGTAGGATTACACGGAACGAGTTCTAATAGGAATACAGGGGAATTCTAGTAGGAGTCCGTCTTCATCCTTCCTCGTATGGGTACCCGGGGAGTATGCCCGACAAGCCCCCGAGCACATTGTAGTCGAGAGTAGTAGTTCGAGTAGTCTTGAAGCCTCTTCGAGTAGTTCCTAAGCGTCCTCGAGTATTGCTTGGAGAAGTCTTCAATAGTACTTGAACTGACACGAGGCTGGAAGGTGGTCCAGCTCATCTGTCTTGAAGTCGAGATTATATGGAAGTGCGGTTGCAAAATCGCACTCCATATGGAGTAGCCCCCGAGCCTTAGGTTGAGTCGTAGACTCTAGCTGAGGGTCAATCTTGATTCCGAATCTTCCGTCTTGAAAAAATTGAATGATGGGTGTAGCATAGCAGCCCCCGAGCCTTGAAATGATTAGGTAATCAATCCAAGGGTCTTCAGTGTTCGCGAAAGCCATCATCCGAGTACTCTTGCAGCGTGTAGCCCCCGAGATAAGAGAGTCGTATGAGCCACATCGAGTAGTTGTTGGTGCGGAGCCCCCGAGCTTGAGAGCGAGCGAAGCCTGTTGAAGTTATCCTCGAGTAGTAAGTTGAGTGCAGCCCCCGAGCTGGAGAGTTTCCGAGTAGTAAGTTGGCATCAAGTCGTGGAGCTTGAGAAGTAGATGTGCCGTCAGAACGGACTTTAGATGCGACCGAAGTCGACTTCAGATGCCGGCAGAGCAGACTTTTAGAATGCGACTTGAGAACCGAAGTCGACTTTAGATGTCACGCGGGGCGGACTTTGATATGCGACTTGAAAACCGAAGTCGACTTTGTGCCGTGCGGAGCGGACTTTGAGATGCGACTACAGTAGTCGACTTTGTGCCACGTGGGGTGGACTTAAGATGCAAAAAACGAAAAGTACTTTCCGGAAAGCCAATACGAATAAAAAATCCGAAAAACGAGTAGTTTTGCCGCCGGAGCGGGCTTAAGATTGCGACCAAAGTCAGCTTGTGCCACCGGAGTGGGCTTGGGTGCGACTGTTAGCGTCGACTTGTGCCACCGGAGTGGGCTTAAGTACCTGAGCCATGGATTTCAGACCCAAGGTATGATTGCCGCCAGAGCGGGCTTGAAGGTGCGACCGAAGTCGACTTGTGTACCTGGGCCATGGATTTTAGACCCAAGGTACGGTTGCCACCGTAGTGGACTTGAAGGTGCGACCGGAGTCGACTTATGTACCTGGTCCATAGATTTCAGACCTAAGGTACGGAGCGCGAGTACTTAGGGTATTTGGACCCATGGTACAGATCGTGAAGACCACGTGCAGATAGGTTCCATCGTCGCCAGGACCCGAGGGCCACTTACAGCTAGGTTCCATCGAAGCTTACACACGAAGTATGCCATCGAAGCAGGCGAAGATGCGACCGGAGTCGACTTTAAGTTGCCGCACGGAGTGGACTTTAGAATGCGACTTTAGAAGTCGACTTTAGATTGCCGCGCGTAGCGGACTTTAGAAGCTGCCTCCTTGGGATAGCCCTCGAGTTGATGAAGTAGGCTCATGGTGACTTGATTGATATACCCCAAGAGTAGTCAGCAGAGTGTAGCTCCCGTGAAAACCCGTCGAGAAGCGTACACAAATGAGTAGTCGGCAAGTAGTCCTACATGATGAGGAGAACAAGCCAAGAAAAGAAAACAGTAATCATTTAAATAAATGACTTAGCTGTTGCTGCCTGGGCAGACTGTTGATGAAGCCGTGGCGGTCGGCGATGGAGCCGCGACGGTTGTTGCTGAAGTTGACTAGTCAGAGTTGATTCCGACTAGTTATTGGGGGTGTGACTGCCGTTCTCGACTAATTTGGAAAACTAGTCGAGATGAATGGTCGACGCGATGCGACCGGAAGACGACGTCGCGACAGCGCGCGACGTACTTGAAGGAGAGCCAGTGTTGCCGCGAGACAAGTAGTCGCGACGCACGGCGTGGCTGAAGTAGAGCCAGTGTGGCCGCAAGACGAAGTCGCGGCGCATGGAGTAGTCGACGACGAGCCGCGCGACGTGCCGAGGCACCCGGACGCGCAGCGTAGGCGAAGTAGTCGACGACGAGCGGCGAGATGAGCCGCGCGACGTGCTGAGGCACCCGGACGCGCGGCGTAGGCGAAGTAGTCGACGACGAGCCGCGCGACGTGCCGAGGCACCCGGACGCGCGGCGTAGGCGAAGAAGTCGACAACGAGCCGCGCGACGTGCCGAGGCACCCGGACGTACGGCGTAGGCGAAGTAGTCGATGACGAGCGGCGCGACGAGCCACGCGACATGCCGAGGCACCCGGACGCGCGGCGTAGGCGAAGTAGTCAACGACGAGCGGCGCGACGAGCCGCGCGACGTGCCGAGGCACCCGGACGCGCGGCGTAGTCGAAGTTGACGACGAGCGGCGCGACGAGCCGCGCGACGTGCTGAGGCACCCGGACGCGCGGCATAGTCGAAGTAGTCGACGACGAGCCGCGTGACGAGCCGCGCGACGTGCCGAGGCACCCGGACGCGCGGCGTAGGCGAAGTAGTCAACGACGAGCGCCGCGACGAGCCGCGTGACGAGCCGCGCGACGTGCCGAGGCACCCGGACGCGCAGCGTAGTCGAAGTAGTCGACGACGAGCCGCGTGACGAGCCGCGCGACATGCCGAGGCACCCGGACGCGCGGCGTAGGCGAAGTAGTTGACGACGAGCCGCGTGACGAGCCACGCGACGTGCCGAGGCACCTGGTCGCGCGGCGTAGTCAAAGTAGTCGACGACGAGCGGCGCGACGAGCCGCGCGACGTACCGAGGCACCCGGTCGCGCGGCGTAGGCGAAGTAGTCGACGACAAGCCTGCGCGAGGCGGAGTATATCCGTTGCGGCCGCGAGACGGGTAGTCACGACGCACAACGGAATGACCGGGCACACGGCGAGAGCCAGTGCGACCGACTAACGAGAAGTAGAGCGTCGAGACGGCGCGTCCGGATGCACGGCATAGGCGCAGTAGAGCCGGTGCAATCCGGACGACGAGTAGTCGCGCCGCGAGACGCAGTGACCGGACGCACGACGAGAGCCAGTGCGACCGACCGACGAGAAGTCGAGCGGCGAGACGGCGCGTCCGGATGCACAGCATAGGCGCAGTAGAGCTGGTGCAATCCGGATGACGAGTAGTCACGCCGCGAGACGCAGTGACCGGGCGCACGGCGAGAGCCAGTGCGACCGACCGACAAGAAGTCGAGCGTCGAGACGGCGCGTCCGGATGCACGGCATAGGCGCAGTAGAGCCGGTGCAATCCGGACGACGAGTAGTCACGCCGCGAGACGCAGTGACCGGACGCACGACGTGAGCCAGTGCGACCGACCGATGAGAAGTCGAGCGGCGAGACGACGCATCCGGATGCACGGCATAGGCGTAGTAGAGCCGGTGCAATCCGGACGACGAGTAGTCACGCCGCGAGACGCAGTGACCGGACGCACGACGAGAGTCAGTGCGACCGACCGACGAGAAGTCGAGCGGCGAGATGGCGCATCCGGATGCACAGCATAGGCGCAGTAGAGCTGGTGCAATCCGGATGACGAGTAGTCGCGCCGCGAGAAGCAGTGACCGGGCGCACGGCGAGAGCCAGTGCGACCAACCGACAAGAAGTCGAGCGGCACGACGGCGCATGACAAGGTTGAGGTAGAGCCCGTGCAACCGGGAGACGAGTAGTCGCGGCGCATGGCGTAGTTGATGTAGAACCCGTGCGACCGGGTGACGAGTAGTCACGGTGCACGGCGAAGGTGATGTATAGCCGATGCGACCGGGAGACGAGTAGTCACAGTGCACGACAAGGTTGAGGTAGAATCGGTGAGTAGTCGGGCGGCGAAGACGGCGCGTCCGGATGCACGACTTAGCCGCGGTAGAGCCGGTGCAACCGGGCGACGAGCGGTCGAGCCGCGAGACGGCGCGTCCGGACGCACGACATAGGCACAGTAGAGCCTAGTGCGACCGAACGACGAGTAGACGCGGCGCACAGCGAGGTTGAGGTAGAGCTAGTGCAGCCGGGTGATGACGTAGCCATGAGGCATGGTGCGGCCGGAAGACGACGTCGCCGCGTACGGCTTGCCGTGTGCACCAAGCGGGGATCTTGGAGTTTCCCTGATAGCCTTCCGGGTGCATCCCTTGTGTGCACTCAGCAAATAAATCTTGAGGTTTTGAGATAGCCTTGATTCTGAGTCGAAAAAAGACCGAGTGCTAGCTTGATTTTTCTGTACGGTGACTTCTCCGAGACCGAGTGCTAGTCTTTATTTTTTAACTCGACGAGATGACGAATTGTGGCTGGACTCTGTCTCGGACTGCGAGTTTAGCCAGCGATCGTTTTCTCCACAGATTCGACGGCGCAATTATGGATATCAGATTGGACAGGAACACGAAGTCGCCAGGATCTGGTTGCTGCTTAACACGGCCGGTACGTTGCCTCGATGTGCTGGTAGCAGATCACAGCAAATTGATTTGTCATCCGCCGGAAGAAACAAAGGAAACAGCCAACGCTGCACGTAATCATAGCTGATTTTTCAACTCGGTATTGGATTGGTATACGAAGTAGCTGCCTCTGTATCAGACTCTGCCACGATACGAATTAGTGATAGCTTCATCTACAGACTCGCACGATTCGGCAACTGTAGAGATCACAAAGTTGCATGGATCCGCCGCCGACGACTTCAACTCCCGGGGGCACGGTGCCTCGGCGGCCCTGCTCCGACGACCACTGGAAGGTGCTGGCGCTTCTGTGGGTCCAGACTTTGGTCTATGCCGCGCCGTATGGCGATGTGCAGGGACACATGCAGCACCTCTCGCAGGGCGGCGAGTTCATCACCCATATCTGGGCCCTGCTCTACCACCTCGGCATCGACAAGTGGGAGCACGACGAACCTGCCGCCACCGCCGCCGCTGCCGCCGCAGCACAGGAGACCACCAGTGAAGAAAAAGAAGAAGAAACCGTCGCCGAGCGGAGAGCTGGAGATCACAAGACAGGGATCAGCTCATCCGAGATTACGGAAGAACCGGAGGTTTGATTAAAGACTAGTATGTGTTGCTTATATGCATCTTAATTTGATCACGAAACGTTAGATGTTGCCAAAATAGCTAGCTACCTACCATGCATGTGAGATATGTATGAACTCCATCTCCATTGTTTCATTGTGTTTTTTGCCATTCATTTATATCGCGCGTTGTAATAATGCAACTCTTGTTTTTGCTTCTAGACTGCACGTTTTACTTAATTGTTCTCTCTTAATACACGAGTATTATGGCACTGCCGCACAAGCTAGTTTGTTAATTGTTCTCTCTTATCTCTTTTTTTCGTAAAATATGAAATGCTGGTGACTATCCTGCAAACAATGTCCAGATCGAGCAACCTACCTCTACCTCTGCCTGTTCAATGTTGATACATTTAGGAGCTGAATGCACTTCATGTATACATATGATCCATCATCAGAGCAACGACTGGCCGGGAATCTAACCACACGGGCCATTTCACAAGAAATTAATTTGCTGGATGGAGGACTCTGGTTTCTCCATATGTTCCAACTAACATACATGGTGCTTATTATACAACATATAAGGCCACCAGCAATGGTTATAGACATTTATTTGCTCTCTATAACATGTCCATGTCATCTATAGACATTTTAGTAGACTAGTCATGCAGCAGAGTGTTTGTAACATTTATTATTATACTTTATGGACCCCACGTGTAAGAACTTTTCCCCATCTTCCTCCTCTCTCTCCTTCCCCTCCTCCCTGTTCTCCATATCGCACACCGCAGCGGCCGCCGCCCGGCCGCAGCCCGAGCTGCCCACCAGACCACCACCAGCCGGAGTGCCGGACCGGCACCCCACTCTCCTTCGCCCGTGATGGCCGAGCGCCCTCCTCCATGGGGTCTGGCGCCCGAGCCCCAACCGCGCGCTCGCCGCCGGCGGCGAACTGGTCCGCCAGCGCCTGACTGCCTCATCCGCGTGCTCGCCGCCGGCGGCGATCTCCCCTCCTCCATGCGCTCCGGCGACCGCGAGTTGTCCTGCTCGATGGCCTCCCCACCTGCCTCCTCGGTGGCCGCCACACCACGCCTCCCGATGGTGCCGCCGCGCTCCTGGCAGCCGGGCACCTCTGTCAATGCCCAGAACGGTGGCTGCGCGCCCCGTCCCTCCTCTCCATCGCCGGTAGGCGCGCCGTGAGCTCCTCCCCGAGCAGGCATCCACACCGTGCCTCCCCATGCCGCTACCGCGCTCCGCATCCGACAGAGGCCGCCCATGGCGGCGGCCCTGCTCCGCCCTAGCGCCTCGCCTGTAGCCGCGCCTGTGCTCCGCCCGGCCATCGTCTACACGTCCTCAGCAGCGGTCGCGCCGGCTCGTCATCCCCAAGCCCACGGCGGCGCTGCGCACGCCGGCAGCGCCTCCCAAGTCCCACCACCGCGCTCAGCGGCTGCTCCACCGCCGCCTCACCCACGCGCTCTCTAGCACGCGGAGAGATGAAGAGGAGGCCGAATTGAAGGGGGAGACCGGAGAGGTGGAGACTGAGAGAGAGGAACCACGCTCGTGGTGGGACCCGCTCACGCTTGGAAAGCCGCGTAGCGGCACTCGCCAGACGTAGCGACGTTCTTTTCTCTTTCCTACCTTCTCTTTCCTATGTGGCACCTTGTAGAGAGCTTGAAGGCACCCATTGCGGGTGCCCTAAGTTCCGCTTTGAATGCCATCTCAAGATATGTAAAATCGGACAAGTTGTACCCTAGCCCAATCAGATGACAAATACAGATAAACCTGTAGAAGTTCTAGCTAGTGTTGACAACACTAGCATGATTACTGCCGTAAGGATTGCCTCAGATAGTTGCACAGACACCATGTGAGTTTCGCTGCTTCTAGTTTTTTGGTTATTCACGATAAAGTGCTGAATCAGCAATACTGCCATCAAAGGATATGCACAAGCTTTCCCAATACTAAGAAGGATGATCAATCTGCTTAGTTGTGTATTGAAGGAAGCAGAGCTGGTGAAGAAGTGGTCATAAGTAACTCTGCCTCAATTACCCTGTATGCAGCTTCATAATTAGTTTCTACATCCACCAGCATTCCTTTCAGAACAAGGTCACATGTTTTCTGAAGCCTAGATTCAGGACAAGCAATCCCAAAGAAGCGGCACCTCAAAAGCCGCGGAATAAGTCATATGAAAGCGGTGTGCGCTGGCCTCCTGAGGCCGGGGGAGATAAGCACCCTTATTTAAAAAAATAAAAAAAGCCATATGAAAGGCAGGCCCTCTTCGATTGGTCATAAGTTCTGCCTCAATTACCCTTTATGCAGCTACATAATTAGTTTCTACATCCACCAGCAATCCTTTCAGAACAAGGTCACGTGTTTTCTGAAGCCTAGATTCAGGACAAGCAATCCCAGAGAAGCGGCGCCTCAAAAGCCGCTGAATAAGTCATATGAAAGCGGCATGCGCTGGCCTCCTGAGGCCGGGGGAGATAAGCACCCCTATTTAAAAAAATAAAAAAAGTCATATGAAAGGCAGGCCCTCTTCGATTGGTCATATGTAACTCTACCTCAATTACCCTGTATGCAGCTTCATAATCTGGTCGCAGATTCGGCTATGGTGGTGTGGGTCCTCACGGTGACTTCCATCCTGGCTATGGTGGTGGAGGTGGTGACCGCAGGCATTACCGGCCAATTAGGCATCAAGGGCATCAACAGCAAAGACACACAAGAGATCCTCAGGGTAAACCTAAGGTGGTTCTGCCGGCAACAAAGACACACGATGATGCACAAAAAGAATTGGATGAAAAGAGCGTGACAATGCAGTTGGACAATCTTACTGGTGCTGGTAAGCAGAAGGAGAAAGGCAAAGTGGATGTGCATGAAGGCGTTAAGAGAGTGAAAGTGCAGTGTTCCCAGTGCGGAAGGCGTGGTCATGTGACTGCTAATTGCCCTGTGCCCCTGTTTTGCGAATTTTGTGAAAGCAAATCACATGTGTCACACAGGTGCACAATTTTGAAGGGACCAAAACCTGTGGCACTAAGCGTTGGTTATGGTGCACCAGGCTTGGGCTTTCACTATATTCCGGTGTCAGACAAGGAATACAATGACACGAAGGAGTCAGCTGCTTGGGGCTTGGTGACTGTTAGGGGAGGTGAGATAACAAAAGATGAGGTAAAGGGTGAGCTAGAGAGGCTGGTACCAATTCAGTGGCAGTGGGATATAAAGGACCATGGTACCAATGAGTTCCTCACAGTCTTTCCTAATACAATGGAGTTGGCTAGGATGGAGGAGTTTGGAGAAGTAAAGGTTAAGAACCGCCCAGGACTTTTCATTGAATGCAAATGTTGGGGCTATCACGAGGATGTTAAATATCAGCTACCTGTAGTTTGGGTTCAGGTGGGTGGCATACCAAAGCAGCTGAGAAAGAATTATCTTATTCTTTGGGCAATTGGCACTTTAATTGGAGCAACCCAAATGGTGGATATGGTGTTCACAAGGTCTGGTGACTTAGCTCGAATTAAGGTGGCAGTCCTTGATCCCAAGAAAATACCAGAAACTCTACAGGTTGTTTTTGGCAAGTATTTACATGCTATATATTTTATCTTGGAGGAAGGGGAAGGATCAGGCAAACATGTCGATGATGGTTTAGATAATGAACCAATGGATGAAGATGACGACCTTTTGGGAGAGGAGGAGGAGTTGGGCAAAAGCGAAGATGCACCTTTAGGTGGGGGCAAGTCTGGCTCAGCAGATGGCCAGTATCCTACCCAAGAAGGAAGCAATCAGCAGCAGCCACAGGTGAAGCAAGCAATAGGGCAACAACAAGCAGGACATGATTTTGGTACCCCTGATCCATATGTCGTTCCAACAGATGCTACACTGAGACAAATTGCAGAGTCCATAATAGATGGAGTGGTTGATCGTCAGTTAGACGAGATAGCCCTAAAGGTGGCACTTGAAGATGTTGAAGAGCCAAAAACTCAACCTTCAGCTACACCGTCCAAGAGAATTTCGACAGAATCTCCAGTTCGTCGGAGCAAGAGGAGGGAAGCCACAGCTGATGAAGACTCATTGGTGAGAGCTGAACGCTTGGTGGCTATCAAGAACCTGGAAGTTCCAGCAAATTATGGTAATAATCTCAATAACTCAATTTTGTCCGTTCCCGATTATGTTTTTGCTTCAAAGATCATTGGAATCTCAATGGGTAAAAATGACAATGAGACCTTCAGTTTTATAACCAAAATAAAATATGGGGAGTTTGACAGGATAGAGGCAAACCAGTCTAGGAAATTTGTTGAGACTTGTTTAGAAATTTCTGGTGAAGAAGAAAATAATGAAGTAGAAAACATAACTCTTGGCCACTTGTGTAGTGGCATAATAGAAGAACATATGGATAAGGATGCTGACCATATTGGAAGTGATTGGCACACAAAGTCCAAAAAGAAATGTTCTCCTAAAAAGAAAAGACTAACTAGGTTTTCAGTCAACAAAAAGGCATCAAAATGAAAGGTTTATTCTGGAATAGCAGAGGTCTTAGAGACTTGGCTAAATATAATTTTCTTTTTGATACCTCCTGTGGGCATCATTTAGACTTTGTGGCTATCTTGGAAAGACGTAGAGATGATTTTACTACCTCTGATCTCACACACTTTTGTGGTGGCAAGGATTTTTTTTGGCATTGGACATCACCTAGAGGTCAATCAGGTGGAATTTTGCTTGGGATCAATTTGCAACTTTTTGATATTGGGAACATAACTTTAGGAGACTACCATATTAAGTTTAATGTTAAAACTAAGGTGGATGGCTTTGAGTGGGCTCTCATTGCTGCTTTATGGAGCGGCACAAGATGAGTTTAAAGAAGCTTTTCTTACTGAGATGGTCCAAATTTGTAGTACAGATGATAAACCAACTCTTATAGGTGGAGATTTCAATATTATTAGAAGCCCTGCTGAAAAGAATAATGATAGATACAATGATAGATGGCCTTTTCTTTTTAATGCTTGCATTGAAAGTCTCGATTTGAGAGAATTAGATCTCTCAGGCCGTCGCTTTATTTGGGCAAATAACTTGGACACGCCGACATTTGAAAGGCTTGACAGAATCCTAGTTAGTACACACTGGGAACAGAAGTTCCCGTTGGCAGTGGTACAAGCTTTAACTAGAGAAATTTCAGACCATACTCCGTTACTTTTGGACACGGGAACACCAGCAGTCCTTTGTAACCAACGATCCTTTCAGTTTGAATTGAGTTGGCTCATTAAGGAGGGTTTCTATGAACAAGTAGCAGAAGTGTGGAATAATGAAAAAAGGGGAATCAATTCTTTACAGAGATGGCAATATAAGATTAGACGTACGCGTCAATATCTGAGAGGGTGGGGTAAGCACATAAAAGGACACAACAAAAAGGAAAAATAGGATATCACTTCAATGATCAATCTTTTAGAAAAAAAAGCGGAACATTCTATTCTATCTCCAAATGAGCAAGATATGCTCCGTTTCCTTAGGGATAGAATCTCTCATTTGCGAAGAGAAGAAGAGATAGCCTAGTTCCAAAGATCAAAAACAAAGAACCTATTAGAAGGTGATGATAATACTCAGTACTTCCACCTTATCGCTAATGGTAAGCATAGGAAAACTAGGATTTTCCAGTTGGAAGGAAATAATAAGATCATAAAGGAGGAGGAGGAGCTGAAGGAGCACATAACCACATACTATCAAAATCTTTTTGGGCCCCCCGACGAAGGTAATTTTACCATGACTGAGAATAGAGTTGATGACATACCACAGGTTTCTGAGTTGGAAAATAAAATCCTTACCGATATTTTTCCGAAATGGAGGTAAAAGAAACCATTTTTAGTATGGAACACAATAAGGCACCAGGACCCGATGGTTTTCCTGCTGAGTTCTACCAAGTTTTCTAGGAAGTCATAAAGGTCGATTTGATGACTTTGTTTTATGACTTAGACCTTTTCTCTCTAAACTTTGGAATCATAACACTTCTACCAAAATGCCAAGAGGCCATCCGCATACAACAGTTTAGACCCATATGTCTTCTTAATGTGAGCTTTAAGATTTTTACAAAAGCAGCGACGAATAGAGTAAATAGAGTGGCTGGAAAAGTAATACAACCTTCTCAGACAGCTTTTATTCCAAGGCGCTATATCTTAGAAGGTGTTACAATTTTACATGAAACAATTCATGAGCTGCATAGGAAGAAGCTGAATGGTGTTATTTTTAAAGTGGACTCTGAGAAAGCCTATGATAAAGTTAAATGGACTTTCCTTCAACAAACACTCCGAATGAAAGGATTCTCACCTTTGTGGTGTAAGTGGATCCATCAATTTGTCTCTGGAGGGAGTGTTGCAGCGAAGGTTAACAATGATGTGGGTCGATACTTTCAAACCAAAAAAGGTCTTCGGCAAGGAGACCCGCTCTCACCAATTCTTTTTAATCTAGTGGCGGATGTGTTAGCTATATTCATCACCAGAGCAAAAGATGATGGCCAGATTCAGGGTTTGATCCCACATTTGGTAGAGGATGGTCTCTCGATTTTGCAATATGCTGATGATACTATCCTTTTCTTGGAGCATGATTTGGAGCAAGCGAAGAATTTAAAAATTATATTATGTGCATTTGAGCAACTGTCTGGTTTAAAAATAAACTTCCACAAGAGTGAATTGTTTTGTTATGGAGAGGCAAAGGATTATATGGACCAATACTCACAAATTTTTGGATGTGAAATGGGACATTTTCCTTTCCGGTATTTGGGTATTCCCATGAACCACAAAAAACTCAGTAACAAAGATTGGAAGGCGGTTGAAGAACGGTTCCAGAAAAAATTGAGCATCTGGAAAGGAAAGATGTTGACCTATGGTGGACGGTTAGTCTTAATAAACTCTGTTTTGAGCAGCCTAGCCATGTTTATGATGTCCTTTTTTGAAATACCAAAAGGTATTCTTAAGAAATTGGACTTCTATAGGTCTACATTCTTTTGGCAAGGGGATAACCATAAGAAGAAATACAGACTAATGAAATGGGATATTCTTTGTCTGCCGAAAGACCAAGGAGGCTTAGGAATCCTAAATCTTGAAATCCAAAATATTTGCTTACTAAGTAAGTGGTTGTATAAACTAATAAATGAAGATGGAATTTGGCAAGAGCTTTTAAGGAAAAAAATACCTGAAAAATAAGACTACTGGTGAAGTTCAACGGAAGCCGCGAGATTCACACTTTTGGTCGGGCCTTATGAAGGTCAAAGATCAGTTTCTTGAATTCTCCACTTTTAATCTTCACAATGGTACTCAGGTTAGGTTTTGGGAGGATAAATGCTTTGGAAATGTCCCTCTCAAAGATCAATATCCATGTTTATATAACATCACCAGGAAAAAACATTTATCAGTCGCTAGTGCTTTTAGTTCTGTACCTCTTAATATCTCTTTTAGAAGAGAACTAGTAGGGGACAAATTACTCAAATGGAATGAGCTTGTCGCAAGAATTGCATTTGTGCAATTGGATGACCGTCAAGACTCTATCAAGTGGTCTCTTTCCAAACAAGGATCCTTTAATGTACAATCTATGTACAAAAATCTGGTGAATCAAATACACTTGCCATCCAACAAAGCATTATGGAAATTGAAATTACCGCTAAAAATCAAGATTTTCATGTGGTTCTTGTTAAAAGGGGTAATTTTAACTAAAGACAATCTACTAAAAAGACATTGGAGAGGGGATCATCGATGTTGTTTTTGTGACAATAACGAAACTATCCAACGCTTGTTCTTTGATTGTCATGTTGCAAGGTTCGTTTGGAGAATCTTTACAATGGCATTTGGTTTGCGACTCCCTAAAGACATAGCTGATTTATGTGGAGTGTGGCTCAATCAAGTAGACCAACGTATACGTTCTCAAATTTGTGTGGGAATAAGTGCATTTTTCTGGTCTATTTGGTTGTGTAGAAATGATGTGACATTTGATGGAAAAAGATTATACTCCTATTTGCAGGTTATTTTCAGAGCAACTTACTGGACACGTTTCTGGAGCACGATGCAAAAGAACCGCAACAAACAACTACTGAAGTGGGCGTGTCGCACACTAGAGACCATGGCTATGGAGATATTCGCCAAGCGCAGGTGGTCGTCTTTTAAGAGGATCGATGCATAATGTTGCACCTTTGCTTAGTTCGCTCTTTGAGAGTTGTGGGTTATTTTTAGATGCTTGAAAGAACTGTAATAAGGATTGGTTGTGTGCAAAACTCTTGCAGAGGCCGGAATAAAAATTCCTTTTTCTAAAAAAATGCAGCTTCATAATTAGTTTCCACATCCACCAGCAATCCTTTCAGAACAAAGTCACGTGTTTTCTGAAGCCTAGATTCAGGACAAGCAATCCCAAAGAAGCGGCGCCTCAAAAGCCGTGGAAGAAGTCATATGAAAGCGGCGTGCGCTGGCCTCCTTAGGTCGGGGGAGATAAAGCACCCCTATTTAAAAAAATAAAAAAGTCATATGAAAGGCAGGCCCTCTTCGATTGGTCATAAGTAACTCTGCCTCAATTACCCTGTATGCAGCTTCATAATTAGTTTCTACATCCACCAGCAATCCTTTTAGAATAATGTCACGTGTTTTCTGAAGCCTAGATTCAGGACAAGCAATCCCAAAGAAGCGGCGCCTCAAAAGTCACGGAATAAGTCATATGAAAGTGGCGTGCGCTGGCCTCAGGAGAGATAAGCACCCCTATTTAAAAAAAAAGCCATATGAAAGGCAGGCCCTCTTCAATTGTTCACCATCACTGCTGCTGAATTGACCCTCATTGGACAACCAGATAGCTGACTGTAATTTCTGCAGGAGAATCAATCCGCTCGTAGACAAGGTAATTGTAACCTTGCAGGGTGACAGGATCATAATTGATTTATTCTTCTTGCTCACTCTTCATGTGATCTTCAACACTGCTAGTTTGCTTGTCCAAGAAACTGCTTGCAGACATACTAGCATGAATCCTCCCCACATTAACAGAAATTATCAGAAGATACAATAATGGTTCGACAAGTCCCTATACTATAATGAGCAAAGACAATTGAAAACTTTTCTCACCCAATTCGGGCCCGCCTTACCCCTCACGCCGGACCCACCCGTCATATAATTGATAGACCAAAAGTTGGAACAACCATAAAAATCGCAATTTAGGGAGCGTTTTTGCCAAAAAGTTAATTATTTTGCTACCTATGGTTGTCCTACCCGCCCGGTGTACCCACGCCCCTGTATCCGTTTTTCCTCCAGTACCCAACGATGCCGCGTGAGACAGCCGCTGCTTGGAAACTGCCGGAGTATGCAGCGGCGGGCGATGTCGCTCATCAGCTGGTCACTGGTGGTATGTATCGCTGCTCACAGACCGAACGTGTACATGGCCACCTGGTCAGGATCGACGCCATGCCTGGCCTCGCCGAAGGATTGGTGCCCATCTGAAATGAGGAATATTTGGCCGTGCGTGCCTTGGTGTTGACCCGGTCGGCGATCACGACCAGTCCAGTCTCGAGGTCGGCCTGGATCTTAAACCCGCCGTTGGACTGCAGGCCGTCGATGAGGACCTTGAGGTCATTCTGGGCAGCCGGAGTCATGGAGCGTAGCGGGCTGAGTCTGGCGGCGGCGGCGGAGAACGTGACTGGACCTTCGCCAACAGCATCGGCTGGGAGCAGGTCCGCGACGGTTGCTGCCGGCGCGGGGACTCTCCACCATCACCACACGAGCTGAGTAGCTGACGAAGGACTTGGTTCTCCGGCCGCCGAACCTAAGCGAGCTAGCGTGACCGCCGTATCGGCGGCTATCTTCCTCCTCCCTTCTCCGGACCTCACGCGCGTTCGTGCACTACCCAGGACGTTGATCCGTGGTGCTGGTGATCCATTAGTGCGGGGCCGTGAGCCTCGGTGGCTTCTTCATAGTGCTCAAGATCATCCCAGTCGCTGGATGTTCGGTTACGACATCAACAAGAAGAGACTGCCCGTGAGTGCGCAAGTACATCAACATGCCTGTCTTGCAATTTGCAAATGCCATTGCTCTAGGAGTAGATTTAAGTATTAGTATTTTACTCGATTCAATGTCTGGCTTCATGACATGTTTTGCTGGTTAGTTCTATCGAAGTCAACAGTCTGCACATGCTAAGCTGGCTGGTTTTGTTTGGTTCTTGTGCATAACTTGGAAATTGTCTTTAAAAACGAGCAGCCTGCTCGCCTAGTCGGTGACTGGTGTTGATTTGTTGTGGAAAAAATATAATTGGCTGGTTGGTGGGTACTGATTTGTTCTGCGAGAAAAGTAGTGCCGGGTGGTGGGTGATAATCCAGACGAACAGGGTGAAATTGAAATTTCCTGGAAGGGTAATTTTGTGTGCAACTGAACTGGTGGAGTCATGAGTTTGTTCAACGGATTTTTTACGCCAGATTTGTTGTGTGAGAAAAAATTATGTGCTCATTTGCACGACAAATTTGTTGTGAAAGAAAAATACTGTGAAAGAAGCCGAAATAAGAGAAACAGAATGAAGTCATGCCATTAGGGCACCCCACAACGGGTGTCATTACACTCTCTACAGCGTCACACGTAGGAGAGAGTACCGGTGAGAGAGAGTAAAACGTCGCTACATCTAGCAGAAGCCGATAACACTCAATACGACGCCAAGCGGGGCCCACTCACGCACAGGATCCCTTGCTCGAACCTTTTCTCCTTTGAGGATGACAACGGCAGAGAGGATTAGCTGAGGCAGGACCGTCGTGGGCGACGCGGAGCTCGACCACCGCCGGAGTGGGCCTAAGGACCAGAGCTCTGGCGGCGAGGAGGTGGGGCGGGCGGCATAGCTTGTCACCGCCGGCGAGCGCGAGGCCGCAGGAGCTCGAGCGTGGGGAGCTCGCCGCACAAGAGGAAGAGGGAGAGGGTACGACCATCGGGCCACAGTGGCTGGAGATTTACCGTATACCTGAGCATTTTTAGCACGGCCCGCTGGCCTTATTGGGCGGGTGTGGGCACATATCTTGCAGCTCGCGAAAAAAATCTTGGCTCGAGCCCGACCCGAAATGTTGTTTTTAGCTATTTTACACTATAAAATGCGCAGGCGACCCACCCAAGCCCGAGCTCGGCCCGAAAATTGAGGCCCGACGCGCCAGTGGGACGGTCATGGGCAAGATTTTCTCGGCCCGAAATAACCGGGTTTTTTCGGCCTAACCCGAACCCGGCCCGGCCCGCTAAATGCTCAGGTCTAATCTGCCACTAGCGGACGGCGGCGCTATGTTGTACTGTGGCTAATCGCACCAGGAGGAGGACGGACGGCCAAGGCGGGGCGCCGACACCCGGCATGGGTGGAGCTGTCGGATTTTGGGGAGAGATTGGGGAAGATGAGAGCCTCAGGGAGAGAGATAGATGTGCGAGCGCAGCTCGGCTACCGGCGTGCTGGCGCGGGGTCGGCAAGCGCAAGCAGAGTCAGGCGGACGCGGCGGGGAAGATGGTGAACTTGGGAAGCAGAGCGATAGAGAGGATGAAGATGACTGCAATTTTTTTTATTTTGTTGGGACTCGATCCAAACGACAACTGATGGACAAATGATCTTTCACATTGCCTATTTTTTGATGTGGAGTGTGTTATATAGAGCAATGTGTCATTACCATTGCTGGTGCCTTTTATACCTCACTATATTGTTATTAGCAGAAATATCTATTGCTACCCCAGTAGCCAGCCTAAAAGATTGTAACCATTTAATACAGTTTGGATGCCCATACTAGCTAACTCCTCTCCCAATGCTAACTTTGAGTCGATGGAACTTGTTATAATTTGTTATGACTTTTTTTTTATTCTCAGGGTTCAGGATCTGAATTTATTTGGGGATTTTGGGAATTATACATATTACAAATTTTTAGGGGTTGGTGAGACCAGAAGTGATGACACTATTTAAGATTATGCATCGAAAGACCTGTGCTTCCTTTCCCATTTGAGGATGGCAAACAAAAATATGTATATACACTTGAATGAAGTAGACCTGTGGCTCCTTTCGCCTTTGAGGATGGCAGCTCCATATGTGAGAAAGATATGAATTACTAATTGCATTTTGAATGCATGGCACATGTTTTTTTAATATGCATGGTAGAACGCAAGTTTTGAATGTTTTCAATTGTTTGATTTGAATAATATGATGTACGGACGAAAAGGTGTATGAAATGAAAACAATTAATTACAATATAGTTTAATTTTTCTAAAATAATTTTCATGTAAGTCGATGCATCTAATTGTCTATAAGGTTCTTTTAACACGTGCGTGTCGCACGTGCACTTTACTAGTATATTATAAGGAGCGAAGACAATTGAAAACTTTTCTCACCTAATTCGGGTCCACCTTACCCCTCACGTTTGTAGCTAGCTGTGTCAACATATGTGCCTTTTCCACTGCTATGGATCAATGAGTCCTGCCCATTAGCAACCTACTGAATTTGAATCCATTGCTTATGTATAATTATTATTTGGTTTTCCAATGCATGGGTACTGTTGAAGTAAAAAAGTATAAATAGATTTTGTTTTGTTCTTCCTCACTTCCACCTTGAGTTTATTGTTTTGTTTTAGGGACAAAGGGTGAGAACTCAGGATTGAAGATATTTTAGAGGAAAATATTGACACTCGGGAATTAGGAAGGGGATATCACTACAGTACTCAAGCTATCAAATTAGCATTTTAGCTGATTTATTAAGGGTTGTCTCGTTCGTGGGCTGCGTCACAACGAGATTGTGCTTGGACTCCGCGCTCTTCGGGCAATGGGATTGTTGACTTTGGTAATAAAATTAGTGTGGTATGTGATTAGGTTTTTTATTGAATATGTCCATGTACCTTCATTTTAGAAATATATAATTTTGTTTATTATGGGTTTCTAGAGATTTTTGTATTGCATATGCACTTTTCTATATAAATATAAATTTGGTTATTGTGGTTTTTAAACACGTGTGTGCCGCACGTGCATTTTACTAGTTTCACAAAGGACTTGAAGGTTGCAATCTGGGATACATCAATCTTCAGGATGGAGAAGAACATGAGCACATACATGGCAGCTGGAAACTTTTCTTACGCGATGGCGAAGCCCGCAAAGCCATTTAACTTCTTCTTTCCCGCAACTTCTAAGCTTTCGTTGGGTACCTTTCATCGTCCGAAAGGTGCAGTGGTATAAAGGGTTTTGGTTTTGAATCACAGCTCAGCGACATCGGTTTTCCTAAGACGAAGCCCAAGAGGCGAATCCTCGTTTCAAGAGAAATTGAGGTCTGGCCTTCGTCATGGGTTTTGCCGACACTAACACTTTGTTTCTCATGTTTTGGCCTAATGAGTGCTTTCAGGTAACGAGATCCGCTAGGCAAAAGGGTGTCTCCAAATCAAGGGTCTTCACTCGACAGGCGCACGTGCACATGCCGGAAAAAGCGTCGTGATGTGCGGCGTGAAATCTGGAAAGCACCGATTACGTGAAGACCCAATGGAGAACTCCCAAAAATAGCCTCGTACATTCTAGTTAGATTCTTTTTACACAAGGTCAATTTCGGAATGTAAAAAGTCTGCCTGTCTCCCTGTAAAAGGAGGCCGATCGACACTTGTAAAGGGGATCGACTTTTGAGAATTACACTGTTACGAGTTCTGCTTCCCCATATTTCGTGTTCATTGCTTGAGCTGTTCGATTCATTGTTCGTGTTAGGCTTTGCTATAGCACAACAATTGGCGCCCACCGTTTGTTTGGCTCAAGTTAGAAACCCAAGATGTCCACAAGAAAGAAGGGGACCACTACCAATTCCAGCAAGGGGGCTTCATCATCCCTCGAGGAAGAGTTGAACCCGTCAAATCTACTCACCCAGGGGGAGGAGCTCCCAGACCCGAATGTTAACCAGCCAAGGCCGAACCACGATGCTACCGCGGCAACGGCCAAAGCAAGATACGAGGCCGAGTTGGCTAAACTACGAAAGGAGGCCGATGAGCTGGCTAGAACAACAAGAGGCCGACACGGCTAAAGAAATCCAAAGGCAAAAGGTCGAAATCGCTAAGCTACAGGAAGAGTTGCGCCTCATAAAAGCCAAGCAGTCACTAAACTTTAACCAGCCCTTGCTTGAATATTCTGTGCCCATTCATTCCACACACACGGAGGATAACATTCCGTTCACTCAACCTCCTCCGTACACCACTTTCAGTCGCAACCCTTTCCATAACCCTTTTGAGTCTAGTCCATCGAATCAGGACGCTCGTACCATCCGCACGAGATCTTGGGACCCAAAATCGCCATTATCTCAAGAGGTCCAACTCACTCCATGGACATGAGCACATACATGGCAGCCAAGGACGAACAACTAGAGAGCTTGAGGAAGAAGATGAACAGTGGGAGTTTTTGTGCCACGACAGTGCGACTTTTTCTGACTCTGTTGATCTTATTTGTACTAGAGATTACAACTGAAAGAAGAAAGGGAGTGGCAGAGATTGGTCATACCCTCCTGCATGCACGCGCCACGATCTCCTACTGCATTTGCTATCCCACACATGAGTTCATGCCACGCGACCCGGACACCCCTCGCGAGAAACTAGGACGCGCTCTGGACCAGATAAGCTGGACATGCAGAGCTCAAGTCTAACAAACTTGCTAACAGAAAACAAACTAACAGATACAGAACACAAGTTTAAAGGATGGTTAACATTTCCCCCTAAACTTGATGTTCACTGACGATCCATCCAACTCCCACAGTATGCGCAACTCGCAGAACTTGTCATGCCCAAGTGGCTTTGTCAGGATGTCGGCCAGCTGCTCCTTAGTGCGAACATGTTCGACGTCCAACAACCCATTCTCAAGACAGCCACAAATGAAATGAAACGTAACATCTATATGCTTACTTCTCTCATGAAAGACAGGATTCTTATTGAGGGCAATTGCAGATTTGCTATCCATCTTCAGCTTGAATGATTTGTGTTGTTCACTCTTCAATTCAGACAGCAGCCGTGAGAGCTAGAGCCCTTGACAGGTCGATGTTCATCGTGCAATGTACTCCGCTTCACATGATGAGATTGCCACCACTATCTGCTTTTGTGATAGCCAACTGATTGCACAAGAACCAATGAAAAACAGAACTCCGATGGTGCTCTTCCGTGTATCAACATCTCACTACAGGAAAGCCCAAAGTCACCAAGTGCCAAAAACACTCGGCAAAGGCACAATTACACTCGGCGAAGCGCACTCAGGGAACAAAGACTCGGCAAAGACATCTTTGCCGAGTGTTTTCTGTCGCACACCCGGCGAAGGCTTCGTCAAGTGCTATATTTGACACTCAGCGAACATTTTCGAAAAACATAAAAAAAGCGCTTTGCCGAGTGCTACCTCACACTCAGCGATAATTTGCATTATATATATATATATAAGGCTAAAATGCAACAAGGTGCATTTACTATACCAAATGCACAGACCCCGTACGCCCCCCCCCCCGAAACCAGCCCGCCTCCACCCACACGTGGGCCTCACGCAAAACCACCCACCTAAACCAACCCGCCTGCCCTGCACATGGGCCGCACTCAGAACACGCACCTGTTGCGCGCATCCACGTGCGGTGGGCCACTCCACTCCAGCAAGTTTACTTCTTTTCACACGGTTGTAAAAAAAGGAGATGTCTCCCTTGTAAAAAAATAGTATTTTATTCAGCTTTGAAACATACTTATTTTACACGGTTGTTGGCTGTTGAATCTGGAAAACAAAGATTAAGTTGATAGTACAACATTACTTTTAAAAAATAATGAAGCTGGCAAAAAAAGTCTCAGCGGGTTAATACAATTGCAACCGTTTTGCGACACGCAATTGCCGATTGCAACATAGCTGGAAGGCGATTGCAACATAGATGGAATGGAATTGCAACAATACTGGTAGGCAATGAGCGTGCTTTGTTGGTGATCTTCCTCCTGCTTTATCTCAGTAACCATGTGGTTGACAAAAAATACAGTAACCGTTTACAACACCAATAATTTCACAACTGCAACCTTATATATTACGAAAAATTGATGTATCAATTGAATGTAGCAGAACAGGGTGATAGCAACATGCCGAATCCATCCCGGTAGTATGTTGTCTGTAAAAACAAAGTTACATAAAAACAGTGAGTCCAAAAAAAATGATGCCTTTCTTAAATAGTCATAAAAAGAAAATTTTAAAAATCCAATTGCAACTAAAAATCTAATTCCAATGATTGGCGTTGGTTCGCACAGTCGCACTTGCTAGTTTGGTGAAAAAAGCAGTTGAATCTTAGCTGATGCGTGAAAAAAAGAGGGAACAAAGTTGCAAATTACGCACAGATGATTTAATTACTACAATGGGTGTCAGCATCTTACCTCAGCCAGCTGCTCATTTCCAGGAGTTCCAGGGGCTTTGATCTTGGTACGCACTAGTTGCAACATAATCTTAAAACAAATTACTACTAATTGGGCGGTTAAGTTGCAGCATGAGAAAGAGTGCATTTTTTGCTAAAATTATGATTAAGAATAAGTCGATGTGTGGGTTGTGAGATCTGAAAAAAATAAGTCAAGTTAAACTAATTGCAACTTGTGCCATTTATCAGCTGCAACAAAAACATTAAACCAATTGCTTCTATGTGTATGGGCATAGTTGCAACGATAAAAAACACCTAATTAAAAAATGGTACCAGTAATGGATGGAAGGGACTAACTATATTAGGACTAAATGGGGTGCACACTACAGATCATCTATATAAAATCAGCATGCAATTTTCTTTTCTACTTGTAGAACTCTTCCAACAGAGATATGCCTGACTCAAGCCTGGCATGAGAAGGCTTCAGTGTGACATACAAAGGGTTTCGAAAGTCACTAAAATTTCACATGGAGAAGGCTCACAGGAAACAAACTAACCTTAATAGGAGTTGTGCATAAAAGAGGAGCTTCCGCCCATTGTTCTCTGAATGAGAAATGGACTCGCTGACAAATAAAAAGAAACAAAATACACAAGTATCAGAAGCAACCTTCATTTAAGCAATAAGAAGTACATTAGTCCATCCTTAGAAGGTTTGGGGTTGTTGTGCGTGATGCAATAGGCTAGTTTCAAACAATATACTAAACCAATACGATAAAAGAAATAAGTTAATGTGAACCAAATTGCTACTAGTTCCATGGACCAATTGCAACAAAACTACTAACACAATTACTACTATGTATATGGACACGGTTGCATGTGTGGGTTGAGATATGATAAAAAGCATTAAGTCAAATTAAACCACACACCAAACATAGCTCTGCCATATCATCAGAAGCTTCCTTCCTCCGTATTTTTTGACGCATATCTTCAGTTTCAATTATTTCATTCTATGAAGCACGGAAATAAAGGCAGTGAGTGTTCAAATTGCATGATGCTACTATTTTGAAATTACTACAATATGGATGAATAAATAAAATGTTACGACGACTTCTGTATTTGGCAGCTTGTTTCGAGTCCTCTACCGTCTCTGTCATTTCATTCTATTTAACACACACCAATTGCAACCGCACAGTCAATCCAATTGCATACTGGGTACTGTGTGAATTACAACATGAAACAAAAATATAAAAACCTGCATCCACTTCTGTGTGTGCGCATCTTCATTAATAGCAAACTGTTCCATCTCATTCCATAAAAGAATGAACTGCTTGGTTGCCGAGTTAACTGCTCAAATTCTGGACAACTAAATTTATAAGAAAAAACAAAGTATAAAAGGTGTCTGTTTGTAACTAAAGCAATATGAATGACAACACAATAATATTTAGATAAAAAGGATCAGTATGAAACCATTTGCAACAAGAAGTGAAGACCAATTACTACTATCAATATGGCACAGCTGCAGAAACAAATATATTTTAAAAAAGAATTGCAAGGACACAAATTACCGCCATGAAAAAAAAAGAAAAGACAAAAAACGCTTACCATCAAAAAGATCCTGCAGCCTTGTCATCAGAAGCATGTAAGCAGATTCATCATTGTGGATACGTTGAATTAGAAGAGGTGTGGATACATCGAATTTCTGACATCAGAAGCATTAGAAGGGGGTGTTGGCTATTTTCATACTGATTACATTCTTGATGGAAAACAAGAATGTACTGTGCACATACTCATGTACGCATACACCTGAGCGACTGAGCGTACATCGCTGCATACAGGCCCATACACACGTCTTGGCAGTAGCCTGAAAGAAAAAAACAAAAGGATGTCAGATATTCTCATCTTCTCTTAGCGACGACGGCGACGGAAATTCTGGGAGAGCCATTGCATCTGCATCACACAACACAATGCAGAGGCTTGGCATTTTGCCGGGGGAGAATTGAAATGCAGTAGCAGTGTAGGTGTAGTAGCACCCGAGTTAGTTCACCATCCTGGCAGGCCATGGCTCCAAATACAGAGACCACAATGCATTCACCTGGCAGCAGCCCGGCTGCACAAACCATGGCACACACTTTGCTTTTGACTAGAGATTCCATAGTGCAAAAGCAGTTTGCTGCCTTTGGCAACCTGTAGCACTGGACATTTGACGTCCCCGTACCCCATAGTATTAAAAGTGCATGGAATATTCATTAGTGGTAAGTGGGAAAGAAGTCATAGTCGCACGGCATATATCAAAATCTATCAAATAATAAAAAGATTTGTTAGCCATCGTATGCTAGTTCACTCGATCTTCCCTTGAGCTTTCTCAAATAATAAAAGGGCAGAGGCGGCTGTAGGAAATTGGCAACCCTCCAAAATTTCAAGTGCATAACTACAACATGAATCAAACATCACCAAACGTACAAGGGCACAGAGCTATTAGAGAACCATATTTGTGCAAAATAATGACCCAACCCAATAGATTTGTAAACATGCAGTTCAAAAATAGGGGACAGATTACAAAAAACTAATACAGCCATTTGCAACAATTAACAATTGTGGGTTGCAGTGGTTAAAATAAAAAATAAAAAAGTGAATTACCACTACTGTCATGAGCCAGTTGCACCAAAAATATATGGCTGAGTATGTGTGGTTTGAATACAGATATTGAAAAAGTCCAAAGCCAACCAAATTGCAACATGCACCGTAGGCCAGTTGCAACAAATCGGTTGGACTAATTACAACTAGTACCAAAAGCTAGTTGCAACATGAACCGAAATACAACATGTGCCATAACCCGGTTGCAACAAATCTGCTGAAGTAATTACTACTTCTACCATATACTAGTTGAAAAATCTAGATTGCTGTCAAAAAGGAAAACAAAAAAAATGGCAACACCCATGTGTCGTGCTGCTAAGAAAACATAAACGCTATGATTAATCCATGAACATCAAATCCTACATCAGTGAAAACCTTACGTGCAGCTCTCGACTGGATTTTTAGATATATGGGCGGCAGGCATGGTTGTGATTTTGAGGACGACTAACATAGATGGCGGATCTGCCTCAAAATGCACAGTAGTGCTCGATCCGAAAAAACCCCTACCCCCCGGATGAAGCTCCAACCGTCAAATCCACATGAATGAAAGACTAGGTGTAATCCGCATGAATCCGCGGTGTACGGGAATGAGTGAAGGAAAATGGAGGAGAGGTTGAATATCGCTTACCTCGCAGTGGATGAAGCCATTGTGGCGGAGGTAGCAGTCGCCCGGGATGCCGCTGTGGCGTGGGGCCCGCGTGCGGGAGAGGGGGGGAGGCCGCAGCACAGAGCGCGGGGCCGGCGCCGCCGCTCGCAGCCGCCGCCGTCGAGGATCCCGGAGGCCGCAGGGAGCTCCCTGGCACACCGCCATGGACGCCGCCTCCACTGAGCTCAAGCCGCCAGGACCTCCATGGCAACTCGTCGTCGTACATCCAAGCGCCGGGAGCCTCGAGCACGGTCACCGCCGCCGGATCTGAACTAGAAGTGGCCATTGCCCTGCTTCTCCCGTCGTGATGGTCCCCCGCGCCGCGGCCGACCCACCTGCCCGCCGCGTCTCGCTTGCAGAGGGAGCAGGGGCCTCACCGCCGTGGGAGCCTGAGAGGAGACGAAGGGGAGGGAGCGGAGCTCGGGGAGAGGAGGCCTGCCGCCGGGAAGAAGGCCCCATCTCCCGCGTCGCCGCGCCGACCCCCTCCTTCCTCTTTGACCGCGCCGGACTCGAGGGGCCGCCGGAGACGGCTCGAGGGGCCCGTGGAGGGAGGGAAGGCACTGGCGTCGCGCGTCGAGGAGGATGGCATCCTGCAGTGGTGTGCGGCGGCGGCCGCGTCGGGGAGAAGCAGGGGAGGAGGAGCAGGGGGCTGCCGCGAAGGAGGGAGGGGGCGACGGTTCCTACGGCTGTGACTGCGTGTGGCTCGGGCAGATTGCAGGGGCGGCGGGACCTAGTCCGTGGCTCCTTGCGGCTCGGTCGGTTTGGTAGGACCAGTGACGTCGAGCGCGTCTGTTGGGCCTGGGTGCATTTGCTGCAGCTGATGCACCCAGGTGCATAATATACATACAGTATATATATATATATAAAGAGCACAGTCGTGGATCCCTACTGCCGCCGCCGTTGGAGACAGAGCAACACCGCCACGAGTAGCCGAGCAACACGGCCTTTGCGGGAGACCGAGCAATGTTGCCCCACCGACCAGCCGCCGCCTCCGTCGAATCAGGGCCTCTATGTCTGCAAGGCCGACTGCCCGCATCACCTACCAGGGACGAGCACCACGCCCACCACCCCTGTCGATCAACCACCCGGAGCCTGTAGACAGATGAAGAGGGGAGGAGAGAGAGAGGAGGAGGAGCATGGCTTACCTCGCCGGAAGCCACTGGCCACCTGCTCCCGCTGTCGGAACCCGCTGGCCACCTGCTCCCACTGTCGGATCTCGTCGGCCGCCTACTCCTGTTGTCGGATCCCGCAGCTTTGATCTCATCATCCACCAGCATCCGCCATGGCCAACGCATCTCCTGCAGGCAGCGAGGGGCGCACCAGAGCTCCTACAAGCCACGACTACCGCTCCTCGCCACATCACTGCTCTTCACCTATCGATCTATTCCTGTGAGGGGCATGCAAAGGGGGCAAGAGAGGAGCCGCGAGAGGGAGTGGTCGGGGAAGCGAACCGGTGGCAGCGCATGGGAGGAGAGGAAGGTAGCCGGGGACACAGACTGGCGGCGGTTCATGAGAGTAGAGGGAGGTGGCCGGCGGTGCATGGGAGGAGAGAGAGGTGGCCGGGGATGGGGACCTGCAGTGTTGTGTGAGAGGAGAGGGAGGTGGCCGGTAATGGGGACTGGCGGCGACTCATGGGAGGAGATCAAGGGAGAGGCGTGGCGGCGTATGAGAGAGGATGGGAGGGGCAGGGGTGTGTGAGAGAGGTTAAGGTGCCGGGATGGAGGACGCGGGGCGGAACGTTGACATGGCGGTGCGGGTGTGGGAGCGGAGAGTGCGAGCGGATCGGTGACGTGGCGGGTTCAGTGAGTGTCCTAGGAGACACTCGGCAACTACATTTTTTTGCCGAGTGTCGACACTCGCGAAGTTTTTGTTTCTTTTTCAATTTTCTTATACTTCTCCATCTTTTCCGCAACATGAATTAAAATTAATATTAACTAATTCAACATTACCTTCTCAAATTCATTCAATAATATTTATTTGATTTTTCTACTCATATAATTCAATTATCTTATGTACTTATTGCTCAATGTATATCAATTAAAATTCTATAATGACACTTAGTACATTAAAATTATTAAATGATTTCAAAAAAATATAAAAATTTCACATGAAGCAATTTATGTTGTTTATTGTCTATACAAAAAGTTTCTTAATCAAATAACAATTCGACCATCACTTTGACCTCAAATTTTATCAAAATCTTCTCAACACTTGGGATCTCCTTCTCATATGCTTCGGTTTGTAAACATCGTACATAACAAAATGTCCGAAACCTTCCCAATTTTTTAGCACAACCTCCATGTAAGATACCATCACACCATGAGAAATATTATGATTTTTAGACTTCATTTGATTTTTTTTAGAATTTGAAAATCATTCGGCCAACGTTCATGATTGTGTTTCCTTAACAAGATGTTCAAATTTTTTTCATTTCACAGATAAGGCCTAGAACTAAGCTAAATAACATGAATATTATAATACTCATTTTCTTCTATTATATAAATCACTTGTAGTATAGGGAAAAAAATTGCCTTGTGTTTCCTTAACGTTCATGATTGTGTTTCCTTAACAAGATGTTCAAATTTGACTTGATTTAAAAAATTGCCTGAAATGCAATTAATTAACTAAATATAGGGAAAAAAATGTAAAATTTTGTCAAACTTTAAAATGGAGTACCCCATGTTATATGTAGAGTGTCAAAAAAATTTGAGGGGTAGAAAAGAAAAAATAATTATTTATTTGCTGAGTGCTGCAGAAACACTAGGCAAAAGTTAATTATTTGCTAAGTGTCGGGAAGAAAAACACTTGGCAAAGAGCTATTTGTCGAGTGTCACGAGAAACACTCCAAAAAGCCCCCTCTTTGCCAAGTGTTTTTTATACAATGAGTATCTTCACCGAGTGCCCAACGGAAAACACTCGACGTATATTTTTGCACTCGGCGTATATTTTTGCACCCATGTCAACATCACGGTACCCCCAGCAATTTTGCTTCAGCTTCACCTCTCCTGTAGTTAACACCGAACTCAATTGTTCCTGCAATGTACCTGAGGATTCTCTTTACCACGGCCAGATGCTCGGAGGTTGGGGCTTCCATGAACCTATTGGCATACCCCATGGCGAAGGCAATATCAGGTCTGCTATGCACAAGGTATGTACCACAGGGAGCCGACGATGCCGCGATACTCAGTGGTGTCGACTAGTGGTGCTGAACTGATCTTGTTGAGCTTGAATCTTAGCTCCATCGGCATGTGACAGGGGTTGCAGCCCTGCACACCTACCTTGTCGAATGTCGAGCACCTTGTGCATGTACGCCATATGGGGGAGGCAGATGTTGTCGCTCCTCTAGTTCACCTTGATGCCCAGGTACAAGCTGAGCAACCAAAGGTCGCTCATCTTGAACTGAGCCTACATCTCGAGATTGAAATGCTTGATCTCGCTGTCAACGTTCCCAGTGATGACGAGGTCGTCGACTTACACAACCACCAGTATCCGGGACGCGCCATGGTCCCTGGCATACACAACATGCTCGGAGGCGTTGTGCTTGAACCCCAAAGCGTGCAAGGCTTGATCCAACTTCGCGTTCCAGGCACGTGGCACCTGGCGGAGCCCGCACAACGCCTTGGAGAGGCGCATCACCTTGTCTTCTTGGCCGGCGACGACGAAACCGGGCAGCTGGTGCACATACACCTCCTCCTTGAGGTATCCATTGAGGAACGGTGACTTGACGTCCATGTGGTGCACCGACCACCCCTCCTTGGAAGCAAGCGCCAGCAGCAGGCAGACTGACTCGATCCGCACCACGGGAGCGAGGACCTCGTCGAAATCCACCCTCGACTGCTTGACGTACCCCTTGGTGATAAGCCTATCCTTGTGCTTCACCACCTTACTGGCGTTGTTCTTATTGACCTTGAACACCCACTTGAGGACGATTGGCTGATGACCGGCCGACAATGTCTCCGGGCGCCATTGCTCTCGATGGAGCTCATCTCCTCAAGCATTGCCCTGGGCCAGGACTCATGCTGCTCTGCCTCTACAAAGGACGCCGACTCCTCCCCAGTCTGCAAGAACAATTCAGCTTCAAGGTTGCACGGCGTGAGACCTAGTGGGAAGGCTAGGCCAAGGACATTGTTGACCGTCCTAAACCAGGGTAGCTCATCATTGTTGTCATCATGGAGGAACTCAAAGGCTTTAGGTGGGGGCAACACAAATGTTGGCGCTACCATGGGTGTTGAGGCAGGTGGAGAAGAAGCGCTCCCACCACTGCCGGAAAGTGGGCTTGGTGCTCCCACCTCCTCGGATGCGAACTCCTCGATGTTGCAGTCGACGATGAGTTCCACCGCGCCACTCCACCTCGTCATCATTCACCTTGCTCTAGTCCTAGCTCACCTCCTCCTGGAACACCGCGTTGCATGACACATGTACGCGCCACGCCACTGGATCATAGGATCACCACGCCTTGGCGCCCTACTCATACCCGATGAAGACCATTGGTGTGCTCTTGTCCTCGAGCTTCTTGAGGTGAGGGTGAATCGTCTGCATGTGCGTGACATAGCCGAATGTGCACAAGAACTCGACGTCAGGCTTTTGGCCGTGCCAGGCTTCAAATGGGGTCTTGCCCGCCATGCTCTTCGTGCGCGCTTGGTTCAAGAGGAAGATCGTCGCCGAGACAGCCTCTCCCTGGAATACCGCGGGCACCCCTCAACCTTCAGCAAACTTCTCGCTATGGTCACCACTGAATGGTTCCTCCTCTCCACAATGCCATGCGACGTGTATGGATTAGAGTGTTGACGCTTGATGTCGTGCTTGGAGCAGTGTTCCTCGAACGCGATGGAGGTGAACTCACCCCTGTGATCTGTGTGCAACACGCGTAGGCACCGCCCGGTCTCCACTTCCACGCAGGCCTAGAAGTGTTGGATCGCCTCCAGTGTGTCCCCCTAGTTCGAGAGCAAGGACAGCCACATGACTATGTTCGTCGATGAGGAGGAGGAAATATGACTTCCCTCCTGGAGTCGTCGGCGAGATTGGCCTGCAGAGGTCGCCATGGACCAGATCGAGGATGTCATCAGCCCGCCACTTTGCCTGCGCCGGGAATACCAAATGGGACTAAAGGATCCGGATCCCATTTTTTGTTTTTCAATTTGAGTTATTCTAATTATTGTTATATGTGTATATTCTAAATGTTGTCTCATGTATATATGTGCATATACATATTTGCACTAAATATCTATGTATGCGTGTCTACTATACGTACTTAGACTTATATATCTATGTGATACACTTATAAATATATACACACACAATTTTATACATCAAAATAGATAGTATATATTTTCTAAAATTAGTATATATACATCAAAATATTGTCAATTCAAATTTCTAGTCTCAACTTCGAGTGGAGGTGCTAATCAATTTACTCAATTAGATGCCCATCATAAGGATGTTTTCCTTTTGGATTCATCACCTCGTCCATAAGGAATCAGATGAGACTTTCTTGAACCGCCAAGAGATAATCCTTCTCAATGAGTGTGTCCCTAACCATATCCATCTGTAATGTGCAAATATGTTAATATATTACACCTAATAATTAAATATATAAGTGGTTAGAAAATGATGTATTATTAATAGGTTTATTTTACTTACAGTATAATCTCCTGAGCAGCTTGTACTTGAGAAATAGTGTAGGTGCTCATAGACGTAGTATCCACATAAATTATTTTCGGGTCTGTTTTCAAACACATGAAATATTAATGTTATATAATTTAAATTTTCTCAATTTTAAGTTGTCATTTGGATTACATAAGAGAATATCAGTATAGAATCTCATTGTTGGTTAAATGGTCCTCAATTCTCTACAATGAATTTTTTCCAAGCTGTGAGGAAAAATAATAAAAGATTGAATGTTAGTAAAAACAAACTATATTGCATTAACGAAAACGTCTTAGATAGAATTATTACACTTGAAATAGATCTTGAAGGTCTTGGTATCGTTCAAGGTCTTTTCTCAACGAATCACACACCATGATTGTTGTTGTCGTCCACTTGAATTATCATAAGAACCCAATGGAAATTGTATACATGCTCATAAAGATTAGAATTGACTAAATAGAATTAACAAGGATAATTAAATGGCAATCACACTTGCTTGAAGTTGTAAGGTAGTAGGATGCAATCCTTGTAATGAAACTCAAACAAGGTCCTATAGATTGTGTCGATTATTGTCACACCTGATTTTCCGAAGAAAACCAAATGCATCTCATATGTGCGCCATGATCAAGTTTACACACATATGATAGACGTCATGAGTGAAATATCAGTAAACAGCAATAAAAACGTACAAGAGTTAAACAATTACATTATCTCTTTATTACACTCAGACGTTAGACTCGAAGGTCTTAAAAACGAACAAACGATAGCTAGACGAAGCAACTCCGTCTTCAGCTTCCACAGGCACATGACTGGGGGCACACAAGCCTCAGAACTCATCGTAGTTGCTGAAGTACTCTTCTCCAGTGTTCTCCTCTGAACAGCGGGTAAGCAAGGGTGAGCACACTTATGGTTGGAGCTCAGCAAGTGGGGGAAGATGCAAGGCTATCAAGGATAGGCTAAGAGTTTGCTGCGGTTAGCATTTTAATGTTGGTCAAATTTTATTAGCAAGCACCTAGTTACTAGATGTAAGTTCATACCAACCCACTTAAGCATTTAGGAAAGCATCTCATCTCAAAACCATACGACATCCACGATTTAATACCATCTTTATGTTTGATTATCATGTGAGGGTCCAGGCCGCTCTTGACCATGAGCACGGCTGATCGATCAGTTTTACACTCTGCAGAGGTTGCACACTTTCACCACAGTTCACGTAAAAGTTCCGAAGAATTTGAACCCAACCACACATGTGTTGATCAGGCACAATACCACACTTCCGAGGTGTGATTGCATAGGGACACTACGAAGCCTTTACAAAGATATGCAAAAGCACCAACAACCCACGACAGTTACAGCTCAGGACGGACCATAGCCCTCCCTAGTGGTCAGCACCTTAGCAAAGGCTGCTACCCCAAAAGAACCGGGCTATACCCTTGCAACCCCGAGCCCCCTGTGTTCCTTTCGGATAAGGTCACCAGTACAATCGCACACCTAATTAATTGGCTAAGCCAGAGCCATGTGGACTGTGGTTGCACTGTTTTCCTGGGTGGTTCTCCATGTTCCGATTAAACCATATGATCTTGTTATTAACCATAAGCACACACATAAATATCACCAAAGTTATCATGATCAACATTCATCATATTGTAAAAGATTCATTTTAACCATCCCAAGTTATAGCAACTAAGCATTTCTACCCAAAACATTTATTTAAAAGGGTTGTCCAAGGTAATAGGGATAAAATTCTAGTCATGTCCTTAAAAACGTGATTTCCCATCAAATTTATCAAAAAAAATTACATGTAAAATTAGTTATCATGCAAGTTGTGCGGCACAAAATAGAATATGCAGGGGAAGAAGTCCACTTGCCTTCCTTGCTTAAACACTGGGGTTCTTCTTCTTCAAACACTTGCTCTTGATCCGCTCCAACTGGTTTCTCACTTGAAACTGGCACGATGTCTACGAGCACACAAGAATACATACAATAAACAAAACAATACACCAAACATGAAAAGCTTAAAGAGAAAACAAGGGTTTGGCTCTAGGAAGGCGAACACAAAAGCACTAGGAACTATCGGGAGCTTTGGATGATCACAAACAAGAGCTAGCTATGTGCTTGGTATATTTTAATTTAATAAAGATGTGCATAGGTTATTTCAAAGAAATACCCTATTTATAATTAAGCAAGTTATATTTGTATTTAAAAGACGATGTAAGCCTAGTCCAATTTTATTTATAAATATTCAAGTATGATTTATGCAAATTAAACATTTAATTCAAAAGAAGCATGTAAAATCATCTAGGCATTTATCTTTATATTCTGAGTTGTACTAATCAAATTATAACTTAAAAACACATTTATATTCATATTAATCAAATTATCATTTAGTTAAGAAAACTCGGGATATAACCTATGTTGCCTTTTATTAGAAAGCAAATTGCATAATCATTAATCAATTTAAGTTTGATTATGAAAACCAAGGTATTACATCTAATTAGCTTTTAATTGAAAGAAATATTTAACTAGTATTAATCATATTAACTTTCTTATGAAAACACGTGTTAAACTCTAATTGGATTTTAATTAGAAAAGCATGTGTATAAGGATTTAATCATATTTAACATTTAAATAAATTATAAAACATAGAACATGTTCAACATTGGCCCTAACACGTAGTTTGAGTTGATATGAATCTAACGCAACTTGAAACGGTGGAAACGGAGCTAAAACGCAAAAGATACAGCCAAAACAAGGTTCGGGGGCTTTTCTGTGAAGAAACAGGGCTTCCAGGGACCTAACTGCGAGAAACCAGGGGCTAAAACCTAATTACGATTAAAAACAGAAGGTTTAACTTGTAAAAGACAAGGGGTGGACTGCGGGTGAGAGAACCTTGAAAGCTTAAGGGCCTAAACATAAAAACCAGGACTAAACTGTGAGGATTCTTGAAGGTGGAAGGGCACGGTTGTGAAACAAAGGAAATATAAGGGCTCTTTAGCAAAACTACCACGGTCAGCTCGGGTTGACCGGTACGCGGTCAGTTTGACTCGCGGCCGGGGACGATCTGCGTCGTCCATCGCGGATCGGGCGGCTGGCGCGGCCGTGGACCGACGCTGTGGACCTGGTCCACGGGTGCACGGTGGACCGGGCTAAGGGGTTACACCCCGATCTAATCTGGACCGCCCGCTGGCGATCGGATGGCCAGGGTGGCCCGCATGTGGGAGCGCGGCGGTGGTGGCGCCGGAGGGCGCGGTGCGCGGCGGCGCTCGGCCGGAGGTTCGCCGGAGTTGGCATTCTCGAGCTACGGTGCACGGTTTGGGACGGGGTTTGAACCGGGAGAAAGAGGGGAGCGGCGCGAACCTCACCAGGGGCTCGTTGACGACGATGGGGCGGCGTAGTTTGCGCGCATCGGCCACAGGCGGACGGGATCGCGGGCTCGCCCGGAGGACGGAGTTCCGGCCTCAGGTTCCTGCTCCTAGGCGTCGCGTCGCAGCACGGTCGTGTAGTCCAGCGCGCGAAGGAAAACCTGGGGAGACGGAGGATTAGGGAGCGAGGGAGCAGAGGAAACCGGTGGTAGCAGAGCTCCTGGCCGGCCAAAATTCCGGCGATTGGGAGAGCTAGGGGTTTTGGTGTGCAACATAACGGAAAGAGGAAGATGGATAGAGCTCGTGGATGCGCTCACCGGCGACGAGGACGTGGTGCAGCAACCGGATTTTGAAGCTGCAGCAGAGAAGACGTGGTTGGCTTGGGTCCCCACGGACGGTGATGTCCCGGCGACGAACGGCGGCCAGCAGCGGACAGCTTTGGTGACGGCACGGTTCTGTGACAGGAGGGCGCCCGACGGCGGAAGAGCTCGGGCGGCGCTCCGGGAAGAAGGAACAGGGGTGCTCCGGCGCTACTCGTTCCGACGGGGAAGAAGGGCTCCGGGGCATGGGATCTTCGGGATGACGGCGCACACGACGAGGGAGAACAGTGGAAGATCCGGGAGGTGAGCACCGGCGACGAGATCCTTCAGGCGCCGGCAATGGCCCGGCGGCGGGGGTCGACCGGCGACGGTGCGTACGTGTGGGGAGAGCGATGCAGGGTGTACGTGGGTGTGGAAAGAGTGCGCAAGAAGTCGTGCTCGGCTTTTATAGAAGGAAGGGAAGGAGAGGGGGTCTCGGCCGGGAAGGTAGCGGCCATCAATGACCATGGGGTGCCGGCGGTTTTGATGGAAATTAAGGGGGAGGGAAAGGAGTAACTGAAGGGAGTTGATGGGGAGGAGTGGCGCCGGGCTTAACTGAGCCTTAAAGGCCGGCTTGAAGGAGAGGGAAAGCTGAGGAGCGCGGAGATTTGTCCGGCGGCCACGGCTTGATGCGAGACAGAGGAGGGGGGAGATCGGCTGAAGGAAGGGGAAGGACCCGACATGTGGGGTCCACCTGTCGGTGAGAGGAGAGAGGGGGAGGAGCTGGTGGGCTGCTGCGGCCGTAAACGGGCCGAAAGAGAGCGGGCCGCGCGGGGGCGAGCTGGGCCACGCGAGAGACTGGGTCGGGGTGGGCTAAATGAGAGGAAGGGTTAGAGGAGGAGTTTTTCTTTTTTTTAAAGCTTTTTCTTTTAAAATCCTTTCAAAACTTAAACTCTTTTCAAACTTTAAACAATTCAAGCCTTTTCAAAATTTTCAAACTAATTTTAATAACCTTTAAAACTTCACACAAGCAAACAATAAACACTATGCAACCAAAAGATAATGCACAAGCACTTATTGCCTCTAAAATTATTCAAAATGATATTTAAATATTTTAGAGCCAAATTTAATTGATAAATTATTTATTCCTAGAAAACAAAAACTAAACACCATGTTGCTTACATTATTTTAATGATGGAATTTTAGGGTGTTACAATTATTGTTTCTGGTTGCTTCTAGACCTCGTGTTGGTTAACTTTTGCTGGGTACATGAAACCAACTTTGTCATAACCCTTCAGCATCTCGGTAAGTTGGAGGCTACAGAAAATGAAAGACAAAGTTAATTAGTACTCCCTCTATCCCTGATTAATTATCGTTGGAGACCCGGAATTGGTAACCAATGTATTGAAGAAAGTCCCTGGTACCCCTATAAGCAAATGATACGTGTTGGCAGAGTCGCCTGGAGGGATGTGCTCTTTGCTTTCGTGGCCACGCAGGATGCAAGTAGAGGCTGGCCGTAGGAGTCTAGGCAGGCACATGGTGCAGGCAGCTTTGGACCTACTTTGTACTGCCTATGGAGCTATTAGAGAACGACAGATAAAGCATCTCCAACAGTTTGCCATATTTTACTTGTCATATCTTGTGTTTTGCCAACTTCTAAAAAGATATGCTAAGTGAAAAAAGAGTTAATCTCCAATAGTTTGGCATAATTCACTTGGCAAACTCAGATCTAACTTACATCAGGAATCTTGAGAAAGAAACAAAATTATGTTTATGCCCTTCCACTTCTTGAAAACTTACATTAGGAACCATTCTCTATTATTTATTTCTTTTGTCACCCTCCCACCTAGAGGGAAACGTCGCGATGGCAACTGGAGTTGCAGCGCGCATATGTACGCATGGAGAGGCATGAGATGCCAAGTTGCTATTAATGCCAAGTTGTTTTGCCAAAATGTTGGAAGCCATTTTTTTGCCTAAATTAGATGGATGCCAAGTTGAGATAGCAAACTGTTGGAGTTGCTCTAAAGGGACGGGATCCTGTAGCTCAAACGACCATTAATTTGGGACAGAGGGAGTAGATCGGTAGACACAATAAATTTATTAATAAACATATGAAAATATGCCACTTCCAGACACAAGGTGATGATAAGATCGATATCCAGGGCATCTAGTTGGTAAACTTCATAAATATCATTGAATTGCAGCCAGATCACGTTCTCACCTTCATTGGCAGAATCTTGAGTCTCACGAGCATATTAAACATCTCCAGGCCTTTCGGTGACTTCTTCATGTAGCAATCATGAAATATGTGCATCTTAGTAGGGAGTTTCTTTACCAATTCGGACCTGACTTGGCTGAAAGTGTCATCAAGGTACGAAATTTGGATCCGAAGCTAGTAGTTCTTGTTTGCCAAGAATAACACTTACATGCATCCCTATTTCTTCCACAAAAGTAATGACCTACGCCAGTTCTTCTGTAGGCATATTTGCAAGAGCTCTTTCTTCTATATTGAGGCCTGAGGCAACATAAGTTTGTTTGCTCGTCGACACATCTGTTTGCTTCTCCTTCTTCTTCTTTGCGCCAGTCGACGATGTCGACTCAGGTATTTGCTCGATGTAACTATTTGGTAACCCTCGTCGTCTCTTCTTTTGTAAATACTTGGTCAGCGCACGGTCATAGTCTGTTTTCAACTCTAACCTTCTCTAGATTTCTTCCTACATTTGTATCAAAAGTTTGAGTTTCTCCGGATCTACTTTTTTCTGCTCGAGCTCCCTCTGTCGTTGTTTTTTATGTAGATACTCCAACCAATCCTTGACTTCTTGTTTTGAAATTGCCTCTATTTCTTCTTTTGTCCGCTCCCATGCTAGCTTCCTTTTGATGGTCTCAAGCTTTTTCTTCGCTGGTTTTTTCTGCTTTGGTGGTTGCATTGACTTGGAAGATTGTGCTCGGGACCTGTGTGGAGCCTTCTTTGCGTCCAGTGATTGCTTTGGAGGTGATTGGGAGGGATGTCATCATCGTGATCGCTCGAGCCCTCACCTCTCGGATTGAATGATTCTTGCGGAGAAGGTGAGCGAGGTGTTCTTAAAGGTCGTGATGACGGCCCTGGAGATGATAGTGGCAGCTACGGGGATCTTTTGGAGGGATTGATCCCCTCATTCACGGGGATTATGATGTAACGTTTCGGCCATAATATGATATCTTGAACCACATCCTTGTGTGTCTTTTCCCTATATCTAGCTCTAGCTCTTCAAATTGTGGATGTCAAATCCCCTCCACACTAACTGAGGCGTAGCCAAGTAGAATATGCATGTCGTGGCTTATCTGTCCATGCATATGCGCAAAACCACTTCCGTACGCCACCTATATATGTAGAGAAATAATGAAGTTAATTAAATTTCTGAGTCATGCATCAATAGTTGAGCTACTTGCATGTATTAATCATATTTTATACCTTCATTGTGATGTTGCCGAATGGCTTGTGCAGCTCACATGAGGTGCGCTGGCGGAGGTCATCCACAGGTTATCGTTGGTTGTCGTCCACAGGGTACCGTTGGTTGTCGTCCACTTGAACTCCTTCGATTACCCTTTGCTCTTCGGGACCTCTGTGGAAGCACAACTGCTTTGCAAGTGGAAGGGCTAATGATGGGATCCACCTATACTTGGGACAATGCTCCAGAATAGGCCATCTCATTTATCGTGGTGGCCACTCATTTATCTGTCTTCATGCTTTCTTCCTGTTGTTTAAATCTTTGCTCCATGCGTTTGGCGCCACTGCTCCTCTTCAAGACAATGGCTGCAAGACTTTTGGAGGTCAAAATAATTCCATCCAAATAATTTAGAACAATGACATTTTGAAGGACAAAATCTCATACCAAATACGAAAATGGGAAGCATATTTCCCTCATCAAGGCTTTTGAAGGACAAAAAAATGGCTGCAAGAGACACGATAATTTATTTGGTCATAGGTGCATACCGTCTGGTTACTCATCTCTTCCAGCGTGAACAGAGGAAAAAGGATCTCTTTCCCTCCCTCCTGGTGTCCAATACAATTAATGGCACACATCTTGCAGGACACTTGTTTAAGAGCTGTGACTACACTCAAGGCACAAGATACTATTGTGACTTTGGCTTTGTGGAAACGATGGAACGAAAGAAACAACTGAGGGGTCCAGAAGGAAAAAATGCTGGACTGACAGTGACAGGTCACAGCTCGCCATGAGCATCAACAAAGAAGAGCTGCAGTGGAGGATTAGATGGGAAGGTTGTCTGGTACTTTTTTCGCTAACCCAGTTCATGCATTCTTCAAAAGTAGAGCCTGGGTCTCTAAAATTAACTCCAGCGTTAACCTAATTCTCAGGAGGGTTCAGCATTGAGGTAGGTGCAACATACAAACAACATCATAGTGGCAATGCCTAATTGCCAATGCAATCACGGTAACATCATATTTGCATCATGTCCATTTGTATGGGTAACATCATGGCACAATGATGTTACCCAGGCTCTACGTACTTTTGAGAATGTTAGCAACCTTTAAACGCTATTCTTTTGAGCATGATTAACAAAGCTGTGTATCTTACTGATGCCATGACTAACGCTATTCCTGCGTAAATGATGCATCCGACAAGACGACATTCCGGCGATGGCGATGATGCGCCAATGCATGGTTAAGAAAGAACGAGAGATGTCTGGAATCATGAGCGTGAATACGTGAGCGAAGAGCAAAGCATAAAGAGAGGATCGATGTCCATCGACAGGCAAAAGCTTTTGAGCAAAGCTGCAAAGCACCAAATTTGGAAAGTGAGGTCTTTTAGTAACACTTGCAGCATCCTCCTTCAGAGAGAACGGGAAGCCTCGGTCTGTAAGCCTTCTCAAGGAGCAGCAAGGCACGAGGATAGGGATTGTGTATCAACAAGACCGGCGAGGAGCCTTAGATGCAGGAACAATATGGTACGCAACTTTCACTCTAACTAATTAATTTACTTGTTGCATTCTTCAGCTACTTTATCTGTTACAAAAAACAGAGGCAGATGCATGCTTTGGATAGAGTCTCTGTTTTCTGTTGCCTTGCTCTGCCATGAACTATGCAAAAGCACCAGTTTATTTGGAGCTGGAGAAATCAATGCCTATTATGCTCTAGTTTTTATATTACTTCTCCCTTTTGGATTAAACATGGCTTTTTGTAAGGATCTTTTGAACTCTATATTTTCTTAGTGTGGTTTCAAATTTTAGGCATATCTTATTTTATATTTTGGATTGGCTGGAGAGACTAACTTTTTTGGCCAACCAAGGAGGATTTAGTGGTATTATTAAAAAAAGGTCCATATGAATTGCTGACACCCTAAACTATATAAGGGCATTTGGCATCCACGTCTTAAATATACTCGTTTTATAATTCTAAAAATCAGTCAAAAGTTACAATGTTTCACAACAAATATTTGTTGTTACTCCTTGATGAAAAATGTGTTCCATAATCTACAACTTTTTCAATTTAAATTAAGCAGTATATATAGTTTTACAAAATTACAAATCTAAGTATGATGTTGGGGACCTTGTTGGTGCCCTATACAACCTAGCCCATTTGAACTGCAGCCAACAGTTAGGAATGTTGGCATCCTACAACATAAAGCAAACCAATGCGATGGCTTAATTCTAGGCCAGCAAACATGTGTGATTCTGTTCTTATGATACAGTTGGGAATTCTTCTTATCTAAAACAATCTTCTTTTCTTCAAGGGTGATTATTGCCGCATGGGGAATGTGGAGCAGCACTTGGGAAATGAAATGTCCGCAACCTTGATGCTTCAGCTGACAGATCTATGGAGGAGTCCTAGGGGGACTGTCCTCCGTATCGAGGCATTAGCACTAGTGGCCATTGTGCTCTCCTTCTTCCTTGCTGTCTTTGGGTCCTGTCGCCGTTGGTCCAATCGTTGGATTGTCCAGAAGGGTTTCTTGGCTGCACAAGTGTTATCTCTGTCCCTTGGAACTTACAGCATTGGCCTAATGCAGTCTTCATCAGTGAAGAGCGAGATGTATCCCTTATGGGCTGTGTCCTTACCCTCTTCGGCTGTGTTGACCCTGTCACCACCTACATCGGCCTTGACTACAAGGGCCCACTCTCGAAGGCGATATTTCAGCTTTGCCTCTATTGTGGATATGTTGTGCTGATGAGTGTATCAACCGTCACTGGTGTTGTTGGAAAGCCAGCCATTGGCGTGCTGACTGCCATCACCTTCATCAAGGGCTTTCATAGGTCACTGGCGCTTGTCCTGCCAAGCATAACGCGGAGATATATAGGAGGTCTATTTAGTGCGGAAACAAGTGTTTTATTAGTAGGTGATGATAAGGGACTGGAAGTCCATTTACCCTTGTTAAATGAAGGCATTAGTGATAGGGTTTTTACAACTATAGCTGACATACACAAGCACATGAGTGAGCAACAGTTGCCAGAGGTCAGTGCCACCGGGTTGGCAATCAAGGACGTATGCCTAGGCTACTTTCTGTCTCATTTGTTGCAACGGCGTTTCCTTGGGTTAAGCAGCAGCAGGGAAATGGACGGAAAAATAAAGGTTTTTGAGAATTTGGTAAGAGATGATGTCCGTCGTCTGGGCATTGACTATAAGAGGACCTTGAAGGTGATTGAGGTTGAGTTGGCTTTTCTGTACGAGGTCTATTTTAGCAGCAATGAGTTCCTTCACTTGTATCAAGCAAAGACTGGTAGCTTCTGGACATTGGCTTCATTTATTGTGATATGTTTTGTTGGGGTAGCGGCTGCCATTCATGGGAGAATGTCTACCAGCAGCCACCGTGTTACCACCTCTGGTCCTGCTGGTGCCGGCACTATTGTTGTTCTTGACACCACAACAGCTGACCTGATCATCACCCTTTTCATATCCTTGTCCCTGGCTCTGCTGCAATTGTTGCAGTTGGTGCGTTGCTGGACGTCAAATTGGGCGAGAGTCACCTTTGCCTGCGAGTACACGACCGGGAGCCAAAAGAAGGAGGAAATCAGTCTATGGATGAGACTGAAAGCACTTCTACTTACCAGGATCAATTGGTTTGACAAGTACCTCTGGCAAGATAAGCTCGGGCAACATTCAGTAGCTGATGCACGGAGGCGACACTTGTACGATTGTTGTGCAAGCCTTTTTGCTCCATGTAAGGGCTATCTTATCAGCACTGGAGCGGTTTACGTTATAATGGTGCTCCTGGAACTGCTGGGCAGTGAAGACGATGCCATTGGGTTGCACGACGATGTGAAGACATCCATCGTTGATTTCCTGGGTAAGATTAAGAGCAGAAGAATAGGGGTGGATTGGTCATCCTTGTTTGTTGACAATGGGCTAGATGCGTCCTACCTTCCCTACAGCAATGCCCCTCTGAAGCGTGGCTATTGTTATAACGCCAGCGAGTGGAGCAAAAACGCGTTCACACAGCGTATCATGATATGGCACATTGCGACATGGTACTGCGAACAAAAAGATCCTCAGGTGCTGCAACAAGGAGGAGCTGCAGGACCAAGAGGAGAAGAAAAAAGAGAGATGAATCGGCGGGTGGCCAAAGATCTGTCCCAGTATTGCGTCTACTTGGTGGCGTCGGCGGCCGAGCTACTCCCCAGGAAGCCGATACAAACATTGGATATAGATTTAGTTAACATCTTTGTAGCCAACTACAAAGTGGATGCGTTACGAGGGGCACCGCCGCCGCCTTCGTCTCCCGGGATGGATATAGTAGAGAACCTCTTCTGGACAGGCGTGTATTTGGGGAGGAGGCTTCTCAACGAGACACCGCCGCCTTCATCTCCCGGGGGCACGGTGCCTCGGCGGCCCTGCTCCGACGACCACTGGAAGGTGCTGGCGCTTCTTTGGGTTCAGACTTTGGTCTATGCCGCGCCGTATGGCGATGTGCAGGGACACATGCAGCACCTCTCGCAGGGCGGCGAGTTCATCACCCATATCTGGGCCCTGCTCTACCACCTCGGCATCGACAAGTGGGAGCACGACGAACCTGCCGCCACCGCCACCGCCACCGCCGCCGCCGCAGCACAGGAGACCACCAGTGAAGAAAAAGAAGAAGAAACCGTCGAGCGGGGAGCTGGAGGTCACAAGACAGGGATCAGCTCATCCGAGATTACGGAAGAACCGGAGGTTTGATTAAAGACTAGTATGTGCTGCTTATATGCATCTTAATTTGATCACGAAACGTTAGTTGTTGCCAGACTAGCTAGCTACCTACCATGCATGTGAGATATGAACTCCATCTCCATTGTTTCATTGTGTTTTTTGCCATTCATTTATATCGCGTTGTAATAATGCAACTCTTGTTTTTTGCTTCTAGATTGCACGTTGTACTTAATTTAATTATGGGACATGCATGTGTGGATAATGTTACTGTTTCACCTTAATACATGAGTATTATGGCACTGCCGCACTAGCTAGTTTGTTAATTGTTCTCTCTTATCTCTTTTTTTCGTAAAATAAAAAAAAGCTGGTGACTATCCTGCAAACAATGTCCAGATCGAGCAACCTACCTCTACCTCTGCCTGTTCAATGTTGATACATTTAGGAGCTGAATGCACTTCATATATACATATGATCCATCATCAGAGCAACGACTGGCCGGGAATCTAACCACACTGGCCATTTCACAAGAAATTAATTTGCTGGATGGAGGACTCTGGTTTCTCCATATGTTCCAACTAACATACATGGTGCTTATTATACAACATATATAAGGGCACCAACAATGGTTATAGACATTTTGCTCTTTATAACATGTCCATGTCATCTATAGACATTTTAGTAGACTAGTCAGGCAACAGAGTGTATGTAACATTTATTATTATACTTTATGGACCCCACGTGTAAGAACTTTTCCCCATCTTCCTCCTCTCTCTCCTTCCCCTCCTCCCTGTTCTCCATCTCGCACACCGCAGCGGCCGCCGGCCGGCCGCAGCCCGAGCTGCCCACCAGACCACCACCAGCTGGAGTGCCGGACCGGCACCCCTCTCTCCTTCGCCTGCGACGGCCGAGCACCCTCCTCCATGCGGTCCGGCGCCCGAGCCCCAACCGCGCGCTCGCCGGCGGCGGCGAACTGGTCCGCCTGCGCCTGACGGCCTCATTCGCGTGCTCGCCGCCGGCGGCGACCTCCCCTCCTCCCTGCGCTCCGGCGACCGCGAGTTGTCCTGCTCGACGGCCTCCCCACCCGCCCCCTCGCTGGCCGCCGCACCCCGCCTCCCGGTGGTGCCGCCGCGCTCTTGGCGGTCGGGCACCTCTGTCAATGCCCAGAACGGTGGCCGCGCGCCCCGTCCCTCCTCTCCAACACCGGCGGGCGCGCCGTGAGCTCCTCCCCGAGCAGGCATCCACACCGCGCCTCCCCATGCCGCTACCGCGCTCCGCCTCCGACAGAGGCCGCCCATGGCGGCGGCCCTGCTCCGCCCTAGCGCCTCGCCCGTTGCCGCGTCTGTGCTCCGCCCGGCCGTCGTCTACACATCCTCAGCAGCGGTCGCACCGGCTCGTCACCCCCAAGCCCACGGCGGTGCTGCGCACGCCGGCGGTGCCTTCCAAGTCCCACCACCGCGCTCACCGGCCGCTCCACCGCCGCCTCGCCCACGCGCTCTCTAGCAGCAGAGAGATGGAGAGGAGGCCGAAGGGGGAGACCGGAGAGGCGGAGACTGAGAGAGAGGAAGCACGCTCGTGGTGGGACCCGCTCACGCGTGGGAAGCCGCGTAGCGGCACTCACCAAAGGTAGCGACGTTCTTTTCTGTTTCCTACCTTCTCTTTCCTATGTGGCACCTTGTAGAGCTTAAAGGCACCCATTGCGGGTGCCCTAAGTTCCGCTTTGAATGCCATCTCAAGATATGTAAAATCGGACAAGTTGTACCCTAGCCCAATCAGATGACAAATACAGATAAACCTGTAGAAGTTCTAGCTAGTGTTGACAACACTAGCATGATTACTGCCGTAAGGATTGCCTCAGATAGTTGCACAGACACCATGTGAGTTTCTCTGCTTCTAGTTTTTTGGTTATTCGCAATAAAGTGCTGAATCAGCAATACTGCCATCAAAGGATATGCACAAGCTTTCCCAATACTAAGAAGGATGATCAATCTGCTTAGTTGTGTATTGAAGGAAGAAGAGCTGGTGAAGAAGTGGTCATAAGTAACTCTGCCTCAATTACCCTGTATGCAGCTTCATAATTAGTTTCTACATCCACCAGCAATCCTTTCAGAACAAGGTCACGTGTTTTCTGAAGCCTAGATTCAAGACAAGCAATCCCAAAGAAGCGGCGCCTCAAAAGCCGCGGAATAAGTCATATGAAAGCGGCGTGCGCTGGCCTCCTGAGGCCGGGGGAGATAAGCACCCCTATTTAAAAAAAAAAGTCATATGAAAGGCAGGCCCTCTTCGATTGGTCAAAAGTAACTCTGCCTCAATTACCCTGTATGCAGCTTCATAATTAGTTTCTACATCCACCAGCAATCCTTTCAGAACAAAGTCACGTGTTTTCTGAAGCCTAGATTCAGGACAAGCAATCCCAAAGAAGCGGCGCCTCAAAAGCCGTGGAATAAGTCATATGAAAGCGGCGTGCGCTGACCTCCTGAGGCCGGGGGAGATAAGCACCCCTATTTTAAAAAAATAAAAAAAAGTCATATGAAAAGCAGGCCCTCTTCGATTGGTCATAAGTAACTCTGCCTCAATTACCCTGTATGCAGCTTCATAATTAGTTTCTACATCCACCAGCAATCCTTTCAGAACAAGGTCACGTGTTTTCTGAAGCCTAGATTCAAGACAAGCAATCCCAAAGAAGCGGCGCCTCAAAAGCCGCAGAATAAGTCATATGAAAGCGGCGTGCGCTGGCCTCCTGAGGCCGGGGGAGATAAGCACCCCTATTTAAAAAAAATAAAAAAATTCATATGAAAGGCAGGCCCTCTTCGATTGGTCACAAGTAACTCTGCCTCAATTACCCTATATGCAGCTTCATCATTAGTTTCTACATCCACCAGCAATCCTTTCAGAACAAAGTCACGTGTTTTCTGAAGCCTAGATTCAGGACAACCAATCCCAAAGAAGCGGCACCTCAAAAACCGCGGAATAAGTCATATGAAAGCGGTGTGCGCTAGCCTCCTGAGGCCGGGGGAGATAAGCACCCCTATTTAAAAAAATAAAAAAAGTCATATGAAAGGCAGTTCGATTGCTCACCATCACTACTGCGGAATGGACCCTCATTGGACAACCAGATCTAGCTGACTGTAATTTCTGCAGGAGAATCAATCCGCTCGCAGACAAGGTAATTGTAACCTTGCAGGGTGACAGGATCATAATTGGTTTATTCTTCTTGCTCACTCTTCATGTGATCTTCAACACTGCTAGTTTGCTTGTCCAAGAAACTGCTTGCAGACATACTAGCATGAATCCTCCCCACATTAACAGAAATTGTCAGAAGATACAATAATGGTTCGACAAGTTTCACAAAGGACTTGAAGGTTGCAATCTTGGATACATCAATCTTCAGGATGGAGAAGAACATGAGCACATACATGGCAGCCGGAAACTTTTCTTACGCGATGGCGAAGCCGGCAAAGCCATTTAACTTCTTCTTTCCCACAACTTCTGAGCTTTCGCTGGGTACCTTTCATCATCCGAAAGGCGCAGTGGTATAAAGGGTTTTGGTTTTCAATCACAGCTCAGCGACATCGGTTTTCCTAAGATGAAGCCCAAGAGGCGAATCCTCGTTTCAAGAGAAATTGAGGTCTGGCCTTCGTCATGGGTTTTGCCGACACTAACACTTTGTTTCTCGTGTTTTGGCCTAATGAGTGCTTTCAGGTAACGAGATCCGCTAGGCGAATGGGTGTCTCCAAATCAAGGGTCTTCACCCGACAGGCGCACGTGCACATGCCGGAAAAAGCGCCGTGATGTGCGACGTGAAATCAAGAAAGCGCCGATTACGTGAAGACCCAATGGAGAACTCCCAAAAATAGCCTAGTACATTCTAGTTAGATTCTGTTTACACAAGGTCAATTTCGGAATGTAAAAAGTCTGCTCGTCTCCCTATAAAAGGAGGTCGACCGGCACTTGTAAAGGGGATCGACTTTTGAGAATTACACTGTTGCGAGTTTTGCTTCCCCATATTTCGTGTTCATTGCTTGAGCTATTCGATTCATTGTTCATGTTAGGCTTTGCTATAGCACAACAATTGGCGCCCACCGTTTGTGTTTGGCTCGAGTTAGAAACCCAAGATGTCCACAAGAAAGAAGAGGACCACTACCAATTCCAGCAAGGGGGCTTCGTCATCCCTCGAGGAAGAGTTGAACCCGTCAAATCTACTCACCCAGGGGGAGGAGCTCCCAGACCCGAATGTTAACCAGCCAAGGCCGAACCACGATGCTACCGCGGCCATGGCCAAAGCAACATACGATGCCGAGCTAGCTAAACTACGAAAGGAGGCCGATGAGCTGGCTAGAACAGCAAGAGGCCGACGCAGCTAAAGAAATCCAAAGGCAAAAGGCCGAAATCGCTAAGCTACAGGAAGAGTTGCGTCTCATAAAAGCCAAGCAGTCGCTAAACTTTAACTAGCCCTCGCCTGAATATTCTGTGCCCATTCATTCCACACACACGGAGGATAACATTCCGTTCACTCAACCTCCTCCGTACACCACTTTCAGTCACAACCCTTTCCATAACCCTTTCGAGTCTGGTCCATTGAACCAGGATGCTCGTACCATCCGCACGAGATCTTGGGACCCAAAATCGCCATTATCTCAAGAGGTCCAACTCACTCCATGGACATGAGCACATACATGGCAGACAAGGACGAACAACTAGAGAGCTTGAGGAAGAAGATGAACAGTGGGAGTTTTGGTGCCACGACAGTGTGACTTTTTCTGACTCTATTGATCTTATTTGTACTAGAGATTACAACTGAAAGAAGAAAGGGAGTGGCAGAGCTTGGTCATACCCTCCTGCATGCACGCACCATGATCTCCTACTGCATTTGCTATCCCACACATGAGTTCATGCCGTGCGACCCGGACACCCCTCGCGAGAAACTAGGATGCGCTCTAGACCAGATAAGCTGGACACGCAGAGCTCAAGTCTAACAAACTTGCTAACAGAAAAACAAACTAACAGATACAGAACACAAGTTTAAAGGATGGTTAACATTTCACCCCCTAAACTTGATGTTCACCGACGATCCTTCCAACTCCCACAGTATGCGCAACTCGCAGAACTTGTCATGCCCAAGTGGCTTTGTCAGGATGTCGGCCAGCTGCTCCTTAGTGCGAACATGTTTGACGTCCAGGAACCCATTCTCAAGACAGCCACAAATGAAATGGAACCTAACATCTATATGCTTACTCCTCTCATGAAAGACAGGATTCTTACTGAGGGCAATTGCAGATTTGCTATCCATCTTCAGTGTTGATGGTTGAAACATGTAACAACCTTCGATCCGCAAGCGTACGGACCTACACCTTTTTCACCACGGGGTGACCCCCAATGTTCTTGTCAATCCGTGGAGCAAGGGGATTACTAGTGCTTAACCAAGTACTAATCTAGTTGATTGGAAAGCCTTTGAAAGAGGATTAATCTTAAAGTAAAAGCAATCTAACCTATGTTAATCTAAGACTAAACTAAGGTTAAACTAGATGGCACAGGGTGGATACAAGAGAGAGATTAAGATAGATAAGCGTTCCCTCCCTAGGGTTTAGGATCTCATGAACATGCATCTACTACATGAAAAGGGTGTTGCCTTCACTAGCTTCATGGCGGTTATGCGGCCGCTAAGCCTTTTCCCTCCATCGTACTGTCACTACGCAAGGTAATCAAACACTTCCACGTATAACCGCATCTATACCTAAGCATCCATAGGGTTAAGCTAATCACCACGATTACCACAAACCCTACTAAGATCACATGTTGCGCAAACATATGTAAACAAAGCATTCGCGAAGACATAGACCATAAAGCATCGATAGGCATAAGATTCATGTGTAGATTACATATCATGCATCCATCTAACCCTAGGGATGAACGGAGGCATTACCCCATCATCTTACACGGATTGAAGCACATAGGGGGTGATGGAGACTCCGGAGAATGTCGTCGATGGAGATGGCGGCGATGAAGCTTGGGAACACCCCTAGGCCAGCGGCTTGGAGTCCTCCTCTTGCTTCCTTCCCTCCGCCGGCATTGATCCTTGCGATGAGCTCATCCAACTCTCTCCCTCATCTTGCGGCGGTGGCTTTCTGGTGAATGGCGTTGATAGAATGATTGGATGTGGTGGCCATCGGAGGAGGGAACTACTAATAGACCGAGGAGGGGCTAGGTCAAAGGGGACCGCGAACCGAGGCAAAAAGGGCCTGGGCCGATCCAACCAGGCCGGTCGGCCCAACCTGTTTTTGGCTCGGTTCGGGCCCGTCTTTCTCCCCGTGGCTCATCTTGGCATTTTGGACTTAACCCCCTTCATTTGTGTCATTTTGAGGTCGTCATCCCCGCGATCAAGATAGGGGGTCTTCTCGCATGAAGCCTGAACTTTACGTCTTAGTCCTCGGGGATGATCCGTCATAGCACCTTGGTCCTTGCCACCTTTGGGAGTGATTTTGCCTTGCACTTGAACACGAACGGAACTCCTCATTTGCTCCTTTGAACTAGTTGTGACTCCGTCCCTTTTGTCCATGTTTTCCTATAAAAACACAATACTTCCAAATGCACATACGAAGATGAACTTGTTATATCATTAGTGTGCCTAGTGGCGGGTTAGTTGCATAATCAAGCTCAAACCAAAGTGTAACAAATATGTTTGGAGCACCAAAATTCACTGTCAACATTCAGCTTGAATGATTTGTGTTGATCACTCTTCAATTCAAACAGCAGCTGTGAGAGCTAGAGCCCTTGACAGGTCGCTGTTGATTGTGCAATGTACTCCGCTTCACATGATGAGATTGCCACCACTGTCTCCTTCTGTGATTGCCAACTGATTGCACAAGAACCAATGAAAAACAGAACTCTGATGGTGCTCTTCCGTGTATCAACATCTCACTACAAGAAAGCCCAAAGTCACCAAGTGCCAAAAACACTCGGCGAAGGCACAATTACACTCAGCGAAGCACATTCAGGGAACAAAGACTCGACAAATACGTCTTTGCCGACTGTTTTCTATTGCACACCCGGCGAAGGCTTCGTCAAGTGCTATATTTGACACTCAGCGAACATTTTCGAAAAACATTAAAAAAAACCGCTTTGCTGAGTGCTACCTCACACGCAGTGACAATTTGCATAAAATATATATATAAAGAGCACGGCCGCGGCTCTGTACTGCCGCCGCCGCTGGAGACAGAGCAACACCGCCACGGCTAACCGAGCAACACGGCCATTGCGGGAGACCGAGCAATGTTGCCCGACCGGCCGGCTGCCGCCTCCGTCGAGTTAGGGCCTCCATGTCTGGCGAGGCCGGCTGCCCGAGTCGCCTACCAGGGACGAGCACCACGCCCGCCGCCCCTCTCGATCAACCACCCGGAGCCCGCAGAGAGATGAAGAGGGGAGGAGAGAGAGAGAGAGGAGGAGGAGCATGGCTTACCTCGCCGGAAGCCTGCTCCCACTGTCGGAACCCGCTGGCCACCTGCTCCCACTGTCGGATCTCGTCGGCCACCTACTCCCATTGTTGGATCCTGCAGCTTCAATCTCATCATTCGCCAGCATCCGCCATGGCCGACGCATCTCCTGCAAGCAGCGAGGGGCGCACCAGAGCTCCTGCAGGCCACGGCCGCTGCTCCTCGCCATGTCGCTGCTCTTCACCTGTCGATCTATTCCTGTGAGGGGCATGCAGAGGGGGCAAGAGAGGAGCCGCAAGAGGGAGTGGTCAGGGAAGCGGACCGGTGGCGGCGCATGGGAGGAGAGGGAGGTAGCCGGGGACACAGACTGGCGGCGGTTCATGAGAGTAGAGAGAGGTGGCCGGGGGCGCATGGGAGGAGAGAGAGGTGGCCGGGGATGGGGACCCGCTGTGTGGGAGGAGAGGGAGGTGGCCGGGAATGGGGACTGGCGGCGACTCATGGGAGGAGATCAAGGGAGAGGCGTGGCGGCGTATGAGAGAGGATGGGAGGGGCAGGGGCGTGTGAGAGAGGTTAAGGCGCCGGGATGGAGGACACGGGGCGGAACGTTGACATGGCGGTGCGGGTGTGGGAGTGGAGAGTGCGAGCGGATCGGTGATGTGGCGGGTTCGGTGAGTGTCTTTGGAGACACTCGGCAACTTTATTTTTTGCCCAGTGTTGACACTCGGCGAAGTTTTTGTTTCTTTTTCAATTTTCTTATACTTCTCCATCTTTTCTGCAACATGAATTAAAATTAATATTAACTAATTCAACATTACCTTCTCAAATTCACTCAATAATATGTATTTGATTTTTCTACTCATATAATTCAATTATCTTATGTACTTATTGCCCAATGTATATCAATTAAAATTCTATAATGACACTTAGTACATTAAAATTATCAAATGATTTCAAAAAAATATAAAAATTTCACATGAAGCAATCTATGTTGTTTATTGTCTATACAAAAAGTTTTTTAATCAAATAACAATTCGACCATCACTTTGACCTCAAATTTTATCAAATCCTTCTCAACACTTGGGATCTCCTTCTCATATGCTTCGGTTTGTAAACATCGTACATGACAAAATGTCCGAAACCTTCCCAATTTTTAGCACAACCTCCATGTAAGATACCATCACACCATGAGAAATATTATGATTTTTAGACTTCATTTGATTTTTTTTAGAATTTTAAAATCATTCGGCCAACGTTCATGATTGTGTTTTCTTAACAAGATGTTCAAATTTTTTTCATTTCACAGATAAGGCCTAGAACTAAGCTAAATAACATGAATATTATATCTACTCATTTTCTTCTATTATATAAATCACTTGTAGTTCAAATTTGACTTGATTATAAAATTGCTTGAAATGCAATTAATTAACTAAATATAGGAAAAGAAATGTAAAATTTTGTCAAACTTTAACATGGAGTACCCCATGTTATATGTAGAGTGTAGAAAAAATTTGAGGGGTAGAAAAGAAAAAATAATTTTTTATTTGCCGAGTGCTGCAGAAAACACTAGGCAAAAGTTAATTATTTGCTAAGTGTCGGGAAGAAAAACACTTGGCAAAGAGCTATTTGCCGAGTGTCACGAAAAACACTCGAAAAAGCCCCCTCTTTGCCGAGTGTTTTTTATACAATGAGTATCTTCACCGAGTGCCCAACGGAAAACACTCGACGTATATTTTGGCACTCGGCGTATATTTTTGCACCCATGTCAACATCACTGTACCCCAACAATTTTGCTTCAGCTTCACCTCTCCTGTAGTTAACACCGAACTCAATTGTTCCTGCAATGTACCTGAGGATTCTCTTTACCGCGGCCAGATGCTCGGTGGTTGGGGCTTCCATGAACCTATTGACATACCCCATGGCGAAGGCAATATCAGGTCTGGTGTGCACAAGGTATGTACCACAGGGAGCCGACGATGCCGCGGTACTCAGTGGCGTCGACTAGTGGTGCTGAACTGATCTTGCTGAGCTTGAATCTTGGCTCCATCGGCGTGTGACAGGGGTTGCAGCCCTGCAGACCTGCCTTGTCGAGCACCTTGCGCGTGTACGCCATATGGGAGAGACAGATGTTGTCGCTCCTCTAGTTCACCTCAATGCCCAGGTACAAGCTGAGCAACCAAAGGTCGCTCATCTTGAACTGGGCCTACATCTCGAGATTGAAATGCTTGATCTTGCTGTCGACGTTCCTAGTGATGACGATGTCGTCGACGTACACACCCACCAGTAGCCAGGACGCGCCATGGTCCCTGGCATACACAACATGCTCGGAGGTGTTGTTCTTGAACCCCAAAGCGTGCAAGGCTTGATCCAGCTTCGCGTTCCAGGCACGTGGCACCTGGTGGAGCCCGCACAACGCCTTGGAGAGGCGCATCACCTTGTCTTCTCGGCCGGCGACGACGAAACCGGGCGGCTGGCGCACATACACCTCCTCCTTGAGGTATCCGTTGAGGAACGCCGACTTGACGTCCATGTGGTGCACCGGCCACCCCTCCTGGGCAGCAAGCGCCAGCAGCAGGAAGACTGATTCGATCCGCACCACAGGAGCGAAGACCTCGTCGAAATCCACCCTCGACTGCTTGACGTACCCCTTGGTGACGAGCCTGGCCTTGTGCTTCATCACATTACTGGCGCTGTTGTTGACACCGGATTTTGGAAAAATCCTAATGTCACGATTAACCAGCGGAATTGGCAGTATCAGCAAGATCGGCCAGAAAGGCTTAGAGAGTGGCATGTATTAAAACCTAGTTATGAGGGCGGAGGAGCCACAGAGAAGTGTAGGAGCTGGTCGGCTACTAGCGCATCAACAGAAAGTCACAGCAACAGGGAACAGAGCCGATTGAGTTTGCAGGCATGCGCACATGGTTGCCTGCAGAAGAAAACGTCAAGCCACAGGCAGAATAAGTAAGAGGGCGGTGGCTGAATTAATTATTAAAGCGCAAATTGGCTTCATCGGCCAGCGGCCGATGGAATACGTGCATAGTACAACGTGGATGCAAAGGTCATAAGGAAGCAAAGCAATTAGCGTTGGCATTAAAGAAGAGATAGAGGCAGCACGTCCACGTATAGCAAAGAAAGAGGTGATCAGAATAAAGAAATCATAAAGGAAAGAAGTCACGAGTGAAGGACAGGAACAATCGGCAAAGAGGCAAAATCGGCCATTAGGTGCATCGGTAAGACCAAATTGGCAAAGACGGAGCAGAAGGAAAGTATATCAAATTAAGAAGACCAGGGAAGAGAAAGCCTGTGCGTGGAAGGGAAGTTGATTAAAATAAAAGGAAAAGCAGGTTGTCGTATGGGAAGAGGGAATCCAAGTTAATTCAGATCAATTGACGAGATTGGTGGAAGCTTCACGAGAAGGGTTCTGCAGAGAAGAAAGCCAGAGTCCGTGTATCCTAAATATTTCTGTTTTGTTAGATATTAATTAAGGTAGTCAAGTTGTAGTTGGTTTAGTTAAAGAGCTAGCTTTTTGTGCGTGAGTTGCACGCCAAGTCCTAGGTTTGGCAGCCCTATAAATATAAAGGGTTCGCGGTCATTGTAAAATCATCACACGATCAATATCAAAACCGCCTCCGGGCACCCCTTTACCAATTATTCCATCTACTTTACTGCATCTACTTTTCGGCGACTTCGCCTTCGTACCTTTTCTCTTTCATGAGTTCTCGCAAACTCGTCGGGCTGCATCGGTTCGATCTCCGGCTTGCTGGTGAGTTCCGCTTTACCGAGTAATTTCTAGGCTTTAACCACCGGGCGCATCACTGTGGTTTCGTCTAGATTTATTCACAATTTATCGATATCAGCTAGATTAGCAAGTTTTATTTTAATTCTTGTTGTTCTAGCTTTTATCACCAATTATCCAGTTTGAGACTGCTTTCTGTCGGCTTTATCGCATTATTATTATTACTTTAATCATCATATAGCCGTCCAGATCTGTTTCAAGTGTTGCTCACGTAGCTCTGTTTAAGTTGCCTCTGGTAGCTTATGCTCTGCCTACGTCATCATATCGGCTGATCTAGCCGATCTGTTCTGCCCCGTATCGGCTACCTAGCTGTTACGATTTTATCAAAAGGCCATCGGCTCTCCAGCCGATTTTCCATTGTCAATCAATAGGTCAGATTGGCTGGCATGCCTCGCTACAGACTGGGGAGTCACGTGTGCTGCGCGCGGAGGTGACATCCTATTTTCGCGTCAACACACTTTTGGCACGCCCGGTGGGACATGAATATTAATCCCTATTATATCGTCTGGTGACTCGAAGACAATATCCACAACCAATTTAGAGTGGCTCGAGGAGTACATCGCCATGGACAGTCAATCTGGAATATTGGCGGATATTATAAGCAATGCCATAAAGAGCGCGCTCTCTGAGTTTGCCCAACAACAAAGGTATGAGAGAACATATTATCAACAGCCGATGACATCGGCTAATAATGTTTTTTTCTTACGGTCCAATTCAGCAGCAAAGCTATGAAGAATCAGCATGCATGTATCCTGGAGCGTTAAATTATGCAACGGCGAGCAGGAGTACAACTGATGAATCGGCTTTTGGTGATTATTTAATTTCGCCATGCTCACATCAGGATAATTTCTATCAGCCGATGACAGTTCCTCATACTGCACCAGTTCCCTCCAGCTCATTACCGCTGCGATAAGTCGATTTCTTCCACGCTCTTGGATACACGCCACAGCCGCTGGCACATGAGGATTTGTTCAGCATTCTTGGATATACGCCTACGGACACTACTCAAATTCAAGGAACGACATGCTGTCAAAGTGGTGTTCTGGAATCACAATTTATTCCCCAAAGTTCACAACAAAGATGGGTTCGAGAATCAGCACCTCAGCCGATAGCTTTCCAGCTACATGTGCAAGCTCATCAACCAATGGTTCAGCAAGTAGGTTGGCCGATGGTGCAAGAATTACAATAAACAATTCCTGTAGCTCAGCCTAAAAAACTAAAAATTTATCAGCCACAAGCTATGGACGAACAATTGATGATTCAACAGTCAGAACTAATAGTTCAACAAGCTTGGCCCGGGGGGCTGCAACCGCAAACAATAGCTCAGCAACATTTGCCTGGGGGCTGCAATGTTCCCAAATATCAGTTTGGCCACAACAACTAGGAAATTATTGGTCGCAAGAATCGGCTTCACAGCAAGAAGCGTGTCAGCCGGAAGCATTTATTTCACAGCTGATTGTTCACCAATCATATCGACCAATAATTCCTCAAGTAATAACCAATCAGTCTGTCATAGCAAAATCACAGGGGCTTATGGATTCAATAAAGACAGATGGAAATCAACGTCCAACTAATATGGTCAACATGAGTGACCAAGATGAAGGGCTTGATTTAAAATTATTGGGGTCACCAGTGACTAATGGATCCAGAGTCATGTATCACGGAGTGCAGACTCCGGCCGACGAAATCAAGGGTGGGTGCCAATATGAAGAAGACTATTATTCTAAGAAGCCTCACGGAGAGAAAGCGACTGACGAGCTTGAAAATGAAGGCCAATATGAAAAAAAATAGTTCTGAGCAAATTCACGTGGAAGAAATCCCGGCCAACTATAAAGATAGAGAAAAACAAGCTGGCGAGCCATTAAAGAAAGATGAAGCAGCCGATGGATGGATGACAAAAGTTGGGCAAGAGACGACTTTACAGATTATTTATTGCTCATCGCCCGAAAATATTGCTCAGGAGAATCGGCTGCTTGGAGTTTATTTTCCATGGGAGCCAGGTGATCTAAAGCCGAAAATTGCTTCACAAAAATATCGGCTAGTTGGAGTATACTTTCCATGGGAGCCGGGTGACCAAAAATCCCAAAGTGTTGCCCAAAAGTATCGGTTATTCCGAGATTATTTTTCATGGGACCCAGGTGAACAAGAGTTACATGGGTAATTATCAAGGCCGATATCCGTGAAGGTATTTATGGTGAAATACCATCATTAGTTCAATATGCGATCAAGAAGACACTACTATTTCGGCCATGTATTGTTTATTCAAGCAATTATATATCGGCTATATGTTAAGCTGTCAAGGTTAAGCAAGGGAGTAGCCGATAAAATACAATATTATTAAAAGCCGACAGGATCGGCTACAACCTGAATGCTATATGGAATTGGCCTAAGGATAAAGTCAATGGATATTTCCTAATAAAATTGATGAGTCAGCCAACAGTGGTTGATGTGGATATCAGTTATTGTTCAACCAGCAACACGGATGACATCACAGGATGTTGAGTTTCCAGTCAACCGTGAGTTGTCGACCCACCGGTCGATAGGCGGCCTCACTGCACGTGGGGGTTGGACCCACCATAGTTAATGCATTGCATCCTAGTTCCTTCTCGTTTTTTCTTCCTTCTCCGTTCCTTTCCCCCGTTCTCCTTCATATCCAGGCGAGGTATAGGGCATTGCGCTCGGTAACGAGCATGCAGCTCCGAGAGCTGGCTGCGTCCTCCGTCGGGAGCTGTCGTTCGAGCTATGCAGGGATCTACGCCCAGATACAGTGAAGGGGCGGCATCCTCGGGCGAGGCGGCGGGCGCTGTGGAAAGCTTGGCGGCGGCGGTCCGGCGAGGCAGCCTGGAGGGCGCGGCGTGTTCGGCGGCAGGCCCGGCGAGGCTTCGCGCTCATAGCCGTGGCCGGTTCTGTGCCGGCCGGACCTGCACGGCGGTGGCAGCACCGGCATAGCGCACGACGGCAGCGACCGGGAGAGAACTTTTTCTTTTTTTTATGATTTTTATGCAAAAGTTTTGTACATAAGTTTTTTATTCAAGCTTTTTAAAAAATTTCTTTCCAGTTTTTCCTGTGAAGTTTGCACAAAAAGTTTCTATAAAGTTTTTCTGTAAAGCTTTTCCGTTACGATTTTTCAAAAACTTTTACTCCTTTTAGTCAAAAAATTTTTCTCTAAACTTCTTTCTCAAGTTTGTTCAGAAAACTTTTACTTTCTTCAACAAATTTTTCTGATTTTTTTCAAAAACTTTTTGCTCAATTTTTTATAACATTTTTCTTAAATTTGTTTGAAAAGTTTTTTTCAAAACTTTTTCCTATTTTTTCCTTCATTTTTGTTAAAAAGTTTCTGATCGTGATCTTGTTCAAAAATTTCTTTGAAAGTTTTGTTTCAAAAAGTTTTTATTTATATTTTTTTTAAAACTTAAATGATTTTTTGTCACAAACTTTTTATTTTTGTCACAAATTTTGTTTAAGTTTTTTCTGCAATGCTTTTTTTTTGCGGACACTGCGAGTGAAAGTGAATGAGTGATTCCCTGATGCCATGCGTTTTGACTGTGGGAATCGCGGTACTTCGCACGTGGGAGTGGGGGACCGCGGTCGGAAAATCGACCGCTTGTTGGCTCCGGTGCGGGCGCCCGCAAATTTGCATCCCCCATGACATCATCAACGAGTGCAACACCACCAGGGCTATTAAGACGATACTTACAATAATGGAGGTATGGTGGTATTTTTGTCTCTGGCGGAGAACATACGCAAGGAGCAAGAAGTAAGAATGAATCGGCCAGAAGTATTAAACAAGGTCATGACAGTGGCTAGCGCAAACTATAAGTGTTGATTACACTCGGCCGATGGAGTGCAATCGATTGATAGATACTGCCGGATGCTCAAGAAAGGTCATTGCGTGAAAAGAAAGCTGATAAAATATATCTATCGGCTACTTAATGGATCTTGTTGATACTAGATTATTCAGAGAATCGAAGAATATCGGCTACTAGTGTACATCGGAAGGAACATATGCAATCGGCTAGCACGAATACAGGGCGATCGCCAGGGACAGAGCAAAGGGCAAATCATTAAGGGTCTTTACCAGACGAATGAGCAAAGGCAATTGGGAGGCCGAGGTAAAGCCAACGAAGTTGATTGAAGAACATGCAAAGACTAGTATCAGAGAAGACTGGATTCCAATGTAAGATCAACACAAATACGCGGTAGGTCCAGATCAACTTCAGGTGATGGCGTCTGTTCGAAGTACATACCAAAGCTGAGCCAAGTGTTCTGTTTTGAGTACTTGACATTGCAAATAAGCACCAAACCACGATGAAGCATCAAGACATCGCCTGATGTTTTGTTCGGCGGATGGAGCAGAAGCCGATTATTTGATATTTGCATCAAGAGTGGTATCTACTTGGGGTCTATTTTCCATAGAATCCAGCACAACTGTTCTTCATTGACCACGCCGGAGGAGTCGTCATCAAGCTCGACACCGGTGATCTCGCTGATGACTTCATCAACAACTACTTCAACGATGACGACGACGACGACTACAACCACATCGTTGGCAAACGGATCTGCTCCGACTCATCATCAAGCAGGTATGTCTACGATGATGCCTAATGCCCTACGCGGTATGTATCTACTGATAACTGCCCTACGCGGCAAGTGGAGTAGATCAATCGGCACCAAAACAAATGTAAGTGTGTGCGTCAAACGGAGAATTATTGTTGGCCTATCCTTCTCCTTCAGATGAATTATTTATAGCCAATGAAAGAAAAGATTTGTCAACATAATTAGCAATATGATCTTAACCAAGCAAGCTTCATCTTGACTGACGCGTCATCAGCAAAGACACGGGCATGCCGCATATACAAGCTGGCACACACAGAATATATCGGCTGCTTGATAGCCGATGAAAGTAATAGAAGAAGTTGGCAGAAAAATTATTATTGGCACAAATACGCATTCAAGGAAATCGGCAATCCAATAGTCGATGGGATCGGCTGATAAAATAGCCAAAATAATTGTTACAGGAACAGCCGATAGAATTATTGAAGGAGGAGCTGATACAAGATTATTTAAAGAAAGGAAGTCGATCTTCAATACTTAGCTTCTCAACGTTTAAAAAGGTGGACAGTTGATGGAAGACGGAGGCATGTCAATACCTACACCTTGTAGCGCCACCACGATGCTACAAGTTGGAGATAATAGACTGATGCAAATATAATTATTAATCATGGGTCTAAAGAGATGGAGGTCGATCCATGATAAAAAACTATACTACAAAGATAGCTGATATTGAATACCTCGCCTCAGGATTATTTTTGGGATTCAATGCAAGCAAGTCCATACTATCGGCTACATAGATGCTGCACATACCTGCAGGCGCACATGGGGTCAATACAAGTTAAAATCCCACTTCTCGGATGTCTAGTCCAGAAAGCAGCCGATGGAAATAATAAAGCAACCAACAAGAAAGTTCATGCGTACTCCAAGTGATCCAGGAGCAGCATACAACAGCCGGAAAATCAAAGATGCGATGAGATGACGCCGATGCTACGTGACTGAAGAAAGTGATGCTGTGGGTAGCAGTATGACGATGCCAAAATTCATTAGGAACTGTACTATGGAGCTATACAGCTGATAGCATAGGATGCATCGGCTACGGATTACTGGAATTAAGCTTTTGGCGAAGTTACCGACATCACTACGGCCCATGGAAAAATATTCCCAGCAATTGAATCAGCTACTATAAAAGGGGAAAACACCAAAAGGTTAACAAGAAGCAAGTAAGCTTATTTGGCCATTCGACGCAGAACATGATAGCCCTGCTACAGCTTAGGTACTGTTTATTGGTACGTCGCTACAATCGATGCACAGTGCCCCTGCATATATTATGACTACAGGATCAGCATCGGCCAATGACGCTACATGTTATGATACGACTACGGAGTTGCCGGAGCCAAGGACACTACCATTGCTGGTCACACTGCAAAATAAGCTGTCAGGACCACAAGAACAGGTCTGAGATGACGAGATCACATCGGCGATGTGTAGATGCCGAAGGAAACAAAGGTGCAACCAATTGCACAATACTGTTGGCTACCAGAGTATCTACCCGTGAGTGATCAAGATAGGCGATGGTATGGAATAAAGAACAAGATGTTACTAATACAATAGTGATAACATTCCAGGGCTAGCATGTCACCAAGTTGCACTATTCGATTGCTGAAAGGTCAGAAGAGATCAGATACCTAAGCCATAATTGGTATTGACCCACGCTTGAGAAGGAGATTGCCACCCTCAATGACGAATACACGTGAGGAAGAGCGTCCACAGCAGCCGCCTGATGGCAGGAAATGGTAACAGTAAGGAAATCAGATACCGGAAGTACTGATCGGCTCCTGGAAGAAAGTCAAATACTCTTATCAGGCTCATCAACTGAAAGGTGTTGACATCTTGAAACATACACATAAGCCGAATAGGAGAAGGGTACATGCTCTCTTTCGGCTAAGTATATCATACTCGGCATCAATACTGTACCGTTCGTCCCGCCCGTACTTATGATTACAATGGAACCTAGAGGACGTCGCAGAATGCATAGTTGATATCAAGACTAGACTGACAATGATGAAGATGCTTGCGTACTCAACAAACAGGAGGGAAAAGCAGTGCGTGTATAAAAAGGACAGCTAGCATGGGCGAGAAGTTTAATTGGAGTAATTAAGACATTAAATAGCTGCACGATGATACGGATTGTCGGAGAAGCTACAAGTGGTACAGATTGTGTAATCGGCAACGATGTGCTACCTGCATTTATCGACATCTTGCATTGCCGATATACAAATTGGCCGATGATGGAGACAGTAGCAAGATATCGATGCTGCGAAAACGGATGGTGTCTGCAATAATCAATGTTGCTGAGGGAAAGGCAGCTGCTCACAGCTCCAGTCATGCATTCATATAAAATTCCAATTGGAAATTACAGAGGATATTGATTATTGGGAAACAGAGGAAGCAGTGCAATCAGCGGGAATTAATTTTGGATACATCCAAGTATATACAGGGATGCTGGTTGTATTTTGAATTTAAAAGGGATCCAGATATCAGCCTGTGGAAACATATATAAGAAGAGCCGATAGAGGTACACCACGGATAAGAGAAGCATCATGCTTAAGGTCGAAAGAAACTGGTCTGCGATCAAATCGGCTGCTGCGGAGACAGGATGTCCTGTGCCGCAAGATGGAGGTTCAACGCCTGCACCTGGCAGCGACACCACCACAAGTTGGCGTGGGTGAAGAATGGCAGGACGGCAATCCCGATGTCCAAACAACAGCGCTGCGTTGCTACCAGAGCAACATCACAGACAATAAAATAGTGCATGATGAGGATAAGACAAGGCTGACGGTACAACAAGGTGGTATTGACATCATGGTTGAGGATGTTGCTGTACATCGCGGGCTGCCGAGCGTGTGCCGGGGAAGATGATGGTGACACCATGTTGATCAGTTAGAGGCAACATGGTGCGACCATAATGGTGTTGTACCATCGTGTGATCTACATACGCCGACGGCTGAAAGCCCTCATATACAAGATCAAGAATCTCGGCAAGTCAGCCCACAAGCTAGAAAGACGACCAATAAAGGATGGTTTTCCTCAGCAGATATGTCATACATGGCATTGTCTCCACACTACTCATAATATTAAAGTGTGATGGAGGGCATCCCTAAGGGTACTGATGATAGGGTCGTGAAAGCAAAGTCTAATTAAGAGGGCAGAAACAACATGCTCTGTTGCTGCTAATCCTACAATACCGTTGGTTTCGGAATATGGTTGGCTACGGTGAAATAAAGGAGCCAATGGGAGTTACGTGTTTGATTGAGAAAAGGGGGCATGTCCTGGACCATCATCGCAGCAAGGCCAAGACTCTCAGTAAATCAGATGAGCATACAACCGATTGAACTCTAGCCATCAGACCATGAAACAGCCGATCGATATATACTTATCGGCTCCTAGCTTCTGGATTATCAGTAAGAATCTTATAGACTATCTATCAGCTGACGAGGCTCCTCGACCCCGACTACCCACTTGTCCATTGATTGATGCGGGCCGATAGAGTCGATTAGCTGATGAAGTTTACTACCTCAAGTGCATAACTAGAAGATTGAGGTCTTCGGTCAATTCATCAATTATCTGTGACAGGGATTATACAACTCAGAGATATCCATGATGATTATCAATATTCTAAGGGAGCACATCAGAGTCTGGAGATTTTCATTGCTATGTGCTTTTCCTTGAGAATACATAGAGAATGGATGGGAGTAAAAGGTGGATGATCCAGGACATCTTCCTCCACATTGACGTCAGGTGACCAAAACATTATTAGAGAAGCAACAGACGAAGGAGCCGATGATCCGATTAGAGAACAGTCGGCGATGTTACCAAGGTACAACCGTTGGTTCCTATTGAGAAGCATGGGCTTAGGTCACAGGAATTCACGAGAAAAGATTTCGGCATCTGTGCTCACAAGTACGCCGATGGTTCGAGTTTGATGCAACGATGGAACCAGAGTCAGTGGTTTCGGCTCACAACAATCCACTCATCAAGGAAGAGCAGAGTTTTCTTGATTCTTTGTATTGGCCAAGATATTGTGAAAAGAGCGGTATCAGGAAGGCTGAAATATTAAATCCATGGAGTAGTTTGGACGTTCCGGGCTTATAGAATTTCGAAGCATGAATCCTTCATACTCCGAAACTGGGGGGCTTGTGTTGACACCGGATTTTGGAAAAATCCTAATGTCACGATTAACCAGCGGAATTAGCAGTATCAGCAAGATCGACCAGAAGGGCTTAGAGAGTGGCATGCATTAAAACCTAGTTATGAGGGCGGAGGAGCCACAGAGAAGTGTAGGAGCTGATCGGCTACTAGCGCATCAATAGAAAGTCACAGCAACAGGGAACAGAGCCGATTGAGTTTGCAGGCATGCGCACATGGTTGCCTGACGGAGGTGCTTCAGAAGAAAACGTCAAGCCACAGGCAAAATAAGTAAGAGGGCGGTGGCTGAATTAATTATTAAAGCGGAAATTGGCTTGATCGGCCAGCGGCCGATGGAATACGTGCATAGTACAACATGGATGCAAAGGTCATAAGGAAGCAAAGCAATTAGCGTTGGCATTAAAGAAGAGATAGAGGCAGCACATCCACGTATAGCAAAGAAAGAGGTGATCAGAATAAAGAAATCATAAAGGAAAGAAGTCACGTGTGAAGGACAGGAACAATCGGCAAAGAGGCAAAATCGGCCATTAGGTGCATCGGATCGGCAAGACCAAATTGGCAAAGACGGAGCACAAGGAATGTATATTAAATTAAGAAGATCAGGGAAGAGAAAGCCTGTGCGTGGAAGGGAAGTTGATTAAAATAAAAGGAAAAGCGGGTTGTCGTATGGGAAGAGGGAATCCAAGTTAATTCAGATCAATTGACGAGATTGGTGGAAGCTTCACGAGAAGGGTTCTGCAGAGAAGAAAGCCAGAGTCCGTGTATCCTAAATATTTCTGTTTTATTAGATATTAATTAAGGTAGTCAAGTTGTAGTTGGTTTAGTTAAAGAGCTAGCTTTTTGTGCGTGAATTGCACGTCAAGTCCTAGGTTTGGCAGCCCTATAAATATAAAGGGTTCGCGGTCATTGTAAAATCATCACACGATCAATATCAAAACCGCCTCCGGGCACCCCTTTACCAATTATTGCATCTACTTTACTGCATCTACTTTTTGGCGACTTCACCTTCGTACCTTTTCTCTTTCACGAGTTCTCGCAAACTCGTCGGGCTGCATCGCTTCGATCTTCGGCTTGCTGGTGAGTTCCGCTTTACCGAGTAAATTCTAGGCTTTAACCACCGGGCGCATCGCTGTGGTTTCATCTAGATTTATTCACAATTTATCGATATCAGCTAGATTAGCAAGTTTTATCTTAATTCTTGTTGTTCTAGCTTTTATCACCAATTATCCAGCTTGAGACTGCTTTCTGTCGGTTTTATCGCATTATTATTATTACTTTAATTATCATATAGCCGTCCAGATCTATTTCAAGTGTTGCTCACGTAGCTCTGTTTAAGTTGCCTCTGGTAGCTTACGCTCTGCCTACGTCATCATATCGGCTGATCTAGCCGATCTGTTCTGCCCCGTATCGGCTACCTAGCTGTTACGATTTTATCAAAAAGCCATCGGCTCTCCAGCTGATTTTCCATTGTCAATCAACAGGTCAGATTGGCTGGCATGCCTCGCTATAGACAGGGGAGTCACATGTGCTGCGCGCGGAGGTGACGTCCTATTTTCGCGTCAACAGCTGTTCTTATTGACCTTGAACACCCACTTGAGGACGATCGGCTGATGACCAGCCGACAATGTCTCCGGGCGCCATTGCTCTCGATGGAGCTCATCTCCTCAAGCATTGCCCTGCGCCAGGACTCATGCTGCTCCGCCTCTGCAAAGGACGTCAACTCCTCCCTAGTCTGCAAGAACAATTCAGCTTCAAGGTTGCACGGCGTGAGACCTAGTGGGGAGGCTAGGCCAAGGATGTTGTTGACCGTCCTAAACCAGGGTAGCACGTCATCGTTGTCGTCATCGAAGAACTCAAAGGCTTTTGGTGGGGGCAACACGAATGTTGGCGCTACCGTGGGTGCTGAGGCAGGTGGAGCAGAAGCGCTCCCACCACTGCTGGAAAGTGGGCTTGGTGCTCCCACCTCCTCGGATGCGAACTCCTTGATGTTGCAGTCGACGATGAGTTCCACCGCGCACTCCACCTCGTCATCATTCACCTTGCTCTAGTCCTAGCTCGCCTCCTCCTGGAACACCGCGTCGCATGACACATGTACGCGCCACGCCACTGGATTGTAGAATCGCCACACCTTGGCGCCCTGCTCATACCCGATGAAGACCATTGGTGTGCTCCTGTCCTCGAGCTTCTTGAGGTGAGGGCGTGTCGTCTTCACGTGCGCGACATAGCCGAATGTGCGCAAGAACTCGACGTCAGGCTTTTGGCCGTGCCAGGCTTCAAATGGGGTCTTGCCCGCCATGCTCTTCGTGGGCGCCTGGTTCAGGAGGAAGATCGTCGTCGAGACAGCCTCTCCCAGGAACACCGCGGGCACCCCTCAACCTTCAGCAAACTTCTCGCTGTGGTCACCACTGGCTGGTTCCTCCTCTCCACAACGCCATGCGATGTGTATGGATTAGAGTGTTGACGCTTGGAGCAGTGTTCCTATCGAATGTGATGGAGGTGAACTCACCCCTGTGATATGTGTGCAACACACATAGGCGCCGCCCAGTCTCCACTTCCACGCAGGCCTGGAAGTGTTGGATCGCCTCCAGTGTGTCCCCCTAGTTCGAGAGCAGGGACAGCCACATGACTATGTTCGTCGACGAGGAGGAAATATGACTTCCCTCCCGGAGTCGTCAGCGAGATTGGCCCGCAGAGGTCGCCATGGACCAGATCGAGGATGTCATCAGCCCGCCGCTTTGCCTGCGTCGGGAATACCAAATGGGACTAAAGGATCCGGATCCCATTTTTTGTTTTTCAATTTGAGTTATTCTAATTATTGTTATATGTGTATATTCTAATTGTTGTCTCATGTATATATGTGCATAAACATATTTGCACTAAGTATCTATGTATACGTGTCTACTATACGTACTTAGACTTATATATCTATGTGATACACTTATAAATATATATACACACAATTTTATACATCAAAATAGATAGTATATATTTTCTAAAATTAGTATATATACATCAAAATATCGTCAATTCAAATTTCTAGTCTCAGCTTCGAGTGGAGGTGCTAATCAATTTACTCAATTAGATGACCATCATAAGGATGTTTTCCTTTTGGATTCGTCACCTCGTCCATAAGGAATCACATGAGACCTTCTTAAACTGCCAAGAGATGATCCTTCTCAATGAGTGCGTCCCTAATCATATCCATCTGTAATGTGCAAATATGTTAATATATTACACCTAATAATTAAATATACAAGTGGTTAGAAACTGATGTATTACTAATAGGTTTATTTTACTTACCGTATAATCTCCTGAGCAGCTTGTACTTGAGAAACAGTGTAGGTGCTCATAGACGTAGTATCCACATAAATTATTTTCGGGTCCTGTCTGAAATATTAATGTTATATAATTTAAATTTTCTCAATCTTAAGTTGTCATTTGGATTACATAAGAGAAGATCAGTATAGAATCTCATTGTTGGTTAAATGGTCCTCGATTCTCTACAATGAATTTTTTCTAAGCTGTGAGGAAAAATAATAAAAGATTGAATGTTAGTAAAAACAAACTATATTGCATTAAATAAAACGTCTTAGATAGAATTATTACACTTGAAACAGATCTTGAAGGTCTTGGTATTGTTCAAGGTCTTTTCTCAACGAATCACACACCATGATGATGTTGTTGTTGTGCACTTGAATTATCATAAGAACCCAATGGAAATTGTATACATGCTCATAAAGATTAGAATTGACTAAATAGAATTAACAAGAATAATTAGATGGCAATCGCACTTGCTTGAAGTTGTAAGGTAGTAGGATGCAATCCTTGTAATGAAACTCAGACAAGGTCCTATAGATTGTGTCGATTATTGTTTCTAGTTGCTTCTAGACCTCGTGTTGGTTAACTTTTGCTGGGTACATGAAACCAACTTTGTCATAACCCTTCAGCATCTCAGTAAGTTGCAGGCTACAGAAAATGAAAGACAAAGTTAATTAGTACTCCCTCTGTCCCTGATTAATTGTCGCTGGAGACCCGGAATTGGTAACCAATGTATTGGAAAAAGTCCCTGGTACCCCTATAAGCAATGATACGTGTTGGCAGAGTCGCCTGGAGGGATGTGCTCTTTGCTTCCGTGGCCACGCAGGATGCAAGTAGAGGCTGGCCGTAGGAGGAGTCTAGGCAGGCACATGGTGCAGGCAGCTTTGGACCTACTTTGTACTGCCTATGGAGCTGTTAGAGAACGACAGATAAAGCATCTCCAACAGTTTGCCATATTTTACTTGGCATATCTTGTGTTTTGCCAACTTCTAAAAAGATATTCCAAGTGAAAAAAGAGTTAATCTCCAATAGTTTGGCATAATTCACTTGGCAAACTCAGATCTAACTTACATTAGGAACCTTGAGAAAGAAACAGAATTATGTTTATGCCCTTCCACTTTTTGAAAACTTACATCAGGAACCATTCTCTATTATTTATTTCTTTTGTCACCCTCCCACCTAGAGGGAAATGTCACGATGGCAACTGGAGTTGCGGTGCGCATATTTACACTTCCCAAGTAGAATATGCATGTCGTGGCTTGTCTGTCCATGCATATGCGCAAAACCACTTCCGTATGCCACCTATATATGTAGAGAAATAATGAAGTTAATTAAATTTCTGAGTCATGCATCAATAGTTGAGCTACTTGCATGTATTAATCATATTTTATACCTTCATTGTGATGTTGCCGAATGGCTTGTGCAGCTCACATGCGGTGCGCTGACAGAGGTCATCCATAGGGTATCGTTGGTTGTCGTCCACTTGAACTCCTTCGATCGCCCTTTGCTCTTCGGGGACCTCTGTGGAAGCACAACTGCTTTTGCAAGCGGAAGGGCTAATGATGGGATCCACCTATACTTGGGGCAATGCTCTAGAATGGGCCATCTCATTTATCGTGGTGGCCACTCGCCGTTCAATCTCTGTCTTCATGCTTTCTTCCTGTTGTTTAAATCTTTGCTCCATGCGTTTGGCGCCACTGCTCCTCTTCAAGACAATGGCTGCAAGACTTTTGGAGGTCAAAATAATTTCATTCAAATAATTTAGAACAATGACATTTTGAAGGACAAAATCTCATACTAAATACGAAAATGGGAAGCATATTTCCCTCATCAAGGCTTTTGAAGGACAAAAAAATGGCTGCAAGAGACACGATAATTTATTTGGTCATAGGTGCATACCGTCTGGTTACTCATCTCTTCCAGCGTAAACAGAGGAAAAAGGATCTCTTCCCCTCCCTGCTGGTGTCCAATATAATTAATGGCACACATCTTGCAGGACACTTGTTTAAGAGCTGTGACTACACTCAAGGCACAAGATACTATTGTGACTTTGGCTTTGTGGAAACGATGGAAGGAAAGAAACAACTGAGTGGTCCAGAAGGAAAAAATGCTGGACTGACAGGTCACAGCTCGCCATGAGCATCAAGAAAGAAGAGCTGCAGTGGAGGATTAGATGGGAAGGTTGTCTGGTACTTTTTTCGCTAACCCAGTTCATGCATTCTTCAAAAGTAGAGCCTGGGTCTCTAAAATTAACTCCAGAGTTAACCTAATTCTCAGGAGGGTTCAGCATTGAGGTAGGTGCAACATACAAACAACATCATAGTGGCAATGCCTAATTGCCAATGCAATCACGGTAACATCACGGCCATTTGTATGGGTAACATCACGGCACAATGATGTTACCCAGGCTCTACGTACTTTTGAGAATGTTAGCAACCTTTAAACGCTATTCTTTTGAGAATGATTAACAAAGCTGTGTATCTTACAGATGCCATGACTAACGCTATTCCTGCGTAAATGATGCATTTGACAAGACGACATTCCGGCGAGGGCGATGATGCGCCAATGCATGGTTAAGAAAGAACGAGAGATGTCTGGAATCATGAGCGTGAATACGTGAGCGAAGAGCAAAGCATAAAGAGAGGATCGATGTCCATCGACAGGCAAAAGCTTTGAGCAAAGCTGCAAAGCACCAAATTTGGAAATTGAGGTCTTCAGAGAGTGCGAAGCCTCGATCTGTAAGCCTTCTCAAGGAGCAGGAAGGCTCGCGGGTAGGGATCGTGGATCAACCCGACCTGTGAGGAGCGGTATGCAACTTTCACACAAACTAATTAATTTACTTGTTGCATTCTTTAGCTACTTTATATGTTACAAAAACAGAGGCAGATGCATGCTTTGGATAGTCTCTGTTTTCTGTTGCCTCGCACTGCCATGAATTATTGAAAAGCACCAGTTTGTTTTGAGCTGGAGAAATCAATGCCTATTATGCTCTAGTATTTATATTACTTCTCCCTTTTGGAAAAGAAATTGCTTTCTGTCAGGATCTCCTCAACTCTATCTTTGTTTAGTGAGGTTTCAAATTTAGGTATATCTTATTTTGTATTTTGTATTGGCTGGAGAGACAAAAAGAAAAATTGGCCAACCAAGGAGGATTTAGTGGTATTATTAAAAAACGAAAGGTCCATATGATGACACCCTAAACTATGTAAGGGAATCCAGCATCCACATCCTATAAACAAGTTACTCAGATTTTAAATGTTGTAGGTGGTTTACTCTTTTATAATTCTAATAATCGACCAAAAGTTTTTTTACTTGGCCCATCAATTATAAAAGTTACAATGTTTCACAACAAATCTTTGTTGTACTCCTTGGTGAAAAATATGTTCCATAATACACAAGTTTTTCAATTTAAATTAAGCACTATATATAGTTTTACAAAATTACAAATCTAAGTATGATATTGGGGACCTTGTTGATTCCCTATACAACCTAGCCCATTTGAACTGGAGCCAACATTTTGGCGGCTAGCAAATGTTGGCATCCTACAAAATAAAGCAAGAAAATTAACATGTGTGTGATTCTGTTCTTATATATAGTAATAACCAGGAATTCCTCTTATCTAAGAAAATCTTCTTTTCTTCAAGGGTGATTATCGCCGTATGGGGAATTCCTCTTATCTAAAACAATCTTCTTTGCTTCAAGGGTGATTATCGCCGTATGGGGAATATGGAGCAGCACTGGGGAAATGAAATGTCAACAGCCTTGATGCTTCAGCTGACAGATCTATGGAGGAGTCCTAGGGGGACATTCCTCCGTATCGAGGCATTAGCACTAGTGGCCATTGTGCTCTCCTTCTTCCTTGCTGTCTTTGGGTCATGTCGTCATTGGTCCAATCGTTGGATTGTCCAAAAGGGTTTCTTGGCTGCGCAAGTGCTATCTCTGTCCCTTGGGACTTACAACATTGGCCTGATGCAGTATTCATCGGTGAAGAGTGAGATGTATCCCATATGGGCTGTATCCTTACTCGCCCTCTTTGGCTGCGTCGACCCAGTCACATCCTACAACGGTCTTGACTACAAGGGCCCGCTCTTAAAGGTGATATTTCAGCTCTGCCTCTACTGTGGATATGTCTTGATGATGAGTATCTCTATTGTGTCCGGTGTTTTTGGTAACATGGCCATCGGTTTGTTGTTTGCAATCACCTTTGTCAAGGGCGTTCATAGGTCACTAGGGCTTGTCCTGCCAAGCAGCACACGAAGCCAGGGAAAAAAATTTCGGCGAAATTTCGGCCAAAAAACCGAAATATCGCTGTTATCGGCGAGTCCCGAAAAAGTTTACTTATCGCTCAAATTTTTCAACTGAATTTGGAGTCCCCCACCCGAATTGCGCACAAAAAGACCCAGTATGCTGATTCACACGATCCGGCCCAAAATATACCCTCAGCAGCCCCCGAAAGCCTAAACCCACTCATTCCCACCACCCAAAATCGACCGCAGTCCGACCAACATCTACCAGGCGTAGTATATGAATGTATTTCTGTTACTTGATTAATTCAAAAACGATTAGTTGAATAATTCAAAAACGATAAGTTCTCACGTGGAATGATTAATTAGAAAATTTTCTTTCAATGTTAGTCTTTATTTTGAAAACATCATCATAATGCCACGCTGAGGCTACAAGAACCAGCTGCCAGTGCCATTGGTGGGCAAGACAGAATGGCTGTGACGGAGAAACAAAGGATTTAAACATCTATTATTCAGGGACGGATCGAGGAAAAATTTTAGGAGGGGCTGAACTATAAAGCCATATCGACATAACATCATTATGACCTCTTAAAGTAGACAATATAACAGTTTAAAGTAGTTTTATATAGTTATATGTATTGAAACATCGATGAACGATGAAAATCATAAAATACATCATGAAAAATAAAGGTTGCAATTTATCCATACCAAAAGGTAAAAGGCCAAATCACACTTCACTACTTCAGTATTTCACATATTCAATTTTGCTGTAAAAAAATTAAAAAATCACCTGCTGACCATGCTGATGCGATGCTGCTTGCTGCTCATGGCCGCTTGACGCCGTGCCGCTGTGGCTAGCGGGCTTCCCGCCGGCCGACGCCCGCCTGTGCAGGTGCCCGCCCCACCGCCAGCCGGCGCCCGCCTGGGCAGCAGTTGCGCCTAGGAGGCTAGCTGGCTGGGAGACCGGAGGGAGGGATTAGGGACCGGAGAGGCGGAGACGGCAGGACCTCAGAAGACCGGGAGAGTAGAGAGCGGGACTGGGGGAGTCGGGAGAGAGGATTGGGGTTGCCGGGTTGGGGGCGATGCCGCGATGAGAGACGATGCGAGGAGGAAGCGACCGGGAGACAGCGGACAGGAACGGGATGCCTCAATCGGATAGGGTTTTGCTTTGTTGGGCTTTGAGTTTGGGCTTAGGAGAAAATGTTGGCCTAATATACCAAAATACATTTTGTGTATTTTTTCAGCCTCTCCTACTTCTATACATGAGTAATAAAAATTGAGAAGGGGATCGGGGGGCTCTACGTGCCGGCACGCCGTAGGGGGGCTCGAGCCACCCTTGCCCCCCCCCCCCCCCGGTTGCCTCCGTCGCTGCTATTATTGGGCAGTTCATTCATTTGCAATGTTATGGACACATAATATTGGGACTTTCCAAGTCTGCATTTAGATGTAATATTAGGGACTTTTAAAACTACTATTTAGGAGTGTTAGACTACTAATATTTGGGACCTTGCATTATCATGAAGCATGGTGCTGTGCTATGGATATATCAATTGTGTTATAACTTGTGATATGTTGTTGTTTATTATATGCAAATGTGATGTGGAGAGATTAGGGATAGTTTAGCTGAAGTTCTGTCAAATTTTTTAAAAAATTTTGAATTTGTTTAAATTTGGTTCGAAATTGCCGAAATTTCCGAAATTTCACATTTCTCGGTGAGTGCCGATATTTTTTTTCTACCGATAAAAAAAACCCTGCACGAAGCCAGATAGGAGAGCTTCGATCTATAGAACCCAATGCTTTAGCGGGTCATGGTAGTAAACTTAAAGTCAGAGTTCCCAACATTGGTTCAAGAGCAACTACCATGGCTATCATACATCGTGGATTGGAAGGATTGCAGCATGAGCAGTGGTTAAAGGTCACTGCAAACGACATAACAATTATTGAAGATGTGTGCCTCGGCTACGGTCTGTCTCTTGTATTACAGCGGCGTTTCCTTGGGATGGACACAATTAGGGAAATGGAGGAAAAGAGAGAGCAATTTGAGGGTTTGGTATGGGATGGTCGTACCATCGACTACAAAAGAACCTTGAAGTCAATCGAGATTGAATTGGCTTTTCTGTACGAGGTCTTTTTCAGCAGCAATGAGTTCCTTCACTACCATGAAGCAAAAACCTCGAGCTTCTGGGCTTTGGCTTCATTCATTGGGATATGTCTTGTCGGGGTAGCAGCTGCCATTCCTGGGACAATGTCCAGCCGCTACCGTGTCAGCCCTACTGGGCCTGGCACTGTCGTTGTCAACACCACAACAGCTGACCTTGTTATCACTCTAGTCATATTGGTTTCTCTGGCTCTGCTGCAATTGGTGCAGTTGCTCCGGTCCTAGGCATCAAATTGGGCGAGAGTCGCACTTGCCTGCAAGTATGCCGTGATGGAAGAACAGAGACTAGAAAACCTACAACTCGACAGGCCTTTTCCAAAGCCTCCAAAGCAGGAGATGGAGAGACAAAGGTGGCGGAGATTGAAAGCGTTTGTGGTTACCGCCTTACCGGGATGAATTGGTTTGAGAATAAGTACCTATGGCAAGATAAGCTCGGGCAGTACTCACTAATTGGAGAGATGAGCCGGAGGTGGTGGATCATTGCGAGCCGCTGTCGTATGCAACCGTGGAGGTGGAGGTACCGTGGCTGTCGTTACTGGATATGTAATCGCTTCCCTCGGATGATTGGGTTACAGTACATCGGGCAGGTGCTCCGAGATTGTTGGCCAGCGACAAGGGCGGACCTGCCGTTAGGTTGCACGACGACCTGAAGGCATCCATCGCTGAATGCTTGGGTGAGATCAAGAGCAACATAATAGGGAAGGAGTGGTCATCCTTGTTTGTTGACAATGGGCTACATGCATCTTGGCTTCCCTATAGCAAGGCACCTCTCAAACTGAAAGTGGAACCGGGGGTTCATGCCCCTGCAAGAAGAATGACGAATGCCTACGCATTTACGCACCGTGTCATGATGTGGCACATCGCGACCTGCTACTGTGAAAAAGCAGAGCAGGAAGGAGCTGCAGGAGGCGCTGTTGAAGACACTAATGACGTCACGGAGAAGAACCGGCGGGTGGCCATAACTCTGTCCAAGTATTGTGCCTACTTGGTGGTGTCTGCACCAGAGCTTCTCCCTGGCCCCTCAGCGGAAACAAAGCGCGCACTCAAATTTGCTGAGAAACAACAGAAACCGCACAATTACCTTGACAAATCAGCCTTGTTGCTGCGTCGTCTCCAAAAGAACATATCAGACTTCCAAGGCGACGCCTTTCTGATGGGTGAGTATTGGGGGAAGAGGCTTTGCAACGAGACACCGCCGCCTCCCGAGTGCACACGGCGGCGCTCTGATGACCCCTGGCAGCTGCTGGCACTTCTATGGATGCAGACGTTGCTCTACGCTGCGCCGTATGGCGACGTGCAGGCGCACATGCAGCGCCTCTCGCAGGGCGGCGAGTTCATCACCCACCTCTGGGCCCTGCTCTACCACCTCGGCATCGACAGGTGGGAAACTGAAGGAGAGATCAAGGAGGAGGAAGATGAAACCATCCACATCCAGCGGAAATCTGGAGAGACGACAACGTCTAACGCTGCTACTACTATTGTTAGTAGTAGGAGACTAAAAAGAGCAATGTCTCTTCCTGCCGGTCTGGATTGCACACCCTCCTCTTGATTGTACTAGTATTAATGATGAACCATGTTTCCGTGTTCTCAATTTTTCATTGATCCCTAGTATCTTTTGTATAAATTTGCTCAAAATATGAAACTGTTTGACTTCTCGAGAAAAGAAAGTTGCATTTTTTTTCCTTGGGACCGAAGGTGGGAGTACTTGAGAATTTCAATTGGGCGCTGTGGAAATATAAACCTATAAACCACCTGAAGCTACAAGTGTGATCTGGAATTTTGCAGCGTAAAGTTGTGTGTAAGCATTTCGGTTTTTCCCCCCTCAAGCGTAAATCGAAACACCCAAAATAGAAAGGAGTAATTTTTGACACACCTTTCCTTCTGATAGTCTGGACACGAACATTGCACCAAACGATTGTAGTTCCCTTTTTGCAACTTTTTCAACATTTGCTCATGGACAGCAGATATGCCTCCGGTTCTTGATTCCGCAACGCAAATGAACCGTCAATTTTCTGAATTCTGCAGCACGATCGGAATGAAAGTTCATCAACTCCACTGAGACAAGAACTCTTCTAGTACAGGTTGCAACTAGAAGAAATGCTCAAATACGGCACCCACCTTGGTCTGAACCGGCGCGGTGCGGCGCGGGAGAGATACGGACGGAGGGCTGGAGGAGAGCAGCTCGCCGCGGGCCACGGAACGGCGATGGGAGATACCACGGGTCTGAACCTTTAGTAATTAGTTAAATTCTCCCTTCAGTAGGTTATTCATCCGGTTCTGATCAAACTTGCAGTGGAAGAAGTAGGGCGATGTCGGCAGTAAGTCCAGTAGTCCACATTCGAGGTGCACGACTGGCTGTTGGCCGCGTGGTCGCCAGTCCTCGAAGCAGAGCTCCACGCTACAACAAAGGAGAAGGTGCCCGGCAGCACCGTCCGCCACCACATGGAGGTGAAGTGCATGGCGCCCAAGGTGTTCGCACCTGACTCGACATCTCTGGAGTTCGTGCCGGACTCATAGCCCATCGAGCATGTGCCTGACTCCTTGGCGATGGAGTCCTTGGTGCCAGACTCCATGGAGATCGCATCGGAGGAGCTTACGTCGGACTCCATCGCAGAGGGGATGACACTGAAGCTTTGCTCACGCTGCAGTACTATCCATGGCGTCAATGACAATGAAGGTTGTCGTCTAGCTCACCGGCTTGCTAGCAGGTGTGGCCGTTGCGGTCTTGTTCACAAGGACTACGACCTCACAGCATGGATCATCTACGACATGGATAAATTTGATTGCAAGATGTTCATTCTAGATGTGGAGAAGCTTCAAATGGATGTTGATACAATAATTTTGCCTGGGCACATTTTGAAGAAGATGGAGGAGAATAAGGAGATGAAGACAGATGCATAAAAAAACAGTAAGGTTTCTACTATATGCAATTGTCTCTACTACTCAGCAATTGCAGCCTCGGCTTCCTCTAGCAAAGACTGTGGGCACGGGATAGAAATTGGCAACATGTCTTGTCTTTCTAATGTAGCTTTATTCATGTGAGGGATTTTGTAATTGTTGCATCCTTTGATCTTCATTGACTCCATTAAGACAGTTTGTAGTTGTTGATGGTTGAAACACGTAACAACCTTCGATCCGCAAGCGTACGGACCTACACCTTTTTCACCACGGGGTGACCCCCAAGGTTCTTGTCAATCGCGGAGCAAGGGGATTGCTAGCGCTTAACCAAGTACTAATCTAGTTGATGGAAAACCTTTGAAAGGGGTATTAATCTAAGGTAAAGACAATCTAACCTATGTTAATCTAAAAAATCTAAGGTTAAACTAGATGGCAAAGGGTGGATACAAGAGAGAGATTAAGGTGGATAAGCGTTCCCTCCCTAGGGTCTAGGATCTCATGAACATGCATCTTCCACATGAAAGGGGTGTTGCCTTCACTAGCTTCATGGCGGTTATGCGGCCGCTAAGCCATTTCCCTAAGTCGTACTGTCACTACGCAAGGTAATCAAACACTTTCACGTATAACCACATCTATACCTAAGCATCCATAGGGTTAAGCTAATCACCACGATTATCACAAACCCTACTAAGACCACATGTTACGCAAACATATGTAAACAAAGCATTCGCAAAGACATAGACCATAAAGCATCGATAGGCATAAGATTCATGTATAGATTACATATCATGCATCCATCTAACCCTAGGGACGAACGGAAGCATTACCCCATCGTCTTACACGGATTGAAGCACATAGGGGTGATGGAGACTCCGGAGAACGTCGTCGATGAAGATGGCGGCGATGAAGCTTGGGAACACCCCTAGGCCAGAGGCTTGGAGTCCTCCTCTTGCTTCCTTCCCTCCGTCAGCGTTGATCCTTGCGACGAGTTCATCCAACTCTCTCCCTCATCTTGCGGTGGCGGCTTTCTGGTGAATGGCATCGGTAGAATGATTGGATCTCAATGGTAACCCCTCCTTGGGCGCCTAGGGGGTTGCATTTATGCCCTTGGGGAGTCTTGGGGTGTGCTCCACCTTGCCTTGCATGAGATCTTCCTTGGGAGAGAAGTGAACTTAGTTTCCATAAACTCAGCCTCGTCCAGATTTTCCTGATTCGCAGCCCTTTCTTGCCGGCACCATATATCCCACGTCCGGACTCCAAATAATGCAAATTCGGTGTCTAGGTTGTGTGCCACGACATTATCTTCAACTTTGGTACTCATTGCTTTCCTTGGAAACGAAGATAAGATTCCCAAAATAGCCTCGGAAGATAATCTGTCTGATTTCAGACTTGTCTGCATAGCTGGCATTTCGGGGGCCATATCTCCTAACTCCTTGACCCGAATTGGGCCTTCCATATGTCCAAATTGAAGCTATCGTCGAGGCCCACAACTTTGGTAGTCAAACTTTCGCCATTAGAGGCCGTTTAAGTCTCCGAATCTGCACCAAAAGATCATGCTGTTCTGGGTTGCGAGAATATCTCTCGGGCTGAGTTGATCTCGTTGGTAAACCTCCTAGTCCTCAGAGTTTTACGTGTTGATGCTTCGGTCCTTGGGTCATTTGGAGTCGTAGTCACTTCATGTCTTGACTTGTGACGGGCTTCATGATCTTCTCATAAAGTGCTTGATGAACTTATCCAGAAAGTCTCCTCTTTAACGTTGATTTCCTGCGTAAACAATAAACTCTAAAAACCACATGCAAGTGTGAACTTGTTACATCATTAGTATGCCTAGTGGCGGGTTAGTTATAATTAAAAGATCAAACCAAAGTGTAACAAGTGCTCTTGGTTGACGGAAATCGACCGTCAACAGTAGTGTTACAAAGATGTGATTTGCTTTATGGGGACAGAACTCCATGAATGCCTAAAATATAGTGATGAAATTATTTGTTGAAATGATGAAGAATGTGTGAACAATTTGAGAAAGAATGTGTGAACACAATACCTGTTGTGCAGCTGGAAGTTGTTGTTCAAGAGTTTTTGCATTCTTTTTGTTGAGTTTTTGCATTCTTTTTGTTGGATACTTTGAATAGCTCGGAAAAATCCCAAATCCAAAATGTTAAAATCAGGTGAGTTTGGAGAGACCCATTACCTCCCAAAAGCCTGGACTGGTGGGAGAGGGGTGCTCTCCCTTATAAGGTGGTCATGGCCCCTTTCCCTAGGCAAGGTGGTACTAAACTTGAGTGGCCTACCCCCCATAAGGTAGGTGCCCTGACATCCCACCCCCCATAAGGTGGTGACACCGGCACCACCCCCCATAAGGCGTAACCAGGCTCTGATACCAGATGTTAGCATCCACTCAATTCAGCCCAACACTCTAACATAGGTTCGGACGTTCATGCGCATCATGGCCCACTTATAAGGCAAGAGGCCCATACCTCCCAAAAGCCCGGACTGATGGGAGAGGGATGCTCTCCCTTATAAGGTGGTCATGGTCCCCTTCCCTAGGCAAGGTGGTACTAAACCTGAGTGGCCTACCCCCCATAAGGTAGGTGCCCTGACATCCCACCCCCCATAAGGTGGTGACCCCGGCACCACCCCCCATAAGGCGGAACCAGGCTCTGATACTAGATGTTAGCATCCACTCAATTCAGCCCAACACTCTACCAAAGGTTCGGACGTTCATGCACATCACGTCCCACTTATAAGGCAAGAGGCCCATTACCTCCCAAAAGCCCGGACTGGTGGGAGAGGGATGCTCTCCCTTATAAGGTGGTCATGGCCCCCTTTCCTAGGCAAGGTGGTACTAAACCTAAGTGGCCTACCCCCCATAAGGTAGGTGCCCTGACATCCCACCCCATAAGGTGGTGACCCCGGCGGCACAGGCGCGCAGTCCCATGCTCATTGTCGGGGAGGGGGAGAAGCAGTTCGAGGCCGTCAAGGTGCGTCACCGATGGAGTCAACGGAGAGGAGAGAGAGCACGACCGCACGAGCCGAGCACAACCGATGGCATTAGATGCGGAGAAGCTAGCAGCCGCCCCGGTCTACCCTTTTCCTCAATCACATCGGTGGCCCCGAATGGAGCCCGCAACCAGAGTGGGAGGCGCAAAGCTAAAAACCTCTAAGGACGCCGGTCGTCGTCGATTCACACTCAAGGGAGGGAGGCGCCATCGTCGGAGCTGTGCCCGCCCCCAGATTGACGCGGTGCCACTGGAGCTCCGCCCGCCCTAGACGTCATGAAGCCGCTGTTGACGGTGTATTTTGGTACACCAAACATGTTCATTACACTTTGGTTTGGACTTGATTATGGAACTAACCCGCCACTAGGCACACTAATGACATAACAAGTTCATCTTTGTATGTGCATTTGGAAGTGTTATGTTTTTGCAAGAAAACATAGACAAAAAGGACGGAGTCACAACAAGTTCAAAGGAGCAAATGAGGAGTCCCGTTCGTGTTCAAGAGCATGATGAAATCACTCCCAAAGGTGGCAAGGACCGAAGTGTTACAAAGGAACATCCCCGAGGATTAAAGCGTAAAAGAGCGAACTTCATGCGAGAAGACCCTCTATCTTGGACGTGAGGATGACGTCGCCAAAATGATGCAAGTGAAGGGGGCAAAGTGCAAAATAGCAAGAGGACCCACGTGTGCGAAGGGGCAACCGAATCGGGACGAAATGGGTTTGGGCCGGTCGGCCCAGGCCGGCCGGCCTGGCCCATTCCGACGTCGGTTCGGCCCCCCATTTCTCGAGCGTCAAGATGATGCAACCCTAAAGACGTGTGGGCGCCGCCATTCGCAGGGAGAGAGCCATTCGCCCGAGAGGCCATCCATAAGCTAGAGAGGAAGGAGAGGAGGGAGATCATTCGCAAGAAGGATCGCTCAACTCGAAGGAAGCAACCACAAGTGGAGGAGGATGTTGAGGCCCTGCCATGACACCCCCGGAGGAGAAGGAAGACACCATTGGAAGCGTCACCATGATCAACGATGCTATGCCTAGCGCCTTGATGGGGTAATCTTCTCATTTGTCCATGGGTTGTAAACGATCTTGAGATGTAATCGCAACTTTTATGGTTTCAATCTATCATCTAGTGTTGAAGATGCTTTCATGTTTAAGGTTAGCTACCATGCCTTGTCGGGAGTATAGATCTCACTTCTCCCTTAGAACCCTTCAATACACCGTTAGAACCCTTCAATACACCGTGATCATCATAGATCTAGTCATGAATACCTCCGCGTAGTGACAGTACGGGGGGAGGGAAAGGGCGAAACCTTGGTAACATCCCCCGGTAGATTAGATCGGTTTCATACCTCTAAGCGGTTGCATGTTCAAGTACCGTAGACCCTTGGACAAGTGTCTTTTATATATCTTGTGAGTTTCATCGCCCTCTCTAGTGTAGCGTAGTAGTTCTCTAGATTAACCGTACTTTAGGGTTTGGATAAGTTAACTAGGTAGTGCTAGATCAAACGCTTGTAATCCCCCTGCTCCGCGAATTGATAAGAACCTAGGGAATCCCCGTGGTGAAGAAGGTGTAGGTCTGTACGCTTGTGGATCGTAGATGGATATGAGTTTTATCCGTCAACAAGCCCCTTTTTTCTGGCGCCGTTGCCGGGTAGTAAGCCAGTTTACATCGTTTGGTTTTGCATTTATTTTCGTTTATCGTTTATTGCTAACATCTAACCCCTATTACCTAGAAAACCACTTTGTTTTGTTTTTGTTTTTCTATTTTGTTGTCTAGATGGCGTTCGCCAACCACCCTATGGAAGAATCGGAGAAATCACTATGGGATTACGCTAGTCCTCGATGTGAAGATATCAAAGTACAAGAGTCGGATTCGAAGCTCGAAGCGACCAAGTATGAAATCAAGGCTAGGATCATTGAGATGGCGGCGGCAACCCCATTTAGGGGGATGGAGACGGAGAACCCGTATAGACACATAAAGCATTTCACGATGCTATGCAACACGGTGCGTCAAGAAGGAGTTCCCGATGAATGGTTCAAGTGGAATCTCTTTCCCTACTCACTTGCTGGCGAAGCAAAGACATGGTACTCGTTTGCGTCCTTTGAAGTTGAAGGAAATTGGAACAAGTTGACAAAGAAATTTTGCGAGAAGTTTTTTCCAATAAGCAAGGTTCAACATCTAAGGAGGCAAGTGATCACCTTCACGCAAGGAGAAGATGAAGGGATAGACCAAGCTTGGAATAGATTTAATGAATTGATTGAGCAAGGACCAAGACTCAGCTTCTCCGGTGACGTACTATTGCATACATTTTCTTTTCCCTAACCCCTAGCTGCATGGAACATGTTCAAATGTGTGCAGGTGGGGATCTCATGGAGAAAACACTCATGGAAGCCGCTCAACTTTTACAAAAGATTAACAAAGCGGCGGCCATGCGAAGAGATTGGGAAACACGACTTTCGGGAGAGCCGGAACACGATTCAAGGTTGAAGACATGTGCTGAAATTTCCAAAAAGACAGCCTGGAAGACAAGAAAGAGGAGTCAATCCCGGAAAAGCTTCAAGAAGTACACACCGAGACAAGAACTACCCCAAGCGTTGACTTCGTCAAGTCAAATGAAACAAACAAGAGGAGTATGTCAGGTGCGAAGCCATTAAGGGAGTTTGAGCAAATGGATTGGGTTCCGATTGATTATGGAGAAGTATTCGACAAGAGAAGATCGTTTCCTAACCAAAAGGGGATGGCAAGAGCATTGGAAGTGGACTTTCCACCGGAAAAGCAAGCAGAAAATTCATACGACCTTGAAACCACCGGTGAGATCTTTCGGAAGCTCTTTAGTGATGATGAAGTGGATCCGGATCACATAGCCGAGGTGAAGAGAATCAAGGGGATCAAGCCTGAAGCATCGCCATACGCTCGCCTCGCCGAAGTTTATGCAATAGGATCCGATCAAGAGGAGAAGACAACACCACACTTGAGTTGCGAGATTAACGGAGTTCAATGCAAGGCTTTATGCGACATCGGAGCTCAAGTAAGTGTCCTATCCTCAAAAATTTATGATAAAGTTCAAGATCATAATCTAGACTTAGCTCCAACTTCAACAAAATTAATCATGGGAGATGGTAGAACTATTAAACCTCTAGGTATTGCTTGCAATATTAATGTAATTATCTCTGGAAAGTGCATACCAACCGTTTTCTTTGTTATAGATGCCTACTATGATAATCATGATCACATAATCTTAGGTAGGTCTTTCCATAAGTTGGTTGATGCCGTGTTGGATGCCGGAGAAGGCAAAGTAACAAAACCTTAATGGAGATAAGTACACATATAATTTTCTTCACGCTTCTAGTCATGCTTCACCGTTTCCTCCCGAGGATGAAGAAGAAGAGGAGGTAGGTAGTCTTTGTTTTGTTGAAACCCTTAGAGACTCGCTGCAAAGAGCGATGGAGAACCAATCCAATGATCAACAAGACGAGGAATTAGAGGAAGCAACAAAAGGATTAGAACCACAAGATGGAAGCGTGGAGGAAGAAAAATTCGAAGACATAGGAGACACTAAACCTGAAGAGCCACAAGTGCCCGAGGTGGATCTCAAACCTTTGCCCAAAGGATTAAAAGACGAATTTTTGGGCTCAGACAAGACTTATCCAGTCATTGTGAGCGACGAGTTGAGTCCCGAAGAAAATGAGAAGTTGCTGAATTTATTGAAAAAGCACAAGAAGGTGATTGGATATTCAATTAATGATCTCAAAGGACTTAGCCCAGCCTTTTGCACTCATCGTATACCAATGGAAGACCAATGTAAACCCATAGTGGACCATCAAAAGAGGTTAACCCATGCCATGCGAGAGGTAGTGAAGAAGGAGGTTATCAAGTTACTTGATGCCGGAATCATCTACCCGGTGCCGCATAGCGAGTGGGTGAGCCCTGTACATTGTCTGCCGAAGAAAGGAGCTTTGACCGTGGTGAAGAATGAGAAGAACGAATTAATACCGCAAACAACCGTGACCGGATGGCGGATGTGTATCGATTATCGAAAGCTAAACAAAGCAACGAAGAAAGATCACTTCCCCCTACCGTTCATTGACGAGATGCTTGAGAGGTTAGCAAACCACGCATATTTTTGCTTTCTCGATGGATACTCGGGGTTCATGCAAATTCCTATTCACCCGGATGATCAACACAAGACGATGTTTACTTGCCCTTATGGAACGTTTGCATATAGAAGGATGCCCTTCGGTTTATGCAACGCTCCGGCCTCTTTTCAACGTTGCATGATGGCGGTATTCTCGGAATTTATCGAGGAAATTGTCGAGGTATTCATGGATGATTTTTCCGTTTATGGGAAGATGTTCGTGGATTGCTTGGCAAACTTAGACAAGGTTCTCACGAGGTGTGCGGAGGTCGATCTAGTGCTAAATTGGGAGAAATGCCACTTCATGGTAAAGCAAGGCATAGTGCTCGGACATGTTATATCTGAGAGAAGGATTGAAGTAGACAAAGCCAAAGTGGAGACGGTTGAGCAACTCCCACCTCCAATGGATGTTAAGTCTTTGAGAAGCTTTCTAGGTCATGCCGGATTCTATAGAAGATTTATTAAGGACTTCTCGAAGATCACTAAGCCTTTGACATAACTTCTTCAAAAAGATGTGGCTTTTGACTTTGATGAGAAGTGCTTAGCGGCATTCCGGACCTTGAAGATTGCTTTAGTGAGTGCTCTCATCATTCAACCTCCGGATTGGAGCCAACCTTTCGAGATCATGTGTGATGCGAGTGACTATGCCGTAGGGGCGGTTTTAGGGCAAAGAAAGGAAGGCCGAGTTCACGCCGTATACTATGCTAGTAAAACTCTGAGTGAGGCACAATTAAATCATGCCACTACGGAAAAAGAGTTGCTAGCGGTGGTTTTTGCTTTCAAAAAATTAAGATCTTACATCGTGAACTCGAAAGTCATTGTCTACACCGATCACGTGGCAATCAAGTATCTTTTGGATAAGAAGGACGCTAAACCAAGATTGATTCGTTGGATCCTTCTTCTCCAAGAGTTTGATGTTGAAATTCGTGATAAAAAGGGGGTGGAAAATGTTATGGCCGATCATTTGTCTAGAATGAACCATGGACAAGATGACAAAGAGCCCATAGAGGATAAGATGAGAGATGACCACCTCTACCGAATACTTGACAAAGATACTTGGATGATCGATATCATTCGAGCAATTTGGAGAATGCCTCTTGATCACCTAGATAAAAACACTCAAAGGAGGATAATCTCTGAAAGCCGAAAATATTTTTGGGATTCACCTTACCTCTTAAAGCTTGGGAATGATGGAGTAATGAGAAGATGTGTACCAAGAGAAGAGAGGCAAGAAATTTTGAGGAATTGCCATTCGGCAGAGTACGGAGGACACTATAGTCATTTTCGAACACAAGCAAAAGTATGGTCCAACGGATTCTTTTGGCCGGAGATGCATGAAGATACTGCATGAAGATACTAAAAGATATGTTGCATCATGCCCCGAATGCCAAAGGACCGGAAACATATCTCAAAGGAATGCTATGCCCTTGAATTACAATCTACAAATCGATTTATTTGATGTTTGGGGAATTGACTTCATGGGGCCTTTCAAAACCTCACATGGATTTGAGCACATCCTAGTTATGGTTGATTATGTATCCAAGTGGGTAGAGGCCATCCCGTGTCGTAAAGCTTCCACGGAAGAGTCCATCGCAATGATTAAGAGTGTGATTTTCCCTCGCTTCAGTACCCCGAGAATTTTGATAAGCGATGGAGGAACTCACTTCACCGGGAAGAACTTTAAGAAGTGCTTGTCCAAGTTGGGGATTGAACATAGAGTGTCTACGGCTTATCACCCACAAACCAATAGACAAGCGGAAACATCGAATAGGCAACTAAAGAGCATCCTTAACAAGACTATAAAGAAGGGAGGCAAGGATTGGTCAAAGAAGTTGGATGGAGCTTTGTGGGCATATCGAACGGCGTTCAAGACACCGATAGGTATGACCCCATATCAATTTGTTTATGGCAAGGCTTGTCACCTTCCGGTTGAGCTAGAACACAAGGCATATTGGGCAATAAAAGAGATGAACCTCGATCTAGACGCCGCGGGAATAAAACGGAGAATCCAAATTAGCGAGCTAGAGGAGATGAGGTTGAAGGCTTATGAAAATGCAAGCATCTACAAAGAGAGAATCAAAAGATGGTACGACAAAAGACTTAAGAAGAAGGAGTTTAAAGAAGGAGATAAGGTCCTCCTCTATAATTCGAGATTCAAAACTTTCGGAAAGGGGAAATTGCAAAGCAAGTGGTATGGACCTTACATTGTTTATTCGGTGCTCTCCAATGGAGCGGTTACCATCATGGATATGAAAGGAGATCAATTCATGGTGAATGGTCAACGGCTTAAGGTGTATTTTGAACCCGATGTCGTGCCCCTTCACCATATTGATATTTTCATCATGGAGGACGAGCCCGAACGTCAAGCCTAGGACATAAAACAAGGTGAGCATTTTGTAAATAGCTCTTATTTTATTTTTCTGGAATTTCTCGCGAAGTTTTACCAGGCCAACTTTTCTACATGGGCTAACAATCAGAAAATAGTTGAGCACGCGAAAAACCGGACCGAACCGGCCCACGAACCAGGGCAGGCCGGCCGGGCCAGTCCGATTGGCCCAGGGGCCCAGGGTGGCGGTTCGCCCCCATTTTTCCTTGGGACGCGCGTCTTCGACTTCCTTGTTTGGTCAGAAAATTTAAGGGAAGTCAAGAAAAGGAAAAGATGGGTTCTAGGGCATTCCTTCTCGGACTATTTAAAGGAACGAGATTGGAGCTCGGGAATCCATCCCAATTCACATCCTTTTGCCCCCAAGCAGCAGCCATGACATCCCCAAGGAGCGAGGAGATCAAGCTAGGCGCCGAGAAGCCTTTGAAGCCAGAGGAGGCGAAGCGATGTGAGCTCAAGCCTATAATGGAGATCAAGAGGACCGCCCGCATCCGTTGCGGAGGGCGTGTCCCGACCAGGCCGATTGCATCTCGCCACCATGTCAAGGAGGAGGTCTCAACTCCCGTCCGAATATCGGAGCGACTCTGGGGCATGAAGAGGAAAGACTACAAGGAGGAGACGCCCGAGCCGAAGGACTACGGGGGGAGCGATTACTCCGATGACCGTAGCCTGAGCTCGCGGGCAGCCGCCGGGAGGGACGACAATGACCTCTTCTATTGGGAGGAGGTGCTTAAAGAGCCGATTCCCGAAGGACCAAACGGCGGCGATCCCGATGATGGTGACGACGGTGACAATGGCGACGACCCCGGCGATGACGACCCATTCGGGATGCATCCGTTATGTTGTGGAGCTTGCCGTCACTCCATCTCGGACCTTTACGCATCGGTCGAGGAGTGTTTCCAAGCTATGGAGGCGATGAGGCAGAGAATGGAGGATTTGGAGCAGGTAGTCGATGAAGACTACAAGTTCCTTAATAGGAACGTGAGGAAGCTATTCGGGATGGTCGGCAACATGAAGAAAAGGTGGTGCAAGGACTGTGGGAAGTTCCACTAGATGGTTGGGGTTTTTCCCCCTTAGGATTTTTGTAAAATACGACGAGGACGTTGTATGATTTTAGCGTGGGGGAGAGCTATCTAGCTAGATCTTAAATTTTTTTTGCCTTAGTAAGTTTAGTTTGGTTTGGCTTAGAGTTTGCGAGAGTTTGTGAATTAAATTTTTAGGTGTGTTTTTAAATTTTCAGTTTGAAGTGTGTTAATTTAGTGTTCAAGTTGAAAAATCAAATAAAAAGTGTCTTTTATATTTTTGTCTCATGCGATGCTTTTTCTTTCTTTACTCGTATGTTTTCCCTTAATCTTTGATATATGAGCCTGAACATTTGGTTTGAAACATTTACCGTGGTGCTTAGTGGAGTTTTCACCTTTAAAAGTGCTCGCACCATACTTTGATCTAGAACCTTATTTCGGTTATGCTAAGTTGGATGCTAATGTTGGAGGAGTTTAATTCTGAATATTATATGAAAAACCCTTGTAATAAAGGTTAGCGAAAGCTCTTTTTCCAAGTTGAGAGACAAAGAAAAATCATATACAAGGCCAACTCAATATCCGGTCCACCATAAGTGCGGTTAGCATGATGAGTTGGGCTAGGATCCTTCTCTCTTGGAAGTTTTAATTTCGAGCAATGATCATGTCCTTGTAAATATCTTTTATTGCTAGCCTCGTCATGCATTCGGTAACGAGACTCTCACATCGAAAGTCCCGTACATCGCCAAATTCCATACACAAACCATAATATCTCTTTTGTACATCATATTCCTTGAACACAGCCTATGCTCGAAGTTTCGTCTCGTCTCTAGCATGGTTTTCATTTAAAAATCAGATTGTATTTATGTAAGAAAAGATGAGCAAAGAGCTTCGGAAGAGAGGTAAAGATGTCAAGAGAGACAGATAAGTAAAGAAAAAAAAATATGTGTATGGAAAAGAAAAAAGAAAAGAAAAAGAGAGAGAGAGAAAGAGAAAAAGAAAAAAAAGAGAAAGAAAGAAAGAAAGATGAAATGCAAAAAAGATATGAAGAGAGATGAATCAAGTGAAGATCAAATAAAGTGTAAGGAAGGATGCCACGTTGTTGTTAAGAGACAAATCTTCCATTTTTCCAACCATGTGCAATCCGACAACGAGGACGTCATCAGTGCCTCGTAGTCTGAATTTCTTTTGCCCTTGCACATGTCCACCATTCTATATCTTCTTATCCTTGACATCCCCGCATCATGCTTTAATTCTCATGATCATTGGCTTTGAAAGGTAAACAACCATTAGAGGAATTTCTTAGCTTGACAATATTTGTGTTGATTTCACTAGCCATACCTATAGCTCCACCTTACATGATAATATGAGAGACTTGTGGGAGGTAAGAGTTTATGAATTGTTTAGGATAGCCACTTCAAAAGAGCGACATGTGAGAACTTGGAGAAAGGTTTTTGTCTAATACTTGTTGCAGGAATTTTATTTTTGAAAAATCATGAAAACCCTCCGATGGAAGCAAAGAAGTAAGCATGGCTGGAATTGAGGACCTCGAGTGAAAGGTATGAGTTGTGGGGTAAATCTCGATTTGGTAAAAATGCTAAACGCCCATGTTTATGTATCATGATCATTGCTTCATGTTTATTATATTAAAGATAAAGGATTGACTAACTTGTGAAGGAAGAATTAGCGGAGTATGTTTTCAACACCATGGACAAAAGTTCTTTTGCAAGGAACTTGCTCGAGGACGAGCAAGATCTAAGCATGGGGGAGATGTTGACGGTGTATTTTGGTACACCAAACATGTTCATTACACTTTGGTTTGGACTTGATTATGGAACTAACCCGCCACTAGGCACACTAATGATATAACAAATTCATCTTTGTATGTGCATTTGGAAGTGTTATGTTTTTGCAGGAAAACATGGACAAAAAGGATGGAGTCATAACAAGTTCAAAGGAGCAAATGAGGAGTCCCGTTCGTGTTCAAGAGCATGATGAAATCACTCCCAAAGGTGGCAAGGACCGAAGTGTTACAAAGGAACATCCCCGAGGATTAAAGCGTAAAAGACCGAACTTCATGCGAGAAGACCCTCTATCTTGGACGCGAGGATGACGTCGCCAAAATGATGCAAGTGAAGGGGGCAAAGTGCAAAATGGCAAGAGGACCCACGTGTGCGAAGGGGCGACCGAACCGGGCTGAAATGGGCTTGGGCCGGTCGGCCCAGGCGGCCGGCCTGGCCGATTCCGACGTCGGTTCGGCCCCCTATTTCTTGAGCGTGAAGATGATGCAACCCTAAAGACGTGTGGGCGCCGCCATTCGCAGGAAGAGAGCCATTCGCCCGAGAGGCCATCCACAAGCTAGAGAGGAAGGAGAGGAGGGAGATCATTCGCAAGAAGGATCGCTCGACTCGAAGGAAGCAACCACAAGTGGAGGAGGACGTCGAGGCCCTGCCATGACACCCCCGGAGGAGAAGGAAGACACCGTCGGAAGCGTCATTGTTGACGGCTGTTAAGTACCTAATTTAAGGTCGTCAATCCCTGCATTTCATCGTGAGAATCATGCATCCACACTTGAATAGGGGTTTAAACTAACAATTTCCACAAGTGGCTGTATGAAGATGAATGCAAATGTTTAGCATAAGAAAGGAAGAGAAAGCACACGTCTATGATCCTAGCACTTCAGGCTCAGCCAATGAGGGGCTGCCATGCAAGCATCCCCTGGATCAATGACATCATCAATCCAAGAGAGAGAGCCTCGGCGAATCAGAGACCGCCACGCGTGCACCACATGGATCATATGGCCCACCAGAGCGCCTAAACTACCTCAAGAGCATGTGTACACCGGAGACCGACCTAAGGGCCCACAGGGCAGCCACTCAGAGAAAGCACAGCACAAGAGGGGCCCACCTGGGGTCGGCCAACCCTGGGATCGGCCGAACCGACCTTTGGTCGGCTGATCCCGGGCCTCCACATGGTGCTTGCCCATTGGTCCTAGAGGCCATCCTCGGGGTGTTTCGCTCCACTTGACGCCGGTGCTCAGGCCTATAAATAGAAGAGGAGGGGGGTAAGAAGAGGACAACACACTTGAAGGCAACTTCTCACCTTAGCATCTTCTCCTCCTTCTCATTCCCTCTTGGTGGAGGTGAAACCTCATCCCACCATGAGTGTGAGTGTGAGGAAGATCTAGCTTAGGTGGTGCTAGGTAGAGAGGGGAGTGTGTGGGTGAGTAGAAGGGAGATGCGATGATCTGTTCTTCGTTCATCATCCCTTTGTACCTCGTGAGTGATGCTGTTCTTCATTTAGACTAAAGTGAGTATTTCATTATATTCCAATTAGACTAAAGTCGCATTCATACATGGGTGACATGTTCTAGAGTTCTTCATCTGTTCATCATTTAGAGGCTCGTGTTTTTCGTGGCACGATCCTTTGATCTTGTTGACTAGATGAATAGTTCTGCATTCCGTTTGTGTGATCGCTTGTCAATTAGAATATAGTGAGTCTCCTGCATATCTGAATTAGACCAAAGTGTCATTCATATCTCTTCGTATCGTCTTCATTCCATGATGGGCAAGGTCTAGCTGTACTTGCGGGTTCGTCGCTCCGTATTTATATGGAGTGCCATAGTGTTGCTACGGGACGTCAGACGTAGCCATGCTATAGTAGTAGTCGGTAGTGCTGACGTGGTGTCTGGACTACGGGTTATCCTTCGATTGTCCTGTATCCCACGGTTTGTCTTGGGGTAGGCCGCGGTAGTGACAGCCGTTGGACCCTTTCGGAATCCCCCACATTCGGATACAGGTGTAGGCAACCATTTGCCGTGAACCGACTGTTATAGCCAGGAGGGTCCGGTGTCCGAAGCGAGATCCTTTGTAGCTTGTACCCCCCTAGAACCGAGTACCTACAAGAGATACCATACCTCTCACCTACCTCAGCAGAGATCCTGTGTCCTTGGATAAGTCGCTCGTAGAGTACCCCAACCGTTCCTAGGATACGATACCCTTTGGAATACTCCCGAGGGAGAAGTGCTACAACAGTGTATCCGTGCGCTTGCGGACTCGTTCGCACCCGTCAGTATACCCGGGTGATTCTTACACGCTCACGCTATCCCGGCGCCATAGTGGTGAGGTTGAGAAATACCAACAGTCACCATGATCAATGGTGCTATGCCTAGCGCCTTGATGGGGTAATCTTCTCATTTGTCCATGGGTTGTAAACGATCTTGAGATGTAATCGCAACTTTTATGGTTTCAATCTATCATCTAGTGTTGAAGATGCTTTCATGTTTAAGGTTAGCTACCATGCCTTGTCGGGAGTATAGATCTCACTTCTCCCTTAGAACCCTTCAATACGCCGTGATCATCATAGGTCTAGTCACGAACACCTCCGCGTAGTGACAGTACGGGGGGGGGGGGAAGGGCGAAACCGTGGTCACAACCCCCGGTAGATTAGATCGGTTTCATTTCTCTAAGCGGTTGCATGTTCAAGTATCGTAGACCATTGGGCAAGTGTCTTTTATATATCTTGTGATTACGTTTCATCGCCCTCTCTAGTGTAGCGTAGTAGTTCTCTAGATTAACCGTAGTTTAGGGTTTGGATAAGTTAACTAGGTAGTGCTAAATCAAACGCTTGTAATCCTCTTGCTCCGCGGATTGACAAGAACCTAGGGAATCCCCGTGGTGAAGAAGGTGTAGGTCCGTACACTTGCGGATCGTAGGTGGATACGAGTTTTATCCGTCAACAGCCGCCTCTGCTCCTCCGCCGACCTGGAGGCTGCCCCGCCTATATATGTTCCTTCGCCGGGAACCCAACCTCCCCTTCTCCCCAGTTGCGCCTTGGAGGGAGCGGGGAAGGCGCGCGGAGGGTGTGGCTGCCGAAGGGGGCAAAGGAGCCGCCGACGCGGAGAGGGATGGAGTCCGCCGTCGGAGGTAGCAGGAAGGGAGGACAGGAAGTGGAAACCACGCAACTAGAGATGAAGGAGGTGACATGTGGAGACAACAGTGAAATAGTTATTTTACCCCTTCTCTCAATTTTATTAACTTAGTTTACTTGGCGTGGTGTGTTGGAGACCGATCTGCATTTTCAAGATGTGCTACAAACTAAATTCATTTTGAGGGTGTGCACTGCACAAAACTAAATTTTGAGAGTGTGCTGTGCACAAATTTCCCTTTCTATAATCTTGTTAAGATGTAGTAGCTGTACTTAGTAGCATTGAACATGGCGCGCGCGCGCGTCCGTTTCTCGCTACACGAGCTCTCCGTTCAAATTCGGCCTAGTTAGGCCTTGTTTAGTTGGCTAGAAAGTTGCCAAAATTTTGCAATTTTTTCAACTCTCTCTCCATCACATCACATTAAATACACCAAAAGACATATGTTCGGAGCAGTAATTGTAGGTAAAAAAATTAACTAATCACACAGTTCTGTTGTACATCACGAGACGAATCTTTTGAGCCTAGTTAGTTCATGATTGGACAATATTTACCACAAACAAACAAAAGTGCTACAAGAGTGCTACAGGAGTTAAAAAGGTTAAAAAAGCTAAATTTTAGCCATCTAAACAAGGCCTTACTCGATCGCATCAATGCAAAATGGCTAATCATGCGTAATAATCATGACCCATTACACCCCGGCGGCGGGCGGCGGCGGGATAGCGTTTCGTCGTTATCGAGAGTAGTAGTACTCCTACAGTGCATGGCTATCCATCGTTAATGCGCGCCACGTACGGAGGAGCCCCGCCGAAGGCGTCGCGCGCGCGCCGCCGTACGTACGTGGCCGGCAGTGATGCCGACGTGAAAGCATGCGCGGCGCGCGCAGCCAGCGCCGCCGCCCTCCGCCGCTGAGGTCCCCGTCGTCCACCACCACCTAGCGGGCCCCACCGCGAGCCACGTGGCGCTCGCACCCTTCTCCGTCCCGTTCCGTTCGCAAAAGCGCGCGCGCGATATGGGGCACGCACCCGACAACAGACATCCGTGGGCCCCGCGCCTGTCGTCGTTTCCTCCCGCGCCCCTGCATCTGCATGCGCGTCTCGCCGGCGCGGCGTGGCAGCGGAGCGGAGCGGACGAGGCGGGTGGCGCCGCGCCGCCGCCGGGCGCCGCCATGCATCATCACCTATCATGCGAGTGTGGGCCAGCTGGTGGAGGCCGGTCTAGCTAGCTAGCTCAGCGGAGCAACGGCGCGTGGTGTCGCGTCACCGGACCGGACCAGCAAGCAAAGGCATGCATGCAGCAACGCATCTTGGACCGTCCGTTACGTCTTCCGGCGGCCAGGATCTTCTCGAGGCTGCCAGCGAGGCCTGGACGGACACACGGGATGATCATGCGTGCCTGCATGGAGCCGCGGACAAGACGTCATGGACTCATGGATCGCGCGTGTGGGATAGGATGGATCGACAGCAATTTTGCGACGGCTACACACACAAAAGTACACCAAGATCGATCATCATATATACTCCAATATGGCAATATCATAGGTTTCTTGTCACTGCAATTTTGCGACAGCAATATTATTGGAGTATAATGCGTTTCTTGTCTCTCTTCAAAACCGGGGGCCGACTGAAAGCTACGTACACTGGTTTATTTCATGGTTTCCAATAATATCATGCATGGCCAAGGTGTCATACAGCCTCTCACACCGTGAAAATGCAAAAAAAAAAAGGCAATGCCTTGGTTACTCAAGATTTACCAAAACGCGCATATTATACATTGCGGATCGAAAATGGTCAATCATGTTTGATGTGCATTGGTGACGCTATTTTAGTACCGGTGGTATTTGGTTTTATTTAGGGTCAAAATGGAGTCTGATGATCAACTTGCTAAGTACTTCGTATCGAAAAACAGGAAGCGTGTTGATACAATCTTTTTGGAAAAAATACGCCGACCTCTACATTCTTTCATCAGTACGTACTTAGTCAATTATAAGTATGTTTATATGTATGGTCCTTAAATTGTGAAGGGATTACTCTACAGCTCGCAAACCAAATCACAGCCAAAAGAAAACCGAAATCCTTGTTCTGCACCCGCTCCTAGACATATTTTCAAGCAGCTAGTATATACTTCCCTTTTTCTAAAAGCGTAGAACTTCTCTATTCATGATTCCATACTCTTAGTGGCATATATTAATGTTTCCGGTAAATCGCAGCCAAAAAGGAAAAAAAAACGAAACGATCTTCTTGTTCCCTCACTCTACACTCCTAGTCACCTTTTCAAGCAGTTTTGAACTTCCTTTTTCGGTAAAACGTTTCGATTTGGAACTGCCTGTTAATGTTTCCCCAAATTTTGGCAGCATTTATCGGCATACTCCTAAATTGTCTACAAAACATTTAGCAGGTATAGTCACATGTATCAGATGCAATTTGTGAAAAAAGAAATTAACATAGTAGAAAATATGTCAAATAAAGATAGAATAATATTTAAGCACTACTTGGAATAAAACAATGTCAAATAAAGAGAGAATAATAAAGCACTACTTGGAATAAAAATTAAAAAGATGGCAAATAACATGTATCAGGTGTTCATTTTTTCAGGGGAAAAAGGGTTGCAAATGTTACAAGAGTTCAAACGAAAGGCACAATTCCTCAAACAAAAAAAAAAGAGACGAAAGAAAGGCACAAGCCAACACGGTGGGCCCTGACGGCCATCCTGTGGGCCCCGGTAAGGAGAAGATGTTGACACGTAGCAGCCGCACGGGTGCACGGAGTGGCGAGCAGGCCCAGGCCCATCCTATAGCGACGCCGCAATTCCCTCCCTCTCTCGCCGGCACGAACCCCACTACTCCTAGAGCGTAGCCTAGCCTCGTCTCCATCAAGCGGCGGCGTCGTCGTCTCCGTCTCGTTAACCCTTCTCCTTCCTTCCTCTGTCCTCTCCGCTTCCACTCCTCATCGTCCTCTCTCCATTACATCCGGACCTTCATAATTACTTACTGCGGCATGCCCCACTATCCACTTCCATGAGCAGCTGAATCGCCTGACCACTGCTTTCATTCCCAGAGCAGCGAGCGAGATTCACACCTCCTCGCCACCTATATATACAGACTGATCGAGAGCACCTGACTACTTACCTGCTGCTTCTTGTCACGTGGAGCGCCAAGGTCAGCAGAGGAGGACACTGAGAAAAGTATAGCCCAAGATCGAGCGATCGATTCCATTCCATGGCGGCGGTGGCGCCGGAGGAGGATGCCGGCGGCGCGGAGGCCGTGGTGGTGCGGGAGTTCGACGAAGACCGCGACAGCGCCGCCGTCGAGCGCCTGGAGCGTGCATGCGAGGTTGGGCCCAGCGGCGGCAAGCTCTGCCTCTTTACCGACCTCCTCGGCGACCCGCTCTGCCGCGTCCGCCACTCCCCGGCGTACCTCATGCTCGTACGTGCACTTTGCCGCCGGTCACTCGTCAGTCAGTCTTTTACTCCCCGGTGATGGAAGAACGAACGATCGATCACTCAAACTCATCAGTCAAGTGTCGTGAAACTGTGAATGCCAGGTCGCGGGGATTGCGGGCGGGCCCCTGGGGGGCGGCGGCGGCGCGGCGTCTGAGGTCGTCGGCGTCGTGCGCGGCTGCGTCAAGACCGTGGCGTGCGGCCGCGGGAACCTCTTCTCCAAGGTGGCCTACCTCCTCGGCCTCCGCGTCGCCCCTGGCCACCGCCGGCGCGGCATCGGCCGACGCCTCGTCGAGCGGATGGAGGAGTGGTTCCGGCAGGCGGGCGCCGAGTACGCGTACGTCGCCACCGACCGCGACAACGAGCCCTCGGTGCGCCTCTTCACCGGCCGCTGCGGCTACGCCGAGTTCCGCACCCCGTCCGTGCTCGTGCACCCGGTCTTCCGCCACGACCTCGCCCCGTCGCCGCCGCGCTCCCGACGCGGCCGGGTCGCCGTCCTCGAGGTCCCGCCGCGCGACGCCGAGATCCTCTACCGCGCGCGCTTCGCCGGCGTCGAGTTCTTCCCGCGCGACATCGACGCCGTGCTCGCCAACCCGCTCTCGCTCGGCACGTTCCTCGCCGTGCCCGCCGCGGCCGGCGGCGGCGACGCGGCGTGGCGCGGCGCGGAGGCGTTCCTGGCCGCGCCGCCGGCGTCGTGGGCGGTGGCGAGCGTGTGGAACTGCAAGGACGCGTTCCGCCTCGAGGTGCGCGGGGCGCCGCGGCTGCTCCGCGCCGCGGCGAGCGCCACGCGCGCCGCCGACGCCGCGCTCTCGCCGTGGCTGCTCCGCGTCCCGTCCGTGCCCAACCTGTTCGAGCCGTTCGGGATGCACTTCATCTACGGCCTCGGCGGCGCCGGCGCCGACGCGCCGCGGATGGCGCGCGCGCTGTGCCGGCACGCGCACAACGTGGCGCGCGCCGCCGGGGCGCGCGTCGTGGCGACCGAGGTCGGCGCGCGCGACCCGCTCCGCGCGGCCGTGCCGCACTGGCCGAGGCTCGGCGCCGAGGACCTCTGGTGCATCAAGAGGCTCGCCGACGGGTACGGCGACGGCGCGCTCGGCGACTGGACCAAGGCGCGGCCCGGCGAGTCCATCTTCGTCGACCCGAGGGAGTTCTAGCTAGGCGTTTCCGCTTTCGCTGGAAATCAGTTTTCGAGTTTGTTTTTGCCGTCGATCTCGGATCCGATGGCCGAAAGCTGTTCGGCTTGCTTTTTTGGAGGACCTGTCCATAGTTTCATCTCTTCTTTGACATTTTCTCATCAGGGTGTAATGACGTAGACAAAAGGAGTTTTTTAGCTTAATTAAGTGTGATTAGTGGACAGGAAAAACCTTGTGCCCTGCCTCAATTTGCAACCGTTGTCAAAAGAGTCCACTTAGCTTCCTTTGACCTTTTGCTAACGAACTGGAATGTTCCTAATGTTTGCTTGCATGCTTTATTTGCTCCTTTTACCTTTTTTTTCTGGAATAAGCTGCACATTTGTTATTTTAAGTACAAGGAATTATTTGATTAAGCATGCTTATATGTTTCCTCATGCGGACTACTCCCAAACATACCACCTCATCTACAGTAGTGTGTTTATTTGCTTGAATCATTTGGTTCATGTATGAAACAATTCAAAATAATAGTGGTCTTTTTTTTTTGTTTGGTTGGGTGGACTGTATCAACTTATTCCGAATGAAGTGGTCCCACCTAATTAATTATTCTAATACTAGTGAGAGTGAACCATAGCGTACAAATAAATTGGTTGAACCGTATCATCTAGAATCATCCATACATGCATCATGTGGTGCATTGAAACTAACACACCCTAACTGCACTAGGTAACTCACATTATCATTGTTAATATTGTTTAAAAACATATTGACATATGCATGCAGAGATTGTATCGTTTATAGTCCTATTTATTATTGTGAAGTAGCAAAGTAATTATCGTAGCCGGTCTCAACTCTCAACAGAGTAGGAAATTAGTTGGGAGGGGAAAGCATCATGCTCGTTTTTTATCCGTGAACCAGAGGGTCAGTGACGTCACAACCCACCACCACCAACGAGGTTAAACTAGGGAGGGGATCATTCCAAATGATGGAACTTTCCGGGTCCCGAGCTAAGCCTGAACGAGCTAACTCATGTGTATAATTGTTACAAGAACGTGGAACATGAGACACACCATGCAAAATGAAATGTAAATCTAAAACTTCTCGGATTTTTTTGGTAAATAACTCCTCCTAGACCTTGATTGTATGGCGACGACCGAATAGCGCTGATCAGAGTCAAGGAATCAGTCACAATAATCACCTGTGATATTCCAATACTCATGGCCGCATTAAGAGTAGCAAGGTAGGCCTCCCCTTCTGCAGCTAGTGCATCATGCACCACCCTCAGTCGCCTAGAACCGGCAAGAACTCCATTCCCTTCACTGTCCCTAACCACAAAACCCTAGTCCTCAGGCGCCATCCTTTTCCTTCTCTTTGAACGCTCCATCTGAATTGATTTTCAGAATTTCAACTGGTGGTGGCCGCCACCTCTTTTGTTTGTTACCAGGGACAATCTGATCAACTGGTTCACAGGCCAGGTGAGCAGCACCCAACGCTGCATCCATGGTTCTATGCAAAACCTCCTCCAGGGACCTCATTCTGTCATTCACATTTGCTTTATTCCTATTCTCCCACCATGTACCCACAGAAAGATAGAGACAATTGATCTCTCCTTCTCTTTCATCTTCAAGATGTGGTGAACCATATCTCGTGCTGAATTTTCAAGGAGAATAGCCCTGCGCACATGCTCTAGTTTAAGTGCCTGCCAACCCTTCTTCATAGCTTTGCACTTCAGGAAACAATGGCCCCCATCCTCATCCAGCCTCTGACACACAGGGCATTTGGTGTCTACGTCCTTGACGCCTCTCCGTTTGATATTTAGTAGCCAAGGCAGACTGTTATGTGCCACTCGCCATAGAAACAGCTTGATCTTTGGAGGACATTTGAAATTCCAGAGATGTATCCAATGGAACGAGTCAACAGAGTGTCCCATGGAGCTCGATGAGCGATATTGTTGCTCACGGTTGTCCTCCAACACATGATAAGCTGATTTCACTAAGAAAAGACCCCTAGGATCATAATGCCATGCAATAGCATCTTCCCTTCCATGCTTGATTGGTATAGCTAGTATCACTTTCACATCCTCCTCCCAAAAGATATCCTCCACCAACTCTTTGTCCCAATCGCCTGTTATGGGGTCAATTAGTTCAGACACAACAGACAAGATGGATTGTCCTCTCGGAGTGATTGGCTGTCTTGTGACCCCTCTTGACAACCATGGATCATGCCATATTTTGATTTTCAAGCCATCTCCTACCCTCCAAATCACCCCAGCTTTTATAGCCTGAAAACCACACACAATGCTTCTCCAGGAGTATGATATACCCGACTTCTCAACTGCAGTCAAAGTGAATCATGCTCCAAGAGTAGGCGCCATCCCTGTCTTGCCAGCATGGCCAGATTAAACACGTGTAGATCTCTAAACCCCAGATCTCCTTTTTCCTTGCGACTGCACATTAGCTCCCGGACAGCCAATGCAACTTATTTTCATTCTCTTGTTGGGACCACCAATAACGACCAATCATCATGTCAATGTCATCAAACAATGTCTTGGTAAGATCAAAACATGACATAGCATATGTTGGTATAGCTTGTGCAATAGCTTTTATGAGAACATCCTTGCCAGCTTTAGATAGTAGCTTCTCCTTCCAACCCTAAATTCGCTTCCACACTCTATCCTTCAGATAGTTCAAAGTCTGAACCTTGGATTTCCCCATATAGATTGGAAGCCCCAAGTACTTCTCATTGTGAGCTTCAGACTTGATGCCCATATTCTGCATGACCGCTTCACCAGTCGCCTTATTCATCATGTAGAACGACAATTTGAGCACCCACACCCAGATCGGGATGTAGACAAACTCCATCTTCTCAATTGACTTCATCTCATCAAAGTCCATCATCACCACTAAATCCTTCCCAAACAAAGCGGGAAATTAGTGGGGAGGGGGGCATGTCCCCCCAAACCTCTTCTACCTTCGTCCTCGATGTAGGTACTATGTCCTCGAAAGATCGAGCTACGTTGACTGCTAAGATCATACTTTAATTAACCAGTAGGCAATTGTTTCGATCATATTGCCCAGCCACTTTTATTTCAAAAATATTCCCCAGCCACTGACCGTCAGGCCCGTCCCTAGGGGGTGAGCGGTCGGTGCGACGCCATAGACCCATGAGAGTATCAAATGTACAAACATATTCACGTACACATGATAGTAGATAGCTTCTCCAAATTGAAGCTATTAAAAAATTATTCTCCAAATTGAAGCTATTAAAAAATTTGTGGGACGAGGCTGCTAACCATAACCAATATTGCAGTTGTAAATATGAAGAGGAATAATGTGCCTTAAAGAGCATCTCCAAGAGACTAGTTAAATTCTACTCTTTAAAATTTTATTTAGCTAGTTATTTAGCTAACATTCACTCTTCAATTTGCAGTCCACTCCAACAGACTAGCCAAACCAGACTTTTTATACAAAGTGGGTCCCACGTGTCATTGTGACTCCATATCTTCTTCCTCCGGATCCCACGCACCTCCGAATCTCCCCTGCACCACGCCGCCCAAGACGTCACCCTCGCCGGCCTCGGGCCCCAGCTACGCCGCCCGAGACCTCGTCCCCGCCGGCCTCGGGCCCTTGGCCGCGCTCCCAGATACCTTGTCCCCACCGGATTCGGGCTCTGGCTGCCGCCCAAAATCTAGTCTCGGGAGCTCGCCCTCGAGCCCTATTCGCGCCGCCCACAGGAGCTCGCCCCCGTTGACCCCAAGCCGCGGCCGCAGAGCTCGACCGTACAGGCCTCGACCGCTGACCCCACTCCGGCTGGACGCGCACCCCACCCGCACACCTCCGCACCGCTCGCTCGAGCCGGCCGCCCTGCCCTGCTGCCCACGCGCCGCCGCTCCAGCTGGCCGCCTCGCTCGCCACGCGACTACGTCCCGCTCCCTCCGGCCACCTGCCATGTTCCCGCTCCGGCTAGCCACCCGGCCCGCGCACCTCCGCCCCGCTCGCTCCGCTGCTGCTGCAGCACCTACGCGTTGGAGCTGTTCATCACGGGCAGAGAGAGAGAGAGGACAACCGCGGGAATCCAGCGGCCCCATGGGGGAAGGGCGTATACCGAGCGCGCGGCCTCGTCAAAGATGACAAGCAAGGCCTCCCGTTTTCCGATCCGGATGGCGAGCAGATGGGGTGATGAGTCTGTTGGAAGTTGGATTTCTGACTTTTTGCAAAAATTTAGCTAGCTGGATCTATTTACAGAGTCTGTTGGAGTTGCTCTAAGCATCTACCTTGAGTTTTAACATGATGTGGTGTGTAGTTGTTCCCTTAATTAGCAGAGCAATCATCGATTTGAACCTGAAATTGACCCTTGACCATTCGCCATCAAGTTTGATGGATGTGTTGCTGCTGTTACAGGTACTGTTATCATTGCACAGCATTCCTATTGGCTCATAGCAACGCATTAGTACGTTCAGTTACATCAGTGGAGAGGTTTAATTTCAGTGTGCAATAGTACCGCAAATCATCATCAGTTTAGCTTCTGTTTATTATTGTGCATTATATCCAACTTTTTCAATGTGTTTATTATTGTGCATTATATCAAACTTATTATATTGCAGCAACTTATTTGCTAAACTCTAAACAAAATTTTTCATTGTGTCTAATCATATATTTAACATGGTTACTGGAATGCTATCTATATTAACATGGCAATTCTGTCAATTTACTAACTGTAGCCATTTGAGTCCTGAAGTGTGGTTTATTTTAGTGTATATGTCCATTTCAACATCTCCATCAGGAGAGGCGGCAGCGACGATGCAGAAAGGACGATTAGCTGCAACCATTTGACTGACATGGCTCTGATTGGATTTTGGCCATGACAACCTGAAAAGGTACCACGGATTATGATAAGTTTGGACAGGTTGATGCGATTGGGCTTGTAGTCCAATGGTAGGACAGTCCAGTGGGACGCTACCCACCAGGGTTCAAATCCTGATGCTCGCACATTTTCTTGGATTTTCCAGGATTTATCGGTGTTATGCGTTAAGTGGTAAGCGACGTTCCCGTCGACGACGAGGCGCCATTGGTGACTTCGGGAATCTCCAGATCTGCCGGTGCTCAATCCTTCGGAGGTGCTCATTGTTAGAAGACAGGCAATGTTTTGGTATATTTTAATTCCATATTTAAATAGACATTTCAATATTGCGGTGAGTGAAACAATCCATGTGCATGTGCGTATGTTTAAACAACAATTAAACATAATAATATTCATGATTATACAACTAATAAACATGAAGATTGTTTTGAGAGAGTACCCTGTGGAAGGTTGGGTGACGGCGTCACCCGACTTTCTGATATCACTCATTGTGAGTGACCTCAATCGGTGTAGCCGTACACAGTCGATGCAGGCAGATGATCGCAGTGCAGACCCGCTGACGTAGAGGAAGTAGTCGTTCGCTCGTTCGTAGTCGACGTAGAGGAAGTAGTTGTACGGGAGCGAGCAGTCGCGTGAAGACGCTCCCCAAAAACCTTATCGCCCGCCTATCCCGAGCAGGATCTCAGCAGCAGGACGAGGTTCCGGAGGCTCTGCTCTCGCCGGTACCGTGCGCGCGGTGCAGGCGATGGGGATGCTAAGAGAAAGCAGCAAAACGGAGGGAGAGAGGGAGAGGTCTCCTGAATAGGAATACCTTAGTGTGAATTGGCAACCTGAGCAGGAGGGGAAGGGTGCCTTATATAGGCGAGCAGCAGGCGCGGGGGGGATGAACCTGGACGTCATGGTTAATGCGCCTCAGGTAGTAACGGTCGCGGTTAAGGCTCAGTAACGGCTCTGTAATTGTCGCGGGGTTAAGGCTCATCGTTAAGGTCCAGTAATTTCGCGGTTTTAAGGCGCCATCATTCCTCTCTAACAGCCAACAGCAAAAAGGTGCTCCCGCCCCGCAACACATCACGTCCGTCCGTCCGACCGACCGCACCGCACCGCACCGCCCGCTCGTCTCGTCTCGTCACGCCCACGGCCACGCCCACGCCCACGCCCACGGCCACGGCCTCGGCTCGGCGAGGCGAGCGAGCGCGCGCGCGCGTGTGGCACGCCTATCTCCTTTATTCAACTTCACAAGAGGTGTACCGAAAGGTTACCTAATAAGTTGGATGGGAGACTCCTCCAATACCCATACGGTATTTCTCTCTTTTCCTTAGCATTAAACACATGGGCTTTTAATTCTTTCATTATTACAATAAATAGCCCTAGGCCCATTTATTCTAACAATCCCCACCAAGAATTTCAAGCCACATTGGAAATGCTCTCATCTTCCCTTTTGTTTTTGATATACCAGTACTACGATGGAGACTGTTAAGTTGAACATCCACCAGGAACTCTAGTTACACTTATTTGCAACTGAACAATGGACTATGCCTTGAATTGTCAGTTTTGTGCATCTAAGGTTGGCTAGGGCCCTTTACTGATACTTGGCTGCACATAGCATCCCCGCGGGTTGGAGCTTATGGGTCACACTCCGTGCCTCTTCATGAGTTTTCTAGAGATCACCCAACTCTCATAGACTATGACCAGTAGTCGATACTCATATAGGTGTGCTCCTTCAAGACATACTGTAGGACTATGTCTTTGCTTCCAAGAAACAACTACCTTGTTTCATGAAATCCACTTGGAGCACATTAAGGTATAAAAACCAGCCTGCCATACAGTTTTGAAGAGAAATGCATCTTTTCCATGAACTGAGCCTTCTCAAAGGTTCTCTTCTCTCAGTCAAACCATAGCTTGTTTCTCCATCTTAATTCACGGGATCTCCGATCACATAAGACAGGTTACTACTATGGAAAGACTCACGTGGGTCTCAAGCCCAGTTCCATAGATGCATGATCTATCACAATACGTGATAAACCCTTTGTAAATTGATCTGCCAGGTTTTTAGACGTATGGATGTAATCCAAAGCTATGACACCGGTGTTTCTCAATTTCCTGACAGATTTCAACCGCCTCTTAACATGCCTGGATGACTTCATGTTGTCCTTTGAACTGTTCACCTTGACAATCACCGTTTGATTGTCACAGTTCATTAGAATTGCCGGTATCGGTTTTTCAACTATCGGCAAGTCCATTAAGAGTTCACGAAGCCACTCAGCCTCTACAGTGGCAGTATCCAATGCTGCGAGTTCTGCTTCCATTGTTGACCTGGTTAGAATGGTCTGCTTGCAAGACTTCCAGGAAACAACGCCACCTCCAAGTGTGAACACATATCCACTTGTGGCTTTTAACTTATCTGCATCAGAAATCCAGTTTGCATCACTATATCCCTCCAAGACTTTGGGGTCTCCGGAATAGTGAATGCCATAGTTCATAGTGCCCACTAGATAGCGCATTACCCGCTCGAGAGCACGCCAGTGTTCACTGCCCGGATTTGAAACAAACCGGCTCAGTTTACTAACTGCATATGCAATGTCAGGTCTCGTGGTGCTAGCCAGATACATTAATGAACCAATGATCTGGGAGTACCTCAGCTGATCCACCATTATCCTCAGGTTCTTCCTTAGAACCAAGCTGGCATCATAAGGAGTTGGTGCGGGTTTAGAATTACTGTAGCCAAACCGACTTAGCATCTTCTCAATGTAGTGAGTCTGTGACAGAGTCACCCCACCATTTTCTCCCTTTATCAGCTTTATGTTAAGGATAACATCAGCCTCTCCCAAATCTTTCATCTCAAACTTTTGAGAAAGAAAGTCTTTGACCTCCTTGATTAATTCAAGGCTCGTGCCAAAGATAAGTATGTCATCTACATACAGACACAGAATCACTCCTTCGCCCCCACCATAGCGATAGTACACACATTTGTCAGCTTCGTTTGTGACAAAGCCAACAGATGTCAAAGTTCTGTCGAATTTATCATGCCATTGCTTAGGTGCTTGCTTGAGGCCATAGAGAGACTTCACTAACTTACACACCATTCCTTCTTGACCCTTTACTACAAATCCTTCTAGCTGATCCATATAGATCTCCTCTTCCAACTCTCCATTTAGGAAAGCTGTCTTAACGTCCATCTGATGAACGAGAAGATCATGAGAGGCTGCCAAAGAAAGTAGTACTCTTATGGTGGTCAATCGAGCGACTGGTGAGTAAGTATCGAAGAAGTCTTCTCCTTCCTTTTGGGTGTAACCCTTGGCCACAAGTCTAGCCTTGTACTTATCAATAGTACCATCAGGCCTAAGCTTCTTTTTGAGCACCCATTTACATCCCACGGGTTTGCACCCATAAGGACGTTCAACAACCTCCCAAGTGCCATTTGACATAATAGAGTCCATCTCACTCCTCACTGCTTCCTTCCAATAGTCAGCATCAGGTGAAGAGTATGCCTCTACAATGGTCTTAGGAGTGTCATCCACGAGGTATATGATGAAATCATCTCCAAACGATTTCTCTGTCCTTTGTCTCTTGCTCCTCCTAGGAGCCTCATCATTGTCCTCCTCAGGATGCTCAATAAATGTAGGCTCATTGAGTTCCATCGACTTGGTGGAGTCGTCCTTCTCGACAGACTCTTGCCTAGATGAACTTGTTTCATCTCTCATTGGAAAAACATTCTCAAAGAATGTAGCGTCTCTGGACTCCATAATTGTGCCGACAAGCAAGTCAGGCACTCCAGATCTTACTACCAAGAATCTATATCCGACACTGTGAAAAGCATACCCCAGAAAGACACAGTCCACCGTCTTTGGTCTAAGTTTACGTTTCTTGGTAATTAGCACACTGACTTTGGCCAAGCAACCCCAAGTGCGTAAATATGAAAGAGTTAGCCTCTTCTTCTCCCATTCCTCGAATGGTGTTACTTCCTTATTCTTCATAGGCACACGGTTCAGGACATGACAGGCTGTCAGTATCGCCTCACCCCACCATTCCTTAGATAGTCCCGCGGTTTCTAACATGGCATTCACCAAGTCAGTCAGCGTGCGGTTCTTTCTTTCGGCAATCCCATTGGATTGGGGTGAATAAGGCGGTTTCCTCTCATGAACAATACCATGTTCCTCACAGAATGTATCAAAAGTATTAGAGAAGTATTCGCCACCTCGATCCGACCTTAGGTGTTTAATCTTTCTCTCAAGTTGATTTTCTACTTCAGCTTTATAGATCTTAAAGTAATGTAACGCTTCATCTTTTGATTTTAACAAGTAGATGTAACAAAATCTAGTGCTATCGTCTATCAAAGTCATGAAATATCTTTTACCACCCTTTGTCAACACACTGTTCATTTCGCTCAGATCGGAATGAACTAATTCTAGAGGTGCCAAGTTTCTCGCCTCAGCAGTCTTATGTGGCTTGCGAGATTGTTTCGATTCAACGCATACATGACACTTAGAATTTTTGACAGAGGTAAACTTTGGAATTAAACTCAAACTAGCTAAACGCATCATACAACCAAAATTAACATGACAAAGCCTCGAATGCCAAACATTTGATTCATCATTCATCACATGGTTCACAACATTATTATCGAACAATAAAGAAAAGCGGAACAAGCCTCCGCTATCATAGCCTTTTCCAACAAAAGTACCAAACTTAGAAATGATACATTTATTCGACTCAAAGACTAATTTAAAACCATCTCTACACAGTAGAGACCCGCTGACTAGATTCTTCTTGATGGTAGGTACATGCTGCACATTCTTCAATTGTATGGTCTTTCCCGGGAACTTCAGAGTGACCGTACCAGCACCAAGAACACGCGCATGGGCACCGTTCCCCATCAACAAGGAGGTAGTCCCCCCGACCTGGTAAGAAGAAAATATAGAAATATCAGCACATACATGAATATTAGCACCGGTGTCTATCCACCACTCTGGTGAAGAACACACTGAAAGAACTGTAGGTAAGAAATTACCATACCCCGATGTTCCTCCACCCTCGCTAACAACCATGTTCGCTGTCTTTGGAGCCTTGCGATCTTTACGATCCGGGCACTTTGCAGCAAAGTGATCCGGACTGCCACAAGTATAGCAAGCACCCCCCGGCTTTCTCTTCTTCTTATTAGGCCCGTCGGCTTCCTTAGCCTTGGGCGGGTTTTGTGAAGGCTTCTTCCTCTTGTTCTGATTATTCTGGAACTTGGGATTGCCCCTCTGCACAAAGTTTGCGCTTGAGGGGCCGGCTATTGTCTTTCCACGTGTATCCTTTGCTCTCGCCTTCTCTTCAACATCAAGAGTCGCAATAAGGTCATCAAAAGTGAATTCCTTTCTCTTATGTTTTAGAGAGGTAGCAAAATCCCTCCAAGAATGTGGCAGCTTTGTGATAATTGCTCCTGCCACAAACTTGTTGGGTAACACACATGGGACCTCTTTGCTATAGTTCTCAAGCTCTTTAGCCAGCGCCTGTACTTCATGGGCCTGTTCCACCACAGAACGGTCTTCAACCATCCTGTAGTCTAGGAACTGTTCCATTACATACAGCTCACCGCCGGCGTCAGAAGCCCCGTACTGAGCCTCAAGAGCCTCCCAAATATCCTTCCCCGTCTTCCTCTGAAGATAGGTATCCACCAAGTTATCAACCAGGACGCTAATGATGGCACCCCGGAACAGATTATCATCCGCATTGAATTTCTCCTCCGAGACACCCTCGGGGGCTTTTCCGGTGGTGACATACATAACGTTCATGGCGGTGAGCCACAAGGTGGCCAACTCACACCATCTCTTAAAGTTGGAACCATCAAAAGGCTTCGGTTTAATTGCATTTGCAAAGCTAGTTGCACCAAACATAGTCCTATCAACATAATAAGGTTTTTGGATTGTTAGAAGACAGGCAATGTTTTGGTATATTTTAATTCCATATTTAAATAGACATTTCAATATTGCGGTGAGTGAAACAATCCATGTGCATGTGCGTATGTTTAAACAACAATTAAACATAACAATATTCATGATTATACAACTAATAAACATGAAGATTGTTTTGAGAGAGTACCCTGTGGAAGGTTGGGTGACGGCGTCACCCGACTTTCCGATATCACTCATTGTGAGTGACCTCAATCGGTGTAGCCGTACACAGTCGATGCAGGCAGATGATCGCAGTGCAGACCCGCTGACGTAGAGGAAGTAGTCGTTCGCTCGTTCGTAGTCGACGTAGAGGAAGTAGTTGTACGGGAGCGAGCAGTCGCGTGAAGACGCTCCCCAAAAACCTTATCGCCCGCCTATCCCGAGCAGGATCTCAGCAGCAGGACGAGGTTCCGGAGGCTCTGCTCTCGCCGGTACCGTGCGCGTGGTGCAGGCGATGGGGATGCTAAGAGAAAGCAGCAAAACGGAGGGAGAGGTCTCCTGAACAGGAATACCTTAGTGTGAATTAGCAACCTGAGCAGGAGGGGAAGGGTGCCTTATATAGGCGAGCAGCAAGCGCGGGGGGATGAACCTGGACGTCACGGTTAATGCGCCTCAGGTAGTAACGGTCGCGGTTAAGGCTCATCGTTAAGGTCCAGTAATGTCGCGGTTTTAAGGCGCCATCATTCCTCTCTAATAGCCAACAGCAAAAAGGTGCTCCCGCCCCGCAACACATCACATCCGTCCGACGGTTTTAAGGCGCCATCATTCCTCTCTAATAGCCAACAGCAAAAAGGTGCTCCCGCCCCGCAACACATCACGTCCGTCCGTCCGTCCGACCGCACGTCACGCCCACGCCCACGGCCTCGGCTCGGCGAGGCGAGCGAGCGCGCGCGCGCGTGTGGCACGCCTATCTCCTTTATTCAACTTCACAAGAGGTGTACCGAAAGGTTACCTAATAAGTTGGATGGGAGACTCCTCCAATACCCATACGGTATTTCTCTCTTTTCCTTAGCATTAAACACATGGGCTTTTAATTCTTTCATTATTACAATAAATGGCCCTAGGCCCATTTATTCTAACACTCATAGGGGTAGGGTTTGCGTACGTGTTTTCATAGGGGTGAGTGTGCGTGCGTGTTGTGAGCGTCTGCGTTGTACTGTGTAATTCTAAAAAAAAAAAGTTTGGACAGATTGATGCGTAGCCATACAAAAACATTTTGGCATATGTAATTTAAACGCCATGTTGATGTGTGCATCAACAACTATCGCTCCATAATACCATACCGGATTAGAGAGCAACACTTGAACTTGTAAAAGAAGTTTTTTTTTGTGCAACAACTTGTAAAAGAAGTTTAAGTTACACGACTATTGTCATCCATAATGTCGCCCTCGTATCATGGGTCTCTTAGCAGCATATGCGACAAGTCACAAGAGCTTCAAGACAAGAGGAAATCTAGCTAGCCTTGCATGAAATGTTTGGACATTGGTTAAGAATATTAAATGTAAATTAATGACAAAACCCATTCCATAACTCCTAGGTTAATTCTCACAAGATGAATCTATTAAGCTTAATTATACAATGATTAGACAATGTGATGCTACTGTAGCCATGTGCTAATGACATATTAATTAAGCTTAAAAATTTATCTCACAAAAACCAGATGGTATGATGTGACATCGTAAAGTTTTTTCACCACGGAAGCTAAACGTACAAGGCCTAAAACCCTTACATATATGTGTTGCATGTTGAGCAGCAGGACTCTCGCCGCAACGGTCCTCCGTAACCGCCGCAACGACGCCAGCGCCCGCATCCCGCATGACGCGCAGCTCCTCGCCAGCGCCTGCGTCCCGCACGTTGCGCAGCTCCTCGCTTCGCGCCCTGCACGCGCACAACGCGCGTCCTCGCATCTCGACGGCCGCTCGCTTCGCTCCCGGCCGCAAGACTCGGTCCTTCAGCTCCAGGGCACGCCCCTGCATACATGTATAAATATGTAAACAAGAGATGAATACAAGCGTGCAGTTTTGCTTCTCTCGAATTCTCATTCTCTTTATGGTATCAGACACCGACGCATCCTCCTTGGTCAATCCCTTTGCCACAGCTTCCGCAGCCCCATCTTCCCCTAACTCCTCCATGGCCTCCTCTGCTTCCTCTGTTTTCTCCGACTCTGATGATGATCTCGAACCCCCACAGCCTCCATCCGCTGCCACTATCCAGACAGTAAACATTCGTTCCCATGTTTCTGTCGTCCTTGATTTTGAGGACTCCAACTACAGCCAGTGGAGATGCTTCTTTGATTCTGTCCTTGGCAAGTTCGGGATCGAAGACCATGTGCGCTCCCCTCCTCCGCTCGCCCAACGCAACAGGGAGTGGCGCCAAATCGATCACTGCATCGTCAACTGGCTATACAACACCGTCAACAAATCCATCTTTCAGATCATCCACAAGCCCTAAACCTCGGCGTTCACCCTATGGGGCGACATCGAGTCCCTCTTCCGCGACAACGAGCTCCAGCGCGCTGTCTACCTCGAGGCGGAATTTCGGAGTCTTCAGCAGGGCGACTTGAGCATCCACGACTACTGCGCCAAGCTCAAGCGTCTCGCCGACAACCTCCGCGACGTCGGCCACCCCGTCTCCGAGCCTAGTCAAGTCCTTAATTCCCTCCGCGGTCTCAACCCCAAGTACCGGCATGTCAAGCCCGTGATCAAGGCACGGTCGCCTCCCCACACCTTCATGAGCGCAAGGTCGTACCTACTTCTGGAAGAGACTGGCGACGACCACGAGACCAAGCAGCAGGTCGGTCTCGCCCTCTACGCGGGGCGCGGCGGATCTGCATCTGGGGGCGGCTCTTCTTCCTCTACAGGCGGCGCCGGCGATTCCGGATCCCGCTCCGGCACAGGCGGCTCCAACCGCTCCAAGAAGGGCAACAAGTCGAGATCCAGGGGACCCAACTCCGGTGCCTCCCCATCGCCGGGCAACAGCCCCGGCGGCTTCACTCCGCCACAGCGCCCGCCGTCAACACCTTCGACCTGGCCGGCTGGATACAACCCCTGGACCGGGCTGGTGTAGGCCTGGTCCGTGCCTTTTCGTCCTCCGACGGCTGGTGTGCTGGGCCCCTGACCCCCGTACCAGCCCACCTCAGTTCTGACGGCCCAGCATCAGCCTCCCGGCTCCAATCCATGGGACAACAGCGCCCTCCTCACCGCTCTCTCCTCTGCCGATGTCAACGTCCAGCAGCAACAGCCGGCGAGCTCCTACGACTGGTTCTTCGACACTGGTGCCTCTACTCACATAGCATCGCACCCTGGTAATCTCCACTCTGTCCGTCCTCTTCGTCTTCCTCAGTCCATTATTGTCGGCAATGGTGCTCATCTGCCAGTTTCATACTCGGCAGCCGCAACCTTTCCCACACAATTTTCACCAATTCATCTCAACAATGTCCTTGTTTCACCGTCCATTGTTAAGAATCTTGTTTCCGTGAGGCAGCTCACTAGGGATAACAATGTTTCTGTGGAATTTGACCCTCGTGGTTTCTCTATAAAGGATCTGCCAATGGGAACGGAGATGCTCCGTTGTGACAGCTCCGGCGAGCTCTACCCTCTTCGTCCGCCGGTCCATCACGCCCTCACCACGTTCACAGCCTCGGTCGACCTGTGGCATGCTCGTCTAGGCCATCCAGCAAATAAAACCTTGTCACAAGTTCTGTCTTCATTTGATTTCTCCTGTAATAAATCGGCCGTTCATGTCTGTTCTTCATGTCAATTAGGAAAACATGTTAGGCAACCTTTTAGCTCTTCCATTACTGTCACTCATTTTCCTTTTCAACTTGTGCATTCTGATGTGTGGACATCACCAGTTTATAGCAATTCGGGGTATAAGTATTATCTTGTTTTGTTGGATGATTATACACACTTTGTCTGGACGTTTCCTCTCAGGAACAAATCGGATGTGCTCCCTCTTCTGCAATCGTTTCACGCCTATGTTCAGAATCAGTTTGGCCTCCGATAGCTCGCACTCCAGACTGACAATGGGGGTGAATTCGACAACTATGCTCTGCGCTCCTTCTTGCTCACGCATGGCATCCAACTTCGTCTCTCTTGCCTGCATACGTCCCAGCAAAATGGCAAGGTAGAGAGAATTCTTCGCACCCTTAACGATTGCATGCGCACCTTACTTGTTCATAGTGCAGCTCCCTTTCAGTTCTGGGCCGAGGCGCTCTCAACATCGACGTACCTCATCAACAGGCGCCCGTGTCGCGCCACTGGCACTACGACGCCACACGAGCTTCTCCTCGGCGTGTCTCCTTCCTACGACGAGCTTCGCGTCTTCGGTTCGTTGTGCTTCCCCAATTTGTCGGCGACGGCTCCGCATAAGCTCAGTCCGCGATCCACGCCGTGCATCTTCCTCGGCTACCGCGCGGATCACCGTGGCTACCGCTGCTATGATCCCACGACGCGTCGAGTGTACACCTCCCGTCACGTCGTGTTCGACGAAATGCGGTTCCCGTTCAGGCACTCCACGCCCGCGACGCCACCGGCTCCATCACATCCGCTCTGCGACGACGACACCGACGTCGTGCCGCCGCCTACTGGGCCTCCTCTGCCAAGGACGACCCTGTGTGCTCTACCGTACTCGCCTTCCTCTCCATCACCAGCGGCACCAACACCTGCATCTACTTCCTCGACGCCGAGTCTGCCGCACGTACCGGGAACGCCACCGTCATCAGCTGACACGCCGTCCGCCGCTCTGGCTCCGGCACCCTCGGCGACAACGTCACACGCCTCGCCTACCCTGACACCGACGTCCTCGACCCCGACCCACGCGGCACCGGAACAGCCGTCCCCACCCACGACCCCCACGGTGCCGGCTTCACAGCCGGTCGGTCTCCCCTTCGCGTTCCGCGGTGTCAAACTCCTCTGCGTCCCCCTCGGCTACTCCTTCACCACACGTGGCGCCTACTACACCACCGCCTGCGGCACCGCCGGCCCCAGCGCACCCAATGGTCACTCGTGGCCGCGCCGGGGTCTTCAAGCCGAACCCTAAGTACGCCATGGCGAGCATGGCTCCGATCTCCCCGGTGCCCAAGTCCGTCAGCGCCGCGCTCCAGGATCCAATGGGTCGCGGTGATGAAGCTCGAGTTCGACGCACTCCTGGCGAATCAAACCTGGACTCTGGTCCCTTGACCACCCGGCGCACGCGTCATCATGGGAAAATGGGTGTTCAAAATCAAGTACCACGCCGACGGAAGCCTGGACCGCTACAAGGCAAGGTGGGTTGTGCGCGGCGACGTTCAGCGCCCCGGCATCGATTTTGGAGAAACCTTCTCACCGGTCGTGAAGCCGGCCACGATCCGCACCATCCTCTCCATCGTCGCCTCCAAGCAATGGCCCGCCCATCAACTGGACGTATCCAACTCTTTCCTCCACGACCACCTCGACGAACAGGTATACTGCCAACAACCTACCGTTTTCGTCGATCCACGCCATCCCGACGCCGTCTGCTTGCTCTCTCGGTCGCTCTATGGTCTCCGTCAGGCTCCATGAGCTTGGTTCCAGGAGTTTGTCTCGTTCGTGACATCCATCGGATTCACACAGACGCGCTCAGATGCTTCGCTCTTCGTTTACCGCGACGGCGAGCACACGGCGTACCTCCTTCTGTATGTGGATGACATGGTGCTCACAGCGTCGTCGACGGCTCTGCTCCAGCACATCATACGGCGTCTGCGTTCAGCGTTCGCTGTTAAGGACATGGGCTCCTTGCACTTCTTCCTCGGCATCGACGTGACGCGCACCACCGGGGGCTTCTTTCTGTCACAGACCAAGTACGCCGGCGAACTTCTCGAGCACGCCGGCATGATCAGCTGCAAGCCGGCGGACACACCGGCTGACACCAAGCCCAAGGTCTCCTCCACTGACGGAACGCCGCTGACCGAGCGTGACGCTTCCACGTATCGCAGCTTGGCCGGTGGTCTGCAGTATCTGACCATCACGAGGCCCAACCTTGCGTACGTTGTGCAGCAAGCTTGCTTGCACATGCACGCGCCGCGTGATTGTCATTGGGCTCTGATCAAACGGATATTGCGCTACGTGCAAGGAACGACGACATTCGGGCTGACGTTCCACGGCTTCTCCTCGCCAACGCTCACCGCGTACACAGACGCCGACTGGGCTGGGTGCCCCGACACACGACGCTCTACATCAGGCTACTGCGTGTTCCTCGGCGACGCGTTGGTGTCCTGGTCGTCCAAGCGTCAACCGACGGTTTCTCGATCGAGTGCGGAGGCGGAGTACCGCGGCATCGCCAACGCCATCGCCGAATGTACCTGGCTACGACATCTTCTCGGCGAGCTTCACATTCACATTCCATCGGCGACAATCGCTTACTGCGACAACATCTCCTCAGTCTACATGTCGAAGAACCCTGTCCACCATCGACGAACCAAGCATATTGAGCTCGACGTGCACTTCGTTCGTGAGAAGGTTGCACTGGGGGAGCTCCGCGTCTTGCACATCCCTACGACTCGCCAGCTCGCGGACATCTTCACAAAAGGGCTTCCTCGGGTGTTGTTCACTAAGTTCAGGGACAGCCTTGCCGTCGGCTCACCGCCGTCAAGACTGCGGGGGGTGTTGAGCAGCAGGACTCTCGCTGCAACGATCCTCCGTAACCGCCGCAACGACGCCAGCGCCCGTATCCCGCACGACGCGCGGCTCCTCGCCAGCGCCCGCATCCCGCACGATGCGCAGCTCCTCGCTCCGCGCCCTGCGCGCGCACGACGCGCGCCCTCGCATCCCGACGGCCGCTCGCTCCGCTCCCGGCCGCAGGACTCGGTCCTTCAGCTCCAAGGCACCCCCCTGCATACATGTATAAATATGTAATCAAGAGATGAATACAAGCGCGCAATTTTGCTTCTCTCGAATTCTCATTCTCTTCATTGCAATGGTGACTTTAGCAAATTAACTATCTCCATTAGGTGTGTTTGTGCACCTTTATTACGGCTAATCATCGCGCCTGCATGGAAATCTGCAAAAATATCCATGGTGCTCATGCAAAGTCTAGAAGCAACAAAATGCAGTTAACCTTTTCTTTTCCTCCTTTTATAAATGTGGGGCATGCATGCAATTGGAGCCGTTGCTGTCTTGCAGCACTGGCAAAAGGGGGAAAAAGGAAAATCCAGCATGGAGATTGGAGCTAGTCCATGCCGACACTTTGTCCCTGTGGCCCTGGCAGACAATCTGCTTCGACCCAAACGAACCCAATCATCATGTCCTGTAGACTGTCGTCGATGGAGCACTGAATTTTTATCAACAGCTAGCTTCTGAATCGTACACACTTCTCTTTCTGTCAGTGAGCAACGACGAGCAGTAGGGATCCGTTAGGCCACTGTCTGCAGCTATTTCTATTCTCTGTCGTCTCGATCTCTTCTCAAAAGTGGTATCCTCAACAGAAATTTAAGTACAGGAACAGGACCATTATTAGTACGGTGTAATTGTACTGTTACAGGTAGCAAGACGTAACGTGTGACTTGACTGGAATTTTTTTTGGCTCTGTATATGTACAAGGACCTGCCGCCTGCTGCCAATCATTGGCCTCCTTTTTGTATCGTCAGTTGCAGTGTCACATACAGCTGCAGGCTGCAAATGTTCATGGGATGGAATAGCTTCTGCTCATGGAGAACTTCTGCATGTAGAGTACACTCCACTACAAGTAGAAGCAGATAGCACACCGTACCTTTCTGCCAAACAGTAGCTACTATAGAGCTAGAGGTAGAACTAGAATTTGCTGGGTACAAATTTGTTAGTGCTCCTATTTTGAAAAATAGATATTTGTAAGAAATTGATGAATGAGCATCTCTCTCTCTCTCTCTTTTTTCTTTGGTTGAAGAATTGAACATCTTCTAAATTCATTTTATCCTGTGGTAAGCAATTTAAAGAAATATTCGATCTGAATCCCTGGAAACAAAAATCTAGGGAGAAAGGAAGAATAGCTAAAGTTTGTGGCGCATCTACGAGAAAGCAAAATGTGCCTTTTCTGTCGTCCACAAACTGGAATAAAGATCCAATTCAAAAAACAAACTGAAAGAAGATTCCAACAAGGCCCGGGCCCACGAACTGGCCTTGAACTACACCTTGGTGGCCCACGTATCTATCTGTGCACTGATCAACAAGAGCCCATGGGCCCCAGCTGTCTGCCAACTAGTTCGGATATATCTCCCATTTGTGGTAGTAAAACAAAGTTGGTTTGTACCGACATATCCTCTCAACAAAAGTGGACCTTCTTTCTTGCACGATGTGTGATCACTTTGCCAATAAGTTGAGTGATAAACCCCAATTATTGTTCATGGTTAATCCTGTCTGTTAGTGCTCTTTTTTGTGTATTGGACATACTACATGACAGGTGTGTTAGGTATTCGATTTGGATGCGGCTAATATAAGATTACTCCATAAGGATATGTATATGCTTTTTGTGTACTATATATTGCTGTTCAGACTTCAAACCCTACATTTGTGAGCTTGTTTTTTATTCATCAGACACGACATGACATCATATCAGTGGAAATAGGGTTCTTTTTGGAACATTAGCCGATTGGTGGAGAGCTAATGTCTCAACCATTTTTTTTCTTTTTTGAATGCATGGCTGTGGGTTGTGGTAGCTTTATATGATTGCACACCCGGATTAAATGATGCGTTTCGAGCGGGCGGGTCCTTTTGCTTGAATGCATAATGTGACGTTTCTAGCTGAAAATGTTGATCCGATTTTGTGTTGGATTTGACGGCGATGTCATATCCATATCCAGTGTCGCTTTTCGCCTTGGAGGCATCATCGTTGTGAACTCGTTGTAGATCTCCACCTATTTGTTGGTGTGGTGGAGGATGGAATTTGGCTTTGGATGCTTTGGATGCTTTGGAGCTAGCTTAGGCTTCATTATTTGATTTTGTTTCATTTGGTTAGCCTAAAGGTCATTATCGCCCGACTTGCATTGGCTGTTATTAATATGTGCCCATATATATGTTTTCTCTCCAAAATATGTGGGTTAAGGGATTTTTCTTACAGGTCTTAGAGGGTGTTTGGATCCCTTTAGTCACCTGACTAGAGTTTAGTCAGACTAAAAATTAGTCAGTATTAATTGTTCTTAACATTACATTGTTCTTTCTCCCTCCTTTCTCTCTCCTCTCCTATCTCTTGTTGGGTCCACGGAATTAATGGGAGGAGGAATTAATTAGGTAAGAGAGGGGATTTTAGTCAGTAGAAGTTGGGTGAGGGGTGACTAGAGACTAAACTAGTTTTAGTCACCCTTTAGTTAGGGGTGTTTGGAGGTTTAGTCACTTTGGTGACTAAGATTAGTCTCTAGTCTCTCACCCATGAATCCAAACACCCTCTTAGGCTTCCCATTATTTTTAGTTAAAAAATAATTAAAAAAAATATTTTGATGGCGGCGTGACTTTTGTTCATGCTTGGGTTGGGCTTGTGGGCTAGGTGGGGCCAAAAATGCTCGGGTATAAACATAATAAGAAGCGACGATATGGTGTCACAAATTTTACAATCATGGCAAAAGAACACTGCTATCTTGCCGTATGTAAGTTACCAGGATAATGGATTACTATTCGATAAATAATTCCATGGTGTAAAATGAATCACGGTTGTCAACGATTTTACCGCGGGTAGACTGGGTTTTCTGAAACTCCATGATAATTTCAAGAAACATCCATGCATTTTACTCATCAGATTTTGAGATGGACACTCAGCTTGGGAGTAAAATGCACTCAACTAAAAATTGAATTTCAACCTGAACTTTCCTATCCATAGCGCCAACTACTGGCCCCGCTTTGTGCAAGGCTCTGATAAACAGTTCAATGTATCTAAGTCTTCAGAAGAACAAAATGGTCACCAAATTAGTCAGTGAGGTGCTGACTGCGATTATCCAATTGTATCATGATGCAGTAGTTCAGAGCCTCCTCGATTCTCGAGAGTTGAATTTGTCACTAGCAAGAACATCCCTGCATGCTCTGCAGTGATCAGATGTTGAAGTCAAAGTCCTGCAAAAAAAGCATTGGAAATCTACAGGACATCAGAGAGCAGACACACAGGCATGGAGCTTCTGTCCGGCGCGTTGTCTGTTGGTCGGTTGGCTTCTTCTTCTTCGCCGCCGGTGAGGTGGGGTCTAGACGGTAGCCGGGGACGGTGGCTGCTGTTCGTCCCGTCCAACAAGTCTAAGCAGCATGCGAGGACAACTCTGGACGGAGGATTTCTCCGCCTCGTCAGGCCCGGAGAGGAATCCGGCCATGCGAGAGCAAGGGAGAGGAAATCCGGCGGACGGAGGTGGCCGGCGGCGTGAAGCGCCGGAGTATCAGCGATCGATGGGCACAGAAAACCAAACTAGGGGAACTTTGCATAAGTTTAGTCAAACCAGGGGTTTATGTGCAAATATTTGGATCGCGATTATTAATCACGATCCAAATTAGGGGTCTATTTGCATAAATTCGGACCGTGATTAAGAATCGCAAACCGATTTAGGGGGGTATTTGCATAAACGATTTAGGGGGGTATTTGCAAATGTCCCGCGCCGGCGACAGAGCACCTGTGGATGCGGTGCGCTCGCCGCCGGCGACTCCCCCCTCGCCACCGCAGTCCAAGCGCCGTAAATCACGCACAGGGCTTGGGCAAAGCAAGAAAGGGTCCAGAGATCGAGCGACAGAGAGGGATTGATCGGGAGGACGAGCAGGCATCTCCGGCGGGCGTCGCAGCCAGGACAGCCGCCCACGGCGGTTGCTCGGATCCCCAATTCCGAGGCGAGGATCTCAATCCGAAGACATCGGAGGAGCGCGATTTCCTTTGCTCGGGCCTCGCCGGTAGCATCGATTTGATGGGTGCCCACTGCCGCCCGTGGATCTCCATTTTCAATCTCCGCTTTCAGGCTTCAGGTATTCACCCATGCTCCTCCCTGGTTTTCCTTGTGTAATTTACTAATTTTACTCCATCAAATTTCACTAGGGATATGATAGTTGAAAAGAATCTAGATGAAGTTCAGAACTTCAGATGTCAAAATGTGCTGGAGGCTGCTTGATTTTTTTTTTTACTTCCAAAAATTTCAATATTTGTCCTAGTGCAGTAAAGTTAACAATAGTCCTATCAGGTGCATTGTTCAGGGAAAAAAAGCAGATATGTGATGTATGCCTGGCAAAATGTACGAGGGTAACTCGTGAGGAAAGCTGTTAAACTACCAACTCACTCATGCTACTGGTGATTCTAGACTTTCAAGCATCTATTCTAACTTTTCTGTGGCATTTTCCTAGCAGCAGAGGAGCAAACTCGATTAGCTGAACAGATTAGACATCGACAAGGAGAGGCTAACACTGTGATTATTTTTCTCCTTGTCTATTTCAGGATCTTGTTGTGAGAAGGCTTCTAGCATGTAATAGCCTCTGTACATCAGTTTTGTCAAGATATTGATTTGCTGCAGCATTGCTTGGTCTGTGATCCACCTCTGCTCTGCCTCCTTGATGGTGAGGAATCCGCAGCAGCATCCATTGTTGCCTGTATGTTACGCTCCTTGGCACACCTTGGATGGTGCTGGGCGCTGCTGGCTTTAACTACCTACCGATCAAGGAAGAGAAGGATCAAGTAGCAAATTCACCCATGCTTGCAGAGATGATGCCTGTCTCCATTGTTATCAATACATGTGACATTCGAGAGATGAGATAAACAGCTTGCAACTTGCAAGTGAAAGCGTTCTATGAAATGGCTGCTGTTATGAAGAGATCACCACTGTTTCTGAAATGGCCAGCAACAATAGGAGATTGACCTTTAGGAGATTGTTGAATGAGCAACAACAAAACCAGCCGAGAAGATTACACAGGAAGACAAGCTTGAGTGGCTTTTGCTCTGCCTGTTCGTTCATTTCGTTTGAGAATATATGCAAGCCCAGGTGAACTTCGAGCTTCAGAAGGATGGCGCTGACTGCTGAAGTGCTGTAGGAAGCACAGCAGTCTACTACCACAAAGCATGTCGCTGAGCAGGACAAGGTGGTGGTGTCGAGAGCAATCAGTGGAGTGTGAAGGAGGATCTGTCAAGGAAGCTGGAGAAGACAGGGGCGCCAAACTTCTTGCTGCTACTAGGCGTCGGCATTTACATGCTGTGTATGATAATTGCTTTTCTGGTGGCATTCGGGTGATTAGTCATTTTGGACAGTGGACCCTGTCCACACTCAGTTTTTTTTTGTAATGTGGAGCCCTATGTGGTGGATGATGTAGTTTCTCGTTCTTTACCAAACTTTTTGGGCGTAGTTTTTTTTTATTTTAGAAAAGGGTATTTACCCTGCTTTTATAGAAAGCTTATAAAGGTTTTGTTACAGCCAACTCTCATGCTGGGGACACCAAGTTACCGATAACAAGAGCAAACAAGCCAAAGATAGGAAAGAAAAGAAAACACAGGCGCCCAAATGCCTACAGGTTCAACATCCAGACAGGCACGACATGAAACAGAGCTAGCTAGCAAAATACGTCCTTCGTCGGTCGTCGTCTTCTTTCCTCCAAAAAGCCCAGCGTCCATCCATGCATTTGGGCAGTCAAGACATCCAGCTTCTCCACATCAGAACACCTCAGCCTTGTCTTCCATTTCTGTAGAAAAGAATAGATTTTAAACAACACATCAGCTGGGTCTGATGGGAACACCCCCTCCATGACCATCTTGTTTCTGGTAGTCCAAAGCACCCAAAGAACCATTGTAAATATAAACAGTTTAAATTTATATTCATTATCATTCATATGCAACCATCCATCCAGGAAGTCCTGGAGACTTTTCGGAGTCTTATTCCAACCCAAAGCCCGACCCAGACACCCCCAAGTGAATCTAGCTAGCACACAAGAGAAAAGAATATGATCTGCACTCTCAGGCCTGTTGCACACTACGCATCTCGGGTCTCCTTTCCAATGCATCTTTTTCAAATTTACCCCTGTCTGGATCCTGTCCTGACTTACCAACCACATAAACATCTTAAGTTTCATAGGAAGTTTACTTTTCCATAGTTTTTTCATCCTCCCGTTACTCACCCCTCGATGTAAAAGCCACCTATACATCGATTTTGTGGAGTAAACCCCCGTTTTCTCAAGTTCCCAAGTCATTTTATCCCTGCTCTCGTTCAGACGCACCTCCTTTAGCTGCCTCACCAAAGTTTCCCATTGCATTGCCTCCCCCTGTGTAAGCGTCCTCCTGAAATCCATGTACCAATCCCCCTTGTCATAGCATTCACTCACCAGACAGGACTTGTCCCTACTATATTCATACAGTTTTGGAAAAGAGAGTTTAAGTGGGCCCCCCTGTCCATGCATCTTCCCAAAACTGGGTATTCTCACCATTGTTCACCACCATAGTTGCCCCAAACTTAAGTTTATGTTTCACCCTATTCACCCCCTGCCAAAATTGGGATCCTTTTTTAGGATTACATCTTGAAAACGTTTTCCGTCTCAAGTATTTCTTTTTCAAGAGCTGGCAGCATATGTCGCCATCCTTGTGATTATACATTCTCCAGGCCCATTTTAAAAGTAAAGCTTCATTCAACGCTCTTGTGTTTATGATGCCTGCTCCCCCAAACTCCTTTGGTAGGCATGTATGTTCCCATTTCACCATGTGATACTTGAAATCCCCCCCATCACTCCCCCAGAAAAACTTGGATCTCAGAGTGTCCATTTGGAGATGAATCCCTTCATGGAGTTGGAACATGCTCATCATATAGATGGGCATGCTGCTCAGCGACGTATTAGTTAAGATTGCTCTCCCCCCCGAGGTTAAGTTTTTCCCTTTCCAAGGTTGGAGCTTGCTCCTCATCTTCCCAACTATGCCCTTGAAGGCCCCCATTCCTAATCTCTTGTCGCTAATTGGAAAGCCCAGATATTTCATCGGTAGTTCCCCCACTTGACAATTGAGCATGTTTGCAATCCCCCTTTCTGTCTCCCTGTCCATTCCAAATGCTACCATCTCGCTTTTGTGGTAATTTATTTTCAGTCCTGACATCCATTCGAAACAGTACAAAAGGAACTTCAAGTTTGTGATAGATTTTTTATCCCCCCGACACAGTAAAACCGTGTCATCTGCATATTGTAGGTGTGTCACCCCTCCCTCGACTAAGTGCGGCACCACCCCGTTAATGAGACCTTTGTCCCGGGCCTGCTGTATAATAAAGGTCAACGCGTCGGCTGCAAGGTTAAACAGCAGCGGGGACAGAGGATCACCCTGGCGGAGTCCCCTATGCGTCTTGAAGTAGGGCCCATGTTCCCCATTGATGTTAATACAAACCTTCCCCCCCTGACGGTGCTCATGATCCACCCCCTTAACCGGCTGTCGAAGCCTTTCCTGGTGAGTACTTCATCTACAAAGTCCCACCTGACGCTGTCGTATGCCTTCTCAAAGTCAATCTTAAAGATCACCCCCTTCATCTTCTTCACCTTTAGCTCATGTATCACCTCATGTAGAATAACTGCCCCATCTACTATCAGTCTACCCTTAATGAACGCAGTCTGGCTCACACTAACCAGTTTGTCTGCAAACAACGCCAATCTGTCTGCTAGTATTTTTGTGAAACTTTTGAAACTAACATTCAATAAGCAGATCGGTCTAAACTGTTTCACGTTATTCACTTCCAACACTTTCGGTATCAGCGTAATCACCCCGTAATTAAGTCTTGCAATATCTAAATTGCTCAGATAGAAATCATTCATCATTTCTAACAACTCCCCCTTTATAGATTCCCAATAGTTCTTATAGAAGGTCACCCCAAACCCATCCGGGCCTGGCGCAGTGTTCTCTTTCATTCCAAAGATTGTTTTCCGGAGTTCCTCCTCCTGGACTGGTCTGAGCAGATTTGCATTGTCCTCCGCAGAGAGCCCCCCCGTTTGGTCCCAGGCTTCCTCTTTCAGCTTCACAGTCCTCTCAGGTTGTTTTCCAAACAGCTTCTTGTAGTACGCATAAATAACATCCCTGATTTGTGACTGATTATTCACACGCATCCCCTCATGTTCCAGTGCTTGAATAGCTTTTTTCCTCCTCCGCCCGTTGGCGAGTAGGTGAAAAAAGGCTGTGTTTTCATCTCCCTCTAAGACATTCTTCTCCCCCGATCTTTGCTGCCAATAAATCTCTTCTGCCCCCATGACTTTTTCCAGTTGTTGTTCTAGGTCCAGTCGATGTTTTAGCATTTCTCTGTTCCATCCCTCCTCACTCTGTCCCCCCTCCATGTCCAAATGTTGTATTTGTTTTAGCAGTTTTTCCTTTGCTTTCCTATACTCCCCCCTCACATTTTCCCCCCACCCTTTGAGCACTCTTCTCAACTCTGTCAGCCCCCCATGCCATTTGTCCATAGAGTATGCCCCCGCTGGACACTTATCGCTAGTCGATTTCCACTTGTTCTTCACTAACTCCGCAAAGCCATCCATGTTAATCCATTGTCTCTCAAAGAAAAATTGTCTGCTCCTCATGTTCTCGCTTTCCCCATTATCCAGTAAAAGCGGGCAGTGGTCCGACCCTACCCTTGTCAATGTTGTCAATGTACATAGCGGGTATCTGCCCTCCCATTCCGTTGACACTAACACTCTGTCAATGTTACTCATTATTGGGCATTCCTGCTTGTTGGTCCACGTGAACCTCGGCCCCCCTGTGCAACTCTCTCAGACAGTTTTTTTCTATGAAATCATTGAAAGCCTCCATCAGCCTTACATCCCCCACACCTGAGCTCTTGTCTGCAGCAGATCTGATAAGGTTAAAGTCTCCCCCTACACACATTGGTAGTACTGCCATACCGCATCTTTTGTTCAGTTCGTCCAGGAAGTCCGCAGATAAATCATGTTGTGCAGGTCCGTAGACAATAACAATGTCCCATCTAAAGTTTGATCTTCTGTCTCTAATTGTTGCCCCCAAGAAGTATTCTCCCGTCTCCCAGTCCTCTACCTGCAGGTTATCTTCATTCACCCCCAGCAAAATGCCCCCCGAATGACCCTTGGCTGGCAGCCAGTTCCAAGCAAAGCCACCCCCAGGACAAATGTTAGCTAAATCTTTAGATGTGAAAGACTGTTTAATAGTTTCCTGAATTCCTATAATCTCCACCTGCTCTCTAGCCATAATTTCTTTAAGCTGTCTCACCCGGGCTGGCTTCCCAATTCCTCTAATATTCCAAATGAGGATCTTCATTTAATACTTATTCTTTTGAGCTCCCTACTTAATCTACTCCCCCTTGTTTTCTTCTCTTTCACCCCCTCTTCATTGCCCTGTGTAAACTCCCTCTGTCTGTTGTCCACTTTTTCTAGCTGTATATTCTCCCCCTCTAGTACATGCTGTTCTGCCAATCTTTTGTCAACTTGATGCCTGTGGTTTGCTTCTGCCAAAGCAGCCCTGGCCACTTCCTCTAGTTTCATCTCGGAAATGTTTTTTATCACAGTATCATGGTCCCCCCCTAGATCAATGCCACAGCTTCTTGCTATCTCTTCCAGCACATCATTTTCACACAAGTTTATTACAGTAGAAGATAGGACATTATCATGCACAATTTCAGACAAATCATCATTAATATTGTCCCCTCCCCCCTCATCTAAATCAGAACCATCATCACTAAGTGCAGTAAACGGATTAGGCTGGGGGACAGATATACCTTGCACTTCTTGTTGAATAGGTTGGTTCCTGGCGCTTTTTCTGTTTGTAACTGCAGGATAGAACCTCCTCTTGCGTGATGAACGTGGGTGTCGATACTCCTCCCAGCCCCCCTGTTCCTTCTCGCCCTCCCAAACCGACACACTGCCAATTGCCTTCGTAGCCTGAATCTGTCCCTCTTCTTCAACTTTTTGGGCGTAGTTGAAAAACAGTAGTGTGTAATTTCCTTACATTCCTGATGAGTAATGAAATCCGGGTATGGCTCCCTGCTGTGGAAACACATAACTGAATATCATAAACTGAGGACAAGCAAAGATTCTGTAGATGTAGACCATGACCAAGGTTCCAGTTAACACAGGTTCCAACGTTATACTAATCTGCTAATGTGCATCTTTGCCCAGCCAGCTAACATGATAAATGGTAAAGAGCTTAAAAATTAGGGATGCACTGTAAGGAAAGAAACAGAAGTAGGAATATTAACGAGATTCGCTAGGTCCAATCTGATGCTCATATCTGAATTTTATCGCTTGATGCAATGTTCAGTTTTGAGCTTGCAATTTAATGTCCATTTATGAATTTTAATGCTTGATGCAATGTTCTTGCAAATTGTGAAGAATTGGTCAAGGCACATTGCTTTGCACTCAATTTATTTGCAGAGCAGAAGAAAAAAAAACTCCTCTCCTCATTGCCACAAGTCAGGAGTACGTTGAACAATTGTTCAGTTGCTCAAGAGTTGGTTGTCTGATTGTTTCCCTGCAGTGATCACGACAACATCGAGCAGGGAATTTACAGGAGGACAGACACAAATCAAAGTTGCCACCCTTTCAGCTGGCGCAAATCACAGGGCTGATCTTCCCGCGGTTCTTCGCCGCCGGCGAGATGGGACACGCTTTTGCTGACCGGCCGCCCGGCGCGGGCCGAAGAATTTTCCGTCTTGTTCTGGTGCCGGCCGGAATCCGACGATCCGGTAGAGGTGAAGTGAAAATAAGGGTGGGGTGCAAGGCGGAGGTGGCCGGCGGCCGGCGGGGATAGCGCCGGAGGACGAAACGACGCGGGGGCAGACGGAGAACCAAGCGAGCGGGGATTTCATTAATTTCCTATTCCAGTCAGGGGGCTATGTGCATATATTCGGATCGTGATTAATAGTCGCGATCCAAATAAAGGGTGTAATTGAAAATATTTGGATCGCGATTAATAATCGCGATCCAAATCAGGGGGGTATTTGCATATATTCGGATCGCGATTAATAGTCGCGATGCAAATGAGGGGTCTTTCTGCAAACCTCCGCGCCGGCGACAGAGTACCCGGCGAGGTCGTGCGCTCGCCGGCGGTCGCCTCCGCTAGCTCCGCCGCAAAGCATCCGCGCTCATCTCCGTCAAACCCGCACGCACAGCCGCTTCATTCTTTCTGCCACTCAGAGCGAGACACAGAGATAAAGAGATGGGGGAGGAGAGAGAGAGGGATGGCGGAGGACGAACAGGCGCGTCGCCGGCGTAGGTAGCAGCGAAACCCAAGGATTGAAGCATCAAATCGGAGTGGAGAATGCAGCCCGGGCCGGCGGACGGCGGCGGCGCCGACGCTCAGTTTTGCGCGCGGCGGAAGGTAGGGGCGAGATGAGCGAGGTGACTCGATTCAGGCAGGGTTGACTCTGTCCGAGGCTGAGGATCTCAATCCGATGATGTGGGAGGAGCTCGATTTGGTGATCTAGTCCCCGGCAAGGTTCGATCTGATGGCTCGCCGTTGCCGGCGTCAATTTTCACCTCCAGGTACTCGTCCACACTTTGTAAACTGCAATCATCTCTTCTGGTTTGCCGGCCCCAAACTGCCTATTTCAATCTGAAGATCAATTCCTTTTCAGAGTAACAATCTGAAGAGTAATAATTCTTTTTCATCCAGCTAACTTCGGTGAAATGGGATTCGCTAGTTGCAAAGAAATTTTACTGCAGTTCAGATGTCAGAAATTTTGCTGGTGATTGATCCCAGATGCCACCATTACAATTTGCAAGCTATCACAAGCTTCTGATATACTGTATCTACGGGTTCCATGATACATGTGAATTTTGGAGGCAATAGCATGGAAATATAAAAATCCCTCTGTACTAATTTCTCAAAAAAATGCCTCTGGACTGTTGGAGTAGAGGTACTTGTTTTGCTGTCAGATACAGATGGCTGCTTCACTTCAGTTAGTCTTGTGAAAGCTTAGTAGGCTGTGTTTGCATGTATAAGTACGATGTTCAATACCCTCACCCTTTTTGGGTGTGTATGAGTCTTCTTAAACTCTTTTGTTCTTGTGAATATAATTCGTGCAGCTCTCTAATGTGTTCGAGAAAAAGAAAACTACCTACAATACCACCATTTAAGGGAAACAACATGAATCACAATATGGTTGATTATCATGTACAAAACATTTGATGTAAATAAACCACTTGGAATCTTCCTCTTATGACCCTGCTTAATTCCTGGTAACATTACAATTTCGTCCCAGCAAGAATGCCATGCCAAAATAATTTTGCGTGCTTCTTTATTCACATATGCTTTCCTGTCTTGGTTGTGAATTACACAGCACTGGGTAGAATCAACTGCTCTCTGAAGGAATATATAATCATTGCCTTTTCTAAAATCACTTGGACTTTTACTAAATGCAGGTTCATCTTGCCTTATGTTATCCCTTAAGCATTCAATATTCAAGAATACTGTATTCTGCACATTAAAATTAAATTTTGGACTCATGGCTACTTGTTTTAAAAATGAAAGATCCACTTAATGCATTGTATATGCCTTGGTTGAAATTGAAGCACTCATCAAAATATTGCCTTTGCTGTAGATGCCAGCTTTTGTTGCTCTTCAGGATCTATGCTTCCAAATACAAGCACCCTCAAGAAGTACCGATTGCCTCTCGAGACAAAAACTTCAAGTTAAGAGCTTGCGTTGTACCAACATTCTCTGAACTGTTGGTGCCGTCAGGTTGAGGAATGTGTTCATGAGGGTGAGGAAAGAGATGGATCTACTGGCAAGGTTGCCGATGATCGCGGAGCCAACTGTCTCCATGCTGGGCAGGGCTTCTAGGTATTGGAGAATCAGGAAGACGAATGGTGCTAGCACGCTGGGGCTTGTTTGGCTGACAGAAAACCAATGGCAAAGACCGGCAGTGGCCAAAGTGCGAAACTGAAGCTGCCGAGTTTTTCTCACACGTGTGACACAGTCAAAGACTGACCTTTCAGCTGTTGTCCATGTTTCAACTTTTGAGTACTTGTTCATATAAAAAAGTGCACTCCTTACAGGAAGGGACTGCAGTGGAGAAAGGATGACCAGCATGTGCATTTTCTAATTTTTCTTACAGGAAGCTTTGCAGTGGAGTCGCACAGATGGTGATGACTCTGGCTCTGGGTCAGCAAGCAAAAGTTTGAGAGTAAAGATCTCTGTACCTTTCTCAGCTGTTAGTGCTACTCATTGACAATGATGGACAGGAAATGTCAAAGATGAAACATCTCGCGCGTGGACTATTGTATTGGACCAACCTTTATGTCTTTCTCACTTGTTCTTAATTACATCCTTGATGACCAGAGGCATCTCATGCTATTTCTCCAAAACTCCCGTTATAACTATCTCTTCCGCCGGCTGAGTTGTCTTCCTGAGGAGAGAGTTCCCTAATGGAGAATTTTCTTTCTGCAGTCATAGGTGAACTAGCTTCTAGATCCATAAATTTCTTCATCAGCAAAAGCTCCAAGCCAAGGGTGGAGGACAGCCTGCAAAGGGCTCTCCTCCGGGCGCAGGTTATCATCGACGAGGCCACAGGACGCAACATCACGAACCAAGCTATGCTCCAACAGCTGGACATGCTGAGAGATGCCATGTACCAAGGCTGTTACAAACTTGACACCTTCAGATACCAATCTCACTATGAAGAGGATGCCAAGCATCAGGTTGTGAGTCATTCTTTCTCCCTGTCAAAATTAAATTCCATGAAAGGAATCTATTCTGGCAATAGGAAGGCGCAAGTTTTGGAACAACTGGAAGATGCCCTTGACAATTTGGGCTCTATGATCCTTGATGCGAAAGAGCTGGTTGTGTTTTTAACGGGTTATCCCCGCCTCTACCGCCAGCCATATAGCATGCATCTACTGCTGGGAAACTGCATGTTCGGCCACCAGATGGAAGCAGAGCTTGTGCTTAATTTCCTATTGCACACACAACCTAACGGTGCTGAAGAATTGGACGTCCTGCCTGTTGTCGGTCCTAGCAAAGTTGGCAAGAGCACCCTTGTTGCACATGTTTGCAATGATGAAAGAGTCCGTGATCATTTTTCAGAAATCATATTCATGAGCGACTATGATTTCAAAGATGAAGAGTTTACCTATCATGGGAAAAGATATGTCAAGAAACATAAAAAATCCATGTTGAACAAAGATGGGAGAATGCTAGTTGTTGTTGAGGTGGCTGGAGACATCAATGAAGGTAAGTGGAAGAGGCTGTATGCTGCTTCTAAGCGGCGTATGACAAAAGGTAGTAAAATCATAATCACAAGCCGGTCTGACAAGATCGCAAAGCTTGGAACAACGAGGGCAGCAACACTAAATTATCTATCAGAGGAAGCATATTGGTACTTCTTCAAAACGCTTGTGTTTGGAGGCACAGATCCCATGATGCACCCAAGAATGGCATACCTGGCCATGGAGATAGCCAGGATGTTGAACAGATATCTCATTAGTGCAACAAGCATTGCCTGTTTGCTGAGGGACAACTTTGACATCCACTTTTGGTGCAAGGTTTTCACCTTTATGAGAGGGCACATCAAATGGCACATCTCCAGTTTTGGTGAGCATCCATCTGATGCTCGGTACCAAAATAAGCTTGCACATCTTTTCAGAATGGTTACAACTTCTGAAGAGATAGTGGTTCATCATCAGTAAGAGTGCTCTTCACAAGAGGAGGTCCCAAAGATATCATTGGCGAGTGTGATCTATGGAAGCTTTAAGCCTCCTTCTGGGAAGTTTGAAGCCCTAGTGTGGAGGTCCCCGATACCGCCCTGCTATAACTATATCTGTACTTGTGAGGTTCGGGATCTGAAAACTACAGCTGTTAAGAGGAAGCATTCTTAATTCTGTCATTTGCATGTAGGTGAATATCTGTTGCATGGTTTGATTGGGTATCACGACTCACAAGTTATAAATTAACATATATAGTAAGCAATAATGGTCGTGCCATCTGTATGCAAGTTACAACTGATTGTTACCTGAATAAGTGATGAAACTGGCATAAAGATTTTCATGGTGTAAAATGCATCGATTGTCATCTGTGTGCTTTTGTTTTTGGTTCAAAACACCAAAGGGGATTGTCAGAAGTGCACAAGTCAAGAAGATGTTAAGTGTGATTATTCGGTTGTACGATGATGCATTGATGAGTTACAACATCAATTCTCAACTATCAAGAGTTGTGTTTGTCAGCAAGAACATGTAGTGCCTCCCTGCAGAGGACAAAGCAGAGACAGGTTGAAGCTGCCATTTTTCTCACAGAATGCACCGACACATGGCAATCACCAATGTTTCAGTTAGCACAATTTCCAATGTTGTGCATCTTTGCCCAGCTACCATGATAAATGGTACAGCTTAACTTTCAGGGATGCAAATTGTAAGGTAAGACACAGAAGTAGGAGTTATCATGGAGGAAATAATCACGGATTCACGGTCGTAAAGTCCATTTGGAGTAGCTGACAGTAGCATCTCCATACTGCAGGCTGGACTGCTAAAAAGAAAGTACTGCAGTAAAGAGGGGAGGAAAACTGAGGACAATGGCCACTTTGGAGGTGTGTTGTGCGTCCTTCATTGACGATGTGTTCTGGTATGAATGTTTTGAGCTCCATGTAATTTGGGTCTGAGATTAATTACTTCACTCTTGAGGTCCAATCTGATGCTCATGTCTGAATTCATTGGTTTGACCTGAAACTTCTTGTCCTGATTTGAGATTTGATATGAAATTCGTTCAGTTTTGACCTTTCAATTTAAACTCCGTTTCTGAATTTGATTGTCTGTCTATCCACTTCTCTTTGCAACAATGGTGATGTAAACTCCATCTTGCAAAGAGAAGTGCAGGGGGTCGAGAGTTAGTTGTCTGATTGTCTCCCACTCCCAGCAGTGATCACGACAAAATAGAGCAGGAATTTACACGAGGACAGACAGATCGAAGCTGCCACTCTTTCAGCTGCCACAAATCACAGGATAACCTTCCCAGATCCCGCGCTTCGTTAATTGCTCGGTTGTCTCCTTCTTCGCCGCCGGCGAGATGGGCCATGCTTTTGCTGACCGGCCGCCCGGCGCTGGCCGGAGATTTTTCCGTATTGGTCTGGTGCCGTCCGGGAATTCGACGATTTGGTACAGGCGGAATGGAAATCCGTCGTGAGGTGTTGCTCTTCCGGCTGGGGTGCAAGGCGGAGGTGGCCGGCGGTCGGCGGCGCAAGCGCCGGAGGACGACCCGACGGGGGCCGGGCAGAGAACCAAGCCAGGGGGCAGTTTACAAATTTCCTATCAGAATTACTGAATTAGGGGGCTATGTGTATATATTCGGATCACGATTAATAGTAACGATCCAAATCAGGGGGGTGTTTGCATATATTCAGATCGCGATTAATAGTCGCTATCCAAACGAGGGGTCTTTTTGCGAAGCTCCGTCCGACTGAGTACCCGGCGAGGCCATGCGCTCGCCGGCTAGCCCCGTCGCAAAGCATCCGCGCTCATCTCCGTCAAACTCACACGCACAGCCGCTACCTCCAAATGTGATTTGCTATTTTGACAACTTTTGTGGATGATAAATAGGTCCATCTGTGTCTATGAATTGTGAGTTCAGTATCAAAATAGCAAACCACGTTTGTTTGAGTCCTATAATCGCAAAATTCTCCTTGGCTGAGCAAGACAAGGCAAGATTCATTCTTTGCTGCCACTTGTAGCGAGACGCAGAGAGAGATGGGGAGATAGGGGGATGGCGGAGGACGAACAGGCGCGTCGCCGGTGGAGGTTGCAGCGAAACCCAATGATCGAAGCATCAAATCGGAGGTTGCAGTTGGGGCCAGCGGACGGCGGCGGCGCCGACGCTCCGTTTTGCGCGCGGCGGAAGGTAGGGGCGGGATGAGCGAGATAACTCGATTCAGTCAGGGTTGACTCTGTCCGAGGCGGAGGATTTTTTTTTTTTTGAAAGGTGAAACTCTCTGCTTTTATTGAAAGCAATAAGTGTTTTGGTTTGAGGCGGAGGATCTCAATCGGATGATGTGGGAGGAGCTCGATTTGGTGATCTCACCGGCAAGGTTCGATCTGATGGCTCGCCGCTGCCGGCGTCAATCTTAATCTCCAGGTACTCGTCCACACTCTGCAATCATCTCTGGTTGGCCGGCGCCAAGCTGTCTATTCCATTCTGAAGAACAATTCTGCCTTCCCTTGTGTAATAATAATCTACACCACCGTTAATTCCTTTTCATCACATCTACTTTCGGTGAAATGGGATTCGCTAGTTGCTCAGATGCCAGAAACTCAGCTGGTGAATGCCAGAAATCTGTTGCCTAGAATAAAGCTTCCATTACAATTTGCAAGCTATCACAAGCTTCTGATAAACTATATCTACGGGTGCCAGGATCATGGCAATTTTGGGGGCAATAGCATGGAAATCTATAAATCCCTCTGTACTAATTTCTCAAAAAAAAAAAAAAAAGCTTCTAAACTATTGGAGTGGAGGTACTTCTTTTGCTGTCAGATACAAATGGCTGCTTCACTTCAGTTAGTCTTACTTGTCAAGTATTTATTATGTTATAAAAACACATATTTCCATGCTAGAACAGGTAGAAGGAGAAGACTATGTAAAAGCCTACTAGGCTACTAGCACAATTTTTCATGTATTAGTATGATGTACAGTATCAAGTAACAACCTACAATACCCTCACCCTTTTTGGGTGTGTATGAGTCTTAAACCCGTTTATTCTTGTTAATATAATTCTGGGTAGCTGTCCGTTGTGTTCAAGGGAAAAAACAACCTACAGTACACCATTTTTGGGAAACAACATGAATCACAGTATGTTTGATTATCATGTACAAGTAATTTGATGTAAATAAACCAACTTGAAATCTTCCTCTTGTGACCCTGCTTTTTTTTCCTGGTAACATTACAGTCAAACTCAACTATCTGGTAGTGCTACTCATTGACAATGATGGACAGGAAATGTCGAAGATGAGACATCTCGTGCATGGACTATTGTATTGGACCAACCTTTATGTCTTTTTTTTTAACAAAACCTTTATGTCTCTTTCATTTGTTCTTACATCCTTGAAGTCCTCAGAGTCTTAAGGCAGAGGCATCTCATGCTATTTCTCCAAAGCTCCTTTTTATAATTATCTCTTCCACCGGCTGGGTTATCTTCCTGAGGAGAGAGTTCCCTAATGGAGATTTTTCTTTCTGCAGTCCTGGGTGAAGTAGCCTCTAGATCCATAAGTTTCTTCATTAGCAAAAGCTCCAAGCCAAGGGTGCTGGATGTGGAGGATAGCCTGCAAAGGGCTCTCCTCCAGGCGCAGGTTATCATCGACGAGGCCACAGGACGCAACATCACGAACCAAGCTATGCTCCAGCAGCTGGACATGCTGAGAGATGCCATGTACCAAGGCTGTTACAAACTTGACACCTTCAGATACCAATCTCACTATGAAGAGGATGCCAAACATCAGGTCATGAGTCATTCTTTCTCTTTGTCGAAATTAAATTCCCTGAAAGGAATCTGTTCTTGCAATAGGAAGGCACAGGTTTTGGAACAACTGGAAGGTGCCCTTGACAATTTGGGCTCTATGATCCTTGATGTGAAAGATCTGGTTGTGTTTTTGACGGGCTACCCCCGCCTCTACCGCCAGCCATATAGCATGCATCTACTGCTGGGCAACTGCATGTTCGGCCGGCAGATGGAAGCAGAGCTTGTCCTCAACTTCCTGCTGCACACACAACCTAATGGTGCTGAAGAATTGGAGGTCCTGCCTGTCGTTGGCCCTAGCAAAGTTGGCAAGAGCACCCTTATCACACATGTTTGCAGTGATGAAAGAGTCCGTGATCATTTTTCAGAAATCATATTCGTGAGCGACTATGATTTCAAAGATGAAGAGTTTACCTATCTTGGGGAAAGATATGTGAACAAACATACAAATTCCATGTCGAACAAAGATAGGAGAATGCTAGTTGTTGTTGATGTGGCCGGGGACATCAGTGAAGGTGAGTGGAAGAGGCTGTATGCTGCTTCTAAACGGTGTGCGACAAAAGGTAGTAAAATCATAATCACAAGCCGGTCTGACAAGATCGCAAAGCTTGGAACAACGAGGTTAGTAACACTGAAATATCTATCAGAGGAAGCATACTGGTACTTCTTCAAAACACACGTGTTTGGAAGCACAGATCCCATGATGCACCCAAGGATGGCATACCTGGCCATGGAGATAGCCAGGATGTTGAACAGATATATCATTAGTGCAACAAGCACTGCCTGTTTGCTGAGGGACAACTTTGACATCCACTTTTGGTGCAATGTTTCCACCTTTTTGAGAGGGCTCATCAAATGGCACGTCTCCAGTTTTGGTGAGCATCCATCTGATGCCCTGAACCAAAATAAACCTACACATCTTTTCAGAATGGTTAGAACTTCTCAAGAGATAGTGGTTCATTATCAGTACGAGTGCTCTTCACAAGAGGAGGTCCCAAAGATATCATTGGCGAGTGTGATCTATGGAAGCTTTAAGCCTCCTTCTAGGAAGTTTGAAGCCCTAGTGTGGAGGTCCTCAATACCACCCTACTATAACTATATCTGTACTTGTGAGGTTCGGGATCTGGAAACTAAAGCTGTCAAGAGGAAACATTCTTAATTCTGTCATTTTGAAGCTTATGTAGGTGAATATCTGTTACATGTTTTGATTATACTCACAAGTTATAAACATAGTAAAAACAAATGTGGGTGTGATGTCACACGTTACAACCATGGCAAACAGTACTACTATCTTGCCATCTGTATGTACGTTTCAAGTGATTGTTACATGAATAATCGATGAAAGTAGCATAAAGATTTTCGTGGTGTAAAATGAATCTTGCTTGTCAACGGTTTTAACCCCAGACAGATTGAGTCTTCAGACTTTACATCTTGTTTAGTATAGTTTACATTCAACATAGTATTTTTTGTCCACAATTTAGATCTCAGTTGGGCATTTGGCTTGAGGGTGAAATGTATTGCGCTTGTCTGCTAAGGGGCTAATCTTCAGGAGGTGTATCCATAATTCCATGTTTAGACGTGTGCATCCTTTTTTTTTGGGTTCAAAAGGGATTGCCAGAAGATTTGTGCACAAGTCAATATGATTTTTAAGTGTGATTATTCGGTTGTACGATGATGTGTTGATGAGTTACAACATCGACCCTCAAGAGTTGAGTTTGTCAGCAAGAACATTGAATTGCCTCCCTGCAGAGGACAAAAGCAGAGACACGTTGAAGCTGCCATTTCGCACAGGATGCGCTGCGCATGGCAATCTTTTCAGCTGTCGTGCCCTCGCACGTTGATCTCTCATTGATTTGGTCGGGTAGCTTCTTCTTCACCGCCGGTGAGGTGGCCCTCGCCGGAGGCGGCGGGTGCTGTGCTGCGTTTTCCAATGTCAATCTTCTTCACCTTGACGCTTCAGGTATTCATCCATCCATGCTACCAAAATCTTCACCTTTTCAGGTTCTGATATTTCCTTGTGCAATTTACTCCACCAAGTTTCACTGAGATGGGATAGGGTTGTTGAAAAGAATCTAACTGCAGTTCAGATTTCAAAATGTGATGGTGGCTGCTGAAAAATATCTGCGTACTAGTGCATAAAGTTACTGTTCTCCTGTCAGTTACATATTTCAGAACAAATATCAGTGTACCACTACCACTGCCGGCTATCTATTTCCAATGTCAATCTTCATCAGGTATTTATCCAAATACTCTGAGAATTCCAATTATCTTCAACTACAATATGAAGCATAGCTCTGCCTTTCCTTGTGTAAACTCCTCCCCTAGTTATTTATCAGCCAATCTATTTCATCGAAAGCACCAAAATGCAGTTCAGGGCTTCAAAAGTCATAAACACTCTCTGGTGAGTGGTGAGTACCTGATTTTTTTTTGTTACTGCTTATGTATGGCAAAATTGAGGCAATAGCTTGGAAATCTCAAAATGCCTCAACTATATGAGTTATTACTTGTCTTGCTGTCAGATACACATAGTTTAGAATAAATACCTGCTTCACATCAGTTAGCCTTAATTGATAAGCATGCATTTCAAAGACCCATATTTAATGCTATAACAACTGAAACAAAGTGGTTACTTAAAAATAAGGTACACAAGGCATATGAATGCACGATAACATTATCTTAATACAGATAACACAGAGAAACTAGAGTAACAGAAAATGCATGCTGCACGATAGAAATCTACATTGCCAACATTTTAGAGAAACAAGATAAACTGCTGTCTGCTGAAAATTAACTTGAGATCTTCCTCTTGTCACCCTGCCTTTTCCTGGTAACCTTACAATCACGCTCAATAATTTGGCAGCTATATATGTACTTGTGATACGGAGGCAAGTGAGATTCCCAAACTAGGATGTCTATTTTTTCATGAGGTCTAACACTCCCGGTCCCATCAAGAATGTCATGCAAGGTTATTTTGGGAGCTTCTTCATTCACAAGCACTATACGGTCATGGTTGTGAACTACACAATATTGGCTAGAATCAACTACTCTCTGAAGAAATATATGATCCTTGTTCATCCTACAATCACCTAGGCTTTTCCTGAATCCAGGTTCATTTTGCCTCCTGTTTTCCTTGAAGCATGCAAGAATCCTGTTCCAGCTCTGTGCATTAAAACTAGATTTTAGACCCATAGCTGTTTTATTTAAATATATGAAAGGTCCAGCAAATGCCTTATATACGTCTTGATCAAAGTACTCATCGAAAATCGCCATAGCTATGGATGCCAACCTCGGTTGCTCTTCGGGGTCTGCGCTTCCAAACACAAGTGCCTTAAAGAAGTACCAATATGCCTCCCGAGACATAAAATTCAAGTTGAGAGCTTGTGTTGTCCCAAAATTAATAATATTCTCTGACCGATGTGTCACAATAACTTTACTGCCCCTTGGAATTGTATTTTGAGAAGCAGAGCGCAACCTTCTCCATGCGCCCTCATCGATATTCCCAACTAATTCAATAATAAATAAAAAGACCTCTTCATCTGAGTCACCACATTTATGTTTGATTCTACTTCCATCCTTTATTTTCAACTGCTTTTCTTCTCTGAAATCATCATCGCTTAAGAAGATAAATTGAGAAAAGTGATTACGCACCCTTTCATCTCTGCAGACATGCCCAACAAGTGTAGTCTTCCCAACTTTTTCTGGACCAACAATCGGTAGGACGCCAAAATTGCAATGAACAGGAGGTTCTTCATGCAGTAAGAAGTTGATAACCCGTTCCATTTCCATTTGGCGACCAAACATGCACTTCTCCACAAACAAATACATGTTGTATGGCTGCTGAAACATAGGAGGGTAGTTCCTCAGGAAAATTAAAAGTTCACTCATACCAGTAATGGTGGTCTCTAGACTTTCAAGCATTTCTTCTAGGTTGTCTGTGCTATAGTTGCTACCAGTAGAGCATTTAGCAGGACTGAATTTGGATAGGGATAAGGAGTGAATCATGCCATGGCCTTTTTTGCCCTTCTCTTCTTCAGGGGCATGACATCTGAAGGTATCGAGCATGTAGTAGCCTTTGTACACCACTTTTCTCAAGATATTGAGTTGCTGAAGCATTGCTTGGTTTGCGATGCACCTCCCCTCTGCCTCCTCGACGGTGAGACGAACGCGCAGCAGCATCCATCACAGTCTTTGCATGCAGTCCTCCTTAGATGTTGCTGGCTTCAAGTATTTATCAATCAATAGGGAGAAGGATCTTGTGGCAAGTTCACCTATGATTGCAGAGATGACTGCATCCATTGCGCCAAAATATGGCTGCAAGATGGTGTAGTGGATTCATGAGAGCTTATGGGATTTATAGTGCAGACTGGGGTAATGTAAATTTTGGTAATATGATTTTTCGGTGGTTAAGGCGGAGTCTGGACATTAGATGCCACCAGAAGAGGGGATTGGCGTAAAACATTTCCACAGGTACGAAGAGTCAAAAACTAACAACTGGTGATAGTGATTTAACAAGCCGATGGACTTGTGTTTTGTTAGCATGCATGCTCTGTCTTGCTGTTACTGCAAGTGCTCATCACTTTCATGGTCAAGGGCAGACCAAAATTCATATGTAGTGCAAGGGAATGTTGCAGCTTTTCAAATAGACGGTCACTAACTATACTTTTAACTGGAGTCTTATTTTCAGTTAATGAGTTGCTACATAAGAAAAACTGATAATATGTCATCAATTTAATGCAGAAACATACTCCTATGAAACAATATCATGAAATCACATTTCATTCAGCAATATACTCTGCTTATGTGGAAAAGTAAATCTGAAACACCCATGGGATTGGTCTAAGCAAAGACTAGATAGTCAACAGCACAGCTGTATATACTAATAGATATTACTTGGCACGTGACTTGGACTACTGCAGTGGACTGACTTGACCAAGTAGCCTCTGGGAATTTGAAAAGAACCCAGAAGACAAGTCATCGCCTGACTATTACAGTCCATTCAACAGCTAATTTGTCTACAGCATATCGAGCATTCTTCATGTTCTCATAAACGTGAATTCAGCAAAAAAAGAGGTGTTACTCAGAGACATTACATTCCATTCCACAGCTAATTGTCCATTCTCACCTCCAACGAAGATTTTGGGGACGAGTGACCTTTCTAGGCTGAAGCGAAGGTCCGAGACATTTTCGTCCTTGAGAGACAGGAAAGAACTCGTCATCGAGAACATCACACGCATGCGCCAGGTCGAAGGTTTCAGTTTAGTGTCTTCGACCTTCGTAGGCTGAAGCAAAGGTGGCAAAAAGTTTGGGTCACATTGCGAACGTGACCAAGGTGGCTTGATCTGCGTGACTTATTTGTACTGTACAATTTTGATTAGGACTCGTTTTTTACTCAAATGTACAACATATTCGAAGAATATGCCAGTTAGATAGGGTTAAAAAGGGGTTCCGCCCCAAATGTAAAAGGGTTCATATTTTTGGAGATTATTCCAGTTCTAGTAGATTGCTTTGGTCTCTGAGAGTGTATTCCTAAATTGTCTGGCTAAGAGTTTGCTCTGACCCAACATGAACAAAGACTTTTGAGAGTCAAGATCTGTAACTTTCTCAGCTGGTAGTTCAATTCAATGACAATGATGGAGACAAATTGTGCATGTGACAAAAAAAGGGAGCCCCAAAAGGTCATAGATGAAACATCTCGTGCATGGACTACTAATACCTTTTCTCTCTCACTTGTTCTTACTTCTTACATCCTTGATCAGACATCGATCTCATGTTATTTCTCCAAAGCTCTTTAATTCCCTCTTCCACTAGTTGGGTTATCTTCCTCAGGATAGAGTTCCCTAATGGACAGTTTTCTTTCTGCAATCCTGGGTGAACTATTCTCTAGATCCATAAATTACTTCATCAGCAAAAGCTCGGGTGGCCGCCCAACGACTCTTGCGTCCTCTGCCGACGATCTATGGAAACTGCCCACCACCTACTAGCAGATCGTAGATACACGAAGCAAATTTGGGAACTTATTGCGGTTTGGACAGCATAATCTGATTTATCTCCATCTGATTGGACGCCCACCCACGACGCCCTGCAATGGTGGACAATGATTACCACATTGCCAGACTCCCCGTGACGAGCCTTGAGAATTCTTACTTTGGTAGTTATTTGGGAAATTTGGAAAGAGCGCAACGCACGAATTTTTGACAGACGTGAATCGTCCACGGCTACGCTGTTAGCAAAAATTAGGAGTGAGGTGTCCACCTGGATCGTAGTGGGGGCACAAGACCTAGCGTTTCTTGTGTCACGAGAGTAGCACCTTGTTCTGTAACCCGTGGTTGCCGCTTTTTTTGTACTCTCTTCTCTATCAATGAAATAGGCACACTCTCGTGCTCGTTCGTTTAAAAAAAAAAAGCTCCAAGCTAGAGGTGCTGGATGTGGTGGAGGACAGCATGCAAAGGGTTCTCCTACGGGCACAAGTGGTCATCGATGAGGCCACCAGACACCACATCACAAACCAAACTATGCTCCAGCAGCTGAACATGTTGAGAGATGTCATGTACCAAGGCTGTTACATACTTGACACCTTCAGATACCAATCTCACGATGAGAAGTATGCCAAAGATCAGGTTTTGAGTCATTCTTTCTTTGTTTCCAAAGTAAATTCTAATAAAAGGATATGTTCTTCAAAACCACTTCCAAGAAGGGGAGGTACCTAATAAAACCACTCAAACCCAAATTGTAAAATAAGAGGGGTAGAGGCACTTCCAAGAAGCAAGATGAGGTTGCTAATAAGCAAAAGAAGACTAGAAATACAACTCAAATTTCAGTTGATAGACACTTAGAGGACATACAATGTCCTGTGGATAGATGTGATCCACAATCCAGCTCAACTATGCGCATAAACACTGAGGCTGGAACATCGGAAGACCCTAGATCCATCGTATTGGGAAATAATGATGAATCTTTAAGGGTAGACGAAATTGCTATAAATTTTGTAGAGACTGGAGAGTCTTATGATCGTAAGTCCACAATAGTCGACTGTTATCTCTCTGAGCAAATTGCTAATATCCTTCAAACTGATTTGGATCCTAAATCTGTAGCAGAATGAAGAAGCGTCCTGACTGGGATAAGTGGAATGTAGCAATTGAAGCAGAGATTACCTCGCTTTAGAAAGAGAAGTGTTTTCAGCAGTAATGCCGACACCTCCCGGTATCCTTCCTGTGGGATCCAAATGAGTTTTCGTTCGTAAAAGAAATGAAAACAACGAAGTGGTGAGATATAAAACAAGTCTAGTGGCACAAGGTTTTACGCAAAGACCTGGCGTTGATTTCAACGAAACCTATTCTCCAGTTTTGAGCGGAATAACCTTCTGATACTTAATATCATTGGCAGTACAAAATCATCTATCTATGTAGTTGATGGATGTAGTGACCGCATACTTATATGGGTCACTGGATATATATACATGAAAGTTCCTGAAGGAACTAATATACCAGATAATAAGGCAAAACGCAACATGTATTGCATCAAATTGCAGAAGTCACTATACGTCTTAAAGAAATCAGGCTGAATGTGGTACAATCGGTTAAGTGAATTCCTTATATCATTAGGGTTCATAAATAGTGATGACTGTCCATGTGTCTTCATTAAAAATTCTAAGAAAGTATTTTGTATTATATCGGTATACGTTGACGATCTTAATATCATTGGCAATGAAGCCGATACTAATGAAGCACGTCATCATTTGAAGACAGAGTTTGAAATGAAGGATTTGGGTCAAACCAAATTTTGCTTAGGTTTACAACTTAAGCATCTTCCTTCTGGTATATTTGTATACCAATCTGCCTATGTCCAAAAGATACTGGAAAAATTCAATATGGACAAATCATATCCAGCAAAAACTCCCATGGTAGTAAGGTCCTTAGAAATTGAGAAGGATCCTTTTAGACCACGAGATGAGGGAGAAGAGATATTGGGACCACAATTCCCATATCTTAGTGCCATTGGAGCATTAATGTATCTTGCTAACAGCACTCAGCTGGATATTGCATTCGCAGTAAATTTGCTAGCAAGACATAGTGTTGCACCTACCAAATGTCATTGGGTAGGAGTAAAAATGGTATTTAGATACCTCAATGGCACTAAAGATCTTGGATTATTCTATAGCAGAAATCAAGATCCGACAGGATATACAGATGCCGGTTATTTGTCAGATCCCCATAATGGCAGATCACAAATAGGCTTTGTATTCTTGCAAGGAGGCACGACAATTTCTTGAAAGTCTACAAAGCAGACATTAGTATCTACTTCCACCAATCATTCTGAAATAATAGCTTTATATGAAGCATCACGCGAATGCGTATGGCTTCGCAGAATGATAAACCACATCATACAACCATATGGTATTGGTGCGATTGATACACTAACAATTATCTTTGAGGATAATTCAGCTTGTGTTACCCAGATGGAGTCAGGTTATATTAAGAGTAATATGACTAAACATATTATTCCTAAGTTGTTCTACCCACATGAACTCCAAAAGAATGGAGAAATTGAAATCTTGCAAACTAAATCGTGTGATAATCTAGCAGACTTATTCACAAAATCTCTACCATACTCCTTATTCCATAAATGTGTTGAGGGCATTGGTATGAGAAGACTTAGAGACTTGCAAGAATCAGGGAGAGAATCTTTCTAAATATAACTTACTCCTAACATCATATTACACTCTTTTCTTTATATGAGTTTTACTCTACTAGAGCTTTCTCACATAAAGTTTATTTTTAATGAGGGGTTTTCCAAAGGATTAGGAATTATAATTGTTGAACAAGCAAAGATTTCTATGGAGCTAATTGATCAAGGGGCACTGTTAAGATTAGTTAATTAGTGATCAATTAGGATAATTAGAGTAATTAGGAATATTCCAACCGCTCCTAGCAGTTGCTCAGGGAATCCACCTAAGGGGCATAGCACCCCACCGTAGGGGCAAGGCACCCTTTCATTTGGCCCCTTGGGCTTGTATATATTTGTAAATCACTATTCAACAATCAATCAATCCATTCATTCTGTAACATTAATAAAGCCAGCTCTAGACTAGAAATTACTGCAGGTTAACTTTGAAAGATGCAATAGTAGAAAACACACACGTGCCAAGTTTTAACTTTCGAGCATTTAATTTGTTGGTAAAAAGGGACGACTGCACTCCTTAAAGGAAGGGACTGCAATGGAGAAAGGATGACTAGCATGTGCATTTTCATATGTGAAAAGCGTAAGTAGTGTTTGACGATCGCCTCTCCCATTTATTATCTTGCTGGTCATTTTCAGAAAAGGTCTGAGAGTCAATATCTGTACCTTTCTCAGCTGGGTCGTAGTGATCACTGATGGAGAGGAAATGTGAATCCGGCGAGAAAACGAGTCCCAAGTGTCAAAGATTAAACATCTGGATCTCGTGCATGGACTATTGTATTGGACTGACCTTTTGCAGACTTGAACTGCTAGTAAGATTTCTCATTCTTTCTTTCTCACTTGTTCTTACTTCTAAATATATTCTTGATCTCCTGGGAGTTCTAAGCCAGAGATGTATTGTGCCATTTCCCCAAAACTCTCTTTATAATAATTCCACCTTCTAGGTTATCTTACTGAGGAGAGAGTTGCTCCTATAATGGAGGCTTTTCTTTCTGCAGCCATTGGTGAACTAGCCTCTAGATCCATAAATTTTCTCATCAGCAAAAGCTCGAAGCCAAAGGTGCTGGATGTGGAGGACAGCCTGCAAAGGGCTCTCCTGCGCACACAGGTCATCATCGACGAGGCCACAGGACGCTACATCACAAACCAAGCTATGCTCCAGCAGCTGGACATGCTGAGAGATGCCATGCACCAGGGCCGTTACATACTTGACACCTTCAGATACCGATCTCATGATGTGGAGCATGCCAAAGATCCGGTAGTGAGTCATTCTTTATCTCTGTCCAAAGTCAATTATCTGAAAGGAATATGTTTTTCCGTTAGAAAGACACTGCTATTAGAACAATTGCAAATGACCCTTGAGAATTTGAGCTCCATGATCCTTGATGTGAAAGAGTTGGTTGTATTCTTGACGAGCTATCCTCGCCTGCACTGCCAACCTTATAGCATGCATCTCCAGATGAGCAACTGCATGTTTGGCCGCCAGATGGAAACTGAACTTGTTATCGATTTCTTGTTGCACTCACAACCTCATTGTTCCGAAGAATTGGAGGTCCTGCCAATTGTTGGCCCCAGCAAAGTTGGCAAGAGTACCCTTGCTTCTCATGTTTGCAAGAATGAAAGAGTTCGTGATCATTTCTCAGAAATCTTGTTCTTGCGTGACAATGATTTTGCAGATGATGACCTTACTACGTTGAGAGATGGATTGAAACATCCAAATTGCTTATCAGACACAAAGGAAGACAGGCGATTGCTAATTGTTGTTGACTTAGTTGGTGATCTTAATGAAAATGCATGGAATGTGTTACGTTCTTATTGCAAAAGTCCCATGTCAAGCAATAGTAAAATCATTCTCATAAGTCGGTGTGACAAGATCATGAGGTTTGGAACAACACATGCTCTAAATCTGAAGTACCTATCACCTGAAACGTTCTGGTATTTCTTCAAGATAGTTACATTTGGAAGCATGGATCCCGAGATGCACCCAAGGTTTGTGCACGTGGCTATGGAGATAGCCAAGATGTTGGGCGGATGCCTCATTGGTGCTAATGTCATTGCTTGTTTGCTGAGGAACAATTTTAATGTCCACTTTTGGTGCAAGGTTCTATCCTTCTTGAAAGGGCTCATCCAGAAGCATGTCTCCAAATTTGGTGTTGGCCCATTTTTTCTTACAAACCATAATAAATGTGTGCATCTTGAGAGGATAGCTACACCTTTTGAAGATTTGTATTTCTATGAGTATGAAAGCTCTTTGCAAGAGGAGGTTCCAAAGATAAGGTTCCAAGATGTGATGTGTGGAAGTGTTAACGCTCTTGGAAAATTGGAGGTCCTAGGATGGACTTCTCCAATACCACCCTACTATAGCTACCTTATTACTTGTGAGGTCCTGGAGCTAAAAAGTAGAGCTGCCAAGAGGAAACGTTACCTAAATTGAAGCATTCTTTGTCAGTTTGCTTTATATTAAACTGCTATATACCATTTTTTATTTGTTATCATTGTCACAAGTTGCAACATAATTAATTGTGATATGGGGATGTTACTCCCTCCGCTCGTGAGGCACGGTCTCCAAAATTAGACTTTGAGCATTCATTTATCTTATATTGTGTTATTTAATATGTTGTGAACTTATAATCATTGGAGAGTACATTGGGTTACAAATCTAACCGTGTCAAGTTTGCATTACAAAAATAAAACATTATGGAAAAATTATTGGTCAAAGATTAAAGTTTGAATCTTAATATGTGTATTATGCCCCTTATAAGCAGGAAGAGAGAGGATATGTAAAAAGAAGGGTATAATAATAACACAATATACGCGCGCATGGTATATCTTTTGGCATTTATTTTCATGTGTAATGAATCGCTTGTTTGTTTGTTTTTTGTATGGAGTCCCTATGTAATAATCCAGCGCAGACGATGGCATTGGTTCTATTTGCATATATTTAGATCACGATTAACCGCATGCAGCTGAAGCGAGCAGGCCCTGTCCACAAATATAAAGCACACGCAGAGGGTTTCTCAAGTCTATGGTAGAGAAGCCCTTAATTAAAAAAAAAAGTCTCTGGTAGAGAAGAAAATCTACATGGTGCCCCGACGAGACGGCGATGATGGTGCACGGAAGCTGCCATTTTTTTTGACAGTGCGTGTCACAGTCAAGATTCACTCTTCATGAAAAAATTGGTAGGACGCCAAAATAGCATTGGCGACTACAGAGGTTCCCTTTCTCATCTAGCGACTGTAACAGCATGCGTTTTTTTTTGCCATGAAACATTTGATGTGTCTATGGCTGAGAACGTACGTACATCTGTTGATCTCTGGACTTTCATGTGTGGTTATCGTTTTGCTTTGACTAAGCTAGCTTACTACCCGGTTGTGACTTTGATGACTACTGCAAAGCAAAAGACTTAAGGTTTCTGTTTAAACGCGGTAGTATCCCCGCCCCTCGTTCCTTTCTGTGAGCCAATTAAACAAGCCCCACCAGCAACCTAGCTCTATAGCACCTTCCAGTCTGTTCGGTTGGCTGCTGGCTGATGCTACTTTGTTCTGCAAAAAAATATTGTTGTTTGGCTCGTCATTCTTCGTTCTCCGATCCAATACCAAGCACGGCCCCACCCAGCTATGGAGGCAGCTGTCTCTACATCATCAGTGACCTCGCCGGTAGATCCATTGTTAGATTGATCTCCTCCAGTTGGGCCAACTGGGCCCTTGATCAGCTCCCTGATCGGGGGAGCCCAACCCACAGGGGTTGCGGGCCAATCGACGACGAGCTGGAGGAGAGACTGCAACGGCTGCTGCGGCGTGCCCACGTCATCACCGAGGAGGTGGACCGGCGGCGTATCACGAGCCACGCCATGCTGCAGTAGCTCGACGTGCTCAGGGGCGAGATGTACAGAGGCTACCACGCGCTGGATCGCCACATGGTGGCCAGCCACCGGGCTCACAGCAAGGACGATGACGGTGGTGCGGCGGTGAGCCACCAACCACCATCCCTTCGCGGCTTCGCCGTGTCTCAGTTCAGTCCTGCCAAACGAGCCCGCTTGATGATCGGTGGCAGCGGCAGCGGCCGTCCTCGTCGGAACGATAAATGACAGCTGCAGCAAGTTCTGAAGCGCCTAGAAACCATCATCGCCGACGTGAAGGACGAGTTCGTCGTGTTCTTGACCGCGTGTCCTCTGTTGAGCCGCCAGCCGTATATCATGCACATGGTCATTGGTAAGTGCATGTTCGGTCGGCAAATGGAGATGGAACGTGTCGTCGCCTTCCTACTCCATGAAGAAGAAGAAGGTGATCAAGGTAACACTCAAAAACTAGGTATCCTGCCCATTGTAGGGCCAAGAAAAGCTGGAAAGATTCGTTTTTGTATCACCGGTCGAGACGGACCTCCTCCTTATTAGGGCCATCTTGGACCTGTTCTTCAGGGCCACGGGCCTGGTAGCGAACTTTGTCAAGAGCCAGGCGTTCCCCATCCGTTGTGACGCTAGGCATATGGATCTGATCTCGGAGTTACTGGGCTGTGCGGTCGCTTCTTTCCCATGAACATACCTTGGGGTACTCCTCTCGCTGGGGAGACTGCCGAGGGCGGCAATGCAGCCGCTGGTCGATAAGGTCGCTAACGGGATCCCAGTTTGTAAAGGGAGGTTGCTCAACAGAAGCTAGCGGTAGGCTAGTACTCATGCAATCTACCCTTTGTGCCATCCCGGTACATATCTCCATGGCACTCAAGGTCGCGCCCTGGGTGGTGAAGACCATCACTACCCTGATTAGAGGTTTCCTCTGGAGCGGGACGGAGGTCGCTTTCTGGCGGAAAGTGTGCGGTAGCTTGGGTTAACACGTGTTGCCCCAAGGAGTTGGGAGGCCTCGCCATTCCCAACCTTCAGCTGATGGGCATGGCGCTCCAGATGCGTAGACCCACAGAGAACTTGGTCCGGCCTCAAGTTTGGTCATGAGGCACTGGCAGAAAGTTTCTTCGAGGCTTCCATCTCGGTCGCGGTCGGGGATGGAAGGAAGGCTCTGTTCTGGTCGGATAATTGGATTCAGGGCACCTCTATTCGTTCCATCGCCCCCAACCTTTGAGGGCGGTGCCTTAGAGGGTTCGTCGTTCTCGCACTGTTAGGGATGCAATCTTGGACCAGGCATGGGTGCGGGACATCACCGGAGCCTCGACGGTTCAGGTGATCGTCCAGTACATCAGGGTCTGGGACCTGCTGCTAGACTTTGCCGTCACGGAGACCCCGGATCGCTTCATCTGGAAGTGGACAGCCTCGGGCGAATTCTCCTCGGCATCGGCCTACCGAGCGCTTTTCTTTGGTAGGTCGCCTCTCCTCGGAGCCTCGCACCTCTGGAAGACTCAGGCGTCTGGCAGGGTGCGCTTCTTCGGTTGGCTTGTCTTGCATGGTCGTTGTTGGACGTCCGATAGGCTTCGACGTCATGGGTTGAGTGACAGAGACGTCTGCGCTATCTGTGCACAGGAGGTCGAGATTTTAGATCACCTTCTCCTTGGCTGTGTACACAGTCGAGAAACTTGGTTCCGCGTGCTTCGGTTCTTCGGCATGGCGGATTTGGCTCCCTCGCGGGAGGAGCCGGTCGCGGTCTGGTGGTTGCGGGCGAGGAAGGCGGTCGCCAAGCCCTCCCGTAAAGGTTTCGATACCCTGGTCTGGTTGGTCGCATGGTCACTTTGGAAAGAGAGGAACCGTCGCGTCCACGAGCGGGCGGCCTTGCAGCCGGCGGCCCTCGCCGGGGCCATCTTGGAGGACGCGCGTCTCTGGGCTAGAGCGGGCTTCGTGTCGGTAGCCGCTGGCTTTCGTCGCCGGGTTGTGGCGCCTTAGCTTGTTGTTTTTTGCTGTTTTGTCTTTGTTCGGGCCTTGGGCCCAAACTTGTCTGCTGTAACTTGCTCCAAACTTTTTTCTTCTTAATGAAAAACGTGCTATGCACGTCTTAAAAAAGAGATTCTAATAATGAATGTACATGCATGTAGCCTAATTGAGCAGGGTGGTACAGTACAGACGCTAATAATGAAGAGATTCTACTTCGACTATACATTTCACTACAAATGATGGTCTTTCAACGTCCCTTGGAGGTACTTTAACGGTATTTTCAATACATAATAGGACACCATATATGCATAGTGTGCAGCAGTACATTCATGGAAAAAGAGACGTCACAAAAGTAGCTAGATGGTCAATAGAAACGTGCACATGGAGGACTTGGGCCCTCTACGCGAAGATTATTCGGAATAGTACGTTTGGCCATTTGTCTTCTTATTATTACAAACTTCCATGAAGAGAACAAATTGATTTCATTCTCAATAAAGTAAATCTTAGGGAGGATTGTCATTTGTCGAGGCTCGACTACAGTAAATGGAAGAAATGATGAAGAAATTCCAGGAAAGCAAAAACAGCTACCTAGTGCTACGCAATAAGAGGAGTCGAAGAAAAGTTGATAATGAACCTATTTATTCAAGAAAAAACAACTTCACTAGTGAAGCTCAGCTGCGCCAAACGGAGCCTAATTGCATTCCACATTTTATCTAGTAAGGATGCAGATTTTAGTGGGTCAACAAACGACCCAAAACCCAATAAACAGTAGTGTAATTACCCATTGGGTCAACCTATTAAAATTTAGTGTCAAGAATTGCTGTGTGTTGTGGGTCATTTGGACATGGAGCTCCGCAAGACGGCTCCCTGGCGAACGGCGCCGAGACCGGCGAGGTCCCTGCGCGGGATCCGGCGACCTCCAATGCCAGGATCTAGGGACTGGCCATGGACCGCCGCTGGCCGCTCGCAGTCTCCTCGTGGCGTACCCCGATGAGGCTGACGACACATCCGAGTTCGCGGACGGCCTCCATCACCACCCCCTCCCTCCGGGCCTCCCTTGCTTCGACTGCAAGCTGCACCGGCAGTTAGTCGTAGCCTCGTAGCCCAGCTGCACCCGCCGCTACCTCGTCGTCGATTTCCTAGGTGCGTCCCTTGCCTGCCGCTGCCGGCAGCTTTACTGCCGTCTCGATTTCATTCCCGTGAGAGTTCTGATGGTGTTGTTTCCCTGCGACGGCCATGGATCCGCCCTTCTTCCAGGAAATCGGCACCTCCGACAAGCTCTAGACCAATCTGTCCCTCAGCGTCCAGCTGTAGGGAATCGGATGCCCGTTAGCCTAAGAGGGGGAGGGGGTGAATTAGGCAACTTAAAAACTTTAACCTATGGCTCACTAAATTTTACACAAAAGTAAACTAGAACATACTATCTATATGTGCAACTACGGTTGTTCTAGTGTGAAACTCCCATCCCAAAACAAGGTTTGCAACCTATAGCCATTCCTAGCAAGATACTACTCTAGGAAAGTAAAGGCAAGCAAAGATTGCAATAGAGTAAATGCGGAAACGTAAAGGGGATGAGAGGAAGCAAACTCTTGACACGCGATTTATCCCGTGGTATCGGTAGGCACTAAGCCACCCCTAGTCCACGTTGTTGAAGCACTCACACAAGAGTATTGCTTCTCGGTCACCAAGTCTCTCCCAAGAGCACCAACTTGACTTGCCACAAAGGCTAGCCACTTAGGCACTTGTCAAGCTCCCTTGGTCACCTTGATGCCGCCTCCACTAAGGAGCTTCTCCACCAAGGAAGGGGGTCTCCACGTCCCCCGCACAAAGTGTCCTCGCCGCTCCACACCAAGCCGGAGGGTCGATGACGATTGCCGGTGAGCCACTTAGGCCCCAAGGCTTCCGGCGAACCTTGTACAACTGGATTCACTCAAGAATCACCTCACAAGGTTGGCACAACCTTGCACTCACTCAGCTCTAAGCTAAGCCTAGCACTAAGCACATACACTAAGCATATGCAAGTCTATGGATGAGCAATTAAGCACTTGGATGGATTGGATATGATCTTCAATGTGTCTTGAACTCTCCTGCACTTCCACACAATCCAGCTCTCTCAAATGGGTGAGTGGAGGGGGTATAAATAGCCCAAGGCATCAAACTAGCCGTTGGCTAACGTCCACTGAAAAAGGTACCGTCGGATGATCCGACGCTATATTTTCCAGGGCGTCGGTTCATCCGGTGCCCCTCCCACGTCACTTAGCCGTTGAGGTTCTCTGACACAACTGCTCCGACGCTATGCACCGACGGTGCGTCGGATCATCCGGTGCTGAAGACTCCGCGCTCAAGTCGCCTCTGTTAGCTTCCAATCGACCGTCGGATAGACCGACGCTTCTCCATGTCCAAGGCGTCGGATCATCCGGTGCTGAAGGCTTCGTCTTGGCGCGTCTCTGTATGAATTCAAACTGAGCGTCGGATAGACCGACGGGGTCCCCACTCAGACCGTCGGATCATCCGGTGTTACTGTCTTCCTTGCTCTTCCTCTGCAACTCGTCCGACGCTACTAAATAATGGACCGTCGGTTCATCCGACGGTACCTAGGGTTTGACCCTGTGCACCAACTCGTCCGACGATTGCACCGACGCTTGTATTTGAGGGACCGTCGGTTCATCCGACGGTGTCTTTTCTTTTCCTTTTCTTGCTCGGTTTTGACCCTTGAAAAATACACTATCTTCTCAATTTGGCATATGGTTTTCTTGCATCCTTGGGACCTAGAAGTGTCTACAAAGACATGCTAAAACAGTAGGGTTAGTCCCAATGATCATGTTGTCATGAATCACCAAAATCAAACTCGAACTAATGGCATATGAGGCCATGTTCGCTACAATCTCCCCCTTTTTGGTGATTTATGACAACACAACCAAAGCAAGCATAAATTTGCAAGAATTGACAGAATTAGAACCACTTACACTTGCTTGGATGCTTACCATCATCCAAACTCCTCCTAGATCAAACTTCCCCCTTTTTGATCTTCATGTTCACATTCTCCCCCTTTGGTCTCATATCCTTGAAACCACTTGTAAGCATCCTTGAGCCCACTTGTAAGCTTAAGCCACACGCTTGCTTTGGTCTCACATTCTCCCCCTTTGGAATAAAATCTCCAAAAAGTCCAAAGCAAATAGGTCCAAGGAAACTAGCAAGATCTAGCAACCATAGCTCAAAGGAGAGATGTTAAATGCAAGGGAGAAAGCCGCATGAACCATGATCCATATGTATGATATCGATGAAGATACCACATGTGAGAATAACTAAGGTGGATCACATGCTCATGAGACTAGCATGATACAAACTAAGCTCCCCCTAAGTGTGTGCATAAAAAGAATACCACTTGCAAGACAAGGGTAGTGAGAGACAAGTGCACAACTACAAACTTGTAAAACAAGGAAGCTTAGAGCATATCATGCAAAGAGGTAGCTTAAAGGACAAGAGATAAGACAAATGGGTTCTTGTTACATTACCACTTGTAGATATCACTTGTAGTCTTTTGATCATTGCATACCTCCAGGGGATGATCCTCTCTACCTTGTTGGCACCACATTGAGATGAGCCACTTGGAAATGATATCACTAGGTGACACCACTTGAAAGAAGCTTGCATGGAAGACACTTGGGGTACCACAAGGATTAGGAATGTATGAGTACATTGCCTTTGAACTTATATAGAGACATAAGCTCGCAAGGACATGACTCAATAGCATAAAGCTCATATTGCTATATTCACTCTATTAGAGATGTTAGATCACATTGAGAGTGAAATAGCATTCTCTTAGAATGAAACACCGCACCGGAACGCGTCGCTAAGGGACTACATAAGATAAGCTTGAAACAAAGTTAGTCCCATAACCAAACCATAGGATGGGCTCCCCCTAAATGTGTGCATTTAGTGTTTGAATCACCAACCAAATGTATGCACATTGTTTATGACAACAAAAGGGAAGCTAACCCTATAGCTTGCTCATGATGCAAAGAGATATGTATATGAATACATGCACCATGAAAGAACAAGTGTAGCTTTCCTACACACTAATCAAACCATGTAGATTCCTCATGGGTTAGCACATGACACAAGCAATCTACCATATGTAAACATTGCAACAAATGCAACCTAAACAAGGCAATGGAGCTACAATGATGCAAGAGATAGGTACTAGTTTCCATTACCTCAACCGGGGAACTTGGGCAACACATTGTCCAATTTGCAAGCTTGGCTTATAGGCTTGAATCTTCTCATCTTGATTGTGCCAAGCCTCCCAAGTCCCCGTACTCAAGGCCTTCAAGTGGCCTTTGGAACCCAAACCATTTGAGGCCCCTTCATGTTGGTGATGAGTTCCTTGGGCACCCAAATGGGTTGGTTCCTACCCCGCTCTTCCTTCATCTTCCCAACCTTGTGTGCAACCACCTTGCCATTTGCTTTCTTCTTGATGACGTAGGTGTTGCTATTTGTCTTGTTCTTGCGGTTGGGCTTGGTGTAGATGAGGGAGCTCTTGATTGTGGGCTTCAATTTCTTCTTTGCGCCCTTGTCCATCTTCTTGACAAATTGGGGGCATTTGTAGAACTTGTGCCCTTCTCCATGACACTTGTAGCAAGTCACGGTTGCACCCTTCTCAAGCTTCTTCACCATGGGATCACGGTTATCTTGAGAAGGTTGGACTTTACTCTTCATGTCTTGAGAGATGTCCACTTGTTCTTCATCATTCTTGCCCTTGCCCATCAAGTTTGCCAACCTCTCTCGGAGCCATTTCACTTCTTGCTTGAGCTCATCATTTTTCTTGCCTATGAGACAATCACATGTTTCTACAACAACATTCTCATTGCAAGATGGTGAGCAAGATTCATCAATTAAATCAATGCAAGAAGTTGAAGCATCTACCTTAGAGATAGGAATTGCACATGGGATAGATGGTTCATTAAGCACAAGGGAATCACTAGTTTTAATCTCAATGCTCTCTAGCTTAGATTTTAGCTCTTCATTCTCCTTGCTAAGCAATTTGAATTTGCACAACAAATGTTCATAATTTGTAGCAAGGGTAGCACTAAGATCATTGAGAGCATTAAGTTCTTTAATTTCATTAGCTTGTTTTTCTAGCATCCCTTTTTGCTCATTTACTAGCTCAACAAGATCATCAAGAGAGGTGGTGTCGGATTCATCATCACTTACATTGCTCTCCATACCTCGGGCCATAAGGCACATGTGTGGTGATGATGAAGAGCCATGCATGAAGCGGGTGGTGAAGTTCTTTCTTGATTCATCACTTGAGCTAGAAGAACTTGATTCTCCACCACTTGTCCACTCACGGACGGCGATAGTTGCTTCTTGCTTTGGCCTCCTCTCCTTGACCACCTTCTTCTTGGGCTTGTGCTCGATCTTGGTGAACTTGATGTGTTGATGATAACGCCCTTCTCTCAAGTGGACGTTGTAGCCGTACATGTTGACTTTCTTCACATACTTGAAGATCTTCTCCACGTACTCGGCCACCATGGATTCAACCTCTTCATCACTTGAGGAATCTTCATCGTCACCATCATCACCATCATCTTCACTTGAGCTTCCATGAGTAGTCATCCTACTCAACACCTTCTCTTGTTGGCTTGAGAGGGCATGGCTTGTGCTTGGAGAAGATGGTTCTTGAGGCTTTTCTTGGGACGCCTTCTTGGACTCGGGCATGATTTGAAGCTCATGTGCCATGATCTTGCTCAAGATTTGAGATGGCTTCAATTCTTCGAGCTTTCTCTCATAGATGATAGCCTTCACCAAGTCATAGTCGGGCTTCCGGAGACTTTGAAGGATCTTGCGGTTGATGTTCAAGTCCGTGATGTTCTTCACACCTAAAGCATTGATTCTATTGACAAGCACATTTAGGCGTGAGTACATAGATTCGGCATTTTCATTTGCAAGTTGCTTGAAGCTATTGAATTCCTCAAGGAGACAACCATAGCGTTCATTAGCAACTTCTTTTGAACCCTCATTTTGCTCCTTGATGGTTTTCCATAGCTCATGAGCATTTTCACAAGTAAAAACTCTATTGAAAACGCCTACATCTAGTGAGGACAAAATGATACTCTTAGCAATCACATCAAATTGCTTTTCTTTTCTAGTACCATTTTTCATGCCCTCATCGGTGACTCTCCAAACATCAAGGTCCCTTGCTTGGAGATAGGCCTCCATGAGAACCTTCCACCGAGGATAGCCCGTGCCATCGAAATGTGGAGCCAAACCTAAGGTATCCACCCCTTTCATTCCTCTAAAGAGCAACTCACTAGGCGGTGAAGCCTAACCGTTCCAATGAGCCGGTTTTCACAATTTACCAATCGAATTGGTGTTTCCTTGTGGAGGAAGTGAGTCCCGGCTCTGATACCACTTGTAGGGAATCGGATGCCCATTAGCCTAAGAGGGGGAGGGGGTGAATTAGGCAACTTAAAAACTTTAACCTATGGCTCACTAAATTTTACACAAAAGTAAACTAGAACATACTATCTATATGTGCAACTACGGTTGTTCTAGTGTGAAACTCCCATCCCAAAACAAGGTTTGCAACCTATAGCCATTCCTAGCAAGATACTACTCTAGGAAAGTAAAGGCAAGCAAAGATTGCAATAGAGTAAATGCGGAAACGTAAAGGGGATGAGAGGAAGCAAACTCTTGACACGCGATTTATCCCGTGGTATCGGTAGGCACTAAGCCACCCCTAGTCCACGTTGTTGAAGCACTCACACAAGAGTATTGCTTCTCGGTCACCAAGTCTCTCCCAAGAGCACCAACTTGACTTGCCACAAAGGCTAGCCACTTAGGCACTTGTCAAGCTCCCTTGGTCACCTTGATGCCGCCTCCACTAAGGAGCTTCTCCACCAAGGAAGGGGGTCTCCACGTCCCCCGCACAAAGTGTCCTCGCCGCTCCACACCAAGCCGGAGGGTCGATGACGATTGCCGGTGAGCCACTTAGGCCCCAAGGCTTCCGGCGAACCTTGTACAACTGGATTCACTCAAGAATCACCTCACAAGGTTGGCACAACCTTGCACTCACTCAGCTCTAAGCTAAGCCTAGCACTAAGCACATACACTAAGCATATGCAAGTCTATGGATGAGCAATTAAGCACTTGGATGGATTGGATATGATCTTCAATGTGTCTTGAACTCTCCTGCACTTCCACACAATCCAGCTCTCTCAAATGGGTGAGTGGAGGGGGTATAAATAGCCCAAGGCATCAAACTAGCCGTTGGCTAACGTCCACTGAAAAAGGTACCGTCGGATGATCCGACGCTATATTTTCCAGGGCGTCGGTTCATCCGGTGCCCCTCCCACGTCACTTAGCCGTTGAGGTTCTCTGACACAACTGCTCCGACGCTATGCACCGACGGTGCGTCGGATCATCCGGTGCTGAAGACTCCGCGCTCAAGTCGCCTCTGTTAGCTTCCAATCGACCGTCGGATAGACCGACGCTTCTCCATGTCCAAGGCGTCGGATCATCCGGTGCTGAAGGCTTCGTCTTGGCGTGTCTCTGTATGAATTCAAACTGAGCGTCGGATAGACCGACGGGGTCCCCACTCAGACCGTCGGATCATCCGGTGCTACTGTCTTCCTTGCTCTTCCTCTGCAACTCGTCCGACGCTACTAAATAATGGACCGTCGGTTCATCCGACGGTACCTAGGGTTTGACCCTGTGCACCAACTCGTCCGACGATTGCACCGACGCTTGTATTTGAGGGACCGTCGGTTCATCCGACGGTGTCTTTTCTTTTCCTTTTCTTGCTCGGTTTTGACCCTTGAAAAATACACTATCTTCTCAATTTGGCATATGGTTTTCTTGCATCCTTGGGACCTAGAAGTGTCTACAAAGACATGCTAAAACAGTAGGGTTAGTCCCAATGATCATGTTGTCATGAATCACCAAAATCAAACTCGAACTAATGGCATATGAGGCCATGTTCGCTACACCAGCTCGGGTGGTTCGAGCAGCTCATTTGCTTCCTCATTCAGATTTTTGCCTTTGCATTTGGGATTCTCCAATACAAACTTTTGCTGAACGGGCGCTTTACCCCTTACTAAAGCATCTATGCTCCGTTACCTTTGTTCGCTCATTTGCTATGCGTATTTGAACAACTATTAGGTTTAAACATCAACTTCCACAAAAGTGAGCTATTTTGTTATGGTGAAGCCAAACAGTATGAGCAAATTTATACCGAATTGTTTGGCTGCAGAATAGGATCGTACCCTTTCACGTACTTAGGAATCCCGATGCACCACAATAAACTCCGCAATGCGGATTGGGATGTTATCGAGGAAAGATTCAAACACAAACTAAGTACCTGGAGAGCCAAACATTTATCATATGGGGGGCGTTTGATTTTATTGAACTCTGTCCTGAGCAGCCTCCCTATGTTTATGATGTCCTTCTTTGAAATCCCTAAAGGAGTTTTGGAAAGACTAGATTATTATGGATCTAGATTCTTTTGGCAAGGCAACGGGAATAAACAAAAATATCGCCTAGCCAAATGGGACATCTTGTGTCGTCCTAAAGATCAAGGAGGTTTGAGAATAGCAAACCTCTGGACTAAAAACAAATGTCTACTCAGCAAATGGTTATTTAAATTGTTGAATGAAGATGGCATGTGGCAAACCTTACTTAGAAACAAATATCTGAGTTCAAAATGTCTTTCCCAGGTTACAATTAGACCTAGAGACCCGCATTTCTGGAAAGGTTTGCTAAAGGTTAGGGAAGATTTTCTAGGTTGTGGGACATTGCAGATAAAGGATGGGTCACAAACTAGATTTTGGGAAGATACTTGGATTGGCTCGAAACCACTCAAAGAGCAATTTCCTAACTTGTATAATATAGTCTACTATCCTCATGCTACAGTGGCAAATGTTATGAACCAAACGCCATGGAATATCTCTTTTAGAAGAGATTTAGTTGGGGATAAACTGACTGCTTGGCATAACCTTGTAGCTAAAACAGCTTCCTACCACCTGTCTGATGGGAGGGATACTTTTACTTGAGGCTTGCATAGACATGGCAATTTTACTGTGACTTCTATGTATCAGTATCTGTCGGGGTTCTCTAACCGCCGGCAGATAATTTCTCAGATTGCGTGCCGGGTCTCGGACGGTTGCGCAAACGGGGGGTACACAGGATTTATACTGGTTCGGGCCTCCGGAGAGTAACACCCTACGTCCAGTTCGTGCTGCTGTGTTATTTGCGCTGATTTGTAGTAGGGGTTACAAATGGGCGAGAGAGGGTGCTTGGTCCCAAGTCTCTGTAGCGTGAGAGCCATGGATGGCCGGAGGTAGAAGAAGGAAAAAATGAGAGAGGCCTTCCCTCCGAGGAGAAGAGAGAAGGGGAAAGTAAAAAGTCAAAGAGCGCCTCTCGAGAGCACACATGTCGGTGAGCCCATCCAACCCGCTGCCCGTCGGGCCGCGCGTCGTGCCGCCGCACGCCGGCAACGGCGATCCCAGCAAGGCCCAGCCACAGGGGGCACCTGATATGGCCTTGGTAAGTCGGACCCATCCGTCGGCCATAGGACCCGCCGTCCCTAACGGGTTCCGGCCTTTGGTGGGGCCGGATCTGGCCCCAGGGATGCCAAATCTGGCCCCAACGGCAGCCAGCGGCCCGCCGTCCATTGCTCTTGAACTTCCGAAAGTGCCCCCAGAAGACATGGGGGAGGGGAGGGAGGAGGTGGAGAAGGGAGCCCCGCCGCCGCTGTCCCAACAGCCGAGCAGATTTCTGCCGACCTGCTCTAGCAGCGGCGAGGGGGAGGGCCGGGGCAGAGTGTTTTCTTGTTTGGAGTCATCGTTTGGATGCTTAATTCCATCTTTATCTCTTAGTGTGCTCTGGCTATGAAATATAATTATTGCTCAAGGAAATAACACAAGAAAAGTGACTCTTACCCTTACATCACGGCCAACAAGCTCAATGAGTGTACTCCCTCAGTCCCGTAAAAAGTGCAATTTTAGTTTTTTTAGAACAAATTAGTGGTGGAATGAAAAGACTCTAATATCTTCATTTATTTACCAAATGCAGTAAGTTTTGCCATGCAAATTAGATCTGACCACTTAATTAGAAAGGTTATTAGATCTATTTTCTAGGATTGCATTCTTTGTGGGATTTTTTTTTTCGAAAGCTAGGATTGCACATTTTATGAGACGGAGGGAGTAGTTTACAACATGTCCTGGACTAGACGCCGAAATTTCCATCAATAGGAGATTTTTTTGGCAAGACCCTGACCGCCATTGGCCGGGCGTTAGATGCACCAAGGAAAGGAAGGCCTGCTCGAGCAGAGCCGCAGAGGTTGAGACAAGCAGAGCAAGAAGCTCTGTACTCCGACGATTAGAGGAAGAAGGAAAACATGCTATTACTACACACTATCATTGGAGCAACTAAGGCATAGTTAATTCACATATGTATATACACAATACATGCATGGGTCCTTGGGCCTCCAGAGACGCGGACACAACCCAACAGATATATTTGGGGTGTTTTGATGGAGGTGACTAAAACTAGTGTGACTAAATTTAGTCACTTTAAAAGATTAAAAGGTTACTAATAAAATTAGTCACCTGACTAAAACTCTTTAGCAGGGGAGGGGTAGCTAAAAGTTGTCCTAAAAAAAAAGCTAAAAGTTGTTTTAGTACTCTGTCTCTCCTCATTTACTCTTCATGCATGGGAGAGAGAAGGGGGCTTTAATGATATTTAAATCTCACTTTAATTAGTCAGATCTTCCAAGCAGGAGGTGACTAGAGACTACTAGTCACTAATATAACTTTAGTCATGAGAGTAAAATGTATCCAAACACCCTCTTTGTTTAGCACAAAAATGATGAAAAACCAATTACGTGGTGCACATCACAGATATCAAAATCTAACTTTATTTCCATTACACAAATTTAAATTCCAAGTTTATTTATAGGTGACAGCATATAATACCTTTGGGCATGATGATTTACATAACATAATTAACCAGATGAGATTATCAGCTGCCATTGTTCTGAATCCTCCTCTTCCTGGAAGCCATGCACCTAGGTCTTCGAATCTCGCAGCCAAAAAAGTAGCTGAAGTGGGGTGGTACGGGGGATCTCCACGCGAGAACATCAAATTTCCCTTGAGGCGTAGCAGTTCCAAGTAAGACCTCTTGCACCGTCATTGTAGTAGTTCCGCTGCTGTGATCAACAGAGCTTGTTTCATAGTCATCAAGAATTACAAAATCTTCGTATGATTTGTTCACTCTGGGTACATAGACTGGCTCAGTGACCTCCCATATATCAACTTGGTGTGCACCACCAAACAAGTTCTTATGCTTTAATTCTTGCAAGATTGTAAGCGCCGAGCTCCAAAACCGGGCATCGACATTTGCTTTCAGCAATTCACTGAACATGTTGGCATTCAGGAAACACCCATTCAACTCCATTGCCGTATCCATGGCTATGGATGCCAGCTTGGGGTGCTCAGCTGCGTCCGTGCTCCCAAACAAGCGAACCTTGAAGAAGTACCAAAATGCCTCCTGGTCAAAAAATTGCAATGCTAGTGGGGATGTGGTTCCAAAACTTACAATCTTGTCCGATCGACTCGTGACTATGATTTTGCTGCCACGTGGAAGATGGCGTATGAAAGGTGATGAGTATAATCTCCGCCACAATCCCTCATTGATTTTCTCATTATCCAATCTTTTTGAAAACCTATCCCCATCCAGTTCAACAACGACTAGTATCCTTTCTGCTTGCAAGGCAGTAGGGTTCTGATACGTGATGACAGCATCTGCAAGAGTCACCGTGTTTTCATTTCCAAGATTGGCTCCGCAGAAGAACACAATCTGAGAGAAATGACCACGAACCCTCTCGTCATTGCACGCGTGCTCAACAAGAGTGCTCTTGCCAACTTTTCTAGGGCCAATGATCGGCAGGACACCAGGATTTCCATCACCTTGAGCCTGATCTGCTTGCATCAGGAAGCTGACAACGCGCTCCATCTCCGTTTGGCGACCGAACATGCACTTGTCCAAGACCAAGTACATGCTGTACGGCTGACGGTACAGACGAGGGCATCCGCTAAGGAACACAACGAGCTCACTTGCATCTTCAATGGTGGCCTCGAGGCAGCCAAGAACTTGCTGGAGCTGCTCCTCTCGATCACCCGACGAGCTAGCAGTGCTGCTGCAGCCAATAAAGAGACGACGGGCACGCTTGGCAGCATTGAGATTGGATGGTGTAAACAATTGCCTCACTGCTTGATGCGTGTCTTTGGCTTCATCCTTCTCTTCGTCTCGGCATCTCAAGGTGTAGACGGTGTAGTAGCCTCTGTACATCGCCTTCCTCATCATGTTGAGTTGAAGCAGCATCGCCTGATTCATGACCTGCCGCTCCTCTGCCTCTTCGACGACGATGCGAACCCGGAGCAGAAGTCTCTGCAACCTGTTGAGCCCCTCCTCTACCGTGGGCCTTGAGCATCTTTCCTGATATCTTTCCATCAGAAATGACATGGACCTGCTGGTAAGTTCACTAAAAATTGCAGAGAGAAACATCGCCATTGTTGATCAACTCAATCGGCTATATGTATCCTCCGATCTTGAGTCCTGACAGCAACAGCAAGAGCAGATAAGAAATGTGATCAAGTCCCTAAATGCCACCTACAAACTTTAAAAATATATTGGGCCATTTGGGGCTCCTGAATTTTCCCAAAAACTTTGTAATTAAAAACTTTGTTTCGAATTTTGAAAGCTTCTACTTCAGAATCAGAGCTTTTCATGTGAGACGAAAGAAATAGGGATTTCAAACAATGAAGAACTAGGTTAATTATTGGGGCATTTATGAATGGACGGAGGAGAAAATGCCAGCCACGAGCATTAGCGGGGACAAGGATCGGAACTTTTCCTCTATCCAAAGGCGGAAATGGGGAGGCCTTACCCGACGGGAAAATTTCCTACTCGCTGATGTTTTCCATATTAGTCGTAACTCGTAAAATGAACAAACTAACATCATTTTAGCAAAAAAAGGACCTGACCGTTGATTTATTGATTCTGAAGTAACTATATACTTAACATATGAAATAACTATAAACAATTATTAATATATATTTTTCTACTATGAGCCATAATGTTCTCTATCTACTCAAAAATTTTAAATTTTTAAACTCATCTTGTATGCAAAGAAATAGAAAACAGAAATCTCATTAGAGCTAGAGATTGGATCAACTGAATTAGTTTCGGGAGTAAATTGAATCAAAATTTGTTGAGTGTTAGAAGATAAAACGGATAGGTGAGGGTAGTAAAATAGAATTTTCCCCAACTTTTTCTATTAGGAGCGGTGACTGTGAGCCCCTATTCTTTGTTTGGCATCAAGCTAAGTTGCATATCTGGGAGGTTAAGGTTAGTTAATTATTCTTGGTGGTATAACCAACTCAAATTTTAGCCTTGCAACTAAACCTGGGCTCACTACCGGAGGATGCCCCTCGGCAAAGGCTGAAAACGCACAACAACCTCTTTGTTGTGTGTTTTCCGTCATTACGCACGACAAACGGCGCTTGGCAGCGATCTGCACGGTAAAGGCTCTTTGTCGTGGCGCACGGCGAAGAGGCTTTGCCGTGCGTTTCGCATGGCACACGACAACAAAAAGCGACAGACAGAGGCTAGAAATGCAATTAATTAGTTAAATATAGCAAATAACTACAAAAATCTACTAAATTTTACCATGAAGTATCACATGTCGTATGTATAGATTAGAAAATATTTCAAAGTGAGAAGAATTTGTTTTGAGGGGCAGTTGGATTTGGGACTGAGGAGGATATATATATGAAAAAAATTGTCGCGCGCCAAACTACAAACGCACAGCAAACACACCTCTTTGCCGTGCGCCAAAGCAAAAACGCACGGCAAAGGCTTTTTTTAATAAAATCCAAATTTTACATTGAAAAACATCGAACTTGTTGAATGGCTTCAAAAAAACACCAAAATTTTACATAAAAAAATTTGTATTCAAATTCAACTTGGGTCATCACTTTTAATCCAAATCTAACCATATACTTCTTAACTCTATGAAACCTTATCGGAGATGTTTCGATTGTTAGCATCGTACATGACAAAATATTCAAAAGTCATTCAAATTTGTACCACAGCATTCACACATGATATCATGAGATATAGACAAATCTCATAATTTTCAATCTTCATTTGCATTTTTTAGAATTTGTAAATCATTTGGACACATGACCATGGTCGTGTTTCTTGGTCAAGATGTTTGAAATTTCTTTTGATTTCATGGAAAAGGTATTAAATTGGGCTAAATAACATGAATATCATTTTTTTTCACTCATTTTATTCTATTATTTGAATCACTTGCAGCTCAAATTTGACTTTTTTTCAAAAAAATGATATTTAAATCAGAGCCTATTTTACTACCCACACCTATGTTGTTGTCCGCTTGACCCCCTACCAAATTTAGGCTCGATTTATTCTCCTCAACTATTTAAATTGGTTCAGTCACCGCTGGTTTGTCATTTTGTTAGGTGACTTATAACATGGTGCCCTATATTAGAAATTAGGTTAGGAGTATTTCACGATTATTTTTTATGCAATTTGTATCCCTAGGATCAATTTAGTATTAAATATACTTAACATATGAACTAACTATAAACAATTATTAATATATATTTTTCTACTATGAGCCATAATGTTCTCTATCTACTCAAAAATTTTAAAATTTTAAGCTGATCTTGTATGCAGAGGAATAGAAAACTGAAATCTCATTAGAGCTAGAGATTGGATCAACTGAATTAGCTATGGGAGTAAATTGAATCTAAATTTGTTGAGAGTGTTAGACGATAAAACGGATAGGTGAGGGTAGTAAAATAAAAATTTCCCCAATTTTTTCTATTAGGAGCGGTGACTGTGAGCCCCTATTCTTTGTTTGGCATCAAGCTAAGTTGCATATCTGGGAGGTTAAAGTTAGTGAATTATTCTTGATGGTATAAATAACTCAAATTTTAGCCTTGCAACTAAACCTGCGCTCACTACCGGAGGATGCCCCTTTGCCGTGTGCCGACGCTGGAAAAACGCACGGCAACCTCTTTGTCGTGCGTTTTCCGCCATTACGCATGGCAAACAGCGCTCGGCAGCGATCTGAACAGTAAAGGCTCTTTGACGGGTGCCGTTTATCGTGGTGCACGGCGAAGAGGCTTTGCCGTGCGTTTCGCATGGCACATGGCAACAAAAAGCGACAAACAGAGGCTTGAAATGCAATTAATTAGTTAAATATAGCAAATGACTACAAAAATCTACCAAATTTTACCATAAAGTATCACATGTTGTATGTATAGAGTAGAAAAAAATTTCAAAGTGAGAAGAATTTGTTTTGAGGGGCAGTTGGATTTAGGACTTGGGAGGACATATATATATATGGAAAAAAACTTTGTCGTGCGCCAAACTAAAAACGAATGGCAAACACACCTCTTTGGCGATCCCACGGCAAAGGAACCTCTTTGCTGTGCGCCAAACCAAAAACTCACGGCAAATGCTTCTTTAATAAAATCTAAATTTTACATAGAGAAACACCAAAATTGTCGAATGGCTTAAAAAACCAAAATTTTACATAAAACAACTTATGTTGTCTATTGCCTATAGAAAAACAATTTGAATTCAAATTCAACTTTGATCGTCACTTTTAATCCAAATCTAACCATATACCTCTTAACTTTATGAAACTTCATCTGAGATGTTTCGATGTGTAACAATCGTACATGACAAAATGTTCAAAACTCATTCAAATTTTTACCACAACCTTCACACATGATATCATGAGATATAGACAAATCTCATAATTTTCAAACTTCATTTGCATTTTTTAGAATTTTTAAATCATTTGGACACACGACCATGGTCGTGTTTCTTGGTCAAGATGTTTGAAATTTATTTTGATTTCATAGAAAAGGTCTTAAATTGGGCTAAATAATATGAATATCATTTTTCACTCATTTTATTCTATTATTTGAATCATTTGTAGTTCAAATTTGACTTTTTTCAAAAAATTTCATGAAATGCAATTAATTAGTTAAGTATTATATTAAATGAATACAAATCTACCAAATTTTACCATGAAGTATCACATGTTGTATGTATGGAGTAGAAATTTTTCAAAGTGAGGAAAATTTGTTCTGAGGGGCAATTGGATTTGGGACTTAGGAGGACATATATATGGAAAAAAACTCTACCATGCGCAGACTGAAAACGCACGGCAAACACATCTCTTTGTCGTGCGTTTTTTTTGTGGCGCATGGCAAAGGGGACAAAAAAATCATCTCCACCACCCTGTTACTAACGGTCGCAGCGAGGGACTAACGAACGGTGGGAAAAAATAGTTTGCCGTGCGAAAAAAATACACGACAAAGACATGTGTTTGCCATGTGTTGCAAAAAAACGCACCGCAAACTCTTGTATTTGCAGTGAGTTTTTTTGTGACGCACGACAAACAATAATGTATTGTGCGTAGGCTCTTTGCCATGCGCCTGATAAGAAGCGCACGACAAAGAATAAAACACATGAGAAAGTGTGATTTTCTAGTAGTGGCTATTCTTTTTTTCAAGAGTGTCCTTAAACAAGGATTCGACGCCTCAATATTTCATACACGATAACACACTAGCATTACTTGAACTTTTTAAGAGGGAACATATCAGTTGCAAACCATATATCTTGTGCAAATTTGAAAACATTCAATCAAAGTCACAAGAGACCCTCATATATCTTGAGAAGAGGGGGTTAGCGTGGACTATAAACTAGAGCCGAATCTTGTACTATGTATGTTCTTTAGAGGCTAATCGTGGCACACACTAAAGTTCGGCGCGACATGATGAACTTTAGACCACATGTCAGCATGACATGACGAGGGTAGCGTTGTGCACGCCGTGCGCAGGATATCAGCAAGGTAGGTGGCATATCGTTGAAAAAAAAAAACAAAGAAACATTCAGACCCGAGTAGTGTCGCAATTAATCCCGTTAATGTTGACAGTAAACAGAGATGAAGAAATAGTAAACACGTACGTACGCCGGAGCTCCGCCGCCGTCGACGCAAAGCTGCGCCGCTCCTTCCTCGGCGTCAATCTTGGGCTCATGGCTGGCTTCTACTCCATATATATATAACCGGATAAATGAAGTGAAAGCATCGAGCCGGCCGGACGAAATAAAAGGTGTTGGGTACACAGTATACTAAACGTCTTGACCACGCGCACGCGTTGTTGGATACCAAAAAACGTCTTGACCACGCACACGCGTTGTTGTATACTCCAATTCTCCGAGCGAGGTTGGACGCGCGTCGGCTCGTAATAGACTGACGACAACGACGACGACTGACTGACGGACTGATCGTTGACGTCGACTGACGGTTGGGGCATATGGCAGATTTCTCCGTACTCTGAAATGTGAACTCTAGTTTGCCCTTTCGTCTGAACTCCTCCTATCCAAAGCCGCCATATGGTAGTAAAAAAAAGAAGAGAAAAGCCATATGGCAGTTGAAAAGGATCTCGAATTCCCAATGCATTTCAGAAGCAACAACAGGGCTGGTTTTCGCGGCTGTGACTTCCAACACTTGCTCAAAATTACCCGCCATGCATGCCATCCTGAAATGGCATACCGGTTCGATTTATTTTCGTTGCCCCCTTCCCGGCCTGACCTCTTGCAGCTGCCGACCCGAATTCTGAGACGACCTATTACTCCTTTCGTCGTCCCCCAAATTTTTTTCACCCAAAGTGTATCCACTTCGTGGGCCAGTGTTCACGTCAGCTGGCGCACACTGTATGCCACAGTTCACGTACTCAAACTTTCTAATACGGTACACACGACGCCAATCCCACCCACAAATCACGATCACGCCCAAATTTATTTTCCATTTCTTTCTGTTTTCCAAATAGACCAAACCGTGTGTGTCTGTTTCCTTTCATTCACACGAAACCTTCCTTCCCTCATTCCTTCCCTACTTTAAATTAAACCCCGCCCAAATTTATTTCCTCTTTGTTTCTCATTTCCAAATAGAATCAAACCGTGTGTCTGTTTCCTTCATTCACAGGAAATATTCCTTCCCTCATTCCTTCCCTAATTTAAATTAAATCCCGCCCACTAATCACGATCACGTCCGAATTTATTTCCCCTTTGTTTCTCCTTTCCAAATAGAACCAAACTGTGTGTATGTTTCCTTTCATTCACATGAAACCTTCCTTCCCTAATTTAAATTAAATGTCATACAAATGTTTTTGTTTCCTTTTTAAATTGTTTGCATGACGTGACAAGTTTTGGCATGGGCGATTTGATTGCTGCGATTTCGGGATGGACCTGATTGATTGCCGCAATGCTGCCTTAATTTCTCACAAGCCCAGCAATCCTTTATAGCCGTTCCATTGTTGCTTGCTTCTTCTCGCGCGTGTTTCCTTTGCTGCTTGTGCAACGGGCTGCTGCCTGCTCATCGATAGCCATCCCCGTGAGGCGCCAGCTCTCCAGTTAATCCCCGGATGATAATTTTCTTCCGGGGAGCTTTTGTAGGGGCGCGGGCACGCGGCGGCGAGGCTGTCAACTGCACGTCAGCATGGTTATCATCCAACGAGGTCTCCACGAATCGCGCATTAGGGCGGCGATGACGGGGCTGTGCACTGCTCCGTCAATCGTCCATCTCTGATCAGGTTTGTTCAGCTTTGTTGCCCTTCGGTCCGTGAACTGTGATATGTACCCATCTCCCATCTCTAACTCCCTAACTCGACACTAAGACAGTGGCGAGGGTCTATATCTGGTTTTTGCAATGAGTCAACACATCCCCTTCGGTGATATTACGAACACAGGATCTCGTCGTGCCTCTCGTGGCTCGAAGAGGAAAAATGATCAATTGAGCAATACTTCTGAAGGCAGTGAGTTCCTTCTTTGATGAATCCATAGGGTTTTAACCTCCTTTTGTTATACCAATGCATTTCCATTTTTTTGTTCGAACCTGTTACAGTCAACAAGAAACGTCATGAGAGCTATGCAAGTTTACCAGCTGAAGTCAAGGAACAGCGGAATGCAAAGCGGTGACAAGATTACCAGCGAAAGAAGGTTGAGAAAGAGGCATTTGCGGCAGTAGCAGCTCAACAACATCAAGAGGTCATGCCGGTTTGTCAACGTAAAAGGGATGGTAACCTGGTTGTAGTGGCAGAACATACACAAGAGTTCACACCAGAATCCGTGTTGATTAATCTAACACCTAAATCAGGTTTTACAACATTCTGAGCTTGATTTTTGTTATTTTTTGGTATAATTGTTTTTATTTTGTATTTTGCCCTGATTATATGTCCAGGGCGTCCCCATTATTTTGGTTCTTTTGCTGGTGGACAAGAATTTGAAATCTTATACCGGTTGCCTATCTAATCATAGAATTGATTTGAGTACACCTGCATCAGGTGTGTTTCTTTCTGAATTAATTTAATGTAGTAGCTGTATATTTTTTGACGCGTTGACATTAACATTTTCATGCGAAGCGGTTTTCCACGGTTATGGATCTATTACTGGTCGTCAAGGGTTTGCATCTTATACCTTAGGGCATGGAATTGATTTGAGTACACTAGCATCAGGTATGTTTCTTTTGCAATGGAAAATTCAATGCGGTACCTTGATTCTTTTTTTACGCACTGACATGTAAATTTTCATGATGATATGTGAAGTGATTTCTCACGATCATGGATCTGTTAGTGGTCAACAAGGGTTTGTCTCATATTCTGGTTAGTTAATTATTTTACTTATAGTGTGTTGATAATTATTACTAATTAAATAATCAACATAGTTTTTTTTGACAAAAATCAAGGGATGGAATTATTACTTATAGTGTGTTTATTTTGCTAGCAATGTTAAAGGATGGAATTGACGACTATGACAATCAAGACGAGTGGCTTCATCGGAACAATAATTTTTCATGCGACCGAATTGTAAACGTAGATGTTGTTGGTGATGAATCCACCTTGTTGGAAATTCCATTGTCTAAAATAGGTAAGTATATGTATCACTGATGTTGTTGGTGATGAATCCACCATGCTGGAAATTCCATTGTCTAAACATACATATTTTTTCTTGATTAGTAGGTGCCCTTGGTTAGATGTAGAGTTGTGGTTTTCAGTAACTAATTTAGATTGCTCTTTTAATTTGTCAGCCATATTAGAGGGAGGAATTGATCATGATGACAATCAAGACGAGTGGCTCCATCAGAACAATAATTTTGCACGTGATAGAATTGTAAATGTAGACGATGTTGGTAATGATGAGCCCAACAGGCTGAAGATTCCGCTGTCTCAAACAGGTAAATATCCACATCAGTAATGTGGAGTACAACTGTAGATTAAATTGATTTTTATTTAATTGGTTAAAGGGAGTGTCAAAGTTTTTTGGTAGATTAGTAGTTTCTTCGCACCACTACTTCCACCTTTTTTTTGCTTTGATGTGGCTTCTTTATCATCACACTTGACATGGTGTCTTTGTTTCCTTGACCCGACAGAGGCGAAGAGGCCCCGACATGGCTTGTCCTGCATATAGTTGAAATGGTTGTTGATTTTTGGTGAATCTTGATACATATTACCACAATTTCTTTTTGGCTTAAAGATACTAGAGTCAAGCTCTCAAGAAAAAATAGCTTTCTTAGATAGCAAATTACAGTTAGAAAATTAAGTTGAAGATTTAGTTAGGTATTTTGCAACAAAATTAACTTGCAAAATTAGTTAAGATGTTTAAAACATATATGAGGTGGGTTATATCTCTCTAGAAAAGATAACAAAGTATTTAATTTAGATGTAACTGTACAATTTCCTAGAATTTGAATTTCGCACTCTAATCCCTTAAAATCTTGGATATCATTTAGTTTGAACATATTTTGGTGAATATGTGTTCTACAATGGCATGTTATGGAACAATACCCAAGCTCAAACTGCGCAATTTTTATCTTGTGATTTTGTTGGCATAAGTTTTTTATCTCATTCATGAAGGGAGGGATGAAGGTTGTCTTTCTTACACATGGATGCTTCAAGAAATCTTGGTTGTTCTGCTATAAGATGTTGATATCAGTTGGGTTTATTTGGTTTCACGGGAAGATGGTTTAGAATTTAGACGTTATCAAAGATCCCAAGGTTATGAAGAAAATGAAGACCATCCTTAACAAATACTACAAGGATAAAAAATAGTAATATATACATGTCTTTGATGACTGATGTCATGTGTCTGATGGTCACACTCTGATGGATTACTCCTTCCATTGTAAGTTGTAACTCTGGTATGTGGGATATGGAGCTCTCATCAAGGAGATCTTTTGGGAAGAAGATGTGAAGCACATCGTAGCTATTCCTATCACTGGTAGAGCGGGAGGCTTCTGTATGCCCCTTTAGTCCCGATTCAACTTTGGAGCTGGGACTAAAGGCCTTTCGTCGACGTGGCCAGAAATGGTGTGTGAGCCGCATACCCTTCTGTCCCGGTTGGTATTACCAACCGAGACTAAAGGCTCCGCTTCCAAAACCTAGAGAGGCAATAATCATTACGTAGACCTTTAGTCCCGGGTGGTGTTTCGACCGGGGACTAAAGGGATCCCCTTTAGTCTCGGGTGAAAACACCACCCGAGATTAAAGATTTAGTCCTGGGTGGTGTTTCCACCCGAGACTAAAGGGACCCCCTTAGTCACGGGTGAAAACACCACCTGTGACTAAAGGCCCTTCTCCCACCTACCGCAGGTCCCTTCCCCTCTTTCGTATCTATTTCTCTTCCACCGAACAAGTCAACTCATCTCCTTCCTCTCATTCATTTTCTTGCCTTCTTTCATTTCTGCATCTCATCCCTTCCCTGTTCTACAGATGGAGAAGGGCACCAAGGACACGTCCCCGAGGGAGCGCGCGCTGGCGCGGGTGACCGGTCCCGCGGCTCGGCACGGCGGCGCCCCGGCGCGGGCGGCCGGCATCGGGTCGGCACGACAGCGTCCCGGCGCGGGTGGCCCTGCGGGCGGCGCGCCGGTGCAGGTGGCCCCGCGGCTGGGCACGGCGGCGCGCGTGCGGGCGGCCAGGTGCTACGGCCGGCGGCCTGGCACGGCACGCATGCGGGCGGCTAGGTTCTTTTTTTTGCGTTTGTGAATGATTTGTGTGTTGAGGAATTCATATGTTGTGATGTGCAAAAGAATCTTGTGAGATGGATTTGTGAGATATTAAATTCGTGTTATGAATTTGTAGATGATTTGTGAGATGAACTTGAATGAATTTGTGTGATTTTATATGTGAATGGTGTAGTGAAATTGAACCCGTTCTTGTGAATGGTGTAGTGAAATTGAACTTGTTCTTGATGGAATTGAACTTGTTCTTGTTGGAGTTGGGAGTTGGAGTTGGAGTTGGAGCCGGCGGAGCTGGAGCTGGCAGTAGATGCCAGCTTCTGCTGGGCTTTTTTTTATTTCCTAAAAACCCTTTAGTCCCGGTTGGTATTACCAACCGAGAGTAAAGGCCCCCTTTAGTCCCGATTGCTCACCCGGGACTAAAGGGGGGGGGGGAGGGGAGGGGGGCTTTTGTCTCTCATCATTAGTCCCGGTTGGACATGAGAGACCTATTCCCTTTACCAACCGGGACTAAATCCCCTCTCCCTACCAGCGTATTAAGCCAGGAATGGAGGATACTCTTGCATGGCATTTTGATGACAAGGGGCTTTTCTCAGTCAAATCTGCCTACCATGTCATAGAATCCTAGATGATGAACAAGCGAGTCAGCATCCAAGGTAGGAAGGTGAATCTAGCAGTGGAAATTCGTTGGCTGCGTATTTGGAAGCTACCCTACACCCCGAAGGTGAAACAGTTTATGTGGCGCTTAGCACACAACAGCCTCCCTCTCCGTCTGAGCATCAAGAGGAGGGGAGTGGACAATGACACAAGATGCCCGATATTGGAAAGGTAATTAGAGTTCATACACTGGTAGACAGAGGACTTTTAGTCTCGGTTGGTAGAGGCCTTAGGTCTCTCCACTCCAACCGGGACTAATGATGAGAGACAAAAGGACTCCCCTTTAGTCTTGGGTGAAAGAACCTGGACTAGGGGGGCACGCCAGCGTTAAAAAATATTTGAAAATCCCTGGGAGGCCCTCACACCTTTCTAGAAGGCTTCCCTTCCCCTCGTGTTGCCCTCCCAGGCGGCTCGGGGGGCCATCCCGCCTGCCGCCACCGGCCCCTCCCCCTCGAGCAAAGCTGGCCGTCGCCATCACCACCGGCGTGCGTGCGGCGGCGGCGGTCCCTCCCCTCCCCTCTCTCATCTTCCCCCTCCCCCCATCCCCTTCCTTCCTCTTTCTCCCCACCCCACACCATGCCATGGTCGCATCCAGATTATCTGCCTCTGCCCTCCTCTCCTGGCGGCCGGGCTCAGCTACGCTGGAGCCGCCACCTCTTCCGGGACCTCGAGCTGCCGCCGTAGCCACCCCTTCCCCCACTCTCTTCCCTCCCCGTTCCCAATCCTACAACCCTAGATCTAGATCTGGGGGTGACGAGGGCCCAGATTAGGGCCCCCTTTGATGGTGAGATAATCACTCCTCAGGTAGAGTCTTCTGACACCATTGACAACGTGAAGGCCAAGATTCAAGACGAGGAGGACTAAGGACCCCTGTCAAGACCATCACTGGCAAGACGTCTTGTTCCCGACTAGTTGGGAGCTTCTCCGGCAAGTTCCCTACTAGAGGAAGCTTCTCCGACAAGTCTCCGCCTCGCACGACAAGTCTCCGCCCCGCACGACAAGTCTCCGCCTCGCACGACAACCAGCTCGTTCGCACGAGCACTCTCCGTCTCCGACCAAGACACGACCCATACCTCGTGGCACAACCTCAGCACACGAACTCTTCCTTTAAGACGTGTGGGGCGCCAGTTCCCCATGCCATGCAAGCGCACCAGCTGGCGGCATGCGCGGGCGTCCGGCTCTGACAGGAGTCTTAATGCAGCTCTGCCCAGCCACGCGGCCATCAACTCGTCGTCACATCCGACCCTGCAACACGCCAACTCCGACCGAGGCACTCGAGTGCCCCCTATGATTAACACTGGCCTACGATTAGGCCTTAACGTGGCGGGCTCATCCCGTACTCAAATGGGTCGAGTCAGCACCAAACTACTCGGAGGAAGCGCCAGGCGTCCCAAGTGAACAACCCGCCCGGCCACGCGGCGGCCCCAGCGACAACATAGTGCGGCTCCACTTCAATGCGCCCTGATGGACGGCGACGCACGAGAGGACGTCCCAGCGGCCAGCATTGTAGCATTTCTATTATTTCCCTTTTTGCCCCTCCCCCTTGCGTCTATAAAAGGGAGAGGAGGGCAACCGTCACAAGGGCTGACGAACTGAACACTCATACTCTGGGACTTGGGCTCGACACCCTCTCCTGACCAGTTTGTAACCCCTACTACAAACAACTCTAGCACGGGAACACGGCAGCTCGACACTGGACGTAGGGTGTTACTCCTCGAAGGCCCGAACCAGTATAAATCCCGGTGTCTCCTGTGCTAACCATCCGGGTCTGACACACGATTGATACAAATTTACTGTCCGGCGGTAGAGAACCCCGACAGTTAGCGCGCCAGGTAGGGGCACATCGTGTGTCTCGACGAACTTCACCAACGGCACGGATGGAGGGCCGCAGGGTTTCGCTAACCCCTGGGGCCACCATGCGTTTCGGCTCCCTCGGCTTCGTCTACGCCGGGCCGGCGGAGTCCGTCGTCGGGCGCACCTTCGCCCGACCAGCCCGTCCTAACGCCCTGACGGGGGCGGCGGGACGCACGGCGTTCGTCCGAGGCTTCACGGACGAGACGATCATGGCTATGTTGAGGCCAAACCCGACACAGGAGTATTTTAGGCTCGCCGCCTACTACCTCACCGACCTCGCCTTCCAGGCTAGCGGAGCTGAGCCGCTCGCCTGGGGAGAGTTCATGGAGCGGTACACCGCTATGTACCCCCGTGGACAGCTAGGCCTCCCGGACGACCCGGCGACGGCCTACGTGGATGCGCTGTGAACGTCCCGCACCACCCCGGGCTCCGCGGCAGCCCGGAGGGCGCCTCGAGCGCCCGCGCGCAACTTCACATGCGAGTGCTTCGTCTGCGTGGCATCAACCTCGAGCAGCTCCAACGACGCAGAGCCGGCGCCACGCCATCGCGCCACCGACACCCAGCGCAGGGCGCGCCTCGACGAGCTTGCCGAGGCCAGGCACCAACTTGATGAGGAGCTGGCCAACCTCCACCGGGAGCTCGGAGAGGACTACGGGCCTCGCAACACGCGGCCAGCACCGCTGCCTGCCCCGCAGCAGGTCCCGGTGTAAGAACAGCGCCGCGAAGGAAATGGCGAATGGCAGGAGCGCCGACCAGCCGCCGAGCAGCCCCAAGCCCGCACCCCGACACCGCCGGCTCGAGGGCGTGTGCGTGATGATGACCGACACGCCGACGAAGGTGCGAACGTCCACATCAACGCTGACGGTGATGCCCCGCCGCTCTTCAGGCGGGCATCGCAGAACCTAGCCACTGCGGCCATGCTGCTACGCAGCTGCCCGGAGGCGGCGACCTCTGGGGAGAGACAAGTGCGCCAGCAGCTCAAGGCGCTACTCGAAGCGGCAGCGGCACAGCAGGCGGAGAGCTCCGCCTCGCGCTAGAGGTCGGAGCGTGACCGAGGGGCAGCACCTTCCGCGCATCGCTCAAACCCTCCCCCCTCTCAGCATCAGGACCGCGGGGACAGGGCCGGGGGCGCAGTGTTGGCGGTCAAGAGCCATCTTGGGCCCAACCGCGACGCCCGGGACACCATTGTAGCTCGCCGACGGGCCGCGAGCATCGACAACCACCGCGACGGCGACAACCACAACCACCGCGATGAGCACCACCCGCGCCGACACGACGACCGAGGACATGGGTGACGTTACGACAGCGATGACGACCGCGAGTGCAGCTGGTCTCCAAGTCAAAGGGGTCCGCGGGCTTTCAGACAGGGCGTGCAGGACGCAAAGTTCCCCTCACGTTTCCGGGCTCCGACCAACGTCCCCAGGTACGACGGGGACACAAACTCCACCGTGTGGCTGGAGGACTATCGGCTCGTGTGCCACGCGGGTGGAGCGACAGACGACCTCTTCATCACCAAGAATCTGCCGCTCTACCTCGGCGACTCTGCGCGGACGTGGCTCGAGCACTTGCCCCGCGGCAAGATCAATGACTGGACCGACCTACGCCGGGTCTTCGTTGGCAACTTCCAAGGCACATACGCCCACCTCGACAAGAAGTGGGAGCTGCGAAACTGCAAGCATAAGCTGGGGGAGAGCCTGCGCGAGTACATCCGGCGCTTCTCGAAGCGCTGCACCGAGCTTCCCGGCGTGACGGACAATGACGCCATCTCAGCGTTCCAGAACGGCACGACCTGCACCTCCCTCATCCATCAACTCGGGCGTCGCACGCCCCGAACTACTCGGGAGCTCCTCGACATTGCAAGCAACCACGCGGACGGCGAGGAGGCAGTGGTGGCGACCCTCAACACCCCCAGGGAAAGGGAAAACAAGTCGTGGACCATGGCGAGGGGACGTCTTCGCGTTTCAAGAAGAAGAAGAAGAAGAGCGACAAGCGATGGCGTGACGACAACCTTGTCGCAGCAGTTGAGCGCAAGGCGACGCGACCCAAGAGCAGCCCGACCAAGGCTGGTCCTCCGAAGGAACATTTCGAGAAGCTCCTGGATGCGCCGTGCCCCCACCACGAGGTCCCCGTGAAGCATGCACTCAAGGACTGCCATTTGATCAAGAACTACGTCAACGGCACCCTCGAGCGAAGGGCGGCAGATCCGTCGAAGAAGGTCGTGCCGCCTCCCGACAATGACGACGACGACGCGGAGGCTTGGTACCCAGGCGAGGACGGGGCGGTCCACATGATCTTTGGCGGATCCCCAGCGCGACCCTCAAGGCGCCAAGAGAAGCTGATCATGCGTGGGGTCTACAACGCCGAGTCCTCGACTCCCTCGTACTTAAAGTGGTCGGAGGTTCCGATAACCTTCGACCGCAAGGATCACCCCGACCGCGTACCACAGCCGGGGCTTACCCACTAGTGGTAGCTCCCCTGTTCAGGTCCAAGCGTGTCCACAAGGTCCTTATTGACGGGGAGAGCAGGATCAATGTGCTCTATGCATCGACGCTCGATGACATGGGCATCCCGCGGTCCAAACTGCGGCCTTCAACCGCACCATTCCATGGGGTCGTCCCTGGGATGGAAGCACTCCCGATCGGGCAAATCGATCTGCCCGTCATGTTCGGGACGCTGCAAAACTTTCGCACATAAACCCTCACCTTCGAAGTGGTGGGGTTCTCGGGGACGTATCACACTATCCTCGGGAGGCCAGCGTACGCCAAGTTCATGGCCGTGCCCAACTATACGTACCTCAAGCTGAAGATTCCCGGTCCGAAGGGGATCATCACAGTGGGGACTACGTTCCAGCGCGCATTCGAGTGCGACGCTGAGTGCTTCCAATTTGCGGAGGCACTGATTCGGTCCAAGAGGCTTCACGCCGAGCCTCACTCCGAGGATCAAGATATCCCCGAGTCGTCCAAGTGAGCGGCCTGCTCTTTCGAGCCCGCCAAGGACATCAGGGATGCGGCCGTCTCCGACGATGGCCGTACGCTCCGTATCGGGACGGCGCTCGATCCTAAATAGGAAAGCGCGCTCGTCAACTTCCTCAAAGCAAACCTCGACGTGTTTGCATGGAGACCTTCCGACATGAAGGGGATCCCGAGAGAGGTTGCCGAGCACAAGTTGAACATCAAGCCGGGATCGAAACCGGTGAAACAACTCCTTCGCCGCTTCAATGACGAGAAGTGCAAGGCAATTGGCGAGGAGATCAAGAAGCTCCTTAGTTCAGGGTTCATCCGAGAAGTATTCCACCCCGAGTGGCTTGCTAACCCTATACTTGTAAAGAAGAAGAATAAGAAATGGAGGATGTGTGTTGATTACACAGGCCTTAACAAGGCATGTCCCAAGGATCCGTTTCCTTTGCCTCGCATAGATCAGGTAGTTGACTCAATAGCTGGGTGTGAAACCCTCTGTTTTCTCGATGCGTACTCCGGGTACCACCAGATAGCGATGTGCATAGCGGACCAACTCGCGACCTCATTCATCACTTCGTTCGACGCTTACTGCTACATGACGATGCCCTTCGGGCTCAAAAACACGGGCGCTACGTTCCAAAGATGCATGCGACGTGTCTTTGGGGAACTCATAGGACGCATCATCGAGGCATACGTCGACGATATTGTGGTCAAATCGAAAAAGACCGGGGATCTAGTCCCAGACCTCACAGAGGTGTTCGCGAAGCTGAGAGAGCACGGGGTAAAGCTGAACCCCGAGAAATGCGTTTTCGGGGTTCCGAGGGGCATGCTCCTCGGCTTTGTCGTGTCGGAACGCGACATTGAAGCTAACCCTGAGAAGATCTCGGCCATCACGGACATGGGGCCGATCCAAAACTTGAAAGGCGTACAGCGTGTCATGGGCTGCCTCGCGGCTCTTAGCCGATTCATTGCACGACTCGGGGAGCGTTGCCTGCCGCTGTACCGCGTAATGAAGAAATCCGACCACTTCGCATGGACTCCCAGGCTCAGGAAGCGCTCGATTCCCTCAAGAATAGGCTCAAGAGTCCACCGATCCTCACGGCCTCGACGCCTGAAGAACCGATGCTCCTGTACATCGCCGCAACAACCCAGGTGGTCAGTGCTACGCTGGTAGTCGAGCGAGAAGAACCCGGAAGGTCACTCAAGGTGCAGCACCCGGTTTACTTCGTGAGCGAGGTACTTTCCGACTCGAAGACTCGCTACTCACAAATACAAAAACTCGTGTACGCTGTCTTGATGACCAAGCGCAAGCTCCGCCACTACTTCGATGCACACCCCATCACGGTGGTGTCCAAGTACCCGCTCGGAGAGGTTATCCAGAACCCCGAGGCCGAGGGAAGGATAGCCAAGTGGGCGCTCGAGCTGATGGGGCAGAACATCTCGTATGCGCCCCGCAGTGCCATCAAGTCCCAAGTGCTGGCGAACTTTGTTGCTGAGTGGACGAAGATCCGAACTTCGCCGGTGCCTGTCGAGAACGAGACATGGACAATGTACTTCGACGGCTCGGTCATGAAGAAAGGAGCGGGAGTAGGCCTTGTCTTCATCTCGCCTCTGGGCGTGCGCATGGAGTACATGGTTCGACTGCACTTCCCGGCCTCCAACAACGTCACCGAGTACGAGGCACTCATCAACGGCCTCCCAATAGCGGTTGAGCTCGGGATCTGCCGTCTCGAGATCAGAGGAGACTCAGAACTTGTCATGGATCAAGTCATGAAAGAGAAAAACTGTGTTGATCCGAAGATGGCGGCATACTGCCAGGCGGTGCGCGAGCTGGAAGGCAAGTTCCATGGGCTCGAGCTTCACCATGTGCTGCGTGACTACAACAAAGCTGCCGACGTCCTCGCCAAGACTGCATCGAGCCGCAAGCCGGTGCCACACGGAGTCTTCGCGAGCGACCAGCACGCACCCTTTGTACGTGTTGAAGGGGAGAATCCACCGGAGCCTGAGGGACCAGAAGTCATGGAGATCGACTAGCCGCCCGAGCCGAACCTTGAGGACCCGGATTGGTGCTTTCCCATCCTTGAGTGGCTTGTCGAGGGGAAGCTGCCCTCCGACCAGACGGAGGCATGCCGCATCGCGCGACGAGCTAAAGCATTCGTCCTCATCGAGGCGAGCTCTACAAACGAGGTGCAGCGGGCATACTCATGCGTTGCATCCTCGGAGATCAAGGCAAAGAACTGCTTCGTGAGATCCATGCCGGCACGTGCGGACACCACACCGGCCTGAGGACTCTTGTCAGAAAAGCTTTCCGACAAGGGTTCTACTGGCCCACTGCAGTGGCCGACTCCAAGGACATCGTGCGTCGCTGCGAGGGGTGTCAGTTCTACGCCCGACAAACTCACCTCCCGGTGCAAGCACTTCAAACCATCCCCATCACATGGCCCTTTGCTGTGTGGCACCTCGACATGGTGGGGCTGCTCCGACAAGCGCCCGGGGGCTTCACGCATCTCCTCATAGCGGTCAACAAGTTTTCTAAGTGGATCGAAGCTCGACCCATCGTGAACGTCCGGTCCGAGGAAGCCGTAGCATTCTTCACCGACATCATCTATCGCTTCGGCATACCCAACACGATCATCACCGACAACGACACCCAGTTCACGGGGAAGAAATTTCTCAACTTCTGCGACGACAACAATATTCGTGTGGACTGGTCGGCCGTGGCGCACCCGAAGACGAACGGACAAGTCGAGAGAGCCAACGGCATGATCCTACAAGGGCTAAAGCCTCGCATCTTCAAGCATCTCGAGAAGTTCCGAGCAAGTTGGGTGGCCGAGCTACCGTCTGTTCTATGGAGCTTGCGCACCACACCTTGTCGGGCAACTGGCTTCACGCCTTTCTTCATGGTGCATGGGTCAGAAGCGGTCCTACCTACGGACATTGACTACGGCAGTCCACGAGTACAAGCCTATACCGAGGAGGGCAACCAAGTCGCGCTCGAGGACGCGATCGACCAGCTCGACGAGGCGCGTGACGTGGCGCTCCTACGCTCCGCCAAGTACCAGCAAGTCCTGCGACGCTACCACGAGCGCAACATACGCGCACGCGAGTTCCACGTCGGGGACCTGGTCCTCCGACGGGTTCAAGGCAGCAAAGACCGACACAAGCTCTCGCCCCCTTGGGAGGGGCCATTCATCGTCCACCAAGTGCTCCGACCCGGAACATTAAAGATCTGATACGAGGACGGACGGGTCGTCTCCAACGCATGGAACATCGAGCACCTGCGGCCATTTTACCCTTGAGTAACTGTTTAAATCTTATAAATTAGTGAATAAATGCCGCATGCTTTGTTCATTTGTCTATAAGTTCGAAAACTTCTCGGTTGCCATGTTTCCGTATGTTGCAACTTTTCTGAAGGCTAAGTGGCGAGCATCCCCGCACCCGTGCCGGAACGCTCCCCGCTCGGGGGCTACCTAGGGCACGATGCCCTCCTTCCGTTTTTCACGATTTTTCAAAACAAAATCTGACATCTGTGTCGTAACCGATCGCACGGGCGAAAGGTTTTTTGGCGGAAGGCTCGACCTTACGAGAAGTAAAGACCATGGCCTGCGTGGGCACGACGTTGCTGCTCGTTCACTGTTCCTAGCGCCTACGCCTCCGTGGCTACGGTGCGAAGACTTGCGAGCACAGCTCGGGTCCTCAGGTCTTCGTCCGACCTCTTTTCAAAAAGCGCTCGAGCAACCGCCCAGACTCCGGTCTAAAATGATTTTGACGGCAAATCTCGCGAGTTACTTCTCGAACTTCCCCAAGTGCTCGGGGGCTGCAAACGCGTGGCACCCCTTAGAGGTTCGAGAGGGCCGAGCTTCTCGACTCCTACGCCCCCGCGTTTCCAAAGTAGAGCTTGGTCATCTCAAACTCCTAAGGTCTGCTACACGTTATTGCGGTCGACCCTGGGTGCTCGGGAGTGTTCGAGCTGTAATACTTTTTGAACGAGTTCTCGATAACATAATGATGTTCATGGTGTTACGCATACAGACTATTCTTAACTACCTATGCCTAAGTATGATACATCTAAGATGAAGGCCTGGAGCTCTCTAGGTCTTCTGGTGCGTCTCTTGGTAACACGTCCAGGTCCTTCAAGGTGGAGTCGGCCATGTCGCGGGCGAAAGCGGCGCAGTCTTCCTCAAGCTCGTCACAGTGGGCGTCAGAGATGCTAGGGGCCCAGCCGCCGCTCAGCGTCGTGCGGTCCAACCCCTGGTAGTGCGACTCGAACATGGCGAGCACCCGGTGCACCACCCTCCGAGCAGTCGACAACTCCCGCTCCCTGATCACTCCCGGGAGACGCCCGACCTCTTCAAGAAGCCTGTCAGGGAGCATTGGCCCGATTGGGACACCGAGCCCCGACAAGACCCCACCGATAGCTCTCGTAAGCTTGGCGTGATCCAGGATGCTCGTCTCGCGAGACGCCTCTGACTCACGCCGGGCGTTCCTGGCCTGCTCCAGCTCGACCGTGACCTGCTCCCGAGCCGTCTAGGACTGCTCGAGCTCGGCTCGGGACTCTGAAAAGGTTAACAAGTCAAAATCAACAAACAGGGCACGACCAGTTCGGGAGGGAAGCAAGATCAGAGTCAAAAAAGGCTTACTCTCGAGCTGCTCCAACAGCTGCTTAATCAAGCCGTCCTTCTCGAGGATCTTGAGCAGGGCGGTGTTCACCTCCTGTGTCTTCTCCATAAGCTTCACGGTCATCCCAGCGCGGTACACGCGCAACCCTGAAACCACGAGAAGAGGAGTCAGCACTGGCCAGAATGAGCAAAAGGGAGAGAAGGTCGCAGCTGGAAGCATCAAGCCTCACCGTCGACATCCTGTGACAACTTGGAGTTGTCCTCCCGAAGCCGGGTCGCCTCGTCCGTGACCTCCTGGAGCTTGTTGGTCACCTCGGTGAACTGTCAGTTGACCGTCCTGAGGTCCGCCCCGGCGGTGATCAGGTCCCGCTCCAGTTCCGCCACCTTCGTCTCGAGCGTCGCTTTCTCCTGGGCGGCGGCCTGGGCGGCATTCTGGGCAGCAGTCTCGGCAGCGGCGGCGGTGGTGGTGGCCTTCTCGGCGGCATCATTGGCGGTCGTCACGGTGGCCCGCTGCTCCTCGATCTTCGCCTCCGCCTGAGCCAACCTCGTCTCGAGAGATTCCCGCTCCATCGTGGTGGTGGCAGCAGCGGCTTGCGCGGCCGTGGCGTGGTCTTCCGCGGACTGCATGGCGGCCTCGAGCGCGGCCCTCGACGACGCCTCGCTCGCCACTGCCCCAGCGGCAGCTACGCGGGCGACCACCAGCTGCATCTCCAGCTGGGCCCTCTCTGCTCGGAGCTCGTCGACGGTGCGCGCCCTCCTTCTGCCGGACTCCGCGAGTGTCTGTTCCGGGCAAGGGTACATCGATCACAAAATTCGGAAGGACAGAAAAGACAAGAGTAGGCCACTGCATCGAGGAGACTTACCGTTGTCGCGGGGAGGATGAGCTCGTCGAACGCGCGACGCGCGCACAACAGCCCTCACTCGAGGCTGCGGCAGGCTGTGGCCTCCTCATCCTCGTCGCCGATGCTTCCCCCTCGAAAGCGGCCGCCCACGTGGGGCGGGCAAGGTCGGTGATCCGCGCGCCGCCCTCCTCAAGCCCCGGCCACAGGCCCGCGCCAGAGCCCTCCCCGACCTCTTGGATCTCCGGGGAGGCGACCCCTGCTGCGCTCCCGGGAACATCGTGTTCTCGCGAGACCGGGCGGGTTGGGCTCGCCGCGGGCGCCGCCTCATCGACAGGGGCGGCAGGCCGGAGAGACAACGGCTCCGGTGCACTCGCTGCGATTGAATCCGCAACCGCGGCCGGGGGCGAGGACACGGCGGGGGTCGACTCCGCGCCGGCTGCGAGTTCCCCGAGAGCCTCCTTGGCCGCCTCCGACGTGGCCGAGGACTCGGGAGCCCCGACAACTCCGATCAGGCCCGGCACCAGCTGTCCCGCCGCGGTTGCGACGGCCGAGGGATCTTCGTTGGCAGGCTCCGCCGCTTCACGCGAGGTCGCAGCCACGGGTGCGGCGGGCTCGGAAGCCTCGACCCCCGACTCCTCCGATTCACCCAGCATCTGCTCCAGCACGGCTTCGTAGATATCCCTGTCGTTGCCCGGCAGGTCGGGTGCATCAAGATCAATGATTTCGAGGAGGCCGGCGGTCTTGGCGTCAGCTGCCGGCGCCTCCACTGCGACCCCACCCGCCTGCAACGCTACAGGAACCGAAGCTTCCGCCGTTGCCAACGCCTCGGCTCCGTGACCGGCGGCCGGTGGCGGTGGGGGCGCGATCCTCTCAGAAGGCGCCACCGCGGCGTCACCACTTCCCGTGGTGGCTTCGACCAGCGGCTCCGTCACCACCTGGGTGACGACCGCCTAAGTAGCCGCCTACCCCACGGCCAAGTTGTCAGCGTCCGACGCCGGCGGTGGCACCACTGGCTCTACCACCTCGGTAGCCACGGCCAGCCTGCTCTTGGCCTGCTCCGCCAACGGCTCGGCATAGGGGGGCAACGGGCGGGACTCGGACTGCGGACCACGCGCGCCCAGAGCTGCGCGTTTCAGAGGCGCGAGGCTGAGCACGCCAGTGTCGGCGCGGCTGAAGCAAACATGAATCAAGATCAAGAGACAAACAAGATGAAGAACACAGAAATGACAAAGAGTGGCGGGCAGGGGCTTACATGCTGGATCGGACGCGGACCCGTTTCGCCAGCCTGTCTAATGAGCCCTGCTCGGGGGCTGATCTCTTGGCCCCAGCCAACTCGGAAGCCGTCTCCCGGTGCTCCGCCGGCACGGGGGCTGGCCCACCTTTTCCCATCGACTCGAGGGCGGCGCTCCGCTCCCTCGGTGGCTCAGGGGCTGTCCTCCCGACCTCCGCCGCGTCAGAGGCCAGCCCCTGACTCCCGCCGGCGGAGAGGGGAACTTGCACGGCCGGGGCCCCACCGCCCCGGATGATTAAAGATTGGAGGCGTCGTGGGGGGACGCTCGAGTCCCCTCCCTACGGCGCGCTCGGTGTGGACACCGGCGGGGTCGACTTCACCTTGGACGACGAACACCTCTTCAAGGAGTCTGAGTCCGGGCAGTCGGAGCCGTCGTAGGGATGGCGGGGGGAAGGCTCGTGCTCCGCCGGCCGCTTGGGCGGGTCATCCCGGCGTGGAGGATCCCTCCGCCCCTCGGAGGCGCGCGGGCCGCTAGGTGCCGCCTGAGAGCGGGTCACTCTCTGATCTTCTCGGGCGGGGCGGGCCCCCGGCTGCGAGCTCGAGCCCGCACCCTTCTCACGAGCAGCCAGCTCTGGCCGCCGTGATGAGCTCACCTCCACTGCCCGGCGTGGCGAAGGCGAGGGCAACCCGGACATGTCGCTCCAGTCGACCGCCACGCTAGGGTCGTCTCCGCTCCACGGCGGCGACGGCGACAGATCTTCATTGGAGGAGACATTGTGCTCCCCCGCCTTGTGACGCTTAATGCGGTCGTCATTCCGATCGCGCTTGGTGATCTCTTTCTCCTTGTGCTGCTCTTTGCGCTCGGCCCTTCGCCTTTCCGCGGCCGCTTGGTTACGCTTGAAGATCGCCTCCTCCGGGAGAGGCGCCTTCGCGGGCACGAGGTGGGAGCACTTCAACTAGAAGAACAGGAACCAAGAGAGGAGAGAAGTTAGCGAACGTTGAGAATCTTTGAGAAGATCCAGATCGATTGAAGACATCAAACCAGTCGGAAAACTTTTCGGAAGAAGAAATCACTTACGAGCTTTTCAGTCCCCTCATTGGGGAGCATTGGAAGAAGCCGTGACGGCGGCCACACGAAGGTCGACTTCCCGACGGCTACCGACACGCGGCGCTGGATCTCGACCAGCGTTGGAAGCTCGGGCGCGGTCACGGTCCCTGCCCAAGGGGCCCTCCCGGCCATCGTCTCACAAAGGCGCAGCGGCCGCCTCCGGCGCGGGACGACCCCCCGGGCGTGGTACTGGCCAATGGCGGCCGCCAGGTCGACCCCGGCATCACGAAGGCAGGCCAGCACCGCCCAGTGCTCCTTGAACATCCTCTCCTGCTCCACCTTCAGAGGACCATCAGTCCAACTCCTCGGCGCTTGCCTTATGGAGTTCCCGGTGAACGCCGGCAACGCGAACTCGGGGTCGTTCCTGAGATAGAACCACCCCTTGTGCCAACCGCTGTTCGAGCTGGTCCGCGAGAATGGGATGTACTTGCTGCCCTGGCCTTGCTTCATCTAGAGGTTGGCGCAGCCGATGGTCGCCGCGATGGGGCCGTCCTTCAGGCACGCGAACATGAAGAACTACTTGAAGAGGTGCCAGTGGGCACTGATTCCCAAGTACCCCTCGCACAGCGCCTCGAACGCCGCCATCTACTGGATGCTGTTTGGGTTGAGGTGCTGAAGCTGGAGCCCGTACTCGAATAGAACCGCCCGGATGAACCTCCCAGCGGGGATGGAGAAGCCACGTTCGTGGAACGCCACGAACGAGACGACGTACCCCTTAGGCGGGCACGGCACGGACTCCTCCTCGGGTACCTTCCACTCTACGGCGTCGGTGAGCGGAGGTAGCTACCCGGCGGTGACAAGGTGGTGCAACATCGAGCGGGACACATTGGAGCGCGACCAGTTCGACATGGCGATGGCGAGCGTCCGCGTACGATTCCGGCGGAGGCAGTGGCGGCGCTGCGGGCGTGAGGAGCGAGAGAGGTGGATGGCGAGGGCAGAGGAAAAGGCAGGGGAGTAAAATTCCCAAACCCTTAGCCGGCGCGCGGTTAAAAAGGAAGGAGCGCGGCCACTGGCCTTAAATGCCGGTCCCACCACATCGAGGAAACGCTCGCCCGCGCGCTCGTGCCCCGGCGTGACTGGCGCCCGCCCGCGCGACGCCTCGATCCTCGCTGGGCCCAGGAGCCTGAACCGTCCCCACTATGTCCTTTCAAACCGTCTCATCCGCCACGTCGGCCATGATGCCCGCGTTGCCCACGTCGCCCACGACACCCACGGCGCCCACGACGTCCACGACTACCTCAACAGAACAACCCAAGACTGCAACAATACTACTGAAGCTTAAAACCCCACAAGAGAGTCTATAACTCACTCGTGGGCTACATCCGGCGGATGCGCTCGCGCGCACCCACCGGGAAGATCAAGAACAAAAATCAACACAAAGCCTTTCGACTGAGCCTGTGTGTGAGTCCTTGACTCACCCTCAGGCTCGGGGGCTACTGACGAGGGCCCAGATTAGGGCTCCCTTTGATGGCGGGATAATCACTCCTGAGGTAGAGTCTTCTGACACCATTGACAACGTGAAGGCCAAGATTCAAGACGAGGAGGACTAAGGACCCCTGTCAAGACCATCACTGGCAAGACGTCTTGTTCCCGACTAGTTGGGAGCTTCTCCAACAAGTTCCCTGCTAGAGGAAGCTTCTCCAACAAGTCTCCGCCTCGCACGACAAGTCTCTGCCTCACACGACAATTTTTCGCCTCGCATGACAAGTCTCCGCCCCGCACGACAAGTCTCCGCCTCGCATGACAAGTCTCCGCCTCGCACGACAACCGGCTCGTTCGCACGAGCACTCTCCGTCTCCAACCAAGAAGCGACCCATACCTTGTCGCGCAACCTCAGCACACGAACTCTTCCGTTATGATGCGTGGGGCGCCAGTTCCCCATGCCATGCAAGTGCACTAGCTGGCGGCACGCGTGGGCGTCCGGCTCTGACAGGAGTCTTAATGCAGCTCTGCCCAGCCGCGCGGCCATCAATTCGCCGTCACATCCGACCCTGCAACATGCCAACTCCGACCGAGGCACTCGAGTCCCCCCTATGATTTACACTGGCCTACGATTAGGCCTTAACGTGGCGGGCTCATCCCGTACTCAGACGGGTCGAGTCAGCACCAAACTACTCGGAGGAAGCGCCAGGTGTCCCAAGTGAACAGCCCCGCCCGGCCACGTGGCGGCCCCAGTGACAACATAGTGCGGCTCCACTTCAATGCGCCCTGATGGACGGCGACGCACGAGAGGACGTCCCAGCGGCCAGCACTGTAGCATTTCCGTTATTTCCCTTTTTGCCCCTCCCCCTTGCGTCTACAAAAGGGAGAGGAGGGCAACTGTCACAAGGGCTGACGAATCGAACACTCATACTCTGGGACTTGGGCTCGACACCCTCTCCCGACCAGTTTGTAACCCCTACTACAAACAACTCTAGCACAGGAACACGGCAGCTCGACACTGGACGTAGGGCGTTACTCCTCGGAGGCCTGAACCAGTATAAATCCCGGTGTCTCCCGTGCTAACCATCCGGGTCTGACACACGATCGATACAAATTACTGTCCGGCGGTAGAGAACCCCGACAGGGGGCGACACCGATCGTGTCCACCTCGTCACCGTGTCATCACTCGGGGCCCTGGCGGCTGCCTTCCTCTTCGGCGCAATGTCTTCGTTGGGGGTGCTGGTCTGCCCTACAGCCACCGGGGCCGGCGGTTTCTCGACTGTACCATTGCCGCCTCCTCTGACGCTGGTGGGTCACGGGCTCGCGGCCTGGCGCGTTCGTGGGCTGCGGTGGGGCTCCGCTCGTCGCGCCGCTGTCGGATCTCAATCTTAGGCATCGGCGGTTTGTGGCGGGCATCGGTGGTTGCAGGGGTGGCGCCACGGGGAGGAGCCCTCTTCTCACCTCCTCTCCTTCCGCGACCGGCCCTACACTCCTCACCCTCCTTCGGTCTCGACGGTGTCCCCATCCTCCCCGTCGGCTACATCCTGCGCCTGCATCCTCTTCAACTGCCACGGCCCCTCCTCTCCGATGGGGCCGTGGCTCCTTCTCTCTTGCCGGCGTCGCGGCCCCCTCCCCGGGCTCGCATTCCTTCGCCGCACTGGTGGGTCCGGGGCACTGCGGGAGCCGTGGTTAGGCTTGGGGGCGCGGTGCCGCCTCCCAGGCCTCTGCCTTTCGGGCGCCGGTGCTGCCCCTTCGCCCTGCGCCATTGCGTGCCCCTCCTCCTTTGCCCTCGGCTGCCGGTGCCATTGGCGCTACTCGTTCCGCCGACATGCCGTGGCAGGCGCGGTCTGTAGGGGCCACCCGGTGCCCCTTGGCTTCGCTCTCCCTCTTCAGGAGCTTCACCCGGCTGCTCCCTTCGGCACCGGACGCCCCCTCCCCTACTTCATCGTTGATCTTCGCTGCATTTTGGTCGTTTTGGGTCAATGTTTGGTCGCTGAGCTGCTGTTGTTCCTCATTGTTCTCGCACAACAGTTGCACGCCGTCTTTCCATCAGATCGTCTTTCATCCGAGCGCCAAGGTCTGCTGCATGGAGTTGGATTTGGAGACTGGCAAAAGCCTTGCCCGACCTCCGTCGGTGCTGACAATAGCTGCGTTCGTCAACGTAGTTTTCCTCGCTGGAGGCGTTGTCATTTTTGCTCAAAGTCCATTTGGTCTGCAAGATGAAAGCTTGGTCTGCTCTAGTAGACGGACGATGGTGGTGTTCTCGTCATTCCCTCCTTGGTGGCATCGTCCTGCATGGCATCCTCGCTCGGCCCTCTTTGGCTTCTAGGATTTGGGCTTCCGGTGATGGTCCGTGTGCTCTTGGCGTCTTTGTTGTCCAGCAGGCGACGATCCTTTTGTCCCTCTAGGTCTTGCTTATGGTGGTGGTGTGGGTTTCTTTCTTTCTTTCTTTCTTGTGTTGTTAGGTCGCATGTTAAGCTTGTATCTTTGCTTTATGGCGCTTTGGGATCCCCCTTAAGTCGCTTCGTGTAACTTTATTCTCTCCTCTTAATGAAAAACGTGCTTTGCACGTCGTAAAAAAAAGGAGGCCCTCACACATGCGCACGTCACAGGTCACAAGTCATGCGATTTTCACGCGAAATATACACGTGCGCAGTTTGGGGATTTGAACTTGTGACCTCTAGCCTCGCACGTAGCTTCCTTACCATCTCACCTACACAGCACATCTGACTGAGTAGAGGATGCAATCCTCTTGTAGTAACTCGTGGGAGACCCTTTAGTCTCGGTTCGTAACACCAACCCAGACTAAAGGGGGTGACCCTTTTGTCTCGCTTCGTAACACCAAACTATACTAAAGGGGTGACCCTTTTGTCTTGGTTCGTAACACAAACCTAAACTAAAGGGGGTGAGCACTCCTGGTAATATTGGTCACGTCGACACAACCCTTTAGTCCCGGCTCCAAAGTTGAACCGGGACTAAAGGGGCATACCAAAGGCTCTCTCACTATTGGTGATAGTATTTAAATTCAATGACATATCATCAATTTTGCGGACATGGTGATGAAAAAGAATGAGGGAGTTCCATAGGATAGGATGTGAGAAGAGTTTCATCCTCACGAAATTTCACTGACACATGAAACTGTGCACCGATATTGACGCTGGCATTTTTTTTACTAAGGGCCGCGCCTGAATTTCATTACCGAAGCAACGAAATTACAAAGTCTTGACAGTTCACAAACCAAAACACAACACTCCTAAGGCACGCGAAGGCGTCCTGAAACAGATACACAGAAAGGGTGAGCTCACAGGGCTATCCCTCGTGCGCAAACTAGAGGCGCAACATCTACACAAGGTTTTTAGAAAGAAAGTCTCCCACTGAACAACCAGTGGCCAACAGAACATGAAAACTATCATCGGGAACAGCTTCTGAAAACATGAGGATCTTCATATTGTCTTGATCTTGTTTGGGTTGTTCCTGTTCTTCTTTCTCTGTTGTCACGTCTACTGCAGCAGCACTGTCCCCGCCCTTGGTTCTTCGTGATCTTGTTCTTGGGATGATGTAGCAACGCCGCGTTCTTCAAAGCTTCAGCTCCGGTCTCCAGCATAGACTTCTCATCTTCCTTTTGAAGCCCTGCCTAGTATTTCAGAAAGGATGAAGCTAAGCATATGATCTCAGTATGAGATCTAATCGTTTTCTTTTCAAAATAAACATTATTGCGAGTTTGCCAGATTGCCCAGCAAATCGCCGCCAATCTGACCATATGTAAATTTGAGTTCTTTGGCATAAATTTCCCACACCATTCCCAGTAGTGTGATATATTGGACGGTCTACAATCATCTCTGATGACCCAAGCTGTTAGACTCCAAACATATCTAGCTAGGGAACAATCAAAGAAAAGATGAGTGATGCTCTCATCTATACTACAGAATTTACAGTGTTGGTTTCCTTGCCAATTTCTTTTCACCAGGTTGTCTTTTGTTAGGATTGCATTCTGCAGAAGCCACGTGAATATTTTTATGTTTAAAGGCATCTTCGCTTTCCAAATTCTTTTGTTAGAGTCCCCAGTATCCTCACTGCAAAGATGAGCATACATGGATGTTGGGGGGGTCCGAAAATCAGATGGCATCCCCGAACACAAGTAAAATAAGATTCCAGAACAAATACACGAAAGTATGCAAGAGCGCGAGGACAAGGAATCCTCGAAAGTCTGTACTCGCCTTAAAAGTTCTGAATCCCTTTACACGTGTCTTCGAACCCCCTTTTATAGGGAGGCGAAGGGACTTTTACATCCCGAGATTACCCTCGAATCTAAAGAATATTCCAAGTATGAACATGTACAAGAATGTCTTTTACATCCCGTGATTTGCGGAGCTAATTTCACATATTTACAAGCCGGCCACCAGTTCACACTTCGAACCCGGACTTTTGAGATCTCACCTTTGACTGAGTCTTCCTTTGGCCTTCGACTCTTCATTCGCGAAAGTTGTCAGTCACCAAGATCCCCGAATCGAGTTTCCGCATTCACAGCTGAAGTGAAGTTCTTTACTATCTCCGAAGTTTCCATCGCCATAATTTCCTGAACCCGCCAAGTTCCTGCTGTCCTGAAACAAGAAACAGACCTGCGATCCAGTGAACATTCGGCGATTATTTCGCACAATCTTAGGGGGTTAGTGAATCATACAAAAATAATAAAACACCTTCATGAACACTTTCACGTCACGAAACAGACCTGCGACCCAGTGACTCATTTCCGAATATTTTCACGAATTCGCCAAAGTCTCGGTTAGCCCGAAGTTTCGAGGGTGAAAGGTTTTTACCCAATTCCCTAACAACGGATTTGACTGAAAAAACTTTGTGTTTTTCCCATGCCCAGATTGGCTTGTCTTTTTGTTGCCCTAAGGCACAGGACATTAGGATATCTCTCAGCTGTCTTAACTGATTTTGAGCAGTTTCATCTAACCATCTTCTAAAGGTTAGTCTCCAACCTCTCCGTGCCACAGCAGCTACCGAGATGGATTGCTCATTGCTTATCTCATATAGGGCCCTGAAATTTTTCTCTCAAAGAAAATTGACGCTGACCTTACTAATGACCTGTAAAAAAAAAGATAAAGGTCGTTAAGACGATAAGAGCAAGGCTGCCGTGGGTTATTGTTAGGATGATCATAATAATTTGCAGGGTCAGAGCAAGGTCTTATCTCCCAGCGATTTCAAGTCTCTGACAGCGAAGAAAATCTACAGGCCGGTGGTGGCCCCGAGACGGTGATGTCCGAAGCTGCCATTTTCGACAGTGCGTGGCACAGTCAGGAATATCACTTGAAGAAAAAAATTTCCATCTAGTGTATTTTTTCCAACTTTTTCCTGGACCACAATTGGTAGTATGTGGTGTGTATGGCTGGAGGGTCGTACGTAGTTCCAGATTTCAAAAATTACAAACTCACTCGTACCAGAAACTGTTGACTTAATTTCCACACGGTTGTTTATTTGTGTTTAAACACGGCATCACCCCTCGTTCAATTCCTTTCTGTGAGCCAAACACAATTGTTCGTCGTCGTCGTCCCTGCTTCACCTATCCAATAATACCCATGGAGGCAATTGTCTCTGCCATCGTCGGCGACCTCGCCGGTAGATCCATCTCTTTCCTCGTCGACACCTACCTCAACCTGAACCTGCTGAAGGCGCCAGTCGACGACGAGCTGGAGGAGAGACTACAACGGCTGCTGCGGCGTGCCCACGTCATCGCCGAGGAGGTGGACCGGCGGCGTATCACGAGCCACGCCATGCTGCGGCAGCTCGACGTGCTCAGGGGCGAGATGTACAGAGGCTACCACGCGCTGGATCGCCACATGGTGGCCAGCCACCGAGCTCGCAGCAAGGACGGCGACGGCCAGGGACGGATCCAGCGGTGGGGTGGGCGGGGCTCGAGCCCCCCCTACCACTGGAAATCCAATGGAGCCACCCCTAAGCCCCTCCTACAAATTTGAGGAAGAAGAATGAGGGAAGGAAAGGCTGGAGGAAGAAGAAGGAGAAGAAAGCCCCCCCTAAATTTATTCCTAGATCCGTCACTGGTGACAGCGGTGCGGCGGTGAGACACCATCCCTTCGCCGTGTCTCAGTTCAGCCCTGCCAAACGAGCCCGCTTGATGATCGGTGGCAGCGGCGGCGGCCGTCCTCGTCGGAATGAGAAACGACGGATGCAGCAAGTTCTGAAGCGCCTGGAAACCACCATCGTCGACGTGAAGGACGAGTTCGTCGTGTTCTTGACCGCGTGTCCTCCGTTGAGCCGCCAGCCGTATATCATGCACATGGTCATTGGTAAGTGCATGTTCGGTCGGCAAATGGAGATGGAGCGTGTCGTCGCCTTCCTACTACAGCAAGAAGAAGGCACTACTCAAAAGCTAGGTATCCTGCCCATTGTAGGGCCAAGAAGAGAGGGTGTGAGCTCACTTCTCGCAGATAGTATCCTTCGCTCTCGGCGACCTTAAGGACGACGATGAAGACATGGTGACTCTTAGAAGCGGCGGCCGTGTAATCAGTAACCACTGTTCATCAGCAGAAGGAGGTAGGGTATTAGTCATCGTTGAACTGGACGGAGATAGGAATTCGTCAAGAGCTATGGATAATAATAATGCTACAATCATGGAGGATTTGTTCCGGAAACTATGCATTCCGTGTGTGAGTAAAAATCATAGTCACAAGCCGATCCGACAACAAGATTGCGAGTCTCGGAACAGCCGAACCTCTTATGTGCATTTGGGAGCACAGACACCGCAGAGCACCCAGAGCTGGTATCCATAGCCATGCACTACGGGAAACGGAGCCTTCGCCGAGAGTAATACTCTTTGGCGAGAGCATACCCTTGGGCTCTCGGCGAAGAGCTCTTCGCTGAGAGTAAAAAAAAAATTCTCGGCGAAGATAAAAACTCTCGGCGAAGAAATTCTTCGCCGAGAGTATTTTTGTTGCTCTCGGCGAAGTAATTTTAAAAAATTCACTTTTTCACCTTCAAACTTTTTTTATCATCAACATGCACTTATACAAAGGATATGTTCAAATTTGACGCAATTTTATCTCTGTTTGCTATATTTAAAATTTTTAATTCATTCTAGGTAATTTTTTCGAATACGTCCGATATGAACTACAAGTGTATGAAATCATAGAGTAAAGTTGTTGGAAAAATGAGATTCATGTTCATGAGACATCTCTAAGACCATGTACACGAAACGAAACTAAATTTTAAACATTTTGTTCTCTGATCATGATAAAGATCGTGTCGCGGAAAGGTTTTAAAATTGTATAAAATTCAAATGAAGTTTGAAAATCACGAATTTTGTCGAGCGCTCATTATATCTTACGTCGAGGTTGTGGTAAAAAGTGAGAACATTTTGAGCACTTTGACACGTACGTTGTTTAGAAACCGGAACATCTCGCGAGAAGTTTCAGAGAATTTGAACTAATGTCACTAGGTTTAGTACATTAGAGAAATTTAAATTTGAGTTTGACCACAACAACTTTTTTATAAGCAATACACAACATATCGAGTGTCATGTTAAGTTTGGTAGAAATTTTGCATTTATTTGCTATTTTTAACTAATTTAAAAAAGTTTTAGAAAAATTCTTCGCCGAGAGCCATTTATTGGGCTCTCGGCGAAGCAGCATTGGGCCGGAGGCCCAGTTTCAACCGGCGGCCCACTTAACCAACCGCCTCCTATATATCCGCCCCCCACCCAACAGCAACCTGTTGACACCGTTTTTTGGAAAAACAGGTCAAAAGGGGTAAGGAGAAGCAGTCAATGGAAAGCAGAGTGTAATCGGCCGATTGAAGGAAGAGAAGGACGGTCAATAGGATTCGCTGATGGTCAGAGGGATTCAACACTGATAGTGGGCCAGTTGATCAAAACAATCGGCCGATGGTCAATCAGAAGATCGGCCGATGGAGAGGGAGAAGGCGGTAATCAAGGAGATACGCCAGAAGGAAAGTATGGTGGAGGCGGGTCAATCTACGATTGGCGATGGGTCGAGAGTCAGTTTTTAGGAAGGTCTTTGACTCCTGCGAGAGTCCTTTTTGTTTTTTAGTAGTTTTTATCTTTCTTTAGATGCAAGAAAATAGTGTCGTAATCGGCTAGGAGTCGGGGTTGTCCTCGGGACATAAATAGCGACCCTGCGTGGTCGGGAAAATCTGTACACACAAATATCAAACAAACCACCTCCGGGCAAACCCTTTACTTTACTGCATCTACTTTACAACATCTACCTTCACAGCATCTACTTTTCGGCGACTTCGCCATTGCGATTTTCCCTTTTTTCTACAACGCCGTGCTTCGAGTTCGTCGGGCTGCATCAACTGACCTCCGGCAAGCTTGTGAGTACCGTTTTACCGAATAATCCTAGGCTTTAACCTCCGGGCACATCGCTGAGGTTTCGTCTAGTTCTTTATTCACCCCTTATTGATATTAGCTAGATCTGCAAGTTTTCCTACCAATTCTTGTGGTTTTAGCTATTATCATTACCATCCACTTGATCTAGATCCTATCGGCTTCTAACATCACAGCCGATTCCGACCTACTCGAGTGCTGACGTCACGATCGGCCGATCCAGCCAATCTATCTGCTTACGCACCCGCGCTTCGGTCGCTCTCGAGCCGGCCGATCCCGCTTTACCCGTATCGCCCGATTGGCTGGTACACGTGTCGCTGAAAGGCCATCGGTTCTCTAGCCGATCCCTAATATTTTCCATTGTCAATCAACAGGTCAGTTGGCTGGCACGCCTAGCTACAGACCGGGGAGTCACGTGTGTTGCGCGCGGAGGTGACGTCCTATTTTCGCGTCAACACACTTTTGGCACGCCCGGTGGGACCCGAAAAAGTCAACAATGACGAAGTCTACGAAGACTGGTTCTTCTGAGATTGATCCAGAGAACGTCCAAATGATCACCAGAGATCAGTTGAAGGATACAGACAAAGCTGAGTTCGAAGCTCATATGAGGCATTATGAAGAGCTTTGCCTGGCATCATACGGTCAGACTAAGAACGGGATCTTCAAGAAGAGTCCGTTGCCCACGCCTAAGCAAGTCACTTTTTCAGCCGATCCTGAATCACTTCAGGACATGATGACTAAGGCGATGCACCAGACAATGATTGATCAAGCTAAGGTTTTTGCTAATACGGTGCAAAACAGTCTGATTGAAGCACTCAAAAAAGGAGCAGAAGGAGGATACCTGGGGCCTGCATATTTTCAACCAAACTGAACTCCTCCAGTATTCCAGCAAGACCAATCAGCCACTCCGCCGATTGATGATTCAACAGTAAAAGTTACACTATCTCCACAGGCTGCTCCTGGTTCTTCATTGGACTCCCAGCTGATTCAGAATCAAAGTGGTGATGGTAAGGCTAAAGACCCAGCCGTCACAACGCCAGTACAATCTAACGTCCAGGATCAGATGTTTCCAGTGCAGAATCAGCAAAAATATCCTGCAATGAGAGATCAAGACGGAAGACTTGCAGGATGGGGCTTACCTCATGATCATTTTGAGAATGATATCTCAAATTTTCTTGAGCCTCAGCCTGAAGAAATTCCAGAAGTGAAGTACCCACAGTCTTACCAAGCTACATTTGGGGGTACTCCAGGGACTGTGCATATGAATGGGGAAGGAGTGGTTTTCGTCTACTTCAATCACGGGAGCAAAGCTTTTGAAAGAGTCAAGATCAGTCCAGCTCATGCTCATATGGTCATACCAACAGAGAAAAGAGCTCCCATTCCACCTCAGAAACCAACTCCTGTTCCACCTCAGAGATCGGCTCAGCAGCCGAAACTAGGGATGCCCATGCAAACTGCTCCACTACAGCAGCCAACATTAGGGATGCCCGTACAGACTGCCCCACTACAGCAGTCAACATCCATGCAGCCTGTCTTGACCCCGGCTAACACAGTGGCTCATACAAGATCATCGCCTCAGCAGCCGATCAACCAAGGGGTAACAGGGCAGCCAGTAATTCCACAAGTGGATTCTGCACAACTACTGCAAACACTTCTAAATCAATTGGCTATCTCAAGCCAGTCAAATTTGCAGCAGCCAACTCCATCGGTTGGTCAGCCGATCGGGCAGACTCCATCTATTGCAAACATGCAGTGTTCTTCTGGGACAGTAACATCCACAGTGCCAAATCCATAGCCAAGAGTCTTAGAAGAACGACCTCCAGAAGCTCCAGCTGAGATACAAGCAATTGAACAAGTATTTGCTGAATTGAAGTCTCACATGAAGCAGGAGTTGATCGACCACTTCTCGGAGATGCTACAGAAGCAATATGGGATAAAACCCAAGCAACAGTCCTGCATGTACAGGACACCGTATCCATCTGGCTATGATCAGATACGTTTCCCTCCAAGATTCAAAGTGCCAGATTTCACCAAGTTCTCTGGGCAAGATGAAACATCCACTATGGAGCATATCACTCGATTCATCATCCAATGTGGAGAAGCAGGAACATTGATGCGCTCAGGATATGTTTGTTCTCTTCATCTCTGTCAGGGCCAGCATTCTCATGGTTCACGTCATTACCAGCTAACTCTATCATCAAGTGGTCTGATTTGGAAGAGCAATTCCATAATTATTTTTTCTCTGGTATCCATGAGATGAAGATTACTGATCTGACCAGACTCAAGCAAAGGAACGATGAAACAGTTGCTGGATTCGTTCAGAGATTCAGAGAAGTCAGAAACAAGTGCTATAGTTTGAATCTGGGAGACAAACAACTGGCTGAGTTGGCTTTCCAAGATCTCTTGCCAACCTTGAGAGAGAAATACGCATCACATGACTTTGAGAGTCTCAGTCAATTGGTCAGTCGAATGAGCCAAGAAACTGCAATGTCCTATGAGCCTAGAAGAAACTTTCAGAAGAAGGTGTCTTACGTGGACTACTCTGATTCAGAAGATGAAGACAATATGATAGGGCTTGCAGAGTGGGTCAAAGGCAAGAAGACCGTGTCCTGTCCCTTTGGCAAGAAAGAACCAGAGAAATTCGGCTTTGATATCACTAAGGCCGATAAGATATTTAATCTGTTGCTTCAGTAAGGGCAGATTAAGCTCTCCCAGTTCCATACCATACCATCTGTAGAGGAGCTGAAGAGAATGAAGTATTGCAAGTGGCACAATGCAACATCACACGACACTAATGATTGCAAGATCTTCAGACAACAGATTCAATTAGCTATTGAGCAAGGGAAGCTTAAATTTGAAACTCCTACCAGAGCTGAAAAGCCGATGAAGATTGATTTGCACCCCTTCCCAACTAACACAGTTGAAGTGTCTAGCAAAGACACATCAAGAGTTAAGTTGCTGACATCTGATTCGGCTCAAAATAAAGGAGACGTTGATCCCAAAGTACAAGTAACCACTGCCGATGTCAAAGGGAAAGGGTTACTACTTGAAGAAGGAGACTTGAAGCACGCCGACCTGTCACTTCCCAGATGCTAATCAACAAGTTCCAGCGTCGACAAGAAAAAGCAAAGGGAAGAGAAGAATGGGCAAGACGTAACGAAGGACATTGGAGATGTCCGTTCTTCAAGTACTGCTGGGAAGAAGGGATCAAACTACCAACGGCAGAAAACTGTCCAGAGTGCAACGGGGCTTACAATAATAGCAACTCATCCAAAAGGGTTTGCTTTAATGACGGAAGACCTGCAGCCAGAGATCACCGTGAATTTAACAATCAACGAGTCTCAGACCAGGATCGGCTGGGGAGCAAAGCCAGCATCCACGATCGGCTGGGGGCAAGGCCAGTGTTCATGATCGGCTGGGAGGCCGAGTCAATGAGGAGTCAAACAATCGGCTGGAAGAGATGGCCGATTCTCTAGTTCCTGATGAGGATATCATGTGCCGAGCTCCTGAATGCCGACGCACGTTGCAACTGGACGATGAAGGGTCAAGCCAAACACGTAAGAAGCCCAATCCGCAGTGGTGTCCAGATGGCTTGACCAAGTCCCAGAAGAGGACAGTCCAGCGCCTACGTCAGCTAGAACAGAATGAAGAAGCAGAGAGACACGTGCTAGACAAGAAGAAGGTTCGGTCTAAAGTTTGGTGCCCAAAGCCTAAGGCCGATGATGGGAAGGATGACAAACCATTGGCTGATATAAACATGGTTGTCTTCTTACCAAAAGAGTTCATGGCTCCGGTCGATTCGGATGTGTCCGATGAAGAACTTGGCATGGCTCAGTTGACACTGGAACCTAGACAAGCTATCTTTGAGAAGCCAGAAGATGAAAGGAGACAACATTTGAAGGCTTTGTTTCTCAAAGGATTTGTCAATGGCAAACCAGTCACTAGGATGCTTGTGGATGGAGGAGCAGCAGTCAACTTGATGCCGTACACCATGCTGCGCAAGATTGGGAAGTGTGATGAAGATTTAACCCAAACCGACATGATGCTGGTTGACTTCGAAGGCAACGTTTCTCCGGCTCAAGGAGCAATCTGCGTGGAGCTCACTATCGGCAGTAAGACCCTTCCGATTGCTTTCTTTGTCATTAAAGGGAGGGGATCTTATAATCTACTGCTGGGTCAGGATTGGATACATGCAAATTGTTGCATACCATCTACAATGCATTAATGCATCATCCAATGGATCAGAGATTCAGTGAAAGTGGTCCAAGGAGAAACTTCCTTGGCAGTAGCAGCTACAGAGGCACATGGGTGGACTTATGATCGGGTAAGCTGCATATCTGGAAAAGCATGGGATACCAAGTATCTCAAAGTGTCCGATTTTGGACTAAAGTCGGTTCAAGTAGTCAGCTCTGTGGACAAGATTTAATGGATCAGTTCATTGAAAACGAAGGGAAGCTTGGGCATGGGTTTACATCGGCCGATGAATTAGAAAAGATAGATCTTGGAGATGGAAGCAAACCAAGGTCGACGTACATCAGTGCCAAGCTAGAAGCAGAATACAAGAAAGAACTGATCGCACTATTGAAATAATTCAAGGATTGTTTTGCCTGGGAATATTATGAGATGCCTGGTTTAGACCGGTCTATTGTCGAGCATCGATTGCCCATTAAACCGGGGTATCACCCATTCCAGCAACACCCAAGGTAGTGTAATCCGAAGATTTATCCTGATATAAAAGCCGAGATAACAAAGTTACTCGAAGCTGGTTTTATTCGGCAATGTTGATATGCCGAGTGGATCTCTAATATAGTCCCTGTCTACAAGAAAAACGGCAAACTACGCGTGTGTATTGATTTCAGGGACTTGAACAAAGCAACACCGATGGATGGATATCCGATGCCAGTAGCCGATGTACTGGTCAATGCTGCTGCAGGGCACAAAGTCATCCGCTTCATGGACGGTAATGCTGGGTACAATCAAATATTCATGGCCATAGAGGATATTGCAAAAACTGCTTTCAGGTGCCCCAGCCACGTCGGATTGTATGAATGGATTGTTATGACCTTTGGGTTGAAGAATGCTGGTGCCACATATTAAAGAGCCATGAATTACATATTCCATGAACTCATCGGCAAGATAGTAGAAATCTACATTGATGATGTAGTTGTCAAGTCAAAAGGTTACAAGGAACACTTGGCAGATCTACAAAGAACATTAGAATGCACTAGGAAGCACGGTTTGAAGATGAATCCCAATAAATGTGCTTTCGGTGTTTCAGCTAGTCAATTCTTGGGTTTCTTAATACACGAAAGATGAATCGAGGTGGGCCAGAAGTCGATCAGTGCAATTGACAATATAAAAGCACCATCAAACAAGAAAGAGCTTCAGTCATTAATTGGCAAGATCAATTTCATCAGAAGGTTTATATCTAATCTGTCAGAAAGGATCCAGCCATTTACACCTCTACTGAAGCTCAAGGCCGATCAGAAATTCGTATGGGGAGAGGAACAGCAGAAAGCTCTAGATAATGTCACGCAGTACTTAAAATCTCCTCCAGTCTTAATGCCCCCTCAAGACGACAAGCCGTTTAATTATACTTATCGGCTAATGAGCAGACTATTGGATCGGCCCTTGTGCAAGAGTTTGAAGGAAAAGAGCGAGTTGTATATTTCGTGAGTAGAAGACTCTTGGATGCAGAAACAAGATATTCGGCGGTGGAAAGGCTATGCTTGTGCTTATATTTCTCATGCACGAAGTTAAGGCCCTACCTGTTAACTGCTGAATGCACCGTGGTGTGCAAGGATGATGTAGTCAAATATATGTTGTCATTACCAATCTTGAAGGGCAGGAGCGGAAAATGGATCTTGACTTTGTCAGAATTTGATTTGACCTATCAATCGGCTAAAGCAATCAAAGGGCAAGTAATGGCCGATCTGGTAACTCAGCATTGTGGGCCTGAAGTTGCAGTTGTAGAACCTATTCCATGGACTATGTTCTTTGATGGATCATCATGTGGAGTAGGAGCTGGCATCGGAATCGTTCTCATCTCGCCTCAAGGGGCAAATTACGAGTTCTCCATCCCAATTGAGAAAACTTCAACAAACAATCAAGCTGAGTACCAGGCAGTATTAAAGGGGATAAAACTACTACAAGAAGTCAACGCTAAACTTATTGAGATATTTGGAGATTCTCAACTCGTGATAAATCAGTTGGCAGGAGAGTATGAATGCAAAGACGATATATTAAGGGTTTATCATGAAGAATGCCTTCAGTTACTTCGAGAGTTCAAGATAGTAAAACTTGAACATATCCCTAAGTGTCATAACAGTGAAGCTAATCGGCTGGCCCAAGGGGCGTCAGGATATTGGCTGATTCTGGCTGTGGAGTTATCAGTTGAAGATTGGAGGAAAGAGATAATAGATTATCTGAAAGATCCATCCAAGAAGGTTGATAAACAATTAAGGTACAAGGCCATTAAATATGTTCTGCTGGAAGATGAGTTATACTATCATACTATCGATGGAGTTCTGCTCAAATGTCTCGGTGAAGAAGAAGCTAAAACTTTAATGGGGGAAATTCACGAGGGAGTCTGTGGAGCTCATCAATCAGCATTCAAGATGAAATGGATGATCAGAAACAATAACTATTATTGGCCAACGATATTAGAAGATTGCTTCAAGTATTATAAAGGATGCCAAGAGTGTCAGAAGTTTGGCAGCATTCAAAGGGTTCCGGCGTCGGCAATGAACCCAATAATCAAACCATGGCCGTTAAGAGGTTGGGCAATTGATCTGATTGGACAGATATATCCACCATCGAGCAAAAGTCATAAATTCGTGCTGGTGGCTACAGATTATTTCACAAAGTGGGTTGAAGCCATCCCAATCAAGACTGTGACATCAGGCAATATGATTGATTTTGTTAAAGAACATATTGTTGACACCAGATTTTGACCAAATCCAGAGTCAAAAGGATATCGACCTGACGGAAGCATGAAAGGAGCCTTGATTGGCGGGAGCCGATGGTTTTGCAGGCAATGATGCACGAAGCTGCGTAGATATACATGGAGATGAAGTGTTGTATACGAACATGCATTGGAAGGAAGCAGAGGATTTGGCAACAAGGGGTTGGCAGAGAGAAGTAAAGGAGAAAATCGGCCGAAAGTGCAAATTGGCTAGCAGACAATCGGCAGAAGCTATTGACAAGCAAAATTGGCATAGACTATAGAGCAGTGATGTGTGATGACAGCATTACGTCATGATGACACAAGGTGATTGACCGGATTAATTAGCCAGTACGTGCCTGTGAGGTTGGTCCAATAAAGAAGCAATGTATACAAAGGACAAGGACGGCCAAAGATACAATCGGCAGGCATGCAATCGGCGAGGAAATCGACCAGACAAAGAAGAAATAAACTAGCCGATAGATGGAGTGCAGTACATACAAATGAGGATTTGATGTGATTGGCTGGCAGAATTAAAGGATAAGCAATGGTTGCGCATGCAAGCATGTTGCATTAAGAGAGCTAGCACGTGCATATCTAAGGTGATCAAGAATAAAATTAGAGCAAGTTGCCGCATGGGAAGGAGTTCAAGTTAATCACGTACACGGATCAATATGCTTGCATGCAGGTTGGAAGAGCTTAATTGAGAAGGATTCTACACAAAGGAAAATAGAGTCCATGTATCTTAGTATTTCCTTTAATTTAGACATCTAATTAGGGGAGTTCGTGTCGGTTAGTTGTGTAACTCGTCAGGAGTCTTTAATTAGGAAGTTTTAAGCCCTTCCGGCTATAGGAGTCTAGAGAAACCCAGGGTATAAATATAAGCCTCGGCCATTGTAATAGATTTATCACACGATCAATATCAAAACCTTCTCCGGGCACCCCTTTACCAATTATTGCATCTACTTTCTGCATCTACTTTACCGCATCTACTTTTCGGCGACTTCGCCTTCGTACCTTTTCTCTTTCACGAGTTCTCGCAAACTCGTCGGGCTGCATCGCTTCGATCTCCGGCTTGTTGGTGCGTTCCGCTTTACCGAATAATATCTAGGCTTTAACCTCCGGGCGTATCGCTGTGGTTTCGTCTAGATTTATTCACAATTTATCGATATCAGCTAGATTAGCAAGTTTATTCTTGTTTCTTTAGCTTTTATCACCCATCTATCCAGCTCGATTTAGATCTCGTCGGCGTTTATTATCTTAAAATATCATCTGTTCTCACAGCCGGCTTAGATTTATTCGAGTGCTGACGTCACGATCGGCTGTCTTGGCCGATCTTTCTACACATATTAACACTTCGGCTGCTTTCGAGCCTGCCGATCCCGTTTTACTGTATCAACCGATTGGCAGATACACACACTACTGAAGATCCATCGGCTCTCTAGCCGATTTTCCATTGTCAATCAACAGGTCAGATTGGCTAGCACGCCTCGCAACAGACCGGGGAGTCACGTGTGCTGCGCGCGGAGGTGACGTCCTATTTTCGCATCAACACACTTTTGGCACGCCTGGTGGGACCGAATATTAAATCCATATTATATCGTCTGGTGAGACCTGAAGACAATATCCACAACGAATCTAGAGTGGCTCGAGGAGTACATCGCCATGGACAATCAATCTGGGATATTGGTGGATATTATAAGCAATGCCATAAAGAGCGCGTTCTCTGAGTTTGCTCAACAACAAAGGTATGAGAGAACATATTATCAACAGCCGATGACATCGGCTAATACTGCGTATTCTTACGATCCAATTCAGCAGCAAAGTTACGAAGAACCATCATATATATATCCTGGGTCGTCAAGTACTACAACAGCAAGCACAAGTACAGTCCCTAGATCGGCTTATGACGATTGTTTAATGCCCTCATTCCTGCATCAACACAATTCTTATCAGCCGATGGAGACTCCTCAGACTGTACCGGTTCTCTCTCCATCTTTACCGCTGGCACAGGGGAATTTATTCAGTGTTCTGGGATACATGCCACAACCGCTAACACAAGGCAATTTATTCCGCGCTCTTGGATACACGCCACAGCCACTAGCACAAGAGGATTTGTTCAGCGCCTTTGAACATACGCCTGCGGATACTACTCAGATTCAAGAATCATCATGCATTCAATATATTGCCCAGGAATTGCAGTCTGCTCCATATGGTTTGCAACAGATGGCTTCATACGTTCAACTATCAGCCCAAATTCAGCAGAATTGTCAACAAGCTGAGGATGAACGAATGATAATTCAACAATCACGATCGATAGCTCAACCATCTTGGCCTGGGGGGCTACAATCTGCCCAATCAGTCCGATCATGTCAGACAGAGGGCTATCAGTTGCCGGTATCGGCTTTACAGCCGATGACATATCTACCACAAGTATCGGTTTAGCAGTCGATAGCTTATCAACCACAGTCGAAGACTCAACAATCTCGGCCTGGGAGGCTGGAAACACGACCAATAGTTCAGCAACCTTCGCCTGGGGGGCTGCAGTGTTCCCAGATATCAGCTAAACCACAACAATCAGGAAACTATTGGTCGCAAGAATCAACTTTACAGCAAGAGGGATTGAGTCCACAACTGATTGCTTATCAAATGCCTCCTATGTTAGCACGACTGCAACTGGATATATATCGATCAGTTCAAAACAAGCTTGTGCAACCAATGAAAAATGACAATGGGGTCAAAATAAACACTCAGGACGAAGAGAGTTATCAACTAGAGGATGAGAATATTCAGAGACGGTTCACTTCTCAGAAATCACCTAAGAATCAAGACATAAGGATTGATCTTGGAATAGGCTCCCAAATAATTGAGGAAATATATCAGATCTCGGTTGATAAGTTGGAGTTTGAAGATCAGTATGGAGAAGAACACGAATCTGAAGAAATCCAAGAAGATGAAGTTCCAGCTAATTACAAAGATAGAGAAAAACAAAGTGATCTTGATTCCAAAAAACTTGATGAGAGAGCTCCAACTGGCAACGATCTGTGTTTAGAACACATGGTTATAGTCAACGGCCAAAAAGAAACATCCAAAGCTACATCGATGGGTTGTATGGAAATTAAAAAATTAGAGGCCGTTGATTACAAGGTTATAGAAGCAGGGCAGGGGACAAGGTCTCAGATTTATTACTCGATGCCCAGAAATATTACACTTGAAGATCGGCTGCTTGGAGTATATTTTCCATGGGAACTAGGTGATCAAGAGCCAAAAATCACTGTGCAAAAGTATTGGCTGATTGGAGTTCACGTTGCATGGGAGCCGGGCGATCAAAAACACAGATATATTGCCCTGAAGCTTTGGCCACTTGGAACTTATTTTCCATGGGATCTAGGAGGACAAAAGTTGTGTACGAAACTTCAAAGCTGATGTCTCCAATCAGCTAGATGATGGGGCACGAGTCATTTGACCCTATCATTATGTTGCCTCGTGACGGAAAGCAAAAAAGAGATATATCGGCTGCTTCATTTAAAATATGGCCGATGGAAGCTAGCTGATAGAAGAGCAACAGAGTCAGCCAGTACAGCACTACCTCCCTTCGTTGACCTCGCTATCAAGCTCAACGCTGACGATCTCGCCGACGACTTCATCAATGACTACTTCGACAACGACGATTACATCAAAGTTGTTAAGCGAAGGAATCTGCATCGACTCGTCATCAAGCAGGCATGTCTACGACAATGCCTAATGCCCTATGCGGTATGTATCTACTGATAACTGCCCTACGCGGCAAATGGAGTAGATCAATTGGCACCAAAACAAACGCAAGGTAACTGCACGCTGAGGGCATAATCCCCTGGATTATTTTAAAGTTTTTTGCTTGAGGCCAAGAGGAAGCATATCACGTGGCGAGGTCATAGAAAAGCCGATGAGAAATATATCGGTTATATGTCATTCAAGATGCCACCACAAGGACTACTAGCAAGCAGCAGGAGTCTACCTCATGGTTCATCTGCATAATTAAAAGACCAAAGTCGAGTACGTATGTAAATGGAAGGAACCATATGCGTCAGGGAGTCCAGAAGATTTTGGTACAATCCATGAAAGCTCCAAAGAAAGAGAAAACCAATCGGCCAAGTATCTTTTTACGTTCTCTGGCCGATGGTAAGAGAGAGCCGATGAAATGTGTCCATCAATCGGCTACTCGCTATTAAAATGGATTGGATACCAAAATTGACCCGCAATGATGAAAAGAGACATACTTGGAAGATTTGCACAAGCGGGAGGAATTTCCAAAAGAAAGTGTCATATGTAGATTACTCCGATTCAAAAGATGAAGATGACATGGTAGGACTTGCAGAATCGTTTAAAGGCAAGAAGACTGTGTCATGTCCTTTTGGTAAAAAGGAACCAGAAAGATTCGGCTTTGATATCACTAAGGCCGATAAGATATTTGATCTATTGCTTCAGCAAAGGGCAAATCAAACTCTCTCAATGCCTTCTGCAGGAGAGCTCAAGAGGATGAAGTATTGCAAGTGGCACAATGCAACATCACACAATGATTGCAAGATCTTCAGACAACAGATTCAATCAGCTATTGAGCAAGGGAAACTCGAGTTCGAAACCCCTACCAAAGCTGAAAAGACGATAAAGATTGATCAGCACCCCTTCCCAACTAATACAGTTGAGGTGTCTAGCAAAGGCTCATCACATGTTAAGTTGCTAACATCGGAATCGGCTACGTCAGAATCGGCTCAAAATAAAAGAGCTGTTGATCCCAAGGTACAAGCAACTGCTGCAGATGTTAAAGGAAAATGGTTGCTACTTGAAGAAGGAGATATGAAGCCACGCCGGCCTATCACGTCCCAGATGCTAATCAACAAGTTTCAGCAACGACAAGCAAAAGGGAGAGAAGAGTGGGCATGGTGTGATGAAGGACATTGGAGGTGTTCGTTCTTCAAGTACTACTGGGGGGAAGGTATCAAACTGCCAACGGCAGAAAATTGTCCAGAGTGCAACGGGGCTTACAACAATAGAAGCTCTTCCAAGAGGGTCTGCTTCAATGACAGAGGACCTATGACTGGGGATCACCGCGAATTCAGCAATCAACGGATCCCAGTTCATCAACGGCTGGAGGGCAAGGCCAGTGTTCATGATCGGCTGGGAGGCCGAGTCAATGAAAAGTCAAACAATCGGCTGAGGGAGATGGCCGATTCTCTGGTCGCTAATGAAGATATCATGTGCCGAGCTCCTGAACGTCGACGCACTCTACAACTGGATAAGAAGTCAAGCCAATCATACAAGAAGCCTAATCCACAATGGTGTCCAGATGGCCTGACCAAGTCCCAAAAAAGGAGAGTCCAGCGCCTACGTCAGCTAGAACAGCAAGAAGAAGAAGAAAGACGTATGCTGGACAAGAAGAAGGTTCGATCTAAAGTATGGCATCCCAAGCCTAAGGCTGATGATGGGAAGGATGATAAACCAAAAGCTTATATAAACATGGTTGTCCTCCTACCAAAAGAGTTTATGGTTCCAGCTGATTCGGATGTGTCTGATGAAGAACTTGGGATGGTTCAATTAACATTGGAACCTACACAAGCAATCTTTGAGAAACCAGAAGATGAGAAAAGGCAACACTTGAAGGCATTGTTTCTCAAAGGTTTTGGTCAATGGAAAGCCAGTCACCAGGATGCTAGTAGATGAAGGAGCAGCAGTCAATCTCATGCCCTACACCCTACTATGCAAGATTGGGAGATTTGATGAAGATTTGACCCAAACCGACATGATGCTGGTAGACTTTGAAGGCAACGTTTCTCCAGCTCAAGGTGCAATCTGCGTGGAGCTCACCATCGGCATGGAGATAGTCAAAGGAGAAACCTCCTTGATGGTGGCAGCTACGGAAGCACAAGGATGGAGCTACAATCGAGTGGGCTGCATATCAAGGAAAGCTTGGGACACTGATTACCTCAAAGTGTCAGATTTCGGGCTACAGCTGGTTCAAAGCAGTCGGCTCAAATGACAAGGCTTAATGGATCAATTCATAGAAGATGAAGGAGAGCTTGGGCATGAATTCACGTCAGCCGATGAACTAGAAAATAAATAGATCTTGGAGAAGGAATTTGAACAAGACGACGCCGATGGATGGCTATCCAATGCTAGTAAATATTGCTGCAGGACACAAAGTCATCAGCTTCACAGACGATTAAAAATGCGGAAGCTATATATATATCAAAGGGCCATGAATTGTATATTCCACGAAGCTCGACAGCAAGATAGTTGAAATCTACATTGATGATGTGTCGTCAAGTCAAAAGGCTACAAAGAAAATCTGGCCGATCTACGAAAAACACTGGAGTGCATGAGGAAGCATGTGAATCCCAACAAGTGTGCTTTTGGTATTTCAGCTAGACAGCTCTTGGGTTTCTTGATACATGAAAGGGGAATTGAAGTTGGTCAGAAGTCAATCAGTGAAATTGACAAGATAGAAGCACCATCAAACAAGAAAGAGCTTCAATCTTTGATCAGCAAGATTAATTTTATCAGAAGATTTATATCTAATCTTTCTAAGAGAGGACTCATCTGTTCACACCTTTGTTGAAGCTCAAGGCCGATCAGAAATTTGTATGGGGAGAAGAGCAGCAAAAGGCTTTGGAGCAGCATCAAACAGTATCTAAAATCTCCTCGTGTCATAGTGCCCCTCAAGACAAGAAGCCATTCAAATTATATTTATCGGCTAATGAGTGGGCTATTGGATCGGCCCTTGAACTAGAGTTTGAAGGAAAAGAGCGAGTCATATACTTTGTGAGTAGGAGACTCTTGGATGCAGAAACGAGATATTCGACAGTAGAAAGGTTATGCTTATGCTTATACTTTTCATGCACGAAGTTAAGGGCCTACTATCGAGTGCATCGTGGTTTGCAAAGATGACGTGGTCAAGCACATACTGTCGTTGCCTATTTTAAGGGTAGAATTGGAAAGTGGAGCTTGGCTCTGTCAGATTTGATTTAACTTCTCAATCGGCCAAAGCAATCAAAGGATAAGTAATGGCCGATCTGGTAACTCAGTATTGTGGGCTCGAGATTGCAGTTGTTGAACCCGTCCTATGGACCATATTCTTCGACAGATCATCATGTGGAGTAGGAGCTGGAATTGGGAATGTCCTCATCTTGCCTCAGGAGGAAAGTTATGAATTCTCTATTCAATTGAGAAGACTTCAAAGAATAATCAAGTTGAGTACCAGGTAGTACTAAAAGGGGTTTATCATGAAGAGTGCCTCCAATTACTCAAAGATTCAAGATGGTGAGATTCGAGCGTATCCCCAAGTGCCACAACAAAAAGGTTAATCGATTAGCTCAAGGTGCATCGGGCTATCGGCCGATTCTTGCTTTGAAGATATCTGCCGATGATTGGAGAAAAGATATAGTTGGCTATTTGAAAGATCCATCCAAGAAAGTTGATAAGCGGCTAAGGGCTAATCAATCGGCGTTCAAGAAATAACAGTCATTATTGGCCGACAATCTGGGATGATTGCTTCAAATATTACAAAGGATGTCAGAAGTGGTAGAAATATGGAAGCGTTCAGAGAGTTCCAGCATCGGTGTTGAACCCGACAGTTAAACCCGCGCACGTTCTAGACAGAAGCCATCAACAGGAATATACTCAAAGGCAGCAGGACGACATTAACAGCAAACGCGACGCTGCGAAAACATCGATAGAGAGGTAGCCGAATTATGTTTCGGTTACTGATGAGCCGATGGCATATCGGCTGCGGAATATTTGGAAGATCGGCAATGAGAGTCATTGAAGACACTAGTGGTATCGACAGAGCTTGAATCGTTGATGGCAAACAGCTAATTCAACTAATGACAGTGTCGAAGGCAGCCAACAGAAACGTTACAAAAGCTGGGCAGTATCATAAACCTCTCAACTCTTATTTGGTGTATCGGAGTCGCAAAGGAGGAAACCGACAAGAATAATGAGGAATTGGTTCAGCACTTATTGTTGGCAACTCATAACATACTACGGGAGGATTTGTCGAGACCTGATCTTCATCATGAAGATGTGAAAGGAGCAAAAACGGTCAATAATGCAGGAGAAACTCATGTATTGCTGCTATTACTAATGCCACAGTAAGCCCACGGGAACGAGGGAGTTGTACTAGGCTTCAATCCCAGAAGAGACTTTAGCATTTTGGCTTACAAGGAGCGTTGATTCTGAGGAGTTCCAAGTTCGACATCAGCTAAGTCTTGCAAATACAGAGTATGGAGATCGGTGTTTAAAGGTTAACTCAAATACACATGGAGCCCATCTAAGATGATTATGCCGATGGTTCAAATTTGATGCAATGATGGATCGACCAAGAGGAGTAGAGTTACCTTAGTTATTCATATTGTCCAAGATATTGTATAAATATCGGCTATGAGAAAGCACCTCCAAAAAGGTTGAAGTAATAGAGCAGTTTGCATCAGTCAGAATATGGAAGTTCTGGATTTATAGAATTTCGAAGCATGAATCTTTCATACTCCGAAACTGGGGGGCTTGTGTTGACACCAGATTTTGACCAAATCTAGAGTCAAAAGGATATCGACCTGACGGAAGCATGAAAGGAGCCTTGATTGGCGGGAGCCGATGGTTTTGCAGGCAATGATGCACGAAGCTGCATAGATATACATGGAGATGAAGTGTTGTATACGAACATGCATTGGAAGGAAGCAGAGAATTTGGCAACAAGGGGTTGGCAGAGAGAAGTAAATGAGAAAATCGGCCGGAAGTGCAAATTGGCTAGCAGACAATCAGCAGAAGCTATTGATAAGCAAAATTGGCATAGACTATAGAGCAGTGATGTGTGATGATAGCATTACGTCATGATGACACAAGGTGATTGACCGGATTAATTAGCCAGTACGTGCCTGTGAGGGTGGTCAAATAAAGAAGCAATGTATACAAAGGACAAGGACGGCCACAGATACAATCGGCAGGCATGCAATCGGCGAGGAAGTCGACCAGACAAAGAAGAAATAAACTAGTCGATAGATGGAGTGCAGTACATGCAAACGAGGATTTGATGTGATTGGCTAGCAGAATTAAAGGATAAGCAATGGTTGCGCATGCAGGCATGTTGCATTAAGAGAGCTAGCACGTGCATATCTAAGGTGATCAAGAATAAAATTAGAGCAAGTTGCCGCATGGGAAGGAGTTCAAGTTAATCACGTACACGGATCAATATGCTCGCATGCTGGTTGGAAGAGCTTAATTGAGAAGGATTCTACACAAAGGAAAATAGAGTCCATGTATGTTAGTATTTCCTTTAATTTAGACATCTAATTAGGGGAGTTCATGTCGGTTAGTTGTGTAACTCGTTAGGAGTCTTTAATTAGGAAGTTTTAAGCCCTTCCGGCTATAGGAGTCTAGAGAAGCCTAGGGTATAAATATAAACCTCGGCCATTGTAATAGATTTATCACACGATCAATATCAAAACCGCCTCCGGGCACCCCTTTACCAATTATTGCATCTACTTTACTGCATCTACTTTACCGCATCTACTTTTCGGTGACTTCGCCTTCGTACCTTTTCTCTTTCACGAGTTCTCGCAAACTCGTCGGGCTGCATCGCTTCGATCTCCGGCTTATTGGTGAGTTCCGCTTTACCGAATAATATCTAGGCTTTAACCTCCGGGCGTATCACTGTGGTTTCGTCTAGATTTATTCACAATTTATCGATATCAGCTAGATTAGCAAGTTTATTCTTGTTTCTTTAGCTTTTATCACCCATCTATCCAGCTCGATTTAGATCTCGTCGGCGTTTATTATCTTAAAATATCATCTGTTCTCACAGTCAGCTTAGATTTATTCGAGTGCTGACGTCACGATCGGCTGTCTTGGCCAATCTTTCTACACATATTAACACTTCGGCTGCTTTCGAGCCTGCCGATCCCGTTTTACTGTATCGGCCGATTGGCAGATACACACACTACTGAAGATCCATCGGCTCTCTAGCCGATTTCCATTGTCAATCAACAGGTCAGATTGGCTGGCACGCCTCGCAACAGACCGGGGAGTCACGTGTGCTGCGCGCGGAGGTGACATCCTATTTTCGCGTCAACACATATTGTCTATCGGTTTGGTATACCTCAGACTATTACAACCAATCAAGGGAGTCAATTCACTTCAGGGGAGTTTGAAGAGTATGCAAATTCTTTGGGAATCAAGCTATTAAACTCATCTCCCTATTATGCTCAAGCAAACGGACAGGCAGAAGCAGCGAACAAGGGCATCATCAAATTGATCAAGCGCAAGATTGATGAAAATCCCAAACGATGGCATACAGTCCTTAATGAGGCACTATGGGCGTATAGGATGGCATGCCACGGAGCAACCAAGGTATCACCATATCAACTAGTGTATGGTCATGATGCTGTATTACCTTGGGAACTAAAAACCGGATCCAGAAGAACTTCTTTACAAGATCAGCTATGATGAAAGAGGAATTAGAAGATCTTGCTGGTAATCGGTTGAGAGCTTTGGAGAATATTGAAAAGAATAAAAGAAGGATAGCCAGATGGTATGACAAGAAAGTCAAAGTTAAAGAGTTCGCCGAAGGGGATTTGGTTTGGAAACTCATATTACCAATCGTCTCTAGGGATCCTAAATATGGGAAGTGGTCACCTCATTGGGAAGGACCATATCGGATCAGCCAATGCGTGCCGGGCAATGCGTATATATTGGAAACATTGGAAAGAGAAAAGTTTGCCAGAGCATTAAACGGGAAATATTTGAAGAAATACTATCCAAGCGTATGGGTAGATGCTTAGTCCAATCAAAGCCTGAAAGCGGCCGATTCGAGACTCAAGTTACAGCCGATTGCGAATAAAATCGTCTTAAATAGCAGAAAGCCGAATCATTGAAGCATGTTCGGTTTCAAGTTATGGCCGATGTACAAATCACCCTTAGAACTATATATATATATATATATATATATATATATATATATATATATATATATATATATATTCTCTCATCTTCGATTACAATGGTGACATCACAGTACAGATCTGAAGAATACATTTGACTTAGGTAATTCATTACAGATCGATTACATTAGTCATCGCTGGACAAACGAAGGAGACGAAGAGAGAGAAAAATAAAAAAGAAAGCGTAAATTTGACAAAGATGAATCACCAGATGGGGTAATTCTTCCCGTCAAGATTGTTGAGAAAGAAGACATAGGGTTGTTCTTCTTTCCACAACACCCAGGGACAACTTCCGCCTTCCTCCACCAGCTGATGCACCTAAGTTGCATCACAAGGCTTCTTCTAGCTGTTGGACCTCCTGGCTTCACAAAAGGAGGCTAGAGAGGGAAGAATGTTCTGGGCTGTTTCACAAGAATTCTTCTAGCCATCTTGAGTCAGGGAAGAAGGAAGGAATCAAAGAGCAAGAGTCTAAAGTTCCCTGGACCTATATCTCGAGCCATAGTCGAAAGGGTGTGGTCTCCGTGAAGGTATGAGGACGGTTATTTATAGCCAGAACGCCAGAAGAGATAGAGATGAAGGAGCCAGAAAAGACGGAAACCGAAGATGCCAGATCCAGCAAAAGGGGAAATAGATAACCCGTGAATGGCTCAGTTTCCAAAGAATGACCGATTCAGAGGAATCACCCTCAAATAAAGGATGATGCATGTACACTCAAACGGTGGAAAATTGTTCTATCGCGTCAACAAACTGTAGAGCATGGTTCGCATAAATCATCTACTCAACATTGCAGACAGAATCTGCAAGCTCACTAGCAGTACTCAGGAGAAATGCTATTTCGAGTTGAAGTCTGTCAATGACCAGTGACGATCATCGACGCTCACTGAGTTTTCCAGGGAAAAATGCCTCTCATACCCAAAGGACTAAAGGAGCTAACATCTACATCAGAAAAAATCCCAAAGACTGAAAAAGATACAGAGAACCCCGGGGTAGAAGGGTGAGTCTTATATGAAAAAGAAGCGAAAGAGCCAAAGAGTCACATGGTGAACAATCCTGAGGAGAGTCAGATAGAAAGGACGGGACACTATCAATGGAGATTAATCATGGCGATCACGTGAAGAGATTTGGCTATTATTCAAAAGATGTCAAGCGAATTTCAGAGCAAAAGGATCATTTACTCCGAAACTGGGGGGCATGTGTTGACACCGTTTTTTGGAAAAACAAGTCAAAAGGGGTAAGGAGAAGCAGCCGATGGAAAGCAGAGTGTAATCGGCCGATTGAAGGAAGAGAAGGACGGTCAACAGGATTTGCCGATGGTCAGAGGGATTCAACACTGACAGTGGGCCAGTTGATCAAAACAATCAGCCGATGGTCAATCAGAAGATCGGCCGATGGAGAGGGAGAAGGCGGTAATCAAGGAGATACGCCAGAAGGAAAGTATGGTGGAGGCGGGTCAATCTACGATTGGCGATGGGTCGAGAGTCAGTTTTTAGGAAGGTCTTTGACTCCTGCGAGAGTCCTTTTTGTTTTTAGTAGTTTTTATCTTTCTTTAGATGCAAGAAAACAATGTCGTAATCGGCTAGGAGTCGGGGTTGTCCTCGGGACATAAATAGCGACCCTGCGTGGTCAGAAAAATCTGTACACACCAATATCAAACAAACCGCCTCCGGGCAAACCCTTTACTTTACTGCATCTACTTTTACAGCATCTACCTTTACAGCATCTACTTTTCGGCGACTTCGCCATTGCGATTTTCCCTTTTTTCTACAACGCCGTGCTTCGAGTTCGTCGGGCTGCATCAATTGACCTCCGGCAAGCTTGTGAGTACCGTTTTACCGAATAATCCTAGGCTTTAACCTCCGGGCGCATCGCTAAGGTTTCGTCTAGTTCTTTATTCACCCCTTACCGATATTAGCTAGATCTGCAAGTTTTCGTATCAATTCTTGTGGTTTTAGCTATTATCATTACCATCCACTCGATCTAGATCCTATCGGCTTCTAACATCACAGCCGATTCCGACCTACTCGAGTGCTGATGTCACGATCGGCCGATCCAGCCGATCTATCTGCTTACGCACCCGCGCTTCGGTCGCTCTCGAGCCGGCCGATCCCGCTTTACCCGTATCGCCCGATTGGCTGGTACACGTGTCGCTGAAAGGCCATCGGTTCTCTAGCCGATCCCTAATATTTTCCATTGTCAATCAACAGGTCAGATTGGCTGGCACGCCTCGCTACAGACCGGGGAGTCACGTGTGCTGCGCGCGGAGGTGACGTCCTATTTTCGCGTCAACACAACCCTAACCCTACCCCCCTCCCCCTCCCTCTCGCGCTGCCGCCTCTATCTCTCCCGCCGCCGCCGCCTCCTCCTCCGTCGCCCAGCCAGATCCGCCGCCTCCCCCACCTCTCCTTCATAGCCGCGCCGTCCCCCGCCGTCCCACGCCGCAGGGCACAGCCGCGCCGTCCCCCACCTCCCCCCTCCGCTCGCCCCTCACCTCGTGGTGAGGAGCGGTGGCGGGGTGAGGTGAGTTGGCGGCGAATCCGGCCCCACCTCCTCGTCCAACCGGCGTGCGGCGGTGGAGCAAGTGGCGTGCGGCGCGGTGGCGTGCGGCGCCGCCTCGTTCCTTGTCCAGGCGTCCAGCTGCCTCCCTCATCCGACCGGCGCCGCCCTCAGATCCGTCGCCGGGGGAGGAGCTCGAGGACGGACGGCGGCGGATCTGAGGGCTCCACCCCGGCGCGACCTCGCCCGGCCCGACCTCTCTCTCTATGTCTCTCTCTGTGTCTCTCTCTCTGTTTTTTTGGTGGTGGCGGTGCCCGGTGGTGCAGGTGGCGTGCGGCCCGGTGGTGCAGGTGGCGGCCGGTGCGGTGGCGCAGGTGGCGGCCGGTGCGGTGGTGCAGGTGGCGTGCCGGCGCGGTGGTACAGCGGTGGGCGGCGGCGCTGGTGGGCCCACTGGTGCAGCGGTTTTTCTTTTTTTTGTTTTCGGAAAAAACCTTCGCCGAGAGCTCATTGTGCCTCTCGGCGCATATCCGCCGAGAGGGGTCCCACCTGCTCTCAGCAAAGACGCCTTCGCCGGTACAGCGGCGCCGAGAGGCCTTCGCCGAGAGCTTCCTCTCGGTGAAGCCTTCAACGAGAGGAAAGGCCCCTTCGCCGAGAGGAACCTCGCTCTCGGCGAAGGCCCCGAATCCGGTAGTGATGGACATGGCAGTGGAGATGGATAGGTGTTTCGGTCTCATGGAAGTCTTTGCTCAACTGTTGAGATCGAATTTTGATGCTCGTTTTTGGAGCTCGACACTGGCAGTCCTAAGAGAGTACAAGAAGAAGAATCTGCTCATGAACGACGCTGCACACCATAGTTGTGGTGATCAAAATCCGGAGGTGACGACCGAGACAGAGGTTGTTGTTACCTCCAAAAGAACCCAAGAGTTTGTGTACCATGATGACTATGAACTAATAGGCTCTGTCGTTGATGGAGAAGTTCCCATGATATCATTGCACTATCTCCTTTTCGAAGGCTCAAGGCCTCGAGGAAAATTTGATGTTCTAGGTTGGAAATCTCACACACCGCCTTACTACAGCTACGCGTACAGCTGTGAGATACTGAGGCCACAGTGCATGGCCATCACTCACCAGGAAGAAGACAACAGTTAAGAATATTGGCAGCTGAGCAACGTACCCTCATTTTTTTGTGTAATAAATAACTAAATATGTTCAGTCATCTGGAGATGTGTATACTTGATACTTCTGAAGGGTAGATCCTATTGTAATTGTGTAATGCAAGGTTGCTTTCCATTTGTGGGTGAAGGTCAGCTAATTTTTGCAGCAACCATTATCCTTTTCACGATCACAGATGAAGGTGGATAGTAAACAATTCATGGAGTTTCGAGATAGCACCAGGGAATTCACTTTCGTAACACCTTTACATTAGCGTGGTTTAACACCTGTTAACTATGAAACCAAAAACAATGAAAGTAGGCACAAGGAAAACAGAGCAAACATCCAGCTGCTTGCATTAGTATAGAAGTAGTACACATACAGCTCCAGTTATATGGAAATCTTTCAGCTTCATCTAACTCAATATCTCTTTCCAACTCATTCTGTCATGCAACAAAGAGTTTTGTTTAGAAAAAAGGAAATATTTCCGACCACTGGGACCACACAAAGCAAGATAACTTGACAACTTGTTCCATCATAATCTAACAATCAAACACGCGACATGAGCATGAGGTTCACCTGAGCAAATGACCTGCAGGGATCAGGGTTAAACTGCAAACATGAAGAAAAATGCATGTATCATGACAATACCTCATGAAAAACACTAACATGTGAACAGGTACATATGTAGTGATTGACTAGTTTCTGACATCCTGTCAACTTTATTAAAGTGCTATTTGTGAGTTGTGACACCTTCTCTTACGAAATAAAATTATCAATTATAAAAATATATTCACATATCCTCCTACATAAGCGTGGTAATGACAAAATTTACAAATTATGACTATTTTTCAAGAATGTCTTCTTTTGGCAGATGTAGCTTTTAGCTCTTGAATCTCACAAGCATAGACATAACTATGGTAAAGGTTGTTCAATGTATGCTGGAACCTCAAATTCCCTACAGGGATTAAGGATTCCATAAATCACATCTTGGTCCCTGATGGTGTCGAGCATGTTATCCTCGGTGCATGGCGTCTCTAAGCATGTTGAGCTGCTAGACCTAATAGTTGAAAAGAATCTCAAATCTCAGTGCATTTTAGAAGCCACAAGGATCATTGGTGTCTGCTTGACTCTGGCAAAGAACATATGTGGCTCAGGATAAAAAGCATACACCACTATCTAATCTAATAATAAATAGGAAATTGAAGGAGATATATATCTTGGCGATCACAGGTATCTCTGCCCTATAGCACTGCAGTCACTTGGTTTGATGTCAGATAGAGTCCAGAACAAATGGTTGCTTGACCTCAATTTTTTCCAGTTGTCTAGTGTATATGTTCAAGCATTTACTTCAATGCTAAAGAGGGCTTTGTAAATTAAAGTCTAAAAATTTACAGTTAGTAAAGCAAGAATGTTTTTTTACCTGTGTGAAGCAGAGCAGAAAACACATATAAGGTACAATAGCAGCTTACAGTTCAGTATTCAATTTTTCAAGATTCAAGAAAACATTAATAAAGGCAATATGACAGATATGCGGTACAGAGCATTAAACATTACTTTTTATCAGTAAAAATTGGCGGAAGAGCTGACTGTCATATTAAGAAGTAAAGAACGGTCTACAAAACTGATCTAAATCAGAAACAAAACAAACAAACAAACTACAAATATGGAGACAATGATAAAATAATGAAGGAAAAACAAGAACCAACAGAGTCCAGCTAACTAGAAATCTGAACACTTTTCTAAAAAAAAAAAACTAGAAATCTGAACACAGTATGGTGCAGAGGGTACAACTTACAGTAGAGCATGACCGGCAATAGACACCACATAGGCAGCAGTGGCAGGCCCTTTTTTAGGGTATTAATATTATAATATATAAATAGAGAAAACAAAACTGTACAAAGGAAGGACTATGAGGGGGCAAAAAGGAAGAATAAAGACTAATAACATAAGTGGCATCTACAATATAATCCTGGAAAGGATTAGATTTCTGTAGTCTTCTCCGAATATTCCTCTTGTGTCTGAGCTATTTGTAAACTAACTGAAAATCTTCCTCTTGTGATCCTGCCGATTCCTGGGTACCTTGTACTCGAACTCCAGAATCTCGCAGGTATATATGTGGTTGTGATATGGCACCAAATGAGATTTCCAAACTAATACTTCAAATTTTCCATGAGGTGGTGGAACGCTCCCAGAAATTATTTCTAGTAAATTTATTTTGGGAGCCTCTTCATTGTCCAGCACTATCCTATGATCTTGGTTGTGAACTACACAATATTCAATAGCTTTAGTTTCTCTCCGAAGAAACATACACTCATTTTCCATCGCAGACTGACTTATTAGGCTTGCACTAGACAGAAGTTCATTTTGCTTCCAGTTCTCCCTGAGGCATTGAAGACTCTGACGCCAAGCCTGTGCACCAACGCTACCTTTCAGAATGTTAGCCACATTGTTTAAATATATGAAAGGTCCAGTGAATGCCTTATGCACATCTTGGTCAAAGTACTCGTCAATTATCGCCATCGCTATGGATGCCATCTTCGGGTGCTCTTCAGGATCAGTGCTTCCAAACACAAGTGTCCTGAAGAAGTACCAATATTCCTCTCGGGATAAAAACTTTAAGTTAAGAGCTTGTGTTGTTCCAAAATTTGTTATATTCTCCAACCGACTTGTTACTATAACTTTGCTTCCTCTTGGGATGCTACTTTCAGAAACTGAGTGCAACCTTCTCCATGTACTCTCATCGATATCCCCAACTAGCTCAATAACAACTAGAAATTTTTCTTCATTTGTGTCACCAGTTTGGTGTTTGATTCTACTCCCTTCTCTTAACTTGCACCGGTTTTCTTCTCTAAAATCATCATCGCTTAAGAAAATGATATGAGAAAAGTGATCACGTACCCTTTCGTCGCAGCAAACATGCTCCACAAGTGTAGTCTTTCCGACTTTTCCTGGACCAATAATCGGTAGAACGCCAAAATTGCAATGAACAGGAGGTTCTTCGTGCAGTAAGAAGATGATGACCCGTTCCATTTCCAATTGGCGACCAAACATGCATTTTTCCATAAACAGATACGTGCTGTATGGTCGGCGAAACATAGGAGGGTAGTTCCTTAAGAAAATTACAAACTCAGTCATGCCAGTAATGGTGATCTCCAGCTTGTCAAACATCTCTTCCAACTTTTTTGCATCATATTTACTAGCTGCAGAGAAACAAACTCGTTTAGATGGACTGAATTTAGACAGGGATAAGAAGTGGCCCACACCATGATCTTTCTTGTCCTTCTTCTTTTCTTCGGGGACTCGCTGTGTGAAGGTGTCGAGCATGTAGTAGCCTCTGTACATCACTGTTCTCAAGATATTGCGTTGCTGAAGCATTGTTTGGTTTGTAATAAACCTTCCCTCTGCCTCCTCAACAGTGAGACGAACCCGTCTCAGCATCCATTGCAGTTTCTGTATGATGTCCTCCTTGGATGCTGCTGTCTTGAGGTACCTGTCGATCAGGAAAGAGAGGGACCTAGTGGCAATTTCTCCAACGATTACAGAGATGACTGCCTCCATTGTAAAAATACTACTATTGCAAGATGATGTAAAGGGTGGGCTCAGACTCAGAGGAGTTATATAATGCAGAACCCCTCTACTTTTTCGGGTCTTTTTTTTTTTGAAATCACTAGTTACCAAACAGTATTGAAATTGTAGAGCAACAAGGGAGAAAGAAAGTCAGCCAGAACAGTAAGGTGAAGGGGAAAGGAGCCCCAAAGGTCTAACATCGCGCACGTGGATTACTGGAGTGAAAAACTGACTTTCTGCGAGTTTTGAACAAGTAATATGTCTAGAACAGGTACTGCTATTCTTAATACATTTTTAGCCTTTATCCATGGAGCAGTCTTCACTCACAGGAAAAATGTAAGTATGATCAAGTCTTTCCTTGATTTGGTCAAGGCTAGAAACAGGGGAGGATAAGGAATTCATGCAAGTAGAGAACCACAAGTTGCAGGGCAGCTTTTTTTTTTTCCTTCTTTCCTCCGAGCTGATAGTGCTATCAGTTGACAATTATGGAGAGCAAATTGTGCACCAGGCAGAGGAGGAGGGAGCCCGTGATTATAGGACTCCAAAGATTGGGTTTTGCTATTTTGACACTGGACCCACAATTCATAGACACAGATGGACCCATTTGTCATCCACAAAGGTTGTCAAAATAGTGAATCACGTTTGGAGGGAGTCCTATAATCACAATTTTTTCACCCGCAAGGGTCAAAGATGAAATAGCCCGCAAGAACCTATTATTGGTGATGATATTTGCTTCTATGGTGCTGGGCATCTACTGCCTGTATACATTGAAAAATTCAGCTGCTCAACTGCATTATATGAATCTTAAGTTCCAACTTTCAGAAATGACAAATGACAAATATATATAAATATACTTAAACAGTTAGCTTTCTCACTTTTTTTTGAAAGAAAAACAGCTCTGTTTTGCCCGAGGTTCTCAAACTCCACTCTGAAGCATAGCTCTGCCTTTCCTGGTGTTTAATTTCTCCACCCTTTAATTCGTTTCAGTCCATTTATATTAACCAATTCCATTCTGGTAAAAGAATATCAGCTGCTTTGGATGAGCCATCCATTACTAACTAGCAATGAATCCTACCCGTGAGGACACATGGAAATTGGTGACAAAAGCTTCAAATCTCAAATGCTAGTTAGCCATTACTTGTTTCCAGTTAGATACAAATGATGGTTCTGTTAATTTAGTTAGTCCTAGACTCATAGTGTTCAAGTAAATGCTCAAGGCTAATGATCCCGTCAAGGGGCTTACAAATGGAGTGGTAAAGGCTACAGGCTAGGAGGCTCCCACCCAGGGTTGAAATCCTAGGTGTAAAACCATTTCTTTGAAATTTACGTTGTGGGGTACTCCCATACAGTTAAATAAAAGGTCAATGATCCCATGTTACTATGAAAAAAAAAGTTTTGTAAAGGACTATATCAATGTCAGATTCCCTTTGGAGCTCAAACACAAATAAGTAGGAAGGGAAATGGCCATATACATATGCTGTACAATAATAATTTACAGTACAACAACAACAAGAACATAGCCTTCAGATTCCCTTCGGAGCTCAAACACAAATAAGTAGGAAGGGAAATGGCCATATACATATGCTGTACAATAATAATTTACAGTACAACAACAACAAGAACATAGCCTTTTGTCCCAAGCAAGTTGGGGTAGATTAGAGATGAAACCCACAAGAAACAAGGGTAGGAGAAGCACATAAGCACAAGATAGCATGTAGAGTTAAGGGTACACATGGAAAGAGGAAACAAAGATCATGGTTCAGGCACATTGATTGCAAGTTTTCAAGCAACTAACTTCTTGGAGATGTTCCACTCCTTAAGGTCTCTCTTAACCGACTCATCCTAAGTTAGTTTAGGTCGACCTCTACCCCTCTTTACATTATCGACCCGATCTAGAACCCCACTACACACTAGTGCCTCGGGAGGCCTCCTTTGGACATGACCAACCCATCTCAACCGATGTTGGGTCAATTTTTCCTCAATTGGTGCCACCCCAACTCTATCCCGAATGTCTTCATTTCAGATTCTATCTCTTCTTGTGTGCCCACAAAGCTAAGGCAACATACGCATCTCTGCGACACTCAGTTGCTAGACATGTTGCCTCTTTATAGGCCAACATTCCACACCATATAACATCGCCGGGCGAATCGCCAACCTATAGAACTTACCTTTTAGATTTTGAGGCACCCTCTTGTCACAGAGGATGTCGGAAACTTGGCGCCATTTCAGCCAATCGGCTGAAATCCTATGCCTAACATCGTCATCAATGTCATTGTTGACGGTTGATTGTTGTATCAAAGTTCGTTTGGACTTGCAAGCGGACAAATCCCCCGTCGTAGTCAAGGGACCCTTCTTCCCTTGAGTGGTGAACCCAAGGTATCGAATCCGTGGAAGAATGTGTAATGCAAGATCCAATCTAATAAGCGGAAACACTTTGATCTTGAAAAGAGTTTTTTGCATCTAATCTATGGAAGAACCATGAAAACACAACCAATCTACTCAACACCGGAGGTAGCAAGAGAAAGAGAGGGGAGGTAAAACCAATCTAGAGATTGGATCGGGTCTTTTGTTGAAGTTCCAAAACCAAGAAGAATAAAGCAAACGAATCTCATCAAAAGCATCTTTAAATCATGGCTTCCGTTCCAACCCTCAAAGGCACCTACCGTACACGTGATCAACATCCTGTCACGATGTCCCGCTTATTGTGTAGGTGAACCTAAGAGCACGTTCACGAGGAACGTGTTGAAAACGCTCGGTAGGTCAGGTATGCACCTCTAGCCACCATGGAAACAAGAACATCCTATGCAATCTATCCGCAGAATAGATTGGAGAATAAGAAAACCCAAACGAAGACAAAGTCATAGAGAAAGCACTTGATCGCTAGAAATCGGATTCAATCTTGCAAATTCAACATGAAGTATAATACATGGACAAGATCACCACCGGGATCCTACCTTGATCTTGATCCTAGCTTCTAGAACTCCGACGTGGTCTTCCATGCAAGGTTTCCACGTCGGCTAGTAAAACCCTAGTCAACCATCTCGACCCTCTCCTCTCCGGAAGGGTGTCCCTCTCTTCTCTGCTCCTCGGCGGCGCATGATGAATGGCTTGATAGTTGCAACTTCGCACGGGGACTATAAATAGCCTGAGGATCATCTAGGTAAAAGGGGGCGCCGAACCGGGCCCGGAATAGGCTGGGCCGGCCGACCTGGGCCCATTTCGGCCCAGTTCGGCCCCGGCTTTCTTCCAGACGCTTCTCGCGACTTCCTGATGTAGGGAATCGGATGCTCATAGCCTAAGAGGGGGAGAGGGTGAATTAGGCAACTTAAAACCTTAACCTAGGGCTTTCACTATTTTGCATGAAACATAAACTAGAACATACTATCTAGATGTGCAACTAAGGTTGTTCTAGTGTGAAACTCCCATCCCAAAACAAGTTTTGCAACCTATAGCCAATGCTAGCAAGATACTACTCTAGGAAAGTAAAGGCAAACAAAGATTGCATGAGAGTAATGCGGAAACGTAAAGGGGGATGAGAGGAAGCAAACTCTTGACACGCGATTTATCTTGTGGTATCGGTAGGCACTAAGCCACCCCTAGTCCACGTTGTTGAAGCACTCTACACAAGAGTATTGCTTCCCGGTCACCAAGTCTCTTCCAAGAGCACCACTTGACTTGCCACAAAGGCTCGCCACGAAGGCACTCGCCAAGCTCCCTTGGTCACCTAGATGCCGCCTCCACTAAGGAGCTTCTCCACCAAGGGAAGGGGGTCTCCATGTCCCCCGCACAAAGTGTCCTCGCCGCTCCACACCAAGCCGGAGGGTCGAAGACGTTTACCGCAGAGCCACCTAGGCTCCAAGGCTTCCGGCGCACCTCGTACAACTTGATCCACTCGAGAATCACCTCACAAGGTAGGCACACCTTGCACTCACTCAGCTCTAAGCTAAGCCTAACACTAAGCACACACACAAAGCATGTGCAAGTCTATGGATGAGCAATTTAGCACTTGGATTGGATATGATCTTCTATGTGTCTTGAACTCCTCTACACTTCCACACACTCCAGCAAGCTCAAATGACGGGGTGGAAGGGGTATAAATAGGCCAAGGTGTCAAACTAGCCGTTGGGCCAAAGCTGCAGAAAGTAGTACCATCGGATGATCCGACGCTATGCTTTTCCCGGGCGTTGGTTCATCCGGTGCTACTAGCCGTTGCCTTCCACCACACATGATCGTTGACCCAAATCATCCGACGCTTCAACCGACGCACCGTCGGTTCATCCGGTGTTGAAGGGTTCCTCGCCAAAACCTTACTGTTAGCTTTTTCGTGACCATCGGATGAACCGCTGCCTGGACCATCATTTCATCTGGTGCTACTAGCTGTTGGCTTGGAACGTCTCTGTCTTGAAATCTTGATTCATCGGATAGACCGATGGTACCCGCCAATGGTCCGTCGGTTCATCCGGCGCTGCTGACCGTGCTGCTTCGTCTCTGTCAATCATCCGGTGCAACTAGAATATGGACCGTCGGTTCATCCGACGGTGCCTGTTGACTTGAGCCTTCACTGCAGTGTACTGCTTCATCTGGTGCTTGCACCGACGCATGCCTCCTACATACCGTCGGTTCATCTGACGGTGTATTTTCCCTTTTTTTCTTCTTGTCGGTTTTGCCTCAAAATATACACCAAAGACATGTGGTATCTTCTCATTTTGACATGTGGTATTTTTGCATCCATGGGACCTAGAAATGTCTACAAAGACATGCTCAACAATATGGTTAGTCCCATTGATCATGTTGTCACTAATCACCAAAATTAAGCTTGAACAAATGGCATAAGAGGCCATGTTCGCTACAATCTCCCCATTTTTGGTGATTTATGACAACACAATCAAAGCAAGCATAAATTTGCAAAAATTGACAAAATGAACCACTTACACTTGCTTGGATGTTTACCATCATCCAACTCCTCCTAGATGTGTTCTCCCTCTTCCATGATCTTCTCTTCACATATAGCTTGCTACTTCCCCCTTTGGAAACATTTGCTTGCTTTGGCTCCAAATTCTCCCCCTTTGGAATAAAATCTCCAAAAAGTGTCCAAAACAAGAGTCTCCAAAGGAAACTTAGCAAGTCCTAGCAATCATAGCTCAAGGAGAAATGTTAAATTCAAGGGAGAAAGCCACATGAACCATGATCCATGTGTATGATATCAATGAAGATACCACATGTGTGAATAACTAAGGTGGATCACAAGCTCATGAGACTATCATGATATAAACTAAGCTCCCCCTAAGTGTGTGCACAAAATGATAGTGTGAAAATCAAGTGCACAACTACAAACATTTGTAAGATGAGGAAGCTTAGAGCATATCATGCAAGGAGGTAGCTTAAAAGACAAGAGATAAGACAAGAGAGTTCTTGTAACATTACCACTTGTAGATTTTGAGCATTGCATACCTCCGGGGGCTTCTTCCTCTCTACCTTGTTGGCACCACATAGAGATGAGCCGCTTGAAAATGATATCACTTGGAGATGACATCACTTTGAAAGAGGCTCGCAAAGAAGACACTTGGGGTACCACAAGGATTAGGAATGTATGAGTTCATTGCCTTTGAACTTATATAGAGATATAAGCTCGCAAGGACATGACTCAATAGCATGAAGCTCATATTGTTATATTCACTCTTAGAGATGTTAGATCACATTTAGAGTGAAATAGCATTCTCTTAGAATGAAATACCGCACCGGAACGCGTCACCAAGGGACTACACAAGATAATCTTGAAATGATGTTAGTCCCATAAACAAACCATAGGATGAACTCCCCCTAAATGTGTGTATTTAGTGTTTGGATCACCAACCAAATGTATGCACATTGTTTATGACAACAAAAGGGAAGCTAACCCTATAGTTTGCTCATGATGCAAAGAGATATATATGAAAACATGCATCATGAAAGAAACAAGTGTAGCTTTCCTACACACTAATCAAACCATGTAGGTTGCTCATGGGTTAGCACATGACACAAACAACCTACCATATGTAAAAAACTAGGCATAGCAACAAATGCAACCTAAATAAGGCAATGGAGCTACAATGATACATGAGATGAGTTCTAGTTTCGATTACCTTAACCGGGGAGTTTGGGCAACACATGTCCAATCTTGCAAACTTGGCTTCTAGACTTGAATCTTCACTTCATCTTTGTGCCAAGCCTCCCAAGTCCCCGAACTCATAGCCTTCACGTGGCCTTAGGAATCCAAACCATTTGAGGCCCCTTCATGTTGGTGATTACTTCCTTGGGCACCCAAATGGGTTGGTTCCAACCCCACTCCTTCAACTTCCCAACCTTGTGTGCAACCACCTTGCCATTAGCCTTCTTCTTGATGACATAGGAGTTGCTCTTGATCTTGTTCTTGCGGTTGGGCTTGGTGTAGATGAGAGAGCTCTTGATGGTGGTGTTCATCATCTTCTTCTCACCCTTGTCGATCTTCTTGATGAATTGAGGACATTTGTAGAACTTGTGCCCTTCTTCATGACAATTGTAGCAAGTCACGGTTGATCCCTTCTTAAGCTTCTTCACCATGTCATCACGGTTATCTTGAGAAGGTTGGACGTTGCCCTTCATATCTTGAGAGGCTTCTACTTGTTCCTCATTGTTCTTGTCCTTGCACATCAAGCTAACCAACCTCTCTCGAAACCAGTTCACTTCTTGCTTGAGCTCATCATTCTTCATGCTTATGAGACAATCACATTTTTCTATGACAACATTCTCATTGCAAGATGGTGAGCAAGATTCATCAATTAAATCAATGCAAGAAGTTGAAGCATCTACCTTGGATATAGGAATTGCACAAGGGATAGATGATTCATTGAGCTCAAAGAAATCATTAGTTTTAATCTTAATGCTTTCTTCCTTAGATTTTAGGTCTTCATACTCCTCGCTAAGCAATTTGAATTTGCACAACAAATGTTCATAATTTGTAGCAAGGGTAGCACTAAGATCATTGAGAGCATTAAGTTCTTTTATTTCATTAGCTTGTTTTTCAAGGATTTCTTTTTGCTCATTGACTAGCTCAATAAGTTCATCAATTGAGGTGGTGTCGGATTCATCATCACTCACATTGCTTTCCATACCTTGGGCCATAAGGCACATGTGTGATGATGATAGGGGACCTTGCATGACGCGGGTGGTGAAGTTCTTGCTTGATTCATCGCTTGAGCTACAAGAACTTGATTCTCCACCACTCATCCATTCACCGATGGTAGTGAGTGCTTCTTGCTTTGGTTTCCTCTCCTTGACCACCTTCTTCTTGCGCTTGATCTTGGTGAACTTGATGTGTTGATGATGACGCCCTTCTGTCAAGTGGATGTTGTAGCCGTACATGTTGACTTTCTTCACATACTTTAAGATCTTCTTCACATACATGCCAACCATCGACTCGACCTCTTCATCACTTGAGGATCCTTCATCATCACCATCATCGTCTTCACTTGAGCTTCCATGAATCGCCATCCTTCTCAACTTCTTCTCTTGTTGGCTTGAGAGAGCATGGCTTGCGGTTGGAGAAGATGGTTCTTGGGGTGTTGCCTTGAGCTCAACTTTTGCTTCTTCCTTTGTCTTGAGCTCATCCTTGGAAGCTTTCTTGGACTTGGGCATGATTTGAAATTCATGTGCCATGATCTTGCTCAAGATTTGAGAAGGCTTCAACTCTTCAAGCTTCTTCTCATAGATGATAGCTTTCACTAAGTCATAATCGGGCTTCCGGAGACTTTGAAGGATCTTGCGGTTCATGTTCATGTCCGTGATGTCCTTCACACCTAAAGCATTAATCTCATTGACAAGAACATTTAGGCGTGAATACATAGATTCGGCATTTTCATTCTCAAGTTGCTTAAAGCTATTGAATTTCTCAAGGAGACAACCGTAGCGTTCATTAGCTACTTCTTTTGAACCCTCATTTTGTTCCTTGATGGTATTCCATAGCACATGAGCATTTTCACTAGTAAAAACTCTATTGAAAACACCTACATCTAGAGAGGATAAAATGATACTCTTTGCAATAACATCAAATTGCTTCTCCTTCCTAGTACCATTTCTAACACCCTCATCAGTGACCCTCCAAACATCAAGATCCTTAGCTTGTAAATAAGCTTCCATGAAGAACATCCAATGAGAATAACCCATGCCATCGAAATGTGGAGCCAAACCTAAGGTATCCACCCCTTTCATCCTCTAAAGAGCAACTCACTAGACGGTGAATCCTAACCGATCCAATGAGCCGGTTTTCACAAATTGCCAATCTAATTGGCGTATCCTTGTGAAGGAAGTGAGTCCTAACTCTGATACCACTTGTAGGGAATCGAATGCTCATAGCCTAAGGGGGAGAGGGGGTGAATTAGGCAACTTAAAACCTTAACCTAGGGCTTTCACTATTTTGCATGAAACATAAACTAGAACATACTATCTAGATGTGCAACTAAGGTTGTTCTAGTGTGAAACTTCCATCCCAAAACAAGTTTTGCAACCTATAGCCAATCCTAGCAAGATACTACTCTAGGAAAGTAAAGGCAAGCAAAGATTGCATGAGAGTAATGCGGAAAAGTAAAGGGGGATGAGAGGAAGCAAACCCTTGACACGCGATTTATCCCGTGGTATCGGTAGGCACTAAGCCACCCCTAGTCCACGTTGTTGAAGCACTCCACACAAGAGTATTGCTTCCCGGTCACCAAGTCTCTTCGAAGAGCACCACTTGACTTGCCACAAAGGCTCACCACGAAGGCACTCGCCAAGCTCCCTTGGTCACCTTGATGCCGCCTCCACTAAGGAGCTTCTCCACCAAGAGAAGGGGGTCTCCACGTCCCCCGCACAAAGTGTCCTCGCCGCTCCACACCAAGCCGGAGGGTCGAAGATGTTTACCGGAGAGCCACCTAGGCTCCAAGGCTTCCGGCGCACCTCGTACAGCTTGATCCACTCGAGAATCACCTCACAAGGTAGGCACACCTTGCACTCACTCAGCTCTAAGCTAAGCCTAACACTAAGCACACACACAAAGCATGTGCAAGTCTATGGATGAGCAATTTAGCACTTGGATGGCTTGGATATGATCTTCTATGTGTCTTGAACCCCTCTACACTTCCACATACTCCAGCAAGCTCAAATGACAGGGTGGAAGGGGTATAAATAGGCCAAGACATCAAACTAGCTGTTGGGCCAAAGCTGCAAAAAGTAGTACCATCAGATGATCTGACGCTATGCTTTTCCCGGGTGTTGGTTCATCCGGTGCTACTAGCCGTTGCCTTCCACCACACATGACCGTTGACCCAAATCATCCGACGCTTCAATCGACGCACCGTCGGTTCATCCGGTGCTGAAGGGTTCCTCGCCAAAACCTTACTGTTAGCTTTTTTGTGAGCATCGGATGAACCGCTGCCTGGACCATCGTTTCATCCGATGCTACTAGCTGTTGGCTTGGAACGTCTCTGTCTTGAAATCTTTATTCATTAGATAGACCGACGGTACTCGCCAATGGTCTGTTGGTTCATCCGGCGCTGCTGACCGTGCTGCTTCGTCTCTGTCAATCATCTGGTGCAACTAGAATATGGACCGTCGGTTCATCCGATGGTGCCTGTTGACTTGAGCCTTCACTGCAGTGTACTGCTTCATCCGGTGCTTGCACCGACACATGCCTCCTACATACCGTCGGTTCATCCGACGGTGTATTTTCCCTTTTTTTCTTCTTGTCGGTTTTGCCTCAAAATATACACCAAAGACATGTGGTATCTTCTCATTTTGGCATGTGGTATTTTTGCATCCATGGACCTAGAAATGTCTACAAAGACATGCTCAACAATATGGTTAGTCCCATTGATCATGTTGTCATTAATTACCAAAATTAAGCTTGAACAAATGTCATAAGAGGCCATGTTCGCTACACCTGACTTTTTGCCGAGTTGCATGTGGGTCCTTGACGTCATTTTCCTCACGGTTTAGATAAGGGTGCTTGGCGTATGAACTCCCGCATCTCCCGTCTAGGTCCTCGACACTTCTCAGCTTCACACTTTAGTCCTTGGTTCATTTGCAGTCATGTTCATCTTGTATCTTGACTTGTCCCGGGGTCCATGATCTTCTCATATAACCCTTGATGAACTTTACCCGGAAGTCCTCATTTAGTCTCTTGATTCCTGTGTAAACAACAAACTCCAAATACCATGCACGTGTGCGAACTTGACATATAATGAGGGTTAGGATCGTTAGTTAGAATATCAAATTAATACCAACATAGAAGGTAAACATGTGGCTTGGTTGACGGAAATCGACCGCCAACATCCCCTCATGCTTAAACCTTGCTCGTCCTTGAGTAAGCCTTCAATGGATATCAGCATTGCCCTTCGATGTTCATACCCTACACTTGATCATACATGAGAAAACATAATGCTCTCTAGATTTATATTCATTAAAGTTCCATAATGTACTAACTTTTATCTTTATGGAGGGTAGATATCATTCAAGCTCTTTCCACAAGTACATGATCATGCTCTCAAATTTTTAAATAAATCTCAGAAATTTTGAAAAATAAAGAATGAGATAAAGAGAAAAATTGCTTTACCAAGATCAAAAATAACCATCTTGCACTTTGCTCATGTACTCTCATCTCATCTTGTCTCTCAAGCCTACTTGTTCTACTCCTTTCCTCTCTCAAAGTATAAAGTGGAAGGCTTTATGTGGCGCTATGGGAAAGTTTAGTCCTACCAAGATATTATAGTTGAGGTATTATCAAAACAATACTAGCTTCTCATGGTCTTACCGAGACTCGTCAAAAGGTTATTGGAAAAATAATGTTATCAAGGAGGGGGGGGGAGAGATGAACACACACTTTTGGATAGGTGGACATGTGCAAATGGCAAAGAGTGATCCCGAGGCACAAACGAAGTCCTCGTTATCGGATTGCACATGGTTGGAAAGATGAGTATGGGTCTTGATCTTGAATCCTCTTGAAAACTCAAAAAGCACTAAACATAGCTAGAGAACCGGGGAGCTTTATTATTATTTTTCTTTTTTTCTTTCTTTTTCTCATCATACTTTTTCTTCTTTATCATTTTTTTCATCATTTTTTTTCTTTCATCATACTTTTTCTCTTCTTTTTTTTATTTGCTCCCCTTGAACTCTAGACTATACTAGTACTTCCTTGGCAACCCCTCCCCAGGCTTAGACGTTTGCTCATCCTCGGGCGAAAGAGGTGATAAATATGCCAAGGTGGAATTTAAGCTCTCATATTTTCTTAGGGAGAGATACTTGTTGGCGGTCGATTTCCGTCAACCTAGAGCACTTGTTACACTTTGGTTTGAGTTTTGATTTATAACTAACCCGCCACTAGGCACACTAATGATGTAACAAGTTCGCACTTGCATGTGGTATTTGGAGTATGTTGCTTACGCAGGATTTACACGCTTAAAGGAGCACTTCCGGGCAAGGTTCATGGAGCACTTTGTGAGAAGAACATGAAGCCCGGGACAAGCCAAGACTCGAAGTGAACATGACTCCAAATGGCCCAAGGACCAAAGCATGAAGCCGTGAAACTCCGGGGACTTAAACGGAAGATGCAGGAGCTTGGACGACAAGTACCCTTATCTAAAACGCGGAGCAAATGACGTCAAGGGCCCACATGAAGATCGGTAGAGACAAGGAACGACGCAAGAAGCTCGCACGAGGAAGACCGGGCCGAGCCGGGCCAAAACGGGCCCAGGCCGATCGGACTGGGCCGATCGGCCTGGTCCATTCCGGGCTCCATTCGGCCTCTCCTTTGACCTAGACGCTCCTCGGGCTATTTAAAGTCTCCACCCCGAAGCACCGCCGTATCCATTCATCAGAGAGCCGCCGAATCAAAGGAGACACGCCGAAGGGAGCCGACGGCCGCCGCTAGTCCTCGTGTTGCCTAAGAGATGGCTTAGGCCATGCCCTAGCCGCCATGGTTGGCCCTGCGTGGTGAAGCCATGGTGGAGTTCCGGAGCCATGCCTTGAATCCTTCAAGGCATTTGCACCTTCAACATTCAATGGTGATATAATCTTATCTAGTCTTTACTTTGATCTACTACGAGTATGCTTCTTCATATGTGTAGCTACCATATGCCTTTTGTAGGAATAGATCTAATCATGGTGATTAGACTTTGTTTTGTGGATATCTCGTAGTGGTGCACGGACCGAGGATTGTCGCTCGGTGATGATTATCCCATCGTAGTGATAGTACGAGGAGGGAGAAAGCGGCGAGTGAATGTGTATTGGACCACTCCATATCGGGTTACTCCATATCGAGTGTACTCCTTAGCATAAGTATCGGTCTAGATTGGTTTTCACCTTTGGCTGGGGCTGCAACTAGGAGGCGATAGGCTAGGGTTACCTTCGGTAGTGTTATCTTATGGCTTGAATGTGATCCATACATCCTTTGTGTTGTATGTTATCTCTTATGCAATCAATGCTTCATGTTAGGTTAGTTCGGTAGATTAGATGGAAGACCCTAGGAGTTTGCTTACCGATCCTTGGATTGACAAATCTAGGGAGAACCCTCCTTGGTGAAAAAGGCACCAAGTCTCCCGTACACTCGTGGTGAACTTGAACACGGTATCCAACCATCAACAACCACCTTTTTCTGGCGTCGTTGCCGGGGATCGGCAACTCGAACCCTAGGGCGATCTTTCTTTCTTTTTGGACTAACCCTAATTTTATTATTGCATATATCCTGCTTTTCTTGTTTGTGTCCTTGAATGCAGGTAAAACCCTAGACATAAGACGTTCGAGAAGTTCTCTACATCCGGACTTCAACAAGTCCAACCCCGTTCCGAGATTCACTCCCACCAACAATTTGAAGACTCACTCTTTAGTGGTAGGTGCTAACTATGTTAGTGGCTCATCATCCGCTATCGAGTCCCCACCAACGAAGGCGACAAAGATCAAGATAAACGAGGTACGCTGCTGTGTAAATCAACTTTGTTTAGACTAATGTTTCTTGGAGAATTGCTTGTTCAAGTAATAGGTGCCAAAGCTACTCCCGAAGACTTGCGAGTGTTGATCATCGACATCTTGAGTTGAATGCCGTTGTTACAATAAATTTTTTGGCCAAAATCAGAAGTGTACAACAATATAAAATTAGAAATTCAGAGGCTCCATCAAGTCTTGTTTCCAACCCATCAAGAATCACTAATTTTGGAGATCGGTACGAAGAGTTATGAGGAAATCTTTCAACACTACGCGTTCTGAAATCAGCTCGGGACAGAACGTAGTGCCGGAGCAAAAAGGGTGTAACTCTCTCATCCGAAGTCCGTTTAAGGTGAATGACCACTTGATGGAAAGGTAATTTGATCTAGGATTTAATGGATCAGAAGTTTGGTACATATTCTGCATTGGACGCAGAGGAATTCAGTGGAGAAGTTGCAGCTGCAAACAACAAGGAAGTGGAGATGACACAAGCGATCATGTCAAAAATCCTATTACTTTGGCTAGAGCAAGAACATGGATAAGACACTTCATTAATGACATGAACTCTCTGGTGACACAATAATTGTGACCTTGAAGCTAAAGGATGGGAGACATGATGCTCGAAGGACAACAAGACCAAGATCATCAACATCTCCGGATCAACCCGAAGGAAGTCAATGTTCTCATCAACATTCTGCACAACCTCAGAAATAAAAGGTGTAATATTTTTGGATATTCAAAAGCCCCATGAAGTTACGACTCCAACGAATCAAGAATCAAGGCAATCGGATGTTCCTACAAGCGGATATGACCGAATCATCGAAGGGTGCACGTTCTGGAATTTTCTGGACAGCATGCAAGAGCGGAAATAAAATGGCCATAGCTCCCTCATTTGGACTCCGTTTAAGACGAATGAGTACTCATTGGAAAGGTAATTTTATAAACTTTTCAATAGAACAATATTTTGGTATATGTTCTGTTCTGTATACAGGGGTAAATCCACGTAGAAGAAGTAGCAGCGACATGACGAGGACGAGATAAAGGAGATGAGGGTGACAACAATGAAAAGGAGCTCGGGAAGTGCCTTCACCAAGAATACATGATAAGTTCAGAGATTTAGAGCAATTAAAGGACCCTTGAAGCATTAGTCAATGGAGACACAAGCGAGCAACATTCGACGCATGAAGATTAGAAGCAAACCGTGATGGACTACGAAAGCTAGCGTCGAATGATGAGAAAGTTTTTGGGCTCTCACACAAGGAACCATTGCGTCGCAAGAACATAACCAAGATGTGAGTGTGCCAACAAATGAAGGAAGGGGTGAGTCCACACAAGTCAACCTTGCCGACGTGTGGTTCATAGAAGAATAGGAGAAATTACAAGGAGATGACATGACAACTACATGGAGCCACCGTGAGGTTGATTCGCTTTCAACTCCAAGAGACCACTCAAGATGGAATAGCTCCAAGGCTAAGGTACACATTAACCTCTCAAGCTACTACTAATTTTGATGCTTTTATTTTAATACATCTATGTCAATCTAGTAGTTTGTTTTAATTCTATGCCTTGTTCCATTTAATATCATGTTGAGAGGCTAGAATTTCTTGAGAATGATAAATAGGCTATGTTTGTGCTTGAACTTTGTTAATCCCATGCCTAAATAACCTTTGCCTAATGATGAGCTAAGTGCTTTGCAAGAAACATATGCTTCCTCTAATTGCACCTTGTTGCCTGTGACCGTATTTATGGATGTGTGTGTTTGCGATAAGTTTTGTAAATCTCGATCTTGCTTTGCACTTGGTCAAGCTAATGACCTTAAAGAAGCACATGTCGGGAGAAGCCCGAAGTTCACTAACCATGCAGGACAAGAAAATCGAATAAAGTGGATAGAGGTAATGCCCAAAGAGTTGCAAGCCTCATCGTCACCCTCTCCAAACAACGTCGCTGTTCTTGTCAAGTTTTGAGGACATGGTCAGACATGTACAAGGGGATAAAAGTGGATATTCAGAAGCTCCATCAAGTCCTTGTTCCAACGCATCCAAGGCCGACAAATTTGAAGAACCGTGCAAGGAGATATGATAAAAACACTAGGTGCTGCACGTCCTGAAATCAACTCGGGACAGATTGCAACGCTGGGATAAAACGGGCATAACACACTCGATCGGAATCGGATTGGAGCAAACAAAGACTCGATGGAAAGAAAATTTCATGCACCACGCATAGGAATGATTGTCGGATACATGTTCTGATCTGGACGAAGAAGAAAAATCTATGCAAGTGAGGCAGTGATGAAGCGCAAAAAGGAGGTGATGACGACACGAGATTGGGCAAGTCTTCGATTGAGCACAAAAGATCAAGTCAAGCATGTGAAGTGAATCAAAGCTGCATGGACACCTTCAACTCTTGCATGAAGGGTCATGGCTTCGTGACCATAAGAAGGTATGTGAGAAAGTTGAGCTCTATGACTTTAAATGAAGCGCTTTTCGGGAGGCAACCCGTTGTTTTGTGTTTCTATTTTCTTCCTTAGAGAGAATAAAGAATGATACCATCCTATGATGATTAACTTGTGGCTAATTAATCTAGTTTAATTTTCCTTTTTAGAACCACCATCATGATCATATTTATTTACTCGCATGTATTAGCATTTTGTCATCAACGTGATGTTCGTTTCTTTGCATATACATGTTTTGCATATGGTTGGCTTGGTTGTTTTATGAGGCTTAATGATGGAAGCTTCATTTTCCATGTTAATGTTTCTAGGGCATTTCCCTTTTGTGATCTTGTGTAAACATGGTGTTTAAACATGATTGCGGACCATCATCGTTAAGATCATTAAACCTTGTCATCTTTTCATATGTTTTCATGTTGCATTTGTTGGTTTATAAACATTGCTTTGCGCTTTGTTTTTCTTGTGCTATAAGGAATTGTTAACCTTGAGATAAACATGGTGTTTTAACCTTGCTTAATAAATCTTTATGGCTATGGAGAAATTTAGCAACCTAATTGCAACCATGGTGTTTGGAACTAGGTGAAAACTTTGTCTTTGTTTATATGCCATCCTCTCATCTGCAGACACACTCTTTGCACCCACGTACACCCATTAGTTTTCATCATCACTAGAGTAATTATGCCACAAGTTAAGAGTCTTAGGAGATGTCCTTGGTTTGTTGGCAAATTGTTTCCACTCCCGACCGTCACCTCGGGGGTAGTTTGTGCGCTTGAATTGTTTTGCAGGCATGATGATGAGCTTTCATGAAAGGAAAAGAGAAGAAGCGACAAAAGTGAAGACACATAAAGACAAGTCCCGGACACGAAGAACAAGCCTCATCCTCTCCTTCCATGTCTAGCAAAGTGCTAAGCATGGGGGAGGACCCGACGAGAAGAGGATCACGGTCGCTAGAAGATGCTCGAGATTCTTCTTCCATGCTAAGCACAATGCTTAAGCATGGGGGAGGCCACACTACAACTCTTCACAAGCATTGAAGGACGGTAAATCTTTCTGACACCTTCTCTTTGTCCATCTCTTTCTTATCCTTGTACATATATGCCATCAACCATAGGTTCGAAAACCTTGATTTTTCTCTCTTGTTAATAACATGGCTACTAGGAGTACAACCTAGATTTGTTTTTGCTTTCAATAAATAGTAATCACCATTACCTTGAGCTCACCACGATGATATCTTGTATGCTCTCGCTTGTGGATATATGATGATCATTACCGCTTTGCTCATTCTTGTGCTTGTTTTATATGTGATTAAGCTAGTGCTCTCTTCAAAATGAATCTGAAATTCACCTAAATGCTAGCCTAATCTTTTGTGGAGGTTATGATAACTTGAGACCCATGGTATTTTTCGTGCTCTCATTTTTGAATGAATCAAGGATAACTTATTTTTTTTGCTTAAAATGATGCTAGTCTTATCTCTAATGACCACTTGCATTTTGCTCTACCTATCCAAGGCCAAATATACATTGAGTGAAAAACCTTAGTATTTCAAGATTAATTTTTGGGTGCTTCAATTCAGATTTGGTTTCTTTGGTTCGAGTCTAAGAAGCTGGTCATTCTGTATTTTTGCGTATCGTTCTTTTTGCTAGCCTTTCTATCCGTGCATTGTGAGTTTTCACATTGGAAATTTCGCAAACCTCGCCGGATATCCACCCCCAAAACCCATATCATCTTTTTGTGTTTACCTCCTTGACCAACCCAAACTTGAGTATGGATGAACATTTCGAAGAAGGCCACAAGAAGAAGGTGCCATCAAGTGGAGATAATTTCGGGAGACTTCCAAAAGGACCCGTAGAAGACTTCGAGTATCTTCCGTCAAAGAAAATTTCAAAAATTTCAGTACCACCTTGGCACTTTCTATCACCTCTTTTGCTCGAGGACGAGCAACGTCTAAGCATGGGGGGTTGCCAAGGAAGTACTAGTGTAGCCTAGAGTTCAAGGGGAGTTGAAAAAAAAGAGAAGAGAAGAAGAAAAAAATGTGTGATGAAAGAAAAAAAAGAGAAAAAGTATGATGAGAAAAAAATGATGATGATAAGTAAAATAAAAAAATATATAAATAAAGCTCCCCGGTCCTCTAGTTACACTTGAAAGGTTTAAAGAGCTTCAAGATCAAGACCCATACTCTTTTTCCAACCATGTGCAATCCGATAACGAGGACTTCGCTTGTGCCTCGAGATCACCTTATGCCATTTGCACATGTCCACCTATCTAAAAGTGTGTGTTTTTTCTCTCCCCCCTCCTTGAAACATTATTTTCCAATGACCTTTTTGACTAGGCTCGGTAATTCCATGAGAAGCTTGTCTTGTTTTGTTTGCATTCCATTTATGAAATCTTGATAGGATTACCTTTCCCAAAGCTCCATATAAAGCCTTCCACCAAATACTTGAGAGAGGAAAGGAGTAGTCCTAGTAGGCTTGAGTGACAAGATGAGATGAGAGTACATGAGCAAGATGCAAGGAGGTTTATTATTGATCTTGGTAAAGCAATTTTTCCTTCATCCTACGCTTTATTTCAAAATTTCTAAGATTTGTTTAAAATTTGAGAGCATGGTTAATTACTTGTGGAAAGAGCTTATTTGATGTCTACCCTCCATAGAGATGAAAGCTAGTTACATTATGAAACTTTAATAAATACAAACTTGGAAAGCATTATGTTTTCTCATGTATGAACAAGCGCAGGGTATGAACATTGAAGGGCAACACTGATATCCATTGATGGCTTACTGGAGGACGAGCAAGGTTTAAGCATGGGGGGATGTTGGCGGTCGATTTCCGTCAACCTAGAGCACTTGTTACACTTTGGTTTGAGCTTTGATTTATAACTAACCCGCCACAAGGCACACTAATGATGTAACAAGTTCGCACTTGCATGTGGTATTTGGAGTATGTTGTTTACGCAAGATTTACACGCTTAAAGGAGCACTTCCGGGCAAGGTTAATGGAGCACTTTGTGCGAAGAACATGAAGCCCGGGACAAGCCAAGACTCGAAGTGAACATGACTCCAAATGGCCCAAGGACCAAAGCATGAAGCCGTGAAACTCCGGGGACTTAAACGGAAGATGCGGGAGCTTGGACGACAAGTACCGTTATCTAAAACGCGGAGCAAACGACGTCAAGGGCCCACATGAAGATCGGCAGAGACAAGGAACGACACAAGAAGCTGGCATGAGGAAGACCGGGCCGAGCCGGGCCAAAACGAGCCCAGGCCAATCGGACTGGGCCGATCGGCCTGGCCCATTCCGGGCTCCGTTCGGCGTCCCCTTTGACCTAGACGCTCCTCGGGCTATTTAAAGTCTTCACCCCGAAGCACCGCCGTATCCATCCATCAGAGAGCCGCCGAATTGAAGAAGACACGCCGAAGGGAGCCGACGGCCGCCGCTAGTCCTTGTGTTGCCTAGTAGATGGCTTAGGCCATGCCCTAGCCACCATGGTTGGCCCTGCGTGGTGAAGCCATGGTGGAGTTCCGGAGCCATGTCTTGAATCCTTCAAGGCATTTGTACCTTCAACATTCAATGGTGATATAATCTTATCTAGTCTTTACTTTGATCTACTACGAGTATGCTTCTTCATATGTGTAGCTACCATATGCCTTTAGTAGGAATAGATCTAATCGTGGTGATTAGTCTTTGTCTTGCGGATATCTCGTAGTGGTGCACGGACCGAGGATTGTCACTCGGTGATGATTATCCCATCATAGTGACAGTACGAGGAGGGAGAAAGCGGCGAGTGAACGTGTATCGGACCACTCCATATCGGGTTACTCCATATCGAGTGTACTCCTTATCATAAGTATCGGTATAGATTGGTTTTCACCTTTGGCTGGCGCTGCAACTAGGAGACGATAGGCTAGGGTTACCTTCGGTAGTGTTATCTTATGGCTTGAATGTGATCCATACATCCTTTGTGTTGTATGTTATCTCTTATGCAATCAATACTTCCTGTTAGGTTAGTTCGGTAGATTAGATGGAAGACCCTAGGAGTTTGCTTACCGATCCTTGGATTGACAAATCTAACGAGAACCCTCCTTGGTGAAAAAGGCACCAAGTCACCCGTACACTCGTGGTGAACTAGAACACGGTATCCAACCGTCAACAATACTTGAAAAATCTTCTAGGGATCCTTTTGGAAGTCTCTCTTACTCACTTGAAGCACCTTCCTTGTAATCTTCATTTAAATATTCATCCATACTCATATATTGGGTTGTGGTCAAGGAGGTGAACACAAAAATGATATGTTTGGGTTTTGTGGTTGGATATTCGGCGAGGTTTGCGAAATTCCCAATGTGGAAACTCACAATGCACAGATAGAATGGCTAGCATAAAGAACGATACGCAAAAACGGAATGACCAGCTTCTTAGTCTCGGGCTAGAGAAATCAGGCCTTGAATTAATGCACTCAAAAATAAATCTTGTATATACTAGTGTTTTGCACTCAAGTAAGTTTAGGATTTGGATGGGTAGAGAAAAATGCAAGTGGTACTCATGACAAGGTTAGCATAACTTTTTGAGAATAAAAAGGTTCTTTGATTCATTCAATATTGAGAGCAACGAAAAAGAACTATGGGACTTGAGTTATCGCAACCTCCACACAAGATTTAAGCTACCTTTTAATTAAATTTCAGATTCATATTAAAAGAGAGCACTAGCTTAAACAGGCATAAAACAAGCACAAAGATGAGCAAAGCGGCAATTTTCATCATATATCAACATGGCATCAACTTATTATCTTCACTAAAGGTGATAATCATGGTGGCAAACTTTATTCATGTTGATTTAAAGCAAACACTACTACTACACACATGCTGAAAAGAAATAAAAACAGAAAAAGCTACGCACACACAAATTTGCATAAAAGCTGAAAATGAAGAAAAGGAAAGAGGGAAAATCGAACCGAAGTTGAAAGCATTATTATTTCTTTTTCTTCCTCCTTCTTCATTCTTCATATTACGGTGGTTGATATTGATGATCTTGCTTGTAGCATGGTTGTGTCGGTCCTCCTCGAAATTATTCCAGCGGTGATATGTGAAGGCGACCAACTTGATAGGCAATGTTTGCGGTCCCTTCTTCCATTTGACTTGCATTGGTTTGGATGGGGTGCCATGAAAACTTCGTTAGGCACCATGTATGGTGGAGGATGTGGTGGCGTGGCTGCCCCACTCCCCCATGCTTGCATTGGCATACTTCCTCCATATGGTGGTGGCATCGCAATCCCTCCATGTGGTTGTTCATTATCTTGATGTGCAGCCTCTCCTTCGTCTTGGGCCGCGGAGGATGATCCCACAATTTTCCTTTTTAATCTTCTTTGCCAGTATAAGAAATCCTTCCTCTAACCAATTTTGTCTTCATTCAATTTCAACCTCATGTTGGGAAGAGGAACAATCTTTGTCAACTTGTACCTTCTCCTCTCATCTCTACTAATAAATTTTCCTTGCTTCATGTACTTGATCCCAAAGAAATCCCGACAAGGATAAATTTTGGGTTCCTTGTTATCTTATCCCGAAATCATTCCCCAAAAATCCTTCTGACATACTTTCTTGGACATCAACTTGCTCCAGGGCTTCCTTCTTGTAACCGAGTAGTTCTCTAATGTATCCATAAGGAACTAGTTGCTCTTTATCTTCAAGGCGGAATGAGAGGCATGACACCCCTTCATTAATGACCGGTGCTAATGTATAAGAATTTCCAAGGCCAGCTCCTTGTGAGTAGTCACACCAACTCCATGAAAGAATTGCACCCATCCAAGGTTGCTCAAGATTTGATATCCGAGTAGAATCCTACACTTGGAGGGCATCATCAAAGTCAACATTTTGCACAAGCCTCCTCTCAAGACGTACAAGCTTCTCCTCCTCCTCCTCTGTCTTCATGATGAATCCATTGGAATGCCTCGGAGTGTATGGATGAATAATGACCTTCGATGATGATGAACGTGTCTTCCTTCCGAGGATGATGTTCATGGCCTCTCAGCTGCACAAAGTCACAAACAACTCCCTTGGGGGTTTCTCGCCGGTGGAAATACACACAAAGAAAGAATATGGAGGGAGGAGTTTATTATTGTTAGGGTGAAGAGTGAGGTGCAAAAGGTAGGAGTGATGTTTGCCCAAAGGGTTTATGAATACTTGAACATGCAACCGCCTATCATGGTGAAGCTAAACCAATCTATTGAGGTGTGACAAGATATGTTGACGTGATCTACGGGAGCAACCCCGAAAGCAAGGTAGCTAACCTTAATCATCAAAGCATCATCAACATGAACAATAGATCGAAAACAAAAGGATCGGCGATTACATGACAAGATCCTACAATCCCATGGAACTCAAATTTTTTCTAGGTTGTTTCTGGAACTTATGGGCTACGAACTCAAGAACATGAATTAACAAATGGATAAAATACTTACCACGCGAAGGGGAGCACCGGGGGTCATCAATGGAGGCCAGGCCGGTCGGCCTAGGCCGGTCGGCCTAGGGGCCCTCTTGCTCCATTTGCTCTGATCTTTCTCCAAGATGCTCCTTGCTCCTTTCTTACCTTGTGTACGCGTGACCCATGAGATTCCATCACCCAAACGTTCACAACCACTCCTTTGCTTGCGTGATTTAGGGTTCCACCTCCTTTATTTTGCTTTGTGTCAATTCTTTGCTCCCTTGCCTCATGTGCTTCCACTAATTTCCTGCAAAACAAAGCCCTTGCTCCCCCCATGCTTGTCCTTTGCATATGCCCAAGATGCCAAATGTTGGATGCCTTCCCGCGATGCATCATGGGGCACTATATGTTAATCAAGCTCAAAAACCTCCCCTTAATCAAGTTTAGATGCTAATTACTCCTCTAATTTTGAAAATTTAAAAATTAACTCAGTGCTAGCGATGAGTCCAAATATATCATTAGAGGAGATTTTAGGCATCCGAAACAGTTATAAAATTTATTTTCGTAGCACCGGGATCGATTGCTTTAATTGATTGATAGCAAGCTCCTCCGACTTGACCATGGGGGAATAGGTTTAGGTTCTAATTTTGGCCAAACATGAGAGAGAGAGAGAGAGAGAGAGAGAGAGAGATTTTGAATAAAAATAAATTCAATGGGGCTTAGGAAAATTCTAAATCTAGAGAAACCGATATATGTCAAGAAAACTAGCCAACCTTAACATCATGGAGAAGATGAAAGGCTTGGATAGGATCTGAATTTTTGGTGTGAGTTTCTCAAAAAGAGGCAAATAAAACATAGGATGGCTCATGTCATTGGTTTATGATCGAAAAGTCTAAATAAAACGACTGAGCAAACAAAAGGTTCTCCGAAACTTGTTCAACCACTTAAGAGCTTATGGTATGTATTGCGTAGCAAATTCTAAGACAAACTTACTTGAAATTCGGAAATCTTCCGGGTTGCCCTCCCGGTAGCTTTATTCTTGATCGGGTTGTCCTCCCAGTACCTTATTCTTGACTCGACGAACGGGTTGCCTCCCGCAAAGTGCTTCGTTTATAGTCTATAGCTAGACTTCTTCTCTTCTTTACTTCGGATCAACGCTCTTTGCGGGCGTTGCAATCTTGGGGACCCCACATCTACACCATCCTTGGCTTTGGTGTAGGTTTATTCTTCGGCTTAGTCATCTTTTCGGTCTTCACAGGCGGACGTTGATTCTTGGTCTTGACGGATGCAACATCTTTTGTGCCTTCTTCGCTTCATTCTTCTTTGGCTCCTCCCTTCTGATACGACGATGAGGTGGAATGTATTTAACATTATCCATGTTACATACCTCGAATCGCGATTCACTTGAATGCATCCATCTCGCCATCACTTGATCTCCCCCTTGCCGACGTCGATTGTTGCTCCGACGGTCTTAAGGAACGATCTCCCTAGGATGGGCGGCGGATGAGGTTGATCTCCTTTTGATCTTGGAGGTGGAGTTCCTCTTGGAGATTCCGACGATGTCCGGCCTCTGCTTTTAGATCTTTGTGTTGCACGTCACCTTTGCCTGCAAAATTTTTCTAGACCATCCACAAAATATATTTTTTTGTTGGAGATGTAACCGCCCACCTCCCATTAGGGTTAGCCAAACATATACAAAAACTAAAAGAAAACTAGGGTTTAGCAGAAACTAGATTAGATTGATTTTTTAGTGTGGATGATCAAAATTAAGAGATGCAAAAGAAAAATCAAGAGAAAAACTGAAAATATTTACAAATGCAATACTAGATTGAATCTTGATTACTTGTTCCCCGGCAACGGCGCCAGAAAAAGGGGCTTTTGACGGTTGATTGTTGTATCAAAGTTTGTTTGGACTTGCAACCAGACAAATCCTCCATCGTAGTCAAGGGACCCTTCTTCCCTTGAGTGGTGAACCCAAGGTATCGAATCCGTGGAACAATGATCCAATCTAATAAGCGGAAAACACTTTGATCTTGAAAAGGGTTTTTTGCATCTAATCTATGGAAAAACCATGAAAACACAACCAATCTACTCAACACCGGAGGTAGCAAGAGAAAGAGAGGGGAGGTAAAACCAATCTAGAGATTGGATCGGGTCTTTTGTTGAAGTTCCAAAACCAAGAAGTATAAAGCAAATGAATCTCATCAAAAGCCTCTTTAAATCATGGCTTCCATTCCAACCCTCAAAGGCACCTACCGTACACGTGATCAATATCCTGTCATGATGTCCCGCTTATTGTGTAGGTGAACCTAAGAGCACGTTCACGAGGAACGTGTTGAAAACGCTCGGTAGGTCAGGTATGCACCTCTAGCCACCATGGCTACAAGAACATCCTATGCAATCTATCCGTGCAATAGATTGGAGAATAAGAAAACCCAAATGAAGACAAAGTCGTAGAGAAAGCACTTGATCACTAGAAATCGGATTCAATCTTGCAAATTCAACATGAAGTATAATACATGGACAAGATCACCACCGGGATCCAACCTTGATCTTGATCCTAGCTTCTAGAACTCCGACATGGTCTTCCATGCAAGGTTTCCACGTCGGCTAGGGAAACCCTAGTCAACCATCTCGACCCTCTCCTCATCGGAAGGGTGTCCCTCTCTTCTCTACTCCTCGACGGTGGATGACGAATGGCTTGATAGTTGCAACTTCGCATGGGGACTACAAATAGCTCGAGGATCATCTAGGTCAAAGGGGGCACCGAACCGGGCTCGGAATGAGCTGGGCCGGCCGGCCTGGGCCCATTTCGGCCCAGTTCGGCCTCGGCTTTCTTCCAGACGCTTCTCGCGACTTCCTGACTTTTTGCCGAGTTGCATGTGGGTCCTTGACGTCATTTTCCTCGCAGTTTAGATAAGGGTGCTTGGCGTATGAACTCCCACATCTTCCGTCTAGGTCGTCGACACTTCTTAGCTTCATGCTTTAGTCCTTGGTTCATTTGGAGTCATGTTCATCTTGTATCTTGACTTGTCCCGGGGTCCATGATCTTCTCGTAAAACCCTTGATGAACTTTACCTGGAAGTCCTCATTTAGGCTTTTGATTCTTGTGTAAACAACAAACTCCTAATACCATGCACGAGTGCGAACTTGACATATAATGAGGGTTAGGATCGTTAGTGTGAATATCAAATTAATACCAACATAGAAGGTAACATGTGGCTAGGTTGACGGAAATCGACCGCCAACCGTCACCATCCTTCTATAGCATTGTTGACGGTTGTTAAGTACTACTTTCAGCCCTCAATATTCTCACATAAATGGAGGCATATGCATTATTTACTTGTATTTTGGTTTGAATAATGTAGTTCCACTTGTCCTTGGAGATTATTTGTATGTAGGTGAAATACCCCTTAAAAGAGATGGAAACCAACCTTCTATGGAGAAACCATGACAACTCAGCTGAGGAGGTGGCTGCCACCAAGGAAACACATGGCATTCCACGTCATTGATTCAAGGGAGGCACTCACCGACGAATCAGAGAGCGCCACATGGACTTTACATGGATCAAGGGCCCACCTCAGATACCAAATCAAGCCATGCACCAGGGGAGGATCAGAGGGCCCACTTGCAAGCTACCACGAGGAAGCACACTAGGTGGGGCCACCCTAGGGGGCCGGCTGATCCTAGGATCGGCCGAACTGACCTAGTGGCGCCCCATCGTGGCCCTCCACGTGGTGGTTGCTGATTGGTCCTTTGCCTCACTCCCGGGTGTTTTGGTGGAGTTTGAGCCCCGAAGCAAGCCTCCTCCTTGCCTATAAATAGAAGGGGAGGGGCTCCCATTTCACACACACCACTCTCTCATTCCCCTCTCACTTTTAGTTTCTAAGGCTAGGGGGTAGGCTAGAGTAGCTCTTCTTCAGGTTCCAAGTCTTCTTTGGAGTCTAGGTATGAGTTCTCTTTTATCTTTATTTCATTGTATGACTTTGATCTACTTCAGTTATTCAGCTATTTCATATAAAGTCATGGTAGATCATATGCTTGATATGTTCTTGAGTTCATCCTTTGTTCATCATTTAGAGGCTTGTGTTCTTTATGAACACTACCTTTTGATCCACTTGAAGGGTGATAAAATCATTCCTTATGTGTTTGTTCATAAGTTAGAGGCTCGTGTTCTTCACGAACATGACCCTTTGATCTTGTTGACTAGACATAAGAGAGTTCGTATCCGTTCATATGTCTAGCCTTAGTTGATCTTGTTAGATGGCATGAGAGTGTTGCATGAGGTTTGTGTTCAAGCTACGGTACTCGGTCTAAGTTGACCAGTCTTCTGGTGGCTCTCACACTGGGTCATAATAGCCTGGGCCGGGTGAAGTCTAGCAGCAACGCAGGCATGGTGCCTGGGTTGTGTGGCTACGTTAGTTATGAGCATACCCCCCGTAATGATAGAGGTAGGTCCGCAGTGGTGACAGCTATTGGATTCATTGGAACCCTCCGCGCTAGGGTACCTGCTGTAGGAGTCTAAAGTCTAGTTTCGTAGAGTGCTGGTCGTCATGGGCTAGGTCCCTGTTTGTACCTGGGTGTTGAACCTTACCCTCTCATGCAATACCCATGCCTATCTCCTGTATCTTCTAGCTTTGTATGTTTAGTACATTAGAACATAGAGCTAACTCATATGTTCCACCTAAGCCATAGTGTGCTAGAGCAGAGGTAGATCTGAGTGTGTGTGTCGCACTACCCCTGCCTTTGAGTTTGTTGTTTCCTATATCTCTCTCTTAGTTTTACATTCAGTGCAAAAGCATAAGTCTATGATATCCGCCATTGCCTTCCACGGATACGATACCCTTGGAATATTCTCCTTCCTTGGGGAAATGCTACAATGGTTTATCTGTGCGCTTGCGGATTCGTTCATGATCGTTTAGATTTACCTTTGGCAAGTCTTGATGTTCACGCTAACTCGGCGTCGTTAGTTGTGACGTTAAGAAATGTCAACAGGCATTTCTTGGTGTTGTCACTAAGGATGGATTCCAAATCTGTTCTTAAAGTGACGGCGGTGAGAAATGCCAACAAGCATCGATCTTAAATATTGAAAAGTCTCTTTCTTGGCCACCACTTGTCCGTCGAGGCTCACATCTCCATCTTCATGTCCAGTCGTGCTGAAATCGCACATCATGTACTCGGTCGTGGTCCTGCTAATTCTGAAACCTTTTGACTCTAATGCGTCCCTCCACAGCTCAAGCTTCCTATTAACCCCTACCCTAGTCTCATCAACTAGCACCACATCATCAGCAAAGAGCATACTCCATGGGATACCACCATGCATGTCCCTTGTGACCTCATCCATCACCAAAGCAAATAAATAAGGGTTCAATGCCGACCCCTGATGTAGTCCTATTTTAATTGGAAAGTCACTAGTGTCGCCATCACATGTATGCACACACGTCACCACATCCTTGTAGATATCATTGATAAGGGTAATATACTTAGTTGGGACTTTGTGCTTTTCCAAGGCCCACCACATGACATTTCTTGGTACTTTGTCATACACCTTCTCGAGGTCAATAAAGATCATGTGCAAGTCCTTCTTCTGCACCCTATATCTCTCCATCAACTGTCGTATGAAGAAAATCGCCTCCATAGTCGACCTTCTAGGCATGAACCCAAACTGGTTTTGGGTCACGCTTATTACTCTCCTGAGGCGGTGCTCGATAACCCTCTCCCAGAGCTTCATTGTATGGCTCATCAGCTTAATCCCTCGATAGTTAGTGCAACTTTTATCATCTCCTTGAAGATCGGCACTAATATACTTCTCCTCCATTCCTCGGGCATGTTGTTTTCTCGAAAAATGAGGTTAAAAAGCTTAGCTAGCCAAACTATCACTCTAGCACCCAAACATCTCCACACCTCAATGGGGATGCCATCAGGGCCCATCGCTTTACCTCTATTCATTCTCTTCAAAGCCTCCTCAATCTCTTCCTCCTGAATTCTCCTCACAAAACATCTGCTGGTGTCATCAAATGAGTCGTCCAACTCAATAGTAGGACTCTCATTCTCCCCATTAAACAATCTCTCGCCATCCGTCCTTGATCTCCTCATCCCTCACCAGCACTCGATCTATCCCATCCTTGATGCATTTGATTTGGTTGAAGTCTCTTGTCTTCCTCTCGCGGATCCTAGCCAACCGGTAAATCTCCATCTCCCCTTCCTTCGTGCCTAGCCATTTGTAACACCCTAAATTTTAATTTGTGGTTTTAATAAAATTTTGCTAGCAAACAATGCCTATGCTTAAGGACTATAAGGTTGTATTTAATTTTCTAGGCATTTAAACAATTTTCTTTAGTAAAATAAATAAAGTATAGGAGTTGAATGATGCATTCATGCTGGAGCATTGTTTTTGAGTGTTTGAATTCAAATCTGGATTTGAATTCAAATTTGTTTGCTTCTCCAAAAATTCCAAAATGTTTTTCTTTTCCCTCCCTCCCCTCTCTTCTATTTTGTTTCGGCACGCTAGCCTAAGTCCGACGGTCCACCCCGTAGTCCTCAGCCCAGCTCACCCAGTCTCCCTCAGCGCGCAGCCCACCTAACCGTTGCGGCCCAGCCAGCGGCCTAGTTCGCCTGCCCGCGCCCCGCTGTCTGCCGGTCGCGGACAGGTGGGGGCCACCCGTCATCCCCCACCTCGCGACCGAGGCCGAGACAGACTCGCGCTCTAGTCCATACACCGGCGCCCCCCCCCCCCGCTTTTCCATGGCCGGCACGCCTAGGAGCCACCTACCTACCCTATATATACCCCTGCCGCCGCACCTCCCGGCCCCACGAGCCCTAAACCCTAGCCCGAGCACCTCAGCGCCGTCGCCGCAAAACATAGCGCCGCCGCTGCCGTCGATCTCGCGCTGCGCCGCCTTCCCGACGATGAGAAGCTGCTCCGGAGGATCGCGGGTTCGAGAGGAAGCTTTCGGCGTCGCTCGTTCGCGTCGCCGTGCCCCGGTTCGTCTTCGTGTGCTCGCCGGAGTTCTGCCACCGCCGCCGTCCGCCCCGCCGCGCCGTACGCCGTCGTCAATGAGTCGCAGGTCGAACCGTTGCCCCTGTTAGTTTCCATGTCTCTAGGTTCATTTTGGTGCAAGTACCACAGTGAATCGAGCACCCTAGCTCGATCTGGCCTCCCGCCGGCGAGTCCACCGCCACGCGCCGACGCTCGCCGTCGCGCTCCGCCGCCGCTCGCGCCTGCGCTTGACCCCAGCCGCCGGATCGAAAACGAACGACTCAGATTAGATCCAACTCGAGTCAAACCACCCATACTGGTCAACCCCGCCTGTGCGCGCCTGTTTTGCATAAGAGCCCCCGATCTTTCTAGATTTACAAGCCGGTCCTTCCACCTTTAAAGATCGTTACGGATAGGTCCTTCTCTTTACGGTTTAGACCGTGAGTTTCCCTGGTTTTAGCACCCGAGGTCCACAGCTTAAGTTTTACACCGTAGACCCTAAGTTTATACGTTTAGTTATGTTTTAGCCCTCGGTTTTTAGCAGTTAGGTCCCTGTAGGCTTAGTGTTATCGTAGTTAAGCCCCTGTAACTTGTTTTAGCCGTAGAATACGTGTTTTAGCTCTGTTTTTCGCGTTCTTTATATCCACACGATCGTATCGAAGAGTAGAATAGCTTTACGCCTCTGTTTTGCTCTGTTATTTCCGTAGAATACTATTTGAATCTCGAGAGAGGGTTATGCATTACACTGTCATGAAACCTAGCGAGCAGCTCATACTAGGGAATCTTTGTAAAGGCCTCGTAGTGAATCCCTAGCCACTCACCAAAGGTAGTGTTTAAGGGCTTTGCAAACCTAGGCGATATGGGAAACACGACTTGTGGGTAAAGATGTGCCACCTCTGCAGAGTGTATAAACTGATCGATCAGCTGTGCTCACGGTCACGAGCGACCTGGACCCTCACATGAGTAACTTATGGAATATGGACTTAAATTTGTGCATTGCATCTGGTTCATGTTGCATTTATTAATTTTTGGGTTGGTATATACTTACATTTGTTAGTAATCAGTTGCTAAATAAAACTTGACCAACTAAAAGTGCTTACCGCTTTAACCATGTTAGCCATCCATTCAAAAGGCCTTGCATGTTGATTTAGTTATATTCCCTTGTTGAGTACGTCATGTGCTCATGCTTGTTGATTTTTATCTTGCAACTACACTACTCGGACTGCTGCTCAGACGGACGCTTTGAAGACTTCTCAGAAGACTTTGAGGAGCTCTAGGCGTGTTCCCCAGTCGACTGCCTGTGGTGGACGACCTTGTTTACTTTTTCTGCTGTTAACTACTCGTATGGTGTGATAGACTATTTGACTTTCGGTCTGTAATAATAATTACGCTGTGACATTTCGTTTTGGTACTTCACTATGTCATTTGTATGTGTGAATATGATCCTGGACACATGTAAACTTATATCTGGTTTTGCTTCCAAAACTGGGTGTGACACCGTTGATAAAGGTCATCATATGCCTGACCCTTGGCTACACTCACAGCTCACTTTGCAGCCCTCTTCGCTATTTTATAGCTCTTGATGTTGGCTGCTCTCTTGTCGAGGTGGAGGTGCTTCAAACACTCTTTCTTCTCCTTAATAACCCTTTGCACCTCATCATTCCACTACCAAGTGTCTTTTGCTTGCTGCTTGCCTCCTCTACTCACGCCAAACACTTCTGCCGCCACCTTCCGAACACATGTTGCCATCTTTAGCCACATGTCATTTATAATTTACAGTACCTAGGAGTAATTTCTTAGAGAAAGAACACAAATGCAGAGATATGGGTGATTCTTGTCGCGAGTAAGCTAACTCAAAATCTTCCTCTTCCGACCCTGCTTATTCCTGGTAACCTCACACTCAAGATCAAGAATCTCACAGCTATATATGTGGTTGTGGTATGGTGGCAACTGAGATTTCCAAACTAGAAAGTCATAATTTCCATGCGGTGGAACACTCCCAGAAAGAATTTCTAGCATAGTTATTCTCGGAGTCTCTTCATTGTTAACCACTATCTAGTTATGGTTGTGACCTACACAATATCGAGTAGTATTAGCTGCTATTGGAAGAAATATATGATCATTGTCCATCCGAAAATCACATAGGATTTTTCTAGATAAATGTTCATTTTGCTGCCTGTTCTCCCTCACGCATTCAAGAATCCTGCGCCAATTCTGCATGCCAACACTGGATTTCAGGAGGTTTGCCATGTTGTTCAGATCTAAGAAGGGTCCAGTGAATGGTGCATATACGGCTTGGTCGAAATACTCAAATATCATTCTCGCTGCTATGGATGTTAGATTTGGTTGCTCTTCAGGGTCTGTGCTTCCAAACACAAGGGCTCTAAAGAAGTACCAATATTCCTCTCTAGACAAAAAATTCAAATTAAGAGCTTGTGTTGTTCCAAAGTTTATTATGTTCTCTGACTGACTTGTTATTACAACTTTACTGCCTCTTGGGATGCTACTTTGAGAAGCAGAGTGCATCCTTCTCCATGCACTCTCTTCAATATCCCCAACTAGTTCAGTAATAACTAGAATTTTTTCTTCATTTAAGTCACCACATTGGTGTTTGATTCTACTTCCATCTCTTAATTTGTACTGCTTTTCTTCTCTAAAATCGTTATCACTTAGGAAGATGACATGCGAAAAGTGATTACTCACCCTTTCATCTCAGCAAACATGCTCAACAAGTGTTGTCTTTCCAACTTTTCCTGGACCCACAATTTGTAGCACGCCAAAACTGCAACCATGAGGAGGTTCTTCATGCAGTAAGAAGGTGATTACACATTCCATTTCCAATTGGCGACCAAACATGCATTTTCCATAAAAAGATATATGCTGTATATGGCTGACGAAACATATAGGAGGGTAGTTCCTCAGGAAAATTACAACTCATTCGTATCAGTAATGGTGGCCTCTAGGATTTCTAGAATCTCTTCTAACTTTTCTTTGCTATTTTTACTTGCAGCTGAGAAACAAACTCGTTTACCTAGACTCAATTTAGGAGGTCTTTTACGGTACACAATACGACCCAACGGTCGTACGGTCGTATTATCGGTTTCTTCGGTTGTTTCTCTATGGGTAAAATGGTAATTTGATAGATATATATTATTTGGAAAAAAACAATTCCCCGTTGCCCCTTATACTATCTAAACATTTCATATATTTCATTTCGTATATTACAACAATACCATTTTACATTTGCGATAATACCATTTTACATTTGCGATAATACCATTATACTACTCATACAACCTTTGAATACTACCGTACGACATCTAAAAAAAATCAGTCGTATAGAATTAATCTCAACTGCCGGATCCTTACATATAGGTCCTTTTCTATTACATATGAGTCCTTTTTCAACCGGTCGTACATGTCATATTGTGTACCGTAAAAAACTTCTAATTTAGACAGGGATAAGAAGCTGCTCACACCATTATCCTTTTTGTCTTCTTTTTCAGGAAGTAGCTTTATGAAGGTGTCCAGCATTTAGTAGCCTTTGTACAACACAGTTATCGAGATACAGAGTTGCTGAAGCATTGCTTGGTTTGTGATGCACCTCCCCTCTGCCTCCTCAACAGTAAGATGAATCCACAGCAGCATCCGTTCTAATCTCCGCATGCTGTCCTCCTTGTCTTGAAGTATCTATCAATCAAGAAAGAGAAGGATCTAGTGGCAAGTTTATCAATGATTGCAGAAATAATGGTCTTCATTGTGGAAATTCTACTATTACAAGATGATGCAAGATTGTAAATGGTCTAAAGGGAGTTATATAGTGTGGAATCTCTCTCTTTTCCTAGTCGTTTTAATTTTTCTTTGACTAAGAGCCTGTTTAGTTGGCAAAAAAAAATTTGGGGTCTTTTTGAGGCCTATTAGGAGGATTAAATATAAACTAATTACATGAATGGACGGAAAATCGCGAGACGAATCCATTAAACCTAATTAATCCGTCATTAGAGATTGTTTACTGTAGCATGGCGTTGTCTAATCATGGCATAATTAGGCTCGTTAGATTCGTATCGAAAAATTAGGTAGGAGTTATGGAATGGGTTTTGTCATTAATTCACATTTAATACTCCTAATCAGTGTCCGAAGATTGATATGACGGGTAGTTGGGAAAATTTTTGAGAACTAAACAGAGCCTAATCTAGTTTCCCAGACAGCTGTATGGCCCACATCTCTTCTCGGATTCCGGTGTTATTTTTTAGCAACGTGGGTGAAAGTCACTCGGAACAATTGGGTCCAAATTAAGGCAAGACCCTAATGTCAAACATCAAACATCGTGTGCGTGTACTACTGGAGTGGATTGACCCAAAGGTCAAACCTGCAGTAGTTTTACAATAAAATATTTTTTTCCGGTTCGCAAATATAACACAGCAAGCAGGAAAACATAGCAGTCAAAGTTGCATTTTTGACTTTCGAGAATGATATGGTGGTTGTAGTAAGTTCCATCCGAAGTAGTTGATATTGCAATCTGCACTGCTACAGGAAGGTACTACGATGGAGAAACGATGACCAGGAACAGGGTGATCTGCAGAAGAAGAGGAAAAAGAAGAACAAGAGGAAGAGAAGTTGAAGATGGGGGAGGAAGAAAAAAGCAAGCCCCCCTAGATCTTAGACCTGCTTCCACCACTGGGCATACATATTTTGTTTGATAAAGTATATCCTTAAATTTGATCAAGACTAGAAACACAGAGAACAAGAAATTCATGGACATAGAGAACCACATGTTTCAGGGTGGCTTTGCGGTAGTTGGTAATGGCTCTGGCCACTGGGTCAAGATCTATGCCTTCATCAGCTGGTAGTGCAATTGGTTGACAATGATGGATACGAAATGTGAATCAGGCCAAGGAAAAAGGAGTCCCAAGGGTCTAAGATCAAACAATCTCGTGCATGGAATATTGTATTGGACTGACCTTTTGCAGATCTTGGACTAGTAAGCGCTCTCACTCCGATTGCAATTAATAATTCCTTAATCTCCTTGGAGTCTTAAGTCAGGGAGATTGCATGACATTGCTCCAAAGCTCCTTCTCATTATCTGCACCACCTGCTGGGTTATCTTCTTGAGCAAAGAATCCCTAATGGATATTTTTGTTTCTGCAGTCCTGGGTGAAGTAGCCTCTAGATCCATTAGTTTTTTCATCAGCAAAAGCTCCAAGCCTAATGTGCTGGAGGTTGATGACAGAGTGAAAAGGGCGCTCCTCAGGGCTCAGGTAATCATCGACGAGGCCACGGGACGGCACATCACGAACCAAGCTATGCTCCAGCAGCTGGACATGCTGAGAGATGCCATGTACAGAGGCTGTTACATATTGGACACTTTCAGATACCAACTTCATCGTGAGGAGGACGCCAAAGATCAGGTTATGAGTCATTCTTTATCTCTCTCGAAAGTAAATTCTATAAAAGCGATCCGTTCTTCCAATAGAAAGAATCTGCCCTTAGAACAATTGCAAGTGGCTCTTGACAAGTTGAGTTCTATGATCCTTGATGTGAAAGAGTTGGTTGCATTCTTGCTGAGCTATCCTCGCCTGAACTGCCAACCTTATAGCATGCATCTCCAGCTGAGCAACTGCATGTTTGGCCGCCAGATGGAATATGAGTTTGTGATCAACTTCCTGTTGCACACACAGCCTCATGGTTCCCAAGAATTGGAGGTTCTGCCAATTATTGGTCCTGGCAAAGTTGGCAAGAGCACCCTTGTTGCTCATGTTTGCAAGAATGAAAGGGTCCGTGATCATTTCTCAGAAATCTTCTTCTTGCGCAACCATGATTTTATAAATGATGACCTCTCTACATTCAGAGGATGTGCAACAAGACAACAAAATCTCACATCGAACTCGGATAAAGATAGGGGATGGCTAGTTGTTGTTGACTTAGTTGGTGATCTTCATGAAGATGCATGGAATGCGTTATATTCTTTTTGTAAACAGCGAATTCCAAGCACCAGTAAAATCATAATTGCAAGCAGATCTGCCAAGATCACGAAGTTTGGAACAACACATGCTCTAAATTTGAAGTACCTGTCCTGTGAAGCGTTCTGGTATTTCTTCAAGACAGTTACATTTGGCAGCATGGATCCCAAGATGCATCCAAGGTTTATGCATGTGGCCATGGAGATAGTTAACTTGTGGGATAGAGACCTCATTGGTGCAAACATGATCGCTCGTTTGCTAAGGGACAATTTTGACATCCACTTTTGGTGCAAGGTTCTAGCCTTCTTGAGAGGGATCGTAGATAAGCATGTATCCAAATTCGGTGTTCATCCATTTGATCTTATTAACCAGAAAAAACCTGTCCATCTTGGGAGAATGACTACACCTTTTGAAGATCTTATATTGTATTATGATCATCAAATCTCTTCACAAGAGGATTTTCCAAAGATAAGAATAGACGATGTGATGTATGGAAGTGTTAAGGCTCTGGGGAAATTGGAGCTGCTAGGATGGAATTCTCCAATACCACCCTACTATAGCTATGTTGTTACTTGTGAGGTGCGAGAGCTAAAATGTAGAGCTGTCAAAAGGAAACGTTCCATTGGAACGACTGTTTGTTAATTCGATGTATTTGTTACGAATATCTTTATATGTTTTGGTAGGGTGTCACAAGCTGCAGCATAATAATAATGTCACAGGTTGCAACATTGTGGAACCGTACTCTACTACCTTTAATTTTTCATGTGCAAAATGTTTACTAGTTATTCACATTTAACATAATGATGCATGATGCTGAGGTACATTTCTTCATGATATGATGAGTCGCTTGTCATTGTTCTACACCAGGAATATAGTATAACCTGCCCCATAATCTGGGCACCAGGAATATAGTACATATTCCTTTATGTGTTCAGTTGAGCCCTGCATGCCATTCTGTGATCAGAGCCTCATGATCGGTGACTCGTCAGTGCAGCCGCCGCTGTTGGGCAGGAATGTCGAACAAGTCCAAGCTGCATTCAAGCAATATGAGTATGATGGTGTCGATTATCGAACATGTAGTAGCAGATTGGCAGTTGAAGTAATGAACATGACAACTACCTTCTGTAAAATCTAGACATGATATCATATGTGTTCAGTCTCCTGTAAAAATCTAGGCATTGTATATTATCTGGTACAGTTTCAAACTTGAAATGACAAATTGTTCGATGTACACTGGCTAGTAGGCTACCACATGTTCCTGTCCTCCAAACGATACTGTAAGCACACATCTGGATTTGGGCACCGTGGCCATCTTGCAGCAGAACCTATCGCCTCTGCAGAGATGAGCAACGATGGCAATCGCCGGAGGAAATCTACAGGATGGCAGAGACGGCAATTTCGTTTTCCATTGTCAGTCCCCTTCGCCTTCCTCTCGACACTCCGACCAGCTGTCCGGCGGCCGACTGTCCGGCGGCGACACTCTTTAGCAGAGCTCCAGAGCAGAGTTAAAGAACTAAGTGCTGGCGCAAAAGGAACTCTCTACGGAGTATGCTGCTATAGTCCGAGCGTCGCGATGAGTATTGCAAGTTTCGGGGCAAGTTTTGCAAGTTTCCGCCCGGCGAGGTCGCTCCTCCAGCCCCGGCGATAAGCTTCGGGGCTCTCCTCCCTCCGATGCACGACCCAGCTGCTGTGTCCGGCCTAGCGCGCGGGCCGCTCGAGGCCCTAGCTCCTCTGCGGCGGCAGCGCCGGCTGGCTTGAGACGGCGAGGGAGCCCAACGCCTCAGTTCGGTGAGGCGGTGCCACCGTCGGCGGGCAGCTCTGCTCGCCGTCGCACCGCAACAACAGGCTACGGGATCCCACAGGCTACGCCCTGCCTCCCGGTATTCGTCCGCACTCTGCTCCATTTTGCCCAGTTCTTCCGTACTCTGAACTCCATTTTGCCCAGTTCTGATCTCCAATCTAAAGCTTGACTCTGCATTTCGTTGCCATTGACTCCAGCATTAGTTCTTTGTACTTGATCCAATTATTCTGCTTTGTGATATGATAGCTTAAAATAATACAAATTCGTTTAGGAATGCTCTGATGACTGCTTGATTTTTTTTTTACCTGTCAAAGAAACTGTTCCAATAAATCCTGTCTTCAAGGCTTGGAGACTTTTATGTTAGAAAGAGAAGAATGTGGGGGAAAAATCAAGGGAGCAAAGTAATCAGAAAGAAATTGAAAATAACATCTCCAAAAGCAAGAAGAGAAACAGAATTGCAATTGAACCCTCTCTAAGAAGAAGCACTAGAATAAGCAACAAACTCAAGGGGTGCAAGAGCAGAACAATAATTGATCCATCTGGAAACAAAAGCACTAGAGCATCAAAGAAAAGAAGAATTGCTAGTCTTACAGAATTAAGTGCCAAACTGACACTGCCAGTTACAAACCCAGAAACTGATTTCCCTGGCCTGACTGATGTTGGCAGCGAGAACCCCTTCCCTGAAATAAGCATCAAGACAATCCAGGAAGTTGCTACATCAAGATGTGGGATATCTCCTATGGAGGTCACCCAAGAGCTACTCCTTGCAAGGGCTAAAGAGCCAGACAGACCTCCAAGCGAAAGATGGGAGTGGCAGCACTGAAGACCATGTGACCAATGGATAGTACAAACACCAAGAAAAGTTGGAATGTTCTAAATTGGAACATTAGAGGTATTAACTCTGAAGATAAATGCAATGCAATTCGCCAAAAACTGGATGAGAGCAATTGTGCAGTATACTGTATTCAAGAGACTAAGAGAGAACAATTTGATGACTCTTTTATCAAGAAGTTTGCACCAAAAAAGTATGACAAGTTTGCTTACTCTCCATCTCAAGGACTTTCTGGAGGAATCATTATGGGATGGAACAGTTCAGTTTTCACTGGAGAAGTCATTTGCATGTTGAGATATGCAATCACTGTAAAGTTTACTTCAAAATATAATAATGAATCATGGCTGCAAACTACTGTTTATGGACCTTGTCAAGGATATGAAAGAGAAGAATTTGTCAATTGGTTAAATGATCTACAGATACAAGATGACGACAATTGGATGATTTTGGGGGACTTCAATTTCTATAGATCTTTATCTGACAGAAATAGACCAGGAGGTAACATAAATGATGTCTTTATTTTTAATGAGATCATTAGCAATGTGGGGCTCCAAGAAATACCCTTAAAAGGCAGGAAGTACACATGGAGCAATATGCAACAAGAGCCTTTACTGGAGCAGATAGATTGGTGTTTCACATCTACAAACTGGATCAATCACTATCCCAACACTCTGCTACTACCACTTTCAAAGCCAACCTCAGATCACATACCTTGTATGGTTCAAATTGATACAACAATACCCAAGGCAAATGTTTTCAGACTCGAAAACTTTTGGGTAGAGCAACCCGGTTTCTTTGAATTGGTTCAACATACTTGGAACACAGAAGTGAGAGCCTCCAATAGTGCCACCAAAATATCTACAAAATTTAAAATGCTTAGAAAAGCCCTGAAAAGATGGAGTAAAAGCATTTCCAAAATCAATAAACTAATTGAGCAAAGTAATGAGGTCCTTAGTGTTTTGGATAAACTTGAGGAACAAAGGACATTAGTCATCAAAGAAGCCAACTTCAGAACAATTCTTAGGAAACACATTTTGGAGCTCCTAAAGTCCAAACAAGAATATTAGAGGAAAAGATACATAGTTAGATGGACCAAATTTGGGGATGAAAATACAAAATTCTTTCACGTAACAGCTACTGAAAGGTTCAGACGAAATACAATTACAAGCTTGGAAGATCAAGATGGTATAATTGTTGTTGATCACTTTCAAAAGGCTGCTTTGCTCCTAGACAGCTTCAAAGCACGAATGGGACACACATCTGAACCTCAAATGTTCTATAACCTAGAAGAAATGATTGATACACATGTTGGCTTGGAACATATTTCAGCACCATTTTCTAATGAAGAGATTGATAATGTGGTGAGACAAATGCCAATTGACAAGGCTCCTGGACCTGATGGTTTTAATGGACTATTTTTTAAGAAATGTTGGCACATAATCAAAGAGGACATTTACCAATTGTGCAATGATTTCTTTTCTGGAAATATAAGTCTCCAAGCAATAAACAATTCCTTCATCACTTTGATCCCAAAGACCTCAAATCTAGTGACTCTAAATGACTTCAGACCAATTTCTCTCCTCAATTCTGTTCTCAAATTGATCACAAAACTAATGGCAGATAGACTACAAGCCAGCATTATCCCACTCATTCACCAAAACCAATATGGTTTAATAAAAACAAGAACAATTCAGGATTGTTTAGCATGGACTTTTGAATATATTCATCAATGTCAGCAATCAAAAAGGGAACTTGTCATTCTGAAATTGGATTTTGAGAAAGCCTTTGACACCATTGAACATGACACAATTCTGAAAATGATGGAAAAATTGGTTTTAATGGAACCTAGATTAGTTGGGTGCAAGGTATTTTGGACAGTGGCTCTACCTCTGTGATGCTTAATGGAATTCCTGGAAAGAATTTCCAGTGTAGAAGAGCAGTCAGACAAGGAGATCCACTCTCCCCACTTTTGTTTGTGCTTGCAACAGACCTTCTCCAACACATCATCAACAAAGCATGTAATCAAGGACTTTTTTCACTACCCATAAATGCAGATCCTAGCAACAAGTTCCCCGTCATCCAATATGCAGATGACACCATTTTGATTATGAAAGCATCACAAAGAGAATTGTTCTGCTTAAAAGGGCTCCTTTAATCTTTCTCTGACTCTACTGGCCTAAGAGTTAACTATACCAAATCACAAATGGTGTCTCTAAACCTGAACCAAGAACATGCTTTGAATCTTCCAAACACCTTTTGTTGTCAACTTGGATCTTTACCTTTTACCTACATTGGTCTGCCTCTTGGAACAACCAATCCCAAAATTCAAGACTACATGCCCCTTATGGATAGAACTGAGAAACGATTAACTTCAATGTCATCTTTTCTCACCCAAGCTGGAAGGCTCCAATTAGTCAACTCTGTTCTATCCTCTCTCCCAACATATGCAATGTGCAGCCTAAAAATTCCAGTGGCAGTTCTAGATTTTATTGACAGAGCTAGAAGACATTGCCTGAGGACCAGGTGTGTCCGAGAACCAGTGGAGGGTCGCTCCTTAGTGATGAGTGATTGACAACGTTGTGTGGACTGATGCTTGGCTAAGTGTGCAGGTACAGGTTGCGGCTTGACTCGTGTCGGTGCAGGTGAAGAACAAGCGCGATAGGCCTTAGCCGTGGCGGCCTCCGGGTGATGGAGTGGCAAGTAGGCTTGGTTCGATGGACCCGGTGGCCGATGGGGTCAAGTGCGAGCCGTGCAGTGCAAGACTGGCGGGCTGAAGTCGTGAACATGGGCCAATGCAAGGTAGCGGATGGAGCCCGAAGCTTGCACGTGGGGTTTGTTGGTTTGCCCACAAAACCATCGGTGGACGGTTTCTTGGTTTGGGCCTCAAAACCAAGCCCGGAGGCCCGAGGCGACGGAGACGGTAATCCGGGAGCTTCGGGAAGCTTCGAGGCGGAGGGCACGTGGTGTGATCGCGGGGTTTGCGTCAAGGTGAAGCGAAGCCACGGTGGAAGCGTGTCCGTCCGATGAAGACTTGACCAAAATGCCCCTGAGGGGTTGTATCTTCATTTGAGTTGTAGGGGTAGCATGGTCATTTACCTCCCTCTGATGGACTTCGTATAAATAGCGGAGAGGTGGATGGCATCTCTCTCTCTTGGACTCTAGGGTTTCCTCCCCCGGTAGATTGCTCTGGACTGCTTCTTTTCCCAGTATTTCCTTAGGCTAGATTCTTGTACAGACTCTGACCTCTGAATGTATGGAAGCATTCGGCGTTGTGATGATTTCCCCCTCCTATCTCTTTGTGATTTTCGTGTCATTTTCGGAGCTATTTTTGGGTGTTTTTGTTCTTCGCTCGATTCGATGATTTGAGGGTGTTTCCTCTCGGATTTCTTTGAGGGGATCATGGGTGGATGCCTTGTGCATCTTTGTGTGTGATCTTGACCCCTCAAACGCCGGGAAAACCCTTCGATTTGCGAGTTCTTGAAGGAACCCGAGTTCTTGGAGCTTGTTCATGTGATCCGCGATTCCCGGTGATTTAGTGAGTTAGAGGTCGAGATTTTTGGGGCATAGCTTCATCTAGTGACGCTTCTCATCTACCCCAAATCTTGTCTCAAGAGCTCATGCCGTTTGGGAGATCCATCGATTTGAGGAAATAGTCTCCTCTCTAGGGTTCATAGCCTAAATCATTTTTTTGGTGGTGTTTCCTTGATCTTTTGGAGGAGATCTTTTGGGAAAAGCTTCCTTGTGTTGTTAAGAAGCTATGGTTAAAGTTTCATGATTTTTGGAGATCGTTTGATCAAGTTTTGGATTTTCCTTCCTTGTCTCGCGGGCTGTTTTTCTCTGTTTTTCTAAGGCTGTCGGAACTTCCGACCTGACCCAGGTAGTACCGATAAACCGGACAGAAAGCTCTTATCGGAAGTACTGACCTTGGGCCGGTAGTACCGAGGGTCGGAAGTACCGACCCTGCGTCGGAAGTTCCGATATCGGGTTTTCGACAGATAGAAAGTCTTTTTCGGTAGTTCCGACCTTGGGGCGGTAGTTCCGACAAAAACTGCTGAAAGTTGGTTTAGCTTGTTCCTTTTCTTGTTTCTCTTTAAGCTTGCTTCCGCTTTGTTTCTAGGCTTGTTCTAACTTGTTCCTAGGGTCAGTAGGTCCGTTGTGACTACGTGATCTTGTCAAGTTTGTGCGGGATTCTTAGGAAGGGATTTTGAGATTTGGGTCGAGTTCCTGAGAAGAATTTTTAGCGGCTCCCATTCACTCCCCCCCTCTCTAGTCTCCTATTCGGTCCTTCATTGCCTGTATCAGAGTCGGTTACCGATCTTCTTGATTCTAACTAGTCTAAGATCCAAGGATGGGCGATTACGGCAAGGGGTCGAGTCCTCCGCACTTTGATGGCAAGAATTACCCGATGTGGGAGAGGCGCATGGGCGCGTTTTTGCGAGGGAAGGGAACTCTTATTTGGGAGGTCACTCAAAATGATCAATATGTCGTCCCAGATAGTTTTCTACTTTTAGGATCGCGGGACATGTTTGAGGCCAACAGCAAGGCCGTTGATTATTTGTTCCGTGCTCTCTGTGCCTCGGAATTCGAGCGAGTGTATGGAGAGAATGTGGCCGGAAAGATATGGCTCAAGTTGAGAAATGCTCATGTTGGCAATGCCCAAGTGCAAGCCCGTTTGTTTTGCACTTACCGGAGAGAGTACGAGAACTTCACTCATCTCCCCGGTGAGTCGACCGATGCGATGTTCCAGTGCTTCACTAGCATAGTCAACAATATGAGGGCCAATGTGACAGTGCTCCCATACACGGATCATGATCAAGCTATCAAGCTTTTGCATGCCCTGGATAGGTCTATGTGGAGTGCCAAGGTCGAGGCCATTGAGGAGTCGAGCGTGTATGATACGCTGACATTGGACGAGCTGTTTTCCAAGCTCAGGTCTTCAGAGGTTGATCGTGGCCTGAGAGCCAAGAGCGAGAGCCCCACTGATCCTCATAGTTTGGCTCTTGTCTCGGGATCACGGTCTAACGCTAACTCTAGTGGTTTCTCTTTGTCTTGTCTTGTGTCTTTGCTAGATGAGGACTTTAAGGTGCTGAGCGAGGACGATCTCGCCTTGTTGAGCAAGAGGTTTGGGCGGATGTACGAGAACCGTAAGAATGCAAGGCGGAGCTCGGGGATGTGCTATCGGTGCGGGAAGCACGGGCATTTCATCACCGAATGCCCTGAAGCCATGGAGATCAAGAACGACTACAAGGGCAAGCCCAAGCACGACTACAACAAGCACCACTCCCGGAACGACTACAAGGACAAGCACAAGGACAAGAGCGAGAGAAGGCACAAGAAGGGTGGCGGCCACAAGAGGAAGACCGCTCGAGCGATGGTGGCCGGAGCGAGCGACATCGACTCGACATCAAGCGATGCCTCTTTCGACTTGAGCAGCGAGGAAGAGCAAGAGAAGCGCAAGGACAAGCGGCACACGGGCAAGAACTTCACCGGCTTGAGCTTCGTCGCACAAGGAGGATTTTGCGGCATGGCGCATTCCAAGAAGAGTGGGAGGCACAGCTCGGATTCAAACTTCGACTCCGAGGAAGAGGTACGACAAGATCCCAACTTCTTGCTAGAGGAGAATGCTAGGCTCAATGAGTTGCTTGATAACCGTGATGATGTGCTTAGAAAGACCAACAAGGAGAAGAGGGAATTTAGGTCTTTGTTGGGTGATGCTAAGGACAAGGTAGCCGAGCTTGAATCCTTGCTTGTGGATGCTAGGAATGAGATTGTTTCTTTGAAGTCTACTCCTGTGGTGTCTGATGAGATAGATTGTGGTGATTGCTCAATTTTTCTTGCTGATTTGACTGCCCTCAAGGAGAAACATGCCTCTGTTCTTGAGGAACTAGATCTGGTTAGGATTGAGTGTGATGAATTGAAATCTAGGCCAGCTTTGTTAGGAGCTTGTACTTCATGCCCTATTTTGCATGCTAGGCTAGATGAATCTCACACTAGAATTGTTTCTCTTGAGGCGGCATTGAAAGCTCCTCTTCCTACATCATGTTCAACCTGTGAAATGCATGCTTTGAAAAACATGGAACTTGCAAACTGTGTTGATCGTCTGCAGGATGAAAATGATGAATTGAGAAAAATGATGGGGTGGTTGTCTGGGCATGAGCCACAATTGAGTATGATGTTGGCTCAGTTTAAGAGGTTTGATGGTCAGGCGTTGGGGGCTGACAAGTGTGGTGAGATGAGTGGTGAGGGAGTAGAGAAAGCCGGAGAGATCCCCATTCCACCACATACCACACCAATGAACAAATTTGCACCCAAGCCAAATCACCTCCGAAACAAGCTAGACACAACACCCGATCCACCAGCGTTCCCCCACAAAGCTGAAAACTACCAAAAACCCATCAAGTTTGTGAGCACCCAGGGGAGTGTCTTTGATGGGAAGACAGGAGAGAAAGCTGGAGAGAAGCTTGTAGAGAAGCCACAACCTAAGCCAGTGCCAATCCGCTTCCATTGTGAGTATTGTGGGAGGGATGGGCATAAGGATGAGTTCTGTTTCCGGTGGAAGAGGGATGAGAGGTTTGCTAGGGAGATGGCAAACAAGGACAGGTACCAGCTTGCTCGTGGTGTGCCTGAGCCTCGTAGAGGGCCTCTACCTAGGGGTGATGTGTTTGTGAGGACAGTTCCCACTCGTGGAGGTGGAGGTGGAGGTGTGTTCCCTCAGAGAGACAAGCGTGTTGGGTTTGGGCATGGTGAGTTGGCTCGACGTGCACCTTCTCGTGACCATTACGAGTTTGGGAGGCACGATCGGAGCTTTGGGTCTCAGATGGACTACGGGCCACGTTTTCCCCCTCGTGGTGCGTGTACTCCTCCAGTGAGACATGACAGGTCTTTTGGTGGTAGGCGTGAGAGGACTCCGCCTAGAGGTTTTGGTAGGATGGATTTTGCTAACCCTTCTTTTGAGCAAATGGCTTGACCCTAGTTTGACTCTTTTGGAACTAACCCCAGTGTTGAGTCGCTTGCTCATTCTCATTCTCGTTTTTGATTGCAGGTGGGAGGCTTGGAGAACTTTTGGTTGATCGACTCCGATTGCTCAAGACACATGACCGGAGATCGTGGGTGGTTCTCCAGCCTCACCCCGGTGAGTACGAGGGAGTACATCACTTTCGGGGATAACAGGAGAGGACGAGTGATTAAGGAAGGTATGGTGAAGGTGAGTAGCAAGGTGACCTTAAGAAGTGTGGCCCTGGTCAAGTCACTTGGTTTTAACCTGTTGTCAGTATCTCAGTTACTAGACGAAGGTTTTGAGGTTCATTTTAAGTCGGGTGCTTCTCGTGTGCTTGATTCTCGAGGCGATCTTGTCTGTACGATCGTCCCCAAGGGTCAAATCTTTCGTGTCGATTTTTCCCAGTCTGTTGGTCCTCCTCGATGCTTTGTTGCTGGTGTGTCGGCCGAGCTTTGGAAATGGCATAGGAGGTTGGGACACTTGAGCTTTGAGTTGCTTTCCCGCTTGAGTGGTCCTGAGCTTGTCCGAGGACTGCCTAAGTTGAAATTCGAGAAGGATTTGGTTTGTGCTTCTTGTTGGCATGGAAAGATGGTTGCTGCTTCTCACACCCCTCTAACTGCGGTCATGACCGAGCGACCTTGTGAGCTGTTGCACATGGATTTGGTTGGGCCAGCTCGTGTTCGCTCTGCTGGTGGGAAGTGGTATGTTCTTGTGGTTGTTGATGATTTTTCGAGGTACTCTTGGGTTTTCTTTTTGGAGGATAAGAGTGAAACATTTGGCTTTGTTCGAGACTTGATCTTGAGGTTGAAGAATGAGAGACATGGTGATGCCATTCGAGCTATACGCAGTGACAATGGCACTGAGTTTAAGAACTCTCATTTTGATGCCTTTTGCAGTGATCTTGGTCTCGATCATCAGTACTCTTCTCCATACGTCGCTTGCCAGTATGGCGTAGTGGAGAGGAAGAACCGGACCCTTTGTGAGATGGCCAGGACGATGCTCGATGGGCATAGGACTCCTAGGCGTTTCTGGGCCGCGGCGGTCAATACCGCTTGCTATGTCTCAAATCGCATCTTCCTTCGTGCCTTTAAGAAGAAGACCTCTTATGAGCTGATGCATGGACGACAACCCAAGGTGAGTCACTTTAGAGCTTTTGGTTGCAAGTGTTTCATTCTGAAGAAGGGCAAGTTGGATAAGTTTGAGTCTAGATGTTCAGATGGGATTTTCCTTGGTTATGCGATTCACTCTAGAGCATATCATGTGCTCAACCTTGACACTTACCGAATCATGGAGACTTGCGAGGTTACCTTCGACGAGACACAACCATGTAGCTCTTCTGCTTTTGAGTGTGCAGGTGACGAGGAGATTGGTGCTAGGATCTTTGAGGATGAGAAGGATGGAGATGGAGACGAGGATGATGATGATGGTGGTGCTCCCGCGGCTGATCGTGTACACACTACTTCCACTACTACGACGACGATCGATGATGGACCATCCCCTACACCCACTACGACTGAGGCTGTTCGAGTGGAGGCTGCTGCTGAGGGGGAGGTTGTGTCCAGGCGAGAGGCTCCGCGGTGGGTACAAGTTGATCACCCACCGACGACGATCATTGGCGACCTCCATGAACGCACTACACGGTCGAGGTCAAGGAATTCCTCTCATTTCGCTCACTCTACTTTTGTTGCTTCTTTCGAGCCCAAAGATATTCGACACGCTTTGTCTGATGAGAATTGGGTGAATTCCATGCATGAGGAGTTGGAAAACTTTGAGAGAAACCAAGTCTGGGTGTTAGTCGATCCACCACCAAATTGCCGTCCCATAGGTACCAAGTGGGTATGGAAGAACAAAGAGGGTGAAAATGGGATGGTTGTGAGAAACAAGTCGAGGTTGGTGGCTCAGGGGTTCAACCAGAAGGAGGGGATAGATTATGAGGAGACATTTGCTCCGGTGGCACGTTTGGAGGCAATTAGGATCCTTCTAGCCTTTGCCGTGACTAAAGGGTTCAAGTTGTACCAAATGGATGTCAAGAGTGCTTTCTTGAATGGGGTGATAGAGGAAGAAGTGTATGTGAGGCAACCCCCGGGGTTTGAGAGTGAAAAATACCCACACCGTGTATACAAACTCCAGAGAGCGCTCTATGGGTTGAAACAGGCACCTAGAGCTTGGTATGGCAGGTTGAGAGGGTTTTTGTTGAGTAAGGGGTTTGTGATGGGCACAGTTGATAAGACCCTGTTTCTCCTTAAGCATGGGAATGACCTTTTGATTATTCAGATATACGTGGATGACATAATCTTTGGTGGCTCCTCTCATGATCTTATTGCCAGATTTGCAGATGACATGAGCAGGGAATTTGAGATGTCCATGATGGGCGAGCTGCAGTTTTTCTTGGGCCTCCAGATCAAGCAGTGCAAGGACGGGACGTTTGTACATCAGGCGAAGTACACCAGGGACATGGTGAAGAAGTTTGGCATGAACGACTCCAAGCCGCTGACTACACCGATGAGTACCACTACGACTTTGGACACGGACGAGGACGGCGAACCCATGGACCAGAAGGAGTACCGGAGCATGATCGGCTCCCTCCTCTACTTGACGGCGACGAGGCCGGACATACAGTTCAGTGTGTGTCTGTGCGCTCGTTTTCAGGCTTCACCGAGGACTTCACATCGGCAGGTAGTCAAGCGGATTTTCAGGTACTTGAACTACACTCCTGAGTTTGGTCTTTGGTATTCTGCCTCCTCGACACTCAGACTTCACGGGTACTCCGATGCTGATTTTGCTGAGTGTCAATTGGACCGCAAGTCTACCTCTGGGTGTTGCCAGTTTCTCAGTTCTTCTTTGGTCTCTTGGTCATCTCGCAAGCAATCCAGTGTAGCCCAGTCCACTACAGAGGCTGAGTATGTAGCTGCTGCTAGTTGTTGTTCCTAGCTGCTTTGGATGACCTATACTATAAGCGATTTTGGTGAGGAGTGCTCCCAGGTTCCACTCTTTTGTGACAGCACCAGTGCCATAAGTGTAGCCAAAAACAAAGTCTTTCACTCCAGAACGAAACACATTGAAGTGAGATACCACTTTCTGTGGGACAATGTTGAGAAAGGGAACATATCCTTGTCCTATGTACCTACCCAAGATCAGCTAGACGACATATTCACCAAACCACTTGACCAAGTCACTTTCACTCGCTTGCGAGGTGAACTTGGGGTGTGCTTTCCTTTCTAGCTGGGTCTTGGAGCTTCTCATGTATATATGTGTCATATGTTTCATTTTGTTGCATCCCATGCATGCATTTTACTTTCTGTACAAAACCTGGTAGGATAGCCATCTTTGGATCACTTGTGCTAGGAAAAGCTTCTCTTATATACATTGATCACCGATGTGCTATGTGTGTGATATGTGCATGTTTGGTAAATGGTGGATGTGAATGCTACGCTCTTGATGGTTTTGCCATATATTTATGTTGAGATAGCTTCATGTTTGTGAAAATGCTAAAATTGTGTCTCTCATGAGTAGATGCTTGTCTATGCTCAATTTATGCTTAAATGCTTATATCATATTTAGTTTGTGCTTGAGTATCATGTTCTCTTTGCTTGGGGTCAAAGACCTTTTCTCATTGTAAATGTTTAGCCCTTTTGCTTGCTTGGGGAGGAGCATAAGCTTCTTTTTGCCGCAAAGGCACTTCATGTACCATGTTTAAACTTGAAAATGAAATTGGTGTATGAATTGCCTTATGCTTAAAAAATGAGCTCCTAATCATGTTGTTATGCTTTGATATTCATATCTTGGGTGCTAAACCGTAGCATGTTGTCTACCATGAGAAGTCTCATTTTAAGAAGTAGACACATGGCTCGGTGACTTTAACATGACTTGAGTAGCTTGTGGGTGTTTATAATAATCTTGTGATGAGAATCTGTGATCTTGCATAAACTTTGGATGATCTGGTGGATTTATGTTCAAATTGGTGTAGAAAGAGTCTTGCTCATGAGATGACTATTTCTTTGTGAAAATTGCTTAAAATTGCTTTTAGCCATGTCACATGCTTATATGTCTCTACCTTCTTGATGGCAATGTGCTAGATACACCATGTCTACTTTGCTTGCTCTATGTCTCATGTGTAGCATTTTGTTGTGCTCTTTGTATATTTGAGAAGCTTAGTAGATTGTATATATGCTATGACATGCATTTTTCATGAAAACAAGGGGAAGAGCTTCATTTACCTTGACTCATGCATTGTCAACAAGGGGGAGAATGTGTATGATATGAGGAGAATTTTCATGCATTGGGAGTTTTTGTGAAAATTTGGAATGCATTTGTGAGATGTTGCATGTGAGGAGAAAAATTGAGAAGAAGAGGTTGCATTTGCTCAGGGGGAGTTTGCATTTGTGCAGGGGGAGCTCCTTTGATTTTCCTGAGTTTTGTGCTTTGTGATGTGCTCCTTGTGAGCTTTGTTTTGTCTTGGCTGTGTCGAGCCGTTGCCCTTGTCTTAGGGGGCCGAGACTTAGTTGGCGAGTGATCTTGTTTTCGCTTGTTCTTGGACTTTGGATCACTTGCTTTGGAGGTTTGTGTTCGTGGTTGTTTTCTTTTCTTTTTCTCTATGTGATTTCTATGGGTGTTGTCAATGCACTCATCAAGGGGAAGATTGAGGACTAGGTGTGTCCGAGGACCAGTGGAGGGTCACTCCTTAGTGATGAGTGATTGACAACGTTGTGTGGACTGATGCTTGGCTAAGTGTGCAGGTACAGGTTGCGGCTTGACTCGTGTCAGTGCAGGTGAAGAACAAGCGCGAAAGACCTTAGCCATGGCGGCCTCCGGGTGATGGAGTGGCAAGTAGGCTTGGTTCGATGGACCCGGTGGCCGATGGGGTCAAGTGCGAGCCGTGCGGTGCAAGACTGGCGGGCTGAAGTCGTGAACATGGGCCTGTGTAAGGTAGCGGATGGAGCCCGAAGCTTGCACGTGGGGTTTGTTGGTTTGCCCACAAAACCATCGGTGGACGGTTTCTTGGTTTGGGCCTCAAAACCAAGCCCGGAGGCCCGAGGCGACGGAGACGGTGATCCGGGAGCTTCGGGAAGCTTCGAGGCGGAGGGCACGTGGCGTGATCGCGGGGTTTGCGTCGAGGTGAAGCGAAGCCGCGGTGGAAGCGTGTCCGTCCGATGAAGACTTGACCAAAATGCCCCTGAGGGGTTGTATCTTCATTTGAGTTGTAGGGGTAGCGTGGTCATTTACCTCCCTCCGATGGACTTCGTATAAATAGCGGAGAGGTGGATGGCATCTCTCTCTCTTGGACTCTAGGGTTTCCTCCCCCGGTAGATTGCTCTGGACTGCTTCTTTTCCCAGTATTTCCTTAGGCTAGATTCTTGTACAGACTCTGACCTCTGGATGTATGGAAGCATTCGACGTTGTGATGATTTCCCCCTCCTAGCTCTTTGTGATTTTTGTGTCATTTTCGAAGCTATTTTTGGGTGTGTTTGTTCTTCGCTCGATTCGATGATTTGAGGGCGTTTCCTCTCGGATTTCTTTGAGGGGATCATGGGTGGATGCCTTGTGCATCTTTGTGTGTGATCTTGACCCCTCAAACGCCGGGAAAACCCTTCGATTTGCGAGTTCTTGAAGGAACCCGAGTTCTTGGAGCTTGTTCATGTGATCCGCGATTCCCGGTGATTTAGTGAGTTAGAGGTCGAGATTTTTGGGGCATAGCTTCATCTAGTGACGCTTCTCATTTACCCCAAATCTTGTCTCAAGAGCTCATGCCGTTTGGGAGATCCATCGATTTGAGGAAATAGTCTCCTCTCTAGGGTTCATAGCCTAAATCATTTTTTGGTGGTGTTTCCTTGATCTTTTGGAGGATATCTTTTGGGAAAAGCTTCCTTGTGTTGTTAAGAAGCTATGGTTAAAGTTTTGTGATTTTTGGAGATCGTTTGATCAAGTTTTGGATTTTCCTTCCTTCTCTCGCGGGCTGTTTTTCTCTATTTTTCTGAGGCTGTCGGAACTTCCGACCTGACCCAGGTAGTACCGATAAACCGGACAGAAAGCTCTTATCAGAAGTACCGACCTTGGGCCGGTAGTACCGAGGGTCGGAAGTACCGACCCTGCGTCGGAAGTTTCGATATCCGGTTTTCGACAGACAGAAAGTCTTTTTCGGTAGTTCCGACCTTGGGGCGGTAGTTCCGACAAAAACTGCTGAAAGTTGGTTTAGCTTGTTCCTTTTCTCGTTTCTCTTTAAGCTTGCTTCCGCTTTGTTTCTAGGCTTGTTCTAACTTGTTCCTAGGGTCAGTAGGTCCGTTGTGACTACGTGATCTTGGCAAGTTTGTGTGGGATTCTTAGGAAGGGATTTTGAGATTTAGGCCGAGTTCCTGAGAAGAATTTTTATCGGCTCCCATTCACTCCCCCCCTCTCTGGTCGCCTATTCGGTCCTTCATTGCCTGTGGAGAGGCTCTGATATCAATGCAAAAGGCAAATCCATGGTGGCATGGCCAAAAGCTACAAAACCCAAAAATAAAGGTGGCTTGGGAATTATTGATCTCAGATCTCAAAATGATGCATTGCTACTCAAACACCTAGACAAATTCTACAAGAAGAAAGACATTCCTGGGTAAATATGATCTGGAACACACACTACTCTCATGGACAAATACCTCATGCCACTGGTGACAGAGGCTCCTTCTGGTGGAAAGACCTATTACATTTATGTGATAAGTTTAGAGGAATAGCAACATGCACAATAGGAGATGGCTCTACTGTACTATTTTGGCTTGATGTTTGGAATGGTCACTCCTACAAAACAAATTGTCAAGACTCTTCACTTTTGCTAAGATCCAAAAAATTTAAGTGGCTTCTTTTCTTGAAGAAGCAGATATGACAGTACACTTCTACCTCCCTCTCTCAGAATAGGCATACTAAGAGTTTCAGGAGTTACAACAGCTTGTGCAAGATATTCAAGTGAGAAATGAGGACAATGATCAGTGGCATTATATCTGGGTTCCCAGAAATACACATCCAAAAGATTTTACAATCATCTCTACAGAAACATTCAACCTCCACAACCCTTTCTATGGATCTGGAATTCAAGATGCACCAATAAACTAAGAGTTTTCACTTGGCTTCTTCTAATGGACAGACTAAACACTAGAAACATTTTAAAGAGAAATAAATTCAAAATTGAAGGAAACAATTATAGTTGTGTCTTGTGTGCTTCTGATAGTGAGGAAACTGCTATGCACATCTTTTTCCTTTGCCCTTTTGCAAAAAGATGTTGGTAACAGATTGGTCTACAATGGCAAAAAGATGATAGGAAGGGCCAAACAGGATTTCAATCAAAAGTTCTTCATGGAAGCACTGATAATTGCAGCTTGGCAAATATGGAAGCAAAGAAATGGTCTTATTTTTGAGAATTGTTGAACCAATTTCATTGCTTGGAAATTTTTTTTTAAAGATGAATGTTTCAATCAAGCTGTCAGAATGAAAGACTCTCTGAAAACTCCCTTTTTAGCCTGGGTCAATAGCACTGCATAAATCTCATTTCCATCATTTTATCTACTTTCTAGTTTGTACATACTTCTCTCATGCTCTCTTAGTCTAGCTTCTTTCAGTCTGTAAGTATCTCTTTTCTGTTACCTTTGTTTTCAATAAAATTTTAACAGCAGGGGCTTCCCTCGCTGTGTTTAGTTCAAAAAAAGGCTTGGAGACTGATACTTTGGAGATCTCAAGTACCTCTGTATTGTAGTAGTGTTACTACTTGAGTTGCTGTCAGAGGCAGAGTCAAGAAGAAACTGTTGCTTGTATTCATTATGATTTCCTTGCTAGAGATAGCTGTGTTAAATCCTATTCAGTGCCTCTCAATGCTAGAGACGTTCTTTTGTTTCAGTTATCACAGAATATAAACATTTTAGTCTTTGAATTTTATTTTATTTTTACTTGACTTCATTTGTGCATCATAGACTACCTATTATATCCACTTGTTTCGTTACCTAACTTTGAGAGACTAATGTCTATTTACTTGAATAAAACCTATTGAATGTTTACTTAAATAAAATACATTTCATTCAGAATGTATCCTGCTCAGTGATCACCATACTCATTACCGAGGACGGGTGCCTGATCTTGTAATCTCTCTTTGAAGAAATGAATTTCAGGTGAGCTTTCTTAGACCCCTGTTGACTCTAAAAAAAAAAGTTCATTGACGATTGCAGAAATAATGGCATTCATTGTGGAAATTCTACTATTACAAGATGATGCAAGGGGATGTAAATGGGCTCAGGGGAGTTACATAGTGTCAAATCCCTCCTTTTGTGATCATTTTTTTTTGACTAATCTAGTTTCACAAACAGCTGTACAGACCAAATTTGTTCTCATATTCCAGTGTTATTTTTGAGCAACGTGGGAGAAAGTCACTCGGAACAACCAGGTCCAAAGGAGACCCAAATGTCAAACATCAAGTGCGGGGACCACTGGAGTTCATTGACCTTTTTGCATGATTTGAACAGGTAATCTCTAAGATGGAACATTTACCGTTCTTAATTCATTAGTCGTTATTGTTGTAGTTTTCACTCACAGGCATTTCACACCATTCTGTAAGGAATCGGATGCTCGTAGCCTAAGAGAGGGAGGGGATGAATTAGGCAACTTAAAAACTTAACCTATGGCTTATCACTATTTGCATCAAACATAAACTAGAACATGCTATCTAGATGTGCAACTAAGGTTGTTCTAGTGTGAAACTCCCATCCCAAGACAAGTTTTGCAACCTATAGCCAATCCTAGCAAGATACTACTCTAGGAAAGTAAAGGCAAGCAAGGATTACAAGAGAGTAATACGGAAACGTAAAGGGGGATGAGAGGAAGCAAACTCTTGACATACGATTTATTCCGCGGTATCGGTAGGCACTAAGCCACCCCTAGTCCACGTTGTTGAAGCACTCTACACAAGAGTATTGCTTCCCGGTCACCAAGTCTCTCCCAAGAGCACCACTTGACATGCCACAAAGGCTCGCCACGAAGGCACTCGCCAAGCTCCCTTGGTCACCTTGATGCCGCCTCCACTAAGGAGCTTCTCCACTAAGGGAAGGGGGTCTCCACATCGCCCGCACAAAGTGTCCTCGGCGCTCCACACCAAGCCGGAGGGTCGAAGACGTTTGCTGGAGAGCCACCTAGGCTCCAAGGCTTCCGGCGCACCTCGTACAACTTGATCCACTCGAGAATCACCTCACAAGGTAGGCACACCTTGCACTCACTCAGCTCTAAGCTAAGCCTAACACTAAGAACACACACAAAGCATGTGCAAGTCTATAGATGAGCAATTTAGCACTTGGATGGCTTGGATATGATCTTCTATGTGTCTTGAACTACTCTGCACTTCCACACACTCCAGCAACTCCAAATGGGCGAGTGGAGGGGGTATAAATAGCCTAAGGCATCAAACTAGCCGTTGGCTAAAAGCTGCAGGAAAACATACCACCGGATGAATCGATGCTATAGAATTCCAGGGCAGCGGTTCATCCGGTGCCCCTCCACGTCACATAGCCGTTGCTTATCTGTTGATGATATTCATCCGACGCTTCAGCCGACGGTGCGTTGTTTCATCCGGTGCTGAAGACTCCGCGCCAAATACCTCTCTGATAGCAAACATATGGCCACCGGATGAACCGATGCTTAGCCCGCCGGTTCATCCGGTGCAACTGCTTCCTGCACCAGCTCCTCTCTGTCTTGATCTCGCTGATCATCGGATAGACCGACGGTGCCAGTCAATAGACCGTCGGTTCATCCGACGCTCCTGTCTCAGCTGTTTCTTCACTGCCAATCATCCGGTGCAACTAAAATACCCACCGCCGGTTCATCCGATGCGCTTCAAATTAACTCGAGTCTTCATGCTGTGTACTGCTTCATCTGGCCATTGCACCGACGCTTGCATTCAATGTACTGTCGGTTCATCCGACGGTGTCATTTCCCTTCTCTTTCTTCTTGTCGGTTTTGCCTCAAAATATATACTATCTTCTCATTTTGGCATGTGCTACTTTTGCATCTATGGGACCTAGAAATGTCTACAAAGACATACTCAACAATATGGTTAGTCTCATTAATCATGTTGTCATTAATCACCAAAATCAAACTCTGAACAAATGACATATGAGGTCATGTTCGCTACACATTCAACATATTATTGTTTGCAAATCCCAGTGTCGTGATATATATACTCTAGCTTGCATATGACAAATCAAACTATATATGCTCCCACATCTGAAAGTGCTAAGAGAAGCCATGTTCCAAGGCTGTTAGATACTCGACAGTCGACACCTTGAGATGTGACTGTCTTGAAAAGTAGTTTTACAATAGTATAATTTATTCCAGTTCGCAAATATAACAGAGCAAAAAAAAAACATAGTAGTCAAAGTTGTATTTTGGAGATCATGTTGATGTCCATAAAGTCACTTTTTTTTGTTTCTCATAGAGTAATCAATTGAATATTAGAAGACCAGCAAACACTGTCTGCACCTAACCTTTAACTCATAGCCTGCACAGTTGTTAGCTTGTAGGCTGGTAACGAAATTAATGTTTCAGTTAACTGAGGTATACTAACTACTAACCTTCTTTGGCTTGTATAGATAATGGCCCGGTTTGTTTAGAGTGCTGGAAGGAAAAGGTACAGTAGTAAGAACACGCATGGCAACTTTTGACTTTCGAGAAATATATGGTGGTTGCGGTTCCTTCTGATTTTCTAAAGTAGTTGAGTGTTGTGGCATCTCCATGTTGAACACTGCAGGTACACAATGGAGACCAGGGTGTGCTTTTCATTATGTGAAGGCATTAGGCATACATGAATGGTTTGTTTGACAAAGTCTCCTTTTTGAACAAGACTAGAAAAGGGGGGATAAGGAATTCATGGAGATATGAACCACATATTTCAGGGCAGCTTTGCAGTAGTTGGTGTCTTGGTGATGCCTGTGGCCTCTGGGTCAAGATCTGTAACTTTATCAGCTGGTAGTGGCGTAGTGCTAGACACGGAAAAAGAAGTTCCAAGGGTCAGAGATGAAACATCTCTCTCGCTTGCTCTCACTTGCATTTAATAACTAACTGATCCCTCGGAGTCTTAACTCTGAGACGTCTCATGTTGTTTCTCCAAAGCTCCCTTTCGTTCTCTCCACCACATGCTGGGTTGTCTTCCTGAGCAAAGAGTCCCTGATGGAAATTTTTATTTCTGCAGTCCTGGGTGAACTTGCCTCTAGATCCTTAAGTTTTTTCATCAGCAAAAGCTCCAAGCCTAAGGTGCTGGAGGTGGAGGATAGAGTGAAAAGGACTCTCCTCAGGGCTCAGGTAATCTCCGATGAGGCGACAGGACGCCAAATCACGAACCAAGCTATGCTCCAGCAGGTGGACATGTTGAGAGATGCCATGTACAGAGGCTGTTATATATTGGACACTTTCAGATACCAACTTCATGGTGAGGAGGACGCCAAAGATCAGGTTATGAGTCATACTTTATCTCTCTACAAAGTAAATTCTATAAAAGGCATCTGTTCTTCCAATAGAAAGACACCGGTTTTAGAACAATTGCAAGTGGCCCTTGACAAGTTGAGTTCTATGATCCTTGATGTGAAAGAGTTGGTTGTGTTCTTGCCGAGCTATCCTTGCCAGAACTGTCAGCCTTATAGCATGCATCTCCAGCTGAGCAACTGCATGTTTGGCCGCCAGATTTTACAGATGGTGACCTCTCTACATTCAAAGGATGTGCCACAAGACATCAAAATAGCACATCAAACTCGAATAAAGACAGGAGATGGCTAGTTGTTGTTGACTTAGTTGGTGACCTTACAGAAGATTTGTGGAATGTGTTATATTCTTCTTGTAAACAGCAAATTCCGAGCACCAGTAAAATCATAATCGCAAGCCGATCTACCAAGATCATGAAGTTTGGAACAACACATGCTCTAAATTTGAAGTATCTGTCCTGTGAAGTGTTCTGGTATTTCTTCAAGACAGTTACATTTGGAAGCATGAACCCCAAGATGCACCCAAGGTTTATGCATGTGGCCATGGAGATTGCCAAGATGTTGGACAGAGACCTCCTTGGTGTGAATGTCATTGCTTGTTTGCTGAGGGACAATTTTGACATCCACTTTTGGTCCAAGGTTCTAGCCTTCTTGAGAGGGATCGTAGAGAAGCATGTGTCCAAATTCGGTGCTCGTCCAATTGATCTTGTAAACCAGAATCAACATGTCCATCTTAAGCGAATGGCTATACCTTTTGAAGAACTTGTACTTTATTGCTGTAGCGAACATGGTCTCATATATCATTTGTTCAAAGTTTGATTTTGGTGATTAATGACAACATGATCAATGGGACTAACCATATTGTTCAGCTTGTCTTTGTAGACATTTCTAGGTCCCATAGATGCAAAAATAGCACATGCCAAAATGAGAAGATAGTATATATTTTGAGACAAAACCGACAAGAAGAAAGAGAAAGGAAAAGACACCGTCAGATGAACCAATGGTACATTGAATGCAAGCGTCGGTGCAATGGCCGGATGAAGCAGTACACAGCATGAAGACTCGAGTTAATTTGAAGCACGTCAGATGAACCGGCGGTGGGTATTTTAGTTGCGCCGGATGATTGTCAGTGAAGAAACAGTTGAGACAGGAGCGCCGGATGAACTGACGGTCTATTGACTGGCACCGTCGGTCTATCCGATGATCCGCGAGATCAAGACAGAGAGGAGCTGGCGCAGGAAGCAGTTGCACCGGATGAACCAGCGGGCTAAGCATCGGTTCATCCGGCGGCCACATGTTTGCTAACAGAGAGGTATTTGGCGCGGAGTCTTCAGCACCGGATGAAATGACGCACCATCGGCTGAAGCGTCGGATGAATTTCGTCAGTAGATATGCAACGGCTATGTGACGTGGACGGGCACCAGATGAACCGCTGCCCTGGAATTCTATAGCATCGGTTCATCCGGTGGTATGTTTTCCTGCAGCTTTTAGCCAACGACTAGTTTGATGCCTTGGGCTATTTATATCCCCTCCACTCGCCCATTTGGAGTTGCTGGAGTGTGTGGAAGTGCAGAGGAGTTCAAGACTCATAGAAGATCATATCCAAGCCATCCAAGTGCTAAATTGCTCATCCATAGACTTGCACATGCTTTGTTTGTGTGCTTAGTTCTAGGCTTAGCTTAGGGCTGAGTGAGTGCAAGGTGTGCCTACCTTGTGAGGTGATTCTCGAGTGGATCAAGTTGTACGAGGTGCGCCGGAATTCTTGGAGCCTAGGTGGCTCTCCGGCAAACGTCTTCGACCCTCCGGCTTGGTGTGGAGCGGCGAGGACACTTTGTACGGGGGACGTGGAGACCCCCTTCCCTTGGTGGAGAAACTTCTTAGTGAAGGCGGCATCAAGGTGACCAAGGGAGCTTGACGAGTGCCTTCGTGACGAGCCTTTGTGGCAAGTCAAGTGGTGCTCTTGGGAGAGACTTGGTGACCGGGAAACAATACTCTTGTGTAGAGTGCTTCAACAACGTGGACTAGGGGTGGCTTAGTGCTTACCGATACCACGGGATAAATCACGTGTCAAGAGTTTGCTTCCTCTCATCCTCCTTTACGTTTCCGCATTACATTCTTGCAATCTTTGTTTGCCTTTACTTTCCTAGAGTAGTATCTTGCTAGGATTGGCTATAGGTTGCAAAACTTATTTTGGGATGGGAGTTTCACACTAGAACAACTTTAGTTGCACATCTAGATAGCATTTCTAGTTTATGTTTTATGCAAGTAGTGTTAAATCATAGGTTAAGTTTTTAAGTTGCCTAATTCACTCCCTCTCCCTCTTAGGCTACGAGCATCCGATTCCTTACAATTGCGAGCGTCAAATCTCTTCACAAGAGAATTTTCCAAAGATAAGATTTGAAGATGTGATTTTTGGAAGTGTTAAGGCTCGTGGGAAATTGGAGTTCCTAGCATGGAATTCTCCGATTCCGCCCTACTACAGCTATGTTTTTACTTGTGAGGTTCGAGAGCTAAAACGTAGAGCTGGCAAAAGGAAACGTTCCATAGAAAATGGAACGGCTCTTTGTTAATTAGATTTACTGTTAGGAATATCTTTGTATGTTTTGGTATGGTGTCACAAGCTACAATGTAATAATAATGTCACAGGTTGCAACATTGTGGAACCGTACTCTAGTACTGTAACGCCCGCGTTTTAACCCGTAATAAATCACCTTCTAAATCACGCGTGCTTTTCAAATCGTTTCTGCTGAGTTCGATCAATTCCTAAACCCCGACCCTCATTTCGGCTTTCAACCCGAGTCACCCCGGCAGTCGCCGACACCGGGAATCCCTCCGGCCCGCATCCCGGCGAGCGCCCCGGATTCGCCGGCCTCGCAATCACCGCCGACCCGGGAATCGCTCGACGTCGCGTCGGTGCTCGAAACCCAGAAAATCCCGCCAAAATTTTTTCTTCCTTTTCTTCCAATTTTCTTTCCTAAAAACTCTCCAGTTAAATCACCCGCTAAAAATCTTTTCAAAATGTTCTCCTCATCTGAGCTCAACTCTTATGAATCTATATATAATCTCTCCCAAAGTCTAATCTCTCTTTAATCCTTGTCTTTCCAAATCAGTGGCAAGGACTTGTCTTAAGCCTTTTGCTTTTCTCTAGGCCATCACTATCAAGTAGCTAATCCTTTGTTTCACACGTGCTCTCAATCTCATACATGCACAGATCTTTCCACCATCCATCGTCACCTAGCTTGGTCACGTACACTAGCATACACCCTGTCAAGCTAGCAACACGGAAGCGTCAGCTGCTTGCCCTGCACCGATGTGTGCCATCACCTTCGTGTAGCCAGCATGCAACACACGCAAAAGCAAAGCAGCAGCAGCTCGACGCCGCGTGCAAGCTCCGCACGCCAGGCCCCTCCACGCCGCGCTCGTCGTGCTCTGCATGAGCGGCAGCCGACCCCACGACACGACCGCGCACTGCCGCCCAGCACCACGCCGTGCATTTACTCCGCCTGCACGCTCCGTCGTCTCCGCGCCACCATCACCGCAAGGCGACGACCGCAAGCTGCTGCCCCAGCTCCGCACGCCGCCGCTCGACACCGCGGCCGCCATTAACTCCACCTGCCGTCCCGTCGCCTCTGAGCTCCAACACCTCTGCTCGACGCCACCCGCCTCGCGCCAGCTCGCGCCTACCAGCTCGCCGGCCACCACGTCGCTGTCCGACGAGTCACGTCCAAAGCACCGCTGCCGCTCACGTCCCGTCGGCCGCCATTACTGCAAGCCGGCCGGACCGCCATTGTTGCAGGCAAGCACGAGCTCCGCGTGCGCAGCTCTCGGTCTCTCCACCGCCTTCCCGCGCCTATAAAAGGGGCTCGCGCCATCCCTGCCTCGCCCCCAAGCCACCCCGGCCTTCCCCTCTCCCTCCCGAGCTCCCCATCGCCGCCTCCAGTACCGCCTCTGCCACAGCCCGCCACCGCCCGTCGATCTCCCTCCACGAGCTGCCTCAGCCCAAGGTGAGGACGGGAATCGGTCGCCCTCGACCTCCTCTCTCCGTTCGCCCACTTCCCGGCGGCCGCCGTGCCCGGGAGGGCCGCCGCCCACCGCCGGCAGACCGCCCCTCCCCTGTTCTGAGTCGAGGGGAGGAAGAAGATGGACGTTTTGTCCATAACCCCCTCTCTCTTTTCCTTTTCCAACTAAGACCCTTCCCCCTCTCTTAAGTTCTTTTCACCAAGAAGCCCCTGCAATCCTTAAGTTCTTTACAGATAGATCCTTCTTCCTATTAAACTACCCCCTAAACATATATAAACCATCATTTTATACACCACCTCATACCCGAATTAATTCCAAACTCCCGCCACACTTTTCCCAGATTTATTTCCACCCAATCATCTACTAATTCCCTAAATAATATTTATTCCGCTATTTCCCATTTATTCTCTCCTCGAGCTCATTCGGTAAAACTTTGTTTTCGTGTGTTGATTGTGTGCTTGCTTGTGTGTGCCGTAGCCGACGGAGTGAACGAGGAAGAACCCCCAGAGGAGTTTGGAGCCGCATACTGTGCCCAGGAGCCTGAGATCCCGAACCGTGAATAGGAACTCCCGGAGGACTTCGAAGACGGCAAGTCCAATCTCATCCTTTGATGCATGATTTAATCCCAGTTTTTAAAACACAACCCCCTGTTTTGTTTTATAAATTGCATAAAACCTGGTAGGATAGCCACCCTTGATTGCTATGATTGTTCCATGTTCGGCCAAAATGATTTCTTTAAAACTGTGTGAGTGCTTTAAAAATGGGAATTGGGTATTTTGGAAAATGAGAAAAGAGTTGTGTGGACGAGATGGATGAGTGTGTGTCAGGAGTATGGGTGAGCTCGTACCTTTGTGGCTGAGCATGTTTGGAGATGCCCATCTTGTCGTTAAGGACCGGGTTGCGTGACATCTCACCTGGCCCAACTTTTGTACAACCACTCGAGCGTTGTATGTGGCAACGGCTTAGCATAAATCCCACTAGTTGATCTGCTAGCCATCGGGAGTGCGGGTGAGCAGCGGAAGGACAAGGAGTAGGGATACGATCTGTGTGAGTTATGCCCTGGTTATGTGAGATAACCCCTTGGTTGCGTCCGTGGTGGCTCGTAGGGTTAGCTAAGGTGGGTAATGGCTTTGATAGGATCCGCGCCGACACTAAGGTGTTCGTGTGGCGGTACCCTACTTGTGGGTAAAGTATACAACCTCTGCAGAGTGTAAAACCTATTCGAATAGCTGTGTCCACGGTATTGGACGAGTCACGGTGTGGTCACAAAACTAGTGTTTGGATTGGGATTGTTTTCATGGCATGAGTGATTTTGGAAACAGGGTATGGCTGTGTGCCTGGGCTACTGCGGACGGGGAGTCCGGTAGCTCTCAACTGGTGTTTCTTAAAGCAACTGAGTTACTTGGATTACGAAAATGTTTTGCGAAAACCTTTTCAAAAACAAACCCCTGCATGAGTGAAAGTTGGGTTTTCATAAAATTTTGATCCCTGTTATTCCTTGTGCATGTTCTGATATATAGTCCCTCCGTGGGTGGGGTTGGACTTGTTGAGTACGTATGTACTCACCCTTGCTTGATTAACTGTTTTTACAGAGGAGGATCCCGACTTTGTCCTCGAAGACGTTGAGTAGGTTGTCGTCCTACACCCAACCCGTGCCTGTGGATTCAGGGTCTCCACAGGAAGCTTCCATGGCGCAAGACTCTGATCCTATCTTAGATGCCGTCGGTGTTATAGTTTGGCTAGTAGTCCTTATGTTAGTCCTTGTGGCAGTGGTGCTTCCGTGTCCACAACCTCGACGGTTTCTACGGTGATGAACCATCTGTTGTAATAAATGTGCTACCAGCCTCCTGAGACTGGTAATTGTGTCACATTTAGTCCCCTCTGATGAGGAGACGCTTCAAGTACTCTACTACTTTAAATTTTTCATGTGCAAAGTGTTTTCTAGTTATTAACATTTAATTGCTGAGGCGCATATTCTTCATGATACGACAAATCGCTTGTCATTGTTTTACTCCAGTTATATAGTATTAACCTGCCCCATAATCTGGGCATCAGGGCGTGGATATTTGTTTCCATTATGTTTTCAGTTGAGCCCTGCATGTTGTTTCTATGATCAGAGCCTTATGATCGATGACTCATCAATGCAGCTGCCACAGCGTGCCTTCGAGCAATGCCGAACAAGTAGAAGTATGATGGTGTCGATTATGGAAAATGTAGCAGATTGGCAGTTGAGGCAATGAACATGGCAACTATGATGGTGTTCAGTCTCCTGTAAAAATCTTGGCATTGTATATTATCTGGTACAGTTTCAGGGTCGTATCTGGACAATTCAATTTCCTCCTGACAAACTTGAAATGACAAATTGTTCAATGTACACCGGCTTGTAGGCTACCACACATCTGGTTTTGGGCACCATGGCCTTCTTGCAGCAGAACCTGTCGCCTTGCAGAGACGAGCAGAGCAACTATGGCAATCGCGGGAGGAAATCTACAGGATGGCAGAGACGGTAATTTCGTTTTCCCTTGTGAGTCCCATTCGCCTTCCTCTCGACACTCCGGCTGGCTGTCCGGCGGCCGGTTTAGGTTCAGCAGCCGACTGTCCGGCGGCAACACTCTTTAGCAGAGCTGCAGAGCAGAGTTAGAACTACAGAGTGCTAGTGCAAAAGGAACTCTCTCTGCTGCTATAGTCTGAGCGACGTGATGAGTGGGGACGGAAGCCGGCGGTGGCGGTGGCGGCGGCGCGACGGCCGGAGAAGGAACCGACGAGGGGGAGGGGATCCAAACAAGGGGGCAATTCGCTTACTATTTCATATCCAAAATGGAGGTATTTATGCAAATATTTGGATCGTGATTATTAATTGCGATCCAAATAAGGGACTATTTGTAGATAATTGGGTCGCGGTTATTAATCGTGATCCACACCAAGGGGCTACGTGTAAATAAAACCAGGGTGCGTTTTACAAGTTTAGGGCTCCTTTGGCAGCTCGGGGCGAGCTACCCGGGGTACCACAGCCTGAGACCTGCGCATCCCTGCCAGACGAGGGGACAGCGCTCCCCACCACCTGTCGTGCTGTTTGGGAGATGGATGCCCCCCGCGAGGGGTAGGCCGGCCCTGTCCATCATTCACTTTTTTTTAATATATAGGAAGTATTAAAATCACGACACATGACACTCAGCTGCGTACGTCCGTCCAGCTGCCGTCCACCACATGACACTTTTTAACAACACAGTTCACAAATTCTTCAAAAATACCTAAAAATCATGGGAAAATCAAGAAAAATCCAGGAATAAAGCAACTTGATCTCAATCACCATTATTACATTTGCATCCAGTTGGACTACAATAAAAATAACATTAGCTACAAAACTCTACTGTTAACACAATTGTTGCCGCATAATCAAATTATTGTATAAGATATTTATAGCTAGTAAAAAAAAGCCAAGGATGTTCTCCCCAACATTCTTTCGCCTATTCATGTTCTTGAATACTTTGCTGCTCACCGATTCTGCAAAAAAAAGTAAGGTCAGCAGAAATACACAATTAAGTACAAAGTGTTCACTCTATTCATGTTTGATGCATAGAAATACACAATCAGCACCCATCTGATGTACCAGTAGCACAACATGTGCTAACCTACGTACACGATGCCTCTTTAGAACTTATCATGGCATTACTAAGGCTGAAAAATCTCAACTTTGCATTATAAAGAAAAGCAATGACATTCTACACACACGGTTCTACTGATTGTGGTGTATGGTCAGACCAAATTTGTCAGCACTTTCTATTTGTGGTTGAGGTGGTGGATGATCTGAGATACTTCTTTGGGGATTGGGTTCAGACCGCTGGTCACTTCTCTATGGTGGAGGTGGCACTGGTGGAGGTGGTATTGGCTGAGTTGATGTAAAACTTAGATCACGTGTGGCAATGCTGCATATCAAACAATTCAATGGATGAGCAAGTGAACAATTAACTAAAGTTGTGGCCATTATGTAAATGGAGGCAAGATGAAAGGATTACCTTCATACATTAAATCCAAGCTGCTATACAAAGGGAACGGCTTCTTACGAAACTTGGCAACTTTTGGATTGTCATATTGAAGTACAACAAAAAAGTATGATCAGGATTTTAAATCTAGAATGTGCCTATTAAGTTTCTACTATGTTTAAGAGGGTAACAAGACCTAACCTTTATCATCTTTTCCCAACCTTGTGGTTCAGCAATGATCATGCCCAAAGTATCGTTCCAGGCCACACCACTTTTCCTGGCTTGTTTTATGACCTTGTAGTTGCCTTTCAGCTCCTTCTCTTTCTCTTGTACTTGCTGCTTGCTAAAGTTTGCCCTTGGAAACATATCGTTGAATTTGTTTGTGACACTCCGCCAACCTTCAGCTGTCCACCCATTCTGACCCTTAAACATTGGTATGTTGCTAAGCTCTTTCAAAACATCCACCAGCCCCTTCTCATATGTGTAGTTCCAGGTCGCCCTTTCTGCTGACACGGCTGCAAGAAATAAACAAAGATTAGATAAAGGATACAAACATAAGAAAAAAAAGTACAGTAACAAACAATCCTAGTGCTTCACCTAATTATTATGGGCAATCCACTTCTGATGGGCAATTTGGTCTCGTAGGGTGTTTCCATCGATTGATTGATGTTGATCTGGGTAATTGTCATCCCCCTCAGGCAACTCAGCAAAATCGGATGGGTCGATATTATTTGGTTGGTGATCCAGCCACCCTTCATCCCCATTTTGCCCTCTAATGAGATTGTGAAATATTGCAGCTGCAGCTAGAATTTTAATCTGTTTCTCAATTAGATGAAAAGTTCCAACTTTTAGGATTGGAAACCTTTTTTTAGCATACCAAAAGCCCTTTCAATATGATTGCGAAGCTGAGCATGCCTATGGTTGAACAATTCCTTGTAATTTGCATACCGATTAACTTGCCTCCTAAACTCGCTAAGGTGATACCTAACACCTCGGTATGGAGCAATAAATGAGGTTGTATTCGCATATCCACCATCTACAAGGTAGAACTTTCCTTCAGGCACATGAAAACCATTGGCAAGTGCAGACTGTAGGACCCCTGCATCAGCTGCCGATCCTTCCCAACCACATGAGATGAAGGTAAAATTCAAATCAAAGTTGCAAGCACACATCACGTTCTGTGACATGGTCCCTTTCCTATTTCTGAAGGGAGCAGCTTTTTCTTGTGCAATAGTGATAGGGACGTGAGTGCCATCAGTAGCCCCAATGCAGTTCTGCATGTAAAGAAAAAACAAAGGATTAAGTGTTGTGATCCTGTGTTGTAATCGTGATTAGGTTAAGTATTTAGTGTCTATGGGTAACCTGGAAGAAAGGCATAAAACGGGGATATGATGCAATCTTCACATGGGTATGGTCCACATTAGGGACCTTCACAAATCTTTGTGTAAGTGCTGGAATTATATCGAAGACTTCCGTAATTTTCCTATGGATAGTCTCACCGCTGTGCTGAAATTCCTTTTTTAGCCTATCAGTGCTAGCATTGTAAGCTATCATGAACATAAACATCCCCATCTGCTCCTCTACTTGAACACCACGGGTGTCCTGCAGTAAATTCTCTGTCCTAAGATAATGTGCTACAGCTCTAAATATCTCAGGCTCCATCCTAAACTCCACTTTTCACCAATTCGGATGGTCTTCTAATATTTCTTTGACCTTTTGTGCACCAGAAAGAGAAGAGGTGTGCTCTGGCATTCTCTCATCATATAGACACAATTGAAGTGCGGGGACCAGAACTAGAAATAGTTCATCATCCTCGTGCTCTAACATAAATCTCCTGAGGTCATCCTCCCAGGAGTCCATTATCTATTATACATATATAATATTATTAACTATTTATTAGATAGTATACTAGAAAGTATTACAGAAAGTATTCACAATAGCACAAATAGTAGTTACCAGGGAAAGCAAACTATCTGCATGTTCAGATCAAACCCCGAAGTAAAAGAATTTAAAATTAAGATCTAGCAAGTATTTACTAATTAGAAATAATAGGTACTGTGCAAAATAAACATGATATGAAGCCTGGAACACACTGTTACCGTTCTTACAATCTGAAATATGAACTGAACTAGATACAACCGAGCCAAGCAAACAGTACCACTAAACATTATGCATTCGCAGTTTACGCATATTCAGCACAGTATTCACAAGGCAATTGCAGAGCATAAGACAGAGGGAGCAGGCAGCAGTTCGTACAGCTGATGCGAAAGTCCCAAAGTTGTAATTTCACTACAAACTATGCATTATAAATTAGTGCATTATATAAGATCATAATATCATATATTGGAGGCATATGTTATGAATGGAATGGATTTTGTCATAAAAAGTGCATTACTTCAGTTTGGTAGAAGACATACACATGCATTAGTAGAAAATGCCAGAAGTATTATAAGACATTCAAATCCCTAAAAATTGTAAGGATCTAAAAGTGAATGAGTGTGCCGCAATCCTACTAACAGAGGAACACACTGTATTTTTTTTTCCTTCTGTAATCTAGATTAAGCATTTGAAACTCTATGTCTCAATTATCAAATTTGAAGGTAGAGGGTCTCAATCCAAGAGACTGTAGGACTGAAATGAATGAATGTTCCCCAGACTCTAGAGACTGAAAGTTTCAGGCTATTTTGGTTATTGTATCAAATAATCTTGAACAATTGGACATCAATAACTTCACCTCAACTACATTTCGGTTTAAACATGGGCAGCATAACACTACACCAGGATTGAAGTACCACCCATTATTCCAGACAGATCATTTGGAGGTTTCGCACGACTCACCTGGAGCTGCAAGGTGTGGAGACGGGCGGGCTGTTGGAGAGCAAGCCGCCGCTGTTGATGTGGGAGAGCCGGCCGGAGGTCAGCGGTGACAGTTCCTGCTGCAGCCAAAGGAAACAACAAACCCATCAACAAATGGTGCCAAGCGAGAGCACACCATTAATTCACAAGCTCTACATTTCCAATTAAAATTTACTGATTGACTTTTCGCACATGAATAGTTTTAACAGAATAGTAGGCTTTGTTAAAAGATTAATGAGATAAGTACATATGGAAACTTCAATTACATTCAAACTGATTGATTGTCACATGTGCCTTTTACAATCTAGAGCAAGATTACAAGAATTCACTAGAACAACATTTAAAGCAGAATAGTAGGATCACGATTACTGGCAATAGAATCAGAAATCGAGATCAATGTGGAACATGCAACATTACTTCTAAGGAGCATGTATCTATGGCTTGCTGAATTACTTCTAAGGAGCATGTATCTACTATGTCAACATTTGCAGTCCACAAGAAAGAACAACAAGCAACGATTCCAGTTTCCAAAGGGAGGTGTAGAGGATGCCGGAAGGAGAGGTGAGCACGGCGTGTATACATGGTGCTTGGTGAGGCGCCTGCGAATGGTGCGGGTCTTCTTGGGATGGAGGTCGAGTGGGAGCAACTTCTTCTTCTTAACAGCAACTGTGAATGGAGACCTGCTCCATTGGTAGCTTCTTCTGCTGCTGCTGCTTAAACACCATGGTTACTTTGTCAATATATAACAACAACTTAGCTTGCTAACATGTTTACACAAATCAGTATATACTGAAAGGAGCTATGACAATGCATACATTGATCCTCCTAGAGACCTAGCAGTATACACAAATCAGTATGACCTAGCAATATTAAAATCAGTATGCACAAATCAGTATGACCTCTAGCAATATTAAATTCAGTATGCACACAAATCAGTATACACAAATCAGTGACCTAGCAATATTAAAATCCTCAAAGCTTGATCAAATCATCCCAAATACCATACATTGTAGTCATGGTGCATATATAAAGAGTTTAGCTTTTCTAATCCCAAATATTAACATAGCACAAATTTGTCAATCCAAACCCCAATTTCTAATTGCAGTATGCACACTGCTCTACTACAGAGGAGTGCCTGGATCTTGTAGCCTTGAATCAGGAAAAAGGAGGGGGAGGGGGAACTTACCAAGATCGACCAGACCAAGAAGGACAGCTGCGCTTGGCCGTCGGCGAGGACGAGTGTGTTGTAGATTGGCGAGGACGAGTGTGATGTAGATCGGTGAAGAGGAGCAGATACGGCGGCGGCGACGACGACGGATGGTCGGGGACAAAGATGAGGACGCAGACGAGCAGGAGCAGCGGCACGACGACAAGTAGGGGCGACGACGTGGTGGAGCGGATGACAAGGGGGCGTGGTGGAGCGGACGGGGAGGCAGCTCGGTGCACTGCCTGGACGACGACGAGGGGAGGCGGCGCTTGGTCGGACAGGTAGGCGGCGTGGTGGAGCGGCGGCGTGCGTGGTGGAGGAGATGACGAGGGAGGCGACGTAATGGAGGCAGAGACTCGCGAGGGGAACGTCAGGGCGACAGCGTCCGGAGTCGGGAGGTGGGGTGAGGATGCCCGGGGGAAAAAGGGTGGCTAGGGTTTTGATGGCCCGCGGATGTGGGCTTCCAAACGACCGAAATTTTAGCCCGTGCCTCCATTTCCACGCGGGCCGCGTGTCTGGGGAAAAGGCCGGGATCCCGGAGGGATGTTGGGTTCCCAAAGGGGCCCTTACTGGGCCACGAGATGTCGCCCAGCGAGGTCGCTTGGCCGCCGGTGACTTCCTCCAGCCATGGCGATAAGCTTCCGGGCTCTCCTCCCTCCGATTCATGACCCAGCTGCTATGTCCGGCCTAGCGCGCGGGCGGCTCGAGGCCCTAGATCCTCTGTGGCGGCGGCTAGCTTGAGACGGCGAAGGGAGCCCAACGCCTCAGTTCGGTGAGGCGGCGCCACCGTGGGTGGGCGGCTCTGCTCGCCGTTGTACCGCATCAACTGGCTACGGGATCCCACAGACTACGGCCCACATATCTCTGCCTGACTGCCTCCCGGTATTTGTCGGTACTCTGAAGTCTGAACTCCATTTTGCCGAGTTCTGAACTCCAATCTAAAGCTTGACTCTGCATTTTGTTGCCATTGACTCCAACATTAGTTCTTTGTAGTTGATCCAATTACTCTGCTTTGTGATATGATAGCTTAAAACAATACAAATTGGTTCAGGAATGCTCTGATGACTGCTTGATTTTTTGGGTACTTGTCAAAGAAATTGTTCCAATAAATCCTGTCTTCAAGGTTTGGAGACTGATACCTTGGAGATCTCAAGTACCTCTGTATTATAGCAGTGTTACTACTTGAGTTGCTGTCAGAGGCAGAGTCAAGAACAAACTGTTGCTTGTATTCATTATGATTTCCTTGCTAGAGAAGGCTGTGTTAAATCTTTTTCAGTGCCTCTCAATGCTAGAGACGTTCTTTTGTTTCAGTTATCACAGAATCTAACATTTTAGTCTCTGAATTTTATTTTATTTTTACTTGACTTCATTTGTGCATCATAGACTACCTATTATATCCACTTGTTTCATTACCTAACTTTGAGAGACTAATGTCTATTTACTTGAATAAAACCTATTGAATGTTTACTTAAATAAAATACATTTCTTTCAGAATGTATCCTGCTGAGTGATGACCGTACTCATTACCGAGGACGGGTGCCTGATCTTGTAATCTCTCTTCGAAGAAATGAATTTCAGGTGGGCTTTCTTACACCTCTGTTGAGTCTTCAAAAAAAAAAGTTCATTGACGATTGCAGAAATAATGGCATTCATTGTGCAAATTCTACTATTAGAAGATGATGCAAGGGGATGTAAATGGGCTCAGGGGAGTTACATAGTGTCAAATCCCTCCTTTTGTGGATGTTTAATTTTTTTTTGACTAATCTAGTTTCCCAAACAGCTGTACGGACCAAATTTGTTCTCATATTCCAGTGTTATTTTTGAGCAACGTGGGAGAAAGTCACTCGGAACAATCGGGTCCGAAGGAGACCCAAATGTCAAACATCTAGTACGGGGACTACTGGAGTGCATTGACCTTTTTGCATGATTTGAACAAGTAATCTCTAAGATGGAACATGTACCGTTCTTAATTCATTAGTCGTTATTGTTGTAGTTTCACTCACAGGCTTTTCACACCATTCAACAGGTTATTGTTTGCAAATCCCAGTGTCGTGATATATATACTCTAGCTTTCATATCACAAATCAAACTATATGTGCTCCCACATCTGAAAGTGCTAAGAGAAGCCATGTTCCAAGGCTGTTAGATACTCGACACCTTGAGATGTGACTGTCTTGAAAAGTAGTTTCACAATAGTATTTTTCCCGGTTCGCAAATATAACATAGCAAAAAAAAAAAACAAAGTAGTCAAAGTTGTATGTTGGAGGTCATGTTGATGTCCATAAAGTCACTTTTTTATGTTTCTGGTAGAGCAATTAATTGAATATTAGAAGGCCAGCAAACACTGTGTGCACCTCACCGTTAACTCATAGCCTGCACAGTTGTTAGCTGGTAACAAAATTAATGTTTCAGTTAACTGAGGTATACTAACCTTCTATGGCTTGTATAGCTTAGCTTCAAAAGATAATGGCCTGGTCTGTTTATAGTGCTGGAGGGAAAAGGTAAGTAAGAACACGTATGGCAAATTTAATTTTGACTTTTGAGAAAGATATGGTGGTTGTGGTAAGTTCCTTCTGAGTTTCCAAAGTAGTTGACTGTTGTGGCAAGGTACTACAATGGAGAAACGATGACCAGGGTGTGCATTTCATTATGTGAAGGCATACATGAATGGTTTGTTTGACAAAGTCTCTCCTTAAATTTGAACAAGACTAGAAATGGGGGGAATAAGGAATTCATGGACGCTGTGAACCACATGTTTCAGTAGTTGGTGATGCCTGTGGCTTCTGGGTCAAGATCTGTACCTTTCTCAGCTGGTAGTGGCGTAGTGCTATTCCTTGACAATAATGGATAGGAAATGTGAATCAATACCGGAAACGGAGCCTCTGCCGAGAGCCAAGACCCAAGCTGTAACGCCCCAGGTTTTCAAAAGCGGAAAACCCGTCATTCTGTCTCGCGACAGTCCCTGGATCAGACGCTATCACGCACAGACATCCATCACAGATAAATATCATAATCATACAACGAAATAAAGCATCAGAGTACGAATAATATTATTATTACATGTCCTGAATAACGGAGTACATCAATACACGCCTCTTGGCGGAATAACATGAATAAGAGCCTACGCAGCGGTAGCTAGCTTCCAGAAGGTGTCTCCATCTTTATTCTTCTCCCACAGGCATCCTTGAGCGAAGCGACGTGCCCCTCAGTCGTACCATCCGTCGGCGTTGTTGTCGTAGTCTGACTCGTACCCTGCAAGCTCAGGGGCTATCCCCAAGGATCGGGATAGGTCCACGTCACCAACCGTATGCAAGCTTTAAGTGGCCTACTTCTAAAGGTAAAGAAAGGAACAAGGTAGAGGCTGGGTTTCCTAAGCAGCAGCAACAACAATATAAAAAGAATATCATCTCCAATTCCCACCAATTCCCACATCGCCCAACCACAAACGGTTACACCTGGTTACCCAGATCACCGTCACCAGCACCTATCTCCATTTAGGGTCGGTGTGAGAACTCCCACTCCTCGCACCTCAATGATTGCACCCGGATCCGCGAGGCAGAGGGATCAACTCTCCTCTCCCCGAGTACAACCACGGCTCACCATACACTCTCATCCTATAAGGGGGACGTAGAAATCCCAAAACGTAAGAGTCGGAGTAAACAACGGGCATGTCCATAACCGAGGACACGGCTATACGTATAGATCTAAACTCTGCAGAGCGTGTACACCAGTACCCAACTCGGAATAGCACCCGGACGGTGTACGGCCGACCAAGCCTACCCAACCGAACGAACACCTAGGAGTTGCGATTCCATCCTTCATCCGGGTCTCGATGCGGTCCCTCGCAAAGGACCACCCCAGAACTGTGAACATGCCCCCGTGTGGCCACACGGGGAGCGCCGCAAAGGGAAGGGACTTCACCCTACACCCTCTCACTGATACCCTCTATCCTACTAGCAGGTATGGTATTGCACTTGCTAGGGTCGAAACGGCCCTATCCCCACTCTCGGCGAGGTGGTGTGTACGAAAGTCCCGTGTAACAAAGCGACCCACTCGGTTTCAGACCGGGGCGAGCTCCTATCCTCCAAGTCATCACAAAAACCCCAACACTTGTGCTCCTAAAACAGTGTACCCGCCATATGTACCAAATTGGGAATCACCCGAGAAGACGAACCCTGGCCCACGATCCCGGATCGGGTTGTCTTGAGCTCACCCCCGCCAAGTAACCCAGAAACACCTTCTCCTGCCGGTTTTTCCCCACACACGCCAAGAAACTACCACATAGTCCCAACACATGCACATCAAGCTCAGCGTATAATCACGCGTAAGTAAAGTAGTAGTAGTAGGTCAATCAAGGACAAGGTATTTAAAAAAGGCAGTGCAAGGGTTCCATCATATCCATCATCACGCATAATTAAAGCACTAGCAGTTCTAAAGCAATGCCTAATGGGCATTCAAAGTAGGTCAGGCCTGAACCTGGGTGCGGGTAGTCGTCCTAGCCGAGGTCGTCGTCGTAGTCCTGGTTCAGCTCTCCGGCTCCAGCGGCTCCTAGAATCGTAATTTAATAAATAAACACGGCTGCTATTTGCAATAACTCCAAGAGGAACAACAATTAAGACCCAAAAAGAGGCAAACTCTAGCCTAACGCGGGGTTTGAGATTTTAGAAGATTTTCAGAAAAGGTTTTGCATTTTTCGGAGTTAAAACGGATTTATTATGAATTTTTAAAGAGAAAATCATTTCTGAAAATAAAATACGTATTTACAATATTGCAGACTTTAGGCTAGCTATAGGGTATCTCCTGCTGACTCATACCGGGCTTAAAGCCGGCGGCTGGCTGGCTCATAGGCTGACGCGGCGGCCACGTGGGTGGCTTTAAGCCTGCGGTTGGCCGCGTGGCGGCTGGTGTGGCTGCGCGCGTGGCGCGGCGCAGCTGATCCGCGGCGGATCGGCTGTGGCGCGGTGTGGCATAGCCCAGCGGGTGGCACGGCCGTGGGTGGCCGGCCGCACCAGATCCTGCCGGATCCTTTGCAGCGACTCGCGCGTGTGGTCAGTTATGCGTGGCAAAACCCCTGGGGTTTTCGGGCTCGGCTGCTAAGTGCTCGTGGAAATAAATGCCCCAAAGGAGCGGTGGTGCGGTCAAAGGTTCGCCGGCGGCGAGGGGTGCCCGGCCATGGCAACAAGCGACATGGCTCGACTCAGGAGACCCTCGCGCATCGATTCAAGCCAAGAAAGGTGGCACCTTGGGCCGGAGCAGAGCTCGACGGCGACGACGCAAGGACGGGCGCGGCGGCGCAGTGTTGAAGGTCGCCGGCACGGGCGCTTGGGTGTGCAAAGGCACCGGTGTGTGCGTGTGTGCATCCAGCGAAACGAACCGGCCCCAAAGATGGGGGCTTTGCCCCTTGTCCAGGTGTGCAGGGCTGGTTCAGCCATGGTGGTGCCATGGGCGGCATGCGCGGCGGCAGGTCGCACGGGCTCCAGAGGCTGGTTCGCTAGTGAGCGTGCACGGGTGCGTGCGTGCGCGGCCGGAAGAAGGATCACGTCGCACCTAAAGGCATCGCCTTTTCTCCCCCCTGCGTGTGCGTGCATCGAGGTGCAAGCCGGCGGCGTAGCCACGTCGACGCAACGGCAGGGCGGCACGGTGCGACGGCAATGTGCGTGGCTCGAAGTCAAGGAAGGGAGCGGAGGCGAGCGCGCGGCGTCGAAGGCAGCGGCACCTGCACATGTTTGGCACGGTTCGAAGACCGGCATCACAGGCGACGACGGTTTGCGCGGCGGCGCGGTGCGGCGAGGGCAGGCGCGACTCGTTCCCCCTCGGCACGATGGTCGGGTCCATAGCAGAGGAGAGAGGGAGCAAGGCCTCACCTTGGTGACCACAGGTCGAAGCGTAGGCGTCGGGGAAGATGGTCGGGGCAGGATCGTCGGCGGCGAAGGAAGAAGAGCGGCGCGGAGCAGGGGATGCAGAGGAAGTAGAGGATGCAGAGGCGACGTGGTCCTTGGCTGCTTGACGTCCAGGAGCTCCACGGGCGGCCTCCGGTCTTCACGGCGGCGTCGGCGAGCCCACGGACGGCCTCCGGTGCTCCTCCTCCTCTCCCTCACCTTCTTCTTCTCCTCCGGCGCAACCGGGTTGTGTGGACAGGGGAAAATCCCCAAGGCGGCTAGGGCTAGAAGCTCTAGGGCTGCGGCCGCGGTAGCTTTTTTAGGGCAAGCCGTGGCGCGGGACGCGTGGACGGCCTGAATGCGACGGGAGCGCGCGGACGGCATCCCCGGGGCGGCCATGGGAGGTCCCCAGTGAGCTCCGGCAGCTTTGGGCGCTGGCGTCACCTAAAGGGGAATAAAAGGGGAGGTGACGCTGGCTTCTGGGGCCCGCTCGGCATCGTCACGACACGCGGTAGGTGGTAAGCGGGCCGGCCACTTGAGTGGGCCACGCATCGATGGGCTGCGGGGAAAATAGGGGTGAGTTCTGGATTGGAAAAAGAGAAGAGGGGCCTCCGGTGGACTTCTGTAGGGAACTCGAGGCCCAAGCTGCTAAGGAAGGTTTTCCTATTTTCCTAAACCCCTTAACCCTATATTAAATAGATTCAAATTTGAATTTAGAATTCAAATTTGAATCCCACTCAAATAAATCCAAATAAAGGCCAAATGAACTCCAAGGTTCTCACACTAGCATTTTATATTTCCTAGAAATTTTTAATTAGCTCAAAAATAAATCTAGGAATTTAGGAGAGAATTAGAAGACATCCTTATTTAATTTATCAAGCACTCAAACAATTCACCAAAAATTTTCAAATCCTCATTTTCATAATAAACATTCCGTAATAAAATTGCGGGATGTTACAGACTCCTCTCCTCAAAAGAATCTCGTCCTCGAGATTAAGAACTTACCTCCGTCTCGAAGAGGTGTGGGTACTTCTCCTTCATGACCGATTCTTTCTCCCACGTCGCTTCTCGCTCGGTGTGATTGCTCCAAAGCACCTTGCAGAAGCGAGTGGTGGTACTTCTTGTAGCTTTCTCGGCCCAATCCAGTATCTTTACCGGATATTCCAAGTACTCCAGATTGTCTTGCAAGTCGATAGCATCGGTGGAGACATGCTTGTCAAGCTTCGGGTCGAGGCATCTTCGGAGCTGCGAAATGTGGAACACGGGATGCACTCCGGCAAGATCAGGTGGTAACTCCAGCCTGTACGCAAGCTTCCCCACCTTTGCCACAATCAGATAGGGTCCAACAAACCTTGGGGCTAGCTTCCCCTTCACGTGGAACCTCTTCGTGCCTCTAAGCGATGACACCCTCAGAAGGACGTAGTCACCCACTTCGGAGGAGATATCCCTTCGCTTTGGATCAGCGTAGCTCTTCTGCCTACTTTGAGCTAACTTCAGATTCTCTCTCACCTTAGCCACATTCTCCTCAGCCTCTACGATGGAAGCAGGACCGAAGAAAATCCTCTCCCCCACCTCAGACCACATCAACGGGGTCCTACATTTTCTGCAATAGAGAGCTTCAAAGGGTGCCATTTGCAGACTTGCCTGAAAGCTGTTGTTGTACGAGAACTCAGCGTAGGGCAGACTCTTCTCTCAATCATTGCTGTAAGTCAACACACAAGCTCTCAGAACGTCTTCGAGAACCTGATTCACCCGTTCTGTCTGACCATCAGTCTGAGGATGAAAAGTCGTACTGTAGTCCAAGGGTGTGCCCATGGAATCATGCAGACTCTTCCAGAACTGAGCAGTGAACTGAGCACCACGGTCGGACACTGTTGGGTATTTTAGCACCACACGAAATAAATCCGCAAGCGCACGGATACCGTTGTAGGTTTCACCTCAGAGTATTCCAAGGGTATCGAAGCTAAGGAAACATGTGTGTACTAACTTCGTACTAGTCAGTCCAAGGACACACCCAGATAAAAGGCAAGGATAGAGAGGATTCCTAAAGATAGCACTATAGATGAGATTTAAGGTCGATCTCTAGATAGAACTTGGCTTAGGGTACCACTATCCCTGACTTAACAGGCGACTCTGGTACGTGGATCTATGTGGAACGGAGCTCTGACTATATCCAGCTGCGGAGGATCAACGAGGGCCAGACAGGCTGTCACCACCACCTGGACTGCCTCTACCTAACCTTGGGATAAGCCGAACGAATGATAACTGGTAGCGTGACACAACATCTACGCTGTGGTTACTGCCGTAGCCAACGGACTACAGCACTCTGTACTTATAGAACTATGACCACGAAAGAGAACTGATCTCACTCACTATAGGTACTACTAGCTTATACTAAAGGCATACGAGAGAGCACTCAACCCCGTACTATGCTGCCAACGTATACAAACGACTTGCAACAGACGAACGCATCAACCTAGTATCTACGCACTAGCAGAGGAAAAAGTCTACTCATGCAACCTAGCATAAACTATTAGAAAGGAATCACAAACACACTTTATTCTAAGCAGAGCATGCAAGCATATCCACTTTATTCTAATAGACAAGTCATACAAACGGGATACAAACTTGTGCACCTAATCAACTAGATTGAGGGGCATGTTCGTAAAGAACACGTGCCTCTAAATGATGAATAGGCGAAGAACACAAGAACATATCACTCACACTTTAGTCTAAATAGAAAATGCGAAAATACTTACTTTACTCTAATTGAAGAACGAAGCATCCATGGAGATACAAATCACTCTCTCACTCTCCTACTCTCTAATCTACCAAGGAGAGGCCTCTCCTTTGAACGGAAGCTCTCCTCCTTGGGTGAAGTGGTGTGTCTCATTTCCTACCCCCTTCCCTTCTATTTATAGGCAAGGGGGTGGCTTGCTCGGAGTGCCGAACGACTCCAAAACACCCCGGGATGCCTTGAGGAACCAATGGAGAGCTGCCACGCGTCGGCTGGGGACGAGAGGAGCTCTGGGAGCTTCGGCCGAACCCCAGGTTGGCTCGTTTCTACCGCCTTTCGTCTAGGTGACTGCCAGGTGGGTCCTCAGGCGTGTATGGGTGTGTATGCGGTGTTTTTAGCTCGTTTCCGTGGGGATGTGGGCCCTTGAATCCGCGTACTGGCTCCTGATTGGTCGAGAGTGTGTTTCTTTGGATCGGTGATGTGTCATGGATACATGGCATCCAACGTGGTAACACGTCGCCACGTGGTCTGGTGTGAGTCCCACCGGGCCCACATATCAAGATGGTGATCTTGTTTTGTGCATATCTCTTTCATCCGGACTCAGAAGTAGACAAATGATATATCCATTTCGATCGTCTCGACGAGCCCATCACAATGGTGCAGTCCAAATTGGCATTTGAGGTTGTTATGGATGACGTCTTATATAACCCATTGGATCACTTGCTCTCAATTGTATCATTTATCACGTATTCCGGTGCATCCTGCAACAAACGCTAGAAACACCAATACTTGTGGAATTCATCAGTATAAAGCCCTATTCTAGTGTTGATGATCACTTTACATTCATTTTATGCAGGAGATGACGGCATAAAATTAGCACTTAACAGCCGTCAACAACACCCCCACACTTGACCTTTGCTCGTCCTCGAGTGAAGGAGAAAGGATCAAGGTGAGACATGATATCCAAAGGTATAAAGCAAGCATAAGAGATATTCCAAACCATACCTTGCACTTGTGAACTCTGTGAAGTGTCTATCACGCCATCTTGGGTAGTTGAGGAATGGAACGGTCATGAATCAAGTCACTTCTTCTCGTCATGTCAAGTAACTTGGGGTTTTGCAATAAGTTTTCAAAACAAAACCTTGCTTAGCTCCTCATTTGATTCTCTCAGATCGCTCAATGTGTATATGTCCTCACCAAGGCATTAGGATTGCCTTTCTTTCATCCTACTTCTAATGATGGCTATATGTGGAGCTCAGGGTAGGATAAAAGATAAAGAATACTTGCATCACATCTATTGCAAAGTCAAAAACCGGATCCAAGGAGAAAATCAAGTCATACAATCGAATCAAGAAGTGCACATGTATGGATGTGATGGATATAGTAAGGTGGATACTAGGCCCAAAATGGGTGCTAGATATTACCATATATATGATGAATGTTGTGGTGATGGTAAGGTGGGCACTAGGCCCGGAGCGGGTGCTAGTTATTACCATCAAATTTATTGGAACTCCTTTTCGCATGATCCCATCTCTCTCCTTTTTCTTCTTTCTTTTGGACATGGACTATCTCTTTTTTTTCACTTTTTTTCATGCTTTGAGCAATTTTTTTGACTCATGCCTTGAGCATGGTTTTTTTCTCTCTCTTTTTTTGCTTGCATGGCCCATGTCTCTTTTTCAAGAATACTTTTGGAGAGAGAGGTCACACCACACACGGAGCTTTATTTTTATGAAATGGATGGGTGATACAATGCTAACTTCCAGTGTAGAAGCATAGCAAGGGGATATGGAGTGCACATGAATCTTGATCATGAAAGCATGAAAAGAATTCTCACAAGGGTCACAACAATTTGACAAAGCTCAATGTAATAACAAGGGCATATGAGTCTAAGGTTTTCAAGATAACTCATCATATGGCTGTGGTAGGACTCTAGCATATCAAAGAGGAGCTTTGCAAAGGGTTTTCATATTTTCAAATAAAATTCCCAAGCACTCAAACATTCAGAGAGAAGATCATATCATCAAACCACATCACAAACATCAACTACTTAGATGAGCATGAGTTCCCTAATGATATTTGTGCACAAGCATCAAGATAATAAGTATGGAATAAAACATATGCAAGCCGACCACAGGAAACATGTAGAGCAAGCAGAGCACGATTCCATGAGTTCGATTTTAGCAAATAAGAATTGAAACTCATTCAAACTCATGAATCAGGGAGAGTGAGATAATGTTGCACATACCATCGCTCTTGAAGGATATAGGGATTAAGGAGAACCAGTGGTGATTCGGCTGACCCATAGGGGCAGCTGGCTCACTCTAGTTTACCTTGTCCCTTGTCATGAAAGCGCATTCGATGTTGTGCAATGCCTATGTGGGAGATCTCAAGTGTGTATGTCGATGATAAGCTTGGGAGATCTCCCCACACTTGTTCATGTACCTAGTGCTGTCTCCAAACAAAGGAAAAACAAAAGATGAACTCTTCTGGTTCGAGAACCAGTGAGCCTTTATTCAAATTCAAACATTTTTTTTGTTTTTTTATATTCACCATGAGATACCTCAAACAAGGCTAAGATGCCTTGGCTTACCTTCCCATTTGAATCATGCTCGATGACTTACCCCATTTGAATTCAAAATTCCTGCAAGGGTTAGTCTGCATATACAACTAATATCCATGCATGCATTAACTATAAGGTTCATCAATCAAACTCGACATCATGTCTTGTTTGATTGAAGAAGATAGTTTTAACCTAAGCACCATGCTTAATTTAAAACAACCTATGAATGCACATAGCTAAACATGCACTCAAACCAAAGCATTACAAACATAGATAAAAGAAGCATGAAAGCATGATCAAGCATTTCCAAAGGGATATTAACATGAGCATAAGATGGTGAACATCAGGCAACCTCCCGGAAGGGCTTTGTTTAAAGTCAAAAGCAGGACGTACCTAACTGGGCAAGATGCAAGAGCTAACATCATCTCCTGTCACACCTGTTTTTCCAAAGAAAACCAGATGCATAACTATATGTATGCCAGGATCTATTTTCATACATATAGTGACATATAAGTGAATACAGAAATAGTATCACGTAAGAAAAAGGAAGATTATCATAGTATTACGCTTATATCCTGGAAACGAAGGCACCAAACTCCACAAGCAGTCGACTGGGGGTTGCGTATGCCTAGCACCAACAACATCTTCACAGCAACTTCATAGCAGCTTCCTCTCTCTGAGCAACATTGTTTATAGCAAGGGTGAGCACATGTCGTACTCAGCAAGTGTGGGGAAAGTATGAATGCAAAGGCTTATCAAGGAAAGGCTGACAGGTTGACTGCATTAAGCAATTTTAGTTGGTCAAACTTTGTTAGCACCTGATTACTAATAAGATATAAGTATATACCAACCCACAATTAACATATAGAGATACGCCATAAGCATATGGCTAACATAACCGTAACATCGATTTAAGTCCATCTTCAAGTATATTAATCATGTGAGGGTCCAGGCCGCTCCATGACCGAGAGCACGGCTAATTGATTAGATTTACACTCTGCAGAGGTTGTACACCTTACCCACAAGTCGTGTCCCCCATATATGCCCGGGTTTGCAAAGCCCTTAAACACTTCCGAGGTGAGTGGCATGGGTTTCACTACAAGGCCTTTACAAAGATTCCCTAGTTTGAGCTGCTTGCTAGGTTTCATGATAGCGCAATGCATAACCCTCTCTCAAGACTGCGAAGCTACCATAGAGCAGATCAGCTTGAGGGCCGGGCTATACACCAACTACCGGCACCCCCTAACCCTTATCAGGTAAAGCATACTACACACTAAGGTTTCTAATTAATTAGCCAAGACAGAGCCATTTGTCCTGTGGTTGCACCTGGTTCCTGGGTGGTCACTCCATGTTCCAATTAAGCATGGTGATCTTGTATTAACCAGAGATATATAATATAAAAGTAAAACATGTTCATCATTATTGTTGTTCATTAGAACCACCATAACCCAAGGTAGAGCAACTAAGCATAGCTACCCAACAGAAAGGTAAACCCAGGTTGACAAGGAGTGATCATAAAGACTAGGAATAATCTTAATAGGACCCATCAATATTAATGCAAGCATATGCAATGGTGATTAAACACAGTTATTGGGACAAAAGAACAAGGACACACTTGCCTTTAACCAGTGTAATGATGTTGCTTAGAATTCTTCATCTTCATACTCTTCAAAACTCTCAAACGACATTTATTCTACTCGCATCAATCATCGGGCACAAGCATGCAAAGCAAACATACAAGCATAACTAAGAACAATGCACCAATCAAAAGAAGAGCTTTAAAAGAACGTGCTAAAAGGATAGGCTCGATGTTAAGGATCACTGAATCACACAGACCGTGCTGAGAAAGGAAAGGCTTGGTTAGCTTTAGGAAAGGCACTAGGTTTGAGCATGAACTGGGATCAAAAGTTCTGGAACTTGAAAGGAGATTAGCTCTACAACAGAGACACACTGAGACAGAAAGCTTTGAAAAGAAACGACTACCGATCGATTTGCATGTATGAGAGAACAAACTATAAGCTAGGTTTATTTTAATTAGTAAAAGATATGTAAAGGATATTTCATAAGAAAATACCCTAAATTGGAATTAATGCAGTATTATATTTTATTTGCAAAAGACCAGAGTAAAGAACTAGTCAAATTTTATTTATAAAGATTCATATATAAATTATACCAATTAAACATTTAATTTAGAAAAGATAAACTATATGAATCTTCTAAACGTACTTTATGACTCGAGTAGGTCATATTATTATTATTATTAAAAACATCATGGAATTAGCATTAATCAAATTAACATTTATTTATAAAACCGGTGTAAAAGCCTATCAACTTTTAATTAGAAAAGTTTAATTATATATTAAACAAATTAACATTTGGTTTATAAAAAAATGGGTAAAAGATCTAATTAGATTTTATTTATAAAAGCACATGAAATAATTATTAATCAAATTATTATTAATTATGAAAAACGGGTATAGATCTATATTGCTTTTATTTACAAAAGGCATGTATAACTAGGCATTAATCAAAATTAATATTAAATTTATTTTCAGAAAACAAACATGATGAAAACTCACCACTAACACGTACATTGCTTCATTATGAACCTAACACAACTTGAACGGATGAAAACGGAGCTAAAACATAGAAGATATGGACTTTTAAAGGTGTAGGGACCTAGTTGTGAAGATTAGAAACCTCCAGGGGCTTCACTACGAAAAAACCAGGGGCATATACGCAATTTGGTATATAAACCCGAGGGCTTACTTGCAAAGGCTCCAGGGTGGATTGGATCTAGGGTATCTAATAGATCTAGGGGCTCTTATGAAAGATTGTCAAGACACAAGATTGATTTTCTCGATTACAAGGAACTGTAGGGGGTTCTTCACAAAAACGCCCTTCTTCTTCCCTGGAATAGAGCGGACCGGGAACAGGGAGCTCCGGCGGCCAACTCCACCACCGACTCCGGCGACTCGGGGCGTGAGGGCTCCGGCTGGATGGGGGAAAAGGAAGAGGAGGGGAAGGGGCACCCGTGGAGGGGCTCACCTTGGTCGGAGACGGACTGCAGAGGCTTGACGGTGATGAGCACGGGCGGCGGCCGGACCTCCAGGTGACGGCGGCGCTCCGGTAGTCATCCGGTGACGGAAAACAGCGTCAGGGGTGCGGCTCGGCCTTGCGGAGCCCCTGGCGGCGTCGGTTGGCTCCGGCTGTGGCTCAAACCGGCGAATCGGCGAAGGCGGCGGCTCTGCTCAGTGGCGAGCCCGTGCGGCGATGTCCGGCGGCGGACCGGCGAACTCCAGCGAGGGCGGCGCAGGGGCAGGGATGCGCGTGGGCTAGGGCTCTGCCCTTTATAGGACGCGGGTGCGCGGTGGCCAGGCGTGGCACGCACGCCTAGAGAGGCGGCGGCGCGCCGGCGTGGCGCCCCCGGTCTCCGGCTGCCGGGCCCGGATGGGCCTTGCCGGGCCCGCGGCTGGGGCCGGGTGGGTTGGTGCTGGGCCGGATGGATCGGGCCCACGGGCTCGGCCCAGAAGGGAAAGAAAGGTTTTTTTCTTTTTTTTTAATTTTCCGAATTGTATTTCCAGTGCAAAAGAATTCTAGGAAACTCCGGATAATTCATTTAAAGCACTAAAAATACTCAGAAAATCCCAAAAATTCCAGGAAAATTCCCAGATATAGATTGAGACATGAACAATCCAAATAAAATATTTGGAGCTCATGAAAAAGATTTTAGAGCCTTCTAATAAATAGAAAATGCTCAGAGAAAATGAGAATAAATCTCGAAAAATTCTCGGAAGGGTTTGGTCAGCACCTAAGCGTGTTTTTAAAACATTTTGCACTCAAAAACACCAGGATGCATCGGTATGAATGCCACACTCACACAATTATTTTATTTAATTCAGAAAAACAATCAAAGACTTTTTCCTATTCTATATTTCCTGTAAAGAAAATAAATGTTGGAAAATTTTAAAATTGAGAGAAATCGTTGTTTTAATTATTCTTCCTATTCACATCCTGAAATTGGGAATTTCAGGGTGTGACATCTCCAAACCAGGATAAGATTTTGTGTGAGGGGAACTTTACTCAGGATACTCACATACCTCCCCCACACTTGAAGTTTGCATTGCTAGGTAATAAAACTCAAGTGTGTGGAGATCAAGCTTCTTTTTGTAATGTTCCCTCACCAAAAACTTACCAAAGTGTTGAGGTGATGCAGCTCACATGTTCTTAGGTGCTACCTGTCCGTCGTTCTTTATAATCTTCACCTAAAAGGGTTAGGACCAAAAATACCCGAAGGACAACCTATACTAAAAACATGCTCTTGCTTTTTATTTGAAAAGGGAAATAAAACAAACCTAATCCAGGCTATCTCCTGGTAGTGCTTCGTTTATGGTCATAAGCTCGACCCTGGGAACTTCTTCTTGCAGCTATCATTGGTGATGTCATTCCCGCCTCACCACCAATTTTTAATGTATCATGGAAGATTTAGCTGCAAGGTTAGTGCCACAGTGCATACACGAAATCTGCAATGCTTATGGTAAACATATGCATCTACAACCAACCTTCTAAACTTTTTACAGGAGAGGACCATAAGGTGGTTCTAGTCCTCGTGCGTGCTCCGTGCACTGAGCATAGCTGACTCTGGAGAAGGATGATGCAAGCATGGTTCCTGATGTATATCAAGAGTGAAGCTACCATGCTTGTCAATGGAATCCTTTCCTTCGGACCCCAGAGTCGGTGCCTCATAGATTTCCATGGCCCATGATTTCTCCATCTCAAGAGATACATCATGGAATCTCGATGTTGATTCTCGATCAAGGTCGAGAGCAACATAGTATGGGCCAGTGGGAAGAGGCTCAAACTCGGTCAAGGGTGATGATGATCGTTCGTCTTCACAAAGGTGAAGAGGTCCTTCCGAGTCATACTCCTGAGGAGTAGAGAAGTCTACACCCTCAATGAGAATAGGCTCAGACGATGTGAATGGAGATACATGCATCGTCTCCTCGAGCGAGTCTTGCTTGGGAAGAGGCTTTGCCATAGAACTTTCTGAAAACAAGGGAGTGGTGGCAGAAGCGGCTTCCCGAAGCTCTTCATCTAGGCTCCCACGAGATTCATTGAGAAGTTTTTCTGCAGGAGAGCCTAGGAGGAGATCAAGATCGAGGATATCAAAGATGTAGAAATCTAGATTAACCTTGATCTTGTCTACTAAGAGCAGCACAGCACATGCAACCCCCCGACACTCAAGAATGTCTCCGAAGGGACAACTCTTGAGGAGCTTGTCGGATGGTCTTAGCGTAACATTGCCCAACAAAGTGTACGCTAGCTGCCATGGCATGACATTAACCTCCATAGTGGGGTTAAGATGGGCTTCTACGATAATCCCTTTTATGGAACAAGAAACGATCGTAGAGGGTGAACTAATCCAAAGTGCTTCGGAAAAGTGTCCCACCTCATTCAACCACTCCTTCTCCATGGCCTCCATGATAGATGTCTCGTTTGGAGGATCGAGAGGCAAAGGAGGTACCGTAGGCCTAGGGGAAGGTTCTGTCAAAAGATTTCTAGATTGAAAGATATAGACAGAAAATACTTCCTCCTCTAATTGGGTATTAGAGAGTTTCGAGGTGTTTTTGTGATTCCTAGAAGGGTCATCCTCGAATCGGAATGCAAACTCCGAATGTTGAATTTCTTCTTCCTCCAGTGTTCTTGGTTCAGGAGAGAGCTCAACAGACGAATCTTGGGATGTGGAAATCATTGGTTCTGGTTCGACTGTTGAGAGACTCTCATGGCTCGACACGAACTCTTTGTGGAGGGGTTCAGACTCAGCTATGAAAGAGGCATTTTCAGATATTCCCTCTAAGATTTCTATAGCTTCATCTGAAGTCCTTTCAACAAAGGATCCCCTAGAGGTGATGTCGAGATATTGGGTAGAGTCCTGATCGAGACCTATGTAAAAGTGCTGAAGTGGCACAGCATCGGGTATCGATAGGACAGGGCCTAGTTTCACCAAGAGTGAAAATCTAGCCCAAACCGCACCTAAAGATTCCTTCTCATTCTGTTGGAAGGATACGATAGCCCTTCGTAGAGCATACATCTGGGTCATGGAGAAGAACTTAAGACAAAATTCGTCTATAAGGTCATCCCAACTCCCATTCATGCTACCCACGGTTTTCGTGTACCATTGTTTAGCAGCTTTTACGAGAGAGAAAGGAAACAACTTCCACTTAAGGGTATCATGTGACATGCCTGCAATGGCAATGCATGAACACACTTGCTCAAACTCCCGCAGATGGTGGTATGGGTTATCACTACTTAACCCAGAGAAGGAAAGTTCCTGAACCTTAGTGATATAATCAGAAGGGATTTCATAGCCAGATGTGAGAATCGGGTGCTCAGAAGGTGGTGGCTCTAAGAATTTCCCTTTCGGAGTGGAGAAGCTTAAAATGGTGGGCTGCTCCATGATATTGGGGGTGAGGGTAGAAATAAAGAAAAAAGAAAAGATACGAGGACCACTAGGTACGAAGATAGATACAACAACCGTTCCCCGGCAACGGCGCCAGAAAGCTTGTTGGGTATTTTAGCACCACACGAAATAAATCCGCAAGTACACGGATACCGTTGTAGCTTTCACCTCAGAGTATTCCAAGGGTATCGAATCTAAGGGAACGTGTGTGTACTAACTTCGTACTAGTCAGTCCAAGGACACACCCAGATAAAAGGCAAGGATAGAGAGGATTCCTAAAGATAGCACTATAGATGAGATTTAAGGTCGATCTCTAGATAGAACTTGGCTTAGGGTACCGCTAGCCCTGACTTAAAAGGCGACTCCGGTACGCGGATCTATGTGGAACGGAGCTCTGACTATACCCAGCTGCGGAGGATCAACGAGGGCCAAACAGGCTATCACCACCACCTAGACTGCCTCTACCTAACCTTGGGATAAGCTGAATGAATGATAACCGGTAGCGTGACACAATGTCTACACTGTGGTTACTGCCGTAGCCAATGGACTACGGCACTCTGTACTTATAGAACTATGACCACGAAAGAGAACTGATCTCACTCACTATAGGTACTACTAGCTTATACTAAAGGCATATGAGAGAGCACTCAACCCCGTATTGTGTTGCCAACGTATACGAACGACTTGCAACAGACGAACGCATAAACCTAGGATCTATGCACTAGTAGAGGAAAAAGTCTACTCATGCAACCTAGCATAAACTATTAGAAAGGAATCACGAACACACTTTATTCTAAACAGAGCATGCAAGCATATCCACTTTATTCTAATAGACAAGTCATACAAACGGGATACAAACTTGTGCACCTAATCAACTAGATCGAGGGGTATGTTTGTAAAGAACACGTGCCTCTAAATGATGAACAGGCGAAGAACACAAGAACATATCACTCACACTTTAGTCTAAATAGAAAATGCGAAAATACTTACTTTACTCTAATTGAAGAACGAAGCATCCATGGAGATACAAATCACTCTCTCACTCTCCTACTCTCTAATCTACCAAGGAGAGGCCTCTCCTTTGAAGGGAAGCTCTCCTCCTTGGGTGAAGTGGTGTGTCTCATTTCCTACCCCGTCCCCTTCTATTTATAGGCAAGGGGGTGGCTTGCTCGGAGTGCCGAACGACTCCAAAACACCTCGGGATGCCTTGAGGAACCAATGGAGAGCTGCCACGCGTCGGCTGGGGACGAGAGGAGCTCCAGGAGCTTCGGCCGAACTGGGGTTCGGCCGAACCCCAGGTTGGCTCGTTTCCGCCGCCTTTCGTCCAGGTGACTGCCAGGTGGGTCCTCAGGCGTGTATGGGTGTGTATGCGGTGTTTTTAGCTCGTTTCCGTGGGGATGTGGGCCCTTGAATCCGCGTACTAGCTCCTGATTGGTCGAGAGTGTGTTTCTTTGAATCAGTGACGTGTCATGGACACATGGCATCCAATGTGGCAACACGTCGCCACGTGGTCTGGTGTGAATCCCACCGGGCCCACATATCAAGATGGTGATCTTGTTTTGTGCATATCTCTTTCATCCGGACTCAGAAGTAGACAAATGATATATCCATTTCGATTGTCTCGACGAGCCTGTCGCAATGGTGCAGTCCAAATTGGCATTTGAGGTTGTTATGGATGACGTCTTATATAACCCATTGGATCACTTGCTCTCAATTGTATCATTTATCACGTATTCCGGTGCATCCTGCAACAAAAGCTAGAAACACCAACACTTGTGGAATTCGCCAGTATAAAGCCCTATTCTAGTGTTGATCATCACTTTTCATTCATTTTATGCAGGAGATGACGGCATAAAAGTAGCACTTAATAGCCGTCAACAGACACGATGCTACGGGGTGCTCCATGCAACCTCAGGATGTGCTCTACGTAAAGATCAGCCAACTGACTCACACTGAATCTGTTCTTCACCGGTATGAAGTGTGCTACCTTGGTCAAGTGGTCCATAATCACCCAAATCGAGCCATTTCCCTTCTGAGTGCGGGGTAAACCCACCACGAAGTCCATGCTGATATCATCCCATTTCCATTGAGGTATCTCAAGTGGCTGTAGCAATCCGGCAGGTCTTTGATGTTCCACCTTCACTCTCTAGCATGTGTCACATCGAGCAACATACTCGGCGATGTCCTTCTTCATATTCTCCCACCAGAATCGACACTTCAGGTCTTGGTACATCTTGGTGCAACTGGGGTGAATAGAATACCAAGAATCGTGAGCTTCCTTCAGAATCGTCTTCTGAATCTCCTCACCACTGGGCACACATATGCGATCTTTCAACCACAACGTGTCTTGGTCATCAATGCGGTAATCAGGGGCCTTACCTCTCATCAGAAGGTCTTTCACTTCTTCAATCTCAGGACACTTCTTCTGGGCTTGCCTGATTTAGTCTTCCAGACCGTACTTCACCCTCAACTCATTGAGTTGTCCCTTCTCGACGATGTCGAGCTTCAATCTATCCATCTCTTTGTACAACCTGGCTGTTCCTCCTGCACCATCAGGTTGTTGCAATAGCTTCTTCGGCTCAAAGCATCGGCCACGACATTCGCTTTGCCGGGGTGGTCGTGAATGTCGAGGTCATAGTCCTTTATCAACTCTAGCCATCTCCATTGCCTCAAGTTCAACTCTGACTGGGTGAAGATATACTTCAGACTCTTGTGATCCGTGTAGATATCACATTTGTTGCCCATCAAGTGGTGCCTCCATATCTTCAAAGCATGAACAACAGCTGCTAACTCAAGGTCATGTGTCGGGTAGTTCTCTTCGTGCTTCTGAAGCTGCCTTGAAGCATAAGCGATGACCTTGCCTTCTTGCATCAGCACACAACCAAGACCCTACCTTGAAGCATCACAGTACACCACAAAGTCCTTGTTGTCATCGGGAAGCGTCAACACAGGAGTTGTGGTGAGTCGGGTCTTGAGCTCTTGGAAGCTTGCTTCACACTTCTCTGACCACACGAATGGTGTGTTGTTCTTCAGCAACTCGGTCATCGGCTTCGCAATCTTGGAAAAGTTCTCGATGAAACGGCGGTAGTACCCTGCCATACCGAGAAAACTCCTGATTTCTGTCACTGTCTTGGGCGACTGCCACTTTGACACAGCTTCGATCTTCGAGGGATCAACTGCCACTCCTTCACCTGACAACACATGCCCAAGGAATACCACTTCTTCTAGACAGAACTCGCACTTGCTGAACTTGGCATACAGCTGATTCTGCCTCAGCTTCTCCAGCACTATCCTCAGATGCTCTTCATGTTCTTCAGCAGTTTCCGAGAAGACCAAGATGTCGTCAATGAAAACCACGACAAACTTGTCTAACTCGTCCATGAATACCTTGTTCATCATGTTCATGAAGTAAGCTGGGGTGTTCGTAAGACTGAACGATACGACAGTGAACTCATACTGCCCGTACCGGGTCACAAACGCTGTCTTGTAGATGTCCTTGGGGCGAATCTTCATCTGATGATAGCCGGATCGAAGGTCAATCTTGCTGAAGTACTTTGCCTTCCTCAACTGATCAAGCAGGTCATCGATGCGTGGCAACGGGTACTTGTTCTTGATGGTTACCGCATTAAGAGCACGGTAATCGATGCACAGCCGTTGCGTCCCATCCTTCTTCGGTACAAACATCACCGGTGAAGCCCAAGGTGATGCACTTGGTCGGATGTACCCCTTCTGACAGAGAGCCTCAAGTTCCTCCTTCAGCATTGCCAGCTCTAACTTACCCATTCTGTAAGGACTCTGTGCGACGGGTGCTGTACCAGGCACAAGGTTGATCACGAACTCCACGTCGCGGTCTGGTGGTAACCCCGGCAGTTCATCAGGAAAGACATCGGGGTACTCACAAACCACTGGAACATCAGCCACTGTCTTCATAGTGAGGTTGTACATAACTGGTACTTCTCGTGATTTCAGCGACTCAAATGTGATCTTCGTCCCCTTGGGGTGTATCAGGGTCACTTGTCGAGGTAACGAGGGGATAACTCCCTTGTGAGCGGTGATCCAATCCATGCCCAGAATAACATCAATCCCATTGGACTTCAGCACAGTCAGATCTTCGAGGAACTTGTGACCCTTGATGAACATTTCCACACCTTTGCACAGCAAGGTGCACCTGATATCTCCGAGCGGCGAGCTCGTTACAATAGGTTTCAGTCAGGGAGTCATGGGGAGAGACAGTTTGTTTACAAAGTTAGAGGACACATAAGAACTAGTTGCACCAGTATCGAAAAGAATCAAAGCTTTAGCACCACAAACTAAAAACTCACCGATCACGACGTCAGGAGCGTCAGCAGCCTCCTCCTCAATCAGGAGGTTGAGCCTCCCGCGGTCAGCGGTCGGCTAGGGAGCAGCCTGAGGTGGCCTCCCTCCTGGAGCTGGTGCCCTGGCAGGTGTAGCAACGGTCTTCTTGCTGGGGCACTCGAACGACTTGTGGCCTTGCTTGCCACAGGCGTAGCACGTAGGTGTGAAACCTCCGGTGCCGGGTCTTGACGCGCTCTGCTGCGGGCGGTTGTAGCCACCACCCTACTGCTGGTAGTTGGAGCTCCTTCCTCCAGGGTACGGTGCACGGCTTCCTCCGAAGCCACGTCCGGGCTAGTTGTTCCCCAGGCGGTAGCTCCCTCGCAGCAGGTTGCTCTGCCCACTCCTCGGCCTCTGGAAGGATCGGTCGCCATGGTCCCGATCTCCCATCCTCTTCTTGCCCTTCATGCGCTCCTCATGCCCCCTCCTTTCTTCCTCGAGCGCGATAGCCCTGTTCACCAGGTGGCGAAGGGACTTGTGCTCATTGGCCTTCAAGCCCTGGCGGAGACCATGGTGGAGGCCTCGCAGAAACCAGAACTGCTTCTTGTCGTCGGTGTTTGTGTCGTCAGGGGCATAGTGCATCATCTTCATGAAGTGCCTCTCGTACTCCTCAACCCTCATCGCACCCTGTGTCATGGTGCGGAACTCCTGGGCCTTCTGAGTCATGAGCTCCTTCGGCAGGTACTGCTCGCGGAACACCTCACAGAACTCCAGCCAGGTGATGAGAGCTGGGTTCGGGTGACTCTCAGAGTAGTTGTCCCACCAAGACATGGCAGGACCCTCGAGCTGGTGGATGGCGAGAGCCACACACTCTTCGTCGGTGTAGGTGGTGAGGTCGAGCTTCATCTCGATCACGTGGAGCCAGTCGTCGGCCTCGAGAGGATCATCCGAGTAACTGAAGGTAGGGGCCTTCAGGCGGAGGAACCTCTCGATCTTCTTGGCGAAGTCCTCCTCCGGCGGGATGTTGCGGTTCCCACTGTTGACTCGGTTCTCGATGGCGTCAGCCATCCTCTGCATCAGCTGAGTCTGAAGGGCCATCACCTCAACCAGGTTAGGCGGTGGTGGTGGTGGTGGCGGTGCCTCTCCACGGCCACTACCACACCCACGACCCTGGGGAGCTGGCACCGGCTCAGGCTCTCCTTCAGCTTCCTCCTCTCCTTCTTCAGCATCGCCTTCACCGATGGGCGGAGGCGGTGGTGGTGGCACTACAACACCTCGGCCTCGTCCTCGGACAGGTGCGTGTCCACAACCACGAGTGCGTCCACGCCCACGTGCAGGAGCGCGGCCACGTCCACGGCCACGGACTGGCGGGGCTTGCTCTTCCTCGGCCTCGGCCTCCTCGAGGCGAGCCAACAGACGTCTGGACCTCCTGATGGACATCTTACTGAAAACACGACCATAGACAGAGGAAACTTTAGATACGTCGCTCACCAACAAATTGAGTCTGATATACAAGCATGAAAATATTTCTACTAATATAATTCCAACACTCAAAGGGAAAAAGCAATAAGAACGATTAACTCCATTAAGACCAAACAATCAGCATCCATTATGAGTACATAAGTTTCCTCAAGGCTGACTCAAGCCTTGGAGGTCACACACAGCAGCGATCTAATATAGCGTTACATAATCTCAAAAGGGTGTGCACATCTAGGTGTGAAAAGGCTCATAACTCCCCATGCACCGGAACAGGCTCTCGGCTGCATGGAACAACTCATGGTAGCTACCTATCTTACAACTCTACTCTTATTAGCATGATCTCGCTCCAGCACCCTACTCGGTGCGAGCCCTCTTGTACCTCACGGGGCGACGGTCCTCCTCGGGGAAGTCTCTGGGGAACATCCGCGTCAGCATGGCGTGAGCAGCCCTCACCTCATCGGTCGCAACCGGAGTGGGCATGTTAGCCATCGGATACAGGTGTAGCTTGAGGGCAGAAGGGTGCAGCTTGAAGGTCTCCTTGCGGATCGCCTGCTGGTCCTCTGGAGGTAGCTGACTATTGAGCTCGTGAAGCTCGTCCACACGAAGAGAATCAGCGTCCTCCCAAGTCCTCAGCATCCTCCTGCACTTGTCCAGCAGGAACACGGAAGTCCTGGTGAGTGCAGCGAGGTTGGCGGTGTTGGAATACTTGTCCTGCACAAGATCGGTCACCTTGGCCTTCTCACGATCGAGACAGCGTCCCAGTGAGGCAAGCTGTGCATCCTTCTGGTTCAGCTTGTCGAAGAGGTGGGTGAACCTGGCCTCCTGCTTGCGTAGATCCTCCTTGGCATAGATCATCTCCTCTCGTGCGAACACTCTCTCTGCCTCTGCTCGCACCACCAAAGAGTTGGCATGGCGTAGCCCACGCTCGAGCTGCTAGACTCACTGGCGTAGGGTACGGTTCTCCATGACCAAACTCTGGCAGCAGGGCTGAAGCTCACGGAACTCCAGCATAGTGTGCTCAAGTCTGCTGAAGAGTCCACTTGTCTGCTCGCTCAGTCGGCGGGCGTGTGTGTCAAGGTCCACGAGGTAGCTCCTTGTGGTGACGAGCGTGTCGTCGGACTCGCGCAGAGGAGCCTGGACAACCTCCTCCTCGTAGAGTGTGGAAGGGTCAGGCAGTCCATTCACAATCGGAGCCACTCTGTAGTAGTCCTGGGGAATCAGCCGCAGGTCTCCTATCCTGTAGACATTGCGGTACCTAGCCAACAGGTGGCGAAGTATGTGGCTGCAGGCGGTGTCAACAACGTTCCTGACGTTGAGTCCTGTGCTGTGCTCGAGCATCCCGGGGAAGTCTGGACGCGTCGGGTGGGGTAGGATGGCCACCGTGCAAAGCACTAGTGGTCCTGACAGAGTGGGGACATCCTCAACGCAGTAGGTGACGTGCGTAGGGGGAATCCCCAGCCTGAGGACGACCCGGTCCACCCAACTGGCAAGTCCCTCCATGTGCTCCGGGAGGAGCTCCACCTCTTGTCGAGCCATCTCCTGTGACACAGAAGAAATTTCTAGTTAGCGCAGGTGAGATAGAACATTTCAAAGAAGGATAAGTTTTGTAATATATGCCGAGAATTGTATATAGCAAAAGAGACCGTTTTAAGAATCCTAATCTCTATCGACCATTTCTAAGGGCACGTGCTACGGTCAAGTATGGCTCTGATACCATCTGTAACGCCCCGGGTTTTCAAAAGCGGAAAACCCATCATTCTGTCTCGCGATAGTCCCTGGATCAGACGCTATCATGCACAGACATCCATCACAGATAAATATCACAATCATACAACGAAATAAAGCATCAGAGTACGAATAATATTATTATTACATGTCCTGAATAACGGAGTACATCAATACACACCTCTTGGCGGAATAACATGAATAAGAGCTTACGCAGCGGTAGCTAGCTTCTAGAAGGTGTCTCCATCTTTATTCCTCTCCCGCAGGCATCCTTGAGCGAAACGACGTGCCCCTCAGTCATACCATCCGTCGGCATTGTTGTTGTAGTCTAACTCATACCTTGCAAGCTCAGGGGCTATCCCCAAGGATCGGGATAGGTCCACGTCACCAACCGTATGCAAGCTTTAAGTGGCCTTACTTCTAAAGGTAAAGAAAGGAACAAGGTAGAGGCTGGGTTTCCTAAGCAGCATCAACAACAATATAAAAAGAATATCATCTCCAATTCCCACCAATTCCCACATCTCCCAACCACAAACGGTTACACCTGGTTACCCAGATCACCGTCACCAGCACCTATCTCCATCTAGGGTCGGTGTGAGAACTCCCACTTCTCGCACCTCAATGATTGCACCCAAATCCGCGAGGCAGAGGGAGCAACTCTCCTCTCCCCGAGTACAACCACGACTCACCATACACTCTCATCCTATAAGGGGGAGGTAGAAATCCCAAAACGTAAGAGTCAGAGTAAACAACAGGCATGTCCATAACCGAGGACGCGGCTATATGTATAGATCTAAACTCTGCAGAGCAAGGGTTCCATCATATCCATCATCACGCATAATTAAAGCACTAGCAGTTCTAAAGCAATGCCTAATGGGCATTCAAAGTAGGTCGGGCGTGAACCTGGGTGCGGGTAGTCGTCGTAGCTGAGGTCGTCGTCGTAGTCCTGGTTCAGCTCTCTGGCTCCGGCGGCTCCTAGAATCGTAATTTAATAAATACACATGGCTGCTATTTGCAATAACTCCAAGAGGAACAACAATTAAGACCCAAAAAGAGGCAAACTCTATCCTAACGCGGGGTTTGAGATTATAGAAGATTTCCAGAAAAGGTTTTGCATTTTTCGGAGTTAAAACGGATTTATTATGAATTTTCAAAGAGAAAATACATTTCTAAAAATAAAATACGTATTTACAATATTGCAGACTTTAGGCTAGCTATAGGTTATCTCCTGCTAACTCATAACAGGCTTAAAGCCGGCGGCTGGCTGGCTCATAGGCTGACGCGGCAGCCACGTGGGTGGCTTTAAGCCGGCGGTTGGCCGCGTGGCTGCTGGCGTGGCTGCGCGCGTGGCGCGGCGCAGCTGATCCATGGCGGATCGGCTGCGGCGCGGTGTGGCGTAGCCCAGTGGGTGGCACGGCCGTGGGTGGCCGACCGCACCAGATCCTGTCGGATCCTTTGCAGCGACTCGCGCGTGTGGTCGGTTGTGCGTGGCAAAACCCCTGGGGTTTTTGGGCTCGGCTGCTAAGTGCTCGGGGAAATGCCCGAAAGGAGCGGCGGCGCGGTCAAAGGTTCGCCGGCGGTGAGGGGTGCCCGGCCACGGCAACAAGCGACATGGCTCGACTCAGGAGACCCTCGCGCATCGATTCAAGCCAAGAAAGGTGGCACCTTGGGCCGGAGCAGAGCTCGACGGCGACGGCGCAAGGACGGGCGCGGCGGCACAGTGTTGAAGGTCGCCGGCGCGGGCGCTTGGGTGCGCAAAGGCGCCGGTGTGTGCGTGTGTGCATCCAGCGAAACAAACCGGCCCCAAAGATGGGGGCTTTGCCCCTTGTCCAGGTGCGCAGGGCTGGTTCGGCCATGGCGGCACCATGGGCGGCGCGCGCGGCGGCGGGTCGCACGGGCTCCAGAGGCTGGTCCGCCGGTGAGCGCGCACGGGTGCATGCGTGCGCGGCCGGAAGAAGGATCACGTCACACCTAAAGGCATCGCCTTTTCTCCCCCCTGCGCGTGCGTGCACCAAGGTGCAAGCCAGCGGCGTAGCCTTGTCGGCGCAACGGCAGGGCGGCACAGTGCGACGGCGACGTGTGTGGCTCGTAGTCAAGGGAGGGAGCGGAGGCGAGCGCGCGGCGTCGAAGGCAGCGGCACCTGCACACTTTTGGCACGGTTCGAAGACCGGCATTACAAGCGATGGCGGTTTGCGCGGCGGCGCGGTGCGGCGAGGGCAGGCGCGGCTCGTTCCTCCTCGGCACGATGGTCGGGTCCACAGCAGAGGAGAGAGTTAGCAAGGCCTCACCTTGGTGACCACAGGTCGAAGCGCAGGCGTCGGGGAAGATGGTCGGGGCAGGATTGTCGGCGGCGAGGGAAGAAGAGCGGCGCGGAGCAGGGGATGCAGAGGCAACGCGGTCCTTGGCTGCTTGACGTCCAGGAGCTCCACGGGCGGCCTCCGATCTTCACGGCGCCGTCGGCGAGCCCACAGACGGCCTCCGGTGCTCCTCCTCCTCTCCCCCACCTTCTTCTTCTCCTCCGGCGCAACCGGGTTGTGTGGACAGGGGAAAATCCCCATGGAGGCTAGGGCTAGGAGCTCCAGGGCCGCAGCCGCGGTGGCTTTTATAGGGCAAGGCGTGGCGCGGGACGCGTGGACGGCCTGGACGCGACGGGAGCGCGCGGACGGCATCCCCGGGGTGGCCATGGGAGGTCCCCAGCGAGCTCCGGCAGCTTTGGGCACCGGCGTCACCTAAAGGGGGAAAAGAAAGGGGAGGTGACGATGGCGTCTGGGGCCCGCTCGGCGTCGTCACGGAGCGCGGTAGGTGGTAAGCGGGCCGGCCACTTGAGGGGGCCGCGCATCGATGGGCTGCGGGGAAAACAGGGGCGAGTTCTGGACTGGAAAAAGAGAAGAGGGGCCTCCGGTGGACTTCTGTAGGGAACTCGAGGCCCAAGCTGCTAAGGAAGGTTTTCCTATTTTCCTAAACCCCTTAACCCTATATTAAATAGATTAAAATTTGAATTTAGAATTCAAATTTCAATCCCACTCAAATAAATCTAAATAAAGGCCAAATGAACTCCAAGGTTCTCACACTAGCATTTTATATTTCCTAGAAATTTTTAATTAGCTCAAAAATAAATCTAGGAATTTAGGAGAGAATTAGAAGACATCCTTATTTAATTTATCAAGCACTCAAACAATTCACCAAAATTTTTTAAATCCTCATTTTCACAATTAACATTTCGTAATAAAATTGTGGGATGTTACACAGGCTCTGGGCAGAGGTCCGCTTTGCCGAGAGCAGTAGGGCCTGCTCTCGAAAGAGAAAAAGCCCACGACGCAGAGGGCCTTTGCCGAGAGATTATGCCCCTACCTCTCGGCAGAGAAAAAGCCCACGACACAGGATCTCTTTGCCGAGAGCCAGAGGGCTCAGGCTCTCGGCAAAGCGCGCAGCAGACAGCGCATGGGCGACGCCGTCACGGCCGTGCCCCGGCCGTTAGCTTTGCCGAGAGCTGCCGCACCTTGGCTCTCGGCAAAGAAGCGACCCACGGCACCTACCACTTTTGCCTAGAGCCTGACCTCTTTGCTGAGAGCATCATAAGCACTCACGGCAAAATGTTCAAGAAAACTTCACATTTTCGGTTTCAAACTTTTTCCTTGCTCAACATACACTCATACAGAGTACATGTTCAAAATTGGCGCCATTTTGACTCTGTTTGCTATATTTAACAATTTTACTTCATTCTTCGTAATTTTTTCATATACGTCCGATATGAACTGCAAGTGCATGAAATCATAGAGTAAAGTTGTTGAAAAAATGATATTCATGTTCATGAGACATCTCTAACACTCTGTACATGAAATGAAGCGAACTTTCCGTCATTGGGTTCTCTGATCGTTATGAAGATCGTGAGGTAGAAAGGTTTTAAAATTGTATAAAATTCGAATAAAGTTTGAAAATCACGAATTTTGTCAAGCGCTCATGATATCATATGTTGAGTTTGTGGTAAAAATTTGAGAATGTTTTGAACACTTTAACACATACGCTGTTTAGAAACCGGAACATCTCACGAGAAGTTTCAAAGATTTTCAACTAATGTCACTTCATTTGGAGACTTAGACAAATTCAAATTTGAGTTTGACTACAAAAACTTTTTTATAAGTAATATGCAACATAAATGGTGCCATGTTAAGTGTTGGCAATTTTTCGCACACGTTAGGTATTTTTAAAATTAAATTTGGTAAATATACTCTTGGCCGAGAGGATAACTCTTGGCACAGAGGCACCCTTTGCCGAGAGCTACCTGTAAGGGCTCTCGGCAAAGAAGTCGAGCGGGCCCGCCTGTCAGCGCGACACCCCCACGCGCGTACGTGAGGGGAGGGTGCAGGTGGGCCCCGACCCTCCCTTTGTCGAGAGCTGAGATCTGGTGCTCTCGGCAAAGAAGTCGAGCGGGCCCGCCTATCAGTGCGACGCCCACACGCGCGTACGTGAGGGGAGGGTGCAGGTGGGCCTCGGCCCTCCCTTTGCCGAGAGCTGAGATCTAGTGCTCTCGGTAAAGAAGTAAAGCGTGCCCGCCTGTCACCTTTGCCGAGAGTCGTAGATCTTGGCTCTCGGCAAAGCGTGGGCTGGGGCCCACCTGCAGCCACACACTCACACCACAGCGCTAAACACCCACACATGGCCTCGACACTTAGCACCAAAGCCACCATACCCGCGCCGCCGCCGACCACCACCGTGCGCCGCCCCCACTGTAACACCCGATTTTATAAACACAATCAGGTGCTACTTTATGTATGCCAGGATCATATTTCATACATAAAGTACAACTTCATCAATGGTACATTTCCATATCACGTTTAAATATTACAAAATGACCCGTGGGTCCAAAAGAAAAGTACAGCTAAAGCTTAATATCTTGTGCGGAAGCAGGCTCCATGACCACAGGCAATCAACCGGGGGATACGCACTCTTAGATCTTCATGGCCTCCATAACCTGAACAGCATTTATGGGGGAGAGAGAGACAGCAGGGGGTTGAAGGGGAAACGGTGAGTACATCAAAATGTACTATGCAAGTGTAGGAGGTAGAGCTATGAGTGCTTAGAATAAGAAAGGCTGACACAACTGGCTGCAAGCATTGATATTAGTTGGTCATGTTTTATTAAACAACCTATTTACTAAGGTGAGAGTCTTCCCAACCCAAACCCACCTTAAAGGTAAAGCTTCTATCATCTAAGGCCAAACATCCCATCCAAACCAACCATTCCACCAGCTAAACATGTGAGGGTCCAGGCTGCTCTTGACCGTGAGCACGGCTATCATGATAGTTTTACACTCTGCAGAGGTTGTACAACTTTACCCACGAGTCGCGTAAATGTTCAAAAGAACGTTAAACCCAACCATGCTGTGCTTGCAAGGCACTTTCACACTTCCTTTGGTGTGATAGCATAGGGACGCTACGAGGCCTTTACATAGGTTCACCAGCGCGAATTAACCAGTCTCAGGGTACACGACCCATCATTGAGCCTTGCCGGACTCTTGGGAACAACACCCTCATCCAGCCCAGACAGCCTAACGCAGTCCACTGGCTTACCCTACTTACTTGGCCAAGACCATTGCCCATTAGTTCTCGTGGTTGCATTGTAAGTCCTGGGTGGTCACTCCACACATCAAACCTTAAGGTGGCTCGAGCAAGACAAGCATCAACCCAAAAACACCATCCACCGGACAAGCATTTGCTCAAGCCCCTAGAATTCCATGTTTCTAAAAGATCACCCACCCATGTGATTAAATAGTTCATTAGTCAATATTAATAATTAAACCCAGCCTATGTGTTCAGCAAACTAAGCATTTAACTACCCATAACCAAACTCTCTAAAGGCTTCAAGGAATGTCATAACAAAATCTAGTAGACCCTATATAGGATTCCCATCATATTGACTCGAAGAATGCATAAAGCATAAAGTAAAGTGTGATATTAAAGTTTATGCAAGGGGAACAAGGAGTATGCATCAAGGACACTTGCCTTCTTCACGCTCTTGCTTGATCTTCACTTACACTTGATCTTGATCTCGAACCGCTACTCGTAGCAATTACCGGAAATAAGCATACATACAAAGTATAAGCAAAAGTACACCAAACAGAGTCAAAACAGTATGAAAAGTATTTTAAAAGAACGGGCTCGTCGCTACGATCGCGTGAGCGCAAGAATCACCTGAAACGGAGCTACGAGCAAAAAGTATTGATCGTTTTACTAAACCAGGGACTAACCTGAAAATCTAATATTCTGGAATTATTTTAATACTAGAAAAGATGAATTAAGATGTCATCAGAGGCATTTATGACGTCAGCAAGGATTTATGGAAAATCAAAATATATAAATTGAAATTTTGGTGAACTTTTCTGGTGATGACGTCAACATGACGTCATCATGGACCAAAATGTAAATAACTAATAGGACAGGGGGTTACTGGTAAGTTTCACAAGACTGAGGAAATAGTGAAGGGATTTTCAAGGTTTTACAGGGGCTAAGATGTAAAAGCGGCACTGACTATGTAGATCCGCTGACATGGCTACACGTGGCGGGCGGTGGTAGGCCGGGACGGACAACGTGGCGCCACGTGGTGCTGGTGTGGCCGTGGACCGGCAGTGGACCGCTGGTCTACGGGTCCATGGTGGACCGGTTACATAACCAAGGGGTACGGGATCGTGGCCCTTCATGTGTGATCCAACGGCCCGGAGCGCGCCGCCGATCTTCGGTCGCCGGCGCCGCCGGAGATAGAGTGCCCGCGGCGGCGCTTCGCTGGAGAGGGACGGCGGCGGCGTTGCGGTGCACGGGAGACGACCGGAGATGGGGGAAACGAGAGAGGAGGGCACGGCGAGCTCACCAGAGGGTGAAGGTCGAGCGGAGGCGGTGTGTACTCGGCGGACGACGAGCGGTGGCGGAGCGGTTCTCGGGCGCTCGTGGGAGGCGGCGTCACAGCCACGGTGCGGGGCTCTTGGGCGCTGGGGTTGCGTCGTGGGGTGCCTACGACGCCAACGGACGGGGAGGGGAGGTCAGGGACGCCCGCGTGGGGGAGAAGGGCGGCGGCGGCATGTTTACCCGGAGCTCGAAGAGGAGGGGCTCCGGCGAGCGACGGTTGGTGGGAAGCGCTGAGGGACGGGTGAGGGGAGGTGTAGAGTGGTAAAGGAGAGAGAGAGGGGTGCCGCAGGGGTACTTATGGGGGCGGAGGCGCTTGGGTGAGGGAGAAATAGGGGGGGCAGTGATCACGGCCATGGCCGGCCATTGCTGGTCGTTACTTGCCATAGAGAGGGGGAGGGAGAAAGGGAAAGAATGGAGAGGAGGGAGACAGGGGCGGCGATTGCGGATGTGGGGCCGGGCGGACGCGGTTCGGCGCGGGATGGCGGGGATTTGAAATCCCGGTAGGATTTGCACCGGCCATGTGAAGGAGGAAGGGAGGGGGTTGTAGAAGATGATGCCGATGGACAGGGCCCGCGTGGCGGTGAGACGCAGAGAGGGGGAGGGGCGCTGGGCCGTGGTGGGCTGGCCCGAGAGGGGAGGTGGCTAGGCCGCGGGGTGTAAGGAGGAAAACGGAAGGGGTTTTGGGCCAGGGAGTGAAGGGAGATTCGGCCCAAGCTTTGAAGGAAACGGTTTAGCATTTAAACAATTCCAGATTTGAATCCTATTTGAAATTTTGAAATACAAACTCATTTTTCATACAAGGAAAATTATGCAGGGCAGCATGTATGCATACAAACAAAAATATATCCTAAGGTTCATTTAGTGTCTTTTAGAAATTAATTCTTGCTTACCAACATTTAAATTTACTAGCCAACTATTTCTAGCAAAATTTTAAACTATTGCCAAAAATTAGAATTAGGGTGTTACAAATCCTACCCCCCTTAAGATGAATCTCGTCCTCGAGATTCGGAAGAGTCGGCGAAGAGCTCTGGGAAATCAGCCTTTAGATCCTCTTCTTGTTCCCACGTTGCTTCATCCTCTGCATGGTGACTCCACTGCACTTTGCACATTCTGATAGTTTTGCTTCGAGTGATCTTCTCAGCAGTTTCTATGATCCTGATTGGGTGCTCCTTATAGGTCAGATCTTTCTTTTGATCGAACTCCTCCATTGGTAGGCGTTCCTTCTCGGGTTCTCGAAGACACTTCTTCAGCTGAGACACATGGAACACATCATGCACATCAGAGAGCTGTTCTGGCAATTCTAGCTAGTATGCCACTTCACCTCTTCTCTCCAAGATCTTGAACGGTCCAATGTATCTTGGTGCAAGCTTTCCCTTGACCTTGAATCTGCGAAGACCTCTTATTGGTGATACTTTGAGATATACAAACTTCCCAACTTCAAAGACCAGCTCTCTGCGTCGGACATCTGCATAACTTTTCTGTCTAGATTGGGCAGCCCTCAAATTTTCCTTAATTGTTTGCACCTGTTTTTCAGCTTCTTTCAATATTTCAGGTCCGAATACCTGACTTTCACCAGTCTGATTCCAGAATAGTGGAGTTCTGCACCTTCTGCCATACAACGCTTCGAATGGAGACATCTTGAGACTTGCTTGGTAGCTGTTGTTATAAGAGAACTCTGCATATGGGAGACTCTTATCCCAACCTTTGCCATACTTCAATGCGCAAGCTCTAAGCATATCCTCAAGGATCTGATTTGTACGCTGTCTGTCCATCTGTCTGAGGATGATAGGCTGAGCTAAAGTTGAGATGGGTGTCCATGGATTCATCAAGCTTCTCCCAGAACCTGGAGGTGAACTGAGTACCACGATCTGACACAATCTTCTTAGGTACACCATGCAGACAGACAATCCGTGCCATATACAGCTCTGCTAGCCTTGCTCCCGTATAGGTAGTCTTCACTGGGATGAAGTGAGCCACTTTGGTGAAACGATCCACAATGACCCATATAGAATCATAACCACCTTGCGTGCGTGGTAAGCCTACTATGAAATCCATACTTATTTCTTCCCATTTCCATTCCGGTACCTTCAGAGGTTGCAACAATCCTGCAGGTCTTTGATGCTCTGCTTTTACTCTCTGACATGTGTCGCACAAGGCCACATATTCTGCAACATCTCGCTTCATACCATACCACCAGTATAGGGTCTTCAAATCCTGATACATCTTTGTGCTTCTTGGGTGAATGGAGTAAGCGGACTCATGTGCCTCTCATAGAATGGTGTCCCGGAGGGGCTTCAAGTCTGGCACACATCCTTTCCTTCAGCCACAAGGTTCCTTGATCATCAACTCTAAATCCTGGGGCTTTACCAACTTTGATGAGTTCCTTTATTTCCTGGATCTTCTCATCTTCGAGTTGTCCTTTTCTAATGTCTTGCTCTAGGGTTGGCTCTACTTCCATGGTAATACCATCCATGTTAGTGATGAAGCCAAGGTTGAGACATTCGAACACTTTGCACAACTCTGCTCGAAGAGTTCCTGCTACAGCCATGTTGGCATAGCTCTTCCTTCTCAAAGCATCAGCAACCACATTGGCCTTCCCAGGATGGTAATTAATTCCAAGATCATAATCTTTGATCAACTCTAACCAATGGCGTTGCCTCAAGTTCAGATCATTCTGGGTGAAGATATATTTCAAGCTCTTGTGATCTGTGTAGATCTCACAACGATTGCCAAGGATGTAATGTCTCCAAATCTTCAAAGCATGAACGACCACAACCAATTCTATATCATGAGTTGGATAATTCTTCTCATGTTTCCGTAACTGTCTTGAGGCATAGGCTATCACTCGACCTTCCTGCATGAGTACGCAACCAAGACCAGAGTGGGAAGCATCACAATATATATAAGGGTTTATGAAAGTCCGGGAATTTCAATATCGGGGCTGAGGTCAAACGTCTCTTGAGTTCCTCAAAATTAGCATCACAAGCTGCAGTCCATTTGAATTCCCTTGTCTTCTCCAATAATTCTGTGAGTGGCCTGGCAATTTTTGAGAACCCTTCAATAAATCTGCGATGATATCCAGCAAGCCCAAGAAAACTGCGGATCTCCGAGACATTCCGTGGTGAGTTCTAGTTTAGCACATCTCGGATCTTCCCTGGATCAACTTTGACACCTCCTTTAGTAATCACGTGACCTAGGAAAGAGACTTCCTTCAGCCAAAAGTCACATTTGCTAAGTTTGGCATATAGTTGGTGCTCTCTCAACTTCTGCAATACAAGTCTCAGATGTTGTTCATGCTCTTCCTCATTCTTGGAGAAGACCAGAATATCATCAATGAAAACCACAACGAATTTATCAAGGTATTCCATAAACACCTTACTCATCGGATTCATAAAATAGGCTGGCGCATTAGTCAACCCAAAAGATATGACATTGAATTCATATAGCCCATATCTTGTTGTGAAGGCTGTCTTTTGAATGTCAGACTTGCGGATCTTAAGCTGATGATACCCTGAACGAAGGTCGATCTTGGAGAATACACATGCTCCTTTCAACTGATCAAACAAATCTTTGATTCTAGGGAGAGGGTACTTGTTCTTGATGGTTACCTCATTCAATGATCGGTAATCAATACACATCCTCTGAGAACCATCTTTCTTCTCCACAAACAAAACTGGGGCTCCCCAAGGTGAAGAGCTTGGATGAATGAAATCCTTATCCAACAATTCCTTCAGTTGCTTCTTGAGTTCCTCCAATTCTTTTGCCGCCATTCTGTAAGGTCTCTTTGCTATAGGTGTTGTCCCTGGTAGCAGGTCAATTACAAACTCAATTTCACGATCTGGTGGCATTCCAGGTAGGTTGTCTAGAAACACATCTGGAAATTCACGTACGACTCGAATATCCTCTATAGGGGTTCCCTTCATCTGGTAGAGAATACCTTCCATATTCTCGGCTTGAGTTTGTTTTCCTTTCCCACCATACAGATATGGGTACTTCTTAGGACATTGATCGACTTTATGCCCTGTTACCTTACAATGGAAGCATGTTACTATCTTGTTAATCTGTCGATTGACAGACTTGTTTTGCCAGGTATTCTTTATTAGTGTCTGTCGAACTATCTGCGGGGCCGTGCTCAAGAGTCGTGCTTGACATGTGCCCATGTTATTTTTGACTTGAGTGCCTTGGTCTAAGTTGTCTTAGAATCTCGTTGGAGTTGTAAGTCGGGGACGAGAGTTCTTCTGGATTTGCTTTAAGAAGTCACTCCTTTTCCTTTTGTATATCATCTCTTTGCGCTTATTCTCAAGTGCCAATGCTTTGCCGAACAAGTGCTGGAGGTTGGGGTAGTCATGAGGCATTAGGTGGCGTTGCAAATCATTGTTCAATCCCCCCAAGAACAACTCTTGTTTCTTCTCTTCGGTATTTACATCTTCCGGGGCATACCTTGACATCTGAAGAAACTTGTCATAATACTCATCGACTGTCATTAATCCTTGCTTCATCTTCAAGAATTCCTTTCTTCTAAACTTCATAACTCCATCTGGCACATATCGGATCGTGAAGCTAGATTTGAACTCTTCCATAGGATACTCTCAGGATTTTCATGACTCTTGGTGTAGCCATCCCACCAATCAGAAGCTAAACCATATAACTGTCCGGTTGCATAAAGGACCTTTTCCCTGTCATTACATTGCACAGCATTGAGCTTCTTCTCTATGTCCTTCAACCAATCATTTGCAACCACAGGATCCGTTGTGTGTTCAAAGATGGACGGATTAGACCTCAAGAATTCCTTACGGGTGTCCCTTGGACGTGGTGCTTGCACTACTTGTGCTATGCCCTGAAGTATCTGGGTTTGGTTTGTCAAGACTTGTTCCATCTGAGTTCAGATAACGAAAAGAGGGTATGAGCAAGGGTGTATGATGATAAACGAAAGCAAGAAAGGTTCCCAACTATAAGATGACTTATTTAACTATAAAAGATGACACCATGAGTATGAACTCATAATTCATCACAGTCATTACAAAAGAAGCAAGTCACACTGAGCACAATAACAAGGTCTTAGCAAGCAACTAACACAGCAATTCACCACGCAGGGTGTAGATAGTTTTAACGGTACTAAACGTTCTTATTATTAAGGCAAGGGTGCATCCTAATCCATGCGACGGGAGCAAGCGGTGTCCTTCATCGACTCGGTGGTGTCTTCAGAAGCAACACTGGTCTGCGTGAGCACAACGAAAGGACCAATGCGACGCTCAGGATCTCCAGCACTGCTATCTTCGAAGTCTTCTGGCGGTAGTGATGGTGGTGTAGCCTAACGGGGCTCCATGGGCGCCTTGCCCTTGGGGTCGAGGGTCGGTGTTGGCGGCTCATCTTGCTTGAAGTCGTCTTCATATGTCTTGAGTAGCTCGGGGTGCTGAGTGCTGACGCCCTTCATGCGTAGGTGGGGTGCATCTTCATCGGAACTAGTAGGCGGGGTAGGAGCTCTCGTCTGGGGCTTGCTCTTGGAGGCGAGACGATGGCGAGGGACATGTCCTCCAGTAGCCTTACGAGCTGTCTGCTTTGTGCGCGCCATTTATAATTTTATAAAGTGAATTTAAACAAGACAAATAAATGGCAAGGATATAATATCAATGAAAACTGTTTAGAGTGTGAAATACAAGGCTTATACATAAATGAAATTTTGAAATAAACTGAAACAAAGCATAATATAGTTTTTATGTCAAAATAAACCTTAGAGAACGACCATGTCTATCTAGGGCTGCGTCCTACGATCGATATGCCTCTGATACCACTTCTGTAACACCTGATTTTATAAACACAATCAGGTGCCACTTTATGTATGCCAGGATCATATTGCATACATAAATTACAACTTCATCAATGGTACATTTCCATATCACGTTTAAATATTACAAAATGACCCGTGGGTCCAAAAGAAAAGTACAGCTAAAGCTTAATATCTTGTGCGGAAGTAGGCTCCATGACCACAGGCAATCAACCGGGGGATACACACTCTTAGATCTTCATGGCCTCCATAACCTGAACAGCATTTATGGGGGAGAGAGAGACAGCAGGGGGTTGAAGGGGAAACGGTGAGTACATCGAAATGTACTCTGCAAGTGTAGGAGGTAGAGCTATGAGGGCTTAGAACAAGAAAGGCTGACACAACTGGCTGCAAGCATTGATTTTAGTTGGTCACGTTTTATTAAACAACCTATTTACTAAGGTGAGAGTCTTCCCAACCCAAACCCACCTTAATGGTAAAGCTTCTATCATCTAAGGCCAAACATCCCATCCAAACCATCCATTCCACCAGCTAAACATGTGAGGGTCCATGTTGCTCTTGACCGTGAGCACGGCCATGATAGTTTTACACTCTGCAGAGGTTGTACAACTTTACCCACGAGTCACGTAAACGTTCAAAAGAACGTTAAACCCAACCATGCTGTGCTTGCAAGGCACTTTCACACTTCCTTTGGTGTGATAGCATAGGGATGCTACGAGGCCTTTACATAGGTTCACCAGCGCGCATTAACCAGTCTCAGGGTACACGACCCATCATTGAGCCTTGCCGGACTCTTGGGAACAACGCCCTCATCCAGCCCAGATAGCCTAACGCAGTCCACTGGTTTACCCTACTTACTTGGCCAAGACCATTGCCCATTACTTCTCGTGGTTGCACTGTAAGTCCTGGGTGGTCACTCCATGCATCAAACCTTAAGGTGGCTCGAGCAAGACAAGCATCAACCCAAAAACACCGTCCACCGGACAAGCATTTGCTCGAGCCCCTAGAATTCCATGTTTTAAAAGATCACCCACCCATGTGATTAAATAGTTCATTAGTCAATATTAATAATTAAACCCAGCCCATGTGTTCAGCAAACTAAGCATTTAACTACCCATAACCAAACTCTCTAAAGGCTTCAAGGAATGTCATAACAAAATCTAGTAGACCCTATATAGGATTCCCATCATATTGACTCGAAGAATGCATAAAGCGTAAAGTAAAGTGTGATATTAAAGTTTATGCAAGGGGAACAAGGAGTATGCATCAAGGACACTTGCCTTCTTCATGCTCTTGCTTGATCTTCATGTACACTTGATCTTGATCTCGAACCGCTACTCGTAGCAATTACCGGAAACAAGCATACATGCAAAGTATAAGCAAAAGTACACCAAATAGTGTCAAAATAGTATGAAAAGTATTTTAAAAGAACGGGCTCGTCGCTACGATCGCGTGAGCGCAAGAATCACCTGAAACGGAGCTACGAGCAAAAAGTATTGATCGTTTTACTAAACCAGGGACTAACCTGAAAATCTAATATTCTGGAATTATTTTAATACTGGAAAAGATGAATTATGATGTTATCAGAGGCATTTATGACGTCAGCAAGGATTTATGGAAAATCAAAATATATAAATTGAAATTTTGGTGAACTTTTCTGGTGATGATGTCAGCATGATGTCATCAGGGACCAAAATGTAAATAACTAATAGGACAGGGGGTTACTGGTAAGTTTCACAAGACTGAGGAAACAGTGAAGGGATTTTCAAGGTTTTACAGGGGCTAAGATGTAAAAGCGGCGCTGACTGTGTAGATCCGCTGACATGGCTACACGTGGCGGGCGGTGGTTGGCCGGGACGGACGACGTGGCGCCACGTGGTGCTGGTGTGGCCGTGGACCGGCGGTGGACCGCTGGTTTACGGGTCCATGGTGGACCGGTTACATAACCGAAGGGGTACGGGATCGTGGCCCTTCACGTGTGATCCAACGGCCCGGAGCGCGCCACCGGTCTTCGGTCGCCGGCGCCGCCGGAGATAGAGCGCCCGTGGCGGCGCTTCGCCGGAGAGGGACGGCGGTGGCGTTGCGGTGCACGGGAGACGACCGGAGATGGGGGAAATGAGAGAGGAGAGCACGGCGAGCTCACCAGAGGGTGAAGGTCGAGCGGAGGCGGTGTGTAGGCGGCGGACGACGAGCGGTGGCGGAGCGGTTCTCGGGCGCTCGTGGGAGGCAGCATCACGGCCACGGTGCGGGGCTCCTGGGCGCCGGGGTCGCGTCATGGGGTGCCTGCAACGCCAACGGACGGGAAGGGGAGGTCAGGGATGCCCGCGTGGGGGAGAAGGACGGCGGCAGCGTGTTTACCCGGAGCTCGAAGAGGAGGGGCTCCGGCGAGCGACGGTTGGTGGGAAGCGCTGAGGGACGGGTGAGGAGAGGTGTAGAGTGGCAAAGGAGAGAGGGGTGCCGCAGGGGTTCTTATGGGGGCGGAGGCGCTTGGGTGAGGGAGAAACAGGGGGCGGTGATCACGGCCATGGCCGGCCATTGCTAGTCGTTACTTGCCACAGAGAGGGGGAGGGAGAAAGGGAAAGAATGGTGAGGAGGGAGACAGGGGCGGCGATTGCGGATGTGGGGCCGGGCGGACGCGGTTCGGCGCGGGATGGCGGGGATTTGAAATCCTGGCAGGATTTGCGCCGGCTGTGTGAAGGAGGAAGGGAGGGGGAGGTAGAAGATGATGCCGACGGACCGGGCCCGTGTGGCGGTGAGACGCAGAGAGGGGGAGGGGCGCTGGGCCGTGGTGGGCTGGCCCGAGAGGGGAGGTGGCTGGGCCGCGGGGTGTAAGGAGAAAAAAGGAAGGGGTTTTGGGTCAGGGAGTGAAGGGAGATTCGGCCCAAGGTTTGAAGGAAACGGTTTAGCATTTAAACAATTCCAGATTTGAATCCTATTTGAAATTTTGAAATACAAACTCATTTTTCATACAAGGAAAATTATGCAGGGCAGCATGTATGCATACAAACAAAAATATATCCTAAGGTTCATTTAGTTTCTTTTAGAAATTAATTCTTGCTTACCAACATTTAAATTTACTAGCCAACTATTTCTAGCAAAATTTTAAACTATTGCCAAAAACTAGAATTAGGGTGTTACACCCACCACCACCGCGCGCCGCCGCCGCCACCGCGCCACCGCCGCCACCGCGGCTCCGCGCCGCCACCCCGGCTCCGCGCCGCCTCCGCCCCGTCCTCCCGCCGGCCTGCGTCCTCCTCCCCCGGCGGCCGGCGGCCTCCTCACCCGATGCCCGGCGCAGAGGCTCCCCCGGCGGCTGGCGCCCTCGGCCAGCCGGTGGAACCCCGCCCCAGCCGCTGCCCACCGCCGGCGGGGTAGAGGCCGGCGGCGGGGGGTGAGGTCCCCTCGGCCACCGGGGGAGAGCCCGCCCGGGCCGCTGCCCCCGCTGCCGGCGCCGGGGTGTCTGTCCTCCACCTCCAGCACCTTAGGCTTGGAGCTTTTGCTGATGAAGAAACTTATGGATCTAGAGGTAAGTTCTCCCAGGACTGCAGAAATAAAAATTTCCATGAGGGACTCTTTGCTCAGGAAGATAACTCAGCGTTTGGTGGAGAGAACGAAAGGGAGCTTTGGAGCAACAACATGAGATGTCTCAGAGTTAAGACTCCAAGGGATCACTTAGTTATTAAATGCAATTGATAGCAAGCAAGAGATACTTCAAGGTATTAAATACAATTGTCCATGCGTGAGATGTTTCATCTCTGACCCTTGCAACTTCTTTTTCCATAGCCTGATTCACTACCGGATTCTGGGGCTTTGCCGAGAGCCCCAATCCTCTCGGCAAGGGCCCTTCCTCTCGGTGAAGGCTTTGCCGAGAGCATCCTCTCGGCAAAGCCCTCACGGCGCATCTGGGCCGATAAAGGCGCCTTTGCCGAGAGACGGCGGACCTCCTCTCGGCAGATATGTGCCGAGAGGCCCACCTGGCCCTCGGCAGAGGCGTTCACAGCCGTCCCCCGGGTCATGCCGTTACGCGTGGGGCCCAGGGTCTTTGTCGAGAGCTGTCGCTTGTGGCTCTCGGCAAAGAGCGCGCCTGTGCCGAGAGCCGCGGCCCACAGCTCTCGGCAGAGGGCTGCGCATGGGGTCCACTCCACGCGCCTGTGCCGAGAGCCGGGGACCACCACTCTCGGTAGAGGTCTGCGCATGGCCCCACAGCACGCGGCTTTGCCGAGAGCCATGTGACTCCTGCTCTCAGAAAAGGAGGCGGCTTTGCCGAGAGTCAGGCCATTTGCTCACGGCACAGGCGCGTCCCAGGCAGCCACGTCACGCACCTTTGCCGAGAGCAGTTGATTTAGCTCTCGGCAAAGACACGTGTTTGCCGAGAGCAATGAATTTAGCTCTCGGCAAAGCCTATTTCTTTTCTTTTTTAATTTAGCAGCAACGTCAAAACAACCCACAAATCATAGAAATCATCACAGATATAGAATATTCATCACAGGCAGTTAATATTCATCACAGGTAGCTAATAATCATCACAGGCAGGTAATATTCATCACACAGTCCACAAATGCAAATAACGAGTCCAAATGCAAGTAGAAGTCACGAAGTGGAAGTCACAAAGGTCCAACAACTCACAAATGTCCAAATGCAAATAAAAGGTGTGTAGTTCACGAACTCACTCGTTCGCCACGACACCATGCGGCGACTGGGAACCCGACCCCCCGGTCGGCGGCTGCTGTGGCCACGACCCCCACCCAAACGCTTGTGGCTGTGTCATCATCCCCGGCCAACTGTGAGGCGGCTGCTGAGGGCGAAACGGCTGCTGAGGGCCAGGCGGCACCCACTGCATCCCGCCCCAAGGACTCTGCTGAACTGGCGGCGACCACTCGTGTCCCATAGGCCCATCATTTGATGCCGCCGATAGATTCTGTGTAGGATTTAAAGTGAGAATTGATAATATGAGTCATTTGTACAAGTTATTTTTGAATTCTACGTCATTCTAGGTTTTTCTAACATTTATAAGTTGTATACCATGATGAGAAATGAATGTAAGGTTTTGAGCATTTATATGAAGTCATTGTAGGTCACTACGAGAAACAAAAAGAGGAGGGTTCGAAAGTAGCTCACTGGAGAAATAGTAGCCGGTCGAGGGACTGGAGGCAAGTAAACCTGCGGTAGTGGAGGGAGTTGCGCCTGTGGCGCCACCGCGTGACCAAGAGTCTGCATGTACTGAAGCACGGAGGCATACTGCTAATTGTGGGCCTCTTGTATCGCATCCATCTGCCTCTGGTGGGCCTCTTGCATCCTTTGCATCTGCTAATCGGCGCGCCTCTGCGCCTCTTCTACCTGCCTCTCCCGCTCGGCCCTCTCTGCCGCAAGCTGGGCCTACAATATTTGATCTACACATTAGAATACAAAGCAAACATATGAAAAATGTCAATGGATGACGCAGTGAACAGAAATAACCTGGAACTGCTCGTGCAAGCTCTCCGTAACGGTGGGCCGCCGTTGTATGGGCGGGGCTGAGCTCGTGGTCCTATCTCGAGATTGAACCTGCGAGAGCGACGGAACCTCAGACGGGACCAAGAGACTGTCACCAATCCAGGACCGTCCATGCATCTTGCCGCCTCCACTCCTGACGACGCTTTCTCCATTAATAGGCTGTGTCACTAGATCGAAGTCTGGCCCACGAACCTCCCTTGCCGTCGTGACGTAATTTGTGATGCGGGGTTGGATTGTCGGGTTGCTGTACGCCTCGGGCGAGTCGTCCACGTTGACGGTGACGTCGGACGTCGCCTTACCCTTGTGTGCCATGCCATATGCCTGGAGCTCGCTGCAAGGCTGATTCTCATGTGCCCGAGACTGCAAGAAAACAACAGAGTAGATGTTAGACTAATTGAGAGTTAGATAACAAAAAATTGGAATAAAGAAATAACTTAACGTACCCATCTACGACCATACTCACGAAGGTTAACGGGGCCTTGGTGGTGTGCTGGACTTGCCATGGCCAAACGCCGCCGCCGGCGCTCGAGGTGCTTTGCCTCCCAATCCGGCTTAAACCACTTATCCACAATCGATCTCCAAACCCGAGGCCGGTCGGCAACCCACCACGGAGGCACCTGCACATCATCAAGAACATCAAATTGACCAAATTTAATTTAACAAAAATGAATTGAGCATATTTACCTCCATGTATTCTTCTGGAGTGAGCCGCAGGTTTCGAACTTCCCATTTTGTGGCTTTCACCTTCTTCTTAGCATTCTAGATAATGTTCTGCGAGACGCGGATCTCGTAAATCATATCCTTCACAAGCTTCCGGCAGATGAACATGGTCTTGTCAGCCGCCGCCTGCTCGTATCCCGGCATGCATCTGTAGAAATCCTGCATATAAAAGTGTTGTCAATACTTCAGCAAAATCTAATTAAGTCAATTTATTCAGAAACACAATTTATTGCTAGGAAAACTCACCCAAAACACGCCAACCACCCTGGCGGCCGTGTTCTGGAAGTCACGGCCAGTCGACTCAGGGAAATCGGGAGCTAGGGCGTAGTGGTCAAACGACGTCACCAGCACCTCTCGTCGAGCATCTGGCTCGCCAACCCACACGAACCCGGGGTACCAAAGCCAGGTAAGAATGCCCAAGATGCCATTGGGAAGACGCCTGTGACTACCGGGAGTGACGATCTCCCACCCCCTGCCAAAATGATTCACACAATGTATTAGTTTGAATCGTTAATTTGTTTGAAAAGAACAAATGAAAAGGTTAAGATAAGTTACCGTGTTCCCTCGGGTCTAATAACCGGTCGGTTCGCAGGCAGTATGGGGCGATCCGGAAGCTGAGCAGGGCCTCGCAAATAGACCTTTGACCCCTCTCCCGCCTCCTCCTCGCCCTCCCCTTTCTCCTCACCCTCCCCCTGCTCCTCACCCTCCACCTGCTCCTCGTCCTCCCCCTGCTCCTCATCCTCCACCTACTGCACCTCCTCCTCATCAACCCTGTACTCCTCATCGGACGACTCAAGAGCTGGAGAGGGTGCACCTTTGCGACCCCTGGCTCCAGACAACTCAGAGGGTGCCACGGACCTCGACGCCCTCCTCACCGTCCCGGAGCCCTCACCCTCATCCTGGTAGAAGTCGTTGAGGTTCATCACCACAGGGGCGCGCTGCTTCGGCGCCCTCTTCTTCTTTGGTGGCATCTTTGATCAATCACCTGAAATAAAAAAGAGTAAATCAATCAGTACATAATTACATTTAAATACCAATTAGTAAATAAGAAACAAATATCCTAGTAAATTAGAAACATAACTACAATTAGTAAATAAGAAATAAATATCCTAGTAAATTAGAAAGATAACTACATATCCTAGTATCTTACATGTTTTAGAAATATTCATCATGATCCGGATTTTCCGGATCATACTCATCATCACTATCTCGCATGTCCATAGACTCAACGTCGTGCTCCAAAGGTGGAATGGTGTCATCATCATCATTGCCACTGCCTAAACATAATCGCTCGAGTAATCTTAAGTCATCATCATTTTGAACCTCTTCTGCAGCATCGTCGTCGACAACCGTTTCATTGTCTACTTCCATTTCGAGCACTTGGGTTAACTCTATCTCAAACATCCCTTCTAGCCCATCTTCTTGAAAGAATCTCCATCATATGTGTTTGGGTCTAGTAGGTGGTAATCTTCTTTTTTTGGGGTGGGTAGTTTACCGTGTGGCGATACCTTGTACACAACATCCCAACCCTGGAGACGCTTGTCAGTTTTACAAGGGTATGAGAGGTAATATACTTGTGTGGTCTGTTGCGCCACAATATATACATCATGCCCTGGGTACACAGATGACTGTTTAATTTTGACGAGCCCGAGATTCTTATTCTGTCTCATGCCACTAGCGCTTGGATCAAACCAATGACACTTGAATATGACAGGTTTAAGAGGTTTGCAACCATGATACTCGAGTTCGTATATTTCTTCAAGTCTTCCATAGTAATCTACCCCATCGGATCGGCTATGCGTACAAACTCCATTATTTGTGGTTCTTCGATTGGGCCTTCGCTCCTATTGTGTCGTGTGAAAGCGATACCCATTCACGTCATAAACATGATATGAGTTGACCCTAAGGGCGAAACCTTCAAAAACCTGCCTCACCTCAGGATTCATCAACGGATCGGTTTGGCCCTGCAAGTTAAGGGAGGATAGTGATTAATGTGATACTGAGTACGAGCTTAATTACTTTTAATGTACTGAGCATGAGCTAAATTACCTTATGTTTGAACCAGGCAATGAAATCAGGATGCATGGTTCCCGCACCCTGGCGAAGAAGAGTTTCCTCCTCGTGGTCAATAGGTGGCTCCGAATGATGCCAAAATTGCTCAATAAATTCACTGCACCAAATCAAATGAGGTTGGATGCAGATCAGGCAACATACGAGAAAGGAAATGATGAGCTTTATTGACAACTTACTTTATGTATGGCCGTACTTCGTCAAGGTTGCGCAAAACATATATCGTGATAGTACGCCACTCTTCAAGAGATAAGGTCTTGCACGTCCGAACACTGGCACTTCCGAGTTGTCCTCGGAAAAGGCTGAGGTTCGATTCATTTTTGCCAGCATTGTACCGAGGAGGTCGATTATGCACGCTGGGAAGGTGCTCAGCATAGTATTTAGTTGTGAAGTTTGACACCTCCTGCAGAATGTGTGACTCTGCAATGCAAGCTTCAATTTTATTTTTATTTTTACATGTGCTTCGAAGAACCTTGCAAACCCTCTCAATTGGATAGCACCAACGGTTCTGCACGGGCCCCCCAATCGTGCCTCGCGCGGGAGGTGCAAAATCATATGTTCCATCGGGTTGAAGAAGCCAGGTGGAAAGATCTTCTCTAGGTTACAGAGCAACACAAGTGCACTTTTTTCAAGTTTGTCAATCGCAGCACGAGATAACTCCTTAGCGCAAAGCTGACGGAAGAAATAGCTTACCTCTGCCAGCACTTTCCACACATGCTCAGGTACATAACCTCGAACCATCACCGGAAGAAGTCGCTCGATCCATATGTGGTAGTCATGACTTTTCAACCCCTTTAATCGCAGAGTAGTTAAATTGACTCCCCTCCTCAAATTCGCAGCATATCCATCAGGGAACATTAAATCTTGGATCCATTGTAGTACTTCCTTCCTTTGTTCCCTTTTAAGGACGAAATCAACCTTAGGCCTTTTCCATGTCTTACCTGGTACAGGCTTCGGGATGACTTGCTTTGGCCTATCGCATAACATTTCTAGATCGACTCTAGCCTTAACATTGTCCTTACTCTTCTCTGGTATGTCCATGATTGTACCCCATAGTGCCTCGGCAACATTCTTTTCTGTGTGCATCACATCAATGTTATGTGGAAGAAGAAGATCTTTCATGTAGGGTAGCCTCCACAAGCCTAACTTCTGAGTCCAGGCATGTTCCACACCATATCCCGCAAAACGATGTTCTCCTTCTTTGAGCACGAGAGCGTCTATCTGAGTTTGAACCTCGTCACCTATCATCATGTGCGGGGGTGGATCTTGAACTATAACACCTTTCGTAAAGTTCTTTATGTCTCGTCTGAATTGATGGTCAAGAGGGAGGAATTGTCGATGTTTGTCGAAGGAAGAATACTTGCCTTACATACTGGACAAGGGAACTTCCCGTGGACACACCAGCCGCAAAATAACCCATAAGCTGGCATGTCATGCAAGGAGTACATGTACCACACGTGCATTCTAAAGTTTGTCTTTGTTGCTCGGTCGTATGTCCACACCCCTTCATTCCAAGCCTTGAGCAAATAATCAATCAGAGGCTCCATGTACACACTCATATTATCTCTCGGGTATCTAAGAATTATCAACGACATGAATATGTACTGCCGTTGAAAGACGATGCCGGGAGGTAGATTGAGAGGGATAACAAACACGGGCCAACAAGTGTACGAGGCCGCCATAAAACCAAAAGGATTGAACCCATCTGTCGCTAGCGTGACACGTACATTGCGAGCCTCACCAGCTTTGTCACGATGGATATCATCAAATTTGGTCCATGCTTCAGCATCTGATGGATGTGTAAGGTTATCATTGTATTAGACGCCCGTTTTGTGCCATTCATTTGGTTCGCAGATTCCTCGGTCATGTAAATCCGTTGGATCCGCTGTATGGGCGGGATGTACCACAGGACACTCACTGGGATCGTGAGCTGCGTCTTTGGACGACCCTCACCAGAGTCTACCTCAACGTACCAAGACGCTTTACATTTCGGACAGTGTGTTGCTTTCTCATGTTCTTTCCTGAATAAGACGCATCCTTTCGGACAGACATGTATCTGCTTGTATGGCATCTTAAGTGCACTAAGGAATTTTCGTGCATCGTACAAGTTCTTCGGCAAAAGGTGATCTTTGGGAAGCATGTCACCAAAAACAGTCACCAAAGTATCGAAGCAATCTCGACTCAGGTTATGCTGGGACTTTACGGCCATCAGGCGGCCGATGACATCTAGTTGAGATATTTTGGTGTGCTGGTGAAGGGGTTTTTGAGCTGCAGCCAACATGTCATAATACGCCTTCGCGCTTGGCTCTGGCTCCTCCTCTGGACGTTCTCCTTGAAAATGTGCTTCATGAAAGTCATCTATCATGTCTGCTACTCCAACATCACCATCAAGTTCTCCGATCCGTTGTCTCACGGCCTCGGATCTCATACGATAGGTTTCACTATGGAAGGTCCACTTGGAATAGTCTTTCGTAAAACCATTGTTGTGCAGATGAGCTGCCATTTCCTGCTTGTTCCTTTGACATGAGTTTCTGCACTTGGCGTAGGGACACCAAATGGTTTTACTGTTTTTAGGTCCTTTAACCTTTCTAAATGCTTCATCCATGAAAGCTTGAGTGTTGTCAACCCATTCCTATGTCACACGACCATTTGGTGCCCATCCTTTGTACATCCACTCACGGTCATCCATTCTCTATCATATCAGCGAGTTATATAATATACATTGCATCCTGTACACGATGTCTACACATTCTAATAGGTAAAGATAGGTCCTAATCCCACCCGTGGATGCGTAGATGGGGTCAGTTCCTATGGTCTACTCCGATCCGAGACAGAATTTCGGCAGCACCTCCCCGCTGTTCTCCAAATACACGTCCCGTTAGGGAGATTGTGTATCCGGAGAACAACGGGGAGGTGCTGCCGAAACTCTGTCTCGGATCGGAGTAGACCATAGAAACTAACCCCATCTACGCATCCACGGGCTGTCCAAAAAACGTGGACAATTCGAAACAGATACAGCCATAAATATGCAAAGTTCTGCATATTTCAAACTGTATCTCTTTCGAACGGGAGATGCCTAACTAGGTTTCGCGATCTATGACGGAGAATGAAATTTTCCTCACCTTGCTGCTTTGAAGACGATGGCGGCTGCAGCTACGGACACCTGGCGGAGGAAGGCAGCGGGAACCCGATGCCGGAGGTCGCTGCTCAACTCCTGGGAAAATGAACATAATAGTGTCAATCAAAAATTTCGGCAGCACCTCCCCTGCACGGTGAGGTTTTCAAAACCTGCAAAAAAAGCCACAACACGAAGGTCGGGCCACACACAAAATTTCTTCTCACAGCTCGATGGCTGGAAACATAAAATGTGGTGCCGCACGACACGAGGTCAAATTGAAAAGTATGACAAGTCAAATTTAGATGCATGACAAGTTAAAATTCTATATCTAAAATTATGTATCTATATGTAAAATTCATAACTACAATGGACAGGTAGAGCATTGTTCTACTAAATTGCAGAATCATCAAAGACCAAACATGCTTTCTAAAATTACATTCTAAATTGCTATCACTAAAATTGCTATCTATTCCTATCTAAATTGCTATCACTAAAATTGCTATCTCAATCTAAAATTGCTATCTCAATCTAAAATTGCTATCTAAAAGTGCTATCTAAATTTTTAAAAAAAACTCTCCTCAGGGCTCAGGTAATCTCCGATGAGGCGACAGGACGCCACATCACCAACCAAGCTATGCTCCAGCAGCTTGACATGCTGAGAGATGCCATGTACACAGGCCGTTACATATTGGACACTTTCAGATACCAACTTCATGGTGAGGAGGACGCCAAAGATCAGGTTATGATTCATTCTTTGTCCCTCTCCAAAGTAAATTCTATAAAAGGAATCTGTTCTTCCAAAAGAAAGATTCTGCTGTTAGAACACTTGCAAGTGGCCCTTGACAATTTGAGTTCTATGATCCTTGATGTGAAAGAGTTGCTTGTGCTCTTGCCGAGCTATCCTCGCCTGAACTGCCAGCCTTATAGCATGCATCTCCAGCTGAGCAACTGCATGTTTGGCCGCCAGATGGAATATGAACTTGTGATCAACTTCCTGTTGCACACACAGCCTCATGGTTCCAAAGAATTCGAGGTTCTGCCAATTGTTGGTCCTGGCAAAGTTGGCAGGAGCACCCTTGTTGCTCATGTGTGCAAGAATGAAAGGATCCGTGATCATTTCTCAGAAATCTTCTTCTTGTGGGACCATGATTTTACAGATGATGACCTCTCTACATTCATAGGATGTGCAACAGGACAACAAAATCGCACATCCCACTCGAATAAAGATAGGGGATGGTTGGTTGTTGTTAACTTACTTGGTGATCTTAATGAAGATGCATGGAATGTGTTTTATTCTTCTTGTAAACAGCGAATTCCCAACAACAGTAAAATCATAATCACAAGCAGATCTGGCAAGATCACGAAGGTTGGAACAACATGTGCTCTAAATTTGAAGTATCTATCTCGTGAAGTGTTCTGGTATTTCTTCAAGACAGTTACATTTGGAGGCATAGATCCCAAGATGCACACGAGGTTTATGCATGTAGCCATGGAGATAGCTAAGTTGTTGGGCAGAGGCTTCATTGCTGCAAACATGGCTGCTCGTTTGCTAAGGAACAATTTTGACATCCACTTTTGGTGCAAGGTTCTAGCCTTCTTGAGAGGGGTCGTAGAGAAGCATGTATCCAAATTCGGTGTGCATCCGTCTGATCTTATTAACCAGAATAAACCTGTCCATATTGGGAGAATGGCTACACCTTTTGAAGATCTTATATTTTATTATGAGCATCAAAGCTCTTCACAAGAGGATGTTCCAAAGATAAGACTAGAAGATCTGATTTATGGAAGTGTTAAGGCTCATGGGAAATTGGAGCTGCTAGGATGGATTTCTCCAATACCACCCTACTATAGCTATGTTGTTACTTGTGAGGTCCGAGAGCTAAAACGTAGAGCTGCCAAAAGGAAACGTTCTATAGAAAATGGAATGACTCTTTGTTAATTGGATGTACTGCTAGGAATATCTTTGTATGTTTTGGTAGGGTGTCCCAAGCTGCTGGATAATAATAATGTCACATGTTGCAACATTGTGGAACCGTACTCTACTAGATTTAATTTTTAGTGTGCAAAGTGTTTACTAGTTATTGACATTTAACAGAATAATGCATGATGTTGAGGTACCACTACTAGGGAAACAGACATCCGTCCTAGGCAGATTTTCATATTAGTACCGGTTATTTTGGCACCCGGTACTAATGTGAACAAGAACCGGTACTAATGTGCGGTGCGAAGGGAAAGCCCCGCGGAGCCCTCGCGTGACCCACATTAGTACCGGTTTGTAATACGCACCGGTACTAATGTGGCACATTAGGACTGGTGTGTATTACAAACCGGTACTAATGTGAACGCTACACATTAGTACCGGGTGAAGAATAGCCCCGGTACAATAGGACACACATTAGTACCGGGCAAAGAGAAGCCCCGGTACTAATGTCATGTCACCCCTATACACGAGCCCCGCGTCCAACACTTAGAAATATTCTGGACTCCTGCGCACACCACCACCTCTCTCATTCTTATCTTCTTCTTTAATTTGCTCCCTCACCTTTCTCACGTCTCTCTTATCCACTCACGTGCGCGGTGGCCAACAGCGAGAGGTGCAGCGGCGGCGGCCAGCTAGCTTGTGGCGGTGCTGGGCGCGCGGCCTCCCGAGGTCGGGCTGCGCGGGGCTCCGGCACGTGGGGGCCAGCAGGCCGGGATTCCGGCCGGGGGCGCGGCGGCCAGCAGCGAGAGGCGCGGTGTGGGACCCCATCTGTAACGGTTGTTGTTTGGCGCCCGTTACGCATAAGCGCGGCAGGGTCGACTACGACCTCGCCCTGACCTCGCCACCATAACACCCGTTACCAATGAGGACTTCTGGTAACGGATTTCTTAAACGCCCGTTACATGTTTTCTTTGTAACGGACGTTAACATGCGTCCGTTACGAAAGTAAAACCTATCGGTAACGGGCTCTTTAAGTCCGTTACCGATGACTTTCCTATTGGAGACGCGTTGTTTTTAGGACGCGTCTCATTTTTTGACGACCCAATTGGCGACGCTTGTTTGGAGCTAGCATCTCCTTTGTTTTCTCACAATAGAGACGCGTGTTGTTATTACGCGTCGTTGTTTTTGCGTTCCGACCACTCTGCTATCTCGGACTGCAGCACTCGCTCTGAGGGCCCCACTCGCTCCCTCCCCGCCGTTGCTGCAGCAGCATTTTCACGCGCTTTCTGAAGGCCCCACTCGCTGCGCGCGCGCTCTCTCTCTTCAGAAAGCCGGCGCTGCAGCAGGCCGGCCGGCCGCGTGCGCGACGGCGAAAGGTGCCGGTGGACGTCGACCGCGGCGCGGCGTCCCTCCGCGCCGTACGTCATCCAAAGCAGCAGTTTATCCTCCTCCTCGGGCTCGGCGCCGTCCTTCGCGCCGTCACCGTCGCCATCGCCGCGGCCGCGACGCCTCATCCTCCTCCTCGGAAGCGCTCGCCTCGTAGATAGTCCTCGTCAAGGTAGAAATTGCCCCCTTTTATTGAACTTCGCTGTCCTAATCCTGTTACTCATCGGTTTTGGTGATGCATTATGCTCATTTGATGTATGAAAATTGCAGATGGCTGCTACTGCTCGGGCTTGGATGTACAGTAGTAAGTCCCGAGATTGGGCCAGTTTCTTAATGGGGTCAATGGTTTTCTAGATCAAGCAGAGGCGGATATGAGAAACCGTGGTGTTCAGGCAATGCTTTGCCCCTGTAAAGATTGTCTCAACGAGAAGAAGTTCGGACAACAAAATAACATTTTTCATCATTTCATCACACGTGGTTTCAAAGAAAATTACACGTGTTGTAATAAACATGGTGAGGAAGGGCTTAATGAAGTCGAAACAGGATGCCTAAATGAAGGTGAAGCACGACACCATGCTACAGGATGTCATGATGAAGAGCCTGATGAAGGTGGAGTTTTTGATGAGGAAAATGAACCATTCCCACCAATTGTGATGAGGCCTGAGGATATCACTGATCAAGAAGTTACGGGCTTCAATGATGGTGAGTTGTTGCAACGTGTGCACAATGTTGATCAAATGTTGCGGGATGTTGAGTTTCAAGGAGTGTATACAGTTTCTGAATTAGCGAGGCTGAAGCAGTTCGTTGAAGATTCAAAGAAATCCCTCTATCCTGGTTGCAAGAAGTACTCTCGCCTTTCTGGTGATCTAAAACTTCTGCAGCTTAAGGCAGATCATGGTTGGAGCAACAAAAGTTTCAAACAACTATTGGATCTCCTTAAGGACATGCTACCCGAGGGAAATCAAATAGCCGAGTCTGTCTATGAGGCAAAGAAGATAATTTGTCCTCTGGGAATAGAGGTTGAAAAAATTCATGCTTGCAAGAACAGTTGTGTATTGTTCTGTGGAGATTATGCAGACCTTGACAAGTGCCCCAAGTGTGGGTTCGATCGGTACAAGAGGAAAAAAGATGGTGGTGATGATAACAATGCTGATGACGAGAACGAGCTTGTGGAGATCACAGGCAAGAAGAAGAAGAAGAAGAAGAAGAAGAAGGTTAAAGGGGCTCCTATGAGGGTAGCATGGTATTTTTGCATCATTCCTCGGTTGAGAAGATGGTTCACCACATGAAAGGAGGCCCAACTCTTGCGTTGGCATAAGACACGAACGATGGAAGTTGGAAAGATTAAGCACCCCGCAGATGGCCAACAATGGCAAAACATTGATTCCCACTTCAAGGATTTTGCCGGTGAAAGCAGGAACATTCGGTTCACTATGAGCACAGATGGCGTGAACCCATTTGGTAACCAGAGCTCAACACATAGCACCTGGCCTATCGTGCTGTCAATGTACAACCTTCCACCCTGGCTATGCAAGAAACGGAAATACATGATGCTGACAATATTGGTCTCCGGGCCAAAGCAACCTGGCGACCGTATTGATGTCTACTTGAGGCCACTAGTTGATGACTTGAAGATACTTTGGAAGCCTGGTGTGAAGGAGGTTTGGGATGAGTTCGGCCGTGAGGATTTGGAAGCCTGGTGTGATGGAGGTTTGGGATGAGTTCGGCCGTGAGGAGCTCACATTGCACGCCATGTTGTTCACCACCATCAACGACAACCCGACTCATCGCAACCTTTCTGGCCAGAGTAAAAGGAAAGGCGCAGCTTTCCCACACTGCTTGGAAGAAACTTGTGCATTGTGGCTAAGAAATTCAAAGAAATTCTCATTTATGGGGCACCGTCGTTTCCTCAGCAAGAAACATGCCTACCAGGACATGGATTGTCAATTTAATGGGGAAAAGGAGAATCGACAGGCGCCAATGCATGTGACTGGAGATCTGCTCCACTTGCAAGTCAAGGACGTCGAAACTATCGAGGAGTTACCCAAATTGTCTGAAAAGAAACTTCGCAAAAGAAAGAAGCGAGATGGTGAAGAAGAAGAAGAAGAAGATGGGCGAGGAATGTGGAACAAGAAATCAATTCTATGGGAGCTAGAGTATTGGCGGCTTTTGGATGTGTGTCATTCGATTGACAACATGCACGTCAAGAAGAATGTGTGTGAAGCTACTTTGGGAACATTGCTACAACAGAAGTCGAAAGGAAAAGATCATAAAAATGCAAGGGATGATCTTAAAGAAATGGACATTAGGCCGGAGCTCTATGCAGAGGAAACAGACACAGGGATGGACCTTCCCGTTGCTGCAACCACCTTGTCAAAGGCAGAGAGAAAAGAATTCTGTGAGTTTTTGCATGGTTTGAAAGTACCTTCAGGCTACTCATCGAACTTCAAGAGGCTAGTGTCGGTGAAGGACATGAAAATGAATTTCAACTTGATGAAATCTCATGATTGCCATGTGTTGATGACATCTATTCTTCCTGTTGCACTAAGAGGTATCAAGATAGAACTGGTTCGCGACACGGTCATGAGCTTGTGTTTATTCTTCAATGAAATAGAACAGAAGGTGATTGAAGAGGAAAAACTATTGGCCTTAGAGAGGAGACATTTCGAGACCCTATGCCTGCTTGAAGCTACCTTCCCACCATCATTCTTTGATCTCATGCTGCATCTAACAACACACCTCGCAAGGGAGATCTGGTACCTTGGCCCATCTTACCTTCATCAGATGTTTCCATATGAGAGGTACTTTGGATTCCTCAGATCATTGGTACATAACAGGTCATTTCCGGAGGGAGCCATTGTTCGTGGCTATGAGACCATTGAAGCAGTGGATGGGCCATGGGTTATATGGACCCCCAAAACCCCATTGGTGTGCCTCATTCACGGCATGGAGGTAGGCTTTCAGGTGTTGGGACCCTGGGGAAAAAGTCAATCACTCTGCACCCAGAGGACTTCAGGAAGGCTCATTTCCCCATGATAGAACAGAGCGTAGAGGTTACACCATTTGGCAATAAGCACAAGCAAGAACTACGTGAACAAAACCCTGGCTGTACTGAGGATTGGGTTGCAAAGAGGCACATGCAATGCTTCAACAGCTGGCTCCGATATTATGTCCAGCAGAGTGGCAGCGCTGCTATATCCGATGATATAAGAAAACTAGCAGCAGGGCCATTATTCACTGTTACAACATATCAAGCAATGGATATCAATGGATACACATTCTACACCATGGCCCAGGATGCCAAGAGCATCTATCAAAACAGTGGTGTGCGTGTACGGGCCGTCGACAATAAGAGGAACACAACCACATATTATGGTCAAATAGAGGAAATTTGGGAGCTTGATTATGTAGGATTCAAGGTAGCCTTGTTTCGGTGTAGATGGGTCACCAATGCGAAGAGAGCTATGATCAAGGACAAATTTGGTTATGTTAGTGTTGATCTCCGGGTCTTTGGTTACAAAACCGAACCGTTTGTCTTCGCCAAGGATGTTGAGCAAGTGTTCTATGTACCTGACCTTGCAAAGAATAACTGGAGTGTGGTTTTGCCTGGAAAAAAAGGATTGTGGGGTTGAAAATGTTGTTGAGGAGGAGGAATACAACCAGTTTGACGAAAGTCCATCCTTTCACACTTCATACATGCCCCGAGTCTTGGGAGCTAACAAAACACCATACTTGCGAAGCGACCATCGTGAAAAGATCCATATACAAAAATCAAAGAAGAAAAAGAAGCAAGATTGATTTCTGCTGAATCCGATCCTTTTTGTAAAATGCAGGGATGTCTATTGCTAGAAATGGAATCCTTTTTATAATATATATAGGATGTGTATTAGTGGAATTTGAATGAATCTCCTTTCTGTAATATATGATGATGCCTAAGATACTGCCTAAGATGCCTATATATTCTGCCTAAGATACTGCCTAAGATGCCTAAGATACTGCCTAAGATGCCTATAAGCGAGATGTGCAATTAGTATTTTGTCTAACATTCCGTCAAACTTCAAAGAGTTTGACTCCTCGATAAGCGAGATGTGCAATTAGTAGTATCCACTCATCGGAGACGCGTCTCCTGTATCTTCTCTCCGAAATAAATAACCGCGAAACCACCACATCCCCTTCATCTACCCACGAGAAAACCACAACTGCCTATACACTCCTCGTCGTGCCTCCTCCGCGATCATCGTCGGCACTCATGGCATCGAGGGAGCACCCGCGGTCGCTCGCGGAACTCCCGGTGGAGGCTGGCGATCATCATTGGCCGAGTCGGTGCGACATCGAATCGGCCTATGGAGGACCTCTGCAGCCTATGGGCAACCTGCAAGGACATGCTTCGCCCCTGCCGCGATAGAGACGTCGGTAGGCGCCTGCCACTAGATCGGGTTCCAGTCGAGCAGATGCAGAACAACGACCCCGTCGGCTACGACATCTTCCTTCGTAGCCTGGCTGTAGCCGGCAACCCGGTGGCCTGCTTCCTCACCGAGATGGATGACATCTTCGGCAGGAACCATGGCCCTCAGCCTCCCCTCGACGAGCTCCACCGCGCTGCCAAGGACGGGCACAGAGGGGCGGCCTATGTGGCCGCCGTCTTCCTCTACAAAGCCAACAGCGGGGCCGACGCTGACGCCACTGCAATTGCGTACATGAAACAGGTTGAGGGCGAGGAGCAAGGACAGTGGCGTCCGCATTTGATCAGCAATGTGCAGTCCCTAGATTTCCGGCATCGTGGGGTCAATCTGGCTTGGCAAATTAGGAGTGTCGCCCTCCGCCATGGCCTCGGCCGGCCGACGCTGCCAACGGCGGTGGCGCGAGGCAACATTCAACATTGCGCAGGCAAAGCATTCTGCGGTACGGCGCCGAGCCGGAGGGGGTTTTGCATGTATTTCTGTAGTGATGAATGTAGGCTTCGTTACGAATGTAATGTCTTCTTCTATCGTGTAAAGTATCGTCCAATCGGTTATTGATAGACAAGATTTGATTTCTCACATTTCTGAGTCAAATCCAAGGTTGCGGCGCCCTCTGCTTCCTCCTCTGTTCTATTGGAATGAAGAACAGTTTGTGTGGGAAAATGAGACGAGGATTAACCATCCCGTGTCTCTAATTAGGGTGGGGCCCAGTTCTATTGGAACGAAGAACAGTTCTCATTTCTCCTTTTAATCTGTAGTCAAATTTTGTAACATGTATTTCTCTGTCGTGCTTAGTCCAAATTTGATGATTTTTTTCCCTAGTTTTTTCTAAAATCCCCATCTTTTCATTAATTTCATTGTTTAGTGTATATTCCGTTTCGTGAATAATGTTTATATGCCTTATCTTGTTCTTTGTAAGTCCAACATAGAAATATTATTTGTTTTCCACAACCATTAGTAATGAAACTTTACATTTCTTGAACTTAAGGTGAACACATGCTTGTGTTAAAATTTCAAATGCATACGAGATCGAACATGTTGCAAAGTGTGGAAAACTTCAATGTTCAAGCAACATTCTAGGAAACTATGTGAGAGATGTAGCCATTTGTACACAAGTATATTCCTCCTTTATCGAAACCATTTGAATTTTTTTTTGACAAGTTTAGGTACCCAAATTATGTTTCCACGTAAATTTGTAGAATTTTTGGAGCAAACTAAGTTTATTAGAATTATTATATCACAAGCATGAGATGTATATTCGAATTATAAGAATGTTAGTTATACAAGTGTGACTGTTGATATTTTATTAAAATACTAAATGTCCAAATATGAATTGATGTTATTTTTAATGAATTTTTAGGCGTTGTTTTACCGGCTCTAATATTTGATGGATGCGAGTTTGAGTTCTAAAAAATAGTGTCGGGCCCACGTGTTAGTGTCAGCAGTCCGGACCAACCTGCCAACGAAGGCGACGCGAGTTTACTAACCGGCGTCGGAGATGACTATCCATTGTCTCCAAGATCGAGTTCATCACAGGAGGAACAGATACTGTAGGCGATGCTGACGGATCTGCCAGCGTCTCTTAGATCGAGTTCATGCGACATGTATACAAAATCCAACAACCAAACTAACCAGTTCATGATCGACAAACAAACTATAAGCAGTTCATGATCGACACACTAAGCAGTCCAACAACCTGACGAGAACAAACTGACGAATACACAATAATCACAAACACATTATTAATGGTACAAGAGTGGATCAATTAGTCGCTCGCCGCTGTCGGAGTCCCGCCGTCATCGCCGCCGTCGGAGTTGTCGTCGTCGCCGAGGAGAGACCGCTGGACCACGGGGAGCTTCTCAAACTTTTCAGCCAACACGTGGATCCTGAAGGCGAGACCCTTGAGGTTGCGATCCTTGTAATCGTCAGGCGCCTCGATCTTGAATGCTGCGCCAACATCTCGAAGCTTAATGAACGCGCCCTGCAGCAGTTCGACGGCGAAGCTGATGTCGGTGGCCTCCGAATTCTTCTCCTTCTTCTCCTTGGGCGCCATCGGCTCCTTCCCCTTCTCCTTGATGGTCAACTTCCTCCGACGGCGGCTTTCGTCGTCGTCATCCTCTCTTCGTCCCCGCTTCGCCGACGGGTCACTCGACACCTTGCTCTTCTCGCTCCTTGTTGGTGTGATCTCTCGTTGACCGGAGTTTGTGGTTTTTTGATGGCGAGGGGGAAGAAGATGAAGCGAAAGAAACGATATGATTATGGAGCAACCAGCAGTCGTCGGGGATTTATGATGACAAGACGTGAACCGTCAGGACGCCTTCCTCCCCACGCCCCACGTCCCCCTACACCTCGGGAACCATTTTTTGGGAGCAAAACCGTCCAAAAACACGCGTCGCATTTCAATTTCGCGGGAAGGTGGAGGGGCAGGGGCAGTTGTCGGGCCCACACGTCAGTAGCCAAACCGCGTCGCATTTCACGTTCCATAAATGGCCGCGTCGCATTTCAATTTCCAAACCCCATCGCATTTCAATTTCAGATCCCGTCGCATTTCCATTTCCTTCCCCTTCTCCTTCATGGCCACGGTGTGCTTCATGGAGCTGCTGCCAAATGAACTGGTTACCCAGATCATCCTCCGCTGCATCAAGGGTGAGCCCGTCATTCGTTTCCTGATCCTTCGTAATCGGGTCTGCGGCACCTTCCGGCGCATCTGCGACTTGGATGAGGTACTCCTGCAGGTGTCGCTGCGTGAGCTTCGTCAAGTCTGCAAGAATCTCTACGTCAGGTCCTTGATGGAGGAGCGCTTCCGCCTCGCCAAACATCCGGAGGCATTATGCTTCGAGGGGATGGAGAGGTTGATGAGGCGGCGGAATCCCGATGAGGGTCTGGAGCTCGTCAGAAAGGCCGCTGCCAAAGACGCCGGTGCGAAGTACTTCTTAGCGATGCTGAAGTACCGTCGCAACCCTGCGGACCCCGAAACGATGGCACTGCTCCACAAAATCAGCGGCGGGCCGTCGCCCCCTGACGGGCGGTGGAAGAACCACAACCTGCGCCGGCTGCGCTACCTCATCCGCCAGGATCTCCAGAACATTGTGTGGTGGTACTGGCTTCGTGACGGCGATGATGACATTCCGTTGCTGCTCATCCAGAATCCCCACGTCTGCATTTGGGCAGCGGGATGTAGGCGCTACGGGCTGGAGACCCCAGGGATCATCCACTACTGCAGCGCCGAGTGTCGCATCCGTCATGAGTTCGACCTCTGGACGCGTGAATTCAGCGCCGCGGTGGAGTACGCCGTCAGCAGGATGAACATCGGGATGTAGGCGGAAGCATCAATAAAAATTATGTATCTTTTTTTTTGCGGGTGAAAAATTATGTATCTTGAATGTAAATTATTACATATTCTGTGTCGCATCCACAAGATTTGATTTGTCACGTTTCTGAGTCAAATCGAAGGTTGCGGTGGTCTCATTTGCCGCATTAGAGGCCTAGGGTGCCCTCTTGGATGTCAAAGCGGGCACGGTGGCGGCGGCGGCGGTGGCCTCTGCTAGTCTGCTTCCTCCTTTGTTCTATTGGGTGGGCGTAGGAGACGAGGATTGGAGGGGCAAATGAGACACGGGTTAACCACCCCCTCTGTTCTATTGGAATGAAGAACAGTTATCATTTCTCCTTTTAATCTGCAGTCAAATTTTGTAACATGTATTTCTCCGTCGTACTTAGTCCAAATTTGATGATTTATTTTCTTATTTTTTCTAAAATCCCCATATTTTCATTAATTTCATTGTTTAGTGTATATTCCGTTTCGTGAATAATGTTTATATGTCTTTATCTTGTTCTTTGTAAGTACAACATAGAAAAAATATTTGTTTTCCACAACCATTAGTAATGAAACTTTGCATTTCGTAATCTTAAGGTGAACACAAGCTTGTGTAAAAATTTCAAATGCGTACGAGATCGAACATGTTGCAAAGTGTGGAAAACTTCAATGTTCAAGCAACATTCTAAGAAACTATGTGAGAGATGTAGCCATTTGTACACAAGTATATTCTTCCTTTATCGAAACCATTTGAATTTTTTATGACAAGTTTAGGTACCCAATTTATGTTGCCACGTCAATTTGTAGAATTTTTGGATCAAACTAAGATGTTATTAGAATTATTATATCACAAGCATGAGATGTATATTCGAATTATAAGAATGTTGGGTACACAAGTGTGACTGTTGATATTTTATTAAAATACTAAATGTCCAAATATTAATTGAAGTTATTTTTAATGAATTTTTAGGTGCTGTTTTACCGGCTCTAATATTTGATGGATGCGAGTTTCATTTCTAAAGAATAGTGTCGGGCCCACGCGTCAGTGTCAGTAGCCTATATAAAGAAGATACCTACCGACGAAGCCGACGCGGGTTTACTAACCAGCGTCGGTGATGACTATCCATTGTCAGCGTCAGCAGGCAAACCTTGCGCGCGCTGTTCAAAAATTCCCACCTATATTGACTATAATGCCCATGGAATTCCAATTCCACCAGAGAGCCGTTCAAGGGCATGCCAGTAATTTCCGTGAACATAGTAACCCGCGCGCAGGGGACATATATATACTCGGGAGTCTAATTCAGACAGATCCAGGAGTCTAATTCAGACAGATCCACCACGCCCACAGTCTCCCCGCCACCGCCCTGCTCCTTCTCCAGCCCTAGCCCGCCGCCGCCGCTCTCCCCGCCGCAGCCCTGCTCTTCTCCAGCCCCACCGTTCCCGGCGTGACGTCGGCGAAGCGGCTCCAGCCGTGATGACGGTGACGAGGAGGCGGTTACTGGCGTGCGGACGGCGTCCTGGCCAACCTAGAGACGATGACGCGGATCTGGCATCCCCGACCACGACGACGAGGCGTCCACCTCAGGCAACGAGGCGACGCGGATCGGGCCTCTCCGACCACCACGAGAACAACTACTTCATTCGCGACAGAGGTTAGTGCTGCTTGAACCCCCAACGCCCTCTCTGTGCTCGGTCACCCAATCTGCTATTCCTGTCAAGGTGGATTAGGGAGACATGCTACTTTACAGTTGTTCACATAGGATTATTCTCCTGGAATTCCCTGCATTAGTACAGCATGCCTTAATAGTTCAATTTTAATTGATTGGCTGTGGATTTGACGGATGAATTTTGTTCCTCCAAGTCTATTTGGATAAATTGTTGCTAACAGATGAACTTATATGAACTGTTCAAATTCTGTTATGCTTCGAATGTACCAGATCGACAGTTATGCTTTGGACCTGTTAGCATACTTTAGTTCTAATTGCTTTGTCCTTTTGTTGCATGTACACATGGAACACACAATTCATTACTGCTGAAGTTGGACAAGGAAGCAGTTGAAGGAATTTAGTCTCTTCTTTGATATATAAGCATATTGCTTCACCCTGTCAAAATGGTTAGCACCTATCCCCAACCTGTATGCTAATATCAACTATTTTGCCTGTCAGAGAATAAGAATTTATCTTATTTTGTTTAGGTTTTCAGTCTAGCTTATGTTGCTCTACTGACAACCTGACATATCATCTATGCAGTCTCCCACAACACCAAACTCCTCTACCTCCAGTGCACCATCACAGCCCATTGACGGTGAACCTTGTTCACAGCCTATCAATGGTGATCCTTCTTCACAGGGTCAATCAGCACATACTGCTGCGAGTAGTACTCGATCCCGTGGGTCAAGGACACAAACCAAATGGCCAGAAGACAAGTTGACCGCAATGGACTTGATAACAATTATTGGCCTACCCCAGATGCAGCGAGGGATAGATTTGTATTGGTCTGTGGCCTCATTGCTCGAGAGAGGGTGTCAATCAACAGGCCAGTTGAAGATCTCTCACCAATTGAGAAGGAAGAGCGATTCACAGTTTTAGAGGAAAAGCTAGATTACCCAGCCAATCTGGCTGAATCTATTCGCAAGAAGGCAGTTAAGGCAGCTATGTCAGGGATTGGAACCTTGCAACGGCAGTTCAAGACCCATTTAAGAAAAAAATTTGTGAGCCAAGAGGAGACTCCCTTTGTGAAGCATGCCTTTTTGCAGCTAGAAGACTGGATCGTGTTTGTGCAGGAAACCAATTCTCCTATATTTCAGCGATTGAGCCAGGGGATGAAAGAAAAGAGAGCATTGCATGATAAGCCACACAGGACGGGCAGAAAAGGTTATGTTCGTAAAAGGAAAGAGTGGGAGGAGGAAGATGCAAAGCTAGCTGAAGAAGGAAAACAGAACCCTTGGGACCAATTTCCTGGACGTTCAAGGCCTTATCTGCGGGCAAGGGTAGGGAAGAGGAAGACCACTAGTGAAGGAAGCAGGGACATAACTTTCAGTAACCCTGCGGTGGTGGGGGTAGCAACTAGGGTGGAAACACTTGCATCTCAGGCTAGCGATGGTTCTTTCGGGGTTAGGGAGAATGATATCCTCACCGCAGCACTTGAGACTCCAGAGCATCGAGGTCGGGTCCGAGGCGTGTCTAGTTCACTTGGCTGGGGTAAAGGGTTTGGTAAAGAGTTTGCTGGAATGTACAGGAAGAAGAGGAACAAGAAGGCTGAACCACAGATGGAACACCTAGTTGTTGAAGCAGTCACCAGAGTTGTCTCCATTCTACAAGAATCAGGCTTTGAAATAAGGAAAAAGGTACTTCATCCTCCCCAATCACCACCTGTCAGTTGCAGCGAGGAAGAAGATGTGCATGACCTCGAGGAAGAAGATGTGCATGGCCTCGAGGAAGAAGATGTGCATGGCAGTGAGGAAGAAGAAGCACGTGGCAGAGATGAAGACCATTGGCATGTCAGCAAGGACGAAGGTAGTCAACAGCACATTGATAGTCGATCACCTATGCTGGACACAATAGATAAGCTGACAGAGCCAACTAAGTGCAGCCTTTTGGATGGCTCCGGGAATAAAGTGGAGCTCGCACTAGCCACTATCTTTCCATTGCAAAAGACTCTCCATACAGTACCGGTGCAGGATGGGTATGCTGTGGTGCAACCTAGTTATGTGTGGGGCAATACGGGTCACTACCCTCTGCCTGTACCAATTGGGGGGGATGAAGTAACAACCCTAGCTGAGGCTCTCTGTATAAGGATCCAATGGTCTAAGAACAGGATCCATGTACCACCCATTACGAGAAATACCAACCCTGCTCCCACATCAGGTAGCAGGGGTACAGCATCAGATGGAGGTACTGCAGCTCAGCGTCAGCAAGAGAAAGCTCAGCAGCAGCAGCTGCTGCAGATCAGCAAAACTACGCAGCAGGAGCATCGACAACAGCAGGAGGAGGACAGGCAATCTCCGCCTAAGAAGCAGCAGTAGATCAGCAAAACTATGCAGCAGGAGCATCGACAACAACAGGAGGAACCCAAGCAATCTCCACCTAAGCAGCAGCAGCAACAGCAGCAGTAGCGACAGGCGGAGGACAGGCAATCTCCGCCTGAGCAGCAGCCACCACAGAAGAAGGGGGCCAGGAAACCTCTGCCTAGAGATGACCTTCTTAACTGTTTTTGGACAAAACAGGATCCAAAATACAAACCTGTTGTGCCTATGTTGTCAGAAGCGGACTTACAGGCTGCTGGACCAAATTGTGCCAGGTTGCATGCTTACACCATGGAACACAGTAAGGATAAACTTAGTTTTCCAGCAAAGTTGCCTGAAGACTCCTTTCATGGTGCTGGTGATTTAATGTTAAACATTGCATTCAGTAATGTGTATGACCTTATAACCCTAGTTGCTCTGGATGAGACCTTCTTGAGGTTGTGGACATTGTAAGTGACTTAAAACCAAAATAGATATTTCTTTAATTTTGACCACAAAGTTCATGCATGCTAACATTTGGATTTTTTGTTGGAAAATGAAGGACAAGGCAGCGGAGATGAAGATTAGTGTTGGGTTTTTAGATCCACAGGTTCTCACGACCACAAAGATTCATAAGGAGTCTAGCCTTGTAATAAAAGCATTGAGAAATGCAATGACGAATGACTACGTGGTGGGTGCCTTCGGCACCGGTGGCCACTATGTCACACTGATCATCTGTATGAAGTTCAAAGAGGTTTGGTATCTAGATTCTGCTAAACATCATCCCCTGCGAAAGTTCGAAGACCTCCGAGCGCTTGTGACTTGGTCCGTACCTTGTAGGTTTTGTTCACAAAATTCAATCTCTTAGTGTTTCTAATCGGTATTGCTGATCATGCAGGGCCTCTGAACATATTTGCCCAAAGGACGAAGGGATGAAAGGATAGAAGACAAAGCTAAAATCCAATCAGACATTCAAGCACAAGCCAAATACCACTGTAAGACCGAGGTTTTTTTTATGGTCCCTTCATACCAATTTGGTACTGCATTAACTTGTCATTTTGGTACCTCGATGCGCAGTGTGCTCAGCAGCCATCGGGGTCCTTTTTGCATGGATTCCATGTGGTACTCAATATGTTCAAACTACTTGAAGACATACCTCACATCAAGAAGGCTGCTGTAAGTAGATAATGCTCTCACCCTTGTCTCTGCTCATATATTCTCCATTTGATTTTAGAAACTGATTTGTACTTGTATTCTCATAATTATTTTATATTGCAGGATTTCAAACCTGCCCTTAATGTTTCTACAGAAGATCTAAAGCCGGTGCGGGAGATGCTGTGCGAGTACATTGTTAAGGAGATCCTCGACCGAAACTGCAACCTCTATAATGGTGCACCGTGAGTTCATTGTACTGCCTGACAAACTTGAAACTAGCTTGCTGCATTTAGGCTAGTTTAGTACTGCCTGAGAAACCTGCTTGGCTGGGGTCAGATGTTGCCTGGTTTAGGCAGTTTTCTCAGGACTCCATCCAAACAAAGCACCGATGACAAACTTGAAACTTTAGCATGCATGTCGATCTGATGAGGAACTTGATGTGATCTCGCATTATTGTGTATATATATGTGATCTTGCTTGTGTATATATGTGATGAGAATGTGTTTGTGATGTCTCCTAGCATTGCTGTGGTGGCTGCCAAATCCTGGCTGTTTCCAGGATGTAGCCCCTGATCTGGTGGCTGCCAAATCCTGGCTGGTTCCGGGATGTAGCCAGAAAATGGGCAGGTTACTGTAGGTGCCCTACGTATCGGTCACGGGCGTTAAATAAGGCACGTTACAAAAACAGATCCGTGAGTAACGGGCTTCACTTGGAACACCCGTTACAAGTATGACAAAACTGTAATGGGCCGCATAAAGGCCCGTTACTAATACTGACCGGTGGGCCCTACAAGTTGATGCTTTCGTCGAGACAGAGGAGACGCGCTTCTAGAGCACGCGTCTCCTGTCGTCGAGACAGACATGACGCGCGTCCAGAGCACACGTCTCCTTTCGTGGAGACAGGCGAGACGCGCGTCCAGAGCACGCGTCTCCTGTCGTCCAGACAGAGAAGACGCGCGTACAAAAAATGCGTCTCCTTACGTGCAGACGCGTGTCCACAGCAAACGTCTCCGATAGTGAGTTCATGTAACGGGCTAGGTTTCTGTGCCCGTTACCAAAGGTCCATGTGAGCCCAGAGAAACAGACATTTCAGGTGACCGGTAACTTGTTTTGGTAACGGCCTTTGTTAGACGCCCGTTACAATTACGTGTTATCAGTAACGGGCATCCGCTCGTTACCTTTCTTGGCTTATTTGTAACGCTTGATCGGTAACAGGCATTTTGCCCGTTACCAATAGCCATCCGCGCCCGTTACCAATGGTTGTTTTTCACGTAGTGCGTGGGGCTCCGGCGCGGTGGCCAACGACAGGCCTACGGGGGCGCGGTGGCCAACGACGGGCCCGCGGGGGCGCGCGCGGCCTGGCGGGAGCGGGAGGGATCCCGGCGCGGGCGGCTTGGCGGGAGCGGGAGGGATCCCGGCGCGGCACGGCCGGGAGAGGCCTCCCTGTCGGCGGGTGGAGGCTGGCAGCCTTTCGGTGCGGCGGCGGTCGTGGCCCTGGTGGAGATGCGCGCGGCGACGGATCGATGTTATGTGAATCCTCTCCCTCTTTTTTTTCTTTTCTTGTTCTTTGTTTGTGAAGCTTATGCAAGGTATGAATGTGGATACTTGTGAATTTGGTGAATTTGTGATTGTAAATACTATTGTGAAATTTTGTGTTCTTGTGTGATTCGATTTTTGATCTGTAAATTAAAATCTAAGATGTATATATATATGAGATGTATGTGATTGATTGAGAGATGAGATGAGATGAGATGAGATGATGTGATGAGATGATAAGAAAGAAAATAAAAAAAGGAAAATAATAGAAAAGAAGCAGATGGAGGAGGGAGGGACGGACGTTGTTGGGGCATGCACATTAGTACCGGGCCTCATCCCCACCTGGTACTAATGTGCACATTGGTACCGATTTTCCAAACCGGTATTAATGTGACTTCACATTAGTACCGAACGAACAATATCGGTTTGGAAACCGGTACTAAAAGGGGTTCTCAACCGGTAAAGGAGGTGCTTTCCCTAGTAGTGTACATATTCTTCATGATATGATGAATCGCTTGTCATTATTTTACTCTAGGAATTTAGTATAACCTGCCCCATAATCTGGGCATCAGGGCATGGATATTTGTTTCATTTATGTTTTCAGTTCAACTCTGCATACCATTCTGTGATCAGAGCCTCATGATCGGTGATTCGTCAGTGCAGCTGCCATGTAACAACCTAAATTTACTATTTTGCAATTTACTAAAATTTATTAGAATTTATTTTAATCTTGTTTAAGGATTTAAGGATTTTCTAAGGTTTTATGTGATTTATAGGCATTTAAACGTTTTTCAAAATTTAATTAATGAATTATAGGAGTTTATTGTGGCATTCATGTTGATTCATTATTTTTGATTGTTTGAATTCCAATTTGAATTTGAATTCAATTGTTTGATCTTTTTAAAATTCCAAAAGTTTTTCTTTTCTCCCTCCTTTTCTTTCCCTTCTTGCGGGCCAGTTTCGCTTGAAGCCCACCAGCCGAAAGTCCTGCACCGCCCCCTAATCTTCCTCGCACAGCTCGGCCGCCATCTCCTCTATCCCTTTTCCCCAAACCCTAGCAAGCTCCAGCGCCGCCGGGTCCCGAACCTTAGCTCCTAAGCCGCCGCCATCGACCTCTTGCTCCGCCACCTCTCCGTCAGCGCAAAGCCACTCTGGGGCACCGCCAGGAGGTGAGAAGGCCGCCCGTGTTATTTGTTTGCACCATCGTGCACTGCTTCGCTCACAAGAGCTCGCCGGAGTTGGCGTCGGCCTTGACTCCGCCCCGTCGAGCCGCACACCATCACCGCCGCGTCTCCGTCCTCCCCAACCCCCTGGACGTGTTCTCCGTCACCCCAGCTAGCTCTAGAGCCAAACCTCGTCCCGATCCATGCAAAGAGGCTCGAATTCGAGCTAAGTCCGGCGTACCCGCCGCCGTCCTCCGCTGTCGCGCGCCGTCCGCCTCGCCGGAGATGCTCGCAGCCGTCCGATCCGGGAGCTACGGCCGAGATGATCCATCCGCCAGTCAAACCGCCGGCGTACCGGTCAGCCCTGCCAGTTTTGCGAAAGAGACCCCAACTTCTTTAGTTTTTGCAAGCCGGTCCTTCCACCTATAAAAAGGCTTACGTATAGGTCCTTTTCTTTAGGTTTTAGCCCCTAATGTTCCCAGTTTTTGCGCCCGAAGTCCAACTTCGTTAGTTTTTCACGGTGGACCTTAAGTTTATACGCATAATCTTGTTTTAGCCCCTAGTTTCTTGCAGTTAGACCCCTAGAAGTTTAGTTTCCTCGCAGATAAGCCCCTGAATCTTGTATAGCTCATATCTTTTGCGTTTTAACTCCGTTTTCAGCGTTCTTTATATCCACGGGTTCGTCTCGACGAGTAGATTAGTTTAGTGCAGCTTTTGTTCCTGTTTGCAATGATTAGTGAATTGTTTCTTATTTTATTGTATTGCTCCTTTGCATGTGAATGTGTGATGCGTAGAGAACGATCCGTTCGTGGGAGTTCCTGAAGGAGAAGACTTTGAAGACTCTGAGCAGTTTCCGGCTATTGTGGAAGGCAAGTGTCCTTGATCATTCCCGTTTTACCTATATAACATGCATATTAATCATTGTATTTATTTATTGTGTTGCATTAATATGATGGATTCCTATTAAGGACAATGTCTAGATTCTTTTGACTATTACCTTGCAACTGGGTTACTTAATTAATCTTGATGGTAGATGCTGCTTAGCTTGCTCAACTGGGATGGTAATGAATAACATGGATACTACTTTTATACTCTATGTTCCTATATGATAATTTAATTGAAAGACCATATTTATTAATCGGAACATGGAGCGACCACCCAGGACAACAGTGCAACCACAAGGCTATATGGCTCTGGCTTGGCTGAATAATTAGAAACCTTGATATTGGGGTGACCTTACCTGATAAGGGAAAGGGGGAGCACTAGTGGGGTATAGACTCGCGCTAGTAGGGAGTTGGGCTTTGCTAAGACACGGTACCTACTAGGGGACTTTATACTCTGCAACGACTCGAAACCTTCGCGGGTTGCTTCGCATTGGGGAATCTTTGTAAAACCTCGTAGCGTCCCTATGCAATCACACCTCGACGGTGTGGTATGATGCCTGATCAGCATCGCGTGGTTGGGTTTAAAGTTCATAGAACTTTTACGTGACTTGTGGTGAAAGTGTACAACCTCTGCAGAGTGTAAAACTAATCGATTAGCCGTGCTCACGGTCAAGAGCGACCTGGACCCTCACATGATTAATTTATGAAAGTTGAAATTAATTTGCTGAATATACCTTATGTTGATGATGCTCTTCATTAATTGAGGGATGGTATATACTTATACCTTATTAGTAATCAAGTGCTAATAAAATTTGACCAATTAAAATGCTAAAGTGCTTAAACCCTATGGCCATCCACTTATCCAGTCTTGCATGTTTATTATGTTATTCTCCCCTTGCTGAGTACGGCATGTGCTCACGCTTGTTCTTATTATTGCAACTACACAACCCAGATTGTTGCTCAGACATGAAGATTTTGGAGAAGTACTAGGTGTATGTGTCACCAGTCAGCTGCCTGTGGTGATTCCGTCTAAAGATCCGCTGCTAGTTGTTCGCTCTGTTGATACGTTTATGAGACATTCGGTCATGTAATGGTTATAATACTCTCTTTTACACTTTGGTATTGTATTTGGTATTCACTGAGTTATTATGTGTGTGTAACTTGATCCTGGCGCACATGTAATTTATGCATCCGGTTTTGGTTTATAAAACTGGGTGTGACATGCCACAGCGTGGCTTGTCCATTGGCGTAGCTACAGGGTATGCCGGGTGGGCCACGGCATACCCTGTAGATCTTGGCCCAAGACCAATGGAGCCCAATAGTCCATATGCAAAAATACACGCATCAGTTAAAATCTATTGCAATCCGCTGCCTCTTCGTTCTCTCGCAGATCGACTTCCCGTCCGTGGCTCCCCGTCAGCTGACTGCTACCACCCTACCACCGTTGTAGCGGCCTAACCGTCCACCGTCCGGGTCTGGCCGGCCACTCCTCACCCATACACGTCGGCAGTCCGGTGCACAGGCATCTACAAATTGCAGTTCTGCAATTCTGCTGCCGACCTGTCCCCAGCGGCACTTGCTGTTTCGTTTCTTGTTGTTGCCTGTTGGTGACTTGATGCTCATATCGCAGGTATATATCATCCTTGAACTTTATTATAAAGGTGTGTGAAACTTTTATATGCATGATTTGGACTATTTCTATTACATTATGGGCAACTTTTTAGCTCAATCGTTGAATTTAGGATTTGATATGTTCATTCTAGTGATTTATAAATTGCTTACCGAGTTATATAGGGATTATACCGTTTATATATTGCTAGAACCGCATTATATATATAGATTCTTTTGCGTGTGGCATACCCTTTGGTAAAATCCTAGCTACGCCACTGGGCGGCTTGTCTGTCCGATTCACCATCGCCGGCAACCCAGCGCAGTTTGACTGGAATGCCGAACAAGTCCAAGCTGCATTCAAACAACAGGAGTATATGATGGTGTCGATTATGGAACTTGTGGTAGCCTACTAGCCAGTGTACATCCAACACTTCGTCATTTCAAGTTTGTCATGAGGAAATTGAATTGTCCAGATACGAGTCTGGAACTATACCAGACAATATACAATGCCAAGATTTTACAGGAGACTGAACATACATCATGTCTAAGATTTTACAGAAAAGTGCCGCCATATTCATCAGCTCAACAGCAATTCTGCTGCATGTTCCTGTATCCCAAACCAAAATTGTGAGCAGTGAACACACATCTGGCTTTGGGCACCATCGCCTTCTTGCAGCAGAACCCGCAGGATATTGCCTCTGCAGAGACAAGCAACAATGTCAATCGCCGGAGGAAATCTACAAGATGACTGAGACGGCAATTTAGTTTTCACTTGTCAGTCCCCTTCGTCTTCCTCTCGACAATCTGACTGGCTGTCCGGTGGCCAACTGCCTGGCTGCAGAGCAGAGTTACAAAAACTACAGAGTGCTGGTGCAAAAGGAACTCTCTCTGCTGCTGTAGTCCGAGCGAGGCGATAAGTGGGGTCTGCGCTTCCGGCCGGGAGGAAGCCGGCGGTGGCGCGACGGTTGGAGAAGGAACCGACGGAGGGGCAATCCGCTTGTTTCATCCAAAATGGGGTGGTTTCTGCAAATATTAGGATCGCGATTAATAATCGTGATCCAAATAAGAAGGGTATGTGTAAATAATTGGGTTCCGGTTGTTAATCACAATCGAAACTAGGAGGCTATGTGTAAATAATTGGATCGTGGTTAATAATCGCGATACAAATAATGGGGCGTTATGCAAGTTTTCTATGCCGGCGAGAGGCCGCCAACGACTTCCTCCAGCTCCGACAATAAGCTTTCGGGGTCTCCTCCCTCCCTGCCGTGTCCTACCTAGCGCGCGGGCTGCTCAAGGCCCTAGCTCCTCTACGCCGTCTGGCTTGAGACGGCGAAGGAGCCCAACGCCTTAGTCTGGTGAGACGGCGCCACTGTGGGTGAACTTCTCTGCTCACTGTGGCACCGCAGCAACAGGCTGCGCCCCTGCACATCTCTACCTCCCGGTATTGCGAAATATCAAAATTTGACACCTAATATGACTGCCTCTCTGCAGTTGACACCCAATTTGCGACCCTTCCAAAAATGACACCGGAGATGCGAATTCCTTCAACACAAGAGACTTTTCTATTTCTCTCCTCAGCCCCTGGTGAAATACCATGATACCCTCTTCTTCTTCCTTGGGTTCTTGCTCACCTTCTCACTGATGGGCTGCCAGCCGGCCCCATAGCACGCTGCCGGCATCCTCCTCCGTTGCCACCCCTCCCACCCCCTAGAGTGCCGCCCACGGCCCCCTGGCGCGTGTGCTGGCCGTCTTCGGCTCTCCGCCTCCATCCCCTAGCGTGCCGCCAGCCCCGCTGCCGTAAGGTCGTAGGAAACCTCTGCGACCGAGTCGTGTCATCCGCGGACATGAAGGTGGCATCCTTGGGCGTGCTCCAGTTGGGCATGGGGAGTGCGGCGACGCCTAGCTCTGCGATGGCAGCATCGATGGCCGCCTCTAGCTCTGGGAGGGACAGCAACGGCGGTCACACTGTCACACCCGAATTTAAAGGCAAATTCGAATGCTCATATTATATGTGTGCCAGGATCAAGTTTCACACATATAACGACTCAGCGATAACCAAAACACAATGCCATAACGTAAAGAGAGTATTAAACTTTATTACAGACCAAAATGTCTCATAAACGAACTAATATTAACGAGTAGCAACGCAGCGGATGGGGTCAACACCACAGGCAGCTGACTGGTGGCACGCCCACCTAAAATTCGTCGAAGTCTCCAGGGAAATCTTCAAATCTCTCCAAATCTGAACAGCATCCGGATTGTGTCGTTGCAATAATGAAAACAAGCGTGAGCACATGCCGTACTCAGCAAGCGGAAACATCATATAACATGCAAGGCTTTATAGTGGAGGCTGATAGGTTAAGCATTTAGCATTTTAGTTGGTCAAGTTTTATTAACAACATAGTTACTAGCAAGTGTAAGTTTATACCAAACCCACAATTAGCATAATAGAGTAAACAACATAAATAAAAAATGGATGCATCAGGTTATCCATTGACTTCCATAGATTAATCATGTGAGGGTCCAGGCCGCTCTTGACCGTGAGCACGGCTAATCGATTAGTTTTACACTCTGCAGAGGTTGTACACTTTCACCACAAGTCGCGTAAAAGTTCTAGGAACTTTAAACCCAACCACGCGATGCCGGCCAAGCATCATACCACACTACCGAGGTGTGATTGCATAGGGACGCTACGAGGACTTTACAAAGTTTCCCCAGTGTGAAGCAACCCGCGAAGGTTCCAAGCCGCCGCAAAGCATAAAGTCCCCTAGTAGGACCGTGTCTTAGCAAAGCACACTCCCTACTAGAGCGAGTCTATACCTCAACTAACGCTTCCCCTTGCCCTTATCAGGTAAGGTCACACCAACACTGGAGTCACTAATTAATTAGCCAAGGCAGAGCCATATACCCTTGTGGTTGCACTGTTTTCCTGGGTGGTCGCTCCATGTTCCAATTAACAAGGTGTTCTTGTATTAATGAAGGTATAGCATAAATAAATCAAGTTTCATAAAAGTTCATTAATACCATCCACCAAGTTAAGCATAGCGAGAGCTACCCAACAATAAAAGTAAATACCCAGGTTGTTCAAGGTAAAGGGATAAAAATAATCTAGTCATGTCCTTAAAAAGGGTCCCATCAATTTAATGCAGGCAAAAGTAAGAACAGTGAATTAAATGCATGTTGTATAGGTAAACGGGTATGCATCAAGGTAGACTTGCCTTCAACAGATCCTTGTTGCTGTTCAGACACTTGAGCTTCTGGGTCTTCAAATCCTTCAGCCCAAACGTTCTCTACGCATCACATCAAGTACATACAAGCAAACAATGGAATAAAATAAGAAACAATCACCAAACAGTAAGATGAAAGCAAAACAGGGGCAAAAATCTATTCTACTCTTCGATACGATCGTTTGGACATAAAGAACGCTAAAAACGGAGTTAAAACGGAGAAGATATGGCTAGAAGAAGGTTCAGGGGCATAACTGTGAAGAAACTAGGGTTCCAGGGGTTTTTCTGCAAGAAACCGAGGGCTAAAACGTGAAGAAACTTGAAAACAGAGGGGTTTGGTTGAAAAACTATAGATCTGGACCTCGGGCACTATTTTTAAAAGAAAACAGGGGTTAAAACAAAAAGAAAAGGACTGATCTGCAAGGGTTTTCATACGGTGGAAGGACCGGCTTGCAATTTTGAAAAGGTCAGGGGCTTTTTCGCAAAACAGCACGGTCAACTGGGGTTAGACTGGTTTGACCGTTATGTTGGATTGGTTGACTCGATTTGGGGCGTTGGATCAGATCTGGACGGACGAGGAGCTGCGCAGGCGCAAGGCGGCGGCGCGTGCGGCGGTGAGCGGCGGCGCAGCGGCAAAAGCTCTGGCGAGCTTGCTCTGAACTGAGCTAGGAGGCTCGGACGGTGACGGGAACTGGCCGAGAAGAAAGAGGAGACAACGGCGAGTCGATCTAGGGTCTTGGGGTGACGGCTTGGGTGACGGCTTGGCCAACGGCGACAGCGCAAGGCTCGGGGATGCGGCCGGCGGAGGAAAAACTACTCCGGCGAGCTTTCTCTCGCAGCACAGGACGCCTGGACGACAACAAGCGGCTTCGTGGGGTTCCTCACCTCCTTACGCAACTCCGGGATGACTTCTCAACGACAGACCGGCGGCGTGGCGGCGATTTGACTTGCGGCGGCGGCTAGGGTTTCCGGCGCGACTGTGCGAGATCTCCAATGCGGCGGCGGGCTCGGGATAGAGGAGAGGCGGGGACCGGGGCAGCTTATAAAGGGTGGCGCACGCGTACAAGCCAAGGGCACTCGGAGACGGGGGCGGCCGGGTCTCCTGCTCGGTTGCGGCGGCGGGCGAAGACGAGTCCGGAGCGGACTTGGCCGGAAGAGGGGGGTGACAGGCGGGCTCCACTCGCCAGTGGCAGCGGCGGAGGCGGGAGTTAGCTGGCCGGCCGTGGGCCTGATCTGGCTGGGCTGGAAGCAAAGGCGAGCGGGGAAAAAGAAAAGGAGGGGCACGGTTGGACTTCCAAGACTTGGGCCGAAACAAGAGACAGGCCAGATAGAGATAGAGGGGTTTGAGGATTAAAAATAAAGCTTTCGAAATTTTAAAACCACTCAAACATTTATGAATTTAAATTCAAATTTGAATTCAACAAAACAAAAACAATGCTCCAGCATGTATGCAACATTAAACTCCTATATTTATTTATTTATTTTTCAAAAATATATTTAAATGCCTAAAAATTCACACACACCTTATGGTCCTTAATATTAAAGCATTGTTTCTATCCAAATTTTATTAAAACAAATTTTTAGTAAAATTAGGGTGTTACAAATCATACCCCCCTTAAAAGGAATCTCGTCCTCGAGATTCGGAAAGATTGAGAAAAAGATTTGGAGACTCTTCTTCAACCTATCCTCTCTTCTCTAAGCTTCTTGATCAAGTGGCATACCTGATATCCTATCTGGAAAATCATCTGAATGATCACACCTTACTATGATATCTTCCAGAACCTTCCCATCAAGTTGGTTCACTGTACTCTCAGAAGTTGGTGATGATGTAGCTGGAAATTCAATCCTCTCTTCAGCAGGGCTAGTGAGTAGTACTGATCTCTTAAAGCACTGGATCACTGCATCACATGCAGCTAACCATCCCATCCCAAGTATCACATCAATCCCTCTTGATTCCAACACTATGAGATTAGCCCAAAAATCTTTGCCCATTATTTTGAGACTGACCTTCTCACACTGATATAATGCTTTCAATTCCCCCCAGGTGAACTAACTAGCATGTTGCGAGTCATAGGACTAATGGGTATGTTATGCTGAGCTACAAACTGTGAAGTAATGAAAGAATGGGATGCTCCAGAATCAAACAAGACTGATGCAGGGTTTGAGTTGACAAGGAACATACCAAGCACAACTTGTGGATTCTCGTGAGCGGAGTCTGCACTCACATGATTCACTCTGCCACGTGCATAGTTCTGTTGTCCTCTGCTACTTTGGGGTGTCTGTCCTCCATTCTTGTTAGGTGTACCTTGTACTGGTGTGCCAGGAATAGTCCTCTTGGGGCAGCTATTGGCATAGTGACCAACCTCTCCACACTTGAAACATGAGTTATTTCCAGGAGTGTATTGCCCACTTGGTCTTGCAGGGGTACCGATTGGAACGGTCTGCTGGTTCTGTTGATAAGCGGGGGCATTGGCTAATGGAACTGTACATTGAGTCTGTGGAGCTGAGCGCGGATACTGCTGTTGTCCATAATTCCCACTTGAACCTTCAAAGCGAGATGGTGTCCACTGCTGGGTGTTGTAGCGAGGGCGAGTGTTGCTTCCTGATGTTCTTGAAGTAGTAGCCTTCCTTTTCAAATCTCCCAACTCTCTGCGCTTAGATTCCAAGCATATTGCTCTATCAATCAACTCTTGGAGATTTGGAAAGGTGTGGGACATTAGCTGGTATTGAAGAGGTCCTGCTAATCCTTCCAAGAATAGCTCTTGCTTCTTTCTATCAGTGTCCACATCCTCAGGTGCGTCGCGAGACAACTCCATGAACTTGTCCCTGAATTCTGGCACAGACATCTTTTCCTATTTAAGAGCAAGAAACTCCTTTTTCATAAGCTTCAATACACCAGCAGGAATATGGTGGCTCCTGAAGTTGGTGGTAAACTCTTGCCATGTAATAGCATTGGCATTAGCATGGGCAGCAACAAATGCATCCCACCAAGCTGATGCAGATCCTTGGAGTCGGCCTGAAGCATATAGAACCTTCTCCCTATCATCACACTGAGCAATGGCAAGCATTTTCTCAATGGTCTTCAGCCAGTCTTCAGCTTCTAGTGGATCAGTAGCATGAGAAAACACAGGTGGCTGATGACTCATGAACACCCTGTGCCTATTCACAGGAGCTGGTTGATGGGGTTGGTTATTGCCTGGTGCCTGCATGTTGGCTACAGTGTTGGTAAGGCCTTGAAGAAGTTGGGTCTGGGCCTGCAGAAATTGCTGGAAAGCCGGATCCATTTGCGGTTGCTGAGATGAACTGCTGGAACCTCTTCCTCGTCCTAGATGGATTACTGTGGGTTGATTGACTCCTGAGCCTGACCTGGTTTCCACCATCTGAGTGTTAGGAACATTACTTTAGATGTTTGCACTAAGAATAAAGCTCTAGAAGACAAGATAGTTAAGACTTTCAATTCTGGACAGATTCTGTTGACTCCAAACAACAGGGTGTGATTCTCAGTACGGTAATCCAAAAATTATGAAATTTTAACCAGGGAAGTATAATGAAGTTACGAAACTATTCCAACTAGAATCACTTCAATCCAAGATCTGTAGCTTCGGTTCTGAAATAAACAAGACGCCTGGGTCCAAAGTTTCGTATATAACTCTCTGTATATAACTCCTAAATTTCTGAAATTTTTACAAATGAACCCTCATATAATTCCTGAACTTTTCCAATTAGTTTTACTGTATTTGGAGTTCTGTAGCTCGAGATAAAAATAGAACAGTACTGCTGACTCAGAAAACTCCGTGAGCAGATTGAGATTTACTTGATTTAGATTGGGGTAGATCATAGGATTAAGGGATTATGATAAGAAAGATATAGATTTGGACAAAGATAAACCCAACTAGCACTTTACTAAATAACCAATGTCATTGTGGTTATTACTCCACAACACATTGTACTCAAATAAAATTCCAACTCAAACATTAACACAAGCTCAAGCACTCAAACACACCACTAGTCTAAGCAAACTTAAACGATCATTTAGAACTAACGATTACAAAAGATCCTAAGCTTAAGAACTCCTAGATCCTAAGGAAGCTCTTCTGTGCGGGCGTCTGGAAAGTTGTAGCGAGGTCTCTTGGGTGATGGAGAGTGATGAGTGTCTTCTACGCTGTCATGAATCACAGGAGACTCCCTTCCTACTAGCATAGCTTCCAGCTGGCACTTCTCTATCTCTGTTACATAGATCTTCTGTTGAGCTGCAGCATGCATGTTGTTGGTGTTATCCAAAGCAGTATTAACAGCAGCCAGTAACTCTCTGAGGTTGTCTATGGTGGGGCTGTGTCCATTAGCTGATGCAATATAGGTCTTGGCTTCACCACTTGCTCTGTAGGGGGTGTACAAACTGCGAGTGTGTATCAACTCAGAACGCTCCCTGTGAGAGAGAACATAGAGTGCTCTTCTAGCAGCTTCAGCAATCCCTGCTTCCATAGTATCTCTAGCAGCAACATCATCATGTCTGGATACCTCCATAGGTCCATAATCTTCGACTCTTTTATAAACGATGACTGTCACTTCCCAGTGAGGCTCCAACCAAGGATGAGTCCACTCCTCACAAAAATAGATGGGTTCTTCACCATAGGCCAGACGGTACACTGTCCTTCTTAGGTTGTCAGCCATGAGTATGCCTCTTCCATCTTTCTTGTAGCGGATCACCTTCCATCCCACTTCCTCAGCTTGCTCCTCTTGCTCTTCCATCTGTTCTTGATAATCTCCTTGATCACCATCCTCTCCCTCTGGAATCTCCTCTTCTGGGTCTTCTTCTTCCTCTGGGATCAACTCCTCTGGGTCTTCCTCAGCTGGTTCTTCATCATCTGACAGCAGGTGTTGGAGATGATATTGCAGTTTGTGCTTCCCTCATAATCTCCTCGTCAGTGTCCCTTTCATGCTCTCTACTTTCCATGGGATAGTAGTAAAAATCCTGATCCTCCAAATAGCGGGGAAACTGGGAACAGCCTGAACAGGATGTCTGCAACTGAAGAAACAGGTGATGAATGAGATAGATGTCAAGACAAGATACTAGAAAGGAGAGAACCAAAGTAGAGATCAAGGATGAGATAAAGCAAGGATGATATTATTAGAAATAAAGCAAGCATAAGGCAAGAATGGCTTCTAAGATATTATAATCCTTAAATACGACCATTTTCTAACTAGGCTAACGTCCTACAGTCAACATGGCTCTGGTACCACTTTGTCACACCCGAATTTAAAAGCAAATTCGAATGCTCATATTATATGTGTGCCAAGATCAAGTTTCACACATATAACGACTCAACGATAACCAAAACACAATGCCATAATGTAAAGAGAGTATTAAACTTTATTACAGACCAAAATATCTCATAAACGAACTAATATTAACGAGTAGCAACGCAGCGGATGGGGTCAACACCACAGACAGCTGACTGGTGGCACGCCCGCCTAGAATTCGTCGAAATCTCCAGGGAAATCTTCAAATCTCTCCAAATCTGAACAGCATCCGGATTGTGTTGTTGCAATAATGAAAACAAGCGTGAGCACATGCCGTACTCAGCAAGCGGAAACATCATATAACATGCAAGGCTTTATAGTGGAGGCTGATAGGTTAAGCATTTAGCATTTTAGTTGGTCAAGTTTTATTAGCAACATAGTTACTAGCAAGTGTAAGTTTATACCAAACCCACAATTAGCATAATAGAGTAAACAACATAAATAAAAAATGGATGCATCAGTTTATCCATTGACTTCCATAGATTAATCATGTGAGGGTCCAGGCCGCTCTTGACCGTGAGCACGGCTAATCGATTAGTTTTACACTCTGCAGAGGTTGTACACTTTCACCACAAGTCGCGTAAAAGTTCTAGGAACTTTAAACCCAACCACGCGATGCCGGCCAAGCATCATACCACACTACCGAGGTGTGATTGCATAGGGACGCTACGAGGACTTTACAAAGTTTCCCCAGTGTGAAGCAACCCGCGAAGGTTCCAAGCCGCCGCAAAGCATAAAGTCCCCTAGTAGGACCGTGTCTTAGCAAAGCACACTCCCTACTAGAGCGAGTCTATACCTCAACTAACGCTTCCCCTTGCCCTTATCAGGTAAGGTCACACCAACACTGGAGTCACTAATTAATTAGCCAAGGCAAAGCCATATACCCTTGTGGTTGCACTGTTTTCCTGGGTGGTCGCTCCATGTTCCAATTAACAAGGTGTTCTTGTATTAATGAAGGTATAGCATAAATAAATCAAGTTTCATAAAAGTTCATTAATACCATCCACCAAGTTAAGCATAGCGAGAGCTACCCAACAATAAAAGTAAATACCCAGGTTGTTCAAGGTAAAGGGATAAAAATAATCTAGTCATGTCCTTAAAAAGGGTCCCATCAATTTAATGCAGGCAAAAGTAAGAACAGTGAATTAAATACATGTTGTATAGGTAAACGGGTATGCATCAAGGTGGACTTGCCTTCAACAGATCCTTGTTGCTGTTCAGACACTTGAGCTTCTGGGTCTTCAAATCCTTCAGCCCAAACGTTCTCTACGCATCACATTAAGTACATACAAGCAAACAATGGAAAATAAGAAACAATCACCAAATAGTAAGAACAAAACAAAACAGGGGCAAAAAGCTGTTCTACTCTTCGATACGATCATTTGGACATAAAGAACGCTAAAAACGGAGTTAAAACGGAGAAGATATGGCTAGAAGAATGTTCAGGGGCATAACTGTGAAGAAACTAGGGTTCCAGGGGCTTTTCTGCAAGAAACCGAGGGCTAAAACGTGAAAAAATTTGAAAACAGAGGGGTTTGGTTGAAAAACTATAGATCTGGACCTCGGACACTATTTTTAAAAGAAAACAGGGGTTAAAACAAAAAGAAAAGGACTGATCTGCAAGGGTTTTCATACGGTGGAAGGACCGGCTTGAAATTTTGAAAAAGTCAGGGGCTTTTTCACAAAACGGCACGGTCAACTGGGGTTAGACTGGTTTGACTGTAATGTTGGACTGGTTGACTTGATCTGGGGCGTTGGATCAGATCTGGATGGACGAGGAGCTGCGCAGGCGCAAGGCGGCGACGCGTGCGGCGGTGAGCGGCAGCGCAGCGGCAAAAGCTCCGGCGAGCTTGCTCTGAACTGAGCTAGGAGGCTCGGACGGCGCCGGGAACTGGCCGGGAAGAAAGAGGAGACAACGGCGAGTCGATCTAGGGTGTTGGGGTGATGGCTTGGCCAACGGCGATGGCGCAAGGCTCGGGGATGCAGCCGGCGGAGGAAAAACTACTCCGGCGAGCTTTCTCTCGCAGCACAGGACGCCTGGGCGACAAAAAGCGGCTTCGTGGGGTTCCTCACCTCCTTTCGCAACTTCGGGACGACTTCTCGACGACGGACCAGCGGCGGGGCGGCGATTTGACTTGCGGCGGCGGCTAGGGTTTCCGGCGCGGCTGTGCGAGATCTCCAAGGCGGCGGCGGGCTCGGGATAGAGGAGAGGCGGGGACCAAGGCAGCTTATAAAGGGCGGCGCACGCGTACAAGCCAAGGGCACTAGGAGACGGGGTCGGCCGGGTCTCCTGCTCGGTTACGGCGGCGGGCGAAGACGAGTCCAGAGCGGACTTGGCCGGAGGAGGGGGATGACAGGCGGGCTCCACTCGCCAGTGGCAGCGGCGGAGGCGGGAGTTAGCGGGCCGGCCGTGGGCCTGATCTGGCTGGGCTGGAAGCAAAGGCGAGCGGGGAAAAAGAAAAGGAGGGGCACGGTTGGACTTCCAAGACTTCGGCCGAAACAAGAGACAGGCCAGATAGAGATAGAGGGGTTGAGGATTACAAAGAAAGCTTTTGAAATTTTAAAACCACTCAAACATTTATGAATTCAAATTCAAATTTGAATTCAACAAAACAAAAACAATGCTCCAGCATGTATGCAACATTAAACTCCTATATTTATTTATTTATTTTTCAAAAATATATTTAAATGCCTAAAAATTCACACACACCTTATGGTCCTTAATATTAAAGCATTGTTTCTATCCAAATTTTATTAAAACAAATTTTTAGCAAAATTAGGGTGTTACACACACGGGCAATGCGCCAGGGGACGGGAGGAACGACAGAGGCGGACACGCGAATGGTGCTCCAAGGGATGGGAGGGGCGGCGGTGCACCATGGGGTCGGCCGGCAGCCCATCGGTGAGGAGGTGAGCAAGAACCGGAGGAAGAAGAAGAGGGTACCACGATCTTTTCACCAGGGGCTGAGAGAAATAGAAGAGAGTCCCTTGTATAAGGAATTCACGCAAATTGGGTGTCAACTTCAGAGAGGCAGTCGTATTGGGTGTCAAATTTTGAAATTTCTCCCTGGTATTCGTCCATACTCTGAACTCCATTTTGCCCTGGCCTGAAATCCAATCTGAAGATTGGCTCTGCATTTTGTTGCCACTGACTCCAGCATTATTTCTTTGATGTTGATCCGGTTACTCTGATTTGTGATATGATAGCTTAAAATAACATAAATTCGTTTAGGAATGCTCTGACGACTGCTTGATTTTTTTCTACCTGTCAATGAAATTGTTCCAATAAATCCTGTCTGCAAGGATTGGAGACTGTTACCTTTGGAGATCTCAAGCACCTCTGTATTATAGCTGTGTTACTACTTGAGTTCCTGTCAGATGCAGAGTCAAGAACAAACTGTTGCTTGTATTCATTATGATTTCCTTGCTAGAGATCTTTTGACTTAATCTAACTTTTCGGCACTATATTTTCCACCTACAGGGTACAAAAAAAAACAGACTCGTTTAGCTGCAATGAATTTATTAGACAGGGAGAGGCTGTTGCTCATGCCATCATCATTTTTGTCATCCTCTACTTCAGGGATCGAATGAAGGCGAGGAGCATAGTAGCCTCTGTCATCACTTCTCTCAAACATAGACTTTTTTATAGTGAGAGGAGTTCTCAACATCTACTTGGTTTATGAGGCTCCTTCCCGGCTTCCCCTCTGCCTTCTCAAGATGTACATAGTTTGTTTGATGAAGTCTCTGCTGAAATTTGAACAAAAATAGAGACAGAGAGAATAAGGAATTCATGGAGATAGAGAACCACATGTTTCAAGGCAGCTTTTGCAGTAGTTTGTGATAGCTCGGGCCTCTGGGTCAAGATCTGTACCTTTCTCCAGCTGGAAATGTGAATCAGGCAAAGAAAAAAGGAGTGCCAAGGGTCAAAGATGTAATAGTCTCGTCACTCGTGCATGGACTACTGTATTGGACCGACCTTGATCTCCTTAGAGTCTTAAGTCAGAAACATCTCAAGTTGTTGCTCCAAAGCTCCTTTTCATTTACTTTACCCCGCCTGTGGTTTCTTCCTGAGAGATCCCTAATGGAGAGTTTTCTTTCTGCTGTCCTGGGTGAGCTGGTCTCTAGATCCATAAATTTCTTCATCAGCAAAAGCTCCAAGCCGAATGTACTGGAGGTTGAGAACAGACTGAAAAGGAAGCTCCTCAGGGCTCAGGTAATCGTCGACGAGGCCACAGGACGACACATCACAAACCAAGCTATGCTCCAGCAGCTGCACATGCTGACAAATGTTATGCACCAGGGCTGTTACATGCTTGACACCTTCAGATACCAATATTATGGTGTGGAGGACGCCAAAGATCAGGTTGTGAGTCATTCTCTGTCTCTCTCTAAAGTATGTTCTCTCAAAGGAATTGGTTCTTCCAATAGAAATACTCTGCTCTTAGAAAAATTGCAAGTGGCCCTTGACAATTTGAGTTCTATTATCCTTGATGTGAAAGAGTTGGTTGTACTCTTGCCGAGCTATCCTCGCCTGAACTGCCAGCCTTATAGCATGCACCTCCAGCTGAGCAACTGCATGTTTGGCCACCAGATGGAATCTGAACTTGTGATCAACTTCCTGTTGCACACACAGTGTCATGGTTCTGAAGAATTGGAGGTCCTGCCAATTGTTGGCCTTGGCAAAGTTGGCAAGAGCACCCTTGTTGCTCATGTTTGCAAGAATGAAAGGGTTCGTGACCATTTCTCAGAAATCTTGTTCTTGCGCGATCATGATTTTACAGATGGCGACCTCTCTACATTCAAAGGATGTGCCACAAGACATCAAAATAGCACATCGAACTCGAATAAAGACAGGGGATGGCTAGTTGTTGTTGACTTAGTTGGTGACCTTACTGAAGATTTGTTGCAAGTGTTATATTCTTCTTGTAAACAGCGCATGCCAAGCACTAGTAAAATTATAATCACAAACCGATCTGCCATGATCACGAAGTTTGGAACAACACAGGCTCTAAATCTGAAGTACCTGTCCCGTGAAGCATTCTGGTATTTCTTCAAGACACTTACATTTGGCAGCATGGATCCCAAGATGCACCCAAAGTTTATGCATGTGGCCATGGAGATAGTTAACTTGTTGGACAGAGACTTCATTGGTGCAAACATGATCGCTCGTTTGCTAAGGGACAATTTTGACATCCACTTTTGGTGCAAGGTTCTAGCCTTCTTGAGAGGGGTTGTAGAGAAGCATGTATCCAACTTCGGTGTTCATCCATTTGATCTTATTAACCAGAAAAAACATGTCCATCTTGGGAGAATGGCTACACCTTTTGAAGATCTTATATTGTATTATGAGCATCAAATCTCTTCAGAAGAGGATTTTCCAAAGATAAAAATAGACGATGTGATGTATGGAAGTGTTAAGGCTCTTGGGAATTTGGAGCTGCTAGGATGGAATTCTCCAATACCACCCTACTATAGCTATGTTGTTACTTGTGAGGTGCGAGAGCTAAAACGTAGAGTTGCCAAAAGGAAACGTTCCATAGAAAATGGAACAACTCTTTGTTAACTGGATTTATTGCTAGGCATATCTTTGTATGTTTTGGTAGGGTGTCATAAGCTGCAGCATAATAATAATAATAATGTCACAGGTTGCCACATTCTAGAACCGTACTCTTTTTCTTGTGCAAAGGGTTACTAGTTAGTTATTCACATTTAACAGAATAATGCATGATGCTGAGGCACATATTCTTCATGATATGATGAGTCGTTTGTTAATGTTTTACTCCAGGAATATAGTATAACCTGCCCCATAATCTGGGCATCAGGGCGTGGATATTTGTTTCCTTTGTGTTTTCAGTTCAGCCCTGCATGCCATTTTGTGATCAGAGCCTCAGGTTGGCTTGTGTGTCAGATTCACCATCGTCGGCGACCCACCGCTGTAGGGCAGGAATGCCGAACGAGTCCTAGCTGCATTCAAGCAATAGGAGTATGATGGAGTCGATTATCGAACATGTAGCACATTGCTAGTTGAGGAGAACATGGCAACTATTTTCTGTAGAATCTAGATATGATGTGTGTTCAGTCTCCTGTAAAAACCTTGGCATTGTATATTATGTGGTACAGTTTCAGACTCGTATCTGGACAATTCAATTTCGTCCTGACAAACTTGAAATGACAAATTGATCGATGTACACTGGCTAGTAGGCTACCACATGTTCCTGACCTCCAAACGATACTGTAACCACACATCTGGCTTTGGGCACCATGGCTTTCTTGCAGGAGAACCTGCAGGATATCGCCTCTGCAGAGACAAACAACGATGTCAATCGCCGGAAGAAATCTACATGATGGCAGAGACAGCAATTTCGTTTTCTCCTGTCAGCCCCCTTCGTCTTCCTCTTGACACTCCGATCATGGTTATAAATCATACCCAAATTAGGGAGCTATGTGTAAATAATCGGATCACGGTTACTAGCCGCGATCCGGGAGCATTTTGCAAGATTCCTGTGCGGGTGAGATGTCGCTCTGCGAGGTCGCTCGACCGCCGGCGACTTCCTCCAGCCCTGGTGATAAGCTCTCCTCCCTCTGATTCACGACCCAGCTGTTGTGTCCGGCACTCCGGCCTAGCGCGCAGGCTGCTCGAGGCCCTAGCTCCTCTGCGGCGGCAGCACCGGCTGGCTTGAGATGGCGAGAGAGCCCAACGTCTCAGTTCGGTGAGGTGGCGCCACCGTGGGCGGGCAGCTCTGCTCGCCATTGCACTGCTACAACAGGCTACACTCGTGCACATCTCTGCCTCCCGGTATTCGTCCGTACTCTGAACTCCATTTCGCCCTGTTCTGAACTCCAATCTGAAGCTTGGCTCTGCATTTTGTTGCAATTGACTCCAGCATTATTTCTTTGTTGTTGATCCGATTACTCTGATTTTTGATATGATAGCTTAAAATAACATAAATTCATTTAGAAATGTTCTGATGACTGCTTGATTTTTTTTGTACCTGTCAAAGAAATTGTTCCAATAAATCCTGTCTGCAAGGATTGGAGACTGATACCTTGGAGATCTCAAGTACCTCTGTATTGTAGCAGTGTTACTACTTGAGTTGCTGTCAGAGGCAGAGTCAATAACAAACTGTTACTTGTATTCATTATGATTTCCTTGCTAGAGAAGGCTGTGTTAAATCCTATTCAGTGCCTCTCAATGCTAGAGACGTTCTTTTGTTTCAGTTATCACAGAATCTAAACATTTTTAGTCTTTCAATTTTATTTTATTTTTACTTGACTTCATTTGTGCATCATAGACTACCTATTATATCCACTAGTTTCGTTACCTAACTTTGAGAGACTAATGTGTCTATTTACTTGAATAAAACAAATTGAATGTTTACTTACTTAAATAAAATAAATTTATTTCAGAATGTATCCTGATCAGTGATCACCGTACTCTTTACTGAGGACAGGTGCCTGATCTTGTAATCTCTCCTTGAAGAAATGAATTTCAGGTGGTCTTTCTTAGCTCCCTGTTGACTTAAAAAAAAGTTCATTCACGATTGCAGAAATGATGGCCTTCATTGTGGAAATTCTACTATTACAAGATGATGCAAGGGGATGTAAATGGGCTCAGGGGAGTTACATAGTGTGAAATCCCTCTCCTTTTGTGGTCGTTTAGTTTTTTTCTTTTTTCTTTTCAACTAATCTAGTTTACCAAACAGCTATACAGCCCAAATTTGTTCTCAGATTCCAGTGTTATTTTTGAGCAACGTGGGACAAAGTCACTCGGAACAATCAGGTGCACAGGAGACCCAAATGTCAAACATCGAATGCAGGGACTCCTGGAGTGCATTGACCTTTTTGCAAGATGGAACATGTACCGTTCAACAGGTTATTGTTGTAGTTTTGACTCATAGGAATTTCACACCATTCAACAGGTTATTGTATGCAAATCCCAGTGTCATGATATATATACTCTAGCTTGCATATCACAAATCAAACTATATATGCTCCCACATCTGAAAGTGCTAAGAGAAGCCATGTTCTAAGGCTGTTAGATACTCGACACCTTGAGATGTGACTGTCTAGAAAAGTAGTTTAACAATGGTATTTTCGAACTCGGAGGGCCTCCGCGTTGGGGACCGGAAGGAAACACTGAGCGGGGGCCTCCGCGTCATCCGTACAGGGCGACTCGGAGGTGATTTCAAACTCCGCCGTCCAAGCCGCTCACAAGAGCTCTCCCGGCCGCCGCCGCCGCCCTCCGGCCAGTGGTGTGCGGCGGCTAGCGGGGGCGCCCAACAAAGCTTCCCCTCGCAACAACCTCCATCCCACCCTCCTCTCCTCCCTTCCTCTCCCCTGTTCTCGAGCTAAAGTTGCCCGACAATGGAGGTGGTGGGCTGGCCGGTCCGTGGTGGATCCATGTCTTCTGAGGCCGGATCTGTCGCCCCCTGCCCCGGATCTACCCACCCCGGCTTCATTCATCGGGCCGTGCGGTCCCGCTTGCAGTCCGTCTCCTTCCCTGTTCCTGTGCCCCAATCTCTCTTCCTCGCTGTGTTGGCCTTGGAGCTCCAGTAGCGTTAATGGCCATGGTGGCCGCCCAAGGCTGCAGATCCGGGGTCTCCCGAACTCGATCCAGTCCCCACTCTACCGGATCTGGGGTACCCTCGACGGGACGGAGACGTGGCTATCGTCGATGGTGGGTCTCTTGTCCTCCGTTCGGGTGCGTGAGCAGCCATGCCCGAGCATGGCACCCCGGACTCGGTGCGTCCGGTGCTTGGCCTCGGGGTGGGCTAGTCGTGCCCATACCCCAAGCGTCGGGGGGCTCGGCTCGCCCGGCCGCTGCCGGCGGGGAGTCGAGCTCGCCTGGCCGTGATGACGCTCGTGCCCCGGGTTGGCGGCGGTGGGACTCTGCCCGCCCGGCCGGCGATGCGTGGGTAACGAGCCTGCTCAGCCGGCGGCGGCGAGGAGTCATGCTCGCCTGGCCTGTGCAGCCTCCACGCCAGTCGTGCTATCCTCGAGGCTGCCGCATCACAACCGGTGGCTGCGCTGCACCGGCAGGGCGGGGACTCACTGGGAGAAATCCTAGCCCGATGTGATGCTGATGCTGACAACGGCGACACCCACAGGTGCCGTTATTCCTTCATGGAGGTGTTGTTTCAAGGTGTTTCCGCTTACATGCCGGTGTGGCTGCTGGTTAGGATGGGTTTCAGACAGGAGAAATCCTAGCCTGGCTTTGGCTGGTGCCGTCACTGACGACACTCTCAGGCGTCATGGTTCTCCTTGGAGACGATGACGAGACCGTCCATCCCAAACTAGTGTCGTCCACACACAAGTCGGATTGTTTGCTGGTTGTTCTTATGCCCTCCTCCTGTTTGCTGGTTGTTCTTATGCCCTCCTCCTTACTATTCATTAGTGAGGCTATGATTGGCCGTTTGTTGCCGTTGTGATTTGGCGAGTGTCCTCTTTCGGTGCCTCTATTTCGTCGATGCTCTTCTTGTTGATGGTGACAGAAAATCAAATGTCGGGTGGTGTATCCACGGCTTCTGTCATTCCCCCTCAAGGTTTCCACCTCTTGAGCAGTGTTGAATGGTGGTATGTGGAGCTCGGATGTGCTGGAGGTAGCGCTGTCAGCTCTAAGGAAGGTCATCATTTCCGAGGAGCTTTGGCTTGCGCACCCTTTCGCCGCCCTAAGTCCCCTTTTGCTATTGTCACTCTGATGGAGGGCAGCAGCAGGATGGTGTAGCCACAAGGGGTGGGGCAAGGTGCAACGGTTATTGTGAAATCGGCAAGTATGTTGTTAGGTGTAACACCCTAAATTTCAAATTTATGCTTTAAATAAAATTTGCTAGCAAACATTTGCATGTGCTAAGGACTATAAGGGATTTTGTTTATTTTCATAGGCATTTAAATATTTCCATTAATAATTAATGAATCATAGGAATTTATTGATGCATACATGCTGGTGCATTATTTTGGTTGATTGAATTTAAACTCAAGTTTGAATTCAAATGTTTGAGTCAAGTTTAAAATCCTTTTGTTTGAATCCTTTCCAAAAAGTTTAAATCTTCTTTTCTTCCCTCCTCCCCTTTCTTCCTCTCTTTTAGCCCATAACTCCTTTCGGCCCACAAGAGCTCAACGCAGTCGCGGCCCATCCTTTCAGCCTCGGCCCAGATGCTTTTAGCCCAGCCAGCCCGCGTTTCCCTTCCATCTCCTGCGGTCGCTGACGGGTGGGGCCGGGATGTCATCCCCCTTCTCCCACTCCTGTCCGAGCCGGACGCCGGCCGTGTCCGATCCGCTGAGTCCCGCGGCCACACGCGTGTTTCCCCCTCCAATTCGGTGTGGCCCGCACACCAAGATAGGTGCGCCGATCTACTTAAAGGCGCCGCAACCCAGCCTAGAACCCTAGCCGCAAGAACCCTAGCCCCTGTAGCCCTCCGCACCGCCGTAAACCCTAGAACGACCGCCGCCGTCCGTCCGCCGCTCCGTCGCTCTCCTGTCACCGTGAAGCCGTATTAGAGAACCGCACGAAGGTGAGGAGTACCCCAGTGTCACGTGCAGACGTTCTCACGCTTCGTGTAGGCCGCGTCGCTTCGCCGGAGTTCAGGTTCCGCCCCGCTGAGCCGCAAGCTTTCTTCGTCGGCTAAAGCTTCACCCCGAGCCTCTGGTTGTGTTCGCCGCCTTGCTAGCTGCAGCCCGGTGCGAACCGTGTCGAAATCCGAGCACCCCAGCCCCAGATCGATCTGGCTCGCCGGAGTCCTGTCGCTGCGACGCCGCTCGCCGTCGTCCTCGCCGCCGCTCGCGCCTGCAGTAGCCGTCAGCCGTCGGATGGCGATCCGACGGATTGGATCTAATCCAATCCGGGTCAAACCGGAACCCGTACCGGTCAACCCGCCTTTGCGACGCTGTTTTGCAAAAACACCCCTGCATTTTCTAATATCGCAAGCCGATCCTTCCACTGTTCAAAGATCTTTACACATCAGTCATTTTCTTCACGTTTTTGACCCTGAGGTTTTTGGATTTAGCGCCCGAGGTCTAGAGGTAGACTTTTGCACTGCAGCCCTTGTGTTTTTAAGCTTAATTATGTTTTAGCCCTTGTTTTCTTACAGTTAGGCCCCTGGAACCTTAGATTCTTCACAGATAGACCCTTGCACCTTCTTTTAGCCATATCTTTTCCGTTTTAGCTCCGTTTTTAGCGTTCTTTATGTCCAAACGATCGTATCGAAGAGTAGATTAGTTTTATACCCCTGTTTAGTTCTGTTTGTATTGTTTGGTGCCTGTTTCTTAATTCATTCTATTGTGTGCTTGTATGTGATGGATGTGCTGCATATAGGCCTGAGCACGGGTTGGGCTGAAACCAGCTAAACCGCCAGCCCAACCCAGACCAAACCAATTAACTAAGATTGAGTGGGCTAGCTAGTTTACGGGTCCAACCCACTCACTTTAGGAAGGTGTGCGGTTCTGTTGGTTTACAACCCATCAAAACCACTCAACCCGGCAGCCCAAATATCTGCAGGTCGCCGGCCGGGAGGAGTAGGCGGCGGCGGTCAACTACTGTCACTCCTGCCACCGCCGTCCAACTCCTGCGCTGCATGCCCAACCTCGTCCTCGACCCCTACCCGCGCCACTGCTGCGCCGTTCGCGGGGCCGGCGCGGGGTGGCCGCGGACAACAGGAAGGCGGAGCGGCAGCTCGGGGCTGGCGACTGGGAGGGCCGCAAGTGCCGCCCGTGGTGCGCACTCGAAGAACGCCGCTGCCGCTGTGTGTGTGCAGGCGCAGCTCCCCCGCACGCCGCCTCCTGTCCGGTCGCGAGCTCCCCCGCGCGTGCGGCCTCTTGGGCGCCCGGGCGACACTGCGCTGCCGAGGCCGCGCAGCGGCTCTGGCCCGGAGACGGTGAGGGGATCTGCTAGCCAGCGAGCAGGAGGGGTGAAGTGGTGTTTGCCGGAGAGCCGGGTGACCTCAAAGTCGTCGTCGGACACCCTTGGCGGCGGCAGCGGCGGCGAGTACTCCTGCTCCTCCTCGCAGCGGCAGACTGCCAGGCCGCGTGCGGCGCCGTGCTGCTCCCGCTCCGGGTCGGCCGCGCTGGCGGCGGTGGGCGGTGTTGGTGCGTGCGCGGGCGTCGACCCCACCCAAACTACCGGCCGAGACGCCGTGGGATCTCGCCGGTGAGACGGTTGCTGTTCATTCAGCCCGTCCGCCATCACCCCTGCGAGATGGGTGGCCGCGTGAAGCTGTCCTCCTTCGATGGGACGGGGTAGCAAGTAGCAGTCAGTCTGGTGATTGGGAAATGGGCGGTGGCCAGGCAGAGCTTGCCACGCGCCGCCTGTGGTGGCCGTGGCAGAGCCTGTGGCAGGCTGGCAACAAGCTAGCTAGCTGAACAAACTAGCTGGGTTTAAACCAGCTGAACCTTAGAACCAGCCCAGCTAACCCATGTTGCCACTTGCTCATAAAGCACTGGAACCAAACCAACCCAGGCAACCCGCCTACCGACGGGCTGGTTTTAGAAACCGGCTCAAACCAGCTTAACCCGTCAATGCACAGGGCTAGCTGCGTAGAGAGCGAACCGTTCGTGGAATTCGAAGAACAAGACTTTCAAGTGTCTGGGCAGCAGCACAATTTAGTTGAAGGCAAGTCTACCTTGATGCATTCCCGTTTTCCTATATAACATGCATTTAATTCATCGTATTTACTTTTGCTTGCATTAAATTGATGGGTCCAAATTAAGGTTCGACTAGATGTTTATACCCTATACCTTGATAAACTGGGTTGACTTTTATGTTGGATAGTTCTGGCTATGCTTTACCTGGTTCCATGGTAGTATTAATGAGACTTTATTAATTTTGATTTATTTATGCTATACCTTGATTAATACCAGACCATAAGTTAAATGGAACATGGAGAACAACCCAGGACAACAGTGCAACCAGAAGAGCTAAATGGCTCTGGCCTTGGCTAATTAATTAGTGACCCTGGTTAGGATTGGCTTTACCTGATAAGGACAAGGGGCGGCGGTACTGTGGGGTATGGACTCGCTCTAGCGGGGAGTTGGGCTTTGCTATGACACGGTACTCGCTAGGGGACTTTATACCTTGCTAACTGATCCGGTAACCTTGTGGGTTGCAACTTCCTGGGGAAACTTTGTAAAGGCCTCGTAGCATCCCTATGCGATCACACCTCAGTAGTGTGGTATGATGCCTGATCAGCATCGTGTGGTTGGGTTTAAAGTTCTTTGAACTTTTATGCGACTTGTGGTGAAAGTGTACAACCTCTGCAGAGTGTAAAACTAACCGGTTAGCCGTGCTCACGGTCAAGAGCGGCCTGGACCCTCACGTGATTAAATTATGGAATAAAATATTAATCTGATGCATTCTATCTTTATTTATGCTTATGATCTCTATGTTATCTTAAGGGTTGGTATGAACTTATACTGCATAGTAATTATGATTCTAATAAAATTTGACCAACTAAAATGCTGACTTGCTTAACCATCAGCCATCCACAAAAAGCCTTGCATGTTATATATCTTCTCCGCTTGCTGAGTACGGCATGTGCTCATGCTTGTTTTCATTATTGCAACTACACTACTCAGATTGCTGCTCAGACTGGGAGAGGTTTGAAGACTATCCCGAAGACTTTGACGAGTTCTAGGCGACCGTGTCTTCAGTCAGCTGCCTGTGGAGGTGTTCGTTCCGCTGCTAGATACTCTATTTTGTTTATGTTATGAGACTGTCGGTCTGTAATACGTTTAATACTCTCTTTACGTTTGAGACACTGTCTTTTGGTATTCACAATGTCGTTATATGTGTGAAACTTGATCCTGGCACACATATAATCTAGCATTCGAGTTTGCCTTTAAACTTGGGTGTGACAAAGTGGTACCAGAGCCGTGTTGACTGTAGGACGTTAGCCTAGTTAGAAAATGGTCATGATTAAGGATTTACATATTAGAAGCCACACTAATGCTTTCTTTATAAAGTTTATTTTTAAATCTGCTTACTCTTGTTTCTCCTCACCCTTGAATTATCTACTTGTGTCCTAACCTTGTTTTATCATTTGTAGCTATGTCTTAATTCAGCACTTGTCTTCTCTTTCTTTAGATGGTTCGTCGGCTGCAGACCTCTCGTAAAAGCTCTTTCCAGTTTCCCCGCCACTTGGAGGACTAAGAATACTACTACTATCCTATGGAGAGTAGAGAGCATGAGGGGGACACTGATGAGGAGATAATGATGGAACCACCACCTGCAGCGCAGTCTCTAACACCCGCACCGGAAATCATCCAAGTGTCTGATGATGAAGAGCCAGAGGAGGAACCAGCTGAGGAGGCCGCTGCAGAGCCTGAAGAACCAGAAGAAGACCCAGAAGAGGTGATTCCAGAAGGAGAACAAGAGCCAGAGGAACCTGAAGAACAAGAGGAGGCAGAAGAGGAGTCAGCTCAGCCTGCTGAGGAAGTGGCTTGGAGGGGATGTATCCATAACGTGGATGGGAGAGGCATTCCCATGGCTGACAAGCTGAGAGCAACAGTGTTCCGCCTGGGGCACAATGTGGCGCCAGCCTACCAATGCGAGCTATGGACACATCCATGGTTCGAACCCCATTGGGTGGTGACTGCTATCCTTTATCGGGAGGATCCTCTCCATGGGGACAGGGAGGTATCAAGGCACCCAGATGTTGCTCACAGGACTACCAGAGATGCTGGGATTGCTGAAGCTGCAAGGAGGGCACTTTATGTACTCTTCCATGACGCACGTGATGATCTGGAGGACACTTCCCACAGATACACTCCCTACAGAGCTAGTGGGGAAGCTAAGACCTACATCGCTCCAGCTCCAGCTCATGAAGGAACCTTGAACAACGTTCGAGAGTTGTTGGCTGCCGTTAACACTGCTCTGGATGACGCCAACAACACCCTTGCTGAAGCTCAGGAGAAGGTCTTCGTCCTGGAGACTCAGAATCGTGCGCTGCAAGCTGCTCTGATGAACAGGGAGGAGCCAGTGATCCTTGATGATGAAGAGCCCCACACCTCTCCATCACCTAAGAGGCCCCGCTACGACTCTCCAGATGCTCGCACCGAACCTCTTCAAGAGAATAGGAGTCCGTAGGTGTTAATCAGAGTCTTTGTAACCGTTAGTTTTGAACGATCGTTTAGAGTGTGCTTAGTTATAGGAGTGTGTTTGGTTTGCGTGTGTATGCAACATTGGTTGATTTGGATCTTTGTTTGAGTGCAATGTGTTGTGGGGTGATGACCACAACAACATTGGTTTAATAAAGTTGCTTAGTTGGGGTTTAAGTTTCTGTCCTATATCTTTCTTTATCATATTCTATATGCTTTCTTTACTCAATCTTATATCAAGATCTGTGAGAATCAAATCTGTTCGAGCTGCTTTTGACCTATCAATAATGTTTATTTAATATCTCGAGCTACAAAATTCCTCTTAATGCAAATCCAATTGGGTTAGTTCGAGAATTTTATGATTGTGTTCCTGTTAAAATTTGAGCACCATCCAACTTATATTCCGGGAGTTATGATTAAACCTTTACTGCCATCAGAACCTGATAACTCTGCTGACACAGTCGTCTTAACAATTTTATATCTCGGGCTACAGACATCCAAATGAGGTGATTCCAGTTGGGTTCGATCTGTAATTTTGTATACGTCACCTCAGAAAAATTGCAGAAGTTTTGGCTACTCATATAGAGAGTTGTAACTAGTTCTTTGAGATCAACAGAATCTGTCCTAATCTGGAAATCTACCTTGCATTAACTTTTAAGTTTTTCTCTTGATCCAATCATCTAAATCAATGTTCCTAACACTCAGATGGTGACAACCAGGTCAGGATCAGGAGTTGATCAACTGACATTGGTTCGTCCAGGGAGAGACAACAGATCTAGCAACGCACCTCGACAACCACAAATGGATCCAGTTATGCGTCAGTTTCTGGAAGCTCAGACTCAGCTCCTGCAGAACTTGACCAACACTGTGGCCAACATGCAGGCTCAAGGCAACAATCCACCTGTGCAGCAGCCGGCCCCAGTGAACAAGCATCGGGTGTTTATGAGCCACCAGCCACCCAGTTTCTCACATGCAGCGGACCCACTAGAAGCTGAAGACTGGCTGAAAACTTTTGAGAAGGTGCTCATGACAGCTCAGTGTGATGATAGAGAGAAGGTCCTATACGCTTCAGGGAGACTACAGGGGATCAGCTTCGGCATGGTGGGATGCTTTTGTCGCTGCTCATGCCAATCAGAATGCCATCACTTGGTAGGAGTTCACCACTAACTTCAGAAGCCATCATATTTCTGCTGGTCTGATGAAGTTGAAGAAGAAGGAGTTTCTTGCTCTTAAGCAAGAAGGGATGTCCATGGCAGAATTCAGGGATAGGTTCACAGAGTTGTCACGCTATGCTCCTGAAGATGTTGACACAGACAGGAAGAAGCAGGAGTTGTTCCTGGAAGGACTAGCTGGACCACTTCAATACCAGCTTATGTCCCATACCTTCCCAACCTTTCAAAAGCTTATTGACAGGGCCATAGGCTTGGAGGCCAAGCGCAGGGAATTGGGTGATCAGAAGAGGAAGGCTACTAGCTCTGGACAGTCTGGGAGTATCACTCGTCCTCGCTTCAACCCACAGCAGGGGGACTATGCACCATTCCGCTATGGAGGTTCGAGTGGGAACTTTGGCCAACAGCAGTACCAGCGCCCTATGCAGCAGCAGTTCCAGCGTCCCGCTCAGCAGCCCCAGCAGTTCCAGCAGTCTGTCCAGCGCTCAGCTCCGCAGACACCACGTCCCGCTTTCCAGCAGAATCAGCAGAGAGCTCCAGTTGGCACCCCTGTGAGGCCCAGTGCACCCCCCAATCCTGCAACTACCACTTGCTTCAAGTGCGGAGAGCTTGGTCACTATGCCAACGCATGTCCTAAGAGGCATTCCCCCAACACTCCAGTGCAGAATCAGCAGATGCAGCAGATGAGGAATGGGAATCAGACCCCGTAAGTCAACAAGGGACAGCAGAGCTATGCACGTGGCAGGGTGAATCACGTTGATGCGGGTGATGCTTAGGAGGATCCACGAGTAGTGCTCGGTATGTTCCTAGTCAACTCCACTCCCGCCTCAGTTTTATTTGATTCTGGAGCATCCCATTCTTTTATTACTTCCCAGTTCGTAGCTCAACATAATCTACCCATTAGTCCTATGCCTCGCAATATGGTAGTTAGTACACCAGGGGGAGAGATGAAAGCCACATATCAGTGCAATCATGTCAGTCTCAAGATTATGGGCAGGGATTTCCGGGCAAATCTTATAATACTGCAATCAAGAGGGATCGATGTGATACTGGGAATGGGATGGTTGACAGCATGTGACACAGTGATTCAGTGTGCCAAGAGATCAGTTCTTCTCACTAGTCCAGCTGGGGAAAGTTTTGAGTTTGCAGTAGATCCACCTCCAGCTACAGCCAGTATGGTGAATCAGCTTGATGGGAAGGCTTTGGAGGATATCAAAGTTGTGTGCGAGTTTCCGGATGTCTTTCCTGATGAGTTACCAGGTATGCCTCCTGACCGTGATGTTGAGTTCGTTATTGATCTACTTCCTGGTACTGCTCCTATTTCCAAGCATGCATATATAATGTCTAGTGATCAGCTGCGAGAATTAAAGGCACAGATTAGAGATTTAATGAGTAAAGAGTTTATTCGAGCTAGTTCTTCACCTTGGGGAGCACCGGTTATCTTTGTGGGAAAGAAGGATGGTACACAGAGGATGTGTGTGGACTACAGGTCTCTTAATGATGTTACTATCAAGAACAAGTATCCATTGCCTCGCATTGAAGATTTGTTTGATCAGATGAAAGGAGCTAAGGTGTTCTCTAAGATTGATTTGCATTCTGGTTATCATCAGATGAAGATCAGGGCTTCAGATATTCCTAAGACTGCATTCACCACCAGGTATGGGTTATATGAGTACACAGTTATGTCCTTCGGATTGACCAATGCACCTGCCTACTTCATGTACCTGATGAACAAGATCTTTATGGAGTATCTGGACAAGTTTGTTGTGGTGTTTATTGATGATATCTTGATCTACTCCAAGAATGAGGAAGAGCATGAGGAGCATTTGAGGCTTGTGTCACAGAAGCTTAGGGAGCAACAGTTGTATGCCAAGTTCAGCAAGTGTGAGTTTTGGCTCAAGGAGGTAGCTTTTCTTGGTCACATTATCACCAATGGAGGTATTGCAGTGGATCCAAGCAAGGTCAATGATGTGTTAAAGTGGGAGCAGCCTCGAAAAGTGACAGAGATCAGGAGTTTCCTTGGACTAGCTGGTTACTATCGTCGGTTCATCGAGGGATTCTCTAAGATAGTGAAGCCACAGGCATGTCAGGCTAGTTTTGAAGAATTGAAGAAGAGATTGACCACAGCCCCAATGTTAGTGATGCCAGATCTGCAGAAGAGTTTCGATATCTATTGTGATGCTTCTCTATAGGGTTTGGGTTGCGTTCTTATGCAAGAGGGACATGTTATAGCCTATGCGTCTCGACAGTTGAGGAAACATGAGCAGAATTACCCTACTCATGATCTAGAGCTTGCAGTAGTGGTTCATGCATTCAAGATTTGGAGGCACTATGTCATGGGAACTAAGTGTCAGATTTACACTGATCACAAGAGTCTAAAGTACATCTTCACTCAGAAGGATCTTAATTTGAGACAGCGTCGTTGGTTGGAACTAATCAAAGACTATGATTTGGAGGTTCATTATCATCCTGGTAAAGCGAATTTGGTTGCAGATGCATTAAGTCGGAAGGGTCATGCTAATATGGTTCTGGCTTTTTAACTACCTGATGAGCTGATGAAGGAGTTCGAGAGGCTTAATTTGGGGATTGTTGCTCACACAGAGGGAGTGACCCTGGAATTGGAATCTACCTTGGAACAGGAGATACGAAAAGGACAGTTGGAGGATGAGATGATTAAAAAGATTAAGGAGACTATGGAGAAGGGTAATGCTCCAGAGTTCAGAAGGGACGATCAAGGAACCATATGGTATAAGAATAGGATTTGTGGGCCAGATGTGAAGCATCTCAGAGAGACCATCTTAAGGGAAGCTCATGATTCAGCCTATTCCATTCACTCAGATAGTACCAAGATGTATCAGGATCTTAAGCAGAGGTATTGGTGGTATGAAATGAAGAGAGATGTGGCAGCACATGTAGCACTGTGTGACACTTGTCATCAAGTTAAAGCAGAGCATCAGAGGCCAGCCGGATTACTTCAACCATTGAAAGTGCCCGAATGGAAGTGGGAAGAACTCGACATGGATTTTATTGTTGGATTGCCTCGAACTAGAGATGGTTATGATTCAGTATGGGTTATTGTGGATCGATTAACTAAAGTTGCTCACTTTATCCCAGTGAAGACCACCTATACAGGAGCAAAGCTAGCTGAGTTATACATGTCCAGAATTGTGTGTTTGCATGGTGTACCGAAGAAGATAGTGTCAGATCGGGGTACTCAGTTCACATCTCGCTTTTGGGAAAAGTTTCATGAGTCCATGGATACAAAGTTGAACTTCAGCTCGGCTTATCATCCTCAGACAGATGGACAGACTGAGAGACTCAATCAGATCTTAGAGGATATGTTGAGAGCCTGTGCATTGAAGCACGAAGATAGTCGGGATAAGAGCTTGCCATATGCAGAGTTTTCTTACAATAACAGCTATCAGGCTAGTCTTAAGATGGCACCCTTTGAAGCTTTATATGGAAGGAAGTGCAGAACACCGTTGTATTGGAGTGAGACAGGAGAAAGTCAGCTGTTTGGGTCTGATATCATAAAGGAGGCAGAAAGGCAGGTTCAAGTGATCAGAGAGAATCTGAAGACTGCTCAGTCTAGACAGAAGAGTTATGCGGATCAGAAGAGGAGAGATGTGACCTTTCAGGAAGGAGACTATGTGTATCTGAAGGTTTCACCAATCAGAGGGTTGCGCAGGTTCAAAGTCAAAGGAAAGTTGTCCCCTCGTTTCATCAGACCTTTCAGGGTTACTGAGAGAGTTGGAGAAGTGGCTTATAGGTTGGACCTACCCGCTCAGCTCTCAGATGTGCATGATGTGTTCCATATTTCACAGCTGAAGAAGGGATTAAAGCCTTATGATAAGGATCTGTTGCCTATGGATGGGTTGGATATCAATCATGATCTTACTATTACTGAACACCCGATAAGAATTTTGGATACTATGGCACGAGTTACGAGGAATAAGGAAATCAGAATGTGTAAGGTACAGTGGAGTAATCATGTAGAAGATGAGGCAACATGGGAAAGAGAAGAGGAATTGAAGGCAGAATTTCCCGGTCTCTTCGCTGATCTATCCGAATCTCGAGGACGAGATTCATCCTAAGGGGGGTAGGATTTGAAACACCCTAAATTTCAAATTTATGCTTTAAATAAAATTTGCTAGCAAACATTTGCATGTGCTAAGGACTATAAGGGATTTTGTTTATTTTCATAGGCATTTAAATATTTACATTAATAATTAATGAATCCTAGGAATTTATTGATGCATACATGCTGGTGCATTATTTTGGTTGATTGAATTTAAACTCAAGTTTGAATTCAAATGTTTGAGTCAAGTTTAAAATCCTTTTGTTTGAATCCTTTCCAAAAAGTTTAAATCTTTTTTTCTTCCCTCCTCCCCCTTCTTCCTCTCTTTTAGCCCATAACTCCTTTCGGCCCACAGGAGCTCAGCGCAGTCGTGGCCCATCCTTTCATCCTCGGCCTAGATGCTTTCAGCCCAGCCAGCCCGCATTTCCCTTCCCTCTCCTGCGGTCGCTGACGAGTGGGGCCGGGATGTCATCCCCCTCCTCCCGCTCCTGTCCGAGCCGGACGCCGGCCATGTCCGATCCGCTGAGTCACGCGGCCACACGCGCGTTTCCCCCTCCGATTCGGCGTGGCCCACATGCCAAGATAGGCGCGCTGGTCTACTTAAAGGCGCCGCAACCCAGCCTAGAACCCTAGCCGCAAGAACCCTAGCCCCTGTGCCCCTCCGCGCCGCCGCAAACCCTAGAATGGCCGCCGTCGTCCGTCCGCTGCTCCGTCGCTCTCCCGTCGCTGTGAAGCCATCTTAGAGAACCGCATGAAGGTGAGGAGCCCCCCAGTGTCACGTGTGGACGTTCTCGCGCTTCGTGTAGGCCGCGTCGCTTCGCCGGAGTTCACATTCTGCCCGGCCGAGCCGCGAGATTTCTTCGCCGGCCGAAGCTTCACCCTAAGCCTTTGGTTGTGTTCGCCGCCTTGCTAGCTGCAGCCCGGTGCGAACAGCGTCGAAATCCGAGCACCCCAGCCCCAGATCGATCTGGCTCGCCGCAGTCCCGTCACTGCGCCGCCGCTCGTCGTCGTCCTCGCCGCCGCTCGCGCCTGCAGTAGCCGTCAGCCGTTGGATGGCGATCCGACGGATTGGATCTAATCCAATCCGGGTCAAACCAGAATCCGTACCGGTCAACCCACCTTTGTGACACCGTTTTGCAAAAACACCCCTGCATTTTCTAATATCGCAAGCCGGTCCTTCCACTGTTCAAAGATCTTTACACATCAGTCCTTTTCTTCACGTTTTAGACCCTGAGGTTTTTGGTTTTAGCGCCCGAGGTCCAGAGGTAGACTTTTGCACTGCAGCCCTTGTGTTTTTAAGCTTAATTATGTTTTAGCCCTTGTTTTCTTACAGTTAGGCCCCTGGAACCTTAGATTCTTCACAGATAGACCCTTGCACCTTCTTTTAGCCATATCTTTTCCGTTTTAGCTCCGTTTTTAGCGTTCTTTATGTCCAAACAATCGTATCGAAGAGTAGATTAGTTTTATACCCCTGTTTAGTTCTGTTTGTATTGTTTGGTGCCTGTTTCTTAATTCATTCTATTGTATGCTTGTATGTGATGGATGTGCTGCGTAGAGAGCGAACCGTTCGTGGAATTCGAAGAACAAGACTTCCAAGTGTCTGAGCAGCAGCACGATTCAGTTGAAGGCAAGTCTACCTTGATGCATTCCCGTTTTCCTATATAACATGCATTTAATTCATCGTATTTACTTTTGCTTGCATTAAATTGATGGGTCCCAATTAAGGTTCGACTAGATGTTTATACCCTATACCTTGATCAACTGGGTTTACTTTTATGTTGGGTAGTTCTCGCTATGCTTTACCTGGTTCCATGGTAGTATTAATGAAACTTTATTAATTTTGATCTATTTATGCTATACCTTCATTAATACAAGACCATATGTTAATTGGAACATGGAGAACCACCCAGGACAACTGTGCTACCACAAGAGCTAAATGGCTCTGGCTCTGGCCTTGGCTAATTAATTAGTGACCCTGGTTAGGAGTGGCTTTACCTGATAAGGACAAGGGGCGGCGGTACTGTGGGGTATGGACTCGCTCTAGCGGGGAGTTGGGCTTTGCTATGACACGGTACTCGCTAGGGGACTTTATACCTTGCTAACTGATCCGGTAACCTTGTGGGTTGCAACTTCCTGGGGAAACTTTGTAAAGGCCTCGTAGCATACCTATGCGATCACACCTCGGTAGTGTGGTATGATGCCTGATCAGCATCGCGTGGTTGGGTTTAAAGTTCTTTGAACTTTTATGCGACTTGTGGTGAAAGTGTACAACCTCTGCAGAGTGTAAAACTAACCGGTTAGCCGTGCTCACGGTCAAGAGCGGCCTGGACCCTCACGTGATTAAATTATGGAATAAAATATTAATCTGATGCATTCTATCTTTATTTATGCTTATGATCTCTATGTTATCTTAAGGGTTGGTATGAACTTACACTGCATAGTAATTATGTTGCTAATAAAATTTGACCAACTAAAATGCTGACTTGCTTAACCATTAGCCATCCACAAAAAGCCTTGCATGTTATATATCTTCTCCGCTTGCTAAGTACGGCATGTGCTCACGCTTGTTTTCATTATTGCAACTACACTACTCGGATTGCTGCTCAAACTGGGAGAGGTTTGAAGACTATCCCGTAGACTTTGACGAGTTCTAGGCGACCGTGTCTTCAGTCAGCTGCCTGTGGAGGCGTTCGTTCCGCTGCTAGATACTCTATTTTGTTTAAGTTATGAGACTGTCGGTCTGTAATACGTTTAATACTCTCTTTACGTTTGAGACACTGTCTTTTCGTATTCACAATGTTGTTATATGTGTGAAACTTGATCCTGGCGCACATATAATCTAGCATTCGAGTTTGCCTTTAAACTTGGGTGTGGCATTCGGTGGAGGTGTTATTCGGTGATAAGTGGTTGTCTTTCAGTTGTGACTTGTTTTATCTTTGAATTGTATGTTAGTTGTGTTCCTCCCCTTCATCTGTTGTCGTACTCTGGTGTTGTATCTGCTCTCATCTCCTGCTACTTCCATCTTGGCTCTTGCAGCTACTGTAACCGTGCAAATATTGTACCATTACCGGCTTGCCGGCATCTGTGGCAATATAATCCAGGTGGGACTTTTCGCCCCCGGTGACCTGTAAAAAATTGGTATTTTTCCCGGTTTGCAAATACAACAAAGCAAAAAAAAAACTAAAATACTCAAAGTTGTATGTTGGAGATCATGGGCGTGTTTGGATTGTTGGGGGTAAATTTACCGTAAATTTACCCCAATTTGACACTTTTGAGAGGAAAATGAAATTAGAGGAGGCTACACATTTACCCCACATGTTTGGCACTTTTGAGGTAAATTTGAGATGAATTTGTCCCATTTATCCCATTTATCCCATTTACCTCTCCATCCAAACACCCCCCATGTTGATGTCCATAAAATCAGTTTTTTATGTTTCTGATAGAGCAATTAATTGAATATTAGAAGGCCAGCAAACACTGTCTGCACCTAACCTTTAACTCATAGCCTGCACAGTTGTTAGCTGGTGTCCTGGTAACAAAATTAATGTTTCAGTTAACTGAGGTATACTAACCTTCTTTGGCTTGTACAGTTTAGTTTCAAAAGATAATGGCCGGGTCTGTTTAGAGTGCTGGAGGGAAAAGGTTAGTAAGAACACGCATGACAACATTAATTTTTACTTTTGAGAAAGATATGGTGGTTGTGGTAAGTTCCTTCTCATTTTCCAAAGTAGTTGACTGTTGTGGCATCTCTGTGTTGAACACTGCACTCCTGCAGGAAGGTACTACAATGGAGAAACGATGACCAGGGTGTGCATTTCATTATGTGAAGGCATACATTAATGGTTTGTTTGACAAAGTCTCTCCTTAAATTTGAACAAGACTAGAAAAGGGGGTAATAAGGTATTCATGGAGAATGTGAACCACATGTTTCAGGGCAGCTTTGCAGTTTTTGATGATGCATGTGGCCTCAGGGTCAAGATCTGTACCTTCCTCAGCTGGTAGTGGCGTAGTGCTATTCCTTTACAATGATGAAACATCTCGACCATGGACAATTGTATTGGACCGACCTTTTGCATGTATTGAACTAGTAATCTCTCTCTTGCTCGCTCTCACTTGCATTTAATAACTAACTTATCCCTCGGAGTCTTAACTCTGAGACATCTCATGTTGTTGCTCCAACGCTCTGTTCTCTCCACCACATGCTGGGTTTCTTCATGAGCAAAGAGTCCCTAATGGAAATTTTTATTTCTGCAGTCCTGGCTGAACTTGCCTCTAGATCCATAAGTTTCTTCATCAGCAAAATCTCCAAGCCTAAGGTGCTGGAGGTGGAGGACAGACTGAAAAAGACTCCTCAGGGCTCAGGTAATCTCCGATGAGGCAACAGGACGCTACATCACGAACCAAGCTATGCTCCAGCAGCTGGACATGTTGAGAGATGCCATGTACAGAGGCTATTAAATATTGGACACTTTCAGATACCAACTTCATGGTGAGGAGGACACCAAAGATCAGGTTATGAGTCGTTCTTTACCTCTCTCCAAAGTAAATTCTATAAAAGGAATCTGTTGTTCCAATAGAAAGAATCTGCTCTTAGAACAATTACAAGTGGCCCTTGACAATTTGAGTTCTATGATCCTTGATGTGAAAGAGTTGATTGTGTTGTTGCCAAGCTATCCTCGCCTGAACTGCCAGCCTTATAGCATGCATCTCCAGCTGAGCAACTGCATGTTTGGCCGCCAGATGGAATCTGAACTTGTGATCAACTTCCTGTTGCACACACAGCCTCATGGTTCCGGAGAATTGGAGGTTCTGCCAATTGTTGGTCCTGGCAAAGTTGGCAAGAGTACCCTTGTTGCTCATGTTTGCAAGAATGAAAGAGTCCGTGATCATTTCTCAGAAATCTTCTTCTTGCACGACTATGATTTTACAGATGACCTCACCACATTCAGAGGATGTGCAACGAGACATCAAAATAGCACATCGAACTCGAATAAAGACATGGGATGGCTAGTTGTTGTTGACTTAGTTGGTGACCTTACTGAAGATTTGTGGAATGTGTTATATTCTTCTTGTAAACGACACATGCCAAGTGCAAGTAAAGTCATAATCACAAGCCGATCTGCCAAGATCACGAAGTTTGGAACAACACAAGCTCTAAATCTGAAGTACCTGTCCCGTGAAGCGTTCTGGTATTTCTTCAAGACAGTTACATTTGGCAGCATGGACTCCAAGATGCACCCGAGGTTTGTGCATGTGGCCATGGAGATAGCCAAGATGTTGGACAGATACCTCATTAGTGCGAATGTCGCTGCTTGTTTGATGCGTGACAATTTTGACATTCACTTTTGGTGCAACGTTCTAGCCTTCTGGAGAGGGCTCGTCACAAGCATGTATCCAAATTTGGTGCTCATCCTTTTGATCTTATAAACCAGAATAAACCTGTTTATATTGGGAGAATGGCTACACCTTTTGAAGATATTGTGATTTATTGTGAGCATCAAAGGTCTTCACAAGAGGATGTTCCAAAGATAAGATCTGAAGATGTGACTTATGGAACTGTTAAGGCTCATGGGAACTTGGAGCTGCTAGGATGGATTTCTCCAATACCGCCCTACTATAGCTATGTTGTTACTTGTGAAGTGCAAGAGCTAAATCGTTGAGTTGCCAAAAGGAAACGTTGTACTGAAAATGGAACGACTCGTTAATTATATTTATTGTTAGGAATATCTTTGTAAGTTTTGGTAGGGTATCACAAGCTGCAGCATAATAATAATGTCACATGTTGCAACATCGTGGAACCGTACGCTACTACTTTTAATTTTTCATGTGCAAAGTGCTTACTAGCTATTGACATGTAACATAATAATGCATGATGCTGAGGCACATATGGGCGTTGCTATTTAGCGCGCGTGCTAAGAGCGGTCGATCTCTGACAAGCGCATTACTTTCTCACCCACACACTCACCAGAACGTGGGGTCCGCTGGCTCCCCACAGCCCATGCACGCTCCTGTGTCCTGTCCTCCTACCGTCCGGCACCATTTTTTTGCTCTTGTGTCATGTCCTTCTACCGTCCGGCACCATTTTTCTTACCGACTTTTTTTTAATCCCTTCCATAAATGCAAACTTATGTACATAAATGCATACAAATAAAAGTTAAAAATAAATATTATACTACAAAATTATATGCATAAATTTTCTCAAAAAAGTTGTGAAAATATATTTTCAAAGAAAAATGGTTATACTAAACAAATATTTTGTTGATATAATTTGTGCACAAAACTTATGCATATAACTTTTCAAAAATATTTTGTTGATATAACTTATGCACAAAATTTGTGCATATAACTTTTCAGAAATATCTTGTTGATACAACTTATGCACAAAATTTGTGAAAAAAGAAAAAAGTTATGCATCTATCTTTTTCTCAGAAAAAAAGTAATATGCACAAGTTTTTCTTTTAAAAAATTATATGCACAACTCTTTATAGCAGCAAAATATTTTCCCAGATAAAAACAAGGGGAAGCTCGGCTTCTCCGACGCCGATGGGATGCCGCCGCTTCCATTGGAAGCTCCTAGCACAGTCCGCTATTGTTGGCTCCCTAGGGGAGCCGGAGGCCCCCACTCCTCGCAAAAATCTTACCTCACGGACCGCCACCGCCGCTTAGCTCGTCGAAACTCGGAAGCCGTCGCCGCCCACCAGTCATCCTCTTCGGCTCTTCGCTGCCACCGTGGCCGGCCGCATGTGGAGCGAGCAACTCCCCGGATCCGCGACGGCGACGGGTGAAGCCAAGCAGTCTCCCTGTGACGAAGAAGGAGAACGAGAAGCTCGCCGGGCGGCCATGCCAGCATCTTGGAGTCACTGATGCGCACCTCCGCCGGTGGCCGTCGTGGTGTGTAGGGAATCGGATGCCCGTTAGCCTAAGAGGGGGAGGGGGTGAATTAGGCAACTTAAAACCTTAACCTATGGCTCACTAAATTTTACACAAAAGTAAACTAGAACATACTATCTATATGTGCAACTACGGTTGTTCTAGTGTGAAACTCCCATCCCAAAAGAAGGTTTGCAACCTATAGCCAATCCTAGCATGATACTACTCTAGGAAAGTAGAGGCAAGCAAAGATTGCACTAGAGTAAATGCGGAAACGTAAAGGGGATGAGAGGAAGCAAACTCTTGACACGCGATTTATCCCGTGGTATCGGTAGGCACTAAGCCACCCCTAGTCCACGTTGTTAAAGCACTCACACAAGAGTATTGCTTCCCGGTCACCAAGTCTCTCCCAAGAGCACCACTTGACTCGCCACAAAGGCTAGCCACTTAGGCACTTGCCAAGCTCTCTTGGTCACCTTGATGCCGCCTCCACTAAGGAGCTTCTCCACCAAGGAAGGGGGTCTCCACGTCCCCCGCACAAAGTGTCCTCGCCGCTCCACACCAAGCCGGAGGGTCGATGACGATTGCCGGTGAGCCACTTAGGCCCCAAGGCTTCCGGCGAACCTTGTACAACAGGATTCACTCAAGAATCACCTCACAAGGTTGGCACAACCTTGCACTCACTCAGCTCTAAGCTAAGCCTAGTACTAAGCACATACACAAAGCATATGCAAGTCTAAGGATGAGCAATTAAGCACTTGGATGGATTGGATATGATCTTCAATGTGTCTTGAACTCCTCTGCACTTCCACACAATCCAGCCACCTCAAATGGGTGAGTGGAGGGGGTATAAATAGCCCAAGGCATCAAACTAGCCGTTGGCTAACGGCCACTGAAAAAGGTACCGTCGGATGATCCGACGCTATGCTTTTCCAGGGCGTCGGTTCATCCGGTGCCCCTCCCACGTCACTTAGCCGTTGAGGTTCTCTGACACAACTGCTCCGACGCTATGCACCGACGGTGCGTCGGATCATCCGGTGCTGAAGACTCCGCGCTCAAGTCGCCTCTGTTAGCTTCCAATCGACCGTCGGATAGACCGACGCTTCTCCTTGTCCAAGGCGTCGGATCATCCGGTGCTGAAGGCTTCGTCTTGGCGCGTCTCTGTATGAATTCAAACTGAGCGTCGGATAGACCGACGGGGTCCCCACTCAGACCGTCGGATCATCCGGTGCTACTGTCTTCCTTGCTCTTCCTCTGCAACTCGTCCGATGCTACTAAATAATGGACCGTCGGTTCATCCGACGGTACCTAGGGTTTGACCCTGTGTACCAACTCGTCCGACAATTGCACCGACGCTTGTATTTGAGGGACCGTCGGTTCATCCGACGGTGTCTTTTCTTTTCCTTTTCTTGCTCGGTTTTGACCCTTGAAAAATACACTATCTTCTCAATTTGGCATATGGTTTTCTTGCATCCTTGGGACCTAGAAGTGTCTACAAAGACATGCTAAAACAATAAGGTTAGTCCCAATGATCATGTTGTCATGAATCACCAAAATCAAACTCGAACTAATGGCATATGAGGCCATGTTCGCTACAATCTCCCCCTTTTTGGTGATTTATGACAACACAACCAAAGCAAGCATAAATTTGCAAGAATTGACAGAATTAGAACCACTTACACTTGCTTGGATGCTTACCATCATCCAAACTCCCCCTAGATCAAACTTCCCCCTTTTTGATCTTCATGTTCACATTCTCCCCCTTTGGTCTCATATCCTTGAAACCACTTGTAAGCATCCTTGAACCCACTTGTAAGCTTAAGCCACAAGCTTGCTTTGGTCCCACATTCTCCCCCTTTGGAATAAAATCTCCAAAAAGTCCCAAAGCAAAATGGTCCAAGAAAACTAGCAAGACCTAGCAATCATAGCTCAAAGGAGAGATGTTAAATGCAAGGGAGAAAGCCACATGAACCATGATCCGTATGTGTGATGTCAATGAAGATGCCACATGTGAGAATAACTAAGATGGATCACAAGCTCATGAGACTAGCATGATACACCCTAAGCTCCCCCTAAGTGTGTGCACAAAGGAATACCACTTGTAAGACAAGGGTAGTGAGAAACAAGTGCACAACTACAACCTTGTAAAATAAGGAAGCTTAGAGCATATCATGCAAAGAGATAGCTTAAAGGACAAGAGATAGAACAAGTAGGTTCATGTTACATTACCACTTGTAGATATCACTTGTAGTCTTTTGATCATTGCATACCTCCGGGGGATGATCCTCTCTACCTTGTTGGCACCACATTGAGATGAGCCACTTGGAAATGATATCACTAGGTGACACCACTTGAAAGAAGCTTGCATGGAAGACACTTGGGGTACCACAAGGATTAGGAATGTATGAGTACATTGCCTTTGAACTTATATAGAGACATAAGCTCGCAAGGACATGACTCAATAGCATAAAGCTCATATTGCTATATTCACTCTATTAGAGATGTTAGATCACATTGAGAGTGAAATAGCATTCTCTTAGAATGAAACACCACACCGGAACGCGTCGCTAGGGGACTACATAAGATAAGCTTGAAACAATGTTAGTCCCATAACCAAACCATAGGATGAGCTCCCCCTAAATGTGTGCATTTAGTGTTTGAATCACCAACCAAATGTATGCACATTGTTTATGACAACAAAAGGGAAGCTTACCCTATAGCTTGCTCATGATGCAAAGAGATATATATGAATACATGCACCATGAAAGAACAAGTGTAGCTTTCCTACACTAATCAAACCATGTAGATTGCTCATGGGTTAGCACATGACACAAGCAATCTACCATATGTAAACATTGCAACTAATGCAACCTAAACAAGGCAATGGAGCTACAATGATACAAGAGATGGGTATTAGTTTCCATTACCTCAACCGGGGAACTTGGGCAACACATGTCCAAATTGTAAGCTTGGCTTATAGACTTGAATCTTCTCATCTTGATTGTGCCAAGCCTCCCAAGACCCCGCACTCAAGGCCTTCAAGTGGCCTTTGGAACCCAAACCATTTGAGGCCCCTTCATGTTGGTGATGAGTTCCTTGGGCACCCAAATGGGTTGGTTCCTACCCCGCTCTTCCTTCATCTTCCCAACCTTGTGTGCAACCACCTTGCCATTTGCTTTCTTCTTGATGACGTAGGTGTTGCTATTTGTCTTGTTCTTGCGGTTGGGCTTGGTGTAGATGAGGGAGCTCTTGATTGTGGGCTTCAATTTCTTCTTTGCGCCCTTGTCCATCTTCTTGACAAATTGGGGGCATTTGTAGAACTTGTGCCCTTCTCCATGACACTTGTAGCAAGTCACGGTTGCACCCTTCTCAAGCTTCTTCACCATGGGATCACGGTTATCTTGAGAAGGTTGGACTTTACTCTTCATGTCTTGAGAGATGTCCACTTGTTCTTCATCATTCTTGCCCTTGCCCATCAAGTTTGCCAACCTCTCTCGGAGCCATTTCACTTCTTGCTTGAGCTCATCATTTTCCTTGCCTATGAGATAATCACATGTTTCTACAACAACATTCTCATGGCAAGATGGTGAGCAAGATTCATCGATTAAATCAATGTAAGAAGTTGAAGCATCTACCTTGGAGATAGGAATTGCGCAAGGAATAGATGTTTCATCAAGCTCAAAGGAATTACTTGTTTTAGTCTCATTGCTCTCAAGCTTAGATTTTAGCTCATCACACTCCTTGCTAAGCAATTTGAATTTGCACAACAAATGTTCATAATTTGTAGCAAGGGTGTCACTAAGATCATTGAGAGCATTGAGTTCTTTAATTTCATTAGCTTGTTTTTCAAGCATTCCTTTTTGCTCATGGACTAGCTCAACAAGATCATTGAGAGAGGTGGTGTCGGATTCGTCATCACTTACATTGCTTTCCATACCTTTGGCCATAAGGCACATGTGTGATGATGAAGGACCTTGCATGAAGCGGGTGGTGAAGTTCTTTCTTGATTCATCGCTTGAGCTAGAAGAACTTGATCCACCACTTGTCCACCCACGGACGGCTATTGTTGCTTCTTGCTTTGGCCTCCTCTCCTTGACCACCTTCTTCTTGGGCTTGTGCTCGATCTTGGTGAACTTGATGTGTTGATGATAACGCCCTTCTCTCAAGTGGACGTTGTAGTCGTACATGTTGACTTTCTTCACATACTTGAAGATCTTCTCCACGTACTCGGCCACCATGGATTCAACCTCTTCATCACTTGAGGAATCTTCATCGTCACCATCATCACCATCATCTTCGCTTGAGCTTCCATGAGTAGCCATCCTACTCAACACCTTCTCTTGTTGGCTTGAGAGGGCATGGCTTGTGTTTGGAGAAGATGGTTCTTGAGGCTTTTCTTGGGACGCCTTCTTGGACTCGGGCATGATTTGAAGCTCATGTGCCATGATCTTGCTCAAGATTTGAGATGACTTCAATTCTTCGAGCTTTCTCTCATAGATGATAGCCTTCACCAAGTCATAGTCGGGCTTCCGGAGACTTTGAAGGATCTTGCGGTTGATGTTCAAGTCCGTGATGTTCTTCACACCTAAAGCATTGATTCTATTGACAAGCACATTTAGGCGTGAGTACATAGAATTGGCATTTTCATTAGCAAGTTGCTTGAAGCTATTGAATTCCTCAAGGAGACAACCATAGCGTTCATTAGCAACTTCTTTTGAACCCTCATTTTGCTCCTTGATGGTTTTCCATAGCTCATGAGCATTTTCACAAGTAAAAACTCTATTGAAAATGCCTACATCTAGTGAGGACAAAATGATACTCTTAGCAATCACATCAAATTGCTTTTCCTTTCTAGTACCATTTTTCATGCCCTCATCGGTGACTCTCCAAACGTCAAGGTCCCTAGCTTGGAGATAGGCCTCCATGAGAACCTTCCACCGAGGATAGCCCGTGCCATCGAAATGTGGAGCCAAACCTAAAGTATCCACCCCTTTCATTCCTCTAAAGAGCAACTCACTAGGCGGTGAAGCCTAACCGTTCCAATGAGCCGGTTTTCACAATTTACCAATCGAATTGGTGTTTCCTTGTGAAGGAAGTGAGTCCCGGCTCTGATACCACTTGTAGGGAATCGGATGCCCGTTAGCCTAAGAGGGGGAGGGGGTGAATTAGGCAACTTAAAACCTTAACCTATGGCTCACTAAATTTTACACAAAAGTAAACTAGAACATACTATCTATATGTGCAACTACGGTTGTTCTAGTGTGAAACTCCCATCCCAAAAGAAGGTTTGCAACCTATAGCCAATCCTAGCATGATACTACTCTAGGAAAGTAGAGGCAAGCAAAGATTGCACTAGAGTAAATGCGGAAACGTAAAGGGGATGAGAGGAAGCAAACTCTTGACACGCGATTTATCCCGTGGTATCGGTAGGCACTAAGCCACCCCTAGTCCACGTTGTTGAAGCACTCACACAAGAGTATTGCTTCCCGGTCACCAAGTCTCTCCCAAGAGCACCACTTGACTCGCCACAAAGGCTAGCCACTTAGGCACTTGCCAAGCTCTCTTGGTCACCTTGATGCCGCCTCCACTAAGGAGCTTCTCCACCAAGGAAGGGGGTCTCCACGTCCCCCGCACAAAGTGTCCTCGCCGCTCCACACCAAGCCGGAGGGTCGATGACGATTGCCGGTGAGCCACTTAGGCCCCAAGGCTTCCGGCGAACCTTGTACAACAGGATTCACTCAAGAATCACCTCACAAGGTTGGCACAACCTTGCACTCACTCAGCTCTAAGCTAAGCCTAGTACTAAGCACATACACAAAGCATATGCAAGTCTAAGGATGAGCAATTAAGCACTTGGATGGATTGGATATGATCTTCAATGTGTCTTGAACTCCTCTGCACTTCCACATAATCCAGCCACCTCAAATGGGTGAGTGGAGGGGGTATAAATAGCCCAAGGCATCAAACTAGCCGTTGGCTAACGGCCACTGAAAAAGGTACCGTCGGATGATCCGACGCTATGCTTTTCCAGGGCGTCGGTTCATCCGGTGCCCCTCCCACGTCACTTAGCCGTTGAGGTTCTCTGACACAACTGCTCCGACGCTATGCACCGACGGTGCGTCGGATCATCCGGTGCTGAAGACTCCGCGCTCAAGTCGCCTCTGTTAGCTTCCAATCGACCGTCGGATAGACCGACGTTTCTCCTTGTCCAAGGCGTCGGATCATCCGGTGCTGAAGGCTTCGTCTTGGCGCGTCTCTGTATGAATTCAAACTGAGCGTCGGATAGACCGACGGGGTCCCCACTCAGACCGTCGGATCATCCGGGGCTACTGTCTTCCTTGCTCTTCCTCTGCAACTCGTCCGACGCTACTAAATAATGGACCGTCGGTTCATCCGACGGTACCTAGGGTTTGACCCTGTGTACCAACTCGTCCGACGATTGCACCGACGCTTGTATTTGAGGGACCGTCGGTTCATCCGACGGTGTCTTTTCTTTTCCTTTTCTTGCTCGGTTTTGACCCTTGAAAAATACACTATCTTCTCAATTTGGCATATGGTTTTCTTGCATCCTTGGGACCTAGAAGTGTCTACAAAGACATGCTAAAACAATAAGGTTAGTCCCAATGATCATGTTGTCATGAATCACCAAAATCAAACTCGAACTAATGGCATATGAGGCCATGTTCGCTACATGGTGGCCGCCGAGCGACTTGCCGGTGGCTCTTCTGCGAGATGAGTGCGCTACAGAGAGATGAGAAGATAGAGAGCAGAGCACGGCAGTTGGCAGCAGGTAAAAAAAGGGAGTGAAGACAAAAAAAATGCGGGCCCCATGCACGTGGCTGTTCTCCTCCCTCGGACGAAGCGGTGTCGAGTGCTGGCAGCGCTCGCGCGCAGAATTGCGCTTGTCATTGTTTTACTCCAGGAATATAGAGTATAACCTGCCCCATAATCTGGGCATCACGGCGTGGATATTTGTTTCCTTTATGTTTTCAGTTCAGCTCTGCATGCCATTCAGTTTTCAGTCCACTCTGCATTCAAGCAATAGGAGTATGATGGTGTCGATTATTGAGCATGAAGTGGCCTAACAAAAGCCTTGGGTCCAACATACAGGAGCTTTTCAACCACTCGCACTACCCAGTCACATACCAATTCGTTCAACAAACGAAGAAACCTTCACCCAAACACTGCTGGTTGTGGGTGGAGACGGCTAGGGTTTGGGACGCGACGGCGGAGAGGTTCCTGGCGAGGCAAAGTGAGGTAAGGAGGTTAGGAGGGGAAGCCAAGATCTTGAAGAAGGTACGCCCAATTCTAACAGATTCGCGGTCTTTTGTAGAGGTGGTGAAGAAGAGCGAGATGGATCGTAAATTTGGAGGGGGTAGGGACTACAGAGATGGTCGTGAAGGCTCATGGGGGAACAGAGAGCAACCCAAAGGTGGTAGAGATATGCAGCATGATGGCTGGAATGGAAGAGATATGTGGGAAGGCAGAGATGGTTTCGGGGCGTGGAATCAGAGAAGGGATCAGATGAACAACCAACCGATGCGCCAGTGGGAAGGGAACCGGGAGACGCGAGAGCAGGGCGGGGTGAAGAGGCAAGGAGAAGTGGAGGACAGAAGAGATGTGAGGCAAATGACAAAAAGGGATCTGAGACTCAAGCTGAACAGAGAACAGGAAGAGAGAAGGAGGGCAAACACACACTTCCAGCCAAATGGTAGGTGGGATCAGGGGATGAGGGAGGACGTGAGAAAACCAGTGAGAGAGATGGGTGATAACCCCATGGTGTGCTACAATTGCAACAAAGAAGGACACCATAAGTCTCAATGCACCAACCCGTCGTTCTCTTATGGATGCAAACAAAGTGGGCACATCTCATCAAAGTGCCCAATTGCAAAACCAAACAAAGGACTGAGGTTGTGTGGTTACGGGATGCCGGGGCAGCTATTCTATAGTCTGAACATCCCAGTTGATAAGACAGAGGAGAGGGTGGAGGAGGAGAAGCCAATACGTGCTATAGTGACAGTTAAGGAGGGGAGGGGGACTAGATTCAGAATTACAACTGAGATGAACTACTTGATTGGCTCAGAGGTGGATTGGAAGGTGCAGACGTTGTCATCAAATGAGTTCTTGATACAGGTACCATCCCTTCAAAATCTGAACCTGCTTAAGAAGATGGGGTTGATCAAGTTCACAACTTATGACATTAAAGCAACCGTAGAGGAGACTGATAGAGATCCATAATCCTTTGGCATGCTCCAAACAGTGTGGGTGAAGGCAGAAGGGATTCCTTTGATAGCAAGAAAGGAACAGTACGTAATGGAGCTGGCATACTTGGCTAGCGACCCTGAGGAGGTTTATTTGGAGTCCCTACTGTGGGACGAGGTTTGGGTGAAAGTGTCATGCAAAGATCCTTCAAGAATCAGTGGAACTTCAGCAGTCTACATCAACAAGCAGGGCACATACACAACCTGGACAGTTGCTAACTCAGAACCTACAAAAACAAAACAAAACAAAACAAAGGCAAGGAGGAAAAGAAGGGGGAAGAGTCAGATGAGGAGGATCCTAAATCACAGGACAGTTACCGGGGGTTGGAGGAAATTATCAAAGGAGGGATGCTGTCATCTCAGGATGACAACCGATCTCTAGGTGGGGGCGAGAAGGAGCAAGACAAGGGTTGGAAGTCAGGGGGGTAGTCATGATCAGAGCGCTTCTGGTAGTAGGAAAAAAATGCAGAGAGGGAGGATGAGGGGTACAAGGACGGCGGGTGTGTAGAGATGGATTGGGAGAAAGATGGCTGTGAAGGCAAGGAAGCAAACAAGAGTGGGGGAGAGCTGAACCAAAAAGTGGCAGGAAAAGAAAATGGGATGGCAAAAGAGGGAGAAAAGGCAGGAAGTAACACTCTTGAAGAGCTCGGCTTCGTAGAGGTTCGTGAAGCAACACATGACAGTGTGGGGGGGAAGGCGGATGGAAAGGATGAGGGTGAGACGGGCAAGGTTGATGGCAAGGGACCTGTACAAGCTACAAGATTCAGCACAAGGGTGTGCCGGGACGGGGTTCTAGCAACAGAGGTAGCTGCACAAAAGATCAAGGAAAGAAACCTGGAGATGGCAGGTAACACTAAACATCCTTTCTCTGTCTTACATCATATATATAGAGGATAGTGTGCTAGAAAACATAGCTTTAAACTATGGTATTAATCTGGGCAATAATCAGAACATGGAAAATATTACCCTTATTAAGGCTAAAGAAAATGCTCAACTAGCTCTAATAAAAGCAAAAGAAAGGAAAGAGAAGCACAGGAAAGGGAAGAGATCCAGAGGCATGAGGCTGATTGCAATGGGAGAGGGGATGTGACAGAAGAGGTAGATATTGTGCAACAGACACCTCCTGAAGCCACACTGAGGGGGCTGAAGGGGGAAAATTAAGCAGAAATGAAGATGCTCTTCTGGAACATTAGGGGGTTAGGAGCAAAAGGGAGAAGGAAGCAATTTGTAGAGATATGCAAAAAATACTTTGTTCAGTTTATTTGCGTGCAGGAAACTATAAAAAGCTCGTACACACAACATGAACTAGACAGTATGAGCAGGGGGTGTGACTACCACTGGCTTTGGTGTCCACCACAAGGAAGATCAGGAGGGATGCTCATGGGAGCAGACAAGAGTATAGTAGAGATATGTAGTGAAGAGATGGGAGAATTCTCCCTATGCCTAAAGCTCAAAAACATCGAAGATGGTTTCCAATGGGAATTGATCAACACTTATGGGCCTGTAAATGAGGACAGGAAGGTGGAGTACCTGCAGGAACTAGCTAGGGTAATTAATATGTGTGAATGGCCATTGATCATAGGTGGACACTTTAATTTGGTTAGAAAGATAGAGGATAAGTCAACGAGCAATGTTGATGTCAAGTTTATGAATGCTTTCAATGAGATGATAGCTGACACAGAACTGTGAGAGTTGAGAAGAGGAGGCAGCAGATATACATGGTCAAACAAACAAGCCGATCCAATATTCAGTAACTTAGATAGAATCTTGGTGAACAATGGATGGGAAGACAAGTTTCCCCTGGTTATAGCTACGACGATAACAAGGATAGGTTCGGATCATAGCCCCATTTTAGTGGAGACTGACACAGAAGAAAGGAAAAAACACAAGTATTTCAGGTTCGAACCCACATGGCTAATGAATGAGGAGTTCAAGAACTGGGTGTTGGGGAAGTGGCCAGTTAGGCTCAAGACGAATTGCCTAGACCACTGACATGTAGTATAAAAGATATTGAGAAGAATTATGAGATGCTGGGGGCAAACTTTGAGAGTGATGTAAAGAGGCAGAAAAAGGAATTATTGGTAGAGATAGAAAGGGTGGATAAGGAGGCAGAAGTCAGAACACTGACTCAGGTGGAGTGGCAGCACAGGTATGAAGTTGAAAGAAAGCTAGAAGAGATATATGCACTAGAAGAAGTTTACTGGCAAAAAAAGGGGGGGGGGGGGCAGATTTGGCTCCTGGAAGGGGATGCAAATACGGACTACTTCCACAAGTGTGCGAATGGTAGGAGAAGGAAAACAAGAATAACAATGCTAGAGGATAACAGAGTACAGATTACAGACCCAGAAGAGCTGAAACGACACATCACAAACTATTACAAACAATTGTTCGGCAGAGAAGAGGTAGCAGAGTTTCATCTAAGCGAGACCCTGTGGGGGGAGGAGCAGAAAATATTTGTCAGAGAGAATGTATTTTTAATCAGACCTTTCACACTAGAAGAGCTAGATGAAGCGGTCAAAGAAATTAAGAACAAGACAGCTCCAGGCCCTGATGGTTTCTCTATAGAGTTCTTCAAGGAGTTCTGGCCAGAAAATAGACTCATCATCAAAGAGATGCTTGATGAACTGCACAAAGGGAGACTAGACCTATGGAGGCTGAACTATGGGGTCATCATCCTGCTGTCGAAGATCAAGCTGCCCAACAATGTGAAGCAGTTCAGACCTATTTTCCTATTAAACGTAATATATAAAATCATCACTAAGGTGTTGACAAACAGATTGACAGGGGTGGCAAGTAGAGTTATTAGTCATTTTCAGACAGCGTTCTTACCTGGGAGAAATATATTGGACAGGATAGTGATACTCCAGGAGGTGCTGCTTGAACTAAGAGTTAGAAAAGAGGTGGGTGTGGTGATCAAGCTAGACTTCGAGAAAGCAGATGACAGAGTTGATTGGAATTTTTTGGAAGAGGTTCTAAATAGAAAAGGTTTCTCACAGAAATGGGTGCAGTGGGTGATGGGAGCGGTGAAGGGGGGAAGAGTAGCGGTAAATGTTAATGGGGAACGGGGCGAATTTTTTAAGAGCTTCAAGGGACTGAGACATGGGTATTCTTTATCTCTGTTGCTTTTCAACTTCGTGGGAGATGCGTTATCAGCCATGCTGACCGCTGCTAGTAGAAGAGGTGATTTAGAGGGGCTGGTACCAAACCTTGTGCAGACAGGGCTGACGCATTTACAATATGCTGATGACACGATCATTTTCTTGAAAAACACTGAGGAAAACCTGAGGAACATGAAATTTATCCTTTACTGTTTTGAGGCAATGTCTGGGATGAAGATTAACTTTGACAAAAGCGAGGTGTTTGTCATTGGGGCAGAGGTAGAGGTGCAAAACAGAGTTGCTGATATGTTTGGATGCAAGGTGGAGGTGCTGCCTATGACGTATCTAGGAGTGCCAGTGAGTGATCATAACATTACAAAGGTGCTTCTGAATTTCGCAGCAGAAAAAGCAGAGAGGATGCTGGGGACCTGGAAATGTGACACTATGTCCTCAGGGGGGAAAGCGATTCTGATAAGTTCCTGCCTATCTAGTTCCCCCATGTATGCAATGGGAGTGTACATGTTGTACGAAGGGAACTATCAGGCACTAGATGCAATCAGAGCAAGGTTCTTTTGGCAGGGGACGAACAAGAAGAGGAAATATCGCATGGTGAAATGGGAAGCTCTGGCTAGACCCAAGGAATTTGGTGGTCTAGGCTTTATGGATATTAGAATTATGAACATTTTCCTACTTTGCAAGTGGTTAGACAGGTTAGAGAGGGGTGATAACAGCATGTGTCTAGAGATATTAAGGAAAAAGTACTTGGGGGAGAAAAGCATATTCCAGCTGAAGAGTGAGCGAGGTTCACAAATCTGGAGGGGGGTCCTTAAGATAAGACAATGGTTCCAGAGAGGGAGGGTGGTGAGAATAGTAAGTGGCCAGCAGACCCGATTCTGGGAGGATGTTTGGATTGGGGGATGCCCGCTAAAGATTGAATTCAGCCAAATATATAAGTATTGCAGCGATCCAAAAATTACAGCAAGAAAAGCTCTAGCGGGTGGATGTCATATACAACTTCGGAGAGCGTTGACAGAAGGGGAGAAATAGGAATGGGACAGGCTGGTAGAGTTAGTTGGGGGGGGGATAGATTTCAGCAACGATACGGATGAGGTCACCTGTGCCCTTGAGCCGAGGGGGGGGGGGATACACAACTAGGTCATTGTATAGAGCGTTAACTGATGGAGGAGTTAGAGATGTGGTGCTAGATGCAATATGGAAGTGTAAGATTCCATTAAAGATACGAATATTCATATGGATCGCATTCCACGACAGAATACAATTAGTCGTACAGCTGAAGAAGAAGAAATGGGCCGGTCCAGGAGATTGCAAAGTGTGCGGAGAGATAGAAACAACGGATCACATACTGTTTGGGTGCCCATTGGCAATCTTTCTGTGGGTTTTTGTTAGAGATAGCTTGGGATGGAAGATGGTGCCAAACTCTTGTGAGATCTTATGGGATATTCTGGGCAAAAATAGTGGTAAAAGGAGATTCTGTACCAAAAAACTCTTTGTCTCTGCAGGTGTGATGTGGACGCTCTGGAAGACAAGAAACGCCTGGGTCTTCGAAAACAAGATGGTGTCAACGCCGGATGTGATTGCCTACAAGCTGGTGGCGCTGCTAACATTCTGGAAGCCGCTGATTCAAAAGAAGGTGGAGGTGGAAGTGGAGGACCTGATAAGCAAGTTGGTCCGAGGATGTACTGAAGTTGTGGTTGAACAACTCGCGATCTGTTTTTAGCTGGGTAGTTGGTAGTCTGGGAAAGGAGTGGTCTGGCTTTTGTAAAGCTCCGAGAGCTAAGCTGCATGTTTCTCTAGTTGTGTCTGGTAAATATGTAATAGAAGAAGGTTCGCGCAAAAAAACGAGTGGTAGAGTTCGGTTGTGTTTCAATGTTGTTGTTGGGGCTTGGTCATAAAAGGACCATGTGTGAATGGTAACTGGTAACCCCAGTGGCCGACCATTGTAAAACGCTCTCTAAGCTTTCTATACACTTGGGCGATTGCCTTAAGTCTAAAAAAAGATTGGCAGTTGAGGTAATGAACATGGCAACTATTTTCTGTAAAATCTAGACATGATGTGTGTTGAGTCTCATGTAAAATCTTGGCATTGTATATTATCTGGAACAGTTTCAGATTTGTACCTGGACAATTCAATTTCCTCCTGACAAACATGAAATCACAAATTGTTCGATGTACCTGGCTAGTAGTAGGCTACCACATGTTCCTGTCCTCCAAACGGTACTGTAAGCACACAACTGCCTTTTTGCAGCAGAACCCACAGGATATCGCCTCTGCAGAGACAGGAAATGATGTCAATCGCTGAAGAAAATCTACAGGATGACAGAGACGGCAATTTCGTTTTCCCTTGTCAGTCCCCTTGGTATTCCTTCGACATTCTGACCAGCTGTCCGGCGGCCCGTTCAATTCTGGCGAGGACAGTCTTTAGCAGAGGAGAAAATTGCAAAATTGGGACTTCCATCGTTGATGTTTCGCACTTTTGACATTTGTAACATTGTCTACGTAAAAATAAGACTCCAAACATAGAACACTTGTTTTCCATACCATTTTATGTATTTCTCCCTTTTTCTAAATACTCCATTTGCCTTGTTTTTGGGTACTGAAAGGACATCTTTGCCCTTCTGTCTTTTGTGGTTTTGCCACCGATTGTGGTCTCTCCATCCATGAGACGCCTGACCTTCCTCTGCCGCTGCCTCATCCAACCCTAGATGCAACGGAGGCCATGGCTGGAGATGGTCATTGTTCTGTCGTGTCCAGCCCCATAGTCCGTGGCCATCCTTCCAACGTCCCTGGATGCGTCGCTCGTCCCTGAACTAGACGGCGCCGCCTGCCGAGCCTGGCCGCGACGAGATCCACAATGGCCTGCTCGTGCCAACCGACCAGAGCCTAGCAGCGCCGGCTGCCCAGATTCTGATCTGCAGCAACCGGCTGCCCATGGCCTGCCGACGTCTCGCACCCATGGCGTGGCCTTGGCGGGCACCCATGGCATCCCTGCTCTGCCCACCCAAGGTCTGGCAGCCAGCCACGGGCGGCGGCCAACCAATCGCCAGCCAGGGCCGGCGGCCAACCGATCAATGGCCACTGTTGGCAAAAGACAGAAGGGCAAACATGTCTTTTCAGTATCCAAATACAAAGTAAATATTTATAAAAAGGGGAAAATACACAAAATGGCAAGGAAAACAAATGCCCTATGTTTAGAGTCCCATTTTTACATGGACAATGTTACAAATAGGAAAAGTGTGAAGCACCATTGAAGTCCCAATTTTGTAATTTTTTCTTAGCAGAGCTGCAGAGCAGAGTTGCAAAAACTACAGATTGCTCCCTCAAAAGGAACTCTATCTGCTACTATAGTCTGAGCGAGGTGATAAGTGTGGTGAGGTCTGTGTTTCGGGTAGGGATGCAAGCCAGTGGCGGCGGGCCGGCGGTGCGACAGTCGAAGAAGGAACTGACGAGGAGGAAGAGAGAGCCCAATCAGGGTCAATTCGCTTATTTAATATCCAAATGGGGTGGTTTCTGCGAATATTCGGATCACGATTAATCGCTATCAAATAAGGGGGCTATATGTAAATAATTGGGTCGTGGTTATAAATCATGACCCAAACCAGGGGTCTATGTGTAAATACTTAGATTGTGGTTAGGCTAGTCTCAGTGCAAGGTTTCATCGCACTATTACCAATGTTGCCATGTCGTCTATGAAATGTGATGAAACGGTCACTCTCAGTGCAAGATTTCAATGCACAATTTCATAGGGAGCTTGGAGTATTTATTTTTCGCATAGAGTTATGATCAAATGTGACTTGTGATGAAACGATAACATCCTCCAGTGCAAGTTTCACGAGGATTTCATGGACTTGGGAACTGTGGCAATTGAGTTTCATGAAGCGCACCTCTCTCCTCATAATTAGGCTGCCAAGTCAGCAACACTGATGATGTGGCGTACTATTTAATATGACATGAAACCTCCCATAAAACTCCCACTGAGACTGGCTTTAGTAATCACGATCCAAATAAGGGGGTGTTTTGCAAGTTTCCTATGCCGGTGACATGTCGCCCGACTCTCTTCTCATAATTAGGCTGCCAAGTCAGCAAAACTGATGATGTGGCATACAATTTAATTTCACGAAACCTCCCACTGGCCTTAGTAATCACGATCCAAATAAGGAGACATTTTGCAAGTTTTGTGTGCCAGGGAGATATCTGATGAGGACATCTTGCTCCACTATTACCCGTTGGCAAAGACGCAACAAAATGGGCCGAGTGGCCCAGTTGTAGTCAGGCGACGATCGTGTGGGTCTCATAATCCCACCTTGCTTAGCTTGGGAGGAGGAAGCCACCTTAAAAGGGAGAGCCACCCTTCCCTTATCGGACTAGTCTTTTAGGGCGATTGGACCTTTCCCCGAGGGGTGCATCAGATTACGAGGGACAGATCGTACGTATTTGTATCTAGAATCGCGGGGGCCAGATCGTGTGTATCTGAAGCTGGATCGGTGCATCGGGCTTTCATCCAACCTCATCTGGGCTGGACTCATCAATGTCGCCTGGCGAGGTCGCTCGACTGCCGGTGAGGCAACTTCCTCCAACCCTGGGGATAAGCGCTAGATCGTGCGTATCTGAAGCTGGATCGGTGCATCGGGCTTTCATCCAACCCTTAATGTCGCCTGGCGAGGTCGCTCGACCACCGGCAAGGCGACTTCCTCCAGCCCTGGGGATAAGCTTTCGTATCCAGCCTACTCGTCTGCGGCGGCGGTGCCAGCTGGCTTGATACGGCTAGGGCTACTCGAGGCCCTGGCTCCTCTGCGGTGGTGGTGCCAGCTGGCTTGATACGGCTAGGGAGCCCGACGCCTCAGTTTGGTGAGGCGGCGCCACCGTGCTACGTCATGCAGTGCACATCTCTGCCTGAATGCCTCTCGGTATTCGTTTGTACTTCAGATCGGTGCATCGGGCTTTCATCCAACCCCATCTGGGCCGGACTCATCAATGTCGCCTGGCGAGGTCGCTCGACCGCCGACAAGGCGACTTCCTCCGGACCTGGGGATAAGCTTCCGTGTCCAGCCTACACCTATGCGGCAGCAGTGCCAGCTGGCTTGATACGACTAGGGAGCCCGACGCCTCAGTTCGGTGAGGCGGCGCCACCGTGCTACGCCCTGCACTGCACAACTCTGCCTGACTGCCTCTCGGTATTCGTCGTACTCTGAACTCCTGCTCTGTTCTGAACTCCAATCTGAAGCTTGGCTGTGCATTTTTGTTGTCATTGACTCCGGCATTATTCCTTTGCTGTTGATATGTCTGCTTGAGTTTTTTGGTACCTGTCAAAGAAATTGTTCCAATGAATCCTGTCTGCAAGGATAGGAGACTGTCACCTTTGGAGATCTCAAGTACCCGTATCATAGCAGTGTAGCTACTTGGTTTGCTCTCATAGCCTCAGAGGCAGAGTCAAGAACAAGCTGCTGCTTATATTCATTATATCATAGTTGTCTATCTTATGTGTACACCATTTTTTTTTCATGCTAGACAAGGCTATGTAAAATCGTATTCAGTGCCTCTGAATACTTGGTTTATGAGGTGATGCACCTTCCCCTCTGCCTTCTCAACAGTGAGGATGGAGCAGCAGAAGCAGCATCATCTATTGTAGTCTCATTATACTACCATATTTACTTTTTGAGAATGGAAATACTACTATTATTACAAGATGGTTTAATGGGTTAAAATTTGACTAAGATGAGTTATATAATGTAGAGTCCCTCTCCTTTTCTTGCGGTGGATGGTCTTCCTTTTTCTTTGCCTGTTTAAGTTCGCAAAAGTTTCTCCAAAAATTTCTCCATCAATCTTCAGATACTAATTAGGAGTATTAAACATGGATTAATGACAAAATCCAATTCATAACCATGTTAATTTTTTTAGATGAATCCAACGAGCCTAATTATATCATGATTAGACAACGTCATGCTACAGTAAACAATCTCTAATGATGGATTAATTAGTATTAATGGATTCGTCTCGTGATTTCCCGTCCGTCCGTGTAATTAGTTTTGTAATTAGTCTAGGTTTAATACCCCTAATAGACCTTGGAAAGGGCCTCCAAAATTTTCTCAAAAATAATCTACTGAACTAAGCCTGCCACACAGCTGCGTAGAAGACTAGTAAAGCCTTTGCAGCCATGGTCCACGTCTAACTGTTACCTTGCAGGTAAAAACAAAAAGTGATGCTTCAGTTATCAGAAAATCTAACATTTTAGGTTGTGAATTTTATTTTATTTTTACTTGGCTTAATATGCACATCATAGACTACCTATTATATCCACTTGTCCCCCTCAAAAAATTATATCCACTTGTTTCACAGCCTAACTTTGAGAGACTAATGTCTTCCCATTCGAAATGCTTGAATAAAATACACACAAGTAAACATTCGATAGTATCAGTTAGCAAGTTCTCCTGAAATAGATGAATGTAACATCTCCATATTTGAGGTTGGACTAAGGTACTGCAATGGATAAGAGATGAGCAGGGTGTGTCGTGTGTGATTTGTTTTGTGAAAACTGTAGTGCTTGATCAGGTATCCACTTTTAGATACTTGATTTGATTAAGAATAGAAGGTAGTCCTCCACCAACATGTCTGGTACAAATCAACATCTTTACATTAGTGGTTTTGAATCCATAAGAAAAGACATAGAAGTTAGAAAAATGACTCACAAATGTTGATGTAGCGAACATGGCTTCATATGCCATTTGTTCTAAGTTTGATTTTGGTGATTAAATGACAACATGATCAATGGGACTAATCATATTGTTGAGCATGTCTATGTAGGCATTTCTAGGTCCCATAGATGCAAAAATACCACATGCCAAAATGAGAAGATAGTATATATTTTGAGGCAAAACCGACAAGAAGAAAAGGAAAAGAAAAGTCACCGTCGGATGAACCGACGGTATCCAAGAAGCTAGCATCGGTGCATGCGTCGGTGTACTTGGTACTCAAGTCAACTGGCACCGTCAGATGAACCGACGGTCCATTCTCTACATGCACCGGAGGAACTCAACAGGAGAAGCATTGTCAGCTCGCAGAAGACAGTGGCACCGGATGAACCGATGGGGTCAGCAACGGTTCATCCGGCGGTGTGAAAGCAGCCAACAGAGAGCTACCAGTTGCGAGGCCTTAAGCACCGGATGAACCGATGGTCAAAAGGAGTCAAGCATCGGTTCATCCAGCGGGCTCGTTTTAGCTAACAGAGAGCCGGAGAAGATCTCCTTCAGCACCGGATGAACCGACGGTGCGTCGATTGAAGCGTCGGATGAATGACGTCAGCAGGATTCAACAGCTACGTGCGGTGGAAGGCAACGGTCAGTAGCACCGGATGAACCGACGCCGGGAAAATGCACAACGTCGGATCATCTGATGGTACTATTTTCAGGAGCCGTGGCTCAACGGCTAGTTTGATGCCTTGGCCTATTTATAGCTCTTCCACCCCGTCATTTGGAGCTGCAGGAGTGTGTGGAAGTGCAGAGGAGTTCAAGACTCATAGAAGATCATATCCAAGCCATCCAAGTGCTAAATTGCTCATCCATAGACTTGCACATGCTTTGTGTGTGTGCTTAGTGCTAGGCTTAGCTTAGAGTTGAGTGAGTGCAAGGTGTGCCTACCTTGTGAGGTGATTCTCGAGTGGATCAAGTTGTACGAGGTGCGCCGGAAGCCTTGGAGCCTAGGTGGCTCTCCGGCAAACGTCTTCGACCCTCCGGCTTGGTGTGGAGTGGCGAGGACACTTTGTGCGGGGGACGTGGAGACCCCCTTCCCTTGGTGGAGAAGCTCCTTAGTGGAGGCGGCATCAAGGTGACCAAGGGAGCTTGGCGAGTGCCTTCGTGGCGAGCCTTAGTGGCAAGTCAAGTGATGCTCTTGGGAGAGACTTGGTGACCGGGAAGCAATACTCTTGTGTAGAGTGCTTCAACAACGTGGACTAGGGGTGGCTTAGTGCCTACCGATCCCACGGGATAAATCGCGTGTCAAGAGTTTGCTTCCTCTCATCCCCTTTACGTTTCCGCATTACATTCTTGCCATCTTTGTTTGCCTTTACTTTCCTAGAGTAGTATCTTGCTAGGATTGGCTATAGGTTGCAAAACTTATTTTGGGATGGGAGTTTCACACTAGAACAACCCTAGTTGCACATCTAGATAGTATGTTCTAGTTTATCTTTGATCCAAATAGTGATAAGCCATAGGATAAGTTTTTAAGTTGCCTAATTCACCCCCTCCCCCTCTTAGTCTACGAGCATCCGATTCCTTACAGTTGACTAATTAATGATCATGAAAGTAATGGTCATTGTGAGTTTGTGACAAGTCCTCCTGAAGTAGCTGACCGCAGCTTTTCCACATTGTAGGCTGGAAGCTGGACTCCACATGAGTTGGTACTGCAATGGAGAAGGTAGGAAAATGTGCTTTTCGTCATGAGAAAACTGAAGTCATGTTTGATCAAATCTCTCAATTTGATCAAGTTAAGTGTTAGATAAGTACTGGCCACGCCATGCCCCAACGGGCTTCCGCTTGTACCGCGCCAGAACGCGCTCGGCGCGTCCGCGTCCACGTTCCGCGGCCACGACGCGCTCTCGCGCACCCGTCGCCCGCGATTCTCGCTCTACTCCTCTCTGGCCGCTGGCCTTGTACGTGTATAAGACCCCATGGGTGAGATGAATAGAACTGTGCAGTTCGAGCTCCCTTTCAGTGCCTCTTCTCTTACATGGTATCAATGACCGACGTATCCTCCCTTGTGAATCCGTTCGCCACAGCTTCCGCATCTTCCTCTGCTTCCGCCATGGCCTCCTCTGTTTTCTCCTCTGACTCCGACGAGGAGTTTGATCTTCCTCAGCCTGCCTCTGCCCCAACCATTCAAACCATAAACATCCATTCTCACGTCTCTGTTCTCCTTGAGTTCGATGAATCGAACTACGGGCAGTGGCGATGCTTCTTTGAATCCGTGCTCGGGAAGTTCGGCATTACCGATCACGTCCGCAATCCTCCTCCGATGGCCCAGCGCACACCAGAGTGGCGTCAAATTGACCATTGCATCGTCAATTGGATGTACACCACCATCAAGAAGCCAGTCTTCGACATCGTTCACAAGCCCCACACATCTGCCTTCACTCTTTGGGGAGACATTGAAGCTCTCTTCCGTGACAATGAGCTTCAGCGCGCCATCTTGTACGAGGCGGAGTTCCGCAGCATCCAGCAGGGCGACATGAGCATCACCGAGTACTGCACCAAGCTCAAGCGCCTCGCCGACAATCTGCGTGACGTCGGGCACCCCGTCTCCGAGCCGAGCCAGGTGCTCAACCTCCTTCGTGGCCTGAATCCGCACTACCGCCACGTCAAGCCCATCATCAAGGGTAAATCCCCTCCCCACACATTCATGAGTGCACGCTCATACCTGCTCCTGGAGGAAGCCAGCGACGACCAAGACTCCAAGGCGCAGGCTGGCCTAGCCCTCTACGCCGGCCGCGGCGGCTCCGTTCCGTCCGCCGGCTCCGGCGACTCCGGATCTCGATCCGGTTCTGGCGGGGGCGGCAACCGCTCCAAGAAGACCTCCAAGTCGCGCCCCAAGAACTCCTCTGGCTCCGGTGGCACATCCTCGTCGGGCTCCTATGGCGGATCCAACCCGCCATCACGCCCGCCGCCGCCGTCCTCCCCTGCCTGGCCTGGCTACAATCCGTGGACAGGGGTGGTGCAGGCCTGGGGCATGCCCTTTCGCGCACCTGGAGCTGGTGTTCTGGGCCCCCGCCCCCCATTTCAGCCCAACACCGTGATGACGGCCCAGCACCAGCACCCGGGCTCTTCCGCATGGGATCACAGTGCGCTGCTCGCCGCACTCTCCACCGCCGACGGCCAGCCACATCAACCTCCGCCGCCCAGCTCCGCCGACTGGTTCTTCGACACCGGCGCCTCCACTCACGTCGCCTCCGGTTCTGGTACTCTCCACTCTGTTCGCCCTCTTCCATACCCTACCTCTATCACTGTTGGAAACGGTGCGCAGCTGCCCATCTCATACTCGGCGTCCGCCACCATTCCCACATCTTCCTCCTCTATACATCTGCGCAATGTTTTGATTTCTCCTTCCATTGTAAAGAATCTTGTCTCTGTTAGGAAACTGACTAGGGACAATAACATCTCTGTTGAATTTGACCCCTATGGTTTCTCCATCAAGGATCTCCCGACGGGAACGGTGATGCTCCGATGTGAGAGCTCCGGCGAGCTCTACCCTCTGCGCCCGCCGAAGCATCTTGCCCTCACTGCGTCTACCGTCCCTGTCAATCTGTGGCACACTCGGTTAGGCCATCCAGGAAAAACTACCCTCTCTCAGGTCCTGCATTCTTTGGATTTTCAGTGTAATAAGTCTGCTACTCATGTCTGCTCTTCATGTCAATTGGGCAAACATGTCCGGCAGCCTTTTAGCTCATCTACCACTGTCACTTATTTCCCTTTTCAACTAATGCATTCAGACGTATGGACGTCTCCTGTTTACAGTAATTCCGGTTACAAATACTATTTAGTTCTCCTGGATGACTTCACTCACTATGTCTGGACGTTCCCACTTCGCAATAAATCAGATGTTCTTCCCCTCCTTCAGTCCTTTCATGCTTATGTGCAAACGCAATTTGGTATGCCGTGGCTTGCTTTGCAAACTGATAATGGTCGTGAATTTGATAACCGTGCTATGCGATCTTTCTTCCTCGCCCATGGAGTTCATCTGCGCCTATCCTGTCCGTATACATCCCAGCAGAACGGGAAGGCCGAGCGTATACTACGTACGCTTAACGATTGTGTGAGAACTTTGCTTATTCACAGTGCAGCGCCCATGCAATTTTGGGCCGAAGCTCTCGCCACGGCGACATTCCTGCTCAACCGCCGTCCGTGTCGCGCCACCAGGACGACGACGCCGCACGAACTCCTGCTTGGCGTTCCACCGGACTACAGCACACTCCGTGTCTTCGGGTCACTTTGCTTCCCCAACCTGACCGCGACGACCACGAACAAGCTCAGTCCTCGCTCCGTCGCCTGCGTCTTCCTCGGCTACCCGGCGGACCACCGTGGCTATCGCTGCTACGATCCCAAGACGTGCCATGTGTTCACCTCGCGGCACGTCGTGTTCGATGAACAAACATTCCCGTTCCGCCAGGTCTCCCCGCCTGACGCTTCACCGACGACGTCACCTGACGTGGACGACGACACGTCGCCAGTACTCCCAGTACCCTCGGCTGCACCCTCCCCGTCACCGGCCCTGTCGCCGCTCAGCACAGCTTCGGTTCGCGCTGCGACGCCTGCTCCCTCCACACCACCGGCACCGTCTGCTCCCACGCCGTCCGCGATGCCCTACGCAACGGCCAGCGCGTCATCCACATCCCCTCCAACAACAGCTATGCCGTTGGCAAGCCACTCGACGCCACGCGCCTCAGCGAGCCACCAGTCCACCTCCCCTCCATCGGCAGCTCCGGCATCACCCGCACCGGAGCGTGCTCCTTCGCCCGCCGCCTCACCACCTCCTGCCAACGCACCAAGCCCACCTCCAATGCACCCTGTCACGCGCCCGCCGCCACTTCCTGCTCACCAGATGACCACTCGTGGCAAAGCCGGCATCTTTAAACCCAATCCCAAATACGCCATGACGAGCTCCACGCCCCTCCCCTCAGTACCCAGCTCAGTGCGCAGCGCGCTCAAGGATCCGCACTGGCGCGCAGCGATGCAGCTTGAGTTCGATGCGCTTCAGGCAAACAAAACCTGGCGCCTGGTGCCTCGTCCTCCTGGTGCACGGGTCATCAACGGGAAGTGGGTCTTCAAGGTAAAAACAAACTCCGATGGCAGCCTGGACAAATACAAAGCAAGGTGGGTGGTGCGTGGTGATCGGCAACGGCCGGGCATCAACTTTGGGGAGACCTTCTCACCGGTGGTCAAGCCAGCAACGATTCGCACTATCCTGTCGATCATCTCCTCCAACCAGTGGGCGGCTCATCAGCTTGACGTTTCCAACACTTTTCTCCATGGCCACCTCGCAGAGCAGGTGTACTGTTAACAGCCCACCGACTTCGTCGACGAGGCACAGCCAGACGCGGTCTGCTTACTGTCCCGTTCCCTATACGGTCTTCGCCAGGCACCCAGAGCGTGGTTCCAGAGCTTCGTCAACTTCGTCACCTCCATCGGTTTCAGGCAAACTCGCTCTGATTCCTCCCTCTTCGTGTACCGCAACGGCGCCGCCACTGCTTACCTACTGTTGTACGTCGACGACATGATCTTGACTGCCTCCTCACCGGCACTGCTCCAGTTCTTCATCAAGCAACTGAGTTCGACGTTCACGGTCAAAGACATGGGCTCAGTACAGTACTTCCTCGGCATCGATGTAAAGCGCAGCACCGATGGGTTCTTCCTCTCGCAGTCCCAGTATGCCATCGAGGTCCTGGAACGCGCCGGCATGAGCGACTGCAAACCCATCGACACACCTGCGGACACGAAGCCAAAGGTCTCCAGCGACGATGGCAAGCTCCTCACGGATGCCTCCTCGTACCGTAGCTTGGCCGGCGCCCTCCAGTACCTCACCATCACACGGCCAGACATCGCCTACGCTGTGCAACAGGTGTGTCTACACATGCATGCGCCACGCGACTGTCACTTGGCCATGCTCAAATGGATTCTGCGCTACGTCAAGGGCACGGTCTCATTCGGGATGCAGCTTCGACCCTTCGCCACTCCGACACTCACGGCGTACACCGACGCGGATTGGGCCGGCTACCCAGACACTCGGCGGTCGACGTCCGGGTTCTGCGTCTTTTTCGGCGACGCGCTGGTCTCCTGGTCCTCGAAGCTGCAACCGACCGTGTCGCGCTCCAGCGCGGAAGCTGAGTACCGTGGCATTGCCAATGCCGTTTCTGAGTGCACTTGGCTCCGGCAACTCCTTGGCGAGCTCCACATCGACGTCCCCAAGGCCACCATCGCTTACTGTGACAACGTCTCGTCCGTGTACATGTCGAAGAACCCAGTACATCATCGACGAACCAAGCACATCGAGCTGGATGTCCACTTCGTGCGAGAGAAGGTGGCACTTGGCGAGCTCCACGTTCTCCACGTTCCGAGCTCCCGGCAACTTGCAGACGTCTTCACCAAAGGGCTTCCGCGTATTTTGTTCACTGACTTCAGGGATAGTCTCGCCGTAGGTCCACCACCGTCGTGACTAGGGGGGGTGTTAGATAAGTACTGGCCACGCCATGCCCCAACGGGCTTCCGCTTGTACCGCGCCAGAACGCGCTCTGCGTGTGCGCGTCCACGTTCCGCGGCCACGACGCGCTCTCGCGCACCCGTCGCCCGCGAGACTCGCTCTACTCCTCTCTGGCCGCTGGCCTTGTACGTGTATAAGACCCCATGGGTGAGATGAATAGAACTGTGCAGTTCGAGCCCCCTTTCAGTGCCTCTTCTCTTACATTAAGAAACGGCGGAGGAAACTTAGGAACTAATGATGGTGATGGCTCACTATGCAAAGGCACCAGAGTCAAAAGAGCTGAGGTGGTACTGGTAGTATTTCTTGGCCACGTGGGAGAGAAAAAGCCAATCAGGCAAAGACAAAAGGAGTTTGAAAGGTCAAACATGCCGTGCATGGACTACTGGACATGACTGACCTTTTGTATGACCGGATTTCTGCATTAAATCACGATTCAGAGATATCTCGTGCCATTCAAGGAGTGCTGTTCGTTCTCACAAGTCACATCCACCTATTGCATTTCTCTTCCAGAGGAGAGAGTTCCCAAATGGACATTCTCCTTGCTGCAGTTCTGGGCGAGCTGACAACTAGATCAATAGATTTCTTCATCAGAAATACCTTCAAGCCAACAGCACCGGACGTGGAGGATCACCTCCGCAGGATCCTTCTCCGGGCACAGGTCATCGTCGATGAGGCCATGGAACGGCGGATCACAAATCAAGCTGTGCTCCAGCAGCTGGACAAGCTCAAAGACGCCATGCACCGAGGGTATTACATTCTCGACACCTTCAGATACCAATCTCACAACAATGAGCAGGCCAAAGGTCAGGTCCTGAGTCACTCTTTATCTCTGTCAATGTTAGATTTTCAACAAGGTATGTTTTCACCCTGTAAAAATACACCAATTTTGGAACTGCTGCAAAGGTCGCTTGATGATTTAAGCTCCATGATCCTTGAAGCGCAAGAGCTAGTCTTGTTCTTGACAAGCTATCCTCGCCTGTGCCGCCAACCTTATAGCATGCATCTCCTGCTGGGCAAATGCATGTTTGGCCGCCAAATGGAGTCAGAACTTATCATGAACTTTCTGTTGTACACACGACCTCATGGTTGTAAAGAATTGGAGGTCCTGCCAATTGTTGGTCCAGGTTTAGTAGGCAAGAGCACCCTTGTTGCTCATGTTTGTGAGGATGAAAGAGTCCGTGATCACTTTTCAGAAATCTTGTTCTTGCACGGCCATGATTTTATAGGTGATGATCTTTCTGCTTTAAAAGAAGGACATGCAATGAACCGTGTAAACTTGAACAGAGATAGAAGATTACTAGTTGTTGTTGAGTTAGCTGGTGACGTCAACGAAGATGCATGGAATAGGTTGTACTCTGCTATGCAGTATGTGCCAAGTGGTAGTAAAATCATTGTCACAAGCCGGTCTGACAAGATTATAAAGTTTGGAACAACACAGGCACTAAGAATGAATTATCTGTCATGTGAAGCATTCTGGTATTTCTTCAAGACCCTCACATTTGGAAGCACAGATCCTGAGGCGCACCCGAGGTTTGCAAACCTGGCCATGGAGATAGCCAGGATATTGAACGTTAACGGATGCTGGATCGGTGCAAACTTGACCTCTCATTTGCTTAGGGACAACTTTGACATCCACTTCTGGTGTAAGGTTCTGGCATTCTTGAGAGGAGTCATGCAGAAGCATGTCTCCTGATTTGGTGGGCATCCACTTGAAGTTAGAAACCAGAATAGACCTGTGCATCTTGTGGGGATGGTTGCACCTTCTGAAGACTTTGTGCTTTATCATCCCTACCAACAATCTTCACAAGAGGAGGTTCCAGAGATAAAAGTCCTAGATGTGATGTATGGGAGTGTTCAGCCTTGTGGGAAATTTTATGTCCTGGTGTGGAGGTCTCACATACCGTCGTACTATAGCTATTCCAATAATACTTGCGAGATCCATGAACTAAGAGTTGCAGGTGCCAAGAGGAAGCGTTCTAAGAAAAACAGAGTGACTGTTTGTTAAAAAAAATTCTATTGTTAGGCTTGTGTAGGAAGATAGGTGAACATGTTCCTTTCTATTGACAGGATGTTACAGGTTACAAAATTATTCAGCACCACTGCTACTATCTTGTCATGTGTAAATTACTAGTAGAGAGAATGACGCATGATGTTGAGGCATATATTTTCATGACGTGTAATACAAGTACTAGTTCAACAGTTTGATCTTTGCCCTTCTCTTCTGACTTGGTATATGATTATTGAACATGTGGTAGCCTACTAGCCAGTGTACATCGAAAAATTTGTCATTTCAAGTTTGTCTAGAGGAAATTGAGTTGTCGAGATACGAGTCTGGAACTGTACCCGATAATACAATGTGCCAAGATTTTACAGGAGACTGAACATACATTATGTCTAGATTTTACAAATTACAGTTGCCATGTTCATTACCTGAACTGCCAATCTGCTACATGCTCCTGGCTTTGGGCACCATGCCTTCTTGCAGCAGAGCCTGCAGGATATCGCCTCTGCAGAGACGAGCAACGATGTCAATCGCCGGAAAAAATCTACATGCTTCGTTTTCCCTTGTGAGTGTTAGATGATAGGCAACATTTTGGCATATTTTAATTCCATAATTTAATAGACATTTCAATATTACAGTGAGTGAAACAATCCATGTGCATGTGTGTATGTTTAAACAACAATTAAACATAACAATATTCATGATTATACAACTAATAAACATGAACATTGGTTTGAGAGAGTACCCTGTGGAAGATTGGGTGACGGCGTCACCCGATTTTCCGTTATCACCCATTGTGAGTGACCTCAATCGGTGTAGCCGTACACAGTCGATGCAGGCAGATGATCGCAGTGCAGACCAGCTGTAGATGAAGCAGTCGTTCGCTCGTAGTCGACGTAGAGGAAGTAGTCGTTCGTTCGTTTGTCGTCGACGTAGAGGAAGTAGTCGTACGGGAGCGAGCAGTCGCGTGAAGACGCTCCCCAATAACCTTATCGCCCGCCTATCCCGAGCAGGATCTCAGCAGCAGGATGAGGTTCTGGAGGCTCTGCTCTCGCCGGTACCGTGCGCGCGGTGCAAGCGATGGGAATGCGAAAAGAAAGCAGCAAACAGAGGGAGAGAGGGAGAGGTCTCCTGAATAGGAATACCTTGTGTGAATTGGCAACCTGAGCAGGAGGAGGAGAGCGACTTATATAGGCGAGCAGGCGCGGGGGATGAACCTGGACATCATGGTTAATGCACCTCATGCAGTAACGGTCACGGTTTAAGGCGCTATTGTTAAGGTCTAGTAATGGTCGCGGTTTTAAGGCGCCATCATTCCTCTCCAACAGCCAACAACAAAAAGATGCTCCCGCACTGCAACACATTACGTCCGCCCGTTCGTCCGTCCGACCGACCGCACCGCACAGCCTGCTCGTCTCGTCTCGACTCGACTCGACATAAGCAGATGCTGCTGCAGAAGCACTCGGCGGAGTCGCTGAAGCACTCGGCGCAGTTGCAGAAGCACTCGGTGCAGCTGCAGAAGCACTCGGCGCGGCCATTTGTTAGTCTCATGCCTACGTCAGTATTTCTCTCTTTTCTCTAGCATTAAACCAATGAGCTTTAATTCTTTCATTATTATAATAAATGGCTCTAGGCCCATTTATTCTAACAATCCCCACCAAGAATTTTAAGCCACATTGGAAAATGCTCTCATCTTCCCTATTGTTTTCGATATACCAGTACTACGATGGAGACTGTTAAGTTGAACATCCACCAGGAACTCAAGTTACACTTATTTGCAACTGAACAATGGACTATGCCTTGAATTGTCAGTTTTGTGCATCTAAGGTTGGCTAGAGCCCTTTACTGATACTTGGCTGCACATAGCATCCCCGCGGGTTGGAGCTTATGGGTCACACTCCGTGCCTCTTCATGAGTTTTCTAGAGATCACCCAAATCTCATAGACTATGACCAGTAGTCGATACTCATATAGGTGTGTTCCTTCAAGACATACTGTAGGACTATGTCTTTGCTTCAGAGAAACAACTTCCTTGTTTCATGAAAGCCACTTGGAGCACATTAAGATATAAATACCAGCCTGCCATACAGGTTTGAAGAGAAATGCATCTTTTCCATGAACTGAGCCTTCTCAAAGGTTCTCTTCTCTTAGTCAAACCATAGCTTATTTCACCATCTTAATTCACGGGATCTCCGATCACATAAGACAGGTTACCACTATGGAAAAACTCACGTGGGTCTCAAGCCCAGTTCCATAGATGCATGATCTATCACAATACGTGATAAACCCTTTGTAAATTGATCTGCCAGGTTCTTAGACGTATGGATGTAATCCAAAGCTATGACACCGGTGTTTCTCAATTTCCTGACAGATTTCAACTGCCTCTTAACATGCCTGGATGACTTCATGTTGTCCTTTGAACTGTTCACCTTGACAATCACCGTTTGATTATCACAGTTCATTAGAATTGCCGGTATCGGTTTTTCAACTATCGGCAAGTCCGTTAGGAGTTCACGAAGCCACTCAGCCTCTACAGTGGAAGTATCCAATGCTGCGAGTTCTGCTTCCATTGTTGACCTGGTTAGAATGGTCTGCTTGCAAGACTTCCAGGAAACAGCACCACCTCCAAGTGTGAACACATATCCACTTGTGGCTTTTAACTCATCTGCATCAGAAATCCAGTTTGCATCACTATATCCCTCCAAGACTTTGGGGTCTCCGGAATAGTGAATGCCATAGTTCATAGTGCCCACTAAATAGCGCATTACCCGCTCGAGAGCACGCCAGTGCTCACTGCCCGGGTTTGAAACAAACCGGCTCAGTTTACTAACCGCATATGCAATGTCAGGTCTCGTGGCGCTAGCCAGATACATTAATGAACCAATGATCTGGGAGTACCTCAGCTGATCCACCATTATCCTCAGGTTCTTCCTTAGAACCAAGCTGGCATCATAAGGAGTTGGTGCGGGTTTAGAATTGCTGTAGCCAAACCGACTTAGCATCTTCTCAACATAGTGAGTCTGTGACAGAGTCACCCCACCATTTTCTCCCTTTATCAGCTTTATGTTAAGAATAACATCAGGCTCTCCCAAATCTTTCATCTCAAACTTTTGAGATAGAAAATCTTTGACCTCCTTGATCAATTCAAGGCTCGTGCCAAAGATAAGTATGTCATCTACATACAAACACAGAATCACTCCTTCGCCCCCACCATAGCGATAGTACACACATTTGTCAGCTTCGTTTGTAACAAAGCCAACAGATGTCAAAGTTCTGTCGAACTTATCATGCCATTGGTTAGGTGCTTGCTTGAGGCCATAGAGAGACTTCACTAACTTACACACCATTCCTTCTTGACCCTTTACTACAAATCCTTCCGGCTGATCCATATAGATCTCCTCTTCCAACTCTCCATTTAGGAAAGCTGTCTTAACGTCCATCTGATGAACGAGAAGACCATGAGAGGCTGCCAAGGAAAGTAGTACTCTTATGGTGGTCAATCGAGCGACTAGTGAGTAAGTATCGAAGAAGTCTTCTCCTTCCTTTTGGGTGTAACCCTTGGCCACAAGTCTAGCCTTGTACTTATCAATAGTACCATCAGGCCTAAGCTTCTTTTTGAGCATCCATTTACATCCCACGGGTTTGCACCCGTAAGGACGTTCAACAACCTCCCAAGTGCCATTTGACATAATAGAGTCCATCTCACTCCTCACTGCTTCCTTCCAATAGTCAGCATCAGGTGAAGAGTATGCCTCTGCAATGGTCTTAGGAGTGTCATCCACGAGGTATATGATGAAATCATCTCCAAAGGATTTCTCTGTCCTTTGTCTCTTGCTCCTCCTAGGAGCCTCATCATTGTCCTCCTCAGGATGCTCAATAAATGTAGGCTCATTGAGTTCCATCGATTTGGTGGAGTCGTCCTTCTCGACAGACTCTTGCCTAGATGAACTTGTTTCATCTCTCATTGGAAAAATATTCTCAAAGAATGTAGCGTCTCTGGACTCCATAATTGTGCCGACAAGCAAGTCAGGCACTCCAGATCTTACTACCAAGAATCTATATCCGACACTGTGAAAAGCATACCCCAGAAAGACACAGTCCACCGTCTTTGGTCAAAGTTTACATTTCTTGGTGATTGGCACACTGACTTTGGCCAAGCAACCCCAAGTGCGTAAATATGAAAGAGTTAGCTTCTTCTTCTCCCATTCCTCGAATGGTGTTACTTCCTTATTCTTCATAGGCACACGGTTCAGGACATGACAGGCTGTCAGTATCGCCTCACCCCACCATTCCTTAGATAGTCCCGCGGTTTCTAACATGGCATTTACCAAGTCAGTCAGCGTGCGGTTCTTTCTTTCGGCAATTCCATTGGATTGGGGTGAATAAGGCGGTGTCCTCTCATGAACAATACCGTGTTCCTCACAGAATGTATCAAAAGTATTAGAGAAGTATTCGCCACCTCGATCCGACCTTAGGTGTTTAATCTTTCTTTCAAGTTGATTTTCTACTTCAGCTTTATAGATCTTAAAGTAATGTAACGCTTCATCTTTTGATTTTAACAAGTAGATGTAACAAAATCTAGTGCTATCGTCTATCAAAGTCATGAAATATCTTTTACCACCCTTTGTCAACACACCGTTCATTTCGCTCAGATCGGAATGAACTAATTCTAGAGGTGCCAAGTTTCTCACCTCAGCAGTCTTATGTGGCTTGCGAGTTTGTTTCGATTCAACGCATACGTGACACTTAGAATTTTTGACAGAGGTAAACTTTGGAATTAAACTCAAACTAGCTAAGCGCATCATACAACCAAAATTAACATGACAAAGCCTCGAATGCCAAACATTTGATTCATCATTCATCACATGGTTCACAACATTATTATCGAACAATAAAGAAAAACGGAACAAGCCTCCGCTATCATAGCCTTTTCCAACAAAAGTACCAAACTTAGAAATGATACATTTATTCGACTCAAAGACTAATTTAAAAACCATCTCTACATAGTAGAGACCCGCTGACTAGATTCTTCTTGATGGTAGGTACATGCTGCACATTCTTCAATTGTATGGTCTTTCCCGAAGTGAACTTCAGAGTGACTGTACCAGCACCAAGAACATGCGCATGGACACCGTTCCCCATCAACAAGGAGGTAGTCCCCCGATCTGATAAGAAGAAAACATAGAAATGTCAGCACATACATGAATATTAGCACCGGTGTCTATCCACCACTCTGGTGAAGAACACACTGAAAGAACTGTAGGTAAGAAATTACCATACCCCGCTGTTCCTCCACCCTCGCTAACAACCATGTTCGCTGTCTTTGGAGCCTTGCGATCTTTACGATCCGGGCACTTTGCAGCAAGGTGATCCGGACTGCCACAAGTATAGCAAGCACCCCCCGGCTTTCTCTTCTTCTTATTAGGCCCGTCGGCTTCCTTAGCCTTGGGCGGGTTTTGTGAAGGCTTCTTCCTCTTGTTCTGATTATTCTGGAACTTGGGATTGCCCCTCTGCACAAAGTTTGCGCTTGAGGGGCCGGCTATTGTCTTTCCACGTGTGTCCTTTGCTCTCGCCTTCTCTTCAACATCAAGAGTCGCAATAATGTCATCAAAAGTGAATTCCTTTCTCTTATGTTTTAGAGAGGTAGCAAAATCCCTCCAAGAATGTGGCAGCTTTGTGATAATTGCTCCTGCCACAAACTTGTTGGGTAACACACATGGGACCTCTTTGCTATAGTTCTCAAGCTCTTTAGCCAGCGCCTGTACTTCATGGGCCTGTTCCACCACAGAACGGTCTTCAACCATCCTGTAGTCTAGGAACTGTTCCATTACATACAGCTCACCGCCGGCGTCAGAAGCCCCGTACTGAGCCTCAAGAGCCTCCCAAATATCCTTCCCCGTCTTCCTCTGAAGATAGGTATCCACCAAGTTATCAACCAGAACGCTGATGATGGCACCCCGGAACAGATTATCATCTGCATTGAATTTCTCCTCCGAGACACCCTCGGGGGCTTTTCCGGTGGTGACATACATCACGTTCATGGCGGTGAGCCACAAGGTGGCCAACTCACGCCACCTCTTAAAGTTGGAACCATCAAAAGGCTTCGGTTTAATTGCATTTGCAAAGCTAGTTGCACCAAACATAGTCCTATCAACATTATAAGGTTTTTGGATTGTTAGATGATAGGCAACATTTTGGCATATTTTAATTCCATAATTTAATAGACATTTCAATATTACGGTGAGTGAAACAATCCATGTGCATGTGTGTATGTTTAAACAACAATTAAACATAACAATATTCATGATTATACAACTAATAAACATGAACATTGGTTTGAGAGAGTACCCTGTGGAAGATTGGGTGACGGCGTCACCCGATTTTCCGTTATCACCCATTGTGAGTGACCTCAATCGGTGTAGCCGTACACAGTCGATGCAGGCAGATGATCGCAGTGCAGACCAGCTGTAGATGAAGTAGTCATTCGCTCGTAGTCGACGTAGAGGAAGTAGTCGTTCGTTCGTTTGTCGTCGACGTAGAGGAAGTAGTCGTACGGGAGCGAGCAGTCGCGTGAAGACGCTCCCCAAAAACCTTATCGCCCGCCTATCCCGAGCAGGATCTCAGCAGCAGGACGAGGTTCCGGAGGCTCTGCTCTCGCCGGTACCGTGCGCGCGGTGCAAGCGATGGGAATGCGAAAAGAAAGCAGCAAACAGAGGGAGAGAGGGAGAGGTCTCCTGAACAGGAATACCTTGTGTGAATTGGCAACCTGAGCAGGAGGAGGAGAGCGACTTATATAGGCGAGCAGGCGCGGGGGATGAACCTGGACGTCATTGTTAATGCACCTCATGCAGTAACGGTCGCGGTTTAAGGCGCTATTGTTAAGGTCTAGTAATGGTCGCGGTTTTAAGACGCCATCATTCCTCTCCAACAGCCAACAACAAAAAGATGCTCCCGCACTGCAACACATTACATCCGCCCGTTCGTCCGTCCGACCGACCGCACCGCACAGCCTGCTCATCTCGTCTCGACTCGACTCGACATAAGCAGATGCTGCTGCAGAAGCACTCGGCGGAGTCGCTGAAGCACTCGGCGCAGCTGCAGAAGCACTCGGTGCAGCTGCAGAAGCACTCGGCGCGGCCATTTGTTAGTCTCACGCCTACGTCAGTATTTCTCTCTTTTCTCTAGCATTAAACCAATGAGCTTTAATTCTTTCATTATTATAATAAATGGCTCTAGGCCCATTTATTCTAACTGTGAGTCCCTTTCATCTTCCACTTGACACTATGGTCGGCTGTCCGGCGGCCGGTTCAGGTCCCTCTATTCACCCTGTTCGGCTGTCCGGCAGCCAGTTCAGGTCACTCTATTCACCCTGTCTGGCTGTCCGGTTCAGGTCCCTCTATTCACCCTGTCTGGCTGTCCGGCGGTGTCACCCTGTTCCTAGAAGAGTCTCATGATGAAACTCCCCGTCGTCACTGCGACCTGCGGGACATCGATGCCATGCTAAGAGATCAAGATCGAGAGTTGAGACGTCAAGTGCAGACCCTAGTACAGCGAATGGGGGCCATGCAGATTCAGATGGCTCAATTGGCTGACACGAGGAGACGGAGGGACATGCCAGAAGATCAGGACGTGAAAGACGCTAATAGCTCTTCAGAAAGCGACCTGAGGCGTCCTGAAGCAAATCCATTTGAGTGACATCGACGTGAAAGGGGTCGTGTTCTTGCTGGACATGAAGACAATTAGCGTTGTTGTTTTAGAGTGAATTTACCTGAATTTTCAGGAGGGCTTTCGGCTGAAAATTTTGTGAATTGGTTGGATCAGGTTGAACGCATATTCAAATATGCAGATGTACCTGAGGAAGAGTGCATTTCTGCAGTTGCAATGCGACTAAAGGGACGTGCTTCTGTCTGGTGGAAGAATCTAGAGAAGAGTCCACGAGTTCGTGGCAAAAGAAAAATTGATACATGGCTGGTCATGAAGGAAAAGATGCAACGTGAATTTCTTCCTTTCAATTATGAGGAGTCATTATTTATGCAGCTCCAAAGTCTTCGCCAAGACACTACGAGTGTGGATGAATATACAGATCAGTTTTACCAATTAGTTTCACATAATGACGTAAGTGATTCTAAAAGTCAATTGGTGGCAAGGTATGTTGGTGGCCTGCGAAAATTGATCCAAGATGTGTTGGCTTTGCATACAAATTTTACACTTTCAGAGAAATATCAACGGGCAGTTGCTATTGAGAAACAACAACAGCGGGCATGGCGTTCAAATACCACTCCATCTCGGTCACAGTCTAACAGCCCTGCAACAGCAATGGAGGTTACTGACAGCGTAGATATCAGATCTACGGGCTCTATACACAAGGCCAAGGGAACCACTAAAGCACCCAAATCATCATCTTCTAGGAGTGGTCGTTGTTTCAAGTGTGACTCTTCAGACCATCTACAGAGAGACTGTCAAAAGAATAACAGTAGGGATGGTAAGGGCTTGATGGCTGAATTTGATGAAGAAAATCATCAGCAAGACAATCCTGTATATGACAATTATGATGAAGAACAGGAAGATGACATTGAACTTGAGGGAGATACAGGCCCCATGCTTGTGATGGAGCGTGCATTAGTAGCACGACCAAACAATGACGAAGATTGGCGAAGACGGAGTCTATTCCACACTCGATGTACCGTTGGTGGTAAAGTATGCCATGTAATTATAGATAATGGCAGCTGGGAGAATACAATATCTGAAGATGCTGTTAACAAACATGGGATTGAAAAATTCAAGCATCCTCAGCCTTATAATATGAGGTGGTTCAAATCTGATAGTGTCAAAGGTCAAATTCCGATGTTTGGTGTCCTTCTCCATTGGTAATAAATTTTTTGACAAGGTCGAATGTGATGTGGTTGATATGGATGTTAGTCATCTTATTTTGGGGCGACCATGGCAGTATGATCGTCATGCAGTTCATGATGGACGCAAGCACACCTATACTGTCACAAACAATGCGAAAAAATTTGTGTTAAATCCAGTAAATATGGACGATCTCTCTGCTGACAGTGGTGGTCAATCATCTGGGGCTACAAATCTTGTATCTATCAAGCAGTTTCTGCAGGACTAACATGGAGAAGATATCTACTTGTTGTTAGTTACAGATCAAAGAGATGGCATAACAGTACCCAAAGAGGCACAAGAGTTGCTTCAAGAGTTTTCTGATGTGTTCCCTCAAGAACTCCCATTTCTATTACCTCCTATGAGGGACATTCAACATCACATTGATCTAATGCTAGGAGCTAGTTTGCCAAATCGTCCAGACTATTGCATGAATCCAACATAGTACAATGAATTGAATAGACAAGTGCAAGAATTGCTTGACAAAGGCTTTATTCGTCCTAGTCTGAGCCCATGTGCTGTTCCAGTATTGTTGACACCAAAGAAGAATGGAACCTGGTGTATGTGTGTGGATTCTTGAGCGATCAATAAGATCACCATTAAGTATCGATTTCCTATTCCTCGACTCAATGATACGCTGGATAATCTAGTAGGTGTTGTGGTGTTTTCCAAAATTGATCTGAAAAGTGGTTATCACCAGTTGAGAATTTATCTAGGAGATGAATGGAAGACTGCTTTCAAAACCAGAGATGGCCTTTATGAGTGGTTGGTTATGCCTTTTGGTCTCTCTAATGCCCCTAGTACATTTATGCGCTTGATGAATCATGTGTTACAACCTTTTCTTGGGAAGTTAGTTGTTGTATATTTTGATGATATACTTATATACAGCAGCAGCATGGATCAACACCTATATCATTTGAGAGAAGTGCTCTCTGCATTAAGGTGTGAGGAATTATATGCCAACTTGTCGAAGTGTGAGTTCTTGACAACTTCTGTGAATTTTCTGGGTTTCATTATATCAGCAAAGGGCTTAGAACCAGATCCAAATAAGGTTGCCGCTATTACCAATTGGCCTGCTCCACGTACTTTAATAGAGGCTTATAGTTTTCATGGTCTTGCCTCTTTTTAGCGAAGATTCATTCAGAATTACAACATCATCATGGTCCCTTATACTGAATGCATGAAAAAAGTGGAGTGTTTGTTCTAACTGAAAATGCACACAAGGCATTCGAGGAGATTAAGAGAAAAATTGCTTCTACTGATTGTTTAGCCTTACCAGATTTTGACAAGTTATCTGAAGTAGATTGTGATGCTTCTGGATTAGCCATTGGTGTTGTTCTGAATCAAGGATCTCACCCTATTGCTTTCTTCCATGAAAAATTGACAGGAGCACAACTTTGATATTCCACTTATGAAACTGAACTTTATGCGGTGGTTCGGGCCTTGCAACATTGGAGGCATTACTTGCTGCATCATGACTTCATGAGTTTGTTCTCTATAGCAATCATGAAGCACTTAAACATTTTCGAATTCAAGCTACCTTGAATCACAAACAAGCACGATGGGTTAGCTTCCTTGAAGAGTATAACTTTGTTCTGAAGCACAAATCTGGTGCACAAAACAGAGTGGCAGATGCACTGAGTCGTCGAGCACATTGCCTAAGCATGACAAGGATTAAAGTCGTCGGGTTTGATATGCTTCCAGAGCTCTATGCTTCTGATCCTTACTTCAACACCATTTACAACTCTGCACAAGCCAAGAGGCCCGCTCAATATATTGTCCATGATGGTTTCCTCTTTCGTGGGTCTCAACTCTGTATTCCTGATTGTTCTATTCGGGAATTGATTATCAAGGAGATTCACAATGAAGGACATCATGGAAGGGACAAATATGTTGAAATCTTGCTGCGACATTATTTTTGGCCTCATGCTCGCAGAGATATAGAAAGGTTTGTTCAGCGCTGTTACATTTCTCTGCGTTGAAATCTCTGCGTTGAAATCTTGGTGTTATATTCGGGAACAAACCGCTGTCATATTCAGGAGCTGTGTGCTGCGAGCGCCGCCGCGAGCTCCGAGCAACTCGCCGCGGGGGAGCGGCAGCTGGCGGCGGAGCAGCTCGGCGAGCTTCCTCGTCGCGGGGGAGACGCAAAGGAGCTCCACGTGGCTCGCACGCGCCTCCTCGCCGCATGGGAGCGGCAGCTGGCGGCGGAGCAGCTCGGCGAGCTTCCTCGTCGCAGGGGTCTTGCAAAGGAGCTCCACGTGGCTCGCCCGCTAATCTGTGCCATGGGTCGCGCAGCGGCCGGCGCTCGAACGGTGGCGGAGCAGCCTGGCCGGGCAAGCAGCGGCCGGGGGCAAAGCTCCACCCATTGTGGACTGCGGTAGAGAGAAAGGGATAAATCAGACGAGTGAATAAGGACGACGAGGTAGCGCTGCACTGGCATGGAACATGTGGACGGTATACTGGAAAAATGGCATGGAACGTGTGGACGGTATACTGGAAAAATACTTGGATGTGCTTGCGCCACATTGCCCATCCGGAGAAACGCTTTGCGTCCAGACGTCTAGTGCGAAGCATTACCGTTTTTTTTTCCTCATATCGATCTCCTTCGTTTTCCTGTTGCCACTCTGGCCGCCGGTTCAGGTCCCCAACTCACACCGTCGATCAGCCTTCCTTCTTTAGCAGAGCTGCAGAGCAGAGGTTACAAGAATTGCAGAGTGCTGACGAGAGGAAAAGGAATCCTGCTGCTATATATATAGTATTTCTTGACCACGTGGGAGAGGAAAGCCAATCGGAACAGTCAGGCAAAGACAAAAAAGAGTTTGAAATGTCAAACACGCTGTGCGTGAACGTGACTGACCTTTTGTATGACTGGATTTCTACGTTTAATCTCGATTAAGAGATATCTCATGCCATTCAAGAACTGCTATTCATTCTCACATCCATCCTCTCTCATTTCTCTTCCACAGGAGAGAGAGAGGCTCCAAATGGATATTCTCCTTGCTGCAGTTCTGGACGTGCTGACAACTAGATTAATAATATTCATCAAAAATACTTCACTAGATACATCGTTGTTGTTATATATCTAGACATAATATATATCTAGATGCATAACAAAATGAATGTATTTAGAAAAGTCAAAATAACAAGTAATATGAAACGGAGGGAGTAGCTTCAAGCCAAAAGCACTGGACATGGAGGATCGCCTCCACAGGATCCTTCTCCGGGCAAAGGTCATCGCCGATGAGGCTATGGAATGGCATATCACAAACCAAGCTACGATCTAGCAGCTGGACATGCTCAGAGATGACATACACCGAGGCTATATTTTTAATAAAGGTAACTAGATAATTATTGTAAATTTATTAATTTTGGCAACCTCCTAATTCCACCCCAACCAGCCCCGCCTTCGCGACCTAACCCCACGTCCCCGGTCATTTCCACACCTCATTTTTCATATCCGCCGCCGCCGTTTCATGGCCAAGCAGTTGCGGCCATTTCGTTGCCACACCGCCTATACCACGGGGCGGCGGGGTGTATTAGAGGGAAATATAAAAATGATTTGAAGAAATCATATATTTGTTTACGTCACCGAGATAAAACTTCCAATAATATCCATTACCATCTGTAACACTTATGTATATCACCCTATACCACAGGTGGAAGTTGTGCTGGTATACAATTAATTTCAACCGTTGGATCATTTCATATTAGTCCTTTTGAAACAGTGATATAGAGTGGTATGGTCCACCGTAAAAGAGCTCAAGCTATTACGTCCTCGACACCTTCATATACCAATCTCACAACCAAGAGGAGGACAAAGGTCTCTTCATGAGTAACTTTTTGTCTCTGTCCAAAGTAAATTCCCTACAATATATGTTTGTGTTCGTCAAGCACAAGCACACAGATTTCACAACAGTTGCAAAAGTCTCTTGATGATTTAAGCTCCATGATTCTTGATGTGGAAGAACAAGTCGTGTTGGCAAGCTATCCTTGCCTGTACCGTCAGCCCTATAGCATGCATCTCGTGCTGGGCAACTCCATGTTAATTTGGCGGTCAGATGGAAACTCAACTTGTCATGAAATTCTTGTTGCACACACGATCACATGATGCTAAAGAACTGGACGTCCTGGCAATCGTCATTGGTCCGGCAAAGTCCCGAAAAAATATTTACTGGCCGATTTTTAAAAATATTTTCATAAAAATAAACTTAAAAAATAAAATCATAAAAAATCGAAATTCCCAAAATTTTGTCTTTACGTTGGGGTCTGAAAAAATTCTACTAGAAGTATTGTGCACCGTAAAAGAGCTCGGTTTTTAATCTCTGTGGAGAAAAATGTTGCCTGGTACGTGTACACGGCAAAGCATAGATTTGTCATGTGCTTTTTCTTTACCGTGTGCTTTATTTGCTGCACACAACAAAAAACCATTTTGTTGTGTGCCTGATATATTTCACACGACAAAGTATCGGGCACACGACAAACTATGAGTTTCGGGTAGTGATAGTCGCACGCTTGTCTAGTAAATTGGTCCCTGGCTCTGTAGTAACACAACATTGTAAAACAAGTTAGTGGAATGTATATGTTGGTTATCGAATTTTTGAAAAGAAACAAAAGAAGAACATATTCAATTCATAACTCAGCGCTAGCTAGAAGAAGAATCGTGAAAGCTCGGTTGGTCTGCACGCTAGGTGCGCGAGTGGCCGGCCGCCAGTTCAATCCCCAGGATCAACACTTGCATCCCTCACGGGGGATTTATCTGCAGACCCACAAGTGTGGGGTGGTAGAGCGGTTGTTGTGACCCTCCTAATCTCACGGGTGGTGTGGTGCACTATGTATGGATGGGATAGAGATTCGGAGATTTTCTTGACCTGTGTGAGAAGATCTTCTTAATACAGTACCGTGAGGGTGGTCTTACCCTCGACAGGTCGTGTTTTTTAATATAGTGTTAAAATAGACAAACACAAACGAAAACAATAGCTCAGCTACATTAACTAAACCGAAGTTTACTTTGAGGGGAACAAATCTCAAGTAATCTTAGTCTTTGGAACAAACAGTTGGTGCTGCATTATCTCCTCTTCTTCTTTCTCTTTTCACCTAATTAGTTGGTAGGGTGTGGGACATTATTGTGATTACCGTGTTTGCTGGTTCAGAAGTTGATGTTGTTTAACGATTCTATAGACAGCAATCTACCACATAAAGCATCAGCAATAGCTAATAGATCCCAGTAACTTGAAGAACGATGGAGATGGGGTTTTGCTATTATATAGTCCCTGCCTATCCACATCAAATTGCCAGTTGTGCATTTATATATCTTCATAAGAAAAAGTATAGAGTAACAAAATGGGAGGTACTCTGTACTCCTAAAGATCAAGGAGGGTTATGAATTTTAGACTTTGACCTACACAATAGATGTTTACTCAGTAAATGGATGTTTCAGCTTATTAATGAGGATGGAATTTGGCTAAGGCTCCTAAGAAATAAATATTTCAGACACAAAACCATCACACAAAAGTAGAATACATGCTGGGTGATTCTCATTTTTGGTCAGGCTTGATGAAAGTCAAGAATGATTTTTTGAGAATGGGCAACTTCATGGTGTGAGATGGGTCTCAAACTCATTTTTGGGAGGATGCCTGGCTGGAGACCACTCCTTTTAAACATGAATATCCAGATTTGTATAACATTGTACGGAAGAAGAGTGCAACAATGTCAACGATCCTTAGGTCGAATCATTTAAATGTAGCCTTCAGAAGATCTTTAGTTGGGAACAACCTACAAGCTTGGCATCATCTTGTAGCTAAAATAGTGAATGTTAGTTAACAAATCAGATGGATACTTTTTATGGTCGCTAAAAAAATAGCTAGTTTACAGTTCAATGTATGTATAGGGCTTGGTGGCTCCTTTGGCTGTGCCATACAATAATATCATTTGGAGGTTGAAACTACCCTTAAAAATAAAAAAAATTTCATTTGGTATTTACAAAAAGGAGTTCTAACCAAATATATCCTAGCACGTCGACAATGGAAGCGAAGTATAAAGTGTTGTGTGATGAAACTATTCAACGTCTTTTCTTCGATTGTCATTTGGCTAGAATTATTTGGAGGATTGTACATGTTTCTTTTAATATTACACCACCCATGAATATCCATCATATGTTTAGATGGTTAATTGGGATTAATAAGAAATTTATGTACAAAATTTTGGTTGGAGCTTCTGCCGTTTGTTGGGCAATTTGGTTAAGTAGAAGAGACATGATTTTTAACAACTCTAGAGTTTTTACTCATTTGCAGGTTATCTTCCAAGGGACGCACTGGATCCGCTTTTAGGCTTCGCTGTAGAAGTAGAATGAGCGACCTCATGTTGCTCTAGTGGTGCCATGTGTGCTTGAGACTATAGCTTGGAGATTTTTACTTCGAATGGATGGTCTCAAACTGAATCGCTTTTCTTAGTGTTCGGAAGAACTTTAGACGTAATAATGAACAACTATATACATAATTTCATACAATGTTTCCTTAAAAAAAGAGAGAAGCGACCGAGTCAGCGTGAGTAAACTGACTCCACCACCACGAGCAACCTTTTCGTCCGGCTCATCACTGGCTCCAGCCATCCCAGTCACCACCATCAAGATGAAACCATCACAAGAACGGGTGGATTGTAGGGTTAGTTTGGCTCCAATTTCGTAAATTCGCTACAACCATGAATCGAACCCGCCTTCCAGTTGCGACCATATCTTAACCTCCTCTTAACCAACTAAGCTAGAGAACTTTTGATATGATCGAAGCTGGCAGGACCTGCCAATATATTTTTCAAGCAAACACTAGGCCAGAATCGATTTGTACTGGCACATGACAATTAGCATGCTGGCGGGCACAATTGGCACCCGCCAGCACAGTGGTGCGCGGGGGTGCCAGGTCTGTATCCGCCAGGGGTAAAGACACAGTGCTGGCGGTCGACATAAGCCAGCCGCCAGCACAGATCGATCATCAGTGCTGGCGGTTGGCTTATGCCGCCCGCCAGCGGTATTTTGATAGTGCTGGCGGACGACGGAAGCCAGCCGCCAGCACAGATCGAAGCACCAGTGCTGGCGGTTGCCTAATGTCGCCCGCCAGCACTGTGCACAGTATAACTGTTCCGACACCTTCTTCTTCCCAGCCAACCTTCCATTGGAGCTTTGTCCGAGTGGAGCTCGGGAAAAGCTCCAAAAACACCAAATCAAGGGGGGAAGGTTTTGCTCTTGTTTTCCTTGGAGGAGGTGGCTATATAAGGTGAGTTTTTGCTATTCCAACCTTCTTTTTCACCTTTAATCCATCATTTCTAGCTTATCTCTAGAGATCTAGATCTAGACCTAGGGTTAGCAAGGGAGAGAGAGGAGTGAAGAGAGAGAAAACGAACTAATGATTTATTTTTTAAGAATAATTATATATGTGACTAATATAATCATTGTAGTGATATGTTTGTCATTTTATCATTAGTTTTCATTATTAAATAAAAATCTAGATTGAGTTTTCTTTTATTTATTATAATTCAAGAATTTAAGTTAGTTTATATATTTGAGTTTAATTGAGGTTTTAATTGTTGTGACTCATATATTTACATGTATATCATTAAATTAGTTTATAAAATGTAGATTTATTTTTTAAGTTCTTTAAGATGGATATGTTTGACATTTTTATCAGTTTCATAAATTAAAATTATAGAATTAAATATCGTTCAATTTTTTACATATTAATTAGTTTCTAAGATGTAGAATTATTTTATAGGTAGTTCAAAATGGATAATAGAGCATGGATGTATGGCACACAAAGACATTCGTCTACATTCATGTCCGAGCTATCAAAGTTTCTCGAGGTTGCGAAGAAGCATGCCCAAATTTGCAAGACAAAGCAAATACGTTGTCCGTGTTCTGACTGTTGCAACAAAGTAGTTTGGAAAGATATTAATGTCATGAAGATGCATTTGGTAAAGCGAGGTTTTGTGAAAGGATACACAACTTGGTCCCACCATGGTGAAGCAGTAACTACTGTCAACAATGCAAGCACCGACACTAGGTATGATGAAGTGGGTGGCGATGATGAAGATGAAGATGAAAATGATCATGTCATGATGGATGATGTTTTTGACTGTGGAGATCGAAATGGCGATCAAACAGATGCACCACAGGTGGACGATGCACCACAGGTGGACGAGGAATGTGATGTTGATATGGAAGAAATGTTGCGCCACATTGAACCGGAGGTGTTGCTAGGGAGTGCTAAAGGGTTAGAAAATTTTGAGACACTTAAGAAGGCAGCAAAGGATCGTATGTATGAGGGTTGTGGGAAGGAGTGGACAGTGTTGCGTTTCATCCTCCAGCTTCTGATTGTGAAAGCTAAATTTGGATGGTCGGACAATAGTTTTAACGAACTCCTTACTTTGTTGGCCAAGCTGCTCCCGAAGCCAAATTTAGTGCCAAACAACACATATGAAGCAAAGAAGATTATCAACCCATTGAAGATGCGAGTGCAAAGAATACACGCGTGCAGGAACCATTGCATATTGTACCGCGGTGACTATGCAAACATGCAGAAGTGTCCAAATTGCGATGCTAGCCGATACAAAAGCAATGCAGATTTCGATGCGGAACGTGTCGCTACCTCGAAAGGCACGAAGAGGAAGATGGGTGGAAAGAAAAGTGCAGGCGCTCAAGTGGAGGATGAGTCTAGTATTGGTACTGACACAGCTGGTCAACGTAAAGTCCCTGCTTTGGTGATGTGGTACTTGCCGGTGGAGGACCGCCTGAAGCGATTGTTCTCGAACCCAAAGACCGCTAAACTAATGACTTGGCACGCCGATCGCCCAGACAAAAACGATGGGAAGCTTCGACATCCTTCGGATGCCCGGCAGTGGAAGACGTTTGATTCCAAGTATGACAAGTACTTTAGCAGTGAAAAAAGAAATATACGGTTCGCGTTAAGTACAGACGGCATGAATCCATTTGGTGAAAGAAGCAGCACACACAGCACATGGCCAGTGTTGATGAGCATATACAACCTTCCCCCTGGCTATGTCACAAGAGAAAGTTCCTTTTGCTAACCATTCTAATCCAAGGACCGAAGCAACCTGGTATCGACATAGATGTTTTCCTGGAGCCATTGATGGAAGAAATGGAGAAGCTTTGGATACATGGGATTAAGATGTGGGATGAGTACAGACAGGAGCAATTCACACTTAGGGCCATTATCTTTGTTACCATTAATGATTACCCTGCCCTATTTTCTGTGTCAGGTCAGGTAAAAGGAAAGACAGGCTGTGTAGTATGCTTGAATGATACAATATCTTTGTATCTTAAAGGATCTACGAAGACAGTGTATATGGGCAACAGACGATGGTTATTAAAGACTCACAAGTACCGCAAGATGCCGGAGTATTTTGATGGAAAGATTGAGAATGGTTCTGCCCCACAACCGGCCACAGGTAGAATCGTATTTGAAATGTGTCATAAGGTCAAGTTCAAACTTGGTAAGAAGTCAAAAGTTGGTGTTGATGAACCTACGAAAAAGGGAAGGAAGGAGGCTGAAACTACGGAGAACGTCGACGTGCCTTTTAAGAAGATGTCTATCTTCTTTAAGTATTTGCCATACTGGAAAGATTTGGCGGTGCGCCATGCCATTGATGGGATGCATCTTAAGAAGAATGTGTTTGAAAGCATCTTGGGTTTCTTAGGTTTATCGGGCAAGGTAAAGGACGGACTAAAGTCACGCAAGGATCTTGTTGACCTAAAAATCAGGCCAGAGCTACACCCGCAAGAACGTCCTAATGGTAAACAGTACCTTCCCCCGTCCAGCTACAACTTAACACAAGATGAGAGGTTGGTTATTTGCAAGTGCTTGCGCGGTCTGAAAGTGCCTACCGGATTCTCATCCAACATCAGATCACTAGTCTCGTTGAAGGACATGACGCTTACTGGTTGTAATTCTCATGATTGCCATGTGATGATCACTGTTTTTCTCCCAATTGTGATACGAGCTGTTAAACCAGTATTCCTTAAGATGGTTATCACAAGGATGTGTTACTTTTTCAACGTGATTTCGCAGAAAGTGGTCGATTGTATAGAGTTGGCAAGACTGCAGCTTTTTATGGCTGAAACGCAGGCCCAGCTCGAGATGTGCTTCCCTCCGTCCTTTTTTGATATCATGGAACATTTGATGCTCCACATGGTTTAGCTAATTACAGAACTAGGACCTATGTACTTCCATCAGATGTGGACCTACGAACGATTCATGTCGATTCTGAATGGATACATGAGAAATAAGGCATTTCCAGAAGGCAGCATGACCGAGAGCTACCATACAGAAGAGAGTGTTGATTGTTGCATAGATTACATAAAAGATACGAAAGCGATCGGTTTACCGGAATCTCGACACGAGGGAAGATTGTTTGGGACAGGTACCATTGGAAAGAAAAGATTCATTGATGAGGAGAACCAAGAACTGGAGAAAGCACATTCAAGTGCTCTACAACAACTTGCAATTACGGAGCCATTCATCGTGGAACACATAAAACAGATTAGTGAAGAAAATGATGGTCGGTCCGATGATTGGGTCCTCAATGAGCAAAAGCGTTGTTTCCCATCCTGGTTAAAAGAACATGGGCATCTATTTGAAGACGATGCAGTAATGACCAGATTAGCGTCCGGCCCATCAAGTAATGTCACCTCATGGCAAGCATACGAAATTAATGGGTACACCTTTTATACCAAGGCAAAAGACAACAAGAGTGTCGCTTATCAAAACAGTGGTGTTCGCATAGATGCGATTGATGCCCGCGGAAACAACAACACTTTCTACGGTTTCATAGAGGAAATATGGGAACTTGACTATGGAGCGAATATCCGTATCCCCTTGTTTCGGTGCCAATGGGTCAAACACCCGAAGGGCATTACAGATGACAACTATGGGCTGACACTTGTAGACCTTGCCAATGTAGGTTACAAAGATGACCCATGGGTACTCGCTGAGCGTGTTGCACAGGTTTTCTACATAGCTGATCCTATGAATGTAAAGAAGCACATTGTCGTCTCCGGAAAACAAAGAATTCTTGGAGTTGAAGGTGTAGTTGACGTTGAGGATTACAATCAGTATGAGGAATTAGTCTTGTTCAAAGATCATGAAAAAAGAATCAAAAGAATTGAAAGCAGCATTCCTAAATCGGAGAAGCCATGGTTACGTACAGACTGCGAAGGAAGAATTGTTAAAGGATAAATTAGCACTTGTTATTAGTCTGTCTTGATGTATCTCTTGTAAGACTTTATTAATCAATGTCGTTGTAAGACTTCTTATTAGCACTTCAAATTAAGTCACATTTTGAAGTCATTATTATATTGTATTAGGTTCGATTTCACGTCATTGAAAGCTCACAAGTAAAATCATACAAATACAACAACGCATGATTAATACATCAGTACTTTAGTCTTAGCAAAAACTAAAAGTTCAAATCCATACAATTAAAAGGGTACAAATTTCATACATAATTAAAATCTAGGATCGTTCACATCATGACCGTGAATCATTGTGAGGTACAAAGTATGATTAATATCGATGATGTTGATTCCTAAGAACCTATCAACATAATCCAGCACATATATGTATGCACTATCTCTGGCCATGTAGGGCGTCATGAATATCTCTCCAAATATTTGCATCGAATTCGTAGATGATGATAGGGTAATGCCAGCTTGCCAACCGCTACGTACTGGACATGGGTGCGGTGTTGTGAATGTCCATCTAATGTTATGCAATACTTGACGTAAGACCTCATTCATACCTTGATCAGCGTGCATGAGACTGTTATACAATGCGTCCTGATTCAATTGGCAAGCAAAACATAACGTGTAAGTACAAGGTTCTTAAAAAACAAATTCCAAAAATAAAGAGTAAGTTTTAGTTACATACAATGGACGATGCATACGATGGTGATATCCGTTTAGGCATTTCAGTGACGGCCATGTTGTTATGTTCTAAGGCTTTAATCTTGAAGTAACTATAGTCTGGGATTACATGTCTTGTTTGAGCTTCTATTTCGATAAGTGCCTTCCTCACGGCATCAGAAGCGGCAACATGTGGTTGTATTGCAGCAAAAGAATTGACATGGATAATAACTGTATCACCAAGTGTTTGCTCTCGCATGCCCGCAGCATTAATTGATAGAGAAACAATAAACCTTCCTCGTGATGAAGTCGTTTGTTCATGTCTCACCATTGGAGCTTGTCCAGTCACAGAATATATAACTCGTTCCAACCATTGCATTGGTGAAACCAGCTTCATAATTAACAATGCAAATAATACACATTATTATCATTGTAAAAACAATGACAAATTCAAAAAATAGAATATCTAAGTACATACCACATTTTGACGTAACTCGCGTTGGGTAATGGGCATGGGTTCTTCACCGATAGGGAAGGAAGCACCAACAGGTTGCCCTCGGGGTGGTGGCGGAGGGTCTGGGACTGGGGGACCACTGCGAACAGGACGACGACCACCTCCACGGCCGCCATCACGATTAAAAAAGGCAAACCGATTTGCCATTGTTATCCCTAAAATATACACGATATTTTATTTAAAATTTTCTACACAAACTTAAGTCTAACAAAAAATTTCTACACAATCTATTTCTAAATTACTACACAATCTATTTCTAAATTCTACTCCCTTCTATGTAATTTTAAAAAGCACTAATCTAAGCTATCAATTTTTTTTAAAATATCACTTACAAGGGGAGCTGGTGCGGGGGATCGGAGTTGGCAGGGAGGGTGCTCGGGCGGTGCAGGCAGGGGAGCAGGCGAGCTGGCGGTGGCGCGGGCGACAGCGCGGCGCAGCGCGGCGCGCGACATACGGTAGGGCGGCGGCGAGGCGGCTGCGAGACGCGGTCGCGGGACGGGAAGACGGCGAGGCGCAGTCCGGCAGCCTGCCGGCGTCGACGGCGCAGTCCGGCAGCCTGCCGGCGTCGATCCGCTCGCGCAATAGTAGTCAAATACTTAGGAAAAACAGAGCAGTTATAGAGCACTACGCTGGCGGACGCTTAAGCCACCCGCCAGCAGTGTGCAACAGTGCTGGCGGGCGCATAAGCCACCCGCCAGCAGTGTGCTCGCCAGCATAGTGCATTTCGAAAAAAAATCAAAAAATCGAAATTTGGTCCAAACCTTCTCAAATTTGTCTGAAACTTTCACATCTCTTATAAAATGTGTCAAATTGAAGTTTGGAAATGTGTTATCTCATAAAAAATTATTTGTTTGAAAAACTTAGTTCAAATGTGACTCTTGGGTGAAACACCTCAAGTGTTATAGGAGGTTTCACCCATGAGTCACATTTGAACTAAGTTTTTCAAAAAAACAATTTTTTATGGGCTCACAAACTTCCTAAATAAAATTTGAAACATTTTGTTAGAGTTGTGGAAGTTTGGGACATATTTCAACAAGTTTGAATAAGATTTTGAATTTTTTGATTTTTCAAAATGTGTCAAATTTTTTGAATGACTTCTAAATTGACTAAATTTAGAAACTACTAGTTCTTTGTTAGGAAACACACTTCCTAAACTTAATATTAAGAATTTTACTTCACTTGTATAAGTTTCAAACAATTTTGAATTAATTTAGGCAAGATTTCAAATTTTTTGAACAAAATATTCGAAAAAATCAAAAAAATCGAAATTTGGCCCAAACCTTCTCAAATTTGTCTGAAACTTTCACATCTCTTATAAAATGTGTCAAATTGAAGTTTGGAAATGTGTTATCTCATAAAAAAAATTTTGTTTGAAAAACTTAGTTCAAATGTGACTCTTGGGTGAAACACCTCAAGTGTTATAGGAGGTTTCACCCATGAGTCACATTTGAACTAAGTTTTTCGAAAAAACAATTTTTTATGGGCTCACAAACTTCCTAAATAAAATTTGAAACATTTTGTTAGAGTTGTGGAAGTTTGGGACATATTTCAACAAGTTTGAATAAGATTTTGAATTTTTTGATTTTTCAAAATGTGTCAAATTTTTTGAATGACTTCTAAATTGACTAAATTTAGAAACTACTAGTTCTTTGTTAGGAAACACACTTCCTAAACTTAATATTAAGAATTTTACTTCACTTGTATAAGTTTCAAACAATTTTGAATTAATTTAGGCAAGATTTCAAATTTTTTGAACAAAATATTCGAAAAAAATCAAAAAAATCGAAATTTGGTCCAAATCTTCTCAAATTTGTCTGAAACTTTCACATCTCTTATAAAATGTGTCAAATTGAAGTTTGGAAATGTGTTATCTCATAAAAAAATATTTGTTTGAAAAACTTAGTTCAAATGTGAATCTTGGGTGAAACACCTCAAGTGTTATAGGAGGTTTCACCCATGAGTCACATTTGAACTAAGTTTTTCAAAAAAACAATTTTTTATGGGCTCACAAACTTCCTAAATAAAATTTGAAATATTTTGTTAGAGTTGTGGAAGTTTGGGACATATTTCAACAAGTTTGAATAAGATTTTGAATTTTTTGATTTTTCAAAATTCACAGCGCTGGCGGGCGCTTAAGCCATCCACCAGCACTGATGCACGCTACTGGCGAGCGCTTAAGCCACCCGCCAGCGGTAATGCACACTGCTGGAGGGTGGCTTAAGCGCCCGCCAGCACAGATGCTCACCGCTGGCGGGCACTTATGTCACCCGCTAGCACAAAGCTTCCTATATAATGCAGCGACGCGCTGAAATTTTCTAAGTGTTGGCGCGGAATCGAAACGACGCCAGGAGGCTGCCAAAATTTCCCGCGCCCACAGCCGCCGTCGTGCACGCCGGCCGCATCCTCCCTCCGCGCCGTCGCATCCCCGAGGACCGCTGCCATTCTCCCGCCACGCCGTCGTCGCGTCGTCTCCCGCCGCCGCGCCGCCTCCTCCCTCCGCGCCGGCCCCCTCCCTCCAGCGCTGGCCGCGTCCTCCCTCCGTGCTGCTTAGGACGGCTGCCTCCCCGCACGGCGGCGACGACGTGGCCCCCGCTGGCCCGCAACCGCCGCCGCCGACTAGTACGTGCGGAGGATCCGGGGCCGGGGACGGGGCTGCTGCCGCCGCGCCCCATGCGGCCCCTGCCCTGGATGGGGACGGGGCCGCCGGCACCACCGCCGCCGCGCCCCACGCCCAGGACGGGGACGGGGCCGCCGGCACCGATGCCGCTGCCGCCGCCGCCGCCGCGACGGCTCCGGGGTTCGTTTTTTTTTTGCTAATTTTTGTTGCTCCGGATTCATTTTTGTATGTGTTAAAAATTTTAGATATGTATAAATATAGATATAAATATAGATATGTATGAATATAGATATGAATATATGAATAAATATAGATATGTAATTTAGTTTTCTATGTACAATTGTTTATGGATTGCAAAAAATTTATGGATTGTAAATATAGAAATGCATATTCATATATATATGACAAATTCAAACATATTTATGGATTGTAAATATAGAAATGTAAATTCATATCTATATGGCAAATTCAAACATATTTATGGATTGTAAATCAAGAAATGTAAATTCATATCTATATGGAAAATTCAAACATATTTATGGATTGTAAATTAAGAAATGTAAATTCATATCTATATGGAAAATTCAAACATATTTATGGATTGTAAATTAAGAAATGTAAATTCATATCGATATGGAAAATTCAAACATATTTATGGATTGTAAATTAAGAAATGTAAATTCATATCTATATGGAAAATTCAAACATATTTATAGATTGTAAATTATTTTGTTAATTAATCAGCGGTAATCTGAAAAACAAACATGTGAACAACATATTTTGTTAATTACAGTGTGGAATCCTCAGAGGATTCCAGTGATTTTAATGGAGACTATGAAACTCCACCTGAGTACGAACCAAGCGTACCGCAGCCACGCAGGCGTCTAGAAGATGAAGATCTTGACTACGAACCAAGCGAAGATAATGAGGTCTGCATGCACATTCAGTACGAATAATGTATGTTGTTCAAATTTAGTTATATTGAAAATGATGTTTTCCCTGTAGAACGATGAGAGATCCCCGCGACGACGTCGTCGTAGAGCACCTACCATTGTTGTCCAAGAGGCAGAAGGTTCAGGACCACAACCTTCGGGTACTACTGTTTCTAGTAGTAACCCGAAAAGGAAACGTGGGCAACGAAGAAGAAACCAGATCCCTGATAGAGGACAACTTGTGATAGAACAATTGGGTGACAAAGGCGAGCCCATTGCACCTGACAACGTAGGTGCTAGGTTTCGGAACGTCATTGGTGCAATTGTCAGGGACATCATGGCGCCCTGGATCACAACTGATAATTGGAAGAAGGTGCCTAAGGCTACAAAGGATGTATTGTGGGCCAAAGTGAAAGAAAAGTTCCTTTTTCCGGAAGGCACAGAGAATGAAGGTAGAAAGTATGCTGAGGGCTTTTGTGGAAGAACTCTCAGAAATTGGAGGTCTGTGCTTAACACTGAATTTGTTAAGAAAGACAAGGATGCTAGGGATGTGTATGGAAACATCCCGCTAAATGTGTGGGAAGAATTCAAAGAGCAGAAGAGAACAGAGGAAGCTCTAGCTCAGAGTCTCCAAGCTCAGGAGAAGGCTAAGAAAGCTGCTGAGAACCCACATCACTTGGGTTCGGGAGGATATGCTGCCAAGTTAGCAAAATGGAGGCAGGAGGAAGAAGAAAGGAGGGTAGCTGGTTTACCAGAGTTGTTTGAAGGCATGGATGAGCGCAGCAGGAATTGGTGCCTTGCTCGAATTCCTAATGTGAGACCTGACGGCACGGTGACATTCGAGAAGCCCACAACAGAACAGATCTATGAGAAGTTGGGAGAGCTCGCCGAAATGCAAAAGAAAGGTCTTTTCAAGCCCGACAGGCAGAACGATATGCTAACCGCCGCGATCGGTACCCCTGAGCACTCTGGGCGTGTTCGAGGGATGTCATCTACCTTGCCATGGGGTAAAGCATTTGTTGAACACCGGTCAAGCTACAAGAAGCGGGACCGTTATAAGAAGGGCCTTGAAGACAAGATGAGAGAAATCGCCAAGCAAGAGTTGTTAGCCATCTTCGTAAGCCAACAGATTTCTGCTGCACAGAGTGCACAGAATGCATCTGATGGTCCAAACTTGCAGCTTGCTGGCCTCCTTCCAAACTTGCAGCTTGCCCAGATCGGAACCGTTGTGCCTCCAAGTAGTGCGGGTTCTATTGCAAACGCCACGTATCTTGTTGATGAAATTAGAGAGGACACACCATGCAAGTTGGTTATACCTTATGGAAGAAAAACAAGATAAGTTTCGAGAGGTTGCAACAGCCATGGCACTATCGGGTCATGTGTTTCCGAAGCCACCACCGGCAGAGTACGCATGGGTGCAAGTGGTATCAGTGTCTGATGAGTCGTGCGAGATTGATATCCCTACTGATGAGGGGATCGAGCTTCTCGGTGATGCGAGGAACCAATACATACTATGACATCGCCGATATATCATTCTTAATGCATCACCAAATCCCTCACAACCTAGCCAAGAACGAGTACCCCTCCCAGATTCAGACCCTAGCCAAGCCCTGCAAGATTCTAATGCTGCAGTCGTCGAGAACACAGAACAACCTACGATGGGTGTTGAGCAGGGAGGTAACAATGAGAACGACATGCCAAGGCTATCACCCGTCCAAGAAACTCTCGATGAAGGGGCATTAGCAGAATCTGCAGACGACGTGGATAATTTTCTAAGGTCATCGTCTCCTACGCCATCTCCACCTACCAAGAGGCCAGCAACAATACGACGTATGATAGCCTCACATGAACCAAAGAAGGTCACATCAGATGCTGACATGTTCTTCAAAGCACTCAAGAATACAAAGAATGTAAAATCCGGTGCAACTACTAGGAGCCGCCGTAAGCAAAAGAAGGGGCTTGGAGATTTTATTGGGTCGGATGATGTCCCCGACAGGTATGAGCATGGCAAACCATTCTTGCATTCGTGGCAACTGAGCGAGGAGCCACAGGAACTGAAAAACCTGCACCAATGGATCATGAACGCCATGAAGGAAGGCATAAACTCTATCACCGCGTCTGTCCCAACATGGGTGTTCGGTGCCTCTCAAGTGAACAAGCTTGTAATTGATTTCCAGGATTTGCACGCGATGTACCGTCGTGAACGCCTCGACGTGAATCTCATCACCGCTTGGTGCATGTAAGTCAACATGCATGTACCATACTATATCTTTTTCAAATTCATATGTATTTTTGGTAACCATCCTAAGCGATCTATTCTGCAGGATGCAAGCATTGGATGAAAAGAAGACAATCGGGAGGTGGAGTGTAGCATACTGTGACCCGCAACAAATATGCGAGGCGGAACACACGTTCGTAATGTCTGAAAAGCTAAGAAAGGAAATCGAAGAACAAGCACAGACACAAGAGGAGAAAGATCTTTTGATACAGAAATACCATACAAGCTTTAGTCATGCGGTGTCTGTATACATTGGAAAGAGAATGAAGAAAATGCAGCATAAAGATAGTATCATGTGTGCTTACAATTTTAAGTAAGTTCGTTCTCATTACTAGATATATATAAATAGATATATTATGTGGTTTATTTATATTAATTATTTAAATATAATACAGAGACCATTTCATTGCCCTCCACATCTGTCCGAAGCATGGAGCTGCAATGGTCTACGACTCATTACACTATCAAGAGGATTCTTACAGACCATTCATCGACATTGTCAAAAAGTGAGACAACTCATTTCAATAATTAATAATGTGTGTATCAGCTAAATTTGTATTACTAACTTTTGTCTTTGCATCCTTAAAGTGTGTATCGGTTGTACATAAGGAATGGTGGGGAGCTCCCACCAAATAAGGATACAATAATGATATAACATGCTAAATGGGTAAGAACATAACAACTTGGTTTTTATCAGAGTTGTACAATTTTGTTAATAATTTTTGATCATTTTTATTTGTTTGCAGTGCTACAAGCAACCTCCCGGCACTGTGCTATGTGGATATTACGTGTGCGAGGTCTTGAGAAATAATGGGAGGTACCGGACGAATCCTTAAGACGTAAGCCTCTTGTTATTTGTGCAAATTATCTTCCTATAATGGTAATGCATTTAGAATATTTATTTATTGTGTGTACGTGCACAGATGCCTACCATCGAGGGATCGTGGGGGAAGCTGGGTGACAAGCAAATCGACAACATTTATGCGGACATGGCGAGGTTCATCCTACATGAGATTTGACATGAGAAAGGCGTATTCTTCGACAAAGAAGGAGTGTTGATTGTGGACGAGTGCGAACATTTACGTAGATGGGCCGGGTTTAATTGAAAACTAGTATTATCTATTCGACATGTTGGATGTCGATTATCTATTACGTACGATGTTTTCTGATAATGTGACTTATGTATTGTAATATACTAGTTTGAATTATGTGGTTATGTGGTATTTGAATTTGGCGGTCAAATACAAATAATAATAATTTCACGTGAATTTAGCATACAAATACAATTAATAATAAATACAAGTGAATTTAGCGGGAAAATCAGATAATAAACAAAAATATAATAATAAATGATTAATGTGAATTATTAATGCGAATTATATAATAATAAATGGTAAAATGGAAAAATCATTTTGCTGGCAGGCGGCTTAAGCAACCGCCAGCACAGAAGGACTCTGTGCTGGCAGGCTGCGTAAGCAACCGCCAGCATAGATGTCCTTTGTGCTGGCGGACGGTGTAAGCACCCGCCAGTAGAGATGTCCTCTGTGCTGGCGGGCGGCCTAAGTGCCCGCCAGCACAGATGTCCTCTGTGCTGGCGGATAGGGCAACCGCCAGCACAAAGTGTCATTTCTACTGGCTCAAAGTCGCTGGCGGAAGCTCTACCCGCCAGCAAAGACCGGTTTTAGCCGTCAGAACAAATCGTTTCTGGTCTAGTGAAATCCAGAACCCTCGAACATCAAATAAGCACCGGATTTCTTTCGTTTTTCTATCGGCCTCCTTGTGGAATTTTAGCACTTGACGTGGAGGTAGCGATCGAGTGAAGCTGCTCGGCAACCACGTCAAGCTACCCGCGCGATTCCAAACCTGCCAGAGAAGCTTTGTTTTCTACGCTATCCATATGGCTCGAGCTGCCAACAACCTGCGCGTGGAAACCTCGGCGGCCACGACGTCAGCGCGGATTCTTTGGAACGAACCTCAGCGAGAACCTCGAGGCTGCTAAAGCCAAGAACCTCGCTGCAACCTCGAGCAAGACAAGCAGCTGGCCGCCGTTGCCAAACTCCATGCATGCATCTGAAATTAAACTACAAGCTCCCCGTGCACGTACTGCCAAGGTACCTAAAAAAAATAAACTATACGCTTGCACAGGTGGTGGGCGTATGAGCCTCGGCAGTAATAGTTCTGGTAACCCATCAGTTGCAGCAGGCGAAGGTTCGGCCCATTTTCGCTTCACCAAAAAATAAAAGGAAGACTACAATTTAGCAAAAATGATGCTATATAGTGGTGAGACAATCCCAAAAATCTCTTGGAGTCTCAAGTCACAGAGAGTGCATGCCATTGCTCCAAAGCTCCTTCTCATTATCTCCACCACCTGCTGGGTTATCTTCCAGAGCAAAGAGTTCCTAATGGATATTTTTATTTCTGCAGTCCTGGGTGAAGTAGTCTCTAGATCCATAAGTTTCTTCATCAGCAAAAGCACCAAGCCTAAGGTGCTGGAGGTTGAAGACAGAATGAAAAGGACTCTCCTCAGGGCTCAGGTAATCGTCGACGAGGCCACAGGACGGCACATCACAAACCAAGCTATGCTCCAGCAGTTGGACATGCTGAGATTTGCCATGTACGGAGGCCGTTACATATTGGACACTTTCAGATACCAACTACATGGTGAGGAGGACACCAAAGATCAGGTTATGAATCATTCTTTATCTCTCTCCAAAGTAAATTCTATTAAAGAAATCTGTTCTTCCAATAGAAAGACTCTGCTCTTAGAACAATTGCAAGTGGCCCTTGACAAGTTGAGTTCTATGATCCTTGATGTGAAAGAGTTGGTTGCGTTCTTGCCAAGCTATCCTCGCCTGAACTGCCAGCCTTATAGCATGCATCTCCAGCTGAGCAACTGCATGTTTGGCCGCCAGATGGAATATGAACTTGTGATTAACTTCCTATTGCACACAACGCCTCATGGTTCCCAAGAATTGGAGGTCCTGCCAATTGTTGGTCCTGGCAAAGTTGGAAAGAGCACCCTTATTGCTCATGTTTGCAAGAATGAAAGCATTCGTGATCATTTCTCCAAAGTCGTGTTCTTGTGCGACCATGATTTTACAGATGGTGACATCTCTGCATTCAGGGGTTGTGAAATGAGACATCAAAATGGCATATTGAACACGAATAAAGACATGGGATGCCTAGTTGTTGTTGACTTAGTTGGTGATTTTAATGAAGATGCGTGGAATGCGTTATATTCTTCTTGTAAACAGTGTATGCCAAGCACCAGTAAAATCATAATCGCAAGCCGATCTACCAAAATCATGAAGTTTGGAACAACACATGCTATAAAACTAAAGTACCTTTCCCGTGAAGCATACTGGTATTTCTTCAAGACCCTCACATTTGGAAGCGCAGATCCCAAGATGCATCCGAGGTTTGCAAACCTGGCCATGGAGGTAGCCAGGATGTTGAATGGATGCTGGATTGGTGCAAACGTGACCTCTTGTTTGCTAAGGGACCACTTTGACATCCACTTCTGGTGTAAGGTTCTCGCATTCTTGAGAGGGGTCATGCAGAAGCATGTCTCCAGATTTGGTGGGCGTCCACTTGAAATCATAAACCAAAATAGACCTGCACATCTTTGGAGGATGGCTGCACCTTCTGACAACTTCGTGCTTTATCATTCCTACCAACACTCTTCACAAGAGGAGGTTCCACATATAAAATTTCTAGATGTGATGTATGGAAGCGTTAAGCCTCGTGGAAAATTTGATGCCCTGGTGTGGAGGTCTCGCATACCACCTTACTATAGCTATTCCCATACTTGCGAGATCCAAGAGCTAAGAGTTGTAGGTACCAAGAGGAAGCGTTCTAAGAAAAGCATAGTGATGGCTTGTTAAAAAAAATTATATTTTTAGCCTTGTGTAGGAAGATAGGTGAACATGGTCCTTTCTATTGACAGGATGTTACAGGTTACAACATTATTTAAATTCATCACCACTACTACCACCTTGTCATGTGTAAAGTACTACTAGAGAGAATAATGCATGATGTTGATTGTTGATGTATATATTTTCATGATGTGTAATAGAAGTACTAGTTCAACAGTTTGATCTTTGCCATTCTCTTCTGACTTCATGTATGATGGTGTCGATAATCGAACATGTGGTAGCCTACTAGCCTGTGTACATCGAAATTTTGTCATTTCAAGTTTGTCATAGGAGGAAAATGAATTGTCCTCATACGAATCCGGAACTGTATAAGGTGCCAAGATTTTACAGGAGACTGAATATACATACATCATGTCTAGATTTTATAGAAAAGTACTGACATGTTCATCAGCTCAACTGCAATTCTGCTACATGTTCCTGTCCCCCAAACAAATATTGTGGGCAGGGAATACACATCTGGTTTTGGGCACCATCGCCTTCTTGCAGCAGAACCTGCAGGACATCACCTCTGCACATCAGACAAGCAAGAAATGATGTCAATCGCCAGAGGAAATCTGTAGGATGGCAGAGACAACGGGCAGACGGGCATCTCGTTTTCTTTTCACGTATCAGTCTGCTTCTTCTTCGTCTTGCCACTCTGGCCGGCTGTCCGGCCGCCAGTTCAAGTCCCCAACTCACCCCGTCGATCAGCCTTATTCTTTAGCAGAGCTGCAGAGCAGAGGTTACAAGAATTGCTGAGTGCTGAGCAGGGGTGATGGAAGCTGCCGCCACGGCCGCACGAGCGCCGGAGAAGGAACCGACGAGTGGTATTTTTGCTTATTTCACATCCGAACCGGGGGGGTGGGGTGGTTATATGCAAATATTCGGATCACGATTATTAGAGCAATTCCAAGAGAATAGCTATTTTTTTAGCTAAATTTGAAGTTTTTCCAACCCTCTAAAAAATAGAGAGGTTTCAAAATGGTGGGAAAACCAACATACTAGGTAAATCTTGAGAATATAAAAGTCAAATGAGGTCCACCTAAAAACCAATAATTTTATGTCTTACAAATAGATCCCGGATTTTATGTGCACCCTAAAAAGAAATCAATCATTGCAATGTTGCCCCTGGGGAGTAGCTGCCATCTCCTTCCACACGCCTCTGCTGCTCCGGTCGCCGCTGTTCGGCCTCGACGGGCGAGCCTCGATCTCCAGCCACTGCACGGCCTCGGCTACTCCCAGGCAGTGTTTTCAAATCGTCCGATTTATCGTGATAAATCGCGATAAATCGTCCTTATCGCTCAGCGCAAACCGATAAGGGCCAGCGACCCGAGTTGAGCGATAAGAAATCAAATCGTCCTATTAATCGTCCACTTATCGCGATAAGTCGTCCACTTATCGCAATAAGTCGTCCGATATGACCGGAGACGATAAGTTTTGAGGGACTTTACTGCTAATTGTTTGTAGTATTGGTTAACTGGGCACCCAACTTTTGATGTATTAGACATTTAGACTTCATGTTATCATCATTTGAGATCTTGTTTAATTATGTGATTGCTTCCTGCTATGGTTGGCTAGTTGCCCAGTCTTCTTTTCCTCTATTGTTGCTTACTATTATACTTTCTTGTTTATATTTGTTCAAAATTATGTTGATCATATACTATATGGAATGTATATTGGTCCTATACTTCATAGGACGATTATACTACCGATAAGATCGATTGGCCTCGATTAATCGGTCTTATCGACGACTTGTCACGATTTATCATCTTATCGGTATCCTTACCATAAGGTTCGATTTTACGATTTGAAAACATTGCTCCCAGGGGCAGCCGAAGTAGACGACGTTGTCGGTGAGGCCTGACGGGATGCTGAGGCTGCTGCACCTGCCGTCCATGGGGCTCCCGAGGCTGTGGCAGTATAGGTGAAGGAGGCCATGTAGTAGTGGTAGTTGTAGCGGCCACCAGCGCAGTAGGCGGCGGGGGAGTTCATGGTGAAGGCCCCGGTGTTGCACCCGAGCACCACGAACAAGTACCGGGCATCGGAGATGCAGTACACGTCGTGCGTGCTCAGGTTGACATGCCCGTTGGAATACTTGACGGAGTAGCCGGCCGAGCTGTAGCACTTGTAGGCCACCGGTAGCATCAGCTTGGCCTCCGGCAGCGGCGCCAATGATAGGTTGGTCACCGGGATCATATAAGTTGTTAAGCAGAGCGCTGCCGTGGTGCCGCTGTTGATGCAGGAGATCTCGAAGCCCTTGCTGCGGGAGCGGCCGACGCTGATGCCGAACGGGCGGCGGGCTTGTTCGACGTCCTGTGGAGATCCTTGGCCTCGGCGACCCGGCCCTTCATGGCGAGCCACCTCGCAGCTCGGAGCGACGGTGGTAGCGCCCACGGATGGCGGTGCTCGGGAGGGAGCAGCAGTGGCGGTGCCCACGGATGCCTGCGTCCCGGCGGGTGGGGATGGGAGCAGAGGGCGCGGCAGAGGCGGGAGGAGCCCGCGGAAGGGAAGAAGCGGAATACCGAGCCGAGGGGCTCGGTAAAGATGACGAGCGAACATCCGGGGATAGCTAGCGGGGATAGCGAGGAAAGCATTTACAGAGTCTGTTGGATTCAGTTTTTATCAATATTTTTCTTTTTTTAGCTAACCAAGTCAAGATAGGTAATCTCTTGAAGTTGCTCTTAGTCACGATCCAAACCAGGGTAGTATACGTAAATATCGGATCGCGATTATTATTCCCAATCCGAATCAGGCGAGATGGCTCCTGGCGTGGTAGCTCGGCCACCCGCGAACTCCTCCAGCCCGGGCAACAAGCTTCCGATCTCTCTTCCCTTGAATTCACGCCCCTTCTGCTGTCTCCAGCCTAGCGCGAGGGTGGCTCGACGCCCTAGCTCCTCTGCGGCGGCAGCTGGATTGAGACAACAAGGGAGCCCAAAGCCTCCGTTCGGTGAGGCAGCGCCACCGTGGGCGGGCGGCTCTGCTGGCCGTAGCACCGCAACAACAGGCTATGTCCTGCACATCTCTGCCTCCAGGCTCCAGGTATTCGTCCATACTCCGAAATCTGAACTCCATTTTACCCTGTTCTGAAATCCAATCTTTGTAGTTGATCCGAATACTCTGATTTGTGATATGATAGCTGAACATAACATAAATTCTTTTATGACTGCGCTGATGACTTCTTGATTTTTTTGGTACCTGTCAAATAAATTGTTCCAATAAATTCTGCCTGCAAGGCTTGGAGATTGATACCATGGGGATCTCAAGTACCTCTGTATTATAGCACTGTAGCTACTTGGTTTGCTCTTGGAGTCAGAGACAAGAACAAACTGTTGCTTGTATTCATTATGTTATAGTTGTTAGAGACGTTCATGTGCATTAAGAAGTTGATGACATGTTCTGTTTCCAAATTGGTGACCAAGTATGCACTTTTCCATAGACATGTTACTGTATTGTATCACTGTCTAGCCATAGGAGGGTAGTTCTTCTGGAAAGTTATGAACTCACTCAAACCAGTAACGTGGATCTCTAGACTTATTCTAACTTTTCTGCATTATATTTGCTACCTACAGAGAAACAAACTCGTTTAGCTTGATAGAATTTAGACATGGACTTCAGATAAGCTGTGGCTCATGCCATCATCATTTTTGTCATCCTCTACTTTAGGGACTTGTCTGAAGGCATTGAGCGTAGTAGCCTTGGCATCACTCATCACTTTTATCAGCATACTTGTTTTGTGATGCACCTTCCCCTCTTGCTCCTCGACAGTGAGAATTTTTTATGGTCACGTGGTGGGGGTGGGGGGCATCCCCAACCTGAATTTTCATTGGGCTTTTTCAGCTAAAAACCAAGTTTACATATTGCAGAGATTACAGAGAGGGAGGGAGAGCATTCTTAATAATGGTTTACATTGAAGACAACACTTCACACCAGACATCAGCTATACGGCATTCTTGGACCGGCCAGCGGCAGCTCCGCGTCTTGTTTGCAAGCAATCCAAAACCGGGTGAGAGAATGGCTTTCATGCTCAAACACAACACCATCGACAGTGAGATTTAGCTGCAGCAGCATCTATTGTAGTCTCCTCATACTGCCATGTTTAAGTTTTGAGAATGGAAAATACTACTTTTACAAGATGGTGTAATGGGTCAAAAATTGACTCAGAGGATACTGGTACAGATCGACATTTTGACATTAGTGGCTTTGAATCCCATAAGAAAAGACATGAAGTTGGAATAACGACTCACAAATGTTGACTAATTAATTATGTCGAAGGTAATGGTCATTGTGAAAATTTCTCCTGAAGTACCTGACAGAACCTTTCCCACGTTGCAGGCTGGAAGCTGGACTCCACATGAATTGGTACTACAACGCAAAAGGGAGGAAAATGTGTTGTTCATCATGTGAAAACTGAAATTGTGTTTGATCAAGTCTCTCCTCAAGTTGATCAAGATCAGAAAAAGGGAGGAAAGTAAGGAACAAATGATGGTGATGGCTCACTAAGCATAGGCAGATAGGCTCCAGAGTGAAGAGCTGAGGTGGTACTGGCTGTATTTCTTGACCACGTGCGAGAGGAAAAGCCGATCACAACAATTACGCGAAGACAGAAGGAGTTCGAAAGGTCAAAAATGCTGTGCACCAACTATTGGACACGACACGACTGACCTTTCGTATGACTGGATTTCAACAGCTAATCTCTATTCAGAGATATATCAGGCCATTCAAGAAGTGCTGTCCACTCGCACATCCACCTCTTTCATTTCTCTTCCAGAGGAGTCCCCAAATGGACATTCTCCTTGCTGCAATTCTGGGAGAGCTGACAACTAGATCAATAAATTTTCTCATCAAAAAAAGCTTCAAGCCGAAGGCAATGGACGTGGAGGACCGCCTCTGCAGGATCCTTCTCCGGGCACACGTCATCATCGATGAGGCCATGGAACGACAGATCACAAACCAAGCCATGCTCCAGCAGCTGGACATGCTCACAGACGCCATGCACCGAGGCTATTACATCATCGATACCTTCAGATACCAATCTCACAGCGAAGAGGAGGTAAAAGGTCAGTTCATGAGTAGTTATCTGTCCAAAAATTCTCTACAAAGTTTGTGTTCGTCGAGTACAAACACACAGATTTCACAACAGCTGCAAAAGTCTCTTGATGATTTAAGCTCCATGATTCTTGATGGGGAAGAGCTAGTCGTGTTCTTGGCAAGCCATCCACGCCTGTACCGCCAACCCTATAGCATGCATCTCATGCTGGGCAACTACATGTTTGGCCGCCAGATGGAAACTACACTTGTCATTAACTTTCTATTGCACACACAATCGCATGGTTCTAAAGAACTGGACGTCCTGCCAATCGTTGGGCCCGTTAAAGTCGGGAAGACCACACTTGTTGCTCATGTTTGCCAGGATCAAAGAGTCCGTGATCATTTCACAGAAATCTTGTTCTTGCGTGACCATGATCTAACTGGTGTTGACCTCGCTATGTTTAGAGAAGGATATGCAAAGGAACACCCAAATCGTGTCTCAAACTCAAACAAAGATGGAAGATTGCTAGTTGTTGTTGAGTTAGTTGGCGATCTCGATGAAGATGCATGGAATAGGTTATATTCTGCTTATACACGGGATGTGCCAAGCGGCACTAAAATCATAGTCACAAGCCGGTCTGACAATATTATACAGTTTGGAACAACACGAGTACTAAGAATGAATTATCTATCCCATGAAGCATACTGGTATTTCTTCAAGACGCTCGCCTTTGGAAGCATAGATCCCAAGATGCACCCAAGGCTTGCATGCCTGGCCATGGAGATTGCGAGGATGTTAAAAGGATGCTTCATTGGTGCGAACCTCTATGCTTGTTTGTTGAGGGAGAACTTTGACATCCAGCTGTGGTACAAGATTCTGGCCTTCATGAGAGGGCTCATCAAAAAGAATATCTTGAACTTTGGTGGGCATTTATTTGATCTTATAAACCAGAAAAGACCCGCATATCTTGGAAGAATGCATACACCTTTTGAAGATGTTGTGCTTATTTGTGAGAATGAATGCTCTAAACAAGAGGAGCTTCCGAAGACAAGATCCCAAGATCTCATTTTTGGAAGTGTTAAGGTTCATGGAAAATTTGAGGTCCTAGGATGGGCGTCTAGGATACCACCCTACCATAGTTTTGTGGATATTTGTGAGATTTCAGAGGTAAAAACTAACTCTGCTAAGAGGATGCGTTCTGTAAAGTAGAGTCACATTTAGATAAATGCCTGTTGTTAAGCTTACATAGGAAGACATGCCAATATTTTTTGACAAGGAGTTTGTTTATCATGTGTAAAGTTTATTTATTGTTAAAAGGATAATTTGTATAGAGTTTGTTTATTGTTTGAGCCACAGATTTCCATGGCATAGTGAATGTCTATCCACCATCGTCCCTCAGATTGTTACTGTCACACCCGAATTTAAGGACAAATTCGAATGCTCATATTATATGTGTGCCAGGATCAAAGTTCACACATATAACGACTCAGTGATAACCAAAACACAATGCCATAACATAAAGAGAGTATTAAACTTTATTACAGACCAAAATATCTCATAAACGAACTAATAATAACGAGTAGCAACGCAGCGGATGGGGTCACACCACAGGTAGCTGACTGGTGGCACGCCCGCCTAGAATTCGTCGAAGTCTCCAGGGAAATCTTCAAATCTCTCCAAGTCTGAACAACATCCGGATTGTGTAGTTGCAATAATGAAAACAAGCGTGAGCACATGCCATACTCAGCAAGCGGAAACATGACATAACATGCAAGGCTGTATAGTGGAGGCTGATGGGTTTAAGCATTCAACATTTTAGTTGGTCAAGTTTTATTAGCAACATAAATACTAGCAAGTGTAAGTTTATACCAAACCCACAATTAACATAAGAGAACGAACAACATAAATAAAGATAGATGCATCAAGTTAATCATTGACTTTCATAAATTAGTCATGTGAGGGTCCAGGCCGTTCTTGACTGTGAGCACGGCTAATCGATTAGTTTTACACTCTGCAGAGGTTGTACACTTTCACCACAAGTCGCGTAAAAATTCTAGGAACTTTAAACCCAACCATGCGATGCCGGCCAAGCATCATACCACACTACCTAGGTGTGATTGCATAGGGACGCTATGAGGCCTTTGCAAAGTTTCCCCAGGAAGTTGCAACCCACAAGGTTACCGAATCAGTTAGCAAGGTATGAAGTCCCCTAGCGGGTTCCGTGTCTTAGCAAAGCCCAACTCCCCGCTAGAGCGAGTCCATCCCCCACAGTACCGCCGCCCCTTGTCCTTATCAGGTAAAGCCACTCCTAACCAGGGTCACTAATTAATTAGCCAAGGCCAGAGCCATTTAGCTCTTGTGGTTGCACTGTTGTCCTGGGTGGTTCTCCATGTTCCAATTAAACAAGGTGATCTTGTATTAATGAAGGTATAACATAAATAAATCAAGTTTCATAAAGTTTCATTAATACCATCCACCAAGTTAAGCATAGCAAGAACTACCCAACAATAAAAGTAAATACCCAGGTTGTACAAGGTAAAGGGATAAAATAATCTAGTCATGTCCTTAATAGGGTCCCATCAATTTAATGCAAGCAAAAGTAAGAACAGTGAATTAAATGCATGTTGTATAGTGAGAGCCAGGTGTGGTTCGAGGACCGGTGGATGGTCGCTTCCTGGTGTGATGAGTGATTGACAACGTGGTGTGGACTGATTCTTGGCTAAGTATTGCAGGTGCAGGTTGCGGCTTGACTGGTGTAGGTGCAGGTGAAGAACAAGCGTGAAAGGTCGTTGCCGGTGAGGCCTCCAGGTGTGGAGAAGACAAGTAGGCTTGGTTCGAGGGACCCGGTGGCCAGCGGGGTCAAGTGCGGGCCGCATGGTGGCAAGAACGGCAAGATGAAGTCATGAACGGTTTCTTGGTTGAGCCTCAAAACCAAGGTCGAGCCGGGACTACGTGGGAGCCGAGTCATGAGTGGTGATTGGCAGAGGCTACACCGAGTTCGCGGGGTTTCCGGTGGTTCACCAGAAAACCACTGGGTTCCTTGGTTGATCCACAAAGCCAAGACCGAAGAACCGAAGATGGAGGTGCAGCAGCTCCAGACCGATCTGACCGGTGGGTCTGACCGGTCTGACCGTTGAGGAGCACCGGTCTGACCGGTGTGCGATGACGCAGTCCGGAATCTTCGAAGCGGAGGACACGCGTCGGGATCGCAAGGCTTGCGTCGAGGCTAAGCAAGTTTGCGGTCGCTGGGCATCCGTCTGATGGAGCGAAGACAAAGATTTCCGAATTCGCCCTTGAGGGGCATGTTTCCCTAGTTAGCTAGTAAGGGTATTTTAGTCTTTCGGTTGCCTCCATATAACCCAAGGGGTGAGAGGATGGCAGCCATCTCTCTTGGAACCCTAGCTCATTTGGTTTTCCTATTTTCCTTCCTATTTTCCTTAGGATTTTCGTAGGACTAGCTTGAGAGCTTCATGGTGAGATCTTGTGAGAGGAAAGGATGATCGGGCGGTAAGCTAGACCTTGTATGAACCTCTTTGGTATGTATAGATGATTCGGCGTGGTTCCTCAAGGCTTGGATGTGTCTTTCCCGTTTCTCCTTTTTGGTGATTTTCGGAGCCCTTTCTTGGCGAATTTCTTGTGGCGGTTTTGAGACCTTTCTCTTTGGGATTTGGTGGGGGATGTATGCATGAACCCCTCGTGGTTCTTTTCCCTTTGATCTCCCTCCCAAATCCGTGAGTAAAGGGGCTCGATTTTGGGGTTTTCGTGGTTCTAGGGTTGTTGGTGTTCTTGGCGGAAATCCTTCGATTCCTCTTGATTCAACAAGTTTTGGTGGACCAAATCTTGGCTATGGAGTACCCATGAGGTGTTCCTACTATCCCCAAAGTCTTGTGCAAAACCGTGGAGCGAATCGGGAGATCGGGAGTTGGATTTGGGGGAGTTGACTCGCGGGCGCTGTTCATCCCGAGCTGCCCAGGCGCGACCGGTCTGACCGGTGCTCTTGACTGGTCTGACCGGTGCTAGCCCTTGGTGGGTTTTTGTCTCGGGGAATAGCCTTGTCCGTGTGGTTTTGTCCCGTGGTCCTGCTGATCAGTTCTTGGCGTGTTTGGAGTTGTTTTGCTAGGTTTTGTGAGGGGTTCTTCTTCCTCACAGGTTGTGTTTCGTGGTGGTTTTTGTTCCAGGGCCTAGAGGAGTCACTGAGGCTTCCTGGAACGTTTGCTGTGCGGCTGCTGTAGCCACCGGCCTGACCGGCTCTGTCCACCGGTCTGACCGGTGTCACCGGTCTGACCGACGCAGGCCATCGGTCGGACCGGTGTAGCACAGGCAGCAAGCTGTGCAAGTTTCCGCTGTGTGGTTTGGTGAGTTTTGGCTCGGAAGGTTGAGTGTTGGTTCCTAGGACCAGTAGCACTCCAGTGGCTGTGTGGTCTTGACCAACTTGGGTAGTTTGAGTCGGAGACGTGAGTGGAAGCCGTGTTCGTCTTGTTGGAGTTCTCATCTCCTTCGAGAAAATTTTTTATCGGCTCCCATTCACTCCCCCCTCTCTGGTTCGCCTAATCGGTCCTTCATATAGGTAAACGGGTATGTATCAAGGAAGACTTGCCTTCAACAGATCCCTGTTGCTGTTCAGACACTTGAGCTTCTTGGTCTTCAAATCCTTCAGCCCAAACGTTCTCTACGCATCACATCAAGTACATACAAGCAAACAATAGAATAAAATAAGAAACAATCACCAAACAGTATGATCAAAGCAAAACAGGGGTAAAAAGCTATTCTACTCTTCGATACGATCGTTTGGACATAAAGAACGCGAAAACGGAGTTAAAACGGTAAAGATATGGCTAGAAGAAGGTTCAAGGGCATAACTGTGAAGAATCTAAGGTTACAGGGGTCTATCTGCAAGAAACCGAGGGGTAAAGCATGAAGAAACTTGAAAACAGAAGGGCTTGGTTGAAAACTTAAAGATTTGGACCTCGGCTACCAAATCTATAAAGGTCAGGGGTTAAAACAAAAGAAAAAGGACTAAACTGCAAGGATTTTTATATGGTGGAAGGACCGGCTTGGAATTTTAAAAAGGTCGGGGTTGTTTTTGCAAAACAGTGCAGTCAACCGGGGATTTAGACCTGTTGACCGGTACGTTGACCTGGGTTAGATCCATCTGGACCCTCGGCTTGAGATCGGACGGACGAGGTGCTGCACAGGCGTTGGCCGGCGGCGCGAACACCGGCGAGCGGCGGCGCAGCTCGAAATCTCCGGCGAGCTTGCTCGGGACTGAGCTAGGGAGCTCGATTGGCCTCAGGGTTTGGCCGGGAAGGCTGCTGGTGCGACAGCGAGCAAGGCTAGGGCAACAGGGAGGCGGAAGGGGTGACGTCGACGGCGAGTAGCGGGCGACGGCGGAAACTCCACTCCGGCGAGCTCGTTCTCGAAGCACAGGGCGTCCCGATGCAAACAAGCTGCCTGGAGGGGCTCCTCACCTCCACGTGGTCCTCCGGGAGCTCTTCACAACAACGAGGCAGCGACAAGGCGGCGGATCGACTGCGGCGGCGGTCTCCTAGGGTTCCGGCGCAACTGCGGCTTGAAGGCGGCGGCTTCGCTGGATTGGGGAAGGGGGCGAGGTCGTGGCGGTTTATAAAGGGTCGGGCGAGGGACGTGTCATGCGAAGCCGGGCAACTCGAAGATGGTAGCGTCCGGGACTCGAACTCGGCGGCGCGGGCGAGTCCGGGTTGGAGAAGGCCGGAGGTAGGGGATGACGGAAGGGGCCCACCTGGCTATGACTGAAGGCGGAGGCGGTGGAAGGCGGGCCGGCGCTGGGCCATGACTTGGCTGGGCCGGGGCAGACGCGGCAGAAGGGAAAGAACAGGGACGTCCAGCAGACTTTGGCGAGCTGGGCCGGAAACAAAGAACAGGCCGGATAGGAGAAAGAGTAGGGGGAAGTTTTAAAAAGCTTTTGAAATTTTTAAAAAGGATTCAAACACAGAATTCAAATTTGAATTTGAATTCAACCAAACATAAACAATGCTCCGGCATGTATGCAACATTAAACTCCTATATTTATTTATTTAATTTTCAAAAATATATTAAATGCCTAAAAATTCAAATACACCTTATGCTCCTTAATATCAAAGCATTGTTTCTAATCAAATTTTATTAAAACAAATTTTTGTAAAATTAGGGTGTTACAAATCCTACCCTCCTTAAAAGGAATCTCGTCCTCGAGATTCGGAAAGATTGAGAGACTCTTCTGCAACCTATCCTCTCTTTACTAGGCTTCTCAATCAAGTGGCATACCTGACATCATATCTGGAAGAACCTCTGAATAATCACACCTCACTATAATATCTTCCAGAACTTTCCCCCAAGCTGGTTCACTGTACTCTCAGAAGTTGGTGATGATGTAGCTAGAAATTCAATCCTCTCTCCAGTAGGACTAGTGAGTAATACTGATCTCTTAGAGCACTGGATCACTGCATCACATGCAGCTAACCATCCCATACCAAGTATCACATCAATCCCTCTTGATTCCAACACTATGAGACTAGCCCAAAAAATCTTTACCCATTATTTTGAGACTGACCTTCTCACACTAATAAGATGCTTTCAATTCCCCCCGGGTGAACTAACTAGCATGTTGCGAGTCATGGGACTAATGGGTATATTATGCTGAGCTACGAACTGAGAAGTAATGAAAGAATGGGATGCTCCAGAATCAAACAAGACTGATGCGGGGGTGGAGTTAACAAGGAACATACCAAGCACCACTTGTGGATTCTCCTGAGCGGAATTTGTACTCACATGATTCACTCTGCCATGTGCATAGTTCTGCTGTCCTCTGCTGCTTTGGGGTGTCTGTCCTCCATTCTTGTTAGGTGTGCCTTGTACTGGAGTGCTAGGAATAGTCCTTTTAGGGCAGCTGTTGGCATAGTGACCAACCTCTCCACACTTGAAGCATATGTTATTCCCAGGAGTGTGTTGCCCACTAGGCCTCATAGGAGTACCGATTGGAATGGTCTGCTGATTCTGCTGATAAGCGGGGGCATTGGCTAGCGGAACTGAATGTTGAGTCTGCTGAGCTGAGCGCGGATACTGCTGTTGTCCATAACTCCCACTTGAGCCTCCATAGCGAGATGGTGTCCACTGCTGAGTGTTATAGCGAGGGCGAGTGTTGCTCCCTGATGATCCTGAAGTAGTAGCCTTTCTTTTCTGATCACCCAATTCCCTACGCTTGGCCTCCAAGCCTATGGCCCTATCAATAAGCTCTTGAAGGGTCGGGAAAGTATGGGACATAAGCTGGTACTGAAGTGGTCCAGCTAGTCCTTCCAGGAACAACTCCTGCTTCTTCCTGTCTATGTCAACATCTTCAGGAGCATAGCGTGACAGCTCTGTGAACCTATCCCTGAATTCTGCCACGGACATCCCTTCTTGCTTAAGAGCAAGAAACTCTTTCTTCTTCAACTTCATCATACCAGCAGGAATATGATGGCTTCTGAAGTTAGTGGTGAACTCCTGCCAGGTGATGGCATTCTGATTGGCATGAGCAGCGACAAAAGCATCCCACCATACCGATACTGATCCCTATAGTCTCCCTGCAGCGTATAGGACCTTCTCTTTGTCATCACACTGAGCTGTTGTGAGCATCTTCTCAATGGTTTTCAGCCAGTCTTCCGCTTCCAATGGGTCTGCTGCATGTGAGAACACCGGAGGCTGGTGGCTCATGAACACCCTGTGTCTGTTCACAGGAGCTTGCTGCTGGGCATGTGGTGGGTTGTTGGCTTGGGCCTGTATATTTGCCACTGTGTTGGTCAAGCCTTGGAGAAGCTGCGTCTGAGCTTGCAGGAACTGCTGGAAAGCCAGATCCATTTGTGGTTGACTAGGTGCACTGCTGGAACCACTGCCTCATCTTGGACGGATCACTGCGGGTTGATTGACTCCTGAGCCTGACCTGGGTTCCACCATCTGAGTGTCAAGAACATTACTTTAGATGTTTGCACTAAGAATAAAACTCTGAAAGACAAGGTATCAAAGACTTTTAATTCTGGACAGATTCTGTTGACTCCAAACAATCAGATGTAACTCTCAGTATGGGAATCCAAAAATTATGAAATTTTAGCCAAAGAAGTATAATGAAATTACGGAACTATTCCAACTGGAATCACCTCAATCCAAAGTCTGTAGATTTAGTTATGAAATAAACAAGACGTCTAGGTCAGCTGAGTTTTCAGATTCTGACAGCTCCAAAGTTTCGTATATAACTCTCTGTATATAACTCCTAAATTTCTGAAATTTTTACAGATGAACCCTCATATAATTGCTAAACTTTTCCAATTAGATTTACTGTATTTGGAGTTTTGTAGCCCGAGATAAAAATAGAACAGTACTGCTGACTCAGAAAACTTCGTGAGCAGATTGTGATTTACTAGATTATATTGGGGGTAGAGCATAGAGATTAAGGGATTACGATAAGAAGGATATAGATTGGGACAGAGATAAACCCAACTAACACTTTACTAAAGAACCAATGTCATTGTGGTCATCACTCCACAACATACTGCACTTAAACAAAATACCAATTCAAACATTAACACAAACTCAAGCATTCAAACACACCACTAGACTAGACACACTTTAAACGATCGTTTAGAACTAACGATTACAAAGATCCTAAGCTTAAGAACTCCTAAATCCTAAGGAAGCTCTTCAGTGCGGGCGTCTGGAGAGTTGTAACGGGGCCTCTTGGGTGATGGAGAGTGATGAGTTTCCACTTCACTGTCATGGATCACAGGGGACTCCCTTCCTGCTAGCATAGCTTCTAGCTGACGCTTCTCTATCTCTGTTTCATAGATCTTTTGTTGAGCTGCGGCAAGCATGTTGTTGGTGTCATCCAAAGTAGTATTGACAGCAGCCAGTAACTCACGGAGATTGTCTATGGTGGGACTGTGACCATTAGCTGATGCGATGTAGGTCTTGGCTTCACCACTAGCTCTGTAAGGAGTGTACAAACTGCGAGTGTGTATCAACTCAGAACGCTCCCTGTGAGAGAGAACATAGAGTGCTCTCCTAGCAGCTTCAGCAATCCCAGCTTCCATAGTATCTCTGGCAGCAACATCGTCATGTCTGGATACCTCCATAGGTCCATAGTCTTCAATCCTCTTATAAACATTGACTGTCACTTCCCAGTGAGGCTCGAACCAAGGATGAGTCCACTTCTCACAATGGTAAATAGGATCTTCACCATAGGCCTAACGGTACACTGTCCTTCTTAGGTTGTCAGCCATGAGTATGCCTCTTCCATCTTTCTTGTAACGGAACACCTTCCATCCCACTTCCTCAGCTTGCTCCTCTTGCTCCTCCATCTGATCTTGTTGATCTCCTTGATCACCATCCTCTCCCTCTGGAATCTCCTCTTCTGGATCTTCTTCTTCCTCTGGGACCAATTCCTCTCGGTCTTCCTCAGGTTCTTCAGCAGCTTCCTCAGCTGACTCCTCATCATCAGACGCTGGAATGATTTCCGGAGCAGGTGTTGGAGACGGCATTGCAGGTGGTGCTTCCATCAGTATCTCCTCATCAGTATCCCCCTCATGCTCTTCATGCTCTCTACTCTCCATGGGATAGTAGTAGTAATCTTGATCCTCCAGGTGGCGGGGAAACTGAAAAGAGCCAGAACGGGATGTCTGCAACTGACGAACCATCTAAAAAGAAACATGTGATGGGTAAGATAGATGCCAAGAATAGATACTAGAAAGGAGGGAACCAAGGTAAAGATCAAGGATGAGATAAAGCAAGGATTATTAGAAATAAAGCAAGCATAAGGCAAGAATGGCTTCTAGGATATTATAATCCTTAATCACGACCATTTTCTAACTAGGCTAACGTCCTACAGTCAACACGGCTCTGGTACCACTTTGTCACACCCGAATTTAAGAACAAATTCGAATGCTCATATTATATGTGTGCCAGGATCAAAGTTCACACATATAACGACTCAGTGATAACCAAAACACAATGCCATAATGTAAAGAGAGTATTAAACTTTATTACAGACCAAAATGTCTCATAAACGAACTAATAATAACGAGTAGCAACGCAGCGGATGGGGTCACACCACAGGCAGCTGACTGGTGGCACGCCCGCCTAGACTTCGTCGAAGTATCCAGGGAAATCTTCAAATCTCTCCAAGTCTGAACAACATCCGGATTGTGTAGTTGCAATAATGAAAACAAGCGTGAGCACATGCCGTACTCAGCAAGCGGAAACATGACATAACACGCAAGGCTGTATAGTGGAGGCTAATGGGTTTAAGCATTCAGCATTTTAGTTGGTCAAGTTTTATTAGCAACATAAATACTAGCAAGTGTAAGTTTATACCAAACCCACAATTAACATAAGAGAATGAACAATATAAATAAAGATAGATGCATCAAGTTAATTATTGACTTTCATAAATTAGTCATGTGAGGGTCCAGGCCGCTCTTGACTGTGAGCACGGCTAATCGATTAGTTTTACACTCTGCAGAGGTTGTACACTTTCACCACAAGTCGTGTAAAAGTTCTAGGAACTTTAAACCCAACCCTGCGATGCCGGCCAAGCATCATACCACACTACCTAGGTGTGATTGCATAGGGACGCTACGAGGCCTTTACAAAGTTTCCCCAGGAAGTTGCAACCCACAAGGTTACCGGATCAGTTAGCAAGGTATGAAGTCCCCTAGCGGGTACCGTGTCTTAGCAAAGCCCAACTCCCCGCTAGAGCGAGTCCATACCCCACAGTACCACCGCCCCTTGTCCTTATCGGGTAAAGCCACTCCTAACCAGGGTCACTAATTAATTAGCCAAGGCCAGAGCCATTTAGCTCTTGTGGTTGCACTGTTGTCCTGGGTGGTTCTCCATGTTCCAATTAAACAAGGTGATCTTGTATTAATGAAGGTATAACATAAATAAATCAAGTTTCATAAAGTTTCATTAATACCATCCACCAAGTTAAGCATAGCAAGAACTACCCAACAATAAAAGTAAATACCCAGGTGTACAAGGTAAAGGGATAAAATAATCTAGTCATGTCCTTAATAGGGTCCCATCAATTTAATGCAAGCAAAAGTAAGAACAGTGAATTAAATGCATGTTGTATAGGTAAACGGGTATGCATCAAGGAATACTTGCCTTCAACAGATCCCTGTTGCTGTTCAGACACTTGAGCTTCTTGGTCTTCAAATCCTTCAGCCCAAACGTTCTCTACGCATCACATCAAGTACATACAAGCAAACAATAGAATAAAATAAGAAACAATCACCAAACAGTATGATCAAAGCAAAACAGGGGCAAAAAGCAATTCTACTCTTCGATACGATCATTTGGACATAAAGAACGCGAAAAATGGAGTTAAAACGGTAAAGATATGGCTAGAAGAAGGTTCAAGGGCATAACTGTGAAGAATCTAAGGTTACAGGGGTCTATCTGCAAGAAACCGAGGGCTAAAGCGTGAAGAAACTTGAAAACAGAAGGGCTTGGTTGAAAACTTAAAGATTTGGACCTCGGCTACCAAATCTATAAAGGTCAGGGGTTAAAACAAAAGAAAAAGGACTAAACTGCAAGGATTTTTATATGGTGGAAGGACCGGCTTGGAATTTTAAAAAGGTCGGGTTTGTTTTTGCAAAACAGTGTAGTCAACCGGGGATTTAGACCTGTTGACCGGTACGTTGACCTGGGTTAGATCCATCTGGACCCTCGGCTTGAGATCGGACGGACGAGGTGCTGCACAGGCGTTGGCCGGCGGCGCGAACACCGGCGAGCGGCGGCACAGCTCGAAATCTCCGGCGAGCTTGCTCGGGACTGAGCTAGGGAGCTCGATTGGCCTCGGGGTTTGGCCGGGAAGGCTGCTGGCATGACGGCAAGCAAGGCTAGGGCAACAGGGAGGCGGAAGGGGCGACGTCGACGGCGAGCAGCGGGCGACGGCGGAAACTGCACTCCGGCGAGCTCGTTCTCGAAGCACAGGGCGTCCCGATGCAAACAAGCGGCCTGGAGGGGCTCCTCACCTCCACGCGGTCCTCCGGGAGCTCTTCACGACGACGAGGCAGCGACAAGGCGGCGGATCGACTGCGGCGGCGGTATCCTAGGGTTCCGGTGCAACTGCGGCTTGAAGGCGGCGGCTTCGCTGGATTGGGGAAGGGGGCGAGGTCGTGGCGGTTTATAAAGGGCCGGGCGGGGGACGTGTCGTGCGAAGCCGGGCGACTCGGAGACGGCAGCATCCGGGACTCGAACTCGGCGGCGCGGGCGAGTCCGGGTTGGAGAAGGCCGGAGGTAGGGGATGACGGAAGGGGCCCACCTGGCTGTGACTGAAGGCGGAGGCGGTGGAAGGCGGGCCGGCGCTGGGCCGTGACTTGGCTGGGCCGGGGCAAACGCGGCGGAAGGGAAAGAACAGGGGCGTCCAGCAGACTTTGGCGAGCTGGGCCGGAAACAAAGAACATGCCGGATAGGAGAAAGAGTAGGGGGAAGTTTTAAAAAGCTTTTGAAATTTTTAAAAAGGATTCAAACACAGAATTCAAATTTGAATTTGAATTCAACCAAACATAAACAATGCTCCGGCATGTATGCAACATTAAACTCCTATATTTATTTATTTAATTTTCAAAAATATATTAAATGCCTAAAAATTCAAATACATCTTATGCTCCTTAATATCAAAGCATTGTTTCTAATCAAATTTTATTAAAACAAATTTTTGTAAAATTAGGGTGTTACAGTTGCCACAATTAAGTAGTAGATGTAACTCTGGATTGCTGCTGGAGCTAATCAACTCGGTCATTTGCAACATTTTGTTTGTCAATGCTCTATTTTTTAGATAATGGATAACATTCGTCTTCTATATCCATTTCTGGATGTACATAGCCGATAACATTACAAGAGTTCATAGACTCCAATTCTCAAAAGTCACAAAACTAACAAACAAAAGGGAAAACATAAGATTAAGAAAGAAAGCTAGAAAAACTAAGCTTCTAACTTCTACATCTTTGCTTCAACCTTGTTTCACACTTATGCAGCAACAAATCATCACATCACTTTTCTACTTATAAACTGAAGATGTTAGAATGTCCTCCAGCAAAACGGATCACACCCGCTGAACAACCTCAACCAACAACTCAAGAGAGGCAGGAGTGGCAGTGGCAACAAACAGAGCTTCCAAAATGACGCCTCAAGGAGGGGAACGACACTAATGCGCCGCCATCATCTGACCAAACTAGTCAAGATCTTCACCTGGAAAGCTCACCGGAGATGGGAAAATAGGAGCCACGGATGACGCCTTCACAAAGGTAAATGATGCCATGAAGCGCCTCCACCATCGGCCTGCAAAACAGACTCAACTTTTGCCCTCACAACCCATTCCCTGGAGCACACTGCTAGCCCGAAGCACCAGGACGAAAGCTCGTTGCCCTCTCAGGGTGAAATCCGGAGGTGGAAGAGAACTGACCGGGGGAGTGCACGCAGCCAACCCCTGGCGGTGAGCTAGCCGCCACCACACTCCCCAGCTTGTTGGAGCGCCATGATCGCTGGAGCCTTGCGGAAGATCGCGTGGATCCAACATTTGGCGACAAGATAGAGGCCGCCGCGGCGCACCTCGCTCGCCGGAGAGCCCTATCCCTCCGTCGTCGTGAGCCACCACCGTCAGCACCTTCGTCCTGACTGTCACTGTCAGGGGGTGAGACCTGGACAGATCCGCTAGGGGGTTGCCCTAGTGGTTTGCAGGTTAATGGAGGATCGGGACCTAAGAGCGTAGGTGGTTATGCACGTAGTGCACATGGAGCTAGGCGAGTATGGCGACGAGGAACGGGGAGACAAGGGTTTATACTGGTTCAGGCCTCCGGAGAGTAAAACCCTACGTCCAGTTGTGGTGGATTATGCGAGGATGAAGATGAGTTTAGCCCCCAAGGAGGGCGCCCCAGGCCACCTTATATTGGCCGGCGACCTTGGACTACAAGTTGGTTTGCATCTATCCTAGTTGGTTACAACAGGGAAAGCTTATCCGAGCTGGACTGTCTTGTCTTGTACTCCAAGTATCTTTACGTCCTTGGGTCCGCATGTCAGGTCGGCGAGTCGTCTGGTAGGTCGGCGGGTCTTCTGGCAGGTCGGGCCCGCCTGTCGGGGACGGCTGAGACCCTGGTCGGTGGGGACCTGTGGGTACCCATGTCTCTCAAGCCCCCGATCGACGTGTAGGCGTAGCGGCCGAGGCGAGGTTGTGTCGAAGAGTAGCGAAGGCGTGGCACCGTCGAGGTCGTGAAGGGTGCACGGGGATCAAGAAAAGAAAAACCCCTCCGATGCGCGCACGAAGTTGAACGTCGGGCTTCTGGGTCGAAGGACCATAAGGTCGAAGTGAAGACGAGGCGTAGATCTTGAAGAACCGCTGACCTGACCTGGATCAGGTGTGATGAAGTAACTTCCACGACCTTCGGAAAGGTCGCCATGCCTACCGAGGGTAGGTCAAGCGGAGATGTGATGGAAGCAGGTTTCCATTAGGTCGAGACGACCTGAAGAAAATAGGGCATCGAAAGACGCACTAGTGTAGTAGCCCCCGAGCAGTAAAGCGACCAGAATGGCCGGTTTGATGCTCTGAAGAAGAAGAAATAAATGTCCGAACATACAGCCTTCTGCTCAGGGAAACAGAACTGTGCTCTGTGAAACCAATCCAATAGGATAAACACTCCGGAATCTTGCAGAAGTCGTCAGGTAGGGGAAAGGCGCGCCGACTGTCAGAGCTGCAGCGAGGTCTGGCGACCTAGAGTAGTCAACAACGGAGACGCCGGGAGGTCTGGCGACCTGAAGTGGGCGACGACGGCGACGCCGGGAGGTCTAGCGACCTGAAGAGGACGACGACGGAGACGCCGGGAGGTCTGGCGACCTGAAGTGGGTGACGACGGAGACACCGGGAGGTCTAGCGACCTGAAGAGGACAACGACGGTGACGCCGGGAGGTCTGGCGACCTGAAGTGGGCGACGACGGAGACGCCGGGAGGTCTGGCGACCTGAAGAGGACAACGACGGCGACACCGAGAGGTCTAGCGACCTGAAGAGGGTGACGACGTAGCCGCCGAGAGGTCTCGCGACCTGAAGAGGGCGACGACGGAGCCGCCGGGAGGTCAAGCGACCTGAAAAAGGCGACGACGGTGACGTCGGGAGGTCTAGCGACCTGAAGTAGACGACGACGGAGACGTCGGGAGGTCAAGCGACCTAAAGAAGGCGACGACGTCGGGAGGTCTAGCGACCTGAAGTAGACGATGACGGAGCCGCTGGCGACCTGAGAGGGCGACGAGCCCCCGAGTGTGGAAGCTGGATGAGTCGTGCAAGCGCCGAGTCGCCTCCCGCCGCAAACCAGAGAGGTCCGCTAGGCAACGAGAGACACACCAGGTCGTCGTAGAGCTGGGCCTGTGAAAGAAGATAAACACTAGGTCGGTGTATCAATCTGTCAAAAGTATAACGAAATCGTAGCCCAAGCTAGACATATGCATGTTGTTTTGTTTGAGAAAGTGTTCCCCTTATCGTGCCAGGCACAAATTATGCGAACTAAAAGACTATGAAGCTGCAAAACGTGTCCCCTCCGCTAACCCAACTCAGTGGAGGAACGGCTTACCGACTGCACGGCTCAGCGTGGAGGCTTAGGTGCAGCCGGCGCGCGGAGGGGGGCCTTGGACCTAAGGTCTCGCAACCACACGACTAAAGAATGCGCATAGCGAGTAAAAGACATTTAAAGGGAGAACGCACAGAAGTAAATTAAACACCTCAGGTCTGGCGACCTTTAGATTGGCAAAGCCAAGCCCCCGAGCATATCGAGGTCAGCTATACTAAGCCCCCGAGCGTGTCGAAGGGGGAGGGAAAACAAGGCAGGAAAAAGCATGTAAAGAAGGTCAGCGAAAGAAATTGAAGCCGTAAAATATTTAGTAAAAATAGCACTTAGCTTGTGCGTCGCCGTGGCCGAGGTCGACGTGGCGAGCTTGAGACACTGAAGAGGTCGGCGATGAGTCGTTGAAGGTCGGAAGAGCTGAAGCTGCGCCGAGCTGTGAAGATGTCGAAGAGGTCATTAGCGCGCGCGTGATGACGTAGCAGGTCGCTGAGGCAAGCCGAAGCCGAAGTTGTTGCCGAGCTGTCAAGCTCGAGACGTCGACACCGAAAAGGTCGGCGGGGTGGACCGTCGGAGGTCAGCAGTGCCGTGAGTGTTGACGCAGCAGGTCGCAAAGCGAGCTGGAACCGCGCCGAGCTGTCGAGGTAGTCACCAACGCGAGCTGGACTTGTGCCGATCGAGCTCGAGGTACTGAAGAGGTCAGCAGCAAGGTCGAAGTGGCCGACATCATTGAAGGTTGCCGAGTTGTCGGATCGAAGTCACCATAAGATCGAGCCAAGGGATGGACCCGTGCATCGTATGCTGGCTTCGTGTGTAGATAGATTGACATGAAGTCAGCGCCAGAGCGCAGGGAGCCAGTAACATGGCGTTACGCCCATCATGTACGGACCATCTGGTGTAGATGGAATCCTTGCCCATGAACAAGACTCAGAGTCCGTCCAAAACATGGAACAAGAGTTTCCATAAATCAATGGAGATGATTAGGATATGGAAAATAATATTAGTCGTGTCAACTAAGGAAAGAAATTGAAATAAGAAAAGAAAAAGAGGTGTTCCCTGTTTGCGTATCGTAGATGGATTCAAGCTCGCCGTGATGGCCGTCTTGGTGCACACGGAGTAGATCACCAACCCACCAGTACGCGCCGCGCCAGCAAATTGCTGATATCGTGATTGGATCACATGTACGGGTGGGTGGGTCGCCCGAAAAAAAAATCAAGCGCGTCATCAGGAGAACGAAGACGTCGACCTCGCGATTAGATCGGAGGGTAGCAGCGAGCAGGTCGCCGCGGAGTTCTGTCCCCAAGGAGGGCGCCCCAAGCCGCCTTATATTGGCCGGCGACCTTGGACTACAAGTTGGTTTCCATCTATCCTAGTTGGTTACAACAGGGAAAGCTTATCCGAGCTGGACTGTCTTATCTTGTACTCCAAGTATCTTTACGTCCTTGGGTCCGCATGTCAGGTCGGCGAGTCGTCTGGTAGGTCGGCGGTTCTTTTGGCAGGTCGGGCCCGCCTGTCGGGGACGGCTGAGACCCTGGTCGGTGGGGACCCGTGGGTACCCATGTCTCTCAGTCACGGACCGCCTTCGTGGGCTGCCACTGCCGCCCTCGCCCTCGCCCTTGCCCTCGCCGCAGCGGCGGCAGACAAATTAGATCTAGGTTTTGGGGGAGGCAAGTGTCAGGAAAATAACGTGTGTCAATGCTCTATTACATTTGGAAAAAATGTTAAACACCAAGCATCAGTGACATAGTGTTCAGGTATGGGTAGACGATATTTCCACATATGTTCCACTAGCCAACCAGCCAGCAATGCTTCCCTCTCCCACCAAATCAGCCACAGCCACCAGCCACTAACCAGTCAATATTAATTTTCTCTCACAACAAATCAGCCACAGTCACCAGCCAACTGAACGGGGCCATTATATATATGTTTGTGATATGGCGGCAAGTGAGATTTCCAAAGTAGGATCTCAAATTTTCATCTTACCAAAAGTCCTCTAGTCTAGTTGGTTAGGAGGCTGAGGTATGGTCGCAACCACGAGACCCGGGTTCAATTCCTCATTAGAGCGAATTTACGGGACGGATTTAAAAAATCTTCTCGCCGGTGAAACCAAGATTCGAGAATTTTCTACATCGGGATTAAGTTCACTTCTCTTAATAAAAACTGTTGGACGGTCTTAACCCCACCGGCTTAGTGATTTATCGTCAAGCACTATCCGAGATTGGTTATGAACAACACAATATTGAAAGAGGACAAAGGTCAGGTCATCAGTTTCTTCGGAGAGTAAAACACGTTGAGAATTTGGAACAAGTTTCTGGTAGAGCTAATCATGCCCATGGTGACGCCTGAATGCAAGGGCATCTTTTGTTGTTCATGGTTGCAGTTGCAAGGATGAAAGGGTCCATGATCACTATTGAACAATTAAGTATGTTTTCCTCTTTCCTGTGTGACCGTGATTGTACAGATGGTGAGCTATAGCATTCAGAGAAGGATGTGCCATGAAAAATCAAACTCGTGTATCGAATCGCTTTGCTGTGACTTTCCATCTGTATACTTGAGCACTTGCGTGAGAGCATTGTGATTTTTGTGGACACCTCTCATCTGATAAGAATGTGATTAGATCGATTTCATTTCCATTGTCGACTGAGGAAATGGTAAATCACACTTGAAATCTCAAATATACTCAAGCAAGTGACGAATTCTCGACGTCATCCCTGGATCGAACTTGCCCGGCGCTGAGCTCGTTGATGAAGCCGACAAGGCGCTCCAAATCGGACGCCGACGAGCCACCGGGGACGACGTCCATCCTGAGCCGCCATTCCAAGGCCTGTGCCGCCGCCCTGATCCCGGGGTCCTCCATGGCCTCCCTGACCATTCTCGCCGCGACGGCGGCGTCGAGCACGTCGTCCTTCATGTCGAGCCCCGTCTTCCACACGGCTCCCACAAAGCGGCTCACCGTCTGCTGGTCGGCGAAGTACGGCCAGCACACCGCCGGCACGCCCTCGGCGGCGGCCTCCAGCACCGAGTTCCACCCGGCGTGCGTCACGAAGCACCCCACCGCCCGGTGCCGCAGCGCGCGGTGCACGTCACGGTGTGCCGCCCAATCCAATACCAGCGCCCTCTCGCCGGCCGCCTCCCGGACGACCGACTCGTGCCCGACGCCGCAGTCGTCGGACACCATGTCCGGCCGGAGCACGCACAGGAAGGGGTACCCGGCGGTGGCGATGCCGCGGAGGAGCTCGGCCAGTTGCTCCGCCGAGATGATCGTAAGGCTCCCTAGGTTCACGTACACCACCGACCGGTCGGCGAGGCCGTCCAGCCACGCCGTGCAACCTCCGTCGTCGTCGCGCGCGGCGGGTACTTCTTCTGCTTCTAATCCAGCGGGCCTGGGCCTGGAGTGGAGCGGGCCGACGGCGAAGACCTCGCCGCGCACCCGCTGCGCGATGCGCGCGACCGTCTCCACCTCCAAGCCTCCAAGGACGCGGCGGTATTGAGGATCACCGCCCGTGACTCCGCGCAGAGAGAGGCGGTGCCGGCGACGGCCAGAAGCACGGGGACGGGGTCGGCCTGGGACGACGGCGCCACGCGCGGGAGGTCTCGCAGTCGTAAGAAGCCCTCCATCCCCGGGATGCCGCGCACCGGTTCGTCAGAGTCGGAGGCGGCGGGGACCTCGCCGAGCTCCAGGAGCCTGGGCACGGACAGGTAGTACAGGAAGCCGCACGCGCTCTCCGTGCGGAACGCGAGCGCCGGGACGCCCTGCTCCTCGGCGGCGACGATGGCGAATGGCATGGTGCCGTCGGCGACGACGGACGTCACTGGCGGCAGAGCGCCGCCGCCGGAGTAGGAGGACTCTGTCCGCAGCAGGGCGCGGAACGCTGCGCATCCAGCGGTGCGCATGGACTCGAAGAGGTCCATGAGGCCGGACACGGAGCGGGGGTGTGTCACACCCGTGGCTACACCGGCGAGATCAACCGGGAGCATGAGCAATCACAGGATAATCGGAGGGGGATAAGATCTCTGGAGTCGGGAGGAGGAAGACGACCTCCTGTTTCCCTTGTCTCTCTTTCTCTGATTTCTGTTCTGTTTCTTCGATGATCCTCTCGAGCTGTTGACTGATCCTCCTATAGGAGCTACCTTGCCTGAGTCTTGGGCTGGCCGGCTGGGCTGTGCTTGCAAATGGGCTTAACCATCTTGGGCTATTCCTGGGCCACATCCGGGTCATGACATTACCGGCCCCTCGAAACACAGCTTGTCCCCAAGCTGTGGCCGTAATGATTCCCGGATCCCATGGCCGAATGATCAATACGATAGCAAGGAGTGATTCCTTAGCATCCATAGAGTACTGCATGAGCAGACCCAAACATCTCTTCTCAGCATTCAGATTATCCATAGGAAGATCTCCAACCACTCCATTTTCAATTTTCAGCACAACATCTTGCTGGAGCACATCAGTAAAAATGACACCCTTGTCTACTTCTGCAGCTTTCTGAACAAATTGAAGCGAGGCTGATCTTTCACTCATTCTTGTGGACAATTTCATGGTCGGATACAAATCATCAGTGCTCTTGCTGTGACCTTCCTCCAACAGTTGCTCAACAACAATGACTCCCAATTTTAAGTATGTTGGAGAACAATCAACATCAGTGCTCACCATCTTGGTGACCTGCATATCAGCCAAATTGTGTTGCTCACACCCTGCTAGTTTCGGTGCAGCACGTGCTACTGGCACCTCCTGCCACCATGGAACTGCTTCAGCTTCCTCTCTGTCATTGCCATTGGACAAACCATTCCTACACGACAAACCATTCAGTGCTTGGTCAGCACTCACTTCTTGCGACCTTCCCACATACACTTGAGGGGCATCAGGTACAGCAAAATCCTGATGCAGCAAATAGCTGCCATCACCACTCATCCAGTTGAGGTTGAGCTCAGATTCCTCATGAACTAGCTGCTGCAATAGTTCATGTGAGTCGAAGTCAAGTGTCAATTGCTCATCCCCGATCAAGATCACCTCTGAGAGAGAACTCTCATCGATCTGTTCATGTGAAAATTCATCATCCCAAATCAATGAATCTTGGATAGGTAGTTGCTTTTGTCTGTCAGACATCCAATCTGCACCAACAAATTTATCTGTGCCTGGAGCAAGCTGCTTCAGTAAACTGTCATGTGGCTCAACCTCTGATAGTAACATTTCATCCCACACCACCTCAACAGAAGTCAGTTTGTCCAGCCCTTCTTGCACAACTCCTTCAGATGCCACAGGTGACACAAACACCTCAAACAGCTCATGGTCATGGGTAGCACCCTCACTCACTGTTGATGCCCTGGGAACAACCTGTTTGCATTCTAGGTCACCTTCCTGTACATCAGGCCCTTCCTGTACTGCACTATCCCACACCATTGAAGCTAAGATAGGCATCTGCTTTTGATCTGCATACACACAATCCTCACCAACAATGATTTCTGTGTCTAGAGGTTCCTCATCCCAAATCACCGCTGGTGCAGACCTTTCATCGAACAACTCATCGGAAGCTTCCCTATCCCAAATTACCTCATAGAAAAAATGGCCATCAAACATCTCCTTGTCATCCCAGTGAGGCAATTCATCGAACACATCAGGGGCACCCATCTTAGCAACCACTGAATCCAGGTCACGAGCACGACGAACCTGGAGAGAGCTGCTCAGGCCCTCGAGGGAGCTGTTGCGCCGCTGCACTCCCTGAGTAGCCGTGGTGCCCTGCTCCTGCACGCGCGCCGTGCAAGCCTGCTGCCCACCTGGCTGCCGCACGCCGTCTTCAGCCGAGCCGCGTGCTCGCCTCGCGTGCGCCCGCACCTGGCCGCCCCGGAACAGGCTGCTGCCGCGGAAGAGCTCGATGTTGACGACGTCGCCGCCGCGGGGAAGCTCGATGCCGGTGCCGCCGCCGCCGCGTGAAGGGTCAACGGGCGCCGCCGCGCACCCGATCTGCGCCTCCACCCGATTCGCGTGTGAGGGAGGGAGGGGAAGGGGTCCGCCGGCCGGGTCTGCTCTCGAAGACCACCACAGCCGCCTGGTAGGCCCGCGCCGTCGATGCTAGGGTTGAGCACGGGGGCCGCACCCACTGCCGAGGAAAGGTAGAGTCTCTGATACTGATAGGTACCGACCTGATGTGGAGAAGCAAATCGAGGGACTGCTTCAGACCGAGCTCGAGGTTAGGACTGGCCACGACGAATCGCGCTCACCAAATCCGCCCCCGAACGAACTCGAATCGGAGAACAGTTGGCTCGAATCAGCGGAAACCACACCAAAATCGACTGTCTCTGATACCACTGTCACACCCGTGGCTACACCGGCGAGATCAACCGGGAGCGTGAGCAATCACAGGATAATCGGAGGGGGATAAGATCTCTGGAGTCGGGAGGAGGAAGACGACCTCCTGTTTCCCTTGTCTCTATTTCTCTGATTTCTGTTCTGTTTCTTCGATGATCCTCTCGAGCTGTTGACTAATCCTCCTATAGGAGCTACCTTGCCTGAGTCTTGGGCTGGCCGGCTGGGCTGTGCTTGCAAATGGGCTTAACCATCTTGGGCTATTCCTGGGCCACATCCGGGTCATGACAGGGTGCTCGTCTGGGAGGCCGTTGGGGACGGAGAGGACGGGGAGGCGCGGGTGGTGGGCGAGGGCGAGGCGGCGAGCGATATGGTCCGTGTGGAGGAAGGTGACGCGGAGGCCGGCGTCGAGGAGGGCGGAGGCGAGGTGGAGCATCGGGTTGATGTGTCCTTGCACCGGCCACGTTAACAACAGCATGTGCGCCGCCGGCGCCGCTGCCGCCGACGGCGACGACATCTCTTGCTCGATAAATACGGAATTCCGGATGCTATCGTCTCCGTCGAGCTCGATCGTCGTCTTCGTGGAGTGGTTGGTTGGTGGTTGCAATATGTACGTCTTTGTTCCTGCTCACCATTTTTATGGAATTATGGTGATGCTGATGGAAACCAACCTGCTGCCGGTGCATCCATGGACCGGTCGGCAGGAACCAAGTCATCGTCTTCAATAATGTGCTTCCATTGAATTGGAGTCCATCTGTGTAAACAAGTGCTGAAGCTACTCTGCAAACGATAAGCTTCATTCAGATTCAGTTTCGTCAGAGTTGAGCCCACAAGTTCTGATGATGCTTTTCTCTGTTCCCGTCTGATGAGAACGTGGTTTCATCGATTTCATTTCCATAGTCAGCAGAGCAGATGGTCAAATTCAATTCAAAGGCGTTCGTGTGTTTGGAAGATGCTAAAATTTGTGTGGATTTACAATTTAATCATGGAAGAAGAAGAACCGAGAATCGTTAAGCCAAGACTAGTGGACGCACTATGGTTGAAGCTGAAGCTGAAACTGTCACTGACGAAGATAAAGTGGGACTGCGCTGGCGCCCTGCGACTGCTACTGTGGGTGTCCCCTGCGAACGCCGGCGAGAACCGCCTGAGCAATGCAAATTTTTTTTTTTTTAGGGTCAGCAATGCAAATTTCCACCTCTAGGTATAATCCATACTCTGAACTTCACTCCGTCTGAAGTCTGCCTTCTCTCCTTCGGCTGCAATTTCGCCCAATCCGGATATGGCACGAGCTACAAAGAATCTCAATGCATTCTACATGCTGTAAGTGCACTAGTGCCTGCTTGATTTTTGGTAACTTTCAAAGAACATCACTGCTACAGCACTGTAGCTACTTGTTTTGCAGTCAGATACAGGCATACAGTCTGAAGGTTTAAGTGGCTATTCTTTAGTTAGCTTTAGTTAGCTTGTTTATCGGCAGAGCAGAAAGACAACAAAAGTTATTAAAGCAACCAGTTATGTTACCAGAGCTTTAGTTGGCTGTTTGTTTCACTGTTTGTCAAAAGAATATATTTTTGTCAGGATATACCCCACAAGTGATTATAAATTTTCGAATGTACCATATTGCAGGGCGGACATGTCATATGAAGGCACTGCGATTTTCAAATCTCATTTTGAGTGGAATCGAAATAGATGATCACTAATTAGTCAAGAGATGTAACTTTCTCAGCTGCTACTGGTATTTGTTGACTAATTACACTTGCCTGGTTTTTTGCATCTAGAACAGATACTGCGGTCTTAGTACGTTCTCAGTTTCCATGGAGTTTCTTCAGTCTTCACTCGGAGACACCTCACGGCATTCAACAGCTCAATGTACCATTTTGACTGAAAGGGGAGGTGCAGCCTGTGCCTTATAGGAAAGCTGAAGAAATTTTTGATCAACTCTCGCCTTAGTTTGTTCCAGATTATTAACCAGGAAGAACAAGGAACTAAATAACTAATGGGTGTGGAGAAACCACATGTTGCAGGGAAGTTGAATAGATGTGAGTGCATTGACTATTAGACTGATCTAGAGCAGGGACCTTCTGCATCTAGAACAGAAACTGTTGTCCTTTATATGCTATTGCTTTCATGGAGTCAGCAACCAGAGAAATTCGCACCATTGCACACGCTGTGCATTTTATCCTCCGCCACTGTGTTTTTCCCCGACAAGAGTCACCAAATGGAGATGCTCCTTTCTGCAGTCCTTGGTGAGGCGATCACTAGATCCATAAATTTCTTCGGCACAGGATGTGGAGGACCGCCTCTGCAGGATCCTGCTCCGGGCACAAGTGATCCTTGATGATGCCATGGGATGGCAGATCACAAACCAAGCTATGCTCCAGCAGCTGGACATGCTGAGATATGCCATGCACCAAGGCTGTTACATGCTGGACACTTTCAAGTACCAATCTCACAACGAGCATGCCAAAGATCAGGTCCTTGGTCAGTTTTTCTCTCTCTTCAAAGTAAATTCCTCGAAATATTTCTGTGCCTCCAGTAGAAAAACACAGATTTTGAGCTCCATGATCCTTGATGTGGAAAATGTAGTCATTTTCTTAACCAGCTATAATCGCTTGTACCGCCAGCCTTATAGCACGCATATCCTATTGAGCAACTGTATGTTTGGTCGTCGAATGGAAGTGGAACTTGCCATTAAATTTCTGTTGCATACACAACCTCATAATTCTGAAGAATTGGAGGTCCTGCCAATTGTTGGTCCTGGAAAAGTGGGAAAGAGCACCCTTATTGCTCATGTTTGTAAGGATGAAAGAGTTCGTGATCATTTCTCAGAAATCTTGTTTCTGCGCTGCCATGATCTTACAGATGATGAGCTAGCTACTTCCAGAAGAGGATGTGCAATGAAGCACCGAAATTGGGTTTCAGACTCGAAGAAAGATGGGAGATTGCTAGTAGTTGTTGAGTTGATTGAGGATCTCAATCAAGATGCATGGAATAGGTTCTATTTTGTTTGCAAACAGTTCTTGCCAATGAGTAGTAAAATCATAGTTACAAGCCGGTCTGAAAAGATTGTTAGGTATGGAACAACACGAGTTCTAACTCTTAAGTATCTTCCAGATGAGGCATACTGGTATTTCTTCAAGGCCCTTACATTTGGAAGCATGGATCCCAAGGAGCACCCAAGGCATGTGCACCTAGCCATGGAGATTGCCAAGACACTGAGAGGATCCTTCACTAGCGCAAACGTCACTGCATGTTTTCTAAGGGACAACTTTGACATCCAATTCTGGTGCAAGGTTCTGGCCTTCTTGAGAGCATCCATCCAGAGGCATGTATTCAGATTTGGTGGGCATCCATCTGATGTTCTGAATAAAAATAGACCTTCATGTCTCCAAAGAATGAGCAAGACCTCTGAAGATTTTGTGGTATATGGTGGACGTGAATGCTCGTCACAAGAGGAGGTTCCAAAGATAAGACAACACGATGTGATATTTGGAAGTGTTAAGCCTCATGGAAAATTTGAGGTCCTAGTATGGAGGTCTCAGGTACCTCCCTACTATAGCTATGTCAATACTTGTGAGATTCGACAGCCAAAAACTATAGGTGCAAAGAGGAAGCGTTCTATGAAAACATGAGTCAAAATTTGTTAGCTTTCTCATTTTCTAGCTTATACAGAAGGACATCTGATTCTTGTTTGGTATGGTGTTACAAGCTTCTGCACAGCCATGGTTTTCAGATTTACTTGCATTTTCTTTGTATTTCCAGCAGAACCCTATTTTTCAGCTATGGTTACTGGTTGGTTGGCTGATATGGTGCTTAGCTAGTTGCTTCTTGTTGTCAGCTATTAAAGATTTGGGAGAGACATTGAGTATGATTGTACTGTATTACTTGATCAAGCTATTTTGTTTCTAACACATTTTTGCTAGTTTTCATGCACCTGTGCTGTACAAGTGCTGCAGTTTGATATTTTCGTGCTATATCTGCTCTGATCTGTTCCCTGATGTGTGTACTTGTGTGAAATCATTGGGACTTCATGGACTTGTTTCATCTGAGAGTGAAATTTTTATTGCCTTCAGCTGCTAAATCATACTAATTAAATGCATGCACACTTTAAGATGCTAAGCTTCCATGTATTTCTACTTACAAGAAAATAACTTGGTTATATTTATATGTTATCATCTTTCTCAATTTTTTTATACAAGCAAGTTGGGGTGAAACAAACACCACAGTTGCAAGATGGTTGATGGATCAAACAGCACTATACTGTCCAGTCAGTCTCTCCCTTCATTGCTTTTGCAGTTTGCTAATCCTGTATCACATAATTGAATACCATACTAGAAACACAGCTAAGCTTCATTCAGCTTCGTCAGTGGAGTCCACAAGCTCTGATGCTTTTTTTGCACATCTGATGAGAATTTGTCTTCACCGATTTTGTTTCCATAGTCAGCAGAGCAGATGGTACATCACACCGATTCAAATTCAAAGGTGTGTGTTTATTGGAATAATATGATAAAATGTGAGTGGATATTCAATTCAGTAATGGAAGAAGAAGAATAGTTATGCCAAGAATACATGTTACAAATGATGGCGATAATCGATGAAAGTAAAAGATCAAACCGCAATGGAACACGTGATTTAACGTGGAAAACCCTGGGGACAAGAGGGAAAAACCACGGGCGCCAGCCAGCAAGAACTTCACTATTGCGGGAGTCAGGCTACACCGCCGAATGATGGCTTACAAGAAGATGATAGAATGATCTCAATGAGAAACCTAACAGGGATATCAAGCCTCCCAGCGACGGGCCTCCACTTCGCTCCATCAGAATTTGGTCTTTCTCTTGTGCACCATAATTTGGATCATAACTCAACATACGCACGATGCTAGTTGAAGCTGAAGCTGTAGGAGGTGGTTGGTGGTTCCAGTACGAGCCTAGGAGGTGGTTGGTGGTTCCAGTACGATGGTCACCGACGAAGATAAGGGAGGTGTGTCCGGGAGGACTGGCCAACAGAGGCTGCAGGTCGAGGAGCTCCATGGAGAACTTGTTGATGCTCCCGCCGTGGACTTCGAAGGAGAGGACGTAGAACCAAGAAGCTCAACCGAAACTTGTATTCCATCCGGTGACTACATTGTTCAAGTAAGCGCGGCACTCGATAGGAAGAAAACATTAGGGCGCACTGCAAGTTTAATTTCCACCTTCAGGTTATAGTCCATACTCTGAACTTCACTGTAACACCCTAATTTTACAAATTTGAGCTTTAAATAAAATTTGCTCGAAACCTTTATTTATGCTCCTAAGGATTTAGGGTTGCAATTAATTTCTTTTAGGCATTTAAGCTTTTCTAAAATAAAATAAATGAACTATAGGAATTTATGTCTTTGGTTGTTTGAATTCAAATTTTAATTTGAATTCATTTGTTTGTGACTTTTCAATATGCCAAAACCCTTTTTATCTTATTCCTTAACCCTCCCCGGCCTGTTTCGGCTTTGCGGCCCAGCTAGCAAAGTCCGCCGCCGCCCCTCTACCTCTTTTACCAGCTCGCCTGCGTCGCCGTTCTTTCGGCCCAGCCGGCCTAGCTTTCGCCGCCAGCCCACCCCACTGCCTCCCGCAGCCCAGCACCGCCGGCCCAGCGAAAACCGCAGCCCACGCTCCCCCCCGCCGCTCGCTGCCGCTGCCAGGTGGGGCCCCCTTGTCATCCCCCACCTCGTGTCCGTCTCCGAGCCGGACTCAGGTCTGCGCCCCGCCGCGTCCGAGTCCACTTCGTGCGCGCCTCCCCAGCTTGGCTCGCACGCCAAGGCCGAACCCCTGGCCTATTTAAGGCCGCCGCCACCCCTGGGCCGCGCCACGAAAAACACTAGCCGCCTGTGCCCTTGCGCCCGAGCTCGCGAAACCCTAGTTAGCACCGCCGCCGCTGATCTTCGCTGTCGTCGCCTTCCCACCATCGAAAAGCTGCCCTGGAGCCGCGCAAGGAGGTAAGGAGTCTCCCGGTGCCGCTTTTCGTCGATCTCGTGCCCCGTAGCGCCTAGACGCCGTCGCCGGAGTTGCACTGCCGTGCTGTTCCGCCTCGCCAAGCCCGGCGCCGTCTCCGTCGTGTTTCAGCCGACCGCGCCGCCCTAGATGAGTCCGCCGCCTCGCGCGCTACCTCCTGGTGCAATCCGTGTGCCAAATCGAGCGACCCAGCTCGATCCCGAGCCGCGCCGGCGAGTTCGCCGCCGTTCACCGCCGCTCGCCGCCGGCCGTGCGCTCGCGTGCTTCCGCAGTCATCGGATCGAGATCCGACGATCTCTGCTTGTTCTGATCTGAGTCAACCGCCGCCGCTTGCGTCAGCCGTTGGATCTAGATCCAACGGATCAGATCAAGTCGACCGGGTCAATACCGGTCAAACCTGAGTCATGCCCTGCCGTTTTGCTAGCAAGCCCCTGAGTTCTTCGGTTTTACGAATAGGTCCTCCCGCAGTGGAAGTTTCTTTATGGTTTAGTCCTTTTTCTTCGTTTGAGCTCTGAACCTTTAGTTTTCTTTACAGTTTAGTCCCTGTATCTTCTTTAGTGCATATCTTGATCGTTTTAGCTCCGATTTTAGCGTTCTTTATGTCCACGTGATCGTCTCGAAGTGTAGATTAGTTTTATGTCTCTGTTTTGTTCTGTTAGTACTATTTGATGATTGTTTCTTATTTATTCTTGTTGTTTGCTTGTATGTGAATATTGTGGAACGTAGAGAGTGAAGCGTTCGAAGGCTTTGAAGATCAAGACGCGCCAGAGTTTGAGCAGCAGAGTCTTGTTGAAGGCAAGTCGCCCTTGATGCATACCCACTTGTCCTATATAACATGCATTCAATTCATTGTATTTACTTTTGCTTGCATTAACTTTGACGGGAACCTACTAAGGATCATGCCTAGTCTTTTATGACCTTTGCCTTGTAACCGGGTTATTAAATTAATCTTGATGGTAGCTATTGCTTAGCGTGCTTAACAGGGATGGTATTAATCAACTTGGATACCTTTATGATTCTATGTTCCGTTTTATGTTATTTTAATTGCAAGACCACCTTTGTTATGTAAATCGGAACATTGAGAACCACCCAGGAAAACAGTACAACCACAAGAACTAAACAGGCACTGGTCTTGGCTTAGTAATTAGGAACTTTAGCTTGGGGTGATCTTACCTGATAAGGACAAGGGATCGGCAGTACTGCGGGGTATGGACTCGCTCTAGCAGGGGGTTGGGTGAGTTATTTTTTTATGGTGGGGTATCGACCTGCTAGGGGACTTTATACCTTGCTAACTGATCCGGACCTTGTGGGTCATAACTTGCTAGAGAACCTTTGTAAAGGCCATGTAGCGTCCCTATGCAACCACACCTCGGTAGTGTGGTATGGTGCCTTGCAAACACTGCATGGTTGGGTTCAAAGTTCTTCGGAGCTTTTACGCTGCTTGTGGTGAAAGTGTACAACCTCTGCAGAGTGTAAAACTAACTAGTTAGCCGTGCTCACGGTCAAGAGCAGCCTGGACCCTCACATGACTAAGTTATGGAACTTGATATTAAATTGTTGTTCTATCTTTACTTATGATGATTATACTTTATTAATTGTGGGTTGGTATGAACTTACACTCTTTAGTAATTATGTTGCTAATAAAACTTGACTCACTAAAATGCTAAACTACTTGAACCTTAGCCATCCACCATATGGCCTTGCATGTTATGTTGTTTTCCCTTTGCTGAGTACGGCATGTTTGAAGACTACCCCGGTGACTTCCAGGAGTTCTAGGTGTGCGTGTCTTCAGTCAGCTGCCTGTGGAGGCATCTTTATCCGTTGCGAGAACTCGTTATTTATGTTTCGTTTAAGACTTTGGTCATGTAATAACTCTATATTCGTGTGGCACTGATTTTGGTATTCACAATGTCATTGCGTGTGTGTAACTTGATCCTGGCGCACACGTAATCAATACATTCGGTTTTGCCTTTAAAACTGGGTGTGACAAAGTGGTACCAGAGCCGTGTTGACTGTAGGACGTTAGCCTAGATAGAAATGGTCGAATTTAAGGATTTTATAATCATAGAAGCCTTTCTCATCACATGCTTGCTTTATTTCTATTAATCTTATACTCTTGCTTTTGCCTCACCCTTGAGTTAATCTTGATTCTTTACCTTGTGCTTGCTTTTAGCTCTCACCCCTTTTGCCTTACCATCTACCTCACTCTACACTTCACTTACAGTTGGTTCGCCGTTTGAAGACTTCACACGCTGGTGCTGGCCACCAGTATGCTCCGCAGGAAGAGTACAACGACTTCCATGACGGAGACACGGATGAGGAGATCAAGATGGAAGCTGCACCAGTAGCCGCCCTTGCCCTCATCATTGTGTCAGATGATGAGGAGGATCCAGAGGAGGTGAACCTAGAAGGAGGAGAGCCAGCTGACCAGCCAAACCAGGAAGAGCAGGCGCCAGAAGAAGATCAAGGTGATCACCACAGTCCAGTGGTGGAGGAAGAAGTGCAAGAGCAAGCTGAACAACAAGGCCCAGCAGAAGATGAAGCAGCTGAGGAAGTGATCTGGGAGGTGTACCACTACAGGGTTGATGGAGTGGGCATCCCCATGGCTGACCACCTGCGAGCAATGGTACTTCGCTTGGGCTATGATAAGGCCCTTGTTTACCACTGCGAGCTCTGGACTCACCCATGGTTCGAGCCCCACTGGGAGGTTGCAGCTATCCTGGAGGAGTATGTTCCATTCCAGGGAGCGAAGGAGATCTCCAAGCATCATGATGTGGCTCACAGGACCACTATGGACGCTGGCATCGCGGAAGCAGCTCGGAGGGCACTCTATGTGCTCTCCCACAAAGAGCGTGACAGGTTGGAGGATACCCACTGCAGGTACACACCTTTCAGAGCAAGTGGGGAAGCCAAGACCTACATCGCTCCAGCTCCAGCATATGAGGGAACGCTGAACAACGTCCGGGGTCTGCTAGCTGCTGTTAATACCGCTTTGGATGACACCAACAACACTCTGTACGCGGCACAACAGCAGATCTTCACTCTGGAGTTGCAGAAGCGTGCCTTGGAAGCTGCACTGCAGAACAGGGAGCAGCTAGTGGTTCATCACGCCGCAGAAGCATGTACCTCCCCGTCACCCAAAAGGCCACGCTACGACTCCCCCGACGCCCGCACGGATGCCATGCTAGGAGAAGATAGTCCTTAGGCTTAAGTTAAGAATAGGGTCTTTTGTAATCGCTAGTAGACGATCGGTTAAAGTGTGCTTAGTTTAGGAGTGTGGTTGAATGCTTGGTTTTGTGTTAATCATTTGAGCTGGATTTTGTTTGAGTGCAATGTGTTGTGGAGTGTTGACCACAATGACATTGGTTTAGTAGTAAGTTTGTGGGGGTCAACCTTCTGTCTCAATCAATTTATCTATCATAAACTTTGTGTTTCTTTAAAGCTTACTCTAAATGCAAATCCAAAAGCTTCAAATCTGTTCGCGCAGTTCTCTGAGTCAGCTGCACTGTTTCAATTTTATCTCGGGCTACAGAACTCCGATTGCAGTAAATCCAATTGGAGAAGTTCAGAAATTTCGTGACTGATTTTCTGTACAAAATTCAGAATTTTATGATGAATATACAGAGAGATATGCCCGAAACATTGAAGCCTCACGAATCTGTTAAACACTGCTGACCTACCTGACTTGTTTATTTTATAACCAGAGTTACAGAACTCCGATTGAGGTGATTCCAGTTGGAGTAGTTCCGTAATTTCATTACCTAATACTGGTTAAAAGCTCATAATTTTTGGTTACCCACGCTGAGAGTTATGCCTGATTATTTGAGACCAACAGAATCTGTCTAAAGTTGAACATCTATGTTATCTTATCTTTTAGGGTTTAACTCTTGGCACAATCATCTAAAGTAATGTCCCTAACACTCAGATGGTGAACACCAGGTCAGGATCAGGAGTCGATCAACCAGTAGTGAATCGTCAAGGCAGGGCACCCCAGCAAGCGCAGATGGATCCCGCCATGCAGCAATTCTTCCAGACGTAGACTCAGCTCCTCCAGGACCTGACCAACACTATGGCGAATCTGCAAGCTCAAGCCAACAACCCACCGGTGCAGCAGCAGGCGCCTCGCAACAAGCACCGGGAGTTCATGAGTCACCACCCCCCCAGTGTTCACTCATGCTGCTGATCCGCTTGAAGCTGAGGATTGGCTGAAGACAGTGCTGAAGATGCTCATTACCTGCCAGTGCGATGACAGAGAGAAGGTCATGTATGCTGCAGGACGACTTCAGGGGTCCGCATCCGCTTGGTGGGATGCGTTTGTCGCTGCTCACGCCGCCCCAGACACTATCACCTGGGACGAGTTCACCACTAACTTCAGGAGCCACCACATACCCTCTGGGGTCATGAAGATCAAGAAGAAGGAGTTCCTTTCTCTCAAGCAGGAGGGAATGTCAGTGGCTGAGTACAGAGACAAGTCCATTGAGTTGTCTCGCTATGTGACTGAGGAAGTTGCTGAAGATAAGAAGAAGCAGGAACTGTTCCTAGATGGGTTAGCTGGTCCACTGCAGTACCAGCTGATGTCTCACACTTTCCCCACGTTCCAGCAACCAGTAGATTCTGCCATCCGCTTGGAGCACAAGCGCAAGGAGCTCGGAGAGCAGAAGAGGAAGGCCACCAGCTCTGGACAGTCCGGGAGTGTGTCTCGCCCGCGCTTCACCCCACAGCAGAACACCCCATTACGCTTTGGAGGGCCTAGTGGAAACTTTGGGCAGCAGCAGTCCCAGCGCCCCGCTCAGCAGTTCCAGCAATCTGCTCAGCAGTTTTAGCGTTCTACCCCTCAGACACCATGCCCCGCCTTCCAGCAGAGTCAGCAGAGAGCTCCAGTTGGTACACCGGTGAGGTCCGTGGTGCCTCCTAATCCTTCAACTACCACTTGCTTCAAGTGCGGAGAGCTTGGTCACTATGCCAACGTGTGCCCGAAGAGGAATCCTCCAAACACCCCGGTGCAGAACCAGCAGATGCAGCAGATGAGGAATGGGAACCAAACCCCGCAGGCTAACAAGGGACAGCAGAGCTATGCACATGGCAAGGTGATGCACGTTGATGCTGAAGTCGCCCAGGAGAACCCCAGAGTAGTGCTCGGTATGTTCCTAGTCAACTCCACTCCCGCCTCAGTTTTATTTGATTCTGGAGCATCCCATTCTTTCATTACATCTCAGTTCGTAGCTCAACATAATATACCCATCAGTCCCATGCCTCGTCATATGCTAGTTAGTTCACCCGGGGGGAATTGAAAGCAATATATAAGTGTGACAACGTCAGTCTCAAGATTTTGGGCAGAGATTTCCGGGCTAATCTTATAATATTGGATTCAAGAGGGATTGATGTGATTATGGGAATGGGATGGTTGACCACGTGTGATGTGGTGATTCAGTGTGCTAAGAGGTCAGTTCTTCTCACTAGTCCAGCTGGGGAAAGGATCGAGTTTGCAGCAGATCCACCACCATCAACAGCCAGCGCAGTGAATCAGTTCAATGGAACGGCCTTAGAAGACATAAGAGTGGTGTGCGACTACCCTGATGTGTTTCCTGAGGAGTTACCAGGTATGCCCCTTGAACGAGACGTTGAGTTCGTTATTGATCTATTGCCTGGTACTGCTTCTATCTCTAAGCGTCCATATAGAATGTCTAGTGATCAGTTACAAGAGCTTAAAGCACAGATTAAAGAGTTAATGGGTAAAGGGTTCATTCGTGCTAGTTCATCACCTTGGGGAGCACCGGTTATCTTTGTGGGAAAGAAGGATGGTACACAGAGGATGTGCGTTAACTACAGGTCTCTTAATGATGTTACTATCAAGAACAAGTACCCTCTGCCCCGCATTGAGGACTTGTTTGATCAGATGAGAGGAGCCAAGGTGTTCTCTAAGATTGACATGCGTTCCGGTTATCACCAGATGAAGATCAGGCCTTCAGGTATTCCTAAGACAGCGTTCACCACGAGGTATGGACTTTATGAGTACACGGTTATGTCCTTTGGGTTGACCAATGCACCTGCCTACTTCATGTATCTGATGAACAAGATCTTTATGGAGTATCTGGACAAGTTTGTTGTGGTGTTTATTGATGATATCTTGATCTACTCCAAGAATGAAGAAGAGCATGAGGAGCATTTGAGGCTTGTGTTGCAGAAGCTGAGAGAGCATAAGTTGTATGCGAAGTTCAGCAAGTGTGAGTTCTGGCTTAAGGAAGTGGCTTTTCTGGGTCATATTATCACCAACGGAGGGATTGCGGTGGATCCAAGCAAGATCAGTGATGTGTTAAAATGGGAACCTCCTCGTACTGTGGCTGAGATCAGGAGTTTTCTGGGACTCGCTGGTTACTATCGTCGATTCATCGAAGGGTTCTCCAAGATAGTAAAGCCTCTCACCTCACTGCTAGAGAAGGACAGAGAGTTCAAGTGGACCAATGCATGCCAGGCTAGTTTTGAAGAGTTGAAGAAGCGATTGACCACAACACCAGTCCTAGTGATGCCAGATCTGCAGAAGAGCTTTGATATCTATTGTGATGCATCTCGACAGGGCCTGGGTTGTGTACTTATGCAGGAAGGTCACGTTATAGCCTACGCATCAAGACAGTTGAGGAAGCATGAGCTGAATTATCCTACCAACGATCTCGAGTTAGCAGCAGTGGTTCACGCATTGAAGATTTGGAGGCATTATGTTATGGGAACTAAGTGCCAGATCTACACCGATCACAATAGCTTGAAGTACATCTTCACTCAGAAGGATCTCAATCTGAGACAGCGTCGTTAGTTAGAGTTGATCAAGGACTATGATCTAGAGATTCACTATCACCCCGGTAAAGCGAATTTGGTCGCTGATGCCTTGAGTCGGAAGGGTCATGCTAACATGGCTATGGTCTTCCAGCTTCCTGATGAGTTGGTAAAAGAGTTTGAGAGACTCAACCTGGAGATTGTTGCACACACAGAGGGAGTAACTTTGGAAGTGCAGTCTACACTGGAGCAGGAGATATGTAAAGGGCAGCTAGAAGATGTTGGGATCCAGAAAATCAAGGAAAGTATGAAATAGGGAGAAGCCCCAGATTTCACAGAGGATGATCAGGGAACTGTATGGTTTAAGAACCGGATATGTGTGCCAGAAACGGGAGGTCTCAGAGAGACTATCTTGAGGGAAGCTCACGATTCTGCCTACTCTATCCATCCAGGCAGTACCAAGATGTACCAGGATCTCAAGCAGAGGTATTGGTGGTACGGTATGAAGAGGGATGTGGCCGCACATGTGGCTTTGTGCGACACTTGCCATCGGGTTAAAGCTGAACACCAGAGGCCAGCTGGATTGCTTCAACCTTTGAAGGTGCCTGAGTGGAAGTGGGAAGAGATTGGTATGCATTTCATTGTGGGTTTACCTCGTACCCGGGATGGTTATGATTCGATATGGGTTATTGTTGATGGTGCATATTCGTATCAAACTTCAATTGGACTTGCAAGCGGACAAGTTGAGAGCCAGGTGTGGTTCGAGGACCGGTGGATGGTCGCTTCCTGGTGTGATGAGTGATTGACAACGTGGTGTGGACTGATTCTTGGCTAAGTATTGCAGGTGCAGGTTGCAGCTTGACTGGTGCAGGTGCAGGTGAAGAACAAGCGCGAAAGGTCGTTGCCGGTGAGGCCTCCAGGTGTGGAGAGGACAAGTAGGCTTGGTTCGAGGGACCCGGTGGCCAGCGGGGTCAAGTGCGGGCCGCATGGTGGCAAGAACGGCAAGATGAAGTCATGGACAGTTTCTTGGTAGAGCCTCAAAACCAAGGTCGAGCCGGGACTACGTGGGAGCCGAGTCATGAGTGGTGATTGGCGGAGGCTACACCGAGTTCGCGGGGTTTCCAGTGGTTCACCAGAAAACCACTGGGTTCCTTGGTTGATCCACAAAGCCAAGACCGAAGACGGAGGTGCAGCAGCTCCAGACCGGTCTGACCGGTCTGACCGGTGGGTACCGGTCTGACCGGTGAGGAGCACCGGTCTGACCGGTGTGCGACGACGCAGCCCGGAATCTTCGAAGCGGAGGACACGCGTCGGAATCGCAAGGCTTGCGTTGAGGCTAAGCAAGTTTGCAGTCGCTGGGCATCCGTCCGATGGAGCGAAGACAAAGATTTCCGAATTCGCCCTTGAGGGGCATGTATCCCTAGTTAGCTAGTAAGGGTATTTTCGTCTTTCGGTTGCCTCCATATAAACCAAGTGGTGAGAGGATGGCAGCCATCTCTTGGAACCCTAGCTCATTTGCTTTCCTATTTTCTCTTCCTATTTTCCTTAGGATTTTCTTAGGACTAGCTTGAGAGCTTCATGGTGAGATCTTGTGAGAGGGAAGGATGATCGGGCGGCAAGCTAGACCTTGTATGAACCTCTTTGGTATGTATAGATGATTCGGCGTGGTTCCTCAAGGTTTGGATGTGTCTTTCCCGTTTCTCCTTTTTGGTGATTTTCGGAGCCCTTTCTTGGCGATTTTCATGGAGCGATTTCGAGGCCTTTCTCTTTGGGATTTGGTGGGGGATGTATGCATGAACCCTTCGTGGTTCTTTTCCCTTTGATTCCCCTCCCAAATCAGTGAGTAAAGGGGCTCGATTTTGGGGTTTTCGTGGCTCTAGGGTTAGAGGCGTTCTTGGTGGGATTTCTTCGATTCCTCTTGATTTATCAAGTTTTGGTGGACCAAATCTTGGCTATGGAGTACCCATGAGGTGTTCCTACTATCCCCAAAGTCTTGCATAAATCTGTGGAGCGATTCGGGAGATCGGGAGTTGGATTTGGGGGAGTTGACCCACGGGTACTGTTCATCCCCGAGCGGCCCAGCCTGACTGGTCTGACCGGCGCTGCTCACCGGTCTGACCGGTGTAGAGGCTCTGTGGGTTTTGCCTCGGGTGAACGTCTGGGCGAGATCGTTGTTGTCCCGTGGTGCTGCTGTTTCGACTTTGGATCTGTTTGGAGCTCGGTAGGCCTGTTTGGTAGATTTGGGGTTTCCTGGCTTGAACCGGTCTGACTGGTGAGCTACACCGGCCTGACCGGTGTAGGGGCCTTCTGTGGAAGTTCCCAGGTTGTACCAGCAGGGACCGGTCTGACCGGTGGTGCTCACCGGCCTGACCGGTGTAGGTCAGTAGCGCTCGAGTTGCTAGTTCCGCTGCGTTCTCGAGTTCGTGAAGGTGGTTGTTGGTTCCTAGGACCAGTAGCACTCCAGTGGCTGCGTGGTCTTGGCCAACTTGGGTAGTTCAGTCAGAGACGTGATTTGGAAGCTGTGTTCGTCTTGTTGGAGTTCTCACCTCCTTCGAGAAGAATTTTTATCGGCTCCCATTCACTCCCCCCCTCTCTGGTTCGCCTAATCAGTCCTTCAATTGGTATCAGAGCCTGTTCGGGTCTTCATTGACTCTTACCAGTCTAAGATCCAAAGATGGCGTACCAGGAACGGGGTTCGGGTCCTCCGCACTTCGATGGGAAGAACTACCAGATGTGGCAGAGGCGGATGGCAACGTTCCTCCGCGGAAAGGGTCAGATCCTTTGGGATGTCACGGTGAACACAGCTTATGTTCATCCGATGAACTTCCTTGCTCCAGGATCGAGGGATATGTTCGAAGCCAACAACAAGGCTGTCGACTACTTGTTTCGTGCTCTGTGTCAGCCTGAATTCGATCGGGTTCAGACAGAGGACTTAGCTTGTAGGATTTGGGAGCAGTTGAAGGATGCTCATGCTGGGAATGCTCAGGTTCAGGCTCGGATGTACGCGACTTAGCGGAGAGAGTACGAGAACTTCACTCATCTCCCCGGCGAGTCCGTCGATGCCCTTTTCCAGCGGTTTACGGTCGTTGTGAACAACATGAGAGCCAACGTGGACGTGCTCCCATACGATGATCATGATAGAGCCGTGAAGCTCTTGCACTCGTTGGATTGTACCGTATGGGACGGGAAGTTTGAGGCTATTGTTGAGTCCAAGAAGTATGACACCATGACGGTGAATGAGCTGTTCTCGAAGCTCAAGTCGGCTGAGTTGGACCGTGGTATGACAGCCAAGATCGAGAGCCCGACTGATTCTCATAGTCTCGCTCTCGTCGGTGGCAAAGGAGCTAAGTCTAACGCTAATGCATCCTCCAGGATGTACTCTCTGTCTTCTTTGATGTCTTTGCCAGACGAGGAGTTCGACGTGCTTGGAGAGGACGAGCTGGCGTTGCTGACCAGGCGGTTCGAGAGGCTGCACGAGAACCGAGTGAACACGAGGAGGACAACACGGACGTGCTTTCAGTGCGGCAAGCCAGGACACTTCATCGCCGACTGCCCGGAGAAGATGGAGAACAAGGACGGCTACAAGGACGGCTACAGGCACTGATCGAGCAAGGATGGCAAGTACCGATCGAGGCGCGATCACAAGCACAAGAACAAGCACAAGGACGAGCGACGGTCGAGGAAGAAGGACGGCCGCGGCAGGAAGGCCCGAGCGATGGTCGGAGCGAGCGACGTCGACTCCAGCTCCGCCTACTCTTCCTCGAGCTCGAGTAGCAGTGAAGATGAAGGAGATCGGCGCAAGAACAAGAAGTCATCCAGGAACTTGAGCGGGTTGAGTTGCTTCGCGGGAGATGGCTTCTGCGGCATGGCTCATAGCTCCGGCAGCAAGAAGAGCCACCAGAGTGACTCGGACTCGGACTCCGAGGATGAGGTATGTGATGAGCTGTGTTCTTTGCGCAAGGAGAATGATGAGTTGGTTGACTTGCTTGATAACCGCGATCACATGCTTAGAGAGGCCAAGAAGATGAGGAAAGAGCTTAGGGCCTCACTAGAAGATGCTAGGAACCGTGTGGCTGAGCTAGAAACCCAGAACCTAGATGCTAAGCTTGAGATTGATTCGCTTAAGGCTTCTCCTGTGGTTTCTGATGAGATTGATTGCTGTGATTGCTCTGTGTACCTAGCTGATCTTACTGCTCTTAAGGATAAGTATGCTTCTACTTGTGATGAACTAGATATGCTTAGGGTTGAAGTGGCTGAGCTTAAGTCTAGACCTACTTTGCTAGGTGCTTGCACTTCTTGCCCTGTTTTGCATGGAAAGATTGATGAGATGCATGCTTACACTGTTTCGCTTGAGGCTAAGTTGAAAGAGCCTATTCCCACTTCTTGCTCTACTTGTGAATTGCATGCGGTTAAGAATTTGGAGCTTGCACATTATGTTGATCGCTTGCAGGATGAGAATGATGAGCTGAGAAAATGTATGAGCTGGTTGTCGGGTCAGGAGCCTCAGCTTGGTATCATGATAGCGGCTTTCAAACGCTATGATGGTCAGGCACTTGGGGCTGACAAGCTTGGAGAGAACAGTGGTGAGGGAGTTGAGAGAGTTGGAGAGATTCCTATCCCACCACCAAACAGACACAAGAACAAGTTTGAGCCCAAGCCTAACCATCTCAGAAACAAACTTGACACTACTCTAGATCCACCCATATTCCCTCACCCAACAAATGATTTCCAGAAACCGGTGAAGTTTGTGAGCCCAAAGGGAGGTGAGGAAGGAGAGAAGAAGGGTGAGAAGCCGAGTGGGCAGCCCCAACCCAAGCCAAAGCCTAAGCCACAGCTCATAAAGTTCCATTGCGGGTATTGTGGGAGAGATGGTCACAAGGATGAGTTTTGCTTCAAGTGGAAGCGTGAGGAGAGAATGGCTAGAGAGTGGGCTAACAAGGACAGGTACCACCCCTCTAATGGTGTACCTGAGCCTCGTATGCAGATGCCCAGGGCCAAGGCGATTGTGAGGACGGTTCCGGCTTGGGGAGACCGGAAGGCTGCAGGTGGTGCTGCTGGCCGAGCTACACCGGTCAGACCGGTGCAGGTCTGGGCAGACAGCGAGTCGGGTTTCGTGCTCGTGAGGATGCTCGGTTTGGTTCTGGAGGTCGTGGTTCTGGTGGTTGGTCTGGAAAGTTTGCAGGTGGTCAGTTTGCTAGGCGTTCTCCACCTCGTGCTCAATACGGGGGTGGGAGGAGTCGTAGCTTTGAGATGGAGAGGAGGAACGATCCACGGTTTTCCTTTCGTGGCTTTCGTCCTCCTCCAGCTAGAGAGGGTTGGTTCCCTCGTAGTGGTTACCGTGGTGGTGTTCGTGGTGGTAGCTTTGATAGGCGTGATGATTTGGTTTGTGCTAACCCCACTTTGGAGCAAATGGCTCGGCACTGGTTTTACTCTTTTGGTACTAACCCCAGTGCTGAGTCGTTTGTTCACTCACGTGCTCGCTTTTGAATTTCAGGTGGGAGACTTGAGGAACGTTTGGTTGATTGACTCCGGTTGCTCGAGGCATATGACCGGAGACAAGGGGTGGTTCTCAAGTCTCGTCCCGGTGGTGTCCAAGACATACATCACCTTTGGGGACAATGGGCAAGGGCGTGTGCTATCAGAAGGTGAGATCAAGGTAAGTGACAAGGTCACTCTCAGGCGTGTTGCTCTTGTTCAATCGCTGGGGTTCAATTTGCTTTCTGTGTCCCAGTTGTTGGATGAGGGATTTGAGGTGTTGTTTCGGCCTGGTGGTTCTCGGATTTTAGATTCTCGAGGGGACCTTGTTTGCATGGTCATTCCCGAGGGTCAAGTGTTCCGAGCTGATTTCTCTCAGTCTTCTGGTGTGGAGCGTTGCTTTTTGGCTGGTTCTTCGAGTGAGTTGTGGAAATGGCATAGGAAGTTGGGTCACTTGAGCTTTGATCTTTTGTCTCGCTTGAGTAAACTCAATTTGGTCCGAGGATTGCCACGGTTGAGGTTTGAGAAAGAGTTGGTTTGTGCGCCGTGTAGGCATGCCAAGATGGTAGCCTCTTCTCACCCGCCTCTCACCGATGTGATGACTGAGCGTCCATGCGAGCTGCTCCATATGGACCTTGTTGGCCCAGCTCGTGTGTGATCTGCGGGTGGGAAGTGGTATGTCCTTGTTGTGGTGGATGACTACTCTCGGTATGCGTGGGTGTTCTTTCTTGAGGAGAAAGGGGAGACATTTGGTTTTGTTCGAGATCTTGTCTTGAGGTTAAGAAACGAGAGGCACGGAGATGCCATACGAGCGATCCGCAGTGACAATGGCTCGGAATTCAAAAACTCTCGCTTCGAAACCTTTTGCCATGACTTGGGTCTTGAACACCAGTTTTCGAGTCCGTATACGCATCCCCAGAATGGCGTTGTGGAAAGGAAAAATAGGACCTTGTGTGAGATGGCTCGGACGATGCTCGACGAGCATAGGACTCCGAGAAGGTTCTGGGCCGAGGCGGACAATACCACGTGCTATGTGTCGAACAGGATCTATCTCAGGGTTCATAAGAAGAAAACCTGTTACGAGTTGATGCACGGTCGCACACCCAAGGTGAGTCACTTCCATGTCTTTGGTTGTAAATGCTTCATTCTGAAGAAAGGGAAGAAGTTAGACAAGTTCGAGGCTAGGTCTGTCGATGGCATTTTCTTTGGTTATGCATCTCATTCTAGAGCATTTCGTGTGCTCAATCTTGAAACTAACCAAATCGTGGAGACTTGCGAGGTAACCTTCGACGAGACACAGCCACGTAGTCAGCTTGTTTTTGAGTGTGCAGGTGACGACGAACTTGGCGAGGAGATCTTTCAGGAGGAGGAGCATGAACATGGAGATGATGAAGATGGCGGTGTGGTGCCCGCAGCTGAACATGTACCTACTACTTCGACGACGATTGTGAACGGGCCCTCTCCCACACCTACAACGACAAACCCAGATCAAGGCGAAGCTGCTGTTGAGGGGGAGGTAGCATCAAGGCGAGAACCTCCCCGGCGAGTGCAAGTGGATCACCCAGCTTCGAGAATCATCGGCGACATGAATGAACGTACTACACGGTCGAGGGTTCGGAACAATTCTCATTTCGCTCATGCTGCTTTTGTTGCCACCTTTGAGCCCAAAGACATTGGACACGCGTTATCTGATCATAATTGGGTTAACTCGATGCATGAGGAGTTGGAGAATTTTGAGAGGAACCAAGTTTGGGTGTTGGTTGACCCTCCTCCAGGGTGTAAGCCGATTGGGACAAAATGGGTGTGGAAAAATAAAGAGGGAGAGAAAGGAGAAGTGGTGAGGAACAAGTCAAGACTTGTTGCTCAGGGGTACAGTCAGAAAGAGGGGATCGACTACGAGGAGACTTTCGCTCCTGTAGCTCGTTTGGAGGCGATCAGGATCCTTCTAGCCTTTTCCGTGGCTAAAGGGTTCAAGTTGTACCAGATGGATGTGAAGAGTGCTTTCCTAAATGGTGTGTTGGAGGAAGAGGTGTTTGTGAGGCAACCACCAGGGTTTGAGAGTGAGAAGTACCCCCACCGGGTGTACAAGTTGAGAAAGGCGTTGTATGGGTTGAAGCAGGCGCCTGGAGCTTGGTATGGTAGGTTGAGGGGGTTCCTGTTTGAGAGAGGGTTTGAGATGGGGAAGGTCGATCAGACCTTGTTTCTCCTCAGGCAGGGCAGAGATATCCTGATTGTTCAGGTATACGTGGATGATATTGTCTTTGGTGGCTCGTCTAACTCTCTTGTTGCAAGATTTACAGAAGACATGAGCAGGGAATTTGAGATGAGCATGATGGGCGAGTTGCAGTTCTTCCTCGGGCTACAAATCAAGCAATCAAAGGAAGGAACATTTGTGTACCAAGCTAAGTACACCAAGGACATTGTGAGGAAGTTCAAGATGGAGGACTCCAAGGCCATGGCGACGCCTATGAGTACGACTACAGCTCTTGATGCGGACAAGGAAGGTGAACACGTGGACCAGAAGGAGTACCGGAGCATGATCGGGTCACTCCTCTATTTGACGGCGACGAGGCCGGACATCCAATTCTCGGTATGTCTGTGCGCTCGTTTTCAAGTGTCTCCGAGGACTTCGCATCGGCAAGCAGTCAAGCGCATTTTCAGGTATTTGCGACACACTCCCGACTTCGGCCTTTGGTACTCTGCGTCTTCTTCTTTGGCACTTCATGGATTTTCAGACGTGGATTTTGCCAGGTGTCGGTTGGATAGGAAGTCCACTTCTGGGACTTGCCAGTTCTTGGGTTCTTCTTTGGTGTCTTGGTCTTCCCGCAAACAGTCGAGCGTTGCTCAATCCACTACCGAGGCAGAGTATGTGGCCGCAGCTAGTTGTTTCTCTCAGCTCCTTTGGATCACATACACCATGAGTGACTTTGGTGAGGAGTATACCCATGTCCCACTTCAATGTGATAGCACCAGTGCCATAAGCGTTGCAAAGAACCCAGTGCTCCATTCCAAAACCAAGCACATAGAAGTGAGGTATCATTTTCTGAGAGACAACGTAGAGAAAGGAAAAATCGCTTTGATCCATGTACCCACACATGACCAACTAGCCTATATTTTCACTAAACCCCTAGATCAAGCAACTTTCACTCGTTTGCGGGGGGAGCTTGGTGTTTGTTTGATTTCTGGAGTTGGCGTGTGGGAGCTCCTTTGTAGCATATATAGCTTTCCTTTGTGCACTTCTTGCATTTGGCATGGCATATGTAACATGATGTATAGACATCTTTGTATCTTAGGTTGCATGCATTTTGTATCATATGCATTGTTTAGGAAAGGCTTCTCCTATATACATTATTCACCATGGAATGATATATATGTCTTTGTGAGCTAATTTGGTAAGCTATGGTTAGTTTGGCTTAGCTCTTGATAATCTTGGTTTGTATCCATGATTGATGGCTATGTTTTTGAAAAATTTCATATGTATGCTCTCTTGTGAGTAAATGCCTTTACATGATCTTGACATGTTTTTGTGGCTTGGCTATGCTTAATTTGTGGTTGGATAGCTTATTTTGATCATATGGGGCCAAAGGCTCATTTGCCATCATGAATGTTTAGCCCCCATGCTTCATCTTGTGGAGGGGCATAAGTTCCTTTTTGTCGCAAAGACATTTCATGTACCAACTATAAATCTGAAAATGAAATGTAAATTGCTTGGAAAATATGCTCCCATGTCATATGTACTAATTTTAATTTGCTTTGGGTGCTAAACCGTTGCATGATGCCTACCGATGAGAAGTCTCATATCTAGAAGTAGGCACATGGCTCGGTGGCTTTGACATGACATGAGGTGCTTGTGGGTGTTTATGATGGTCTTATGCTTAGAATGGTTGTCCTAGCATGAAGTTTGTGTGGCTTTGCCATTTTGACATGTTTTGCTCATGTTTAGGACTTTGCTCATGAGAGGGTGATTTTTCACAAAATTTCTCAATTCTATCTTAGCTTCGCCCAATGGTTGTGAAACTTGGTGATCTTGTAGTTGATGTCATTACGAAGCTATAGAGTATCTAACTTGCTCATTTGGACATGTGTAGCATCCTTTGTTGAATTTTGTCTATTTGAGAAGCTCTAGGTTGCATTTTTTGCTTTTTTGGCTTGATTCATGCATTGTCAACAAGGGGGAGAAGTTTGAGCATGTTTTGGCTTGCTGCATGTATTTAAAAGGTTTCCAAGTGGTTTCGAGCTATTTTTGAGCTCGGGCAGTTTCCCAGGTGGCACCGGTCTGACCGGTGTAGTTCCCAGGTGCTGGACGATCTTGTCCACCGGTCTGACCGGTGAGGGTGACCAGTCTGACTGGTCAGAGCAAAGCTGAAGCAGCTGCTCTGTTTTGCGAGGTGGTTTGCATGCATTCGTCCAGGGGGAGTTGCATTGGTTCAGGGGGAGCTTGCATGTGTGCAGGGGCAGCTCTTTGTGGTTTTCGAGCTTTGGTTTGATGGTTTGTGCTCTTTGCTTGAGCATGTTTTGTCTCGGATGTGTCGAGCCGTTGCCCTTGCCTAAGGGGTCCGAGACTTGTCTTCTTCAAGTGATCTTGCTCTTTGCTTTTTCTTTGGCTTTCGATCGCTTGTTGGAGTTTCTTTTAGTTGTTTCTTTTCTTTTTCTTTTCTCTTGGTTACCAAAACGTGTGTGTTGTCAATGCACTCATCAAGGGGGAGATTGAGAGCCAGGTGTGGTTCGAGGACCGGTGGATGGTCGCTTCCTGGTGTGATGAGTGATTGACAATGTGGTGTGGACTGATTCTTGGCTAAGTATTGCAGGTGCAGGTTGCGGCTTGACTGGTGCAGGTGCAGGTGAAGAACAAGCGCGAAAGGTCGTTGCCGGTGAGGCCTCCAGGTGTGGAGAAGACAAGTAGGCTTGGTTCGAGGGACCCGGTGGCCAGCGGGGTCAAGTGCGGGCCGCATGGTGGCAAGAACGGCAAGATGAAGTCATGGACAATTTCTTGGTAGAGCCTCAAAACCAAGGTCGAGCCGGGACTACGTGGGAGCCGAGTCATGAGTGGTGATTGGCGGAGGCTACACCGAGTTCGCGGGGTTTCCAGTGGTTCACCAGAAAACCACTGGGTTCCTTGGTTGATCCACAAAGCCAAGACCGAAGACGGAGGTGCAGCAGCTCCAGACCGGTCTGACCGGTGGGTCTGACCGGTCTGACCGGTGGGTACCGGTTTGACCGGTGAGGAGCACCGGTCTGACCGGTGTGCGACGACGCAGTCCGGAATCTTTGAAGCGGAGGACACACGTCGGGATCGCAAGGCTTGCGTTGAGGCTAAGCAAGTTTGCGGTCGCTGGGCATCCGTCCGATGGAGCGAAGACAAAGATTTCCGAATTCGCCCTTGAGGGGCATGTATCCCTAGTTAGCTAGTAAGGGTATTTTCGTCTTTCGGTAGCCTCCATATAAACGAAGTGGTGAGAGGATGGCAGCCATCTCTTGGAACCCTAGCTCATTTGCTTTCCTATTTTCCTTAGGATTTTCTTAGGACTAGCTTGAGAGCTTCATGGTGAGATCTTGTGAGAGGGAAGGATGATCGGGCGGCAAGCTAGACCTTGTATGAACCTCTTTGGTATGTATAGATGATTCGGCGTGGTTCCTCAAGGCTTGGATGTGTCTTTCCCGTTTCTCCTTTTTGGTGATTTTCGGAGTCCTTTCTTGGCGATATTCTTGGAGCGATTTCGAGGCCTTTCTCTTTGGGATTTGGTGGGGGATGTATGCATGAACCCTTCGTGGTTCTTTTCCCTTTGATTCCCCTCCCAAATCAGTGAGTAAAGGGGCTCGATTTTGGGGTTTTCGTGGCTCTAGGGTTAGAGGCATTCTTGGTGGGATTTCTTCGATTCCTCTTGATTTAGCAAGTTTTGGTGGACCAAATCTTGGCTATGGAGTACCCATGAGGTGTTCCTACTATCCCCAAAGTCTTGCACAAATCCGTGGAGCGATTCGGGAGATCGGGAGTTGGATTTGGGGGAGTTGACCCGCGGGTGCTGTTCATCCCCGAGCGGCCCAGCCTGACCGGTCTGACCGGCGCTGCTCACCGGTCTGACCGGTGTAGAGGCTCTGTGGGTTTTGCCTCGGGTGAACGTCTGGGCGAGATCGTTGTTGTCCCGTGGTGCTGCTGTTTCGAGTTTGGATCTGTTTGGAGCTCGGTAGGCCTGTTTGGTAGATTTGGGGTTTCCTGGCTTGAACCGGTCTGACCGGTGAGCTACACCAGCCTGACCGGTGTAGGGGCCTTCTGTGGAAGTTCCCAGGTTGTACCAGCAGGGACCGGTCTGACCGATGGTGCTCACCGGGCTGACCGGTGTAGGTCAGTAGCGCTCGAGTTGCTAGTTCCGCTGCGTTCTCGAGTTCGTGAAGGTGGTTGTTGGTTCCTAGGACCAGTAGCACTCCAGTGGCTGCGTGGTCTTGGCCAACTTGGGTAGTTGAGTCGGAGACGTGATTTGGAAGCTGTGTTCGTCTTGTTGGAGTTCTCACCTCCTTCGAGAAGAATTTTTATCGGCTCCCATTCACTCCCCCCCTCTCTGGTTCGCCTAATCGGTCCTTCACAAGTCCCCCGTCATAGTCAAGGGACCCTTCTTCCCTCAAGTGTGAACCCAAGGTATCGAATCCGTGGAACAAATGTATGATGCAAGAATCAATATAATAAAGCTGAGAACTTTGATCTTCAAAGGGGAATCTTATGCATCTAATCTAGAGAACATCACGAAAACGAATCTAACCTATGAAAACCGGAGGTAGCAAGAGGTAAGAGGGATAGATAAACCAATCTAGAGAGATTGGATCAAGCCTTCGTTGAAGTTCCGAGCAAAGAAGAAGTAACCAAGTTCAATCTCATAAAAAGCGTCTTTAAATCACGGTTTCCGGTCCGACTCCGAAAACGCCCACCTTTTGGAGCCACCGTTCTGTCACAACGCACCCCTATTCGTGCGGGTTAGTCAAGGGCGAGTCCCAAGGACAAGTTGAAATCTCACAGAAGGTCAGGCATGCACCTCTAGCCACCATGGCTACAAGAACACCCTAAATGATCTATCTCGAGAATAGATCTTAGGATACGAAAAGCCAATTGAAATCAAAATCGTAGGAGAAACACTCGATCGCTAGAAATCGGATTGCAACTTGATAATTCAACATAATAAATGATACATGAATCAAGATCACCACCGGGATCCTACCTTGATCTTGCTTCTAACTCCGGGAACTCCGACGTGGTCTTCCTTGCAAGGTTCCCACGCCGGCTAGGGAGGCCCTAGTCAACTAGCTCGACCCTCTCCTCTCCGAGATGGTGTCCCTCTCTTCTCTGCTCCTCGGCGGCGGATGGCGAATGAATTGATGCGTGGCACCTGGCCTCGGGGCTATAAATAGCCCGAATGGCGGCTAGGTCAAAGGGGGGGCCGACCGGGCCTCGAAGTGGGCTGGGCCGGCCGGCCTGGGCCCACTTCGGCCCAGCCCGCGGCCTCCTTCGCTTGCTGTTGCTTCCTGAGTCTTCTAGAGTATTCCCCCAATAGCATGTGGGCCCTTGACGTCAGTTTCTCCGCGGTTTAGATGAAGCTCCTTGTCCCGTAAGATTCGGCATTTTTCTGTCCGGGTCCTCGGAGTTTTCCATCTTCACGGGTTTGGTCCTTGGGCTTCTTGGAGTCATGTTCACTTCATTACTTGACTTGTACCGGGCTTTGAGGTCTTGTCACGAGGTGCTTAATGAACTTTACCCGGAAGTCTTGCTTTCAACGCTAAATTCCTGCATAAACACTAAACTCCAAAACCGACAAGCACAAACGAACTTGTTATACCAAGGGGGTTAGTACCAATGGATAAGATATAAATTTCATGCCAACACCGAAGGTAAACTCATGGCTAGGTTGACGGAAATTCACGGTCAACATCTCCCCCATGCTTAAACCTTGCTCGTCCTCAAGTAAGCCTTCGATGGATATCATCGTTGCCCTTCATTGTTTAAACCTTGCACTTGATCATACACGAGAAAACATAATGCTCTCAAAAGTTTAGTTCGTTAAAGTTTCATAATGTGCTAGCCTTCATCCCTACGGAGGGTAGATTGTTAATTAAGCTTATCCCACAAGTATTGTCATGCTCCCAAAATTCAAATGGATCTCAAAAATTTTGAAATAAAGAATGAGATGAAAAAGAGCTAAACCAAGTTCACAAATTTAAACCACCTTGCATCTTGCTCATGAACTCTCATCTCATCTTGTCTCTCAAGCCTATTTATTCTACTCCTTCCCCTCTCATAACATTCATATATATGGTAGGCTTTATATGGAGCTTTTTGGGAAAGTTTAGTCCTACCAAGATTTTATAAATGAGATGTTGTCAAAACAAGACAAGCTTCTCATGGTCTTACCGAGACTCGTCAAAAAGATCATTGGAAAATAATGTTATATCAAGGAGGGGAGAGAAAAATACACACACTTGAGATAGGTGGACATGTGCAAATGGCAAAGAGTGATCCCGAGGCACAAAGGAAGTCCTTGTTATCGGATTGCACATGGTTGGAAAAATGAGTTTGGATCTTTTAATCTTGAAACCTTGAAATTCCTAATGCACTTTAGAGAACCGGGGAGTTCGCTTTATTTTATTTTTATATCATACATACTCATATATATATTTTTTTCTTTTCTCATTTTTTTTCTTTCTTTATACTCACTTTTTTTTCTTTTTCTTTCTTTCTTTCCTTTTTTTATTTGCTCCCCTTGAACTCTAAATTGCATTGTACCTACCTCCTCCCCCATGCTTAGACGTTTGCTCGTCCTCGGGCAAAGAGGTGATAGAGATAAGGTAGGTACTAGAAATATTTTTCCTTTGGAGAGATACTTGAAATCTTCAATCTTTGCACCATCTTGCGATCTTCCTTGAATTGATGATCCATACTTAATGATAGGTTGTGGTCGAGGAGGTAAACACAAAAGATGATATTTGGTTTTAAGGATGGATATCCGGCGAAGTTTGTGAAATCTCCGATGTGGGGATACACAATGCACGGATAAAAAGGCTAGCAATAAGATAGATACGCAAAAACGGAATGACCAGCTTCTAAGTCTCGGGCCAGAGAAATCATGGCCTGTAATAACTCACCCAAAAATAAATCTTGTGTACTAATGTTTTTGCACTCAAATATTTATATGGCTCTGGATAGGTAGAGCAACACGCAAGTGGTATTTATGACGAGGTTAGCATTACTTTTAAGAACAAAAATAAATCAACTTTAACCCATCTAAAACTTGAGAGCACATAAAACACTATGGGTCTTTATTTTTATCATAACCTCCGCTAAAGATTAAGCTAGCATTTAGATAATTTCAGATTTGCATTTTAAGAGAGCATTAGCTTAATCATGCATAAAACAAGTACAAAGATAAACAAAGCGTCAATTATAATCATATATCATCATGGCATAAACTTTGTAACTTTACCAAAGGTGGTGACTTTATTCATGATGAAAATAAAAACTAACACACATGCTGAAAATTAAAATAAAACTGAAAATACTACGCATACATAGGCGTATACAAGCTGAAAATTAAAGAAAAAGGAAAGATAACTAAAGCTCCTCCTCTCTCTAATCTTCCGCCGGTGGTTGGTATTGATAATCTTGATGGTTGTACCCTTGCTCATAATAGGATTGAACAGCCCCTCCTATGAATTGTTCCGGCGGTGCTATGTGAAGGCGTCCAAGCTCATAAGTAATGTTTGCGTTTCCTTCACCCAATTGGGCTGCATTGGTTTTGATGGCTGCAATATTTTGCATGTTCCTTGCAGCGTATCCTCCAATAATGGCCACACTTTGTTGCGGTTGAGGAAAATGTGCATAAGGCTCCGCAAAGGCTGCGTTGGGCACCACAAAATTTGGTGGAGGCATGGCTGCACCACTCCCCCATGCTTGCATTGGTGCACCACCGTAGTAACTTGGCGGCGGCGGAATTCCTCCATATGGTGGCACATAATTTTGTTGTGCACCTTCTTCTTGTGCCGCGGAAGAACTTTCTTCTATAATCCTTCCTCTTTTATTTTTCCTTGCCGGCACAAGAAGTCCTTCCTCTAACCAATCTTCCTTCCCTTGAATAAAAAGTCTTAATCTTGCATCCGGAAGGGGCAAATTTACTTTGGCCACTTTAAAGCCTCCTCTCTCATCTCCTCTTATATACTTGCCTTGCTTCATATATTCAAATCCCAGGGAAGTCCCAGGTAGGAGATGCTCGGGGTTCCTTGTAATACCCGGTCTTAAAGAGATAGCCAACATGGAGAGGTAACACCCCGAACCAATATCTCCCGAACCCGATGTTGCATCACAACACCATCGGTTGATCATGAGGTGAGAGGGGTCTATTGGCTGCCTGGCAATCAAAGCCGAGTAAAGCCAATTCAACTCCGTGTCAGTTACCTTTGTTTCTCTCATTCTCCCCAAAATCCTTTTGCACATCCATGAGTGAAACACTTGGATGATGGGGTTCTAGATAGTATTTCTTTGTTGGTGGGCTCCTCCCGCGATCATATTCCAAAAACCGTCCAACATGCCTTCCGGCACGTCCACTAGTTCTGGAGCTCCCTTTTGAAAACCAAGTAGTTCCCTAATATATTCATAGGGAACCACTTGTTGAATTCCCTCCAAACGGAATGAGAGACTCGGCACCCCTTCATCAAGGATAGGCGCCATGGTCATGAGAATTTCCAAGGCGAATTCCTTGTGGGTGTTTGCCGACACCCCGTTTGAGAATTGCACCCATTCTAGGTGTCCCAACATGTAGTAAATAACCGTGCCAAAACCCAATATGTTGAGAGCTTGGTCGTCGAAGTCGACGTTCGCTACAAGCCTCTTCTCAAGGCGAGCGAACTTCTTCTCCTCCTCCTCCTCCGTCATGATGATAAATCCATTCGGAGTATAGCGGAGCGTATGGAGGTGGAGCGGATGATCGTGTCGAACGACGAGGTGGGACGGGCGGCTCCTCCGTATGTCCTTGAGGTTCGGTGAACCTCATAGACGAGCTTCTTGTGGCCCTCATGCCACCGAGGAGAAGAGTGTCGTTCCTCCTCGGCGGTGCTGTGTCCTCCTCCATACTCTTAGGAGACTCGGAAACCGAGTGCCTCCTCGAAGATGTTGTCGATGATGGCTTGGATGACGACGATCCCTTCTTCTTAGTAAAAAGGCTTGTAGTTTTCTTCCACATGTTTGCTGCACTCTCCTCTCTAATATAATCCCGGGGTTTTCAACCGGTAACAAGGCACACAAAATTTATTTCGGAGTATGGACTTTGAGTGGAATTAGGATGTGTTTTGTTGGATCAAAAAAACTCGGGATGGATGGCTAAGTCTAAGGTGGTTCTGGACTACAAACTTGACCACATGAACAAAGAGCTGGATGGGAGACTTACCTGCCGAAGGGAAGCACCAGGGTGCTTAAATAGGGGGAAGGCTGGCCGGCCTGGGCCGACCGAACTGGGTGGCTTCTTGCTCCTCCCGGCTCCGGTTTTCTTCCAGCACACTCATCCTTGCTTTGTGACTTTTGTGACCGCGTGCTCTACAGGTTGCACCGCCCAAACTCTCTCATCCACTCCTTTGCTTGCATTATTGGTCCTTCCACTTGATGTCTTTGCTTTGAGTCATGTCCATGCTCCTTTGCCTCACATGCCTCCATGATTTTTCTGCAAAACAAGGCCTTGCTGCCCCCCCCCCATGCTTGTCCTTTGCATGTGGCTTTGATGAAAGATGCTGGAAGAGCATCCCGTGATGCATCATGGTGCATGCATGGTTAGGTTAACTAGATTGCCTTCCTCTAAGCATGTTTTAAAGCTAAGCACTCCTCTAATTTCGAAAATTAAAAATAAACTCAGAGCTATTAATGAGTTCAAATATAAATTTAGAGAAGTTTTTACAGCATTAAAAACAAATGTAAGTCAAAAATATTTTCCGACTACTTTTATGTTGGTCTCACCGGTATTGTTTGCATTCATTAGTTGAGAGCAAACTTTTCCCGGCTTGATCATGGGGGCATAGGTTTAGGTTCTAATTTTGGCTAAATAAGAGAGATTTTGAATGAAATAAAATTAAATGAGGCTTAGAAAAATTCTAATCTTAGAGAAACCAAGGGTATGGATTTTTAAGCCAACCAAAAGTCAAGTTTCTAGGTTCATGCGAGTCCTACCACGTGCTGAAATTTAAATAACATCTAGGTACAAGACGTGGCTCTACTCGTGTGTTTTTACCATGTAAAACAAGTCAACCATAACATCATGAAGGGGATGAAAGGTTGAGATAGGTTCTGAATTTTTTTTGGTTTTGGTTTCTCGAAAAGAACCAAATAACACATAGGATGGCTCATGTAAAGGGCTTATGATCCCAAACAAAATATCCAACCAAGAATTATGTCTCTAATATTGTTCAACCACTCTAAGTCTAATGTCTTGCGTAGCAAATTTCAAAACTAACTTACTTGAAAAGACTCGAAAAATCTTGAATCGGGTTGTCCTCCCAGTAGCTTATTCTTGACTCGACGAAACGGGTTGCCTCCCGCCTAGCGCTTCGTTTATAGTCCATGGCTAGACTTCTTCACTTGATTACTTCGGATCAACGCTCTTTGCAGGCGTTGCAATCTTGAGTACCCACTTCCGTACTATCTTGGGCGCGGGTTTATTCTCCGGCTTAGTCATCTTTTTAGTCTTCACACGCGGCTTTTGTTCCTTTATCTTGATGGATGCAACAACTTCTTTGATTTTCTTCACTTCCTTCTTCTCCGGCTCTTCCTCCTTCCTTGGCTCTTCCTTAACGACGCGATGATGAGGCGGAATATATTTAACTTTGATCATGTTGCATACCTCGAGGCGTGGTCGAAACTTGAAAGAACTCCTCTCGCCGTTAATATCGAACTTGATCTCCCCCTTGCCGACGTCAATGGTAGCTCCCACGGTCTTGAGGAAAGGCCTCCCAAGTATGAGTGGTGGCTTCTCCCTCTCTCCCATCTCGAGTACCACAACGTCGACGGGGATGAAGTGGTGTCCGACCTTCACGGGCACATCTTTGGCGATGCCCAAGGGGTAGCGAATGGAGTTGTCACCCAACTCCAAGCACATACCCGTAGGCTCCAATGGTAGGCGCAGCTTCTCGAACACATCTCTTGGCATGACGCTCACACTTGCTCCAAGGTTGCATAATGCCTTCTCAAACTTGAATGAACCAACGGAACATGGAATCGTCGGGCATCCGGGGTCTTTTTGCTTCTCTAGTCCATTTGCAATAGCGGCACTACATTGCTCGGACATCTTGACATGATCTACCCCGAGTGTTGCTATTTCATACTTGTTTGCAAGAATATCTTTGAAGTAGCGAGAATATGTAGGAACTCGAAGGGCATCCAATAGCGGCATGTTGATGCTTAACCTATGCACAACCTCCACAAACTTCTCAAAATGATTATCAAGTTTACCTCGGAAGTAGCGTGGCTTGAGTTGCGGTATCTTCGTGTCTTCTCCCGGCATCTCAAACTTGGGCTCTTCGGTGACGATCTCGGTAACCTCCTCCTTAGCAAATTCCTCCGCCTCGGCGGATGGTTTCGGCTTCCTTGCTCCCGCGGAACGTTCCAGATCTTCGGTCTCCTTCCCCGAACGAGTTTGAATGGCCTTCACCGTTTCGGGACCTTGAGGTTGTCCCAGAAGCTTCCCTTCATTAGCGGATAGGCGCCCGGCAAGTTGTCCCACTTGCGTCTCGAGCATCTTCATCATGTTGAGCACTTGATGGTTGGAGCTTCCGACCTCCGTCACCTTGCTATCGATGTTCTCCAACACCTTGTCTATGGTTTTGAACTTGGTGACGGTGTCCTTGTTGATCTTAGCTTGCTCATCCATGAAGTCCTTCAATTGTATACGAAGCAGAACCGAATTCGGAATGGATGAGCTTGCATTAAATTGAGGTCTACCATGCCCATAGCGGAAGTTCGGCAAATCCCCCTTCCTAATGTAGTCGAGCACTTTGGCTTCCTCCGGGCAATCCTTGTGGACATGGCCATATTCTCCGCACTCTTCACATGTGGATCTTGCTTCGGCAGCCTTTAAGTCTTGAGCTTCTTTCTTCTCTATCTCCATCTTCTCCAACCTCCGCATAAGCGAATCAATCTTGCCTTCGAGTATGTCTTCCTTCTCCACTTGCAAGACTCCTTTGACGTTCCCCGTGGGTTGAACCGGAAGTAAGCGTCCAGATGATGCCCATGTGTCATTGTCCGCGACCTTCTTGAATAGAGTGAAAGCTTGGGTCGGCGTAGGCTCGATGATGGATCCTCCCGCCGATGCATCGATGATCGTCCTTGACACCATGGTGAGTCCTTGATAGAACTTTTGAATGAGGTCCTCCTTCGGGAACTTGTGATGTGGAACCGCCCGAGTGTACTCATTGAAGCGCTCGAATGCCTCCGATATAGTCTCCGTAAGATATTGAGCAAAAGTAGCAATCTTATTGTGCAAGCTTTGAGTTTTACCTGGTGAGTAGTATTCCTTCATGAAGGCCCTCATCAATGTGTCCCAATTTTGCACCGTCTCCGTCGGTTGAGAGTAGAACCATTGCAAAGCCTTCCCAAGTAACGAGAATGGAAAGAGCCTCGCCCTCATTTGATCTTGAGTCACCCCATCCATGTTGAATGTTTGACAAAGTTGAATGAACGCTTGGAGGTGAAGGTTCGGATCCTCTTTACCGGTGAAGGGTGAATGTTGCACCATGCGGATTGTTGAGGTCTTGATCTCGAACGGCCTTCCGATCTCCGTGAGGTTAAAGATTGGTAGGTCGACGATGTCCTCCGGCTGCGGTTGTTCTCCCATTGGTGGGAGTCGATTCTCCCTAGGGCTTTGAGGTGGTGATTCCTTTGGAGACTCCAACGATCTCTCGGCCTCCGCTTTTGGATCTGCAAATTTCAGCTTTTTAGCTTGTCCTTCACGTCTCCCTAGCCTGTAAAGTTTTTCTGGATCATCCACAAAATTATCAGGTTTGTTGGAGAGGTAGCCGTCCATCTCCTGTTAGGGTTAGCAATAGACAAAATATATGCAAAACGAAAAATAAAAACAAATCTAAGAAAACTAGGGTTAGACAAACTAGATTAGATTGATTTTGAGGATGATCAAAAGTTAGTAGATGCAAAAAGAAAAACCAAAAGAAAACTGAAAATTATTCACAAAAAGCAATAAAAGATCGAATCTCGATCACTTGTTCCCCGGTAACGGCGCCAGAAAAAGGGGCTTGTTGACGGTGTATATTCGTATCAAACTTCAATTGGACTTGCAAGCGAACAAGTCCCCTGTCGTAGTCAAGGGACCCTTCTTCCCTCAAGTGTGAACCCAAAGTATCGAATCCGTGGAACAAATGTGTGATGCAAGAATCAATCTAATAAAACCGATTACTTTGATCTTCAAAGGGGAATCTTATGCATCTAATCTAGAGAACATCATGAAAACGAATCTAACCTATGAAAACCAGAGGTAGAAAGAGGTAGAGAGGGATAGATAAACCAATCTAGAGAGATTAGATCAAGCCTTCGTTGAAGTTCCGAGCAAAGAAGAAGTAACCAAGTTCAATCTCATAAAAAGCGTCTTTAAATCACGGTTTCCCGTCCGACTCCGAAAACGCCCGCCTTTTGGAGCCACCGTTCTGTCACAACGCACTCCTATTCATGCGGGTTAGTCTAGGGCGAGTTCCAAGGACAAGTTGAAATCTCATGGAAGGTCAGGCATGCACCTCTAGCCGCCACGGCTACAAGAACAGCCTCAATGATCTATCTCGAGAATAGATCTTAAGATACGAAAAGCCAATTGAAATCAAAATCTTAGGAGAAACACTCGATCGCTAGAAAGCGAATTGCAACTTGATAATTCAACATAATACATGATACATGAATCAAGATCACCACCAGGATCCTACCTTGATCTTGCTTCTAACTCCGGGAACTCCGACGTGGTCTTCCTTGCAAGGTTCCCACACCGGCTAGGGAGGCCCTAGTCAACTAGCTCGACCCTCTCCTCTCCGAGATGGTGTCCCTCTCTTCTCTGCTCCTCGGCGGCAGATGGCGAATGAATTGATGCGTGGCGCCTGGCCTCGGGGCTATAAATAGCCCGAATGGCGGCTAGGTCAAAGGGGGGGCCGACCGGGCCTCGAAGTGGGCTGGGCCGGCCGGCCTGGGCCCACTTCGGCCCAGCCCGCGGCCTCCTTCGCTTGGTGTTGCTTCCCGAGTCTTCTAGAGTATTCCCCCAACTGCATGTGGGCCCTTGACGTCAGTTTCTCCGCGGTTTAGATGAAGCTCCTTGTCCCGCAAGATTCGGCATTTTTCTGTCTGGGTCCTCGGAGTTTTCCATCTTCACGGGTTTGGTCCTTGGGCTTCTTGGAGTCATGTTCACTTCATTGCTTGACTTGTACCGGGCTTTGAGGTCTTGTCACGAGGTGCTTAATGAACTTTACCCGGAAGTCTTGCTTTCAACGCTAAATTCCTACATAAACACTAAACTCCAAAACCGTCATGCACAAACGAACTTGTTATACCAAGGGGGTTAGTACCAATGGATAAGATATAAATTTCATGCCAACACCGAAGGTAAACTCATGGCCAGGTTGACGGAAATTCACCGTCAGCAGTTATTGTGGATCGTTTAACTAAGGTTGCTCATTTCATTCCGATGAAGACCACTTATACAGGAGCTACGTTGGCAGAGTTGTACATGTCCAGGATCGTGTGTTTGCATAGTGTGCCAAAGAAGATAGTGTCAGACAGAGGTACCCAGTTCACATCTCGCTTCTGGGAGAAACTGCACGAGTCTATGGATACAAAGTTGAACTTCAGCTCAGCCTATCACCCGCAGACAGATGGACAGACAGAGAGGACCAATCAGATTTTAGAGGACATGCTGAGGGCATGTGCGCTTAAGCATGGTGGTAGTTGGGACAAGAGCTTGTCGTATGCTGAGTTCTCTTACAACAAAAGCTACCAGGCTAGTCTCAAGATGGCACCCTTTGAGGCTTTGTATGGAAGAAAGTGTAGAACCCCGTTGTACTGGAGTGAGACAAGTGAAAGGCAGTTGTTTGGGGCTGACATCATTAGAGAGGTAGAAAAGCAGGTTCAGGTTATCAGGGAAAACTTGAGGATCGCTCAGTCTAGACAGAAGAGTTATGCAGACGGGAAAAGGAGAGACGTGGTCTTTCAGGAGGGAGACTAGGTGTACCTAAAGGTATCACCAATCAGAGGTTTGCATCGATTCAAGGTCAAAGGGAAGTTGTCACCTCGCTTTATTGGACCATTTAAGATCCTAGAGAGAGTGGGAGAAGTAGCTTACAAGTTGGAGTTGCCAAATCAGTTAGCTGATGTACATGATGTGTTCCACATCTCTCAGTTGAAAAAGGGTTTCAATCCTCATGACAAGGAGCCGTTACCTATGGATGAGCTAAAAATTAAGGAAGATCTCACCATTGTTGAACACCCTATTCGGATTTTGGACACTATGACACGAGTCACTAGGAATAGTGTGATTAAGATGTGCAAAGTACAGTGGAGTAACCATGCAGAGGATGAGGCAACATGGGAAAGAGAGGATGAATTGAAAGCAGAATTTCCAGATCTTTTCGCCAATCTATCCGAATCTCGAGGACAAGATTCATCTTAAGGGGGGTAGGATTTGTAACACCCTAATTTTACAAATTTGAGCTTTAAATAAAATTTGCTAGAAACCTTTATTTATGCTCCTAAGGATTATAGGGTTGCATTTAAATTCTTTTAGGCATTTAAGTTTTTCTAAAATAAAATAAATGAACTATAGGAATTTATTGTTGCATTCATGCTGGTGCATTGTCTTTGGTTGTTTGAATTCAAATTTTAATTTGAAGTCATTTGTTTGTGCCTTTTTAAAATGCCAAAACCCTTTTTATCCTATTCCTTAATCCTCCCCTCTTCTGGCCCGTTTCGGTTTTGCGGCCCAGCTAGCTAAGTCCGCCGCCACCCCTCTATCTCTTTTGCCAGCTCGCCTGCGTCGCCATTCTTTCGACCCAGCCGGCCTATCTTTCGTCGCCAGCCCACCCCGCAGCCTCCCGCAGCCCAGCACCGCCGGCCCAGTGAAAACCGCAGCCCACGCTCCCTCCCGCCGCTCGCTGCCGCTGCCAGGTGTGGCCCCCTTGTCATCCCCCACCTTGCGTCTGTCTCCAAGCCGGACTCAGGTCCGCGCCCCGCCGCGTCCGAGTCCACCTCGTGCGCGCCACCCCAGCTTGGCCCGCACGCCAAGGCCGAACCCCTGGCCTATTTAAGGCCACCGCCACCCTTGGGCCGCGCCACAAAAATCCCTAGCCGCCTGTGCCCTTGCGCCCGAGCTCGCGAAACCCTAGTTAGCACCGCCGCCGCTGATCTTTGCCGCCGTCACATCCCCGCCGTCGAGAAGCTGCCCTGGAGCCGCGCAAGGAGGTGAGGATCCTCCCGGTGCCGCTTTTCGTCGATCTCGTGCCCCGTCGTGTTTTAGCCGAGCCAGGCGCCGTCGCCGGAGTTGCGGCGCTGTGCTGTTCCGCCTCGCCGAGCCAGGCGCCATCTCCGTCGTGTTTCAGCCGACCACGCCACCCTAGATGAGTCCGCCGCCTTGCGCTCTACCTCCCGGTGCAATCCGTGCGCCAAATCGAGCCCCCCAGCTCGATCCCGAGCCGTGCCGGCGAGTTCGCCACCGTTCACCGCCGCTTGTCGTTGGCCTTGCGCTCGCGTGCTTCCGCAGTCATCGGATCGAGATCCGACGATCTCTGCTTGTTCTGATCTGAGTCAACCGCCGCCGCTTGCGTCAGCCGTTGGATCTAGATCCAACGGATCAGATCAAGTCGACCGGGTCAATACCGGTCAAACCTGAGTCATGCCCTATCGTTTTGCTAGCAAGCCCCTGAGTTCTTCATTTTTACGAATAGGTCCTCCCGCAGTGGAAGTTTCTTTACGGTTTAGTCCTTTTTCTTCGTTTGAGCCCTGAACCTTTAGTTTTCTTTACAGTTTAGTACTTTTATCTTCTTTAGTGCATATCTTGATTGTTTTAGCTCCGATTTTAGCGTTCTTTATGTCCACGCAATCGTCTCGAAGTGTAGATTAGTTTTATGTCTCTGTTTTGTTCTGTTAGTACTGTTTGATGATTGTTTCTTATTTATTCTTGTTGTTTGCTTGCATGTGAATATTGTGGAACGTAGAGAGTGAAGCGTTCGAAGGCTTTGAAGATCAAGACGCGCCAGAGTTTGAGCAGCAGAGTCTTGTTGAAGGCAAGTCTCCCTTGATGCATACCCACTTGTCCTATATAACATGCATTTAATTCATTGTATTTACTTTTGCTTGCATTAACTTTGACGAGAACCTACTAAGGATCATGCCTAGTCTTTTATGACCTTTGCCTTGTAACCGGGTTATTAAATTAATCTTGATGGTAGCTATTGCTTAGCGTACTTAACTGGGATGGTATTAATCAACTTGGATACCTTTATGATTCTATGTTCCGTTTTATGTTATTTTAATTGCAAGACCACCTTTGCTATGTTAATCGGAACATGGAGAACCACCCAGGAAAACAGTACAACCACAAGAACTAAACGGGCACTGGTCTTGGCTTAGTAATTAGGAACTTTAGCTTGGGGTGATCTTACCTGATAAGGACAAGGGATCGGCGGTACTGCGGGGTATGGACTCGCTCTAGCAGGGGGTTGGGTGAGTTATTTTTTTATGGTGGGGTATCGACCTGCTAGGGGACTTTATACCTTGCTAACTGATCCGGACCTTGTGGGTCAGAACTTGCTAGGGAACCTTTGTAAAGGCCATGTAGCGTCCCTATGCAACCACACCTCGGTAGTGTGGTATGGTGCCTTGCAAACACCGCATGGTTGGGTTCAAAGTTCTTCGGAGCTTTTACGCTGCTTGTGGTGAAAGTGTACAACCTCTGCAGAGTGTAAAACTAACTAGTTAGCCGTGCTCACGGTCAAGAGTGGCCTGGACCCTCACATGACTAAGTTATGGAACTTGATATTAAATTGTCGTTCTATCTTTACTTATGATGCTTATACTTTATTAATTGTGGGTTGGTATGAACTTACACTCTTTAGTAATTATGTTGCTAATAAAACTTGACTCACTAAAATGCTAAACTGCTTGAACCTTAGCCATCCACCATATGGCCTTGCATGTTATGTTGTTTTCCCCTTGCTGAGTACGGCACGTGCTCACGCTTGTCTATTTTCTTGTATCTACAATACTCGGATTGCTGCTCAGACTGGGAGAGGTTTGAAGACTACCCCGGTGACTTCCAGGAGTTCTAGGTGTGCGTGTCTTCAGTCAGCTGCCTGTGGAGGCATCTTTATCCGTTGCGAGAACTCGTTATTTATGTTTCGTTTAAGACTTTGGTCATGTCATAACTCTTCATTCGTGTGGCACTGATTTTGGTATTCCCAATGTCATTGCGTGTGTGTAACTTGATCCTGGCGCACACGTAATCAATACATTCGGGTTTGCCTTTAAAACTGGGTGTGACATTCACTCCGCCTTAAGCCTACCTTATGTTGTTCTGTTGTGGTTTCGCCCAATTCGGGTATGGTAGGAGGTACAGAGAATCTCAATGCATTCATGCTGCAAATTCGCGCGTGAATACTTGAGTTTTTGGGTACAGGTTTTTTAGGTACACAATACCACCCAACGGTAGTATGGTGGTATTATCGGGTTTTTTTCAGTTTTTTACTATGGGTAAAATGGTAATTTGCTCGATGTATATTGTTTGGAAAAAATTTTCCCACTGCCAAGGTTACATAAAAAGACTTGATTTCATATATTACAATAATATTATTTTGTATATTTCCGATAATACTCATGTACTACTCATACCACCTATGAATAACACACATACCACGCTAAAAAACCGGTGGTACAGAATTAATCTTAACCGTCAGATCCTTACATATAGGTCCTTTTATATTACATTCGAGTCCTTTTCAACCGGTGGTACAGGGTGGTGTTGTGTACCGTAAAAAACCTCTGTCAAAGAACATCAGTACTGTAGCAGTCTAGCTACTTGTGTTGCGGTCAGATGTAGGAGGAAGAACGCCACGTCTGGGACATGGAACCATGGCGAGGGCCCGGTGCAAGAATTCCAGAAGGAAGAACGCGATGACGGCAAGCCCCAATGCAAGAAGTGCGGGGCGTGCCGCGGCGACGGCGGCAAAGGCACACGGCGAGAGCCTGCAGGTTGTCCTGCAGAAGTGCACGAGCAGGGATGTGATTCACTTTGACTTGGTCTTGCGATCGTGGCCACGCGAACGCGATCCTACGGCCCAGGTGGGGTACAGCCCGGACGGTAAAGGAGATATCGTCGACCCCGGGTGTCCCGCGGCCCGCGCGCGCTCGCTGCCGCCGCGCCAACCGTCGTCGGAGGTCACCCGCCGCGCTAGCTTGCACCGGAGGTCCTCGTCTCCGCTTCCTCGGCTCGGCGACGCCGCCTGTGGCCGAGCGCCTCCTTCCTTTCCCCGCGTTGCGCCTTCGCACCTGCTCGCCGCGGAACGCCCCGCGCGCGCGGCGCAGACCCGTGGCCCTGGCACGCGCATGTCGCCGCCGACTCGTCGTCATGGCCCTCCATCCCATTCTCCTCCTCCTTCCAGGTAACCACCCGCGATTTCGGTGCCTCGACGTCAGCCTCCGCGATGCCCTTGTCTAGCACAGCGCGTGAGCTCACTCACCTTGAGCACCACATGCCTGTTACGTATGCAAATCGCATCTCTGCACACTACGTGGAGGTTGATTGGCGTCGCCCTTACACTGCAACTGCAAAGTTCAAAGGCAAATTGATGGTTTCTTTGCACAAGTTATCAATCAGAATGTAATAACCAGAAACACTCATGAGAATGGGATGGCGCTAACTTCACTCTGCCCGCTGTCAAAAGGCAGGTAGTGTTGATGTTTAGTGTTCACAATTTGCATTGTCACTGCAGGTTTCTACTTTGTGCATGGTAGAATGTAGATCGACTGGCCACCATTTCGACTGAAAGCCGAGCTTCAGGTCACCAGTTTGACTAATTAGAAGTATTACACGTGGACTAATGAGAAAACTCATTTCGTAACCCTTTTAATTTTTGGAGACGAATTTAACGAGCCTAATTATGTCATAATTAGACAATGTTGTGCTACAGTAAATAATCTATAATAACAGATTAATTAGGCTATAGATTTATCTTGCGATTTCCTATTCATCCATGTAGTTAGTTTTGTAACGGCAGTCCCAATGGAAGAAACTACTATAGTTTCTATAGCATATGACAACGTGTCAAGAAACTAATCTTTTCAATGGAAAAAATTTGACAAAAAAAAAAGAATCAATCAGCAAGTTTTGGTTCCCAGGATCTTCTGCATAGACCACACATCCCTTCTCTTCTCTCCCTTGTTCTTGCACAGCGCCGGCCTCAACTCAACTACCTCGCCATCCCTGCCCGCGGAGTTGTGGGTCGCGGAGCGGCGGCGCAAGACTGGCCACGCCCCAGTCCCGCGCGCGAGGCGTCCCCGTCGCAGCTTCCGACGGCGAGGTGCTCTGGCCCCGCGCTTGGAGTCTTGGGTTGCGACCCCGGCACTGGGAGCGACGGCGCAGAACCACGCGGGAGGCACCCCTGCCCGCAACTGCCCCCGCCCACGAGGTGGACCAATGACGAGGCACTGGGAGCGGCCGCGCAGGCTGCCGGGTGAGACGAGGCATGGGTCCGGCGGTGACCTCCCCTAATTCCCCGCCAGGACCGCCGACACGTGGGCTCTCCGGCCGAGCTCTCCTGGAGCGGCGGCCCGAGGCGGCACAGAGCGGCGACCTGGACGCGTCCTTGATTCCCCTCCTGGAGCACCAGCGCGGTAGGGCAGCCTGCATACGCCCGCTAGGGGCGCGACAGCCGGTGCTCAGCGCCCCGAGCTTGCCTGCCAAGGGCACGGCGGCCGAAGCTCACTGGCGGGGACACGGCGCCCTGGACTTGTCGTGGTTTTGAAACTGCCGGTAAGTAAAATCACGGATTGCGCGTCGGGCCTCAGATGGTTGTGCAAATAGGGACACAAGGATTTATACTGGTTCGGGTCTCCGTGGAGTAATACCCTACGTCCAGTTCGTGCTGCTCATGTTGTTTGCACTGGTTTGTAGTGGGGCGATACAAACTGGTTAGAGAGGGACGAGTTCCTAGGTCTCTGTGGTGTGTGTACATGGTTCTTGTAGCAGAATTCTGCGTACGTGTGTGTGGGAGCCAAGTCTGCCCGAAGGAAGAAGAAGAATAGTGAGAGAGAACTCCCTCGGAGTGGAGAGAGAAAAAAAGAGAATCCCCCTTTACCTTCAGTGCCCTCCCTTTTATAAGCCAAGAGAAGACTTACATGTGAAGGTAACAAGAGAGAGTACACGGTATTCGAGAGTACAGGGAAGAGCTTTTGCCTATGTCGTGGGCCCCGCCGTCCTCAGGAGTAGCTGTCACAGTGAACTTGTCAGACAAGTAGAGAGCTTTAGGGAGTTCCTTAGCTGTGAAGGAGCAATTGGTCGGAGACGGAGACTCCGAGCTCAGTAGATCGGACCAAGCAAAACCCAGTAGGTCGTGCGAGGCGGTGTTTTAGTAGGTCAGACAAGTTAGCTCGTGCGGGGGAGCTTCCGACCTATGCATGCATGGCTTGTAGCCTTGTAGAAGTAGAGTAGGTTCTCAAGTGCTTTAGGTGTGCATGCAAGTGGCTAGTGTAGGTACTCAAGTATGCATGCATGTAGGTGATGTAGGCACTCGAGTGTTTAGATGCATGCTTGCAGCAAGTTTGCATGTGTGTTCAAAGCATCTCATGCGTGTTTTAGCAGGAGTTGGGTGAATCGCATTTTTTGCACTGCTGATCGATCGGGTCGGGTGAAACAACGATTTATTTGGTCAAGGGCTATTGTCATTGATTCGTTGTCTTTGGGTACCCCTAATATGGGTCCCTGTTAGGACTCGCCTCGCAACTGGCGGCGGCCGGAGCTCGCCCACCTGGGCTCTCAGCGTCAAGCCTACGCGGCGCGCGTGGAGTCAAGGCAGCGCACCGCATCCGGAAGGCCGCCTCGGAGAGCGGTCATTTCTTCGTGTCTCGATTCATGTGAGGACGCCATTCCTTCCTCAAGAAATGATTTCTACAGTTTCTCCTCTCTTTCTTCATTTATTAGCTGCCATGTCATCATTTTTGCTTACGTGGCACCTCATTTATTAGGGTTATGAACCATCAAATTAATGCCATTGGGACTGCCCTAATGCCTATTTTTGCTTGGCTCAAAGACCAAGGAAAGCACTCCCATCAAAAATGCAACAAAGGTCCATCAACTTGTATGGATATGTCATTTAGGTCCATCAACTTCGAAAATGCATTTCTAGGTCCATAAACTTGTTGAGTAGTTCACCGCAGGTCCATAGCTGTCTACATATGCTTCTACTACTGACATAACATGATGACTTGGCTCGGTGAAGCATATTTAGCTAAGGCGTTTCATCGAACAGCTTATGAGTTGCACGTACTTGACATTTCCGGAGCTGAACGGCAGTAGCCTCGTCCCGTGCGGTGACATGAGAGGAGGCTACTGTTGTTTTAGCTCAAGGAATGGCAAGTCTCTCTCGCTCATATGTAACCTACTTGTTGAAATGCCTCATCTAGAAGATGTTGTTGGAGCCAATTCATCATGTCGACATCAGTAGAAGCATATATGGATGGTTATGGACCCGCGGTGAGCGATTCAACAAGTTTATGACCTAAAAATGCATTTTCAAATTTAATGGACCTAAGTGACTCGCCATTACAAGTTGATGGACCTCTTAGGAAAAAACAACCAGCTTTTATTGTGAATTTTTTTACTCTCTGCATGTGCTTCACTCCGGAGTTGTGCATGTGATGAATTGCTGTGGTACCAATCCCCAAAGCATCACTCCCAACGAAAAATAAGAATCGGCCTTGCAAAAATGAAGTTTTGAGATTTTATAATATGCCTTACATAGGAGGGAGTATTCAGTAATTGTGCAAGTACACCTGGGGACCACCTTCCGTGTATATATAAAGGGAATGGCATTTATTTATAAACTTATTCCGATGTAGGACGTGGTTCCTCTCTCATCCATGATTTAGCTTATTAGTGGCGCTCCGGAGGGTCCCATTTGTGCATCCCAGGGCAGTGTGGATAATTCGGAGCTGTGGAAGAGGATGATGTCAGCCCATGAACACATAAATAAGTCATTAATATCATCTATGGGACCTTCCTGGTAGATACATCATCAAATTACAATGTCTGAGATACTCACTCTGTTTCAAATTACTTGTCATTTCTGTTTTTCTAGATATATATATATATATAGACATAAATAAATATCTAAGTATATAACAAAAGGAATATATGTGAAAAAAATCGAAACGACAAGTAATTTGGAACGAATGAAGTACTATGTAATTTAAGTTTTTTTACAGGTGAAAATACGTTGACGCGGCAGTTAGGCTTGGGCTTGAACTTGGGCCGAGTGGTGGCGTGCGGCGGCGGCCAGGCGTTGGGGGCCGCGGTGGCCCCCTGCGGTGTTTTTTTTGTTTTGAAAAAATTTCTTTGCCAAGAACTATTTGCGCTCACGACACACGTGTGCCGAGAGGGTTTGACATGGCTCTCGGAAAAGAGCCCTTCGCCAGTAGAATTGCACCGAGAGCCCTTCGCCGAGAGGATGCTGACTCTCGGCGAAAGCTCGGAATCCAGTAGTGAAGGCATGGGTGATTAGCTTTGGGACAGTGGGTTGACATTGGTAGTTGTATTGCTTTGGATGTTTTAATAGAAGTTACGGAATGTGCTAAAAAAATAATGGCAGTTACGGAATGTGCTAAAAAAAATAATGGCACTTACGGAAAATAAAGGAGTCCACCTTAAGTCCTTAACTAATATACCAATCAGTCAAATTTATCATGTACGTTAAGTTGTTAACTTGAAGCAGAATTAAATTAGCAATGATCCAAATATTCCTAGAATGCCTTGTATTTTAGAATGAAGAGAGTAATCGTAGTAGGATTTCAGAAGTCAAGGTTTGTATATTTTGATCCACAATTAGCTAGTGAACTACATAACAGCATGCAAAAGATCAATACTACGTACATATTATGTATATCTTCTTCCGTCTGTTCTTAACTAAATTCGATGCCACACTACTAAATATTTATAGGTGACAAGGTTCAAATACTTTGTCCCTAAACTGTTGACCAAGGTTCAAATTTGTCCCTCAACTTTCAAATAGAAAATTTTAGTCCTCCGACTTCTATTTTCAGCAGGTTCAATTTCATCCTTCATCGTAGCTGACCATCCACGTTGGCATGCCACAAATGCCAATCTATGAATGTATTATCACTGAAGGCAATGTAATGTCTATGGAATTTGAGCAGAAAAACATAGATACAAATGCATTATGATTTATGAAATTGATGGTGGTTGAATGAGAGGATAACATCATGATGCCTCAGGTTCAAAAGTAGTGTTGAGAGAATAATACAGTTCTCACGTTCAAACAAGAAGCAACTACAAATGAAACTACTTAGTCTTCTCGGATGATACATGTTGCTATCCTTTTTTTTTTTTTTTTGCTTTCTCCTAGTCCGGGTTGAACTAGATTTAATCTTCACATATGTGTTTGTAAAATTCTACCTTACATACAGGTGATGTACTGATGTGGCACGCCAACTCGGACAAAGGATGTGATTGAACATGAAAATAGAAGTTGGAGAATTTGGTCCAATTGAAATTTAAGGGGTGAACTACCCTCAATCAATGAGGGACAAAAACACTTGTTTTGCCTAATAAGAATGAAATCTACTGAGACTTTTGAGAGTAGGCTACTACTATATGGTACAAGAGAAACAGAGGAAGTACTCACCCGCCCGATGGGAATTACCTATGTTGGCACATACTCGAATGCCGCTTACAAAAGCCAGCGAAACGAGTACAAAAGCCAGCGAAACGAGGACATGGAGGAGCAGACGAATCGGGAAGCGGACACTAGTAGTGTTGGGTGACATTATTGGGTGTTGCTGGTTGGCAGAGATGTGTTGCACGCCTTATTTAGTTATTTTGAGCGAGGTCGGGAGTTAGTATAATGGAAACTTGGCGCTCAAATAAATAAGCCAGCGCTCCATGTTTGCGTTATAACAATAAACACGCCCTGCTCCAAGATCACAACCGCGTGTGTACTAGCGCAGAGAGTTAGTGGCGGACACAAAATTTTAAAATTGAGTGCACATAGCTAGGTAACTATCCGATAATGACATATAAGAAGACCCGACTAAATGAAATGTCGTTATATTTTATTATAAACGATGGCGAATAATCGACGAAAAGCAAAGAAATCAAACTGCAAAGAGACACGAGATTTAACGTGGAAAACTCCCCTCCCAACACGAGAGGGAAAAACCACGGGCGCCAGGCAGCAAAAATTTCACTATGATCGGAGTGCAGTTAAACACCAACGGCGGCGGCTTACAAGAAGTAGAGAGAATCAATCTCCAATGAAAAATCCTAACGGGGATATATGACCCGTACCATTGAATCAATCTCCAATCACTCATACAACATATTTTCGGATCATCATTCAACATATTTTTATGTGAGGACACCCAATCACTCATACATATCTAATTTGTGTGCAACACATTCCACTAACTAAAATTTCCTGTTCGACACGGCGCAAATGTGGCTCTGCCCTTGACACTAAAAAAAGTCCATATTAGCATTCCGTGTGCGCTCTCTCTCGGCAAGGAAACAAGAAGCAGAGCACAGCACGCACCGGCACCACACCATCACAAAATCCTACGCTCGTTTCCTCCCTCTCCAAATTCAGTGAGTACGTACGAGCTTCCCGATCCAAGCTACACGGCCAGATGTTCCACCTCCTCAAGCACCAAATCCACCTCCCTGGTTCCACGCCGCCAAACAACCAGCTGGTACGTAGCAGCAGCAGCTAGCAACGGACAAGGAGAGGTTGACAGGAGATTTAGCGGGGGGGGGGGGGGGGGTTGGATTTCCCGAACTAAAGTTTAATTTCGTCACGCCGGATATTTAGATGCTAATTAGAAGTATTCGACATACACTAATTATAAAATTAGTTGCCTAGATGGAGGGTAATCAATTCATGATAAGATTTAATAGATTCGTCCCGTGATTAAGCTTCATCTCTGTAATTAGTTTCAAAATTATTCTTATTTAACCTTTTTAATTGGCATAAAAAATTCGATGCGACATAAGTTAAACTTTAGCTCATGAATGGAAACACCTTTTATGACATCGGGCGACGAGTGGAGTATATGACCACCACATACTGGAGTTAGTGGAGTGTGCAAGACCTACCTGCCCACTCCGCTTGGCCGTGTCGAGTTAGTGGAGTACATGGAAATGTTTACCGGCCAATGGTTACGGCGCCCCCATATTGCGCGTTGCCGTGCGTTGCCGTTGCCTAGACTTTAATAAATTCTAGTGGATTAGATAGTACTCAATTTGGCTGAGAAATATTTTTAATTATTTTTATCTTTATAGATAGCAGACTATGAATTCAATGTCGTCGGTGATGAACTAAAATAAATAAGGGAATAAATCGGGTGGAAACTATACCCTTCGTGAAAACCTGTGCAAATCATAGCAAAAAAGTCGTCTAAATTCATCAAAAGAATCACACATGTACATGATATGATGATACACAACCTTGTAAAATATCTTGTCCAAATTGACTTTGTTTGGGAGATATAAAAATAATAAATTTTTAACAAATTATTTGAACATTTTTTCTGGTTTGAAATTTGTTATTTTTATATCTCACAACCAAAATCGAGTTTAGACAAGATATTCTATAAGGCTGTGTGTATCATCATTTCATCTGTACGTGTAATTTTTTTATTGAATTTAGATGACTTTTTATGTGGTTTGCACAAATTTTCACAAAGGGTGTGGTTTCTACCCGATACGCTCCCAATAAATAAGCAGGCGACCGACCAGTGGATGGATGGACAAGGACATGTGTAGTGTGTAATCCCTTCATATTGCAAAGGAAGTCATTTATTAGGACATTAACACGGTCTGCAAAACATAACTTTGACTAATACTTTTTACTATAAAAATATTTAGAAACACATTTAAAGATTACTTTTGTGAAATGATATTTCAATACGAATCTACTCATACTATTGTCACATTCCTAAACTTAATAAATAAAAAAATATTTACAGTCAAAGTTTAAAATTTTGACTCAATTCGGCAATGATGCTCATAGTTTCTTGAATTTATTTCAAGATTTAACCGGCGCTATTCTTTCAGTGGTTTGTGACGTGTCCATCGATAGAGAGACGATGTTAGTTGTGACTTCGTCAATTTTGAGGATTTGTCGGTTCAGTTTTTCGGAGGTATAAGGGTAGGGTTGCATACGTATTCGTATGGGATGAATGTGCTGCGCACATGTACATGAGCGTCTGTACTGCGTGATTAAAAAAATGCTTCTACTCATGCATGCACACCGAATCCAAGTTTTGTATCCATCATTATTTTTTCCCCTTGTTCAGAGACCTTTTGAAGGCTTCAAATTAACCTTCATAAGGTGCGCACTATAAAAAGAAAGAAGTCATAGAAATTCTCGAAAAAAGGAAAAATATCTTGCTTTCAATTCTGCATACTCAATAATTATCGTGGAGAACAGTGTGGGTCGTCGAGACGAGTGAAAGGGATTCACGGGTGGATCCAAAACTGGGTAAGGGGGGAACGGGTAGGGGTAACCTTGGTGAGAAAAAAAAATAGATTTTAGGTCCTGTTTGGGGGCAGCTTTTGGAGCTTTTGCTTCTTCAAGAAGCTCCAAAAGCCAAAACCTCCCCAAACAGGGTCTGCTGCTCCCAAAAGCAAAAGCTCAGGAACTCCTTTTACAGTAACAATTGAAAAGCTCCTCTCCCGCAGCTTTCCGAGCTTCTGCAGATGAAACGTTTTTTCTCCTTTCTTTCCCGTCTCTTCTCCTCCACGCACTCATCCCCTCCGCCGGACGGCCGGACCTATGCTCAACCCTCGCCTCTCCCCCGCCAACCGCGCCTAGGCCCCTCGTCGATCGCCGGTCGCCGTAGACGCAGTCCCCAATTCTTTCCTTGGCCGGAGCTCCACCGCGCCACCATCTACGGCTTAGGATCCCCTGGGCGGAGATGCCCGATGCTACCATGGTCGAGCTCCGTGGCTGCGGCTTAGGGACGGCGGGGCGAGCTCCCCTGGGCGGCACGGCGAGCTCCCGGCAGCGCTCCCCTCTTCCCCTTCTTACTCGCCGCGAAGAGGGGCAGCAGCGGCGGGAGACCGCGCCACCTCCGGATCCACAGCAGGCGACCCGAGATGAGCTCCTTTTCTCACCTCCGCCGCGCTCCCTTTCCTTGTTCCTGCGTCGTCGCCATCCTTCCCGATGCGCCGTCGCCGTCCTTCACGCGGCGCCGGCCGCCACCCTTCCCCTCCGCTGCTCCAGGCCCTTCACTCATGTCGGCGTCACCTTGCCAAAAGCTCTATCGGAGAACCTTCCCCAAACAGGCACACCTAGCTTTTCCCAAAAGCCGATTCCTACACCAGCAAGATGTGCTTCTCCAGGAAGCGCTTTTGGAGAAGCTGCAGCTCCCCCAAACAGGGACTTAGGCAGAAACACATCCTAACATCGATTTTCTATGGGCCTCCACCTTATCCTCTCCCTTAATTGCATGACAATGGGTACGTCCGACTTGAGGGGTACAAGTTCATTAGCTAGTTACCAATGCTGTTTGTTGCAGCAAACCTGGATCCTTATAATCTTAGGCCATTCTTCTTCCAGGCTATTATGAATGCAAAATATGTGCTGCTACGAGACATCACAGCTCAACTGACGCAAACAGCTGCTGTAGCATATGGGTCCTGCCCGTTGTTCGTCCTATTTATCAGCTAATTCATTCTGTTGCCTCTTGAAGAACCGATTAGGCGACCAGAGAGGGGGAGTGATTGGGAGCCGATAAAAATTCTTTCCGAAGATGAACTCGGTCTATGCCCCAAATCCACAACCAATATTTCCCACACGAGAGCAGCTCTAAACTAGGCACACACAAGCCTACAAGACCTAGAGACAAGCCACGAACAAAGCTAGAAGGATTAGAAGCGGAAGCAAATCACAAGAGGCAAAGCAACAAGCTGTCTGCCTGGGCAGGGGCAGACTGTCCGCACAGTAGGGGCGGACCGTCCGCGGTACCCTGGCGGACTGTCTGCGATGCTCTCGCGGACCGTCCGAAAAAGCCACCCGAACCTCCAGTAGCGCACCACGAAAAATGGACCGTCCGACGCCTACCCGCGGACCGTCCGCCACACACGGACCGTCCGTACTCAACCCACGGACCGTCCGCCAAACCTCGTGCACCAAAAATCCACCGACAAAATGGATCGAACGGAAGACACGAAAGAACTCGCGACGAACACGAAGAACAACTGGCTGAAAGCCTCCTCGCGGACCGTCCGCACGGGGCTCGCGGACCGTCCGCCAGGAGCACGGACAGCAGCCCGAGCTCGACCCTTTGAAGGTCAACCCTTCCTTCCTTTCACCCGATCTCTCGAATCAACCAAGGGAAAGCTACCAAATCATAGGGGAAGGTGAAGCGCCTCTAGGAGATGTTATACCTACGAATTTGGAGATTCTACCGAGCTCAACCAAAAAGCTAGGGTTCCAATCGAAATCCACGAATCGGAGGCCAAATCCGGCATTTGAGGGATCAAGTTCAAGCACAAAGATGTACAAGACATCTATCCATGATTCCCTCAAAGAAAACCGAACACAAACGCCTCAGAATCGACGAATCGAGCCATGCACAAAAATCCTCCAAAAATACCTCCGAAAATCACATAAAAGAAAAACACTCAGGATAAAATGATTTGGCACTAGATTAAGAGAATGATTTCACTAAGAATCACTTTGCCATATCCGGTTACAAGCCACTCACAAGAATCACAAATCTTGGATGGCAAAAAGCTCAAACAAAGAGCCACACTCACCTCTCTCCCTCTCTCCTAAAGAGCACTCCAAAATGAAAGAGCACTCCCACCACTAGCCAAAGAGTTGGCTGAAAATTCAGCCCCCTCCTCCTATATATAGGCCCTCCAGAAAAGACCGAAGTACCCCTACACTAGGAGTTACAACTCAAGCCCTCACAGGGGCATTTGGTCAACACATGAAGTTCTCCATCGGACGGCCGCGCAACCATCAGGCCTTCGCGTCCTCCCAACGCAAGCACCTCGATCATGCCGCGTGTCGCCCGCTTCGAAGCTTCTCGGTGTGCCCGGATCCCGTCTCCGCCCACCGAGCCTTCGGTCTTGGTTTTGTGGCTCAACCAAGTAACCCCGACGGTTTTGTGGTGAACCGCCGCAAACCCCGCGGACTCGGTGTAGCCTCCATGCCAATCCCACTCATTACTTGGCCGCCACGTCGTCCCGGCTCGATCTTGGTTTTGAGGCTCAACCAAGAAACCGTACACGACTTTGTCTTACTTTTCTTGCCACCATGCGGCCCGCACTTGATCCTATTCGGCCACCGGGTCCATCGAGCCGAGCCTACTTGTCTCTCCACTCCTCGGAGGCCACACAGGCTAAGACCTTTCGCGCCCGCTCTTCACCTGCACCAACGCAAATCAAGCCGCAACCTGCACCTGCAATACTCGGCAAGAGTCAATCCACACCACGTTGTCAATCACTCATCACACCAAGGAGCGACCATCGACCGGTCCTCGGACGCTCCGGTCCTCACCTCTCCCCTCCATAGTACACATTCCACTAATAAAAATTTTCAGTTGGAAACTAAAAAAAATTAGCCTTGTCTCCGTCCTCCAATCGTTCCCGCTCTTTCGGCAAGGGAACAAAAGAAGCAGAGCTGTTGCGAATATGACCATCTAGCCATTTGTTCGAGTATGATTTTCATAATTTATGGCAACATGATTCATGAGACTAACTATTGTGGTCGAACATGTCTTTGTAAACATTATAAGTCCCATGAATGAAACCACAATCAAAGCTAACATACCACCGGTTAAACATAGCAAAATCTAGAGTTAAGTCCAAGTGATGCAAGTTGAAAGAGATACAAAACTGCCAAAAGACACCGTTAGATCAACCGACGGTACCCCAGAGAGGCAACAGTGCAAGTGTCGGAGCAACTGTGTCACACCTGGTTTTAGAAAACAAACCAAGTGCATACCTATATGTATGCATGATCTAGTTTCATACATATAGAAGACATAAATGAATAGCAGTAACAGTATCACATAAAGAACATAAACAAACTTACAAATCTATCATAGTTATACAGCTCAATCCTGGAAACGGAGGCGTCAAACTCCATAAGCAATCGACTGGGGGCTACGTATGCCTAGCATCAACACCATCTTCAACAGCTTCACACCTTTTCCTTCTGAGCAGCAGTAAGAATGGATGAGTACACTTATGGTTGGTACTCAACAAGGCTACAAAAAATAACCAGAATATATTATTTAAGTCCATCTTTAAATATAATTAATCATGTCAGGGTCCAGGCCGCTCTTGACCGTGAGCACGACTAATTGATTAGTTTTATACTCTGTAGAGGTTGTACACTTTCACCACAAGTCGTGTAAAAGTTCAAAAGAACTTTAGACCCAACCATGCGATGCGGATCAAGCACCATACCACACTTCTGAGGTGTGATTTCATAGGAACGCTACGATGTTTTTACAAAGTTTCCCCAGAAAGTTGCGACCCACAAGGTTCGGATCAGTTAGCAAGGCATAAAGGCACCTAGCAGATCCATACCCTGCCTTAGAAAGGTCGAACTCCCCACTAGGGCAGGTCCATACCCCGCCTGCCGCCGCCCCTTGTCCTTATCAAGTAAGGCCACCCCAAGCTAGAGTCCCTAATTATTCAACCAAGACCGGTGCCCGTTTAGTCCTTGTGGTTGCACTATTGTCCTGGGTGGTCTCCATGTTCCGATTAAGACACAATATTCTTGTAAATAAAGCACAGATAGAAGGATGGTTAGGGACACTTGTCTTTCTCCAATGAAAAGCTACTCTTACTGCTCTTTCTTCATCTCTTGCTTTTTTGGATCTCTTTATCTTCAAAGCAAACAAACAGTGATCCTTCTTTTACTCGAAGCAACATCGGGAACAACCATACAAATCAAACAAGCAAGTACAACTAAGAACAATGCACCATTCAAAAGAAAAGCTTTAAAAGAATGCACTAAAAGATAGGCTCGACTCTATGGTTACGCATGAACGAAAGAGATGCTGAAAACGGAACTACGGTCGAAAAAACAAAGCTATCGAGAGATTATTATCAAACAACAAGAGACTAGGTGGTAGGTATATTTTAATTAGAGAAATTTGTGTGGGAAGAATACTTCAGAGAAATACTCTATGTTGGAATGAAGCAAAGTTACATTTAATTATAGAAAACATGATTAACCTAATCATATTTTATTTGCAGATATTTAAGTACAAGTTATATCAAATTAACAATTAATATTAGAAAGACAAAGCATGTATAAGAATCTAATCGAAAGACTTTATATCTTGTGTTCAACTACATATATTAATATTGGAAAGATAATTATATTATCATTAAGCATATTAGCTTTATTATGAAAACTGATGTATAACTCTAACATATTTTATTTAACAAAAACTAGTTATGAATAAGAATTAACCCATTTACATCATGATTAATAAAACCAGAATAGAACATAATCACTTTTATTTAGAAAACCAATGGAATAAGAATTAGTCAAGATTAACATGCATCTTTAGTGTTAAAACAAGCAACATGTGATACACATGCTAACGTAGGTTATGGTGAAACGAACTAGAACGATAGCAATGAACTAATCAAACGCACAAGAAAACCTTAAGGCAGGCTTCAGGAAAAACTAGTGTACAAAGAGAACTAGCCTGAAGGGATAACGTCTAGATGAAGATATACTGAACTGGCTGGCAAAAGAAAATGATAGCAAGATTGGCTCTAAAGAGATGGCTACCACAGGTGTGAGCATAAAGAGCACAACTGACTCACAAAGAGACAACCGAGACAGGTTAGCCAGGAAACGACAAAGAAAACTAAGTTAAGATAGCCATGAACTAGATGCTAATAAATATGATTATAAGAGAACATGAAACAAGAATGGTAGCATTACTTGGTAAGCAAATGAGCAGTGCAAACTACTCACACAGATAAATCTACTAAGCAAAATAGAAAGTCTAAGGGTTGATTAGATGCACATGGTTTGAGCTTGAGCTAACACTAGAAAGTTTTAGAGCTTCAGATAGACTTGATCAAAAAAGATACTGAGATAGAGCTGATAGAGAACAACTAACGATTGATTTGCATATATGAACATGAAAGATTATGAGCTTAGGTTCATTTTAATTAGCAAAAATATATAAAGGATATTTCATAAATAAAATACCCTATGTTGGAATTAATGCACATTATACTTTATTTGCAAAAATCGAAGTAAAGAACCAAGCTAAGTTTTATTTATAAACATTCATGTATAAATTAGACCAATTACACACTTTACTTTAGAAAGGTTAGAATAACTACTTGACTTAAAGCATGTGTCATGTTGAGCTAAACAAACTTTATATAGAGAACACATGTGTGTTGGCATTAGTCATTTTAGCAATAATTATGAAAACTGAGTTATAGCTTAACAATATTTTAATTAGAAAGATTCAAGTATAAATTATACCTTTTAAGCATTTACCTTTGGAAAGGCTAAACTATGTAAAAACATCTAAACACAACTTTATGATTCAAGTGGATGACATTATTATTGAAGAAAATATCATTACTTTGGTATAAATCAAGTTACATTTATTTATAAAAACCGGTATAAAAGCCTAATCAACTTTTAATTAGAAAAGTTAATTAAATATTAAGCAAATTAATATTTGATTTATTAAAAACCGATGTAAAGATATAATTATCTTTTATTAAGAAAACATGTGAGTAATCATTAATCAAATTAACATTTATTTAAATGCGGTGTAGAACACTAAATAGCTTCTAATTAAAGAAGACATGTTTACAAGGCATTAAACAAAATTAATATCAAATTAATTTTTAGAAAACATGCATGATGAAAACACACCACCAATGTGCACTTATTTTATTATGAACCTACTGCAACTTGAATGAATTAAAACGGAGCTAAAACATAGATTCTATGGAATAAACAAGATTAAAAGGACCTAGATGCGATTATCTATAGATATCAGGGGTTAACATATAAGATTGGCAAGACACATCCAACAGTGCTCGCAAAAAGGATAAACTTTAGGGTTTTATCTGAAAAGATGCAAGGCTAGGGTTAGATTGAAAGGATCTAATCTATACAGGGGTTTTACGCAAGAGCTACAAGACTCAAGGAACTACTCTAAGGATAACAGGAAAACCTAGGGGCCTTACTACAAAAATGAGGAGTCTAGGTATGGGCCAGTTCAAATCGTCAGCGGCTCAGGCGACCTAGGGTTCAGGCAAGGAAAGGAACGGAGAGAGGAGAGCGAGGGGAACTCGATGGTGTGCTCACCACGGGCGGAGGTACAAGGAGACGGCCGGAATCGGAAGAGGACGACAGACGGCGGCCGACTCAGGTGTCGCACGGGCGGCGGCTTTTCCGGTGTACCTCCAGTGGCGGGCGAGGGCTCCTTGGATGCGGCTCTTCCCGGTGAAGCTTGAGGAGGGGCAGCTTCCTCCGAGGACCTATTGTCGGTGTTTTAGACCGGCAAACCTACCAAAGGGGTACCCGAGGTAGTAGATTGTGCGGTGGAGGATCGTGATCAGGAGACCTGGAGCTCGAAGGTAAAGGCAGGGACACGGGACACAAGATTTATACAGCTGCCAAAGTAGCGAGCCCTACGTCCTGTTTGGGGTATCAAGTATGGTGCCCTGCGCTTGGTGTTGGGTTGGTCCAATGTCCTCCTAGGTACGCAACCCTCGCCTTTATATAGTCCAGGGGGTGGGTTCCTAGTCGATTACAAGGCAGGAGTCCTAGTAGGATTACATGGGAATTCTAGTAGGAGTCCGTCTTCTTCCTTACTTGCGGGTACCCGGGGTGTATGCCCGACAAGCCCCCGAGCACTTTGTAGTCGAGAGTAGTATTTCGAGTAGTCTTGAAGCCTCTTCGATTAGTTCTTGAGCGTCTTCGAGTACTGCTTGGAGAAGTCTTCAATAGTACTTGAACTACCAGGAGGCTAGAAGGTGGTCCAGCTCATCTGTCTTGAAGTTGAGATTGTATGCAAGTGCAATTGCGAAACTGCACTCCATATGGAGTAGCCCCCGAGCCTTAGGTTGAGTCGCAGACTCTAGCTGAGGGTCAATATTGATTCTGAATCTTCTGTTTTGAAAAAATTTGAATGATGGGTGTAGCATAGCAGCCTCTGAGCCTTGAAATAATTAGGTAATCAATCCAAGAGTCTTCAGTGTTCGCGAAAGCCATCATCCGAGTACTCTTGCAGCGTGTAGCCCCCATGATAAGAGAGCCGTATGAGCCACGTTGAGTAGTTGTTGGTGCGGAGCCCTCGAGCTTAAGAGCGAGCGAAGTCTACTAGAGTTGTCATAGAGTAGTAATTTGAATGCAGCCCCCGGGCTGGAGAGTTTCTGAGTAGTAAATTGGCACTAAGCTGTGGAGCTTGAGAAGTAGTGGTGCCGTCAGAGTGGACTTTAGATGCGACCGAAGTCGACTTTAGATGCCATCAGAATGGACTTTAGATGCGACCAAAGTCGACTTTAGATGTTGATAGAGCGGACTTTAGAATGCGACTTGAAAACCGAAGTCGACTTTGTGCCGCGCGGAGCGGACTTTTAGATGCAACTTGAAAACCGAAGTCGACTTTGTGCCGCGCGAATCGGACTTTGAGATGCGACTTGAAAACCAAAGTCGACTTTAGTTGCCACGCGGAGCAGACTTTGATATGCGACTTTAGAAGTGGACTTTAGATTGCCACACGAAGCAAACTTTAGATGTGACTACAGTAGTCGACTTTGTGTCACACGGGGTGGACTTAAGATGCTAAAAACGAAAAGCACTTCCGGAAGGCGAAATCGAACGAAAAATCAGAGAAAACGAGTAGTTTTTCCGCTGTAGCGGGCTTAACATTGCGACCGTTGAAGTCGACTTGAGATTGCGACTACAGAAGTCGACTTGTGCCACCGGAGTGGGCTTGAGTGCGACCGTTGGCGTCGACTTGTGCCACCGGAGTGGGCTTGGGTGCGACCGTTAGCGTCGACTTGTGCCACCGGAGTGGGCTTGAGTGCGACTGTTAGCGTCGACTTGTGGCATCGGAGTGGGCTTGGGTGCGACCGTTAGCATCGATTTTTGCCATTAGAGTGGGCTTGGGTGCGACCGTTGACATCAACTTGTGCCACCGGGGTGGACTTAGGTGTGACTGTTGAAGTCGACTTGAGTACTTAGGGTACTAGGACCCATGGTACAGGGCGCGAGTACTTAGGGTACTTGGACCCATGGTACAGAGCGCGAGTACTTAGAGTACGAAACCCATGGTACGGAGCATGAGTACTTAGGGTACGAAACCCATGGTACGGTGCACAAGTACTTAGGGTACTTGGACCCATGGTACGGTTGCCGCTAGAGTGGACTTGAGATTGCCTTCTTGATACAACCATTTTGTGACCTCCGAAAATTTGGTACACCTAAAGTCGTGGCCAAAGCGCTCGGGATGTAATGTACCGAACTCGTGGTGGAGCCTCCAAAACTTATTATACCAAATTCGTGGCCGAAGCCTCCGAGATTCAGTGTAGTAAGCTCGTGGCGGTTTGGTCGATATACCCCAAGAGTAGTCGGCGGGGTGTAGCTCTCATGAAAACCCGCCGAGAAGCATACACAGATGAGTAGTCGTTGGGACTGTTCCGCGTGGCGAAAAGAAGATAGCACATGACGTGCGTGGTGCCTCCTTAGAGTGAAGCCGATGTGCGCCTCTAGTACTTGGTACACGAAACGTCGTGGCAACAACTACCTAATTTGGTGATCCAAAACCTGTGGCAGTCGGTCATCACACCCAAGGAATAGTTGGCAAAGTGCAGCTCTGCTGGCAAGTAGCTGTTGAGAGACGTACACATGGGTAGTCGGTATGTTGTCCTGCATGACGAGGAAAACAAGCCAAGGAAAGAGAAATAATCAATTAAATAAATGACTTAGCTTTTGCTGCTGGGCAGACCGTTGATGCGACCGGAGTCGGGTTGTCGATCGGCGAGACGGCGCTTCTGGGTGCACGACATAAGCGCAGTAGAGCCGATGCAACCGGGCGACGAGTAGTCGAGCCGTGAGACGTGGTTGATGTAGAGCCGGTGCAACCGAGAGATGAGTAGTCGCGGCGCACGACGTAGTTGAAGTAGAGCCCGTGCGGCCGGGTGACGAGTAGTCACGGCGCACGGCAAGGTTGAGGTAGAGCCGATGTTGCCGCGAGGCGAGCAGTCGCGGTGCACGGCGTAGGCGAGGTAGAGCCGGTGTTGCCGCGAGACAAGTAGTCGTGGCGCATGGCGTAGTTGATATAGAGCCAGTGCAGCCGGGTGATGAGTAGTCGCCACGCACGGCAGAGTTGATGTAGAGCCGATGCGACCGGGAGACGAGTAGTCGCTGTGCATGGCGTTGTTGATGTAGCCGGAAGTCGACGAAGTAGTACGCATGTACCTCTTCCGTGTGCATCAAGCGAAGATCTTGAAGTCTTGTGGTATAGCAAAACTCAAAGGAAATGATTTTTTAGCCACGTATGTGGGAGCCATGCGTGGGCCAGTGGTAATTTGTGCCTTTCGGCCACATGCACAGGAGCGGCAATGGATTTGACGCATATGGCCTGATTTGATAATTCTCAAAAGAAAAAATATATGGCCTGATTTGATTCAGACTCATCTTGATTTTGCCATTGCACGGGTCAACGTGTCAGCTTCTGAGTACCGAAACCGAACTCAGGTAGCCATATAGCTTGACGCAACTCTGGCTGATGCATGTCGATTCAGAATCGAAGAATTCCATTGGCTTGTTGCGGTGCCTTGTCTTGATACGTTCCGCTCTCAAACCTCGACAAGTTCTACTGGCATGCAGACAGGGAGCGCGGAAACTGATTCCATGTTTGACGAGAACACGACAGCTTGCTTCGACTCGGAACTCGACGACTTGATTCTCGTGAAGTAGATTGATTTGGAAGTTGAGGTCCTTCGAATTCACTCGGTGTCGATGATCGCCCCACCTTGCGCGCCAGCTGTCGGTGTTTAAGACCGGCAAACCTACCAAGGGGTACCTGAGGTAGTAGATTGTGCGTTGGAGGATCGTGATCGGGAGACCTGGAACTCGAAGGTAAAGGCAGGGACACGAGACACAAGATTTATACAGGTTCGTGCCGCCAGAGTAGCGAGCCCTACGTCCTGTTTGGGGTATCAAGTATGGCACCCTGCGCTTGGTGTTGGGTTGGTCTGATGTCCTCCTAGGTACCCGTCCCTCCTTTATATAGTCTAGGGGCGGGTTCCTAGTCGGTTACAAGGCAGGAATCCTATTAGGATTACACGGAAAGAGTCCTAGTAGGATTACAGAGGAATTCGAGTAGGAGTCCGTCTTCTTCCTTCCTTGCGGGTACCCGGGGTGTATGCCCGACACCGATGGACGCAGTGAAACAGGCAGGTGGCGGTGTGGCAGCACGCGATAGCGGCTCTGCAAAAGGGGTGAGGGCACGAGGCGATGTGACGAAGCAGGGCAGGGGCGCACAGGGGCTTGAGGCTCGGCTTTATAGGGCGCGGGAGAGGCGGCGCAACTTGGCGCGCACACCAAGGACGCATGGTGACGGTAGCACCCCGGATTTTAAGGAATAGTAACCATCTTAATTAATAGAGCTAAGCATGTTCACAAACATGGTTATATGGTCAAACCCTCAATCATGGGTTAAACCCCTAGAAACCCAAGTCAAACACCTAGAATCGTGGACCTCACCGCAGTAATCTAGCGCGTTCTCAAAATTTTGCATAAGTACTTCAAAATCGGCCAATAAGAAAGTTGTTCGTTATCCCCGGGGACACATTTCATCCAATTGGTGGCATTTGAAATTCCAAGTGGAAAAGCCTCTAAAATCTCGGACAATGCCTGGATGTCTCCCTGACCGCGCCATGAAAAATGCAGACTTTGCAGCTATTTTCTGGGTAAACGGTTGAGTAAAGCATAGGTCGCCCTTTGGGAAAGTTGTAGAAGGATACTTGTTCTACCACTTTCGAATTTGGAGATTTTCGAGTTTCGTTCAAAACTTTTGAGTTTCCCTTGGTCAAACATGCCTTGACCGAACGGTTTTGGCACCGGCGCCCTGGGACACGCGCTCTCACGCGCCGAGCCGCCACCGGCGCCACGCCCCGGCTTCCGTGCCACGCCGTCCCGCACCGTCTTCATGGGTCCCACCAGCGTCGCTATCTCAAGTCATGAGCACGAGCACCCCTGCCAGGTCCGCGCCCTAATCCCTTCCGCGAACCCGTCGACACGCGCCAGCCATCCATGGCGCCACCGCCGCGCCCAACCCCCGTGCACCACCCGCCGTCCTTCGTTGTGCGGCCCAAGTCGAGGCCGTGGCCTCCAAGTCATGCTCCCCGTCGCCTATAAAAGCTGCCACCGGAGCTCCCTCACGCGAGAAGGCCGCCACAGGAGTACGCTGCCAGGCTGCCGCACCGCCATGGCCGCCGCCACATTGAGCTCCTCCCTCTGGACCCCGTCAACGCCGCCTGAGCCATTCTCCGCCACCACAAGCTCTCACTAGAGCTCACCTAGCCGCCGCCTGACAGCGCAACCGCGGCTACAGATCCGCCCGGCCACCGGACCCCACTGCCGGCCGCTCCCCCGCGCCGTCCAAGTCCCGGAACCGGCCAAGGTGAACCCCTCGACCTTCTCGAGCGCTTCCCCGACCTAGAACTCCGGCGAGGTCGCCGGAATCCAGCCGCCTCGCCACCGGCAGTGCCGCCCCTGCCCCTAGGGACCACGTTGCGTAGATGTAGAATCTTGCAGGGGCCTGAACGTAAAAGCTGAGGACATATATGTAAAGAAAACAATCTTCCAAACTTAGATCTAAGTCCTGAATCTTGTAAATTGCACCAAAAATCACAGAAAAATCATAAAAATGGAAACTTGATTTTGTTGTGATCCTTATGACTAGGACCAGCTTTTATACAAAGGAAGTTTTCAAATTTCGGTGTAGTTTTTAAAATATTTTGAAATCATCAATTTGCTTAGATTTGAAATAATTCAAATTATATAAATGATCTGCAAGTGAATTTTGGTTATGTTGCTAGTCTTGCCATGTATGATCCTGCGTGCAAAACTGGCACATAGATGTCATGTAAACCTTTAGTTATGAATTAATTTTGATTTTTGTAATGCTCCTGTTTTTTATTTTTGTAAATTAATCTGTTGATCAAATGGAGCCAATCTTTTTGCTACGACTCTGTGTAATGTTTATGCACCCATGATAAATAGTATATCTATTTTGGACATGTGTAGCTTAGTCAAATAAATTATCATGGTTTGTTAAGGTTAATTTCATGTGCATAGTTTAAGTAAGTTTCTTTGCTGAGTAAGTGCATATCTCTGCTAGAAATGCTTCTATGTAGCGCCATAGGAAGTTTCATTTCAATTGGTGGTATGTATGATTTTGTTTGATTTAATCTTGAATGGCTAGGTGTAGCTTTGTGTGATTTTTCATGCTAGCCATAATTGATGAGATGAGTTAAACTTTGGTGCAGTAGTATAATTGTTGTACCTTGTGCATGTATGGGCCTTCTTATGATCAGTTTGGGTGTATGTATTTCGGGATAAAAATTCTTGAAATAAATCAAGCAATTAAAGGTATAAAAGGAAAACCAAGATCATCCGTGTTCAACTCAAATTTTAAATACGTGAACTTCACCAAATTACACCATGAACAACACCCATACCTTGGTGAAGTAAAAATAAATTAATTATCTTAAATGTGTACACAGTCCCCATCAAATGAGAAATAAAAATCACCTGCACACACCTTTCTCTAATAGAGGAAGAGTATGCTGAATATCATATCTAGGTGAATGTGGTCACCCTTAAACCCCGCATTTATCTCTAAGTTTCAAAAGTGAAATCTCGTTTGAATTGGACAAATAAATCTTATGCATATGCACCTCGTGTAGATTTTCCTGTCGGTAGCTACGAGATCGTCCCAAAACAAGACGAAGGAGCGTTCGAGGGACAAGTGGACATCCTGGAGTACCACAAGACCCAAACCCAAGTTTGGAAGGGCCCAAGGCCTAGTTAGAACTAACATCTGCTTCAAAGGCAAGCACCGGAGCATAATCCTATGATTTTTACTTCTTGCAAATAGCTATTGTTATATTTGTGCATTTAAGTTTCAGGAGTTGAATTGAAACCATAGTTGCATGATCCTAGGTTCCTATGTTCTTATACTAGCATGATAGGTCGTTAGTTGCCATGCTTTAAGGACCCGGTAAAAGTCGAGTGAAATCCTTCACTCGCGAGCTATAGGTTTCTTATGTTGGAATCATAAGATTTAAACTGATATGCTCATGTGGTAAGAGCTTGGGATCGGCTCCGGTCAATAGGTGTCAATGGTTAAGCTTTTGAACGTACTAAATACTTGCCAGAAATGGGAATGGTAAGCCTAGTACCTTCCGGATCTGGTAAGGGAACTCGGTCCACTAATCTTGGGAAGAGTCCCCATGCCTGCAGTAAATGTGGTGCAGGAGTGAACTCCGGGCGGGAATATTGTACCGTGATCGGATAGCCCTATACCAAAGACTGTGGAATTTGATCCCGAACCGAGGATGGCTGGGGACGGTCTGGTGGGTGCATACAGGGAGTGTGCACTTTTCCGTGTGTTTAGGTCCAACTTGCAAGGTTATTAATCGATCGATCGTTGGCCTCTCACCGTTATCCGAGACTACTTAACTATACAGTCTATTTCCCTTTATGATGGAATTGAGAATTAATATGGATGCCTGATTAATTGTATTGCACAACTTATATTTGATGTAGATGCTTACTTAGTAATGGTTAATCAACTATAATTTGAGCTAAAATTTTGAAAGTAAGGACATACTCTTTGTTACTTTTCAGCAAAATAATCCACTCGCCAAAAGCTTTGCATGTCTAGAGAGTTGGTGATTTTGCATCACCCGACGGTTAAGTCTTGCTGAGTATTAGAATACTCAGCCTTGCTTTTGTTGTTGTTTTCAGGTGAAGTTTGGGATGGGAAGAAGACGATGTTTGTTGGCATTATGGATGGCCTCCTATAATGCTACCTTTTATCGTTTAGTTTTATTTCCGCTGTATTTTTTTAAAAAAAACTCTAAATCATTTACTTTTATGCAAAAGACTCGGTTTGTAATTAAATAACCCTTCATGGGAATTGATGTAATAAATTGTGACTTGTTTATCTCTGGACTCGCCTTCGTGTGAGTTTTGATGTACGATTGTCGATCCTTTGTTATAAGTGATTTACCGGGCTTGACCCGGCAGAAACGACAAATTAACTCTGTGTTATTGCGTAATGACCGAAAGGAGTGGTTTACGCGATAATATGGAGTTAATTTGGGCGGTTCTGTCACAGTGACGGCGACCATGGTCGTGTTCGTCATGGACACAAGCCCCATGTGGAATTTGGGCCCGGATGGGCTCTGGCAGACGAAGGGGGTCGGGCCCACAGGCTCGGCCGAGAGAGAAAAGGAATGGGTTTTCTTTATTTCCAATAAATAATTTTTGTGCAAAAGAAAAATTCAGAAAAATCTAGATAACTCATTAAAGCAACGAAAAATACTCTGAAAATCTCAAAATTCCAGGAAAATTCCTAGAGATAGATTGAGACACGAAAAATCCAAATAAAGTATTTGGAGTTCATGAAAAGAATTTTAGAGCCTTCTAATAAATAGAATTATCTCAAAGGAAAAGAGAACAAATTCCAGAAAATCTGGAAAATTCTCCGAAGGATTTGGTCAGCACCTAAACGTATTTTAAAACCTTTTGCACTCATAAAACTATAAGATGCATCGGCATGAATGCAACACACAAAACCATTTATTCAATTCAGAAAATCAAACAAAGGTTTTTTCCTATACTATATTTCCTGTAAAGAAAATAAATGTTGGAAAACTTTTAAAATTATAAGGAAATTGTTTTTTAATTTTCCTTGTTATTCACAACCTGAAATTTGAAAATTTCAGGGTGTGACAAGCGGATCTACTGCGGAAGGATGTTGACGGTTGAAATGCGTAACGAACTTCGATCCGCAAGCGTACGGACCACTAGCCTTTTTCACCATGGAGTGATTCCCAAGGTTCTTGTCAATCCGCGGAGCAAGGGGATCACTAGCGTTTGATCTAGCACTAATCTAGTTGATGCAAATCTTTGGATGAAAGATTAATCTATGAACTAAAGACAATCTAATATATGAACTAAGACAAGTCAAAACCAATCTAATCTAGGTCAAACGAGAGAAGTGAGATACACAAGTTTTGGAGAACATTTGCCCATGGAGTCTAGGGTACTTGAAGATGCAATCACCTAAACATGATAAAACCGATCTAATCTATCTAAATATGTGACCACGGTTTAGCATTTTCCCTTCCCCCGTACTGTCACTACGCAAAGGTAATCTGTGCTAAACCTATTGATGATCACGGTATGTTGACGCGATCCACGGGAGCGACTCGAAAAGCACGGTGGCCAAACCTTTTGCATTAACCATCATCAATAAACGAATAATAGATTACGATATAAACAAGAGTTGGTGACTACATATCAAGATCCATTACAACACCATGGATAAACAATGAATCTACTCCATCAAGATGCTAAGTATGGTACCGTTGAATGTGGTAGATGCATCCGATGAAGATCAATCCTCGCCGTCCTCCAACTCCGGCAGCGCCGCGGCAAGGCCTCGGCGTCCTCCTCCTTGTGATGATCTTCGGCGGCTCTCCGATGAATGGATGTCAATGGGTCCATCTTGGGGCACCTAGGGGGTTGTATTTATACCCTTGGGCTGCCTTGGGGCGTGCTCCACCTTGCCTTGCACGAGATCCTCCTTGGGAGAGAAGCAAACTTGGTTTCCATAAAATTAGCCTCGTCCAGATTTTCCTGATTCGCAGCCCTTCCTTGCCGGCACCATATCTCCCACGTCCGGACTCTAAATAATGCAAATTCGGTGTCCAGGTTGTGTGCCACGAAATTATCTTCGACTTTGGTATTCATTTCTTTCCTTAGAAACAAAGATAAGATCCCAAAACAGCCCCGGAAGATAATCTGTCTGATTTCGGACTTGTCTGCGCAGCTGGCATTTCGGGGGCCATATCTCCTAGCTCCTTGACCCGAATTGGGTCTTCCAAATGTCCAAATCGAAGCTATCGTCGAGGCCCACAACTTTGGTAGTCAAACTTTTGCCATTAGAGGCCGTTTAAGTCTCTGAATCTGCACCGAAAGATCATGCTGTTCTGGGCTGCGAGAATATCTCTCGGGCTGAGTTGATCTCGTTGGTAAACCTCCTAGTCCCCGGAGTTTTACGTGTTGATCTTCGGTCCTTGGGTCATTTGGAGTTGTGTTCACTTCATGTCTTGACTTATGACGGGCTTCATGATCTTCTCATAAAGTGCTTGATGAACTTATCCCGAAAGTCTCCCCTTTAACGTTGATTTCCTGCGTAAACAATAAACTCCAAAAACCACATGCAAATGTGAACTTGTTATATCATTAGTATGCCTAGTGGCAGGTTAGTTATAATTCAAAGCTCAAACCAAACTGTAACAAGTGCTCTTGGTTGACGGAAATCGACCGTCAACATACCCCCATGCTTAAACCTTGCTCGTCCTCGAGTAAGCCTTTAATGGATGTCAGTATTGCCTTTCAATGTTCATACCCTGCACTTGATTATATATGAGAAAACATAATGCTCTCCAAGTTTATATTTGTTAAAGTTTCATAGTGTAGCTAGCTTTCATTTCTATGGAGGGTAGATATCATTTAAGCTCTTTCCACAAGTAATTAATCATGCTCAAATTTTAAACAAATCTCAGAAATTTTGAAAATAAAGAGCGGAATGAAGAAAAATTGCTTTACCAAGATCAATAATAAACCTCATTGCATCTTGCTCATGAGCTCTCATCTCATCTTGTCTCTCAAGCCTACTTGTTCTACTCCTTTCCTCTCTCAAATATTTTGTGGAAGGCTTTATATGGAGCTATGGGAAAGTTTAGTCCAACCAAGATATTATAGTTGAGATATTATCAAAACAAGACAAGCTTCTCATGGACTTACTAAGACTCGTCAAAAAGGTCATTGGAAAATAATATTCCGCGGAGGGGGAAGAGAAAAACACACACTTTTAAGATAGGTGGACATGTGCAAATGGCAAAGAGTAATCCCGAGGCACAAACGAAGTCCTCGTTATCGGATTGCACATGGTTGGAAAGATGAGTATGGGTCTTGATCTTGAAATCCTTTTGAAATCTCCAAATGTAGCTAGAGAATCGGGGAGCTTCATTTTTTTTTCTTCACTTTTTTTTCTTTTCTTCCTTTTCTCATCATACTTTTTCATCTATATATTTTTTGTCTTTCATCTTTCATTTTTTTTCTTTTGCTCCTCAGAACTTTTGCAACATAACACTTACATAGCATTTGTCAGAGATGATGTGATGACTCCTCCCCCATGCTTGAACGATGCTCGTCCTCGAGCATCAAAGTTGGGGGAAATGACTGCTAAAGTAAGCATAAATTCCATAATCTTGCGGAATATCTGAGTCTCCATCGAGAATTTTACTCCATACTAAAATTGGGTTGTGGACAAGGAGGTGATCACAAAAAGATGTTTTTGGTTTAGGTTGGATGCCCAGCGAGGTTTGTGAAATTTTCGATGTGAAAACCCACAATGCATGGACAAAAAGGCTAGCATGAAAAAGTTACATAAAGGAATGACCAGCTTCTTAGTCTCGAACCATAGAAATCAATCCTAATCCAACTCATCAAAACATATGTTTGCAATCTACGGGTTTTGTTATCATAGAACATATATGTATATGGCTTTGGTAGGTAGAACTTTGCAAGAGCATCACAAATATGTAGATAGCATAAAAGTTAAGTTTTTATAAAAACAACAAGTTATCCAGCTATCCATAAACTTAAATCAAAGAGCAAAGATATGTATGTGGGTCTAAAGCATAGTCATTTCACCTCCACAAATAAAAGAGCCGGTATTTAAATTAATTTCAGATCACGTTATAGAGAGCAATTAGCCAAGACATGTATAACTTCATGTAGGTACAACAAAGCGGCAACTTTCATCATTTTTCCATAAGCATAGGCAATATAAAACATCGAGGTGAACACATGGTCATGCCTATTTATTGAAAATAAAAAGAAACCTAGGTTGTCCTCCTAGTAGCCATGTCATTGCAAAAGGGAAAAACAAAAGTTGCACCTAAGGTTGAAGGCATACTTACAAGCATTTATTTTCGGAAAAGAGAAGGTCCATGGAGGTGATACCATCTTTTGTAGTTCTTTGTTATCTTCTCCCAACATCTCCATGTATCGAATGTGGCTTTGCTTTTGTCTTGATTTTCCAATGCTCCCAAACTTCTGAATTTGATCATATATGCTTAATGGAGTCAATGGTCGCCTTCTTTTCAATGTTGTCATCACCATCTCCTCTTTCTTGTTCTCATCATCTCCTTGCTGTCTCTTTTTCATGGATTTCCCCTTTGTCCAGAACAGAACATATATGGAAACATAGCTCTATTGAAAAGTTTATGAAATTACCTTTCCAACGTGAGGTCATTCATCGAAAACGGAGTTCAAACAAGGGAGCTATGTTTGTTTTACTTCAGCGCTGTGTGCTGTCCAAAACTGATTTCAGGACGTGTTGCACCCGGTGATTCGGGCATAACCGCTTGTAGGGACCTCCGATTGTCTTAATTCTTGATTTGTTAGAATCGTAACTTTATGGGGCTTCTAAATATCCAAAAGTACTCAATGTTTTCTCTTTGAGACCATGAAGAATTTTGATGAGATCAATAGCTTCTTGTGTATTGATCCAAAGATGTTGATGGTCTTGATTCTATCTCTTAGAGCTTCATGTTGCACTTCCGTGTTGAAGATTCAGGGTCGCCCCCATGCTTAGCATTTTGCTAGGCATGGAAGAAGAAGACAAAGCATTTTTACTTAGGCATCCTTCAATTTCCTTGTCGTGAGAGTCTTTATCTTGCCTGCAAAACATTTTAAACGCACATTCTACCCCCAAGGTGACGGTTGGGAGTAGACGAAATTGCCAACAATCCAACAATATTTCCTAGGACTCTTAACTTGTGGCATAATTAGTCTAATGAGGAATAAAAACCTAATGTGTGTACGTGGTGCAAAGTGTGTATGCCATGCGAGGAAAGCATATAAACAAAGACAATGTTTTCACCTAGTTCTAAACACCATATTTACAACTAGGTTGCCGAATTTCTCCATAGCCATAAAGGTTGATTTATCTAGGGTTAAAACACCATGTCTATCCCTAGATCAATAACTCTTATAGCACAAGAAAAACTAAGCGCATTGCAAAGCTTATAAACTAACCAATGCAACATGAAAACATATGAAAAGCTAGCAAGGTTTATCGAACTTAACGATGATGGTCTGCAAACATGTTTAAACACCACGTTTACACAAGATTGCAAAAAGAAAAATGCCCTAGAAGCATTAACATGGAAACTGAAGCATTCGTCATTAAGTCTATAAAGCTACCAAGCTAACTAAATGCAAAACATGTATATACAAAGAAACAAAGATCACGTCGATGACAAAATGCAGTGCATGCAAATAGATAAATATGAGCATGAACATGATGGTGGTTCTAAAAAGAAAAATTAAACTTAGATTAATAGCCACAAGTTGATCATCATAGGATGGTGCCATTCTTTATTTTCTCTAAGAAAGGAATAAAAACATAAAAAAACGGGTTGCCTCCCGAAAAGCGCTTCATTTAAAGTCATAGAGCTCGACTTTCTCGCATACCTTATTTTCGTCGCATAGCCATGGCCCTTCATGCAAGAATAAAAGGTCCCAATGCAGCTTTAATTCACTTCCCATATTATGCTTGATCACTTATAGAAGACTTGCCCAAGGTATCTAACATCATCACTCTCTCCTTCTTTGTCACTCTTCAGTGCTGCCTTCACTCCACGAATTTTTCTTTAATGTCCAGAATAGAAAGTATACCCAAGCTCTACTCCATTGCACAGTACACAAAATTTTATTTCCAACAAGTCTTTATTTGCCCAAATCGGACTCCGAAAAAGAGAGTTACGTCCGTTTTACTTCGGTGATGAAATTTGTCCTGAAATTTCAGAACGCGCAACGCTCAACGTTTTCTCCATAACTCCTTGCACGGGTCTTCAAATTTGTTGGTTCTTGATGCGTTGGAATGGAAACTTGATGGAGCTTATGAATATCTCATTTTATTCATTGGTACACCTCTGAACAAGCTCTCAACTTGATGAAGACAGCAGCATCCATCGCGGGATTTGGAGAGGTTGATGATTTATCTTGCAACTCTTTAGGCATGACTTCTCTTTTCATTATTCAAGCCTTATATACATGGTTAGTGAAAATCGGGCCTTCTCCCAACATGTGCTTCTTTAAGGTCATTAGCTTGACCAAGCACAAAGCATGATCGAGATTTACAAAACTTAATGTAAACATACGCGTCCATAATTACAACCACAAGCAAATTGGAGCAACATATCAAGGTGTAAATAAAGGAAGCATATGTTTCATGCAAAGCACTTAGCTCTTGGTTAGGCAAAGGTTCTTTAGGCATAGAATTAATTTGTTCCAACATAAACATTGTCTCATTATGATTCTCAAGATAATCTAGCCTTTCAACATGATCATTATTGGAACAAGGCATAGAAATTAAACTATTATTCATACCATTGGTCCAACATGAATATTTGAATATATCATCATAATACCAATAATATCTTGAGATTTCAGCATGTACCTTTGCCTTGGAGCTTCCTTGACAAGAGTGATATTTGGTTCATCTAGTGGTGTTGGGGGCGAATCAATCTCAACGAGTGGAGGTATCTCCTTGTTACCTTTTTGCATCCCCTCCATCTCATCATATGGAACGTGTAATCCATCAACTACATTTGCATTTGTCTCTTCTTTGAAGTCTTCATTGTCATCCCAATCTTTATCTTCAAAGTCTCGAATGTAGCTTTCTTTATCTTCCATGTACCACATGTCGTCGAGATTTCTCATCGTTGATTCACTCTTTTCTTCATCATTAAGCACTTCCATGTCTTGATTTGTTAGTGTGTAGGCTTCAATAGCACACAAGCTATAACCTTGTGGAGAGGGGCCTTCTTGGAGTATTTGCTCTATGTCATCTCCCTCCCATTCGTCTTCGAGCTTGAGTCCTATCTTCTCCCATTTATCCTATCTTTCTTCTTCAAATATCTTTTGGATCGACTCTCCACTCATCCCTTGATCAAATATATCTTCAACTTGTTTGGCAACGTGTCGGCATTCCTCCTTCCTTCGGTAGTTGATTAGGGGGTCAAAATCAACTTGGATCCAATCGGATTGATTGAACTCCGCCAATGGTCTAGCATTCCCCATACTTCGGCCTACATTCATGTTAATTTCAACATTTTTATCATGCAAAATTACTTCTCTTACCTTAGGAAGTGGTTCTTCAATTTCTTCATTGGTCGGTTCATCTTCCTTGACCTCCGGTTCATCTTTTTCAGAAATTTCAGCAAGCACCTCGGCTTGCTTTTGTCATTTTGCTCCTCCCGACAACGTCTTTGCCAATCTCATTACGTTCTTTTTCCATTGCTTATCCTTTGTAAGATTTGTGCGGCTTCACTAATTGTTTTATCCATTAAATCACCGTCTGCACGCACACTTACAAAACGGCAAGAGTTAGGGGTTAGTGAAAAATAAAATGTATGCAACATCAAGTCACCGGAAAATCCCAAGTTCGGGCCTTGCTCAAGTAGTTCATTAAAACGGTCCCAAGCTTCATCAATTCCTTCATCTTCTCCTTGCTTGAAATTGAGCACTTGCCTCCTTAAGTCTTGAATCTTGCTTATGGGAAAGAACTTCAAAAGAAACTTCTTCACTAGCTCATCCCAATTTCCTTTTGCTTCAACGGACGCAAATGTGTACCATCTTCGCGCTTCATCTTCGAGAGAGAACGGAAAAAGATTCCACTTGAACCAAGTGGCCGGAACTCCTTCTTGTTGCACCGTGTTGCATATCATCGTGAATTCCTTAATGTGTCTATATGGGTTGTCATCCTCCAATCCTCTGAATGGGTTTCTCGCCACTAACTTGATGATTCTAGACTTCACTTCGTAGTGGGTTGTAGCAAGCGTCAAATCTGATTTTTCCATCTCAATGTCCTCCATTGACGGCATTGCTAGCTCCCTTAGCAACATCTCTTCGTCTTCCAATGGTGAGGTGAACAAATCCATCTAGGCACAAGAAAATAGAAAGAAAAACAAAAAAGAATTTTTTCTAGAAAATAAGGGTTAGATGTTAGTAATCAACAAAATTAATACTAGATTAAACGTAGCAAACTAGCTTGCTCCCCATCAACAGCACCAGAAAAAGGGCATGTTGATAGTTGAAATGCGTAACGAACTTCGATCCGCAAGCATACGGACCACTAGCCTTTTTCACCACGGGGTGATTCCCTAGGTTCTTGTCAATCCTCGGAGCAAGGGGATCACTAGCGTTTGATCTAGCACTAATCTAGTTGATGCAAACCTTTGGATGAAAGATTAATCTATGAACTAAAGACAATCTAATCTATGAACTAAGATAAGTCAAAACCAATCTAATCTAGGTCAAATGAGAGAAGTGAGATACACAAGTTATGGAGAACATTTGCCCATGGAGTCTAGGGTACTTGAAGATGCAATCACCTAAACATGATAAAACCGATCTAATCTATCTAAACATGTGACCACAGTTTAGCATTTTCCCTTCCCCCGTACTGTCACTATGCGAAGGTAATCTGTGCTAAACCTATTGATGATCACGGTATGTTGACGCGATCCACGGGAGCGACCCGAAAAGCACGGTGGCCAAACCTTTAGCATTAAGCATCATCAACAAAGGAACAATAGATTACGATATAAACAAGAGTTGGTGACTACATATCAAGATCCATTACAACACCATGGACAAACAATGAATCTACTCCATCAAGATGCTAAGTATGGTACCGTTGAATGTGGTAGATGCATCCGATGAAGATCAATCCTCGCCATCCTCCAACCCTGGCAGCGCCGCGGCAAGGCCTCGGCGTCCTCCTCCTTGTGATGATCTTCGGCGGCTCTCCGATGAATGGATGTCAATGGGTCCATCTTGGGGCGCCTAGGGGGTTGTATTTATACCCTTGGGCTGCCTTGGGGCGTGCTCTACCTTGCCTTGCACGAGATCCTCCTTGGGAGAGAAGCAAACTTTTTTTCCATAAAATCAGCCTCGTCCAGATTTTCTTGATTCACAGCCCTGCCTTGCCGGCACCATATCTCCCACGTCCGGACTCCAAATAATGCAAATTCGGTGTCCAGGTTGTGTGTCACGAAATTATCTTCAACTTTGGTATTCATTTCTTTCCTTGGAAACGAAGATAAGATCCCCAAAACAGCGCCGGAAGATAATCTGTCTGATTTCGGACTTGTCTGCGCAGCTGGCATTTCGGGGGCCATATCTCCTAGCTCCTTGACCCGAATTGGGCCTTCCATATGTCCAAATCGAAGCTATCATCGAGGCAACTTTGGTAGTCAAACTTTTGCCATTAGAGGCTGTTTAAGTCTCCGAATTTGCACCGAAAGATCATGTTGTTCTGGGCTGCGAGAATATCTCTCGGGCTGAGTTGATCTCGTTGGTAAACCTCCTAGTCCCCGGAGTTTTACGTGTTGATCTTCGGTCCTTGGGTCATTTGGAGTCGTGTTCACTTTATGTTTTGACTTATGACGGGCTTCATGATCTTCTCATAAAGTGCTTGATGAACTTATCCGGAAAGTCTCCTCTTTAACGTTGATTTCCTGCGTAAACAATAAACACCAAAAACCACATGCAAGTGTGAACTTGTTATATCATTAGTATGCCTAGTGGTGGGTTAGTTATAATTCAAAGCTCAAACCAAAGTGTAACAAGTGCTCTTGGTTGTCGGAAATCGACCGTCAACAAAGGACTAAGGTCAAGATGGGCCGTCAGATGAATCGGTGGCCTGAATTTCAGTTGCGCCGGATGAATTTTGTGACTGGAAAAACTACGAAGGGAAGCGCTGGATGTACCGACGGGACATCGGTGCAATTCGACCACAGGTGTTGGTGTAAGCATATTTTTAATATTTCCTACCAGAGATGTTTTTGTTGCGAAACAGTAGGCACTAGATCAACCGACAGTACGAGCAGTCGAAGCATCAGACCAATTTCGTCAACAGAGGCAACGACTAGTTCATAGAGATGGAGGCACCGGATGAACTGGTGTCAAGCGAGGGAGGCGTCGGTGTAAGTGTTGGATCAATTTTGTCAGCAGAATCGCAATGGCTATGTGACGTGCGAGGGCACCGGATGAACCGATGGCCCAAAAAAGTATAGAATCAGTTCACCTGATAGTATGTTTTTCTACAGCTTTTAGCCAACGACTAGTTTGTTCCCTTAGGTTATTTATACCCCTTCCACTAGGCCATTTGAGGTTGCTGGAGTAAGCTGAAGTCTAGAGGAGTGCAAGAGACATCCTAGTGCTTAAGTGCTCATTCAAAGGCTTTGCACATGTTTAGAGAGTGTTTAGTGCAAGCATAGGCTTAGAGATGAGTTGTATGCAATGTGTGCCAACCTTGTGAGGTGATTCTCGAGTGGATCAAGGTGTACAAGGTGTGCCGAAGCCTTGGGGCCTTTGTGGCTCTCTAGTAACGTCGTCGACCCTCCGACTTGGTGTGGTGTGGTGAAGAAGAGCTTTGTGCGAGGACGTGGAGACCCCTTCTCTTGGTGGAGAATCTCCTTAGTGGAGACGACACCAAGGTGACCATAGGAGCTTGGTGAGTTGCCTTCGTGGCGAGCCTTTGTGGCAAGTCAAGTGGTGCTCTTTGGAGAGACTTGGTGACCGGGAAGTAATACACTTGTGTGGAGTGCTTTAACAACGTGAACTAGTGGTAGCTTAGTGCCTACCGATAACACGGGATAAATCACTTGTCAAGAGTTTGCAACGTGTCATCCCTCTTTACGTTTTCGCATTCATTCTTGCAATCTTTGCTTGCCTTTACTTTCATAGAAGTAGTATCTTGATAGGATTGACTATAGGTTGCAAAACTCTTTGAGATGGGAGTTCCACACTAGAATAACTTTAGTTGCACTTAGATAGCATGTTCTAGTTTATGTTTTGAGCTAATAGTGATAACTCTAAAACTGAAGTTTTAAATTTTCCTAATTCACGCCCTCCTCCTCTTAAGCTACGAGCATCTTATTCCTTAGAAGAGCACAACACACATCGGCACCACACCATCACAAAATCCTACCCGTGTTTCCTCCCTCTTCGGATATTCCGAGCTCTACACGGCCAGATATTCCACCTCAAAATCCTACGCTAGTTTCCTCCCTCTTTAGATATTCTGAGCTACACGGCCAGATATTCCATAACCTCAAGCACCAATTCCACCTCCCTAACGTTTAAAAAACTAACCCCAAATAGCCTCCGCCGCCTTCCCTCTCGCCGCCCACACCTCGTACCCGACGGTCCTCCTCCTCTGCCCTCTGGTGGCCTCGCTGGTGCCGATAGGGAGAGGAGCGGGGACCCGTTCCTTCTGTAGGTCTAGTTTTTTCCTTCTAGTTTGGTTTCCAGCGACATCAACAAGGTGGTGGAGAAGATGACACTATGGAATAAGGTCTCTCCGGCCTCTCCCTACCTGGACGACGTTCTTTCCAGCGCCGGCAAAGGGCCAGTGAGAGTTGGTTCTGCCAGATTTGTAGATTATCTTCAGATCTTCGCAGTTGGTGTGTTCGTCAGGAGATGCAGTTGTCTGTCCTTTGTTGGGGCGGTTTTGATCTCTTTCTTCGATTTGTTCTTCGCCAAGTTCCGGTTTCTTCAACCCACTGGTTTGGTAATGAAGGATTGAAGCCTGCATTGCTTGGAGTGTTGCCCCAACCGATGTTCTTTCAGTGTTTGCTAGATCTCGTTGTAAGCAGCGGGTGGTTTCTGCAGTCTTCAAAGCCTTGTGTGGCGATAGCATTTGCAGGCGCTCCTTTCCCTTGTTGTCTTTCCAGTGCATTTTTCAAACTTCGGTGGACGACAAACTTTGGAAGGAAGAAGACGACCAGAGGGCTCTTCAATGTAATTTTATTTTCTTTGCGTCGTTGTGTGTCAAGCTGTCCTTCCCCTGTACTGCCAATTGTTTTTCATTGATATGAATCAGGTATGAGTACACCCGTTTTGGGTCTCTCTCTAAAAAAAATTCCACCTCCCTGGTTCCACGCCACCAAACAGGCAGCTGGTCTAGCTCTTGCAGCTGCAGAGCGCAAGCGGGAGCTTGACCTTGTGGCGCAGCAGCAGCATCAAGCGGACGAGCTGAGGAGAGGTTGACAGGAGATTTAGTGGGGCTTTGATATCCCCAACTAAAGTTTAATCTGGTCACATCAGATATTTGATGTTAATTAAAAATATTAAATATACACTAGTTGTAAAACTAATTGCACAGATGGAGAGTAATTCGCAAGACTAATCTATTAAATCTAATTAATCCATCACTAGATTTAATAGATTCGTAATGTGAATTAATCACCATTTGTGTAATTAATTTTAAAATTAACTCGTGTTTAATTCTTCTGATTAGCATCTGAAAAGTTGATGTGATATGGATTAAACTTTAGCCTATGAGTGGAGTTAGTGGAGTGTGCAAGACCTGCCTCTGCCCACTCCGCTTGGCCGTGTCGAGTTAGTGGAGTAGGAAATGTTCTCCAGCCAATGGTTACGGCGCCCGCGTATTGCGCGTTGCCGTGGACTGGACGGTAGCAGAGATTGGCCCAACTAGATAGTTGACGACTTTGAGTTCTCGTCAGGGATAAATTAAAATAATTAAGTAGGCGACCTGAGCATAGTTTGCTCACTAAAATTCGAATCCTCAACTCAGAAATGATGTTCATATTTTCTATATTTATTTCAAAATTTAACCGACGTTATTTTTTCAATGGTAGTCGATGTGCCCGTCGATAGCAAGACGCCAGTTGTTGACTTTGTCAACTTCGAGAATTTATGGGTTCAGTCTTTCGGAGGTGCTAATAAGGTCAGTCTCAGTGGAGAGTGTCAGCTCATAATTTCAAGACTGAAAACTTGAGAACTATGCCAACGGCGTGTCATGGTGATGACACTCTCTCATCCCATGACACTTCTCCTCATCTCATATCATACATTTTCTGATGTGGCATGATATTTAATCTTTATGACACTTCTATGCATGACAACTCCACGGAGACTGGCCTAAGCGTAGGGTTGCATGCGTTTCCTATGGGATGAGTGTGCGTGCATGTACATGAACGTCTATACTATGGGATTCACAAAAATAATACATCCTTCTACTCATGCATGCACACAGAATCCAAAATGTATATCCATCATTCTTTTTCCCCTTGTATAGAGACCTTTTCAAGGCTTCAAACTAACCTTCATAAGGTGCGCACCAGAAAAAAAAGAGAGAAGTCATAAAAATTCTCTGAAAGAAACATCATGCTTTCAATTCTGCGTACTCAATAATTCTTTATTCATCCAATAAAGTTTTAGAAGATATAAAACTTCATATTTTTAGTAAGAAAATATTGGGCAGTCTTGAAAATGCTCTAATATCATTTTTGTATGAGCCTCCACCCTATCCTCTCTTAATTGCAAAACAATGGGTGTGTGCGACATGAGGGGTAAGGTGACCCCAATTTGGACGAGAAATATTTTTCAATTATTTTTTATCCTTATAGTATAAATAGACTTTTCACAGTTTAAAAAAACATAATCTAGTTTAATAAGTTTTGAATAAGATATGGGCATACCTAGGGGTTCTTTTTTTTTTTTGATAAAGCATACCCAGGGTTGAAAACTCTTATAGGAGGTGTGAGGTCTGTGGAACAGAAATTTTATGTACTTTTATCCTTACGTAATTTTCATGGAAATTATATTGATTCAAACTCGTTGGGTTGGAAACCTACTGTAACATTGTCTGGGATTTAGTCCATCTGTTTTTGTAATAACCTAGCAATCAATGCTGCTTGTTGCAGCAAACCATGCATGGATCGTTGCAAATCTCGGGCCATTCTTCTTCCAGGATTCTATAAATGCAAAGATATGTGGTGCTACGAGACATCACAACTCAACTGAAGCAAACAGCTGGTGTAGCATATGGGTACTCTAGGAACTCTGAGTCGTTCGTCAGTGCTCCTGCCTGTTGTCCCGTTCTTCCTCTTGATCAGCTTCATTCTGTTTGCCTCTCCACTTCATATTACAGCACTGCATAATGACCTTCAAACCCTCCTTCGCCTCAAGGTCCACCTCTCGGACACTTCCGGGCTGCTAGCCTCATGGAAGAACAATTCCTCTCAATTTTGTGGTTGGGCTGGTGTTAGTTGTGGCAAGAGACACACAACACGTGTTGTTGCACTAGACCTTGAATCGTTCAAGCTCAACGGCCAAATACCTCCTTGTATTGCCAATCTCACTTTTCTAGCAAGAATTCACTTGGCAAACAACCAGTTGAGTGGTCACATCCCACCTGAGCTTGGTCAGCTCAACAGGCTGCACTACCTCAACCTCAGCTCGAATTATTTTAGTGGTGTGATCCCAAACGCTCTATCTGCATGTTCTTGGCTTCGGATCATCGATCTTGGGAGAAACTCCTTCCAAGGTGAGATTCCCTCAAACCTCAGCCAGTCTCTACATCTCCAGAAGCTAGTCTTGCAGCATAATGGCCTCTATGGATGTATCCCAGAAGGGTTGGGGATGCTCCCAAGTCTTTCAGTTTTAGATCTTGCTGAAAACAGTCTGACGGGCAACATTCCTCCTTCGCTCGGATGCACATATTCTCTAAGGTATGTTGATCTTACAAACAATAGCCTCACAGGTCATATCCCATCTCTCTTGGCTAACAGTTCCTCACTTGAGAAGCTGTACTTAACAAACAATCAACTCAGTGGAGAGATTCCCTATGCTCTTTTGAATAGCTCATCACTAAAGACAATAGGCCTCGGGTTGAACAGCTTTGTTGGGTCAATACCACTCTCCTCACAAACCAACTCCCCCTTAAGGTACCTAGTCTTGTCATCAAATTATCTTACTGGCATCATACCCCCCTCTCTGGGGAATTTTTCTATGCTCTGCTGGCTGTTGCTTGCAGGCAACAATTTTCAAGGTATCATCCCAATGACAATAAGTAACATTCCAAATTTGGAAGCACTGGACCTGAGTTACAACTCATTGTCAGGAACTGTCCCAGCCTCTTTGTACAACATGTCAGCTCTCACATACCTTAGCATGGGCGTGAATGGCCTAGTTGGGGGAATACCATATGACATTGGATACACCCTTTCAAGCATCGAAACATTGATCTTGTCAGAAAACCAATTCCAAGGCCGAATCCCCGCTTCATTGGCAAACACAACCAACCTCATGGTTATTGATTTACAGGATAACGCATTTTGTGGAACTATTCCTTCATTTGGTTTGGTTCCCAACTTGACGGAACTTTATCTAGGCATGAATCAGGTCGAAGCTGGAGATTGGTCTTTCCTTTCCTCATTAACTAATTGCTCACAGTTGGTCACGTTATCTTTACCAACAAACAAAATTCAAGGAACATTGCCAAGTTCCATTGGTGGCCTTTCAAAGAGTTTACAAACTTTGCGGCTGACAGCAAATAACATATCTGGGACAATACCACCAGAAATAGGCTACCTCACAAACCTTAGGATTCTTTACATGGAGAAAAATATGTTCACTGGAAGCCTCCCGTATGCACTTGGAAATCTTTCGAGGCTGTTTGCACTGAACTTGTCTCAAAACAAACTTTCTGGACAAATACCATATTCTATTAGTAACCTTAGTCAACTGAGTGAACTCTACTTGCAAGAAAACAATTTGAGTGGACAAATCCCCAGAGTTTTAGGAGACTGCAAAAAGTTGTTCAATCTAAACCTTTCTTTTAACAGCTTTAATGGAAGCATACTGAGGAATATGGTTGCTATTCCTTCCCTTTCTCAAGGCCTTGACCTGTCTTACAACCAGCTGTCTGGACAAATACCACTAGAGATTGGTGACCTGATAAATCTTGGCATGCTCAACATTTCCGATAATGACTTGTCTGGACATATTCCCTCTACTCTAGGCCAGTGTGTCCACTTGGAGTCCCTTCGCATGGAGGGGAATGTTCTTGATGGGAGCATTCCTGAATCTTTAACATCACTAAGAGGCATTATGGAACTAGATCTTTCCCGAAATAATCTTTCTGGAGGAATACCTAAACTATTTGAGTCCTTGAGCTCCTTGAACATTCTCAATATGTCCTACAACAATCTTGAAGGACCAGTGCCAACAGGTGGGATATTTCAGAATGAAAGCAAGGTGTTCATTCAAGGGAACAATAAGCTATGTGGGAGCACCCCGTTGCTAAAGTTGCCACTTTGCAATTCAGAGGCCTCTGGAAACAGGAATATTTCCAACATTACCAAGATACTAGGACTCAGCACACTTTCTTTGATACCATTGTCATGTTTGGTTATCATTCTTTTCACGAAGAGGAAGAAAGTCAAGCAAGCAGCTCCCTCACCCTACAAGGAATTGAAGAAGTTGTCATATGCGGATTTGGCCAGAGCAACAAATGGTTTCTCTTTACACAACTTGGTTGGCTCAGGGAACTATGGATCAGTATACAAAGCTACACTTGAGTTTGGAGAAGATGCAGTTGCTATCAAAGTTTTCAAACTTGATCAACATGGAGCCCCAGAGAGCTTCCTAGCAGAGTGTCAGGTGCTGAAGAACACTCGCCATTATAATCTCATAAAGGTGATAACAGCATGCTCCTCACATGATCCAGTAGGGAATGAGTTCAAAGCTCTTATTCTTGAATATATGGCCAATGGTAGCTTAGAGAGCTGGCTCCATCCGAAAATGGACAACTACTGTTTGAATAGACCACTGAGTCTGGGCTCCAGAATAATTATTGCAAAAGACATAGCTTCGGCCCTGGATTATCTACATAATCATTGCATGCCCCCAATAGTACACTGTGATTTGAAGCCCAGCAATGTCCTTCTAGATAACATGATGAATGCACGTGTTGGTGACTTTGGCTTAGCAAAGTTCCTTCACAGTCATAGAACTTCAAGTATTTATAGTTCTACAAGCTTAGCGGGACCAAGAGGATCAATTGGATATATTGCACCAGGTGAAAATTTTTATTCTTATAGTTCATTAAATTAGTACCATATTAAGTGCTCACCTATTATTCATATGAATATCTAGCTTTTCCTTTCTGAGAAAAGGTTTCTACTAACAATTCCGAACAATAATGCAGAATATGGTTGCGGTAGCAAAATCTCAACAGAGGGCGACGTCTACAGCTATGGAATTGTCGTCTTAGAACTGCTCACAGGGAAGCGTCCGACAGATGAGATGTTTAATGATGGGCTGAGCCTACACAAATTTGTGGAGATGGCATTTCCTCATCGTATTGGTGAGATTCTAGATCCCAGCTGTGTCATCCCAAATTTTGAAGATGATGGTGCAAACCATGAAACACATGCAACAGCCAGAATGGTCAGCTGCATCATGCAGCTTGTTAAGATTGGTCTCTTATGCTCAACAGGGGCACCAAAAGATAGACCAACAATGAAGGATGTTTATGCAGAAGTCGACACACTAACAGAAGCATTTTTAGCCCTTTGTGGTTGAGGAAAAGAAAATTTACTCCTGTTCATATAGTTCAGAATGTTTTTTCCATTAGGAATTCCTTGTTTATACAGCCATTATGATTCTTTTCCGTTCAAAATTTACACATTCAGTCTTGTGATGGTGAGGTTTTTCAGTTTGTCAATTTTCTGGTAGAATGTATGGTATAGATTTGAAATCGCATCAGCTGCATGCCTGCATCCAGGTTTTATCAGCTGTTTGCTGAGTGCAATTTGATTTGGCATGACATCCCCCCGTCGAGTGAGTGAAGTGGTTTTATCATTATTCATGATGCCATGTGCGCGGCTGACTGCTTGGTCTTGGTTGTGTTCCCTATTTGAGACTTGGAAGAACCAAGTTCATATATCTCCACGACTTTTATTGTTTGCGACGGCATGATTGAACATTGAACTCTTTGTCTTGTGGACCACGCAACTGCAATGAGATGGATGGAATTATGGATGCAAGCGGGGAGGGTTGCGGGCTGTCTGCTCCACATTGGCGCAAGCCACAAGCACTGTCACTGGCACATGCGGCTGCCCACATAAAGCTCGCCTCCTACTCCCACTACAGACAGGCGTCCGCTTTCCACACAATTAGCTTTTTGTTAAACACATTTGTTCGAACCAGACATAGTGTCACAAACAAGCCATGAAATTAAAATCCAAAAAACAGAAAAAAAATTATGAAAATAAACACTGAAGATGGCAAGAACATTTGCAGTCTCAAATATATATGTTTTACTACAGTATCTTTGAATTATATTAAATTAACTACAAAACAGAGTATGTCTTTTGAGCTAAGTAAAAAAAAGCAATCCTGATTCCCAGCATCTGCCACTAGGCCTCCTTACTCTTTTTAAAAGAGATCATCGGCTTGTCTTGGAACATGGAAATTCATGTTATGAATCGGAAAAGATAACACCATGGTCAAGAATTCAGTCATCAGTTCATACAAGGTCCACTGCAACTAAATAAAAGCATAACTATCAAATTGCCGCTATTTGTAGTTAACATAACAAACTATGGCATTACTTCACAAATAAACGTATCATGACACTGAAGAAGATCAACAGTCATAGGTAGAATGCAATCAGTCAATGGTGGTAGAACAAACAGAGCAGAGAAAACTAGAGCAAAATTCATGAGATTAATGGAAAAATATAGAACAATCATGATGCTATATATTCATTCAGTTTAGCCTTCAGGCAAGGAGTTGAAAACTTCCATACCATAGGACTAAAGAAGTGGTAGGGTGAGTTAACCTGAACCTGTCTTGAAGAGATAACTGTGTTAATCGTGACAGTAAATTGAGCTCATGTTTTTTGTCAGGGTATGGTGCACATTTATTTGAAGTATTGTAAAACGAAATTGCTTAAGTTGACTCCCAAATTGAAGCGTGAACAGTTCCCTTGACTAATATTCATCAGCTACAAGTTTTCATTGAGCCCAAAGAAAACTGCAGCATGTGCATATTTTTGCAGACCAGATATCTTACCTGCTCTTTTTCCAAAGGGACTTCTTTTCGTTGATCTAACGGACGCCCCTCTGATTTGTGCTGGTGGATCCCCTTTCTTAGTTTCTTCTTGCCTACATAACAAATCAGTCAAATCTCACCATGAATGAAACGTCAACTGCAAAGAGTAGGAGACACATCTTGGTCTGGAAGGAGGGAGGAGGAACTTACTCTTAGTAGGTTGGGGTTGGGAGAACGAGCGGCCATGAGAAAGGGGGACGAGGCAATAAGGCAGCTTGGGGAGTATTTGTTCCACCGGCGGCGCGCAATACGGTGGCGCCGTGGGCGCGAGGATGGCGGCGGCTAGACCTGAGCATTTCACGGGTCGGGCCGGGTTCGGGCCGGGCCGAAAAAAAATCTGGGTTTTTCGGGCCGAGAAAATCCTGCCCATGACCGTCCCATGGGACGTGTCGGGCCTCAGTTTTCGGGCCGGGCCCGGGCTTGGGCGGGCCGCCCGCGCATTTTATAGTGTAAAGTAACTAAAAACAGCATTTCGGGCCGGGCTCGGGCCAAAAAAAATTTTCACGGGCTTCAAGATCTCTGCCCACGCCCGTCCAGTAAGATTTCTGGGCGGGCTTGGCGCGGGCCGGGCCCGGGCCGGGCCAGCGGCCCGGGTCGGGCCGGGCCAAAAATGCTCAGGTACAGCGGCGGCGCACAAGACCATCTCTTCCCGATCCCTCATCTCTCTTTTTTTTCTTCTGCGGATTGCTGAGGGAGCTCCTGTATACCTACCAGCGGAAGGTGGATAAGATGTGAACTATAAAGCCCACAAAAGCCTAAAACAGCCTACTTAACAGATTCAAGTCTCCAAAATACCCACGCGCTTTGACTTTTTTTATTTTCTTTTAATAATTTTTTGAACTGTTGTTAATATTTTTTTCGTCGACATTTTTTAGAAATGTTGCGAACATTTTTTCGTCAACATTTTTAAGACTGTAGCCCACATTTTTCGTCAACATTTTTCGGAAGTGTTTCCAACATTTTTTCTCGTCAACATTTTTCGGAAGTGTTGCCAACATTTTTTTCTCGTGAACATTTTTCGGAAGTTTGCCAACATTTTTTCGTCAACATTTTCGGAAGTGTTGCCAACATTTTTTCTCTAACATTTTTTTGGAAGTGTTGCCAACACTTGTTACAAAATGTTTCAACATTTTTCGAACCAACATTTTTAATCAACATTTTCTGGAGGTTTCTTCCAAAATTTTTCAGAAATGTTCCAATATTTTTAAGAAATGTTGGTTTCGTCAACTATTTTTTGTCAATATTTTCTAAAATGTTGCAACATTTTTTAAAATGTTGGACAACATTTTTCTCCATTTTTAGGCTTCTTCCAAAATTTTTCAGAAATGTTACAACATTTTTAAGAAATGTTAGTTTTGTAAGCTATTTTTTATCAACATTTTGAAAAATGTTGCAACATTTTTCAGAAATGTTGGAACAACATTTTTCCATCTTCAACCTCCGGTAGCTGTAAAAAAAAAACCACCCTCCCGGCACGCGCGGCTGGCGAGTGCAGGGGCGGCGCGGAGCTCCACGTGCGTGGCCGGCGGCGCAGAGCTCGACGCGCGCGCCATGGCCGGCGGCGCGGAGCTCCACGCGCGCCCATGGCCGGCGGCGCACGTTCTCGCCCGCGGAGCTCGGCCGTGGGGCAGGCCGGACGCGGGGCAGGCCGGACGCGGGGGAGGAGGCGCGGGGGAGCCCCACGGGCGGCGCGCGGAGGCCGCACGGGGGGCGGTGGCGCGGGTTCAGGGGGTGGCGGCGCGAGTTCCCGGGGGGAGGAGGTGTGGGGGAGAGAGTGTGTTAGGGTTAGGGGTGGGATCCGGTGGCTATAATTGGTTGCACGAATCTTGAAGAAGTGGAAGATGGTTAAGAAAAAATCTTCCGGAAGATATATAGGATTTCCGGATTGCGGACGCCGTTGATTGGTTGGGCCCGTTTGTTGGCCCGCGAAATACCGCTTCCCACCGCGGGCTTGAGTTGGGCTGTCTAGCGGGCCTGCGGATGACAGGTATGCACAATCCATTTTTTTTCAGAGCAACACCACCTGTGGCCCGCCCGCCAGGGACGGATCCAACGGTGGGGCGGGCGGGACTCGAGCTCCTCTACCACTGGAAATCTAATGTAGCCCCCTTAAGCCCCTCCTATAAATTTGAGGAAGAAGAACAAGGAAAGGAGAGGCTAGAGGAAAAATAAGGAGAAGAAAGTCCTCTCTAAATTTATTTCTAGATCCGTCCCTGGCCCGGGTATCAACGTACGAATCACCTCTACCACCAGCGACGACGCGCCACCAGGCGTTGCAGAGAGAAAGCCAAGCATGGGCGTCGCACGCGGTGTCGCCCTCTACTCGTGTTGTCGTAGTGTTCGAAAAAAAACTCGTGTTGTCGTGGCGATCCTCTTTGACTTGGTCTCGAGATCCTGGCCGTGCATATGCGGGATCCGACGGTGCAGATGGCCTCAAGCCCGGACTGTCAATGGCGTAAACTCCGGGTGGACGTGCCCAGCCCGTGCTTCCCCGCTCGCCGCCGCCGTCGTGCCCGGCATCGTCGGAGCCCACAGCGTCGCATACATGTGTCGCGCTCCCACATGCAGCAGGTCATCGTATCGGCGGCCGATCACTCAACTCAACCCGTGCCCGAGCAACCCCTTCCCCTTGTGGCGCGCGCCTTCACACGCCTATACGGCTATACCTGTGGGGCACGCGCATGTTACCAACGCCTCGTCGCCGTGGCCCTCCATCCCGTTGTCCTTCGACGTAGCCGTAAGACGAAGAGCTTGACCAGTCTGGCGGCGCAAAGGAAGTTCAGCATGGGCGGCGCGCGGTGGCGCTCTCGGCGCCTACAGCGGAAGCCGGTCGGTGCCCGCGAAGAGCGTGGGGTCGGCACGACGCCGGCGGCCGGGAAGCGCGACACCTCCTGACCTCGCCGAGGCAATCCGCTTTGACTTGGTCTTGACTCTTGAGATCCTGGCCGTCTAAGTGGGATCCGACGGTCTGCATGGCCTAGAGATCGAACAGTAAATGAAATATCGTCCAGCTTCCACCCCTGGGTCTGGCCTTCCACCCCTGGGTCTGGCCGAGCGAGCAGGCGCGGCGCGGGGAGCTCCTCCAACACCCGGCCTCTGTCACCTCCGCCCCTGCCACGGTTCACCTCCCCGGCGCGAGGAGCTCCGGCGGCGGCCTCGACTACCTTCCTCAGGCGGTGAGCCCACCACCGGGGTGGAGAGGTGGCTTCCCCGTCGAGCAACACCAGCGGATCGCGATCTCCCCTTCCCCTCTGTCCACTACTCGCAGAGGCGGCGGCGGCTACAACGATGAGCTTCCCTGCTCCAAGGCGCGATGGAGCTCGATTCGGGGCATGAAAGACTTGGTGGAGCAGCGCGGGGGTGGATTTCGCGTGCAAAACTCCTGCGAGCGTGCACCGGATCCCAGTCGTCGTCGCTGTGGGGAGACGGTGTCATACAACGGAGCCCCGCCCGTCTCCTCCGTTTGGGAGAACGGGACATGCTCGTCGACTCGCAAGGCGACTCTGGCCCCGTCGGTAAGCTGAAGCGGGGTTTTCTTTGCAAAAAATTGTCATACAGACACAGCATTTGCATGTGTACTGAATGTAATTTCTTTTCTTTTAATTGCAACCGACGTCATAACAATCTAAGAGAAAACACCTCCATCTGGATGGAGAAAAACATTACTTGAACATAAGCACATTTACTCGAAGTCATGAACATCTCAATAAGACATGCAGTTTGACACCTTACATCTACATTTCTTCTTTGAAACGAAAACATCTCTGCATGTGCACTTTTAAAAAAAGAAACATCTGCATCCACATGGAGAAAAAAGAGTTGAACCTGATACATTTCTCTGCACAACACATTTACTTCAATATATGCCACGTTCTTTTATCTTTTGGAATAGATCCATGCATGTCAAAATAAAAGCTGTCATGTTTTTCCTGAGAGTTTTTTTGGGTGCCTCTCGGCAAAGGCTCGGTTTCCCGTACTGTTTGGGGGTGGGGTGGGGGGGGGGGGGTCTGCGTAGAACTCTTCATGATGCTGCTGCCCATTTTTTCAAGCATAAGAACCTTCCATCTTGGAGATCTGTTGTCACTAGGCACCCTGCCTCCTTGTTACATAATCCATGTACGCCTCTCTTATCTTCTTCAGCTTGGGCACCACGTCTCGCGTCGTCATTCTTTGGTCTGGTAAATCATGGGAGCACAGTAATCCGATTTCAAGCACTGGGATCAGAAAGTCATTTAGACTCCCAGCAGGGTCTTGCTGTAGCTGCTCATCCACAACATGCATAACATTTGTTGGAATGGCCTGATGAACCCATCTCCTGTAATGTCTAGCTCCCCAACGAACATAGGGTCCGTGGGCCTTTTTCCAGAGAATACTTCAAGAAGCATGACCCTGTAGCTGAATACGTCACTTTTTCTTGACAGCCTTCCCACCGATCCATACTCTGAAATTTCCAAACAATATGAAAACATTCGAGACACAAGTAACAGATGGTAGTATAAACAAAACTAGTTCAATAAGCTATAGTAAAGGTGAATTACCTGGTGCAATGCAACCGATTGTTCCAGGCATGCTCGGAGAAACTGCGGAGAAGTCATCACCCAACAAAAGTTTTGCAATCCCAAAATCTGCCACATGTGCTACCATGTCCTCCACCGCGCCGCCCCAACCCTCCGCAGCCGCAGCTCCCTCCGGCGGCCGCCGTCGTCTCCGGCGGTGGCGGCAGCCGGCGCGCCCTCCCCTTTTCTCCCCTTCTCCTTTTCCCTCTTCCTCTCCCTCTCCCTCTCCCTCTCCCTCCCTCTCCACACCACCACCTCGAGGTCGTTTTCTAGGTCGCGGCGGGCCGGCGTTGACCCGGCGGCGGCGCTTGCTCCGGCCGGGGGGGGGGGGGGGGGGGTCCACCGGATGCGGATCCGGCGCGTGCGGCCGCGGATCCGGTGGTTCGTGCGGCGACGGGCCGGCGTGGGCCCAGTGGAGGCGTCGCTCCCGGTCGCCTTTCCCGAAGCAGCCGGAGATTGGAAACTGGAAGCTCAACGTGGCAAAGAATCAAGGGAGTGTCCCAAAGCCAAAGGTCACATTTGATATGCTATTCGACAAATATTCTAAGCAAAAGGCCGTTACGAGCGATCGGCCGTCAAAAAAAGGATGAGGTCACCCACACATCAAGAGAGGCCATCATCGCCTCCTAGAGCAGCTGTCAGGTTCAGGGGTGAATTATCTCAACAATAGCGACACTTTACTCCAGCTTGGGCTCCTTCAAGTTCAAATCCGCCTCGTCCGATCTATGACGACAATGTAGTGATGTGGGTGTCATACCAGCAGTCCTTCCATCCTGGATGGGGAGGACCAAGGAGACCTGCTTTGGATAGGATTTCACGACCTACACAAGATCGTTGGACACCACATCAGTCTGGCTAGGGTCACCGGGACCACCCGGTTAGACTGCCCCCTACACGCGGTCAGACCACCCTGCCCAAAACAATTCAATCTCCTCCGAAACAGGTGTACAAGCCCAAGATCAGAGAGGAGGAGGTTTAGAAGGTGGACATTGACCCAGAGAGGACTACAAACTTTGATATTATCCAGATTGGGACAATGGACGTTCCCGTTAAGAAAAGTAGCAAAGGACCGGTTGTGTTGAAAAATCAGGTTGTGAAACCTACTCAAAAGGGATCTGTTGCTGCTAATGATCATGAGGCCAGCGGAAGCAAATCTCATCCGGAATACTTCTTGCCAAGGTGGTGTCCTCCTGGTTTGACTCATACTCAAAGGAGGAAACTTCAACGCTTGAGGTTGCGAGAGAAGAGAGAAAAAGAACTGGAGAAACAGAGGGACGAGATCTTCAACAGCTACAGGCCCATGGTGCTACAAAGGAAGGAGTGGAGAGTCAAGACGACACCTCAGGCAGAGGCGGTCAAACCGCTAGAGGAGGCGGTTAAACCGCTTGAGGCGGTCAGACCGGCTGACCAGGCGGTCAGACCGGGTTCACCAGAGACGCCGCCCGGTTTCGATTCTTCAGTCCCTATCGCTTGTGATGATAAGTTGTCGTTGGTACCTGCTCCAGAAGACGACGAGCAATTTGTGGATTACAGTTCTTCTCCAGAGCGTATGAACCTTGATATTAATGTGGTTCACTTGTTTGTTGATGGTTCGGTGCCTACGGAGGAAGACTTTGCTCATCTTGACTTTGGGCCAAAGGATGCTATATTTCAGAAGCCCAAAGATGTTGATAATCATTTAAAGGCTTTGTACATGAAGGGTCACATCAATGGGAAGCCTATCTCTCGGATGTTGGTGGATGGAGGTGCGATTGTCAACTTGATGTCGTATTCTCTATTCAAGAAGCTTGGAGGTTCAGATGAGGAGCTGATCAAGACCAACATGACCGTCAGCGGAGTTGGAGGAGGCGAGCCGATATGAGCCAAAGGCGTGATTTCCATGGAGCTCACTATTGGGAGGAAGACGCTCGCCACAGCTTTCTTCGTCGCTGAGACACAAGGTAACTTCAGTCTTATCCTTGGTCGTGATTGGATTCATGCAAATAAATGTGTTCCTTCTACCTTGCATCAAATTTTAATACAATGGATAGACGATGAGGTAGAAGTAGTGCATGGTGATAATTCTGCTTGTGGAGCTATAGGCTGTAGCTGATAGTCATTCCATAAGTGTTTACGATGATGTAAAAATGTCTATCTGGCTTAGATTTATCTAATTATGAGTTTGTATGTTGTTCCAAAGATGGCTTCATCCCTGCCGTCATAAAGCCGTTTGATAATCGGATAAATCACTTCGTATGACTCAATGAGTTCAACTAAAGAGTGGTTGCAGTAGAGGATTGATCACTATCAAGTGCATAAGAACGATACATGTGAAGCTATCGAGGATTTTGATGATCTGGGCAAGATAGGACAAGGGTTTACGTCAGTTGATCCTCTTGAGGAGGTAGACATTGGTGATGGCACTGTACCTAGGCCGACATTTGTAAACAAGAATCTTGATCCTGCTTTTAAGCTTGAATTAATAAAGTTATTAAAGGAGTATGTCGATTGCTTTGCTTGGACTTATAATAAGATGTCTGGTTTACGTCGTGATTTAGTAGAACATCGATTACCTATTAAACCTGGTTTTAAGCCTTATAAACAGTCTTGTAGGAATTTTAATCCTAATATTTATGACCGAGTGAAAGAAGAAATCAATCGGTTGCTTGATGCTGAGTTTATTAGGCCTTGTCGATATGCTAATTGGATCTTTAATATTGTGCCTGTTGAGAAAAGGAACAAAAAAGCTTCGTATTTGCATTGACTTTAGATATCTTAATAAAGCTACTCCTAAAGATGAATATCCTATGCCTATAGCCGACTTTCTTGTTAATGCTGCATCGGGACATAGAATTCTTAATTTTCTTGATGGTAATGTTGGTTACAATCAAATCTTTATGGCCGAAGAGGATATTTCCAAAACTGCTTTCATATGTCCAGGATTTGTAGGCTTGTTTGAGTGGATAGTCATGACCTTTGGTTTAAAAAATGCTGGTGCTACTTATCAAATGGCTATGAACTTGATTTTTCATGACTTGCTTGGCATAATCGTGGAAGTCTACATCGATGATATTGTTGTTAAATCGGCTAGTTTAGATTCTCATTTGGCTGATTTGAGGCTTATTTGAAAAAATGTGTCGGTATGGTTTAAAGATGAATCCACTCAAATGTGATTTTGGAAGTGTCGGCTGGCAAGTTTTTGGGTTTCATTGTGCATGAGAAAGGTGTGGAGATTGATCCTAAAAAGATTGAGTCGATTAAAAAGGTTCAAGCTCCTACTTGTAAAAAAGAGTTGTAGAGATTCTTGGGTAAGGTTAATTACTTGAGGTGATTCAATTGTAACTTGTTTGGGAAGGTTAATGCTTTTACACCTTTACTTCGGTTGAAAAGTGGAGCTGAGTTCACTGGGGGGGGCAAAACAACAAGAGGCTTTTGATGAGATTAAAAACTACTTGACTTCGGCGCCTGTTCTTCAAGTACCTAAGAGTGGTGTTCCATTCCGGCTTTATATTGCGGCGGAGCAAAGTGTGATTGGAGTTGTTTTGACTCAAGAGACTGATGGCAAGGAGTATATTGTTGCTTATGAGAGTAGAAGATTATTGGATGCCGAAACGAGGTACACTTTCATTGAGAAGCTATGTTTACCTTTATATTGTGCTTGTACCAAGTTGTGACATTATTTGTTAGCTAGTACTTGTTATGTTGCATGCCAAACCGATATAATTAAATACATGTTGCAAAAACCTATTTTAAGTGGTAGAATCGGCAAATGAGCTTATACTCTTGTTGAACATGATTTGCATTGTGAACCAATAAAATCAATGAGAGGTCAAATTGTAGCCGACTTTATTGTTGATGAATATAGATTTGATAAGCAACTTGATTTAGATGTCGGTTATATAACTTTTACCCCATGGAAGTTGCATTTTGATGGATCGGTTTGTAGAAGTGGTTGTGGTGTTGGGATCATTATTGTTTCACCTAATGGAGCTATTTTTGAAGCCCTTAACTGATTGGATCGTAAATGCACTAATAATCAAATCGAATATGAAGCTCTCTTGTTTGGTTTGCAAATTCTACATGACATGGGAGTGAAACATGTAGAAGGTTATGGTGATTCTTTGCTAGTGGTACAACAAGTGTCCAAGGTATGCCAATGTTTAAATGGTTCTTTAAATGCTTATCTTGATAAATGTTTAGACATCATATCTTGTATGGATGAATTTGTGATTTATCATGTACCACGAGAGGAGAATCCAAAGGCTAATGCTCTGGCTCAACAAGCATCTAGTTATAACATTCAGAAAAGAAATTTTTAGGAACGAAAACCGATGTTTAGCGAAGCTGAGGGTTATGTCCTGGAGGAGGGGGGCAATCTCACTTTGGCCACCATTTCTTCTAAAACTGTTGAGGACGAAGTGGATGATTGGAGAAACCCTCTGATTGAATATTTGTAGGATCCTAAAGGTACAAGTGACAGAAAAGTCCGACGGTGGGCGCTTAAATTTGTTTTAGATAATGATAGTTATATCGACGGATGGCAGATGATCTACTTCTAAAGTGTTTTGATCCTGATCAAGGAAGATTGGCTATGGTATAGGTTCATGAAGGAGTTTGTGGTACTCATCAATCGGCTCCCAAGATGAAGTGGCTCCTTAGGAGAGCTTGCTTTTATTGGCCTACTATGATAGCCGATTGTTTTCGGTACTACAAAGGGTGTGAAGAGTGTCAAAAGCACAGAGATGTTCAGCTAGTACCTGCTACGTTAATGTATCCGATTATCAAGCCTTGGCCTTTCAGAGGTTGGGGATTAGATTTCGTTGGCAAGATTCATCCTCCGTCCTCCAAAGGGCATTGTTCTGTGATTGTGGCTACTGATTATTTTACTAAGTGGACCGAAGCAATCCCTCTTAAGAACATGACACACAAGGAGGTAATTGGGTTTATTACAGAGCATATCATACATAGTTTTGGTATTTCGCAGACTTTAACTGTGGATCAAGGTACTTCATTCGTGGCTAAAGAGGTGCTGATTTTGTTAATTCCTATGGTATTAAGTTGCTCAATTCATCTCCATATTATGCTCAAGCTAATGGTCAAGCCGAGTCTAGCAATAAAACTTTGATTAAGCTCATTAGGAAGAAGATAGAAGACAATCCTAAAAGATGGCATGAAGTATTATCTAAAGCTTTGTGGGCTCATCATATTTCTAGACATGGTGCTACTAAGGTTACTCCTTTTGAGCTTGTGTATGGTCAAGAGGTCGTTTTACACGTTGAGGTGAATCTAGGCTCATATAGACTTGCAAAGGAAAATGATCTTAATTTTTATACATATTATGCTTTGATGATGGATAATATTGATGAAGTGGCCGACAAGCGATTAGAAGCCTTGCAAGCTATTGAGAAGGACAAGAGGTGAGTTGCTAGAGCATACAAGGAGGTAAAATCTAAGTCTTTTCAAGTAGGAGATTTGGTTTGGAAGACTATTCTACCTATAGAATCTAAGAACAACAAGTTTGATAAATGGTCTCCAAGTTGGGAAGGTCTATACAAGTAGGGTTGAAAACGGACGGAAACGAACGGAAAACCCCTCTCCCGTTTCCGCTCCCGCACTTCTACGTCGGGAGCGGGACGACCGGGAGCGGGAGCGGATGGGAAATAAACGGGTGTACGGAAACGAACCAACACGGACAGAAACTAGACGGAAACGGGCGGAAACCGGGAACTTTAGTCGGGATATAGACCCCAACAACCAAAGGCCACGACACGAAAGCATCAATATTTTCCTATAAACTTGATCATTAAATCAAAACAACAATATAGAGATATTAAACCAAACTAGTATATGCTAGCTGAAAGAGCACCAACAAGGCAACAAACAGTCAAACAAGCACTAGTCCAGTACTCCAGTTGACGAACCAACGAACCAGCACAACACTAGTCCAGTTCTCTGGGGGCAAGGAGCTCGAGCCAGAACGGCGTCCCCTCCGGTTCCAGTTCTAGAGCGTGGCATCACGGTTCACGGCACACAACATTGCGGCAGCCGGCAGGTTGCGCGCTCGTCAGGGGCAGCCGGGGCTAGGGTCGATGGGGGAGGCCGGAGGCGACGACCGACGGGAGGCGGCGTCCGGCGGCCGGTGACTCGGCGTGACTGCGTGGGTGAGATCTGAGCGAGAGGTGGTGGGCGGAGATGCAGAGTGGCGGCCGTGTGGGGTGCGGCGGGCGCATCACGACTCGTGAGTGGGGGGCGTGCGGCGGCCGGCGGGTGAGGCTCTGACCGTGAGGGACTGAGGGTGACATAACTTAGGGAGTTAGGGTTAGTAACTGGGCTGGGCTTTTGTGAATTTGTGATGTGTTGGATGGTGGGCTGAACATCCGGGTCAAGTCCGGGTTAAATCCGGGTCCAACCCAATGAAATACGGGACCCCGGCAATCCGGACGGGATGGAGCCCCTCCCGTTTCCGTCCCGCTCCCGCAGGCTTCCGCCCCACGACCCGACCCGCACCCGGGTTTTTCCGGGAAAACGGAAACGGGCGGGTTAAATGTAGAAAACGGAGCGGGTCGGGGCGGGATTTTACCCGCCCGTTTTCAACCTTACATACAACGTTGTGAGAGTTTGCTCAGAAAATTCTTATATGGTAGAGACATTGCAAGGACAACAGCTACCCACGGCACTTAATGGAAGATATTTGAAAAAGTTCTACCCAAGTGTATGGCAAGATGCTTGAAGGTACATGACCGGTTTCTATAAAAATCACTCTTAGCATAAAATGACCGACAACAAATACTATATCGTCCTTAGAATTATTTTTTAGCACCCAAGCTTTATCCAAAACAAATTTAAGCGCGGCATCCACCCAATTATCTAAAACATAAATTCAATCACGTGGGTGGATGCCGAACTCCCTCAACGAGGTAACTGTGGATCGGACACACCGAGGGTTGGTTGGCCTTGGTGATGGCCATGAAGCCGTCTCGTTTGGGAGGTCCACCCAGTTTGCTCCCATTTGTCTGTACTCCATTCATATTAAATTTTTTTTTGACATTTAGGATAGCGACACGGTCTCTAAAGCATAACTTTGATTTCTTATTTCTGTAAAGATATTTATTAAAAACTGAAATATGTGTACTTTTATAAAAGTATTTTTCAAAACAAATCTACTCATATAGTTTTCATATTTCTAAACTTAACAACTTAAAAGTTATTCATGGTTTATGTTCCCAATATTTGACCAAAACCTTTTCCAAAACGTCAAGCTTTTTGAGTATGGAGGGAGTATCGCCCAAGGTGTTACCATGGTGTTCCATACATAAATTTTGAGAAGAAAATCATACCTCCCGTCATTTGCCTAAAAAATGCTTCGAATATAATTACAACACCATGAAAGTACTATTAAAGGGACTATAACGTACACTATACCAGTTTTAATTTTGACTTTCCGACCAGCAGGGTTAAAAAAAAATTGAATGCAAGGATTTTTTTTTTGAGGGCTCATGCAAAGGACATTTGAAGGACAACACATATGAGACCTGTAATTATTGAGTGTTTTGTTTCTGTTTTTTTTCATTGTCTCCTTGACACGCGTGGCTAGTCTGATTGCATGGATGCACTAAGAAAATGTCTCGAGAGTTCATCATGCATATCGATGGAAAATAAGAGAAAATTTGGAGAACTGATGATGGCTCCAATTAATGACAATGCAGACTTTTCAACAAAAGCAACAAGAACAAAATAACTTTGAACGGAAAAGTCATTGTAGAGGACGATTGATGATCCTGCAGTGCACCGGAGCATGGTGTCATTCAGCTATATATCTCAGCCTCCAACTTTACCGTGTGCACATTATCATTGGTTGACTGATATATATGGATAGACACACTATCTTCCTCCAGATAGACCTGTCATGGTAGTCGCCACCGAGGGAGGCGTTTCGAGGACTTGGTGAACGTCTGTAATAGCAAGATAATCTGGCGAAAACTCCGGCAGAGGCAGGTCCCCGTCGAGGTACTGCATGGCGAGGCGCATGCCGGGTCTCGCGACCGGCAGCCGATGGGAGCACAGCAAGCCAAGCTTGAGCACTAGCTTTGCCTCATCGGCATCGTAATCTTCCAACCTTGGATCCATGGTGTCGACGACGCAGCCGGATGCCCAGACCTGGCGCACCCAGTCACCGAGCACCAGCAGCTCGCCGCGCGCGTTCAGACCCATCGCCCGCCTACCGCAAGCAACCTCGAGGATAAAGGCACCGAAAGCGAACACATCTGTAGCCTTGGTGGCCTTGCCGAACCTCAGCAGCTCCGGCGCGAGGTACCCCCTTGTGCCGGCGACGTGCGTCGTGTGCGCGTCGGCGCCATGGTCGTGCAGCCTTGCGAGGCCAAAGTCACCCAAACGCCCATTCATCTCGGCGTCGAGGAGCACGTTGCTTGCCTTGACATCACGGTGCAGAATGACCTGCTCCCAGTCTTCGTGGGGGTAGAGCAGACCAGAGGCCACACCTTTGATGATGTGCAACCTCTGGGACCAAGCGAGCGCATGCCTAGTCGTGTGACCGTGCAAGTACTTGTCCAAGCTGCCATTGGGCATGTGTTCGTAGACTAGGAGGAGCTCATCTTTCTGACGGCAATATCCAATCAGACGCACAAGATTCCGGTGCCGTAGGCGGCCAAGAATGACTATCTCGGCTGTGAATTGCGCCAGGCCCTGCGCACGCTCCGAGGATATCCGCTTCACCGCTATGCGGTTGCCAGATGCAGCGTGTAATCCTCCATAGACACGCCCAAATCCACCTTGCCCCAGCAGCTGCCTACTGCTGAACCCATCGGTAGCCTTTCGAAGGTCTTTGTATGAAAACCGGCGGGGTCCCAGCTCGGTCTCCCAGTACTCTTCACGTCTCTCCGCACGCTTCTTAGACCACCACCGGAGCACAAGCCAAGCCGCTATAGCTGCTGCCAGCATGGTAAGCACGGATAAAGCTGCAGGCAACCAACTGAGTAGATTCTTGTGCTTGTTCCCTCTTTGCATCTGTTGCGCTCGCTTCAATGGCAGCAGTGTGTAGTCAAGTGGCGGAGCTGGTCCGCTGAGGTTGAAGCTCCAGCCCAGAACCTGATGGCTGGCGCCATACTTATCACCCGTCGAAGCTGAGAACCCAACGTAAAGCTTCGCAACGACAGGATTGTCCGGGTCGTCATCACTACTCCTGATGAACAGCAGTTCCGACATGTTGACGACGTGAGACAGCAGCGGTGGAGAAGGCTTGTACATGGGGACGAGAGCCAGGGTGACGTTGAGCTCCATGGATTTGCTGTCGTAGTCCACCCACACCTGCATCGGGCTGCCGCTGGAGAGCCTCAGCGCCTCAAAATTCGTTGTGATGATGTCGTCGTCGTCTTGGCTGTAACCGTAGCCTGCTGAAGTGGAGATAACTGACGCCATGCTGTTGACATCGATCCCAACATGGTTGTCGATCGTCTATGTCTTTTAATTCTCCATTGTAGACGGTGTCAAGCTCTATAGCAAAGAACTGAGTTTCTTGGTAGCGGACTAGCGGTACGGGCTAGCAAGGCCGAGATATGGCCCTGGAAAGGCGCCGGACGAGAAGAAATCCGGCTCCGCGGTGATCACCAGTGCCATCCCATCTCCGGAACGGCCGTCGGATGGGTTGGGCGTGATGCTGAAGACAAAAGTGGAAGAGAAAGACACAGCCCTACCCCTACCGTCCTCACGGATCAAAGGAAGAGGGTTGGGATGGAAGCTATGGCCAATGGTGTCAAAACTACCGGTTGTGAGAGAAAGTATGCCATCTTGTGTGACAGAAGCCGCACCATCACAGCGGAGATTGCTGCCGGTGAATCCATTATATGTGAATTCGAGGTAGGCAACAGCATCGCTATAGTTGAGGCTGATGATGATGATCAGTAGTAGTAGGACGCGGAGCAAGGTTGGACTAGGCATGATGATGCTCTGCTCTCTGCTTATTGCTGGTTCTGCTCCTTTTCTTTCTGGGATTATTGGAGCACTAGCTCCTTGGCAACAACTGTCAACTGTGAGCACACGAGGTTTTAAATAGCCGGCTATAGCTCCACTATAAACCGCTATAGCAGTATATAGATCCCCCTCTCCTACTCTCATCTATCTGCAAGAGTACGCGTGCAGGTCCAGTATTATTGACCCGTCCAATGACCGGAAGACGACTCTTCGGTCGTCCATACACTCAATCGATCTCCATCACCACCGTCTATCAGCCGGAAGGGATTACTACCCAGTCAAGTCAAAATAGAAAAAGGGTGGCACCCGTGCCGTGACCCGTACGCCGTCGTCTTCCAGCCTCCATATATATGCTGTTTGAGACTTGGTCTTCGAGGCCCACAAATTTGACGGCCAAATGCCTGAAAGAAATAAAGAAAATAAAACCTCAACCGTCAGTAGCAGCAAGCTGGTGGCTTCCAATCCACTGCTGTGCCATCGCTTTTCCACTGAGGTCTACATTACACCTCTATATTACATACACCTACTCACACGCGTCTCTACGAACACATGCACGTAACCCTAATTCGAGGATCCTAAAACTTGATGGATATGTTACACTACAAGGAAGCTTCTCAGCTGAGCTACGCTTAGTTCGCTAAATAAACTCCATTTACACTTACAAAAATATTTATTTACAAGAATAATAAGTTAAAGCTACATGGACTATTCTCGTCATTATTGAATGAAAGCTCCGATCAATGCAACCATGTGGACTACGCTCAGTCTCAGTCCTTTCTTTTCAGCCAACAGTCACGGTAGTCGCCACCGCGTGGAACGTCTCACACTACCTGATTTCCCTTAGTTGCCGTGATCCGGTTACTCACGGCAAAGAACGGTCCACCGACGGTAACCCTTTTGCTGTGAGTTGCCGCCGGCAAAAGGCTCACGGCACAGTTCTGCCGGCAAACAACCTAGTTGCTGTGAGCCTGTCGGTGGACTCACGGCAAATGTGTGCCGTGAGTGGTCAGTAGCTCACGGCTAAGGTGTCTAATGGGGCTCAAGAGAGGTGTCTTAACGGCTCATTGTGCCGTGAGCCTGACGGCGAGCTCACGGCAAAGGTGCCACACGTGGTAGCTTCCCAGGTGAGGTGACGTTAGGTGTTTGCCGTGAGCCGGAATTCTAGCTCACGGCACAGAGCTGCTCGTTGTCGTGAGCCGCTCCTTTGCTAACGGCATAGAGTCCACACGTGGCAGCTTCCCAGGTGAGGTGACGTCAGGTGTTTGCCGTGAGCCAGACATCTAGCTCACGACACAGAGCTTCTGTTTGCCGTGAGCCGGTCCTTTGCTCACGGCATAGAGACCACACGTGGCACCTTCTCAGACGAGCTGATGTCACGTAGTTGCCGTGAGCCGGTTGTCCAGCTCACGGCACAGAGTACATGGTTGTCGTGAGCCGCTCCATTTACTCACGGCATAGAGGCAATTCCCCGCTGTCAGGTTGCACAACTTTGCCGTGAGCACAAGCCGAAGCTCACGGCATAGGGGTAATAGCTCACGGCATAGGTGCAATAGCTCACGGCAAAGTGACAATTTTGTTTTTTTTTATTTTTTCCCAGAACCATATATGACACCTCACATTCGATACAACATCACAGGCAGTTCAAATATCACCATAACCATCACAGGCAGTTCAAATATCACCATAATCATCACAGACAGTTTAAAATATCACCATAACCAACACAGTCAGTTCAAATATCACCATAACCATCACATAAATTCACATATGCATCACATAAGTTCACATAAGCATCACAGACAGTTTAAAGTCCATAAGTCCACAAATGCAACATAAGTCCACAACCACTAGTCCAAATGCATGTAAAGTCCATAACTCACTCCTGCGGCGACGGCCCTGGCTGCGGCGAGTGCTCTGGTGGTTGTTGCGGCGACGCAGTCGCTGACCCCCCAGCTGCCGACGGCGGCCATGTGTAACCTGGTGAGCCGGTTGGCGGCAGCCCCATGCCCGGCAGAACATGCGGCCACGACGGCCACGTGTAAGTAGACCCGTGAGGCGCTTGCCCCCACGCTCCACTCCCGGGGACCAACGGAGGCCGCTGAGACGGCGACACGTCATGTGCAGCCGGGCTATCATTCGATGCCGCCGACATATTCTGCACAAAATTTTAAGTCAAAAACATGGAAGTACAACATTCTAAGTATGTCACTATGAGAATGAAAGTTCTATATGAATATGAGAATAAATCTACATTTCTAAGTCATTCTAGGTTTCTAAGTCATTCTAGGTTGCTTAGCTCTCTAAGTCACTACCAGAAATGGAAAGACAAGTGGGAAACAAACTCACCGGAGTACTCAGAGTCAGTCTAGGAGGAAGTACGAGCCCAGGTGGAGAAGGGAGTTGCACTTGTGGTTGTGTTTGAGCAATCACCGAAGTAAGACCTGGACATGCTGAAGCACTTGCTGCATCTGCTGCGTATTGGCCTCGACATACTGCTGCATCTGCTGGTGGTCCCTCTGCCATTCGGCCTTCTCTTGTGCAAGCTTGGACTACAATTTTTGATCCCAACATTAGAATACAAAGCAAAAATATAAGAAGCATGGTCAATGAACGACGGATATAGACATCTAATTACCGTGACTGTCTCCAGCAAGGACTCAGCAACGGTCGGTCGTCGCTGTACGGGCGGGGCTGAGCTCGTGCTCCGAGCTTTCACCACCAGGAGACTGGGAACCTCGGCCGGGTCGATGATGATGTCGCCCACAAAGTACCGATCATGCTGCTTGCCGTGTCCGATCCTCATTATGACTTCTCCATCAAGGGGCGCCGTCCTCGGATCGAACTCTGGCCCATGGACCTCCCTTGTCGTCGTGTTGTACCGAACGATGCGGGGCTGGATGGTCGGGTTGGTGTACGCCTCGGGCGGGTCTGCCTCGTTGTAGGTGATGTCCGACGTCGCCTTGCCCTTGTGAGACAAAGCATATGCCTCGAGCTGGGAGCAAGGCTAGCCACTATGTGCCCGAGACTGCGACAAACAACAAGATTGTCACAAATAATGCAAAATTGTGAGCATTGCAATAAAGAAATAAATTCACGTACCCATCTAGCCGCATACTGCCTTAGGTTTTGGTTGCCTTGATGGTGTGTCGGACCTGCCATCTTCAAACGCCGCTCCCGGCGCTCGAGGTGCACCTTGTCCCACTCCGGGTCAAGCCACCTGTCCACCAGCCTTGCCCAAGCCCGCCGATTGCCGCTACACCACCACGGAGGCACCTGCACGTCATCAAGTGCATGGCATATCAAATTGATCATACGTGAACGATGAGAAGTTAATATTGCAGTGAGATGTACTTTACCCTCAACCATTCTTCTCTGGGAACCTTCTCGTTTCTTGCCTGCTCTTTGGTGATTTTCTGTTTCTTGTGCTTTGCGAAGTAGAACACAACGGTGCCCACTCGCGCCTCATAAATCATATCATGCACCAGCTTTTGACAGGCATTCCTCGCCACCTCATTCGCCCTTTCCAGAGAGCCCTCCTCACATCTGTAGAAATCCTGCATATACAAGTGTTGTTAATACTTTAGGAATATGCAAAGTAAAACTGATGTATTGAGATTAGCAATGTTTTGCGAGGAAGACTTACCCATAGTTCGTTTACCACACGCCCGGCCTTAGTATTGAAATTCCTGCCGTCTTGATCATCTTGATCGGTCGCGCTGACGTAGTGGTCAAACGTCTCTGCTAGATCCTCTCGGTCCCCAACCTCTACCAACCCAGGCCAGTGAATCTTGCACAAAATACCGAGGATGCCATTGGGAAGACATGAGTGACGACCTGGAGCGACTACCCTCCACCCCCTGCAAAATTGATTCAGACAAATTAATAGTTTCAATTGTGGAAGTTCAAAGTAACCAATGAAAAAGCATTGGTAAATTACCTTTTCCCATCAGGTGGAATCATCGGTCGTTCCGCAAGAGGTACGGGACGTGTCGGAAGCGTCGAAGGGCCTCGCAACCAGATCTTCCCAGCCCCCTGCTCCCCATCCCCCTCCTCCTCCCCCTCCCCCTCTCCCTCTCCCGCTCCCTCACTACCACTCCCACTCTCCCTCTCCCTCTTCCTCTCCAGATCCTCCTCCCTATGCCTCAGCCTCTCCGCCTCCCTCTCCTCCCTATCACTCTCCTCCCTCGCAGACTGTGGCACCATAGGAGAGGGATGCGATTTGCGACCCGCCCTCCCTCCAGACAACGAAGAACCAGGGGGGAGGGTGACCTCCGGCGACCAAACCTCCCTCCTCCTCCTCTAGACGAAGGTGCACTCTTCGGAGTGGGTGACCTCCTCCGACACCTCCTACCACCTGCCCCGAAGCCCTCAGCCGTCTTGGACCCGTCAAGGGCACTACGAGAGTACAACTTGTTGAGGTTCTTCGTCACCCTTTGACCACCGCGGCCGCCTCTGCCTCTGCCGCCGCGTGCCCTAGGCATCTTCGTTCAATCAACTGCAAAAAAAAGAGTGAAGCAAGTATTAGTACATGTATTAGACAGCAAAGAGTACAAGTACTAAATAAAAAAATAATTAATGTATTATAAATAGAAATTTGCCTCAGATATTTTGTCTTTTCATATGACCTTGAACTTAGAGCATAGATCATCAAAAGAACTAAAAAGGGTGTTCTTGGCAACATGAAAGCATGCGAGACATCCATCCCAACCATCATGTCATCACGACCGACCTGTTGGGTATGGATGTCTCGCATGCTTTGATGACAACCATGAGCAGCATATAATTGAACAACAGAAGCTCAAGGTCATTATATGTTACCCAACATGAAATTTGGGTAAGTTTTGATATCATCGTAGGCATGAGTAAAGTTGAATTTAAAATCAAACAAAATTTCAACAGCACCTCCCCTACATGGAGAGGTTTTCAATACCTACAACAAAATAACAGCACGATGGCCGACAACCACAGTCCAAAATATTAATTTGCCTCAGATTTTTTTTTCTTGCATGGACCTTGAACTTAGAGCATAGATAATCAAAAGAGGGTTCATGATAGCCATGGAACCATGTGAGAGACATCCAGCCCAACCATGTTGTTGCTTGGGCATGGATGTCTCGCATGCTTTGATGACAACCATGAGCAGCATATAATTGAACAACAGAAGCTCAAGGTCATTATATGTTACCCAACATGAAATTTGGGTAAGTTTTGATATCATCATAGGCATGAGTAAAGTTGAATTTAAAATCAAACAAAATTTCAACAGCACCTCCCCTACATGGAGAGGTTTTCAATACCTACAACAAAATAACGGCACGATGGCCGACAACCACAGTCCAAAATAGTAATTTGCCTCAGATATTTTTTTTCTTGCATGAACCTTGAACTTAGAGCATAGATAATCAAAAGAGGGTTCATGACAGCCATGGAACCATGAGAGACGTCCATCCCAACCAAGTTGTTGCTTGGGAATGGACGTCTCCCATGGTTTGATGACAACCATGAGAAGCACATAACCGGTACAACACAAGCTCAAGGTCATCTTATGTTACCCAACATCAAATTTAGGTAAGTTTTGATATCATCATCGGCATATGAGAAGTAACTAACTAAATCCATTTCCTAACAAAATTTACTAACTAAAATTTCATATCATCATCGGCATATGAGAAGTAACTAACTAAATCCATTTCCTAACAAAATTTACTAACTAAAATTTCCTAACTGCATGCTCAACAACTAAAAATTGACAAAGTGCATGTTCCTCACCTGAACAGGGGCGCGAGCTAGGGCCGGCGAGGCTCACGGCGACGGGCCCCGGCGGTTGGGGGCAGCAGCCGGGGCCGGCCTCTCCCCCGGGCCGCGGCGGTGGGGAGGCACGGGCCGGGAGAGGAGGGGGCCGCGGCCGGATCGTGCACGCCGGGGGAGAGGAGGGGGAGGAGCGACGGGCGGCGAGGCTCACGGCGAGGGGCCCCGACGGTAGGGGGAAGTGGCCGGGGCCGGCCTCTCCCCCGACGGTGGTGGGGAGGCACGAGATGACCTCTCCCTCGGGCCGCGGCGGTGGTGGGGAGGCACGAGCCGGGAGAGGAGGTGTCCACGACCGGATCTGGCACGCCGGGGGAGAGGAGGTGGAGGAGCGACGGGCGGCGGCCGGCGTCGGGGACCACGGACGGCACAGCCGGCGTCGGGGGCGGTCGCGACGGGGACCGCGCGGACAGCATTGGTGAGGACGAAGGCTGCGCGGACGGGAGTCACAGCGGGGACGGGGCGCTCGGCGGAGGGGACGACGGCGCGCGGTAGGCGGCGGCGGCGGTTGTGTGTGCGCGTGTGTGTGTCTGGTGCGTGTGTGGAGTAGAGAAGTGTGTGGTGCGTGTGTGAAGTGTGCACGTGTGCGGCTGATGAGTGGGGCCATGGAAGCTTTGACGTGAGCTAGATCTAGGGCTCATGGCAAAGATCCGGTGGTCCCACACGTCAGCCGACCACCTAGGGTTCCAGGACCAATGTTAGCCGTGAGCCAGATCTACAGCTCACGGCAAAGGGCACGTGTTGCCGTGAGCCAGATCCACGACTCACGGCAACCAGGTGGCAGCCGTGTGTAACAGATGTATGCCGTGAGCTACCCACGGTAAACCGTCAGTTATCAAATTTTGTTTATTTCCCTCTTATTTTTTAATGATTTTCCTTAAAAACAAGTTGAGTGCATTATGATATTTACCTGCTAAGCTAACTCTACAATGTCAATTTTAAACTTTGATGAATTAAAAACATTAGTTTGATTGTACTTTCAACTAAAATTCTATCATTTCATGCGGTCCGATAATGTTCGAAATTATAAAACTACACAAAAATTTTGCCATTAACCAACATAAGACACTCAAAGTTGTTTAATGATCCTAGGGAAAGTTCCAAGGTCAAATTTGAATCAAAACATCACAAAGACCACCAAATCTAGTCACATGAGTCAACATCTCAGAAACTTCCAGTGAGATGCTTCAGTTTGTAAACAGTGTATAAGTTGAGTAATTCGAAACCATCTCAATTCTTCACCACAGCCTCCATACATGATATCATGATGTCCATACAAATTTCATGATGTTTTAAATTTGTATAGATTTTATACAATTAAAATACTATTGCACGAAACCTTCATAATCATGTGTCGAGTCTAAATGTTTGAAATTCTCTCCAATTTCATGGTATATGTATGAAAAAGGAATGAAGAACACAAAATATCATTATTGCACTAACTTTAGTCTATGATTTTATGCACTTCCAGTTCAAGTCCGACGTATGAGAAAAAAATACGAAGAAAGAAAAAAATTACTAAATATATCAAACTGAGTTATAATTGTCCCAAATTTGAATATGTAGTTTGTAGAGATGTGGTTTATGGGTGGAAAACTTTTGGAGGGCAAAAAACAATTTTTTTGTCCTGTTTGCCGTGAGCCATGGTCCTAACTCACGGCAAACAAGCAAAACACACGGCTTAGTCGTGTTGCCGTGAGCTGCCATGGGCTCACGGCAAAGAGGCTGCCACGCGTCTGCGTTTATGTGGCACGCGGCTGGTACAAGGCTGCCACGCGGCTGCTACATGTTTGCCGTGAGCCGTAGATCTGGCTCACGGCACACGCGCGACGTGCACCATGTGTCTTAGGCCTTGCCGTGAGCTAGGAGTCAGGCTCACGGCAACCTTAACGGTCCGGGCGACGGCCATGACGGGAGAGGCTGTCAACGTGAGCCGGCTTCTTTGCCGTGAGCCTGGTATAGGGGCTCACGGTGCCTAGCGACTGATGTCGTGTGTGTTGTGTACGCCGTGAGCCTGGTCAACCAGCTCACAGGAAACAGCACCTTACGCCGTGAGTTTCAAAGCTGCCATGAGTGTGGTCAACTGGCTCACGGCATACATGTGTTGCGCTGTGTGTGTTATGTCTGCCGTGAGCCGCCTTGGATGCTCACGGCAAACAAGTTTGTATGTCGTGAGCCCGATGTTTGGCTCACGGCAACCAGAAGGCTCACGGCAGCCTTGCGATTTCCGGTAGTGTCAAGCACTTGGTCAACGTTTATAATAGCAAAAGATAATCAGATGAAGATTCTGGTGGAGGTTGGTCCCCGTCGAGGTAGACAAGTAGTGCATGATGACTCGATGAGGCGCATGTCGTGTTCATCATCACCTCCCTGATTGTAGGTCGTTTTTACTTTTTTAGGTGCATAATTTTTACTGCACATTTAGATACAATGTATGTCTAGATGCATAATAATGTCTATGAACCTAGAAAACACAAAACGACCTACAATTTGGAACGGAGGGAGTACATGTTTGCTCCCAGTTGGCGTGCGCCCGAATGGTCACATGTTGTGTAAAACTTTGTATTTATTCTTCTTCTTAATACAATGATACACAGCTCTCCTGCGATTGCTTTGGCACAAATGGAAATCCCTGCATAGACCTTGGGCGACTTAGATATTCCCTATGATAGCACTGATCGGGATTTCTTCAATTCATCAACAATAGTCAAAATTGGGAAAGGTGACAACGCCAGGTTCTGGCATTCAAGCTGGATCGATGGCCGGGCTCCAAAATAATCTATAGCTCCCCTTTTATTCACAAAATCCGAAAGGAAGAACATCACCGTGCAAAAGGCTACAGAGAACAACAAATGGATAGTGCACATCCCCCTACACGCGGTTGAAGAACTACACTAGTACATAGAACTTTGGGAAGAAATAAGAATTGTTCCAAGAGATGAGAATTTGGAAGATGAGATTAAATGGCGATGGACGCAGGATGGTCAATACAACACACAAAGCACTTACCTAATACAGTTCATGGGATGGCAAAAGAGGCTATCTAACGGACACATTTGGACACCAAAGACAGAACAGATGGTCAAGATTTTTGCGTAGATACTCCTCCAACATAAAATCCTAATAGCAAACAATTTAGCAAAAAAGAGGATGGCCCCACCAACCCGTTTGCAAACTATGCAATTCTTGCCCCAAAACACCAATTCATCTTTGCCTAGAGTGCACCTTCACACACAATGTCTGGATGAAGTTGACAACCTGGATGGGCCGCCAAGACCTACAAGTGACACCACCACATTCCCTCCGTGCAGGGTGGAAAAGACTTCAGCGACTAACTGATAGGGGCCACAAGCGCTCTTTTGATGGCTTAATCCTTTATTTCTGGTGGAACATCTGGAAGGAGAAGAATGGAAGAGTGTTCCAGAGTGCTTCAAACAGAATACAAGAAGTGGCTACACTGATCAAAATTGATGTGGAAATCTTCGAGAAAGCGACTTCAAGGAACAACCCCCAAGTTGGTCCCACTCCACAGCCGACAGCACTATAGTAGCTTTTTGTATCTTATTTTTGTGGTGCTAGTTGTCGTTTTCCCTTCATGGGTCACTCTTTTGTTGTGTCTCGGCTCTAGCCCTTGCAGTTGTGATCCGGCTGTCAGTGTTTTAACCTAGCAAACCTACCAAGGGGGTACCCGAGGTAGTAGATTGTGCGGTGGGGGATCGCCAGACCTGGAACTCGAAGGTTAAAGTGAGGACACGAGACACAGATTTATACATGTTCGGGCAGCTAGAGTAGCGAACCTTACGTCCTGTTTGGGGTGTGTATATGGCGTCCTGCGCTTGGGTGTTGTTGACGGTCGATTTTGGTACACCTAGCTATGAGTTTGCCATCAACATTTGCACATATTTGATATTCTAACTAATGCTACTAACCCCCGGGAGGTATCAAGTTCACTCTTGCATGTCGATTTTGGAGTTTATTGTTTACGTAGGAAACTAATGTTAAAGAGGAGACTTTCGGGATAAGTTCATCAAGCACTTCAAGAGAAGATCATGAAGCCCGGCACAAGTCAAGACACATGATGAACATGACTCCAAGTGGCCCAAGGACCAAAGCATGAAGCCGTAAAACTCCAGGGACCTAAACAGAAGATGCTGAAGCTTGCACGACAAGGAGCTCTATCTAAACCGTGGAGAAGACGACGTCAAGGGCCCACATGCAGAAGGGGGCATGTCAACAATTGACCGAGAAGCATCGGGGAGCGAGACGGGGCCGAACCGGGCCAAAACAGGCCTGGGCCGGTCGGCCCAGGTCGGCCGGCCTGGCCTGTTCCGAGCCCGGTTCACGACGCCCTTTGACCTAGGTGCTCCTCAATAAATTGCCTCTACCTCCGCCGGCCGCCACATCCATCCATTCACCAGAGAGCCGCCAACATGAAGGAGAAGCACTGGGAGGAAGCCAACGGTCGCCGCAAGTCCTCGAGTTGCCTAGGAGATGGCCTAGGCCATGCCCTAGCCACCATGGTTGGCCCTGCGTGGTGAAGCCATGGTGAAGTTCCGGAGCCCATGCCTTGATTCCATCAAGGCAATTGTACACTCGACATTCGATGGTGATTTTATCATGTCTTTTGCTTACTTTGAGTTACTTCGATGCGTCTTTATTCATATGTGTAGCTAGCATATGCCCTTAGTAGGAATAGAGTAATCATGGTGGTTAGTCTATCTCTTGCGGATACATCGTAGTAATGCGCGGACCGAGGTTTATCGTTTGGTGATGATTATCCTTGCGTAGTGACAATACGGTGGAGGAGAAAGCGGCGAGCAAACGTGTAATGTTGAGTCGATGACTCATTCTCATGTTGTAGGATTAGATTGTTTTGTCACATTGGTCAGAACGGCAACAAGAAGACGATAGGCTAGGGTTACCTTTTGATGTTTACCTTTATGGCTATGTGGATGTGATCCATACATTCTTTCATGTATGTTTAACCTTTATGCAATCAATGCTTCACATAGGGTTAGACCGGTAGGTTAGATAGAGAACCTTAGTGGTTTGCTTCCGATCCTTGATTTAACAAAACCTTGGGGAACCCTCCTTGGTGAAAAAGGCACCAAGTCACCCGTACGCTTGCGGTGAACTTGACCGCGGTTTTGAACCGTCAACAAGCCCTTTTTCTGGCGCCGTTGCCGGGGATCGGCAACTTGAACCCTAGGGTGATCTATCTTTCTTTTAACTAACCCTAATTTTATTATTGCATATACCCCATGTTTCTTGTTTGTGTCCTTGAATGCAGGTAAAACCCTAGACACAAAGCGATCGAGAAGTTCAACATTCGGACTTCAACAAGTCCAACCTCGCTCCACCAAGTTGATGGCTACACAAAGAATTGCTCTTTAGTGGTAGGTGCTAACCTTGGTTAGTGGCCCAAAATCCGCTATCAAGCCCCCACCCAAAGCAAACAAAGATGAACAAGCTATGCCTATGTGTCGATTAAGTTTTTAGACTAATGTCTTTTGGAGGTTTGCTTGTTCGAGCTATAGGTTTCGGAAACAACCATGTCAAGCACGATGGGGGAGGATTCCATTACCATCATGCTCATGCAGTGATGGTAATGATTTATTTGAAGCCAAGGGATGCGTGACATGGTGCCCTAAAAGACTACTAGATAAAGACCACACGTACATCTCCGGATCGATGGACGATAGGATAACAATGTCATCACGATGTTTGCATAAGCCTCAGCAGAAAACAATTGGATATATTTGAATTTTCAGAAGCCCCATGAAGTCTACGTTCCAATGAATCAAGCGGCAAGGCAATCGGAGGTCCCTACAAGCGGATATGGCCGAATCACCGAAGGTTGCACGTGCTGAAATTCTGGACAGCAAGCAATGCTGAAGTGAAACAGCCATAGCTCCCTCATTCGGACTCCGATTAAGATGAATGAGTACCCGTTGGAAAGGTAATTTTATAAAATTTTCAATAGAACTATATTTTGGTATATGTTCTGTTCTGGATACAGGGGTAAATCCACGAAGAAGAGGCAGCAACAAGGCGATGACGACAAGATAGAGGAGATGGACATGGTGTCAATAAGGAGAAGATGGGGCAACGGTTCCACAACACGTACTTGATGAAATTCAGAACCTAAGGACTAAAACAAACCCTCCGGAGCATGGATGAATGAAGACACAAGAGGCACCATCAACACATGATGATGTTGGAAGCGAACCGCTACCGATTTCATAAGGCAACATCAAGCTGCATGGCTACTTTGGATTCTCGCACAAAGAACCATGGCTTTACGACGATGAAAAGGTACGTGAGAAAGTCATGCTCTACGACTTAAAATGAAGCGCTTTGCGGGAGGCAACCTGATCTTTTTTATATATCTATATAAACTATGACGGTCTACATTGTGCTCTTTATTTGAAAACTTCGAGTAACGTTGTATTGCTCTAATAAATGTCACAACCACATGTTGTATGCTTTAATAGATATTGAGTGAGCTCTTTGCTACTTGATTTTTGGAAAACTTGTAGACCCCTTATTTTTGTGTGCTTATTAGTGTTTAGAGTTTTTTTTATTTGTGTCTTTATAGAGAGAAATATGAAGCATGACCCCTTTTGATTCTAAACTTGTGGCTAGTTAACTTAGGCTAACTTTTGCTTTTGGTTTAGATCACCACCATATCATGTCATACCTTTTTGTTCATTCATAATCATGTTGCACTTCATTCCACTTTGTTCTCCACCCTTGCATTTTGTTCCATGATGCATACCATATTTAAAACCCTTTTTGTGAAAAAAAATCTCATCTTTACCTAAACCCTTCTATCAAACCACACCAAGAACCTAGGCCAACAAAGGAAGGATCTATTGTGTCAATCTGACCAAGTCTATCTCTATTCCTTTTCTAATTAAAATTTTGACTAGCCTCATCCTAAACCCTTAGGAAAAACCCCTCATACCTTTAGTAATCCTGAAACCATAGGTTTGTTTTTCATCTGAAAATCTAACCCTTGTTTTCTTTTCTTCTCTTCCAAAACCACCTTAGTTAGAATTTCTATACTTGACTTCCTCTCTTCAAAATCCTTGTTTGAGGCAAAATATAGGATACCCATAACTTACCCTTAAACCTTGTTAGTTTGGTTGATTGACTCTTTTCGATGGGTGACTTCCTTGTTGACAATCCTTACTTCGTATGAAGTGTGAGATCAAGCTTTGTCCTTTGCTTATTATAGACCACATCGAAAGTGTTTTTCAAACCTTGCTAATGTTTGTTTGTACTAACCCCTTGCATTTGCATTTTACATCAACCCCTTTGTTCTACCATGCATAGGTTAGTTTGGCTTCTTCGCGAAACTTTTTGATGAATGCTTTATTTCCATAATGGTGCTTCGTGCGCACGAGGCATTTTCTTTTGCAATCTTGTGTAAACATGGTGTTTAGACATGATTGGAGACCACCAACATTCAGTTTTATAAACCTTGCTTTCACGTTGCATTGGTTGGTTTATAAATTTTGCAATGCGTCCTACTTCTCTTGCACTTTAAAAAATTATTAATCTTGGGATGAACATGGTGTTTTGACAATGGTTAATAAATCTTTGTAGGAATGGAAAGTATGACAACCACTTTGTTAGCATGGAGCTTAGAATTTGGAGTAAACATTGTTTTGTTTATATCCCTTCCTTTCATTTACATTTTACACCTACACGCACGTACACTCATTAGGTTCTCTTTTCTTTTTACTAGGTAAGCTATGCCACAAGTTAAGATATTAGGGATGCCTTTGGTTAGTTGGCAATTGTTTCTACTCCCGACAATCACCCCGAGGGTAGAATGTGCATTTTAATTGTTTTGCAGGCATGAAGAAGTATTCCCATGAGTTCTTGACCAATTGCAATCAAGATCGTTAGTCATCTACAAGGCTTGAGAGGGAAGTTGCTGTTTCCATCAAGGTTTGAGCACGTGTTCAAAGATGTACAATGGAAGAAAAGTTCATATTCAGAAGCTCCTTCAAACCTTCTTTCCAACGCATCAAGGATCATCAATTTTGAAGACCCGTACAAGGAGATATGGCAGAAACATTGAGCGCTGCACATTCTGAAAATTACAGATTGCATCGCCGGAGTAAAAAAGGCACAACTCTCTTGTTCGGAACCCGTTTCATGCGAATGATAGCTCGTTGGAAAGATAACTTCATGAACTTCAACTTGGAGGGGTGTTTTAGTATATGTTGTGTGAGACATGGGTACCCCTGGAACCCCACCGACCAGGCTCACGGCCGTCCCCGACAAGTGGGTCCGGCCTACCAGAAGACCTGCCGACCTGACAGTGGGCCCAACCGACCTAGTTGGTGGCCTACACGACCTCCTGAAGACCTTCCAAAAGATTCCAGACGACCTTATCCGGAGCGACTTCAAACCTTGGCGTGCAAGACAAGACATTGGTGGATTCCGACCAAGCAGATCGACGGATATGGCAAGTGTTGTAATCAACTAGATTTAGGTCTCCTGGTCATAACCGACCAGGAGTCTGGGAATCGACCTTGTCCGCTGGCCAATATAAAGAGGGCAGGGCGACCCCTTGTACAATCACGCAATCCTCAAGCAATCTACACCAACAACTGGACGTAGGGTTTTACTCTCTGGAGGCCTGAACCAATATAAACTCGTCGTGTTCTCTATGTTCCATGTGCTCATGCGCAACCTTCGAGTTCTTAGCCTTAGATTCCCCCTAGTTGAACAACTAAACCACCGGGGTTAACCCCCTTGTGGGCTGTCTAGATCTAAACATCTGACAGTTGGCGCGCCAGGTAGGGGAGGAATCTAGGGTTCTTCGTGCAACTCGATGGCTTCGTCAAATGGCGTCATCTTCCCGGAGAGCATGGTGGACATCCTCGCCAACCCCATCGACATCTGCTTCGGCTCTATACCGGCGGGATCCACCATTCCAGCCGTATGCCATGTCATCGAGAGCGCTGTGGTCACCTCCAACCAGCAGGTCGGATCCGATCTGCTAGAGAAAACCCACCCACCCACACCTAGCGACCTGATCGCGGGGCTCGATCGCGTCGAAGACATGCTCTCCGACACGATCAAGGTCTGTGAGCGTGTCAAACGCCCTCGTAGGACCCTCCATCTTCATCCCGCATGCCCATCGGCCTGTGGAACGCAACTCATGCAGCGTCTCGCTACATGAAGAACAAGCTTCAGATCCAATCTGAACCCAAGATCCCAGATCGTGGGAACCACAGGGGTCACCTCGACGACCCTTGCCCCGTCCATGAAGACTCCAAACACACGGCTCGCCAGTGCCGTGTGCTCAAGAAGCTTCGTCGACCTCTCACCGTGGCTCATCGCTGACAGTTTAACTGCGAGCCGTCTCCGGACTGCCTCGCATTTCAGATCGCTCGTACGACCATCTCGCCGAACTATCCGGGAGAAGTGTTTGAGATCTCAGACCGAGAGGTCCTCGTGGTCTCTGCAGACGTACCCCCTCAACCCGGAGAGACAGACGAGTAGCGCATAGAGCGCGAAAACGCCAATGCCGCACGAGCTACGTGTCGTCAGCAAGAAGTCGAAGCAGCCGCAGGTCACCCTGCGGGCAACGTTGGGCAAGGCGCCGACGACCAACCAGCAGGCAACGTCGTCAACGGGGCACAACAACCCGCGGCTCCAGCCGCCCCTCAGCAGCACCAGAATCACAACGAGCCTCGTCGTAACCGCCTACGTGCCAGAGACCTCCTGAGGGACTTTGAGCAAGACAGCCAGGAAGTTTACAACTCTCCTCAAGCAAACTTAGGCGCAGCCCTTGCCGCGTTGGGTCAACTTGATGATACTCCTGCAATACGGCACCTACAACCTCACATCCATGTCGCTACCACCCAGGTCGAAGAAAGGGGTCCAGGATACAGCAGATCTGCTTCGAGCTCCTACTCCAGGAGTAGGTCGGAGCGACCTCGTCAGCAACACCACAACAATGCCCCCCTTCAGCCCGTAGCTGAGGAGGGAGGAGGCGAAAATGAAGTCGCACAGCCGGTCAATCCTACTGCCAACACCGCTGCCAACCCAGCAGCCAATCCCGCTGCCAACGTCGCTGGCAATGCTCCTGGTAATGCCCAAAACAATGCCACTAATGCGGCTGGTGCCCAACAGCAGAATGCTGCCGCCAACGCAAGACAAAACGCTGGAGCTCAACCTCCACCAGTACAAGCCAACCATGCTCAAGGCAGTCAACGTCAATGTGCCCGAGACAAAGTGGAGATAGCGCGCCGTGCTAACTACGACCACGACAATGGGGTCCTTGATCCCCTTAACGCCAATCACCCTATTCAAGCAACAGAACTTCAGCAGATGCATGACCAAGAGCTCCTATGACGTGCCCAGTACGACCAAGATAATGGTCCTCCAGATGACCTCTACGTCATCCCGACGGCCTATGCCCCATCAACTAGTCCTGGAGCAATCAACAACTTCCCAGCATTCTCACGACGTCTCAGGACGATCAGATACCCCAAGGATTTTAAACCAGCCATCGAAAAATACGATAGTCGCTCCGACCCAAGTATTTGGCTCAAGATGTACAACATCGCGGCCCGCGCATCTGGAGGCAATGAAGATCACATGGCGGGATATTTTCCCCTCGTGATGGGCAAAGCACCACTCCTGTGGCTCGATAACCTTCCTCCGGAGTGCATCACCTCATGGGCGACCTTGTCACGGCTCTTCACGACCAACTATCAAGCGACCTACAATCGCCCTGGCAACACACATCACCTCATCAGAGTGCAGATGAAGCGCGATGAAACTCTCCCTGAGTACACTAACCGCTACTTCGAGAATTGCAACACTCTCGCAGGTGTCAAAGACGAAGACGTCATAGCCTACTACAAGAAGGGGGTAACCAACATCAAGCTATTCGAGAAGATCCACGAAGCTGATGCCCATACCATCGCCGACCTCATGGCCTACGTTGACAAGCTTGTCGACACTCAAGATGCGGTGATGCACGACTTCAAAGGAGAAGACCACGATGACGGTGGCAGCTGGTCACACAAGCGATCTGGCGAGGTCTATGTGACCGATGCACCCGGACCTTCCACCTTCCTTGAAGGTGACTTCAACATGGTCATGGACGACTAGTGCCAGTTCCACCGCGACGCCAAGCATACCATGAGGGAGTGCGAATAGCTAAAACGCGCCCTAGGGGTACCTCCAGAGCCCAAGAAGACCAAGAGCGGCAACAACGATGACCAGAACAGCAGCGGCCGCTACGACAACCGTAACCGTCGACCTGCTCGACGTGATTACCGTGACCGTTGACCCTACCGTCGCAACGATGACAGGGATCGCCGTGACTATCGTTACGATGGCCGCCGTGATGATCGACGTGATGACTACCACCGCGACGATAGCCGCAAAGACAACCGCAACGACCGGCGTGATGAGCACCGTGACGACCGGCGTGATGACCGTCGTCACCAAGACGACCACAACCGCAATGACAACAGCCGTAAGGAGCCTTCTCCGCCACCACCACCAAAAGAGGGCAACCCCAATGGCGCGTTTCAGACCGCCAACCGGCAGATCAACTTCATCGTCGGTGGTCGTCAGGTAGCCAAGAGCAACAGACAGCTGCGATCAAATGCAAGGGAGATCGGCCAAGTCAACACAGAAACTCCACAACCTCTGCATTGGTCGGAGTACCCCATCACTTTCTCCAGGATAGACCATTGGGTGCACATACCCGACCCCGGGACCTACCCACTGGTCGTCAACCCCATAGTGGATGGCGCGTTCCTGCCTAAGACCCTCATCGATGGAGGCAGCAGCTTGAACATCATCTTCACAGATACGCTGAGAAAGATGGACTTCGACTTCTCCATGTTGACCGCCTGTGACAAACCCTTCTACGGGGTCGTGCCCGGCAAGGCTACATACCCCATAGGTCGTGTATGCCTGCCGGTCACCTTCAGCAAATAGGAAAACTTCCGCACAGAGTACCTGACGTTCGAGGTCGCGGACTTCCGCTCCTCCTACCATGCCATCCTTGGTCGACCTATGTTGGCCAAGTTCATGGCCATACCGCATCACACCTGCCTCATCATGAAGATGCCAGCACCAAACGGGATCCTTTCCATCCACGGTGACATCCTCGTCTCCTACAACTGCGAGAGCGACACTATCGACCTCTCCAAGGTCTCCGCGTGTAAAGCTGCCGCTATGGTCATGGTCGCTCAGGCCGCCAAGATCGATCAAACCACTCTAGAGGTGCCGGAACAAAAGCGCACAGCCACTGCCTTGGACCCAAGTCCCGCTGTGAAGAAAGTTTGCCTCGGCCTGCCCGACGCGTCCAAGGAAGTCACCATCGGGGCCAACCTCGATCCCAAATAGGAACTCGCGCTCACCAGTTTCCTCAGGGACAACGCTGACATCTTCGCATGTAGCCCGTCTTACATGCCCGGTGTCCCTAGGAGGCTGGCTGAGCACACCCTTGAAGTAAGCAAGACCGCACGACCTATCAAGCAAAAGCTCCGGCGATTTGCGAAAGATAGAAAGCAAGCTATAGAAGTAGACTCCACGGCTGGTAGCGTTCTATTGTGCTTCCTCGACTGCTACTCAGGTTATCACCAGATAGCCTTGAATCCCGACAACAAAGACAAAACGGCGTTCATAACGCCTAATGGCATCTACTGCTACAAGGTCATGATCTTTGGCCTCAAAAACACTGGCGCAACATACCAGAAGGCAATACAGAAGTGCCTGAAGTCGCAGATCGGGAATAACGTAGAAGCTTACGTCGACGACATGGTCGTCAAAACCACCGAACAAGATCAGCTCATCGCCGACCTCGCCGAGACCTTCTCCAACCTACGCGAGTACCAGTGGAAGCTCAACCCGACCAAATGTGTCTTCGGTGTCCCCTCCGGATTGCTCCTGGGCTTCATGGTCGGACACCAGGGCATCGAAGCTAATCCTGTCAAGGTCGACGCAATACGCAACATGGCCAAGCCATCTTGCAAGAAGGACGTCATGAAGCTCACAGGCATGATGGCGGCTCTAGGTCGTTTAATCAGTAAGCTCAGCAAAAAAGGTTTGCCTTTCTTCAAGCTATTGAAGAAAGCAGATAAGTTCGTATGGGATGAAGAGGCACAGAAGGCTTTCGAGGCTCTCAAAGAGTCCTTGACCACGCCTCCAATCATGACGCCACCTATACCAGGGGAAACTCTCCTACTCTACGTCTTTGCCACCACTCATGTGGTCAGCACGGTCCTCGTCGCAGAACGAGAAGAAGAAGGGCAGGCCTACCCTGTTCAACGACCTGTGTATTACGTAAGCGAGTTCCTTGCCGACACTAAGACACGTTATTCACAGCCTCAGAAGCTGCTCTACGCACTCCTGATCACATCGAGAAAGCTTCGCCATTACTTCCAAGCTCACAAGATCACGGTACCATCATCATTCCCGCTGGGAGAGATTATCCGCAACCGCGACGCTAATGGCCGCATCGTCAAGTGGTCGGTAGAGCTTGGAACAAATTATGGTGATGGCTTGCAAAGCATATAGGCTTTCTTGATTCAGAGATATCTCATGCCATTCAAGAAGTGCTGCTCATTCTCACATCCACCTCTTTCATTTCTCTTCTAGATAAGAGACTCTCCAAATGGACATTCTCCTTGCTGCAGTTCTGGGCGAGCTGACAACTAGATCAATAAATTTTCTCATCAAAAAATGCTGCAAGCCGAAGGCACTGGATGTGGATGACCGCCTCCATATGATCCTACTCCAGGCACAGGTCATCGTTGATGAGGCCATGGGACGGCAGATCACAAACCAAGCTGTTCTCCAGCAGCTGGACATGCTCAGAGACGCCATGTACCAAGGCTGTTACATTCTCGACACCTTCAGATACCAATCACACAATGAAGAAGAGGCCACAGATCAGGTTTTGTGCCATGCTTTATCTCTGTCCAAATTAAACTTTGTACAACATTTGTGTTCGTCCAATGGAAACACACAGATTATGAAACAGCTGCAAAAATCTCTTGATGATTTAACCTCCTTGATCGTTGATGTGAAAGAGCTAGTAGTGTTCTTGGCAAGCTATCCTCGCCTGTACCACCAACCTTACAGCATGCATCTCCTGCTGGGAAACTGCATGTTTGGCCGCAAGAGGGAAATTGAACTTGTGATCAGCTTCCTGTTGCAAAGACAACCTCATGGTTCTAAAGAATTGGAGGTCCTACCAATAGTTGGTCCTGCTAAAGTCGGCAAGAGCACCCTTATTGCTCATGTTTGCAAGGATGAAAGAGTCCGTGATCATTTCTCTGAAATCTTGTTCTTGCGCAATCATAATTTTTTAAGTGTTGAGCTCGCTACGTTTAGAGAAGGAAATGCAATAATGGCACCTCAAAATCGTGTGTCAAGCTCGAACAAAGATGGAAGATTACTAGTTGTTGTTGATTTAGTTGGCGATCTCAATGAAGATGCATGGAATAGGCTGTATGCTGCTTTTACACGGGATGTGCCACGTGGCACTAAAATCATAGTCACAAGCCGGTCTAACAATATTTAACAGTTTGGAACAACACAGGCACTAAGTATGAATTATCTATCCCATGAAACGTACTGGTTTTTCTTCAAAACGCTCACATTTGGAAGCACAGATCCCAAGTTGCACCCAAGGCTAGTGTACCTAGCCATGGAGATAGCCAGGCTGTTGGGAGGATGTTTCATCGCTGCAAACATGACTGCTTGTTTGTTGGGGGACAAGTTTGATGTCCAGTTGTGGTGCAAGGTTCTGGCCTTCTTGAGAGCGCAAACCATGAAGAATGTCTCGGAATTTGGTGGGCATCCATTTGATCTTATAAACCAGAAAAGACCTACATATGTTGGGAGACTGGTTACACCTTTTGAAGATGCTGTGCTGTATTGTGAGCATGAATGCTCTGAACAAGAGGAGCTACTAGAGATTAAACTCGAACATGTCATGTTTGGAAGCATTAAGGCTCATGGGAAATTCGATATCCTAGGCTGGAGGTCTCGGATACCGCCCTACCATAGCTATGTCAATACTTGTGAGATTCGGGAGCTAAAACTTCTTCTGCCAAGAGGAAGCGTTCTGTATAAAATAGTCACACTTAGTTAAACTTTGTTAAGTTTACTTGAGGAAGACGTGAATTTTCTTTTGATAGGCTGTCACAAGTCACGATTTTGTTAAAAGCTGTTACAGGTTACAACAATGTCAAACTGTACTACCACCTTGTCATGAATAGAGTGTTCATGTTTATTGTTTACAGAATAATGATGGTCTTCTTCTCCCTCAACTGTAAATGAACATGCCTAACTCTACAGCATATATATTGTGAAAAGAACGGTATATTTGAATAGATTTGGCTCCGGAAGCAGCCCCATCAGAATCTTCTCCGTCAGAGACCTCAACTATTGCTTGGTCGCTGCTCAGGACTACGGAAACTCTAACGCCAAAGCAGTTGGTAGGATGCCAGAGCAATTACTCTTTGTGCAGTAACAAGTTGATATGGCCTGTTCTGTTTGGGACCAAATACGCTTTTCCATAAAACATAAATGTACTGTATGGATGGCGAAACATAAGAGGGTTAGTTCTTCGTTTTAGTATTATTTGATTATAGTTCTATCATCATAATCTCTGAAGTCGTTATTACTACAGTTGGTTGATGGAACAAACAGGTCTAAAGAGGAATTACAGAGGTACTATGTCTCAGGTGGTGCACGGTCTTCATTTTTCTTTCACTTAGAAAACAATCACGATGTACACCTTAACGTTCTGATATTATAGTGGCTTTTTCCTGGAAGAAACAATACACAAATGTAGGAATATCGAGTCACGAGCGTTTGACTATTTGTCGATCATGAAGGTAATAGTCATTGTGCTAGTTCTCCTCATGCAGTCATGTAGCATCTCCACATGAGTAGGTACTGTGGCAGAGAAGAGAGGAAGAGCAGGTGTTTCTAACTATGTGAAAACAGAAATTGTATTTGATCAATACTCTTGTTAATTTGATCAATATCAGAAACAGGGGAGAAAATTAAGGAACTGGTGATGGTGCTGGCTTTGACTCACTAACCGGCAAAGGCACCAGAGTCAGATGTGGGAGTGGAAAAGCCAATCAGAACGATCAGGCAGAGGCAAAAGGATTTGGAAGCCGGCGGCGGCGGCGGTGCGAAGGCTGGAGAAGGAACCAGGGGCTGCGATGCTTGGAGGGCGATAGCATCGAGATCTAAATTAAGTGCCTCCACACTATAGGACTACAGCTACTAGGTTTGTTGTCAGATGCAGACTTATGAACAAACTGTTTCTTATTCTGTCAGTTTTTTACCTGCATTCAATACACCGTAGTTACATGCTAGATCAGGTTATGCAAAATCTAAGTGCATCTAAATGTCCTCTTTGATTTACACTTTTGAGTTTGAGAAACAGAGTGCATCACTACTCCTGAGTAGGGATGAAAATGATTGGAAACCATCGGAAAAAGGCTCCACCACTTTCACTTTCGCATTTTTTTACTCGGTAACAAAAACGATACAATATTGTCGGAAACGAAAACGGTGTCGGTACTTCGGTAATGTCGGAAACGAAACTATTCGATCGAAAGTATATCGGAACCGATCGGAATCCATCAAAATGATATTCAAAATGAAAAACACGTCAAACTATAGAGCATGATAGTGACAATATAACTTACCTATTTCATACAGAAGTATTAACGATTATCGCATTAGTCAAATTATTCGGAGAGAGTATTTGGAAGGCATAACACAGAAGTCGAGGAGTGAGTATTTGAAACATAACACAAAGGCACACCAAAATTCAGTTGTTTTTTTTTAAAATCACCCTACTCACATGTCGACAAGAAAAATCAAGGGACCCATCCCGTGCAGCATGCGAATAAACAACAGCTGAACTCATCTCGGGTCAGTCCTCGTCTCTATTCTCTCTATCTCCGTTCTTATCTGCGTATTCTCTCTCTCCTCTTGTTTCATCTTGATTCTTGGATCCAGGGAAGCAACCAAATTACAGCCAACGGAGGAGTAGGGGCTGTAGGCATCGCAGTTCAGCGTCGAACTCCTCTCACGTGCAAGCTCCTGCGCAGGCCTTGATCGAGTTACCGCGGAGAAGGTCGGCAAGGTCTGGGGCAAACAAGCCTGGCAGAGTATGGAGATTCGATAATTACCGACGGTAAAATACCGGTTCAATACGGTAATTTTGGAAAACGGTCAGGAGAATGACAAATCGTTTTCACTTTCGATTCCGTATATTTTTACCGTTATCATTTCCGTTTTTTCGGTAATTGTTTTCGTTTACGTTTAGGCATAAAATCCGGCAAAATCTCGAAAATGATTCCCGGTATTCGGGAATTGCCGTTTCCATTTTCATCCCTACTCCTGAGTCCTAAGCCCAACTAATGAATTAATTCAGTGGTAACTAGAAACTTTTCTTCATTCGAGTCACCATGTTGATGTTTCATTCTACTTCCACCTCCACCTCTCAATTTGCACTGCTTTTCTACTCTGACACCTTTGCTGCTTGAAAATATAATATGAAAAAAAGGGGTTAATTGGTTCTGTGCCATTATAAATATCGCGCTTTTGAAGAATGTCATTACTATTTAACTAACCGCGACAGTGCTATTACAATTTCCCACTTGTTTAAATGATGCCATTATGTACGCGAAATGTTGTATCGGGCCCACTTGCAGGTGTATTAGAGGCTGTGTATTCTCGTATAGACAAGATTGCCACTTGCTTTCTTCTCTCTCATTTCACTATCTTCAACCTCCCGCCGCAGCAGCCCCCAGCCGGCGGCGCTCCCAGGTGGCCGGCAGTCGCCGAAGGATGCACTCATGTTTCGGGACCAGCGCGACGTGACGCAGTGCATGGCCATGGGCCGGCGAGCTCAAGTCGCCACCGTAGGCCGGACGCCGAAGGCCAGACGCCGCTGCATCCCCGTGGCCACCTCCCGGACCCACGCGCTCTGGCTACGCCGCCGTAGCTCGAGTAGCTATGCCGGTCCACTCCATCCCTACCCCTTACTTCCGCATCAACATCTGGCGATGCCTGCTCGCCCTCTCTCGCATCCGGCACCAATTTCTCTTGCCCCGTCGGCGGCGGTGGAGCCTGCACGGACGCGGACGAGGAAGAGCACTCCCTCGCCCCACTCGAGCCGCCATCCCCTGTGGTCATCGCCCCCGCCGAACGAATCTGAACACAAACTTGAGCACGGGAGATTCGAGGGAGCTCAATCGCCCTTGCTCGTGGATCAGCCGCTGCTTGCGAGCACAAGGCGGATGAAGCTACGGGAAGCAAGGCAATTTATCTATCTACACACTAGGAATGATTCGAGCTCAACGGAATTAGCACTAAAATGCTTCTTGCTTTTAGCTTTCTATTTCCTGCTCTCACCACGAAAGCGTCGGCCACGGGGGCAGTGGCGTGGCGGGTTCTAGGAGCACATCGACGGATGGAAGGAGGTTGAAGATGAGGGGAAAAAGGACATTTCTCCCCCCTTCTTCACTCCAATACGCCTGCAAGTGGGCCTGAGATGGCGTTTCGCGTAGATAATGGCGTCCTTCAAACAAGTGGGAAATTGTAATGCCACTGACGCGGTTAGTTGAATAGTAATGGCATTCCTCAGAAACATGATATTTATAATGGCATAGAACCAATTAACCCAAAAAAGTGATTATACACCCTTTCCATCACAGCAAACATCCGGAGCCAACAATTGGTAGGACACCAAATCTGCAATTACTAAGGCGTTCTTTGTTCAGTAATATGCTTATGACCTGTTTCCGGTTTGCACTTCTCCATAAACATATATGTTCTTGTAACACCCTAAGTTTCAAATTTGGCTTTTAATAAAATTTGCTAGAAACCTTTACTTAGGCTCATAAGGAATATAAGGTTGTTTTTAATTTTTCTTAGGCATTTAAATATTTCTGAAATTAAATGAATTAATCATAGGAGTGTATTGTTGCATTCATGCTGGTACATTGTCTTTGTTTGTTTGAATTCAAGTTTGAAGTTGAATTCAATTGTTTGAATGTAACACCTCCATATCTCAGGTTGTACTCCACACAAGAAGGTACTGCAATGGATAAGAGATGAGCAGGGTGTGTCATGTGTGATTTGTTTTGTGAAAACTGTAGTGCTTTATCAAGTATCCACTTTTAGATGCTTAATTTCATCAAGAATAGAAACCAGTGCTCCACCAACATGACTGGTTCAAATTAACATTTCAACCTTAGTGGTTTCAAATCCCATAAGAGAAGACGTAGAAGTTAGAAAATGACTCACAAATGTTGACTAATTAATGATCATGAAGGTAACGGTCATTGTGAGTTTGTGACAAGTTCTCCTGAAGTAGCTGACAGAAGCTTTTCCACATTGCAGGCTGGAAGCTGGACTCCACATACGTTGGTACTGCAATGGATAAGGGAGGAAAAATGTGCTTTTCATCATGTGAAAATTTAAGTCGTGTTTGATCAAGTCTCTCCTCAGTTTGATCAAGATCAGAAAAAGGGAGGAAACTAAGGAACTAATGATGGTGATGGCTCACTAAGCGTAGGCTCCAGAGTCAAGAGCTGAGGTGGTACTGGAACTATTTCTTGATCACGTGGGAGAGGAAAAGCCGATCAGAACAACCAGGCAAAGGCAAAAAGGAGTTTGAAAGGTCACACCGTTAACTGGATCTCTACAGTTAATCTCTCTTGCATTTCTAGAGTCAATTACTCAATTCAGAGATATATCATGCCATTCCAGAGCGCTGTTCATTCTCACATACACCTCTTGCATTTCTCTTCTCGAGAGAGTCCCAAATGGACATTCTCCTTGCCGCAGTTCTGGGCGAGCTGGCAACTAGATCAATAGATTTCTTCATAAAAAATAGCTTCAAGCTGAAGGCACAGGACGTGGAGGATCGCCTCCGCAGGATCCTTCTCCGGGCACAGGTCATCATCGATGAGGCCATGGAACGGCAGGTCACAAACCGAGCCATGCTCCAACAGCTGGACATGCTCAGAGACGCCATGCACCGAGGCTATTACAACCTCGACACCTTCAAATACCAATCTCACAGCGAAGAGGAGGCCAAAGGTCAGTTCATGAGTAATTATTCGTCAAGTACAAACACACAGATTTTGCAACAGCTGCAAAAGTGTTTTGATGATTTAAGCTCCATGATTCTTGATGTGGAAGATCTAGTCGTGTTCTTGGCGAGCTATCCTCACCTTTACCGCCAACCTTATAGCATGCACCTCGTGCTGGGCAACTGCATGTTTGGCCGTCAGATGGAAACTGAATTTGTCATAAACTTCCTCTTGCACACACAACCTCATGGTTCCAAAGAACCAAAGATCTTGCCAATTGTTGGTCCCGGTAAAGTCGGCAAGACCACCCTTGTTGCTCATGTTTGCGAGAATGAAAGAATCCGTGATCATTTCTAAGAAATCTTGTTCTTGCAGGACCATGATTTCACAAGTGTTGACCTTGCTACAGTTAGAGAAGGATATGCATTGGAATATCAAAATCACGTGTCAAACTCGAAAAAAGGTGGAAGATTGCTAGTTATTGTTGAGTTAGTTGGTGATCTCAATGAAGATGCATGGAATATGTTGTATTCTGCTTATACACGGGATGTGCCAAGTGGCACTAAAATCATAGTCACAAGCCGATCTGACACGATTATAAAGTTTGGAACAACACGGGCACTAAGTATGAATTATCTATCCCATGAAGCATACTGGTATTTCTTCAAGACGCTCATGTTTGGAACCACAGATCCAAAGATGCACCCAAGGTTTGCATGCCTAGCCATGGAGATAGCCAAGATGTTAAAAGGATGCTTCATGGCTGCTAACATCCATGCTAGTTTGTTGAGGGACAACTTTGACTTCCAGTTGTGGTGCAAGGTTCTGGCCTTCATGAGAGGGCAAATCAAGAATAATATCTCCAACTTTGGTGGACATCCATTTGATCTTATAAACCAGAAAAGACCTTATTATTTTCGGAGAATGGTCACACCTTTTGAATATGTTGTGCTTCATCGTGATAAGGAATACTCTAAACAAGAGGAGGTTCCGAAGATAAGAATCCAAGATCTCATGTTCGGAAGTGTTAAGGCCCATGGGAAATTCAAGATCCTAGGATGGAGGTCTAGTATACCACCCTACCATAGTTTTGTGGATATTTGTGAGATTGTAGAGGTAAAAAAAACCTCCGCCAAGAGGAAGCGTCCTGTATAAAAGAGTCACACTTAGCTAAACTCTCTATTGCTAAGCTTACAGAGGAAGACATGTGAATATGTTTTAATAGGAAATCACAACATTGCCAAGCTCTAGTACTACCATATCATGTGTAAAGTTTGTTTACTGTTAACTTAATAATACCTTGTGTTGAGGCAAGGATTTCCATGGCATAATGAATATCCACAATCCCTCAGACTGTTGCCAAGATCAAGCAGTAGATGTTACTCTGGATTGCTGCTGCATTTAAGCAACTGGGTCATTTACAACTGAGAGAAACTACTTGGCCAGTCGATTTCTGCAATTCGTCGTTTCATTTCCTCTGTAATTCCCAGGGAGCAAACTGAGCGTCTTGCACAACTTGCAGTCGAAGTTTGTTGACTTTCTTCCTAATACAAAGATAGGCATCTATTCTCTATGTATTTTTTTTAAAAAGAAAATGATGTAATAAATTGCTTGTCATTGGTCTTGCTCTGGAGGCCTCCCAAAATCTTTCTCCGTCAGTGACGTTCCTAGCTGCTTCATTATCGAATATTAGCATGGTCTTCTGTTTATCCAAGATCAACTTCGTTTGGGGCTCCACGGTTCCAAGTTTCCTCTAGAATGTGGTGATAGGCATTTGAAATCTCAAATACCTCTGCAATCAGGTATTTCTGCAGCACGTTCAAAGTTGTACTTCATGGACTTCAGTTTTTGAGGTTTTGAGACTTTATTTGATTCTTCAGAGTACTCTTTTTTAGAAAAGGGAATATATATTAATATCCCACCTTCTGCATCGGACAATGTATATAGCTGTTTCTTATTACACGATTAAGCCAACAAATTCACATGTAAAAACACAAAAAGTTGATCCACAAATAAATAGAACTCTCCATCTTCACTAATAAATCAAATCAAAAGGCAATTATGTTTCTGAAACTCCATCCATGAGCGGCAAAGACCTCCATGGGCGTAGACTCGAGCAGTCTACAACCCATCTTGAATGACGGACGATCCTCCTCCTTATGAAGCAGCGACCAGAATCGAATCTAGTGGGTCCCCCTGAAGAGTACTTGTAAGTATGAAGGCACTATGCCCTTGTCAAAAACATCATTTCTGGATGTCCAAATTACCCAACACATAGCAATTGCTCCTGCTAGTATCTGATACTTCATTTATCTATTTACCCCACCTAACCAGTCATTAAATAAGTGATGCATACTAGTTAGCGGAGATAAATTGAAGGAAACTTGAACTAATCTCCAGATGAACTTAGCAAGATCATAATCAAAGAACAAATGTTGAATGGTCTCACTACATGCGCAAAAAGAGCAAGACATATTTCCATGTCATTGCTTGCGAGCCAAATTATCTTTTGTTAACACTACCCCTTTAATCAAGTACCGCGCAAACACTTTTATTTTAAGGGGGATCTTCATTGTGAGTTTGTGACAAGTTCACCTGAAGTAGTTGACAGAAGCTTTTCCACATTGCAGTTTGTATTGCGATCCCATTTGAAAACTGAGTCATGTGAAAATCGAGTCATGTTTGATCAAGTCTCTCCTCAGTTTGATCAAGATCATAAAAAGGGAGGAAACTAAGGAACTAATGATGGTGATGGCTCACTAATCGTAGGCTCCAGAGTCAAGCGCTAGCCGAGGTGGCACTGGCAATATTTCTTGATGACGTGGGAGAGGAAAAGCCTATCAGCACAACCAGGCAAAGGCAAAAAGGAGTTTGAAATGTCACACCTTTAACTGGATCTCTACAGTTAATCTCTTGCATTTACAGAGTCAATTACTCAATACAGAGATATATCGTGTCATTCTAGAGTGCCATTCATCCTCATATACACCTCTTGCATTTCTCTTCCAGAGAGAGTCCCCAAATGGACATTCTCCTTGCTGCAGTTTTGGGCGAGCTGACAACTAGATCAATAAATTTCTTCATAAAAATAGCTTCAAGCTGAAGGCACAGGACGTGGAGGATCGCCTCCGCAGGATCCTTCTCCGGGCACAGGTCATCATCGATGAGGCCATGGAATGGCAGATCACAAACCAAGCCATGCTCCAGCAGCTGGACATGCTCAGAGACGCCATGCACCGAGGCTGTTACATCCTCAACACCTTCAAATACCAATCTCATAGTGAAGAGGAGGCCAAAGGTCAGTTCATGAGTAATTATTTGTCTCTGTCCAAAAATTCTCTACAAGGTTTGTGTTCGTCAAGTACAAACACAAAGATTTTGCTACAGCTGCAAAAGTCTTTTAATGATTTAAGCTCCATGATTCTTGATGTGGAAGAGCTAGTCATGTTCTTGGAGAGCTATCCTCGCCTGTACCGCCAACCTTATAGCATGCACCTCGTGCTGGGCAACTGCATGTTTGGTCGTCAGATGGAAACTGAATTTGTCATAAACTTCCTCTTGCACGCACAGCCTCATGGTTCTAAAGAACCGGAGATCTTGCCAATTGTTGGTCCCGGTAAAGTCGGCAAGACCACCCTTGTTGCTCATGTTTGCACGGATGAAAGAATCCGTGATCATTTCTCAGAAATCTTGTTCTTACGGGACCATGATTTCACAAGTGTTGACTTTGCTACAGTTAGAGAAGGATATGCAATGGAATATCAAAATCGCGTGTCAAACTCGAAGAAAGATGGAAGATTGCTAGTTATTGTTTAGTTAGTTGGCGATCTCAATGAAGATGCATGGAATAGGTTCTATTCTGTTTATACCCAGGATGTGCCAAGTGGCACTAAAATCATTGTCACAAACCGATCTGACAAGATTATAAAGTTTGGAACAACACGGGCACTAAGTATGAATTATCTATCCCATGAAGCATACTGGTTTGTCACACCCGGATTTAAAGGCAAACCCGAATGCAATGAATACATGTGCGCCAGGATCAAAGTTCACACATGCATTGACTTAGTGAATACCAAAACACAGTGTAAAAGCATACAAAGAGTATTATAACCTTATTACATGTCCGAATGTCTCATAATCGTAACAAAAGCGAGTACTAGCAGTGGAAAAGGACGTCTCCATAGGTAGTCGACTGGTGGCACGCTCGCATAGAACTCGTCGAACTCTCCAGGAAAGTCTTCAAAGCATCCGTCTGAGCGACAGCAGGGTTGTGTAGATGCAATATAAATAACAACAAGCATGATCACATGTCGTACTCAACAAGGGAAAACACTATAACAACATGCAAAGGCTTTATGGTGGAAGTTTGTGGTTACATAGCAGGTCAGCATTTTAGTTGGTCAAATTTTATTAAACAAGCTGATTTACTAGCAAATGTAAGTTTATACCAGCCCAGAGATTAACATAAGCATCATCAACATGAATGAAAGTAAATGCAACAAGTTTAGTCCATCTTCCATAGTTTACTCATGTGAGGGTCCAGTCCGCCCTTGACCGTGGGCACGGCTAACAAGTTAGTTTTACACTCTGCAGAGGTTGTACATCTTTACCCACAAGTCGCGTAAAAGTCCTGAAGAACTTTGGACCCAACCATGCGATGCTAGCTAGGCATCATACCACACTACCGAGGTGTGATTGCATAGGGACGCTACGAGGCCTTTACAAAAATCCCCTAATGCAGGCTGCTCGCTAGGTTACATGACAGCGCAATGCATAAACCTCTCTCAAGACTGCGAAGCTACCATAGAGCAGATTAGCCTGAGGGCCGGGCTATACACCAACTACCGGTAACCCCCAACCCCTTTCAGGTAAAGCATACCTAACACCAGGTTTTCTAATTATTTGGCCAAGACAGAGCCATATGTCTTGTGGCTGTACGATTTTCCTGGGTGGTTCTACATGTTCCGATTAACAAAGATGATCTTGTTTAATGAAGGTATAACATAAGTAAAGCAAGATTAACATTGTTATTCATTAAAACCACCATGATCCGAAGTTGAGCAACTAAGCAAGGTCTACCCAACATAAACATAAACCCAGGTTGATCAAGGCATAGGGATAAACAAAACTAGTCAAACCTTAAATAATAGGACCCTTCATATTAATGTAAAGCAATAAATAAATAACGATGTAATTAAAATGCATGTTGTAATAGGATAAATGGGAATGCAGCAAGGACTTGCCTTCTACCAACGCTTGCTGCTGCTCAAGGTCTTGAAAATCTTCAACTTCAGCGTATTCCACGTACGGTACATTTTCTACGCACCACATCATACACATACAAGCAAAAAATGGAATAAAGAAACAATCACCAGACAGTACTAACAGAACAAAACAGAGGCATAAAACTATTCTACACTTCGATACGATCACGTGGATATAAAGAACGCTAAAAACGGAGCTAAAATGTGTAAACTACGGCTAAAACAAGGTATAGGGGCTTATCTGCAGGAAAACTAAACTTCCAGGGGCTAAACTGTAAGAAACCGAGGGCTAAAACCTAATTATGCATAAAAGTAGAAGGGCTGCAGTGCAAAACACTATGGCTGGACTACGGGCGGAAAAACTATAAAAGCTAGGGTTTAAAACATAAAGAAAAGGACCTAAACGTAAGGATCTTTGAACTACGGAAGGGTATACTTGTGATTCTAAGAAACTGGTGGACCTTTTTGCAAAATGACATGGCGTGGTGCTAGGGTTGACCAGTATACCTCTGGTTGACCCGGGGTCAGACTCGATCAGCGCCGTAGGATCGAAATCGGGCGCCTGTGGGCGACCACAGCGGGACGGGGCGGCGGCGGCAACGCTGACGAGCGGCGGCGCGCGGAAATCACCAGCGAGCTCGCTCAAATTCGAGCTAGGGGGCTCGATCGGTTTCATGCATAGAAGGGCACCAGGGTGAAGCGGGCGACACGCGGAACCGACCTAGGGCACCGAGTACGGCGGAGACGCGACGGCGGACGGGGCGGCGGCGGCAACGCTGACGAGCGGCGGCGCGCGGAAATCACCAGCGAGCTCGCTCAAATTCGAGCTAGGGGGCTCGATCGGTTTCGTGCATAGAAGGGCACCGGGGTGAAGCGGGCGACACGAGGAACTGACCTAGGGCACCGAGTACGGCGGAGACGCGACGGCGACGTCGCGCGGCTCGAAAAGGCTGAACGGCGCGGCGGCGGAGCTCCGGCGAGCAGACACGGGTGATGTAGAGCACAAGGACGCGCACAAGTGCCACCGGCGGCTTGCTCACCTCCTTGCAAAGTTCCCGAGCTACTTCACGTCGGCGGAATGGGAGATCAACTGTGGCGGCCGCTAGGGTTCGTGGAGCTCGGCGGCGGCGCTAGGGTTTGGGATTGGGAGAAAAGAGGGACGAGGGCTGGGCGGAGGCTAACTTTATAGGCCCAGGGGCGAGCACCTTGGCATGCAGGCCACGGGAGGAGCGGCGCAGGACGCGGCTCGGGGCGGTGCAAGGTCGGACCCGAGCTCGGATCCGGCTCGGTCGGCACGGCGGGCGGGATGACAGGCGGGTCCCGCCCGTCAGCGGAGGGATTAAGGGCATATATCTCGAGTTATAGACGTCCATTTGAGGTAAATCTAGTTGGAGTAGTTCACAAATTTCATGGGTAACTTACTATCCAAAATTCAGAAATTTAGATTACATAGTCAGAGAGTTATGCCCGAAACTTTGGAGCCACTCGAATCTGTTAATACTGCTGATATACCTGACTTGTTTATTTTATAACTGGAGTTATAGAGCTCTGATTGAGGTGATTCTAGTTGGATTAGTTCCATAATTTCACTATCTTTTACTGGTCAAAAGCTCATAATTTTTGGTTGTCCACGTTGAGAGTTATACCTGAATGACTGGAGTCAACAGAATCTGTCTAAAGCTAAATGTCTTCGTTATTTCATTTTCTTAGTTCAACTCCTGGCTCAATCATCTAAAGCAATGTCCCTAACACTCAGATGGTGAACACCAGGTCAGGATCCAGAGTTGATCAACCAGTAGTGAACCATCAAGGCAGGGCACCTCGGCAACCACAGATGGATCCAGCCATGCGGCAGTTCATCGAGACCCAGACCTAGCTTCTCCAGAACTTGACCAACACTGTAGCCAACCTACGGGCCCAAGTCAACTATCCACCTCAGCAGCAGCAGGTGCCCAGGGACAAGCACAAGGAGTTCATGAGCCATCGTCTGCCAGTGTTCACACATCACTAGACACCATCACTTGGCAGAAGTTCACCAACAGCATCAGGAGCCATCACATTCCTGCAGGCCTGATGAAGCTAAAGAAGAAGGAGTTCCTTTCTCTCAAGCAGGGAGCAATGTCAGTGGCAGAATTCAGGGACAAGTTCATTGAGTTGTCTCTCTATGCACCTAAGGATGTTACTGACGATCGGAAGAAACAGGAGCTATTCCAGGAGGGATTAGCTGGACCACTTCAGTACCAGCTTATGTCTCACACTTTTGCATTGTTTCAGCAACTGATGGACAATGCTATCTACTTGGAGTCAAAGCATAGAGAGTTGGGAGATCTGAAGAGGAAGGCCACTACCTCTGTGCAGTTTGGGAGCAGCACTTGCCCCCGTTTCATTCCACAGTAGAGGACAACACCCCATGTTGGAGGTTCAGGTGGTAACTCTGGGCAGAATCAGTTTCAGCGTAACAATCAACCATTCAAGCACCCCATTCAAGAGTTGCAGCAGTCCGCTCCACAGCCTCCACACCCTAATGACCAGCAGACCAGTCAGAACACCCCAGCGGGAACCCCAGTGAGACCTAGTGCGCCCAACACTCCTGTTGGTAATACCAACTTCCGGTGTGGAGAGGCCGGTCACTTTGCTAACAATTGCCCACAGAGAAGCATCCAGAGTACTCCAGTGCAGAGTCAGCAGATCAGGAATGGAAACAAGACCCCGCAGAGCTCCAAAGGTCAGCAGAACTCCACACGTGGTAGACTGAACCACCTAAATGCAAAGACCCCATTTGGTATGTCTTTATCAACACTACCCCCACACCAGTTCTATCTTATCACTCTCAAAATCTTTCTTAGTTCTTCTGAATCTTGAGGACGAGATTCCTTTTAAGGGGGGTAGATTTGTCACACCCTGAAATTTCCAAATTTTAGGATGTGAATAGGAAGAAAATTTAAACAACGATTTCCCTATAATTTTAAAATTTTTCCCAACATTTAATTCTTTACAGGGAATATAGTACAGGAAAAGAAAAACATTATTTGTTTCTCTAAATTAAATAAGTGGCTTGTTGTGTGTCGCATACATGCTGGTGCATTGTTTTTGATTGGTTGAATTCAAATTTGAATTTGAATTCACATGTTTGACCTCTTTTTGAAGATACAAAACCTTTTCCTTTTCCCTCCCTCTCCCTTCTCCTTGTTTTGGCCCAGCTCGGCTTCAACCCGCGTGAACCGCAGCTGCACCACAGCCCAGCCTAAACCGGTGGTCCAAAAGCCGGAAGTCTGGCTATGCACCCAGACTCACCTCCTACGTTCGCGCGTCGCCCCTCGGCTCTCCAGCCCAGCTTCCTTTCGCCCCAGCACCGGCCCGCTCCGCCTCACCCTCTCTCGCTGGCTAACATGCGGGCCCCACATCATCATCCCCAACACAGCCTGCACAAGCCCCTCCCCTCCGCCGCGGTCGCTGACCGGTGGGTCCCCCTCGTCATCCCCAACCTTCTGACAGAGCCGGCGCCGGACTCAAGCCCGAGTCCCGGCCGCGCCCGCCTCCACGCCACTTCTCACCTTGGCCCGCACACCAAGGCACCCTGTCCCAGCCTATATAAAGGGTGCTGCCACCTCCGCCTGTGGCTCTTTTTCCCCAAACCCTAGCCTCGAGCTCTCCACCCGCTGCTGCAAACCCTAGCTCGGCCGCCGCATCGATCTCCTCGGTTACCCTTCCGCCGACGGGAAGGAGCCTCAAAGTTTCGCTAGGAGGTGAGGAAGACAACAGTGCTATTTGTTGGTGTTCCTGTGCTCTGTTTCGTCCGTTTGCACTCACCAGAGTTGGCACCGCCGTTGCCGTCTGCTCCACCATGCCGCGCAGCGTCTCCACCGTGTTTCCATCATTTTCACCACTCTAGATCGATCCTACGTGTTGCCCGCTCCATCCCAGTGCAAACCGCGTGTCAAATAGAGCACCCTAGCTCGAGATCGAGCGAGCTCACCGGAGCTCCGCCGACTGCCGCCGCGCGTAGCGTCCAGATGCTCGCAGCCATCTGATCTGAAGTCGACGGCTCAGATCCGTTTTGACCTGGGTCAACCTGGTGTATACTGGTCAACAACACCTTTTCACCACCACTTTGCAGTTAGGCCCCTAGGTTTTGTAGATTCACAGTTCGATCCTCCCGCAGTGTATAGTTCCTTACGTTCAGGTCCTTTTTTATGTTTTAAACCCTGAGCTTTCTGGGTTTAGCGCCCGAGGTCCAGCCCTAGAGTTTTTCACCACAGAGCCTGGTTTTTATACGTAATCATGTTTTAGCCCTCAGTTTCTTGCAGTCTAGCCCCTGTAAGCTTAGTTTTCCCGTAGATAAGCCCCTGTACCTTGTTTTAGCCGTATAATACATGTTTTAGCTCCGTTTTTAGTATTCTTTATATCCACACGATCGTATCGAAGTGTAGAACAGTTTTATGCCCCTGTTTTGTTCTGTTACTACTATTTGGTGATTGTTTCTTATTTTATTCCATTGTATGCTTGTATGTGAATATGTGGAGCGTAGAGAATGAGTCGTTCGAGGAGTTTGCTGCCGTTGAAGACCTTGAAGACTTTGAGCAGCAGCAAGCGTTGGTAGAAGGCATGTCCTTGCTGCATTCCCATTTACCTATTACAACATGCATTTTAATTACACCGTTAATTATTTATTGCTTTGCATTAAATTGAAGGGTCCTACTATTTAAGGTTTGAATAGCTTTGTTTATCCGTATGCCTTGATCAGCCTGGGTTTATGTTTATGTTATGTAGACCTTGCTTAGTTGCTCAACTTGGGATCATGGTGGTTCTAATGAACAACAATGTTAATCTTGCTTTACTTATGTTATACCTTCATTAAACAAGATCACCTCTGTTAATCGGAACATGGAGAACCACCCAGGAAAACAGTATAACCACAAGACATATGGCTCTGTCCTAGCCAAATAATTAGAAAACTAAGTGTTAGGTATGCTTTACCTGAAAGGGGTTAGGGGGTGCCGGTAGTTGGTGTATAGCCCGCTCTCAGGCTGATCTGCTCTATGGTAGCTTCGTAGTCTCGAGAGAGGTTTATACATTGCGCTGTCATGTAACCTAGCGAGCAGCCTGCACTAGGGGATCTTTGTAAAGGCCTCGTAGCATCCCTATGCAATCACACCTCGATAGTGTGGTATGATACTTGGCCGGCATCGCATGGTTGGGTTTAATGTTCCTAGAACTTTTACGCGACTTGTGGGTAAAGATGTACAACCTCTGCAGAGTGTAACACTAACTAGTTAGCCATGCCCACGGTCAACGGTGGCCTGGACCCTCACTTGAGTAAACTATGGAAGATGGACTAAACTTGTTGCATTTACTTTCATCATGTTGATGATGCTTATGTTAATCTCTGGGATTGGTATAAACTTACATTTGCTAGTAAATCAGTTGCTTAATAAAACTTGACCAACTAAAATGCTGACCTGCTATGTAACCACAAGCTTCCACCATAAAGCCTTTGCATGTTGTTATAGAGTTTTCCCTTGTTGATTGCGACATGTGCTCATGCTTGTTGTTATTTATATTGCATCTACACAACCGGGCTACTGCTAAGACGGATGCTTTGAAGACTTTCCTGGAGAGTTCGACGAGTTCTAGGCAAGCGTGCCACAAGTCAGCTGCCTGTGGAGATGTCCTTTTCCGCTGCTAGTACTCGCTTTTGTTACAATTAGGAGACATTCGGTCATGTAATAACATGGCTACTAGGAGGACAACCTTTGTATTTATCTCTCGATCAATAACATGGCTACTAGGAGGACAATCTAGGTTTGTTAGTTTTATTTTTCAATAAATGAATCACCATCACTTTTGAGCTTACCACGATGATATCATTTGTATGCCTTGCTTATGGAAAAATGATGAAAGTTGCTGTTTTGTTTTACTTGCATGATGTTTTATATAACATGACTATTTGCTCTCTATTAAAAGGAACTTAAATTGATTAAATACTGGCTCTTTCATTTGTGGAGGTTAAATGACTAATTTTGAAGACCCACATACTCTATCTTGCTCTTTGATTTAAGTTTACCGATGACCTATGCCTTGTACTTGTTTTATTTAAAATTATTATGCTATCTACATTTGTGAATCTCTTGCAAGGCTCTACCTACCAAAGCCTATACACATACAAGTTCTTTTATGATGTAACCCTTAGTTTGCAAACTTATATCTTGATGAGTTGGATTAGGATTGATTTCTGTGGTACAAGACTAAGAAGCTGGTCATTCCTTTGCGTATCTTTTTCATGCTAGCCATTTCTGTCCATGCATTGTGAGTTTCTACATTGGAACTTTCACAAACTTCGCTGGGCATCCACCCTAAACCCAAAACATCTTTTTGTGATTACCACCTTAACCACAACCCAAATTGAGTATGGATGATCTTTCGATGAATTTTCTGAAGATTTTTTGGCAAGATTTCAAGACATATAACATATGGAGGGACTCATCAATGCAACTAAGTCATGCGGAGTTTCAACATGGAGGATGCCCTTGAAGATTTCAAAAGATTTATAGAAGAACACAAGGATTTTGTACTTCTTTAGCAGCCATAGGTCCCCTCACTTCTATGCTTGAGGACGAGCAATCATTTAAGCATGGGGGAGGACTGCTATAGCAAGTACTATGTTGCTTAAAAGTTCAGCGGAGCATAAAAAATGATGAATAAAAAATGAATCAAGAAAAAAAAGAGAGAAGAAGAAGAAAAAAATAGTAAGAAAAGAAAAAAACAAAAAAGAGAAAAATAAAAATGCTCCTCGGTTCTTTTTCGCTTTCATTAAAATCTTAGAGAGCTTTGAAGACAAGTCCATACTCAATCTTTTCCAACCATGTGCAATCCGATAATGAGAACTTCATTCGTGTCTCAGGATCACCCATTTGCCACTTGCACATGTCCACCTTTCTAAATGCGTGTGTTCCATCTCTCTCTCTTTCCAACATTTATTTTCCATGACCTTTTTGACTAGTCTCGGTAATTCCAATAGATCTCTCTCTTAGTTTGACAATATTTCAAGTATATTGTTTTGCTAGGATTGTTTTTACCTACCAAGCTCCACATAAGCTTTCCACTTTCATATATGAGTAGAATAGGTTGAGAATAATCTAGTGTAGGCTTGAGTGACTTGACGAGATGAGTGTTCCCATGAGCTTTTGCAAAAGAACCTCACCTATGTTAGATGTGCAACTTTTTGAAAACTCTTCACGATGCAACAAGGTAAAGGTTTGAAGTTTGCTTAAGTTCGAGAGCACTATATTTGTTTTATTGTGGCATGTTCTTTAATGATAGTCTATCTTCCATAATGAAGTAGCCGGTCAAAACTTGAACCTTAAATGCTAATAAATACTTGAGAGAGCAATATGTCTTGTTTTGTATAACTAAGTGCAGGGGAGACATTGAAGGGCAACGCTGATTTCCAAGTTAAGCAAAGATCTTGGACTTGCTCGAGGACGAGCAAGGTTTAAGCATGCGGGTATGTTGACGGTCGATTTTGGTACACCTAGCTATGAGTTTACCATCAACATTTGCACGTATTTGATATTCTAACTAATGGTACTAACCCCCCGGAGGTACCAAGTTCACTCTTGCATGTCGATTTTGGAGTTTATTGTTTACGTAGGAAACTAACGTTAAAGAGGAGACTTTCGGGATAAGTTCATCAAGCACTTCAAGAGAAGATCATGAAGCCCGGCACAAGTCAAGACACATGATGAACATGACTCCAAATGGCCCAGGGATCGAAGCATGAAGCCGTAAAACTCCAGGGACCTGAACAAAAGATGCTGAAGCTTGCGTGACAAGGAGCTCTATCTAAACCGTGGAGAAGACGACGTCAAGGGCCCACATGCAGAAGGGGACAAGTCAACAATTGACCGAGAAGTGTCGGGGAGCGAACCGGGGCCGAACCGGGCCGAAACGGGCCCAAGCCGGCCGGCCCACCACTTTTTCGTGTCGGTTCGCGATGCCCTTTGACCTAGGTGCTCCTCTATAAATTGCCTCTACCTCCGTCGGCCGCCACATCCATCCATTCATCAGAGAGCCGCCGACACGAAGGAGAAGCACCGGGAGGAAGCCGACGGCCGCCGCAAGTCCTCGAGTTGCCTAGGAGATGGCCTAGGCCTTGCCCTAGCCGCCATGGTTGGCCCTGCGTGGTGAAGCCATGGTGGAGTTCCGGAGCCCATGCCTTGATTCGATCAAGGCAATTGTACACTCGACATTCAATGGTGATATAAATCATGTCTTTTCCTTACTTTGAGTTACTTCGATGTGTGTTTATTCATATGTGTAGCTAGCATATGCCCTTAGTAGGAATAGAGTAATCATGGTGGTTAGTCTATCTCTTACGGATACATCGTAGTAATGCACGGACCGAGGTTTATCGTTCGGTGATGAATATCCTTGCGTAGTGACAGTACGGTGGAGGAGAAAGTGGTGAGCGAACGTGTAATGTTGAGTCGATGACTCATTCTCATGTTGTAGGATTAGATTGGTTTGTCACCTTGGCCGGAACGGCAACAAGAAGATGATAGGCTAGGGCTACCTTTGATGTTTGCCTTTCTGGCTAGGTGGATGTGATCCATACATCCTTTCATGTATGTTTAAACTTTATGCAATCAACGCTTCACATAGGGTTAGACCGGTAGGTTAGATAGAGAACCTTAGTGGTTTGCTTCCGATCCTTGGATTGACAAACCTTGGGGGACCCTCCTTGGTGAAAAAGGCACCAAGTCACCCGTATGCTTGCAGTGAACTTCAACACGGTTTTGAACTGTCAACAGGGGGTAGATTTGTCACACCCAAAAATTTCCAAATTTCAGGATGTGAATAGGATGAAAATTTAAACAACGATTTTCCTATAATTTTAAAATTTTTCCCAACATTTAATTCTTTACAGGGAATATAGTAAGGAAAAAAATAGTATTTGTTTTCTAAATTAAATAAGTGGCTTGGTGTTTGTTGCATTCATGCTGGTGTATTATTTTTGGTTGCTTGAATTCAAATCTGAATTTGATTTCATTTATTTGAATCCTTTTCAAAAAAATGAATAAAACTCTTCCCTTTCTCCGTTACCCATCCTTTTGTTTTGTTCGGCCTGTTAGCCAAAGTCTAGCGAAGGTCCCCAGACTACCTAACCCAACTCGCTAGTCGCCTCGCTTGCTCTCAGCCCGGTCTGCTTTTCGGCCCAACACAGCCCGCACAAGCCCCCCCTCTGCCGCGGTCACTGACCGAATGTCACACCCGGCCCAATTTGGATGGCCCATGAGTGGCCCATGAGCGCAGGTGCGCGTGTTTAGTGCCACATTGCTAGTTGAGCAAGGGTGGAGCCAACTTATAAGCCTTTGTCCACCAGCCATACCACCCTCGGGTTAACCCTTTTACACGAAGCGAGGATGAAAGTGTAAGCAGGGTGCTATGTGTACGCGTGCTCGCCCCTACGGAAGGGCTAGGCGGTGCGGCTTTGGTGGGCGGGGTGTTACAAATGGTATCAGAGCTGACCCTTGCGGTTGCGCGTACGGGTCAGTGTGCGGGAATAGGGTGCATGGCGCGTATGGGCCTGAGATGGGACACACGGCATGGCATATGGGTCGGCACTGGACGTATGGTTGTGCACTAAGAGGGAAGGTTCCTGGACATTTGCTCGGGTCAGTATGCGGACATATGCATGCGTGTTTGGGCCTGGGATGGGGCACACGGCATGGCATACGGGTCGGCACTGGACGGGTGAGTTGGACCGAAGAGGACGTCGGGTTCTTTGAGGGGGGGGGGGTGAATGTCACACCCGGCCCAATTTGGATGGCCCATGAGTGGCCCATGAACGCAGGTGCGCGTGTTTAGTTCCACATTGCTAGTTGAGCAAGGGTGGAGCCAACTTATAAGCTTTTGTCCACCAGACATACCACCCTCGGGTTAACCCTTTTACACGAAGCGAGGATGAAAGTGTAAGCAGGGTGCTATGTGTACGTGTGCTCGCCCCTACGGAAGGGCTGGGCGGTGCGGCTTTGGTGGGCGGGGTGTTACATATTTCTTCAAGGTGCTCATGTTTGGAAGCACAGACCCAAAGATGCACCCAAGGCTTGCATGCCTGGCCATGGAGATAGCCAAGATGCTAAAAGGATGCTTCATGGCTGCGAACATTCATGCTTGTTCGTTGAGGGACAACTTTGACATCCAGCTGTGGTGCAAGGTTCTGGCCTTCATGAGAGGGCAAATCAAGAATAATATCTCCAACTTTGGTGGACATCCATTTGATCTTATAAACCAGAAAAGACCTTATTATTTTTGGAGAATGGTTACACCTTTTGAATATGTTGTGCTTCATCGTGATAAGGAATACTCTAAACAAGAGGAGGTTCTGATGATACGAATCCAATATCTCATGTACGGAAGCATTAAGGCTCATGGGAAATTCAAGATCCTAGGATGGAGGTCTAGGATACCACCCTACCATAGTTTTGTGGATATTTGTGAGATTGTAGAGGTAAAAAATACCTCCGCCAAGAGGAAGTGTTCTGTATAAAAGAGTCACACTTAGCTAAACTCTCTATTCTTAAGCTTACATAGGAAGACATGTGAATATGTTTTGATAGGAATTCACAACATTGTCAAGCTCTAGTACTACCTTATCATGTATAAAGTTTGTTTACTGTTAACAGAATAATACCTTGTGTTGAGGCAAGGATTTCCATGGCATAATGAATATCCACAATCCCTCAGATTGTTGCCAAGATCAAGCAGTAGATGTAACTCTGGATTGCTGCTGCATTTAAGCAATTGGGTCATTTACAACTGGTAGAGACTACTAGGCCACTCGATTTCTGTAATTGGTCGTTTCATTTCCTCTGTAATTGTTTAATTCCTAGTGAGTAAACAGAGCGTCTTACACAACTTGCAGTTGGTGTTTCTTGACTTTCTTCCTAACACAAAGATAGGAATATATTCTCTATGTATTTTTTTAAAAAGGAAAATGATGTACTGAATTGCTTGTCATTGGTCTTGCTCCTGGAGGGCCCCCTTAATTGATTAGACCAGAAACAGGGGGGCCATAAGGAATTAGTGAAAGTGGCCCACAACTGCAGTTGCAGGGCAGAATTGCAAAGAGGTTACACATATGGTGATGACTAAGGGTCTTTAAGCCAAGTCTCGTCGATAGTAAAGAGATGAAGGGAAGGAAAAGTGGAGATGCCCAAGCATCACTTCAGTTTTTTTATGCACCTCCACAATGCCTCCTTGACAGTGAGATTCCTCCTTTTTCAGGTGCTGCACTGTCTTCATGTATCATCAACCAAGGTTTCCAATTGTAATCTGGTAGGTGATTTGGTCTAGTGGAGTGGACTACCTTGGACTACAGGAAATAAGGTCAATGGAACCCCAACAAAGTTCAGGAGTATCTGTTATGATTTACTGTCTTCAGTTCTTTTCAGCTTATCAAATTCCACCAATTTGAGATTCGCTTCTTCAAATTGATCTCAATGAGTTCAGATGCCATACAGCGCTGGCAACTGCTTAATTTATCTTATTTATGTCAAATAACATTTGTTGCTCATGGTACCTAAGAAATAGATGGCAATAGCTTGAAAATTTCAAATACATCTGCAATGTAGTAGTGTAGCTAATTTTCAGAGGTACACTTCTCGATTTGTATAGTAGCCAATTAGCCCAATGGAGTATATATGTTCAATGATCCTACCTTTTCTTGATACAACAAGTAAAAGGTTTATGTAAAAGTTTGCTCAGTGACTAAGGATGCACATAGCACAAACACAACAAAAACTATTGAGTCAATCATTACATTGGGCGTGTTTGGAGAATTAGCCGAGAGCTATTTTGAGAGCTAAAGTTTAGCCTAAGGAAATAGCCCTCCAATAAAATAGCCCTTGAGTTGTTTGGATTCAAGAGCTATTTTCCATTTAATACACTTTTCCAATCAATTCATCTCTGTGTTGTACGCCATCCATCTCTTTCCTTGCTCATACATAAAGCAGCGCATTTTCTTCGTTGCAAATTGCAGTGCAAACAGTCACAACGTTGCTGCCGGAGCACGAGGGGAGGGTGGCGCGACGCGGCACGGCGGGCTCGCAGTGGGTGGAGCTACGAGGGGAGGAGCGGTGGGGGCGGGGCGGCACAGGGAGCTCCATGCGAGTCATCCATCAACGGCGAGGGGATCTCCACGCGAGCAACGAGCACTGACCGACTGACGGCCGCGTAGCGTAGGGGAACGGCGGTGGGAGCTCCGGCGCGGGCTAGCTCAATCTCCTGGAGCCGCCACGCGAGCAGGAGCGCCGCGGTCGGTCGAGCTCCGCCCCAACCTCCTCCCGCCGCCGGCGGCCGGGTCCTCGGCCTGTTGCTCCTGTAACAGCGCCGGTCCCGCATGCTCCGGTGGTGGCTTGAGATTCGGCGGGCACCTAAGGTGGAGCCCCACACGGTGCTGCCCTATGCGGTAGCGGCGGAACGCGTGGGAGGAGGACTCCACGAAGCAGCGGGGCTCCTCGTCGTCCGCTGCGGCGGCGGTGCAGAGGCTGGAGTCGCCGAAGCCGCCGACACCATGGGTGGCCGCCCGCTCGTCGACGCTGCTGAGAAAAATCAACCATCCAATTCGCAATGGGATATCCAGGATATTTTAGCAAGTGGACATCCAGATCCAAAACAATCCAGTCCATCGAAGTCCAGAAGCAAAAAGTCCAATTGAATTTGGATTTTTCAAAATCCATTACCAGGTCTAACAACTCTCAAGGTCTCCTACCTCAAGAAGATCTATCGTCAAGGGCTCCAATGTCATCATCATGGACTCGTCAGTGCACCCAACCATTTCAGTTCCGATTGCATCTACCTTCCAATTTCGATGAACACATGATGGCACGCTAACCTTTCTCACCTTCATGTGTCTTCTGAAATCTGGACCTGCAGGTACAACGACATCTCCAAGACGGGGCGAAGACGCTGAACAGCGTCGGGTTCTAGAACTGCTGGGTCATGGCCGGTGGCTTCTCCGACCGGAATGGTTGGGCGCAGAGCTGCCTCAGGACGGACTCTTTCAATTTTCTCCGTGGTCGAAGTCGTGACGCCGTCGCGGGTGATCCCAGCTGCACCGCCGGGTCGAGCGCCGGTGCGGTGGATGGGAACGAGACGGCGAAGAGCCAGCGGTGACCGCCGGGTTGAGTGCCGGCGCGGCGCAGAGAGGGGCAGCCTCGCGGCGCGGCGGCCGCGGAGAGGAGGCGACGCGGCGTGGTTTGGGGAGGAGGCGGCGCGGCGCGGTGCGGTGCCGAGGTAGGCGGCGCGGCGCGGGTGGGGGTCTGGGGGAGGAGGCGACGTGAACGATGGTTGCCTTCGGTGGGACCCACTTGGAATAGCCCAATTAGCATGTCTTTTGGTGATAAATTTTTTGGGTGAGCTAGTTACAAATAGCTCTGAAATAACCTACCTGTTTGGCTCCTTATTGGGCTATTTGAGCTAAAAAGAGGAGGGCTAGAAAATAGCTCATGGATTCAAACACCCCCAGTACAAATAGGTAAGGAAGTTAGAAAAAAATGCTCATCCACAAACCTACAATAACACCCTACAGTACAATACCAACATTTGAGAGAAAACACGAATCACACTATGTTTGATTCACATGTAATGCACAGAGTGTTATCCAGTAGTAGAATTAACCCAGATTTTTCCTCTTCCGACCCTCCTTGTCCCTGATAACATTGCCCTCAAACTCAAAATCTCACAACTATACATATGTTTGTGATATGGCGGCAAGGGGGATTTCCAAAGTACTATCTCAAATTTTCCACGAGGTGGAACCTTCATATCAACAATAATATCTGTCAATGTTATGTTGGGATCTTCTTCATCGTCAAGCACTATCCGAGATTGGTTATGAACAACACAATATTGAATAGTTTCGGTTATCCTACGGAGAAATATACAATCATTTTCCATTCCAAAACCACTTAGGCTTCTTCTAGAAAAGCGTTCATTTTGCCACCTGTTCTCCCTAATGCATTCAAGAACCTTCTGCCAATTATGAGCACCAGGAATAGCTTTTAACAGTTTAGCTGTGTTATTTAAATTTATGAAAGTCCCAGTGAACGGTGTATATAAGCCTTGGTCAAAGTACTCATCAAGTATTGTCATTGCGATGGATGCTAACTTGGGTTGCTCTTCAGGGTCTGCACTTCCATACAGAAGTTCCTTGAAGAAGTACCAATATGCTTCTTGTGAGAAAAAGTTCAAGCTAAGAGCTTGTGTTGTTCCAAAGATTATGATATCCTTTGAACGGCTAGTTACTATAATTTTACTGCAGGATGAAAAACTACTTTGATAAGCACAATGCAATCTTCTCCATGCACTCTCATCCACTATCCCAACTAGTTCAACAATAACCAGAAATTTTTCTTCATCTGATTCATCATCATTTTGATATTTGATTCTGCCTTGATCTCTCAAGGCACACTGACTTTCTTCTCTGAAATCATAATCACTTAAGAGAATAATACGAGAAAAGTGATTGTGCACCCTTTCGTCGCGGCAAACATGCTCAACAAGAGTAGTTTTTCCAACTTTTCCTGGACCAACAATTGGTAGGACGCCTATCTTTCCATCAGCAGGAGGTTCTTCATGCATCAAAAAGTTAATGACCCGTTCCATCTCCACTTGGCGACCAAACATGCAGTTTTCAACAAACAGATATGTGGTATACGGCTGTCGAAACATAGGAGGGTATTTTTTCAGGAAAATAACAAACTCACTCATACCAGCAACGGCGATCTCTACACATTCAAGCATGTCTTCCATACCTTTGATGCCATATTTGCTTCTGCAAGAGGAACGAACACGCTTAACAGGACTGAATTTATAAAGGGATAAGGAACTGCTCGCACCACCATGGCCACTGCCATTCTCTTCTTTTTCTTCTTGGGCTTGGTGTATGGAGGTGTCTAGCACGTAGTAACCTCGGTACATCACTTCTTTTAGCATTTTCAGTTGCTGAAGCATGGCTTCGTTTGCGATGCGCCTCAACTCTGCCTCCTCGATGGCGACACGAACACGCATAAGCATCCATTGCAACCTTTTTTTTGATAAATGAAGCTTTTTATTAAATTTCAAGGTCATTACATCGAGTTGATACAATGTCTTGAAATACTCCCGACCTCTGCATAGCGTGATGCACACAGTCTAAAAAGATGAGAGAAACCCAAAACACTTTAATGACAATCAATTCGAAGACTAGACCGCCACCCATGTGCCTGGGTAAAGAACTCCTTGACAACCTGCGCCAAACGTAGCGAAGCCGCAGCAACCAAATCCTGTAAGGTTGGCTTCTGTAATATAGCCCATGTACGGAGCAAGTGTATAATCGAGTAGATAACCTGCAGTGGAAAAGTGTTATGTTTGTTCCTGAAGATGATATCATTTCTGCATAACCACAACGACCAGCAAGTAGCAGCCGCTCCTAGCAGAATTAGCGGTTTCAAATCTTTTTCAAGACCCCATAGCCAACTCCCAAACATATTGGACACACTACGAGGTTGAGACAAGCCTAAAGCCGCATGAATCATAGACCATACTGCCTGAGCAAAACGACAGTCAAAGAAAAGGTGTTGAATTGTTTCATCTTTGTGGCAGAAACAACAAACTTTGCTTCCTTGCCAACTGCGCTTTGCTAAATTATCTTTTGTTAGAATTACTCCTCTTTGCAAGTACCACATAAAGATCTTTATTTTCAAAGGGGCTTTTAATTTCCACAGGCGCTTGTTTAGGTTGGGGATATCACTATGAATCATTGCCAAGTAATGAGATTTCACTGAGAACTGTCCATTTGGATGTAGGTTCCATCGAAACTCATTAGATTCCTGACTTAGCACAATGTTAGCAAGATGTGGAACCAGCCATGCTGTTAACTTGCAGCCTATGAGATCTCTTCGCCAAGAAATATTTAAGGGTGAGATGTTGAAGACTTCTGCAACTGTATCCTGTTTGTGTCGAGCTATGTTATACAAACTAGGATATTGTTCTCGTTGTGTTGAATTTCCCAACCATTTGTCTTCCCAGAACCTGACCTGTGAACCATCCTTAATTAAGAAAGTACCAAAACGTAGAAACTCACTTTTAACCTTCATCTGGCTAGCCCAAAAGTGTGAGTCTCCGCTTTTCCATTGCACTTGTGAAAGTGGCTTAGACCCCAGATACTTGTTACGTAAGAGTTGTTGCCAAGTCCCATCTGTTGTGAGTAGTTGAAACAACCATTTGCTGAGAAGCGCTTTGTTTTTATGTCTAAGTCATGAATTCCTAGACCCCTTTGATCCTTGGGTTGGCACAATATACTCCATTTGGCAAGACGATACTTTCGTCGTTGGCCATCACTTTGCCAAAAAAAATCTTGATTGAAAGTAGTCTAGTTTTTTAAGTACTCCTCTTGGGATCGCAAAGAAAGACATCATATACATAGGTAAGCTACTGAGCACTGAGTTAATCAGCGTTAGTCGGCCTCCTGTAGAAAGGTGTTTACCTTTCCAACTGCTGAGTCTTTTCTCAAAACGTTCTTCTACTCTTTTCCAATTTGCATTTGATAGTGTCCTATAATGTATAGGAATACCCAAATACTTCATTGGAAGAGCTCCTGGGTTGCAGCCAAATAGTTCAGTATACTGATCAATTGATTCTTGCGCTTCTCCAAAGCAAAAAAGTTCACTTTTATGGAAATTTATTTTAAGCCCCGAAAGTTGCTCGAAGGCACAAAGCAATAGCTTCATGTTACGTGCTTTATCCAGGTCATGGTCCATAAAAAGAATTGTATCGTCAGCATATTGTAAAATAGATAACCCGTCATCAACTAGATGTGGTACTATTCCACTGATCTGACCATCAGCTTTGGCTCTGTTTATTAAGACCAGTAGCATGTCAACCACAATGTTAAACAATATCGGGGATAAAGGGTCCCCTTGTCGAAGGCCTTTCCTAGTTTGGAAATATGAGCCGACATCCTCATTAACATTAACTGCTACACTACCCCCCGAAACAAAAGATTCAACCCAAGAAATCCACTTGGGCGAGAAACCTTTCATTCGTAGAGTCTGCATTAGGAATGGCCATCGTACTTTGTCATATGCTTTCTCAACATCAATTTTGAAGATGACACCAGATTGTTTTTTCTTGTGTAACTCATGTATGGTTTCATGTAAAATTACGACACCCTCTAGGATGTTACGTCCTCGCATGAAAGCTGTTTGAGTTGGGCTAATTAGATGATCTGCAATTACATTAACTCTATTAGTAGCCACTTTCGTAAAGATCTTAAAACTAACATGCAACAAGCAAATGGTTCTATATTGTTGTATTTGATTTGCTTTGTGGACTTTGGGGATAAGCGTTATTACTCCAAAATTGAGACTAAAAAGTGGTAAGGTTCCAGTATGCAATTCATGGAACATCTGCAATAAGTCTCCTTTGATGACATCCCAAAACTTTTGATAAAACTCAGCTGTAAAGCCATCAGGACCTGGTGCTTTATTATGTTCCATATCAAAAATTGCATCCCGAACCTCTTTCTATATGAAGGGTGTTGTGAGGAAATTATTTTCTGCTGAGGTGACCTGAGAGATGTCTTCTATCCGAGACTCATCTAAAGTGAGTGAATTTCCTTCAGGTTTACCAAATAAGTCTTTATAGAACTTAGTAATATAAGCTTTCAGATTAGCTTGTCCCTCAATTAAGCCATTCTCTTGCTCCAGGGAAAATATCCTTTTTTTCCGATGTTTGCCATTGGAAACCATTTGGAAATATCTAGTATTGTTGTCCCCTAGAAGAGTATCTATCACCTTAGCTCGTTGGTAATATTTGATTTCCTCTTCCCGGAGCAGCTTTGTTAGTTGTTCTCGAGCATGTATCAGATCATCATGTTCTGATTCTGTCAAAGTACGGGTTTCTGCAGCAATGTCTAATTCATTGATCGTATTCTGTAGAGATGATTTTTGTTGTTTGTAAATTCCATCTGTATGAGATGCCCATCCGCGGAGGTGTCGGCATAAGGCACTCATCTTTTTGTTCCATCGTTGCACTGAATTTTTTCCAGAAACTGGCTTATTCCATATTTCCACCACTCGGTCGTGAAAGTCCTCACGAGAGAACCAACTGAGTTCCGGTTTGAACTGTCTTATGTTCCCTTTATAAGCAGACATCCCCGTGTCTAGCAATAAGGGTGTGTGGTCCGATACACCTCTGTCTAGAGCATGTACGGTCACCAGTGGGTATTTAAATTCTCATTCCTTAGTCATTAAAGCTCTGTCCAGCTTTTCATAGGTTGGCTTAGGCAAAGAGTTCGCCCACGTGAATTGACGACCCGTCAAGTCAATTTCCCTAAGATCAAAACTATCAATGACAGCATTAAAAAGGAAAGGCCATCGATTATTAAATCTATCATTATTCTTCTCCTTACTATTTCTCATGATATTAAAATCCCCACCAATAAGAGTCGGCAATGGATTTTGTTGACAAGTCCGTACTAGTTCTGACAGAAAGCTAGATTTGAACTCATCTTGAGCTGGTCCATATACAGCCATTAGGATCCATTTAAACCTATCAATTTTATTGCATAGATGGAATTTGATAAAAAATTCCCCTTCTACAATTAGTGACAAGTCCAAAATACTCGCGTTCACTCCAAGGAGAATCCCTCCTGACCTTCCTCGTGGAGGAAGACAGTGCCAAACGAAATCTGCCCCTCCAGAAAGGCGAGCAAGATTCGTCTTTGACATGTCTTGCTTCCCAGTCTCCATGACAGCAACAAAATCTAAACAATGTTCCTTGATTGCATCCGCAATGTAGCGGTATTTAGCCAAGTCCGATAGACCTCTGCTATTCCAAAAAAAGCCTTTCATGGAGAAACTGAGTGGGTTGATTTTTTTCCTTTCTTACGTTCTTTATTATTCTTTTTTGATTTTAACTTAGATTTTCGACCGGTCACCATGAGGTCACAAACTCTTGTGTCCAGGTCCGTATCATCTAAGCCTACATCTGAGATATCCTTCACCAAGTGAGCGAGTAGGGCACTATCAGATTCAGTGTCCTCGTCATCACTAGCATCAAAAGGATTCAAGGAATTTTCTTGATCTATATTTTTTGAGGTTGTTTTCTTTTTTATGTTTGGTGACACAGTCAACCTGTCAACATCTATTCGTCTTAAGGCATTGATGGACAAGTTTACACTCTTGCTGTTACTACCCAGAAAGAAACCCAGTCTTTTTAAATTTGTTTCACATTTATCGCTAGGTATAGAAGCTATTGAAATAGCAGGGCAAGAATTAAATGTACCCGGCAACATGATGTGTGGAGTCGAAGGCGACACTGGTGACATGTTGATGTCCACCGCCGTCCTGTTCTCCATTGGCCCATCCAAGTTGCGCACAGCAGCACGCTTCATTGCTCTAACAAGCACATCCTCATCTGCAGGAGATATTCCATCAGTTGACGAAACTGCATTAGAGCGTGAGCTACGCCTTTTACCATCATAATATACAGACCCAACTCGTTGCTGAGTTTCTATACCTGATGGTATCTGGTCGAGGCCTGAGTCAAGTGTTGCTGTCCTTGGCATCCCTGAAAATTCCTCAGTAGACATGCGGCATTTTGTATGCTCAAGTAGGCCATCTGCTGCATTTTCATCCATCATGTTCCCAGCACAACCAGCACTTTGGGAGAGACTCCCTCGGGCAACAAGCCCTTGCCAATGGATGCCCAGCTCGAGCACCAACCAGTGGAGCTCAGTGGCCCAGGCAATGGTTACTCAGCACCAGCTGCTTCAGTCTCAGGTAATATAGGGACACAGCTTGCTGCCACATCAAATGCTTTTATCCATTGCAACCTATCTCTGTTCTTCTCCTTTGATGATGATGCAGGCTTCAAGTATCTGTCAATCAAGGAGACTGATCTTGTAACAAGTTCGCCCATGACGACGGAGACAATCTCTCCATTTTGGGGAAATAGCACGGTTTGAAACGAACTGAGCAGGAGAGCTGTCCCTGGGCAAATAACAACAACCCCAGCCCCCAGGAAGTAACATGGTTGTTGCAAGGTGGTTTGTGGATGCAACAAAGCTGAGAAGAGTTATATAGTGTATAGAATTTCTCTTCCCTTTCAGGTGGTGCGTGCACGGTCTTCATTCTTTTCTTTGACTAAGCCTCTCACACGTATTGGAAATATCAGTGACCAGCGACCATGATGATCATGAAGGCAATGGTGGTGAGTTCTCTTAAAATAGCTTCAGTAGCATTTCAATAGGCATTGCAGTCGCAGGGCAGATTTGTGAAGAAGTTACTTAGATGGTGATGGGCTCTGGGTCACTAAGCCAAAGACTTGAGAGTCAAGAGCTGTATACGTACCTTTCTCATCTGGGAGTTGACTTGACTTGACCCAGTATCCTCTCTGTCCCTCTCTGGTCCACCTGCTGGTATTTTCCTGAAAAAGAAAGAGTCTCCAAATGGAGATTTTTCTTTCTGCAATCCTGGCTTCCAAAGAGGAGGACAAAGGTCAGATCATCAGTTTCTCTGAAGAATAGAACACGTAGAGATTTTGGACCAAGCTAGTGTGAAAGATGATTGGAGTTTCAAGATGATCAATGGTCCTTCATGTGGAAGAGCTAATCATGCCCATGATGACACCTGAACTGCAATGTCACCTTTTGTAGCTCATGTTTGCAAAGGGAGCACCAAGAGTCGAGAGGGGCTCATGTTTGAAAGGATGAAAGGGTCCATGGTCATTTTTGAACAATTGATTATGTTTAATTTCCTGTGTCACCATGATTGTGCAGATGGTGAGCTGTAGCATTCAGACAAGGATGTGTCATGAAACATCAAACTCGGGTATCAGATTGATTTGCTCTGTTTTCGTATTTATACTTGGCCACTTGCATGAAAGCATCGGGTTTTTGTGGCACCTCTCATCTGATGAGAATGTAATTTGATCGATTTTGTTTCCATTGTCAGCAGAGAAAATGGTAAATCACACTTGAAATCTCAAATATACTCCTACCTCTCAAATCTCAAACTGGCACGCTACCATTTGTAACTGGTACAGCTTAGCTTTCATGGATTAATGGCGGGCCTGTTTAAAACTCCACAACTTTTTTACGTACTAGGGAAGTGCCCGTGTGTTGCCACAGGCATCAAATAAACTAACCAGTCTTCAACATCCCTAAAAGTAATGATGTCAATAAACAACGCACAAATGTGATGCAACCAAAATAACAAAATAGATATTGAAACAATAAATTACTTATAATAAACTCTTGCCATTTTTTAATGACAATGGACATCTCAAGTAATGATTTACCACCTTTAGTAGTCTTATAAAAAGCTTTTCCCCTCGGCTTAGCTTTTGTTAAGCCATACATGATACATCTATAAAAGGCACACTCCAGAAAATACCTTCGAGTGACAAACTAACACAAAGATAGACAACACTCACCTCACTATTGAATTACAAAATGCTTATAGCTTCAGCCCTGACAAACATGTTGTTATATATACATACATCATGTACTCCATCTGAAACTCAGAATCACCTATATCAATTAAGCGGCGCATGTATATTAATATATACCACCACACACATGACAAATTCAGGCATTCCTTTGAATGGAATAGATCACGGTTCAATTAGAAAGCAAAACATGCCAAATTTTAGTTGCAGACTTTCAGTATGAGATAGAGGACCAGATATTCTCTTTTGATCAATTACAAGCTGTAGCTGGTGATAGAGGGAGGGATCAGCTTACACCCAAACCTCGGCGGAAGCCTTCCACATGTGCCATGCATCCTATAATCCATTCCTCCGCTGGATTAGAAAAGAGAAACATTACAACAAAAATTCGTGTAACATGGAGAATTCCACAAGATTCAAGTGCACATCCATCACCCCCAAATTGAAAGTATGCTTTACTATTTTTTAGCACATAGATTGAATAAAAAGACAATACTGAAACATGGACAAAGAAATTGAACTACTATGCATAACAAAGAGAGATATCATCGAACACTCTGTTGGGTTTAGTCCCACATCGGAAATTGATGGTTGGGGAGCACAACATAAAGGTGGGGGCAGTCCTCACCCATCAGACTAGTCTTTTGGGTTGAGTTAGGCCCAGGATCTTGTTGTTGTGGGCTCCAGTGGACCTAGGCCTGATGGGGTGCTGGCTCATGGGTGTAGCGGGCCCGGTCGGATTCCGCTGCATCACTCTAACAAGTGGTATCAGAGCCGAAGGTCGGAAAAACCTGGGAAAACATCTCCGGGGTCACATGGTGACGGGGGAGCCCGTGAACGTCTCCGGAGGGTCACACGGATGGTTGTGACTGGAGAGTTGGACTCGGGGCCTGGGGAGCGGCGTGCGGCCTGCCGCGAAGGGAGCCGGAGCAGGTGGAACGGTCCGGCGTGGTGGCGCACGGAGGTGAAGCGGTCTTGGCAGTGGAGGACGCGGGTGCTCGAAGGACGGGCCATGGCGCCAATGGAGTCCACGGGGGACCGCTACATGAAAAACGGCTATCTAAGGTGGGTAACCCCTTTAGTACCGGGTGTGAAACCTGTATTATTCCTCCGGTACTAATGTGGGGGTGCATTAGTACCGGGTGAAGCTACGCCTTGGTATTAATGTGTGACCAAACGTCCATCCATTCACCCCCTCCCTCCCATCATCCATCCCGTCACTGTTTTCTTTCCTTTTCTTTTTCTTTTCATTTTTTCTCATTCTTTTTCTCATCCCATCTCTCATCTCAATCTCACTCACGAACCACATATTCACATTCATAGGAACTTCTCACATTCCATTCAAACATAAGAATCACCCATATACAATTTACACAATCACACATATAATAATCACAGATTCAACCACACATATGAATCACAGATTCAATCATTCAACTATACACAGAATCATTCAAATGAACAACACGAATAAAAGATTCACAAGGACACGAATCGACCAAGAATCGACAAAAAATTAAAGCGTACACATGAAGAGGTCGTTGCCGCTGCCGCCCAGACCGGTGGCTGCCTCCCGGGCTGCCGCGTGCCGCCCTGGCCGCCAGCCACCCTCGGGCCGGCCTTTAGGCCACCCGCGTGCCTCCTCCTGTATGAGGAGAAAGTAGAGGTGAGAGAAGAGAAAGAGATAAGGATGAGGGAGAGAATGAGATAAGGGAGATGGGTGGATGGGGTGGCGCGGGGGAGGAGATAAATGGAGAGAGACAGGGTAGACGGAAGAAATACATCTGTACCGGATTTAGAAACCACCCGGTATTAATGTGGTCACATTAGTACCGGGTATACATCCTCACATTAGTGCCGGTGCTAGACACCACCCGATACTAATGTGGAGCATTACTACCGGGGCTTCCCTCGGCCCGGTACTAATGTGGGTCAGGGGGGCATCGGGACCCTCTCTCCCCACCCGGTGCTAATGTCCTTATTACTACCGGGTGCAAAAATACCTGGTACTGATGTGTTTTCCCCCGGGACGGCCGGACGGATAGTTGTTTCCCTAGTAGTGGACGCAACAACGGCACCATGGCAGTCCACGGAAGACGGTGACGGTATCGTCCACAAAAGACGGCGATGGTGGCGTCCACGGAAGATGACAGCGACGACATCCACGGAAGGTGATGGCGTTCACTGGCTGGAGACGAAGACGGACGATAGCGGCGGCGGCAGATGAATTGGGGTTAGGGGAAAAAAAGAGATGCGTGGGGGTGGGAGCGGATTGGGCGTGGGGGCGGCAGAGGCAGGGGCAAAACGGGATGTCCTACGGAACGGAGCGGAGGAGCGGACGGCTCGGAGAGTACAGGGAGATGGGACGGCAGGAATCTCTCGATGGCAAATTCTAAACTTTTATTAGGAGTATATATATAAGAAGATAGAGATTAGGCTTTGGGCTCAATGCGCGCGCAGGAAAAAACACAGATGGCTTTCAAGTAGTGTTTGGGCCCAAGCCCAGTACTCAAACAGGAGGTGACAAGTTCCGACGTCATCTTTGGTCACCCTGTACAAAAGCGGGTTCCACGGGTTTTTTAAACCAGACTGACCCAAACCGTAAGAGAGTCAAGTTGGGCGGTTTGGAACCACGGGTTGCACGGGTTTCATTGGTTTCGTCTGACAGCCGCCCCCTTGCACCTTCCGTCTCTCTCCTGAGCTCTCCGGAGAACTGGAAGCTCCGGCTCCATCTCCCTAGCTCCGAGTGGACCTGGAGGGCGGCGCTGCCAGAGTGGCATGGAGAAGATGACGGCCAGGACGTGGATCGATGGGCAAGCGGAAGGCAGCGGCATGGGCATCGTCGGCGCATCACCGAGAGGGTGACCTGTGCAACTCCACCGGCAACAGGTGGCAACAGGGAAGAAATCAAGGGAGAAGGAAGAAGGGGTGTGGTGCAAGGAGCTGGAGCTAGACTGCTAGAGCGCTAGACTCCTAGCAGCAGCAGCAGGACGAGAATGAGGAAAAGCATTGGCGATGGCATCTTAGCTGCAGTGGGCATCGATCGCACAGGAAGACGAAGGCATGATGCGATTGGGATGTGGTCAACGGGTTGGATGGTTTCCACCCAAACCAATCCGGACCCGCTCAGGACTCTGCACCTGGTTTTGTGCGGGTCGGTCACACGGTTTCACCGGTTTCATATCAGACCATGAACAGGGCTAATCTTTGGATCGAACTTGCCCGGCACTGAGCTCGTTGATGAAGCCGACAAGGCGGTCCAAATCGGACACCGACGAGCCACCGGGAGCGGGGGCAGGATTTTTTACCAACTGGACTACCCAAACCGCTGGGCTCCAGTTCCAGCTAACTGGACCGGTTTGACCGGAGACTGGTAAAAATCGGACAAATTCAAATTTCAAACCAAAACGCGTAGTGTAATCAGTTTTCAGTTGTTTACCGAGCGGTTTGATTGGTAAGCCGGATTGGTTTGACCGGTAACCGGTTGTTGAACAAAAAATTGAATCAGTGAAGAATTTGACGTGTTTTCAAATTCTAATTAAAATTTTGAAAAATAAAAGAAAATTTTCTAAAAATATTTCAAGGTGTGTAGAATCTAACAGTGTCAAAATTTTCCAGATATTAGTGCATTTAGTATTTTTTGCGAGAATTACAAGTTGAACCGCCCAATTTTTTTCCTTTTTCTTTTTTGTTCAACTTCTAATGCACGCAAAGTATACTAAATGAATGAATATTTGAAAAAGTTTGACACCAATAGATTCGCAGCAACTTAAAGTATTTTTCAGATTTTTGGGGGATTTTTTCAATTTTTTAATTCAAATTCAAAAATTTTAATTTGGACGGTTGGGAACCGGACCGGTAACCACGGTTTCTGGACCGGTTTGACCGGTAACCACGGTTTCCGGACCGGTTCCAGTCGGTAAAGTCGTCGGGGAGGCCGTCAGGGACGAAGAGGACACAGAGGCATGACTGCTGGTGGGGCAGCGCGGGCGCCCCGGCGAGGACGAGGCAGCGGAGGTTGGGTGTGGAGGAAGGTGACGCGGAGGCCGGCGTCGAGGAGGGCGGAAGCCAGGTGGAGCATCGGGTTGATGTGGCCTTGCACCGGCACGGGAACAACAGCACGTGCGCCGCTGTCGCCGACAGCGACGACATCTCTTGCTCGATCAATATGGAATTCTGGATGCTGTCGTCTCCGTCGAGCTCGATCGCTGTCTTCGTGGAGTGGTTTGTTGGTGGTTGCAATGTGTACTTCTTTGTTCCTGCTCACCATTTTTATGGTGATGCTGATGGAATCCAACAGCCTGTTTGTTTGGTTTGTCTTATCAGCCACCAGCTGGCAGTACTTTTCTCTCAGAATAATAAACCAGTCACCAGCAACCAGTCAAAAATACTTTTCTCTCAGAACAAACCAGCATCAGCAACCAGCCACCAGCCAAACGAACAGGTTGCAAACTTCTGGTGCATCCATGGCAGGAACCAAGTCATCATCTTCAATAATTTGTTGCCAATCATTCTTAGTTGTTGTCTGTCTCTACTAATTGATGGTTGTTGCCCTGCATTGAAACAAGTGCTTCAGGGATCAGGTGATCGCTTTATTGAAGTTGTCGGCACTCGACAGTCAAGCATGACTTTCTTCCACCTAAAAATACAAATGAATTATTCATTGTTTTCAAAATTTTCTACAAGCAGTTGGGGAAATACCACAATTGAAAGATGGTTGGTGGATCAAACAGAGCTAACACTGTTCAGTCTCTCCCTTCATTGCTTTGGCTAAGCCTGTATTACATAATTGAATACCATAACGACAAACAGTGCGAAGATAAGGATTTCATGGAAGTGGACAAAAATTTTACTGTACAACGGGGAAACAATGGATGGGTCTTCCTCCATCTTAAGCTACTCTGAAATCGTTAAGCTTGGTTCAGTTTCAGTTTCGTCAGTTTTGAGTCCCCAAGTTCTTTTTTTTTGACGGGTCACCGGGGGGACGAAAAGTCCCACCTGAATATATTACCACAGATGCCGGCATGCCGGTAATGGTACAACATTTGCAATTTTACAGTAGCTGCGAGAGCCAAGATGGAAGAAGCAGGAGATGAAAGCAAATATAACACCAGAGTACAACAACAGATGAGGGGGAGGAACACAACTAGCATACAATTCAAAGACAAAACATGACACAACCGAAAGCCAACCACTGAGCACTGATTAGCACCTCCACCGAACAACATACTTGCCGATTTCACAATAGCCATTGCACCTTGCACCACCCCTCGTAGCTACGCCATCCTGCTGCTGCCCTTCATCTGAGTGGCAACAACAAGAAGGGGACTTAGGGCGGCGAAAAGATGTGCAAGCCAAAGCTCTTCGGAAACGATGACCTTCCTTAGAGCTGACGGCGCCACCTCCAGCACATCCGAGCTCCACGTACCACCATTCAACGCCGCTCAAGGGGAGGAATCCTTGAGGGGGAATGACAGAAGCGGTGGATACACCACTCGGCATTTGATTTTCTGTCACCATCAACAAGAAGAGCATCGACGAAATAGAGGCGTCGAAAGAGGACACTCGCCGAATCACAATGGCAGCAAACAGCCCATGACAGCCTCACTAATGAATAGTAAGGAGGGCATAAGAACACCAAGCAAAACAATCCGGCTTGTGTGGCGGATGACACTAGTTTGGATGAACGGTCTCGTACTCTCGTCATCGCCTCCAGGGAGGACCACGGCGCCTGAGAGCGTCGTCGGTGACGGCACCGGCCAAAGCCGGGCTAGGATTTCTCCAGTCCGAAACCCATCCGAACTAGCGGCCACACCGACATTGTGAGCAGGAACACCTTGAAACAATGCCTTCATGAAGGGAAAACGGCACCTGCGGGTGTCGCTGTTGTTAGCACCAGCATAACGCCGGGCTAGGATTTCTCCCGGTGAGTTCCCGACATGTCGGTGCAGCATAGCCACCAGGTGTGATGCGGCAGCCTCGAGAGCAGCAATGGCGTCGAGGTTGCACAGTAGCGTCTCCACCGGCCTGGCGAGCTCGTGTCGCGTCTCGAGGCACAGGCCTCGTCGCGGCCAGGTAAACTCGACTCCCCGCCGCGGCGGCCGAGCAAGCCGAGTCCCCCCGCCGCCAACCCCCGGCACGGGCACAACAAGCCCACCCCGATGCCAAATGTCGGCTGGTGCCATGCTCGGGCATGGCTGCTCACGCACCTGAACGGGGAGACCCACCACCGACAGGCAGCCACGTCTCCGTCCCGTCGATGGTACCACAGATCCGGTAGATTAGGGACTGGATCTAGTCCGGGAGACCCCGGATCTGTTACCATCTGATGAGAACGTGGTTTCATCGATTCCATTTCCATGGTCAGCAGAGAAGATATGGTAAATAATCACACTGATTCAGATCCAAAGGCATTCGTGTGTTTGGAAGATGCTCAGATGTGAGTGGATATTCAATTCAACCATGGAAGGCCTCCGTCCGAAGTCTGCCTTCTGTTCTTCGGTTGCATTTTCGCCCAATTCAGATACGGCAGGAGCTGCAGAGAATCTCAATGTATTTAGATGTTGTAACTGTGAAAGAACATCAGCACTGGAGCAAGTGTAGCTACTTGTTTTGCAGTCAGATTCAGGAGGAAGAACGCAATCGTCCGGTGCTCCATGCCGGCGGCCACGGCTAGGCCCCAATGCAAGAATTCCAGGAGGAAGAACGTGCTGACAGCAAGCCCAAATGCAAGAAGTGCGGGGCGCACCGCGGTGACGGCGGCAAAGCCACATAGCGAGAGCCTGGCCGGCCTGCGCGAGTTCATGTACGACGTCGCGCGGCACCAGTACGGATGTCGGTTCCTGCAGCAGCAGATCGACGACGGCAGGCACGAGGTGGACCGTGGCAGAGCTTATGCGTGTTCACAGCCAATGGTCGAGCTTGGGTGGCGCGCGGTGGTGAGGCTTCGCGGCGGCACACCGGCACCTGCGCTCGACGGGCGAGAAGCCCAGGACGGGGCCATCCGCTTTGACTTGGTCGTGCGATCCTGGCCGCGCGAACGCGATCCGGCAGTCCAAGTGGCCTAGAAACCGGACGGTAAACGAAATACTCAAATACCGTCCGGGGTGGACGGTGGATAATGGATGAGATACCGTCCACCCCGTGTCCTGTGCGCGCTCGCGCCGTCGCTGCGCCCGCCATCGTCGCCTCGTCGGAGATAACGACCGCGCTTCCATCGGAGGTTGTGGTCTCCGCTTATTTGGCGGCGGCGCCTGTGACCAAGTGCCTCCTTTCCTTGCGCCGCGCCTTCGCACCTACTCGCCGCGGAGGCGCAGAATGACCCGCGCACGCGGCGCAGACTCTGGCGGTGTGGCTCTGGCGGCTGGCGCACACATGTCTGCCGCCGACTCATTGTCGTGGCCCTCCATCCCGTTCTCCTCCTCCGAGGTCGTTATCTCCAACGTCGGCAATTTGCATCTCTGCACAGTACATGGAGGTTGGCGTCGCAAATTGATTGTTTCTGTGCGACTGTGCACAAGTTATCGATCAAGTATAATCAGCAACACTCATGAAATGGCGCTGAGACTTCATTCTGCCTGCTGTCAAAAGGCAAGTAGTGTTTTCAGGGTGATGTTTATAGTGTTCACACAGTTAGTTTGCATTGTCACTGCAGGTTCTGCTTTTTGCATGGTAGATCAACTACACCATGCTGAGCTATTCTTATATGTCCTTGATCTCCTTGGAGTTTGGAAAAGAAGCATACAACACAGAGTTTCAGGAACATCAATATATTTTCCCATCTCCTGCATTATCTTCCTGAGAGTAGCAACATTGTGGTTCAAGGACCGGTGAATGGTCGCTTTCTGGTGTGATTAGTAATTGACAATATTGTGTGGACTGACTCTTGGCTAAGTATTGCAGGTGCAGGTTGCGGCTTGACCGGTGTTGGTGCAGGTGAAAAGCAACCGCGAAAAGGTCGTTGTCGGGTAGGCCTCCAGGTGTGGAGAAGACAAGTAGGCTTGGCTCGAGGGACCCGGTGGCCAGCGGGGTGAGTGGCGGGCCGCATGGTGGCAAGAACGGCAAGGTGAAGTCCTGGACAATTTCTTGGTTGAGCCTCAAAACCAAGGTCGAGCTGGGACTACGTGGGAGCCGAGTCATGAGTGGTGATTGGCGGAGGCTACACAGAGTTCGCGGGGTTTCCTGTGGTTCATCAGAAAAACACTGGGTTCCTTGGTTGATCCACAAAGCCAAGACCGAAGACGGAGGTGCAGTAGCATCGGGCCGGTCTGACTGGGTCTGACCAGTGGGGTACACCGGTCTAACCGGTGTGCGACGACGGCTTCCGGAGTCTTCAAAGCGGAGGACACGCGTCGGGATCACAAGGCTTGCATCGAGGCTAAGAAAGTTTGCGGTCGCTGGGCGTCCGTCCGATGGTGCTACGACGAAGTTTCCCAAAAGGCCCTTCGGGGGTGTGTATCTTAGTTTATTGTAATAGGGGTAGTTTCGTCTTTCGGCTGGCCTCCATATAACCCAAGTGGTGAGAGGATGGCAGCCATCTCTTGGAACCCTAGCTCATTTTATTTTGCTATTTTCCTCTTTCTTTCTCCTTAGGATTTTCTAGGACTAGCTTGAGAGCTTCATGGTGAGATCTTGAGAGAGGGATGGAAGATTGGGAGGCAAGCTAGACCTTGTATGAACCTTCATGGTATGTATAGATGATTCGGCGTGGTTCCTCAAGGCTTGATTGTGTCTCTCCCGTTTTCCCTTTTTGTGATTTTCGGAGCCTTTTCTTGGCGATTTTCTTGTGGCGGTTTTGAGACCTTTCTCTTTGGGATTTGGTAGGGGATGTATGCATGAACCCTTCGTGGTTCTTTTCCCTTTGATTCCCCTCCCAAATCTGTGAGTAACGGGGCTCAATTTTGGGGTTTTCTCTAGTTTAGGGTTAGAGGCATTCTTGGTAGAAATCCTTCGATCCCTCTTGATTTAGCAAGTTTTGGTGGACCAAATCGTGGCTATGGAATGCCCATGATGTACTCCTACTATCTCCAAAGTCTTGTGCGAATCTGTGGAGCGAATCGGAAGATCGGGATTTGGATTTGGAGGGGTTGACCTGCGGCTCGCTGTTCATCCCAAGCTGCCCAGGCCTGACCGGTGCATGTGACCGGTCTGACCGGTGAAAGGTCCCTGAGGGATTTGCCTCGGGTGAACTGCCTGATCTGTGTGGTTTTGGGTTGTGATGCTGCTGGTCAGTTCTTGGCAAGTTTCAAGGTGTTTTGCTTAGTTTTGTGGAGTTTCTTCGTCCCCTTAAGTTTGAGTTTTGTAGGTGTTTTTGTTCCAGGGCCTAGAGAAGTCACTAAGGCTTCCTAGAACTTCACTGTGCATCTGCTGTTGCCACCGGCCTGACCGGCAGAATCCACCGGTCTGACCGGTGCCATCGGTCTGACCGGTAGGAGCCATCGGTCTGACCGGTTTGGCACAGACAGTAGGTTGTGTAGTTTTCCGCTATGTGTTTGGAGTGACAGTTTCGGTTGGTTGAGTCGTTGTTTCCTACTACCAGATGTGGCAGAGGCGGATGGCAACTTTCCTCCGCGGTAAGGGTCAGATCCTTTGGGACGTTACGGTGAACACAGCTTATGTTCATCGGATTAACTTCCTTGCTCCGGGATCGAGGGACATGCACGACGCCAACAACAAGGTGGTCGACTACTTGTTTCGTGCTCTGTGTCAGTCTGAATATGATCGGGTTCAGACAGAGGACTTAGCTTGTAGGATTTGGGAAATGCTGAAGAATGCTCACACTGGAAACAGTCAGGTTCAGGCTCGATTGTTTGCGACTTACCGGAGAGAGTGTGAGAACTTCACTCATCTCCCTGGTGAGTCCATCGATACGATGTTCCAGCGGTTCATGGTGATTGTGAACAACATGAAGGCCAATATGGTTGTGCTCCCGTACGATGATCATGAGAGAGCTGTGAAGCTCTTGCACTCGTTGGATCGTACAATCTAGGGCGGAAAGGTCGAGGCCATACTTGAGTCGGATAAGTATGAGACTTTGTCGGTGGACGAGCTGTTCTCGAAGTTCAAGTCAGCTGAGGTGGACCGGGGTGTGACAGCCAAGCTTGAGGGCCTGACTGACTCTCATAGTCTCGCCCTCATTGGTGGCTCAGGTGCAAAGTCTAACGCTAACCCATCCACCAGGATGTATTCTTTATCCTCTTTGATGTCTTTGCTAGATGAGGAGTTCGACATGCTTGGAGAGGACGAGCTGGCTCTGCTGACCAGGAGGTTCGAGAGGATGCACGAGAACCAGGTGAACACAAGGAGGAACACGAGGACGTGCTTTCAGTGCAGCAAGCCAGGACACTTCGTCGCCGACTGCCCCGAGAAGATGGAGAACAAGGACAACTACAAGCACCGGTTGAAGACGGAGAGCAAGTACCGGTCGAGGCGCGATCACAAGCACAAGCACAAGCACAAGGATGAGCGACGATCGAGGAAGAAGGACGGCCACGGCAAGGCCCGAGTGATGGTCGGAGCAAGTGACGTCGACTCCAGCTCCGCCTACTCTACCTCGAGCTCGAGTAGCAGTGAAGACGAAGGTGATCGGTGCAAGAGCAAGAAATCATCCAAGAACTGGAGTGGGCTGAGCTGCTATGCAAGAGATGGCTTCTGCAGCATGGCACGTAGCTCCGGCAGCAAGAAGAGTAACAAGAGCGACTCGGACTCCGACTCCGAGGATGAGGTACGTGACGAGCTTTCCTTCTTGCGTGAGGACAATGAGGAGCTTGGCAAGTTGCTTGATAATCGTGATGACATGCTTAGAAAGGCTAAGAAGATGAGGAAAGACCTTAAGGACTCACTAGAAGATGCTAAGAACCGAGTAGCTGAGCTAGAAACACAGAACCTTGATGCTAAGCTTGAGATAGATTCGCTTAAGGCCTCACCTGTTGTCTCTGATGAGGTTGATTGTGCTGATTGCTCTGTTTACCTAGCTGATCTTACTGCTCTTAAGGAAAAGCATGCCTCCAAGTGTGAGGAACTAGATGTGCTTAGGGTTAAAGTGGCTGAGCATAAGTCTAGACCTACTTTGCTAGGTGCTTGCACTTCTTACCCTGTTTTGTATGGAAAGATTGGTGAAATGCATGCTTACATTGTTTCTCTTGAGGCTGAGTTGAAAGCACCTGTTCCCACTTCTTGCTCTACTTGTGAATTACATGCTGTAAAGAATCTGGAACTTGCACATTATGTTGATCGCTTGCGGGATGAAAATGATGAGTTGAGAAAAATGATGGGTTGGTTGTCGGGTCATGAACCACAGCTTAGGATGATGATAGAGGCATACAAGTGCTATGATGGGTAAGCGCTTGGGTCGGATAAGATTGGAGAGTGTAGTGGTGAGGGAGGAGAGAAGATTGGTGATATCCAAGCTCCACCAAAAACCTTCCACAAAATGCCTATGCTCCTAAGCCAAACCCATTGATAAACAAACTTGACACAACTCCAGATCCACCCATATTCCCTCACCCAACAAATGATTTCCAAAAACCCATCAGGTTCAAGAGTAACCTAGGGAATGAGTTCTTTGGGAAAAAGGGTGAGAAGCCTAGTGAGGAGAAACTGAAACAGAAACCGAGTGAGGAGAAACCAAATGAGAAACCAAGTGAGCAGCCCCAACCCAAGCCTAAACCTAAGCTCATACAGTTTCATTGTGACTATTGTGGGAGAGATGGTCACAAGGGTGAGTTTTGCTTCAAGAGAAAGCGTGAGGAGAGAATGGCTAAGGAGTGGGCTAACAAGGACAGGTACCGCCCTTCAAATGGTGTACCTAAGCCTCGTATGCAAATGCCCAGGGCCAAGACCATTGTGAGGATAGTTCCGGCTTGGGGAGATCGAAAGTTGGCAGGTGTTGTTGCTGGCCGAGCACCACCTGTCACACCCTGAAATTTCCCAATTTCAGGATGTGAATAAGAAGGAAAATTAAACAAAATTTTCTCATAATTTTAAAATTTTTCTCAACCTTTGTTTTCTTTACAGGAAATATAGTGTAGGAAAAAGCCTTTGTTTGATTTTCTAAATTAAATAAATGGTTATGTGTGTGTTGCATTCATGCCGATGCATCCTGGTGTTTCATGAGTGAAAAGGTTTAAAAAATGCGTTTAGGTGGTGACAAATCTTTTTGGGAATTTTCTGGATTTTTCTGGAATTTATTCTCATTTTCCATGAGCTAATTCTATTTATTAGAAGGCTCTAAAATCCTGAGCACCGGCGATTTTGGATCGCCTGAGCTTCCTGTGCCGCCGTACGTCTCTGTCCAGAGGAGGAAGAAGCCTCTGCCTGTTTTGCGTTTAAGCCCCTAGGGTCTCTTGTTATCTTGAGTAGTTATCTTGTGTCTTGCATCTTTTACAAATAAAACCTTAGATCTATTAGATTCCTTCAACCAGATCCATCCCAAGCTCTTTTATAGATCTAAATTCATGAGCACTATTCAATGTGTCTTGCAGATCTTCTTTGCTAACCCCTGAGATCTATGGTTAATCGCAGATAGGTCCCTGCAACCTTGTTTAGCCCTTAGATTCCTTGTTTTAGCTCCGTTTTAATCTGTTCAAATTGCGTTAGGTTCATAATGAAATAAAGTGCACATTAGTGGTGTGTTTTCATCATGTTTGTTTTCTCAAAATTAATTTAATATTAATTTTGATTTATGCTTAGTAAACATGTCTTTTCCAAATAAAATCTATATAGTGCTACACACCGGTTTTCATTATCAAAATTAATTTGAGTAATGTTTATTTCACATGTTTCTCTGAATAAAAGCTAATTAGATCTTTATCTCGGGTTTTCACATACCAAATGTTAATTTGCTTAATATTAAATTAACTTTTCTAATTAAAAGTTGATTAGGCCTTTACATCGGCTTTTCTAAATGAATGTTAACTTGATTAATATCAACACAAATTTTTTTCTAATTGTAACTTGGTTAGTTCTATACGAATTATAAAGTTGTACGCTTAGACCTTTTCACCTAGTTGTTTATTTATTAAACTAATGTTTAATTGGTGTAATTTACACGTGAACATTTACAAATAAAACTTGACTAGTTCTTATTTCGGTCTTTGCAAATAAAATATAATTTTGCATTAATTTCAACTGAGGGTATTTCTTTAATATCCTTTACATATGTTTTTGCTAATTAAAATAAACCTAGCTCATAGTTTTGTTCTCTCGTATATGCAAATCGTTCATTAGACGTTCTCTGTCAGCTTTATCTCAGTATCTCTTTTGATCAAATCTATCTAAAGCTCTAAACCTTTCCAGTGTTAGCTCAAGCTCAAACCACATAACATTTCCCTTCTAAGCACGTTTTGTGTGCTTTAGTGATCCATAGAATCGAGCCTATCCTTTAGTGCGTTCTTTTACAAGCTTTTCTTTTGAGTGGTGCATTGTTCTTAGTTTGCTTGTTTGTTTGCTTTGTATGCTTGTGCCCGATGATTGATGTGAGTAGAGCGAACGTGGTTCGAGAGCTTTGAAGAGCAAGAAGTTGAATACCTTCTGAGCAGCAACACTACTCTGGTTACAGGCAAGTGTGTCCTTATATTTTTGTCCTAATAACTATTTAACCACTCATTGCATTGCTTTGCATTAATTTTGATGGGTTCCTATTAAGGATGACTAGCCTCTTTTGACCATTATCTTGAACCTGGTTTTAATTAATCTTGATGGTAGATGTTGCTTAGTTTGCTCAACTGGGTTGGTAATAAACAACATGGATACTCTTTCACTCTATGTTCCAATGTGATGTTTAATCGCAAGACCATAATTGTTAATCGGAACATGGAGAACCACCCAGGAAAACAGTACAACTACAAGAACTAAACGGGCACTGGTCTTGCCCAATTAATTAGGAACTTTAGCTTGGGGTGATCTTACCTGATAAGGACAAGGGATCGGCGGTACTGCGGGGTATGGACTCGCTCTAGCAGGGGTTCGGGTGAGTTATTTTTCTATGGTGGGGTATTGACCTGCTAGGGGACTTTATACCTTGCTAACTGATCCGGACCTTGTGGGTCACAACTTGCTGGGGAACCTTTCTAAAGGCCTTGTAGTGTCCCTATGCAGCCACACCTCGGTAGTGTGGTATGGTGCCTGATCAGCATCGCATGGTTGGGTTCAAAGTTCTTCGGAGCTTTTACGCTGCTTGTGGTGAAAGTGTATAACCTCTGCAGAGTGTAAAACTAATCGATTAGCCGTGCTCACGGTCAAGAGCGGCCTGGACCCTCACATGATAACTAAACTTGAAGATGGACTTAAATTGTGGTTTCTAGTTATGTTAGCCAAATGCTTATGGCGTATCTCTTACCTTAATGCTTAATTTGTGGGATGGTATACACTTATACTTTATTAGTAATCAGGTGCTAATAAAATTTGACCAACTAAAATTGCTTAATGCAGTCAACCTGTCAGCCTTTCCTTGTTCAAGCCTTTTCATTCATACTTTCCCCACACTTGCTGAGTACGACAAGTGCTCACCCTTGCTATAAACAATGTTGCTCAGAAAGAGGAAGCCGCTATGGAGTTTGCTGAAGCTGTTGCTGGTGCTAGGCGTACGCAACCCCCAGTCGACTGCCTGTGATGTTTGGAGCCTTCGTTTCCAAGATTTAGCGTAATACTCTGATAATCTCCCTTTTTCTTACGTGATACTGTTTCTGTATTCACTTATATGTCACTATATGTATGAAAATAGATCCTGGCATACATATAGTTATGCACTTGGTTTTCTTTGGAAAAACAGGTGTGACAGAGTGGTATCAGAGCTGTATCGACTGTAGGACGTAAGCCTAGATAGCAATGGTCGTTACCTAAGGTCTCTTTTGATCTAAAATCCATTCTCACCTTACCCTTGACCTCTGTGATGAATATTCTCACTCCTTGATCAATCTCTTCTCTCCCATTCTTGAAAACTTAAACCTTTTCCACTTCTTTTCATTTGCATATCTTGTGTTGCAAATGTTAAATCATTAATCCTCGTTTATACACTCCCCTTGATCTTATCTTGATCATGATCTTGCTTTCCATTCCCACTTGTTCCATGCAATGCATATCCTTGATATTTTCCTTGCCTATCTACTTTGTACATAGCTATCAATTCTATCTTTCTCATTTAACTTCTTCTTCATATAATGCTACTTTGGATTCCCCCTTGACTTTTGGTTCCAAAGTGTCATTCTACTTCAAAATTCTTAGTTGATCCATGCCACGTACCCTGAAGCAAGCCTGCCCAAGTCACCCAAACCAAGGAGCTATCAATACATCGCATGAAGTCAAGCCTCGATGATCGGCGAAGCTATGCCCATGCTTAGGAGGATCCCCTCTGACTTTATTAACAACGAGTAGTATCGTTCCTTTAACTATGTCTTGATTGGTGGAATTCAGTGTTTGCATGATGATGATTGGTTTTATGAGCTTGATTGATTTGTTCCTTTGAAGCGAGTGTTGGTGTATTGTGGGTCTTGTATCTGCAATGACATCAGTTGTTTAGTTGGGTTCTTCTTTTGTACCTCCCACAACCTTGTTATCTCTCTTTCTCTCTGCTCAAATGAAGGACATCAGAAGAAGAAATTGAAGCATGCACTAATGCCAACAAGCAAGTGATAATGCCACCATCGCTGTTTCGAATTGAGCAAGTTGAAGAAAAAGAAGACATCACTCTACTTTCTTTTCCCACCTTGCACTTACTTTTATCCCATCTAGCTCACTCTAATCAAGACCCCAACAATCAAGAAAGATGGAGATTAAAGATTCCGCACCGATCGACAAAAGAGAATGACCGTCTACCTACCTCAATAGGAATATTCTTGTTTATCGCCCTTCCCCTTGTTTCTTCTTTCTTCCAATCTCGGGACGAGATTCCTTTTAAGGGGGTAGATTTGTCACACCCTGAAATTTTCTAATTTCAGGATGTGAATAAGAAGGAAAATTAAATAACAATTTTCTCATAATTTTAAAATTTTTCTCAACCTTTATTTTCTTTACAGGAAATATAGTGTAGGAAAAAGCCTTTGTTTGATTTTCTAAATTAAATAAATGGTTATGTGTGTGTTGCATTCATGCCGATGCATCCTGGTGTTTCATGAGTGAAAAGGTTTTAAAAAATGCGTTTAGGTGCTGACAAATCTTTTTGGGAATTTCCGGATTTTTCTGGAATTTATTCTCATTTTCCCTGAGCTAATTCTATTTATTAGAAGGCTCTAAAATCTTTTTCATTAGCTCCAAATACTTTATTTGGATTCTTCATGTCCCAATGTATCTCTAGGAATTTTCCTGGAATTTTGGGAATTTTCAGAGTATTTTTCGTGCTTTAAATGAAATATCTAGATTTTCTGGATTTTTCTTTACACGAGAAAGTAATTTCTGAAAATACAAAAGAAAATCTAATCCTTTTCTTTTCCCTTCCCTTCCTTTCTTTTTCTTTTGGCCCAATTGCGGCTGAAGCCCAACAACCGATAGTCTGGTGCTTCACCCCGGATTCTTCTTCAGCCGCGCAGCTTATGTCTCTTTGTAGCCGAAAAGCTAGAAGTCTGAAGATGCTCCCTGGACCCCTCTTCTACGACACGCGTCATCCTTCCGACCCGGTCCAAACAGCCAGCCTGCTTCGGCCCGCAGGAGCCCATCCGAGCCCAGCAGCCGAGCTGCTGTGCCGGTGTCCAGGCCGGGTACGCCGCCGTCACCTTCCTTGGCGTGCGCGCCACGGCCAGGCTCCCATGCCCTGCCCCTATATAGCCGAGGCCTCGAGCCCCACGTGCCCTAGCCATCCGCCGCCCTAGCTCCCTTGTGCGGCGCGCCGCCGCATGCCGACGCCGTGAAGCCGAGCGCCGCCACGGGACGTCGCCGGTTCGCCGCGAACGGAGCTCCGCCGGACGAAGTTCACCCTACCACGAGCTTCCCTGTGCCGCGCCGAAGCCGTCACACCCCTTCCCGTCGCCGGAGGAGCGCCGGAATGCCGCCGCCGTGGCACATCCGAGCCGGCCGCCCGAGCTTCTGCCGCCGGCAGGATTGCGGCCACTCCCCACCATCTCCAACGCCAGTGAACTGCTCCCCGAGGTCCCCTTGATCTCCTCTTCCGATTCATAGCATCACCCTAGCTCGTAGCCGCCCTGAGCGCCGGCGATTTTGGATCGCTCGAGTTTCCTGTGCCGCTGTGCGTCTCTGTCCAGAGGAGGAAGAAGCCTCTGCCTGTTTTGCGTTTAAGCCCCTAGGGTCTCCTGTTATCTTGAGTAGTTATCATGTGTCTTGCATCTTTTACAAATAAAATCTTAGATCTATTAGATTCCTTCAACCAGATCCATCCCAAGCTCTTTTATAGATCTAACCCTGATCTTAGATCTATTCGCGAGCACTATTCAATGTGTCTTGCAGATCTTCTCTGCTAACCCCTGAGATCTATGGTTAATCGCAGATAGGTCCCTGCAACCTTGTTTAGCCCTTAGATTCCTTGTTTTAGCTCCGTTTTAATCCATTCAAATTGCGTTAGGTTCATAATGAAATAAAGTGCACGTTAGTGGTGTGTTTTCATCATATTTTTTTCTGAAAATTAATTTAATATTAATTTTGATTTATGCTTAGTAAACATGTCTTTTCCAAATAAAATCTATATAGTGCTACACATCGTTTTTCATTATCAAAATTAATTTGAGTAATGTTTATTTCACATGTTTCTCTGAATAAAGGCTAATTAGATCTTTATCTCAGGTTTTCATATACCAAATATTAATTTGCTTAATATTAAATTAACTTTTCTAATTAGAAGTTGATTAGGCCTTTACATCGGCTTTTCTAAATGAATGTTAACTTGATTAATATCAACACAAATGTTTTTCTAATTGTAACTTGGTTAGTTCTATACTAATTATAAAGTTGTACGCTTAGACCTTTTCACCTAGTTGTTTATTTATTAAACTAATGTTTAATTGGTGTAATTTACACGTGAACATTTACAAATAAAACTTGACTAGTTCTTATTTCGGTCTTTGCAAATAAAATATAATTTTGCATTAATTTCAACTGAGGGTATTTCTTTAATATCCTTTACATATGTTTTTGCTAATTAAAATAAACCTAGCTCATAGTTTTGTTCTCTCGTATATGCAAATCGTTCGTTAGACATTCTCTGTCAGCTTTATCTCAGTATCTCTTTTGATCAAATCTATCTAAAGCTCTAAACCTTTCCAGTGTTAGCTCAAGATCAAACCACGTAACCTTTCCCTTCTAAGCACGTTTTGTGTGCTTTAGTGATGCATAGAATCGAGCCTATCCTTTAGTGCGTTCTTTTACAAGCTTTTCTTTTGAGTGGTGCATTGTTCTTAGTTTGCTTGTTTGTTTGCTTTGTATGCTTGTGCCTGATGATTGATGTGAGTAGAGCGAACGTGGTTCGAGAGCTTTGAAGAGCAAGAAGTTGAATACCTTCTGAGCAGCAACACTACTCTGGTTACAGGCAAGTGTGTCCTTGTATTTTTGTCCTAATAACTATTTAACCACTCATTGCATTGCTTTGCATTAATTTTGATGGGTTCCTATTAAGGATGACTAACCTCTTTTGACCATTATCTTGAACCTGGTTTTAATTAATCTTGATGGTTGATGTTGCTTAGTTTGCTCAACTGGGTTGGTAATAAACAACATGGATACTCTTTTACTCTATGTTCCAATGTGATGTTTAATCGCAAGACCATAATTGTTAATCAGAACATGGAGAACCACCTAGAAAAACAGTACAACCACAAGAACTAAACGGGCACTGGTCTTGGCCAATTAATTAGGAACTTTAGCTTGGGGTGATCTTACCTGATAAGGACAAGGGATCGGCGGTACTGCGGGGTATGGACTCGCTCTAGTAGGGGGTCGGGTGAGTTATTTTTCTATGGTGGGGTATTGACCTGCTAGGGGACTTTATACCTTGCTAACTGATCTGGACCTTGTGGGTCACAACTTGCTAGGGAACCTTTGTAAAGGCCTTGTAGCGTCCCTATGCAGCCACACCTCAGTAGTGTGGTATGGTGCCTGGTCAGCATCGCATGGTTGGGTTCAAAGTTCTTCGGATCTTTTACGCTGCTTGTGGTGAAAGTGTACAACCTCTGCAGAGTGTGAAACTAATCGATTAGCCGTGCTCACGGTCAAGAGCGGCCTGGACCCTCACATGATAACTAAACTTGAAGATGGACTTAAATTGTGGTTTCTAGTTATGTTAGCCATATGCTTATGGCGTATCTCTTATCTTAATGCTTAATTTGTGGGATGGTATACACTTATACTTTATTAGTAATCAGGTGCTTATAAAATTTGACCAACTAAAATTGCTTAATGCAGTCAACCTGTCAGCCTTTCCTTGTTCAAGCCTTTGCATTCATACTTTCCCCACACTTGCTGAGTACGACAAGTGCTCACCCTTGCTATAAACAATGTTACTCAGAAAGAGGAAGCTGCTATGGAGTTTGCTGAAGATGTTGCTGGTGCTAGGCGTACGCAACCCCCAGTCGACTGCCTGTGATGTTTGGAGCCTTCGTTTCCAAGATTTAGTGTAATACTCTGATAATCTCCCTTTTTCTTACGTGATACTGTTTCTGTATTCACTTATATGTCACTATATGTATGAAAATAGATCCTGGCATACATATAGTTATGCACTTGGTTTTCTTTGGAAAAGCAGGTGTGACACCACCGGTCCGACCAGTCAGGGGGACCGGTTAGACCGGTGCTGGGCTAGGTGCCAGGCAGTTTGGTTTCCGTGTTCGTGAGGATGCTCGGTTCGGTTCCTTTGGTCGTGGTACAGGTGGTTCGTATGGTGAGTCTGGTGGTGGACAGTTTGCTAGACGTTCTCTACCTCGTGCTTAATACGATGGTGGGAGGAGTCGTAGCTTTCAGTCTCAGAGGAGCAACGGTCCAAGATCTTCCTTTCGTGGTTTTCGTTCTCCTCCAGCGAGACAGGGTTGGTTCCCTCGTGGTGGTTCCCGTGGTGGTTTTCGTGGTGGTAGCTTTGATAGGCGTGATGATATGGTTTGTGCTAACCCCACTTTGGAGCATGGCTCGGCACTGGTTTTACTCTTTTGGTACTAACCCCAGTGCTGAGTCGTTTGTTCACTCACGTGCTCGCTTTTAAATTTCAGGTGGGAGACTTGAGGAACGTTTGGCTGATTGACTCCGGTTACTCAAGGCATATGACCGGAGACAAGGGGTGGTTCTCAAGTCTCGTCCTAGTGTTGTCCAAGACATACATCACCTTCGGGGACAATGGGCGAGGGCGTGTGATGTCAGAAGGTGAGATTAAGATAAGTGACAAAGTCACTCTTAGGCGTGTTGCTCTTGTTCAATCGGTCGGGTTCAATTTGCTTTCTGTGTCCCAGCTGTTGGATTAGGGTTTTGAGGTGTTGTTTCGGCCTGGTGGTTCTCGGATTTTGGATTCTCGAGGGGACCTAGTTTGCATGGTCGTTCTCGAGGGTCAAGTTTTCCGAGCGGATTTCTCTCAGTCTTCTGGTGTGGCTCGTTGCTTTTTGGCTGGTTCTTCGAGTGAGTTATGGAAGTGGCATAGGAAGTTGGGTCACTAAAGCTTTGACCTTTTGTCTCACTTGAGTAAACTCAATTTGGTCCGAGGATTGCCATGGTTGAGGTTTGAGAAAGAGTTGGTTTGTGCGCCGTGTAGGCATGCCAAGATGGTAGCCTCTTCCCATCCACCCCTCACCGATGTGATGACGGAGCGTCCATGCGAGTTGCTCCATATGGACCTTGTTGGCCCAGCTCATGTGAGATCTGTGGGTGGGAAGTGGTACATCCTAGTTGTGGTAGACGACTACTCTCAGTATGCTTGGGTTTTCTTTTTGGAGGAGAAAGGAAGACGTTTGGTTTTGTTTGAGATCTTGTCTTGAGGTTGAAGAACAAGTGGCACGGAGATGCCATACGAGCGATCCACAGTGACAATGGCTCAGAATTTAAAAACTCTCACTTTGAAACCTTTTGCCATGACTTGGGCCTTGAACACCAGTTCTCTAGTCCGTATATGCCTCCCCAAAACGACGTGGTTGAAAGGAAAAATAGAACCCTGTGTGAGATGGCTCGGACGATGCTCGATGAGCTTAGGACTCGAGATGGTTCTGGGTTGAGGCGGTCAATACTGCGTGCTATGTGTCAAATAGGATTTACCTCAGGGTCCATAAGAAGAAAACTTGCTACAAGTTAATGCACGGTAGAACCCCCAAGGTGAGTCACTTTCACGTCTTTGGCTGCAAATGGTTCATCCTTAAGAAAGGGAAGAAGTTGGACAAGTTCGAGGCTAGGTCTGTCAATGGCATTTTCTTTGGTTACGCGTCTCATTCTAGAGCCTTTCGAGTGCTCAATCTTGAAACTAACCAAATCGTAGAGACTTGAGAGGTTACCTTCGACGAGACACAGCCACATAGTCAGCTTGTTTTTGAGTGTGCAGGTGACGAGGAACTTGGCGAGGAGATTTTCGAGGATGAGGAGCAGCAAGGTGATGATGAAGATGGTGGTGTGGTGCCCGCGGCTGAGCACGTACATACTACTTCGACTACGATCGAGGACGGGCCTTCTCCCACACTTACAATGACGTGCCAAGATCGTGAGGAAGCTCCAGCTGAGGGGGAGGTGGCCTCGAGGCGAGAAGCTCCCCGGCGAGTACAAGTGGATCATCCAGCTTCAACGATCATCGGGAACATCAACGAACGCACTACACGGTCAAGGTTTCGAAATGACTCTCACTTTGCCCATGCTGCTTTTGTTGCTACTTTTGAGCCCAAAGACATTGGACATGCGCTATCTGATCACAATTGGGTTAATTCTATGCATGAGGAGTTGGAGAATTTTGAGAGGAACCAAGTTTGGGAGTTAGTGGAGCCTCCACCGGGGTGTAAGCCGATTGGGACAAAATGGGTGTGGAAAAATAAAGAGGGAGAGAAAGGTGAAGTGGTGAGAAACAAGTCAAGGCTTGTTGCTCAGTGTTGACACCATTTTTTGGAAAAACAGGTCAAAGAGGAATAAGGAGAAATAGCCGATGAAACCAAAGTACAATCGGCCGATTGAAGGGAGAGAAGGACGGTCAACACGGATCGCCGATGGTCAAAGGGATTCAACCCTAACGGTGGGCCAGCTGGTCAAAGCGATCGGCCGATGGTCAGATAGAAGATTGGCCGATGGAGGAAAGAAGAGGCGGTATTCAAAAGAAATACGCCAAAAGGAAAGCATGGTGGAGGCGGGTCAGTCCACGATTGACAACGGGTCAAGAGTCGGTTCTTAGAAGGTCTTTGACTCCTGCGAGAGTCCTTTTCTATTTTTAGTAGTTTTTGTCTTTAGTTGCAAGTAAACAGTGCTGTAATCAGCTAGGAGTCGGGTTTGTCCTCAGGACATAAATAGCGACCCTGCGTGGTCGGAAAATCTGTACACACCAATATCAAACAAACCACCTCCGGGCAAACCCTTTACTTTTACTGCATCTACTTTACAGCATCTACCTTTACAACATCTACTTTTTGGCGACTTCGCCATTACGTTTTTTCTCTTTTCTACAACGCCGTGCTTCGGGTTCGTCGGGCTGCATCAACTGATCTCTGGCAAGCTTGTGAGTACCATTTTACCGAATAATCCTAGGCTTTAACCTCTGGGCGCATCGCTGAGGTTTCGTCTAGTTCTTTATTCACCCCTTACCGATATTAGCTAGATCTACAAGTTTTTGTACCAATTCTTGTGGTTTTAGCTATTATCACCTTTATCCCACTCGATCTAGATCCTATCAGCTTCTAACACCGTAGCCGATTCTGACCTACTCGAGTGCTGACGTCACGATTGGCCGATCTAGCCGATCGTACCCGTGCTTCGGTCGCTCTCGAGCCGGCCGATCCCGCTTTATCCGTATCGGCCGATTGGCTGGTACACGTGTCGCTGCAAGACCATCGGTTCTCTAGCCGATCCCTAATATTTTCCATTGTCAATCAACAGGTCAGATTGGCTGGCATGCCTCGCTATAGACCGGGGAGTCACGTGTGTCGCGCGCAAGGGTGACGTCCTATTTTTGCGTCAACACACTTTTGGCACGCCTGGTGGGACACGAAAAAGTCAACAATGACGAAGCCTACGAAGACTGGTCCTCATGAATTCGATCCAGAGAACGTTCGACCAATCACCAAGGATCAGCTGAAAGATTCAGACAAAGCTGAGTTAGAGGCTCACATGAAGCATTATGAAGAGCTTTGTCTGGCATCATACGGTCAGACTAAAAGTGGAGTCTTCAAGAAGAATCCGCTGTCAACGCCTAAACAAGTCACCTTTTCAGCCGATCCTGAAGGGCTTCAAGACATGATGACCAAAGCTATGCATCAAACAATGATTGATCAATCCAAGGTATTCGCAAATACTATTCAGAATGCCATAATTGATGCACTCAAGAAAGGAGCAGAAGGAGGATATCTGGGGCCTGCATATTACCAACCGAAACAAAATCCTCTAGTGTTCCAGCAAGACCAATCGGCCAACCCGCCGATTGACGATCCAACAGCAAAAGCTACACCATCTCCACAAGCTGCTGCTAGTTCTTCATCAGACGCTCAGCTGACTCAGAACCAAAGTGGTGATGGTAAAGCTAAAGATCCTGCCGTCACAACACTAGTGCAATCTATCGTCCAGGACCAGGTGCTTCCAGATCAGCAAAAATATCCTGCGATGAGAGATCAAGATGAGAAGCTAGCAGGATGGGATTTACCTTGTGATCACTTTGAGACTAACATCTCAAATTTCTTTGAGCCTGTGCCTGAGGAAGTCCCAGAAGTAAAATACCCACAGTCTTACCAAGCTACATTTGGAGGTACTCCAGGGACTGTGCACATGAATGTGGAAGGAGTGGTGTTTGGTTACTTCAATCATGGGAGCAAGAACTTTGAAAGAGTCAAAATTAGTCCAGCTCATGCTCACATGGTCATACCAACAGAGAAAAGACCTCCTATTCCACCTCAGAGGCCAAACCCCACTCCACCTCAGAGATCGGCTCAGCAGCCGATACTCGGGATGCCCATGCCAACTGCTCCACTACAGCAACCAATGCTCGGGATGCCCATACAGACAGCCCCGCCTCAACAGTCAACGACAATGCAGGCTGTCTTAACCCCAGCTAATACGGTGGCTCATACAAGATCTTCACCTCAACAGCCGATCAACCAAGGAGCAGTAGGGCAGCCAGTGTTTCCAGAGGTGGATTCAGCGCAATTGCTGCAAACACTTCTAAATCAATTGGCTATTTCAAACCAGTTGAATACGCAACAACCAGCCCCATCGGCTAGTCAGCCGATTGAACAGGCTACACCTATTACAGGTCATTCAAACACTCAAGGTTCTACTGAGGCAAGGACAGTTCCACATCCAAAGACAAGAATTTTAGAAGAACGACCTCCAGAAACTCCAGCTGAGATACAAGCAATTGAGCAAGTGGCTACAGAGTTGAAATCTCATGTGAAGCAGGAGTTAATCGACCACTTTTCAGAGATGCTACTGAAGCAATATGGGATAAAACCCAAGCAGCAATCCTGCATGTACAGGACACTGTATCCTTCTGGCTACGATCAGATACCGTTCCCTCCAAGGTTCAAAGTGCCAGACTTCACCAAGTTCTCTGGACAAGATGAAACATCCACTATGGAGCACATCACTCAGTTTATCATCCAATGTGGAGAAGCAGGGAATGTTGATGCACTCAGGATACGTTTATTCTCTTCATCTCTGTCAGGGCTAGCATTCTCATGGTTTACATCACTGCCAGCTAACTCCATCATCAAGTGGTCTGATTTGGAACAGCAGTTCCATAATTATTTCTTCTCTGGCATTAATGAGATGAAGATCACAGATCTGACCAGGCTCAAGCAAAGGAACGATGAAACAGTAGTTGGATTCGTTCAAAGATTCAGAGAGGTCAGAAATAAGTGTTATAGTCTAAACTTGGGAGACAAGCAACTAGCTGAGTTAGCTTTCCAAGGTCTCTTGCCGACCTTGAGGGAGAAATATGCATCACATGACTTTGAAAGCCTCAGCCAGTTGGTCAGCCGGATGAGTCAAGAAACTGCAAAGTCCTATGAGCCTAGAAGTAACTTTCAGAAGAAGGTGTCGTATGTGGACTACTCTGACTCAGAAGATGAAGACAATATGATAGGGCTCGCAGAGTGGGTCAAAGGCAAAAAGACAGTGTCCTGTCCCTTTGGCAAGAAAGAGCCAGAAAAATTCGGCTTTGATATCACTAAGGCCGATAAAATATTTGATCTGTTGCTTCAGCAAGGGCAGATTAAACTCTACCAGTTCCATACCATACCATCTGCAGAGGAGCTAAAGAGGATGAAGCATTGCAAGTGGCACAATGCAACATCGCATGACACCAATGATTGCAAGATCTTCAGACAACAGATCCAATCAGCTATTGAGCAAGGGAGGCTTAAATTTGAAACTCCTACCAAAGCTGAAAAGACGATGAAGATTGATCAGCACCCCTTCCCAACGAACACAGTTGAAGTGTCTAGCAAAGACACATCACGAGTTAAGTTGCTGACATGTGATTCGGCTCAAAATAAAGGAGCTGTTGACCCCAAAGTACAAGTAACCGCTGCCGATGTCAAAGGAAAAGGGTTACTACATGGAGAAGGAGAATCAAAGCCACGCTAACCTGTCACGTCACAAATGCTGATCAACAAGTTCCAGCGCTGACAAGAGAAGGCAAAGGAAAGAGAAGAGTGGGCACGGCGTAATGAAGGACATTAGAGATGTCCATTCTTCAAGTACTGTTGGGAAGAAGGGATCAAACTGCCGACGGCAGAAAACTGTCCAAAGTGCAACGGGGCTTACAATAATGGTAACTCATCCAAAAGGATTTGCTTTGATGACAGAAGACCTGCAGCCAAGGATCACCGTGAATTCAACAATCAACGAGTCTCGGTTCACAATCGGCTGGGGGGCAAAGCCAGCGTCCACGATTGGCTGGGGGGCAAAGCCAGCGTCCACAATCGGCTGGGGGGTAAGGCCAGCGTTCATGATCGGCTGGGAAGCCGAGTCAATGAAGAGTCAAACAATCGGCTGGAAGAGATGGCCGATTCACTGGTACCTGATGAAGATATCATGTGCCGAGCTCCTGAACGTCAACGCACATTACAACTGGATGACGAAGGATCAAGCCAAACACGTAAGAAGCCTAATCCACAGTGGTGTCCAGATGGCTTGACTAAATCCCAGAAGAGAAGAGTCCAGTGCCTACGTCAGCTAGAACAGCATGAAGAAGTAGAGAGACTTGTGCTGGACAAGAAGACGGTTCGGTCTAAAGTTTGGTGCCCAAAGCCTAAGGCTGATGGTGAGGAAGATGACAAACCCCGAGCTGATATAAATATGGTTGTCTTCCTACCGAAAGAGTTCATGGCTCCGGTTGATTCGGATGTGTCCGATGAGGAGCTTGGCATGGCTCAATTGACACTGGAACCTAAACAAGCTATCTTTGAGAAACCAGAAGATGGGAAGAGGCAACATTTGAAGGCTCTATTTCTCAAAGGTTTTGTCAATGGCAAACCAGCCACCAGGATGCTAGTAGATGGAGGAGCAGCAGTCAACCTGATGCCATACACCATGCTGCGCAAGATTGGGAAATCTGATGAGGATTTGACCCAAACCGACATGATGTTGGTGGACTTCGAAGGCAATGTCTCTCCGGCTCAAGGAGCCATCTGCGTGGAGCTCACCATCGGCAGTAAGACCCTTCCGACCGCTATCTTTGTCATTAAAGGGAGAGGATCTTACAATCTACTGCTGGGTCGGGATTGGATACATGCCAATTGTTGCATACCATCTACAATGCATCAATGCATCATCCAATGGATCGGAGATTCGGTGGAGGTGGTGCAAGGAGAAACTTCTTTGACAGTGGCAGCTACAGAAGCACAAGGATGGACTTATGATCAAGTGAGCTGCATATCTGGAAAAGCCTGGGATACCAAATATCTCAGAGTGTCCGATTTTGGACTAAAGCCGGTTCAAGCAGTCGGCTATGATGATGAGACTTAATGAATCAATTCATTGAAGACAAAAAGAAGCTTGGGCTCAGAGTCATAGCAGCCGATGGATTGGTCGCCCAAGTATGTCGATAGTTGTATAAGCCGATTGTCTTATCGTGCCTATCGGCCGATTGAGTTTTCGAGCTACAGCCAATTGCAAATGTAATCGTAGAAAAGCCAATATCTGTAAAAGATCGCGTTTAGTGCAAAAAATATAAAACCGATGTACAAAATCAATATATTCGGTTATAGCCGATACATATATCGCCTTCAGAACAAAAATACATGTTTTTCTCTTCTGCTTTGGATTACAATGATGTTACAACTCAGATCTACAGATTACATATATTCTCAAGAGGTTACAAGAAGGGCATTGTCCTAACTCCCAGTGTGATGAGGATATTGAATCAATGAATGGGAGAAAGACACACGCGAAGAGGAAACGAAAGATTAAGATCTTCAATCCTCCGCCGGAAGGAGCCCGATGGCCATTCCTTTGGCACGCTCTTCCTCTGATAAATGTGTAGCAAGACACCCTACCTGTGTTCTCCTTCGAAAGCCAGATCCTCACAAGGATTCTTCTAGCTATGGCGCCTCCTGGCTTTTCAAAAGGAGGCAAAGAAGAAGAGGGGCCACTACACTACTTCACAAGAATTCTTCTAGCTAGGCCTGTTCATGGGTGGGTATACACGGATTTGGGTGGATTTTTGACCCACCCATTTAATGATTAGATTAAATGGGTTGGGTAGGATTGGATTGGGTGGATTAGATGGTTCAGGAAGCAGGAGTTCATATGGGCAATTGCAGTTGTGGCTCCACACACGTCGGCACCACGGACCTCTGCATACATGCGCAGCCACCGCTCTTACCGGTGTCGCGTGACCTCCGTGGCTCGCATCTCCGCCACACTTGCCATCGTTGTGCTTGCCAATTGCACGCAGCTGCCGCCATTGCCGTTGTGCTTGCCGGTCCGGCGTAGCTCCCGCTATTGCGTCGTTGTGCTTGCCGCTCGCCCGTGGCCGTGTTGCTGCAATTCCTATCGCGATTTCCGCTCGCGCGTGGCCGGTGCACTTGCCACTGCACTTGACCATGGCCGCCGGCCGCCGCTGCCGTCGCACTTGCCGCTCGCACAGCCTGGTGAGCGGTGCATGCACACATGGCTAGCTGCTACTCGCCCATGTCTGAACTGCCTCTCACAATATCTGCACCTCAGCTCCGCGAGGTCTCAGCATCGTCGAGGACGAAGCACGGCAGCATCCACCATCCAGCAGTCCGACGGCGAGCACACACGGAAAGACCCATGGGTCAAATGGATTTTACCCAGCTCCACCGAATCCACGTATTAGAAGTTTTCATGGGTTGGATCGGATTTATGATGGGTGGGTTGGGTGGATTAGACGACCCATGCATAGTCCTACTTCTAGCTATAAAAGAGAGAAGGAGAAAGGAATAATCATACAACAGGAGTCTGTAATCTATCTGAGTTAGTTGTGCCATGGCCGATGAAGAGTGAGTTCTTCCCATCAAGCTTCAGGCCTATTTATAGCCCCAAGATGCAGAGAAGATAACTACAAGAAGGAATTAAAAATGGGAAATGAAGAGCATCCGATGCAGTCAGAGCAAGAACAGTTTCCCTGTGAAAGTCTCAGGCTGGACAGTGGGCAGACATGCAGTGATACGTTTCCCAAAATTCAGGGGCTGGCTTTGAAGGAGAATTAAATAATTATGCGTGACCCTACTCTGTACTCCAGAAGAGGAGACTATCAGGATTCCCCTCTGTCTAAATTTCCAACAACGACGACAAGCTTTGATGCCTCGTTAAGGCACAAGAAATCTTCAAAGAGAAATTTGTCAAGGAGTGGAGATAGCTACATTTTCCTGAAGGCACTCTAAAAGAGATTTGCCTCTTATTCCTAATGGAAAATTGGTCTGGTTCATAGTCAGAGGATTATGGTGCCGCATGGAGTGGGCTACCATTTTATAGTGAAGAAATTGAGCCAGAACGTAAAAGCAGTACCTACAAATATGGGTGGAAATTCATTACTGAAAGATGGTGCTTAAAGATAAATATCTAGGGGTGGTGGTTTTCATTCATAAAAGGCCGATAACATCGGCTGATAGTACATCAGAGTTTAAAGGAGGCTTTTGGCCTTATCTAACTCTATCCTAGTTTGTGCTATCTCTTCGCCTACGCGGTCCAGTTCTTGAAGAAGAGATGTCCTCCTGGCTTCAAGGACCTCCAACTTCTCCTCCTTGTTGGCAATCACCAGACGGAGACCACGTTCTTGTCTAGACGGATGGTTCGGCCGATTTGCACCAAAGGCGTTGATGTTCGAGACGATCCTTTGCACAGCATCACAGTTTGGAGACTAAGGAAAGAAGAAACGTCAAGGAAAGAAATCGTGAACGCAAGGAAAAGAAAAAGGAACCAACCTGATTCATAGAAGAGGAGGAAGAAGAAGAAGTCATCGCGAAAGGAAGATGACAGTTCTAAAAAAATAAAAGGATGCTAGTAGTATATAAAGGACGATTGAAACGTTCGGTCAAAGCATTCAATGTTGAGCATTGGAAGTTGGCCAAGAAAAGGCCAAACACAGTTCACAAAATTACAAATAAAGTTTAAACAAAGCCTAAAGAATGGATGGCATCGATGAGATCCAGGCGCAGCTGGTCAACCGCTTCTATCTCCTGACGATCGGCATCGGCCGAACCAGGAATCGACTGCTCCTGTTCACGAAGGGTCTGGGCTTGCTGTGCAATGGAATCCCTCCGTTCTTGCATAATAGATATGGTGCCTAGGAGGTCAGCCAATTTCTGCTCTTCAGCTGTCAAGTCTTGATCGATCTGACTAAGCTCCTTCATCAGTTCAGCACGACGCCTCTTCAAACGATCAATGCTACCGATAATATCAGAACGAGAGGATGTCAGGAGTTCAATTCTATTATCAAGATCGGCCATGCTGTGGTCCAACTTCTCCCTGTCCTGAGCAAGTTGCTCTTGACGTCTCCTCTCCTCCAGCCGATCTTGAGCTTCTTGGACTATGAGTTGCCGATTCTCGATAAAAGCAACCTGGAGCATCTTCGCCTTAAGGTCCCTGGGTAACTGGCCCTGGATTTGCTTGAAGATAGCCCTGATCGGCTCGGCATCTTGTACAAGTTGATCGATATCCCGGTTTAGCAGCGGAAGCACTTCTATCAGCTTGGCTTTCATGTCATCAGGAAGAACGGTTACCAATCCACTCTGAGCGATAAGAGATGTGGTTGATGGAACCTGTAGAGAAAGTGTGGATAAGCAAAAGAAAGCTGAAAAGGAAGTTTAAAGAAACCAGGAGGTTTACCTCTACAGCAGAAGACGTCGCTCGAGTTTGGGCAGTTGGGTTTTCAGTCAATAATGATTTAGAGACTTCAATAATCGGCAGCTGTGGTTGGTCGCTGATATTCTGCTGGGAATCATCCAAAGGCTTGTCTTGGGTCTCAATCGGCGCTTCAACCACATCCTGAACAGAGACAAAGGATTGAACATGGGGAAAATAGGAGAAAAACATTAATAAGAATCCTACCTCAATTGGGTCTTCAATGTGAAGGTCAGCTCGTGCAGGAGAACTTTGAAGTTGGTCAGCAGAAGCATCAACCCTTTGATGGGTTTCAGACTGGTCAACATCATCAACCGGGGCTTCTCCCAAAACCTTTTCCTGACCAAGATCAGCAGTCGTGGCTTGTTCTGATTGACCAATTAATCCCGAAGACTACACAAAAGAGGATGATCAATCAAAGTTACAGAAAAGAAGAAAAAAGGCTGAAAGTCAGTACCTGGAAAGCACTTGCCAATACTCCTGCCATGTCCGAGACATTGATAACCTTAGTGGCAATCCTCTTCTTTGTTCTACGAGCAAGAACCTTGTTGGTCACGCCCTTCCTCTTAAGCGTTGACAGAGGTAGATTGTCTGGAGCAGGATTAATCCTGGGACCCTGCATAATTGAAGAGATCGAAGGAGCTTTATGGCCGATATATGGTGCCCGTCTTGGTGGCCAATATTGAATCGGCTTGTCACTTCTGCTGACAACAGGAGGCTCTGTAGTTTCGGGCTGAAAAGGAAAAGAAGGATATAACAAATCTGGATATAGTCAAGCAATGCATAAAGTAAACAGATGAAAGAAGTACCTCATCAGCCAACGCCACATAATCAGGGTCCAATTGCTCACAATAGATTCTCGGAGAGACGCAGAAAAGGTGATCACACCATTCTGCCCACCAAACATTAAAGAGAGGGCAAGAGAAGCCAGAAAATCTCCAGGAATCAAGATTAATAGTAGCAGAGTCAGGAACCCTGCCTAAAAGGCGCTGATAACAAGTGCCACTAGGAATAACCTCCCGTATTCTGATCAAATCAGAGAAGTAAAGGCCAATCGGCAATTGGCCAAACCCCAGTTGACGTGCACATACTGAGGGGCTATAAAATTCATAGGTGGCTGTTTGATCCTTTCCAAAGACACAAGAGGGAAGAAGCCCCGGTTTGATGATTTCCACAAAGGCAATCCTGTCTTCATCATCCTTATGGATATCATCGAAGTTGAATGTGGTCTCGAAGTGGGGTTCATCATCTTTATATGCAAACCAGATGATAGAATTTGAGTTGAAGCCGAGGTAAAAACTTCTAATGTGCTCTGTTATGCGAGAAGGGGTTCTTTTGTGTCCTGGGAAGGCAGAGATAGCTTCTCCAAAATTCATACATCGGCGTCACGATTTGGACACCATCTGGTTGATCTCCTGGGAAAGTCTTGGTAAAAATGTTCTGCTCCAACCTATCTCGGAGATGAAGGTTCATCCACATATTTATGAACCACCAGGGACCTCCCGGAGTACCTATGGGAGAATTGGTTGACAGGCTGACTGCTACTTGATGAAGAAGGTGGTAAACTGCACCTAAAAGGTATTTTCCGAGAGAGATATGATTGCCAGCAGCCAACCCCTCAGCCACTACTTGGTAATTAGTAGTGGGGCCAAAAGTTTTGCCACAGAAAACAAACTTCTCAAGCCACATGTTCAAGAAAGCAACATGTTCCCTCTGTCCCACAGTTCCTTCTTTCTTGTGCTCGGCGATATAGCCAGACCATCCACCTATGCCTTTGGTTTTCAACTCATGAGAAAGCTTGTCATTACGATGGCTGAAAAGGGTATCTGGGGAGGAAATATCTAGACCGGTCAGCACAAGGACATCGGCCAAGGTTGGAGCCATCGGCCCATGGCCAAACAGAAAAGCATTGAGTGCATCAGACCAAAAGTAAGAGGTAGCTATCAGAAGAGATTCATCCCGGGACATCTCAGATAGGGATAAGGTGATGCATTGATTAATTATACTGCTCCCAAGATCCCTTGTTCTTCGCAGAAACTCTGAGATACCAATCTCTCCATCCTTTAACATAGCCGATCCAAGATCTGAAACAGCTGTCCCAATCGGCCAGATTTAAGGAAGCGTGCTTAAAGGGAATTCGACCGGTTTCAAAGTTAATCATCTCTATGGGGTCAGTATCACCCATCGGTCCAAGGAAAGTAAGTTCGGGTTTATCATCAACAGGGATAGTGAGATGGGATCTAAGTTCCTGGGGAAACAAATGAATCTGGGCTTCAGGCAAGGAAAGACGGCGGTATTTAAAGACAAATAAAAGCAAAAGATTGAAGGAAATACCGGAGGAACTGAAGAAAGAGATGCCTTCGGAGGTGCAGAAGTAGAGCCAGAACCTCCAGCGGAGCTTGAGGATGCCATGGATCAGCGAGAGTTTTGGAGCTTAGGGTTCGTCGCTTGAAAGTTCGAGCTGCTGGAACAACAAGATTTTGGGGAGGAAAAAGAACCAGGGTGGTTGTATTTATGACCTCGAAGATTTGTTGAGATTCTGCGGCTGACTTCGAATCAATAGAGATAACGGATTCGAGGAAATTTCGGAACAAAAGATTATTTACTCCGAAACTGGGGGGCATGTGTTGACACCGTTTTTTGGAAAAACAGGTCAAAGAGGAATAAGGAGAAATAGCCGATGAAAATAAAGTACAATCGGCCGATTGAAGGGAGAGAAGGACGGTCAACACGGATCGTCGATGGTCAATGGGATTCAACCCTGACGGTGGGCTAGCTGGTCAAAGCGATCGGCCAATGGTTAGATAGAAGATCGGCCGATGGAGGAAAGAACAGGAGGTATTCAAAAGAAATACACCAAAAGGAAAGCATGGTGGAGGCGGGTCAGTCCACGATTGACAACGGGTCAAGAGTCGGTTCTTAGAAGGTCTTTGACTCCTGCGAGAGTCCTTTTCTATTTTTAGTAGTTTTTGTCTTTAGTTGCAAGTAAACAGTGCCGTAATCGGCTAGGAGTCGGGTTTGTCCTCAGGACATAAATAGCGACCCTGCGTGGTCAGAAAATCTGTACACACCAATATCAAACAAACCACCTCCGGGCAAACCCTTTACTTTTACTGCATCTACTTTACAGCATCTACCTTTACAGCATCTACCTTTACAGCATCTACTTTTCGGCGACTTCACCATTGCGTTTTTTCTCTTTTCTACAACGCTGTGCTTCGGGTTCATCGGGCTGCATCAACTGTTCTCCGGCAAGCTTGTGAGTACCGTTTTACCGAATAATCCTAGGCTTTAACCTTCGGGCGCATCGCTGAGGTTTCGTCTAGTTCTTTATTAACCCCTTACCGATATTAGCTAGATCTACAAGTTTTCGTACCAATTCTTGTGGTTTTAGCTATTATCACCTTTATCCCACTCGATCTAGATCCTATCGGCTTCTAACACCGTAGCCGATTCCGACCTACTCGAGTGCTGACGTCACGATCGGCCGATCTAGCCGATCGTACCCGCACTTCGGTCGCTCTCGAGCCGGCCGATCCCTCTTTATCTGTATCGGCCGATTGGCTGGTACACATGTCGCTGCAAGGCCATCGGTTCTCTAGCCGATCCCTAATATTTTCCATTGTCAATCAACAGGTCAGATTGGCTGGCACGCCTCGCTACAGACCGGGGAGTCACGTGTGTCGCGCGCAAGGGTGACGTCCTATTTTTGCGTCAACACTCAGGGGTACACACAGAAAGAGGGGATAGACTACAAGGAGACCTTTGCTCCCGTAGCCCGTTTGGAGGCGATTAGGATCCTTCTTGCCTTTGTCATGGTTAAAGGGTTCAAATTGTACCAAATGGATGTGAAGAGTGCTTTCCTGAACGGTGTTTTGGAGGAAGAAGTGTTCGTGAGGCAACCACCGGGGTTTGAGAGTGAGAAGTACCCCCACAGGGTGTATAAGTTGAGGAAGGTGCTGTATGGGCTGAAGCAGGCGCCTAGAGCTTGGTATGGTAGGTTGAGAGGGTTCCTGTTTGAGAGAGGTTTTGAGATGGGGAAGGTAGATCAGACCTTGTTTCTCCTTAGGCAGGGCAAAGAGATCCTGATTGTGCAGGTGTACGTGGATGATATTGTCTTTGGTGGCTTGTCTAACTCTTTGGTTGCAAGGTTTGCAGAAGACATGAGCAGGGAATTCGAGATGAGCATGATGGGCGAGTTGCAATTCTTCCTCGGGCTACAGAACAAGCAATCGAAGGAAGGAACCTTTGTACACCAAGCCAAGTACACCAAGGACATTGTGAGGAAGTTCAAGATGGAGGACTCCAAGGCCATGACGATGTCGATGAGTACGACTACAGCTCTTGATGTGGACGAGGACAGTGAACACGCGGACCAGAAGGAGTACCGGAGCATGATCGGCTCCCTCCTATACCTGACGGTGACGAGGCCGGACATCCAATTCTAGGTATGTCTGTGCGCTCGTTTTCAAGCGTCTCCAAGGACTTTGCATCGGCAAACAGTCAAGCGCATCATCAGGTATTTGCGATACACTCCTGACTTCGGCCTTTGGTACTCCGCGTCCTCTTCTTTGGAGCTTCACGGTTTTACAGACGCGGATTTTGCCGGGTGTCGGTTAGATAGGAAGTGCACTTCTGGGACTTGCCAGTTCTTGGGTTCTTCTTTGGTCTCTTGGTCTTCCAGCAAACAATCGAGTGTTGCTCAATCTACAATCGAAGCCGAATACGTTGCCGCAGCTAGTTGTTGCTCTCAGCTTCTTTGGATCACATACACCATGAGTGACTTTGGTGAGCAGTATACCCAGGTTCCACTTCTTTGTGATAGCACGAGTGCGATAAGTGTTCCTAAGAACCCAATGCTTCATTCCAAAACCAAGCATATAGAAGTGAGATACCATTTTCTGAGGGACAATGTTGAGAAAGGGAAAATCGCTTTGATCCATGTGCCCACACAAAACCAACTAGCTGATATTTTCACCAAGCCCCTAAATCAAGCAACTTTCACTCGTTTGCGGGGAGAACTTGGTGTTTGTTTGGTCTCTTGAGTTGGGTGTGGGAGCTCCTTTGTAGCATATGTATAGTTTCCTTTGTGCATTTCTTGCATTTTGCGTTGCATTTGTAACATGATGTATAGGCATCTTTGTATCTTAGGTTATATGCATTTTGTAGAAAAAGCTTCTCCTATATACATTATTCACCATGATGTGCTATATATGATCTTGTGAGTTAGTTTGGTATGATATGACTTAGTGTGGCTTAGCTCTTGATGATCTTGATTTACATTCATGGTTGATAGCTATGTTTTTGAAAAATGTCATATGTATGCTCTCTTGTGAGTAAATGTCTTTATATGATCGTGACATGTTTTAGTGGCATTTCTATGCTTAATTTGTGCTTGAATAGATTATTTTGAGCATATGGGGCCAAAGGCTCATTTGTCATCGTGAATGTTTACATGCTTTATCTTATGGAGGGGCATAAGTTCCTTTTTGTCGCAAAGACATTTCATGTACCAAATATGAATCTGAAAATGAAATGTAAATTGCTTGGAAAATGTGCTCCCATGTCATATGTGCTTAATTTAAATTTGTTTTGGGTGCTAAACCGTTGCATGTTGCTTACCAATGAGAAGTCTCATACATAGAAGTAAGCACATGGCTCGGTGGCTTTGACATGACATGAGATGCTTGTGGGGTGTTTATGATGATCTTATGCTTAGAATGGTTGTCCTAGCATGAAGTTTGTGTGGCTTTGCTATTTTGACATGTTTTGCTCATGTTTAGGACTTTGCTCATGAGAGGGAATTTTTCGCAAAAATGCTTAATTCTATCTTAGCATTCCCCAATGGTTGTGAAACTTAGTGATCTTGTAGTTTATGTCCATACGAAGCTATAGAGTATCTAACTTGCTCATTTGGATACGTGTAGCATGCTATGTTGAATTTTGTCTATTTGAGAAGCTCTAGGTTGAAATTTTCCTATCTTTGGCTTGATTCATGCATTGTCAACAAGGGGGAGAAGTTTGAGCATGTTTTGGTCTACTGAATGCATCTGGAGGGTTTTCAGGTGGTTTCGAGCCAATTCTGGGCTCTGTTGGGCACCGATCTGACCGGTCGAGGTCACCAGTCTGACCGGTCAGTGTGCTAGCCCTGTTCACATGTTGGGCACCGGTCTGACCGGTCAGAGCAAGGCTGGTGTAGCTGCTTTATTTTGTGACGTGATTTGCATGCAATCGTCCAGGGGGAGTTGCATTGGTTCAGTGGGAGCTTGCATGTGTGCAGGGGGAGCTCCTTGTGGTTTTCGAGCTTTGCTTTGGTGGTTTGTGCTCTTTGCTTGAGCTTGTTTTTGTCTCGGTTGTGTCGAGTCGTTGCCCTTGCCTAAGGGGACCGAGACTTTGCTCTTTCAAGTGATCTTGCTCTCTTGCCTTTGGTTGGCCTTCGATCGCTTGTTTGAGTCTCTTTTAGTCGTTTCTTTTCTTTTCCTTTTCTTTTTGGTTACCAAATGTGTGTCTTGTCAATGCACTCATCAAGGGGGAGATTGAGAGCATGTGTGGTTCGAGGACCGGTGGATGGTCGCTTCCTGGTGTGATGAGTGATTGACAACATTGTGTGGACTGACTCTTGGCTAAGTATTGCAGGTTCAGGTTGCGGCTTGACTGGTGTTGGTGCAGGTGAAAAACAAGCGCGAAAGGTCATTGCCGGGTAGGCCTCTAGGTGTGGAGAAGACAAGTAGGCTTGGCTCGAGGGACCCGGTGGCCAGCGGGGTCAAGTGGCGAGCCGCATGGTGGCAAGAACGGCAAGATGAAGTCATGGACAGTTTCTTGGTTGAGCCTCAAAACCAAGGTCAAGCCGGGACTACGTGGGAGCCGAGTCATGAGTGCTGATTGGCGGAGGCTACACAGAGTTCGTGGGGTTTCCAGTGGTTCATCAGAAAAACACTGGATTCCTTGGTTGATCCACAAAGCCAAGACCGAAGACGGAGGTGCAGCAGCATCAGGCCGGTCTGACCAGTGGGGTACACTGGTCTGACCGGTGTGCGACGACGGCTTTCGGAGTCTTCGAAGCGGAGGACACGCGTCGCGATCGCAAGGCTTGCGTCGAGGCTAAGCAAGTTTGCGGTCGCTGGGCGTCCGTCCGATGGTGCTACGACGAAGTTTCCCAAAAGGCCCTTCGGGGGCATGTATCTTAGTTTAATGTAATAGGGGTAGTTTCGTCTTTCGGCTGGCCTCCATATAACCCAAGTGGTGAGAGGATGGCAGCCATCTCTTGGAACCCTAGCTCATTTTATTTTGTTATTTTCCACTTCCTTTTTCCTTTGGATTTTCTAGGACTAGCTTGAGAGCTTCATGGTGAGATCTTGAGAGAGGGGTGGAAGATTGGGAGGCAAGCTAGACCTTGTATGAACCTTCATGGTATGTATAGATGATTCGGCGTGGTTCCTCAAGGCTTGATTGTGTCTCTCCCGTTTTCCCTTTTTGTGATTTTTGGAGCCTTTTCTTGGCGAGTTTCTTGTGGCGGTTTTAAGACCTTTCTCTTTGGGATTTGGTGGGGGATGTATGCATGAACCCTTCGTGGTTCTTTTCCCTTTGAATCTCCTCCCAAATCTGTGAGTAAAGGGGCTCAATTTTGGGGTTTTCTTCGGTTTAGGGTTAGAGGCATTCTTGGTGGAAATCCTTTGATTCCTCTTGATTTAGCAAGTTTTGGTGGACCAAATCGTGGCTATGGAATGCCCATGAGGTACTCCTACTATCCCCAAAGTCTTGTGTGAATCCGTGGAGCGAATCGGGAGATCGGGATTTGGATTTGGAGGGGTTGACCCGCGGCTCGCTGTTCATCCCGAGCTGCCCAGGCCTGACCGGTGCATGTGACCGGTCTGACCGGTGAAAGGTCCCTGAGGGATTTGCCTCGGGTGAACTGCCTGATCTGTGTGGTTTTGGGCTGTGGTGCTGCTGGTCTGTTCTTGGCAAGTTTCAAGGTGTTTTGCTTAGTTTAGTGGAGTTTCTTTGTCCCCTTCAGTCTGAGTTTTGGAGGTGTTTTTGTTCCAGGGCCTAGAGAAGTCACTAAGGCTTCCTAGAACTTCACTGTGCATCTGTTGTTGCCACCAGCCTGACCGGCAGAGTCCACCGGTCTGACCGATGGCTCCTGCCGGTCAGACCGGAGAGGCTTGATGTGGTGATTGGTGATCATTACTTCGAGCTTGACTTTGAGGTGGAGTGGGGTTTTGATGAGAATGGAGAGGAGGCCGTCATTGAGTGGAACCAGGGCGGTGGTGACCAGGGAGGGGAAAGAGAAGGAAAGTTTGAGGAGGAGGAGGAGAAGGGGCAGGGAAGGATGTTGAAAAAGCAGAAAATAGATGAGGGCGGCGGGGGTGTTCTAGATGTGATGGAGTCTTGGAGAGAGCAGGTGAAGAACTTGTCAAAGAAGGAATTTGAGGCTTTTCTCAGGAAGAAGGCAGAGGAGATTAAGCTCATGGCCATTGATACTGTGATGGATGAGATAGTTGAGAAAGTGATGGCGGAGGATGAGGAGGGGCACAAGGGTTAGGGGGTTGGAGAGCAAGATATGGTGGACAGGGAGGAGGGGTAGGAGATCTTGCTGGGGGCGGCTGGTGTTCCAGAGGCTTCTAAGCAACAGGTCAGGGCTAGTCCGAGGCTTCAGCGGTCTAGGGATGAGCACGTCTTGACTAAGGCCGAGGAGAGGGTTGCTAGAAAGAACCTAGAGTTCAATGAAGGTACCCCTTGTTCCAATTCTTTAATTTCGGTAAATAAAGATTTAGCTTTGCATTGTTTACAACAAATAGGGCTCAACCTAGGAGAAACCAGTTTAGAAAAAAATTATAATTTTTATAACCTGGTGGGTAGTGAGGTGGGAAGGGATTTAGGGGAGTTTGATGGGTTTGATCAGGAGTGGTTAGATTTTGAGAGTGAGGAGGAAAGCGTAGATGACATAGAGAAAAGGGCTCTAATGAGCTTATGTGGTGATCTAATGGAAGAGATTTTTGATGAATCAAGCTTCCTTTTAAATAGCGAACTTGATGACTGCAACTGTAAAGGCAAGTCTCACGCTAAGTCGTGTTTGAGAAAGACTTGCAAGATGAGAAAGGTGAAATTTGCTAAAAAAGATGCAAAATGAAGGGAATCTTTTGGAATAGCAGAGGTCTTAGTGACTTGGCTAAAACAAGATTTCTAAGGGAGACTTCTAGGGAGCAAAACTTAGCGTTTATTGCTCTGTTGGAGATGGGTAAGAAGGATTTTTCTCAACAGTCACTAAATAATTTTAGTGGGGAAAGGAACTTCGTGTGGCACTGGACAGCACCTCATGGGAGATCAGGTGGTATGTTGCTAGGAGTTAACCTAGATATGCTGGATGTAGGTAGTATTGACGATGGAGATTTTTTTGTAAAGTTTAGATTAAAAGACAGGAGGAGTGATTTTAAATGGGTGTTGGTGGCTGTTTACGGGGCAGCCCAACCGGAGTTCAAGGAATCATTTCTTACTGAGTTAGTACATTCATGCAGTAATGAAAAGTTGCCCTTGTGCATTGAGGGGGATTTTAATATCATTCGGAACAGCAGTGAGAAGAACAATGACAGATTCGAGGAAAGGTGGCCTTTCCTTTTTAACGCGGTCATTGATAGTTTGGACCTGCGAGAGCTAGAGATGTCAGGACGTAAGTTCACCTGGGCTAACTCTCGTAGGGTACCTACGTATGAGAGACTGGACAGGGTGTTGGTTAGCACGGAGTGGGAGCAGAATTTTCCGCTAGCAACAGTGGAGGCTCTTAGCAGGAAAATTTCAGATCATACTCCCCTCTTGTTAAGTACGGGAGAAGAGGACAAGATTAAGAAACAATCGCCGTCTTTTGCGCCGTTCGCCAGAGGCTGGTCGGGGTTGTTTTGATCGACCTCCTCCTGGATGGGGGGAGGTTGCTGCGCGCAGGCTGATTAGATCGGCTGCGCGAGTGACGGCTTGACGACGACGCAGCAGACTGGGCTGTTGTGCTCTTCTCCTCCACCAAGGACTTGGCAACCCGAAGGTAGGCCATGGCTACTTCGGCCTCAGCTGTAGGGTTGGCTTGCTGAAGGCGCGCCATGGCAGCACCCAGGTTGGCCTGGGGGCTGTTGAACGTTGGTAGCCCCGCTTCCTCGAACTTGAGGCGAAGGTCTCGAGCGCAAGGAGGTACCGCGCGGTGCTGTTCCTCTGCACGTCGCTGGGCGCGGTTGGCGTTGCCTTGGATCCGTCGCGCCTCCTCGGAGTCTGTTGCACCGAGACGTGGTGGTTCATTTTCAGACACCACCAGGACCCGGCGAAGGATGGAGCCCTGGTCGTTGGGGGAGATGTGGATCCGGACCTTCTGGAACTCGCCGCCGTCCGGAGACGTGGGAGCTCACGTGGTACGGGGAGTACGCTCCCGATCAATCTTCTTCCGCAGCTGGCAGCCGCGGAGGGTATGTCGTGCACCCTTGTGGTAGGTGCACGTTACGTCGAGCGGATCGCGGCGTGCACGGAGCTCGGGCTTGAGGTCACCAGATGGCTGCCGCCGCCCAGATTGGATCTGGGAGGACTTGACCGCCTGGCGAGCGTAGACGTCGCTGGGTGGTCGCAGGCCGAAGGGGAAGGTCTTGCGGTGCGATGCCATCTTCGTTGAGCGCTGGGCTCTCTCGCAGATCTGGAGGGTCTCCTCCATCATGCCGATGACGCGCTTCATTCCCTGAATGATGTCATAGGGTTTGGGCGGTTGGGTCTCCGATGCAAGATCGAAAACGGGGACGACGGCAGGTGCCGTCATGATCTTCGCAGCGATCACCTGAGAGGTCGTGGCCGCTGAAACAGTCGAGGTCGCCGTGAAAGAACCGAAGCAGATCTCCACAGGGTTGGCGAGGATGTCCGCCATGCTCGCCGGAAAAATGACACTAGATCGGGCCACCATGCTGCACAGCGAGTTCCCGATCACCCCTACCTGGCGCACCAACTGTCAGGGGGTGAGACCTGGACAGATCCGCAAGGGGGCGACCCAAGCGGTTGTAGGTTGATTGGAACTCGGAACACAGCGAGAATGGTGAGGGACACAACGGTTTAGACTGGTTCAGGCCTCCGGAGAGTAAAACCCTACATCTAGTATGGGGTGGAATTATGCGTGGAAGGGAAGTCCCCTCGAATGGAGTTCTAGACCGCCTTATATGGTCAACGGGCTAGGGCTTCCATTCGAGGTCGGTGGACCCTCATCGGGGTCAGTTACAAAATGGGAAGGTCATCCTCCGTGATTACAGGGTGAATCCCGCGATCTGCGGACCTACAGGCGGCACCGAGCCGCGACCTGGGGATGAGTCTTGCGCCACAAGCCCGGCGGATCCTCCGGGATCTAGATAAGGTCTTCTGGAGTCTTCCAAGGTCGCCGGGGTTGTAGATAAGGTCTCCGGGCCCACTTGCAGGTCGGCAGGGCTTCTGGCAGGTCGGGTCCACTTGACAGGGACCTCTGGGACCCTGGCCGGTGGGGACCCATGGGTACCCATGTCTCTCAGGATGGTTGTTGAAGGATGGCTTTTTCGAGGTGTTTTCTGAAGTTTGGAAAAATTTGAACAGGGGTGCTACCCTAATACAAAAGTGGCAAAACAAAATCAGAAGGTTGAGACAATTCTTGAGAGGATGGGCAAAGAATATAAATGGGGCCTATAAAAAAGAAAAGCAAGAACTCTTGAGGAAAGCGGAGGAGCTAGACAAGAAGGCGGAGCCTCAGCTGCTAAGTCAGCGTGAGTGGGACTTAAAGCAGAGTATTCATGAAAGACTTACACAGTTACTCAGGGAGGAGGAGTTAAGGTGGTTTCAAAGAGCTAAGACCACTAAAATTTTAAAAGGTGATAACAACACGAAATATTTCCATATGATAGCAAATGGAAAGAGGAGGAAGACTAGAATCTGCCGTCTTGAACAAGAAGAAGGGGTTGTGGAAGGTGAGGAGCAGCTTAAAAGCTACATCTCGAAATATTATAAGAATCTTTTCGGGACATCACAAGTTGGCAGATTGACACTAAATGAGTCTTTGGTGGGGGATATTCCTCAAATCACCAGCACAGAGAGTGAATTGCTTGTGGCAGATTTTTCTGAAAAGGAAGTCAGAGAGGCCATTTTCCAAATGAAGCATAACAAAGCACCGGGACCTGATGGTTTTCATGCTGAGTTTTATAAAGTGTTTTGGAGTCTCATAAAGGATGACCTAATGGCCATGTTCCGAGACTTCCATGCCGGAGACCTACCTCTTTTCTGTCTCAACTTTGGAATAATCACATTACTTCCAAAGGAGAAGGAGGTCAAGAAGATTCAGCAGTACAGGCCCATATGCATGCTCAACGTTAGTTTCAAGATTTTTACAAAGGTGTTGGCTAACAGACTCACTTCGGTCACGTGCAGGATCACCAAACCTTCTCTATCTGCCTTCCTACCTGGAAGACATATTTTGGAAGGGGTGGTTGTTTTACATGAAACTATTCATGAGCTCAAAAGGAAGAAGTAAAAAGGCCTTATTCTGAAACTAGATTTTGAGAAGGCGTATGATAAAGTTAATTGGGACTTCTTGCAGCAGGTCCTTAGGATGAAGGGATTCCCGAGTATGTGGTGTCAGTGGATGGAAAAAGTGGTCACAAAGGGTAGTGTGTGCGTTCAGGTGAATGACGACTTGGGTCATTTTTTCCAAACCAAGAAGGGTTTGCGGCAGGGTGATCCTTTGTCCCCTATTCTCTTCAACCTAGTTGCAGATATGCTGGCAGTGTTGATTGAGAGGTCAAAGAACCTGGGTTTCTTTGATGGGTTGGTTCCTCACTTAGTGGAGGACGATCTATCAATCTTGCAATACGCAGATGATACAATTCTGTTTTTGGGGATGATTTAGAAAAGGCCAAAGGCTTGAAATTAGTACTAAGTGCTTTTGAAAAGCTGTCAGGTCTTAAAATCAACTTCCATAAAAGCGAGTTATTTTGTTTTGGGGAAACGAGAGATAGGACTGGGGAATATGTTCAGCTATTTGGATGTAAGGAGGGCGAGTTTCCTTTCAGGTACCTGGGAATTCCTATGAGTCCTAAGAGACTTTCTAATAAAGATTGGAGAGTGGTCGAAGAAAGATTTCACAAAAAGCTGAGTAGTTGGAAGGGTAAGCTGTTATCGTCAGGAGGGAGATTAGTTCTAATTAACTCGGTCTTGTCTAGCTTACCAATGTTCTTGATGTCCTTCTTCGGAATACCTAAAGGGGTTTTGGAGAAATTGGATTATTATAGATCAAGATTCTTTTGGCAATGTGATAAGCATAAGAAGAAGTATAGGTTGGCCAAATGGAGCATTCTCCGTAAACCTAAGAGTGTGTGGGGGGGTGGGCATAATTGATTTGGATATCCAAAATAAATGCCTATTAAGTAAGTGGATTATCAAATTAATCAATGAAGATGGCTTATGGCAACAAGTACTCAAGAGGAAATACCTTAAGGGTAAAACTTTATCACAAGTAGAGAGAAAAAGAGGGGATTCACATTCCTGGTCCGGGTTAATGGAGGTTAAAAAGCTTGTGTTGGAGAGGGGTAGGTTTCAGGTCCAAGATGGTTCCCAGACTAGATTCTGGGAAGATCTATGGTTAGGGGAAAAATCTTTAATGGAAAAGTATCCTACCCTTTATAATATAGTAAGAAAGAAGAATGTGTCGGTTGCCCAAGTACTAAGTACTACCCCGCTAAATGTCTCCTTCAGGCGTGCCTTAGTGGGGGACAATTGGGACAAATGGCTCCGTCTAGTGGAGAGTGTCCTTATGGTGCATCTTAATGATCACAGGGACTCCTTCAGGTGGACGGCTAGCAAGAATTTTTCAGTTAAAAACATGTATAATGACTTAGTTTTAAAGTCAGGGACTCCGGTCAACTGTTGGACATGGAAAGCTAAGATCCCTTCGAAGATTAAGATCTTCCTTTGGTATCTTAAAAATGGGGTTGTGTTAACTAAGGATAACTTAGTGAAAAGACAATGGAAGGGATGTACTAAGTGCTGTTTTTGTACAGAGCAAGAAACTATTCAACACCTGTTTTTTGATTGTCCCATGGCTAGGCTTATGTGGGGGATTGTTTGTTTTACTTTTGGGGTTACAAAACCAGTGAATGTGGGGTATCTTCTTGGTCCTTGGCTTAGAAGTTTTTCAAACAAGCAAAGGAACCTTGTACTGATCGGGTTGGCAGCACTATGTTGGGCCTTGTGGATCAGTAGGAATGATTTGGTGTTTCATAAGTCACAATATAAATCTATTTTGCAGGTGATGTTTAGGGGGACATTCTGGATCTGGAGCTGGTCTATCCTTTCTAAGGAGGATGGGAGAGTCATTTCGAAGGAAGGTTGTCGGTTGTTGGAGACAGTGGCGTTGAAGATCTTTCATAAGTCTGGATGGAATGCTCTAAAGCGTATCGACATCTAGATTTTCTTGTGTTTTGTTTTCTTGTATGCCCTGTCAGCTATCTTGTTTAGGGAGAACCTTCTGTTGTCAAAACTGTTGCAGCCTAGGTGCTGCAGTGTAGGTCGTGTGGTTTGAACGGTGCAACATAGTTGCTGCGGTGTTACTGTCTGTTGGCTGTAGAAAATTCTCTGAATTGTTGAGGCCAGAACAATGTTCCGTTATCTAAAAAAAAAGGGGAGGATGATGATCAGATTGTGAGTCATTCTTCACAATGAACCAAAGTAAGTTATGCCAAAAAATAATATATTTTTCTCTGGTGGAAAGATCTCCAGCAGAACAGGTCCATAGATTTTGGAAGAAATGATAGGGATGCTTGACATTTTGAGCTCCATGGTCCGTGATGCAAATGAGCTGAGCCTTACAACATGCGTCTCCTCTAGAACTGGTGAGAAAATTAAAGGAGTCAGACAAACAATAATACTGATTCAAGATTTTGACAGCTGATTCTAACTTTTCATTGTTCACCCAAGCATAACTGTACTGAAGCATTATGCCGCATGGAAAATTACAGGTCCTCATCACATGGAGATCTCACAAAAAAAAAACTAGGCCGGTGCGGGTGAGTACCCACTGATTTTCATTAAGAAGAAGGAACCGACACCCAACTTATAAAATCTCCGAACCCCGGAACACCGGCGAGGGGATTTTTTTTTGTTGAGAAACCAGGGTCGAATGGGATTCGAACCTTGGCCGATGGGGTGCACAACCGCACCCCCGACCATCCGAGCTAAGTGCTCGCCTCTCACATGGAGATCTCACATACCACCTACTATAGCTACATCTATGCTTGCGAGAATTAGAACTCTTTTTTCGATACCTTATACCATCAATTGGTATATAGAACATCTATCCATTCATTTGCAAGGGTAGTTAAATACTACATGTGGTTTTAGAGTTGTTTTTGGAGGAGCCAAAGCTGTGCCAAACGGATCACTGGTTTTAAAAGTTTTTTTTTTTGAGAAGGAACTGGTTTTAAAGTTGAGAGTATCCGAGTTTGCCGTTGAGGGATGCGACTGAAAGTGGACCCCTGTTTAATGTTTAGTAGGGACCTGACGTGCATGACAGATAACAGGCAATGGCGACGCAATCGACTGGTCAGAGCATGTGCAAGTTTATTTTCAAAAAAAAGCATGTGAAAGTGAACAGATGCTCCGAGTCACCGCTTTTCCGAGAAAATCAAGTAGGCCGTAGGCGACTGTCCTTTGCTGAAGGAAAAGATATTAGGCAAATTGGCAATAGGCGAGGCAACTGGCTGGACCAATATATAGTTCAAAAAATGTGTATAAGCAAGCAGAGCAGAGCAACGAGCAACAAGAGTTGCTGAGAAATGGGGGTAGTTGCTGACAGATTGACTGGTCAGACCTGCTCAAAAAAAAAAAAGATTGACTGGTCAGACAGAGCATTGCAAAGTGAACACATGCTCAGCATCACCAACCTGACTTCTTTTCCGAGAAAATCAAATAGGCCACTGTCCTTTGCTCAAGAAAAAGATTGCCGAATTGGCAATAGGCAAGACGACTGATGACTGGAAACATGGTGATGAGATTGAGGGTTAAGTTCAGCACTTTCCACGCTGCCGCCGACACGTACGTAGAGGGGAAATGCATCACTAGCTATCTTTGGCTTTCCCAAAAAAAATTGCTCTGGTTCTAAATACAAAATGTTCAGCAGTTTTTGGCTTTCCTGTTTAGTAGGGCTCCAGCAGGAGTCACATAAGAAACTAAAGCTGGACTGCTGGAGCACTAGCAAAAGGACTTCTAAATACTACTACTACATGCTTATATTAAACAAAAAACTTGTAACAAACACAACACAAGGTTTGCATAGAATGGTAGTATCGTAGTAGTACATGTTGAACTCTCCATCCTAGAATATAGCTAAACAATTGGACTTTTTCAAAGTAAAGTCTTTTCAATTTGGCTACTATAGCGAAATAATGAGACTATTAACATAAAGATGATGATAGTATCATGAAACTAACTATTGCATATTATATATTATGTAACATTTGCTATTTGAAATAAATTACTTGTAGAGATATTGTTAGTCAAAGTTAGAAAGGTTGACTTTTAAAAAAACTAAACATAGCTATATTCTAGGTTTCAAGTAGTACTATTTTACTATCCAATCAAACAGTTTGTCTATGCTGTTGCCTAACAAAGCACGCAAAAAAAAAGTCCACTCATGTATATGCTCATCCTGATAGTGATAGAATTAAGAACATTCGACTGCATTTTTTTGAAAGTAAAGCAGGAGCACTGCTATGTCATTTAAGAAGAGGAAGCATGCGGTTTGTTATAGTTTGTATTACAGGAAACATAGAAAAACTCAAAACTCATGAGTAGGTCTAACATTAAGGAACTACTTGTTGCACTGCAAACTCACAAGCGCTAGACCTGAGGGCCATTTCATCCTTTATCAGCTGCATCACTGTTGACGGTAGTTAAGTACCTAGTTTAGCCGTCAATATATATACTCATGAATAAAGAAGCAAAAGTCATTTCTTGCACGCATTCTAGTTAAGAATAACGTAGTTCCACTTGTCCTTGGAGATTATTTGATTGCAGGAAAATAAGCATAAAAAAGTGACAAACTCACCTTCTATGATCCATGCCACATCACCTCAGCCAAGGAGGGGCTACCATTCCATGCATGCAAGCCATGTCATCAATCCAAGGGAAGCACACCCTGACGAATCAGAGGACGACACGTGGACATCACATGGATTGAAGGGCCCACGGGGACCCAAACCAACTTCATTTCTTACATCCATCGAGAAGACACCTAAGGACCCACATACTAGCCACCTGGCCAAAGGGGAGGGCCAGCCAGGTCCACAAGGAGTCGGCCGAACCGCCTTAAGGCCGGCTGATCCCCCACCTTCCACATGGTGGTTCCTGATTGGCCCTAGAATGGATTCCCAGGGTGTTTGGGGTGCTCTCGCGCCAGTGCGCGAGCCTATAAATAGAATGAGAGGGGGTTCATTTCTAAGCAACTCAACTTGTAACACCTCTCTCACTTTTGGTTTCCAAGACTAGGAGGTAGGCTAGAGTAGTTCTACTTCAGGTTCCAAGTCTACTTGGGATCTAAGGTATGAGTCCTTTTGTATCTTTATTTCTTTGTATGACTTTGATCTACTTTAGTTATTCAGCTATTTCATATAAAGTAGTGCTAGCATTCATGGGTGATTTGTTCATGTGTTCTTCATCTGTTCATCATTTAGAGGCTCATGTTCTTCATGAACAAGGTCTTTCGATCCGGTTGACGATGACTTATTCATGTTTTCTTTGTTTGTTCATAAGTTAGAGGCTCATGTTCTTCGCGAACCTGATCCTTTGATCTTGTGGAATAGACGTAGAAGAACATGAATCCATTTGTATGATTAGTCTAGTTTGATCCTGTTAGATTACATGTCTGTGTTGTATGAAGTTCGAGTTTAAGCTACGGCACTCGGTGTAAGTGGCCAGTTATCTGGTGGCTCTAACCTGGGTCACAATAGCTCGGGTCGGCCAAGGTCTAGTTAACAAAGCAAGCATGGTGCTTGGGTTGAGTAGCTGTGTTGCATATGAGCGTGCCTCACAGTTTTTCTTGAGGTAGGTTGTGGTAGTGATAGCCATTGAACCCTTTGTATTCCTCCATGCTCGGTTATCGCTATAGGAGTCTAAAATCTAGCAACTGACGTCGTGCAGAAGTGGTGTGGGAGGCTGCTAGCTCCCCGTTTGTACCTGGGTGCTGAGCTAACCTTGATATAATGCTTATGTTCCTAACTTGTATCTACTGAATTTGTATGTTTAGCACCTTAGAACCTAGAGCTAACTCGTATGTTGCCTCCTAAGCCATAGTGTTCCTTTGAGATATGAGTTCAAGTGTGTTCACACTACCCCATCATTATCATATCTTACCCCTGTATTTGAGAACCTGATTTACTTTTGTCTATGATTTATATTCATTGCAATAGTGTTGGTCTTGTTATCCAACCCCGCCTTCCTTGGATTTGATACCCTTTGGAATGCTCCCTTGGGGAAATGCTACAATAGTATATCCGTGCGCTTGCAGATTCTTTGTGATCGTTAGGATTACCATCGGACATTTCTGGCATTGTTGCTAGGAACTCACGAACTTAGTAGCGATGTTAAGAAATGCCAACAATCACTCAACGCAGCATAGAAGACACACCATCAAACATCCTCGTATTTCGCTCTTTCCAAATGTTCCAGGATGTATATATCATGATTGTTGCACTTCTGTTTTTGTCATCGTTGCCAGCTCCAGCCAGACCCATGTTCCACCAATGTTCCATGGTCTGATGCTGACCAGGAACCTGTACTGCATCATCACACCATGCCGCCACCAGAACCCACACTTCCTGAGCAAAGACACATTACAAACAAAGATGCTCCGCTGTTTCAGCCTCCTGATCACATAATGGACATGTCAGATTACATGGCCGGTTCCTTGCTAGGAGCTTATCTGCCGTTAGTATTTCCTTTGCATCAAGAGCCATGCAAAGAAAGAATGCTTGCCTTCAGTTTTGGCCTTCCAAATCGCCATTGCATCAAAGGTGCAGTAGGATCCAATCAATTGTGCTCTGTACGCAGATCGTGAAGAGTACTGACCATTTGCTGTCCACCGCCAATGAATTGCATCCTCATTCTCTGTCAGGACCCCTTCACTAACCAACGCCCACAACGAAACAAATTCAGCCATTTCATTTGCAGTTGTCATACGCCAAAGGCCTCTGGTCCAAATGCAATTTTCCAGATCATCATGGACTGTTTGATTTTTCTTCTAGGATAGCTTGTACATATTGGGGGCTAGATCCCGGGGTGCCTGTCCAGATAACCAAGTTGAGTCCCAGAACCTAGCCTTGCGGCCATTGCCTACAATCACTTCAGTGCTTGCTCTGAATAATTGTTTATCAGCATCATTTCAAGGGACTTCAGTACCAACCCATGGTCGATCAGGTTCGGTCCATTCGTACCACAACCACTTCAGGCACAATGCTCTTCCAAAGAGTTCCAAATCCAACACTCTTAGCCCTCCTATCTGTTTAGGTTTCTGAATTTTGGCCCATCTCACCAGACAATGACCCCCATTAGCTTCCTCATATCCTTTCCACAAAAAGCCTCTCCTAATTTTGTGAATCTTCTTTATTTCCCATTTCTTCAAAGGGAACACAGTGATGAAGTACGTTAGCATGGTATTCAGCAATTTCAGCCTTCCTGCCTTGTTCAAGAACTTGCCTTTCCAATATGGTAACCTGTTGGCAAATTTGTCTATGATGGGTTGTATCTCCACTCTATGCAAAGCCCTGTAATGCAAAGGTAGGCCCAGGTAGTTGCAGGGAAAATTCTTAACCGGACAAGTGAACCCCATCATAATCTCCTCCAAGGCAACAATGATCCAGAAAAGACGAAATTTGGATAGAAAAAAGGAACAAGAACAGAGCAACTCATCGATGGTGCTACATCGATTCCTCAATCGCCCTTCTCGTATATCCTTGATGCCTCCGAGTAGTCTGTAGTTGCTCCAAGTAGTATGGCATCACAGCTTGCGCCAGCCTCTCCCTGCCGCTGGTCGTGGCCGCCTGTGTGTGCCGTCCACCATGGCTTTGGTGCAGGTATAAGAGAAGGATGAGAGGCTGAGAATGACAGATGATGAGAAGAAAGAGAGGATATGGCGCATGCTACTGCTGAACCCCGGCTAGATGCGAGATACGCAGAATCGCGATACGGAGAATTGTCGATTCCCTTGCTTTCCGAATAAGCCGCGCGTTCTAGTTCAAAAATGAACTGCTCTCCGCGACTACGTTCCGTATAAGCGCGTCTGTCACCAGGTGCTCGGCGGGATTATTTGCTTTCTGTCGCTGCCGCTGCGGAAATCACGGTCCCAAACAGGCTAGGTTCATAGACCAAGAGCACACGGTTCATAGCTCGTGCAGTTCTCATGATACAAGACTCTCACTATCGGAAATCTGATGGTTGGTGTGAGCCAGGTATTTTGCCGTAAGTCAAAAGTCACACTCACGGCAAAATGCCTTTTTCCCGACGGCTGACAGCAAAACTCACGGCAATTGTGCGGCTCACGGCAAAAAGGAATTTGTCGTGAGCATTTCGTGGCTGATGGCAAAATGCTATTGCCGAGAGCAACTCACGGCAAAGAGCCCTTTTGACGTGAGCCTTTTTTCTAGCCGACAGGAAAATGATCTTTGTCATAAATTGAAATCAAATTTTGAAGTAGTAAATCAATTCAAATCAAAAAAATTCAATTACAAAGTTTCATTACTTTTAAAGATGTACAACTTTTATTAGGGTAATATCTTCTTTTGACAAAGTTGTAATAATTTCGTTCACAGAACCTGTATCTCTTATATAGTTTCATGAACCTATACAAGAGATGTATAAGATTTGTGAAGATTGTTACTACCACAATACCAGATGATCAAATGGACAAAATAAAAGTTGTCGGTATTGAGAATTTATGAAACTTAGTAGTTGAACCATTTATAATTTGAATTACTTTCGTCACTGAAAAGTACGTATGAATTTCTTGAATTTGAAAAATTAAAATTTTGAAACGACCTCGAATGGAGAGACAGTATTAATAAAAGTTGTACATCTTGAAAGTTATGAAACTTTGTTGTTTAGCACTTTTTTATTTGAAATCATGTTGTAAAAGAAAAACTAAGTTTGAATTTATTGGATTTGAAAATTCAGATTTTGTAAACGTTCTCGAATGGACAAACTCACAATATGAAAGTTGTGTATCTCAAAAAGTTATGAAACTTTGTATTTGACAACTTTTTAATTTGAAACCATTTGCTATGTTTAACTAATTATATGCATTTGATGTAATTATTTAAAAACATCCCGTTCCCATGGGTCCAAATGGCAGCTCACGGCAAAGGTTAATTAACCCGCCGGCCCAATTAACCCGTCGGCCCTCCCCCACTTAAAACCCTAGGATATATAAACCTCACCCATCCCCCGACCCTACCCCGCCTACCTCAGTCTGTCCCTCACCTCCGTCGCCGCTTCCTCTCCTCCACGCCTCCCTCAGATACGTCGCTGCCTCTCTCTCCTCCACGTCTCTCTCACTTCCTCCCTTAGATTCGCTGGTCAGGGAGCTCCCCTCCTGCTGTCGCCGGCCAAGTAGCTCCTCCAGCCACGCTGCCTCTCCCCCTCTCCCCTGATGCCGTCACCTCCCTCCTTTGCCTCCCCTCCCCTCTCCCCTTCGCTCACCCCTCACCAGCGGCGAGGAGCAGCGGCGGGGTGAGGTGTGGTGGCGGCGCATCTTGAGGTGCTGGATCTACGATGTCGGTGACGGGATCAACAACCTCCTCCTTGCTCGGCGTCCTGACCTCCTCCTCCAAGCGTGACAACTGCTCCCTCCCCCACGCCAGTGGACGTGCGAGATCTGGCGACGACTGCTCCCTCGCACACGCCAGTGGACGCGCGAGATCCGGTGACGACTGCTCCCTCCCCCACGCCGATGGACGCGCGAGATCCGACGAAGGTGCCGCTGCTTCCCTCCTCTCCGCCGTCGACGACCTTCTTTCTCGGCGCGGCCTCGGCCTCCCTCCCGGACGCGGTGGTGGTGGTGGTGGTGGCGGTGGCGCAACTCGAGGACGGCAGCTCCCCGGATATACCGCCGTTAGGTGGTGATGCTAGTGGTGGTCGGGCGGCGGCGGTCGACAGTGGGCCCGGCCTTTGAGTTTTTTTTGGTTTTTTGTTCTTTCCAAAAACTCTTTGCCGAGAGTCTAAAAGTACTCACGACACACCATTGCTGTGAGCCCGAGCTTCGACTCACAGCAAAGGGTTGTTTGCCAGCAGAACTTTGTCATCAGCTCTATGCTGGCGGTTCTTTGCCATGAGGAACCGGTTCACGACAAAGAAGTCATTTTCAGTAGTGTGAGATGTTGAAATGTGAACTACCAATTTCATGTATTGATAAGAACCTATTCATATGACGCATGTGAATCATGTAAGCACAAAAATTACTACAAAGAGCAAAATATTTACTAGTTCATCATAATTTATATGTCAAATGATGAATTAAATATCTATAGACAACTAAGTAGACGATTCATTGTACAAGCTGTCTGTTTAGCTTTCTGTGTATACCAAATAGACAACGGTTGTCTAAACTGTTGTACCAGCCATGGTTTTTAGCTCTTAAATCTCCACAAGTGTAGACGTAGCTGTAGTAGGTGGTATGCTTAATGCTTCCATACAGTTATGCTTGGGTGGACAATGAAGAGTTAGGATTAATTGTTGGGCCTTCGTTCCATATTAGTTCGTTTGATTTTTTTTACCTCAAGTTAGACCACTCATCTTATTCATAAAATTATGCAAAATATTATATTTTTTGTTGTGGCTTACTTTATTAATAAAAGTTCTTCAATAATGACTTCAATTTGATTATGCTTGCACAATTTTTTTTTGAATAAGACGAGCAGTCAAACGCAATAGGGTAGCCATAATTTTGACACCATATGAACAACATACAAGTGCCTAACTTCAATTTAAAATAACTTAATGGGTTATATTTTTTTTATCTTGCGCACAGAATGTCTAATACTAGCTAGTTTCACAAGTCCCAAATAGATCAACAACTAATAGTCACTCAATCAATCACTAGTTTATAAGATTTTACCTATTAAAAATATATACATTAGCATCAAGTGCATACTTATTGTTTGTTCAAACATTAGAGGGGGCCATGACCCATGCCTGCCCCCCTGGCTACACAACTGGTAAAATGTGGAGTCAAAAAAGTCAAGCGACCTACAATTTGGAATTGAGAGAGTATTAAAAGTTGAGAGTATTTGGATTTGCGGTTGAGTGACACTAGTAGAGAATCGGACTTTAGTCCCAGTTAGTAAGGGCTTTAGGTCCCTACAGACCAATCAGGACAAAGCAGTAGAGGCAAAAGGCTACCGTTTAGTCTCTGGTGAAGCAACCATACTAAAAGAATCCTTTAGTCTAAGGGTCTTGAGATTAAAGAGGTTTCGAAAAAAAGAGCGCCAGGCAGCCTCGCACCATTGTCCATCCTGCTCGCTCTACAATGAGCTCCAGTTTAGTACATACAATCAAAATCACTAAATCATAATTTCATTCACAATAGGTGAGTTCGACTAACTCACAAAGGATTCACAACATGCACGATCACAAAAATCAAATCCAACCAAGTTCATCTCACATGCTAGCGCACAAGAACTGATTCACAAGTCACAACACATTGCTATCGATTTGAATCATGGATCACAAGCATACAAAGGAAGAACAGAAAAACATAAGAAAAACAGCAAGGAAGCAGCTCCCCGCGCCGCCACAACCACCTGCGCCAATGATTGCTGACGCACTAGTCTTGAACGCGGGGCCTTTAGACACGGTTGGTATTACATGTCGGGACTAAAGGAGCGGTGCATTCAGTACCATGTCCATTCAGGGCTTTTATTCCCGGCTCCAAAATCCACCCAGCACTAAAGATCTTGAACCAAAAACCGGTTATATGCGACAAAAGTTTATTATGAACCTAACGTGCATGACATATATAACATTGCTCAAGTGGCCAGTGGTGACTACTGGGGGTCTAAAAAAATCGGCAATGGCGATGCAATCGACTGGTCAGACCATGCGAAAGGGTGCACATGCTCAGAATCACCACCCCTGCCTGCTTTTCCGAGAAAGTAAAATAGACGACTTTCCTTAATTTGCTGAAGAAAAAGATTGGCAAATTGGCAATAGGCAACGCAACTGATGAGTGGACCAGCAGTGCAAGTGGATGTGGAACACACCGATCAAACATGCTAATGGCATCTGCTTATTGGCTCCCTGCTTTTACGATGTACGGAGTACTATAAGTATGCATCGCAGAGCAACGAGGCAAAGTGGCAAACAAGAGTTGCTGAGAAATGGGGGTCGTCGGAGCCAGCTTAGCCCTAGTAATGTTGCTGTTAGGCATGGGGCCGGCGCCGGCGTCGGCTCAGCAGCCGGCGGACTGCCCCGACAAGTGCGGCAACATCAGCGTCCCCTACCCTTTCGGCATCGGCGCCCGCTGCGCCCCTGACTTCGGCTTCGACCTCGTGTGCGACCACTCCTACAACCCTCCGCGCCTCAACTTCTTCCTTGATCCCCGGCGGTTGAACCTCGTCAGCCTGTCCCTCGCCGACGGCGAGGCCGTGACCCTCGTCGACGCCTACCGCCAGTGCGGCAACAGCACGGGGGGCTACATCAGCTACGCCAACTTGTACCCGTCCCTCTCCCTCCTCGGCAGCACCACCTACCGGCTGTCGGAGAGGAACCGCTTCGTCACGCTCGGCTGCCCCACCGTAGGCTACCTCAGCGACGACAGGGGGTACTACGTCACCGGCTGCACGTCGGTGTGCCGCCCGTCGGAGTGGAACACCGTCTCGCCGGGGGCGTGCACCGGCGTGGGGTGCTGCCAAAGCAGCATGCCGCCGAACGTCAGCTACTACGAGGCGTTTGTTCAGCGCTTCGGGAACAACGAATCGATCTTCGTTCAGAACACGACGGCTTGCCGGTACGCATTCGTGGCGGAGGACGTGTGGGTCAATAACACCTACCGTGGCCGCCCGGAGTTCAATCGGACCGACGACTTCGCCGTGCCCGTCGTGTTCGACTGGGCGATCCGTTACGATGCCAACTGCGCCGCCGCCAAGCGCAACAAGACAGGCTACATGTGCCGGAGCGCCAACAGCGACTGTGTCAACTCAACCAACGGCGTCGGATACCGGTGCACCTGTTCCCAGGGCTACGAGGGCAACCCCTACCTTCTCGGCGATCGTGGATGCAAAGGTAATCCTTTGTCCCAAATTATACTGTGTCTAGAAGTCTAGATAGTACGTAACGATATGTAATTTGAAACGGAGGAAGTAATATATAGGCATCTTAACAGTTTCCTGACATCGTTATGAATGTTCTCTGCACTTTTAAACAAGACAATAATCATTCTGACAAAAACAAGGTGATGAATTAATTTGTTTTTCCTCTTCCAAGACATAAACGAGTGCCAACACTTGGACAAGTACCCATGCTTTGGAGTCTGCACAAATGAGCAGGGAGGCTACAAGTGCGATTGCCGCCGTGGATTCAGCGGAGATTGCCTTCAAGAATGATTGCCATCCAAAGGACAAGTTCACGTTACCCCTCAAAGTAGCGACAGGTACATAATTTGAGCCCATTATGTGGCAACAATAGCCAATGCACCTTTCTCTCTGATGATAACATTCTTTCCAAAAAAAATAACCATTCTCCGATTTCTGATGAGTGGCATTGCAATTACACCATATGATGTTCAGGGGTCATTGCTGGTGTGATCCTGTCGGTGTTCATGTGCTTTTGGCTCAACCTGGGGCTCCATAAGAGGAAGCTGATCATAACAAGACAAAGATTCTTCGAGCAGAACGGAGGAGTGATTCTCCAGCAGCAGATGCACTCTGGCGGAGGTGCCGGTGGGTTCAAGATATTCTCCACTGAAGAGCTTGAGAAGGCCACCAACAACTTCGCCGCTGACCGTGTTCTCGGCCGCGGTGGTCATGGCGTCATCTACAAAGGTGTCCTGGAGGACAACATGACGGTGGCCATCAAGAAGTCCAAGATGATGGAGGAAGCCCAGACCAAGGAGTTTGCTAGAGAAATGTTCATCCTTTCCCAGCTCAATCACCGGAATGTTGTAAAGCTTCTGGGCTGCTGCCTTGAGGTTGAAGTGCCCATGTTGGTCTATGAATTCGTCTCGAACGGCACGCTCTACCACTACATCCATGGCAAGGAACCCAAAGTTGACGACATAGCACTTGATACCCGTCTTCGGATAGCAGCAGAGTTAGCTGAGGCACTCTCTTACATGCACTCGGCTGCTTCACCGCCGATCCTCCATGGAGATGTCAAGACAGCCAACATCCTGCTTGATGACAAGCTCAACGCCAAAGTTTCAGATTTTGGGGCATCAAAGCTAGCACCAACTGATGAGGCCCAGATTGCAACGTTTGTGCAGGGAACTTGTGGGTACCTGGACCCTGAATACCTAATGACATGCCAATTAACTGATAAGAGCGACGTCTATAGTTTTGGTGTAGTTGTGCTAGAGCTTCTAACCAGGAAGAAGGCACTGTACCTGGACGGTCCGGAGGAAGACAGGAGCCTGGTGTCATGCTTCACCACAGCAGTGAAGGCTGGTCGTCATCGAGAGCTTCTGGACATCCAGATAAGGAACGAGATAAATGACGAAATGCTCACAGAGATTGCACACCTTCTGATGCGATGCCTAAGCATGAACGGGGAAGAGCGACCGACGATGAAGGAGGTAGCGGACACGCTAGGGATGCTGAGAAAATACAAGCACCACCCTTGGGCTGAAGCTGACGGCAATGCCGAGGAGAATCAGAGCTTGCTTGGCATGGAACAGCTGAATTCAAATTACCAATTCAGGAAGCATGATGTTCTTGATTTGGAAGAAGGAAGTACATATACGTTTAGTTTGTAACTCCATTTTGGACCCCTCCTCAGAAATGATAACTCACCAGGTAGAGGAGAGTGAACTGTGGTAACAGTAAAATGAGATGTCTCTGAAATTTATGAATATGGTAGTCAGCTTATCCACGAGGTCAGGACTGCAGAACTGGAAGTTGTCATCCAGTCAAGTAGTCATAGTCATAGACATTTTCTTACCTTTGGGGCTCCTTTCACGTTCACCTTCAAGGTCTGATGCTTTCCTCATTGAGCCTGAGCCTGAGCCATCTATGCAATTTCTCTGCAAAGCTGCATTGCTATATGTGATTCTGCACTTCTAATGATTCCTTGCTATCCCCTGTTCGTCATGGTCAAGATCAGCTAACCATTAAGTTTTCACATAACGAGAAAGAACAAGCTCCTCTCTTCTCGACCTATCAAGAACTCTTTCAAAATTAAATGTGTCACACATTTTTTAATTCATGCAAAAGGTCAGTCCAGTGAAATAGACAATTTTTATAGCTCATGCATATGTTTCTGACCGTTGGGACCTGTTTCAACCAGTGTTAATTCTTAATAGAAAACACTAACAGTACTAATCATTTTACTTTTATACTTTCTTAATTAATTCCCATAAGCTCTTCATAGTTCACTCTGTTAATGTAATTACCAGATTTACTAACTTTTCTTGTCTTTGTGTTCTCTCTATGAATCACAAGTAATCTAAAAAAGCATCTGACATTGTGTCCGGCATCAAAACAAGTAGGTACACTGATATGGTATGGATAAAGACTACATTGGTAACTGAGATTCCCAAGCCATTGTCTCCGATTTCCCATCCATCCAAATTCTGAACAGGGCAGGCAGTTTGGAACCGAGGCGTTATCCTGAGCAACAAGATGTTCTTGGACAGTGAACAAAGAATCAAGTAGTCAGCAGCATATTTTTGGCGTCCAAACAGCGTTCTGATTCTGTTGAGGTACCACAACCGGAATCGGGAAAATAGATGTGCTGAAAAGAATCAATGAAGGAGGAAATCGACACAAAATGCATTGTCTCCAGGAGCTGTTTGTGGAGCCGCACCAAAGAGGCCCTTAGTCAATGGAACTGTTCATGCTTCAATTTGGGAGTCAAATCAATTTTGTTTCACAACACTTCAAATAAATGCGTACCACATACTCTGACAAAAACCACGAGCTCAATTTACTTTCATGATTGACACAGTTAGTTGGTGCTTGTTGCTTGCGCTGCCAGTTTCATAGACAGTCAGATTCAAAGTTATCTCATCAAGACAGGTTCAGATCAACTCGGTCTACCACTTGTTTAGTCCCACGGAATGTAAGTTTTGAACTGCTTGCCTAAAGGCTGAACGGAATGAATAGCATTCCGATTTTCCTACATTTTTCCCATCAATCTCATGAATTTTGAACGAAAAAGAATCAGAATTACTGTATAAACAATTCCTAATGGAAAAGTATTCTGAACTACACGAACAGGAGTAAATTTTCTTTTCCTCAACAACATAGGGCTGAAAATGCTTCTGTTATTGTGACGACTTCTGCATAAACATCCTTCATTGTTGGTCTATCTTTTGGTGCCCCTCTTGAGCATGAGAGACCAATCTTAGCAAGCTGCATGATGCAGCTGATCATTCTGGCCGTTGCATGTTTTTCATGGTCTGCACCATCATCTTCAAAATTTGGGATGACACAGCTGGGATCTAGAATCTCACCAATACGATGAGGAAATGGCATCTCCACAAATTTGTGTAGGCTCAGCCCATCATTAAACATCTCATCTGTCGGACACTTCCCTGTGAGCAGTTCTAAGACGACAATTCCATAGCTGTAGACGTCACCCTCTGTTGAGATTTTGCTACCGCAACCATATTCTGCATTATTGTTCGGAATTGTTAGTAGAAGCCTTTTCTCAGAAAGGAAAAGCTAGATATTTGTATCAATAATAGGTGATCACTTAATATGGTCCTAATTAAAGGAAGTATGAGAATGAAAATTTTCACCTGGTGCAATGTATCCGATTGATCCCCTTGGTCCCGCTAAGCTTGTAGAACTATCAATACTCGAAGAAGTATGACTGTGAAGGAACTTTGCTAAGCCGAAGTCACCAACACGTGCATTCATCATGTTATCTAGAAGGACATTGCTGGGCTTCAAATCACAGTGGACTATTGGGGGCATGCAATGATTATGTAGATAATCCAGGGCCGAAGCTATGTCCTTTGCAATAATTATTCTGGAGCCCAAACTCAGTGGTCTATTCAAATAGTAGTTGTCCATTTTCGGATGGAGCCAGCTCTCTAAGCTACCATTAGCCATATATTCAAGAATAAGAGCTTTGAACTCATTCCCTACTGGATCATGTGAGGAGCATGCTGTTATCACCTTTATGAGATTATAATGGCGAGTGTTCTTCAACACCTGACACTCTGCTAGGAAGCTCTCTGGGGCTCCATGTTGATCAAGTTTGAAAACTTTGATAGCAACTGCATCTTCTTCAAACTCAAGTGCAGCTTTGTATACTGAACCATATTTCCCTGAGCCAACCAAGTTGTCTAAAGAGAAACCATTTGTTGCTCTGGCTAAATCCGAATATGACAACTTCTTCAATTCCTTGTAGGGTGAGGGAGCTGCTTGCTTGACTTTCTTCCTCTTCGTCAAAAGAATGATAGCTAAACATGACAATGGTATCAAAGAAAGTGTGCTGAGTCCTAGTATCTTGAAAATGTTGGAAATATGCCTGTTTCCAGAGGCCTCTGAATTGCAAAGTGGCAACTTTAGCAATGGGGTGCTCCCACATAGCTTATTGTTCCCTTGAATGAACACCTTGCTTTCATTCTGAAATATCCCACCTGTTGGCACTGGTCCTTCAAGGTTGTTGTAGGACATATTGAGAATGTTCAAGGAGCTCAAGGACTCAAATAGTTTAGGTATTCCTCCAGAAAGATTATTTCGTGAAAGATCTAGCTCGATCATGCCTCTCAATGTTGCAAAAGATTCAGGGATTCTTCCATCAAGAAGGTTCCCTTCCATGCGGAGGAATTCCAAGTGGACACACATGCCTAGAGTGGTGGGAATTCGTCCAGACAGGTGGTTATTGGAAATGTTGAGAGTGCCAAGATTTATCAGGTCACCAATCTCTAGTGGTATTTGTCCAGACAGCTTGTTGTGGGACAGGTCAAGGCCTTTAGAAAGGGAAGGAATAGAAACCAGATTCCTCGGTATGCTTCCATTAAAGCTGTTAAAAGAAAGGTTTAGATTGAACAACGTTTTACAGTCTCCTAAAACTCTGGGGATTTGTCCACTCAAATTGTTCTCTTGCAAGTAGAGTTCACTCAGTTGACTAAGGTTGCTGATAGAATATGGTATTTGTCCAAAAAGTTTATTTTGAGACAAGTTCAGTGCAAACAACCTCGAAAGATTTCCGAGTGCATACGGGAGGCTTCCGGTGAACAGATTTTTCTCCATGTAAAGAATCCTAAGGTTTGTGAGCTAGCCTATTTCTGGTGGTATTGTCCCAGATATGTTATTTGCTGTCAGCCGCAAAGTTTGTAAGCTCTTTGAAAGGCCACCAATGGAACTCGGCAATGTTCCTTGAATTTTGTTTGTTGATAAAGATAGCGTGACCAACTGTGAGCAATTAGTCAATGAGGAAAGGAAAGACCAATCTCCAGCTTCGACCTGATTCATGCCTAGAAAAAGTTCCGTCAAGTTGGGAACCAGACCAAACGAAGGAATAGTTCCACAAAATGTGTTATTCTGTACATCAATAACCATGAGGTTGGTTGCGTTTACCAAGGAAGCAGGGATTTGGCCTTGGAATTGGTTATGTGACAAGATCAATGTTTTGATGCTTGAAAGGGTGTATCCAATGTCATGTGGTATTTTCCCAACTAGGCCATTCACGCCCATGTTAAGGTATGTGAGAGCTGACATGTTGTAAAAGGAGGCTGGGACAGTTCCTGACAACGTGTTGTAACTCAGGTCCAGTGTTTCCAAATTTGGAATGTTACTTATAGTCATTGGGATGCTACCTTGAAAATTGTTGTCTGCAAGTAATAGCCAGCAGAGCATAGAAAAATTCCCCAGAGAGGGGGGTATGGTGCCAGTAAGATAATTTGATGACAAGATGAGGTACTTCAAGGGGGAGTCAGTTTGAGAGGAGAGTGGTATTGACCCAACAAAACTGTTCAACCCGAGGCCTATTCTCTTTAGTGATGAGCTATTCAAAAGAGCATAGGGAATCTCTCCACTGAGTTGATTGTTTGTTAAGTACAGCTTCTCAAGTGAGGAACTGTTAGCCAAGAGAGATGGGATATGACCTGTGAGGCTATTGTTTGTAAAATCAACATACCTTAGAGAATATGTGCATCCGAGCGAAGGAGGAATGTTGCCCGTCAGACTGTTTTCCGCAAGATCTAAAACTGAAAGACTTGGGAGCATCCCCAACCCTTCTGGGATAGACCCATAGAGTCCATTTTGCTGCAAGATGAGCTTCTGAAGATTTAGTGACTGGCTGAGGTTTGAGGGAATCTCACCTTGCAAGGAGTTTCTCCCAAGATCAATGATCCGAAGCCAAGAACATGCAGGTAAAGCGTTTGGGATAACTCCACTAAAATAATTCGAGCTGAGGTTGAGGTAGCGCAGCCTGTTCAGCTGACCAAGCTCAGGTGGGATGTGGCCAACTGGCCACTCAATTGGTTGTTTGCAAAGTGAATTCTTTCTAGAAAAGTGAGATTGGCAACAACACGAGTTGTGTGTCTCTTGCCACAACTAACACCAGCCCAACCGCAAAATTGAGAGGAATCATTCTTCCATGAGGATAGCAGCCTGGAAGTGTCCGAGAGGTGGACCTTGAGGCGAAGGAGGGTTTGAAGGTCATTATGCAGTGCTGTAATATGATGTGGAGAGGCCAACAGAATGAAGCTGGTCAAGACGAAGAAGGGGACAACGGGCAGGAGCACTGGGGAACGACTCAGAGCCATATGCTATAGCAGCTATTTGCGTCAGTTGAGCTGTGATGTGTCTCGTAGCAGCGTACATCTTCTGCATTTATAGAAGCCTGGAAGAAGGTCATCTTGTACATCTTAGGTAGCACATATTACATCATAGGAGGTAGTAGATTTAATATTTGTTAAATATAATTTTTTAATCCGAAAATAGGGGAAAATATATTCCTATTAGATCTATTTTCATGCCTGTGTGACTATCAGATCTATCATTTCCTTCGCCCATCTCACGTGAAAGCGTCAGGACCTGTTCTCAAACATTGAAACTGACGATCTCTGAATCTCTGATATTCCACAAAATTCATAGCTGTAGATCTCATAAACCGTTGATTCTTTGAACTAAAATTCCATCTATAATTTGTAGCCGTATGTACCAAGTTCAAAAGTTAGCAATAAGGGTTTTTGTCTAATACAGTTTAAAATTTGACAAAATTTATCGAATTAAGGAAAAAAATCCAATGCACAATTGAACTCTGAAACTGGGCCTGCCTGCTTCACTGCCGCCATGCACCCCTGCTTGCTTTGCCAGCAGCGCAGGCCGGTCACACGCATCGTTCTGTATTAGAAGAGGTGGAAGGGTATAAAAATAATTTGTTTTTCTCAGGGTTCCTGATTTATGTTTTTAAGAGGTGGAAGGGTAGAAACATAATTTTGTTTCTCTCTCAGGGTTCCTGATGTAAGTTAGATCTGGATTTGGCAAATGAATTATGCCAAACTGTTGAAGATGAGCTCTTTTTTTAGAGCAACTCCAACAGTTCCCCATCCCAAGTTGCCATTGTTATTTTTTTGGCAAAAACAGAAAAAATCTTCTCCAACAGTTCCCCATCTCAGGTTGATATTTATCCCAAGTTGGGAAAATCGACTCCGCGCGCGCATATATGCGCCAGCGATCCGCAGCGCATCCTCCCGTATTAGAAAAGGTGGAAGGGTATAAAAATAATTTTGTTTTTTCTCAGGATTCCTGATTTAAGTTTTCAAGAGGTGGAAGGGTAGAAACATAATTTTGTTTATCCCTCAGGGTTCCTAATGTAAGTTAGATCTGGATTTGGCAAGTGGATTTTGCCAAACCGTTGGAGATGGACTCTTTTTTTACTTGTCATATCTTTTTAGAAGTTGGCAAAACACAGGATTTGCCGAGTAAAATTTGACAAACTGTTGGAGATGCTCTTACTTGTCATATATTTTTAGAAGTTGGCAAAACACAAGATTTGCCAAGTAAAATTTGGCAAACTGTTGGAGATACCTCCACAACATTGTATTAAGAAAGAAGTCATTCTCACACAGGTTGAAAAAAATCTTCAAACCCCTACCCCACCCATACACAACGGCACCGTAGCGCGCGTGAGATGAGGTTGGTCACTTTAGACCTATGCTTTAGTGTGGGATAGACAGAGATTTTTTACAACACGCACCAACGGTGCACAACTCGTGGCCACAAATTCGCCCCGGAAGGGGTTCAAACCATGGCCGGCAACATACCAAATCAGTGCCCCGACCAATCGGTCTAGCACAAAGGGTTTGTTTGGGTAGAAGAGGATTGGAGTTGTCGCGCCGTCACCGGACAAAGACTCCCATCCACAGACACAGATACGGATTTAGGGCAAGACATTATAGTATTTCGTAATCCCACAGGTCGATAGTTTAGAGGTCAATTGGATCTAATATATAGTTAACAACTCTTAAGTCTACCTAATTGAAAGCAAGACACTTTCCTCTTTGCGAGAATTTCTTTTTTTGAATGGAGGGTGAAAGTTTATGCTTTTCCGAATTTTTATTTGAAGAAGAGAGTTGACCCAGTTTATAAGGAAAACCGGACCCAAAAACCATACAAAACTTCAATCAGTCGGATTAGGACATCAACACAATCAACTCATACAACTTCAAAGGATCGGTTCAGTCGGATTGGAGTATCGATCCGGGTCTCGACAACTCTGTTCAGCTGTTGACACGAGCCAACGCACACCACTGCTCTCTTCTTCTCCATATGGCTTCTCTCTTTTTCTTGTGCACACCTATGAAGGTTAATTTGAAGCCTTAGAAAGGTGTCTATACTAGGGGAAAAAGAATGATAGATACAAAAGTTTCCATCCATTTACTACTTGGATTTTGTGTGCATGCATGACTACAAGTCTAAAAGCATGCATATGGATGTGTACACACTACCTTGTCTGGCCGGCCACTTGCTTATTTTAATTTGTCCACGACGACGTTGAATTCAAAGTCTATCCTTTTAAAAAAAAGTGATTTAAAGTCTATCTTTTTTTTTTTTTGGAAAGTGATTCAAAGTCTATCTAGTTCGCCCAATCTCTCTACTGCTCATTCACACTAGTGCACGGCAACGCGACGTAAGGTCATTCTAAGTGGAGATGTCATGGACACGATTACCTAGAGTGACACATCATCTAAATACGTTTGAAATAATAATGAAACACCTCCCTCTCAATGCATAATTTCATTTATTGTTGTTTTCTAAGTTGCATGCAAGACACAAGTTGTTTAAGTAATTGTGTATAGAGGGTGTCATGAAACTCATTTTACCTCTCTCTTCATTAATACACTGTCACATCATCAAAAGTGCTCACATGTAATTTGAACCCACTGAGACCGTCCTAATCATTGGCTGGTGAACTTCTCGAGTCAAGTCCTCTGGATCGAGATGCGGCAGGCATTTCCATATATATACTCCACTACTCGAGTTTGTGGATTCCGTGCAAAAGCCGAGTGGACGGACAGCCACTAACTCCACTAACTCCAGCAGGTGATTCCGTGCAAAAGCGGAGTGGACAGGCAGGTCTTGAACCACTACAGTATGCGGATTCCACGTAGCTCGGACGGCAGGTCTCCTTGCAGACAGGGGCGGAGCTATGCTGGGGCGGTCGCCCCAGCTAGCGCCGCGCTTGCTCCAGTACCCTACCTTCTTCATCGACAATCCTGTCAAGCTTCGGCAGCTTCTTCGATGGTCAGAACACCATGGATGGACGGCGTCGTGGCGTCTGTCTGGCAGATAAGGCAGTTGTTCTAATTGGGCCTTTCGCAGGCATCCGGTCTAGCAGGCAGCAGTAGCCCAAAACCAAAAAGGTCGGCCCATCACTTTCTCTCTGATGTAATCGATTCGATCCCCACCATCCCCTTCCTCTCGGGCTGCACAGGCAGCACCCTAGCGCTCAGCATTGGCGGCGGCGGCGGTCGCAGCACAGGCTCGATGGGCGTGCTGCTCTAGTGCGAGAGTGTGGCAGCCGGAGCGGCTCTGGGTAGCAGCGCAGCCGCATGAAGGGAGAAGAGGAAGGGCTTGTCGAGGAAGAGGCCAAGGTGCCACCACGGCCACGCCCAACTGCGGCATTGGCAGCAAGAAGACCAAAAACGGTAATGGTGTCGTAGCTTAGTTCCTCTTCCTCAGTGCTCTCTACTAGTCGGTAATGATGTTTTGATTCAGTCTGTCGTTAGAAGCTACCCCAGCTCAAATTTTTTTTCTAGCTACGCCACTGCTTGCAGATACACACGGACACACGGTTGTGGTGTTGTTTTTTAAGTTTTTTAGGGCCCACAATACAACTAAATGGTAGTATGGTACTATGGGTAAAAATATAATTAGCACCAATATATTATTTGCAAATGACCATATGTGGGAGTAAAAGGAATGAAGAGATAAGATTATATATAGAAAATTTGATACACTATAACAATGTCATTTTGCACATTTCCAATACCTCTATATTACTCATACTATCTATGCATACTACCCATATTACAGCTTAAAATTTCGGTAGTATACAATTAATCTCAACCATCAGATCCTTTCATGAAAGTTCTTTTCTATTTCACACGAGTCATTCTCAAATGGTGGTATAGGATAGTATTTGCACCGTAAAAGATATCTTTAGTTTAGACTATTGATATTATGTAATGATTTTTCGTTTCATTCGGAAGGGCCACTGCTTTCATTCTGCCTTTAGTTTTGTAGGTACTGTGTGTGTCAGAATGTGAATGTGCTGACCGCGTTAGTTATTGAATGAAACATGTGTATGTGTTGTGCGTGTCTGAATGTGAATGGTCATGTAAAAAATTGTAATCATGTTTCTCTTATACATTTGTAGGTGATCTTAGCCCTATACAATGCATTAAACAACTTAGCCGTTCTAACGAGTGTCTTTATAACGGTCTCCGTGAGTGAGTTATACATGCCCTGAAGCAGGGGCGCTTATATAACGCAAACTTGGAGTTGGAGGCCCTGTGGGTTATTTGAGCGCCCAGTTTCCAGTTTCCCTTTTTAATACGCCGGCCGCTTCATCAGCAACACCAAATAATGTCACCAAACACTGTCCGCTTCCTAATTCGTCTGCTGCTCCATGTCCTCGTTTCGCTGGCTTTTGTAAGCGGCACTCTCGTATTTGGCGCCGGACGGCCATGTATTGGTGAGTACTTGTGTACTTCCTCTGTTTCTCTTGTACTTGTAACATATAATAGACTAGTCTTAAAGTCTCAGTAGGTTTCATTCTTATTACTGATTAGCAATGTCTTATAATTATTTAGTGGCGTGGCATCAAATATATGTAATTAATTAAGAACAGACGGAAGAAGATACAGATACGTAGTATCTTTTGCATGCTGATATGTAGTTCACTAATTGTTGATCAAAACATACAAACCTTGACTTCTAAAATCGCTACTACGACTACTCCCCTCCGTTCTAAAATACTAGGCATTCTAAATATTTGATCATTGCTCATTCAATTCTGCTTGAAGTAAACATGATGAGTTTGGCTAATTGGTGGATTAGTTAAGATGAACTACTTTATTTTCCGTAGTTGTTCAATTAAAACAACCAAGCAATACAACTACCTGCGTCATAACTCAGGTATTGTGATTTTTCACTACCGGAATCCCTCTTTTTTGGTGTGCCAAGGGCACACGGCAAAGACCGAAAAATGCAAACCCATGGCAAAGTGGACACATTAAAAAGCTGTTTGTCGTGTGCTCTTTGTCGTGCACACAGCGAAGCACTTTGCCATGTGCCAAAACTCTTATACGGCAAATATTTTTGAAAAAATTTAAAAAACACCGCCCTAAGAGGCTCCCCGCCGCTGCCACCGACACCACCACCACACCACGCCCACTGCGACCACCACCACGCCGCCGCCTATGGAACAAAACAAGGAGAGAGAGAGAAGGAGACAACAAAAACATGGATCCGTTGCCTGCATCGCCCGCCAACACCATTAACTTCTTCACCGGCCGCGGCCGACGCTACTCGCCGCTGCACCCAGATGGAGGGGAGGGGGCCGGATCTAGATGCAGCAGCGGCGGAGAGAAGGGAGGGTGGCCGTAGCAGATCTAACCAGGTGCTGCATTGCAACCACGTGGCCAATCACCGTCGGCCCGCCAAAGCTGCCATGGCCGGCCGTCACCGCAACAACCAAAGCCGCGAGAGGGAGGGCTGGCAGAAGCGCCGCCCCCGCCCTAGACGAGTCCAGCCGCACAAGCCGCCACCACGCCCGCTGCTGACAACCGATCCGAAGCTGGTGTCTTGACTGTTGTTCTTGTAACTTGGCCACGCTGAGGATGAGCATCCTGACACGATATAGAATGTCACTCGTAATTACCTTCGAACCTGGCCACGTCCTCAAGAGAGGGAAGCTTGACGTAGTAGAAGACATGGCCATGATCGTCGTTATAGTGCCCCATCTCCTGGGCGACAGACACTTGTGGTGACCAAGGGCTCAAAGGGAGATTTTTTTTCGCGACTCGATGACGATGAGATTCTGATCTCTGCCCCACACACGAAGCTGTAGGAGGACGCGGCAAGAGACAATCATCTTCTCAACTAGTGCTAGCGCTGCCATTCTTTTGCCCACATTAAGGATAATAAAATTAGAAAAATATATGGAGTGGATGATCATCATAAGAACAAGCCGATAATAGGCAGCAATTTTGGTGATGATCGACGATGCTGTGGATGAACAAACTTACAGTGCGAGTGCCAGACAAGAATAAGATCGATGTGGCGACCAAGAGTAATAAGGCCTGCTCCAGTGCTGGTTCGACTTGCGCAGGCCATACATGTCGAACAATCAATACTTAAGTTCGGTAGCTGCTGTGTTAACATCGATTCTTTTTTTTAGACGTGTCACGCTTTTCATTAAGAAGACTAGAATTACAATTAAGCAACCTTAGGACAATCCCTAAAGTGCAAAGTTACAAGGAACAACCACAACCACCAAAGATTAACAACAACGACGACCAATACGGAGAGAGGAACACCAACAAAAGAAAACACACTACAACCAGCAATGCCTAAACCTGCACAGAAGATTACATCAAGAGCGCAAGCACATCACCGATAGACTCACAACTAGACGCCAAGGGAAGAGGAGCGAGAAGTACATGCAAGATGATGCCTCCAAGGAGGGAAATGACACCAACGCCGCCATCATCATCCATTTGCCCACGAAGGAGCAGACCAAGCCTTCACCTAGCAAGATGGACGAAGGCTGAAACAATGCCTCCAACGAGGTGAGATACATTCCGAAAACGCATCCGTTGTCGGCCTAATGAAATCAGACCATGCTTTCGCTGACCTCCCGAACCAACTTCACGCAGTCGACCACCAAAGTCTAGAAGGAGCCAATCGATGGAAAGACAACAAGCAGAAAAGGCGACCAAGCGCGACCATAACTACCAGGAGAGGGAAGGAGCCAAAGCTCTCCTCATCTCCATTCCACTCGACCGACCAACCCAACACCGCTCGCTGCACCAATTCTCTGAAGATGGGTGACAACCTGATGGATCAGGGGAAGGACGAAGACCCGTCCTTCTAATCTGCCAACGAAGAAGACAATTGGAGGGGTAAGATCGCTCGGGAGACAACCAAGATCCAACAACCAGCTCAGCGATGGCAAGGTAGGCCAGTGGAGACAACCAAAGACACTAGGGAGCTCTCGACAAACGGTACGAAGCAGTTGCGAGGAAGAAAGGTGACGTCTTCCGCGACCTCACAACAGCACCTCTAGAAAGAGGAATGACGGCCTCGATAGCCGTCGTTGTTGGCCCAGCAGAATCGGGCGGGCAGGCTTTTGCCTGAGCCTCATGGGAACAAGACGACATATGTCCTAAAGCCCGCGACAGACAGCACCAGCAGTGTGAACCACCCCCCCCCCGAGTCCAACAATAGCAACCCAACGACCTACATCAGTGACCAAATGACCAGAAAAAGGACACGTCTTTGAAGCCCCTGACCAGATCTAGCGGGTGCCGACAACAGAGAGGACAACAAGCGAAACCATTGCAAACCACAGTGCCTTGCCGCGGGGCTGCAGAGGGCAACCTCGCACCGGAGCCCGCCCACCCGCGCCTGTGCCAGGACCACGCTACGCGCCGAGAGGGAGGAACGTCAGGACCACACGAGGACCTGCGCCGTGACCGCGAGTCCGCAGGGAAGGAGGGCGTCGGGAATGAGGCCGCATAGGGAGCCCTACCGAGCAGAGCCCCTGGCCATTGGTGACCACACGGGAACACCGGCCCGACGACCACACGACCTGACGTCGCCACCCGCCGAGGAGTCACCCCACGCTGCCCTCGACCGGGGGCACGCAAATCCGCACCATCGGAGACCGAGCCGAACACATCCCTCCAGATCTAGTGGGCAGCAAAGACCTGGCCGGCGGCCGGCGGCGGCAACGATGGGGACGACGCCCAACGGCGAAGAGGTCCCCAAGGTTCCGGAGGCAGACGGGAGCGGTAGACTGCCGGTGGCTCCAGCAGCGCAAACATCGACCCGTAAGGCGACCATGGCAACTCCGGTGACTAGGAGGCAAACGTGGCCAAGCAGGCAGATCCGGCCACCGGGAGCGCGGATCTGACCTCCTGCGCCAACAACGACTTCACCACCGGAGAGGGCAGCGTGACCAAGCTAGGGTTAGGGTTAAGACGAGAGAGGAGGGGATGGAGGAGGAGGGGCCTCACCGTCACCGTCCTCGCCATCGTCTGGGACTCCAGCGACCGGCTCTTGCGGCGGTACGGCTGGGAAGAGCTAGGGGCTTGTTGCTTGCGGCGGTGAGGGGGTGCCGCCCGAGGAGGACGCTGCGGGGGCCTCTCGGACAGCTAGAATATGCTCTGTTAACATCAATTCATGGGACCCACATATCTCAATCTCCTGCCTCCATCTCTCTGACTGCCTGTCTCTCCTGGTCTGTGCCTCTCATGATGTGATGATTTTTTTTATTGCCCTCACGTCGAACCAAGTTCCATGGTCGATTTATCCGCTCTGTCACAGTCATAGTTTTTATTCTCGGAAATAAAAATTTATCGGGGGTCAAGGATAAAGAGGAAAAGCAAGATATATCGGAAATATCGGACCAAATTCAAAAAAATTCAAATTAATTTTAAAAAAATTTGTAGAATTTGACTTGAAACTATTCGTAGACTATTAAGCATCACTTGTTCATAGATAAAATTAAGAATAAAACATTATGAGTACGGGATTATTGCGCGGCTGAATTTGAGTCGTCTGTGTAAAGTAGGAAAAACAGGAAAAATTTAGCAGATATCTAATTTTATCGGACCCTACGGATATAAGGGAAATTTCGGAAATATCGGTGATTTTTGGCCGATAAAAAAAACCATGGTCACAGTGTGTACTGTTCGGTTTGCAGCGCCCATTGTTCGATTTTATGGCACACTACTGTAGCTGGCCTAAGACCCGAAGAGCACACAACAGTAGCTATAAATATGCGGCAAAAAACTTACTCATCCAAAATCCAAATTAGACGACACACACATATGCATTTTGATAGCGAAATTTACTTTATAATTTGGAGTCTATTCTGGTTTTAGGAAACGGGAACGTTCCGGTTTTTGAGCTATGCCAATTTTGGTTAACACTTAACGGTTCCAAACAATTGTCTTGTACGCCTAGAATAATTATGTATATTGGTGATAATGTTTTCGAAAAATTGGAACTTTATATTTTAAAAAGCATATATAGGTTATTAACTTAAATTATTCAGTATCTCATAGGTTACAGCTTGACGAGGTATCTACCATTCGAGTCCCATAGATGATGTTAACGGCTTATTTGTGTGTTCCTGGGCTGACACCATCTTCATCATCAGGTAAAGGTGATCCGAATAATGGAGGATGTTCTCCGGAGCACCCAGTGTACCCTCCGCGCCACTCATGAGAACCACGTCCTAGATCGGAATAAGTTTAGAAATAAAAGCCGTTTTATACATTTAAGATGGTCTCCAGATGTACTGGACGCAAGTTTCTATTACTTAACTATATATATTAAATTCAATTACACGACTGAACCAACATTCTAAACATGCATGCATGCATCGTTGTAATCATGAATTTGCGCTTTTACCTTTGCCATTGTGCTACTTTGTACCGCCACTATATGTTTGCTCCTCGATGAAGAAATAAATGATTGAAGCTTTAAAAAGGTGATTCTCTTAGTGTACAAATACGCAAATTGTTGACATACTAACACCAGTCGGTCGAGAAACTGATATGCCCTAGAATAATTGTACAAGAATGTTGATTGATGATCCAAATTCATGTGCACAAGATAAAGGCCAACTTCTGACGGAGCGTAGCGGAGGCCCGGCCGAAGGCTAGGGCTAGAGCGGAGGTACGGTACGGGTCATATAACCCCATTAGGGTTTTCCATTGGAGATTGATTCATTCTACTTTTTGTAAGCCGCCGTCGTTGGCGTTTATAACCGGACTCCGATCATAGTGGAATTGTTTGTTGGCTGGCGCCCGTGGTTTTTTCCCTCTCGCATTGAGGGGGTTTTCCACGTTAAATCTCGTATCTCCTTGTTGTTTGATTACTTTACTTCTCGTTGTTTTGCGCCATCGTTTATAACACAGGAAAAGATCACTAATAAACTGTTATATGCAACTCCACCATTTGGCAAGTGAGTGTCTACACTCAAGTAACTAGAACATTCCGCACGTGATGCGTGCCCAACCGTGTCAACAATGAAATACAAGTAAACATAAGACAATAAAAGGCAATAATATTCCTTCAAATAACAGATGCTAGGATAACAAAGTGAGGTCTTTTACAATACACAATACTACTCTGTGGTAGTACGGTAGTATTAACGGTTTTTTTACTATGAGTAAAATTGTAATTTTATCAAAATATATTATTTGAAAATTTTCCCCCTGCTGCCCAGTCAGCCGTGACCCACACCACCGCCGCCGGGGCATCTCCAATCCCGTGCCTCTGCCGTTGACACATCCTCCCTCCAATCCCCATGCTGTTGCCGCCGCTTCCGAGGCATCCTCCTCCATTCCCGTGTCGTCCGCCGCCCCGCGCCATCCATCCCCGCGCTGCTGCGGCCGCCGCCGGGACAACACCACCACGGAGGAAGACCTCATGGTGGTGAGCACTGAGCTAGAGAAGGTACTCACCAACCGCAACAGTGGCGCCGCCAGCGACCTGGTGGCGTCGGCACGGGTGAGCTTTGCCGTGGGCGTAGACTGCCCGCTGCAGGGCTTCCTGTTTGGCTCCCCCTGTGAGCGACGTCGAGTCGCGACTCGAGCAGCCGCAAGACAGCAACAGCGGTCAGCGCACCTCGCTCGGCGAGTTGTTCAGGTGCACGTGGACTGCCCACTGCAGGGCTTCATGTCCGGCTCCCCCGTGAGTGACACCGTGTCGCGACATGAGCAGCCGCGAGACATCAACAGTGGTCGGTGCACCTCGCTCGGCGAGCTGTTCAGGCGCACGCGCTTCACCGACGAGAAGGTGGCGCTCATCACCGTCGAGGAGGGCGAGGACGGCGCCACCGGTGGAGAAAAGAATGACGGGAAAGATGGGAAAGGTGGCGGCGTAGGAGGCCACAAGACAATGAAGAAGAGGAGGGTGAGTCGAGAGGTGTGAGTGGAAGTGGAAGAAATGAAATGACGAACAACTAAAAAAGACTGCCTACACTACCTAAAACTTTTCATATATTTATTTTCACATATTTCAATAATACCATTTTGCATTTCCGATAATATCCCTGTACGACCTATACTACCTATGAATACTACCTATATTATAGCTAAAAAACCGATAGTATAGAATTAATCTCAACCGTCAGATCCTTACATATAGGTCATTTTCTATTACATACGAGTCCATTTCAACAGGTAGTATAAGGTAGTAAAAGACCTCAAACAAAACAAAGTATGATATCAGCAACTTCTCTTAAATTTATGAACATGACAATATCATTTGGATTTTTGTCCAACACAATCACAGATGAAGACCAAGAAATGCTACTGGCTGATGATCTCGAGCTGCCAGCACCCAGCGGCCAGCGCAGCAGCAACCATCGGCTTTTTTTTTTACAACAAACATTTCATTCATAACTTAACAACATGAAGCTGTTGAAACCATTACATCGTTAATGGTGGGGGCGTACCTAGTATTTGAGAGGGGGGGGGGGGCGAGATACCAAGTAGAAAAACAAAAAAAATGTAGACTTTTTTATACTAATTCTAGCCTGTCCGGTACTCCCTCTGTCCCTAAATAACTATCTCTAGAAATTTGTGTTTGCCTCACAAAGATGCTTACTGGATGACATTTATTAAGGAATAGAGAGAGTATGTGATGGTGCATATGCATTTTAATCTAATTTTTTGGAGCTTGCATTTCCACCGACTCGGCAACTTGATTACTTTTTACATTGTGATTTTCAGCAAAAAAAAAACAACTGACTTATACCCTAATGGGTCATTATCCTCTTCATCTTAGCTAACACAATTAGCTATAGCTTGAAGATTGGAAAAAATGTCATGCAATTTGAGAAAAAAAAAGAACAAACAACTACCATGTTATTTAATCTAAACTCAGAACAAATCATTATCAATTTTAGTTAAGCTCTATTGCCCTAGTTTCCGGTTGCAAAGCAATAATTGAATAGGAAGCTTAATTGTTGGCGTATTGTAGGCTATCGTAGGATGCAAACTTGCAGTAGTAGCAGAGGACGTTGTTTTTGTTGGCTTGGATATACAGCTCTGGCACAAGACGGTAGCCACGTGGAACAATTAGAAATGTTGCCCTATTATGATTGTGAGTTGGTCTACATATAAGCTAATCAGGGTAATTAACAAGCTAATTAAAAGACTACTACATGTAATGTTACGGAGGCATAGGGGGGCCAGGCCCCCTGGGCGCCCCCCTGTGGCTCTGCCCCTAGTTAATGGTTACAAACTGGAGTGCACACAGAAGAGGGCAACCATGAGAATGAGTAGGATTATAGCAAATTGGAGAAAGAGGAACTTGAATAGATTGTGAACTACTAAGTCCTCTTGTAGCAAGTGAGTCAGCCATCTGATTTTGAGATCTGGGTATCTTGTGGATCTTGGAGGAACCTGTCAAAGAGGCAACAATTGCTTGGGTGAAGGGTTTGATCGTCCAATCCGGGTGAAAAGATTGAGTTGTTGGCATAGTAAACTACTTTCTGTGGGTGGATGTTTGATTCTGATTAATTCAGTCCTCAGTTGTTTTCCTATGTTTATGTTATCTTTTTTTGAAGTACCGAGAGGTGTCTAGAGAAACTAGATTACTATAGATCAAAATTTTTTTGGCAAAATGATGAGCATAAAAAGAAATATAGGCTAACTAAATGGAGCATGGTCTGTACTCCGAAATATCAAGGAGGGCTTGGGGTTTAAAATTTAAATGTGCACAATCGGTGTTTGCTTAGCAAGTGCCTCTACAAATTAATTAACAAGGATGGGGTCCGGCAGATCTTATTAAGAAGAAAATATTTGAAGGATAGAACCATCACACACGTGCAACACATGCCTGGAGACTCACAGTTTTGGGCTGGCCTTATGAAGGTCAGAGATGAGTTCTTCAGTTTGGGAAGTTTCTCACTAGGTGATGGGTCACAAATACGGTTCTGGGAGGACTCTTGGGTTAGATCTCGTCCAATTAAAGTTTTATATCCCTCATTATACAATATTGTTAGGAAAAGGAGTGCTACGGTACAATCTGTGTTGTCCACAACGCCGTTGAACGTAGCATTTAGACTAGGGATGGCAACAGGGCGGGGCGGGGTTGGGGGAGTGCCCTCCATCCCCGCCCCGATCCCGGAACTCTGAGCCCCGCCCCGTCCCTGAAACGCTAATCGGGGGAGAAAACAGCCCTGTCCCCAACCCCGTCGGGTCCCCGAACCCCATCGGGGCTCTGTGGGGAAGCAAGCGCCGGCAAAACTTACTCTGTTTTCAGCGTATACACATCGAAGATTCAAATCATAGGTCACAAAATCAAATAAATAGGAGATATTTCAATAAGTCAATGCATACATGCTTCCCAAATAAGTAGTACAAGCACTGAACCACCAATCCACCGTGAAAAGGAAACAAAATACTGCACCTAGCAGTCAGCAACATCGGCACGGAACTGAGATCGAGCAACTGCGAGAATCGAGATTGAGGAATCGAGCAGTTAAAAAAAATCTAATACTCAAGAGAACAGAGCGGCAGAACAGCTGTGCGGAAGCACCAAGCGACGAGCGTGCGAGCTTCATCGTGGCCTCCGGCAGGCCGGCGTCCAGGTCCAGCTCCGGCCCTTGCTTTGCCTCACGTCGTGCTCCACGTGATTGCAAGAGTGAGGACTGAGGACAGAAGAGATTGGAGTTGGGCGGCGGTGGCTGCCGCTAGCTGCTGTGGGAGGGCTAGGGTTATGACTTTTCGGAAGGCTGGCTGTGGATTGCTGAGATATATACATGGGCTAAAGCATTGGGCCGGAAGTTTGTATGGGCTATCGTTGTTTTCGGGGGCTCGTGGAGTCTCCACGGGGAAGAAATCGCCCCCGCCCCCGCCCCGGTTATGTTTCGGGGCTCCGCCCCGCTTCCCCCGCGGGGGAATTTTGCTCCCCATCCCCGGATATTTCGGGTCGGGTCTTCGCTGGGATCCGCCCCCGCGGGGAAAATTGTCATCCCTAATTTAGACGGTCTCTCACGGGTAGTAACTTGTAGGCCTAACACCAAATAGTGGCCATGGTAATGAATGTTCAGTTATCTAATCAGAGGGACTGGTTTATTTGAGGCCTACATCAAAATGGAAGATTTACTGTTCACTCTATATACAGTTCTCTATTACTAACCCAAGCCTTGCCTTTTAATAATGTGATTTGGAAGCTGAAGATCCCCCTTAAAATAAAAGTGTTTGCGTGGTACTTGATTAAAGGGGTAGTGTTAACAAAAGATAATTTGGCTCGCAAGCAATGACATGGAAATATGTCTTGCTCTTTTTGCGCATGTAGCGAGACCATTCAGCATTTGTTCTTTGATTATGATCTTGCTAAGTTCTTCTGGAGATTAGTTTAAGTTTCCTTCAATTTATCTCTGCCAACTAGTATGCATCACTTATTTAATGACTGGTTAGGTGGGGTAAATAGAAAAAATGAAGTATCAGATACTAGCGGGAGCAATTGCTATGTGTTGGGTAATTTGGACATCCAGAAATGATGTTATTTTTGACAAGGGCATAGTGCCTTCATACTTACAGGTACTCTTCAGGGGGACGCACTGGATTTGGTTTTGGTCGCTGCTTCATAAGGAGGAGAATCGTCCGTCATTCAAGACGAGTTGTAGACTGCTTGAGTCTATGGCCATGGAGATCTTCGCCGCTCATGGATGGAGTTTCAGAAACATAATTGCCTTTTGATTTGCTTTATTAGTGAAGATGGAGAGTTTTATTTATTTGTGGATCAACTTTTTGTGTTTTTACATGTGAATTTGTTGGCTTAATCGTGTAATAAGAAACAGCTATATACATTGGTCAATGCAGAAGCTGGGATATTAATATATATTCCCTTCTCTAAAAAAGAGTACTTCGAAGAATCAAATGAAGTCTCAAAACCTCAAAAACTGAAGTCCATGAAGTACAACTTTGAACGTTCTGCAGAAATACCTGATTGCAGAGGTATTTGAGATTTTAAATGCCTGTCACCACATTCTAGAGCAAACTTGGAACCGTGGAGCCCCAAACGAAGTTGATCTTGGATGAACAGAAGACCATGCAAATATTCGACAATGAAGCAGCTGGAAAAGTCACTGACGGAGAAAGATTTTGAGAGGCCCCAATGACAAGCAATTCATTACATCATTTTCTTTTTTAAAAAAATACATAGAGAATAGATGCCTATCTTTGTAGTAGGAAGAAAGTCAACAAACATCGACTGCAAGTTGTGCAAGACGCTCAGTTTGCTCCCTGGGAATTACAGAGGAAATGAAACGGCGAATTACAGAAATCGACTGGCCAAGTAGTTTCTCCCAGTTGTAAATGACCCAGTTGCTTAAATGCAGCAGCAATCCAGAGTAACATCTACTGCTTGATCTTGGCAACAGTCTGAGGGATTTTGGATATTCATTATGCCATGGAAATCCTTGCCTCAACACAAGGTATTATTAAGTTAACAGTAAAAAACTTTACACATGATATGGTAGTACTAGAGCTTGACAATGTTGTGATTTCCTATTAAAACATATTCACATGTCTTCCTCTGTAAGCTTAGCAATAGAGAGTTTAGCCAAGTGTGACCCTTTTATACAGGACGCTTCCTCTTGGCGGAGGTTTTTTTTACCTCTACAATCTCACAAATATCCACAAAACTATGGTAGGGTGGTATCCTAGACCTCCATCCTAGGATATTGAATTTCCCATGAGCCTTAACGCTTCCGTACATGAGATCTTGGATTCTTATCTTCGGAACCTCCTCTTGTTTAGAGTATTCCTTATCACGATGAAGCGCAACATATTCAAAAGGTGTAACCATTCTCCGAAAATAATAAGGTCTATTCTGGTTTATAAGATCAAATGGATGTCCACCAAAGTTGGAGATATTATTCTTGATTTGCCCTCGAATGAAGGCCATAACCTTGCACCACAGCTGGATGTCAAAGTTGTCTCTCAACAAACAAGCATGAATGTTAGCAGCCACGAAGCAACCTTTTACCATCTTGGCTATCTCCATGGCCAGGCATGCAAACCTTGGGTGCATCTTTGGATCTGTGCTTCCAAACATGAGTGTCTTGAAGAAATACCAGTATGCTTCATGGGATAGATAATTCATACTTAGTGCCCGTGTTGTTCCAAACTTTAGAATCTTGTCAGATCGACTTCTGACTATGATTTTAGTGTCACTTGGCACATCCCGTATATAAGCAGAATACAACCTATTCCATGCATCTTCATTGAGATCGCCAACTAACTCAACAATGATTAGCAATCTTCCATCGTTCTTCAAGTTTGACATGTGATTTTGATCTTCCATTGCATATCCTTCTCTAACTGTAGCAAGGTCAACACTTGTGAAATCATGGCCCCGCAAGAACCAGATTTCTGAGAAATGATCACAGATTCTTTCATCCATGCAAACATGAGCAACAAGGGTGGTCTTGCCGACTTTACCAGGACCAACAATTGGCAAGATCTCCGGTTCTTTAGAACCATGAGGTTGTGCATGCATGAGGAAGTTTATGACAAATTCAGTTTCCATCTGACGGCCAAACATGCAGTTGCCCAGCACGAGGTGCATGCTATAAGGTTGGCGGTAAAGGTGAGGATAGCTCGCCAAGAACACGACTAGATCTTCCACATCAAGAATCATGGAGCTTAAATCATTAAAAGACTTTTACAGCTGTTGCAAAATATGTGTGTTTGTACTTGACGAATAATTACTCATGAACTGACCTTTGGCCTCCTCTTCGCTGTGAGATTGGTATTTGAAGGTGTCGAGGTTGTAATAGCCTCGGTGCATGGCGTCTCTGAGCATGTCCAGCTGCTGGAGCATGGATTGATTTGTGATCTGCCGTTCCATTGCCTCATCGACAATGACCTGTGCCCGGAGAAGGATCCTGTGAGGGCGATCCTCCACGTCCTGTGCCTTCGGCTTGAAGCTATTTTTTATGAAGAAATTTATTGATCTAGTTGTCAGCTCGCCCAGAACTGCAGCAAGGAGAATGTCCATTTGGGGACTCTCTCTAGAAGAGAAATGCAAGAGGTGTATGTGAGGATGAATGGCGCTCTGGAATGACACAATATATCTCTGTCTTGAGTAATTGACTCTGGAAATGCAAGAGATTAACTATAGGGATCCAGTTAAAGGTGTGACCTTTCAAACTCCTTTTTGCCTTTGCCTGGTTTTTTTGATCGGCTTTTCCTCTCCCACGTGATCAAGAAATGCTTCCAGTACCACCTCAGCTCTTGACTCTGGAGCCTACGCTTAGTGAGCCATCACCATCATTAGTTCCTTAGTTTCCTCCCTTTTTCTGATCTTGATCAAACTGAGGAGAGACTTGATCAACATGACTTCAGTTTTCACATGATGAAAAGCACATTTTCCTCCCTTGTCCATTGCAGTACCAACTCATGTGGAGTCCAGCTTCCAGCCTGCAATGTGGAAAAGCTTCTGTCAGCTACTTCAGGAGAACTTGTCACAAACTCACAATGACCACTACCTTCATGATCATTAATTAGTCAACATTTGTGAGTCATTTTTCTAACTTCTACGTCTTCTCTTATGGGATTCAAAACCACTAATGTCAAGATGTTAATTTGAACCAGTCATGGAGCACTACACTACCGGATTTACTGGCTTTGCCGAGAGCGAGATGCTCTCGGCACAGGGACGATTCCCCTTGGCAGAGCCTGTGCCGAGAGGAAACTCTCGGCACAGTGCACTCGGCACTGTCTGGCCGGCAAAGAGCTCTTTGCCGAGAGCAAGGTCCAGGACCCACGGCACATGGGTGCCGTGAGCTCAGAAAGCTCTCGGCACAGAGTATTTCCTAAAACAAAAAAAAATCGCCAGGCAGAGGGCCCACCGGCCGACCGCCGTGGCCCCACACCGCCGCCGCCAGCCACCAGCAACACCACCAGCACCACCCGCCGGCACAGCCATAATGCCATCGCCACCGCAACACCACCAGCCACTAGCACCGCCGCCACCAGCACCACACGCCACCACCAGCACCACTCGCCACCATTAGCAACACCACCACCACCGCCCGCCACCGCCACCACCGCCGCCCACCACCACCACCTGGCCGCCGCCGCCCACCACCACCACCCGGCCACCGCCGCGGCCACCTGCGGGAAGAAACAGAGAGAAGGGATATGAGCGAGAGTTGAGAGAGAGGGGGGAACCTGGTGGACGCAGATCTGAGGCCGCCTCGAGCTCCTCCGCCACCACCGCGCATGGATCCGCTGCCACCGCGCCGAGGGAGGGGCTCCGTCGCCACCACCGCGCATGGATCCGGCGCCACCGCGTCGAGGGAAGAGCTCATCCGCCACCACCACGCTTGGATCCGCCGCCACCACGCTGAGAGAGGGGCTCCTCCCCGAGTCGCTGCCACCACATCTCGCCCCACCGCCGTTCCTCTCTGCCAGGCCGAGAGGCAGCGCGTGGAGGGGGAGAGGAGGGGCAGCGCGGGGAGGAGGCTGCACCAGATGCACCGTCGTGCCGGGTTGAGGGAGAGAGAGAGGAGAGTTGGCGGCGGGTTGAGGGAGAGACAGGAGAGTTGGCGGCGGCGGCGTGAGGGAGTGAGGCGGCGGCGGGTTAGGGTTGTGGGTGGGGGGAGGGGAGGGGTAGTTTATATAGGCCCGGCGAGGTTTTGGGCTAGTGGGCCAAATGGGCCGGCGTCTGGTGGTTCAGTATTTGGGCCGCGAGGAGATTTGCCGAGAGGATGCCAGCGTGGCTCTCGGCAAAGAGACCAATTTCATCAAATTAAATATTAAAAATAGCAAAAAATGTAAAAAAATTTAAAACTCAATATGACATCAGTTATGTTGTATATTACCTATAGAAAAGCTTTTGTAGTCAAATTCAAATTTGAATTTATGTAAGACTCCAAACCTAGTGACATTAGTTCAAATTCTTAGAAACTTTTCGTGAGATGTTCCGGTTTCTAAACAGTGTACGTGTCAAAGTATTCAAAACATTCTCAATTTTTTACCACAACCTCCACATATGAAATCATGGTCACTTGACAAATTTCGTGATTTTCAAACTTCATTTGAATTTTATACAATTTTAAATCCTTTCTACCTCACGATCTCCATCATGCAAAGAGAACCAAATGTCAGAAATTTAGCTTCATTTCGTGTACTTGGTCTTAGAGATGTCTTATGGACATGAATATCATTTTTCCAACAAGTTTACTCTATGACTTCATGCACTTGCAGTTCATATGGGACGTATGCGAAAAAATACCTAGAAAGAAGTAAAACTGTTAAATATAGCAAATAAAGTTAAAATTGTGCCAAATTTGAGCATAAGTCTTGTTTATGTATGTTGAGGATAGAAAAAAATTGGAGGTCAAAAAGTAATTTTTTAAATTTTCTTTGCCGAGAGCCAAAAAATTGCACTCGGCAAAGAAATTCTTTGCCAAGAGCCAGCCATTTGGCTCTCGGCAAAGAAATCTGTGCCGAGTGTTTTTTTCTTTGTCGAGAGTTTTTTTGTTGGCTCTCGGCAAACAAGCCTCTTTGACGAGAGTTTTTTCTTTGCCGGGAGTTTTTTATTTGTCTCTCGGCAAAGCCTCCTTTGCCGAGAGTTTTTTATTTGGCTCTCGGCAAAGACACAAACTCTAGGCAAAGCCTGCGATTCCGGTAGTGCTAGTTTGTATTCTTGATGAAATTAAGCATCTAAAAGTGGATACTTGATCAAGCACTACAGTTTTCACAAAAACAAATCACACATGACACACCCTGCTCATCTCTTATCCATTGCAGTACCTTCTTGTGTGGAGTCCAACCTGAAATATGGAGGTGTTACATTCAGCTATTTCAGACTTGCTAACTGACAAAGCCTATCGAATGTTTACTTGTATGTATTTTTTTCAAGCATTTGATGAGCAAATGAAGCCATGTAAAGAAATAAAATAAAATTTACAGACTAAAATGTTAGATTCTGTGATAACTGAAACAAAAGATTGTCTCCAGCATTGAGAGGCACTGAATAGGATTTAACATAGCCTTCTCTAGCAAAGAAATCATAATGAATACAAGCAAGTTTGTTCTTGACTCTGCCACTGGCATAAAAAAATAGTAACACTGCTATAATACAGAGGTACTTGAGATCTCCAAAGGTAACAGTCTCCAATCCTAGCAGACATGATTTATTGGAACAATTTCTTTGACGGGTACCTGGAGTTCAGAACAGGGCAAAATGGAGTTCAGAGTTCAGAGGAGTATGGAAGAATACCTGGAGCCTGGAGGCAGAGATGAGCAGGGCGCAGCCAGCTGTTTCGTTGCCACAGCGATCAGATCCGCCCACCCGCGGTGGCGGCGCCTCATCACTGAACGGAGGCATTGGGCTCCCTCGCCGTCTGCCGCGGCAGAGGAGCTAGGGCGTCGAACCGCTCGCACGCTAGGCCGGAGACAACAGAAGGGACGTGAATCCATGGGAGGAGAGACCGGAAGCTTATCCTCGGGCTGGAGGAGGTCGCCAGGCGGCCGAGCAACCTCACCGGGAGCCATCCCGCCGGCACGGAAAATTTGCAAAATGCACCCTGGTTTCTAATCGCGCTCTGATTATTTACATATGGACCCCTGGATTGGATCGCAATTAATAATCGTGATCCGGTTATTTACACATAGACCCCTGTTTTGGATCGTGATTAATAATTACGACCCGAATGTTTACATATAACCGCCCGATTTGGATGTGAAATAAGCGAAAATCCCCCTGGTTTGGCTCTCCCTCCCCCTCGTCGGTTCCTTCTCCGGCCCTCGCGCCGCCGTGGCAGCGGACGGCGGCCGCGGCAGCTTCCGTGCTGGGTGCAGGGTAGAAGCGCAAAGCCCACCCGTCATCATCCCCGCTAAGACTATAGCAGCAGGCTTCCTTTTGCTCCCGTCTGCAATTCTTCTTCTAGCCTCTGCTCTACAGCTCTGCTAAAGAAGGAACGCTGAGCAACGGGTGAGTTGGGGACCGAACCAGCGGCCGGCCAGAGTGGCAAGAGGAAGACGAAGGAGACTGATATCGTTTCCTCCGTCAATTGATATCGTTTCTTGCTTGTCTGATCTGCAGGGGCGATGTCCCTGCAGGTTCTCCTGCAACAAGACCATGGTGCCCAAAGCCAGATGTGTGTTCCCTGCTCACAAATCACAATATTGGTTTGGGAGACAGGAACATGTAGCAGAATTTGCAGTTGAGCAGATGAACATGGCAACACTTTCCTGTAAAATCTAGACTCGTATCCGGACAATTCAATTTCCTCCTGTGACAAACTTGAAATGGCAAGCTTATCGATCTACACAGGCTGGTAGGCTACCACATGTTCGATAATCGACACCATCATACATCAAGTCAGAAGAGAAGGGCAAAGATCAAACTGTTGAACTAGTACTTTTATTACACGTCATGAAAATATATGCCTCAACATCATGCATCATTGTCTCGACTAGTACTTTACACATGACAAGATAGTAGTAGTGGTGATGAATAATGTTGTAACCTGTAACATCTTGTCAATAGAAAGGAAACTATTCAGCTATCTTCCTACATAAACCTAACAATAGATCTTTTTTTAACAAACTGTCACTCTGTTTTTCTTAGAACGCTTCCTCTTGGCACATGAAACTCTTAGTTCTCGGATCTCCCAAGTATATATTGGAATAGCTATAGTAGGGTGGTATGCGAGACCTCCACACCAGGACATCAAATTTCCCACAAAGCTTAACGTTTCCATATTGCACATCTAGGATTTTTATCTCTGGAACCTCATCTTGTGAAGAGTGTTCGTAGGGATGATAAAGCACAAATTCTTCAGAAGGTGCAGCCATCCTCCAAAGATGCGCGAGTCTATTCTGGTTTATGACTTCAAGTGGATGCCCACCATATCTGGAGACATGCTTCTGCATGAGCCCTCTCAAGAATGCCAGAACCTTATACCAAAAGTGGATGTCAAAGTTGTCCCTCAGCAAACAAGAGGTCAAGTTTGCAGCAATCCAGCATCTGTTCGACATCCTGGCTACCTCCATGGCCAGGTTTGCAAACCTCGGGTGCATCTTGGGATCTGTGCTTCCAAATGTGAGGGTCTTAAAGAAATACCAGTATGCTTCACGGGAAAGGTACTTTAGTTTTATAGCCTGTGTTGTTCCAAACTTCATGATCTTGGTACATTGGCTTGCGATTATGATTTTACTAGTGCTTGGCATGCACTGTTTACAAGAAGAATATAACACATTCCACGCATCTTCATTAAAATCACCAACTAAGTCAACAACAACTAGCCATCCACTATCTTTATTCGAGTTCGATGTGCTATTTTGATGTCTTGTGGCACATCCTTTGAATGTAGAGAGGTCACCATCTGTAAAATCAAGATCATGCAAGAACAAGATTTCTGAGAAATGATCATGAACCCTTTGATTCTTGCAAACATGAGCAACAAGGGTGCTCTTGCCAACTTTTCCAGGTCCAACAATTGGAAGGACCTCCAATTCTTCAGAACCACGACACTGTGTGTGAAACAGAAAGTTGATCACAAGTTCAGATTCCATCTGGCGGTCAAACATGCAGTTGGTCAGCTGGAGATGCATGCTATAAGGCTGGCAGTACAGCCGAGGGTGGCTTGTCAAGAAGATAATAACCATCTCTTTCACATCAAGGATCCTAGAGCTCAAATTGTCAAGGGCCACTTGCAATTGTTCTAAAATCGATGTCTTTCTATCAGAACAACAGATTGCTTTTATAGAATTTACTTTGGAGAGAGATAAAGAATGACTCATAACCTTGTCTTTGGTGTCCTCCTCACCATGAAGTTGGTATCTGAAAGTGTCCAATATGTAACGACCTCTGTACATGGCATCTCTCAACATGTCCAGCTGCTGGAGCATAGCTTGATTTGTGATGTGGCGTCCTGTCGCCTCATCAGAGATTACCTGAGCCCTGATGAGAGTCCTTTTCATTATGTCCTCCACCTCCAGCACCTTAGGCTTGGAGCTTTTGCTGATGAAGAAACTTATGGATCTAGAGGCCAGTTCACCCAGGACTGCAGAAATAAAAATTTCCATTAGGGACTCTTTGCTCTGGAAGATAATAACTGCATGTAGTGGAGAGAACGAAAGGGAGCTTTGGAGCAACAACATGAGATGTGTCAGAGTTAATACTCCGAAGGATCAGTTAGTTATTAAATGCAAGTGAGAGCTAGCAAGAGAGATTACTAGTTCAATACATGCAAAAGGTCGGTCCTACGTCACTCTTGAAAGTCAAAAGTTGTCATGCGTGTTCCTACTACTACATCATTCTTGAATAAAAGTACTCTTAACAGACCGGGCCATTATCTTTTGAAGCTAAGCTACACAAGCCAAAGAAGGTTAGTAAAACAACAAACCTCAGTTAACTGAAACACAGTGCAGGCTATGAGTTAAATTTTAGGTGCAGACCATATATACAAAGTGTTTGCTGGCCTTCAAATATCCAATTAACTACTCTATCAGAAGCATAAATAAAAGTGACTTTATGGACATCAACATGATCTCCAAAATACAACTTTGACTACTATGTTTTTTGCTCTGTTATATTTGCGAACTGGAAAAAAATTATACTATTGTAAAACTACTTTTCAAGACAGTCACATCTCAAGGTGTCGAGTATCTAACAGACTTAGAACATGGCTTTTCTTAGCACTTGCAAATGTTGGAGCATAGATAGTTTGATTTGTGATATACAAGCTAGAGTATATCATGACACGGCATTTGCAAACAATAACCTGTTGAATGGTGTGAAATGCCTGTGAGTGCAAACTACAACAATAACGACTAATGAATTAAGAACGGTACATGTTCCATCTGAGAGATTACCTGTTCAAATCATGCAAAAAGGTCAATCCACTCCAGTAATCCACGCACATGATGTTTGACATTTGGGTCTCCTTTGGACCCAATTGTTCTGAGTGACTTTCTCCCACGTTGCTAAAAAATAACACGGGAATCTGAGAACAAATTTGGGCTGTACAGCTGTTTGGGAAACTAGATTAGTCAAAGAAAAATTGAAATGACCAGAAAAGGGGAGGTGTTATAAACGATGGCGCAAAACGAACAAGAAGTAAAGAGATCAAACCGCAGGAGACACGAGATTTAACGTGGAAAACCCCCTCAACACGAGAGGGAAAAACCACGGGCGCCAGCCAGCAAGCAACTTCACTATGATCGGAGTCCGGTTACAAATGCCAACGGCGGCGGCTTACAAGAAGTAGAATGAATCAATTTCCAATGGAAAACCCTAACGGGTTTATATGACCCGTACCGTACCGTGGGGGGCTCCGCCCCCCCCCCCCCCCGCACCCCCCAGTCGCGACCTGGCCAAACAGGGTGCAGCCCAATGGGCCAACTTTATACTCCGCTTCGCTCCGGCCTTAGCCTCCGGCGGGCCTCCGCTACGCTTCGTCAGAAGTTGGCCTCTATCTTGTGTACAATGAATTTGGATCACCAATCAACAGGAGGGATTTCACACTGCAACTACACTGAGCCCATTTACATCCCCTTGCATCATCTTGTAATAGTAGAATTTCCACAATGAAGACCATTATTTCTGCAATCTTTGATGAACTTACCACTAGATCACTCTCTTTCTTGATTGATAGATACTTCAAGCCAGTACCATACAAGGAGGACAGCCTGCAGAGATTACAACAGATGCTGCTGCAGGTTCATCCTACTGTTGAGGAGGAAGAGGGGAGGTGCATCACAAACCAAGCAATGCTTCAGCAACTCAATATCTTGACAACTGTGATGTACAAAAGCTACTACATGCTGGACACCTTCATAAAGCTACTTCCTGAAGAAGAAGACAAAAGGATCCTGGTGTGAGCTGCTTCTTATCCCTGTCTTAATTCAGTCCAGGTAAACGAGTTTGTTTCTCTGCTGCAAGCAAAAACGGCAAAGAAAAATTAGAAGAGATTCTAGAAAATCTAGAGGCCACCATTACTGATATGACTGAGTTCGTAATTTTCCTGAGGAACTACACTCATATGTTTTTTATGGAAAAATGCACATATCTTTTTATGAAAAAATGCATGTTTGGTCGCCGATTGGAAATGTAATGTATAATCACCTTCTTACTGCATAAAGAACCTCCTCATGGTTACAGTTTTGGCGTGCTACGTGGGTCCAGGAAAAGTTGGAAAGACAACACATGTTGAACATGTTTGCTGCAATAAAGGGGTGCGTAATCACTTTTCGCATGTCATCTTCGTAAGTGAATGATTTCAGAGAAGAAAAGCAGTGCAAATGAAGAAGAAAAATTCTCGGATGGAGGTCTCCATAGTCCATACCGCCCTACAAGTATATCCTACCTCCATTCTTAAATATATGACACCATTGACTTTTTTCTTTTGTTTGACTATTCGTCTCTTCTACAATTTTTTTTTGCAAATCGATGAACCAATAAGTTAAATCTAAAGTACATTGGATAATAGATATAATGATATATATTTTACTTTAGTTAACTAATTTATTCAATATATATTGGTGGTCAAAGATGGTGTAAAAAGTCAATGGTGTCATATATTTAAGAACGGAGGGATTATCCACTTATGCAAAAACCTCGGCGGCAGGTCGGATTATCCACTTCGAGGCGAGGAGCAGAATCCGACGACGTCGGAGGAGCGCGATTTCTGCTGCTCGGCTTCGATTTGGTGGCCTCGCCGGCAAAAGCTTCGATTTCATGGCTCCTCACTGCTGGCTGCCGGATTCCAATGTCAATCTTCACCATGACGCTTCAGGTATATTCAGTATTCACCCACACTACGAAAAATCTTCACATTTTCAGGCTCTGATTTTCCTTGTGCAATTTACTCCACCAAGTTTCACTGAGATGGGATAGGGTTGTTAAAAAGAATCTAAATGCAGTTCAGCTTTCAAAATGTGATGGTGGCTGCTGAAAAATATCTGCGTACTAGTGCATAAAGTTACTGTTCTCCTGTCATTTACATATTTCAGAACAAATGTCAGTGTACCACTACCACTGCCGGCTATCTATTTCTGATGTCAATCTTCATCAGGTACTTATCCAAATACTCTGAGAATTCCAATTATCTTCAACTACAATCTGAAACATAGCTCTGGCTTTCCTTGTGTAAACTCCTCCCCTAGTTATTTATCAGCCAATCTATTTCATGGAAAGCACCAAAATGCAGTTCAGAGCTTCAGATGCCATAAACACTCTCTGGTGAGTGGTGGCTGCTTGATCCTTTTTGTTACTGCTGATGTATGGTAAAATTGAGGCAATAGCTTGGAATCTCAAGATGCCTCAACTATTATATGAGTTATAACTTGTCTTGCTATCAGATATACATAGTTCAGAATAAATACCTGCTTCACATCAGTTAGCCTTAATTGACAAGCATGCATTTCAAAGACCCATCTTTAATAATGCTATAACAACTGAAACAAAATGGTTACTTAAAAAAAAGGTACATAAGGCATACAAAAGGTACAGAGAAACTAGAGTAAAGAACAAAGGAAAGAAAGCAGAACAGAAAATGCATGCTGCACGATAGAAATCTACATTGCCAACATTTTAGAGAAACGATAAACTGCTATCTGCTGAAAATTAACTTGAGATCTTCCTCTTGTCACCCTGCCTTTTCCTGGTAACCTTACAATCACGCTCAATAATTTGGCAGCTATATATGTACTTGTGATATGGAGGCAAGTGAGATTCCCAAACTAGGATGTCTATTTTTTCATGAGGTCTAACACTCCCGGTCCCATCAAGAATGTCATGCAAAGTTACTTTGGGAGCTTCTTCATTCACAAGCACTATGTGGTTATGGTTGTGAACTACACAATATTGACTAGAATCAACTACTCTCTGAAGAAATATATGATCCTTGTTCATCCTACAATCACTCAGACTTAGTCTTTTCCTGAATCCAGGTTCATTTTGCATCCTGTTGTTCTTGAAGCATGCAAGAATCCTGTTCCACCTCTGTGCATTAAAACTGGATTATAGATCCATAGCTGTTTTGTTTAAATATATGAAAGGTCCAGCAAATGCCTTATATACGTCTTGATCAAAGTACTCATCGAAAATCGCCATAGCTATGGATGCCAACCTCGGTTGCTCTTCAGGGTCTGCGCTTCCAAACACAAGTGCCTTAAAGAAGTACCAATATGCCTCCCGAGACAAAAAATTCAAGTTGAGAGCTTGTGTTGTCCCAAAATTAATAATATTCTCTGACCGATGTGTCACAATAACTTTACTGCCCCTTGGAATTGTATTTTGAGAAGCAGAGCGCAACCTTCTCCATGCGCCCTCATCGATATTCCCAACTAATTCAATAATAACTAAAAAGACCTCTTCATCTGAGTCACCACATTTATGTTTGATTCTACTTCCATCCTTTATTTTCAATGGCTTTTCTTCTCTGAAATCATCATCACTTAATAAGAAGATAAATTGAGAAAAGTGATTACGCACCCTTTCATCTCTGCAGACATGCTCAACAAGTGTAGTCTTCCCAACTTTTTCTGGACCAACAATTGGTAGGACGCCAAAATTGCAATGAACAGGAGGTTCTTCATGCAGTAAGAAGTTGATAACCCGTTCCATTTCCATTTGGCGACCAAACATGCACTTCTCCACAAACAAATACATGTTGTATGGCTGCTGAAACATAGGAGGGTAGTTCCTCAGGAAAATTAAAAGCTCATTCATACCAGCAATGGTGGTCTCTAGACTTTCCAGTATTTCTTCTAGGTTGTCTGTGATATTGTTGCTACCAGCAGAGCATTTAGCAGGACTGAATTTAGATAGGGATAAGGAGTGACTCATGCCATGGCCTCTTTTGCCCTTCTCTTCTTCAGGGGCATGACACCTGAAGGTATCGAGCGTGTAGTAGCCTTTGTACACCACTTTTCTCAAGATATTGAGTTGCTGAAGCATTGCTTGGTTTGTGATGCACCTCCCCTCTGCCTCCTCGACGGTGAGGCGAACGCGCAGCAGCATCCATTGCAGTCTTTGCATGCTGTCCTCCTTAGATGTTGCTGGCTTCAAGTAGTTATCAATCATTAGGAAGAGGGATCTTGTGGCAAGTTCACCTATGATTGCAGAGATGGATGCTTCCATTGGGCCAAACTATGGCTGCAAGATGGTGTAGTGGATTCATGAGAGCTTATGAGATTTATAGTGCAGACTGGGTGTTGACGTTTTTCTGGTCAACACACACGAGCGCTAGATCGCGCGGAACGTCGAAACGCTGAACTCGCCGAGCTCCTGCCCGGACCGGTCTGACCGGTCAGGGGCACCGGTCTGACCGGTGGCTGCAGAGGCGCGGTGAAAACCTAAGATCGCCGCCTCGGGAGGGACCCCGTCGGAGGTGGCGCGCCTAGGGTTGTTCTGAGGTCGGCAAGGCCACTCAGAACGTCCCTGATCGTCGTCGAGACAAGCAAGGAAAGCACGAGGTTGGAAAAGCTAGGGTTTGAGAGATAAAAGTTGTAGAAAGTAATGTACGATTGGGTGATTCCACCTCAAACGGCCGTGGCCCTTTATATTTATAGGGTGGGGAGGTCTTGTCCCGCAAGGAATCCTTTTACAAGTCGAAATTCGCTAGGACTCCTCAATTCTGCTCGGACTCGGGGTCCACCAGTCAGACCGGTGTGGCCGCTGTCAGATCGGCTACAGGACGCCTGACTGGTCAGACCGTCGATGGACACCAGTCTGACCGGTGGCGTCAGCCTGATCGGCTTTGTGCCAATTTTGAGTGCGAACATATGCCCCCCTGTTTTTTAGTAAAGCTTGTTGTCTAAAAAATAATTCTAAGGTCGATGTGACACTTCACTGGCCATTTTTTGGTCTAAGGGCGATTTTTGTTTTAAATCGGCCATATCCTATCAAGCATCTTGCCAAACACTTGGATGAAATTTCTTCAAGTATCTCCCGTTGAGAGCCCTTAGAAGTCGCTGTCCTTGCAAAGTCTCTATCATGTAAGAATTCACAGAACAAATCTTGACAACCTTGTATGGACCTTCCCAACTTGGAGACCACTTGCCGAACTCGTTACTCTTAGATCCAATAGGTAAAATCGTCTTCCAAACCAAGTCACCTACCTGAAAAGATTTGGCTTTACCTTCTTGTTGTATGCTCTAGCAACTCTCTTCTTGTCCTTTTCAATTTCCTCCAAAGCTTCCAAATGCTTGTCGGTCACTTCATCAATATTGTCCATCATCAAAGCATAATATGACTCAACATCAAGATTATTCTGCTTTGCAAGTCTATATGCGCCTAGATTCACCTCAACGGGCAAAACGGCCTCTTGACCATACACAAGCTCAAAAGGAGTAATCTTAGTAGCACCATGTCTAGAAATACGATGAGCCCATAAAGCTTCAGATAATACCTCATGCCATCTTCTAGGATTGTCCTCTATCTTCTTCTTAATGAGCTTCACTATTGTCTTGTTGCTAGACTCGGCTTGACCATTGGCTTGAGCATAATATGGAGATGAATTGAGCAATTTAATACCATAGGAATCAACAAATTCACGCACCTCTTTGGATATGAATGAAGTCCCTTGATCCGTAGTCAAAGTCTGTGGAATGCCAAACCTATGTATGATATACCCAGTAATAAACTCAATCACCTCTCTATGTGTCATATTCTTCAAAGGAATAGCTTCAGTCCACTTGGTGAAGTAATCAGTAGCCACGATCACAAAACAATGCCCCTTTGACGACGAAGGATGAATCTTGCCAATAAAATCCAAACCCCATCCTCTAAAGGGCCAAGGCTTGATAATCGGATGCATCAACGCAGCAGGCACCAACTGAACATCTCCATGTTTTTGACACTCTTCACACCCTTTGTAGTACTTAAAACAATCAGCTATCATGGTAGGCCAATAAAAGCAAGCTCGCCTGAGGAGCCACTTCATCTTGGGAGCCGATTGATGAGTACCACAAATACCTTCATGAACCTCTGCCATAGCCAACCTAGCTTGATCAGGACCCAAGCATTTTAAAAGCAAATCATCCGCGGTCCGACGATACAATTCACCATCATCAACAACAAACTTAAGAGCCCATCGTCGGACTTTTCTATCAACTGAACTGCTAGGATTTTGCAAATAATCAATCAGAGGCTTTCTCCAATCCTCCACCTCATCTTTGTCACGAAAAACCGAGGAGGAACTTTTACCAGGGGACCGGTCAGACCGGTCATGGGCATCGGTCAGACCGGTGCCGTTATCCGACCCAGAACCAGGGGACCGGTCAGATCGGTCGGTGACATCGGTCAGACCGGTGTCACCGGTTAGACCGGTCGGCTGTGTCGGCCTGACCGGTGCCTCCAGAGCAAAACACTCGGCTGTAAGCAATGGTTTGTGTTCTTGAAAATTTCTTTTTCGAACATTATAACCAGATGCTTGCTGGGCCAGAGCATTAGCTCTAGGATTTTCCTCTCGTGGCACATGATAGATAACAAATTCATCCATACAAGATATGATGTCTAAACATTTATCAAGATAAGCATTTAAAAAGCCATTTAAACATTGACATACCTTGGATACTTGCTGCACCACCAATAAAGAATCTCCATATGCTTCCACATGTTTTACTCCCATGTCATGCAAAATTTCCAATCCAAATAGAAGAGCCTCATATTCGGTTTGGTTGTTAGTACAATCATGATCCAATCGGTTAAGAGCTTCAAAAACAGCCCCACTTGGCAAAATAATGACAATTCCAACACCACAACCATCTTTGCAAACCGATCCATCAAAATGCAATTTCCATGGAGTAAAAGTAACATAACCGACATTCAAATCAAGTTGTTTATCTACTCTATGTCCAACAATAAAGTCGGCAACAATTTGACCTTTCATGGAGCTTAATGGTTCACAATGCAAATCATACTCAACTAAAGCATAAGCCCATTTGCCGACTCTACCACATAAAATTGGTTTTGTATTTGATTATGTCGGTTTGACATGCTACTATGCAAGTACTAGGTAATAAATAATGCCTCAACTTGGTACAAGTATGATATAGTGATAAACACAACTTTTCAATAAAAGTGTACCTTGTTTCGGCGTCTAATAATCTTCTACTCTCATATGCAACAATGTACTCCTTGCCTTCGGTCTCTTGAATCAAAATGCCTCTAATGACATCCTTCTCAGCCGCTACATACAACTTGAAAGGAATACCACTCTTGGGCGCTTGAAGAATGGGTGGCGAGGTCAAATAGCTCTTAATCTCATCAAATGCCTCTTGTTGCTTTGCCCCCCAAGTGAAGTCAACATCATTTTTTAACCGAAGTAAAGGAGTAAAAGCATTCACCTTCCCAGACAAGTTACAAATGAACCTCCTCAAGTAATTTACCTTGCCCAAGAACTTTTGCAAATCCTTTTTACAAGTAGGCGCTTTAACATTCCGGATTGCCTCAATCTTTTTAGGATCTATCTCTATGCCTCTCTCATGCACAATGAAGTCCAAAAACTTCCCAGCCGATACACCAAAAGCACATTTGAGTGGGTTCATCTTTAATTTATACCGACGCATTTTTTCAAATGCAAGTCTTAAATCAGCTAAATGAGAATCATCCCCAGCCGATTTGACAACAATATCATCGATATAAACCTTTACTATGATGCCAAGCAAATCATGAGAGATTAAATTCATAGCCCTTTGATAAGTAGCACCCGCATTTTTCAATCCAAAAGTCATAACAACCCACTCAAATAAGCCAACAAAACCCGAACATATGAAAGCCGTTTTGGATATATCCTCTTCGGCCATAAAGATTTGATTATAACCAGCATTACCATCAAGAAAGCTAAGAAATCTATGTCCGGATGCAGCATTAACAAGAAAATCGGCTATAAGCATAGGATATTCATCTTTAGGAGTAGCTCTATTAAGATCTCTAAAATCAATGCAAACACGAAGCTTTTTTGTTCCTTTTTTCTCAACAGGCACAATATTAGAGATCCAATCAGCATAACGACAAGACCTAATAAACTTTGCATCAAGTAACCGATTGACTTCCTCTTTCACTCGGTCATAAATATTAGGATTAAAGTTTCTACAAGGTTGTTTATAAGGCCTAAAACCAGGTTTAATAGGTAAACGATGCTCAACTAAATCACGACTTAAACCAGGCATTTCATTATAATTCCATGCAAACCAATCAACATACTCCTTTAACAGCTTTATTAACTCAGATTTAAACAAAGGATCAAGATTCTTGTTTACAAATGTCGGCCTAGGTAAGGTGCCATCACCAATATCAACCTCTTCTAAAGGATCAGGCGACGTAAACCCTTGTCCTAACTTGCTCAAATCATCAAAGTCTTCGATGGCCTCACACATATCGTTCTTATGCGCCCGATAGTGCTCTCGCCTTTGTTGCAACCACTCCAGATTTGCATCCATCAAATCGACAGAGAGGTTCTAGCCTGATCAACGATCGGCTTCATGACAACAGTAGCAAAACCATTTTTGGTAGAATCAATAAGCCTTAAATTAGATAAATCTAAACCAGTTAAGCACTTAAGATTCTCATGATTATCCATAGTAGGACTATCGGCCACTGCAACACAAGCCGGTGTATCACCATGAACAATCTCTACCTCGTCGCCTACCCATTGGATTAAGAATTGATGCAAAGTAGAAGGAACACACTGATTTGCATGAATCCAATCACGACCAAGAATGAGACTGAAGTTACCTTGTGTCTCAGCGACGAAGAATGCTGTAGCCAACATCTTGCTCCCAACGGTGAGCTCCATAGAGACGACGCCTTTAGCTCCCATCGGCTCGCCTCCTCTCACACCGCTGACGGTCATGTTGGTCTTGATCAGCTCATCATCTGAACCTCCCAGCTTCTTGAACAAAGAATACGGCATCAAGTTGACGATCGCTCCTCCGTCCACCAGCATGCGAGAGATAGGCTTCCCATTGATGTGTCCCTTCATGTACAAAGCCTTCAGATGATTTTCAGTAGCTTTAGGCTTCTAGAAAATAGCTTCCTTTGGCCCAAAGTCGAGATGCGCGACGTCCTCCTCTGAGAGCACATAACCATCCATAGACATATGGATCACATTGATGTCCAAATTCATGCGCTCGTGCGAAGAACTGTAGTCAACAAGCTCCTCATCGTCTTCTGGTGCAGGATTCGATGCGGACTTGTCATCACAAATCATGGGAACCGAAGAAGAGAAACCGGGCGGCGTCTCTGGGTCATCGGTCTGACCGTCGACTTCCACCGGTGTGACCGGTCTGACCGACCCCTCCACCGGTCTGACCGGTGCTGGCTGGGAGCTGGTCTTGACTCTCCACTCTTTCCCCTGAGGTACCATGGGCCTGTACTGGTTGAAAGCTTCGTCCCTTTGCTTCTCTAACTCCTTCTCCCTCTTCTCTTGAAACCTTAGGCGTTGGAGCTTCCTCCTTTGTGTGCGAGTCAATCCGGGAGGACACCACCTTGGCAAGAAGTATTTGGAGTTGGAACCACTCCCACTAGCCTCATGGTCATTAGTAGCAACAAACACCCCTGGAGTTGATGTCACAACCTTATTGTTTGGAACAATCGGTCTTTTGCCATCCTCTCTAATGTGAACATCCATTGACCCAATCTGAATAATATCTTGACTCGTAGTCCTTTCTGGATCAACTTCCATCTTCTGCACCTCCTCCTTCTGCTTCGGCTTGTAGACTTGCTTCACGGGAGGTGGCACGGCTCTTCTGGCAGCACCGGTCTGACCAGTGGTAGCGACCGGTCTGACCGGTCGGGTCTGGTGACCCTGACCAGAACGGCGAGGAGCCAATCGGTCTTGGACAGGCTTGGAGATTCTGTCGAAAGCTGATTTCTGTCCTCCCCATTCAGGATGAAAGGCTTGTTGATAAGGCACCCACATCACTCCGTTGTCATCATAAATCGGGCGTGGTGCATTTGAACTTGATGACGCCCATGGTGGAGTAAAGCGTTGCCCTTGCTGCGATGATTCACCCTTGAGTCTTGTAGCAGCCCTTGGAGGTGAAGATGACCCTCCTTGATGTGTAGGTGACCTCATCCTTTTTTTAATGGCCGATCACTTGTAACGGCCTTTTGCTTGGAATACTTGTCAAATAGCATGTTGAAAGTGACCTTTGGCTTAGGACCACTCCCCTGATTTTTTGCTACATTAAGTTTCCAGTTTCCAATCTCTGGACGGCTTAGCTTGATCATCCTCGGGCGATCTGGGGGCGCACCGGTCTGACCGGTCACCTCCACCGGTCTGACCGGTCTGGCCAGAGACGGCTCAGACGGTCGCTGATCGGCGGGTGTGGACGACCCTTGCCCCCCATGTCCAGAGGCACTTACTGTAACCTTGAAGGTCTCTTTGCCATCAGGAGTCTTCTCATACTCAACTTTGCGAACTAGCTCTTTTCCTCTCAAATCGGGCTTAGCCTCCCTGATTACCATGTTCTTGCCTTTAGTTGCTTCAGCTTGATGTGGCCGAACCAGTACCTTAGGCTGCTGTAAATCCATGGTGTTGATTGGAAAAGGAGCTTTGTCCACTTGCATCTCATGAAAAGTCAAATGACCTTCATTTATGGCCGATTGAACCTGTCGACGAAACACATTGCAATCATTAATAGCATGAGAAAATGAATTATGAAATTTGCAATACGCACGTCTTTTCAACTCTTCAAGTGGAGAAATAGTATGAGTTAACTTGATATTTCCAGATTTAAGCAATTCATCAAATATACGATCACATTTGGAAACATCAAAAGTAAATTTAATTTCTTCTTGCCGACCTTTACTAGCCGGCTTAAGAGATGAACAAGAATAAGTTTTTTCTTTAGAGGGCCAAACAAACTCAGCACCATAAACTTCTTTATCACTATCGTCCGAACTATCAGAATCATAGTCAATAACATGAACATTAGAATGACGTGATTTAAAATTATCTTTCTCTTTATTCATTCGGTTTTCAACAACTAAAGCTCTAATTTGAACTTGTGCAACCGAAAGAAAGTTAGTGCCCTCTATCTTATCTCTAATAGATGATCTTAAACCTTTCAGACAAATGTCTGCAAGGTCCATATCAGTGATTGACAAATTAAAGCACCGATTTTTAGTTTCTTTAAACCTTTTAATGTAAGCAGAGACAGTCTCATCTCTTCCTTGCCTAACCGATGTTAAGTCTGTCAATTTTAATTGTATGCTCCCACTATAAAAGTGATCATGAAACTTACGTTCTAACATATCCCAAGATATAATAGAACCGGGAGCAAGCGAGGAAAACCAAGCAAAAGTGGTGCCAGTCAAAGATAAAGAGAACAAGCGCACTTTTAAAGCATTATAGACACCAGCTTCACCTAGTTGTGTAGTGTATTGACTAATATGCTCCCATGTGGTTCGGTCATCATCACCACTAAATTTAATCAAATCAGGCATACGCCAACCACGTGGGAGAGGAAAACTATCAAACTCGGGATCGTATGGTTTTTGATACAAATTAGTGTTACCAATATCAACACCAAGTTTGGTTTTTACCACATTAGCCAAATCTTCCTTAAATCTATTAAATTCCGCCCAATTAGGATTATTTGGCTGTTGTGGTTGAGGATTCTCCAAATTCATCTTATTTAAGTAGGGAGCTATCTTAGCTTGAGCTAGCCTGTAACTTTCAAACACATCGTCCGGAATAATGTTTTTGGAGGCCGATGTATTCACTGTCGTACTATAATGAGGTCCAACATTACTGATTGTATTAGAAAAAGTAGGGACCATCTGATTTGGCACGACAGAAATTGGCAAAGGCTGGTCGGGCACCAACTCCATAGCACCGGTCTGACCGGTACCCTGCATCGGTTCGACCGGTGCGGCCATGTTTGGCCTGTGCGGTTGAAACTGAGGGTACTGACCAGATGCTGGATTTGGTGTCAAACCATATGCATGATTACCATTATTTACAGGAAAAGGCGCTAAGCTAGGATGAGACCCTTGAGGATTAGCTTTAGGAGTACTACTATTAGTTTCATTATTAGCATAACCTGAAGTCCTATCTTTTTCAAGATCCTCTAACCGTTCTAAACGAGCAATGTACGAAGCAAGCAATTCATCACTTTCCACTGTAGATTTCATAGGAGAAGTTTCAGGCGGGGGTTTCTTACTTACAGTGGGAATTACCTCAATATTGCTGTCGTTTAGCCTGATCGCCGGCAGCTCGAACTCTTTCAATCTTGCCACCTTGCCGGATCGATCCTTCTTGACGCCAGCTAGGAATTGTACTTGCATATACTCTTGTAGCGCCTTGAACTTCTGCTGCTCCTCTGGAGAGAGATCTTCCAGCGACACGGTGACAATGTTGTTCATGTCAAGTTCACACCGAGCACCCATCTGGCTGAGGTTAGATTGAACGGTTTTAGCAACCTGATCTTTCTTCCCCAGCGGAGTCGCCAAAAGTATGTTGACGCTTTTCTGGTCAACACACACGAGCGCTAGATCACGCGGAACGTCGAAACGCTGAACTCGTCGAGCTCCTGCCCGGACCGGTCTGACCGGTCAGGGGCACCGGTCTGACCGGTGGCTGCAGAGGCGCGGTGAAAACCTAAGATCGCCGCCTCGGGAGGGACCCCGTCGGAGGTGGCGCGCCTAGGGTTGTTCTGAGGTCGACAAGGCCGCTCAGAACGTTCCTGATCGTCGTCGAGACAAGCAAGGAAAGCACTAGGTTGGAAAAGCTAGGGTTTGAGAGATAAAAGTTGTAGAAAGTAATGTACGATTGGGTGATTTCACCTCAAACGGCCGTGGCCCTTTATATTTATAGGGTGGGGAGGTCTTGTCCCGCAAGGAATCCTTTTACAAGTCGAAATTCGCTAGGACTCCTCAATTCTGCTCGGACTCAGGGTCCACCGGTCAGACCGGTCAGGCCCACCGGTCAGACCGGTGTGGCCGCTGTCGGATCGGCTACAGGACGCCCGACCGGTCAGACCGTCGATGGACACCGGTCTGACCGGTGGCGTCAGCCTGATCGGCTTTGTGCCAATTTTGGGTGCGAACACTGGGTTAATGTAGCATTTGGTAATATAATTTTTTTTGTGATTAAGGCGGAGTCTGGACATTAGATTCTACCAGAAGAAGGGTGTGGCATAGACATTTCCATCGGCACTGAGAGTCCAAAACTAACAACTGGTGATAATGATTTGACAAGTTGATGGACTTGTGTGTTGTTAGCATGCATGTTCTGTCTTGCTGTTACTGCTAATGCCCATCACTTTCATGGCTAAGGAAATCCAAAATTCATATGAAGTGCCTTCTCTTTACCCTTAGTGGAAGCATAGAAGGGAATGTTGCAGGGTAGCTTTTCAAATAGACGGTCACTAACTATACTTCTAACTGGATTTTTCTTTTCAATTAATGAGCTGCCACATAATCAAAACTGATAATATGGCATCGATTTAATGCAGAAACACTCCTTTGAAAATTAAAACAACATCACGAAACCATGTTTCATTCAGCGATATACTCTGCTTAAGTGGAAAAATAAATCCGAAACACCTCATGGAATTGGTCTAAGAAAAGACTTACTAGATAGTCAATAGCACAGCTGTATGGCTATTACCTGGCAGCCGACTTGGACTACTGGAGTGGACTGACTTGACCAAGTAACCTCTGGGAAGTCCAAAATAACCCAAAAGACAAGTCATCACCTAACTATTACAGTCCAGCATTCAACAGCTAATTGTCTACAGCACATCGAGCATTCTTCTTCATGTTTCCAGCACTTGTCCAATCTCTCCTCTTTTTTTGAGAATCACACAGTACAATGCAGACGCTCACAACACACACGCACACTCGCCCCTATGAATACGCGTACGCAAACCCTACCCCTATGAGCACCTCCGAAGGACTGAGCACCGGCAGATCTGGAGATTCCCGAAGTCACCATTGGCGTCTCGTCGTCGACGGGAACGTCGCTTACCACTTAACGCATAACGCCGATAAATTCTGGAAAATCCAGAAAAAGGTGCGAGCACCAGGATTTGAACCCTGGTGGGTAGCGTCCCACTGGACCGTCCTACCATTGGACTACAAGCCCAATCGCGTCCATTCTCTCCTCCAACTGCTTTGTTTATCTTCTTGGAGAGAGAATCCCCAAATGGAGACTTGCCTTTCTGCTTTACTGGGTGAGATGATGACTAGATCCATAAATTTCCTCATCAGCAAAATCTTCAAGCCAACAGCCTTGGTCTTGGAAGGACGCCTCTGCAGGCTTCCGCTCTGAGAACAGGTCATCTTTGATGAGGCAATGAGGCAGAACATCATGGACCAAGGCCATTACACACTCGACATCCTCATACAAATGACTGCTAGTGTTTCTAGTGTTACTTGAGAGAAACCAGGGGCAAAAATAGAAAAAGAAAAAAAAGCAGTCAGTCAGAACAATCGCGTGAAAGCGAAAGCAGTCCCCAAAGATCAAACATTGCGTGCATAACAGGCGTGAAAACTGACCTTATGCATGACTTTGAGCAAGTACACTATCTCAGACGAAAAAGGTCAAAGATAAAACATCGGGTGCATGGACTACTGTATTGAACTGACTTTTTCCAAACATGAACTAGTATTATATATCTTTCATTCTTTCTCTCACTTCATCGGTATCATGTTATTTCTTCAGAGCTCTTTTTATAATTCCCTCTTGCACCAGCTGGGTTATCTTCCTGAGGATAGAGTGTGCCCTAATGGAGAATGTTCTTTCTGCAGTCCTGGGTGAAATAACCTCTAGATCCATAAATTTCTTCATCAGCAAAATCTCCAAGCCAGAGGTGCTGGATATGGAGGACAGCTTGCAAAAGGCACTCCTCCGAGCGGAGGTTATCATTGATGAGGCCACAGGACGCCGCATCACGAACCAAGCTATGCTGCAGCAGCTGGACATGCTGAGAGATGCCATGTACGAAGGCTGTTACAAACTTGACACCTTCAGATACCAATCTCACTATGAAGAGGATGACAAACATCAGGTAGTGAGTCATGCTTTCTTATCGAAATTAAATTCCCTGAAAGGAATCTATTCTTGCAATAGGAAGACACAGGTCATGGAACAACTGGAAGATGCCCTTGACAATTTGGGCTCCATGATCCTTGATGTGAAAGAGCTGGTTGTGTTCTTGACGGGCTACCCCCGCCTCTACCGCCAGCCATATAGCATGCATCTACTGCTGAACAACTACATGTTCGGCCGCAAGATGGAAGAAGGGCTTGTCCTGAACTTCCTATTACACGCACAACCTAATGGTGTTGAAGAATTGGAGGTCCTGCCAGTTATCGGTCCAGGCAAAGTTGGCAAGAGCACCCTTATGGCACATGTTTGCAGTGATGAAAGGGTACGTGATCATTTTTCAGAGATTGTATTTGTGAACGACCATTATTTGAAAGATGAAGAGTTAACCTATCTTTGGGAAAGATGTGTGAAGAAATGTCAAAATTCCACGCCAAGGAAATATGGGAGGATGCTAGTTGTTGTTGAGGTGGCTGGAGACATCAATGAAGGTGAGTGGAAGAGGCTGTATGCTGCTTCTAAACGGCGTATGCCAATTGGTAGTAAAATCATAATCACAAGCCGGTCCGACAAGATCGCAAAGCTTGGAACGATGAGGGCAGTTACACTGAAAAATCTATCCAAGGAAGCATACTGGTACTTCTTCAAAACCCTTGTGTTTGGAAGCACAGATCCCATGATGCACCCGAGGATGGCATACCTGGCCATGGAGATAGCAAGCATGCAGAAACAAGAGGAGATCCATCTGATGTGTTGGCCAGGGAGAACTTTGACATCCTCTTTTGGTGCAAGCTTTTGACCTTTTTTAAAAGGCTCAACAAGTGGCACGTGTCCAAATTTGGTGATGATCCATCTGATGCTTTGAACCAAAGTAAACCTGTACATCTTGGGAGAATGGTTAGAACTTCTGAAGAGATCGTGGTTCATCATCAGTATGAATGCTCTTCACAAGAGGAGGTTCCAAAGATATCTTTGACAAATGTGATGTTTGGAAGCGATAAGCCTCCTTCTGGGATGTTTGAAGCCCTACTATGGAGGTCCCCGATACCGCCCTGCTACAACTACATCTATACTTGTGAGGTTCAAAATCTGAAAACTACAGCTGCTAAGAGGAAGCGTTCTTAATTTTGTTATTTTGAATCTTATATTTATGTATGTGCATTTTTCGATTGGGTGTCACACTACTCACAAGTTAGAAACATAGCAATAACGAAATGATGATATCATATAACATGTTACAACCATGGCAAACAGTACTACTAGCTTCTTGCTGTATGTAAGTTACAAGTGATGGTTACCAGAACAATGATTTTCATGGTTCGAAATGAATTGCTTGTCAATGGTTCTACTTCTACCCCAGATAGACGGGGTCTTGAGATTTGCATCTTTTTCAATATACTATATACACTCAACATACATTGATCTATTTTTGTCCGTAATTACTAATAATATTGTGGCTTACTGTTGATGCTTTTACCGGTCAACACACAAACGCGCTAGATCGCGCAAAAGTCGAAACGCTGAACTCGCTGAAGCCTCTATCCTGACCGGTCTGACCAGTCAGGGACATCGGTCTGACCGGTGCGTGCAGGGGCGCAGGTGAAAACCTACGAGCACTACCTCGGGAGGGACCCTGTCGGAGGTGGTGCGCCTAGGGTTGCTCTGAGATCGACAGTGTCTGGTATACATCTTGGGTACCTATACATGCAAGAATACAGACTCATACCATAAATCTTTGTAATCCTACTAGGACTCGTACTCTGTAATCCTACTGGGACTCCTATCTTGTAACCGATTAGAAACCCACCCCTAGACTATATAATGAAGGATCGGGTACCTAGGAGGGCAACCAACACCACAACACCCAAGCGCAGGGCGCCTCATACGATACTCCAAACAGAATGTAGGGTATTACACTATCTTGGCGGCCCGAACCTGTATAAATCTGTGTCTTGTGTCCTCGCTTTAACCTTCAAGTTCTAGGTTTGGTGATCCCCCACCGCACAATATACTACATCGAGTACCCCCTAGGTAGGTTTGCCGAGTTAAAAACACCGATGGCTAGCGCGCCAAGTAGGGGTGATCGTCGAGATCATCGAGCGAATTCAAAGGACATCATCAGCAAAAATCAAATCAGCTCATTGTTCACATTCTGATTGCGCGTCGGCAACTTGGCGTGATGCATCAGGACAAAATCCAAGACCAAGTCGAATTTGTAATCAACGGATTACTGATCGGCAACATATATCTCAGTGCCAAGTTCGAAGCTGCGCCGGAATCCGATGGAGTCAGAAGCAGCAATCCGCGTGATGATCAAGATGGCATCATCGAAGTCGGTTTCAATACTCGAATCCGAAACAGGGAAGAACTCGATCTCGCAGAGTGCTACTGCTGCCTTTGTCTCCGGTCGCGCTGGCTCTACTTTACCTTCGTCGTGCGTCCGGTCGCATGGTCTCGCCGCTCGACTTGTTGTCCGGTCGCGCTGGCTCTACTTCACCTACGTCGTGCGTCCGGTCGTATGGTCTCGCCGCACTTGTTGTCCAATCGCCTTGGCTCTACTTCAACTATATTGTGCATCCGGTCGCATGGTCTCGCCAATTCCGGTCGCATGGGCTCTACTTAACCTACGCCATGCGTCTAGTCACATGGTTTCGTTGCTTGACTTGTTGTCCGGTCGCACTGGCCCTACTTCACCTACGTTGTGCCTCTGGTCGCATTAACTCACTGTTCGACTCATTGTCGCGTCGCACTGGCTCTACTTCAACTACGTCATGCGCCAGGACTACTCGTCTTACAGTCGCACTAGCTCTACGTCGGCAATGACAATTCACCGTCGACTACTTCAGCTACTCGACTCGGCTAGTTTTCGATTGGAAAACTAGTCGAGAGCAGTTGTCACACCCCAACAGCTAGTCGGAATCGACTATGATAAGTTGGCTTCACCAACAACCATCGCGGCTCCATCGCCGACTACCATAGCTTCGTCGACACTCGTCCACAAATCAAGCTAACTTCGATCACATCTACAGTCCACTCCGGCGGCAACAACTAGGTCATTTAGTTAAAATGATAACTTTTTTCTTCTTTAGTTTGTTTTCCGTGCGTAGGACAAACACACCAAGGACTACTCATCTGTGCACGTTTCTCCACAGGAACTACCCTCCAGAGCTGCACTTCATCACGCAATAAAGTCCGCCCCAACATCACAAACTCGACTTCGGTGGCTCTCAAAGTACGCTCTGGCGGCACAAGCCGACCTCTGGTCGCATTCACGCCCGCCCCGACGGCACAACCCGACTTCGGTCACATTCAAGCCCGCTTCGACGACAATCGTACAATGGGCATCATATCTAGCCCTAAGTACTACTCAAGTAGACTTTGGTCGCACATAACCCCTCGTATGCTACTTGACTAGTGCGGAGCCACGGACTCCTAGTCTCGTACATACCTTCTATGCTACTTGACTAGTGCAGAGCCTCAGACTCCTAGTCTCGTACATACCTTCTATGCTACTTGACTAGTGCGGAGCATCGGACTCCTAATATCGTACATACCTTCCATGCTACTTGACTAGTGCGGAGCTTCGGACTCCTAGTCTCATGCTACTTGACTAGTGCGGAGCCTCGGACTCCTAGTCTCTCGGGTCTCTGCCTTTGTGCCAACCCTTAAACCCGCTCCAGCGGCACAAGTCCACTCCGGTCACACCTCTTAAGCCCGCTCCAGCGGCAAACCTATTCGTTTTTCTGGATTTCCTTTCATTTTGGGTTTCCATTCTTTTATCCAAGTCGACTACGATCGCATCTCAAAGTTGACTACTCTAGTTGTATCTCTAAAGGCCACTCCATGTGGCACAAAGTCGACTTTGGTCGCATCTCAAAGTCCGCTCCGTGCGGCACAAAGTCAACTACTCTAGTCACATCTCAAAGTCCGCTCCGTGCGGCAATCTAAAGTTGACTTCGGTTTTCAAGTTGCAATCCAAAGTTCTCTCTACGCGGCACAAAGTCGACTTCAGTCACATTATAAAGTCCGCTCCGTGCGGCAATCTAAAGTGGACTTTGGTTTTTAAGTCGCATTCTAAAGTTTGCTCTGCCGGCATCTAAAGTTGACTTCGGTCGCATCTAAAAGTCCGCTCTGACGGTATCTAAAGTTGACTTCGGTCCCTTCTAAAGTCTGTTTTGACTTTTGACGACGTCTAAAGTCAACTTTGGTCGCATCTAAAAGTCCTCTCTGACGGCATCTAAAGTCGACTTCGGTCGCATCTAAAGTCCGCTCTGACGGCACGACTACTTCTCAAGTTCAATATTACTACTCAAAAACAACTCGGGTAGTCTCCGCTACCTATCAAGCTTGACGGCTCAACACCAAATTACTACTCAGAAACAAATTCAGTATGCTCCACTAGCTCTCCAACTCGGGGGCTCAACTCCAATCACTACTCGATGTTGCTCATACGGCTCACTTGACGCATAATCTCTGGGGCTACACGCTGCAAGAGTACTTGGATGATGACATTCGCGAACTTTGAAGACCCTTGGATTGATTATCAAAATCACTTCAAGGCTCGGGATCTGCTATACTACACCCATCATTCAATTTTTCAAGACAGAAGATGCAGATTCAAGATTGACTCTCGGCTTGATTGTTCGATTCAACTTAAGGCTCGGGGGCTACACTCCATATGGAGTGCAATTTTGCAATCACACTTCCATATAAATCTCAACTTCAAGACAGATGAGATGGACTACCTTCTAGCCTCATGGCAGTTCAAGTACTATTGAAGACTTCTCCAAGCAGTACTCGAGGACGCTCAAGAATCACTCGAAGAGGCTTCAAGACTACTCGAACTACTACTCTTGACTACAACGTGCTCGGGGGGCTTGTCAGGTATACACCCCGGGTACCTATACATGGAAGAATATGGACTCATACCATAAATCTCTGTAATACTAATAGGACTCGTACTCTGTAATCCTACTAGAACCCCTATCTTGTAACCGACTAGAAACCCACCCCCTGGACTATATAAAGGAGGGACGGGTACCTAGGAGGACAACCAACACCACAACACCCAAGCGTAGAGCGCCACATATAATACTCCAAACATGACGTAGGGTATTACACTATCTTGGCAGCCCGAACCTGTATAAATCTGTGTCTCGTTTCCTTGCTTTAACCTTCGAGTTCCAGGTCTGGTGATCTGCCACCGCACAATCTAATACCTCGGGTGCCCCCTTGGTAGGTTTGCCGGGTTAAAACACCGATAGGTAGGCCACTCAGAACATCCTTGAACGTCGTCGAGACAAACAAGGAAAGCAAAGAGAAGAAAAAGCTAGGGTTTGGAGATAAAAGTTGAAGAAAGTATTTGATCGATTGGGTGATAGCCTCAACCGGCCTTGGCCCTTTATATTTATAGGGTGGGGAGGTCTTGCCCCTCAAGGAAGTCATTCACAACTCGAAAAACACTAGGACTCCTCAATTCTACTCGGACTCGGGGTGGACCGGTCAGACCGATCGGGCCCACCGGTCAGACCGGTGTGGCCGTTGCCAGATCGGCTACAGAACCTGACCGGTCAGACCGCCTAAGGATACCAGTCTAACCGGTCACGTCCAACCTGATCGGCATTGGTGCCAGTTTTGGGTGTCAACACTTACTTAGGGTGTGTTTGGTTGAGCTGTAGCTGTGAAAAAAGTTGTTGTGAGCAGTGAACTGTGAAAAAGTTGTTGTGAGGTATTAGCTGTGAGAAAGCTGAAAGCCGTTTGGCTGTAACAGCTGTGGACAAGCTGTTGTGAGCTGTAAACTGTGTAAAAAGTCTATAATACCCCTATACGCCTTAGAGGCTATTTACCGTTTAAATTATTTTACATGAGTTGATATTGTGGATTAATAATTATTTGGCTTGTTAACCAAGAATTGTAGTTACCTAATAGAAAACAAAAAATTAGTTGATATAATACTTGTTTAGCAAATTGTTTTTTCTTTCATAATCCTTCTCCATTCTTTTTATTTCTTTATTCGGTCATCATTTCCTTTCTTCCTTATCTGATCTTTTTTCTTCCCGGTGCTCCCCTTCACCTTGACGGCGCCGCTCACCACCAGTAATCATCAGCAAACACGCACCATGTTCGTTACAACAGCTGGAGCAGTAGCGCCGGTGACGAAGTGGACGACAAAAATTCATCCTCCGACCAAAGCAGAGCATACACAATAGCTTCCGCTGTCTTCTTTCTTCTTCCCAGCCAAAACAGAGCAGACTAGCTTCCGCTCACCAGCGAAATTTGCGAGCTACAACCCACCTCCAACTGATTCCTCTCACCCATGGCACCACAACTTCCCATCTCCATCCAAGCCAAGCCCTAAGCGTAGCCGAGGTCAACCTCGATGGGAATCACAGATCTCGTGACCTCCATTGACACCAGTCGTCCAAGCTCTGCCTGCTGTCTCGAGGGAAGGAGGAGGAGGGATACCGCCAACATGGCTCATATGTGAAGGAGGGACCCCACTGTCTCGAGGGAGGAAGTAGGATGGGCGTCGTCGGCATGGCTCATAAGCAGAGAAGGAGGATAAGCGTCGCCGCGCGTGGCTCATAAGTAGAGGAGGACCAGAGAGGGCGGAGGTTCAGAGCTCGCACCTACGGAGCTCATCCGCAGCCGGTTGGAGCTCGCGGCCGTGGCGGCTGAGCTCACCCACAACTGGTGAAGCCCGCATCTGGTGGAGCTCGCGACCGCTGTGGAGTGGAGCTCGCGCCGGTGAAGCTCGCCCGCCGTCGGAGCACCGACCGCGAAGAGGGGCGGCGCCGGGGTGGTGGATTGCTGAGGGAGCAGGAGCGGTGGTGGCCTGCTGTCATCTCCGGATGAGAGAAGGGGTCGCGGGTAGGAGCCTGAGAGGACAGGAAAAGAACGAATCGGTACCATAACCGATGGCAGGCGGTAAATGGCACGTAACTAATCTCACAGCTGAGAAAAGCAGGGGGAAGGCTGCTGTGTGAAATGAACTCGGGAAAAGTCAACTTTTGAAGAAAGCTGCTGTCCATTCCTAGGCCTTTGGTTCAACTTCCTGCTTTTTTTAAAAAGCCACAGCCGCAATAAGCTGAACCAAAGGGAGCCTTAATTAGAGCTCAGACATATATTAGGCTTGAGTAAATTTGCTCTTCCATTTCAACCTGAATTTCCCTATCCATTGCGCTCAACCCAATCATCCCCCAGTCACCTAGCAGAGCACCACATACGAGCAATTTATCATATTTCATTTTGGAGTGCGAGATTTTGGTTCAGAAAGATCAAAGGGATGCTCACCAAATTTGGGGGCAAGCAGTCAGGACGATGTTGACAGAGTGTTGATTATTCGGATCGTCGGCAAGAACATGTATGCCTCCTTGGAAGTCAAGTCCTCCAAAAAGGCCATGGAATTTACATGTCAACGGAATAATACACATATGGAAATCGTCTTTCCTCGATGCGTCCTCGCACATTGTTGGTTCGGCCAGTTGTCTTCTTCTTCCAGGGGCGTAGCCAGGATTTCAACATAGGGGGGCTAAGCAGCTAGAAGGAGGCCAAACAACAAATTTGAAGCCAAATAGACTAATCTTCACTAATACTGAATAATTTTTCACTAATCCTACACTGATCCTTGAAGCCTTGGCCCCCCTTGGCTCCACCCCTGTCTTCTTTTCGTTGCTGGCGAGGTAGGGCCCTGGCCCGGGACGACGACTGCTGTTCACCTGAAAAGTCCAAGCTTTTGCAGACATCGCCTGCCCAACACCGGATGCAGATTTTCTCCGCTTCATCTGGAAGCCATCTGTTGACGGTTGATTATCGTATCAAAGTTCGTTTGGATTTGCAAGCGGACAAATCCCCCGTCGTAGTCAAGGGACCCTTCTTCCCTTAAGTGTGAGAACCCAAGGTATCGAATCCGTGGAACAGTGTGCAACACAAGGATTCAATCTAGTAAGGCAAATAAGCTCTTTCTTTTGAAGAACCAAGTTGCATCTAATCTAAGAAATCATCAAGAAAACACATCTAATCTAATCTACTAAACTCAAGAGATAGCAAGAGAAAGCATAGAGATAACCGATCTAGAGAGTCTAGATCATGCTTATGTTGTAGCTCCAAACAAGATAGATGAAGATAGAAAAGCGAATCTCATAAAAAGCATCTTTAAACCATGGACTCCGTTCCGATTCCGAAGACGCCCGCCTTTTGGAACCTTCGTCCTGTCACGACGCGCCCCTATTCATGCGGATTAGCCTAGGGTGAGTTCAAGAAGAACAAGTTGAAAACACTTGGTTGGTCCAGTATGCACCTCTAGCCACCGCGGCTACAAGAGCACCCTTAGCAATATATCTTAAGCATGGATTGAGGATGAAGCAAAACCAAGGGAGAACAAAATCATCGAGAAGGCACTTGATCACTAGAAATTGGATTCACTATAAAACCTTCACCATTAATGATTACATGAACAAGATCACCACCGGGATCCTACCTCGATCTTGATCCTTGCTCCAGAGCTCCGACGTGGTCTTCCATGCAAGGTTCCCACGTCGGCCAGGGAAACCCTAGACATCTAGCACGGCCCTCGTCTCCGAGATGGTGTCCCCCTAGCTTCTCTGCTCCTCGGCAGCGGATGACGAATGAATTCATGCGTGGCTCTTGGCAGGGAGACTATAAATAGCCCGAGGATCAGCTAGGTCAAAGGGGGCGGCGAATGGGGCCCATAATGGGCTGGGTCGACCGGCCTGGGACCATTCTGGCCCGGTCCATGGCCTCCTTTGTTGGCGATGCTTCTCATGTCTTCTGGAACTTTCCCCCTGCTGCATGTGGGCCCTTGGCGTCATTTTCTCTGCGGTTTGGATAGGGCTCCTTTTCTCGCAAACTTCAGCATTTTCTATCCAGGTCCTCGGAGTTTTCTTCCTTCATGGTTTGGTCCTTGGGCCACTTGGAGTCATGTTGACTTCATATCTTGACTTGTACCGGGCTTCATGATCTTCTTGTAAAGTGGTCGATGAAATTTCCCGGGAAGTCTCCTTTTAGCGTTAAAACCCTGTGTAAACAATAAACTCGAAAAACCACATGCGAGTGCGAACTTGATATATCATAAGGGTTAGGATTGTTAGTTTGGATATTAAATCAATGCCAACACCGAAGGTAAACTCATGGCTAGGTTGACGGAAATTCACCGTCAACAGCTTCCCCATGCTTAAACATTGCTCGTCCTCGAGTAAGCCTTCGATGGATATCAGTGTTGCCCTTCATAGTTCAAACCCTGCACTTGATCATACACGAGAAAACATAATGCTCTCAAAAATTTAATTCATTAGAGTTCCATAGTGTACTAGCCTTCATCCCTACAGAGGGTGGATATCAATTAAGCTCTTCCCACAAGTAATTAATCAGGCTCCCAAAATTTGAATGAATCTCAGAAATTTTGAAGTGTAGAGCAAGATGAATAAAAAGTCCTAAACCATGTTCAAAAATTTAAACCACCTTGCATCTTGCTCATGAACTCTCATCTCATCTTGTCTCTCAAGCCTATTTGTTCTTCTTCTTTCCCCTCTCAAAACATATATAAGTGGAAGGCTTTATCTGGAGCTTTGGGAAAAGTTTAGTCCTACCAAGATATTATAATTGAGATATTATCAAAATAAGACAAGCTTCTCCTGGACTTACCGAGACTCGTCAAAAAGGTCATTGGAAACATAATGTTACAAGGAGGGGGGAGAGATGAACACACACTTTTTGAGATAAGTGGACATGTGCAAATGGCAAAGAGTGATCCCGAGGCACAAACAAGGTCCTCATTATCGGATTGCACATGGTTGGAAAGATGAGTATGGGTCTTGATCTTGAATCCTCTTGAAACTCATAATGCATCTAGAGAGCCGGGGAGCTTTATTTATTATTATTTTTTCTTTCTCTCTCTCTCTCTCTCTTATATATACACATTTTTTCTTCTCTCCTTCCTTTCTCTTTTCTTTTTCTTTCGTACTTCTTCTTTCTCCCTTTTTTTCTTTATTTATATATATACTTTCCTTGAACTCTAGATTACATTGTACCTACCTCCTTGGCAGCACCCCCATGCTTAGACGATTGCACTTCCTCGGGCAAAGAGGTGGTAAATTTTTGTGCCGTGGTACTAAAAGTTCTATGTTTTCCTGAAAAGAAACACTTGAAATCTTCTAGGGATCCTTCACGCAACCTTAATGTCGTCTTGGAGGTCTCCCAAAATTATACTTCAATCCTTGGCACCTTCATTCTTGTGATCTTCCTTGAAATATTCATCCATACTCAAATGTTGGGTTGTGGTCAATAAGGTAAACACAAAAAGATATATTGGGTTTGTAGGTGGATATCCGGCGAGGTTTGCAAAATTTCCAATGTGGAAACTTACAATGCACGGATAGAAAAGGCTAGCATTGGGATAGATACGGAAAAACGGAATGACCAGCTTCTTAGTCTCGAGCCAGAGAAATCAAGCCTTGGATTAACTCACCCAAAAATAAATCTTGTATACTAAGTTTTTACACTTAAATTAATATAAGGCTTTGGATAGGTAGAGCAACATGCAAGAGGTATTAATGACAAGGTTAGCATTACTTTTAAGAACAAAAATAAATCATCTTTAACCCATCCAAAATAGAGAGCATGAAAAGAAAACTATGGGTCTTATCTTTATCATAACCTCCGCAAAGGATTAAGCTAGCATTTAAATTAATTTCAGATTTGCATTAAAGAGAGCATTAGCTTAATCATGCATAAAACAAGTAGAAAGATGAGCAAATAGGCAACGGTCATCATATATCAACTTGGCACAATTTTCCATCCATATTAATTATTATAAAACGATGGTGAAAGTTATTCATGGTGATGGAAAACAAAAACTACTACTACCACACACGTGCTGAAAATAAAATAGAAAATGCTCGCACACACAAATTTGCACACAAACTGAAAAATAAAGGAAAGGAGAAAGGAAAATCAAACCGAATTAGAAGCATTATTTCTTCTTCCTTCCTTCTGTTATGAACTGCGATGCGAGGGGAAGGTGATTGGAGGATTTGGGGCTGATTTGTGGGGGGAATTAGGGTTGTGTGCTACAGTACCCGTGGGTACTATTCATGCCCAGGGTTGTGGCGGCGGCTAGGGTTGGAGGGGCGCAGGGAACGCCGGCTGCGGGGCTTCGCCCATGGCCGGCAAGAGAGAAGGGTTTTCCTTCTAATCTCTTGCTTGATTTGATTGATACATCTCCTCTCTTTAAATCGAGAGGATTACTTGACCCCTATGTAAGGACTTGATCTTATCCCTAAACCTAACCCTAATGGGCCTACCGAGCCAGCCCATTAGGCCCGGCCCACTAGACCCCTGACTCCTGACATTACCCCGCCCTTTTCCGAGCAGCTCGTCCTCGAGCTGCAGCATGGGCACCTTGACAATGACTCGACTCCACACAAACCTATGACCTAAAAATAAGCCTTTTACATCTCAGCTTATTTGATTATTCTTAATCTGAAATAGAATCAGACTTTTTATTGTGTGACTCCCCAACGGTAGGCACCATCCGCATGACGAAGTTGCATGTGTACGACCACCTGGTTCCCATGGAGACCATCTGAATGAGAGGGGCGTAGGGGCGCAACCACCTGGAAGCAATCGCGACAAAGACCAACGGAGACGTCCCCGTGGTGGTCGGAGATAGAAAGTTGAGGCGCTAGGCAGTGCGTCCCTGCTGGTGACAAGGAGGAACACACCTCCCTACCATTGTCCCCGCAGAGTTGGAGTACGCCGTCTACAGGAAAAACACCATGCGCACCCTTGGACACAACAGCAGATCAGCACAATTGCTGGTAGCCATCGAGCGAGGCGAGGTCGCATCCCTCTGCATCGAAGGCGAAGGCGACCGCAGCCAAGGCTGCCTCCCGATCCCGCATCTGCTTGTGCGCCTTTTGTAGCCGCCGTCGCGCTAGGAAGCTGCGCGCCGCCGCCTGCAGCCGCAACACCACCTGAAGTTGCAATGCCGTGGTCGCCACCTTTGCGTGGCGACGAACAGCCTGAAGGAACTGCGACGGGGTATGGGGCTGAATCAGCTACAGATCGAGTAGCTGCCCCACCCGCCGGCGCGCCAGGAGGCCGCGTGCTGCAGCCGCACTGCCACGGACACCTTGCCCATCACCCCATTGGAGGCGATATGTAGATGGGCTGATGACTTCGGTGATGATGAAGGGTCCCTCCCAGGGGGCAGAAAGCTTATGCATGCCGTTGGTCTTCTGGATGCGCCTTAGAACCAGGTTGCCAACGTTAAAGGAGGTTTCCTTAACGTTGCGATCGTGGTACCGACGAAGTTGTTGGTTGTGACGAGCTTGTCTCATGACAGCAGCCATTCTCTGCTCTTCGAGGCTGTCGAGGTCGACACGATGAGTCTGCTCAGCTTCTCCCTCGTCGTAGAACTGAATGCGTGGAGCTCCAAAAGTAACATCAGTGGGTAGGACGGCCTCTGAGCCATAGACCAAGAAGAAGGGCGAAAAGCCTGTAGCAGAACTAACTTGGGTCCTGAGACCCCAGATTACGTGTGGTAGCTCGGCTAACCACCGAGTAGCGTAGTTTGAAGCATCGTCAAAGATGCGATCTTTGACAGCTTGGAGAACCATGCCGTTGGCACGCTCGACCTGGCCGTTGCACCTGGGGTGGGCGACCGAGGAGTAGTAGACGTCGATGGTGTTATCTTGGCAGAAATCCCAAAAGGCGGATCCTGTGAAGGCCGTCCCTAGGTCGGTGATGATCCTGTTGGGCACACCGAAGCGGTGTGTTACGTCTTGCATAAATTTTGCTACTTCTTCCGAAGTTACTTTCGCAACAGGTCGGACTTCAATCCACTTGGTGAATTTGTCGATGGCCACGAGGATATACCTATAGCCGCCTGGGGTAGTTCGGAACGGACCCACAGAGTCGAGGCCCCACATGGCGAAGGGCCATGATGGGGGAATTGTGCGCAGGGCCTGAGCTGGCAGGTGCTGTTGTTTGGCAAAGAATTGGCATCCTTTGCATCTTTTTACGAGGTCTTTAGCATCTGCCATGGCCGTGGGCCAGTAGAAACCAGATCGGTAAGCTTTACTGACCAGATTGGCGGATGCCGCGTGGCAGCCACATTCTCCACCGTGAATTTCAGCCAGGAGCTGAATCCCTTCTGATCGCAGGATGCACTTCATCAAGACGCTAGTGGAGGCGGCTTTTCTGTAGAGGTCGGTAGCGATCACGACGTAGTTGGCGCTTCGTCGTGTGATACGTTCAAGATCTGCCTTATCGTCTGGGACTCGTTGGTCGAGTAGGAAGGCTAAGAAAGGCTCGCGCCAATCATCCTCTTTTTCTGTCATCAGCACATCACGGGGAGGTGCTGGAGTTTGGTCGTGTTGAGCTAGGTCTGGATTGTCTGGATCCAGCAGCTTGATCGAAGGCTTGCGTAGGTCTTGGACGAGCATGCCTACCGGGACTAGGGCTTGCCGGGAGCCTAGTTTAGAGAGTACATCGGCGGCCACGTTGTTGTTTCGTGGCACATGCTGAAACTCGATACCCTCGAAGTGGCCTTCGAGCTTGCGGATTTCAGCACAGTATGCGTCCATTGTGTCTTTGACACAATCCCACTCTTTATTGACTTGTTCGATGACGACCTTGGAATCGCCAAAAGCCAAAAGTCTCTTGATGCCAAGGGACACAACTATACGGAGCCTGTGAGTTAGAGCTTCATACTCTGCTCCATTGTTGGAGGCTTTGTAGTGTATCTGTAGAACGTACTTGAGCTGGTCCCCCTGAGGAGAGATGAGTAGCACACCTGCTCCTGCGCCTTCGAGGTTGAGGGCGCCATCGAAGTACATTATCCAGTGTTCAGGCCGCTCCTTGGGAGGGGGCATCTGGATTTCTGTCCACTCTGACACAAAGTCAGCGAGGATTTGTGACTTAATCGCATGACGAGGGCAGAATTCTATGTCAAACTCCCCAAGCTCTACTAACCACTTGACGATGCGACCGTTGGCGTCATGGTTGCGGATGATTTCTCCTAGGGGAAACGATGAAGGCACCGTGATCTTGTGGGCTTGGAAGTAGTGGCGAAGCTTTCTCGACGTGATCAGGAGTGCATAGAGCAACTTCTGAGGCTGTGAATAACGTGTTTTAGCGTCGGCCAGGACCTCGCTCACGTAATACTAAGGTTGTTGAACAGGGTAGGCCTGCCCTTCTTCTTCTCGTTCTACGACGAGAACCATGCTGACCACATGAGTGGTAGCGGAGATGTAAAGGAGGAGCGTCTCGCCTGGTGTTGGTGGCGTCATGATCGGAGGTGTCGTCAGAGATTCCTTCAGAGCTTCGAACGCCTTCTGTGCTTCTTCATCAGATACGAACTTATCTGCCTTCTTCAATAGCTTGAAGAAGGGTAGACCTTTCTCACCGAGCTTGCTGATGAAACAACCTAGAGCCATCATCATTCCTGTGAGTTTCATGACGTCCTTTTTGGAAGATGGCTTGGCCATCTTGTGTATAGCATTGACCTTTACGGGGTTGGCTTCAATGCCTCGGTGTCCGACCATGAAGCCCAGGAGCAATCCGGAGGGAACACCGAAGACACACTTGGTCGGGTTGAGATTCCACTGAAATTCCCGTAAGTTGGCGAAGGTCTCAGTGAGGTCGGCGATGAGCTGGTCTTCCTCAGTGGTCTTAATGACCACATCATCGACGTAGGCTTCGACATTCTTCCCGATCTGCGACTTCAGGCACTTTTGTATTGCCTTCTGATACGTTGCTCCAGCATTTTTTAGGCCAAAAGTCATGACCTCATAGCAGTAGATGCCGTGGGGCGTTATGAACACTATTTTGTCTTCGTCGTCGGGATTCAGGGCTATCTGGTGATATCCAGAGTAACAGTCGAGGAAGCAAAGTAGGACGCTGCCGGCCGTGGAGTCCATGACCTGATCGATGCGAGGAAGAGGGAAGGGATCCTTCAGACAGTGCTTGTTAAGGTCGGTGTAATCGATACACATTCTTAATCCTCCAGTCTTCTTGGGTACAAGAACCGGGTTTGCGAGCCAAACCGGGTGTTTACATTCTCGGATGAATCCTGCAGCTAAGAGCTTACAGACTTCGGTTTCTATAGCCTGTTTTCTATCTTTTGCAAATCACCAGAGCTTTTGCTTGATAGGTCGTGCAGTCTTGTTTACTTCAAGGGCGTGCTCAGCCAGCTCCCTGGGGACACCGGGCATGTCAGACGGACTCCATGCGAAGATGTCGGCGTTGCCCCTGAGGAAACTGGTGAGCGCGAGTTCCTATTTGGGGTCGAGGTCGGCCCCAATGGTGACTTCCTTGGACGCGTCGGGCAGGGCGAGGCAAACTTTCTTCACAGCAGGGCTTGGGTCCAGGGCTGTGTTTGTACGCTTCTGCTCTGGCACCTCCAGAGTGGTTTGGTCGATCTTTGCAGCTTGAGCGATCATGACCGTGGCTGCAGCTTTGCAGGCAGAGTCTTTGGCGAGCTCGACGGTAGAGCTCTCGCAGTTGTAGGAAACCATGATATCACCGAGGACGGAAAGGATTCCGTTTGGTGCCGGCATTTTCATGATGAGGTAGGTGTGATGGGGTATGGCCATGAACTTGGCCAACATAGGTCGGCCAAGGATGGCGTGGTAGGAGGAGCGGAAGTCCGCGACCTCGAACGTCAGGTACTCCGTACGGAAGTTCTCCTTTGTGCCAAAGCTGACCGGCAGGCATACATGACCTATGGGGTACGCAGCCCTGCCAGGCACGACCCCGTAGAAGGGCTCATCGCAAGCGGTCATCTTGTTGAAGTCGAAGTCCATCTTTCTGAGCGTCTCTGTGAAGATGATGTTCAGGCTGCTGCCCCCATCGATGAGGGTCTTAGGCAGGAACGCCCCATCCACTATGGGGTTGACGACCAGCGGGTAGGTCCCGGGGTCAGGTATATGCACCCAATGATCTTTCCTGGAGAAAGTGATTGGGTATTCTGACCAATGCAGAGGTTGTGGAGTTTCAGTGTTGACGTGCCCGATCTCCCTCGCATTTGATCGCAGCTGCCTGTTGGTTTTGGTCGCTTGGCGACCACCGACGATGAAGTTGATCTCTCGATTGGCGTTTTGAAATGCACCATTGGGGTTGCCCCCTTTTGGTGGTGGTGTTGGAGAGCGTTCCTTGCGGTTGTTGTCGTTGTGGTTGTGGTGTCCTGGCGGCGACGATCATCACGTCGGTCGTCGTGACGGTCGTCGCAGCGGTCATCGCGATGGTCATCCCGCCGGTCGTTGCGGTTGTCTTCGTGACGATCATTGCGGCGGTAGTCGTCGTGTCGGTCATCACGACGATCATCACGGCGGTAGTCGCGGTGATAATCACGACGGTCCCTGTCATCGTTGCGACGGTAGGGTCGGCGGTCGCGGTAATCACGTCGATTAGGTTGACGGTTACGGTTGTCGTAGCGGCGGTTGCCGTTCTGGTCGTCGTTGTTGTCGCTCTTGGTCTTCTTGGGTTCCGGAGGCACCCCGAGGGCGCGTTTTAGCTGTTCGCACTCCCTCATGGTGTGCTTGGCGTCGCGGTGGTACTGACATTGGTCGTCCATGACCATGTTGAAGTCACCTTCAAGAAAGGTGGAAGGTCTGGGTGGATCAGCTACGTAGGCCTCGCCGGATCGCTTTCGCGACCTGTTGCCGCCATCTTGGTGGTCTTCTCCGTTGAAGTCATGCATCACCGCGTCTTGAGTGTCGACTAGCTTGTCGACGTAAGCCATGAGGTCGGCGATAGTGTGGGCGTCAGCTTCATGGATCTTCTCAAAGAGCTTGATGTTGGTGACTCCCTTCTTGTAGTAGGTGATGACATCTTCGTCCTCAACACCTGCAAGTGTGTTGCGATTCTCGAAGTAGCGGTTGGTGTACTCTAGGAGAGTTTCGTCGCGCCTCATCCGCACTCTGGCGAGGTGATGAGTGTTTCCAGGACGGTTGTAGGTCGCCTGGTAGTTGGTCGTGAAGAGCCGTGACAAAGTTGCCCAAGAGGTGATGCACTCTGCTGGGAGATTGTCGAGCCACAAGAGTGGTGCTTTGCCCATCACAAGGGGGAAGTATCCCGCCATGTGGTCTTCGTTGCCTCCAGAGGCGCGTGCCGCAATGCTGTACATCTTGAGCCAAATACTTGGGTCGGAGCGACCGTCGTATTTTTCAATGGCTGGCTTGAAGTCTTTAGGGTATCTGATCGTCCTGAGACGTCGTGAGAATGCTGGGAAGTTGTTGACCGCTCCAGGACTAGCTGACGGGGCATAGGCTGTCGGGATGATGTAGAGGTCGTCGGGAGGACCATTATCTTGGTCGTACTGGGCACGTCGTAGAAGCTCTTGGTCATGCATCTGCCGTAGTTCTGTTGCTTGGACAGGATTATTGGCGTCGAGGGGATCAGGGACCCCATGGTCACGGTTGTAGTTAGCACGGTGTGCTATTTCCACTTCATCTCGTATACGTCGACGCTGGCTGCCTTCAGCGTGGTTGCCTTGTACTGGCGGAGGTTGAGCTCCGGCGTTTTGTCTTGGATTGGCGGCGATGTTTGGTTGGGCGCTAGCAGCATTAGCTGCGTTGTTGGTGATGTTGCCTACGGCGTTAGCGGCAGCATTGGCTGGAGGATTGGCCGCGGCGTTGGCGGCAGCGTTGGCAGCGAGGTTGACCGGCTGCACTACTTCGTTTTCACCTCGTCCCTCTTCAGCCACGGGCTCAAGGGGACCATTACTCCGGTGTCGCTGGCGGGGGTGCTCGGATCTGCTCCTGGAGTAAGAGCTTGCAGCCGATCTGCTGTACCCAGGGCCCCTTTCTTCGACCTGAGTGGTGGCGATGCGGATATGAGGTTGAAGACGCCGTATTGCAGGAGTATCCTCAAGTTGGCCTAGTGCGGCAAGAGCGGCCCCCAGGTTGGCTTGAGGAGAGTTGTAGACCTCATGACCGTCCTGCTCAAAGTCCCTCAGGAGGTCTCTGGCACGCAGGCGGTTTCGGCGAGGCTCATTGCGTTGCTGGTGCGGCTGAGGAGCTGCTGGAGCTGCGGGTGCTTGCATCCTGATGTTGCCTGGTGGTTGTTCTGCAGCCGGGGCGGCTGCTGCTAGCTCCTGCTGACGTCGTATCGCTCTTGCAGCATTGGCATTCTCGCGCTCCACGCGCTGCTCATCTGTCTCTCCGTCTTGAGGTGGTACATCCGCAGAGACAACCAAGACCTCGCGATCTGGAGTCTCGAACACTTCTCTCGGATAGTTCGGGGAGATGGTCGTGTGGGCGATCTGAAACGCGAGGCGGTCCGGGGACGGCTCTCAGTTGATCTGGCGGTGATGAGCCGCGGTGAGAGGTCGTCGAAGCTTCTTGAGCACACGGCACTGGCGAGCCGTGTGTTTGGGGTTCTCGTGGATGGGGCAAGGATCGTCGAGGTGACACCTGCAGTTTCCACGATCTGGTGTCTTGGGTCCAGATTCGATTTGGATTTTGCGCTTCATGTAGCGAGACGCTACATGAGTTGCGTTCCGCAGGCCAAGAGGCATGCTGGATGAGGATGGAGGGGTCCTGCGAGGGCGTTTGACGCGTTCGCAGACCTTGATCGTGTCGGAGAGCATGCCTTCAACACGATCGAGCCCCGCGATCAGGTCACTAGGAGTGGGTGGGTGGGTTTCCGCCAGCAGATCTGTACCGACCTGCTGGTTGGAGGTGACCGCATTGCTCTCGATGACGAGGCAGGCGGCTGGAGCGGTGGATTTCGCCGGCATCGAACCGAAGCAGATGTTGACGGGATTGGTGAGGATGTCCGCCATGCTTTCCGGGAAGATGACGCCGTTGGTCGGAGCCATCGAGTTGCACGAAGAACCTTGGATTCCTCCCCTACCTGGCGCGCTAACTGTCAGATGGTGAGATCTAGACAGCCCACGGGGGTGTTAATCCCTGTGGTTTAGTTGTTTGGTGAGGGGGAATCTAAGGCTAAGAACTCAAAGGTTGCGCTTGAGCACACGGAACACAGAGAACATGGCGGGTTTATACTGGTTCGGGCCTCCGGAGAGTAAAACCCTACGTCCAGTTGTTGGTGTAGATTGGTTGGGGATTGCGTGATTGTACAAGGGTTGCCTCGCCCGCCTTATATTGGCCAGCGGACGAGGTCGGTTCCCCGACTCCAGGTCGATTACGACCTGGAGACCTAAATCTAGATTACAACACTTGCCATATCCGTCGATCTGCTCGGTCGGAATCCACCGATGTCTTGTCTTGCACGCCAAGTCTTGTGACCGTTCTGGATAAGGTCGTCTGGGGAATCTTCTAGAAGGTCTTCTGGAGGTCGTGTGGGCCACCAACTAGGTTGGTTGGGCCCACTGACAGGTCGGCGGGTCTTCTGACAGGCCGGACCCACTTGTCGGGGATGGTCGTGAACCTGGTCGGTGGGGACCCAGGGGTACCCATGTCTCACAGTCGGTAAGCATCTTCTCCGCCGTCTCCACTACGAATGGTCCTATGGACGGCGTCGGGAGTGCAGCCACCGACGAGGCAGGAAGGGACACACGCGGCGGCAGCCTGTCCGTCAGGAGCTCGCGCAACAGCGCTAACTCCTTGTGAATCCCGCGGATGGCAGCGCCGTGGTCGAGGAGCATCCGTGTCACCTCCTCGGGTGAGAGGGTGTGGGGGAGCGAAGGAGGGCCCGGCGGCGCTACAGAGAACAGGGCCGACGCAGCCCAGGGATGTGCGCCGGCAGCCTAGAATCCAGCCATGGGCTCTGATACCATTGTTATGAACTGCGATGCGAGGGGAAGGTGATTGGAGGATTTGGGGCTGATTTGTGGGGGAATTAGGGTTGCGGGCTACAGTACCCGTGGTGCTATAGTACCCATGGGTACTGTTCATGCCTAGGGTTGTGGCGGCGGCTAGGGTTGGAGGGGCGCAGGGAACGCCGGCCGCGGGGCTTCGCCCACGGCCGGCAAGAGAGAAGGGTTTTCCTTCTAATCTCTTGCTTGATTTGATTGATACATCTCCTCTCTTTAAATAGAGAGGATTACTTGACCCCTAAGTAAGGACTTGATCTTATTCCTAAACCTAACCCTAATGGGCCTGCCGAGACTTGATACAAACAAACTTGGAGTGCCTCGGCGTATATGGTGGCAGAGTGGATGAACGAGTTGAGCGTCGAGGTCGAACGGGTGGCTCCTCCGTGTGCCCTTGTGGTTTATCCCACATGGACAAGCTTCGTGTACTCCTCTTGCCTCCAAGGAGCAGCTTGTCGTTCCTCGACGGTGCCACGTCCTCCTCCATGCTTTGCGGGGATTCGGAAATAGAATGCTTCCACGAAGAGTTAGATGGCGCCTCCGATGATGATGACCGTGTCCTTCTTCCGAGGACGATGTTCATGGCCTTTCTCATCATGCCTTGCTGCACAAATTCGCAAACAACTCTCCCGGGGGTTTCTCGCCAGTAGAAAAATGCACAAAGAAAGTACCCCCCTCCATCCATCTATCCAAAGCCCATTAGAAAACTGAAAAATTCAACTTTACAAGGCCTATTTCGGTTTTCCACAGGTGATTAAGGCGTTAAACCCTTCGTTGATCGGTGTTGCATTTATATCATCGCACAACTTGCCTTGGGAGTAAAATATGCGCGGCAACATCCGGATCCGCTGCTCCGTAGATTCTCCTTTTTTCACGTACAGCCCCAGTCGTTAGGAGAGGGCACGCGAGGGGTCTGTTTTTTCCCAACCACATCCGATCAATATGCGTGGGGAGGGATGGCAAGAGTAATGACCAGAAAAAATGTGGATGCAGTTTAACGAGGTAAAATAAATGTTGTGATGAGTTCAGTTTTCTCTCCTTGGTCTTTGAGTCAAGAAAATATAGGCCTAGGATAGATGGATGGAGGGAGTATATGGAAGGGCAAGCATTGTAACGAATTTTTGGGAACTTTTAGAGAAGGAGGTAAGGCACGATTTTTTCTAAGTGGTTTGTAAGGTCTCTGGACTGTGAACTTGGGGGCATTAACTTGCAAATGAAAGAGAGGTTTACCTGAGGAAGATGGATGCCGGGGGCCATAGAAAGAGGCCAGGCCGGCCGGATCAGGCCGACTGGCCTGGGGTCCCTGCTACCCCATTTGCCTTGGTTTTTCCCTGAGATACTCCTTGCTCCCTTGTTGCCTTGTGTTCTCATGCTCCACGAGAATCCACCGCCCAAACATCCTCGGTCACTCCTTCCTTTTGAATGATGAGATCAATGCCTCCCTCCTTAACTTTATGTCACTTCTTATCTTCCATAGTTCCTGTGCTTTCACTTATTTCCTGCAAAACAAAGTCATGTTGCCCTACCTCATGCTTGTCCTTTACATGTGCCCAAGATGTTTTGATAATAGAGCCTTCCCGTGATGCACTATGGAGCACAAGGTGTTAAATAAACCTCAAATCCTTCCCTTGATCGTGTTTAGATGCTAATTACTCCTCTAAATTTCATAAATTAAGGATTAACTCAGAGCTAGCAATGAGTCCAAATATATTATTAGAAGAGTTTTTAAACGTCAAAAACTTTCCAACTACCTTTATTTTGGTTGCACCGAGATTGTTTGCTTTCATTAATTGATAGCAAGCTCCTCCGGCTTGGCCGTGGGGTTATGGGTTTAGGTTCTAAGTCAGAGGGATCGAGAGGAGAAGCAGGCATCGTCAGCAGGGGTCGCAGCTGGTGGAGGATTCAGCATCCACTCCTAGGAGAGGATCTCAATCCGGCGACCTCCAGAGGGCACGATTGGAGGGCTTTGCCGGTTTTCGATTTGATGGCTCCGCACTGCCAGCTGCTGATTTCCAATGTCAATCTTCACCTTTAGGCTCTAGGTATTCATCCATACTCCAGAAATTCCAATCGTCTCTGATTTCTAGTCTCAATCAACTCTGGTTTTCCTTGTGTAACTTAAAGCCAAGAGCTTGCGTTTGTTACTTGTTCCAAAGTTCATGATATTCTTCACCTGCTTGTGATTATAATTTGACTGCTGGTTGAAACACTATACTTTGATAATCAGAGTACAATCTCCTAAGTGCACACTCATCAATATTGGTGAGTACTTTTTTATGAAATTGGGGGGGGGGGGGGCGGGGCGGAAACCCCACCTACTTTCATTGATGGAGCTTCTTGCAAGCTCAATAAGATATGAAGTTCAACAGTTTTACAAATCCAACACAACACAAGAGAGAGGAAAAGAACAACAACACAACACAAAAACAAAACACAACAGCGCATACAAGAGCATACATCACAAAGCGCACACACATAGCTACAAGATCAACGGTTAGTCCTCTAAAAAATGAAGGCAATTCACTTATCACCGAGCACCGCCACCTCCAAATAGCTAAGTCCATTAATCTCCATTCCACAAAGTGATCGTAACGCTCAGAGTCAAATTCGACAGACGACGATCATGACTTGAATCGCCTATGGAGCATATCCGGGATCCAATGGCTGAGCCCCCAACGCCATTTGAGGGGAGGAATCCTCAAAGGGGAAGGACCGACAAGAGGAGAACAAGGAAATCCAAGAGAGGGGATCATGGTCTCGCAGCCCGGCATTTGATGAGGCGATGCAACCAAGGAACATGGATAGTGATGGAGTTTAGAGACTGGAAGCAGACACCTACTGGTAAGAAGCTTGTGCAGCCATCAAGGAAGGATTTCAGCCAAGAGCCATTTGTAGTGCAAGCACTTGGTGTTGATGCCGGGCAGGTTCCTCCACAACGATACCTACAGGTAGGCGCGACGTTAATGACGTCGTCGCCATCGGTCTGGCATAACCAGAGCAAGATTTTCACCTGGGGGAAACTTGTGGCTGAGGGGTAGGGGGGCTATTGCGACGCCTCCAGGGAGGTAACGACGTCCGCAAATGCCACCATCGAAAGCACTGAAACACATGTCGGGCATGGCTTTCGCCTGGAGCTCCCCAAGACCCTTTGCCGCACGACACCTAACCATGGTCAGCAAAGCCATGGGCACGCCTGTACGCAACCACCGTGGTCGTCGGTATCGATGCAGACAGCCTCAGCACTAGGGGAGCCGCAGAGGAGTGCCAACAAGGACAGCATGACCCGCTTTGCCATAGCACAGCAAATCGGGCCGCCCGACAAAGGGAGACAAGGCGCATACAAGCCGGTGAGCCCATCTGCCCCGCCGCCTGTCGGGCTGCATGGCGCACCGCCACACGCTGGCAACAGCGAGCCCTAGCAAGGCCCAGCCACAGGGGGTGCCGGATCTGTCCTTGGTAAGCCGGACCCATCCGCCGGCTAGAGGACCCCGCCGTCGGCGGGAGCGGCATCCCCCTAACGGGTTCAGACCTTTGGTGGTGCCGGCCATTGCTCTTGACCTTTCGAAAGTGGTCCTGAAAGACTTGGGGAGGGGAGGGGAGTTGGAGAAGGGAGCCCCGCCGCCGCTGTCCCAGCAGGTTTCTGACGGCTTGCTCTAGCGGCGGCGAGGGGGTGGGCCAGGGCGGAGTGCCTCGCAGCGGCGGCGCGGGTTCCCCCGAGTCGCCTCGCAAGGGAGACGACACACGGACGGGGGGGGGGGGGGGGGATTCCCTTTGATCTATTGATGAGTACTTCAACAACAACTAGATATTTTCTTCTTTGGAGTCAGCATGCTATTAGAGACAAGCAGAGCAAGAAGCTCTATACTCCGACGATTAGAGGAAGAAGGAAAACATGCTATTACACACTATCATTGGAGCAACTAAGGCATAGTTCACATATGTATATACACAATACATGCATGGGTCCTTGGGCCTCCACAGACGCAGACACAACCCAACAGATATATTTGTTCAGCACAGAAATGGCGAAAAACCAATTACGCGGTGCACATAAATTAATATCCATCACACAGATATCAAATTCTAACTTTATTTCCATTACACAAATTTAAATTCCAAGTTTATTTATAGGTGACAGCATATATTACCTTTGGTCATGATGATTTACATAACATAATTAACCAGATGAGATGATCAGCTGCCATTGTTCTGAATCCTCCTCTTCCTAGAAGCCATGCACCTAGGTCTTCGAATCTCGCAGCCAAAAAAGTAGCTGAAGTGGGGTGGTACGGGGGATCTCCACGCGAGAACATCAAATTTCCCTTGAGGCGTAGCAGTTCCAAGTAAGACCACTTGCACCGTCATTGTAGTAGTTCCGCTGCTGTGATCAACAGAGCTTGTTTCATAGTCATCAAGAATTACAAAATCTTCGTATGATTTGTTCACTCTGGGTACATAGACTGGCTCAGTGACCTCCCATATATCAACTTGGTGTGCACCACCAAACAAGTTCTTATGCTTCAATTCTTGCAAGATTGTAAGCGCCGAGCTCCAAAACCGGGCATCGACATTTGATTTCAGCAATTCACTGAACATGTTGGCATTCAGGAAACACCCGTTCAACTCCATTGCCATATCCATGGCTATGGATGCCAGCTTCGGGTGCTCAGCTGCGTCCGTGCTCCCAAACAAGCGAACCTTGAAGAAGTACCAAAATGCCTCCTGGTCAAAAAATTGCAATGCTAGTGGGGATGTGGTTCCAAAACTTACAATCTTGTCCGATCGACTCGTGACTATGATTTTGCTGCCACGTGGAAGATGGCGTATGAAAGGTGATGAGTATAATCTCCGCCACAATCCCTCATTGATATTCTCATTATCCAATCTTTTTGAAAACCTATCCCCATCCAGTTCAACAACGACTAGTATCCTTTCTGCTTGCAAGGCAGTAGGGTTCTGATACGTGATGACAGCATCTGCAAGAGTCACCGTGTTTTCATTTCCAAGATTGGCTCCGCAGAAGAACACAATCTGAGAGAAATGACCACGAACCCTCTCGTCATTGCAGGCGTGCTCAACAAGAGTGCTCTTGCCAACTTTTCTAGGGCCAATGATTGGCAGGACACCAGGATTTCCATCACCTGTAGCCTGACCTGCTTGCATCAGGAAGCTGACAACGCGCTCCATCTCCGTTTGGCGACCGAACATGCACTTGTCCAAGACCAAGTACATGCTGTACGGCTGACGGTACAGACGAGGGCATCCGCTAAGGAACACAACGAGCTCACTTGCATCTTCAATGGTGGCCTCGAGGCAGCCAAGAACTTGCTGGAGCTGCTCCTCTCGATCACCCGACGAGCTAGCAGTGCTGCTGCAGCCAATAAGGAGACGACGGGCACGCTTGGCAGCATTGAGATTGCATGGTGTAAACAACTGCCTCACTGCTTGATGCGTGTCTTTGGCTTCATCCTTCTCCTCGTCTCGGCATCTCAAGGTGTAGACGGTGTAGTAGCCTCTGTACATCGCCTTTCTCATCATGTTGAGTTGAAGCAGCATCGCCTGATTCGTGACCTGCCGCTCCTCTGCCTCCTCGACGACGATGCGAACCCGGAGCAGAAGCCTCTGCAGCCTGTTGAGCCCCTCCTCTACCGTGGGCCTTGAGCATCTTTCCTGATATCTTTCCATCAGAAATGACATGGACCTGCTGGTAAGTTCACTCAAAATTGCAGAGAGAAACATCGCCATTGTTGATCAACTCAATCGGCTATATGTATCCTCCGATCTTGAGTCCTGACAGCAACAGCAAGAGCAGATAAGAAATGTGATCAAGTCCCTAAATGCCACCTACAAACTCTAAAAATATATTGGGCCATTTGGGGCTCCTGCATTTGGGGCTCCTGAATTTTCCCAAAAACTTTGTAATTAAAAACTTTGTTTCGAATTTTGAAAGCTTCTACTTCAGAATCTCATTAGAGCTAGAGATTGGATCAACTGAATTAGTTTCGGGAGTAAATTGAATCTAAATTTGTTGAGAGTGTTAGACGACAAAATGGACAAGTGAGCTTAGTAAAATAGAATTTCCCCCAATTTTTTCTATTAGGAGCGGTGACTGTGAGGTTAAGGTTAGTTAATTATTCTTGGTGGTATAAACAACTCAAATTTTAGCCTTGTAACTAAACCTGGGCTCACTACCGGAGGATGCCCCTTTGCCGTGCGCCGACAACGGCTGAAAAAACGCTCAACAGCCTCTTTGCTGTGTGTTTTCACCATTACGCACGACAAACGGCCCTCGGCAGTGATCTGTACGGTAATGGCTCTTTGTCGTGCGCCGTTTACTGTGGCGCATGGTGAAGAGGCTTTGCCATGCGTTTCGCATGGCGCATGGAGGCTTGAAGTGCAATTAATTAGTTAAATATAGTAAACGACTACAAAAGTCTACCAAATTTTACCATGAAGTATCACATGTTATACGTATAGAGTAGAAAAAATTAAAAGTAAGAAGAATTTGTTTTGAGGGACAGTTGGATTTGGGACTTAGGAGGATATATGTATGGGAAAAAAAACTTTGTCATGCACCAAACTAAAAACACACGGCAAACACACCTCTTTACCATGCGTCAAAGTAAAAACGCACGGCAAAGGAACCTCTTTGCCGTGCGCCAAACAAAAACCCACGGCAAAGACTTTTTTAATAAAATCCAAATTTTACATAGAAAACATCAAAATTGTCGAATGGCTTCAAAACACCAAAATTTTACATAAAACAACTTATGTTGTTTATTGCCTATAGAAAAAAATTTGAATTCAAATTCAACTTTGATCGTTACTTTTAATCCAAATCTAACCATATACTTCTTAACTATATGAAACTTCATCTGAGATGTTTCAATTTATAAGCATCGTACATGACAAAATGTTCAAAAGTCATTCAAAATTTTACCACAACCTTCACACATGATATCATGAGATATAGACAAATCTCATAATTTTCAAACTTCATTTGCATTTTTGAGAATTTGTAAATCATTTGGACACACGACCATGGTCGTGTTTCTTGGTCAAGATGTTTGAAATTTATTTTGATTTCATAGAAAAGGTCTTAAATTGGGCTAAATAACATGAATATCATTTTTCACTCATTTTATTCTATTATTTGAATCATTCGTAGTTCAAATTTGACTTTTTTCAAAAAATTTCATGAAATGCAATTAATTAGTTAAGTATTATATTAAATGAATACAAAATTTACCAAATTTAACCATGAAGTATCACATGTTGTATGTATGGAGTAGAAATTTTTCAAAGTAAGGAGAATTTGTTCTGAGGGGCAATTTGATTTGGGACTTAGAAGGACATATATATGAAAAAAAAACACTACCGTGCGCAGACTAAAAACGCACGGCAAACACATCTCTTTACCGTGTGTTTTTTTTGTGGCGCACAGCAAAGGGTAAAAAAAATCATCTCTACCACCCCGTTACTAACGGTCGCAGCGAGGGACTAACGGACGATGGGAAAAAATAGTTTGCCGTGCGACAAATGCACGACAAAGACATGTGTTTGCCATGCGTCGCAAAAAAACGCAATGCAAACCCTTGTATTTGCCGTGCGTTTTTTTGTGACGCACAAACAATAATGTATTGTGCATTTTTTCGTGCGCCCTCTAAAAAACGCATGGCCATGCGCCTGATAAAAAGCGCACGACAAAGAATAAAACGCACGACAAAGTGTGATTTTCTAGTAGTGGCTATTCTTTTTTTTTTCAAGCGTGTCCGTAAACAAGGATTCGACGCCTCAATATTTCATACTCGGTAACACACTAGCATTACATGAACTTTTTAAGAGGGAACATATCAGTTGCAAACCATATATCTTGTGCAAATTTGAAAACATTCAATCAAAGTCACAAGAGACCCTCATATATCTTGAGAAGAGGGGGTTAGCGTGGACTATAAACTAGAGCCGAATCTTGTACTATATATGTTCTTTAGAGGCTACTCGTGGCACACACTAAAGTTCGGCGCGACATGATGAACTTTAGACCACATGTCAGCGTGACATGACGAGGGTAGCGTTGTGCACGCCGTGCGTAGGATATCAGCAAGGTAGGTGGCATATCGTGGAAAAAAAAACAAAGAAACACTCGACCCGAGTAGTGTCGCAATTAATCCCGTTAATGTTGACAGTAAACAGAGATAAAGAAATAGTAAACACGTACGTGCTTACGAATGCATGAAAAAATTAGCAGATCAGTACCACCAGCAGTCAACGGTACGTACGCCGGAGCTCCGCCGTCGTCGACGCAAAGCTGCCGCTCCTTCCTCGGCGTCAATCTTGGGCTCTTGGCTGGCTTCTACTCCACATATATATAACCGGATAAATGAAGTGAAAGCATCGAGCCGTTCGGATAAAAGGTGTTGGGTACACAGTATACTAAACGTCTTGACCACGCGCACGCGTTGTTGGATACCAAAAAAAACGTCTTTAGACCACGCACACGCGTTGTTGTATACTCCAATTCTCCGAGCGAGGTTGGACGCGCGTCGGCTCGTAATAGACTGACGACGACGACGACGACTGACTGACTGATCGTCGACGTCGACTGACGGTTGGGGCATATGGCAGATTTCTCCGTAATCTGAAATGTGAACTCTAGTTTGCCCTTTCGTCTGAACTCCACCTATTCAAAGCAATATGGCAGTCAAAAAAAAAAGCCATATGGCAGTTGAAAATGATCTCGAATTCCCAATGCATTTCAGAAGCAACAACAGGGCTGGTTTTCGCGGCTGTGACTTCCAACACTTGCTCAAAATTACCCGCCATGCATGCCATCCTGAAATGGCATACCGGTTCGATTTATTTTCGTTGCCCCCTTCCCGGCCTGACCTCTCGCAGCTGCCGACCCGAATTCTGAGACGACCTATTACTCCTTTCGTCGTCCCCCCAAATTTTTTTCACCCAAAGTGTACCCACATTGTGGGCCAGTGTTCACGTCAGCTGGTGCACACTGTATGCCACAGTTCACGTAGTCAAACTTTCTAATACGGTATGCACGACGCCAATCCCACCCACAAATCACGATCACGCCCAAATTTATTTTCCATTTGTTTCTGTTTTCCAAATAGACCAAACCGTGTGTGTCTGTTTCCTTTCATTCACACGAAACCTTCCTTCTCTCATTCCTTCCCTAATTTAAATTAAATCCCGCCTACCAATCATGATCACACCCAAATTTATTTCCCCTTTGTTTCTCCTTTCCAAATAGAATCAAACCGTGTGTCTGTTTCCTTCATTCACAGGAAATATTCCTTCACTCATTCCTTCCCTAATTTAAATTAAATCCCGCCCACCAATCACGATCACACCCGAATTTATTTCCTCTTTGTTTCTCCTTTCCAAATAGAACCAAACTATGTGTATGCTTCCTTTCTTTCACAGGAAACCTTCCTTCCCTAATAAATTAAATGACATACAAATGTTTTTGTTTCCTTTTTAAATTGTTTGCACGACGTGACAAGTTTTGGCATGGGTGATTTGATTGCTGCGATTTCGGAATGGACCTGATTGATTGCCGCAATGCTGCCTTAATTTCTCACAAGCCCAGCAATCCTTTATAGCCGTTCCATTGTTGCTTGGTTCTTCTCGTGCGTGTTTCCTTTGCTGCTTGTGCAACGGGCTGCTGCTTGCTCATCGAAAGCCATCCCCGTGAGGCGCCAGCTCTCCAGTTAATCCCCGGATGATAATTTTCTTCCGGGGAGCTTTTGTAGGAGCGCGGGCATGCGGCGGCGAGGCTGTCAATTGCACGTCAGCATGGTTATCATCCGACGAGGTCTCCACGAATCGCGCATTAGGGCGGCGATGACGGGGTTGTGCACTGCTCCGTCAATCGTCCATCTTTGATCAGGTTTGTTCAGCTTTGTTGCCCTTCAGTCCGTGAACTATGATATGTACCCATCTCCCATCTCTAACTCCCTGATTCGACGCTAAGACAGTGGCAAGGGTCTATATCTGGATTTTGCAATGAGTCAATACATCCCCTTCGGTGATATTACGAACACAGGATCTCGTCGTGCCTCTCGTGGCTCGAAGAGGAAAAATGATCAATTGAGCAATACTTCTGAAGGCGGTGAGTTCCTTCTTTGATGAATCCACAGGTTTTAACCTCCTTTTGTTATACCAATGCATTTCCATTTTTTTTGTTCGAACCTGTTACAGTCAACAAGAAACGTCATGAGAGCTATGCAAGTTTACCAGCTGAAGTCAAGGAACAGCGGAATGCAAAGCGAAGACAAGATTACTAGCGAAAGAAGGTTGAGAAAGAGGCATCTGCGGCAGTAGCAGCTCAACAACATCAAGAGGTCACGCCAGTTTGTCAACGTAAAAGGGATGCTAACCTGGTTGCAGTGGCAGAACATACACAAGAGTTCACACCGGAATCCGTGTTGATTAATCTAACACCTAAATCAGGTTTTACAACATTCTGAGCTTGATTTTTGTTATTTTGTGGTATAATTGTTTTTATTTTGTATTTTGCCCTGATTATATGTCCAGGGCATCCCCATTATTTTGGTTCTTTTGCTGGCAGACAAGAATTTGCATCTTATACCGGTTGCCTATCTAATCATAGAATTGATTTGAGTACACCTGCATCAGGTGTGTTTCTTTCTGAATTAATTTAATATAGTAGTTGTACATTTTTTGACGCGTTGACATTAACATTTTCATGCGAAGCGGTTTTCCACGGTTATGGATCTATTACTGGTCGTCAAGGGTTTGCATCTTATACCTTTGGGCATGGAATTGATTTGAGTACACTAGCATCAGGTATGTTTCTTTTGCAATGGAAAATACAATGCAGTACCTTGATTCTTTTTTTACGCACTGACATGTAAATTTTCATGATGATATGTGAAGTGATTTCTCACGATCATGGATCTGCTAGTGGTCAACAAGGGTTTGTCTCATATTCTGGTTAGTTAATTATTTTACTTATAGTGTGTTGATAATTATTACTAATTAAATAATCAACACAGTTTTTTTTGACAAAAATCAAGGGATGGAATTATTACTTATAGTGTGTTTATTTTGCTAGCAGTGTTAAAGGATGGAATTGACAACTATGACAATCAAGACAAGTGGCTTCATCGGAACAATAATTTTACACGCGACCGAATTGTAAACGTAGATGTTGTTGGTGATGAATCCACCTTGTTGAAAATTTCATTGTCTAAAACAGGTAAGTATATGTATCACTGATGTTGTTCGTGATGAATCCACCATGCTGGAAATTCCATTGTCTAAACATACATATTTTTTCTTGATTAGTAGGTGCCCTTGGTTAGATGTAGAGTTGTGGTTTTTAGTAACTAATTTAGTTTGCTCTTTTAATTTGTCAGCCATATTAGAGGGAGGAATTGATCATGATGACAATCAAGACGAGTGGCTCCATCGGAACAATAATTTTGCACGTGATAGAATTGTAAATGTAGACGATGTTGGTGATGATGAGCCCAACAGGCTGAAGATTCCGCTATCTCAAACAGGTAAATATCCACACCAGTAATGTGGAGTACAACTGTAGATTAAATTGAATTTTATTTAATTGGTTAAAGGGAGTGACAAATTTTTTGGCTAGATTAGTAGTTTCTTCGCACCACTACTTCCACCTTTTTTTTTCTTTGATGTGGCTTCTTTATCATCACACTTGACATGGTGTCTTTGTTTCCTTGACCCGACAGAGGCGAAGAGGCCCCGACATGGCTTGGCCTGCATATAGTTCAAATGGTTGTTGATTTTTGGTGAATCTTGATACATATTACCACAATTTCTTTTTGGCTTAAAGATACTAGAGTCAAACTCTCAAGAAAAAATAGCTTTCTTAGATAGCAAATTACAATTAGAAAATTAAGTTGAAGATTTAGTTAGGTATTTTGCAAAAAAATTAACTTGCAAAATTAGTTAAGATGTTTAAAACATATATGAGGTGGGTTATATCTCTCTAGAAAAGATAACAAAGTATTTAATTTAGATGTAACTGTACAATTTCCTAGAATTTGAATTTTACACCCTAATCCCTCAAAATCTTGGATATCATTTAGTTTGAACATATTTTGGTGAATATGTGTTCTACAATGGCATGTTATAGAACAATACCCAAGCTCAAACTGCGCAATTTTTATCTTGTGATTTTGTTGGCATAAGTTTTTTATCTCATTCATGAAGGGAGGGATGAAGGTTGTCTTTCTTACACATGGATGCTTCAAGAAATCTTGGTTGTTCTGCTATAAGATGTTGATATCAGTTGGGTTTATTTGGTTTAACGGGAAGATGGTTTAGAATTTAGACGTTATCAAAGATCACATGGTTATGAAGAAAATGAAGACCATCCTTAACAAATACTACAAGGATAAAAAACAGTAATATATACATGTCTTTGATGACTGATGTCATGTGTTTGATGGTCACGCTCTGATGGATTACTCCTTCCATTGTAAGTTGTAACTCTGGTATGTGGCATATGGAGCTCTCATCAAGGAGATCTTTTGGGAAGAATATGTGAAGCACATCCTAGCTATTCCTATCACTGGTAGAGCGGGAGGCTTTTGTACGCCCCTTTAGTCCCGGTTCAACTTTGGAGCCGGGACTAAAGGCCTTTCGTCGACGTGACCAGAAATGGTTGTGTGAGCCGCATACCCTTTGTCAGATGGTGAGATCTAGACAGCCCACGGGGGTATTAATCCCTGTGGTTTAGTTGTTCGGCGAGGGGGAATCTAAGGCTAAGAACTCGAAGGTTGCACACGAGCACACGAAACACAGAGAACACGGTGAGTTTATACAGGTTCAGGCCTCCGGAGAGTAAAACCCTACGTCCAGTTGTTGGTGTAGATTGCTTGGGGATTGCCTGATTGTACAAGGGTCGCCTCGCCCGCCTTATATTAGCCAGCGGACAAGGTCGGTTCCCAGACTCCTGGTCGGTTACGACCAGGAGACCTAAATCTAGTTTACAATACTTTCCATATCCGTCGATCTGCTTGGTCGGAATGCACCGATGTCTTGTCTTGCACGCCAAGTCTTGAAGTCGTTCAGGATAAGGTCGTCTGGGGAATCTTCTGGAAGGTCTTCAGGAGGTCGTGTGGGCCACCAACTAGGTCGGTTGGGCCCGCTGACAGGTCGGCGAGTCTTCTGGTAGGCCGGACCCACTTGTCGGGGACGGCCGTGAGCCTGGTCGGTGGGGACCCAGGGGTACCCATGTCTCACAAGCCCCCGAGTGAGGTGTAGGCTCAGCAACCTTAGAAAGGTCATGACGTAGTCGTAGAGCTTTCGACAGGTCGAATAGCATGCACGGCAGTCAAAAAGAAAAGAACAAATAGACTTAGCAGCCGACCTGTTTAAAGTTTTGCCGGACGAAGAGAGGTCGAGTGACGACCTATGGGAAGCAGACTTCCAATAGATCGAAACGACGATGAAAAAATTCAGAGGGCATCAAGGATGCACTCATAGAGTAGTATCCGAGCATCGTGGCGGCCAGGATGGCCGGTATGATGATCCAAAAAAGAAAGAGAAGAAAAGGAGGTCGAGTAACGACTTGATGAGAAACAGGTTTCCCAACAGGTCGGTACGACGAAGAAAACAAGAGGGCGTCGAAGACGCTCTCGTAGAGTAGTCCCCGAGCATTGAAGCAGGCAGCATGGCTGGTTTGATGCTCAAAAAAGAGAAGAAAACTAAGTCATGGTCTTGATTAAACGAAGTGTAAGGACACCCAGATCTCCAAGCATGGCTGCAAGGGGTCTGGCAGGGCCGACCTCCGGGAGGCCTTGTAGGCATGCCGACCTCAAAGAGGCCTCAAATCAACAATGTCCAGTATCCGAGGATACCCAGCAGGATCTTGAAAGATGCGTCGTATGAAGAGGTCTTCTGTGGTGGTTGAAGTAGTTAACGATGAAGCCGTAAATCTGTTTATCTTGACCGAATGGAGTGTAGAGACACCCAGATATCTTGCATAGCTGCAAAGAGTCTGGCAGAGCCACCCAAGGCATGCCGACCTCAAGAAGGTCTCAAATCAAAAATGCCCAAGCACCCGGAGATACTTGGCAGGGCCATTAGGCGCGCACCCCACAGGGAGGCCTTTTTCCCCGACATAAAATCCTGGGTGTCCAGAGCAGGCTGGCGGGGCTATAAGAGCACACCGACCTCAGAAGGTCACACGTCCAGGGTGCCCAACTAGGTTGGCAGAGCCGTAGACATACCGAGGTATTGCAAGACCTAGGTATTAAGGCACGCCGACCTTAGGAAGGCTATTTTGGTGCCCAGATGACCAACATAGCTGCCAGCCATCCAGCAGAGCCATAGTACTAAGGTATTGACGACCTAAGTAGCGGGCACACCAACCACAGAGGCCCGACGAATTTGTAGACGTGAAGTTTCTGATCTTCAGGCGCCCAGACGGATCTGGCAGAGCAGCGAGGCACGCCTACCCCGGAAGGTCTTCAATCGAACCTACGACCATTCTGCTCAGGAAACAGAAATATAGGCTGATTGGAATAGGTCCGTTTACATGCAGAGCCATAGCGGGTGCACCAGGACGCAGAGCCTAGCGGGTGCAAATGAAAACGTCAAGTTGTAGAAGGAGGTCGTTGAGTTGTCGTCGCTTGTAGATATACCAAGGCGCTGAGCCCTCTGACATACGGTTAGGCTTTGTCTTTTTCCGTAGACTGCAGGGTCACGGGTCAACAGTGGTCGGAGATTCCCTTGCCACCTAGAAAATGACAAATTGCCCACAAATCAAGGAGGGTACTGTAGCCATGTGACTCTGCGGCGGGCTCAGGCATCATTGATGCACTAGTGACAAAGACAGTCACGAGACAGGGGTAAAGTCATCGCCTTTAATCGTGCACATGTCTGCAGGCCCTCTGAACCACGTGGTGCCAGTGTCATCACTTTGCCAACCACCCGAGGTTTGGCTTCGACTATAAATAGCACCGTGATCCTGAAGGAGGCAAGCACCGAGCATTGTTGAGCTATGAAGCCGCAGGATAGTGTTGAGGCCATGCCATGGACATGTGTCTGTCCACCAGATTGTAGGATGTTGAGTTTTGTAGAAGCTTGGAGCTAGAAGAACTCTTGCGAAATGTAGGCAGCACACCCACTCTTTGTACCGTGTCTCTGCAAGGTATCAAGGAGAGTTTGGAGGTGATGCTGTAGAGGCTCGAGGTGCAGCTGCGAGTCGCTGGTGAGCATCAGATGCTCGTCGGAGGCTTGTGCCCCGCGTCGAAGAGCAAGCTTGTGTCTGCATTCCATAGTCTGGCACAGAGCATGCCCTGCTACGCGGTGTCGTGCAGCTGTTTACCGCAAGGCCACCATCGAGGTCCTGAGGCTAGAAGAATTTTTGCGACGTGCTCGGCTGTAGCTGGGTACACCTCAAGGATTGCTCTAGGTAGATCAGGTCTTCGTGTACGTTTATATTTTTGTGCCGGGTTCTGGATCCAATAAGGTCGCAGGCGACTTGTGTACCTTCGGAGGACCCGTGTAATGTTCGCTCTCTTCTGTCATGTACTGGTTGTTCTGACGAAATGATTCATCAAAGACCTAAGTGATGTGATTGGGGGCTTATCGACCTTGTGAAGATCGAAATGTTGTTACCAGGACGACCTAATAACTTTGTCATTCCTCACGACCTAAACCCAGGGTGTAGGTCGCTGGGCCATCCGTTGGCGCAAAATCCGGTGAGATCGACTCGCGGAATTATCGGCATAGAGCCGTTAGGGCGAGCTCCGTACAGTAGAAGGAACCGTAACAGGCAGACCCGGTGGGGCCCTTATAAATAGAGCGGCGGGGACCATCGTTGACCGCACTCTTCATCTTCTTCCTCCCGTCGCCGTCACCGCCAGAGCCACTGCGCCATAGCCTCCGCGGCCCTGCATCCAGCCTCCGCCCTAGCTTTCTCAATCCGCCACCATCGATAGCAGGCCGCGCGCTAACCCCGTCATTCGCATCCCACTCTGCTGCGCATGCGCGTAAAAACCCTAGTAACCTTTAGATCCAGATCCATTCAAGCTCGAGAAATGGCGGCGCCGGCCTGTGCGATTCCCGACCCGCGGACGGTGTGGGAGTCTTCAACGATGACGGAGGCAAAGATTCAAGCACTGGTGGACCGCGGGCTATTGAGGCCGAAGGCGGAGGTGGATTGGAAGGCGTCTACGGGCGAGGCTTTCCCGACAGAGGACGACAAGGAGCAGGTCATCTTTGGTTCCTTCTTCGAGCGCGGGTTCAACATCCCCGCTGGTGATTTCTTCCGGGGTCTTCTCTTCTACTACAAGCTGGAGTTGGTAGACCTCGTCCCCAACTCCATAACTGTAGCATCTACGTTTATTCATTTCTGTGAGGTGTATCTGGGAATATCGCCCCACTTCCTTCTCTGGCGGCATCTCTTCTGCGTGAAGACCACCGGCAAGCACGCCGGTGTTGTAGGGGCTATTATGTTCTGCTTGAGGTCGGGCCTCATGTCAGAGTGGATTGATATAGACCTACCGGACAACACCGTTAGGTGGAGGTCGGATTGGTTCTACATCGCTCATCAACGGCCAGCGCTCCCAAAACGGACTGGGCACAAGCCCGTGAAGATACCGGAATGGGATCTGGCGCTATTCTTGCGCGAGGTGGACGACGTCAAGGAGGTGCTTGCACTGGTCACCGACCTCAAAGAGAGGGGCGTGACAGGAGGTTCCGTCGCTAGGTCTTTCTGCCGGCGCCTGATCCAACCGATCAAGGATCGGGTGCACCCGGCATATGAGTACTGGGGGCAATCAGACCCCACTCGCGAGGTAACCCGCAAGGTCCCCAAGGAGGAGATGGCGGCCAGGGTTTCTCAGATCTACGCCAGGAAGGCACGAATCAAGAAGTGCCCAAAGGCGTATTCGTTGTGTCGGCCAGCTGACCCAGTAAGTCCTGGAACTACTAGGTCGCTTATTCTATTCCGTTGCTTTACGTCGTTCTTACTCCTTTGCTCTTTATCTGTCACAGGAACGAGAGAGGTAGTTTTGGTGCCTGGCCCCTATTCCGAAAGGCGAAGAACCTCGTCGGAAGCTGAGGTCGGACAAGTACCAACCTCCAGCAGCTGGGCTGCTGGAGAATTATGAGTCAAATTCATCGGTGGAGGCTGATGAAGACACCGACCCAGAGGTTGGTGATGATGCAGCAAACCGCCAAGAGGCGAGCACCGCCGCAAAGCCCAGGCGCAGAATGAGGGCGGCAGCGGCGAAGCAGTCAGTCACGATGGCTGCTGCCAAGGTCGGAGTGGCGAAGACCGCTAAACTCGAGGTGGAGAAGAAGAGGAAGAGGAGGGTAAGTCCTTCCCCGGCGATTGAAGCGCAGACGATTCCTACACCTTCGGCCAGGGAGGTCGAAGATGAAGAAGATGAAGCTACTGATGACCCGCTGGTTGTTGAGGACCGGACGGCGAGGAGGTCATTGAGTCCCACGGCCAAGAGGCAGTGGGAATTGATGCAGAAGGTGACGGAGGACGACCTCCGTCAAGGGATGGAGGCGCAGCGGGCTGCTGCCGGGGTGCAGGCAAGGATGCCTGTGCTGGTGAAAGTACGGCCCTTCAGGCCTAAGCTACGCACCCCAGCTACTGTGACGTAGGGTCGTTTTTCTGAAACTTGTTCATGTGTTGGTCTTTGTTGGTTTTTCTTTTTCTTTGCGTTGTTTATGATGAAGACGTCTGCAGGCCGGTTGTCCAACCTGAGCGTGCCCTGGGCGATCAAGGGTCACCTTCGCGAACCAGGTCGGATGACCATGAGGTCGGAGCTCGGACCCTGGTTGACGACGCGAGGACGGCAACTCCTCCACCTGCTGCTGACTCTGGGGCACAGGGCTCTGTAGGCGACGTCGGGGTGACGACCTCTCCCCCCGTCATCGATGTGGACCCCATCAACGCGGTGCCCAGCACGTCGGATCAGGACCTGACTGGGGACCCGATTCAAATCGAGCAGCCGCCAAAGAATCCAGAAACATCCGGCGCGCAGGTACCAAGTTCGCCATCGACAGGGCCAACATTGAGGCATAGGGAGATTGACTGGAATGGTACTCCTTGGCAGGAGGATATCTTCGACGACCATGAGGATATGGTGGTGCTCCGGAACGCTATCTTGACGTTTAACGAGGCGTTGACGGTAAGCTTCTTGCGTTATCTGTGAAGACGTAATTTCAAACTGTATTTGATAACCTGATTTCTTGGGACAGTCCCTGGCTGGCCGCACGAAGGGCAGGGCCGACATGGTGAAGAATGCTGCAGCCACACAGCTGCGGGTGGTCGAGCTTGAGCAAGAGCTCAAGCAGGTCTGTGAGGCGGCATCGGCGGACAAGAAGAAGCTCGAAGACGAGCTGGCTGAGGAGAAGCGCAAGACCCGGGAGGCTAATGCACAGTTTAACACCGTGAACACCGGTAAGATCGAAATAATATAGTTTTCTTCACCATTGTTGCCAGAGTCTTGTACTACCGAGGTACTGACCTCGGGATGTTGCTGGCGTATAGCAGAATTTCACCGTCGAGAAGACGAGCTCAAAAATGAGCTAAAGAACACCAAGGAGAAGGTTCGAACCTTGGAGGTGAACCTCCGGGAGGTCGAGGCTGGTGGCCAGGAACTGAAACGGATGATGAAGGAGACCGTTGATAGTGAGTACGCTGTATCTCAAAAGCTGGCTTATGAGAAACAGGCTCGGCAGGACCTTGAGGTCAGTCTTGAGGTAGCTTTGAAGTCACTGTAGAATGACCAAGTAACCATTGCAGGGAAAGAGGTGGAGTTGAACAACTTGAAGAACGCTGCCCACTATGCAATGGACATGATAGCGTCGCAGGTCGAGGGAGAGGAGCCGAAGTCTGCTCTTGATTGTCTTATAGCCATACCCGAGAAGCTTCTCGACCTGCTGAAGGCAACGAGCCTGGCGACGGCCACAGAGGCCTTAGTGCGAGTGAAGTCGCACCACCCCGACGTTGACATGATCAAGGTCGAGGGGGGATCAGACACGACAAAGGACCTCAAGGCCCTGGAGCTTGAAGTTTGTGATGCCGCTTCGGCGGTGATGGACGCCCTTGACTATGAAGGCGACGACGGCGAAGAATAGTCTTAGTCTAGGAGTTGTACCTCCTCCTCCTCTCAGCCATGTACAATGTCATTTGGTGAAACCTTCTTTTGTTGCCTGCATGATGTACTTACTTTGTGTCTGCGCGAACTTGGTAGTCTTTGAGGTGACGACGTCTTGTATCTTGCCTCGCTAACCACTACTCACAGAGAGGCTGGCTTACCGACCACCACGGCTCAGCAGGGAGACTTACGTGTGATCGGTGCGCGGGAGGGAGTCTAGGACTCAGGTTTGGCAACCTTTACAACCAAGCAGGCTCGCAGCGACACAAAGCACGTAGTCATGAGGGATGATGTCCTTAGGTCTGAAGGACCGATTAGGCGAACCAGAGAGGGGGGGAGTGAATGGGAGCAGATAAAAATTCTTCTCGAAGGAGATGGGAACTCCAACAAGATGAACACGGCTTCCAACACACGTCTCCGACTCAACTACCCAAGTTGGTCAAGACCACATAGCCACTGGAGTGCTACTGGTCCTTGGAACCAACACTCAACCTTCTGAGCCAAAACTCACCAAACCACACAGCGGAAACTTGCACGGCTTGCTGCCTGTGCTACACCGGTCAGACCGATGGCCTGCGCCGGTCAGACCGGTGGACAGAGCCGGTCAGGCCGGTGGCTACAGCAGCCGCACAGCAAACGTTCCAGGAAGCCTCAGTGACTCCTCTAGGCCCTGGAACAAACACCACCACGAAACACAACCTGTGAGGAAGAAGAACCCCTCACAAAACCTAGCAAAACAACTCCAAGCACGCCAAGAACTGACCAGCAGAACCACGGGACAAAACAACACGGACAAGGCTGTTCCCCGAGACAAAAACCCACCAAGGGCTAGCACCGGTCAGACCGGTTAAGAGCACCAGTCAGACCGGTCGTGCCTGGGCAGCTCGGGATGAACAGCGCCCGTGAGTCAACTCCCCCAAATCCAACTCCCGATTCGCTCCACGGTTTAGCACAAGACTTTGGGGATAGTAGGAACACCTCATGGGTACTCCATAGCCAAGATTTGGTCCACCAAAACTTGTCAAATCAAGAGGAATCGAAGAAAATCCCACCAAGAACGCCTCTAACCCTAGAGCCACGAAAACCCCAAAATCGAGCCCCTTTGCTCACGGATTTGGAAGGGGAATCAAAGGGAAAAGAACCACGAAGGGTTCATGCATACATCCCCCACCAAATCCCAAAGAGAAATGCCTCGAAATCGTTCCAAGAAAATCGCCAAGAAAGGGCTCCGAAAATCACCAAAAAGGAGAAACAGGAAAGACACATCCAAGCCTTGAGGAACCACGCCGAATCATCTATACATACCAAAGAGGTTCATACAAGGTCTAGCTTGCCGCCCGATCATCCTTCCCTCTCACAAGATCTCACCATGAAGCTCTCAAGCTAGTCCCTCGAGATGGCTGCCATCCTCTCACCACTTGGGTTATATGGAGGCAACCGAAAGACGAAAATACCCTTACTAGCTAACTAGGGATACATGCCCCTCGAGGGCGAAATTGGAAGTCTTTGTCTTCGCACCATCAGACGGATGCCCAGCGACCGCAAACTTGCTTAGCCTCGACGCAAGCCTTGCGATCCCGACGTGTGTCCTCCGCTTCGAAGATTCCGGACTGCGTCGTCGCACACCGGTGCTCCTCACCGGTCAGACCGGTACCCACCGGTCAGACCGGTCAGACCCACCGGTCAGACCGGTCTGGAGCTGCTGCACCTCCGTCTTCGGTCTTGGCTTTGTGGATCAACCAAGGAACCCAGTGGTTTTCTGGTGAACCACCGAAAACCCCGCGAACTCGGTGTAGCCTCCGCCAATCACCACTCATGACTCGGCTCCCACGTAGTCCCGGGTCGACCTTGGTTTTGAGGCTCAACCAAGAAACCATCCATGACTTCATCTTGTCGTTCTTGCCACCATGCGGCCCGCACTTGACCCCGCTGGCCACCGGGTCCCTCGAACCAAGCCTACTTGTCTTCTCCACACCTGGAGGCCTCACCGGCAACGACCTTTCATGCTTGTTCTTCACCTGCACCTGCACCAGTCAAGCCGCAACCTGCACCTGCAATACTTAGCCAAGAATCAGTCCACACCACGTTGTCAATCACTCATCACACCAGGAAGCGACCATCCACCGGTCCTCGAACCACACCTGGCTCTCAATCTCCCCCTTGATGAGTGCATTGACAACACACACGTTTTGGTAACCAAGAGAAAAGGAAAGAAAAGAAACGACTAAAAGAAACTCCAACAAGCGATCGAAAGCCAAAGAAAAGGCAAAGAGCAAGATCACTTGAAGAAGACAAGTCTCGGACCCCTTAGGCAAGGGCAACGGCTCGACACATCCGAGACAAAACATGCTCAAGCAAACAGCACAAACCATCAAACCAAAGCTCGAAAACCACAAAGAGCTCCCCCTGCACACATGCAAGCTCCCCCTGAACCAATGCAACTCCCCCTGGACAAATGCATGCGAACCACTTCACGAAACAGAGCAGCTGCAACAGCTCAGCTCTGAGCGGTCAGACCGGTCGACACCACCGGTCAGACCGGTGCTCAACATGTGAACAGGACCAGCACTCTGACCGGTCAGACCGGTGACCTCAACCGGTCAGACCGGTGCACAACAGAGCCAAAAATGGCTCGAAACCACCTGAAAACCTTCCAAATGCATTCAGCAGGCCAAAACATGCTCAAACTTCTCCCCCTTGTTGACAATGCATGAATCAAGCCAAAAATGCATAAAATGCAACCTAGAGCTTCTCAAATAGACAAAATTCAACATAGGATGCTACACATGTCCAAACGAGCAAGTTAGATACTCTATAGCTTCGTAATGACATAAACTTCATGATCACCAAGTTTCACAACCATTGGGCGAAGCTAAGATAGAATTGAGCAATTTTGCGAAAAATCACCCTCTCATGAGCAAAGTCCTAAACATGAGCAAAACATGTCAAAATGGCAAAGCCACACAAACTTCATGCTAGGACAACCATTCTAAGCATAAGACCATCATAAACACCCACAAGCACCTCATGTCATGTCAAAGCCACCGAGCCATGTGCCTACTTCTATATATGAGACTTCTCATTGGTAGGCATCATGCAACGATTTAGCACCCAAAGCAAATTAAAATTAGCACATATGACATGGGAGCACATTTTTCGAGCAATTTACATTTCATTTTCAGATTTATAATTGGTACATGAAATGTCTTTGCGACAAAAAGGAACTTATGCCCCTCCACAAGATGAAGCATGGGGGCTAAACATTCATGATGGCAAATGAGCCTTTGGCCCCATATGATCAAAATAAGCTATCCAACCACAAATTAAGCATAGCCAAGCCACAAAAACATGTCAAGATCATGTAAAGGCATTTACTCACAAGAGAGCATACGTATGAAATTTTCAAAAACATAGCCATCAACCATGGATACAAACCAAGATTATCAAGAGCTAAGCCAAACTAATCATAGCTTACCAAATTAGCTCACAAAGACATATATATCATTCCATGGTGAACAATGTATATAGGAGAAGCCTTTCCTAAACAATGCATATGATACAAAATGCATGCAACCTAAGATACAAAGATGCCTATACATCATGTTACATATGCCATGCCAAATGCAAGAAATGCACAAAGGAAAGCTATACATATGCTACAAAGGAGCTCCCACACACCAACTCAAGAAATCAAACAAACACCGAGCTCCCCCCGCAAACGAGTGAAAGTTGCTTGATCTAGGGGTTTGGTGAAAATATCGGCTAGTTGGTCATGTGTGGGTACATGGATCAAAGCTATCTTCCCTTTCTCTACGTTGTCTCTCAGAAAATGATACCTCACTTCTATGTGCTTGGTTTTGGAATGGAGCACTGGGTTCTTTGCAACGCTTATGGCACTGGTGCTATCACATTGAAGTGGGACATGGGTATACTCCTCACCAAAGTCACTCATGGTGTATGTGATCCAAAGGAGCTGAGAGCAACAACTAGCTGCGGCCACATACTCTGCCTCGGTAGTGGATTGAGCAACACTCGACTGTTTGCGGGAAGACCAAGACACCAAAGAAGAACCCAAGAACTGGCAAGTCCCAGAAGTGGACTTCCTATCCAACCGACACCCGGCAAAGTCCGCGTCTGAAAATCCATGAAGCGCCAAAGAAGAAGACACAGAGTACCAAAGGCCGAAGTCGGGAGTGTGTCGCAAATACCTGAAAATGCGCTTGACTGCTTGCCGATGCGAAGTTCTCGGAGACGCTTGAAAACGAGCGCACAGACACACCGAGAATTGGATGTCCGGCCTCGTCGCCGTCAAGTAGAGGAGTGACCCGATCATGCTCCGGTACTCCTTCTGGTCCACGTGTTCACCTTCCTCGTCCGCATCAAGACCTGTAGTCGTACTCATAGGCGTTGCCTTGGCCTTGGAGTCCTCCATCTTGAACTTCCTCACAATGTCCTTGGTGTACTTAGCTTAGTGCACAAATGTTCCTTCCTTTGATTGCTTGATTTGTAGCCCGAGGAAGAACTGCCACTCGCCCATCATGCTCATCTCAAATTCCCTGCTCATGTCTTCTGCAAACCTTGCAACAAGAGAGTTAGACGAGCCACCAAAGACAATATCATCCACGTATACCTGCACAATCAGGATATCTCTGCCCTGCCTGAGGAGAAACAAGGTCTGGTCGACCTTCCCCATCTCAAACCCTCTCTCAAACAGGAACCCCCTCAACCTACCATACCAAGCTCTAGGCGCTTGCTTCAACCCATACAGCGCCTTCCTCAACTTGTACACCCGGTGGGGGTACTTCTCACTCTCAAACCCCGGTGGTTGCCTCACAAACACCTCTTCCTCCAACACACCGTTCAGGAAAGCACTCTTCACATCCATCTGGTACAACTTGAACCCTTTAGCCACGAAAAAGGCTAAAAGGATCCTGATTGCCTCCAAACGAGCTACAGGAGCGAAAGTCTCCTCGTAGTCGATCCCCTCTTTCTGACTGTACCCCTGAGCGACAAGTCTCGACTTGTTCCTCACCACTTCTCCTTTCTCTCCCTCTTTATTTTTCCACACCCATTTTGTCCCAATCGGCTTACACCCTGGGGGAGGGTCAACCAACACCCAAACTTGGTTCCTCTCAAAATTCTCCAACTCCTCATGCATCGAGTTAACCCAATTATGATCAGATAACGCGTGTCCAATGTCTTTGGGCTCAAAGGTGGCAACAAAAGCAGCATGAGCGAAATGAGAATTGTTCCGAACCCTCGACCGTGTAGTACGTTCATTCATGTCGCCGATGATTCTCGAAGCTGGGTGATCCACTTGCACTCGCCGGGGAGGTTCTCACCTTGATGCTACCTCCCCCTCAACAGCAGCTTCACCTTGATTGGGGTTTGTCATTGTAGGTGTGGGAGAGGGTCCATTCTCGATCGTCGTCGAAGTAGTAGGTACATGTTCAGCCGCGGGCATCACACCGCCATCTTCATCATCTCCATGTTCATGCTCCTCCTCCTGAAAGATCTCCTCGCCAAGTTCGTCGTCACCTGCACACTCAAAAACAAGCTGACTACGTGGCTGTGTCTCGTCGAAGGTTACCTCGCAAGTCTCCACGATTTGGTTAGTTTCAAGATTGAGCACACGAAATGCTCTAGAATGAGATGCATAACCAAAGAAAATGCCATCGACAGACCTAGCTTCGAACTTGTCCAACTTCTTCCCTTTTTTCAGAATGAAGCATTTACAACCAAAGACATGGAAGTGACTCACCTTGGGTGTGCGACCGTGCATCAACTCGTAACAGGTTTTCTTCTTGTGAACCCTGAGGTAGATCCTGTTTGACACATAGCACGCGGTATTGACCGCCTCAGCCCAGAACCTTCTCGGAGTCCTATGCTCGTCGAGCATCGTCCGAGCCATCTCGCACAAGGTCCTGTTTTTCCTTTCCACTACGCCATTCTGGGGAGGCGTATACGGACTCGAAAACTGATGTTCAAGACCCAAGTCATGGCAAAAGGTTTCGAAGCGAGAGTTTTTGAATTCCGAGCCATTGTCACTGCGGATCGCTCGTATGGCATCTCCGTGCCTCTCGTTTCTTAACCTCAAGACAAGATCTCGAACAAAACCAAACGTCTCCCCTTTCTCCTCAAGAAAGAACACCCACGCATACCGAGAGTAGTCGTCCACCACAACAAGGACATACCACTTCCCACCCGCAGATCGCACACGAGCTGGCCCAACAAGGTCCATATGGAGCAGCTCGCATGGACGCTCAGTCATCACATCGGTGAGAGGCGGGTGAGAAGAGGCTACCATCTTGGCATGCCTACACGGCGTACAAACCAACTCTTTCTCAAACCTCAACCGTGGCAATCCTCGGACCAAATTGAGTTTACTCAAGCGAGACAAAAGGTCAAAGCTCAAGTGACCCAACTTCCTATGCCACTTCCACAACTTACTCGAAGAACCAGCCAAGAAGCAACGCTCCACACCAGAAGACTGAGAAAAATCAGCTCGGAACACTTGACCCTCAGGAACGACCATGCAAACAAGATCCCCCCGAGAATCTAAAATCCGAGAACCACCAGGCCGAAACAACACCTCAAAACCCTCATCCAACAACTGGGACACAGAAAGCAAATTGTATCCAAGCGATTGAACAAGAGCAACACGCCTGAGAGTGATCTTGTCACTTACCTTAATCTCACCTTCTGACAGCACACGCCCTCACCCATTGTCCCCAAAGGTGATGTACTTCTTTGTCACCACCGGGACGAGACTTGAGAACCACCCCTTGTCTCCGGTCATATGCCTCGAGCAACCGGAGTCAATCAACCAAATGTTCTTCAAGTCTCCCACCTGAAATTCAAAAGCGAGCACGTGAGTGAACAAACGACTCAGCACTGGGGTTAGTACCAAAAGAGTAAAACCAGTGCCGAGCCATTTGCTCCAAAGTGGGGTTAGCACAAACCAAATCATCACGCCTATCAAAGCTACCACCACGAACACCACCACGGTAACCACCACGAGGGAACCAACCCTCTCTAGCTGGAGGAGGACGAAAGCCACGAAAGGGAAACCATGGATCGTTCCTCCTCTCCATCTCAAAGCTACGACTCCTCCCACCCCCGTATTGAGCACGAGGTGGAGAACGCCTAGCAAACTGACCACCTGCAAACTTTCCAGACTAACCACCAGAACCACGACCTCCAGAACCAAACCGAGCATCCTCACAAGCACGAAACCCGACTCGCTGTCTGCCCAGACCTGCACCGGTCTGACCGGTGTAGCTCGGCCAGCAGCAGCACCTGCAGCCTTCCGGTCTCCCCAAGCCGGAACCGTCCTCACACTTGCCTTGGCCCTGGGCATCTGCATACGAGGCTCAGGTACACCATTAGAGGGGTGGTACCTGTCCTTGTTAGCCCACTCTCTAGCCATTCTCTCCTCACGCTTCCTCTTGAAGCAAAACTCATCCTTATGACCATCTCTCCCACAATACCCACAATGGACCTTTATGGGCTGTGGCTTAGGCTTAGGCTTGGGTTGGGGCTGCCCACTCGGCTTCTCACCCTTCTTCTCTCCTTCCTCACCTCCCTTTGGGCTCACAAACTTCACCGGTTTCTGAAAATCATTTGTTGGGTGAGGGAATATGGGTGGATCTGGAGTAGTGTCAAGTTTGTTTCTGAGATGGTTAGGCTTGGGCTCAAACTTGTTCTTGTGTCTGTTTGGTGGTGGGATAGGAATCTCTCCAACTCTCTCAACTCCCTCACCACTGTTCTCTCCAAGCTTGTCAGCCCCAAGTGCCTGACCATCATAGCATTTGAAAGCCGCTATCATGATACCAAGCTGAGGCTCCTGACCCGACAACCAACTCATACATTTTCTCAGCTCATCATTCTCATCCTGCAAGCGATCAACATAATGTGCAAGCTCCAAATTCTTAACCGCATGCAATTCACAAGTAGAGCAAGAAGTGGGAATAGGCTCTTTCAACTTAGCCTCAAGCGAAACAGTGTAAGCATGCATCTCATCAATCTTTCCATGCAAAACAGGGCAAGAAGTGCAAGCACCTAGCAAAGCAGGTCTAGACTTAAGCTCAGCCACTTCAACCCTAAGCATATCTAGTTCATCACAAGTAGAAGCATGCTTATCCTTAAGAGCAGTAAGATCAGCTAGGTACACAGAGCAATCACAGCAATCAATCTCATCAGAAACCACAGGAGAAGCCTTAAGCGAATCAATCTCAAGCTTAGTATCTAGGTTCTGGGTTTCTAGCTCAGCCACACGGTTCCTAGCATCTTCTAGTGAGGCCCTAAGCTCTTTCCTCATCTTCTTGGCCTCTCTAAGCATGTGATCGCGGTTATCAAGCAAGTCAACCAACTCATCATTCTCCTTGCGCAAAGAAGAGAGCTCATCACATACCTCATCCTCGGAGTCAGAGTCCGAGTCACTCTGGTGGCTCTTCTTGCTGCCGGAGCTACGGGCCATGCCGCAGAAGCCATCTCCCGTGAAGCAGCTCAACCCGCTCAAGTTCCTGGATGACTTCTTGTTCTTGCGCCGATCACCTTCATCTTCATTGCTACTCGAGCTCGAGGAAGAGTAGGCGGAGCTGGAGTCGACGTCGCTCGCTCCGACCATTGCTCGGGCCTTCCTGCCGCGGCCATCCTTCTTCCTCGACCGTCGCTCGTCCTTGTGCTTGTTCTTGTGCTTGTGATCGCGCCACGATCGGTACTTGCCATCCTTACTCGATTGGTGCCTGTAGCCGTCCTTGTTCTCCGGCTTCTCCGGGCAGTCGGCGACGAAGTGTCCTGGCTTGCCGCACTGAAAGCACGTCCGTGCTGTCCTCCTCGTGTTCACCCGGTTCTCGTGCAGCCTCTCGAACCGGCTGGTCAGCAACGCCAGCTCGTCCTCTCCAAGCACGTCGAATTCCTCGTCTGGCAAAGACATCAAAGAAGACAGAGAGTACATCCTGGAGGATGCGTTAGCGTTAGATTTAGCTCCTTTGCCACTAACGAGAGCGAGACTATGAGAATCAGTCGGGCTCTCGATCTTGGCTGTCATACCACGGTCCAACTCAGCCGACTTGAGCTTCGAGAACAGCTCGTTCACCGTCAAGGTGTCATACTTCTCGGACTCAACAATAGCCTCAAACTTCCCGTCCCATACGGTACGATCCAACGACTGCAAGAGCTTCATGGCTCTATCATGATCATTGTATGGGAGGACGTCCACATTGGCTCTCATGTTGTTCACAACAACCGTAAATCGCTGGAAAAGGGCATCGACGGACTCGCCGGGGAGATGAGTGAAGTTCTCGTACTCTCTCCGGTAAGTCGCGTACATCCGAGCCTGAACCTGAGCATTCCCAGCATGAGCATCCTTCAACTGCTCCCAAATCCTACAAGCTAAGTCCTCTGTCTGAACCCGATCGAATTCAGGCTGACACAGAGCACGAAACAAGTAGTCGACAGCCTTGTTGTTGGCTTCGAACATATCCCTTGATCCTGGAGCAAGGAAGTTCATCGGATGAACATAAGCTATGTTCACCGTGACATCCCAAAGGATCTGACCCTTTCCGCGGAGGAACGCCGCCATCCGCCTTTGCCACATCTGGTAGTTCTTCCCATCGAAGTGCGGAGGACCCGAACCCCGTTCCTGGTATGCCATCTTTGGATCTTAGACTGGTAAGAGTCAATAAAGACCCGAACCGGCTCTGATACCAATTGAAGGACCGATTAGGCGAACCAGAGAGGGGGGGAGTGAATGGGAGCCGATAAAAATTCTTCTCGAAGGAGATGGGAACTCCAACAAGATGAACACGGCTTCCAACACACGTCTCCGACTCAACTACCCAAGTTGGTCAAGACCACATAGCCACTGGAGTGCTACTGGTCCTAGGAACCAACACTCAACCTTCTGAGCCAAAACTCACCAAACTACACAGCGGAAACTTGCACGGCTTGCTGCCTGTGCTACACCGGTCAGACCGATGGCCTGCGCCGGTCAGACCGGTGGACAGAGCCGGTCAGGCCGGTGGCTACAGCAGTCGCACAGCAAACGTTCCGGGAAGCCTCAGTGACTCCTCTAGGCCCTGGAACAAACACCACCACGAAACACAACCTGTGAGGAAGAAGAACCCCTCACAAAACCTAGCAAAACAACTCCAAGCACGCCAAGAACTGACCAGCAGAACCACGGGACAAAACCACACGGACAAGGCTATTCCCCGAGACAAAAACCCACCAAGGGCTAGCACCGGTCAGACTGGTTAAGAGCACCGGTCAGACCGGTCGTGCCTGGGCAGCTCGGGATGAACAGCGCCCGCGAGTCAACTCCCCCAAATCCAACTCCCGATCTCCCGATTCGCTCCACGGTTTAGCACAAGACTTTGGGGATAGTAGGAACACCTCATGGGTACTCCATAGCCAAGATTTGGTCCACCAAAACTTGTCAAATCAAGAGGAATCGAAGAAATCCCACCAAGAATGCCTCTAACCCTAGAGCCACGAAAACCCCAAAATCGAGCCCCTTTGCTCACGGATTTGGAAGGGGAATCAAAGGGAAAAGAACCACGAAGGGTTCATGCATACATCCCCCACCAAATCCCAAAGAGAAATGCCTCGAAATCGTTCCAAGAAAATCGCCAAGAAAGGGCTCCGAAAATCACCAAAAAGGAGAAACGGAAAAGACACATCCAAGCCTTGAGGAACCACGCCGAATCATCTATACATACCAAAGAGGTTCATACAAGGTCTAGCTTGCCGCCCGATCATCCTTCCCTCTCACAAGATCTCACCATGAAGCTCTCAAGCTAGTCCTACGAAAATCCTAGGAAAATAGGAAGGAAAATAGGAAAACCAAATAAGCTAGGGTTCCAAGAGATGGCTGCCATCCTCTCACCACTTGGGTTATATGGAGGCAATCGAAAGACGAAAATACCCTTACTAGCTAACTAGGGATACATGCCCCTCGAGGGCGAAATTGGAAGTCTTTGTCTTCGCACCATCGGACGGATGGCCAGCGACCGCAAACTTGCTTAGCCTCGACGCAAGCCTTGCGATCCCGACGCGTGTCCTCCGCTTCGAAGATTCCGGACTGCGTCGTCGCGCACCGGTCAGACCGGTCTGGAGCTGCTGCACCTCCGTCTTCGGTCTTGGCTTTGTGGATCAACCAAGGAACCCAGTGGTTTTCTGGTGAACCACAGGAAACCCCGCGAACTCGGTGTAGCCTCCGCCAATCACCACTCATGACTCGGCTCCCACGTAGTCCCGGCTCGACCTTGGTTTTGAGGCTCAACCAAGAAACCGTCCATGACTTCATCTTGCCGTTCTTGCCACCATGCGGCCCGCACTTGACCCCGCTGGCCACCGGGTCCCTCGAACCAAGCCTACTTGTCTTCTCCACACCTGGAGGCCTCACCGGCAACGACCTTCCATGCTTGTTCTTCACCTGCACCTGCACCAGTCAAGCCGCAACCTGCACCTGCAATACTTAGCCAAGAATCAGTCCACACCACGTTGTCGATCACTCATCACACCAGGAAGCGACCATCCACCGGTCCTCGAACCACACCTGGCTCTCAAGGTCGAACGACCCTTAGGTTGGCTTTGAGCCAAGCCCCCGAGCATGTCGAGGGGGAGGAGTAGAATAGATTTAACCCCCAGGTCTCACGACCCATGTGTTGGCTTTGGCCAAGCCCCCGAGCATGTCGAGGGGGAGGGTTGATGATATGAGAGAGGAGAAGGTAGGGCTCAAGACACAGCAGATGACTGCTTGAACTAATATTTATTAAACTGAAAAAGGTACGAGAAATACAGAATCGTCGTAGATGCTCCACGTTCCAAGGGTTGGGTACGCCTTGTCCGTCACCCCATTGGAGGCGATATGTGGATGGGCGGATGACTTCAGTGACGATGAAGGGTCCTTCCCAAGGAGCAGAAAGCTTATGCATGCCGTCGGTCTTCTGGGTGTGCTTGAGAACTAGCTCGCCAACGTTGAAGGAAGTTTCCTTAACGTTGCGGTCGTGGTACCGACGAAGTTGCTGGTCGTGACGAGCTTGCCTCATGACTGCAGCCATTCTCTGCTCTTCCAAGCTGTCAAGGTCAACACGACGGGTCTACTCGGCTTCTCCCTCCTCGTAGAATTGTATGCGTGGAGCTCCAAAAGTGACGTCGGTGGGTAAGACTGCCTCTGAGCCGTAGAGCAAAAAGAAGGGTGAGAAGCCCGTAGCAGAACTGACTTGGGTCCTTAGACCCCAGATTACATGTGGTAGCTCGGCTAACCACCGGGTAGCGTAGTTTGAAGCGTCATCAAAGATACGATCTTTGACAGCTTGGAGAACCATGCCATTGGCACGTTCGACCTGGCCGTTGCACCGAGGGTGGGCGACCGAAGAGTAGTAGACGTCGATCGTGTTGTCTTGACAAAAATCCCAAAAGGCGGACCATGTGAAGGCCGTCCCTAGGTCGGTGATGACCCTGTTGGGCACAGCGAAGTGGTGTGTTATGTCATGCATGAATTTTGCTGCTTCTTCCGATGTTACTTTCGCAACAGGTCGGACCTCAATCCACTTAATGAATTTGTTGACGGCCACAAGGATGTACCTGTAGCCGCATGGGGCAGTTCGGAACGGACCCACAGAGTCAAGGCCCCACATGGCGAAGGGCCAAGATGGAGGAATTGTGCGCAGGACCTGAGCTGGCAGGTGCTGCTGTTTGGTAAAGAACTGACATCCTTTGCATCTCTTGACGAGGTCTTTGGCGTCTGCCATGGCCGTGGGCCAGTAGAAACCCGATCGATATGCTTTACCGACCAAATTGGCGGATGCCGCGTGGCAGCCACACTCTCCACCGTGAATTTCGGCCAAAAGCTGGATCCCTTCTGACCGCAGAATGCACTTCATCAGGACGCCAGTAGAGGCGGCTTTTCTGTATAGGTCGGTACCAATCACGATGTAGTTGGCACTTCGTCGTGTGATACGCTCGCGTTCTGCCTTGTCTTCTGGGACTCGTTGGTCGAGTAGGAAGGCTAAGAAAGGCTCGCGCCAATCATCCTCTTTTTCTGTCATCAGCACGTCACGGGGAGGTGCTGGAGTTTGGTCGGGCTGTTCTGGATTGTCCTGATCCAACAGCTTGATTGATGGTTTGCGTAGGTCTTGGACGAACACACCCACTGGGACTAGAGCTCGCCGGGAGCCTAGTTTAGACAGTACGTCGGCGGCGACGTTTTTGTTGCGTGGCACGTGCTGAAATTCAATTCCCTCGAAGTGGCCTTCGAGTTTGCGGATCTCAGCGCAGTATGCGTCCATTGTGTCTTTGACACAATCCCACTCTTTATTGACTTGTTCGATGACGACCTTGGAATCGCCAAAAGCTAGTAGTCGCTTGATGCCAAGGGACACTGCTATACGGAGCCTGTGAATTAGAGCTTCGTACTCTACTCCATTGTTGGAGGCTTTGTAGTGTATCTGTAGGACGTACTTGAGCTGCTCTCCCTGAGGAGAGATGAGTAGCACGCCTGCTCCTGCGCCTTCGAGGTTGAAGGCGCTGTCGAAGTACATTATCCAGTGTTCAGGCCGCTCCTTGGGAGGGGGCATCTGGATTTCTGTCCACTCCGACACAAAGTCAGCGAGGATTTGTGACTTGATTGCCTGCCTGGGGCAGAACTCGATGTCGAACTCTCCAAGCTCCACCGACCACTTGACGATGCGGCCATTGGCGTCACGGTTGCGGATGATCTCTCCTATTGCGGATGATCTCTCCTAGAGGGAACGACGAAGGCACCGTGATCTTGTGGGCTTGGAAGTAGTGACATAACTTTCTCGACGTGAGCAGGAGTCCATAGAGCAACTTGTGAGGCTGTGAATACCGTGTTTTAGCGTCGGCCAGGACCTCGCTCACGTAATACACAGGTCATTGAACAGGGTAGGCCTGCCCTTCTTCTTCTCTCTCTGCGACGAGAACCGTGCTGACCACATTAGTGGTGGCGGAGATGTAGAGGAGGAGTGTTTCGCCTAGAATTGGTGGTGTCATGATTGGAGGTGTGGTCAAGGACTCTTTGAGAGCCTCGAACGCCTTCTGTGCTTCTTCGTCCCATACGAACTTATCTGCCTTCTTCAATAGCTTGAAGAAAGGCAGACCTTTCTCGTCGAGCTTGCTGATGAAATGACCTAGAGCCGCCATCATACCTGTGAGCTTCATGACATCTTTCTTGCAAGATGGCCTAGCCATGTTGCGGATTGCGTCGACCTTCACGGGGTTGGCTTCAATGCCTCGGTGTCTAACCATGAAGCCCAGGAGCAATCCGGAGGGAACACCGAAGACACACTTGGTCGAGTTGAGCTTCCACTGGAATTCTCGTAGGTTGGTGAAGGTCTCGGCGAGGTCGGCGATGAGCTGATCTTCCTCGGTGGTCTTGACGACCACATCATCAACGTAGGCTTCGACGTTCTTCCCGATCTGCGACTTCAGGCATTTTTGTATCGCCTTCTGATACGTTGCCCCAGCGTTTTTCAGGCCAAAAGTCATAACCTTGTAGCAATAGATGCCATGGGGCGTTATGAACGCCGTTTTGTCTTCGTCGTCGGGATTCAAGGCTATCTGGTGATACCCTGAATAACAGTCGAGGAAGCAAAGTAGGACGCTACCAGCCATGGAGTCCACGACCTGGTCGATGCGAGGAAGAGGGAAGGGATCTTTTGGGCAATGCTTGTTGAGGTCAGTGTAATCGATACACATCCTTAATCCTCCAGTCTTTTTGGGTACAAGGATCGGGTTTGCGAGCCAAACTGGGTGTTTACATTCGCGAATAAATCCTGCAGCTAAGAGCTTGCAGACTTCGGTTTCTATAGCCTGCTTTCTATCTTTTGCAAAGCACCGGAGCTTTTGCTTGATAGGTCGAGCGGTCTTCCTTACTTCAAGGGCGTGCTCAGCCAGCTCCCTGGGGACACCGGGCATGTCGGATGGACTCCATGCGAAGATGTCGGTGTTGTCCCTGAGGAAACTGGTGAGCGCGAGTTCCTATTTGGGGTCGAGGTTGGCCCCGATAGTGACTTCCTTGGACGCGTCGGACAGGCCGAGGCAAACTTTCTTCACAGCGGGACTTGGGTCCAAAGCTGTGGCTGTACGCTTCTGCTCTGGCACCTCCAGAGTGGTTTGGTCGATCTTGGCAGCTTGAGCGATCATGACCGTGGCTGCAGCTTTGCAGGTAGAGTCTTTGGCGAGCTCGACGGTAGAGCTCTCGCAGTTGTAGGAGACAATTATGTCACCGAGGACGGAAAGGATTCCGTTTGGAGCTGGCATCTTCATGATGAGGTAGGTGTGATGGGGTATGGCCATGAACTTAGCCAACATAGGTCGACCGAGGATGGCGTGGTAGGAGGAGCGGAAGTCCGCGACCTCGAACGTCAGGTACTCAGTACGGAAGTTCTCCTCTGTGCCAAATGTGACTGGTAGGCATACACGACATATGGGGTACACAGTCTTGCCGGGCACAACCCTGTAGAAGGGTTCTTCGCAGGCGGTCATCTTGTTGAAGTCAAAGTCCATCTTTCGTAATGTCTCTGTGAAGATGATGTTTAAGCTGCTGCCCCCATCGATGAGGGTCTTAGGCAAGAACGCGCCATCAACGATGGGGTTGACGACCAGCGGGTAGGTCCCGAGGTCAGGTATATGGACCCAATGATCTTTCCTGGAGAAAGTGATTGGGTACTCCGACCAACGCAGGGGTTGTGGAGTTTCAGTATTGACTTGGCCGATCTCCCTTGCGTTCGACCGTATCTTCCTGTTGCTTTTGGCGGCTTGGCGACCACCAACGATGAAGCTGATCTCCTGGTTGGCGGTCTGAAACACGCCGTTGGGGTTGCCCCCTTTTGGCGGTGGTGGTGAAGAGCGTTCTTTGTGGTTGTTGTCATTACGGTTGTGGTCGTCCTGGCGACGACGATCATCACGTCGGTCGTCGCGGCGCTCATCATGTCGGTCGTCGCGACGGTCGTCTCGCCGATCGTTGCGGTTGTCCTCATGACGATCGTTGCGGCGGTAGTCATCGCGTCGGTCATCACGACGATCATCGCGGCGATAGTCGCAGCGATAATCACGTCGGTCCCTATCGTCATTGCGACGGTAAGGACGTCGGCCACGGTATTCACGTCGATCAGGTCGACAGTTACGGTTGTCATAGCGGCGGCCGCTGTTTTGGTCGTCATTGCTTCCACTCTTGGTCTTCTTGGGCTCGGGGGTACCCCTAGAGCACGCTTTAGTTGTTCACACTCCCTCATTGTGTGCTTGGCATCACGGTGGAATTGGCACTGGTCGTCCATGACCATGTTGAAGTCGCCTTCAAGAAAGGTGGAAGGTCTGGGTGGATCAGCTACGTAGGCCTCGCCGGATCGCTTGCGCGACCTATTGCCACCGTCGTCATGGTCTTCTCCGTTGAAATCATGCATCACTGCGTCTTGAGTATCGACGAGCTTGTCGACGTATGCCATGAGGTCAGCAATGGTGTGGGCATCAGCTTCATGGATCTTCTCAAAAAGCTTGATGTTGGTGACTCCCTTCTTGTAGTAGGCGATGACGTCTTCATCTTTGACACCTGCAAGGGTGTTGCAATTCTCAAAATAGCAGTTAGTGTACTCCCGGAGAGTCTCGTCACACCTCATCCGCACTCTGGCGAGGTGGTGAGTATTTCCAGGGCGGTTGTAGGTCGCCTGGTAGTTGGTCGTGAAGAGTCGTGACAAAGTTGCCCAGGAAGTGATGCACTCCGCTGGGCGGTTGTCGAGCCACAGGAGTGGTGCTTTGCCCATCACAAGGGGGAAGTATCCCGCCATGTGGTCTTCATTGCCACCAGAGGCGCATGCTGCAATGCTATACATCTTTAGCCAAATACTTGGGTCGAAGCGACCGTCGTATTTTTCGATGGCTGGCTTGAAGTCTTTAGGGTATCTGATCGTCCTGAGATGTCGTGAGAATGCTGGGAAGTTGTTGACCGCTCCAGGACTGGCTGACGGGGCATAGGCCGTCGGGATGATGTAGAGGTCGTCTGGAGGACCATTATCTTGGTCGTACTGGGCACGACGTAGAAGCTCTTGGTCATGCATTTGCCGGATTTCCGTTGGCTGAATAGGATTGTTGGCATTGAGGGGATCAGGGACCCCGTGGTCGCGATCGTAATTGGCACGGCGCGCTATCTCCACTTCGTCTCGTATCTGACGACGTTGACTGCTCTCAGCACGGTTAGCCTGAACTGGTGGAGGCTGAGCTCCAGCGTTCTGTCCTGCGTTGGCGGCGGCGTTGGCTAGAGGGTTAACTGCAGCATTAGCGGCAGCATTAGCAGCAGGGTTGACCGGCTATACCACTTCGTTTTTGCCCCGTCCCTCTTCAGCCACGGGCTCAAGAGGACCATTGCTGCGACGTCACTGGCGAGGGTGCTCGGATCTACTTCTGGAGTAGGAGCTGCGGCCGATCTGCTGTATCCTGGGCCTCTTTCTTCGACTTGAGCGGTGGCGACGTGGATGTGAGCTTGAAGTCGCCGTGTTGCAGGAGTATCCTCGAGCTGACCTAGCGCGGCGAGGGCTGCACCCAGGTTCGCTTGAGGAGAGTTGTAGACTTCGTGGCCGTCTTGCTCGAAATCGCGCAGGAGGTCTCTAGCACGCAGGCGGTTTCGACGAGGTTCGTTGCGTTGTTGAGGAGCTGCTGGAGCTGCGGGTGCTTGCGCCCTGTTGTTGCCTGCTGGTTGATTTCCGGCGCCTTGATCGACATTGCCTGCATGCTGACCTACAGCTGGGGCTGCTGCAGCTAACTCCTGCTGATGACGTACAACTCTTGCAGCGTTGGCGTTTTCACGCTCTATGCATTATTCATCTGTCTCTCCGTCTTGAGGCGATACATCTGCAGAGACTACCAAGACCTCGCGATCTGGGGTCTCAAACGCTTCTCCCGGATAGTTCGGGGAGATAGTTGTATGGGCGATCTAAAACGCGAGGCGGTCCGGAGACGGCTCACGGTTGATCTGGCGGCGATGAGCCGTGGTGAGAGGTCGGCGAAGCTTCTTGAGCACATGGCATTAGCGAGCTGTGTGTTTGGAATTCTCGTGGATGGGGCAAGGGTCATCGAGGTGGCTCCTGCAGTTTCCACGATCTGGTGTCTTAGGTCCAGATTCGATCTGGATCTTGCGCTTCATGTAGTGAGATGCTACGTGAGTTGCGTTCCGCAGGCTGAGGGGCATGCTAGATGAGGACGAAGGGGTCCTGCGAGGGCGTTTGACGCGCTCACAGACTTTGATCGTGTCAGAGAGCATGCCTTCGACACGATCGAGTCTCGCGATCAGGTCGCTAGGAGTGGGTGGGTGGGTTTCCGCCAGCAGATCTGTCCTGACCTGCTGGTTGGAGGTGACCGTGTTGCTCTCGATGAGGAGGCAAGCAGCTGGAGTGGTGGATTCCGCCGGCATAGAGCCAAAGCAGATGTCGATGGGGTTGGTGAGAATGTCCGCCATGCTCTCCGGGAAGATGACGCCGTTGGTTGAAGCCATCGAGTTGCACGAAGAACCTTGAATTCCACCCCTACCTGGCGCGCCAACTGTCAGATGGTGAGATCTAGACAGCCCACGGGGGTGTTAATCCCTGTGATTTAGTTGTTCGGCGAGGGGGAATCTAAGGCTAAGAACTCGAAGGTTGCGCACGAGCACATGGAACACAGAGAACACGGCGAGTTTATACTGGTTTGGGCCTCCAGAGAGTAAAACCCTACGTCCAGTTGTTGGTGTAGATTGCTTGGGGATTGCCTGATTGTACAAGGGTCGCCTCGCCCGCCTTATATTAGCCAGCGGACAAGGTCGGTTCCCAGACTCTTGGTCGGTTACGACCAGGAGACCTAAATCTAGTTTACAATACTTTCCATATCCGTCGATCTGCTTGGTCGGAATCCACCGATGTCTTGTCTTGCACGCCAAGTCTTGAAGTCGTTCTGGATAAGGTCGTCTGGGGAATCTTCTGGAAGGTCTTCAGGAGGTCGTGTGGGCCACCAACTAGGTCAGTTGGGCCGCTGACAGGTCGGTGAGTCTTCTGGTAGGCCGGACCCACTTGTCGGGGACGGCCGTGAGCCTGGTCGGTGGGGACCCAGGGGTACCCATGTCTCACACCCTTTTGTCCCGGTTGGTATTACCAACCGAGACTAAAGGCTCCGCTTCCAAAAGTTGGAGAGGCAACAATCATTACGTAGACCTTTAGTCTCGGGTGGTGTTTCTACTGGGGACTAAAGGGATCCCCTTTAGTCTCGGGTGGAAACACCACCCGAGATTAAAGATTTAGTCCCGGGTGGTGTTTCCACCCGAGACTAAAGGGACCCCCTTAGTCACGGGTGAAAACACCACCTGTGACTAAAGGCCCTCCTCCCACCTACCGTAGGTCCCTTCCCCTCTTTCATATCTATTTCTCTCCCACCCACCAAGTCAACTCATCTCCTTCCTCTCATCATTTTCTTGCCTTCTTCCGTTTCTGCATCTCATCCCTTCCCTGTTCTACAGATGGAGAAGGGCACCGAGGATGCGTCCCCGCGGCAGGTCAGAGCGCGCGCTGGCGCGGGCGGCCGGCCCCACGGCTCGGCACAGCGGCGCCACGGCGCGGGCGGCCGGCATCGGGTCGGCACGACGGCACCCCAGCGCGGGTGGCCCTGTGGGCGGCGCGCCGGTGCAGGTGGCCCCGCGGCTGGGCACGGCGGCGCGTGTGCGGGCGGCCAGGTGCTGCGGCCGGCGGCCTGGCACGGTGTGCATGCGGGCGGCCAGGTTCTTTTTTTTTTGCGTTTGTGAATGATTTGTGTGTTGAGGAATTCATACGTTGTGATGTGCAAAAGAATCTTGTGAGATGGATTTGCGAGATAAATTCATGTTATGAATTTGTAGATGATTTGTGAGATGAACTTGAATGAATTTGTGTGATTTTATATGTGAATGGTGTAGTGAAATTGAACCTGTTCTTGTGAATGGTGTAGTGAAATTGAACTTGTTCTTGATGGAATTGAACTTGTTCTTGTTCTTGTTCTTGTTGGAGTTGAAGTTGGAGCCGGCGGAGCTGGAGCTGGCAGCAGATGCCAGCTTCTGCTGGGCTTTTTTTTTATTTTCTAAAAACCCTTCAGTCCCGGTTGGTATTACCATAAGAGACTAAAGGCCCCCTTTAGTCCCGGTTGCTCACCCGGGACTAAAGGGGGGGCCTTTTGTCTCTCATCATTAGTCCCGGTTGGACATGAGAGACCTATTCCCTTTACCAACCGGGACTAAAGCCTCTCTCCCTACCAGTGTATTAAGCCAATAATGGAGGATATTCTTGCATGGCATTTTGATGACAAGGGGCTTTTCTCAGTCAAATCTGCCTACCATGTCCTAGAATCCTAGATGATGAACAAGCGAGTCAGCATCCAATGCAGGAAGGTGAATCTAGCAGTGGAAATTCCGCCAGTACTAGTTTTCATTGGCTGCGTATTTGGAAGCTACCCTACACCCCGAAGGTGAAACAGTTTATGTGGCGCCTAGCACACAACAGCCTCCCTCTCCGTCTGAGCATCAAGAGGAGGGGTAGGGATGGAAATATGGAAATGGAATCCGAATTATCCGATATCCGTATCCGCTAAAACATAAATATGGATATCTGTATCCGTATTCGAATTCAAATGTGGTAGTAAAGTGGATACATCCGAATTCATTTTTGTCGCTTTTTTCTCTATCCGATTCCATGCGTATTCGGCAATATCCAACACTATCCGTATTCAACTATATAAAATTGTAAGTTATGTCTATAACTAATGAAAAATTATGTTCAATGGAATACTAATAATGATAGTGTATAAATGGAAAAAAATTATATCCATAACTAATGATTATGACATTAATTTTAATATTAAAAATATTGCATTTATAAAACAATTACAAAGTTATATTTAAATTTAATGACGAATATCATTATTTTTAATAATATAAATACATAATATAAAGTTTAATGTTAATTACCCTAGTTTATTTATGTATTGATGAAAATATTTTTCATGTATTTTTTATTATTTGCTTGATAAATGTTTTTATATATATTCAGAAATGTATTTATTAATAGTTTTATTTATTATATGATTAAATTATTAAAATAAATATGGATGAATGTGATATTCTTAATGAGCTATCTCTATTATGTACTAATATTTTAGTCTTTACATGATTTCGTAATTGTAAATTTCCAATAGAGAAAATTTGTAAATGTTGTCTTTCAAATCGAGTTGATATCCGAATGTGTATCCGAATTCGAGACATCCGTTTTGTATTCGTATTCGAGAACATTCGAATCCGTATTCGTATTCGAGTAAAAATATCGTAAAAAGTGCTATCCGAATCCGATTCCATGCGTATCCGATCCGTTTCGATCCCTAAGGAGGGGAGTGGACAATGACACAAGATGCCCGGTATTGGAAAGGTAATTAGAGTTCATACACTAGTAGACAGAGGACTTTTAGTCTCGGTTGGTAGAGGTCTTAGGTCTCTCCAGTCCAACCGGGACTAATGATGAGAGACAAAAGGACTCCCCTTTAGTCTTGTGTGAAAGATCCTGGACTAGGGGGGCACGCTAGCGTTAAAAAATATTTGAAAATCTCTGGGAGGCCCTCACACCTTTCTAGACGGCTTCCCTTCCCCTCGTGTCGCCCTCCCAGGCGGCTCGGGGGGCCATCCTGCCTGCCGCCACCGACCCCTCCCCCTCGAGCAAAGCTGGCCGTCGCCATCACCACCGGCGTGCGTGCGGCAGCGGCGGTCCCTCCCCTCCCCTCTCTCATCTTCCCCCTTCCCCCATCCCCTTCCTTCCTCTTTCTCCCCACCCTACACCATGTCATGGTCGCATCCAGGTTATCCGCCTCCGCCCTCCTCTCCTGGCGGCCGGGCTCAGCTACGCTGGAGCCGCCACCTCTTCCGGGACCTCGTGCCGCCGCCGTAGCCACCCCTTCCCCCCTCTCTTTTCCCTCCCCGTTCCCAATCCTACAACCCTAGATCTAGATCTGGGGGCGACACCGATCGTGTCCTCCTCGTCACCGTGTCGTCGCTCGGGGCCCTGGCGGCTGCCTTCCTCTTCGGCACGCTGTCTTCGTTGGGGGTGCTGGCCTGCCCTACAGCCGCCGTTGCCGGCGGTTTCTCGACAGCGAAGAAAATCTACAGGCCGGTGGTGGCCCCGAGACGGTGATGTCCGAAGCTGCCATTTTCGACAGTGCGTGGCACAGTCAGGAATATCACTTGAAGAAAAAATTTCCATCAAGTGTATTTTTTCCAACTTTTTCCTGGACCACAATTGGTAGTACGTGGTGTGTATGGCTGGAGGGTCGTACGTAGTTCCAGCTTTCAAAAATTACAAACTCACTCGTACCAGAAACTGTTGACTAAATTTCCACATGTTGTTTATTTGTGTTTAAACACGGCATCACCCCTCGTTCAATTCCTTTCTGTGAGCCAAACACAATTGTTCGTCGTCGTCATCCCTGCTTCACCTATCCAATAATACCCAACGCGAGCATGGAGGCAATTGTCTCTGCCATCGTCGGCGACCTCGCCGGTAGATCCATCTCTTTCCTCGTCGACACCTACCTCAACCTGAACCTGCTGAAGGCGCCAATCGACGACAAGCTGGAGGAGAGACTGCAACGGCTGCTGCGGCGTGCCCACGTCATCACCGAGGAGGCCGAGCGGCGGCGTATCACGAGCCACGCCATGCTGCGGCAGCTCGACGTGCTCAGGGGCGAGATGTACAAAGGCTACCACGCGCTGGATCGCCACATGGTGGCCAGCCACCGAGCTCGCAGCAAGGACGGCGACTGTGGTGCGGCGGTGAGCCACCAACCACCATCCCTTCGCGGCTTCGCCGTGTCTCAGTTCAGTCCTGCCAAACGAGCCCGCTTGATGATCGGTGGCGGCGGCGGCGGCCGTCCTCGTCGGAACGAGAAACGACGGCTGCAACAAGTTCTGAAGCGCCTGGAAACCATCATCGCCGACGTGAAGGACGAGTTCGTCGTGTTCTTGACCGCGAGTCCTCCGTTGAGCCGCCAGCCGTATATCATGCACATGGTCATTGGTAAGTGCATGTTCGGTCGGCAAATGGAGATGGAACGTGTCGTCGCCTTCCTACTCCATGAAGAAGAAGAAGGTGATCAAGGTAACACTCAAAAACTAGGTATCCTGCCCATTGTACGGCCAAGAAGATCTGGAAAGAGCACCCTTGTGGTGCATGCCTGTAACGACGAGAGGGTGCGAGATCACTTCTCGCAGATTGTATCCTTCACTCTCGGCGACCTTAAGGACGACGATGAAGACATGGTGACTCTTAGAAGCGGCGGCCGTGTAATCAGTAACCACTGTTCATCAGCAGATGGAGGTAGGGTTTTAGTCATTGTTGAACTGGACGGAGATAGGAATTCATCAAGAGCCATGGATAACAATAATGCTACAATCATGGAGGATTTGTTCCGGAAACTATGCATTCCATGTGTGAGTAAAATCATAGTCACAAGCCGATCCGACAACAAGATTGCGAGTGTCGGAACAGCCGAACCTCTTAGGTTAGATTATGTGGCTCAAGAAGCTTGTTGGTACTTCTTTAAGGTGCTTGCATTTGGGAGCACAGACACCGCAGAGCACCCAGAGCTGGTATCCATAGCCATGGACATGGCAGTCGAGATGGATAGGTGTTTCGGCCTCATGGAAGTCTTTGCTCAGCTGTTGAGGTCGAATTTTGATGCTCGTTTTTGGAGCTCGACACTGGCAGTCCTAAGAGGGTACAAGAAGAAGAATCTCCTCATGAACGACGCTGCACACCATAGTTGTGGTGATCAAAATCCGGAGGTGACAACTGAGACAGAGGTTGTTGTTACCTCCAAAAGAACCCAAGAGTTTGTGTACCATGATGACTATGAACTAATAGGCTCTGTCGTTGATGGAGAAGTTCCCATGATATCATTGCACGATCTCCTTTTCGAAGGCTCAAGGCCTCGAGGAAAATTTGATGTTCTAGGTTGGAAATCCCACATACCGCCTTACTACAGCTAGCGTACAGCTGTGAGATACTGAGGCCACAGTGCATGGCCATCACTCACCAGGAAGAAGACAACAGTTAAGAATATTGGCAGCTGAGCAACGTACCCTCATCTTTTTGTGTAATAAATAACTAAATATGTTCAGTCATCTGGAGATGTGTATACTTGATACTTCTGAAGGGTAGATCCTATTGTAATTGTGTAATGCAAGGTTGCTTTCCATTTGTGGGTGAAGGTCAGCTAATTTTTGCAGCAACCATTATCCTTTTCACGATCACAGATGAAGGTGGATATAGTAAACAATTCATGGAGTTTCGAGATAGCACCAGGGAATTCACTTTCGTAATACCTTTACATTAGCGTGGTTTAACACCTGTTGACTATGAAACCAAAAACAATGAAAGTAGGCACAAGGAAAACAGAGCAAACATCCAGCTGCTTGCATTAGTACAGAAGTAGTACACATACAGCTCCAGTTATATGGAAATCTTTCAGCTTCATCTAACTCAATATCTCTTTCCAACTCATTCTGTCATGCAACAAAGAGTTTTGTTTAGAAAAAAGGAAATATTTCCGACCACTGGGACCACACAAAGCAAGATAACTTGACAACTTGTTCCATCATAATCTAACAATCAAACACGCGGCATGAGCACGAGGTTCACCTGAGCAAATGACCTGCAGGGATCAGGGTTAAACTGCAAACATGAAGAAAAATGCATGTATCATGACAATACCTCATGAAAAACACTAACATGTGAACAGGTACATATGTAGTGATTGACTAGTTTCTGACATCCTGTCAACTTTATTAAAGTGCTATTTGTGAGTTGTGACACCTTCTCTTACGAAATAAAATTATCAATTATAAAAATATATTCACATATCCTCCTACATAAGCATGGTAATGACAAAATTTACAAATTATGACTATTTTTCAAGAATGTCTTCTTTTGGCAGATGTAGCTTTTAGCTCTTGAATCTCACAAGCATAGACATAACTATGGTAAAGGTTGTTCAATGTATGCTGGAACCTCAAATTCCCTACAGGGATTAAGGATTCCATAAATCACATCTTGGTCCCTGATGGTGTCGAGCATGTTATCCTCGGTGCATGGCGTCTCTAAGCATGTTGAGCTGCTAGACCTAATAGTTGAAAAGAATCTCAAATCTCAGTGCATTTTAGAAGCCACAAGGATCATTGGTGTCTGCTTGACTCTGGCAAAGAACATATGTGGCTCAGGATAAAAAGAATACACCACTATCTAATCTAATAATAAATAGGAAATTGAAGGAGATATATATCTTGGCGATCACAGGTATCTCTGCCCTATAGCACTGCAGTCACTTGGTTTGATGTCAGATAGAGTCCAGAACAAATGGTTGCTTGACCTCAATTTTTTCCAGTTGTCTAGTGTATATGTTCAAGCATTTACTTCAATGCTAAAGAGGGCTTTGTAAATTAAAGTCTAAAAATTTACAGTTAGTAAAGCAAGAATGTTTTTTTACCTGTGTGAAGCAGAGCAGAAAACACATATAAGGTACAATAGCAGCTTACAGTTTAGTATCCAATTTTTCAAGATTCAAGAAAACATTAAGAAAGGCAATATGACAGATATGCGGTACAGAGCATTAAACATTACTTTTTATCAGTAAAAATTGGTGGAAGAGCTGACTGTCATATTAAGAAGTAAAGAACGGTCTACAAAACTGATCTGAATCAGAAACAAAACAAACAAACAAACTACAAATATGGAGACAATGATAAAATAATGAAGGAAAAACAAGAACCAACAGAGTCCAGCTAACTAGAAATCTGAACACAGTATGGTGCAGAGGGTACAACTTACAGTAGAGCATGACCGGCGATAGACACTACATAGGCAGCAGTGGCAGGCCCTTTTTTTAGGGTATTAATATTATAATATATAAAGAGAGAAAACAAAACTGTACAAAGGAAGGACTATGAGGGGGCAAAAAGGAAGAATAAAGACTAATAACATAAGTGGCATCTACAATATAATCCTGGAAAGGATTAGATTTCTGTAGTCTTCTCCGAATATTCCTCTTGTGTCTGAGCTATTTGTAAACTAACTGAAAATCTTCCTCTTGTGATCCTGCCGATTCCTGGGTACCTTGTACTCGAACTCCAGAATCTCGCAGGTATATATGTGGTTGTGATATGGCACCAAATGAGATTTCCAAACTAATACTTCAAATTTTCCTTGAGGTGGTGGAACGCTCCCAGGAATGATTTCTAGTAAATTTATTTTGGGAGCCTCTTCATTGCCCAGCACTATCCTATGATCTTGGTTGTGAACTACACAATATTCAATAGCTTTAGTTTCTCTCCGAAGAAACATACACTCATTTTCCATCGCAGACTGACTTATTAGGCTTGCACTAGACAGAAGTTCATTTTGCTTCCAGTTCTCCCTGAGGCATTGAAGACTCTGACGCCAAGCCTGTGCACCAACGCTACCTTTCAGAATGTTAGCCACATTGTTTAAATATATGAAAGGTCCAGTGAATGCCTTATGCACATCTTGGTCAAAGTACTCGTCAATTATCGTCATCGCTATGGATGCCATCTTCGGGTGCTCTTCAGGATCAGTGCTTCCAAACACAAGTGTCCTGAAGAAGTACCAATATTCCTCTCGGGATAAAAACTTTAAGTTAAGAGCTTGTGTTGTTCCAAAATTTGTTATATTCTCCAACCGACTTGTTACTATAACTTTGCTTCCTCTTGGGATGCTACTTTCAGAAGCTGAGTGCAACCTTCTCCATGTACTCTCATCGATATCCCCAACTAGCTCAATAACAACTAGAAATTTTTCTTCATTTGTGTCACCGGTTTGGTGTTTGATTCTACTCCCTTCTCTTAACTTGCACCAGTTTTCTTCTCTAAAATCATCATCGCTTAAGAAAATGATATGAGAAAAGTGATCACGTACCCTTTCGTCGCAGCAAACATGCTCCACAAGTGTTGTCTTTCCGACTTTTCCAGGACCAATAATCGGTAGAACGCCAAAATTGCAATGAACAGGAGGTTCTTCATGCAGTAAGAAGATGATGACCCATTCCATTTCCAATTGGCGACCAAACATGCATTTTTCCATAAACAGATATGTGTTGTATGGTTGACGAAACATAAGAGGGTAGTTCCTTAAGAAAATTACAAACTCAGTCATACCAGTAATGGTGATCTCCAGCTTTTCAAGCATCTCTTCTAACTTATCTGCATCATATTTGCTAGCTGCGGTGAAACAAACTCGTTTAGCTGGACTGAATTTAGACAAGGATAAGAAGTGGCCCAAACCATGATCTTTCTTGTCCTTCTTCTCTTCTTCGGGGACTCGCTGTGTGAAGGTGTCGAGCATGTAGTAGCCTCTGTACATCACTGTTCTCAAGATATTGAGTTGCTGAAGCATGGTTTGGTTTGTAATAAACCTTCCCTCTGCCTCCTCAACAGTGAGACGAACCCGTCGCAGCATCCATTGCAGTTTCTGTATGATCTCCTCTCTGGATGGTGCTGGCTTGAAGTATCTGTCGATTAGGAAAGACAGAGACCTAGTGGCAATTTCTCCCACGATTACAGAGATCACTGCCTCCATTGTGCAAAAACTACTATTACAAGATGATGCAAGGGGTGGGCTCAGACTCAGAGGAGTTATATAAGGTAGAACCTCTCTGCTTTTCAGATCTAATTATTGTTTACTAGTTACGTCTCCCAAACAGTAGGCAGCAAGTGAGAAAGAAAGTCAGTCAGAACAATAAGGTGAGAACACGAAAGGAGCCCCAAAGGTCTAACATCGTGCGCGTGGATTACTGGAGTGAAACTGACCTTTTGCAAGTTTTGAAGAATTTTCCTACAGGAGTCGAAGCAAGTGGAAGAAGTGGCTCCATTGATCAAAACAGACGCGGAGCTCTACCAGAATGCTACAACAAGAGAAAGAACTTAAGCTTGCAGGGAGCTTCTCTGGATCTAAAGTTTTTAGAGTTGGTTCTTTAGTTTTTTCTACGTGTGTTGCATAGTTGTAATAGGCGAGTTGCTTTCGTTTTCTCTTTTCTTGTTTTTCTTGTTGTTGTTTTCATCTTTTTCTTCTAATAAAAACTACAGCAAATATTTTGCCATCCCGTTAAAAAAAGGGTTTTGAACAAGTAATCTTTCTAGAACAGGTACTGCTATTCTTGATACATTATTAGTCTTTATCCTTGGAGTAGCCTTCACTCACAGCAAAAACACAGCAGTCAAAGTTGTATGAAAGTGTAAGTGGTGAAAGTAGTGCTTGATCAAGCCTTTCCTTGATTTGGTCAAGACTAGAAACAGGGGAGAACAAGTTGCAGGGCAGCTTTTTTCCCCTTAACCTCGCAAAGACTTGAGAGTCAGGACGTGTACCTTCTCATCTCAGCTGATAGTGCTAGCAGTTGACAACTATGGAGAGCAAATGCTGACTTGTTCTTGATACATCCTTTCACTCACTCTGCACTTGCTGGGTTATCTTCCTGAAGAGAGACAGACATAGCCCCCAAATCAAAAGCAGAGCTTTGCTTCATTGCTTGTATGGTGCTGGGCATCTAGTAGCCACCATTCATTGAAAAATTCAGCATGTTCAATCACAAATATACTGTTTTTTCAACTTTCAGAAATGAAAAATTACAAATATAAAATTATAGAGTTTTTTAGATTAAGGAAAAACATCGGGCCGCTACAATGGCAAAACATATAGCCAAATAATTATACATACCTATTTTGTTTTCAAAACAAGGACAGGAGATTAGACGTAAATATATCATCAGAAGGGAAAAGTACATGTAAAAGTAAAAGAAGAAGAGGAAAACACAATTAACTGAATGCGTATTCAATGACTGAAGAAGAGAAGGGTGAGGAAGAACGGACCGGAGAGAAGAAGCTCAGTCCAAGCTGTGCTCTGCAGTTGAGAAGCCAAGAGTGATCACTGACGATGGCTTCTCCCATCAGGGATCACAAGAAGTTGGCTTCTTCGCCGCCGGTGAGGTGGGGCCCGGACCGGGACGGCGAATGCTGTTCGGGGTCAAAGACGTTTGCTGTTTTCTGACGCTGACCCGAAGACTTTCTCGCGTTGCTCGGTGGCTCCGGTCTCCGGCCGGCAGCGAATCCGACGATTTGAGAGCCTGGGAGGGGAAAGACGGTGATAGGGCCGGGATGGTCGGCGGCCGGCGACGCAAGCGGCGGGGGATGAGCTGACGAGTCACGAGTGGCGGAGACTTTGCATAATCCTTATCCCGAACTAGGGGGCTATATGCATAAATTCGGAACGCGATTGTTAATCGCGATCCAATTTAGGGTGTTTTCTGCATATATTTGGATCACGATATTAATCACGATCCGATATAGGGGGTTTTCTGCATATGTTTGGATCGCGTTTAATCCGAAACAGGGGCGCCTTCGTAAATGTTCCTGGCCGGCGACAGGGAACCCGTGAGGTCACGCTCTCGCCGGCGACCTGGGACCTCTGCTCTCGCCGGCAACCCGTGAGGTGCACGGCCGCAGCATGGAGTGGAAAGATTCGCGGCAATGGCAGCTGCATTCCGTGGCGCATGAGAGAGATGGCCGGATTCAGGCGGGGCACTCTCCGCGGCGAGGACCTGGGATTCCAGCACGGAGGAGCCCGATCCAGCGATCCTCCTCCTCAGTCTCGATTGGCGCGCCTGACACTGCAGGTGCCGATTTCGAGTCTGAATCTTCACTTGCAGGTATTCATCGATGCTCTGAAAACTCCAATCAGCTCTGTTTTGCCCAGGGATCTCAAACTCCACTCTGAAGCATAGCTCTGCTTTTCTTAGGTGTTTAATTTCTCCACCCTTAATTCGTTTCAGTCCATTTATGTTAACCGAAATGGGATTACCATTATGGTAAAAGAATATCAGTTGCTTTTGATGAGCAATCCATTACTAACTAGCAATGAATCCTACCCGTGAGGACATATGGGAAAGTGGTGGTAATATCTTCAAATATCAAATGCTAGTTAGCTATTACTCGTTTCCAGTTAGATACAATCATACAAATGACGGTTCGGTTAATTTAGTTAGTCCTAGACTCAAAGTGTTCAAGTATATATGCTCAATGTCAATGATCCCATGTTTCCATGCTAAAAAAGATTTGTTTTGTAAAGGACTATATGAATGTCAGATTCTCTTCAGAGCACAAACACAAATAAGAGTGAAATGCATAGGGAAGAAAGTAGGAAGGGAAATGCCCATATACATATGCTGTACAATAATAATTCACAGTATCTAGGAGTAATTTCTTAGAGAAAGGACACGAATGCAGAGATATGGGTGATTCTTGACGTTAGTAAGCTAACTCAAAATCTTCCTCTTCTGACCCTTCTTATTCCTGGTAACCTCACACTCAAGATCAAGAATCTCACAGCTATATATGTGGTTATGGTATGGTGGCAACTGAGATTTCCAAACTAGAAAGTCAAATTTTCCACGCGGTGGAACGCTCCCAGAAAGAATGTCTAGCACAATTATTCTGGGAGTCTCTTCATTGTCAACAACTATCCAGTTATTTTTTTCGAACAATTACAACTATCCAATTATGGTTGTGAACTACACAATATCGAGTAGTTTTAGCTGCTAACGGAAGAAATATATGATCATTGTCCATCCCAAAATCACATAGGATTTTTCTAGATAAATGTTCATTTTGCTGCCTGTTCTCCCTCATGCATTCAAGAATCCTGCGCCAGTTCTGCATGCGAACACTGGATTTCAGGAGGTTCGCCATGTTGTTAGATCTAAGAAGGGTCCAGTGAATGGTGCGTATACAGCTTGATTGAAATACTCCTCAAATATCATCTTCGCTGCTATAGATGTTAGATTTGGTTGCTCTTCAGGATTTGTGCTTCCAAACACTAAGGGCTCTAAAGAAGTACCAATATTCCTCTCGAGACAAAAATTTCAAGTTAAGAGCTCGTGTTGTTCCAAAGTTTATTATGGCACTCCCAATGGAGTATTAATGGTAGTTTCTATCCCTATTAAATAGCTTGCCGACTAAGCAAAATGGTGATGTAGCAGCCTAATTAATGAGGAAAGAGAGCACAAATCATAGAAATGGTTTCCTCATGGAGAAACCGTGTCTACTATTGACCCAATGCACAAGAAATCATGAATTTGTCATTGGGAAGAAACCACTAGTTTCTATGAGATTAATGCAACGCTCCCCATTGGTGAAATTGAGAGAGAAAGAGAAAACAATTATTACTCGAAGACACTACCCCATTGGTGAAGAATAGTTTCTATAGATGATTTCTTGTGCTATGGAAACTGTGTTAGTTTTCTCCATTGGGACTGCCCTTATGTTCTCTGACTGACTTGTTATTACAACTTTACTGCCTCTTGGGATGCTACTTTGAGAAGCAGAGTGCAACCTTTTCCATGCACTCTCCTCAATATCCCCAACTAGTTCAGTAATAACTAAAATTTTTTCTTCATTTAAATCACCAGATTGGTGTTTGATTCTATTTGCATCTCTTAATTTGCACTGATTTTCATCTCTGAAATCATTATCACTTAGGAAGATGACATGCGAAAAATGATTATGCACCCTTTCAACGCAGCAAACATGCTCAACAAGTGTTGTCCTTCCAACTTTTCCTGGACCCACAATTGGTAGCACACCAAAACTGCAACCATGAGGAGGTTCTTCATGCAGTAAGAAGGTGATTACACGTTCCATTTCCAATTGGCAACCAAACATGCATTTTTCCATAAAAAGATATGTGCTGTATGGCTGATGAAACATAGGAGGGTAGTTCCTCAGGAAAATTACGAACTCAGTCATATCAGTAATGGTGGCCTCTAGATTTTCTAGAATCTCTTCTAACTTTTCATTGCCATTTTTGCTTGCAGCAGAGAAACAAACTCGTTTATCTGGACTGAATTTAGACAGGGATAAGAAGCGGCTCACACCATGATCCTTTTTGTCTTCTTCTTCAGGAAGTAGCTTTATGAAGGTGTCCAGCATGTAGTAGCCTTTGTACATCACAGTTGTCAAGATATTGAGTTGCTGAAGCATCCGTGCTAATCTCCGCATGCTGTCCTCCTTGTACAGTACTGGCTTGAAGTATCTATCAATCAAGAAAGAGAGGGATCTAGTGGCAACTTCATCAACGATTGCAGAAATAATGGTCTTCATTGTGGAAATTCTACCATTACAAGAAGGGGTTATAAATGGGCTCAGGGGAGTTATATAGTGTGGAAGCCCTCTCCTTTCCTGGTCGATTTAATTTTTCTTGGACTAATCTAGTTTCCCAAACAGCTATATGGCCCACATCTCTTCTCAGCTTTCGGTGTTTTTTGAGCAACGTGGCAGAAAGTCACTCGGAACAATTGGGTCCAAATTAAGGCCAGACACAAATGTCAAACATCAAACATTGTGTGCATGGACTACTGGAGTGGATTGATCCAAAGGTCAAACCTGCAGTAGTTTTACAATAGTATAATTTTTTTCCGGTTCTCAAATATAACACAGCAAGAAGGAAAACATAGCAGTCAAAGTTGCATTTTTGACTTTCGAGAATGATATGGTGGTTGTAGTAAGTTCCATCTGAAGTACTTGATATTTCAATCTGCACTGCTACAGGAAGGTACTATGATGGAGAAATGATGACCAGAAACAGGGTGATCTACAGAAGAAGAGAGGAAAAAGAAGAACAAGAGGAAGAAAAGGTGAAGATGGGGGAGGAAGAAAAAGCAAGCCCCCCTAGATCTTAGACCTGCTTCCGCCACTGGGCATACATATTTTGTTTGATAAAGTATATCCTTAAATTTGATCAAGACTAGAAACAGGGAGAACAAGAAATTCATGGACATAGAGAACCACATGTTTCAGGATGGCTTTGCGGTAGTTGGCAATAGCTCTGGCCACTGGGTCAAGATCTGTGCCTTCCTCAGCTGGTAGTTCTATTGGTTGACAATGATGGATAGAAAATGTGAATCAGGACAAGGACTATTGTATTGGACTGACCTTTTGCAGGTCTTGGACTAGTAAGCGCTCTCTCTCCTATTGCAATTATTAATTCCTTGATCTCCTTGGAGTCTTAAGTCAGAGAGATCGCATACCATTGCTCCAAAGCTCCTTCTCATTATCTCCACCTGCTGGGTTATCTTCCCGAGCAGAGTCCCTAATGGATATTTTTGTTTCTGCAGTCCTGGGTGAAGTAGCCTCTAAATCCATTAGTTTTTTCATCAGCAAAAGCTCCAAGCCTAATGTGCTGGAGGTTGACGACAGACTGAAAAGGGCACTCCTCAGGGCTCAGGTAATCGTGGACGAGGCCACAGGACGGCACATCACGAACCAAGCTATGCTCCAGCAGCTGGACATGCTGAGAGATGCCATGTACAGAGGCTGTTACATATTGGACACTTTCAGATACCAACTTCATGGTGAGGAGGACGCCAAAGATCAGGTTCTGAGTCATTCTTTATCTATCTGCAATGTAATAAATTCTATAAAAGGAATATGTGCTTGTAATAGAAATAATCTGCTCTTAGAACAATTGCAAGTGGCCCTTGACAAGTTGAGTTCTATGATCCTTGATGTGAAAGAGTTGGTTGTGTTCTTGCCTAGCTATCCTCGCTTGCAGTGCCAGCCTTATAGCATGCATCTCCAGCTGAGAAACTGCATGTTTGGCCGCCAGATGGAATATGAGCTTGTGATCAACTTCCTGTTGCACACACAGCCTCATGGTTCAGAAGAATTGGAGGTTCTGCCAATTGTTGGTGCTGTCAAAGTTGGCAAGAGCACCCTTGTTGCTCATGTGTGCAAGAGTGAAAGGATCCGTGATCATTTCTCAGAAATCTTTTTCTTGCATGACCATGATTTTACAGATGATGACCTCTCTACATTTAGAGGATGTGCAACAAGACAACAAAATCGCACATCAGACTTGAATAAAGAGAGGGGATGGCTAGTTGTTGTTGACTTAGTTGGTGATCTTAATGAAGATGCATGGAATGTGTTATATTCTTCATGTAAACAACAAATTCCAAGCACCAGTAAAATCATAATCGCAAGCAGATCTGCCAAGATCACGAAGTTTGGAACAACACGTGCTCTTAATTTGAAGTATCTGTCTCACGAAGCGTTTTGGTATTTCTTCAAGACAGTTACATTTGGAAGTACAGATCCCAAGATGCACCCAAGGTTTATGCATGTGGCCATGGAGATAGTTAAGTTGTTGGCCAGAGGCCTCATTGGTGCAAACATGGTCGCTCGTTTGCTGAGGGATAATTTTGACATCCACTTTTGGTGCAAGGTTCTAGCCTTTTTGAGAGGGGTCGTAGAGAAGAATGTATCCAAATTCGGTGTTCATCCATTTGATCTTATGAACCAGAATAAACCTGTCCATATTGGGAGAATGGCTACACCTTTTGAAGATCTTATATTCTATTATGAGCATCAAATCTCTTCACAAGAGGATTTTCCAAAGATAAGAATAGACGATGTGATATATGGAAGTGTTAAGGCTCTTGGGAAATTGGAGCTGCTAGGATGGATTTCTCCAATACCGCCCTACTATAGCTATGTTGTTATTTGCGAGGTCCGAGAGCTAAAACGTAGAGCTGCCAAAAGGAAACGTTCCATTGGAACGACTGTTTGTTAATTCGATGTATTGTTAGGAATATCTTTGTATGTTTGGGTAGGGTGTCACAAGCTACGGCATAATAATAATGTCTCAGGCTGCAACAGTGTGGAACCGTACTATACTACCTTTAACATGTGCAAACTTTTTACTAGTTATTCACATTTAACAGAATGATGCATGGTGCTGAGGTACATATTCTTCAGGATAGTACATAAAACCAGAACAAGTATATAGTACGTATTCTACACCAGGAATATAGTCTAAAACCTGCCCCATAATCTGGGAACCAGGAATATGCCATTCTGTGATCAGAGCCTCATGATCGGTGACTCGTGAGTGCAGCTGCCACAGCGTGCCTTGTGTTTGCTTGTCTGTCAGATTCACCATCGCCGGCGACCCGCCGCTGTTGGGCAGGAATGCCGAACAAGTCCAAGCTGCATTCAAGAAATAGGAGTATATGATGGTGTCCAACATGTAGAAGATTGGCAGTTGAGGTAATGAACATGTCAACTAATTTCTGTAAAATCTAGACATGATGTGTGTTCAGTCTCCTGTAAAAATCTAGGCATTGTATATTATCTGGTACAGTTTCAAACTTGAAATGACAAATTTGTTCGATGTACACTGGCTAGTAGGCTTACCACATGTCCCTGTCCTCCAAACGATACTGTAAGCACACATCTGGATTTGGGCACCATGGCCATCTTGCACTTGCAGCAGAACCTATCGCCTCTGCAGAGACGAGCAACGATGGCAATCGCCGGAGGAAATCAACAGGATGGCAGAGACGGCAATTTCGTTTTTCCTTGTCAGTCCCCTTCGCCTTCCTCTCGACACTCCGGCCGGCTGTCCGGCGGCGACACTCTTTAGCAGAGCTGCAGAGCAGAGTTAAAGAACTAATACACAGTGTTGGCGCAAAAGGAACTCTCTATGCTGTTATAGTCCGGCCGGGACGGAAGCCGCCTGCGGCAGCGGCGGCGCGACGGCCGTTGAAGGAACCGACGAGGGGGAGGGAGAGCCAAACCATGGGAATTTCACTTATTTCACATCCAAAACCAGTGGTTTATATGCAAATATTCGGATCGCGATTAATAATCGCGTTGGATCGCGGTTATTAATCGCGATCCACACCAGGAGGCTTTGTTTTAATAAAACCAGGGTGCGTTTTGCAAGTTTCCTGGGCCACGAGATGTCGCCCGGCGAGGTCGCTCGGCCGCCACCGACGTCCTCCAGCCCCGGCGATAAGCTTCTGAGCTCTCCTCCCTCCGATTCATGACCCAGCTGCTGCGTCCGGCCTAGCGCACGGGCCGCTCGAGGCCCTAGCTCCTCTGCGGCGGCAGCGCCGGCTGGCTTGAGACGGCGAGGGAGTCCAACGCCTCATTTCGGTGAGGCGGCGCCACCGAGGGCGGACGGCTCTGCTACGCTCTGCACATATCTGCCTCCCGGTATTCGTCCATACTCTGAACTCCATTTTTCTCTGTTCTGAACCAATCTGCAGGTTGGCTCTGCATTTTGTTGCCATTGACTCCAGCATTATTTCTTTGTTGTTGATCCGATCACTCTGATTTTTGTGATGTGATAGGTTAAAATAGTATAAATTCGTTTAGGAATGCTCTGATGACTGCTTGATTTTCTTGGTACCTGTCAAAGAAATTGTTCCAATAAATCCTGTCTGCAATGATTGGAGACTGTTACCTTTGGAGATCTCAAGTACCTCTGTATCATAGCAGAGAGCCTCAGAGGCAGAGTCAAGAACAAACTGCTGCATATATTCATTATGTCATAGTTGTCTATCTTATGTTTAAACCATTTTTTCATGCTAGACAAGGCAATGTAAAATCCTATTCAGTGCCTCTCAATGCTAGAGACGTTCTTTGTGCAGTAAGAAGTTGATGGTCTGTTCTGTTTGCAAACTGATGACAAAATATGGGCTTTTGCACAGACATATGTTACTGTAAGGCTACTAGAGACATAGGAGGGTAGTTCTTCAGGAAAATTATGAACTCACTCATCAGTAACAGTGGTCTATTGACTTTCTAACTTTTGTGTACTATGTTTGCCACCTACAGAGTATATAGAAAAACTCGTTTAGCTGGACTGAATTTAGACAGGGAGAAGCTGCAGCTCATGCCATCATAATTGTTATCATCCTCTACTTCGGGGACTTTGTACCAAGGCGAGGAGCATAGTAGCCTCTGTCATCACTTTATTCCCCTCTACCTCCTTAACAGTGAGGATGGAGCAGCAGCAGCATCTATTTTAGTCTCATCATATTGCCATATTTAATTTTTGGGAATGGAAAATACTACTATTACAAGATGGTGAAATGGGTCAAAAATTGACTCAGAGGAGTTATATAATGTAGTGCTCCTCTCCTTTTATCTGGTGGTGGATGGTCTTCGTTTTTCTTTGACTAAGCCTCCCACACAGCTGTCTGTAGAAGACTAGTAAAGCCATTGCAGCCAAGGTACACATCTAACTGTTACCTTGCAGGTAAAAAACAAAAAGTTATGTTTAATTTATCACAGAATCTAGCATTTTAGGTTGTGAATTTTGTTTTATTTTACTTGGCTTCATTTGCACATTATAGACAACCCATTATATCCACTTGTTTCACAGCCTAACTTTGAGAGACTAATGTCTTCCCATTCGAAATGCTTGAATAAAATACATACAAGTAAACATTCTATAAGTTTTATCAGTTAGCAAGTTCTCCTGAAATAGCTGAATTTAGCACCTACATATTTCAGGCTGGACTCCTCACAAGAAGGTACTGCAATGGATAAGAGATGAGCAGGGTGGGTCGTGTGTGATTTGTTTTGTGAAAACTGTAGTGCTTGATCAAGTATCCACTTTTAGATACTTCATTCATTGGATCAAGAATAGAAACCAGTCCTCCACCAACATGACTGGTACAAATTAACATTTTGACATTAGTGGCTTTGAATCCAATAAGAAAAGACATAGATGTTAGAAAAATGATTCACAAATGTTGACTAATTGATGATCATGAAGGTAACGGTGTTTGTGACAGGTTCCTTCTGAAGTAGCTGACAGCAGCTTTTCCACATTGCAGGCTGGATGCTGGACTCCACATGAGTTGGTACTGCAATGGAGAAGGGAGGAAAATGTGCTTTTCACCATGACAAAACTGAAGTTAAGCAACGGGCGAACGGCTGAGGAAACTTAGGAACTAATGATGGTGATGGCTCAATGAGCAAAGGCACCAGAGTCAAGAGTTCTCGACCACGATTGGAGAGGAAAAGCCAGTCAGAACAACCAGGCGAAGACAAAAGGAGTTTGAAAGGTCAAACATGTGTGCATGAACTATTGGACATGTCTGACTGGATTTATACATTTATTTAATATCGATTCAGAGATATCGCATGCCATTCAAGGAGTGCTGTTCATTCTCCCATCCACCTCCTGCATTTCTCTTCCAGAGGAAAAGAGTCCCTACATGGAAAATCTCGTCTCTGCAGTTCTCGGTGAACTGGCATTTCGATCCATTAATTTCTTCATCAGAAATACCTTCAAGCCAACAGCACCGGACGTGGAGGATCACCTGCACAGGATCCTTCTCCGTACACAGGTCATCGTCGATGAGGCCATGGAATGGCAGATCACAAACCAAGCTGTTCTCCAGCAGCTGCACATGCTCAGAGACGCCGTGCACCGAGGGTATTATATTCTCGACACTTTCAGATACCAAACTCACAACAACGAGGAGGCCAAAGGTCAGGTCCTGAGTCACTCTTTATCTTTGTCAAAGTTAAATTTTCTACAAGGTATGTGTTTGCCCTGTAAAAATACACCGATTTTGGAACAGCTGCAAAAGTCGCTTTATGATTTACGCTTCATGGTCCTTGATGCACAAGAGCTAGTTTTGTTATTGACAAGCTATCCTCACCTGTGCCGCCAACCTTATAGCATGCATCTCCTGCTGGGAAAATGCATGTTTGGCCGCCAGATGGAATCAGAACTTGTCATGAACTTTCTGTTGTACACACAACCTCATGGTTGTAAAGAATTGGAGGTCCTACCAATTGTTGGTCCAGGTTTAGTAGGCAAGAGCACCCTTGTTGCTCATGTTTGTGAGGATGAAAGAGTCCGTGATCACTTTTCAGAAATCTTGTTCTTGCACGGCCATGATTTTGTAGGTGACGATCTTTCTGCTTTAAGAGAAGGGCATGCAATGGAATATCAAAACAGTGTAAACTTGAGCAAAGATAGAAGATTACTAGTTGTTGTTGAGTTAGCTAGTGATGTCATAGAAGATGTGTGGAATAGGTTGTACTCTACTATGCAGCATGTGCCAAGCGGTAGTAAAATCATTGTCAAAAGCCGGTCTGACAAGATCATAAAGTTTGGAACAACACAAGCACTAGGATTGAAGTATCTGTCATGTGAATCATACTGGTTTTTCTTCAAGACGCTCACATTTGGAAGCACAGATCCTGAGACGCACCCGAGATTTGCAAACCTGGCCATGGAGATAGTCAGGATGTGTAACGGGTGCTTTATCGGTGCAAACATGACCTCTCGTTTGCTGAGGGACAACTTTGACATCCACTTTTGGTGTAAGGTTCTGGCATTATTGAGAGTGCTCATGCAGAAGCATGTCTCCAGATTTGGTGGTCATCCAGTTGAAGTCGTAAACCAGAATAGATCTGCGCATCTTTGGAGGATGGCTGCACCTTCTGAAGACTTTGTGATTTATCATCTCTACCAACACTCTTCACAAAAGGAGGTTCCACAAATAAAAATCCAAGATGTGCTTTATGGAAGTGTTAAGCCTTGTGGGAAATTTGATGCACTGTCGTGGACGTCTCCCATACCACCCTACTATAGCTATTCCAATACTTGCGAGATCCGAGAGCTAAGAGTTTCAGGTGCCAAGAGGAAGCGTTATAAGAAAACAGAGTGACAGTTTGTAAACAAAGAAAATCTATTGTTAGGCAGTAGGAAGATAGCTGAACAGTTTCCTTTCTATTGACAGGATGTTACAGTTTCCTTTCTATCTTGTCATGTGTAAAGTACTACTAGAGAGAATGATGCTTGATGTTGAGGCATATATCTTCTGAGTTGATGTATGAGAGAGTGTCGATTATCCAACAAGTTGCATGTTGGTAGCCTACTAGCCTGTGTACATTCAATTTTTTTTCATTTCAAGTTTGTCAGGAGAAAATTGAATTGTCCAGATACGAGTCTAGAACTGTACCAGATAATCTGCAAATTCTGCTACATGTTCCTGTCTCCCAAACCAATATTGTGATTTGTGAGCAGGGAACACACATCTGGCTTTGGGCACCATGGTCTTGTTGCAGGAGAACCTGCAGAACATCACCTCTGCAGATCAGAGAAGCAAGAAATGAGGAAATCGACAGAGGAAATCTGAAGGATGGCAGAGACGATGTGCAGACGGGGATCTCGGTTTTTTTTCTCATATCAATCTCCTTCGTCTTCCTCTTGCCACTCTGGCTGCCGGTTCAGGTCCCCAACTCACCCCGTCAATCAGCATTCCTTCTTTCCGCAGAGCTGCAGAGCAGAGGTTACAAGCCCACTGCTATAGTCTAAGTCGGGGGGGGGGGGGGGGGGCTAAACCAGGTGGATTTTCGCTTATTTCACATCCAAACCAGGGGGTTATATGCAAATATTCGGATCACGATTATTAGTCGCGATCCAAACCAAGGGTGTGCTATATGTAAATAATCGAGTAAAATGCACGAGCGGTCCTCAAACTTGTGATGCTGTGTCATCCCGGTCTACGAACTCATAAAGTGTGTCACTGATGAGGTCCCTAATCGCTGTTCAGGTCTCACTACAGGTCCAAACAGGTCTAGACCCGTGACCCGTGACGCCGTGGCATGCTTACGTGGCTCCTGCTCCCCGGCACATGCTAGGCAGCCACGGCCCCCTGCCTTGGCATGTCTTCTTGTCCATCCACCACCGTCCGCCGCTACCGCCGTGCTCGTGGCCGGATTCAGGAAGCTCCTCCGTCACCCTCTCAAACCCTAGCACAACTGCACAAGCGCTCCGCTCCATTCCTCTTTGTCTCAGAAAAAAAAGAAACTATATGTGCTCACTTCGTCGGCAACCGAAGCGGAGGACCTGAGACGAGCGAGCAGCCACAGCTCTGAGCTTGCGTGGAGGCCAAGAACCAACACCCCCACGGACAGGGGTGGAGCCACGCGGGGGGCAGGGGCCTGCCCCCCCCCCCCCCCCCCCCAATGCTCGAGCGGCACCACTACATAGTATTACAAAAAATAGTGCCAAACTCCTAATTAGCAATAGATTAGCTATATTGCCCCCCCCCCTAATTAGCAAGTTAGATAGCGTTAAGGCCCAATAAAGATCAGTTGGCCGCCGGCCCAAATAAGAAAAGAAAGGCAATGTACGTACGCAGCCACGCAGGCCTGTATTCACGTAGTTGTACTTGTCCATTCGCATTCCGATCCGCACGCAGACGCCGTGCCGCGCCGTGCCCCAACTTCTCTACTTCTCGTCGCAGGCTCGCAGCCTCGCAGGTGGCGGCACCGCGGCACGGCGGCAGGCCGGCAGGCGGTAGGGCACAGTCCGCACAGCACGCCGCACCCCGACGTGTCCTCGTCCAGTCGTCCTCCCTACTGGCTGCCCTGCAACTCTAGTTTCTAGGTAAGATTTCTCTTCTAATCCAATTGCACTTAGATTGATTAGCCGATTAGGTGTTTTGTTTTTTCCCCCAAATTGCAGAATGCATTTTTCAATCTTTTTGCTTTGTTGATTGTTTAGCCAAGATGAAGAGGACAAGAACCATTGATAGTTGGTTTAAGCTGAAGCCGGTTACTGCTACAAAAAATTCCGATGTCAACAATGATCAAGCCGTCGAGCCGGATGAAATGGAAGCTTCTGAACCAGCACAAAATGCACCTGAACCTTTAGAAACTGAACAAGCTAGAGTTTTAACTACACCATTTGAGAGGGACCCAGGTAAACGCAAACAAATCTGGGAACTCTCGCCTACGGAACAAGATGATGCGCTGCGATTCTATACATTAGAGGGTCCATATCAACCTGTTTTAACAGAATATCCGTTTAAAGGTCCAGTGAGTCATCGTCGAAGATTATGTATCAAATGGTTTACAGATTTTTGGTGGCTAGAGTATTCACCCCACACTGATCGAGCATATTTCTTTCCTTGCTTTCTATTTTCAAGAAAACCAGTTGAGAAGTCCGGGTCGGATACATTTACAGTGAAGGGATTTCAAAACTGGAAAAAGGTTAATGATGGAAGTAAATGTGCTTTTCTAACTCATATGGGTCAAGATTCTAGCTCAGCTTATAATTATTCAATCCAGTGCTATAACAATTTCAAAAATAGATTGGCTCATATTGAGCACATGGTCATTAAACGAAATGAGAAATTAGTAGCTGATGCAAGACTCCGACTCATGACTTCAATTGATGCCCTTAGGTAAATTTTTTATGTATCATTATATCATTGCAAATTATCATGCATGTACAGATGCACTATCAACTAACAATTTTCATTGGTTTGATATTATTAGGTGGTTAACCTTTCAAGCATGTCCACTAAGAGGCCATGACGAATCTTCAGATTCAATAAATCGGGGCAACTTTCTTGAATTAGTCAAACTGTTGGCTTCTTATAACAAGGATGTGGATGCTGTTGTGTTGGAAAATGCTCCAGGAAATGCAAAGTATACTTCACCTGAAGTTCAGATTGAACTCCTTAGCATATATGCTCGAAAAGTGCAGCAATCTATTAGAGAAGAAATTGGCAATAGCAAGTTTTGTATCATGGTAGATGAAGCCCGCGATGAATCAAAAAAAGAGCAGATGGCAATAGTTCTTCGATTTGTCAACAAAGAAGGTTACATCAAGGAGCGTTTCCTTGACATTATTCATGTTAGTGACACTACTACATTGACTCTGAAGGACTCAATTTGTGTTGTTCTGTCAGATAATAACTTGAGTGTGCAAGATATTAGAGGTCAAGGCTATGATGGTGCTAGCAACATGAGAGGGGAGTGGAATGGATTGAAAGCTCTAATTCTTAAAGAGTGTCCTTATACATATTATATCCATTGTGTGGCTCATCAGCTTCAGTTGGCTCTAGTCGCAACATCAAGGGAGGTACAAGAGGTGCACAACTTTTTTCAGAATGCAAATTTCATCATAAATGTTGTTAGTGTTTCTCCTAAGAGGAATGATGAATTATTAGCAAATCAAGCTGCTGAAATTACTCGAGAAATTGAATTGGGAGAGCTTGATACAGGAAGAGGGGCTAATCAGATAGTCTCTCTTCAAAGGCCAGGGGATACTAGATGGAGTTCTCATTACAGGTCAATTCTGAGTTTGAAGAAGATGTTTGCTGCCACAATTTCAGTGCTACGCAGTATTGCGAATGATCGTTCAGTTACAAGGTATTCTCGAGGTGATGCTGCAGGTGCCCTTAAGATCATTGTCACATCTGATTTTGTATTTGTTCTACTCATGATGGAAAAGATAATGAAGATTACTGATGTGCTGTGCCAAACACTACAAAAGAAAGATATAGATATCATAAATGCTATTTGTTGTGTATCTAACACAAAGGAATTACTTCAAGGCTTGCGAAATGATGGTTGGGAACCTCATCTTGAGGAGGTCAAAAAATTTCGTGAGAAGAACGAGATTGAGATTCCAGATCTAAATTGCAAGTAAGTCACAAAATTTTGAAGCTTTGTTTTACTATTTTACCTAAGATATGAAACTGATTTCTCCTTTTAATGCATTTTTGTAGATATGTTGATGTGACCAAGTCTAGGAACAAGCATGATAACACCACTGTTCTTCACCACTATAAAGTAGATGTGTTTAATGTGGCAATTGATCAACAGCTAATTGAGTTGGAAGATCGGTTCAGTTCTCAAGCGACAGAGCTTTTATCTCTTGGTGCCTCTTTGGATCCAAGACGTGACTCCTTTGATATATCAAAGATATGCACCTTGGTAGAAAAATACTATCCTGCTGATTTTAGTAATCAACAAAGAGCCCAATTAGAGAGTCAACTTCCACATTTTCAACTTGATATGTGCAACATTCCAGAGCTAAGTACAGTGTCATCTCTTGCTGATATGATAAAAGAACTTTTTAAACTGGGTACAAATTACATGTATCCAATGGTTGACAGATTGTTAAGATTAGTGGTGACCCTTCTAGTTTCAACTGCAACCGTCGAGAGAGTTTTTTCAGGTGTGAAACTTTGCAAGACACATACACGGAATAAAATGGGGGATGATTATCTGTGAAGTTATGTCACCATTTATATTGGGAAGGAGTTGGCAACAAAGATTAGTTTGCTTGATATAATGGAAGCTTTTGATCAAGGTGGTCCTCGTAGAGGTAAATTCAAGTTAATAGAGATGTAGCCATCCATGTAAGTCTCAGCTGCCCTGCTCCAACATATCACATGTTATATCGTACCTTATTTTGTTATCCTTTGAATCTAAGTAGTAGACAATTGTATGGCGCAACCCATGTTTATTTACTTAGTATCAATGCTCATTCGAGTTAGCATGTGTATATATGGTGTTGTATATCTGTAACTTCTACCATTGCACGTTGGCGGCTCGGCCCCTCCCCCCCCCCCCAATTTTCAAATCCTGGCTACGCCCCTGCCCCCGGAGCAGCGAGGCATGCTCCTTCTGCGGCACCTGGCTGGGGTAGCCTACTGGCGAGGACTCGCAGCGCGAGGCCTCTCGACGGTGGCTCCGCGGGAAGCAGTGGACACCGTGGTGGTGGGCGCAGGCGTCATCGGCCTCGGGGTGGCACGCGCGCTGGCCATGGCCGGCCGCGAGGTGGTCGTGGTGGAGGCGGCAGTCGCAGCAAGGAGAAGCGGTGCAGGAGTGCCGAGCCATACGGATTGTCTGCGGAGCTCGCCTGCACCGTCCGCGCTTAGACAGGCGGATGGGAAAAATTTAAATTCCGACTTTTGCTTCAACAAATTCGTAAAGGTGGGTAGTAAAATCGATTCACAACAAATCAATGAACCTACTAGCATGAAAGATTGAATTGAAAGTCAACATGATTGACGAATTTGGCCGGTGAGCATAGGGTGAGTGGTGGCGGCGCGATCCGAGCTTGAGCACAACAGTATGGCCATCGCGCTCGCCCGTTCTCTGAGCTCGAGCGCACCATCTGGCGGCTCTCTCCTATTCTCGTTGGCGAGCGGCGACGACATAGAGGGATCCTCGGGTCGACGGTGCCGAGAGCAGCACCAGCACTGAGACAACGGCAGCGGCTGCGAGCGCATTGCACTCCGCGGGCACCATTACCGCCGCGCGGAGCAGTAGCTCGCCTGCTGACTCGGCCCCGGCGACGGCCTCCACCCGCACCGGTGACACTATGCGCCGGGGAATCGACGCCCGTCTGTGATTTGGGAGCAGCGATGTGAGGCAGACGACAGAGAGATGGAGATGCGGACAGAGGTGAGGAGCGAGTAGGGTCGTGGGGCCGGTGATGATTGTTGACTCGGCTGCCCTTTTCACGTCAATAGCCCAACCTGGCGGACCACGTTGGAATAATCACTGTTTTAGACCCGTTTGGACCTCCAGCGAGACCCGAACAACGATTAGGGACCTCAGTGATACACTTTGTGAGTTCGTGGACCGGGATGACACAACAGCACAAGTTTGAGGACCGCTCGTGCATTTTACTCTAAATAATCGGATCACGATTATTATTCGCAACCGGCACTAGGGTGTGTTTTGCAAGTTTTCCATGCCAGCGAGATGGCTCCCGGCGACCTCCGGGTGACCTCCGCCAGCCCGGCGAGATGGCAGGCAGCGCCGGCCGTCTTGAGACGGCGAAGGATCCCATTGCCTCAGTTCGGTGAGGCGCCGCCACCACGGGTGGGTGGATCTGCTCGCCGTCGCACCGCAACAACTGGCTGCGCCATGCACATCTCTGCCTGCCGGTATTCGTCCATACTCCTCTGTACTCTGAACTCCATTTTGCCCTATTCTGAACTCCAATCTGAAGCTTGACGCTGCATTTTGTTGCCTCTGACTCTAGCATTAGTTTTTTGTAGTTGATACAATTACTCTGATTGGTGATATGATAGCTGAAAATAACATAAATTCGTGTATGGCTGCGCTGATGACGGCTTGATTTTTTGGCACCTGTCTGCAAGGCTTGGAGACTGATAACTTGGCGATCTCAAGTACCTCTGTATTATAACTTTGTTAGTACTTCAGTTGCTGTCAGAGGCAGAGTCATGAACAAACTGTTGCTTGTATTCATTATGATTTCCTTGCTAGAGAAGGCTGTGTTAAATCCTATTCAGTTCCTCTCAATGCTAGAGACGTTGTTTTGTTTCAGTTACCACACAATCTAACATTTTATTTCTGAATTTTATTTTATTTTTACTTGGCTTCATTTGTGCATCATAGACTACCTATTATATCGACTTGTTTCATTGCCTAACTTTGAGAGGCTAATGTCTATTTACTTGAATAAAACCTATTGAATGTTTACTTACTTGAATAAAATACATTTCTTTCAGAATGTATCCAGATCACCGTACTCATTACTGAGGACGGGTGCCTGATCTTGTAATCTCTCTTTGAAGAAATGAATTTCAGGCGGGCTTTCTTAGCCCCCACTCTTAAAAAAAAGTTCATTGACGATTGCAGAAATAATGGCATTCATTGTGGAAAATCTATTACAAGATGATGCAAGGGTATGTAAATGGGCTCAGGGGAGTTACATGGTGTGAAATCCCTCTCCTTTTGTGGTCATTTAATTATTATTTTTTGACTAATCTAGTTTCCTAAACAGCTGTACAGCCCAAATTTGTTCTCAGATTCCAGTGTTATTTTTGAGAAACGTGGGAGAAAGTCACACGGAACAATCGGGTCCAAAGGAGACCCAAATGTCAAACATCGAGTGCGGGGACTACTGGAGTGCACTGACCTTTTTGAATGATTTGACCAAGTAATCTCTTTGATGGAACATGTACCGTTCTTAATTCATTAGTCGTTTCTGTTGTAGTTTTCACTCACAGGCATTTTCGCACCATTCAACAAGTTATTGTTTGCAAACCCCAGTGTCATGATATATATACTCTAGCTTGCATATCACAAATCAAACTATATATGCTCCCAAATCTGAAAGTGCTAAGAGAAGCCATGTCCAAGGCTGTTAGATACTCCGGTTCGCAAATACTGTCTTGAAAAGTAATTTACAATAGTATTTTTCTCCGGTTCGCAGATATAACAGAGCAAAAAAAACAAAGTAGTCAAAGTTGTATGTTGGAGATCATGTTGATGTCCATAAAGTCACTTTTTATGTTTCTGATAGAGCAATTAATTGAATAGTAGAAGGCCAGCAATCACCGTCTGCACCTAACCTTTAACTCATACCCTGCACAGTTGTTAGCTGGTACACTGGTAACAAAATTAATGTTTCAGTTGACTGAGGTATACTAACCTTCTTTGGCTTGTATAGTTTAGCCTCAAAAGATAATGGCCCGGTCTGTTTAGAGTGCTGGAGGGAAAATGTAAGTACGAACACGCATGGCAACTGTAATTTTGACTTTTGAGAAAGATATGGTGGTTGTGGACACTCCTGTGGTAATTTTGACTTTTGTTAAACACTGCAGTCCTGCAGGAAGGTACTACAATGGAGAAATGATGATCAGGGTGTGCTTTTCATTATGTGAAGGCATACATGAATGGTTTGTTTGACAAAGTCTCTCCTTAAATTTGAACAAGATTAGAAAAGGGGGGAATAAGGAATTCATGGAGATTGTGAACCGCATGTTACAGGGAAGCTTTGCAGTTTTTTATGATGCTTGTGGCCTCTGGGTCAAGATCTGTACCTTTCTCAGCTGGTAGTGGCGTAGTGCTATCCCTTTACAATGATGGATAGGAAATATGAATCAGGTTACAGAAAAAGAAGGAGGTTTTTTACGGTACACAATACGACCCAACGGTCGTACGGTCGTATTATCGGTTTTTCTCTATGGGTTAAATGGTAATTTGATAGATATATATTATTTGGGAAAAAATTCCTCGCTGCCCCCTTATACTATCTAAAACATTTCATATATTTCATTTCCTATATTACAACAATATCATTTTACATTTTCGATAATACACTTATACTACCCATACGACCTTTGAATACTACCGTACGACAGCTAAAAAAACCGATCGTATAGAATTAATCTCAATCGTCGGATCCTTACATATAAGTCCTTTTCTATTACATACGAGTCCTTTTCAACCGGTCGTACAGGTCGTACTGTGTGCCGTAAAAAACCTCAAAAGTTCCAAAGGTCAGAGATGAAACATCTCCACCATGGACAATTGTATTGGACCGACCTTTTGCATGTATTGAACTAGTAATCTCTCTTTTGCTTGCTCTCACTTGCATTTAATAACTAACTGATCCCTCGGAGTCTTAACTCTGAGACATCTCTGTTGTTGATCCAACACTCCGTTCTCTGCACCACATGCTGGGTTTCTTCCTGAGCAAAGAGTCCCAAATGGAAATTTTTATTTCTTCAGTCCTGGGTGAACTTAACTCCGCCTAGGTTGACTGGAAGACTTTCTCAAGTTGTCTCAACATAGTCGGTCCCAAGCCTGGGTAAAGGAGGAGGGTGCGTTAGGTCTGGCGAACCAGCAGCGAAATCAGCCACTCTAATGGATATGAAACCCATAAGAAATTCGTTGGGGCGTAACCCTCTTAGCGACGCACTACATCGGAACCCGGGTGTAGTGTTAAATGAGCAAGGGCCGGGTCATCTTCCCCTTAGGGACGCGTCGTATCGTGATCCGGGTACGATGATAAGTGAGCAAGGGTCGGGGCGTCGTAACCTTAGTGGAGCGCTACACCTACGCCCGGGTGTGGTGAAAAGTGAGCAAGGGTCTTCGCACTTTCCTCGACGGGCGCGAAGGGTAAGGAAGCTAGTCAGGCCAACTAGGATTCGTCAAGGGAGTTGGAACGTAGGATCCTTAACGGGTAAGTTAAGAGAGGTAGTCGATGCAGCAGTTAGGAGGCGTGTAAATATCCTATGCGTTCAGGAGACTAAGTGGAAGGGTCAGAAGGCGAAAGAGGTGGAGGATTCTGGTTTCAAGCTTTGGTACACGGGGGCAGCGTCGGGCAGGAATGGAGTGGGCATCTTGATCGATAGGAGTTTTAAGGATGGAGTTGTAGATGTTAAGAGGCAAGGTGACTGGATTATTCTAGTCCGGTTGGTAGTTGGGGATGTGACTTTGAATGTGATAAGTGTCTATGCCCCACAGGTAGGTCTTAGTGAGAGCGTCAAGAGGCAGTTTTGGGAAGACTTGGATAGCATGGTTAGTACCGTGCCCATCAGGGAGAAGCTCTTCATAGGAGGAGACCTCAATGGCCATGTGGGTGCGACGAATGCTGGGTTCGAGCGAGTGCATGGGGGGTTTGGGTATGGTGGTAGGAACCAAGAGGGAGAGGATGTGTTGAACTTCGCGTTGGCCTATGACTTGTTGATAGCAAATACCCTCTTCAGGAAGCGGGAATCCCACCTGGTGACCTTTCAGAGTGGTTAACACTCGAGCCAGATTGACTTTATCCTTGCAAGGAGGGAGGATAGACGTGCTTGCTTAGATTGTAAGGTGATACCTGGAGAGTGTGTTGTTCCCCAACACAAGCTTGTGGTGGCGGATTTTAGCTTTCGGGTACATGTCTTCCGGGACAAACGTGCCAAGATTGCTAGAACGAAGTGGTGGAAGCTTAGAGGAGAAGAGGTGCAAGTGTTTAAGGAGAGGATGCTAGGTGAGGGGCCTTGGGAAGAAGGAGAAGATGCAAATGACATGTGGCTAAAGATGGCAACATGTGTTCGGAAGGTGGCAGCGGAAGTGTTTGGTGTGAGTAGGGGAGGCAAGCAGGAGGCGAAAGACACTTAGTGGTGGAATGAGGAGGTGCCAAAGGCTATTAAGGAAAAGAAGGAGTGTTTCAAGCGACTCCACCTTGACAAGAGTGCAGCCAACATCGAGAGCTATAAAATAGCAAAGAGGGCTGCAAAGCGAGCTGTGAGTGTAGCCAAGGGCCAGGCGTACGATGACCTTTATCAGCGGCTAGGCACGAAGGAAGGGGAGAAGGACATTTTTCGGTTGGCTAGGATCCGAGAGAGGAAGACAAGAGACATCAACCAAATCAAATGCATCAAGGATGGGACAGACCAACTGCTGGTGAGGGATGAGGAGATCAAGGACAGATGGCGGGAGTACTTTGATAGATTGTTTAATGGGGAGGATGAGAGTCCTACTATTGAGTTGGATGACTCTTTTGATGACACCAACAGACGTTTTGTGAGGAGAATTTAGGAGGCAGAGATTGGGGAGGCTTTGAAGAGGATGAAGAGAGGTAAAGCGATGGGCCCCGATGGCATCCCCATCGAGGTGTGGAGATGTTTGGGTGCTAGAGCCATAGTTTGGCTAGCAAAGCTTTTTAACCTCATTTTTCGAGAAAACAAGATGCCTGAGGAATGGAGGAGAAGTATATTAGTGCCGATCTTCAAGAACAAGGGAGATGTTCAAAGTTGCACTAATTATCGAGGGATTAAGCTGATGAGCCATACGATGAAGCTCTAGGAGAGGGTTATCGAGCATCACCTCAGGAGAGCGACAAGCGTGACCCAAAACCAGTTTGGGTTCATGCCTGGAAGGTCAACTATGGAGGCGATTTTCTTGCTACGACAGTTGATGGAGAGGTATAGGGAGCAGAAGAAGGACTTGCACATGGTCTTTATTGACCTCGAGAAGGCGTATGACAAAGTACCAAGAAATGTCATGTGGTGGGCCTTGGAAAAACACAAAGTTCCAACTAAGTACATTACCCTTATCAAGGATATGTACAAGGATGTGGTGACATGTGTGCGTACATGCGGTGGTGACACTAGGGACTTTCCAATTAAAATAGGACTACATCAGGGGTCAGCTTTGAGACCTTATTTATTTGCTTTGGTGATGGATGAGGTCACAAGGGACATCCAAGGTGGTATCCCATGGTGTATGCTCTTTGCTGATGATGTGGTGCTAGTTGACGAGACTAGGGCAGGGGTTAATGGGAAGCTTGAGCTGGGGAAGGACGCTTTAGAGTCGAAAGGTTTCAGAATCAGCAGGACCAAGACCGAGTACATGATGTGCGATTTCAGCATGACTAGACATGAAGATGGAGTTGTGAGCCTCGACGGACAAGTGGTGGCCAAGAAAGAGACCTTTAGGTATTTGGGATCGATGCTACAGAAGGATGGTGACATTGATGAGGATGTTAGGCATAGGATTTCAGCTGGTTGGCTGAAATGGCGCCAAGCTTCCGGTGTCCTCTGTGACAAGAAGGTGCCCCAAAAGCTAAAAGGTAAGTTCTATAGAATGGTGATTCGCCCGGCGATGTTATACGGTGCTGAATGTTGGCCTACAAAGAGACGACATGTCCAGCAACTGAGTGTCGCTGAGATGCGTATGTTGCGTTGGATTTGTGGGCATACAAGAAGAGATAGAGTCCGAAACGAAGACATTCGGGATAGAGTTGGGGTGGCACCAATTGAGGAAAAATTGGTCCAACACCGGTTGAGATGGTTTGGTCATGTCCAGAGGAGGCCTCCCGAGGCACCGGTGCGTAGTGGGGTGCTAGACCGGGTCGGTAGTGTAAGGAGGGGTAGAGGTCGACCTAAACTAACTTGGGATGAGTCGGTCAAGAGAGACCTTAAGGAGTGGGACATCCCCAAGGAGTTAGTTATGGATAGAAGTGCTTGGAGACTTGCAATCAATGTGCCTAAAACATGATCTCTTTTTTTTCTTTTGTTCTTTTGTGTTCTTGTGCTTTGTGCTTCTCCTACCCTTGTTTCTTGTGGGTTTCATCTCTAGCCTACCCCAACTTGCTTGGGACAAAAGGCTAAGTTGTTGTTGTTGTTATTGTAGTCCTGGGTGAACTTGCCTCTAGATCCATAAGTTTCTTCATCAGCAAAAGCTCCAAGCCTAAGGTGCTGGAGGTGGAGGATAGAGTGAAAAGGACTCTCCTCAGGGCTCAGGTAATCTCCGATGAGGCGACAGGACGCCAAATCACGAACCAAGCTATGCTCCAGCAGCTGGACATGTTGAGAGATGCCATGTACAGATGCCGTTACATATTGGACACTTTCAGATACCAACTTCATGGTGAGGAGGACACCAAAGATCAGGTTATGAGTCCTTTATCTCTCTCCAAAGTACATTCTGTAAAAGGAATCTGTTCTTCCAATAGAAATAATCTGCTCTTAGAACAATTGCAAGTGGCCCTTGATGTGAAAGAGTTTGTTGTGTTCTTGCCAAGCTATCCTCGCCTGAACTGCCAGCCTTATAGCATGCATCTCCAGCTGGGCAACTGCATGTTTGGCCGCCAAATGGAATCTGAACTTGTGATCAACTTTCTGTTGCACACACAGCCTCATGAGTCCGGAGAATTGGAGGTTCTACCAATTGTTGGTCCTGGAAAAGTTGGCAAGAGTACCCTTGTTGCTCATGTTTGCAAGAATGAAAGGGTCCATGATCATTTCTCAGAAATCTTCTTCTTGCACGACCATGATTTTACAGATGACCTCTCTACATTCAGAGGATCTGCAACAAGACATCAAAATAGCACATCGAACTCGAATAAAGACATGGGATGGCTAGTAATTGTTGACTTAGTTGGTGACCTTACTGAAGATTTGTGGAATGTGTTATATTCTTCTTGTAAACGACGCATGCCAAGTGCCAGTAAAATCATAATCACAAGCCGATCTGGCAAGATCACGAAGTTTGGAACAAGACAAGCTCTAAATCTGAAGTACCTGTCCCGTGAAGTGTTCTGGTATTTCTTCAAGACAGTTACATTTGGCAGCATGGACCCCAAGATGCACCCGAGGTTTGTGCATGTAGCCATGGAGATAGCCAAGATGTTGGACAGAGACCTCATTAGTGCGAATGTCGTTGCTTGTTTGATGCGTGACAATTTTGACATCCACTTTTGGTGCAACGTTCTAGCCTTCCGGAGAGGGCTCATCCACAAGCATGTATCCAAATTTGGTGCCCATCCTTTTGATCTTATAAACCAGAATAAACCTGTTTATATTGGGAGAATGGCTACACCTTTTGAAGACGTTGTGTTTTATTGTGTGCATCAAAGGTCTTCACAGGAGGATGTTCCAAAGATAAGATCAGAAGATGTGATTTATGGAACTGTTAAGGCTCATGGGAAATTGGAGCTGCTAGGATGGATTTCTCCAATACCGCCCTACTATAGCTATGTTGTTAGTTGTGAGGTGCGAGAGCTAAAACGTAGAGTCGCCAAAAGGAAACGTTCTATAGAAAGTGGAACGACTCCTTAATTATATTTATTGTTAGGAATATCTTTGTATGTTTTGGTAGGGTATCACAAAGCTGCAGCATAATAATAATGTCACATGTTGCAACATCGTGGAACCGTACTCTACTACTATTGTTTTGTCATGTGCAAAGTGCTTACTAGCCATTGACATGTAACATAATAATGCATGATCCTGAGGCACATATTCTTCATGATATGATGAGTCGCTTGCCATTGTTTTAATCCAGGAATATATATAGTATAACCTGCCCCATAATCTGGGCATCAGGGCGTGGATATTTGTTTCCTTTATGTTTTCAGTTCAGCCCTGCATGCCATTCTGTGAGCAAAAAGAGTCTGGAACTGTACCAGAAAGTATACAATGCCAAGATCTTACACCATGTCTAGATTTTACAGAAAATAGCCACCATGTTCATTACCTCAACTGTCAATCTGCCAATCATGCCAATATGTGGTGTCGATTATCGAACATGTAGCGGATTGGCAATTGAGGTAATGAACATGGCAACTATTTTCTGTAAAATCTAGACATGATGTGTGTTCAGTCTCCTGTAAAAAATCTAGGCATTGTATATTATCTGGTACAGTTTCAAACTAGAAATGACAAATTGTTCGATGTACACTGTCTAGAAGCTGGGTTACCACATGTTCCTGTCCTCCAAACGATACTGTAAGCACACATCTGGATTTGGGCACCATGGCCATCTTGCACTTGCAGCAGAACCTATCGCCTCTGCAGAGACGAGCAACGATGGCAATCGCCAGAGAAAATCTACAGGATAGCAGAGACGGCAATTTCGTTTTTCCTTGTCAGTCCCCTTCGCCTTCCTCTTGACACTCCGGCCGGCTGGTGCAAAAGGAACTCTCTATGCTGTTATATTCCGAGCGACGCGATGAGTGGGGTGAGGTCCGTGCTTCCGGCCGGGACGGAAGCCGGCGGTGGCGGCGGCTTTGTGACGGCCGTTGAAGGAACCGACGAGGGGGAGGGAGAGCCAAACCAGGGGGATTTTCGCTTATTTCACATTCAGAACCTTTGGGCACGTACCATGGCCTTGTTGCAGCAGAACCTGCATGATTTCGCCTCTGCATAGACAAGCAACGATGGCAGAGACGGCAATTTCGTTTTCCATTGTGAGTCCCCTTCATCTTCCTCTCGACGATCCAGCCGGCTGTCCGGCGATCGGTTCTCAGGTCCCTCAATTCACCCTGTCCAGCTGTCCTGCGGCGACACACTTTAGAAGAGCTCCAGAGCAGAGTTACAAAAACTACAGAGTGCTCGTGTTGACACCCAAAATTGGCGAAGACCGGATCAGGCAACACAGGCCAGTCAGACCGGGTCTTAGGGACGGTCTGACCGAGGTGTTCTGTAGCCGGTCCGGCATGAGGCCGCCAGGCGGTCTAACCGCCCCCAGGGGCGGTCAGACCGGGTCACCCCGAGTCTTAGTAGAATTAGGAGTTTGGCTTGATTCCGAGTTGTAAAGCGTTGCTTGTAGGGCAAGACCTCCCACCCTATAAATATAAAGGGTCGTGGCCGATTGAGATCTATCATCCAATCGTCATTATCAATTTTACTATTTTTCCTCCAAACTCTAACTTTTCCAACCCCTATTGCTCTCCTACTTCGTCTCCACGGCGGTTGAGGGAGTCCTGAGTCGCCTGCCGATCTCAGGACAACCCTAGGTGCATTGTTCCTGACAGGGTCCTTCCCGAGCAGCGAATCTAGGTTTTCGGAGACTCTCCTGTCTAAGGCGGTTAGACCGTCCACCCCCCAGGCGGTTAGACCAGCCCGTGCTGGGAGTTTCGGCGAGTGGATTTTCGACGACCGCGCGATCTAGCGCACTCGTGTGTTCGACCAGAAAAAGCATCAATACACTTTTGGCGACTCCGCTGGGGACAGATCTGGTTTTACAACTGATTTGTCAAACATCATCGTTGTGAACATTGAAGAACTCAGCGAAGTAGACCAGAGGAAGTACATTGAGCTTCAGGAGTACATCAAGCAGCAGTTCCTCTCTGGCGCCAGGAAAGATCACTTAGGCAAGGTGACGATGACTCAAGAATTCGAGCTGCCGGCGATCAAGGTCAACAAAGACAAGATTGAGGTAATCCCCACTGTAAGCAAGCCTGAAACTGATCTATCTACAAAGCTTACTGAATTATCTGATAAATTTGAGCATGCTTTTAGTAATCAGCATAGTCATGTTGCTAGTATGATTACTCGCTTAGAAAAAGTTGAGGGTAAAGGTAGTAGTTTTAATTTTCCTAATGATTCTATCTCTCAATTAGATTCACAATGGGTATTACAAACAAACTTGTCGGCACCATCAGGAACCTCAATTGAGACACCTGTGTATGGCATACCGACTGGCTTTTATCCGAGGCAATCATCATCATCAAAACCGACCCCGGTCAGACCGCCCCCATGGACAGTCTGACCGCCCCGTCTGGACAGATCATGGGTGTTTCAGGAAACCCACCCCCTGTGAATAGAGTTGATTTATCAGCTACAATGCAATCTCAACTAGCTGCTATGAGTGAATTTTCCAAATTTAAGGAAGAAGTAGCTAGCATGGTGAAAAATAAACTCGGCATTGATATGAGTAATTCTAAATTACATCAAAAACCTGTTCTCAAAAAAAATTATATCAAAAACCTTATAAAGCCGATTTTGATCTTATGGTTTACCCCCTGGTTGGCGTGTACTCGATTTTATTAAATTTAGTGGTGAGGATAATCTTAAAACATGGGAGCACATAAGCCCATACATTGCTCAACTAGGTGAAGCAAGTGCCCATGATTCTTTTAAAGTGCGTTTGTTCTCTTTATCTTTAACGGGTACCGCCTTTGCTTGGTTTTAATCTTTAGCCCCCAACTCTATTGATTCTTGTAATCAATTAGAACAAAAATTTCATGATCACTTCTTTAGTGGGGACTATCAACTAAAATTGACAGATTTGACATCAGTTAAGCAAGGTAAAGACGAGATGGTCTCTAATTACCTTAAGCGTTTTAAAGAGGTTAAAAACCGTTGTTTCAATTTGTCGCTTTCTGATTCTGACCTAGCTAATCTTGCTGCTAAAGATTTAAAATCTGCTCTTAGAGAAAGATTAGAAGGTGCGGATTTTTATTCACTAGATTATGTTCTTGTGAGAGGCATGGCACAAGAATTGAAATTGAATAAAGAAAAAGAAAAACTTGAGTCTCATCGGTCCGATGTTCATGTGATTGATTACGTTTCTAATAATTTGAACGATGAGAGTGAAGTTTATAGTGCTGAATTTGTATGGCCTTCTGAAGATAAATATTTTTCTTGTGCATCACTTAAGTCGGCTAGCAAAGGTCGGCAAGAAGAATTAAAATTTACTTTTGATGTTTCTAAGTGTGATCGCATTTTTGATGAATTGCTTAAACTTGGAAATATTAAGATATTTCATACCATGCCTCCACTTGATGAGATTGTTGACGGTGAATTTCCGTCAACCTAGCCATGAGTTTACCTTCGGTGTTGGCATGAATTTTATATCTTATCCATTGGTACTAACCCCCTTGGTATAACAAGTTTGTTTGTGGATGTCGGTTTTGGAGTTTGATGTTTATGCAGGAATTTAGCGTTGAAAGCAAGACTTCCGGGTAAAGTTCATCAAGCACCTCGTGACAAGACCTTGAAGCCCGATACGAGTCAAGCAATGAAGTGAACATGACTCCAAGAAGTCCAAGGACCAACCCGTGAAGACGGAAAACTCCGAGGACCTGAACAGAAAATGCTGAATCTGGCGGGACAAGGAGCTTCATCTAAATCACGGAGAAACTGACGTCAAGGGCCCACATGCAGAAGGGAGAACGTTCTAGAAGGCACGGGAAGCATCACCGAGGAAGGCGGCCATGAAATGGGCCAGGATGGGCCTAGGCCGGTCAGCCCAGGCCGGCCGGCCCGGCCCATTCCTGGGCCCATTCGTGCCCCCCTTTGACCTAGCTGCCTCTCAGACTATTTATAGCCCCATGGCCGAGAGCCACGCATCAACTCATTCGTCATTCGTCACTGAGGAGCAGAGAAGAGAGGGACACCATTCCGGAGAGGAGAGGGTTGAGCTAGTTGTCTAGGGTTCCCCTAGCCGACGTGGGAACCTTGCAAGAAAGACCACGTCGGAGTTCCAGGAGCTAGAAGCAAGATCAAGGTAGGATCCCGGTGGTGATCTTGTTTATGTATCATGTACTATGTTGAATTATCAAGTTGCAATCCGATTTCTAGTGATCGAGTGTTTCTCCTACGACTTTGATTTCAATCGGCTTTTCTTACTTCAAGATCTATTCTCGAGATAGATCGTAGAGGGTGTTCTTGTAGCCGTGGTGGCTAGAGGTGCATGGCTTAAGACAGAGAAAATGAAGGATGTGGTCAACATGGTTGGCAATCTCTCTCTCAATGGCACGCCTAAGAATCAGCATGAGTCAAGCAGCAGTAAGCAGGGCAAACGCAAGCACCCTAAGAAGAATGGGAACAAGTCTACTGGTCCCAGGAACGACACTAAGTTCAAGCGTGCTCATCAGGAAAAGGATGGCAAAATGATCTACTCCTTCTGCAAATCACCTCAGCACCTGCAGAAGGCATGTCCAGGTTTTAAGGAATGGTGCAAAACCAAAGGTAACATTCAGTATGACGTTGTCTCCTTTATTGATGAATTATTCTTAGCTGATTTTTCCCCTAATACTTGGTGGATTGACTCAGGTGCCACTGTGAACATCTCTACTTTATTACAGGTATTCAGTACGATCCAAACTATAAGAAGGGCGGAGCGAAATCTAAGAGTGGCTGATGGGAACGGCGTTGAAGTCGAAGGAGTTGGAAGTCTTCTCTTAGAGTTGCCAAGCAGCTTCCAGCTTAGTTTAGATGAAGTGCTTTATGTTCCTAGCCTTAAGAGAAATTTAATTTCAGTTTCAGCATTAGCAGATTCCGGACATGTTTGTTCATTTTATAAAGACAAGTGTGTGATTCAGTACAATTCTATCATTGTTGGTCTTGCTGAAAGGCAAGGCAAGCTTTACATGCTCTCTCTTAGTGATAATACTGTCATGAATGTTACTAATGTTTCAAATAAGCGTAAGCGATTGAATGAGACTTCTTCGAAATTGTGGCATTATCGGCCACATTTCGAGGGGGAGAATGGATCGTCTCATTAAAGATGAAATAATCGAGAATAGATTTATCAGACTTAGAGCAGTGCATCGACTGCATTAAGGGGAAATACGCTAAGACGATTAAGAAAGGTGCAACTAGGAGTACGGACGTATTAGAAATTATTCACACAGATATCTGTGGTCCGCTCTCCGTCATGTCAGTAGATGGTTATGACTCATTTATAACGTTTACTGATGATTATTCCCGTTATGGACACATTTATCCTATCCGTAAGCATTCAGATGCATTAGAAATCTTTAAGATCTATAAGAAGGAAGTTGAGAAACAACACAACAAGCCTATTAAGATAGTAAGATCGGATAGGGGAGGTGAGTACTATGGGAAACATGCTCAGTATGGTCAAATTAAGGGACCATTCGCTTAGTACTTAGAAGAAAATGGCATAAGAGCTCAGTACGCTATGCCAGGCGAACCACAGCAAAATGGAGTTGCTGAGCATCGCAATCGTATACTTATGGACATGGTATGTAGCATGCTCAATCATTCCAGCTTGCCTGTGGAACTGTGGATGGAAGCACTTAAGACAGCAGCTCACATACTAAATCGGGTTCCATCTAAGTCAGTTCCCAAGACACCTTTTGAGTTGTGGAATGGGAGGAAACCGTCATTAAATTATTTAAAAGTATGGGGCTGTCCTGCAGAGGCAAAGCTGTTTGATCCACAACAAAAGAAATTAGATTCCAAAACAATAAGTTGTCACTTTATAGGTTACCCAGATAAGTCTAAGGGGTACAAATTTTATTGTCCTGGTCATCACACTAAGTTCGTTGAGACCAGACATGCTGTGTTCATAGGGGACTCAGGCATTAGTGGAAGTTTTCCGAAGAGGGATATAAGTCTGGAAGAACTACGGGTTGAGCTTCCCGATCCGGAAATTCCAGATACGACGGAGGTATATCAATTTGTACCACCAGTCATTCCTCAGTTAAGCAGTACCACGCAAACTGCTGCTGTTCAGCAGGAACACGTGGAGCCGGCACCTGAACCTTAGGCGCTAGCTGCTGGGGCTGAGGCGCCAGCTACTGCAGTTGAGCCGGAAGTAATTCCACAACTGATTCGTCAGGCAGAACCAGTTGGGACGCAGCCAACAGTAAGACCACGACTAGTAAGAAAGGCTGCCATGTATACCACAATTTATCAGACATACTTAAGTGAGGACTTATATTGTCACACCCGGATTTAAGGACAAATCCGAGTGCAAGGAATACATGTGCGCCAGGATCTAGTTACACACATGCATCGACTCAGTGAATACCAAATACAGTGTCAAAAACGTAAAGGAAGTATTATAACTTTATTACATGACCGAATGTCTCAAATTCGTAACAAAAGCGAGTACTAGAAGCGGAAAAGGACGTCTCCACAGGCAGCTGACTGGTGGCACGCTCGCCTAGAAACCGTCGAACTCTCCAGGAAAGTCTTCAAAGCGTCCGTCTGAGCAACAACCGGGTTGTGTAGATGCAATATAAATAACAACAAGCATGAGCACATGTCGTACTCAACAAGGGAAAACACTATAACAACATGCAAAGGCTTTATGGTGGAAGCTTGTGGTTACATAGCAGGTCAGCATTTTAGTTGGTCAAATTTTAATTAAGCAAGCTGAATTACTAGCAAATGTAAGTGTATACCAACCCAGAGATTAACATAGGCATCATCAACATGAACGAAAGTAAATGCAACAAGTTTAATCCATCTTCCATAGTTTACTCATGTGAGAGTCCAGGCCGCCCTTGACTGTGGGCACGGATAACTAGTCAGTTTTACACTCTGCAGAGGTTGTACATCTTTACCCACAAGTCGCGTAAAAGTGCCGAAGAACTTTAAACCCAACCATGCGATGCCGGCCAAGCATCATACCACACTACCGAGGTGTGATTGCATAGGGACGCTACGAGGCCTTTACAAAGATCCCCTAGTGCAGGCTGCTCGCTAGGTTACTTGACAGCGCAATGCATAAACCTCTCTCAAGACTGCGAAGCTACCATAGAGCAGATCAGCCTGAGGGCCGGGCTATACACCAACTACCGGCAATCCCCAACCCCTTTCTGGTAAAGCATACCTAACACCAGGTTTTCTAATTACTTGGCCAAGACAGAGCCATATGTCTTGTGGTTGTACTGTTTTCCTGGGTGGTTCTCCATGTTCCGATTAACACAAGTGATCTTGTTTAATGAAGGTATAACATAAGTAAAGCAAGATTGACATTGTTGTTCATTAGAACCACCATGATCCCAAGTTGAGCAACTAAGCAAGGTCTACCCAACATAAATATAAACCCAGGTTGATCAAGGCATAGGGATAAACAAAGCTAGTCAATCCTTAGATAATAGGACCCTTCAATTTAATGCAAAGGAATAAATAAATAACGGTGTAATTAAAATGCATGTTGTAATAGGATAACCGGGAATGCAGCAAGGACTTGCCTTCTACCAACGCTTGCTGCTGTCAAGGTCTTGAAAATCATCAACTTCAGCGTATTCCACACACGGACCGTCTTCTACGCACCACACCATTCACATACAAGCATACAATGGAAGAAAATAAGAAACAATCACCAAACAGCACTAACATAACAGAACAGGGGCATAAAACTAATCTACGCTTCGAGACAATCGCGTGGACATAAAGAACGCTAAAAACGGAGCTAAAACGACTAAGATATAGCGTAAACAAGATACATGGACTTATTTGTAAGAAAACTAAAGCTGCTGGGCTAAAACGAAGAAACCTGGACCTATCTGCAAGAAAAACTCTACGGTGGAAGGACCGGCTTGCGAAATCTAAAAACGCAGGGGCTAAACTGCAAAACTGCCGAGCAAAGGCTGGGTTGACCGGCCCTTGACTGGTTTGACCCGAGGCAGAACGGATCTGATCCGTTGGATCAAGATCCGGCGGCCAGGGAAGCCTGCGAGCGCGGGCGGCGGCGACCGGCCGGCGACGAGCGGCGGCGCAAGGCGAGCTCGCCGGCGAGAACGCGATTTCGAGCAGGGGTGCTCGATTGGACGCGCGGGTTGCATCAAAACGTAGAGCGCAAACTAGCAAACTTAACCGAGGCAACGGGATCGACCTTTGGTGCTTGGAGACGACAGCTAGCGCGGCGAGGCGGACGGTTGCGTCGGCGAGGTCTCCGGCGAGGCGGCACGGGCGAACCAGGGCACGACGACGCGAACCGAAGGCACCGGCGGCTTCCTCGGGAGCTTGCGGTCCTCCGAGGCTCCTTCACGGCGACTGGAAGGCGGCGGCGGAGCGGGTTCACGGCGGCGGCGCGGCTAGGTTTAGCGGCGGCAACGCAGGGCTCTAGGGTTTGGGGTATTCGAGGGGAAAAGCGATGCGGAGCACGGCGGCACGTTTTATAGGGCCAAGGGGCGCGCGCAGGGGCGGCTCGGGGTCGGGGTCCCTGCCCCGGTCGGACTCCGACCCAAGGTCGGGGATGACGGGCGGGGCCCGCCCGTCAGCGGCTGCGGGCGGCGGGGGCGCTGTTGGGCCGCGCTGGGCCGCCTGCCGGCTGAGCTGAAGGGCTGGAGGGCGACGAGCAAACTGAGCCGAGACTCCAGGGAGCAAGGATGAACTTCCGTGTAATGTACCGGACAGCGAAGCTGGGCTGAAAAGCTGAAGGGTGACGCAGAGCTGAGCGGTGGGAGATCAGGGAGCACCGATGGACTTCCAAGGGTTTTGGGCCACGCGGTGAAGCTGGGCTACTTGAGGGCTACTGCTAGCTGGGCTGCACGAGGCTTCAACCGAGAAGGGCCAGAAAAGAAGGTAAAGGAAGGAGGGAAAAGAGAAGCTTTTACTATTTTCCAAAAGAGGTCAAACAAATGAATTCAAATACAAATTTGAATTCAACCAAACAAAAATAATGCAGCAGCATGTATGCAACAAACATCAACAATTTATTTAATTTTGAAAAACAAATAATGTTTTTGTTTTTTTTCCTGTACTAAATTCCCTGCAAAGAATTAAATGTTGGGAAAATTTTAAAAATTAAGAGAAAATCGTTGGTTAAATTTTCTACCCATTCACATCCTGAAATTTGGAAATTTCGGGGTGTGACAAATCTACCCCCCTTAAAAGGAATCTCGTCCTCGAGATTCGAAAGAACTAAGAAAGATTTTCGAGAATGATATGGTAGAACAGATGTGGGGGCAATGTTGATAGTGAACATACCAAACACGGTCCTTGCATTTACGTGGTTCCATCTACCACGTGCGGAGTTCTGCTGTCCCTTGGAGCTTTGCGGGGTCTTGTTTCCATTCCTCGTCTGCTGACTCTGCACTGGGGTATTCTGCACACTCCTCTGGGGACAGTTGTTGGCATAGTGACCAGTCTCTCCACACTTAAAGCATGTATTACCAACAGGAGTGCTGGGCGCACTAGGTCTCACTGGGGTTCCCGCTGGGGTGTTCTGACTAGACTGCTGGTCATTGGGGCGTGGAGTCTGTGGAGTGGACTGCTGCAACTCTTGAATGGGGTGCTTGAAAGGTTGATTGTTACGCTGAAACTGATTCTGCCCAGAGTTACCACCTGAACCTCCAACATGGGGTGTTGTCCTCTGCTGTGGAATGAAACGGGGGCGAGTGCTGCTCCCAAACTGCACAGAGGTAGTGGCCTTCCTCTTCAGATCTCCCAACTCTCTGCGCTTTGACTCCAAGCAGATAGCCTTGTCCATCAGCTGCTGAAATGACGCAAAAGTGTGAGACATAAGCTGGTACTGAAGTGGTCCAGCTAATCCCTCCATGAATAGCTCCTGTTTCTTCCCATCATCAGCCACATCTTCAGGTGCATAGCGTGACAACTCAATGAACTTGTCCCTGAATTCAGCCACTGACATCACTCCCTGCTTGAGAGAAAGGAACTCCTTCTTTAGCTTCATCAGCCCTGCAGGAATGTGATGGCTCCTGAAACTGGTGGTGAACTCCTGCCAAGTGATAGCTTCTGGAGTGGCATGAGCGGCAACGTAGGCATCCCACCAAGCTCCTGCTGTACCCTGAAGTCGTCCTGAAGCATACAGAACCTTCTCTCTGTCATCACACTGTACGATAGTGAGCATCTTCTCCACAGTCTTCAGCCAATCATCAGCTTCCAACGGATCTGCAGCATGTGTGAACACTGGCGGACGATGGCTCATGAACTCCCTGTGCTTGTCCCTGGGCGCCTGCTGCTGCTGGGGTGGATTATTGACTTGGGCCTGCAGGTTGGCCACAGTGTTGGTCAAGTTCTGGAGGAGCTCGGTCTGAGTTTGGATGAATTGCTGCATGACTGGATCCATCTGTGATTGCTGAGGTGCGGGGCCTGAACGGTTGCTTCTCCTTTGGCGGTTCACTACTGGTTGATCGACTCCGAATCCTGACCTGGTGTTCACCATCTGAGTGTTAGGGACATTACTTTAGATGATTGAGTCAGGAGTGAAACTCGGAAGGTACAATAATGAAGATATTCAGCTTTAGACAGATTCTATTGACTCCAGATATTCAGGTATAACTCTCAACGTGGCTAACCAAAAATTATGAACTTTTGACCAGTAAAAGGTAATAAATTACGGAACTAGTCCAACTGGAATCACCTCGATTAGATGTCTATAACTCCAGATATAAAATAAACAAGTCGGGTATATCAGCAGTGCTAACAGATTCAAGTATCTCCAAAGTTTCGGGCATAACTCTCTGACTATGTAATCATAATTTCTGAATTTTGGACAGAAAAACATCCATGAAATTTCTGAACTTCTCTGGATTTGCCTCAAACGGAGGTCTATAGCCCGAGAAAAATAATGAAGTCAACTTTGTCAGCAGAGTTTTACAGATTCTGATAGCTCCAATGTTTCATGCATAACTCCAAGGATATGTAGTGGTTGGGGCTGAATTTTTGACAGAAAATCACTTATGAAATTTGTGAACTAACCCAACTAGTTTTGCATTAATCGGAGCTCTGTAGCTCGAGATATTATCAAAACACTACTGCTGTGTTGAAGGTTGACGAGAACAGATTTGTACCAAGATAAATTTCCAAGATAGATAGGTAAAGATTTAATAAAGGATTAAGAAGGTGCAAGATAAAAAGGATGGTTGAGACAGAGCTCAAACCCAACTAAGCAAACCTATTACTAAACCAATGTCACTGTGGTTATCAATCCACAACACATTGCACTCAAGCAAAGATCCAAATCAAGCATTAACACAAGATCAAGCATTCAAACACACCACTAAACTAAGCACACCTAAACGACAATCGTGGCTAACGATTACATAAGCTTAAAGCCTAAAGATCCTAGATCCTAACAAAGATCTTTGGGTTGAACATGATAAAGTCATAAGATAACTGAGAACAACTCTGAACACGGGTAGGGTAAAGATAGGAAAAAGATTAGAGAGCATAGAACGAATGCTAAAGATTCCTTAAAGCGAGAACAAAGAAGCATAGAGTGAAATGATTAGCCAAAGACAAGATAGAGAACAAGTAGAATATCAAGGATGGGGGTAAAATCAAGGATAAGTATATTAAAAATAGAATTAAAGCATAGCATGAAGTGAGAATGGCTTCTAAAATAATATAATCCTTAAGTTCGACCATTTTCTAACTAGGCTAACGTCCTACAGTCAACACGGCTCTGATACCACTTTGTCACATCCGGATTTAAGGACAAATCCGAGTGCAAGGAATACATGTGCGCCAGGATCAAGTTACACACATGCATCGACTCAGTGAATACCAAATACAGTGTCAAAAACGTAAAGGAAGTATTATAACTTTATTACATGACTGAATGTCTCAAATTCGTAACAAAAGCGAGTACTAGCAGCGGAAAAGGACGTCTCCACAGGCAGCTGACTGGTGGCACGCTCGCCTAGAAACTGTCGAACTCTCCAGGAAAGTCTTCAAAGCGTCCGTCTGAGCAGCAACCGGGTTGTGTAGATGCAATATAAATAACAACAAGCATGAGCACATGTCGTACTCAACAAGGGAAAACACTATAACAACATGCAAAGGCTTTATGGTGGAAGCTTGTGGTTACATAGCAGGTCAGCATTTTAGTTGGTCAAATTTTAATTAAGCAAGCTGAATTACTAGCAAATATAAGTTTATACCAACCCAGAGATTAACATAAGCATCATCAACATGAACGAAAGTAAATGCAACAAGTTTAATCCATCTTCCATAGTTTACTCATGTGAGGGTCCAGGCCACCCTTGACCATGGGCACGGCTAACTAGTCAGTTTTACACTCTGCAGGGGTTGTACATCTTTACCCACAAGTCGCGTAAAAGTGCCGAAGAACTTTAAACCCAACCATGCGATGCCGGCCAAGCATCATACCACACTACCGAGGTGTGATTGCATAGGGACGCTACGAGGCCTTTACAAAGATCCCCTAGTGCAGGCTGCTCGCTAGGTTACTTGACAGCGCAATGCATAAACCTCTCTCAAGACTGCGAAGCTACCATAGAGCTGATCAGCCTGAGGGCTGGGCTATACACCAACTACCGGCAACCCCCAACCCCTTTCAGGTAAAGCATACCTAACACCAGGTTTTCTAATTACTTGGCCAAGACAGAGCCATATGTCTTGTGGTTGTACTGTTTTCCTAGGTGGTTCTCCATGTTCCAATTAACACAAGTGATCTTGTTTAATGAAGGTATAACATAAGTAAAGAAAGATTGACATTGTTGTTCATTAGAACCACCATGATCCCAAGTTGAGCAACTAAGCAAGGTCTACCCAACATAAATATAAACCCAGGTTGATCAAGGCATAGGGATAAACAAAGCTAGTCAACCCTTAGATAATAGGACCCTTCAATTTAATGCAAAGCAATAAATAAATAACGGTGTAATTAAAATGCATGTTGTAATAGGATAACCGGGAATGCAGCAAGGACTTGCCTTCTACCAACGCTTGCTGCTGCTCAAGGTCTTGAAAATCTTCAACTTCAGCGTATTCCACACACGGACCGTCTTCTACGCACCACACCATTCACATACAAGCATACAATGGAATAAAATAAGAAACAATCACCAAACAGTACTAACATAACAGAACAGGGGCATAAAACTAATCTACGCTTCGAGACGATCGCGTGGACATAAAGAACGCTAAAAACGGAGCTAAAACGACTAAGATATAGCGTAAACAAGATACAGGGACTTATTTGTAAGAAAACTAAAGCTGCTGGGCTAAAACGAAGAAACCTGGACCTATCTGCAAGAAAAACTCTACGGTGGAAGGACCGGCTTGCGAAATCTAAAAACGCAGGGGCTAAACTGCAAAACTGCCGAGCAAAGGCTGGGTTGACCGGCCCTTGACTGGTTTGACCCGAGGCGGAACGGATCTGATCCGTTGGATCAAGATCCGGCGGCCAGGGAAGCCTGCGAGCGCGGGCGGCGGCGACCGGCCGGCGACGAGCGGCGGCGCAAGGCGAGCTCGCCGGCGAGAACGCGATTTCGAGCAGGGGTGCTCGATTGGACGCGCGGGTTGCATCAAAATGTAGAGCGCAAACTAGCAAACTTAACCGAGGCAACGGGATCGACCTTTGGTGCTTGGAGACGACAGCTAGCGCGGCGAGGCGGACGGTTGCGTCGGCGAGGTCTCCGGCGAGGCGGCACGGGCGAACCAGGGCACGACGACGCGAACCGAAGGCACCGGCGGCTTCCTCGGGAGCTTGCGGTCCTCCGAGGCTCCTTCACGGTGACTGGAAGGCGGCGGCGGAGCGGGTTCACGGCGGCGGCGCGGCTAGGTTTAGCGGCGGCGGCGCGGGGCTCTAGGGTTTGGGGTATTCGAGGGGAAAAGCGGCGCGGAGCACAGCGGCACGCTTTATAGGGCCGGAGGGGCGCTCCTAGGCGTGCGGGCCCGCGGCCAGGGGCGCGCGCAGGGGCGGCTCGGGGTCGGGGTCCCTGCCCCGGTCGGACTCCGACCCAAGGTCGGGGATGACGGGCGGGGCCCGCCCGTCAGCGGCTGCGGGCGGCGGGGGCGCTGTTGGGCCGCGCTGGGCCGCCTGCCGGCTGAGCTGAAGGGCTGGAGGGCGACGAGCAAACTGAGCCGAGACTCCAGGGAGCAAGGATGAACTTCCGTGTAATGTACCGGACAGCGAAGCTGGGCTGAAAAGCTGAAGGGTGACGCAGAGCTGAGCGGTGGGAGATCAGGGAGCACCGATGGACTTCCAAGGGTTTTGGGCCACGCGGTGAAGCTGGGCTACTTGAGGGCTACTGCTAGCTGGGCTGCACGAGGCTTCAACCGAGAAGGGCCAGAAAAGAAGGTAAAGGAAGGAGGGAAAAGAGAAGCTTTTACTATTTTCCAAAAGAGGTCAAACAAATGAATTCAAATACAAATTTGAATTCAACCAAACAAAAATAATGCAGCAGCATGTATGCAACAATCATCAACAATTTATTTAATTTTGAAAAACAAATAATGTTTTTGTTTTTTTTTCCTGTACTAAATTCCCTGCAAAGAATTAAATGTTGGGAAAATTTTAAAAATTAAGAGAAAATCGTTGGTTAAATTTTCTTCCTATTCACATCCTGAAATTTGGAAATTTCAGGGTGTGACATATATAATGTGGGGAAAATCGATGATCCTGCCAATTTCAAACAGGCAATTGTATGTGAGCATTCCACTAAATGGATTGAGGCCATGGGAGAGGAATTAAAGTCTATGAGTTCTAATAAGGTCTGGGATTTAGTAGAAATTCCTGATGGAGTCAAACCAGTAGGCTGTAAGTGGGTCTACAAGGTTAAACGTGATTCCAAAGGGAACGTCGATAAATTCAAAGCTAGACTCGTAGCAAAAGGGTCTACACAGGTAGAAGGAAAAGATTATAATGAGACTTTCTCTCCTGTGTCAACAAAAGATTCATTTAGAATTGTCATGGCACTCGTAGCCCATTTTGATATGGAGCTACATCAGATGGATGTTAAGACTGCATTCCTTAATGGGGATTTAGATGAGACCATTTATATGGCACAACCGGAAGGTTTTGCTATTAAAGGTAAAGAACATATGGGATGCAGGTTAAGGAAATCCATTTATCGACTTAAGCTAGCGTCCAGACAGTGGAACCTTAAATTCGACTAAGTCATTAAGAGGTTCAAATTTAGGGAGAATGATGTAGATAGTTGTATCTACGTTAAGTTCAAGGGTGGAAAGTTAGAAATTCTAGTACTGTATGTTGATGACATACTATTAGCCAGCAACGATAAGAACATGTTGCATGAGACTAAGAACTTCTTATCATCTCATTTTGATATGAAGGATCTCGGTGAAGCCTCGTATGTACTTGGCATTGAGATACACCGAAACAGAGCCCAAAGGGTGCTAGGATTATCTCAGAAAGCATATATTGAGAAAATGCTTATAAGATATAATATGGATAAGAGTAGCATATCACCTGCTCCAATTCAAAAGGGCGATAAGTTTAATGAAGATCAGTGCCCTAAGAATGATTTTGAGAGAAGTAAGATGGAGAACGTTCCCTATGCATCAGCTGTTGGAAGTTTGATGTACGCTCAAGTGTGTACGCGTCCAGACATGGCATTTGCAACCGGAGTATTTAGCTGATATCAGAAAAACCCAGACTGGGCTCACTAGATTGGCGTTAAGAAGTCAATGAGATATTGCCAAGGCACTAAAGATTACATGCTCACTTATAGGAGAACAAATGACCTTATGGTTGAATGTTACACTGATGCCGACTTTGCTGGTGATGAAGACGATAGAAAATCCACTTCTGGATATGTCTACATGCTAGCAGGGGGAGCTATTTCTTGGAGAAGTCATAAGCAAGGAGTAACTGCTGCATCTACAATGCAAGTAGAATTTGTGTCATGTTACGATGCCACGGGGCAGGCGGTGTGGCTTAAGAATTTTATTTCGGGATTTAAGATTGTTGATAGTATCTCGAGACCTATCACAATGCACTGCGACAATCAAGCTGCAGTTTTCTTTTGCGCTAACGATAAATTAACGGGTGCTTCCAAGCACATTGATCTTAAGTATCGTATCGTAAAAGATAGAAACCGGGACCGCACGCTCAACATTGAGCACATAAGCACTAAGTTAAACATAGCGGATCCGCTCACCAAAGGTTTATCACCGACCCTTTATGAGAGACATGTCCTGAACATGGGTTTGGCAAATTCCTTTGATAAGGTCCTGGTTCAGGGCCATTAGTATCTCCCCAAATAAGAATAAGTATCCTAACGAAGTTTTTCAGTTAAGACTATGGGTAATGTTGTCCCAGTGTGCCGAGGTGCTGCTGACGACGCATTGGTCTGGTACTTGCTGATTTACTAAGGAGGGATTTTAGTTTAAGTTGTTGACTTTCGGTCAGGGGGAGAATGTTGGATATTTTGGTTTGACCTCGGTCAACTGACGAACTGAGGATATGGGGGAGTGATCCGCTTCCCCTCAGACTCGGATTCGGCCCAACATAAATAAAGCCTGTTTGCCGTGATCGGGTGGCAAACCCTAAGTCTAATCGGGCTCGGTCCCGGGCCTACAGTGCTGACTATATAAGAAGAGGGGACCCCTCACGGTTCCCCACACGTTTCACGTGTTCACACGCGAACCTAGGAACCCTAATCCACCCACCGATCGCTAAGAGCGCTGGAAGGCCTGGAAGCTCGAGCTCCGCGTCCTGGGCAGTGTCGTTGGCGTCCTGAAGGCCACCGATACCCTTAGAAGACGCTCAAGGAACGTCTACGCTACAAGCCCGACGTCGCTCTCGCCGTCGACTCCGTCACCGCTGAATCGGCCTCCACCAACGCGATGGATAACACCGCCGCTGGTATAAACCGAACCTACTCTTTATTTCCGCATAAGCTTATGTGCTAGATGTGATATACGGTAGACTAGTAGATCCTAATGATGTTTATGTTTTAAGTAATTGTTAGTAATTTGATCTAATACACTTGACTTATATATGTATTTCTTGCTGGTACAGTGGTGCCTTTGCTCATTGTTTTTTGAGAACGGGCGGCGGCAGGACATTTGCCAAATTTTTGATTAATTAGGAAAAAAAACACAAACTGAGAGCATACAACTTCGATTGCAAAAACCCGTACACTAAAAATGAAACGACTTGCTAGCTTGTAAAGAGAGAAAAAGAAAGAAAACAGCTGCTGACATATAGCCACTCTATAGATCTACTATGTACTTCAGCAGTCTAAGTACTGCAGGTTCTCTGTTTCTTCGGTTGTAAGCTCGCATGACAATGTTTGCTGAGACCGGATTTATATCCATTTTCCAAAAAAAAGATCTACGTACCACCTTCCATGTTTTGAAGAATTAACGGACGACAAGAGATTTGCCAAATTTGTATTACAAGAAAAAACAAAACAAAACTTCAATTGAGAAAAACTCATACAATAAAAGTGAAACGACTAGCTGGCTCGTAAAGAGAGAAAAAGAAAGATCGAGCTTGTCAATGGTTTTATTTCATTAAAACAATAATTGGTCAGGCGTCACAACTCACAAGTACTCTAAGGGCTTGTTCGTTTCCATAGGATTCAATCTGGAAGTAAATGACAAATTTTTAGAAAAAATCAATATAGATACTATAGAGACCCGGATTTATTCCGGGTCCAAAACTAATTTAGGGCTTGTTCGTCTCCACCGAATTGGATCCGGTCGGAATTGATAAATATAACAAGAAAATCATGATAGCTACCATAAGGGATCCGGATTTATTCCGGGTTGGAGAGTACATTGAGTTACAAATCTGTTCCTGTTTATAAGGCTTTATATGATGTTTTGACCATTCTTTAACTTATATTATTTAATATGTTATAAATTTATAATCATTGGAGAGTACATTGAGTTACAAATCTAACTGTGTCAAGTTTGCAATTCATGGAGTTTTTAAATTATGAAATAGCACCAGTGAATTCACTTTAGTAGTTAATACCTTTTACATCAGCATGGTTTAACACCTGCTGACTATGAAACCGAAAACAATGAAAGTAGGCACAAGGAAAACAGAGCAAGCATCCAGCTGCTGCATTAGTACAGAAGGAGTGCACACACATCTCCAGTTATATGAAACTCATTCAATTTCATCTAACTTAATATCTCTTTCCAACTCATTCTGGAGTGCACTAGTAATCTAATAATAAATAGGAAACTGGAAGGAGATACCTTGGCGATCGCAGGTATCTCTGCCCTATATCACTGCAGTCACTTGGTTTGATGTCAGATACAGAGTCCAGAACAAATGGTAGCTTGACCTCAGTTTTTTCTAGTTGTCGGGCTTATATGTTCAAACATTTACTTCAATGCTAGCTAGAGAGAGCTCTATAAACTCAAATTCTATACAAGTTTTTTTTTAACCTTTGTGAAGCAGAGCAAAACGCACATATAATGTACGGTCTGTATAAGTATTTTTTACCTGTGTGAATCTCAGATCAAATTGAAAAATCATAACAAGCAAATTAAGATTCAGTAGATAGATGTGGCCCATGTTAAACCTTATCATAAAAGCCAAAAACCAATGTTCCAATTAACACATTTTCTAGTGCTTCACTATTCTTCTCTGTATGCATCATGAGAAACATGAAGGCAACTGTCGCTCAAGTAAATTCTCTTAAAATAGCTGACAGTCGCATTTTCATATATACCCAATGCTAGACTCCTCACAAGACGGTGTTCCGATGGTAAAAAAGTTTGCTCAGTGACTACAGATGCACATAGCACAAACACAAGTACACAATAAAAACTATTGAATCAATCATTCCGTTATCTTAACAAAGATAGGTAAGGAAGTTGAAAAAATGCACATACTTATAACCTACAATTACACCCTACAGTACAATACCTACATTTGAGAGAAACACATGAATCACATTATGATTGATTCACATGTCCAGAGTGTTATCCAGTAGTATAACTAACTAAGATTTTTCCTCTTCCGACCCTCCTTGTCACTGATAGCATTGCCCTCCAACTCAAAAATCTCGCAACTATATATATGTTTGTGATATGGTGGCAAGTGGGATTTCCAAAGCAGTATCTCAAATTTTCCACGAGGTGGAACCTTCATATAAACAATATCTATCATAGTTATGTTGGGAGCTTCTTCACTGTCAAGCACTATCCGAGATTGGTTATGAACAACACAATATTGAATAGTTTTGGTTACTCTGCGAAGAAATATACAATCATTTGCCATTCCAAAACCACTTAAGCTTCTTTTAGAAAAACTTTCATTTCGCGACCTGTTCTCCCTAAAGCATTCAAGAACCTTGTGCCAATTATGAGCACCAGGAATAGCCTTTAATAGGTTTGCTGTGTTTCTTAAACATATGAAAGTCCCAGTGAAAGGTGTATATATGTCTTGGTCAAAGTACTCATCAAGTATTGTCATTGCAATGGATGCTAACTTGGGTTGCTCTTCAGGGTCTGCACTTCCAAACAGAAGTGCCTTGAAGAAGTACCAATATGCCTCTTGTGACAAAAAATTCAAGATTAGAGCTTGCGTCGTTCCAAAGTTTATTATATCCTTCGACCGGCTTGTGACTATAATTTTGCCGCTGGTTGAAACACTACTTTGTAAGCAAAATGCAATCTTCTCCATGCACTCTCATCCACTATCCCAACTAGTTCAGCAATAATCAGATATATTTCTTCATCTGAGTCATCATCATTTTGATATTTGATTCTACCTCGATCTCTTAAGGGACACTGCCTTTCTTCTCTGAAATCATAATCACTTAAGAGAATAATACGGAAAAAGTGTTTACGCACGTTTTCATCGCGGCAAACATGCTCAATAAGAGTAGTTTTCCCAACTTTTCCTGGACCAACAATTGGTAGGACACCAATTTTTCCATCAACAGGAGGTTCTTCATGCAGTAAGAAGTTAATGATCTGTTCCATCTCCAGTTGACGACCAAACATGCAGTTTTCAATAAACAGATATGCGCTATAGGGCTGGCGAAACATTGGAGGGTAGTTTCTCAGGAAAATAACAAACTCATTCGTACTGGCAATGGTGATCTCTACACATTCAAGCATATCTTCTATCTTTTTTGTGCCATATTTACTTCTGCAAGAGAAACGAACTCGCTTAGCAGAACTGAATTTAGACAAGGGTAAGGAATGGCTCGCACCATGGCCACTGCCCTTCTCTTCTTCTTGGGCTTGCTGTATGAAGGTGTCTAGCATGTAGTAACCTTGGTACATCACTTCTTTTAGCATTTTCAGTTGCTGAAGCATTGCTTCGTTTGTGATGCACCTCACCTCTGCTTCCTCAACAGTAACACGAACACGCATAAGCATCCATTGCAATCTCTCTCTGCTCTTCTCCTTTGATGATGCTGCAGGTTTCAAGTATCTGTCAATGAAGAAGGAGATTGATCTAGTAACAAGTTCACCCATGACGACGGAGATGATTGTTTCCATTTTTTTTCTTTTTGAAATAACAAGGTTGCAATTGCAAGGTGGTTTGTGGATCAAACAAAGCTGAGAGGAGTTATATAGTGCAGAGTCTCTCCCTCTTCAAGTGGTGCACGGCCTTTATTTTTTCTTTGACTAAGTCTTTCACACGTGTTGGAAATATCTTGGAAGACGGCCAAAAGATTTTGCAGACTTGTTCCACATCAACCTTTGTGTGCCTCAGCCTGAGGAAAAAGGGAGCCCCGGCCCAAGGGAAAAAGGGGAAACATCTCCTGCATTTTGGATTGACCTTTTGCATGATTTGAACTAGACAACTAGTAATAAACTAATAACATTCGGTTAAAAAAACTAATAATACCTCTCTCTCTCTCTCTCTCTCTCTCTCTCTAGCAAGTCAGAGAGCCTATTGGTGATGATATTTTCCCATGCCCTTGCCCTATTTCAGGGGCTTTGCTTGTATATATGTTGTTGGGCATCTAGTAGCCTCCATACATTGAAAAAATCAGCCGCTCAATCACAAATATACTGTTTTTTCAACGTTCAGAAATGACAAATATAAAATCGAACTGTTTTTAATAAAGGAAAAACATCCGACCGCTACATTGAGTCCTTGTTTAGATGGTCAAGTTTCTACCATTCACCCGTCACATCAGATGTTTCCATGCTATTTAGAAGTATTAAACGTAAATTAATGACAAAACCCATTTCATAACCTCCGGTAAATTCACAAGATGAATCTATTGAGCCTACTTAGGCTATGATTAGACAATATCGTGCTACGATAAACATTTTCTAATGATGGCTTAATTGGGCTTAATAGATTCGTCTCATGATTTCCAATCCTTATGCTTGATTAGTTTTATAATTAGATCATATTTCATCTTCCTAATTAGCATCGGTAAACTCGATGTGACATTTTTGACAAATTTCTTGACACAAGTATTTTTTCAGAATCAACGGGGGCCAAGAAGGCCCACCTGAACAAATTTAATTCCGTCAAAGTAGGCTTACAAGATCAAGCACACACCTCCCAAAAATGAGAGGTGGTGATCAGGATACATATTGTGGAAGAAGAAGAAAGGATGCCACAAAGGATTATTACATCATAGCATACACACCCAACACCATGCAACAAAATGATAAATCGACCCTGCTCTAGGAAACACCGGTTGTCACTAAGAAGCTAATAGTTGGTAAGAACCACCATTATGCATCCCTGAATACGAGGACCTCCAATTCGCAAATGGGTACTATGCACCATGAGGAACACAGCCTGTGACAACGAGACGGGGCAACGGAGGAGGGGCAAATCCTCCACCTGAATGTCATTGTCAAGACCGAGGATGCTACAATCACCTGCAAATAGCCAGTAAAGAACCAGCTCAAGTTGCTTCTTGACACAAGTAAGCAAGGTCTGAGAGAGAAAGTAAAAGAAGCACGAGATATACTAATACATCAATCGATCTAGTGGGGAGAGGAAAACAGAGTTAGCTGAATACGTATTCATTGACTGAAGAAGAGAGGGGGGAGGAAGACGGACCGAAGAGAAGAAGCCCAGTCCAAGCCAATGACTTCTCCCACCAGGGATCACAAGAAGTTCGCTTCTTCACCGCCGGCGAGGTGGGGCCCGCACCAGGACGGTGAGTGCTGTTCGGTTGCTCCGGTCTCTGGCCGGCCGTGAATCCGGATGGTCGGCGGCCGGTGGCGCAAGCGGCGGGTCATGTGAGCTGACAAGAGGCGGAGACAGAGGTGCATTGTGAGCCGGAAACTCATGAGTTGACTCGTGGTAGCTTGGCTCAACTCAACTCGCGTCGGTTAATTTAGTAACGAACCAAACAACTATATTTACTTGTTTTTGTTAACGAGCCAGCTAAGCAAACTCACGAGCCAAACGAGTTACAAAACTAAAGGTTCAGCATAGGCAATCGAACTTAGTCAAACTGTTGAAGTCAACTCAAACCCAAATTTACATGGTGAGCCTAAATATTATCTATGCATTATGAAATGTTGAAATCATCAAGTGAAGCCTAAATTTACACGGAGAACATATGTATTCTGTGAATATTTTAAAGTATATATTGACATGTTAATCCTAAATTAACATCCAACTCGCGAACCTAATAAGCTTGCTAATGAGCCAAATCAAGCCATTATTTTTTGGTCGTTTTGATAACGAGCCAAATCGAACTAGCTCATTAGGTTAACGAGTCAGATCAAGCCAAGCCTAGCTAAGTCGAGCGAACCAAGCAGTTTGCTTAATCCTAAATTCCTAATTCAGAACAAGCTAGGTGCTATTAGCATATATTTGAATCACAATTAATATAATCGCGATCCAAAAGAGGTTAATATGCATATATTTGGATCACGAATTCGCGATTAGTAGCCGCAATCCAATCTAGGGGGTTGTTTGCATATATTCGAATCGCGATTAATAATTGGGATCCAAAACAGGGGGGCCTTTGGTGTTCCTGACCAGCGACAGGGGAGGTCGCCGGCGACCTGGGACCTCCGCTAGCCAACAGCGCACGGCCGCAGCATGGAGTTGAAGATGCGGCGGAGGGCAGCGACATTGCGTGGCGGATGAGAGAGATGGCCGGATTCAGGCGGGGGGACTCGGTCCGCGGCGAGGACCTGGGATTCGAGCGCTGAGGAGCTCTCCTCCTTCCCGGCCTCGATTAGATGGTCTCGGTTTAATGGCGCGCCAGCCACTGCAGGTGCAATTTCGGGGGTCTGAATCTTCACTTGCAGGTATTCATCGATGCTCTGAAAATTCCAATCAGCTCTGTTTTGCCCAGGGATCTCAAACTCCACTCTGAAGCATAGCTCTACCTTTCCTGCTGTTTAATTTATCCACCCTTAATTCGTTTCAGTCCATTTATATTAACCAAAATCATTTTGGTAAAAGAATATCAGTTGCTTTTGATGAGCCATCCATTACTAACTAGCAATGAATCCTACCCGTGAGGGGAAATTGGTGGCAATAGCTTCAAATCTCAAATGCTAGTTAGCTATTACTTGTTTCTAGTTAGATACAAATGATGGTTCTGTTAATTTAGTTAGTCCTAGACTCTTAGTGTTCAAGTATATATGCTCAATGTCAATGATCCCATGTTTCCACACTAAAAAAATTGTTTTGCAAAGGACTAAATGAATGTCAGATTCTCTTCAGAGCACAAACACAAATAAGAATGAAATGCATAGGGAAGAAAGTAGGAAGGGAAATGCCCATATACATATGCTGTACAATAATAATTTACAGTATCTAGGAGTAATTTCTTAGAGAAAGAACACAAATGCAGAGATATGGGTGATTCTTGACGTTAGTAAGCTAACTCAAAATCTTCCTCTTTTGACCCTTCTTATTCCTGGTAACCTCACACTCAAGATCAAGAATCTCACAGCTATATATGTGGTTATGGTATGGTGGCAACTGAGATTTCCGAACTAGAAAGTCAAATTTTCCACGCGGTGGAACGCTCCGAGAAAGAATGTCTAGCATAATTATTCTGGGAGTCTCTTCATTGTCAACAACTATCCAGTTATTTTTTTCGAACAATTACAACTATCCAATTATGGTTGTGAACTACACAATATCGAGTAGTTTTAGCTGCTAACGGAAGAAATATATGATCATTGTCCATCCCAAAATCACATAGGATTTTTCTAGATAAATGTTCATTTTGCTGCCTGTTCTCCCTCATGCATTCAAGAATCCTGCGCCAGTTCTGCATGCGAACACTGGATTTCAGGAGGTTCGCCATGTTGTTTAGATCTAAGAAGGGTCCAGTGAATGGTGCGTATACAGCTTGATTGAAATACTCCTCAAATATCATCTTCGCTGCTATAGATGTTAGATTTGGTTGCTCTTCAGGATTTGTGCTTCCAAACACTAAGGGCTCTAAAGAAGTACCAATATTCCTCTCGAGACAAAAATTTCAAGTTAAGAGCTCGTGTTGTTCCAAAGTTTATTATGGCACTCCCAATGGAGTATTAATGGTAGTTTCTATCCCTATTAAATAGCTTGCCGACTAAGCAAAATGGTGATGTAGCAGCCTAATTAATGAGGAAAGAGAGCACAAATCATAGAAATGGTTTCCTCATGGAGAAACCGTGTCTACTATTGACCCAATGTACAAGAAACCATGAATTTGTCATTGGGAAGAAACCACTAGTTTCTATGAGATTAATGCAACGCTCCCCATTGGTGAAATTGAGAGAGAGAAAGAGAAAACAATTATTACTCGAAGACACTACCCCATTGGTGAAGAATAGTTTCTATAGATGATTTCTTGTGCTATGGAAACTGTGTTAGTTTTCTCCATTGGGACTGCCCTTATGTTCTCTGACTGACTTGTTATTACAACTTTACTGCCTCTTGGGATGCTACTTTGAGAAGCAGAGTGCAACCTTTTCCATGCACTCTCCTCAGTATCCCCAACTAGTTCAGTAATAACTAAAATTTTTTCTTCATTTAAATCACCAGATTGGTGTTTGATTCTATTTGCATCTCTTAATTTGCACTGATTTTCATCTCTGAAATCATTATCACTTAGGAAGATGACATGCGAAAAATGATTATGCACCCTTTCAACGCAGCAAACATGCTCAACAAGTGTTGTCCTTCCAACTTTTCCTGGACCCACAATTGGTAGCGCACCAAAACTGCAACCATGAGGAGGTTCTTCATGCAGTAAGAAGGTGATTACACGTTCCATTTCCAATTGGCAACCAAACATGCATTTTTCCATAAAAAGATATGTGCTGTATGGCTGATGAAACATAGGAGGGTAGTTCCTCAGGAAAATTACGAACTCAGTCATATCAGTAACGGTGGCCTCTAGATTTTCTAGAATCTCTTCTAACTTTTCATTGCCATTTTTGCTTGCAGCAGAGAAACAAACTCGTTTATCTGGACTGAATTTAGACAGGGATAAGAAGCGGCTCACACCATGATCCTTTTTGTCTTCTTCTTCAGGAAGTAGCTTTATGAAGGTGTCCAGCATGTAGTAGCCTTTGTACATCACAGTTGTCAAGATATTGAGTTGCTGAAGCATCCGTTCTAATCTCCGCATGCTGTCCTCCTTGTACAGTACTGGCTTGAAGTATCTATCAATCAAGAAAGAGAGGGATCTAGTGGCAACTTCATCAACGATTGCAGAAATAATGGTCTTCATTGTGGAAATTCTACCATTACAAGAAGGGGTTATAAATGGGCTCAGGGGAGTTATATAGTGTGGAAGCCCTCTCCTTTCCTGGTCGATTTAATTTTTCTTGGACTAATCTAGTTTCCCAAACAGCTATATGGCCCACATCTCTTCTCAGCTTTCGGTGTTTTTTGAGCAACGTGGCAGAAAGTCACTCGGAACAATTGGGTCCAAATTAAGGCCAGACACAAATGTCAAACATCAAACATTGTGTGCATGGACTACTGGAGTGGATTGATCCAAAGGTCAAACCTGCAGTAGTTTTACAATAGTATAATTTTCTTCCGGTTCTCAAATATAACACAGCAAGAAGGAAAATATAGCAATTATTAATTCCTTGATCTCCTTGGAGTCTTAAGTCAGAGAGATCGCATACCATTGCTCCAAAGCTCCTTCTCATTATCTCCACCTGCTGGGTTATCTTCCTGAGCAGAGTCCCTAATGGATATTTTTGTTTCTGCAGTCCTGGGTGAAGTAACCTCTAAATCCATTAGTTTTTTCATCAGCAAAAGCTCCAAGCCTAATGTGCTGGAGGTTGACGACAGACTGAAAAGGGCACTCCTCAGGGCTCAGGTAATCGTGGACGAGGCCACGGGACGGCACATCACGAACCAAGCTATGCTCCAGCAGCTGGACATGCTGAGAGATGCCATGTACAGAGGCTGTTACATATTGGACACTTTCAGATACCAACTTCATGGTGAGGAGGACGCCAAAGATCAGGTTCTGAGTCATTCTTTATCTATCTGCAATGTAATAAATTCTATAAAAGGAATATGTGCTTGTAATAGAAATAATCTGCTCTTAGAACAATTGCAAGTGGCCCTTGACAAGTTGAGTTCTATGATCCTTGATGTGAAAGAGTTGGTTGTGTTCTTGCCTAGCTATCCTCGCTTGCAGTGCCAGCCTTATAGCATGCATCTCCAGCTGAGAAACTGCATGTTTGGCCGCCAGATGGAATATGAGCTTGTGATCAACTTCCTGTTGCACACACAGCCTCATGGTTCAGAAGAATTGGAGGTTCTGCCAATTGTTGGTGCTGTCAAAGTTGGCAAGAGCACCCTTGTTGCTCATGTGTGCAAGAGTGAAAGGATCCGTGATCATTTCTCAGAAATCTTTTTCTTGCATGACCATGATTTTACAGATGATGACCTCTCTACATTCAGAGGATGTGCAACAAGACAACAAAATCGCACATCAGACTTGAATAAAGAGAGGGGATGGCTAGTTGTTGTTGACTTAGTTGGTGGTCTTAATGAAGATGCATGGAATGTGTTATATTCTTCATGTAAACAACAAATTCCAAGAACCAGTAAAATCATAATCGCAAGCAGATCTGCCAAGATCACGAAGTTTGGAACAACACGTGCTCTTAATTTGAAGTATCTGTCTCACGAAGCGTTTTGGTATTTCTTCAAGACAGTTACATTTGGAAGTACAGATCCCAAGATGCACCCAAGGTTTATGCATGTGGCCATGGAGATAGTTAAGTTGTTGGCCAGAGGCCTCATTGGTGCAAACATGGTCGCTCGTTTGCTGAGGGATAATTTTGACATCCACTTTTGGTGCAAGGTTCTAGCCTTTTTGAGAGGGGTCGTAGAGAAGAATGTATCCAAATTCGGTGTTCATCCATTTGATCTTATGAACCAGAATAAACCTGTCCATATTGGGAGAATGGCTACACCTTTTGAAGATCTTATATTCTATTATGAGCATCAAATCTCTTCACAAGAGGATTTTCCAAAGATAAGAATAGACGATGTGATATATGGAAGTGTTAAGGCTCTTGGGAAATTGGAGCTGCTAGGATGGATTTCTCCAATACCGCCCTACTATAGCTATGTTGTTATTTGCGAGGTCCGAGAGCTAAAACGTAGAGCTGCCAAAAGGAAACGTTCCATTGGAACGACTGTTTGTTAATTCGATGTATTGTTAGGAATATCTTTGTATGTTTGGGTAGGGTGTCACAAGCTACGGCATAATAATAATGTCACAGGCTGCAACATTGTGGAACCGTACTCTACTACCTTTAACATGTGCAAACTTTTTACTAGTTATTCACATTTAACAGAATGATGCATGGTGCTGAGGTACATATTCTTCAGGATAGTACATAAAACCAGAACAAGTATATAGTACGTATTCTACACCAGGAATATAGTCTAAAACCTGCCCCATAATCTGGGAACCAGGAATATGCCATTCTGTGATCAGAGCCTCATGATCGGTGACTCGTGAGTGCAGCTGCCACAGCGTGCCTTGTGTTTGCTTGTCTGTCAGATTCACCATCGCCGGCGACCCGCCGCTGTTGGGCAGGAATGCCGAACAAGTCCAAGCTGCATTCAAGAAATAGGAGTATATGATGGTGTCCAACATGTAGAAGATTGGCAGTTGAGGTAATGAACATGTCAACTAATTTCTGTAAAATCTAGACATGATGTGTGTTCAGTCTCCTGTAAAAATCTAGGCATTGTATATTATCTGGTACAGTTTCAAACTTGAAATGACAAATTTGTTCGATGTACACTGGCTAGTAGGCTAACCACATGTCCCTGTCCTCCAAACGATACTGTAAGCACACATCTGGATTTGGGCACCATGGCCATCTTGCACTTGCAGCAGAACCTATCGCCTCTGCAGAGACGAGCAACGATGGCAATCGCCGGAGGAAATCAACAGGATGGCAGAGACGGCAATTTCGTTTTTCCTTGTCAGTCCCCTTCGCCTTCCTCTCGACACTCCGGCCGGCTGTCCGGCGGCGACACTCTTTAGCAGAGCTGCAGAGCAGAGTTAAAGAACTAATACGCAGTGTTGGCGCAAAAGGAACTCTCTATGCTGTTATAGTCCGGCCGGGACGGAAGCCGCCGGCGGAGGCGGCAGCGCGACGGCCGTTGAAGGAACCGACGAGGGGGAGGGAGAGCCAAACCATGGGAATTTCACTTATTTCACATCCAAAACCGGTGGTTTATATGCAAATATTCGGATCGCGATTAATAATCGCGTTGGATCGCGGTTATTAATCGCGATCCACACCAGGAGGCTTTGTGTTAATAAAACCAGGGTGCGTTTTGCAAGTTTCCTGGGCCACGAGATGTCGCCCGGCGAGGTCGCTCGGCCGCCACCGACGTCCTCCAGCCCCGGCGATAAGCTTCCGAGCTCTCCTCCCTCCGATTCATGACCCAGCTGCTGCATCCGGCCTAGCGCGCGGGCCGCTCGAGGCCCTAGCTCCTCTGCGGCGGCAGCGCCGGCTGGCTTGAGACGGTGAGGGAGTCCAACGCCTCATTTCGGTGAGGCGGCGCCACGGAGGGCGGACGGCTCTGCTACGCTCTGCACATATCTGCCTCCCGGTATTCGTCCATATACTCTGAACTCCATTTTTCTCTGTTCTGAACCCATCTGCAGGTTGGCTCTGCATTTTGTTGCCATTGACTCCAGCATTATTTCTTTGTTGTTGATCCGATCACTCTGATTTTTGTGATGTGATAGGTTAAAATAGTATAAATTCGTTTAGGAATGCTCTGATGACTGCTTGATTTTCTTGGTACCTGTCAAAGAAATTGTTCCAATAAATCCTGTCTGCAATGATTGGAGACTGTTACCTTTGGAGATCTCAAGTACCTTTGTATCATAGCAGAGAGACTCAGAGGCAGAGTCAAGAACAAACTGCTGCATATATTCATTATGTCATAGTTGTCTATCTTATGTTTAAACCATTTTTTCATGCTAGACAAGGCAATGTAAAATCCTATTCAGTGCCTCTCAATGCTAGAGACGTTCTTTGTGCAGTAAGAAGTTGATGGTCTGTTCTGTTTGCAAACTGATGACAAAATATGGGCTTTTGCACAGACATATGTTACTGTAAGGCTACTAGAGACATAGGAGGGTAGTTCTTCAGGAAAATTATGAACTCACTCATCAGTAACAGTGGTCTCTTGACTTTCTAACTTTTGTGTACTATGTTTGCCACCTACAGAGTATATAGAAAAACTCGTTTAGCTGGACTGAATTTAGACAGGGAGAAGCTGCAGCTCATGCCATCATAATTGTTATCATCCTCTACTTCGGGGACTTTGTACCAAGGCGAGGAGCATAGTAGCCTCTGTCATCACTTTATTCCCCTCTACCTCCTTAACAGTGAGGATGGAGCAGCAGCAGCATCTATTTTAGTCTCATCATATTGCCATATTTAATTTTTGGGAATGGAAAATACTACTATTACAAGATGGTGAAATGGGTCAAAAATTGACTCAGAGGAGTTATATAATGTAGTGCTCCTCTCCTTTTATCTGGTGGTGGATGGTCTTCGTTTTTCTTTGACTAAGCCTCCCACACAGCTGTCTGTAGAAGACTAGTAAAGCCATTGCAGCCAAGGTACACATCTAACTGTTACCTTGCAGGTAAAAAACAAAAAGTTATGTTTAATTTATCACAGAATCTAGCATTTTAGGTTGTGAATTTTGTTTTATTTTACTTGGCTTCATTTGCGCATTATAGACAACCCATTATATCCACTTGTTTCACAGCCTAACTTTGAGAGACTAATGTCTTCCCATTCGAAATGCTTGAATAAAATACATACAAGTAAACATTCTACAAGTTTTATCAGTTAGCAAGTTCTCCTGAAATAGCTGAATTTAGCACCTACATATTTCAGGCTGGACTCCTCACAAGAAGGTACTGCAATGGATAAGAGATGAGCAGGGTGGGTCGTGTGTGATTTGTTTTGTGAAAACTGTAGTGCTTGATCAAGTATCCACTTTTAGATACTTCATTCATTTGATCAAGAATAGAAACCAGTCCTCCACCAACATGACTGGTACAAATTAACATTTTGACATTAGTGGCTTTGAATCCAATAAGAAAAGACATAGATGTTAGAAAAATGATTCACAAATGTTGACTAATTGATGATCATGAAGGTAATGGTGTTTGTGACAGGTTCCTTCTGAAGTAGCTGACAGCAGCTTTTCCACATTGCAGGCTGGATGCTGGACTCCACATGAGTTGGTACTGCAATGGAGAAGGGAGGAAAATGTGCCTTTCACCATGACAAAACTGAAGTTAAGCAACGGGCGAACGGCTGAGGAAACTTAGGAACTAGTGATGGTGATGGCTCAATGAGCAATGGCACCAGAGTCAAGAGTTCTCGACCACGATTGGAGAGGAAAAGCGAGTCAGAACAACCAGGCAAAGACAAAAGGAGTTTGAAAGGTCAAACATGTGTGCATGAACTATTGGACATGACTGACTGGATTTATACATTTATTTAATATCGATTCAGAGATATCGCATGCCATTCAAGGAGTGCTGTTCATTCTCCCATCCACCTCCTGCATTTCTCTTCCAGAGGAAAAGAGTCCCTACATGGAAAATCTCGTCTCTGCAGTTCTGGGTGAACTGGCAATTCGATCCATTAATTTCTTCATCAGAAATACCTTCAAGCCAACAGCACCGGACGTGGAGGATCGCCTGCACAGGATCCTTCTCCGTACACAGGTCATCGTCGATGAGGCCATGGAACGGCAGATCACAAACCAAGCTGTTCTCCAGCAGCTGCACATGCTCAGAGACGCCGTGCACCGAGGGTATTATATTCTCGACACTTTCAGATACCAAACTCACAACAACGAGGAGGCCAAAGGTCAGGTCCTGAGTCACTCTTTATCTTTGTCAAAGTTAAATTTTCTACAAGGTATGTGTTTGCCCTGTAAAAATACACCAATTTTGGAACAGCTGCAAAAGTCGCTTTATGATTTACGCTTCATGGTCCTTGATGCACAAGAGCTAGTTTTGTTATTGACAAGCTATCCTCACCTGTGCCGCCAACCTTATAGCATGCATCTCCTGCTGGGAAAATGCATGTTTGGCCGCCAGATGGAATCAGAACTTGTCATGAACTTTCTGTTGTACACACAACCTCATGGTTGTAAAGAATTGGAGGTCCTGCCAATTGTTGGTCCAGGTTTAGTAGGCAAGAGCACCCTTGTTGCTCATGTTTGTGAGGATGAAAGAGTCCGTGATCACTTTTCAGAAATCTTGTTCTTGCACGGCCATGATTTTGTAGGTGACGATCTTTCTGCTTTAAGAGAAGGGCATGCAATGGAATATCAAAACAGTGTAAACTTGAGCAAAGATAGAAGATTACTAGTTGTTGTTGAGTTAGCTGGTGATGTCATAGAAGATGTGTGGAATAGGTTGTACTCTACTATGCAGCATGTGCCAAGCGGTAGTAAAATCATTGTCAAAAGCCGGTCTGACAAGATCATAAAGTTTGGAACAACACAAGCACTAGGATTGAAGTATCTGTCATGTGAATCATACTGGTATTTCTTCAAGACGCTCACATTTGGAAGCACAGATCCTGAGACGCACCCGAGATTTGCAAACCTGGCCATGGAGATAGTCAGGATGTGTAACGGGTGCTTTATCGGTGCAAACATGACCTCTCGTTTGCTGAGGGACAACTTTGACATCCACTTTTGGTGTAAGGTTCTGGCATTATTGAGAGTGCTCATGCAGAAGCATGTCTCCAGATTTGGTGGTCATCCAGTTGAAGTCGTAAACCAGAATAGATCTGCGCATCTTTGGAGGATGGCTGCACCTTCTGAAGACTTTGTGATTTATCATCTCTACCAACACTCTTCACAAAAGGAGGTTCCACAAATAAAAATCCAAGATGTGCTTTATGGAAGTGTTAAGCCTTGTGGGAAATTTGATGCACTGTCGTGGAGGTCTCCCATACCACCCTACTATAGCTACTCCAATACTTGCGAGATCCGAGAGCTAAGAGTTTCAGGTGCCAAGAGGAAGCATTATAAGAAAACAGAGTGACAGTTTGTTAACAAAGAAAATCTATTGTTAGGCAGTAGGAAGATAGCTGAACAGTTTCCTTTCTATCTTGTCATGTGTAAAGTACTACTAGAGAGAATGATGCTTGATGTTTAGGCATATATCTTCTGAGTTGATGTATGAGAGAGTGTCGATTATCCAACATGTTGCATGTTGGTAGCCTACTAGCTTGTGTACATTCAATTTTTTTTCATTTCAAGTTTGTCAGGAGAAAATTGAATTGTCCAGATACGAGTCTAGAACTGTACCAGATAATCTGCAAATTCTGCTACATGTTCCTGTCTCCCAAACCAATATTGTGATTTGTGAGCAGGGAACACACATCTGGCTTTGGCCACCATGGTCTTGTTGCAGGAGAACCTGCAGAACATCGCCTCTGCAGATCAGAGAAGCAAGAAATGAGGAAATCGACAGAGGAAATCTGAAGGATGGCAGAGACGATGTGCAGACGGGGATCTCGGTTTTTTTCTCATATCAATCTCCTTCGTCTTCCTCTTGCCACTCTGGCTGCCGGTTCAGGTCCCCAACTCACCCCGTCGATCAGCATTCCTTCTTTCCGCAGAGCTGCAGAGCAGAGGTTACAAGCCCACTGCTATAGTCTAAGTCGGGGGGGGGGGGGCTAACCCAGGGGGATTTTCGCTTATTTCACATCCAAACCGGGGGTTATATGCAAATATTCGGATCACGATTATTAGTCGCGATCCAAACCAAGGGTGTGCTATATGTAAATAATCATGTAAAATGCACGAGCGGTCCTCAAACTTGTGCTGCTGTGTCATCCCGGTCCACGAACTCATAAAGTGTGTCACTGATGAGGTCCCTAATCGCTGTTCGGGTCTCACTACAGGTCCAAACAGGTCTAGACCCGTGACCCGTGACGCCGTGGCATGCTTACGTGGCTCCTGCTCCCTGGCACATGCTAGGCAACCACGGCCCCCTGCCTTGGCATGTCTTCTTGTCCATCCACCACCGTCCGCCGCTACCGCCGTGCTCGTGGCCGGATTCAGGAAGCTCCTCCGTCACCCTCTCAAACCCTAGCACAACTGCACAAGCGCTCCGCTCCATTCCTCTTTGTCTCAGAAAAAAAAGAAAATGTATGTGCTCACTTCGTCGGCAACCGAAGCGGAGGACCTGAGACGAGCGAGCAGCCACAGCTCTGAGCTCGCGCGGAGGCCAAGAACCAACACCCCCACGGACAGGGGCGGAGCCACGCGGGGAGGGGGGGGCAGGGGCCTGGCCCCCCCCAATGCTCGAGCGGCACCACTACATAGTATTACAAAAAATAGTGCCAAACTCCTCATTAGCAATAGATTAGCTATATTGCCCCCCCCCAATTAGCAAGTTAGATAGCGTTAAGGTCCAATAAAGATCAGTTGGTCGCCGACCCAAATAAGAAAAGAAAGGCAATGTACGTATGCAGCCACGCAGGCCTGTATTCACGTAGTTGTACTTGTCCATTCGCATTCCGATCCGCACGCAGACGCCGCGCCGCGCCGTGCCCCAACTTCTCGACTTCTCGTCACAGGCTCGCAGCCTCGCAGGCGGCGGCACCGCGGCACGGCGGCAGGCCAGCAGGCGGCAGGGCACAGTCCGCAGAGCATGCCGCACCCCGATGCGTCCTCGTCCAGTCGTCCTCCCAACTGGCTGCCCTGCAACTCTAGTTTCTAGGTAAGATTTCTCTTCTAATCCAATTGCACTTAGATTGTTTTGCTTTTCCCCCAAATTGCAGAATGCATTTTTCAATCTTTTTGCTTTGTTGATTGTTTAGCCAAGATGAAGAGGACAAGAACCATTGATAGTTGGTTTAAGCTGAAGCCAGTTACTGCTACAGAAAATTCCGATGTCAACAATGATCAAGCCGTCGAGCCGGATGAAATGGAAGCTTCTGAACCAGCACAAAATGCACCTGAACCTTTAGAAACTGAACAAGCTAGAGTTTTAACTACACCATTAGAGAGGGACCCAGGTAAACGCAAACAAATCTGGGAACTCTCGCCTGCGGAACAAGATGATGCGCTACGATTCTATACATTAGAGGGTCCATATCAACCTGTTTTAACAGAATATCCGTTTAAAGGTCCAGTGAGTCATCGTCGAAGATTATGTAGGAAATGGTTTACAGATTTTTGGTGGCTAGAGTATTCACCCCACACTGATCGAGCATATTTCTTTCCTTGCTTTCTATTTTCAAGAAAACAAGTTGAGAAGTCCGGGTCGGATACATTTACAGTGAAGGGATTTCAAAACTGGAAAAAGGTTAATGATGGAAGTAAATGTGCTTTTCTAACTCATATGGGTCAAGATTCTAGCTCAGCTCATAATTATTCAATCCAGTGCTATAACAATTCCAAAAATAGATTGGCTCATATTGATCACATGGTCATTAAACGAAATGAGAAATTAGTAGCTGATGCAAGACTTCGACTCATGACTTCAATTGATGCCCTTAGGTAAATTTTTTATGTATCATTATATCATTACAAATTATCATGCATGTACAGATGCACTATCAACTAACAATTTTCATTGGTTTGATATTATTAGGTGGTTAACCTTTCAAGCATGTCCACTTAGAGGCCATGATGAATTTTCAGATTCAATAAATCGGGGCAACTTTCTTGAATTAGTCAAACTGTTGGCTTCTTATAAAAAGGATGTGGATGCTGTTGTGTTGGAAAATGCTCCAGGAAATGCAAAGTATACTTCACCTGAAGTTCACATTGAACTTAGCATATATGCTCGAAAAGTGCAGCAATCTATTAGAGAAGAAATTGGCAATAGCAAGTTTTGTATCATGGTAGATGAAGCCCGCGATGAATCAAAAAAAGAGCAGATGGCAATAGTTCTTCGATTTGTCAACAAAGAAGGTTACTGAAGGACCGATTAGGCGAACCAGAGAGGGGGGGAGTGAATGGGAGCCGATAAAAATTCTTCTCGAAGGAGATGAGAACTCCAACAAGACGAACACGGCTTCCAAATCACGTCTCCGACTCAACTACCCAAGTTGGCCAAGACCACGCAGCCACTGGAGTGCTACTGGTCCTAGGAACCAACAACCACCTTCACGGACTCGAGAACGCAGCAGAACACCAACTCGAGCACCACTGACCTACACCGGTCAGGCCGGTGAGCAGCACCGGTCAGACCGGTCCCTGCTGGTAAAACCTGGGAACTTCCACAGAAGGCCCCTACACCAGTCAGTCCGATGTAGCTCACCGGTCAGACCGGTTCAAGCCATGAAACCCCAAATCCACCAAACAGGCCTACCGAGCTCCAAACTGACCCAAACTCGAAACAGCAGCAACACGGGACTACAACGAACTCACCAGAATGTTCACCCAAGGCAAAACCCATAGAGCCTCAGCACCGGTCAGACCGGTGAGCAGCACCGGTCAGACCGGTCAGGCTGGGCCGCTCGGGGATGAACAGCACCCGCGGGTCAACTCCCCCAAATCCAACTCCCGATCTCCCGAATCGCTCCACGGATTTGTGCAAGACTTTGGGGATAGTAGGAACACCTCATGGGCACTCCATAGCTAAGATTTGGTCCACCAAAACTTGCTAAATCAAGAGGAATTGAAGAAATCCCACCAAGAACGCCTCTAACCATAGAGCCACGAAAACCCCAAAATCGAGCCCCTTTACTCACTGATTTGGGAGGGGAATCAAAGGGAAAAGAACCACGAAGGGTTCATGCATACATCCCCCACCAAATCCCAAAGAGAAAGACCTCGAAATCGCTCCAAGAAAATCGCCAAGAAAGGGCTCCGAAAATCACCAAAAAGGAGAAACGGGAAAGACACATCCAAGCCTTGAGGAACCACGCCGAATCATCTATACATACCAAAGAGGTCCATACAAGGGCTAGCTTGCCGCCCGATCATCCTTCCCTCTCACAAGATCTCACCATGAAGCTCTCAAGCTAGTCCTAAGAAAATCCTAAGGAAAATAGGAAGAGAAAATAGGAAAGCAAATGAGCTAGGGTTCCAAGAGATGGCTGCCATCCTCTCACCCCTTGGGTTATATGGAGGCAACCGAAAGACGAAAATACCCTTACTAGCTAACTAGGGATACATGCCCCTCAAGGGCGAATTCGGAAATCTTTGTCTTCGCTCCATCGGACGGATGCCCAGCGACCGCAAACTTGCTTAGCCTCGACGCAAGCCTTGCGATCCCGACGTGTGTCCTCCGCTTGGAAGATTCCGGACTGCGTCGTCGCACACCGGTCAGACCGGTGCTCCTCACCGGTCAGACCCGTCTGGAGCTGCTGCACCTCCGTCTTCGGTTCTTCGGTCTTGGCTTTGTGGATCAACCAAGGAACCCAGTGGTTTTCTGGTGAACCACCGGAAACCCCGCGAACTCGGTGTAGCCTCCGCCAATCACCACTCATGACTCGGCTCCCACGTAGTCCCGGCTCGACCTTGGTTTTGAGGCTCAACCAAGAAACCGTCCATGACTTCATCTTGCCGTTCTTGCCACCATGCGGCCCGCACTTGACCCCGCTGGCCACCGGGTCCCTCGAACCAAGCCTACTTGTCTTCTCCACACCTGGAGGCCTCACCGGCAACGACCTTTCGCGCTTGTTCTTCACCTGCACCTGCACCAGTCAAGCCGCAACCTGCACCTGCAATACTTAGCCAAGAATCAGTCCACACCACGTTGTCAATCACTCATCACACCAGGAAGCGACCATCCACCGGTCCTCGAACCACACCTGGCTCTCAATCTCCCCCTTGATGAGTGCATTGACAACACACACGTTTTGGTAACCAAGAGAAAAGAAACGACTAAAAGAAACTCCAACAAGCGATCGAAAGCCAAAGAAAAGGCAAAGAGCAAGATCACTTGAAGAAGACAAGTCTCGGACCCCTTAGGCAAGGGCAACGACTCGACACATCCGAGACAAAACATGCTCAAGCAAAGAGCACATGCCAACAAACCAAAGCTCGAAAACCACAAAGAGCTCCCCCTGCACACATGCATGCTCCCCCTGAACCAATGCAACTCCCCCTGGACGAATGCATGCAAACCTCCTCGCAAAACAGAGCAGCTGCTTCAGCTTTGCTCTGACCGGTCAGACCGGTCAACCACACCGGTCAGACCGGTGTGTTAGATCGCCCAGCACCTGGACCTCACACTGGTCAGACCGGTGTACCACACCGGTCAGGCCGATGACCACCTGGGAAAAACTGGGAACTGCACGAGCTCAAAACTTGCTCGAAACCACTTGGAAACCTTCTAAATGCATGCAGCAAGCCAAAACATGCCCAAACTTCTCCCCCTTGTTGACAATGCATGAATCAAGCCAAAAATGCAAAAAATGCAACCTAAAGCTTCTCAAATAGACAAAATTCAACAAAGGATGCTACACATGTCCAAATGAGCAAGTTAGATACTCTATAGCTTCGTAATGACATCAACTACAGGACCACCAAATTTCACAACCATTGGGCGAAGCTAAGATAGAATTGAGCAATTTTGCGAAAAAATTACCCTCTCATGAGCAAAGTCCTAAACATGAGCAAAACATGTCAAAATGGCAAAGCCACACAAACTTCATGCTAGGACAACCATTCTAAGCATAAGACCATCATAAACACCCACAAGCACCTCATGTCATGTCAAAGCCACTGAGCCATGTGCCTACTTCTATATATGAGACTTCTCATTGGTAGGCATCATGCAACGGTTTAGCACCCAAAGCAAATTAAAATTAGCACATATGACAGGGGAGCACATTTTTCAAGTAATTTACATTTCATTTTCAGATTTGAAATTGGTACATGAAATGTCTTTGCGACAAAAAGGAACTTATGCCCCTCCACAAGATCAAGCATGGGGGCTAAACATTCATGATGGCAAATGAGCCTTTGGCCCCATATGATCAAAATAAGCTATCCAACCACAAATTAAGCATAGCCAAGCCACAAAAACATGTCAAGATCATATAAAGGCATTTACTCACAAGAGAGCATACATATGAGATTTTTGAAAAACATAGCCATCAACCATGGATATAAATCAAGATCATCAAGAGCTAAGCCAAACTAACCATAGCTTACCACACTAGCTCACAAAGACATATATATCATTCCATGGTGAACAATGTATATAGGAGAAGCCTTTCCTAAACAATGCATATGATACAAAATGCATGCAACCTAAGATACAAAGATGCCTATACATCATGATACATATGCCATGCCAAATGCAAGAAATGCACAAAGTAAAGCTATACATATGCTACAAAGGAGCTCCCACACGCCAACTCAAGAAATCAAACAAACATCAAGCTCCCCCCGCAAACGAGTGAAAGTTGCTTGATCTAGGGGTTTGGTGAAAATATCGGCTAGTTGGTCATGTGTGGGTACATGGATCAAGGCTATCTTCCCTTTCTCTACGTTGTCTCTCAAGAAATGATACCTCACTTCTATGTGCTTGGTTTTGGAATGGAGCACTGGGTTCTTTGCAACGCTTATGGCACTAGTGCTATCACATTGAAGTGGGACATGGGTATACTCCTCACCAAAGTCACTCATGGTGTATGTGATCCAAAGGAGCTGAGAGCAACAACTAGCTGCGGCCACATACTCTGCCTCGGTAGTGGGTTGAGCAACACTTGACTGTTTGTGGGAAGACCAAGACACCAAAGAGGAACCCAAGAACTGGCAAGTCCCAGAAGTGGACTTCCTATCCAACCGACACCCGGCAAAATCCGCGTCTGAAAATCCATGAAGCGCCAAAGAAGAAGACGCAGAGTACCAAAGGCCGAAGTCGGGAGTGTGTCGCAAATACCTGAAAATGCGCTTGACCGCTTGCCGATGCGAAGTCCTCGGAGATGCTTGAAAACGAGCGCACAGACATACCGAGAATTGGATGTCCGGCCTCGTCGCCGTCAAGTAGAGGAGTGACCCGATCATGCTCCGGTACTCCTTCTGGTCCACGTGTTCACCTTCCTCGTCCGCATCAAGAGCTGTAGTCGTACTCATAGGCGTCGCCATGGCCTTGGAGTCCTCCATCTTGAACTTCCTCACAATGTCCTTGGTGTACTTAGCTTGGTGCACAAATGTTCCTTCCTTTGATTGCTTGATTTGTAGCCCGAGGAAGAACTGTAACTCGCCCATCATGCTCATCTCAAATTTCCTGCTCATGTCTTCTGCAAACCTTGCAACAAGAGAGTTAGACGAGCCACCAAAGACAATATCATCCACGTATACCTGCACAATCAGGATATCTCTGCCCTGCCTGAGGAGAAACAAGGTCTGGTCGACCTTCCCTATCTCAAACCCTCTCTCAAACAGGAACCCCCTCAACCTACCATACCAAGCTCTAGGCGCCTGCTTCAACCCATACAGCGCCTTCCTCAACTTGTACACCCAGTGGGGGTACTTCTCACTCTCAAACCCCGGTGGTTGCCTCACAAACACCTCTTCCTCCAACACACCGTTCAGGAAAGCACTCTTCACATCCATCTGGTACAACTTGAACCCTTTAGCCACAGAAAAGGCTAGAAGGATCCTGATCGCCTCCAAACGAGCTACAGGAGCGAAAGTCCCCTCGTAGTCTCGACTTGTTCCTCACCACTTCTCCTTTCTCTCCCTCTTTATTTTTCCACACCCATTTTGTCCCAATCGGCTTACACCCTGGAGGAGGGTCAACCAACACCCAAACTTGGTTCCTCTCAAAATTCTCCAACTCCTCATGCATCGAATTAACCCAATTATGATCAGATAACGCGTGTCCAATGTCTTTGGGCTCAAAGGTGGCAACAAAAGCAGCATGAGCGAAATGAGAATTGTTCCGAACCCTCGACCGTGTAGTACGTTCATTCATGTCGCTGATGATTCTCGAAGCTGAGTGATCCACTTGCACTCGCCGGGGAGGTTCTCGCCTTGATGCTACCTCCCCCTCAACAGCAGCTTCGCCTTGATCTGGGTTTGTCGTTGTAGGTGTGGGAGAGGGCCCGTTCACGATCGTCGTCGAAGTAGTAGGTACATGTTCAGCTGCGGGCACCACACCACCATCTTCATCATCTCCATGTTCATGCTCCTCCTCCTGAAAGATCTCCTCGCCAAGTTCATCATCACCTGCACACTCAAAAACAAGCTGACTACGTGGCTGTGTCTCGTCGAAGGTTACCTCGCAAGTCTCCACGATTTGGTTAGTTTCAAGATTGAGCACACGAAATGCTCTAGAGTGAGACGCATAACGAAAGAAAATGCCATCGACAGACCTAGCCTCGAACTTGTCCAACTTCTACCCTTTCTTCAGAATGAAGCATTTACAACCAAAGACATGGAAGTGACTCACCTTGGGTGTGCGACCGTGCATCAACTCGTAACAAGTTTTCTTCTTATGAACCCTGAGGTAGATCCTGTTCGACACATAGCACGCGGTATTGACCGCCTCAGCCTAGAACCTTCTCGGAGTCCTATGCTCGTCGAGCATCATCCGAGCCATCTCGCACAAGGTCCTGTTTTTCCTTTCCACAACGCCATTCTTGGGAGGCGTATACGGACTTGAAAACTGGTGTTCAAGACCCAAGTCATGGCAAAAGGTTTCGAAGCGAGAGTTTTTGAATTCCGAGCCATTGTCACTGCGGATCGCTCGTATGGCATCTCTGTGCCTCTCGTTTCTTAACCTCAAGACAAGATCTCGAACAAAACCAAACGTCTCCCCTTTCTCCTCAAGAAAGAACACCCACGTATACCGAGAGTAGTCGTCCACCACAACAAGGACGTACCACTTCCCACCCGCAGATCACACACGAGCTGGGCCAACAAGGTCCATATGGAGCAGCTCGCATGGACGCTCAGTCATCACACAAGTGAGGGGCGGGTGAGAAGAGGCTACCATCTTGGCATGCCTACACGGCGCACAAACCAACTCTTTCTCAAACCTCAACCGTGGCAATCCTCGGACCAAATTGAGTTTACTCAAGCGAGACAAAAGGTCAAAGCTCAAGTGACCCAAATTCCTATGCCACTTCCACAACTCACCCGAAGAACCAGCCAAAAAGCAACGCTCCACACCAGAAGACTGAGAAAAATTAGCTCGGAACACTTGACCCTCGGGAACGACCATGCACACAAGGTCCCCTCGAGAATCTAAAATCCGAGAACCACCAGGCCGAAACAACACCTCAAAGCCCTCATCCAACAACTGGGACACAGAAAGCAAATTGAACCCCAGCGATTGAACAAGAGCAACATGCCTGAGAGTGACCTTGTCACCTACCTTGATCTCACCTTCTGATAGCACACGCCCTCGCCCATTGTCCCCAAAGGTGATGTATGTCTTGGACATCACCGAGACGAGACTTGAGAACCACCCCTTGTCTCCGGTCATATGCCTCGAGCAACCGGAGTCAATCAACCAAACGTTCCTCAAGTCTCCCACCTGAAATTCAAAAGCGAGCACGTGAGTGAACAAACGACTCAGCACTGGGGTTAGTACCAAAAGAGTAAAACCAGTGCCGAGCCATTTGCTCCAAAGTGGGGTTAGCACAAACCAAATCATCACGCCTATCAAAGCTACCACCACGAACACCACCACGGTAACCACTACGAGGGAAGCAACCCTCTCTAGCTGGAGGAGGACGAAAGCCACGAAAGGAAAACCGTGGATCGTTCCTCCTCTCCATCTCAAAGCTACGACTCCTCCCACCCCCGTATTGAGCACGAGGTGGAGAACGCCTAGCAAACTGACCACCTGCAAACTTTCCAGACCAACCACCAGAGCCACGACCACCAGAACCAAACCGAGCATCCTCACGAGCACGAAACCCAACTCGCTGTCTGCCCAGACCTGCACCGGTCTGACCGGTGTAGTGCACCGGTCTGACCGGTGTAGCTCGGCCAGCAGCACCACCTGCTGCCTTCCGGTCTCCCCAAGTCGGAACCGTCCTCACAATCGCCTTGGCCCTGGGCATCTGCATACGAGGTTCAGGTACACCATTAGAGGGGTGGTACCTGTCCTTGTTAGCCCACTCTCTAGCCATTCTCTCCTCACGCTTCCTCTTGAAGCAAAACTCATCCTTGTGACCATCTCTCCCACAATACCCACAATGGAACTTCATGGGCTGTGGCTTAGGCTTTGGCTTGGGTTGGGGCTGCCCACTCGGTTTCTCACCCTTCTTCTCTCCTTCCTCACCTCCCTTTGGGCTCACAAACTTCACCGGTTTCTGGAAATCATTTGTTGGGTGAGGGAATATGGGTGGATCTGGAGTAGTGTCAAGTTTGTTTCTGAGATGGTTAGGCTTGGGCTCAAACTTGTTTTTGTATCTGTTTGGTGGTGGGATAGGAATCTCTCCAACTCTCTCAACTCCCTCACCACTGTTCTCTCCAAGCTTGTCAGCCCCAAGTGCCTGACCATCATAGCGTTTGAAAGCCGCTATCATGATACCAAGCTGAGGCTCCTGACCCGACAACCAGGTCATACATTTCCTCAGCTCATCATTCTCATCCTGCAAGCGATCAACATAATGTGCAAGCTCCAAATTCTTAACCGCATGCAATTCACAAGTAGAGCAAGAAGTGGGAATAGGCTCTTTCAACTTAGCCTCAAGTGAAACAGTGTAAGCATGCATCTCATCAATCTTTCCATGCAAAACAGGGCAAGAAGTGCAAGCACCTAGCAAAGCAGGTCTAAACTTAAGCTTAGCCACCTCAACCCTAAGCATATCTAGTTCATCACAAGTAGAAGCATGCTTATCCTTAAGAGCAGTAAGATCAGCTAGGTACACAGAGCAATCACAGCAATCAATCTCATCAGAAACCACAGGAGAAGCCTTAAGCGAATCAATCTCAAGCTTAGCATCTAGGTTCTGGGTTTCTAGCTCAGCCACACGGTTCCTAGCATCTTCTAGTGGGGCCCTAAGCTCTTTCCTCATCTGCTTGGGATCTCTAAGCATGTGATCGCGATTATCAAGCAAGTCAACCAACTCATCATTCTCCTTACGCAAAGAGGAGAGCTCATCACATACCTCATCCTCGGAGTCGGAGTCCGAGTCACTCTGATGACTCTTCTTGCTGCCGGAGCTTCGAGCCATGCCGCAGAAGCCATCTCCCGCGAAGCAGCTCAACCCGCTCAAGTTCCTGGATGACTTCTTGTTCTTGCGCTGATCACCTTCATCTTCACTGCTACTCGAGCTCGAGGAAGAGTAGGCGGAGCTGGAGTCGACGTCGCTCGCTCCGACCATCGCTCGGGCCTTCCTACCGCGGCCGTCCTTCTTCCTCGACCGTCGCTCGTCCTTGTGCTTGTTCTTGTGCTTGTAATCGCACCTCGATCGGTACTTGCCGTCCTTGCTCGACCGGTGCCTGTAGCCGTCCTTGTAGCCGTCCTTGTTCTCCGTCTTCTCCGGGCAGTTGGCGACGAAGTGTCCTGGCTTGCCGCACTGAAAGCACGTCCGTGCTGTCCTCCTCGTGTTCACCCGGTTCTCGTGCAGCCTCTCAAACCGCCTGGTCAGCAACGCCAGCTCGTCCTCTCCAAGCACGTCGAACTCCTCGTCTGGCAAAGACATCAAAGAAGACAGAGAGTACATCCTGGAGGATGCGTTAGCGTTAGACTTAGCTCCTTTGCCTCCAACGAGAGTGAGACTATGAGAATCAGTTGGGCTCTCGATCTTGGCTGTCATACCACGGTCCAACTCAGCCGACTTGAGCTTTGAGAACAGCTCGTTCACTGTCAAGGTGTCATACTTTTTGGACTCAACAATAGCCTCAAACTTCCCGTCCCATACGGTACGATCCAACGAGTGCAAGAGCTTCATGGCTCTATCATGATCATCGTATGGGAGCACGGCCACATTGGCTCTCATGTTGTTCACAACGACCGTAAACCGCTGGAAAAGGGCATCGACGGACTTGCCGGGGAGATGAGTGAAGTTCTCATACTCTCTCCGGTAAGTCGCGTACATCCGAGCCTGAACCTGAGCATTCCCGGCATGAGCATCCTTCAACTGCTCCTAAATCCTACAAGCTAAGTCCTCTGTCTGAACCCGATCAAATTCAGGCTGACACAGAGCACGAAACAAGTAGTCGATAGCCTTGTTGTTGGCTTCGAACATATCCCTCGATCCTAGAGCAAGGAAGTTCATCGGATGAACATAAGCTGTGTTCACCGTGACGTCCCAAAGGATCTGACCCTTTCCGCGAAGGAACGCTGCCATCCGCCTCTGCCACATCTGGTAGTTCTTCCCATCGAAGTGCGGAGGACCCGAACCCCATTCCTGGTATGCCATCTTTGGATCTTAGACTGGTAAGAGTCAATGAAGACCCGAACCGGCTCTGATACCAATTGAAGGACCGATTAGGCGAACCAGAGAGGGGGGGAGTGAATGGGAGCCGATAAAAATTCTTCTCAAAGGAGATGAGAACTCCAACAAGACGAACACGGCTTCCAAATCACGTCTCCGACTCAACTACCCAAGTTGGCCAAGACCACGTAGCCACTGGAGTGCTACTGGTCCTAGGAACCAACAACCACCTTCACGGACTCGAGAACGCAGCAGAACACCAACTCGAGCACCACTGACCTACACCGGTCAGGCCGGTGAGTTGCACCGGTCAGACCGGTCCCTGCTGGTAAAACCTGGGAACTTCCACAGAAGGCCCCTACACTGGTCAGTCTGATGTAGCTCACCGGTCAGACCGGTTCAAGCCAGGAAACCCCAAATCCACCAAACAGGCCTACCGAGCTCCAAACTGACCCAAACTCGAAACAGCAGCAACACGGGACTACAACAAACTCACCAGAACGTTCACCCAAGGCAAAACTCACAGAGACTCTGCACCGGTCGGACCGGTGAGCAGCACCGATCAGACCGGTCAGGCTGGGCCGCTCGGGGATGAACAGCACCCGCGGGTCAACTCCCCCAAATCCAACTCCCGATCTCCCGAATCGCTCCACAGATTTGTGCAAGACTTTGGGGATAGTAGGAACACCTCATGGGCACTCCATAGCCAAGATTTGGTCCACCAAAACTTGCTAAATCAAGAGGAATCGAAGAAATCCCACCAAGAACGCCTCTAACCATAGAGCCACGAAAACCCCAAAATCGAGCCCCTTTACTCAATGATTTGGGAGGGGAATCAAAGGGAAAAGAACCACAAAGGGTTCATGCATACATCCCTCACCAAATCCCAAAGAGAAAGGCCTCGAAATCGCTCCAAGAAAATCACCAAGAAAGGGCTCCGAAAATCACCAAAAAGGAGAAACGGGAAAGACACATCAAGCCTTGAGGAACCACGCCGAATCATCTATACATACCAAAGAGGTTCATACAAGGTCTAGCTTGCCGCTCGATCATCCTTCCCTCTCACAAGATCTCACCATGAAGCTCTCAAGCTAGTCCTAAGAAAATCCTAAGGAAAATAGGAGAAAATAGGAAAGCAAATGAGCTAGGGTTCCGAGAGATGGCTGCCATCCTCTCACCCCTTGGGTTATATGGAGGCAACCGAAAGACGAAAATACCCTTACTAGCTAACTAGGGATACATGCCCCTCAAGGGCGAATTTGGAAATCTTTGTCTTCGCTCCATCGGACGGATGCCCAGCGACCGCAAACTTGCTTAGCCTCGACGCAAGCCTTGTGATCCCGACGCGTGTCCTCCACTTCGAAGATTTCGGACTGCGTCATCGCACACCGGTCAGACCGGTGCTCCTCACCGGTCAGACCGGTACCCACCGGTCAGACCGGTCAGACCCACCGGTCAGATCGGTCTGGAGCTGCTGCACCTCCGTCTTCGGTTCTTCGGTCTTGGCTTTGTGGATCAACCAAGGAACCCAGTTGTTTTCTGGTGAACCACCGGAAACCCCGCGAACTCGGTGTAGCCTCCGCCAATCACCACTCATGACTCGGCTCCCACGTAGTCCCGGCTCGACCTTGGTTTTAAGGCTCAACCAAGAAACCGTCCATGACTTCATCTTGCCGTTCTTGCCACCATGCGGCCCGCACTTGACCCCGCTGGCCACCGGGTCCCTCGAACCAAGCCTACTTGTCTTCTCCACACCTGGAGGCCTCATCGGCAACGACCTTTCGCGCTTGTTCGTCACCTGCACCTGCACCAGTCAAGCCGCAACCTGCACCTACAATACTTAGCCAAGAATCAGTCCACACTACGTTGTCAATCACTCATCACACCAGGAAGCGACCATCCACCGGTCCTCGAACCACACCTGGCTCTCAGTTACATCAAGGAGTGTTTCCTTGACATTATTCATGTTAGTGACACTACTGCATTGACTCTGAAGGACTCAATTTGTGCTGTTCTGTCAGATAATAACTTGAGTGTGCAAGATATTAGAGGTCAAGGCTATGATGGTGCTAGCAACATGAGAGGGGAGTGGAATGGATTGAACGCTCTAATTCTTAAAGAGTGTCCTTACGCATATTATATCCATTGTATGGCTCATCAGCTTCAGTTGGCTCTAGTCGCAGCATCAAGGGAGGTACAAGAGGTGCACAACCTTTTTCAGAATGCAAATTTCATCATAAATGTTGTTAGTGTTTCTCCTAAGAGGAATGATGAATTATTAGCAAATCAAGCTGCTGAAATTACTCGAGAAATTGAATTGGGAGAGCTTGATACAGGAAAAGGGGCTAATCAGATAGTCTCTCTTCAAAGGCCAGGGGATACTAGATGGAGTTCTCATTACAAGTCAATTCTGAGTTTGAAGAAGATGTTTGCTGCCACAATTTCAGTGCTACGTAGTATTGCGAATGATCGTTCAGTTACAAGGTATTCTCGAGGTGATGCTGCAGGTGCCCTTAAGATCATTGTCACATCTGATTTTGTATTTTTCTACTCATGATGGAAAAGATAATGAAGATTACTGATGTGCTATGCCAAACACTACAAAAGAAAGATATAGATGTCATAAATGCTATTTGTTGTGTATCTAACACAAAGGAATTACTTAAAGGGTTGTGAAATGATGGTTGGGAACCTCATCTTGAGGAGGTCAAAAAATTTTGTGAGAAGAACGAGATTGAGATTCCAGATCTAAATTGCAAGTAAGTCACAAAATTTTGAAGCTTTGTTTTACTATTTTACCTAAGATATGAAACTATTTCTCCTTTTAATGCATTTTTGTAGATATGTTGATGTGACCAAGTCTAGGAACAAGCATGATAACACCACTGCTCTTCACCACTATAAAGTAGATGTGTTTAATGTGGCAATTGATCAACAACTAATTGAGTAGGAAGATCGGTTCAGTTCTCAAGCGACAGAGCTTTTATCTCTTGGTGCCTCTTTGGATCCAAGACGTGACTCCTTTGATATATCAAAGATATGCACCTTGGTAGAAAAATACTATCCTGCTGATTTTAGTAATCAACAAAGAGCCCAATTCGAGAGTCAACTTCCACATTTTCAACTTGATATGTGCAACGTTCCAGAGCTAAGTACAGTGTCATCTCTTGCTGATACGATAAAAGAACTTTTTAAACTGGGTACAAGTTCCATGTATCCAATGGTTGACAGATTGTTAAGATTAGTGGTGACCCTTCTAGTTTCAACTGCAACCGTCGAGAGAGTTTTTTCAAGTGTGAAACTTTGCAAGACATGTACACAGAATAAAATGGGGGATGATTATCTGCGAAGTTATGTCACCATTTATATTGGGAAGGAGTTGGCAACAAAGATTAGTTTGCTTGATATAATGGAATCTTTTGATCAAGGTGGTCCTCGTAGAGGTAAATTCAAGTTAATAGAGATGTAGCCATCCATGTAAGTCTTAGCTGCCCTGCTCCAACATATCACATGTTATATCGTACCTTATTTTGTTATCCTTTGAATCTAAGTAGTAGACAATTGTATGGCGCAACCCATGTTTATTTACTTAGTATCAATGCTCGATTCGAGTTAGCATGTGTATATATGGTGTTGTATATCTGTAACTTCTACCATTGCACGTTGGCGGCTCGCCCCCCCCCCCCATTTTCAAATCCTGGCTACACCCCTGCCCACGGAGCAGCGAGGCATGCTCCTTCTGTGGCGCCTGGCTGGGGCAGCCTACTGGCGAGGACTCGCAGCGCGAGGCCTCTCGACGGTGGCTCCGCGGGAAGCGGTGGACACCGTGGTGGTGGGCGCAGGCGTCATCGGCCTCGGGGTGGCACGCGCGCTGGCCATGGCCGGCCGCGAGGTGGTCGTGGTGGAGGCGGCAGTCGCGGCAAGGAGAAGCGGCGCAGGAGTGCCGAGCCATACGGATTGTCTGCGGAGCTCGCCTGCACCGTCCGCGCTTAGACAGGCGGATGCGGAAAATTTAAATTCCGACTTTTGCTTCAACAAATTCGTAAAGGTGGGTAGTAAAATCGATTCACAACAAATCAATGAACCTACTAGCATGAAAGATTGAATTGAAAGTCAACATGATTGACGAATTTGGCCGGTGAGCATAGGGTGAGCGGTGGCGGCGCGATCCGAGCTTGAGCACAGCAGCATGGCCGTCGCGCTCGCCCGTTCTCCGAGCTCGAGCGCACCATCCGGCGGCTCTCTCCTATTCTCGTTGGCGAGCGGTGATGACATAGAGGGATCCTCAGGTCGATGACGCCGAGAGCAGCACCAGCACCGAGACAACGGCAGCGGCTGCGAGCGCATTGCACTCCGCGGGCACCATTACCGCCGCGCGGAGCAGTAGCTCGCCTGCTGACTCAGCCCCGGCGACGGCCTCCGCCCGCACCGGTGACCCTATGCGCCGAGGAATCGACGCCCGTCTGTGATTTGGGAGCAGCGATGTGAGGCAGACGACAGAGAGATGGCGATGTGGACAGAGGTGAGGAGCGAGTAGGGTCGTGGGGCCGGTGATGATTGTTGACTCGGCTGCCCTTTTCACATCAATAGCCCAACCTGGCGGACCACGTTGGAATAATCACTGTTTTAGACCCGTTTGGACCTCCAGCGAGACCCGAACAACGATTAGGGACCTCAGTGATACACTTTGTGAGTTCGTGGACCGGGATGACACAACAGCACAAGTTTGAGGACCGCTCGTGCATTTTACTCTAAATAATCAGATCACGATTATTATTCGCAACCGGCACTAGGGTGTGTTTTGCAAGTTTTCCATGCCAGCGAGATGGCTCCCGGCGACCTCCGGGTGACCTCCGCCAGCCCGGCGAGATGGCAGGCAGCGCCGGCTGTCTTGAGACGGCGCAGGATCCCATTGCCTCAGTTCGGTGAGGTGCCGCCACCACGGGTGGGCGGATCTGCTCGCCGTCGCACCGCAACAACTGGCTGCGCCATGCACATCTCTGCCTGCCGGTATTCGTCCATACTCCTCTGTACTCTGAACTCCATTTTGCCCTATTCTGAACTCCAATCTGAAGCTTGACTCTGCATTTTGTTGCCTCTGACTCTAGCATTAGTTTTTTGTAGTTGATACAATTACTCTGATTGGTGATATGATAGCTGAAAATAACATAAATTCGTGTATGGCTGCGCTGATGACGGCTTGATTTTTTGGCACCTGTCTGCAAGGCTTGGAGACTGATAACTTGGCGATCTCAAGTACCTCTGTATTATAACTTTGTTAGTACTTCAGTTGCTGTCAGAGGCAGAGTCATGAACAAACTGTTGCTTGTATTCATTATGATTTCCTTGCTAGAGAAGGCTGTGTTAAATCCTATTCAGTTCCTCTCAATGCTAGAGACGTTGTTTTGTTTCAGTTACCACACAATCTAACATTTTATTTCTGAATTTTATTTTATTTTTACTTGGCTTCATTTGTGCATCATAGACTACCTATTATATCGACTTGTTTCATTGCCTAACTTTGAGAGGCTAATGTCTATTTACTTGAATAAAACCTATTGAATGTTTACTTACTTGAGTAAAATACATTTCTTTCAGAATGTATCCTGATCACCGTACTCATTACTGAGGACGGGTGCCTGATCTTGTAATCTCTCTTTGAAGAAATGAATTTCAGGCGGGCTTTCTTAGCCCCCACTCTTAAAAAAAAGTTTATTGACGATTGCAGAAATAATGGCATTCATTGTGGAAAATCTATTACAAGATGATGCAAGGGTATGTAAATGGGCTCAGGGGAGTTACATGGTGTGAAATCCCTCTCCTTTTGTGGTCATTTAATTATTATTTTTTGACTAATCTAGTTTCCTAAACAGCTGTACAGCCCAAATTTGTTCTCAGATTCCAGTGTTATTTTTGAGAAACGTGGGAGAAAGTCACACGGAACAATCGGGTCCAAAGGAGACCCAAATGTCAAACATCGAGTGTGGGGACTACTGGAGTGCACTGACCTTTTTGAATGATTTGACCAAGTAATCTCTTTGATGGAACATGTACCGTTCTTAATTCATTAGTCGTTTCTGTTGTAGTTTTCACTCACAGGCATTTTCGCACCATTCAACAGGTTATTGTTTGCAAACCCCAGTGTCATGATATATATACTCTAGCTTGCATATCACAAATCAAACTATATATGCTCCCAAATCTGAAAGTGCTAAGAGAAGCCATGTCCAAGGCTGTTAGATACTCCGGTTCGCAAATACTGTCTTGAAAAGTAATTTTACAATAGTATTTTTCTCCGGTTCGCAGATATAACAGAGCAAAAAAAACAAAGTAGTCAAAGTTGTATGTTGGAGATCATGTTGATGTTCATAAAGTCACTTTTTATGTTTCTGATAGAGCAATTAATTGAATAGTAGAAGGCCAGCAATCACCGTCTGCACCTAACCTTTAACTCATACCCTGCACAGTTGTTAGCTGGTACACTGGTAACAAAATTAATGTTTCAGTTTACTGAGGTATACTAACCTTCTTTGGCTTGTATAGTTTAGCCTCAAAAGATAATGGCCCGGTCTGTTTAGAGTGCTGGAGGGAAAATGTAAGTACGAACACGTATGGCAACTGTAATTTTGACTTTTGAGAAAGATATGGTGGTTGTGGACACTCCTGTGGTAATTTTGACTTTGGTTAAACACTGCACTCCTGCAGGAAGGTACTACAATGGAGAAATGATGATCAGGGTGTGCTTTTCATTATGTGAAGGCATACATGAATGGTTTGTTTGACAAAGTCTCTCCTTAAATTTGAACAAGATTAGAAAAGGGGGGAATAAGGAATTCATGGAGATTGTGAACCGCATGTTTCAGGGAAGCTTTGCAGTTTTTTATGATGCTTGTGGCCTCTGGGTCAAGATCTGTACCTTTCTCAGCTGGTAGTGGCGTAGTGCTATCCCTTTACAATGATGGATAGGAAATATGAATCAGGTTACGGAAAAAGAAGGAGGTTTTTTACGGTACACAATACGACCCAACGGTCGTACGGTCGTATTATCGGTTTTTCTCTATGGGTAAAATGGTAATTTGATAGATATATATTATTTGGGAAAAAATTCCTCGCTGCCCCCTTATACTATCTAAAACATTTCATATATTTCATTTCCTATATTACAACAATATCATTTTACATTTTCGATAATACACTTATACTACCCATACGACCTTTGAATACTACCGTACGACAGCTAAAAAAACTGATCGTATAGAATTAATCTCAATCGTCAGATCCTTACATATAAGTCCTTTTCTATTACATACGAGTCCTTTTCAACTGGTCGTACAGGTCGTACTGTTTACCGTAAAAAACCTCAAAAGAAGTTCCAAAGGTCAGAGATGAAACATCTCCACAACAACAACAACAACAACAAAGCCTTTTGTCCCAAGCAAGTTGGGGTAGGCTAGAGATGAAACCCAAAGGAAACCATGGAAGGCGAAACAAACACACACACACACACACGAAGTGTTAAGGGTAAACAAAGGGTGAAACAGAGGTCATGGTTCAGGCACACTGATGGCTAGTCTCCAAGCACTCCTATCCATAGCTAACTCCTTGGGGATGTTCCACTCCTTAAGGTCTCTTTTAACCGCCTCATCCCAGGTCAGTCTAGGTCGACCTCTACCTCTCTTTACGTTATCGACCCACTCTAGAACCCCACTACGCACCGGCGCCTCAGGAGGCCTCCTTTGGACATGACCAAACCATCTCAACCGATGTTGAATCAATTTTTCCTCAATCGGTGCCACTCCAACCCTATCTCGAATATCTTCATTGCGGACTCTATCCCTTCTTGTATGCCCACAGAGCCAACGCAACATACACATCTCTGCTACACTCAATTGCTGGACATGTCACCTTTTTGTAGGCCAACACTCGGCACCGTACAACATCGCCGGACGAATCGCCATCCTGTAGAACTTACCTTTTAGCTTTTGGGGCACCCTCTTGTCACATAGGACACCAGAAGCTTGACACCATTTCAACCAACCGGCTGAGATCCTATGCCTAACGTCTTCATCAATGTCGCCATCCTTCTGTAGCATCGATCCTAGGTACTGAAAAGTATCCTTCTTGGCCACCACTTGCCCATCGAGGCTAACATATCCAATCTCATGTCCAGTCACGCTGAAATCGCACCTCATGTACTCAGTCTTGGTCCTACTGAGTACAATTGTATTGGACCGACCTTTTGCATGTATTGAACTAGTAATCTCTCTTTTGCTCGCTCTCACTTGCATTTAATAACTAACTGATCCCTCGGAGTCTTAACTCTGAGACATCTCTGTTGTTGATCCAACACTCCGTTCTCTGCACCACATGCTGGGTTTCTTCCTGAGCAAAGAGTCCCTAATGGAAATTTTTATTTCTTCAGTCCTGGGTGAACTTGCCTCTAGATCCATAAGTTTCTTCATCAGCAAAAGCTCCAAGCCTAAGGTGCTGGAGGTGGAGGATAGAGTGAAAAGGACTCTCCTCAGGGCTCAGGTAATCTCCGATGAGGCGACAGGACGCCAAATCACGAACCAAGCTATGCTCCAGTAGCTGGACATGTTGAGAGATGCCATGTACAGATGCCGTTACATATTGGACACTTTCAGATACCAACTTCATGGTGAGGAGGACACCAAAGATCAGGTTATGAGTCCTTCTTTATCTCTCTCCAAAGTACATTCTGTAAAAGGAATCTGTTCTTCCAATAGAAATAATCTGCTCTTAGAACAATTGCAAGTGGCCCTTGACAAGTTGAGTTCTATGGTCTTTGATGTGAAAGAGTTTGTTGTGTTCTTGCCAAGCTATCCTCGCCTGAACTGCCAGCCTTATAGCATGCATCTCCAGCTGGGCAACTGCATGTTTGGCCGCCAAATGGAATCTGAACTTGTGATCAACTTCCTGTTGCACACACAGCCTCATGAGTCCGGAGAATTGGAGGTTCTGCCAATTGTTGGTCCTGGAAAAGTTGGCAAGAGTACCCTGTTGCTCATGTTTGCAAGAATGACAGAGTCCGTGATCATATCTCAGAAATCTTCTTCTTGCACGACCATGATTTTGCAGATGACCTCTCTACATTCAGAGGATCTGCAACAAGACATCAAAATAGCACATCGAACTCGAATAAAGACATGGGATGGCTAGTAATTGTTGACTTAGTTGGTGACCTTACTGAAGATTTGTTGAATGTGTTATATTCTTCTTGTAAACGATGCATGCCAAGTGCCAGTAAAATCATAATCACAAGCCGATCTGGCAAGATCACGAAGTTTGGAACAAGACAAGCTCTAAATCTGAAGTACCTGTCCCGTGAAGTGTTCTGGTATTTCTTCAAGACAGTTGAAATTTGGCAGCATGGACCCCAAGATGCACCCGAGGTTTGTGCATGTAGCCATGGAGATAGCCAAGATGTTGGACAGAGACCTCATTAGTGCGAATGTCGTTGCTTGTTTGATGTGTGACAATTTTGACATCCACTTTTGGTGCAACGTTCTAGCCTTCCGGAGAGGGCTCGTCCACAAGCATGTATCCAAATTTGGTGCTCATCCTTTTGATCTTATAAACCAGAATAAACCTGTTTATATTGGGAGAATGGCTACACATTTTGAAGACGTTGTGTTTTATTGTGTGCATCAAAGGTCTTCACAGGAGGATGTTCCAAAGATAAGATCAGAAGATGTGATTTATGGAACTGTTAAGGCTCATGGGAAATTGGAGCTGCTAGGATGGATTTCTCCAATACCGCCCTACTATAGCTATGTTGTTAGTTGTGAGGTGCGAGAGCTAAAACGTAGAGTCGCCAAAAGGAAACGTTCTAGAGAAAGTGGAACGACTCCTTAATTATATTTATTGTTAGGAATATCTTTGTATGTTTTGGTAGGGTATCACAAAGCTGCAACATAATAATAATGTCACATGTTGCAACATCGTGGAACCGTACTCTACTACTATTGTTTTGTCATGTGCAAAGTGCTTACTAGCCATTGACATGTAACATAATAATGCATGATCCTGAGGCACATATTCTTCATGATATGGTGAGTCGCTTGCCATTGTTTTAATCCAGGAATAGATATAGTATAACCTGCCCCATAATCTGGGCATCAGGGCGTGGATATTTGTTTCCTTTATGTTTTCAGTTCAGCCCTGCATGCCATTCTGTGAGCAAAAAGAGTCTGGAACTGTACCAGAAAGTATACAATGCCAAGATCTTACACCATGTCTAGATTTTACAGAAAATAGCTGCCATGTTCATTACCTCAACTGTCAATCTGCCAATCATGCCAATATGTGGTGTCGATTATCGAACATGTAGCGGATTGGCAATTGAGGTAATGAACATGGCAACTATTTTCTGTAAAATCTAGACATGATGTGTGTTCAGTCTCCTGTAAAAAAATCTAGGCATTGTATATTATCTGGTACAGTTTCAAACTTGAAATGACAAATTGTTCGATGTACACTGGCTAGAAGCTGGGTTACCACATGTTCCTGTCCTCCAAACGATACTGTAAGCACACATCTGGATTTGGGCACCATGGCCATCTTGCACTTGCAGCAGAACCTATTGGCTCTGCAGAGACGAGCAACGATGGCAATCGCCGGAGAAAATCTACAGTATAGCAGAGACGGAAATTTCGTTTTCCTTGTCAGTCCCCTACGCCTTCCTCTCGAGACTCCGGCCGGCTGGTGCAAAAGGAACTCTCTATGCTGTTATATTCCGAGCGACGCGATGAGTGGGGTGAGGTCCGTGCTTCCGGCCGGGACGGAAGCCAGCGGTGGCGGCGGCTTTGTGACGGCCGTTGAAGGAACCGACGAGGGGGAGGGAGAGCCAAACCAGGGGGATTTTCGCTTATTTCACATCCAGAACCTTTGGGCACGTACCATGGCCTTGTTGCAGCAGAACCTGCATGATTTCGCCTCTGCATAGACAAGCAACTATGGCAGAGACGGCAATTTCGTTTTCCATTGTGAGTCCCCTTCATCTTCCTCTCGACGATCCAGCCGGCTGTCCGGCGATCGGTTCTCGGGTCCCTCAATTCACCCTGTCCAGCTGTCCTGCGGCGACACACTTTAGAAGAGCTCCAGAGCAGAGTTACAAAAACTATAGAGTGCTCGTGTTGACGCCCAAAATTGGCAAAGACCGGATCAGGCAACACAGGCCGGTCAGACTGGGTCTTAGGGACGGTCTGACCGAGGTGTTCTGTAGCTGGTCCGGCATGAGGCCACCAGGCGGTCTAACCGCCCCCCAGGGGCGGTCAGACCGGGTCACCCCGAGTCTTAGTAGAATTAGGAGTTTGGCTTGATTCCGAGTTGTAAAGCGTTGCTTGCAGGGCAAGACCTCCCACCCTATAAATATAAAGGGTCGTGGCCGATTGAGATCTATCATCCAATCGTCATTATCAATTTTACTATTTTTCCTCCAAACTCTAACTTTTCCAACCCCTATTATATTGCTCTCCTACTTCGTCTCCACGGCGGTTGAGGGAGTCCTGAGTGGCCTGCCGATCTCAGGACAACCCTAGGTGCACTGTTCCTGATGGGGTCCCTCCCCGAGCAGCGAATCTAGGTTTTCGGAGACTCTCCTGTCCAAGGTGGTTAGACCGTCCACCCCCAGGCGGTTAGACCAGCCCATGCTGGGAGTTTTGGCGAGTGGATTTCCGACGACCGCGCGATCTAGCGCACTCGTGTGTTCGACTAGAAAAAGCGTCAACACACTTTTGGTGACTCCACTGGGGATAGATCTGGTTTTACAACTGATTTGTCAAACATCATCATTGTGAACATCGAAGAACTCAGCGAAGAAGACCAGAGGAAGTACATTGAGCTTCAGGAGTACATCAAGCAGCAGTTCCTCTCTGGCGCCAGGAAAGATCACTCAGGCAAGGTGACGATGACTCAAGAATTCGAGCTGCCGGCGATCAAGGTCAACAAAGACAAGATTGAGGTAATCATCACTGTAAGCAAGCCTGAAACTGATCTATCTACAAAGCTTACTGAATTATCTGATAAATTCGAGCATGCTTTTAGTAATCATCATAGTCATGTTGCTAGTATGATTACTCGCTTAGAAAAAGTTGAGGGTAAAGGTAGTAGTTTTAATTTTCCAAATGATTCTATCTCTCAATTAGATTCACAATGGGTATTACAAACAAACTTGTCGGCACCGTCAGGAACCTCAATTGAGACACCTGTGTATGGCATGCCGACTAGCTTTTATCCGAGGCAATCATCATCGTCAAAACCGACCCCGGTCAGACCGCCCCCCATGGACGGTCTGACCGCCCCGTCTGGACAGATCATGGGTGTTTCAGGAAACCCACCCCCTGTGAATAGAGTTGATTTATCAGCTACAATGCAATCTCAACTAGCTGCTATGAGTGAATTTTCCAAATTTAAGGAAGAAGTAGCTAGCATGGTGAAAAATAAACTCGGCATTGATATGAGTAATTCTAAATTACATCAAAAACCTGTTCTCAAAAAAAAATTATATCAAAAACCTTATAAAGCCGATTTTGATCTTATGGTTTACCCCCTGGTTGGCGTGTACCCGATTTTATTAAATTTAGTGATGAGGATAATCTTACAACATGGGAGCACATAAGCCCATACATTGCTCAACTAGGTGAAGCAAGTGCCCATGATTCTTTTAAAGTGCGTTTGTTCTCTTTATCTTTAACGGGTACCGCCTTTGCTTGGTTTTCATCTTTAGCCCCCAACTCTATTGATTCTTGTAAACAATTAGAACAAAAATTTCATGATCACTTCTTTAGTGGGGACTATCAACTAAAATTGACAGATTTGACATCAGTTAAGCAAGGTAAAGACGAGATGGTCTCTAATTACCTTAAGCATTTTAAAGAGGTTAAAAACCGTTGTTTCAATTTGTCGCTTTCTGATTCTGACCAAGCCAATCTTGCTGCTAAAGATTTAAAATCTACTCTTAGAGAAAGATTAGAAGGTGCGGATTTTTATTCACTAGATTCTGTTCTTGTGAGAGGCATGGCACAAGAATTGAAATTGAATAAAGAAAAAGAAAAACTTGAGTCTCATCGGTCCGATGTTCATGTGATTGATTACGTTTCTAATAATTTGAACGATGAGAGTGAAGTTTATAGTGCTGAATTTGTATGGCCTTCTGAAGATAAATATTTTTCTTGTGCATCACTTAAGCCGGCTAGCAAAGGTCGGCAAGAAGAATTAAAATTTACTTTTGATGTTTCTAAGTGTGATCGCATTTTTGATGAATTGCTTAAACTTGGAAATATTAAGATATCTCATACCATGCCTCCACTTGATGAGATTGTTGACGGTGAATTTCCGTCAACCTAGCCATGAGTTTACCTTTGGTGTTGGCATGAATTTTATATCTTATCCATTGGTACTAACCCCCTTGGTATAAAAAGTTCGTTTGTGCATGTCGGTTTTGGAGTTTGATGTTTATGCAGGAATTTAGCGTTGAAAGCAAGACTTCCAGGTAAACTTCATCAAGCACCTCGTGACAAGACCTTGAAGCCTGGTACGAGTCAAGCAATGAAGTGAACATGACTCCAAGAAGCCCAAGGACCAACCCGTGAAGACGGAAAACTCCGAGGACCTGAACAGAAAATGCTGAATCTTGCGGGACAAGGAGCTTCATCTAAATCGCGGAGAAACTGACGTCAAGGGCCCACATGCAGAAGGGAGAACGTTCTAGAAGACACGGGAAGCATCACCGAGGAAGGCGGCCACGAAATGGGCCAGGATGGGCCCAGGCCGGTCGGCCCAGGCCGGCCGGCCCGGCCCATTCCTGGGCCCATTCGTGCCCCCCTTTGACCTAGCTGCCTCTCGGACTATTTATAGCCCCATGGCCGAGAGCCACGCATCAACTCATTCGTCATTCGTCGCCGAGGAGCAGAGAAGAGAGGGACACCATTCCGGAGAGGAGAGGGTCGAGCTAGTTGTCTAGGGTTCCCCTAGCCGATGTGGGAACCTTGCAAGGAAGACCACGTCGGAGTTCCAGGAGCTAGAAGCAAGATCAAGGTAGGATCCCGGTGGTGATCTTGTTTATGTATCATGCACTATGTTGAATTATCAAGTTGCAATCCGATTTCTAGCGATCGAGTGTTTCTCCTACGACTTTGATTTCAATCGGCTTTTCTTACTTCAAGATCTATTCTCAAGATAGATCGTAGAGGGTGTTCTTGTAGCCGTGGTGGCTAGAGGTGCATGTCTGACCTTCTGAGAGATTTCAACTTGTCCATTGGACTCGCCCTAGGCTAACCCGCATGAATAGGAGTGCGTTGTGACAGAACGGTGGATCCAAAAGGCGGGCATTTTCAGAGTTGGACGGGAAACCGTGATTTAAAGATGCTTTTATGAGATTCGACTTGGCTATTTCTTCTTTGCTCAGAACTTCAACAAAAGCTTGATCCAATCTCTCTAGATTGGTTTTACCTATCCCTCTCTACCTCTTGCTACCTCCGGCTTCCGTAGATTAGATTCGTTTTTGTGATGTTCTTTAGATTAGATGCACAAGATTCCCCTTTGAAGATCTAAGTGTTCTCGGCTTTAATAGATAGGATTTTGCATCACACATTTGTTCCACGGATTCGATACCTTGGGTTCACACTTGAGGGAAGAAGGGTCCCTTGGCTACGACGGAGGACTTGTCCGCTTGCAAGTCCAAACGAAGTTTGATACGCATATACACCGTCAACAAGCCCCTTTTCTGGCACCGTTGCCGGGGAATAAGTGATCAAGATTTGATCTTTTATTGCTTTTTGTGAATATTTTCAGTTTTCTTTTGGTTTTTCTTTTTGCATCTACTAACTTTTGATCATCCTCAAAATCAATCTAATCTAGTTTGACTAACCCTAGTTTTCTTAGATTTGTTTTTATTTTTGTTTTGTATATATTTTGTTTATTGCTAACCCTAACAGGAGATGGACGGCTACCTCTCCAACAAACCCGAAAATTTTGTGGATGGTCTAGAAAAACTTTACAGGCTAAGGAGACGTGAAGCACAAGCTAAAAAGCTAGAATTTGCAGATCCAAAAGCGGAGGCCGAAGGATCGTCGGAGTCTCCAAAGGAATCGCCACCTCCAAGCCCTAAGGAGAATCAACTTCCACCGCTACCGATGGGAGAACAACCGCAGCTGGAGCGCAAGATCGGGGAGCTATGCACCCCGGACATCGTCGACCTACCAATCTTGAACCTCGCGGAGATCGGAAGGCCATTCGAGATCAAGACATCAACGATTCGCATGGTGCAACATTCACCCTTCACCAGTAAAGAGGATCCGAACCTTCACCTTCAAGCGTTCGTTCAACTTTGTCAAACATTGAACATGGACGGGGTGACTCAAGATCAAATGAGGGCAAGGCTCTTCCCGTTCTCGTTACTCGGGAAGGCTTTGCAATGGTTCTACTCTCAACCGGCGGAGACGGTGCAAAATTGGGACACCTTGATGAGAGCCTTCATGAAGGAATACTACTCGCTGGGTAAGACTCAAAGCTTGCGAAATAAGATTGCTACTTTTGCTCAATATCCTACGGAGACTATATCGGAGGCATTCGTGCGCTTCAATGAGTACATGTTGACGGTCGATTTTGGTACACCTAGCTATGAGTTTACCGTCAACATTTGCACGTATTTGATATTCTAACTAATGGTACTAACCCCCCGGAGGTATCAAGTTCACTCTTGCATGTCGATTTTGGAGTTTATTGTTTACGCAGGAAAATAACGTTAAAGAGGAGACTTTCGGGATAAGTTCATCAAGCACTTCAAGAGAAGATCATAAAGCCCGGCACAAGTCAAGACACATGATGAACATGACTCCAAATGGCCCAGGGACCGAAGCATGAAGCCGTAAAACTCCAGGGACCTGAACAGAAGATGCTGTAGCTTGCGCACAAGGAGCTCTATCTAAACCGTGGAGAAGACGACGTCAAGGGCCCACATACATAAGGGAGCAAGTCAACAATTGACCGAGAAGCATCGGGGAGCGAGACGGGGCCGAACCGGGCCGAAACGGGAATGGGCCGGTTGGCCCAGGCTGGCCGGCCTGGCCTGTTCTGAGCTCGGTTCGCGCCCCCCTTTGACCTAGGTGCTCCTCTATATATTGCCTCTGCCTCCGCCGGCCGCCACATCCATCCATTCATCAGAGAGCCGCCGACACGAAGGAGAAGCACCGGGAGGAAGCCGATGGCCGTCGCAAGTCCTCGAGTTGCCTAGGAGATGGCCTAGGCCATGCCCTAGCCACCATGGTTGGCCCTGCGTGGTGAAGCCTTGGTGGAGTTCCGGAGCCCATGTCTTGATTCCATCAAGGCAATTGTACATTCTACATACGATGGTGATATAAATCATGTCTTTTCTTTACTTTGATCTAAATCGATGAGTGCTTTATTCATATGTATAGCTAGCATATGCTTTTAGTAGGAATAGATCTAATCATGGTGGTTAGTCTATCTCTTGCGGATACATCATTGTAGTGCACGGACCGAGGTTGTCGTTCGGTGATGATTATCCTTGCGTAGTGACAGTACGGAGGAGGAGAAAGCGGCGAATGAACGTGTATCGGACCTCTCCATATCGGGTTACTCCATATCGAGTGTACTCCTTATCATAGTATAGGATTAGATTGGTTTGTCATCGTGGCTGGAGCGGCAACAAGGAGATGATAGGCTAGGGTTACCTTTGGTTTGCTTACCTTTATGGCTAGGTGGATGTGATCCATACATCCTTTCATGTATGATTAACCTTTATGCAATCAACACTTCACATAGGGTTAGACCGGTAGGTTAGATAGAGAACCTTAGTGGTTTGCTTCTGATCCTTGGATTGACAAATCTAGGGAGGACCCTCCATGGTGAAAAAGGCACCAAGTCACCCGTAGGCTTGCGGTGAACTTGAGCACGGTTTTGTACCGTCAACAAGCCCCTTTTTCAGGCGCCGTTGCCGGGGATCGGCAACTTGAACCCTAGGGAGATCTATCTTTCTTTTAACTAACCCTAATTTCTATTATTGCATATATGCTTGCTTTCTTGTTTGTGTCCTTGAAAGTAGGTGAAAAGCTAGACACAAGACGTTCGAGAAGTTCACAATCCACTCCGACAAGATGATGACTACATCAAGATTCACTCTTTAGTGGTAGGTGCTAACTTTTGTTAGTGGCCCATCATCCACTATTGAGTCCACACCCTACACAAGTGATGATAAACAAGGTATGTCAATGTGTCAATTAAAGTTTTAAGACTAATGTTTTGTGGAGGTTTGTTTGTCCAAGCAATAGGTGTTGGAAGCAATCATGTTGCGAAAGAAGTACCCGTCACTTTGGCTAAAGCTAAATCATGAAGAAGACACACCATTGCCATCATGCTACTCGCTGGTCCAGCAATGGCGATGACTTAAAGCCGAAGGAGACGCGACGTAACGCCCCGAAGACCACAAGATCAAGGTTGTCAACATCTTCGGATCGATTCGCATGAAGTCTATGTTCGCATCAATCTCTGCACAACCTCAAGGGAGAACAACAGGATATCTTTGGATATTTAGAAGCCCCATGAAGTTACGCTTCCAATGAACCAAGAATCAAGTCAATCGGAGGTTCCTACAAGCGGATATGGCCGAATTACCGAAGGTTGCGCGTCCTGAAATTTTCTGGACAGCATGCAAGAGCGGAAACAAAACGGCATAGCTCCCTCATTTGGGCTCCGATTAAGATGAATAAGTACCCGTTGGAAAGGTAATTTTATAAAGTTTTCAATGGAACAATATTTTGGTATATGTTCTGTTATGTACACAGAGGAAAATCCACGAAAAAGAGGCAGCAGCAACACGATGAGAACAAGATAGTGGAGATGAGGACGACGACAACGAAGAGGAGCTTGGGCAATGCTTCCATTAGACCACACGAGATGAAATTCAGAAGTTTGGAACCAAACAAAGACCCCAAGAGCATTGGCAAAAGAAGGCACATGTTGGCGACATCCGATGCAAGGAGATGTTTGGAGCAAACCACGAAGGATTACACACAAATGATGGCATCCAATGGCGCGGATACTCTGGGCTCTCACACGAAGGATCATGGAGTTACATGAAGATATTTGAGACATGTGTGAAGTCCCGCAAATGAATAAAAAGAGTGAGTCCACACAAGGCAACCTTGATGATGTGTGGCACGAACGAAGGAATTGCGAAAAGACGATGCAAGCCACCGATCATTGAAGATTGTTTGCTTTCAACTCCGAGAGACCACTCACGATGAAAAGCTTGAAGGGCAAGGTACAAATTAACTTCTCAAGATACTTTTGGAGCTGATAATATTCCTTTGATATATCTATGATTCATATCCAATAGTGAGGTTGATTCAATTCTATGCCTTGTTCTTATGATGATCATGATAGGCTAGAATTTCTTGAGAGTGATAAAGAGTCTTTGTTGTGCTTAAACTTTGTTACATGCCTAATGAACCTTTGCCTAATGAGAGCTTAGCGCTGAGCAAGAAAACTTATGCTACAATTAATCACAACTTACTTTGTCATAAATTGTGGTTATGGATGCGTTTGTTTGCGATATGATTTGTAAATCTTGGATTTGCTTTGTGCTCGGTCAAGCTAGTGACCTTAAAAGAGGAAATTATGGGAGAAATCCCAAGTTTCACTAACCATGCAGGGTATTAAACATAAATTAAGAGGAGAGAAGTCATACCCAAAGGAATTGCAAACCCGTGCATCACTGTCATCGAACCTCAAAAACGGACGTCGCTGTTTTCACCAATTTTGAGGACCTGGTCAGACATGTTCAAGGAAGAAAAAGTTGAAAATCAGAAGCTCCATCAAGTGCGGGTTCCAACACATCCAAGATCGATGAATTTGAAGACCCGTACAAGGAGATATGGCAAAAACATTGAGCGACGTGCAGTCTGAAATCAGCTTTGGACAGATTGCAGCGCCGGAGTAGAACGGACATAACTCACTCGATCGGAGTCCGTTGGGGGTGAATAAATACTTGATGGAAAGACAATTTCATGCACCACGCATGGAAGCTATTGTTTTCTACATGGTCTGATCTGGACAGAGAGGAAAATTTGTGAAAGAAGAGGCAGCGATAAAGTGTGATGGAGAAGGTGATGATGATGATGCAAGGAGATGATTGGGCAAGCCTCTAATCGAGCATAAGTGATCGTGTCAAGCATGGAGAGAGAATCAAGGCTGCATGAACACCTTCAAATCTTGCATGAAGGATCATGGCTCCGCAACAACAAGAAGGTATGTGAGAAAGTCGAGCTCTACGACTTTAAATGAAGCGCTTTGCGGGAGGCAACCCGGTTTTAATTTATATATATACATGACCGTCTACATTGTGCTCTTTAATCGAACTATCAAGTAACATTGTACCATTGCTCTAATAAATACCACAACACCATGTTGTTTAATTTAATTGCTATTGAGGGAGCACTTTGTTATTTGATCTTGGAAAGCTTGTAGACCCTTTTTTGTGCCTATTAGTGTTTAGAGTCGTTTTTCTTTTGTGTCTTTTTAGAGAGAAATATGAAGTTGGCACCATCCTTTAATTCCAAACCTTGTGGCTAGTTAATTTAGGCTAACTTTTGTTTTTGTTTTAGACAACCTCCATATCATGTTGTTTTGTTCATCCATGTTATATTGCATTGCATGTTGTGTTGATCTAACTCTTTGCCAACCAACCTAAGCCTTCCCATAGCCCCCACCAAAAACCATAGCCAATAGAGGTAGGATTGCTTGTGTTGACCGTTTGCCGTCACCATCCGGATTGAACAAGTCTATCTCTTTCCTCTCTTCTAACTAAAAACTTTGACTAGCCTCCCCATAAAATCCTTAGGAAAACCTTTCACACCTTTAGCCATCCTAAAACTATAGGTTTGTTTTTCATTAAAAGACTCGTAGCACCACCTTAGTTAGAATTTCTATACTTGACTTCCTCTCTTCAAAATCCTTGTTTGAGCCAAAAATATAGGATACCCATAACGACTCTTAAACCTTGTTAGTTTGGTTGATTGATTCTTTTCGATGGGTGACTTCCTTGTTGACAATGCTTACTTCATATGAAGTGTGAGATCAAGCTTTGTCCTTTGCTTATTGTAGACCGCATTGAAAGTGTTTTTCAAACCTTGCTAATGTTTGTTTGTGCTAACTTCTTGCATTTGCATTTTGCATCCATCTCTTTGTCATCATCCACTTTATGTTAGCTTGGGACTTTTTGTGAAGCTTTATGATGAATGCTTTATACCTATGTTAATACTTCATATGACGATATGGGCATTTTTCTTTTTGCAATCGTGTGTAAACATGGTGTTTAGACATGATTGGAGACCCACATCATTCAGTTTTATATACCTTACTATCATATTGCATTGGATTGTTTATAGACTTTGCAATGCGCCCTGCTTATCTTACGCAACGAAGAGTTGTTAATCTTGGGATAAGCATGGTGTTTTGACCTTGGTTAATAAATCTTTATGGCGAGGAGAAGTTTGGCAACCACTTTGTAAGCATGGAGCTTAGAATTTGGCGTAAACATTGTTTTGTTTTTATACCATCCTCTCATTTGCATACACACTTGCACACACGTACACCCATTAGGTTTTAATTTTTCTTTCGCTAGCTTAACTATGCCACAAGTTAAGATCTTAGTGGATGTCTTTGGTTGTTAGCATAGAGTGAGTATTCCCGACCGTCACCTCGGGGGTACTTTGTGCTTTAGAGTTGTTTTGTAGGCATGATGAATCGCTCCCATGAGTTAGCAATGAAAGATGAAAATAAGATCGTCAACACCTCCAAAATCCCAGAAGAAACACCGCTGCCTTCATCAAGATTAGGCACATGTTCAGAGATGTACAAAATAGGAAAATTTGGATATTCAGGAGCTCCACTAAGTCTTCTTTCCAACGCATCAAGATTCAACATTTTAGGAGACCCGTGCAAGGAGTTACAACCAAATCATTGGGCCTCACATGTTCTGAAATCAGCTGGGACAGTTTGCATTGATGGAGTAAAAAGGGTGTAACTCTCTTGTTCGGAATCTGATTGGGGTGAATGACCACTCGTTGGAAAGATAATTTCAAGAACTTTACAATAGAGCAATGGTTCAGTATATGTTCTGTTCTGGAAGTTAAAGAAAAATTCGTGGAAGTTGAAGCAGCGATAAAGGACAACATAGAAGGAGGTGAAGACGAGTTGAGAGACGATTGGGACTAAGGCTTGTGACAAAGGGTGGACATTGAAGGATGATCAAGGCAACAAAAGTGAAGAGTATGATGATGATCTCCACATATGGCGGTAAGACTTCAATAAATACATGATGATTCATCATCTTCCATGCCTAGCAACATGCTAAGCATGGGGGAGGACTTGGTGGACGTAAGAAGACCGCATGGAAAACAAAGATCATGGTTGCCACGGGATGCTAATTTTCTTCTTCCATGTTAAGCACAATGCTTAAGCATGGGGGAGGTCACGCTACACTTCAAGCATCAAAGGACGGTAACAATTCTTCAACTCTCTTTTGTTCATGTCTTTTCTATATGTCTGCATATATGTATGTGCTTTCCACAACCTTAGATACAACCTTCGTATATCTCTCTTTAGAATAACATGGCTACTAGGAGTACCACCTAGGTTTGTTTTTATTTTTTAATAATAATCACCGTTACCTTGAGCTCACCATGATGATATCTCGTATGCTCTTACTTATGGATATATGATGATCGTTGCCACCTTACTCATTCTTGTGCTTGGTTTGTATATGATTAAGCTAGTGCTCTCTTTAAATATGATCTGAAAATTTAATTAATGCTAGCCTAATCTTTTGTGGAGGTTATGATGACTTGAGACCCATAGTATTTTTCATTGCTCTAAGTTTTGAATGAATCAAAGATCATTTATTTTTGTTCTTAAAAGATTTGCTAACCTTGTCTTTGATACCACTTGCATTTTGCTCAACCTATCCAAAGCCTTATATATTGAGTGCAAAAACCTTAGTATACAAGATTTATTTTTAGGTGCATTAATTCAAGGCCTGATTTCTCTGGCTCAAGACTAAGAAGCTGATCGTTCCGTTTTTGCGTATCTATCTTTATGGTAGCCCTTTCTATCCGTGCATTGTGAGTTTCCACATCGGGAATTTCGCAAAACCTCGCCGGATATCCACCCACAAACCCAAAATATCTTTTTGTGTATACCTCCTTGACCACAACCCAAAACTTTGAGTATGGATGAATATTTGGAAGAAGTTTACAAGGAAGGTGCCGTCAAGTGGAGCAAGATTTTGGGAGACCTCAATAAAAGGATCCCTAGAAGGTTTCAAGTATCTCTCTTCATGAAAATACAAGAATTTCAGCACTTACCTTGGCACAATCATCACCTCTTTGCTCCGGGACGAGCAACGTCTAAGCACGGGGGGGGGGGGGGGGGTTGCCAAGGAAGTACTAGTGTAGTCTAGAGTTCAAGGGGAGTAAAAAAAAGAGAAAAAAGTGATGAAAGAAAAAAATATATAAAGAATGAAAAGTATGATGAGAAAAGGAAGAAAAGAAAAAAAAGAGTGAAGGAAAAAATATATAATAAAGCTCCCCAGTTCTCTAGCTACATTTGGAAATTTCAAAAGGATTGCAAGATCAAGACCCATACTCATCTTTCCAATCATGTGCAATCTGATAACAAGGACTTCGTTTGTGCCTCGGGATCACTCTCTGCCATTTGCACATGTCCACCTATCTAAAAAGTATGTGTTTTTCTCTCCCCCCTCCGCGGAACATTATTTTTCCAATGACCTTTCTGACGAGTCTTGGTAAGTCCATGAGAAGCTTGTCTTGTTTTTGATAATATCTCAACTATAATATCTTGGTAGGACTAAACTTTCCCATAGCTCCATATAAAGCCTTCCACCAAATATTTGAGAGAGGAAAGGAGTAGAACAAGTAGGCTTAAGAGACAAGATGAGATGAGAGTTCATGAGCAAGATGCAAGGAGGTTTATTACTGATCTTGGTAAAGCAATTTTTCTTCATCCCGCTCTTTATTTTCAAAATTTCTGAGATTTGTTTAAATTTTGAGAGCAAGATTAATTACTTGTGGAAAGAGCTTAAATGATATCTACCCTCCATAGAGATGAAAGCTAGCTACATTATGGAACTTTAACAAATATAAACTTGGAGAGCATTATGTTTTCTCATGTATGATCAAGTGTAAGGTATGAACATTGAAAGGCAATACTGATGTCCATTAAAGGCTTACTCGAGGACGAGCAAGGTTTAAGCATGGGGGTATGTTGATGGTCGATTTTGGTACACCTAGCTATGAGTTTACCGTCAACATTTGCACGTATTTGATATTCTAACTAATGGTACTAACCCCCCGGAGGTATCAAGTTTACTCTTGCATGTCGATTTTGGAGTTTATTGTTTACGCAGGAAAATAACGTTAAAGAGGAGACTTTCGGGATAAGTTCATCAAGCACTTCAAGAGAAGATCATAAAGCCCGGCACAAGTCAAGATACATGATGAACATGACTCCAAATGGCCCAGGGACCGAAGCATGAAGCCGTAAAACTATAGGGACCTGAACAGAAGATGTTGAAGCTTGCGCACAAGGAGCTCTATCTAAACCGTGGAGAAGACGACGTCAAGGGCCCACATGCATAAGGGAGCAAGTCAACAATTGACCGAGAAGCATCAGGGAGCGAGACGGGGCCGAACTGGGCCGAAACGGGCCAGGGCTGGTCGGCCCAGGCCGGCCGGCCTAGCCTGTTCTGAGCCCGGTTCGCGCCCCCCTTTGACCTAGGTGCTCCTCTATATATTGCCTCTGCCTCCGCCGGCCGCCACATCCATCCATTCATCAGAGAGCCGCCGACACGAAGAAGAAGCACCGGGAGTAAGCCGACGGCCGTCGCAAGTCCTCGAGTTGCCTAGGAGATGGCCTAGGCCATGCCCTAGCCGCCATGGTTGGCCCCGCGTGGTGAAGCCATGGTGGAGTTCCGGAGCCCATGTCTTGATTCCATCAAGGCAATTGTACATTCTACATTCGATGGTGATATAAATCTTGTCTTTACTTTGATCTACATCGATGAGTGCTTTATTCATATGTATAGCTAGCATATGCTTTTAGTAGGAATAGATCTAATCGTGGTGGTTAGTCTATCTCTTGCGGATACATCATTGTAGTGCACAGACTGAGGTTGTCGTTCGGTGATGATTATCCTTGCGTAGTGACAGTACAGTGGAGGAGAAAGCGGCGAATGAACGTGTATCGGACCACTCCATATCGGCTTACTCCATATCGAGTGTACTCCTTATCATAGTATAGGATTAGATTGGTTTGTCATCGTGGCCGGAGCAGCAACAAGAAGACGATAGGCTAGGGTTACCTTTGGTTTGCTTACCTTTATGGCTAGGTGGATGTGATCCATACATCCTTTCATGTATGATTAACCTTTATGCAATCAACACTTCACATAGGGTTAGACTGGTAGGTTAGATAGAGAACCTTAGTGGTTTGCTTCCGATCCTTGGATTAACAAGTCTAGGGAGGACCCTCCTTGGTGAAAAAGGCACCAAGTCACCCGTAGGCTTGCGGTGAACTTGAGCAAGGTTTTGTACCGTCAACAGTACACTCGGGCGGTTCCACATCATAAGTTCCCGAAGGAGGATCTCGTCCAAAAGTTCTATCAAGGACTTACCATGGCGTCAAGGACAATCATCGATGCATCGGTGGGAGGATCCATCATCGAGCTTACGCTGACCCAAGCTTTCACTCTATTCAAGAATGTCACGGACAATGACACATGGGCGTCATCCGGACGCTTACTTCCAGTTCAACCCACGGGGAACGTCAAGGGAGTTTTGCAAGTGGAGAAGGAAGATATACTCGAAGGCAAGATTGATTCACTTATGCGGAGGTTGGAGAAGATGGAGATAGAAAAGAAAGAAGCTCAAGATTTAAAGGCTGCCGAAGCAAGATCCACATGTGAAGAGTGCGGAGAATATGGCCATGTCCAAAAGGATTGCCCGGAGGAAGCCAAGATGCTCGACTACATGAGGAAGGGGGATTTGCTGAACTTCTGCTACGGGCAAGGTAGACCTCAATTTAATGCAAGCTCATCCATTCCAAATTCGGTTCCGCTTCGTATGCAATTGAAGGACTTCATGGACGAGCAAGCTAAGATCAACAAGGACACCGTCACCAAGTTCAAAGCCATAGACAAGGTGTTGGAGAACATTGATAGCAAAGTGACGGAGGTCGGAAGCTCCAACCATCAAGTGCTCAACATGATGAAGATGCTCGAGACGCAAGTGGGACAACTTGCCGGGCACCTATCCGCTAATGAAGGGAAGCTTCCGGGACAACCTCAAGGTCCCGAGATGGCGAAGGCCATTCAAACTCATTCGGGGAAGGAGACCGAAGATCCGGAGCGTTCCGCGGGAGCTAGAAAGCCTAAACCATCCACCGAGGCGGAGGGATTCGCTAAGGAGAAGGTTACTGAGATCGTCACCGAAGAGCCCGAGTTTGAAATACCGGGAGAAGACACGAAGATACCGCAACTTAAGCCGCGCTACTTCCGAGGTAAACTTGATAATCACTTTGAGAAGTTTCTGGAGGTTGTGCGTAGGTTAAGCATCAACATGCAGCTATTGGATGCCCTTCAAGTTCCTACATATTCTCGCTACTTCAAAGACATTCTTGCAAACAAGTATGAGATAGCAACACTCGGGGTGGATCATGTCAAGATGTTCGAGTAATGTAGCACCGCTATTGCGAACGGACTAGAGAAGCAAGGAGACCCCGAATGCCTGACGATTCCATGTTCCGTTGGTTCATTCAAGTTTGAGAAGGCATTATGCGACCTTGGAGCAAGTGTGACCGTCATGCCGAGAGATGTGTTCGAGAAGCTACGCCTACTGGAGTTAGAGCCTACAGCCATGTGCTTGGAGTTGGGTGACAACTCCATTCGCTACCCTTTGGGCATCACCGTGGATGTGCCTGTGAAGGTCGGACACCACTTCATCCCCGTTGACTTTGTGGTGCTCGAGATGGGAGAGAGGGAGAAGCCACCACTCATCCTTGGGAGGCCTTTCCTCAAGACTGTGGGAGCTACCATCGATGTCGGCAAGGGGGAGATCAAGTTCGACATCAACGGCGAGAGAAGTTCTTTCAAGTTTCGACCACGCTTCGAGGTATGCAATATGATCAAAGTTAAATATATTCCACCTCATCGTCACGTTAGTAAGGAAGAACCAAAGAAGAAGGAAGAGCCGGAGAAGAAGGAAGCGAAGGAAATCAAAGAGGTTGTTGCATCCGTCAAGATAAAGGAACAAAAGCCGCCTGTGAAGACCAAAAAGATGACTAAGCCGGAGAATAAGCCCACGCCCAAGATGGTGCGGAAGTGGGTACCCAAGATTGCAACGCCCGCAAAGAGCGTTGATCCGAAGTAATCAAGTGAAGAAGTCTAGCCATGGACTATAAACGAAGCGCTAGGCGGGAGGCAACCCGTTTCGTCAAGTCAAGAATAAGCTACCGGGAGGACAACCCGATTCAAGATTTTTTCGAGTCTTTCCAAGTAAGTTAGTTTTGTAATTTGCTACGCAAGATATTAGACTTAGAGTGGTTGAATAATGTTAGAGACATAATTCTTGGTTGGATATTTTATTTGGATCATAAACCCTTTTATATGAGCCATCCTATGAGTTATTTGCTTCTTTTCGAGAAACCAAAACCAAAAAAATAGAACCTATCTCAACCTTTCATCCCCTTCATGATGTTATGGTTGACTTGTTTTACATGCTAAAAACACATGAGTAGAGCCACGCCTTGTACCTAGATGTTATTTAAATTTCAGCACATGGTAGGAATCGCGTGAACCTAGAAACTTGACTTTTGGTTGATTTGAAAATCCACATCCTTGGTTTCTCTAGGATTATAATTTTTCTAAGCCTCATTTAATTTTATTTCATTCAAAATCTCTCTCATTTAACCAAAATTAGAACCCATACCTATGCCCCCATGATCAAGCCGGGAAAAGCTTGCTCTCAACTAATGGAAGCAAAAAATACCGGTGAGACCAAAATAAAAGTAGTCGGAAAGCATTTTCGACTTACATTTGTTTTTAATGTTTTAAAAACTCCTCTAAATTTATATTTGAACTCATTGCAAGCTCTGAGTTTATTTTTATTTTTCAAAATTAGAGGAGTACTTAGCATTAAGACATGCTTAGAGGGAGGCAATCTAGTTAACTTAACCATGCATGCACCATGATGCATCACGGGATGCCCTTCCAACATCTTTCATCAAACCACATGCAAAGGACAAGCATGGGGGGGGCAGCCAAGCTTTGTTTTGCAGGAATATCATGGAGGCATGTGAGGCAAGGGAGCATGGAAGTGACTCAAAGCAAATCAATCAAGTGGAGGGATCAATAATGCAAGCAAAGGAGTGGACGAGAGCATTTGGGCAGTGCAACCCCGTGGAGCACGCGGTCACAAAGCAACAAAGCAAGCATGAGTGTGCTGGAGAAAGCCGGAGCTGGGAGGAGCAGCAGGCCACCCAGGCCGGTCGGCCCAGGCCGGCCGGCCTCCCCCCTTCTTAAGCCCCCTGGTGCTCTCCTTCGGCAGGTAAGTCGCTCATTCAGTTCCTTGTTCGTGTGCTTGAGCTTGTAGTCCAGAACCACCTTAGACTTAGCCTTCCACTCCGAGTTTGTTTCGTCCAACAAAATCCATCCTAAATCCACTCAAAGTCCATACTCCAAATAATATTTGTGTGCCTTATTACCGGTTGAAAACCCCGGGATTATATTTGTGAGGAGAGTGCAGCAACCATGTGGAAGAAAACTACACGTCTTTTCACCAAGAAGAAGGGATCATCGTCGTCCAAGCCATCATCAACAACCTCTTCGAGGAGGCACTCGGTCTCCGAGTCTCCTCGGAGTATGGAGAAGGACACGGCACCACCGAGGAGGAACGACACTCTTCTCCTCGGTGGCATGAGGGCCACATGAAGCTCGTCTATGAGGTTCACCGAACCTCAAGGACGTACGGAGGAGCCGCCCGTCCGACCTCGCCGCTCGACACGATCATCCGCTCCACCTCCATACGCTCCGCGGTACTCCAAGTATGGGTTTATCATCAAGACGGAGGAGGAGGAGGAGAAGCTCACTCGCCTTGAGAAGAGGCTTGTGGCGAACGTCGACTTCGACGACCAAGCTCTCCAAGTGCTGGGTTTTTGCACGGATATTTACTACATGTTGGGACACCTAGGTTGGGTGCAATTCTCCAACGGAGTGTCGGCAAACACCCACAAGGAATTCGCCTTGGAAATTCTCATGACCATGGCGCCTATCCTTGATGAAGGAGTGCCGAGTCTCTCGTTCCGTTTGGAGGGAGTTCAACAAGTGGTTCCTTATGAGTATATTAGGGAATTACTTGGTTTTCAAAAGGGAGCCCCGGAACAAGTGGATGTGCATGGAGGCACGTTGGAAGGTTTTTGGAGTATGATTGCGGGAGAAGCTCACCGGCAAAGAAATAGTATCCGGAACCCCATCATCCAAGTGTTTCACTCATGGATGTGTAAGAGGATTTTGGGGAGAATGAGAGAGACCAAGATAACCGACATGGAGGTGAATTGGCTTTACTCGGCTTTGATTGCCATGCAGCCAATCGACCCCACTCACCTTATGATCAACCGGTGGTGTTGTGAAGCAACATCAGGTTCAGGAGATATTGGCTCGGGGTGTTATCTCTCCATGTTGGCTATCTCTTTGAGACCGGGAATTCCAAGAAACCCGGAGCATCTCCTAGCCGGGACTTCCCTAGGATTTGATTATATGAAGCAAGGCAAATATATAAGTGGAGATGAGAGAGGAGGCTTCAAAGTGGCCAAAGTGAATTTGCCCCTTCCGGATGGAAGATTAAGACTTTTTCTTGAGGGGAAAGAAGATTGGTTAGAGGAAGGACTTCTTGTGCCGGCGAAGAAAAATAAGAGAGGAAGGATTATAGAAGAAGGTTCTTCCACGGCCCAAGAAGGAGGTGCGCAACAAAATTATGTGCCACCATTTGGAGGAATTCCGGCGCCGCCGAGTTACTACGGTGGTGTACCAATGCAAGCATGGGGGAGTGGTGCAGCCATGCCCCCACCAAATTTTGCGGTACCCAACGTAGCCTTTGCGGAGCCATATGCACATCTTCCTCAACCACAACAAAGTGTGGCCATCATTGGAGGATACGCTGCGAGAAACATGCAAAATATCGCAGCCATCCAAACCAATGCAACCCAAATGGGTGAAGGAAATGCAAACATTGCTTATGAGCTTGGACGCCTTCACTTAGCACCGCCGGGAGAATTCATAGGAGGAGCGGTGCAATCCTATTATGAGCAAGGGTACAACAATCAAGATTATCAATATCAACCACCGGCGGAAGATTAGAGAGAGAAGGAGCTTTAATTTATCTTTCCTTTTCCCTTTTCTTTAATTTTCAGCTTGTATGCGCCTATGTATGCGTAGTGTTTTCAGTTTTTATTTAATTTTCAGCATGTGTGTTAGTGTTTATTTTCATCATGAATAAAATCACCACCTTGTTTTTACCTTTGGCAAAGATACAATGTTTGTGCCATGTTGATATATGATGATAGTCGCCGCTTTGTTTATCTTTGTACTTGTTTTATGCATGATTAAGCTAATGCTCTCTTAAAATACAAATCTGAAATTATCTAAATGCTAGCTTAATCTTTAGCGGAGGTTATGATAAAAATAAAGACCCATAGTGTTTTATGTGCTCTCAAGTTTTAGATGGATTAAAGATGATCTATTGTTGTTCTTAAAAGTAATGCTAACCTTGTCATAAATACCACTTGCGTGTTGCTCTACCTATCCAGAGCCATATATATATTTGAGTGCAAAAACTTAGTATACAAGGTTTATTTTTGGGTGAGTTATTTCAGGCCTTGATTTCTCTGGCCCGAGACTAAGAAGCTGGTCATTCCGTTTTTGCGTATCTATCTTATTGCTAGCCCTTTTTATCCGTGCATTGTGTATCCCCGCATCGGAGATTTCACAAACCTCGCCGGATATCCACCCTTAAAACCAAAAATATCATCTTTTGTGTTTACCTCCTTGACCACAACCTATCATTGAGTATGGATCGTCATTTCAAGGAAGATCGCAAGTTGGTGCCAAGATTGAAGATTTCAAGTATCTCTCCAAAGGAAAAATAATTCTAGTACCTACCTTATCTCTATCACCTCTTTGCCTGAGGACGAGCAAACGTCTAAGCATGGGGGAGGAGGTAGGTACAATGCAATTTTAGAGATCAAGGGGAGCAAAATAAAAAAAAGAAAAAGAAAAAAATATATATGTATGAGAAAAAGAAAAATATGATTATGTATAAAAATAAAATAAAGTGAACTCCCCGGTTCTCTAAAGTGCATTAGGAATTTCAAGGTTTCGAGATTAAAAGATCCAAACTCATCTTTCCAACCATGTGCAATCCGATAACGAGGACTTCCTTTGTGCCTCGGGATCACTCTTTGTCATTTGCACATGTCCACTTATCTCAAAGTGTGTGTATTTTTCTCTCCCCCTCCTTGATATAAAATTATTTTCCAATGACCTTTTTGACGAGTCTCGGTAAGACCATGAGAAGCTTGTCTTGATTTGACAACATCTCATTTATAATATCTTGGTAGGACTAAATTTTCCCAAAAAGCTCCATATAAAGCCTACCACATATTTATATGAGAGGGAAAGGAGTAGAAGAAATAGGCTTGAGAGACAAGATGAGATGAGAGTTCATGAGCAAGATGCAAGGTGGTTTAAATTTTTGAACTTGGTTTAGCTATTTTTCATCTCGTTCTTTATTTCAAAATTTCTGAGATCCATTTGAATTTTGGGAGCATGTTTAATACCTGTGGGATGAGCTTAATTGATATCTACCCTCCGTAGGGTTGAAGGCTAGTACATTATGGAACTTTAATAAACTAAACTTTTTGAGAGCATTATGTTTTCTCGTGTATGATCAAGTGCAGGGTTTAAGCAATGAAGGGCAACGATGATATCCATCGAAGGCTTACTCGAGGACGAGCAAGGTTTAAGCATGGGGGAGATGTTGACGGTGAATTTCCGTCAACCTAGCCATGAGCTTACCTTCGGTGTTGGCATGAATTTTATATCTTATCCATTGGTACTAACCCCCTTGGTATAACAAGTTCGTTTGTGCATGTCGGTTTTGGAGTTTGATGTTTATGCAGGAATTTAGCGTTGAAAGCAAGACTTCCAGGTAAAGTTCATCAAGCACCTCGTGACAAGACCTTGAAGCCCGGTATGAGTCAAGCAATGAAGTGAACATGACTCCAAGAAGTCCAAGGACCAACCCGTGAAGACGGAAAACTCCGAGGACCTGAACAGAAAATGCTGAATCTTGCGGGACAAGGAGCTTCATCTAAATCGCGGAGAAACTGACGTCAAGGGCCCACATGCAGAAGGGAGAACGTTCTAGAAGACACGGGAAGCATCACCGAGGAAGGCGGCCACGAAATGGGCCAGGATGGGCCCAGGCCGGTCGGCCCAGGCCGGCCGGCCCGGCCCGTTCCTGGGCCCATTCGTGCCCCCCTTTGACCTAGCTGCCTCTCGGACTATTTATAGCCCCCTGGCCGAGAGCCACGCATCAACTCATTCGTCATTCGTCGCCGAGGAGCAGAGAAGAGAGGGACACCATTCCGGAGAGGAGAGGGCCGAGCTAGTTGTCTAGGGTTTCCCTAGCCGACGTGGGAACCTTGCAAGGAAGACCACGTCGGAGTTCCAGGAGCTAGAAGCAAGATCAAGGTAGGATCCCGGTGGTGATCTTGTTTATGTATCATGTACTATGTTGAATTATCAAGTTGCAATCTGATTTCTAGCGATCGAGTGTTTCTCCTACGACTTTGATTTCAATCGGCTTTTCTTACTTCAAGATCTATTCTCGAGATAGATCGTAGAGGGTGTTCTTGTAGCCGTGGTGGCTAGAGGTGCATGCCTGACCTTCCGAGAGATTTCAACTTGTCCATTGGACTCGCCCTAGGCTAACCCGCACGAATAGGAGTGCGTTGTGACAGAACGGTGGCTCCAAAAGGCGGGCTTTTTCGGAGTTGGATGGGAAACCGTGATTTAAAGATGCTTTTTATGAGATTCGACTTGGCTATTTCTTCTTTGCTCGTAACTTCAACAAAAGCTTGATCCAATCTCTCTAGATTGGTTTTACCTATCCCTCTTTACCTCTTGCTACCTCCGGCTTCCGTACATTAGATTCATTTTTATGATGTTCTTTAGATTAGATGCACAAGATTCCCCTTTGAAGATCTAAGTGTTCTCGGCTTTAATAGATAGGATTTTGCATCACACATTTGTTCCACAGATTCGATACCTTGGGTTCATACTTGAGGGAAGAAGGGTCCCTTGGCTACGACAGAGGACTTGTCTGCTTGCAAGTCCAAACTAAGTTTGATACACATATACACCGTCAACAGAGATAAAGTGGCGTGCATATTGTAAATATTATCATTCTTATTCTCATGCTACTAATGATTGCAATGTGTTTCGTCGCAAGATTCAATCGGCCATAAATGAAGGTCGTTTGGTACTTCTTGCAAAGCAATTTAACAAACTCCTTTTCCTATCAACACCATGGAATTGCAGCAGCCCATGGTTCTGGTTCGACCACATCAAGTCGAAGCAACCGAGGGCAAGAATGTGGTAGTCGGGGAAGCGAAGCCCGAATTGAGAGGAAAAGAGTTAACAAGAGAAGTTGCTTATGAGAAGACCCCTGATGGCAGAGAAACATTCAAGATCACCGTCAAAGCTTCTGGACAAGGGGGGCAAGGGTTGTCCGCGCCTGTCAGTCGGCAACCACTTGAGCCTAAAAAGGCCGAGGCGGTTAAACCGGCTGGGGTTGGCGGTCAGACCGCCCCTGCCTATGGTCACCCAAAGATGCTCAAACCAAAGCAGCCAGAAATTGGGAGTTGGAAGTTTAATGTGGCAAAAAATTAGGGGAGTGGTCCAAAGCCAAAAGTCACTTTTGATATGATATTTGACAAATACTTTAAACAAAAGGCTGTTATGAGCGATCGGCCGTTAAAAAAAAGGATGAGGTCACCCACGCATCAAGAGAGACCATCATTGCCTCCCAGAGCAGCTGTCAGGTTCAGGGGTGAATCATCTCAACAACAGCGACATTTTACTCCTGCTTGGACTCCAGATCCCCCTCGTCCGATCTATGACGACAATGGAGTAATGTGGGTGCCATATCAGCAATCTTTATATCATGGACCAAGGAGACCAGCTCTGACCAGGATTTCACAGCCTACGTATAACCATTGGGCGCCACGACAGCTTGGTTAGAGACAGCAGGCCAACCCGGTCAGACCGCCCCCTGCACGCGGTCAGACCGCCCTGCCCAGGAAATTTGCTCAATCTTCTCCGAAGCAAGTTTACAAGCCCAAGATCAGAGAGGAGGAGGTTGAAAAGATGGATGTCGACCCAGAAAGGACTACTAGTCAAGATATCATCCAGATTGGGACGATGGACGTTCCCGTTGAGAAAGAAGGCAAGAGACCGGTTGTTTTAAACGATCAGGTTGGAACATCTGCTCAAAAGGGATCTGTTGCTACTAATGACCATGAGGCCAGTGGAAGTGGTTCCAACTCCAAGTACTTTCTACCGAGATGGTGTCCTCCCGGTTTGACTCACACTCAAAGGAAGAAGCTTCAACACTTGAGGTTGCGGAACAAGAAGGAAAAAAGAGCTGGAAAAACAGAGGGACGAGATCTTCAACAGCTACAGGCCTATGGTACCGCAAGAGAAGGAGTGGAGAGTCAAAACAGCACCTCTGGCAGAGACGGTCAAACATGCGAGAGGAGGCGGTTAAACCGCATGAGGCGGTCAAACTGGCTGACCAGGCGGTCAGACCGAGTTCACCAGAGATGCCGCCCGGTTTCGCTTCTTCAATCCCCATGACTTGTGATGATAAGTTGTTGTTGGTACCTACTCCAGAAGATGACGAGCAACTTATTGACTACATTTCTTCTCCAGAGCGCATGAATCTTGAAGACAATTAAGAAGACACGACCAATTTCAATGAGAATCGCCCTTAGGATAAAATGGCCGGTGGAAAGTATTACATCGACCTTAGAATTGTTTTTTAGTACGCAAGCTTTACTAAAAAAAACAGGGCGACATATATTGACACCCAAAATTGGCAAAGACCGGATCAGGCAACACAGGCCGGTCAGACCGGGTCTCAGGGGCGGTCTGACCGGGGTGTTCTGTAGCCGGTCGAGCACGAGGCCACCAGATAGTCTAACCGCCCCCAGGGGCAGTCAGACCGGGTTACCCCTAGTCTGAGTAGAATTAGGAGTTTGGCTTGATTCTGAGTTGTAAAGCGTTGCTTGCAGGGCAAGACCTCCCACCCTATAAATATAAAGGGTCGTGGCCGATTGAGATCTATCATCCAATCGTCATTATCAATTTTACTATTTTTCCTCCAAACCCTAACTTTTCCAACCCTTGTTGCTCTCCTCCTTCGTCTCCACGGCGGTTGAGGGAGTCCTGAGTGGCCTGCCGATCTTAGGACAACCCTAGGCGCACTGTTCCCGACAGGGTCCCTCCCGGAGCAGTGAATCTAGGTTTTCGGCGATTCCCCTGTCCAAGGCGGTTAGACCGGCCCGTGATGGGAGTTTCGGCAAGTGGATTTCCGACGACTGCGCGATCTAGCGCACTCGTGTGTTCGACCAGAAAAAGCGTCTACAGCTCGCTCAAAAGGAACTCTCTTTGTGGCTTTAGTATGAGCGAGGCGATGAGTGGGGTGAGGTCCGCGCTTCCGGATGGTACGGAAGCCGGGGGTCGCGGCCGCGGTGGCGCTACGACCGGAGAAGGAACTGACGAGGGGGAGGGAGAGCCAACCAGGGGGGCAATTTGTTTATTTCATATCCAAAATGTGTTGTTTCTGCAAATATTCAGATCGTGATTATTAATCGCGATCCAAATAAGGGGTCTATGTGTAAATAATTGGGTCTCAGTTATAAATTGCGATCCAAATCAGGGGGCTATGTGCAAATAACTGGATCACTGCTATCCTCTTGCAAGTTTCTTTGTGTCGGCGAGATGTCGCCCGGCAAGGTCGCACGGCCGCCGGCGACTTCCTCCAGCCCCGGCGATAAAATTCCGGGCTCTCCTCCCTCCGATTCACGCCCCAGCTGCTGTGTTGGGCCGCTCGAGGCCCTAGCTCCTCTGCGGCGGCAGCGCCGGCTGGCTTGAGACAGCCAGGGAGCCCAATCTGTGAGGCGGGGCCACCATTGGCGGGTGGCTCTGCTCGCCGGTATTCGTCTGTACTCTGAACTCCATTTTGCCCAGTTCTGAAATCCATTCTGAAGATTGGCTCTGCATTTTGTTGCCATCGATTCCATCATCGATTCTTTGTAGTTGATCGATTACTCTGATTTTTGATATGCTAGCTTAAAATAACATAAATTCGTTTAGGGAATGCTCTGATGATTGCTTGATTGTTTTTGGTACATGTCAAAGAAATAGTTCCAGTAAATCCTATCTGCTAGGATTGGAGACTGTACCTTTGGAGATCTCAAGTACAATGTAGCTACTTGGTTTACTGTCAAAGACTCAGAGGCTATATAAAATCCTATTTAGTGCCTCTCAATGGGTTAAACATTGACTCAGATGAGTTGTATAATGTAGAGTCCCTGTCCTTTTGTTGTGGTGCATGGTCTTCGTTTTTCTTTGACCAAGCCTTCCACACAGCTGTCTGTAGAAGACTAGTAAAGCCTTTGCAGCCATGGTCCACATCTAACTGTTACCTTGTAGGTAAAAACACAAAGTGATGTTTCAGTTATCACAGAATTTAAAATTTTAGTTTGTGAATTTTGTTTTATTCTTACTTGGCTTCATTTGTACATCATAGACTACCTAGTATATTCCACTTGTTTCACAGCCTAACTTTTGCCAGACTAATGTCTTCCCATTTGGAATGCTTGAATAAAATGCATGCGAGTAAGTAAACATTCGATAGGTTTTATCATTTAGTAAGTTGTCCTGAAATAGCTGACTGTAGCATCTCCATATTTCAGGTTGAACTCCTCACAGTAAGGTACTGCAATGGAGAAGGGATGAGCAAGGCATGTGATTTGTTTTGTGAAAATTGCAGTACTTGATCAAGTATCTACTAAATTTGATCAAGACCAGAAAATAGTCCTCTACCAACATGACTGATTGGCATTATTGGCTTTGAATCCCATAAGAGGCATAGAAGTTGGAAAACGAATCACAAATGTTGACTAATCGTTGATCCTGAAGGTATATCCAATTCTTCATGTTGCAGGCTGGACTCCACACAAGAAGGTACTGCAATGGAGGAAGGAGGAACAGGTGCTTTTCATCATGAGAAAACTGAAGTCATGATTGATCAGGTCTCTCAATTTGATCAACTTAAGTAATAGCGGAGCAAACTTTGGAACTAATGATGGTGATGGCTCACTAAGCAAAGGCACCAGAGTCAAGAGCTGAGGTGGTACTGGTAGTATTTCACTATTTGAGAACAACCAGGCAAAGACAAAAGGAGCTTGAAAGGTCAAACATGCTGTGCATGAACTATTGGACATGATTGACCTTTTGTATGACTGGATTTCTACATTTAATCTCGATTCAGAGATATCACATGCCACTCAAGGAGTACTGTTTATTTTGTGGTGATTTAATTATTATTTTTTGACTAATCTAGTTTCCCAAACAGCTGTACAGCCCAAATTTGTTCTCAGATTCCATTGTTATTTTTGAGCAACATGGGAGAAAGTCACACGGATCAATCGGGTCCAAAGGAGACCCAAATGTCAAACATCGAGTGCGGGCACTACTGGAGTGCAATGACCTTTTTGCATGATTTGACCAAGTAATCTCTCAGATGGAATATGTACCGTTCTTAATTCATTAGTCGTTACTGTTGTAATTTTCACTCACGCATTTCACACCATTCAACAGGTTATAATTTGCAAACCCCAGTGTCATGATATATATACTCTAGCTTGCATATCACAAATCAAACTATATATGCTCCCAAATCTGAAAGTGCTAAGAGAAACCATGTCCAAGGCTATTAGATACTCGACACCTTGAGATGTGACTGTCTTGAAAGTTAGTTTTACAATAGTATTTTTTCTTCGGTTCGCAAATATAACAGAGCAAAAAAAGAACAAAGTAGTCAAAGTTGTATGTTGGAGATCATGTTGATGGCCATAAAGTCACTTTTTATGTTTCTGATAGAGCAATTAATTGATTAGTAGAAGGCCAGCAATCACTGTCGTCTGCACCTAACTGAGGTATACTAACCTTCTTTGGCTTGTATATTTTAGCCTCAAAAGATAATGGCCCGGTCTGTTTAGAGTGCTGGAGGGAAAAGGTAAGTACGAACACGCATGGCAACTGTAATTTTGACTTTTGAGAAAGATATGGTATCTCCGTGTTGACTGTTCTGGCATCTCCGTGTTAAACACTGCACTCCTGTAGGAAGGTTACTACAATGGAGAAATGATGACCAGGGTGTGCTTTTCATTATGCGAAGGCATACATGAATGGTTTGTTTGACAAAGTCTCTCCTTAAATTTGAACAAGATTAGAAAAGGGGGGAATAAGGAATTCACGGAGATTGTGAACCACATGTTTCAGGAAAGCTTTTGCAGTTTTTGATGATGCATGTGGCCTCTGGGTCAAGATCTGTACCTTTCTTAGCTGGTAGTGGCGTAGTAGTGCTATTCCTTTACAATGATGGATAGGAAATCTGACTCAAGTTACGGAAAAAGAAGTTCCAAAGGTCAGCGATGAAACACCTCGACCATGGACAATTGTATTGGACCGACCTTTTGCATGTATTGAACTAGTAATCTCTCTTTTGCTCGCTCTCACTTGCATTTAATAACTAACTGATCCCTCGGAGTCTTAACTCCGAGACATCTCATGTTGTTGCTCCAATACTCCGTTCTCTCCACCACGTTCTGGGTTTCTTCCTGAGCAAAGAGTCACTAATGGAAATTTTGATTTCTGCAGTCCTGGGTGAACTTGCCTCTAGATCCATAAGTTTCTTCATCAGCAAAAGCTCCAAGCCTAAGGTGCTGGAGGTGGAGGACAGACTGAAAACGACTCTCCTCAGGGCTCAGGTAATCTCCGATGAGGCGACAGGACGCCACATCACGAACCAAGCTTTGCTCCAGCAGCTGGACATGCTGAGAGGTGCCATGTACAGAGGACGTTACATATTGGACACTTTCAGATACCAACTTCATGGTGAGGAGGACACCAAAGATCAGATTATGAGTTGTTCTTTATCTCTCACCAAAGTAAATTCTATAAAAGGAGTCTGTACTTCCAATAGAAAGAATCTGCTCTTAGAACAATTGCAAGTGGCCCTTGACAAGTTGAGTTCTATGATCCTTGATGTGAAAGAGTTGGTTGTGTTCTTGCCAAGCCATCCTCGCCTGAACTGCCAGCCATATAGCATGCATCTCCAGCTGAGCAACTGCATGTTTGACCGCCAGATGGAATCTGAACTTGTGATCAACTTCCTGTTGCACACACAGCCTCATGAGTCCGGAGAATTGGAGGTTCTGCCAATTGTTGGTCCTGGAAAAGTTGGCAAGAGTACCCTTGTTGCTCATGTTTGCAAGAATGAAAGAGTCCGTGATCATTTCTCAGAAATCTTCTTGCATGACCATGATTTTACAAATGACCTCTCTACATTCAGAGGATCTGCAACAAGACATCAAAATAGCACATCGAACTCGAATAAAGACATGGGATGGCTAGTAGTTGTTGACTTAGTTGGTGACCTTACTGAAGATTTGTGGAATGTGTTATATTCTTCTTGTAAACGACACATGCCAAGTGCCAGTAAAATCATAATCACAAGCCGATCTGGCAAGATCACGAAGTTTGGAACAACACAAGCTCTAAATCTGAAGTACCTGTCCCATGAAGCATTCTAGTATTTCTTCAAGACAGTTACATTTGGCAGCATGGACCCCAAGATGCACCCGAGGTTTGTGCATGTGGACATGGAGATAGCCAAGATGTTGGACAGAGACCTCATTAGTGCGAATGTCACTGCTTGTTTGATGCGTGACAATTTTGACATCCACTTTTGGTGCAACATTCTAGCCTTCTGGAGAGGGCTCGTCCACAAGCATGTATCCAAATTTGGTGCTCATCCTTTTGATCTTATAAACCAGAATAAACCTGTTTATATTGGGAGAATGGCTACACCATTTGAAGATATTGTGTTTTATTGTGAGCATCAAAGGTCTTCACAAGAGGATGTTCCAAAGATAAGATCAGAAGATGTGACTTATGGAAGTGTTAAGGCTCATGGGAAATTGGAGCTGCTAGGATGGATTTCTCCAATACCGCCCTACTATAGCTATGTTGTTAGTTGTGAGGTGCGAGAGCTAAAACATAGAGTCACCAAAAGGAAACGTTCTATAGAAACTGGAATGACTCTTTAATTATATTTATTGTTAGGAATATCTTTGCATGTTCTGGTAGGGTATCACAAAGCTGCAACATAATAATAATGTCACATGTTGCAACATCATGGAACCATACTCTACTACTTTTGATTTTTCATGTGCAAAGTGCTTACTAGCTATTGACATGTATAACATAATAATGCATGATGCGGAGGCACATATTCTTCATGATATGATGAGTCGCTTGCCATTGTTTTACTCCAGGAATATAGTATAACTTGCCCCATAATCTGGGCATCAGGGCGTGGATATTTGTTTCCTTTATGTTTTCAGTTCAGCCCTGCATGCCATTCTGTGAGCAAAGAGAGTCTGGAACTGTACCAGAAAGTATACAATGCCTGCATGTTCTTGTTGTTGTGGACTCCGTTGGACCTAGGCCTATTGAGACGCCGACTCGTGGGTATAACTTCCCGGGCCGGATTCGCTGCACTCTCTAACAAGTGGTATCGGAGCCTATTCCAGAATAGGGTTCCTTGATGTCGTCGATGATGAAGTTCGATCTACCGCTGTTGGATTACAAGACGAGGTTCTCGCTATGGCAAGTGAAGATGCGGGCTGTTCTAGCGCAAACTCATGATCTTGATGAGGCGTTGGAAAAGTTCGAGGACAAGGAGTCCAAAGATTGGATCGATGAGAAGTGCAAGGATAGTAAGGATTTGTATTTAATTCAGCTTCATCTATCTAATGATATACTGCAAGAATGTCTACAGGAAGGGGATGAATTGAAACTGGAATCGATTTGGTTGAAACTGGAATCGATCTGTATGTCAAAGGATCTAACCGGTAAGATGCATATGAAGATAAAGTTGTTCACACTTAAGATGGAGGAGGGTGGTTCGGTGTTAAACCACATATCTGTGTTGATGCTTTTCTGGTCAACACACACGAGCGCTAGATCGTGCGAAACGTCGAAACGCTGAACTCGCCGAGCTCCTGCCCGGACCGGTCTGACCGGTCAGGGGTACCGGTCTGACCGGTGGCTGCAGAGGCGCGGTGAAAGCCTAAGATCGCCGCCTCGGGAGGGACCCCGTCGGAGGTAGCGCGCCTAGGGTTGCTCTGAGGTCGGCAAGGCCACTCAGAACGTCCGTGATCGTCGTCGAGACAAACAAGGAAAGCACGAGGTTGGAAAAGCTAGGTTTTGAGAGATAAAAGCTGTAGAAAGTAATGTTCGATTGGGTGATTCCCCCTCAAACGGCCGTGGCCCTTTATATTTATAGGGTGGGAAGGTGTTGCCCCGCAAGAAATCCCTTTACAAGTCGAAATTCACTAGGACTCCTAACTTCTACTCGGACTCGGGGTCCACTGGTCAGACCGGTCAGGCCCACCGGTCAGACCGGTGTGGCCGTTGCCGAATCGGCTACAGGACGCCCGACCGTCAGACTGTCCAGGGACACCGGTCTGACCGGTGGCGTCAGCCTGATCGACTTTGTGCCATTTTTGGGTGCGAACATATGCCCCCCTATTTTTTAGTAGAGCTTGCTGTCTAAAAAATATTTCTAAGGTCGATGTGACACTTCACCGGCCATTTTTTGGTCTAAGGGCGATTTTTGCTTTAAATCGGCCATATCCTATCAAGCGTCTTGCCAAACACTTGGATGAAATTTCTTCAAGTATCTCCCGTTGAGAGCCCTCGGAAGCCGCTGTCCTTGCAAAGTTTCCACCATGTAAGAATTCCCAGAACAAACCTTGACAACCTTGTACGGACCTTCCCAACTTGGAGACCACTTGCTGAACTTGTTACTTTTAGATCCAATAGGCAAAATTGTCTTCCAAACCAAATCACCTACCTGAAAAGATTTGGCTTTTACCTTCTTGTTGTATGCTCTAGCAACTCTCCTTTTGTCCTTCTCGATTTCCTCCAAAGCCTCCATGTGTTTGTCGGTCACATCATCAATATTATCCATCATCAAAGCATAATATGTCTCAACATCAAGATTATTTTGCTTTGCAAGTCTATATGCGCCTAGATTCACCTCAACGGGCAAAACGGCCTCTTGACCATACACAAGCTCAAAAGGAGTAACTTTAGTAGCACCATGTCTAGAAATACGATGAGCCCATAAAGCTTCAGATAATACCTCATGCCATCTTCTAGGATTGTCTTCTATCTTCTTCTTGATGAGCTTCACCAATGTCTTGTTGCTAGACTCGGCTTGACCATTGGCTTGAGCATAATATGGAGATGAATTGAGTAATTTAATACCATAGGAATCAACAAATTCACGCACCTCTTTGGATATGAACGAAGTCCCTTGATCCGTAGTCAAAGTCTGCGGAATGCCAAACCTATGTATGAGGTGCCCAGTAATAAACTCAATCACCTCTCTATGTGTCATATTCTTCAAAGGAATAGCTTCAGTCCACTTGGTGAAGTAATCAGTAGCCACGATCACAAAACAATGCCCCTTTGACGACGAAGGATGAATCTTGCCAATAAAATCCAGACCCCATCCTCTGAAAGGCCAAGGCTTGATGATCGGATGCATCAACACAGCAGGCACCAACTGAACATCTCCAAGTTTTTGACACTCTTCACAACCTTTGTAGTACCTAAAACAATCAGCTATCATGGTAGGCCAATAAAAGCAAGCTCGCCTGAGGAGCCACTTCATCTTGGGAGCCGATTGATGAGTACCACAAATACCTTCATGAACCTCTGCCATGGCCAACCTAGCTTGATCAGGACCCAAACACTTTAAGAGCAAATCATTTGCGGTCCGACGATACAATTCACCATCATCAAGAACAAACTTAAGAGCCCATCGTCGGACTTTTCTATCAACTGAACTGCTAGGATTATGCAAATAATCAACCAGAGGCTTTCTCCAATCCTCCACCTCATTTTTGTCACGAAAAACAGAGGAGGAACTTTTACCAGAGGACCGGTCAGACCGGTCAAGAGCATCGGTCAGACCGGTGCCGTTAGCCGGCCCAAAACCAGACCGGTGTCACCGGTTAGACCGGTCGGCTGCGTCGGCCTGACCGGTGCCTCCAGAGCAAAACACTCGGCCGCAAGCAACGGTTTGTGTTCTTGAAATTTTTTTTTCGAACATTATAACCAGATGCTTGCTGGGCCAGAGCATTAGCTCTAGGATTTTCCTCTCGTGGCACATGATAGATAACAAATTCATCCATACAAGATATGATGTCTAAACATTTATCAAGATAAGCATTTAAAAAACCATTTAGACATTGACATACCTTGGAGACTTGCTGGACCACTAATAAAGAATCTCCATATGCTTCTACATGTTTTACTCCCATGTCATGCAAAATCTCCAATCCAAATAGAAGAGCCTCATATTCGGTTTGGTTGTTAGTACAATCATGATCCAATCGGTTAAGAGCTTCAAAAACAGCCCCATTTGGTGAAATAATGACAACTCCAACACCACAACCATCTTTGCAAACCGATCCATCAAAATGCAACTTCCATGGAGTAAAAGTAACATAACTGACATTCAAATCAAGTTGCTTATCTACTCTATGTCCAACAATAAAGTCGGCAACAATTTGACCTTTCATGGAGCTTAATGGTTCACAATGCAAATCATACTCAACTAAAGCATAAGCCCATTTGCCGACTCTACCACTTAAAATTGGTTTATGCAACATGTATTTGATTATGTCGGTTTGACATGCTACTATGCAAGTACTAGGTAATAAATAATGCCTCAACTTCGTACAAGTATGATATAGCGATAAACACAACTTTTCAATGAAAGTGTACCTTGTTTCGGCGTCTAGCAATCTTCTACTCTCATATGCAACAATTTACTCCTTGCCTTCGGTCTCTTGAGTCAAAACACCTCCAATGACATCCTTCTCAGCCGCTACATACAACTTGAAAGGAATACCACTCTTGGGCGCTTGAAGAACAGGTGGCGAAGTAAAATAGCTCTTAATCTCATCAAATGCCTCTTGTTGCTTTGCCCCCCAAGTGAAGTCAACATCATTTTTCAACCGAAGTAAAGGAGTAAAAGCATTTACCTTCCCAGACAAGTTACAAATGAACCTCCTCAAGTAATTTACCTTGCCCAAGAACTTTTGCAAATCCTTTTTACAAGTAGGCGCTTTAACACTCCAGATTGCCTCAATCTTTTTAGGATCTATCTCTATGCCTTTCTCATGCACAGTGAAGCCCAAAAACTTCCCAGCCGATACACCAAAAGCACATTTGAGTGGGTTCATCTTTAATTTATACCGATGCATTTTTTCAAATGCAAGTCTTAAATCAGCTAAATGAGAATCATCTCCAGCCGATTTGACAACAATATCATCGATATAAACCTCTACTATGATGCCAAGCAAATCATGAGAGATTAAATTCATAGCCCTTTGATAAGTAGCACCCGCATTTTTCAATCCAAAAGTCATAACAACCCACTCAAATAAGCCAACAAAACCCGGACATATGAAAGCCGTTTTGGATATATCCTCTTCGGCCATAAAGATTTGATTGTAACCAGCATTACCATCAAGAAAGCTAAGAATTCTATGTCCGGATGCAGCATTAACAAGAAAATCGGCTATAGGCATAGGATATTCATCTTTAGGAGTAGCTCTATTAAGATCTCTAAAATCAATGCAAACACGAAGCTTTTTTGTTCCTTTTTTCTCAACAGGCACAATATTAGAGATCCAATTAGCATAACGACAAGGCCTAATAAACTTTGCATCAAGCAATCGATTGACTTCCTCTTTCACTCGGTCATAAATATCAGGATTAAAGTTTCTACGAGGTTGTTTATAAGGCCTAAAACCAGGTTTAATAGGTAAACGATGCTCAACTAAATCACGACTTAAACCAGGCATTTCATTATAATTCCATGCAAAGCAATCAACATACTCCTTTAACAGCTTTATTAACTTAGATTTAAACAAAGGATCAAGATTCTTGTTTACAAATGTCGGCCTAGGTAAAGTACCATCACCAATATCAACCTCCTCTAAAGGATCAGCCGACGTAAACCCTTGTCCTAACTTGCTCAAATCATCAAAGTCTTCAATGGCCTCACACATATCGTTCTTATGCGCCTGATAGTGCTCTCGCCTTTGTTGCAACCACTCCAGATTTGCATCCATCAAATCGACAGAGAGGTTCTAGCCTGATCAACGATCAGCTTCATGACAACAGTGGCAAAGCCATCTTTGGTAGAATCAATAAGCCTTAAATTAGATAAATCTAAACAAGTTAAGCACTTAAGATTCTCATGATTATCCATAGTAGGACTATCGGCCACTGCAACACAAGCCGATGTATCACCATGAACAATCTCTACCTCGTCGCCTACCCATTGGATTAAGAATTGATGCAAAGTAGAAGGCACACACTGATTTGTATGAATCCAATCATGACCAAGAATGAGACTGAAGTTACCTTGTGTCTCAGCGACGAAGAATGCCGTAGCCAACGTCTTGCTCCCAACGGTGTGCTCCATAGAGACGACGCCTTTAGCTCCCATCGGCTCACCTCCTCCCACACCGCTGACAGTCATGTTGGTCTTGATTAGCTCATCATCCGAACCTCCCAGCTTCTTGAACAAAGAGTACGGCATCAAGTTGACGATCGCCCCTCCATCCACCAGCATGCGAGAGATAGGCTTCCCATTGATGTGTCCCTTCATGTACAAAGCCTTCAGATGATTTTCAGTAGCTTTAGGCTTCTGGAAAATAGCTTCCTTTGGCCCAAAGTCGAGATGCGCGACGTCTTCCTCCGAGAGCACATAACCATCCATAGACATATGGATCACGTTGATGTCCAAATTCATGCGCTCGTGTGAAGATTGTAATCAACAAGCTCCTCATCGTCTTCTGGTGCAGGATCCGATGCGGACTTGTCATCACAAACCATGGGAACCAAAGAAGAGAAACCGGGCGGCGTCTCTGGGTCATCGGCCTGACTGTCGCCTGTCACCGGTCTGACCGGTCTGACCGACTCCTCCACCGGTCTGACCGGTGTTGGCTGGGAGCTAGTCTTGACTCTCCACTCTTTTCCCTGAAGTACCATGGGCCTGTACTGGTTGAAAGCTTAAGTTGACCGGTGTTGGAAGGAGGAACATGTGCTTTTCATCATGAGAAAACTGAAGTCGTGATTGATCAGGTCTGTCAATTTGATCAACTGATTGATCGGGTCTATCAATTTGATCAACTTAAGAAGTAGAGATCTTTTACGGTACACAATACCACTCAGCATAGTACGGTGGTATTATCAGTTTTTCGGTTTCTTGCTATGGGTAAAATGGTAATTTGCTCGATGTATATTATTTGGAAAAATTTTCCTCCCCCCTCACCTACAAATTTCTTATATTTCATTTCATATATTACAATAATACCATTTTGCATTTCCGATAATACCCGTATACTACTCGTACCACCTATGAATACCACCCATACCACACAAAAAACTGGTGGTACAGAATTAATCTCAGTCGTCGGATCCTTACGTATAGATCCTTTTCTGTTACATACGAGTTCTTTTCAACCGGTGGTACAGGGTGGTATTGTGTACCATAAAAACCTCCTTAAGTAATAGGGAAGGAAACTTTGCTTTTCACTAAGCAAAGGCACCAGAGTCAAGAGCTGAGGTGGTACTGGTAGTATTTCACTATTTCAGAACAACCAGGCAAAGACAAAAGGAGTTTGAAAGGTCAAACATGCTCTGCATGAACTATTGGACATGACTGACCTTTTGTATGACTGGATTTCTACATTTAATCTAGCTTAAGAGATATCACATGCCATTGAAGGAGTGTTTTTCATTCTGTAAGGAATTGGATGCTCATAGCCTAAGAGGGGGAGGGGGTGAATTAGGCAACTTAAAACCTTAACCAATGGCTTCACTACTTTTGCATAAAATAAACTAGATCAAATCTATCTCGATGTGCACTCTAAGGTTGATCTAGTGTGAAACCCTCATCCCAAAATAAGTTTTGCAACCTATAGCCAATCCTAGCATAATACTACTCTAGGAAAGTAAAGGCAAGCAAAGATTGCAAGAGAGTAATGCGGAAACGTAAAGAGGGATGAGAAGAAGCAAACTCTTAACACGCGATTTATCCCATGGTATCGGTAGGCACTAAGCCACCCCTAGTCCATGTTGTTGAAGCACTCACACAAGGGTATTGCTTCCCGGGCACCAAGTCTCTCCCAAGAGCACCACTTGACTCGCCACAAAGGCTCGCCACTTAGGCACTCGCCAAGCTCCCTTGGTCACCTTGATGCCGCCTCCACTAAGGAGCTTCTCCACTTAGGAAGGGGGTCTCCACATCCCCCGCAGAAAGTGTCCTCGCCACTCCACACCAAGCCAGAGGGTCGAAGATGATTGCCGGTGAGCCACTTAGGCCCCAAGGCTTCCGGCGCACCTTGTACAACTTGATTCACTCTAAAATCACCTCACAAGGTTGGCACAACCTTGCATTCACTCAGCTTAAAGCTAAGCCTAGCACTAAGCACACACACAAAGCATGTGCAAGTGTATGGATGAGCAATTTAGCACTTGGATGGATTGGATATGATCTTCTAGGTGTCTTGCACTCCTCTGCACTTCCACACAATTCAGCAACCTCAAATGGGTGAGTGGATGGGAGTATAAATAGCCCAAGGCATCAAACTAGCCGTTGGCTAAAAGCTGCTGAAAGTAGTACCATTGGATGATCCGACGCTATGTTTTTCCGTGTAACACCCTAAATTTCACTCTATGCGTTTAATAAAATTTGGTGTAGCAACAAATGCTCTTGTCTAAGGATTATAAGGTGTTATTTGATTTTCTAGGCATTTAATCATTTTTACTAATGAAATCAATGAAATATAGGAGTTTATTGTTGCATACATGCTGGAGCATTAATTTTGTTTGCTTGAATTCAATTTGAAGTTGAATCCCTTATTTGAATCTTTTCCAAAAAAAAACCAAAACCCTTTCCTTTTTCTTCCCTCCCTTTCTTCCTTTCTGTTTCGTCAGCCCACCGTGCGAAGTCTGGTAAGCCCCCCTGAACTCTTCGGCTCGGTTCGCCCGGCGCCCTGAGGCTCGCAGCCTGGCTGGCTTCCGGCCCAGCAGCGGCCCGCGTCGTCTCCCTTCGCCCGCAGACGCTGACAGGCGGGACCCGCCTATCAATGGCCACCTCCCGCTGCTGCCCGAGCTGGACACGGAGTCTGACTCCGAGCCACAGCACGCGCCGCCTTTTCCCCTTGGGCCCGCACGCCCAGGCCCCATCCCCTAGCCTATATAAAGGCTGCTGCCTCACACCGCGCTGCTACCTCACGCCGCGCTGCCTTTTTACCAGAGACCTCAAACCCTAGCGTCCCGCCGAGTTTTCCGAAACCCTAGCTTGCCGCCGCGCTTGGTCCGCTCCGCCGCCGCCTCTCCACCGTCGAGGAGCTGCCCCGAGGGACCGCAGGGATGTGGGGAAGTCGCCGATGCCATTTGTTCGCGTCACCGTCCTCTCCATCGCCCGTACGAGCTCGCCGGAGACGCACCGCCGCCACCGTCCGCCCCGCCGAGCCTTACGCCGCTGTCGAAGCTCCTAAGTTTGTTCCGAGGTCCATGTTAACTTCGTCTTGTTGCGCACTATGCTTTGGTGCAGCCCGTGCACGAAATCGAGTACCCTAACTTGATTTTGCCTCGCGCCGGTGAGCTCTGCCGCCGCGCGTCACCGTTCACTGCCGCCCGCCGCCCTGTCGCCGCCTGCGCGCGTTCACGACCGTCAGATCGAGATCCGACAGACGGGATCTGTTTGAGCTGGTCAAGCATACCGGTCAACCCAGCCATGCATAGCACTTTTGCATAAAGGCCCCTTAGTTTCCTAGATTCACAAGAGTATCCTTCCGCAGTTCAAAAGTAATTAGGTTTAAGTCCTTTTCTTTACGGTTTGAACCTTAGATTCCTTAGTTTTTGCACCCGAGGTCCACGCTTAATGTTTTTTACCGCAGCCCTTGAGTTTTTATGTATAATTATGTTTAGGCCCTCGGTTTCTTGCTATTTAGCCCATGTAGGCTTAGATTTCCTACAGTTTAGTCCCTGTATCTTGTTTTAGCCGTATAATACACGTTTTAGCTCTGTTTTTAGCGTTCTTTATATCCATGTGTTCGTCCTGACGAGTAGATTAGTTTTCTGCTGTTTATGTCTCTGTTTGAAATTATTGGTGTACTGTTTCTTATTTATTTGTATTGTATGCTGGTATGTGAATGTGTGGAGCGTAGAGTACGAGCCGTTCGAGGAGTACGCTGACGTTGAAGACCCCGAAGACTTTAAGCAGAAGCAAGCTTGGGTAGAAGGCAAGTCCTTGCTGCATTCCCGTTTATCCTATTACAACATGCATTTTAATTACATTGTTATTTATTTATTGCTTTGCATTAATGTGATGGGACCTATACTTTAAGGTTTGACTAGTGTTGTTTACCCTAGGCCTTGATCAACCTGGGTTTACTTTATGTTGGGTAGTACTTGCTAGAGCCTACCTTGGTTTTGGGTGGTTTAATGGAACAAACATTAATTTGGATTTACTTCTGCTATACACTCATGTAATGTAAGAACACTTTGCCTGTTAATCGGAACATGGAGAACCACCTAGGAAAATAGTGCAACCACAAGACATATGGCTCTGTCTTGGCTAAATAATTAGAAAACTTGGTGTTAGGTATGCTTTACCTGAAAAGGGTTGGGGTTCCTGGTAGTTGGTGTATAGCCCGGCCCTCAGGCTGATCTGCTCTATGGTAGCTTCGCAGTCTTGAGAGAGGTTTATGCATTGCGCTGTCAAGTAACCTAGCGAGCAGCCTCTTTTGGGGAAACTTTGTAAAGGCCTCGTAGCGTCCCTATGCAACCACACCTCGGTAGTGTGGTAATGTGCCTACTTTTGCATAGCGTGGTTAGGTCTAAAGTTCTTCGGAGCTTTTACATGACTTGTGGGTAAAGATGTACAACCTATGCAGAGTGTAAGACTGACTAGTTAGCCGTGCCCACGGTCAAGGGCGGCCTGGACCCTCACATGAGTAACTTTATGGAAGATGGAACTTTAAACTTGTGCATTGCATTCTATGGTACTGATGCATTTGTTAATTGGGTTGGTATAAACTTGAACTTGCTAGTAATAGTTGCTTAATAAAACTTGACCAACTAAAATGCTGACTTGCTTTAACCTTATCAGCTTTCCACCATAAAGCCTTGCATGTTATTATAGTGTTTTCCCTTGTTGAGTATGATATGTGCTCATGCTTGTTGTTCTTTTATATTGCATCTACACAACCCGGCTGCTGCTCAGACGGACGTTTTGAGGATTTCCCTAGAGAATTCGACGAGTTCTAGGCGCTCGCTCCCTCAGTCAGCTGCCTGTGGTGGATGTCCGTGTTTACCTTTCCGCTGTTAGCTACTCGAACGTGTGTTAGTTTAAAGACATTCGGTCATGTAATAATGTTACTACTTTACTTTTGTTATGCACTGTCTTTTGGTTATCACTATGTCGATGCATGTGTGTAGAATTGATCCTGGCGCACATGTATTCAATGCATTCGAGTTTGCCTTCAAATTCGGGTGTGACATTCCAGGCGTTGGTTCATCTGGTGCTACTAGCCGTTGCCCTCCACTGCACATGACCATTGACACAATTGATCCGACGCTTCATCCGACGTACCGTCGGTTCATCCGGTGCTGAAGACTTCGCGGCCAAAACCTTACTGTTAGCTTCCTCGAGGCTGTCAGATGAACCGCTGCTTCATCGTCGGTTCATCCGGTGCTACTGCTCCAGTCTTGGCACGTCTCTGTCTTATTCAAACTTAGTCATCAGATAGACCGACGGTGCCCTCCAATGGACCGTCAGTTCATCCGACGCTTCTGACTTCCTTGCTTTGTCTCTTCTATTCATCCGACGCATGTAGATGAAGGACCGTCGGTTCATCCGACGGTGCCAATTGATTCCAGCCTCTACGCAGTGTACCAAGTACTCCGACGTATACATCAACGCTTGTTCCAAGGTACCGTCGGTTCATCCGACGGTGTCTTTTCTTTTCTTTTCTTTGCTCAGTTTTGACCTTTGAAAAATAAACTATCTTCTCATTTTGGTGTGTGGTATTTTTGCATCATTGGGACCTAGAAATGTCTACAAAGACATCCTAAACAATATGATTAGTCCCATTGATCATGTTGTCATGAATCACCAAAATCATACTCGAACACTAATGGCATATGAGGCCATGTTCGCTACACATTCTTGATTCTCCCATCCACCTCCTGCATTTCACTTCCAGAGGAAAAGAGTCCCCACATGGAAAATCTCGTCTCTGCAGTTCTGGTTGAACTTGCAATTCGATCCATTAATTTCTTCATCAGTAATACCTTCAAGCCAACAGCACCAGACACGAAGGATCGCCTGCACAGGATCCTTCTCTGTACACAGGTCATCATCGACGAGGCCATGGAACGGTAGATCACAAACCAAGCTGTACTCCAGCAGCTGGACATGCTCAGAGACGCCATGCACCGAGGGTATTATATTCTTGACACTTTCAGATGCCAAACTCACAACAACAAGGAGGCCAAAGGTCAGGTCCTGAGTTACTCTTTATCTCTGTCAAAGTTAAATTTTCTACAAGGTATGTGTTTGCCCTATAAAAATACACCAATTTTGGAACAGCTGAAAAAGTCGCTTGATAATTTAAGTTCCATGATCCATGATGCGCAAGAGCTAGTTTTGTTATTGACAAGCTATGCTCGCCTGTGCCGCCAACCTTATAGCATGCATCTCCTGCTGGGAAAATGCATGTTTGGCCACCAGATGGAATCAGAACTTGTCATGAACTTTCTGTTGTACACACAACCTCGTGGTTGTAAAGAGTTGGAGGTCCTGCCAAGTGGTGGTCCAGGTTTAGTGGGCAAGAGCACCCTTGTTGCTCATGTTTGTGAGGATGAAAGAGTCTGTGATCACTTTTCAGAAATCTTGTTCTTGCACGGCCATGATTTTATAGGTGATGATATTTCTGCTTTAAGAGAAGGGCATGCAATGGAATATCAGAACAGTGTAAACTTGAGCAAAGATAGAAGATTACTAGTTGTTGTTGAGTTAGCTGGTGATGTCATAGAAGATGTGTGGAATAGGTTGTACTCTACTATGCAACATGATGTGCCAAGCGGTAGTAATAAAATCATTGTCACAAGCCGGTCTGACAAGATCATAAAGTTTGGAACAACACATGCACTAATATTGAAGTATCTGTCATGTGAATCATACCGGTATTTCTTCAAGACGCTCACATTTGGAAGCACAGATCCTGAGACGCACCCGAGGTTTGCAAACCTGGCCATGGAGATAGCCAGGATGTGTAACGGATGCTTTATCGGTGCAAACATGACCTCTCGTTTGCTGAGGGACAACTTTGACATCCACTTTTGGTGTAAGGTTCTGGTATTCTTGAGAGTGCTGATGCAGAAGCATGTCTCCAGATTTGGTGGTCATCCAGTTGAAGTCGTAAACCAGAATAGATCTGCGCATCTTTGGAGGATGGCTGCACCTTCTGAAGACTTCGTGATTTATCATCTCTACCAACACTCTTCACAAAAGGAGGCTCCACAAATAAAAATCCAAGATGTGATGTATGGAAGTGTTAAGCCTTGTGGGAAATTTGATGCACTGTCGTGGAGGTCTCCCATACCACCCTACTATAGCTATCCCAATACTTGCGAGATCCGAGAGCTAAGAGTTTCAGGTGCCAAGAGGAAGCGTTATAAGAAAACAGAGTGACAGTTTGTTAACAAAAAAAATCTATTGTTAGGCTTATGTAGGAAGATAGCTGAACAGTTTCCTTTCTATTGACAGGATGTTACAGTTTCCTTTCTACCTTGTCATGTGTAAAGTACTACTAGAGAGAATGATGCTTGATGTTGAGGCATATATTTTCATGATGTGTAATAGAAGTACTAGTGCAGCAGTTTGATCTCTGCCCTCTCTTCTGAGTTGATGTATGAGAGAGTGTCGATTATCCAACATGTTGCATGTTGGTAGCCTACTAGCCTGTGTACATTCAATTTTTTTTCATTTCAAGTTTGTCAGGAGAAAATTGAATTGTCCAGATACGAGTCTAGAACTGTACCAGATAATCTGCAAATTCTGCTACATGTTCCTGTCTCCCAAACCAATATTGTGATTTGTGAGCAGGGAACACACATCTGGCTTTGGGCACCATGGTCTTGTTGCAGGAGAACCTGCAGGACATCGCCTCTGCAGATCAGAGAAGCAAGAAACAAGGAAATCGAAGGAGGAAATCTGAAGGATGGCAGAGACGATGAGCAGACCGGGATCTCGGTTTTTTTCTCTCATATCAATCTCCTTCGTCTTCCCCTTGCCACTCTGGCTGCCAGTTCAGGTCCCCAACTCACCCCGTCGATCAGCATTCCTTCTTTCGCAGAGCGGAGGTTACAAGAATTGCCAGATATTTGTATTTGTGTCATTCTCAAAAGTGGGTTTTGCTCTTATGCCATTCCGGAATTGCGCTTCGCTAAAATGCTTTTGTCAAACGTGAACACACCGCTGCAATGCCTTGTCTGACCATAATACCCTTGCCCTTCTTCAACCTCCAGGCACACGCCGCCGCGCCTCCTCTCCTGCTCTTCTTCCTCCCTGCGCCGCGCCGCCCTGTCCCCTCTCTCTCCCCAGCTGGCGGCCGCGAGGCACAACGGCGGCCCACCTCCCTCCCCATCCTGCTGCCGCGCCACCCCAGCCGCTCCGCCGTAGTCGTGTGCGGCCAGAGCTGCGCCGCCGCCGGGCGCGACCCGAACTCTGCCACAGCCGTGCGCAGCCAGAGCTGCGCCGCCGGGCGCGACCCTCCTCCCTTCCCATCCTGGTGTCGTGCCACCCCTAGTCGCTCTGCCGCCAGGCGCGGACCGACCTCCGCCGCAGCCGAGTGCGGGCGCGGCCCGAGCTCCACCGTCGGCGTGCACGAACTCCGTCGCTGGCGTGTGCGTGCGAGCTGCTCGCCGCCGACCTGGCGCGGGCGAGATGCGCTCGGCGTGCCGGAGAGAGGAAAGAGAAGGGGCTGAGGGTAGGATGGTCAAAAATGGCATTGTAGCGGCCTGTCCTCGTTTGAGAATGACATTTTAGCGAATCCCAATTCCAGAATGGCAAAAGAGCGAAAACCACTTTTGACAATGGCCCAAATACAAATATCTCCAAGAATTGCAGAGTGCTGACGGGAGCAAAACGTATCCCGCTGCTATAGTCTGAGCGGAGGTGACGAGTCGGGTGGGCTTCTTGCTTCTGCCCTGGAACCGGGACGAAAGCCGCCGGAGAAGGAACCGGCGGGGGGGGGGGGGGGGGGTGGGGGGGCAAAACCCGGGGAATTTTCGCTTATTTCACATCCAAACCAGGGGGTTATATGCAAATGTTCAGATCGCGATTGTTAGTCGCGATCCAAACCAAGGGTGCTATATGTAAATAATCAGATCGCGATTATTATTTGTGACCGACACTAGGGTGTGTTTTGCAAGTTTTCCATGCCAGCGAGATGGCTCCCGGCGACCTCCGGGTGACCTCCTCCAGCCCGGTGAGATGGCAGGCAGCTTTGGCTATCTTGAGACGGCGAAGGAGCCCAATGCTTCAGTTCAGTGAGGCGCCGCCACCACGGGTGGGCGGATCTGCTTGCCGTCGCACCGCAACAACTGGCTGTGCCATGCACATCTCTGCCTGCCGGTATTCATCCATACTCCTCTCTACTCTGAACTCCATTTTGCCCTACTCTGAACTCCAATCTGAAGCTTGACTCTGCATTTTGTTGCCACTGACTCCAGCATTAGTTCATTGTAGTTGATGCAATTACTCTGATTGGTGATGACAGCTGAAAATAACATAAATTCGCGTATGGCTGCGCTGATGAGTACCTGTCAAAGAAATTGTTCCAATAAATCCTGTCTGCAAGGCTTGGAGACTGATAACTTGGAGATCTCAAGTACCTCTGTATTATAACTTTGTTATTAGTACTTAAGTTGCTGTCAGAGGCAGAGTCAAGAACAAACTGTTGCTTGTATTCATTATGATTTCCTTGCTAGAGAAGGCTGTGTTAAATCATATTCCGTTCCTCTCAATGCTAGAGACATTGTTTTGTTCCAGTTACCACAGAATCTAACATTTTATTTCTGAATTTTGTTTTATATTTACTTGGCTTCATTTGTGCATCATGGACTACCTATTATATCGACTTGTTTAATTGCCTAACTTTAAGAGGCTAATGTCTATTTATTTGAATAAAACCTATTGACGCCTTTTGGGAGCCAACAAGCACGCGGATGAGCTCCTTGCAGCACCTCCACGTAGGGCGGTCAGACCGCGTTGGCAGGGTGGTCAGACCGGGGTCGCCGGGTTCACCGGCGAGAAACCAACGAACGCCCGCCCGGGAGAGACCCCGTCGGGGCAGGCGCACCTTGGGTTATCCTAGGCTCGGCAGGCCAGCTAGGACGTCCTCTCTTGCCGCGGAGGTAGTAGAGGAACAGCACATCAGGTTGGAAGAGTAGGGTAAAGAGAAACGAAAAAGGTAAATACGATAAAAGGTAAGTTTGATAGATTCGATTGTGATTATCTCCCTCAATCGGCCATGGCCCTTTATATTTATAGGGAGGGGAGGTCTTGCCCCATTAGGAGTCGAAACTCTTACAAAGCCGTGTCAAAATACAACACCTAACTCGTATTTGGCAGGGTAGGGCGGTCTAACCGCCCTAGGGACGCGGTCTAACCGCATGCCCGACGTGCAGACCTTCCGAAAGCCATATCTCTCTCATCCGGACTCTGATTTGGACATTCTATATATGAATCTTGATCTACTCGACCAGTCCTATCCAATGGTGAAGTCCAAATTGCCTTTTGAGGACTTTGACCAGGGCAGTCTAACTGTGTATGCCATACCGATTAGACCAGCCTACCGAGACCTACCAATTTTGGGTGTCAACATATGCCCCCCTGTTTTATGGCAAAGCTTGCGTGCCAAAAAACATTCACAATGATCAAAATTGTCTAAAGACGATGATTAACACCACATCGCCCATGTGATGGTTCCTAAAGCCTTTATGGATTCTATTGTAGCCGAAACAAAATCCTAGTATATACAATATACAAAACTGCTATTTCGGCTTTTAAACAACATGTCTAACAATTGAAATCTTGATATGGCCATGGCGGCCAACCGTAGTTCCATGGTGCATCACAAGTATAATATTGATAATTGTAAAAAGAAGACCAAGGGTTATACCAAAACCATGGATTGAAATTGTTTATACCTGAATAAGCGTTCCATAGCATATGCACCGAGGTGATAAATGAAGAAGACCAATGTGATGACCGTCGATGCTTCTTTACTTTTGGTGATGAAGAATTCCTACTTTGATCATCTCCTAGTCAATTGTTCTGCTTTTTCTCGGCTATCCTCTAATATTTATACAATAACTCAGCAAAACTTGGCTTCTTCTTCACCACCTTGCTGTTTGGCGGGATATTCTCGGTTCTACCAAAATTTCTGTCGAGACCAGTCAGACCGGTTGGGACACCGGTTAGACCGGTGTCTTAAAAACTGGCCACTTTAAGATCATGTTGCCCCCCAGCCGAACATGATTGTTGTTCAGCTATATTATTTGTGACATGCTCATTATTGGGGACAATTTGATCAGTAGAACTAGCCGATGAATTTTCAATAGTCGGCTTTTCTATGTCTAGTGTCAAATCTGAATTTTTATTTAATCTACCGTCCTTTTTGACACGATAGACTTGTTTGATCACCTTGCGCTTATTTTTCTGTGTTGACCGATTCTTATGATCAAAATGGTCATTACACATAGGTGATGGCGCATTAATTGCCTGCTCTCTATGGGTAATATAATTTGGACAAAAATAACTAGGAGACGGCATATATGAATTATAATACCATGGATGACAAAAATAATGCATATTAAAGTAAGGTTCTCATGGCATAAGCATTGATGATCCGTATGGAGGAAACAACATTGATTTGTGAGAGTTACTCCATTGTCGATTCTCATTATGGAACTTCTTTCTTGGAGAAGTTTTTGGGTGTCTGAAATTTTTAGACCGACTAGCACCATTGACATTATTTTGTCTTTGAGACTTAGCCGGAAGTTTCTCATTAGACTTCGGCTTTTCTCTTTGATGCTTACGGCCTTTAGATTCAATGGTTTTCCAAACACCAATTTCAGGTTTTTTAGGCTTAACCATCTTTGCTTTAGATTTATTTTGTAAAAGCCTGGGAGAGGCAGTTAAACCGGGTTACCCCTCGGTTAGACCGGTTTGGGCACCGGTCAGACCGGTCACAGCGCAACCGGCATCGTTGCCTTTGTTTTGTTGCCCCCCGAGCGTCGAAGTACTAGATGTAGCCTCTATGCTCTTGCTAGGGGATTTTAGGTCAACAATTTCGGCTAGAGACGGCCGACTTGTTTCTTGACCAACAACATCACAATCTGGCAAGGTTTTTGCAAGGATTAATAACACCATTAGTCGGCTTTTCAATAGCCGACTCTAGATTAACAAGAATTGACTCTGAACTATCCTCTTTGTCAATCACAGATTTAAGATAATAATTCACAAACTTGGATAGTTCATTCGATAAGTTACCTGAGGATTGCATCTCTTTCAACGTGTCAATGGTGGAAGGTGGATGCCACTCCTTGCTCCGAACAACACCTTGCTCCATCTTGCGAAAACAGGACAAGAACAATATTTTATCCGCCAAGAGACGCCCTCTCGTGTATTCCTTGCATAACTTGACGCTAAGGTCTGATAGATCAGCCATGATAGTCAGATCTTCGTTCCCCAGCGGAGTCGCCAATTTGTTGACGCCTTTTGGGAGCCAACAAGCATGCGGAGGAGCTCCTTGTAGCGCCTCCACATAGGGCGGTCAAACCGCGTTGACGGGGCGGTCAGACTGGGGTCGCGGGGTTCACCGGCGAGAAACCAACGAACACCCGCCCGGGAGGGACCCCGTCGGGGCAGGCGCACCTTGGGTTGTCCTAGGCTCGGCAGGCCAGCTAGGACATCCTCTCATGCCGCGGAAGTAGTAGAGGAACAACACATGAGGTTGGAAGAGTAGGGTAAAGAGAAACGAAAAAGGTAAATACGATAAAAGGTAAGTTTGATAGATTCGATTGTGATTATCTCCCTCAATCGGTCATGGCCCTTTATATTTATAGGGAGGGGAGGTCTTGCCCCATTAGGAGTCAAAACCCTTACAAAGCCGTGTCAAAATACAACTCCTAACTCGTATTTGGCAGGGTAGGGCGGTCTAACCGCCCTAGGGACTCGGTCTAACCGCGTGCCCGACGTGCAGACCTTCCGGAAGCCATATCTCTCTCATCCGGACTCTGATTTGGACATTCTATATATGAATCTTGATCTACTCGACGAGTTCTATCCAATGGTGGAGTCCAAATTGCCTTTTAAGGAATTTGACCAGGGTGGTCTAACAAGGTATGCCATACCGGTTAGACCAGCCTACCGAGACCTGCCAATTTTGGGTGTCAACAAAACCTATCGAATGTTTACTTACTTGAATAAAATACATTTCTTTCAGAATGTATCCTGATCACCGTACTCATTGCTGAGGACGGGTGGCCGATCTTGTAATCTCTCTTTGAAGAAATGAATTTCTGGTGGGCTTTCTTAGCCCCCACTCCCCCACTCTTAAAAAAAAATTCATTGACGATTGCAGAAATAAAATGCAAGGGTATGCAAATGGGCTCTGGGGAGTTACATAGTGTGAAATCCCTCTCCTTTTGTGGCCATTTAATTATTATTTTTTGACTAATCTAGTTTCCCAAACAGCTGTACAGCCCAAATTTGTTCTCAGATTCTAGTGTTATTTTTTAGCAACATGGGAGAAACTCACACGGAACAATCGGGTCCAAAGGAGACGCAAATGTCAAACATCGAGTGCGGGCGGACTACTGGAGTGCGCTGACCCTTTTGAATGATTTGACCAAGTAATCTCTCTGATGGAACATGTACCGTTCTTAATTCATTAGTCGTTACTGTTGTAGTTTTCACTCACAGGCATTTCGCACCATTCAATAGGTTATTGTTTGCAAACCCCAGTGTCATGATATATATACTCTAGCTTGCATATCACAAATCAAACTATATATGCTCCCAAATCTGAAAGTGCTAAGAGAAGCCATGTCCAAGGCTGTTATATACTCGACACCTTGAGATGTGACTGTCTTGAAAAGTAGTTTTACAATAGTATTTTTCTCCAGTTCGCAAATATAACAGAGCAAAAAAACAACAACAAAGTAGTCGAAGTTGTATGTTGGAGATCATGTTGATGCCCATAAAGTCACTTTTTATGTTTCTGATAAAGCAATTAATTGAATATTAGAAGGCCAGCAAACACTGTCTGCACCTAACCTTCAACTCATAGCCTGCACAGTTGTTAGCTGGTATGCTGGTAACAAAATTAATGTTTCAGTTAACTGAGGTATACTAACCTTCTTTGGCTTGTATAGCTTAGCTTCAAAAGATAATGGCCCGGTCTGTTTAGAGTGCTAGAGGGAAAAGGTAAGTACGAACACACATGGCAACTTTAATTTTGACTTTTGAGTAAAGATATGGTGGTTGTGGTAAGTTCCTTCTGATTTTCTGAAGTAGTCGACTGTTGTGGCATCTCCGTGTTAAACACTGCACTCTTGCAAGAAAGTACTACAATGGAGAAATGATGACCAGGGTGTGCTTTTCATTATGTGAAGGCATACATGAATGGTTTGTTTGACAAAGTCTCTCCTTAAATTTGAACAAGACTAGAAAAGGGGGAAATAAGGAATTCATGGAGATTGTGAACACATGTTTCAGGGCAGCTTTACAGTAGTTAGTGATGCCTGTGGCCTCTGGGTCAAGATCTGTACCTTTCTCAGCTGGTAGTGGCGTAGTGCTACTCCTTGACAATGATGGATAGTAAATGTGAATCAGGCTACGGTAAAAGAAGTTCCAAGGGTCAGAGATGAAACATCTCTTGCATGGACAATTGTATTGGACCGACCTTTTTGCATGTCTTGAACTCGAACTAGTAGTCTCTCTTGCCTGCTCTCACTTGCATTTAATAACTAACTGATCCATCAGAGTCTTAACTCTGAGACATCTCATGTTGTTGCTCCAACGCCCTTTTCGTTATCTCCACCACATGCTGGGTTATCTACCTGAGCAAAGAGTCCCTAATGGAAATTTTTATTTCTGCAGTCCTGGGTGAACTGGCCTCTAGATCCATAAGTTTCTTCATCAGCAAAAGATCCAAGCCTAAGGTGCTGGAGGTGGAGGACAGACTGAAAAGGACTCTCCTCAGGGCTCAGGTAATCTCTGATGAGGCGACAGGACGCCACATCACAAACCAAGCTATGCTCCAGCAGCTGGACATGCTGAGAGATGCCATGTACAGAAGCCATTACATAATGGACACTTTCAGATACCAACTTCATGGTGAGGAGGACGCTAAAGATCAGGTTATGAGTCATTCTTTATCTCTCTCCAAAGTAAATTCTATAAAAGGAATTTGTTCTTCTGATAGAAAGACACCGAATTTAGAACAATTGCAAGTGGCCCTTGACAATTTGAGCTCTATGGTCCTTGATGTCAAAGAGTTGGTTGTGTTCTTGGCAAGCTACCCTTGCCTGTACCGCCAGCCTTATAGCATGCATCTCCAACTGAGCAACTGCATGTTTGGCCGCCAGATGGAATCTGAAGTTGTGATCGACTTCCTGTTGCACACACAGCGTCATGGTTGTGAAGAATTGGAGGTCTTGCCAATTGTTTGCCCTGGCAAAGTTGGCAAGAGCACCCTTGTTGCTCATGTTTGCAAGAATGAAAGAGTTCGTGATCATTTCTCAGAAATCTTGTTCCTGCGCGACCATGATTTTACAGATGGAGACCTCTCTACATTCAAAGGATGTGACACAAGACATCAAAATAGCACATCAAACTCGAATAAAGACAGGGGATGCCTAGTTGTTGTTGACTTAGTTGGTGATTTTAATGAAGATGCGTGGAATGTGTTATATTCTTATTGTAAACAGTGCATGCCAAGCACTAGTAAAATTATAATCGCAAGCCGATCTACCAAGATCATGAAGTTTGGAACAACACAGGCTATAAAACTAAAGTACCTTTCCTGTGAAGCATACTGGTATTTCTTCAAGACCCTCACATTTGGAAGCACAGATCCCAAGATGCACCCGAGGTTTGCAAACCTGGCCATGGAGCTAGCCAGGATGTCGAACAGATGCTGGATTGCTGCAAACTTGACCTCTTGTTTGCTGAGGGACAAGTTTGACATCAACTTTTGGTGTAAGGTTCTGGCATTCTTGAGGGGGCTCATGCAGAAGCATGTCTCCAGATTTGGTGGGCATCCACTTGAAGTCATAAACCAGAATAGACCCGTGCATCTTTGGAGGATGGCTGCACCTTCTGAAGAATTTGTGCTTTATCATCCCTACGAACACTCTTCACAAGACGAGGTTCCAGAGATAAAAATCCTAGATGTGCAATATGGAAACGTTAAGCTTCGTGGGAAATTTGATGTCCTGGTGTAGAGGTCTCGCATACCACCCTACTATAGCTATTCAAATACTTGCGAGATCCGAGAAGTAAGAGTTTCAGGTGCCAAGAGGAAGCGTTCTAAGAAAAAACAGAGTGACAGTTTGTTAAAAAAAGATCTATTGTTAGGTTTATGTAGGAAGATAGCTGAATAGTTTCCTTTCTATTGACAAGATGTTACAGGTTACAACATTATTCATCACCACTACTACTATCTTGTCATGTGTAAAGTACTAGTCGAGACAATGATGCATGATGTTGAGGCATATATTTTCATGACGTGTAATAAAAGTACTAGTTCAATAGTTTGATCTTTGCCCTTCTCTTCTGACTCGATGTATGATGGCGTCGATTATCGAACATGTGGTTACTAGCCTGTGTACATCGAAAAGCTTGTCATTTCAAGTTTGTCACAGGAGGAAATTGAATTGTCCAGAAACGAGTCTAGAAATGTACCAGATCATAATCATGTCTAGATTTTACAGGAAAGTGCTGCCAAGTTCATCAGCTCAACTGCAAATTCTGCTACATGTTCCTGTCTCCCAAACCAATATTGTGATTTGTGAGCAGGGATCACACATCTGGCTTTGGGCACCATGGTCTTGTTGCAGGAGAACATGCAGGACATCGCCTCTGCAGATCAGACAAGCAAGAAACGATATCAATCGACCGAGGAAATCTGAAGGATGGCAGAAACGACGGGCAGACGAGGATCTCGGTTTTTTCCCCCTCATATCAGTCTCCTTCGGCTTCCTTCTTTAGCATAGCTGCAGAGCAGAGGTTACACGAAGTGCAGAGTGCTGGCAAAAAGCAAGCCTGCTGCTATAATCTGAGCAGGGGATGATGACTGGGCTGGGCTTCGCGCTTCTGCCCTGCTGCACCCGGCACGGAAGCTGCCGCCGCCACGGAGAAGGAACCGACGAGGGAGAGGCTCCCGGCGAGGTTGCTCGGCCGCCTGGCGACCTCGTCCAGCCCCGGTGATAAGCTTCCAATCTCCTCCCACGGATTCACGTCCCTTTTGCTGTCTCCGGCCTAGCGTGCGGGCGGTTCGACGCCCTAGCTCCTCTGCCGCGGCAGACGGTGAGGGAGCCCAACGCTTCCGTTCGGTGATGAGGCGCAGCCACCGCGGGTGGGCGGATCTGATCGCCGTCGCAACGAAACAGCTGGCTGCACCCTACACATCTCTGCCTCCAGGCTCCAGGTATTCTTCCATACTCCTCTGAACTCTGAACTCCATTTTGCCCTGTTCTGAACTCCATTCTGAAGCTTGCTTGGCTCTGTATTTTACTGCCATTGACTCCAGCATTGATTCTTTGTAGTTTATCCGATTACTCTGATTTGTGAACATAAATTCGTTAATGACTGCGCTGATGACTGCTTGATTTCTTTGGTACCCGTCAAAGAAATTGTTCCAATAAATCATGTCTGATAGGATTGGAGACTGTTACCTTTGGAGATCTCAAGTACCTCCGTATTATAGCAGTGTTAATATTTTTTTATGCCAGTGGCAGAGTCAAGAACAAACTTGCTTGTATTCATTATGATTTCTTTGCTAGAGAAGGCTATGTTAAATCCTATTCAGTGCCTCTCAATGCTGGAGACATTCTTTTGTTTCAGTTATCACAGAATCTAACATTTTAGTCTGTAAATTTTATTTTATTTTTTTACTTGGCTTCATTTGTGCATCAAATGCTTGAAAAAATACATACAAGTTAACATTCGATAGGCTTTGTCAGTTAGCAAGTCTGAAATAGCTGAATGTAACACCTCCATATTTCAGGTTGGACTCCACACAAGAAGGAACTGCAATGGATAAGAGATGAGCAGGGTGTGTCATGTGTGATTTGTTTTTGTGAAAACTGTAGTGCTTGATCAAGTATCCACTTTTAGATGCTTAATTTCATCAAGAATAGAAACTAGTGCTCCACCAACATGACTGGTTCAAATTAACATCTTGACATTAGTGGTTTTGAATCCCATAAGAGAAGGCGTAAAAGTTAGAAAAATGACTCACAAATGTTGACTAATTAATGATCATGAAGGTAATGGTCATTGTGAGTTTGTGACAAGTTCTCCTGAAGTAGCTGACAGAAGCTTTTCCACATTGCAGGCTGGAAGCTGGACTCCACATGAGTTGGTACTGCAATGGACAAGGGAGGAAAATGTGCTTTTCATCATGTGAAAACTGAAGTCGTGTTTGATCAAGTCTCTCCTCAAAAGGGAGGAAACTAAGGAACTAATGATGGTGATGGCTCACTAAGCGTAGGCTCCAGAGTCAAGAGCTGAGGTGGTACTGGAAGTATTTCTTGATCACGTGGGAGAGGAAAAGCCAATCGGAACAACCAGGCAAAGGCAAAAAGGAGTTTGAACTGAATCTCTACAGTTAATCTCTCTTGCATTTCTAGAGTCAATTACTCAATTCGGAGATATATCATGCCATTCCAGAGCGCTGTTCATTCTCACATACACCTCTTGCATTTCTCTTCTCAAGAGAGTCCCAAATGGACATTCTCCTTGCCGCAGTTCTGGGCGAGCTGACAACTAGATCAGTAAATTTCTTCATAAAAAATAGCTTCAAGCCAAAGGCACAGGACGTGGAGGATCGCCTCCACAGGATCCTTCTCCGGGCACAGGTCATCATCGATGAAGCCATGGAACGGCAGGTCACAAATCAAGCCATGCTCCAGCAGCTGGACATGCTCAGAGATGCCATGCACCGAGGCTATTACATCATCGACACCTTCAAATACCAATCTCACAGCGAAGAGGAGGCCAAAGGTCAGTTCATGAGTAATTATTTGTCTCTGTCCAAAAATTATCTACAAGGTTTGTGTTCGTCAAACACAAACACACAGATTTCGCAACAACTGCAAAAGTCTCTTGATGATTTAAGCTCCATGATTCTTGATGTGGAAGAGCTAGTCGTGTTCTTGGCAAGCTACCCTCGCCTGTACCGCCAACCTTATAGCATGCACCTCGTGCTGGGCAACTGCATGTTTGGCCGCCAGATGGAAACTCAACTTGTCATCAACTTTCTAATGCACACACAATCTCATGGTTCTAAACAACTGGACGTCCTGCCAATCGTTGGGCCCGGTAAAGTCGGCAAGACCACACTTGTTGCTCATGTTTGCAAGGATCAAAGAGTCCGTGATCATTTCACAGAAATCTTGTTCTTGCGCGACCATGATCTAACAGGTGTTGACCTCGCTACGTTTAGACAAGGATATGCAATGGAACATCCAAATTGTGTCTCAAACTCCAACAAAGATGGAAGATTGCTAATTATTGTTGAGTTAGTTGGCCATCTCAATGAAGATGCATGGAATAGGTTTTATTCTGCTTGTACACGGGATATGCCAAGCAGTACTAAAATCATAGTCACAAGCCGGTCTGACAATATTATACAGTTTGGAACAACACAGGTACTAAGTATGGATTATCTATCTCATGAAGCGCACTGGTATTTCTTCAAGACGCTCACCTTTGGAAGCACAAATCCCAAGATGCACCCAAGGCTTGCATGTCTGGCCATGGAGATAGCCAGCTTGTTAAAAGGATGCTTCATTTCTGTGAACATGTATGCTTGTTTGTTGAGGGACAACTTTGACATCCAGCTGTGGTGCAAGGTTCTGGCCTTCACAAGATGGCTCATCAAGAAGAATATCTCGAAATTTGGTGGGCATCCATTTGATCTTGTAAACCAGAAAAGACAAACATATCTTGGGAGAATGGTTACATCTTGTGAAGATACTGTGCTTTATGGTGAGTATCAATGCTCTTCACAGGAGGAGGTTCCAAAAATAAGACTCCAAGATCTCATGTGTGGAAGCATTAAGGCTCATGGGAAATTTGAGATCCTAGAATGGAGGTCAAGGATACCACCCTACCATAGTTTTGTAAACATTTGTGAGATTCCAGAGGTAAAAACTACCTCTGCCAAGAGGAAGCGTTCTGTATAAATAGAGTTGCATTTAGCTAAATTAAACTCTATATTGCCAAGCTTACATATGTAGGGAGACATGTGAGTATGTTTTAATTGGGAGTCAGAACATTGTCGAACTCTAGTACTACCTTATCATGTATAAGCTAAGGTTGTTTATTGTTCGCAGAATAATTTGTACAGCAAATTTGTTTGGTTCAAGTTTTCAGGAGGAAATTGAATAGTTTTTTTTTTTTGAGACGACGGACTCTACCAGTTAATATATACTGTCATGATTTCACAGGAGACTGAAAATACACCATGTCTGTATTTTACAGAAAAGTGTTCTCATGTTCATCAGCTCAACTGCAATTTTGCTACATGTTCCTGTCTCCCAAACGATTGTGTGAGCGGTGAGAAACTGGCTTTGGGCACCATGGCCTTGTTGCAGCAGAAACTGCAGCACATCGCCTCTGACGATGTCAATCGCCGGATGAAATCTGAAGGATGGCACTATGGCCGGTCTATGGCAGAGACGGGGATCTCGGTTTTTTTGTTTTTTTTTCTCATATCAGTCTGCTTGGTCTTCCTCCAGCCGCCAGTTCAGGTCCCCAACTCACCCCGTCGATTAGTCTTATTCTTTAGCAGAGCTGCAGAGCAGAGGTTACAAGAATTGCAGAGTGCTGAGGGAGCAAAAGAAAGCCTGCTGCCAAAGGGCATGTAGCCTAGTGGTTACAAGAGCCCCGGTAGCACCTCAGGTCCTGAGTTCGACTCCCCGTGGGAGCGAATTTCTTAGGATTTAACGGCGTTTGTGCTTTCAGTGGTAGGCGACGTTCCTGTCGACAGCGAGGCGCCTGTGGTGACTTCATCAATCTTGAGGATTTGCCGGCCCAGTCTTCGAAGATGCTCCTAGGGGTAGGGTTTGTGTGTGTGTGTTCATAGGGATGAGTGTGCGTGCGTTGTGAGTGCCTCCGATGTACTGTGTAATTCGAAAAGGAAGCCTGCTGATATAGTCTGAGCAGGGGATGATGACTGGAGTGGGCCATGCGCTTCTGCCGTGCACCCGTGACGGAAGCTGCCGCTGCCGCCGCCGCCGCGGCGCGAGGGCTGGAGAAGGATCCGATGAGGGGGGAGGGAGAACCAAACCAGGAGGATTTTCGCTTATTTCACAACCACAAACTGGGGGTTATATGCAAGTATTCGGATCGCGATTATTATCAGGAGGCTGTGTGTAAATAATCGGATCGCGATTATTAATCCTGATCCAAACCAGGATGCTTTTTGCAACTTCTGTGTGCCGGCGGGACGGGATGGCTCCCGGCGAGGTTGCTCGGCCGCCTGGCGACCTCTTCCAGCCCCGGCAATAAGCTTTTGATCTCTCCTCCCTCGGATTCACATCCCTTCTACTGTCTCTAGCCTAGCGCGCGGGCGGCTCGAGGCCCTAGCTCCTCTGCTGTGGTAGTGTCGGCTGGCTTGAGACGGCGAGGGAGCCCAACGCCTCCGTTCGGTGTGACGCACCGCCACTGCCGGTGGGCGGATCTCCTCGCCATCGCAACGAAACAGCTGGTTGCGCAGTAGTGAGATTTAGTCGCAGCAGCATCTATTGTAGTCTCATCATACTACCATTAAGGATGCGGATTTTAGTGGGTTGACTCAATAACCCAAAACCCAAAAGATAAAAAGTGGTGTGGTTACCCTTTGGGTCAACCCACTAAAATTTTGGTGTTAAATAGTGTTGAGCTTCGTGGGTTAATTGGGTAACCCGATCGCTACATGAAGGTCTCGTCCCGAGCTCCTCCCCTCTATGTGGGACCCACGTCCAGAGTAGAACTTTGGAATTAAAAACCCTCGTTCAGACTATAAAATTTTAGCGAATTTGATCAAAAATTGTTGGAGATGGTTAATATGATAGTCCGCTATTCCGTGCAAATCGGTTGTCACACCCTGAAATTTCTAAATTTCAGGATGTGAATAGGAAGAAAAATTAAACAATGATTTTCTCTTAATTTTTAAAATCTTGCCCAACATTTAATTCTTTACAGGGAATATAGTGCAGGAAAAAAAAAATAAAAACATTATTTGTTTTCGGAAAATAAATAAATAGCTTGATGTTTGTCGCATACATGCCTCTGCATTATTTTTGTTTTGTTGAATTCAAATTGATATTTGAATTCAATTGTTTGAATCTTTTTATAAAAAAAAACAAAACCCTTCCCCCTTGCTGTTTTGTTGTTGTGGCCCAGCTGCCATAGTCCGCCAGAGCTCCTCAGACTCCACCGCTCAAGCCGCCAAACACCCCCGAGCTCGGCAGCCTGCTCGTCAGCTCGGTCCATCTTGCGGAAGTCTATCAATGCTCCCTGGATTCCTCAGCTCTGGTTGCTCGTTGTCCACCAGCTCTGCAGCCCAGCTGACCGGAACGGCCCAGCGCGGCCCATCTCGCCCTTCCCCGCGCGCAGCCGCTGACGGGCGGGGCCCGCCTGTCATCCCGCCCGCTGCGACCGCCCGAGCCGGACTCGAGCTCGAGTCCGACCCCGGCCGCGCCGCGCAGCTCCCCGGCTTGGGCCCGCAAGCCAAGGCCGCCTCCTCCGGCCTATATAAAGGTCGCCACCGCCTCCACCCGTGGCTTTTTCCCCAAAACCCTAGCCTCGAGCACCAGCGCCGCCACGCCGCCGAACCCTAGCTCGGCCGCCGCCGTCGATCCGCCACCTCGTCGCCTCCCCGCCGTCGAGAAGACCGCCAGGAGCACCGCAAGAAGGTAAGGAGGACCATGGTGCCGCTTGAACTCGAGCTCGTGCCCCGCATCACCTTAACGCGCTCGCCGGAGTAGCCGTCGCTGCGCCGACCGCCGCGCCGCACGGCGTCGTCGTCGCCCGTGCGCCTGCCTTGGCGCTGTGGTTGACTTCGCCGCGACCCCCGCTTCATCCTGGTGCTACCCGCACACGAAACCGAGCACCACAGATCGAGTTCAGCCGCGCCGGTGAGGTCCGCCGCCGGGCGCCGCCGTTCGCCGTCGCCGCGCGCCCGCTGCCGGCCGTTGCTCGCGCTGCCAGCCGTCCGTCCAGCGATTGACGGCCCAGATCGGATCTAGCCGCGGGTCAACCCGCAGTATACCGGTCAACCCCAGCGCTGTGCTGTGTTGTTTTGCAAAAAGGTCCCTCTGTTTCTTAGATTCACAAGTATGCCCTTCCGCAGTTTAAAGATCCTCACGAATAGGTCCTTTTCTTTATGTTTTAAACCCTAGACTTCCTGGTTTTTCCACCCGAGGTCCAGCCTTTACCTTTTTGCACCTCAGCCCTTAGATTTTTATATGTAATTAGGTTTTAACCCTCAGTTTTTTACAGTCTAGCCCCTGGAAGTTAAGTTTTCCTGCAGAAAAGCCCCTGTACCTTGTTTTAGCCGTAGTTTACACGTTTTAGCTCCGTTTTTAGCGTTCTTTATATCCACGCGACCGTATCGAAGAGTAGAACAGCTTTTTGCCCCTGTTTTGTTATGTTAGTACTGTTTGGTGATTGTTTCTTATTTTATTCTATTGAATGCTTGTATGTGAATGATGTGGTGCGTAGAAGACGATCCGTACGTGGAATACGCTGAAGTTGAAGATTTTCAAGACACTGAGCAGTAGCAAGCGTTGGTAGAAGGCAAGTCCTTGCTACATTCCCGGTTATCCTATTACAACATGCATTTTAATTACACCGTTTTTATTTGTTGCTTGCATTAATGTGATGGGACCTATGTTAAGGATTGACTAGCTTTGTTTATTCCTATGCCTTGATCAACTTGGGTTTATGTTTATGTTGGGTAGACCTTGCTTAGTTGCTCAACTTGGGATCATGGTGGTTTAAATGAACAACAATGTTAATCTTGCTTTACTTATGTTATACCTTCATTAAACAAGATCACCTGTGTTAATCGGAACATGGAGCGACCACCCAGGAAAACAGTACTACCACAAGACATATGGCTCTGTCTTGGCCAAGTAATTAGAAAACTTGGTATTAGGTATGCTTTACCTGAAAGGGGTTGGGGGTTGCCGGTAGTTGGTGTATAGCCCGGCCCTCAGACTGATCTGCTCTATGGTAGCTTCGCAGCTGAGAGAGGTTTATGCATTGCGCTGTCAAGTAACCTAGCGAGCAGCCTGCACCAGGAGATCTTTGTAAAGGCCTCGTAGCGTCCCTATGCAATCACACCTCGGTAGTGTGGTATGATGCTTGGCCGGCATCGCATGGTTGGGTTTAAAGTTCTTCGGGACTTTTACGCGACTTGTGGGTAAAGATGTACAACCTCTGCAGAGTGTAAAACTAACTAGTTAGCCGTGCCCACGGTCAAGGGCGGCCTGGACCCTCACATGAGTAAACTATGAAAGATGGATTAAACTTGTTGCATTTACTTTCGTTTATGATGATGATGCTTATGTTAATCTCTGGGTTGGTATAAACTTACATTTGCTAGTAATTCAGCTTGCTTAATAAAACTTGACCAACTAAAATGCTGACCTGCTTTGCAACCTCGAGCTTCCACCATAAAGCCTTTGCATGTTGTTATAGAGTTTTCCCTTGTTGAGTACGACATGTGCTCATGCTTGTTGTTATTTTATATTGCATCTACACAACCCGGTTGCTGCTCAGACGGACGCTTTGAAGACTTTCCTGGAGAGTTCGACGGTTTCTAGGCGAGCGTACCACCAGTCAGCTGCCTGTGGAGACGTCCTTTTCCGCTGCTAGTACTCGCTTTTGTTACGATTATGAGATATTCGGTCATGTAATAAATGTTTAATACTTTCTATACGCTTTTACACTGTGTTTTGGTATTCACTGAGTCGATGCATGTGTGTAACTTGATCCTGGCGCACATGTATTCTATGCATTCGGGTTTGCCTTTAAATCCGGGTGTGACAGAGTGGTACCAGAGCTGTGTTGACTGTAGGACGTTAGCCTAGTTAGAAAATGGTCGAACTTAAGGATTATATTATCTTAGAAGCCATTCTTACTTCATGCTATGCTTTAATTCAATTTTAATATACATATCCTTACTTTTAACCCCATCCTTGATATTCTATTTGTTCTCTACCTTGCTTTGGCTAATCTTTCTACTCTATACTTTCTTGTTCTTGCTTTAAGGAATCTTTAGCATTCGTTCTATGCTCTCTAATCTTTTCCTATCTTTACCCTACACGTGTTCATAATTATTCTCAGTTATCTTGTGACCCATCATGTTCAAGCTAAAGATCTTCCTTAGGATCTAGGTTCTTTAGGCTTTATGCTTATGTAATCGTTAGTCACGATCGTCGTTTAGGTGTGTTAGATTAGTGGTGTGTTTGAATGCTTGATCTAGTGTTAATGATTGATTTGGATCTTTGATTGAGTGCAATGTGTTGTTGGTTGATAACCACAATGACATTGGTTTAGTATAAGTTTGATTAGTTGGGTTTAAGCTCTGTCTCAACCATCTTTTTATCTTGCACCTTCTTAATCCTTTATTAAATCTTTACTTATCTATCTTGGAATCTATCTCGCTGCAAAACTGTTCTCGTCAACCTTCGACACAGCAGTAGTGTTTTGATAATATCTCGAGCTACAGAGCTCCGATTGATGCAAAATCAGTTGGGTTAGTTCAAAAATTTCATAAGTGATTTTGTGTCAAAAATTCAGCCCCATCCAGTAATTATTCTGGGAGCTACTCACGAGACATTGGAGATCTCAGAGACTGTAAAACTCTGCTGACACAGTTGACTTCATTATTTTATATCTTGGGCTATAGACCTCCGTTTGAGGCAAATCCAGTTGGAGAAGTTCAGAAATTTCATGGGTGTTTTTCTGTCCAAAATTCAGAAATTTTGATTACACAGTCAGAGAGTTATGCCCGAAACTTTACAGCTACTTGAATCTGTTAGCACTGCTGATATACCTGATTTGTTTATTTTATATCTGGAGTTATAGAGCTCTGATCGAGGTGATTCTAGTTGGACTAGTTCCGTAATTTCATTACCTTTTACTGGCCAAAAGCTCCTAATTTTTGGTTAGCCACGTTGAGAGTTATACCTGAATATCTGGAGTCAACAGAATCTGTCTAAAGCATTCATCTTCATTATTGTACCTTCTGAGTTTTACTCCTGACTCAATCATCTAAAGTAATATCCCTAACACTCAGATGGTGAACACCAGGTCCGGGTCAGGTGTTGATCAACCAGCAGTGAACCGCCAAGGACGAGGCAGCAACTCAGGCAGTGCACCACAGCCAGGACAAATGGATCCGGCCATGCAGCAGTTTTTCCAGACTCAGACTCAGCTTCTCGAGAACTTGACCAACACTGTGGCCAACCTGCAGGCCCAAGTCAACAATCCACCTCAGCAGCAGCAGGCACCCAGGGACAAGCACAGGGAGTTCATGAGCCACCGTCCGCCGGTATTTACACATGCTGCAGATCCACTTGAGGCTGATGACTGGCTGAAGACTATAGGCAAGATGCTCACTACCGCTCAGTGTGATGACAGAGAGAAGGTCCTGTATGCTGCAGGACGGCTTCAGGGTACAGCAGGAGCTTGGTGGGATGCCTACGTTACCGCTCATGCTACACCAGATGCTATTACTTGGCAGGAGTTCACCACCAGCTTCAGGAGCCATCATATTCCTGCAGGGCTGATGAAGTTGAAGAAGAAGGAGTTCCTTTCTCTCAAGCAGGGAGGAATGTCAGTGGCAGAATTCAGGGACAAGTTCATTGAGTTGTCTCGCTATGCACCTGAGGATGTTGCTGATGATGGGAAGAAACAGGAGCTATTCATGGAGGGATTAGCTGGACCACTTCAGTACCAGCTTATGTCTCACACTTTTGCGTCGTTTCAGCAGCTGATGGACAAAGCTATCTGCTTGGAGTCAAAGCGCAGAGAGTTGGGAGATCTAAAAAGGAAGGCCACTACCTCTGTGCAGTTTGGGAGCAGCACTCGCCCCCGTTTCGTTCCACAGCAGAGGACAACACCCCATGTTGGAGGTTCAGGTAGTAACTCTGGGCAGAATCAGTTTCAGCGTAACAACCAACCGTTCAAGCACCCCATTCAAGAGTTGCAGCAGTCCACTCCACAGACTCCACGCCCTAATGACCAGCAGTCTAGTCAGAACACCCCAGCGGGAACCCCAGTGAGACCTAGTGCTCCCAGTACTCCTGTTGGTCATACTTGCTTTAAGTGTGGGGAGACTGGTCACTATGCCAATAATTGTCCCCAGAGGAGCGTGCAGAATACTCCAGTGCAGAGTCAGCAGATGAGGAATGGAAACAAGACCCCGCAAAGCTCCAAGGGACAGCAGAACTCCGCACGTGGTAGATTGAACCACGTCAATGCAAGGACTGTGTTTGGTACGTTCTTTATCAACACTGCCCCTATATCAATTCTCAAAATCTTTCTTAGTTCTTCCGAATCTCGAGGACGAGATTCCTTTTAAGGGGGGTAGATTTGTCACACCCTGAAATTTCTAAATTTCAGGATGTGAATAGGAAGAAAAATTAAACAATGATTTTCTCTTAATTTTTAAAATCTTGCCCAACATTTAATTCTTTACAGGGAATATAGTGCAGGAAAAAAAAATAAAAACATTATTTGTTTTCGGAAAATAAATAAATAGCTTGATGTTTGTCGCATACATGCCTCTGCATTATTTTTGTTTTGTTGAATTCAAATTGATATTTGAATTCAATTGTTTGAATCTTTTTATAAAAAAAAAACAAAACCCTTCCCCCTTGCTGTTTTGTTGTTGTGGCCCAGCTGCCATAGTCCGCCAGAGCTCCTCAGACTCCACCGCTCAAGCCGCCAAACACCCCCGAGCTCGGCAGCCTGCTCGTCAGCTCGGTCCATCTTGCGGAAGTCTATCAATGCTCCCTGGATTCCTCAGCTCTGGTTGCTCGTTGTCCACCAGCTCTGCAGCCCAGCTGACCGGAACGGCCCAGCGCGGCCCATCTCGCCCTTCCCCGCGCGCAGCCGCTGACGGGCGGGGCCCGCCTGTCATCCCGCCCGCTGCGACCGCCCGAGCCGGACTCGAGCTCGAGTCTGACCCCGGCCGCGCCGCGCAGCTCCCCGGCTTGGGCCCGCAAGCCAAGGCCGCCTCCTCCGGCCTATATAAAGGTCGCCACCGCCTCCACCCGTGGCTTTTTCCCCAAAACCCTAGCCTCGAGCACCAGCGCCGCCACGCCGCCGAACCCTAGCTCGGCCGCCGCCGTCGATCCGCCACCTCGTCGCCTCCCCGCCGTCGAGAAGACCGCCAGGAGCACCGCAAGAAGGTAAGGAGGACCATGGTGCCGCTTGAACTCGAGCTCGTGCCCCGCATCACCTTAACGCGCTCGCCGGAGTAGCCGTCGCTGCGCCGACCGCCGCGCCGCACGGCGTCGTCGTCGCCCGTGCGCCTGCCTTGGCGCTGTGGTTGACTTCGCCGCGACCCCCGCTTCATCCTGGTGCTACCCGCACACGAAACCGAGCACCACAGATCGAGTTCAGCCGCGCCGGTGAGGTCCGCCGCCGGGCGCCGCCGTTCGCCGTCGCCGCGCGCCCGCTGCCGGCCGTTGCTCGCGCTGCCAGCCGTCCGTCCAGCGATTGACGGCCCAGATCGGATCTAGCCGCGGGTCAACCCGCAGTATACCGGTCAACCCCAGCGCTGTGCTGTGTTGTTTTGCAAAAAGGTCCCTCTGTTTCTTAGATTCACAAGTATGCCCTTCCGCAGTTTAAAGATCCTCACGAATAGGTCCTTTTCTTTATGTTTTAAACCCTAGACTTCCTGGTTTTTCCACCCGAGGTCCAGCCTTTACCTTTTTGCACCTCAGCCCTTAGATTTTTATATGTAATTAGGTTTTAACCCTCAGTTTTTTACAGTCTAGCCCCTGGAAGTTAAGTTTTCCTGCAGAAAAGCCCCTGTACCTTGTTTTAGCCGTAGTTTACACGTTTTAGCTCCGTTTTTAGCGTTCTTTATATCCACGCGACCGTATCGAAGAGTAGAACAGCTTTTTGCCCCTGTTTTGTTATGTTAGTACTGTTTGGTGATTGTTTCTTATTTTATTCTATTGAATGCTTGTATGTGAATGATGTGGTGCGTAGAAGACGATCCGTACGTGGAATACGCTGAAGTTGAAGATTTTCAAGACACTGAGCAGCAGCAAGCGTTGGTAGAAGGCAAGTCCTTGCTACATTCCCGGTTATCCTATTACAACATGCATTTTAATTACACCGTTTTTATTTGTTGCTTGCATTAATGTGATGGGACCTATGTTAAGGATTGACTAGCTTTGTTTATTCCTATGCCTTGATCAACTTGGGTTTATGTTTATGTTGGGTAGACCTTGCTTAGTTGCTCAACTTGGGATCATGGTGGTTTAAATGAACAACAATGTTAATCTTGCTTTACTTATGTTATACCTTCATTAAACAAGATCACCTGTGTTAATCGGAACATGGAGCGACCACCCAGGAAAACAGTACTACCACAAGACATATGGCTCTGTCTTGGCCAAGTAATTAGAAAACCTGGTATTAGGTATGCTTTACCTGAAAGGGGTTGGGGGTTGCCGGTAGTTGGTGTATAGCCCGGCCCTCAGACTGATCTGCTCTATGGTAGCTTCGCAGCTGAGAGAGGTTTATGCATTGCGCTGTCAAGTAACCTAGCGAGCAGCCTGCACCAGGAGATCTTTGTAAAGGCCTCGTAGCGTCCCTATGCAATCACACCTCGGTAGTGTGGTATGATGCTTGGCCGGCATCGCATGGTTGGGTTTAAAGTTCTTCGGGACTTTTACGCGACTTGTGGGTAAAGATGTACAACCTCTGCAGAGTGTAAAACTAACTAGTTAGCCGTGCCCACGGTCAAGGGCGGCCTGGACCCTCACATGAGTAAACTATGAAAGATGGATTAAACTTGTTGCATTTACTTTCGTTTATGATGATGATGCTTATGTTAATCTCTGGGTTGGTATAAACTTACATTTGCTAGTAATTCAGCTTGCTTAATAAAACTTGACCAACTAAAATGCTGACCTGCTTTGCAACCTCGAGCTTCCACCATAAAGCCTTTGCATGTTGTTATAGAGTTTTCCCTTGTTGAGTACGACATGTGCTCATGCTTGTTGTTATTTTATATTGCATCTACACAACCTGGTTGCTGCTCAGACGGACGCTTTGAAGACTTTCCTGGAGAGTTCGACGGTTTCTAGGCGAGCGTACCACCAGTCAGCTGCCTGTGGAGACGTCCTTTTCCGCTGCTAGTACTCGCTTTTGTTACGATTATGAGATATTCGGTCATGTAATAAATGTTTAATACTTTCTATACGCTTTTACACTGTGTTTTGGTATTCACTGAGTCGATGCATGTGTGTAACTTGATCCTGGCGCACATGTATTCTATGCATTCGGGTTTGCCTTTAAATCCGGGTGTGACATCGGTGAAGTCAAATCTATATGTGGGACCCACGACTAAAGCCGGGCCTTAGAATTAAAAGCTCGTGTTCACACTATAAATTTTGAGTGGATTTGATCGAAATTTGCTGGAGATGCTTAATATGATAGTCAGCTACTCCGTGCAAATCGGTGAAGTCAAATCTATATGTGGGACCCACATCTAGAGCCAGACCTTAGAATTAAAAGCTCACGTTCACATTATAAATTTTGAGTGGATTTGACCGAAATTTGCTAAAGATGCTTAATATGATAGTCTGCTACTCCGTGCAAATTGGTGAAGTCAAATCTATATGTGGGACCCACGTTTAGAGCCGAACCTTAAAATTAAAAGCTCACGTTCACACTATAATTTTGAGCGGATTTGACCAAAATTTTCTGGAGATGCTTAATATGATAGTCCACTACTCTGTGCAAATTGTGAAGTCAAATCTATATGTGGGACCCACCTCCAGAGCCGGACTCTAGAATTAAAAGCTCGCGTTCACACTACAAAATTTTAGTAGATTTAACCGAAATTTGCTGGAGATGCTTAATATGACAGTCCGCTACTCCGTGCAACATGACAAAGCCAGATCCTTATATGGAGTCCACACCCAAAGTTGGACCATAAAATTAGATAATTGAACCAATTTTGTTAGTTTTGAGATAAAATAAAAATGAGTAAATGTTTGGATTAGTTTGGTTTTCGAAGTGTAGTATAGTGTAAATGGATTCGTGTAGATTTTTGTTGACCCATGGGTAAATATTGTTATGTCCCAAAACATCAAAAGAGTATTAATGGCTCGCTTGGTTCAACCACTGGTTGACCCAATGGGTACCCACTTACATGCTTAACTACCATGTTTAATTTTTGAGAAAGAAAAATTGACTAAGAGCAGACTGGTCCAGATTAAGATTTTGACATTGATGGTTTTGAATCACATAAGAAAAGATGTAGAATTTGGAAAAACGACTCACAAATGTTGACTAATAATTAATTATCATGAAGGTAATGGTCATTGTGAGAATTTCTCCTGAAGTAGCTGACAGCAGCTTTCCCACACGTTGCAGGCTGGAAGCTGGACTCCACATGAGTTGGTACTGCAACGAAGGACGGAGGAAAATGTGCTTTTTCATCACGTGAAAACTGAAATCGTGTTTGATCAAATCTCTCCTCAAGTTGATCAAGATCAGAAAAATGGGGGAAACTAAGGAACAAATTATGGTGACGGCTCGCAATTCGCAAAGCATAGGCTCCAGAGTAAAGAGCTGAGGTGGTACTGGAAGTATTTCTCGACCACGTGCAGTGGGAGAGGAAAAGCCGATCACAACAATCAGGCGAAGACAAAAGGAGTTAGAAATGTAAAAAAAATGCTGTGCACGAACTATTGGACACTACTGACCTATTGTATGACTGGATTTCTACACTTATTCTCGATTCAGAGATATCTCATGCCATTTCAAGAAGTTCTGCTCATTCTCACATCCACCTCTTTCATTTCCCTTCCAGAGAAGAGACTCTCCAAATGGACATTCTCCTTGCTGCAGTTCTGGGCGAGCTGACAACTAGATCAATAAATTTTCTCATCAAAAAATGCTGCAAGCCGAAGGCACTGGAGGATGTGGAGAACCACCTCCATATGATCCTACTCCGGGCACAGGTCATCGTTGATGAGGCCATGGGACGGCAGATCACAAACCAAGCTGTTCTCCAGCAGTTGGACATTCTCAGAGACGCCATGTACCAAGGCTGTTACATTCTCGTCACCTTCAGATACCAATCACACATTGAAGAAGAGGCCACAGATCAGGTTTTGTGCCATGCTTTATCTCTGTCCAAATTAAATTTTGTACAACGTTTGTGTTCGTCCAGTGGAAACACACAGATTATGAAACAGCTGCAAAAATCTCTTGATGATTTAACCTCCTTGATCATTGATGTGAAAGAGCTAGTAGTGTTCTTGGCAAGCTATCCTCGCCTGTACCGCCAACCTTACAGCATGCATCTCCTACTGGGAAACTGCATGTTTGGCCACAAGAGGGAAATTGAACTTGTGATAACCTTCCTGTTGCAAAGACAACCTCATGGTTCTAAAGAATTGGAGATCCTATCAATAGTTGGTCCTGCTAAAGTCGGCAAGAGCACCTTTATTGCTCATGTTTGCAAGGATGAAAGAGTCCGTGATCATTTCTCTGAAATCTTGTTCTTGCGCGATCATAATTTTTTAAGTGTTGAGCTCACTACGTTTAGAGAAGGAAATGCAATAATGGCACCTCAAAATCGTGTGTCAAGCTCAAACAAAGATGGAAGATTACTAGTTGTTGTCGATTTAGTTGCCGATCTCAATGAAGATGCATGGAATAGGCTGTATGCTGCTTATACACGGGATGTGCCACGTGGCACTAAAATCATAGTCACAAGCCGGTCTAACAATATTATACAGTTTGGAACAACACAGGCACTAAGTATGAATTATCTATCCCATGAAGCGTACTGGTTTTTCTTCAAGACGCTCACATTTGGAAGCACAGATCCCAAGTTGCACCCAAGGCTAGTGTACCTAGCCATGGAGATAGCCAGGCTGTTGGGAGGATGTTTCATCGCTGCAAACATGACTGCTTGTTTGTTGGGGGACAAGTTTGACGTCCAGTTGTGGTGCAAGGTTCTGGCCTTCTTGAGAGCGCAAACCATGAAGAATGTCTCGGAATTTGGTGGGCATCCATTTGATCTTATAAACCAGAAAAGGCCTACGTATGTTGGGAGACTGGTTACTGTCACACTCGATTTTATAAACAAAATCGAATGCACATCACATATATGCCAGGATCTGTTTATACATATATGTGACATTTACAAGAGTGAATATCATAGCAATGTCATTACTAAACGATAAACATCAATACAAAATGACCCGAGGTCTGAAAGAAAATTACACATATCGAGTCTTCAGCGGAACGGGACTCCATCTCCACAGGCAGTCGACCAGGGATACACCAGCCTAGAACGGAGCGTTGAAGCTGTCGTCTTCAGGAGCTGCACATCATCTGTGGGGGGGTAGCAGGGGACAAAGGAGGGGTGAGTACAACGAATTGTACTCCACAAGTGTGGGAAATAAATATGACATGAGGCTTAAATAGGAGGGCTTTATATGGTTGACACGCGCTTAAGCAACAATCCTAATTTTTATCCTATGTCCTTAGCACCTATTTACTAAATGTGAAACCACTAGCTCAACCTGAACCAACCCATCGGAAATCAATCCGATCAAGTAAACCACCATCAAACCAACTGTCCAACTGAGCACCACTAATCATGAAGAAGTCCAAGCCGCTCTTGACCGTGAGCACGGCTGATATATCAGTTTTACACTCTGCAGAGGTTGCACACTTTACCCACGAGTCGTGTTTCCCATTACGCCTCACACTTCCAAGGTGATCAGCCAAGGTCCCACTACAAGGTCTTTCAGAAGTCGTGACTTCCCACCGGTAAACACCCACTAAGGATTCACCGCTAACAGGGAGTCTATTTTCCTCCACTGCAGAAGCCCCCTCTTGTGCCACTAAACCGTCCGACAATGAAAACCAGTGGGACAACTACTTAATTGACCAGGTCCAGAGCCATGTAGCCCTCGTGGTTGCGTGATAAAGCCAGGTTCCTTGTCCATGAAACAGTCCTTAGAATCCGAGCTAGGAATCCAGCACAAACCCAGAGAACCAAACCAAAATCATCATACCATTCTTTCCATCCTGCTCAGATTCCCCAAGCGAACATATTATCAAGGTTTCCAACCTCATCAAGATCATCTCAAGAAATTATTAAGATTAAATTTATTAACCCAACCCACAAGACTGCGAAGCTAAGCATAATACTACAAAACCCGAGCCAGGCTTCAAGGAAGATGTTGGAAAATCTAGTCAACCCTAACATGGGATTCACATTTGACTCAGCATGCAACTAATGGTCTATCTATTCTAATAAAATAAAATAAAGTAGGATGCTGGGATATGATCAAGGACACTTGCCTTTGGAAGAAGAGTGCTCAACAACTTTAAACTCTTGAACCAGGAGATTCACAAACGGCTCGCTTCCTAAGCGCACAAACAATTGAAAACAACACACAATAAATACAAGGAACAGTACACCAAACAGTAGTAAAAGATGATAAAAACATTACTAATGTTTAGAACGCGTTGCTACGAACACGTGAGCGCAAGAATCGCTTAAAACGGAGCTACGATTAGAGAGATATGAGCATTGGAAGCTTTAGGGATCTATATGCAATTATCTAAACTTGAGAAGGGCTTGAACAGAATTATAACAAGATATGAACAGTGAATAAAATGAGGAAAAGAACAATGGTTTCGTGTTAGAGTACAAGGTACAGGTTTAGGGTAAAATTATTCAAGACATTTAGATGCTATAGTGCAAAATTAACATGAGAAAGAATACATCTGCAGTGATTATCAAAAGGGACAGGGGCTGGAATGCAAAAGGAAGGGCTGACTGCCGTGCGCAGGGATCATGTGGTGGTTACTGTGCTGTGGACTCGGCCTACAAACTCATGGACCATTGGTGTTTGATCTGCGGTCTATGGTGAACCAAGTTCATATGAAGGGGTATCTAGTGCATCTGATTTGGACCATGGATCTCGGATCTAAGGGTCACTAGATCATCTCCTTCCCTCAGCACCGGAAAGCAACGGAAAAACACGGTGGCGCCATGCACGAGCTCCGGGGAACGGCCGGAACATCACCGGAAAACTTCAGATCGGCCTACGGTGCACGGAAATCTATGGGAAGCGGCAAAACGGAATGCTAGCGAGATAGGGATCTCACCTAGGGCGTCTAGGAGTGCAGTTGCAGCGCAGTTCGGGTCCGGGACGGAGGGGACGGCGAGAGGTGGAGCAGCAACCAGTGCTTTGCCGTGGACTCGTTCTTTCTGCAGAACGACGACGAGGTGCGGTGACGGGACTTCCTAGTGATGCTGCGACATGGTAATAAGGAGATAAAGACAGAGATGAGAGGGTGAAAGGAACGGAAGACAGGGAGGACAGCCGCATCTTAAACCTTCGTGCCGACGATCCTGGCGGCGTCGGCGGCTCTTGTAGTTGGCGATGGAACTTGGGTGGGAGGCAATGTCTGGTTTTGAAGAGTGGAAGAAGCAGTTGCAGATGTGGATCACGGCATCACGCTCCTCCCGAGGATGTGTGGACGACGAGCAGTAGGAGGTTCGCCAGAGCGGTTGCATAATACGGTGTGGGGAGGGATGACGAGCGGGTCCCACCAGTCATTGAGATCAAGAGAGGACGCGTGTTGGTTCAGGAATTGGATAGGAGAGGCTTTGATCCGACAAGATTTATAGAGGTTAAACTAGCTCGATTTTCTAACCAAAACGAAAACGATCTCGATCGAATGTTGAAATAGATTTTTCATCCAATAAAAACCTAGTGCAAACTATACAACATGAATGCACAAAAAAAATAGATACCTTAAATTGATTATTTGTAAGAAAATGCAGGCTTTTCAATAATTAAATGTTTTGCTATTATCTAATTGTTGAAAAATTTTAGAAATATAAGAAAAATCTATTATTTTCTTAGTGTTATTGGTTCACATCCCAAAATAGAAATTTTGGGGTGTGACAGGACTACCCCCCTTCAAAGGAATCTCGCCCCGAGATTCACTCAAGCAGCACTCAATACGAAGATCCAAATCACATGAGTCACAACAACAATTCATTACAGCGATCTAACGTTGCAAGCATGGGCTTAACCTTATAACTAGAGCAATCTAAAAGTTTTCGTGAAAAATTTTTGCAACAGAGTTTCAAGGGAGTTAGGCAAAGAAGGAAGAGAGATGGTTTTTAGCAAAAATGATTTTAGAAACACGACCATTCTATCTAGGCTAGCGTTCTACGGTCAACCTGGCTCTGATACCACTTTGTCACACTCGATTTTATAAACAAAATCGAATGCACATCACATATATGCCAGGATCTGTTTATACATATATGTGACATTTACAAGATTGAATATCATAGCAATGTTATTACTAAACGATAAACATCAATACAAAATGACCCGAGGTCTGAAAGAAAATTACACATATCGAGTCTTCAGCGGAACAGGACTCCATCTCCACAGGCAGTCGACCGGGGATACACCAGCCTAGAACGGAGCGTTGAAGTTGTCATCTTCAGGAGCTGCACATCATCTGTGGGGGGATAGCAGGGGACAAAGGAGGGGTGAGTACAACGAATTGTACTCCGCAAGTGTGGGAAATAAATATGACATGAGGCTTAAATAGGAGGGCTTTATATGGTTGACACGCGCTTAAGCAACAATCCTAATTTTTATCCTATGTCCTTAGCACCTATTTACTAGATGTGAAACCACTAGCTCAACCTGAACCAACCCATCGGAAATCAATCTGATCAAGTAAACCACCATCAAACCAACTGTCCAACTGAGCACCACTAATCTTGAAGAAGTCCAAGCCGCTCTTGACCGTGAGCACGGCTGATATATCAGTTTTACACTCTGCAGAGGTTGCACACTTTACCCACGAGTCGTGTTTCCCATTATGCCTCACACTTCCATGGTGATCAGCCAAGGTCCCACTACAAGGTCTTTCAGAAGTCATGACTTCCCACCGGTAAACACCCACTAAGGATTCACCGCTAACAGGGAGTCTATTTTCCTCCACTGCGGAAGCCCCCTCTTGTGCCACTAAACCGTCCAACAATGAAAACCAGTGGGACAACTACTTAATTAACCAGGTCCAGAGCCATGTAGCCCTCGTGGTTACGCGATAAAGCCAGGTTACTTGTCCATGAAACGGTCCTTAGAATCTGAGCTAGGAATCCAGCACAAACCCAGAGAACCAAACCAAAATCATCATACCATTCTTTCCATCCTGCTCAGAATCCCCATGCCAACATATTATGAAGGTTTCCAACCTCATCAAGATCATCTCAAGAAATTATTAAGATTAAATTTATTAACCCAACCCACAAGATGCGAAGCTAAGCATAATACTACAAAACCTGAGCCAGGCTTCAAGGAAGATGTTGGAAAATCTAGTCAACCCTAACATGGGATTCACATTTGACTCAGCATGCAACTAATGGTCTATCTATTCTAATAAAATAAAATAAAGTAGGATGCTGGGATATGATCAAGGACACTTGCCTTTGGAAGAAGAGTGCTCAACAGCTTTGAACTCTTGAAACAGGAGATTCACAAACGGCTTGCTTCCTAAGCACACAAACAATTGAAAGCAACACACAATAAATACAAAGAACAGTACACCAAACAGTATTAAAAGATGATAAAAACATTACTAACGTTTAGAACGCGTTGCTACGAACACGTGAGCGCAAGAATCGCTTAAAACGGAGCTACGATTAGAGAGATACGAGCATTGGAAGCTTTAGGGATCTATATGCAATTATCTAAACTTGAGAAGGGCTTGAACAGAATTATAACAGGATATGAACAGTGAGTAAAATGAGGAAAAGAACAATGGTTTCGTGTTAGAGTACAAGGTACAGGTTCAGGGTAAAATTATTCAAGACATTTAGATGCTATAGTGCAAAATTAACATGAGAAAGAATACATCTGCAGTGATTATCAAAAGGGACAGGGGCTGGAATGCAAAAGGAAGGGCTGACTGCCGTGCACAGGGATCATGTGGTGGTTACTGTGCTGTGGACTCGGCCTACAAACTCATGGACCATTGGTGTTTGATCTGCGGTCTATGGTGAACCAAGTTCATATGAAGGGGTATCTAGTGCATCTGATTTGGACCATGGATCTCGGATCAAAGGGTCACTGGATCATCTCCTTCCCTCGGCACCGGACAGCAACGGAAAAACACGGCAGCACCATGCACGAGCTCCAGGGAACGGCCGGAACTTCACCGGAAAACTTCAGATCGGCCTACGGTGCACGGAAATCTATGGGAAGCGGCAAAACGGAAAGCTAGCGAGATAGGGATCTCACCTAGGGCGTCTTGGAGTGCAGTTGCAGCGCAGTTCGGGTCCGGGACGGAGGGGACGGCGAGAGGTGGAGCAGCGACCAGTGCTTTGCCGTGGACTCGTTCTTTCTGCAGAACGACGACGAGGTGCGGCGACGGGACTTCCTAGTGATGCTGCGACGTGGTAATAAGGAGATAAAGACAGAGATGAGAGGGTGAAAGGAACGGAAGACAGGGAGGACAGCCGCATCTTAAACCTTCGTGCCGATGATCCTGGCCGCGTCGGCGGCTCTTGTAGTTGGCGATGGAACTTGGGTGGGAGGCAATGTCTGGTTTTGAAGAGTGGAAGAAGCAGTTGCAGATGTGGATCACGGCATCACGCTCCTCCCGAGGACGTGTGGACGACGAGCAGTAGGAGGTTCGCTAGAGCGGTTGCATAATACGGTGTGGGGAGGGATGACGAGCGGGTCCCACCGGTCATTGAGATCAAGAGAGGACGTGTGTTGGGTCAGGAATTCGATAGGAGAGGCTTTGATCCGACAAGATTTATAGAGGTTAAACTAGCTCGATTTTCTAACCAAAACGAAAACGATCTCGATCGAATGTCGAAATAGATTTTTCATCCAATAAAAACCTAGTGCAAACTATACAACATGAATGCACAAAAAAAAATAGATACCTTAAATTGATTATTTGTAAGAAAATGCAGGCTTTTCAATAATTAAATGTTTTGCTATTATCTAATTGTTGACAAATTTTAGAAATATAAGAAAAATCTATTATTTTCTCAGTGTTATTTGTTCACATCCCAAAATAGAAATTTTGGGGTGTGACAGTTACACCTTTTGAAGATGCTGTGCTGTATTGTGAGCATGAATGCTCTGAACAAGAGGAGCTACCAAAGATAAAACTCCAAGATGTCATGTTTGGAAGCGTTAAGGCTCATGGGAAATTCGATATCCTAGGATGGAGGTCTCGGATACCGCCCTACCATAGCTATGTCAATACTTGTGAGATTCGGGAGCTAAAAACTTCTTCTGCCAAGAGGAAGCGTTCTGTATAAAATAGTCACACTTAGTTAAACTTTCTTAAGTTTACTTGAGGAAGACGTGAATTTTCTTTTGATAGGCTGTCACAAGTCGCAATTTTGTTAAAAGCTATCACAGGTTACAACAATGTCAAACTGTACTACCACCTTGTCATGAATAGAGTGTTCATGTTTATTGTTTACAGAATAATGATGGTCTTCTTCTCCCTCAATTGTAAATGAACATGCCTAACTCTACAGCATATATATTGTGAAAAGAACGGTATATTTGAATAGATTTGGCTCCGGAAGCAGCCCCATCAAAATCTTCTCCGTCAGAGGCCTCAACTATTGCTTGGTCGCTGCTCGGGACTACGGAAACTCTAACACCAAAGCAGTTGGTAGGATGCCAGAGCAATTACTCTTTGTGCAGTAACAAGTTGATGGCCTGTTCTGTTTGGGACCAAATATGCTTTTCCATAAAACATAAATGTACGCATGGATGGTGAAACATAAGAGGGTTAGTTCTTCATTTTAGTATTATTTGATTACAGTTCTATCATCATAATCTCTGAAGTCGTTATTACTACAGTTGGTTGATGGAACAAACAGGTCTAAAGAGGAATTACAGAGGTATGTCTCAGGTGGTGCACGGTCTTCATTTTTCTGACTTAGAAAACAATCACGATGTACACCTTAACGTTCTGATATTATAGTGGCTTTTACCTGGAAGAAACAATATACAATTGTAGGAATATCGAGTCACGAGGGTTTGACTATTTGTCGATCATGAAGGTAATAGTCATTGTGCTAGTTCTCCTCATGTAGTCATGTAGCATCTCCACATGAGTAGGTACTGTGGCAGAGAAGAGAGGAAGAGCAGGTGTTTCTAAATATGTGAAAACAGAAATTGTGTTTGATCAATACTGTTGACACCTTTCGGAGTCAACGGTGTGCGGAGGAGCTCCTTGCAGCACCTCCCCGCATGCACCGGTCAAACCAGTGCGGGTGACCGGTCAGGCTGGTCGCCGGAGAATCCTGCGGTAGACCAACGAACGCCCGCCCGGGAGGGACCCCGTCGGGGCAAGCGTACCTTGGGTTGTCCTAGGCTCGGTAGGCCAGCTAGGACGTTCTCTCATGCCACGGAGGTAGTAGAGGAACAGCACATGGGGTTGGAAAAGTAAGGGAACGAGGAAGAAGGTAAAAACGATAAAGATAGATTTCATAGATTCGATTGTGATGATCCCTCAATCGGCCGTGACCCTTTATATTTATAGGGTGGGGAGGTCTTGCCCTGCAAGGAAATCCTTTTACAAGACTAATCTATCAGGACTCCTTGATTTGGCTCGGAATCGGGGGCACCGGTCAGAACGGTGCACCTGGCGTGCAGATTTTGGGTGTGAACACATGCCCCCCTGTTTTTCTGGTAAAGCTTCCGTGTCAGAAAACATTCACAAAGATTAAAATTGGCTGAAGACGATGGTCAACAATGCATCGCTCATATGTAAAGTCTATATAGATGCTATTGTGACCGAAATAAAAACCTAATAGTTACAGCATGTATGAAACTACATTTTGGGCTTCTAAACAACATCTCTAACAATTTAAGTCCTGATCTGTCGAAGAACATCAGTGCTGTAGCAGTGTAGCTACTTTTGTTGCAGTCAGATGCAGGAGGAAGAACGCGACGTCTGGGACATGGAGCCGGCGGCCACGGCGAGGGCCCGGTGGAAGAACTCCAGGAGGAAGAACGCGGCAAGCCCCAATACAAGAAGTGCGAGGCGTGCCACGGCGACGGCGGCAAAGGCACACAGCGAGAGCCTGCTGGCTGGGCCTGCGCGGGTTCATGTACCACGTTCCGCGCGGGACCAGCATGGGTGCAGGTTTTGCTGCAGAAGTGCATGAGGAGGGATGCGATTCACTTTGACTTGGGGGTGTTTAGATGGAGGGGTAAATAGGGCGAATTTACCTCAAATTTACCCCTAAGGTGCAAATGTGGTGGGGTAAATGTTTTACCCCCTAATTCCATTTACCCCTAAAAAGGTAGCAAATTGGAGAAAAATTGTGGTGGACCCCAACCCTCTCTCTCACATCCACATCCACATTTACCCCTCAATCCAAACACCTCAAGGAGCAAACATTATTAGAGGCAAATGGAAGGGGCAAAACATTTTCCTTGAGGTAAACATTTACCCCTTCAATCCAAACAGGTGGCCTACAGCCCGGACGGTAAATGAGACACCGTCCACCCTGGGTGTCCCCGCGGCCTGCGCGCGCTCGCCGTCGTCGGAGGTCACCCGCCGCGCTAGCTTGCACCGGAGGTCCTCGTCTCCGCTTCCTCGGCGACACCGCCTCTGGCCGAGCGCCTCCTTCCTTTCCCCGCGTTGCGCCTTCGCACCTGCTCGCCGCGGAACGCCCCGCGCGCGCGGAGCAGACCCCTGGCCCTGGCGCACGCATGCCGTCGCCGACTCGTCGCCCCTCCAACCCGTTCTCCTAACCACCCGCGATTTCGGTGCCTCGACATCGGCCTCTGCGATGCCCTTGTCTAGCACAGCGCGTGAGCTCACTCACCTTGAGCACCACATGTCTGTTACGTCTGAAAATCGCATCTCTGCACACTACGTGGAGGTTGATAGGCGTCGCCCTTACACTGCAACTGCAAAGTTCAAAGGCAAATTGATGGTTTCTTTGCACAAGTTATCAATTAGGGTGTAACCAGAAACACTCATGAGAATGGGATGGCGTTAACTTCACTCTACCTGCTGTCAAAAGGCAGGTAGTGTTCATGGTGATGTTTAGTGTTCACAATTTGCATTGTCACTGCAGGTTGTACTTTGTGCATGGTAGATCGACTGGCCACTATTTTGACTGATATACTGCAGGTTCTACTTTGTGCATGGTAGATCGACTGGCCACTATTTTGACTGATAAAGCTGAGCTTTCAGGCCACCAATTTGACTGATAACCTGTTTAGTTCGCATAAATATCTCCAAAAATTTCTCAAATCGAACTTTGGACACTAATTAGGAGTATTAAACATGGATTAATGAGAAAACCCATTCCGTAACCCTTTTAATTTTTCGAGACGAATTTAGCGAGTCTAATTATGTCATGATTAAACAATGTTGTGCTATAGTAATCAATCTTTAATGACAGATTAATTAGTCTTAATAGATTCATCTCGCGATTTCCCGTCCATCCATGTAATTAGTTTTGTAATTAGTCTACATTTATTATCCCTAATAGATCTTGAAAGAGGCCGTCAAAAATTTCTAGGAAGGGAATCGTTGCAAGTACAGTATGTTGCGTAGGTGCAAATGTCAATAGCTGTTTCTCCCAAATGCATATTTATAAATTTCATGATCAGCAGACACACCAGCACTCGACGTTATCGTCGATGAGGTGGCCACGGTGCGGCACATTACACACATGCTGCGAAACACCATACATGGTTGCCACCTTCACATGCCAAAATATATATGAACACAGAGAGGAGGGTCACTCTTCACAAACATCCGTAGCAAATTCTGTCAAAAACTTACTCCTGTTTCTCTAGTCCACGGATTTTGGAAGAAATGTTAGGGATGCTATAGGTATTTTGAGCTCCATGGTCCGTGATGCAAATGACTAAATGAGGCTAATCCTGTCTGTTCTTACAGCATGCACCTCCTGTTGAGCATGCATGCACAAGGTTTTAAATACCGGTGGGAACCGGTCCGGTTACGGCGGTAACCGGCCCCACCGGTCCGGACCGGTAGCGGTACCGGCCGGTTCCCAACTGGTCCAATTCAAATTTTCAAATTTAGATTCAAAAAATTGAAAAATGTAAAAAAAATTGAAAATACTTCAAGATTTATAGAATCTAATGGTGTCAAATTTTTTCAAATATTAGTTAATTTAGTATTTTTTGCGGGCGTTAGAAGTTCAATCAAAAAAGAAAAAGAACAAAAATTGGGCCGGTTGAACTTCTAATGCCCGCAAAAAATACGTGAGCGTACGAATCACCTGGGTATACCTATGGGTACGAACGAATCCGCAAGCGTACGGATATACCGTTGTAGCACTTCACCTAAGGAGTATTCCAAAGGGTATCGAATCCTAGGAACAGAAGGGGAGCTCTACGAATGACTATCCAAGGACACAAGATCCCTGCTGAGGTGGATCGGGAGATGAGGAGTCTCCTATGGGTATTGATTCAAGAAGGGCGCTAGCTCGTGATAAGGACACTCGCTTCGGGCAACGGTTCCTTTCTGGCTATAACAGTCGGTTCTGGCCGAAAGCTCTACGCCGTATCCGACCGTGGAGGAGTACAAAGGGTCCAACGGCTGTCACTACCGCGACCTACCTCAAGACAATCCGTGGGATACAGGGCAAACAAAGGATAACTCGCAATCTAGACACCATGTCTACAACACCGATCACTACTATAGCACGGCTACGTCTGACGTCCCATAGCAACACTATAACACTCCGTATAAATACAGAGCGACGAACCCGCGAGTACGGGCTAGGCCTCACTCATCATGGAATCAAATAGGCGACAGGAGATATGAATGATACTTTGATCTAAATTAGATATGCATAAGTATCCACTATATTCTAATCGACGAATAGTCATATGAACGGATAAACAACTTATGCAGCTTCTCCACAGGATTGAAAGGAATGGTTCAACAAGAACTCAAGCCTAAGATCAAGAACGGATGAAGAACACAAAAACATATCACCTATGCATGAATGCTACTTTAGTCTGATTAGAATATACTGAAATACTCACTTTAGTCTAAATGAAGAACGACATCATCCACGAGGTACAAGGGGATGATGGATGGTGAACGGATCATCACCATCTCACCTCTACTCACTCACACACTCCCTCTATACATAGCACCACCTAGTCTAGATCCTCCACACACACACCCATGGTGAGGTGAGGTTTCACCTCAACCAAGAGAGGAGGGGAGGGGAGAAAGAGACAAATGTGAGAAGTTGCCTTCAAGTGTGTTGTCCTTTGCTTACCCCTCCTCTCTTCTATTCATAGGGGCTGGCCGACTTCGTGAGACACCTCGAGCACCCCCCGGAATGTGTCAAGGAGCCAACCAGGAGCCCACACGTGGAAGGCCAGGATGAGCCGAGCCAGAGGCAGTTCGGCCGACCTGTGGGGTCGGCCGACCCCTGGGTGGGCCCTCTTGCCTTATGCTTTCTCCAGGTGGCTGTCAGGTGGGTGCTCAAGGTGGTTCCAGGTGCCCACGTGGTTTTGAGGCAGTTTGGGCGTGTAGGTAGGCCATAGGATCCATGTGATGCACATGTGGCGGCTTCTGATTCGTCGGGTCTTTTTCCCATGGATTGATGATGTCATGGATCCAGGGGATGCTTGCAATTGCATGGCAACCCCTCATTGGCTGAATCTGAATTGCTTGAATCATGGAGGTGTGTTTTCCTCTCTTTTCTTGTGCTAAATACCTGCATTCATCTTTGCATTGCCACTGGTGGAATTTATCAGTATAAGCTCCTATTCTACTGTGGATGCATGGTTCTGGTGGTGCAATGCAGGAGTTGACATCCTTAAAATAGGCACTTAATAGTCGTCAACAATTGACCATGCCTCATGACATGCTTCTTGACAAACCGAAAACCACCTTTATAACCACCCAGTTACGGAGTAGCGGTTGATAACCCCTAAGTAGGTCAATTCACATCTTGAGTAGATGCGACAATCTCAAGTCTAAGGACATAGCGTACACGTTTTGTAAACAGAGAACTACATAACAAAGTCTCAAATTGGGTCAGTCCAGCCCTATGTCATACATGTGCCCACATTATTAGTTATACATCTCCATGTTCATGACTTGTGAAACATAGTCATCAACTAATACATGTGCTAGTCATTAACTCATACTAGGGACAACTTTTGAATAACCATACAAGTAAAAGAGTTTCACAAACAATTCACATAATTACCAATCAAATACAAGTCGTCTTTCATGGATATTCAATAAAAGAGCAAAGTGTCATGGATACAATAAAATATAATCATCTCTATGATTCGTTATAAGACATATTTCTAACATTCTTCCACTTGCACTTGAGCTAATCTAAAATGTATCTAATACCCATAGCTCTCATGTGCGCCTCATGCTTAGGCTGTGGAAGGGGTTTTGTCAAAGGATCTGCAACATACAAATCTGTGTGTACTTTGCATATCTTGATATTACTTCATCTAACGATCTCTCGTATCAGATGAAATTTCCGCAGTACATGTTTATTCTTTTGGTGGTTCCTTGGCTCCTTTGGTTGCGCAATATCCCTAGTGTTGTCACAGTAAAGATCCAATGGGCTAGAGACACTCAGAACCACACCAAGTTCAGAAAGGAACTTCCTTATCCAAACACCCACCTTTGCAGCTTCCGAAGCCACGATGTACTCAGCTTCTGTTGTAGAATCAGCCACTGCTCCTGCTTGGAACTCTTCCAGCTCACAGCACCACCGTTTATCATAAATACATGTCCTGATTGTGACTTTGAATCGTCTTGGTCAGTTTGGAAACTAGCATCAGTGTAACCCGTTACAATGAGCTCCTCCCACCACCATAGACTAGGAACATGCCTTTTGTCCTTCTTAAGTACTTAAAAACATTTTTAACCACTGTCCAATGACCCTCACCTGGATCAGATTGGTATCTGCTTGTAACACTATGCACATATGAAATATCTGGACGTGTACATATCATTGCATACATAATAGATCCGATGGCCGAAGCATACACTATTTATCTACTCTTGCATTCCCGCTCATCAGTAGTCGAAGGACACTGAGTCTTGCTAAGATGTATGCCATGTGACATAGGCAAGAACCCTTTCTTCACCTCTTCCGTGTTGAACCTTTTCAACACTTTATCAATGTAAATGTCTTGGCTTAATCCTATAAGCCTTTTTGATCTATCTCTATAGATTTTGATGACCAAAATGTATGCCGCCTCACCTAGGTCCTTCGTCAATAAACATTTTCAATGAGGTCTTAGCGGCCTCAAGCATAGGAATGTCATTTCCAATCAGCTATATGTCATCCACATAAGATTAGAACTACTAATAAAGAGCTCCCACTTGCCTTCTTGTAAACACAAGGCTCTTCTTCACTCTGAATGAATCCAAACCCTTTAACTACTTCATCAAAGCGAAGGTTCCAACTCCGAGATGCTTGCTTCAATCCATAAATGAACTTTTGAAGTTTGCATACCTTTCCAGCATTGATTGGATCAACAAATCCCTCAGGCTGTGTCATATACACATCCTCAGTCAGATTCCCATTTAGGAAAGCTGTTTTGACATCTATCTGCCATATCTCATAATCGAAATATGAAGCTATAGCTAGAATGATTCGAATAGATTTAAGCATCGCTACGAGCGAGAATGTCTCGTCGTAGTCAACTCCTTGAACTTGTCGAAAACCTTTTGCAACAAGTCAAGCTTTATAGATGTGAACATTTTCATCCATGTCTCTCTTCTTCTTATAGATCCATTTGCACTCTATGGGTTTAATACCATCTGGCGGGTCTACCAAGTTCCAAACTTCATTGTCACCCATGGAATTAATTTCGGATCTCATGGCACTTTGCCATTTCTCGGAATCTAGGTCCATCATTGCTTCCACATATGTCATAGGTTCATCATTGTCCAACAATAATATGTCACGCTCTCCCGTAATCATGAGATTGAGCTTATCAGTTGCGTGACGTGCCCTTTCAGACCTTCGTGGTTGTGGTGGTGCTTCTCTTGCCACGAGCATCTCAACTCGTTCAGCTACATTAGCATCACTTGTGAAATCTTGCCCAAGTGGCTCATCTTGAACTTCTGCAAGATATACCTTCTGTCTACATTTCTCTCTTTTAAGAAACTCTTTCTCTAAGAAAACACCATTCTGGGCGACAAACACTTTGCCTTCCGACCGGTTGTAGAAATAATATCCCAAGGTTTACTTTGGCTATCCCACGAATATGTACTTATCCGATTTGGGTGTTAATTTATCTGATTGATGTTTCTTCACATAAACCTCACAATCCCAAATTTTCAGAAAAGACAAACTGGGAGTCTTACCAGTCCACATCTCATATGGTGTCTTAACTACGAACTTAGACGGTACCCTATTTAAAGTGAAAGTTGTGGTTTCTAGAGCATACCCCAAAATGATAATGGTAGGTCCGACTGGCTCATCATTGATCGAACCATGTCCAACAAAGTTCGATTACGTCGCTCGGATACGTCATTTCTCCGAGGTGTTCCAGGTGGCATAGGTTGTGGAACAATTATGCAACTCTTTAGATGACTGCTAAACTCGTGGCTCCAATTCACACTCCACAAAGGCTTTAGAGACATTGAATCTTTCAGTCCTAGCCTGTGTGGTGAACATATCTTTGAGTGCTACGACCATATCGTGCACATGGACTGACTCAAACTGCATTTGCAAGTTAGGTTCCATACACGCAAAGCAAAAGGCAACCCACTTCAAGATCGACATCCCATGCCTTCTTGTAAGCGTCCTTTTCGGTGAGTGTTGCATTTTCATCAGCCTCCTATGGTAAATGGGTGTCTAGAACCTCTTCCTTTTTCTCAACCTTAAGAATAATTCTCAGGTTACGGATCGAATCCGTATAGTTCGTTTCATTCAACTTGTCCTTCTTAAGGACCGTACACAAAGAAAATTCCTTACTAGGTGCCATCTACAACAAAATAATAAATGCAAAATACTAGGACAAAATATCCATGACTGAGTAAAATAAAAGAATTTACTTCCACTAAACTCAATATCCCCACGTTGATACTTAGTGATTCAGAATCCACAACTAACAAGTCTACTAGTGAGCTTTTGCGTTACCGCTAGTAAACATGGTAGATCGGTAAGAAACTCTTTGCTAATCATATCACATATGACTCCTGTTGTTGGGTGACATCCCTATGTCTAGGCTCCTAACCTTTATGCCCCAAAGTCCTTAACCGTTAAGATGACTTTGATAAGCAAACCAACACTTATGCATGTAAGTATCTGATACAAACCCGTCTTGTCAAGTAAAACTTGTGGCACCCTAATTTCATAGACCCACCACTAATTGTAGGAGACGTGGGATGGTGGCAAGTGCTGGGAGGGCATGTTAACTTAAAATTCCAAAGGGATCGTTCTACTCGTAACATCACATGCAAGAAAATAACCATTGTTGCATGTAAAAGTAGAATGGTAAGAACGACATTCACATAGTTGTTACACGGTATGGCCCATTGTCACATGGTGATCTCCATCTCCATGATCTGTGTGTGCCATCCTCCATGTGATGAGTCATCCAAGAACTATCTAATGCATGTTAGTAATGAAACTTACACAATCGCTTATTAGATCATCACAAATTGGTACGCAGACCATTACATTAATTTTGACAAGACATGTGGCTCCAGTCATATTGCCGTACGCGTGACACGCAGGTCACGAATAAATTACACACATGCATCACATACACATATAGGCCATACCAATCACAAAACATGCAAAACAGATTATCGCAATTCCGACGTCCAAACTTAAAACGCTCGAAAAACCATCTTGCAAGCCGAACTTGGCAAGTCTAATTTCGTCGAGACTAGCAAAGTTGGTTGATCACATGTGTAAAATTTTCAGTAGATCAATTTTCATATAGAAAACGTCTTCATCCGAGTTAACCATGAAAAGTTATGGTTGTTTTACCGAACAACATATTTTCTGGTTTTCCCAGGCCGGTAGCAGATCCAATCTGCCGCCGCCACGCATCTCATGCGCCTGACACTTGACCTAGCTTCGATTCGACCAATCCAATTGATCTCCTTCTCGTTGCGACTAGGTTTACGTGTATCACTTAACTCCGATGGCGAAATTCCGATCGGTAGGAGTAATTCGTTACACGACCATCACAGCAAGAACACGAAACCGATCAAAATTTCGATCTACATCTGCATATCTCCATATGCACACATCCCGAATCTAATACTTAGTAGCTACGGCTCTGGTACCACTGAAGGGATACGGGGTGGCTACGCTAGCGCAAAACAAATTCTTTTACCCCATAAACCAGGAACTACTGCTGTTATAGATCACGAGATTACCACTAGACGCGCAGATGCAGCGGAACCGTCTCGATGTAGACGAACGCGTCGAGGGTAGCAGGTAGTGCAGTTTCTCACGTCCTTCTTGTCCTTCACGTGTGGCTTGTCCGATCCAAGTGCTCTAGATGCAACACCTCCAAGGTATCCACACGTACGGAGAAGGAAGCATCGCATGCCGGATTGCTAGGTCCATGAGTGCGACGAGGACAGAGCGTGGGCGGCGCGGCTGCTACTTGAGAGTCGTCCTTTTCAGGAGGGGTGTGGTCCATATTTATTGGGAGGAAATCCTCCACACCATCGTCCATTAGCAATACGGGACTAATAGATGGTGTACCCCTTCCAACGCTAATGGGCTTTACAACATTTGTGGCTCATTAGGACTTTTACACCATAATGAATCAAATCCATCCGAGCCCACAGGGGCGGAGCTAGAGAAAAATTGTGGGGGGTGCAGGACTTCATCCCAATCATAGATGTTCAAGAGACGCTGTGTTGTGGGTGCGGAGTTTTGAGCTAGAGGGGTGCTAAAAGGGTGAAAAAATGATCATATCAATTGATTTTCATTTTTGCTCTGGGTGCGGCCGCACCCACGTGGCCAAATCTAGATCCGCCCCTGCGAGCCCACTAGTGGATCGAATCCAGTTGGCTCTAGGGCATATTTCCAACACGAACCGCGATGGATCAGTAATGGGCGGCCGCTGGCACGAGCTGGGCACGGGTAGGGCCTGTGCCTATCAGGGACCCAGATGAAAATAATAAGAAAGTAGTTATATGAAGGATGAGATGCTTTATGATTCGTTCTAGGAAGTAAAAAAACAGAGTACTGGAGCAGTTCTCAAATTTTAAATATGACAAAATAGGTGTTCCGCTCCCCCCAATTTTACCCCAGAGGTCAAGCTCGTCCTTCATCCTTATACTAATATACAGCACCTCATGCTAGCATGAGGTCAATGCAAAATATCACTTTATTCCATTGGGTCATGCCCATCCTTATTTGGAAAATATAATATAATGGATCCAATTAGTATGATGATTTGAGTATCTTACTATTACTAATTGGAGGCTCCTTTTGATGCCTCCAGGTGATGCCACTTAGGATCCTAGGTGGACAATCTAAAAAATAGAGAAATCATATAAATTCTCACAAAAATCAGAAACATCCTACCATCAATCCAACATCTCTAATCATAATAGTCATTGGATCTGTTATCTTTCTAAAAAATTACCCACCTCTGCGATTATGAAAATAGACAAAAGTAACCCACTAAACATGTATCTAAATTAGAGAAATCATATAAATTCTAACAAAAATCAGAAACATCCTACCATCAATTCAACATCTCTAATCATAATAGTCATTGGATCTGTTATCTTTCTAAAAAATTACCCACCTCTGCCATTATGAAAATAGACCAAAGTAACCCCTAAACATGTATATAAATTACACACATATGCCATTATAAAAAATAATGTAAATTACCCACCTATGCTACTAAAAAACAATATCAAATAACCCCAAATTTGCATATAAATTATCCAATTATGTGCTTATTAAATTTAAACTAACCCCTAAATATGAATCTAAATCATATAGTTATAATAAAATTTTAAATTGCATCAATATGAACTTTTAAATTACTATTTTTATAATTATTAATGTATTATTTAGGTTTTTCTCAAAAATTTATTATTTATGTTATTGTTTATATAAAAAATATTTCTCATAATGTGTGTCGTTATATACTCATATATTCATAAATGAGAGACAAATAAGAATACCAATTTTTATGTTGTTCGTAGTTTAAAATAAAGTGTTTAATTAAATACAAGTCAAACACATATGGATGTGCTATGTTAAGCGAAAAAACTATTACAAACTAAATCTATTACAATTATTAGAATAATATGTAATAGATGAATGAGAGCATGAGATAGATAGTTATAATTATTAGCTATTTCTAACTAGCCCGTGCGGGGGCACGGGTTGATAGACTAGTATATCAAATTTATGATAGGATGTTTTGTTTTTTTAAGATAATTTCTTAGATTTCTCGATTTTTTTCAGAGTGTCCACTTATAATTTCTACGTGGCATCAATGTGCAGGCTTGTAAAGGAGCATGTAACAGTAATAGTAAGATAATAATATTGTCATTGAATCACATAAATCAGAATCTTAGCCTATCGGGCCAATTTTTCATACACTAGAGATGCTGCTACTCTCTAACGTATAGGCTAATTGGAACAGATGTTGCTACTCTCTAACCTCTCTAACTACAAAAGGGAAACATATAAAAAACAAAGAAAGAACGAAAGGCCTCGCATGAGCAGCTCCACCGCCACCTTGCTCTCTCGGGCCATCAGCACCATCCTCTTGTTCTGGCTGTACATGCTCCCGCTCATGCGACGCCTCTGAGGCCGCCTCGGGCTGTGACGACGATGGCAGCGGGTCATCGTCGCTCAGACCTCTGCCACTCTCTGGCTCCGACCCATTCTCCTCTGGCGGTTCCAGCACTGACTCTGATGCAGGCTGTACCTGCACTGATAGTGGTATGTCCTCGCTCGGTTCGGCGCCATCCTCCGGTCCCTGTCGAATCATCAGCTCCACCACCTCATGGGTCTCGGGTTGGACTAATGACGACGGTTCCTCACTCAGCCTCTCCTCCGCCTCGGGTTGCTGCAACAACACCTCCTGGTCATCATGCAACTGCGCTAGCATCATTTGTACCAGTCCCGAGACGACATGCTGTTCCTGTTGATGCAACACCTCCCCCCAGTCCACATGCTGCAATGACGACGGCAATTGATCCTCACTCAACAACCTGCTGGCACCGTCGTCCTCCGGTCCAGATTGGATATGCTCCGGCGGATGCAACACCTCCAGGTGCTCAATCTGCACCGACGACGCTAACGTGTTCCCATTCTGCCTGTCACCGTCGATCTCTGATCCGGACCGGAACTTCTCGGGCACCTCCTGATTCTCAATCCCAAACGGCAATCCGTCCTCACTCGGCACCGCGTCATCATTCTCCGGTCCCAATAGGATGGGCATCTGCCCTGTCGGCTCCACTTCCAACTCCGATAGTGCCTCCTGAGAAGCCTCCGCTCCAATGGTCAAGATATACTTCAGCGCCTCCTCTACTCTCACCAGCTGCTTCTGAAGCTCTCTGTAATTGAACCGCTTCTGTGACATCAAAATGTCGTTTATTATCCGACTAAAATCAATTATTGGTGGGGAGGGATCGTCTTCACTTTGCCCGGCGGCATTTTCCAGGAATTCCTGCATCCACGGCGGCTCCATTTCCAAGTGCGATAAGCTCCTCCGGTTCCAGCTCCGAGCTGCTTCAGTGGTCAACATATAGTCCTGCTCGAAGGGGTCGTCTTCACTTTGCCCGGCGGCAGTTTTCAGGTATTCCAGCATCCACGGCGGCTCCATTTCCAAGTGCGGTAAGCTCCTCCGGTTCGACTCGAGCAGCAGCTTCTCCAGCTCCAGCTCCGCGCTCCGAGCTGCTTCAGTTCTCAACATATTGTCCTGCTCGAGCTCCAGCTCCTTCATCTCCATCTCCAGCTCCAGCGCCTCCTCCTTTACTCTCTCACCAGCTGCTTCAGAAGCTCTCTGTGCATCCTCACCGACAGCGAAAGGTTCCTGGCACCATCCTCCGGTGATGGTGTGGGGTCTTCGCTTGGTACGGGACGGCTAATGATGTCTTCCAGCTTCTGCAGCACCTCCCAGGACTCGGGCCTCATCGATGGCGATGCGTTCACACATTGCAGCGCCAACGTCATCGTGCCAATGAGTTTATCCTCTGCGGCCTTGTCCAGCATCAGCTCCTGGTCGAACACGGTCGTCCACTCTTTGTGCACAACGGACGCTACCCACTGAGGCAGGTTTATGTTGCTGGGCTTGCCGGTAAGGAGCTCGAGCATGATAATACCTAGGTTGTACACGTCGGTCTGCTTGGTGCGGCTGGCAGTCATCAGATTGGACAGCTCCGGCGCACGGTAGCCCATTTCGGTTGCCAATTCGACAACTTAGAGTTGGCAGCAGTCGTCATCAGACGGAACAGCCCAAAATCTCCAATCTTTGGGTGTAGGTCCAGATCAAGGAGGACGTTCCTGGCGGTGAGGTTGCCGTGGATGATTCTCTTGTCATCGTGAAGGCAGGCCAGGCCACTGGCCACGGGCTATCCCTTTGGCGATTTCCATTCGCGTTTCCCAGCTCATGCCGCCGCGTGCTAAATCACCTAAAGAATCATGTCTGTTAGTACAGGCTAAGTAGAGTTGAATTGAACCTCATGAAATAAGGAAGTGCGATTCTCAAAAAAAAAAAAAAAAATAAGGAAGTGCGGAATTTCAGTTAACGCAACTAGTACAAGCGTGTGCTTATTAGATTCTGATGTAGATATTCTTTTTCAAAAAAATGGAGACAAGGCTAGCTCGATCCCCTTCCCATTTCATAGAAAAAAACCAAATGCTTCATATATAGAGCACGAGGGATATTTACAAGAAAAATATTAACAAATGAGGAACTGAAAATTTTCGCAATTAGACATTGTGACATTATAATATAACTAGTAAAGTGCCACTACCGGAAAGGCAGAAACCCTGTACGTCACTGTGTGCCCAAACATTCGCCGTGTGTTTTCTGTCGGGCACACGGCGACGTCAACGTTCGCCGTGTGTTCCCAGGGACACAAGGCAAACAACTCCTTGCTCTCCGCAGGTGACGGACGTGAGAGTTCGAGCTGGCCGTTACTCTTCGCTGTGTGTCAAACGATGACACACAGCGACTATACCTATTCGTCATGTGTCAAAAACAGCGACTATACCTCTTCGCCGTGTGTTTTTCTAATGGCACACGGTGAAGGAACCCAAAAAAATCATGTTCCAACCTCCAAACTTTTGCTCAGTCCATATGGAACATCTAGTAACCTATGTTAAAATTTGAAGCATTTTTGCATTTGTTTGTTATATTTAACTACTTAATTACAATTCAAGCAATTTTTGAATCAAATCAAATTTGAACTGCAAGTGATTGAAACAATAGAATAAAATGAGTAAAAAAATAATATTCATATTATTTAGCCCAATTTATGGTCTTAACCATTAAATCAAAAGATAATTCGAACAACATAATCAGGAAACACGACCATGTCTGTGTAACTCAATGATTTTAGAATTCTAAAATATGCAAATGAAGTCCGAAAATTATGAGATTTGTCAATATCTCATCATATCATATGTGGAGACTATGAAAAAAATTGAGTGAGTTTTGGACATTTTTCATGTACGATGCTTACAAACGGAAACATCTCCAAAGAAGTTTCATAGAGTTAAAGAAGGATGTGGTTAGGTTTTAATTGAAAGTGATGGTTGAATTTGAGTTTGACTTTAAAAGTTTTTCTAATATTCACATACACCATTGTAACACCCTGAAATTTTCCGATTTCAGGATGTTATTAGGAAGAATAATTAAGCAACGATTTTGACATAATTTTAAAATTTTCTTAACATTTATTTTCTTTATAGGAAATTTAGTTAAAGAAAACTATTGTTTGGTTTTCTAAATTAAATAAAATGGTTCTATGAGTGTTGTTTTCTTTTTAGTTGCATTTGTTTTTTTTTGTTTGAGTTGGTGTTTTCAAAATCCATCAAAATCAAACTCCGAGATCTTCTCTTCCTCTCTCTTTCTCTTTTCTTTTCAACCCAGCCCAGCCGACGTTTCCTCTCCAGCTGGCCCATATCGCAGCAGTGGCCCAGCTTCTCTCTCCCCTCTCTTTTTTTTTTCTCGCAGCCCACTCGCTTAGCCCAGGTCCTCTGCTCGGCCCAGCTGCAGCACATCTCTCTTCTCTCTATCTCGCCGACAACCGGGCCCCACTCGTCATCTCCTTTCTCTCAACAGCACCAAATCAAGACGGACTCAAGTCTGTCCGCCGCCGTCCCGCGCGCCTGCTCACCTCCCCGCGTCGCTCCGCACCTCCCACAGTAACCGCACGCCACTGCCCCTCCGTTTCGCCTCCTTCCTGGTAACGGCCGCTCCACTCGGCCACCACCATCACCCCACCTTCAAGCTGCCATTAATGGCCGGTCGTTTCCTGATCTCCATCCTGGGCGGCCTCTTCTCCTCCTCTTGCCTATAAAAGCCAAGTTCCGGTCCCTCGTGTGCCCCTGCTGCTGTCTCGACCAGCGCCGCCGCCATGCCCTCGCGCCCCTGCAGCACCGTCGCTAGTCGCCGGACTGCCAGAGCCGTGCGCCGCGCCCATAGTCACCGGAGTTCCCGGAACGACAGATCGAGGAACGACGAACCGGGAACGGGAACGACGCTTTAGATGCAATTTTTACACTGTGGGAACGATTTCGTTCCCGCGATCCCGTTCCGAACGGACCGTTCCCGGAACGCTGCATCGTTCCCGTTCCGCGGTGACTATGGCCGCGCCACGTCATTGTCGTTCCGTCACGGGAGCACCACCTCGGCCTGGAGATCGAGTCGCCACCGTCCGCCCTCCTCCAAAAATCAGTCGTTTGTCTTCAAGCTCCCCACATGAAGGCCAATCCGATGCCGCCATGAGTACCACAACGCCGATCGAGCCGCTGATCCGCGCGTTCGCCACCTGCCGTCGTCCGCCTTCATCTCCTTCCGTAGCAGGTGAGCTTCTCTTCAGGAGCCCCTCGCCTCCCTCTCTTGATTCCCCTCCTCACCATCGCCCATGTTCAGAGCCCCAAACCGAGATGGCCGCCGTCCGTCGTCGGCCACTTCTGTTCGTCTCTGTCACTGGTGGAACACGGTGCATCTCTAGGAGTTCGTCAGAGCAAGCAAGAACCAGGGATCGACGACGTCGAGGCGCAGCTGTGCCACCAGTTCCCTTCCGTCTCCGTTTCCTCGCTGCAACACCGGCATCCGAGCGAACAGAGCCAACACCTCCGTTCTGATCTACTCGCTGGAGCTATGTCCAACGACGAGGTACACATCAGTGCGATATCCATACTCTCCTCTTTACAATTTTCTATCTCCTTGTCAATTTCTGAGCATCATAATCCATTCTAGCACATCTCCTAGTGTTTCTGTACTTCAACCATGGAGGAACGACGTGCCTGTTCATTCTCGTGGAAGAAGAAGGCCCTGCAGTTTTGTGATTTAGTTCTCATTCATTCCATCGCTGCAGCATCATGGTGTCTCCCAAGTCCATCTGGTCCGGCGAGGATGCTCGCTAAAATTACTGAAAGGCTGCCGCCGTTCGTCCGACGATTGAAGCTACTGCCACGGTTGGAGTTTCATCATTTCTGTACCAAGCTGCAGGTACCGACCGCTCCATCCTCATCAGTTCCAAGCCCGTTCACCATCAATCACCACAGAACCCTCATGCTGGACTAATCTGTTTTCAAGTTCCAGCGTACTCACTAGCACACGTTGTCTCTGTTTATCATGCCGGCCACCACATTCAGTAGCTGGTGCATGCAAACTTCATTCAGTAGTTCAATTCTTGTTGACATCGCAATGTTTATTCTTTTCAAATCAATGTATGTCAAAAGCTAGATGCAAGCATGCACAGTAGCATGCAGATGATGGCGTGCGTGTGCTTGTTGTTCCTGCAGACCAAACTAAATGGACACGCTAGTGTATCTCGATAATCCTTGCTTGATGTGAGCATGACATCATGCCTATGTCATATGTATTCTTTTCCGTCAAGAGTCAACATGTATAAATATCTATCTAGCTAGTTTTTATCTAGTCCTTGCTTTGCAAATCTCCCTTCCAATCTGCAGTCTACAGTTAATCATGATCAGATTCCTAATCTTTGTTTAATCCTTGGATCCTATGTGTTACCTGTTTAAGCTCGTTCTTGTTGAGTTAGTTTCGTCTCGCAATAAAATACGTGCTAGTGCTAATGTTTACCATATAATGTGTTTTAAGAATGTTTCTAAATTAATTTGATTAATCTTATTTAAATAATCTTTTCAATTAAAAGCTAATTAGATGTATACCTCGATTTTCATAATCAAACTTAAATTGATTAATGTTTATCCACTTTCTAAATAAAAGAAACATAGGCTATCTCGAGTTTTCTTAATTACATGTTAATTTGACTAATATGAATATGAATGTGTTTTTGAATTATAATTTGCCTAGTTGAACTCGAAATATAAAGTTATACGCTTAGATGCTTTTACATGCTTCTTTTAGAATTAAATGTTTAATTTGCATAAATAATACTTGAATATTTATAAATAAAATTTGACTAAGTTCTACACCGTTCTTTTATATATAATTACAACTCCGATAGTGCCTCCTGAGAAGCCTCCGCTCCAATGGTCAAGATATACTTCAGCGCCTCCTCTACTCTCACCAGCTGCTTCTGAAGCTCTCTGTAATAGAACCGCTTCCGTAACATCAAAATGTCGTTTATTGTCCGACTAAAATCAATGGGATCGTCTTCACTTTGCCCGTCGGCATTTTCCAGGAATTTCTGCATCCGCGGCGGCTCCATTTCCAAGTTCGATAAGCTCCTCCAGTTCCAGCTAGTCCAAGCTGCTTCAGTGGTCAACATATAGTCCTGCTCGAAGGGGTCGTCTTCACTTTGCCCGGCGAAAAGTTTCAGGTATTCCAGCATCGACGGCGGCGGCGGCTCCATTTCCAAGTGCTGTAAGCTCATCCGGTTCGACTCGAGCCGCAGCTTCTCCCGCTCCAGCTCCGCTCTCCGAGCTGCTTCAGTTCTCAACATATTGTCCTGCTTGAGCTCCAGCTCCTCGATCTCCATCTTCAGCTCCAGCGCCTCCTCCTTTACTCTCACCAGCTGCTCCAGAAGCTCTCTGTGCATCCTCACCGACAGCGAAAGGTTCCTGGCACCATCCTCCGGTGATGGTGTGGGGTCTTCGCTTGGTACGGGACGGCTAATGATGTCTTCCAGCTTCTGCAGCACCTCCCAGGACTCGGGCCTCATCGATGGCGATGCGTTCACACATTGCAGCGCCAACGTCATCGTGCCAATGAGTTTATCCTCTGCGGCCTTGTCCAGCATCAGCTCCTGGTCGAACACGGTCGTCCACTCTTTGTGCACAACGGACGCTACCCACTGCGGCAGGTTTATGTTGCTGGGCTTGCCGGTAAGGAGCTCGAGCATGATAATACCTAGGTTGTACACGTCGGTCTGCTTGGTGCGGCTGGCAGTCATCAGATTGGACAGCTCCGGCGCACGGTAGCCCATTTCGGTTGCCAATTCGACAACTTTAGAGTTGGCAGCAGTCGTCATCAGACGAAACAGCCCAAAATCTCCAATCTTTGGGTGTAGTTCCAGATCAAGGAGGACGTTCCTGGCGGTGAGGTTGCCGTGGATGATTCTCTTGTCATCGTGAAGGCAGGCCAGGCCACGGGCTATCCCTTTGGCGATTTCCATTCGCGTTTCCCAGCTCATTCCGCCGCGTGCTAAATCACCCAAAGAAACATGTCTGTTAGTACAAGCTAAGTAGAGTTGAATTGAACCTCATGAAATAAGGAAGTGCGGAATTTCAGTTAACGCAACTAGTACAAGCGTGTGCTTATTAGATTCTGATGTAGATATTCTTTTTCAAAAAAATGGAGATAAGGCTAGCTCGATCCCCTTCCAATTTCATAGAAAAAAACCAAATGCTTCATATATAGAGCATGAGGGATATTTACAAGAAAAATATTAACGAATGAGGAACTGAAAATTTTCGCAATTAGACATTGTGACATTATAATATAACTAGTAAAGTGCCACTACCGGAAAGGCAGAAACCCTGTACGTCGCTGTGTGCCCAAACATTCGCCGTGTGTTTTCTATCGGGCACACGGCGACGTCAACGTTCGCCGTGTGTTCCTAGGGACACACGGCGAACAACTCCTTGCTCTCCGCAGGTGACGGACGTGAGAGTTCGAGCTGGCCGTTACTCTTCGCTGTGTGTCAAACGATGACACACAGCGACTATACCTATTCGTCATGTGTCAAAAACGGCGACTATACCTCTTCGCCGTGTGTTTTTCTTATGGCACACGGTGAAGGAACCCCAAAAAATCATGTTACAATGTCCAAACTTTTTCTCCAGTCCATATGGAACATCTAGTAACCTATGTTAAAATTTGAAGCATTTTTGCATTTGTTTGTTATATTTAACTACTTAATTACAATTCAAGCAATTTTTGCATCAAATCAAATTTGAAGTGCAAGTGATTGAAACAACAGAATAAAATGAGTTAAAAAATAATATTCATATTATTTAGCCCAATTTAAGGTCTTAACCATTAAATCAAAAGATAATTCGAACAACTTAATCAGGAAACACGACCATGTCCGTGTCTCACAATGATTTTAGAATTCTAAAAAATGCAAATGAAGTCCGAAAATTATGAGATTTATCAATATCTCATCATATCATATGTGGAGACTACGAAAAAAATTGAGTGAGTTTTGGACATTTTTCATGTACGATGCTTACAAACGGAAACATCTCCGAAGAAGTTTCATAGAGTTAAAGAAGGACGTGGTTAGGTTTTAATTGAAAGTGATGGTTGAATTTGAGTTTGACTTTAAAAGTTTTTCTAATATTCACATACACCATGTTGTACTCCATGCTAAAATTTGGTATTTTTTTGTGTTTGTTTGCTATATTTAACTAATTAAATGCGTTTAATAGAATTTTTGAAAAAAGAAAACAATACTGTGGGCACAAATTTTTGCACTCGGCGAACTATTATCGGACCAGCCAGCCCAACAACCAGCCTAATAGCCCGCCGCCGCCTCTCTCCCCATCTAACCATAGCTATAAAACTACCGCTCCCTCCTCACTACACACACTACAAGAAAATCATTGACGAGTGACGCAACCACATTTTGGCATCGTTGATTTATGACGTTCCTGGCTGTTCTGGCGGTTCTTGTCATAATATTTCACTTCCGAGCAAATTTAGTGACAAAAAAACTTTCGTCATAACGGTTGGTATTGTAGCCGAGCGTTCACTGTTCCATGCTTGTTTTGTGACACCATAAGCTCCGCAATAGCGTCATAAACCAACTTTGTCCCACATGTAAGCATTATTTTAAAAATAGAGTGTTCCAAGTCGTCATAAAATTTAGTTGGGTCCCACATGTAAGCATTTTTTCGAGAATAGAGTGTTCCAAGTCGTCATAAAATTTTTCAGGGTCCCACATGTAAGCATTTTCGCCATGTCAGCGGCGTCATAAACCAACTTTGGTCCCATATGTAAGCATTTTTTTTCGAAAATAGAGTGTTCCAAGTCGTCATAAATAGTTCCAAGGTCCCACTCGAAGGGAAATTTTTTACATTGACCAGGTCCCACCTGTAAATTTCACGTGAGACTTTAATATAAATCGGTAATTTGAAGGCAAAACGCTTCATTGCATTCGCAAAGACTCTCGACTTTTGCTACGCAGATCAGCAATTCCAAGGTGAGACTTTTGGCACGAATGGCGGATCCTAGCGGCGACGGGAAGATGGTTGCGCCGCCATATCCAAGCAACGAGAGGATGGAACAGCACGACGAGGTCAGTCCTCTGGTTTGAGTCGCTATATGTTCCCCTATATTCCAAGGTTTGGGGATATCGAGATTTAGGGATCCGGAGGATTAATGATCATATATGTTAGATTCAGATTTCATCGCACTCTTAGATTTGCACTTCGATTGGTGTTAGAAGCTGATAGGCTATAGACAATTCATAGGTGTTAGATTCAGTTAGTTTTCAATTTACATCATCTTACCATAGGTTCTTATATTTTAGTAGCTTCCAGATGTTCTTCATGCCACTCGTTTTATAGATTTTTTCAGAAGGTGCACAATTGATAGGATTGATAGATCCTTATATTTTCAATTTGCATCGTTTTATGGATTGATAGATTGAAGAGACTATCTCTGAGCTACAGACTGTGAAGGGACATCTAGATTCTGTCATGATTCTTATCCTTTGCACAACTCATAGGTGTTAGATTCAGTTAGTTTCCAATTTGCATCGTTTGATGGATTTATAGGTTCTTGTATTCTACTAGCTTCTGCAGGAGCTTCAAGCCACTGTCGCTGAGCTCCAGAAAGTGAAGAGAGACCTGCAACTAAGAGCAAGAGGCTGCACTATACAAGGGCCTATATAAACAATTGTTACAGCAGCTGAATAACTTGTCTATGCTATTGTTACAACGGGAGAACGTCGTGCTGAAAGAATTCAATGAGTTATAGAACGATCATACTGACGTGTTGAAAGTGGCTTTCAAATTGATGGAAGAGGCTAACCAAGTGACCCGGGAGAAGATATCCCGGTTGAAAAAATGTCACATGAAGTGTGAAGCTGCAGGAGGCCAGAAATGAGCCGGAGAAGTTCCAGCAATCTTAAGAAACATGTTTCTACCTCATCATCTTATGATGTTTTCTACTTGGTGGTGTGACCTTCGTGGTGATGAGTGCTATGAGATTCCATCTTATTATGCCGATTTGGTTTAATCTATTTCAAATCAAGTCGAGCATACTCACCATTCTGAATTAATTTTGCTGATGTTTTGTTGGTCTGTTCTGTTGATGTTTTGCTGGAAGGACCTTCCTGAGTAACGATCGCGAAACTGCTTGTTTCCTACTGTCGGTCATTAAATGTTACAAAAACAATTTGACATAGCAAGGGTTCGAACTAGAGACCTATAGGAACAAGACAACACTATCTACCACTGCACTACCTCTTGGTTGTGTCAATTTAATGGGAGACACTTTCCACCCTAACCATAGCACGGAGCGGTTCTGTAGCCAAAAATAGTTTTCCCGCTGCCAGCTGCCCCGAAACGGGAAAACGAAGAACGGAGAGGCGAGTAGTCTACCAAAACGGATCATTCCGGCAGTGATTTGCGACTTCCAATGGCTGCTCACTCCTACGGGCGCAACCTGGGTGATACTTACTGCAGCGGCGTGTCAATCTAGTAAGTAATTTTGTGTTCAATCCAGAAAATTTCATTTCGCAGAATGTTCTCCTTTTCGATTAGTTCTGTGGTCAGTAATTTTGAGTTGGATTCTCCAAAAACTTTCCAGATGGATAGACACTGGACAACCGGTTGTACTGGTTTTACGACCGATCATGAGAAAGGGGTCCAGGATTTCTTGGCATTTCTTCAGACAAGATACGTTGAGGACAAAGAAATACTATGCCCGTATTGTCGATGCCTCAATAAGTCTACAGAGACTATAGAGCGAATTGGAGTTCACTTACTTGTGAGTGGGATGGCAACCACTTACACTAGGTGGATCCATCATGGAGAAGCTTTGGAGGATATGGTTGATGATGATGCAAATGTTCATGATAACGCAATTCTGCCAGATGCAGAGGGGGATGTGGATAATGCAGCTCCACGGGATGGTGGTGATTAGGAAACGGTCCAGGAAAACCAATACATATCGAGTATGGAGGAGGATGAAGGCCCTGGAGACGACGGGATGTCTGAATTGATTGCTGACTTGGGCAAGGGTCAGGTGCTCGGTGAGAAAATGTATGAATTTGTAAAGGAACATCTGAACCGTAAGGTGTCACCGACATCTTCATATGCACAATTTACATTTGTTGTGAAGTTACTTCATATAAAGTCTTTCAGTCGAATGAGCAACGTCTCATTCAATGCAATGATGAATTTGTTACAAAAAGGATTCCCAGAAGCGTGTCTTCCAGACTCTTTCGATGTGGCAATGAAGTACATACGTTCCATGGGACTCGGCTATGAAAAAAATCCATGTTTGCAAAAATAATTGTATATTGTTTCGCAAGGAAAAGTATGTCAAACTTGATGTGTGCCCAGTATGTTGTGAAGCAGATTCAAGGTGGAAGGATGCAGACACCAACAAGTGCGTTCCTCAAAAGGTATTGAGGCATTTTCCACTGATTTCCAGGCTGAAGAGGATGTTTCTTTCATCAAAAACAGCAAAGGATGCACGATGGCACGAGTCTTAGCGAAAACCGGTGAAGAATGAGCTTAGCCATCCAGCTGATGGTGAGGCATGGAAACAATTCAATAAAAGTTGGAAAGAATTTGCAAAAGATGCTAGGAACCTTAGACTTGGTCTTGCAACCGATGGTTTCAATCCATTTAGCAACATGAACAACTCATATAGTATGTGGCCAGTATTTGTTGTGCCGTATAACATGCCACCATAGGTATGCATGGAAGAATCAAACTTCATGATGGCCTTATTGATCCCTAGGCCGAGTTCTCCATCAAAGGATTTTGATATCTTCATGGAACCTCTCGTCGAAGAGCTGCAGCAACTTTGGAAGGGTGTCTGGGCAATCGATGTTGTTGAGGGTAAAGAATTTAAATTGCGTGATGCAGTTCTTTGGTGCATACATGATTATCCAGCATTGAGCATGTTGTCTGGGCGAGTCACGAAAGGCTATTTTGCTTGTGTGCGTTGCGACAAGGATCCTTGCTCAAGGAGATTGAAGAACAAGATATGTTACATTAGGCATCGTCATTTCCTTCCAACTGACCATCCATGGAGAAGAAAGAGAGCAGATTTTGATGGTACAGTTGAAAACTGAGAAAAGCCAGGGCAGTTTACCCATGAGGAGCTGAAGTAGCAATTGGAGAAGGTTAAAGACGTTAGACCAGGAAAGCATCCTCTACCTCAAGGAAAGAAAAGGAAGCGGTAATCCGGACAGTGCTGGAGCCGAAGGGTTTGTTTGTGGGACTTGCCGTACTGGTTATCTCTAAAGTTGGCACATAACCTTGATGTGACGCACATTGAGAATAACATATGCGAAAACCTTATTGGAACGTTGCTTAAAATTGTTGGGAAGACAAAGGACACCATCAATGCTAGGGTTGATTTGGAAGAGATGGGCGTAAGATCAAATCTACACATGGTGGCAACTGAGGATGGTGAGTCATGAAAAATGCTAGAAGCTCTGTATGTACTTTCAAAAACGAAACAGAAGCTGTTTTGTGATTTTATAAGTTCGATGAAGTTCCCAGATGGATATGCTTCAAACTTAGCTAGGTGTATTGCTGCAGATGGATGCAAACTACAAAGACTGAAAACTCATGATTGTCATATCCAACTCCAAAGAGTTTTGCCGGCTTGTCTTCGCGGTTTAGTGGACAAAGAGATATACACAACTATTGCAGAATTAGGAAACTTCTTTCGGCAACTATGTTGCAAAACTCTGAAGGATGTCTTGCAAAAACTTAAAACAGATATCCCAATAATTCTGTGCAAGCTTGAGAAAATTTTCCCTCCTACCTTCTTCGATGTTATGGTCCACTTGGCTGTCCATTTGCCTGAGGAAGCAATCCTGAGAGGTCCAGTACAATATGGATGGATGTATCCCATTGAAAGAAGCCTATGTACATTGAAGCGTTCAGTGAGAAACCAAGCTAGGCCTGAAGCATCCATTGCAGAAGCATATGTTGCTAATGAGGCCTTCACATTTTGCTCTAGGTACTTCGCGGCAGATGATGTGGCCACATGATTCAATCAGGTTGGAAGGAACAGAGAGAATGCTGATTTGTCTGTAGATGGAACATCCTGTTTCGATCACAATGTTTAAGTACTTGGAGCAGGGACCACTTGTTGGTTTGGTTTGGTATGTGCTAAACAATTGCGAAGAGGTGAAGCCATATATCGAGTAAGTAAATCACCATTGCAATGATAGAACTACAATTATTTCGCTCTAACTTTGAGATGGTACTGCTTTGCAGAGTGTTCAAGAATGGATTCAAAGCGAAAGGTGTGTTGGACGAGGATATTGATCGTCGAATTGTTACAGAATGCATTGGTTTAGATCGCATGTTAGTATTCGTTTTTTTGTTTGGTAGCTAGCTTATATTACCTGGTGAGGACCTTTACACAACCCCATATTAAAAAAACTATGGCTCTTCTGTACAGATTACAAACAATCCAGTGAGCGATGACAACCTATATGCATTATCAGCTGAACCAGACCGGCGAGCAAAAACTTATACAGCATGTATTGTAGGCGGTGTCCGGTACTACACCAAGGCCCGAGAGGCAAATAGGAAGACATAGAACAGTGGAATCATGACTACATGATCACATAAAGACATTAAAGAAATTGAGTTTTATGGTTCACTAAGAGAAATTATTGAGCTGCGGTACAACTCGGGGCTTGACAGAGATCGAACTGTTGTTTTATTCTAGGTTGACTGGTATGATCTGGAAGGTACCAAGAAGGAACTGAAGATTAGAAATGATGGTTACTTCACAAGCATCAATACTGGAGATTATTGATACAAAGATAATCACTACATTCTTGTTGAACAAGCAACGAAGGTCTTTTACTTGCCAGACACCCTGCTACAACACCTATGGAGAGTGGTGCAAAAATTTGAGCACAGGCATTTGTGGAGATATAATGAAAATGAGGAGGACATAGCTCCCACTGGCATGGTACTTGCATATCAAGATGATGAAATTGACCAAACCTTGCATGATGTTATACTTGAAGATGGTCTCGGTGATGGTTCGGAGGTTCCGGTGCCTATTACTGGCGAGGAGACTATGGTTGCAGCCGCTGAAGTTGACGCAATTCGCTAGTAGGAGCTGTCTGATGTGGATGGATTCAATTCTGAAGATGAGGACGATGACACTCTATGGCAATACGTCGATGAATATGAAAATGCTGCCGATGAAAGTGACGACGACTAGGATATCAAATCAGTAAATGTTTAAGTCGATCTGAACTGAAATCATGTGGACCTTATGATTTATATGTAGTTGAAGTGCACCTTCCTAAATATTAAACCTGCCATATGTGCCTACTATCTGGTTCACTGTATTATGTAGCATCGGAACTTCCTATTGCGACTTATATAAAATATACGATCGCGCATAGGGATGACTGTAACACCCTAAAATTCCATCACCAAAATAATGTAAGCAACATGGTGTTTTAGATTTTGGTTTCTAAGGATTTAAATAAATTATCAAATAAATTTGGCCTTTAAATATTTAAATATCATTTGAATAATTTTAGAAGCAACAAGTGCTTGTGCATCATACTTTGGTTTGCATGGTTTTTGAATGTGTGAAGTTTGCAAAAACATAAAAGTTCAAAACCCATTCCCCTTTCTTTCTCTCTTTCTCCTTTTCCAGCCCAGCTCCTCTTCCCGGTCCAGCAGCGGCCCACTCCACCTCCCCTCTCTCAGCCCAGCTGGCTTTCTTCCCCCCCCGGCCCGCTCGGCCAAACAGCAGGCCACCGGCCTCGTTCCGGCCCAGCACCTCTCCCCGCGGCCCAACAGCCCGCGCGGCCCAGCAGTCACCACAACAACTTTGGAAGTCACCGCAGCCTGGCCTGCTCTCCCTTCTCCCTCTCTTTTGGTCACCGACAGGCCGGCCCCACCTGTCGGCGCCGTCCCCTACCTCCAGCCATAGCGGCTGCCGCAACCGCCGCACCTCCCTTCACTTCCCCTCCTTCAAGCCCATCATCAAGACGCAATGAAGCAGCGGCTTCACTCTCCTCCCTTAACTCCCCTTCCATTTCTCCTAATCAAGACCCCTCCCCTTGATTGCAATCAAAACCGCCACCCCATGGCCACTGAAGGCCATTGCTCCCCGGCCGTCACCGCCTCTCCCTCTCCACTCTATAAAAGCCTACCTAGAGCTCCTGCTTCGCTCCATTTCCTCTCACTCTCGCTCCTCTCCATCCTCGCGCACGTGCCGCCGCCCGAGCTCGGCAAACCCTAGCCGCCGCTATGTTTCATCTGCTCAACCGCTACCACTCCAGCGTCTTGAAGCTGCCCTGGAGCTTCACAGGAAGGTGAGCGAGGCGTCGGTGCCGTTTGTTTTCGTCTAGGTGCCTTGCGACGCCCGCGCGCCCTTGCCGGAGTTGGCACCGCCGCGGCCGTCCGCCCCGCCGTGATGCACGTCGTCGTCCTCGCCCGTGCGTCCGCCCTTATGGCCTAGATCAATCCACCATGTCACAAGCCGCGTCCTAGGCCAATCCATGTCCAAAATCGTGGTCGGGAGCTCATTCCTGAGCCTCACCGGTGATCCCGCCGTCGCGCGCTGCCGGGCGCCGCCGTCTCTGGCGCGCCTGCCGCCGCCCGCCCGCCTGTGGACGTCGCCCGCCGTCCGATCCGGCGCGGACGGCCCAAATTTGCCCAACACCCCGAGTCCATCCCAGCCATACCGGTCAACCGGGGTCTTTTTGCTAAAGAGACCCTCGGCTTCTTTAGTTTGCAAGATGGTCCTTCCACCTATAAGTATCCTTACTAATAGGTCCTTTCTTTTATGTTTTAGCCCCTGAGTTTCTTAGTTTTTCCAGCCCGCAGTCCAGCTTGGCTCTTTTGCGCACTGAACCTTCAATTTATATACATAATTAGGTTTAGGTCCCTGGTTTCTTGCAGACACGCCCCTGGAAGTTAGTTTGCTTCACAATCTAGCCTCTAAACCTTGTTTAAGCCATATCTTTTTCGTCTCTCATCCGTTTTAAGCATTTTTGGTGTCTATGCGATCGTCTCAGCAAGCCGTTGTATTAGCAGTGTGTTTTTAGTTGTTAGACCTGTTTGATGTATTGTTTTATTTATTGTATGCTTTCATTGTGTGCTCGTAGATCTCATGCTTGTTGCGAGTGATCAGCCAGTTGGAGTTGATCAACGACAACTTTTTGAGGAAGAAGAACAGTTTTTAGGCAAGGAAGGCAAGTGGTCTTCTCCCCCTGCATGATTCTACTTGTCCTATATAATTGCATAATAATTAAGTTTACTTTTATTCTAATATTGCATTAAATTAACGGGAACACCTTTTTAAGGACATACCTAGATTTTTACCCACAACCCTTGGAACAACCCGGTTTAATAAATGTTTTTGGGTAGAATATGCTAGTGGCTCAACTTGGGTTGGATAAAAATGGTTTTCCTGGTAAAGGCTTTATGCTTAATGATCATGGCTTTGGGTTAATACAAGATTACTTGATTTAATCGGAACATGGAGAACCACCCAAGAAAACATGTGCAACCACAGTGTTATATGGCTCTGACCATAGCCAATTAATTAGGTGTGTGATTGATCTGATCGCCCTTTTTCCGAAAGGAGCAGAGGGGGATCCGGGTTGCAGGGGTATAGCTCGGTCCTCTTGGGGTAGCATCCTTTGCTAAGGTGCTGACCACTAGGGAGGGTTATGGTCCGCCCTGATCCGTAACTATGCGGGTCGTTAGTCTTTTGCATGCCTTTATAAAGGCTTCGTAGCGTCCCTATGCAATCACACCTCGGAAGTGTGGTATGATGCTTGGCCAGCATCGCATGGTTGGGTTTAAAGTTCCTCGAAACTTTACGCGAGCTGTGGGTTAAGTGTACAACCTCTGCAGAGTGTAGAACTCATCGATCAGCCGTGCTCACGGTTATGAGCGACTTGGACCCTCACATGATAATTAAACTCAAAGATGGAATTAAATCGTGGTGCGATGGATTTTGAGATGAGATGTTTATAAATTCTTAAGTGGGTTGGTATAAACTTACATCTAGTAACCAGGCGTTCTTTAATTAAAATTTGACCAACATTAAAATGCTAACCGCTGCAAAACCTTAGCCTATCCTTGGAAGCCTTGCATCTTCCCCCACTTGCTGAGTACCAACTATAAGTGTACTCATCCTTGCTTAGTCCTGTTTAGAAGAGAACAATGGTGAGGAGTACTACAACGACTTTTAGGAGTTCTGAGGCATGCGATCCCCCAGTCAAGTGCATATGGAAGCGGAAGACGAAGACTCTTCGTTTAGTTAACGTTGTTCGATGTTAAAGACCTTCGTGTCTCCCAAATGAGTGTAATAAAGATGTTAAACCTTATGTTACATTTTGAATACTGTTTATGATATTACACTTATTCGTCTATCATATGTGTGTAACATGATCCTAGCGCACATATGAGATGCATTTGGTTTCTCTTCGGAAATCAGGTGTGACAATGACCGATTATCCGGTGCATTGTATTATAAAACAACGGAACGTCCTGTATGGGCTACGTGAATGGTAGGTTAGAAAATATCCATTTCTTATCCTCTCCAATGTGGTCATGATCAAGTAGTATGTAACGTGACGTGCTCATGATCATGTAGTACTAGGCGAATCGAATCGACGAAGGAAGGGATGTGTTCATCTCCAATGTGGACATGATCGAGGAGTATGCAATGTGACGTGCTCATGATCATGTAGTACTAGGCGAATCGAATCGACGAAGGAAGGGATGTGTTGATCTCCAATGTGGGCATGATCGAGGAGTATGCAACATGACGTGCTCATGATCATGTAGTACTAGGCGAATCGAATCGACGAAGGAAGGGATGTGTTGATCTCCAATGTGGGCATGATCGAGGAGTATGCAATGTGACGTGCTCATGATTATGTAGTACTAGGTGAATCGAATCGACGAAGGAAGGGATGTGTTGATCTTCAATGTGGGCATGATCAAGGAGTATGGAACGTGACATGCTCATAATCTTGTAGTACTAGGCGAATCGAATCGACGAAGGAAGGGATGCGTTAATCTCCAATGTGGGCATGATCGAGGAGTATGCAACGTGACGTGCTCATGATCATGTAGTACTAGGCGAATCGAATCGATGAAGGAAGGGATGTGTTGATCTCCAATGTGGGCATGATCAAGGAGTATGCAACGTGACGTGCTCATAATCTTGTAGTACTAGGATAATCGAATCGACGAAGGAAGGGATGCGTTATCTCCAATGTGGGCATGATCGAGGAGTATGCAACGTGACGTGCTCATGATCATGTAGTACTAGGCGAATCGACGAAGGAAGGGATGCGTTGATCTCCAATGTGGGCATGATCGACTAAGTATGCGAATGGATTGTCCGGTTCTTTGTATTATGTACGACAGGACCATCCTGTGATGACTTTCGTACTCATCGACATACGTCCAGAGGATGATCCGGTCTGGTATACATGGGAACAGAGGAACTTCCTTGTAAACTACAGGAAGGAAAGGTGCTTCCCATTTCCAGGTCACAAGGTGCCAACAGCGCACTACACACACATTTATGGCTTCATCCAACGGCATATCACTCGTGCTGACCCGCCATCCCCCCATTTACTGCCTCCTCACTTGCGGCGCAACCCCTTCGTAGGGTTTCGCCACTGCCACCGCTGCCGCCTGTTGCAGCCTCCAGCGGATACCTCAATCTATCGCCGAAATCAGAGGTATGCGTCCGCCTCCAGGCTCCAGCGGATACCGCAATCCGCCGCCGAATTCTTGGAATGGCACTAATTTGAGAAATTTATTGCAGATGGGCCAAGATGGTGGCAAGAGAGATGGAAATGCGCTTGATCCTCCTCCGGCGAAGCGACAACGAAAGTCACCACCGACTTCTTCAGGCACGTCTGGTCCTCGGAAGAGGCTAAGGTGCAGGCCTGCGGCACGGGATTCTTCCTCTGCCCCTACACGCCGCAACGGGGTTGGTCAACCTCGGTGCCTTCCTGCCGCACACGGGTTGGGTCAAGCTCAGCGCCTTCCTATCGCACACGGGGTAGGTCAAGCTTGACGCCTTCCCGCCACACACGGGGTGGGTCAACCGCGGGCCGTCGCCCATCCCGCCCTTCAGAGTTTCCTACACCAGATCATAGGAAGGAGAAATAGGTACAACTTCACCCTCCACCGGAAGAGCCGCTTAAGATGATGGACCTGCGCAACCACACCTACCAAATGATTAAAGTTCTTAAATGGGTGCATGAAATCAGTGGTGGGACAAAACCAAGGACAAACGGGTCAAACCAAGATTTAGGAATGTCGTTCAGCAAACTTTCTATTACAACTACAAATACCTGCCCATGAAACTGTACCAGCACAGGGTTATAAATTGGGATCACATGAAGTTGGCCGCGGGGGGGGGGGAATGTTAAGGTATACTTCGATGATCATCCCGGATTGGCTGATTTGGTCTCATTGCATCATCAGTATGTTGAGGATTGGGTGAGAGTCTTTTATGCTACTATGTACATTGCCGATACTAGGGAGTACATCATGTTCATGTTTCAGGGACGCCAGTATACTCTTTTCTGACACCATATTGCAGACACTCTTGGATTGAGGGATTGTGAAATAGGAAAGTACGACCATAAGCTATCCCAACATAATATTGTCTACGGGGATCGTGAACCACCTCGACGTAGTTTGCTTGGTGGGTCATTCCCGTCCGATGAGGAGATGGCTGGACTTTTTGGTGAGTAATTCACAGGTAGGCGAGCATATCGCACGCCTGACATGCTTGCCCTTGAGGCAAATGTGGTTCACCAGGCACTACGGAAGACATTGTTACCATAGATTGGCAATGCAGAGTCGATCACTAGTCTTCAGCAGTGGCTTCTCCTTCACGTCATGACTGGCCAGCCCTTCAACATCGTGGACTTCATTTTAGCCGAGATTGAAGATGTTATCTTTGATGGGTTGACCATGGCCCGACATATGTCGTATGCTCACTGGATCTCCTTCGTCCTGAGTCATGTTACCAGAGTAGATGAAGACGGGGAAAGGGTGCGAACCGGACCCAAAGATTGGCGTCCCGAGTACATGATGTCCGAGACACATTTCAAGGAATACAGGCCTACGAGACTAGAAGACAGACGTCGTGGCCTATGGGCTACAATTGAGCCATCTCCTGATGACATTTGTTCTTCAGACAGTGAAGACAATGAGGCATCTCCAGTGAGACATCTCCGAGTACATGATGGTGCATCGCTACCCACTAAAAAAACAAAATCAGTTCCAGTCACTCTAGCAACAACCAGTGAGCCAATGGACTCTTCCTTCTTTCTGAAACTGATCCTTGAAAATCAGCGCGAGCAAAAAAAGTTCCAGTCAATGATGGAGAAGAGGATGGCACAACAGAAGGATTTAAACCGTGCACACTTGAAGCAGATAGTACAAATGGTAACACAGCAGCAGCTTACTATGGAGAATTTTGTGAATGCTTCACTCAGTCACCTTCGCCAAGTTAACGGCTTACCGCCACCGCCCGCTCTACTCGCACCTATTGGTCAGAGCCCCTTGCAACTCATGCCTCCAGCTAACTTGGGTAAATCATCTGAAGTCTATGAGCTGCCTCACAGTTCAGCAATTGGTTCATAATGGATGACCATGTAGTACTAGGCGAATCGAATCGACGAAGGAAGGGATGTGTTGATCAATATAAGGGGAGTAGTACATAAACAAAATGAGTAGTTCCTAATAAAAGAATATCCTATGTAGTATATTCAGAGTTTCGGACGCCCGAGCAAAGCAGATGTTAAATGTCCTTTTTGCTTCCCCCTTCCCAATGCACCCCGTTTTAGTCATCACCATAATGAAAGGGTACATTGGTAATCTGACAAGGCCCTCCACCAAAATGGATTAATTACCCCCGCCCCCGTCCCTTCCCTCCCTTCTACTCCTCTCCTCGCCATCTCAAATCTTTCCGCCCCCATTTCACCTCCCCTCCTCGCCGGCAGCCCAAAACTTCACCTCCTCTCCTCCATTGTCTCAAATCTACCGCTCATAGCTTCAGCCCCTTTCCCATCTGCCTCTGTAGTAGCAGCGGCGACGACACAATGGCACCAGGAGGGAAGGTCGTACGAAGGAAATATCTAGAACAAGGTACAATGTTTTCCTCCTCGGTTCAGCTTCCCCAGTGGATTCGTACTTGCGTGTTTTCCCATGTGGCAGATCCCATGTGTGCACTAGTTTTTTTGATCAAGTAGATCCCATGTCTACACTAGTTCTTTTTAGGATCTTGTTTTGACTAGAAACATCCTTTCATGATCTTGTTCGGCTAGAAACATCCTACTAGTTCTTATAGAAGTTTTTAGATCTGACAGATCCCATGTCTACACTACTTCTTCTCAGGATCTTGTTTTGACTAGGAATATCTTTTTCAGGATCTTGTTTCGGCTAGGAACATCCTACTGGTTCTTATAGAAGTGTTTAGATCTAGTTTTATTTATAGTGGTATGCCAACCTTACAGAAGTTTCTCTACTTTCCTAACAGAAGTAGACGAGCGCGGTGACTACGAGCGGTAGAGGGACATTAATGTCTTGAAGAATCACAATTTCTTCTCTAGTCTTGGCATCGAGAAAATGAAAGCACTTTTAGCAGCTGACTGACCAAGTAGAAAGGGTACCAATGATACAACAATACAAGATTCGGATCTGGAGTACAACCCTTCTGATGAACATGGTTCTGACCCAGAGACATATCAACAAGAGGTAATCTTATCATGAACTCATTTCATGTACTAGTTATGCAGGATTGCTTCTGATCTTCTCTTTCTTTGTTGAATTATGTGTAATCAGGTCACTCATAGCATACCTGTCAGTGGAGGAAGAGGGACCAAGAGAATTCGGGCACCGGATGACCCTACCAGAATGCCTCCTAGACTGACTAGGACCAAGGCAAGGGAATTGGCTTTAGCTGATGGGAGTGGGACAACTCTTGATACACAAGAATTGCCAACTGAAGGCCAAGCAATAGCAACCCACGATGAGAACATCATCGACATGACGACTGCAGAAGGTAAGTCATTTGATCTCATATTCGAATGTCCTAATTACCAACTGAATAATTATTAACTCGTATGCTGTAACAAACTTGTTAGGTGATGTACGCCCTTCCAGAGCACAACAGGGGCCGCAGGATTCAAGAAGATTGGGCAGAGATCTAGACCGAATTAGCCGAGGCTTAAATGTCAAGATCCTTATACACATTCAAGAAGGGCTCAAACGCACAGAGGCACCAATGCAAGCTGCAAAGTTTGCATCACAAGGTGGGATCATAGTGCATGGGCACATACCGATCCTTCCTAGCTGGAAGGACTACAAGCCAAAGAAGAACCAGCAAGATGGTGAAAAGACTGAAGACCATCTCAAGAACTACATGGGAAAACTAGCAGTGTGCATATGTTCACTCATCTACTACCATAGTTCTTTGCATCCATTCTTGTCATCCATTTTTCTGATAATTGTCTTGTGCTAGGGGCAATTCGACATTGACACCACCAGTGAGCCTGTAAGGGTGGCATGCACTGACATGCTGAAGTCGATACAGAGACAGGCGAGGTATCGCCTGAAGCAAAAGTACTTCAATGATGTTCCAACAAATGCAGTCCCAACTAAATCTCCTGTGCCCAATCTAACCGACGCCCAATGGAAGGCACTGGTTAACATGTGGTCTTCCCCTGAGCACAGGGTATGATAGAACTTCAACTTGCCACTACCACATTTTCATGTACTTATATATTGTTCTTAATCTTATTTCTTACACGAGTTTTTATTATTGTAAAGGCAAGGTGTAGTACAAACATCGGTAATTGAGGAAAGGTCAAGTACCATCAGCGCACTGGATCTCGAAGCTACATTGTACAAGCTAATCTTGTGGTAAGCAGATGAACAAGTCGTGTTTTTGCTCTGTAGTTCCATTTTACAATGCTAGCACTTTCATAATTATGCCTGTTTTCGAAACATATTTAGAGGCAGAAGTATACTGCTGAAGGAGAAGGGCTAAGTCCACTTGATTATTTCAAGTCCTTCCACTGCAACAAGAATGGCTTCACCACTCCAGTACAGGCAGCCATTGTAAGTACTTGTCTACTTTTGCATTTTTCTTTGCAACAATACTAGAAATATGTGTGACTATTTTATTTTAAACCTTTCATTTTATTTCCTTTTTTAGGCTCGCATGGAACAAATTGTCGCTGAACCTCAAGGCGACCAACCAAGAAAGACTGCTGCTAAAGCAGTGGCTGAAGTTGTCCAATCTAGAACTTTTTGGGAGGTTGCTGGCATTCGCCCGCCCTCCATTAAAAAGACTAGGGTTACTACTGCACTTCAGGTTCAGGAAATACGAGCTGGACTTAACAATGAGAAGCAAGAGGGGCACAACTGCGGCAGAAGATTGTTGAACAGGAGGCCAAGATGAGCGAATTGAGATTGAAGGCTCAAGAACAGGAGACAACATTGAAGTCTCAAACAGAAGCGCTTGAAGCTTTGAAGAAGAGCACAACTAACATGCATAATCTGATCCAAGGCTTGATAAATTTCAGCCAGGTTTATCCTCCTCTGAACTGAAGTGTGGTCCTGGTGAACTTGTGTTGCTGATGACTTGTTGTATGTTGATTCAATTCGATGCTAACTTGATTTATATTGCACAATTGTACTGGTTGAACTATTCTCTGAATGTGGTGTGAATTATATGGTAGTGGGAAATGTTTTGTTTTGTTGTCTGATTATGTGCTGGCGATCAGCAGCAGCCAGAACAGTATACCGTGCCCTGCGAAATGCATTATGGGCTGATCTAAAAAAAGCAATATGAGCCGAGGCCCAGGAAAGGCCTTATGGATAATTGCCCAAAATCAAATGTCCAAGCATAATGCAATATGGGCCAAGTTTGTTAGATTGACTAGGGTCCAAAATAAAATAGCCCAATATAGCATGCAACAAATATTTCGGGAATGGCCAAAAAAATAACACAGAAATCTGAAACGGGCTAAAATTAGCCCAACAATATTAGGCGCACAAAGGCTCTTACATGGACCGGGCCTCAATTTGTAACGAATCGAAATCATCATAACCCCCTGCCATGTCGGAGCCACGATGGATCTCGGTCCGACCTGACATGTACCTTATCACGCCTTACTGTTACGAATTTATACGTGTCATTAAACTCATGACGCCGCGAAATAAGGTCTCGTCATTAATCGCGGTTTGTGATGCTCGATGAATGACGGAGCGTTTTCGTAACAACCGGCATCATTAATCGCGGTTTATAATGAGAAACGACCTTTTTTGCGCCACTAGTCGGCGTTTTTCTTGCAGTGACACCGCCGGCCCCCTCTACTTCTCCCTCTCGTAGCAGCCGGCGACGCCCCCTCTATCACTTCCGCCGGCGGTGCCTCCCTCCCTCCCTCCTCCCTCCCCACAGACGCCATCAGCACTCTCCCTCTGCCCCTTTGCTGCCCCTCACCTTCCCCCTCCAGTCGCTCCTCACTAGCAGTGTGGAGTATCAGCGGGGAGAGGGGTGTGGCAACGACGGTGGGTGCAGACGCGGGGGCGGCGGATCCGGTGAGGGGACCCGGCGGTGGATCTAGCGATGGTGCCCGTCGGCGCGGCGTCGACGGTGGATCCAGCCGACTCGGGTACCCCTCTCTCTCTCTCTCTACTTCCCTCTCCCGGCACCAATCCCCTTCCTCCCTCCTTCTCGCGGTGGTGAGGCCAGATCTAGTGAGCACGGCCCTAGATCCGGTGGCGCTTCGACTTGCTCCCATGACGACGAGATCCGGTGAGGGAGGTACGCGGCGGCGGCAGGAGTGGTGGCTACGGGGGCGGCGCAGTGGTGGTGGTGCTGGTGGCATGGTGGTGGTGGTGGGAGCGGTAGTGACACGGTGGTGGTGGGAGCGGTGGCAACAGGGGTGGCACAATAGTGGTGGTGCTGGTGGCGTGATGGTGGTGGTGGGAGCAGTGGTGGTGGCGGCGGTGGTGCTGGAGCGGCGATGGTGGTGGCGGTGGTTATTTTTTTATTTGTTTGAAAAACTAGCCGTCATGTGTAGGATTTGGTACATGGCGAAGCCTGCCCCTGTGCCGTCTGCATCGCCGTCTCCGTCCCCTGCTGTCCCCCTCCTTTTTTCGCCGTGTGTCCCATATAACACACGACGAACAATATCACCAAGCGCCCGATAAACAACACACGGTGAAGAGGCCCTTCACCGTGCCTGGGGTCACCGTGTCTTATTCGCCGTGTGTATTGGCCTTTCACACACGGCGAAGATGTCGTCATGTGTCTTTTGTTCTTTGCTGTGTGCCTAGGACACACGGCGACCTTCACAGATTCTGGTTTTGTGCACATACGACATGCATGTAATTTTAAAAAATTAAAGTTATTCTCATTTATACAATTTATTTAGAAACTTCCCCTCATACGAATTTTTGGGTCATTGGATCTGAAATGGATAACTCGGATCTTTCCTCCCCTCTCTTTTTGCTCTCCACCTTTATCTCTTCCATCTCCCGCCTTGTGGTCTTCCATCTCCTGCCACCCTCGGTCCACTGCCCACCACCCCATCCGTTCCCACCTTGTCGGTGCGCGCGTGCTATGGTCGCCGGACCTTTCGCACCGGCCACCGGTGCAGAGGTCCAACAGACCCTTGCCCACCCATGTAGGCCCGGCTCCAAACCTTCCCATCAACGACTCCAACCGCCGCCACCGCCTTCGGCCTCCGCCGTACGTGGTCACCGTCAACGCCCTCTGCCTGACCCGCCCGACCGTCGTCCTCTATTGCCCGGCCGACAACACCCCTGCCACCCAGCCCTGCCACTCCTTGCCCGCCTTCTCTACCGAGTCAGCCTGTTGCCGCCCGCCCTCCCTCCATGGTCCTCTGAGCAACTGGAAGCTAGGCACGAGGCGGCAGCATCGTCGTGAGCCGGCTCATGATAGCTCCAACAGTCATGGCCCGTGGTGGTAGCAACGAAGCTGTCGTCCTCTCCAATCTCCATCCCTTGCACCAGATTAAAGCTGAATCCGCATCACCTCTCGATGAAAGTAGGGGGCGCACACGTCTGCCGGCTGGAGCATGCGGCTCTCGCGCGGGGAGCCGGGTAGGCCTACAACTTGCAGGGGTTCGTGGCTCACGACGCGCGGCCTGGCATGGTTGCGCGATGACCCAGCAAGTTAGGGTGAGTCGTGAATTCCCGGCGAGGCGCGTGATGGGCAGGGAGGTGGATCCAGCGTGAGGTGAGGGGCACGGTGGTCCCAACACGAATGAAAAATGTTTTCAATTGTTTTTTATATTTATTTATAGTATAGATTATTATTTAATAGATAGACACCCAAATTTGAGCAAGAGGGGCATCCAACCAGGACCTAGGTGGATAGAGTGAATAACCACATGTCCCACCCTAACCAAATTAGGTAGGCTCCTCATGAGATTTTCACAATAGTTAGGCCAGTCTCAGTGGAGATGTCATGAACATGATTACCTAGAGTGACACATCATCTAAAAACATTTGAAACTATAATGAAATACCTCCCTCTCAATGCATAGTTTCATCTATTGTTGTTTTCTAGGTTGCATGCAAGACACAAGTTGTCTAGGTAACTGTGTAGGGAGGGTTTCATCCTCATGAAACTCATTTTACCTCTCTCTTCATTAGTACACTGCCACATCATCAAAAGTGCTTACATGGTAGCCTATTTAATGTCTATGAAACCCCCACTGAGACTGACCTTAGACCGTACATTATATTCGAGTTATACTAGGATAGATGTTGGCGTAGCGGTCCTCAACAATTAAATATTCAGACCTATATATGTTTGCTGGATCACACCAGCTAACAAGTGGGAAGACCTCACACGGAGACTACCAAGTGTGTGTGTGTTTGTGTGGGCATCATATTAAATCATAGTACAGAAGTTCATGCCCACTTATTGTCTCTCACTCTCAGTTCTAAACAGCTTTAGGATTAGGCACAAACTAAAATTAAGTAAAAAAAGATAAAATGACCAATTTCTCTTGGATTTCCAGATGAAAGGAGTTACAAAATATTATTTAACAAAAGATATATAGATAGTAGTTGTCTAACCATGCAAGAAGGCGAAGAGACTCCCCCTGGGCATGTAGTCGAAGATGATTAGTTTCTCATCTCGTGAAGAATAGTAGGCAATGAGGGGGAGCAGGTTGGGATGGCGGATGCTACCAAGCAACGCGACCTCCTTCTCAAACTCCTCGCCCTTATTCGTATTCTCGAACCTCCTGACAGCCACGAGGCTTCCGTCCTCCAGCTTCGCCATATATACCTCCGTCCCGTACGTGCTCTTCCCAAGGACATCTGCATCTGCTTGAAGCAAGTCTTCCAACGCGAACCCAATCCGCCCGTCGAAGTGCACCAACTGGGGCTCTTTTACGGTGGACCATACCACCTTATACCACTGTTGGAAAAGGATCAGTATGAAAGGATCTGACGGCTGAGATTAATTGTATACCACCACAACTTGCACCTGTGGTATAGGGTGATATACATAGGTGGTATAGGTGGCATAGGGGTATTATTGGAAGTTTTATCTCGGTGGCATAAACGAAATATGTGATTTCTTCATTTCAATTTTTTTTATTTTCCCTGGTGATATGGCCAATTTTTTTTTCAAATTTCAAACAGAAATTTTCATTTTAAATTTCAAAAATGAAAAATTTTAAATTTTTTCATTTCAAAGTTCAAAAATGAAAATTTTCGAATTTTTTCATTTCAAATTTTCGTGGCATATTTCACTTTTTTTCATTTCCCTCTGATGGTATGGCCAAATTTTTTTCAAATTTCAATTTAAATTTCAAAATCGATTTTTTTTTTCAAAATTTTCCATTTCCCTCTAGTGGTATGACCATTTTTTTTCAAAATTCAAAAATAAAAATTTTTAATTCAAATTTCAAAAATGAATTATTTTCAAATTTTGTCATTTCAAATTTTCCTTGTGGCATAAACGAATTTTTTTCTCGGCCCGAGGTTACCAAATTTATTAAAAAATTGCAAAAATTACTTATTTACCCTTACCAAAAATAGTCATATACTGCATACCACTACCTGGTGGTATGGTCCACCGTAAAAGAGCCCAACAACTGAGCCAAGGTGGCAAATGGCTGAAAAGTTTAATTCTTGTCCAATACCCTCTCCGTTCTAAATTATAAGTCATTTTAGCTTTTTTAAATTCATAGACTTTGTCATGCACTTACATAATCCATGCACCTAGGAAAGTCAAACTGAACTATAGTATGGAATGGAAGAAGTACTATTCTTAAAATTATTTTTAAAAAATTGACAAAGCATATGGAACCATTTCCTTCCTTCACATGTGCAGCATCTCGAGAATGAAAAGGAATTCACTTTCGATCTGTTGTAATACATTTGCCAGGGTTAGACCATGTACCTGCTTTTGTGGTGACCCTCTACTGATCTTTATATTCATAACATTTTGTTTGGTAAGTTTTTCAACAATATCCTGTGCGGTCGGCCTTTTATTTGGGTCAGCGTCCACACACATGAGTCCCATAATGATGCACATCTTAACTTGCTCAGCATATCTTTCCACGGATTTGTATGTTTCCTCCAAACTCTTCCTCCATCTTCCAACTACCTAACATTTGCGAGAGTGGTCATGTCAATATATACCATTTCTTTCCGCGTGCTTGAGAAAGAGAAATACGCAAAGGCTTGACTCTATCAGCTCACATTGTCAACAAACTTCTCATAACATTCTTCAGCAATGGGATAGACCCTGCTTCCAGTCATTAGCTCTATGATTATAATGCCTAAACAGAATATGTCTGCCTTGATTGAAATCAACCCGTTTGCTAAGTATTCTGGCGCCATGTATCCACTGCAGCATAACAAGAGAATATACATGGGCATAAGTTGCATTGGATTAGTAAAAAAGAACAATGGCAGTACTATACCTCAGTACCTACATTCTTCAGAAGTATATGGCATTCATCTGGACAAACTAATTAGTTTCATTTGTAAACTAATTGGTTTGTCTAGACATCATATTGAAGAACGGAGTGTTATTGTTATGGAAAGACAAGTAGCTTACGGTGTTCCCCCACAACTTTCGGTGATAATTCGGGATTCTTGCTCACCAAAGAGCCTGGACATGCCAAAATCTGCAATTTTTGGTTCCATGTTGTCATCCAGCAGTATATTCTGAGGCTTAAGATCCAAATGAACAATTCGGCATTCCGTGTGAAGATAATGCAAACCATGACAGATTCCAATGATAATCGCATATCTTGTACGCCATCCGAACCCATAAGATTCAGCTGTAGGAACTGAAAATAAATAAATGTGAGACAATCAATGTATGGTTCTGGTACCACTCCAGCAACTTTAAAACTTGTGTTAACGAAATATAGCAGGTGACAGAGCATTGTCATACCGGAAATGTGCTTATCAAGGCTCTTGTTATTTATATACTCAAAGCATAGCAACCTTTTTCGCACTTCCGCCATGACATGTTTCCCATCTACTTGGGCGGTTTCCCAATGAGATTCAGCACAATACCCTTTGAGTTTTACTATATTTTGGTGCTTCAACCCAAAAAGGTATGTAACTTCATTCTGGAATTTATCATCATTCAGGTGCATTTCAGAAAGCTTCTTCACAGCAATCGCCTTACCATTTTGAAAAATACCCTGGATCATCCCCTTATATTATAGAAACTTCGGCATAAAAGTGAAGAAAGAAAAAAAATAGAGAGAGAAGCATATAAATATAGACATACCTTGTAAACCACTCCAAACCCACCTCTTCCTAGTTCTCGCTCCTCGGAGAAATCACTCGTGATGGCTTTCAGGAAATCCAATGGTACACAAATCGGGGATGCAGATTGATCTTGTAGCTTCTTTTCCAATAGACTGGACTCTGCAGTAGGCTTACCAGTTGAATTTCCCATTGTTATAATGAAACTGCAGGTGCATCAATACCTTATTAATTTTCTTTGTTAAGATAAGGCCGACCCAGCCAAAGCATAACTTTACGGATCGATTTGACCCAAATTTGAGCTATGTTATATGAAATGGACCTGAATTAATCACTGTACCCAAATACCAAATATGGTCCTAAACTTGGCTCGAAAACTGGAATCTCCAAGGTATTCATGGCCAGTCTCAGCTATACATGATATGATCCCTTTTGTGCTTTAAACCGGACGAATCGATATAAAAAGGCCTAATCCCTATCCAAAAAGCAGGGTTCAAACTAATGGCAGGAACTCATGGGTCGAGAAACTTTACTAACCTGGACAGAGCAGGGATGGATTGTCCAAACTGATGGATTGTCCATTAACTGGATGAAAGGTAATGAAGGCGCAGGGTCTCACCATGTATCTGCTGGATCGAAACTTTGACTCCAATATGCTGCAGTCGATGCTTAGGATGGGCGAGCTAGGTAGACTCCTTCAAACAGAGACTAACAATGATTGATCTTTTCAACAGAATGATAGGACATCTTGGTTTCTCCTATCCACGCAAACCAAAATATCTATTGCTCGGCCTCTAGAAATATATGTATTATTGCAGTGTATTGCTGCTATTATGATGTAGCTGGTCCTAGAAGTGTAATTTGAGAGTTCGCACTATGACAGCTCCATGATTGGTAGCTGGGTCCTCGTTTAGTTGAGAGTAGAAATTTGCTGAAAATGTCACATTGAATTTCTGAATGCTTCTGCCGCAGGGTCTCATCATGTATTTATTTGATGGATTGAATTTTTGAATGCTTCTGCCGCAGGGTCTCATCATGTATTTATTTGCTGGATCGAAACGTTGACTCCAGTACACTGCAGTCTATATGGGCGAGCTAGGTAGACTCCTTCAAACAATGATGCGGCTGCTTGATCTTTTCAATGAGGTAGGACAGCTTTGTGGTTTCGCCTATCCACGCAAACTAAAATATCTATTGCTCCGCCTAAAAAACTAACAGTCTGGTGATGCAAGTCTAATTTGAGGGTTGACACTTTGACAGGTCCATGATCCGTAATCCTTTGCTTCCACTGAGGGCTCATGCCTGAATTTCATTACTTTGCAGCAACGAAATTACAAAGTCATTACATAGAAGTTTCACGTCATCAGAGTACTAACAGCTGACACTAGACTGGAACGACTGAAGGCCGCCACCAAAGGAACACAGAGGGCTCTTTTGGATGGCGCCAGAACAAACTCCCACCAAAGCATACCTGACAATTAAGTTTTAAAACTCCCAGCAAGCTAACCAAAAGTGCCAACAAAAGAACGACTACCGATACAGAGACAAACCATCCACAATTAAACTCTAAGCCTTCACTGAGCTTTTCTTTCTGAAGAGCTTCTTTCTTGTCCCTCCTCAATTTTTAGAGCCCTTCATAACCTCCAATCCTGACTTCGTCAACTAATGAGAGGGTAGTTTCACGGAAAAATAACAAACTCGGGGCTATTAATAGTGTTGTAATACTACTTTTGAATAGAAAGTTGTGGCATTGGGCCGCATGCATAAAATAAATTGTGACTCAATATGATTGGTGAATAGTTCGATGTGATGGATGAATAATGGTTATTTGTCAATCTAAACGGGCCCGCGGCAGCAACGGCAATCTCTACACATTCAAGAATATCTTCAATCTTTTCCATGCCATATTTACTTCTGCAAGAGGAACGAACACGCTTAGCGGGACTTAATTTGGACAGGGATAATGAACTGCTCACACCATGAACTGATCACTGTGTGACCATGATTGTGCATTTTGCAGAAGGTGAGCTATATAGCATTCAGAAAAAGGATGTGCCGTGAAAAAATCAAACTCGCGCATCAAATTGCTTTGCTCTGTTTTCATCTGTATACTTGGCTAGCTACTTGCATTAAAGCATTGGCAAATGTTAAATCACACTTAAAATCTCAAATACTGCTACCTCTGTACAGCTTGGCTTTCAATTGGGGAAATACTATGATTATTAGTTTATTATTACAAGATGGATTAATGCCTAAGGGCCTGTTTAAAACGGGGGCTTCTATATAACTTCCATGTGCTGGATACTAAGCAACATGACTTTAAGTGTGTGTTTGGTTAGTCTTTTACCAGTTTTTGCTTTTGCCAAAAGCCAACAACCCAACCAAAAGGGTTGGAGGTCATCCAAAGCCACAACCAAAAGCAGCTTTTACCTAGTACAAATTTGAAAGCACCCTCACCCCTGCTTTCAACTGCTTTTGGGTCACAAAATTACCCACCTGCCTGATTACAAAAGGTACCGGTTCATTTTATTTTGTTCCCGTCTGCCACCCGCAGCAACTAGGCCTCCCATGCGCAAGGCTCCGACCGCCTCGCCCTGGCCGGCAAGCTCTAGCCACCGTGTTGAGGTGGGCAAGCCCAAGCCAGCTCCAGGCCGCCGCCCCCTGGCGGGCGATCAGCCCCGGCCGCAGCGCGCAGGCGGGCTCGGATGGCGAGCTCGGGCTGCTGAGATTGTGAGGGAAGAAGAGAAGATGAGGTGAGAGAGGAAGAAAGAAGGAAGAGGGTGTTTTGTGTCCATGACGTGTGGGGCCTGTCTAGATGTGAGAGAGTATTTCTAAAAGCCACAATATTTCAACCAAACAGACTTCTACTTTTCTCACAGGCACTTCCTTACAGTTGCTTTCTCACAGCCCACAACCCACAGCAGGGGCGAAGCTACACTATGTGTAGTGGGTGCTAATGCACCCCCAAAATTTGCAAAAACAATTATTATGGTTAAATTTTCACCATATATGCACCCTCCTCAGCTTAATTTTATGCACCCACAAGGCAAATGCACCCCCTCTGATTTGCTCTAGCTTCACCACTAGCCCACAACAACTTTTGCAAAAACCACAGCCCAACCAAACAAACCCTAAAGCTCATCAGGCCCAATTACTAAGCCCAACTGAATTCAACATTTCAAGAAAAAAACATTCAACATTTTCTTAAAACTAAATCAACATTGTGAAGACATTATTCAACATTTTTTTACACATTCAACATTTCTTTTTACACATTAACATTTTTCAACATCAATTTCAACAGTTCAGAAAACAAGATTCAACATTTATACAAACAAGATTCAACCTTTGGAAAAAACATCATCTTCTTCCTTCATAGGTGCGGTGGTGCACCCGGGGCGGTGGCGCGTAGGGTCAACGGTGCTTGGAGCAGGGACGCACAAGATAGCGGCGGCGCCCGGAATCGGGGAGGTGCAGGACGGCCACGGCAGCACGTGGGACGGTGGCGGCGACGCGCGAGGACCTCAATGCACGCGAAGACTGTAGGGTGGTAGCTGAGCTCGCGGAACGCGTGGGAGGAGCGGCAACACGCTGGGGAGAGGACGCGACGCAGCAGGGGAGAGGCGGTGCATCGAGTACAAGCGGCGATGGCAGCTGGTGGGGAAGAAGGCTAGGGTTGGAGATGAGGATCCAAGGGTTATTATTATGTGCACGGAACTCAAACAGTGGAAGCCAAATAACAAACTAGCTATAGGATCCACGGTTTAAAACTTTTTGAAGTATCGGGCTTGGGCTCAAACCACGCGAAAAAAAAAGCACAGATGGCTTTCAAGTAGTGGTTGAGGCCAAGCCCAATACTCAAGCAGGTGATCGTACTTGCCTGGCGCTGAGCTCGTTGATGAAGCCGACAAGGCACTCCAAATCGGACGCCGACGAGCCACCGGGGGCGACTTCCATCCTGACCCGCCTTGCCAGGGCCTGCGCCGCCGCCCGGATCCCGGGGTCCTCCATAGCCTCCCTGACCATCCCCGTCACGACAGCGGCGCCGAGCACGTCATCCTTGAAGGTTTTAGGGGTGCCTAAGCTAGCGCAAAACAAAATTTTTCTACCCATAAACTAGGAACTGCTTCTGTTATAGATCACGGGATTACCACTAGATGCGCAGATGCAGCGGAACCATCTCGATGTAGACGAAGACGTCGAGGGTAGCAGGCAGTGTAGTTGCTCACGTCCACCTGGTCCTTCACGTGCGGTTCGTCTTTGTGCTCCAAATGTAGCACCTCCAAGGTATCCACACGTATGGGGAAGGAACGTCGATCGTAGATGTACTAGCACCTCACGAATGATCACGAACTGGAGGATATAGATGGAGGAAGGGCCGCAGGAATCACTATTCACGAGGTACTGTAGCACCACCGCTGCTGTAGCAATTAGCTGAGTAGGGTTTCCCCTCTCCCCACCTTTGTATATATAGAGGTCACTAATGGGCCTTTCAACCTTTGCGGCCCATTAAGACTCTAGTACCCTAATGGATCAAATCCATTAAACCTGTTAGTGGATCCAATCCAATTGGCTCTAGGGTATATATCAACAGTCCTTAACGTCGAGCCCCGTCTTCCACACGGCTCCCACGAAGCGGCTCACCGTCTGCTGGTCGGCGAAGTACAGCCAACACACCGCCGGCACACCCTCGACGGCCACCTCCAGCACTGACTTCCACCCGGCGTGCGTCACGAAGCACCCCACTGCACGGTGCCGCAGCGCGCGGTGCACATCATGGTGCGCCGCCCAATCCAATACCAGCGCCCTCTCGCCGGCCGCCTCCCGGATGATCGACTCGTGCCCGACGTCGCAGTCGTCAGACAACATGTCCGGCCGGAGCACGCACATGAAGGGGGTACCCGGCGGTGGTGATGCCGCAGAGGAGCTCGGCCAGTTACTCCGCCGAGATGATCGTGAGGCTCCCTAGGTTCACGTACACCACCGACTGGTCGGCGTGGCCGTCCAGCCACGCCGTGCAACCTCCGTCGTCGTCGCGCGCGGCGGGTACTTCTTCTGTTTCTAATCAGGAGGGCCTGGGCCTGGAGTGGAGCGGGCCGACAACGAAGACCTCGCCGTGCACCCGCTGCGCGATGTGCGCGACCGTCTCTGCCTCCAAGGACGTGGCAGTGTTGAGGATCACCGCCCATGACTCCGCGTAGAGAGAGGCGGTGCCGGCGACAGCCAGAAGCATGGGGGCGGGGTCGCCCTGGGACGACAGCGCCATGCGCGGGAGGTCTCGCCGGCGTAAGAAGCCCTCCATCCCCGGGACGTCGCACACCGGCTCGTCGGAGTCGGAGGCGGCGGGGACATCGCCGAGCTCCAGAAGCCTGGGCACGGACAGGTAGCACAAGAAGTCGCATGCGCTCTCCGTGCGGAACGCGAGCACCGGGACGCCCTTCTTCTCGGCGGCGGCGATGGCGAATGGCATGGTGCCGTCGGTGACGATGGACTTCACTGGGGCAGAGCCCCACCGCCGGAGGAGGAGGACTCTGTCCGCAACAGGGCGCGGAACACCGCGCATCCGGCGGTGCGCATGGAGTCGAAGAGGTCCATGAGGCTGGACACGGAGCGGGGGTGGTCGTCTGGGAGGCCGTCGGGGACGGAAAGGATGCGGAGGCGCGGGTGGTGGGCGAGGGCGAGGCGGCGAGCATTGTGGTCCGTGTGGAGGAAGGTTGTTGACGCTTTTTTGGTCAACACACACGAGCGCTAGATCGCACTGAACGTCGAAACGCTGAACTCGCCGAGCTCCTGCCCAGACCGGTCTGACCGGTCAGGGGCACCGGTCTGACCAGTGGCTGCAGAGGCGCGGTGAAAGCCTAAGATCGCCACCTCGGGAGGGACCCCGTCGGAGGTGGCGCGCCTAGGGTTGCTCTGAGGTCGGCATGGCCACTCAGAACGTCCCTGATCATCATCGAGACAAACAAGGAAAGCACATGGTTGGAAAAGTTAGGATTTGAGAGATAAAAGTTATAAAAAGTAATGATCGATTGGGAGATGAGCCTCAACCGGCCGTGGCCCTTTATATTTATAGGGTGGGGAGGTCTTGCCCCACAAGGAAACCCTTTACAAGTCAAAATTCGCTAGGATTCCTCAATTCTACTCGGACTCAGGGTCCACCGATCAGACCGGTCAAGCCCACCGGTCAGACCGGTGTGGCCGTTGCCGGATCGACTACAAGACCCCCGAACGGTCAGACCGTCTAGGAACACCAGTCTAACCGGTGGCGTCAGCTTGATCGGCTTTGTGCCAATTTTGGGTGCGAACACATGCCCCCCTGTTTTTTTAGTAAAGCTTGTTGTTTAAAAAATAATTCTAAGGTCAATGTGACACTTCACCGGCCGTTTTTTGATCTAAGGGCGATTTTTTGTTTTAAAATCGGTCATCTCCTATCAAGCGTCTTGCAAAACACTTGGATGAAATTTGTTCAAGTATCTCCCGTTGAGAGCCCTTGGAAGCCGCTGACCTTGTAAAGTTTCTACCATATAAGAATTCTCAGAACAAACCTCGACAATCTTGTATGGATCCTCCGAACTTGAAGACCACTTGTCGAACTTATTACTTTTTCTCCCAATAGGTAAAAGCGTCTTCCAAACAAAATCACCTACCTGAAAAGATTTGGCTTTTACCTTCTTGTTGTATGCTCTAGCAACTCGACTTTTGTCCTTTTCAATTTCCTCCAAAGCCTCCATACGCTTGTCGGTCACCTCATCAATGTTGTCCATCATCAAAGCATAATATGTCTCAACATCAAGATTATTCTGCTTTGCAAATCTATATGCGCCTAGATTCACCTCAACGGGCAAAACGGCCTCTTGACCATACACAAGCTCAAAAGGAGTAACATTAGTAGCACCATGTCTAGAAATACGATGAGCCCATAAAGCTTCAGATAATATCTCATGCCATCTTCTAGGATTATCTTCTATCTTCTTCTTGATGAGCTTCGCTAACGTTTTGTTGCTAGACTCGGCTTGACCATTGGCTTGAGCATAATATGGAGATGAATTGAGCAATTTAATACCATAAGAATCAACAAACCCACGCACCTCTTTGGATATGAATGAAGTCCCTTGGTCCGTAGTCAAAGTTTGTGGAATGCCAAATCTATGTATAATATGCCCAATAATAAACTCAATCACCTCTCTATGTGTCATATTCTTCAAAGGAATAGCTTCAGTCAACTTGGTGAAGTAATCAGTAGCCACAATCACAAAACAATGCCCCTTTGACGAAGAAGGGTGAATCTTGCCAATAAAATCCAATCCCCATCCTCTAAAAGACCAAGGTTTAATAATCGGATGCATCAACGCAGGAGGTACCAACTGAACATCTCCATGCTTTTGACACTCTTCACAACCTTTGTAATACCGAAAACAATCAGCTATCATGGTAGGCCAATAAAAGCAAGCTCGCCTGAGGAGCCACTTCATCTTGGGAGCCGATTGATGAGTACCACAAATTCCTTCATGAACCTCTGCCATAGCCAACCTAGCTTGATCAGAACCCAAGCATTTAAAAAGCAAATCATCTGCGATCCGATGATATAATTCACCATTATCAAGAACATACTTGAGAGCCCATCATCGGACTTTTCTGTCAACTGAGCTGCTAGGACTTTGTAAATAATCAATCAGTGGCTTTCTCCAATCCTCCACTTCATTTTTGTCAAATAAACATGAAGAGGATTTTTTACTAGGGGACCAGTCGGACCGATCGGGGACAACGGTCAGACCGGTGTCGTCAGTTGAACCGGATCTAGTGGACCGGTCAGACCGGTCGGAAACAACGGTCAGACCGGTGTCACTGGTTAGACCGGTCGGCTGCGTCGGCCTGACCGGTGCCTCCAGAGCAAAGCACTCATCTTTAAGCAACGATTTGTGTTCTTGAAAATTTCTTTTTTGAACATTATAACCAGATGCTTGCTGAGTCAGAGCGTTAGCTCTAGGATTTTCCTCTCGTAGCACATGATAGATAACAAATTCATCCATACAAGATATGATGTCTAAACATTTATCAAGATAAGCATTTAAAAAGCCATTTAGACATTGACATAACTTTGAAACTTGCTGCATCACTAATAAAGAATCCCGATATGCTTCCACATGTTTTACTCCCATGTCATGCAAGATCTCCAACCCAAATCGAAGAGCCTCATATTCGGTTTGGTTATTAGTACAATCATGATCCAATCGGCTAAGAGCTTCAAAAACAGCCCCACTTGGCGAAATAATAACAACTCCAACACCACAACCATCTTTGCAAACCGATCCATCAAAATGTAACTTCCATGGAGTAAAAGTAGCATAACCGACATTTAAATCAAGTTGCTTATCTACTCTATATCCAACAATAAAGTCGGCAACAATTTGACCTTTCATTGAATTTAATGGATCACAATGCAAATCATACTCAACTAAAGCATAAGCCCACTTGCCGACTCTACCACTTAAAATTTGTTTTATGCAACATTTATTTAATTATGTCGGTTTGACATGCTACTATGCTAGTACTTGGTAATAAATAATGCCTCAACTTGGTACAAGTATGATACAGTGATAAACACAACTTTTCAATAAAAGTGTACCTTGTCTCGACGCCCAATAGTCTTCTACTCTCATATGCAACAATATACTCCTTGCCTTCGATCTCTTGAGTCAGAACACCTCCAATGACATCCTTGTCAGCCGCTACATACGACTTGAAAGGAATACCACTCTTGGGCGCTTGAAGAACGGGTGGCGAAGTCAAATAGCTCTTAATCTCATCAAATGCCTCTTGTTGCTTTGCCCCCCAAGTGAAGTCGACATCATTTTTCAACCGAAGTAAAGGAGTAAAAGCATTCACCTTCCCGGACAAGTTACAAATGAATCTCCTCAAGTAATTTACCTTGCCCAAGAACTTTTGCAAATCCTTTTTACAAGTAGGCGCTTTAACATTCCGGATTGCCTCAATCTTTTTAGGATCTATCTCTATGCCCTTCTCATGCACAATGAAGCCCAAAAACTTCTCAGCCGATACACCAAAAGCACATTTGAGTGGGTTCATTTTTAATTTGTACCGACACATTTTTTCAAATACAAGTCTTAAATCAGCTAAATGGGAGTCAACTCCAGCCGATTTGACAACAATGTTGTCGATATAAACCTCTACTATGATGCCAAGCAAATCATGAAAGATTAAATTCATAGCCCTTTGATAAGTAGCACCCGCATTTTTGAATCCAAAGGTCATAACAAACCACTCAAATAAGCCAACAAAACCCGGACAGATGAAAGCTGTTTTGGATATATCCTCTTCGGCCATAAAGATCTGATTGTAACCAGCATTACCATCAAGAAAGCTAAGAATTCTATGTCCGGATGCAGCATTAACAAGAAAATCGGCTATAGGCATAGGATATTCATCTTTAGGAGTAGCTCTATTAAGATCTCTAAAATCAATATAAACACGAAGCTTTTTTGTTCCATTTTTCTCAACAGGCACAATATTAGAGATCCAATCAGTATAACGACAAGGCCTAATAAACTTTGCATCAAGTAACCGATTGACTTCTTCTTTCACTTGATCATAAATATCAGGATTAAAATTTCTACGAGGTTGTTTGTAAGGCCTAAAACTAGGTTTAATAGGTAAATGATGCTCAACTAAATCATGACTTAAACCTGGCATTTCATTGTAATTCCATGCAAAGCAATCAACATACTCCTTTAACAACTTTATTAACTCAGATTTAAACAAAGGATCAAGATTCTTGTTTACAAATGTCAGCCTAGGTACAGTGCCATCACCAATGTCCACCTCCTCTAAAGGATCAGCCGACGTAAACCCTTGCCCTAACTTGCTCAAATCATCAAAGTCTTCGATAGCCTCACACATATCGTTCTTATGCGCCCGATAGTGCTCTCGCCTTTGTTGCAACCACTCTATATTTGCATCCATCAAATCGAAAGAGAGGTTCTAGCCTGATCAACAACCGGCTTCATGACAATAGTAGCAAAGCCATCTTTGGTAGAATCAATAAGCTTTAAACCAGATAAATCTAAACCAGTTAAGCATTTAAGATTCTCATGATTATCCATGGTGGAACTATTAGCCACTGCAACACAAGCTGACGTATCACCATGAACAATCTCTACCTCGTCGCCTACCCATTGAATTAAAAATTGATGCAAAGTAGAAGGCACACATTGATTTGCATGAATCCAATCACGACCAAGGATTAGGCTGAAGTTACCTTGCGTCTCAACGACGAAGAATGTCCTAGCCAACGTCTTGCTCCCAACGGTGAGCTCTATAGAGACGACGCCTTTAGCTCCCATCGGCTCGCCTCCTCCCACACTACTGACGGTCATGTTGGTCTTGATCAGCTCATCATTTGAACCTCCCAGCTTCTTGAACAAAGAATACGGTATCAAGTTGACAATTGCTCCTCCGTCCACCAGCATGCGAGAGATAGGCTTCCCATTGATGTGTCCCTTCATGTACAAAGCCTTCAGATGATTTTCAGTAGCTTTAGGCTTCTGGAAAATAGCTTCTTTTGGCCCAAAGTCGAGATGCGCGACGTCCTCCTTTGAGAGCAAATAACCATCCATAGACATATGGATCACATTAATGTCCAAATTCATGTGCTCAGGTGAAGAACTGTAATCAACAAGCTCCTCATCGTCTTCTAGTGTAGGTTCCGATGTGGACTTGTCATCACAAACCATAGGAGCCGAAGAAGAGAAATCGGGCGACGTCTCTGGGTCATCGGTTTGACCAACACCCACCATCGGTCTGACCGGTGCTGGCTGGGAGCTAGTCTTGACTCTCCACTCTTTTCCTTGAGGTACCATGGGCATGTACTGGTTAAAAGCTTCGTCCCTCTGCTTCTTTAGTTCCTTCTCCCTCTTCTCTTGGAATCTTAGGCGTTGAAGCTTCCTGCTTTGTGTGCGAGTCAAACCGGGAGGACACCACCTTGGCAAGAAGTATTTGGAGTTGGAACTACTCCCACTGGCCTCATGATCATTAGCAGCAGTAAACACCCCTAGAGTTCATGTCACAACCTTATTGTTTGGAACAATCGGTCATTTGCCATCTTCTCCAATGGGAACATCCATTGATCCAATATGAATAACATCTTGATTTGTAGTCCTCTCTGGATCAACATCCATCCTCTGCACCTCCTCCTTTTGCTATGGCCTGTAGACTAGCTTCACGGGAGGCGGCACAGTTTTCTTGGCTGCACCGGTCTGACCGGTGCCAGCGACCGGTCTGACCGGTCGGGTCTGGTAACCCTGACCAGAACGGCGAGGAGGCAATCAGTCTTGGATAGGGCTGGAGATTCTGTCCAAAGCTGATCTCGGTCCTCCCCATCCAGGATGAAAGGCTTGTTGGTATGGCACCCACATCACCACATTATCATCATAAACCGGGCATGGTGTATTTGAACTTGATGACGCCCAAGGTGGAGTAAAATGTTGCCCTTGCTGTGATGATTCACCCTTGAGTCTTGTAGCAGCCCTTGGAGGTGAAGATGACCCTCCTTGGTATGTAGGTGACCTCATCCTTCTTTTTAACGGTTGATCACTTGTAACGGCCTTTTGCTTGGAATACTTGTCAAATAGCATGTCGAAAGTGACCTTTGGCTTAGGACCACTCCCCTGATTTTTTGCTACATTAAGCTTCCAGTTTCCAATCTCTGAATGGCTTGGCTTGATCATCCTCGGATGGCCCACAGGCGCACCGGTCTGACCGGTCACCTCCACTGGTCTGACCGGTCTGGCCAGAGACGGCTCAGACGATCATTGATCGGTGGGTGTGGACGACCATTGCCTCCTATGTCCAGAGGCACTCACAGTAACCTTGAAAGTCTCTTTACCATCAGGAGTCTTTTCATACTCAACTTTACGAACCAGCTCCTTTCCTCTCAAATCGGGCTTGGCCTCCCTGATTACCCAGTACCTTAGGCTGCTGTAAATCCATGGTGTTGATTGGAAAAGGAGTCTTATCCACTTCCATCTCATAAAAAGTCAAACGACCTTCGTTTATGGCCGATTGAACCTGTCGACGAAACACATTGCAATCATTAGTGGCATGAGAAAATGAATTATGAAACTTGCAATATGCACGCCTTTTCAATTCATCAAGTAGAGGAATAGTATGAGTTAACTTGATATTTCCAGATTTAAGCAATTCATCAAATATACGATCACATTTGGAAACATCAAAAGTAAATTTAATTTCTTCTTGCCGACCTTTACTAGCCGGCTTAAGAGATGACCAAGAATAAGCTTTTTCTTTAGAGGGCCAAATAACTTCAGCAGCATAAACTTCTTTATCACTACCGATTGAACTATCAAAATCATAATCAATAATATGCACAATAGAATGACGTGACTTAAAGTTATCCTTTTCTTTATTCATTCGGTTATCAACAACTAACGCTCTTACTTGAACTTGCGCAACTGAAAGAAAATCAGTGCCCTCTATTTTATCTCTAATAGATGACCTTAAGCCTTTTAGACAAATGTCTGCAAGGTCCATATTAGTGATTGACAAATTAAAGCAACGGTTTTTAGTTTCTTTAAACCTTTTAATATAGGCAGAGATAGTCTCATCTCTTCCTTGCCTGACCGATGTTAAATCTGTCAATTTTAATTGCATGCTCCCACTATAAAAGTGATCATGGAATTTACGCTCTAACATATCCCAAGATATAATAGAACTAGGAGCAAGCGAAGAAAACCAAGCAAAAGTGGTACCAGTTAAAGATAAAGAAAATAAGCGTACTTTCAAAGCATTATAGACACCAGCTTCACCTAGTTGTGTAGTGTATTGACTAATATGCTCCCATGTGGTTCGGTCATCATCACCACTAAATTTGATTAAATCAGGCATGCCAACCATGTGGGAGAGGAAATCTATCAAACTCGGGATCGTATGGCTTTTGATACAAATTAATATTACCAATATCAACACCAAGTTTGGTTTTAAACACATTAGCCAAATCTTCCTTAAATTTATTAAATTCCGCCCAATTAGGATTATTTGGCTGTGGTGGCTGAGGATTCTCCGAATTCATCTTATTTAAATAAGGAGCTATCTTAGCTTGAGCTAGCCTGTAACTTTCAAACACATCGTCTGGATAATGGTTTTGGGGGTCGATGTATTCATTGTCGTACTATAATGAGGTCCAACATTACTAATTGTATTAGAAAAAGCAGGAACCATTTGATTTGGCACGACAGAAAGTGGCAAAGGCTGGTCGGGCACCACCTCCATTGCACCGGTCTGACCGGTACCCTGCACCGGTTCAACCGGTGCGGCCATATTTGGCCTGTGCGGTTGAAACTGAGGGTATGACCAGATGCAGGATTTGGTGTCATACCATACACATAATTTGCATTATTAACAGGCAAAGGTGCTAAGCTAGGATAGGACCCATGAAGATTAGCTTTAGGAGTACTACTATTAGTTTCATTATTAGTATAGCCTAAACTCCTATCTTTTTTCAAGATCCTCTAGACGTTCTAAACGAGCAATATACGAAGCAAGTAATTCGTCACTTTCCACTGTAGTTTTCATAGGAGAAGGTTTTAGGCGGGGATTTCTTACTTACAGTCAGAATTACCTCAACATTGTTGTCGTTTAGCCTGATCCCCTGCAGCTCGAACTCTTTCAATCTTACCACCTTGCCAGATCGATCCTTCTTGACGCCAGCTAGGAATTGTACTTGCATGTACTCTTGTAGTGCCTTGAACTTCTGCTGTTCCTCTGGAGATCTTCCAGCGACGCGGTGATAATGTTGTTCATGTCGAGATCGCACCGAGCACCGAGCAACCTGATCTTTCTTCCCCAGCGGAGTCGCCAAAAGTATGTTGACACTTTTCTGGTCAACACACACGAGCACTAGATCACGTGGAACGTTGAAATGCTGAACTCGCCGAGCTCCTGCCTGGACCGGTCTGATCGGTCAGGGGCACCGGTCTGACCGGTGGCTGCAGAGGCGCGGTGAAAGCCTAAGATCGCCACCTCGGGAGGGACCCGTCGGAGGTGGCGCACCTAGGGTTGCTTTGAGGTCAGCAAGGCCATGCCCCTGATCGTTGTCGAGACAAACAAGGAAAGCACAAGGTTGGAAAAGCTAGGGCTTGAGAGATAAAAGTTGTAAAAAGTAATGATCGATTGGGTGATGAGCCTCAACCAGCCGTGGCCCTTTATATTTATAGGGTGGGGAGGTCTTGCCCTACAAGGAAACCCTTTATAAGTCGAAATTCACTAGGATTCCTCAATTTTACTCGGACTCGGGGTCCACCGGTCAGGCCGGTCAGGCCCACCGGTAAGACCGGTGTGGCTGTTGCCGGATCGGCTACAGGACCCCCGACCGGTCAGACCGTCCAGGAACACTGGTGTGACCGGTGGTGTCAGCCTGATCAGCTTTGTGCCAATTTTGGGTGCGAACAAAGGTGACGTGGAGGCCGGCGTCGAGGAGGGCGGAGGCGAGGTGGAGCATCGGGTTGATGTGTCCTTGCACCGGCCACGGGAACAACAGCACGTGCGCCGCCGCTGCCGCCGACGGCGACAACATCTCTTGCTCGATCAATATGGAATTCCGGATGCTATCGTCTCCGTCGAACTCGATCGCCGTCTTCGTGGAGTGGTTGGTTGGTCGGTGGTTGCAATATGTACGTCTTTGTTCCTGCTCGCCATTTTTATGGTGATGCTGATGGAAACCAACCTGCGAGTGCATCCATGGACCGGTCGGCAGGAACCAAGTCATCATCTTCAATAATGTGCATCAAGCATGACCTTCTTCGATCTAAAAATATAAATCAATTATTCATTGTTGTCGAAATTGTTCTACAAGCAGTTGGGGGGAATACCACAATTGCAAGATGGTTGGTGGTGGATCAAACAGGGCTATACTGTTCAGTCTCTCCCTTCTTTGATTTCGCTATCACATAAATACATAATTGAATACCATAACTAGAAACAGTGCGAAGATAAGGATTCCATGGAAGTGGACAAACAATTTACTTTGCAACGGAGGAACAATGAACCTGCTGTTCCAGTGGGGTCTTCCTCCATCTGAAGCTACTCTGCAAACGATAAGCTTCATTCAGATTCAGTTTCAGTTTCGTCAGAGTTGAGCCTACAAGTTCTGATGATGCTTTTCTCTGTTCCCGTCTTGTGAGAACGTGATATCGTCGATTTCATTTCCATAGTCAGCAGAGCAGATGGTCAAATTCAATTCAAAGGCATTCGTGTGTTTGGAAGATGCTAAAATTTGAGTGCATTTACAATTTCATCATGGAAGAAGAAGAATCGTTAAGCCAAGACTAGTGGACGCACTATGCTTGAAGGCTTCAAGCTGAAGCTAAAACTGTCACTGACGAAGATAAAGGGAGGCACATCCGGCAGCTTTGTCACACCTGATTTCCGAAGAGAAACCAAATGCATCTCATATGTGCGCCAGGATCAAGTTACACACATATGATAGACAAATAAGTGTAATATCATAAACAGTATTCAAAACATAACATAGAGTTTAACATCTTATTACACTCAGACGGGAGACACGAAGGTCTTTAACATCGGGAAAACGATAACTACAGGAAGAGTCTTCGTCTTCCGCTTCCACAGGCACTTGACTGGGGGATCGCATGCCTCAGAACTCCTCAAAGTCGTCGTAGTACTCCTCACCATTGTTCTCTTCTGAACAGCGGTAAGCAAGGATGAGTACACTTATGGTTGGTACTCAGCAAGTGGGGGAAGATGCAAGGCTTCCAAGGATAGGCTAAGGTTTTGCAGCGGTAAGCATTTTAATGTTGGTCAAGTTTTAATTAAAGAACGCCTAGTTACTAGATGTAAGTTTATACCATCCCACTTAAGAAATTTATAAACAACTCATCTCAAAACCCATCGAACCACAATTTAATTCTGTCTTTGAGTTTATTAATCATGTGAGGGTCCAAGCCGCTCGTAACCGTGAGCACGGCTGATCGATCAGTTTTACACTCTGCAGAGGTTTGCACACTTTACCCACAGCTCGCGTAAAAGCTCCGAAGAACTTTAAACCCAACCATGCGATGCTGGCCAAGCACCATACCACACTTCCGAGGTGTGATTGCATAGGGACGCTACGAAGCCTTTACAAAGCCATGCAAAAGACTAACGACCCACATAGTTACGGATCAGGGCGGACCATAACCCTCCCTAGTGGTCAGCACCTTAGCAAAGGCTGCTACCCCAAGAGGACCGGGCTATACCCCTGCAACCCGGATCCCCCTCTGCTCCTTTCGGAAAAAGGGCCATCAGATCGATCGCACACCTAATTAATTGGCTAAGGTCAGAGCCATATGACACTGTGGTTGCATATGTTTTCTTGGGTGGTTCTCCATGTTCTGATTAAATCAAGTATTCTTGTATTATCCCAAAGCCATGATCATTAAGCATAAATCCTTTTTCAGGAAAACCATTTTATCCAACCCAGGTTGAGCCACTAGCATATTCTACCCAAAAACATTTATTAAACCGGGTTGATCCAAGGGTTGAGGGTAAAAATCTAGGTATGTCCTTAAAAAGGTGTTCCCATCAATTTAATGCAATATCATAATAAATGTAAACTTAGTAATTATGCAATTATATAGGATAAATAGAATCATGCAGGGGGAGAAGACCACTTGCCTTCCTCAACTACAAACAAATCTTCTTCTTCTTCGAAAAGCTGCTCCTGATCGACTCCAAGGGGCTGCTCAGTCGAAACAGGCACGATATCTACGAGCACACAAATAAAGCATACAATAAATAAAACAATTCACCAAACAAGTCTAAAGGCTATAAACACACTACTAAAGCAACGGGCTCGCTGAGACGATCGCATAGACACCTAAAACGCTAAAAACGGAGCTAAAACGTTCAAGGGCTAAACTGCGAAGAAACTAGGCTTCCAGGGACCTAACTGCAAGAAACCGAGGGCCTATATCTAGTTATGCTTAAAAACAGAAGGTCTAAAGCATAAAAGAGCCTATACAGGACCTCGGGCGCTAAATCTAACAAGAGCAGGGGCTAAAACATAAAAGAAAGGACCTGAATGCAAGGATTAATATAGGTGGGAGGACCGGCTTGTGAAATTAACAAAACCAGGGGTCTCTTTAGCAAAAGTGCCCCTGTTGACCGGTATGAAGTCTTTTGACTTCGAGGGCCGGGCGGATCTGGGCCGTCCGCGCCGGATCCGACGGCGGACGACGCACGCGAGCGCCCAGGCGGCGGCGGACGCGCCGGAGGCGGCGGCGCACGGCGGCGCGCGGCGGCGGGATCACCGGCGAGGCACGGAAATGGGCTCCCGGCCACGAAATCGTGCGCGGTTTGAACCTACGTGCAGCTAGGACGACGACGAAGCTAACCAGAAGCACGTGGAGGTGATTCAGGCGACGGCTAGGGCACCATGTCCATGGGGGCGGACGGTGCAAGGCCGACGAGCGGCGGGGAGCACTGCGGCTCGGGATACAAGGGGAAAAAGGTGGGGGACGAGTCACTCACCACACGGCGACGGATTGGCGAAGAAACGGGCGGCGGGGATGCAGTGGCGAGGGAGATCAACACCGGCGGCCGGAGCTTGAAGACGACGGCGGCGGCGCTCGGATGAAGGGGAAGGAGACCCTGTGACACGAATTGGAGCTCAATTAAGCCACAAGCGCGAAGAAGAAGAAAGAAAGGAGGGGCAGGGACACTTCACCGAAAGGCGGGAGAGCTCGGGCGGCCGGCAATGGCGTGGCGGACGGAATTCCCAACAGTGACAGCGTGCGCATGAGTGTGAGGGGGTGTGGGTGCTCGACTGGTGGAAAGGGGGTGTGCCAGGGGCTCTGGCCGTGCTTAAATAGAGACGGGAGGGGAGGGGGAGCGGCGCCCGGCGGGCTACGGCCATCAATGGCCATGGCCTTGATTGCAATCAAAGGGGGCCGATTGATTAGGGGGAAACAGATGGGATTGAAGGCGGGGAGTGAGGGCCGAGCTTCATTGCGGTTTGATTGAGGGGTTTGAAGGTGGGGGTGCGGTTGATGCGGGGAGGTAACGGCCGGCGGCCATTCAAGGGGGCGCGGCAGAGCCGCTGCTGGAGGTAGGGGGTGGTGCCAACAGCCGGGCCCCACCTGTCAGCGGGTGAAGAAGAAAAGAAAAGGGGAAAAGGGAGCTGGGCTGCGCGGGCTGCCTTCGTGGGCCGCGCGTGCGCTGCTGGGCCACGAGCGGGGGAAGGGAAAAGGAGGCCGGCGGCCTACTTGGCCGAACGGGCTGAGGAAAAAGAAAAGGCCGGCTGGGCCAGGATAGAAGGGAGAAGAAGAAAGAGATTGGGGTGGGTTTTAGAACTTATGATTTTTCTTTTGAAAACCACATACATCAAGCAAAAACCATGCAACCGAATATGATGCACAAATACTTGTTGTCTCTAAAATTATTCCAATGAAATTTAAATATTTTAAGGTCAAATTTATTTGATAATTTATTTAAGTCCTTAGAAAAAATTAAATCTAACCACCATGTTGCCTATATTAATTTAGTGATGAAATTTTAGGGTGTTACAATCTTGCGCCACGACAAGAAGGCGGCGGCGGTGGAGGGCTTGCCAGCAGCGGCTGCAGGTCCAGGAGCTCCATGGAGAACTTCCCGAGCTCGAGCCTGTCGCCAATGAGGTGAAGGCACCAAGCTGAGGCTCCCATCGTGGACGTCGAAGCAGAGACCGCCCCTGTCATTGATGCCCAGGCTTCACTTGGACCCAGCGGCGTCCGAGAAGAATAATGAAGCGGATCAACGGAGGTGGCAGGCAGGCGGCGGCCGTCCGCGTGAGGGCCCCCGGGGACGGAAGGGAGAAGCCGGTAAGCCACCACCAGACCAAAGTGGGGCACTTTGCGAAATTCCAGTCCGAACCGCCTGAGCATTGCAAATTTCCACCTCCAGGTATAATCCATACTCTCTGAACTTTACCCCGTCTGAAGTCTGCCTTCTCTTCTTCAGCTACAATTTTGCCCAATCCGTATATGGCACGAGCTGCAAAGAATCTCAATGCATTCTACATGCTGTAAGTGCACTAGTGACTGCTTGATTTTTGGTAACTTTCAAAGAACATCACTACTACAGCACTTTAGCTACTTGTTTTGCAGTCAGATACAGGCATACAGTCTGAAAATTTTAAGTGGCTATTCTTTAGTTAGCTTGTTTATCGGAATCGAAATAGATGGTCACTAATTAGTCAAGAGATGTAAACTTTCTCAGCTGCTATTGGTATTTGTTGACTATTACACTTGACTGGTTTTTTGCATCTAGAACACATACTGCGGTCTTTGTACGTTCTCAGTTTCCATGGAGTTTCTTCAGTCTTCACTCGGAGACACCTCACGGCATTCCACAGCTCAATGTACCATTTTGACTGAAAGGGGAGGTGCAGCCTGTGCCTTATAGGAAAGCTGAGGAACAAGGAACTAATGGATGTGGAGAAACCACATGTTGCAGGGAAGTTGAATAGATGTGAGTGCATTGACTATTAGACTGATCTAGAGCAGGGACCTTCTGCATCTAGAACAGAGACTGTTGTCCTTTATATGCTCTTGCTTTCATGGAGTCAGCAACCAGAGAAATTCGCACCATTGCACACGCTGTGCATTTTATCCTCCGCCACTGTGTTTATCCCGACAAGAGTCACCAAATGGAGATGCTCCTTTCTGCAGTCCTTGGTGAGGTGATCACTAGATCCATAAATTTCTTCATCAGAAAATGCTCCAAGCTGAAGGCACAGGATGTGGAGGACCGCCTCTGCAGGATCCTGCTCCGGGCACAAGTGATCCTTGATGAGGCCATGGGATGGCAGATCACAAACCAAGCTATGCTCCAGCAGCTGGACATGCTGAGATACGCCATGCACCAAGGCTGTTACACGCTTGACACTTTCAAGTACCAATCTCACAATGAGGATGCCAAAGATCAGGTCCTTGGTCAGTTTTTCTCTCTCTTCAAAGTAAATTCCTTGAAATATTTCTGTTTCTCCAGTAGAAAAACACAGATTTTGGAACAAATGCAAAAGTTGCTTGACAATTTGAGCTCCATGATCCTTGATGTGGAAAATGTAGTCATTTTCTTAACCAGCTATAATCGCTTGTACCGCCAGCCTTATAGCACGCATATCCTATTGAGCAACTGTATGTTTGGTTGTCGAATGGAAGTGGAACTTGCCATTAAATTTCTGTTGCATACACAACCTCATAATTCTGAAGAATTGGAGGTCCTGCCAATTGTTGGTCCTGGAAAAGTGGGAAAGAGCACCCTTATTGCTCATGTTTGTAAGGATGAAAGAGTCCGTGATCATTTCTCAGAAATCTTGTTTCTGCGCTGTCATGATCTTACAGATGATGAGCTAGCTACTTCCAGAAGAGGATGTGCAATGAAGCACCGAAATTGGGTTTCAGACTCGAAAAAAGATGGGAGATTGCTAGTAGTTGTTGAGTTAATTGAGGATCTCAATCAAGATGCATGGAATAGGTTCTATTTTGTTTGCAAACAGTTCTTGCCAATGGGTAGTAAAATCATAGTTACAAGCCGGTCTGAAAAGATTGTTAGGTTTGGAACAACACGAGTTCTAACTCTTAAGTATCTTCCAGACGAGGCATACTGGTATTTCTTCAAGTCCCTTACATTTGGAAGCATGGATCCCAAGGAGCACCCAAGGCATGTGCACCTAGCCATGGAGATTGCCAAGACACTGAGAGGATCCTTCACTAGCGCAAACGTCACTGCATGTTTTCTAAGGGACAACTTTGACATCCAATTCTGGTGCAAGGTTCTGGCCTTTTTGAGAGCATCCATCCAGAGGCATGTATTCAGATTTGGTGGGCATCCATCTGATGTTCTGAATAAAAATAAACCTGCATGTCTTCAGAGAATGGGCGAGACCTCTGAAGATTTTATGGTTTATGGTGGACGTGAATGCTCGTCACAAGAGGAGGTTCCAAAGATAAGACAACACGATGTGATATTTGGAAGTGTTAAGCCTCATGGAAAATTTGAGGTCCTAGTATGGAGGTCTCAGGTACCTCCCTACTATAGCTATGTCAATACTTGTGAGATTCGACAGCCAAAAACTATAGGTGCAAAGAGGAAGCGTTCTATGAAAACATGAGTCAAAATTTGTTAGCTTTCTCATTTTCTGGCTTATACAGAAGGATATCTGATTCTTGTTTGATATGGTGTTACAAGCTTCTGCACAGCCATGGTTTTCAGATCTACTTGCATTTTCTTTGTATTTCCAGCAGAACCCTATTTTTCAGCTATGGTTACTGGTTGGTTGGCTGATATGGTGCTTAGCTAGTTGCTTCTTGTTGTTAGCTATTAATCTCAACCGTCGGATCCTTACATATCAGTCCTTTTCTATTACATACGAGTCCTTTTTCAACCGGTCAAACAGGTCGTATTGTGTACCGTAAAAAACCTCTAAAGATTTGGGAGAGACATTGAGTATGATTGTACTGTATTACTTGATCAAGCTATTTTGTTTCTAACACATTTTTGCTAGCTTTCATGCACTTGTGCTGTACAACTGCTGCAGTTTGATATTTTCGTTCTATATGATGCTGCCCTGTTTCCCTGATCTGTGTACTTGTGTGAAATCATTGGGACTTCGTGGACTTCTTTCATCTGAGAGTGAAATTTTCATTGCCAGCAGCTGCTAAATCATACTAATAAAATGCATGCGTACCTTAAGATGCTAAGTTTCCATGTATTTCTACTTACAAGAAAATAACTTGGTTATATTTATATGTTATCATCTTTCTCAAATTTTTTATACAAGCAAGTTGGGGTGAAACAAACACCACAGTTGCAAGATGGTTGATGGATCAAACAGCGCTATACTGTCCAGTCAGTCTCTCCCTTCATTCTTTTGCAGTTTGCTAATCCTGTATCACATAATTGAATACCATACTAGAAACATAGCTAAGCTTCATTCAGCTTCGTCAGTGGAGTCCCCAAGCTCTGATGCTTCCCCCCCCCCCCCCAACATCTGATGAGAATTTGTCTTCACCGATTTCGTTTCCATAGTCAGCAGAGCAGATGGTAAATCACAGTGATTCAAATTCAAAGGTGTGTGTTTATTGGAATAATATGATAAAATGTGAGTGGATATTCAATTCAATAATGGAAGAAGAAGACTAGTTACGCCAAGAATACATGTTACAAACGATGGCGATAATCGACGAAAGTAAAAGATCAAACTGCAAAGGGACACGTGATTTACGTGGAAAACTCTGTCAACACGAGAGGGAAAAACCACGGGCGCCAGCCAACAAGATCTTCACTATTGCGGGAATCAGGTTACAATGCCGAATGACGGCTTACAAGAAGATGATAGAATGATCTCAATGAGAAACCTAACGGGGATATCAAGCCTCCCAGCGACAGGCCTCCGCTTCGCTCCGTCAGAATTCGGTCTTGTGCAACAATTTTGGATCATAACTCAATATACGCACTATGCTAGTTGAAGCTGAAGCTGTAGGAGGTGGTTGGTGGTTCCAGTACGACGGTCACTGACGAAGATAAGGGAGGTGTGTCCGGGAGGACTGGCCAGCAGAGGCTGCAGGTCGAGGAGCTCCATGGAGAACTTGTTGATGCTCCCGTCGTGGACTTCGAAGGAGAGGGACGTAGAAGCAAGAAGTTCACCTGAAATTTGTATTCCATCCAGTGACTACATTGTTTTAGCAAGCGCGGCACTCGAAAGGAAGAAAACATTAGGGCGCACTGCAAATTTAGTTTCCACCTCCATGTTATAATCCATACACTAGGCCACAAACCATTTGTGCTGGCGGGTAAAAGGGGTCTTTGCTGGTGGGTGGAGCGCCCGCCAGCGACCTTGTGCCAGCACAAATCGTCTCAGTGCTGGCGGGCACTTAAGTCGCCCGCCAGCACTGATGTTTTCTGGCTAGCGCTAAAAAACTGAAAATAAATAGCAAAAAAAACTTTTTTTAGGGAGGGACCCCACCGGCCAGCCATCCACCCGTCCCCGTGGAGGTTGGCGTCGCCCTTACACTACAACGGTACAACTGAAATGTTCAACGGCAAATTGATGGTTTCTTTGCGCAAGTTATCGATCAGAGTATAACGAGCAAGGCAGCAACACATGGGATGGCGCTAAGACTTCACTCTGCCTGCTGCCAAAGGGCAGGTAGTGTTCATGGTTATGTTTAGTGTTCACAGCTAGTCTGCAATGTCACTGCAGGTTTCAGGCCACCATTTCAGTCTGCAATGTCACTGGCCACCATTTTGATTGATAAAGCTTAGCTTTCAGGCCACCAATTTGACTGATAAGGTGGCATCTCGTGAGTTCATACTCTAGAAATGCTGGAATAGGAACAGGGCAGAAATAGCAACAGACGATGTCAATCGCCAGAAGAAGGGCAGATGGGGATCTCGTTTTTTTTCTCTCCCTCCTTCAATAGATTTTATCAGTTAGTAAGTTCTCCTGAAATAGCTGACTGTAGCATCTCCATATTTCAGGTTGGACTGCTCACAAGAAGGTACTGCGATGGAAAAGAGACGAACAGGGTGTGTCGTGTGTGACTTTATCAGTTAGTGCTTGATCAATTATCCACTTTTAGATACTTAATTTGATCAAGAATAGAAACCAGTCCTCCACCAACATAACTGGTACAAATTAACATTTTCACATTAGTAGTTTTGAATCCCATAAGAGAAGACATAGGAGTTAGAAGAATGACTCACAAATGTTGACTAATTAATGATAATGAAGGTAATGGTCATTGTGAGTTTGTGACAAGTTCACCTGAAGTAGCTGATAGTAGCTTTTCCACATTGCAGTTGGTATTGCGATGGACAAGGGAGGAAAATGTGCTTTTCTTCATGTGAAAACTGAGTCATGTTTGATCAAGTCTCTCCTCAGTTTGATCACGATCAGAAAAAGGGAGGAAACTAAGGAACTAATGATGGTGATGGCTCACTAAGCGTAGGCTCCAGAGTCAAGAGCTGAGGTGGTACTGGAAGTATTTCTTGATCACGTGGGAGAGGAAAAGTCGATCAGAACAACCAGGCAAAGGCAAAAAGGAGTTTGAAAGGTCACACCTTTAACTGGATCTCTACAGTTAATCTCTTGCATTTCCAGAGTCAATTACTCAATACACAGATATATCGTGTCATTCCAGAGCGCCATTCATCCTCACATACACCTCTTGCATTTCTCTTCCAGAGAGAGTCCCCAAATGGACATTCTCCTTGCTGCAGTTCTGGGCGAGCTGACAACTAGATCAATAAATCTCTTCATAAAAAATAGCTTCAAGCCGAAGGCACAGGACGTGGAGGATCACCTCCGCAGGATCCTTCTCCGGGCACAGGTCATCGTTGATGAGGCCATGGACCGGCAGGTCACAAACCAAGCCATGCTCCAGCAGCTGGACATGCTCAGAGACGCCATGCACCGAGGTTATTACAACCTCGACACCTTCAAATACCAATCTCACAGCGAAGAGGAGGCCAAAGGTCAGTTCATGAGTAATTATTCGTCAAGTACAAACACACAGATTTTGCAACAGCTGCAAAAGTCTTTTGATGATTTAAGCTCCATGATTCATGGTGTGGAAGAACTAGTCGTGTTCTTGGCGAGCTATCCTCACCTTTACCGCCAACCTTATAGCATGCACCTCATGCTGGGCAACTGCATGTTTGGCCGTCAGATGGAAACTGAATTTGTCATAAACTTCCTCTTGGATGCACAACCTCATGGTTCCAAAGAACCAGAGATCTTGCCAATTGTTGGTCCCGGTAAAGTCGGCAAGACCACCCTTGTTGCTCATGTTTGCGAGAATGAAAGAATCCGTGATCATTTCTCAGAAATCTTGTTCTTGCGGGACCATGATTTCACGAGTGTTGACCTTGCTACAGTTAGAGAAGGATATGCAATGGAATATCAAAATCACGTGTCAAACTCGAAGAAAGGTGGAAGATTGCTAGTTGTTGTTGAGTTAGTTGGCAATCTCAATGAAGATGCATGGAATAGGTTGTATTCTGCTTTTACACAGGATGTGCCAAGTGGCACTAAAATCATAGTCACAAGCCCATCTGATAAGATTATAAAGTTTGGAACAACACGGGCACTAAGTATGAATTATCTATCCCATGAAGCATACTGGTATTTCTTCAAGACGCTCATGTTTGGAACCACAGATCCAAAGATGCACCCAAGGTTTGCATGCCTAGCCATGGAGATAGCCAAGATGTTAAAAGGATGCTTCATGGCTGCTAACATTCATGCTAGTTTGTTGAGGGACAACTTTGACATCCAGTTGTGGTGCAAGGTTCTGGCCTTCATGAGAGGGCAAATCAAGAATAATATCTCCAACTTTGGTGGACATCCATTTGATCTTATAAACCAGAAAAGACCTTATTATTTTCGGAGAATGGTCACACCATTTGAATATGTTGTGCTTCATCGTGATAAGGAATACTGTAAACAAGATGAGGTTCCGAAGATAAGAATCCAAGATCTCATGTTCGGAAGCGTTAAGGCCCATGGGAAATTCAAGATCCTAGGATGGAGGTCTAGTATACCACCCTACCATAGTTTTGTGGATATTTGTGAGATTGTAGAGGTAAAAAATACCTCCGCCAAGAGGAAGCATCCTGTATAAAAGAGTCACTCTTAGCTAAACTCTCTATTGCTAAGCTTACAGAGGAAGACATGTGAATATGTTTTAATAGGAAATCACAACATTGTCAAGCTCTAGTACTACCATGTCATGTGTAAAGTTTGTTTACTGTTAACAGAATAATACCTTGTGTTGAGGCAAGGATTTCCATGGCATAATGAATATCCACAATCCCTCAGATTGTTGCCAAGATCAAGCAGTAGATGTTACTCTGGATTGCTGCTGCATTTAAGCAACTGGGTCATTTACAACTGGGAGAAACTATACTTGGCCAGTCGAAGTCTGTAATTCATCGTTTCATTTCCTCCGTAATTCCGAGGGAGCAAACTGAGCATCTTGCACAACTTGCAGTCGATGTTTCTTGACTTTCTTCCTAATACAAAGATAGGCATCTATTCTCTATGTATTTTTTTTAAAAAAGAAAATGATGTAATGAATTGCTTGTCATTGGTCTTGCTCCTGGAGACCCCCCAGAAACTTTCTCCGTCAGTGACGTTTCTCGTGTTAGAAATCTAGACAATTTTCTCATAATTTTAATCCAGAAATTATTTAACATGATGATGACATATACACAAATTGATAATTTGAATGTAAAACATTCTAAACATGCATATTGAAAAGAACTTTGAAGAACTTCTAAACTTGCATATTGAAGAACTAAGAGAAAGAAAAACAAGTAAATAAACAGAGGAGATAGAGACAAATACCCAGCAGCGGCGTTAGATGAACCCGACGGATCAACCATGTCGTCGTCATAGCAGCGTAGTCGTTGCAGAGAGTCGGGAGACGTCGTCGTAGCAGGCAGTCACGCGGACGCTCCCCAAAAACCAAAAATTTCCCGTACACTCCGAGCAGAGATCACGTACAGGTTTCGGTTCCGGAGGCACCTGCCCTCCAGCAATCCTCCTGTGCGCGCAGGAGTACTGGGCGGGGAGTTCCTAGATGCAGCAGAGTTGTTTCTGTGTTCGGAGGGGCTTCTGTTTTTCACCAGAACCGAACAGAGATCACGTACAGGTTTCGGTTCCGGAGGCACCTGCTCTCCAGCAATCCTCTTGTGCGTGCAGGAGTACTGGACGGGGAGTTCCTAGATGCAGCAGAGTTGTTTCTGTGTTCGGAGGGGCTTCTGTTTTTCACCGGAACCAGATGAGAGATACACCCCTGTATATATGGGGCACGCGCAGGAGACGAAGCGATACGGGCGTCAGCGCTGCGAGATGTCTCGGGATACAAACGGAACAGTTGCCATCAAATCCGACTGAGTTTTCATTAAGGTAACTCCTGCACTTAATTGATAGTGCCTGCCAAGATGGTGAGTCCCCGTTTAACTGTTCGTCGCCTGCCTCGCACCGCACCGCACATCATGTCACGTCACGAATCGACTCGACTCGCTCGCCGCCAGCCACGCCACGCCACGCCACGCCTTGCCTCGCCCGCACGCACGTCACGGCTCGGCACGGCACGGCCGACCGGCGGCGGCGCGCACGTGCGTGTGGCATCCGTGAGCTCCTTCTCAACTTCTCTAGTTAATTGGAACAAATCCAACAATTTAAGCTGAGTAGGAAACTCTTGAAATTCCCATCCGGTATTCTGTTTTTCTCAAACATTTTTGTACCATAGAGTTGAATTAAATTTTAATAGGCCAAGCCCAAATAAAATTCCAACAATCCCCACCAAACTCTAGGGTACACATCAGCAGAACACAACTTTTTGATATATCAGTGTTTCAATGAAAACTGTTAAGTTGAACATTCATCTAGAACTAGAACTTTACTCAAACACAACTATACAATGGACTAAGCCTTGAATTGGCAGTTTTGTGTGAAATGAGTTCCATTCAAATCCTTTACTGATACTAGGCTACAAAAGGCATCCCCTCTGGTTGAAGCATATGAGTCACACTTCTATACCTTTTCATGAGAATTTAGAGATTACCCAAGTCTCATAGACTGTGACCAGCAGTCTGTCTCATATAGGTGTATTTCTCAATATATGTTCTGCAGGACAACATCTCAAAATGAAATACATTAAGGTAAAACCATCCGGCCTTACAGAAAGGAAAGACGTGCACCAGAGTTAAAAGAAGGGATCTTTCCTCACAATCTACTACTAGCTTGTTTCACCATCCAAATTCACGGGATCGCCGATCACATAGGACAGGTTACCGCTAAAGTAGATTTCAGGTGGGTCTCATACCCATTTCTCTCGATGCACTCTCTATCACATTACTTGATAAGCCCTTGGTAAATTGATCGGCCAGATTTTTCGATGTATGGACATAGTCCAACGATATAACTCCGGAGTTTCTCAACTTTCTGACAGATTTCAACTGTCTCTTAATGTGCCTAGATGACTTCATGTTATCCTTGGAACTGTTAACCTTTGTAATCACGGTTTGATTATCACAGTTCATGGAGATAGCCGGAATTGGTTTCTCAACCACCGGTAAATCCAAAAGGAGTTCACGAAGCCACTCGGCCTCAGCCCCAGCAGTGTCTAATGCAGCGAGTTGTGCTTCCATTGTAGACTTCGTTAAAATAGTATGCTTGCAAGACTTCCAGGAAACAGCGCCACCTCCAAACAGAAACACATATCCACTTGTGGCATAAAGCTCATCAGCATCAGAGATCCAGTTGGCATCATTGTATCCCTCTAACACTTTTGGGTGTCCTGAATAATGAATACCAAAACTCATGGTACCCTTCAGGTAGTGCATCACTCTCTCAAGAGCAGCCCAATGCGTATCTCCAGGGTTTTTCACAAACTGACTCAGCTTGCTCACAGCATAGGAGATATCAGGTCATGTTGCATTTGCAAGATACATGAGAGATCCAATGATCTGGGAGTACCTTAATTGATCCCTTGCAATCCTATGGTTCTTACTCAAAGAAACACTGGGATCATATGGTGTAGGTGAAGGTGTACAATCACTATAACCAAAGCGACTTAACACCTTTTCCACATAGTGAGATTGTAACAAAGTTACCCCACCATCACTATCTCTAGAAAGCTTGATATTAAGAATAACATCAGCTTCTCCCAAATCTTTCATCTCAAAATTGTTTGACAGGGAATGCTTCACTTCCTCAATCACTCTGAGATTAGATCCGAAGATCAAAATGTCATCAACATATAAGCACAGTATGACACTTTCACCCCCACCATGTCGATAGTATACACATTTATCAGCTTCATTCACAATAAAGCCTGCATATGTTAATGTGTTATCGAATTTCTCATGTCATTGCTTAGGAGCTTGTTTAAGGCCATACAATGACTTTAAAAGTTTACACACTTTGTTCTCTTGACCATTTGCAACAAATCCATCAGGCTGATCCATATAGATCTGCTCCTCCAACTCTCCATTTAGGAAAGCGGTCTTAACATCCATTTGATGGATTATAAGACCATATGAGGCTGCCACGGAAAGCAAAGTTCGAATGGTCGTTAAACGAGCAACTGGTGAATAAGTATCAAAGAAGTCTTCGCCCTCCTTTTGTGTGTAACCCTTGGCCACAAGCCTTGCCTTGTACCTCTCAATTGTACCATTAGGCCTAAGCTTTTTCTTGAACACCCATTTGCATCCAATAGGTTTGCACCCATATGAACGATCAACAACCTCCCAAGTACCATTGGACATTATTGATTTCATCTCACTCCTGACTGCTTCATTCCACAAGTCAGCACCAGGAGAGGAAAATGCCTCTTCAATGGTTGTTGGAGTATTATCCACAAGATACACAATGTAGTCATCACCAAAGGATTTTGCAACCCTTTGTCTCTTACTCTTTCGAGTAACTACAATGTCATTCTCCTCTGGAGGATTTTGCACATGAGTCTCTTCAATTTGTTCATCTGGAATGAGATTATCATGCCCATGGGAAATTATAGATTCATGATTATAGGAAATTCAGTTTCAAAAAATGTAGCGTCTCTAGATTCCATAATTGTACCAACATGCATGTCAGGTACCTCAGATTTTATAATCAAGAACCTATATCCCACACTGTGAAAAGCATAACCAAGGAACACACAGTCTACGGTTTGAGGTCCAAGTTTGCGCTTCTTATTGATTGGCACGTTCACTTTGGCCAAGCAACCCCAAGTACGCAAATAAGAAAGATTTAATCTTTTCTTTTCCCATTACTTGAATGGTGTGATTTCTTTGTCTTTCATAGGAACTTTGTTTAGGACATGACATGTTGTCAAAATCACCTCACCCCACCATTCCTTGGATAATTCCGCAGTGTCTAACATGGCATTCACCAACTCTGTTAGAGTGCGGTTTTTCCTCTCGGCAATCCCATTGGATTGAGGTGAGTATGGCGGTGTCCTCTCATGAACAATCCCATGTTCAACACAGAACTCATCAAAAGCATTGGAGAAATATTCCCCACCTCTATCAGACCTCAATCGTTTAATTTTCCTTTCAAGTTGGTTTTCTACTTCAGCTTTATAGGTCTTGAAATAATTTAACGCTTCATCTTTTGTTTTCAAAAGGTACACATAGCAGAATCTAGTACAATCATCTATAAAAGTCATAAAGTATCTTTTTCCGCCTTTTGTCAAAATGCCATTCATCTCACAAAGATCGGAATGAACTAGCTCTAAAGGTGCCAAATTTCTTGGCTCGGCAGCCTTGTGAGGCTTACGAGTTTGTTTGTATTGCACGTATGCATGACACTTAGAGCCTTTGACATGATTAAATTTCGGCATTAAACTCATGTTTGCTAATTGCGTTAAACATCCAAAATTAACATGACATAAATGTGAATGCCACAGATCTGTCTCATCGCAAACACTAACGAAATTCACGACATTATTGCACACATCCATCAAAGACAAGCGGAACAAGCCTCCGCAATCATAACCCTTACCAACAAATGTTCCATGTCTCGACACGACACACTAATTGGACTCGAAAACAACTTTGTAGCCATCACGACATAACAAAGAAATACTAACAAGATTTTTCTTTATTGAGGGGACATGCTGCACGTGCTTCAATAGCACCGTCTTTCCCGAAGTAAGCTTCAGAATGACGGAACCAACACCATGAACAAGCGCACGCGATCCATTCCCCATCAGCAAGGCTCCAGTCCTGCCGACCTGAACGGATGCAAACAAAGATATATCAGCACACACATGAATATTAGCACCACTATCCATCCACCACTCAGGTGAATTACAGACTGAAAGAACATAGGGTAAAGGATTACCATACCCAGATGTCCCTCCTCCGGTCTCATTGATCACCATGTTTGCCGATTTCTTTTCCTTCACAAATTTGCTAGGACACGCACTAGTCCAATGCTCAATGCTCTCACAAACAAAGCATCCTTCAATCTTATTCTTGTTAAATTTCTTCTTGAACTCAGTGTTTTGTTTTGGCTTAGGGTTGTGACCTTGCTTTCCCTTGTTCTTATTCTTGAAATTACGAAATGCATGAAAACTCCTTTTCTGTACCATGTTGGCAGCAGATGACTCAGGATCTTTCACATTGTTGTCTTTTCCCCTTGCCCTCTCCTCCACATCAAGAGTACCAATGAGGTCAGCCACATTGAACTCTTGTCTCTTGTGTTTTAGGGAGGTGGCAAAATCCTTCCAAGAAGGTGGTAACTTGGCGATGATACCGCCAGCCACAAACTTGTCAGGAAGAAGACATGGAAAATGTTCTAGTTCCTTAGCCAAAGCCTGAATCTCATGAGCCTGCTCTACAACAGAACGGTTCTCAACCATTTTGTACTCATAGAGTTGCTCCATGAGATAGAGCTCACTTCCGGCATCAGAAACTCCAAATTTCTCATTCAATGCATCCCATAACAACTTACCAGATGTGTAAGATATGTAGTTTTTCTCATACTTGCTATGCAGTGCACAAATCACAGCGCCTCTGAAGAGGTTATCGGCAGCCCGAAATTTAGACTCCTCATCGGGAGTCAAGTTTTCGGGCTTCCCCTCCGCGACATGATAGCAATGCATAGCAGTCAACCACAACACCGTCTTAGCTTTCCAAGTCATGAAATTTTTCCCATCGAAAGCAGTTGGTTTCAACACAGCAGCAAACCCAATAACGGAAAATTGCCTATAATTTGGTTTTTGGTTGTTAGAAATCTAGACAATTTTCTCATTATTTTAATCCAGAAATTATTTAACATGATGATGACATATACACAAATTGACAATTTGAATGTAACACATTCTAAACATGCATATTGAAAAGAACTTTGAAGAACTTCTAAACTTGCATATTGAAGAACTAACAGAAAGAAAAACAAGTAAATAAACAGAGATAGAGACAGATACCCAGCAGCGGCGTTAGATGAACCCGACGGATCAACCATGTCGTCGTCGTAGCAGCGTAGTCGTTGCAGAGAGTCGGGAGACGTCGTCGTAGCAGGCAGTCGCGCGGACGCTCCCCAAAAACCAAACTGTTTTTCACTGTAACCGGATGAGAGATACACTCCTGTATATATGGGGTGCGCGCAGGAGACGAAGCGGTATGGGCGATGGCGTAACCGGATGAGAGATACACTCCTGTATATATGGGGCGTGCGCAGGAGAAGAACAACTGAGTTTTCAGTAAGGTAACTCCTGCACTTAATTGATACTGCCTGCCAAAATGAAGAGTCCCTGTTTGACTGTTCGTCGCCTGCCTCCCACTGCACGTCACGTCACGACTCGGCACGGCCGGCCGGCGGTGGCGCCCGCGCGTGTGGCATCCGTGAGCTCCTTCTCAACTTCTCTAATTAATTGGAACAAATACAACAATTTAAGCTGAGTAGGAAACTCTTGAAATTCCCATCCGGTATTTTGTTTTTCTCAAACATTTTTGTACCGTAGACTTGAATTAAATTTTAATGGGCCAAGCCAAATAAAATTCCAACATCTCATCCATCCATGTAGTTAGTTTTGTAATTAGTCTACATTTATTATCCCTAATAAATCTTGAAAGAGGCCTTCAAAAATTTCTCAGAAAAATTCTAGGAAGGGAATCATTGCAAATACAGTATGTTGCGTAGGTGCAAAAGTCAATAGCTGTTTCTGTTCAGGTAGCTGCCTAAAACTGACAGTAATGATTAACAAGACAGATGCTGAAGCAGTCCCAAAGTTCAAACAACGTGTTCATGCACTGCTGAGTATTGAATCACTCCCAAAGTCCCAAATTCATTCCTTGAGCTCAGTTGTTCTTATATGTGTCCTTGATCTCCTTGTTGTTTCGAAAAGAAGCATACAACATACAGAGTTTCAGGAACATCAAACTTACTGCTTGTTCTCTTTGCCCATCTCCTGCATTATCTTCCTGACTCCTGAGAGTCTCCCAAATGCAGATTTATAAATTTCTGATCAGCAGAGGATGTTATCGTCGATGAGGCCATGGTGCGGCACAATATTACAGATCAAGATATGCTCCAGCTAACGCCTGAGATGCTGGGAAACACCATACATGGTTGCCACTTTCACAGTAAAATGGTAACGGGGAGGCTACGCTAGCACAAACAAAATTTTTCTCGCAAAACAGGAACTACTACTGTTATAGATCACGAGATTACCACTAGACACATAGATGCAGTGGAACAGTCTCGTTGTAGATGAATACGTCGAGGGTAACAAGCAGTGTAGTTGTTCACGCCCGCTAGTCCTTCACGTGCAGTTCGTCCTTGTGCTCCACACGTAGCACCTCCAAGGTATCCACACGTACGGGGAGTGTTGACGGTTAATAGTTGTATCAAAGTTTGTTTGGACTTGCAAGCGGACAAGTCCTCCGTCGTAGTCAAGGGACCCTTCTTCCCTTAAGTGTGAACCCAAGGTATCGAATCCGTGGAATAATGTGTAACGCAAGATCCAATCTAATAAATCTAAGAACACTTTGATCTTGAAAAGGGGTTTTGCATCTAATCTAAGGAAACACCAAGAAAACCAATCTAATCTAAGAAACACCGGAGGTAGCAAGAGATAGAGAGGGATAGGTAAAACCAATCTAGAGAGATTGGATCAAGCACTTGTTGACGTTCCAAGCATAGATGAACAAAGCAAATCGAATCTCATAAAAAGCCTCTTTAAATCGTGGCTTTCGTTCCAACTCCGAAGACGCCCGCCTTTTGGAGCCACCGTTCTGTCACAACGCACTCCTATTCGTGCGGGTTAGCCTAGGGCGAGTCCAAAGGACAAGATGAAAACGCTCGGTAGGTCAGGTATGCACCTCTAGCCACCATGGCTACAAGAACATCCTATGCAATCTATCCGGAATAGATTGGAGAAGAAGAAAACCCAAGCGAAGACAAAGTCGTAGAGAAAGCACTTGATCGCTAGAAATCGGATTCAATCTTGCAAATTCAACATCACGAATGTATAATACATGGACAAGATCACCACCGGGATCCTACCTCGACATTGATCCTAGCTCTGGGAACTCCGACGTGGTCTTCCATGCAAGGTTCCCACGTCGTCTAGGGAAGCCCTAGTCAACCATCTCGGCCCTCTCCTCTCCGGAATGGTGTCCCTCCCTTCTCTGCTCCTCGGCGGCGGATGACGAATGAATTGATGTGTGGCTTTTTGCACCGTGGCTTTAAATAGACCGAAGAGGGGCTAGGTCAAAGGGGAGCCCGAACCGGGCCGAAAACGGGCCAGGCCGATCCGACCAGGCCGGTCGGCCCAGGGCCTTTTTGGCCCGGTTCGGCCCCATTCTTCGCGGGCGAGCTTCTTGCATTTTTCCCTATTTGCACCCTCCTGCATGTGGGTCCTTGATGTTGTTTCCTTCGCGATTAAGTTGATGAAGCTTGCAATCCAAGCTTCCCCATCTTCTGTTTAGGTCCCTGATGTTTTCCACGTTGACGCTTCGGTCCTTGATCCATTTGGAGCCATGTTCATCGCGTGTCTTGACTCTTGTCGGGCTTCATGATCTTCTTCCAAAGTGCTTGATGAACTTATCCCGAAAGTCTCCTCTTTATCGTTGATTTCCTGCGTAAACAATAGACTCCAAAATCAACATGCAAAGGTGAACTTGACATATCATGAGGGTTAGGATCGTTAGTTTGGATATTAAATTAATACCAACATCGAAGGTAAACTCATGGCTAGGTTGACGAAAATTCACCGTCAACAGGGAGGAACGTCGATCGTAGATGTACTAGCACATCATGAACGATAACGAACTGGAGGACACAGATGGAGAATGGGCTATAAGAATTAGTGTTCACCCTCGGGACACGTGCAGGTACTGTAGCGGAGGTGGTATTGTAGCAGTGATTAAGTTTTCCTCTCCCTCCACCTCCGTATATATAGAGTTCGCTAATGAGCTTTTCAACATTTGTGGCACATTAAGACTCCAGTACCCTAATGGATCAAATCCATCAAAACCCATTAACAGATCCAATCCGATTGACTCTAGGGCATATATCCAACAAACATGCCAATATGACCACAGAGCGGAGGGTCACCCTTCACAAACATCCAAAGCAAATTCTGTCAAAATCTTACTCCTGTTTCTCTAGTGTAACAAGTCCATAGATTTTGGAAGAAATGATAGGGATGCTATTGGCATCTTGAGCTCCATGGTCCGTGATGCAAATGAGGCTGGTCCTGTTCTTACAGCATGCACAACCGACGTCGAGGACCGTTGTTTTTTTTCCCGACTAGTCCGCTGCTACCGCCGACTTCCGATACGGTAGTGGTAGGCCGGACTAGTTACCGCGGATACCGGTAAAAACAGGTTAAATTCAAATTTCAAACAAGAACTCATGGTTCAATCGATTGCCACCGGTTAACCGACCGGTAAGATAGGTTAGCCGGTCGGTTGCGAATCAATTAAGAATTTGGCATGTTCTCAAATTTGAATTAAAAAATTAAAAAATTAAAGAAAAATTCCTAAAAATATTTTAAGGTGTGCATTCTACGCACCTTAAAGTATTTTTAAAAATTTTCTTTCATTTTTCAATTTTTTGAATTCAAATTTGAAAATTTTGAATTGGACAGTTGGGAACCGGCTGATACCGCTACTGGTTCGGACCGGTAGGACCGGTTACCGCGATATCTGGACTGATTCCCACTGTTTTTTTAACCCTGCCGTGGAAAACCTGACATGGCAGGCAAAAGCGCCGACTTTTCCCTTCTACCTCTCGTTGAATAGTCAAAGTACCAGTCTTCCTCGGCGAGCAGATGCAAAGCGGAGGGCCCGTGCTAGTGCCTGAGGCTTGGCGGTACTACCATGGTGACAAATAAACAAACAATCACGTCAATATTGAGGTGCACGGACTATGATTCCGTCATGTGCATGTTAACAAAGAATAAATAAAAACAGATGACATCATCCAACGTCGTTTCAAACATAACAAAATCATAAATCATAAACTGAGCATCAAAATTTAATTTCGATTACACCATTTAATCTCTAACAATAAAAAATTCGAAACAATATCTCACTTGACTATATTTTGATAATTTTTTTTCATATTTTTTAATTAAAATTATATATTTTATGCAATATATAACCAGAGAACAAATGCTACAAACTACCGGAATAAAAATTTTGTATGTACGAACAAGTTATATGAATTGACGGAACAAATATATATACCTGTGGAATAAATTGTATAAACTACCGAAACAAAAAAACTGTACGTACGAACAAGTTATATGAACTGACAGGGCATCTCCACGTAGGTGCTACAAGTGCTTTTCATTATGTCAGGACTGAAGTAATTTTTTTAAGGGCAAAACTGTGGGTGGGTGAGTGTGTGTGGGGGGGGGGGAGGGGGTGTTTAAGTAGTATTTGATCAATACCTCTATGAAATTGGGGAGGATAAGGAATCAATGCAAGTACAGTATATTGTGTTTTGATCATCAGTGGTGATGACTGAGTAGCTCGCTAAGCAAAGGCTCAAAATTCAGTAGCTGTTTCTGTTAATACTGGCAGTAGTTGTTATCAAGACAGAGAAGAACATTCAGTTCAACGTCCACCTCATCCTTGGAGTTTGGAACTGAAATATAGAACATACCGTTTCGGAAACATGGTTCAGGGTAGCTTTGCAGAGATGTCAAATAGATGGCCACTAAGAGAAGACCCAATGGTAAAGAGCTTCACCTTTCTCAGCTGGTACTTGGTCAACAAAGGACAAGGAGCAGTCAACAATGTACAGCATTAGTCCTAGACATAGCTTCTAACCTTTTTTGAGTTCCTTTCTGCCGTTTCCTTTCTGTCGTTTAGTTCGTTGATGAAATTTTTGGGTTCCCTTTCAAGATCTATTAAGAGTATTAAATGTAGACTACTTACAAAACTAACTACACGAATGGACTGGAAATCGCGAGACGAATTCATTAAGCTTAATTAATACGTCATTAGAGATTGGTTACTTAGCACGACGTTGTATAATCATGCCATAATTAGGCTTGCTAGATTCGTCTCGAAAATTAAGGTAGGGTTTCTGGAATGAGTTTAGTCATTAATCCATATTTAAAACTCCTAATTAGTGTCTGGAGACTGAAGTGACGGGTAGTTGGTGAAATTTCAGGGAACTAAACAGGGTTGTTTCGGTGAAAATTTTTGGTGAAATTTTTAAGGTTTCCTTGCAAGATATATTAATAGTATTAAATGTAGACTACTTACAAAACTAACTACACTAATGGACTGGAAATCGCGAGACGAATTCATTTAGCTTAATTAATACGTCATTAGAGATTGGTTACGTAGCACGACGTTGTATAATCATGCCATAATTAGGCTCGTTAGATTCGTCTCGAAAATTAAGGTAGGGGTTGTGGAATGAGTTTTGTCATTAATCTACATTTAATACTCTTAATTAGTGTCCGGAGATTGATGTGACGGGTAGTTGCTTAAATTTCAGGGAACTAAATGGGGAGTTTTCAAAAAAGAAGTCAACAGGCAAAGGCTCAAGTAAGTCCGAAGGTCAGACTGTCAAAATTCAAATAACATGTGCATCGACCAAGGACTACTACATTTGACTGACCTTCTGCATCTAGAACAGGAGGTTGTTGTTCTAAATACATCATACTCCTTGTGCTCTTCACTCGGAGACATTTCAGGCCATTCCGCATCTCACTTGTTGATTCTCTCCTCCACTTGCTGTATGATCTTCCTGAGGAGAGTCCCAAATGGAAATGATCCTTTCCACAGTCTTTGGTGAGATGATCACTAGATCCATAAATTTCTTCATCAACAAAAATTCCAAGATGCAGGTGTCGGACATGGAGGACCGCCTCTGTAGGGTGCTGCTCCGGGCACAGGTCATTGTCGACGAGGCCATGGGACGGCACATCACAGATCAAGCTATGCTAAAGCAGCTTGGCTTGCTGAGAGATGCCATGTACCAAGGCTGTTACACATTGACACCTTCAGATACATATTTCACGATGACGATGCCAAAGATCACGGTGCCGGGAAAAGCGCCGTGATATGCGGCGGGATTTCAGGAAACCGTTGATTACGTGATGACTTTATGGAGGATTGCCGAAATTAGCCTAGTTCATCCTTGTTAGATTCTTTCCATACAAGGTCAATTTCGGTATGTAGAAAGTCCGCCGGTCTCCCTATAAAAGGAGGACGACCGGCACTTGTAAAAGGGATCGGCTTTTGAGAATTACACTGTAGAGAGATGACTTTTTGTCTTCCTTCGGCATTCGAATGAGTTTGTTTCCTTGAGCCCTTTGGTTCCTTTCATTGTTTGTGTTTAAGCCTTGGCAAAGCACAACAATTGGCGCCCACCGTTTGTGTTTGGTTCGAGTAAGAAACCCAAGATGTCCACAAGGAAGAAGAGGACTACCGTTAATTGCAAGGGGGCTTCGTCGTCTCCTGACGAGGAGTTGAATCAGTCCAACTTGCTTACCCAGGAAGGGGAGCTCCCAGAAACAAATGCTATTCAGCCTAGGCTAAACCAGGACGCTGCGGCCATGACCAAGGCAGCGTACGAGGCCGAGCTGGCTAAGTTGCGCAAGGAGGCCGAGGAGCTGGCCAAAACTAAAAAGAGGCTCTTGGTAGTGCAACAAGAGGCTGAAGCAGCCAAGGAAATCCAAAGGCAAAAGGCCGAGATCGCCAGATTGCAAGAAGAGTTGTGTGTTATAAAAGCCAAACAGTCCTCAAGTTTCAACCAGCCTTCGCCCGAATATAACGTACCTGTCCAATCCACATATGCGGAGGGTAACATGCTTTTCACCCAGCCCCCTCCGCACACCACTTTCAGCCGTAACCCTTTCTTCAACCCTTTCGAGTCTGGCCCATCGAACCAGGATACTCGCACCATCCGCACGAGGGCTTGGGATCCTAAATCGCCTTTGTCTCAGGAGATCCAAATTACCCCGTGGCCCTAGTCCTACAGGCCTGTACCACTCCCAAGGTTTTCGAGGCAATCAAGCAATTCTTAATGGGCTACGAGGCTGCCATCCTTTCAGCCGGAGGTGACGATTCCGTGCTGGCAAAATCATTCGTTATCACTGCGGACGAGGCGGCAGCGCAGTGGTACTCTCTCTTGAGCCCCGGAGTGATTCACGGATGGGAAGATTTAAAACAGCGAATCCTCTCGAATTTCCAGGGTTTCCAACGTCCAGAGCTTACTGAGAGCGACCTTTTCTCTTGTAAGCAAAAGGACAAAGAACCTCTTCAGAACTACTTCAGAAGATTCGTTCACCTCAGAGCTCAGGCACCAAATGTGTTGGATGCCGTCGCTATCAATGCTGCAATTGTGGGTTTGAGGGTAGATCAATTTCGCTCGCATCTCATGCGCGAAAGGCCCAAAACAATCCAGCGCTTGTACGAGGAATTCGAGAAGTACTGTCGCTCAGACAATGATTTCAGAATGTGTATGGAGGAGCAGTCTCAGCAAAAGAAATCTGCCAAAGCTAATCAGTCCGGCGAAAGGGAATGGTCCAACCCCAGAAACGCCTCGCACGCTAACCCCAGAAATGTTTTCGGCCTAGAGGGAGAAAATGCTCAGGAAAATTCCAACCCTCAGAGTGACACTCCAAACCAAAATCCCAGCCCACCGCACCAAAATCAAGGGTGCGGCCGTAGAGGTGGAAGGGGAGGCGGCAGAGGCAGAGGCCACGGCAGGGGCCGAGGCCACCAAGAGAAAAGAAAGTGGTACTGCATCTTTCACAAAGAGAATGATGACCACAGCTCAAATTATTGCCCAGACAAGAAAAAGTTTGAGGCTCCTAGAAGAGGAGAAGAAGGAGAAAGAGAGGATCAGCTCTGTAAACCATTCCGCCCCGGCTTGGCAAAACCCAAATTTTGGAGGGAATCCTTTCGTCAATCCTTTCCAGCCACCTCACTTCCCGCCATCTATCCCAAGCTACACTCAACCACCACCCTGGCAATCCCAAGGTTTCCAGGCTCAAAATGTTGAGCGCAGGCCCATTGATCAGCACCCCATCGCTCCTCCTCCTCCCCCATACAAAGGCCCAACCGCTCCACCATTACCAGCAAAGCTTCAGGGCCAAAACGACCCATTACCATCTGTAGGAACCATCCTCCCCATTTCGGGTGGCTTCGCTCTGGAGTTTGATTGCAAGAAGGACAGGAAGCACTACTTTCGGGAGGTCCGGAACATTTGCATGGAAGGGAGAGTAGAAAGAACAAGATGGTCCCATATTCTGATCACCTTTTCAGAGGAGGATGTGAGATTATAAGGTTTTCCTCACAATGATGCCTTGGTAATCGAAGCCAACAAAGCAAGCTGGACTTTGGGAATACTCTTAGTTGATAATGGCTCGTCAGCAGACATAATCTTCGCCGACACGTACGACAAAATGGGGTTGAGCCGAAATCTTTTACAACCTCCTGATACACCATTATATGGTTTTGGAGGGCGTGTCATCCATGCAATAGGAAAGGTTTCGCTTCCGGTATCCTTTGGCACTGTCCAAAACGCTAGAACAGAGTATTTGTCTTTTGATGTGGTGGAAATGTATTACCCATACAACGGAATCCTCCGGAGAGGATTTCTCAACAAGTTTGAAGCTGTCATTCATCAAGCCTACTTGTGCGTGAAAATACCAGCGACGCAGGGGGTCATCACAATCTGGGGTCACCAAAATGATGGCTGAAACCTAGAGAGAGGCAGAACTCCAGGACAAAGAAATGTCAATGCTCTCGACGAGGCAGTCAAGGCCAATGACGTGGAGAAGCAGCTGAAAGCAGACAGGGAAAAAATCAATATACAGCCAGATTGTGACACTAAGAAGGTTTTGTTGGATGAGATGGTTTGGGATCAGGCCCTCGTCATTGGGTCCGATCTCACATCCAGCGAAGAGGAGGCGTTAATCCAGTTCCTTCAGAAGAACAAAGATGTGTTTGCCTGGTCTGCAAAAGATCTCACAGGTGTGGATCGAAACTTCATCGAGCACAAGTTGAACATTGACGCTTCGGTCAAGCCATGAAGGCAAAAGCTCAGAAAGATGTCGGACGACAAAGTGGTAGCAGTCAAGTCTGAAGTCTAAAGATTGCTAGACGCCAGTGTCATTCGCGAAGTCATGTATCCAAAATGGCTAGCTAACACTGTGCCAGTCAAGAAGAAGAACGGAAAATGGAGGATGTGCATAGATTTCACAGACCTCAACAAAGCCACACCCAAAGACAATTATCCACTTCCGAGAATGGATCAGGTCATTGATTCAGCAGCCAGTGCCGCTATCATGTCTCTTTTGGATTGTTTCTCTGGTTACCATCAATGCTGGATGGCGAAAGAGGACGAGGAAAAAACTAGCTTCATCACTCCTTTTGGCACCTTCTGTTTCGTGCGAATGCCTGAAGGTCTGAAGAATGCCGGCCCAACTTTCACTAGAATGACTGGGGAAGTATTCAAGCCACAAATCGGCAGGAATATTCAGGCCTACGTCGATGACCTCATAGTGAAAAGCAGCGAAAGGGCCAACCACATCAGTGACTTGGCAGAGACTTTCGCCAACATGAGAAGAGCAGGCTTGAAATTGAATCCAGAAAAGTGTGTATTTGGAGTCACAAAGGGAAAGATATTGGGATGCCTAATCTCAGCCAAGAGGATTGAGGCGAATCCGGACAAGATAAAGGCCATCAGGGAAATGGAGGAGCCAAAAACGAAGGACATTCAGAAGTTGAATGGTCGAGTTGCGGCTCTGAATAGATTCATTTCCAGATCCGCCGAGCGAAGCCTTCCATTCTTCAGAGCATTGAAAGGCAAAGGCAAAATTGAGTGGGGTCCTGAGCAGAGTAAAGCTTTCGCCGAGCTAAAGGCTTACATCGAGGAGATGGCAATACTTTCACCACCTATCCCGTCTGAGCCACTTTTTCTGTATGTAGCTGCATCCAAAGCAGCAGTCAGCACGGCCCTCGTGTGAGAGGTCGATGGCGAAAAAGGGAAGTACCAAAGCCCGGTTTACTTTGTATCAGAGGCTCTATCAGGTTCCAAATTATTGTACTCGGAACTAGAGAAAATTGCATATGTAGTGGTTATGGCCACAAGAAAGCTCAGGCATTACTTTGAAGCGCACAAAGTCACCGTGCTCACCGATCAGCCCCTCAATGATCTTTTCATCAACAAAGAAGCCTCATCCAGAATCGCTAAATGGGCAACCGAGCTATCGGAGCACACAATCGATTTTGGGAAAAGATCAGCAATCAAATCCCAAGTCTTGGCAGACTTTGTGGTGGATTGTACTTCACCAAGTAACACCGCTGGGGATGAGGAGCTGATTCCCGTGTGGGAGATCAGGTGTGACGGAGCATGGGGGCGCAAAGGCGCCGGAATTGCAGCTATCATTACTTCACCGGCTGGAGTCAAGCTAAGATATGCCGCTAGGCTGGATTACTCAGATCCATCCGACAGGTGCACCAACAATACCACCGAGTACAAGGCACTCCTTTTAGGCCTCAGAAATGTGCGAGCCATGGGAGCAAGTAATTTTCTGGTCAAGTGTGATGCCGAGGTCATCAAAGATCATGTCGAAAAGGAGAGTGAGGCCAAAGAGCCGGAGCTTGTCAAGTACCTTGCAGAGGTACGAAAAATGGAAAGACATTTTCGAGGTTTCACTATAGAGCACCTGCCGAGAAAGAGAAATGGGGAAGCCGACGAACTGGCAAAGAAAGCTGCCAGGGGGGAGGCGATGCCCTAAGATGTATTCTTTGAGATTCTAACTGCCCCATCCATCAAACTGGATAAGCAACCCCTCAGTACAGTCAATGCAATCGCAAGCTTGGATTGGAGAGCCCCTATCATCGCTTTCCTCCGCGGGCATTACGAGCCGGTCGAAACCCACGACTTGAAAAGGATGCAAGCTCGAGCGAAGGGCTATGTCCTCAGAGATGATAACCTTTTCACGTTGGGAGTGTGTTCACCGCTGCTAAAGTGCATCACAAAAGAACAAGGCATTGAGCTCATGAAAGAAATTCACAGTGGAATGTGTGGATCTCACATCGCAGCGAGAGCTTTAGCTGGAAAGGCTTTCAGATAAGGTTTCTATTAGCTAATGGCAATAAGAGACGCCGAGCAGATTGTCAAGACATGCAAGGCATGCCAGTTCGCAGCAAAGCATCAGCGAAGGCCAGGGGCCCTTTCGCAGCTCATCACACCTACTTGGCCATTGCAACGATGGGGCATGGATATTGTGGGACCACTACCAACAGCTCAAGGTAACTTCAAGTTCACCGTGGTAGCGGTCGAGTACTTCACCAAGTGGATTGAAGCGAGGCCCGTCGCTACCATCACTTCAGCCACTATCAGAAAGTTTTTCTGGCAGCAAATCATCTGCAGATTTGGCGTACCCAAAGAACTCACAGTTGATAATGGGAAGCAGTTTGATTGCCAGGATTTCAGAGAGTATTGCCGCACAATTGGGACAAGGCTTTGCTTTGCGTCCGTGTACCACCCTCAGTCCAACGGCGCAGTCGAAAGGGCCAATGGGCAAATTTTCTCAGCTATAAAGAAGTGTCTCTTCGATCAGAAGAAAGGAAAGTGGGCCGATGAGCTATCCAGAGTCATCTGGTCACATAACACCACTGAGTCAAGAACTACCAAATTCACCCCATTTAGGTTGCTATACGGGGCCAAAGCTATGTGTCCAGAAGAGCTAGCTAATGAGAGTGCCAGAGTTTTGGTGGGAAGCTCTCGTGAGAATGAGGAGGCGGACAAAGACCTGGTAGAGATTGATAGGCTTGATGCAGTCGCAAATCTGCTGAAATACCAAGAGGAAACCAGAAAATGGAGAAACAAGAAGGTTTCTCTGTAGAAACATTCAGGTCGGAGATTTCGTCTTGAAGAGGAAAAAGAACGTTGATTCAGTGGGCAAGTTGCAATTCGCGTGGGAAGGGCCTTACATTGTCGCTAGCAGTGTTAGAGACGGAGCCTTTCGTCTCAAGGACAAGGAAGGCATGGAGTTACCGCATTCATGGAATGTGGATAACTTGTGCAAATTCTTTCCATAGTGTAAATTGGTAGGAGTCAGTCGCATGGAACTATAAATGCGAAGGACTCATAAGCTTTACCTTTTCTAGTCTTTACTTTCGCGCAATTTAAATTCAATAACAAGGTGTGTACTCATTTCCTCACATAGGGAGGACTCCACCCTGGAGCGTGAGGTTTTTAACGAGGCAGCCTTGATGTAAAATTTTCCTTTCCCTAATGAATGGAATAATTCCTCCCTACATTTTTTGCCTTTTACTTTCATGCATGTTTTAAAGTGCTGTCCACGGATAGCCCACTCCAAAAGCGAGTGATTTGAAGTGCTACTCGAAAGTAGCCCACCCACAAGTGGTGAAATATAAATGATTCACAAGAATCAATATTGTTAAAAGAGCTATTTTCGCAACAGCCCGCCCGCAAAGGGCGCATAAAAAGTGATTCAACTTTGAATCGAAATAGCGTGAATGGTTCACGAGAATCAACGTTCTAAAGAGCTATTTTCGCAATAGCCCATCCACAAAGGATGCGTCAAAAGCAATTCAGTCTTGAATCGAAGCTGCAATGGACAGTTGCCAAATATAAAGTCAATTTTTAAGCTTTTGTGTAAGCGAAACCTGGCGTTGCACCAAGGTGCCAAGGCCAAGTTAGGGAAAAACTTTTGTTGTCGAAAAACAGCTCCAAAGCTGTAATATTCAACGTGATTTATATAGCTCCTAGTCCTACAATGCGTTTCACGCCTACGCGTCACATAGTAGGCTAGCTTTTCCATGACGAAACTAGACAAGGAAAGGTAAACAAATTCATGCAAAATCCCTCGTCAAGAAAAACATTATTAAGCGAAGCATTGTTTAGTACGAATAGTCAAATAAAGTTTAAAGTACGAGGTCTCGCTCGGTACAATTTGATGTTCTCAGTTTGCATTCTCCCCGCTTTCGATGGGGGTAAGACGTTTTCTTTCAGAAACTTCAATCGAAAACAGCGAGAATGCTAGTCTAAGTACATAATTTTCATTAGAAAGGTAGCTCTATACAACTACCATCCGAATACCATCCCCCGCGACTCTTAGCCATATCATAACGAAGCAATGATCCATGTCTTTTTCTTCATACGGTTCCTCTTTTACTGCCGGGGCTTCGTAAGTTTTTGGTTCCACCAGAGCGACTTTGCTATTGTCGTTCATAGTCATAAAATAGCAAAGGGGATAACTGTGTAACGAATGGTATTGACAGCAAAACTCCCAAAACTCTTCAAAAGTTCTCTTAGGGTATCGGTGTTGAAAAACCTTCCAGGACGTCCCGCTGACACAGGTGTTGGCACGGCAGAAAGTCCTAGGCATCACATCCAACACTACACCTCCGTTCGGCGTCTGTGAAAACAATTCACACAAAATTTACACCACAGTTTTGAGGACCTAAGCAAGGTTACCCTGATCAATTCCCTAAGAGTTTCGTTCATTCTACACCTCCGAGGTTGGGTCGGCGGCCAGATTGGAGGGTGACACTTCGTGTTGCAATGGAGCGAGGGTTTCACCGGTCACCGGATCCACATGCTCCCTTTCGGTACTTGCCGCTTCGCGAACCGGGGCTCCAGGGATGACGGTTTCACCTTCATCAACACTGGGTTTCGGCAGCCAATTTCTGTACGGCCCATAAGGTCCAAGAGTCACCTCTACGCCATGCGTTGCACGGTGCTCACGAAGCTCCAAAGCCTGTTTTGCCTAGCCAAAATAGAACTATGAGAAAGGAAATGTATCAAGAACACCAAACATTAGGATCAAAATACATAAGGACAATCGAATCTGTGCAAACAAGACGAAAGGTCTAACCTTAGTCAAACGGTCCACGGCTTTCTTCCGAGCATATTCTCGACCGCTTTTTATCCAGAAATTGCGAAGAACTATCTTGGTGATCAGGTCGACAGTTTTGCTCGAGGCTGGCATGTCCTCCGAAGAAGGGAACTCAAAACCTCGAGTGCCAAAAGTTTTGAAATGCTCATAGCCTTGTTGTTCTAGCAGGTGGAAAATAGCCTCGGAGCACGTCACCACTCCGTAATCCCCAACTTTGGACATAGTATCGGGCAAAAGTTTCAGTTCACTGTTCATCCATAGGCAGTAGCTTGCTATATTGTCAGTAACTTTGAATTCTTGGGTCTCAGCACCGTAGCGTTCAAGCGCATGACGATAGGCTGTGGCCAGGTGTACCCCCCATTGATGACAGTAAGTTTCATTCTTTTCCAAAGTATCCTCCAATTCGCCCTTCACCCTTTTCAATTCCGCGATCAGATTGTCACGGGCCTATATCTGCACTTGTTGGGCATCATACTGAGCAACAAGGTTGCGAAGCTCGACGCGACATTCCTCATAGCACTTCATGCTTTTCTCCAGCTCTTGTTTCAGAGCGCCCATCACTGTTTTCTGATTTGAGCATTGTCCTGTCAGGGTTTGAACCTGGCTGGCAAGTCGCTGGGAATGATTTTTCAATCTCTCGTTTTCCTCACGCAACTTGCGATTTTCTTCCTCCAGGAGAATTTTTTCTTCACGAGAGACCTTCGCTTCATTTGCAATTTGTTCAAACCCTTTCTGGCCAGCAGTTATGCCTTTCAAGAGAAAGGATCGCATCATCCTTAACAATTGATTTCCATTAAGGCCCTCTAAGGATTGGAGGAAATCTACAATCACAGAGCGACGAGGGGTCGTAAGTCAAAACAACAAATTAGATGCATCACGCATTCAATACCGAAAGTTCAATCTGAAATTCGTTCAGGAAATCAGTCAATTAATGATGCATACCAGGTTCTAACACCGAAGGGTCAGTGCCCAATCCAAATGAAGGCGAGGCATTCTACTGATCGAGTGGGTCTTTCTCCCTGCCACTTAGGGTGACCAAAGTCGTAGCCACTAAAAAAACATGGTAAACGGTAAGCTTTTATCAACGGGATTTGTTAAAAAGAAAGCAAACTAAAGAAACACACCAGCATTTTCGAGCAGAAGGGCGTCATCACTTTTGAAATCCAGAATGGTGTCACCTCCAGTTGTCCCTTCAACAGTCTTTTCGACTTTTTCGAATGTGGGAGGTGGAGACCGAGACAGGTTTTCCATGGGTTTCTCAACCTCGGACGAGCCCAAATCAATCGGATCACTCGATTTCAGGCCTGAGCCTTGTCCTTCATCTGGCATAGGATTGACCCAGGCCTCGACAGGCATTGAGGCAGATGGATTCTTTTCTGAGATTTCCATTGGAGCACCGTCGTCAATATAGCATAGCTCTTCATTTTCATCAATGACATCCATCAAGCCAGCAACACGCTTCTCCGGCACGGGACCCGTCATCAGAAATTCCCCAGTCCGCTCGTAGTGATCCCAGCACCTCTTACCGGCACCTCCTCCTCCGGGGTTTGTTTCATGCATTCCCCAGGAAGACAAGTGGATGAGAAATATATTCGCGCGCGTTCACTCCTACCTTTAATCTTTGCTGCCTCGACCGGATCAGTTGGAACAATCACAGACTGTTCTTTCGGTTCTTCAACTTCTTTAGCCCTCGGAGGATAAAAAGTTGAAGGTTGAATTTGCGGCGTCGCTAAAGCATCCACATTTTCATCCGTCCCGGCGGCCAGCTCTGTCCGCAACTTTTTTCCCTGAGGTTTCGCAGCCTCAGGCTGTGGTTCTTCAATGTCAATCCCCTCATCTTTTTCTGATGTGCTTGGGGCTTTTCTCTTGAGAGACGTTTTCTTTTCAAGATTAACAGTCGGAGGCGCGTCATGAATTTTCTTCTTCTCTTTCTCCGCGGCAGCCACTTTCGCTACCTCAGTCTTTCGACGGATCAAGTTGTCATTAATCTTCATTAACTTAGAAGATTTCTCAGTAAGTGGAGGAAGTGTAGTTTTGGCAGCCTCGGCCTTGCGCTGCGCCAAAACCTCAGTGGCCTTCTTTGACGTGCCCTCCGTCGTAACAGCAGTCTTGCCCGCTTTTCCCTTTTTGGAAGCCTCTGCCGGCTCGGACCCAATGTTACCAGGAGGTTGCATCTTTTTGCCTTGGGCTACAGGTTTCAGCCGCGGAGGGCACTGCACTTTCATCTCTTCTAGGACGTGATTAATGCGGCCTTCATGCTTCAAAATTTTTTGAGCACACTCCCACTCCTTGTGAGTGTAGTTGTCGATCATCTGAATAACTTTCCTCTCAACTTCAGCCAAAATTTCTTCGTCAGTTTTCCCCTCGGGACGCTTGATGTTGAATTTGGGGTTGCGGGTCTCGAAGCCCAATCCGGGCAGTTTCTTCATCCTGAAAGCCCGTGAACCCCACCGAGGCTTGCAGGGCCAAATATCAGCTGCCACGAATTCTTCAAGAGCATCTCGTGTAGTAATCGCATGAGTGGCCTGGAAGAACGCACTAGTGCTAGCGGAGCTGCGGCTTGCCTTCGTAAGCTCTGGGGCTAACTCAACATCCAAATCAACCATGCGACTGGCCAGGTCGTAGGTTATTACCTCCTCATGCTTTGCATTCATGCCAACCATAGGAATGGTGACGTAAAACCAATAAGAGCTCCACCTGTTAGCCCATTTGTTCTTGTAAGCTGGGGCTAATTCCACCGGAGCCTGATTCTTCTTCATCATCAACAGTCACTAGTCTCTTAGCCTAGTGAATCTCAAAGTGGCGAACGAAAGTTTCTATGTCGTTGTCGCCAGCAAAAGTTCGACAAGCCCACAAGAACTTCAAAACTTGGGGAAACGAGTTGGGGGTCAGTTGATGAACTTGCACCTTGTAGGCAGCCAGAATTTCAGCAAACCTTTTCGACACTGGCAACCGGAAACCCGCAGTAAAGAAGTCGCGAAATACGACGCTCTCATTTTCTCTGGGTTTTGGTGTGGTCTCTTTGCCAGGCAGATGACTGTCATCAAGCGTAAAACAGCCCTCTGAAACCAGAGCGTCCAAATCTGATTGCTTCATCAGCGACCGACCCATAAAGCAGGTGCTGGGTTTAATCAAATCTTCAGGACCAGCACTTTCGCCGGCTAGGTTTTCCCCTGACTCCTCAGCAGCCGCTGCACCGCTTCCCTCCGCAATTTCCCCCTCTTCAACGCCGGTAGCGGGTTTCTTGGCATCTGTGTCGCTCTGCATTATTTCCACATCACCCCCACTATCGGAATCATTACTTGCATCGCTATTCGAGGTAGATGAGGAACTGCCGCTATCGCGAGAGCTAGCAGACCCATCCAAGCTAGAAATCTTACCAGATTCCGAGCTGGTTGACAAAGACGAGGAAGCAGCGGCGGCATCCGCAGCCGCGGGTGAAGCAGGACGCTCCTCTTGGTTTGACGGGGAACCGTCGCCTTCCATCGCTTTCGTCGTGTGCTTAACGCGAGCCATGTATCTATAAAGCCCTAATCTCAAAATACAACACGGTGAAAGGTAGGAGATTGAAAAGATTGTCCGTCAGGAGATAGGAACTAACCTTCAAAGATGGTCAGCTTTCGTGGAGCGTGACTTGTAGGAAGCGAAGCCCAAGACCTCAATCGCAAAATCTAAAAGAGAGAGGAGGTGGTGAAAGTGACAGCAGTAAGAATGCAGCGTCGACCCCCCTCTATTTATAGGCAGTGGGCGGTAACAGTCAAAATTTTGAACCTAACGGCTAAAAAGCGGAGGCATTTTGGTAACTTTGCGCGGTTGTCTCGGGAGTCGATGCCGTGGAAGACGTTTTCTTTTGACTCGATCCTCGAATCTTAAGTTTCGACGGCTCAAGTTTGTGGTCTCGCAAACGTTTTGCCACCGAGGGGCTTCTGTTGGGGGATTCAGAATCAAGTCTAATAAGGTTAAACATCACGAGATTGACATGATTCGACGGGAGCAATTCGAAAGTCAAAACAGTGAAACCCTTAAAGCCAATCAACGCCTTTTCGCTCTTGTATGATTAGTTTTCGCCCGACACCCTTCGTCGTCCGAAAGCCCCAGCAAAGAGTGAAGAGTTTAATTCCCCAAGTATTGGGCTAGAGGCTTTCATTTCTACCTAGGGCGAAGCCCCTGAGGCCATTCGGTCCGTTTCTTTCGCTAACCCGCAAGCTTCCGCTGGGCATCTTTCGTCGCCCGAAAGCCATAGCGGTATAAGAGGCACTGATTTTTAACTTGTAACATTAACTCTACCGATTTTCGCAGGACGAAGCCCCCGAGGCAAATGTGGGATGAACAAAAGACCTTAGCTATTCTTTCGCTCGGGGCTTCGTCGCGACTAACAATAAGTTCCACAACGTTTTTGCTTGTGGTGTGTTTCAGGTGGCGGTATCTGCTGGGCGAAGGGCAGGCCTCCAAAGTCGAAAGTCTTCACCCGACAAGCGCATGTGCCGGTGCCGGGAAAAGTGCCGTGATATGCGGCGGGATTTCAGGAAACCGTTGATTATGTGAAGACTTTATGGAGGACTACCGAAATTAGCCTAGTACATCCTTGTTAGATTCTTTCCATACAAGGTCAATTTCGGTATGTAGAAAGTCCACTGGTCTCCCTATAAAAGGAGGCCGACCGACACTTGTAAAAGGGATCGGCTTTTGAGAATTACACTGTAGAGAGATGACTTTTTGTCTTCCTTCGGCATTCGAATGAGTTTGTTTCCTTGAGCCCTTTCGTTCCTTTCATTGTTTGTGTTTAAGCCTTGGCAAAGCACAACATCTGTCTAAATTAAATTCTTTGAAAGGTTTATGTTCCTCCGATAGAAAGACACTGCTTTCAGAACAACTGCAAGAGGCCCTTGGTAGTTTGAGCTCTATGCTCCTTGATATGGAAGAGCTGGTTGTGTTCTTGACGAGCTACCCTCGCCTGTACCCCCAACCTTATAGCCTGCATATACTGCTGGACAACTGCATGTTTGGCCGCCAAATGGAAACCGAGCTTGTCCTAAACTTCTTATTGCACACACAACTTCATGGCCTTAAGGAATTGGACGTTCTGCCAATTGTAGGTCCTGATAAAGTTGGCAAGAGCACCCTTGTAGCTTATGTTTGCAAGGATGAAAGAGTCAGTGGTCATTTTTCAGATATCTTATGAAGGACCGGATTGGGCGACCAAAGAGGGAGGGAGTGAATGGGAGCCGATAAAAATTCTTCTTGAAGATGTCTTCTGCAACAAGACGACCACAGCTAGAATCCCAAAATCACTTCGTCCACAACTTCCATTGTTCCGCACGGCCTCACTCAATCTCCCTGTGCCATTTGTTGCCCTGCCGGCGCCGCCCCTTCGCCGGAGCGGAGCTCCAGTGGCCGCCGAGCAACTGCGCCACCGGGCCTGCTCACTGGCGACCTCCCCGCCCCAACTCCGGCCACCAGCAGACTCACAGTGAGCTCCTAGTCGCGCTCCACCCCTTCCCCGGCCATCTCCGCCGCCGGCCTCGCCGGATTCCGGCTGGCCGCGCCGCCCCCGCCCCCTGTGGACCCAATTGCAAGACATCTTTTCTTCCTAGGGTGTTTTGTGTAAACCAGGGACCTATCTGCAATAGAACAAAGTTTCCAGGGACCCCACAGCAAAATAGAATCTTAAATAGTGTATGGTTTTTGCTGGATATTAGAAAATTCATATAAAATCGTAAAGAAATGATAAAAATGCAAAACTAATTTTGTTGATTTCCTTGTGAATAACTCTACAACTTTTGTAAAGCATGACCATACTTTTGACTGATAGTTTTTTCATGAAAAACTGAAATCAGTTTAGCCTAGATATATTGTAGTTCAAAATATACAAGTGATCTCAAACTGAATTTTGGATATGTTTCTAGAAATGCAATGTCTAGGCTCTGCACCAAAAATTGCACAAAGTTACCAAGTAGATCCTTTAATATGTTTTATTTTGTATTTATGATGAATCTGCTTAAATGAATTTTATAGCTTAAAATAAATATCTTTTTGTGCCTAACTTCTGGATATGATCGTTTTATGCCTAAATGCACCTCTGCTCAATTAATCATGATTTTATATCTGCCAAAAATATTTATTCTTGTTTTATGCTTAGATTTAAATATAAATGCATAGCTCTAGATCTAGAGTAGCTCTTGATGTGTTTGTTGATTTCCTAGCCTTGATTTGAGTCAGTGAAACAGTGAGAGAAAGTTGGAATCCTTTTGTTGTTTATTTATTTTTATATGCATTTATCTTGTTTTGGTAGCTAGAAATTGTCATTTTTGGTGTAATTCATTTATAGCTCATGTAAATGTGAAATCTTGTTCAGTGGCCTTATCTAGGTCAATAGTACTTCAGAAACACCCCCACTGCATTTTTATGAATTTATTTATGAATAAAAACAATGGGAGCCAATTGAAGCTTAATATAAAGTTAAATTGGAAAATCACCAATGCCCCACCTAATGACCTTATGAGTGTGATGTGAAACATGCTAAGAAGGTTGAGACCACCTCCCTTTGCTGTTTGGAGAATTTAAATTAATTACTTTGTATAAATGTGTACACAGTCACTATCAAAAAGAATAAATAATAAAGCATCACATGACATTACTTTAATAGAAAGGATTTACCAAAGGTGTGTTTGTCAAGGTGAATATGGCCAACCATACTCTTCATGGTTGTCATATGTTGTTTTGTAATTAATTAAATGAAAATAGTCATTTAAATCTTGCATATGCATCCTCATGTAGATCTTCCCGACGGTAGCTGTACGCTTGTGCCGGAAGGAGGAGACGGAGGAGCTGACGTAGACGTGCACTACGTCGCTGTAGAGCAAGACCTGGACCAAAGTCCAGAAGGGCCCAAGGCCAACCTTGGCAACGAAGGCAAGCCCCGGATCATTAACCCTTCTTTTTTAAAAAAAAATTATGCAATTACCTTTGCTATGTTTGTGCATTTACGTTTCAGGAGTTGAATTGAAACCCTAGATGCATGATCCCTAGGTACCAATGTTCTTTTACTAGTATGCTAGGTCGATAGCTGCTATGCTATAGGACCGGTACAAGTCGAGTGATGTTCGTCACTCGCGAGAATAGGTTCTTATGTTAGAGTCATAAGATCTTTATAAATGGATTGCTCATGTGGTAAGAGCATGGGATTTGGGCTCCGGTCCAGTGGCTTTCGTGGGCTAAGCTTTTGAACGTACTAAGCACTTGTCAGGAATGGGACCGGTAAACCTAGTACCTGATGGACACGGCAAGGGAACTTTTCCCTACTACCCCTAGGACACCTGATGTGTCCCCCTGCCTGCAACAGTGGGGTACCTGTGCGAGTCTGGGCGGTCCGGTGTGACGTACCAGTAAGCCTTGTACCGAGGATTGTAGGTTCCGATCCCAACCCGGAGAAAGATGGGAACCGTCTGGTCGATGCATACCCCGTTTCGTTTTTGTTTGGATTTTCATGGGGTATGCATTCTTCCGTGTGTTTAGGTTTACCTTGCAAGGATTTAATCAATCGATTGTCGGCCTCTCACCATTATCTGAGACTGCTTAATCAACTGGCCATGATATCCCTTAATGATGGAACTATGTGAATATTGTTATGTGGATTAATTGTATTGCACAATTCTTGATTGCAATAGTTGGCTCACTTAGAAATGGTAATCAACTAGAATTTGAGCTAAAATATTGAAAGTAAGGACATACTCTTTGTTGCTTTTCCGCAAAAGAACCTACCGGCCAAAAAGCCTCTCATGTCTAGAGTTTGGTGATGTAGTTATCACCCAACAGTTAAGTCTTGCTGAGTATTAGTATACTCAGCCTTGCTATATAAATGTTGTTGCAGGTGGTGTTGTTTGGCCTGGAGAGATTCCACCCGGTTGGGAGCTGGAATGGGTGGATGTCGACGAATGATGGCATCATGGATGGCCTCCTGTGATGTCTACCATATCGCTAGTTTATTATTCCGCTGTTTTGAACTCTTAACCTTTACTTATCATGTCATGAACCATGGTTTGTAATAATTAACCCTTAGGGGTACAATTGGATTTAATTTGTGTTTGTACTCTGGACTCGCCTTCGTGTGAGTTTTAATGCATATGTTCGATCCTCTGTGTGTTATCCAAGTGATTTACTGGGCTTTGACCCGGCAACTTACGACGGGATGGTACTTTATTATTGTTTAATGACCAAAGTGGATGGGTTTAGGCGATAGTACGGTATTTTCTCGGGTGGGTTGTCACACCTTTCCCAAAGAGAAACCCCCTCAACCTGCCATACCAAGCCCTAGGTGCTTGCTTCAACCCATAGAGCGCCTTTCTCAACTTGCACACTCGGTGGGGGTACTTCTCACTCTCAAACCTAGGTGGTTGCCTCACAAACACTTCTTCCTCCAACACACCGTTCAGGAAGGCACTCTTCACATCCATTTGGTACAATTTGAACCCTTTAGCCACAGAGAAGGCTAGAAGGATCCTAATCGCCTCCAAATGGGCTACGGGAGCAAAGGTCTCCTTGTAGTCTATCCCCTCTTTCTGGCTAAACCCCTGAGCCACCAACCTCGCTTTGTTTCTCACCACTTCTCCATTCTCACCCTCTTTGTTCTTCCACACCCATTTTGTCCCGATAGGTTTGCAACCCGGTGGAGGCTCCACTAACTCCCAAACTTGGTTTCTCTCAAAATTCTCTAACTCCTCAAGCATTGCGTTTACCCAATTAGAATTAGAGAGTGCATGTCCAATGTCTTTGGGTTCGAAAGAAGCAACAAAAGCAACATGGGCAAAGTGAGAGTTGTTTCGAAACCTCGACCGTGTAGTGCGTTCGTTGATGTCCCCGATGATCTTTGAAGCTGGATGATCCACTTGTACTCATCGGGGAGCTTCACGCTTGGAAGCCACCTCCCCTCAGCAACAGCTTCCTCTCGATCTCGGCACGTCGTCGTAGGTGTAGGAGAAGGGCCGTCCTCGATCATAGTCGAAGTAATAGGTACATGCTCAACCGCGGGCGCCACACCATCATCTTCATCATCTCCTTGTTCCTACACTTCATCCTCGAAGATCTCCTCACCAAGTTCATCATCTCCTGCACAATCAAAGACCAAAGAGCTATGTGGTTGTGTCTCGTCGAAGGTAACCTCGCAAGTCTCCATGGTTTGGTTAGTTTCAAGGTTCAGCACACGATATGCTCTAGAGTGAGTAGCATAACCAAAGAAAAGTACCATCAACCGACCTAGCCTCAAACTTATCCAGATTCTTGCCCTTCTTGAGAATGAAACACTTACAACTGAAAACATGGAAATGACTCACCTTGGGAGTGTGACCATGCAGAAGCTCGTAGCAGGTCTTTTTCTTGAAAGCTCGAAGGTAAATCCGATTCGACACGTAGCACGCGGTATTCACCGCCTCAGCCCAGAACCTCCTCGGAGTCCTATGCTCATCGAGCATCGTCCGAACCATCTCACACAAGGTCATATTCTTCCTTTCCACCATGCCATTCTGAGGAGGCGTATACAGACTCAAAAACTAGTATTCAAGACCCAAGCCATGGCAAAAGGTTTCAAAGCGAGAGTTTTTAAATTCCGTGCCATTGTCACTGCGAATCGCTCGAATGGCGCCTCCGTGCCTCTCGTTCTTCAACCTCAAGACAAGATCTCGGACAAAACCAAACTTCTCCCCCTTTTCCTCCATAAAGAAAACCCAGGCATACCGAGAGTAATCATCCACCATGTTGATGGTTGAAACGCGTAGCGAATTTCGATCCACAAGCGTACGGACCACTACACCTTTTTCACCACGGGGATTCCCTAGGTTCTTGTTAATCCGCGGAGCAAGGGGATTACAAGCATTTGATCTAGCACTAATCTAGTTAACTAAGCAAACACAAATCTAGAGATTAAACTAAAGGCAAACTACTCTACACTAGAGAGGGTTGTGAGGTGCCCAAGATATAAAAGACACTTGCCCATGGGGTCTACGGATACTTGAACGTGCAACCGCTAAGAGATACAAAACCAATCTAATCTATCGGGGGGTGTTCTATGATGATTTGATAGTGATGTTCCGTTTATTCGTCATGAAAGTGGTCTCTACCGTGACGAATTTTGTAACTTCGTCACAGATAACAAGTGACGGTGCCAAGCTATTCAAAATAATGACGAAACTCAGAGGATGGTCACTGAACAACGAACCTGTTTCGTCACAGATGAATCATTCCAGTTCTGCCTGTGAGGAACCAATGACGAAAGCGAACTGGCGTCATAGAACAACAACGTTATCGTCATAAAACAACTTGAAAAAGGAAAACAAGGATCTGGTCCCACATGCAACCACGTGTAATTGTGGGTCCGGGTCCCACATACGGTCCCACCATCGCATGGCCCCACCAGTGCATGGTCCCACATGTGGGCCCACCAGCGGACCCACCAACGCATGGTCCCACATGTGAGCGACCACAAGTGGACCAAAATTTACCAAAAAATGTTGTGAAACCAAGGGTTCGAACCTACGTCGTTGGCACTCCAACCAACTACCCCAAACCACTACACCACAAGTAGTTATGTGTTTTTGCTTTTAAGTTATTTATATTAACCTCTTTCTAACACATCGGCCCACAATAGCGGCGGTGGCGGTGGGCCACATTACGTCGGCCCAGTAGCGTTGCCCACGGTAGCGCGACGGCGGGAATTTACTCAGCACGGAAAAAAGAGCGGATGGAGGGATTCGAACCCTGGTCTTATAGATGGGAAGGGAGGGATTTACCACTGAGCTATAACATCGTTTGTGTCCTTTTGGTGTATGTGGTTCCTTTTATTAAACATTTTAATGGAACACGTGGCTTGTTCGAAGAACACAAAACATTTCGTGTTTCTGATTTTGATCCGAAATTTAAATTTGTATTGGGTATTTCTCCTTCATAGAAACTCCAAATTTGATGATTCTTCTTTTCAAATTTTTCTAAAATCAAACCGTTTCATTTGATTGCATATTTTTATATGTTAATTGAAACTTTTTAAAATTTTTGGGATTAAAAATTACTTTAAATTTTATATGAAAAGTTTGAAAACTCAAAATACCAATATTGTCCATCATGAAAAGATCCACAATATTGCTTTTGTAACCAACATCAAATTCTTTTTATATTTTGAATTGAAACAGGGTTAAAATTCAACACATCTACCTCACAACTATGGATGAACTGGGATGAACAAGTGTGGTTTCTCTTTTTAATCTTTGACTAAAACTTGTAACTAGTTTTTCTCCCTCATACTAACTCCAAATTAGATGATTCTTTTTCCTAAAATTTTATAAAATCATGCTCTATCAAGCTAATGTGTTGAGTTTGGTCTTTTTTCATGTGATCAAGTTTGAGAATTCAAAATTTAAATTTTTTTAAAAGTGATAATTTTAGACCAGATTTTGAAACCCGAAATGATTTCAGCTGAAGAAGTGATGAATACCAAAGTTTCATAACTTGTCAAGCTCTACAAACTTTATTTAGGTCATTTTTTGATTTGAGAAAGTGATAGTGTACATCACTCATTAATCCTATGTTCACTGAGGGGTTTGTCAAATTTGTACTGAGTATTGTAACCACTTTCTCAAATGAGAAAGTGGTCTAAATAAAGTTTGTAGATCTTGATGAATTACTGTGTCTTCCCCAACATTGACAGGTAGGGTTGTAGTTCTTTCATAAGCCTTTGGAGCTTTGTTCCTCATTTCTCTCCTGCCCTCTTGTTCCATTAACTGTAGTCTGCTACATTTCTGCACCTTGTTCTTATCTATGAAATGTTGGGTAGATGGTACTATGTGCACTAGCTAATACTTTATAGCATTTCAAGAAAAAGACTACTACTCAAGGAGAGGTAACACTTCATGGCATACTTCAGTCTTTATTGCCTCTTCTATCAGAATATAGCTTTCAGCCTTCTGTTCTTGATGTTGAATCCATTATTAGCAATCTGAAGGTACGTACTGTTGTGATTAGTTACTTGTTTGGTATTGATTAAATACCCTCTTTTGCACTAAGTTAGCTTAGCTTCTTTGTGTATGTAAATGGGAAAATTACTTTTGGTTGGATAGATGACATTCATCTTGAGATGAGGCTAAACTACCATCTTAGTGAGCTTATGCCAAATTTAGTGGGAGTGCCTTCTAATTTTAGATATACATTATCCTTGCCACAAAGAGAAATGATTAACAATTTGTTGATTTGAACTCTGATTCCATGGAAACTGTTCCTATGCATGGTTTTTATGTACAGATATATATTGCATCTCTTGCGGTGTGGGGGTCCAACTAGTTATATATATGCATGGTTTTTAACATGATCTGGTCAAAGTAACATTTTTTTAATGTAAACCCGTTCTAGTTTGGTACTACAAAAATTCGAGTAGTATCTTTAAATTTGCCAACTGGGTATTTGACAATGTGTTCCTTTCAGGTTAAGGATCAGATGCAACAAAGCTAGAAGTGGCTGTTTAGGAATGAGATCCAGCCAGTGAAAAGCAATTAGAGTTTGGGAGTTTGAAGCAACTATTTTGGTCTCTGATAGCATCTTTTGTACCTTTTTAATTCATGATGTTGTCTTTGGTTTATATTTTTGTGTGATTTGTATATCTGTTTGTAACTCATGACACATAATTTTGTTTTAAGAAAATTTCGTGAGTTGTGCATTGTGATATGTTGAAATATTGTTGGCTGAAGAGGCCCAATTTTGAAATGGGCTCATTAATAAATGGGCCTCGAATGTGATGACATGGTTCATGTTTGCCACATCAGCAGTCCTTGTCGGTAGCCACGTGGCAGCCACGTCATTTGCCACGTGGCTGCCACGTCATCACGACACGTGGACCAATCAGATCACGACACCTGGATCAATCAGATCAAGACACGTCATCGTCTTGGTGCACGTTGCCACGTCAACGTCCAGTGTGGAACCGAGCCACGTCAGCAGCCAGCGTGACACCGAGCCATGTCAGCAGCCAGCGTGCACGGCGCCACATGGCTGTCACTTTCATGATGAAATCAGTGACGATTTTCTTAAGTCATAGAAGACGAGCGGTTATATGACGAAAAACATGTTCGTCACGGAAAAGGAGCAGTTCTATGACGAAATTGCCTGATTCGTCACGGTGCGTCAAATGTGACACGCTTTCTATGACGATCTCAAAATCGTCATAAATTCGTCACAGAAGTTTTTCCATGACAAATTTAGCATGTTTTGTGACGAAAGTGTTTTGTCATTGATGTGAACTTCTGTACTAGTGAACCAAAACTGCAAAGGAGAGGCCTCAAATCCACCAAACAAAAATTGCCAAGAAAAGGCTCCGAAAATCACCAAAAAGGAAAAACGGGAGGGGCATCAAGAACACTTGAGGAATCACGCCGAACCTTCTATACATACCATGAAAGGTTCATACAAGTTCTAGCTTGCCTCCCGATCATCCATCCCTCTCTCAAGATCTCACAATGAAGCTCTCAAGCTTGTCCTATGGAAAACCTAAGGGAAAATAGGAAAAATTAGAGAAGCAAATGAACTAGGGTTACAAGAGATTGTTTTCATCCTCTCTCCACTTGGTTTATATGGAGGCAACCGAAAGACGAAACTACCCTATTACATAATACTAGGATACACACCCCAAAGGGCACTTTGGGAAATCTTGTCGTAACACCATCGGACGGATGCCGGGCGACCGCACCTTGCTTAGCCTCGACGCAACCCTTGTGATCCCGACGTGTGTCCTCCGCTTCAAAGTCTCCGAAAGCCCACGGCGCACACCGGTCAGATCGGTGCTCCTCACCGGTCAGACCGGTACCCACCGGTCAGACCGGCCTGGTGCTGTAGCACTTCAGTCTTCGATCTTGGCTTTGTGGCTCAACCAATAAACCCAATGGTTTTGTGGTGAACCACTGGAAACCCCGCGGACTTGGTGTGACCTCACGCCAATCTCCACTCATGACTTGGCCCCCATGCCGTCCCGGCTCGATCTTGGCTTTGAGGCTCAACCAAGGAACCGTACACGACTTCGTCTTGCTGTTCTTGCCACCATGCGGCCCGCACTTGATCCCGCTGGCCACCGGATCCCTCGAACCAACACTACTTGTCTGCTCCACACCTGGAGCCCCACTGGCATAGACCTTTCGCGCTTGTTTTTCACCTGCACCAACACCAATCAAGCTGCAACCTGCAACTGCAATACTTAGCCAAGAGTCAGTCCACACCATGTTGTCAATCACTCATCACACCAGGAAGCAACCATTCACCGGTCCTCGAACCACACAGGCTCTCATCTTATTCTTGCGTGACCATGATATTATAGATGATGAGGCATCTTCTTTCAAAGAAGGACGTGCAATTAAACATTAAAGTCGTGTGTCCAACTTGAACAGAAATGGAAGATTGCTGGTTGTTATTGAGTTAGATGGGGATGTCAATGAAGAGTTATGCACTAGGTTGTGTTCTGCTTTTGAATGGAGCATACCAAGTGGTAGTAAAATCATAGTCACAAGCCAGTCTGACAAGATAGTAAAGTTTGGAACCACAAATGCTCTAACTTTGAAGTATCTGCCCCATGAGGTGTACTGGTATTTCTTCAAGACGCTTAAATTTGGAGGTGAGCATCCATTAGATCTTTTGAAGCAAAACAGATTTGCACATTTCAGGAGAATGGCTATGCCTTGTGAAGAATTCGTGGTTTATAACCAGTATCAACGCTCTTCACAAGATGAGGTTCCAGAAATAAAGGTCCAAGATGTGATGTGTGGAAGCGTTAAACCTCATGGGACATTTGAGTTCCTAGTATGGAGGTCTCAGATACTGCCATGCTACAGCTATGTCTATACTTGTGAGATTCGGGAGCGAAAACCTACACCCGCCAAGAGGAAGCGCTCTATGAAAGATGGAGCCACATGTTGCTAAATTTGTCATAATTCGGCTTATATGCAGGAGGACATCTGAATATGTTTGGTATGGTGTTAGTTCACAATCGATCAGGATAGGATGTCACAAGTTTCCACATTGTGAAACTGCACTACTGCATTGTAACATGACAAGTTTTTTGTTTGTAGTACATAATAGTGCTTGCCGTTGGTTTTACTCCAGACAACCAGACAGAAACTGTATTGTGAAATGATGATTTCGATTTCCTTTTCTCTTCTTCTGATACTTCTGATACCAAATCGCAGAAGCATATTTACAGAGCAGAGCAGAGCTTGCTCGCCCAAAGGCAAAATTATACAGAAGGTTAATTTTAAGGACTCTAGAAAGCATGGTGAAAGAGAAAAAAGAAAGAAAAAATAGTAAGAAATCTATTACTAACAGGCATCGATCCACAACTACAAGGAAGGTGGCTATCGCGGATGGAGTAGGGTCTCATTGGTGCTGCCAACAAATCTTTGGAAAGACCCCTACACATGGGGCGTGGACACAAAAGTTTAAAAATAAATATGAAATCACAATTATGCTTCAAATTAGGAGTGAGAACAACACAAATTTTGATGCCAATTTGACGACCGGGAATGTGAGAAACGTCTCTAAATTACTTGAGTGTGGTAAAGACGCTCCCGTGTTACATCGTGGAGTTGCATATAACAATTCAGTGTTCTTTTCCTGTACGGTTAGCAATTACTAGGATTTTGTTTCTCTTTCTGTATTGAGGGCAGATCAGTTTCTCAGCCGGCTAGTGTTATGCTTAGAATTTGCATACAACACAAAGTAGCTCCTTCTTAAAGCTTTAATCATTTATTTCATCGACCAAACATATAGTGGTGGTACGTAGAAAGTAGCGTAAAAGCCTCGGATGGGACCTTTGATTACGTGGCTGACCGTATCAGGAATTTTGTCTATGGATGGGGAGGTCAGCTTCTAAGCTGTGCGGGACGAGAAGTGCTAATCTATATAACTTATATAATTGGCACCCACTATCATTAACTTCATTTCTCTCTTCATGCAAGCTACCCACATCATCTCCCACCAAACTAAGGGTTATTAACTATCTCTTTCTCTCTTCATAACTATCCATGTCATCTTACATCACTTCTTCCTTCATGCAAACTACCCATATCATCTTCCACCAACTAAGGGTTATTGCATAAATTGGTTGTGGTAGCACATTGGTTCATAATTCATCAAAAAAATTTCTCAAATCTCGCAGCAACGCGCGGGGAATCAACTAGTTAAAGCTAATGCTCAGGCTATTCCGACGTACCCTATGAGCTGCTTTAGGATCCCGGCACCAACATGCAAGAAGGTGAAGAAAATAATATCTAATTACTGGTGGGGGAGCTCGGTAGACAATCACAAGATCCATTGGCAGCGTTGGTCGAAACTTACAAGATCTAAAGGTGATGGGGGCATGGGTTTTTGAGATTTGCCTCTCTTCAATCAAGCCATGCTAGGGAAGCAAGGGTGGCATTTGATCATGAGACCGGAGTCGCTGTGCGCTAGGGTGCTCAAAGGGAAGTATTACCCGAACTGCACCTTCCTTGAGGCGATGAGAGGGAAAACGAGTTCTGATACTTGGCGTGCCATTCTTTTTGGCCGACAGGCGCTGGTGAAAGGTCTGATAAAAAGAATTGACCCAGGGGATTCGACCAACATTTTGTCAGACAATTGGATTCCACTGCACCATTGATGAAGCCCTTCGCTCGTTTGCTAGGAATACAAACTGAGGAGGTTTGTGATCTGTTTGTTCCGGGTACAAGGCAATGGGATGTGCAGCTGGTGAGGGATTCTTTTTGTGCACTAGATGCTGAAGACATTCTTAAGTTAAAACCAGGAACAAGAATGGAGGAGGACCTGTTTGCTTGGGCCCATGAACGAAGTGGACTGTACTCGCTCGATCTTGTTACAGGATGCTGAAAAGAGAGAGCGATCAACAGGAATCCTTCAAGCTAAATGAATTTGAATCTTCTGAAAACTCCTTCTGGTGGAACAAGGTGTGGAAACTGAAAGTTCCACCGAAGGTTCGGATTTTTTGGTGGAGAGTGCTTAACAACTTCCTCCCTTCCAAAGCTGAGTTGAAGCGACGGCACGTAGCGCAGGAAGATCACTGTGAATCGTGTGGGGAGCCAGGTGAATCTGTGTTCCGTGTTGCTGTTGGGTGCCCCATGGCAGCGATGTTCTGGAGGGAGGTTAAATTATTCACGGGTTGTAAGCTTCCACATCTACACCAGAACTCGTGGGCTAGAGACTTACTCTCTGGGAAGCTTTGCACTCTTGATGAAGCGGCTGTGTTCATTTGTGGTGCTTGGTGCTTGTGGTCGGGACGCAATGCACACAAGCACGGAAAGGCGGCTTGGAGGTCGGTTTCAGCAGCAAGGTATATATCAGGTCTGATGGAGGATATGTTGTGTTTGAACCAAAAAGAACCCAGGGTGCATGCTGCTGCGCAGGGATTCTGGCGCGCCCCTGATCCTGGCTGGGTTAAGGTGAATAAGGATGCCTCATTCATTCATACGTCTTTCTCAGGTTCTGGGGGCACGGTAATCAGAGATGATCGTGGACATTTATTGCGGGCGTCGGCGAAGTACTACGAACATGTTCCAGATGTGTTGATGGCCGAGGCTCAGGCGGCGCGTGATGGCTTGCTGTTTGCACGGGCGTGTGGCTTTGAGAGGGTGATGCTAGAGGTGGACAACATTTCTCTGGTGAACCTTCTTCGCTCGGAACATGGTACACGGAGCCCGATCGCAGGTATCTGGCATGAGATTAGTGAACTTGGCAAGACTTTTACTTCTTTTGGTATTTCATTTGTAAACCGGGAAGGCAATGAAGGTGCACATTTCATTGCCAAATTGGTTTTGCTGGCTTCCCGGGAGTGTGTGTGGAGCGATTCCTTCCCCAGAGGTCTAGTGGAGATCGCTTTGAACGATTGTAATCCTGTCTATGAGTAATGAAATCTCATGCGAGCTAAAAAAAACGATACAAAAATAACTTGACCTGTGGGTAGTAAGACCACCCCACGGTATTGTATTAAGAAGAAGACCTTCTCACACACATTAAGAAAATCTCCTAACCCCTACTCCACTCATACACAGCGGCACCGCAGCACACATGAGATGAAACTGACCTTAGACCTGTGCTTTAGCGTGGGACAGACAAGGAGATTTTTTACAACACGCACCAAGTGCAAAAAAAAACGATACAAAAATAACTTGACCTGTGGGGAGTAAAACCACCTCACGGTATTGTATTAAAAAGAAGACCTTCTCACACAGATCAAGGAAATCTCCTAACCCCTACTCCACTCATACACAGCGGCACCGCAGCACACATGAGATGTAACTGACCTTAGACCTATGCTTTGGCGTGAGACAGACAAAGAGATTTTTTACAACACGCACCAAGTGTGCACAACCCGCGGTCACAAATACACCTCCGAAGAGGTTCGAACCGTGGCCGGCGGAATACCACGCAAGTGCCTTGACCAACCGGTCTAGGCACCACTGGTGATTACAACGATACAAGTAACAGAAAATAGCGTTCAGTAATGCTACTACATCTGGAGACAATCTTCCATGTATAAAACGACATTTATTTGTAATTCAACTCATATCGATGGAACAGAGAATTCAAGATTCTTGTGATGTTCATCCCATTGAACTAGGACGTGGTTCCTCTCATGAGCTTATAAGTGGGCTAGCTCGGAGGCGGAAACACTGGGTGCCTTGGAGCACATTCTGGAGCAGTCGGATCGCCTGTGGATGATGATGATGTCAGCCCATGAACACATTAATAAGTAGCAACTACAAGGAGAAGTCTCTCCATTTAGTCATGCGAGAGCCCTCCCGAGTTACTTTTTAGGACACAAAATTACTTCCCTCAACAGAAATAAGCACACAATAGGAAGTAACTTTTAGTCATGCATGGAGAGCCCTCTCAAGTTACTTCGTGCGACACAAAGTCAATTTTGTTCTTTGTGTCGCAGAAAGAAACCTGAGAGGGCTCTCCATTTAAGCCTAAATGAAGAGGTCTCTCCGTTTAGATTTTCTGTTATTAATATAATACTGTAAAGACTATATATAGTATGTTCCAGCCGGCCGTATTATCTATCGCTTGTCGTGACTTGTGACAGCCGGATCTAACGAGGTAGTTGTATTAAACTTGGTTGTTTTAGGATTTTAGAAGTCAAGGTTTGTATATATTGATCAACGACAAATAGTGAACTACTACATATCAGCCAGCAAAAGATAGTACGTATATGTATCTTCTTTCGTCTGTTCTTAATTAATTTTGATGTCACGTCACTAAATAATTGTATGTGACATTGCTAATTAGTAATAAGAAGGAAAAAATCCATTTTAATCCTGTCACCTATTTATTTTGTCCACTTAACACCTAACTAAGCAAAATTTAGACTCACTTTACTCTCCTGAATTATTTCACTTGTTCCAACTACCCATAATTAGATTTTTTTTTTTTTGCTTCTTCACATACAAATGAGTTTTAGTTTCAGATTTTGCACGTTAACTTATAACATGATGTTCTATATTAAAAAGTGTGTTATAAATTTTATTGATTACTTTTTATACAGTATTATATATCTAAGACAATTTTGTATTAAATATTCCTCACCTATGAAAATAATTAAAAAGTATTACTATAGTTTTAAACATAAAAGCATCATGTTTTGTATCTGCTTAAAAATTTTGAACTCAAAATTAAACTAGTATATGAGGAAATAGAAAAGGAGAAATCTAATTAGGGGTAGATTGGACCAAAAAATACTTCAGGAGAATAAATGAGCTAAAATTTTATTCGGAGGGTTAAGCAGACGAAGTGGACTTTTATTCGGAGGGTAAAATATACTTTTTAAGTAATAAGAATGAAACCTATTATATATAGTACAAGAGAAACATAGGAAGTACTCACTACATGCCGGTCCGGAGCCAAATACGAGAGTGCCGCTTACAAAAGCCAGCGGAATGAGGACATGGAGGAGTAGACGAATCGGGAAGCGGACAGTAACGTTCGTTGACATTGTTACTTTGGTGGTGCGCCTAATTTGAGCCAAGCCTGGAGGGTATGAAGAAAGATGTGCGTATACTGGAAACTACTGGGCGATCGAATTATATATAGGCTACAGCGAGATGTACAGTCTGTTCGTTTGCCTGGTGCTGATTTGTTTTGAGAAAGGAGGTGACTAAACGGAGAGGGCTCTCCATTTAGTCTTACATGGAGAGCCTTCCGAGGTTATTTCCTGCGACACAAAATTACTTCCCTCAACAGAAAAAGCACACACGAGAAAGTAACTTTTAGTCATATATGGAGAGCCCTCCGAAGTTACTTCCTGCGACACAAAATTACTTCCCTCAACAGAAAGAAGTGCACAGGAGGAAGTAACTTTTTGTTGCGGGAAGTAACTTATGTGTCGCGGGAAGTAACTTTTTGTCACGAGAAATAACTTTTTGTCGCGGGAAGTAACTTATGTGTCGCAGAAAGTAACCTCGAAGGACTCTCCATTTAACACTAAATGGAGAGCCCTTTCCGCTTAGCATTTGGGTTTGAGAAAAATACTACTGACTAGTTGCTGTTAGTGACTGATAAGCTAAATGAACAGAGCGAGTGGACTCCGCTTGGCCGTGTTTTGCACGAGTCACGGAATCCACATGCATACTGGAGGTACATGGAAATCTCTGCCGCCTCTCCATCAACACGACTGACTCAATCGTAAAGGAGACCTCCTGCCGTCCGAGCTACGGCGAAATACGTGGACGAGACCTACCCAAGCGGTCGATCTCCTTGCACGGCAACGCGCGCTAGACTTCGAATTCAACGTCATAGATAGAAAAGATAAAATAAGAAAGCGACCGGCCGGTGGAGATCGACACTGATGGACAAGGACAGAATCCAAGTAAATTTTCTTCCCCTTATATAGAGACCTCTTTTTAAGGCGCTCTCAAGTTAACCTTCATAAAGGTGCGCACTAGAAAGAGAGAGAGAAGCCATATAAATTCTTGAAAAAAGGAAAAACATCTTTAGAGCGTATTTAGTTCGGTAGAAATTTTTGGAGTCTCCTTTCTCAGAGCAACTTCAAGAGACTAGCTATTTTTGCTTAACTAGCTAAAAATAGAAAATTTGTCCAAAATCTCAATCCAACAGACTAGCTAAACTTACTCTCGCTATCCTCTGCTAGCTAAACCAGGGGCTTCACTAGCCATCTTTGGCTAGCCAGTCCCGCTAGCTATCCCCTCGTACATGAGTATGACAGGCAGGACCCACTAGCGGTGGAGTATATGGAAGTTGATTTTAGCTAGTATGTTGGATTTCATCAACTTTTTGCTAGCTATTTCATTTTGCATTCTAGCCAAATCAAAATTTTAGCTAGTGATTTTTAGATAGGCTCTTGGAGTTGCTCTTAGCTTATTAGAGCAACTCCAACATCCTAGCTAAATTGATTCAACTAGCTAAAAAAATGGAAAAATCCAACAAAAAAAGGCTTCCAAGAGACTAGCTATTTCCATCTTCCATGTTTCACGCTCGTCAAATCCTCCTCCCCGCTGGCCATATATCGAGAGCGCCAGGCGCTCACTATCCCCTCGCGCTCGGCCTCCCGCGTGGTCGCCGGGCCAGCATGGTGCCCCTGGCCATGGAGCTCCACAATCCCCTGCTCGGCCAGCGTGCACATCTGCGAGTACCAACTCGTTCCATGGCGGCGACGGATCGAGCTCGTACCTCTGTCCGGCGGCCGACCTCAACGCTGACTGGCATGGAGACGGCCGGCAGGGAGATGGCCGTCAGGGAGATGCCCGCTCCTCATCTTCCTTCACGGGTCGGTCGGCGGTGAGGAGCTCGTGGAGGGCAGGAGGGGCCGCCAGTGGGGAGGAGTTCTGGAAGGGGGCCGCAGCGGGCATGGGGCTCCTCGTCCACCTCCACGGAGAGGAGCTCGGTGAAGGGGCGGCGGTGGCTGGCGTGGCGAGGGCTGCCGAATCCGCGCAGCCCACACCCCAGCTAGTGATTTTGGACAGCAAGGCACGGCTCCGGGAGCGAGAGGAGGAGCAGCTCGGGGGGAGAGGAAGAGGAGGAGCTCGGGCGGCGGAGGAGGAGCGTCGTGGAGGGAGTTGCTTGTGCGGTGGCAGAGGAGCGCCGGGCGGCGGCAGGAATGGGAGGTAGAGCTCATCCATGGGAGCCTGGAGAGGAGTGGAGCGATGGGAGGAGGAGGTGAGGGAGAAATGAAGATAAGGTAGAATGACATGTGGGACCCGTTGACAGTGTACGATATGAAGAGTTCAGTTTTAAAGAGTCTGTTGGATTTCATCAACTATTCGCTAGCTATTTCATTTTACATAATAGCTAAATCAGGATTTTAGCTAGTGATTTTTAGTGATTCTCTTGGAGTTGCTCTTAGGAGTATTAAGCGTAGACTAATTATAAAGCTAATTACACTAATGGACAAGAATTCGCGAGACAAATCCATTAAAACTAATTATTCTGTTATTAGAGATTGTTTAATGTAGCACGACGCTGTCTAATCATGGCATAATTAGGCTTGTTAGATTCGTCTTGAAAAATTAAGAGAGTTATGAAATGATTTTGCCATTAATTCATATTTAATACTCCTAATTAGTGTCTGAAGATTAATGTGGCGGGGAGTGGAAGAAATTTTTGCAAACTAAACAATACTAAAAAGTGTTGAGTCAAAAATTGGACTTTGTGTCGTCCCCGTGACACCCTTTAATACCGAGTGGGTGTGAGACCCGGTACTAAGAGAGTGTTTGGATACCTTTAGTCTCATGACTAAAATTTAGTCAGACTATTAGTCTCTAGTCACCTCCCTGTTTGGAGGACAGGACTAAGATCAATGAAGTCCAAATTTATCCATTTTTCTCTCTCCCTCTCCTTCTCTCTCCATCTACTTCTCTCTCCCTCTCCCTTCTATAGCCACTAAAGTGCGGACCCACTTACCCCAACCTTATCTATTCCCACCACCCATCATCCTCTCCACCTTCCCCTGTCTCCCCGGTGTTATAAACGACGGCGCAAAACAACGAGAAGCAAAGAAATCAAACTGCAAGGAGACACGAGATTTAACGTGGAAAACCCCCTCAATGAGAGAGGGAAAAACCACGGGCGCCAACCAGCAAGCACTTCCACTATGATCGGAGTCCGGTTACAAACACCAACGGCGGCGGCTTACAAGAAGTAGAATGAATCAATCTCCAATGGAAAATCCTAACGGGGTTATATGACCCGTACCGTACCGCGGGGGGGGGGCGTCCCCTGCACCCCCAGTCGCGACCTGGCAAACGGGGTACAGCCCAACGGTTAGGGCCTCCGCTACGCTCCGTCAAAAGTTGGCTTTTATCTTGTGCACATGAATTTGGATCATCAATCAACACCCGGCTTGCCTTTCCGGCACGGTGTGGACGCCCCACCCGGACTTGAGATCCGGTGCGTAGAGGTGCCGCACAACAGCATCAATAGCGGTCCTGTCCTCCTCCCTCGCTGTGTTTGTAGACCTCGGTGAACTGGTGCACTGCGTGGTGCCTGAGGTTGCGCGCGCTAGACTTCGCCACGACGGTCGTCCGCGCAGCGGTGAAGAGGCACTTGCCGTCGGGCGCCGACGTCGCGCCTTCCTTGTCGCCGCCTGGCGTCGAGGAGGACTTCCATGCTACACCCCGCTCCCAGTTGCGGTGGAGGTGGCGGCACTACTGGTCCTCGAGTGCCCAGATGGCGTCCCAGCCCGTGGGTGAGGTGGTGGAGGCCTCGAGGGCGGGTGCCGGCGCCAAGGAGTGCTAGGTGAGGAGCGGCAGAGCCTCGGCGACGACGACAACAGATGGGTCGAGCTTGCCCATTTGTGGTTTGCGTGAGGAGGATGAGGCCCTGCGGGCAGAGGTGGATAGAGAGTAAATAAGGAGAGAGAGAAACAGTTTTAGTCCCTTTTAGCTGCCCCTCTCTCTACTACAGACTTTTTGTCAGTGACTAATTTTAGTACCTCTATAATCTCACATATTTGGAACTTTATAGTCTCTGTGTAGAAGTGACTAAAAGTGACTAAATTTAGTCAGACTAATTTTAGTCATCCTCGTCCAAACACCAACTAAAGACCACACTTTAATACCCTAGTCGGGATTCTCCCACGCGCTCTCATTGGAAAAACCTTTGCAAACACTTTGGAAACCTGTTCCTTCCGCTTGGCCGTGTCCACATACTGCCATACTGGAGTGTATGGAAATGTCTGCTGCCTCTCGATCAACACGACTGACTCAAAGTTCAGCAGGCAATGGTTGCCGTGCACTGGACGGGCAGTAGATATCAACTTTGAATTCAACGTCGTCCCCGGCTGGTGGAGAAACGATGGACAAGGACATCTCTAGTGTGTGTGCACAATATGTAGTATACATCACTACCAGAACAGTTTGTTTACCGAGTGCAAAAGTGTTTGCTGAGGCTATCCGCCACAGTACTCCCTAAATGATCTTGTACTCTTAATATAGGGGATATTACATTCAAAATCAACCGCAGCAGTGTCCCGTAAACAACTCTGTAAATTTTTGGGACCTCCCTCTGTTCCCCAAACCTGGGGGAGACCCCTCCCTCCCCCAAACCCAAAAACTGAATGCACGTGCGCCCCCTCCCTCCTGTCTACTGCTCCAAGCCGCCGCCTCCTCTGCTTCCTTCTTCGGGACCCTCCCCGTCCCTCTATGCTCCCTCTCTCGCTCCTCGGTGAGCCATCCCCGCCCGCCCTATCCAGCCACCCCCTCCCAGATCCGGAGCCGAAGCAGTCGGCGGTGCAGCGTGGAGAGACGGGGCTCCTTGGTCTCTGTCGGCAGCATGCACGACGCCGAGGTCAAGCGAGACGGTGGAGCACGGCAAGGCGGGGCTCCCTGGTCTCCCTCCGACGGTAGCGTGCGCTGGACGTCCCCAACACCACCTTGTAGTGCCTACGCCCACCCCATGTCGTCAGCTGGGCTACCGAGCGCACACCTACTCGATCTCCTCGCACCTGACCACGGACTACGTCGGCGACGGCAGCGGACTGCGTCGGGAGGAGGGCCGCTACCGCGACGGTGACCCCCGTGGCATCGCGCTTGTCGTCGGCGGCCTCGTGGTGCACGGGTGGGCGTGGCCTTGTGCCTGGTGGCCCCGAATCTGGCGGCCTCACTGCTCGTCGGCGCGATGGGGAGAAGGTCGGGGCAGGAGGATGTCGCGCCACCCACGCCTGGCCTCCGCACAGGTCGGCCAGGTGGTAGAGGCCTACACGCCGTCCAAGAACTCACGACGACACGGAAGAGGAGCGTGGCGGTGACAACCGCGGTCGGCGGCGCTCGACCGCCTGGCCCGCGCAGTGGCGTCCACCGGCGAGGCGGTAGTGGTCAAGGAGGGTGAGGGGAAGGTGCAATTGGGCGAGTCCGGCGTCGTCGTCACCAAGCTCGGCATCATCATGGCATCGACGTGAGTGCCTCCCCGGCCGGACCACCGGCTGCCGCCCGCTCCTCCCCGGTCTTGGCACCTCTAGGGCGGACTGTAACACCCGAAAATTCCATCGTAATAAAATAATGTTAGAAACATGTTTTAGTTTTTATTTTCTAAGGATTAAATAAATTGACTAAATAAATTTGTCCTTTAATTAATTTAATCAACATTTAAATTTAGAATTCACCAAGTGGTTGATGCATTCATGCCTTTGCATTTGTTTTGTTTGAATGTGTGTTGTAGTTTTCAAAACAAAAAGTTCAAAAGTTTAAAGTCCCAAAACCACCCTCTATCTCTTTCTCCTTTTCTTTCTCAGCCCAACGCAGCTCCCCCTCTCGTTCGGTCCATTTAACAGCACCGGCCCACCTTCCTTCCTCTCTCCTTTTCTTTTCTTCTTTTCTCTCCGGACCGATTCGCCTCCACCTCGCCCCTCCCTCTCCCGAAACGGCACCACCACCGAGCTTCACCGCCTCCGGGTATTGATGGCGACCACCGCCGGAACTCCTCCCCCACCGCCTTAGCCGCCCCCTCCCCTTCCCCTCTCGGTCCTATAAAAAGCCGGCCCCGAGCTCTCCTCTCCCCGCACCTCCTCCCGCCCTCTCCCCGCTCGCGCACAGCGCAATCGCCACCGAAGCTTGGAGCACCGCCGCAAGCCGCTGCCGCCGATCTCCCTCCCCTCCGCCTCTCCGCCACCAAGGAAGCTACCCGGAGCTTCTAATCGAGGTGAGCAAGCCGTCCCCCCCCCCTTCTTTACTCTTAGCCGCATCAGTTTTCGTTGTAGAAGCTCGCCGGCGAATGGCCCTGTTCCGCCATCCGCCCCGCCGACCATAGCGCTTCCACCACCACCTAATCCTCCCTTCCAACCATCTACTTGTGTTCGCAAGCCTCTTCTCTAGCTGCAGGAGAAATCTGCGCTCAAAACCAAGCCCGGGAGCTCGATTCCGAGCTTCTCCGGCGAGATAGCCGCCGCGCGCCGCCGGACTCCGGCATGCCCGCCGCCATCCGCAGCCCGTCGCCGTCCATCTGCGAGCAAGCGGCCCAGATCAGTCGGCACCCAAGTCAATCCGGCCACATAACGGTCAACACCCGCACCTGCTGTGGACGTTTTGCAAAAAGGCCCCTGAAGTTTCTAATATCACAACCATACCCTTCCACCTATAAGAATCTTTACAGTCAGGTCCTTTCTTTTATGTTTTAGCCCTTGATCTTCTTAGGTTTTTCCAGCCGAGGTCCACCCTTGACCTTTTACATGTTAGACCTCTTCTTTTTACATGTAATTAGGTTTAGGTCCCTAGTTTCTTGCAGAAAAGCACCTGGAAGCCAAGTTTTCTTACAATCTAGCCCCTGAACCTTGTTTAAGCCATATCTTTTCCGTCTTAGCTCCGTTTTAAGCGTTCTTGGTGTCCACGCGATCGTCTCAACAAGCACGTTAGTTTTAGAAGCTTGTTTTAATCTTTTGGTAATGTTTGATGCACTGTTTTATTTATTGCATGTTCTCTTGTATGATCGTAGACAACGCGCCGTTCAAGAAAGAGCAAGTGCAAAGGTTTGAAGTAAAGGAGAGTAACTTATCGTTGGAGAAAGGCAAGTGACCCTAACCATCCTTCTACCTATGCTTTAATACAAGAATATTATAAATTAATCGGAACATGGAGAACCACCCAGGAAGACAGTGCAACCATAGTCCACATGGCTCTGGCTTAGTCAATTAATTAGGTGTGCGATTGTACTGGTGACCTTATCCGAAAGGAACACAGGGAGCTTGGGGTTGCAGGGGTATAGCCCGGTTCTTTTGGGGTAGCAGCCTTTGCTAAGGTGCTGACCACTAGGGAGGGTTATGGTCCGCCCTGAGCTATAACTGTCGTGGATTGTTGGTGCTTTTGCATATCTTTGTAAAGGCTTCGTAACGTCCCTATGCAATCACACCTCAGAAGTGTGGTATTGTGCCTGATCAGCACATGCATGGTTGGGTTCAAAGTTCTTCGGAACTTTTACGCGAACTGTGGTGAAAGTGTACAACCTCTGCAGAGTGTAAAACTGATCGATCAGCCGTGCTCACAGTCAAGAGCGGCCTGGACCCTCACATGATTATTGAACTTAAAGATGGACTTAATATTGCTTTCCGGTTATTTCTGTGGCCTTGCTGAGTATCAACCATAAGTGTACTCATCCTTGCTTATGCTATTCAGAGAAGAATCCCGGAGTGGAGTACTTCAGAGACTACGAGGAGTTCTGAGGCATGCGATCAACCAGTCAGATGCCTGTGGAAGATGAAGATGGAGTCGCATCTTCATAGTTATCGTTGTTCGTGTAAAGACGTTTGTGTCTACCCTCGTGAGTGTAATAAAAGTTAATAAATCTTTTCTGTACGTTTTGAGCATTGTTTTGTGATATTACACTCATGAGTCTATCATATGTGTGAAATTCTGATCCTGGCACACATATGAGATGCATTCGGTTTTTCTTCAGAAAAACGGGTGTGACAGAGTGGTATCAGAGCAATGCTGACTGTAGGACGCAGCCTCAGGTAGAAATGGTCGAGATTAAGGACTCTCTTTCTAGAAAGCCTTTCCAGCATTCAAAATATCTTATTTGCGCTTAAAAAAATATTTTATTCTTTATTCTTTATCAAAATTATATCTATTTGTTTTATTCTACACTGAGTTTGATTTTGTCTTCCACCAAGATCTACCATGCGTGTTTTCTAAGATAGCTTCTTAGGTTGCCTACCCCTTCCATCAGTTTTGTTCGATAGAGCCGTTCTTGCGAGGACGTGCGATGTAAATGCTTGTTGGTTGTAAACATGCATGATTTGGATCTTTGATATGATTGGAATGCTTTTGTGGAGTGATGGCCACAAATGCATCAATAAAATAATTACAGTTAAAATTTGAATCTTAGCCCCCCTTTTCTCTTTTCATCTTTATCAACTCAACTTCTTCTCGGAAATACTCTTCCCTAACAATGAGATGGTAAACACCAGGTTAGGAGGTGGATAGGACGTTCCGCCGGTGATACGTGATCACATCGCTGACTAGCAGAATCAAGTACTTCCTCCATCACCAGGACTAACAATGGATCCGGTGATGCAACAGTTCTTTGCAGCTCAGATGCAGCTCTTGCAAAATCTCACTGCCACCGTCCAGAATATGCAAGCTCAGCAAAACCAACTGCCACCTCATGCACCCCCACCACCTGCAAACAAGCATAAAGAATTTATGAGCCACCACCCACCTACTTACTCCCATTCAGTGGATCCCCTCGATGCTGATGATTGGCTCAAGACCATCAACAAGATGCTGAATATCACATATATCAAGATTTTAAGTTTACAATCTTTGACCTATATTTTAGCAAATAAAAATTTGATTTCGTAATGTAAATTTTTGCACTATTGAATTTGCAATCAAATGCACTCTCCGATAAATATGAATTTATTCAATAAACAATATGATATGTATAAAATCATAAATAATAAATATAGAGTAAAATGCACCGGAGGTCCATCAACTTGTAAGAAGGTGTCACTTAGGTTCATCAACTTTGAAAATACATTTTCAGGTCTATAAACTTGTTGAGCCATTTACCGCAGGTCCATAACAGTCCACATATGATTCTACTGGTGACATGACATGATGAATTGGCTAGAAGAAGCACATCCTAATTGGGGCATTTCATCAAGTAGCTTATGAGTGACACGTGCTTGATATTTCCGGAGCTAAACGACAACAGCCTACTTCTGTCGTACACGCGAGGAGGCTACCGTTATTCAACCCAAGGAATGTCCAAGTATATGTGTCGCCCATTTGTAACCTACTAATTGAAATGCCTCAGCTAGAAGATGCTTCTTGAGCCAAGGCATGATGTCATGCCACCAGTACAAGTATATCTGGATAGTTATGGACCTACGGTGAATAACTTAACAAGTTCATGAACCCAGAAATGCATTTTGAGAGTTGATGGACCTGAGTGATACCTCCTTACAAGTTGATAGACCTCCGGTGTATTTTATTCACAAATATAAGTTCATGTCATTTCATACCATGCCTTATAAACATGAACAACGGTCATTTCTATAAAAATTGATTTTTCACGTAGTAAAGTTTTTTACCGCACGAAGTAAACATGACCTAAAACAAGCGTTTGATAAGTATTTTTAAAATACATATGTGTCGCACGTACACTTTACTAATATATATAAAGGAGAGAATCTGGATGATGAAGATGGAATATTCTATTTTGAAGAAGGAAATGAAGGATGATGAGTGTGGATGGTGTAAGCAGAATCTTTCCCCATTTCCCCTCTCGACCCCCCTGATCCGCCGCGGCTAGCGACATGGCGGCGCCGCCGGCGCTGATGAGTCAGGATGTAAGCGGGCGTCTCTGCAGACACCTGCAGGACCACCGGCATCACCTGCATACACAAATACAACGTTCTGCAGGAGCCCGCCAATCCTTTGCTCGGAACCTGCATTCTCCTGCTGGGTTATGCGGGAAAAGCAAGTAGGCTTTGCGGGAGCCTGCGGGAGCCTGCGAGGGAAGAATCGTGTGGCTAGGCGTGAGCAACACATCATTCTCGTGCGGGCAAAGCAGAGGGAAGACTAAATTCCGCTCCAATTACACCACACGACAAATCCTAAACTAATTGGATGAGCTGAGAGAAATGATTAACTTAGCCACCGACGAGATGAACTAAAATACTAGCTACTGTCGGACACTGCAAAAGAGAGATAGCTGAATCTTCTACTGCACAATCCGATTCAAAGCCAGAGAGAGTGTGTGCACGGTGGCTGAATGAAGCTCCTGCACGCCAGAGACAATGCGAACTAACATGCGGAACAGACGGAGCGCATGCTTGTGGATCTCGGCACAGGGGATCTCAGCGCCAGTGCGGGGATGAGGAGGAAAGGTCGTGGAGAAGACTGGAGCAAGCGAAGCGGAGAAGAAGGAGGTGAAGCAAGTCTCCCCACTGGACGGCCGCTTGCAGCGATGGCAGTGACTTGGCAACGGCGGCGCTGCTCTTGCAGCAGCGGCGGCGGCAGTGCTGCTCTTGCGGCGATGCAGATGCAGCACGCCTCAAGAGAATGATTTGCGGGCCTCGCGGGCGTGGCAGGACAGAGGCAGGATGTTACGGGCTATCCGGCAAAGCCCACATGGTTTCGCAGGCTTAATCTGCCAAGCCCACTAAAACTCCACAGGTATCTGCAGGCGCCCATTTTGCTTTTTTTCGCAGGCGGGCCTTGCAGGCTGGCAGGCCAGCCCGCGCCTGCTTGCATCCTTACTGATGAGCGAGCTCGTGGAGGAGATCCTCCTCCACATCCCGCCGGACGACCCCGCTAGCCTCGTCCGCGCCGCCCTCGCCTGCAAGCGCTGGTGCCACCTCGTAGCCAGCGCTCGCTTCCGCCGCCGGCTCCGCGAGATCCGCCGCGGGCGCGCGGCACCGCTGCTCGGCTTCCTCTGCGACCTCAGCCCCCGCGGCGGCTTCCTCGCCCACTTCGTCCCCACCACGCCCTCCTCCTTCCGCCCGCCCCGCGCCGACTTCCCGGACCTGCGGGCGCACGACGCGCGCCACGGCCGCGTCCTCCTCCACACCTACCCCTACAGCCGCAGGCACTTGGCCTTCCTCGGCTGGGACCCACTCACGGACGAGCGGCGGGAGCTGCCGAGGCCGCCGCAGTACCCGGACAGCTGGAAGGCCACGGTGCTCTGCGCCGCCGTCACGGCGGCGCCCGGGGGGTGTGACCACGTCGACTGCCACTGCGGGCCCTTCGTCGTCGTCTTCGTGGGCACCGACGATGACGAGATGTTCACCTACGTCTACTCGTCGGAGGCCGGGGCGTGGAGCAAGCCGGTTTTCCCCGAGCATCCCGGTGACCGTGTCGGGTGGGAGCGCAGCGCTCTCGCAGGAAATGCTCTCTACTTCGTGCTTCAGAAGAACGACATGATCCTCAAGTATGATCTGGGCACGCAGGAAATGTCTGTGGTGGAGCTGCCATTCGTCCGCACCAACCAAATTTTTTCACCCTTTAAGCCGATTGAGCTCACAACTATGGAGGATGGCTGGTTGGGATTTGCGAGAGTGGAGGAGTCCAGACTTTGCATATGGTCGAGGGATGAAAACGATGTGGGATGGGTGCTGAGCAAGGTCATTGACCTCAAGAAACTGCTCCACCTTGATTGCTCATCGGCCAACATACCTCAATTGGTTGGCTTTGCAGAAGGCGTTGGTGTTGTTTTCCTGAATAATGGAGATGATACCTTCGCTGTTGATCTAAATTCTGGACGGTGGAGGAAGGTATATGAGGGCTCAAACATCTCCTGCGTTGTTCCCTACATAAGCTTCTGCGATCCAGGTACCAGCCTTAGGTGTTCCGAAGATATTTATCCCAATACACAGCTCAGTTTATATGTGCCCAAGAACAATGGCTTTATATAAACACAACATCATGGAACTAGCTAGAGATGCATGGACTAATAATTAATATGTATGGATGGATGTTGGGGTCTTGACAGCTGATCTAAATTTGGGGGCGATTGATATAGGTAGCACTCCATTCATGTGGCAATTCACTAATTCAGGATTTGCCTTGCAAAGTCCCGTTGCCATGTGTCCCATCGGCACACATATCAGTAAGACAAATCCTGAGTGACACCAAATTGAGTGGCAAATTAAAAATTATGTTTATAAATTTAGGTTGGGAAAAAGTAAGGTATACAGCAGGAGAGAAACAAGGAAACCATTACTTAACAGCATATAAATATGGATGATGATGATATCCATGTTAAACAAAGACTTGTATTTTTTGTGAACTTATTTGCCCATCTTCTCTTTACTGATCAAGCGTGATTGCTAGAGCTGTGGATAATAAGTTAGTGCTGTTTGGCTTGTTTGGTTAGCCATTTGTACCAACTTCTGAATCCTGTGGTTGGTTAGAAACAAATTTTCACTTTGAGCAATTCGATTTCTCAGCCAGCATACTCTACTTTTGAAATTTGTTTATTTCTACAGTACTGGGAGCAGCCACTACAGATGATGACCAAGAGCTGGTGGCTCAAGTCAAGAACACTCATGCGCAGGCAGCGACCATCTCAGTCAAGGTAAAATGTTTAGTAGTAAGTAATAAATATCATGTGGTTTATGCTGGGACAACTCTTTAACATCAGGCATGATGGGTGCTAGTCCAGTATTTTTGTTCCTTTTTTATGGTTTCTACATTTTGTAGAGATCGTTTCTTTTAAATATTTTAACTCACATCAGTTCACATGGTGTCATATTCTACTCTGCTTGTCTGTAAGACTCTAAGCTTGTAAGGTCTGCAATATTCTACTGGATGTGTACTCTCAATCTCTCATACTTGTGCTTGCACTGAAAACCTGGAATTAGTATTGTTCTTTTTACCTAAAATTATATATTCTCAAAATAATCTTATGAAATTAAGTTAGTGTAATACTGTAATTGCATATGCTGTGTGTGATAGTACTGTCTTTCGTTTCATTTGGCAAATTATCTGTGTAGTATTTGGTTTTACTGACACTAAAATTTGTATTACTCCTACCTAAACATGTTTTTGTTGTGGAACATTCTTGGAACATGCTACATATACATAATCTATTATTTAACATTTTAACTGGACCTGTTATGGGTTGATATTAGGGTCTTTATAGCTGTCTTGAATTTAGGGGCAAAGAGAACATAGCACTTGATTCATGTGGCAGAGCAGACATTGCCTAACAATTTCTTGCTCCACATGTCAGACACATCTTCACTGCCACCAAATTTAGTGGAAAATTATAAATTTTGTTTCTAAATTTAGGTTAAAAGTTGGGATAGGAAGGTATCCAGCTGGAGAGAAACCAAGCAATTACCTACATGAGGTTCTAGAGTACATACATTACTGAGCTCTAAATGCTTATGAGTAATATGTCAGTGTCAACAGCATAGAAATATGGATTTTGATATCCATGAGTAATATGTCAGTGTCAACAGCATAGAAATATGGATTTTGATATCCATGATGACAAACATGAGTTTTGTTTTTCTGAAGTTTTAAGACCATCTTTTCTGAAGTTTTGTTTGCCTTTTTTTATTAGCAATTAGAAGCTTTCTTGTGAATGCTATGGTTGGTTAGAAACAATGTTCAATTTGGGCAATAACTAGATTTCTCAGCCAGTTGATGTTAGTTTCAAATTGTCTATTTCTGCAGTACTGGGAGCATCCTCAACAGGTGCCTCAAGTGAAGGACACTCATGTGCAGGCAGCGACCTTCTCAGCCAAGGTAAAAAATGTTTAGTAATAAGTAATAAATATCATGTGGTTTAGGTTGATAAAGTTCTTTAGCATCAGTAGGCATGGTGCTGTTTTCCCCCCAATCCTTTATTAGGTTTTCTTTCTAGGGTTTGTTTCTCTTAATTATCTTTATCTCGATCAGTTGTGTAATTCTATTGTCCTTGATGGCAAGCTGGTAAGCTCTGCAATATCCTACTGGACTGGTACTCTCATTTTCAGCTTTTCAATGAAAGCCTGGAATTAGTCTGTCTAAAAAATTCATGCTCAATCCTACCCTACATATTTTATAAATATTAGGCAGCAACTTGATTGCAGTTACATCAAGTTTATCTGATTGGTAGATTCAATGGATGTCAATCACCAGTTGCCCCTGCTGTGAAAAGAAAACATAAGCAACTAGTGGTTTAGTTACCACACTTACAGAAATCATGTTTGTATATAAGAACATTAAAATGTGAAACACTATTCTTGAAAGAAAAATAATTTTTTTGGGTGTCTTGAGGTTATAATTTGTCAGTGTGTGGAATGAGATGGAATCTAAAGTCGAGGATGGTTTAGTTCTGTTAAATTAGGAGCCCACGCACACACATTATAATTGGGAAGTTAAGCTTGCACTCTGAATCATTTTGCTTGGTCGTTGTGCAGAGTATGCTAACCACAGAAATTTAGGGAGTGCTTTTGCTACTTGACATTCTCTTAATTGTGTGATAGCGCTATGTTTCATTACATTTGCAAATAATCTTGTGGTATTTGGTTTTCTGTTACTGTTAAGTCTAATTAAACTATTTTTGGCAAAAACAAAACTACTTATATTTGGAATTTTAGTAGTATGGTCAATGGAAAGTGTGTTAGCTGTCAAGTCCACCATATGCAGTATACTGATCAAGACAAGAAGCTGGGCATGTAATTTTTTTTCCCGTAACATTCTGTTGATGTAGTCATTTTTCACTTAACTTCTGTTTGCTACTTAAGCCACAGGCAAATAGCTGCTGCTACGAGATGTGGAGAGGACGTGGTCAGTAGCTGCGCCAAGAATCTTCAGGATCGATGTTCCCTTGCCCGCAATGGACTCAGCTGAAGCAGAGAGCACAGCGCAGAACAAAGAACTGAGGTGGTAGCTGTAATTCTTCTGCTGCGATATGTGCAAACCCTGTCGTATCAAAAATTTGCCGTCGTTTTCTGGCATTGTTGGTCTAGGGAGAAGGATTGACGACGCTACTTTGCTCAGCTGCTGCATCGTTGCTAGGTTTATCACCACCATGTGATACAGTTCTCCTTAACTGAAGTTGCAAATTCATATGCTCAGTTCGTCAGTTGGAAGTCACTCTCAAGCTTATACCACAAACCTTTTTTTTGGAAGAATCAACGGGGGCTAAGAAACCTCACCTGAACATTTTTCAAATACAAGATCAGACATACGTCATTGTCGTCAAGAATGGTGATTAGGATACATAATTTGGGGGGGGGGGGGGGGGGAGGGGAGGGAGGGAGTCAAAAAATTACAAATCGCAGCACCAAACAAAAACAACTAGAACAAATAGGGGGCACAAAGGGGCGAGCAAATTCAACTAGATCAGTGTAGCTACTTGTTTTGAGAGTAAAGTTTGAATTTGGAACCGAGGCTTTATCCTGAGCAACAATATGTTCTTGGACAATGGCTTTGAGGCAAAAGGGGTCTGTTCAAGAATATTATCAGGAATTCTTAGATGTCAAATATCAATTACACATGCAAAACACAACTTTGGATGAAACATTTTTTGTCCAACACTTTGTGAGAGGGTTAAAGCAGGAACTGAAAGGGGTTGTTCAGTCCCAAGACCCGACAAGCTGGAGAGACACGGGCATCCGGCGGCGCGCGTCGCCGCCGCGAACCCCGGCACCAATCGCCAAGCATGAAGCATCCCGCGCTCCAAATGTTGTTTCTCCACAGCTTCCAAGCACATCGTTTCTCCTGGACGGGCGCGCGTTCAGCCACGGCACGGATACAGCCTCGCCGCCGTCGCCGTCGGGCTGTTCCGCGATCATACCGTGGACGGCGTTGGCGCCACCCCACGACACCTGGCGCTTGGTGTTCCCGACGCAGTAAGACGCGGCCGTGGCAGCTTCGCGTAGATACGCCGGCGCTCCCACCGGACCGGAGGTCGTCGCCTCCTTGTCCCGAGCGCCTCCTTCCGGCCCGGCGCCTTCTCAGTTCTCACCCATACTCGCCGCGGAATACCCCGTGCGCGCAGCGCAGACCATGGCGCGCGCGTGTCGCCGTGGCACTCAGTTCTCCTCCGAGGTAATCGACCCCGCTTTGGGTCCCTCGCCGACGGTTACCGCGTCCTCCTTCACGTCGAGCACCCTGCTCAGCTCAGCACGCGACGAGCTTGTCTGTCTGTCTATCTGAGCGCAAATGGCATCTCTGCTCTGCACAATACGGCAAAGTGATGGTTTATTTCGCTGCGCAGGTTATCGATCAGAGCACGATCAGCAACAAGCCAACAAGCATGGATGGCGGTAACAGGTCACTACCTGCTGTCAAAATCCTCAACTTTCTGGTATTACTGCACTGTCAAAAGGCCAAGTTTTGACTACATTCAAATCAGGAAGGATTGCCATTATTCATGGCAACCACTTCTCTTAACTAACTTCTCATTCGAATCTACTGCAAGTGCTTCTCATCATGTGAGCGCTGAAGTAGTACTTGATCAAGATCTGTCCTGCACCTGAGATTCAAGAGCAAGACTAGAAACATGGTTGAATATGGAATCAATGTACGCACTAACGCACAGTATGTTGCAGGACAACCCAATTGCATAGATCATAAACTGCAATCACAATATTCGGTTGAATGCTAAAGCGGCCCCTAAGTTCAGACAACGCGTGCAGCGACTTTTGACTATCTTTGAGCTCAGTAGTTAGTTCTTCTTATGTCCTACCTCTCCCCTGAGTTTTCATAAGAAACATAGAAACATATAGAGTTTCAGAAACAACAAATTTACTGTTTGTTATCCTGCACATCCTCTGTGTAATGAGATAGGGGGTCACTGAATCAGATAGGAATGATGGCAATCACACTCTAAATTTTCTTCACTTTTGCAAGTTCATCATTGGCTCTGTTAATTCGATCGATTTGGATCACAAAGTAGTACACTGTTATTGGCTTATTGCTAAGTACAGGTATATATAGTTAAGGTAACTCCAAATGGCGCAGGCACAGGAAGTAGCTGCCGTTGCCTTCGCCGGCACTCCTTCCGGTGAGGTGGGTTACCGCCGACGGAGCTGGAGGATGTGCCGCCGAGGGGAACAGGGGCCGATGAAGGGACCGCAATGTAAAATTCCTACCCGAAATAGGGGCCTATATGAAAGTATTTGGATCGATCCAAACCAGGACGTATTTTGCAAATATTCGGATCGCGATTAATAGTCGCGATCCAAATCAGGGGCCATTTTGCAAAACCTCCGGGCCGAGGACATGAGCATTGTGGCGGCGTGCGCCGCCTGCCGGCGGCGGCCTCCGGTAGCCCCACCGCCAGTCGTCCCGCGCTCCGCGGGCTATCCAGCCGCTGATTCCAAGAACATCATTCCCAGGGAGCGGGAGGGGACCGGGGACGCACGTGTCTGGCGACGGCACGGATCGAGCCGCGCCACCGTGGCCGTCCGCCGCCGCATCGTTTTCCTCGGCACCCAGAAGGCCAGCTCCGCTCGCCGTCGCAATGCAAAAGCTGGATTCTACCTCCAGGTATCGATCCGTATCCTAAACTCCAATCGTCTCCGGTTTGCCCCCATCCTCTGAGCTCTGAAGACTCTGTCTGAACCCCAATATGAAGCACGACTATGCCTTTTGTGTCAGGTTGCTCCATCTTCAATTCCCTGATTTATTCCTCAAGAAAATTCCCGAATTTGGGATATGGTACCTCAACAGAATCACAATGCATTTCAGATGCCAAAAATGTGATGCATATTCTTTATTTGTTCACTGTCAAATAACATTTGTTGCTCAGGAACAATTAACATTGGTGGAAAGGAGCCCCAATGATGAAAGAGCAAATGCATGGACTATGACAGTTGCCTATTTGACTGGACTGACCTTTTGCATGACTTGAACGACTACTCTTGTTGTTCCTTTTTTAGACGGTAAAAAATCTTCTACACATTTAATATTTGAAGAGTTCTTGAGTTGTTCTTGGCACGTTGTTCAAGTCTTGGCTGAGGAATCTCACTCCATTCTGCAGATCATGGGTCAAGCCGTCACAGTTGGCCGGCTCTGCTCGTCGTTGCTCTGCAAGAACTGGCCGCTCATTCCATACCTCTGGGTATCGATTCTGCAAGTGTCTGCCAGGATACACAGGAAATTGGGGCTACGGCTGGGAGATTTCAAATTTCATTATCCCAAGATGGACCCCTGACAAGAAGGGACTGTCGGTGTTTTAGACCGGCAACCTACTAAGGGGAGTACCCGAGGTAGATGAATGTGGTCTCGCCGAGATCGGGAACTCGAAGGAGAGACACGTGGCACACAATTTAGACATGTTCGGACCGTGAGGTGCGTAATACCCTACGTCCTGTATGCTGCGTAGCTCTGGATTGATTGGGTGTGTTTACAAGATGATACGGATGAAGAGATAGGGGTCCCTGCCTCGCCTTATATAGTCCGGGAGGCAGGGTTACAAGTCGGTTTGCCAGAGGAGTACTAGTCGTGTACGGCTAAGAGTACTCTACATGGATCCGGACATGTCTAGCTTCCTAACCGAGTACTAGTCCTCTGTATGCCTTGCACTCCACGCCATCAGGTGCCGTGTAGCCCAAGTCGAGTAGTCCCAGGGGCCCACGGAGTAGTCGGTCCCAGTACCCACCTGAGTAGTGGGCCCAGGGATGTCCGTACGACAAGCCCCCGAGTACTTTGTAGTCGAGCAGGATGTCTTTGAGTTGTCTTGATGGTCTTGGCGAGTAGTCCTTGAGCGTCCCCGAGTTCCACAAGCCGAAAGTCCTCTAGAATGCTTGAATCATCCCGAGGCTGGAAGGTACTCCAGCTGATCTTTGAGTAGTCTTGAAGTCTTCTCGAGTAGTCCCCAAGCGTCCCCGAGTGCTTCTCTCGAAGGTCTTCAATAGTACTCATGTTGTCTTGATGAAGAAACCATATGGAAAATGCGATTCGGAGAATCGCATTCCATATGGAATGTAGCCCCCGAGCCTTAGGTCGAATCGTAGATTCAAGCTGAGGGTCAATCTGAAGTTCTGCCAATCTTATCCCGAAAAATCCGGAGAAAAAACCGAAGGACACGTGGCATGGAGCCCCCGAGCCTTGAGTCGAGTACTTTTTCTCGAATTGAAGGATCATCTTGACTGTAGAATGTGTCCTGAGTGGGTCTTGGATCTGGTTGTAGCCCACTGAGTCCATCTGACGTAGTCGAGCCCCCAAGACTGAGGACGTCGAGTACTGGAAGTCGAAGAGTCAGGCTGCCGCCGCTGAGTCACCCGTTTGACGCTTATCCGTTCAGTCAGTGTTTCGCTGCCCGATAGCTTATAAATAAGCGATGAGCCCCTTAGGGTTTGACACTCCCAGCAGTTGCAGTCACCGAATAGATCTGCGCCCTTGCTCCTCTGCTCCTCTGCCGCCGCCGCCGCGAAGTAGATTGGATCTACACGCGCTCGCCGCCGCAGTCTGCCCACAGCTGTAGCCCCCGAGCGAATACGAGTGAAGACACCCATCAATTGGAGGATGAAGACATCCCCGGCGAAGAGCTCGAAGACCGGCGCAACGAAGAAAAGGAGCCGCAGTGAGGCCGAGGATGCCGGCCAGTCGTCGTAGCCGCCCTCCACCCCTCGCCCCAATCCGGCGAAGGAATGGAAGAAGGCAAAGCTGAAGACCGAGGATCTTCTCACCCCGGTCAACAGCGGATTCCTCCGCGAGAAGGAGATGGATTTGTGGCGTACGGCCACCGGCGATCCGTACCCGATGGAGAAGAACCCGGACGAGATCCCGATGTTCGCGCGGTTCGTAGAGCGCGGACTGGCGCTCCCCGCCAGCGATTTCTTCAAGGGCCTGCTCAGGTACTATGGCATCGAGTACCTCAACCTCAACCCCAACGGAATCTTCCATGTCTCCATATTCGTCCACTTCTGCGAAGCCTTTGTGGGTACCAAGCCCCACTGGGTTTTGTTTCGGAAATTCTTCCGATTGAAGCCGCAACCGAGCAGCAGTGACCCGTGAGTAGTCGGAGGCGCCGGGATTCAGATGCGAGAGGATGCCGCCGACTAGTACCTGTCGTACAAGTTGATAGAGTCCAACCAGGACTGGATGGCCAAGTGGTTATACATCTGCAACCACCATTCAGAGCTGCCGAAGCCGAGCGGTCATCAACCAAAGCATGCGCCATGGTGGAACACAGAGCCCACTATGCAGGAAGGTATCCAGCTATCTCCCCTGCTGAAGAAGATCAAGGCCCTACGGGAGGCCGGACTGAGGGCCGAGCACGTGGCCTTCAGTTTCATGAAGAGGATGGTACAGCCGCTGATGGCACGAGACACCCTCGGGTACCAATACACCGGCAACAAGGATACATCCCGGATGCCCGGCGAAGACAGTGAAGACGATGTCATCATCGACAGGCTGGGCAAGATCTTCAAAGACATGCCCCCGTACACGCCGTGTCTGGTGCCTGAGTACTCCGCGGCTCGGTCACCGAACCAGGTGAGTAGTCGTGACATTAGCTCCTGGGTACTGATTACTTGATGTAGTCGTACTCATGCTTGCTGTATGTTGTAGGACGATGTTGCGAAATATATCTCCATCCCGCCCTCCCCTCCGCGACTTGAAGAGCAAGCGCAGGGGAAGGCCAAGAAGAAAGAACGCCACGAAGTCGGCGAAGGCAGTGACCCCGTTGTCATTGAGTCCAGCTCCGATGACGATGAAGACGAGGAAACGCTGCAACAGCGGTTCCAGCTCCGCTCAAGATTTAGCCGAGCTGGAATGCCAGACGTACCGATCATCATCGAGAAGCCATCGAGCCTGGAGGCTAGCCTACCGGTTCCACCGAGGAAGCCGCGCAATGTGGCGCGGAAACGCGCCGTCAAGAAGCTAAAGATCTCCGAGGTGACCAGCCAAGAAGTGAGTACCGCGACTAGAGTAGTCGAGTACAGCTTGAGAAGTAGTCGTGTGCTGACGATTTATCTTGTAATGTTGCAGGATATCCCCTCCTCGGACCCCGTAGATCAGGGCGACGAGGACGTCTGGGATACCGTGGGGGCGGCAGCTGAGAGAAGTATCAGCCCGCCTCCATCCACTGAAGAAGCCGTGCCAGTAGCGGCACAACAGGAGACCGACGCTGCGGAGCCGCAGTCGTCTGTTGAAGAAGGACGAAACCCTCCGCCGGTTGCAGTTGTGGAGCAGCCAGAGGAGGCTGCTGTCGAGGCCGGAGCTGCCAGCGAGGCTGGCATAGTTGACATTGCTAGTATACTAGGCGCCCCGACCGTGACCGTGGTGCTGTCAACACTGTAAGTTCTCTGAACTCTCAAGTAGTCGTGTAGACGGCAGACTTGCATTGCTGACTGGGTTACTTCGTGATGCAGAAAATCCACAGACCTGTCGTGGGACGGTGGGGAGACCAGCACTCCGGCCGATGGAGAGGGCCGCTCGGCGGAGGAGCGTGAACCCACGCCATCGCCACAAGCTGAAGTCACAGTGGAGTCGACGTTGGAGGAAGCCACCTTGGTCGAAGGTATGTGTCCTTCACAACTGGTAGTCATCATGCATAGTAGTCGTAGTCGTTGAAATTGACTTCTTGTACTCATTGTGGCAGGAGCACAAGCTGAGGGAGCCGCGATCCCTGAAGCCGTGGCCATGGAGACGGCTACTGTGGAGGCGGAGCCCACAGGACCGGTGACCGGGACGACGGAAGGAGCGGCCCCCGGGCTGGGGACTACGGTAGCCCCCGAGCTAAGTGCGGAGGCACGGGTCGATCCACTCCCCGAGGCAAGCACGGACGTAGTCGTCCGCGAGCCCATCATAGAAGAAGCCGCGCTGATTCGGTCGGCACCCATGCCAGAGGCGGTATCATCAAGCCGTGGAGGTCTTGAGCTGTTGGAGGACAACCTTATCGACCCGACTATTGTCGCTCTGAGCATGGAGTCGTGGCGCCGCACCGAGCAATGGGTCAAGGTATGTTGCGAGTACCCAGACTAATCTTGCTTCGTTGAGTACTGAATACTCATGTACTGAATCTGTCTTGCGCAGGATGTGGTGGAGCGGTCCCGTCAGAAGTCTGATCTTCTGAAAGGGTATGGTGACACAGTTCTTCGCGCCGAAGGCTTGGAGAAGGAGCTAGACAAGTCAAAAAAGCATGCGGCTCTACTCCAATCCAAGCTAGATGGCGCCTTCACCCAGTACCATAACGAGGTGCAGGAGATGCAGGCGAAGAGTGACGATTTGATCCGAAAGAACAAGACGCTACACCAAAAGAACAAAGGTATGCCTTCCACCAGAGTGCTGAGTACTTATTGTAGCACTTATCAGTAGTCTGACCTTGAGTTGAGTTGTCTGCAGATCTTGAGGCAAGAGTGGACCAGCTGAAGGCGTCGGAGACGGACCTCAAGAACATCGTGTACCGGGAGAAGGACAAGTTTGAGGTACTTGAGTACGACTACACCCAGCTGCGCCATGAGTGCATCACGCACATGGAGCTTCGTGAAGCCTCAGATCGTGATCTCGTAAATTGCTATAAATCTCTGCAGAAATTGAATGAAGACTGCGAGAAGCTTCGACGCCAGTTGAAAGAACTTGAGGAAGCCGCACTGCCCATCGCAAGGTTGTTGGTGCCGCACCCGAGCGGACCCAAGATAGCTCCACTGGTGGACCGGTTGAAGGAAGCCCCCGGACGGTTGGCGACGTATGTCAAGCATCTGGTGAAGTCAATTCCGAACCAGGTGCTGGCGTACATGAAGTCATACTTCCCGAAGGCGCCGGTGGATGTGGTAGCCGGTGGTCTGGCGGCTAACTGTAGTGATGACCAGTACAAGGTTCTTCTCGAGGAGATGGCGCCCATTGCTGAGCAGGTGGCGGAGAAGCTGAATCTCCAGTAGTTGTACCTGTAGAGGTAGCTAGAGTAGTAGTTGTAAAGCAAACAAAGTGGTCAGTGACTTGTTTGAATTATCAATGAAAATTGTCCACGATTAGTATATGTAATGAGTACTCGTGACCGCCACTTGCAACGAAGTGCGCGTAGTACCAAACCGTGGAGAAGTTGTGAGTAGTAGTACTCGGTAGAGTCTGCCTGTCTGGGAGGCACAGTAAAGAAGTTGAATAGAATCAATCTTTATTACTGATGAGAAAGTACACCTGGATGGCCAGGGCCGTTTACAGGTGTAGTCGCCAGGACCCGTAAGCCGCCTACGGCTAGGTGGTGCTAGGACCCTTAGGGCCGCTTACAGCTGCAGATCCGTTAGTAGCCGTATAGGCTGGATCTAGAGTACATGGTCTGTTTGACCGCCGCTAGAGTCCTCGATGCTCTGAGCAGCCCGAGATTCGTTAGTAGCTGTTGACGCTGGATCTTTGGAGAAGAGTAGTCCGGAGACTAGTGCTAGGACCGAGAGGCCGCTTACAGCGAAGAGTCCGTGAGTAGCCGTATAGACTTGGACCCGTAGATGAGTAGTCGAGCGACTACGTGTAGAAGCGACATAGCTGGTCGACGTTCCACGAGTTGCTGATGTTGTCGCCTTCAAGTGTTTGGAGGCGGTAGCAGCCAGGTCCGGTCACCTTGGAGACTGAGAAGGGACCTTCCCATGGCGAGCTGAGCTTGTGTAGTCCGTCCGTGATCTGAATGCGACGGAGGACTAGATCACCGACGTTAAAAGAGCATTTCTTGACATTGCGATCATGGTAGCGTCGGATACCCTCAAGGTATCTTGCTGATTGGACGAGGGTGGCGCAGCGAGCTTCTTCGAGGCTGTCGATGTCAACCCGTCTGCTATCTTCTCAGATGCCCTCGTCGTATTGCTCTACTGCCGGGGATTCCCACATCACATCGGCAGGTAGAATAGCTTCGGAGCCGTAGACCAGGAAGTAGGGTGACTGCCCAGTTGGCTTGGTAGGCTGAGTACGAAGCCCCCAGAGTGCGTTGGGTAGTTCCTTGATCCACTTGCCTCCTTTGGTGTTAGCTGCGTCGTGCAATCGCTTCTTGAGGGCGTCGAGTACCATCCCGTTGGCACGCTCAACTTGGCCGTTGGCGCGGGAATGGGCGACTGAGACGTACCGGACGTCGATCCCGCTGTTCTCGCAGTACTCCCAGAACTGATGGTTGTTGAAGTTGGAACCCAAGTCTGTGATGATGCGATGGGGCAGCCCGTAGCGATGCACGAGTTCATCCAAGAAGTCGAGTACTCTGTCGGCCTTTGGGCAGGTGACCGGCTTGACTTCGATCCACTTGGTGAACTTGTCGATGGCCACCAAGACTCTGTTGAATCCTCCTGGCGCAGTTGGCAGAGGCCCAATCATGTCGAGCCCCCAGCAGGCAAAGGGCCAGGTTGGTGGTATGGTGACTAGCTTGTAGGCCGGGACGTGTTGCTGCTTGGCGAAGAATTGACATCCTTGGCACTTTCTGACGAGTTCCTCAGCGTCGGCCAGAGCTGTGGGCCAGTAGAAAGCTCGTCGGAAAGCCTTGCTCACCAGCGTTCGAGAAGACGCGTGGTTGCCGCAGACGCCTTTGTGGATCTCCTCCAAGATATCCTTGCCTTCATCTCGAGGTATGCACTTCATGAGTACTCCAGAAGTGGCACCCCGCCTGTAGAGCTTGTCTCCGACTAGTACGTAGGTCTTGCCTCAGCGGACGAGTTGTTCGGCCATGTTATTGTCGGAGGGAACCTTCTGCTCGCGGATGTAGTCGATGAAGGGTTGTCTCCAGTCCACGTCGATCATCATGACCTCCTGACCGGACTGTGGTGGCACAGGGTCAGTGGTCGTTGGCGCCGGCTCCAGGATGGATGGCGCGTGAAGCTCGTGGACGAAGACTCCGGCAGGTACTTGCGCGCGAGTAGAACCAAGCTTCGACAGGACGTCTGCTGCAACATTATTGTCGCGGACGACGTGGTGGAACTCGAGACCGTAGAACTTGTTCTCGAGCTTGCGGACTTCCAGACAGTAGGCGTCCATGTTCTCCTTGTTGCGATCCCAAGACTTGTTGACTTGGTTGATGACCACTGCGGAGTCGCCGTAGACTAGTAGCCGCTTGATGCCCAATGAGATTGCGAGGCGGAGCCCATGGAGTAGGGCTTCGTACTCGGCTTCGTTGTTTGAGACCTTCCAGAAGATCTGCAGGATGTACTTGAGTTGTTCGCCCTTTGGAGAGATCAGTAGTACCCCTAGACCTGCACCTTCGAGCTTGAGTGAGCCGTCGAAGTACATCACCCAGTGTTCTGGCCGCTCGGTTGGAGTTGGTAGCTGATTCTCCCGCCACTCTGCTATGAAGTCGACTAGTGCTTGAGACTTGATAGCGGTACGTGGCTTGAAGTCGATGTTGAGGGCGCCAAGTTCGACTGCCCATTTGGAGATTCTTCCAGTAGCGTCCTGATTGCGGAGTACGTCACCGAGCGGGTAGTCGATGATGACGATAATCGAGTACTCCTGGAAGTAGTGTCGTAGCTTCCGCGAGGTGATGAGCACTGCGTAGAGTAGCTTCTGGACCGGCTGGTACCGTGCCTTGGATTCTGACAGAACCTCGCTGACGAAGTAGACTGGTCGCTGGACTGGGTAGGCGTGGCCTTCTTCCTGCCGCTCGACGATGATGGCAGTACTGACCACGTGAGTAGTCGCAGCGAGGTAGAGCAGTAGCTGCTCCTTTTTGCGAGGAGCCGTGAGGACCGGTGGTTTTGACAGGAAGTCTTTGAGCTGCGCCAGAGCTTCATCAGCCTCCGCGGTCCACGCGAACTTCTCTTGGTGCTTGAGTAGTTTGAAGAAGGGTAGTCCCCGTTCTCCAAGCTTCGAGATAAATCTGTTCAGGGCCGCCATGCACCCGGTCAGCTTCTGGACATCCTTGATGCAGGTTGGAGCTTTCATATTGGTGATGGCGGAGATCTTCTCGGGGTTGGCTTCGATCCCGCGATGGCTGATGATGAAGCCGAGTAGTTTCCCAGATGGTACGCCGAAGACGCATTTGTTGGGATTGAGCTTCCATTGGTACTCTCGCAGGGATGCGAAAGTCTCTTCAAGATTGGCGATGAGTGTATCGGAGTTTCTGGTCTTGACGACCACATCATCCACATAGGCTTCAACATTCTTGTTGAGCTGCTTCTTGAAGCAGGCCTGGATAGCTCGCTGGTAAGTGGCGCCGGCGTTCTTCAACCCGAACGACATTGTCGTGTAGCAGTAGGCGCCGAACGGGGTGATGAACGCAGTCTTCTCCTGGTCTTCTTCCTTGATAGCGATCTGGTGGTACCCGGAGTAGCAGTCGAGGAAGCAGAGTAGGTCGCAGCCTGCCGTGGAGTTGATGACTTGATCAATCCGCGGCAACTCGAAGGGGTCCTTGGGGCAGTGCTTGTTGAGGTTGTTGTAGTCGACGCACATCCTCCATTCGTTCGTGTTCTTCTTGCGGACGAGGACGGGGTTGGCGAGCCACTCAGGATGGAAGACTTCACGGATGAAGCCTGCCGTGAGTAGTTTGGCGAGTTCCTTCTTGATGGCATCTCGTCGGTCGTCGACGAAACGGCGAAGGTGTTGTCGTTTGGGGGTAGCTTTAGGGTCGACGTTGAGTGAGTGCTCGATCAGCCTCCTGGGCACCCCTGGCATGTCCGCTGGCTTCCACGCGAAGATGTCTCGGTTAGCCCGAAGGAAGCTGACGAGCGTGTCTTCCTATTTCGGGTCGAGCCCCGCCCCGATCATGGTAGTCTTGCTGCTGTCACCCGTCCCGAGGTCGATGGCCTTCACTTGAACTTCCTCTGATGGCTGAGGCTTATTTGTTGTGTTGGTCTTTTCAGGTATCTCGAGCTCGGTTGGGGCTAGCCTTTTGGACGTAGCAAAGATCTCCATCATTGCATTGGGTACTTGGTTGGTCGCTACGAGTTCCACGGCTTCGGTGTCGCAGTCAAACGAGATCTTCAAGTCCCCTTGCAGCGTGAGTACTCCGGCAGGACTTGGCATCTTGAGTACCAAGTAGGTGTAGTGTGGTACCGCCATGAACTTGGCGATAGCTGGTCTGCTGAGAATGGCATGGTATGAGGTTTCAAAGTCCGCAACCTCGAACTTGATGTACTCAGTGCGGTAGTTCTCCCTTGTCTTCCCGAAGGTAACTGGCAGGACCACTGAGCCCAGTGGAATAGCCGCGTTACCGGGGACAATGCCGTAGAAGGGTGATGCGCTCTTGGTGAGCATGTCAGTGATGTCGAGCTTCATCTTCTTCAAGGTCTTGGTGAAGAGGACATTGAGTCCGCTCCCGCCGTCGATGAGTACCTTGTTGAGTCTGGAGCCCGCGACCACAGGTTTCAGGACGAGTGGAAAACGTCCTAGTTCGGAGAAGCTTGTCCATTGATTCGCGCGGGATAAGGTGATGGGTACCTCTGACCACCTTAGAGGTGTCGGCACCGCTGCTTCAATGTTCAAGACTTCCCGTCGGGTGGCCTTCTGAGACCGTCCGGTGGGTAGTCCGCCGAAGAGGACATTCACTGTCTTGTCGGGTTCTTGGAAGTCGCCATTACCTTCGTCGACTTTCTTCTTGCCCTTCTTGTCGTGAGGAGGCCGTGGATCAGGAGTGTCCTTGAGTGCTCGCCGGAGCTGGTAGCGCTGCTCGGTGGTGTGATTGCCGTGCAGATGCCACGGGCACTTCTCTTTGAGCAAGTCTCTGAAGCCGCCTGAGGTCTTCTTCGAGTTGTCCTTCGCAGGGCGCTGTATAGCCGCGACTGTGTTGTCTGGCTTGCGCTTGCGGTTGGAGTTCGAGTAGTTGTTGTTGTTGCGACCCCCTTGATCTTTGTGGTTGTTATTATGGCCGCCCGTGTTGTTCTTGCTCTTGCCGCGAATGGAGTCGTACTTGGCGTTCGCCTTGTCCTCTTCGTCGGCCCAGGACGTGATCATGTCCTTGAGCTTGGTGATGGAACTCGGGCGGCGGCGACCGAAGTCTTCGAAGGTGCGACGGTGGTAGAGCCCGTCTTGGAAGAGGCCGATGACTTCTTTGTCAGTGACGTCGACTACGGTCGCGCGCTTGTCGAAGAAGTGCCGCATGTACTGGCGGAGCGTTTCGCCTTGTTCTTGCTTGACCATTGCCAGATCCATGCGGGTACCCGAGCGCCCCATGGCGCCCGCGGAGTTGCTGGTGAACTGAGCCTTCAGCTGGTCCCACTCGTCGATCGAGTTCTTTTCAAGTGACTCGAGCCATGTGAGTGGAGCTTGATCCAGGCAGAAGGGGAAGAAGAGGCACTTTGCGTCGTTGTTGCCACTAGCATTTTCGATGGCTAAGGCATAGCACCTGAGCCACTGAACTGGGTCCTGCTTCGCGTCGTACTTAGAGATCCCGAGAGGTTTGAATTTCTTAGGAAGAAGCAGGTTGTGAAGTCTTGCGGAGTAGGCGGGGAAGCCGTCGCTGTCGCTTGCTTCAGTAGCTTTCTTGCGGCGGATCTCGTCGATCCTGTGGCGAGCGTCGTAGCCGCCACGTGTGTTGCCGGTGGCGTGGCTATTCGCGTGGCCTCGGCCTTCGCGATCGCCGCCGCCACCAGCTCTTCTGCCGGCGCCATGAGATGAACTTCTGCCGCTGCTGCCACCACCACCACCGTCGCCGCGACTACCACCGCCGCCGCCGCGGCTACCACCAGCGCCGCCCTGGCTGTTGCCGCCCTGTGAGGGTCCTCCAGCCGAGGCCCTAGAGCGGTTGGGATTTGGCTGGTGTTCTCCACGGACACGGTTGCGTCCTCCGTTTGCCGGGCTGCGACTAGTGGCTTCATGATTTCTGGCTTCGTGGTTTCTGGAGGGAGATACTTGGGCAACCCTATTGTCGACCCGCATGAAGTAGGCGTCTTCAGCGAGCTTGGCGATGACTTCGCCTGCGCGGATCCCCTGGGCCTGCCGTGCTATCGTGGTGATTGACATGAGGCACTGCTCAGGAGTAGTGTGTACCCGGTTGGCAACTTGATCTAGAGCCTCATTGAGATTCCGGATAGGGAGAGTCTCTTGGAGACGTCTGCGTCGATCGTTCCGCTTCCTGTTGCGGTCACATCGGGCATTCCTGTCTTCGGTAGTATCGTTTGGAGGTGCGTTGGCAGACAACTCATCCTCTGAGATGTCGTCAAGGTACCGGTCGGGTCGATTCTCCGAAGTCCTGGCATCTCCGGCCGCCATGAAGACTTCACGGTCGGGAGTGCAAAGACTGGAGTCAGTAGTCGCCACCTCGGTGGGGGTGTGCTCGTCGTTTGGAGCCAGCGGGGTCCCCTCCTGGAAGGGGAGTGTATCGAGGTAGGCAACGCAGCGTGAGTTGTCATCCGTCAGGTCTGCAGGCTTGCGGTCGGGCCAGTAGACGAATCTACCGGCGGGAGTAGATGTAATGACCAAGCCGGTGGCAGGGCCTGACAGCGGTTCCTCAGTCATGTTGAGCTCGGACTCGGACTCGATTGGGTCCGATCCGAAGTTGAACTCATAGGAAGAGTCTGAGTAGTAGCCGGTTGCGGTGTTGGAGTCCGAGGAGTACTCGGAGGCGATCTCCTTGCCGGCCCGGCGTGCGGCGAGAGCTTCCGCGTGGGCCCTGCTAGAGTTGCAGAGACCGTATGGGAAGTGCTCGTGGTGAGGGGCCGTTTCACACGATGGCTCAGGAGCCGGCTCGCATGAGGCGATCCAGGGCGATGTCGAGTTCGAGTTGGAGGCGGATCCGAGCTCGAAGTCGGCGACTTGGTTGTAGAGTGAAAATTCGCCGAATTTTTTGACGAGTGGGCCCGTGACGACTTCGGGAAGCGTCACGAGCCCGGTCTCTGGGTCCGGGGTCATGGTGAGGTAGCGCTGGAACGATCCAGCGCCGTCAGCGGTGCAGACCCAGGAGCCGAAGACGAAGGTGTCGCCGCGGTTGAAAGCGGCGGTTGGCTTGATGACGATTGAAGCCGTTGAGTTCGCCATGAGATCTTCGGCGAGAGCCCCTACCTGGCGCGCCAGCTGTCGGTGTTTTAACCCGGCAACCTACCAAGGGGAGTACCCGAGGTAGATGAATGTGACCTCGCCAAGATCGGGAACTCGAAGGAGAGACACGTGGCACACAATTTAGACAGGTTCGGGCCGCGAGGTGCGTAATACCCTACGTCCTGTATGCTGCGTAGCTCTGGATTGATTGAGTGTGTTTACAAGATGATGCGGATGAAGAGATAGGGGTCCCTGCCTCGCCTTATATAGTCCGGGAGGCAGGATTACAAGTCGGTTTGCCCGAAGAGTACTAGTCGTGTACGGCTAGGAGTACTCTACATGGATCCGGACATGTCTAGCTTCCTAACCGAGTACTAGTCCTCTGTATGCCTTGCACTCCACGCCATCAGGTGCCGTGTAGCCCAAGTCGAGTAGTCCCAGGGGCCCACGGAGTAGTCGGTCCCAGTACCCACCTGAGTAGTGGGCCCAGGGATGTCCGTACGACAGGGACTGTGATGGAGAACAGATGAACTTGTTCTTCCTGGTTATGTGAAAACTGAATGGTTAGTTGTCTTGACCATGACACAGTGGACACAGTGGATAGCAAGGAATTAATACAAGTGTAGAAGCACATTATATGTGCTTTGCAGAGAAATTGCATAGATGGTGATGGCTCAGGCTCACTGAATAAATTTGATCAGACCTTGAAGGCGAACGCGAAAGGAGCCCCAGAGGTAAGAAAACATGTACTTGGACTATGATTATGTCTACTGGACTGGAGACTGGACTGACAACCTCCAGTTCTGCCGTCTTGGCCTCCAGGATGAGCTGACTACCTGCTGAGTTATGATCCTGTGGAGAGAGTCGCAAAATGGAGTTACAAGCTAAACATATATGCACTTCGTTCTTCCAGATCAAGAACATCATGCTGCCTGGACATCATTCACCCATATATCGATCCTTTAGCATCTCTGATTTCTACAGTTGAGAGGGTGGATTTCACCAGAGTCAATCAATTGCTCTTTTTCATCAGTGGACCTTGCCATGCCGGCAACTTATTGGATGCCACTTTTCCAATCAGAGGCCTGCACTGTGACTTGGGCAGAGTTCGGGCAGATAGTAGGGCACCAAGATAAGTGATCAGGAAGTGCTGAATGGGGCAAGGTAACACATTTAGGAAATCCTCCAACAGCTCGTCGGAACCAAAAATTATCCAGGTTCATCTGTAGATCCAATATAATGCATCCCCAAAGAACTCCAGAATGCGGCAGATTGCTACGTCCTCTCCAATAGTTGGTGTTGCCTGGAGGATCACGTGATTGCCCATTGTTGGTGATCTTGTGGAAGTCAAAGCACGTAGAGGAGGTAGTGAACAAAACAAGTGAGTATTGGGATAGGATTGGAAGGGACATGACAATACTTCCAGGCAAATAAATTAACATTGTGCATTGGGAATCCTGTGATTAACTAGTGCTGATTCCTCGAAGGTGTCAAAAGTTACACGGATACAGATGAAAGAAAATTGAAAAGAATGCAGGCTGCTGCATATGGGACTCATCGTGTTCAGCCCAGCGTGACTGGCCCTCTGTCTCCTCCTTTCTTTCTCTCTCTCTGCCACGAAAGATTCTTCCCAGTTGTGTCTTGGCCTTGACTGAAAGATTCTAGCTGCTCTCGTATTTGGGACTAGAGAGACAGCTCAGTAGGTACCTTGGCATTTGCTAAACACTAAACACTACTCTGGCAACTCTTGAGGTCCAGAGATCTCGATCTAGGTAGAGCAGCCATCCAGTATCCACCTTCGTTCATGTGCCATGGAGCGAGCCGTAGTGAGCGCGGCGACCGGAGTGATGAGCTCCGTCCTCACAAAGCTGGCGGAGTTGCTCCATGACAAGTACAAGCTTGCCAAGGGGGTTCGCAAGGATATCGAGTTCCTTAGGTCAGAGCTCAGTGTCATGAATGATCTGCTGTATGTGATGGCAGATGCCGAGGAGCTCGACCCCCTCAACAAGGGGTGGCGGGACAGGGTGCGGGAGCTGGCCTATGACGTCGAGGATTGCATTGATCACTCTGTGGCCCGGCTCGGTGGCAATGATAGCAAAGGTGGGTTCTTCGGTGCCAAGCTGGCACGAAAGCTCAAGAAGACAAGAATGTCCCTTCAGATCGCTGGCCAGATACAAGAGCTCAAGGCTCGTGTCATCGAGGAGAGCGAGCGGCAGAAGAGATACAAGCTTGATGGCCTCGTCGGATGCAGCTCTGATGCTTCTCGTAATAAGGTTGATCTGCGGATGTGCGCACTTTGGGAGGAGACAAAAAATCTGGTCGGACTCGACGGACCCAGGGATGAGATCATCCGCTTGTTGATGCCCACAGAGGGGGAGGAGCCCTTGCTGCAAGTGAAGACTGTGTCCATCGTCGGGTGTGCAGGCTTGGGCAAGACAACTCTCGCCAATCAGGTGTATCAGGAAATTCAAGGCCATTTTGAGTGCAAAGCCTTTGTATCAGTATCCCAGAACCCTCATCTGAAAGATGTGCTGATGAAGATTTGTTCTCAAGTTGAAGCAACCGTAAGCATGGCGGATGATGAGCTCCTCCTCGTCAGCAAGCTCAGAGAACAACTCCAGTACAAAAGGTGTGGTTGCTTTTGGCCGTATAATTCCATTAATACATATTAATACTGTAGAAAATGGAAAAATATTAATGTTCTTCAGTCATGTTTTTTCGAATATAAAGTAACAGATCTACAGTTAAATCACCTTTCACATATAAAGAATGAAGCAGTACATGCATAGTTTTTCCTTGCCAAAAATAGTTTTATTAAATTAGAATCGCATATTTGTGGCAGGTACGTTGTTGTTGTAGATGATATATGGCACACCGATCCATGGAAGATCATTGGACAAGCATTGGTCAAAACTAGCCCTGGCAGCATAGTAATCATCACAACTCGTCTGAGAGATGTGGCTGAGTCATGCTGTTCTTCTCATGGCGGTCGTGTCTATGATATGAGACCTCTTGACAACAACGACTGAAGAAGGTTGTTTCTCAAAAGAATTTTTGACTCTGAAGATAAGTGTCCTCATGAACTGGAAAGAGCTTCTGAAGATATACTGAAAAAGTGTGATGGCATACCACTTGCAATCATTTCGATATCTAGCTTCTTGGCAGTTGATGTACCACAATCACTTGATCATTGGAACAAGGTGAAAGAATCTATCAGTTCTCCACTTCAGGGAAATAAGTCTGCTGATACCATGAAATCAGTATTGTCACTCAGTTACTTCAATCTGCCACAACATCTGAGAACCTGCCTGTTGTACTTGAGTGCATTTCCAGAAGATTGTGAAATTGACAGGGATCGTTTGATAAGCAGATGGATTGCAGAAGGATTTGTTAATGCAGAGCGAGGAGAGAGCCTATATGAAGCAGGGCTAAGGTATTTCAATGTTCTGATATACCGGAGCTTGATCCAACCATGTGAGCTGAACAGCATGATGACGGGCTGTCGGGTTCATGACGTCATCCTTAATTTCCTTGTGTCCAAATCAGTTGAGGAGAACTTTCTTAATCTGTTGGACCCATCCGGACTGCCACCTTCTCTGCATAGCAAGGTTCGTCGCCTATCTCTCCAGAATAGCTACCAAGATAATGCTGTTAACTGGATGAAGTCCATTAAGCCTCATGTCCGGTCACTTGCATGTTTTGTGGACTGCAAAGAATTGCATCCTCTTACTGAATTTGAAGTTGTACGTGTGTTAGACCTGGAAAACTGTGGATCATTGAGAAACATCCACCTTGCAAATATTGAGATGTTACTTCAGTTGCGGTATTTGAGAATTAAAGGAACAAGTGTCAGTGAGCTCCCTGTTGGAATTGGAAAAGTCAAGCATTTAGAAACATTAGATATAAGTGAGACTCCGGTGGAAAAATTGCCATCAACTATTGTTCGACTTGAAAAGCTGGTACGTCTTATCATCAGTCCGATGATCAAGCTCCCAGCAGAAGGCTTCGGCAAGTTGAAAGGATTGGAGCAACTATCAAGTTTTATGGTCTATCGGCAACCACTCAGCTTTCTAAAAGAGTTAGACCAGCTTACCAACCTGAAAATCCTTCAAATTTATTACTGTGGCATTCTTGATGCTAGTTATAAAGGTAGCAAGTGGGGTATTTTCACCTCTTCACTCCGCGCTCTGTGCAGCCATAAACTTGTAGATTTTAGTATTTATCCTCTTGGTTCGAACTGCATCCCCATGGATTCAACGTTCCCTGCTCTGCACAGCCTCCGGACATTTTGCATAAGCTACACCAGCAGTCTCCCTATCTGGATGGGTGCACTTGTCAATCTCGAGCTGTTACATAGGATCTGCGAGTGCTTGGAGGCATGCCGGCTCTTGAGATTCTTGACCTAAGCTTTATAAGAAGCTATGCAGGTTCTTTCACCATAGGCAGACACGAATTCCAGCGTCTGAAATTATTCAGGGTCGGCGAACTCTACCAACTGATGTTTATGCCTGGTTCTATGCCTAATCTGAAGCACCTCGGCATACAACTCGCCTTCACCACGAGCAGTTACAGTCATCTCGGCATCCAGCACCTCGCCAGCCTCACTAAGATTGATGCTTGTATCTATGCCTCGCGTGACCATCGAGGAGGCATTGTAGATCTGGAGGCCACAGTGAGGAGCTTACTCGACGCACATCCCAATCACCCCACACTAAACTTCAGCACATTAATTCCTTGACGATCACATTAATAGGTGGGGAACAATGAATAATACAGGAGCATCACGATAGCAAGGTAATAAATAAATACTCCTAAGCCACAGTTTCCGAGATTTATTTAACTTTGATTTTCCTTAACTTTAATTTGATTTTACTATTCTTTTTGGTGAATAGAGCAGGATCCTGGTCGACCAGTCTTTCGGGTTGTGCTTCCAGTCTCGTTCAAATATAGTGAGGAAGCATCAAGGCCACCAACATGTGTCATGGCGTGTTCAATTTCATCCGTACTATTTGCAGACTTTCATTACTTATAAACTATATATGAAAGTTGTTTAGTTGCTCCACTTCAATTATATTTGTTGTTCTTGAATAAGCACTGGCATATCCATTTGCTCCGCCAGAAGCCCCATTTTCTTTTACGATTGGTTCCATCCAGCAGAAATGGGTATAAACAAACCTTCCGGGCTGCGTCCATTGTAATCAACTTATCGTGAAGACATTTATTTGGTAATTTATTTGTTGCCCTAGCGTGGCATGCATCTCTGTCTTTGAAAACCCCTTAAGTTAACTTCTAGGATTTGAATTCTCATGATATTCGAAGGAAAAGTTTCATGAGATTCGGTGAATTCTTGGCCGTTGGTTTTGCTTTGGATAGCAGCCCTGCATGTCGTTTTGGCCAACAGAAGCTTCGTGCGTGGTCAACTTTACTATAATAATAATAACTGTCAATCTGATAATGGCATGTGATTAGTTTCAAATTCGTCCAAGTGATTTCTGTTATATATATCTTCTCCAAGTTCACAAATCACAACTTTGAAAACTAGTATATTGCCCGTGCTAACGCTACGGGTTTGAATTTATCAACACACATTTACAATCTTCAACATATTCAAAAAAAATTTTAAGAAGATAATGATATTTATCTTTCATAAATCTCAACATGGCTACTAAAAGCTCATCAGATGGTCAGAACACAAAGCGCAGATCGGGCCATGAATGTTCAGAATAAAATGGCCAAGCATATTCACTCCAATACTTGTGAACTAAATTACATAACCCATGAAAAGAATTAAATTTTTTTGAACCACAATCTTCTCCTAAAGAATGCAAACCAAGTAACATTTACTAATTGATTGTAATAATCCGGCTTCCTTTGGCTATTGCGAGTCCTGTACATCAACCATTGACTCGAATTACTGCAGGATCAAACAAAAATATGTAAACAACTCATTGTTTAGATGCACCGAATTAATGATTTACTAAGATTGCTGATGAATATTCAGAATCCAGATGACCATATAAGTGCTACGCCCCTTCCCTACTTGACTTTCTTTATTTAAAATGTGAATCCTCCATTCTTATCTTAAACTCTAAAATAATGGGAGCAAAACTCATTCAAGAATTCAATCTCCATGAGCCGGCCACAAGTGTTGATGCTCATGGTACTGAAAAGATGTTTCAATTTAATACCAACTAATGAGCGCATTTTGTGCGCATGCTAAAACAAGAATGAGCAATGATAACTTCATACCAGATCACATGGCACTCTGTCAATCCAGTTTCAACGATAGGCTACCAAGAAGTTGACTGGATAGAGTAACCAGTACTATGTAACACCTAGTAACCTGCAACTGCACATAATATGCAAGGGCATTAGTATACTGAAATAAGGAAACAACTTTGATTCTGCATCTAAAAATTGAAAGAAGTGCCAGTTCTTTTACTCAATTATATTATATTATGTTACAGGATCTAGTCTGCAAATTATTTCAATCACTTTGTGGTACAAAAGAAGAGAGATGTGATAGATATACAGAAACAAGGGTGCATGACTCAAGGAAATTCATATTATGGTAGAAGGATCAACCACATTGTAAAAAAGCAAATTTTTAGAAAGCATGCAGTTGTTAGTGCGACAGAGTCCAACCTTAAATTTAGATGTACAGTATACTTACGACAACATCACATGATTTTACGGACACAAAAAACTCAACTCCCAGCATGAGTGATACACATTCAGATAAAAAGCATATATGATTCTTAAGAAAAAAGAAATTCAGTTTGATCTGCTTCACATAGAGTAACTCACCTTATAAAATAATTCAGTTTGATCTCCATTCTAACTGTACTGGGACATAATTATAAGAAGCACTACAGACCTCAACACCAACAGAACTCTGAACCATCTAGCAAATTATGTGCAATAGAACTCTGAAGTCTGAACTGCCTCCAGTAGGAAATAAATTCTTACAATCGCATCAACCATGGCAAGACAAAACCCATTGTTCTCTAAAATAATTTCTTTTCATGTAGAGATCATGTGCTGAAAAAATATGAAACTATTCATCAGTAGACATAAGTGGTCAGTAGGCAGTTAATCTTTAGAACTTGTAAAAGAAATAAGGTACAAACCGAGTAGCTGATTGCATACCTTGGTTGACAACTGGACTTGATTGCGAATCAATTATCCTTGGGATCGAAGCCCATTCTTACAGCAGGTCATATCACAGTGCTAAATAATACTTGTTACACCTCATACAAATATTCTTTCCAGTTGTACAACTCACTCTGTTTAAGATGAAGACAACCTTGCATAATATTGTGGTTCCTCCAAAGAGAAATAATCTCATGGAAACCATCAATTTCAAAAGAACGAAAAAATGAGCATGTCAAGGTAAAGATGTTGCACTTCACGAACTACATTTCAATGTACAGAGAGCAGCAAAGAAGCTAATTGAAAAGTGAAAATTCATTAGAGAATAACACACTGCAAAGCATGGTTAAGTTTCAATACCTTTGCATTCATCCCAAGACACAAAGAAACTCCTAGCAATTTGCTCATAATGGGAGGGAGATGCCAAATGCTTGTGCAGGTAAGATTCACTCTAGTTTTAGTTTGAGACATGAATAAATGAAATATAACTCGATGAACCTGTATACATGCAGCTACAATTCCATAAATGAAATATAATTTATCTAGATAATAACTTGATTCAATAGAATAGTAGCTTGATCTGGTGTGTGCTCCCCAGCCATGCGCTTCCCCTGCAAAGCTTTATCTGGATAATAACTTGATTCAATAGAATTTATCTGGGTTATGTGAATAATAACCTGTACTCCCCAGCCATGCGCTTCCCCTGCAAAGCTTTTTTTCACTATGAAAATTGGTGTGTGCTAAATAGAAATATCACAAGTATTTTCACATACAGCATGATGCTCGTGCTAACTTTACAGGTATATTTTGCAATACACATCAAACTAAAAGAAATAAGTAATGTCTTTGCAAAGCTTACTCTAATATGAAATTTGGACATACAATATGCAAATAAAAAAATCAGTGGCTTCGAATATATGAAATGACAAGTTAAGAAACTTCATTTGTGGAACCTGCTCTGTGAAACATGCATATAGAAAATAAATAATTCGACCACTTGCAGACTCTGGCAGGTCACTAAGAGGCACTCTTTGCTGCAATCAAAACGCAGTTTCAGATGCTTATACGTACATGTATTTAAATGCAACCTTTTCTCATCAATCTTTTGTGTAACCTTTTCAGCTAGTTCAGGTGGCATGGAGCAAGGCATTAATTCGACCACTGTTAAAATTTATGTATAGAATGAACCTGCTGGTATTTAAATTAATTGGCGGATCAGCGGCGAGGCGGCACCGTAGAGATGAAGACCTGGGGTGACGATGCGGTACTTTGACCATGTCTCAAGACAGAGCCCACCTCTTTTGCATCTCATCTCATAACTTGATCCTAGTATCGCACTGCATATCCAAATGCCAGAAAGGAGGAGCGGAAGGGCTAGGAACATTCAGAGCAAAGCAGAGCAGTCAGCAGATCACATATTCACAGCCCAGCACAGCACACAGAGGCAAAAGCAGCCAAAAGAGATCACCGCTGTGGTAGTGTGGCTGCCACAGGAGCTGTAGTAATGATAGGAACAGAGAACAGGTAGAGGGTGATATATAGAGTATGACGAGTGCTGATAGCCTAAGGCATCAAGACCCTTGCATCCATCCATCCACCAGGCAGTAGACCGCAGCCGGCCAAACCCGACCTGGAAGCCACATCAGGCAACACCCCACAGTTCCCAGCCCCTGCCGCCACCGGTGCAAGGCAACGGATCGGCGGCGAGGCGGCACCGTAGAGATGGGAACCTGGGGCGACTGAGCGAAATCCTATCCTTCTTTTATAATGGCATACAGGTAAAAGGCTCCAGATAACAACTGGACCGCAACGAATCAGAGAGACGACGACAGCGAGGCGAAGAAGGACGAGGAGGAAACAGCGAGTGTACCAAAACGTCAATGGAGGCTCAGATCCCGTGCTGTCTGGCCACGCCCCAACGACCCGGACACGCCGCAGACACCCCCACGGTCCCCAACCCCAATCCACCCGCTTCCGCAGCACCGGCGCATGGCCGAGGGAGACACGGCGGGCCAAGAGAAAAAAAACTATGAATTGTACAGCAAGACAATCTTGTTAGTATTGAAATAACACTAAGTGGGCTCAGCTTCACCTTTGGTCGATCATACAAGCCAATCCCTCGTACCTCTTGCTGCACAATTTACTCATCCTAATATAAGTGGAACTGCGCTGGTTGCCACATATCTGAATGACCATCCTAGGCACAGAACCACAAACAATAAGAGATGGTTTAGGCTTCAAGAGGGGAGGGATCAGCTCAAATTAAATAGATACCCACAGCTGCCTTGATTGCTCAATGGCATGCAATTCAGAAAAGGTTGAACATCATCACCCCTTATTAGCACTCCATTCATAGAACATAATCCGCACTCCAACATGTACTATGTGACACTGCAAGTTTTATCTTACCATTGTATGCAGATAATTTCCTATTTTACAAGAAGCAAATAGAGAAGAGGTAGAGTGACATTTTTTTTTCAAATAGTTAAGGGCAGAGGAATGGAACAGATGCAGATGAAGGCCACCAATCACCACACTCCTGGCATCTGTTATACTTGATAATGGTGCTAGACAGGAGCATAATGGTTTGCAATTGATGCAAGATGAGTATACCAGAATAGATCGGAGGGAGGACCACACATCGTTGAGGCTGGTAAAGGTGGAAAGCAGCTTACGTACCACGTGCGGATACGACACCTCGGCGCCTGGCAGAACCCCAGCAGCTAGGAGCTTACCGAGGCCGAAGACGTAGAGGAGGCCGCAGTCGACGCAGAGCTGCGACGGAGGCTGCAGTCCCACGTCGTGTTGACCGCCACCGGCCCACGCCGCAGCTCCGCTTCGCGCCGCACGCGTGCCGCCTGCGGCCCGTCCGCACAGCCTCGCCGTTGCCGCCAATCCGTGACCTCGACGCCGCGGTCGCACGTACCAGGCCTCGTCGCCGCAGCCCGTCCGTGCAGGTCCGGCCGCGAGCGGAGCCTGCCGCGGCTCCCGGGCGGAGCCTCGCCGGGCCTGCCGCCGACTGTGGATGCCGGGAGCGCCGGCCCCTCCGCGCAGACTCACCGCCACAGCGCGCACCTACCCGGCCTTGTCGCCGCCACCGCGCGCCGTGCAGGTCCGGTCGCGAGCGGAGCCCGCCGTGGAAGGGAGGTGCGACGCGGTGGGGGATTGAGGTGGGGGATTGAGTAGCGAGGAAGAGAGGGGCGTCGTCCGTGGCCGGATCCGCGCTCGGACGACCGGGGGGAGAGAGAGGGACGCGAGCACCGCCGCCATGGGGAGGAAGGGGAAGGGACGCGACCTGGGAGGCGAGCGGATGGGAAGGAGAGGGAGGGACGCGTCTGGGGAAAGGAGAGGGCGTCTGGGGAGAGGAGGAGGAGGGGGTGAGGGCGCGGCGCACGCGTGTGGGACCAAAGAGGGCACGCGGGTGCGGGGAGGTGGGAGGAGGAATGAGGTTTGATCCGGAGGAGCTAAGGCACGGGATGTGAGTGAGGCCCTGTTTAGTTCACCAAAATTTCACTAACCACCCGTCACATCAAACTTCGAACACTAATTTGGAGTATTAAATGTGGATTAATGACAAAACCCATTTCACAACCCCTACCTTAATTTTCGAGACGAATCTAACGAGCCTAATTATGTCATGATTAGACAATGTTGTGCTACAGTAAACAATTTCTAATGACGAATTAACTAGACTTAATGGATTCGTCTCGAAATTTCCCGTCCATTCGTGTAATTAGTTTTATAATTAGTCTATGTTTACTACCTCTAATAGACCTCGAAAGAGGTCCCAAAAATTTTGACCCCAAAATTTTGGGGAACTAAACATGCCCTGAGTGAGAGAAAGTAGATGTTTGCAGCAATTTGGGCTATTAGATGTGAGTGAGTGAGAGAAAGTGGATGTTTGCTGGGTACAATTATGTGGGTGTACTTAGTTTGGTAATGACTGTTAGAGAGATTTGGTTGTGTGATTTTAGAGAAGAACAAACTGGTGCATTTTATAGTAGTGGTGATAAAACAATGCTTTCACCCTTATCGTCAATAACAATCAAACTCGATTCAAAAACCACAGAGAAGGTTGAAAAACCAAACCAGCAGTGTGCTGCAATTGCAGCGCGATCTTTTCACACTCGCCGTTGCCACCACACACTGCACGCACATCCAGACAACACAACACCCTCGGCTTTGCGTTTCTTCAACATGCACGCTGATTTTCTGATGATTTGAAGCTCGAAAATATATACCGGTCCAACAAGAAAACAACAGCAGAAAAAGAACTGTAAAAGGATACTTCCTTTTTGAGGTCTTTGTCACACCCTGAAATTTCCGAATTTCAAGATGTGAATAGGAAAAAAATTCAATAACAATTTTCTCTCAATTTTTAAAATTTTTTCCAACATTTATTTTCTTTACAGGGAATATAGTATAGTAGAAAAAAAACATCGTTGTTTTTCTAAATTAAATAAATGGCTTGAAGATTGTTGCATTCATGCTGGTGCATTGATTTTGTTTGTTGGAATTCAAATTTGAATTTGAATTTCATTTGTTTGAATTCCTTTTCAAAATAGCAAAAATCTTTTTCCTTTACCTTCCCCTCCCTTTCTTCTCTTTTGGCCCAGCAGTGCTATAAGCCCAGAGACCAAAGTCTGGTTTCACACCCTGGTCTTTTTCCTCTCAGCGCCTCGTGCCGCTTCCTTGGGTCCAACAGGCCGCAGCCCAGCCGGCCCGCTTCACCTTTTCCCCTCGCCACAGTCGCTGACACGCGGGCCCCACGTGTCATCTTCTTCCCCGCGCCGTCTCCGAGCCGGACTCGATTCGAGTCCCGGACGCGCATGCCCCGCGCCTGCCTCCGTGTCGGCGTGGCCCGCACGCCAAGGAGTGCCTCGGCCCTATTTAAAGGCCGCCGCCGCCCCGAGTGCAGCAACCCCAAAACCCTAGCCACCCGCGTCCTTGCGCCGTCGAGCCCGAACCCTAGGTTCGCGCCGCCGCCGCTGATCTCCGCCGCTGAAGCCTCTCTGCCGCCGAGAGACCACCAGGAGCTTCGCAAGGACGTGAGGAGGACCTTGGTGCCGCTTGTTGGCGTCCTCGTGCTTCGCGTCACCCGGGGGAGCTCGTCGGAGTTGCGCCGCTGCGCCGTTCTGCCTCGTCGTCCGAGCTGTCGGCGCTACCCTAGTTAGCTTCTCCGTGTCGCGCGCTACGTTCTGGTGCTATCCGCGCGTTCAATCGAGTGCCCAGGCTCGATTTCGATCCCTGCCGGCGAGATCGCCGCCGTGCGCCGCCGCTCGCCGTTGCAACCCGCCGCCGCCTGGCGTCAGCCGCAGCTGCCAACCGTCTGATCTAGATCCAACGGATCAGATCCAGTCGACCGAGGTCAATACCGGTCAAACCCAGCCGAGTCATCGTCTTTTTGCAGAAAAGCCCTTAAGTTATTTTGGTTTTATAAATAAGTCCTCCCGTTTTATAAAGTTTCTTACAATTTAGTCCTTTTTCTTCGGTTAAGCCCCTGGAAGTTTAGTTTCTTCGCAGATAGACCCCTATAGCTTGTTTTAAGCGAAGTTTCATCGTTTTAGATCCGTTTTTAATGTTTTTGATGTCCAAACGATCGTCTCGTAGTGTAGATTAGTTTTCACCTCTGTTCTGTTCTGTTGTTACTGTTTGGTGATTGTTTCTTACTTTCTCTTGTTGTATGCTTGTATGTGATTGATGTAGTGCGTAGAGAGCGAGACGTTCGGAGGATTCGAAGAGCAAGAAGTCCAAGAGTTTGAGCAGCAATAGAGTCTTGTTGCAGGCAAGTCCCCCTTGATGCATACCCGTTTAATCCTATATAACATGCATTTAATTCACTAGTTTTACTTTATTGCTTGCATTAATCTTGATGGGTTCCTATTAAGGATCATGCCTAGTACTTTTGACCTTTGCCTTGTAACCGGGTTACCACAGCTTTCACTTGATATCATGAGATATTGAGAAATCTTATAATTTTCAAACTTTATTTGCATTTTTTAGAATTTTTAAATCATTTGGACACACAATCATGGTCGTGTTTCTTGATTGAGATGTTTGAAATTTCTTTTGATTTCATGAAAAGGTTTTAAATTGGGCTAAATAATATGAATATAATTTTTTTCACTCATTTTATTCTACTATTTGAATCACTTGTAGTTCAAATTTGACTTCTTTCAAAAAATTTCTTGAAATGCAATTATTTAGTTAAATATAGCAAATGAATACAAAAATCTACCAAATTATACCATGAAGTATCACATGTTGTATATTACAGCGTAGAAAAGTTTCATGGTGAAGAGAACTTTTTTTAGGGTAATTGGATTTGGGACTTAGGAGAATATAAATAGAAAAATAACTTTGTCGTGCACCAGTGGTCCTCGGCGCATGGCAAACACCTGCGCCAAGGGTCCACGGCGCACAGCAAACACATATTCCCCCCCTCGGTGCTAACAGTTGCTAGCGGACGTTGGAAAAAAAATAGTTTACTATGCGCAAAAAAAACACGACAAACTCATGTGTTTGTCGTGCGTCCCAAAAAAAGCGCACGACAAACTCATTGTTTGTCGTGCGCCGAAATAAAGTGCACAACAAACAATGTGTTTGTTGTGCGTTTTTTCTTTGTCGTGCGTCTACAAAATGCTCACGGCAAACTCGTTGTTTGTTGTGCGCCAAAATAAAGCGCACGACAAACGTTTTTTCTTTTCCGTGCACCCTAAAAAAAGCGCACGGCAAAGAAGGTTTTTGTCGTGCACCCGAAATAAAGCGCATGACAAACGGGCAAAGCGCGGGACGCACAGCAAAATTGGTTTTTCCAGTAGTGATATTCTAGGAATATAATGGTTGAACGAGGGGTAATCTCAGCATGTAAAATAGTTCCAAAATAAAAGGCACTATAATAATAGAGGATGATTTTTTTTGGAATTAAGGAGATGTTCAATTCATTTTACGATTTCTGTTCTGATCGGCTTTGTCTAATCCCAACAATCATGATGCAGCCATGCAGGATAATGCTTCAATCTTTTGTTTTCAGATGTTCTAGCTAGCTGTGTGCTCTTGACCTTGGATTCCACGTTTAAAGCCATCATCACTTGACCAAACCTGTCGTGCAGCCCTGCATAATAGAACTGACACCACCAGGAGACACCGAAGTACCTGTGTTTTTATGAAGAGTGGGATATAAAAATATGGACGCTTAATTTTACCTCCAAGATTTGTATAGCTAAAAAAAATTCTCGCATGTCTCAAATTCATGACCTCGACCACGACAACATTATTGTGTGCGTTCTACCACTACGTGCCCGTGCAACTTGCTTCTGTCATTCTTTGTTTATATAGAAATCAGAGAAGTAGTTTGTGCTCTAGGATAACTAACTTCAGGCAGACAAAAAAGCCTCTTTGCTCCTCACTAGTTTAATTTAGTTAGTTAAAGCTAAATGTATCACTAGATTTGTTATCGACAGTACTTCGAACATGTTACCTCTGGTTACTTGGATACTATATATTCGGAGAAACTTTGAATAGTGAAGTAAAATAGTCGTCAACTGTTCCATATGCATAGCTTATAATATGACTAGATAAAGACTCTTTGCCCCGGTCTCAGTATATAGTACTTTGTCTATTATGTAGAAATTCGTCGCACGAGATATATGGTGATCTGAGTGTGGAACGATGACAAGTGATGAGTTTTTTGACGCACTTTATCAAAGATGTTTTCGAGGAAATGTCCAGGTTGAGGAAGCCACGACCTAAAAGAAGGCGCAGTCAATGCTTGCACGCAGATTAATCTTTTACTACTTCTGGTGATAGCCATATAATATGACTCATCAACAAGTTGATCATGAGCTTTTGCATCCCACACTAACAGCTATAGACAAGTTGATCATGAGCTTTGGAAAGGCAAAGTCCCTTTGAAAATAGAAAATCTTCAGGAGGTTAGTTCATCAAAACACCTTTCTAACCAGAGTTAATCTCTTACAACGCAATTGGCAGGGTGTTAAGAAGAACAGGTTGCTCGATCGATCAACTTTGCAATTGGTCCGTTCCTGCTGCCTTGGTGATGAGATCAGGGCCTTGCATGCAGTTGGCATCGTGACTGGCGCATACTGCTAAGACAACTGTCTTCTATATATTCCTTGTACCACTAACTGCTTGGGCAAGTCGATCAGTGCACCCGGTGCCGGACCTGCAATAATACTTGCTTCTGAAGTGCTCATGGCACTGCACGTAACCCTTCACCAATGCTCTTTTGGCGTGGTGAGAGATGATGACAGAGTAATGAATTAATACTGTTTGGGATCCGAAATCGATTTTTCGAATAAGCTTTTTATCTTCTTTGGTATTGATTTCATGCGACGGCTCCAGGACCAATCTGTTTTATCGAAGTCTGGATTTGCAAATATGTTCCCCCAAGTTTTTGTATGCCAGCTCTCGTTCGAAAGAATTGGCACCAGTCATTTCGCATTAACTCATGGCGTTTTAACATGCTTAGTGAAGGATTGCACATGTGGGTCTCGATCGGTGCTTTGGTTGGACTTCACTAGCACATTTTTATCTATCCTCACTTGCCAATCGAAAGTTCACATGTGAAAGATTGACTTGGGTGGTTTCGTCCATCAAATCAAGCCAAATAGGATTGATAGCAACCCTTTCGCTCGCAGCAAGTGGCCTCTTGAGTTCTGTTTCAGCATTGCATTTTTTATCCTTTCTTTTATCAAGCGAAAGCCATACAATGAAACGCAAGTGCATAAAGGGCAGCTTTATGAGTTTCGATGGTCACATAGATGTTTTAAGAACCAATTATTGTGTTTTTGTTTTATCAGTGTGTAGGAATCAGTTTGTCATGCCGATGGGCTATGGTGGAAATTTTCAATGATTAAAAGGGGGCTGACAAAAGCACGTGTTTTTCCCGGGAACTGCGGCGCGTTCGGCGGCACAAATCACGGGACGAAGATAATTTTACGATGGAGGCTTAGAAAATTCTAGAATTATCCTTTTCACACTAGGACAATTTCGGAATGTAAAAGTCCGTTCGTCTCCCTATAAAAGGAGTCCGTCCGACACTTGTAAAGGGGGGACTTTTGAGAATTACATTGTTTGAGCTTTCGTTCACCGCCCTTTGTGTCTTTAATTTGTTTCGTTTCCTTCATTGTTTGTGTTAAAGCTTTGGCATAGCACAACAAATACACTTTCGAAAGCAGTGTGCACTCGCGTGTAACTCCTTCACTTTTTCAAAAAGCTTCTTCCTTTGTGGAAGCAGCATCGATCTATCGTCAGCAGTTGTTGGGTCGTCTGGTCCTTGTTTTCACAGCATCAACACGCTTTACCAGTATTTATTGACAAAAAGAAAAGGCTTTTCAATGTGTAAATAAACTGTTAAACAAACGCGTCCCCTTCCTTTAATTTGTGCACTTGCTTAAGAGCTAGATTATTTAAGGATCAGCGTCGAGTAAGTTCACTCCTCGATTCATTTGCAAATTCTACCACGTAGTGTCACTACGGGAAAACGAAGCTTTGCCGTGCGTATTTTTTCGGGCGCACGGCAAAAAAAAAAACTCCCGGTAAAAAAATTGTTTGTCGTGCGTTTTTATGTTGGCGCACGGCAAACAAATAGTTTGCCGTGCGTTTTTTTCTTGGCGCACGGCAAACATTTTTTTCCCGCCGGCCGTTACCACCGTTAACATGTTCATTACCTTTGTCGTGCGCTAGGACAAGACGCACGGCAAAGACATTCCCTTTGCCGTGCACCGTACTAAAACGCACGGCATATGTTTGCCGTGCGTTTTCCTACGGCGCACGGCAAACGTATATGTTTGCCGTGCGTTTTCCTTCGGCGCACGGCAAAGTATTTTTAAAAATTTTGATTTTTGTGCTTCTTTTAATTTTTCCACTTCAAGAACATTATTTTGTACTCTATACTTCAAATTTATACATGTCTCGATCAATTTACTATTTTTAACAATTGTGTATCCCTTAAAGAATTTTTGCCGTATACGTCAAATTTGAACCGCAAGTGCATAAAGTAATGGAGTAAAATTTGTGGAAAAATGATATTCATGTAATTGAATAATTTTTAAGACCTTATCCATGAAATTAGATGAAATTTTGAACATTTTGTTCGCGAATCATGAAAATCCACATGCGGTTGCAATGTTTTTAAATTGTATAAAATGCAAACAAAGTTTAAAAATCATGAAATTTGTCAAGTGCTCATGATTCGCTATGTGAAGCTTGTGATAAATCATATAAAGTGTTTTGAGCAAGTCGTCATAGATGGTGTTCAGAAACCGAAGCATATCACAAGAAGTTTCAGAGTGTTGAGAGCCACTTAATTAGGTTTGTAGCCTTAGTAAAGATCAAATTGGATATTGACTTCGAAATTTTTTCTCTAGCGATCAATTTGGATATTGACTTCGAAATTTTTCGCATCTATTTGATAATTTTAGTACATTAACTCTAATTATGAGATTTAAATAGACATAAATTAATTTTGAGCTATAACTACATGAAAAAATAGAATAAAGTGTTGTAAAAGATATCCATGTTATTAAGTCAAGTGTATGACTTTATCTGGGAATTAATTAAAATTTAAATAATATTATCACGAAAATGTGCATTTTAGTGGTATACTGAAAAATAACTTTGCCGTGCAACATGGGTACCGGCGCACGGCAAACAAACCTGCTTGCCGTGCGCCCTCCTCCACCGCGCACGGCAAAGGCCCAAAGTCGGCCCATCTGTCCACGGCCCAAAAAAATCCCCCAGACCTATTTAACCCGCCCCCATCCCAAACCCTAGGGCCACACCCTCCCTCCCTCACCCCTCAGTCCCGCCGCCACCCCCTCCCTCCCTAACCGCCCCAGATCCCGCCGCCACACCCTCTCCCTCCCTCAGCCCGCCCCAGATCCCGCCGCCACCGGCCACCCTCTACCTCCTCAGCCCGCCCCCAGATCCCACCGCCACGCTCTCCCTCCCACAACAGCCTCCCTCCCTCACTCACTCTCCCGGCGACGGCGGCGGGCGTGGCGCATGGCAGCGCGTGGAGCCACGGATGGATCCCGCCGGCCGCCGCCGCCCTCTCCTGTGACAACCCGCCCAGGAAAATACCGTACTATCGCCTAAACCAATCCACTTTGGCCATTAAGCGACAGTAAAGTATCATCTTGTCGTTAGTTGCCGGGTTAACGCCCGGTAAATCACTTGAAAATTCACATAGAGGATCGAACATATGCATTAAAACTCACGCGAAGGCGAGTCCAGAGTACAAACACACATTAAATCCAAATTACCCGTAAGGGTTTAATTATTACAACCATTGTTCATGACAGGAGTAATGGTTCAGAGTTCGAAGACAGCAGAATAAAATAAACTAGCGCAACGGTAAACATCACAGGAGGCTGTCCGTGATGCCATCACTCGTCGTCATCCACCCATCCCTGCTCCCAGCCGGGTGGAATTTCACCAGATCAAACAACACCTGCAACAACATTTTTAAAGTAAGGCTGAGTATACTAATACTCAGCAAGACTTAACCGTCGGGTGATAACTACATCACCAAACTCTAGACATGAGAGGCTTTTTGGCCGGTAGAGTTCTTTTCCTGAAAAGCAACAAAGAGTATGTCCTTACTTTCAATATTTTAGCACCAAGTTCTAGTTGATTACCATTTCTAAGTGTGCCAACTAATTCAATCAAGAATTGTACAAACAATTAATTCAAGCAGTAAACTTCACCAAGTTCCATCATTAAGGGATATCATGGCCAGTTGATTAAGCAGTCTCAGATAACGGTGAGAGGCCGACAATCGATTGATTTATAACCTTGCAAGGTAAACCTAAACACACGGTAGGGTGCCCCCGCGAGGACAACCACCAGGCGGTTCCCAAAAGTCCTCGGCTTGGGATCGAATCTTACTGTCCCGGGTACAAGGCTATCTGGCATACCCCGCAAGGCACCCAGCTTCACACATGTACCCCCCTCTCTCGGTAGCTAGCCGGGCAGGTGATTACTCGAGATTAGTAATAGTAAGTTCCCGCACCGTCTCATTAAGGTACTAGGCTTACCGGTCCCATTCCCGACAAGTGCTTAGTACGTTCAAAAGCTTAGCCCACGAAAGCCACTGGACCGGAGCCCAAATCCCATGCTCTTACCACATGAGCAATCCATTTATAAAGATCTTATGATTCCAACATAAGGACCTATTCTCGCGAGTGACGAACATCACTCGACTTGTATCGGTCCTATAGCATAGCAGCTATCGACCTAGCATACTAGTGATAGAGCATAGGTACCTAAGGATCATGCATCTAGGGTTTCAATTCAACTCCTAAAACGTAAATGCACAATCATAGCAAAGATAATTGCATAATTTTAAAAGGAAGGGTTAATGATCCGGGGCTTGCCTTCGCTGGCAAGGTTGGCCTTGGGCCCTTCTGGACTTTGATCCAGGTCCTGAGCTACGTCCACGTACTGCAGCTCACCGACAACACCTTCGTCTCCTCCTTCCGGCACGAGCGTATATCTACCGTCGGGAAGATCTACACGAGGATGCAAATGCAAGATTTAATTGAGGGTTTTCATTTAATTAATCATAAAACAACACATGACAACCATGGGGTGCATGGTTGACCACATTCACCTAGATAAACATACATTCAGCATACTCTTCCAATAAAGGAACAATATGCGGTTCTTTATTAATTAACCTTTTTAATAGTGACTGTGTACATATTTATGTAGATAATTTAATTTAAATTTCACAAAACAGCAAGGGGTGGTGGCACTTAGCTTCTAGCAGGCTTAACATCACATACACCAGGTCATTTAGTGTGGAGTTGATGATTTTCCAATTTACTTAATATTAAGCTTAAATGGCTCCCATTGCTTTTATTCACAAAATAAATTAATAAAATTCAGTGGGGTATGTTATGAAGCACTACAAACCTAAACAAAACTACTGCACACACATGCACACTTAAAAGAGCTATGAAATTAAATATACCAAAAATAACAAAAGCTAGCTACTAAAGCAAGATAAATGCATATGAAAATAAATAAGCATTGAATTGATCTCAACTTTCTCACACATGTCCTCTGGTCCAAAACTAAGCTAGGCATGCAATATAAACACCTAGAGGTACTATAGATCTTGAGCTATGCATTTACATTGAAAATTAGGCATAAAACAAGATTAAATATTTGTGGTAGATATAAAATTGTGATTAATTCACCATAGGTGTATTTAGTCATAAAATGTCACATGCAGAAGTTGAGCACAAAAATCTAATTACTTTTAGCTACAAAAATCATTTAGATAGATTCAGCATAAATACAAAACAATTCATAATAAAAGATATACAACATAACTTTGTGCAATTTTTGGTACAGACGCTAGGAATGACATAACACACAACATATCCAAAATGCAGCTATAAAGCATCTGTAGATTTTTAGATACAACAGATCTAGGTTTAACAGTCTTCTATTTTTCAAGCAGAAACTATCAGGAAAAACTATGGTCATGCTTTACAAAAGTTATAGGGTTTCTCACAGGTAATCCAACAAAATTGAGTTTGCATTTTTCTAAGTTCTCTACAATTTTCTATGGATTTTACAATTTTCAGCAAAATAGCAACACTATTGAAGATTCAACTCGCAACAAGGTCCCTAAAAACTTTCCAGTATTCACACATGTGCCCTTGGTTCGCAGTTAAGCCCTTAGAAAGATCTAGGGGTTTGCAATTGGGTCCTTGGGGTATGGCCGGCGGCGGCTCGCCGGAAATTCGGCGGCTCCGGCGGCGGGGTCGACCGGGGAAGAGGTGGGGGAGGCGTGTGGGCTCACCAGGGCTCGGTTTGCGACCGGAGACGGGGCGGGGATGGCTCCGGCGGGGTCGCGTGGCGGAGCCCGGCGGCGGCGGCCGCTGGAGCGTCTGCTCCGGCGAGGCTGCGGCTCGGCCAAGACCACACGCGGCGCGGGAAGCTGAGTTGGCAACGTGGGGTGGCGTTGAGGAGCCCTGGCCGGCAGGAGATGGGCCGGAAGGTGGAGCTCCGCGCGGCGGCTCTAATGGCGTCCGGCGGCGGGCGTTCACGCGCGGGAGCGAGCTCGGGCACGCGCGAGGATGAACGGTGGATACCTTTTATTGGCGGCACGCGGAGCAGGAAGCAGGAAACGTCACCTCGAAGCAAGAGGAGGGGAGGACAGGGGGGCCGGGCGCGGCGAGAGCGCAAGAGAGACATGCTCGGCGGCCGGCGCGGGAGGGGCACGGCGCCGGCGTGCGGGCGCTTGACGCGTGGTGCAGCAGCGCGGGGTGTGGGGACGGGCGCAGGCGGGAATGATGGCGCGACCTCGGGAGCTGCGGCCGGCGGGGGACCCGGACGTCGAGAATGCGGCGGCGCCGCGTGGCACCCGCGACGTCGCGGCCCGACGCGCTCTGGCGGCGAGGACGCGGCCTCTGTGTCGGTCAACGTGGATTTGACTGAGAAAATCTCCAAATTTTTGAACTGTGCAACAAAAACGCTAGATAGGAAAGTTGTAGCTAAGATACTCCTCTACAAGGTTTGCAAAGGCCGACATATGTTTTGGTGAATGGTTTGGATTGGAACGCGTCGCGAAAATCAGCATTTGCACGACTCAAAACACTATTCATTTGGCCTTTGACTGAGTTTTAGAGCTTCAAAACTTCAAAATTTGGAATGCTGCCAATTAGGAAAGTTGTGTCCCTCGAAACGACGAACAACTTTTATATTGGCCGATTTTGAAGTATTTAAGCGGAATTTGGAGAACGCGCCAAAAGTTCTAGAAACTGGCATGGACATTAGGGGATTTGACTCGGGTTTGACTCGGGTTTGACCAAGGTTTGACCACAAGTGTGTGTTGACTTGATCAAGAGGGTCATTAGGGATTGTTGACGAGGTTTTCGAGGTGATGACCTAGGTTGACCAAGGTTTGACCAATGTCAACAGTGTTTGACTCGGTCATTAGCACTAATGATGCTAATTAAAAACCTGGGGCGTCATAGCCTACCCCCCTTAAAAAGAATCTCGTCCCGAGATTCGAAAATCCAAGAACAAGGTAGGGGTGGGTGGTTTCCTAAGATTCCTGAATTACCCTGGGAAACAATCACGATGTGATTATAGGTCAAGGAGTATAACCATCATCGGTTCAAGGTTGGCCCATAAGAGTGGTCAAAGGTGACAAGCCATGGAGAGCTTTTGCAGGGAGTTTACTTGCGGATGCAAGCGGAAAGTATGAAGAGATGAATCGGTATAGGAATTTCAGAACAATCTTGCTCACATGTTATATAACTTGTGAAATTGGGGTGGTATCGACTCGTTACACTACGGTGCAATGATTTTAAAAGTTGGTGTGATGCACATGTTTATGAAGGCATGATGCACATGTTCATGCGGTATGGTGCTCATGATGCATGTTAGCATGACTCGGTTACCCACAGAATGAGTTAGTGATTGAGATGGCAATCATAGGTTGAGAAGGAGTATAAGTGTGGCGAGTCGCATTCTCATAACCAAGATACCTAGCGCGCTCCTAGTGGCAATCATGTGGCTGCAGTGCACGTGATGCCCTAGGTTCCGTCGCGGAACCTTTGGTTATGGGACAACAACATCACCAATCATAAGAAGGATAGAGTAGGAATATTGAAATTTCCCATGTGTATGCACGTTAGTTCACCCAAGGTTCGCAAATGCACATGCTATGCAAATGCATACCCCAAAAGTGACACATTTTTTTTATTCAAAATATTGTGAGCAAGATCAAGAAGAATCAGTTCAAGATTGACAGATCGAAATAATCCAGACAAGGATATCAATACACAGAATAGCTTAGAGCTCCAACATGTATAAACACAAGGGGGTTTGGAAAGGATACATGTCGATGGAGATAACATTCTGACAGGAGAAGATTACGACTGAAGATTGAACTCTAGGATCAAGACATTACCCAACTGACATGGTAGAACAGAAAAAATTCTTTTCTCATGCTGGGCAAAACTGGGGTAGTCATGTGTACAAAGGTACAATTGTATGTTAGAACTCGAAGCGAGCATGCATACATAATGACATAAAATTCTGGCAGTTGTGAATAAAAATTCATAACTTTAAAACCAGAGCCCCCAAAATTTCCAATTTTCACCAGCAACTCAGTAAGGTTTTTATGCACATTTTTGGTATACAAAGGTTGATCTAGAAAGGTTAGGAAGATGCTCAACTAAGCAAGGTTTCTGAGGGGATTTCCAGGAAAAACAGCAGGACAGAGGTTCACGAAACTGAGCATAACTTGAGATATACAAAAGCTATGACCGCGAACTTTTGCGAGCAGGAACTAGATTAGATATGGAGCAACTTTGGTAGAGATCACCTAGGCAAAAAGATTCTTGAACAGGGTGCAAAGATCTAAGCAAACAGCCACATCAAAATTCTGGACAGCAACACATCTATGCACACGAGAGGCTATGCAAAGAAAAGTCACACTAGCAAAATTTCCTTAGAGAGCACAATAAACATACGAAGGGTTCAGCTTTAAGTTTTCACGATTTTTAGCATGATGCAAGATGTTCTATTCGTCCTCAGAAGGCAAACAAGCCAAAAATCGAAGTTAGTGCCGGTGGCAAGGCATATACGCGTTTCTCCTTATAATAACTAGTCGAGAACTAGTCGATGCTCACTTAGCGACTTACGAAACGTGGTTAGTGTACCTGCAGAAGATCACAGAACACAACGAACCTTTCGTGCCAACACTCACGAAAGCGTCCACATACATTACCGTTCACTATAGAAACGGCACCCATGCGTTTATCGCTGCATGGACAGCGTCCAACCTCAGACACTCTCCTTTTTGAATGGAGTGCATCCTTGCTTCGCATTATTCACAATGTGGAACGTCCACGTATGGCAAAATGTGGCGAGACACGGACGCGACGTGGGTTCCCATTAGAACAGGTCCCATCCATCCCTCACGGGACTTTCCTGTGGCACCACCACGTATGGCAAAACGTGATGAACTAGTATGGTTGTGCATAAAGTAAGTTCTGACAAGAATAAAATGTGCTGGAAGTTAGCAAAATAAACCATAGATTTATAAGCCACCTGAAAGAACCAAAAAATTCCCTCTAGGGCCTCTCGGTCTAATCCATCCTTAACGGACCAACGTATTTTGTAAATCCAAACAATCTTGGCAAATTTTATTCAAAAACCAGTGATTAAGGTTGTTAATTAATCTCTGGTGCATATAATCGCTCTGATACCAGCTGTGACAACCCGCGCAGGAAAATACCGTACTATCACCTAAACCAATCCACTTTGGCCATTAAGCGACAGTAAAGTATCATCTTGTCGTTAGTTGCCGGGTTAACGCCTGGTAAATCAATTGGAAATTCACACAGAGGATCGAACATATACATTAAAACTCACGCGAAGGCGTGTCCAGAGTACAAACACACATTATATCCAAATTACCCGTAAGGGTTTAATTATTACAATCATTGTTCATGACAGGAGTAAAGGTTCAGAGTTCGAAGACAGTGGAATAAAATAAACTAGCGCAACGGTAAACATCACAGGAGGCCGTCCGTGATGCCATCACTCGTCGTCATCCACCCATCCCTGCTCCCAGTCGGGTGGAATTTCACCAGATCAAACAACACCTGCAACAACATTTTTAAAGCAAGGCTGAGTATACTAATACTCAGTAAGACTTGACCGTCGGGTGATAACTACATCACCAAACTCTAGATATGAGAGGCTTTTTGGCCGGTGGAGTTATTTTGCTGAAAAGCAACAAAGAGTATGTCCTTACTTTCAATATTTTAGCATCAAGTTCTAGTTGATTACCATTTCTAAGTGTGCCAACTAATTCAATCAAGAATTGTACAAACAATTAATTCAAGCAGTAAACTTCACCAAGTTCCATCATTAAGGGATATCATGGCCAGTTGACTAAGCAGTCTCAGATAACGATGAGAGGCCGACAATCGATTGATTTATAACCTTACATGGTAAACCTAAACACACGGTAGGGTGCCCCCGCGAGAACAACCACCAGGCGGTTCCCAAAAGTCCTCGGCTTGGGATCGAATCTTACTGTCCCGAGTACAAGGCTATCTGGCATACCCCGCAAGGCACCCAGCTTCACACATGTACCCCCTCTCCCGGTAGCTAGCCGGGCAGGTGATTACTCGAGATTAGTAATAGTAAGTTCCCGTACCGTCTCATTAAGGTACTAGGCTTACCGGTCCCATTCCCGACAAGTGCTTAGTACGTTCAAAAACTTAGCCCACGAAAGCCACTGGACCAGAGCCCAAATCCCATGCTCTTACCACATGAGCAATCCATTTATAAAGATCTTATGATTCCAACATAAGGACCTATTCTCGCGAGTGACGAACATCACTCGACTTGTATCGGTCCTATAGCATAGCAGCTATCGACCTAGCATACTAGTGATAGAGCATAGGTACCTAAGGATCATGCATCTAGGGTTTCAATTCAACTCCTAAAACGTAAATGCACAATCATAGCAAAGATAATTGCATAATTTTAAAAGGAAGGGTTAATGATCCGGGGCTTATCTTTGCTGGCAAGGTTGGCCTTGGGCCCTTCTGGACTTTCTTCCAGGTCCTGAGCTACGTCCACGTACTGCAGCTCACCGACAGCACCTTCGTCTCCTCCTTCCGGCACGAGCGTATATCTACCGTCGGGAAGATTTACACGAGGATGCAAATGCAAGATTTAATTGAGGGTTTTCATTTAATTAATCATAAAACAACACATGACAACCATGGGGTGCATGGTTGACCACATTCACCTAGATAAACATACATTCAGCATACTCTTCCAATAAAGGAACAATATGCGGTTCTTTATTAATTAACCTTTTTAATAGTGACTGTGTACATATTTATGTAGATAATTTAATTTAAATTTCACAAAACAGTAAGGGGTGGTGGCACTTAGCTTCTAGCAAGATTAACATCACATACACCAGGTCATTTAGTGTGGAGTTGATGATTTTCCAATTTACTTAATATTAAGCTTAAATGGCTCCTATTGCTTTTATTCACAAAATAAATTAATAAAATTCAGTGGGGTGTGTTATGAAGCACTACAAACCTAAACAAAACCACTGCACACACATGCACACTTAAAAGAGCTATGAAATTAAATACACCAAAAATAACAAAAGCTAGCTACTAAAGCAAGATAAATGCATATGAAAATAAATAAGCATCGAATTGATCTCAACTTTCTCACACATGTCCTCTGATCCAAAACTAAGCTAGGCATGCAACATAAACACCTAGAGCTACTATAGATCTTGAGCTATGCATTTACATTGAAAATTAGGCATAAAACAAGATTAAATATTTCTGGCAGCCATAAAATTGTGATTAATTCACCAGAGGTGCATTTAGGCATAACAAGGTCACATGAAGAAGTTGAGCACAAAAATCTTATTACTTTTAGCTACAAAAATCATTTAGACAGATTCAGTATAAATACAAAACAATTCATAATAAAAGATCTACAGCATAAATTTGTGCAATTTTTGGTACAGAAGCTAGTCATGACATAGCACACAACATATCCAAAATGCAGCAAGAAAGTATCTGTAGATTTTTAGATACAACAGATCTAGGTTTAACAGTCTTCTATTTTTCAAGCAGAAACTATCAGGAAAAACTATGGTCATGCTTTACAAAAGTTGTAGGGTTTCTTACATGGAATCCAACAAAATTGAGTTTGTATTTTTCTGATTTTTATACGATTTTCTACGGATTTTACAAGTTTCAGCAAAATAGCAACACTATTGAAGATTCAACTCGCAACAAGGTCCCTGAAAACTTTCCAGTATTCACACATGTGCCCTTGGTTCGCAGTTAAGCCCTTAGAAAGATCTGGGGGTTTGCAATTGGGTTCTTGGGGCATGGCCGGCGGCGGGGTCGATCGGGGAAGAGGTGGGGGAGGCGTGTGGGCTCACCAGGGCTCGTTTTGCGACCGGAGACGGGGCGGGGACGGCTCCGGCGGGGTCGCGTGGCGGAGCCCGGCGGCGGCGGCCGCTGGAGCGTCTGCTCCGGCGAGGCTGCGGCTCGGCCAAGACCACACGCGGCGCGGGAAGCTGAGTTGGCGACGTGGGGTGGCGTTGAGGAGCCCTGGCCGGCAGGAGATGGGCCGGAAGGTGGAGCTCCACGCGGCGGCTCTAATGGCGTCTGGCGGCGGGCGTTCACGCGCGGGAGCGATCTCGGGCACGCGCGAGGATGAACAGTGGGTACCTTTTATAGGCGGCACGCGGAGCAGGAAGCAGGAGACGTCACCTCGAAGCAAGAGGAGGGGAGGACAGGGGGGTCGGGCGCGGCGAGAGCGCACGGGAGACATGCCCGGCGGCCGGCGCGGGAGGGGCACGGCGCCGGCGTGCGGGCGCTTGACGCGTGGTGCAGCAGCGCGGGGTGTGGGGACGGGCGCAGCGCGAGAATGATGGCGCGGCCTCGGGAGCTGCGGCCGGCGCGGGACCCGGACGCCGAGAATGCGGCGGCGCTGCGTGGCACCCGCGACGTCGCGGCCCGACGCGCTCTGGCGGCGAGGACGCGGCCTCCGTGTCGGTCAACGTGGATTTGACTGAGAGGATCTTCAAACTTTTGAACTGTGCGACAAAAATGCTAGATACAAAAGTTGTAGCTGAGACACTCCTCTACAACAATTGCAAAGGCCGACATATGTTTTGGTGAAAGGTTTGGATTGGAACGCGTCGCGAAAATCAGCATTTGCACGACCCAAAATACTATTCATTTGGCCTTTGACTGAGTTTTTGAGCTTCAAAACTTCAAAATTTGGAATGCCGCCAATTAGGAAAGTTGTGTCCCTCGAAACGACGAACAACTTTTATATTGGCCGATTTTGAAGTATTTAAGCGGAATTTGGAGAACGCGCCAAAAGTTCTAGAAACTGGCATGGACATTAGGGGATTTGACTCGGGTTTGACTCGGATTTGACCAAGGTTTGACCACAAGTGTGTGTTGACTTGATCAAGAGGGTCATTAGGGATTGTTGACGAGGTTTTCGAGGTGATGACCCAGGTTGACCAAGGTTTGACCAATGTCAACAGTGTTTGACTCGGTCATTAGCACTAATGATGCTAATGAAAAACCTGGGGCGTCACATCTCCTTCCCACCGGTTGGCGGCGTGCTCCTCCACAACCGCGCCCTCCTCCACGGCGGCGTGCTCCTCCACGACCGCGCCCTCCTCCACGGCGCGCGGCGGCGGCGGTCCGAGCTCCTGGATGCGGCGGATTCTTCCCCCACGGCGCGGCGCCCCCTCTCCCATGGCATGCTCCACCGCCTCCCTCTCCGACGGAATCTCGAGCAGGGGAGGGGTCTGGATTCGGCGGGCGTCCCTCTCCCCTCATCCACCAGTCGAGCGGCGGCGCAGATCCGGCGGGCGCCCCCCCTCCTCTCTTGGCGCGGGAGGACCCCGCCCTGCCGGCCAGCACCCTCACCGCGGTGGAGGCCTGGCATGGTGGGAGACCGGCGCGGTGGAGGACCGTTGCGGTGGGGGCCCGGCGGCGTCCTCGGCAGCGCGTCCTCAGCGCGGTGGTGGTTGGCTCCGACGCGATTTCTTTTTTTTTGTTTTGTTTGCCGTGCGTCTCAACTCGGGCGCACGGCGAAGAACGTTCCAAGCCGTCTCCAGGGGCACCGTCAGTTAGCTTTTCTTTGCCGTGCGCCGCCCGTGGCGCACGGCAAAGATTCTTCACCGTGCATTTTTTAGAAAGGCGCACGGCAAAGGAACTTTACCGTGCAAAAATCTGCCGTGTGCCCTTTGCCGTGCGCCCTTTGCCGTGCGCCCCGATAGAAAACGCACGGCAAAGACTTTGCCGTGCGTTTTCTAACCTTTGCCGTGCGCCTGTGACGCAGGGCAAAGCTCCGATTTCCCGTAATGTATACTGAGCTTCGGTGAGAGTGTTCATCAGGAAATTAAAGGAATAGGAGGTGTGCACTCACTTCCTCCGTTCAAACCAGCATTATGGGACACCATACGGTACGTGCTAAATGATCGACTTAATGCTCCTCTGTTGTAGCTTAGCTTGTGGGGTGATGATAAAATTAAGCTGCTCTATTTGGGTCTGGTCCCAAAACAAAGCTTTTAATTAAAGACCCCAATTATATAAGATGGTAAAACATAATAAACACCGGTAGGGAGAGGGGCTTTAGTCCCGATTGGTAGAGGGTATAGGTCTCTCAAGTCCAACCGGGACTAATGATGAGAGATAAAAGGCTCTCATTTTAGTCCCGAGTGAAATAACCGGGACTAAAGGGGTTCTTTAGTCTCGGGTGGGATTCCCAAACGGGACTAAAGGGGTTTTCACCAAAACAAAAATAAAAGACGTCAGGCAGGCAGGGCCTGCCCGTACCAGCTCGCCGACGTTCCTTGTCACCGCCGCTTCACGCCGGAGGCCAGAGCTCCAACTCATTTAACACAATTTCTTAATCACAAATTCATCTTCACAAAATCATACAAAGCAATGCTCACAAGATTCACAACATACACACAAGTTCAATTTCATTCCATTCGCATCAGATTCACAATCACAATCTGTACAAGAATTCGATTTTGCAAACAAAGACTAAAAAAATCCACGAACTCACGCATCTGAGCGCAGTGCCGCCGCCCCGCCGGGCCACGCACCGCCGCGCGCCTCCGTGCGCCGGCCGGGCCGCCGCCCTGTCGCGCACCGCGCCGGCGCTGCTCCTTCGGGCACCGTGGGCCCCGCCCCTCCGCGCGCCGCTCAGGCGCCGCGCCCCCCGTCCCTCCGCGTGCCGGCCGGGCCGCTACCCCATCGCCCGTGGCGCAGGCGCTGCGCCTCCGGGCGCCGAGGCCGCCACCCCGCCGAGCCCCGCCGCGCGCCTCTGTGCGTCTGCCGGGCCGCCGCCCTGTCGCGCAGGCGCTGCGCGCTCCGCCGGACCCCGCCCCGCCGCGTCGCAGGCCGCCGCTCGCTCCTGGATCCCATCTCACCTGCACACGAAGAGGAAGAAGATAAGGAAGAAGTCAAGAAGACTTAGGAAAAATAGAGGGGATAAGAGGAGACTACTGCGAATTGAAAATATAAGGGAGAGAGAGAGAGGAGAGGAGGGGCACGGTAGGTGGGAGAAGGAGCTTTTGTCTCGGGTCGTTTCCTCAACCGAGACTAAAGCCTACCCCTTTAGTCTCGGGTGGGAACACCACCCGGGACTAAATCTTTTGTCTCGGGTGGTGTTCCCACCCGAGACTTGGTGTTCCCACCCGAGACTAAAGGGGTATACTTTAGTCTCGGGTGGGAATACCACCCGGGACTAAAGCCTAGCGTCAATAATTAAGGCTGGTAGCAGTTTGGAGCGTGGCCTTTAGTCCCGGTTGGTAAAGGGTAGGGGGTGTCCCAGGCTATTTCGGGCCACGTCGACAAAAAGGCTTTAGTCCCGGGTCCAAAATTGAACCGGGACTAAAGAGGTGTATCAAAGGTCCTTAGTCTACCAGTGAAAACCGATAGCTTGTCTGATTGAAGGCTGAACCTGTTTGGATCATAATTTTGGTGAATCCAAACAGCAGTCACAAAATATTACAAACTTTTTTTAAAAAAATGAAAACTCTTGTTTATTATGGCCTTTTGAACCATGATTATATGTCGTTGTTTCTTCAGTCTACCCTTTTCTTATTTGTGTATGAGTAAAATATTTTATAAGGAACCACATGACACTAGGATTTGAAAACCATGACTCTACCATATTACTTCACCTTCAGTCACAATCTAGAATATGGGAAAGTGCAGTAAAGGCAAAAAAAAAAGAAGATAAAATAAAGTGAATTCGATAAATTGGATACCATCATTTTGCCATGGGCATTTATATTTGGCTTTTGGTGTTCTTGCTCCCTACTTTAAAGTGTAATTGTGTTTTTACCCTCATTTTTCTAACTTTGTGATTTTGCCCTTAACAGCTCACAAGTCAATACGATTTTGTCCTTGGTTTTTGCGTATTTACCCTTGTTTTGATTGTTTGTTAGGAACAAAAATCACTTTGACTTGTGAATAGTGATGAAGAGCAACATCACAAAGTTAAATAAATGAGGGCAAAATCACAATACAGTTCAAAGGAGGGGAAAGAACATAATTGTTACCTAAATGGACACGTCAACACATTAACAAATTTTATTCAAGAATGAATTTCTTAAGTTGTCGGTCTTTTGCCGTTCTTTGATTATCAGGTGACCTTTCTATTTAGGATTTAGGATATGATGATGATATTTGATACTACACCTTAATTATTAAGACTATGGTATCAATTTGTTTACTCGTTACAGCTTGATGATTACTGCTTCGCTTCGAGGTCAGAGCTTGATATTAGTGGCATAAATGCCACATGGGCATTATGGTCGAACCACACGAAAGACTTTTGGAAGAGTCCTAGGGGAACAGTTATCCGAATTGAAGGGATCATGGTACTGGCTGCTACCATGCTGTTATTTCTGACCATCTTTGTCCTGGGCTTCAGCCAGCTTAATCTCTGTAATTGCCGTTCTGGCAGCAAGAGGCTTGCTGCCGTTTTACTCCTCTAATAGGCCACAAGGGTCTATAATACTTGGCACCACAGCAGCTGAAGTTATTAATATCACAGCACCGATACTTGGTTGCATTGTTCTGATTGAGGTGCTACAGGCCTACAGCCGCTGCATTACTGGACAACCATTTGGGGCAGAGTATCTTTGGCTTGCCAGCTTGTTAGAGGAGAGGCGCTCAAGACACGGGGAGGCTACTTCTCCATGAGGTTTAAGGAGATCCTTGCTAAGATTGGTGTGTCACTGGACAAGTGCCAACGACACTGCAATGAAGAGATGCTCGGGCAGTACTCGTTATTGGAATCATTGAGGTACCATCCCAAACTATCGAGATCTTTTACGGTACACAATACGACACAACGGTAGTACGGTCGTATTATCGGCTTCTTCGGTTTTTTCTCTATGGGTAAAATGGTAATTTGATAGATACATATTATTCAGAAAAAAATACCCACTGCCCTTCACCCGTGCGCACGGGATCCTCCCCCCTTCGTTTGACCACGCAGCAGCCCCCCTGCCTCTGCCTCTGCACATAAACGAGGAAAAGACGGCTGTTGCACGTGCTCTTAGGCCAGTCTCGGTGCAAGTTTTATGAGCACAGTTACCTAAATTGAAAACTAGATAACTGTGACAGTGGAGTTTCATGGTGATGAAACTCTCCTCACATCCCATGAAACTCTCACATTCTCTCTCTTCATCACGTCAGCATATTTAATATAATGAAACTCTTCATGAAACTCCACTGAGACTGGCCTTATGGGACGAAATAAACTCCTCTCTTATTTGATTAAATTTTCTCTATTAATTACCTTGCCAAGTCAGCGATTTTGCTAATGTGCTCTTATGACGCGGCGTTCGGATGAAACAAATGCCCTCAAGGCCGTGTCATGGTTCTTGGTAACTGGAGCCGGTTTGTTTCATCTAGACGACACGGTACTCTTCTCTCCCTTCATTTAATCAGTGCCACATCATCAAATTTGTCTACGTGGCACCTAATTAATTACTGAAGAAAATAAGCATTGAGATTGGGATGAAACTCCTCTCTTATTTGATTAAATTTTCTCTATTAATTACCTTGCATTTTGCTAATGTGATAAATTTAATGTCACGAAACTACACATTGAGACTAACCTCAGCACTTGTGTCGTCGGGATTAATTTTGTAATCAAAAGATACATTTAAGCGAATAATAGCACTGATGACGTGCGTAGCGCCACGCACAACGCACTACATAGAAGGCTTGCTTTGATAACATATTAGCTACGACTACGAGTCGGCACCATGGAACTATTGGAAGTGGAAGAAGTGCTGGATCGATGGATTGCTGTATCAGACGTAAAGCCGTGAGCCACAGCAGCGATACTGACCAACGTGAGGAAGTCGTCCAGGTAAGCAACCGCTATGCCCAAGCTCTGCGCCGTCCTCCGAAGCTCCTCGCGCGAGATCGGCACAGTACTGGCTTCTCCCGCGTCTTGGGCTTTACCAGAAGAGGCACACGCCGACACAGCCTGCAGCACTTGGCTGGCACTGTCTGCGACGGCCTGCAGCTTCCGGCGCCACATGGCCAACCAGCGGCTGCCGTGAACCTCCACCCTGTCACTGTTCTCGACAGCGGCACGGATACGGTTCACCAGCACATGCAGCTTCTCCGTGTCCGGCTCCGGAGTCAGAAGCCCCCAGGCGGGTGCTGCCGTTCTGAGCCTGTTGATGACATGCCAGAAGTTCTGTGTCACCATCATGAGGACGATCCTTATCATGGTGCCAATATTGGGAGCAGCCGCAGCAGCAGCATGCTCGACTTCTGATCCATCCGGTGTTGTCCTGACGCAACTGTTGGCCGCTGTCCTGGACAACGCATCGTCGTCGTCGTCGTTCCCTCTGTCTTCGTCGTCGTTGTCGTTCCCTCTGTCGTCGTCGTCGTTGTCCTCTGCCGCAGGTGGTTGCTGCGCTGGCATCGACCGCGTCAATTCTGATCTGACCTGATTAAGGAACCCACCGATCCTCATGTGCACCCTCTCAACCTCGTCACAGCGCCGGTCACCCGCTTCCTACTGTTGTCGCCGGTGAATAGCAAGCTTTTTGCCGACCGGAAGACGCTCGTCGCGGCGTTCCACAGGCTGTAGTTGTTGCAGGTGGCTGCTGCACCCTCCCCGCCGCCGCCGGCTATATCCTGCCGCCTCAACGACTGCAGAACCTCCTCGCCGTGCACCGCGGCCTCGCGGATCCTCCGAAGCCAACTTAGCAGCCACGAGTTCTGGATGTCCACGCGCTCGGCCTCCTCGATGGCGCTGCGGAGCATGATGACCAGCATGTCCAGGTCCTCAACTTGGTCGTCGAGGCTCGGCCTAGCGCTAGCGCGGTACCAGCCGAGCGCCATGGAGACCATGTGGGAAATGACTTCACCGATCACGGCGGATGAGATCGCACCTCCCATGTCGTCCTATATACTGTTTGCTTGGTTGTGCTTCTTGTGCTGTTAATCTTGTTGACTTGTTGTGCGGTGGTCTTCTTCCTCAGGATCATCAGCAGTTAGCTAATTTGTTATCAGTGGCGCGCCGTTTGATATGAGCGTGCATCGTCATCTAATATGAGAGGCGGACGAATTGAGATGAAGAGGCGTTATATCCTGCATGCAGTAAGCTAAGAATGAATATTTTCATCACTTCCTCACATACATGTATAAATGATCTGTACATGGTGACACTCATTACGCGTATATAATTTGCAAATAAAGAAGCACTATACATGTACACACTGCAAATCGATCACTTTCCTTGTAAGTAGAAAGACTGTCAAAAACACATAATGAGTGTGCAGAGGTGTTTGAGCGTGCAGGGGCCTCATCTCTAACCTCACCAAATTAAAGATCTATTTCACATATTAGGCAAAAAACTCTACGGCTAATAATGCTCAATTGGAAGCGGAAAAACTGTCAAAAACACTTTCCTTTTTCCTGTGCAAAATTCGATCCAGAAGCATGCGGAATCTAATAGGCCACAATACATAAATCTTGCTCCGTCCAACGAGTAGAAAGCAGAAAGGACATATAATCACGGCTCCAAGCAGCAACATGCAAGCTAGCATAGCACATACCGTATGATCATGAACTGGGAGGAAGTGAGAACTCCCACTTCCGCTGCCTGGCTTCCTTGAAGGCGCAAATGGTGCTCTGCCGTATGAATTCAGCAAGTCAACACGAGGCCGGGGCTAAAATTGAGCTCCCAGCATAGCCGTAGAATGGAATAACGTTTCCCACCTCTATCTAAAGATGCTTTTGGGCTTTTTGTTTGTTTGTTACAGAGCACCAACTGTTAGAGTATGCGCCTATGGGCTGCCTTAGGGCCTGGCGCCAAGTCTAATGGGCTGGCTGCCTTGTGGGAGAAGATAGAGAGATGGTAGTTTAGGCAAGTAATCACCGTGATTAGGGTGTTTCTATAAACCCTAATCACCCTTGCCTATTTATGTACTGTGTACCCTTGACCATCAATCATTCATTCAATTCCTGAAATCCTATTGGCTTTCATGGTATCAATCGCCTAGGTTTCACCCACCTCCGCTGCCTCTGCGCACTGGCACCCAGCCGCGCCGCGCCTTCCTCCTCTGCGCGCCGGCCGCAGCCGCGCCGCGCCCTCCTCCCTGCGCGCCGGCCCTAGCCGCACCGCGCTCTCCTCCCTGCGCGCCGCAGACCGTCGGCAATGGCCGGTTCCCGGCTGGTATCTCCCAAGGGCGTCCCCACGAATCCCACCGATGCGGACGCCTCCTCCACCACCACCGACGGCGCCGCCGCCGAGCAAGCCAAGAAGGACGCCGCCGCCCGCCAGGAGACTCACGACGCCGCCCTCAAATCCGCACTCGAGGCCGAGGAAGAGGCCGCCGCCGCCGCCCGCGACCGCGATGTGGCCGCCGCCCGCGCCCAGGATGCCCTGACCCGTGCGGCCCAGGCACGCGCGGCCGCTGCGGCCGCCCTCGCGCCGCACCTCGCCCCTGGAGGCGCCGGCGGGTCCTCTGGAGGTGGGGCTCCAGGCGGTGCTGCCCCTCCTCCAGACCTCCAGGCGGCTATGCTCCATCACGAGGCCGTGGCCCTTCTTCAACTCCACGCCCAAGCAGTCGCTGTCAGCAACATCCGCAACCACGTCACCACCATCCTCGACTTGGACTCCGGCAACTTCAACCGCTGGCGCGACCAGTTCCTCCTCATCCTCGGCAAATTTTCATTGCAGGGCCATGTCCGAGAGGATGCCCACGCTTGGCTCGCCGTCGAGTCCCAGTTCCTCGGCAACCGCGAGGCCCGCTCCATCCACCTCGAGACGCGGTTCCGCAACTTCGTCCAGGGGGACCTCTCCATCACCGACTACTGCCGCAAGCTGAAGAAGATGGCGGATGATCTCACAGCTCTCGGTGAGGTCGTCACCGATCGTACGTTGGTCCTCAACGTGATCCGGGGCCTCAACGAGCGGTTCAGCCATGTCGGGGCGCTCCTTCGCCGCAGTCGTCCCTTCCCCACCTTCCTGGAGGCCCGGGACGACCTCATTCTTGAGGAGCTCTCGCAGGCGAACAAGAAGGAGGCTCCCGCCACTGCCATGCTGTCCTCTACCACCGCCGCCTCCCAGCTGACTTCGGGCCCCAGCAACGTTGGCAACAAGAACGCCAACAATCGCCGCGGCAAGCGTGGTGGCGGCGGCAAAGGAGGTACATCACCCGGCGGCCAGCGCACCGCTACAGGTGGTCACCAGCAGCCCGCCGACGCCCAGCAGCCCACCTCTGGCAATCGCTGGCCGAGCTTCTACAACCCATGGATGGGCTCCATCCAGATGTGGCCGGGGGGGGGCCCCGACCTCCACTGGCCCCCATCCCGGTGCCTCCACACCTCCAGGCGCAGCACCAGCAGCAGCAGCAGGTGCTCCAGCAGCAGCAGCAGGTGCTCCAGCAGCAGCAGGCGCAGCAGCAGCAGGCTCAGCAGCAGGCGCTGTTGGCGCAGCAGCTCTTCGCTCCGCCACCGACCGTCGCTGCTCCTGACACCTCCAGCTTGTGGGCTGCCCCGGGGCTCTACAACCCCGTGGCCGGCCTTCCGTCGTGGGACTCCAACGCCCTCGCATCCGCCTTCAGCACAACGACGTTGAACCCCTCGGCCCCGACAGACTGGTACTTCGACACAGGTGCTACCTCACATTTGACATCTCAGCCCTCCTCACTTTCACACATTTCCTTCCCGCGGTACCCTACTCCTTCGTCCATTATTGTCGGTAACGGCTCCACACTTCCTGTCACAGCCGTTGGCTCCACAGAGTTATTTCCTACTTTTCGTCTTAATAATGTTCTTGTGTCACCACAGATTATTAAGAATCTTATCTCTGTTCGCCAATTTACTATCGATAATAATTGCTCTGTTGAGTTTGACCCCGCTGGTTGTTCTGTGAAGGTTCTTCCCTCTCGGAGAGAGATCGTCAGGTGTAATAGCTTCGGGCCGCTATACTCCTTCCACCTTCCACAAGTGCACTCCTTGGTCGCCCAGGCATCGTCCCCGTTGTGGCATCGTCGCCTTGGCCACCCCGGTCATGAAGCTTTGTCCAAGCTCGCCTCTAGCATCTCCTGTCCCATCCAGGATTGCTCCGAGTTGTGTCATGCATGTCAGTTAGGTCGTCATATTCGGTTGCCTTTTCATGAGTCCACTTCTCGTGCTATTAATAAGTTTGATCTCATACATTGTGACCTTTGGACCTCTCCGGTTGTTAGCATCTCTGGTTATAAATATTATTTGGTCATTCTTGATGATTGCACTCACTACTTGTGGACCTTTCCTTTACGCCTTAAATCTGACACATTCAGCACCCTCACCGCCTTTATCGCCTACGCCTCCACCCAGTTCGGCGCACGCGTAAAGGCCGTCCAGTGCGACAACGGGCGCGAGTTCGACAACTCCAGCACCAGACAGTACTTCCTCGCACAGGGCATCCATCTACGCATGTCCTGTCCCTACACCTCGCCCCAGAACGGTAAAGCTGAACGCATTATTCGCTCCATAAATAATGTAGTTCGCTCCCTACTCTTCCAGGCGTCCATGCCTCCGTCCTACTGGGCCGAGGCACTCTCCACTGCCACCTTCCTCCTTAACATTTTGCCCACCAAGACTCTCGACTTTTCCACGCCTCACCTTGCCCTGCTTGGCAAGCCACCCACATACAGTCACCTTCGAGTCTTTGGTTGCAAATGTTACCCCAACATGTCTGCCACTGCACCGCACAAGCTCGCTCCTCGGTCTGTCCTCTGTGTCTTCCTAGGATACTCCGCTCACCACAAAGGGTACCGCTGCCTTGACCTTTCTTCCAACCGAGTCATCATCTCTCGGCATGTCATCTTCGATGAAGCCACCTTTCCCTTTGCTGAGCGCCACGGTCCTAGCACCCCAGTGGATCTTCAGTTCCTCGAGGATGATTCTACTGACTGTGCACTCCCTCCTATTGGACCAGTGCACAAGTTTTTGTCTGCAGGCACACCTCCCGACGCTCCTGATGCTCCCAGCGCCCCTGCCGGTCCCTCTGCGACTGTGCCTGGGGCGCCCCCACCGCCGACTGACGCCGCTGACGACTTCCCGGTGCCCCCGCTCTACATTCCACCTACGCTACGGGCACCAGGGACTCCTTCCACGGCGCCCACTTCCGCGCCACGCGCGGCCACGGCGTCAACTTCCAGGACGGCCACCGGGCCGGCCACTCCCGCGCCACGCGCGGCCGCGGCATTACCATATACGCCCGGAGCGGCTTCACCGGCCTACGTCCCACCTGCTCTACGCGCGGGCTCGACCTTGGCGTCGCCCAGCGCGTCCTCCCCGACCTACGTTCCGCCTGCTCGTCGTGCGAGCGCGGGACCCCCACCTGGCTTCCCGCCCTTGCGCCCGGATCGCCTCTTCACGCACCACTACTCCCGACGCCCTGCTCCTGCCGCGACCACTTCGGTCGCCCCGCCACCTCCGGTCGCCTCGCCGCCTCCGGTCGCCCCCCTGCCGAAGGGTGCTGTTGCTGTCCCTCCAGTGACAAATCAGCACACCATGGCCACCCGGGCCAAGAGCGGCTACCGGATGCCTGCCGCCTACCACGTCGCCTCTCTCCCTCCAGTGCCGAAGACCTTCCGTTGCGCGCTTGCCGACCGCAATTGGCGCACTGCAATGGAGGAAGAGCACAGTGCCCTTCTCCAGAATCACACCTGGGAACTCGTACCACGACCATCTGGTGCCAACATTGTAACAGGCAAGTGGATCTTCAAGTACAAGTTCCGGGCTGATGGCACGCTTGAGAGGTACAAGGCTCGTTGGGTACTCCGGGGCTTCACACAGCGCCCTGGTGTCGACTTTGCTGAGACGTTCAGCCCCGTCGTCAAGCCTGCCACTGTGCGCACCGTGCTGTCTCTAGCACTGTCTCGCAAGTGGCCCATTCATCAGCTCGACGTGAAGAACGCCTTCCTCCATGGCAACCTGTCTGAGACCGTCTACTGTCAGCAGCCATCCGGATTTGAGGATCCAGCTCATCCGGATTACGTCTGCCTTTTGAAGAAGTCTCTGTATGGGCTGAAGCAGGCGCCCCGTGCATGGTACAGTCGGATGGCCTCCTTCCTGCTGTCCATTGGGTTTGTTGAGGCTAAGTCAGACACCTCCCTCTTCGTGTTTCGGCGTGGCACGGACACTGCCTATCTGTTGCTTTATGTGGACGATATTGTGCTCACAGCCTCCTCACCTGACCTCCTTCGGCGGATCATCTCATCACTTCAGCAAGAATTCGCCATGAAGGACCTTGGTGCCCTGCATCACTTCCTCGGTATGCAGGTGGAGCGTCGTGGCGACGGTCTCCTCCTCTCTCAGCGACAGTACATGGTGGATATTCTGAGCCGTGCCGGGATGTCTGAGTGCAAGCCCTGCTCCACACCAGTTGACACCAACCCGAAGGTCGCTGCCACTGAGGGGGCACCTATGTCTGCATCTGCTGCCACAAACTTCCGCAGTCTTGCCGGAGCTCTTCAGTATTTGACATTCACACGGCCAGATATCACATATGCAGTTCAGCAGGTCTGCCTCCACATGCACGATCCTCATGAGCCTCACCTTGCTGCCTTGAAGCGGATTCTACGCTACATTCGAGGCACCCTTCATCTTGGACTCCTGCTGCGACCGTCTTCCTCGACCGACCTTGTTGTCTACACGGATGCCGACTGGGCTGGCTGCCCAGACACTCGGAAGTCCACCTCGGGCTACGCTGTGTTCCTTGGGGACAGCCTCATCTCCTGGTCCTCCAAGCGCCAGAACACCGTGTCAAGGTCAAGTGCAGAAGCCGAGTATCGCGCGGTGGCCAATGGAGTTGCAGAGGCCACCTGGTTGCGCCAGCTTCTCCTGGAGCTGCATGCCCCCCTGAGGCGCGCCACACTGGTATATTGCGACAATATCAGTGCAGTCTACATGACCTCCAACCCGGTACAACACCAGCGTACCAAGCACATTGAGATTGACCTCCACTTCGTCCGAGAGAGAGTCGCCGTCGGTGACGTTCGAGTCCTGCATGTTCCCACTACATCACAATATGCGGACATCTTCACCAAAGGGCTGCCTTCTGCTGTGTTCGCGGAGTTTAGGTCCAGTCTCAACGTCGTGCAAAGTGGCTGACGTTTCGACTGAGGGGGAGTGTTAGAGTATGCGCCTATGGGCTGCCTTAGGGCCTGGCGCCAAGTCTAATGGGCTGGCTGCCTTGTGGGAGAAGATAGAGAGATGGTAGTTTAGGCAAGTAATCACCGTGATTAGGGTGTTTCTATAAACCCTAATCACCCTTGCCTATTTATGTACTGTGTACCCTTGACCATCAATCATTCATTCAATTTCAGAAACACCCTAATCACCCTTGCCTATTTATGTACTGTGTACCCTTGACCATCAATCATTCATTCAATTCCTGAAATCCTATTGGCTTTCACCAACACCAAAAGCAAGGACTATTTTTCTTGGAGCGAAATTACTATATAAAAGCTAAAGGCGATGCACATATACTCCCAAAAAGAAGGAAAGTTTGAGGAAAGTACGCGAGTACACACGCTGCTTTCAGAAGTGCTTATATACAGTATATATATGGATATCTGTATCTCTGGGTGGGGGTGGGTGGGGGGCTTGCACCCTCCCAGCGATGCCGTCGGTCGTTTTACTTCTTTGTTTTTTTTAAAAAAAACTGACACTTATTTTTCCCACACAAAAGAAGTTGCGACTCTACACAGGCTAGCTATAGTTCAGTTGAACCAAACATTTTACATATGCACCCCTAGGTCTTTTCGTTGCCCGCCCACGCAGCGCAGGCGACGCCCGCCGCCTAAGCGCCGCCGCCGGCGGATCTCCTCACTCCTGCCTCCTCCGCCCCTCCCAGCCACAGATCCGCACTCCCCTCGGCTCATCCTCTCCATCCATCCCTCCCATAGCTTCTCTAGTGGTGTGTGCAGGGAGATCAAGGTGGTTGACCTAGCCTCCACACCACCACCCGCTGCTGCCGCCGCCGGTGACTACTCCGGTCCCGGCGGCCCCTATTCCGCGTCCCGGTCCGCCCTCACCCCGAGCTGCCGGCCGTCCGCCATCTCCTGCGCGCCGCCGCCCACCCGCCATGCCTGCCTTGGTGGACCTCGACGACGACGACGACCTCCTCGACGACGACATGCCTCGGCCTCCCGACCCCGACCCTCCACTCGCCCCCTGCAGCTCGTCGGAGCAACTCTGCTCCGGTTCGCCGCCGCCGTTCGCCCGTCCGCTGGTGGCCACTCCGTCTCCGGCGTCGGCGGTCATCGCATCCTCCTCTGCTCCAGCGTCCGGGGCATGTTCCTCCTACCACACCCTCGGTGGCTCGCCCTCGTCGATGGCCACCTCCTCCTCGCCGACGGGCACTCCCCCCCGCTCCCCCGGGCGCGGAGCTCTCTCCCCGGACGCGGCTCCGTTTCTCCCTAACGGCCGGGGGAAGCAGCTCCGTTGGAGAGACGACACTTGGTCCCTCACCGACGATGACTCCCCATCCTACCGCGACATCCTGCCTCGGCAACCGAGGGCGACCGCCCCTGCCTCAACACCGGCGGTGGCGCTGGTTGGCGCGACGACTCTGATGCCCACCATCAGCTCCATCGTCGTGGTGCCGCCTCCACGTGCCTCCTCTGGTGTGCGCAAGGTCCATCTTCCCCCCTCGTTGCCAGCCCTGGTGCGCATGGCACACCATGGCGACCACCACCGCCGCCCGCGGCAGAACCAAAGGAGGAGACGACAACCGCCGGAGCTTGTCATCGGCCTCCCTCTACGCGGTCGGGATGACCGGCGCAGGCCCCCTCCGCCCCGGTCTGCACGGCAGCGTGCTCAGGGCGTGGCGGGCGGCCGCATCCCCGTGCACCAGCACCTCGGGCCGCGGGTGCCGGACGCCGTCGCGCACCAGACTCGTCGTTGGCGCTTCTCCCCACCTGACGCTGACGGCTAGAGCGAAGTCCTTTCTTCTCGGGCTTCAAGACCCCCACGGCCGCGCTCCGCGGCGCCTCCACAGGACACTCCTCCGCGTCGGAGCCTTCCGGCACAGCTCGACGGACGCTGCCTCAATTGTCTGTCCTATAATCACCGTCGGGCCACCTGCACGCGGCCCACGCGATGTATGCACTGCTTCAAGCTCCACCACATCACTAGGGAATGCAAGCGGCCGCGTATGCCACCGTCCACCAGCGCTGCTGCCGGGGCTGCTCACCCCCCGCGGCACGAGGAGCGCCGTCGCCGCGAGGTCTTCTCCGCAGCCCTGCCTCGCACCTCCGACACGGCGGGATCCTCATCGAGGGAGGAGGTGCCTCCGCAGTGGAGCGCCGCCGTCGAGCCGACTCCTTCACTGCCTCCGAGTCGCTCTGCAACACCACTGCCGCTGCTGGATGCCGCTGTCGTCTGCTGCCTGTTGCAGAGGGACACACCCATGGAGGAGGCCTGTGATCTGATGCTGCTCGAGCGGGAGTTCTGCTTCTCGGTTCCACCACCGGGGACAGACACAGCTCGCTCCCCACCCTCAGCCGCGGCTTTGGTTCAGGCGAGTGCACCGACGACCCAAGATGAGCCATCGAGCGGCGACGACGTTGTGCCAGCCTCGCCTGCTTCTTCAGAAGAATGCTTAGACTGCTTCTTGGACGCGATCCAGAAGAAACCAGCCTCTCCCCTTCTCGCGGCCCCAGCCCGTCCAGCGGTGCAGCCGGCACCATCCGAGGCCCCTAGGCGCAGCAGCTCAAGACTCGCCAACAACAAACTCACCAGAATTCCAATCTCCCGCCGTGGCGAGGTCCTTCTCATGCGCCGCTTCAACATGGAGGCGAGTGAGCTCGACGGTGTCTTCAAGGCAGGCTTGACAGGTGGCTTCGCTGACAAGGTTCTCGACACTCTCCCCATACGGAAGGCAAGCGCCAGCATGGCTCGAGAGGGGTTGCTCATTGTTTGAGCCGCACCCCCTTCACCTAGGTTGTCTGTGTAGCGAGTAATAGCACTATGTGTTTTTTGTCCGCCCCAAGTCTCAGTTTCATGTAATTTCCAGTGGGTGAGTTTGGCGTGCACCTGGCCGGTCATGCGCTGTTGTAACAACTATTTTCATCTCCTTAATACAATGATACGCAGCTCTCCTGCGTATTCGAGAAAAAAAAGGTCTTTTCGTTCCAATATTTTACAAGTACACCCCAATATCGGATCAAGATTAATAAGCACGATCAGACTTTTTTTCTAAAAGCCCCCTAATTCCGGGAATGGCCAGTAATGGCGACGATACCTTGTTTCGTTCCGGACCTCAAGAGGTGGGGAACAAATCCGGGTCTTTAGATGTACAAAATGAGCTGGATTCAAAACTGGGCCACATCATACCGGGCCACATCAATCCGCTCAGGACCCTTCCCTAACCGAACGACAATTTTACTATGACCGGAGTTCAAACCAAACCAAAGAAATCCACCCGGAAGGGAACCATTCCTATGGAAACGAACAAGACCTAATCTAAGATCAATTCCAACATTTCACCTCTTGATCGTAAGGCTAATTGTCATCGGTTACCACTACTAGAGAATCACACATATATCCCAGGCCCGTTTTTTTTATTTGTACGGGTATTTTTGACCCCGGTACAAATAACTACATTTGTACCGATTGGAGGCACCAACCGGTACAAATGCCATCTCACAGGGGCGTGTTAGGGTCTCCTCCTCCCCACCCGGTACAAATATGGTTGCTTCACATTTATACCGGGCGGAGCCACCACCCGGTATAAATGTGGTGACATTTATACCGGTTAAAAAGGAGACCCGGTACAAATGTAATTCCATCTATTACGCGTGGACTTAAAAAAATTTCTGCACCTCTAGCTCTCCACCCCTGGCCCTCCTTTAATTCTCCACCATCACTCTCCATCCTTATCTCTTTCTCATTCTTTCTCTCTTCCTTTCTTCTTCTCTTCTTCTCTACTGATGCTTTCTTGGATCGTCCCACACGCAGGAAGCGGAGGCGAGCGTGGCCGGGGCGGGGCGGGACGGCGCGGGGCCAGGTCGGGGGCCTCCCGGCGCGCGCGGCCGAGCGCGGGAGCAGGGCAGCCGGCGGGCGCGGGGCGGCCGGGCGCTGGCCGAGCGCAGGCGCGGGCGCAAGGCGGCGCCGCGGGGCCAGGCCGGGGGGCCTCCCGGCGCGGGGCGACCGAGCGCGGGAACAGGGCGGCCGGGCGCCGACCGAGCGCGGGCGTGGGCGCATGGCGGTGCCGGCGGCGCTGCCAGGCCCAGTCGCGGCGCAGCCAGGGGCCAGGCGAGGCTCTGATCCGGTGAGGGTTTTTTTAGATGCATTTGTGTATGATTTCTTGTTCCTTCTGTGGTCTTGTGAGATTGATGGTGAGATGTATGAGATTGAACTTGTAAGATATGTGATGTATTATTGTGAGATGCATAGAGATTGTGATGGAAGACTTATTGTGAATCTTGTGAATTGCTGTAAATTTTGGATGAGAATTGATGTAAATTTTGTTACTTTGAATCTGAATAGGATTGGATTGGATGAGATGTGATGAGAATGAAATGAGAAAAGGGAAAGAAATAAAGAAAAAAGAAAAGAGAAGGGAAAGAGGCTGACAGTGGCAAAAACACATTTGTACCGGGCCGAGGCTCCACCCGGTACAAATGTGAGGCTTTTGTACCGGGTATCTCACCCGGTACAAATGCTTCACCACATTTGTACCGGATGCTTCGTACCGCTTCAATACCCGGTACAAATGAGGGTTATGAACCGGTACAAATGCCCATTTTTCCAGTAGTGTACACTCATAGCAGAAAAACATACGAGGTAACGCATCAGTGCATCACAACATTCAATAAAATACTGTTGCAACTTCATTACCTACAATACATCATCCTACTCCAACTACTTACTCGCACTATTATTGAATCAAGCATTTGTCTTAGGTTAGTTTTCACATTAGTACCAGGTATATTCACTACTACAGAAAACATTTGTAAGAGCCACCGTTTTTTTCTGGAGCGGGTGATTTTGCCGCCTGATCTAAGAAAATCGCGCGGCACTGTAGCAGCTAGACCCGGACCTAAAAATCATTTTTGGGAGCGGGTGACCCCATCACCCGCACCTGAAAATGCATTTCCAGGTGCAGACGTTTTACCCGCTCTTAGAAATGGATTTCTAGTGCGGGTGATGATGTTACCCGCTCCTGGAAATGGTCTCCTGCAAAAAAAAATTCATAACTTCTTCATATGATCTCGGATGAAAACAAACTTTATATCAAAATTGTATAGCTCGACGAGACCTAAAACTTTGTAGTTGACAAGTATTTCATTTGAGATTGTTTAATATTTCAAAATATCCATTTAAGTACTATGAGATTGTTTGCAAAAACTTATATATCTTATATAGTTTAATGAAATTATATGAGAGATGTATAAGATTTGTAAAGAATGTTACTACCACTATACCGGATGACCAAATGACAAAATGACCAAAATAAAAGTTGTTCATCTTCAAAAGTCATAGAGCTTTGTAGTTGAACCATTTTGTATTTGAATTACTTTTGTCAAGGCTAGATCTTCCACACACACTCATGGTGAGGTGAGGTTTCACCTCCACCATGAGAGAATGAGAGAGGAGAAAGAGGCAAAGGTGAGAAGTTGCCTTCAAGTGTGTTGTCCTATTCTTACCCCCCTCCTCTTCTATTATAGGCTCAGACACCGGTGTGAGAACACCCCGAGCACCCCCGGAACGGGCCTAGGAGCCAATCAGGAAGCACCATGTGGAAGGCCATGATGAATCGACGCAAGGTCGGTTCGGCCGACCTATGGGGTCGATCAACCCCATGGTGGGCCCCCTCGCCTTGTGCTTTCTCGTGGTGGCTGTCAGGTGGGTCCTTATGGCGGTTCCAGGTGCCCACGCGGTTTCGAGGCGGTTTGGGCGCGTTGGTGGGCCATAGGATCCATGTGATGCACGCGTGGCGGCTTCTAATTCGTCGGGTCTTCCTCCCTTGGATTGATGACGTCATGGATCTAGGGGATGCCTGCATGACAGCCCTTCATTGGCTGAGCCTGAATTGCTTGGATCAAAGAGCTAGAATTGCTTGGATCAAAGAGCCAGACCATGGACGTGGTGACGTTGCGGGTGTTCGACAACCAGTACTACAAGAACCTGCATGACGGGATGGGCCTGCTTGCGTCAGGCCAGGTGCTGTACACAGACCCGAGGTCCAGGCCCACGGTTGATGCCTGGGCCAAAAGCAGCATGGCGTTCAACCAGGCCTTCGTGACGGCCATCACCAAGATGGGCCGGACTGGGGTCAAAACGGACGCCCAAGGGAACATCTGCCGCAACTGCGCAGTGCTCAATTGGAATTTTTTTATTTTTTATATTTATTTTTTCACGATTTTTTCGAAAATAAATAGCGGATTCAAAAATTTGCAAAAGTAGCAGATTCATAATTTTTATATTTATTTTTTCATGATTTTTCAAAAATAAATAGCAGATTCAAAAAATCGGTATCCAGATCTGGATAGTATATCGATTTTTTGAGTCCTAAGATGACTTCAAATAAAAAAAGTTTGAACTACAAAGTTGTAGATCTCGTCGAAAGCTACAATTTTCATATAAATTTTATCCTCATCTGAGTTCATATCAAAAAGTTCATATCAAAAATTTTATCCTCACGGGGCAGGAACCCGCTACAGTACCCGTGGCGGGTTACTGTAGCAACAGTAATGGCGGTAGGGGTGCTGCAATACTCCTACCGCCGTTTCCGTTGGCGGTAGGTCCCTACCACCATTTACCCCGGCGGTTGGAGGCTACTTTTGCAAATTTTTGGATCCGCTATATATTTTCGAAAAATTGTGAAAAAATAAATATATTTTAAAAAAAATTCGCTCAGTTGAGAGCTGGTTGAGAGGTGTGAGTGTGTGACCGGCTAATTGGCATGTTTATTTAAAAACTAATAATTAGCATGTTATACAAGGCAAGCATAATGTCGATCTAGGAAAATAAAATCCAAAGCACAATAGGGCTCCTGCTGTAGCTACCTAACCAAGAAGCAGGACCCTATATAAGTTGATTCTGAGAAAGTGGTGATGCACATCCTCACAAAGTCATACATGGTGTCACACATGCCCCTATAGATGAACGAGAGATGTTCATCCTTGTATGAGATGTTTAGTACCACTTTGTAGAAATCATTTAAAATTTTAATGGGATGTTTATGGAGCCAAACTATGATGTTGTGTGCATTATGCGTATTTCTGACCAAGTTTACCTATTACTGTAATTATCTTATGATTTACTAAAGAATAAATGTTAAAATACCCTTAGCTACATAAAAAATTCAAAAAACTTGGAGGGACACCTCCTTTTGGTGTATAAGTGTCGACAAAAAGTTTTAACCGATTCTGAGAATGTGGTGATGCACATCCTCACAAAGTCATACTACGTGAGAAATGTTCCTGATTGTGAAGGATGTATATTACACTTTGTTGAAATTATTTGAAAATTTTATGGGATGGTTATGGAGCCAAAATATGTTATTGTGTGAATCTATGGAATTTTCTGATCAAGTTATGCTATTACTATAATTATTTATTGAATTACTAAGGAATAAATGTGAAAATATCATAAAGTGTCTAGAAAAATCTAAAAATTTACGTAGCCACATGATTTTGGTGTATGAGCGTCACATAAAAAATTCAAGTGATTTCGATAAAGAGTTGCTGAATATCCCTCACAAAGACATATATAGCTCACATAGTCCTATGTAGCTAAGTGAGATATGTTTCTAGTTGTGAAAGATGTATAGTATCACTTTGTCAAAATCGTTTGAAACTTTTATGAGATGGTTGTGGAGCCAAAATGTGTTGTATAGCCACATATTTTTTTCAAATTTGTTTTAAAAGATTTATTGCAGTTCAATTAATAAAAAGAAATAAAACACCCTAATACAACATAAACTAATGCTTATCCTAGTGGTTTGCACATGTCACTTTTGTTCCAAAGGTCTCAGGTTCGATCCCCAAGTAGGCATTTTTTTTGCCAATTAAATTCTTGGTATTGTGTCTATTGCAACCATTTTAGGCCTATTGTAACACTTTTTCAGTGTTGCATTAGACAGAAGACAAAAATTTTACATCTCACTCATATGTTTTCATGAGTATAAGTGACATATGTAAATTTTGTGAACAATGGTATTACCATTTTGTTGGATGAACAAATGACCAAAATAAGAGTTCTCCAATAAATCTTAATGAACTTCATGAGTGGATTGTGGGGGCTCGGCTAGCCACGGCCTTGGTGTAGCCAGGGCGCGGCCAGCCACAGCCTTGCCGCAGCTAGGGCGCAGCCGGTCGGGGCTCGGCTGCTGCGTGGCGTGGGAGGCTGCGACTGGTCGGGGCCGTGGCGTAGCCGGCCGTGGCTCGGCCGCGGCATGGCACGACCGGCTAGGACTCGGCCGAGCGCGGCCGCAGCTGGCCGGTGGCAAAACCAAGTACAAAAATGTTGAATGCAATGAATAAACACAAAATGTTATGTAGTGTAGTGGTAAAAGTGCTTTAGTTGAAGTAGGAGGTGCATAGTTCAAACCGTAATCCACACAATTTTTATTTTTTCGATTTTTTCTTGCCTACGCATACATATTTAATTACTATTTTTTGAGGGGGGCCCGTTGGTAGGACCGCATCACCACGTCCTCAAGGTGGGACCGCATCGACACATACTCAAGGTGGGGCTGGGTGACATGGCAATCGCGGCTGGTGACAATTTAAAATTGTTTGGTTTCCTGGCATTGTGTATGTTGCAACCATTTTAGGCCTATTGCAATAGTTTTTCGGTGTTGCATTAGACAGAAAACAAAAATAATTTGAAACCATCTAGGGTTTCAAAAATTAGCTTTTCTTTGTAAATTTTTGAAATTCAAATTTGAATTGTTCAAATCTGTCAAATGCAAAAATGATCATAATACAAAGTGTAGATCTTGATGAGTTCTATAACTCTTATGTTTATGACTTTTCCATCTAAAATCATTTACTGCTTCAAATGTTGTTGAAGTGGGACTGCAGTGCCACGTGGTCGAGGTGGGACCAGCTGGTGGGACCGTACCGAGTGTAATGTAACTAACTAATAGAATCCTAAAATAACTTTTCTATTTTAATATCTATAAGGTTACTATAAGCTGACCACATAGAAACATGAAAAAGGCTTGAACGATGCTAGCTAACACTAACATTATAATGGTGTATAATGTTGTAGTGGTAAGTCATATAGTAGTGTAGTATTGAGGTTATTTGTTCAATTCCATACCATGACGCTTTTTTATTTTTTCTATTTTGTCCCTAATGACAGATTGTTTCCCCACCAATTCAAACTTCTTTCTTAGAATTAATAATTACAATAAAATCTAAATTCAAAATTAGTGTAGTTCTATTTTTACTATGAATTGTATTTTTTCATAATATATCATATACAAGGCCCAATCCAAATCAGCCTCGGCTACTAGTTCTCGTTGCAATAAGCATGTAACAATTTCAACTCCCCAAAAGCGTTGCAATTGAGAATCACTATTGCTTCGCCCCCTAGAGTCCTTGTTGCAATAAGTTGTAGCAGTTACAACCCCAAAACAGCATTGCAATTGCGAACCACTTTTGCTTCGCCTATCAAAGTTCTCTTTGCATTAAGCATCTAGCGTTTGCAAGGCTTGTGAAATTTTATGCAACACAAAACAAACATAGCAATACGCACAACCAAATACAACTAACGCAAACGTTGTTGCAGTACTACCACATAATTGCAACCAAAATCAATTCTGCTGCAACCATTTTTCACCATTGCAATATCATCCACTAAATGCAACAAAGGTTCGCAACGACTTTTGTAATACAACCATCTCTAGCAGCCAAAATTTAGACGTTGCAATTCAGAAGTGTCGCATTTGTTACAAATCCTTGTAGTGCTTGCAGACCAAGAAGAATAGTGGATCCAGCGGCCTGAGGGGAACTGCGCCGGAGTTTGGGCGCCTCACTAGTCGGGCTTAGAAGCCATTTCTAGTTGCATCAGCTTTGTCATCTTACACAAGAAACTATAGAACTTGTAATTTTACTTTGGAATCTTAATAATATGAATGATCAAACTATATAATGTCAACATTGATGAGTATTTTTGTATACTACACTCTCCAAGTAACAGATTTTGGTCCACCACGACAGTCCATCGTGAGCAAGAGGACAAGAGAGTATATATACGTGGAATTTTTTTTATTTTAGCCCTTTTTAATCTAATAATTTAAAAATAACCCCACCCCAACTAAATTTCCAAGAAGTGGCCCTTTTGGTCGCGCCAGGCCGCTCGACGCGACTCATAACTGAGTCGCACCAGAGCATGTGGCGCGACTCGGGCGACACGTCGGACGCGCGCGCGGGGTCTGAGCTGACGTGGCTTAAGTGAGTCGCGCCACATGCTCTGGCGTGACTCAGTCACGCCAGGCGCCGTGGCGTGGCTCACTCAATATACCCGTGGGCCCGCATCCCCCTTCTTTCTTCCTCCTCCTTCCTTTCCTTCCCCACCCGAACGGCAGACCGGAGCCATGGTGTCGCCCGGCCGCCGCCCCCTCTAGATCCACCCTTTCCTTTGGCGGTTTCGAGTGGAAATCGGGTGGGAATCGCTCCTTGAAGGTAACTCCTCCATTTGCTCCAGTTAGTTTCTCTCGATTTGGTTGTTTTGGTAGGATTTGAGTAGTCTAGGGTTAGGTTACATTTTGAGTTTGAATGGTGGTCTAAGTACGAATCGGCTATTGTTAGGTGCATTGTATAGTTGTAGTAATCGACTGTGATCCCTGTCTATCGTGTAGTTTGGAATGCATGTTTGGATTTATACATGATTTTGTGGTATAGATGTGGAAGCTTTGGAGAGCATGTGTAAATGAAATATAGGTTATTGAATGTTATGATTTTATTTGTTGAAGAATTTGTACTATTAGAACATGTTACCATGGTTAGCATATTTTATTTTCGTTGACATGGTCCTTTGCTCTTATGAAATTAGAAATTGTTCACTATTTAAATGGAGGTAGTAGTATAAGTTAAATGAATTTTCATTTTGTGTAACATATTGTAGTGTTTATATGTTGGTGTCGGTGTTTTAGTCCGGCAACCTACCAAGGGGAGTACCCGAGGTAGATGAATATGGCCTCGCCGAGATCGGTAACTCGAAGAAGAGACACGTGGCACACAATTTAGACAGGTTCGGGCCGCGAGGTGCGTAACACCCTACGTCCTGTATGCTGCGTAGCTCTGGATTGATGGGGTGTGTTTACAAGATGATGCGGATGATGAGATAGGGGTCCCTGCCTCGCCTTATATAGTCCGGGAGGCAGGGTTACAAGTCGGTTTGAGGGGAGAGTACTAGTCGTGTACGGCTAGGAGTACATTACATGGATCCGGACATGTGTAGCTTCCTAACCGAGTACTATCCCTCTGTAGTCCTTGCGCCCCACGCCAGCAGGTGCCATGTTGCCCAAGTCGAGTAGTCCCAGGGGCCCATCGGGTAGTCGGTCCTGGTACCCACCAGAGTAGTGGGCCCAGGGATGTCCATACGACAAGCCCCCGAGTACTTTGTAGTCGAGCAGGATGTCTTCGAGTAGTCTTGATGGCCTTGGCGAGTAGTCCTTGAGCGTCCCCGAGTTCCACAAGCCGAAAGTCCTCAAGAGTGCTTGAACCATCCCGAGGCTGGAAGGTACTCCAGCTGATCTTTGAGTAGTCTTGAAGTCTTCTTGAGTAGTCCCCAAGCGTCCCCGAGTGCTTCTCTCGAAGGTCTTCAATAATACTCGCGATGTCTCGATGAAGAAACCATATGGAAAATGGTCGAATCGTAGATTCAAGCTGAGGGTCAATCTGAAGTTCTGTCAATCTTATGCCGAAAAATCCAGAGAAAAAACCGAAGGACACGTGGCACGGAGCCCCCGAGCCTTGAGTCGAGTACTTCCTCTCGAATTAAAGGGTCATCTTGACTGTAGAATGTGTCCTGAGTGGGTCTTGAATCTGGTTGTATCCCACTGAGGTCATCTGAAGTAGTCGAGCCCCCGAGATGGAGAGCATCGAGTACTGGAAGTTGAAGAGTCACGCTGCTGCCGCTAGGTCACCCGTCTGGCGCCGTATCCGCCCGCTGAGAACCGAGCCGCCAGGGCCAGTTATAAATAACCGGTGAGTCCTTTAGGGTTTTTCACTCCTAGCAGTTGCATTCCTCAGATTAGATCTGAATCGCCGCCTCCTCTGCTGCCGCCGCCGCCGCGCAAAGACTTAGATCTATTTGCTCGCGCCGCCGTAGTTCACCCGCTGCTGTAGCCCCGAGCGGATGCGAGTGAAGGCACCCATTACTTGGAGAATGAAGGGATCTCCAGCGAAGGGCAAGAAGACCGGTGCGTCGAAGAAAAGGAGTCGCGATGAAGAAACCGGGGATGCCGGCCAGTCGTCGACGTCGCCACCCTTGTCCCCTCGCCCCAATCCGGCGAAGGAGTGGAAGAAGGCGAAACTGAAGACCGAGGACGTCCTCGCCTTGGTCAACAGTGGGTTCCTTCGTGAGAAGGAGGTGGATCTATGGCGTACCGCCACCGGTGATCCGTACCCGATGGAGAAGAACCCGGATGAAATCCCAATGTTCGCCCGGTTCGTAGAGCGCAGATTGGCGCTCCCCGCCAGTGATTTCTTCAAGGGTCTGCTCAAGTACTACGGCATCGAGTACCTTAATCTCAACCCCAACGGAATCTTCCATGTTTCTATCTTTGTACACTTCTGCGAGGCCTTTGTGGGGATCAAGCCCCACTGGATCTTGTTTCGGAAGTTCTTCCGGTTGAAGCCGCAACCGAGCACCAACGATACACGAGCATGAAGACGCCACCGACCAGTATCTGCCGTACAAATTGATAGACTCCAACCAGGACTGGAAAGCCAAGTGGTTCTACATCAGCAACCACCATCCTGAGCTGTCGAAGCCGAGCGGGTGTCAACCGAAGCACAAGCCGTGGTGGAACACAGAGCCCACCATGCAAGAGGGTATTCAGCTACCCGAGTTGCTGAAGAAGATCAAGGCTTTGCGAGAAGCCGGTCTGAGGGCCGAACACGTGGCCTTCAGCTTTATGAAGAGGAGGGTGCAGCCACTGATGGCGCGAGACACCCTCGGGTACTAGTACACTGGCGACAAGGATACGTCTCGGTTGCCTGGCTTCGAACTCGAGGACGACATCATCGTCGAGAGGCTAGGCAAGATCTTTAAGGACATGCCGCCGTACACTCCTTGCCCAGTTCCCGAGTACTCCGCAGCTCGGCCGCCAAGCCAGGTCAGTAATCGTGACAGAAGCCCCCAAGTACTGATTAGCTTGATGTAGTCGTACTCACATGTGATGTATATTGTAGGATGATGTGGCAAAATACATCTCCGTCCCGTCCTCCCCTCCGCGTCTCGAAGGACAAGCGCAGGGGAAGGCGGAGCCCAAGGGGAAAGAGCACCGCGTAGTCGGTGAAGGCAGTGACGCCGTTGTCATCGAGTCCGGCTCTGATGACGATGAAGATGAAGAAACACTGCAGCAAAGGTTCCAGCTGCGCTCCAGGTACAGCCGAGCTGGGATGCTAGACGTCCCAGTCATCATCAAGAGGCCATCGAGTCTCGAGGCTAAGGAGCTGAGTCTCGAGACGCGCCGCCAAGAAGCTAAGGATCTCCGAGGCGACTAGCCAAGAGGTTAGTACCGCGACTAGAGTAGTCGAGTACAGCTGAGAAGTAGTCGTATGCTGACGGTATATCTTGTAATGTTGCAGGATATCCCCTCCTCGGACCCCGTAGATCAGGGCGACGAGGATGTCTGGGATACCGTGGGGGCGGCAACTGAGAGAAGTATCAGCCCGCCTCCGTCCACTGAAGAAGCCGTGCCAGTCGCGGCACAACAGGAGACCGGCGCTGCGGAGCCGCAGCCATCGGTTGAAGAAGGACGAAGCCCTCCATCGGCTGCGGCTGTGGAGCAACCGGAGGAGGCATCTATTGAGGCCGGAGCTGCCGTCGGGGCTGGCATAGTTGATATTGCCAGTATACTAGATGCTCCGACCGTGACCGTGGTGCGGTCAACACTGTAAGTGCTTATGAACTTTCAAGTAGTCGTGTAGACGGCAGACTTGTATTGCTGACTTGGTTACTTCGTGATGCAAGAAATCCACGGACCTGTCGTGGGACGGTGAGGAGACCAGCACTCCAGCTGACGGAGAGGGCCGCTCAGCGGAGGAGCGCGAACCCACACCGCCGCCACAAACTGAAGTCGCGATGGAGTCGACGTTGGAGGAAGCCACCTTGGTTGAAGGTATGTGTCCTGTCACCACTAGTAGTCATCATGCATAGTAGTCGTAGCCGCTAAGATTGACTGCGTGTACTCATTGTGTTAGGAGCACAAGCTGAGAGAACCTCGATTCCGGAGGCCGTGGCCATGGAAACGGCTACTGTGGAGTCGGAGCCCACAGGACCGATGGTCGGGACAGCGGAAGAAACAGCCCCCGAGTCGGGTGCGGAAGTGCAGGACGATCCGCTCCACGGGACGAGCACGGACGTAGTCGTCCGCTCGCCCATCATAGAGGAAGCCGCGCCGATCCGTTCGGTGGCTATGGCAGAGGAGGCGTCTTCGAGCCGCGAGGGTCTTGAGCTGCTGGAAGACAATCTTGTCGATCCGGCCATTGTTGCTCTGAACATGGAGTCATGGCGGCGTACCCAGTAGTGGGTCAAGGTACGTTGCGAGTACCTCGAGTAGTCTTGTACGACGAAATACAAGTACCCGTTTGACTGTTCTGTCTACGCAGGATATTATTGAAAAATCCCGTGAGAAGTCCGAGTTGCTGAAGGGGTACGGCGACACAGTCCTTCGTGCCGAAGCCTTGGAGAAGGAGCTCGATAAGTCGAAGAAACATTCCGCCCTGCTCCAATCTAAGCTCAACGGTGCCTTCGCCCAATATCATGACGAAGTGCAAGAGATGCAGGCGAAGAGGGACGACTTGATTCGGAAAAACAAGTCGCTGCGCCAGAAGAATAATGGTATGCTTCCCACCAAAGCCTTTGAGTACTTATTAGGGTACCTTGGTGTAATCTGACAGTGTGATGAGTTGTCTGCAGAGCTTGAGGAGAGGGTCGACCAGCTGAAGGCGTCGGAGACGGACTTGAAGAACATCGTATATCGTGAGACCGACAAAAGAGAGGTACTTGAGTATGAGTACGCTCAGTTGCGCCATGAGTGTATCAAGCACATGGAGCTTCGTGAAGCCTCAGACCGTGACCTTATCAATTGCTATAAATCTCTGCAGAAGCTCAATGAAGATTGAGAGAAGTTGCGGGGCCAGCTAAAGGAACTTGAGGAAGCCGCGCTACCCATTGGAAGGCTGCTGGTGCCACACCCGGGCGGGCCCAAGATTGCTCCGCTGGTGGACCGGTTGAAGGAAGCCCCCGGGCATCTGGCGACGTATGTCAAGCACTTAGCGAAGTCGATCCCGAACCAAGTCTTGGCATATATGAAGTCATATTTCCCCAAGGCTCTAGTGAACGTAGTCACCGGTGGACTTGCGGCGAACTGTACTGACGATCAGTACAAGGCCCTCCTGGAGGAGATGGCGCCCATTGCTGAACAAGTGGCGGAAAAGCTCAACCTTTAGTAGGAGTACCTGTAGGAGTAGCTTAGAGTAGTTGATGTAAAACAAACAGAGTTGTTAGTAACTTGTTTGGATTATCAATGGAAGTTGTCCACAATATATCTGTGAAATAAGTACTCGTAGCCGCCACTTGCAACGAAGTGTGCGGAGTACCAAACCATGGTGGAGCTTGTGAGTAGTAGTACTCAGTAGGAGATGCCTGATTGGAAGGCACAGTAAAGAAGTTGAATGAAAATCAAACTTTATTACTGATGAATAACTACACCTGGATGGTGAGAGCCGTTTACAAGTGTAGTCGCCAGGACCCGGAGGCCGCCTACGGCTAAGTGGCGCTAGGACCCTTAGGCCGCTTACAGCTAGAGATCCGTTAGTAGTCGTATACACTGGATCTAGAGTACATGGTCTTGCAGACCGCCGCTAGAGTCCTCAGCGCTCTAAGCAACCCAAGATCCGTTAGTAGCCGTTGACGCTGGATCTTGGAGAAGAGTAGTCCAGAGACTAGTGCTAGGACCGGAAGGCCGCTTACAGCAAGGAGTCCGTGAGTAGTCGTGTAGACCTGGACCCGTAGAGTAGTCTAGCGACTACGCGTAGAAGCGACACAGCTGGTCGACGTTCCACGAGTTGCTGATGTCGTCGCCTTCAAGTGTTTGGAGGCGGTAGGAGCCTGGTCCAGTCACCTTAGAGATTGAGAAGGGACCTTCCCATGGTGAGCTGAGCTTGTGTAGTCCATCCGTGTTCTGGATACGACGGAGGACTAGATCGCCGACGTTGAAGGAGCGTTCCTTGACGTTGCGATCATGATAGCGTTGGATACCTTCGAGGTACCTTGCTGATTGGACGAGGGCGGCACAGCGGGCTTCTTCGAGACCATCGATGTCAACCCGTCTGCTGTCTTCTGAGATGCCTTCGTCGTATTGCTCTACTGCCGGGGATTCCCACATCACGTCGGCAGGTAGATTAGCTTCGGAGCCGTAGACCAGGAAGTAAGGGGACTGCCCCGTCGGCTTGGTAGGCTGAGTACGAAGCCCCCAGAGTGCGTTGGGTAGTTCCTTGATCCACTTGCCTCCTTTGGTGTTAGCTGCGTCGTGCAAACGCTTCTTGAGGGCGTCGAGTACCATCCCGTTAGCGCGCTCAACTTGGCTGTTGGCGCGGGAGTGGGCGACTGAGACGTACCAGACGTCGATCCCGCTGTTCTCGCAGTACTCCCAGAACTGATGGTTGTCCAAGTTGGAACCCAAGTCTGTGATGATGCGATGGGGCAGCCCATAGCGATGCACGAGTTCATCCAAGAAGTCGAGTACTCTGTCGGCCTTTGGGCAGGTGACCGGCTTGACTTCGATCCACTTGGTGAACTTGTCGATGGCCACCAAGACTATGTTGAATCCTCCTGGCACAGTTGGCAGAGGCCCAATCATGTCGAGCCCCCAGCAGGCAAAGGGCCAGGTTGGTGGTATGGTGACTAGATTGTAGGCCGGGACATGTTGCTGCTTGGCGAAGAATTGACATCCTTGGCACTTTCTGACGAGTTCTTCAGCGTCCGCCAGAGCTGTGGGCCAGTAGAAATCTCGTCGGAAAGCCTTGCTCACCAGCGTTCGAGAAGACGCATGGTTGCTGCAGACACCTTTGCGGATCTCCTCCAAGATATCCTTGCCTTCTTCTCAAGGTATGCACTTCATGAGTACTCCAGAAGTGGCACCTCACCTGTAGAGCTTGGCTCCGACTAGTACGTAGGCCTTGGCTCAGCGGACGAGTTGTTCGGCCAAGTTCTTGTCGGATGGGACCTTCTGCTCGCGAATGTAGTCGATGAAGGGTTGTCTCCAGTCCACGTCAACCATCATGACCTCCTGACCGGACTGTCGTGGTACAGGGTCAGTGGTCGTTGGCGCCGGCTCCGGGATGGATGGCGCGTGAAGCTCGTGGATGAAGACTCCAGCGGGTACTTACGCGCGAGTAGAACCAAGTTTCGACAGGATGTCCGCGGCAACATTGTTGTCACGGATGACGTGGTGGAACTCGAGACCGTAGAACTTGTTCTCTAGCTTGAGGACTTCCAGACAGTAGGCATCCATGTTCTACTTGTTGCGATCCCGAGACTTGTTGACTTGGTTGATGACCACTGCGGAGTCGCCGTAGACTAGTAGCCGCTTGATGCCCAAAGAGATTGTTTGAGACCTTCCAGAAGATCTGTAGGATGTACTTGAGTTGTTCGCCCTTTGGAGAGATCAGTAGTACCCCTGCACCTGCCCCTTCGAGCTTGAGTGAGCCGTCGAAGTACATCACCCAGTGTTCTGGGCGCTCGGTTGGAGTTGGTAGCTGATTCTCCCGCCACTCTGCCATGAAGTCGACTAGTGCCTAGGACTTGATAGCAGTACGTGGCTTGAAGTCGATATTGAGGGCGCCGAGTTTGACCGCCCACTTGGAGATTCTTCCAGTAGCATCCTATTGCGGAGTATGTCACCGAGTGGGTAGTCGGTGATAACAACAATCGAGTACTCCTGGAAGTAGTGTCGTAGCTTCCGCGAGGTAATGAGCACTGCGTAGAGTAGCTTCTAGACCGGCTGGTACCGTGCCTTGGACTCTGACAAAACCTCGCTGACGAAGTAGACTGGTCGCTGGACTGGGTAGGCGTGGCCTTCTTCCTGCCGCTCGACGACGATGGCAGTACTGACCACATGAGTAGTCGCAGCGAGGTAGAGCAGTAGCTGCTCCTTTTTGCGAGGAGCCGTGAGGACCGGTGGCTTAGACAGGAAGTCTTTGAGCTGCGCCAGAGCTTGATCAGCCTCCGCAGTCCATGCAAACTTCTCTTGATGCTTGAGTAGTTTGAAGAAGGGTAGTCCCCATTCTCCAAGCTTCGAGATAAATCTGTTCAGGGCCGCCATGCACCCGGTCAGCTTCTAGACATCCTTGATGCAGGTTGGAGCTTTCATGTTGGTGATGGCGGAGATCTTCTCGGGGTTGGCTTCGATGCCACGATGGCTGATGATGAAGCCGAGTAGTTTCCTAGACGGTACGCCGAAGACGCATTTGTTGGGATTGAGCTTCCATTGGTACTCTCGCAGGGATGCAAAAGTCTCTTCAAGATCAGTGATGAGCGTATCGGAGTTTCTGGTCTTGACGACCACGTCATCCACGTAGGCTTCGACGTTCTTGTTGAGCTGCTTGTTGAAGCAGGCTTGGATAGCTCGTTGGTAGGTGGCGCCGGTGTTCTTCAACCCGGACGACATTGTAGTGTAGCAGTAGGCGCCGAACGGGGTGATGAACGCGGTCTTCTCCTGGTCTTCTTCCTTGATAGCGATCTGGTGGTACCTGGAGTAGCAGTCGAGGAAGCAGAGCAGGTCACAGCCCACCGTGGAGTCGATGACTTGATCAATCCGCGGCAACCCGAAGGGGTCTTTGGGGCAGTGCTTGTTGAGGTCGGTGTAGTCGACGCACATCCTCCACTCGTTGGTATTCTTCTTGCGGATGAGGACGGGATTAGCGAGCCACTCAGGATGGAAAACTTCACGGATGAATCCCGCCGCGAGTAGTTTGGCGAGTTCCTTCTTGATGGCATCCCGTCGGTCGTCGGCGAAACGGCGAAGGTGTTGTCGTTCGGGGGTAGCTTTAGGGTCGACGTTAAGTGAGTGCTCGATCAGTCTCCTGGGCACCCTGGCATGTCCGCTGTCTTCCATGCGAAGATGTCTCGGTTAGCCCGGAGGAAGCTGACGAGCGCGTCTTCCTATTTCGGGTCAAGGCCCGCCCCGATCATGGTAGTCTTGCTGCTGTCGCCCGTCCCAAGGTCGATGGCCTTCACTTGGACTTCCTCTGGTGGCTGAGGCTTGTTTGCGGTGTCGGTCTTCTCGGGAATCTCGAGTTCGGTTGGGGCGAGCTTTTTGGACGCAGCAAAGATCTCCATCATTGCATTGGGTACTTGGTTGGTCGCTTCGAGTTCCACAGCTTCGGTGTTGCAGTCGAACGAAATCTTCAAGTCCCCTTGCAATGTGAGTACTCTGGCAGGACTTGGCATCTTGAGTACCAAGTAGGTGTAGTGTGGTACCGCCATGAACTTGGCGATAGCTGGTCTGCCGAGGATGGCATGGTAGGAGGTTTCGAAGTCCGCAACCTCGAACTTGATGTACTCAGTGCGGTAGTTCTCCCTTGTCTCCCCGAAGGTAACTGGCAGGACCACTGAGTCCAGTGGAATAGCCGCGTTACCGGGGACAATGCCGTAGAAGGGTGACGCGCTCTTGGTGAGCATGTCGGTGATGTCGAGCTTCATCTTCTTCAAGGTCTTGGTGAAGAGGATGTTGAGTCAGCTCCCGCCGTCGATGAGGACCTTGTTGAGTCTGGAGCCCGCGACTACAGGTTTCAGGACGAGTGGAAAATGTCCTGGCTCGGAGAAGCTTGTCCATTGGTCCGCGCGAGAGAAGGTAATGGGTACCTCCGACCACCTTAGAGGTGTCGGCACCGCTGGTTCAATGTTCAAGACTTCCTGTCGAGTGGCCTTCTGAGACTGTCTGGGGGGTAGTCCGCCGAAGAGGACATTCACCGTCTTGTCAGGTTCCTGGAAGTCACCGTTGCCCTCGTCGACTTTCTTCTTGCCCTTCTTGTCGTGAGGAGGCCATGGGTCGGGAGTATCCTTGAGTGCTCACCGGAGCTGGTAGCACTGCTTGGTGGTGTGATTACCATCCAGATGCCATGGGCACTTCTCTTTGAGCAAGTCTCTGAAGCCGCCTGAGGTCTTTTTCGAGTTGTCCTTTGCAGGGCGCTGTGTAGCCGCGACTATTTTGTCTGGCTTGCGCTTGTGGTTGGAGCTCGAGTAGTTGTTGTTGTGGCGACCCCCTTGATCTTTGTTGTTGTTGTTATTGCCGCCCGTGTTGCTCTTGTTCTTGCCGCGAATGGAGTCATACTTGGCGTTCGCCTTGTCCTCTTCGTCAGCCCATGATGTGATCATGTCCTTGAGCTTGGTGATGGAACTCGGGCGGCGGCGACCGATGTCTTCGATGGTGCGACGGTGATAGAGCCCATCTTGGAAGAGGTCGATGACTTCTTTGTCGGTGACGTCGACTACGGTCGCGCGCTTGTCGAAGAAGCGCTGCATGTACTGGCGAAGTGTCTCACCTTGTTCCTGCTTGACCATCGCTAGGTCCATGCGAGTACCCGAGCGCCCCATGGCGCCTGCGAAGTTGCTGGTGAACTGAGCCTTCAGCTGATCCCACTGGTCGATCGAGTTCTTTTCAAGTGACTCGAGCCATGTGAGTGGAGCCTGGTCCAAGCAGAAGGGGAAGAAAAGGCACTTCGCGTCATTGTTGCCACCAGCATTTTCGATGGCCAGGGCGTAACACCTGAGCCACTGAACTGGATCTTGCTTCGCGTCATACTTGGAGATCCCGAGAGGTTTGAATTTCTCGGGAAGAAGCAGGTTGCGAAGTCTTGCGGAGTATGCGGGGAAGCCGTCGCTGTCACTTGCTTCAGTAGCCTTCTTGCGGCGGATCTCGTCGATCTTGTGGCGGGCGTCCTAGCCGCCACGTGCATTGCCGGTGGCATGGCTAGTCACGTGGCCTCGGCCGCCGCGATCGCCGCCGCCACCGGCTCTTCTGCCAGCGTCATGGGATGAGCTCCCGCCGCTGCTGCCCCACCGCCGCCGCTGCTGCCCCGCCGCCGCCGCCGCCGCGACTACCTCCGGTGCCATCCTGGCTAATGCCGCCCTGTGAGGGTCCTCCACCTGAGGCTATAGAGCGGTTGGGATTTGGCTGGGCTTCACCACGGACACGGTTGTGTCCGCCGTCTGCCGGGCTGCGGCTAGTGGCTTCGTTGTTTCTAGCGTCGTGAGTTCTGACGGGGGGGGGGGGTACTTGAGTAACCCTGTTGTCGACCCGCATGAAGTAGGCGTCTTCAGCGAGTTTGGTGATGACTTCGCCCGTGCGGATCCCTTGGGCCTGCCGTGCTATCGTGGTGATAGACATGAGGCACTGCTCAGGAGTAGTGTGTACCCGGTTGGCGACTTGCTCCAGGGCCTCACTGAGGTTCCGGATGGGGAGAGTTTCCCGGAGACGTCTGCGTCGATCGTTCCGCTTCCTGTTGCGGTCACGCCGAGCGTTCTTGTCTTCGGTGGTCTCGTTTGGAGGTGCGTTGGCAGACAACTCATCCTCCGAGATGTCATCAAGGTACCGGTCGGGTCGGTTTTCCGAAGTCCCAACATCTGTGGCCGTCATGAAGACTTCACGGTCGGGAGTGCAGAGACTGGAGTCAGTAGTTGCCACCTCGGTGGGGGTGTGCTCATCGTTTAGAGCTAGCAGGGTCCCCTCCTAGAAGGGGAGTGAATCGAGGTAGGCGACGCAGTGTGAGTTGTCGTCCGTCAGGTCTGCAGGCTTGCGGTCGGGCCAGTAGACGAATCTGCCGGCAGGAGTGGATGTAATGACCAGGCCAGCGGCCAGACCTGACAGCGGTTCCTCAGTCATGTTGAGCTCGGACTCGGACTCGGACTCGATTGGGTCCGATCCGAAGTCGAACTCGTAGGAGGAGTCCGAGTAGTAGCCGGTTGCGGTGTTGGAGTCCGAGGAGTACTCGGAGGCGATCTCCTTGCCGGCCCGGCGTGCAGCGAGAGCTTCCGCGTGGGCCCTTCTAGCATTGTAGAGACCGTATGGGAAGTGCTCGTGGAGAGGGGCCGCTTCACATGATGGCTCAGGAGCCGGCTCGTTTGAGGCGTTCCAGGGTGACGTCGAGTTCGAGTTGGAGGCGGATCCGAGCTCGAAGTCGGCGACTTGGTTGTAGAGCGAAATTTCGCCGAATTTTTCGACGAGTGGCCCGTGGTGTCTTCGGGAAGCGTCACGAGCCCGGTCTTTGGGTCCGGGGTCATGGTGAGGTAGCGCTGGAACGATCCAGCGCCGTCAGCGGTGCAGACCCAGGAGCCGAAGACGAAGGTGTCGCCGCGGTTGAAGGCGACAGTTGGCTTGATGACGATTGAAGCCGTCGAGTTCGCCATGTGATCTTCGGCGAGTTCCCCTACCTGGCGCGCCAGCTGTCGTTGTTTTAGACCGGCAACCTACCAAGGGGAGTACCCGAGGTAGATGAATATGGCCTCACCGAGATCGGTAACTCGAAGGAGAGACACATGGCACACAATTTAGACAGGTTCGGGCCGCGAGGTGCGTAATACACTACGTCCTGTATGCTGCATAGCTCTGGATTGATAGGGTGTGTTTACAAGATGATGCGGATGATGAGATAGGGGTCCTGCCTCGCCTTATATAGTCCGGGAGGCATGGTTACAAGTCGGTTTGAGGGCAGAGTACTAGTCGTGTACGGCTAGGAGTACTTTACATGGATCCGGACATGTGTAGCTTCCTAACCGAGTACTATCCCTCTGTAGTCCTTGTGCCCCACGCCAGCAGGTGCCGTGTTGCCCAAGTCGAGTAGTCCCATGGGCCCATCGGGTAGTTGGTTCTGGTACCCACCAGAGTAGTGGGCCCAGGGATGTCCATACGACAGTTGGTTCTAAGTCTTGTTTAATTAGTAAGATAAGATGACACATAATTTGATATGTAATTATTCGATATTGTATATAGAACAATGGAGCACCATCCTCGCTATCCACTTCTTGAAATGCATTATGATGCGGCACACCGTGGGAGGAAGCTAGAAGAATGGTTGGAGGTATGTGACCTTGAAGTACTTATAGTTATTTTTTCCGATCACTATTTGAGTTGTGGTGTAAGTAACCTAGGCTTTGCTATATGTATATGCAACTTTAGGTACATAATTGGAAATATAATACACTAGGGACAAAAGGTTTATGCATTAATGTCTTGTATAGTAGCAGCTGTTTTTTTTGGAAAGATTGATATGTGGATGTGTCGCCAACCATTCTACACATTGTTTTTTTTGCAGGTTTTGAATCCGTTGCGGACCCGCACTCACCATCCTTTTGAATGGGATGATAGGTATGCCCCGTACCTTCATCGGGCTAAGCTTCTTCCGCTTGCAACATTGGTGAAGGCGGGGCTGCCAACCAAGGACCATGCCGCTTTGACAGCTCTAGTGGAGCGATGGAGGCCTGAGACACACACATTCCACCTTCCTTGTGGTGAGATGACAATAACACTTGAGGTTGTAGATGTCGGTGTTTTTGACCGGCAACCTACCAAGGGGAGTACTCGAGGTAGATGAATATGGCCTCGCCGAGATCGGTAACTCGAAGGAGAGACACGTGGCACACAATTTAGACAGGTTCGGGCCGCTAGGTGCGTAATACCCTACGTCCTGTATGCTGCGTAGCTCTGGATTGATGGGGTGTGTTTACAAGATGATGCGGATGATGAGATAGGGGTCCCTGCCTCGCCTTATATAGTCCGGGAGGCAGGGTTACAAGTCGGTTTGAGGGGAGAGTACTAGTCGCGTACGGCTAGGAGTAAGTTACATGGATCCGGACATGTGTAGCTTCCTAACCGAGTACTATCCCTCTGTAGTCCTTGCGTCCCACGCCAGCAGGTGCCGTGTTGCCCAAGTCGAGTAGTCCCAGGGGCCCATCGGGTAGTCGGTCCTGGTACCCACCAGAGTAGTGGGCCCAAGGATGTCCATACGACAAGCCCCCGAGTACTTTATAGTCGAGCAGGATGTCTTCGAGTAGTCTTGATGGCCTTGGCGAATAGTCCTTGAGCGTCCCCGAGTCCCACAAGCCGAAAGTCCTCAAGAGTGCTTGAACCATCCCGAGGTTGGAAGGTACTACAGCTGATCTTTGAGTAGTCTTGAAGTCTTCTCGAGTAGTCCCCAAGCGTCCCCGAGTGCTTCTCTCGAAGGTCTTCAATAATACTCGCGATGTCTCGATGAAGAAACCATATGGAAAATGCGATTCAGAGAATCACATTCCATATGGAATGTAGCCCCCGAGACTTAGGTCAAATCGTAGATTCAAGCTGAGGGTCAATCTGAAGTTCTGCCAATCTTATCCCGAAAAATCCGGAGAAAAAACCGAAGGACACGTGGCACGGAGCCCCCGAGCCTTGAGTCGAGTACTTCCTCTCGAATTAAAGGGTCATCTTGACTGTAGAATGTGTCCTGAGTGGGTCTTGAATCTGGTTGTATCCCACTGAGGTCATCTGAAGTAGTCGAGCCCCCGAGATGGAGAGCATCAAGTACTGCAAGTTGAAGAGTCACGCTGCTGCTGCTAGGTCACCCGTCTGGCGCCGTATCCGCCCGCTGAGAACCGAGCCGCCAGGGCCGGTTATAAATAACCGGTGAATCCTTTAGGATTTTTCACTCCTAGCAGTTGCATTCCTCAGATTAGATCTGAGTCGCCGCGTCCTCTGCTCCTCTGCTTCCGCCGCCGCCACGCTAAGACTTAGATCCATTTGCTCGCGCCGCCGTAGTTCACCCGCCACTGTAGCCCCGAGCGGATGCGAGTGAAGACACCCGTTACTTGGAGAATGAAGGGATCTCCAGCGAAGGGCAAGAAGACCGGTGCGTCGAAGAAAAGGAGCCGCGATGAAGAAACCGGGGATGCCGGCCAGTCGTCGACGTCGCCACCCTCGTCCCCTCGCCCCAATCCGGCGAAGGAGTGGAAGAAGGTGAAACTGAAGACCGAGGACCTCCTTGCCTTGGTCAACAGTGGGTTCCTTCGTGAGAAGGAGGTGGATCTATGGCGTACCGCCACCGGCGATCCGTACCCGATGGAGAAGAACCCGGACGAAATCCTGATGTTCGCCCGGTTCGTAGAGCGCGGATTGGCGCTCCCCGCCAGTGATTTCTTCAAGGGTCTGCTCAGGTACTACGGCATCGAGTACCTTAATCTCAACCCCAACAGAATCTTCCATGTTTCTTTCTTTTTACACTTCTGCGAGGCCTTTGTGGGGATCAAGCCCCACTGGATCTTGTTTCGGAAGTTCTTCCGGTTGAAGTCGCAACCGAGCACCAACGATACACGAGTAGTCGGGGGTGCCGGTATCCAGATGCGCGAAGACGCCGCCGACCAGTACCTGCCGTACAAATTGATAGACTCCAACCAGGACTGGAAAGCTAAGTGGTTCTACATCAGCAACCACCATCCTGAGCTGCCAAAACCGAGCGGGTGTCAATCGAAGCACAAGCCGTGGTGGAACACAGAGTCCACCATGCAAGAGGGTATTCAGCTACCCGAGTTGCTGAAGAAGATCAAGGTCTTGCGAGAAGCCGGTCTGAGGGCCAAACACGTGGCCTTCAGCTTTATGAAGAGGAGGGTGCAGCCACTAATGGCACGAGACACCCTCGGGTACCAGTACACCGGCGACAAGGATACGTCCCGGTTGCCTGGCTTCGAACTCGAGGACGACGTCATCGTCGAGAGGCTAGGCAAGATCTTTAAGGACATGCCGCCGTACACTCCTTGCCCAGTTCCCGAGTACTCCGCAGCTCGGCCGCCAAGCCAGGTCAGTAATCATGACAGAAGCCCCCGAGTACTGATTAGCTTGATGTAGTCGTACTCACATGTGCTGTATATTGTAGGATGATGTGGCAAAATACATCTCCATCCGGTCCTCCCCTCCGCATCTCGAAGGACAGGCGCAGGGAAAGGCGGAGCCCTAGGGGAAAGAGCGCCGCGTAGTCGGTGAAGGCAGTGACGCCATTGTCATCGAGTCCGGCTTTGATGACGATGAAGATGAAGAAACACTGCAACAAAGGTTCCAGCTGCGCTCCAGGTACAGCCGAGCTGGGATGCCAGACGTCCCAGTCATCATTGAGGGGCCGTCGAATCTCGAGGCTAACCTACTGGTGCCGCTGAGGAGGCCTCGCAACGTGGCGCGGAAACACGCTGTCAAGAAGCTGAAGATCTCCGAGACGACCAACCAAGAGGTAAACACCGCGACTAGAGTAGTCGAGCACAGCTGATAGGTAGTCGTGTGCTGAAGATTTGTCTTGTAATGTTGCAGGATATCCCCTCCCCGGACCCCGTAGATCGGGGTGACGAGGGGATCCTGGGCACCGTGGGGGCGGCAGCTGATAGGAGTATCAGCCCGCCTCTGTCAACCGAAGTAGTCGTGCCAGCAGCGGCACGGCAGGAGACCGGCGCTGCGGAGCCGCAGCCATCGGTTGAAGAAGGACGAAGCCCTCCGCCGGCTGTGGCTGTGGAACAACCAAAGGAGGCGTCTGTTGAGGCCGGAGCTGCGGCTGAGGCTGGCATAGTTGATATTGCCAGTATACTAGGTGCTCCGACCATGACCGTGGTGCGGTCAACACTGTAAGTGCTTATGAACTTTCAAGTAGTCGTGTGGACGGCAGACCTGTATTGCTGACTTGGTTACTTTGTGATGCAGGAAATCCACGGACCTGTCGTGGGACGGTGAGGTGGCCAGCACTCCAGCTGACAAAGAGGGCCGCTCGGCGGAGGAGGGCGAACCTACACCGCCGCCACAAACTGAAGTCGCGATGGAGTCGACGTTGGAGGAAGCCACCTTGGTTGAAGGTATGTGTCCTGTCACCACTGGTAGTCATCATGCATAGTAGTCGTAGCCGCTAAGATTGACTGCGTGTACTCATTGTGTTAGGAGCACAAGCAGAAGGAACCTCAATTCCTGAGGCCGTGGCCATGGAAATGGCTACTGTGGAGTCGGAGCCCATAGGACCGACGGCCGGGACAGCGGAAGAAACAGCCCCCGAGTTGGAGACTGCGGTGGCCCCCGAGTCGAGTGCGGAAGTGCAAGACGATCCGCTCCATGGGACGAGCACGGACATAGTCGTCCGCTCGCCCATCATAGAGGAAGCCGCGCCGATCCGTTCGGCGGCTATGGCAGAGGAGGCATCGTCGAGACGCGAGGGTCTTGAGCTGCTGGATGACAATCTTGTCGATTCGGCCGTTGTTGCTCTGAACATGGAGTCATGGCGGCATACCCAGCAGTGGGTCAAGGTACGTTGCGAATACCTCGAGTAGTCTTGTACGACGAAATACAAGTACCCGTTTGACTGTTCTGTCTACGCAGGATATTATTGAAAGATCCCGTGGGAAGTCCGAGCTACTGAAGGGGTACGGCGACACAGTCCTTCGTGCCAAAGCCTTGGAGAAGGAGCTCGATAAGTCGAAGAATCATTCCGCCCTGCTCCAATCCAAGCTCGACGGTGCCTTCGCCCAATATCATGACGAAGTGCAAGAGATGCAGGCGAAGAGGGACGACTTGATTCGGAAAAACAAGTCGCTACGCCAGAAGAATAAAGGTATGCTTCCCGCCAAAGCCTTTGAGTACTTATTAGGGTACCTTGGTGTAATATGACAGTGTGATGAGTTGTCTGCAGAGCTTGAGGAGAGGGTCGACCAGCTGAAGGCGTCGGAGATGGACTTGAAGAATATCGTATATCGTGAGACTGACAAAAGAGAGGTACTTGAGTATGAGTACGCTCAGTTGCGCCATGAGTGTATCAAGCACATGGAGCTTCATGAATCCTCAGACCGTGACCTTGTCAATTGCTATAAATCTCTGCAAAAGCTCAATGAAGATTGCGAGAAGCTGCGGGGCCAGCTGAAGGAACTTGAGGAAGCCGTGCTACCCATTGCAAGGCTGCTGGTGCCACACCCGGGCAGGCCCAAGATTGCTCCACTGGTGGACCGTTTGAAGGAAGCCCCCGGGCGTCTGGCGACATATGTCAAGCACTTGGCGAAGTCGATCCCGAACCAAGTCTTGGCATATATGAAGTCATATTTCCCCAAGGCTCCAGTGAACGTAGTCGCCGGTGGACTTGCGGCGAACTGTACTGACAATCAATACAAGGCCCACCTGGAGGAGATGGCGCCCATTGCTGAACAAGTGGCGGAAAAGCTCAACCTTCAGTAGGAGTACCTGTAGGAGTAGCTTAGAGTAGTTGATGTAAAACAAACAGAGTTGTTAGTAACTTGTTTGGATTATCAATGGAAGTTTTCCACGATATATCTGTGAAATAAGTACTCGTAGCCGCCACTTGCAACGAAGTGTGCGGAGTACCAAACCGTGGTGGAGCTTGTGAGTAGTAGTACTCAGTAGGGGATGCCTGATTGGAAGGCACAGTAAAGAAGTTCAATGAAAATCAAACTTTATTACTGATGAATAAGTACACCTAGATGGTCAGAGCCGTTTACAAGTGTAGTCGCCAGGACTCGGAGGCCGCCTACGGCTAAGTGGCGCTAGGACCCTTAGGCCGCTTACAGCTAGAGATCCATTAGTAGTCGTATAGACTGGATCTGGAGTTCATGGTCTTGCAGACCGCCGCTAGAGTCCTCAGCGCTCTAAGCAGCCCAAGATCCGTTAGTAGCCGTTGACGCTGGATCTTGGAGAAGAGTAGTCCAGAGACTAGTGCCAGGACCGGAAGGTCGCTTACCGCGAGGAGTTCATGAGTAGTCGTGTAGACCTGGACTCGTAGAGTAGTCGAGCGACTACGCGTAGAAACGGCACCGTTGGTCGACGTTCCACGAGTTGCTGATGTCGTCGCCTTCGAGTGTTTGGAGGCGGTAGGAGCCTGGTCCGGTCACCTTAGATATTGAGAAGGGACCTTCCCATGGTGAGCTGAGCTTGTGTAGTCCATCCGTGTTCTGGATACGACGGAGGACTAGATCACCGACGTTGAAGGAGCGTTCCTTGACGTTGCGATCATGATAGCGTCGGATACCCTCGAGGTACCTTGCTGATTGGACGAGGGCGGCGCAGCGGGCTTATTCGAGACCGTCGATGTCAACCCGTCTGCTGTCTTCTGAGATGCCTTTGTCGTATTGCTCTACTGCCGGGGATTCCCACATCACGTCGGCAGGTAGAATAGCTTCGGAGCCGTAGACCAGGAAGTAGGGGGACTGCCCCGTCGTCTTGGTAGGCTGAGTACGAAGCCCTCAGAGTGCGTTGGGTAGTTCCTTGATCCACTTGCCTCCTTTAGTATTAGCTGCGTCGTGCAAACGCTTCTTGAGGGCGTCGAGTACCATCCCGTTAGCGCGCTCAACTTGGCCGTTGGCGTGGGGGTGGGCGACTGAGATGTACCGAATGTCGATCCCGATGTTCTTGCAGTACTCCCAGGACTGATGGTTGTTGAAGTTGGAACCCAAGTCTGTGATAATGCGATAGGGCAGCCCGTAGCGATGCACGAGTTCATCCAAGAAGTCGAGTACTCTGTCGGCCTTTGGGCAGGTGACCGGCTTGACTTCGATCCACTTGGTGAATTTGTCGATGGCCACCAAGACTCTGTTGAATCCTCCTGGCGCAGTTGGCAGAGACCCAATCATGTCGAGCCCCCAGCAGGCAAAGGGCCAAGTTGGTGGTATGGTGACTAGCTTGTAGGCCGGGACGTGTTGCTGCTTGGCGAAGAATTGACATCCTTGGCACATTCTGACGAGTTCTTCAGCGTCGGCCAGAGCTGTGGGCCAATAGAAAGCTCGTCGGAAAGCCTTGCTCACCAGCGTTCGAGAAGACGCATGGTTGCCGTAGACGCCTTTGTGGATCTCCTCCAAGATATCCTTGCCTTCTTCTCGAGGTATGCACTTCATGAGTACTCCAGAAGTGGCACCTCACCTGTAGAGCTTGGCTCTGACTAGTACGTAGGCCTTGGCTCGGCGGATGAGTTGTTCGGCCAAGTTCTTGTCGGATGGGACCTTCTGCTCACGGATGTAGTCGATGAAGGGTTGTCTCCAGTCCACGTCAACCATCATGACCTCCTGACCGGACTGTGGTGGTACAGGGTCAGTGGTCGTTGGCGCCGGCTCCGGGATGGATGGCGCGTGAAGCTCGTGGACGAAGACTCCAGCAGGTACTTGCGCGCGAGTAGAACCAAGCTTCGACAGGATGTCCGCGGCAACATTGTTGGCGCGGATGACGTGGTGGAACTCGAGACCATAGAACTTGTTCTCGAGCTTGCGGACTTCCAGACAGTAGGCGTCCATGTTGTCCTTGTTGCGATCCCAAGACTTGTTGACTTGGTTGATGACCACTGCGGAGTCACCGTAGACTAGTAGCCGCTTGATGCCCAAAGAGATTGCGAGGCGGAGCCCGTGAAGTAGGGCTTCGTACTTGGCTTCGTTGTTTGAGACCTTCCAGAAGATCTGCAGGACGTACTTGAGTTGTTCGCCCTTTGGAGAGATCAGTAGTACCCCTGCACCTGCCCTTTCGAGCTTGAGTGAGCCGTCGAAGTACATCACCCAGTGTTCTGGGCGCTCGGTTGGAGTTGGTAGCTGATTCTCCCGCCACTCTGCCATGAAGTCGACTAGTGCCTAGGACTTGATAGCAGTACGTGGCTTGAAGTCGATATTGAGGGCGCCGAGTTTGACCGCCCACTTGGAGATTCTTCCAGTAGCATCCTGATTGCGGAGTATGTCACCGAGCGGGTAGTCGGTGATAACAACAATCGAGTACTCCTGGAAGTAGTGTCGTAGCTTCCGCGAGGTAATGAGCACTGTGTAGAGTAGCTTCTGGACCGGCTGGTACCGTGCCTTGGACTCTGACAGAACCTCGCTGACGAAGTAGACTGGTCGCTGGACTGGGTAGGCGTGGCCTTCTTCCTGCCGCTCGACGACGATGGCAGTACTGACCACATGAGTAGTCGCAGCGAGGTAGAGCAGTAGCTGCTCCTTTTTGCGAGGAGCCGTGAGGACCGGTGGCTTAGACAGGAAGTCTTTGAGCTGCGCCAAAGCTTGATCAGCCTCCGCAGTCCACGCGAACTTCTCTTGATGCTTGAGTAGTTTGAAGAAGGGTAGTCCCCGTTCTCCAAGCTTCGAGATAAATCTGTTCAGGGCCGCCATGCACCCGGTCAGCTTCTAGACATCCTTGATGCAGGTTGGAGCTTTCATGTTGGTGATGGCGGAGATCTCTCGGGGTTGGCTTCGATGCCACGATGGCTGATGATGAAGCCGAGTAGTTTCCCAGACGGTACGCCGAAGACGCACTTGTTGGGATTGAGCTTCCATTGGTACTCTCGCAGGGATGCAAAGGTCTCTTCAAGATCGGCGATGAGCGTATCGGAGTTTCTGGTCTTGACGACCACGTCATCCACGTAGGCTTCGACGTTCTTGTTGAGCTGCTTCTTGAAGCAGGCCTGGATAGCTCGTTGGTAGGTGGCGCCGGCGTTCTTCAACCCGAACGACATTGTAGTGTAGCAGTAGGTGCCGAACGGGGTGATGAACGCGGTCTTCTCCAGGTCTTCTTCCTTGATAGCGATCTGGTGGTACCCGGAGTAGTAGTCGAGGAAGCAGAGCAGGTCGCAGCCCGCCGTGGAGTCGATGACTTGATCAATCCGCGGCAACCCGAAGGGGTCTTTGGGGCAGTGCTTGTTGAGGTCGGTGTAGTCGACGCACATCCTCCACTCGTTGGTATTCTTCTTGCGGACAAGGACGGGGTTGGCGAGCCACTCAGGATGGAAAACTTCATGGATGAATCCCGCCGCGAGTAGTTTGGCGAGTTCCTTCTTGATGGCATCCCGTCGGTCGTCGGTGAAACGGCGAAGGTGTTGTCGTTTGGGGGTAGCTTTAGGGTCGACGTTAAGTGAGTGCTCGATCAGCCTCCTGGGCACCCCTGGCATGTCCGCTGGCTTTCATGCGAAGATGTCTCGGTTAGCCCGGAGGAAGCTGACGAGCGCGTCTTCCTATTTCGGGTCAAGGCCCACCCCGATCATGGTAGTCTTGCTGTTGTCGCCCGTCCCAAGGTCGATGGCCTTCACTTGGACTTCCTCTGATGGCTGAGGCTTGTTTGCGGTGTCGGTCTTCTCAAGAATCTCGAGTTCGGTTGGGGCGAGCTTTTTGGACGCAGCAAAGATCTCCATCATTGCATTGGGTACTTGGTTGGTCGCTGCGAGTTCCACAGCTTCGGTGTTGCAGTCGAACGAAATCTTCAAGTCCCCTTGCAATGTGAGTACTCCGGCAGGACTTGGCATCTTGAGTACCAAGTAGGTGTAGTGTGGTACCGCCATGAACTTGGCGATAGCTGGTCTGCCGAGGATGGCATGGTAGGAGGTTTCGAAGTCCGCAACCTCGAACTTGATGTACTCGGTGCGGTAGTTCTCCCTTGTCTCCCCGAAGGTAACTGGCAGGACCACTGAGCCCAGTGGAATAGCCGCGTTGCCGGGGACAATGCCATAGAAGGGTGATGCGCTCTTGGTGAGCATGTCGGTGATGTCGAGCTTCATCTTCTTCAAGGTCTTGGTGAAGAGGATGTTGAGTCCGCTCCCGCCGTCGATGAGGACCTTGTTGAGTCTGGAGCCCGCAACTACAGGTTTCAGGACGAGAGGAAAATGTCCTGGCTCGGAGAAGCTTGTCCATTGGTCCACACGGGAGAAGGTAATGGGTACCTCCGACCACCTTAGAGGTGTCGGCACCGCTGGTTCAATGTTCAAGACTTCCCGTCGAGTGGTCTTCTGAGACCGTCTGGTGGGTAGTCCGCCGAAGAGGACATTCACCGTCTTGTCAGGTTCCTGGAAGTCGTCGTTGCCCTCGTCGATTTTCTTCTTGCCCTTCTTGTCGTGAGGAGGCCGTGGGTCGGGAGTATCCTTGAGTGCTCGCCGGAGCTGGTAGCACTGCTCGGTGGTGTGATTACCATCCAGATGCCATGGGCACTTCTCTTTGAGCAAGTCTCTGAAGCCGCCTGAGGTCTTTTTCGAGTTGTCCTTTGCAGAGCGCTGTATAGCCACGACTGTGTTGTCTGGCTTGTGCTTGCGGTTGGAGCTCGAGTAGTTGTTGTTGTGGCGACCCCCTTGATCTTTGTTGTTGTTGTTGTTGCCGCCCGTGTAGCTCCTGTTCTTGCCGCGAATGGAGTCGTACTTGGCGTTCGCCTTGTCCTCTTCATCGGCCCATGATGTGATCATGTACTTGAGCTTGGTGATGGAACTCGGGCGGCGGCGACCGAAGTCTTCGAAGGTGCGACGGTGATAGAGCCCGTCTTGGAAGAGGTCGATGACTTCTTTGTCGGTGACGTCGACTACGGTCGCGCGCTTGTCGAAGAAGCGCCGCATGTACTGGCGAAGCGTCTCTCCTTGTTCCTGCTTGACCATCGCTAGGTCCATGCGAGTACCCGAGCGCCCCAAGGCGCCCGCAAAGTTGCTGGTGAACTAAGCCTTCAGCTGATCCCACTGGTCGATCGAGTTCTTTTCAAGTGACTCGAGCCATGTGAGTGGAGCCTGGTCCAAGCAGAAGGGGAAGAAAAGGCACTTCACGTCATTGTTGCCACCAGCATTTTCGATGGCCAGGGCGTAACACCTGAGCCACTGAACTGGATCTTGCTTCGCGTCATACTTGGAGATCCCGAGAAGTTTGAATTTCTCGGGAAGAAGCAGGTTGCGAAGTCTTGCGGAGTATGCGGGGAAGCCGTCGCTGTCGCTTGCTTCAGTAGCCTTCTTGTGGTGGATCTCGTCGATCTTGTGGCAGGCGTCGTAGCTGCCACGTGCATTGCCGGTGGCGTGGCTAGTCGCGTGGCCTCAGCCACCGCGATCACCACCGCCACCGGCTCTTCTGCCGGCGTCATGGGATGAGCTCCCGCCACTGCTGCCCCCGCCGCCGCGACTACCTCCAGTGCCACCCTGGCTGATGCCGCCCTGTGAGGGTCCTCCACCTGAGGCCCTAGAGCGGTTGGGATTTGGCTGGTGTTCACCACGGACACGGTTGCGTCCGCCGTCTGCCGGGCTGCGGCTAGTGGCTTCGTTGTTTCTGGCGTCATGAGTTCTGACGGGGGGGTACTTGAGCAACCCTGTTGTCGACCCGCATGAAGTAGGCATCTTCAGCGAGTTTGGCGATGACTTCGCCCGCGCGGATCCCCTGGGCCTGCCGTGCTATCGTGGTGATAGACATGAGGCACTTCTCAGGAGTAGTGTGTACCCGGTTGGTGACTTGCTCTGGGGCCTCACTGAGGTTCCGGATGGGGAGAGTTTCTCGGAGACGTCTGCGTCGATCGTTCCGCTTCCTGTTGCGGTCACGCCGAGCGTTCTTGTCTTCGGTGGTCTCGTTCGGAGGTGCGTTGGCAGACAACTCATCCTCCGATATGTCGTCAAGGTACCGGTCGGGTCGGTTTTCCGAAGTCCCAACATCTGTGGCCGTCATGAAGACTTCACGGTCGGGAGTGCAGAGACTGGAGTTAGTAGTCACCACCTCGGTGGGGGTGTGCTCGTCGTTTAGAGCCAGCGGGGTCCCCTCCTGGAAGGGGAGTGAATCGAGGTAGGTGACGTAGCGCGAGTTGTCGTCCGTCAGGTCTGCAGGCTTGCGGTCGGGCCAGTAGACGAATCTACCGGCGGGAGTGGATGTAATGACCAGGCCAGCGGCCGGACCTGACAGCGGTTCCTCAGTCATGTTGAGCTCAGACTCGGACTCGATTGGGTCCGATCCGAAGTCTATCTCGTAGGAGGAGTCCGAGTAGTAGCCGGTTGCGGTGTTGGAGTCCGAGGAGTACTCGGAGGCGATCTCCTTGCCGGCCCGGCGTGCAGCGAGAGCTTCTTCGTGGGCCCTGCTAGCATTGCAGAGACCGTATGGGAAGTGCTCGTGGAGAGGGGCCGCTTCACACGATGGCTTAGGAGCCGGCTCGTATGAGGCGTTCCAGGGTGACGTCGAGTTCGAGTTAGAGGCGGATCCGAGCTCGAAGTCAGCGACTTGGTTGTAGAGCGAAATTTCGCCGAATTTTTCGACGAGTGGGCCCGTGGTGTCTTTGGGAAGCGTCACGAGCCCGGTCTTTGGGTCCGGGGTCATGGTGAGGTAGCGCTGGAACGATCCAGCACCGTCAGCGGTGCAGACCCAGGAGCCGAAGACGAAGGTGTCACCGTGGTTGAAGGCGACAGTTGGCTTGACGACGATTGAAGCCGTCGAGTTCGCCATGTGATCTTCGGCGAGAGCCCCTACCTGGCGCGCCAGCTGTCGGTGTTTTAGACCGGCAACCTACCAAGGGGAGTACCCGAGGTAGATGAATATGGCCTCGCCGAGATCGGTAACTCGAAGGAGAGACACGTGGCACACAATTTAGACAGGTTCGGGCCGCTAGGTGCGTAATACCCTACGTCCTGTATGCTGCGTAGCTCTGGATTGATTGGGTGTGTTTACAAGATGATGCGGATGATGAGATAGGGGTCCCTGCCTCGCCTTATATAGTCCGGGAGGCAGGGTTACAAGTCGGTTTGAGGGGAGAGTACTAGTCGCGTACGGCTAGGAGTACTTTACATGGATCCGGACATGTGTAGCTTCCTAACCGAGTACTATCCCTCTGTAGTCCTTGCGCCCCACGCCAGCAGGTGCCGTGTTGCCCAAGTCGAGTAGTCCCAAGGGCCATCGGGTAGTCGGTCCTGGTACCCACAAGAGTAGTGGGCCCAGGGATGTCCATACGACAGTAGCCATGTTATTTGGGTTACGCATTGATGGGCAAGCTGTGACTGGCACTATCAACCCGGTTGGACGGAGGGACATGGTGGAGGCCTTGGTTGGAGTGCGTCCTGAGGAAAATGTGAAGGATAGGAAAACTTCTGGAGTGGGTGCTTCTTGGCTGGCCCAACACTATCGTCATCGACCACCTAATAATGCCCCAGAGGTTGTGGTTGCTAGGTACACCCATGCTTGGTTGTGGTAGTTGATTGCTGGATTTCTATTCCCTGATAGTCAAGGGAACACCCTTTCTTGGATGTGGCTACCAATAATTGGTCAAGATTGGGACATGATTGGCACATACAGCTGGGGGAGTGCGGTTCTTGCATGGATGCATCGTCAGCTTTGTGATGCTTGTAGGAGGTCTGGTGGTAGTGCAAATCTTGGTGGTTGTGCGTATCTTGTCCAGCTTCGGATGTGGGAGCGTCTTCCAATTGGACGCCTAGAACGTCATGAATACGGGGTATGCTATGGCACTTGCAACCTTAGTTTAATTGTGAATGAATGGAATTTTGGATTTTAGTACCATTAACCCTTTTCTTGTGTTGCAGGAAATTCCAGAGTTTGAGGAAGAGTCCTTGGGTACAGTTGGTTCCCTCTGGAGCAACGTTTCTACCATCCACGGCAATCCAATGCGGCGGTACATTGACTACAGCAATGCCATGTACGGCCTTAGAAGTAGCCATGTATGATTTGCCAACCATCTTTATGCCTACAACTTGTCTATAGAAATAAATAATTTTGCTTACAGATTCAACTTGATATGTAGGTTAATTGGGAGCCTTATAGTAGGACAGAGGTTGAAGAAATGGAGCTTAGTCCTCTGTGCAAGATGGATGCAGATTACTAGCGTAATGTTTGTCCACTAATTTGTTTCTTTGTTGTGGAGTACCATCTTCCCAATTGGGTGATGCGTCAATTTGGTCATCTTCAAACTTGTCCTCCAGAGTTCATCAACACAAGCCAACAACTTCATGCGTAAGTATTATTGCTCTTGCAGTCCCTTGTTTGCATATTTTGTAGTTACACACTCCTCATCACACAACCTAGAAAAAATTAGTATGAGTGAATACGTTTTGTTTTAACTACAACTAGAATCTTGAACATACATACTTCAAGTTAGATACTTCTAGTTGACAAGGTCGAAATAGAAACTTGAACTTAATACTAGAACTTAGAACTTAGCAAGTAGAAGTTGAAAACTAGAACTTTTATTCTTGCCTCCTAACGAGAACACCTTTTATGTTTGATCTTTTTGTAGCATTGAACGCCGGAGGGAAAGAGGTGCTAAGAATTGGGCGGAGAAGCACATTCACGCCGTAAATGCGTGGAATGTACGAGCAAACAATAGGGTTTATGGCGGTGCTCAGCACCGTGCTGGCCCTTTTAATCAGTATTTGGATTGGCTCAAAGAGAACACACGCTTGAAGCTGAAGGTTGCAATGGATGCTTCTAACATCGAGGACCTCCCTTCAGATCCAGAAGATGTATTCCCGGAGTATAATGAGTTCACAAGGACTGGAAGGCAGCCCAAGCGTGGTCCTTTTGAGGATTACATTGTAAGTTGTCGTGTGTTCCTTCTTTAGTTCATGCCTTGTTTGTCCCGGTGAAAATCTAATGTTGTGAAGTACACAGGGTCAACAACTTGGAAGGTTTGCTAACGAGTCAGAACAAGCTTTGAGTGTTCCTATTGGCTCTACGGAGGAAGCTAGTGTTCTTCGAGGCTTTGTTCAGGTTACTACATTTTCCTCTTCTCTTTTTTGTGATTGTAAAATGAAAAGAAAAGGAAAATCATTTAGAAGACTGTGCATGCAATTGATAATATCATTTGTATGAGTGTAGAGGCTTAGAAGGGGATGTAGGAAAATGGCATTCAAGATGAATTGCTTGTCGAGACCCCAACCTGCAGCTGATGTCCAAGATCCTCCACCTTCATCATCAAGGCATCGTGCATCCTCAAGCAGGGGGAGGGGGAGGAGCACAAGACAATCACCCACAACCACAACTTCTTCAGGTGCGATCCATGCATGCATATATTTCGATTTGGTTGGGTTAATCATGTTGGCAACATGAAATTTATGCTCAGATGTTTGAACTATTTTAGGACGACCACGACGTGGATCAGCCCTTGTAATTGGATCCCCTCGACGTTCTCCTAAACCGGAAAGTCCGGAATGTGAATCTGACAATAATAGAGTCTCTGACTATGAGCAAGATGTGCTTGGAGCATCTCAACTTGCGGACGCTCCTATAGCCAGTCATGCTAGTCCCGCACCCAAGCGGCGGGCGAGGTCATGTGCAGATATTGGCAGCCACAACACCGTTCCCACCAACCCAGGCAGGCAGCGTAAAGCGAAGAAACCTTACACTCCTCATCCGTCTAGTTCTAGGGGTTGAAATTGTGATCATGGTTCAATGGTTGAAGTATTAGGTAGTGTCGAGAAACTATGTAGTGGTGTTTGAACTATGTTGTGGTGTTTGAACTATGTCGAGGAACTGTAATCATGGCTCGTCGTGGTGTTTGAACTTTGTTGGCTCGTGGTGGTCTTTGAACTATGTTGGCTCGACGTGGTGTTTGAACTATTTTGCTTCATGGTGTTTTAGGAATGTAATGTGCTTGAACTCGATGAATTATTGTTGATAGGTGAAACTCGTAAGAAGTTTCGATCTGCAAGCGTACGGATCTCCTATGCCCTTCTTTACCTACGGGAGATCCCAAGGTTCTTGTCAACCCAAGGAGCAAGGGGATTACTAGCGTTTAACCTAACACTAATCTAGTTGATTGAAGACTTATGATAGAAAGATTAATCTATAAAGTAAAGATAAACCAACCCTAGATTACGTTAAAGAGAGATGAAAGGTGCACAAGTATGAAGAACGAATGCCCATGGAGTCTAGGCACTTGAAGATGCAATCACCCAAAACATTATAAACCCCCGATCCAATCTATCTAGGTGTGTGATCAAGGATTAGACTTTTCCCTTCCCTCGTACATGTCACTACGTGAAGGTAATCGGTACTAACCCTAATGAACACGGTATGTTGACGCGATCTACGGGAGCAACTCCAAAAGCATGGTAGCTAGCCTTAAACATTAAGCATCATCAACAAAAGATATGATAGACATATGATCCAAACAAGATATATAGGTGACTACACTTCAAGTTGCGTTACAACACCATGGACAAACGAAAGACTTTACCCCATCATGACGCTAGGCATGGCACTGTTGAGATGGTGGATGCCTCCGATGAAGATGGATCTTCGTTGTCCTTCAACTCCGGCGGCGCCGTGGCAAGCTCTCGGCGTCCTCCTTCCTCGTGGCGACCTCCCTTGGGCTTGGCAATGATCTCTCCTGAGTGTCCTCCCCCAAGGGTCTCTCTCGTAGTCAATTCTCTCCTCCTTGGCGGCTCTGAGGAACTAGATGGCGTCTCTGACGAATGGCGGCTTGCCCACGCGATTAGGGTTGCATCTACTTAACACCGAAGAAAGGGGGGCGCGAACCGACACCAAAACGGGCTGGGCCGGTCGGCATGGGCCGGTCGGCCTGGGCCTTTCTGGGCTCGGTTTCGGCCCAGTTTGCTCCACGCTCCATCTCTTGCACTTTGGATCATTGGCCCCTTCAATTGTGGGCTTTGGACGTCATTATCTCCGCGACCAAGTTGAGGGATCTTTATGCATGAACTTCCAGTCTTTTCATCTCGGTCCTCAGGAGTTCTCCATTCAAGCACATTGGTCCTTGCCACCTTTGGAGGTAAGTTCGCACATGGTCGGAGCTCCTTGATTGACTTGCAAAGCGTTCTCCGAACTAGTTGCATCTTCCCTCATTTAATACGTGAATTCCTGCAAAAACACTATACTCCAAAATGCACATCCAACGGTGAACTTGTTATATCATTAGTATGCCTAGTGGCAGGTTAGTTCCAAAATGAAGTTCAAACCATAACATAACAAGTGTTCTTGGTTGACGGAAATCGAAACAGTAGCAACACGAGACAACAGGGAACACACCAAGACGTTCACCCGAGCAAAACTCAACAAAGAGTCTGCACCGGTCACACCGGTGAGAGGCACCGGTCAGGCCGGTGTGACCTGAGCTCTCGGGATGAACAGCGCCCGCGGGTCAACTCCCCCAAATCCAACTCCGGATCTCCCGATTCGCTCCACTGATCTGTACAAGACTTTGGGGATAGTAGGAACACCTCATGGGCACTCCATAGCCAAGATTTGGTCCACCAAAACTTGCTAGAATGAGAGAAATCGAAGGATTTCCACCAAGAACACCTCTAACCCTAGAGCCAAAAAAACCCCAAAATTGAGCCCCTTTACTCACGGATTTGGGAGGGGAATCAAAGGGAAAAGAACCACGAAGGGTTCATGCATAGATCCCCTACCAAATCCCAAAGAGAAAGGTCTCAAAACCGCCACAAGAAATTTGCCAAGAAAAGGCTCCGAAAATCACCAAAAAGAGAAAACGGGAAGAACACAATCAAGCCTTGAGGAACCACGCCGAATCATCTATACATACCATGAAGGTTCATACAAGGTCTAGCTTCCGCCCGATCATCCTCCCCTCTCACAAGATCTCACCATGAAGCTCTCAAGCTAGTCCTAGAAATTCCAAAGGAAAAATGGAAGAGGAAAATAGCAAAACAAAATGAGCTATGGTTCCAAGAGATGGCTGCCATCCTCTCACCACTTGGGTTATATGGAGGCTAGCCGAAAGACTAAAATAGCCCTAAGGCCTAATACTAGGATACACACCCCCGAGGGGCACTTTGGGAAACTTTGTCTTCGCACCATCAGACGGATGCCCAGCGACCGCAAACTTGCTTAGCCTCGACGCAAGCCTTGCAATCCCGACGCGTGTCCTCCGCTTCGAAGTCTCCGGACTGCATCGTCGCACACCGGTCAGATCGGTGCTCCTCACCGGTCAGACCGGTACCCACCGGTCAGACCGGTCAGACCCACCGGTCAGACCGGTCCGATGCTGCTGCACCTCCGTCTTCGGTCTTGGCTTTGTGGATCAACCAAGGAACCCAGTGGTTTTCTGGTGAACCACTGGAAACCCCGCGAACTCGGTGTAGCCTCCGCCAATCACCACTCATGACTCGGCTCCCACGTAGTCCCGGCTCGACCTTAGTTTTGAGGCTCAACCAAGAAACCGTCCACGACTTCATCTTGCTGTTCTTGCCACCATGCGGCCCGCACTTGACTCCACTGGCCACCGGGTCCCTCGAACCAAGCCTACTTGTCTTCTCCACACCTGGAGGCCTCACCAGCAACGACCTTTCGCGCTTGTTCTTCACCTGCACCAACACCAGTCAAGCCGCAACCTGCACCTGCAATACTTAGCCAAGAATCAGTCCACACCACGTTGTCAATCACTCATCACACCAGGAAGCGACCATCCACCGGTCCTCGAACCACACATGGCTCTCAATCTCCCCCTTGATGAGTGCATTGACAACACACACGTTTTGGTAACCAAAGAGAAAAGGAAAAGAAAAGAAACGACTAAAAGAAACTCCAACAAGTGATCGAAAGCCAAAGAAAAGGCAAAAGAGCAAGATCACTTGAAGAAGACAAGTCTCGGACCCCTTAGGCAAGGGCAACGGCTCGACACATCCGAGACAAAACACGCTCAAGCAAAGAGCCCAAACCATCAATCCAAAGCTCGAAATCCACAAAGAGCTCCCCGTGCATACATGCAAGCTCCCCCTGAACCAATGCAACTCCCCCTGGACGAATGCATGCAAACCACATCGCAAAACAGAGCACTTGCTTCAGCCTTGCTCTGACCGGTCAGACCGGTCCACCTCACCGGTCGGACCGGTGGACAAGATCGTCCAGCACCTGATACTCACACCGGTCAGACCGGTGAGCAGCACCGGTCAGGCCGATGACCACCTGGGAAAAACTGGGAACTGCACGAGCTCAAAACTAGCTCGAAACCACTTGGAAACCTTCTAAATGCATGCAGCAGGCCAAAACATGCTCAACCTTCTCCCCCTTGTTGACAATGCATGAATCAAGCCAAAAATGCAAAAAAAATGCAACCTAGAGCTTCTCAAATAGACAAAATTCAACATAGCATGCTACACACCTCCAAATGAGCAAGTTAGATACTCTATAGCTTCGTATGGACAAAAACTACAAGATCACCAAGTTTCACAACCATTGGACGAAGCTAAGATAGAAATGACCATTTTTGCGAAAAGTTCCCTCTCATGAGCAAAGTCCTAAACATGAGCAAAACATGTCAAAATGGCAAAGCCACACAAACTTCATGCTAGGACAACCATTCTAAGCATAAGACCATCATAAACACCACACAAGCACCTTATGTCATGTCAAAGCTACCGAACCATGTGCTTACTTCTAAAAATGAGACTTCTCATTGGTAAGCAACATGCAAAGGTTTAGCACCCAAAAGTAAGTAAATTAAGCACATATGACATGGGAGCACATTTTCCAAGCAATTTACATTTCATTTTCAGATTTATATTTGGTACATGAACTGTCTTTGCGACAAAAAGGAACTTATGCCCCTCCACAAGATAAAGCATGGGGGCTAAACATTCATGATGGCAAATGAGCCTTTGGCCCCATATGATCAAAATAAGCTATCCAACCACAAATTAAGCATAGCCAAGCCACAAAAACATGTCAAGATCATATAAAGGCATTTACTCACAAGAGAGCATACATGTAACATTTTTGAAAAACATAGCCATCAACCATGGATATAAATCAAGATCATCAAGAGCTGAGCCAAACTAACCATAGCTTACCAACCTACCTCACAAGGACATATATAACATACCATGGTGAACAATGTATATAGGAGAAGCTTTTCCTACTCAATGCATATGATACAAAATGCATGCAACCTAAGATACAAAGATGCCTATACATCATGTTACATATGCAATGCAAAATGCAAGAAATGCACAAAGGAAAGCTATACATATGCTACAAAGGAGCTCCCACACACCAACTCAAGAAATCAAACAAACACCAAGCTCCCCCCGCAAACGAGTGAAAGTTGCTTGATCTAGGGGTTTGGTGAAAATATCGGCTAGCTGGTCATGTGTGGGTACATGGATCAAAGCGATTTTTCCTTTCTCTACGTTGTCTCTAAGGAAATGATACCTCACTTCTATGTGCTTGGTTTTGGAGTGGAGCACTGGGTTCTTTGCAACTTTTATGGCACTGGTGCTATCACATTGAAGTGGGACGTGGGTATACTCCTCACCAAAGTCACTCATGGTGTATGTGATCCAAAGGAGCTGAGAGCAACAACTAGCTGCGGCCACATACTCTGCGTCGGTAGTGGATTGAGCAACACTCGATTGTTTGCGGGAAGACCAAGACACCAAAGAAGAACCCAAGAACTGGCAAGTCCCAGAAGTGGACTTCCTATCCAACCGACACCCGGCAAAATCCGCGTCTGAAAATCCATGAAGAGCCAAAGAAGAAGACGCGGAGTACCAAAGGCCGAAGTTGGGAGTATGACGCAAATACCTGAAAATGCGCTTGACAGCTTGCTGATGTGAAGTCCTCGGAGACGCTTGAAAACGAGCGCACAGACATACCGAGAATTGGATGTCCGGCCTCGTCGCCGTCAAGTACAGGAGTGACCCGATCATGCTCCGGAACTCCTTCTGATCCATGTGTTCACCTTCCTCATCCGCATCAAGAGCTGTAGTCGTACTCATAGGCGTCGCCATAGCCTTGGAGTCCTCCATCTTGAACTTCCTCACAATGTCCTTAGTGTACTTAGCTCAGTGCACAAATGTTCCTTCCTTTGATTGCTTGATCTGGAGCCGGAGGAAGAACTGCAACTCGCCCATCATGCTCATCTCAAATTCCCTGCTCATATCTTCTGCAAACCTTGCAACCAAAGAGTTAGATGAGCCACCAAAGACAATATCATCCACGTATACCTGCACAATCAGGATATCTTTGCCCTGCCTGAGGAGAAACAAGGTCTGATCGACCTTCCCCATCTCAAACCCTCTCTCAAACAGAAACCCCCTCAAGCTACCGTACCAAGCTCTAGGCGCCTGCTTCAACCCATACATCGCCTTCCTCAACTTGTACACCCGGTGGGGGTACTTCTCACTCTCAAACCCCGGTGGTTGCCTCACATACACTACTTCCTCCAAGACACCGTTTAGGAAAGCACTCTTCACATCCATTTGGTGCAATTTGAACCCTTTAGCCATGGAAAAGGCTAGAAGGATCCTAATCGCCTCCAAATGAGCCACGGGAGCAAAGGTCTCCTCGTAGTCGATCCCCTCTTTCTGACTATACCCTTGCACCACCAACCTCGACTTGTTTCTCACCACCTCTCCTTTCTCTCCCTCTTTATTTTTCCACACCCATTTTGTCCCAATCGGCTTACACCCAGGTGGAGGGTCAACCAACTCCAAACTTGGTTTCTCTCAAAGTTCTCCAACTCCTCATGCATCGAGTTAACCCAATTATGATCAGCTAGCGCGTGTCCAATGTCTTTGGGCTCAAAAGTAGCAACAAAAGTAGCATGAGCAAAGTGAGAATTGTTTCAAATCCTCGACCGTGTAGTACGTTCATTGATGTCACCGATGATCCTCGAAGCTGGGTGATCCACTTGAACTCGCCGGGGAGGTTCTCGCCTTGATGCTACCTCCCCCTGGAAAATCTCTTCGCCAAGTTCCTCGTCACCTGCACACTCAAAAACAAGCTGACTACGTGGATGTGTCTCATCGAAGGTTACCTCGCAAGTCTCCACGATTTGGTTAGTTTCAAGATTGAGCACACGATATGCTCTAGAATGAGATGCGTAACCAAAGAAAATGCCATCGACAGACCTAGCCTCGAACTTGTCCAACTTCTTCCCTTTCTTAAGAATGAAGCATTTACAACCAAAGACATGGAAGTGACTCACCTTGGGTGTGCGACGGTGCATCAACTCATAGCATGTTTTCTTCTTGTGGACCCTGAGGTAGATCCTATTGGACACGTAGCACGCGGTATTGACTGCCTCAGCCCAGAACCTTCTCGGAGTCCTATGCTCGTCGAGCATCGTCCGAGCCATCTCGCACAAGGTTCTGTTTTTCCTTTCCACCACGCCATTCTGGGGAGGCGTATACAGACTCGAAAACTGGTGTTCAAGACCCAAGTCATGGCAAAAGGTTTCGAAACGAGAGTTTTTGAATTCCGAGCCATTGTCACTGCAAATCGCTCGTATGGCATCTCCGTGCCTCTCGTTCCTCAACCTCAAGACAAGATCTCGAACAAAACCAAACGTCTCCCCTTTCTCTTCCAGAAAGAAAACCCACGCATACCGAGAGTAGTTGTCCACCACAACTAGGACGTACCACTTCCCACCCACAGATCGCACACGAGCTGGGCCAACAAGGTCCATATGGAGCAGCTCGCATGGACGCTCCGTCATCACATCGGTGAGGGGCGAGTGAGAAGAGGCTACCATCTTGGCATGCCTACATGGTGCACAAACCAACTCTTTCTCAAACCTCAACCGTGGCAATCCTCGGACCAAATTGAGTTTACTCAAGCGAGACAAAAGGTCAAAGCTCAAGTGACCCAACTTCCTATGCCACTTCCACAACTCACTCGAAGAACCAGCCAAAAAGCAATGAGCCACACCAGAAGACTGAGAGAAATCCGCTCGGAACACTTGACCCTCGGGAACGACCATGCAAACTAGGTCCCCTCGAGAATCCAAAATCCGAGAACCACCAAGCCGAAACAACACCTCAAAGCCCTCATCCAAAAGCTGGGAAACAGAAAGCAAATTGAATCCGAGTGATTGAACAAGAGCAACCCGCCTGAGAGTGACCTTGTCACTTACCTTAATCTCACCTTCTGAAAGCGCACGCCCTCGCCCATTGTCCCCAAAAGTGATGTATGTCTTGGACACCACCGAGACGAGACTTGAGAACCACCCCTTGTCTCCGGTCATGTGCCTCGAGCAACCGGAGTCAATCAACCAAACGTTCCTCAAGTCTCCCACCTGAAATTCAAAAATGAGCACGCGAGTGAACAAACGACTCAGCACCGGGGTTAGTACCAAACGAGTAAAACCAGTGCCGAGCCATTTGCTCCAAAGTGGGGTTAGCACAAACCATATCATCACGTCTATCAAAGCTACCACCACGAAAACCACCACGGGAACCATCTCTAGGGAACCACCCCTGTCTAGCTGGAGGAGAACGAAAACCACGAAAGGAAGACCGTGGACCGTTCCTCCTCTCCATCTCAGAGCTACGACTCCTCCCACCCTCGTATTGAGCACGAGGTGGAGAACGTCTAGCAAACTGACCACCTGCAAACTCTCCATGCCAACCACCAGAACTACAACCACCAAAACCGAACCGAGCATCCTCACGAGCACAGAAACCAAGCCTCTGTCTGCCCAAACCAGGACCGGTCTGACTAGTGGAGTGCACCGGTCTGACCGGTGGTGCTCGGCCAGCAGCACCACCTGCCACCCTTCGATCTCCCCAAGCCGGAACCGTCCTCACAATCGCCTTGGCCCTAGGTATTTGCATACGAGGCTCAGGTAACCATTTGAAGGGCGGTACCTGTCCTTGTTAGCCCACTCCTTAACCATTCTCTCCTCACGCTTTCTCTTGAAGCAAAACTCACCCTTGTGACCATCTCTCCAACAATAGTCACAATGAAACCGTATGGGCTTAGGTTTAGGCTTGGGTTGGGGCTGCTCACTTGGTTTCTCCTCACTCGGCTTCTCACCCTTCTTCTCTCCAATCTCACTCTCCTTGGAGCTCACAAACTTCACCGGTTTTTGCAAGTCATTTGTTGGGTGAGGAAATATGGGAGGATCTAGGGTTGTGTCAAGTTTGTTTCTCAGTGGGTTGGGCTTAGAAGCATAGGCGTTTTTGTGGAAGGTTTTTGGTGAAGCTTGGATATCACTAATCTTCTCTCCTCCCTCACCACTACACTCTCCAACCTTCTCCGAACCAAGCGCTTTCCCATCATAGCGCTTGTATGCCTCTATCATCATCCTAAGCTGTGGTTCATGACCCGATAACCAACCCATCATTTTTCTTAAATCATCATTCTCATCCTGCAAGCGATCCACGTAGTGTGCAAGTTCCAGATTTTTCAAAGCATGCAACTCACAAGTAGAGCAAGAAGTGGGAATAGGCTCTTTCAACTTAGCCTCAAGCGAAACAGTGTAAGCAAGCATCTCATCAATCTTTCCATGCAAAACAGGGCAAGAAGTGCAAGCACCTAGCAAAGCAGGTCTAGACTTAAGCTCAGCCACTTCAACCCTAAGCACATCTAGTTCATCACAAGTAGAAGCATGCTTATCCTTAAGAGTAGTAAGATCAGCTAGGTACACAGAGCAGTCACCACAATCAATCTCATCAGAAACCACAGGTGAAGCCTTAAGCGAATCTATCTCAAGCTTAGCATCAAGGTTCTGGGTTTCTAGCTCAGCTACTCGGTTCCTAGCATCTTCTACTGAGGCCCTAAGCTCTTTCCTCATCTTCTTGGCCTCTCTAAGCATGTCATCACGATTATCAAGCAACTTGCCAAGACGCTCATTCTCCTCACGCAAGAAGGGAAGCTCGTCACGTACCTCATCCTTGGAGTCAGAGTCCGAGTCGCTCTGGTGACTCTTCTTGCTGCCGGAGCCACGAGCCATGCCGCAGAAGCCATCTCTCGCGTAGCAGCTCAGCCCGCTCAAGTTCTTGGATGACTTCTTGTTCTTGCGCCGATCACCTTCATCTTCACTACTGCTCGAGCTCGAGGAAGAGTAGGCGGAGCTGGAGTCGACGTCGCTCGCTCCTACCATCGCTCGAGCCTTCCTGCCTCGGCCGTCCTTCTTCCTCGACCGTCGCTCGTCCTTGTGCTTGTTCTTGTGCTTGTGATCACGCCTCGATCGGTACTTGCCGTCCTTGTTCGACCGGTGCTTGTAGCCGTCCTTGTTCTCCATCTTCTCCGGACAGTCGGCGACGAAGTGTCCTGGCTTGCCGCACTGAAAGCATGTCCGTGGATTCTTTCTTGTGTTCACCCGGTTCTCGTGCAACCTCTCGAACCGCCTGGTCAGCAACGCCAGCTCGTCCTCTCCAAGCACGTCGAACTCCTCGTCTGGCAAAGACATCAAAGAAGACAGAGAGTACATCCTGGAGGATGCGTTAGCATTAGACTTAGCACCTTTGCCACCGATGAGAGCAAGACTATGAGAGTCAGTCGGGCTCTCGATCTTGGCTGTCATACCACGGTCCAACTCTGCTGACTTGAGCTTCGAGAACAGCTCGTTCACGGTCAGGGTGTCATACTTCTCAGACTCAAGAATAGCCTCGACCTTTCCGTCCCATACGGTGCGATCCAACGAGTGCAAGAGCTTCACGGCCACATTGGCTCTCATGTTGTTCACCACAACCGTAAACTGCTAGAAAAGGGCATCGACGGACTCGTCGGGGAGATGAGTGAAATTCTCGTACTCTCTCCGGTAAGTCGCGTACATCCGAGCCTGAACCTGAGCATTCCCAGCATGAGCATCCTTCAACTGCTCCCAAATCCTACAAGCTAAGTCCTCTGTCTGAACCCGATCGAATTCGGACTGACACAGAGCACAAAACAAGTAGTCGACCACCTTGTTGTTGGCGTCGAACATGTCCCTCGATCCCGGAGCAAGGAAGTTAATCGGATGAACATAAGTTGTGTTCACCGTAACGTCCCAAAGGATCTGACCCTTACCGCGGAGGAAAGCCGCCATCCGCCTCTGCCACATCTGGTAGTTTTTGCCATCGAAGTGCGGAGGACCCGAACCCTGTTCCTGGTACGCCATCCTTGGATCTTAGACTGGTTAGAATCTGAAGATCCGTAACTGGCTCTGATACCACATGAAGGACCGAAACTGGCGACCAGAGAGGGGGGGGGAGTGAATGGGAGCCGATAAAAATTCTTTTCGAAGGAGATGGGAACTCCGACAAGACGAACACGGCTTCCAAAACATGTCTCCGACTCAACTACCCAAGTTGGCCAAGACCACGCAGCCACTAGAGTGCTACTGGTCCTAGGAACCAACAACCACCTAGATCTACTCGAGAACGCAGCGGAGAAAGCAACTCGAGCACCACTGGACTGCACCGGTCAGACCGGTGAGCAGCACCGGTCAGACCGGTCCCTGCTGGAGAAACCTGGCAAAATCTGAGAACTTCCACAGAAGGCTCCTACACTGGTCAGGCTGGTGTAGCTCTCCGGTCAGACCGGTCCAAGCCAGGAAATCCCAAATCCACCAAACAGACCTACCGAGCTCCAAAACTGACCAAACTCGAAACAGTAGCAACACGAGACAACAGGGAACACACCAAGACGTTCACCTGAGCAAAACTCAACAAAGAGTCTGCATCGGTCAGACTGGTGAGAGGCACCGGTCAGGCCGGTGTGACCTGAGCTCTCGGGATGAACAGCGCCCGCGGGTCAACTCCCCCAAATCCAACTCCCGGTCTCCCGATTCGCTCCACGGATCTGCACAAGACTTTGGGGATAGTAGGAACACCTCATGGGCACTCCATAGCCAAGATTTGGTCCACCAAAACTTGCTAGAATGAGAGGAATCGAAGGATTTCCACCAAGAACACCTCTAACCCTAGAGCCAAGAAAACCCAAAAATTGAGCCCCTTTACTCACGGATTTGGGAGGGGAATCAAAGGGAAAAGAACCACAAAGGGTTCATGCATACATCCCCTATCAAATCCCAAAGAGAAAGGTCTCAAAACCGCCACAAGAAATTTGCCAAGAAAAGGCTCCGAAAATCACCAAAAAGGGAAAATGGGAAGAACACAATCAAGCCTTGAGGAACCACGCCGAATCATCTATACATACCATGAAGGTTCATACAAGGTCTAGCTTCCGCCCGATCATCCTTCCCTCTCACAAGATCTCACCATGAAGCTCTCAGGCTAGTCCTAGAAATTCCAAAGGAAAAATGGAAGAGGAAAATAGCAAAACAAAATGAGCTAGGGTTCCAAGAGATGGCTGCCATCCTCTCACCACTTGGGTTATATGGAGGCTAGCTAAAAGACTAAAATAGCCCTAAGGCCTAATACTAGGATACACACCCCCGAGGGGCACTTTGGGAAACTTTGTCTTCGCACCATCGGACGGATGCCCAGCGACCGCAAACTTGCTTAGCCTCGACGCAAGCCTTGCGATCCCGACGCGTGTCCTCCGCTTCGAAGTCTCCAGACTGCGTCATCACACACCGGTCAGACGGTGCTCCTCACCGGTCAGACCGGTACCCACCGGTCAGACCGGTCATACCCACCGATTAGACCGGTCTGATGCTGCTGCACCTCCGTCTTCGGTCTTCGGTCTTGGCTTTGTGGATCAACCAAGGAACCCAGTGGTTTTCTGGTGAACCACTGGAAACCCCGCGAACTCGGTGTAGCCTCCGCCAATCACCACTCATGACTCGGCTCCCACGTAGTCCCGACTCAACCTTAGTTTTGAGGCTCAACCAAGAAACCGTCCACGACTTCATCTTGCTGTTCTTGCCACCATGTGGCCCGCACTAGGCTCCGCTGGCCACCGGGTCCCTTGAACCAAGCCTACTTGTCTTCTCCACACCTGGAGGCCTCACCAGCAACGACCTTTCGCGCTTGTTCTTCACCTGCACCAACACCAGTCAAGCCGCAACCTGCACCTGCAATACTTAGCCAAGAATCAGTCCACACCACGTTGTCAATCACTCATCACACCAGGAAGCGACCATCCACCGGTCCTCGAACCACACATGGCTCTCACACTCATTTAAAATGGCTATCCTAGATAATTTCATAAACTCTCACCTCCCATAAGTCTCTCATTTATAATGTAAGGTGGAGCTTTAGGTATGGCTAATGAAGTTAGCACAAGTATTATCAAGCTAAGAAAATCCTCTAGTGGTCGTTCACCTTCCAAGCCAATGATCATGAGAGTTAAACCATAATGTAAGGGTATCAAGGATGAGAAGATTTAGAATGGTGGACATGTGCAAAGGGAAAAAGAATAATGACTTCAAGGCACTAATGATGTCCTCGATGTCGGATTGCACATGGTATGGAATATCGAAGATTCGTTCTCAACATCATCGCATCCTTCCTTGCACTTCTCTTGATCTTCACTTGACTTATCATCCCTCATTGTATCCTTCTTGCTTTGCCTTGGATTTTTCTCTCTTTTTCTTTTTCTCTCTTCTTTTCTTTCCTTTTCTCTCTTTTCTTCTTCTTTTCTTTTTTTTTCCTTTTCTCTCTTTTCTTCTTCTTTTCTTTTTTTTTCTTGTGTGTGCGCACACACATATACACATACATATTTTTTTCTTTCCTCCACATCTTTATCTTCTTTTCCGAAGCCTTTCGCCCATCTTTTTGACATGAATACCAATCTGAATTTTAAATAAAACCTTACCTAAAAATTGAACGAATCTTCGGACATGGGTTGTGTTCAAGGAATAAGATGATAAAAAGATGTTTGTGGTTTCAGGTATGGAATCCGGCGATGTATGGGGCATTCAATGTGAAGTTCCCACTACTGAATATATGACGAGGCTAGCAATAAAAGATATAACATGAAGGACATGATCATTGCTTGAAATTAGATCTCCCAAGAGAGTAAAGTCCTAACCCAATTCATCATGCTAAACAACACTTATGGTGGAGTATATATATATAGTTTAGGCCTTGTATAGGATAGACTTGCCTCTCAACTTGGAGAAGGAAATTGCTAACCTTCATTGCAAGGGGTTTTTCATAATTTTCAGAAATAAACACCTCCAATATTAGTATTACTCAAAGCATAGCCAAAGTAAGGTCCTAGATCAAAGTTGAGCATGGATACTTTCAAAGGTAAACTTCCACTAAGCACCACGGTAAACAATTATTCATAATGCTCATGCTCAAATAATAAGGATAAAAGAAAGACATAACAAGTAAAAGAAACAAAAGACTTGCACGACACAAAATGTATAAGACTCTTTTTATTTCTTTTTCTTGACTCAACGCTAATTTAAGACACATCACGAGCTAAAAATTTAAAAACAAGACTCAAACTTGACTCAACTTTAAGACTCTACCTTCCACCACTTGAGCAAAAAAGTTTTAAAAGAGCTAACTCCCCCCACGCTTAGATCTTACGACGTCCTCGTCGTAATTTTTCAAGAGGTACAAGAGGGACGCTAGCTACTACACCTAATGAAACTTCCCACAAGAAGAGCACCACTCCTTCTTCAGGGAAACTCAGCCTAAACCCTATCCTCCCTATTTTTGAAGTTGCTAAAAAGGTTGGCAAAGATAGGAAATAAACCGAGCCATGTCCCAGAGAAAAATGGGCCTAAACCGATGCAGGGGGATGCAGGGCCGGTCGGCATGGGCCGGCCGGCCTACCCCCTTGTTTTGGACCCCCGTGGCCCACCTTCTGCAGGCCTTTGTGTTTCATACATACTAGCCTATGTGGTGAAAAAGGTCCAGCTAAAAATTGCAAAAAGGACTCGATAAAAAATAAGAAAAGAAAACGAAAATTTATTTACAGAAAAGTTACCTTGTTTTACGTCTTAGGCTTGACGCTCGGGCTCGTCCTCCATGGTGTATATGTCAATGTAGTCGATGGGCATGACGTCGGGCTCAAGAAAAACCTTCAATCGCTGTCCATTAACCACATATTGGTCTCCTTTTATATCCATAATCGTTACCGCTCCACTTGGCGAGACCGAGTGGATGACATACGGTCCATCCCATTTGCTTTTCAATTTGCCTTTCCTGAATATCTTGAACTTTGAGATAAAGAGGAGGACCTTGTCGCCTTCTTTGAATTCCTCCGCTTGAAGTCTTTTATCATACCATCGCTTCATTCTTTCCTTGTAGATGGTTGCGCTCTCATAAGCTTTAAGCCTCATCTCTTCTAATTCACTTATTTGAATCCTCCGTTTGATTCTCGCGGCATCCACATCAAGATTCATCTCCTTGATTGCCGAATACGCTTTGTGCTCTAGTTCCAAGGGCAAATGACAAGATTTCCCATAAACGAATTGATATGGTGTCATACCTATTGGTGTCTTGTGTGCCGTCCGATATGCCCATAATGCTCCGTCCAACTTTTTCGACCAATCTTTATCTCCCTTCTCAACAGTCTTGTTAAGAATACTCTTGAGTTGCCTATTTGAAGTTTCCGCTTGACCATTGGTTTGTGGGTGGTAAGCCGTGGCCACTCTATGCTCGATCCCCAACTTGGACAAGCACTTTCTAAAACTATTTCCCGTGAAGTGTGTTCCTCCATCACTTATCAAAATTCGCGGGACTCCATAGCGTGGGAATATAACATTCTTGATCATTGATATAGATTCCTCCGTTGAAGCTCTTCGACAAGGGATGGCCTCTACCCACTTGGATACATAATCAACCACTACTAATATATGCTCATATCCATTTGAATTAGTGAAAGGCCCCATGAAGTCAATTCCCCATACGTCGAATATATCAATTTGCAAGTTATAATTTAAAGGCATAGCATCCTTTGAGATATATTCCCCGTTCTTTGACATTCTAGACAAGAAGCAACGTACCTCTTCGAATCTTGATGCATCTCCGGCCAATAGAACCCACTAGCCCATACCTTTGCTTGAGTCCTAAAATGTCCATAGTGTCCTCCATACTCGCCCGAGTGACACTTCCTTAGTATTTCGACTCTTTCTTCCCTTGGTACGCACCTTCGCAAGACTCCATCCGCTCCAAGCCTAAAGAGGTAAGGTGCGTCCCAATAATATTTTTGGCTCTCGGCCATCACCCTTCTTTGAGCATTCTTATCTAAGTGATCAAGTGGCATCTTTCGTATGGCCCGAATAATATTGATCATCCAAGTGTCTTTGTCAAGGATGCGATATAGATGATCATCTCTCATCTTGTCTTCGATGGGCTCTTTATCATCTTCACGATTCATTCTTGATAGATGGTCGGCCACAACATTTTCCGACCCCTTTTTATCCTGAATCTCCACATCGAACTCTTGCAAGAGAAGGATCCACCTAATCAACCTTGGCTTGGCATCCTTTTTAGACAAGAGATACTTGATTGCCGCATGATCGATGTAGACGATTACTTTAGAATTCACAATATAGGATCTGAATTTTTCGAAAGCAAATACTACCGCAAGCAATTCCTTCTCCGTTGTTGCATAATTCAATTGAGCTCCATTAAGGGTTTTGCTAGCATAATATATAGCATGTACCTTGCCTTCTTTTCGTTGTCCCAATACCACTCCAACGGCATAGTCGCTAGCGTCGCACATGATCTCAAATGGTTGACTCCAATCAGGCGGTTGAATGATAGGTGCGGTTATGAGAGCTCTCTTTAGTGTCCGGAACGCTGCCAAGCACTTCTCATTAAAATCGAATGGTACATCTTTTTGGAGAAGATTAGTCAACGGCTTTGTAATCTTTGAGAAATCCTTGATGAATCTCCTATAGAATCCCGCATGGCCTAAGAAACTCCTCAAAGATTTGATATCCGTCGGTGGTGGAAGCTTTTCAACCGCTTCAACCTTAGCCTTGTCCACCTCGATCCCCCTCTCGGATATCACGTGTCCCAACACTATTCCTTGTTTCACCATGAAGTGACATTTCTCCCAATTTAGCACCAAATCAACCTCCCCACACCTTGTAAGAACTTTATCCAAATTTGCCAAACAATCCACAAAAGTTTTACCATAAACGGAGAAGTCATCCATAAATACTTTGACTATTTCCTCGATGAACTCCGAAAATACCGCCATCATGCATCGCTGAAAAGAGGTTGGAGCATTACATAAACCGAAGGGCATCCTTCTATATGCAAATGTTCCATAAGGGCAAGTGAATGTTGTCTTGTGTTGATCATCCGGGTGAATGGGAATTTGCATGAACCCCGAGTATCCATCAAGAAAGCAAAAATATGCATGGTTTGCTAACCTCTCAAGCATCTCGTCGATGAACGGTAGGGGGAAGTGATCCTTCTTCGTTGCTTTGTTCAACTTGCGATAATCAATACACATCCTCCATCCGGTCATGGTTCTTTGTGGTATTAGTTCATTCTTCTCATTCTTCACCATGGTCAAACCTCCTTTCTTCGGCACACAACGTACGGGGCTCACCCATTCGCTATGCGGCACCGGGTAGATGATTCCGGCGTCTAACAACTTGATAACCTCCTTCTTCACCACCTCTCGCATGGCATGGGTTAACCTCCTTTGATGGTCCACAACAGGCTTGCATTGCTCCTCCATAGGTATGCGGTGAGTGCAAAACGCTAGGCTAAGTCCTTTGAGGTCATTTATCGAATACCCGATCACTTTCTTGTGCTTTTTCAATAAATTCAGCAACATGTCATTCTCCTCGGGACTCAACTCATCGCTCACGATCATGGGATAAGTCTTGTCCGGCCCCAAAAATTCATATTTTAATCCTTTGGGCAATGGCTTAAGATCCACCTCCGGTACTTGTGGTTCTTCATGTTTAATTTCCTCAATGTCTTCAAATTTATTTTCCTCTAAGCTTCCGTCTTGTGGTTCTAGTCCTTTAGTTGCTTCCGCTAATTCTCCATCTAGCTCATTATTAGATTCATTCTCTATTGCTCTTTGCAAAGGATCCCTAAAGGTTTCAACAAAATGAAGGCTCTCTACCTCTTCGTCATCAAGAGGTAGGGGTGAGGCAATTCTAGAAGCGGGAAGAAAATTATATGTGTGATTATCCCCATCAAGGTTAATTGTTACTTTTCCTTTTCCGGCATCTAAAACGGCATTAACCAACTTGAGAAATGGTCTACCAAGAATTACATGATTATTTTTATCATAGTAGACATCAACAATGAAGAAATCGGTTGGTATATGTTTTCCGGAAATTAAAACTTCTAGATTTCGGGCAACTCCAATAGGTTTAACAATTCTACCATCTCCCATGATTAATTTAGTAGTGGTTGGAACTAGGTCAATGGTATGATCATGAATTTCATCAAAAATTTTAGAAGACAAGACACTTACTGGTGCTCCAATGTCGCATAACGCCTTGCAATCAATGTTGTTGACCTTGCAATCTATACGCGACGATGTCTTCTCTTCTTCATCGGATCCTATGGCATAAATTTCAGCGAGGTGAGCGAATGGTGATGCCTCGGGCTTGATTCCCATAATCCTTTTTGCTTCGGCCACATGGTCTGGATCCACTTCTTCTTCACTAAAGAGTTTTTGAAGGACCTCCCCGGTTGTTTCTAGGTTGTATGGTTGTTCCACATGTTTCTCCGGCGGAAAGTCTATCTCCACAGCTTTCGCCATCCCCTTTTGATTAGGGAACGGTCTTCTCTTGTCAAAAATTTCTCCAAAATCAATTGGGACCCAATCCATTTGCTCGAACTCCCTTAGTGGCTTCGCGCTTGACATAGTTCTTTCACTTGCTTTGCTTGTCTCGGTGTGATCACTCTTCGGGATAGTCCTAGCTTCCACATGTTTAATTTCTTCAACCTTTTTCGGGATTGGCTCCTCTTTCTTCTCTTCCGGGACCGTATTTCTGAAAATTCCAGCAAGTGGTCTCACACTTGTATCACATTCCGGCTTCCCCGAAAGTCGTGTTTCCCAATCTCTTCGCATGGCTGCCACTTTGCTTATTTTTTGTAGAAGATGGGCAGATTCCGTGAGTGTTTTCTCCATGAGATCCCCTCCTGCACACATTTGAATGTATTCCATGCAACTAGGGGTTAGGGAAAAGAAAAATGTATGCAAAAGTACATCACCGGGAAATCCGAGTCTTGGTCCTTGTTCAACTAGCTCATTGAATCTATTCCACGCTTGATCAATCCCCTCTTCTTCTCCTTGCTTAAAGTTAATCACTTGCATCCTTATATGTTGAATCTTGCTTATAGGGAAAAACTTGGCACAAAATTTCTTTATCAATTGATTCCAATTTCCCTCGACTTCGAAGGACGCGAATGAATACCACTTAATTGCTTCATCGGCAAGTGAGTAGGGGAAAAGATTCCATTTAAACCAATCATCGGGGACTCCCTCTTGACGTACCGTATTGCATAGTGTTGTGAAGCGCTGGATATGTCTATATGGGTTGTCCGTCTCCACCCCTCGGAACGGATTAGTTGCTGCCATCTCAATGATTCAAGGCTTGATTTCGTACCTTGTCGCTTGGAGAACCAAGTCCGACTCTTGTACCTTGATGTCCTCACATCGAGGGCTAGCGTAGTCTCTTAGCGATTTTTCCGGTTCCTCCAAGGGATTTCGAACGAACGCCATCTAGACAATCAAAAGAAAACAAAAACAAAAAAGAGTGTTTTTCTAGAACAAAAGGGGTTAGATGTTAGTAATCAACAAAATCAATGAAAGATTAAACAAAGTAAACTAGCTTGCTCCCCGGCAACGGCGCCAGAAAAAGGGGCTTGTTGATAGGTGAAACTCGTAAGAAGTTTCGATCCGCAAGCGTACGGATCTCCTATGCCCTTCTTCACCTACGGGAGATCCCAAGGTTCTTGTCAACCCAAGGAGCAAGGGGATTACTAGCGTTTAACCTAACACTAATCTAGTTGATTGAAGACTTATGATAAAAAGATTAATCTATAAAGTAAAGATAAACTAACCCTAGATTACGTTAAAGAGAGATGAAAGGTGCACAAGTATGAAGAACGAATGCCCATGTAGTCTAGGCACTTGAAGATGCAATCACCCAAAGCAATATAAACCCCCGATCCAATCTATCTAGGTGTGTGATCAAGGATTAGACTTTTCCCTTCCCTCGTACATGTCACTACGCGAAGGTAATCGGTACTAACCCTAATGAACACGGTATGTTGACGCGATCTACGGGAGCAACCCCGAAAGCATGGTAGCTAGCCTTAAACATTAAGCATCATCAACAAAAGATATGATAGACATATGATCCAAACAAGATATATAGGTGACTACATTTCAAGTTCCGTTACAACTCCATGGACAAACGAAAGACTTTACCCCATCATGACGCTAGGCATGGCACCGTTGAGATGGTGGATGCCTCCGATGAAGATGGATCTTCGTTGTCCTTCAACTCCGGCAGCGCCGTGGCAGGCTCTCGGCGTCCTCCTTCCTCGTGGCGACCTCCCTTGGGCTTGGGAATGATCTCTCCTGAGTGTCCTCCCCCAAGGGTCTCTCTCGTAGTCGATTCTCTCCTCCTTGGCGGCTCTGAGGAACTAGATGGCGTCTCTGACGAATGGCGGCTTGCCCACGCGATTAGGGTTGCGTCTACTTAACACCGAAGAAAGGGGGGCGCGAACCGACACCAGAACGGGCTGGCCCGGTCAGCATGGGCCGGCCGGCCTGGGCCTTTCTGGGCTTGGTTTCGGCCCAGTTTGCTCCATGCTCTATCTCTTGCACTTTGGATCATTGGCCCCTTCAATTGTGGGCTTTGGACGTCATTATCTCCGCGACCAAGTTGAGGGATCTTTATGCATGAACTTCTGGTCTTTTCATCTCGGTCCTCAGGAGTTCTCCATTCAAGCACATTGGTCCTTGCCACCTTTGGAGGCAAGTTCGCACATGGTCGGAGCTCCTTGATTGACTTGCAAAACGTTCTCCGAACTAGTTGCATCTTCCCTCATTTAATACGTGAATTCCTGCAAAAACACTATACTCCAAAATGCACATCCAACGGTGAACTTGTTATATCATTAGTATGCCTAGTGGCGGGTTAGTTCCAAAATGAAATTCAAACCATAACATAACAAGTGTTCTTGGTTGACGGAAATCGACCGCCAACAATTGCGTTGTGATGATTCTCGTTTGGTGAAACGAGTCTGTGAACTGTTATGAAAATCGTGGTGAAAAAATGTTGTTGTCATATGGTGTGTAAAGAAAGGTAAATTGGGGCTGTGGATTGTGAAAAAAAATGTTTATGATCAGTCGCGCCACGCTTCCTGGCGCGACCAGTTCGTGCCAAATTGACTTGTGGCAGTACTGGTGGGGGAAATCTTTGGCGCGGCTGCCTCTTCAGTCGCGCCAGAGACCGTGGCACGACTCAGTACTGTGTCGCACCAGGAGCCCTGGCGCGACTCAAGAGGCAGCCACGCCAAAGATTTTCACCACCAGTACTGCCACAAGTCATTTTGCCACGAACTGGTCGCTGTTGACGGCTGTTAAGTACCACTTTTATGTTGTCAACTCCTGCATAAAATAAATGGTAAGTGATCATCAACACTAGGATAGGGCTTTATACTGACAATTTCCACAAGTGTTGGTGTTTCTAGCTTTTGATGCAGGACAGGCCAAAATACACATGAAATGATATAGCTGAGAGCAAGTGCATTAATGGCATGAATATGGCTTCAACATAAACAGTCCCAAATGCCAATTTGGACTGCACCATTGTGATGGGCTCGTCGAGACGATCAAAATGGATATATCATTTGTATACTTCGGAGCCCGGATGAAAGAGATATGCACAAGATAAGATCACACTATATCATGGGCCCGATGGGACCCACACCAGGACACGTGGCAACGTGCTGCCACACAGGCGCCCACGTGGCCATGACACCTCATCGATCCAAAGAAGCACACTTTCGACCAATCAGGAGCCAGTACACGGATCCAAGGGCCCACTTCCCCACAGAAACGGGCTAGAAACGCCGCAAACACCCCCAAACCGACCTTGGGACTCACCTGGCAGTCACCTGGACGAAAACCGGCACGAACGGAGCTACCCGGGGGTCGGCCAATCCCCAGTTCGGCCGAACCCATATGGAGGCCTCTCACGCCACCCTTCCACGTGTCAGCTTGTCGTGACGAGCCAAAGTCGGTGCTAGGTGCATGCCCGAAGATCCGCCCGAAAGCCTGCAGCTCCTTCTCATGGAAGATTCACCAACTTGGCCCTCACTCCTCTGCGCCACGTGTCACCACCTCATTGGTCCCTTGGTGGCGCCCAAGGCAGCCTAGGGAGCTCCTCTTGGCCTATAAATATGAGGGGAGGGGGTAAGAAATGAGACACACCACTCACCCAAGGATGAGAGCTTCCCTTCAAAGGAGAGGCCTCTCCTTGGTAGATTAGAGAGTAGGAGAGTGAGAGAGGGATTTGTATCTCTGTGGATGCTTTGTTCTTCATTTAGAATAAAGTGAGTATTTCTGCATTTCCTATTTAGACTAAAGTGGTATTCATGCATAGGTGAATAGTTCTTGTGTTCTTCACTTGTTCATGATTTAGAGGCTTTTGTTCTTCATGAGCTTAGCCTTTGATCTTCTGGTGTAGTTCATAAGTTGCTAATTCCGTTTGTATGCCTGCTAGTCCAATTAGAGTAAAGTGGATGCTCCTGCATTCTAGTTTAGACCAAAGTTCTTCCATGATCCTTGTATAGGTAGCGGTTACCTGAGTGAGTTCTGGTCTCTCCCTAGTGGGTTCGTCGCTCCATCTTCGTACGGAGTGCTATAGTGTTGTTACAGGCTAGCAGACGTAACCGTGCTATAGTAGTAACCGGTGGTGTAGACGTGGTGTCTAGACAGCAGGTTATCCTTCGATTGCCCTGTATCCCACGGTTTGTCTTGGGGTAGGCCGCGGTAGTGACAGCCGTTGGACCCTTACGGAATCCCCCACGTCCGGATACAGGTGTAGGCAACCCTTTGCCGTGAACCGACTGTTATAGCCAGGAGGGTCCGGTGTCCGAAACGATTGAGAGACTGTTCTCAACTCTGCCCACCATCAGCAGGATCCTCTCCATCTTCATCTCATCCTATAGAGCTGTGTCCTTGGACCACCGCTAGGCTAGGAGGTAGTACACACCGTTCCTTGGATTCGATACCCTTGGGAATACTCCTAAGGTGAAGTGCTACAACGGAGTATCCGTGCGCTTGCGGATTCGTTCGTACTCGTCAGTGTACCCGGGTGTTTCTTACACGCTCACGCTAACCCGGCGCCATAGTGGTGAGGATAAGAAATACCAACAAGCATTTCTGGCGCCGTTGCTGGGGAACAGTTGCCGTATCTATCTTCGAACCTAGTGGTCCTCGTATCTACCTTTTTCATTTTCTCCTACCTTTACCCCCGTTACCTTTCGAGATATCCTTTTTCGTTTTCTTTACTTCTACCTCTACCCCCGCTGTCCATGGAGAAGCTTTCCTGTAAAACCATCTCCGCCCTCAGGGATGAACCCCCAGAGCCACCACCTTCTATGCACCTTATTTTCACATCCGGCTTTAAGTTCCTTCCTGAGACTATCGAGTATGTTCGGGAATATTCCTTCTCCGGGTTACCAAGCAAAAACCCGTATGATCATCTATGCGAATTCGAGCGTTTTAGTTCCCTTATTACCAATGACAAGGGACTGGATACCTTCATGTGGAAGATATTCCCGTACTCTCTTGTAGGTAAGGCCGAACATTGGTACACATACACTGTAGGTAGCGTAAATGATAGTTGGGATAAGCTTAAGGACAAGTTTTGTTGTGAGTTTTTCCCTCTGTCTCGTCTCGCTACTCTACGGGAGGATATCCGCTGTTTTCGACAAAAAGAGAAGGAGTCGGTAGGCAGAGCCTGGACTAGACTTAACTCATTAGTGAATTAAGCACCTCCCTTGTCGATACCTGAATCTCAGTTGCTTCGCAACTTTTATGATGGCCTCGACAAGCGCTCTGCCCGCCATCTTGATTTCGGAAAGCCATTTCTTCAAAGGGATCCAGCTGTATGTATGGCTATGCTGGAGAATCTCGTCAAGTACGATACCTCTGGGCCCAACCAAGAGGAATCCGAGTCGAGCCATGAGAGTCCTACAACAGCACAGTCCGAGCCCTCAACTTCCACACCACAAGACTTGTCTGTTGAAATCTCTCCCGAACCACAAACACCGAAGGGAGAAGAAATTCAACCTTCGGAGTTCACTTCCAAATTCGAGGACGATCATTCTAGATATTTTTTAGACACCTCGAATTCCTTTGTTGCCCAATCAGAGGAGGATCCTCACTCTGTCCAAATCAATCATTCCAAAAATCTCTCGACAGAACTCCCCCCTAGACCTTCAGTACCACCTCTACCTCCTGATCCTCCTGACGAAGCATATCTTGAGGAGGCCACGAAGGAGGAATGGTCAGATGGAGTGACACGCTTTTCCGAAGCAATTTGGATTAGTTCACCTTCTTTGATCGTTCCTTGTTCAATTAGAGGAATCACCATAGAGGCCCATTGTAACCCCATCATGGAGGTTAACATCCTGCCATGGCTCTCAGCGGAAACTCTCTTGGGCAATGTTCCGCTAGCACCATCCGACATACTCCTCAAGAGCTGTCCCTTGGGACACGTTTTTGAATGTCGGGGGATCGCAAGAGCCGTGCCGCTCATCATAGACGGGATCGAGGCTAGCTTAGACTTTCACATCTTCGATGTCCTCGATCTTGATCTACTCCTAGGTTCCCTAGTGAAGAAATTCCTCGATATATCTTTAGGGAGCCTAGATCACAAGCCTAGGGAGTTCGCTTCTACCACTTCTAGCATAGGTCTAGGACCTCTGCTGGTAAAGCCTCTTCCCAAGCAAGACCCGCTCGAGAAGATGATGCATGTATCTCCGTTCACGTCACCCGAGCCTGTTCTCATAGAGGTTGTAGACTTCTCTACCCCTCATAAGAATGACTCGAAAGATTCTCTTCACCTCTGTGAAGGCGAACGATCCTCATCTCTCTCGACCGAGTTTGAGCCTCTTCCCGCTGGCCCGTATGATGTTGCTTTCGATCATGATCGAGAGACGATATCGAGCTTTCATGATAAATCTCTTGAGATAGAGAACTCATGGGCCATGGAATCTTGTGAGGCGCTGACTCTGGAATTCATAGGTAAAGGATCCACAGACAAGCATGGTAGTTTCATTCTTGATACACCACCTGAACCATGCTTGCAACATGCCTATCCGGAGCGAGCCATGCTTAGTGCACCAAGCACACATGAGGGCTACAACTACCTTCTGGTCCTCTTTTGCAAAATGTTTAGAAGGTTGATTGTGGATGCATATGTCTACCATAAGCATATCAGATTTCGTGTGTGCACTATGGTGCTAACCTTGCATCTAAAGCTTCACTGATACATCCAAGATTGGTGGTGAGATGGGAACAACACCACCAATGACAGCTGCAAGATGAAGTTCCCCTGGTCGAGCTTATGACCGTAATAAACAAAGCACTACCCGGAGATAGCCTGGATTAGCATAGGTTTTATTTCCCTTTCAAATAAAAAGCAAGAACATGTTTTTGGCATAAGTTGTCCTTCGGGTATTTTTGGTCGCTAACCTTTCAGGTAGAGATAGGAACATGTGAGCTACATCAACTACAACACTTTGGTAAGATTTTGGTGAGGGAACATTTACAAAGGAAGCTTGATCTCCACACACTTGAGTTTCGTTGCTTAGCAATACAAACTCCAAGTGTGGGGGAGATATGTGAGCATCCAGAGTAAAGGTCCTCTCATGCCAAATCTTATCCTGGTTTGGAAATGATGTAAGCTCTTTCATCTTGCCTGATTAGCTAGGTAAGTCCTGCTTTTGACTTTAAACAAAGCCCTTCTGGGAGGTTGCCCGAGGTTCACCGTTGTGTGCTCATGCTTATGCCCCTTTTTATGTATAGCTTAATTATGCCTACATGCCTCCTTATCTTTGTTCATATGCTCTGGTTTGAGTGTTTATGTTAACACACATTCATAGACTATTTTAAATTAAGCATGGTGCTTAGGTTAAAACTGTCTTCTTCAGTCAAAACAAGACATGGTGTCGAGTTTTGATTGATGAACCTTAGAGTTATGCGTTCATAAGATCTTGGTTGCATGTATGTGGAGTAACCCCTGCAGGAAATCAAATCCGAATGGATAAGTCATCGAGCTAGATTCAAATGGGGAGGTAAGTTAAGGTGTTAGACACATGTCGCGTAACATACAGAGGAGGAACATGTGACCTCTCAAAGGTCCAAGGTAAGTATATTCCCCTTTGATTATGGAGCGCAATATTGATCTAACCTTGTTTGAGCAAATGACATGGTGACGATAATAAAAAAAGAAATATTTGCTTTCAAATAAAGGCTCTATAGTTCTCAAACCAGTAGAGTCCATCTTTTTGTTTCCACTTTTGTTTGAAGAACAACACTAGTACAAGCACCAGTGTGGGGGAGTTCTCTCAAGCTCATCATCAACATACCCACTTGAGAACTCCCACACAAAAGGCCTGCACGACATCGACTACACCTTCATGACAGGGGCAAGGTAAACTAGAGTGAGCTGGCTACCCCACGGGTTAGCCAAATCACCACTAGTCTTCCTTGATTCTCATATCCTTCAGGAGCGATGGTATGTGCACCCTTCATCTCACTCTCTCTCTCTACCTATGAGTCTGAATGCTCTTCAATCCTTATCCATAAATCAAACTCAAATAATGGTGCTCTGCTTGCTCTACATGATTCCTGTGGTTGGCTTGCATATGTTTTATTCCTTACCCTTTATCTTGATGCTTGTGAACAAACATCATTAGGAACTCATGCTCATCTAAGTAGTTGGTGTTTGAGATATGGTTTGATGATATGATCTTCTCTCTAATTGCTTGAGTGCTTGGGAATTTTATTTGAAAAATCTGAAAACTCTTTGCAAAGCTCCTCTTTGATATGCCATAGTCCTACCAAAGCCATATGATGTCTTTTAGTTGAAAACCTTATACTCATATGCTGCTTGTTATTGCATTGAGCCTTGTCAAATTCTGTGACCCTATTGAGAATTCTTTTCGGGCCTTCATGATCAATATTTATGTGCACACCACCTTTTCCCCCTTGCTATGCTTCTACACCGGAAGTTAGCATTGTATCATCCATCTATTCCACCAAATAAAGCTCCATGCATTGTTCCATGATTTACTCCTCTCCAAATATCTCTAAAAGAGACTGGGCTATGCAAAAAAAAGAAAAAAAAAGAGAAAGACATGCTCAAAAAGCATGACCAAAAAAAGAGAAAAAAAAGAGAAGATAGCCCATGTCTCAAATATTTCAAAATGGAGAGTGGAGTAAATCATGCAAAAAGGAGTTCCATAACGGTAATAACTAGCACCCATTCCGGGGCTAGTGGCCACCTTACCATATCCATCATACTCATCACGTGCACATCTTGATCTGATTGTATGAATTGCTTTTCTCCTTGGATCCAGTTTTTGACTTTGCAATATATGTGATGCAAGTATGCTTTATCTTTATCCTACCCTGAGCTCCACATATAGCCATCATTAGAAGTAGGATGAAGAAAGGCAATTCTAATGCCTTGGTGAGGACATATACACATTGATTGATCTGAGAGAATCAAATGAGGAGCTAAGCAAGGTTTGTATTGAAAACTAATTGCAAAACCCCAAGTTACTTGACATGATGAGCAGAAGTGATTTGATTCATGACCATTCCATTCCTCAACTACCCAAGATGGCATGATAGATACTCCACAGAGTTCACAGGTACAAGGTATGGTTTGGAATATCTCTTATGCTTGCTTCATATCCCTGGACATCATGTCCCACTTGATTTGTTCTCCCTTTACTCGGGACGAGCAAAGGTCAAGTGTGGGGGAGTTGTTGACGGCTGTTAAGTACCACTTTTATGTCATCAACTCCTGCATAAAATAAATGGAAAGTGATCATCAACACTAGGATAGGGCTTTATACTGACAATTTCCACAAGTGTTGGTGTTTCTAGCTTTTGATGCAGGACAGACCAAAATACCCATGAAATGATATAGCTGAGAGCAAGTGCATTAATGGCATGAATATGGCATCATCATAAACAGTCCCAAATGCCAATTTGGACTGCACCATTGTGACGGGTTTGTCGAGACGATCAAAATGGATATATCATTTGTATACTTCGGAGCCCGGATGAAAGAGATATGCACAAGATAAGATCACACTATATCATGGGCCCGGTGGGACCCACACCAGGCCACGTGGCGACGTGCTGCCACACAGGCGCCCACGTGGCCATGACACCTCATCGATCCAAAGAAGCACACCTTCGACCAATCAGGAGCCAGTACACGGATCCAAGGGCCCACTTCCCCACAGAAACGGGCTAGAAACACCGCAAACACCCCCAAACCGACCTTGGGACCCACCTGGCAGTCACCTAGACGAAAACCGGTGCGAACGGAGCTACCCGGGGGTCGGCCGATCCCCAGTTCGGCCGAACCCATATGGAGGCCTCTCGTGCTGCCCTTCCACGTGTCGGCTTGTCGTGACGAGCCAAAGTCGGTGCCAGGTGCATGCCCGAAGATCCGCCCGAAAGCCTGCAGCTCCTTCTCATGGAAGATTCACCAACTTGGCCCTCACTCCTCTGCGCCACGTGTCACCACCTCATTGGTCCCTTGGTGGCGCCCAAGGCAGCCTAGGGAGCTCCTCTTGGCCTATAAATATGAGGGGAGGGGGTAAGAAATGAGACACACCACTCACCCATGGATGAGAGCTTCCCTTCAAAGGAGAGGCCTCTCCTTGGTAGATTAGAGAGTAGGAGAGTGAGAGAGGGATTTGTATCTCTGTGGATGCTTTGTTCTTCATTTAGAATAAAGTGAGTATTTCTGCATTTCCTATTTAGACTAAAGTGGTGTTCATGCATAGGTGAATAGTTCTTGTGTTCTTCACTTGTTCATGATTTAGAGGCTTTTGTTCTTCATGAGCTTAGCCTTTGATCTTCTGGTGTAGTTCATAAGTTGCTAATTCCATTTGTATGCCTGCTAGTCCAATTAGAGTAAAGTGGATGCTCCTGCATTCTAGTTTAGACCAAAGTTCTTCCATGATCCTTGTATAGGTAGCAGTTACCTGAGTGAGTTCTGGTCTCTCCCTCGTGGGTTCGTCGCTCCGTCTTCGTACGGAGTGCTATAGTGTTGTTACGGGCTAGCAGACATAATCGTGCTATAGTAGTAACCGGTGGTGTAGACGTGGTGTCTAGACAGCGGGTTATCCTTCGATTGCCCTGTATCCCACGGTTTGTCTTGGGGTAGGCCGCGGTAGTGACAGTCGTTGGACCCTTACGGAATCCCCCACGTCCGGATACAGGTGTAGGCAACCCTTTACCGTGAACTGACTGTTATAGCCAGGAGGGTCCTGTGTCCGAAACGATTGAGAGACTGTTCTCAACTCTGCCCACCATCAGCAGGATCCTCTCCATCTTCATCTCGTCCTATAGAGCTGTGTCCTTGGACCACCGCTAGGCTAGGAGGTAGTACACACCGTTCCTTGGATTCGATACCCTTGGGAATACTCCTAAGGTGAAGTGCTACAACAGAGTATCCGTGCGCTTGCGGATTCGTTCGCACTCGTCAGTGTACCCGGGTGTTTCTTACACGCTCACGCTAACCCGACGCCATAGTGGTGAGGTTAAGAAATACCAACAGTCGCGCAAGGCATCGTGGCGCGGCGTGACTCAAGGAGGCAGCCGCGCCAAAGATTCCCCCCACCAGTACTGCCACAAGTCAATTTGGCACGAACTAGTCGCGCCAGGAAGCGTGGCGCGACTGAAGAGGAACCCACGCCAAAGGTTTTAGCATTGCACTATTGTTTTAGCATGTTCACCACAACATTTTTTTAGTATTTCACTTTCAACTACATTTCACCACAATTGTTTTAGCATTTTGACAACATTTCTTTTAGCATTTCACTTTGAACTACATTTCACCACAACAATCTCATACATATCACAAAATTAGAAACATTATGCATTCAAATATTCTTACATAATTAAAATAGTCCATGATACAAATAGTCCATTACATAAATGTACTGCTCCGAATCGAAATCAAATAAAAGTTCATCATCACCCCATTCATCATCCTCGCCCATTGCCTCCACCACAATCGTCTTGCCTTTCTCCCTTGTGTCCACAACTTGTCCTTTGCCTTTGCCCATTGCGTCCACCTCTTGCATCTTGCCCTTTGCCTCCACCTCTTGCGCCTTCCTTGCAAGCCACTTTATTCCCTCCCATTGCGCCTTTGTAGCCACATCTACAATTTTCTCTACATTGTTTGTAAATTTCAGCAAATCATTAACAAGAGCTTTCATTGCCTGCAATTGCGCCATTTTTGCCTCAATTCTAGCCAACTTCAAATTAATCCCTCTCTTTTTTGCCTCCACCATTTGGAACCACTCGCCTATGGAATCCTTAGGAAAAATCCTAGATGGATCAAACTCACTCCAATCACGGCGCCACTTTTCCCTCATGTTACGCATGCATGTCCCTCTTCTCTCCTCCTCCTCTTCCTCCTCCCTCAACCTCTTCCTCCTTCTCTCCTCCTCCTATTCCGCCTCCAAAATTCAATGAGGCCCTCCCTAATGCCCTCTCCAACACTAGTTTGTGAACATCCCTTCTCTCTAGCAAATTTATCCTTAGCAATTGGTCCAAACAACTCTTTATCCGATGGAATAGGGACATCATATTTCTCTCTTAATTTATTTTTCCTGGCGGCTGTTTCCTTGATTTTCAAATACCCCGAACATTGCCCCAAATGTAGACAGAGTGCTTCCCTCCCTGCAAAGCTCTCCCAATCACATGTTCTCCCCTCCTAAAAAAATTAATGTCAATTTTTAGTCAAAGTGACCATTTAAATTGCCACAACACATGGAAACAAAGTTAGGAAAGTAACTTTACCCAATAATCTCCATATGAATTACCACAATACCATCCATATCCAAGCTCAGATGGAACCACACCCTTTCGAGCGAGTATCCCACACTTGCAACGAGGCCTATAAGGCTCATCACATGGCCATGGCTTCTCCCCACTCTCGAATGCTTGCACGTCTTCTTCTGACAGCCAATGAGACTTTGGACTGTATATGTCCTCCTGAAAATCACATAGGGGCCATCCATCCTGCACAACAAATTCAATGAGACCTCTATGTGTCAAAATATCGACCACAATGAATTTGTGATGCTTACATGTGTTCTTTGCTTGCACCGAAAGAATGGCGTGAATTTGTCAGGAAGGTCAAGATCAAGAAGTTGCAACTTGCTTGGCCTCCCACAATGACACAATGGAGGGTTGCTAACACGCTTGCATCCTGCCTCTTGTTTTTCTTGGAATGTCATTTGTGGTGGATTTGGTGGTGGTGGCACCCACCATCTGAACTCATGATAGGGTTGCGCCACCGATTCTAGCCACGGAAATAATCGGATCCTAGGGTCAAATTTTTCCGGTCCATCAATCCACTGGTGGAAAAAGCAAGGTCCTATGTTGTATTCACTTGGGCCGCCATCTTCATTTAGTATCCACTTTGTTGCACATGTGTAGAACGCCCTTCCAGCTGTTGCCTCATCCCTCGACTGCTTCACTTGAGCTAGAATGCCACAATGACACATAGGAACCGGAAGAGGCGGTGGGACGGGATCATCAGGCCTGCCTCTGCTCTCCGCCATTTGCCTGAAAAAAACATAAAATTGCATCAGATCATTTATACAAAAGGAAATGACAACAATATTATTTACATGATTAAAAAAATATAGACATGAAATCCTAAGTAACTACCGTATGCCCGCTCCCACTAGATTGTTTATGTCGTTCCTTCCGATGGCCCTCCTCGTGGCAGACACTACATCGGTTCTTCGTCTTTTCTTGGTCAAACTCCCCGGCACCGTAAATATCCCTATCGTACCCACTTGTTTGGTCCATCTCATTGCGTAATCGCTTTTTCTTCCTCCTTCCAACACCTGTTTTCTTCTTCTCGTCATCTGGGACGTAGTCAGGACCATTGTACTCAGGCCAATGTGTCTCGTCTAGTATTGGCTCAAAACGAGCCGCCCATGTCTTCAATATTGTTTCCTTAGAATATAATTGCGTCGTGTACGCTGGTGCTAGCCAAGACACCCCTCTAACAGTGCTTGCGGCCATCATATGAGAGCATGGAACATGTAGCAATTGAGGTATACAACAAGTGCAAGTCACTCCTGAGAGGTCCACCTTATATATGCGTCCACCCGTCATCTCACCTCCAACATTCGAAGCTGAAGCTGTCCTCACTGAGTACACATACAATGTGGGATCGAACAACTCAGCCCTCATGCCCGCAGCTTTCAAACCTTCTGCGGTTAAGTGCTTCTTTGCGGCTTTACCAAAAGTATTTACACCACGTAACCCCTATCTATGTGGTCTCTTGCTTTTTTCCACCTATGCACAAAATATGAATTGATCTCATAGAATGTGTACTCCACAATAGCCGATACTGGCATAGCACGGACGCCTTTGAGGACCTTGTTCAGCACTTCTGAAACATTTGTATTTTGCACACCATATCTCCAACCACCTTCATCAAATGCATTGGCCCACTTATGCTTATTAACCATTTGCTCCTCCAACCACTCTTTTGCTTTCGGATTCATCATTTGTTTTAGTTTCTCTAGTCTAATATTAAACGTCCTCTCTGCTTTGGCTGCACACACCAATTTTAGTTGTGCTCTCACTTTCTTGTTAGCTTGCCTATTCCATATGTTCGCTACAAAGTGTCGCATGCACCAACGACTCACGATAGGTTGGTACCCTTCCATGTAATCCTCAACCGCACTTAGTATTCCTTGATGGCGGTCTGAAACTATGCACACCTTCCTTAGACGTCCCACAACATCCCGACGGACCAAATGCAAGAACCAAGACCAGCTGTCAATATTCTCACTTTCAACTAAAGCAAATGCAAGGGGTACCAATCTATCCTCACCATCAACACCAGTGGCGATCAACAAAACACCCCTATACTTTCCAGTTAAGAATGTGCCATCAACACTTATCACCGGTCTGCAATGCTTGAATGCCTCTACACATTAGGGGAAGCACCAATACACCCGCTCCATTACTGGCTTCATTACACCTTTGTGAAGCTCCTCATTCCCGCTGTATGAGTGCACCACTTCGTACCTGGGTTGAAGTGTGTTATTGCTTGTAGGATTTTTGGCACCCTACCATAAGCATCCTTTCAATCACCCCACAACATGGATATTGCATGCTGCTTAGCTCTCCAGGCCTTTCCATACTTCACTGTGTAGTTGCTGAAAGCTTTGATGGATTCAATGAGGGCAGCTATAGAAACATCGGGATCCTTATGAACCATGCCAGCAATCCGTCTTGAAATGTAACGAGCCGTGCATTGAGAATGTTCTTGTGCCACTTCCGACGTCCCACATGTATGAGGTTGGACAACTCTTGTGATTCTCCATTTGTTCCTATCATCAGGAAGTGGACGTGCCCACACCTTCCAATCACAATCTTGTTGGCAAGCAACCGTGTACCTTGTTTTGGCCGATGAATGAATCACATTATATGGCCTATGGTGCCGCACCGAGTAATCCCTTAAGAAAAACTTTAATTCTTCCAAGTTATCAAATTGCATTCCCTTAGTTATAAACAATTGACCACTGTTGGGATCAACTTCAGTAAGACGTAAACCTGAATCACAATATGCCTTCCTTGCAACCGAATGGAAAACGGAAACTTCAGGCACATCAACATGTACAGCTTCCAATTGCCTCAACTCTGTTGGAGTGAATTCTGGCACTCGAAATCCAGAAAGAGTATACACCGATCCTCTAGACGCCTCATCTACCCTCTCACCAAATAATGGATTCTCTTCACCGAAAGGACTAAATTGGCATATGGGATTTACTCGAACCACATGTGTTGGTTGGGTTGGTCGCCTAAGTGGAGTTGGGCTTGGTTGCCTAAGTGGAGTTGTGGTTGGTTGGCTAACTGGAGTTGGAGTTAGTTGGCTAACTGGAGCTGGAGTTGGTTGGATAACTGGAGTTGGTTCTTCTTCTTCTTCTTGAGAACTCAAAGATATATCATCCCCATCCTCTTCCTCATCATCCTCATACTCACCAAAATTATTGTTCAACCCACATCTATCAAATTCATCTTCCCCATCTGAATCATAAGAACATTCTTCATCATCACCACCTTCTTCATCATCCTCATTCTCATCAACCTCATTGTGTGCTACTATATTTTCCTGAGTTAAGTGTTCGATGGGCTCATCACTATGCGGTGAATTTACCGGAGAGCAAAACTCAACAACTAACTCGGCACAACGAACTTGAGATTCTTTCACACACTCTTTGTAAAATAACCAATCATCACCACATGTTATAGGCATCATCACATAGTGACTTCTTTTGTCACCGGAATCAAATCTTCCATGAATTCTTAATTCTCCCCCCTCATTTCCAACCTTGAACAAAGAATTCACTCGGGTTTTTATATCTTCAAATGTTGGAGGAATATCAAATCTTGCTACTTGTTGCCTCATGCTTGTAAACTCCCCATTGTCATCAACCATGCCACCCGAAAAAATACGAACTAAACGGTCCATCTACACACAACCACAAATTAAATTGATTACACCAACCCTCATCTCACTTATCAATACCATCTACACTATCAAACATGAAAATGATAAAATCCTACCATGCAAAAGAAACTACACGATAAGAAGGGGTTAACATCGGTCACTTGCACGATACACTACAATTAATCATACCCGATTCGTACTCAATCAACATATCCAACTCAAATCATACACAAAACCTAACCACCTCAAATCCAACGAAAACAATGGAATCCGTGAAAACTAATTGGTTAGATTGGAGGAGTTTGTTGGGGGAAATGATTCACAAGGTACCCCCTATCCTAGTTTTAGGGCTCGGATGTAATATTTGTACCCACCAGGGGCTTAGGGCTAAAAGGTCGTCCCATCCCTTAGCTATATAAACAACCCAAGGGGGTTGAGAGAGGGGACTCCCCCCTCCTCACTTGTCTATTTTTCTCCATGTGATGCATCTTCTTTTATGAGTCTTGGCTCCTCTTAGGGAGACGGTTTTCACCCCAACATTTTTGACGCTCACCGTCACCCCAACATTTCTGGTGCCCACCGTGGTTGATCCCTCGTGTCTCTACTCTTCGACAGCCACTGAAATCATCTTCGGATTCATCGCCCAGTAGAACCGGGATCTCATTGGGCCTAACTCATGAAGAGCCCATTGAAGACCAACCTCTTCGGATAGCCGGCTTCACTGAATATCTTCGGCCCGAATGAAGGTGCACTTCGAACCAAGCGAAAATGCACATCTACGTCATCGGTCTCCTCTACCGGAGTCTCCTCCTCGGTCCAGTGAGCGAAGCCATCACATCTCATCAGGCCAAAACATGGAGGCCCAGCGAAGTCCTCGCTGCTGGCTTGCCCCACCGAAGCTCAAGTGCCTCTCTTCACACGTTCACAGAAGACGAACATTCTTCGGTCGAGGCCTAGTTCGGGAATCTCCTCTTTGGCCCAGTGCACCATGCTCTCTTTTTGGACTGAAGCCCACCTTCTTCGGTCAAGGTCCAACTATCACCACCGAAGATCAGCCCGATCCAGTTCGTTGAGGCCCGCGAAGAAGACTTACATCTTCGGGCGTCATCACCGAAGATCAGCCCGATACAGTTCATTGAGGCCCGCGAAGAAGACCTACATCTTCGGGCGGCCCGTGTATCTTCGGCTAGTTCACATGTCTTCGATCGCAGGACAGCTAATGGGTTGCACGAGCACCCCTAATATAATCCTTTACGGCCCTTTTATGGCCCTTCACCGAAGATCACACCTTCGGCCCACCACTCAGATCATCTCTGTATGCAACTCCCAGAATTTTTTTATATTTTTTTAATCATTTTGCAAATTTATACGACCGTTTTGAAATTTATCAAAAATATATATCAACCGCCGTGGTGTACGGCGGTTAGCCGCAGCCGCCATACGCCATGGTGTTTACACCTCAACCGCCGTGGCCCACGGCGATTGGTGGCCGTCCACGCCGATTGGGGAACCTCCACGGCGGTTGAACCTAACCGCCGTGGGCCACGGCGACTGGGCCTAATCGCCGTGGCCCACGGCGGTTAGGATCATTTTAATTTTTTGATAAAACTTTATTAAATCTAGTAGAAAATTAAACAAGGGAAATTAAGGACTGCTGGTTCGATTATTACAACACAATCACAATAGGATCTAGTTCAAATATTACAGCACTGCAGGAAAGATTACAACATCTTAAAAAATGACAAACTTCAGCCATTCTTGTGATGTGACGACGAAGGTTTATCTTTCCTGGTAGCTTTTTTAGCTGGTGGATTAGCAACACACGGGTCTGCTGGTGGAGCATAAAGACCACCCGGAGCATAAAGACCACCATAAGGAGGTTCCTCTCCTCTTGCAATGGCATCTGCAGTTTTTCTTTGCAAATAATGATGCATGTCTGGTGGAGCATAAAGAGCATCCCAAGGAGGTTCCTCTCCTCTTGCAATGGCATTTGCAGTTTTTTCTTGCATATATCGAAGCATGCCTCTTTTGAGTGTGCTCATTTTCTTCGGATCAGGTGTCGCATTTGTGTTTTTCCCCTTCGGATCACCACCACCATTACCATCCTCACCCCCTCCGGCGGCAGCAGTAGACATCTCTAGTTACGCAAAATCATAACTAATTTAACTAATTACACTATTCTAAACTAATTTAACTAATTACATAAAATAAATAAAGAGAGGAAACTTACCTAAGAGGGAGGAGCTGCCCGTGGGGAGAGGGAGGCTGCGGCAGGGTCAGGCAGGACGGCTGGTGTCATCACCCTTTATATAAGTGTGACATCCGCCACCAACCGCCGTAGTCCACGGCGGTTGGATCTACCGCCGTGGTTCACGGCGGTTGCTTTTCGACTTCAATAATACTCTACCTCGAACCTACTGCCTACCGTACCGCCGCGGTTGCTTTTCGGTGGGTTGTTTTTTTTAAGTTAAAGATTTATTTTTTGTTTTTAACTTTATGACAAAGAAAACTAGGTGGTAATAAAGAAAAGCAAAGTGACATACTAAAAAATAGTCATGATCACATAAAACAGTGCTCCTGTACAAACAATATGCGACCTAATCTAGCATCGCCTGGTCTTCTTGAGTAGCCTGTCAGCTCAGACTGCGGCGTGCGTCTGCTCGCGAGGGTATGTCAATGGGTCACGTGGGTGGATCTGTCGACGCCTAGCATCAACAGTCGGCTGTGGTGTCGCCATCGCCGCTGCCGACCCTGCAACCTCGTGGGACGACCCTGGCAACCCTCCTGGAGACGGCTGCGCCCCACCGCTCGTGCCTGGCAGCTGCGACCCTCCTGGCTGCTTACGACCGCTCGCGCCCGACAGCTGGGAGCCTCCTGGCTGCGTCCCTGCTCCCTCCTGTGTCCACGTAGGTGGCGCGCCTCTTAGCTGAGACCCTGTTGACACCAAAATTGCTGAGTACCAGGCAGTACGAAAGGGGATAAAGTTACTACGAGAAGTCAATGCTGAAGTTGTTGAGATATTTGGAGATTCTCAACTTGTGATAAATCAATTGGCAGGAGAATATGAATGCAAAGATGATATATTAAGAGTTTATCATGAAGAATGCCTTCAGTTACTTCGAGAATTCAAGATGGTGAAACTTGAACATATCCCTAAATGTCACAACAATGAAGCTAATCAGCTAGCCCAAGGAGCATCAGGATATCGGCTGATTCTAATTGTAGAGCTATCACCTGAGGATTGGAGGAAGGAAATAATAGATTATCTGACAGATCCATCCAAGAAGGTTGATAAGCAATTAAGGTACAAGGCCATTAAGTATGTTCTGCTAGAAGATGAGTTATACTATCGTACCATCAATGGAGTTCTGCTCAAATGTCTCGGTAAAGAAGAAGCCAAAACTTTAATGGGGAAAATTCACGAAGGAGTCTGTGGAGCTCAAGTGGATGATCAGAAATAATAACTATTATTGGCCAACGATATTAGAAGATTGCTTCAAGTATTACAAAGGATGCCAAGAGTGTCAGAAGTTTGGAAGCATTCAAAGAGTTCCAGCATCGGCAATGAACCCAATAATCAAACCATGGCCGTTCAGAGGTTGGGCAATTGATCTGATTGGACAGATATATCCACCATCAAGCAAAGGGCACAAATTCGTGCTGGTGGCTACAGATTACTTCACAAAGTGGGTTGAAGCCATCCCAGTCAAGACTGTGACATCAGGCAATATGATTGATTTTGTTAAAGAGCATATTGTCTATCGGTTTGGTATACCTCAGACTATTACAACCGATCAAGGAAATTAATTCACTTCAGGGGAGTTTGAATAATATGCAAATTCTTTGGGAATCAAGCTGTTAAATTCATCCCCCTATTATGCCCAAGCAAACGGACAGGCAGAAGCAGCAAACAAGGGCATCATCAAATTGATCAAGCGCAAGAGTGATGAAAATCCTAAGCGATGGCATACGATCCTTAATGAAGCACTATGGGCATACAGGATGGCATGCCACGGAGCGACCAAGGTATCACCATATCAACTGGTGTATGGTCATGATGCTGTACTGCCTTGGGAACTGAAAACCGGATCCAGAAGAACTTCTTTACATGATCAGCTATCGGCCGATGACTATTCAGCCATGATGAAAGAAGAACTGGAAGATCTTGCTGGTAATCGGCTGAGAGCTTTGGAGAATATTGAAGGAGCCAGAAAAGACGGAAAGCCAAAGATGCTGGATCCGGTAAAAAAGGAAACAGATAACCCGTGATGGTTCGGTTTCCAAAGGATGACTGATTCAGAGGAATCAACCCCAAATAAAGGATACACGCACGTAAGACGGTGGGAAATTTCTCTGACACGTCCACAAACTGCAGAGCATAGTTCACAGAAATCTTCTGCCCAACATTGCAGACAGAGTCTACAAGCTCACTAGCAGCACCCAGGAGAAATGCTATTTCAAGTTAGAGTCTGTCAATGGCCAGTGGTGATCATCGACGCTCACAGAATTTTCCATGGAAAGATGCCTCTCATACCCAAAAGCTAAAGGAGCTAACGCCTACATCAGGAAAAATCCAAAGGGCTGAAAAGGATACAGAGAACCCCTGGGTAAGAGGGTGAGTCTTATAGGGAAGAGGAGCGAGAGAGCCAAAAGATCACATGGTGAACAACCCTGAGGAAAAATCAGATGGAGAGGACGAGGCACTATCGAAGGAAATTGATCGCGTCGATCACATGAAGAGATTTGGCTATTAAGAGAAAATATATCAAGTGAATTTCAGAGCAAAAGGATCATTTACTGCGAAACTGGGGGCATGTGTTGACACCATTTTTTGGAAAAACAGGTCAAAAAAGGATAAGGAGAAGCAGCCGATGAAAAACAGAGTGTAATCGGCCGATTGAGGAAAGAGGAAGACGGTCAACAAGAATCGCCGATGGTCAGAGGAATTCGACCCTGACAGTAGACCAGCGGGTCAAAGCGATCGGCCGATGGTCAACCAGAAGATCGGCCGATGGAGAGGGAGAAGGCGGTAATCAAGGAAATACGCCAGAAGGAAAGCATGGTGGAGACGGGTCAATCTACGATTGGCGACGGGTCAAAGAGTCAGTTTTTAGAAGGGTTTTGACTCTTGCGAGAGTCCTTTCTATCTTTAGTAGTTTCTTGTCTTTAGATGCAAGTAAACAGTGCCGTGATCGGTTAGGAGTCGGGTTGTCCTTAGGATATAAATAGCGACCCTGCGTGGTCGGAAAAAGTATACACACCAATATCAAACAAACCGCCTCCGGGCAAACCCTTTACTTTACTGCATCTACTGTACAGCATCTACCTTTACAGCATCTACTTTTCGGCGACTTCACCATTGCGATATTCTCTTTTCTACAACGTCGTGCTTCGAGTTCGTCGGGCTGCATCAACTGACCTCCGGCAAGCTTGTAAGTACCGTTTTACCGAATAATCCTAGGGTTTAACCTCCGGGCGCATCGCTGAGGTTTCGTCTAGTTCTTTATTCACCCCTTACCGATATTAGCTAGATCTGCAAGTTTTCGTACCAATTCTTGTAGTTTTAGCTATTATCATTATCATCCACTCGATCTAGATCCTATCGGCTTCTAACACCGCAGCCGATTCCGACCTATTCGAGTGCTGACGTCACGATCGGCCGATCCAGCCGATCTATCTACTTACGCATCCACGTTTCGGTCGCTCTCGAGCCGGCCGATCCCGCTTTACCCTGTATCGGCCGATTGGCTAGTACACGTGTCGCTGAAAGGCTATCGGTTCTCTAGCCGATCCCTAATATTTTCCATTGTCAATCAACAGGTCAGATTGCTGGCACGCCTCGCTACAGACCGGGGAGTCACGTGTGCTGCGCATGGAGGTGACGTCCTATTTTCGCGTCAACAGACCCTCCGAGCTCGTCCTGCGGCGGCAAATCGTGCAAGAAGTCGAAGTCGAAGTCATCGAACCCGGACCCGGACCCTCCCGCCTGGTCCTCTAGGGTGGAGTCAGGAGTGCCGCCGCTGCCGACGTAAGCTGGAACAAATAGTAATTATTAAATCACGTATCATAATTAATAGAATCTAGTATTTGTATATGCTTCGAGATAAAGTAATTTTCTAGAATTTCTACAATTTCTAAAACAGATAAACTAATTTTCTACATTTTCTAAACGAGATAAAGTAATTTTCTAGAATTTCTAAACAAATTAAAGTAATTTCGACAATTTCCTGAATAGATAAACAAATTAAAGTGATTTTCTACATTTTCTAAACAAATTAAAGTAATTTCTATAATTTCTACACATGCTAAAGTAATTTCTACAATTTCTAGAACAGATAAACTAATTTTCTGTATTTTCTAAACAAACTAAACTTATTTCGACAATTTCTACCCATGCTAAAGTAATTTCTACAATATTTAGAATAGATAAACTAATTTTCTATATTTTCTAAAGAAGCTACAGTAATTTCTATAATTTCTACAATTTTATAATCTAAAAACTAATTTTCTAAATCTAAACTTGTGAGACATGGGTACCCCTGAGTCCCCACCGACCAGGCTCATGGCCGTCCCCGACAAGTGGGTCCGGCCCACCAGAAGACCCGCCGACCTGTCAGTAGGACTGTCCGACCTGACATGTGGGCCCGAAGACGAGAAGACAGCTTGACGTGCAAGACAAGGCAGTCCAGATGGATTAAGGCAGCTCGGATAAGCCTTCCATATATTGTAACTGACTAGAGATAGGTTTCCCTGTTGTAACCGACTTGGACTCCGGTCCACCGACCTTGTCCGTCGCCCAATATAAGGCGGGCAAGGGCGCCCTCCTGGGGACAGACCACCTCCACATCGACGCAAGCAAGGTCACCATGTAATCTCGCCACGCCAGCAATACAAACCGAAGAACTGGACGTAGGGTTTTACTCTCCGGAGGCCCGAACCAGTATAAAATCGCCTTGTCCTTTGTGTCTCGCCGTGATTTCCGTGTGCTACGTTAGCATAACCATCGCATTCTTAGCTCCCGATCTCCTCCACCGAACAAATAAACCACCGGGGTTAACCCCCTGTGGACTGTTCAGATCTAAACCTCTGACAAAACTAATTAAATTAACTAATTTCTAAATTTTATAATCTAAAAACTAATTTTCTAAATCTAAACTAATTTTCTAAATCTAAATCTAATCTACAAACTAATTTTCTACACTAATTACACTAATTAAATTAATTAAAAAAAAAGAAGAAAACTTACCTGAGAGGGAGCGTGGGAAGGGAAGGAGGGGCATTGTCAGCGTGGGGGGACGGCGGCCGCCGTTGCTCTTATATAGGGGCGGCTGCCACCGTCCGCCACGGTGGGAAGACACTACCGCCGTGGCCCACGGCAGCCGCACGTCCAACCGCCGTGGCGCACGACGGTAAGGTGTCGCGGGGCCCACACCCTGCACCCGACCGTTGGCGGTGACCTTACCGCCAGCGGTTGGCCGTGCGGCCGCCGTGGCCTACGGCGGTAGGCATTTTTCGCCGTGGTCAACGGCGATTGATGTATATTTTTGATAAATTTCGAAACGGTAGCATAAATTTGCAAATTGATTAAAAATATAAAAAAATTTCCAACTCCCAGGTATGTTCGACTTCAAAAAGTAGATGATGCTTCGACGGGGTATTGAACCGTGATCACCGTACACGGTGGCAGCAACGCGCGCTGCGCTAGCCAGTAGCACGTTTGCCTGTTTCATGTACCTTTGCATGTTTTCTTTTCTTTATCTAGCAGCATGCAGTTCGAGTTTTCGCACACAACATTTAACTTTTGTATTTGATATTTATTGCCGTCACTCGCTTAGTATCCAGTTACTCACGTGCACATGTCCCTTTACTGCTACAGTAGCTAATGATGCTCTTTCAATTAGTTAAATAGTTCTTGCCGTTTGGTGTATGTCCCCAAGCCGCCACGGGCGTGCATATGCTTTTGACACTGTTAAGTGGTTTATTAGTCATTCTTCTTCGAATGCCTAGAAGCGTGTATTTGTCATGCTCGTTGCTTGTTTTTAGAGCTGGTTGGTTTTAAGAAAGAGAGAGAAGAAGAGCATCGTCAGTTTTTTGAGAAGAAGTTTATCTTCGCATATATGCTACATGGGAAGTACTAGATGGTCGTATACAATTTATGTATCATCGGCTACACCTTTTTTCTAGATTATGCTTAGCTGTGGTTTAAGTAGCTTATTTTTCCCTCGGTATCGAATGATCCAGCACCCTACGCCTGGTGTCTTGTACTTACTTGCTCATAGCTGGTTTCTCTAGTTTACTTTGGTCATATTTCACATCGTTCTTTATTCATTATTTCGACTTTGATCATTTCTTTATCTCATCTAAATAATTCCTCATCAGTTTAATTTGTGAAAGTTCAATGAACAGTGCTACTATATGTCAGTACCTTAACAGTTTTTTCTGGACGTCTAGACCATTTAAGAAATCATTTAGCAGAAATGTATATGTTTTGTGCACAATTATAACACCCTGCAGATATTTTAATCACAACTCTCATAATGGAATTTTTGTCATGGATTTCCATGAGAGTGAATGTGCTAGTCAACGTACTGTAACATTCCATCATCTACATTTCATGACATGGCCTTGGTTATAATGAGGTGTTTAAGTTATTGCATTTTCACTTCGCGGAACCATCTCGGTGGGATTTCACGAGATCGGCTATCACTCATCGGAACGGATTTCACCATTCGCAATTGATAAGGTGGTCAATCATCGCTCTTCACAGTTAATCCGAAGAATGGCTTTCACCTTTTACAATCATATTCAACCTTCGGACTCTGATACACCTGAGCTGGAGTTCATGGACAGCCTTACGGCTCTTCGGTTATTGCCTGATGGCTCTTCACTTATTGTCTTATGGTTCTTTGGTCATCATACTTTTATTAATTGGCCACCACTTTGCATCGAGCATCGATGACTGATCTTCGCAATGGGGCTCAATGAGTTAAATAAATTCTTTCGACAAATTTTTCGCAGTTGAAAGCATCTCAGCGGAATTTCACAACGTTGGATTTTACTTGTCGGACCTCATCTTTGTGGTTACGGTGTAAGTGTCTTCGGGGTTCATTTTGCTCATCATGGCTGATTCGGGAGCAACATAACGAAGCCCAGCTTGGGAAACAACAGTTCATATTGTGACCGAGAAGCAAGCAGCCCAAGCGAAGACCATCGCGCGACAATTGAGTGTATTCATGGAGCTCCATTAACAGAGCAAACACTGGGTTTTTATTTCGGATAAGATACAGACCAACACCCAACTGCCTTTTATTCCTACTACTGCTACCTTTTATTTTATCGGCTTGCTTGCTCTGAAAGTCTTGCGCGGGTGATTGGCAAGAATGTTTATACAGGGGCCACTAAATTGTTCGAAATGTGCTGTCCATGAGCGGATCCTGGATTTGTTTTTATTATCTGATTTCATGGACCACACCTGCTATAAGAATTCAGAAAAGGTAGAAGGATACAGGTACAGCAAGAAAAAAAAATCTGGAGGAAACTACTGGCTCCGAAAAAATTCCGCAGTTTGCTCTAAGTTGGGATGGGATGTGTGCTGCAGATTAACATGCACAAAGTGTTTAGATCCTTTCAGGAAAAAGAAATTACTCAGAAAAGAGGAGATATGAGTTGATTCTGTCGGAGGACGCTTGTTTGTAGGCTCCATGGGCCATGGCAGCTTCACCCTGCAGATTGTGTAGGAGACCTCAAAGTTGATTGTACTTCCTCGGGACAGCTAAAAAGGAGCTTTTTCATAGGATTCCAAAGCCTCAGGTCTCTTCCACCGAAAACAGCCTAACGAAGATCTCCCTCTTCGAGCCCGTCAACCTCGGACAGCCCAACTAAGATTTTCCACCCCCCCTTAGCCTGCTGCTACCGAAGACTATGTTCGGGCCCAACGCGGCAACGAAAGAAATCAGCTGTCACTCCGTCAAGCGGTTCACTTCTTCGAAGATTTTTCTTTTCCTAGCTGAACAAAGACGATCCCTCTTCGGCAACATGAGTGTCTCTTCGCGGGCCATCTTCTGGCCAGCTCGTCTCTCTTCGGCCCAAAAGCGAACACATTCTTCTTCGGCCCAGCTCCGTGCGCAGCTGCCGGAGCTCACTGAAGATATATCTGCTCTTTGTATCACCCGAAGAGGCTTATAGATTTGCGAAGACATTTAGCTCAATGTTTCCGAACAAGAAACAACATAGGTGTGCAGTTTTTTTTTCATCCGGTCCTATGCGCATGCATTTAGATGAGCTAGCGAAAACAGTCTTCTTTCAGTACAGTTTCAACTTCATCTTTTTTTTAGCAAGATTTTCATATATGTACTATCGTTTCATTCAAATATTATCCTTTGAATATGATTGCAATGAATGTTTTTACATTTACTATCCAGACCATCGTTATCTATCATTGGTCCCGAAGTAACAATCATCCGAAGAGATTGTTACTTTCGGAAAAACATTGCAGAAGTAAGTGAACACATGCGCCTAGCATCGCGAAGACAAGTCGCATTTAGTTCACTTAAAAAAATTGATTGAGGGGGCGCATGTGGAAACTGTTCTGCAAAGGTCGCGAAGATGCTAAGAAACATGCAACAATCTGTTTCAAAGAGGAGTGCATGATACGCTTAAAGGCCTACTTTCCGCGAACAAAAAGTCTTTGGCGGTCAATTTGCGAAGCCCCTCAGTAAAATGCTGCAGGGATAAGTCGACCCATTAAGCGGCGTGGTCGCAAAATCATCCGCTTTATCACAAGCGAAGAAGCCTTCGGCGGTGAATGCGCGAAGCAAATTGTGAGGCAGGGCTGGCGAGCCACCTCGAGGTCATATTATAATCGAAGTTGAGCTATCATGCCACTTCGTGTAGCTGGGGCTTGCATGGCAGACCAGCTACTTGTTATGCATAACTTGTATTTATATTATCATGCTACATCACATGTTCACTAACTCTTCGACATAAAAACATGTTACTTCCGAAGTAGTTTCTTGTCTTAAAATTTTTTCAGGATATTATGTTGCTAATACAATCAAGTTATTATGGAGATTGGTCTTCGAAAAAATGAACTTCTAGCTGAATTTTCGGGTGTCCTAGCATTGGCTCTTCGGTTAACTCTGTGGCTCTTCGGGTTATCATGAATTAATCTTCGCAATAATGAATTGCTAGCCGGGGCTCTTCGTATATTTCAGCATTGGCTCTTCGGTCGTCTCTATGGCTCTTCGGGTTATCATAAAATAATCTTCGGAAGAATGGATTGCTAGCCGTGGTGCTTCGAGTATTTCAGCATTGGCTCTTCGGTTATATTGATATGGCTCTTCGGGTTATCATAAGTGGACTTCAATATCTCTTCAGTTAATGCCTCATGCGAAGAGGTTATATGGAAGTTGTGTCCCTACCACCGAAAAATGCATTATCCACGCAATCATTGTCTTCATCTTCACATCAACATCAATCCCAATCCACATCAACTACACTTCTACTTCCACGACACATAGTCTTCGCCACTAGCATCGGCCAAGAGGGGCTATGAAGGGATCTTGGTGAACCAATTCACCCATCTTGCCCGAAGCAGGTGAACGAAGACCCAAGAGGACTTCGGCACGATGAAGAAAGCATCACACGACTTTCTCTACTTCGGCTACATCGACTACACGGAGGAAATAACTTCGGGAGGATGAAGCGAGAACGAAGTGGGGGAAATCTTTTTCGGCAAGAATGGCGAAGTTGACGGCACCACAGAAGAAGCTTTTCATTGTCAAATGAAGACCGAAGATGACATTGGCTAGGCTAGTTGATAACTCCATATGTGTAGACCCGTGAGATGTGCGTGCTCTTTTCTCCATTCTGTTTTTTCCCATTGGGTTTTCAGAATGGAGTTTTTAGCGAGGCGTACGGGCGGGTGGTCACGAGGGCATGTCCTCGGGCCGAAGAAAAAGTTTAGTGAATCATTTTTCCCTTGTTTTCATCTACTTCGCTTTGTTGTACCAGTCAAACCAAAGTAGCTGAGGGTCTAGAATGTTGGGGGAAATGATTCACAAGGTACCCCCTATCCTAGTTTTAGGGCTCGGATGTAATATTTGTACCCACCAGGGGCTTGGGGCTAAAAGGTCATCCCATCCCTTAGCTATATAAACAACCCAAGGGGGTTGAGAGAGGGGACTCCCCCCTCGTCACTTGTCTATTTTTCTCCTTGTGATGCATCTTCTTTTATGAGTGTTGGCTCCTCTTAGGGAGACGGTTTTCACCCCAACAGAGTTACCTTCCCGGAGCTATTTCCCACACTTTCCTCCTCAAAACAGGTGAGGGATGAAGTGGATCTAGAGGGGGAGGGGTGGGGGCGGCGCCATGGGAGGGCAGAAGCTCAGGTTAGGTTTTGGGAGTGAAGGGGGAAGTGAGGGGAGAAAGAAAGAATGGGCCGCGGGCCCGCGGGTATGTTAAGTGAGTCGCGCCACGGCGCCTGGCGCGACTGAGTCGCGCTAGAGCATGTGGCGCGACTGAGTCGCGCCAGAGAATGTGACGCGACTCACTTAAGCCACGTCAGCTCAGCCCCCGCGCGCGCATCCGACGTGCCGCCCGAGTCGCGCCACATGCTCGGCCTGACGCGACCAAAAGGACTACTTCTTAGAATTTTAGTTGGGGTGGGGTTATTTTTAAAATATTAGATTGAAAAGGGTTAAAATAAAAAAATCATATGTGTCATGGTCAACCACGCGGAGTGGTGAGTGAACACGCCCTGACACACTCACTAGCTAGGATCTGATTGCATTGGGTTGGGTACCCATACTATGGAGCATACGAGGCAAAAACAAAAAAACAAAAATGAGGTGGGCACGTGAAACGTGCTTCCTCGAGTTTCCGATCGATCATCCCTCGGGCTGGCGCGGCGGCGGGAAGGCCCGACATCCATTCACACCGCTTGCCGCGTCCGTACATCCCTCTGAATCTTTTTCCCACGTACGTACGTACGTGAGCTTTAAATCAACGGGAGCTCCTGGCCGGCCACATCTAGTCACTAGCTAGCGGGCGGCGCCACATCTCGATCGAGCTCCGGCGAGGTCGAGCACAGCACGTACAGTTCACAGTTGGGAGCAGAGAGCAGAGCACACATCGATCTCTGAAACAAATTAAGCTCTCGATCCAATCCAGCACACACAAGACAAGATAAGAGCCAATCCAATCCGCCGGAGGGAGCAGCATACACCTGCCGATGAACTCTCAAACCTCGGCGGCGGACGGCACGGTGGGCGGCGCAGGGCTCGGCGGGTTGCGGAAGAAGGTGAGTGTTGGTCTAAATCGAGACCGAAGGGGTTATCGATACAACAGTACTCTTCTCCTCCAAAGGGGCAAGGAACCGAAAGGCGCCTTCGGAGGTCTACACCTTCTTTCTCCATTACTGCTACCTCTATTGCTATTACAACTATCACTTCTACCTATACTACTACAAAGCAGAAAGTAAAGAAAAACAACAGTAGCTTTCTACTTCGGAGTTCTCCACCATTTAATGCTCGTCCCATCAATTACAATGACCCTCCTATATATAGGGATGGGGTAGCTGGCAATTTTCCCCCAAGCCCCTGTTAGTTATTTTCTTCCGAGTCCCTGACGGATACAATATTTACAAGGAGCCCCTCGAGCTCGTACAAAGGCCCACTAACCCTTACATGGGCTGGGCCACTCCCCCAACAGTAACCCCTCAGCTACTTCGGTTTGGCTGGCACAACAAAATGGAGTAGTTGAATACATATGGATTGGCCCAGACCTTCCTACACCTTCGGCCATGAGGAACGCCCTCAAGACCCTCCGTCCGTACGCCTCACTAAAAACTCCATTCCGAAAAACCCAGTGGGAAAAACCGGAGTGGAGAAAAGAGCACGTACGCCTAGCGGATTTACACGCACACCGACCTTACTAATGGTCGTCTTCGGTCTCGCTTCAACGGTGAAGGGCGCCTTCGGTGTTGACGTCAGCTTCGTCGTTGTCACTAAGATGGCCTTTATCCTCAATGCTTCTCCTCCATTTGCTTCGGTCTTGCCTTCGGGGCCTCCATGCATTTCTCTTTTCGCTCTTGTTCTTCTTTCAGAACGCTGTCGATGATGATGAGCCGCCTCTTCCCCTTCGGTCACGATCACCGGGCAAGACTTCATGCTTCGGGGTGACGCCCCTCATCCCGATGCCACCATAGCCCCTCTTGTCCAGTGATTGTGACGAAGGCCCTGATGTCGTACGCTGCGTGCGACGAAGTACGTGTTGATGAAAGCGAAGCCGGAGTCGACGTCGGTGAAGTAGACAACGAGGTGGACGACGAAGCCCCTCGAGCCATAGTCTTGTCGACATCCGTGTAGTAGATGACGAAGATGAGGTTGAAAGTCGAAGCCGGCCAAGTCGAAGTTGATGTTGCCGAGGTAGATGACGAAGCCCCTCGAGCCGAACACATGTCGACGAAGAGGTAGTCGAGGAAGCCCGTTGTGCCGAACCGTGTCAATGAAGAGGTAGTCGAGGGAGCCCCTTGTGTCGAACCGTGTCGACGAAGAGGTAGTCGAGGGAGCCCCTTGTGTCGAACCGTGTCGACGAAGAGGTAGACGAGGAAGCCCCTTGTGTCGAATCGTGTCGACAAAGAGGTAGACGAGGAAGCCCCTTGTGCCAGATATTCGTCAAGCTGACCCTGCCGGTGACGAAGTAAACAATATAGACGAAATCCCTGCTTTGCTGTTCAACCCTACATTCAAGGCGAATTATTTTTATTCAAGAAACTCAAAAGCTTGTTAGACAAGAAACAATCTATCTCAAATCGCATCGCGCAAACAAATCCGAAGCCACTCTCGGGCCTTCGGGGTGTCTCAGATCCGAAGCCACTCTCGGGCCTTCGGTGTGTCTCAGCTCCGAAGCCACTCTCGGGCCTTCGTGTCTCAAGCTGAACTCTGGTCATCACACAACCGGTCGTTTGGTTCCTGCAAACGGAACCTCAGCTATAACGGAGCCAGATACTTACCTTTGCAAGTTCAACTTCGGTCATTACAGGACCGGTCGTTTGCTTCCCGCAAACAAAACTTCGGCTATAACGGAGCCTTCTACTTGCCTTCGCAAGTTAAACTCCGGTCATCACGGGACCGGTCATTTGCCTCATGCAAACGGAACCTTTGACCACACTCGGGCCTTCCACGTGAACACTCTCAGCTCCACGCTTCGGTGTTATGCATGTATGTATGTATAAAAGTGTGTACGAAAGTATGCTCTTGGATGAAGGCTAGGATGATAAGGTTAGGCAAAGTAATGCAAAGGACATCCATTGATCAGATTCTGAACTTGTGTGGTGAAACCATGAGATGACTGAAAGTCCAATGATACCGAAGTCCATATGGAAATCCCAGCAATCACCCGATGAAGTTCAATAGACATTGAAACCAATTGATACGGCCTAGCCGTTCCCAAGTCAATAATAGAATCACTATCTTCGGGGTGAAAACCAATAACTCAAAGGCTATAACCTGCAATAGTCCTGACAAAGTGCGCACACAAAATATAATATCTCCATACAACAAATCATTGTGAACAGGGTACGAAGTATAACTAAAAAAAGGCCCTTAGCACATTTGAGATGAAGGTGTGAGAGCATATGAAATACAAAGGGTTAGAGTACACACTAAGAATGGAACGAGGGTACAAGAGAAGGAGCAATTATGCAAAAATAAGACTGAGGTGATGGTAAGATACTTACATATGGTAGTTGGCCCTACATTCAAGAGATATAAATACTTCATATATATAGTTAGTTCATGGAGGTGACGAGGTACTTACATTGATTGACGACACCTGCATGTTAGTGGCAAAAATGAATCCGGGAGAAACATGCCCCTCGCTTACCAGCGAAGAGGAAGTATAACACACTACGATCAAGTGCTACTACTCAGCACACCCTGATGAAACATTGTCGCAAAGCGAAAAGCCTTCGTGTAGAAGGCACACGTTGGCCATAACGAGACCGACACCACGACAAATGTTAGGTGACAGGTGGCTCCTGGATGCCACTTCAGGCCTTCGGGGGCCGCCGTTACCTACCCAACAAAGTTAAAGACCAAAGACTACGCCGCCCGCACCATGTAGGGGGGTTGTTGCTTTGGAAACGTGCGAACGAAAATATACAGGAAACTTTCAAGGAAAAACGCCTTTACGAAAGGCATCAACCTTTGACTAATGCTAAGTATTCGAGCTTTAAAGCCAAGGATTAGTCTGCTAAAACTAGAGGCGAAGGGTACTTCGTCAGTACACCGAAAAAAGGTTTATTAGTAGCCTAAATCAAAACATAGACCACACCAAGCACTACCTCATGACGATGATAAAGCTATATAAATAAAATAACAGCATAAAGCCCCTTCGGTTGCTAGATGAAGGGTGAGCAAGTAGTCTGCTGCAGACAGTACTGTTAAGTAGAAAATACCATAGAGAAAAAGCTTTGATGCAAGTTCTACTTGAAATGTTAGAAAATAAAAATTCTCATAATATATATGACCGAAGAGCACATGCAGAGGTTGAAGACGGCCCCTTCAGATGTTATACAGCACACCGTGCTTTAACGAAAGACTAGCAAAAATGCCCGTGTGTTGCAACGGGTTCTCAGCATCTCCAAGAGTTTGCCAAAATTTACTTGGCAAATCTTGTGTTTTGCCAACTTCTAAAAAGATATGCCAAGTAAAAAAAAGTTCATCTCCAACAATTTGGCATAATTCACTTGCCAAATCCATATCTAACTTACATCAGGAATCTTGAGAGAAACAAAATTATGTTTATACCCTTCCACCTCTTGAAAACTTACATCAGGAATCCTTCTCTATTCTTTATTTCTTTTTTCACCCTCCCACCTACAGGGAAATGACGATGGCAACCACAATCCGTGCGCGCATATATGCGCGCGAGGAGGTGAGTTTTGCCAAGTTTCTATTTTTGCCAAGTTGGTTTGCGAAACTGTTCAGCCAATTTTTCCTATTTTGCCAAAATTAGATGGATGCCAAGTTGGTTTGTCAAATTATTGGAGTTGCTCGTCTCCAAAAGTTTGCCAAATTTTACTTGGCAAATCTTGTATTTTACCAACTTCTAAAAAGATATGCCAAATAAAAAAATCCATCTCTAACAATTTGGCATAATTCACTTGCCAAACCCAGATCTAACTTACATCAGAAATCCTGAGAGAAACAAAATTATGTTTATGCCATTCCACCTCTTGAAAACTTACATCAGGAATCCTTCTCTATTATTTATTTTTTTTTTCACTCTCCCACCTACAGGGAAATGCCGATGGCAACCACAATCTACGCGCACAGGGAGGTGAGTTTTGCCAAGTTGGTTTGCCAAACTGTTGGAGGCCAATTTTTCTTGTTTTGCTAAAATTAGATGGATGCCAAATTGGTTCCCCAAACTGTTGGAGTTGCTCATCATTTACTGGCTCCCAATAGTTCATTCCACATTCACAGAAGTTCATAGACACAACACAAAAATATTGGAGAGTCGTCACGTCTGGAAAGTGCATGTTCCTAAAATGGTAATAAATTTTTAAAAAAAGAGTAGCAAAAGCGAAAACTCGGTCAATCAGAAATTGAAAATACCACCCAGTTTCACTCAAACATACTTCATATCTATTTGAATAATCAAATGCATCACTGAGTAATCTCCAAAAAGAACAAAGGTGGCAATTTCAGCCAGTCAGTTTGAATACCTCCTCCATATATAGAGAATTAATCATAAAGACTATTAGCATAAAAACAATATTAATAGATTTATTATGAAACTAACTATTATAATATGTAATCATATCTATTTGAAATAAATTACTTTGAGAGATATTGTTGGTCAAAGTTGAAAATATTTGATTTTCCAAAAAGCTAAACGTAGTTACATTGGACAGAGTGAGTTTTTACCTAAGAAAGACTCCAATAGAGCAAATGCATATAGTACTTAACGTAGTTATTATTACCTAATGATGCAGTACGTATTTGACAAGTTTTCAATTAAAAAACCATTCTAGTATTGCAAATTAGCCTGCACAAAAACGTAACTTTGGTATGCATATTTGGAGTGTTAATCCATCACCTGATCCAATCATCCAGTAATTTCAGTATTGGAGTGCTCCTTGATCTCCTGTCTATGGTCCCATACAGATCCTCAGCTAGTCGGCTCCTCATCCTTCACACATGTATAATCACTACGTTTAATTTTAGACGATTCAAGCTGAATCATGATTGATCATGGAGGCCTGCAAAATTAAGAACATGCAAAATAGAAACATTTTTCCTTCTTGAGATGGGAATAAGCACATCATCAAGTCAAAAATGCAGGTCGATTATCTGCACCACAAGACGTTGATGGACACGGAAAAAATTGAATACAAATTCTATAGTAGTAATGTAGTATACTGCACCTGCTCTACTCGGTGGTCGACATTCACGACCACGGCCGCGCAGGGAGGTCGATTGGGGGTGAGGCCGCGAGGGCAGCATCAGTGAGAAAGAAGAGTTGCCTGATCTGCTAACCACCGCTTTCGGCGGGCCGTGGAGCATAGGTGGGGGCGAGGCCGGGCGATGGGCTCTGGACGACCCAGGCAAGAACAGCCAGCCAGCCAGGACGATCGCTTGCAGCCAGCCAGCCAGAACAGCCAGGGAGGGGGTCAACGACCCCTATCCGTTCGCATCGCACACACTGACACCGCCGCCGCAGGTTTCGCCACCGCCACCACTCCAGTTGACGTCGTCGCCAATCCCAGCCTGCCGCTGCTGATCCACCGCCACTCTGGCCGGATCCGCCCCTCCCCCACCCTTTGGGCCTTGTTGACGGTGTATATGCGTATCAATCTTCGTTTGGACTTGCAAGCGGACAAGTCCTCCGTCGTAGTCAAGGGTCCCTTCTTCCCTCAAGTGTGAACCCAAGGTATCGAATCCGTGGAACAAATGTGTGATGCAAGAACCAATCTATTAAAGCCGAGAACTTTGATCTTCAAAGGGAACTCTTATGCATCTAATCTAAAGAACATCATAAAAACGAATCTAATCTATGAAAACCGGAGGTAGCAAGAGATAGAGAGGGATAGGTAAAACCAATCTAGAGAGATTGGATCAAGCTCTTGTTGAAGTTCCAAGCAAAGAAGAATAAACCAAATCGAATCTCATAAAAAGATTCTTTAAATCGCGGCTTCCCGTCCAACTCCGAAGACGCCCACCTTTTGGAGCCACCGTTCTGTCACAACGCACTCCTATTCGTGCGGATTAGCCTAGGGCGAGTCCAATGGACAAGTTGAAATCTCTTGGAAGGTCAGGCATGCACCTCTAGCCATCACGGCTACAAGAACACCCTCTATGATCTATCTTGAGAATAGATCTTAAAGTAAGAAAAGTCAATTGAAATCAAAATCGTAGAAGAAGCCTTGATCGCTAGAAATCGGATTGCAACTTGATAATTCAACATAATAGATGATACATGGACAAGATCACCACCGGGATCCTACCTTGATCTTGCTCCTAGCTCCTGGAACTCCGACGTGGTCTTCCTTGCAAGGTTCCCACGTCGGCTAGGGAAACCCTAGACAACTAGCTCGACCCTCTCCTCTCCGGAATGGTGTCCCTCTACTCTCTGCTCCTCGGCGGTGAATGACGAATGAGTTGATGCGTGGCTCTTGGCAGGGGGACTATAAATAGTCTGAGGATCGTCTAGGTCAAAGGGGGGCAGGAATGGGCCCCGAAATGGGCTAGACCGGCCGGCCTGGCCCATTTCGGCCCACTTCGTGGCCTCCTTCGTGGACGATGCTTCCCGAGTCTTCTAGAGTGTTCTCCCTTCTGCATGTGGGCCCTTGACGTTAGTTTCTCCGCAGTTTGGATAGAGCTCCTTGTCCCGCAAGATTCAGAATTTTCTGTTCAGGTCCTCGGAGTTTTCCGTCTTCACGGGTTGGTCCTTGGGCTTCTTGGAGTCATGTTCACTTCATTGCTTGACTTGTGTCGGGCTTCAAGGTCTTGTCACGAGGTGCTTGATGAACTTTACCCGGAAGTCTTGCTTTCAATGCTAAATTCCTGCATAAACATCAAACTCCAAAACCGACATGCACGAATGAACTTGTTATATCGAGGGGGTTAGTACCAATGGATAAGATATAAAATTCATGCCAACACCGAAGGTAAACTCATGGCTAGGTTGACGGAAATTCACCGTCAACATCTCCCCCATGCTTAAACCTTGCTCGTCCTCGAATAAGCCTTCGATGAATATCAGCGTTGTCTTTCATTGCTCAAACCCTGCACTTGATCATACACGAGAAAACATAATGCTCTCAAAAGTTTAATTCATTAGAGTTCCATAATGTACCAGCCTTCACCCCTACGGAGGATAGATATTAATTAAGCTCATCCCACAAGTATTAAATATGCTCCCAAAATTCAAATGGATCTCAGAAATTTTGAAATAAAGAACAAGATGAAAAAGAGCTAAACCAAGTTCAAAAATTTAAACCACCTTGCATCTTGCTCATGAACTCTCATCTCATCTTGTCTCTCAAACCTATTTCTTCTACTCCTTTCCCTCTCAAAACATATATATGTGTGGTAGGCTTTATATGGAGCTTTTTGGGAAAGTTTTAGTCCTACCAAGATATTATAAATGAGATGTTGTTAAAACAAGACAAGCCTCTCATGGTCTTACCGAGACTCGTCAAAAAGGTCATTGAAAAATAATGTTATATCAAGGAAGGGGAGAGAAAAATACACACACTTTGAGATAGGTGGACATGTGCAAATGGCAAAGAGTGATCCCGAGGCACAAAGGAAGTCCTCGTTATCGGATTGCACATGGTTGGAAAGATGAGTTTGGATCTTAATCCTGAAACTTTTGAAATTCCTAATGCATTTAGAGAACCTGGGAGTTCACTTTATTTTATATAAATTTTTTTTATACATACTCATATTTTTTCTCATATATATATATATTCTTTATCTCTTTCTTTTTCTTCTCTTTTTTTCTTTATACACTTTCATTTTTTTATTTGTTCCCCTTGAACTCTAAATTGCATTGTACCTACCTCCTCCCCCATGCTTAGACGTTTGCTCGTCCTCGGGCAAAGAGGTGATAGAGATAAGGTAGGTACTAGAAATATTTTTCCTTTGGAGAGATACTTTGAAATCTTCAATCTTGGCACCATCTTGCGATCTTCCTCGAATTGACGATCCATACTCACATGATAGGTTGTGGTCAAGGAGGTAAACACAAAAGATGATATTTTTGGTTTTAAGGGTGGATATCCGGCGAAGTTTGTGAAATCTCCGATGTGGGGATACACAATGCACGGATAGAAAGGCTAGAAAAAAGATAGATACGCAAAAACGAAATGACCAGCTTCTTAGTCTCGGGCCAGAGAAGTCAAGCCCTGAAATAACTCACCCAAAAATAAACCTTGTATACTAAGTTTTTGCACTCAAATATATATATGGCTCTGGATAGGTAGAGCAACATGCAAGGGGTATTTATGACAAGGTTAGCATTACTTTTAAGAACAAAAATAAATCATATTTAATCCATCCAAAACTTGAGAGCATATAAAAGACTATGGGTCTTTATATTTATCATAACCTCCGCAAAAGATTAAGCTAGCATTTAGATTAATTTCAGATTTGCATTTTAAGAGAGCATTAGCTTAATCATGCATAAAACAAGTACAAAGATAAACAAAGCGGCAACTATCATCATATATCAACATGGCACAAACTTTTTATCTTTACCAAGGGTAAAAACAAGGTGGTAATTTTATTCATGATGAAAATAAAAACTAACACACATGCTGACAATTAAATAAAAACTGAAAACACTACGCATACATAGGCGCATACAAGCTGAAAATTAAAGAAAAGGAAAAATTAAACTAAAGCTCATCCTCTCTCTAATCTTCCGCCGGTGGTTGATATTGATAATCTTGATTATTATACCCTTGCTCATAATAGGATTGCACCGCTCCTCCTATGAATTGCTCCGGCGGTGCTAGGTGAAGACGTCCAAGCTCAAAGGCGATGTTTGCATTTCCTTCACCCATTTGGTTTGCATTGGTTTGGATGGCTGCGATATTTTGCATGTTTCTTGCAGCGTATCCTCCAATGATGGCCACACTTTGTTGTGGTTGAGAAAGGTGTGCATATTGTTCCGCAAAGGCTACGTTGGGTACCGCAAAATTTGGTGGGGGCATGGCTGCACCACTCCCCCATGCTTGCATTGGTACACCACCGTAGTATCTTGGCGGCGCCGGAATTCCTCCATATGGTGGCACATATTGTGGCGCACCTTCTGCTTGGGCTACGGAAGAACCTTCTTCTATAATCCTTCCTCTTGTTTTTCTTTGCCGGCACAAGAAGTCCTTCCTCTAACCAATCTTATTTCCCCTCAAGAAAAAGTCTTAATCTTGCATCCGGTAGGGGTAAATTCACCTTGACCAATTTGAAGCCTCCTCTCTCATCTCCACTTATATATTTGCCTTGCTTCAAATAATCAAATCCTAGGGAAGTCTTGACTAGGAGATGCTCCGGGTTTCTTGGAATTCCCGGTCTTAATGAGATAGCCAACATAGAGAGGTAGCACCCCGAACCAATGTCTCTCGATCCCGATGTTGCTTCACAACACCACCGGTTGATCATAAGGTGAGTGGGGTCGATTGGCTGCCCGGCAATCAAGGCCGAGTAAAGCCAATTCACCTCCATGTCGGTTATCTTGGTCTCTTTCATTCTCCCCAAAATCCTCTTGCACATCCATGAGTGAAACACTCGGATGATGGGGTTCCAGATACTATTTCTTTGCCGGTTAGCTTCTCCCACGATCATTCCCCAAAAACTTTCCAATGTGCCTCCATGCACATCTACTTGCTCCGGGGCTCCCTTTTGAAAACCGAGTAGCTCCCTAATATATTCATAGAGAACCACTTGCTCGTCTCCTTCCAAACGGAATGAGAGACTCGGCACTCCTTCATCAAGTATAGGCGCCATGGTCATGAGAATTTCCAAGGCGAATTCCTTGTGGGTGTTTGCCGACACTCCATTGGAGAATTGCACCCAACCTAGGTGTCCCAACATGTAATAAATATCCGTATGAAAACCCAACACTTGGAGAGCCGGGTCGTCGAGGTCGACGTTCGCCACAAGCCTCTTCTCAAGGCGAGTGAGCTTCTTCTCCTCCTCCTCCGTCTTGATAATAAACCCATACTTGGAATATCGTGGAGTATATGGAGGTGGAGCGGATGATCGTGTTGAGCGGCGAGGTCGGACGGACGGCTCCTCCGTGCGTCCTTGCGGTTCGGTGAACCGCATAGACGAGCTTCTTGTGGCCCTCATGCCACCGAGGAGAAGCGTGTTGTCCCTCCTCGGCGGTGCTGTGTCCTCCTCCATGCTCCGAGGAGACTCGGAGACCGAGTGCCTCCTCGAAGAGCTTGTCGACGATGGCTTGGACGACGATGATCCCTTCTTCTTGGTGAAAAGGCTTGTAGTTTTCTTCCACATGGTTGCTGCACTCTCCCTCACAATTATATACCCGGGGTTTTTAACCGGTAACAAGGCACACAAATATTATTTGGAGTATGGACTTTGAGTGGATTTAGGATGGATTTTGATAGACGAAACAAAACTCGAAGTGGGAAGCTATGTCTATGGTGGTTCTGGACTAAGAGCTCATGAGCACGAACAAGGAACTGGACGAAGGACTTACCTGAGGAAGACGGGCACCAGGGGGCTTTAAAGGGGGTGAGGCCGGCCGGCCTGGGCCGACCGGCCTGGGTGGTCTGCTTCTCCTCCCAGCTCCGGCTTTCTCCAGCGCACTCATGCTTGCATTGTTGCTTTGTGACCGCGTGCTCCACGGGGTTGCACCGCCCAAATGCTCTCGTCCACTCCTTTGCTTGCATGATTGATCCTTCCACTTGATTGTTTTGCTTTGAGTCACTTCCATGCTCCCTTGCCTCACATGCCTCCATGAGATTCCTGCAAAACAAAGCTTTGGCTGCCCCATATGCTTGTCCTTTGCATGTGGTTTGATGATAAATGTTGGAGGGGCATCCCGTGATGCATCATGGTGCATGTGTGGTTAAGTTAACTCAATTGCCTTCCTCTAAGCATGTTTTAATGCTAAGCACTCCTCTAATTTCGAAAAATAAAACTAAACTCAGAGCTTGCAATGAGTTCAAATATAATTAGAGGAGTTTTTAAGAATCAAAAACAAATGTAAGTCGAAAATGTTTTCCGACCACTTTTATTTTGGTCTGACCGGTATTGTTTGCTTCCATTAGTTGAGAGCAAGCTTTTCTCGGCTTGATCATAGGGGCATAGGTTTAGGTTCTAATTTTGGTTAAATGAGAGAGATTTTGAATGAAATAAAATTAAATGAGGCTTAGAAAAATTATAATTCTAGAGAAACCAAGGATATGAATTTTGAACAAACCAAAAATTAAGTTTCTAGGTTCACACGAGTCCTACCATGCGCTGAAATTTAAATAACATCTAGGTACATGGCGTGGCTCTACTCGTGTGTTTTTAGCATGTAAAACAAGTCAACCATATCATCATGAAAAGGATGAAAGGTTGAGGTAGGTTCTGAATTTTTGGTTTTGGTTTCTCGAAAAGAAGCAAATAACTCATAGGATGGCTCAGGTAAAGGGTTTATGATCCAAATAAAATATCCAAACAAGATTTATAACTCTAAACATTATCCAACCACTTTAAGTCTATGAATGTCTTGCGTAGCAAAATTTTAAAACTAACTTACTTGAAAGACTCGAAAAATCTAGATCGGGTTGTCCTCCCGATAGCATATTCTTGACTCGATGAAACAGGTTGCCTCCCGCCTAGCGCTTCATTTATAGTCCATGGCTAGACTTCTTCACTTGATTACTTTGGATCAACACTCTTTGCGGGCGTTGCAATCTTGGGTACCCACTTCCGCACCATCTTGGGCGCAGGCTTATTCTCTGACTTAGTCATCTTTTTGGTCTTCACAGGCGGCTTTTGTTCCTTGATCTTGACGGATGCAACAACTTCTTTGATTTCCTTCGCTTCCTTCTTCTCTGGCTCTTCCTTCTTCCTTGGCTCTTCCTTACTTACGCGACGATGAGGTGGAATATATTTAACTTTGATCATATTGCATACCTCAAAGCGTGGTAGAAACTTGAAGGAACTTCTCTCGCTGTTGATGTCGAACTTGATCTCCCCCTTCCCGACGTCGATGGTAGCTCCCACGGTCTTGAAGAAGGGCCTCCCAAGGATGAGTGGCGGTTTCTCCCTCTCTCCCATCTCGAGCACCACGAAGTTGACGGGGATGAAGTGGTGTCCGACCTTCACAGGCACATCCACGGTGATGCCCAAAGGGTAGCGAATGGAGTTGTCGCCCAACTCCAAGCACATGGCCGTAGGCTCTAGCTCCAGTAGGCGTAGCTTCTCAAACACATCTCTTGGCATGACGCTCACACTTGCTCCAAGGTCGCATAATGTCTTCTCAAACTTGAATGAACCAACGGAACACGGAATCGTCGGGCATCCGGGGTCTCCTTGCTTCTCTAGTCCGTTCGCAATAGCAGCGCTACATTGCTCAGACATCTTGACATGATCCACCCCGAGTGTTGCTATCTCATACTTGTTTACAAGTATGTCTTTGAAGTAGCGAGAATATGTAGGAACTTGAAGAGCGTCCAATAGCGGCATGTTGATGCTCAACCTATGCACAACCTCCACAAACTTCTCAAAATGATTATCAAGTTTACCTCGGAAGTAGCATGGCTTGAGTTGCGGTATCTTCGTGTCTTCTCCCGGCATCTCAAACTCGGGCTCTTCGGTGATGATCGCGGTAACCTTCTCCTTAGCAAATTCCTCTGCCTCGGTAGATGGTTTAGGCTTCCTAGCTCCTGCGGAATGTTCTGGATCTTTAGTCTCCTTCCCTGAATGAGTTTGAATGGCCTTCGCCGTCTCGGGACCTTGAGGTTGCCCCGGAAGCTTCCCTTCATTAGCGGATAGGCACCCGGCAAGTTGTCCCACTTGTGTCTCGAGCATCTTCATCATGTTGAGCACTTGATGGTTGGAGCTTCCGACCTCCGTCACCTTGCTATCAATGTTCTCCAACACCTTGTCTATGGCCTTGAACTTAGTGACGGTGTCCTTGTTGATCTTAGCTTGCTCGTCCATGAAGTCCTTCAATTGCATACGAAGAGGAACCGAATTCGGAATGGACGAACTTGCATTAAATTGAGGTCTACCTTGCCCGTAGCGGAAGTTCGGCAAATCTCCCTTCCTTATGTAGTCGAGCATCTTGGCTTCCTCCGGGCAATCCTTTTGGACATGGCCATATTCTCTGCACTCTTCACATGTGGATCTTGCTTCGGCAGCCTTTAAGTCTTGAGCTTCTTTCTTCTCTATCTCCATCTTCTCCAACCTCCGCATAAGCGAATCGATCTTGCCTTCGAGTAGATCTTCCTTCTCCACTTGCAAGACTCCTTTGACGTTCCCCGTGGGTTGAACTGGAAGTAAGCGTCCGGATGATGCCCATGTGTCATTGTCCGCGACCTTCTTGAATAAAGTGAAAGTTTGGGTCGGTGTAAGCTCGATGATGGATCCTCCCGCCGATGCATCGATGATTGTCCTTGACGCCATGGTAAGTCCTTGATAGAACTTTTGAACAAGATCTTCCTTTGGGAACTTGTGATGTGGAACCGCCCAAGTGTACTCATTGAAGCGCTCGAATGCTTCCGATATGGTCTCCGTAGGATATTGAGCAAAGGTAGCAATCTTATTGCGCAAGCTTTGAGTCTTACCCGGTGAATAGTATTCCTTCATGAAGGCTCTCATTAAGGCATCCCAATTTTGCACCGTCTCCGCTTGTTGAGAGTAGAACCATTGCAAAGCCTTTCCAAGTAGCGAGAATGGAAATAGCCTTGCCCTCATTTGGTTTTGAGTCACCCCCTCCATGTTGAATGTCTGACAAAGTTGAATGAACGCTAGTAGGTGAAGGTTTGGATCCTCTTTACCGGTGAAGGGTGAATGTTGCACCATGCGGATTGTTGAGGTCTTGATCTCGAACGGCCTTCTGATCTCTGTGAGGTTCAAGATTGGTAGGTCGATTGTAACACCCTAATTTTCCATCACTAAAATAATGTAGCAACATGGTGTTTTAGTTTTGTTTTCTAAGGAATAAATAATCTATCAAATAAATTTGGTCTTTTAATTATTCAAGTATCATTCTATATAACTTTAGAGGCAACAAGTGCTTGTGCATCATATCTTGTTTGCATGGTTTTGTGTGATGGAGTGAAGTTTTAAAAGTTTTAAAAAGAGTTTGAAAAGGTTTGAAAAGAAGAAAAGGTTTGAAAAAAAAGAAAACCAAACCCCAAACCTCTCTCCTCCCTTTCAGCCCACCCGCAGCCCAGCTCTCTCCACCGGCCTGTTTTCTTTCAGCCGGCCCAGCCACTCACGCAGCCCGGTTCTTCCCCGCCGGCCCACCTCCTCTTCCTTCGGCCCAGCGCGCCCCGGCGGCCCGCTCTACCTCTCCCCTCACTCTTCTCACCACCAGCTGGGCCCCGCCCATCAGCTCCTCCCCCTTCCTCCAGCTTCCCTCCCCTTCCCTGCTTTACACCACCGCGAGCCTGCCGGCCATTTCCGGCAATCTCGCCCCTTCCCCCTCCGCCTTCAAGCGCCATCAGGGTGCAATTAAGCCTCGACGCCACTCCTCCCCTCCTTTACTCCTTCGGTTACTCCTCTCCCTCCTTGATTTCCATAAACCGCCGGTGTCCCAATGGCCATTGATGGCCGTAGCTCGCCGGGTGCCGCTCCTCCTCCCTTCCCTAGCCTATAAGAACCGAGGTCGAGCCCTGCCTCACCCTTTCCTTCCCCTTTCGCACCCGTACACGCCCTGTACCCCTCTGCCCTCGCACAAGCGCCGCCGCCCGAAGCTCCTGGCCGCCGCGCCATTACCGGCCACCCTGAAGCTTCTTGCCGACGGTGAAGTGCCTCTGCTTCTCTTCTTTCTTCTTCTTCGCTTTTGTCGCTCACCGAGCCTTCCTCTGTCCCAGGTCCACTCTCCGTCGCCGGACCGAGCAGCATCGTGCACCGCCCGTAGCCAAACCGCACACCGTCGGACCCGCCATTCTTGATCTTCCTCACCAACGTCCCCTCGTCGCCGGTGTGCACCTCCTCGGGTCCTCCTCGTCCTCGCTCGACGTCCACGCCGTTCGCACGAAGACCCGGCGCCCCGGAACCCTTCTTCTCCCCGCCAACCGAGCCGCACGAGTACACCACCGCCGCCGAGGTGAAGCGCTCTGCCACCGCCACCTTTTGCCACTGTCCGTCCTGATCTCACCCTCCTCTTTCTTCCGTGGCACTCGCGGGACTACCAGGACCTCACCGCGACGCCCAGGAGCACGCAGCCGAGGCCGCAACCCCCTCCCCTGCGAGCGTCCAAGCCGCCGTCCGCCTCCAGCCGCTGCACGTCATCTCCGCCGCTCCACCGCCGTCAACGAGCCCCTGGTGAGCTTCGCACCATCCTTCTCTTCCTCCTGGTCCAAACCGCGCTCGAAACGGAGCCCTGTAGCTCGAGATCGAGCGAGCTCCGGCAATGCTCCGGCGAAGCACCACCGTCCGCCGCCGCGCGCCTGCTGACCGCCGTCGCGCACCGCTCATACACCACCTCAGCCGTTGGATCAGGCATCAGTGGCCCAGATCGTGTACCCTTTCGCTCATATGCAACCGGTCCACCGTGGACCAATGGACCTGGTCCACGGCGCGGTCCACAGCCGCGTCAGCGCCACGTCAGCGCCCACGTCACCCTCCCAGCCAATCAGAGCTCGCCACGTGGTGCTCAGTCAGCACAGCCGCCCCTGTCAGCCGCAACTTTGCAGAAAACCCCCTGCGGTTTTGAAAATCACAACCGTGCCCTTCCACCTATAAGAATCTTTTCAGTTAGGTCCTGTTTTTACTGTTTAAGCCCATGATCTTTCAAGTTTCTTTCACCCGCAGTCCAAGTCTTGTTCTTTTACAATTAAACCCTTGAGTGTTTACACATAATCATGTTTTAGTCCCTGGTTTCTTGCAGTTAAGCCCCTGGAAGTCCTGTTTCTTCACAGAAAAGCCCCTGAACCTTGTTTTAGCCATATCTTTTCCGTCTTTTATCCGTTTTAAGCGTTCTTGGTATCCACGCGACCGTCTTTTCAAGCCCGTCAGTTTCAGAACCTTGTTTTGGCAGTATGTTTTGTGTTTTAGCTCCGTTTCCATCGTTTCAAGTTGCGTTAGGTTCATATCAACTCAAACTACGTGATAGGACCAATGTTGAACATGTTCTTTATTTTATAATTTATTTAAATAATAAATATGATTAAATCCTTATACACATGCTTTTCTAATTAAAATCTAATTAGAAGTTTAACACGTGTTTTCATAAGAAAGTTAATATGATTAATACTAGTTAAATATTTCTTATAATTAAAAGTTAATTAGGTGTATACCTTGGTTTTCATAATCAAACTTAAATTGATTAATGTTTATGCAATTTGCTTTCTAAATAAAAGAAACATAGGCTATATCCCGAGTTTTCTTAATTAAATGTTAATTTGATTAATATGAATGTAAATGCGTTTTTGAATTATAATTTGATTAGTTCAACTCGAAATATAAAGATATACGCTTAGATGCTTTCACATGCTTCTTTTAAATTAAATGTTTAATTTGCATAAATCAAACTTGAATATTTATAAATAAAATTGGACTAAGTTTACATCATCTTTTAAATATTAAATAACTTGCTTAATAATTAAATAGGGTATTTCTCTGAAATAACCTATGCACATCTTTATTCAATTAAAATATACCAAGCACTAGCTAGCTCTTGTATGTGATCACCCAAAGCTCCCGATAGTTCCGAGTGTTTTTGAGTTCGTGTTCCTAGAGCTAAACCTTGTTCTCTTTTTAAGCTTTTCATGCTTGGTGTATTGTTTTGTTTATTGAATGTCTTTATGTGTGCTCGTAGACATCGTGCCAGTTTCAAGTGAGCAACCAGTTGAAGTGGATCAAGAGCAAGTTTTTGAAGAAGAACACCAGTGTTTAAGCAAGGAAGGCAAGTGGACTTCTTCCCCTGCATGTTCTATTTTATCCCACACAACTTGCATGATAACTAAGTTTATTTTAATTGTTGTATTGCATAAATTTGATGGGAAATCACCTTTTTAAGGACATGACTAGATTTTATCCCCATACCTTGAACAACCCTTTTAAATAAATGTTTTGGGTAGAAATGCTTAGTTGCTATACCTTGGGATGGTTCAAATGAATCTTTGCAAAATGATGAATGTTGATCATGATAACTTTGGTGATATATATATGTGTGTATGGTTAATAACAAGATCATATATGGTTCAATCGGAACATGGAGAACCACCCAGGAAAATAGTGCAACCACAGTCCATATGGCTCTAGCTTAGCCAATTAATTAGGTGTGCGATTGTACTGGTGACCTTATCCGAAAGGAACACAGGGGGCTCAGGGTTGCAGGGGTATAGCCCGGTTCTTTTGGGGTAGCAGCCTTTGCTAAGGTGCTGACCACTAGGGAGGGTTATGGTCCGCCCTGAGCTGTAACTGTAGTGGGTTGTTGGTGCTTTTGCATATCTTTGTAAAAGCTTCGTAGCGTCCCTATGCAATCACACCTCGGAAGTGTGGTATTGTGCCTGATCAGCACATGCGTGGTTGGGTTCAAAGTTCTTCGGAACTTTTACGCGAGCTGTGGTGAAAGTGTACAACCTCTGCAGAGTTAAAACTGATCGATCAGCCGTGCTCACGGTCAAGAGCGGCCTGGACTCTCACATGATAATCAAACATAAAGATGGAATTAAATCATGGTTCTTGTGGTTCTGAGATGAGATGCTTTCCTAAATGCTTAAGTGGGTTGGTATAAACTTACACCTAGTAAATAGGTGCTTGCTAATAAAATTTGACCAACATTAAAAATGCTAACCGCTGCAAAACCTTAGCCTATTCTTGATAGCCTTGCATCTTCCCCCACTTGCTGAGCTCCAACCATAAGTGTGCTCACCCTTGCTTACCCACTGTTCAGAGGAGAACACTGGAGAAGAGTACTTCAGCGACTACGATGAGTTTTGAGGCTTGCGTGCCCCTAGTCATGTGCCTGTGGAAGCTGAAGACGGAGTTGCTTCGTCTAGTTATCGTTTGATCGTTGTAAAGACCTTCGAGTCTAATGTCTGAGTGTAATAAAGAGATAATGTAATGGTTTAACTCTTGTACGTTTTTATTGCTGTTTATTGATATTTCACTCATGACGTCTATCATATGTGTGTAAACATGATCCTGGCGCACATATGAGATGCATTTGGTTTTCTTCGGAAAATCAGGTGTGACATCGATGATGTCTGGGGTGCATAGCTCCCCGATCTTGCGCTCCGGCTGCGGTTGTTCTCCCATCAGTTGCGGTGGAACTTGATTCTCCCTAAGGCATGGAGGTGGTGATTCCTTTGGAGACTCCAACGATCCTTCGGCCTCCGCTTTTGGATCTGCAAATTCCAGCTTTTTAGCTTGTGCTTCACGTCTTCTTAGCCTGTAAAGTTTTTCTGGATCATCCACAAAATTTTCGGGTTTGTTGGAGAGGTAGCCGTCCATCTCCTGTTAGGGTTAGCGATAAACAAAACAAAATATATACAAAAACAAAAAATAAAAACAAATCTAAGAAAACTAGGGTTAGTCAAACTAGATTAGATTAATTTTTGAGGATGATCAAAAGTTAGTAGATGCAAAAAGAAAAACCAAAAGAAAACTAAAAATATTCACAAAAAGCGATAAAAGATCAAATCTTGATCACTTGTTCCCCGGCAACGGCGCCAGAAAAAGGGGCTTGTTGACGGTGTATATGCGTATCAATCTTCGTTTGGACTTGCAAGCGGACAAGTCCTCCGTCGTAGTCAAGGGACCCTTCTTCCCTCAAGTGTGAACCCAAGGTATCGAATCCGTGGAACAAATGTGTGATGCAAGAACCAATCTATTAAAGTCGAGAACTTTGATCTTCAAAGGGAACTCTTATGCATCTAATCTAAAGAACATCATAAAAATGAATCTAATCTATGAAAACCGGAGGTAGCAAGAGATAGAGAGGGACAGGTAAAACCAATCTAGAGAGATTGGATCAAGCTCTTGTTGAAGTTCCAAGCAAAGAAGAATAAACCAAATCGAATCTCATAAAAAGCTTCTTTCAATCGCAGCTTCCCGTCCAACTCCGAAGACGCCCACCTTTTGGAGCCACCGTTCTGTCACAACGCACTCCTATTCGTGCGGGTTAGCCTAGGGCGAGTCCAATGGACAAGTTGAAATCTCTTGGAAGGTCAGGAATGCACCTCTAGCCACCACGGCTACAAGAACACCCTCTATGATCTATCTCGAGAATAGATCTTAAAGTAAGAAAAGCCAATTGAAATCAAAGTCGTTGAAGAAGCACTTGATCGCTAGAAATCGGATTGCAACTTGATAATTCAACATAATAGATGATACATGGACAAGATCACCACCGGGATCCTACCTTGATCTTGCTCCTAGCTCCTGGAACTCCGCCGTGGTCTTCCTTGCAAGGTTCCCACGTCGGCTAGGGAAACCCTAGACAACTAGCTCGACCCTCTCCGCTCCGGAATGGTGTCCCTCTCTTCTCTGCTCCTCAGCGGCGAATGATGAATGAGTTGATGCGTGGCTCTTGGCAGGGGGACTATAAATAGTCCGAGGATCGTCTAGGTCAAAAGGGGGCACAAATGGGCCCCAAAATGGGCTGGGCCGGCCGGCCTGGCCCATTTTGGCCCACTTCGTGGCCTCCTTCGTGGACGATGCTTCCCGAGTCTTCTAGAGTGTTCTCCCTTCTGCTTGTGGGCCCTTTACGTCAGTTTCTCCGCGGTTTGGATAGAGCTCCTTGTCCCGCAAGATTCAACATTTTTTGTCTAGGTCCTCGGAGTTTTTCGTCTTCACGGGTTGGTCCTTGGGCTTCTTGGAGTCATGTTCACTTCATTGCTTGACTTGTGCCGGGCTTCAAGGTCTTGTCACGAGGTGCTTGATGAACTTTACCCGGAAGTCTTGCTTTCAACGCTAAATTCCTGCATAAACATCAAACTCCAAAACCGACATGCACGAACGAACTTGTTATATCCAGGGGGTTAGTACCAATGGATAAGATATAAAATTCATGCCAACACCAATGGTAAACTCATGGCTAGGTTGACGGAAATTCACCGTCAACAGGCCTCGTGCGCCGGCGTCATGCCTCCCCCTCACCGGAGGTGGGGGTTGACGTTGTGATCATCGGGGCGAGCTCCGGCCGGGATCACCCGGTGCAGCCTTGGATGGAGGTTGGCTGCTGCAACCGCAATGGCTCGCCCAGAGAAGGGAACGGTGGTCGGAGGTGGAGGCGGAGCGGCGACTTTGACGTCGCAGTGTGCGGCTTCCTCGGCATCACGGCGAGCGATGTTGTCCACGTCGTGTTGTCCGCCCCACCAGCCTCCTGCAGGAGGTGTCACGGGGCCACAGTCGACAAAGCTGACGGCGTGGTTCCTGTTGCGGCAAGGGCGTCACATTGTAGCTCAGAGGAGCGTGTGGAGCTGCAGCTGCTGGTGCATGAGGCAACGCAGCTAGTGAGCTCGATGCAAGTTCGACGAGATGGCTGGCTCCGGCGGGGTTTGCTCGGTGCAGAGGAAGAGCAGGTGCGTCGAGCTCTTGAGGTGTTGTATTCCACTGGTGGCCTCGATGTCCACCGTCGTGTGGAGCTTTGTATATCCTGGTTAATCTTATTCCAACCGACACCATCTTCATTTTCTACTCTAATTCAGACTCCGATTCATTTTCTACTCTAATTCAAACTCCGACGCTCTTGTATCTCCTCTTGTTCTTTTCAGTTTCAGTTCGTTTGTGTTTTGGATTCGATTTTGATTCTTCGTATCACGTGTTGCAGGTTTGCAATGAGAAGGGTATTGAGTTCCCAGTGTACGAAACGAAGAGAAGACGGGTAGGCGTTGGAAGGGAAGGTGCGCAGATGACGGGGAGGAAACGGAGACGGAGCCAACGGAGAGGGGGGACGGACGGGTGGGAGGCGCACAGGTAGCAGGGAAGGGAGAGACCGAGACAAGCAGGGACCACCAGTCAGGACGTACCAAAAAATTGGGCAGAAACAATCCTTGCTTTAATATTAGGTAGAGATTAATGAATAACAATACAAAAACCTTACTTAGAACCAGGAACAACTTTAATATTAGGTAGAGATTAATGAATAACAATACAAAAAACCTTACTTAGAACCAGGAACAAACATGCTACTGGCTCAGTTACCTAAGAGGTTTGCCTACAAAATTAAAAGGAGAAGGTACCAACGATGTGGACCACATGACCGAAGGCCATCTGACCGAAGGTAATTTGCATCGACAATCGTGATATATAAACTAGAGCCTTAAATAAAATAAAAGCACATGGAAGCTAAAAATAGCAACACATTATCAAGGCCACCTCGTCAGTAAGCTACCTGCTACCTCCGCGTTAACCCGCGACGGGTCGCTCTGTAGGACGAGCGCGCGACCTGGGGCACCTTTCTTTCCTGGTCGATGCTCCTTTCCCCTCTCGGTACCACACGGACCAGGGCCCCCCTGCACGCGCCAAAGGATTGGCGGCGTGGCCCGACTGCAGGGCTCCCGTCCATCCCGCCACAGCTAGGGAGTGACCCGCCCCCGCGCACCGCTCCACCCCCCCTGCGCGCCGCCACCATCTGCGACTCTGCCGCCGGACGTCCATCCTGCCCGTTCCTACCCGGTGTGCTGTCCTCCATCCTGAGCGCCGCCACCGAGGTCCCTACCCTGGCGTGCTGGTCCTCCCCCCTGCACGCCGCCACCGAGGTCCTACCTGGCGCGCTGGTCCTCCCCCCTGGAAGCCGCCACCGAGGAAGCTTGATTTTGCTCATCCCCCCTGCGCGACGTTCTCCCCTGCACGCCGCCACAAGGGGAAGCTGAAGACCCCCCCAATTTTGCTCGATTTGCTGGCGTCGCTGCCCCCCTGCACCGTGGTTTGCTAGGCGTTGCTCCTCCCTGCGAAGGCACCTCCCCTCCCCACGGCTAGGGGTAGACGCCGCCATTCTTCCCTGGACCCAGCCATGAATGGGGGGTGCCGGTGGTGAATCCCTGGAAGCACCAGTTTTGAGGTAAAAAATCAGTGGAAGCACATTGCAGCAACTTGTGCTGTGCTTAGGCTGAGCAACTTGTGCTTTGCATCAACTTTGCAGCAACTTGTGTAAACAATGTTCTAATTGATCTGTCCTTTATTTCTTTTCAGATTTAAGATGACAATTAAAGGTCTATTCGATTTTGATTTGAATTTTGATCCCATAGAGGTTGCTTATATCCCAAGTACAGATGTTGTTGGCCATGCTGAGGTTGCTGTGTTGCCTGTACCCGCTCCAGCTACCGCATTGATTCAAATTGTCAATGATGCACCCTTGCCAAGCACCAGTTTTGCTGTTCAGTATGTTGAATCTAGTGGTATGGTTGCTGAGTTAGGAGACCTGCAGGGTGATTCTGCCATGGTGATTGGTACTCAACAACAGCATCTACTTAACATTGACGTGCTGCAGCAAGAAACTGGTGGGCAACAGCAACAATTGGGTGGAAATGTGATGCAGGCGCAAACCAGTGGGGCGATCGGTATTCAGCAGCAGCGACTACGACTTAACCCCGGTGAGCTGCAATCTGAGTCTGGTGGTGTGACTATACCAACAGCTACGACAAGTGCTGCTGAAGTTGATGTTGAGGAAGGTGTAGAGGTTCTGTCCACACCGCAAGAACCTTTTCTTGGCATGACATTTGGCAGTTCAGATGCAGCTAGGGGTTACTACAATTCCTATGCTAGACATACCGAATTCTCCATCAGGACTGACACGTCTCGTGAGTCGAAAAGGAGTGGGGACAAGACCAAATTCATATTTGTGTGTCAAAAAGCTGGGGTGAACAAAAAGGACAAAGTTGTTGTTAATGGTCCAATTACTGAGAAAAAATAGTGAGGGAAAGACGCAGAGATTATGTTGACAGGACGCGTTGTCCTGCCCGCATGATTGTGAGGAGAACATTCTAAAATCAATGGGAGGTTGTTCACTTTGAAAAAGAGCACAATCATGACCGCGTCAAGAAATTCTCGCTCACAAAATACCTTAACTCTCATAGAGACATACCGGCTGAGGAGAAGGATTTCATCAATCTGCTGCATGGCTGCAACATTACAACCACACGAGCTTATCAGATAATGGGTGAGTTGTATGGTGGCATTGCGCACTGCCCATACACAGAGGGTGATGCCAAGAATCTCCGTGTGGAGTACCGTGCTGAAAATAAAGGCAAAGACATGAAGGCCACACTTGATTACTTTGAGGAGTTAAAAAAAGAAGATCCAGAATTCTATTACAAATACACTCTTGATGATGAGGATAGGATTGAGAACTTATTTTGGGTGGATGGTGCAGCAAGGAAGGCTTTTGAGCTCTACGGCGATTGCATATCTTTTGACACAACTTATTTGACAAATGCATATAATATGCCATGTGCACCTTTCATAGGTAAAAAAAAACCTGAACCTTTGTGTGACTGAAAAACATTTAAAGTTGCTTGATTATCTCTACCTAAGTTGCTGTTTCAGATGTAAATAACTTTAGTTTGGTCAGCACTAATTTGTTTTTTTTTTGTTTAACAAACGTGCAGGAATTGATAGGAATGGGATGACAATACAGCTGGGGTGTGAGTTCTTGAGAAATGAGAAGACCGAAGGCTTCAAATGGTTGTTTGGTGAATTTAAGAAAGCGATGGGTGGTAAAGACCCTGTGACTATCATAACAGACCAGGACCTTGCAATCAAAGCTACGATTGCTGAAGTTTTCACCACATCAGTCCACAGGAATTGCCGGTGGCACATAATGGAAAATGCTAGGAAGAGCATGTGAACTTTTTGAATGGCAAGCAGGAATTATCTGATGACTTCAAGGATTGTCTTGATAACAGCTTCTCACCTGTGGAATTTGAGGGCAAGTGGCAAGCATTTTTGGATAAACATGGCTTGAATGAAGATGAAAGATTCAGACATCTATATGACATGAGGCATTTATGGGTCCCTGCCTATTTCATGCAACACTTTTTTCCCTTCCTCCAGACCACAGCTCGGAGTGAAGGTTTCAATGCTGTCCTGAAGCGCTATGTGAACCCAAAGCAATCAATTTTCAACTTTGTTCAGCAGTACAGGAAGATCCAGCAAAGTATTTTGGGCAAGCAGAATGAGCAAGAGGCCAACACAGCTGTAAAAGAACCCCACTACTTGACAGGTCATCCAATGGAGTGCTAGATGAAAAAAATCTACACACGGAAGTTGTTCAACGTGTTCCAATACGAACTCCAGCTGAGCTCTAGCTATTATATTGTTCGCATTGAGGGGGATGCCTTGATAGATGTTGTTCCATACAAATGTTGTCGAGAACCATTGTATGGCACTAGAACATTCAGGGTCACTGCGGACAAGTCGCTGGGGGTGTATAGCTACACTTGCTACAAGTTCCAAAGAGATGGTATCCTGTGTTGCCACATAATGAAAGTGTTCGACGCACTTGCTGTGTATGAGGTTCCTGAATGTTACATCCTGCCTAGGTGGTCAGCTGAACCTGTGGATGATGAGAATATTGAAGTTGTTGCTGAGTCGCTGCAGCCGCAGCAGCTTACAGATCAGGGGCGGTACATTGTGCGTTACAGCAGGATATGTAACGGCTTTTCAAATATTGTGAGACCTTTCATGGGTGATGACCAGGGATATGGCATTATAACGAGACATATGGCTGCAATGCAATCTGAACTATGTGCAATGAATAAGAGGAGAGCGTCGACTCTTGATTCAGTTGCAGGGGTTGGAGGCTCGGGGCGACAGAAAAAGAAGTGCATGCAAGGGAATACGTCTGCTGGCTAGGGTGCTGCTCGTATAGCTTCGAGGCCTGCTAAGAGTGTTGGTGTTGCGTCAAACCATGCTAGGAGTGCTGGTGTTGCTTCAAATCCTACCCAGGGTGCTGGTGTTGCTTCAAATGCTGCAAGGAGTGCTGGTGGTGCTTCAAACCCTGCCCAGACTGCTGCTGTTGCTTCAACCCCTGCTGGGAGTGTTGGTGTTACTTTAAACCCTGCCCAGGGTGGTGCCGGTAAGAATGCAAATTAAAAAAATCTTATCTGCTAGGAGTGCTGTGTGTGGCTTCATTTTCTGACTACCAAAACTTGCTACAACTTCAGGAGGTGCTCCTGCGGTGGTTGGTGATCCGCCAATAATCAAGAGGCAAGGGCGCCCAAGGTCAAAAAGGTTGAGGACTGGTTTGGATCTCGTCCCACCAACTAAGAAGCCATGTGGCTATTGTGAATCTAATGAGCATATAACATCACACTGTCCGTCGAAGCCGGCAAAGAAATATACAAAGGCACTTGTCGATAAACCCCTGATGCAAAGCAAATAGTAAGATGAAAATTAAAAAGATTATTGTTGTGTCAGCAACTTGTGTTACAAGATGTTAGTTTCTTTTATAGTTTATTTTATAAAGGAAGAAAATATTTGAAATATTCAACTATTTGCTTGTTGGGTTCATTGCTATATGGCACTAGAACATTCAGGGTCACCACATTACTGTATTGCTTGCTGTAAGTTCCAAAAAAGATGGTATCCCCGTGTTACAAGATGTTAGTTTCTTTTATAGTTTATTTTTATATGGAAAAAATATTTGAAATATTCAACTATTGCTTGCTGGATTCATTACGATATGGATGTATCAGCTTGTTGTCAGCAACTTCTTTCAAGACATGGTTATGTCAGCAGCTTGTGAGATGCATATTAAAGCTATCTAGTTGCTTTATTTAATTTGTGTCTGTTATCTCTGTCACCATCACTACTGAGCTTGTTCTGTCAGCAACTTGTGTCCATCTTTTCACAGTGCAATATAGCGTGGGGGGGTGGGGGGTGAATCATGCAAAAATGCAACAGCGGGGAATTTTGCTCCAACTATAGTAAATTCAGCATGAAAATGTTCCAACTATAGTAATTCACATTCATCTCGGATATAAACCATGTCGGTTCGCATACAAAAACTAGCACTAGCTAAACCATCTCAGATATAGTTCCACCTCTCATATCAAAAGGACCAAGACACCTTGGTTATCTTCACATTCATGTATAAAAAACATTTCATGCTGAGACTGCTATTTTAAGAAAAGAAGCACTAGCTACATTTTAGTTTGGTACAAGTATGCACATTCAGATCTGAGGTGGACCAAAAAAAAGTCTTGATTCCAGTCTTGAATAGCAACTTGTATAGTAACTTGTCAGCAACTTCCATAGCAACTTGTCAGCAACTTGTTGCCGTCTTTTTAGGTGTCGAGTCCCTCCTAGTTGGAAAAATAAACAACACTGTAGGTAAGAAATGTAGCCGCCTTGCGGTTTGATAAACTTCTCAAACAAAAGTTGCTACTTTGGGATGGGGGCAATAAAAACCTTACATTGTCACTGATATAGACAAGAGCCACTCCCTCCAATCCATCTTGTTTGCTGCGCTGCTTACCCACTCGAATAGCATGTCTTTCCTCAGCTTCAGCTCGTCGAATCCTATAAGGTTGGGCAGCCTACTTCCATCAAAGTGCCGCATTGCCATTAGAGTGAACAGTCTGCAGTCGTGGCTGGGGTATGGAAAAAAAAAGAATAAGCAATTGTAAAAAGAAAAAATGAGGCAGTAGCTGTAGACTTTGCAACAACTTATTTACTTACATTCCAAATTGGTTGAAACCTTTGATGAACTCTAGCTTAAACAGGTAGATTGTTTTAACTGAGCAATTCTCTTGTATTCCCGTGTATCTTTTCCAAATTATGATTAGTTTAGCTCGGACTTTTGCTGCAAAGTCTGTAAATGCAGCGTCTTTTGGTGTCCTAAGAGAATCAATAACTTGAATCCTCTAAAGTTTAATGTTTACAACAACTGTGAACCAGTGCCCGACTGCCTGTGGTTCTTTACTGAGTTCTTGCCAGATGGGGAATACAATCTATTTGATAAATTAACAAAAAAATCAGTATAAAGTTGCTGCAAAAAAAAGTCACTAACTGGCAGAAGATTTTAGTAAAAAAAAGGCGTACCATGTCGTAGTCTGCAACCATAAATGTGAAAGCTTTTTCTACCAATTTTCCATACATCCCTTCTGCAGACATCATTTGCATCTAGCGAAAGAAGAGAGAGAAAAAAACAGATAAGGATCATTCATGCACAAACCAAACGAAAATCAGAAAAAGATTGGTACTTACCCCAACCCAGTGAGACATTATCTTCTTCTTCTTGAGACTTGGATCTTGTGATAGCACGAACGTGCCTGCTTGCATCACTTTGGTGTCTATCGATCTCCCCATGCGCACGCAGTTTGCCAGTTCGCGTGGAGTTACCACAATCTCGTCGGACTGGAATACAGGTGGGCTGCATCGTAGGTGTAGCGGTTTAGTGAGAGAAAAAGTTAAGACAGCTAAAGTTGTCATTAGTGTGGGTATGGGGGATTTATAATGTGCACATACCTCGTGTCGCTCTTAGGGTTGAAGTACTTGTACTTGCATATTTCCCTGTACAGATCATCCTTTAGCTGCCTTGGCACATGCTTCAGGATAAAATCTTCTTCTGGCTTATCTACCATCTGTTCAGTTCTTTGCTCTCTGGCCTTCTTCATTGCCTCATCGTAGGCTACTTCTAGCATTGATTCGGTGATAGAGCCTATTGATTTAGTTGGGCTATCGATGCCAAGATCAAAGCTTGGAGCGTCTGGAGCGTCCTTGAAGCCTTTGCTCTCCGTGATTTTAGACTGTTAGGAAGCGGGCAGTGTGGTTAAAATATGCAGCAACTTAGCTTAGAAAAAAAGAGAAAAGGGGACTTACAACTTCAGATTGCTTGTGCGGATCATTACTACGCCCTTCCCCCCCGCTCTCCTATGTTGTCAGGCACATCCTGGGACTTCCTGAGTTGCTGCACGAAAAAAGAGAAACCTGAAACTGAAACTGAAACCTGAAACTGAAAACAGGTTTGCTTTCACATAGCTTTCAGGTCAAAACTGACAACTGAAACTGAAACCTGAAACTGAAAACTGAAACTGAAATTGATTCACATAGCTTTCAGGTCAAACAAGTTTTCGGTGCCTGAAACTGAAACCTGGCGGAGTGCAGATTTTAAATTTATAAATTTGCAGGTTTTAGTGCAGATTTTAAACAGGTTTCAGTGCAGGTTTTAAACGGGTTTCTGTGCAGGTTTCAGCTCTCATTTGCTACTTTATAAAAATTTGCAGGCATTTCAGTTAATAGCATTCAGATATTAAGACAGATGGAACCTAATGGATGTTGCGTCTGCGTGGTGATGCGTTCAACAAAAAAATATGCAGTAACTTAGCTTACAAAAAAAATTGTGACAAAAAAAGGACTTACAACTTCAGGTTCCTTGTGCAGATCATGACTGCGCCCTTCCCCCTGCTCTCCTATGCTGGCAGTCACATCCTGGGGCTCCTTGGGTTGCTGCATGAAAAAAAAAGAAAAAATAAAAATTGCTGCATGAAAAAAATAGCCAAAAAAAAAGGATTTCCACATCGTTTTTTGCTTACTTACCGTAGTTGCTGCCACCTTTTGAAGGTCAGCTTGTGCGCGAATCTTTTTGGGTGGAAGCGGCGGCAACATTCCACCAGGCCTTGGTCTTTGGGCGAGTTGCTTCTTTAAAAGAAAACTTGTCCTTTGCGCAGGTCTCTTGGTCCTTCCCAACTTGACCTTGCTTTCAGGAAGTGGAGGGGCATCTATCTCCTCTTGAAATATTTTATCTTCGATCTTCTTAGCTGCTTCTTTGAGTTCTGAATTTGTGTCAGCTGCATCCCCTGTGCTTGGGAGCTCCATCTCAGCTATGTTGTCAAAAATATCCCTCATCTTAAATTGTGCGAAGGAGGGTCCTTGAATTTCTGGGAGTTCGAACTTGCGGTGTGAGTTCTTCATATTCATCGACATATGTGTTTGAGGCTTGGCTGTTATTCTGACTTTGTGTCACACTGTCAAGGTTCCTTTCGGCATCGTCAGTGTCGTTGGTTGCGGGTGCCCCTGGTGTTTTTGGTGTTAAAACTTCATTGCCTTCTTTTGTGTGCCCCGCCACCAGTTGATCACCATCTTCCTTGCTTGTTTGCTCAGCAGCAGGGGCTTCCTTGTTCAGTTTCCCTGTGACAAAAAAAGGTAAAAAACAAAGTTGCTGTTAGAGATGCAGTTTGAGCGCAAAACCAGCAAATGCTATGGAGCCTAAAAAATTCAAAGAGACAATCTGGTCTATTACCTTCTTTGTCAACACCAGTTGTGTTGCCTTCCTCATTGACTTGACTGCCTTCCTCTTTGTTGCTGATTTGAACTAGCGAACAGGGCAAAAAGAGAGAAGGGGGTAAGGGTAAGTGGAAAGATGAAAAAATAAAGCTAATGCTGCATAAGTTGTGCCGCATAAAGCTAATGCTGCAGCCAAGAATGTGAAAAAAACAACTTACCTTCTTTGTCTTGATTGGCTTCATTCATAAGCTCTATGGGGGCTTGTTGGGCATTGGAGACTTTGGAGTGGCCCTCTTTGTCGCCACTTTCCACTAGATGGCAGGGAGAGAAAAAAAAGGGTGGAGAAAGGATGAGTAGCTGTGAGTGAAGGTGAATTAGTTTTATAAGTTGCTACTGATCTGGCTGTAAGTTGCTACATTAAGGCATTACAAAAAATAAACGCTAATGTTGTGAAGGTGGACAGTAGCAGTTGTATTTACCTTGTTTGTCAACAACAGATGTGTCGCTTTGTGATCCAATTGTCTCTACTAACTGGGACTGCTCGCCATGATCAAGTGCTCTTGGCGTCCCCTCCTCTACTTCTTCACTGCTGATTGGATCTGCATCAGTCGTCCCCTCCTCATCAATCTTCTGCTCGCTGGATCTCCCAAACCTACACGAAGTGCTGGGTTGCTCAGCAGCAATCTTGGCTGTGTGTGTTTGGATACTTGTGCCACATGGTGCGGCATCATGATATCCATGCTGCTGGCAAAGGTTGAATGTGAAGTTGAGCAAAGCTTGGTTAATGGCTGTGCTGAAATCAATCAGCAAGTCCTTGAAAGCCTCTCTGGTCTGCAGATACACAGATGTGACCATTGTTTTTAAATGGGAAAAAACAACAACTCCATTGAAAATAAAACTAGATGGAATTTACAACAGGGGATTTACCAATGTGATTGAGTTCCCCTACATCGTAGAATTCACAAAATTGTGTATGCTGCTCGGGGTTATTAACATTGACTGGGAGGATTGTTTTTTAACTGAAAAAAAAGAGATTGACAGGTTACTGTGTGATGTGCATAAGTTTCATGACAAAAAAGTTGCAGGGGACAGTTTGTTTTTTCTTTACCGGTAGCTTGCCAAATGCATTGTCGCTGATCCTATCCATGGAGCAAACTTTGCTGACGAGAGGGTCAGTCCAGGCGGCAGCTCGTACTACTTCAGATTGGTCTATGAGCTTCAGATCTATGTCGAGTGAATCAAGGTATACAATCTGCAAAAAAATAAAATAAAAAATAGATTAGTGACGAAATAGTGAGGGGGAGGGGGGCAGAAAAGGGATAGATTAGTGGCACGTACAGTAAGGAATAGAAAGCAGCCCGACACAAACTTCCGATTATTTTCCTTATGCTCTATGATGCCTTTCTTAAGCCTTTCAACAACAAGTTGACACCAATTGTAGTTTCCAACATCTCTTGGGTTTGCAACTGAATGGAAAGCTTTGACGCATAGTTTAGTGCTTGACGTGGGGCACAAGAGGGTGCTGATGGCGAACATGAGCCAGTATTGTAGCCATTTGTCAGATAAGTTGCCTTTCCCCTCATCTAACAACCAATTTTCGACTTCAGTAAAGCTGGGTGCTACTTGATCTTTTTTGTGACCAAAAACTTTGTAGAACTGAGCAAAGGTATCGCTGCCACTACTGTTCTTATAAATGATGTGCTCCCCTCCAACAGGGAGATTGAAAATTTTGCAGACAGCTTGATCATCAACCTTGATCCTGCCCTTGCCGAGGATCACCAACTCTGACTTCTCTAGATCGAAAATTCCGATGAGCCAAGATGTCAACTTTTCAGGTACGGAGATGCACTTGATGTTCAGGAGGCCGCCAAAACCCACTCTCTTAATAGCTTCTTTCTGACGGTCATCCAAGTTGTTGTTGATGAAGATGAGTTTACTTGCAGAACCCTTCTTCCTTACATCCTGAAAAGAAAAAGGAGGACGAAGATAAGCAGTTTGATGAGACTGCGTATTGATAAGTTGATGTAGTTGGGGACTAGAAGGTTCATAAGTTGCTTGTGAAGCGGTATACAAGTTGATGCTGATTGGGTTTATCATAACAAAACAATCTGAAAAAAAATAGAAAAAGGACTAGTGAGAAACTAATAGTTACCGGCTCTGGTCGTTTTTTCGGTTGACCAACTTGTTCAACTTTGGCTTTTCCCTTGACATAGTCTTTTGTATTGTCCTCCACTACAATCCCTTTACCACATTGCCTCCTGATTTGAATTCTCTGTGCCCCATCTGCAACATGTGGGCCTTCTTGGGATTTCTGCGCTCTTGAATATTGTCTGGTGGTTCTTCTTGGTGATGGTGCTTGAACAATCTCATCTAATTTGTGCTTGCATCCGGTTCTGTGTATTCAGTGCGGAGGGGTTAGTGATTTTTTGGTCCGGAATATATTAAAAAAAGCAAAATCAATGCAGGTAAAGAAAATTTACAGTTGTACAAAAACGAGATACTGGTAGAGCAAAGCAAAAAGAATAAATATATAGTCTAAACCCCTAAGGTAGAAACAAGACAAATTAATTTCCCATTCAACATTTCAACACATGAAATCAAAATGTCAGTAATTAAAAACAAACTATCCGGTGGGAGTATCCGTACTGGATGGTGTACCTGTTTGTAGAAAAGACCATACTATTCCTAACTTATGTGCAAGATATACTTTGAGGGCTCTGAAAGGCTACGCATTCAGAAACAAAAATGTTTTCAGAGCTGTCATCTTCCTATAAAAAGAATCACCAGCTCAACAAGACAGAATTGATGACTTTGACTGGTAAGTTGCGTATCAGATTTGCATACTTTGTTTAAGAATATTATCTTGGGGCTGATTATCATGCACACAGTCGTTGCTAGATATGGGCAGTAGAAAGGTAATGTTTTACTAAAATAAATGGTCACTTATTCACTTCAACATGGGTAAAAAAACAACAGGAATACATGGGGGGGGGGGGGTTCATTAGTGATCCATACCATGATCCCGGAATTAACAAAACACATAATAGATCTGTGAAGATAAAATGCATATGCAGTCATTTAATGGGCTAATTAATATTAGTTGGTCTCATAGATCATAGCACTAATATGCCATATGTAGAAAATGTAAGACAGGGTGCGCAGGTAAGTACGGCAAAAATAAAGTTGCCGTTGAGCACAGGTCCTGCGATAAGTTGCCATTGAGCAGTATTCAAGCACGTATCCAAGCACGAAAAACGGGCGCTAAGGTCGCTATCAGCACATATTCAGAACATAAAAATTCATGTGCTCAGATTGCTGCCGGCAGGTTGCTGTTTTTTAAGTTGCTGCCATCCCTTAGAATAAGTTGCCATTAAGCATAGTAAAAAGATCTAGTGTTCAAGCACGTGTTCTGCTGAAATAAGTTGCCGTTGAGCATAGGTTTTGCGACAAATTACCATTTAGCAGTGTTCGATCACGCACAAATTCGGGGTGCTAGGGTTGCTATCGGCACGTATTCAGAACAAAAAATTCAGGTGCTGAGAAAAAATTTAGGTGCTTCAGAGGTCGCTACTGGCACACATTCAAGCATCGAAATCACCCCCTAGGGTTCGGTTCAGCGCGTCTGCAAGTCAGTGTCTAACACGAAAAGTGCACTAAAACTGCGATTATTTGCAAAACAAAAAGGCAAATCGCCAAGTGAGCATGTCAGGTTGTGGAGGTTCTCGCCTAGCATTGTCGCCGGAGGGGGCCGTGCGCCTGGCATCGACGCCGTTGCGTCCCTCAACCGCCGCGGCGTCCGCCAGCCGTCCGGTACTCCCTGCCACCTTCGGCATCTGATGTGTCGTCGGGCGCCCACGAGAGTATCCCTCTCCCTTCGATGCTCACTACGGCCGTCGCGCGTGGGAGCGTGGAGCCGAACCGCGGCGCCCCCCTTCTCCTCCGCTCCTCCAATGCTCGTAGCCGCGGCCGCGCGTGGGGGTGCGAAACGCCACACCCCCCCTTCTTCCTCCGCTCCTCCCGATGGTCGCTGGCGTCGCCGCGCGTGGATGGACAGTCGGCGCGCCACCTCCTCTCCGCTCCTGCGGTTCTCGCGGGCGCCGGCGGCGTGGGATCCAGTAGCCGCGCCACCCCCGTCCCACCCCTCCTCTCCGCTCCGCTCCAGTCGACCAAGAGAAGGCGAGAAGAAGCTAGACCGCGTGGGGGTGGTAGTAACGGGCCTGCGAAGAGGCCTGCTGGGCCGATCCAGTCGCGCCGTCGCGTTGGAGCGCGACCCGTCGTAAGATAGATTTTTCCCTACCAAAGGGTACTTCGGTTGGAGCTAACAGGCCGAAGAGGGCTTCGGAGCTAAAAAACTGAAGTGGGCTTCGCAGCTAACAAGGCCGATGAGGGGGCTTTGGAGCTAAAAACCGAAGTGGGCTTGGCAGCAGCATTGCAATAAAGCTAATCGTACGTTCAAGTAGTATGCGAGCAGTGTAAAAACTGTTATGAATGCGAGCCACACAAATAATTTATATAAGGTAAAGACTATAAATCAGCCCGCCGTCTTTTTGTTGGTCGGAACGGCCGGCTATATCCACCGTCCGCCCACCATCCAACTACCGTGCGCACCGCTGATTAGGATGGCAATGGGTCGGGTCGGGTGCGGGTGGAGCAAAACCCACCCATTATGACACCCACCACATTTAGCTACACCCACCCATTACCACACCCATGGGTGAATTTTCACACCCGCACCCACACCCGCTGGGCACCCACTGGGTCCATCACAACATACGACATATATAAACGTGATGACATTATATGAAGTAATATAATAGGATAAAATCATTGAAGTCACAAATAGATAGTTCTAACAAGCGAAACTTCCAACTTACAGTCACACCACATCACATAAATGTTTATAGTACTACTAAAAAAGTAAATAGTCACTATACTCAATACATCACATAAGCAAATATAGAATAAAAACTTAAATCTAGACTTAAGATTGAAAACACCAAGTATATATTACAACATCAATCATCATAAATCTATCAAATATGTTTAGTATCTAGAAAAAATAACAATATGAATTATTATTTTGGTCCCCATGGGTCACCCACGGGTTGAAATTTGCAGCCGCACCCACACCTACTTAATACGGGTCGGGTCGGGTGTAGACCCATGGGTGAAATTTTACACCCACACCCGCACCCATCGGGTGTGAAACCCGTGGGCACCCGCACCCATGGGTCTGACTGCCATCCCTACCGCGGATGGCATCAATTCCGGCCCCACTTGTCATTGCAAAATTGTTCAAATCTCGGGCCTTGCGCCTGTTCGTCTCTTCCCCTCTCCCATTTCTAGCGTTCCCCTCTCTCTCTAGGGTTCCTCTCTCTCTCTTCCCCCTCCCTGGCGATTTCCCCACCGCATCCTCTAATCTCCTCGGATCCATCTATCTGCGGGCACCAGGATTCCTGATCAACGACATAGAAGCGCAGAAGCATGCTCGACGGAACTCCAGGTGCGTTTTGTTCGGCGAATCCCTGTTGATTTTTTCTCATTACTATCTAATTCGTCTGATTTTTTGGCACTGTCCCTTTTCCTATGGTTTCTCTCCGGCGGGGGTAGGAAAGCGTGATGGAGGATGGGGTTGTTCTTCTAATCGCCATGGTTTTTTGTTCTGATTTTCGAATGTTTTATCGTAGGGTGTTCTGACTGTCTGGAGAGGGCAAGCACACTGCACACGAAGTAGAGGGTTCGGTCATCCAATCCCCTTTTTGTTTTCCACCCATCGATCATCTGATTTTTTTACATCAATTTGTGTAGGACTTTTTCAGTTACAAATTGGCGTCAGATCATTGTGTGGAGGAAAACTACGGAGGAGGGGGTGTTGCGAGCTCGCAAGCAAAGGTGTGCACCCACCGTTTTTTTATTCCTGATGATGAAATGTCGTACTGCTAGCTACCATTTTAAGACCCCTGTGAACAGATATGAATGTCAGGGTAAATTAGATGAAAAAATGTGCTACTTTGTAGGCTAGGAGCTCATTACATTATGAGGGGATTTGATACTAGTGTAGTCTGGGAGTTAGTTCCGAAAAAAAATTGAAGCAATTCAGGACCTACGATGAAGCGTTGTAGGACACATATATGGAAAAATAGTCCACCATGTTAAGCAAGTTTAGTATGATTTAAGATTTTCATAACTTTTTTTTATCATTTATGTTCTTTCATAAGTTTAGCATCCCCTAATTATAATCAATTTTCTGGATTCATGTATTTTTTAGGTTCATTTTACTTATTTTCACCACGGTTTATTAAGCAAGAAGTTCTTTAAGCAGGTGGAAGTATAGGAACAAAGAACAAATTAATCTGGAATCAATCGTGGGATTCATCAACGGGTTTGAGTGCCTACCTGACCAGTCTGATTGCTGTAGTGGGATAAATACATGAGAGGAGGGGGTGCTTTTTTGGGGGGCTCTCAGAAAGGTATGCATCAACTGGTTTTTTCTACCGTTTTTGTGGTGTCTGCTTGGCGATATATATGGTGTGTGTGAGATAGCATATCAATTTTGTCGACATTGAAGGATTCTGCTAGTGGTGTCTGATTGGCGATATACGTGTTATGTTTCTTTGATATGTGATACTTTACTTATCGGCAATCATAAACAAGGCACAACATAGGATATGACAAAGCAATTTAGGATCACAGGATGAAGCATTTGTAGGCCATTTAATATAGAAAATTAGCATTCCAGTAGTATGATTTAGCAACTTTATAATTTTTTTTATTTTCTGTTTTTTTCGTAATTTTCTAGCATTCCTCATCAGGCTCGAGCTTGACAATCTTTGACTTTTTAAATTAGAAATGGTAAGACTGACCATTCTGAGCATATTTTTCAGTTTCAGAATTTTCATTTTTTCTTAGTAGATACATGTGTATGTTACTAGTGTAGTGTATTTAAACCTGAGATGCTAAGGCTCATTTTTAATAGCCTTTTAATGTTATATCAATTTTTAGGCAGCCATGTGCATGATGATTATGTTTATAAAAGAGTGATACCAATTGATTAAACTAATTCAATTAGTTCTTTTTTCATGAAGCAATTCAGGACCTACGATGAAGTATTGTAGGTCACATATATGGAAAAATAGACCCCATGTTAAGAAAGTTTAGTATGATTTAAGATTTTCATAGATTTTTTTATCATTTATGTTCTTTTCAGAAGTTTAGAATCCCCTAATTATAATCAATTTTAGCATCCCTGGTTAGCACCCACGTTAGCCACTCGGAAACCAGCAGTTGTTTCATGATGTTTTTTATTTTCATGGAATCATTTATGTATGCTCTCAATTAAAGCACATCAGCAATTCTTTTTTTGTAAGCTGTATTTAATTTTCCTAACTAACCTAAGTGTGCAATGAACACTAGAATGATGTTTCATAGCAGTTAGGTGTGCGCTAGTCTATTTCTTTCACTCAGTGCATGCATCTGATTTTTTTCTTCACATCATTTTTTCGTTTGTTTTTATGCAGCAACTCCCCTGATATCCTCTGTGGTGAAGATCTGATAGTTCTCCTACATCAAATCAAGCTGGAAGCAATCAGTATATACAATGCCTATAGCAATTTCAGCATTGAACATCCTGGTATGAGTATGACCCTCAAATCCTTATTTTATCTCCAAAATCTTAATCTAAAGTTTACATTTATGCTTACCTTTTTAATTAGTCAATATGTTACTGGCCATGCAATAATGTAGCCAATATACGTAAAACTATAGTTCTTAAATAGTTAAGATTTTAATTATTTTAGACTTTTTTCTTTTTCCTTTGTATGTTATTAAAAATCGATGCATTTTATGTTATTGTGTCAACTCAACAGCGATAGTGAGACAACCATGTGCATTATGATTATGTTCTAAAAACATTCTATTGATTAGACTAATGCAACTTAGGACATACGATGAAGCATTGCAGGCAACAAAACATAGGAATTTAGCCCCCTAAATTGAGCAAGTTTGTAGTATTTTTATCACATAATATTTTCATAGTTTTTTTTATCATTTCTGTTTAAAGGATTTTTTTTACCATGTGAGTCATTTGCTGACTGTGATATCTATTACATTTTTTCTTTTTCTAAATAATCTAGAGAGGTGGTTCTGTTCACATCTTACTCAATTGCACCCTGCATGTCCTCTGATTTGTTTCCATTTGCAAATTGCCTGTTGTGACCTCACAAGAAAATATGCATGTCAGCTACCATATAAATCGATGACCCATCTAGAAGCTCCGAATAATTAGCTACCATGCCCATCATCAAATACGAACATATATGCAAGCGTGAGACTATTTGGGGTGCGCTTACGAAAGGTGAGCATCCACTGTTTTTGGGTTTACCTCCTTACTGATTTTTTTAGATATGCTTATTGCTTCTATAGTTTTATGCGCCACTAGTTACCTTGCTTGTTCAATAAATGTTGAATTACTTTTTTCTATTATGTTAGTTTGGCAAATTACTTTTTTTACCGAGTTCTTCTTTTGCATCGTCATATGGTTGTACGTATGTTTTCAATTTTTCGAACCTTCAAAAACAAGTGTCTCCTGTATGGTGGTCACTACCCAAAACCCACCACTGAAATAATCAGTCAGAATAATCAATGCTCCATTGAAGTGTATGTTTTCATGTATTCCTGTAGAGCTTCCTTCAATTGTATGTTATTCAGATTAGTTTATCTTTTCTCGGTACCAATCTTAGTACGTGCCACAATCATCGTTTTTAGATAAAGCATTCTAGGTCCCACGATAAAGCATTGTAGGCCACAAAATATAGAAATTTAGCATCCCAGGTTAAGCAAGTTTGTGGTATGATTTATAAATCAAGATTTTCATAGCTTTTTCTCATTGCATTATCTGTTCCATTTAGAATGCATTCTCTGAAATGTTGTTAGAATGCATAGTGCTTGAAATGTTTTTTTTCTGCTATGATTTCACTCTCTACAGACTCAAAGGCTATGATACTGAACTTTGATGCTGAGGAAACCTATGAGGGTCAAATATAAATTTAATTAGTAACAATATGATTGTTGAGATGGATTGTTTTTTTCCTCTGGATATTTCATTTCATTATGAGCTGGTTATATCAATACGATAAGAATGCTTCAGATACTAATGTTGTTTCAATTGTCGGGGTCAGTAAAATAGTTTAGTTATGAATTTCTGCCATAATCACCATGTGGTTTACGATGTAGGGGTAAGATTTGAGCTTTGAGTCTGTAGGCATAATTAAAAGACATGACTAAGTTTTAATCACCCGTTAGCAGTTTGGCCATCTATTTGGTCCTTTGCTGGTGAGAGTTTTCCGAAAAATTTTGAACCTGCATTTACGAAGTTGCTCACATGCATGGTAAGCTACAATGAATATCTTATGTTAGATGGGCATGCACCGGGACCCTTGAACTAAAGGAGGCAATAGCCGCTTATGCTAGCTATAGGAAATTAAACTGAAACATGATTTTTAATACACTAAATAGTAATTTGTATTGTAGTGATGGGCCCATATAGTACTAATATAGTTTATTTGAAGTTTAAACCTGATGAACATCAAAATGAATTATTCATAAAAAAGCAAACATGCAACACACATAATGCAACATGGCTTTGTATACATGCATAACAACACTTATAATGAAGTTAATATAATGTTAAAAATGCGATCTAATTATGCTTTTTATTTCTTTTTTGTTCAGGTACATTACTGTGTCAACTTAATAGCAACAGTGAGGCCCCATGAACTACAGGATATTGGAGCCAAATAATGTACGAAGCAGGTAGCAGATCAAGTCAATAACGAGGGACTGAAATTAGTTGATTATGTGAAGTCACAAAGATAAACTTTTGTGAAGCAGGGAAGCAGATCAAGTCAATTTTTAGGCAATGAAATTTGAAGCTAGTACAGATCAAGCGATGAGGAACATCATGTCTTTCTCTCTAGGCAAATCTGAGTGAATTTGTTTACAGCATTTTCATGGATCTGAGTGAATTTGTTTACAGCATTTTCATGGATCTTAGTATCCCAAAAACACATTCTGCAAAAATCACCGCGGATCTGTGTACATAGATGTGATGTTGCTGTCTTGCTTTTTTTCTCCCCTTCAGCAGGATCCTGATTTTCCACTTCAACGTTTGCTTTTCGGTAATTCTGTGTTTTTTTTTTGTCGCCGGCGCCGAGCGTGCTGATCGAATCTCATTTTGGCGGTGTCATCACGGGAAATTGGTGGGCCCTACTAAGGACGCTCGTGGCGTTCGGGTCGGTTTTCGCGTGCGCGGGTCTGCCAACCGTGTCGGTGATAAGCTTGCCTAAAATGGAAAGCGGCGGATTGATTATGCCTAAATAGGAAAGGCCGTTCGACGGGACTAAAATACGGCCGGCCGTATTTTAGCCGCGTCTGCAAAAAACAAGAGTTAGAGTTAACTGAGATATAGTTTGACAACGTAATGCTAGTTGTTGGGCCCCTTCGGCGCCATGGAGCGACTTGTCAGAGCAAAAAGCGCTGCCTTCGTCGCTCGCGTACGAAGTGCGTAATGGTGAACCTGTTCGGCTTAACAACGCGACAGTTGACTAAACCAGTGAAAACAGGGGGTCCTATATGGCTTCCGGAAGATGCATAAGCATGCGAACTTTCAGCCCACTAAACTTCTTCTTCTTCCTCCCACCCCGCCGCCTCCTCCACCAACCCCGGCCGGCGGCTCCCCGCCGCCGCGCCGCCCGCCCGCGATCCACCGCTGCCGGCGACCCCGCCCGACCGGCGGTGCTACCGCGCCGCCTCACCTCCGCCACCGGCCGAACCGCCGCCGCCGCCGGTCCTCCGGCTCCCCCCACCTCCCCCTTCTAGGTCCGCCGGACATGGACGACCTCCGAACCTGAACCCCGAAACTCTAACCCTAAGGTTCGCCGCCTCCACCACCACCCCCGCCGGCGGCGACCTCGCCGCCGGCCGCTCCCCCCACTGCCCGCCCGCCCGCCCCCACCCAGCAACCCCGAACCCTAACCTAACCCACCGCCGCCTCGACCACCACCCCGGCCGGGTCGCCGGCCAGTCCCCCACCTCCCGCACCGCCCTAATCTCGCTGGCGGCCAAGCCAAGCGAGCCCGCCCAGCCCTATCTCGCCGGCCGGGGAAGAAGGAGATCGTGCGGCTCCTGTGAGCCGCACGAATCTCAAACACCGGAAGGTTGGTGGGCTTCCCACCTTCCGGAAGGTATATAGGATTTCCGGTGATAACAGGGTGCAACCAGAAAAGGCTCGCCACGCAGCCCAACTTGCTTCGACTGGGTGCCGGGCCCATGGACGAAGCTCAATATCTGTACAAACCGCAAGAAACTAGCCCATCTTCGGAGCAGCATGCGCAGCTACCAGTTCTAATCACAACTGTATACCTCCAGTTTTTTGCAATAAAAAAGCTTCGTCGCGCGTGCTTACCTAGGCCTCGTTTCCTTGGCCCATAAATAACCGAAACAGCATGTGGAGGCTGGGCTTAGTAATACCACCAAGTGGGAACCCAAACCGCGAGGTTGGCATCGAAAATGTTGGACGGAAAAAAAAAACTCCGAACAAGTGCCTCTGAATCTTGAAAACTCCGAACAAGTGCCTCTGAATCTTGAAAAAAAAAAGAAAAAAACCTGCTCCCACATGAGCTTCGGTCTAAACTGGATAGGGAAAAGTTTGCTGCGGAGCGAACAGGTAGTAGCTTTCTAACCCTCCGAAGGTACCCTCGTCATACGCTGTTCACTGGTCCAAAACCGTTGACGGCCGGCGTTTGTGTGCGTGTTGCATCGATGGACTATGGAAATCAAAAAACCGAGGCCGCTAACTGAAAGCTATTTCGGCCGATGAGGCAGGCCTGCCAGCTTGTTTTGCTTTGGTAAAACAATAAAGACTGGAGTGGGTGCAGAACTTATCTCGTGGTGGCTTGCGCCGCCTAGCATCATGCTTGGTGCAGACCGAAGGGTTTGAGCAGCTGGGCCTTCCAGATAGTAGCTCAAAAATCATCCGAGGGTTTGAAAAGACGCGGCTCAGGGATGGCCACGTTGCTGCAACTTGCGCATTGACAGGCTTCGAGATGTTCCGAAGTACGAAAAAAAATCACCAGAGGTGCTTCCGAAGGTGCAGAATCAATCGAGATGATGTCGGGTTGGTGCATGCCCATGATGTCGGGCTTCGTCGCAGGATCGTCTGACGCTCCGAAAGGACGAGCGATAAGTGACGGCGTGTGAGCTTCATCTTGAGCCGGGACAACGACGATGTGAGAACTGAGAAGACGCGTCGGACGCTGCCAGTCTTCTTCAGGCCACAGCTTCTTCGGTGCCGAAGGTGCCTTCGTTCAAGATTGCCGAAGGCTTATTTAGATTGGAGGCCTCCTCTTTTCTGTCACGTGGCCATATGAATCCTTCCACGGTGGGCACCAAATTGTTAGTGTAAATCGAGACCGAAGGAGTCATCGACACAACAGTACCCTTCTCCTCCGAAGGGGTAAGGAACCGAAAGGCCCCTTCAGAGGTCTACACCTTCTTCCTCCGTTACTGCTACCTCTATTGCTATTACAACTATCACTTCTACCTGTACTACTACAAAGCAAAAAGTAAAGAAGACAACAGTAACTTACTACTTCGGAGTTCTCCACCATTTAGTGCTCGTCCCATCAATTACAATGACCCTCCTATATATAAGGATGGGGTGGCTAGCAATTTTCCCCCAAGCCCCTGTTGATTATTTTCTTCCGAGCCCCTGACGGATACAATATTTACAAGGAGCCCCTCGAGCTCATACAAAGGCCCACTAACCTCCCCCAACAGTGAGCACATGCGAGTACCACGACGTCCAGCGTCATGTGGGAGATGCTCTCCGCCAGCAACAGCAGCACACTACCGGAATCGCAGGCTTTGCCGAGAGTTCGTTTCTTTGCCGAGAGCGAAATAAAAAACTCTCGGCAAAGAAGGCTTTGCCGAGAGCCAAATAAAAAACTCCCAGCAAAGAAAAAACACTCAGCAAAGAGCCTTCTTTGCCGAGAGCCAACCAAATAACTCTCGGCAAAGAAAAAAACACTTGGCAAAGATTTCTTTGCCGAGAGCCAATTTTTTGGCTTTCGGCAAAGAAATTTTAAAAAATCACTTTTTTACCTTCAATTTTTTTCTATCCTCAACATACACTTATACAAAACTTATGCTCGAATTTGGCACAATTTTAACTTTGTTTGCTATATTTAATAATTTTACTTCTTTCTAGGTATTTTTCGCATACGTCCGATATGAACTGCAAGTGCATGAAATTATATAGTAAAGTTGGTCAAAACATGATATTCATGTTCATGAGACATCTCTAAGACCATGTACATGAAATCAAGCTAAATTTCTGGTATTTGGTTCTCTGATCATGATGAAGATCGTGAGGTAGAAAGGTTTTAAAATTGTATAAAATTCAAATGAAGTTTGAAAATCACGAAATTTGGCAAGTGATCATGATATCATGTGTGGAGGTTGTGGAAAAAAATTGATAATATTTTGAACACTTCGACACGTACATTGTTTGGAAACCGGAACATCACACGAGAAGTTTCTAAGAATTTGAACTAATATAACTAGGTTTGGAGTCTAAGAAAAATTCAAATTTGAGTTTGATCACAAAAACTTTTTTTATAAGTAATATACAACCTAACCGGTGTCATGTTAAATTTTGGTAAATTTTCACATCTATTTGCTATTTTAATAATTATTTTTATGTAAAATTGTATGTGCCGAGAGCCAGGCTCTCGGCAAAGAGGGCTCTTTGCTGAGAGCCAGGCTGACGTGGCTCTCGGCAAAGGCAGCCCAACTCGCGGTCCAATCTCCCTCCCCACGGCCCAGTCTTCCGCGGCCCATTCAAACACCCCACGGCCCAATTCCCCGTCGGCCCACCTCCTTCCCCGCCTCCCCTATATAGCCGCCACCGTCTCTTCCCTGCCTCCTAACCCTAACCCTCCTCCACCTCTTGCCGCCGCCAGCCTCCTACTCCGGTGGCGCAGCAGCCGCCGCCGCCGGCCTCCTACTCCGGCCGCCTCTCCCTCCTCCCTCCCTTCTCCCTCCTCGTCGGCCACCTCTCCCTCCCTTCTCCCTGCGCCCTTTGCTGCCCCTCCCCTTTCCCCTCCGGTCGCCCCCCACTAGTAGTGGTGAGCATCGGCGGGGAGAGAGGCGTGGCAGCGACGGTGGGCGCGGACGTGGCAATGGAGCGGCGGATCCGGCAAGCGAACCCGGCGGCGCGGTCTCGGCGGCCGGCGGTGCTGAGTGCGTTGGCAAGCGCGGCGGCGGGACGGTGGATCTCGACGGCTGTGGCTGGATCTCGACGGAGGCGGCGGCAACCTCGAGGACCAGCACTAGTGGCGGCGGGATCTCGACGGCGGCGTCCAATCTTCCCCCGGCAAGGCTCCCCCGGCGGATCTGAGCGCGACCTGCCTCCCAGGTTCTCTCCCCTCTCGCTCTCTCCTGCGGCTCTAGATCCGGCGGCGGTGGTGCTGGTGGCGGGCGATGGTGGTGCGTGTGCTGGTGGCGGGCGGTGGTGGTGCGGGTGGTGCTGGTGGCGGTGGTGGTGCGGGTGGTAGTGGTGGTGGTGCTGGTGGCGTTGGCAGTGGCAGCGGTGGCGGCGGGCGGTGCTGGTGGCTGGCGGCGGCGGCATGGGGCCAGGCGGCCCGCCGGTGGGCCCGCTGCCCTGGTGATTTGTTTTTTTTTGTTTTAGGAAATAACCTTTGCCGAGAGCTATCTGAGCTCACGGCACCCATGTGCCGTGGGGCCTGGACTTGGCTCTCGGCAAAGGGCTCTTTGCCGGCGAGGCGGTGCCGAGTGCGCTGTGCCGAGGGCTTCCTCTCGGCACAGGCTCTGCCGAGGGGAGTTGTGCCTGTGCCGAGAGCATCTCGCTCTCGGCAAAGCTTGCGAATCCGGTAGTGGCAGCAACAATTTTCACCCTTTTTTACTTAAAAAATCGGCTCTCTTAAGGGGTGCCCTTTTGGGCAAGGTCATCCACCCGTTTTTACACTTCACTTCGCTTGCTGCTTTGATCTTTTGTTTGGCATCTTTAATTTTTTTTGTTTTTGTTGTCTACCAAGTACAAACTACGTCAGGTTTTTGTGCTTGTTTTTCTATGACTAAGATTTCATTGTTAGGACCTAGCAATAAACCCTACAAAGTGGTTTTTGTGAAAAACATGTTAGTCCTATCAAATAAACTGCAGCTGCCGGAAGCATGGGACATCGTGTATTGTTGCTGCCGTGAGTTTTTTCAGAACTGGTAACAACAGAGTTTTATCACATGATGGATTAAGAGAAATTGGAAGCACAGGGGTTTCATCCTTCTTCATAAGTATTATCCTTGTAGCTAGCATATTATAGTTTTCCTCATACATATTCACTTATAGTTACTTATTTTCCTTTATAAGGACACATGCATTATTTCAAAGGTTCGACCTTGTAATCATTATCTTATTTCTTAATCTATGTAGGCATTGTCATGAAAAAGGGTACGTTTAGATTAGTATGCAAAAAAACTATTACCAATCATCACATTTACGTACATATATAATTTTGGAAGAAAATAATATATATTGAGGACAACACAATTGTTGACACTCAAAATTGGCAGAGACGGATCAGGCGTCGCGGGCCGGTCAGACCGGGTCCCCCAGGCGGTTAGACCGGGGTGTGCTGTAGCCGGTCCGACACGAAGCTGCCAGGCGGTCTAACCGCCCCCAGGGGCGGTCTAACCGCGTGACCCCGAGTTTGAGTAGAATTAGGAGTTTAGCTTGATTCCGAGTTATAAAGCATTGTTTGCAGGGCAAGTCCTCCCACCCTATATAAATATAAAGGGTCGTGGCCGATTGAGAGGTATGATCCAATCGTCATTATCAATTTTACATTATTTTCTCTCAAACCCTAACTTTTCCAACCCCTATTGCTCTCCCTCATCGTCTCCATGGCGGTTGAGGGAGTTCTGAGTGGCCTGCCGATCTCAGGACAACCCTAGGCGCACTGTTCCCGACAGGGTCCCTCCCGGAGCAGCGAATCTAGGTTTTTGATGTCTCTCCTGTCTAGGGCGGTTAGACCGGCCCCCCAGGGCGGTTAGACCGGCCCGTGCTGGGTGTTTCGCCAAGCTGATTTCCGACGACCGCGCAATCTAGCGTACACGTGTGTTCAACCAGAAAAAGCGTCAACACACTTTTGGCGACTCCGCTGGGGAAGAAAGATCAGGTTGCTGAAACCGTTCAATCTAACCTCAGCCAGATGGGTGCTCGGTGCGATCTCGACATGAACAACATTGTCACCGCATCGCTGGAAGATCTCTCTCCAGAAGAGCAACAGAAGTTCAAGGCGCTACAAGAGTACATGCAAGTTCAATTCCTAGCTGGCGTCAAGAAGGATCGATCCGGCAAGGTGGCAAAATTGAAAGAGTTCGAGCTGCCGACGATCAGGCTAAACGACAACAACGTTGAGGTAATTCCCACTGTAAGTAAGAAACCCCCGCCTGAACCTTCTCCTATGAAATCTACAGTGGAAAGTGATGAATTACTTGCTTCGTACATTGCTCGTTTAGAACGTTTAGAGGATCTTGAAAAAGATAGGAGTTTAGGCTATACTAATAATGAAACTAATAGTAGTACTCCTAAAGCTAATCCTCATGGGTCCTATCCTAGCTCAGCACCTTTGCCTATTAATAATGCAAATTATGCATATGGTATGACACCAAATCCTACATCTGGTCAGTATCCTCAGTTTCAACCGCACAGGCCAAATATGGTCACACCGGTTGAACCGGCGCAGGGTACCGGTCAGACCGGTGCAATGGAGATGGTGCCAGATCAGCCCACTTTCTGTCGTACCAAATCAAATGGTTCCTGCTTTTTCTAATACAATTAGTAATGTTGGACCTCATTATAGTGCGACAATGAATACATTGGCCCCCAAAACCATTATTCCGGACGATGTGTTTGAAAGTTATAGGCTAGCTCAAGCTAAGATAGCTCCCTATCTAAATAAGATGAATTTGGAGAATCCTCAGCCACCACAGCCAAATAATCCTAATTGGGCAGAATTTAATAAATTTAAGGAACATCTGGCTAATGTGGTAAAAACCAAACTTGGTGTTGATATTGGTAATACTAATTTGTATCAAAAGCCATATGATCCTGAGTTTGATAGATTTCCTCTCCCACGTGGTTGGCATATGCCTAATTTAATTAAATTTAGTGGTGATGATGACCGAACCACATGGGAGCATATTAGTCAATACACTACACAACTAGGCGAAGCTGGTGTCTATAATGCTTTGAAAGTACGCTTATTTTCGTTATCTTTAACTTGCACCGCTTTTGCTTGGTTTTCTTCACTTGCTCCTGGTTCTATTATATCTTGGGATATGTTAGAACGTAAATTTCATGATCACTTTTATAGTGGGAGCATGTAATTAAAATTGACAGATTTAACATCGGTTAGACAAGGAAAAGATGAGGCTGTCTCTGCCTACATTAAAAGGTTTAAAGAAACTAAAACCCGTTGCTTTAATTTGTCAATCACTGATATGGACCTTGCAGACATTTGCCTAAAAGGTTTAAGGTCATCTATTAGGGATAAAATAGAGGGCACTGATTTTCTTTCGGTTGCACAAGTTCAAGTAAGAGCTTTAGTTGTTGAAAACTGAATGAATAAAGAAAAGGATAACTTTAAATCACGTCATTCTAATGTTCATATTATTGATTATAATTCTGATAGTTCGAACGATAGTGATAATGAAGTTTATGTTGCTGAATTTGTGTGGCCTTCAAAGTCTAAAGCTAGTTCTTGTGCATCTCTTAAACCGGCTACTAATGGTCGGCAAGAAGAACTAAAATTTACTTTTGATTTTTCTAAGTGCGATCGTATCTTTGATGAATTACTTAAGCTTGGAAACATTAAGATTTCTCATACTATGCCTCCACTTGATGAAATTAAACGATGTGCATATTGTAAGTTTCATAATTCTTATTCTCATGCCACTAACGATTGCAATGTGTTTCATCGTCAGATTCAATCGGCCATTAATGAAGGTCGTTTGATGCTTCATGAGATGCAAGTGGACAAACAACCTTTTCCTGTCAATACCATGGAGTTGCAGCAGCCTAAGGTTTTGGTTCGGCCGCATCAAGCCGAAGCTACCAAAAGCAAGAACGTGGTGGTCGGGGAAGCTAAGCCCGATTTGAGGGGAAAAGAGTTGACAAGAGAAGTAACATATGAAAAGACCCCTGATGGCAGAGAGACTTTCAATATCACTGTCAAAGCTTCTGGACACACATGGCCGCCCAAAGATGCTTGTTCCGAAGCGGCCGGAGATTGGAAACTGGAAGCTCAACGTGGCCAAGAATCAGGGGAGTGTTCCAAAGCCAAAGGTCACCTTTGATATGCTATTTGACAAGTACTCCAAGCGACCAAGCAAAAGGCCGTTACAAGTGATCGGCCATTAAAAAAAGGATGAGATCACCTTCATATCAAGAGAGACCGTCATCGCCTCCCAGAGCAGCTGTCAGGTTCAGAGGTGAATCATCTCAGAGGCAACACTTTACTCCAGCTTCGGCTCCTTCAAGTTCAAATCCGCCTCGTCCGATCTACGACAAAAATGGGGTGATATGGGTGCCATATCAACAATTCTTCCATCCTGGATGGGGAGGACCAAGGAGACCAGCTCTGGATCGAATCTCACAGCCTACATAAGATCGCTGGGCTCCACAGTAGTTTGGACAGGGCCACCCGGCCAACCCAGTCAGACCGCCCTGCCCAGAAAAGTGCAACTTCCTCCGAAAAAGGTGTACAAGCCCAAGATCAGAGAGGAGGAGGTTTAGAAGATGGACATTGACCCAAAGAGGACTACAAGCCTTGATATCACTCAGATTGGGACGATGGACGTTCCCATTGAGAAAAGTGGCAAAGGACCGGTTGTGCTAAACAATCAGGTTGTAACACCTACTCAAAAGGGATCTGTTGCTGCAAATGATCATGAGGCTAGCGGAAGCAAGCCTCATCCAGAATACTTCTTGCCAAGGTGGTGTCCTCCCGGTTTGACTCATACTCAAAGGAGGAAGCTTCAACGATTGAGGCTACGGGAGAAGAGGGAGAAGGAACTGGAAAAGCAGAGGGATGAGATCTTCAACAGCTACAGGCCCATGGTGCCGCAAGGGAAAGAGTGGAGAGCCAAGATAGTACCCCAGACAGAGGCGGTCAAATTGCCAAAGGGGGCGGTTCAACCGCCTAAGGCGGTCAGACAGGCCGACCAGGCGGTCAGACCGGGTTCTCCAGAAATGCTGCCCGGCTTCGCCTCTTCAGTCCCCATGACTTGTGATGACAAGGTGTCGTCGGTCCCTACTCCAGAGGATGACGAGGAGCTTGTGGATTACAGTTCTTCTCCAGAGCGGATGAACCTTGATATTAATGTGGTTCACTTGTTTGTTGATGGTTCGGTGCCTACGGAGGAGGACTTCACTCATCTTGACTTTGGGCCAAAGGATGCTATATTTCAGAAGCCCAAAGACACTGATAATCATCTGAAGGCTTTGCACATGAAGGGTCACATTAATGGGAAGCCTATCTCTCGGATGCTGGTGGATGGAGGTGCGATTGTCAACTTGATGCCGTACTCTCTATTCAGATGAGGAGCTGATCAAGAACAACATGACCGTCAGCGGAGTTGGAGGAGGCGAGCCGATAGGAGCTAAAGGCGTGATATCCATGGAGCTCACTATTGGAAGCAAGACGCTCGCCACGGCTTTCTTCGTCGCTGAGACACAAGGTAACTCCAGCCATATCCTTGGTCGTGATTGGATTCATGCAAATAAATGTGTTCCTTCTACCTTGCACCAAATTTTAATACAATGGATAGATGATGAGGTAGAAGTAGTGCATGGTGATAATTCTGCTTGTGTAGCTGTAGCTGATAGTCATCCTATAGGCATTTATGATGATGTAAAATGTCTATCTGGCTTAGATTTGTCTAATTATGAGTTTGTAAGTTGTTCCAATGATGGCTTCATCCATGCTGTCATAAAGCCGTTTGATAATCGGCTAAATCACTTTATGTAACTCAATGAGTTCAACAAAAGAGTGGTTGCAGCAGAGGATTGATCACTATCGGGCGCATAAGAACGATACGTGTGAAGCCATTGAGGATCTTGATGATTTGGGCAAGTTAGGACAAGGGTTTACATCGGCTGATCCTCTTGAGTAGGTAGACATTGGTGATGGCACTGTACCTAGGCCGACATTTGTAAACAAGAATCATGATCTTATTTTTAAGCTTGAATTAATAAAGTTGTTAAAGGAGTATGTCGACTGCTTTGCTTGGAATTATAATGAGATGCCTGGTTTAAGTCGTGATTTAGTAGAACATCGTTTACCTATTAAACCTGGTTTTAAGCCTTATAAACAACCTCGTAGGAATTTTAATCCTGATATTTATGACCGAGTGAAAGAAGAAATCAATCGGTTGCTTGATGCTAAATTTATTAGACCTTGTCGATATGCTGATTGGATCTCTAATATTGTGCCTGTTGAGAAAAAAGGAACAAAGAAACTTTGTGTTTGCATTGACTTTAGAGATCTTAATAAAGCTACTCCTAAAGATGAATATCCTATGCCTATAGCCGACTTTCTTGTTAATTCTGCATCTGGACATAGAGTGCTTAGCTTTCTTGATGGTAATGCTGGTTACAATCAAATCTTTATGGCCGAAGAGGATATCTCCAAAACGGCTTTCATATGTCCAGGATTTGTAGACTTGTTTGAGTGGATAGTCATGACTTTTGGTTTGAAAAATGCTAGTGCTACTTATCAAAGGGCTATGAACTTGATTTTTCATAACTTGCTTGGTATTATCGTAGAAGTCTATATCGATGATATTGTTGTTAAATCGGCTGGTTTAGATTCTCATTTAGCCGATTTGAGACTTACATTTGAAAAAATGTGTCGGTATGGTTTAAAGATGAATCCACTCAAATGTGCCTATGGAGTGTCGGCTGGCAAGTTTTTGGGTTTCATTGTGCATGAGAAAGGTGTGGAGATTAATCCAAAAAAAGATTGAGTCGATTAAAAAGGTTCAAGCTCCTACTTGTAAAAAACAGTTGCAGAGATTCTTGGGCAAGGTTAACTACTTGAGGTGATTCATTTGTAACTTGTCTGGGAAGGTTGATGCTTTTACTCCTTTACTTCGGTTGGAAAGTGGAGCTGAGTTCACTTGGGGGGCAAAACAACAAGAGGCTTTTGATGAGATTAAGAGGTACTTGACTTCACCGCCTGTTCTTCAAGCACCTAAGAGTGGTGTGCCATTCTGGCTTTATATTGCGGCGGAGCCAAGTGTGATTGAAGTTGTTTTGACTCAAGAAACCGATGGCAAGGAGTATGTTGTTGCTTATGAAAGTAGAAGGTTGTTGGACGCCGAAACGAGGTACACTTTCATTGAAAAGCTATGTTTATCTTTATATTATGCTTGTACCAAGTTAAGGTATTATTTATTGTCTAGTACTTGTTATGTTGCATGTCAAACCGACATAATTAAATATATATTGCAAAAATCTATTTTAAGTGGTAGAGTCGGCAAATCGGTAAGTGGTAGAGTCGGGCCGGTCAGACCGCCCCTCGGGGGGCAACCCCACTTCGGCCACTGTTTCTTCCAAAACTATTGAGGACGAAGTGGAGGATTGGAGAACACCTCTGATTAAGTATTTGCAGGATCCTAAGGGTGTAAGTGATAGAAAAGTGGGCGCTTAAGTTTATTTTGGATAATGATGAGTTATATCGTCAGACGGCAGATGATTTACTTCTAAAGTGCTTAGGTCCTGATCAAGCAAGATTGGCTATGGTAGAGGTTCATGAAGGAGTTTGTGGTACTCATCAATCGGCTCCCAAGATGAAGTGGCTCCTTAGGAGAGCTTACTTTTATTGGCCTACTATGATAGCCGATTGTTTTAGGTACTACAAAGGGTGTGAAGAGTGTCAAAAGCACAGAGATGTTCAGCTAGTGCCTGCTGCATTGATGCATCCGATTATCAAGCCTTGGCCTTTCAGAGGTTGGAGATTGGATTTCATTGGCAAGATACACCCTCCGTCGACCAAAGGGCATTGCTTTGTAATTGTGGCTACTGATTACTTTACCAAGTGGACTGAAGCAATCCCTCTCAAGAACATAACAACACAAGGAGGTAATTGGGTTTATTACGGAGCATATCATACATAGGTTTGGTATTCCACAGACTTTAACTACAGATCAAGGTACTTCATTTGTGGCTAAAGAGGTGCGTGATTTTGTTAATTCCTATGGTATTAAGTTGCTCAATTCATCTCCATATTATGCTCAAGCTAATGGTCAAGCCGAGTCTAGTAATAAAACTTTAATCAAGCTCATCAAGAAGAAGATAGAAGATAATCCTAAAAGATGGCATGAGGTATTATCTAAAGCTTTGTGGGCTCATCGTATTTCTAGACATGGTGCTACTAAAGTTACTCCTTTTGAGCTTGTGTATGGTCAAGAGGCCGTTTTGCCCGTTGAGGTGAATCTAGGCGCATATAGACTTGCAAAGCAAAATGATCTTAATGTTGATACATATTATGCTTTGATGATGGATAACATTGATGAAGTGACCGACAAGCGATTGGAGGCTTTGGAAGCAATTGAGAAAGACAAAAGGCGAGTTGCTAGAGCATATAACAAGAAGGTAAAAGCTAAGTCTTTTCAAGTAGGGGATTTGGTTTGGAAGACTATTCTACCTATTGGGTCCAAGGGCAACAAGTTTGGTAAATGGTCTCCGAGTTGGGAAGGTCCATACAAGGTTGTCAGAGTTTGCTCCGGAAATTCCTATATGGTGGAATCATTGCAAGGACAGCAGCTGCCCAGGGCGCTTAATGGAAGATACTTGAAGAAGTTCAACCCAAGTGTATGGCAAGATGCTTGAAGGAACATGGCCGGTTTCTATGAAAATCACCCTTAGCATAAAAATAGCCGACAACAGCTGTGTCGTCCTTAGAATTATTTTTTAGCACGCAAGCTTTACTAAAAAACAGGGGGGCATGTGTTGACACTCAAAATTGGCAAAGAGCCGGATCAGGCGTCGCGGGCCGGTTAGACCGGGTCCCCCAGGCGGTTAGACCGGGGTGTGCTGTAGCCGGTCCGGCACGAAGCCGCCAGGCGGTCTAACTGCCCCCCAGGGGCGGTCTAACCGGGTGACCCCGAGTTTGAGTAGAATTAGGAGTTTAGCTTGATTCCAAGTTGTAAAGTATTGTTTGGAGGGTAAGTCCTCCCACCATATAAATATAAAGGGTCGTGACCGATTGAGAGGTATGATCCAATCGTCATTATCAATTTTACCTTATTTTCTCTCAAACCCTAACTTTTCCAACCCCTATTGCTCTCCTCCTTCGTCTCCACGGCGGTTGAGGGAGTTCTGAGTGGCTTGCCGATCTCAAGACAACCCTAGGCGCACTGTTCCCGACAGGGTCCCTCCCGGAGCAGCGAATCTAGGTTTTCGACATCTCTCCTGTCTAGGGCGGTTAGACCGGCCCGTGCTGGGTGTTTCGCCGAGGTGATTTCCGACGACCTCGCGATCTAGCGCACACCTGTGTTCGACCAGAAAAAGCGTCAAACAACAATCCAATTGAACTCCACACTCATGTTAGAATTTACCATTATTTTTTTTCTGATGTTACGGTTCACCATGTTCGGCCGGGAGGGATGGTGCTCAATGGTCAATTCTGGATTTTATTTAGGCATGGGTGCATATGCACCCATTCGCCCATTAGGCTCTTACCTTTGCCCGACCATGAATATGGCTTACCTCACCAAAATTCATTTACAGTACCCTTCCATCACGATCTATGCCACAACTTCGTGGTTTACCTACGTTGGAGCATCCAACAAGCATACCTTCTAGCAAGTTCTGGTTTGTCCTTCATTAGCTTGCCTTGTGCATCGGTGGGCGCATGTTCAAGCCAGTGAGGCCACAAGAACTCACTAATTAATTTTGTTTCACCGTTTTGCACTCCAAAAAATCAGCTATCTCTTAAGAGGTCCCCTTTCTCAGATTTTGGGCAAGGTCGTCCACCCCTGGCCACTGGCTTTGCTGTTGTGGTCCTTTGTGCAACACTTTTTTTTTTTGTCTAGCATGTACAAACTTCGTCATTTTTTTGCTTGTTTTCCCATGACTTAGATTTTGTCTTTAGGACCTAAGAATAAACCTTGCAATTTGCAAAGTGGTATTTGTGAAAAAACATATTAGTCCTAACAAATAAACTGCAGCTGCAGGAAGCACGTGGCACCGTGTATTCTTGCTTCTTTCGTGAATTTTTTCAGAACTACAGTAGTAACAAAAGAGTTTTCACTACATGATGGGTTAAGAGAAATTGGAAGCACAGAGGTTTTATCCTTCTTCATAAGTATTATCCTAGCTAGTAGCTAGCATATATGCTATAGTTTCCTGATACATATTATTTACTAATAGTCCCCTATTTTCTTTTATAAGACACATGCATATTATTTTAAAGATTCGATCTTGTAATCTTCATCTTATATATGGTTATAATCTAGAAATATGTAGGCCTTGTCATTAAAAAAGGGTACGTTTGGATTAGTATGTTTGAAAGCATTTGTTGTACAAACAAAGTTATAACATAAGAAAAGCTAGTGATCAATATTTTGTAATGATATTGCCTCAAGAAGCGCCCATCAATACTTTACCATCAAAGATATTTTGAACACAAATAATCTTTCCGTATATTTACTTTGAAATTTAAATAACACGAATGATCAAACTGTATATTGTCAATAGTCAGGAATATTTCGGAATACTATGAGGGGAGTGTACGATGCTAGTACACTCTCCAAGTAACAGATTTTGGTCCTTCCTGAGCAAGAGGACAAGAAGAGTACGTGATGGTCAAGCACGCGGAGTGGTGAGTGAGGATCTGAATCTGATTGGTGGGCACGTGAAACGTGCTGCCTCGATCGAGTTTCCCTCAGCACCGGCGGGAAGGCGCGACGAACCACCCATTTGCCGCGTCCGTACATCCCTGAACCCGTTTGTCCACGTAAGTAGTTGAACTTTAAATCACCGGGAGCTCGCTCACAGGCTACCGCTACCGGGCGGCGCCACATCCCTAATCCCGATCGACAGACAGAGCTCCGGCGAGGTTGAGCACAACACACAGCACATCTCTGAAACAACCCTCTCGACCCAATCCCAATCCGCCGGAGAGGGAGCAGCTAGCTTGAAGCTGCACACCTGCCGCCGATGAACTCTCAAACAACCCTCTCGACCTCGAAGCCAATGAAGAAGAAGGGGAGGAGGGGAAGTTTGCCCGTCGTCGCTTGGAGCCGCCTGCTCTCCTACTGCTGCGGGGCGCTCTGACCACCTCACCTGCTCTGCTCTGCTCTGCTCGTCGTCGCCGGAACGGAGACGAGCTCAACAGAACCTGATGATGCCTGACGGGATGGGCCTGATCTCCACATTGAACCGGGGCAGCAGGATGCTGGGCCGAGCCAAGATGGGGGCCCAGGACGAGACTCAACTGCAGCTGCCTACCGTGCGGCCCGTTCCCTGCCATTCAGTTTTGATTTGTTGCTCGGTTTCTTGCAAACAGCATCAAGCAAGTGAAAACAAAAGCAATGCGAAAATTCCACTCGTGGAGGTGGGGAGACATTTTCATTGCTCCGATCCCATTCACGCACACTCTGTGTTTTCTCCTACTCGATATCTTGACATAATAAACACTAGTAGGATGCAAAAAGATAACAAAAACAATTGACAGCCAGCAGCCAAAAAAAAGATTATAAGCAACAGCCCTGCTGCGATGCTGACGTACTACTGAACTTTTTCCCCTGACAATGTTAAAAAAAATAATGTCAGCCAGCAGAACGCGTTCTTGTTGACGGTTTTGACGCTGCAAGTAGTGGTTGTCGTGCACAGCACTGAGAGTAGTAGTGAGGCAGCTCCTGATGATCCGTAATTGCAAACGGAGGAGTTTGCAATTACTGTCTTTTGCATAATCGCAAAAGCTAGCCCTCGCGTAGCTTTTCATTATGAAATCATTTACACCTACTAGTGGATCGGATGATCCAACACCAGCAAGATTAATTAGGCAAAAAGAGCCAAAGACGACGCGCGCTGCAGACTCATCAGCAATTCATCCGATCCATACTAATAATTAATAAACAACTGAACTGAATCTGACACAACCACCATATGCGCCGATTAGCACAGGTGTCCTAATTAGCGCACTTTGTCATGCATGTCACTTCATTGAAGCGGCTCAAATGAGTGGCTGATAATTAAGCACTCTTGCTCTAGCTTGCTTTTTCGTATATCCTATACATGACGAAAAGTTAAGAGTACGTGTGATCGGAGCAGGAGATCACAACTAAACAACACTTTAAGCACTGCAGAGGCCGTACGTGCACACGCGCAACGGCAAAACACACACAAGCAGAGCACATGGTTATCTGCTAGCTAATGTGGCGTCTTGAATAGAAGAATCTTTCCATGGCATCTGATGCATGCAGAGCCTGGAAATTAGTGGCTAGGAGGAGGAGTTCGATCTGTTGGTTCCAAAAAGAAAAGAAAGAATAAAAAAAGTGCTCGGCGATGATTCCAGCATCCATTCCATGTATGTGGCGAGAAGTTGAGAGATGTCGAGTGTGATTGATCGGAGGCCGAATCAGCTGCTGCTTTAAGCGTAGTAAATAGGAGCAGAGCATCTCGTTTCAGCTAGCGATGGCAGACAACATATATGATGAGAAGGATGCAACTAACTGCAATGCATGCAGCAAACCGGCCGGCAAGGATGGAAGTTAGACACGCACAATGTATTCGTCCTTTTTGTTGTGTGTCGATCTGATCTATAGGGTGGGTGATTGCATTGGCAACGGCATATATATCGCCAAGTATGTACTCCGGTAACTAGTGACACTTGCAGGAATAAAGGGCTAGTTGTTTTACTTTCTGCTCCCCTTTTTAGGTCCTGTTTGGAATGGAGGAATAAAAAACACAGGAATCATAGGAATCACAGAAACGAATGAGCTAGTTGTTTTACTTTCTGCTCCCCTTTTTAGGCCCTATTTGGAATGGAGGAATAGAAAACACAGGAATCATAGGAATCACAGAAACGAATGAATCGTAGATGGGGGAAAACAGAGGAATGAAAACACAGGAATGAAATGAAGATAGTTGTTTGGAACATAGGATTTGAAATGGAGGAATCACATTATGGAAAGAATAAAAAGAAAAAAAAATCAAACTAATATTTTCTTTCATGTCTGGTTACATGCCTAGAAGCATTCTTCGTGATATCTATATTATCCAAGGACTATAGTGTAAAACTCAAAGGGTCACATTGTCAAATGAACAAATATCTCTAGAGTCTGAACGGTGAACATGGACTCGATCTCTCTCTCTCTCTGGTCATTGTTCTACCCTTCATCTCTTTCTACTGCTGTGGATCTTCTCCATGGAACGCCCGAGGTGAGGGTGAGGTGCAGCTTCTCGGCATGGGCAGCGCGTGCGGTATCTTCTCCATAGGATGAGGCGCAGCTCGATGCGGCTTCTGGCTTGACGTGTTCCAGGCGGTGGTCGATGCGGCTTCTGGCGGCGCGGTAGCCGGCGGGCGTCGTGAGCAACGCAGGCGCCAGCGTGAGGAGCACGATGCACAAGGACGCTAGGTTTGCCACCTTCGCTCGATTTTGCCTGCAAAAATGAGACTCGCTGTAACAGATCATGTGTATTTGGCTCATCTTCCTCATCTTATCTGAACTGGGGAAGGAGAAGGAGGGGGAGAATGAGGCAGAGTTGTCTTCCTCCGAGGCAGAGTTGTCTTCCTCCGACCAGTGACCGACTGCTGTGGCGGGATCGAGGAGACAGGAGCAAGAGGGAGGAGAAGAAGAGGTAGAGCCAACGAGTTTAATTTCTTTGTTGGAGTGGATTTTTTTATTCTTGTGTTTTGTGAAGAGCCCGCACCTATTCCTCCGGAACGGAAGGTTGCGTTCCCTTGTTCCAGACGCATTCGCTTTGTTTCTTTCCCCTGGAACTGATGATGAGGGGATAAACTATGGGTAATCATCTTAGCTCCTAAATCCCATAAATCATGAAGGCTAATGACGGGCCGCATCCGTGAAGACCCAACACCAGGGACCAGCAAGACAGGCCCAACTCCCCCAGGGGTAGTGGCCTGACGTCATCTCTGGGGCCACCCTCGAACCAGGCGGTCGGCCCGCGCGACCTAAGGAGCGCCCCAGCTGCCTCGACGGATGGCTCCGCCCCGCACGACCTAAGGTTTCTTCGGATGCAGCCCACCGGCGGGGGCCCCCCAGGCCAGGGCTGCAACGTGGCGTGAGCAACCCCGCGCCGCCCGGGACGTGAAGGAGCAGCAGGGCGAGTGGATCTATGTTGTCAGGCGGCCAGGACATGATGAGATTTTCCCCGGCGTGGGAAGCGGACTTCTCCGGCGTCCCATCACCTGGATAACGAACAGTAACAAAGGACAGGCGAATCCTTCGCCTGTAAGGCATCGAACGGCGAGACCCGACCCAGCGGCTATTAGGGGAAAGGTCGGGGCTTGCACGAGAAGCCTCGACCTAGCACGACCTGTGCGTCCATGAGTCGGGAGAAGCCACCTTGGAACAGGAGTCGCCAGCTACGCTGCCCTACGGAGGCTACTACGGCTAGCACAGCATACGGCGCCAACCGAAGACGAAGGCCCACGGCGCGGCACTGTTACAGCACTGTTCCGGCGCTGTTACAGCACTGTAGTAGGACGCCATTTTACCATCCTAACCCTAACAGCCCCCCTTGGACTATAAAAGGGGAGGCTGGCACCGAAAACATGAGGAGGAGGAGGAATGAGGGATCGAACAACAACAGACAACAAAGAACAACCAACAGGGGATCAACGATCACAACACGATCGTAGAGCCCGGCACCACACTCATCGAGCATTCGCAGCTCACCACCACATTCAGAGATGGGACACTCTCCCTCTCTCGACCTAAGCTTGTACCCCCTACTACAGGCCCCTGTGAGCATATAGAACACTCCTTCGAACTGGACGTAGGGCATTCCTACGAATTTCCCTTGCCATTCCCACATTCCAGACGTGGCCTTATCCTCAAAGACAAGAAAAAGGGCATGAAGAACTGAAGGAGATAAGAATAATTGAGAGGTCTTTCTATCTGATGCAACAACCTTTTCTCTTTTTTCTTTTAACGAACAGGCACCAGAGTGTGTCTATGTCATTGATAGAGGAGATTTACCGGTCGAGATCTGACAAATATAGAAAAGATTACAAAATTGCGGATGCAACAGCCTTCTCTTGGATCATGGTTCTGAACTTTCGGGGGTCATCTTCCCCTTACTCTTCCTCTTGATGCAAAATCTCCTCTTGTGCTCGGTCTGCTGTCCTGGTTGAACTGAGGATTTTTCACATTGTTGATGTTTCGTGGGGTTTGAGAATGAGGTCTCCATGTTGTTCCTCTATTGCCTTGCCTTGCTTGATTTCGCTCAGCAACTCTTCTTCGATGATCTTCGTCGGACTTGATGTATTCCTCCAGTTCGTGAAAGAGTTCGTCAATACTCTTAGGCTCCTTTCGGGTCAAGTGCGAAGGTGTTGGTCCCGGAGTCAGACCTTTGATCAGTGCTTGTATTGTTGTCTTGTCATCTGCTTCCGGAATCTGAGATCTTTGTTGCATGAATCTTCTTACGAAATTCTGCAATGGCTCTCTATCTTTTTGCTTGCAATTGTACAGGTCTGATGATTTTACCGCAGTTTCATGGAATATCTGGAAAGCTTGGATGAACATTGTCTTGAGGTCAATCCAACTGCAGATTGAGTGTGGTGGTAGCAGAGAGTACCAGTTGAGGACTGGGCCTTCGCAAGCAATGATGAAGGATTTGGCCAGTGCGATATCATCTCCTCCTGCTGAATTCACAGCTGCTTCATAGCTCATGAGAAACTGTCTAGAATTTCCATAACCATTGCACTTCGGGAGAGAGACTGGTTTGAACTTTGGTGGCCATTGTGCCGTTTGCAACCCAAGTGAGAGTGGTGAATCTGGATCTGCGAACTGCGAGATTCCGTTGCCTGCGAAGAAATTTTCTCTTGAAGTTCTTTTGTGCTGGCCAGAGTTCTGGAGTGGTGAATTGCGCCATAATGAGTTGTTCTCTTGCTCTTTCATTTCATCAATTTCTCTTTGCATTCTTTCTATTTGTTCTTTTGCCTGGTTAAGTTTCTCCAGCTTCTCCGAAGCTCTTCTTTTTGCTTCCAGCTGGTTCGCGAATCTCTCCTTTTCTTTCTGAAGCAGCAGTACTTTTTGGTGCACTCTTTCTAGTTCTCTGTCAACAGCCTGATCATCTTCCTCATCAGCTTCTTCTTCGGTGAATGGTTCCAGAGTATACGCCGTTTTCTCAGCTCGTGCCTTCTGAAGAGCTTCAAGTTTTGCCCTCCTTTCTTGGTCTGTGATTTGCGAAGGTTTTGCAGTGGGAGAGATTCCATTGTCATCTTCAGTGTGGTGATCTTCCTGGTTAGCCTCAGTAGATGTGTTTTTCTTGAACTTTTTCTGTGGAGGCATCGTGAGTTGTTTTTCGGCTGAGACCACGGTGGGCGCCAATGTGGGGGGGGTTTGAAAATCGGATGGGATCCCCGAACACAAGATTCCAGAACAAACGCACGAAAGCAAGAACGAGAGAGGGGACAAGGAATCCCCGAAAGTCTGAGCTCGCCTCAAAAGTTGTGAATCCCTTTACACGTGCCCTTAAGCCCCCTTTTATAGGGAGACGAAGGGACTTTTACATTCCGAGATTACCCTCGAATCTAAAGAATATTCGTGGTGTGAACATGTACATGAATGTCTTTTACATCCCGTGATTTGCGGGACTAATTTCACATAATTACAAGCCTGCCACCTATTCACACCACAAACCCGGACTTTTGGCACCACCCCTTTGACTCGGCTCATTCGTGGCTTCCGCTTTATATTCGCGAAGACTTCCAGTTGTTGAGACTCACAACTCAAATCGCCGAAGTTAGTCCCGAAGTAAATCTTCTCCGAATCCGCCGAGATTCTTGAAACCGTGGCCGGAAATGAAGCTTCCCGACCCCACGGAGATTTCCGAAGTTTCCATCACCAGAGTCCCCTGAATCAGCAACGATCTCCGAAGTTTCCCTCGCCGTGATCCCCGAACTCGACAGGTTCCTGCTGTCCTGAAACAAGGAACAGACATGCGATCCAACATTTATTCGGCGATTGTTTCGCATAACATCAGAGAGTCATTGAATCATGCAAAAATAACGAAACACCTTCGTGAGCAGCGACTCGGTGATTTATTCACGAATACTTTCACGAATTCGTTAACTCCGATGTTTCGAGGGAGAAAGGTTTTTACCCAATTCCCCAACACCCATCCAAACGGAGGCTCGAGTTTGCAATTACTGTCCTTTGGATAATCCCAAGCGCTAGCCCTCGCGTAGCTTTTCATAATTAATGAAATCATTTACACCCACTAGATTAGAGGATGATCCAACACCAGCAAGATTAATTAGGCACAAGGAGCCAAAGACGCTGCAGACTCACTCGATCATCAGCAATAGTACTACTGAACAAACGAACTGAATCTGACATGACCACCATGCGCTAATCAGCACAGGTGTCCTAATTAGCGCACTTTGTCATGTCACTTCATTGAAGCGGCTCAAATTAGTGGCTGATAAGCACCCTTGCTCTAGCTTGCTTTTCGTATATGACGAAAAGTTCGGTGTGTGATCACCTTCTGTCTGCTTTAATTTAATTTATGGATCGAGTCAGATCACAACTGCAAAACACACACAAGCAGAGCACATGGTTATGATCATAAAATTTGCACTTAATTACTGAACGGCAGCTTAGGCTCTATCCGTGGCAACACTGACGTCGATCACACGGACCTATAGCTAGCTAACGTGGCGCCTAAGTAGAAGATTCTTTCCATGGCACCTGATGCGTGCAGAGACGCCTGAAAATTAGTGGCCAGGACGAGTTCGATCTGAAGGGTTGGTTCCAAAAAGAACAGAGAATAAAAAAAAAGTGCCCGGCGATGATTCCAGCATCCATTCCATGTATGTGGCGAGAAGTTGAGATGACGAGTTCGATCGGAGGCGGCATCAGCGTAGGAAATACTAGGAGCAGAGCATCTCGTTTGGATTAGTGATGATGAGAAGGATGCAACACTGCAATGCATGCAGCAAACCGACCGGTGATGTCACTATATATACTACTCAACGGCAAGGATGGAAGTTGACACGCACATTGTATTATTCTTCCTTTTTGTTGTGTGTCGATCTGATCTATAGGGTGGGTGGTGATGGCATTGGCAACGGCATATTTATCGCCAAGTATGTAGGTAACCAGTGACGGTTGCAGGACGGACTAAAGAGCCTTTTCTGCTTCCCTTTTTATCCTCAAAGACAAGAAAAAGGGCACGAAGAATGGGAAGGGGATAAGAATACATAATTGAGCTAGGGATCTTTACTATCTGATGCAACAGTCTTCTCTCTTTTTTTTCCCGAGCAGACACCAGAGTGTGCCTATTTCATTGATAAAGAGGAGATTTACCGGCTGAGACCCGGCAAATATAACAAAAAATTTACAAAATTGCGGATGCCGAGTATTTACACTCTCGCCAGGATGGATTTACAAAATTGCGGATGCAAGGTGTTGCATATTCTAATTGTTTTTTTTTCCTCACGTGTGTGGTGTGCCTCGTCATTTTTTCCCTTTTTCTTTTGGCTATCTGTATGGACGTATATATGGTAACGTAGACCGCGACCAATTATCAGGGCAAAAATCCAATCAATACAATCCCATGCTAACTTAATTTGGTCCCTCCATCTCGATCATCCAAGCTGTGCAAAAAGACAAGGATGGATGGACATTATTAGCCGTATTGATATGCGATCATGCATGCATATGATCAGAGTTGGTATATAGATATACTATATAAAATTCAGAGTACAAACTACCCAAAAAAAAAAATGGAAGACAAGAAAATATACATACAGCCAAGAAAAGAAAGAGGAAGGAACACAAAATTTAAAAAAAAGGAAGGAAAAGAAGTCGGCCGGCATACACACACGCATGTGAAACGTGCTGCCTCGTCTTGCGAGCTACGTACTCCATCCACTACGACCTTCAAATTAGCCGGATAGCGATAATTAATCAAGCCATCATCAGCTAGACAATAATCAGGCACTGAATACATTTTTTATAAAAATGAAAAAAAATCAGGGGTATGGAAGTGAGTTGGCACCAGTTTCAACAACCACCACAACTCGAGTCATCCGTAGATTTTTTTTTTTTTTTTGACATTCACCCTCCGTTGATTTGGACTGTCAATTTTTGTTAACGGTACATGTGCAGAGTGGTGTGTTGCTGCTGAAAATTAAACTGAAGCCGTCGGTTGTGTCAAAAATAAACTGTCAACATCAGCTTGCGCTCTGTTCTTATCTGGCACACCACATATATTAGTATGCTCTATTTTTCTATGTTAGCAAATTAAAAAACTGCTATCTGACCAAAATCGATAACTACGTGCCTACACGCTAATTTTCTCTTCTTCCTTCCTTCATCAAAGTTATTGTCGAATTGTTGCTACCTCAAGGACTAAGTTATTCGAACACCATCAGTTTGAGAACTCGCACTTCATCAGCTCTGGCCCACATGTCAGTGAGTCAGTGAGATGTAAAATGCAGGTGGCGATCCGACAACTAATATAGATTTGTGGTTGTAAACCGATCGATGAGAATGCCAAAGCAAATCTTCAAGTATCGTGGCACAATTCAATTTGGATGGTCTTTGTCACGCCCATTGCTGTCCCGTCCTCATATATGTCGTTTTCATGGATTAAGGGGGCGGTGCAAAAATAAATGTGAAATCTTTTTTTTTTCTTTGACTCGTCAGCATCACAAGTGATGGAATGGGATTAGTGCATGCAATGCGCATCGTCCACTCAACCTTAATGTAACATTGTCACACACAAAGACTGCAACATACTTGGAAAAAATGTCATCTTTAATTTACTTCAAATTTAGGTCGACAGTAATGTTTATTGCACGAGTAGTGAAAAGAAAAAGAGAACAAAACGGTAAGCAGAAAAAGGAATCAAAAGAAGATTTGGACACTAGAGGACAGGAGGAAAAGAACAACAAAAGAAAAAAAAAAGCAAAAAGAGAGGAAATGGATTCACATTCACAGGCCGTTGGTGGTCGTTGGATCCTGACGCGGCAAAGGTTAAAGCCCGCCTGGATGACGGAGCCCACTGTCAGTTGAGTTTGGGCTCGATCGTCCGCTTGTGCCCATCCACGTGCGCGGTCGCCGGCGCCCGCCGCGTCCACATCGGAGCGGGCGGCAGCCGGACGCCGTCGAGTCGGCTTCCCTGTCCTGTCCGTCACGCGCATCTCGCCATTTCCATCTCATCTCACCTACTATAAATAAAGGTAAACCCCAATTGCCCACACTGCAGGTAGGCTGCTGCTGGGACAGAAGAGCTCCAACGACTCCATCGTCTCCCAGCGGTCAACACTCAGCAGAGGAGGGAGATAACCAGCAAGCTCTTCCGGCGAGGTCGGTCGAGCTCCAGGTCGATCAGCACAAGCAGCACACACCAGGGGAGCAGAGCAGAGAGCAGAGGAAGACGAGGAAGATGTCGTGCCTGGGCCGCGCGGCGGTGCCGGTGAAGCGGGTGTGGCGGGGCCTCAGCGCGCGGCTCCGGCTCCGGCGAGCAACCGGTAAGTCGTCGTCGTCGAGCTGCTACTACACGACCATAGACCGGGGGTCTGCATCCGACGGCGAGGCTGACGGTGCGGACGCTGCTGCTGCTGCTGCTGCAGGTCTGGGCCGGCTGCGGAAGGAGGTGCGCACGTGCGAGTACAGCGACGTGCACGTCATGTGGGAGATGCTCAGCAGCAGCAAGAGTACTAGTGGTGGGGGAACACGAGCCATGGTCGCCGGCGGTGGGAAGGGCTGGAGGCGGGGCAGTAGGGTCGGGAGGAAGGCCGCCGTCGCCTGGAGCCGCCTGGCATCCTACTGCTGCGCGCTCTGATCTGCCTCTGATCTGCTCTTGTCGGATTCAGAGTTTCAGACAGGGACGAGGGGTCCTCTGCATCTTGTTGATTGGAAGACCATTTGATGAATGATGAGTCCATCAATCAAACCAAGCGCCGCCATTGGAGTTGGAGAGGGAGCCAAGCAACAATTCTGCCATTGGATTTCGTTCCATCTTCCGGATGTCAGAGCTGAGAGCTGTGTACATAGAGAGGCTTTCTGTAATTGATTTTGGTCCGTGCTCGCTGCTAGCTACTGTAAACGAGTGTGTAAAACCCAATTTTGTCTGTGTCCTATCTGTTAACAACCAGGGAAATCGAAGGAAGGAGAAAGTAGATCGAGAAGAGGAAGGAAGAACTGGCTGAAGGAGGAAGACGATACGAGTTATCGAGTTTCAGATATTCAGATACATGCCCCTCTCCAGGCTAGCACTCATTCTTATACGAACAGGCCACACGCACACGCTACTACTCACGCACGACATGGACCCATTCCGGGCTGGCCAGCTTGACATTAGGCTTCCTGGGCCGAGTGGATCTCCGAGGCCCATCTGGGACTTCCTTTCGTATTTCAGTAGAAGCAGCAGCAGAGCGAGTGGTAACATTCCCCCCTTCTAGAGAACCTGCTTGTCCCCAAGCAGGAGCAGCTGGGAAACGCTGATGCAACGCTTCCATATCCTCCCAAGTAGCTAAGGCCGCCGGCCAACCTGACCATTTGATCAAGACTTGTTGCACATAGTCGTCACCTCGAGCCACCGTCTTCTTGGCTAAAACCTGTTCAGGAATTTGGGTTTGAGTAACCAAATCAGGTATTAGAGGGGATACTTGCCGAGATGATGGGGCTGCTTTCTTGAGCTGCGAGACGTGGAAGACATCATGTATAGATGAAGATGCAGGCAGCTTAAGCTTGTAAGCGACAGGTCCAATTTTGGCAACAATCTGGAAAGGACCAAAAAACTTGAAAGAGAGTTTCTGGTTTGCCCGAGGAGCTAGTGATGATTGCACATAAGGCTGCAGTTTAAGAAAGACGGATTCTCCCACTTGGAATGATCTTTCAGACCGATACTTGTCAGCCTGGCGCTTCATGCGTTGCTGCGCTCTGAGCAAATGTTGCTGGAGTAGCTGATTCATAACTTGTTTGTCCTTTACCCATGATGTAACATCTGAGGGGGCCGTAGCATCAGCAGGGACAACACCCAAGCTACGAGGAGAGTAACCATAGAGGGCCTCAAATGGTGAGCAACCAATAGCTGAGTGAGCCGAGGTATTGTACCAAAATTCTGCAGCAGTGAGCCAATCCATCCATTTAGCTGGGCAAGCGTTGACGAAGCAACGAAGGAATGTTTCCAAGCACTGATTCACTCATTCCGTCTGACCATCTGTTTGTGGATGGTAACTGGAGCTCAAACAAAGGGAAACCTTGACCAATTTGAAAAGATGTTGCCAGAAGTTACTTGTGAAAACCTTGTCACGGTCTGAAACTATCGATTCTGGGAGGCCATGAAGCTTGTATATGTTGTCGAAGAATAACTTGGCAACAGTAATAGCAGAAAAAGGGTGGGATAATGCCAAGAAGTGAGCATATTTAGTAAACCGGTCAACCACGACAAGGATACAGTTCTTGCCCAAGGACAAAGGTAAACCCTCAATAAAGTCCATAGAGAGCATGGACCAAGCTGAAGTAGGCACAGGAAGAGGTTGTAACAGGCCAGCATACCTGGACCTGTCTGGTTTAGCCTGGATACAGACTTGGCAATCAGCTACAAAATGCTTGATGTCAGATTTCATCCCTTTCCATGCAAACAATTGTTTGATTCTTCTGTATGTGACTGGAAACCCAGAGTGCCCACCAGCGGGAGAATTGTGCAGGGCTGTTATGACTTGCTGTTGCAAAGAAGGATTAGTTCCAATCCAAATCCTATTCTTGTATCTAAGAAGGCCATCTTGTAAGGAAAAGTGTTGCACAGCAGTTGGACTGATAGCAAGTTTAGAAATAAGAGTCATCGCCTCCTTGTCCTGCTCATACCCTTGCATCACAGAAGATGTCCAACTAGGAGCACAAGATGATAGAGCCATGAGGGTATCAGGAGGATGGGGTCTTCTAGATAGAGCGTCAGCAACCCTATTATCCGCTCCTTGTTTGTACACAATTTTGTACTGCAGGCCCAACAATTTAGTGAAGACCTTCTGTTGCCAAGGGGTGTTAAGTCTCTGATCAGATAGATGAACAAGGCTTCTTTGGTCAGTGTGGATAATGAACTCAGCCTGTTGCAGATAGGATCTCCACTGTTCCACAGCCATAAGAATGGCCATGTACTCTTTTTCATAAGTAGAAAGACCACTAGTCTTGGGACCCAAAGCTTTGCTGATGTATGCAAGAGGATGGCCTGTCTGCATAAGTACCGCACCCACCCCATGAGCACAAGCATCAGTCTCAACACAAAATTGCTTAGAAAAGTCTGGTGTTGCCAACACAGGGGCTGAAACAAGAGCTGATTTGAGTGCTTCAAAAGCAGCCTGATGATCCTGAGTCCATACAAACAGAGCATTCTTCTTCAACAGAGATGTGAGAGGGCGGGCTATAATTGCAAAGTGCTGCACAAATTTTCTATAGTATCCCGCAAGCCCTAGAAAACTGCGTAATTCCTTGGCATTAACAGGTGCTGGCCAGGAAGATATAGCCACGATTTTGCTATTATCAGTTGAAATGCCTTCAGCACTGATGATATGGCCCAAGTATGATATCTGTCGTTGAGCAAAAGAACACTTGGAGAGTTTGACTTGCCAATTGTCAGCTGCAAGTAACTCAAAGACAGCCCTCAAATGAACAATATGTTCTTCAAAAGACTTGCTGTACACTAAGATATCGTCAAAGAAAACAATCACACATCTTCTTAACAACGGGTGTAGGGTAGTGTTCATAGCCCCTTGAAATGTGCCCGGAGCTCCGCATAACCCAAAAGACATTACTTTGAACTCAAAGTGCCCAAAATGGGTTTGAAATGCTGTTTTGAACTCTTCCCCAGCTTTCATTCTGATTTGATGGAACCCTGAGTTAAGGTCCAGTGAAGAAAACCAAGTAGCCCCAGCCAATTCATCCACCAATTCATCAAAGATTGGAATGGGAAATTTGCCTCTAATGGTGAGGGCATTAAGATGCCTATAATCTACACATGGTCGCCATGAGCCATCCTTTTTCCTAACCAGTAACATAGGAGATGAGAAGGGGCTGTTGCTATGCTGGATGATACCCTTGTCCAACATTTCTTGTACTTGTTTTTCAATTTCATCCTTTAGGGCTGGGGGGATATCTGTAAGGCCGTATGTGAACAGGCTTGGCACCTGGAACCAAGGGTATTACATGGTCACATGGTCTGGAAGGAGGCAACCCAGAGATAGGAGCAAAAACCTTGCTGAATTCAGATATAAGAGCTTCAATTTCTGGAGGCACAGGGACAGCTACTGACTGATCTGCAACTTCTGTATCCAAGCTGCATACCTGAATTATCAACTCATCAGGAGATTGAGGCAGAATGCCTTGCAGAAGTACAGAAGCACCCTGGTATGGAATAAGCAGCCATTTTTGTTTCCAATGGACATTCATGGGACTAAATGATTCCAACCAATCCATACCAAGAATCATGTCAAAGTGTTGCAGTTGAATAATCTTGATGTTGGAAGAGAACTCAACTTCATTGATAGACCAAATAGCATCAGGAAGGTGACTTTTACAGGACAATATACCCCCATTTGCAGTATGGACTTGAACTGGGCAATCTAGAGGAGTAGACCCAGATAATTTGTCAGCAATGTGTTGGCTCATAAATGTGTGAGAGCTTCCAGAATCAAGAAGGATCACCAACTCTTTGCCTTGAATGGAACCCAAGAATCTGATAGTCCGCGGACCTTCCACACCCGAGATAGCTTCCTTGGAAACAGCCATATACAAGTGGTCTTGGACAGATGCCGAAGCCTCAGAAGGGGAACCCATAATAACCTCATTAGCAGGGTCACCTGTTTCCAGGGAAAACAACTCAAGTAATTCTTGGACAGCATGTAGTTGAACTGTGGGAGCACACTGATGTCCAGGCCTCCATCTTTCTGCACATTTATCACACAACCCTCGAGCGCGGCGATATGCCTTCAGAGCCCCAAATTTGTCAATAGGGGACTTGCTTGAATCAATTGGCCGACGCTCCTCTGACTGGAGGGGCGGTCTGTCAGGTCTTGGTGGAGCTGGAAGAGGTAGGGGGCTTCTGGGAGGATGTTTTGATGATAAACCACCATCCCATTTGCGAGCATCCCGACGCCTCATAGGATCGGCGACTTCCTCCTGCAATAATGCCAAAGAGCAAGCAGTATCCAAAGAAGATGGGCGCTGAACTAAAACTGCTGGACGAATATCATCTCGAAGGCCGTCAATAAAGCGAGTAGTGTAATACAAAGGTTCTGTAGTATGACCATAAGCAATTAACTGATCAACCAATTCAGCAAACCTATCAACATACTCCGACACCGAACCAGTTTGTTTGATGTGAAACAGTTGACGGATCAACAACTCCTGCTGATCCCGACCAAAACGATCAATCAACATTTTCCCAAATTCATGCCAAGAGACTCGTTTCAACAAGTTGTCTACTGACAGAGACCAACGAGCAGCAGGGCTAGATACAGCAAATTGCATGACAGCCACCTTAACCCAAATTGACTGATCCACATTATACATGTCAAAATAATCCTCACAACGGGATAACCACAACCTAGGGTTGTCACCCTCAAACATAGGGAAGTTAAGTTTAGGCAGTTTCCCAGTATACTGATGATCATTGTTAAATCCTCCAAACTTGGGGCGAGTAGGGGATGGTGGAAGAGAGTACGCACCCTTGACCGGGATGGTAATTTGGGGGATTCCCGGCCCAAATTTCTCATCCCGGTGGTTGAATTCCTTGCGGTGCCCATGAGGGCCGTCGGCGCTTGTACCGGAAGCAGATGGGCGCTCCGTCGCCGACTTGAGATCCATAGGCTTGGGGAAGGGGATGATGCCCGGCTCCGAGGACGAGAGGTCGCGGACAGAACGGTCCCAGTGGCGCGTCAGTTTGCCGATCTCGAGCTTGACATCATCGACCTTCGCCTCCACTTGGGGACGCCATTCCTCGAACTCCTTGGCCGTCGACTCGAGCTTCTCGATGCGGTCGCCATGGAGGCTCTCCGCCTCTTGGAAGCGCTTCTCCCACTTGAGGTCGCTCTCTTCGAACCGCTTGGACAGCTCGTCGGAGAAGCACTTCTGGATCTCGTCGAGCAGGAACTTGTTGTTGGGATCCATCTTCCACACACGACGCTGGAATCTGGTGAGGTGTTGGTGGGGGGTAGATTGATCCAGGATCGGGAGTCTCTGATACCAGAATGTTAACAACCAGGGAAATCGAAGGAAGGAGAAAGTAGATCGAGAAGAGGAAGGAAGAACTGGCTGAAGGAGGAAGACGATACGAGTTATCGAGTTTCAGATATTCAGATACATGCCCCTCTCCAGGCTAGCACTCATTCTTATACGAACAGGCCACACGCACACGCTACTACTCACGCACGACATGGACCCATTCCGGGCTGGCCAGCTTGACATTAGGCTTCCTGGGCCGAGTGGATCTCCGAGGCCCATCTGGGACTTCCTTTCGTATTTCAGTAGAAGCAGCAGCAGAGCGAGTGGTAACACTATCCTATCATATCCCTGCTGATCGTGGTCTCACCACTACTTGGAATTCAAGTAGTTCGTAGTCTTGCGTAAATAAGAGATGCTGATCGATTGCAAATTCACAAGCAGTGATATCTCTTCTTGTTTTAATTCAGAGATCATGGACACCTCTTATGTAAGATGGTTGGCCGTCAGTATTAGGATTTAGGAAAAAATATCATCCGGGTCGCATCAGACGTTGAAACCCGTATAATCCTAACCAAGCAATTGACAAACAGAGAGGATCGGTCCCGGCGTTTTCTGATGGGATGACGCCGAACCAAGTTTTTTCTTATTATTATTTTATTGTGAAAAAAAATAAAATAAAACCGGCCTACAATACTCCGATCACACACGCAACGGATTGCCGACCGTGCAAATATTCAACGCGGCTGGGGATGGACAGGGACTTGTGCACGACGCTGCGGTAGTCGGAGTCCATCATCCAGTAGGAGTATATGATCATCTATCTGTTTGTTCTTGTCTTCATGTCTTTTGTGATGTACACTAATCTGATCGGGATTTGACCCGACTGACGTGAGCGAGCTGCTAACCGTCCGTCCCTGATGCATCGATTTCATCTCTGACCAACCACCAAGCATGTATAGCTGGTAGCCTCACAAGTAGAATACAACATCGATCGCATTTCTTGATGAAGCACATCGATCATATCTTTGTCGACAGTAGTAGTTTTGCTGATGCGACTGGATGGTAAGCAATGCAGAGTCAAGTTGGCCTGACGTACAGACTGCGTAAGGGCACCAGCAATGGTTATAAACAACCATCTCTCTATAGTGTGTACACATCAGCTATAGACAATACTTGTAGACTAGTCACTCAACAATCCAGCTATATCATTTATTTCGTGGTCCCACGTGTCAGGATTTTTTAATCATCTCCTTTCTATCCCCATCTTCCCTCTTCCGCTCGTTCTCTCCCAGCCATGGTCACTTGTGCGGCGAGCTCCGCAGCCCCTCCACAGCCATGGCCTCCTCCTATGCGCTCGCCGGCGGCGGCAAACTAGGCCGCCCGCGCCCGACGGCGGCGAGCCAGATCACACGCGCCCGACGGCCGCGCTGCCCTCGACGGTGAGCCAGGTCACCCGCTCCCCCTTCCCTCGTCCCCACGCCCTGGCTCGAGCGGCCGCATGCTCGCCGGCGGCGGCAAGCTAGGCCGCCCGCGCCCGACGGCTGCATCGCCCGCGGCGGCGAGCCAAGTCGCTCGCTCCCCCTTCCACCCCCTTCCCTCGTCTCCAACGCCCGCGGCCTCGCCCGACGTCCCGACGCACCCCTCCCCGGCATCGCGGACGCAAGATCTGCCCCGACGGAGGGCGTCCACGACGGCGGCCCTGCTCCGCCGGCGCTAACTCCACCCGCAGCCCCGCACCCGTCCCTGGTCGACGCGCCGGCCTCCACCTTGCTCGCGGCCGGCTCGCCCTCGACGGCGCCCGCGGCGGCGGCCTCTCCTCTCCCCCGTGGCGTCGAGCCGAAGCCCATGCTCCTCTACCTGCGGCGGCGGCTATGCTACGGCGATCCGCCCGCGGTTGCAGTGGAGGAGACGGAGAGAAACAAATCTGAGGGGAAAGCCGGAGAGAGGAGAGAGATGCGTTCGTGGGACCCACTCGCGCGTGGAAATCATCGTAGCGGCTCTCGCCACAGCTAGCGACGTGCTACTCTCTCCTGCCTTCTCTCTTCTACGTGGAACCTTATAGAGAGCCTAAAGGCACCCATTGCGGCTGCCCTAAGCGAAGCAGCATAAGCAAACCTCACAATGCAAATATGCAATGCGAGCTTATCAATTAGTAGCTTCGAGAATGAACGCATCCTGCTCTGCACCTAAACGGCGTACGTCAGCTTGTGTTGCTATCAGGTCGATGCATACTATGTGATATGGATCAATCTGAACACGTGCGGCGGAGACGAGATGGCCGGCCGCGGTCGCCGTGTGCCGTCGGCACCCCGGCAGCCGTCGCCGCCGGTGGCCGGGCCCACGCCGCCATTCACGGCAGTCCGAATGCGATGGAGACTGATACTAACTCTGGGCCAACGGGAGGAGAAAGAACACGACCTGCGTGAGATTTCACTACTTGCAGGCCCATCAATAATGGGCCGCACATGAGACCGGGCTTCTGCTGTTTGGGAAAAGGTGGGCCGGCAGGTTACTGAGTGAGTGAGTGAGTAAATTTATTTATTGTAGTGACGGATCCGTACGTACGTGCACAACGGCTGAACCTCATATGCAATGCAGCAATGGTTTCATTTGCTCCGGAATTAACGTTTTCTAGTACGTACTCACACGACGCATTATTTTACCACGTGCCTTGAAATCAACACAAACTATGAAGGAGTATACTCGATCGAATTAATAAGCGACTTACCCTACACTAACAAAAAAAATTAATCGGTACCATGGACTGAATTAATTAATTAAGCTGCTGTAATGGCGCGTCGTATCACGATCCAGCGCATGCAGTGCAGTGCTTTATTTCATTGGTGTATTGCATTCATCGATCAATATTGTACGTACTATACGTAGTACGTGTGGGTCCAGGGTCCTGCACGCAGGTCCTTGGGATAACGTACGATCGTATACGTTGTTGATCGCCCTTCCTTTACTTACCTTGGTACAGTACGGCGTACTGATCCGATACGATCTTGTATGTAGATACTCTCCATCTATCTGGACTGTTGCGGTAATAACGTCCTTGGGATGATTCCGAACGGTGCGGTTAAACTGATTTGTGTTTATACCATATACGAGTCATTGTTACTTTTTAAAAAAAACTTTAGGATTTGAAACCTGAGTGCTCCCTCAATGGTTTTTACCACTTCAACTGTGAGCCTTTTTGACATACAAGTTATTTTTATTATAATAGAACCTTATGTATTAAGTGAGATAGTTTCATTCTAGATGAGTTGGCTCCTAACCAAATAAAATGATCACTATTATTTTAAGTTATTTTTTACATGTATCAAATAGTACAAGCAAGCAACCAAATTAACACACCTTAGACTACGTCGTACATGATGCCTATACGCAGCAGCTAGCTACCTGAATCAAGTAAGCAAGTACGGTATGAAGATCGATGTTGTACTCGTATTCTTGGACTGCAACTATCGTCCCGTTCGTTTGGCTTATCAGCCACCAGTCAACAGTATTTTTCTCTCAGAACAAACTAGCTACCAGCAACCAGCAGCCAGCAGTACTTTTCTCTCTAAACAAATCAGCACCAGCCACCAGCCAAACAAACGACAGTAAGAGATTCAGAGGGTCGACGGACGTCGTATACCGGATCCAAGGACGATCGAGGTCCTTGCATGCCACGGTGAAGGCACGAAATAAACAACGACCAACCACACTACTGGTCTCAAATAATGCCGATTTTATTAGTGCCAACCCAAGATGGTAATTCACTAGTTACATTCTAGTACACATATGCGATATTCAAACCACATTGACGTGAAGGAGTGCCAAGATGACGGCAATGAGACAGTGAGCATAACGAAAGATGTCAATTAATTACACATTCCTATATCAATATCAAGTGTACGATGGCGAAGCTAGTAATCGAGGCAAGGAGGAGCTGGAGCTCCCACTGCTTCTTCCTCCTCTATCCTCCCCTCTCCCTCTTCTTTCTCCAATTTTTAGAGGGGCTTGGTGAGGCTGCAATGGAGGCAGCCGGATGTTGGAGCCTTGGAGGGGCTCCAGCCTCTCCCACCCCACTACTGCTGCAACAATATTATGCTTGTAGGGTACATGTTAACACAATTTTATCCTAGTGTTTCAGAATTATTATTTCGCAGCACATGAACATTTGCATGACAATTAAAATAGCTTATATTTCATAAATTAGATGAATCACTTTTCACCGTTATTTATTTATTTATATATAGAAGAAAAAAGTTAAAATGGAACTTTGAACTAGAGGCCTATCTGGCACACATTCCAAGCAGTGAAAGAAAAAACCCCGAAAGAGTACACTGATACGCGCGGGCAGCAGAGCATAAATAACGTGTTTGGTTACACGCATTACATGTGCATGTATGGATGATTCGTTCCGAATGGTGCGGTTCAACTGATTTGTTTGTAGTTTGTACCATATACGAGCTATTTTTCTATTATAGTAGAACCATGTATTAAGTGAGATAGTTTCATTCTAGATGAGTTGGCACCTATCCAAACAAAAATAATCACTATGGATGGTGCGGTTCAACTGATTTGTGTTTATACCATACGAGTTCTTTTATTTGTTTTTTTAAAAAATTGTAGTAGAGTACCCATAGCGCAAATTTAAAAAAATGGTGTCCCACACAAGATTTAAACCCTCCATGCGAACCCCAGTCACACTACGTGAAAAACTCACTTTGGTAACGGGCATAGATTGCCTTTAGTAACGGGCAAAACGCCCGTTACCGATCAAGTGTTACAAATAAGCCAAGAAAGGTAACTGATAACACATATTCGTAACGGGCATCAAACAACGACCGTTACCACAACTAGCCACCGGTCACGTGAAATGGCTGTTTCTCTGGGCCCACAGGGAACTTTGGTAACGGGCACCAAAACAGAGCCCGTTACAATAACTCAACATCGGAGACGCGTGCTTTGTACCTGCGTCTCCTCTATCTCGACGAAATGAGACACGTCTATTCCACGCGCGTCTCAGCACAACTAGGATTCGTAACGGGCATCAAACACCAACCGTTACCACAACTAGTCACTGGTCACGTGAAAATGACTGTTTCTCTGGGCCCACAGGGAACTTTGGTAACGGGCACCAAAACAACAACCGTTACATTGTTGGCATGTTTGTAACGGGAGTTTCGAATGAAGCCCGTTACTCACTGATCAGTGTTTGTAACGAGCTTTAATTAATGCCCGTTACAGATACGTAGACCACCCCTACAGTAACCTGCTGCCTGTTTGCCGGCTGCATCCTGGAACCAGCCAGGATTTGGCAGCCATCAGGGGCTGCATCCTAGAACCAGCCAGGATATGACTAAATTCACATAAATTAGATCCAGCATCCAAATTCACAGAAATCCACATAATTCACATGCATCATATGACAAAATTCAGCATCATCATCTCAAGTAAAGAAGCATCACTGGCTTGACAACAATATCACAGCCATAGTTAACTAGCTTGATAACAATATCACAAAATTCATGAGACAAGGAGGAATGCAAAAATTTCCTATTCACCATGTACAATATGAGCCCACACAGTTTCATCAGCATGAAATTTTTCGTCGACTGCAATCACCTGTTCCATGAGGAATGTGGTAATTCTATCACGAACATAGACCAGCGTGTTGTGGTGGAGAGGATGCTCATCTAGCCCTAATATCTGGATATAACAATGTCATCAGTCAGCACACATATATAGGTGGTTACCAAACATGTGCAGTGCTAATAAGCAAGAACTGTGCTCAGTTGCAGGTTTTACAAATGAAGATCCCAAGAAAGTACCTCTATATTTGGGCCTCTATCTTTTAATTTAAGCATGTGATAGGCACAATAGAAGCCGCAGAGTTTGGATTCAGCAGGTTGTTGGTGGCACTGCAATAAATGTACAAAGAAAAATAGTGGTGATCGAGAAAAAATAGACTCAAGCTTTAGTACTAGCTTCCACAGGAGGAAATAAGTGGTATGTATCTTAACATCTTTGACATATTTCAAGGTGCTGCAGGGCAACTTCTTGTCGGCGCAGTAACGTTCCCAACCCCTACAACGAAACATATGCAACAATGGTTAGAGCACTATTAATTAATATACTCTGCACAGTTTGTTGAGGAACGTCCGCAGGTTAAGAAAGAAATAACTTACTCATTAACGATTAGTTCGAAAGGGGTAGTATCAGTCTTAATCCTCTTGAATGAATCAAGATAGTAGACCTTCTGCTGCTTCGGAACGATCGCCACTGCAATCCAGTGGTTCGTATTGAGATAAGCGGTAAGGATGAGTTTCTTTTTAGCATATAGTTTGAAGGCACTACGCATATAGGACACAGAGAAAGCAAGAGTGTCATCCTTGCTGTTCAACGTTGTCGAGCAAAGGCATTCAGTATCAAGGAAGCCAACTGCAGCGTCCGTCTTCTCAACTTCTACAACCATATTCCTATTAGTAAGAAAAAACAAAGTGTAAGGAGGTAAAATACATGGTAAAGATGATTTGAGGCAAAAAGCACATTTCGATAGAGAATGATTAGTGAGAAGCAGATTAAATTTTCAAGCAACTTACAGGATGAAGCAGCGGAGAAGTACCAGATCCAAAGCATCCAAGTTGAAGAGATCGTACAAATCACTGAGTGGCACAGGTATCTGCTCGAGTCCGTTTGACGATTCGTCTCCTCTCTTAGGTCATGCATTGGTCCCGGGCCGAAGTGCGACCATAATCGGAGATTCATCATCTGACTTAGCACGTTCCATGTAGAATGTGCGGAGATCTCTGGTACAAGGAGCAGCCACCATTTTGAGATCATCATCACTGAGAAGGCTCTTTCCGAATTTGTAATTTGGGTTAACCATAGCCCAAGGATTCTTCTTGGTGTTTCTCTCAGATCGCTTTGGGTTAGCCATAGACCAAGGATTCTTCTTGGTGTTTCTCTCAGATCGCTTTGGGTTAGTCATAGCCCAAGGATGCTTCTCGGTGTTTCTCTCAGATCGCTTTCTAGTAGGCATCTTAGACGTTTTATTTACAACAATTTTCTTTTCCTGCTGTTTTGAGATGGCTGAAGAAGGTTTCTTAAGGGCTTGCTTGCCTGCTGTAGGTGGTGTAGAGCTTTTATTTTTGGCAAGTTTCTTTTCTTGCAGCTTTGAAATGGCTGAAGGTTTCTCAAGGGCTTTCTTGCCTGCTGTACGTGGTGTAGAGATTTTATTTTCGGCAAGTTTCTTTCCTTGCTGCTTTGAAATGGCTGAAGGTTTCTCAAGGGCTTTCTTGCCTAGTGGTGTCTCACCAGGAGCTATTACAGAGGTATTGGGCCCAGATGTACCTGCAGCTTTTTTCGAAATGTCGTCGGCAGATTTATCAAGGGCTTTCTTGCCTAGTGGTGTCTCACCAGGAGCTATTACAGAGGTATTGGGACCAGATGTACCTGCAGCTTTCTTCGAAATGTCGTCAGCAGATTTATCAGCCTGAGCCAACATATCAATCTGGGCTCCTGCTTTGGCATGATTGTTTTGAGCACTTTCGTTTGGGGGTGTAGGTTTTGTTGTTTCATGAGGAGGAGAAGAAGGAGGAGGAGGTGGGGATGGAATATTTGGTGTATCTTGCGGATGTGGGGATGCAAGTTTTTCTGTTTTTTCAGGATGACGAGGAGGAAGTGGGGATGCAAGTTTTTCAGGACGAGGAGGAGGTCCGAATGGAACGTCTTGCGGATGTGGGGATTGAGGAGGAGGAGGATGTGGGGAACCATGTGAGGAAGGAACCTGTCTCGTACTCCGTGAACTACAAGGAATCTGTACTGTATCCTGTGAAGGAGATTTATATGTTGGTGCTCCCTTGATGTGAATCCGACACCTTCTCCACTGTAACCTCTATCCTTTAGCTTGTCGGAGTGTCATCACCTCGTCATTAGGAGGGTATTCCACCAGTTCATCCGCAAAGATATCATATACAAAGAGCACTTCAACCACAACACAGTCTTCATGAATCGGGACTGTATGTAGCGTAGTCTGCTCTGGATGAACAAGACCAATTGCAGCCTCACATTGAAGACCCTGCCACGTGATCCATAGGCCACAGTATGTGGGTTCAGTCAACATGCCTATAAGGTCTTGCTGTGTACGATTGTCACAGCGCACCTCCATCGTTAACTCTGCAGTGCCATCGATCAAACCAATATTATCTGTGGACGCACAGCTGCTCTTCAGTGTGGCGGGTGAAGGGCTTGCGCGATTGGACACTGGTGACAACACCACTTGGTGACAACACAACATCTTTAGTAAACTGTTCTGCATCTGCATCTCAGCCACCAGTTCTTGCTTGATTTGTTCCTTTATCTTTTCCGTATCAACTGATGCATCGGTATTCGTCCTCTTCCTCTTCCTGTACATGGAAGCATGCTGAGGCCATCCATACTTCCAGCCCTGGTAGCTGGAGACACCACGCACGCGACCTGGTTGTTCAGGGTGGCCCAAGTACTGACTTAGCACATCATACTCCCTCTGCCCTGCCATTCCTGAAGATTCTGCACATGCAATCTTCTCCTTGATATCTGCAGCCACTTTTTCAGTTTCTTTGTTGTTGAACACTATCACGGCAACACGGTCTTTAATCACTAGCTTACTCCTTGCTCGCAGCCAATTCTTGGAACGATCGTCAGGGTAGGCGTCATATGGGTTGGGGATCCCAGCTGCAGCTAATTGTCTGTCCTCTTCCTCCCATTGTTCTAGTTTCACAGTATAACCAGCTGGACCCATGCTGTGCTCGCTTGTGTTCCGGCTTCGGAGTTCTTTGAAGTTGACACTAGCAGATGAGGCTTGCTCAGTTTCCTCCTGTTTCATGAACTCCTTCCACTGTTCCGGGACGATAAACGGGTGCCTTGTAAATGACTCAAGTCCTTTTCTGATAAAATCTTGCCTAAGCTGAAATCTGAATTGTCTCCATGCCTTGGCTGCCGTCTTCCAGAAAAGCTTGAATGCCTGCGGTTTCACGCCTTCCTGGAACGCCAAGTGTTTCTGCACATGCTTATCAAATAAGTCTCACTTTTCATCATTGCTTAATTCTTTGAATTCTGGCAAGTGCAAAGGTATCTTTTATCTAGCAACGAGCCCCGCAAGCACCCTGAACCTGCGCTTTTGAGTCAATGGTACTGGCATCCCCCTATGTCGACGTTAGTGACTATCATTGTGTCACTTGGCCACTTTGTGGATGTCCTTAGCGCTCTGCCTCGGCGCTGATCCCCACCCACCTAGTCTTGTTGTGCACTAGCAGTGCCATAACCCTCTTCTTCATCTTGTGGCCCAGGTCTATAGCCCTCGTCAGATTTATCCTGTGAATTAATAGTCAAGGGATTTTGAGAAAGGTCAGCTCAGTGTCCAAGAATAGAACAAAAAGCAGACCATACTGCTAGCTGTCCCAAGAGACATGCTACAATAGGAGACAAGTAGAGCACATTTTTAGTTAACCATGCTTAGCAGCTAAGCATGAGAAAACACATAAGAAAACAATTACAGTAGTTACTTTAGCCCACTATAATATCATTGGTTCTAAGGTAAACCATTAACATAAATGCAAAATTCAGTAACCAAAAAATTAGTTCAGGCAATGCGACCTTACCATTTTAAAGAGGAAGATGCAGGCTACCTCTGTTGCTGATGAGGTACTTATTCAACTTGGAGGGAATGTGCACATGTACATAGGAACAAGAGCAAAACCAAATATAAGAGTCAATTTAAAGGGAAATGCTAAGTATGTATACCATCAACAGCTAAGTATGTCCACATGTACTTATACAAAGGAGCCACAGGGTATGCCGGGTATGCGCCGACATACCCTGCAATTCCCACTGAATTGTTGTTAATTTTACAATTATTACCGAGTTGGTAGAATGGATTTACCGAATTGTATAAGACATTTTTAGAGCGGCATACCATAAACTCAAATCCTAGATTCGCCACTGACATTGTCACTGTCGGAGCGGAGGGATCTCTACTCCTCGTCGCTGCCTGCTCGCCACCACGTCCTCGTTCTCGCGTCGACCTCGTGGCTGGATCCCTCCTCCTCCTCCTAGTCGTCGTCATCGCCGTCGTCGCTGGATCCCTCCTCTAGTCGTCGTCGTCGTCACCGCTACTGGGTCCCTCCTCCTCCAGAGATCTCGCTGTCAGAGGTGTGGCGCGCGTCGCGCCGAGCGTGGTGTGATGCTTGTCTCAGCGAAGGGGTGTAGCGTGCGTCGCGGTGTGGGGGGAGGTGAGGGGGACGAAGGCGAGGGGGAGAAAGCGGCGGCGGCGGCGCGAGAGGAGAGTGGGAGGAGACTGCGTGAGGGAGGCGTCCTTTCCTACTAACCTAGCGCGAGTGGGCTTGTGTGGGCCTTAAAACGAGTAATGTAGTCAAGTACTACTCTGCTACTAGTATATCATAAACATGAGATAAAAAAATCTAATTTTAAGAAATTTGGTTAAATAAGTGTGGCTGTTGATATTTTATTCATATACTAAATTACCAACTATGAATTTTTCGTATTTTTTTACGAATTTTTAGGTGATGTTTATGGGCTCTAATATGACATGCATCACAAGTTCACATCACTAAGCAAACAAGTGTGACTGTTGATATAGCATCACATGTTCACATATGACATGCATCACAAGTTCACATCACCAAGCAAACTAACTCATAACAAACATATTCACATCTGACATGCATCAGCAGGGCACATCACCAAAATAAGACTGCATTAGTTGGGCGCATCACCAAACTAGATTGTAGCTGCAAGGGAACTAGTTAGTTAGCTAGATGGCTTCTTTTGTGCTGCTGCCTCAAGTTCAGCTAGCATTGTCTCTAGTTTTGCAACTCTTTCTACCAGCTCAGCATTCTTCTTTAGAAGTTCAATCTCCTGCCTCTTTTGTGCGGCTTTAAGCTGCTCATCCTGCTTGTTGATTCCTTTCCAGATGTAGTCAATGTCATCCCGAGTAACAGCACGTTCCTAAAACAAAGGAAAAAATTATATTGATGCAAGCTTCATAACAATTATAGCTTACAAGAAAGCTGTTTAGCTCTAACTGGTTTCAAAACTTGCCTGCATCTCTTCAGCCGATTCCTTGAGCTTGTTGATTTCAGTCCAAATCCTGTCAATGTCATGTGCAGCAACTTCCTACAACAAATGGAAATTGATGCATTAGAACAATTGATCAGTGAAGATGTGAAGGTACGAGGACAAATCGTGCGTGATGGTTTCAGAACTTGCCTCATGGTCTTCAGAATCGTCACCGGAGTTGTTGCCGGAGTCGTCGCCGGAGTTGTTGCCGTAGTCGTCGCCGGAGGAGATGAGGTCTACCACCACTCTTCTGCCCGGGTCATCGCCGGTGGAGTCCGCGCTCACCTCAATTCGCGTGGACTGCTTCTTCCTTCGCGTCGAGGAAAAAAAACCCTGCCTCTCCATGGCGGGCATCGCTGGAGTCCGCCAACTTGGCCCTTGCGCGCGTGTATGGCTTCCTCCCCCGGGCTGACGAAGAACCGGCCTCTTCCATGGAGCGCCGAGAAAGACGCACGGGGGTGGCGCACTGGGACGGCTCCTCTTCGTCGCCACGGAACCTCACTCTCTTGACGGGGGCGGCGGACAGCACCGAGGAAGACGGACGAGGACGTGGCCGCGGGGCCTCCTCCTTGCAGAACCTCCCCCTAGAGTCGCGCGCCATCCCTGCGACGGAGACGAGGCTGCAACAGAGACGAGGAAGGCGGAAGCCAGAGAAGGGGATAGAAGGCGGAAGGCGGGGCGGAGAGTTTATTAAAAAGGTTCGGATGCGCAAATGATACGATGATTAACAACCACCCGTCGCCAATGAAGGGGCGGGGTCAGGTCTATTCGAATGAAGAACAGTTTGCTTTTCCCCTTTTAATCTGCAATCAAATTTTGTATCACGTATTTCTCTGTCATCCGTAATCCAAATTTGATGATATTTGTTTCTGAATTTTTCTAAAATCAACATCTATTCATTTATGACATTTTTCGTATGTAATTCTATTTCTTGGATGTTGTTTATACGCCTTATCTTGTTCCTTATAAGTACAACATAGAAATAATATTTGTTTTACACAACCATTAGTAATGAAACTTTGCATTTCGTAATCTTATGGTGAACATAAGGTTATGTTAAAATTTCAAATGCATATGAGTTCGAACATGTTTTAAAGTGTGGAAAACTTCAATGTTAAAGTAACATTCTAGGAAACTATGTGAGAGATGTAGACTTTTGTACACAAGTATAATCTTCCGTTTTCGAAACCATTTAAATTTTTGTAGAAGCTTAGGGACCTAAATTATGTTGCCAAGTCAATTTGTAGAATTTTGAGAACACACTAAGACGTTATTATAATTTTTATATCGTAAACAAGAGATAAAAAATCTAATTTTAAGAAATTTGGTTAAACAAGTGTGGCTGTTGATATTTTATTCAAATACTAAATTACCAACTATGAATTGTTCGTATTTTTTACGAATTTTTTTGTGCTGTTTATGGGCTCTAATATTTGAGGGAAGCAAGTTTCAATTCAGAAAAAATACTGTCGGGCCCACACGTCAGCGTCAGAAGCCTATATAAAAAAGATAAATGTTGCCTGCCCGACCGACAGAGGTGATGCAGGTAGACTAACCCGCATCGCCAACAAGTGCTCCATTGTCCGAAATGCCCCTGGCCGAATGAATATGCATCCACCCCGGCGACACTGGTACAGTAACCCTCGTCGCCAACAAGTGCTCCATTGTCCGAAATGCCCCTGGCCGAATGAATATGCATCCGCCCCGGCGACGCTGGTACACTAACCCTCGTCGCCAACAAGTGCTCCATTGTCCGAAATGCCCCTGGCCGAATGAATATCCATACGCCCGGCCCCGGCCCCCTTCTTCTTCCCTGATCTGAGCTCCACCGCTGCCGCCCGCCCGTCCTTCCCCGCCGTCGTGCACATGTTGCACTACGCCGATTCGTCTGGAGGTGCACGTGCGAGGAGCAGGGTTCAAGGTTGCCGAAGCAGCCGCAATCACTCCATTGGTTTGGATCCAGTCGGTGAGCTAAGCGGCTTTCCACTGGTCCCTTGCCCGGACTGTGGTATGGCTCGGGTGGTGGAGGGGCGGACGCAGAAGAAAGGTGAAAACCACGGTCGTCTTTATTTCAAGTGTGCAAGGAACTCGGTGAGTAGTCTGCTGTGTCTCCCAAATCTGAGTTAGGGTTCTTATGTGCTTTTGATTCTGCAGTACACCAAGAATTGTGGATTTTATCGTTTCCACAAGGAGTATCTCCAGATGCTGAAGGATGCTGCCGTCATTGTTTTTTGACCGTCGAACTGGCCAGACGCGGTCGATGAAGTAGTTGATTCAGTGGAATGTCAAATTGGGAGCGGCAAGCAAAGGCAAGCACTGGAGGACAAGCAGAGAAAGAAAGTACTGGAGGAGAAGATGGACAATGTGATCTGGAAGATGAACGTGATTATTGTGGCTGTTGTTTGTGCAGTATTTAGATGTTTACTGGGGATGTATCCTGCAAAGAAGTAATTCTGATGTTAAAAGTGGTGCTTTTGCTTCATCTGTGTGGATGAAGAATGAAAAATTTGTCACAGATGACAAACTTAAATGTATGAATGAAGAATGGATGGAATGACAATTGGGTCACAAATCTTAATGTGTCACACATCACAAAATTCATCAATTCATCTGTGCTGACATTTCATTGCAGCACGAGGCAAAGGAGACGCAGATTAACACAAACAGAGTAACAAACTTCTGGCATAACTCTGGCATACACATTGCAATTCATTGTGAACTGCTGCCATATACAGACACAAACAGAGTAACAAACTTCTGGCATACACATTGCAATTCATTGTAAGCTGCTGCCATAGACATTGCAATGCGTTATAGGAGACATGGATTGATCTACCCGCGTCTCTTAGATCTACTATAGTTCAACAAACACACAGGAGGAACATATTAACAGAGGAACAAACACACAGGAGGAACACATTAACAGAGGAACAAATTAATTAAGCAGAGGTAGTCGCCACCGGAGGAGCCCCACCGTCGGAGTCGGAGCCGGAGCCGTCGAGGCTGCCATCGTCGCCGCCGTCGTCGTCGACGGGGGCGAGCACTCCTCTCTCAAGGTCCCTAGCCAAGATATGGATCTTGAAGGCCTAATCCTTCACGATCCTCTGCAGCGGATCATTAGGTGTTGGGACCCCGAGATGAACGGCCACCCGTCGAAGCCTCACGAAAGCATCGCGGAACAAGTTCACTGACCTAGTGGCTTCGTCAGCAGTTAGTGGAGGAGCAGAAATGGCCTCCACAGGCTGCGGCGCCAGCGCCTCCTCGAGCTCGTCGGGCGGGGAAGCCGGCACCTCCTCAGGCTCGTCAGGCGGGGGCGGCGGCACCTCCTCGGGCTCGTTGGGCGGGGGCGGCGGCACCTCCTCGGGCTCCTCGGGCGCCAGCGCCGTCCCCTCCTTGACGAGCCGACGGCGGCGGCTTTCGTCGTCATCCTCCTCCACCCTCCCCCGCTTCCTGGATGGCTCGCTTGACGATGCCATGCGCGCGCTTGAGGAAGAAGAAGCTCTTGGATTCACTTCTTGGTGACCGGAGACGGTGGTGCTAGGGTTTTCTTGGTGCCGCGGTTGACGAAGTTCTTGGCCGGGCGGTGATTTATATTGACAAGACGGGGAACCGTCAGGCGGTCGGTCACGCGCCTCGGAACCCGTGTACGCTCAGAAGAGCTCTTGGCCACAAAAGAGACATGTGGTCACAAGGAGACGTGTGACTGTTCATATTTTATTCAAAATACCAAATGCCCAACTATGAGTTGTTCGATTCTTAAAAAAAACTATGAATTGTTCGTATTTTTATTAATTTTTAGGTGCTGCTTTATGGGCTCTAATTTTTTAGGGAAGCAAGTGTCATTTCAAAAAAAAGTGTCTGGCCCACGCGTCAGCGTCAGCAGCCTAGTATAAAGAAGGTAACCGTTGCCCGCCCACGCACCAGCCAACAAAGCGACGCGGGTTTGCTAACCCGCTCGGCAGTGACTATCCATTTTGCAAAATGAATATTCAACCGCCCCGGCCCATTCTGTCTCCCCTTCTTCTTTCCGAATGGATTAGCGCGGCACTTTCCTTAAAAAAAAGCGCAGAGGAGGCGTGAGAGGAGGCGTGGAGACAGAGACGACGATGAGCGCTGGCGAGGGGCCAAGCAGCGGATGACCCCGCGCACCCGGGATCGAGGAGAACCAGAACGCGAAGCGGTGCCGCCACTGGATCCGCGCGCGTGCCGGCGAGATGGCGGCGAAGAGGGAGACGACGATGAGCGCCGGAGAGGGGCCAAGCGGCGGTGGAGTGAACCCAATGCCGGATACGAGGGTCCTCGACTGGATCCTCTCGGGTTCCGATGAGGGGCCAAGCAGCGGCAAGGAGGAGCGTGCCGGCGAGGGGGCAGCGAAGTGGGCGAGGCGCCTGCCTCACGTTTGCGAGCACAAGTGTCTGGCAACGACGAAGAGGGGTCGAGGGAGCGGCGAAGGTGTAGAGGACCTCATCTCTAACTCTGGCAACGACCACGACGACGGCGAGGCAAGTTTCTCTGAATCTCACTGCCTTTTTACTTGTTCTATAGATGGAGCTTGAGCTAGCTTGAGCTTGAGCTTGATAAAGTTAGTGCCTATGATGATGTCTTCCATGCATGTCATGATCTTATACCAAGTTCTGAGGCAAATCAGTTCTGAACTAAGTTCTGCTTTTACTTGTCACACCCTGCTATGAAGCCTAGGATAATTTTCAAGTTCTTATATAATTTTCCTATGATGATTACTGTGCCTATACGTACTGCTCCAAGTTCTGAGGCAAATTAGTTCTGAATTAGGTATGTTATTCGTATACCATGTTTAACTCTGTTTCAGGCTAAACTCTATGAGTCGCGAGCAGAGCTTGAGTTACTTCTAAACCTTAATGTCTGGGATTATGTGAAACCTGAATTTGAAAAAATCACGAAAGAAGTGAACATCCTCATCAAAAAGGCTAAGCACATAAGGAGGTACAAGTATACTACTGAACAAAATCTCGAGCCCATTGAAGATGCGCTCGAAGGGCTTCAAGAATCCTTGGTTGCTTACGAAGAGGCTGCAAAAAGAGTCAATCTTGATGGGACATGAGGAAGTTCAAGCTTGTTGATGTGCAGGGTCAGATAGCCATACTTTTGTGGATGTTCAAGGGGCATGCTTTTATTGATGTGTATGGTCAGATAGCACGACCATAGTAAATAATTAATGTGATGGACAAGTTAAGTCCTAGCCTGATGGACAAGTTAAGTTAACTGTTTGTAATAATTATTCTTTATTTCTGTGTACAAGTTATCTTCATCTATGTGGACAAGTTTATCTCTCTTATGATGTCTGTTTTGTCTCAAAAGATATATATGTTGATTGTGCCTGTATGTCGAAATGGAAGCAATGAGAGATCGAGCTGACCTGTCAATGAAGACAGACTCAAAGGAGACGAGGATTCACAAACCTCCGTCTCCTTTCTTCACAAAGGAGACACGGATTAACAAACCTCTGTCTCATTTGTTTACTGCCGCCGCGCTCCCACTTCACGGCAGCGAAGAGTGCTATTAGACTTTAATTATTGAGTTCTCAGTCTAGTAACGGGCGTCAAATGGTCGTCGGTAACGGATACTAAAGCCGGCTACCGATACGCAGCGATCAGTAACGGACTTAAAGGGCCCGTTACCGATAGGGCATTGATCGGTAATGGATTTTATAAGCCCGTTACCAATACGTTTAACTTTTGTAACGGGCTCGCTTTAAGGTCCGTTACAAAGAATTAATGTAACGGGCGTTTAAGAAGTCCGTTACCAGAAGTCCACATTGGTAACGGGCGTTGTGGAGGCCAACCCCGGAGTCGGCCTGCCACGCTTATGGGTAACGGGCGCCAAACAACAACCGTTACAGATGTGGGTGCATGTAACGGGTGTTAATGGCCTGTTACAAATGCTGCGTGACCTATTTGAGGTTTTCACGTAGCGTCAGCGACATTTACCACTCAAACTATGAGTTATTTTTATTATAGTAGAACCATGATTGAAATAGTTTCATTCTAGATGAGTTGGCACCTAACCAAACAAAATGATCACTATTATTCTTAGTTATTTTTTACATGAATCAAATAGTACAAGCAAGCAACTAAACACACCTCTACCACGTACGAGACGCCTACGCAGCAGCTAGCTACCTGGATCAGTAAGCAAGTACGTACGGTATAAAGATCATGTTGTACTCGTATTCTTGGACTGCAACTATATCTCCCGTCGACGGTACGAGATTCAGAGGGTCGACGGACGTCGTATACCAGATCCATGCACGATCGATCGAGAGGTCCTTGCCACGGTGAAGGCACGAAATAAACAACGACCAACCACACTACTGGTCTCAAATAATGCTGATTTTATTAGTGCTAACGGAATGTGGTAGGTTCCATTCAGATTCTTTTCTTGCACAATATTTTTCTCTTAGAACAAATCTGCCGTACAAATCAACACATAATATTTTTCTTTCAGAATAAATCGGTCGTACAAATCAGCGGAAGATCGGACTAGTTACATTCTACTATACATATGTGATATTCAAACCACATTATTGAAGCGAAGGAGTGCCAAGATGAGAGAGTGACCATAACCAAAGATGAAATGTATTGTGCTTGTAGGATAGGCATTGACACAATTTTATCCTATTGTTTCACAAGCATTATTTTGCAGCACATGTACATTTTTGCATGACAATTAAAATAGCTTATATTTCATAAATTAGATGAATCAATTTTTCACTTTGAATCGGAGGCAGGAAAAAAAAGACCGAAAGAGTACACTGATACGCGCGGCAGAGCATAAATAGTAACTTCAGTTCACCTTCACGGCTTCACCTCACGGCTCGCGCGGGCTTTGCCGCGTTCCATCAGCAATGGTGGACGCCACCATCGCCGCGCCTCCACTCGACTTAACCAGCCGCCGACGCCGCCCCGCTGGCCTATCCAACTCCGACTATGCCGGCTGTGTCGCCGCTGCGCTCTCCGATGCCAATGCTGGCGCCGTCGTCGCGCCTCCAAAGCCCAAGGCCAAGACCGTCGCCTCCCGCTACCTCACCCCCTCCAAAGCAACCTCAACCCTCTCCTCCTCCGCGGCGTCCCCTGCAGCGAGGACGCCAGCCTCCGCCGTGCGGTCGCGTCCTGTCCAGCTCAACGACGTCGCCACCGATGCCGCGGCGAGCGCCACCACGACGACACGGACGCTCGCGGTCGCGTTCCAGAGCCCGACCTACTCCTTGGAATCCTGCAGGGCGAGGTCGTCCGCCTCGCCCGCCGCGGCGCCGGCGGCCACTCCGGAGAAGAAGAGGTCCGGTACTACCTCAGGCGTGGCTGTGCGGGCCAAGGTGTCCGACGCGAGCCAGAACACGTACCGGTGGCCGGCGTCGGCGACCGCGCCGCCGTGCGGGCACGACGGCCGCAGTAGCGCGCTCGCCAAGAGCGGGGAGCACTCTGCTTGGAAGTCGAACAAGAAGGTGAGCGCCGCCGCCGCCGTCTTCGGCGCCGCCGTGCGGTCGCGGCGTTCCACGGGACGCCGCGGCGCGCGTCGGTGGACGGCGCGAACGAGTACCTGCTGGCTCTGAACTCCGACGACACGGACACCTCGTCGTCGTCCGGCGGGTCCGGGGACGGCAGCGGCTGCGCGCCCAGACGCAGCGTCTGCTCTGCGCCGCGCCCATCGCCGAGGAGCGCCATCATGAGCTCCTCCGCACGGTTCACGCGGGACGCCGTGGGGACGCGCTCCGAACGCTTCGCCTACCCGGCCATGCCGTCGCCGTCACGCACCTCTGCAGCATCTCCATCGCCGGCGCCAGTGAAGAAGAATAAGAAGTCATTGTTCAACGGCTTGCTGTCTTCGCCGTTCAGCAGGCCGACTCTCAAGCAGCCGTCGCCGAGCAAGCCGGTGGCGAGCTCGTTCAGGAGGACAGCGAGCCCGACTCCTGCTCGGCGTTCCACCGAGGTGCCTGCCTCTGCCGGGAACGTGCAGGGCAGGTCTTCCTCTGCCGGTTGCGGCTTCGACGGTGACACGAAGTTGAAACCATCAGGGGCGATCAAGGCCGAGGAGGAGCACCAGCTGAGGCTACTCTACACCCAGCATTTGCAATGGCGGCTTGTGAATGCGCAGGCTGGAACTACATTTTCTTTGCAGAGCACGGCTGCAGAGGTGAGTGACTGAGTGAGCTCTCTGTTCGTCTCGGACAAAACTTGAGACATGAAAGGCTGAAAATTATTCAGAGTTGTTCACTGACTTGCTGAAGAAGATTGTTACAGTTGCCCTTCAGTAATTCAGCTGATCATTCTCACGTTTATGACAGAAAACCTTGATTGGTGCATGGATTGCCATCCTGAGAATGCGCAAATCGGTCACCATCAGAAAGATGCAGCTTCAGTTGCTACGGACCAACTGCAAACTCATGGCAGTTCTGAGAGGACAGGTAAGAAATTCCTGTTGATCTATTGCTTCCTTCAGACAGTCAGTTCTCCATTTGTTCCATGGCAATTACTTTCATTTCTGGTTATGCATCAAAGTAGAGTAATGCAATTTTTGGCAATTGGGCATGAGCAGAGCTGTCTGTTTCATGAATCTAAAGGACAGCAAGTAGTACACTAGGTCATTTGGAGACAGATTTCCTGACTGTCCAAATGATTAGCACATGGATCTTTATTACACCATTTGTGAAGTAGATAAATCAGCTCATTAGATCACTACTGATATGAACTTACGGAGGTGTACGGACTTGCAAATATGAATGGTCATGATTTGGCCATTAGGGCCATGAAGATACTTAGACTAGCTAAAATTCATTTTTTTTGTACACATTGCTAAAATCTGGTAAACTTACAAAATGCAGATGGAATACTTGGACGAATGGTCCTTTTTGGAGAGGGATTATGCTCATTCTTTATCAGGAACAACACACGCCCTGAATGCTACTGTCCTGCGCCTTCCTCTATCCAATGGAGCAATGGTTAGTATATCATAAAGCAAATGATTTTTTTACTACGTTGCTTCCAGTTAAATATCAAGAGTTCGTATTTGCAGGCAGATATTCGAGGAATAAAAAATGCTCTTTACAATGCAGTTGATGTCATGCATACTATAGGAAGCTCAGCAAGTACTCAACTGCATAAGGTGCTGATTTTTTTTATACATGAGTTCTCTTGCTAGATTTCTTGGAATCATATAACATCTACACAATGCTACTGGTAGTGAAATAAGTGATGTGGCATAGCACTGAACCCTGTAGAGGCTACTGTTCCCGGTCTGAAAATCTTCTGCCATTTTCTGCAGTTAGTCCGGACGAATGCCTTGGTTTCCCAGCTCTCCAGAGTTTTTATTCAAGAACACATTCTGATAGCGCAGTGCAGAGACTTGCTGTCCACACTAGCATCAATGCACGTAAGCGGCACATCCAGACAGATAGATTTGGTTTTACTCTGTCAGCATTGTTGATCTTCTCACTGCTCTTTAATGTTTGCTGGAACAGGTGAAGTACAGCAGCCTACAAGGACAAAGGATACAGCTAAACCAAAGAAGGCTTCAGCATTTTCAGTAGTGTCTTCAGGCTTCAATCTCCAGTCGCCAACTGCAGAATGCATTGTGGTTGGTAAAAAATGAAACTTTGCTAAGTGCAGTAGTAACAGTTATGAACGATGTATTGCAATTGTATCCCAATAGGGTAAGCACATATATATCAAATGCATGAGTCCAAAACCAAAGATTGGTGCTGGCATGTTTGACACCCTTATTATCAGTAGTAGTGTGGATCATGTCAAGATGTCGACTTAGCCCACTGACAAGCATTTTATTTTTCTGAACTCAGATACTCAATGGCATGGTAGCTGATAGAAGATTCAGATGGCACTTTATCTCTCACCAGAAAATGATTAGTAAACAAAAAAAATCAGATAAATAAGGCGCCTCTTTAAAAAGGAGTACATACACATAAGGTCTGTGTATCATTGATTAAAAAGAGGGACACCACACACAAGATACAAAGTTCAGCAAACTGGTGGTACACATGTCTGAAAACCATTTGTCTGAGACAGCAGACAAGAACATGAAAATAACCGATGCTAGTATAACAGCAAACAATCATCTAAAATTCTAAATACATAGCACAGGAAAGAAGTAATCAAAGACTTCAAAACGGGAGACTGACCCCTCCAGCATCCTTCCAAGCACACACTTGAGTATAAAACCACTAAAGCAAACCACAGAGATGGATTGCGATATGTATGAATTTACATACTGAAAACTCTGCAGGACAGTATGGCTTCAGGATTCTGTATGGAAATTTTTGGAATAAGATATGGAGGTTTCCTGGAATCTGCAAGTTCAAAAGTAAACAAGCTCAGTAATGACAAGAAACATGACATTCTTCTATGGAAGAGGGTTTTAAAAAAATAACCACTTCCAAATGCAATAAACATGTGCCCCTCTGTAAAAATACAAAATGCAATACTGTAAAGTTGCAGAGATAGTCATGAAACTTACATTTCACACAATTTCCACTGGTGTCTGGTTATTTGCGGAGCTGCTTGCATTCGAGTCGTTGCCATGAACATGTGCCCCTCTGTCAGCTTCTTGTCCACCAGCAGTAGCTGTTTCTTCTTCAATCTCGTGATGGTTCACAGGATTTTGTGTATCTTCAGTGTGAGGCTGGTCAGGCTGAAGACTTTGTTCTTGCTCTTGATGAGGATGGTTTGCTCCTGCATTTTGAGTGTTGACTACATTCTTTTGATCCCTCTCTAGAATGCCTGCGTGGGTGAGCAGCGCCCACAAGTGTGTCAGGAACTCCCCTCCATTTGCCAGATGCCGGATATGATCTCTTTGTAAGGAATCGGATGCCCGTTAGCCTAAGAGGGGGAGGGGGTGAATTAGGCAACTTAAAACCTTAACCTATGGCTCACTAAATTTTACGCAAAGGTAAACTAGAACATACTATATATATGTGCAACTACGGTTGTTCTAGTGTGAAACTCCCATCCCAAAACAAGGTTTGCAACCTATAGCCATTCCTAGCAAGATACTACTCTAGGAAAGTAAAGGCAAGCAAAGATTGCAATAGAGTAAATGCGGAAACGTAAAGGGGATGAGAGGAAGCAAACTCTTGACACGCGATTTATCCCGTGGTATCGGTAGGCACTAAGCCACCCCTAGTCCACGTTGTTGAAGCACTCACACAAGAGTATTGCTTCTCGGTCACCAAGTCTCTCCCAAGAGCACCAACTTGACTTGCCACAAAGGCTAGCCACTTAGGCACTTGTCAAGCTCCCTTGGTCACCTTGATGCCGCCTCCACTAAGGAGCTTCTCCACCAAGGAAGGGGGTCTCCACGTCCCCCGCACAAAGTGTCCTCGCCGCTCCACACCAAGCCGGAGGGTCGATGACGATTGCCGGTGAGCCACTTAGGCCCCAAGGCTTCCGGCGAACCTTGTACAACTGGATTCACTCAAGAATCACCTCACAAGGTTGGCACAACCTTGCACTCACTCAGCTCTAAGCTAAGCCTAGCACTAAGCACATACACTAAGCATATGCAAGTCTATGGATGAGCAATTAAGCACTTGGATGGATTGGATATGATCTTCTAGGTGTCTTGAACTCTCCTGCACTTCCACACAATCCAGCCTCACTCAAATGGGTGAGTGGAGGGGGTATAAATAGCCCAAGGCATCAAACTAGCCGTTGGCTAACGTCCACTGAAAAAGGTACCGTCGGATGATCCGACGCTATATTTTCCAGGGCGTCGGTTCATCCGGTGCCCCTCCCACGTCACTTAGCCGTTGAGGTTCTCTGACACAACTGCTCCGACGCTATGCACCGACGGTGCGTCGGATCATCCGGTGCTGAAGACTCCGCGCTCAAGTCGCCTCTGTTAGCTTCCAATCGACCGTCGGATAGACCGACGCTTCTCCTTGTCCAAGGCGTCGGATCATCCGGTGCTGAAGGCTTCGTCTTGGCGCGTCTCTGTATGAATTCAAACTGAGCGTCGGATAGACCGACGGGGTCCCCACTCAGACCGTCGGATCATCCGGTGCTACTGTCTTCCTTGCTCTTCCTCTGCAACTCGTCCGACGCTACTAAATAATGGACCGTCGGTTCATCCGACGGTACCTAGGGTTTGACCCTGTGTACCAACTCGTCTGACGATTGCACCGACGCTTGTATTTGAGGGACCGTCGGTTCATCCGACGGTGTCTTTTCTTTTCCTTTTCTTGCTCGGTTTTGACCCTTGAAAAATACACTATCTTCTCAATTTGGCATATGGTTTTCTTGCATCCTTGGGACCTAGAAGTGTCTACAAAGACATGCTAAAACAATAGGGTTAGTCCCAATGATCATGTTGTCATGAATCACCAAAATCAAACTCGAACTAATGGCATATGAGGCCATGTTCGCTACAATCTCCCCCTTTTTGGTGATTTATGACAACACAACCAAAGCAAGCATAAATTTGCAAGAATTGACAGAATTAGAACCACTTACACTTGCTTGGATGCTTACCATCATCCAAACTCCCCCTAGATCAAACTTCCCCCTTTTTGATCTTCATGTTCACATTCTCCCCCTTTGGTCTCATATCCTTGAAACCACTTGTAAGCATCCTTGAACCCACTTGTAAGCTTAAGCCACAAGCTTGCTTTGGTCCCACATTCTCCCCCTTTGGAATAAAATCTCCAAAAAGTCCCAAAGCAAAATGGTCCAAGAAAACTAGCAAGATCTAGCAACCATAGCTCAAAGGAGAGATGTTAAATGCAAGGGAGAAAGCCGCATGAACCATGATCCATATGTATGATATCGATGAAGATACCACATGTGAGAATAACTAAGGTGGATCACATGCTCATGAGACTAGCATGATACAAACTAAGCTCCCCCTAAGTGTGTGCATAAAAAGAATACCACTTGCAAGACAAGGGTAGCGAGAGACAAGTGCACAACTACAAATTTGTAAAACAAGGAAGTTTAGAGCATATCATGCAAAGAGGTAGCTTAAAGGACAAGAGATAAGACAAATGGGTTCTTGTTACATTACCACTTGTAGATATCACTTGTAGTCTTTTGATCATTGCATACCTCCAGGGGATGATTCTCTCTACCTTGTTGGCACCACATTGAGATGAGCCACTTGGAAATGATATCACTAGGTGACACCACTTGAAAGAAGCTTGTATAGAAGACACTTGGGGTACCACAAGGATTAGGAATGTATGAGTACATTGCCTTTGAACTTATATAGAGACATAAGCTCGCAAGGACATGACTCAATAGCATAAAGCTCATATTGCTATATTCACTCTATTAGAGATGTTAGATCACATTGAGAGTGAAATAGCATTCTCTTAGAATGAAACACCGCACCGGAACGCGTCACCAAGGGACTACATAAGATAGGCTTGAAACAATGTTAGTCCCATAACCAGACCATAGGATGAGCTCCCCCTAAATGTGTGCATTTAGTGTTTGAATCACCAACCAAATGTATGCACATTGTTTATGACAACAAAGGGAAGCTTACCCTATAGCTTGCTCATGATGCAAAGAGATATATATGAAAACATGCACCATGAAAGAACAAGTGTAGTTTTCCTACACACTAATCAAACCATGTAGATTGCTCATGGGTTAGCACATGACACAAGCAACCTACCATATGTAAATATTGCAACAAATGCAACCTAAACAAGGCAATGGAGCTACAATGATGCAAGAGATAGGTACTAGTTTCCATTACCTCAATCGGGGAACTTGGGCAACACATGTCCAATTTGCAAGCTTGGCTTATAGGCTTGAACCTTCTCATCTTGATTGTACCAAGCCTCCCAAGTCCCCACACAAGGCCTTCAAGTGGCCTTTGGAACCCAAACCATTTGAGGCCCCTTCATGTTGGTGATGACTTCCTTGGGCACCCAAATGGGTTGGTTCCAACCCCGCTCCTCCTTCATCTTCCCAACCTTGTGTGCAACCACCTTGCCATTAGCCTTCTTCTTGATGACGTAGGTGTTGCTCTTGGTCTTGTTCTTGCGGTTGGGCTTGGTGTAGATGAGGGAGCTCTTGATGATAGGCTTCAATTTCTTCTTTGCGCCCTTGTCCATCTTCTTGACAAATTGAGGGCATTTGTAGAACTTGTGCCCTTCTCCATGACACTTGTAGCAAGTCACGGTTGCACCCTTCTCAAGCTTCTTCACCATGGGATCACGGTTATCTTGAGAAGGTTGGACTTGGCTCTTCATGTCTTGAGAGATGTCCACTTGTTCTTCATCGTTCTTGCCCTTGCCCATCAAGTTTGCCAACCTCTCTCGGAGCCATTTCACTTCTTGCTTGAGCTCATCATTTTCCTTGCCTATGAGATAATCACATGATTCTACAACAACATTCTCATGGCAAGATGGTGAGCAAGATTCATCAATTAAATCAATGCAAGAAGTTGAAGCATCTACCTTGGAGATAGGAATTGCACAAGGGATAGATGTTTCATCAAGCTCAAAGGAATTACTTGTTTTAGTCTCATTGCTCTCAAGCTTAGATTTTAGCTCATCACACTCCTTGCTAAGCAATTTGAATTTGCACAACAAATGTTCATAATTTGTAGCAAGGGTGTCACTAAGATCATTGAGAGCATTAAGTTCTTTAATTTCATTAGCTTGTTGTTCAAGCATTCCTTTTTGCTCATTTACTAGCTCAACAAGATCATCAAGAGAGGTGGTGTCGGATTCATCATCACTTACATTGCTCTCCATACCTCGGGCCATAAGGCACATGTGTGATGATGAAGGACCTTGCATGAAGCGGGTGGTGAAGTTCTTTCTTGATTCATCGCTTGAGCTAGAAGAACTTGATCCACCACTTGTCCACCCACGGACGGCTATTGTTGCTTCTTGCCTTGGTCTTCTCTCCTTGACCACCTTCTTCTTGGGCTTGTGCTTGATCTTGGTGAACTTGATGTGTTGATGATGACGTCCTTCTCTCAAGTGGACGTTGTAGCCGTACATGTTGACTTTCTTCACATACTTGAAGATCTTCTTCACGTACTCGGCCACCATGGATTCAACCTCTTCATCACTTGAGGAATCTCCATCGTCACCATCATCACCATCATCTTCGCTTGAGCTTCCATGAGTAGCCATCCTACTCAACATCTTCTCTTGTCGGCTTGAGAGAGCATGGCTTGTAGTTGGAGAAGATGGTTCTTGAGGCTTTTCTTGGGGCGCCTTCTTTGACTTGGGCATTAGTTGAAGCTCATGTGCCATGATCTTGCTCAAGATATGAGATGGCTTCAATTCTTCGAGCTTCTTCTCGTAGATGATTGCCTTCACCAAGTCATAATCGGGCTTCCGGAGACTTTGAAGGATCTTGCGGTTGATGTTCAAGTCCGTGATGTCCTTCACACCTAAGGCATTAATCTCATTGACAAGCACATTTAGGCGTGAGTACATAGATTCGGCATTTTCATTTGCAAGTTGCTTAAAGCTATTGAATTCCTCAAGGAGACAACCGTAGCGTTCATTAGCAACTTCTTTTGAACCCTCATTTTGCTCCTTGATGGTTTTCCATAGCTCATGAGCATTTTTACAAGTAAAAACTCTATTGAAAACGCCTACATCTAGTGAGGACAAAATGATACTCTTAGCAATCACATCAAATTGCTTTTCTTTTCTAGTACCATTTTTCATGCCCTCATCGGTGACTCTCCAAACATCAAGGTCCCTTGCTTGGAGATAGGCCTCCATGAGAACCTTCCACCGAGGATAGCCCGTGCCATCGAAATGTGGAGCCAAACCTAAGGTATCCACCCCTTTCATTCCTCTAAAGAGCAACTCACTAGGCGGTGAAGCCTAACCGTTCCAATGAGCCGGTTTTCACAATTTACCAATCGAATTGGTGTTTCCTTGTGAAGGAAGTGAGTCCCGGCTCTGATACCACTTGTAAGGAATCGGATGCCCGTTAGCCTAAGAGGGGGAGGGGGTGAATTAGGCAACTTAAAACCTTAACCTATGGCTCACTAAATTTTACGCAAAGGTAAACTAGAACATACTATATATATGTGCAACTACGGTTGTTCTAGTGTGAAACTCCCATCCCAAAACAAGGTTTGCAACCTATAGCCATTCCTAGCAAGATACTACTCTAGGAAAGTAAAGGCAAGCAAAGATTGCAATAGAGTAAATGCGGAAACGTAAAGGGGATGAGAGGAAGCAAACTCTTGACACGCGATTTATCCCGTGGTATCGGTAGGCACTAAGCCACCCCTAGTCCACGTTGTTGAAGCACTCACACAAGAGTATTGCTTCTCGGTCACCAAGTCTCTCCCAAGAGCACCAACTTGACTTGCCACAAAGGCTAGCCACTTAGGCACTTGTCAAGCTCCCTTGGTCACCTTGATGCCGCCTCCACTAAGGAGCTTCTCCACCAAGGAAGGGGGTCTCCACGTCCCCCGCACAAAGTGTCCTCGCCGCTCCACACCAAGCCGGAGGGTCGATGACGATTGCCGGTGAGCCACTTAGGCCCCAAGGCTTCCGGCGAACCTTGTACAACTGGATTCACTCAAGAATCACCTCACAAGGTTGGCACAACCTTGCACTCACTCAGCTCTAAGCTAAGCCTAGCACTAAGCACATACACTAAGCATATGCAAGTCTATGGATGAGCAATTAAGCACTTGGATGGATTGGATATGATCTTCTAGGTGTCTTGAACTCTCCTGCACTTCCACACAATCCAGCCTCACTCAAATGGGTGAGTGGAGGGGGTATAAATAGCCCAAGGCATCAAACTAGCCGTTGGCTAACGTCCACTGAAAAAGGTACCGTCGGATGATCCGACGCTATATTTTCCAGGGCGTCGGTTCATCCGGTGCCCCTCCCACGTCACTTAGCCGTTGAGGTTCTCTGACACAACTGCTCCGACGCTATGCACCGACGGTGCGTCGGATCATCCGGTGCTGAAGACTCCGCGCTCAAGTCGCCTCTGTTAGCTTCCAATCGACCGTCGGATAGACCGACGCTTCTCCTTGTCCAAGGCGTCGGATCATCCGGTGCTGAAGGCTTCGTCTTGGCGCGTCTCTGTATGAATTCAAACTGAGCGTCGGATAGACCGACGGGGTCCCCACTCAGACCGTCGGATCATCCGGTGCTACTGTCTTCCTTGCTCTTCCTCTGCAACTCGTCCGACGCTACTAAATAATGGACCGTCGGTTCATCCGACGGTACCTAGGGTTTGACCCTGTGTACCAACTCGTCTGACGATTGCACCGACGCTTGTATTTGAGGGACCGTCGGTTCATCCGACGGTGTCTTTTCTTTTCCTTTTCTTGCTCGGTTTTGACCCTTGAAAAATACACTATCTTCTCAATTTGGCATATGGTTTTCTTGCATCCTTGGGACCTAGAAGTGTCTACAAAGACATGCTAAAACAATAGGGTTAGTCCCAATGATCATGTTGTCATGAATCACCAAAATCAAACTCGAACTAATGGCATATGAGGCCATGTTCGCTACACTCTTGCATTGTTGGATGGAGCAATGTACAGTATCATCTCAGTCCAGAAATCAGCCAGTATCTTCCAGCGTCTGCCATCATCAGTAATACCTTCAAGCCTCTTTCCTAGCAGAATCCCCTTCTCAAAAACATTCACATCTTGTGGAGGCGACTGCACGTCATAATTAGGAGAGAATTACCTATTTGACATCAGAAAAAATAGTGCTTTCATATTTGACACCGAAGTTGAAATTCTTTCCTATATGTTCTCATCTCTAGTTTTTCTTTCCTATTTGACACTTCCGTCATATTCTGTTAGTAGCACCGTTAAGTTTGGCCGCGCTGGCGTAGGGGACCCACGGGAAGACGGCTCCGGGTGGCGGCGGGCTGGAGACATTGGCGGGGGCGCGTGGGGGCTACCGGCCGGAGGAATCGGGTGGAGCTGGCCCAGCGGCGGCGAAGTCCGGCCGGCGGCGGCTCTGCCCCGAGTAGATCAGAGCGTTTCCAGGTCGAGGCGGAGCGGTTCCAGAGTAGAGCAGAGCCTGCTTTGCTCGCGCCGCCCGTCACGGAACCGCCCGTCTGCGTGGCTGCGCCGCCGGCCGCCGTGCCCGCACCACCCGCTGCTGTCACCGAGCTGCGTGCCGCCGTGGTGCTGTCGCCGAGCTGCGCACCACCCGCTGTTTTCTTGGCATCCGCGACAAGCACCGGCCAAGCCCCAGCCGCCGAAGCCGTACACCTGTGCACCCATGGCCGCCGGCCAAATATGCCGAGCTCCGGCCATCTCCGTCAAATAGCCGCGACCCGACCCTCCCCCACCTCCTGCTGGACCTCCCCAACTCCTCGTCAACGAGCGCCAGCGACCACTGGGCCAGGGATTTTGAATCCGCGTGCGCTCGTCGCCCCATCACCAGTCCCTGCTGCAAGATGCCGCAGCTCTGCTCACGCTCCTCCGTGCCTGGCCTCCTCCGTGGCCGCGCAGGGCACAGCAGAGCCCCTGCCCCTCCCCTCCGCGGGCGCGCGGGGCGCTGACGGAGCCGCCACGGAGCCCCCGCCGCTCCCCTCCGCGGGCGCGCGGGGCGCCGACGGAGCGGCTGCAGAGCGCGCGGCGCTCCCCTTCGCGGGCACGGGACTTGGGTGCCGCTTGGGACCTGGGGGCCGCGCCGCTCCCGTCCGCGGCCGCCCTGCGCGCTGACTGCGCTGCGCCGCCCTCCTCTTCTGCGGCCGCGCCGCAGTCCGTCACCATGGGGGCTACGCGCGACTCTCTTTTTTTTACGGAAAAATACAGCAGCCGCCGGCCCCTTGTATTTTTCCGCTCACGTGATTGAGAGCAGGGGTGTTTTGGTACTTTCCCTCAGCCTCACGTGCACAAGTAATAGATGGAACGGAAGGAACCAACGGCAGTGTCAAATAGAAAATTGAAATTGAAGCTGGAGACATATAGGAAAGAAATCGAATTTGGATGTCAAATAAGTAACCAACATTTTTTCCGGTGTCAAATAGGTAATTCTCTCCATAATTAGTCAGCTTTGCATATTTTTCTTCCAGTGTCTTGTCCTTCTGCAAATGCTTCAGTGCTTCCTCCCTGGTTCGATGAAACATTTCCATAGTCTCTAGCTGGTGATCTGGGAGCAGCTCCGGGACAAATGCCATCAAATAGGCGCAGTAGCTCGACAGACTTGTAGCAACATCACAGTTGGATAATGCAGAATCATCTTGTCTTGCTGTCTGACGAGATTGCGAGATGTCGCAATACTCGGTTGCAATATGCCAGATCAACATGTCGCCGGCATCGCTTCCCAGCAGGAATTCCTCTGAAAGTTGAACCTGGTGATTCCGTTGCAGCGACGACACCCCGTTGGACAGATGACCGTCGCTGGATTTGAGAGTCTGAGCTATGGCTTTCTTGACGCGACAGGTCAATGGCATGCGATCTGGACCCTTGACACCCGGGTTGAAGATTCCTCTAAGGAACACTGGATGAGCAGGAAAACAGAAAATAAAAGTCAGAGATCCCATCACGTCAGCGGTGATTGATCTGCTGTGCAAATCCTTCAGTAGCGAGTGCTGACCTATCTTGTTTTGCCAATGTCCAAATAGCTGGGGAAGCTTATTCTGAATCCGACTCACAGTAGTACCTCTCAAAGGTTTGGTGGAGGAGCGACAAGCTAATGTGACCCTTAAATAATCTGATGATAAAAGGATATATAACTGCAGCAGCTCAAGTGCTAGAAGCACCAGCAAGATTACTACTGTGACGATACTACGAACTATGCTCGTAGTCATAGATGCCTCGTATCCAATTATAATCAAATACAAACAAAGCTTTTGGATACGACATATAACATTTACGGTCCCAAAAGATGGAGAGCTGGTGAAGAAATGGTCATAGGCGAAAGCCAGCTCAGTTTCAATGACCCTATATGCGTACTCGTGGTTTTCCTTACTGGACAGCAACCCTCGGAAGACAAGGTCGTGGGTCTTCCGAAGCGCGGCTTCAGGGCAGGCAGCGCCAAAGAAACGCCGCCTCAACAGACGAAATAAGGCAAAGGAAAGACAAACCTCCTTCAATCGTGCACCATCACTGCTGCCCAGTATACCTTCCTTGCTTAGCCAGACTTTGCTAACATGAACAGGTAGTGTACCATACGCATGGTAGATGAGGTAGTTGTACCCTTGCAGTGTCACAGGATCATAACTGGTTGACTTCAAGTGCTCATTCTTCATATGACTTTGAAGATACAGGTCTGAGAAACTATCTGCACCCATGCCTGTGCAAACCGCAACAACTGCATGCGGATAAAGAAACGAAATGAGTGAAGCAGTTAACATGAAGTCCCACCAAAACCACAGACCCCAAACCTGTGTAGTATACAACCTGAAGATGGCAACTATGTTTAGCATATATAATGCTTGGCGGACGAGATGCCTCGTGTATCGCTTGTTGTCATCAACATCATAGGCTGTCATGGAGTCTGTGCTTCCTAGCGCACAGACCAATATAACGGACCAGAAAGAAAGGGTTACCACATCTGCGCGAGATAACTCCTTGAGATCGTGATGTCCCGTAGAAATAAAAGAACTGGTGAAGGTCAAACCAAGGGTGTAGGTTGCTACAGTGGGTGTGAAGGTGTAAGCCACCCATAGAGAGTACTTGATGAACACATTGCTTGAGCATCGCCTCCACCAGCCAAAAACCACCTGGACCGCATATAGAAGAGTGCAAACAGCCAAAAGGGCTTCAACTTGGGCAAAGAAGCCAGCTTTGCTTCTCCACTGCGAAACAATGCCTTCCAAGTTCTTCGTCAGGTTCACCGACGGTTGTCCAGCCAGCAGCACATCTTGTGCGGACTTGTTGTCCATTACTTTCTTCTTGGTCGTAGAGAACTAGTTCAGGACTTCTCTGCTGCTTGCACTGTATTTGAGCTTCTGAAACTTAGTCGATCCCTTATAATGTCCGATCCATACCCAATACATAAGCTATAATGCAGATAAAAGAAAACCAGGTCACCTGCACAGGAGGAGAACAAGCAGATCATCTGATGAAATCCTTGTATCCTAATTTTGATGTTTACTTTGTATTTTCAAACACAAATTTCCCAATTCTCTCTAACAGTCGAAAGAAGAGCAAAAACTAGATTACCTCATGCTATTTAACATCCATGCACAATCCATTTTGCAGACATATTGAGGCCTATTTTAAATAAAAATTTTATAAATTGCTGCTGTTGTAAGTAATGATCAATTGGACGCGAAAAAAATACCAAAATGCTTTCTCCCTGTGCAAAATGTGATCCAGATAGTAGCGCGCCTAGGTAAATGTGGTTCCATCCAAAGAGTAGAAAGAAGAAATGACATATATGATCACGGTTCTAGTTAATCAGAGAGAAGATAAATAAAGTGTTGTTCTATCAGTCATATAAGCTCATATAGCGCATACCGTGCACGCACGTCTCCCAAATTGGTCGGATGAAGTGTTCGAGAGCTCCTAATTCCCTTAGCTTCCCAAAATGAAGGCACTCTCGCCGGTGCCCGGTACATAGCAAGTGGTGCTGTGATGTCTGAAACTCTGAATTGATGAAGTGAACATGATGCCGGGCCTTAAATCGAGTATCCCTGGAGCCCTATGCCCTCAAAAGGATGACCACAAGACGACCCAACATCTGCTCCAATGCTGCTTTCTGATCTGTCCACGAATTTGCACAACTTTGCAAATAAAGAAGGATAGTACTACTACTACATGTACACACTGCTTTCAAGACTATAATAATCATTCTTTTTCTGCAAAAAAGGGTACATCCATCATTCTGAATTCTGAAAATCATAAAGGGCCCTTGATTTCTTAAGAGTTTATGGGTACAAGGTGTGGTGGCAAACACGTACAGACGCTCCAGTGCTCCATAGACCACGGCTTCTTTTGAAAATCAGATGCTCTAGTGCTCCATACACCACAGCTTACAGAAAGGGAAAGAGATTCTCAAACAAAGCAATTCATCGAGATCAGTAAAGGAAGAATACAAGGCACTCCACCAAATACTTGCCCCCCGATGACCGTGTGGATCCACCAGGGCCAGCAGGACCTGGGCCGCTTGCTCCATCTGCGGCGGCGACGCACAGGCACGGCGGCCAACTAACGACGACGCGGCTGGCGAGGAAAGCTGCAGTTTTGTTCCACCATGGAATGGATGCAATCAGACCATTCGGTGCCTGAACAAAACAGCACCATTCCGAGTGATCGTGTGGAGGGATCGGGAATCGGGATCGGTAGGGCAGCATGACTGCAGGGTGGAGCTTGGAGGATGGAGCGGGCGCCGCCGCGCCGGCTCCAACAGGCGGCGGCGATCTGGCGGCGGGTGGGGCGGGGCTTTAACCGCACCATCCTTTCCGTATGGGCCGGGCCGTCCAAAAGGATGGCTGCTAAGGCCTTTTCATTTTCAAATGGGCCTCTAGCGTTGTGTCTTTGACTGCACCGCTGCACTTGGTAAAGATGACAGTTTGGTACAACGAAGAAGATTAAACATCAGAGCCAAATGGAATGGAAATTCAGGAAATTTTCTTAAGGGAAGGCACCATATATAGGGTTGTGTACCATTCATCCAGTAGCTAGAGAAACACATGGTACAAAAGCGAGGGAATTGATGCACATGACCAAAGGGTAATTAATTTTCTCCAAAGCAACTGAGAAAGACTGACTAAAAAGAAGCAACGATAGTACAGAGCGGCCAGCACTGACCAAAGTGCATACAGTAGTCGGAAACAAGTGGCCAACAGATGCCTCAATAGTGGAGTGGAGATCGACCAACACCAGCGTCCTTCCATCACATCTTGCTAAATGCTTTATTGCATGAAGATTGGAGAGCTAGCTTTCCCAGTACAAGGCTCGTCAGCCCCGGCATTTTCTATGTCGTTGGGGATCACAATCCTTTGATCCCTCTCCAGGATGCCTGCGTGGGTGAGCAGCGCCCACAGGTGTGTGATGAATTCCCCACCCTTTGCCAGGCATTCGACGTGCGCCTTCACATTATCTGATGGCGCGAGGTAGAGCAACATCTCCGCCCAGAGATCCGCTAGCACCTTCCACGGGGCGCCCTCCTGCATCCCCTCCAGCTGCTTCCCCAGCCTCATGCCCTTGTGGAAGATCTCTTTTGATTCATGAGTCTCTACTGATTCACTCTGTAGAAATCCAATTGCTTCCTCTATGACTGCAACAAACACACGTTCTGTGTCGTAGTGGTGCTCAGGAAGAAGCTTTGGTCTACTCACCACAAGGTATGCACAGTATTTGGACAGTTTTGTGGCGACGTCGAGGCGACGCTGCTTGAGGTCTCCCTCTAGCTACTACTCCGGGGCAAGGATATGCCATCTTCGCCAGCCCCTCGCAGTAACATGTTGCAATGTGCCATGTCAAGATGATGTGTGTCTGGTTCTCCTTTTGCTCCGAGCTGCCCGTGCCAGAGTATTGATGCATTATGTCAAGCCTGCAGGCCCACAAGAGGTCATCTGCCCCGTTGGACCTCAGTGATGACTGCCCGTTTGTTAGAACACCCTGGGTACGTTCAAGAGACTGAATAAGTGCCCTCTTTACTTCTGCAGATAGCTCTACAGGTTTCCCAGGCTTGCTGGAACTCCGTCCAGCACCTGAATTGATAACTGGGAAAATGACCTCAGAGTTTACAATAGATAAGTAGCGCACTGACTCAACTTGCGAGTACTGCCCAAGCTTGTTTTGCCAGTAGCATTTGTTGCTTTGAGGAAACCAATAGCAGTATTTATTTGCAATGCACGAGCGGATCTTGAAAGGAATCGCTCTGAAACTCTCCACTACTCTGAATGCGAGATCCTCTCTTGTCCTGAGTGCCTCTCGCCGTCTGATAGAGTGGCAAGCCAAATGCACTGTGTCCCAAATGGTCGTCCAGTACAGCAACATCTGTCGCACTTCAAGCAGTGCAATGCATGCAAGAATCAGTAGAGTGACGATGACATCAGTTGTTGTGGTGGTAACGACAGGTGACCAGTTCCTGACATGGAGAAACTTCGCCATGGGGCCGTGACTGACTGCTGTTGCTGCTGACATAAGTGCAAAGTAGATTAAACCGAAGCTGAGCATTGCTGTGTACAAATTCCATGGTGCATAGTAAGTGACAGCGTGCTTGGTGAAGAAGAAATCATACATGAAAGCTAACTCAACATCAATCACCTTGAACACCCTGCTGTAGTTTATGGCACCGCTCTCATTCTTGGCGAGCAGCCAAACCCAAAGAAGTGCCTTCTCAACAGATGAAAAAGAGAGAACGAAAGGCAGGCATCCCTCTGCTCCGAGTTTAGGCTCTCGCACTGCCATACCTTCTCTATGTCAATGACATTTGCTTTGGTTGTTAGTTGTGTTGCATATAGTGTGCTAGCTTCCAGCTTTGACTTGCGGAGGGGCCAGTCAACAAGGTAATGGTAGCCTTTCATGCTGGCTGGATCATAAGATAAAGATGCTCCCCTCCCGGTGTGCTCCTGCTGCATGTAGTCAGCAACCATTTTATCCAAGTTCCATGATCCACTTGCCATTCTACACGCCCAGTCCCTCTGTGTCCATTTCATAAAAGCTATACCAACCATATCAAAAAATAGGAGGATACCACCACCATTATTTAAGATGGTAACCGCAATCAACCCCACATAAAACATACTGAGGAATGACTGATAGACACGTTCCATTCCTCGGGAGTTGTCATCGAGGCTGTATGCTGTGATAGAGTCGGCAGAACCAGATAGGATGTAGAGAGATACGGCCCAGAAGGGGTACATGCTGCTCTTTACCAGGGAAGACTGCATCGAACCAAGTGTGTATGTTACCAGGGAGGATGACAAGTATGCGGCCTGGACAAATTTTTGACCCAAAGGCAGCCAGGAATACCATGCTGGTAGAAATCAACACTACAAGCACCTCGATACGGACCACTGCTCCCCTTGGGCTCTCCCACCAGTTCTGACGCCATGTGAAAAGGTAGTCCTTTCCCCAAGATGGTTAGCAGCCTGCAACATGTCTTGTAAGATATATATTATGTTTAATTATCTTAAAAGTTCAAGAGGCAAACTGATTAATCCTTCTAGTATTACTGATTGGAGCATCTACGTTAATCCTCACAGCGTGTGCTAGAGAAAGTGGGAAATTCTTTTTTTTAAAAATCATACATTTTATATTCTCAACTATTAATTGTTGACAATAATGACCAACGGATCAAATTTGTACTCAATCATAGTTGACAACAAGGGCCATAAGATCTAATTTGCTTTCAAATTATCGACCTATGCATATGAAATGACTCTTCAAATAACTCCTTAAATTTTGTGTCTAAATTGTTGGATATTTCTGGTTGACCTCGGTCACCAACCGCATGGAGGAAAAAGGGGGGGGGGGGGCGCCCCGCGCCCGCATCCCACGCGCGACCCAACGGATTTGAGTCCGTTTTTGCCGTGATCGGAAGGCAAACCTAAGCCACCACGGGCTCGGCCCCAAGCCTACAGCGCCACCTATATCAGAGATAGAAAGCCCCCCGGGCAATCTAATCTAATCAACGAGTTTCCACCGAAACCCCATCACCGATAGCTAAGGGCGCTGGAAGGCTGGAAGGCTCGAGCTCGTCCCCAGGGGCAGTGCCGCTGGAGACCTGAAGGCCTGCGCTACCCCAAGAAGACGCTCAAGGAGCGTCTGCGCTACACCGATCCTGACGCCGCCCTCGCCATCGAGTTCATCACCGCTACACCAAGCCCTACCGACGAGATGGACACCACCGCCGCCGGTATAAGATACACCCTCATGTTTTTCGCATTAAGTCAATATACTAGGCGTGATCTATTCTAGACTAGTGATCCTAGATATTTAAGTTCATATCTAAGTTTTATTAGTAATGCTCAGTTTTATAAATTAACATTTGGTATCAATTAGCCCTTACTAGTCTGATTAGATCCCCTAGATGAACCCTAAGCCCTCTTTTTAGTTTCGGTTCAATCTAAGAAATTGGTGTAGATCATGTTTTATTTCATGTTTAAGTTAAGATCAGAAATGTTCAGTGTTAATTTTTCATGTTATAGCCTATAAATCTCATGTTAGGGTTTCGGTCAGTTCAAGTTCATGCATCAAACCCTAAGTTTTATTCGATCCTGACCCGAATCCGGCATTAGCAGCATTTAGAAGGAGGGGAAAAGCAAATCTCAGATCCAATTTTTGTCAAACCCGCAGATCCCCTAAAACCCCATATCCAAACTCGAAACCCTAACCCTAAGTCAATGAGTAAGAGAGGCCTACCATGCCTCGGCGGCCGCGCGTGGCATAAGATTCGCCGCACGCGACCGTCATCCTCACCGCCGGCGAGCCCCGCGCTCGCCTGCAAACCTCGCGACTTCAGCTGGTCGCGGCCCTCGCAGCCCCGGCTGCACCCTTGGCCGCACGTGCACCCTGGCGGTGTGCGCCGTGCTTCAAGAGGCAGCGCATCAGTCCGCGCCGCCGCCGGCCGTGGAACCCCGGCGGAGCCCCTCGACGGGCCGCGCGCGAGACGCACGCGGCACCGCAGAGGAGGCCCGCGGAGCTCTGGCCGGAGGAGGCGTCCCTCAGATCCGGACCCTCAGCTCACCGGAGATGGGGGAGAGCAGAGAAAGAGGCGGTGGCGCACGGCGGCGCTCGTCGCCGTCCCTGGCGGAGGCGCGCTGCGGCGCGGGGGAGGGGAGTCTAGGGTTTACCCCTCCCCGGCCGTTTCGGCCTTTTAAGCGGCGCTGGATCACCGTCCGCCGTCAATCGCCGTGAACGGCTCAGATCGAGGCGGGGCGTGCGCGGCGACGAGCTGGGCCAAATTGGCGGCCCAGTCGTTCGCTGCCGGGCCGAAAACTATTGGGCCGCGCCGAGCCGCCCACTGAGCCGCCGAGCCGAGCCGCGAGCCTTAAAGCCGAGCTGCGAGCCGCTCGCCGAGCCGCTGCAGCTGAGCCGTGCACATTAGATGGGCTGGGCCTTGGCGCCCGCGTGGGCCGCACGCTTAATGGGCCGCTTCGGGCTGTTCTTCAATATTGGGCTGAAATGAGTTTTCTCCATTTTATTTCAGTTTTCAGTATCTTTTCAGCTTAAGTACCTATTAATTCATGTTTTTAAGTTGAGTTATTAATTGCATAAGTCATGTTAATTTAAGTGGTTGATGTTCATGTTATTCTACTGAAATTTAAGTTTAAATCCACCACTATACTTTGAGATGCCTCTAGATAAATGGAACCACCGAGAAATTTATTTAGAGTAAACTTGTGATTAATTCTGACCACCGTTGTTTTAATCATGAGTCTTAAGACAAATTTCTTTTGTTTTCCTCACCGGTGATGCAAATTGAAATTTAATGCGTGATTTTAATCAGACCACCGTAGGGTTATTATCATGCTTTTATTCGCATTTCATTGTATATGATTACTAAGACAAATCTTCTTGATTTTCAGTGACTAATGTGAACGCTGTGGCCTCCTACCTGAACAACATTGAGCCGCTCAATGGAGCGAACTTTCCTGACTAGAAGGGCAAGGTCATGACATGCTTGCCTTGGAATGATCTTGATCTGGCATTAAGGGAGGATAAGCCTGCTGCACCTGCTGCGGGACAGAGTTCAGCTGCTCTGGAAAAGTGGGAAAGATCGGACCGTATGGCTACTATGGTCATGACACAGACTATCAGTGCTGGCATCAAGGGTGCCATTCCCACTAAGGATGCACAGGGAGTAGATTTGAGTGCTAAGGCCTTACTGGCAAAGATTGAGGAGAACTTCAAGAGTTCATCTAAGACTTATGCAAGCACTCTCATCATGAAGTTAGTGTCCTTTCAGTACACTTGTCAGACTGGCATAAGGGAGCATATCCTCAACATGTGCAACATGGCAAACAGGCTGAATGACATGAAGATGGAGATCTCTGATGGATTTCTTGTTCACTTCATCATGACCTCACTGCCTTCACCGCAGTATGCTGCTTTCAAGATCAACTACAACACAAATAAGAACACTTGGTCCATAAGTGAGTTGATTAGCTACTGTGTTGAGGAAGAAGAGAGGCTTAAGACTGAAAAGATGAAGGATGTGGTGAACATGGTCCACCACATGAATCTAAATGGCAATACTTCTAAGAATCAGCATGAATCAGGTAGCAGTAAGCAAGGCCAAAAGAAGAATAAGAAGAGTTGGAACAAGAAGATTGGTCCCAACAACAACATCAAGTTCAAGAAGAACAACAAGTCTAAGGATGGCAAGCTGCTGTGTTCTTTCTGTGAGTCCCCTAACCATCTTCAAAAAGCCTGTCCAGGCTTCAAGGAATGGCTGAAGCAACAAGGTAATGCTAATTATGATGTTTTTCATTCATTGATGAATTGTTCTTAGCAGATTTTTCTCCTAATACTTGGTGGATTGACTCAGGTGCCACTGTGCACATCTCTAATTCATTACAGGTATTCCGTTCGATCCGAACTATAAGAAGGGGGGAGCGAAGTCTAAGAGTGGCTGATGGGAACGTCGTTGAAGTTGAAGGCGTTGGAAGTTTTTTCCTAGAGTTGCCGGGCGGCTTCCAGCTTAAATTAGATGATGTTATTTATGTTCCCAGTTTAAAGAGAAACCTTATTTCCGTTTCAACATTAGATGATTCAGGTCACTTTTGTGAGTTTGGCAACAATCAGTGTGTAATAAAGTTTAATTCAATCAGTGTAGGTCTTGCTATCAGGCAAGGCAAACTTTATATGCTCTCTCTTGATGATCCTGTTATGAATGTTACTGATGTTTCACATAAGCGTAAGCGTGATGATGAGACTTCTTCAAAATTGTGGCATTGTCGTCTTGGCCACATTTCGAGGGGGAGAATGGAGCGTCTCATTAAAGATGAGATACTTGAGCAATTAGATTTCTCAGATTCAGAGCAGTGCATCAACTGCATTAAGGGAAAATTTGCTAAGACAATTAAGAAAGGAGCTACTAGAAGTACGGGCATTTTAGAAATAATTCACACAGATATCTGTGGCCCTCTCTTAGTCACATCAGTAGATGGTTATGATTCCTTCATAACATTTACTGATGACTATTCCCGTTTTGGACACATCTACCCCATCCGTAAGCGATCAGATGCGTTAGAAATATTTAAGATTTATAAACAGGAAGTTGAAAAACAGCACAACACTTCCATTAAAATAGTAAGATCAGACCGGGGAGGTGAATATTACGGGAAACACGCTCAATATGGTCAAATTAAGGGACCATTTGCTAAGTTCTTAGAAGAAAATGGCATAAGAGCTCAATACTTTATGCCAGGCGAACCACAGCAAAATGGAGTTGCTGAGAGGCGTAACCGTACGCTAATGGATATGGTACGGAGCATGCTCAGTTATTCTAGCTTGCCTGTGGAGCTGTGGATGGAAGCGTTAAAGACAGCTGCTCACATACTTAATCGGGTTCCAACTAAGTCAGTTCCCAAGACACCTTTTGAGCTGTGGAATGGGAGGAAACCGTCGCTTAATTATTTAAAAGTGTGGGGCTATCCTGCTGAGGCTAAGTTGTTTGATCCACAGCAAAAGAAATTAGACTCTAAGACGGTGAGCTGTCATTTTATTAGATACCCAGAAAAGTCTAAGGGGTATTGATTCTACTGTCTTGGTCGTTTCACTAAGTTTGTTGAGACTAGACAGGCTGTGTTCCTAGAGGACTCAGGAATTAGTGGAAGTTTTCCAAGGAGGGAAGTGAGCCTCGAAGAACTACGGGTTGAGCTTCCTGATCCAGTAGTTCAAGAGCCAACACAAGTGTATCAGTTTGTACCACCAGTTATTCCTCCCACTCAGATAAATGGCACTCAACCATCTGCTAGTATTCAGCAGCCATCTGCTGATACTCAGCAGCAGCACGAGGTGCAAGCCCCTGAGGCTCAGGTGCAAGATGCACAAGAAGAAGTACCTCAACCCGCTCCTCAACCAGTTGCGAGCCAACCATTAAGAAGAACGCAACGGGAAAGGAAACGGGCCCTTCCTGATTGTTATGAGTTGTACTTGAGTGAGGACTTGTTTGATATCGGGAAAGTGAGTGATCCTGCCAATTTCAGAGAGGCAGTATCAAGTGAGAATTCCACTAAATGGATTGAAGCCATGGAAGATGAGTTAAGATCTATGAGTTCTAATCAGGTTTGGGATTTAGTAGAAATTCCTGATGGAGTCAAACCAGTAGGCAGTAAGTGGGTCTACAAAACTAAGTATGGCTCTAAAGGGAATATCGAAAAATTCAAAGCAAGGCTCGTAGCAAAGGGTTATACACAGATGGAAGGGGTTGATTACAATGAAACCTTTTCTCCTGTGTCTACCAAAGATTCCTTTAGAATTGTCATGGCACTTGTAGCTCATTTTGATATGGAGTTACATCAGATGGATGTTAAGACATCGTTCCTTAATGGAAACTTAGATGAAACAATTTTATGGCACAACCAGAAGGTTTTGCTGTTAAGGGTAAGGAACATATGGGGTGCAGATTAAAGAAATCCATCTATGGACTTAAGCAAGCGTCCAGACAGTGGAACCTTAAGTTCGATGAAGTCATTAAGAGATTCGGATTTAAGGAAAGTGACATAGATAGGTGTATCTATGTCAAAGTCAAGGGTGGAAAACTCATAATTCTAGTGTTGTATGTGGATGACATACTATTAGCAAGCAACGATAAGAACATGTTGTGTGAAACTAAGAATTTTCTTTCACCCCACTTCGATATGAAGGATCTTGGTGAGGCCTCGTATGTACTGGGCATTGAGATACACCGAGATAGAGCTCAAGGAGTACTAGGGTTATCTCAGAAAGCTTATATTGAGAAAATGCTTAAGAGATACAATATGGATAAGAGCAATACTTCACCTGCTCCTGTTCAGAAGGGCGATAAGTTTAATGAAGGTCAATGCCCTAAGAATGAGTTAGAAAGAGAAAGAATGAAGAACATTCCTTATGCTTCAGCTGTCGGAAGTTTAATGTATGCACAAGTATGCACGCGTCCAGACTTGGCATTTACAACCGAACTATTTAGTAGATATCAATCTAACCCAGGTTGGGCTCATTGGGTAGGTGTCAAGAAGGCATTAAGATATTGCCAAGGCACTAAAGATTACATGCTCACATATAAGAGATCCAACAACCTTCAGGTTGTATGTTACACTGATGCCGACTTTGCTGGTGATGAAGATGATAGAAAATCCACTTCTGGATACATCTACATGCTAGCAGGGGGAGCAATTTCATGGAAAAGTGGTAAGCAAGGTGTAACTGCTGCATCGACCATGCAAGCTGAATTTGTGGCATGTTATGATGCAACAGGATAGGCAATATGGCTTAAGAATTTTATTCCGGGTTTAAGAGTTGTGGATAGTATCTCGAGACCTATCACAATGCACTGCGATAATCAAGCTGCAGTATTCTTTTGCGCAAACGATAAATTGTCTGGTGCCTCTAAACACATCGACCTTAAGTATCGTATCGTGAAGGATAGAAACCGGGACCGCACACTTAAAATTGAGCATATAAGTACTAAAGAAAACATTGTGGATCCGCTCACAAAAGAACTACCACCATCCCTCTTTCAGAAACATGTCCTAGGCATGGGACTGGTGGATAGCTTTTGATCAGGTCCTGGTTCAGGGTCATTTAGTTTCCCCAAATAAGAATAAGAGTTCTGACAAAGTTTCTCAGTGATTCTATGGGTAATGTTGTCCCAGTATGCCGTAGTGCTGCTGATGACGCATTGGTCTGGAACTTATTGATTTACCGAGGAAGGACTTTAGTTTTGAATTAAGTATAATTTAGTAACCAAATAAATAATTGTTAAGTTAAGAATAAGTTTTGTTGACCTTCCGTCAAGGGGGAGAATGTTGGATATTTCTGGTTGACCTCTGTCACCAACTGCACGGAGGAAAAGGGGGGGGGGGGGGGCGCCCCGCGCCCTCATCCCTCGCGCGACCCAACGGATTTGAGTCCGTTTTTGCCGTGATCGGAAGGCAAACCTAAGCCACCACGGGCTCAGCCCCAAGCCTACAGTGCCACCTATATAAGAGATAGAAAGCCCCCCCTGGGCAATCTAATCTAATCAACGAGTTTCCACCGAAACCCCATCACCGATCGCTAAGGGCGCTGGAAGGCTCGGAAGCTCGAGCTCGTCCCCAGGGGCAGTGCCGCTGGAGACCTGAAGGCCTACGCTACCCCAAGAAGACGCTCAAGGAGCGTCTGCGCTACACCGATCCTGACGCCGCCCTCGTCATCAAGTTCGTCACCGCTACACCAAGCCCTACCGACGAGATGGACACCACCGCCGCCGGTATAAGATACACCCTCATGTTTTCCGCATTAAGTCAATATACTAGGCATGATCTATTCTAGACTAGTGATCCTAGATATTTAAGTTCATATCTAAGTTTTATTAGTAATGCTCAGTTTTATAAATTAACATAAATTAGCCACCTATGCTATTATGAAAAATAACTTAAAGTGATCTCCTTAAATCTGCTCTTAAAATTGTTAGCTTGTGCTATACTCGACATCAAAGAAAATGTAATCCAGCCATGCTATACGACTAGTACCAAATAAATTTCTCATGTGACAACTGATCAAACTTCCCACCAACACATCCTTTTTTGAAACCATGCATGTGTATTGTTGATTCAGTTTATTGACCACGGCGCCAGGAAAGTGCTGCACATTTTCCTCTTCATCTCTTACAATCATTGAAAACACACTATTGATGTAGTGGTAGAGTCATGCTTGCGCTCATATACAGGCACGTTAGCATCTCCGATAAACTGGGCAAGCATGTCTTAGAGATTAATGGAGTCATCTTATGCATCTGGAAGTTAACAGGCACGTTGCATACGACTAAAAGAATAACTAGCCGTAAACACAAGCACCCACTGGTGGTGTGTTTCAGACTCAAACTTAGCTGAGTTCCCATATGCATATCTAGTTAGTGGTGGCCGTTATACTTGTTTGATTAGAAAAGTGCTCTTATGCAAACAAAAGGAAACAAAAGATAGAAAGAATAAGCAGTGTATGCATAATCATGGTTCCCATAGTAAAAAAAATAACGTTTTGTTATTTTAAACCATTGCACATACCGTACGGCTTCCCATTTCGCTGAACCAACTGATGGGAAGTGTTCCTGATTCTCTTCCCCAAGGCGCTCGCCGATGCCCAGTACGTACGTGCTAGAATTTGTTCTTCGCGCGGGCGGCGCTGTACGTGTGCTGGATGAACTGATGAGCAAGTGAACACGAGGCGGCCTGCCAATCCTTAAATCGAGGCCCCCAACCTCCAAAAGCTAGCTGTAGCTACCCCCTTGAGTACAAAAGTGTGGTGGTGAGTACAAAAGATCCTTTCTTTATATAAAGAAAGATATGCCAAGATCATGTGCTGTGTTTTCCTGCACTTAGAAGACCGACAGCCGGCTGACCTGTAATCAAATGCAAACCTGGTGATGGTCCCTCCCCAAGGTGGCGACACTATGATTTGTTTGTCGCAGTGCAGGGAGTTCACGAGAGCAACCTAGTATCATGCATGTATATTGTTGCTGATCGATTTGTGGCTGCCTGTCTCCAATCGAGGTAACCCAATAGTATATTGTTGCTGAAGAGGTGAAATGATGAACATGCCTACAATGCAACTACAAGGGGAAAATACAGCTGGACCAAATGTGGTTAAGACCTAATAATAAGGTGTTTGTACTTCATTTCTCTAACTGAAAAATAAGTAGGTATATATATTGCCTTTTTGGCAAATTAAGAAATAATGTGAGAACAGTATGTAGGTTGACAATGAAATTGGCTTTTACCGCTGACTCCGTGTCACACCCGGTTTTAGAAACAAAACCAAGTGCTACCTATATGTATGTCAAGATCAAGTTTCATACATATAGTGACATCATAAGTGAATAACAGTAACGTATTATGTAAAGAAAATAGATTATCATATATTTATACTTAATCCTGGAAACGAAGGCTCCAAACTTCACAGACAATCGACTGGGGTTGCGTACGCCTAGAACTCAGCAACATCTTCAACAAACTTGATAGCAACTTCTTCTTCCGAGCAACATTGTTTATAGCAAGTGCGAGCACATGTCGTACTCAGTAAGTGTGGGGAAAATATGAATACAAGGCTTAAACAAGGAAAGGCTGATAGGTTGACTGCATTTAGCACTTTTAGTTGATCAAATTTTATTAGCACCTGATTACTAAGGTACAAGTATATACCAACCCACAATTAGCATAAAGAGAGGCCATAAGCATATGGCAAGCATAACCACGATTTAAGTCCATCTTCAAGTTCAATTATCAGGTGAGGGTCCAGACCGCTCTTGACCGCGAGCACGGCTGATCGATCAGTTTGGGCACTCTACAGAGGTTGCACATCTTTACCCACAAGTCGTGTTTCCCACGTTGCCCGATGTAGCTAGCCTCTTAAACACTTCCAAGGTGAGTGGCTAGGGATTCACTACGAGGCCTTTACAAAGATTTCCTAGTAAGGATAGCTCGCTAAGGTTTCATGATCAGCGTAATGCATAAACCTCTCTCAAACTGCAAAACTACCATAGAGCAGATCAGTTTGAGGCTGGGTTATACACCAACTACTGTCTCCCCCTCTTGCCACTTTCAGGTAAAGCCACCACAAACTAGAGTTTCTAATTAATTAGCCAAGCTAGAGCCATATAGCCTTGTGGTTGCACTGTTTTCCTGGGTGGTCGTTCCATGTTCCAATTAATGCATGGTATTCTTGTATTAACCAGAGGTATAGCATAAAAGTAAAGCAGCAACAACAACAATAACAATAACATAGCCTTTCAGTCCCAAGCAAGTTGGGGTAGGCTAGAGTTGAAACCCAACAAGAACCACAAAATCAGGGTTCAAGCACATGAATGGCTGTTTTCCAAGCACTCCTATCCAGGGCTAAATCTTTGGATATATTCCATCCCTTCAAATCTCCTCTTATTACCTCTTCCCATGTCAATTTTGGTCTTCCTCTGCCTCTCTTCACATTACTATCACGCCTTAGGGTTCCACTATGCACCGGTGCCTCCGGAGGCCTCCGCTGGATATGTTCAAACCATCTCAGCCGATGTTGGATAAGCTTTTCTTCAATTGGTGCTACCCCTAACCTATCACATATATCTTCATTTCGGACTCAATCCCTTCTCGTATGACCACAAATCCAACACAACATATGCATTTCAGCAACACTTATCTACTGAACATGTCGTCTTTTTGTAGACAAACATTCTGCACCATACAGCATTGCAGGTCTAATCACCATCCTATAAAACTTGCCTTTTAGCCTCAATGGTACCCTCTTGTCATATAAAATTCCTGATGCTTAGCGCCACTTCATCCACCCCGCTCTGATTCTGTGGCTAACATCCTCATCAATATCCCCATCTCGTTGTAGCATTGATCCCAAATATCGAAATGTATCCTTCCTGGGCACTACTTGGCATTCCAAACTGACATCTCCCTCCTCGTGTGTAGTAGTGCTAAAGTCACATCTCATATATTCAATTTTAGTTCTGCTAAGTCTAAAACCTCTTGACTCTAGGGTCTCCCGCCACAACTCTAGTTTCCTATTTACTCCTGCTCGACTTTCATCAACTAGCACTACATCATCCACGAAGAGCATACACCAAGGGATATCCCCTTGTATGTCCCTTGTGACCTCATTCATCACCAAGGCAAATAGATATGGGCTCAAAGCTGACCCTTGATGCAGTCCTATTTTAATCGGAAAGTCATCTGTGTCGTCATCACTTGTTCGGACTCTAGTTACAACATTGTTGTACATGTCCTTAATAAGTTCAACGTACTTCGTTGGGACTTTATGCTTATCCAAAGCCCACAACATAACATTCTTTGATATTTTGTCATACGCCTTCTCCAAGTCAATGAAAACCATGTGTAGGTCCTTCTTCTTCTCCTTGTACCGTTCCATTACCTGTCTTATTAAGAAAATAGCTTCCATGGTTGACCTTCTAGGCATGAAACCAAATTGGTAAAGCAAGTTCATCATTATTGTTCATTAGAACCACCATAACCCAAGGTATAGCAGCTAAGCAAAGCTACCCAACAGAAAGGTAAAACCCAAGTTAACAAGGAATAATCATAAAAACTAGGCAAACCGTAATAGGACCCATCAATATTAAATGCAGAGCATATGCAATAGTGATTAAATGTAGTCATTGGGACAAAAGCACAAGGACACACTTTGCCTTTCTTTAAGTAATAATGATGTTGCTCAGAATGTCTTAACCTCTGACTCTTGAGATCTCTCGAACAACGTTCATTCTACTCGTGACAATGAACCACAAGCATCCACGACAAACATACAGGTATGCATGCATGGTGCTGTTTTGCTTGCACATGATGCCGACGTGGCCTCAAACTGTTACCGACGGCAACACTGCAACATGCAACAGCAGCAGAGATGGCAAACAGCTCGGCTTAGACCCCGGAAGCGGCGCACAGCAGAGGCGGCACACATAGAGTAGCGGCTCTGCACAGAAGCCAGCAGCGGCGGGACAGCATGGCTGGCCGGCGGCAACGACTGGTGAACGGCATGCAGCAACGGTGGAACGGCATCGTGTGACAAGAAGGCAAAGCCTCCGAGGCTAGACGGGCAGAGAGAGAGAGAGGAAAACACGTATACGTAGGGTTCTCACCAACGATAGATGGAGAGCATACGACAGCGACGGTGAAGAACTCGGCCCAAATTGGGGAAGTGGCCGGCGTGAGGTCTTGTCGCACACGTGCTTCTCTCCAGCAGCAGAAGGGAGATCATACTGAGAAAGAGGATTAATAAACAGGAGATAGGTCTACCGTTGCAAACTCATCTGCTTGTAAATTCATTGTGTAAAATTAAAATAACTCGTAAATTCATTGAATTAATTTCTTTTTGAAGATTAAGAAAGAGCCGAAAGCGCGGCAGCTCGTGCGGAAGATATCGACGGCGACAGCCCGCAGCTCCAGTCCTGGGGAAAACCATATACTACGTCGTCAGGCCACGGCGCTGGAAGGCACGAGAGGCATGGGTCAGCGGAAAAACGGAACAAGGAAGAGATGGGAATACGATGGAGTGCTCTGCTCACCAATGACGACCGGCGATGAGCAGAAACCCAACGGATGCTCCTGGCGCCGCGGTGATGCTCCTGGCGGTGAGACCAACTCGTACGTGGTGCGGCGGATCGAAAGTGCTGGTGGTCGGCAGCGGTGCAACGCTAGGCCTAGGACAGGGTCGGCGGCGGCTCCTCGTAAAAGGATAGGGGGCATGAGGGAAACAGCAATAGATGTGGAAAAGAGAGTCCACGAGGCTGTACGTAGCTTGCTGTTTATAGGCCACGCGTGGTGCTCGGTTGGTTTCTCGTCGTGCGTGCTGCAGACCGAACCAGCTAGCAGCCCCTGGTCGTGTTTAGATGAGTTGCAAAAAATTTTCAGAAAAAGGAATCTCGCATGCATGAAGTACTAAATGAAGTTTATTTGCAAAACCTTTTCACATATGAGTGCAACTTTGCATGATGAATCTAATAGGGAAATCGCGAGACGAATCTATTAAGCCTAATTAATCCGTCATTAGAGATTGTTTACTGTAGCATAACGTTATCTAATCATGACATAATTAGGCTCGTTAGATTCGTCTCACGAATTAGGGGGGTTTATAGAATGGATTTTATCATTAGTCCACGTTTAATACTCCTAATTAGTGTCTGATGATTAGTGTGATGGGTTGTTAGAGAATATTTTGAGAACTAAACGGGGTCTAAGGAGAATGATCGGACATCATTTATTGTTGCCATCTGTCATCATAGTGGTACGGGGCTTTTCGCTAGCTTCCTCGCCACGGCCAGCCACAACACTGTAGTGTGGCGGATGTGACGTCCAGAATCGACGCCACAGGTGTGGCGTGGCTTGTGGTCAGCAAGCAATCACGCCCTATAAATGGGCTGGCATTTTGGTTCAAGGAGGACCAAGCATGCAAACAGCCAGCAGCATTCCCTTCACAGAAAATAACAGAAAGAGATCTTCAGTTTGCTACGCCGAGCACGCGAACAATGGTATATATATATATATATATATATATACATATATATATATATATATACACATAGGGAAAATCCAATCTACTCCCACATGTAATTACTCCTGCGTTGAATTCTACTGTTCCCGCATGTGCACTGTATACGGGCGTCTAGCTTATCGGGCAGACCCGATAATGCAAGTGGACTCTCCCTAATTTCCCGTTCCCATCCCTATCCACTTTCCTTTGGCCGCATTCATCCTACTATGCAACTTTCGATCCTGGGAAAATGGACGGGCAGCCACTGAGCCACCGCCGGCAGCGGCGGCGGCGCATACGACCTTCGTTCCAAAGCCCGATCCCTTTCCTCCATCCGCATACATCCTGCACAACCGTCGGTAACGCATGGAGAGCCATCGGATGGACAACTTAACCGTCCCCATCATCTCGATCCACTTTCGTCCATCTGCATCCGACAGGCGGGCAGCCGGCGGTGGCGGCGTATACTGGTATACGTGCTGTTTCTCGGCAAGCTCTCAACGAGATAAGTGATCAATTTGAAGGTTCTTTACCATTTGTGTCCTACTCACCAAGATGCAATATGACTGTAGATTGAGATGTTTCTTTAGCTGATCCTAGCGCATGGCGAGTTGAACGGCAGCAGATATGTTGCTACCTGCTGTCCCCCTCGCGTTTTTGCGAGGCTGCACATTGGAGCAGGAGTGCGCTGTCGGCTGCCTGTTTCGTCAGATCGTGGGAGCAAATCTGATTCACCTGTTGGCCATGCACGGCCGTACGTGGACAAAGGTAAGCATCCCGGTCCCTCTAGAACACATCTCCCAGATTTTGTGTCACTTTCTTGCATTTCCATTATTCGAAATCATGTCCAGTATAAACGGGCAGATCTAAGTGTGTCTTTGGTATCTGAGGTCTGAGGAGAACATTACAAGATCAAAGACAATATTCGCTGGCATGTAGTAGTATGCCTCTTGCACAACATTTTATTATAAAATGAATACTTCAATTCCCTGCATATACTTCCATTAAAAACGACATATTGTTGTCCATGACTGCATACTTGCCATGATTAGAAGATTACAGATTGCAGTACATTCGATACATTTTTATAGGATAGAGTACAAATTGATACATTTTTCATATCAGAGTATGACTTGATACTTTTTCATATCAGAGTATGACTTGATACTTTTTTCATATCAGAGTATGACTTGATACTTTTTCATATCAGAGTATGACTTGATACTTTTTTCATATTAAGTATGACTTGATGCATTTTTTCCAGATTCAGTTATCACTTGATAGTTGGTACTTTTGCTAGGTGTGTTGGATAAATTTATGATTGTAATACCACTTGATATTTTTTCTTAACAGAGTACCACTTGATACTTCTGATTAGTTGCTTGTCAGGTTCATGAGCATGTTCCTGTTCACTGATACTCTGAATTTTAGGTCGCATACCACCGATATGTAGTGATGTATTTGGCTGGAAGAAGACATTCCTGTTTCAGGTAATAGTATATCTTCATATGTATTTCAGATAAGATTATCAGTGTATACTTTTTCATATCAGAGTTTTATTGGGTACATTTTTCTTGATTCGAGTATCATTCCATACTTTTTACATACTAGCTAGCGTGCAACTCAGATACATTTGTCATATTATAGTGTCAGTTGATAATTGTTTTCACACTATAATCTGATCTTAAACTTCCTATTTCAGGTTACTGTATCGGTGGATACTTCAGATCAACGTCACATGATACTTTTTTCTATCATATCAGAGATATCACTTCGTACTTATCAGCTTGCCACTTTGCAAAAGCAAATTTCCATGCTTGGCACGTACAGCGGGCGTCTGCGAGCCGTCTACGAGCCGGTATTTTTGCAGAAACACCCTCACCTCAGCCAGGCGACGAGCTCGTCGTCGCCTCGCGAAAGGACGGCGGGGGCTCGTGCTCCCAGGGCATATCGCCAGCCTCAGCACCGTTGTACGCTCGGTCGACGGTGAAGGTCGATCCCGTGCGGCACCGGACCTTTGGCGCCAAGAATGGATCCATCCGCGCGAGGGAGGGCTAGGCTGGCGAGAGAGCAGCGACGGGGCGACAACAAGCGCGTGGGGGAGCAGCAGCCGGGCGACGGCTGCGGCCCGCCACCACCGGTCGGCCGGCCTTAAGAGAGGGAGAGAGAGCACCGGCGGGGAGGAGCTGCCGCAAATCTGGCGAGCTATCCCGCCCCAAGGCCGGCCGCGCCGGCGGAGGAGCTCACCTGCCGTGTGCGCGACGGGGGATCTCGCCACCAGCCTCGCGCCGCCGCTCTCGTGGGGGAGGTCACCCACCCGGGTGCTGCGGCCGTCGCGCTTGCGGGGAGCCCGCCAGCCCTCCGCTGCGGCCGTCGCGAGCGCCGTTGCGGGCTGCTCCGCCCTGGCCCGCTGGAGCTCACCCGTCGCGTGCTCGCTCCCTGGTGGGGGATCTCGCCACCAGCCTCGCACCGCCGCTCCCGTGGGGGAGGTCGCCCACCCGTGTGCCGTGGCCGTCACGCCTGCGGGGAGCCCGCCCACCCTCCGCCGCGGCCGTCGTGAGAGCCGCTGCGGGCTCCTCCGCCATGGCCGCCTGGAGCCTCGCTGCAGGCCTGCAAGATTCTTTTTTAGAGTTGACTGCAGAGAACGAACAAGATATGCAAGGCATAGTTGATCCGGGAGAGGATAAGAACGAACAAGACTGCAGAGAGATACCTGAATCACGTGAGCTCTAGTGTGTTTACAAAATTGACCCTTACCATTTTGCATTAGGCATTAAAATTCTTTCCAAAAACTGTTTTTGAAAGAAAATCCTCTAGGTAAGAAGGATATAAACAACAGAGAAATAACATTTCAATCATTTGATATGATTGTGTTCTCTCTTGTAACTACAAAAATAGCTACAACCATCCTATGCACAATAGATCATTATAGTTTCTTGTGTCAAAGGATCTATTAAATATCACATAGACACCTAAATAGACAACACGTTGTATAAGCTGTCTGTTTAGTTGTCTATATGTATCAAATAGACAGCAGGTGTCTACACAGTTGTACATGCTCGTTATTAATTGTCAATGAAGTGGATATTTATGCATTGGAAACTGGGAAGTATCAAGCTCCGACCTAATTAATGTAGAGATATTCAGAGACCATAGAGAATGCAGAATGTACTATTTGGAATTACACACTGTCATATTTTTGTATTGCGTACTCTTGGCATGTTTCAAAGTCAATATATTACCATATTTTTTATGGACATACATTTTTAGAGAAACTCTCTTGGTTGAACACGCACTCATTGACATACTCCATTTTAATTTGCATGTATATACACTTTCCAATCTGTGATGTATGTACTCATACGTGTTAAATAGATGTGTGTATGTCGTATACGTATGTCCTCATACTCTCTTTAATTACAAATAAAAATTGCATGCATGAAGTATGAACGCATACTTCCCTGCTCTAGTATATACTCTCATATGCAGTTGGTGTGCACACACCAGACATGCGTATGTACTCATACTCAACTCAGGCGGCGTATGTATGCATACTTACAATAAACAAGTATGTGCCCATACTCATTTCGTATTCGTAATTAGTATTCCCTCACACTCAAGTATGTAGAGTATGCGTACATACTCCATCAAGCATGTATGCACACACTCTCCTAGCTATTAGGCATACTAGCCTGTATATCCAAACACTCGGGCATGCATGGTGTCCAACAACATTTTCAAATGGGTGGCCGGTCATCTCGCAAATCTAGCGAGGAGCGAGATTCCATCGGCCATGCAAACCGGCCAGGGACGGCCGCCGCAAATCCAGCGATTAGTACGTATAACCTCGTTAGTGGGTTTAACAGGCCTGGTGCTAGCAGCCCGCGAACCTGGTTAACCTAACAGGCCTGGTGCTAGCAGCCCGCGAACCTGGTTAACCGAAAGGAGGTGTAGTTACACGCAGGTGTAGGCAAAACGCGTCCTATATACATATATACACATATATATATAGACACACACAAGAGCAGAATGGAACGTGTGATGGAAATTTGAACAGCTTGCCTGAAGGATGTGGTGCCTGATTTTCCTATTGTTTTTCGATCAATAATCTCATGAATTGTTTAGTTTCTGCATTGTTTGTGTTCTACCACCATCAATCGATTGTGCTGTACCTGTTGCTATTGATCTTCTTGCCTGACTGACATGATTCATTTGTTGCCAAAATGCACTCCTGAAATGTGTGCAATTGGTGGTAGCATGGTTGGTGGCTGCAACTGGTGCCCCATCTCTGTAGTGTTCTGCTTGCAAGATATGTTACCCTGAAGTTGATTTTGTTTTTGTTAGATAACATTCAGTTCAGCAGTAGGAAGGTCGGTCTGTATCTGTGTCCTTGGTATTATGGTACTGATCTGGCATGTGGATACAACCATGTATTGGTTCTCACTTCATTCAAGTGTAGTATCATTTGCTCAACATCTGCAATTCTGCTTTGCATTGAATGTTTTGAACTGCTTGCATGAAGTGAGCGTGTCCTGATGTGCATGCACATCATTTCTTTTTAATCACATCATTTCTTTTTAATCCCTGAATTGTTCTATCTCTGTCCAATGTCCAATACTCCAATGAGTTAAACTCTTGATGCGACTAGGAATTCTGAAATTATGAAATGGATTCCATGTATGTTCAGATGATCTGATCCAATGCGTTCTACTTAAACCTGAATATGTTTCTTTCTTTCTTTCTTTCTTTCCATGTCTACTGCATATTTTTTTCTATATATCTTGACTGCATTTTTCTTTGCAACAATGTAGGATGGAAGATTTTTTTGCTACACACAATGACCCATCAGCTGGTTTCTTTGGAGAAAGTCTTGTGGATGCAGCACAGGGTGTTGGACAAGGTTCCGAATCTGCCATGAGTGCTTCTGCTACCCCACCCACTGGGCGCCGCAAGGTGGCAGTAACAAGGAATAAGCTGGCCAACTTCACAGCTTATGAAGACAAGGTGCTTTGCAAAGTGTGGCTAGAAATTAGCTGTGATGCTATCACCAACACCGGTCAACGGAAGGAAGCCTTTTGGGCTCGTGTGCATGACAGATACAACTCACGGTGTGGCACCTATCCAAAGAGGACATCAAAATCACTCATGGGCCGTTGGGATCACATCAAGGCTGAAGTAAGCAGGTTTGCTGGATAGATGGCTGACAAGATTCGATCCAATCCTAGTGGGATGACAGATGCAGATAAGTCCGTGGCTGCTGCCTTTGACTTTGCAGCCATAGAAAAACATAACTTCACTTTGATGCATTGCTGGCAACTCCTGAAAGATGAGCCCAAATGGCACGAGCTCAAAAGAAAAATGGACACTCCTCAAAACAGTGGCTCCAGGGAAAATGTCCTCACCAGTGAGCAGCGCCACTTTCTGGATCTTGATCCTGATGATTCTTCACTAGCTTCCTCTGCAGGCAAACGTCCCATGGGGAGGGATGCAGCAAAAGCAGCTAAGAAGAAAGCTGCTTCAGCTTCATCTGAGCACGCGTCCAAGGTGCATGACCTCTCCACTCAAAAGTTTGAGATGCTCAAGGTAATCGAAGTTGAGAGAAAAGTCCGACTCGATGAAATGGTTACTCTGGAGAAGCAAAAGGTAGAGGAGGCTCGAGAACACCGCCTGGTGATGTTGGAGCTGGAGAAGAAAAGGTTGGCTATGGAGGAGAAACGTCTACAGATGGAGGCAGAAAAGAAAGAGAAGGAGGAGGACGAACGCATATTGAAAATTAAGCTGGATGAGTGTCAACCAATGGAACGCATTTACTATCAAGCTCTGCAAGAAGATATCCTTCACAAGTTGATGTTACGACGTCAAGGACCACATCAGTGATTCTCAAGATGTGAATGCTTCTGGAGGCCTGTTGAAGCTACCTGCTGAACCTGTAGAATGCTTCTGGAATAATTCAGTTTTAGTTTCAGTTTAAGTTCTGAACCTGTGAACCTATAATCTTATTTTCTAAATTATTTATGTCATGTGCTTATGACTGGAGCTATACTTGAGTTATTGTGAAACCTGTGAAACTTGTGAAATCTTGTTCATGTCTTGTAGTTGAATTGCATTATGGTTCTGCTTCCATGCGCTCCTAGATGTTAGCAGGACTTTGGCAACTGGAACCTTTACGTCATTCTGTACACTGCTGGATCTTCGACATCTTTGTTTCCATCATAATTCATGAGAGAGGATAGTATTCATCGAGAAATGAAAGATAGCTGAGTGTTCTGACTTGCCATAAAGCTATGCTACTGAGTTCATATCTGACAGGAAGTAGTATCTGAAGCCAACATATATTTCTGAGTGTTCTGAATGTCTTGTGAGACAGACTGAGCTGTCAACTTATATTTCAATTTATATTGTCAATTTATATTTCAAACTGAGCTGTCAATTTCAGGTACATAGCAAAATAAGATAACAAGAGAAAGAAGAACAGATAATTTGATACACCCATTGACTATGACATCTAGATGGAACCATATCGCATCCAGTTGTGCTCGATGAGATCATTTTGAAGCTGGGTATGCATTGCTTTGTTACGTAACTTGTGATGTCTTGCTATAAATGCTCTCCGCTCCTCAACATTTTCAGAAGGTGATGGCCTGACTGTGGTGCCAATATTTTCGAAGTTGGTATTGGTGGCCTTAGATTTCTCATCCTCCACAATCATGTTATGCATTATGATGCAAGCAGTCATAATGTCAGCAAGATGCTCTCTGTCCCATCCATAAGCTGGCCCATGAATCACCGCCCACCTTGTTTGGAGCACTCCAAATGCTCTCTCTATGTCTTTGCGTGTACTCTCTTGCACTGCAGCAAAATGTGCAGTCGTCCTCTCCATAGGATGCTGAACACTCTTAACAAATGCAGGCCAATCAGGGTATATACCATCTGCAAGGTAGTACCCCATGTCATATGTATGCCCATTGATTGTGAACTCAATTGGAGGTGTCTCTCCTCGGACATATGCAGAGAAAATAGGTGACCTCTGCAGTATGTTGATGTCATTGCAGCTGCCTGGAAGGCCAAAGTAAGCATGCCAAATCCAGCGATCACGAGATGCTACAGCTTCCAAGATCATGGATGGCTTCCCGCGTCCAGTGAACTTACCCTTCCAAGAAGCAGGGCAGTTCCTCCACGGCCAGTGCATGCAATCAATGCTACCATACATACCTGGGAAACCACGACTCTCATTCTCTTGCAGTAAATGAGCCACATCATCAGGAGTTGGAGAACGGAGGTATTCCTTCCCAAAGGCAGCTATAACAGCACTGCAGAAATGGTGAAGAGCCTCACGAGCAGTTGACTCGCCAATCTGCACATACTCATCTACAGCATCTGCCGGCATACCATACGCCAGTATGCGAATTGCGGCCACCACCTTCTGCAAAGCACTCAATCCTAACAATCCAGTACAATCCTCACATTGCTGGAAGTATCTGTCCACTGACTAAACTCCATTAAGAATGCAGTTGAACATGTGACGCCTTATCCGGAACTTGCAAGTTTGAAAATGTAAGCAATATGCACATACCGACAAAAAAGACAATAATATGGCATGCCATGTTCTATACCTTCTACGGAACTGTTCAAGGGTGTACACAGGGTTGTCAGCAAAGTAGTGGCGTATGATTCTTGCCTCTCCATCAGCATGGTCTCTGGGCACAAGTCGTCTCGCATGTGCTGAGTGGTGGAATGAGCTTTCCGCTTCCATGGCTGCCACCATAGTGGCCATCTCTTCATCGTCATCATCAAGCAAGAACTCATAATTCGGCTGGTCCTCTGCAATCAAGTATCGAAGGAAGGTGGAATCATCTTCTTCCATGGTTTGGTGCAGCCACAACGATGGGCGAGGGAGATCCATGGTGCACAAGATTGAAAAGATTGGCAAAATCTATGTCGTGTTCAAAATGCAAGAAACAACAATGGCCAGTAAACTCATGACAGCCAACTAATCACTGTAGTAATTTTTGGGACCAAATTAGACAGCCAACTGGAGTTGTTCTCCTTATAATAGCACTTTAATTTTCTTACTACTGAAACTGCTAATTGCATGTGTAGAGGAACTGAGGAATGCTGCTAACAGAAAACAAAAAAGCAAACCCCTCACCCTGGTCCTAAAAGTATTACCCCTTTACTTGTGGCTTGAACTAAAGATTGGATTAGATTGCTAGGGTGCTAGGCAAAGAAGCTATATTGATGAAAATGAAGACAGCAGGCATGTCCACAACATGAATTAACCAAATATCAAGTCAGGCATGTCCACTCAAAACTCTCCAGCCACAAATCAAGATACTACTGGACCTAGCAACAAATGAATTATGGATTCACAGGAGGCTTCACAGTCGAATTATGAAATGAAACTAATAAGAATAGGCTCTCAATCTACTATTTTCAGCGTGCAACCAGATTGGACTAGTGAGGAGCTAGTAAATCAGATTGGACCACCTGCTGCAAGGTATATAGCAATTTCATCTTGAAGTTTTTTTTGAGTTTATACCGATTCAATGTAAACTCATGAGTGAAGGAAAATCATGTCGGACAAGAATTAAGAAAGAGAATAAACAGAGAAATTTAGAACTAGCAGAGGGAGAGAACAAGATGAAAACATAGTCCACTAAACAAGTGCAATTGCTCCAAGATCCGCCTAAGTTTTAATGACTACTAGCCGTATAAACTTACAAGCACAACAACCAAACTAATCTGACTGAACCTACTTTACTCGCACAAGTGCACAACAGCAGAACTCTGAATACTGTACTCTGTACACAGCAGCGCAGGCTCAATCTGTTTATTCAGGTGGTTCTTGTAAAGCTGTAACCAATTCAGGACCCAGGGCTCCGCGGGGCTTCGCTGAGGTGCTTACCAGCGGTGGAGAGGACGGATTCCGGCCAGAATCGGTGGCGGCAGCAGCGAGCGCAACTAGGACGTCGAGTGGTGGCGGCTGCAGCACCGGGCAGAGAAGCACGCCGCCGGGGACTGCAACACGGACGAGCGGGTGGTGGAGACGGAGGAGCCGGCGCCCGCCGCTGAGTGAGCGGGTGAAGGTGACGCCACCGGCCGCGGCCGCGGATCAGTGCCGCCACCTCGCCGCAGCGCACGACGGGAAGGAGCCGGGCATCCTGGGGCTCGGGCAGCTGCACCAGAAGGTATTGGAGGATGCGGGCGGCGCCAGCGGGCAACGCGGCGAGGACATGGGCGGCGCCGGTGGGCAGATCAGCGAGGACGCGGGCGGCGGGTGGCTCGGACACAGCCCGGCGGCAGATGGGGGAGAAAAAATAGAGGTCACTGTTGCAGCGAAATTTAATTTAGGGGATGAAATTGTTTAGGGGAGCACTGTAAAATTCATTTGAAGGGTGGTATTTAGGGGACACCGTTGCGAATAGTCTTAGGCGGAGAGCCCTCCTATAATTAGCATCCTTTCCATTTATGGAAACAACCATTTACATCCCCTCTTAAGTACACGGAGCGGGGCCTGTTACAAGTAGACGAGCGCGCATGGCATGCACCCCACCAAAACCAGCGAAGTGTGCGCGTCACACGCATTTGCGCGCGAAAAAAAAATGAATGCAGCAATTGGGCCATTGACAAAAGGCAGGCTTAGGATATTGGGCCATCTTCATGTGCATATAAAATCATAAGTGTATATACGTCTGCTGGATCAATTTCACAGCCTTAGGATCTTCATGTGCATCATCAGGATCTTCGTCAGGCTTCAGTGCTGGGAAAGCAACATCCTGATCCCCTTCAGGTTCCAGCGCCGGGTGATCCTCGTCAGGTTCCAGAGCTGGATCATCACCTGACGCCATTGAGTAGAAAAATGGAATGCAAGCAAGATACAAACATCACCTGTCATTTATACAACTGATACGAATACAACCAGCCTTTTCAGTTCACAAGAGATAACAGTGCACACATGATAGGAATTCTACCATAGTATCACCTGCAAAAAATATGTAACTAACAGATGCATGAACTTATTCTGCCAAATCAGAAATCAACACCTGCAAGAAATATGTAACTAACAGATGCATGAACTGAACTTTCAAAAAAAAAAAAAGATGCATGAACCTAAAAAAAAGATGCATGAACTGATTCTATACTATATCAGAAATCAACACCTGCAGGAAATGTGTAACTGCTGAGTTCTAATCAAAAATAATTTCTGACAGAAGACATGGCTCATCTATATGCTAACTGCTAGCACTTAGGCTCCATGTCAGAAATAACATCGTTTCTGTTACAGCACTTGCTGAATTATTTCCATCTATACAGACTGACTAGTAGTTAGTCAACTGAAACATTAGAGCCAAAGTATGAGCTACTATGCTCCGGTGACAGGGGCCACCGCTGCATGAACTCCTCTGCTCCAGCGCAGCTCCCCCTTTGGCCTTCTGCATCTGTGCCGGCGCCGGCGATTTTCGCCCCACCGACGCATTCCGGCCTCGTGCGTTTGCCTCCGCTGCCGATTCGCATCTGCCTTGAGCAGATCCCGCGCCGCCGCCGCCGCTGCCTGCTTCTCTGCTTGCCGCATGGTTGCTATCGCCGGCTTGCCACTGGTACCCTGAAATCCATTGCACACAGTGGGAGATTCGTCAATTCCTTTTAGCTATAGCCTATTCATTCCTATACGTACCTCCTTGGCTTGTTTTAGGCGTGGATGCAGAGCGCTGATGCCGGATTTGAAGATCCAACGGGTCTCCATGGCCGTCGCAGATCTAGGCGAGCAGTGGCATGGCACGGTGACCAGCTGGATGCGCAGCGGGTGGTGTGGTGTGGATGTGGCCGGCGGCAAACAGGAGGCTCGTCGCGGGTAGCCCTCATTCGATCAAAAGGGGACGACGTCCGGTCGTACAACGCTGCTGAGCTCGACGATATGCTCTAGGAGCACGAGCTCCCGTCGTCCTTTCGCGAAGGGACGACGCGCTCGTCGCTCGGGTGTGGCGGGGGGTTTTCTGCTAAATGACCGGCTCGCAGACGGCTCGTAGACGGGCGTTGTACATACCCTAAGTAAATAGGATGGTGGTCTCGTAAGCATTTAAGATGTGAAAAGCATACATTAAATGGCAATAAGCAGCTTCATGAACGAAGGGCGTAGGCCATGCAGATGATGATAAGCCGTTAAGCACATTGCTGGATGCTTACGTGCATTTAAGATTTGCAAGCTGTGGACAGTTTCCAAACGAATTATGGTAAAGTGAAGGGAAACAAAATTATTGCTTAACAATGGTGCAAGCATGGCATCACCAGATTGGCAACAAACATAATGTTGTAAGGAATTGAACCAGCAATTGACCTTACGGTGGGGAGAAAAATTAGCTTGTGTGTCAACCTTGTTGATTCACAAGAGCCGGACGATGAGGCGAAGCTTATGGGGAGAGATTCGTCGGCGCTTGGCAAACGGCAGAGGCGGACCTACTCATACAGCAGGGTGGGGCAGCTGCCCCAGCTACCTCCGGAGTAGAACCACATCTCTCTTGGAGTTTTTTCTTGCGGCCGGAGCATGGATTTGGAGTTCGGAGGCGAGCGGCGGCGGCGTTCTGGTGTCTGATGCCTGGAGGAGGAAGAAGGGAAAAGAAAAGGCCGTCGTGGGCCAGCCAGCAGGTCCAATTAGTTTCGGCCTTTGTAGTACATCACAATTCCATCCAGCCCCTCCGCCTCGAGTGCCCCCTCTCTGGCTCCCTTTGGCCCAGTAGTACATCACAATTCCATCCAGCTCCCTCCGGTAAAGGAACTCCTGCTCCCTCGCTGCAATTTCTCGGCTTCGCAAACGGTGTTGGGAGTTTTAAATTTAATGGATCAGCACATTAACTACGTGAATGGACTTCTCTTGTGTAACTTGATAGCTCTACCTTTGAGGATACTATTAGATATGACTATTTTTGTAATTAGATAGGCATATCACACAAGGCGGCAATTCTCATTAATGCTTCTGTACTCATAGCTCCCAAAAGCATGTGTGGTTTTGCCACTCTAATGAAATTTGATGATTGATGCCCATTATTTTCAGCTTCGGCATTTATTTTTGTCAAAGTAGTGGTTCATGTGAAAGACTAAATTTTTGGATGATGTCCTTCACTTTCCTCGAGGAAATTAAAATCCATTGTCATTTTCATGCTAGCTTGGCTTAGCACTTATTTTCGTCGTGGAGTCTGCCCCAGCTAAAATTTTCGGCTAGGTGCGCCAATGGCAAACGGCAAGGCAGTACTTTAATCTCGTCAACAAACTGTGGTTGCCTGGTGGATGATGTTGATGGCTTCCTGCAGGCATAAATTCCTGGCGGCAACACCTTGCTCCAGTAGCGTCCGAGGGTGGCGTGGTTGATCAGCGGACGGGTGTCGTTGACGAGGGAAATTAAGATACTGGACTTTGGCCTGCCGCAGCAGCTAGCGGTCTAATTGCTGAGCTTGAGGCAAGCTCTCAACAAGGAAGAACGAAGATAGCAAGGCTTTAAATAAAATAGAAGATAACGAAGACAAACTAGACGTCCTTTGTTCTATTCTTCTACCGCATTAAACGTATTTGAACTCAAACTTCCTCATTTAATCAGTACAAAAAAATGCATCAGCATGAGTGCAACACACATAAAACCATTTTATTTTATTCAGAAAAACAATCAATTATTTTCCTGTAAACAAAATAAATATTGGAAATTTTAAAAAAAATTATGAGAAAATCGTTTTTAGTTGTTCTTTCTAATCACATCCTGAAATCCAAAAATTTCAGGGTGTAACACTCCGAGTAAGATTTTTTCTTTTTGGGTATATATCTGTATATAGACAAGGCAAGTTCATTTTTATACGTACCCTGGCTTTGGAGAAGAAGCGCTTAGTACTACTGCAGGGTGCAGGCAGACGCTGACGATCCAAGAAGAAGATAGGGACGTGGCTTTGCGTTTGATGCAGAATAAGCTGACGATTGGAAACCACATGGCTGTCTCGCCGCACCACCGCGCAGACCGGCGGCGCGCCACCGCCGGCCGCCGCCGGCCTGCGCCTCTGGCCCCAGCACCGGCCGGCCGGCGCTGCCGCCTCCAGCCACCCGCCGCTGCCGCCACCAGCCCGCCGCCGTGGCTGCCTCCAGCCCGCTGCCTCTGCCAGCACCAGCCCGCCGCCGTAGCACCACACCGCAGCAGCGTCGCCGGGAACTGGCAGCCGCAGCCCCACCGGCACCGAGAGAGAGAGAGAGAGAAGGCCACCATGGATCTCACCGTCGCGGGAGGGGAGGCCGTCGTGGAGCTCACCGTCGGGGGAGGGGAGGCCGCTCCCGCCGCCGTCGATCTCGCCACCGGGGGAGAGGAGGCCGCGCGCGCCAGCCGCCGTGGATCTCGCCACCGGGAGAGAGGAGGCCGCGCGCGCCCACCGCCGTGGATCTCACCGTCGGGAGAGAGATGAGGCCGCGCGCGCCCGCCGCCGTGGATCTCAAAGCCGGGGGAGAGGAGGCCGCATCCGCCACCGTGGATCCCGCCGGCCACCGCTGCTCCTCCTTATGCGCCGCCGCCGCACCTCGCCCCGCCGCTGCTCCTCACTGCCGGCGAGGGGCGAGCGGAGGGGGGAGGGGCGGGGAGGCAGCGGAGGGGCTGGTCTGGCCCGAGAGTGAGAAGTAAGGGAGAGAGGCGGCGGCCGTCGTCGGGGAGGGATGCGGAGGGGAGGAAGGGGCGCGGCGGCGTGGGAGGGAGAGAGAGGGAGGCACAGAGAGAGATGAGAGAGGCGATAGGGAGGAGGGGCGGCGGGATAAGGCAGTGGACGGAGGGCAGCGGACGCGTTCGTGGGTTAATTCTAGCGAAGGGAAATTTCGGATCCGGCTTCGCCGAGTGTTACAGTAGGGCACTCGGCGAAGGATTTGTTTGCCGAGTGTTTTTTTTTTTTGCAACACTCGGCAAAATTTTAATTTTTTCTTTTTTATACTGTAAAATTATCAAACGGTTTCAAAAAATTATCAAATTTTCACATAAAACAATCTAAGTTCTATGTTGCCTATACAAAAAGTTTCATAGTCAAATCACATTTCGACCATCACTTTGACTTCAAATTTTATCAAATCCTTCTCAACGCTTAGGATCTTCTTCTCAGATGCTTCGGTTTGTAGACAATGTACGTGACAAAATGTGTGAAACCTTCCCAATTTTTTAGCACAACCTCCATGTAAGATACCATCACACCATGAGAAATATCATAATTTTTAGACTTCATTTGATTTTTTTAGAATTTGAAAACCATTCAACCACACGTTCATAGTCGTGTTTACTGAACAAGATGTTCAAATTTTCTTTTCATTTCACGGGTCAGGCCTCAAACTAGGCTAAATAACATGAATTTCATTTTTTACTCATTTTTTCTATTATTTAAATCACTTGTAGTTCAAATTTGACTTAATTCAAAAAATTGATTGAAATGCAATTAATTAACTAAATATAGCATACAAATCCAAAAATTTATCAAAATTTAACATTGAGTACCACATGTTATGTGTGGAGAGTAGAAAAAGTTTGAGGGGTAGAAAAGAATTTAAAAAATATTTATTTGCCGAGTGCCAAAAAAACACTAGGCAAACTTAATTCTTTGCCGAGTGTCAGAGTAAAACACTCGGCGAAGCCTTGTTCGCCGAGTGTCAGGAAAAAAACACTCGGCAAAGCCTTGTTTTGCCGAGTGTCCGAGAGAAAACACTCGGTGAAGATTTGAACACTCGGCGACTTTGGGTTTTCCCGTAGTGAATTAAATATATAAGGAGCTAGAAAATGATGAATTATTAATAGGTTTATTATACGTGCCGCTAGATCGTTCGAGGGCTTTGCACATGTGAAATGGTGTATGTGCTCACAAACGTAGTATCCACATAAGTTATTCCCTAGATTCTGTCTCAAGCACTATAGTGGAGAAAATGATTATGAAATATTCATGTTATAGAATATACAAAATGTGCAAGCTGAAGTTGTTCTTTGAAATATGTACCGAAAATTTTGTTTTGAATACAAGTTCTTCTTTGAAATCACCGTGGTGATTCTTATGGAAAATTTTCCATGCTATGGAAATTAAAATAATGAATGATACAGTGTTAGTTGAAATTTTAGGAAACAAACTTTTGCATAGAGATAAAGTCTCAGAATTATTTACGATTGAAGCTTATCTTGAAGGTCTTTGTAGACTTTGGGGTCTTTCCTCAACAAATCAAACACAAGGACGTTGCTGAAGTCAATCATAATTATAAGAAGAATCCAATAGAAACTGTGTACATCAATGTTCATATTAGAACTAAATAATATTAATTAGGTTAATTAGGAAAGGAAAACGAACATAGATGGTAACCATACTTACTTAAAGTTGTAAGGCAGTAGTATGACTTGTAATTCTGCTTCGACAAGGATCTGTATATTACGTTGAATGTCGACTCTGGTTGTTTCCATATCTGGTCTTGGTTAATTACCGTTGGGTCCATGAAGTCAACTTTGTAACTGTGTTCCTTGCGGCACCTCTGAACTTCCATGCTACATAAAATGAAAGACAAAGTTAATTAGTAGATCGGCACACACACCAAATTAATTTACATCTCATAAATGCACACTTACAGAACCCAAGCCAGGATAAGAGAGAAATCAAGGGCATCTAGTTGGTACACTTCATAAATATCCTTGAATTCCAATCAGACCATGTTCTCACCTTCACCGTATAAATCATCTGGTCTAACAAGCATACCGAACATGGTCCTTTCATTGGCCGACTCCTTCATGTACCACTCATGAAATTCAAACATCTTCGTTGGGAGCTTCCGTACCAATTCAGGCCTGACCAGAGACTTGCCTAACTGTGCTAGTTCGTATTATTTATGATAGCAGACACCAATCTACATTCACATCTGTTCTCTCCTTTCTACATACAGATTCTCACATGCATAATGGGTGATCATTACATAAAAGAGTTCCCATATAGCATTACATAAATGAGTTGACCATTGCGCATTACATTCGGTCTTAGAACCTTATAGTGTAACATTAAAAAACTTCTTCTTGATGAAAGTTCCTTGGTCATGGTCGCAGTGTAAGTATGGAGCTTCTTCTTTGGCTAGCATGATGCTTGGGTCAACTTTGACAGCGAATGGAGGTATGTCATCAAACTGATCATAATCATCTAACTGGTCTTTCTCATTTTTGCAGTGTCTCTGTGCATCCTGTAGCACCTGATCAAGATCATCAGTAAGGCCATCTTCTGGAAACTCTTCTTCGTCAGCCTCGCCCATTGTCATATCTGCAACAGCTTGGTCTGCAGCCCAGTTCAGAATGTTGTTATCATCCTCCTCTTCTTCGCCGGCTTCCATTATAACCTCTCTTTCGCCGTGCTTGGTCCAAACCACATAGTTTGGCATGAAACTGTATCTAATCAAGTGGTGGTGAAGAGTCCCCCAAGAAGCGTAGTCCTTGGTGTTTCTGCGTGGACAACATATGAACCCCTTCTCTGGCTTGTTGGCTTTGGCCACTTCTAGAAAATAATGCATGCCATCAACATACTCTTTGGTCCGTCCGTCCGCATTGTACATCCATTGCCAGTCCATCTGCATCGTATTATGTGAAAAATGGACATAAGGTTACATCAACACAATTATAATACATAACAATAAAATTTTCTCATAAATCAAAATACAAATGCTACATAGGGTTTGTTTCTTGAGACAAACTAATTTAAAAAACACAAGCATAAATCAAAATACACTACTACAAAGTTTAGACCGAAATGATGTGACAAACTACGACAAGCATCCAATTAATGATTACTACAAAGGAGGTCTTCAAGCATCCTTGGGCGTCGAGGAAGAAGGTTTAGCTGACGCCAACTCATCCTAGTGAGTATTGTTTGTGTCTGGAGGTGGAGCTGTTTGACCCGGGACTGGCGGTGGAGCATAACGACCACCAAACGGAGGTTCTTGGTCCGCCGCAACATCTTCATGACATCTTTGTAAATATCGAAGCATTGCTCTCTCCAACGCTCCTTTTTTCTTTGGCTTGAGTTGAGGGTCAACTTGGGTTTTCTCCTTGCCAGCAGAGGAACGAGTATTACCCCCACCATCACCACTCCCTCCAGCGGCAGTATCCATGTTGATTCGACAGTACTTTTTTTCAAAATTTGACATAATATATTAGTAAATTATGAAGGACCAAATATTATAAACACCGAGGCAATTCTTCTGTGGCAATTGTTCTGACAAAAAATTATTGCATTATTCTTTTATATTATTCAGCATCATTAGTAGCTCATGTTTGTTGCAAAGACTAAAAATTAAAAACACATTTCTCTATTTTTTCCCATATGTAATATTGATCAAATACAATATATAATACGAATCATATATAAATGAAGCATAATATTCCCCCTAGCTCATTCTAAAAAACTCAATTTTCTCCTTCTCTAATGTGTCTAAAACAAAGCATAATAACAATAAATGAAAGGAGGAAAAAGTAGCTAACTTATTTTCTCTAAAGAACTCAATTTTCTTTACCTCTAAAGCGTAATAACAAAAAATCTCTCCATTCTCCCTAGCTCATTCTAGCTAGAAATTAACGCTCTATTTTCTCTATCTCTAAAACATAAAACAATGCTTAATAACAATAAATGAAGGGAGGATGCACTTTGAATGAGTGAAATCACCACAAAATGATGAAGAAAAATTTGGGCAGCACCTCCCTAAGCTTCCTCTCTCGCCATGGCCGTGGAGATGGAGCTCGAGCTCTCTGATTTGAGTGGCTCGGGCTGGGGGGGAAGATGGGGATTTTATAGGCGGGAGCATTTAGTCCCGGTTGGTACTAAAGCTCACCCTTTAGTCCCGGTTGGTAGGGCTCCAGCAAAATTCTCTCCGGAAGTAGCCGTTCCAACCGGGATTAAAGGGAGCTTTAGTTCCATTTGGTAATACCAACCAGGAGTAAAGTTCCCATGGTTGGTGGCCGTGGGAGCTGGCCTTCCATCCATAGCCTTTAGTCCCGAGTCCAAAAACATCCGGGATTAAAGGCCTCGGATGGAAGGTGGTTTCTCTGCTAATGCTGGCATGTGACTTTTACTACCCGAGCAAAAAGCACCGTGGCTCTGTTCGGCTGTGCAAGAAGCCGGCTTCTTGCACAGTATTTCTGCTTTTTGCGCAGTATTTTCCTCTCACAACAAATCAGCCGTACAAATCAGCAGAAGCCGCTTTAAGATCTGCCGAACATGTATGAACTCTTCTTGCTTTATTTCTTTTACCGGTGAACCTTACCTCTGAGTGGCGGCTTCACCGTGGCTGGTGAGCGAGCATGGTCAGGCGGCCGGCCGTCCACCTCCATTTTGCCCAACAAAGGAGCCCATGCCCAGCGGCCGCTGGAGCGCTGCCGACCTCTACAAGCTGCACCGCCACTCTGCCCCCGTCTTCCATCACCCCTGCCCCTTGCTCCACCGTGCTCCATGCGGCCGCTCGAGCCCCGCCGCCAAGGCCATCCCTTCCTCGCCGCCGTGGGTTGCTGCCGTCCTTCCGCGGCATGAGCCACCGTCGAGCATCGCTGGGCGGGGCATTTTCACCCAGGACCACGGGAGGCTAGGATAAAGCCGGGGTAAGCCACTATTTTGGGCTTCTCGCGCTCGGAGTGACACAGAGAGCGCGTTTTACGGGACTTCTCCCAGCTTTCTCTGATGAGCCATTTTGCCTTTTGCCGTTTGGCACGGCTTCATTAAAAACCGCTGGAGAAGTCGCTCAATAAAACTGTGCCAAAGAGGGCCTAAGCCGAGCACCATGCGATAGTTAGTTAAGGTCTTCAAGATTGCAAACGATCAGTCAGCAAAACCTGACGCTTCAACAGAAAGAAATGAAGGTTTGGGCCAGGCTCTCGCTACTGACACTAGGGCCGCCCATGCAGGCCCAGTGCAGCAGGGTACGTCTGTTAATGGGCCGTGTAAAAATGAAAGCGGGATCGACTCGGCGGCCACGGGCGGCGGTGGCGGCGGCGGCGGCTCGACGCTGACGTGGATAGTTATTGTGGTAGCTAAGCATGATTAACGAAGCTATATATATCTTGCAGCAGCCTGACGGGACGGAGCTTTCTGATGCGTCCGATCGACAAGCCATTCTCCGGCATGCTTCCGGCGAGGGCGATCCCCAACTCTGCATCTGGTGTTGGCCATGCAACCAGACGTGGCCTGGACTCCAACTAATGGATCAATTCCCTCGACGCACCGACACTTAAGAAAGATATATGTATCTCGAATCATGTGTGCGAATACGTGAACGAAGAGCAACGCATGCATAAAAAGAGAGGAGGCCATCGATCAACACAGTATCATGTTCTACGGCTATCCAACACATATTATTGTCCTGTCTTGGTGGTCTCCCAAGTCGCTAGCCCCTCTCTCTCTATCCCTCTCTCTCTCTCTCTCTCGCTATATATATATATATAACTCGCCTGCTGTCACGGGAGCTAGCCATCGACAAATTCCTACGCTGCCACGCCTTCTCTAGCTGATATATTGTCGTGGGGATTCTTGGTACTGTCGACATAACAAGGTAATATTATATTGGATCCTGTCGTCCATTGGTAACTTGGTGTTAAATCTACTTATATTATTCATTTCATGTGGGATAATAGAAGTTGAACATGTTCTCTTTTTTTTCTCTCTCTTCAATTAGTAATTCTGACCAACGGCATGGAAGGATGCCTGATGGTCTGTGCCATCATCCCTTCAACCCTTTCCCCGTACCCTTCCATGACCGCCCTCCTCTAGTTTCCCTCTCAATATATCTAGCCTGTCTCCCACGTGTCAGCCAGTTGTAGCGTATGACGTTGTTCGTTTCATTAGCAAGTCACAGAGGGTGGAAAAGATCGAGGCATGCCATAAGTTGTACTCTACTCGGGAACAATATCAAGTGATTATGTACATGAGAGAGTATAGGAATATGATATACTCGGGTGCAATAAGATGTGGAAGAGAATATAGGAAAAGGAAATATATAGATCTTGTGTATTTCTTCTACAGTGACTTAGTCGACTACAATGTTTCAGAGGAGCTAGCAGTATTATCCAGAAGATGAGTGAACAGTATACAAATCTATTTGAAAATTTAATGCGTTCCTCTACTTATCCAGAAATGCAAATCTCTACTATATATTAATCCGTTACTAAAACGCGTTCCTTTGTCCGTCTGATTTTTTAGTGAAATCAGGGATCAGAGATCCGACTTTTTTTTACAAAAGAAAACCTATGGGGAGGAGTTCTGTCCGACCGGAAACTCCAAGTAGATGAAAAACAACAGACTGATGGTGAGACAGTGCTTTGAGCGCTTCACTTTATGCCCACAAATGAGAGGTTACGTTCCCCCCACCCAGCTGTTTGTTGTTTTTGTGATTCGCGCATATGTCATATCCGGTTTTAAAGAACAAAACTAAGGGTACACCTATGTATGTTAGGATCAAATTTCACACATACAATGACATCATCAGTGTATAACAGATACAATATCACAAATAAACACATTTATTTTATTACACCAATGACTCAAGAGTCTAAAATAATTACACACCGGCTTGCTAAATTGTCTAGTAGAACTCCATCTTCACAGGCAATCGACTAGGGGGCACGTACACATATGTCTAGAGATCCTTACTATCCTCTTAAAAGTCTTCAACACCTTGCTCTGAGCAGCATTTATGCGGCAGAACATGTGAGTACAAACCGTACTCAGTAAGTGTTGGAATATAATGACATGAAGGCGGATAATCAAGGAGTAAGGTTGGCTGACTGACTGCAGTAAACATTTTTAGTTGGTCAAATTTTTATTAGCAACCTAATTACTACGGTGTAAGAATATACCAACCCACTTTAAAAATAAAGCATATATATAATAGAAGCATAACCATAAGCATATATATATATATATAATTAAATAAATGTTCAAGTTCAATTATCATGTGAGGGTCTAGGCCGCCCGTGACCATAAGCATGGCTGATATATTAGTTTTAAACGCTCCGCAGAGGTTGCACACTTTACCCACAAGTCGTGATTCTTGTAACGCTGAGGTGGCCAAACTTCTTATACACATTGCTGAGATGTGTTGGCCAGGTTTCCCTACGAAGTCTTTATAAAGAATCTTTCAGTGTGTGTCGGTCCCCTTCCATGCAGGTCCTTGGAAGGAAATCCAGCCTTCCTTCCCCACGCCACATTACACTTTGCATGCCGGTCCTAGGAAGGCAAAGCTTCCGTCCCTGTGCCACCCAACTCACAATACCAACACAACAAAGAAATATTCGAATTATTTGGCTAAGCCCAGAGCCCATTTAGATCTTGTGGTTGCACTGTTTTCCTTGGTGCTCCATGTTCCAATTAAAGCATTGTTGATCATTAGTTGCATAACCAGTATTCAAGAGCATCATCATTGTTGTCATCATTATTCCCAAACACTAACCATGTAAAGCAACTAAGTAAGTCAACCCAACACATAAGGTAAAACCCAGGAGACAAGGAATATCATGAAAACTAGGTACAACCTTAATAGGACCCGTCATATTAAGACTCAGCATGCAAATGTGTAGTTAAATAGTTATTAGGATAAAAGTAGGGAGATTGGTGATATTGCCCCTGCTTTGAAGTCCAATGGTGATTTTACCCTCAATTTTTGAACTTTGTGATTTTGCCCCTCCTTTTTCTGGATGAAGCCTCCATTTACCCCTAGAACTAACTCTGTTAGTTGATGATCCCTTTAAAAAAATAAAAGAAATAGGAAAAATCACAAAGACCATGGGAAAAGTCATACCTACCCTTACCTTATCCATCTCATTCTCCTCTTTCTGCTCAAGGCCCGAAACCCGGCTCCTCTTTCCTCTCCCACGAAACCGGCGGCGGCGGGCAGCGACCGGCGACGGCGGTGGACTGCGGGAGATCGGAAGGGAAGCGGCCCCGCGCACCTGCAGGAGGCGCACCTGCGCGGCCCTGTCCGGCCTCGACGGCAGTGGGAGGAGGCCGCTCCTCCCCGGTACGAGCCATGCGGGCCGGCGCGAGGCCAAGCCAGGCGGGAGCTCTGCCTCCAAGCGCGATCCCCGCCGCGGGCGCTGGAGCTCCGCCACGAGCGCGAGCCGCGCCGCCGGCCGGTGAGTCCATTTTTCCTGGATCCAGCGCCGCCCGCCCGTCCCTGCATCTCCAACCTCGATCTCCGGCGAGCCCGTCCTAGTCCACGTCCACCTCGCCTGGCGGTGGCTCGTCTATGCCGTTGACTCCGGCGGTGACTCTCCACCCACCACTCTCACCTTCGCCGTCGGCGAGCCTCTTCCCGTGCACGCACCAGAAGAAGAGGAGGGAAGAAGCTGATGAGAAGGGTCCACACGCCAGTGAGGGAGGGGGAAGAGTGAGAGATATGAACTTGGATGACATGTGGGGTCCATTCAACATTGGTTTCAAAAGCCACAGATTGGTGACCGCATGACTTTTTTTTTGTCAAAACAAGGGTAAATTTGCAAGGATAAACATGTCATTTTGTATCAATTTTAACACCGTCAAGTGCACTTCACAGAATAGGGGCAAAGACTCTCTTCGATTTCAAAAAGTAGGGGCAAAATCACAAAGTTGACAAAACGAGGGTAAAATCACCATTCATGTTCAAAACAGGGGCAAGAACACAAATCCCCCATAAAAGTATGGTCAAGGACACTTGCCTTCCTCAATATGCCGCTGCTCAGGGACTTCAAACTCTTGGTCTTGCAAGTTCACATACTGCTCATCGTCAAATCGACACAAGCATCCAATCAATGCATACAAAGAACACAAGAGAAATAAGTCAAAAGCAGTACACCAAGCATCAATACAGAACATATAATAAGCACTCTAACTTGCTCTACACAACGCTACAATCGTATCAGCGCAAGAGTCGCAAAAATTGGAATTGAAATCATGAAGTATTAGCTTTACAAAGTTGTGGGGACCTCATTGTGATATAAACTAAAGCTAAACGGGTGTCCAGAGGAGTACAGGTAGACAGTGAACAGTAAGATTGGGTAAGGTAAAGATTGGTGGCCTAATGAAAAGATGATGATTCAGGAACTTTAGATGTACATGGAAATTGGGAAATCATTGTGCAAGAGCCAGGTCAGCATGACATAATAAACAAGAAAAGAATTAAATGAAATGAATAATCAGAGTTATGACATTAGCAAGGTATTGGTAGGCAAGGTTTTTTTCAACGAACTGGGTAGGAGAGCTGCCGATTATATTAAAAAGCAGAATAGCCCAGGCTGGGTGGTACAACAACCCAAGAGGGTCAAGGAAAAAGGCAGCAACAATAAACACCCGGTTAGATTGGGATATCAACACGACCCAAACCATACTGCAGGTCACCACTCCAGCGCACCACCAAGACAACACATAACTCGGCCACCTCAAGCTTCACAACTCCACCACCGCCATAACAATGCAAACACTGCTAGTATCTGCTAGCCTCGTGCACCACAACCCTCAATCACACCGCAGATCTCCTTTCACCTCCAAGTAGCCCAGCAGGCACCAGACTAGCTGCTGCTATGGAGGGCCAACTGCCGCCGCCACAATACTAGGTCGCCGTCTTCCTCAGGTCACGTGCATGCAGTAGTCAATAGTACAATCACCAATCCACATCTTCAGAAACCAAAAGGGAAGTAGACCGCAACACATCGAGAAGGCCGCCGCTATGCAGAACCCGTCGCTATATTGCCGTTGTAACACCACACCCCAAACCGACCGAAGAAATCCACCATATCTATACCTCTTCAAGGCTACCTCACAGTCGCTGCCATTAAAACACAACGTGTGGGGGCCTCGCCACATTCACCACTAGACTCCACTCCTCACTCCCGTCACCGAAAACTCAAGTGCACCACAAGTCGTATTCTAGAAGACACCAGAGACACTGGCCGAAACCCTAGTGAACTCAATGTCTCCATGCTCCGCCGCCATAGGTCAACATCACAGTTTCCCGCCGCTCAAACACGGCCACCACTGTCGCACCAGCACCTTATCACTTATCACTGTCACTTGTGCTATATTTCGACAATGTCCCGCACCAAAGTAGCCCCGGCCATACCGGTCTATCCGCTGCAGGACGCTGCAAGCTAAGTTGCACAGTTCACCAAGGCAACCACTATCTGCCAATTGGTTGCCCACTGGCTGCCGCGCACAGTCTATCTCCACTCCGCGGGCGCGCTGCCTTGCGCTTAGGCAACTGTCGTGCAAACCAAAGGCACCTCGCCATCGAACTGATCCTTGCCATCGACGACGGCCTCGATACTGTCCCTGACCGCCGTGTCGTTACCGGCAGAGTAGCTGCCTAGCCTCCCACAAGCCTCGTGCAATGCCGGCGCCGCCGCCGTCACCATCTCCACGCACATGCAGGCACCACAGCCATGCGAGACCGTCCAGCCATGCTATGTGCACTTCAGCCACCACCTCGCCACGTGCTGCGGCCACTGGCATCACCATGATTCTCCATGGGGCATCTGCCACTCCACCTCGCCTGCACGCAGCCACCGACACCTACACCACCATGCGCGGCCACTACCACCACCATGGCGTCGATGAGTCGCGCCGTCCCGCGAACGCCGCAGCGCCTGCCACTGGCCACCAAATCCAGCATCGAGCTGCACAGATCTGGGCCACCTCCACACCGATCTGGTGCCCACGCATGCCATTCCTCAACCTCGCGGGCCTGCACAGCCCCCGTGTCGCCGCACCACCGCACCCTGTTAGTGGAGCTGCGCCACAGGCTTTGCTGCTCAGATCCAAACAATTATATAACCTATGATTCATTAGTATTAGTATAGAAAATAAATTGTTTCCTTTGCTAAATATTACCACTATTTATCTAAATGCTGGAAAAAATTTAGAAATATAATAAAATCATTGTATTTAATAATATATTATACTCACATCCCAAAATTAAATATGTTTGGTGTGTCACAGCATACAACACGTCCTATTAGAACTAGATTGAGCTGGCGTTGCACCCAATCAGACAAATCAAACAGCGGTCCAAGTCCTTGAGAGGTTGTTGTCCGATTTGGTCCTGGGAATCAATCTTCCTGTCCGTATGATGCTGTAAAAAAAAACAATGCATTAGCCAACATGGAAATTGAAGTCTACAAAATAGTCTCTCAGATTTAATTTGGATCATTCATATATCATTTTAATTAATATAAAACATCACAAGGCTAGATTCGTAGCAGGGCTAGATTCAAATGACATTGCAGGGAATATAACACATTATTTCAATATTACATAGCCTACGTACAAATAACATATCCAAATGTTTAGCACGAACACAAGAGTCACATACCTTTCCTAAAGCATTCAGCACCACATTCTCCTACAACCTAGTAAGATGTCCAAATATTCAACCTAGTACATCATATTCTCCTACCAACCTCTCGTATTTGCTGTTCATGTTTGCAATGCCGAGATCCATGTTGTGGCCATCAACATCAATGCCGTCATTAGTCGATTCCGAGCCAACACGAGGTGAACCAGTGGCCTGCATGTGAACCTGGGTTGGACTCAATTTAACTCAGGAAATCAGAAATTTGCAGAGACAAAGCACATTCTGGCAAAAACAATCACTGCCAAATCCATGTATTTTTTTATTTACTGCTAGGACGAAAGATTGTGCATGAAAGATGTATAATACTAATTCTCTCTCCTTGGACCGTGCGTCGCTCAGTGCGGTCGACTCGGGTGCTTAGCAGCCTGGAACGTGGAACGTGGCCACGTTCCACGTTCCGGGAACTTCATCATGAAACGAGGAACGGGAACGTTCCGGGAACTTCGTCCCGAAGCTGGTGGAACGCGATCCACTGTAGCTGGAACATGAACAGTATGAGAAGATGGAAATAATACTACGGCAATACCTTACTGTCCAACGAATCAAAGCTCCATGGCCAAGCCTCCAAAAACTCTTTATTCTCATAATTTAGTAACCATATCCAGAGTTCTAGACTGCCGTCTAGTTGAGAATTTGATAAAGAACGTGTGTTACTTCTTTTTGCTCTAGTGATATCGACTGAATAATATGGAACACGTTCCACGTTCCGGGAACATCGTTCCAATCATGTTTGGAACGTGTTCCATCTTCGATAGGAACATACTGAAGAGGTATACCCCCTTCATTCCATATTTTCTCAAAGCGGTGCCCACATTCTCGTTCCTCGTTCCCAATGTCCCGGGAATATGGCTGCTAAGCTCGGGGGGCGCCTGAGCCACTGCACCACCAGGCCCCTCCATCACCCTGTCGCCCTCGCTGCTGCCTGAGCAGGCTGCACAGAAGCCCGCGAGGCTGCAAGCAAGGCAGCAGCGAGACTTCCTCTCAAAGCATGGCGCCAGCTGTAGGTGCGGTGGGCTGTAGGTGCGGCGGCCTATGGTGGCGACTGTCGGCATCGGCCTGTCAACAGCGAGCTCTGGCTCCTCCGGGGCGGATCCAGCGACTACACTGCAGGATCTACGCGGGGGGCGCCCATCACACCTCATAACCTCCACGAAGATGCTTGGAGACAGGAATGAACATTGGACATCCTGTTTCCGGAGAAGAGGAAGCAAAGAAAATCCGACGTTGTCCCATCATATCCTCTACAAAGGATGACCTAGACCTCCAATCCGCCACCACCGTCGCTGATGAAGACTGCCACGCAGCCCCAAAAAGAGGAATAGAATCCAAGCCAAGCACGTTAGGTTCAAGGTTTTGGGATTCAAGTTGCAAAATTCGGTCAACTTTGGTTGAATTTCGGATTGATTCCAAAGAATATTCGAATTTTGCAGCTCTAATCTTGTTTCGGACCCTCCCAAGATGGACGAATTTCGGTGAAATTCGGACCATCTCGGTCAAATCCCAGAACCATGGTTAGGTTCATAAAATGATGTCCTGACTGCCAAATCCATCATTGCATAGGACGTCGCACCAGAGCTGATTACTTAACTGGGAAAAGTCTGTAGGGTCGTCACCCTCTCTCTAATCGGCAGCCACATCAGTGCAACCACAGAAGGCAACCAACCTTTACCCGGATTTTGGAAGAAATAATGCCGTCGATAGTAACATCGGCAGAGGAGCTCGGAAGGAAACAAAAGGCCTTACTCTATCTCGTCGCTATGTGACCTATTACTACCCTATCTAGATCCATTACAAATAAGTAGTAGTTGGCCACAGAAAGACCGGTTCCCATCCCACTCCGATGTTAGAGAGGTCCTCTGATGAGAGGGGAACCGGTTGATCTACCGCCAGAAACGGGCTCAAATAAGTCGTTCCCCTATCTGCACTCTCTCATATAGCATGGGGACCAAGAAGGCCCTAGTAGTAAATTCTGGCGACTTATCAGAAAAATGTGGCTTTTTTGCAATTCATTCTATGAACAAAACCTTATGTTTTTCCTTCAAAGATCGTACAATATGCACCTTAATAATATGTTGTGTGCAGCAAGAAGTAGCTAGTGCATGCAAATCTATGTCTTCCGAATACGGTGTTTAATCACTATGCGTTTTACTCCCTCCGTTCGTTTTTATATGACGCTCTAGTTCAAATTGGAATGACCACAAATATATGACGCTGTAGTTCAAGTGCTACTATATTTTCCATATTTGCCCCCATCGTCTTCCTCGCAAAAGTCACCACCACCGCTAACCCGTTGTCATCCCTGCCCCCGCGCTGCCGCCGTCCATGCCTCCCGCGTGCTGCTTTGACCCAGCGCAACCCTGCAGCTTTGGGTGACCACACATCCTGTGCGAGGCGGCATTCGCCGCACCGGCGCAGCCTGGAGAAGATCGGGACCTGCCTTGAGCCTTCAAGCCTAGTGCCCAGCATTGCTGTATGAGAGATCTACTTGATCTGGTCCAAGCTAAGACAGCCGGCGCCATGGAATAGATGCCCAGGAAGCGGGTGTGGCTGAGCAAAACCAGCCAGCCCGAGGAGAGGATGTCCCGTGTCTGCGGCATTGCTTTGTTCGGGTGCAGCACCGGTGCCATGGCAAAGGGAGGGGGAGCTGCATCGATGAATTGGTGAGCTGCGACGGGGCATTGAATACCAGAATTAGAAATTAGAAGGGCAAAACAGTATTTTGGCTGGTTCCTTAATCTCTCTGAACCGGTCGGAAACGTCATACATTCGCGAACGGAGGGAGTAATTATACTTCTCCTTTAGCACAAAGATACACAAAACCCTCTATGTGTTCGAGAATTCTTTAAATTAACATCTGAATTTCTAGTGAATATGCATGGTGTCTCCACTCATGGTTAATCTTTTTTCTGCACGCGTAAAAGTGTAAAGTGATTTCAGTATCCTGCTATCTCCTGTTCCGCCGTGCAAATGGGGTTTGTTCCATCTTTTATGCACAGTCCAGTCCGCTGGACAATAACCTTATGTTTAGTTTTACTTTTACGCATAATTTGATGTTGTTTTCTTGTTCAGACCGAAGAGACGATCCAAATTCTATAGCCACAAATAAATTTATGCTGGTAATTTATCTTAAAGTTTTATCTTTTTTCATTTGTGGTAGATGGCGGCCGGCACAGCAGCCACAAGTTCATCGTCAGAGGGGGCATGGATGCCCAGAAGTCTCCTTGAAGCAGCCACACGCGGTGATGCCAAATCAATTATTGACGACGCGGTCCCCGTCGCGCTGCTGCTTGCAGCAACTCCACACAGGAACACCTGCCTCCACATAGCCGCCTCCCATGGTCATCGAGAGTTCTGCGAGGAAGTTGTTCAGCGGAAGGCGTCTCTCCTCGCGGCCGTCAACGCGGACGAGGAGACGCCGCTGCTCAAAGCCGTGGCAGGCAACCATGTTTCCTTGGCCTCCTTTCTGCTCAAGCGCTGCCGCGAGCACGAGGTAAACGAGGCAATCCTGCAGGAGGATAAGCACGCGTGCAACGCGCTGCACCACGCCATCCGCAGTGGCCATAGGGAGCTCGCACTTGAGCTGATAGCGGCGGCGCCCGCTTTGTCGCGCGCTGTCAACGAGGACAAGGAATCACCGATGTTCATCGCAGTAACGAGGGATTTCACGGATGTCTTTGAGAAGCTGTTGGAGATTCCCGATTCTGCTGACGGCGGAACCTACGGCACCAATGCCCTGCATGCTGCCGTGAGAAGGAATAATACAGGTGAGGCATGCGGAATAATACAGTTTATGACAGAGCGAGTATGTACATACTGGTAAATAATGTAACTAGGATTATTGTGAAAAAAATCTGAAGTCTAATACTGTTCTATATATAGTCCTGTATGAACAGTGATTAAATCTCTCATATGTACTGTACGATCATTGACTGATCCACAACTAACTACCTTTCGTCCATGGCTGTTAACTGTTTGCTTTCAGTTATCGCTAAAAAGATCATTGAGAAACGCCCAGGGCTGGCCAGAGAAGGAGAAAAGGAGGCAAAGTACACTCCAGTGCAGCTGGCTGTCCACTGGAACAGGGCTGAGGTGCTAGAATTACTGTTGGAACATGACTGCTCTTTAGGGTATGGAGTCTCCATGACATATGGTGACCCGCTTCTTGTTAGTGCCGCATTTCAAGGCCACGTTGATGTTGCTAAAAAGCTTCTTGAACATTGTCCGGATGCTCCCTGTGCCAAGGCAAACGGAACGACATGTCTTCACAAAGCTGTACAGTTTGATCAGCCGGACTTTGTGGAATTCGTCTGTCGTTCACAGCTCCGTAGACTCGTGAACATGCGCACAACCAAAGAAGGAAAAACAGCTCTGCATTATGCAGTCGAGAGGTGCAATCCGAGAGTTGTTGCTGCTTTGCTCTCCCATGAAGACATAGACCTCACGATGTTCGACAGGGAATTCAAGTCAGCACTCTGGAAACTATTTGATGCCAGCGATGACGCCAAGACTTTAAACTGGGTACGTACGTAAATTCTTCATATAATAATGTTGGTCTATCGATTATTGAACATAAGCCGTAAATATTCGACTGTGCTCCTTCCGATCATGTACTATATACGCATGCACTACAGGACTACTTTTAGCACCAATTATGCATTATTTATCCTTGAATACAATTTCTTATTCGTGCAGACTGAAATCGTCGTTCAAATGCTGGAAGCTGATCCCAAAGAACCAACCTCTATTATCAATGTTCAAAAGGCAACCAAAAAAAAATTGACTTCTGCAACGAGGAAAGATGTCAAGAAACTGACAGAGACATACACAAGCAACACTTCACTAGTGGCGACCCTCATCGCGACAATTACATTTGCTGCCGCTTTCACCTTGCCTGGAGGATACAGCAGTGACACTGGAACCGCGGGACTTCCCATCATGGCAAGCAACTTTGCATTTCAGGCATTCTTGATCTCTGACACGTTAGCGATGTGCTCATCAATTATTGTTGCCTTCATATGCATCTTAGCAAGGTGGGAGGATTTTGAGTTCTTGCTTTACTACATATCCATTACGAAGAAGCTTATGTGGTTTGCATACATGGCAACCGTCACGGCATTTGCAACTGGTTTATACACTGTTTTGGCCCCCCGTCTCCCGTGGTTGGCTATAGCAATTTGCCTTCTCCCAGTTATATTGCCCGTTCTTACTAAAGTGCTGGGTGAATGGTCTTCTTTGAAGCTCAGGGTTCGCTTCTTGAAGCTCCGGATTCAGTTCGGCCTAACTTCCAAGTCTGCCAAGCCTGTTAACCTCGATGTGATGGTCTGATCTTATCAACTTATTGTCTGTTACAGCCGCGTCCGGTGTCCCAGCCAATATGTTCATTATCTTTGATTAGAGAATTGTATGGACGACGATGTTGTACCTTTTGTAATCTAAAACCCCATATATATAAAGACTAAAGCAGTACATCTTCAACAGTGCTTATGTAACATCCCGAAAGTTTTGGATTTCAAGATGTGATTAGGAAGAATAATTAAACAATAGTTGTATCGTTATTTTAATAATTCAATATTTATTTTCTTAACAGGAAATTTATTAAAGGAATGAAAAACAATTGGTTGTTTTTCTAAAGTAAATAATGAATTTTTTGTATGTGTTGCATTTCTTTTTGGTTGCTTTTGTTTGTTTGAGGTGGTGGTTTTCAAACCTTTCAAAAAGATCAAACCCAAAATCATCCCTCTCTATCCCTAGCCCAACCAACCCGGCCATCTTTTTCTTTCTTTCGGCCCAACCATAGGCTGCTAACCCATCTTGTTCACCCAGCCGACCCATATCCCCTCCTTCCGCCGGCCCAACTCACCCTCTTTCTCTTTCTCCTACCGGTGACATCCGTCAGGGGTGTCTTCCACTCTGGCAGGCGCCAGCACCGTCGCACCGCCCGTGTGCATGCGCGTCTGTGTGCCCATGCAGCTCAGCCCCCGCGACGCTTGCGCTCCACGCAACGCTCCGACACCTCCTGCACGTAACGGCTGCCTCCACCCTGCCTAGCTTCAATGGCGGTTGCTGCCCATCAGTGCCGCTTCTATTTCCCGTGGACCCTATAAGACTAAAAATCACTCTCTAAAAGGAATTTTCAAATTTTACTCCCTAAATAACATCACAGTGCAACAATGTCCTTCATTTTGCAACCTCAAAAGAAATATTTCAAGAAATATTTTTATCCATCCCTGTGTCGGCACCCCGCTCTCTCCTCCCCTCGGCTTGCGCTGCTTCAGCTGCCCGCCCGCCCACCCTGCACGCATGCCACTCTGGCGGTCAACCCCAACGCTCCTCCGCCCCGGTCCCTCCTCCCCCAGCACTCCTCCGCCGGGTCTTCCTTCCCCAGTGCTACTTCACCGGCCCCTCCTCCCGGACGTGTGCTCGTCAGCAGCCTTCGGCTTCTTGGTGAGGCGGGCGGCAGTGGAGGCGGCGACCACGCGCCAGGAGACGTACCCGTCATCGCACCCGTTCGCGGCGCTGGCCGGCAGGGAGGACTTCCTCTACGTCGTGGGGTCGTCAGGGAGCTACGACGCGGTGGCGGCGTGCGGCACCGACGCGCATCAACGGGCGGCTCTACAAATGTTGTGATGCACCGGGCGGCAGCTGCCTCCCTATTACCGTTCGTCCATTCGTGCTTCAAGATTTATGCTTTGCAATCGAGCCACACGATCAGTTGCAACTACTATTGGTTCATGCAGTTGAAATTGATGACTAATGTTTAAAGTTGCAATCTATCTATATTCTAAGTTGCAATTGATGTACCTTTTTATGGGGGGTAGATGCCACCCGGTGTAGCAAATCCACATTACGGGCGGCTCGGCATGGTGGGCTTCGTGTTCGCGCTCGCCGTCGAGGCGTCCCACGGCGGGGCCTCCTTGTGCAAGCCGGTAGTAGGTTTGAGTTCGCCTGGTTCGCGGTCGCGATGCTCTTCATGGCGTCGCTGGTGCTGGTCCTCAAGGGAGACGATGCCGAAGCCAGAAGCGGCGGCGTCATGAGCGCCGATGCACCGATGGAAAACCAACCTATAGTCTCGGTTGGTAAGGACCTAATATCCCTAAAACGCAATCGATATTAATCTTTAGAGACTGAAGGTACTCCTCTTTAGTCTTGGTTCAAACGGAGACAAAAGGGGTTTGAAAAAAACAAAAAAAAAGGGTCTGTCCCTGCTATGCCCTCGTCCTGCTCTCCGTCGCTGCTCTTGCCGCCACCTCCATCACATTTTTCGCTCCAACTCCACCATATTCTTTAGCTCAAACTCCAACAATTAACACTTCAAAACTGAAGCACAAACATATATACTCATCTCACACAATCAATCAGTTAGCATAAAATTTAATTCATAACACATGAGTTCGATTTCATTCACAACCCACAGAGAATTCACGAACACAATCACAAATGAATCATTCTGAAACAAATCACACAGTATCGGATCACTCACAGGTCACAAACAAACTATTCATCAACTTTTCCTATCCACACAAATAGGAGCTTGTCACCGGCTGGCTGGAGCTCATGGAGATCCCCTCGTCGTTCTCGCGCCGTGCCGTCGGAGGGAGGAGCGGGCTGTGGAGGCCATCACGCCAGCGGTCAAGGGGTTGTGCGCCTCACACCCTGGTTGCCAGAGGGCCGTTGTGGGCAGCCATGTCTTCACCTGCGCAAAGGATGAGAGAAAGATATAAGAGATATATAGGGAAGAAGAGAGAAAGAGATGAGTGCTTTCTTGTGCGCATGGAGAGGAGAAAAAAGAGATAAGAGAGAGAGGGGTAGGAGGGAGGCCGGTGGGTGGGTGTGGGGGGATTTTTTTTCCGGGTGAATGTTTCAACCGAGATTAGTTTTTTCATTTAGTCCTGGTTGGAAACATCACCCGGGATTATAGATTTAGTCTCGAGTGGTGTTTCCAACCTAGAGTAAATGGAGACTTTTAGTAAATGGGGACTTTATAAAGCTCTCGTTGTCGATAGTTGTTGGTGTCTTATTTTTTTTCATCTAGAACTAAAGGTCTTTAATTCCGGATCCAAATCCATCCGGTATTAAAGGGGTGGATCAAAGCTTATTTCTCTATGTTTTTTAATGAAAACCCTATATTTAGCAGTCTAGAACGCTTTTCGGTGTGCTGCTGCGCATAGTCTAAAGTTATGAAGCTCGAGGTCGAGCCCCCGGCACGCCCCTGCTGCCTCCCTCGCCGCTCGCCTCGCCTCCCTTGCCTTGCTTAGTGCAGTACCGCGCCGCCTCCCGAGCCGTCGGAGTTCGCTCGTCCGTTTCGTCGCCTCCTTCGAGCAAGTGAGCCAGCACCTCCTGGAGCTTCACCTCATCAAGTCCCGTCAGATGTATGACGTGAACTACTTGTAAGAGTGGCAAAGACACCGAACTAGTTAAGTTGTTGGCATCACATATTCATGACGCGTAATAATCCATCATCTGATCTATAATTTGACGCGATGATACGATCCTTTTCAGGTTTCCACCCCAAAAAAGGCCCAAACTTTTTTGCAGTGGAGGAAGCATGGAGTGCAAACAAGCCCAGGCAGTTAGTGCTCCTCTCGCCTCCATCTTTGGAGTGAAGTGCCGTATCGCCATGGGCACATTCCTTTACCTCGCCGAAAACTACATCCACCACGCTCCATCGATCTATACATGTGGCGTGGCAGGTGTCCTACTGTCCTTATCTTGTTCCACTACACCTCGCCGGCCGCCGGCGTGTGGTCCATATCATATCAGCGTCGCCACTTCACTGCTTGCTTCTGCTAATCATGTTCGCCGGCAGCAGCGTGAGGCCCGTGGTGGCGGCGGTGTACATGTTCCTGGTGCTGGCAGCGGGCGCCACGGTGTGCGCGGCGCAGCTCCGGCGCAACTACTACGCCGGCGTGTGCCCAGACGTGGAGTCACGAACTTTGTGGTTCAAACATTTGTCATTTGGAATCATCTTCATGCTCAAATAATCAAAATAATCAACATAACGCTCAGATCTAAAATTCAAATTTTAGATCTGAAGATTGAGTTGATTATTTGAGCATGAAGATGGTTCCAAATGACAAATATTTGAACTACACATTTGTAGATCTCATCGAGATTTACAACTTTTATATAAAGTTTATCTCCATCTGAGTTCATATGAAATAGTTGTGATTTTTTAAAGATGTGTTGCGTAGTTACCACCATTTGAAACATCGATTTATTTACCCGCTTGTTCATCCGGCGGTTTTCTGGGTAAACCGCCGTATGAAACGGTGGTAAGAGCCTACCGCCATTTCATACGGCGGTCGAGGGTTATTTTTGCAATTTTTCATTAGCCAAGATTATTTTTGTAAAATCATAAAAAATATAAAAATATAAAAAATTACCAAGTGAACATTCGTCGAAACTGTGCGTGCTCAACTGATGGATGAATGATGATTCAGAGCTGAATTATTCCTTCTGCTGCTGCTGTTCAGCTTGCTCTTTACTAATGGATCGCCGAACTAATTATATTTGTGACTCAGTTTCTTCAGAACTGTATTTTAGAGGAAACAAAGGAGAATTGAAGAAGATGCAAAAATTATAAGTGCACATTAATTAGAATAACATTTGATCTGGGTTTTTGCTGAAACTTTATAAAAGTGTTCGCAATTTTCACACCATGTTGTGCCTGATCTCCAACCAAAAGAGTGCAAGAATGTTAACTTTGCCAATCGTTCTTGATCTGATGTGCGCACTGCATTACTAGCTAGGCACGCCTTTGGATCGGATATTCTCCAAAGCACTGATCAATCGAGTAGCTTTTCGGTACGTTTGGATCACATACAGATTATGAGAATCTATATAGAAGATGGTGATTACAGCAATATGGATTCAAAATAATAAAAAACTAGTTTGTTTGGATTCTTGGATTATAATCTGAATAGTGCACTACTGGAAAACGACCTTTACCGAATCTTAACCTCTTTATTACCGGTTGTTCAACCGGTACTGGGCAATCGGTACTAAAGGGATTTTTTAGTACCGGGTAAACTAGAAAGGCGCGCGGCGTTGCGCTTATGACCAGTGTGTGGGCTGGTTGTAGTGCAGATTGTTTTAGGGTTAGGGCAAATGGATGATTATGGAGGTTAGCCATGTGTCGCTGTAACTGTCACCATATATATCTATGCGTGTCTATATATCTGGTATATGTACGTACCACATGTAGTGCAAGTATATATTTTTTTTTTGAATATTCATTTCAAGTATTTATATGTGGGACATAATGTACTCGCATATGTGAATGGACAGAATATCATGTAGTCAGTAGAGAGAGACGGAAGAAGCCGAGAGCAGAGTGGGGCGCAGATGGAGATGAAGCTCCGAGCGACGCCCTTGTCTCTCCCGAGATGGCCACGCTGCGCTCGGCGCCTCGGCCGAATCGCGGCGGCCTCGTGCATGGCCATGGTTAACCTTAAAACAGGAATGATAAAAATCTAGAGATTATTCTATTTTTTAATGATGAAGAAGGGATGAAAAATTAGGGAAATAATAATTTGAATACGTAGGGTTTTATTTTTAAAGGTTAATGCTTTTATTTTGGACTATTGTAACAATATCTGTATTATAAAATATCTTTATTGTGTATAAATATGTGGTGCGATGAGTGTAATGATTTAGATAAGAGATGCTTATTTGGTACTCTGCCCGTTTGATATATATTTTTTATGTTTAGTTTTTTTGTAGTTATTTTAGTAATATATTTTTATGGAGACATAAATATTGTTGCATGGATCGAAACCCAAAAGATTATTTACAAATATTTAGGGAGTAGCTGGAGTATGAAATATTACGTTGTTCTATTTTGTGGTTGTAATTTCTGGAAGAGTGCCAACTGGTGAGGTATGGTCGACTCCTTTTTTTTTTGTTGCAACCAGAAACCGAACGGGCACTGTGCTGTTTTGTTTTTTTCGCCGATATTTTGTGGTTTTGTGACCAGCGTTGATTGCTCGTTTCCTGTTTCGGTTCGTGCGCACCGGGTCTATGGATGTGAGTGGGAAGAGGCAGCCAATGACATGTGGGACCCACGGGTTGAGATGGCCTGCTCCTATTGGGCTGAGTGACGTGGTTGGGCGCTCATCAGTTCAAAGTGGGTCATCCTGATCCTCTTCGTGCGGCAGAGCTCGGACAGGAGCTCGGAGAGGGAGAGAGGGAACAGAGGGGAGAGGAGCATGGCGCAGCGCCGGCGGCAGCATTTGCGGTGGCGAGAGGTGCTCGGCCTGCGGCATAGAGAGAGAGAGAGATGGAGGGAGACGGAGCTCCTTGCGCCGCCCTATCTGCTCGCTCTGGCCGCGGTGGATCCTTGCCGTCATCACACCCTCCGCCGGCGGCCAGCTTGACGCCGTGGCCTCCTCTCCCTCCCTCTCCTCTTTCCTTCTCTCCTTCTCTTTCTCTGGACGGGTGGCGGCTGTGAGCGCGGCGGCCGGTGATCCCGGTGCGGTGGCCCCGCCCAGCCTGGCGCGGAGCCGCTCCCCACGGCCGGCGGTGGAGCCGCACGCCCTACATCCGCGCCGTGGCCGTGGTGCTCGCCCATGGCGGCTGGCCAGGCGGCCGCGTCTCGCGTCGGGGAGGCCGGTGGCCTGTGTCCGCGCGCCGGGGTGATGGCGACCGATGCCCGCGCGGTCGCCGGCTCGCGCGCTCGGCCTTCGGGGTCGGCGGCGGTGGCCTGCCTGCCGGATCCCGGCCGGCGGTGGCCTACGCCTTTGCTCGGCGCCGGGGCAGCGGCGGCGGCGACCCAAGTCTGAGGCGGCGGCGGGCCAGGGGTGAGCGCGTGGGCGCCGCTCCGCCGTGCGCGTGGGCGAGCGCGAGCAGCCGCCGCCGCTGCTCGCGGCGTCGCCGGCCACGGGCGCGGGCGCCGCCAGCGGTGCTCCTATCCGGCCCAGGTGAAGCTTGGGATTGCGGGTACTATTTTTTCAAAGTTCGAGGGCTTTTTTGCAAAAGCTTCTATGAGAGGAGGATGGACTGCGGGTTCTATTTCTCTAGAGTTTGAGGGCCTTTTTGAAAAATGGCTTGGACTCACCCGATCTGGGCCGTCCGTGAACCCGATCGGACGGCCGAGGACAGCCAGCGACGTGGTCAGCTTCCCTGGCCTTCTTATTAGCCACGTTTCGTATGTTAAAGATAACCGTACTAAAAGGCACTCCTTTAGTACCGGTCAATCCAATCGACCGATACTAATTTCATTGTCCCGTCAGGCTACTTGAGCTCTTTTCCTTTTCCTGTTTTCTTTTCTATTATTTTCTCAATCACAAATACATAGTCATTTTCTCAATCACAGATTCACAGATCATAGTAAGAATCACAATCTCATATTCATAAGAATAACAAAACATTCACAATCACATGAATCACAATAAAATTACATTCATATATTTCACAAGAACACATCTCACAAATCACTATCACACATCTCACAAAATCAAAGAAAATAAAGATTCACATCTCCCATGAACAAGAACAAGAACGAACAGCCAGCCACGCGCGCTCGATGGCCAGCACCTCCAGGCCGGGCCTGCGCCCTCCAGGCCAGCGCTGCCGTGCCTGAGGCCGATGCCAGCGCCAGGGCTCGGCCCCTGCGCCTCCGCAGGGCAGGCCGGCGCTGCCGCCAGGGCTCGGCCCATGCACCACAAGGCCATCACCGCGCCTAGCTCCAGGCCGACCGCCTCTGCCGCGGCGAAGACCGGCCGCTCCGCCGCCAGGGAGGCCACCAACACACCTAGCTCTAGGCCGGACGCCTCCGCCGCGCCCAAGGCCGGCCACTTCGCCACCAGGGAGGCCGCGACTCTCAGCCTGCCGCCCACGCGCTAAGAGATAAGGGAGAAGGGAGAGTGACAAAGAGATAAGAGATAAGGGAGAAGGGAGTGGAGGAGGAGGAGGACGGGAGTAGATAAAGGAGAGGGAATTGATGGCGCGCAGCGGGATATTAATTTAGTACTAGTGGAGAAATTTGCCCGGTACTAAAAGTTGCCCTTCAGTACCGGGTGTAGCCTTCACCCAGTACTAAAGGCCCGAGGGCTCATTAGTACCGGGTGGAGGCTACACCGGTATGGAAGGGTGACCTTTAGTACTGGGTGTAGCCTCCAATGTAGGACCGAGATGGCGACCAGAGAGAGGGGGGGAGTGAATGGGAGCTAATTAAAATTCTTCTCCAAGGAGACGAATATGTATATGCTCCCGAATTCGACTCCGAAGCCTCCGACACTCTACTTGCCAAGTCCACACAGTCACAAGAGTACTGCTGGACCTAGGAGCAAGGCAAAGCAACTCGCACGCAAGTAAAGCACAGTGGAAAACTCAGCAACACACTGCACGAGCTGCACCGGTCAGACCGGTCAGGACCACCGGTCAGACCGGGTCACCCGGACACAAGCCGCCGGAACACCCGAGGGCAAACAGAGGCGCTCCGGGTCACCCGAGCACTAGAGCCGGATCACCCGAGTAGCAACTTGGAGATTTCCCACGGAAGCCAAAGGCACCGGTCAGACCGGTCCAGTGCACCGATCAGACCGGTCACGCCTGGAAAACCCCAAATGCAAGAAACCAAAGCTCCCGAGGCCAAAATTGCACCAAACTTGAACAGCAGCAAGCCAAGGACCTGAACAACACTCTGGAGCAAAATCTCCCGAAAAACCCACTGAGGGCCGGCACCGGTCAGACCGGTGTGGAGCACCGGTCAGACCGGTCAGGTCTGGGCAGCTCGGGAAAAACTCCACCCGCGGGTCAAACTCCAAAATCAAATCCACCGATCTCCCGATTCACGCAATGGATTCAAGTGAGACTTTGGGGATAGTTGGAACACCTCATGGGTGAGCCATGGCTTCAAGATCAAGTCCCCAAACTCACCAAATCTTGCGGAATCGCGAATCAAAAGGACAAACACCAAGAACTCGGGTTTCACCAAAAACCACCAAAACGAAGGTCTTCCCGTGGGTTTGTAGGGGCAAGATCACCAAGAAAAGAGGCACAAGACACTCATGTGTGATGCCCAAACAAAATCCCGCAAGAAACACCTTCAAATCCGTCCACCAAAAATCCCGAGAAAAGGACCTCGAAAATCACCAAAAAGAGAAAACGGGAGAGACAACAAATAGACTTGATGAACCACGCCGAATCTTCTATACAAATCAAGAAAGGTTCATACAAGGTCTAGCTTGCCACCCGATCTTCCATCCCTCTCTCAAGATCTCACCATGAAGCTCTCAAGCTAGTTCTAAGAAAATCCTAAGGAAAATAGGAATAGAAAATAGGAAAACAAATGAGCTAGGGTTCCTAAGAGATGGCTGCCCACTTCTCCTCTTTGCTATTTATCTATAGCTCAGCGGATGTGGTAAAGCCCTATTTTACCCCTACAACTTAAAGTAAAGATACACACCCCTCGGGGGCAAATTCGGAAGTTGTAGATCGAGCGGACACGCATCCACCGCAGCCTTGCTTCCCTCCGACGCAAGCTCCGCGATCACGCCGCGTGTCCCCCGCTTCGAAGCTTCTCGTCGCACGCGGTCCACACCGGTCCGGCCGGTGCTCCTCACCTGTCAGACCGGTGCGCCGGTCAGACCAGTGCTCCCCACCGGTCAGACCGGTGCTCCCCACCGGTCAGACCGGTGCGCCGTCTCGTCGCGCCGAGTCTTCGGTCCGTGCTGGTTTTGTAGCCAAACCAACAAACCCCGCGTACATGGCACAGCCTCACCATGCCAAGCTTCGAGCACGCCAAGTCTTTCACCTCCGACTCCCGGACGGTCTACTCGATCTTGCCTCGTTCCTTGACTTGGCCGCCACCAATGTACCGGCACCCTCTCCACGACTTCGTCTTGCTGTTCTTGCACCATGCGAACCGCACTTGATCCCGTCTGGCCACCGGGTCCCTCGAACCAAGCCTACTTGTCTCTCCTTCACCTGGAGGCCACTCTGGCTAAGACCTTTCGCGCTTGTTCTTCACCTGCACCAACGCAAATCAAGCCGCATCCAACACCTGCAATACTAGGCCAAGAGTCAGTCCACACCACGTTGTCAATCACTCATCACTAGAGAGCGACCATCCATTGGTCCTCGGACACACCTGGTCCTCAATCTCCCCCTTGATGAGTGCATTGACAACACTCATAGATACCACATAAAAACGTACCAAAGAAAAAAAGAAAAGAAACGAATAAGCACCTCCAACAAGTGATCGAAAGCCGAAAAGCAAACGACAACAAGATCACTTGAAAGAGAGAGTCTCGGTCCCCTAAGGCAAGGGCAACGGCTCGACACAACCGAGACAAGAAGCTCAACACAAGAGCTAAAGCTCACAACAAAGGAGCGAGAAAGCGAAAACTCACCACAAACGAGCGGAAACACAAGCCACACACAAAGTGACACAAGGAGCTCCCCCTGAACACATGCAAGCTCCCCCTGAACCAATGCATGCAAGCTCCCCCTGAAACTGTGCAAACCAGCCCTGACCGGTCAGACCTGTGACCCACACCGGTCAGACTGGTGCACCGGTTAGACCGGTGACCATATGAACAGCAACTGCAGCGAGTTCTGTTCGGAGACCTTCCAAATGCGCCCAGAGGTGTTTTTCATGCGCCACTTTCTCCCCCTTGTTGACAATGCATGAATCAAGCAAAAAATGCAAAACGAACGACTACGAGCTTCTCAAATAGACAATGAGCACTAAAAAATGCTACAAATGAGATAATGAGCAAGCAAGGTAGTCTAAAGTTTCGTAAAAGCATCGCCTTCAAGATTGTAAAGTTTCATATGCATGTGACAAGGCTATGATCATGTTAAGCAATTTTGCGAAAAATTTCCTCTCATGAGCAAATTCCTAAACATGAGCAAAAAATGCACAAAATAGCTAAAAATCACACGAAGCTCATGCAAAGTCACATATTCTCATCAAAAGATCATTTTGAACACCCACAAGCTATTCCATGTCATGTCAAAGCCACCGAGCCATGTGTCTACTTCTTTAAAGTGAGACTTCTCACGGTAGACAACATGCAACGGTTTAGCACCCAATTTAAGCAAATTAAAGCATAAATGACATGATTCATATGAGAGCATATTTTTCAAGCATAGACATTTCATTTTCAGATTTAAACATGGTACATGAAATGCCTTTGCGGCAAAAAGAAGCTTATGCTCCTCCACATCATCTCAAGTGGGCTAAACATTCATAATGACACATAGGTCTTTGACCTCAAATGACAAGAAAACATGCTTCCTAAGCATAAACTAAGCATGACAAAGCCATTTGAGCACAAAAAGATCATGAAAGTCATTTACTCATGAGAAGGTGTTCATTTAGCATTTTTTAGATAAAAAATTAGCTAGCACATCATGAATATTCAACATGACAATCAAGAGCATAGCTACACATCACCAAAACTAGCAAGCATACCCGCATCTCAAAAGTAGCAAGTTTTAGTTTCCATTGTATATAGGAGAAGCTCATCCTATCAAATGCATAAAAGATACAAAGATGGCTATCCTACATGATATGTTACAGAAAGGTAAACATGTGTGATACATATGCTACATGAGAAGCTCCAAGCACCAACTCAGAAAGGAAAACACACACCAAGCTCACCCCGCAAGCGAGTAAAAGTGGCTTGGTCAAGTAGTTTTGTGAAAATATCGGCTAGTTGGTCTTGGGTGGTTACATGGATCAAGTTGATGTTTCCCTTCTCCACATTGTCCCTCAGGAAGTGGTACCTCACTTCTATGTGTTTGGTTCTGGAATGAAGGACAGGGTTCTTGGCTACACTTATGGCACTGGTGCTGTCACACAAGAGTGGAACACGGGTACACTCCTCACCAAAGTCGCTCATAGTGTAGGTCATCCATAGGAGTTGGGAACAGCAGCTGGCTGCAGCTACATACTCGGCTTCTGTGGTGGATTGTGCTACACTCGACTGCTTGCGGGAAGACCAAGAAACCAAAGAAGAACCAAGAAACTGGCAAGTACCCAAGGGAGACTTGCGATCCAAGCGACACCCAGCAAAGTCCGCATTGGAAAACCCATGCAAACTCAGTGTCGAGGATGCAGAATACCAAAGACCAAATTCAGGAGTGTAGTTCAAATACCTGAAGATCCTCTTGACAGCTTGCCGATGCGAAGTCCTTGGTGAAGCCTGAAAACGAGCGCACAGACATACGCTGAACTGTATGTCCGGCCTCGTCGCTGTCAAGTAGAGGAGGGAGCCGATCATACTTCGGTACTCCTTCTGGTCCACGGGTTCACCATCCTTGTCAGCGTCCAAAGCCGTAGTCGTACTCATCGGAGTCGTCATCGGCTTGGAGTCGTTCATCGCGAACTTCTTGACGATGTCCTTGGTGTACTTCCCTTGATGCACAAATGTCCCATCCTTGAGTTGCTTGATTTGAAGCCCAAGGAAGAACTGCAGCTCACCCATCATCGACATCTCGAACTCCCTGCTCATATCCTCTGCAAACCTTGCAACCAAAGAGTGAGAGGAGCCACCAAAGATAATATCATCCACGTATATCTGAACAATCAAGATGTCAATGCCACTTTTGAGTAGGAAAAGGGTTTTATCTACGGTTCCCATGACAAAGCCCTTGCTCAGCAAAAACCCTCTCAACCTACCATACCATGCTCTGGGTGCTTGTTTTAGGCCATATAGTGCTCGCTGGAGTTTGTACACTCGGTGGGGATACTTTGCACTCTCAAAACCCGGGGGTTGCCTCACATACACTTCTTCCTCTATCACCCCGTTGAGGAAAGCACTCTTCACATCCATCTGAAATAATTTGAACCCTTTAGCAACAGCAAATGCTAGAAGGATCCGAATTGCTTCCAACCGAGCCACAGGTGCAAAGGTTTCCTCATAATCTATCCCCTCCTTCTGATTGAACCCCTGAGCTACTAGCCTAGCCTTGTTTCTCACCACCATCCCATCTTCACCCTCTTTGTTTTTCCACACCCACTTGGTTCCTATAGGATGGCAATTTGGAGGTGGTTCAACTAACACCCAGACTTGGTTTCTCTCAAAGTTTTCAAGCTCCTCATGCATGGCATTGACCCAGTTTGAATCAGATAAAGCATGTCCAATATCTTTGGGCTCAAAGGAAGCAACAAATGCAGAGTGAGCAAAATGAGAGACTGTATGTGATCTCGACCGAGTGGTTCTCTCGTGAAGGTCACCGATGATCGACGAAGGAGGATGATCAGCTTGCACTCGTCTCGGTGCCTCTCTCCTGGAGACCACCTCCCCCTCAGCAGCAGCTTCCACTTGTTCTTGACGAGTCATAGTCGGAGTAGGGGTAGGCCCGACGTCGCACGTAGTCGTCGTAGTGGAAGTAGAGGGTACATGAGCTGGAGGAATCACATCAACTCCATCATCCTCTTCTTCTTGTTGCTCATCCTCAAAGAGCGTCTGTCCCAGCTTGTCATCACCTGCACATTCAAAGCCAATAGAGCTACATGGCTATGTCTCATCGAAGGTTACCTCGCAAGTCTCCATGATTTGGTTAGTTTCAAGGTTAAGTACACGATAAGCTCTAGAATATAAAGCATAACCAAGAAAAATACCATCAGAAGACCGAGCTTCAAACTTGTCTAGCTTCCCCTTCTTGAGTATAAAGCACTTGCAGCCAAAGACTCTAAAGTGACTAACTCTAGGGGCACGACCGTGCATAAGCTCATAGCAAGTTTTCTTTTTGAAAGCTCGAAGGAAAATTCGATTTGAGACATGGCATGCGGTGTTGACAGTCTCGGCCCAATATTTCCTAGGAGTCTTGTGCTCATCGAGCATCGCCCTAGCCATTTCACAAAGGGTCCGATTTTTCCTTTCCACGACACCGTTCTGAGGAGGAACATACGGTGAAGAAAACTGGTGTTCAAGACCAAGATCACAACAGAAAGTCTCAAAACGAGAGTTTTTGAATTCTGTGCCATTGTCACTGCGAATCGCTCGAATGGCTTCACCATGTCTCTCGTTCTTCAACCTCAAGATCAGATCTCGAACAAAATCAAATGTTTCAGATTTGTCGGCCAAGAAAAAGACCCAAGCATAGCGAGAGTAGTCGTCCACAACCACAAGGACATACCACTTCCCACCCACCGAGCGAACGTGAGCCAGACCAACCAAGTCCATGTGTAAAAGCTCCCCTGGACGCTCAGTCATGACAGCAGTCAAGGGTGGGTGAGGAGTGGCTACCTTCTTGCCATGCCTACACGGGGCACACACCAAATCATTCTCAAATTTCAGCCTCGGCAATCCTCGGACAAGTTCGAGCCCACTCAAGCGAGAAAGCAAATCAAAGCTCAAGTGACCCAAACGCCTATGCCATTTCCACAACTCGGCAGAAAAACCAGCCATCAAACACCGAGAAGGACCTGAAGCCTGAGAAAAATCTGCTCGAAAGACTCGACCCTCGGGGACGATCATACAGACAAGATCGCCTCGAGAATCAAGTACCCGAGAAGCACCCAACTTAAAGCGAACCTCAAACCCCTCGTCAAGCAACTGAGAAACAGAAAGCAAATTAAAGCCAAGAGACTTGACGAGGGCCACACGCTTCAAAGTTACCTTCTCATTTACCTTGATCTCGCCTTCTGAAAGCACACGTCCTCTTCCATTGTCCCCGAAAGTGATGTACTCTTTGGTCATCACCGGGGTGAGGCTGGAGAACCACCTTCGATCTCCGGTCATGTGTCGAGAACAACCGGAGTCGATCAACCAAAGGCTCTCCACACCTCCCACCTGCAAAATCAGAACCGAGAACGAGAGTGAGCAAACGACTCAACACTGGGGTTAGAACAAAAACTGTTAAACCAGTGTCGAGCCATCTGCTCAAAGGAAGGGTTAGCAAAGTCCACACTACCACTAACCATCTGAGGAACCGTCTCACGTCTCATCTGAGGGGTACGAGCACCACGAAAGGGAAAATGTGGTCCGTAGCTCCTCTGAGACTCAAAGCTGCGTCTGTTCCTCCCAAACTCGTATCGATCACGAGCAAAGGAACGACCAGCAAACTCCACACACCCTGACCCAAAGTACCCAGCACCACGAGGTCCACCGGTCTGACCGGTCAGCCCCACCGGTCTGACCGGTGCCCTCTGCACAGCCCCAGCCCTGCCCCTCGGAACCTCTCTAATCACAGCAGCTTTCCTAGGCAGTGTAGCACGAGGCTCAGGCACACCACGAGAAGGGCGGTACCTGTCCTTGCTTGCCTTCAACCTAGCAACCCTCTCATCCTTCCTCCTCCTAAAGCAGAACTCCTCCTGGTGACCATCCTTCCCACAATACCCACAGTGGTATAGGATGGGTTTGGCTTTGGGTTCTCTCTAGGCTGAACCTTCTCACTAGTCTTCTCACCCGACTCAGGCACAAACACTACTCTCCTCTGGAGGTTGTGTGTCTTGGGTGGAAAGGAAGGTGGATCTGGGGTTGTGTCTAGCTTACTCAGGAGGTGGTTCGGCTTGGGTTTCCATTTGTTGGTAGGTGTAGGTTGTGGTGGAATGGGAATGCTCTCCGCTCTCTCTTCCTTCTCACCACTGCTCTCACCAACAACTCTCTCTGATCCAAGCCCCCTACCATCAGCTCGCTTGAACTGCTCAATCATCATCCTCAATTGAGGCTCTCTGCCCGACAACCAACCCAAACACTGACGCAACTCATCATTTTCAGTTTGCAAGCGGTTAGCATAGTGTTCAAGTTCAAGGTTCACAAGAGAAGCAGTTTCACAGCCAGAGCAAGCAGCAGCAACAGGTGACTTCAAAGCAGCCTCAAGAGAAACTATGCGAGCATGAGATTCATCTAGTTTACCATGCAAAGCAGGACACGAGGTACAAGCTCCTAACAAAGCAGGTCTAGACTTCAACTCAACAATTTCAGCCCTAACCGCATCTAGTTCCTCAAGATGAGAGGCATACTTAGCTTTAAGCTCAGACAAGTCAGCCAAGAAAACATTGCAATCTATGCATTCAGGTTCATCAGTCAAAACAGGTGCAGTTTTCAAAGACTCTATCTGAACTCTAGCATCAACAAGAGAAGATTCTAGTTCCATGACCTTTTCTCTAGCATCACCTAGCAAAGATCTAAACTCTCTCTTCTCCTTGTTGGTTTTCCTAAGCACATCATCTCTATTATCTAGCAGAGCATTCAACTGAGCAATCTCCTCAAGCAAGACATCGGGATCACGACTCACCTCTTCCTCGGAGTCGCACTCGGAGTCGGAGTCGTCCTTTCTGCTCTTCTTGCTGTCGGAGCTACGCACCATGCCGCAGAGGCCGCTTCTCGCGACGAAGCTCAGGCCGTTGAAGTTCTTGCTGGAGTGCTTCTTCTCCTTGTAACGGCTGCTGTCCTCGTCGTCGCTGCTCGAGCTCAACGTAGTGTAGCAAGAACTGGAGTCGATGTCGCTTGCGCCAGCAACCATCGCTCGGTCCGTCTTCTTCTTGTAGTAGCCGCCGCTCTTCTTGGTCTGCCGCTCACCCTTGTTCTTGTGCTTGGCGTAGTCGTTCTTGGGACGGCGCCTGTTGTAGTCGTTCTTGGGCTTGTGCTTGTAGTCGTTCTTGACCTCCATGGCTTCGGGACACTCAGCGATGAAGTGCCCCATCTTGCCGCACCTGTAGCACGTACTCGAGTTCCGCCTGGATCCCTTGCGGTTCTCGTACATGCGCCTGAACCTCTTGGTCAACAACGCCAAGTCATCCTCGCTCAGCACCTCGAACTCCTCATCTGGCAAAGACACAAGAGAAGACAAAGCAAACTGTCGAGAAGAAGAGTTAGCTGCAAATCCTGTTCTCGAGCCGGTGACCAGAGCCAAACTATGTGGATTAGTCTGGTTCTCTGTCTTGGCTCTCAAGGCCCTATCTACCTCTGAGGACTTGAGCTTGGAGAAGAGCTCGTCCACGGTGAGTGTCTCATACCCACCGGACTCCATGATGGCCTCGACCTTAGCACTCCACACGATACGATCCAGAGAGTGTAAGAGCTTCACAGCTCTATCATGATCATCGTACGGGAGGACGGTCACGTTGGCCCTCATGTTGTTCACAACACAGGTGAAGCGCTGGAACATGGTGTCGATTGACTCACCGGGGAGATGAGTGAAATTCTCGTACTCTCTCCGGTAAGTCGCGAACAACCGAGCCTTGACTTGGTTGTTTCCACCATGGGCAACTTTTAGTTTCTGCCAGATCTTCCAGGCCAAGTTCTCTCCCAAAACACAATTGAATTCATGTTCAGAGAGAGCATGGTACAGGAAATCCACGGCCTTGTTGTTGGCCTCGAAAAGATCCCTGGTGCCTGGTAGCAGGAAACTCTGGGGTATGACATAGGTAGTGTCTACCGTCACATCCCAAATCAGCTGTCCCTTGCCACGGAGAAACGCCCCCATGCGGGCTTCCCACATCTGGTAGTTCTTTCCATCGAAGTGCGGAGGTCCCGAATTCCGCTCTTGATACGCCATCTTTGGATCTCGAACCGGTTAGAGTTAGAAGACCCTTAACTCAGCTCTGATACCACTTGTAGGACCGAGATGGCGACCAGAGAGGGGGGGGGGTAGTGAATGGGAGCTAATTAAAATTCTTCTCCAAGGAGACGAATATGTAGATAACCTGCATTGGAAAAGGGTTATGTTTATTTCTAAAGATGATATCATTTCTGCATAGCCATAACGACCAACAAGTAACAGCCGCTCCTAGCAAAATTAGCGATTTTAAATCTTTTTCAATCCTCCATAGCCAACTCCCAAATATATTGGACACACTACGAGGTTGAGACAAACCTAAAGCTGCAAGAATCATAGACCACACTACCCGAGCAAAATGACAGTCGAAGAAAAGGTGCTTAATTGTTTCATCTTTGTGGTAGAAATAACAAATTTTGCTTCCTTGCCAGTTGCGTTTTGCTAAGTTATCTTTTGTTAGAATTACTTCTCTTTGCACGTACCACATAAAGATCTTTATTTTCAAGAGGGCTTTTAATTTCCACAAGCGCTTGTTTGCCTGCCCCTGTTAGACAATTTTGACAAGGCGTTATAGAGTTTCTCTCGGGTTTTAGCCATTGACACACTGCAAATACCATTTTATCAACACGCATTTTAATGGGCACACAGTTACTAGAAAAATTCAAGCACTCCCCAGGACATGTTGGCTTGTGGTCAACAAGCATTTCTCTTGGTCTTAGCCATTCACACAACGACGAGGAGGGATCGGTCAATGAAAGCACATGGATTGTTTCGTTATCTGGCTCTCGAATGATCGATCCAAGGACATGGAGTGGAGCGTGCATGATTGACATGCATGGTTTGCGGGCGACGCACCACGACACCATGCACGTCCACGACCCATCGACACCGTGCGCTACCCACAGGATAGAACTATTACTAATGGTGTTTAGATTAGGAGCGAAGCCAGAGGCAGCCACCGATGCCAGCTAACGAGCGCCAACAGATTCTCATTATAATGTTTACGTAAAGACTGGGAAATTGTAAAACCTTCATAACTTTTCTTAGTCCTGTGACATCACTCTTTTTTATGATATAAGAATGTCAGTATGTTGGTCTTTTTGATCGGTATCCAAAATGTTGTTTCAGGTTGCAAGAATTAAAACTGAGAAAATACTTATTACGATAGTTGAAACTGAATTGGAGAAGAGAAAAGATGAGGGAAGATGCCTTGCAAGCTTCGGAGGACAATCTCAATTCTTTGAGAGTTGTCAAAAAAAAAATCTCAATTCTTTGAGTAAGAAACAATAGTGCACTTTGAAAATCTCTCTCTTTCTTGGTTGCCCATAAATAGTTGTTTTGCTGAAACATCAGTCTTTTCTTAGTAATAGCCTCACATTTCAGAGTGTGTTTATGTTGGCTACTAATCTTTTTTTTTACAGATTGGCTTATGACTTGAAGGGACTGTTGACAAAAGGATTTTTTGGATCCCTTCGTTGGGAGTCCCTACAGTTGTCGCAGAGTGGTGCTAGTATTTCTTGGCTCATTCCTTTAGTGGTATTCTTGAGCTCTACTGATGTATAGATGGATCAGCTGTCAATTCCTGGTTCTAGGAGAAGGATTTGTTGCACTCCCATCAACATGTTATTCTCATGCCAATTAGGCAGCATGGTTGATCTCAAGAGAAGCATTTCATGTACAAATTTACATTTTATTACTTTTTAGCATCATTTCTTATTATTGCTTGTTTAATTAATGTCAAGTCATTTACCTGAATTATTGTTCCTGCATACAAATGTGGCAGTACAATGATTTTATACTTGCATGGTTCCTATAGGCTAAAATCCTTTAATTTCTACAAACATTTCATATGAACCGAGCAGTACGGTCATCCTCCATTAGGCTTTAAATTTTATTCAATAGTTTGCACTGTAATGCTTTGATATTGCTTCTATATGAAATGAATCAGGAGCCAAAGTGTTGGAGCACTACTATATGTTACATGTCATTCAGTTGGTATAGTTTACTTAGATAGCTCTCAAGTTTACTTACAAATAGTTTACAAATAATCTCAAACTCTCAAGAATAAATAGCTTTCTTAGATAGCAAATCACAATTAGAAAATTAAGTTGCAAAGTTAGTTAGGTATTTTGTAACAAAATTAACTTGTAGAATTAGTTAATATGTTTAGAACATATATGAGGTGGGTTATTTCTCTCTAGAAAAGATAACAAAGTACATTAATTTAGAAGTAAATGGTACAATTTCTTTTGTGTTTGCATCCCGATCCCTTAAAATCTTGGATATAATTTAGTTTGAATATATTTTTTTGGTGAATATGGATTCTACATTTGCGAGTTATGGAACAATACTCAAGCACAAACTGCACAATTTTTATCATGTGATTTTGTTGGGGGGAATCATAAGTTTTTGTTATCTCATTCTTCATTAAGGGAGGTACAGAAGTTGTCTTCCTAACACATTGATGCTTCTTCACGAAATCTTGGCTATAAGTTGCTGACATCAGGTGGGTTGATAAGGTTTCAGAGGGAGATGGTTTAGAATTTAGAGATTAATAAAGATCAAGTGGTTATGAAGAAAATGAAGACCATCCTTAACAAATACTACAAGGATCAAAATATATATATAGATGTCTTCGATGGCTGATGTCATGTGGCTGATGGTCAGGCTTTGATGGATTGCTCCTTCCATTCACTACCGGAAACCGCCCTTTTGCCGTGCGCCTGCGGCGCACGGCAAAGGCCGCACGGCAGCGATTAGCACGGCAAAGGCGGCTTTGCCGTGCGCCTTTTATCGCGCGCACGGCGAACCCCTTTGCCGTGCGCCAGGGGCAGCGCACGGCAAAAAAAGTCGCCTGACGGCGCGGGCACGGAGATGGCACGTGGGCCCCATAGCTTTGCCGTGCGCCGGAGACGCGGCGCACGACAAACGCCTGGACAGAGCTGTGACGGCGGCGGCGCGGGTGTAACGGTTGAAAGGGGCCTTTGCCGTGCGCTCCACATCTGGCGCACGGCAAAGATTGAATCTTTGCCGTGCGCCTGGGAGGTGGCGCACGGCAAAGTGACAATTAGGCACCATAGCAATGGTCTCTTTGCAGTGCGCCCCCTGTTTGGCGCACGGCAAAGTGACCATTTTTTTCCTTTTTTTTTGTTTTTCGCGTATAAAAATCCCCACTCATCCGAAAATCACAGGCATAATATATATATCATAATAATCATGCATCATATATATATCACAATAACCATCATAAGCACTTAATATAGATAAATCCACAAGTTCAACAACAACGAGTCCACTAGTACATCCACACATCCACAGTTCATCCACAAGCATTATCCAAGTTCATCGACAAGTCCACAAAGTTCAGAAACTCAAATTAAGTAAACAGGCTCAATGAGAAGGAGGTGGCTCAAACGGGGGCTGTGGGCCGCCCATCAGAGGTGGGAAAAACTGCTGTGGGGGAAATGTCGGTGACATGCCCGGCGACGCTTCGAGATTATTCGATGCCGCTGAAGGACCGATTAGGCGAACCAGAGAGGGGGGGAGTGAATGGGAGCCGATAAAAATTCTTCTCGAAGGAGATGAGAACTCCAACAAGACGAACACGGCTTCCAACTCACGTCTCCGACCCAACTACCCAAGTTGGTCAAGACCACGCAGCCACTGGAGTGCTACTGGTCCTAGGAACCAACACTCAACCTTCCTAGCCAAAACTCACCAAAACACACAGCGGAAACTTGCACGGCTTGCTGCCTGTGCTACACCGGTCAGACCGATGGCCTGCTCCGGTCAGACCGGTGACACCGGTCAGACCGGTGAACAGAGCCGGTCAGGCCGGTGGCTACAGCAGCCGCACAGCAAACGTTCCAGGAAGCCTCAGTGAATCCTCTAGGCCCTGGAACAAAAACCACCACGATACACAACCTGTGAGGAAGAAGAACCCCTCACAAACCCTAGCAAAACAACTCCAAACACTCCAAGAACTGATCAGCAGGACCACGGGACAAAACCACACGGACAAGGTTGTTCCCCGAGACAAAAACCCACCAAGGGCTAGCACCGGTCAGACCGGTCAAGAGCACCGGTCAGACCGGTCGTGCCTGGGCAGCTCGGGATGAACAGCGCCCGCGAGTCAACTCCTCCAAATCCAACTCCCGATCTCCCGATCCGCTCCACGGTTTTGCACAAGACTTTGGGGATAGTAGGAACACCTCATGGGTACTCCATAGCCAAGATTTGGTCCACCAAAACTTGTCAAATCAAGAGGAATCGAATAAATCCCACCAAGAACGCCTCTAACCCTAGAGCCACGAAAACCCCAAAATCGAGCCCCTTTGCTCACGGATTTGGAAGGGGAATCAAAGGGAAAAGAACCACGAAGGGTTCATGCATACATCCCCCACCAAATCCCAAAGAGAAAGGCCTCGAAATCGCTCCAAGAAAATCGCCAAGAAAAGGCTCCGAAAATCACCAAAAAGGAGAAACGGGAAAGACACATCCAAGCCTTGAGGAACCACGCCGAATCATCTATACATACCAAAGAGGTTCATACAAGGTCTAGCTTGCCGCCCGATCATCCTTCCCTCTCACAAGATCTCACCATGAAGCTCTCAAGCTAGTCCTACGAAAATCCTAAGAAAATAGGAAGGAAAAATAGGAAAACCAAATGAGCTAGGGTTCCAAGAGATGGCTGCCATCCTCTCACCACTTGGGTTATATGGAGGCAACCGAAAGACTAAAATACCCTTACTAGCTAACTAGGGATACATGCCCCTCGAGGGCGAAATTGGAAGTCTTTGTCTTCGCACCATCGGACGGATGCCCAGCGACCGCAAGCTTGCTTAGCCTCGACGCAAGCCTTGCGATCCCGACGCGTGTCCTCCGCTTCGAAGATTCCGGACTGCGTCGTCGCACACCGGTCAGACCGGTTATCCTCACCGGTCAGACCGGTACCCACCGGTCAGACCGGTCAGACCCACCGGTCAGACCGGTCTGGAGCTGCTGCACCTCCGTCTTCGGTTCTTCGGTCTTGGCTTTGTGGATCAACCAAGGAACCCAGTGGTTTTCTGGTGAACCACCGGAAACCCCGCGAACTCGGTGTAGCCTCCGCCAATCACCACTCATGACTCGGCTCCCACGTAGTCCCGGCTCGACCTTGGTTTTGAGGCTCAACCAAGAAACCGTCCATGACTTCATCTTGCCGTTCTTGCCACCATGCGGCCCGCACTTGACCCCGCTGGCCACCGGGTCCCTCGAACCAAGCCTACTTGTCTTCTCCACACCTGGAGGCCTCACCGGCAACGACCTTTCACGCTTGTTCTTCACCTGCACCTGCACCAGTCAAGCCGCAACCTGCACCTGCAATACTTAGCCAAGAATCAGTCCACACCACGTTGTCAATCACTCATCACACCAGGAAGCGACCATCCACCGGTCCTCGAACCACACCTGGCTCTCAATCTCCCCCTTGATGAGTGCATTGACAACACACACGTTTTGGTAACCAAGAGAAAAGGAAAAGAAAAGAAACGACTAAAAGAAACTCCAACAAGCGATCGAAAGCCAAGGAAAAGGCAAAGAGCAAGATCACTTGAAGAAGACAAGTCTCGGACCCCTTAGGCAAGGGCAACGGCTCGACACATCCGAGACAAAACATGCTCAAGCAAAGAGCACAAACCATCAAACCAAAGCTCGAAAACCACAAAGAGCTCCCCCTGCACACATGCAAGCTCTCCCTGAACCGATGCAACTCCCCCTGGACAAATGCATGCGAACCACTTCACAAAACAGAGCAGCTGCAACAGCTCAGCTCTGACCGGTCAGACCGGTCGACACCACCGGTCAGACCGGTGGGCAACATGTGAACAGGACCAGCACTCTGACCGGTCAGACCGGTGACCTCAACCGGTCAGACCGGTGCACAACAGAGCCCAAAAATAGCTCGAAACCACCTGAAAACCTTCCAAATGCATTCAGTAGGCCAAAACATGCTCAAACTTCTCCCCCTTGTTGACAATGCATGAATCAAGCCAAAAATGCAAAAAATGCAACCTAGAGCTTCTCAAATAGACAAAATTCAACATAGGATGCTACACATGTCCAAACGAGCAAGTTAGATACTCTATAGCTTCGTAAAGACATAAACTTCATGATCACCAAGTTTCACAACCATTGGGCGAAGCTAAGATAGAATTTAGCAATTTTGCGAAAAATCACCCTCTCATGAGCAAAGTCCTAAACATGAGCAAAACATGTCAAAATGGCAAAGCCACACAAACTTCATGCTAGGACAACCATTCTAAGCATAAGACCATCATAAACACCCACAAGCACCTCATGTCATGTCAAAGCCACCGAGCCATGTGCCTACTTCTATATATGAGACTTCTCATTGGTAGGCATCATGCAACGATTTAGCACCCAAAGCAAATTAAAATTAGCACATATGACATGGGAGCACATTTTTCAAGCAATTTACATTTCATTTTCAGATTTATAATTGGTACATGAAATGTCTTTGCGACAAAAAGGAACTTATGCCCCTCCACAAGATGAAGCATGGGGGCTAAACATTCATGATGGCAAATGAGCCTTTGGCCCCATATGATCAAAATAAGCTATCCAACCACAAATTAAGCATAGCCAAGCCACTAAAACATGTCAAGATCATGTAAAGGCATTTACTCACAAGAGAGCGAATATATGAAATTTTTCAAAAGCATAGCCATCAACCATGGATACAAACCAAGATTATCAAGAGCTAAGCCAAACTAACCATAGCTTACCAAATTAGCTCACAAAGACATATATGTCATTCCATGGTGAACAATGTGTATAAGAGAAGCCTTTCCTAAACAATGCATATGATACAAAATGCATGCAACCTAAGATACAAAGATGCCTATACATCATGTTACATATGCCATGCCAAATGCAAGAAATGCACAAAGGAAAGCTATACATATGCTACAAAGGAGCTCCCACACACAAAGCTCACAAACGACCGGCTCCTCGAGGGGAGGCAAAAAGGGCTCGACACCACCGGCAAAAAAACAAAGGAGAACAAAACTCACAAGCTCCGTCTAAACACATGCACTAGGGCCAAAGAGCATACAAAGCTCACCCTTAGTACATATGATAGAGCAAAGAGCACACTAAGCACACAGGCTCCCCCTAAACTCATGCATTAAGGTCAAAGAGCATACAAAGCTCACCTTACATACATGAGATAGGGCAAGGAGCAAAACGAACCAAGTGGCTTGATCAAGGCCACACATTTGAAGATCACAAAAATACTTACCTTGATCATTTCTTCAGAAGTCACCTGTCCTTGTCCACGGTCCCCGAAAGTGATGTACCTCCATATCATCACCGGGGTATGAGGCCGGAGAACCACCCCCGATATCAACCAAATGTTCTCCGGGTCTCCCACCTGCAACTCAAAACCAAGAGCGAGAGCGAGCAAACGACTCAACACTGGGGTTAGTACCAAAGGTGTCAAACCAGTGCCGGGCCATTTCCTCAAAAGTAGGGTTAGCAACATCCATCCTACCGCGCCTATCAAAACTGCGATCCATCCCATCTAACCTATCAAACCTGGAACCACCATGGGTAAACCACTCCCGTCTCACTGGAGGAGTACGAGTACCACAAAAGGGAAACCGTGGTCCGTAGCCCCTCTGAGACTCAAAGCTGCGACCTCTCCCAAACTCGTATTGATCACGAGGTGGAGAACGTCCAGCAAACTCAACACCACCAGACTCAAAGCGCCTACCACCTGTTCCACGACCAAACAGGCTGAACCCTCTAGCTTCACAATCCCGGAAACCAAACTGTCCAGCACTCTGCCTAGCACCGGTCTGACCGGTCACTCTGACCGGTCTGGCCGGTGGTCCTCGGCCAGCAAACCTGCCTCCACCTGAAGCTCTCCTATCTCTCCATGCTGGAACTGTATGCACAACACCCTTTCCCTTAGGTAGTGGCATACGAGGCTCAGGCACACCATGAGAAAGGTGGTACCTGTCCTTGTTTGCCCACTCCTTAGCCATTCTCGCCTCTCTCCTTCTCTTATAGCAAAACTCTCTCTTGTGACCATCCTTTCCACAAAACTCACAATGGAAACGGATTGGTCTTAGCTTAGGCTTGGGGTGAGGTTCTTCACATGGCTTCTCACTAGATTTCCCACTTGGTTTCTCACTAGGCTTTTCACTTGCCTTCTCACTTGGTTTTTCTCTCGGTTTAAGCAACTGGTTTGGATTGGGTGTAAACCTGTCTTTGAGCGTGGGTTGTGGTGGGACTGGAATATTCCCAAATTTCCCTTCTCTCTCATCACTGCTCTCACCAAACTTAACAGATCCCAAAGCCCAACCATCAAAGCGCTTATAACCGGAAATCATCATGCCAAGCTGAGGTTCCTGACTAGACAACCAACTCAGCACTTCACGCAACTTACTGTTCTCATCCTGCAAATGATCAACACATTTTGCAAGTTCCAAATTCTTCACAGCATGTAATTCACAGGTAGAGCAAGCAGTAGGAATAGGCACTTTCAAATCAGCCTCAAGCGAAACAATGCGAGAACGAAGCTCAGCAATTTTTTCATGCAAACCAGGGCAAGAAGTACATGCACCAAGCAAAGTGGGTCTAGATTGCAGCTCAGCCAACTCAACCCTAAGCACATCTAGTTCCTCACACTTGGAGGCATGCTTTTCCCTAAGAGCAGTCAAATCAGCTAGGAAAACAGAGCAATCAGCACAATCAATCTCATCAGAAACCACAGGGCTAGCCTTAAGCGAATCGATTTCAAGCTTGCCATCAAGAACCTGTGTTTCTAGCTCAGCCACTCTAGTCCTAGCATCTTCAAGCAAAGCTCTAAGCTCCTTCCTAAGCTTCTTAGCCTCTCTAAGCATGTGATCGCGATTATCAAGCAAGTCAACCAACTCCTCATTCTCCTTGCGTAAAGAAGAGAGCTCATCACATACCTCATCCTCGGAGTCGGAGTCTGATTCCGAGGCGTTCTTCTGGCTTCTCTTGCTGCCGGAGCTGCGTGCCATGCCGCATAGCCCATCCTTCTTGTTGCAGCCTCTCGAAGTCTTGCTTGCGGTACAGCAAAGGCCGTTCAAGTACTTGCCGAAGTCCTTCTTCTTCTTTCTGTGCTTCCTCTTGCTGTCCTCTTCTTCTTCTTCTTCGCTCGAGCTTGATGACACATCCTCAGAGTCGGAGTCGATGTCGCTCGATCTCTTGATCTTTTCTCGGGTCCGTGTCTTCCTCCCATGTTCATGTTCCTTCTTCTTGGATCTTCTTCCTTTGTCCTTGGACTTGTGCTTGTCGTGGTTGTTCACCTTCGGACACTCGGCGAAAAAGTGTCCGGTCTTGCCGCACTTGAAACACGCTCTCGAGTTCCTCCTTGAGTTCACCCGGTTCTCGTGCAGCCTCTCGAACCGCCTGGTCAGCAACGCCAGCTCGTCCTCTCCAAGCACGTCGAACTCCTCGTCTGGCAAAGACATCAAAGAAGACAGAGAGTACATCCTGGAAGATGCGTTAGCGTTAGACTTAGCTCCTTTGCCACTGACGAGAGCGAGACTATGAGAATCAGTCGGGCTCTCGATCTTGGCTGTCATACCACGGTCCAACTCAGCCGACTTGAGCTTCGAGAACAGCTCGTTCACCGTCAAGGTGTCATACTTCTCGGACTCAACAATAGCCTCAAACTTCCCGTCCCATACGGTGCGATCCAACGAGTGCAAGAGCTTCACGGCTCTATCATGATCATTGTATGGGAGGACGTCCACATTGGCTCTCATGTTGTTCACAACGACCGTAAATCGCTGGAAAAGGGCATCGACGGACTCGCCGGGGAGATGAGTGAAGTTCTCGTACTCTCTCCGGTAAGTCGCGTACATCCGAGCCTGAACCTGAGCATTCCCAGCATGAGCATCCTTCAACTGCTCCCAAATCCTACAAGCTAAGTCCTCTGTCTGAACCCGATCGAATTCAGGCTGACACAGAGCACGAAACAAGTAGTCGACAGCCTTGTTGTTGGCTTCGAACATATCCCTCGATCCTGGAGCAAGGAAGTTCATCGGATGAACATAAGCTGTGTTCACCGTGACATCCCAAAGGATCTGACCCTTTCCGCGGAGGAACGCCGCCATCCGCCTTTGCCACATCTGGTAGTTCTTCCCATCGAAGTGCGGAGGACCCGAACCCCGTTCCTGGTACGCCATCTTTGGATCTTAGACTGGTAAGAGTCAATAAAGACCCGAACCGGCTCTGATACCAATTGAAGGACCGATTAGGCGAACCAGAGAGGGGGGGAGTGAATGGGAGCCGATAAAAATTCTTCTCGAAGGAGATGAGAACTCCAACAAGACGAACACGGCTTCCAACTCACGTCTCCGACCCAACTACCCAAGTTGGTCAAGACCACGCAGCCACTGGAGTGCTACTGGTCCTAGGAACCAACACTCAACCTTCCTAGCCAAAACTCACCAAAACACACAGCGGAAACTTGCACGGCTTGCTGCCTGTGCTACACCGGTCAGACCGATGGCCTGCTCCGGTCAGACCGGTGACACCGGTCAGACCGGTGAACAGAGCCGGTCAGGCCGGTGGCTACAGCAGCCGCACAGCAAACGTTCCAGGAAGCCTCAGTGAATCCTCTAGGCCCTGGAACAAAAACCACCACGATACACAACCTGTGAGGAAGAAGAACCCCTCACAAACCCTAGCAAAACAACTCCAAACACTCCAAGAACTGATCAGCAGGACCACGGGACAAAACCACACGGACAAGGTTGTTCCCCGAGACAAAAACCCACCAAGGGCTAGCACCGGTCAGACCGGTCAAGAGCACCGGTCAGACCGGTCGTGCCTGGGCAGCTCGGGATGAACAGCGCCCGCGAGTCAACTCCTCCAAATCCAACTCCCGATCTCCCGATCCGCTCCACGGTTTTGCACAAGACTTTGGGGATAGTAGGAACACCTCATGGGTACTCCATAGCCAAGATTTGGTCCACCAAAACTTGTCAAATCAAGAGGAATCGAATAAATCCCACCAAGAACGCCTCTAACCCTAGAGCCACGAAAACCCCAAAATCGAGCCCCTTTGCTCACGGATTTGGAAGGGGAATCAAAGGGAAAAGAACCACGAAGGGTTCATGCATACATCCCCCACCAAATCCCAAAGAGAAAGGCCTCGAAATCGCTCCAAGAAAATCGCCAAGAAAAGGCTCCGAAAATCACCAAAAAGGAGAAACGGGAAAGACACATCCAAGCCTTGAGGAACCACGCCGAATCATCTATACATACCAAAGAGGTTCATACAAGGTCTAGCTTGCCGCCCGATCATCCTTCCCTCTCACAAGATCTCACCATGAAGCTCTCAAGCTAGTCCTACGAAAATCCTAAGAAAATAGGAAGGAAAAATAGGAAAACCAAATGAGCTAGGGTTCCAAGAGATGGCTGCCATCCTCTCACCACTTGGGTTATATGGAGGCAACCGAAAGACTAAAATACCCTTACTAGCTAACTAGGGATACATGCCCCTCGAGGGCGAAATTGGAAGTCTTTGTCTTCGCACCATCGGACGGATGCCCAGCGACCGCAAGCTTGCTTAGCCTCGACGCAAGCCTTGCGATCCCGACGCGTGTCCTCCGCTTCGAAGATTCCGGACTGCGTCGTCGCACACCGGTCAGACCGGTTATCCTCACCGGTCAGACCGGTACCCACCGGTCAGACCGGTCAGACCCACCGGTCAGACCGGTCTGGAGCTGCTGCACCTCCGTCTTCGGTTCTTCGGTCTTGGCTTTGTGGATCAACCAAGGAACCCAGTGGTTTTCTGGTGAACCACCGGAAACCCCGCGAACTCGGTGTAGCCTCCGCCAATCACCACTCATGACTCGGCTCCCACGTAGTCCCGGCTCGACCTTGGTTTTGAGGCTCAACCAAGAAACCGTCCATGACTTCATCTTGCCGTTCTTGCCACCATGCGGCCCGCACTTGACCCCGCTGGCCACCGGGTCCCTCGAACCAAGCCTACTTGTCTTCTCCACACCTGGAGGCCTCACCGGCAACGACCTTTCACGCTTGTTCTTCACCTGCACCTGCACCAGTCAAGCCGCAACCTGCACCTGCAATACTTAGCCAAGAATCAGTCCACACCACGTTGTCAATCACTCATCACACCAGGAAGCGACCATCCACCGGTCCTCGAACCACACCTGGCTCTCAGCCGCCGATTGATTCTGTAAAAAAAAAGAGTAGATTGCATGTGAGAGAAGAATCAAGTTCTCTAAGTTATAATCTAAGTTCTCTAAGTTATAATGTAATTTCTCTAAGTCTCTACTATCTCTAGGTCTCTAAGTTATAATCTAAGTTCTCTAAGTCTCTACTTTCTCTAGGTCTCTAAGTGAGTCTAAGTCTCTACGTTCTCTAAGTCTCTAATCATTGAAATGAAACAACAAGATTGTCAAGTAATTCACAGCAGGAGTTTGCAGGAGCTGGAGCCGGAGTCGGAATGAACATGATCGGGGGCATCGGTTGACCGCTCTGAACAGCTAGCATGCAAGCGTGCATGTGATGGGTCATCTGCTGTTGCTGTAGAGCCAGCTGCTGCTGCATCTGCAGGGCCATCTGCTGCTGCTGCTCGGCCACCTGCTGGGCCACCCGCTGCTCAACCGTGGCTAAGGCCGCCTGGTGTGCCGCTTCTTGCTCATCCAGCCGGACCTACAATTGTTCATCCCAATGTTACAATGCAAAGGAAACCTATGTAGAAATTCAGTAACGATGAATAAAACAGAAATAACCTAAAGTCGCTCCACGTGGACCAGTGCCACGGACGGCCGTGAGAGTATGGGAGGGCTACTGCTTGTGCACCTTGCTCGGAGGGCCGCGAGAGTGGGAGTACTAGTCGTGTCTAAAATGCTGTCGCCAATATAGTAATGGCCATGCTTCTTTCCTCCTCCCACCCTCATGATCACCTCTCCATCAAGCGGCGCACTGGTCAGATCCCACTCTGGCCCATGGACCTTCCTTCCCGTCTCTGTGTACACATTGATGCGGCCGTGGATGGAGGGATTGCTGTATGCCTCGGGCGGGTTGTCAGGGTTGTAGGTGGTCTCGGACGTGGACGCCTTGCCCTTGTGGGACAAGGCCCATCCCATGAACTCGTTGCACTCAGCGCCTCCATGTGCGTTGGACTGCGAAAAAATAGCAAGTTGATTACAAATTATGCGTAATTGAATGTTACAACAAAGAAATGAATATTCATACCCATCTAACCCTGTATTGCTCGTTGGTAAGGTTGCCTTGATGGTGTGTTGGGTATGGCATCAGCAAACACTTCTGTCGGCCAGTGTCGTGCTTCGCCTGCCACTCCGGTGTGAACCACCTGGCCACTATGTGTTTCCAGCACTCGGAATCGTTATGGCACCACCACGCAGGCGTCTACATGTGATCAAGTGAATGACATGAAAGAAGATCATATTAAGCGATGTTCTTAATTTGAGAATAAATCTAATTTTACCTCCTCGTATTGTGGCCAGGTCAGCTTAGAGGTTCTTGCTTCCGCTTTTGACATCTTCTTTCCAAGCTTTGAAGCGCTATAGTTTATGACGCACTGAACTTGCGCCTCGTAATGCATGTCCAGCACCAGCTTCTTGCATACCCTGTCCTGCACCTCCTCTGCCTTCTCAGCATATCCATCCGCCAACCTGTAGAAATCCTGCATATAAACAAGATGATCTCCAGTCAATATTCCAAAAATGTTCAATGAATACGATGAATTGAGTAGTGTAGTGCGAGAAAGACTTACCCACAGCTCGGCCTTCACCCGCTCCGCCTTACTCTCGTAGCACCTGTCGTTCCTATCGAGAGTATCGGGGGTATTTTTGTAGTATGCCCATGTCTAGGCCGGCTCGTACCTGACAGCATCACCCTCACCCATCCGGACCATGCCTGGGAAGTACAACCTGCACAAAAGACCCAGGATGCTGTTGACCAAGTGGTTGTGACCAACAGGAACGACGATTTCCCAACTCCTGCCAAAAGTGAAAAAGATGAAATATTAGTTTCTATTGTGATTTCGAGCTATCAAATGCAAAAGTATTGGCAACATCTAAAGTTACTTACCGTGTGCCCTCGGGTTTAATCATCGGGCGTAGGGCAACAGGTATCGGCCTGTCTGGGAGTCGCGAGGGACCTCGCTGCCAAACGGTCACACTAGAGTCACCCCCTGTCGTGTCATCCTCCTCTTCCTCACCCTCCTCCTGATCCTGCATCTCTGCCGCATACTCCTCCTAACCTCCTCCTGATCCTGCACCTGCTCCTCCTCCTCCTCCTCCTCCTGGTGCCCCTCCTCCTCCTCCTCCTGCTGCGCTCGACTCGACTTCTTGGGGCCACCCTTCCCTTTGGGTCTATGTTGTAATCTTCATTGTTTGGGACAGGTAGTCTACCGTGTGGTGATACCTTGTACACAGGAATTATCAACGACAAGAATATGTTCTGTCGCTGAAAGATGACGCCGAGGGGGAGATTGAGGGGGATAACAAACACGGGCCAACAAGTGTGTGGCGCAGCCATCAATCCATAAGGATTGAACCCATCTGTTGCCAGCGCAACACGTCATTTCGAGCCTCCTCAGCTTTATCACTATGACGTGCATCAAAATATTTCCAAGCATCAGCATCTACTGGATGTACCATGTTATCGGGACGGTATCGTATGCCTTGTTTGTGCCATGTCATCTGTTTCGCGGATTCCTCGGTCATGTAAACCCGTTGGATCCTCTGTATGAATGGAAGGTACCATAAGATTTTCACGGGTACGTCGAGTTGCCTCTTATTACCATCACCAGAGTCTACCTCCAGGTACCTAGAGGATTTACATTTAGGGCAGTACTTTGCATCTGCATGGTCTTTCTGAAACAAGATGCATCCATTCGTACAAGCATCTATCGGCTGATATGGCATCTTAAGTACACGAAGGAGTTTCTGTGCCTCATACATATTGCGTGGCAGATTGTGACCTTTCGGTAGCAGGCTGCCAAAAACAACCACCATTTCATCAAAGCCGTCTCGACTGATGCCAAATTTGCATTTTAGGGCCATGAAGCATCCGATGGCATCCAGTTGAGACACATCAGTATACTCGTGAAGTGGTTTCTGTGCAGAAGATAACATGTCATAATAAGCCTTAGCGGTTGCCTCTGGAGGTTCCTCCCTAACATGGCTAGGCCCTTCATCGAAGTGTGCATGATGATAGTCATCTAACATGTCTCCGCACCCGGCTTCAGCATCATAATCATCGATGTGTTGCCTCATGACCTCATCTCTCGCACGATGGGCTTCACCATGGCAGATCCACCGGGTATAGTTTGGCATAAACCCATGGGTGCAAATGTGTTGACCCATTAGGAGCTGAGGTCGGTCTATCCTATTTTCACACTTGCTACAGGGACACGATGCTTTATGTTGTCCTTTGTCAAATGCCTTTATCAAGAAATCATTGACCTTCCTTAAGAATTCATCGGTCCAGTCACGCTTACTTCTCCAACCTGTGTACAACCACTCACGGTTATCCATCCTTTAACATGTGAGCGAGTGATATCAAAATCGATTGCATCTACACGATGTCTATCATGCTGTAATAGGTAAAGATAGGTCCTGATCCCACCCGAGGATGTGTAGACGGGGTTAGTTTCCATGCTCTACTCCTATCTGAGATAAAATTTTGGCAGCACCTCCCTGCTGTTCTCCAAATACATGCCCTGGCAAGGAGATTGTGTATCCGGAGAACAATGGGGAGGTGATGCCAAAACTCTATCCCAGACCAGAGCAGACCATGGAAACTAAACCCATCTACACATCCTCGGGCTGTCCAAAAAATGTGGACAATTCGAAACAGATATGGTCATAGATATGCAAAGCATATGCATATTTCCAACCATATCTCTTTCGAACGGGAGACGCCTAACTTGGTTACGTGATCTATGAACATGATACGGAAACAGGGGCATTTTGCACGTGCTCACCTAGTAACTCGACACGAGGCGGGGGCGGGCGACAAGACGGGTGCCGACCAGGCCTCCGAGGCAACAGCAACGCGGCCTCCTACTCCTCCTTCGGCGGTGGCTGCGGCGATGGGGGCTTTCCTGCAAAAATAGATCAATACTTAGTGTCTATTCAAAATTTCAGCAGCACCTCCCCTGTGCGGTGAGGTTTCCAAAACCTGCAAAACAAACCACGACACGAAGGTCGGGCTACACAAGGGTTTTCTTCCCACGGCTCGACGGCCAGACACGTGACATGCGGCGCCGCACGCCACGAGGCTCACCTAGGGGATCGATGGCGACCTCCTCGTCCTCAAAGAAGGCCTCCTCTCCCTCTAAAATTGACAACTATGACAAGTCAAATTGAGAGGCATGACAAGTTAAAATTCTATATCTACAATTCCATATCTAAAATTCTATATCTACAATTCCATATCTAAAATTCTTTATCTACAATTCCATATCTAAAATTCTATATCTACAATTCCATATCTACAATTCCATATCTACAATTCTATATCTAAAATTGCTAACTAATTAAATTTCTATAGTCATCTAAAATTGCTAACTCATTAAAATTCTATATCTAAATGTATATTTAACTATATAAACTAAACTAATTTAACTACAAAACATACTTAACTAAACTAATTAAACTAAATAAAAAAACTACCGTACCGGATCTGGGCGCCGCTCCGGCGCGGGACAGGGGGCCGGCCGGGGCAGGACGGTGTGGGCAGGACCGGGGCGCCGGACAGTGTAGGGAGGGCCGGACCGTGGCAGGACGGCGCACCGGACTGGGGCAGGACGGTGGCGGTCGGCGGCGGAGTGGGAGGGCGCGGCGGCGGGAAGGGAGGGCGCGGCCGGGGCAGCGGCGGTGGCGGTGGGGCACGGCCAGGATGCGTGTGTGCGTGTGGAGTGGAGTGTGTGGCGTGAGTGTGAGTATGGAGTGTGTGGCGTGAGTGTGAGTGTGGAGTGTGGGTAGTTTTGCCCGGATGCCCCCCTTTGTCGTGCGCCCAGATCTGGGGCGCACGGCAAAAGGGGGCATCCAGGCAAAACACAGTCAACCACACACACTTAGTGTGGAGTGTGTATGGCCGGTGGGCCCCGGCTCTTTGCCATGCGCCCTGGGTACAGGCGCATGGCAAATGCACTTGTTTGCCGTGTGCCTAGCTCAAGGGCGCACGGCAAACACCTACACCATTAATTCATGCACATCAACAACCCTCAAATTCGAATTTTAATGAACACGATATTAAAATTTTTATTTTAATTCTCAGATAAAGTCTTACACTGGACTCAATAACATGAATAACATTTTTACAAGCACTTTATTCCATTTTTTAATGAAGTTATAGGTCAAATTCAATTTATGTCTATTAAAATGCCATAATTAGAGTTAATATAATAAAATTATCAAATGGATGCGAAAAATTACCATAAATTAACATGAGACAATCTATGTTGTATATTCACTAGAGAAAAAGTTTTGATGTCGAAACCCAATTCGAACTTTACTAAGACTACAAATCTAATCACGTGACTCTCAACACTCTGAAACTTCTAGTGTGATGCTTTGGTTTCTAAACATCGTGCGTGACGAATTGTTCGAAACCTTCTCAATTATTTACCACAACCTTTACATAGGATATCATGAGCACTTGATGAATCTCATGATTTTCAAACTTTGTTTGCATTTTATACAATTAAAAAACATTTCAACCGCACGTGGATTTTCATGCTTCGCGAATAAAATGTTCAAAATTTCATCTAATTTCATGGATAAGGTCTTAAAAATGAGTCAATTACATGAATATCATTTTTCCACAAACTTTACTCTATTATTTTATGCACTTGCAGTTCAAATTTGACTTCTATGAAAAAAATTCTTTAAATGACAGAAAATTGTTAAATATAGTAAACATATCGAGAAATGTATGAAATTGGAATATAGAGTACAAAGTAATGTCTTTGTAGTGAAGAAATAGAAAGAAGGATAGACACAATTTTTTTTGGTAACTTTGCCGTGCACCAGCTGGAGACGCACGGCAGACATATACGTTTGCCGTGCGCCAAAGGCAAACGCACGGCAAACATTTGCCGTGCGCTAACCACTAGGCGCACGGCAAAACCGCACCACGTGAGTGCCACGTGCAGCGGCCGTTAGCGCGGGGTGGACGGCCGTCCGTGCCACGCACGCGCCGCGCATGTGATGCACCTTCGCCGTGCGCCATGTCTTGGGCGCACGGCAAAGGGCAACGGTTGCCGTGCGCCAGCTGGAGCCGCACGGCAAACCCTGACGGCCGTCGTGGGCCGTCACTCGTCATGACGGTCCAGCCACGTGCCGCGCACGTGCAGGCCTCTTTGCCGTGCACCGCTGTGCGGACGCATGACGAAGATCATCTTTGCCGTGCGCCTCGATTTTGACTCACGGCGAAGCGACGTGTTGCCGTGCGCCCAGCTTTTGCCGTGCGCTTTACACTAGACGCACGGCAAAGGGGATGTTTGCCATGCGCCCGAAATAAAGCGCACGGCAAACATCGTGGCACACGGCAAACTGTCAGTTTCCGGTAGTGATTGTAACTCTTGTATCAAAAGCAGTAGTAATAAGTAATCTATTTTTTACTATCGTATTTTTCAATCACGTGCGTGTCTAGTGTCTATTAGGTGTCATAAATCTTTGTGATCCTCTTTATAATCTTGGTCAAAGATAAAATAGTTTGAACCTCCAAAAAAAGTTGGAAAGACTTACAATTTTTGGAACGGAACGAGTAGTACATAGTACTGAAATGATGTTAATATCTCGTCATGGCTTTTCACACGATCTATGGCTGCATGCCATGGTTGTTCACACTAGGGAAGAACAACAATAAGTTGATTGTGTGCAAGACAGGTGGAGGTTAAGGAGGATGATCGGACATCATTTATTGTTGCCATCTGTCATCATGGTAGTACTATAAGAGGAGGACCAAGCAAGCAAGCAGCCAGCATTCCCTTCACAGACAAGAGCAGAAAGAGATCTTCAGTTAGCTACGTCGAGCACGCGAACAATGGTACGTAGGAGTTCCAGCGTAGTGCCTATATATATATATATATCGATTGTATGTGCAATACGCATGCATCCGCGTCTATGATCGATTACTTTATCGTATAGCCAAACTAACCTAATATATATTTCCATCGATTAATCGCATGCATGCATGCAGCCGAAGAAGTTTATCCCGTGTGGTGGCCCAGGAGGTTTTGACATTAGTACGCCGACAGCGCTTGTGAGCGTCGAGCTTTGGAGCAATGATTCTCGCGTAGTCGGAGATGGGGTCATCAACGGCATATCCTTCACCTACATAGACGAGCAAGGGCAACGTATCTCCTCGGGTCCATGGGGCAGCACGACCGGTGAACACCACGTGGTACGTTCGTGCATGAGAAATTCGGCGTCCAAATTTGATTGATTTCTGATTAATTATTAGTTATATATATATATTGTGGTCTACCTTCGTATGTCTGCAGATTAACGTTGGTGGTGACGAGAACATGATCAGTGTCTCCGGCACCACCGATAGCACGCACGTCACCTCACTTAAATTTGTCACCACTATGGAACAATATGGGCCATATGGGGCACAGTCAGAAGATGGCTTAGGTACTTTCAGCTTCCCGCGCAACATCGTCGGCTTCTATGGCAGAAGCTCCGATAAACTCGATGCCATCGGCGCCTACGTAATTCCGCCTCTGCTGGCTTAATGGATCCATCGGTCGCTCGCCACCAGTATATGTACCTACCACATGTTTGGCTTCGATCCACACATGTGCGACCTGTATCTACTGCATGTATTTGCAGCTAAATAAAATGGGGATCCCTCGCTACTGCCATCCTGTCCTGTGGATGGACCCATCCCTGCCCTTTGTGTGTGCGCTCGCTGTTTGTTTCCATATATTGTATCGTCCTGGTTTGTAATCATAAAATGAATAAAAATCTTGGGAACTAAGTATTTTCCCGAGAATTATACTACTTCTTAGTTCTTACTTTCCATGTCCCAAAATATATATTGCAGGCCTCCAGAACATGTACTAATTTTAATCTATCAATTGCCACTGACCAACGCATGTATGTCCTTAGCATTTCGCTAACGTGGTTATCCTCTGCATGACAATTGATTGCATTAAACCTCATATGTGTTGCATTTGATTGCTCTTTTAGAAATCCCCTCTTTCAATCTTAAGGTCCCCTCCTCTTAGCTTTCATCACACACACACGACTAGGATCCTCTCCCCTTCAAAACCTACCCTTGAAATCTCTCCCAAATTTGAACCCATTTCAAATTTGGATTCCAAATCCCTTTTAATTCAAATGGCAAACTTTAGTTTGCCATTTGGGCTATTTCTTCCTCCCTTCCACTTTCGGCCCAACCAGCCAGCCACCTCCTTTCCTCCCAACCAGCACTGCTCACGGCCCGGCTCCCACAAGAACGCAGCCTGCTCACAACACCGCCTCAGCCCGCTTCACGCTGCCAGCCGCCCACGCAACCAGCCGGCCCAGCTCACCCACGCCCCAGCCCACGCACGCGGCCTGCCTTGCACGCTCACGGCCCAGGTCGACCCGCTCGCTGCCCACGCGCACGCCAGCGCCGCCGCTGCGTACGCAAGCGCCGCCGCCGCACGCCGCAATGCGCCGCAACGCCGCCCTGCACACGCGCGCCCACGTGACCGCAGTGCACGTCCCTGCCCTCACCCACACGCGCGCGCGCACGCGCAACGTCGCAGAGCCGCCGTCCCCTGCGTCACGGAGACGCAAACGCCGCCACCGCCGTCACCCAGCGCCGCCGACACCATTAATGACCGGCCGGCGCCCCTATCCACCCCAGCGCCATTCCTATCCCCCTCCTCCCTTCCTTAGCCATGGAGCAAGGCCCCCAGAGCTCCCCGGCCGCCTATGAATAGAGGGGCACCCCCCCGCGCGGCCTCCGGAGCACCTCGCACCACCGGCCGGGAGCCTCTTCTGCCCTCCCTGGCCGCCCCTCTCTTCCTCCCCTTCTTCCCCAACCACGCACAGGAATCGGTCGTCTTCTCTCCTGTCCAGAGCGCCGCGATCCATGAGCTGAGCTCATGGACTTCTCCCATGGTTGCCTGCTGAGAGGAGGAAGAAGACAGGGTGCCCCTGTCCTCATGACAGGTGGGGCCCATGCACAAGAGAGAGGCGCACGGCAGCCCCCTCCCTTTGGCTTAGCCGCTGGGAAATTGCTACGCGCACCCACCAAATGTACACGGATTTTTATTACTAGGTCTTAGCCACTTCCAAAAATTTCAAGAAAATTCCCAAAACTACTAGGGATTATTCTAGAACCACACATGCCTTTAGTTAGTGTAGATCACTCCTCTAAAGTTAGTTTTAGTGATGTCGCACCACTTCACCTGCTCGCCGACGCCCTTTCTCACAGGGCCGGGACAGGTTGAAGTCGAGTCGTCGCAGAGGCATCTAGCCACCCTACCCGCGTAGTAACAGCGTATAGATATGCTGTGCTTCGACCCAGCCTTTGCCGCTAAACCCATCGCTGCACAAGTTTAACCCTAGGATCCACCCGATTTTAGAGTCCACGTACACTGCATAGCCGTTATGCTGCCCGAGTCTTAGGTCCACGTCCACCACCCTAGCCGTTACGCTGCCCAAGGTTTAGGTTCACATCCGCCACCCTAGCTGTTATGCCGCCCGACTGAAACCTTAGGTCTCAGTCCCCACGTAGCCGTTATGCCGCCCAACGGAAACCCTAGGAAGTCACTCCGTCTAGCTGGCATACCGCTCACACCCAGCGGTCATGCTGCCCCCGGTAAAAGAGACAACGAACGAAATACAATTTTATTCAGGGAAAATGTACAAAGGACATCGGTCTCGCGATCGTTTACAACTAAAAAGATATGGACACCACCAAAGTAGTGTCGGCGCCAATGGCAGTCGCCCGTCTGGTGCAGCTCAGCTTCTTGAGGTGACGAACCACCTCACAAGCCTTCCTCTCGCATCCGGGCCACCGCCAATGCATCCATGGAAGACGAGGCAGTGATTGTCGACGTCCACAAGCCCAGCCATGCTTGGGAAGCTCGTGGAACGTCGGCGTCCACTGCAATTCCAGACCCACCCGGCACAGGTAGCCGATGCACAGCCCATAGGGCTTGGCATCGGCTTGAAGTGGCTGGGACAGGACACCGCAAGAGCTCCCATGTAGAGCTCAAGCATGGTCGGGGCGTAGCCGGACCCGCTACCGCTTCCCACTCACAAGCATTCCTCTGGCATCAAGATCTATCTTCTCCTACTCTCGCCCTCAGGAGGGCGAACCTGCGCTAGCTGCGGCTGCAGAGTAAAAACTGTTAGGCACATAATCCCTCACCACTCGACAGAGTATCACCCCGGGGTGGTGCTCTATTTATAGTGGGATGAGCCCGGTTGTAGCCTCGTTGTAGAAACTGTGGCCTCAGTCCAACTATTGGGTATATGAACACCCTTCTTAATGGAAGCGTGCTCTGACTCGGAGGTAGAGTGGCAATACTTTTTTGGTGCCGACACCACCCACGTGGGAAGTGAAGGGGCGGACCCGTGACTTCTACAGGTCGTCGAAGCGCCAGGTGTGGTAAAGAGTCAAAGACTAGTCTTATTAGGGGTGCATCCTGACTAGACATGACAAAATGATTCATGCCCTCTGAACGAGTCTTCGACTCATCCACAGTCCCAGGAGCTACACCCGGCAGGTGGGCGACGGCTGCGGCCCGCCACCACCGGTCGGCCGGCCTTAAGAGAGGGAGAGAGAGCACCGGCGGGGAGGAGCTGCCGCAAATCCGGCGAGCTATCCCGCCCCAAGGCCGGCCGCGCCGGCGGAGGAGCTCACCTGCCGTGTGCGCGACGGGGGATCTCGCCACCAGCCTCGCGCCGCCGCTCTCGTGGGGGAGGTCACCCACCCGGGTGCTGCGGCCGTCGCGCTTGCGGGGAGCCCGCCAGCCCTCCGCTGCGGCCGTCGCGAGCGCCGTTGCGGGCTGCTCCGCCCTGGCCCGCTGGAGCTCACCCGTCGCGTGCTCGCTCCCTGGTGGGGGATCTCGCCACCAGCCTCGCACCGCCGCTCCCGTGGGGGAGGTCGCCCACCCGTGTGCCGTGGCCGTCACGCCTGCGGGGAGCCCGCCCACCCTCCGCCGCGGCCGTCGTGAGAGCCGCTGCGGGCTCCTCCGCCATGGCCGCCTGGAGCCTAGCTGCAGGCCTGCAAGATTCTTTTTTAGAGTTGACTGCAGAGAACGAACAAGATATGCAAGGCATAGTTGATCCGGGAGAGGATAAGAACGAACAAGACTGCAGAGAGATACCTGAATCACGTGAGCTCTAGTGTGTTTACAAAATTGACCCTTACCATTTTGCATTAGGCATTAAAATTCTTTCCAAAAACTGTTTTTGAAAAAAAATCCTCTAGGTAAGAAGGATATAAACAACAGAGAAATAACATTTCAATCATTTGATATGATTGTGTTCTCTCTTGTAACTACAAAAATAGCTACAACCATCCTATGCACAATAGATCATTATAGTTTCTTGTGTCAAAGGATCTATTAAATATCACATAGACACATAAATAGACAACACGTTGTATAAGCTGTCTGTTTAGTTGTCTATATGTATCAAATAGACAGCAGGTGTCTACACAGTTGTACATGCTCGTTATTAATTGTCAATGAAGTGGATATTTATGCATTGGAAACTGGGAAGTATCAAGCTCCGACCTAATTAATGTAGAGATATTCAGAGACCATAGAGAATGCAGAATGTACTATTTGGAATTACACACTGTCATATTTTTGTATTGCGTACTCTTGGCATGTTTCAAAGTCAATATATTACCATATTTTTTATGGACATACATTTTTAGAGAAACTCTCTTGGTTGAACACGCACTCATTGACATACTCCATTTTAATTTGCATGTATATACACTTTCCAATCTGTGATGTATGTACTCATACGTGTTAAATAGATGTGTGTATGTCGTATACGTATGTCCTCATACTCTCTTTAATTACAAATAAAAATTGCATGCATGAAGTATGAACGCATACTTCCCTGCTCTAGTATATACTCTCATATGCAGTTGGTGTGCACACACCAGACATGCGTATGTACTCATACTCAACTCAGGCGGCGTATGTATGCATACTTACAATAAACAAGTATGTGCCCATACTCATTTCGTATTCGTAATTAGTATTCCCTCACACTCAAGTATGTAGAGTATGCGTACATACTCCATCAAGCATGTATGCACACACTCTCCTAGCTATTAGGCATACTAGCCTGTATATCCAAACACTCGGGCATGCATGGTGTCCAACAACATTTTCAAATGGGTGGCCGGTCATCTCGCAAATCTAGCGAGGAGCGAGATTCCATCGGCCATGCAAACCGGCCAGGGACGGCCGCCGCAAATCCAGCGATTAGTACGTATAACCTCGTTAGTGGGTTTAACAGGCCTGGTGCTAGCAGCCCGCGAACCTGGTTAACCGAAAGGAGGTGTAGTTACACGCAGGTGTAGGCAAAACGCGTCCTATATACATATATACACACATATATATATATATATAGACACACACAAGTTTTTTCCACACCCGCGTGTAGTTAACTTTCATCTCTTTTAGCCCAAGCCGGTAGCACATCTCTTCTAAACGGGTCTGATTCCAACTAACTACCAAATCCATTAAGGGGCTAATTGCGTGGTTTACGGCCAGCCGGTTTCAAACCTTGAATGCATGCATGCGCCGGCGCGTGATCTCAGCAATCGGTGCATGTTTGTTGGATTTGTTAATTAAAATGTACCTGAATATATAGGACATATACTAAGGATTTGATTATGATGATATACTTTAAAATAGTGAACTGAAGTATACATGCATGCATGTCCATACCGAGTATGATCACATACTAACACTACTAGAGAATCGATCTTTCGTCCCAGGCCAGATTTTTCATTTGTACCGGGTATTTTGCGCCCCGGTACAAATGAGGACATTTGTACCGGGTGGGAAGGATAGCCTCCCAAGACACCTCGTAACATCACATTTGTACCGGGTAGGGGTAGCCCCGGTATAAATGTGCCCACATTTGTACCGGGGCATATCCCTACTCGGTACAAATGTGTTATCCTCACATTTATACCGGGTGAAGAGAAGCCCCGGTACAAATGTGAAGCAATCTGTACCGGGGCTAGCTAACCCCCGGTACAAACGCGCGACGCCGTCACCCTCCATCCGTCCAGCTCGTTTTATTATTCTCCTGCAGCGAACGCAACGCGGAGGACCATCGATATCTCATTCTCATCTCATTCCATCTCCCACACCCACCCATATTCTATCTCTCCCTCTCTCTAACCTCTCTTTCTCTGGATCCAGGGCGGGCACGGAGGCCCCGGCGGCCGGCCTCGGCGCCCCAGCGGCGTGGGCACGGAGGCCCCGACGGCCTGCCTCGGCGGCGCGGGCGTGGAGGCCCCGGCGGCGCGGGCGCGGGCGCGGAGGCCCCGGCGGCCGGCCTCGGCGCCCCGGCGGCGCGGGCGCGGGCGCGGAGGCCTCGGCGGCCGGCCTCGGCACCCAGCGGCGCGGGCGCGGAGGCCCCGACGGCCTGCCTCGGCGCCCCTGCGGCGCGGGCGCGGAGGCCCCAGCGGCCGGCCCCGGCGGCGGGCTCGGCGACGCGGGCGCGGCCTGCCTCGGCGCCCCGGCGGCGCGGGCCCGGAGGCCCCGGCGACCGGCACTGGTGTTCTTGTTATCTCAGATTTGATTTTCTTGGAGGAGTTCTTGTGCTTTGATTTTCTTGTGATCTGATATGATTCTTGTGTTCTTGTGATTTGTGGAAATGTATACGAGAAGAATTAATTGTGATTATGATTCTTGTGCAAATGTATTATTGTGATTCATATAACTGTTAGTTTGAGTGAAATAAGTATGTGATGAATTGTATGTGATTTTTGAAGAAAGGAAAAGAAAAAAAAGGAAAGGAAAAGAAGTAAAAGGAAAGAACGGAGGGATGACGGACCTGACGGGGCAGGAACACGGACGGTGACAAAACACATTTATGGTCTATACCGGTTGGATACCCGGTACAAATGAGGGTTCCCAACCGGTACAAATAACCGTTTTTTCAGTAGTGTAACGAGGCGTATGTGCTCATACATGTTCGCCCGGAGTATGCACACATACATATATACATTTGATTACGGGATGCACACATACATATACACGTACATATATACATACCAAGTGGAGTATGCTCACATACGTAGGGCTATAGCAGGTTAGGGAGTTTGTGCCTCCAGGGTCATGGCCGGCGCAGATGTACGTACTTGGTGAAGACATGCCCATGTAGTAGTAGTCCTACCGGAAGACGTCCGGCCGCCCGCTGGCCGCGCGACGGCCATAGCACCAGCTTTGCCGTGGTGGTGCACAAGCGGCCATCGCGAACTCGTACTCGGCATGGACGATGATCCCGGCGGTGGCGGCGGCGGCGGCTAAAGCGAGGAAGAGAGATACGAAGCTCTGCCTTCATCCTCGTGCACGGCGTTGGTGACGGTCCCGCCGCCAACAGCGGTTCTCACGAGGAACAGCGTGACGAAGCCAACTTCACCCTCGGGTGCTCGGCGTGGGTCTACTGGGTCCGCCTCCTAGATGTACTTCAAATGTCGTGAAATGATAATTAGAAGTTAAGCTAATGTGGGAAATCAATTACTGTAATAACAAGAGAATTAGTAAATCATTCTAGTAAGCCAATTTAAATGTCATTGTGGTAACTAGTAAATCATTCTAGTAAGCCATTTCTAAAGTTCTCGTAAATGGTTAACCACATACAAGGGCATAAAGTCTAGTAAACAATTTTACTTGGTTAGCGACTAGCAAGGCATGGATTCTAGTAAATCACAAAGGGCATCAATTCTAGTAAACACTTACGAAGTTTCCTTGAAAATAAGTAGCCATATGAAAGAGTATAAAGTCTAGTAATTTTAAAAATTCTCGTACATTCATCACCATGTATAGATAAAACCAAATCCATGTATTTTCGTGACATGCATTGTCACACCCGATTTTACAAGGAAAACCGAATGCATCTCATATGTGCGCCAGGATCAGATTACACACATACGATAGACAAAAGAGTGTAATACCATAACTGTAATCAAAACGTACAGGAGTTTAACTGATACAATATTCATTTATTACACTCAGACGGTGGACACGAAGGTCCGAAAACAAACGATAACTAAACGAGCAACTTCAGCTTCATCTTCCACAGGCACATGACCGGGGGATCCGCATGCCTTAGAACTCCTCAAAGTCGCTCCAGTACTCCTCACCGATGTTCTCCTCTGAACAGCGGTAAGCAAGGGTGAGCACTCTTATGGTTGGAGCTCAGCAAGTGGGGGAAACATGCAAGGCTACCAAGGATAGGCTATGGTTACAGCGGTTAGCATTTTATAAGTTGGTCAAATTTTAGTTAACATCACCTAGTTACTAGATGTAAGTTTATACCAACCCACTTAAGCTTTAAAACATCTTAAACTAAAAACCCACAAGATCCACGATTTACATCCATCTTTAAGTTTGATTATCATGTGAGGGTCCAAGCCGCTCTTAACCGTGAGCACGGCTGATCGATCAGTTTTACACTCTGCAGAGGTTGTACACTTTACCCACAGTTCGTGTTCCCCATGTTGCCCGGGTTAGCTAGACCCTTAAACACTTCCAAGGTGAGTGGCTAGGGGTCCACTACGAAGCCTTTACAAAGGAAAGAAGAGAAACCAACAGCCTGCAACAGTTACAGCAGCGGAGCGGACCATAACCCTCCCTAATGGTCAGCACCTTAGCCAAGGCTGCTACCCCAAAAGAACCGGGCTATACCCCTTCAACTCCGGCCCCCTGTGCCCCTCTCGGAAAAGAGCTATCAGTTAACCCACTCTCCTAATTAATTGGCTAAGCCAGAGCCATATGGACTGTGGTTGTACTATTATCTTGGGTGGTTCTCCATGTTCCGTTTTAGTTATGTGATCTTGTCTTAAAACACATCCAGCATTTCATAAACATAACAGATTGCAAAACATAACCCACATAACCAGCCCAAGTTTAGCAACTAAGCAATTATCTACCCAAAGCATTTGTTAAACAGGGTTGATCAAGGTAACAGGGTGAAACATCTAGTCAAGTCCTTAAAAAGGTGTTTGCCCATCAAGTTTATGCATAGCAACAGGAATAGTAAACTTCGTTTAGCATGCAGTGACATAGGTTCAAAAAGATTATGCAGGGGGGAAAGCCACTTGCCTTCCTCTACAAGCTGGGTGAAATCCTCCTCGAAGACAGGCTCTTCCTGATCACCTCCGACAGGGAGCTCAGACGAAACAGGCACGATATCTACGAGTCAAACATGGACAACAAACAATAAATAAACAGTACACCAAACAGTAACAAAACTGGTAAATTTGCTGCTTAAAAGATTCTACTCATCGAGACGATCATTTCGGTATAAAGAACGCTGAAAACGGAGTTAAAACGAGAAAGATATGATTAAACAAGTTACAGGGACCTATCTGCAAGAGTTCTCATAGGTGGAAGGACCGGCATGTGAAACTGTAAAAACTCAGGGGCTCTTAAACAAAACCGCCAGAGCAGCACCGTGGATCTTGGATCCAACGGCTGACGATGCGTGCGCGTGCCGTGGACCGCGCCGTGCGCCCGGTGCACGGGTCCACGGTGGACCGGCCGTTCAAAACGAAGGGGTATGCGATCCAGGCCGTCCGCGCGAGATCGAAAGGCCCAGGACGCACGCAAGCGAAGGGCGGCGGCGACGTCGCCGGAGAGCGGCGGCGCGCGACAGGGGCTCGCCGGCGTTGGCCCTGGACGGCGTTCCCGGCCACCATCCCGACCACGAGCAGGTGCAAAACGATGCGGGAGTGCTTGCGCGCGTGACAGGGGGGTCTATGGGGGCAATTGTGCCTCACCGGCGGCCAGCACCGGAAGAGGGCGGAGCGGCCACTCCGGCGAGCTCGTGGGTGCGCTGCTGTGCACGAAAGGAAGGGAAAACGGGCGGGGATTATTGCTCACAGTTCAAAGGAGAAGCGAGCGAGCTCGAAGGTGAAGAAGATTCGACGGCGGCGGAGCTTGGCAACGGCGGCGGGTCGGGCGGCGCTCCGGTGTGGTCGAGGCGCGGCTCCCACGGGCTCTGGGGACGAGAACCTGCAGCCAATCGAGCTTGATGAGCCTCTGGTGAACCCAAAGTGAAAGGGAGAAGGGCGGCGGAGGTGGTCCTTCACCGGCGGCGACGAATGCACGACGACGGCGGGAACCCGAGGCGGCGGCGCTGGTGAATTGGGGCTCGAGCAAGCGAGTGGGTGTGCTGGGAAGGCAAAGGGAGGCGCAGGCGTTCGAGTACGTGCTTAAATAGGGCCAGAGGAAAGAAGGTGAGGGGAGGCGAGCGGGCTCCGGGCGGCGGCGCTTGCCATTGATGGCCGCGGCCATCACGGCTCGGTGCAAGGAAAGGGGAAACGGCCCCAAATGATCGAGGGCGGTTAATTGCCTTAATTGGCAAGCCTAGTGAGGGGGAAAAGGAAGGGGAAGAGGCGGGGTGCGGCGGGATCCGCGGCTGCGGCGGCAGGCCGGCGAGACAGAGGTGAAGAAGAAAGGAAGGGGGAGAGGGAGAGGCTGACAGGTGGGGTCGCGGTGTCAGCGAGAGCAAAGAAAAGAAAAAGAGAAAGAGAGAGGCGGGCCGGCGCGAGGAGAGCTAGGTGGGCCGGCAGGCCTGGCTGGGCCGAAAGGTGAGAGGGTAAAGTTTTCTTTTTTTTTTCTTTTTCAAACTTCTTTTTAAAACCACTTTTCTTTTCAAATTCAAATCAAACTCTTTCAAACTTTTTTTCTCAAAAAATTTTATAAACTTTTTTTAGAAACTACACAAGCAACCAAAAACCATGCAAGCCAACTGATGATGCACAAACACTTGTTGTCTCTATGTTTATTAAATTATGTTTAATATTTTAGAGCTCAATTTTAAATGGCAATTTAAATTCTTTTAATCCTTAAAACTATTTTAAGTTGCTAGGTGATTTTAGTGATGGAATTTTTAGGGTGTCACAAATCCTACCCCCTTAAAGAGAATCTCGTCCCGAGATTCAGAAGACTTAGAGAACAGCTGAGGAAAATCTTCTTTGAGTTCATCCTCTCTTTCCCAGGTTGCCTCTTCCTCAGTATGATGACTCCACTGTACCTTACATATCCTGATGACCTTGCTTCTAGTAACCCTTTCCGATGTATCCAAGATCTTGATAGGGTATTCCTTGTAAGTCAAATCCTTTCCCATTTCTATGTCTTCCAGCAGTACTGGTTCTATCCTGACCTCACTCGTACATTTCTTTAACTGTGATACATGAAACACATCATGTACACCTGACAACTGTGCTGGCAATTCCAACTGGTAGGCTACTTCTCCTCTTCTTTCCACTATCTTGAAAGGACCTATGAACCGAGGTGATAACTTCCCTCTGACATTGAACCTTCGCAGACCACGGATAGGTGACACTCTGAGGTATGCATAGTCACCAACTTCCAAAACCACTTCTCTTCTTCGAGGATCAGCATAACTCTTTTGACGTGACTGTGCGGCTTTGAGATTCTCTCTAATGATCTCAACTTGTCTTTCTGCTTCTCTTATGCTATCTGGTCCAAAGAGCTGACTCTCTCCAGTCTGGTTCCAAAACAACGGTGTTCTGCACTTTCTTCCATACAAAGCTTCAAACGGTGCCATCTTGATGCTGGACTGATAGCTGTTGTTATAAGCAAACTCTGCATAAGGCAAACTCTTATCCCAGCTGCCACTATTCTTCAACGCACAAGCTCTCAACATGTCCTCAAGGATCTGATTTGTTCTTTCCGTCTGTCCATCTGTCTGAGGATGGTATGCTGAACTGAAATTTAGCTTTGTATCCATTGATTCATGTAACTTCTGCCAAAACCGTGAAGTGAACTGAGTGCCCCGATCTGACACTATCTTCTTCGGTACCCCATGTAAACACACTATCCTTGAATTATATAACTCTGCCAACTTGACTCCTGTATAAGTCGTCTTTACTGGAATAAAGTGTGCTACCTTGGTTAACCGATCCACAATAACCCATATAGAATCATACCCATCACGAGTACGGGGTAATCCCACTATGAAGTCCATACCAATCTCTTCCCACTTCCATTCAGGTATCTTTAAAGGTTGAAGCAATCCTGCTGGTCTTTGATACTCAGCTTTCACTCTTTGACATGTGTCACACAAAGCTACATGAGCTGCTACATCCTTTTTCATCCCATACCACCAATACCTTTGTTTTAGATCTTGATACATCTTGGTACTTCCAGGATGAATAGAGTAAGCTGAATCATGTGCTTCCTTCAAAATAGCTTCTCGCAGCTCCTTGATCTCAGGTACACAGATTCTGTTCTTGAACCACACAGTTCCTTGCTCATCTTCCCTGAACTCTGGAACTTTACCCAACTTTATCAGCTTCTTATACTCTGCGATCTTCTCATCAGTCAACTGCCCTCTCCTAATATCCTGCTCAAGTGTCGACTCAATTTCTAATGTCAAAGTCTCACTCGAAGCAACCATTCCCAAGTTAAGCTGTGCCATCTCCCAACATAACTCCTGTGGTAACAAGTGCCCTATCAGCATGTTGGTCTGACTCTTCCGACTCAAAGCATCTGCTACCACATTTGCTTTACCAGGGTGATACTGAATATCCAGATCGTAATCCTTGATTAGCTCCAACCATCTTCGTTGCCTTAGATTAAGATCCTTCTGTGTAAAGATGTACTTCAGACTCTTATGATCAGTGAAAATCTGACACTTATTCCCAATCATATAATGCCTCCAGATTTTCAGAGCATGTACAACTGCTGCTAACTCAAGATCATGTGTAGGATAGTTCTGCTCATGTTTCCTTAACTGCCTTGAAGCATATGCTACTACTTTTCCTTCCTGCATCAACACACAACCCAATCCTTGCCGAGAAGCATCGCAATACACATCAAACCCTTTGTGTATATCTGGCATTATCAATACAGGAGCCGTAGTCAATCTTTTCTTTAATTCCTCAAAACTAGCCTGACACTTCTCATCCCACTTAAACTCCTTACCCTTCTCAAGTAGAGTTGTAAGGGGTTTCACAATCTTAGAAAATCCCTCGATGAACCTACGATAGTATCCTGCAAGCCCAAGGAAACTTCTGATCTCCGGTACATTCTTAGGCGGACTCCAGTTCAACACATCCCGAACCTTGCTTGGATCCACTGCAATTCCTCCATCAGTGATAATGTGTCCGAGAAAAGAGACCTCCTTCAACCAGAAATCACACTTGCTGAACTTGGCATACAGCTGATGTTCACGGAGCTTCTGCAACACGAGCCTCAAGTGTTCTTCATGTTCTTCCTCACTCCGAGAGAATACCAGAATATCATCAATGAATACCACAACAAACTTATCAAGATACTCCATGAATACCTTGTTCATCAAGTACATAAAGTATGCTGGAGCGTTGGTCAAGCCAAAAGACATCACAGTGAACTCATATAACCCATATCTAGATGTGAATGCTGTCTTTGGTATATCCTCCACTCGGATTTTCAACTGATGGTAACCTGATCTAAGATCTATCTTGGAGAAAACTTTAGCTCCTCTCATCTGATCGAACAAATCCTCGATCCGGGGTAAAGGGTATTTGTTCTTGATAGTAACCTCATTAAGAGATCGATAATCTATACACAACCTCCTAGATCCATCCTTCTTATCAACGAAGAGTGTGGGGGCTCCCCATGGTGATGAACTAGGACGGATAAACCCTTTACTAAGTAGTTCCTCTATTTGTTTCTTTAATTCAGCTAAATCTTTAACATCCATTCTATAAGGTCTTTTTGATATAGGAGCAGTACCAGGTATAAGTTCAATACTAAATTCAATGTCACGGTCAGGTGGCATACCTGGCAGATCCTCTGGAAATACATCAGGGAATTTATTTACTACTCTTATATCCTCCAAGGCCTTGCCTTCTACTGAATTCACAGTTCCACTGTTGGATGAGGGTGTACCCACATATTCTATTCTCTCTCCTTGTGGACTGGTTAACAATACTGACTTCTTTCGGCACTGAATAACTCCATCACAACTCCTTAACCAATCCATTCCTAGGATGACATCTATTCCCCATGACTTTAAGACTACCAGATTAGCAAGAAAGTCTACTCCCATGATATTAATCTTTACTTGTGGGCATATATAACCAGTTTTCATTTCTCCTCCCGGGGAGCTAACTATCAGTGGATTCTTCATAGAACTCATACATAAGTTATGTTTTGTCACAAATTGATCAGTTATGAAAGAATGTGATGCTCCTGAATCAAACAATACTGTAGCGGGTATAGAGTTGACGGGAAACGTACCCAATACCACACCGGAGTCATTCTGAGCTTGCTCCACTGATACATGATTAACCCGGCCACGCACATAGTTCTGCTGGCCTCTCTTGCTAGGAGCTTGTGGAGTGCGAGGCTGTGAAGATGGCTGCCCAGACCTGTGACTATTATCCCTCTGAGGGGTCTGCACTGCTCTCTTAGGACAGTTGTTAGCATAGTGTCCCAGCTCTCCACACTTGAAACACCCACTGGGCTGAACAGGGGTAGTGTTCCTGACAGGTGCCCCAGAGCCATTGTTGGAGCGATTCTGCTGAGGTGTAGGAGTTCGTGGTGTCTGAGGGTTGAAACGCTGTGGTTGAAACGAGCGCTGCAGCTGCAAGTTCTGTGGATACTTTCCTCCTTGTCCACCAGGACGATACTGAGACGAGCTCTGCTGTGAACTGTAGCGAGGACGAGTGTTACTGCTTGACTGCCCATGTGATTGGAACTTGCGTTTCTGCTCGCCCAGTTCCTTCCTCTTGCTCTCCAGTCCAATTGCCTTGTTCACCAGTGTCTGGAAATCTGGAAAGGTGTGACTCTGCAGCTGATAGTTGAGAGGCCCAATCAACCCATCCAGAAACCTTTCCTGTCTCTTAGGATCAGTGTTGACTTCATCCGGCGCATAACGAGACAGATGAGTGAACTTGTCAAGGTACTCAGTGACCGACATGCTTCCCTGCCTCAGTGACAAGAACTCCTTTTGCTTAAGCTTGATTACCCCTGAAGGGATGTGATAAGTACGGAAGTTGTCACGGAATTCTTGCCAAGTAATGTTGTGCCTATTGGGATGTGCAGTTGAATATGCATCCCACCAATCTCCAGCCTGTCCCACAAGTCTTCCAGCAGCATACAAAACCATCTCCCTGTCAGTGCACTGAACAATCTCCAGCTTCTTAGTAACTGTCTTCAACCAATCATCTGCATCTAGCGGATCAGTTGAATGAGAGTAAGTAGGAGGGTTGTGGCTCATGAATTCCTTGTGCCTATCCCTGGGTGGCGGTGGAGCTGGCTGTGGTTGCTGGTTCTGCTGAGCCTGCATGTTCTGAACAGTGTTGGTGAGATTCTGGATTAGCTGCATTTGTGCTTCAAAGAACTGCTGCATTGCTGGATCCATTGCTTGATTGATTGGCGGGGGTGGTGCTTGATTTCGTTGATTAGCAATGCGAGCACGAATCACAGGTGGAATGTCTTGACCTCCTCCGGACCTGGTTTTTACCATCTGATTGTTAGAGAAATCTATTTCAGAGAGGGGTATTGAACTGATGCATAAAAAAGATGAACTCAAAACGATTAAGCAACACAAACTTCCAACTAGGACAGATTCTGTTGACCTCAATAATTCAGGTGTAACTCTCTGTGCTATTATCCAAAAATCATGAATTTTTACCAGATTGTGAAGTGCAAAATTATGAGACTAATGCAACTGGAATCATCTCAATTGGAGGTCTACAACTCGAGATAAAATTCAAACAGTGCAGATGTGTCAGCAGAGATTACAGATTCTGATGTGCTCAATACTTTGTACATAATTCCCAGAATACATACTGTATGATATTGAATTTTTGACAGAAAATCATCCTCAAAATTTTTGAACTAACCCAACTGGTTTCATATCAAACGGAGCTCTGTAGCTCGAGATAAAATTAAAACATTACTGCTATGTCAAATCACTGCGAGAACAGATTTGCATCATTCCAATCTTGCATGAGAGATAAAATAGAAGACAACCAGATTTGGACCCAAACTAACTTTATTTAACTTAATGGTTTCTTGTTGTATTGTGGCCATCACTCCACCATACAACTCACACACAAGCAAAATCCAAATCAAACATGTGTTCAAGCAACAACCATTATTACAAGCATTCGTCCTCACAGGAACGGTCTATCGAAACATATAAAAAGGTAAAGGCAGGCATCCTAAGATCCTAGCCCAGACGGGTTGTAGCTTCTGGTGTGCCGTAACGGAGCTTCTTGCGTGGAGGAGAGGCTGTAGTTTGGTACGGCATTGCTTCCTCAGGTGGCTGCTGACCAGCAAGCTGTGCTTCCAAATAGGCAATCCTAGCCTGAGCAGTCTGCAGTTCTTCATGGTACCTATCCATCTCAGTTGTTGCACCTTCAAGGTTAGTGTTTAGTGCAGCTGTCACCCGAGCCAGGATGTCAATACGGTCATCTCCTCCAGCAGGTACTATGGTATCCTCTGAGCCACTCACACGACGAGGAACGTGGCGGAACTCAGACTCATGCAGACGATCACGCTGAGCATTGCAGAGTGACCAGAGAGCCCTCCTAGCTGCATCATTGACCGCAGCCTCATCAGTGGAGAAGTGAGCTGTGCTGTGGTGTGATGAGCGGTTCCTCCACCCATTGGTGTCAATCAAAGGCACACGGATGTAGACTCGGCTGGTGTAGTAATCCCTCATACCAGGCTCACTGAAATGCTTGGTGACATAGAGTGGCTTCATGGTGTACCCCAGGTGCTGCAGTACCTCTTGCAGTAGGACACAGAACTGGCTATTCTCATCTTCAGTGGAGTGCTTGTGGTACTCAGCCCCACGATAGCGAGGATCATCATCCTCTTCCTCCTCAGGATCTTCACCATCATTGTTGTTGTCTTCATCGTCATCATCTTCACCACTGTCATCCCCCGAGTCATCTGGATCTCCACCCATAGCATTGGGTGCGGGAGCAACTGGCGAAGGTGGTGCATCTTCTGCTGCTTCAGGTGCTGGCGGAATCACGATGTCACCATCTGCATCGGCCTCCAGGACAGTACCATCATACAGCTGTGGCTGCTCAACTGGATCCTCCTGCTGCTGCACTTCTTCAGGGTCTTCTTCAACCTCAGCTTCCGGCTGCACCTCTTCGGGATCCTCTTCAACTTCAACCTCTGGCTGCGGCTCTGGCACTGGCGCAATCACCGGGTAGCGGGGTGCCAACTGACCACGGGGAACACGGCCACCAGTGCTCTTGCGTGCAGTGTACTTTGTTCTGGCCATCTGACAAAACAAAACTGAACTCAGTATGGAATAAATCAAAATGATAGAGTTTTAATAATAAACAAGAATAAATTAGATTTTTATGCGTAAATAAGACAATTTGAAGCATGACATGACTTTCTAGAACATGAATCCTTAATTTCGACCATTTCTAACTAAGGCTGCGACCTATAGTCAACCTGGCTCTGGTACCACTTTGTCACACCCGATTTTACAAGGAAAACCGAATGCATCTCATATGTGCGCCAGGATCAGATTACACACATACGATAGACAAAAGAGTGTAATACCATAACTGTAATCAAAACGTACAGGAGTTTAACTGATACAATATTCATTTATTACACTCAGACGGTGGACACGAAGGTCCGAAAACAAACGATAACTAAACGAGCAACTTCAGCTTCATCTTCCACAGGCACATGACCGGGGGATCCGCATGCCTTAGAACTCCTCAAAGTCGCTCCAGTACTCCTCACCGATGTTCTCCTCTGAACAGCGGTAAGCAAGGGTGAGCACTCTTATGGTTGGAGCTCAGCAAGTGGGGGAAACATGCAAGGCTACCAAGGATAGGCTATGGTTACAGCGGTTAGCATTTTATAAGTTGGTCAAATTTTAGTTAACATCACCTAGTTACTAGATGTAAGTTTATACCAACCCACTTAAGCTTTAAAACATCTTAAACTAAAAACCCACAAGATCCACGATTTACATCCATCTTTAAGTTTGATTATCATGTGAGGGTCCAAGCCGCTCTTAACCGTGAGCACGGCTGATCGATCAGTTTTACACTCTGCAGAGGTTGTACACTTTACCCACAGTTCGTGTTCCCCATGTTGCCCGGGTTAGCTAGACCCTTAAACACTTCCAAGGTGAGTGGCTAGGGGTCCACTACGAAGCCTTTACAAAGGAAAGAAGAGAAACCAACAGCCTGCAACAGTTACAGCAGCGGAGCGGACCATAACCCTCCCTAATGGTCAGCACCTTAGCCAAGGCTGCTACCCCAAAAGAACCGGGCTATACCCCTTCAACTCCGGCCCCCTGTGCCCCTCTCGGAAAAGAGCTATCAGTTAACCCACTCTCCTAATTAATTGGCTAAGCCAGAGCCATATGGACTGTGGTTGTACTATTATCTTGGGTGGTTCTCCATGTTCCGTTTTAGTTATGTGATCTTGTCTTAAAACACATCCAGCATTTCATAAACATAACAGATTGCAAAACATAACCCACATAACCAGCCCAAGTTTAGCAACTAAGCAATTATCTACCCAAAGCATTTGTTAAACAGGGTTGATCAAGGTAACAGGGTGAAACATCTAGTCAAGTCCTTAAAAAGGTGTTTGCCCATCAAGTTTATGCATAGCAACAGGAATAGTAAACTTCGTTTAGCATGCAGTGACATAGGTTCAAAAAGATTATGCAGGGGGGAAAGCCACTTGCCTTCCTCTACAAGCTGGGTGAAATCCTCCTCGAAGACAGGCTCTTCCTGATCACCTCCGACAGGGAGCTCAGACGAAACAGGCACGATATCTACGAGTCAAACATGGACAACAAACAATAAATAAACAGTACACCAAACAGTAACAAAACTGGTAAATTTGCTGCTTAAAAGATTCTACTCATCGAGACGATCATTTCGGTATAAAGAACGCTGAAAACGGAGTTAAAACGAGAAAGATATGATTAAACAAGTTACAGGGACCTATCTGCAAGAGTTCTCATAGGTGGAAGGACCGGCATGTGAAACTGTAAAAACTCAGGGGCTCTTAAACAAAACCGCCAGAGCAGCACCGTGGATCTTGGATCCAACGGCTGACGATGCGTGCGCGTGCCGTGGACCGCGCCGTGCGCCCGGTGCACGGGTCCACGGTGGACCGGCCGTTCAAAACGAAGGGGTATGCGATCCAGGCCGTCCGCGCGAGATCGAAAGGCCCAGGACGCACGCAAGCGAAGGGCGGCGGCGACGTCGCCGGAGAGCGGCGGCGCGCGACAGGGGCTCGCCGGCGTTGGCCCTGGACGGCGTTCCCGGCCACCATCCCGACCACGAGCAGGTGCAAAACGATGCGGGAGTGCTTGCGCGCGTGACAGGGGGGTCTATGGGGGCAATTGTGCCTCACCGGCGGCCAGCACCGGAAGAGGGCGGAGCGGCCACTCCGGCGAGCTCGTGGGTGCGCTGCTGTGCACGAAAGGAAGGGAAAACGGGCGGGGATTATTGCTCACAGTTCAAAGGAGAAGCGAGCGAGCTCGAAGGTGAAGAAGATTCGACGGCGGCGGAGCTTGGCAACGGCGGCGGGTCGGGCGGCGCTCCGGTGTGGTCGAGGCGCGGCTCCCACGGGCTCTGGGGACGAGAACCTGCAGCCAATCGAGCTTGATGAGCCTCTGGTGAACCCAAAGTGAAAGGGAGAAGGGCGGCGGAGGTGGTCCTTCACCGGCGGCGACGAATGCACGACGACGGCGGGAACCCGAGGCGGCGGCGCTGGTGAATTGGGGCTCGAGCAAGCGAGTGGGTGTGCTGGGAAGGCAAAGGGAGGCGCAGGCGTTCGAGTACGTGCTTAAATAGGGCCAGAGGAAAGAAGGTGAGGGGAGGCGAGCGGGCTCCGGGCGGCGGCGCTTGCCATTGATGGCCGCGGCCATCACGGCTCGGTGCAAGGAAAGGGGAAACGGCCCCAAATGATCGAGGGCGGTTAATTGCCTTAATTGGCAAGCCTAGTGAGGGGGAAAAGGAAGGGGAAGAGGCGGGGCGCGGCGGGATCCGCGGCTGCGGCGGCAGGCCGGCGAGACAGAGGTGAAGAAGAAAGGAAGGGGGAGAGGGAGAGGCTGACAGGTGGGGTCGCGGTGTCAGCGAGAGCAAAGAAAAGAAAAAGAGAAAGAGAGAGGCGGGCCGGCGCGAGGAGAGCTAGGTGGGCCGGCAGGCCTGGCTGGGCCGAAAGGTGAGAGGGTAAAGTTTTCTTTTTTTTTTCTTTTTCAAACTTCTTTTTAAAACCACTTTTCTTTTCAAATTCAAATCAAACTCTTTCAAACTTTTTTTTCTCAAAAAATTTTATAAACTTTTTTTAGAAACTACACAAGCAACCAAAAACCATGCAAGCCAACTGATGATGCACAATCACTTGTTGTCTCTATGTTTATTAAATTATGTTTAATATTTTAGAGCTCAATTTTAAATGGCAATTTAAATTCTTTTAATCCTTAAAACTATTTTAAGTTGCTAGGTGATTTTAGTGATGGAATTTTTAGGGTGTCACATGCATGTACGTGGCACCTGCATGTTTAGAATGAAGGATACAATCTGGCCGGAATCACCATCGGTATATATTATAACTCTATTTCTCTCAACATACATTTATAAATCTTTGCGAGTACCACACTACAAAATTTTCACAGTAGAATACATGGAGGATCAATAATTTAAGAGTAATTTTCTATCGATGAAATGAACATATTTTCATGTATAATGTCGTTTGCAAAATAATGTTGCATTGTAATCACCTTCTTTTCTAATTTCAAAGTTCACCTTCAAATTTTGCTTAAGAATTTCCCGCAAGCAACGCGCGAAGTATCACCTAGTAATATAAGATAGGAGATGCCAATATGTGAAATAGCTATCCTAACGCACTGCATAGCTTATAGGAACATAAATCAGTGTTGATGCTCAAGTATTCATGGCATGTTCTGATTTTCAACAGAACTAACGAACTTTGCTACCTCTACCTGGATCCACTGAACTCATATCTCTATTTTGACTATTGAGCTCCGTTTCAAATATGTATTTTACGCTGCTTTAAAGTTTGGATCTGCTCATTGAACATTCATATGACATATGAGATTGATTCTTCAATTTGTAGGTCTAGATAGAACTTCCCTCACCGGTTCCCCTGGCCACCGAAGGAAATTGCCACTTTCCAGAGCTATGCGACACCAAGCCGCGTCCAGAGCTCCGCTCCCCATCTCTGGAGTACCGAGCCGGCTGTCGTCTTGGCCACCCGATTAGCCGCATACAAAGACCGCTGGACGAATCTGCCATCACTAGCACTGAGCATGTCAAGTTCCTTATCATCGCCAGCCATCACCTCTCCGCCGAGCTCCCACCGGTCAAACGCCCGCTGACCATGCTTGATTGGAGGTGGAGGATGTGGAGATAGAAGATGATAAATTTGGAGATCTTTTTTTTTGCATAGATGATCCATGTGGCGCCAGGTCGGCATGCCACATCAGATTTCGAAGGGATATTGACCTAAGTGGTACAATTTAACAAGTTTGGGATGACAGATTTCGATTTTGTAAGTTTGTGGACCTAAGTGGCATTTCGAGACAAGTTTATTAAGGGACGCTTGCGTATTTAACTCTTATTTCAATATTACATAGCCTACATACAAATAACATATCTGAATGTTTGGCATGAACACAAGAGTCACATTCCTTTCCTAAAGCATTCAGCACCACATTCTCCTACAACCTAGTAAGATGTCCAAATATTCAACCTAGTAGTACACCATATTCTCCTACCAACCTCTCATATCTCCTACCATGGTTGCTGTATGTTCATGTTTGCAATGCCGAGATCCTTGTTGTGGCCATCAACATCAATGCCATCATTAGTCGATTCCGAGCCAACACGAGGTGAACCAGTGGCCTGCATGTGAACGGTGAACCTGGGTTAGACCAAAGCTCCTCGTCTAGTTGGTTAGAGGGGTTGAGCTGGGCTGAGGTATGGTTGTACCAGTAAACCCAAGTTCAACTCCTTGTTGAGCAGATTTATGGGATTGGTTTTTTTAAAAAAAATCCCCTTGCCGGCATTGCCAGAGTTCGGGGGTTTTATAAGCTCGGAGAAGGTTACTTCTCTTAATGGAAACGCGTGGTCGATCTCTTCACCCCACCGAGCTTAGTTGAACCTGGGTTAGACTCAATTTAACTCAGAAAATCAGAAATTTGCAGAGACAAAGCACATTCTGGCAAAAACAATCACTACCAACTCCATGTCTTTTTTATTTACTGCTAGGACGACGAAAGATTGTGCATGAAAGATGTACAATACTCGTCCTCTCTCCCTGGACTGCACGTCGCTCAGTGCGGTCGACTTGGGCGGCGCCTGTGAGCCAATGCACCTCCAGGCCCCTCCATCGCCCTGTCCCCCTCGCTGCTGCCCGAGCAGGCTGCACGGAAGCCCACAGCAGCGAGGCTTCCTCTCAAAGCATGGCGCTGGCTGTAGGTGCGGCGGCCTATGGTGGCAACTATCGGCGTCAGCCCGTCAACGATGAGCTCACTGGTTGGTGGCTGGTGGCTGGTGTTGATTTGGTGTGAGGCAGAAGTACTGCTGGCTGGTAGGCTGAAATCCAACCGAACAAGCTGTGGCTCCTCCGGGGCGGATCCAACGACTACACTGCAGGATCTACCGTCTACGCGGGTCACGGGGGGCGCCCCTCACACCTCATAATAACCTCCACAAAGATGCTTGGAGAAATGAACATTGAACATCCTGTTTCCGGAGAAGAGGAAGCAAAGAAAATCTGGCGTTGTCCCATCATATCCTACAAAGGATGACCTGGGAACGACCTTTGGTTCCAAATCTCAGTACCTTTGGTCCTAATGCTATATCAGTACCGGGTCCAAGAGATAATCGCAGAAATACGCCGCGTGAGTCATGACCCCCTTTAGTACCGGGTGGAGGTTTCTATGAACAAGAAGTAGCCAGTGCATACATTGTATGAACAAAACCTTATGTTTTCCAACAAAATGTGGCTTTTTTTGCAATTCATTCTATGAACAAAATCTTATGTTTTTCCTTAAAAGATCTTACAATATGCAACTTAATAATATGTGAAGTAGCCAGTGCATGCAAATGTATGTCTACGATGTTTAATCACTATGTGTTTTAATTATACTTCTCCTTTATTATCACAAAGATACACAAACCCTGTTGGAGAATTCTTTAAATTAGCATCTGAACTTCGAGTGAATATGCATGGTGTCTCCACTCATGGGTAATCATTTTTTCTGCACGCGTAAAAGTGTAAAGTGATTCCAGTATCCAGCTATCTCCTGTTCCGCTGTGCAAATTAATGGGGTGTGTTCCATATATCTTTTATGCACAGTCCAATCCGCTGGACAATAACCTCTTATGTTTAGTTTTACTTTTACACATAATTTGATGTTGTTTTCTTGTTCAGACCGAAGAGATCGACGATTCAAATTCTATAGCCACAAAATTTATGCAAGTAAAGTTATCTTTTTTGTCATTTGTGGTATATATAGATGGCGGCCGGCACAGCAGCCACAAGTTCATCGTCAGAGGGGGCATGGATGCCCAGAAGTCTCCTTGAAGCAGCCACACGCGGTGATGCCAAATCAATTATTGACGACGCGGTCCCCGCCGCGCTGCTGCTTGCAGCAACTCCACACAGGAACACCTGCCTCCACATAGCCGCCTCCCATGGTCATCGAGAGTTCTGCGAGGAAGTTGTTCAGCGGAAGGCCTCTCCTCGCGGCCGTCAACGCGGACGAGGAGACGCCGCTGCTCAAAGCCGTGGCAGGCAACCATGTTTCCTTGGCCTCCTTTCTGCTCAAGCGCTGCCGCGAGCACGAGCTAAACGAGGCAATCCTGCAGCAGGACAAGCACGCGTGCAACGCGCTGCACCCATAGTTTTTATTATCGGAAATAAAAATTTATCGGGGGTCAAGGATAAAGAGGAAAAGCAAGATATATCGGAAATATCGGACCAAATTCAAAAAAATCAAATTAATTTTAAAAAATTTTGTAGAATTTGACTTGAAACTATTCGTAGACTATTAAACATCACTTGTTCATAGATAAAATTAAGAATAAAACATTATGAGTACGAGATTATTGCGCGGCTGAATTTGAGTCGTCTGTGTAAAGTAGGAAAAACAGGAAAAATTTAGCAGATATCTAATTTTATCGGACCCTACGGATATATGGGAAATTTCGGAAATTTCGGTGATTTTCGGCCGATAAAAGAAACCATGGCTGCACCACGCCATCCGCAGTGGCCATAGGGAGCTCGCACTTGAGCTGATAGCGGCGGCGCCCGCTTTGTCGCGCGCTGTCAACGAGGACAAGGAATCACCGATGTTCATCGCAGTAACGAGGGATTTCACGGATGTCTTTGAGAAGCTGTTGGAGATTCCCGATTCTGCTGACGGCGGAACCTACGGCACCAATGCCCTGCATGCTGCCGTGAGAAGGAATAATACAGGTGAGTCGACTCATGCGAGTATGTATATATATACTGGTAAATACTTATGTAACTAGCTAGCTAGCTAGGATTATTGTGAAATCTAATTAATACTGTTCTCTATTTATACTATTAGTCCGGCCTATATTATAAACGACGTACGTACAGTGATTAAATCTCTCATATGTACGTACGATCATTGACTGATCCACAACTAACTACCTTTCGTCCATGGTTGTTTGCTTTCATCAGTTATCGCTGAAAAGATCATTGAGAAACGCCCATGGCTGGCCAGAGAAGGAGAAAAGGAGGCAAAGTACACTCCAGTGCAGCTGGCTGTCCACTGGAACAGGGCTGAGGTGCTAGAATTACTGTTGAAACGTGACTGCTCTTTAGGGTATGGAGTCTCCATGCCACATGGTGACCCGCTTCTTGTTAGTGCCGCATTTCATGGCCACGTTGATGTTGCTAAAAAGCTTCTTCAACATTGTCCGGATGCTCCCTGTGCCAAGGCAAACGGAACGACATGTCTTCACAAAGCTGTACAGTTTGATCAGCCGGATTTTGTGGAATTCGTCTGTCGTTCACAGCTCCGTAGACTCGTAAACATGCGCACCAAAAAAGAAGGAAAAACAGCTCTGCATTATGCAGTCGAGAGGTGCAATCCGAGAGTTGAAGCAGGCGACGACAGAGCTGCCGGGAGGTCTTCCGACCTGAAGCAGGCGACGACGGAGCCGTCGGGAGGTCTTTCGACCTGAAGCAGGCGATGCCGGAGCCGCCGGGAGGTCTTCCGACCTGAAGAAGACGACGACGACAGAGCCGCGGGGAGGTCCGCCGACCTGAAGAAGGCGACGACGGAGCCGCCGGGGGGTCTTCCGACCTGAAGCAGGCGACGACGGAGCCGCTGGGAGGTCTTCTGACCTGAAGCAGGCGACGAGCCCCCGAGCGTGGAAGCTGGACGAGTCGCGGAAGCACTGAGTCGCCTCCCACTGTGAGCCAGAGAGGTCTGCTGGGCGACACAACAGGTCGTCGTAGAGCTGATCCTGTTAAATAAATACCAGGTCGGTGTATTAATATGTAAATACAATAAATACCATAGCCTAAGCTAGCAAGGTGCATGTTTTTTTTGAAAGCATTTTCCTTGTTGTGCAAGGCACACATTATGCGAACTCGAGAGCTCCGAAGCTGCAAAGTGTGGAGGCGCACGGCAAAAGGGGGCATCCAGGCAAAACACAATCAACCACACACACTTAGTGTGGAGTGTGTATGGCCTGTGGGCCCCGGCTCTTTGCCATGCACCCTGGGTACAGGCGCATGGCAAATGCACTTGTTTGCCGTGTGCCTAGCTCAAGGGCGCACGGCAAACACCTACACCATTAATTCATGCACATCAACAACCCTCAAATTCGAATTTTAATGAACACGATATTAAAATTTTTATTTTAATTCTCAGATAAAGTCTTACACTGGACTCAATAACATGAATAACATTTTTACAAGCACTTTATTCCATTTTTTAATGTAGTTATAGGTCAAATTCAATTTATGTCTATTAAAATGCCATAATTAGAGTTAATATAATAAAATTATCAAATGGATGCGAAAAATTACCATAAATTAACATGAGACAATCTATGTTGTATATTCACTAGAGAAAAAGTTTTGATGTCGAAACCCAATTCGAACTTTACTAAGACTACAAATCTAATCACGTGACTCTCAACACTCTGAAACTTCTAGTGTGATGCTTTGGTTTCTAAACATCGTGCGTGACGAATTGTTCGAAACCTTCTCAATTATTTACCACAACCTTTACATAGGATATCATGAGCACTTGATGAATCTCATTATTTTCAAACTTTGTTTGCATTTTATACAATTAAAAAACATTTCAACCGCACGTGGATTTTCATGCTTCGCGAATAAAATGTTCAAAATTTCATCTAATTTCATGGATAAGGTCTTAAAAATGAGTCAATTACATGAATATCATTTTTCCACAAACTTTACTCTATTATTTTATGCACTTGCAGTTCAAATTTGACTTCTATGAAAAAAATTCTTTAAATGACAGAAAATTGTTAAATATAGTAAACATATCGAGAAATGTATGAAATTGGAATATAGAGTACAAAGTAATGTCTTTGTAGTGAAGAAATAGAAAGAAGGATAGACACAATTTTTTTTGGTAACTTTGCCGTGCACCAGCTGGAGACGCACGGCAGACATATACGTTTGCCGTGCGCCAAAGGCAAACGCACGGCAAACATTTGCCGTGCGCTAACCACTAGGCGCACGGCAAAACCGCACCACGTGAGTGCCACGTGCAGCGGCCGTTAGCGCGGGGTGGACGGCCGTCCGTGCCACGCACGCGCCGCGCATGTGATGCACCTTCGCCGTGCGCCATGTCTTGGGCGCACGGCAAAGGGCAACGGTTGCCGTGCGCCAGCTGGAGCCGCACGGCAAACCCTGACGGCCGTCGTGGGCCGTCACTCGTCATGACGGTCCAGCCACATGCCGCGCACGTGCAGGCCTCTTTGCCGTGCACCGCTGTGCGGACGCATGGCGAAGATCATCTTTGCCGTGCGCCTCGATTTTGACTCACGGCGAAGCGACGTGTTGCCGTGCGCCCAGCTTTTGCCGTGCGCTTTACACTAGACGCACGGCAAAGGGGATGTTTGCCGTGCGCCCGAAATAAAGCGCACGGCAAACATCGTGGCACACGGCAAACTGTCAGTTTCCGGTAGTGATTGTAACTCTTGTATCAAAAGCAGTAGTAATATGTAATCTATTTTTTACTATCGTATTTTTCAATCACGTGCGTGTCTAGTGTCTATTAGGTGTCATAAATCTTTGTGATCCTCTTTATAATCTTGGTCAAAGATAAAATAGTTTGAACCTCCAAAAAAAGTTGGAAAGACTTACAATTTTTGGAACGGAACGAGTAGTACATAGTACTGAAATGATGTTAATATCTCGTCATGGCTTTTCACACGATCTATGGCTGCATGCCATGGTTGTTCACACTAGGGAAGAACAACAATAAGTTGATTGTGTGCAAGACAGGTGGAGGTTAAGGAGGATGATCGGACATCATTTATTGTTGCCATCTGTCATCATGGTAGTACTATAAGAGGAGGACCAAGCAAGCAAGCAGCCAGCATTCCCTTCACAGACAAGAGCAGAAAGAGATCTTCAGTTAGCTACGTCGAGCACGCGAACAATGGTACGTAGGAGTTCCAGCGTAGTGCCTATATATATATATATATCGATTGTATGTGCAATACGCATGCATCCGCGTCTATGATCGATTACTTTATCGTATAGCCAAACTAACCTAATATATATTTCCATCGATTAATCGCATGCATGCATGCAGCCGAAGAAGTTTATCCCGTGTGGTGGCCCAGGAGGTTTTGACATTAGTACGCCGACAGCGCTTGTGAGCGTCGAGCTTTGGAGCAATGATTCTCGCGTAGTCGGAGATGGGGTCATCAACGGCATATCCTTCACCTACATAGACGAGCAAGGGCAACGTATCTCCTCGGGTCCATGGGGCAGCACGACCGGTGAACACCACGTGGTACGTTCGTGCATGAGAAATTCGGCGTCCAAATTTGATTGATTTCTGATTAATTATTAGTTATATATATATATTGTGGTCTACCTTCGTATGTCTGCAGATTAACGTTGGTGGTGACGAGAACATGATCAGTGTCTCCGGCACCACCGATAGCACGCACGTCACCTCACTTAAATTTGTCACCACTATGGAACAATATGGGCCATATGGGGCACAGTCAGAAGATGGCTTAGGTACTTTCAGCTTCCCGCGCAACATCGTCGGCTTCTATGGCAGAAGCTCCGATAAACTCGATGCCATCGGCGCCTACGTAATTCCGCCTCTGCTGGCTTAATGGATCCATCGGTCGCTCGCCACCAGTATATGTACCTACCACATGTTTGGCTTCGATCCACACATGTGCGACCTGTATCTACTGCATGTATTTGCAGCTAAATAAAATGGGGATCCCTCGCTACTGCCATCCTGTCCTGTGGATGGACCCATCCCTGCCCTTTGTGTGTGCGCTCGCTGTTTGTTTCCATATATTGTATCGTCCTGGTTTGTAATCATAAAATGAATAAAAATCTTGGGAACTAAGTATTTTCCCGAGAATTATACTACTTCTTAGTTCTTACTTTCCATGTCCCAAAATATATATTGCAGGCCTCCAGAACATGTACTAATTTTAATTTATCAATTGCCACTGACCAACGCATGTATGTCCTTAGCATTTCGCTAACGTGGTTATCCTCTGCATGACAATTGATTGCATTAAACCTCATATGTGTTGCATTTGATTGCTCTTTTAGAAATCCCCTCTTTCAATCTTAAGGTCCCCTCCTCTTAGCTTTCATCACACACACACGACTAGGATCCTCTCCCCTTCAAAACCTACCCTTGAAATCTCTCCCAAATTTGAACCCATTTCAAATTTGGATTCCAAATCCCTTTTAATTCAAATGGCAAACTTTAGTTTGCCATTTGGGCTATTTCTTCCTCCCTTCCACTTTTGGCCCAACCAGCCAGCCACCTCCTTTCCTCCCAACCAGCACTGCTCACGGCCCGGCTCCCACAAGAACGCAGCCTGCTCACAACACCGCCTCAGCCCGCTTCACGCTGCCAGCCGCCCACGCAACCAGCCGGCCCAGCTCACCCACGCCCCAGCCCACGCACGCGGCCTGCCTTGCACGCTCACGGCCCAGGTCGACCCGCTCGCTGCCCACGCGCACGCCAGCGCCGCCGCTGCGTACGCAAGCGCCGCCGCCGCACGCCGCAATGCGCCGCAACGCCGCCCTGCTCACGCGCGCCCACGTGACCGCAGTGCACGTCCCTGCCCTCACCCACACGCGCGCGCGCACGCGCAACGTCGCAGAGCCGCCGTCCCCTGCGTCACGGAGACGCAAACGCCGCCACCGCCGTCACCCAGCGCCGCCGACACCATTAATGACCGGCCGGCGCCCCTATCCACCCCAGCGCCATTCCTATCCCCCTCCTCCCTTCCTTAGCCATGGAGCAAGGCCCCCAGAGCTCCCCGGCCGCCTATGAATAGAGGGGCACCCCCCCGCGCGGCCTCCGGAGCACCTCGCACCACCGGCCGGGAGCCTCTTCTGCCCTCCCTGGCCGCCCCTCTCTTCCTCCCCTTCTTCCCCAACCACGCACAGGAATCGGTCGTCTTCTCTCCTGTCCAGAGCGCCGCGATCCATGAGCTGAGCTCATGGACTTCTCCCATGGTTGCCTGCTGAGAGGAGGAAGAAGACAGGGTGCCCCTGTCCTCATGACAGGTGGGGCCCATGCACAAGAGAGAGGCGCACGGCAGCCCCCTCCCTTTGGCTTAGCCGCTGGGAAATTGCTACGCGCACCCACCAAATGTACACGGATTTTTATTACTAGGTCTTAGCCACTTCCAAAAATTTCAAGAAAATTCCCAAAACTACTAGGGATTATTCTAGAACCACACATGCCTTTAGTTAGTGTAGATCACTCCTCTAAAGTTAGTTTTAGTGATGTCGCACCACTTCACCTGCTCGCCGACGCCCTTTCTCACAGGGCCGGGACAGGTTGAAGTCGAGTCGTCGCAGAGGCATCTAGCCACCCTACCCGCGTAGTAACAGCGTATAGATATGCTGTGCTTCGACCCAGCCTTTGCCGCTAAACCCATCGCTGCACAAGTTTAACCCTAGGATCCACCCGATTTTAGAGTCCACGTACACTGCATAGCCGTTATGCTGCCCGAGTCTTAGGTCCACGTCCACCACCCTAGCCGTTACGCTGCCCAAGGTTTAGGTTCACATCCGCCACCCTAGCTGTTATGCCGCCCGACTGAAACCTTAGGTCTCAGTCCCCACGTAGCCGTTATGCCGCCCAACGGAAACCCTAGGAAGTCACTCCGTCTAGCTGGCATACCGCTCACACCCAGCGGTCATGCTGCCCCCGGTAAAAGAGACAACGAACGAAATACAATTTTATTCAGGGAAAATGTACAAAGGACATCGGTCTCGCGATCGTTTACAACTAAAAAGATATGGACACCACCAAAGTAGTGTCGGCGCCAATGGCAGTCGCCCGTCTGGTGCAGCTCAGCTTCTTGAGGTGACGAACCACCTCACAAGCCTTCCTCTCGCATCCGGGCCACCGCCAATGCATCCATGGAAGACGAGGCAGTGATTGTCGACGTCCACAAGCCCAGCCATGCTTGGGAAGCTCGTGGAACGTCGGCGTCCACTGCAATTCCAGACCCACCCGGCACAGGTAGCCGATGCACAGCCCATAGGGCTTGGCATCGGCTTGAAGTGGCTGGGACAGGACACCGCAAGAGCTCCCATGTAGAGCTCAAGCATGGTCGGGGCGTAGCCGGACCCGCTACCGCTTCCCACTCACAAGCATTCCTCTGGCATCAAGATCTATCTTCTCCTACTCTAGCCCTCAGGAGGGCGAACCTGCGCTAGCTGCGGCTGCAGAGTAAAAACTGTTAGGCACATAATCCCTCACCACTCGACAGAGTATCACCCCGGGGTGGTGCTCTATTTATAGTGGGATGAGCCCGGTTGTAGCCTCGTTGTAGAAACTGTGGCCTCAGTCCAACTATTGGGTATATGAACACCCTTCTTAATGGAAGCGTGCTCTGACTCGGAGGTAGAGTGGCAATACTTTTTTGGTGCCGACACCACCCACGTGGGAAGTGAAGGGGCGGACCCGTGACTTCTACAGGTCGTCGAAGCGCCAGGTGTGGTAAAGAGTCAAAGACTAGTCTTATTAGGGGTGCATCCTGACTAGACATGACAAAATGATTCATGCCCTCTGAACGAGTCTTCGACTCATCCACAGTCCCAGGAGCTACACCCGGCAGGTGCGCCCACGCGCCCCTGCCAGAGAAATTACGAATGCAAATGGCCGAAACCCACTGAGCCGAGGAACATTTTCGATCCTCTGCGCGAGTTCCAAACTCACCCACAGGCTCGGGGGCTACTGTTAGGTATGAATATTAGGGATACCCAATAATAAGGTGTTAAGGTCAACCAAGGCTGCACTCCGTCAGGCCCGACACCGACCATGTGGGGCCGGACGTCATCCGACCCTCGAGTGAGATTGCCTTGCCGGACCCCACGCGTGAGGGTCAGATTTCTCCGCCTCGGCCGACCCCCATGAGAGGGTCGGACGCCTCCACCTCGCCCGACCCCCCTAACGGGGTTCGGACGGCATCTCCCCATCCGACCCTTGCCACACGGGAAGGATAGAGGGGACGAGACCCACTGTAGTAAATTCTATGGGACGGGCACGACGCCCCGCGATCGCTCCATACCGGGACAGGCCATGATCGCGTCAATAGTCCCAAGCGTGATACCACTAGCGCCACGTCTGCGGACTCCCTCGCACAATACCCCATGCCTTGATCATGACGGAGCTTGAATGTGGCTACAGGCGCGCGCCACTGGGGAAGTCCTCCCCAGCTTTCGTCCCATGATAGATGGGGCCCACATCGACGCCAACAGGAAGATGATAGGGACATCTCTCTCTCCCTCCTTTCCTTCATGTATACATCTCCCCTTGTGTTATAAAAGAGGAGACCTGGCCTCCTGCGAGAGGCTCTCTGCAATCTTTCGATTCCCTACGCACACACGCACTTCGCTTACATACCAGAGACTTGGGAGCCCCTCCCTCTCTCACTTATTTGTAACACCCCTACTGCAAACTGTGTGAATAACACGAGCAGCTCAAACTGGGCGTAGGGCACATTACCTGAACCAATATACATCTTGTGTCCATTTCGCATAACCATCCAAGGCCCGACGCGCAAAGCACTTAGATTTACTTGCCGGTAGTTTCACAACACCGACAGCAACGTGCCCGTTGACAGCGAGGCGTCAATGGTGACTTCGTCAAGCTCGAGAATTTGCCGGCTTAATCTTTCGGATGTACTCATAGGATTAGGGTTGCGTGCGCGTGTTCGTAGAGATGAGTGTGCGCATGTGTATGTGAACGTCTGCATCTGTACTATATGATTAAAAAAAAGCATGGCTTACGCGTGGAACCTCCTCCGCCTTGCCCGGGACCCATGCGGCTGTCCGCCTCCTGGGGGTGGTGGAATGAAATTCCCAGTGGCGGAACGGGGGGGGGGGGGCTGGCGGGGGCCATGGCCCCCCACAACAACCAAAAAAATCCCTAATACTCCTATGTTTTTTAGCCCAACATCCTGACGTCCCGTCCAAATGCCAATGCACACGCAAAGTAATTGCTTGCTGCCTAACAAAGAAGACATGAATGTCACAGTCCAACACAAATAAATGTATAGAACACACACGTATCCTTGACGCTCGCGAGTTATCGCTTGTCGAAGCTTCATTTCAATCTGTTGCGCGAGGTCAACGCTTGACAGTGATGGCAAGAAGGTGACCACAACGGGTGGCAGCGTGACCGCGAGCCCGCAATGGTGGGCAACTACAACGGCAGGCAGGCAGGAGCTCTGGGCGACTCTAGTGCTACTACTTTCGATGTTCCTACTCGAACTCGAACTCAAACCAATGTATCATTATGTCTCCAAATTATTTCCAATTTTATTTCTTATCTCATAATAGCATATGATTTTGTGACGATATTAGACCAAATTCTTGTAGTAAAACAAGGCAAAATCTATCATGGTTAGCTATTTTATGCTTGAAAAACTTGAGTAAATTATCAAATTATTGAGCCGATGAATATTTGTTCGGCCCCCCCTTAATTTTCTCTCTAGTTCCGCCACTGGAAATTCCAAATCAACCGTTAGGGCGAACAGAGCACTCTGTAAACTGAGCCACAATGTCAGAATCTCCGCAAGTTGCTTAATCTTCAAAGACTTTTGCGGAGTTTTTAGACTCCAGTGCTGATTTTCGAAACCGTACTTCTAACACTTCATTTGACTTGCTTTTGCTTCCATTGGTTTTTGACTTACTTTGTAGCAACATTTCTAAGTCCATTAGCTCATCAATAGCTAAGTGGCGAATTGGCTTGTAGTCCAATGGTAGGACAGTCCAGTGGGACGCTACCCACCAGGATTCAAATCCTGGTGCTCGCACCTTTTCCTGGGATTTTCTCAGGATTTACCAAAGGTTATGCGTTAAGCGGTAAGCGGCGTTCCCGTCGACAACGAGGCGCCAATGGTGACTTCGGGAATCTCCAGATCTGCCAGGTGCTCAGTCCTTCGGAGGTGCTCATAGGGGTAGGGTTTGCGTACGTGTGTTCATAGGGGTGAGTGTGCATGCGTGTTGTGAGCATCTGCGTTGTACTGTGTAATTCTAAAAAAAAAAAGCTAAGTGATCTTTCTAGAAGAGAGAGTTTAAGGTTGAATCTCGGGATATAGGCTACGATTCTGAACGAGAATTTGTTAGGCTCCTATTTACCTCCTCTAGTACTTGCATTTAGCTCTCAAATAGTCAATTCTGACGGCAGTTTCGAGTAGTCAACTATGAGGTATGATATTTAGAGTCCTAGATGTTTTGTAGGACGGCTATAGCCAACGACTTGTAACAGTTTAGAAATTAAATGAGCTCGATAGGACTCATTTAATTGAGGTAAGATATTTAGAGTACATTAAGGTCTTATTTAGATCGGCAAGTTTCTACTATTCATCGATCACATCGGATGTTTTCATGCTAATTAAAAGTATTAAACATAGATTAATGACAAAACCCATTTCATAACCTCTGGTAAATTCACGAGACGAATCTATTGAGCCTAATTAGGTCATAATTAAACAATGTGATGCTATAGTAAACATCTTCTAATGATGACTTAATTAGACTTAATAGATTCATCTCGTGATTTCTGGTCCATCTGTGTAATTAGTTTTATAATCAGATCATGTTTAGTCTTTCTAATTAGTATCGGTAAATTCGATGTAACATTTTCGGCAAGTTTCTTCACCCAACTAAGCCTAATTGCCAGTTCTCATGTTTCTCTTGGGTCTTAGCCATCACACAATGCAATCTGAGCACTCTGCGGTGACCAGTATGCGTGCACGCTTGCCTGCCCCTGTTAGACAATTTTGAAGGCGTTATAGAGTTTCTCTCGGGTTTTAGCCATTGACACACTGCAAATACCATTTTATCAACACGCATTTTAATGGGCACACAGTTACTAGAAAAATTCAAGCACTCCCCAGGACATGTTGGCTTGCGATCAACAAGCATTTCTCTTGGTCTTAGCCATTCACACAACGACGAGGAGGGATCGGTCAATGAAAGCACATGGATTGTTTCGTTATCTGGCTCTCGAATGATCGATCCAAGGACATGGAGTGGAGCGTGCATGATTGACATGCATGGTTTGCGGGCGACGCACCACGACACCACGCACGTCCACGACCCATCGACACCGTGCGCTACCCACAGGATAGAACTATTACTGTTGGTTGGCGAAGCCAGCCGAGGCAGCCACCTATGCCAACTCTATTAAACACCGCTGTCAGTTCCTTGGTTGAACAGTGCATAACAGTGATTCCTCACTGATTTTGCAGCAAATCGTCGATGTCAGCTGACATCAACAAACACCCCTAGCTCCGCCTCTTTAGATCAAGGGATAGTCTGAGGTAGTAGATTGGTCGATAAAATGATCGTCGGATCTGGAGTTGATGGTAAATGTGAGGAAACCAGACACAAATTTATATGGGTTCGAACCGTCAAAATAGCGTAATACCCTACATCCAATTTGGGTGGAGTATATTATTGCGCTCTACGCTTGGATGTTTGAGGTACAAGTTGTTGGTCTACCGATCTAGGAATCGTTGCCCCCCTTTATATATCCCAGGGGCAGGATTACTAATCGGTTATAATGTAGAAGTTCTAGTCGGTTACATGAGAGTTCTATTAGGAGACTAACTTCTTCCTTCCTTATGAGTACCTGGGGATCTATCCCTCACAAGCCTCCGAGTGCTTCATACTGTTTCTAAACACTGCGAACCTGAGCTGCTGCATATACTTTTTGTTCATTTCATTGGATATTTAAGCTGCGAGTGCATATTTATGTGCTGTTTTCTGGCAGCTGTGCTGAGAGTCTATTATATTGCTTAACGGTGGTTCACATCGATCACCAGCTGTACGACCGAAGGATCGATTATTTCTTTAAGAATTACCAAACAATACCACAAACCGTCATGGCTTTCCACACCATCTATTATTAGAGCAAGAAGGCAAGCTTCGGAACATAACACATATTTTAACCTTATGAAACTATGATTTATATATGGTATTGTGCATTAAGTTTGTAGGAGTTGATTGGAACCCTAGTTGCATGAACCTACTAGGTATCTTTGTTATGAACACTAGATGGTAAGTCGCTAGAATGCTATGCTAACAGGGATCTGGTAAAAGTCGAGTGATTGCTCGTCACTCGTGAGATATCGGAGTTGCTTGTTTTACTTATGTTGGAATCGTAAGGTCCACGGGCAGGGCTCTGTGCCATGTTTATAAAAGTGGTTAATGCCCCGTCTATATAGAAAAATTTGGCTAAGTTGAGGGTTAGGCGTGCTTAGTTGGGAGAAATTTTTGAGCTCTCTTTTCAAGGTCTATTAGAAGGATTAAACATAGACTAATTACAAAATTAATTACACGAATGGACGGGAAATCGCGAGACGAATCTATTAAGCCTAATTAATCCGTCATTAGAGATTGTTTACTGTAGCATAACGTTATCTAATCATGACATAATTAGGCTCGTTAGATTCGTCTCACGAATTAGGGGGGGTTTATAGAATGGATTTTATCATTAGTCCACGTTTAATACTCCTAATTAGTGTCTGATGATTAGTGTGATGGGTTGTTAGAGAATATTTTGAGAACTAAACGGGGTCTAAGGAGAATGATCGGACATCATTTATTGTTGCCATCTGTCATCACAGTGGTACGGGGCTTTTCGCTAGCTTCCTCGCCACGGCCAGCCACAACACTGTAGTGTGGCGGATGTGACGTCCAGAATCGACGCCACAGGTGTGGCGTGGCTTGTGGTCAGCAAGCAATCACGCCCTATAAATGGGCTGGCATTTTGGTTCAAGGAGGACCAAGCATGCAAGCAGCCAGCAGCATTCCCTTCACAGAAAATAACAGAAAGAGATCTTCAGTTTGCTACGCCGAGCACGCGAACAATGGTATATATATATATATATATATATACATATATATATATATACACATAGGGAAAATCCAATCTACTCCCACATGTAATTACTCCTGCGTTGAATTCTACTGTTCCCGCATGTGCACTGTATACGGGCGTCTAGCTTATCGGGCAGACCCGATAATGCAAGTGGACTCTCCCTAATTTCCCGTTCCCATCCCTATCCACTTTCCTTTGGCCGCATTCATCCTACTATGCAACTTTCGATCCTGGGAAAATGGACGGGCAGCCACTGAGCCACCGCCGGCAGCGGCGGCGGCGCATACGACCTTCGTTCCAAAGCCCGATCCCTTTCCTCCATCCGCATACATCCTGCACAACCGTCGGTAACGCATGGAGAGCCATCGGATGGACAACTTAACCGTCCCCATCATCTCGATCCACTTTCGTCCATCTGCATCCGACAGGCGGGCAGCCGGCGGTGGCGGCGTATACTGGTATACGTGCTGTTTCTCGGCAAGCTCTCAACGAGATAAGTGATCAATTTGAAGGTTCTTTACCATTTGTGTCCTACTCACCAAGATGCAATATGACTGTAGATTGAGATGTTTCTTTAGCTGATCCTAGCGCATGGCGAGTTGAACGGCAGCAGATATGTTGCTACCTGCTGTCCCCCTCGCGTTTTTGCGAGGCTGCACATTGGAGCAGGAGTGCGCTGTCGGCTGCCTGTTTCGTCAGATCGTGGGAGCAAATCTGATTCACCTGTTGGCCATGCACGGCCGTACGTGGACAAAGGTATGCATCCCGGTCCCTCTAGAACACATCTCCCAGATTTTGTGTCACTTTCTTGCATTTCCATTATTCGAAATCATGTCCAGTATAAACGGGCAGATCTAAGTGTGTCTTTGGTATCTGAGGTCTGAGGAGAACATTACAAGATCAAAGACAATATTCGCTGGCATGTAGTAGTATGCCTCTTGCACAACATTTTATTATAAAATGAATACTTCAATTCCCTGCATATACTTCCATTAAAAACGACATATTGTTGTCCATGACTGCATACTTGCCATGATTAGAAGATTACAGATTGCAGTACATTCGATACATTTTTATAGGATAGAGTACAAATTGATACATTTTTCATATCAGAGTATGACTTGATACTTTTTCATATCAGAGTATGACTTGATACTTTTTTCATATCAGAGTATGACTTGATACTTTTTCATATCAGAGTATGACTTGATACTTTTTTCATATTAAGTATGACTTGATGCATTTTTTCCAGATTCAGTTATCACTTGATAGTTGGTACTTTTGCTAGGTGTGTTGGATAAATTTATGATTGTAATACCACTTGATATTTTTTCTTAACAGAGTACCACTTGATACTTCTGATTAGTTGCTTGTCAGGTTCATGAGCATGTTCCTGTTCACTGATACTCTGAATTTTAGGTCGCATACCACCGATATGTAGTGATGTATTTGGCTGGAAGAAGACATTCCTGTTTCAGGTAATAGTATATCTTCATATGTATTTCAGATAAGATTATCAGTGTATACTTTTTCATATCAGAGTTTTATTGGGTACATTTTTCTTGATTCGAGTATCATTCCATACTTTTTACATACTAGCTAGCGTGCAACTCAGATACATTTGTCATATTATAGTGTCAGTTGATAATTGTTTTCACACTATAATCTGATCTTAAACTTCCTATTTCAGGTTACTGTATCGGTGGATACTTCAGATCAACGTCACATGATACTTTTTTCTATCATATCAGAGATATCACTTCGTACTTATCAGCTTGCCACTTTGCAAAAGCAAATTTCCATGCTTGGCACGTACAGCGGGCGTCTGCGAGCCGTCTACGAGCCGGTATTTTTGCAGAAACACCCTCACCTCAGCCAGGCGACGAGCTCGTCGTCGCCTCGCGAAAGGACGGCGGGGGCTCGTGCTCCCAGGGCATATCGCCAGCCTCAGCACCGTTGTACGCTCGGTCGACGGTGAAGGTCGATCCCGTGCGGCACCGGACCTTTGGCGCCAAGAATGGATCCATCCGCGCGAGGGAGGGCTAGGCTGGCGAGAGAGCAGCGACGGGGCGACAACAAGCGCGTGGGGGAGCAGCAGCCGGGCGACGGCTGCGGCCCGCCACCACCGGTCGGCCGGCCTTAAGAGAGGGAGAGAGAGCACCGGCGGGGAGGAGCTGCCGCAAATCTGGCGAGCTATCCCGCCCCAAGGCCGGCCGCTCCGGCGGAGGAGCTCACCTGCCGTGTGCACGACGGGGGATCTCGCCACCAGCCTCGCGCCGCCGCTCTCGTGGGGGAGGTCACCCACCCGGGTGCTGCGGCCGTCGCGCTTGCGGGGAGCCCGCCAGCCCTCCGCTGCGGCCGTCGCGAGCGCCGTTGCGGGCTGCTCCGCCCTGGCCCGCTGGAGCTCACCCGTCGCGTGCTCGCTCCCTGGTGGGGGATCTCGCCACCAGCCTCGCACCGCCGCTCCCGTGGGGGAGGTCGCCCACCCGTGTGCCGTGGCCGTCACGCCTGCGGGGAGCCCGCCCACCCTCCGCCGCGGCCGTCGTGAGAGCCGCTGAGGGCTCCTCCGCCATGGCCGCCTGGAGCCTCGCTGCAGGCCTGCAAGATTCTTTTTTAGAGTTGACTGCAGAGAACGAACAAGATATGCAAGGCATAGTTGATCCGGGAGAGGATAAGAACGAACAAGACTGCAGAGAGATACCTGAATCACGTGAGCTCTAGTGTGTTTACAAAATTGACCCTTACCATTTTGCATTAGGCATTAAAATTCTTTCCAAAAACTGTTTTTGAAAGAAAATCCTCTAGGTAAGAAGGATATAAACAATAGAGAAATAACATTTCAATCATTTGATATGATTGTGTTCTCTCTTGTAACTACAAAAAATAGGTACAACCATCCTATGCACAATAGATCATTATAGTTTCTTGTGTCAAAGGATCTATTAAATATCACATAGACACCTAAATAGACAACACGTTGTATAAGCTGTCTGTTTAGTTGTCTATATGTATCAAATAGACAGCTGGTGTCTACACAGTTGTACATGCTCGTTATTAATTGTCAATGAAGTGGATATTTATGCATTGGAAACTGGGAAGTATCAAGCTCCGACCTAATTAATGTAGAGATATTCAGAGACCATAGAGAATGCAGAATGTACTATTTGGAATTACACACTGTCATATTTTTGTATTGCGTACTCTTGGCATGTTTCAAAGTCAATATATTACCATATTTTTTATGGACATACATTTTTAGAGAAACTCTCTTGGTTGAACACGCACTCATTGACATACTCCATTTTAATTTGCATGTATATACACTTTCCAATCTGTGATGTATGTACTCATACGTGTTAAATAGATGTGTGTATGTCGTATACGTATGTCCTCATACTCTCTTTAATTACAAATAAAAATTGCATGCATGAAGTATGAACGCATACTTCCCTGCTCTAGTATATACTCTCATATGCAGTTGGTGTGCACACACCAGACATGCGTATGTACTCATACTCAACTCAGGCGGCGTATGTATGCATACTTACAATAAACAAGTATGTGCCCATACTCATTTCGTATTCGTAATTAGTATTCCCTCACACTCAAGTATGTAGAGTATGCGTACATACTCCATCAAGCATGTATGCACACACTCTCCTAGCTATTAGGCATACTAGCCTGTATATCCAAACACTCGGGCATGCATGGTGTCCAACAACATTTTCAAATGGGTGGCCGGTCATCTCGCAAATCTAGCGAGGAGCGAGATTCCATCGGCCATGCAAACCGGCCAGGGACGGCCGCCGCAAATCCAGCGATTAGTACGTATAACCTCGTTAGTGGGTTTAACAGGCCTGGTGCTAGCAGCCCGCGAACCTGGTGTCACACCCTGAAATTTCCGATTTCAGGATGTGAATAAGAAAAATAAATTAATAAACATTTTTCTCTAAATTTTAAAATTTTGTTAGCAACTTGTGAATTTGTTTAAGGATTTTAAGGAGTTGTTTGAATTTTCTAGGTATTTAAATAATTTTTATAAATAAAATAAATAAATATAGGAGTTGAGTGTTGCATACATGCTGGTGCATTGTTTTTGAGTGTTGGAATTCAAATTTGTGTTTGAATTCAAATTCTGTTTGAAGTTTTAAAGGTTTCAAAATTCAAAATAAAATTCTTTACTCTTCCTCTCTTCTTTCCTGTTTTGTTTGGCCCGTTCAACTTCAAAGTCCGCTGGAGCTCCCTCGTTTCCCCAGCCCAGGCTGCTTTTTCTCCTCCTCCTTTGCGTGTTTGCGCGGCCCACCAAAGAGCTCGGCCCAGCGCCGGCCCATCCTGCCTCCCTTCGCGCCCGGACGCTGACGAGCGGGCCCCGGTCGTCATCTCGCCCTTCCCCGCGCGTAGCCGCTGACGGGCGGGACCCGCCTGTCATCCCGCCCGCTGCGACCGCCCGAGCCGGACTCGAGCTCGAGTCCGACCCCGGCCGCGCCGCACCCCGCGCCGCGCAGCTCCCCGGCTTGGGCCCGCAAGCCAAGGCCGCCTCCTCCGGCCTATATAAAGGTCGCCGCCGCCTCCACCCGTGGCTTTTTCCCCAAAACCCTAGCCCCAAGCCCGGCGCCGCCCCGCGAACCCTAGAGCTCGGCCGCCGCCGTCGATCCGTCGCTCCGCCGCCTCTCCGCCGACGAGAAGCACCCCTGGAGCACCCCAAGGAGGTGAGGAGACTGTGCGTGCCGTTTGTTTGCGCCCTCGTGCGTTGTTTCGCCCTAACACGCTCGCCGGAGTAGCCGTCGTCGCGCCGACCGCCGCACCGAGCCGCACGCCGTCGTCTTCGCCTGCGCGTCTGCCCTGATGACCTATATCGATCCGCCGTGTCGCAAGATGCGTTCCAGGCCAAGCCGCACGCCAATCCGAGCACCATAGCTCGAGATCGAAGGAGCTCGCCGGAGCTCTGCCGCGCGCCGCCGCTCGCCGGCGTTGTCGCCGCCGCTGCCCGCCTGCGTGCGATTGCAGCCGTCGGATCTCAATCCGATGGCCCAGATCGAGTATGACCCCGAGTCAAGCCGGTCAATACCGGTCAGCACAGCTTTGCGCCGCATGTTTTGCAAAAGAACCCCTGCTCTTTTAGATTTTTGCAGGCCGGTCCTCCCACGTAGAAAGACCCTTACGTTTAGGTCCTGTTTTTCACGGTTTGAACCCTAACCTTTATAGATTTAGCAGCCGAAGTCTGTAGATGAGTTTTTGCACATTAGACCTTATGTTTATGCGCTTAATTATGTTTTAGGCCCTGGTTTTTAGCAGTTTAACCCCTGTAGCTCTAGTTTTCTCGCAGATAGACCCCTGTATCTTGTTTTTAGCGTATCTTCCTCGTTTTAGCTCCGTTTTTCGCGTTCTTTATGTCCACGCGATCGTCTTGAAGAGTAGAACAGTTTTACGCCTCTGTTTTGTTATGTTAGTACTGTTTGGTGATTGTTTCTTATTTTATTCTATTGTTTGCTTGTATGTGAATGATGTGGTGCGTAGAAGACGGTTCGTATGTGGAATACGCTGGAGTTGAAGATTTTCAAGACCTTGAGCAGCAGCAAGCGTTGGTAGAAGGCAAGTCCTTGATGCATGCCCTTTTTCCTATACAACTGCATTTTAATTACACTATTTACTTTATTGCTTGCATTAAATTGATGGGACCCGATGACTAAGGTGTGACTAGTGTTGTTTACCATGTCCTTGTTAACCTGGGTTTTACTTTATGTTGGGTAGCACATGCTTAGTTGCCAATTACGGGCTGAGGATGGTTTAATTGTACACAAAAGTAAACTTGATTTATTTTCTACTCTACCCTCATTAAACAAGATTACCCCTGTTAATCGGAACATGGAGCGACCACCCAGGAACCAGGTGCAACCACAAGACAAATGGCTCTGTCTTGGCTAACTAATTAGAGACCTTAGTATGTAGTATGCTTTACCTGATAAGGGTTAGGGGGTGCCGGTAGTTGGTGTATAGCTCGGCCCTCAAGCTGATCTGCTCTGTGGTAGCTTCGCAGTCTTGAGAGAGGGTTATGCATTGCGCTGTCATGAAACCTAGCGAGCAACTCATACTAGGGAATCTTTGTAAAGGCCTCGTAGTGAAACCCATGCCACTCACCTCGGAAGTGTTTAAGGGAGTAATTAACCCGGGCATATATGGGGGACACGACTTGTGGGTAAAGTGTACAACCTCTGCAGAGTGTTAAATCTAATCGATTAGCCGTGCTCTCGGTCATGGAGCGGCCTGGACCCTCACATGAGTAAACTATGAAAGATGGATTAAACTTGTTGCATTTACTTATGTTCATGATGATGATGCTTATGTTAATCTCTGGGTTGGTATAAACTTACATTTGCTAGTAAATCAGCTTGCTTAATAAAATTTGACCAACTAAAATGCTGACCTGCTATGCAACCACAAGCTTCCACCATAAAGCCTTTGCATGTTGTTATAGAGTTTTCCCTTGTTGAGTACGACATGTGCTCATGCTTGTTGTTATTTCATATTGCATCTACACAACCCGGTTGCTGCTCAGACGGACGCTTTGAAGACTTTCCTGGAGAGTTCGACGAGTTCTAGGCGAGCGTGCCACCAGTCAGCTGCCTGTGGAGACGTCTTTTTCCGCTGCTAGTACTCGCTTTTGGTTACGATGATGAGACATTCAGTCATGTAATAAATGTTTAATACTTCCTTTACGCTTTTGACACTGTTTTTGGTATTCACTAAGTCAATGCATGTGTGAAATTTGATCCTGGCGCACATGTATTCTATGCATTCGGATTTGCCCTTAAATCCGGGTGTGACAAAGTGGTACCAGAGCTGTGTTGACTGTAGGACGTTAGCCTAGTTAGAAAATGGTCGAACTTAAGGATTATATTATTTTAGAAGCCATTCTTACTTCATGCTATGCTTTAATTCTATTTTTTTAATATACATATCTTTACTTTTACCCCCATCCATGAAATTCTACTTATTCTCTATCTTATTTTTGGCTAATCATTTCACTCTATGCTTCCTTGTTCTTGCTTTAAGGAATCTTTAGCACCTGTTCTATGCTCTCTGATCTTTTCCTATCTTTACCCTACCCGTGTTCAGAGTTGTTCTCAGTTACCTTATGACTTTATCATGTTCAACCCAAAGATCTTTGTTAGGATCTAGGATCTTTAGGCTTTAAGCTAATGTAATCGTTAGTCACGATAGTCGTTTAGGTGTGCTAGCTTAGTGGTGTGTTTGAATGCTTGATCTTGTGTTAATGATTGATTTGGATCTTTGATTGAGTGCAATGTGTTGTGGGTTGATAACCACAATGACATTGGTTTAGTATAAGTTTGATTAGTGGGTTTAAACTCTGTCTCAACCATCCCTTTTATCGTACACCTTCTAAATCCTCTGTTAAATCTTTACTTATCTACCTTGGAATCTATCTAGCTGCAAATCTGTTCTCGTCAACCTTCGACACAGCAGTAGTGTTTTGATAATATCTCGAGCTACAGAGCCCCGATTGATGCAAAACCAGTTGGGTTAGTCCACAAATTTCATAACTGATTTTCTTTCAAAAATTCAGCCTCATCCAATATATATCCTGAGAGTTATGCACGAAACATTGGAGCTATCAGAATCTGTAAAACTCTGCTGACACATTGAATTCATTATTTTATATCTGGAGTTATAGACCTCCGTTTGAAGCAAATCCAGTTGGAGAAGTTCAGAAATTTCATGGGTGTTTTTCTGTCCAAAATTCAGAAATTTTGATTTCATAGTCAGAGAGTTATGCCCGAAACTTTGGAGCTACTTGAATCTGTTAGCACTGCTGATATACCTGACTTGTTTATTTTATATCTGGAGTTATAGAGCTCTGATCGAGGTGATTCCAGTTGGAATAGTTCCGTAATTTCATTACCTTTTACTGGCCAAAAGCTCATAATTTTTGGTTAGCCACGTTGAGAGTTATACCTGAATATCTGGAATCAACAGAATCTGCCTAATGCTAAAATTCTTCATTACTCTACCTTCTGAGTTTCACTCCTGACTCAATCATCTAAAGTAATATCCCTAACACTCAGATGGTGAACACCAGGTCAGGATCCAGAGTCGATCAACCAGCAGTGAACCGCCAAGGACGAGGTAGCAGCTCAGGCAGTGCACCCCAGCAACCACAGATGGATCCGGCCATGCAGCAGTTTTTCCAGACTCAGACTCAGCTTCTCGAGAACTTGACCAACACTGTGGCCAACCTGCAGGCTCAAGTCAACAATCCACCTCAGCAGCAACAGCAGCAGGCGCCCATGAACAAGCACAGGGAGTTCATGAGCCATCGTCCACCAGTGTTTACACATGCTGCAGATCCATTGGAGGCTGATGATTGGCTGAAGACTATAGGCAAGATGCTCACTACCGCTCAGTGTGATGACAGAGAGAAGGTCCTGTATGCTGCAGGACGACTTCAGGGTACAGCAGGAACTTGGTGGGATGCCTATGTTGCCGCTCATGCTACACCAAACACCATCACTTGGCAGGAGTTCACCGACAGCTTCAGAAGCCATCACATTCCTGCAGGGCTGATGAAGCTAAAGAAGAAGGAGTTCCTTTCTCTCAAGCAGGGAGGAATGTCAGTGGCAGAATTCAGGGACAAGTTCATCGAGTTGTCTCGCTATGCGCCTGAAGATGTTGCTGATGATGGGAAGAAACAGGAGCTATTCTTGGAGGGATTAGCTGGACCACTTCAGTACCAGCTTATGTCTCACACTTTTGCGTCGTTTCAGCAGCTGATGGACAAGGCTATCTGCTTGGAGTCAAAGCGCATAGAGTTGGGAGATCTGAAGAGGAAGGCCACTACCTCTGTGCAGTTTGGGAGCAGCACTCGCCCCCGTTTCATTCCTCAGCAGAGGACAACACCCCATGTTGGAGGTTCAGGTGGTCACTCTGGGCAGAATCCGATTCAGCGTAACAATCAACCGTTCAAGCATCCTATTCAAGAGTTGCAGCAGTCCACTCCACAGAATCCACGTCCCAATGACCAGCAGCCTAGTCAGAACACCCCAGCGGGAACCCCAGTGAGACCTAGTGCGCCCAGCACTCCGGTTGGTAATACATGCTTTAAGTGTGGAGAGACTGGTCACTATGCCAACCACTGTCCTCAGAGAAGTGTTCAGAATACTCCAGTGCAGAGTCAGCAGATGAGGAGTGGGAATCAGACCCCTCAGAGCAAAGGAAGGCAGAACTATATGCGTGGGAAGCTGAATCACATGAATGCAGGGATCACTCAGAGAGTACCCAATCTGTTTGGTACGTCCTTCATTATCCTAATTCCTTGTCTTTCACCCATGAGATTGGAGCCCAGTATTCTCAATCCTGCCAAATCCATCCGAATCTCGAGGACGAGATTCTTTTAAGGGGGGTAGATTTGTCACACCCTGAAATTTCCGATTTCAGGATGTGAATAAGAAAAATAAATTAATAAACATTTTTCTCTAAATTTTAAAATTTTGTTAGCAACTTGTGAATTTGTTTAAGGATTTTAAGGAGTTGTTTGAATTTTCTAGGTATTTAAATAATTTTTATAAATAAAATAAATAAATATAGGAGTTGAGTGTTGCATACATGCTGGTGCATTGTTTTTGAGTGTTGGAATTCAAATTTGTGTTTGAATTCAAATTCTGTTTGAAGTTTTAAAGGTTTCAAAATTCAAAATAAAATTCTTTACTCTTCCTCTCTTCTTTCCTGTTTTGTTTGGCCCGTTCAACTTCAAAGTCCGCTGGAGCTCCCTCGTTTCCCCAGCCCAGGCTGCTTTTTCTCCTCCTCCTTTGCGTGTTTGCGCGGCCCACCAAAGAGCTCGGCCCAGCGCCGGCCCATCCTGCCTCCCTTCGCGCCCGGACGCTGACGAGCGGGCCCCGGTCGTCATCTCGCCCTTCCCCGCGCGTAGCCGCTGACGGGCGGGACCCGCCTGTCATCCCGCCCGCTGCGACCGCCCGAGCCGGACTCGAGCTCGAGTCCGACCCCGGCCGCGCCGCACCCCGCGCCGCGCAGCTCCCCGGCTTGGGCCCGCAAGCCAAGGCCGCCTCCTCCGGCCTATATAAAGGTCGCCGCCGCCTCCACCCGTGGCTTTTTCCCCAAAACCCTAGCCCCAAGCCCGGCGCCGCCCCGCGAACCCTAGAGCTCGGCCGCCGCCGTCGATCCGTCGCTCCGCCGCCTCTCCGCCGACGAGAAGCACCCCTGGAGCACCCCAAGGAGGTGAGGAGACTGTGCGTGCCGTTTGTTTGCGCCCTCGTGCGTTGTTTCGCCCTAACACGCTCGCCGGAGTAGCCGTCGTCGCGCCGACCGCCGCACCGAGCCGCACGCCGTCGTCTTCGCCTGCGCGTCTGCCCTGATGACCTATATCGATCCGCCGTGTCGCAAGATGCGTTCCAGGCCAAGCCGCACGCCAATCCGAGCACCATAGCTCGAGATCGAAGGAGCTCGCCGGAGCTCTGCCGCGCGCCGCCGCTCGCCGGCGTTGTCGCCGCCGCTGCCCGCCTGCGTGCGATTGCAGCCGTCGGATCTCAATCCGATGGCCCAGATCGAGTATGACCCCGAGTCAAGCCGGTCAATACCGGTCAGCACAGCTTTGCGCCGCATGTTTTGCAAAAGAACCCCTGCTCTTTTAGATTTTTGCAGGCCGGTCCTCCCACGTAGAAAGACCCTTACGTTTAGGTCCTGTTTTTCACGGTTTGAACCCTAACCTTTATAGATTTAGCAGCCGAAGTCTGTAGATGAGTTTTTGCACATTAGACCTTATGTTTATGCGCTTAATTATGTTTTAGGCCCTGGTTTTTAGCAGTTTAACCCCTGTAGCTCTAGTTTTCTCGCAGATAGACCCCTGTATCTTGTTTTTAGCGTATCTTCCTCGTTTTAGCTCCGTTTTTTGCGTTCTTTATGTCCACGCGATCGTCTTGAAGAGTAGAACAGTTTTACGCCTCTGTTTTGTTATGTTAGTACTGTTTGGTGATTGTTTCTTATTTTATTCTATTGTTTGCTTGTATGTGAATGATGTGGTGCGTAGAAGACGGTTCGTATGTGGAATACGCTGGAGTTGAAGATTTTCAAGACCTTGAGCAGCAGCAAGCGTTGGTAGAAGGCAAGTCCTTGATGCATGCCCTTTTTCCTATACAACTGCATTTTAATTACACTATTTACTTTATTGCTTGCATTAAATTGATGGGACCCGATGACTAAGGTGTGACTAGTGTTGTTTACCATGTCCTTGTTAACCTGGGTTTTACTTTATGTTGGGTAGCACATGCTTAGTTGCCAATTACGGGCTGAGGATGGTTTAATTGTACACAAAAGTAAACTTGATTTATTTTCTACTCTACCCTCATTAAACAAGATTACCCCTGTTAATCGGAACATGGAGCGACCACCCAGGAACCAGGTGCAACCACAAGACAAATGGCTCTGTCTTGGCTAACTAATTAGAGACCTTAGTATGTAGTATGCTTTACCTGATAAGGGTTAGGGGGTGCCGGTAGTTGGTGTATAGCTCGGCCCTCAAGCTGATCTGCTCTGTGGTAGCTTCGCAGTCTTGAGAGAGGGTTATGCATTGCGCTGTCATGAAACCTAGCGAGCAACTCATACTAGGGAATCTTTGTAAAGGCCTCGTAGTGAAACCCATGCCACTCACCTCGGAAGTGTTTAAGGGAGTAATTAACCCGGGCATATATGGGGGACACGACTTGTGGGTAAAGTGTACAACCTCTGCAGAGTGTTAAATCTAATCGATTAGCCGTGCTCTCGGTCATGGAGCGGCCTGGACCCTCACATGAGTAAACTATGAAAGATGGATTAAACTTGTTGCATTTACTTATGTTCATGATGATGATGCTTATGTTAATCTCTGGGTTGGTATAAACTTACATTTGCTAGTAAATCAGCTTGCTTAATAAAATTTGACCAACTAAAATGCTGACCTGCTATGCAACCACAAGCTTCCACCATAAAGCCTTTGCATGTTGTTATAGAGTTTTCCCTTGTTGAGTACGACATGTGCTCATGCTTGTTGTTATTTCATATTGCATCTACACAACCCGGTTGCTGCTCAGACGGACGCTTTGAAGACTTTCCTGGAGAGTTCGACGAGTTCTAGGCGAGCGTGCCACCAGTCAGCTGCCTGTGGAGACGTCTTTTTCCGCTGCTAGTACTCGCTTTTGGTTACGATGATGAGACATTCAGTCATGTAATAAATGTTTAATACTTCCTTTACGCTTTTGACACTGTTTTTGGTATTCACTAAGTCAATGCATGTGTGAAATTTGATCCTGGCGCACATGTATTCTATGCATTCGGATTTGCCCTTAAATCCGGGTGTGACACCTGGTTAACCGAAAGGAGGTGTAGTTACACGCAGGTGTAGGCAAAACGCGTCCTATATACATATATACACATATATATATAGACACACACAAGAGCAGAATGGAACGTGTGATGGAAATTTGAACAGCTTGCCTGAAGGATGTGGTGCCTGATTTTCCTATTGTTTTTCGATCAATAATCTCATGAATTGTTTAGTTTCTGCATTGTTTGTGTTCTACCACCATCAATCGATTGTGCTGTACCTGTTGCTATTGATCTTCTTGCCTGACTGACATGATTCATTTGTTGCCAAAATGCACTCCTGAAATGTGTGCAATTGGTGGTAGCATGGTTGGTGGCTGCAACTGGTGCCCCATCTCTGTAGTGTTCTGCTTGCAAGATATGTTACCCTGAAGTTGATTTTGTTTTTGTTAGATAACATTCAGTTCAGCAGTAGGAAGGTCGGTCTGTATCTGTGTCCTTGGTATTATGGTACTGATCTGGCATGTGGATACAACCATGTATTGGTTCTCACTTCATTCAAGTGTAGTATCATTTGCTCAACATCTGCAATTCTGCTTTGCATTGAATGTTTTGAACTGCTTGCATGAAGTGAGCGTGTCCTGATGTGCATGCACATCATTTCTTTTTAATCACATCATTTCTTTTTAATCCCTGAATTGTTCTATCTCTGTCCAATGTCCAATACTCCAATGAGTTAAACTCTTGATGCGACTAGGAATTCTGAAATTATGAAATGGATTCCATGTATGTTCAGATGATCTGATCCAATGCGTTCTACTTAAACCTGAATATGTTTCTTTCTTTCTTTCTTTCTTTCCATGTCTACTGCATATTTTTTTCTATATATCTTGACTGCATTTTTCTTTGCAACAATGTAGGATGGAAGATTTTTTTGCTACACACAATGACCCATCAGCTGGTTTCTTTGGAGAAAGTCTTGTGGATGCAGCACAGGGTGTTGGACAAGGTTCCGAATCTGCCATGAGTGCTTCTGCTACCCCACCCACTGGGCGCCGCAAGGTGGCAGTAACAAGGAATAAGCTGGCCAACTTCACAGCTTATGAAGACAAGGTGCTTTGCAAAGTGTGGCTAGAAATTAGCTGTGATGCTATCACCAACACCGGTCAACGGAAGGAAGCCTTTTGGGCTCGTGTGCATGACAGATACAACTCACGGTGTGGCACCTATCCAAAGAGGACATCAAAATCACTCATGGGCCGTTGGGATCACATCAAGGCTGAAGTAAGCAGGTTTGCTGGATAGATGGCTGACAAGATTCGATCCAATCCTAGTGGGATGACAGATGCAGATAAGTCCGTGGCTGCTGCCTTTGACTTTGCAGCCATAGAAAAACATAACTTCACTTTGATGCATTGCTGGCAACTCCTGAAAGATGAGCCCAAATGGCACGAGCTCAAAAGAAAAATGGACACTCCTCAAAACAGTGGCTCCAGGGAAAATGTCCTCACCAGTGAGCAGCGCCACTTTCTGGATCTTGATCCTGATGATTCTTCACTAGCTTCCTCTGCAGGCAAACGTCCCATGGGGAGGGATGCAGCAAAAGCAGCTAAGAAGAAAGCTGCTTCAGCTTCATCTGAGCACGCGTCCAAGGTGCATGACCTCTCCACTCAAAAGTTTGAGATGCTCAAGGTAATCGAAGTTGAGAGAAAAGTCCGACTCGATGAAATGGTTACTCTGGAGAAGCAAAAGGTAGAGGAGGCTCGAGAACACCGCCTGGTGATGTTGGAGCTGGAGAAGAAAAGGTTGGCTATGGAGGAGAAACGTCTACAGATGGAGGCAGAAAAGAAAGAGAAGGAGGAGGACGAACGCATATTGAAAATTAAGCTGGATGAGTGTCAACCAATGGAACGCATTTACTATCAAGCTCTGCAAGAAGATATCCTTCACAAGTTGATGTTACGACGTCAAGGACCACATCAGTGATTCTCAAGATGTGAATGCTTCTGGAGGCCTGTTGAAGCTACCTGCTGAACCTGTAGAATGCTTCTGGAATAATTCAGTTTTAGTTTCAGTTTAAGTTCTGAACCTGTGAACCTATAATCTTATTTTCTAAATTATTTATGTCATGTGCTTATGACTGGAGCTATACTTGAGTTATTGTGAAACCTGTGAAACTTGTGAAATCTTGTTCATGTCTTGTAGTTGAATTGCATTATGGTTCTGCTTCCATGCGCTCCTAGATGTTAGCAGGACTTTGGCAACTGGAACCTTTACGTCATTCTGTACACTGCTGGATCTTCGACATCTTTGTTTCCATCATAATTCATGAGAGAGGATAGTATTCATCGAGAAATGAAAGATAGCTGAGTGTTCTGACTTGCCATAAAGCTATGCTACTGAGTTCATATCTGACAGGAAGTAGTATCTGAAGCCAACATATATTTCTGAGTGTTCTGAATGTCTTGTGAGACAGACTGAGCTGTCAACTTATATTTCAATTTATATTGTCAATTTATATTTCAAACTGAGCTGTCAATTTCAGGTACATAGCAAAATAAGATAACAAGAGAAAGAAGAACAGATAATTTGATACACCCATTGACTATGACATCTAGATGGAACCATATCGCATCCAGTTGTGCTCGATGAGATCATTTTGAAGCTGGGTATGCATTGCTTTGTTACGTAACTTGTGATGTCTTGCTATAAATGCTCTCCGCTCCTCAACATTTTCAGAAGGTGATGGCCTGACTGTGGTGCCAATATTTTCGAAGTTGGTATTGGTGGCCTTAGATTTCTCATCCTCCACAATCATGTTATGCATTATGATGCAAGCAGTCATAATGTCAGCAAGATGCTCTCTGTCCCATCCATAAGCTGGCCCATGAATCACCGCCCACCTTGTTTGGAGCACTCCAAATGCTCTCTCTATGTCTTTGCGTGTACTCTCTTGCACTGCAGCAAAATGTGCAGTCGTCCTCTCCATAGGATGCTGAACACTCTTAACAAATGCAGGCCAATCAGGGTATATACCATCTGCAAGGTAGTACCCCATGTCATATGTATGCCCATTGATTGTGAACTCAATTGGAGGTGTCTCTCCTCGGACATATGCAGAGAAAATAGGTGACCTCTGCAGTATGTTGATGTCATTGCAGCTGCCTGGAAGGCCAAAGTAAGCATGCCAAATCCAGCGATCACGAGATGCTACAGCTTCCAAGATCATGGATGGCTTCCCGCGTCCAGTGAACTTACCCTTCCAAGAAGCAGGGCAGTTCCTCCACGGCCAGTGCATGCAATCAATGCTACCATACATACCTGGGAAACCACGACTCTCATTCTCTTGCAGTAAATGAGCCACATCATCAGGAGTTGGAGAACGGAGGTATTCCTTCCCAAAGGCAGCTATAACAGCACTGCAGAAATGGTGAATAGCCTCACGAGTAGTTGACTCGCCAATATGCACATCCTCATCAACAGCGTCTGCCGGCATACCATACGCCAGTATGCGAATTGCGGCCACCACCTTCTGCAAAGCACTCAGTCCTAACAAGCCAGTACAATCCTCACGCTGCTGGAAGTATCTATCCACTGACTAAACTCCATCAAGAATGCGGACGAACACGTGACGCCTCATCCGGAACCTGCAAGTTTGGAAATGTAAGCAATATGCACATATTGACAGAAAAGACAATAATATGACACGCCATGTTCTATACCTTCTACGGAACTGTTCAGGGGTGTACACAGGGTTGGCAGCAAAGTAGTGGCGTATGATTCTTGCCTCTCCATCAGCATGGTCTCTGGGCACAAGTCGTCTCGCATGTGCTGAGTGGTGGAATGAGCTTTCCGCTTCCATGGCTGCCACCATAGTGGCCATCTCTTCATCGTCATCATCAAGCAAGAACTCATAATTCGGCTGGTCCTCTGCAATCAAGTATCGAAGGAAGGTGGAATCATCTTCTTCCATGGTTTGGTGCAGCCACAACGATGGGCGAGGGAGATCCATGGTGCACAAGATTGAAAAGATTGGCAAAATCTATGTCGTGTTCAAAATGCAAGAAACAACAATGGCCAGTAAACTCATGACAGCCAACTAATCACTGTAGTAATTTTTGGGACCAAATTAGACAGCCAACTGGAGTTGTTCTCCTTATAATAGCACTTTAATTTTCTTACTACTGAAACTGCTAATTGCATGTGTAGAGGAACTGAGGAATGCTGCTAACAGAAAACAAAAAAGCAAACCCCTCACCCTGGTCCTAAAAGTATTACCCCTTTACTTGTGGCTTGAACTAAAGATTGGATTAGATTGCTAGGGTGCTAGGCAAAGAAGCTATATTGATGAAAATGAAGACAGCAGGCATGTCCACAACATGAATTAACCAAATATCAAGTCAGGCATGTCCACTCAAAACTCTCCAGCCACAAATCAAGATACTACTGGACCTAGCAACAAATGAATTATGGATTCACAGGAGGCTTCACAGTCGAATTATGAAATGAAACTAATAAGAATAGGCTCTCAATCTACTATTTTCAGCGTGCAACCAGATTGGACTAGTGAGGAGCTAGTAAATCAGATTGGACCACCTGCTGCAAGGTATATAGCAATTTCATCTTGAAGTTTTTTTTGAGTTTATACCGATTCAATGTAAACTCATGAGTGAAGGAAAATCATGTCGGACAAGAATTAAGAAAGAGAATAAACAGAGAAATTTAGAACTAGCAGAGGGAGAGAACAAGATGAAAACATAGTCCACTAAACAAGTGCAATTGCTCCAAGATCCGCCTAAGTTTTAATGACTACTAGCCGTATAAACTTACAAGCACAACAACCAAACTAATCTGACTGAACCTACTTTACTCGCACAAGTGCACAACAGCAGAACTCTGAATACTGTACTCTGTACACAGCAGCGCAGGCTCAATCTGTTTATTCAGGTGGTTCTTGTAAAGCTGTAACCAATTCAGGACCCAGGGCTCCGCGGGGCTTCGCTGAGGTGCTTACCAGCGGTGGAGAGGACGGATTCCGGCCAGAATCGGTGGCGGCGGCAGCGAGCGCAACTAGGACGTCGAGTGGTGGCGGCTGCAGCACCGGGCAGAGAAGCACGCCGCCGGGGACTGCAACACGGACGAGCGGGTGGTGGAGACGGAGGAGCCGGCGCCCGCCGCTGAGTGAGCGGGTGAAGGTGACGCCACCGGCCGCGGCCGCGGATCAGTGCCGCCACCTCGCCGCAGCGCACGACGGGAAGGAGCCGGGCATCCTGGGGCTCGGGCAGCTGCACCAGAAGGTATTGGAGGATGCGGGCGGCGCCAGCGGGCAACGCGGCGAGGACATGGGCGGCGCCGGTGGGCAGATCAGCGAGGACGCGGGCGGCGGGTGGCTCGGACACAGCCCGGCGGCAGATGGGGGAGAAAAAATAGAGGTCACTGTTGCAGCGAAATTTAATTTAGGGGATGAAATTGTTTAGGGGAGCACTGTAAAATTCATTTGAAGGGTGGTATTTAGGGGACACCGTTGCGAATAGTCTTAGGCGGAGAGCCCTCCTATAATTAGCATCCTTTCCATTTATGGAAACAACCATTTACATCCCCTCTTAAGTACACGGAGCGGGGCCTGTTACAAGTAGACGAGCGCGCATGGCATGCACCCCACCAAAACCAGCGAAGTGTGCACGTCACACGCATTTGCGCGCGAAAAAAAAATGAATGCAGCAATTGGGCCATTGACAAAAGGCAGGCTTAGGATATTGGGCCATCTTCATGTGCATATAAAATCATAAGTGTATATACGTCTGCTGGATCAATTTCACAGCCTTAGGATCTTCATGTGCATCATCAGGATCTTCGTCAGGCTTCAGTGCTGGGAAAGCAACATCCTGATCCCCTTCAGGTTCCAGCGCCGGGTGATCCTCGTCAGGTTCCAGAGCTGGATCATCACCTGACGCCATTGAGTAGAAAAATGGAATGCAAGCAGGATACAAACATCACCTGTCATTTATACAACTGATACGAATACAACCAGCCTTTTCAGTTCACAAGAGATAACAGTGCACACATGATAGGAATTCTACCATAGTATCACCTGCAAAAAATATGTAACTAACAGATGCATGAACTTATTCTGCCAAATCAGAAATCAACACCTGCAAGAAATATGTAACTAACAGATGCATGAACTGAACTTTCAAAAAAAAAAAAAGATGCATGAACCTAAAAAAAAGATGCATGAACTGATTCTATACTATATCAGAAATCAACACCTGCAGGAAATGTGTAACTGCTGAGTTCTAATCAAAAATAATTTCTGACAGAAGACATGGCTCATCTATATGCTAACTGCTAGCACTTAGGCTCCATGTCAGAAATAACATCGTTTCTGTTACAGCACTTGCTGAATTATTTCCATCTATACAGACTGACTAGTAGTTAGTCAACTGAAACATTAGAGCCAAAGTATGAGCTACTATGCTCCGGTGACAGGGGCCACCGCTGCATGAACTCCTCTGCTCCAGCGCAGCTCCCCCTTTGGCCTTCTGCATCTGTGCCGGCGCCGGCGATTTTCGCCCCACCGACGCATTCCGGCCTCGTGCGTTTGCCTCCGCTGCCGATTCGCATCTGCCTTGAGCAGATCCCGCGCCGCCGCCGCCGCTGCCTGCTTCTCTGCTTGCCGCATGGTTGCTATCGCCGGCTTGCCACTGGTACCCTGAAATCCATTGCACACAGTGGGAGATTCGTCAATTCCTTTTAGCTATAGCCTATTCATTCCTATACGTACCTCCTTGGCTTGTTTTAGGCGTGGATACAGAGCTGCTGCTGCCGGATTTGAAAGTCCAACGGGTCTCCATGGCGGTCGCGGATCTAGGCGAGCAGTGGCATGGCACGGTGACCAGCTGGATGTGCAGCGGGTGGCGTGGTGTCTATGTGGCCGGCGGCGAACAGGAGGCTCGTCGCGGGAACCCCTCATTCGATCCAAAAGGGACGACACCCGGTCGTACAGCGCTGCTGAGCTCGACGATATGCTCTAGGAGCACGAGCTCCCGTCGTCCTTTCGCGAAGGGACGACGCGCTCGTCGCTCGGGTGTGGCGGGGGGTTTTCTGCTAAATGACCGGCTCGCAGACGGCTCGTAGACGGGCGTTGTACATACCCTAAGTAAATAGGATGGTGGTCTCGTAAGCATTTAAGATGTGAAAAGCATACATTAAATGGCAATAAGCAGCTTCATGAACGAAGGGCGTAGGCCATGCAGATGATGATAAGCCGTTAAGCACATTGCTGGATGCTTACGTGCATTTAAGATTTGCAAGCTGTGGACAGTTTCCAAACGAATTATGGTAAAGTGAAGGGAAACAAAATTATTGCTTAACAATGGTGCAAGCATGGCATCACCAGATTGGCAACAAACATAATGTTGTAAGGAATTGAACCAGCAATTGACCTTACGGTGGGGAGAAAAATTAGCTTGTGTGTCAACCTTGTTGATTCACAAGAGCCGGACGATGAGGCGAAGCTTATGGGGAGAGATTCGTCGGCGCTTGGCAAACGGCAGAGGCGGACCTACTCATACAGCAGGGTGGGGCAGCTGCCCCAGCTACCTCCGGAGTAGAACCACATCTCTCTTGGAGTTTTTTCTTGCGGCCGGAGCATGGATTTGGAGTTCGGAGGCGAGCGGCGGCGGCGTTCTGGTGTCTGATGCCTGGAGGAGGAAGAAGGGAAAAGAAAAGGCCGTCGTGGGCCAGCCAGCAGGTCCAATTAGTTTCGGCCTTTGTAGTACATCACAATTCCATCCAGCCCCTCCGCCTCGAGTGCCCCCTCTCTGGCTCCCTTTGGCCCAGTAGTACATCACAATTCCATCCAGCTCCCTCCGGTAAAGGAACTCCTGCTCCCTCGCTGCAATTTCTCGGCTTCGCAAACGGTGTTGGGAGTTTTAAATTTAATGGATCAGCACATTAACTACGTGAATGGACTTCTCTTGTGTAACTTGATAGCTCTACCTTTGAGGATACTATTAGATATGACTATTTTTGTAATTAGATAGGCATATCACACAAGGCGGCAATTCTCATTAATGCTTCTGTACTCATAGCTCCCAAAAGCATGTGTGGTTTTGCCACTCTAATGAAATTTGATGATTGATGCCCATTATTTTCAGCTTCGGCATTTATTTTTGTCAAAGTAGTGGTTCATGTGAAAGACTAAATTTTTGGATGATGTCCTTCACTTTCCTCGAGGAAATTAAAATCCATTGTCATTTTCATGCTAGCTTGGCTTAGCACTTATTTTCGTCGTGGAGTCTGCCCCAGCTAAAATTTTCGGCTAGGTGCGCCAATGGCAAACGGCAAGGCAGTACTTTAATCTCGTCAACAAACTGTGGTTGCCTGGTGGATGATGTTGATGGCTTCCTGCAGGCATAAATTCCTGGCGGCAACACCTTGCTCCAGTAGCGTCCGAGGGTGGCGTGGTTGATCAGCGGACGGGTGTCGTTGACGAGGGAAATTAAGATACTGGACTTTGGCCTGCCGCAGCAGCTAGCGGTCTAATTGCTGAGCTTGAGGCAAGCTCTCAACAAGGAAGAACGAAGATAGCAAGGCTTTAAATAAAATAGAAGATAACGAAGACAAACTAGACGTCCTTTGTTCTATTCTTCTACCGCATTAAACGTATTTGAACTCAAACTTCCTCATTTAATCAGTACAAAAAAATGCATCAGCATGAGTGCAACACACATAAAACCATTTTATTTTATTCAGAAAAACAATCAATTATTTTCCTGTAAACAAAATAAATATTGGAAATTTTAAAAAAAATTATGAGAAAATCGTTTTTAGTTGTTCTTTCTAATCACATCCTGAAATCCAAAAATTTCAGGGTGTAACACTCCGAGTAAGATTTTTTCTTTTTGGGTATATATCTGTATATAGACAAGGCAAGTTCATTTTTATACGTACCCTGGCTTTGGAGAAGAAGCGCTTAGTACTACTGCAGGGTGCAGGCAGACGCTGACGATCCAAGAAGAAGATAGGGACGTGGCTTTGCGTTTGATGCAGAATAAGCTGACGATTGGAAACCACATGGCTGTCTCGCCGCACCACCGCGCAGACCGGCGGCGCGCCACCGCCGGCCGCCGCCGGCCTGCGCCTCTGGCCCCAGCACCGGCCGGCCGGCGCTGCCGCCTCCAGCCACCCGCCGCTGCCGCCACCAGCCCGCCGCCGTGGCTGCCTCCAGCCCGCTGCCTCTGCCAGCACCAGCCCGCCGCCGTAGCACCACACCGCAGCAGCGTCGCCGGGAACTGGCAGCCGCAGCCCCGCCGGCACCGAGAGAGAGAGAGAGAGAAGGCCACCATGGATCTCACCGTCGCGGGAGGGGAGGCCGTCGTGGAGCTCACCGTCGGGGGAGGGGAGGCCGCTCCCGCCGCCGTCGATCTCGCCACCGGGGGAGAGGAGGCCGCGCGCGCCAGCCGCCGTGGATCTCGCCACCGGGAGAGAGGAAGCCGCGCGCGCCCACCGCCGTGGATCTCACCGTCGGGAGATAGATGAGGCCGCGCGCGCCCGCCGCCGTGGATCTCAAAGCCGGGGGAGAGGAGGCCGCATCCGCCACCGTGGATCCCGCCGGCCACCGCTGCTCCTCCTTATGCGCCGCCGCCGCACCTCGCCCCGCCGCTGCTCCTCACTGCCGGCGAGGGGCGAGCGGAGGGGGGAGGGGCGGGGAGGCAGCGGAGGGGCTGGTCTGGCCCGAGAGTGAGAAGTAAGGGAGAGAGGCGGCGGCCGTCGTCGGGGAGGGATGCGGAGGGGAGGAAGGGGCGCGGCGGCGTGGGAGGGAGAGAGAGGGAGGCACAGAGAGAGATGAGAGAGGCGATAGGAGGAGGGGCGGCGGGATAAGGCAGTGGACGGAGGGCAGCGGACGCGTTCGTGGGTTAATTCTAGCGAAGGGAAATTTCGGATCCGGCTTCGCCGAGTGTTACAGTAGGGCACTCGGCGAAGGATTTGTTTGCCGAGTGTTTTTTTTTTTTGCAACACTCGGCAAAATTTTAATTTTTTCTTTTTTATACTGTAAAATTATCAAACGGTTTCAAAAAATTATCAAATTTTCACATAAAACAATCTAAGTTCTATGTTGCCTATACAAAAAGTTTCATAGTCAAATCACATTTCGACCATCACTTTGACTTCAAATTTTATCAAATCCTTCTCAACGCTTAGGATCTTCTTCTCAGATGCTTCGGTTTGTAGACAATGTACGTGACAAAATGTGTGAAACCTTCCCAATTTTTTAGCACAACCTCCATGTAAGATACCATCACACCATGAGAAATATCATAATTTTTAGACTTCATTTGATTTTTTTTAGAATTTGAAAACCATTCAACCACACGTTCATGATCGTGTTTCATTAACAAGATGTTCAAATTTTCTTTTCATTTCACGGGTAAAGTCTCAAACTAAGCTAAATAACATGAATATCATTTTTTACTCATTTTTTCTATTATTTAAATCACTTGTAGTTCAAATTTGACTTAATTCAAAAAATTGATTGAAATGCAATTAATTAACTAAATATAGCATACAAATCCAAAAATTTATCAAAATTTAACATTGAGTACCACATGTTATATGTGGAGAGTAGAAAAAGTTTGAGGGGTAGAAAAGAATTTAAAAAATATTTATTTGCCGAGTGCCAAAAAAACACTAGGCAAACTTAATTCTTTGCCGAGTGTCAGAGTAAAACACTCGGCGAAGCCTTGTTCGCCGAGTGTCAGGAAAAAAACACTCGGCAAAGCCTTGTTTTGCCGAGTGTCCGAGAGAAAACACTCGGTGAAGATTTGAACACTCGGCGACTTTGGGTTTTCCCGTAGTGAATTAAATATATAAGGAGCTAGAAAATGATGAATTATTAATAGGTTTATTATACGTGCCGCTAGATCGTTCGAGGGCTTTGCACATGTGAAATGGTGTATGTGCTCACAAACGTAGTATCCACATAAGTTATTCCCTAGATTCTGTCTCAAGCACTATAGTGGAGAAAATGATTATGAAATATTCATGTTATAGAATATACAAAATGTGCAAGCTGAAGTTGTTCTTTGAAATATGTACCAAAAATTTTGTTTTGAATACAAGTTCTTCTTTGAAATCACCGTGGTGATTCTTATGGAAAATTTTCCATGCTATGGAAATTAAAATAATGAATGATACAGTGTTAGTTGAAATTTTAGGAAACAAACTTTTGCATAGAGATAAAGTCTCAGAATTATTACGATTGAAGCTTATCTTGAAGGTCTTTGTAGACTTTGGGGTCTTTCCTCAACAAATCAAACACAAGGACGTTGCTGAAGTCAATCATAATTATAAGAAGAGTCCAATAGAAACTGTGTACATCAATGTTCATATTAGAACTAAATAATATTAATTAGGTTAATTAGGAAAGGAAAACGAACATAGATGGTAACCATACTTACTTAAAGTTGTAAGGCAGTAGTATGACTTGTAATTCTGCTTCGACAAGGATCTGTATATTACGTTGAATGTCGACTTTGGTTGTTTCCATATCTGGTCTTGGTTAATTACCGTTGGGTCCATGAAGTCAACTTTGTAACTGTGTTCCTTGCGGCACCTCTGAACTTCCATGCTACATAAAATGAAAGACAAAGTTAATTAGTAGATCGGCACACACACCAAATTAATTTACATCTCATAAATGCACACTTACAGAACCCAAGCCAGGATAAGAGAGAAATCAAGGGCATCTAGTTGGTACACTTCATAAATATCCTTGAATTCCAATCAGACCATGTTCTCACCTTCACCGTATAAATCATCTGGTCTAACAAGCATACCGAACATGGTCCTTTCATTGGCCGACTCCTTCATGTACCACTCATGAAATTCAAACATCTTCGTTGGGAGCTTCCGTACCAATTCAGGCCTGACCAGAGACTTGCCTAATTGTGCTAGTTCGTATTATTTATGATAGCAGACACCAATCTACATTCACATCTGTTCTCTCCTTTCTACATACAGATTCTCACATGCATAATGGGTGATCATTACATAAAAGAGTTCCCATATAGCATTACATAAATGAGTTGACCATTGCGCATTACATTCGGTCTTAGAACCTTATAGTGTAACATTAAAAAACTTCTTCTTGATGAAAGTTCCTTGGTCATGGTCGCAGTGTAATTATGGAGCTTCTTCTTTGGCTAGCATGATGCTTGGGTCAACTTTGACAGCGAATGGAGGTATGTCATCAAACTGATCATAATCATCTAACTGGTCTTTCTCATTTTTGCAGTGTCTCTGTGCATCCTGTAGCACCTGATCAAGATCATCAGTAAGGCCATCTTCTGGAAACTCTTCTTTGTCAGCCTCGCCCATTGTCATATCTGCAACAGCTTGGTCTGCAGCCCAGTTCAGAATGTTGTTATCATCCTCCTCTTCTTCGCCGGCTTCCATTATAACCTCTCTTTCGCCGTGCTTGGTCCAAACCACATAGTTTGGCATGAAACTGTATCTAATCAAGTGGTGGTGAAGAGTCCCCCAAGAAGCGTAGTCCTTGGTGTTTCTGCGTGGACAACATATGAACCCCTTCTCTGGCTTGTTGGCTTTGGCCACTTCTAGAAAATAATGCATGCCATCAACATACTCTTTGGTCCGTCGGTCCGCATTGTACATCCATTGCCGGTCCATCTGCATCGTATTATGTGAAAAATGGACATAAGGTTACATCAACACAATTATAATACATAACAATAAAATTTTCTCATAAATCAAAATACAAATGCTACATAGGGTTTGTTTCTTGAGACAAACTAATTTAAAAAACACAAGCATAAATCAAAATACACTACTACAAAGTTTAGACCGAAATGATGTGACAAACTACGACAAGCATCCAATTAATGATTACTACAAAGGAGGTCTTCAAGCATCCTTGGGCGTCGAGGAAGAAGGTTTAGCTGACGCCAACTCATCCTAGTGAGTATTGTTTGTGTCTGGAGGTGGAGCTGTTTGACCCGGGACTGGCGGTGGAGCATAACGACCACCAAACGGAGGTTCTTGGTCCGCCGCAACATCTTCATGACATCTTTGTAAATATCGAAGCATTGCTCTCTCCAACGCTCCTTTTTTCTTTGGCTTGAGTTGAGGGTCAACTTGGGTTTTCTCCTTGCCAGCAGAGGAACGAGTATTACCCCCACCATCACCACTCCCTCCAGCGGCAGTATCCATGTTGATTCGACAGTACTTTTTTTTCAAAATTTGACATAATATATTAGTAAATTATGAAGGACCAAATATTATAAACACCGAGGCAATTCTTCTGTGGCAATTGTTCTGACAAAAAATTATTGCATTATTCTTTTATATTATTCAGCATCATTAGTAGCTCATGTTTATTGCAAAGACTAAAAATTAAAAACACATTTCTCTATTTTTTCCCATATGTAATATTGATCAAATACAATATATAATACGAATCATATATAAATGAAGCATAATATTCCCCCTAGCTCATTCTAAAAAACTCAATTTTCTCCTTCTCTAATGTGTCTAAAACAAAGCATAATAACAATAAATGAAAGGAGGAAAAAGTAGCTAACTTATTTTCTCTAAAGAACTCAATTTTCTTTACCTCTAAAGCGTAATAACAAAAAATCTCTCCATTCTCCCTAGCTCATTCTAGCTAGAAATTAACGCTCTATTTTCTCTATCTCTAAAACATAAAACAATGCTTAATAACAATAAATGAAGGGAGGATGCACTTTGAATGAGTGAAATCACCACAAAATGATGAAGAAAAATTTGGGCAGCACCTCCCTAAGCTTCCTCTCTCGCCATGGCCGTGGAGATGGAGCTCGAGCTCTCTGATTTGAGTGGCTCGGGCTGGGGGGAAGATGGGGATTTTATAGGCGGGAGCATTTAGTCCCGGTTGGTACTAAAGCTCACCCTTTAGTCCCGGTTGGTAGGGCTCCAGCAAAATTCTCTCCGGAAGTAGCCGTTCCAACCGGGATTAAAGGGAGCTTTAGTTCCATTTGGTAATACCAACCAGGAGTAAAGTTCCCATGGTTGGTGGCCGTGGGAGCTGGCCTTCCATCCATAGCCTTTAGTCCCGAGTCCAAAAACATCCGGGATTAAAGGCCTCGGATGGAAGGTGGTTTCTCTGCTAATGCTGGCATGTGACTTTTACTACCCGAGCAAAAAGCACCGTGGCTCTGTTCGGTTGTGCAAGAAGCCGGCTTCTTGCACAGTATTTCTGCTTTTTGCGCAGTATTTTCCTCTCACAACAAATCAGCCGTACAAATCAGCAGAAGCCGCTTTAAGATCTGCCGAACATGTATGAACTCTTCTTGCTTTATTTCTTTTACCGGTGAACCTTACCTCTGAGTGGCGGCTTCACCGTGGCTGGTGAGCGAGCATGGTCAGGCGGCCGGCCGTCCACCTCCATTTTGCCCAACAAAGGAGCCCATGCCCAGCGGCCGCTGGAGCGCTGCCGACCTCTACAAGCTGCACCGCCACTCTGCCCCCGTCTTCCATCACCCCTGCCCCTTGCTCCACCGTGCTCCATGCGGCCGCTCGAGCCCCGCCGCCAAGGCCATCCCTTCCTCGCCGCCGTGGGTTGCTGCCGTCCTTCCGCGGCATGAGCCACCGTCGAGCATCGCTGGGCGGGGCATTTTCACCCAGGACCACGGGAGGCTAGGATAAAGCCGGGGTAAGCCACTATTTTGGGCTTCTCGCGCTCGGAGTGACACAGAGAGCGCGTTTTACGGGACTTCTCCCAGCTTTCTCTGATGAGCCATTTTGCCTTTTGCCGTTTGGCACGGCTTCATTAAAAACCGCTGGAGAAGTCGCTCAATAAAACTGTGCCAAAGAGGGCCTAAGCCGAGCACCATGCGATAGTTAGTTAAGGTCTTCAAGATTGCAAACGATCAGTCAGCAAAACCTGACGCTTCAACAGAAAGAAATGAAGGTTTGGGCCAGGCTCTCGCTACTGACACTAGGGCCGCCCATGCAGGCCCAGTGCAGCAGGGTACGTCTGTTAATGGGCCGTGTAAAAATGAAAGCGGGATCGACTCGGCGGCCACGGGCGGCGGTGGCGGCGGCGGCGGCTCGACGCTGACCTGGATAGTTATTGTGGTAGCTAAGCATGATTAACGAAGCTATATATATCTTGCAGCAGCCTGACGGGACGGAGCTTTCTGATGCGTCCGATCGACAAGCCATTCTCCGGCATGCTTCCGGCGAGGGCGATCCCCAACTCTGCATCTGGTGTTGGCCATGCAACCAGACGTGGCCTGGACTCCAACTAATGGATCAATTCCCTCGACGCACCGACACTTAAGAAAGATATATGTATCTCGAATCATGTGTGCGAATACGTGAACGAAGAGCAACGCATGCATAAAAAGAGAGGAGGCCATCGATCAACACAGTATCACGTTCTACGGCTATCCAACACATATTATTGTCCTGTCTTGGTGGTCTCCCAAGTCGCTAGCCCCTCTCTCTCTATCCCCCTCTCTCTCTCTCTCTCGCTATATATATATATATATATAACTCGCCTGCTGTCACGGGAGCTAGCCATCGACAAATTCCTACGCTGCCACGCCTTCTCTAGCTGATATATTGTCGTGGGGATTCTTGGTACTGTCGACATAACAAGGTAATATTATATTGGATCCTGTCGTCCATTGGTAACTTGGTGTTAAATCTACTTATATTATTCATTTCATGTGGGATAATAGAAGTTGAACATGTTCTCTTTTTTTTCTCTCTCTTCAATTAGTAATTCTGACCAACGGCATGGAAGGATGCCTGATGGTCTGTGCCATCATCCCTTCAACCCTTTCCCCGTACCCTTCCATGACCGCCCTCCTCTAGTTTCCCTCTCAATATGTCTAGCCTGTCTCCCACGTGTCAGCCAGTTGTTGCGTATGACGTTGTTCGTTTCATTAGCAAGTCACAGAGGGTGGAAAAGATCGAGGCATGCCATAAGTTGTACTCTACTCGGGAACAATATCAAGTGATTATGTACATGAGAGAGTATAGGAATATGATATACTCGGGTGCAATAAGATGTGGAAGAGAATATAGGAAAAGGAAATATATAGATCTTGTGTATTTCTTCTACAGTGACTTAGTCGACTACAATGTTTCAGAGGAGCTAGCAGTATTATCCAGAAGATGAGTGAACAGTATACAAATCTATTTGAAAATTTAATGCGTTCCTCTACTTATCCAGAAATGCAAATCTCTACTATATATTAATCCGTTACTAAAACGCGTTCCTTTGTCCGTCTGATTTTTTAGTGAAATCAGGGATCAGAGATCCGACTTTTTTTTACAAAAGAAAACCTATGGGGAGGAGTTCTGTCCGACCGGAAACTCCAAGTAGAGGGGGAAATAAATAATAAAGATGAAAAACAACAGACTGATGGTGAGACAGTGCTTTGAGCGCTTCACTTTATGCCCACAAATGAGAGGTTACGTTCCCCCCACCCAGCTGTTTGTTGTTTTTGTGATTCGCGCATATGTCATATCCGGTTTTAAAGAACAAAACTAAGGGTACACCTATGTATGTTAGGATCAAATTTCACACATACAATGACATCATCAGTGTATAACAGATACAATATCACAAATAAACACATTTATTTTATTACACCAATGACTCAAGAGTCTAAAATAATTACACACCGGCTTGCTAAATTGTCTAGTAGAACTCCATCTTCACGGGCAATCGACTAGGGGGCACGTACACATATGTCTAGAGATCCTTACTATCCTCTTAAAAGTCTTCAACACCTTGCTCTGAGCAGCATTTATGCGGCAGAACATGTGAGTACAAACCGTACTCAGTAAGTGTTGGAATATAATGACATGAAGGCGGATAATCAAGGAGTAAGGTTGGCTGACTGACTGCAGTAAGCATTTTTAGTTGGTCAAATTTTTATTAGCAACCTAATTACTACGGTGTAAGAATATACCAACCCACTTTAAAAATAAAGCATATATATAATAGAAGCATAACCATAAGCATATATATATATATATATATAATTAAATAAATGTTCAAGTTCAATTATCATGTGAGGGTCTAGGCCGCCCGTGACCATAAGCATGGCTGATATATTAGTTTTAAACACTCTGCAGAGGTTGCACACTTTACCCACAAGTCGTGATTCTTGTAACGCTGAGGTGGCCAAACTTCTTATACACATTGCTGAGATGTGTTGGCCAGGTTTCCCTACGAAGTCTTTATAAAGAATCTTTCAGTGTGTGTCGGTCCCCTTCCATGCAGGTCCTTGGAAGGAAATCCAGCCTTCCTTCCCCACGCCACATTACACTTTGCATGCCGGTCCTAGGAAGGCAAAGCTTCCGTCCCTGTGCCACCCAACTCACAATACCAACACAACAAAGAAATATTCGAATTATTTGGCTAAGCCCAGAGCCCATTTAGATCTTGTGGTTGCACTGTTTTCCTTGGTGCTCCATGTTCCAATTAAAGCATTGTTGATCATTAGTTGCATAACCAGTATTCAAGAGCATCATCATTGTTGTCATCATTATTCCCAAACACTAACCATGTAAAGCAACTAAGTAAGTCAACCCAACATATAAGGTAAAACCCAGGAGACAAGGAATATCATGAAAACTAGGTACAACCTTAATAGGACCCGTCATATTAAGACTCAGCATGCAAATGTGTAGTTAAATAGTTATTAGGATAAAAGTAGGGAGATTGGTGATATTGCCCCTGCTTTGAAGTCCAATGGTGATTTTACCCTCAATTTTTGAACTTTGTGATTTTGCCCCTCCTTTTTCTGGATGAAGCCTCCATTTACCCCTAGAACTAACTCTGTTAGTTGATGATCCCTTTAAAAAAATAAAAGAAATAGGAAAAATCACAAAGACCATGGGAAAAGTCATACCTACCCTTACCTTATCCATCTCATTCTCCTCTTTCTGCTCAAGGCCCGAAACCCGGCTCCTCTTTCCTCTCCCACGAAACCGGCGGCGGCGGGCAGCGACCGGCGGCGGCGGTGGACTGCGGGAGATCGGAAGGGAAGCGGCCCCGCGCACCTGCAGGAGGCGCACCTGCGCGGCCCTGTCCGGCCTCGACGGCAGTGGGAGGAGGCCGCTCCTCCCCGGTACGAGCCATGCGGGCCGGCGTGAGGCCAAGCCAGGCGGGAGCTCTGCCTCCAAGCGCGATCCCCGCCGCGGGCGCTGGAGCTCCGCCGCGAGCGCGAGCCGCGCCGTCGGCCGGTGAGTCCATTTTTCCTGGATCTAGCGCCGCCCGCCCGTCCCTGCATCTCCAACCTCGATCTCCGGCGAGCCCGTCCTAGTCCACGTCCACCTCGCCTGGCGGTGGCTCGTCTATGCCGTTGACTTCGGCGGTGACTCTCCACCCACCACTCTCACCTTCGCCGTCGGCGAGCCTCTTCCCGTGCACGCACCAGAAGAAGAGGAGGGAAGAAGCTGATGAGAAGGGTCCACACGCCAGTGAGGGAGGGGGAAGAGTGAGAGATATGAACTTGGATGACATGTGGGGTCCATTCAACATTGGTTTCAAAAGCCACAGATTGGTGACCGCATGACTTTTTTTTTTGTCAAAACAAGGGTAAATTTGCAAGGATAAACATGTCATTTTGTATCAATTTTAACACCGTCAAGTGCACTTCACAGAATAGGGGCAAAGACTCTCTTCGATTTCAAAAAGTAGGGGCAAAATCACAAAGTTGACAAAACGAGGGTAAAATCACCATTCATGTTCAAAACAGGGGCAAGAACACAAATCCCCCATAAAAGTATGGTCAAGGACACTTGCCTTCCTCAATATGCCGCTGCTCAGGGACTTCAAACTCTTGGTCTTGCAAGTTCACATACTGCTCATCGTCAAATCGACACAAGCATCCAATCAATGCATACAAAGAACACAAGAGAAATAAGTCAAAAGCAGTACACCAAGCATCAATACAGAACATATAATAAGCACTCTAACTTGCTCTACACAACGCTACAATCGTATCAGCGCAAGAGTCGCCAAAATTGGAATTGAAATCATGAAGTATTAGCTTTACAAAGTTGTGGGGACCTCATTGTGATATAAACTAAAGCTAAACGGGTGTCCAGAGGAGTACAGGTAGACAGTGAACAGTAAGATTGGGTAAGGTAAAGATTGGTGGCCTAATGAAAAGATGATGATTCAGGAACTTTAGATGTACATGGAAATTGGGAAATCATTGTGCAAGAGCCAGGTCAGCATGACATAATAAACAAGAAAAGAATTAAATGAAATGAATAATCAGAGTTATGACATTAGCAAGGTATTGGTAGGCAAGGTTTTTTTCAACGAACTGGGTAGGAGAGCTGCCGATTATATTAAAAAGCAGAATAGCCCAGGCTGGGTGGTACAACAACCCAAGAGGGTCAAGGAAAAAGGCAGCAACAAAAAACACCCGATTAGATTGGGATATCAACACGACCCAAACCATACTGCAGGTCACCACTCCAGCGCACCACCAAGACAACACATAACTCGGCCACCTCAAGCTTCACAACTCCACCACAGCCATAACAATGCAAACACTGCTAGTATCTGCTAGCCTCGTGCACCACAACCCTCAATCACACCGCAGATCTCCTTTCACCTCCAAGTAGCCCAGCAGGCACCAGACTAGCTGCTGCTATGGAGGGCCAACTGCCGCCGCCACAATACTAGGTCGCCGTCTTCCTCAGGTCACGTGCATGCAGTAGTCAATAGTACAATCACCAATCCACATCTTCAGAAACCAAAAGGGAAGTAGACCGCAACACATCGAGAAGGCCGCCGCTATGCAGAACCCGTCGCTATATTGCCGTTGTAACACCACACCCCAAACCGACCGAAGAAATCCACCATATCTATACCTCTTCAAGGCTACCTCACAGTCGCTGCCATTAAAACACAACGTGTGGGGGCCTCGCCACATTCACCACTAGACTCCACTCCTCACTCCCGTCACCGAAAACTCAAGTGCACCACAAGTCGTATTCTAGAAGACACCAGAGACACTGGCCGAAACCCTAGTGAACTCAATGTCTCCATGCTCCGCCGCCATAGGTCAACATCACAGTTTCCCGCCGCTCAAACACGGCCACCACTGTCGCACCAGCACCTTATCACTTATCACTGTCACTTGTGCTATATTTCGACAATGTCCCGCACCAAAGTAGCCCCGGCCATACCGGTCTATCCGCTGCAGGACGCTGCAAGCTAAGTTGCACAGTTCACCAAGGCAACCACTATCTGCCAATTGGTTGCCCACTGGCTGCCGCGCACAGTCTATCTCCACTCCGCGGGCGCGCTGCCTTGCGCTTAGGCAACTGTCGTGCAAACCAAAGGCACCTCGCCATCGAACTGATCCTTGCCATCGACGACGGCCTCGATACTGTCCCTGACCGCCGTGTCGTTACCGGCAGAGTAGCTGCCTAGCCTCCCACAAGCCTCGTGCAATGCCGGCGCCGCCGCCGTCACCATCTCCACGCACATGCAGGCACCACAGCCATGCGAGACCGTCCAGCCATGCTATGTGCACTTCAGCCACCACCTCGCCACGTGCTGCGGCCACTGGCATCACCATGATTCTCCATGGGGCATCTGCCACTCCACCTCGCCTGCACGCAGCCACCGACACCTACACCACCATGCGCGGCCACTACCACCACCATGGCGTCGATGAGTCGCGCCGTCCCGCGAACGCCGCAGCGCCTGCCACTGGCCACCAAATCCAGCATCGAGCTGCACAGATCTGGGCCACCTCCACACCGATCTGGTGCCCACGCATGCCATTCCTCAACCTCGCGGGCCTGCACAGCCCCCGTGTCGCCGCACCACCGCACCCTGTTAGTGGAGCTGCGCCACAGGCTTTGCTGCTCAGATCCAAACAATTATATAACCTATGATTCATTAGTATTAGTATAGAAAATAAATTGTTTCCTTTGCTAAATATTACCACTATTTATCTAAATGCTGGAAAAAATTTAGAAATATAATAAAATCATTGTATTTAATAATATATTATACTCACATCCCAAAATTAAATATGTTTGGTGTGTCACAGCATACAACACGTCCTATTAGAACTAGATTGAGCTGGCGTTGCACCCAATCAGACAAATCAAACAGCGGTCCAAGGCCTTGAGAGGTTGTTGTCCGATTTGGTCCTGGGAATCAATCTTCCTGTCCGTATGATGCTGTAAAAAAAAACAATGCATTAGCCAACATGGAAATTGAAGTCTACAAAATAGTCTCTCAGATTTAATTTGGATCATTCATATATCATTTTAATTAATATAAAACATCACAAGGCTAGATTCGTAGCAGGGCTAGATTCAAATGACATTGCAGGGAATATAACACATTATTTCAATATTACATAGCCTACGTACAAATAACATATCCAAATGTTTAGCACGAACACAAGAGTCACATACCTTTCCTAAAGCATTCAGCACCACATTCTCCTACAACCTAGTAAGATGTCCAAATATTCAACCTAGTACATCATATTCTCCTACCAACCTCTCGTATTTGCTGTTCATGTTTGCAATGCCGAGATCCATGTTGTGGCCATCAACATCAATGCCGTCATTAGTCGATTCCGAGCCAACACGAGGTGAACCAGTGGCCTGCATGTGAACCTGGGTTAGACTCAATTTAACTCAGGAAATCAGAAATTTGCAGAGACAAAGCACATTCTGGCAAAAACAATCACTGCCAAATCCATGTATTTTTTTATTTACTGCTAGGACGAAAGATTGTGCATGAAAGATGTATAATACTAATTCTCTCTCCTTGGACCGTGCGTCGCTCAGTGCGGTCGACTCGGGTGCTTAGCAGCCTGGAACGTGGAACGTGGCCACGTTCCACGTTCCGGGAACTTCATCATGAAACGAGGAACGGGAACGTTCCGGGAACTTCGTCCCGAAGCTGGTGGAACGCGATCCACTGTAGCTGGAACATGAACAGTATGAGAAGATGGAAATAATACTACGGCAATACCTTACTGTCCAACGAATCAAAGCTCCATGGCCAAGCCTCCAAAAACTCTTTATTCTCATAATTTAGTAACCATATCCAGAGTTCTAGACTGCCGTCTAGTTGAGAATTTGATAAAGAACGTGTGTTACTTCTTTTTGCTCTAGTGATATCGACTGAATAATATGGAACACGTTCCACGTTCCGGGAACATCGTTCCAATCATGTTTGGAACGTGTTCCATCTTCGATAGGAACATACTGAAGAGGTATACCCCCTTCATTCCATATTTTCTCAAAGCGGTGCCCACGTTCTCGTTCCTCGTTCCCAATGTCCCGGGAATATGGCTGCTAAGCTCGGGGGGGCGCCTGAGCCACTGCACCACCAGGCCCCTCCATCACCCTGTCGCCCTCGCTGCTGCCTGAGCAGGCTGCACAGAAGCCCGCGAGGCTGCAAGCAAGGCAGCAGCGAGACTTCCTCTCAAAGCATGGCGCCAGCTGTAGGTGCGGTGGGCTGTAGGTGCGGCGGCCTATGGTGGCGACTGTCGGCATCGGCCTGTCAACAGCGAGCTCTGGCTCCTCCAGGGCGGATCCAGCGACTACACTGCAGGATCTACGCGGGGGGCGCCCATCACACCTCATAACCTCCACGAAGATGCTTGGAGACAGGAATGAACATTGGACATCCTGTTTCCGGAGAAGAGGAAGCAAAGAAAATCCGACGTTGTCCCATCATATCCTCTACAAAGGATGACCTAGACCTCCAATCCGCCACCACCGTCGCTGATGAAGACTGCCACGCAGCCCCAAAAAGAGGAATAGAATCCAAGCCAAGCACGTTAGGTTCAAGGTTTTGGGATTCAAGTTGCAAAAAAATTCAGTCCCAACCGAAATGGGCGAAATTCGGTCAACTTTGGTCGAATTTCGGATTGATTCCAAAGAATATTCGAATTTTGCAGCTCTAATCTTGTTTCGGACCCTCCCAAGATGGACGAATTTCGGTGAAATTCGGACCATCTCGGTCAAATCCCAGAACCATGGTTAGGTTCATAAAATGATGTCCTGACTGCCAAATCCATCATTGCATAGGACGTCGCACCAGAGCTGATTACTTAACTGGGAAAAGTCTATAGGGTCGTCACCCTCTCTCTAATCGGCAGCCACATCAGTGCAACCACAGAAGGCAACCAACCTTTACCCGGATTTTGGAAGAAATAATGCCGTCGATAGTAACATCGGCAGAGGAGCTCGGAAGGAAACAAAAGGCCTTACTCTATCTCGTCGCTATGTGACCTATTACTACCCTATCTAGATCCATTACAAATAAGTAGTAGTTGGCCACAGAAAGACCGGTTCATCCCTGCCCCCGCGCTGCCGCCGTCCATGCCTCCCGCGTGCTGCTTTGACCCAGCGCAACCCTGCAGCTTTGGGTGACCACACATCCTGTGCGACGCGGCATTCGCCGCACCGGCGCAGCCTGGAGAAGATCGGGACCTGCCTTGAGCCTTCAAGCCCAGTGCCCAGCATGGCTGTATGAGAGATCTACTTGATCTGGTCCAAGCTAAGACAGCCGGCGCCATGGAATAGATGCCCAGGAAGCGGGTGTGGCTGAGCAAAACCAGCCAGCCCGAGGAGAGGATGTCCCGTGTCTGCGGCATTGCTTTGTTCGGGTGCAGCACCGGTGCCATGGCAAAGGGAGGGGGAGCTGCATCGATGAATTGGTGAGCTGCGACGGGGCATTGAATACCAGAATTAGAAATTAGAAGGGCAAAACAGTATTTTGGCTGGTTCCTTAATCTCTCTGAACCGGTCGGAAACGTCATACATTCGCGAACGGAGGGAGTAATTATACTTCTCCTTTAGCACAAAGATACACAAAACCCTCTATGTGTTCGAGAATTCTTTAAATTAACATCTGAATTTCTAGTGAATATGCATGGTGTCTCCACTCATGGTTAATCTTTTTTCTGCACGCGTAAAAGTGTAAAGTGATTTCAGTATCCTGCTATCTCCTGTTCCGCCGTGCAAATGGGGTTTGTTCCATCTTTTATGCACAGTCCAGTCCGCTGGACAATAACCTTATGTTTAGTTTTACTTTTACGCATAATTTGATGTTGTTTTCTTGTTCAGACCGAAGAGACGATCCAAATTCTATAGCCACAAATAAATTTATGCTGGTAATTTATCTTAAAGTTTTATCTTTTTTCATTTGTGGTAGATGGCGGCCGGCACAGCAGCCACAAGTTCATCGTCAGAGGGGGCATGGATGCCCAGAAGTCTCCTTGAAGCAGCCACACGCGGTGATGCCAAATCAATTATTGACGACGCGGTCCCCGTCGCGCTGCTGCTTGCAGCAACTCCACACAGGAACACCTGCCTCCACATAGCCGCCTCCCATGGTCATCGAGAGTTCTGCGAGGAAGTTGTTCAGCGGAAGGCGTCTCTCCTCGCGGCCGTCAACGCGGACGAGGAGACGCCGCTGCTCAAAGCCGTGGCAGGCAACCATGTTTCCTTGGCCTCCTTTCTGCTCAAGCGCTGCCGCGAGCACGAGGTAAACGAGGCAATCCTGCAGGAGGATAAGCACGCGTGCAACGCGCTGCACCACGCCATCCGCAGTGGCCATAGGGAGCTCGCACTTGAGCTGATAGCGGCGGCGCCCGCTTTGTCGCGCGCTGTCAACGAGGACAAGGAATCACCGATGTTCATCGCAGTAACGAGGGATTTCACGGATGTCTTTGAGAAGCTGTTGGAGATTCCCGATTCTGCTGACGGCGGAACCTACGGCACCAATGCCCTGCATGCTGCCGTGAGAAGGAATAATACAGGTGAGGCATGCGGAATAATACAGTTTATGACAGAGCGAGTATGTACATACTGGTAAATAATGTAACTAGGATTATTGTGAAAAAAATCTGAAGTCTAATACTGTTCTATATATAGTCCTGTATGAACAGTGATTAAATCTCTCATATGTACTGTACGATCATTGACTGATCCACAACTAACTACCTTTCGTCCATGGCTGTTAACTGTTTGCTTTCAGTTATCGCTAAAAAGATCATTGAGAAACGCCCAGGGCTGGCCAGAGAAGGAGAAAAGGAGGCAAAGTACACTCCAGTGCAGCTGGCTGTCCACTGGAACAGGGCTGAGGTGCTAGAATTACTGTTGGAACATGACTGCTCTTTAGGGTATGGAGTCTCCATGACATATGGTGACCCGCTTCTTGTTAGTGCCGCATTTCAAGGCCACGTTGATGTTGCTAAAAAGCTTCTTGAACATTGTCCGGATGCTCCCTGTGCCAAGGCAAACGGAACGACATGTCTTCACAAAGCTGTACAGTTTGATCAGCCGGACTTTGTGGAATTCGTCTGTCGTTCACAGCTCCGTAGACTCGTGAACATGCGCACAACCAAAGAAGGAAAAACAGCTCTGCATTATGCAGTCGAGAGGTGCAATCCGAGAGTTGTTGCTGCTTTGCTCTCCCATGAAGACATAGACCTCACGATGTTCGACAGGGAATTCAAGTCAGCACTCTGGAAACTATTTGATGCCAGCGATGACGCCAAGACTTTAAACTGGGTACGTACGTAAATTCTTCATATAATAATGTTGGTCTATCGATTATTGAACATAAGCCGTAAATATTCGACTGTGCTCCTTCCGATCATGTACTATATACGCATGCACTACAGGACTACTTTTAGCACCAATTATGCATTATTTATCCTTGAATACAATTTCTTATTCGTGCAGACTGAAATCGTCGTTCAAATGCTGGAAGCTGATCCCAAAGAACCAACCTCTATTATCAATGTTCAAAAGGCAACCAAAAAAAAATTGACTTCTGCAACGAGGAAAGATGTCAAGAAACTGACAGAGACATACACAAGCAACACTTCACTAGTGGCGACCCTCATCGCGACAATTACATTTGCTGCCGCTTTCACCTTGCCTGGAGGATACAGCAGTGACACTGGAACCGCGGGACTTCCCATCATGGCAAGCAACTTTGCATTTCAGGCATTCTTGATCTCTGACACGTTAGCGATGTGCTCATCAATTATTGTTGCCTTCATATGCATCTTAGCAAGGTGGGAGGATTTTGAGTTCTTGCTTTACTACATATCCATTACGAAGAAGCTTATGTGGTTTGCATACATGGCAACCGTCACGGCATTTGCAACTGGTTTATACACTGTTTTGGCCCCCCGTCTCCCGTGGTTGGCTATAGCAATTTGCCTTCTCCCAGTTATATTGCCCGTTCTTACTAAAGTGCTGGGTGAATGGTCTTCTTTGAAGCTCAGGGTTCTTTTCTTGAAGCTCCGGATTCAGTTCGGCCTAACTTCCAAGTCTGCCAAGCCTGTTAACCTCGATGTGATGGTCTGATCTTATCAACTTATTGTCTGTTACAGCCGCGTCCGGTGTCCCAGCCAATATGTTCATTATCTTTGATTAGAGAATTGTATGGACGACGATGTTGTACCTTTTGTAATCTAAAACCCCATATATATAAAGACTAAAGCAGTACATCTTCAACAGTGCTTATGTAACATCCCGAAAGTTTTGGATTTCAAGATGTGATTAGGAAGAATAATTAAACAATAGTTGTATCGTTATTTTAATAATTCAATATTTATTTTCTTAACAGGAAATTTATTAAAGGAATGAAAAACAATTGGTTGTTTTTCTAAAGTAAATAATGAATTTTTTGTATGTGTTGCATTTCTTTTTGGTTGCTTTTGTTTGTTTGAGGTGGTGGTTTTCAAACCTTTCAAAAAGATCAAACCCAAAATCATCCCTCTCTATCCCTAGCCCAACCAACCCGGCCATCTTTTTCTTTCTTTCGGCCCAACCATAGGCTGCTAACCCATCTTGTTCACCCAGCTGACCCATATCCCCTCCTTCCGCCGGCCCAACTCACCCTCTTTCTCTTTCTCCTACCGGTGACATCCGTCAGGGGTGTCTTCCACTCTGGCAGGCGCCAGCACCGTCACACCGCCCGTGTGCATGCGCGTCTGTGCGCCCATGCAGCTCAGCCCCCGCGACGCTTGCGCTCCACGCAACGCTCCGACACCTCCCGCACGTAACGGCTGCCTCCACCCTGCCTAGCTTCAATGGCGGTTGCTGCCCATCAGTGCCGCTTCTATTTCCCGTGGACCCTATAAGACTAAAAATCACTCTCTAAAAGGAATTTTCAAATTTTACTCCCTAAATAACATCACAGTGCAACAGTGTCCTTCATTTTGCAACCTCAAAAGAAATATTTCAAGAAATATTTTTATCCATCCCTATGTCGGCACCCCGCTCTCTCCTCCCCTCGGCTTGCGCTGCTTCAGCTGCCCGCCCGCCCACCCTGCACGCATGCCACTCTGGCGGTCAACCCCAACGCTCCTCCGCCCCGGTCCCTCCTCCCCCAGCGCTCCTCCGCCGGGCCTTCCTTCCCCAGTGCTCCTTCACCGGCCCCTCCTCCCGGACGTGTGCTCGTCAGCAGCCTTCGGCTTCTTGGTGAGGCGGGCGGCAGTGGAGGCGGCGACCACGCGCCAGGAGACGTACCCGTCATCGCACCCGTTCGCGGCGCTGGCCGGCAGGGAGGACTTCCTCTACGTCGTGGGGTCGTCAGGGAGCTACGACGCGGTGGCGGCGTGCGGCACCGACGCGCATCAACGGGCGGCTCTACAAATGTTGTGATGCACCGGGCGGCAGCTGCCTCCCTATTACCGTTCGTCCATTCGTGCTTCAAGATTTATGCTTTGCAATCGAGCCACACGATCAGTTGCAACTACTATTGGTTCATGCAGTTGAAATTGATGACTAATGTTTAAAGTTGCAATCTATCTATATTCTAAGTTGCAATTGATGTACCTTTTTATGGGGGGTAGATGCCACCCGGTGTAGCAAATCCACATTACGGGCGGCTCGGCATGGTGGGCTTCGTGTTCGCGCTCGCCGTCGAGGCGTCCCACGGCGGGGCCTCCTCGTGCAAGCCGGTAGTAGGTTTGAGTTCGCCTGGTTCGCGGTCGCGATGCTCTTCATGGCGTCGCTGGTGCTGGTCCTCAAGGGAGACGATGCCGAAGCCAGAAGCGGCGGCGTCATGAGCGCCGATGCACCGATGGAAAACCAACCTATAGTCTCGGTTGGTAAGGACCTAATATCCCTAAAACGCAATCGATATTAATCTTTAGAGACTGAAGGTACTCCTCTTTAGTCTCGGTTCAAACGGAGACAAAAGGGGTTTGAAAAAAACAAAAAAAAGGGGTCTGTCCCTGCTATGCCCTCGTCCTGCTCTCCGTCGCTGCTCTTGCCGCCACCTCCATCACATTTTTCGCTCCAACTCCACCATATTCTTTAGCTCAAACTCCAACAATTAACACTTCAAAACTGAAGCACAAACATATATACTCATCTCACACAATCAATCAGTTAGCATAAAATTTAATTCATAACACATGAGTTCGATTTCATTCACAACCCACAGAGAATTCACGAACACAATCACAAATGAATCATTCTGAAACAAATCACACAGTATCGGATCACTCACAGGTCACAAACAAACTATTCATCAACTTTTCCTATCCACACAAATAGGAGCTTGTCACCGGCTGGCTGGAGCTCATGGAGATCCCCTCGTCGTTCTCGCGCCGTGCCGTCGGAGGGAGGAGCGGGCTGTGGAGGCCATCACGCCAGCGGTCAAGGGGTTGTGCGCCTCACACCCTGGTTGCCAGAGGGCCGTTGTGGGCAGCCATGTCTTCACCTGCGCAAAGGATGAGAGAAAGATATAAGAGATATATAGGGAAGAAGAGAGAAAGAGATGAGTGCTTTCTTGTGCGCATGGAGAGGAGAAAAAAGAGATAAGAGAGAGAGGGGTAGGAGGGAGGCCGGTGGGTGGGTGTGGGGGGATTTTTTTTCCGGGTGAATGTTTCAACCGAGATTAGTTTTTTCATTTAGTCCTGGTTGGAAACATCACCCGGGATTATAGATTTAGTCTCGAGTGGTGTTTCCAACCTAGAGTAAATGGAGACTTTTAGTAAATGGGGACTTTATAAAGCTCTCGTTGTCGATAGTTGTTGGTGTCTTATTTTTTTTCATCTAGAACTAAAGGTCTTTAATTCCGGATCCAAATCCATCCGGTATTAAAGGGGTGGATCAAAGCTTATTTCTCTATGTTTTTTAATGAAAACCCTATATTTAGCAGTCTAGAACGCTTTTCGGTGTGCTGCTGCGCATAGTCTAAAGTTATGAAGCTCGAGGTCGAGCCCCCGGCACGCCCCTGCTGCCTCCCTCGCCGCTCGCCTCGCCTCCCTTGCCTTGCTTAGTGCAGTACCGCGCCGCCTCCCGAGCCGTCGGAGTTCGCTCGTCCGTTTCGTCGCCTCCTTCGAGCAAGTGAGCCAGCACCTCCTGGAGCTTCACCTCATCAAGTCCCGTCAGATGTATGACGTGAACTACTTGTAAGAGTGGCAAAGACACCGAACTAGTTAAGTTGTTGGCATCACATATTCATGACGCGTAATAATCCATGATCTGATCTATAATTTGACGCGATGATACGATCCTTTTCAGGTTTCCACCACGCTCCATCGATCTATACATGTGGCGTGGCAGGTGTCCTACTGTCCTTATCTTGTTCCACTACACCTCGCCGGCCGCCGGCGTGTGGTCCATATCATATCGGCGTCGCCACTTCACTGCTTGCTTCTGCTAATCATGTTCGCCGGCAGCAGCGTGAGGCCCGTGGTGGCGGCGGTGTACATGTTCCTGGTGCTGGCAGCGGGCGCCACGGTGTGCGCGGCGCAGCTCCGGCGCAACTACTACGCCGGCGTGTGCCCAGACGTGGAGTCACGAACTTTGTGGTTCAAACATTTGTCATTTGGAATCATCTTCATGCTCAAATAATCAAAATAATCAACATAACGCTCAGATCTAAAATTCAAATTTTAGATCTGAAGATTGAGTTGATTATTTGAGCATGAAGATGGTTCCAAATGACAAATATTTGAACTACACATTTGTAGATCTCATCGAGATTTACAACTTTTATATAAAGTTTATCTCCATCTGAGTTCATATGAAATAGTTGTGATTTTTTAAAGATGTGTTGCGTAGTTACCACCATTTGAAACATCGATTTATTTACCCGCTTGTTCATCCGGCGGTTTTCTGGGTAAACCGCCGTATGAAACGGTGGTAAGAGCCTACCGCCATTTCATACGGCGGTCGAGGGTTATTTTTGCAATTTTTCATTAGCCAAGATTATTTTTGTAAAATCATAAAAAATATAAAAATATAAAAAATTACCAAGTGAACATTCGTCGAAACTGTGCGTGCTCAACTGATGGATGAATGATGATTCAGAGCTGAATTTTTCCTTCTGCTGCTGCTGTTCAGCTTGCTCTTTACTAATGGATCGCCGAACTAATTATATTTGTGACTCAGTTTCTTCAGAACTGTATTTTAGAGGAAACAAAGGAGAATTGAAGAAGATGCAAAAATTATAAGTGCACATTAATTAGAATAACATTTGATCTGGGTTTTTGCTGAAACTTTATAAAAGTGTTCGCAATTTTCACACCATGTTGTGCCTGATCTCCAACCAAAAGAGTGCAAGAATGTTAACTTTGCCAATCGTTCTTGATCTAATGTGCGCACTGCATTACTAGCTAGGCACGCCTTTGGATCGGATATTCTCCAAAGCACTGATCAATCGAGTAGCTTTTCGGTACGTTTGGATCACATACAGATTATGAGAATCTATATAGAAGATGGTGATTACAGCAATATGGATTCAAAATAATAAAAAACTAGTTTGTTTGGATTCTTGGATTATAATCTGAATAGTGCACTACTGGAAAACGACCTTTACCGAATCTTAACCTCTTTATTACCGGTTGTTCAACCGGTACTGGGCAATCGGTACTAAAGGGATTTTTTAGTACCGGGTAAATAACCGTACTAAAAGGCACTCCTTTAGTACCGGTCAATCCAATTGACCGATACTAATTTCATTGTCCCGTCAGGCTACTTGAGCTCTTTTCCTTTTCCTGTTTTCTTTTCTATTATTTTCTCAATCACAAATACATAGTCATTTTCTCAATCACAGATTCACAGGTCATAGTAAGAATCACAATCTCATATTCATAAGAATAACAAAACATTCAAAATCACATGAATCACAATAAAATTACATTCATATATTTCACAAGAACACATCTCACAAATCACTATCACACATCTCACAAAATCAAAGAAAATAAAGATTCACATCTCCCATGAACAAGAACAAGAACGAACAGCCAGCCACGCGCGCTCGATGGCCAGCACCTCCAGGCCGGGCCTGCGCCCTCCAGGCCAGCGCTGCCGTGCCTGAGGCCGATGCCAGCGCCAGGGCTCGGCCCCTGCGCCTCCGCAGGGCAGGCCGGCGCTGCCGCCAGGGCTCGGCCCATGCACCACAAGGCCGTCCCCGCGCCTAGCTCCAGGCCGACCGCCTCTGCCGCGGCGAAGACCGGCCGCTCCGCCGCCAGGGAGGCCACCAACACACCTAGCTCTAGGCCGGACGCCTCCGCCGCGCCCAAGGCCGGCCACTTCGCCACCAGGGAGGCCGCGACTCTCAGCCTGCCGCCCACGCGCTAAGAGATAAGGGAGAAGGCAGAGTGACAAAGAGATAAGAGATAAGGGAGAAGGGAGTGGAGAAGGAGGAGGACGGGAGTAGATAAAGGAGAGGGAATTGAAGGCGCGCAGCGGGATATTAATTTAGTACTAGTGGAGAAATTTGCCCGGTACTAAAAGTTGTCCTTCAGTACCGGGTGTAGCCTTCACCCAGTACTAAAGGCCCGAGGGCTCATTAGTACCGGGTGGAGGTTACACCGGTATGGAAGGGTGACCTTTAGTACTGGGTGTAGCCTCCAATGTAGGACCGTGATGGCGACCCGCGCGGGGGGGGGGGAGTGAATGGGAGCCAATTAAAATTCTTCTCCAAGGAGACGAATATGTATATGCTCCCGAATTCGACTTCGAAGCCTATGACACTCTACTTGCCAAGTCCACACAGTCACAAGAGTACTGCTGGACCTAGGAGCAAGGCAAAGCAACTCGCACGCAAGTAAAGCACAGTGGAAAACTCAGCAACACACTGCACGAGCTGCACCGGTCAGACCAGTTAGGACCACCGGTCAGACCGGGTCACCCGGACACAAGCCGCCGGAACACCCGAGGGCAAACAGAGGCGCTCCGGGTCACCCGAGCACTAGAGCCGGATCACCCGAGCAGCAACTTGGAGATTTCCCACGGAAGCCAAAGGCACCGGTCAGACCGGTCCAGTGCACCGGTCAGACCGGTCACGCCTGGAAAACCCCAAATGCAAGAAACCAAAGCTCCCGAGGTCAAAATTGCACCAAACTTGAACAGCAGCAAGCCAAGGACCTGAACAACACTCTGGAGCAAAATCTCCCGAAAAACCCACTGAGGGCCGGCGCCGGTCAGACCGGTGTGGAGCACCGGTCAGACCGGTCAGGTCTGGGCAGCTCGGGAAAAACTCCACCCGCGGGTCAAACTCCAAAATCAAATCCACCGATCTCCCGATTCACACAATGGATTCAAGTGAGACTTTGGGGATAGTTGGAACACCTCATGGGTGAGCCATGGCTTCAAGATCAAGTCCCCAAACTCACCAAATCTTGCGGAATCGCGAATCAAAAGGACAAACACCAAGAACTCGGGTTTCACCGAAAACCACCAAAACGAAGGTCTTCCCGTGGGTTTGTAGGGGCAAGATCACCAAGAAAAGAGGCACAAGACACTCATGTGTGATGCCCAAACAAAATCCCGCAAGAAACACCTTCAAATCCGTCCACCAAAAATCCCGAGAAAAGGACCCCGAAAATCACCAAAAAGAGAAAACGGGAGAGACAACAAATAGACTTGATGAACCACGCCGAATCTTCTATACAAATCAAGAAAGGTTCATACAAGGTCTAGCTTGCCACCCGATCTTCCATCCCTCTCTCAAGATCTCACCATGAAGCTCTCAAGCTAGTCCTAAGAAAATCCTAAGGAAAATAGGAATAGAAAATAGGAAAACAAATGAGCTAGGGTTCCTAAGAGATGGCTGCCCACTTCTCCTCTTTGCTATTTATCTATAGCTCATCGGATGTGGTAAAGCCCTATTTTACCCCTACAACTTAAAGTAAAGATACACACCCCTCGGGGGCAAATTCGGAAGTTGTAGATCGAGCGGACACGCATCCACCGCAGCCTTGCTTCCCTCCGACGCAAGCTCCGTGATCACGCCGCGTGTCCCCCGCTTCGAAGCTTCTCGTCGCACGCGGTCCACACCGGTCAGGCCGGTGCTCCTCACCGGTCAGACCGGTGCGCCGGTCAGACCAGTGCTCCCCACCGGTCAGACCGGTGCGCCGTCTCGTCGCGCCGAGTCTTCGGTCCGTGCTGGTTTTGTGGCCAAACCAACAAACCCCGCGTACATGGCACAGCCTCACCACGCCAAGCTTCGAGCACGCCAAGTCTTTCACCTCCGGCTCCCGGACGGTCTACTCGATCTTGCCTCGTTCCTTGACTTGGCCGCCACCAATGTACCGGCACCCTCTCCATGACTTCGTCTTGCTGTTCTTGCACCATGCGAACCGCACTTGATCCCGTCTGGCCACCGGGTCCCTTGAACCAAGCCTACTTGTCTCTCCTTCACCTGGAGGCCACTCTGGCTAAGACCTTTCGCGCCTGTTCTTCACCTGCACCAACGCAAATCAAGCCGCATCCAACACCTGCAATACTAGGCCAAGAGTCAGTCCACACCACGTTGTCAATCACTCATCACTAGAGAGCGACCATCCATTGGTCCTCGGACACACCTGGTCCTCAATCTCCCCCTTGATGAGTGCATTTACAACACTCATAGATACCACATAAAAACGTACCAAAGAAAAAAGAAAAGAAACGAATAAGCACCTCCAACAAGTGATCGAAAGCCGAAAAGCAAACGACAACAAGATCACTTGAAAGGGAGAGTCTCGGTCCCCTAAGACAAGGGCAATGGCTCGACACAACCGAGACAAGAAGCTCAACACAAGAGCTAAAGCTCACAACAAAGGAGCGAGAAAGCGAAAACTCACCACAAACGAGCGAAAACACAAGCCACACACAAAGTGACACAAGGAGCTCCCCCTGAACACATGCAAGCCCCCCCTGAACCAATGCATGCAAGCTCCCCCTGAAACTGTGCAAACCAGCCCTGACCGGTCAGACCTGTGACCCACACCGGTCAGACTGGTGCACCGGTCAGACCGGTGACCATATGAACAGCAACTGCAGCGAGTTCTGTTCGGAGACCTTCCAAATGCGCCCAGAGGTGTTTTTCATGCGCCACTTTCTCCCCCTTGTTGACAATGCATGAATCAAGAAAAAATGCAAAACGAACGACTACGAGCTTCTCAAATAGACAATGAGCACTAAAAAATGCTACAAATGAGATAATGAGCAAGCAAGGTAGTCTAAAGTTTCGTAAAAGCATCGCCTTCAAGATTGTAAAGTTTCATATGCATGTGACAAGGCTATGATCATGTTAAGCAATTTTGCGAAAAATTTCCTCTCATGAGAAAATTCCTAAACATGAGCAAAAAATGCACAAAATAGCTAAAAATCACACGAAGCTCATGCAAAGTCACATATTCTCATCAAAAGATCATTTTGAACACCCACAAGCTATTCCATGTCATGTCAAAGCCACCGAGCCATGTGTCTACTTCTTTAAAGTGAGACTTCTCACGGTAGACAACATGCAACGGTTTAGCACCCAATTTAAGCAAAGTAAAGCATAAATGACATGATTCATATGAGAGCATATTTTTCAAGCATAGACATTTCATTTTCAGATTTAAACATGGTACATGAAATGCCTTTGCGGCAAAAAGAAGCTTATGCTCCTCCACATCATCTCAAGTGGGCTAAACATTCATAATGACACATAGGTCTTTGACCTCAAATGACAAGAAAACATGCTTCCTAAGCATAAACTAAGCATGACAAAGCCATTTGAGCACAAAAAGATCATGAAAGTCATTTACTCATGAGAAGGTGTTCATTTAGCATTTTTTAGATAAAAAATTAGCTAGCACATCATGAATATTCAACATGACAATCAAGAGCATAGCTACACATCACCAAAACTAGCAAGCATACCCGCATCTCAAAAGTAGCAAGTTTTAGTATCCATTGTATATAGGAGAAGCTCATCCTATCAAATGCATAAAAGATACAAAGATGGCTATCCTACATGATATGTTACAGAAAGGTAAACATGTGTGATACATATGCTACATGAGAAGCTCCAAGCACCAACTCAGAAAGGAAAACACACACCAAGCTCACCCCGCAAGCAAGTAAAAGTGGCTTGGTCAAGTAGTTTTGTGAAAATATCGGCTAGTTGGTCTTGGGTGGTTACATGGATCAAGTTGATGTTTCCCTTCTCCACATTGTCACTCAGGAAGTGGTACCTCACTTCTATGTGTTTGGTTCTGGAATGAAGGACAGGGTTCTTGGCTACACTTATGGCACTGGTGCTGTCACACAAGAGTGGAACACGGGTACACTCCTCACCAAAGTCGCTCATAGTGTAGGTCATCCATAGGAGTTGGGAACAGCAGCTGGCTGCAGCTACATACTCGGCTTCTGTGGTGGATTGTGCTACACTCGACTGCTTGTGGGAAGACAAAGAAACCAAAGAAGAACCAAGAAACTGGCAAGTACCCAAGGGAGACTTGCGATCCAAGCGACACCCAGCAAAGTCCGCATCGGAAAACCCATGCAAACTCAGTGTCGAGGATGCAGAATACCAAAGACCAAATTCAGGAGTGTAGTTCAAATACCTGAAGATCCTCTTGACAGCTTGCCGATGCGAAGTCCTTGGTGAAGCCTGAAAACGAGCGCACAGACATACGCTAAACTGTATGTCCGGCCTCGTCGCTGTCAAGTAGAGGAGGGAGCCGATCATGCTTCGGTACTCCTTCTGGTCCACGGGTTCACCGTCCTCGTTAGCGTCCAAAGCCGTAGTCGTACTCATCGGAGTCGTCATCGGCTTGGAGTCGTTCATCGCGAACTTCTTGACGATGTCCTTGGTGTACTTCCCTTGATGCACAAATGTCCCATCCTTGAGTTGCTTGATTTGAAGCCCAAGGAAGAACTGCAGCTCACCCATCATCGACATCTCGAACTCCCTGCTCATATCCTCTGCAAACCTTGCAACCAAAGAGTGAGAGGAGCCACCAAAGATAATATCATCCACGTATATCTGAACAATCAAGATGTCAATGCCACTTTTGAGTAGGAAAAGGGTTTTATCTACGGTTCCCATGACAAAGCCCTTGCTCAGCAAAAACCCTCTCAACCTTCCATACCATGCTCTGGGTGCTTGTTTTAAGCCATATAGTGCTCGCTGGAGTTTGTACACTCGGTGGGGATACTTTGCACTCTCAAAACCCGGGGGTTGCCTCACATACACTTCTTCCTCTATCACCCCGTTGAGGAAAGCACTCTTCACATCCATCTGAAACAATTTGAACCCTTTAGCAACAGCAAATGCTAGAAGGATCCGAATTGCTTCCAACCGAGCCACAGGTGCAAAGGTTTCCTCATAATCTATCCCCTCCTTCTGATTGAACCCCTGAGCTACTAGCCTAGCCTTGTTTCTCACCACCATCCCATCTTCACCCTCTTTGTTTTTCCACACCCACTTGGTTCCTATAGGATGGCAATTTGGAGGTGGTTCAACTAACACCCAGACTTGGTTTCTCTCAAAGTTTTCAAGCTCCTCATGCATGGCATTGACACAGTTTGAATCAGATAAAGCATGTCCAATATCTTTGGGCTCAAAGGAAGCAACAAATGCAGAGTGAGCAAAATGAGAGACTGTATGTGATCTCGACCGAGTGGTTCTCTCGTGAAGGTCACCGATGATCAACGAAGGAGGATGATCAACTTGCACTCGTCTCGGTGCCTCTCTCCTGGAGACCACCTCCCCCTCAGCAGCAGCTTCCACTTGTTCTTGACGAGTCGTAGTCGGAGTAGGGGTAGGCCCGACGTCACACGTAGTCGTCGTAGTGGAAGTAGAGGGTACACGAGCTGGAGGAATCACATCAAGTCCATCATCCTCTTCTTCTTGTTGCTCATCCTCAAAGAGCGTCTGTCCCAGCTCGTCATCACCTGCACATTCAAAGCCAATAGAGCTACATGGCTGTGTCTCATCGAAGGTTACCTCGCAAGTCTCCATGATTTGGTTAGTTTCAAGGTTAAGTACACGATAAGCTCTAGAATATAAAGCATAACCAAGAAAAATACCATCAGAAGACCGAGCTTCAAACTTGTCTAGCTTCCCCTTCTTGAGTATAAAGCACTTGCAGCCAAAGACTCTAAAGTGACTAACTCTAGGGGCACGACCGTGCATAAGCTCATAGCAAGTTTTCTTTTTGAAAGCTCGAAGGAAAATTCGATTTGAGACATGGCATGCGGTGTTGACAGCCTCGGCCCAATATTTCCTAGGAGTCTTGTGCTCATCGAGCATCGCCCTAGCCATTTCACAAAGGGTCCGATTTTTCCTTTCCACGACACCATTCTGAGGAGGAACATACGGTGAAGAAAACTGGTGTTCAAGACCAAGATCACAACAGAAAGTCTCAAAACGAGAGTTTTTGAATTCTGTGCCATTGTCACTGCGAATCGCTCGAATGGCTTCACCATGTCTCTCGTTCTTCAACCTCAAGATCAGATCTCGAACAAAACCAAATGTTTCAGATTTGTCGGCCAAGAAAAATACCCAAGCATAGCGAGAGTAGTCGTCCACAACCACAAGGACATACCACTTCCCACCCACCGAGCGAACGCGAGCCGGACCAACCAAGTCCATGTGTAAAAGCTCCCCTGGACGCTCAGTCATGACAGCAGTCAAGGGTGGGTGAGGAGTGGCTACCATCTTGCCATGCCTACACGGGGCACACACCAAATCTTTCTCAAATTTCAGCCTCGGCAATCCTCGGACAAGTTCGAGCCCACTCAAGCGAGAAAGCAAATCAAAGCTCAAGTGACCCAAACGCCTATGCCATTTCCACAACTCGGCAGAAAAACCAGCCATCAAACACCGAGAAGGACCTGAAGCCTGAGAAAAATCTGCTCGAAAGACTCGACCCTCGGGGACGATCATACAGACAAGATCGCCTCGAGAATCAAGTACCCGAGAAGCACCCAACTTAAAGCGAACCTCAAACCCCTCATCAAGCAACTGAGAAACAGAAAGCAAATTAAAGCCAAGAGACTTGACGAGGGCCACACGCTTCAAAGTTACCTTCTCATTTACCTTGATCTCGCCTTCTGAAAGCACACGTCCTCTTCCATTGTCCCTGAAAGTGATGTACTCTTTGGTCATCACCGGGGTGAGGCTGGAGAACCACCTTCGATCTCCGGTCATGTGTCGAGAACAACCAGAGTCGATCAACCAAAGGCTCTCCACACCTCCCACCTGCAAAATCAGAACCGAGAACGAGAGTGAGCAAACGACTCAACACTGGGGTTAGAACAAAAACTGTTAAACCAGTGTCGAGCCATCTGCTCAAAGGAAGGGTTAGCAAAGTCCACACTACCACTAACCATCTGTGGAACCGTCTCACATCTCATCTGAGGGGTACGAGCACCACGAAAGGGAAAACGTGGTCCGTAGCTCCTCTGAGACTCAAAGCTGCGTCTGTTCCTCCCAAACTCGTATCGATCACGAGCAAAGGAACGACCAGCAAACTCCACACACCCTGACCCAAAGTGCCCAGCACCACGAGGTCTACCGGTCTGACCGGTCAGCCCCACCGGTCTGACCGGTGCCCTCTGCACAGCGCCAGCCCTGCCCCTCGGAAACTCTCTAATCACAGCAGCTTCCCTAGGCAGTGTAGCACGAGGCTCAGGCACACCACGAGAAGGGTGGTACCTGTCCTTGCTTGTCTTCAACCTAGCAACCCTCTCATCCTTCCTCCTCCTAAAGCAGAACTCCTCCTGGTGACCATCCTTCCCACAATACCCACAGTGGTATAGGATGGGCTTTGGCTTTGGGTTCTCTCTAGGCTGAACCTTCTCACTAGTCTTCTCACCCGACTCAGGCACAAACACTACTCTCCTCTGGAGGTTGTGTGTCTTGGGTGGAAAGGAAGGTGGATCTGGGGTTGTGTCTAGCTTACTCAGGAGGTGGTTCGGCTTGGGTTTCCATTTGTTGGTAGGTGTAGGTTGTGGTGGAATGGGAATGCTCTCCGCTCTCTCTTCCTTCTCACCACTGCTCTCACCAACAACTCTCTCTGACCCAAGCCCCCTACCATCAGCTCGCTTGAACTGCTCAATCATCATCCTCAATTGAGGCTCTCTGCCCGACAACCAACCCAAACACTGACGCAACTCATCATTTTCAGTTTGCAAGCGGTTAGCATAGTGTTCAAGTTCAAGGTTCACAAGAGAAGCAGTTTCACAGCCAGAGCAAGCAGTAGCAACAGGTGACTTCAAAGCAGCCTCAAGAGAAACTATGCGAGCATGAGATTCATCTAGTTTACCATGCAAAGCAGGACACGAGGTACAAGCTCCTAACAAAGCAGGTCTAGACTTCAACTCAACAATTTCAGCCCTAACCGCATCTAGTTCCTCAAGATGAGAGGCATACTTAGCTTTAAGCTCAGACAAGTTAGCCAAGAAAACATTGCAATCTGTGCATTCAGGTTCATCAGTCAAAACAGGTGCAGTTTTCAAAGACTCTATCTGAACTCTAGCATCAACAAGAGAAGATTCTAGTTCCATGACCTTTTCTCTAGCATCACCTAGCAAAGATCTAAACTCTCTCTTCTCCTTGTTGGTTTTCCTAAGCACATCATCTCTATTATCTAGCAGAGCATTCAACTGAGCAATCTCCTCAAGCAAGACATCGGGATCACGACTCACCTCTTCCTCGGAGTCGCACTCGGAGTCGGAGTCGTCCTTTCTGCTCTTCTTGCTGTCGGAGCTACGCACCATGCCGCAGAGGCCGCTTCTCGCGACGAAGCTCAGGCCGTTGAAGTTCTTGCTGGAGTGCTTCTTCTCCTTGTAACGGCTGCTATCCTCGTCGTCGCTGCTCGAGCTCGACGTAGTGTAGCAGGAACTGGAGTCGATGTCGCTTGCGCCAGCAACCATCGCTCGCTCCGTCTTCTTCTTGTAGTAGCCGCCGCTCTTCTTGGTCCGCCGCTCACCCTTGTTCTTGTGCTTGGCGTAGTCGTTCTTGGGACGGTGCCTATTGTAGTCGTTCTTGGGCTTGTGCTTGTAGTCGTTCTTGACCTCCATGGCTTCGAGACACTCAGCGATGAAGTGCCCCATCTTGCCGCACCTGCAGCACGTACTCGAGTTCCGCCTGGATCCCTTGCGGTTCTCGTACATGCGCCCGAACCTCTTGGTCAACAGCGCCAAGTCGTCCTCGCTCAGCACCTCGAACTCCTCATCTGGCAAAGACACAAGAGAAGACAAAGCAAACTGTCGAGAAGAAGAGTTAGCTGCAAATCCTGTTCTCGAGCCGGTGACCAGAGCCAAACTATGTGGATCAGTCTGGTTCTCTGTCTTGGCTCTCAAGGCCCTATCTACCTCTGAGGACTTGAGCTTGGAGAAGAGCTCGTCCACGGTGAGTGTCTCATACCCACCAGACTCCATGATGGCCTCGACCTTAGCACTCCACACGGTACGATCCAGAGAGTGTAAGAGCTTCACAGCTCTATCATGATCATCGTACGGGAGGACGGTCACGTTGGCCCTCATGTTGTTCACAACACAGGTGAAGCGCTGGAACATGGTGTCGATTGACTCACCGGGGAGATGAGTGAAATTCTCGTACTCTCTCCGGTAAGTCGCGAACAACCGAGCCTTGACTTGGTTGTTTCCACCATGGGCAACTTTTAGTTTCTGCCAGATCTTCCAGGCCAAGTTCTCTCCCAAAACACAATTGAATTCATGTTCAGAGAGAGCATGGTACAGGAAATCCACGGCCTTGTTGTTGGCCTCGAAAAGATCCCTGGTGCCTGGTAGCAGGAAGCTCTGGGGTATGACATAGGTAGTGTCTACCGTCACATCCCAAATCAGCTGTCCCTTGCCACAGAGAAACGCCCCCATGCGGGCTTCCCACATCTGGTAGTTCTTTCCATCGAAGTGTGGAGGTCCCGAATTCCGCTCTTGATACGCCATCTTTGGATCTCGAACCGGTTAGAGTTAGAAGACCCTTAACTCAGCTCTGATACCACTTGTAGGACCGAGATGGCGACCAGAGAGGGGGGGGGAGTGAATGGGAGCCAATTAAAATTCTTCTCCAAGGAGACGAATATGTATATGCTCCCGAATTCGACTCCGAAGCCTCCGACACTCTACTTTCCAAGTCCACACAGTCACAAGAGTACTGCTGGACCTAGGAGCAAGGCAAAACAACTCGCACGCAAGTAAAGCACAGAGGAAAACTCAGCAACACACTGCACGAGCTGCACCGGTCAGACCAGTCAGGACCACCGGTCAGACCGGTCCAGACCAGGTCACCCGGACACAAGCCGCCGGAACACCCGAGGGCAAACAGAGGCGCTCCGGGTCACCCGAGCACTAGAGCTGGATCACCCGAGCAGCAACTTGGAGATTTCCCACGGAAGCCAAAGGCACCGGTCAGACCGGTCCAGTGCACCGGTCAGACCGGTCACGGCTGGAAAACCCCAAATGCAAGAAACCAAAGCTCACGAGGCCAAAACTGCACCAAACTTGAACAGCAGCAAGCCAAGGACCTGAACAACACTCTGGAGCAAAATCTCCCAAAAAACCCACTGAGGGCCGACACTGGTCAGACCGGTGTGGAGCACCGGTCAGACCGGTCAGGTCTGGGCAGCTCGGGAAAAACTCCACCCGCGGGTCAAACTCCAAAATCAAATCCACCGATCTCCCGATTCACGCAATGGATTCAAGTGAGACTTTGGGGATAGTTGGAACACCTCATGGGTGAGCCATGGCTTCAAGATCAAGTCCCCAAACTCACCAAATCTTGCGGAATCGCGAATCAAAAGGACGAACACCAAGAACTCGGGTTTCACCGAAAACCACCAAAACGAAGGTCTTCCTGTGGGTTTGTAGGGGCAAGATCACCAAGAAAAGAGGCACAAGGCACTCATGTGTGATGCCCAAACAAAATCCCGCAAGAAACGCCTTCAAATCCGTCCACCGAAAATCCCGAGAAAAGGACCCCGAAAATCACCAAAAAGAGAAAACGGGAGAGACAACATATAGACTTGATGAACCACGCCGAATCTTCTATACAAATCAAGAAAGATTCATACAAGGTCTAGCTTGCCACCCGATCTTCCATCCCTCTCTCAAGATCTCACCATGAAGCTCTCAAGCTAGTCCTAAGAAAATCCTAAGGAAAATAGGAATAGAAAATAGGAAAACAAATGAGCTAGGGTTCCTAAGAGATGGCTGCCCACTTCTCCTCTTTGCTATTTATCTATAGCCCATCGGAGGTGGTAAAGCCCTATTTTACCCCTACAACTTAAAGTAAAGATACACACCCCTCGGGGGCAAATTCGGAAGTTGTAGATCGAGCGGACACGCATCCACCGCAGCCTTGCTTCCCTCTGATGCAAGCTCCGCGATCACGCCGCGTGTCCCCCGCTTTGAAGCTTCTCGTCTCACGCGGTCCACACCGGTCAGGCCGGTGCTCCTCACCGGTCAGACCGGTGTGCCAGTCAGACCGGTGCTCCCCACCGGTCAGACCGGTGCGCCGTCTCGTCGCGCCGAGTCTTCGGTCCGTGCTGGTTTTGTGGCCAAACCAACAAACCCCGCGTACATGGCACAGCCTCACCACACCAAGCTTCGAGCACGCCAAGTCTTTCACCTCCGGCTCCTGGACAGTCTACTCGATCTTGCCTCGTTCCTTGACTTGGCCGCCACCAATGTACCGGCACCCTCTCCATGACTTCGTCTTGCTATTCTTGCACCATGCGAACCGCACTTGATCCCATCTGGCCACCGGGTCCCTCGAACCAAGCCTACTTGTCTCTCCTTCACCTGGAGGCCACTCTGGCTAAGACCTTTCGCGCCTGTTCTTCACCTGCACCAACGCAAATCAAGCCGCATCCAACACCTGCAATACTAGGCCAAGAGTCAGTCCACACCACGTTGTCAATCACTCATCACTAGAGAGCGACCATCCATTGGTCCTCGGACACACCTGGTCCTCATCCAACCGGTACTAAAAGTGGTCACGGAGAGTATCTCAAGGTCTATACTTTAGACCCGGTTCTAATGCTAACATTAGTACCGGGTCAAAATCTAACCTGTACTGAGGCTAGGGATAAAAGGTCGATTTCTCAGTAGTAGGGAGTGGGGTCATAAAGATAAAATGACTACAATACCCTTGGCTCATTTACCCTTCCAAGAGTTGAGGTGGCAAATTGTAATTTACCATCCAAGAATCCCAAAAAAGCTAGGGAAGAGGAGATTATGGATTATGGGTGGGGATTCTAGAATCCTATAGCACATCTAGTTTGTTTGGTTCACAATCTTTTTTTAAGTCCTAGATTAAAGAACTAGAAACGCAGGCGTGGCTTACCGCGCATTCGTTCGAGTGAACTCGCCTCTTTTTTCTAGTAAGACCAGGCTCTTGTTTGTTTAGCTTGGTTGTTCTCTTTGATCTCTAAATCTGGGAAAAAATTCTGGCAGCTTCAATGTCTCAAGCAAGTATTCTTTGGAACAAATTCAGAGTAAAAATCATGTTCTTGAAATGGCCGAGAATAACATCATGCATCATGCTGTTGAAATTCATATGAACAGAAATATAGGGATTTGAGTGGTAGCGATATGTCATAATTTACTAACGAGGCATAATTTCAGAGGAGTGAATTTCACCACAGGTCCATTAACTCTTTCCGAGTTCTCATCTAGGTCCACGATCTATTGAAGAGTGGTCATCCAGGTCCAAAAGTGTTCACAGAAGCATCTTTTGCCTACAAGGCGATGCCAGCATGGCAACCAATTGCAAAAGGGCCCCGTAATCTTTCATTTCTCACTCTCTCATCCTCTTCTTCGCCCTCCCGACCGTCCTTCTCGCCGCCGCCGCCCCGGTCCTGCTGCCGCCGGTGAGGAGGACGGTCGGGAGGACGAAGAAGAGGATGGGAGAGTGAGAAGTGAAAGATTGCGGGAGTCGTTTTGTAATTGGTTGCCATGCTGGCATCGCCACGTATGCAAAATATGCTTCCATGGGCACTTTTGGACCTAGATGACCACTATTCAATAGATTGTGGACCTAGATCATCGCTTTTAAAGTTAGCGGACCTAGATGAGAACTCAGAAATAGTTAATGGACCTGTGGTGAAATTCACTCATTTCAGAGGTTCGTAGTGACTGTCTCATAATTAAAGATGAGGCATTTTTAAAAGGTGACATGTGTTTTGGTGAGTTCCTGAGTTAACAAGGTCAAACATTACTGCAAAATACTCCCTCCGTATCGAAATATTTGTCGTTGTTGACTTTTTTTACAACTTTGACCATTCGTCTTATTCAAAAAATTATTACAAATATGTAAAAGGGTAAGTTAAACGTAAAATACCTACGATAGTAAAACATGTGGCAAACAAAATAGATGGTACTTTCATAATTTTTTGAATAAGACGAATGGTCAAAGTTGTAGAAAAAAGTCAATGGCGACAAGTATTTCGATACGGAGGGAGTAATTGCTTACAATACAATTTCTGGAAGAAGTAAAAATCCAAGTAATAATTTTCATGGTCCATACCAGCTGCCCTGTAACAAGATTGAAGCAAGTAGCGAGTAAAGATGTAATACTATTCATACGGTGCTAAATGTACTATGTTTGGAGCTGGGCATTTTGTCAAAAATGTTGTAGGCAAAGCAAGCAGCGGAGGAGTTTAGAGCAACTCCAACCCGTGTCTTATTTGATCTCCTACTCTATTTTTTAGGAGAGAGAAGAAAAAAAAATCTACAACCGCTCCCTATCTCCTTTCTAAGTTTGGGAGCGCTCCTTTTTCGATAAAGGAAGTTTTTTATTAAATTTTAAGGGCATTACATCGAGTTGATACAATGTCTTGAAATACTCCCGACCTCTGCACAACGTGATGCACACAGTCTAAAAAAGAAGAGAGAAACTCAAAACACTTTACTGACAATCGATTCGTAGACTAGACTGCCACCCATGTGCCAGGGTAAAGAACTCGTTGACCACCTGCGCCAAACATAGCGATGCCGCAACAACCAAATCCTCTGAGGTTGGCTTGTGTAAAATGGCCCATGTACGGAGCAAGTGTATAATCGAGTAGATAACCTGCATTGGAAAAGGGTTATGTTTATTTCTAAAGATGATATCATTTCTGCATAGCCATAACGACCAACAAGTAACAGCCGCTCCTAGCAAAATTAGCGATTTTAAATCTTTTTCAATCCTCCATAGCCAACTCCCAAATATATTGGACACACTACGAGGTTGAGACAAACCTAAAGCTGCAAGAATCATAGACCACACTACCCAAGCAAAATGACAGTCGAAGAAAAGGTGCTTAATTGTTTCATCTTTGTGGTAGAAATAACAAATTTTGCTTCCTTGCTAGTTGCGTTTTGCTAAGTTATCTTTTGTTAGAATTACTTCTCTTTGCACGTACCACATAAAGATCTTTATTTTCAAGAGGGCTTTTAATTTCCACAAGCGCTTGTTTGCCTGCCCCTGTTAGACAATTTTGACAAGGCGTTATAGAGTTTCTCTCGGGTTTTAGCCATTGACACACTGCAAATACCATTTTATCAACACACATTTTAATGGGCACACAGTTACTAGAAAAATTCAAGCACTCCCCAGGACATGTTGGCTTGCGGTCAACAAGCATTTCTCTTGGTCTTAGCCATTCACACAACGACGAGGAGGGATCGGTCAATGAAAGCACATGGATTGTTTCGTTATCTGGCTCTCGAATGATCGATCCAAGGACATGGAGTGGAGCGTGCATGATTGACATGCATGGTTTGCGGGCGACGCACCACGACACCACGCACGTCCACGACCCATCGACACCGTGCGCTACCCACAGGATAGAACTATTACTGTTGGTGTTTAGATTAGGAGCGAAGCCAGAGGCAGCCACCGATGCCAGCTAACGAGCGCCAACAGATTCTCATTATAATGTTTACGTAAAGACTGGGAAATTGTAAAACCTTCGTAACTTTTCTTAGTCCTGTGACATCACTCTTTTTTATGATATAAGAATGTCAGTATGTTGGTCTTTTTGATCGGTATCCAAAATGTTGTTTCAGGTTGCAAGAATTAAAACTGAGAAAATACTTATTACGATAGTTGAAACTGAATTGGAGAAGAGAAAAGATGAGGGAAGATGCCTTGCAAGCTTCGGAGGACAATCTCAATTCTTTGAGTAAGAAACAATAGTGCACTTTGAAAATCTCTCTCTTTCTTGGTTGCCCATAAATAGTTGTTTTGCTGAAACATCAGTCTTTTTTTAGTAATAGCCTCACATTTCAGAGTGTGTTTATGTTGGCTACTAATCTTTTTTTTTTACAGATTGGCTTATGACTTGAAGGGACTGTTGACAAAAGGATTTTTTGGATCCCTTCGTTGGGAGTCCCTACAGTTGTCGCAGAGTGGTGTTAGTATTTCTTGGCTCATTCCTTTAGTGGTATTCTTGAGCTCTACTGATGTATAGATGGATCAGCTGTCAATTCCTGGTTCTAGGAGAAGGATTTGTTGCACTCCCATCAACATGTTATTCTCATGCCAATTAGGCAGCATGGTTGATCTCAAGAGAAGCATTTCATGTACAAATTTACATTTTATTACTTTTTAGCATCATTTCTTATTATTGCTTGTTTAATTAATGTCAAGTCATTTACCTGAATTATTGTTCCTGCATACAAATGTGGCAGTACAATGATTTTATGCTTGCATGGTTCCTATAGGCTAAAATCCTTTAATTTCTACAAACATTTCATATGAACCGAGCAGTACGGTCATCCTCCATTAGGCTTTAAATTTTATTCAATAGTTTGCACTGTAATGCTTTGATATTGCTTCTATATGAAATGAATCAGGAGCCAAAGTGTTGGAGCACTACTATATGTTACATGTCATTCAGTTGGTATAGTTTACTTAGATAGCTCTCAAGTTTACTTACAAATAGTTTACAAATAATCTCAAACTCTCAAGAATAAATAGCTTTCTTAGATAGCAAATCACAATTAGAAAATTAAGTTGCAAAGTTAGTTAGGTATTTTGTAACAAAATTAACTTGTAGAATTAGTTAATATGTTTAGAACATATATGAGGTGGGTTATTTCTCTCTAGAAAAGATAACAAAGTACATTAATTTAGAAGTAAATGGTACAATTTCTTTTGTGTTTGCATCCCGATCCCTTAAAATCTTGGATATAATTTAGTTTGAATATATTTTTTTGGTGAATATGGATTCTACATTTGCGAGTTATGGAACAATACTCAAGCACAAACTGCACAATTTTTATCATGTGATTTTGTTGGGGGGAATCATAAGTTTTTGTTATCTCATTCTTCATTAAGGGAGGTACAGAAGTTGTCTTCCTAACACATTGATGCTTCTTCACGAAATCTTGGCTATAAGTTGCTGACATCAGGTGGGTTGATAAGGTTTCAGAGGGAGATGGTTTAGAATTTAGAGATTAATAAAGATCATGTGGTTATGAAGAAAATGAAGACCATCCTTAACAAATACTACAAGGATCAAAAAATATATATAGATGTCTTCGATGGCTGATGTCATGTGGCTGATGGTCAGGCTTTGATGGATTGCTCCTTCCATTCACTACCGGAAACCGCCCTTTTGCCGTGCGCCGCAGGCGCACGGCAAAGCCTCATATGCGCACGACAAAGCCTTTGCCGTGCGTTTTTCGCCAGTGCGCACGGCAAAGGCCCCACGGCAGCGATTAGCACGGCAAAGGCGGCTTTGCCGTGCGCCTTTTATCACGCGCACGGCGAACCCCTTTGCCGTGCGCCAGGGGCAGCGCACGGCAAAAAAAGTCGCATGACGGCGCGGACACGGAGATGGCACGTGGGCCCCACAGCTTTGCCATGCGCCGGAGACACGGCGCACGGCAAACGCCTGGACAGAGCTGTGACGGCGGCGGCGCGGGTGTAACGGTCGAAAGGGGCCTTTGCCGTGCGCTCCACATCTGGCGCACGGCGAAGTGACCATTCTTTGCCGTGCGCCGCCAGTTTGGCGCACGGCAAAGAATGGTCACTTTGCCGTGCGCCTGATGCTGCGCACGACAAAGTGACAATTAGGCACCACAGCAATGGTCACTTTGCAGTGCACCCCCTATTTGGCGCATGGCAAAGTGACCATTTTTTTCCTGTTTTTTTGTTTTTCGCGTATAAAAATCCCCACTCATCCGAAAATCACAGGCATAATATATATATCATAATAATCATCACAGGCATCATATATATATCACAATAACCATCATAAGCACTTAATATAGATAAATCCACAAGTTCAACAACAACGAGTCCACTAGTACATCCACACGTCCACAGTTCATCCACAAGCATTATCCAAGTTCATCGACAAGTCGACAAAGTTCAGAAACTCAAATTAAGTAAACAGGTTCAATGAGAAGGAGGTGGCTCGAACGGGGGCTGTGGGCCGCCCATCAGAGGTGGGAAAAACTGTTGTGGGGGAAACGTCGGTGACATGCCCGGCGACGCTTCGAGATTATTCGGTGCCGCCGATTGATTCTGTAAAAAAAAAGAGTAGATTGCATGTGAGAGAAGAATCAAGTTCTCTAAGTTATAATCTAAGTTCTCTAAGTTATAATGTAATTTCTCTAAGTCTCTACTATCTCTAGGTCTCTAAGTTATAATCTAAGTTCTCTAAGTCTCTACTTTCTCTAGGTCTCTAAGTGAGTCTAAGTCTCTACGTTCTCTAAGTCTCTAATCATTGAAATGAAACAACAAGGTTGTCAAGTAACTCACAGCAGGAGTTGCAGGAGCCGGAGCCGGAGTCGGAATGAACATGATCGGGGGCATCGGTTGACCGCTCTGAACAACTAGCATGCAAGCGTGCATGTGATGGGTCATCTGCTGTTGCTGTAGAGCCAGCTGCTGCTGCATCTGAAGGGCCATCTGCTGCTGCTGCTCGGCCACCTGCTGGGCCACCCGCTGCTCAACTGTGGCTAAGGCCGCCTGGTGTGCCGCTTCTTGCTCATCCAGCCAGACCTACAATTGTTCATCCCAATGTTACAATGCAAAGGAAACCTATGTAGAAATTCAGTAACGATGAATAAAACAGAAATAACCTGAAGTCGCTCCACGTGGGCCAGTGCCACGGACGGCCGTGAGAGTATGGGAGGGCTACTGCTTGTGCTCCTTGCTCGGAGGGCCGCGAGAGTGGGAGTACTGGTCGTGTCTAAAATGCTGTCGCCAATATAGTAATGGCCATGCTTCTTTCCTCCTCCCACCCTCATGATCACCTCTCCATCAAGCGGCGCACTGGTCAGATCCCACTCTGGCCGATGGACCTGCCTTCCCGTCTCCGTATACACATTGATGCGGCCGTGGATGGAGGGATTGCTGTATGCCTCGGGCGGGTCGTCAGGGTTGTAGGTGGTCTCGGACGCGGACGCCTTGCCCTTGTGGGACAAGGCCCATCCCATGAACTCATTGCACTTAGCGCCTCCATGTGCGTTGGACTGCAAAAAAATAGCAACTTGATTACAAATTATGCGTAATTGAATGTTACAACAAAGAAATGAATATTCATACCCATCTAACCATGTATTGCTTGTTGGTAAGGTTGCCTTGATGGTGTGTTGGGTATGGCATCAGCAAACACTTCTGTCGGCCAGTGTCGTGCTTCGCCTGCCACTCCGGTGTGAACCACCTGGCCACTATGTGTTTCCAGCACTCGGAATCGTTATGGCACCACCACGCAGGCGTCTACACGTGATCAAGAAAATGACATGAGAGAAGATCATATTAAGCGATTTTCTTAATTTGAGAATAAATCTAATTTTACCTCCTCGTATTGTGGCCAGGTCAGCTTAAAGGTTCTTGCTTCCGCTTTTGACATCTTCTTTCCAAGCTTTGAAGCGCTGTAGTTTATGACGCACTGAACTTGTGCCTCATAATGCATGTCCAGCACTAGCTTCTTGCATACCCTGTCCTGCACCTCCTCTGCCTTCTCAGCATATCCATCCGCCAACCTGTAGAAATCCTGCATATAAACACGATGATCTCCAGTCAATATTCCAAAAATGTTCAATGAATACGATGAATTGGGTAGTGTAGTGCGAGAAAGACTTACCCACAGCTCGGCCTTCACCCGCTCCGCCTTACTCTCGTAGCACCTGTCGTTCCTATCGAGAGTATCGGGGGTATTTTTGCAGTATGCCCACGTCTAGGCCGGCTCGTACCTGACAGCATCACCCTCACCCATCCGGACCATGCCTGGGAAGTACAACCTGCACAAAAGACCCAGGATGCCGTTGACCAAGCGGTTGTGACCAACAGGAACGACGATTTCCCAACTCCTGCCAAAAGTGAAAAAGATGAAATATTAGTTTCTATTGTGATTTCAAGCTATCAAATGCAAAAGTATTGACAACATCTAAAGTTACTTACCGTGTGCCCTCGGGTTTAATCATCGGGCGTAGGGCAACAGGTATCGGCCTGTCCGGGAGTCACGAGGGACCTCGTTGCCAAACGGTCACACTAGAGTCACCCCCTGTCGTGTCATCCTCCTCCTGATCCTGCATCTTTGCCGCATACTCCTCCTAACCTCCTCCTGATCCTGCACCTGCCCCTCCTCCTGGTGCTCCTCCTCCTTCTCCTCCTGGTGCCCCTCCTCCTCCTCCTCCTGCTGCGCTCGACTCGACTTCTTGGGGCCACCCTTGCCTTTGGTGCTCCTAGGGATCCCTAGGGACCCCTCAGCTTCATTGGAACTTGGCTCACTTCTTCTGAAAAGAGACATGCATTTTCGTACTGGTCCGCCCACCATTTTTGTTCTATCACCTGGAATTAAAAACAGTAAACCAGTTAGTACAGAGCAAATAATAAAGAAGACATAATTAAAAATGAACCTGATATTGCAAAAGAGAAAGAAAACATAATTAAAAAATAACATGATATTGCAAATAATAATTCAATTAGTACAGGGCATACATGTATTAGAAATAAACATCTTGATCGGGATTATCAGGATCATAAGTCTCATCATCACTATCACGCATGTCCAGATAATGAGGCCCTTCATCCGATGAAGGAATGTCTTCATCAACCCTGGCTTGTACTTGCTCAAGTAATTCTACGTCCCTCTCATCATGAACCCCATCTCCAGCGTCCTCGTCATCAACCCTTTCATCATCTTCTACTTCCATTCAGATCGCTTCGGTTAAGTCTATCACAAAATTCCCTGGTAGCCTATCTTCTTGGAAGAACTCTCCGTCATATGTATTTGGGTCTATGTTTTAATCTTCATTGTTTGGGACAGGTAGTCTACCGTGTGGCGATACCTTGTACACAGGAATTATCAACGACAAGAATATGTTCTGTCGCTGAAAGATGAAGACGAGGGGGAGATTGAGGGGGATAACGAACACGGGCCAACAAGTGTGTGGCGCAGCCATCAATCCATAAGGATTGAACCCATCTGTTGCCAGCGCAACACGTACATTTCGAGCCTCCTCAGCTTTATCACTATGACGTGCATCAAAATATTTCCAAGGATCAGCATCTACTGGATGTACCATGTTATCGGGACTGTATCGTTTGCCTTGTTTGTGCCATGTCATCTATTTCACGGATTCCTCAGTCATGTAAACCCGTTGGATCCTCGGTATGAATGGAAGGTACCATAAGATTTTCACTGGGACGTCGAGTTGCCTCTTATTACCATCACCAGAGTCTACCTCCAGGTACCTGGAGGATTTACATTTAGGGCAGTACTTTGCATCTGCATGGTCTTTCCGAAACAAGATGCACCCATTCGTACAAGCATCTATCGGCTGATATGGCATCTTAAGTACACGAAGGAGTTTCTGTGCCTCATACATGTTGCGTGGCAGATTGTGACCTTTCGGTAGCAGGCTGCCAAAAACTACCACCATTTCATCAAAGCTGTCTCAACTGATGCCAAATTTGCACTTTAGGGCCATGAAGCATCCGATGGCATCCAGTTGAGACACATCAGTATACTCGTGAAGTGGTTTCTGTGCAGAAGACAACATGTCATAATAAGACTTAGCGGTTGCCTCTGGAGGTTCCTCCCTAGCATGGCTAGGCCCTTCATCGAAGTGTGCATGATGATAGTCATCTAACATGTCTCCGCACCCGGCTTCAGCATCATAATCATCGATGCATTGCCTCATGACCTCGTCTCTCGCACGATGGGCTTCACCATGGCAGATCCACCGGGTATAGTTTGGCATAAACCCATGGGTGCAAATGTGTTGACCCATTAGGAGCTGAGGTCGGTCTATCCTGTTTTCACACTTGCTACAGGGACACGACGCTTTATGTTGTCCTTTGTCAAATGCCTTTATCAAGAAATCATTGACCTTCCTTAAGAATTCATCGGTCTAGTCACGCTTACTTCTCCAACCTGTGTACAACCACTCACGGTTATCCATCCTTTAACATGTGAGCGAGTGATATCAAAATCGATTGCATCTACACGATGTCTATCATGCTGTAATAGGTAAAGATAGGTCCTGATCCCACCCGAGGATGTGTAGACGGGGTTAGTTTCCATGCTCTACTCCTATCCGAGATAGAATTTTGGTAGCACCTCCCCGCTGTTCTCCAAATACATGTCCTGGCAAGGAGATTGTGTATCCGGAGAACAATGGGGAGGTGATGCCAAAACTCTATCCCAGACCAGGGCAGACCATGGAAACTAAACCCATCTACACATCCTCGGGCTGTCCAAAAAATGTGGACAATTCGAAATAGATACGGTCATAGATATGCAAAGCATATGCATATTTCCAACTGTATCTCTTTCGAACGGGAGACGCCTAACTAGGTTACGTGATCTATGAACATGATACGGAAATAGGGGCATTTTGCACGTGCTCACCTAGTAACTCGACACGAGGCGGGGGCGGGCGACAAGACGGGTGCCGACCAGGCCTCCGAGGCAACAGCAACGTGGCCTCCTACTCCTCCTTCGGCGGTGGCTGCGGCGATGGGGGCTTTCCTGCAAAAATAGATCAATGCTTAGTGTCTATTCAAAATTTCGGCAGCACCTCCCCTGTGCGGTGAGGTTTCCAAAACCTGCAAAACAAACCACGACACGAAGGTCGGGCTACACAAGGGTTTTCTTCCCACGGCTCGACGGCCAGACACGTGACATGCGGCGCCGCACGCCACGAGGCTCACCTAGGGGATCGATGGCGACCTCCTCGTCCTCAAAGAAGGCCTCCTCTCCCTCTAAAATTGACAACTATGACAAGTCAAATTGAGAGGCATGACAAGTTAAAATTCTATATCTACAATTCCATATCTAAAATTCTATATCTACAATTCCATATCTAAAATTCTTTATCTACAATTCCATATCTACAATTCTATATCTAAAATTGCTAACTAATTAAATTTCTATAGTCATCTAAAATTGCTAACTCATTAAAATTCTATATCTAAATGTATATTTAACTATCTAAACTAAACTAATTTAACTACATAACATACTTAACTAAACTAATTAAACTAAATAAAAAAACTACCTTACCGGGTCTGGGCGCCGCTCCGGCGCGGGACAGGGGGCCGGCCGGGGCAGGACGGCGTGGGGAGGACCGGGGCGCCGGACGGCGTAGGGAGGGCCGTAACAGGGCAGGACGGCGCACCGGACTGGGCAGGACGGTGGCGGTCGGCGGCGGAGTGGGAGGTCGCGGCGGCGGGAAGGGAGGGCGCGGCCGGGGCAGCGGCGGTGGTGGTGGGGCACGGCCGGGATGCGTGTGTGTGTGGAGTGGAGTGTGTGGCGTGAGTGCGAGTGTGGAGTGTGGGCAGTTTTGTCCGGATGCCCCCTTTGTCGTGCGCTCAGATCTGGGGCGCACGGCAAAAGGGGGCATCCAGGCAAAACACAGTCAACCACACACACACAGTGTGGAGTGTGTATGGCCGGTGGGCCCCGGCTCTTTGCCATGCGGCCTGGGTACAGGCGCACGGCAAATGCACTTGTTTGCCGTGTTCCTAGCTCAAGGGCGCACGACAAACACCTACACCATTATTTCATGCACATCAACAACCCTCAAATTCGAATTTTAATGAACACGATATTCAAATTTTTATTTTAATTCTCAGATAAAGTCTTACACTGGACTCAATAACATGAATAACATTTTTACAAGCACTTTATTCCATTTTTTAATGAAGTTATAGGTCAAATTCAATTTATGTCTATTAAAATGCCATAATTAGAGTTAATATCATAAAATTATCAAATGGATGCGAAAAATTACCATAAATTAACATGAGACAATCTATGTTGTATATTCACTAGAGAAAAAGTTTTGATGTCGAAACCCAATTCGAACTTTACTAAGACTACAAATCTAATCACGTGACTCTCAACACTCTGAAACTTCTAGTGTGATGCTTTGGTTTCTAAACATCGTGCATGACGAATTGTTCGAAACCTTCTCAATTATTTACCACAACCTTCACATAGGATATCATGAGCACTTGATGAATCTCATGATTTTCAAACTTTGTTTGCATTTTATACAATTAAAAAACATTTCAACCGCACGTGGATTTTCATGCTTCGCGAATAAAATGTTCAAAATTTCATCTAATTTCATGGGTAAGGTCTTAAAAATGAGTCAATTACATGAATATCATTTTTCCATGACGTTTACTCTATTATTTTATGCACTTGCAGTTCAAATTTGACTTCTATGAAAAAAATTCTTTAAATGACAGAAAATTGTTAAATATAGTAAACATATCGAGAAATGTATCAAATTGGAATATATAGTACAAAGTAATGTCTTTGTAGTGAAGAAATAGAAAGAAGGATAGACTCAAAATTTTTTTTGGTAACTTTGCCGTGCACCAGCTGGAGACGCATGGCAGACATATACGTTTGCCGTGTGCCAAAGGCAAACGCACGGCAAACATATATGTTTGCCGTGCGCTAACCACCGGGCGCACGGCAAAACCGCACCACGTGAGTGCCACGTGCAGCGGCCGTTAGCGCGGGGTGGACGGCCGTCGGTGCCACGCACGCGCCGCGCATGTGATGCACCTTCGCCGTGCGCCATGTCTTGGGCGCACGGCAAAGGGCAATGGTTGCCGTGCGCCAGCTGGAGCCGCACGGCAAACCCTGACGGCCGTCGTGGGCCGTCACTCGTCATGACGGTCCAGCCACGTGCCGCGCACGTGCAGGCCTCTTTGCCGTGCGCCGCTGTGCGGACGCATGGCGAAGATCGTCTTTGCCGTGCGCCTCGATTTTGACTCACGGCGAAGCGACGTGTTACCGTGCGCCCAGCTTTTGCCATGCGCTTTACACTAGACGCACGGCAAAGGGGATGTTTGCCGTGCGCCCGAAATAAAGCGCACGGCAAACATCGTGGCGCACGGCAAACTGTCAGTTTCCGGTGGTGATTGTAACTCTTGTATCAAAAGCAGTAGTAATATGTAATCTATTTTTTACTATCGTATTTTTCAATCACGTGCGTGTCTAGTGTCTATTAGGTGTCATAAATCTTTGTGATCCTCTTTATAATCTTGGTCAAAGATAAAATAGTTTGAACCTACAAAAAAAGTTGGTAAGACTTACAATTTTTGGAACGGAACGAGTAGTACATAGTACTGAAATGATGTTAATATCTCGTCATGGCTTTTCACACCATCTATGGCTGCATGCCATGGTTGTTCACACTAGGGAAGAACAACAATAAGTTGATTGTGTGCAAGACAGATGGAGGTTAAGGAGGACGATCGGACATCGATCATTTATTGTTGCCATCTGTCATCATGGTAGTACTATAAGAGGAGGACCAAGCAAGCAAGCAGCCAGCATTCCCTTCACAGACAAGAGCAGAAAGAGATCTTCAGTTAGCTACGTCGAGCACGCGAACAATGGTACGTAGGAGTACCAGCGTAGTGCCTATATATATATATATATATCGATTGTATGTGCAATACGCATGCATCCGCGTCTATGATCGATTACTTTATCGTATAGCCAAACTAACCTAATATATATTTCCATCGATTAATCGCATGCATGCATGCAGCCGAAGAAGTTTATCCCGTGTGGTGGCCCAGGAGGTTTTGACATTAGTACGCCGACAGCGCTTGTGAGCGTCGAGCTTTGGAGCAATGATTCTCGCGTAGTCGGAGATGGGGTCATCAACGGCATATCCTTCACCTACATAGACGAGCAAGGGCAACGTATCTCCTCGGGTCCATGGGGCAGCACGACCGGTGAACACCACGTGGTACGTTCGTGCATGAGAAATTCGGCGTCCAAATTTGATTGATTTCTGATTAATTATTAGTTATATATATATATTGTGGTCTACCTTCGTATGTCTGCAGATTAACGTTGGTGGTGACGAGAACATGATCAGTGTCTCCGGCACCACCGATAGCACGCACGTCACCTCACTTAAATTTGTCACCACTATGGAACAATATGGGCCATATGGGGCACAGTCAGAAGATGGCTTAGGTACTTTCAGCTTCCCGCGCAACATCGTCGGCTTCTATGGCAGAAGCTCCGATAAACTCGATGCCATCGGCGCCTACGTAATTCCGCCTCTGCTGGCTTAATGGATCCATCGGTCGCTCGCCACCAGTATATGTACCTACCACATGTTTGGCTTCGATCCACACATGTGCGACCTGTATCTACTCCATGTATTTGCAGCTAAATAAAATGGGGATCCCTCGCTACTGCCATCCTGTCCTGTGGATGGACCCATCCCTGCCCTTTGTGTGTGCGCTCGCTGTTTGTTTCCATATATTGTATCGTCCTGGTTTGTAATCATAAAATGAATAAAAATCTTGGGAACTAAGTATTTTCCCGAGAATTATACTACTTCTTAGTTCTTACTTTCCATGTCCCAAAATATATATTGCGGGCCTCCATAACATGTACTTGCATGGGAACAGAATTTGTGCAATAACATCCGAACCAGATTGTTCACTGCAAACTTTGAAATCAAGAATCGAATTGCTCACGACACGACAGAAGGATGTACCGATGACCAACGGGAGCTATTATATTCGAGCCTCCTAAATAGAGGTCAATCATAGGTGGCCCATTGGTAAAAAAGGGCTAGCTAGCTAGTTGACTGCGTTGATGATGTTCTCCCGATGTGTGCCTGGCAGTGTAAAAATAAAATAGGAAAAATGTACTGACATCTTCAGTCCCAACAGAACAAGAGTTGTATGTTTCAGCATTGATAATCGCCGCCTATGCAGTTAGGTGAAATTTTATTCTTCCCTCACGCAAGGTATAGTAGGATCGAACAATAAACAAAATAATTGTCATGCCCGATCCTTCTCGGCAGTTTGGACTAATTTTAATCTATCAATTGCCACTGACCAACGCATGTATGTCCTTAGCATTTCGCTAACGTGGTTATCCTCTGCGTGACAATTGATTGCATTAAACCTCATATGTGTTGCATTTGATTGCTCTTTTAGAAATCCCCTCTTTCAATCTTAAGGTCCCCTCGTCTTAGCTTTCATCACACACACACGACTAGGATCCTCTCCCCTTCAAAACCTACCCTTGAAATCTCTCCCAAATTTGAACCCATTTCAAATTTGGATTCCAAATCCCTTTTAATTCAAATGGGCTATTTCTTCCTCCCTTCCACTTTCGGCCCAACCAGCCAGCCACCTCCTTTCCTCCCAACCAGCACAGCTCACGGCCCGGCTCCCACACGAACGCAGCCTGCTCACAACACCGCCTCAGCCCGCTTCATGCTGCCAGCCGCCCACGCAACCAGCCGGCCCAGCTCACCCACGCCCCAGCCCACGCACGCGGCCTGCCTTGCACGCTCGCGGCCCAGGTCAAACCGCTCGCTGCCCACGCGCACGCCAGCGCCGCCGCTGCGTACGCAAGCGCCGCCGCCGCACGCCGCAATGCACCGCAACGCCGCCCTGCACACGCGCGCCCACGTGACCGCAGTGCACGCCCCTGCCCTCACCCACACACGCACGCGCAACGTCGCAGAGCCGCCGTCCCCTGCGTCACGGAGACGCAAACGCCGCCACCACCGTCACCCACGCCGCCGACACCATTAATGACCGGCCGGCGCCCCTATCCACCCCAGCGCCGTTCCTATCCCCCTCCTCCCTTCCTTAGCCATGGAGCAAGGCCCCCGGAGCTCCCCGGCCGCCTATGAATAGAGGGGCACACCACCCCCCCTCCCCGCGCGGCCTCCGGAGCACCTCGCACCACCGGCCGGGAGCCTCTTCTGCCCTCCCTGGCCGCCCCTCTCTTCCTCCCCTTCTTCCCCAACCAGGCACAGGAATCGGTCGGCTTCTCTCCTGTCCAGAGCGCCGGGATCCACGAGCTGAGCTCATGGACTTCTCCCATGGTTGCCTGCTGAGAGGAGGAAGAAGACAGGGTGCCCCTGTCCTCATGACAGGTGGGGCCCATGCACAAGAGAGAGGCGCATGGCAGCCCCCTCCCTTTGGCTTAGCCGCTGGGAAATTGCTACGCGCACCCACCAAATGTACACGGATTTTTATTACTAGGTCTTAGCCACTTCCAAAAATTTCGAGAAAATTCCCAAAACTACTAGGGATTATTCTAGAACCACACATGCCTTTAGTTAGTGTAGATCACTCCTCTAAAGTTAGTTTTAGCGATGTCGCACCACTTCACCTGCTCGCCGACGCCCTTTCTCACAGGGCCGGGACAGGTTGAAGTCGAGTCGTCGCGGAGGCATCTAGCCACCCTACCCGAGTAGTAACAGCGTATAGACATGCTGTGCTTCGACCCAGCCTTTGCCGCTAAACCCATCGCTGCACAAGTTTAACCCTAGGATCCACCCGATTTTAGAGTCCACGTACACTGCATAGCCGTTATGCTGCCCGAGTCTTAGGTCCACGTCCACCACCCTAGCCGTTACGCTGCCCAAGGTTTAGGTTCACATCCGCCACCCTAGCTGTTATGCCGCCCGACTGAAACCTTAGGTCTCAGTCCCCACGTAGCCGTTATGCCGCCCAACGGAAACCCTAGGAAGTCACTCCGTCTAGCTGGCATACCGCTCACACCCAGCGGTCATGCTGCCCGATAGGAACCTCACAAATTCTTTCTCCACTTCTCGGGAAGTCACCTATCAGGTAAAACCCGGGGCACTCCTTTCTCATTCCATAGGAGTTGACTGATGTATTGTTTATTGATTGCTATTATTATTATTATATTCATATAAAGACGGTAGACGATCGGGATTCTGCCCGAAACCGAGGATCCAGAAGGGCGCAAAGCCCAGGACCCTGGTCGTCTAGGATACGCTAAGGATCTTCATTGAAGGCAAGCCCCAACACATAGCGCATCTTTTACTCCATTGAGAGCGAGCGTATTTAAAATTTGCCAACTTTTTTCTAGAGCAAAATTTGCCAACTTAATACTGCATGCATTGTTATACTTTACCTAGGATTACGTGCTTGCTAGATTTTCCTTTTGCTATGGAACTGCCACCCACCATACTACCTAGGAAACCTACTCTATCATAGCCCTCCCATAGTAGTTATGCTAGGCAAGTTGAGTCACGCTCCGTGATAGGGAATAAACCTAGTTGGATTCTCTATGGTGAGAATCCAACACTTCACTATATTATTTACTTTTCTAGGACAGACTAGGCAGGGACTCTTTCTTTAGGAAAGCGTGTGTTAGAGATAGTAACTGGAACCCTAGGAGAGTATAGTGGACCTGCGGGTAAAAGGGACAGCCCCAATGGAGGAGGTACTGCCCTAAACGCTTACCCTGGTCGTATAAGGATCAGTTCATTGGGACAGTGTTTCCTCGTGATTAGTACGACCATGCGTGCCAAAAAGGTACAGCCTTCGGGAGTGTCTAATTATGTGCGGCCTTGAATCACACCCCACCACTGCACCTAGTAAACCATCCCCGGAGAAGCCATGGTGGGCAACGGAGACACTGGAGCAGGACCTTCGTAGAGTCCCAAGTCCGGCCGATATGGGTCATTGTAGTTGGGGTCGGGAGGGGCCCGGTGGCATTGTATGTCACATTTTATTTGATGCATCATTTCCCGAGATTGGTCCATGCATGGACGAATGACCCCTACTTAGGCCCCAGTGTAGCCATGGATGGAGCTAGGGAATGTTGTCTAGGAATAGAAGACGAAAGTTGTCTAGGAATAGACGCTGGTGGGTATGGTTCTCGTAGGCCAGTACCGCCTGGATCTAAGGTATGGGCTGGCTGAACGTATGGGTACAGTGTACGCATCTGCGCAAAGTTTGATCTATCGATAGCCGAGGCTCACGATTATGAGCCCACTTTGAGAAAGCACCCACGATTAGTGTTACTTTGGGTGGGAACTAGTGTAGAGAGATGATGGATGAAGGTCGTGGACCGGATTCCGAGATTAAAACCTGGGGACTAGTAGAGGAGGTAGTTTCCCCCTCCAGGACCACAACTTACATATTACTGTAGTTTACTTAGAGAGTCTTTACATTCTCACCTTTTTAAATTCACCTTGCATATGAGAGATGCTTTAGGCATAGGATCTACCCTTCAGCCGTTTTCCTTGTCCACTGCCCATACTGCATATAACCAACTAGTTAAGGTTGGGATTTGTTGAATACCAACCATAAGTGTACTCAGCCTTGCTTTCATTGTTCAAGTAGTCTTCGTGGGTCTCAAGTGTTATAAACCATCTTTATAGTGGATGGGTATCTGCGCTTCCCTTCGCTGCGTTGAGGTACTTTCTTTTGGATTATACGCCTTTTATTGCTCTATATACTTAACTCTGATAAGAACTGTGCTAACCTACCCGGTCCAGGGATTAGCACAGGTGCTTAGTGGGACTCCCGAGGGAGGATCCCCACAGGGTAGTATCAGAGCAATAAATAAATCTAAGACACCATATAAGGACTGACCCTACGCCTTACGAAACCTGAGACCTTCTATTCTATTCTAGATTCTGGAATTTTTCAGAAGATCGCTTCTTACCCCTTCTACCTTCCCTCATATTCCCCTTACCTTATGCTTAACGCCCTTTGCAATACTCTGGCTGGTATGGATCATGAAAGCAAGTTCGAGTAATGATCCGCTGTAAGGAAATTTCTAGCTGAAAAGCTGAAATTACCACAGTACTAGGATAGGTTGCGAAAACGATAGATGATGTGTGAAATAAGCCTATGACCTCTTAATAACGTATTTTTGATCGAATAATGCTTGATTAAGCCCAACTACTGGACCCTTCCCATAGTTATAAGCATTGTTTGGTGACTTGATTGTAGAAATTGTGTGAAATCGACCCTTCTGCTTTCTAAGAACCCAAGGACCTCCTCTAGCCCTCCACCCATCTAAACGAACCCGCTACGGTATAGACTCGGTAATAGAAGTTCTGCTACGTAATATAGACTCAATCGCTCAAGTTTCGTTACATAATACGGATCTAACCCCCTCCCTAAAGTAGGGTAAATAAGGAAATAGATAGAACGTTGATCTAGAATAACTCGAAAATAGGTTATAGCTGACCAAAAACTCCCAGGAACCCTATGGAAAATCACAGAGTGGTATAAAACCTATACTTATACTGTGATAAGGTTCGGAATCCTGGAAGAGTTTCCATAGGATGAACCCTTAAACCCTTAGGAGAGACCCGAACTAAGGACCTAACCTTTAGATAAGAGGTTAAGCTCGATTGAACCATCATGACATTAGGATGCCCCTAACGAGCCAACACACCAAGCTAAAAGAAACCCTAGGTAAAAGAAGAAAAAGTCATAGCCCCGTAGGCCCAAAAAACATACATGATAGCAGTAGTAATGCCTATAAACCCCCTAGAAAGGCCCAATATAGGTATGAAATTAGGAAATAATAATGAAAATATAGGTTAAAATATATAGGAAGGAAAATAATTTGGATATCCATATCGGGATATCCAAGGCTAGAGATTAGAAAAGACCCGAGACCAATAGAAAAGGAGGAAGCTTGAAAAGTTCTGAGGCTCAATTTTGAGTCCGCTGTCAAGAGGTACGTATATCTCGATAATCCAATATCTCGTCAACACCATGTCCAAGCTTTCTTGGAAAGGATGATGAATATTGGTAGAGACAATACAAACAAAATACCCCTCCAACAAAAGGAACTATTCCCTTTGACCATTAGGGACCGACCCAAACTCATCGAGAATAATAGTAAAAATATAGAACATATTAGTGTTGGTAAACCCATAGGAGACCAAATGAACCTAAGGAGAAAACCATCCTACGGACCAAATCATCGAGAAGTTGCATGTCTCAAAAAAAATTAAACATATCAATCCTCACTATTCATAGCTTTCTACGAAAAAGTGAGGATATAAATTGGTTGAGGCAACATATATAGCTTCCTCGATGAAAAGGAAAAAGCCTGATACGTCCCTTGGCTCAATTCTGGATAAGAAGAGCTAAGCATCAAGACATACAACCTACTTGATGAAAAGGGAACCGTTCGGCTTTAGTTCATAGATATAGACCTGCCCAAATATGGAATTTTGACCGTCACTACGTTTTGTAGGAGTGTATGATGTTGATACTCAGAAAAATCATCATATAAAAATGATGAGAAGTGGTCACTTCAAATTCCCAACCTTAGATAATGTATCACTGAATTTAAGGAGAAATGTTAAATAATAGAAACACGTTAGTAAAAATAGACAACTCAAAGATAGAAGAAAACCTTGAAGAAATAGTTAAGGTTTTTCCAAAACCTTAGAATACCCATGGTCGTAAAGCCGTTAGACCCGCGAAACCCTAGAGGCCACTAAGGACATTTGTTAGCCATCTCTGAATATGAAGTAATTATTTTGGAACCTCACCATCGAGACATACAACCTCCTCGGTGAAAGGTATCCAGCTACTTCACCTCTTAAGAGATAATCTAGTCCGAATCTGACATTGGTAATAGGAGCATTGTGAATAAGGAAGTTGTGACTATCACTACCTTTTTGGTAGGAGCATTAATAACCTTGATGCTCAGGAAAAGTCATCATACTAAGTTATGATGAAAAGTAGTCGCCCAAGTTCACAATTCTAACTAGTACGTACGCCAGAACGATAGAGACCACCGAGAAACGATAGGTAGATACCGTTGACGTATATAAATAGATGTACACTAAGAAGCTCGAGTCACGAGACGTTAGAAACCATGGCCAAATGGAGCCCAAAGGAGAAAGCCTTAGAAAAGTCCATATAAGGACATTGTCGAGTATTCCCGACAAGGAGTAGTTACACGATCCCACTCCCAACTGTTGGAGATAGTCACATTAGTTTACCCCGGGTAAAAGGAAGGAGTAGAGAAAAGCCCGGACATAGGAAACATGATCACATATCCTTCTTGGAAAAGGGCATTGGATTTTCAATTGCTTAAAAGGATCATCATATTGAGATTATGATGAATAAGTGATCATGCGAGAACATCACCCAAGATAGTATACCCGACTAGCTTGGTGACCGAAGGGAAACCTTAGGAGAAACTAGATAGAGACCTTCCCCAAGAAACCCGAGGTTATAGCCTATAAGGAATGGAAGTAGTGATGGCTATAGGAATGAAACCCTGCCCAATAAAGGAACTGCTAGTCATAGTCAGGGATTATAAGAAGTGTTGAAGATGGATGGGCATAATCCTGACTATATATATGTAGGAAAACCCAAGACCCTTAGTTTTGACCACCTTTAGGAAGATAAAGTTTCCGTAAGGACCTGATAATCTAGAATCTCACATTGCTTTATGTGACCCGCCCTTAACCTTAGACCTGGCAATGTTGAAACCTCGTTAGCCCGATGATTAGTCGATGAAATAAGTGATACGGGAATGAAGCTTGGTCCGAGATAAGAGTAATCATAGGGAGTATACGTACCCTTAGAAACCTACGTAGAAATAGAATCTCATAGGAAAAAGAACCCGATAGAAACAGTTTAAGGAAGACCTACGACTCGTAGATTCGACCTGTCGTAGATAGATAAAGTGACCCTAAGGTTAAGATAGCTTGGAACCCTATTTCCCTTTAAGACGGCCCTCCCTTAATGTTAGTACACAAGAGCCTACCCTATGGAACTAGGACGCGAGTAGATTACCTCCCTAGGGTTATGTCATACGATAGATGGAACCTACTAGGAATTCGAATAGATAACCCAGACCCAAGGCCTTGATGACTGAAGAAAAGTCGTCATGTGAAAATAGAAAACCTTAAGGAGATGGTGGAAGTATCACCACCAAACAAAGCCAGTAAAGCCTAAAAGTTGTAAGTGATTAGGCCTGGCGTAGGAAGAAACCCTAAGGACGTGGTGGAAGAATCACCATACGAAATTTGAAAGGATGAAGGAGTGGTCAGGATAGTAAGTGATGACATAACCCTGACCATACCTGGAGAGCACCCTCTTAAGTTGGAACGCCTTCAAGTAGGGTAGAGTTATTGGAAGGAAAACAATAACTCAAAGTTAGTACCTTACCATTAGATACCTGACCACACACCATAGATAGCACCCAGCCCTACCGACCCTAGACAAAGGACTATAAGACAAAAGTGGTACACTTGGAACGTACCACAGAGAAAAGTAGAAACACTAGAAGAAACCTAGAGTAACACCGTAGAGCCGATGAAATTTGAGAAAATCCCAAGTTAAAGTCTCCTTCAAGTGGGGTAGTAACCCAAGTGAAAAGGAGAGAGCGAGACTTGAGAACTTACGGATTAAAAAATTAGGAAAAGAGAATGTGGGATCACCCACAACTCTTGATAGATAGAAGTGGAGAGACTTCAAGTGTGAAGCCCCAAACCTATGGACCCAAGATTAGGACACCGTAAGAGATAGGAAGTTTTGCCCTAGGATTTAGGAAAAGCCTAAGGACAAAACCTAAGGATAGGAACAGTTATATGGACCCATAGGAAAACCCCTAGTACGAGAATAGGTTTTACGAATAGTAATAGAAGTATCGAAGAAACGTCGTAGGACGCTACGGGTAGAAGCTCAGATCGCTTTGCTTTTCTTTCTAGCCCTAGAATCTCAGGGATGAGATTCCCCTTAAGTGGGGTAGATCTGTAACATCCCAATTTTTAGGACATCTAAATTACATACAAATTTAAATTTTTCTTCAACAATAACATGATCCCTGTTTGATGAGATTTTGTGCAAATATTTGAAATATTTAGCACATGAGCTATATGTTTTGCTATGGCTCCGATTTGCTATCGCCAAGCAAGAAAAGAAAAGGAAACGAGCTAGCTAGCTTGTTGCATGGATTTCACGTACACACATGGGTGGTTATGCGTGTTATCTCTAAGCAAATGAGAGAAGAGAAGTGAACAAGGCTATACTAGGTTGCATGAGTGTTTCACGTACGTGATCAGAAGACAGCAACCAAAACTATATACGTAGTTTCGTTTACAAAATGAAACTGAATGTTATGAAAGCAACATGAATCCAAAAGGCAGCCGCCATGTGCGGCATCCAGGATGAAATACGCTTGGTGCGTGGTGTATTCGAGTTGGCCGTACCCAACATACGCGTACGTACAACACATATACGTGTGGACAGTTGACACATGCGTATAGTTTCTGATCTGGTGACCTCCTATTTAATGGTGCCTCATCTAGCAAGGCCCACTTGGCAGTGTGCTCCAAGCATCAAGATCACCAATGCAAAGACGTGTACATATACGTCGGCGAGGAGTACGTCCGGAACTCTGGATAGAGATGCCGGATCAACTTAAACATGAAGCAATCAACAACTTGCAGATATCTTGGCCAAAGCAAAACAAACTTGAGGCGGCGCTGGGGAATCCCTCGGCAGCCTGGTGCCCTAACCCTTGCCTATATATAAAGAGCCAACGCCCATCGCAAGGGAGGGCTGATCCTTTTGCCAGAGGAAGAGCGGCGAGGATGAAGAAAGAAGCCAGGAAGCGGCGGCGGCCGTAGTGCTGCGCCACCGCCACGGCCAGAGACGTCCCCAAGAGAAAGAGCCGCCAGGAGGTCGGGCGCCTTGAAGAGGAAGGAGGCAGCGGCCGTAGAGCCGCACTCTTGCGCCTGCAACGCCGTCTGCATCTACTTCGAGCGAGCACGCATGGAGGAAGTCCATCGACCGTCGACGCCCTTCCAAGTTCAAGCCACGGCGGCAGCACGTCGAGCCTGCGGCACATCGACGAAGAGGCGGCGGCTGCGACACCGACGAGGGAGCCAGCCATGCATCTATGAACTCCATCAACATGGAGGGCTGATTTTTTTTTGCACAGGTGTGGAGGTGTGTCGCCAGGACGAGGTGGGAAGCCAGGAGGCGGCGGCGGCTGTGGTGCCGAGTGCGCCATCATCATCAAGTCACAGAGACGTCCCGGCTGGCCGGCTGCCCATCCATATATCGTCGCCGCCACCAGAGGAAGGAACTGAAGACCTGGAGCCTTCGTTCGTACATCGGAGAGCCACCAAGGAGACTCGCCGAGGAGATAGGCGTCTGCACCGGATCGGCGTCTGCACGCCACGACCTGCACCGGCAAACTTAGCCAATCTTTATATTTTTCCCCTACAGGAAGAGCCGCCAGGAGGAGGCGCGGCGCATCGGAGAGGAGGCGGCGGCCGTAGCCCGTAGTGCTGCGCCATCGCCAGCTTGGTCTTTTTCCCGGGGAGCGCCGCCGGAAGATGGAGCCAGGAGGCCCGGCCAGCACATTGGAGAGTAGGAGGCAGCGGCCGTCGAGCCGCACCATGCACCCATCCATCAAGGAGCAGTCGTACAGATGCCCCGGCCAAGCTTTTCCCGGCGATAGTCATCGACAAACTCGTCGTCCACCGTCGCAGGAGGCTGGAGACCACGCTGGAATCAACGTGAAGCCGGCAAGCACGTCCATCATGAGAAGGCCATGCTCCTCTCATCGTCTTCGGCGGTGCAGCCGCGTTGGACGAGCAGCGGAGGGGTACAGGGCGCTTTAACTTTGTAGGTGCAGTGGAGGCGCGCCGGTGGCCGGAAGCTGATCGAAGGGATCACACCGCGGGAGACGAGGAAGCCGCAATGCCGCCAGAGGCACTTGCACGTGCAGCTGGAGGACGACGACATTCACCAGCGCGCAGGCAAGACGACGACGACGTTCCTCTTGAGGCCGTGCACAGCCATGCACGTCCATGTGCGTGCTTGCCGACGATCGAGGAGCCGGTCAGAGAGATGCAAGCAGGAAGGGATGTTTGAGAGGCATGTAGGCACATGTGTGTGCTGTGCACGCGTACTACCAAGGGGCCCTTCTACGATGACGCCACAACAACACCGAAGTACCGTCGAAGAGACGATGTGGCGCTCCTGATGATGGTCAAGATGATACCACTGTCGTGGGCTGCCGGAGGTGGTGCTGAGCAGATGAAGATGACACGACGCCGATGTCCGGAGGCACTTTCACGTGCTCCATGAGGATATGCACACATGCGTATGTGTACATGCATGCAGGTGTCTACTTGGAGCCAACCAAAAGCCAAGTAAAGCCAGGACGTCCAAGACCTGGAGATCTTCACGGCACCATGACCTCGGCGGTCGCCTCAACCTCGATGACTTTGACAGGTCCCGTGATGTACGACGGTCGCGACCTCGATCTATCTCGGCGACTCTGACAGGTGCCGTGACGGTGGCCGCAACCTCTATCTCGGCGTCTCCGACGGCTACCTCGACTAGGTGGCTACTATCTCGGCTTCTCCGACGGCTACCTCGACCTTGACGACCCCGATGACTACCTCGACCCCAATGACTAGGTGGCTACCGCGATTGCAACCTCAACGCCTGCGATGGCTGCCTTGCACCAACAATCGAGCTACCACGACATCGACAAGGCGGATGACGTGGGAAGGCGAAGCTGACGTTCCAGCTGCGCGATACCCTCTTTATGGGACGACGAGGCCTTCTCCGACGGCTGCCTCGACACTGACGACCAAGCTGCTCAAGCGTCACGACGGTTCAGCTACACCGACAATCCATGCATCGACAATCTACCTCTACTGCGACTACACCGCCGTTCGCGACCGACGAGGCCGAATGGCACGGGCGGGAGAAGCTGATGTTCCAGCTACGCTTCACCGGCTCATGGACACCGACAAGGCCATGGATGACGCCGACGCCCACATCTACACCACCACCACCACCACCACCATCATGCATGGAGAACAGGAAGCGAAGACCGAAGACGACGACCACAGCAGCTTAATCGGAGGTACTTTGCAAGCTAGACTTGCAGAGGTAATTAACCGGGAGCTTTCCGAGGCCCCGGGAACCAGAAGATCACATCGCCTATGTCAGATCTGCCCAACGGCAGGCTATGGAGCGCACGTATGTAATGGGAAACCTCTATTTGTATTTTGTTGAAATATGAATAAAATATGTGTTCCCTATCTTTGACTTTTTGTGTACTTTAGTACACTGGCACACCCACATTATTTTTCCCGCGCAGAGAGAATCCTGGTGTATTTTTCTCTCCAAACAATCCCCTTTCCTCCAAAATATTCCAACTATTTTTATATTTTAATTATGCATTAAACCTCATATGTGTTGCATTTGATTGCTCTTTTAGAAATCTCCTCTTTCAATCTTAAGGTCCCCTCCTTTTAGCTTTCATCACACACACACGACTAGAATCCTCTCCCCTTCAAAACCTACCCTTGAAATCTCCCCCAAATTTGAACCCATTTCAAATTTGGATTCCAAATCCCTTTTAATTCAAATGGCAAACCTTTAGTTTGCCATTTGGGCTATTTCTTCCTCCCTTCCACTTTCGGCCCAACCAACCAGCCACCTCCTTTCCGGGAGCTCCTATATGTCGAACGGAAGTTCGATAGCCATCGAACCTTCCAGCCCAACAACGGCCCATCCTCAATCTTCTTCTTACCCCGGCCACCACCCACCTCTGCCGCCTCCTCCACCACCCCGTCCGGCGGCTGCCGCGCCGCCGCGCTGCTCGCCCGCCGTCCACCACCGCCCTCCACCCCGCCCTTCCTAACCTGGCTGCTTCTTGTGCCCCTGCCGCCGGTCACCGGCCCACCGGCCATCCTGCCCTACCCGGCCGGCGGCGCTCCCGCGCTGCCTCGCCCTCCGCCGCCGGCCGTACCGCCACCGCCGCTCGGCCTCCGGCGTACCCACCCCCGTCCATCTTCTAGGTCCGCCGGATGATGAGAGCACCCCGGAAACCCAGACCCCGAACCCCTGAAACCCTAACCCTAAGTGCCACCGCCTCCACCACCACCCCGGCCGGCGGCGACCTCACCGCCGGCCGCTCCCCCCACCTCCCACCCCTCCTCGGCTCTCACTGCACGCGCGCAAGCGGCGGTGGCGCTTCAAAGCGTTGGCGGCGCAGCCACACGTCGACGGCGAGAGGAAGAAGATGAGCTGTGGTGGGCTACGGTGGGCTAGTATTTGGGCTTATATGTACACAGCTAACTAACTTCCGGAAGATATATAGGATTTCCCCTCCTTTCCTACCCACCAGCACAGCTCACAGCACGGCTCCCACACGAACGTAGCCCAGCTCGCAGCCTGCTCACACCACCGCCTCAGCCCACTTCACGGTGCCAGCCGACCACACAACCATCCGGCCCTGCTCGCCCACACACAGCCCAGCCTGCCCACGCACGCGGCCTGCCTTGCACACTCGTGGGATTTTTTTAATATATTTTTTTTGCGATTTTTCAAAAATAAATACCTAATTCAAAAATTTTCAAAAATAGCCTCCAACCACCGTTGGAAGCGGCGGCTGGTCCCTACCGCCACTGTGAACGGCGGTTGGCGTCCATGCCGCCGTTTCCAACGGCGCTGGCACCCAGCCGCCGTTTGAAACTGTGGGCAGAGCCAACCGCCGATGTAAACGGCGGCTGGGCACCCACCCACCGGCGGTTGGGGACAGTCCCAGCCGCCAGTTGAAACGGCGGTTGGTACTGCCCCAACCGCCGTTAGCAAAGGTGGCTGGTGTTTTTTATTTTTTACTAAAATTGCATAATTTTTGCAGTAGTTTTGTAAAATTATCTAGTACAATTTCATAATTTGTGCAGTAGTCTCGCAATGGAAATAACATTACTTAAATGCAAGAGAATTACATGGAAATACGACACACAAAATTGCAATGGCACGTACGGCGCAACTACTAACCTAACCATGCCTTAGGGAATTTAGAAAAACGATTACAACATTCCTAATCTAGTTGTACAAGTACTGGCCGGACAACATAGAGCCACCGAAGTGCTGGGACGGCATGTAGTAGTACCCCGGTGGGGGTGGAGGTGGAGGTGAAGGTGGAGGGGACCATTCTTTGGGTGGGGAGCTAATCTTCTTGTGGCATCCACAAGTGCAGGTTGAACATGGGCAACATCGATCGTCGCCTGCGCTAGACGGTGGATCTGGAGAAGCCAGTGCCTCCTGCAGCTCCCGCTTTAGGTTGTAGATGACGACGTCCTCGAGGTAGTCGATGTACCTCTGATAGGGCTCAATAGCTGGGGAATCCACCCATTGCGAGAAACCGTAGTTGTCTGGTTTGTGGGAGTACTGTAAAAACCAAGAAAACGTTAGCAAACCAAAGAAAGATGATGAACAAATATCATGTACATTGCTTACCCATGCACGTGGGCAGTGCCAGAACCGACGACCGGAGTTGTTCCATCCCTGGTAGACTTGCATCACGCAAGGGTCACCGTGTGAACATCTCGGCCACAACACCGATTGCTTGGGTGCGTAGCTTCTAACTTCACGCATATAACTGAAATCACTCTTATCTTGAACTGGGAAATTGTCCTTGAAGTCTGGATCTTGCTCACTCCACAACTGAGGACTGAAACCGTGTTCATCCCCACTCCAGGAAGTCATTGCTGGTTGCTGTGAAGAGGCATTGGAGAGAAGGGTGACGTATATATAGGCAGAAGAAGGCTGGGTGGTGGGCCATTCGATCCGTGGGAAGGGAAACGCAGCAGTGACTCAGAGAAAACACACCCTAGTTACTAGGGTAACTGTTGTGTTGTGGGCCATTCGATCCGTGGGCGAGGATTTTTGCAGTGACTCAGAGAAAACACACCCTACCCTATAGGTAGAGTTACTGTATGTTGCAGTCACTCGGAGGAAGCACACCCTATGGAGAAAACACACTCTAATGCACTTCAATTAAAGTTCATAACGATACAATCCGACTCTAGTTGACGATGAAATAAAATCGTAGTTTTGAAGTGATACAGGCCAACTCCACGTCTAATACTCTAGATCTACTGAGTACAATGGGGGTATTTCCCCTTCCTGATGGCATCCGGCCCAGCTTCCTTGGCCCGGCGAGCTCTCTCCCTCTTCCTCTCTCTATCTGCCTCACGGGCCTGGGGCGCTTCACGTTCCCTCATCTCTTGTCGAATGCGAATTTCCTCCTGCTGCTCTTTCCGTTTTTCCTCTCTTTTTTCTGCCTCAACCATGCGGAACCATCTCTCCCTTGCATAACGGCCCGTTTGCTTGACGTAATGCTTGTCGAAGTTAGACTGCTCAGTATCTAGCCACTGCATGAAATCACAAAGAGCAGGTGGAGTCTTTTTACAAAGACATGTTAGCACATAATAAATTAGCAATGACAAATGAATAATCGAGACATGTAGTAACTCCTTACTTTGGGTCTAACATTGCCGAATGCCTTGATCGGGTCATGTGCATAGTTGACGCACATGAAGAACCTCATCCCGTAAGCGTACCCGATAACCTTGCACTTGACAAACTTGCAGTTGTCACCACAGTAGCACATAGGAATGTGGATCCCCTTTGGCACCACAACCTCCTCCTTCCTCATAGTGAGCGACTCCAAGTTCAATTCAGGACCTGAGGAAGCCATTGCAAACCTGCAAAAGAATGAAACAATTCAGTACATGTCTCAATTCAAATATTACAACAGTAAGTAACGAAATAATAATAATAGCTATCATGTAGGCAAGAGTGAAACAACAAAAACCGAAATAGTAGTTCAATTATTACAACACGATAACATACATCAGTTCTACCACAACAACATTACAGTACCATGATTAAAATAGAATACTACTTCAAATATTACAACACGATAGCAGGAATAAATGGTTCCATTATTACAAACAACCATGACAACTAAGATCACTGCATTCCTTCATTGTAGCGGCGGCTACGACGTCCACGTCCACGTCCACTTCCACTTGCCAAAGGTTCGGCAACATCATCCACATTGGACGAAATCGGTGCATTGCAAGCATAAGATGATGCGGTGCATTTCTTGTAGGAGTGTCCTGGATTGTTGCACTTAGAGCATAGCTGCACAGAAGGACCAACTTCAGCTTCATCCATGTTGTTCCTAATCCTCTTCTTCTTACGTCGACCAATGCCTTGGCACATTTCTGGATTTGGATCGGGTATGTAAGTTGCATTTTCCTTGGGATCTTCAATGAAAGATCCAACGAAGAGATGGCCCTCAAGAGTGTGGTTCCAAGTGTCAAGAATGGTTTGCTTGAAGTAGTATCTAGGCACGTACCGACCCCAGTGCCAACCTCGAATTTCATAAGATGCAGCGATCACATGTGTGCATGGCTTGTGTAGTAGCTGCGGCTTCTGGCAAGAGCATTTGCAGGTCTCGTTGCCAAGAAGTGCAATTTGCCTCCTTCTTTCGTTCCCCCCTTTTTGCGCTTTGGCCTTGCACTGAATATCATACTTCCACTGAACTGCATCGCCAGTAGCACAGTGTAGAGGTGCAGGAGTGGCTTGGTGAAGAAGAGCCTTTGTTTGTGCTTTCTCCAAGTACTCAGTCATTTTGGTTGAGTACACCTTCTGACTGTCGGCCATAGCTTGTTGCGCTGCATTAGCACATTCATAAAAGTACTTCATTGTGCGGTACAGGAAGAACTCAATGATGCCAACTAGAGGATGAGCTCTGGAACCACGCAACACCTAGTTGTAAACCTCAGCAAAATTAGTGGTCTTTATCCCATGCCTTACACCTCCCTTATCGTGCATGAGACACCATTTCTCCTTCGGCTCATTCTCAATCCACTGGCTAAAGGTCTTCACTGCACGCCCCCTTCTCCGTCTGACATTAGGAGCATCTAACCCCACATCCTCAAGAGAAACTGGCTCTTGCCCAGGTTCAGGATTGATTGGTTTCTTTGCAAGCTCCTCTGATGCTTTCTTCGTGAGGTCATCTAATTTTTTCCAGATCTCATTGAACTTCCTCTCCTGATTCTACTCGCATAACCGTTTGAACAGTTCAGTCAATGTCTTGTTCTTCAACTGGCTATGGGAGTTTGCTCCCATATGCCTAATACACCATCTGCTTTGAACATGAGGCCACTGTGCTGCTCTGTGACGTTCTTCGCTACCATCTTTTATGTCATTCATCGCCTGCAAAATACCTTTGTGCCTATCGTGTATGACACACACGTCTGGCACATCCTTCACCACCATCTGCTTCAGCCTCTCCAGAAACCAATACCAACTATCACCATTCTCTCGCTCCACAAACGCAATAGCCAATGGCAACAACTGATTGTTACCGTCTGCTGCCACCGCTGTCAGGATTGTGCCCTTGTATTTTCCTGTTAGGAACGTGCCATCTATGCAAATGACTGGTCGACAATGTCGGAATGCCTCAATGCAGGCACCCAATGCTAAGAATGACCACTGCAGTACAAACTTGCCTGGCCTTGCTAAATGATTATAAGTCTTCACATCATAGTAGGTGCCAGGATTTAACACAGCTATTGTGTTCAGCAAGGCAGGCAAATTGTGGTACGATGCTTCATAAGTACCCCACCTCATCTCCAATACCTTCTTCTTCGCCCTATATGCCTTGCCATAACTGATCTTGTACCTAAATTTCTCCTCAATTGCACAGATAATGGACTTGGGCTCATAAGCAGGATTCTCCACAATCTGGGAGTACATGTGGCTAGCAACAAATCCGGCCGATAGATTCTGGTGGCTTGCATCTAACTGGTCAAGTACACATGTGTGATCCACAACTATACTGACCTTCCAGTAATCTTTCCACTTGCCCTTGTATTCATGCACTCGAAAAGGACAATCGGGCTTCACACAACAAACATCATACGCTTTTGGAGAACTCTTCACTACCCTGAACTCCCTATGCAAAGTCAAGGTGGACCACCTCTTCACTGCATCCTTGAGCTCTCCTGAATTTGCATACAGAGCGCCGACCGAAACCTCATTCTCCCGGTACTCCCAGGGTACATTGTCACCAGCATTGACAGTCAGCTGTGAGAAATCGTAGCTCTGCCAATCCCTTGGCACAATCTTGTCATCCTCATCATTTGAGGAGTCATCTTCCAATGCACGTTCATAGTCCTCGATCTCTCTCTCATACTGCCTTAGTACTTCTGGGTTTTCTTCTCCCTCATCAACCACACCAGCTGCTTCAAAAGTTGTCTCATCCTCCTACTCGGCACCTCCTTCCACCTCTTGTTCTTCCTCTTCACCACCCTCTTTAGCCTCTTCACCACCCTCACCTCCACCCTGGTGGCCACTCTCGCCTTCACCCTCTTCACCACCCTCAACTTCCTGATTCAAATGAGTCTTTGGCAAAAATTGGACAAGCAAAACCACCGGACCACCAGTTTGGCATGCATTCCTGACATACCTCCTCCAATTTGCAGACCCTTCAAGTGGCATAAGCTCCCAAAACACTGGATCACTTCTGTTGAATAGCGCCATCACCAACAGTTGCCATTGCTCTGAATCCACTGCGAATGCCTTGTACAGCTAGTTGGTTATGGTCCCCCATGGTCTTTCTGCGGCTCTTTTCACATCTTTCACGATTGTACTAAACAGTGAAAGATCAACTCCTTCGGGACCATATCTAATTTCCCCAGATCCATAAAACAATTGGACATGAACTGTCTCTGACATCCCTGATATCATACAGCAAAATATTCAAATACAAACCACACGATACATAAAGTGCGACATAGCATGATACAACACACTAGATCAAACTTCAGCCATCCTTGCGACGTGACGACGAAGGTTTAGCTTTAGCTTTCTTGGAAGCGCCCTGTGGTTTAGTACTACTCGCTGCATTAGCAACACATGGGACTGCTGGTGGAGCATAAAGACCACCAAAAGGAGGTTCCTGTCCCCCTGCAACAACTTCTACATGTTTGGCTTGCAAAAAAGAAGAATTGCTCTCCCCCACGTGCTCATTTTCTTCGGTTTATCAGGTGGTGCATTTGTGTTTTTCCCCTTGCCGTGTGAGGAACCACAATCACCACCAGCACCATCCTCACTACCTCCAGCGGCAGTAGACATCTCTACTTATTGTTACACAAAATTAACACTAGATTATTAACTAAATCTAAACTTAACTACACTAGAACTACTGATTCAGAACTCCACTACTAGGATTAAATACAGTAAACCAGAACTGCACGACTTAGACTAAATCTAGTGAAACAGGACTATGTCATCTAATCGTTTAGATCTATGCAAATCTAGTGAATCAAAACTACACTACTTGCAATAAATCTACTAAATCATAACAACAGAAAAGAGTTCAGATTAGAATAATACCTGAGATGAGAGATCCGGCAGAGCTTCGCTACTCAACCCACCACCGCCACCTCACTCACTTCCTCCTCCTCTCCCCCTCTCTTTCTTTTTTTTGAATTTTTCTGGCATTTTCGGGAAAATTTCGGCTTATATGGAGGCTGGGGAACAAACCGCCGTTGGAAATGGCGGTAGCTGCTTTCAACCGCCGTCTGCAACGGCGGTTGGCGCAACCGCCATTTCTAGTGGCGGTTGGTGCCTGGGCCCACCAACCGCGGGCGAGTGGGCACCCAGCTGCCATTTACAACGGCGGTCGGCTCTGCCCGCCGTTTCGAACGGCGGCTAGGTGCCAGCGCCGTTGGAAATGGCGGCAGGGACGCCAACCGCCGTTCACAGTGGCGGTAGGGACAGCGGCCGCTTCCAACGGCGGTTGGAGACTATTTTTGAAAATTTTTGAATCGGATATTTATTTTTGAAAAATCATGAAAAAAATATAAACAAATTCCACTCGTGGCCCAGGTCGACCCGCTCGCTACCCACGCGCACGCCAGCGCCGCCGCTGCGTATGCAAGCGCCGCTGCCGCACGCCGCAATGCGCCACCGCCGTTCTCTGCGCAGCAACGCCGCCCTGTACATGCGTGCCCACGTGACCGCAGTGCACACCCCTGCCCTCATCAATACACGCACGCGCACGCGCAACACCGCAGAGCCGCCATCCCCTGCGTCACGGAGAGGCAAACGCCGCCACCGCCGTCACCCAGCGCCGCCGACACCATTAATGACCGGCTGGCACCCCTATCCACCCCAGAACCATTCCTATCCCCCTCCTCCCATCCTTAGCCACGAAACAAGGCCCCCGGAGCTCCCCGACTGCCTATAAATAGAGGGGCACCCCCCCTCAGGAGCACCTCGCACCACCGGCCGGGAGCCTCTTCTGCCCTCCCTGGTCGCCCCTCTCTCCCTCCCCTTCTTCCCTAACTAGGCACTGGAATCGGTCGTCTTCTCTCCTCCGATCCCAACCGTGCCCCTAGCTTGGGCTCTGGTGTACAGAGCGCCGGGATCCATGAGCTCAGGGAGCTCATGGACTTCTCCCATGGCGCCTGGTGAGAGAAGGAAGAAGAAAGGGTGCCCCTGTCCTTATGACAGGTGGGGCCCATGTGCAAGAGAGAGGCGCACGGCAGCACCCCTCCCTTTTGCTTAGCCGCTGGGAAATTGCTACGCGCACCCACCAAATGTACACAGATTTTTATTTCTAGATCTTAGCCACTTCCAAAAATTCCGGGAAAATTCCCAAAAATACTAGGGACTATTCTAGGACCACACATGCCTTTATTTAGTGTAGATCACTCCTCTAAAGTTAGTTTTAGCGATGTCGTGCCACTCTACCTGCTCGTCCACGCCCTTTTTCACAGGGCCGGGACAGGTTGTAGTCGAGTCGTCGCGGCGACATCTAGCCACCCTACCCACGTAGTAACAGCATATAGACATGTTGTGCTTCGCCCCAGCCTTTGCCGTTAAACCCATCACTGCATAAGTTTAACCCTAGGTTCCGCCCGATTTTAGAGTCCATGTACACTGCATAGCCGTTATGCTGCCCGAGTCTTAGGTCCACGTCCACCACCCTAGCCGTTACACTGCCCAAGGTTTAGGTTCACATCCGCCACCCTAGCCGTTATGCCGCCTGACTGAAACATTAGGTCTCAGTCCCCACGTAGCCGTTATGCCGCCCAACGGAAACCCTAGGTAGTCACTCCGTCTAGCCGGTATACCGCTCAAACCCAGCGGTCATGCTGCCCGATAGGAACCTCACAAATTCTTTCTCCACTTCTCGGGAAGTCACCTATCAGGTAAAACCGAGACACTCTCTCATTCCATAGGAGCTGACTGATGTATTGATTATTGATTGTTGTTGTTGTTATTATTATTATTATTACTATTATTACTATTATGATTATTATATTCATATAAAGATGGTAGACGACCGGGATTCTACCCGAAACTGAGGATCCAGAAGGGCGCAAAGCCCAGGACCCTGGTCGTCTAGGATACACTAAGAATCTTCAATGAAGGCAAGTCCCAACACATAGCGCATCTTTTACTCCATTGAGTGCGAGCGTATTGAAAATTTGCCAACTTAATATTGCATGCATTGTTATACTTTAGCTAGGATTACGTGCATGCTAGATTTTCCTTTTGCCATGGAACTGCCACCCACCATACTACCTAGGAAACCTACTCTATCACAGCCCTCCCATAGTAGTTATGCTAGGCAAGTTGTGTCACGCCCCGTGATGGGGAATAAACCTGGTTGGATTCTCTATGGTGAGAATCCAACATTTCACTATATTATTTACTTTTCTAGGAAAGACTAGGCAGGGACTCTTTCTTTGGGAAAGCGTGTGTTAGAGATAGTAATTGGAACCCTAAGAGAGTATAGTGGACCTGTGGGTAAAAGGGACAGCCCCAGTGGGGGAGGTACTGCCCTAAACGCTTACCCTGGTCGTATAAGGATCGGTTCATTGGGACAGTCTTTCCTCATGATTAGTACGACCATGCGTGCCAAAAAGGTACAGCCTTCGGGAGTGCCTAATTATGTGCGGCCTTGAATCACACCCCACCACTGCACCTAGTAAACCATCCCAGGAGAAGCCATGGTGGGCAACGGAGACACTGGAGCAGGATCTTCACAGAGTCCCAGGTCCGGTCGGTACGGATCATTGTAGTTGGGGTTGGGAGGGGCCTAATGGCATTGTATGTCACATTTTATTTGATGCATCGTTTCCCAGGATTGGTCCATGCATGGACGAATGACCCCTACTTAGGCCCCAGTGTAGCCATGGATGGAGCTAGGAATGTTGTCTAGGAATAGATGACGAAAGTTGTATAGGAATAGACGCTGGTGGGTATGGTTCTCGTACGCCAGTACCGCCTGGAGCTGAGGTATGGGCTAGCCAAACGTATGGGTACAGTGTACGCCCCTGCACAAAGTTTGATCTATCGATAGCCGAGGCTCACGGTTATGAGCCCACTTTGAGAAAGCACCCATGATTAGTGTTACTTTGGGTGGGACCTAGTGTAGAGAGATGATGGATGAAGGTCGTGGACCGGATTCCGAGATTAAAACCTGGAGACTGGTAGAGGAGGTAGTTTCCCCCTCCAGGACCACAACTTACATATTACTGTACATTCTCACCTTTTTAAATTCACCTTGCATATGTGAGATGCTTTAGGCATAGCATCTACCCTTCAGCCAATTTCCTTGTCCACTACCCATACTGCATATAACCAACTAGTTAAGGTTGGGATTTACTGAGTACCAACCATAAGTGTACTCAGCCTTGCTTTCATTGTTCAGGTAGTCTTCGTGGGTCTCAGGTGTTATAAACCATCTTTATAGTGGATGGGCACTTGCGCTTTTCTTCACTGCGTTGAGATACTTTCTTTTGGATTATACGCCTTTTGTTGCTCTATATACTTAACTCTGATAAGAACTGTGCTAACCTACCCGGTCCAGGGATTAGTACAGGTGCCTAGCGGGACTCCCGAGGGAGGATCCCCACATAAATTAAACATGGAATAAAAAACCTTGTGATTCCCAATCATCTACCTTTTTTTAGATAATGGAAGATAATATTCCGGCTTTAGACATTCTTTTTCAAGAATGCATCAGAGTACACAGATTACATAAAGGCACATGTTCAAAATGAATATGTAGCCATAACATCAGAAGATCTGATGTGCCAAAGAGGATAAGAAAATACAACTCAAATTCTCTCACAAACTATTTCAGTAATCTTCATATACGTCTTGTTTCGTAAAGTCTCCTTCAAATGAACCGACTTCTCCCAATTGGTGAAATTGAAACCAAAGTACGAGCCAATTCGACAATGAAGAAGAGTGGCAAGTCCATCTGCTGATTGATGCTCTGACCACAAACTCATGATCACAACAAAAATCATCCACACATTAGGGATAAATAAGATATCGGCAGTTGTTGAAGAATCCGAGTTGGGTAACCACAATACCCGCACGAAGTACACCAACACTCAAATTCTTCGATATGATGCCTCCACCGAGGAAATAACAATAGCCGCTGCCACCACTGCCCGCTAGGACAAAGTTTTCACTTGGAGACTTGGTGATGGGGTGGGCTCGAGACAAATAGATGGCGCCCTCAAGAGGGAAAATGGCGCCCAAAGACGTCGTCACCATCGAAGCCGACCAAGACTTGCATGACTTTTGTCATTGCACCCTAGCCTACCGCAACATAGTTGTCGGTGTTTTGTACCGCCGACTAGTAAACTTTTATGCGCGTCAGGCTCGGATGGCTACGCGAGAAGCTGACACAAGGGTTTATACTGGTTTAGGAAAATGCCCTACGTCCAGTGTTTGAGCTACTCTTGTTACTCGCGTCAGTTGTAGTAGGGGTTACAAGCGGGGTGAAAGAGGGAGAGCTCCCAAGTCTTTGGTGGTCACGAATGAAGGGGTGTGTAATGTGCGTAGGTAAGTGTGTGTGTGTGTGTGTGAGCGATCCCTCGAATGGGAGCCCTGCCTTTCCCTTTTATAGTCCAAGGAGAAGGCGGGGTACCATCGGGAGGAGGGAGAAGAAAGACGTGGAAGGCCGACCCCTGGTGGTCGGGACGTGTTTGCTGGCTTCTGGTTGTCTTGACGTTGGCGTTGGGGAGATGCGTATCCGCTGCAGGGCACGCCATCTTGACTGGGGTCATCATGACGTGGTTTCAGGGGTGTCACCTCAACCATCAATTACCACGTTCGTAGCTTGCATCATAGGGACGTAGTCTGCGGCCGCCCTGCACCTGCACCGTGTGGGGAACTAGGGGCGAAATGCAGGAGGGCCCGTTGGCGTGAGCGCCCGATCCCCTTGTCGGGGGTCGGGCGAGGCGGGGGCCCTTACACCGTAGCCTGTGGTGTGTAGGCATAGCTGTGAGCCGTCCTCTCACCCTGTTTCACACGGGAACCAGGGTGAGGCATGTCGGATCTCCGCTATCGAGGGTGCCCGTCCCCCCATTGGGGGTTGGGCGAAGCGGAGGCCTCCCCCGAGCCTTGTTGACAGTTGTTAAGTATCAACTTTAGCCGTCAATATTCTCACAAATAAAGGAGAAAAAGACATTTCTTACACGCATTTTAGTTAAGAATAATGTAGTTCCACTTGTCCTTGGAGATTATTTGTTTGTAGGTGAATAAGCACAAAAAGAGTGAGAAAACCACCTTCTATGATCCAAGTGATGGAAGCTCGACGAATCAAAGATCGCCACGTGGACATCACATGGATTGAAGGGCCTACGGCTGCCCAAACCAACTCAAAATGTTGTATACACCCATAACCTTCCCAAAGGCCCATATAGCAGACACCAGACCAAAGGAGGGGGCCAGGGGGGCCACAAGGGGTCAGCCGAACCCTGGGTTTGGCCGAACCACCTTTGTGGCCAATGATCCTTGCCCTTCACGTGGTGCTTGCTTATTGGTCCCTAGAGGCGGTTCAGTGGTGTACGCAGTGCTTTGATGCTCGGAGCAGGGGTGTCCTAGGCCTATAAATAGAAGGGGAGGGGGCTCACTTATGAGAAACACAACTTTGATTCATTCTCTCCCTTTTGGTTTCCTAGGCTAGTGGAGTAGGCTAGAGTAGTTCTACTTCAGGTTCCAAGTCTACTTTGGGATCTAGGTATGAACTTTGTATCTTTATTTCTTAGTATGACTTTGATCTACTTCAGTTATACATCTATTTCATATAAAGTAGTGATTTTATATATGGGTGATATGTTCTTGTGTTCTTCGTCTGTTCTTGATTTAGAGGCTTGTGTTCTTCATGAACACAACCCTTTGATCTTGTGGTACAAGTTCATAAGTTCTCGTATCCGTTTGTATGACTAGCCCAATTTGATCTAGTTTGTGTACATAAGTGTGTTGCAAGGTGTTAGTGTTTATGCTACAGTACTCGGTGCAAGTGGCTAGTTATCTGGTGGCTTCGACCTGGGTCACAATAGCCTGGGCCGATCGGAGTCTAGTTAACAATGCAAGCATGGTGCTTGGGTTGTGTAGCTTCGTTGGATATGAGTGTGCCCCATGGATAGATAGAGGTAGGCCACGGTAGTGACAGCCGTTGGACCCTTTGCAATCCTCCATGTTCAGGTATCGCTGTAGGAGTGCGTAAAATCTAGCAACCGCTGTTGTGCTGAAGCGGCGTGGGGGCTAGCTCCCCGTTTGTACTTGGGTGATGAAACGATAGTCCTTGCAATACATGTGTACCTTTCTTGTGTCTTCTGACTTTGTATGAGTAGTACATTAGAACCTAGAACTAACTTGTATGTCTACCTCCCTATGTCGTAGTTATCCTGGGATGAATCATTGTGTGTCACACTACCCTCATTATTATCTTTATCCTTACCCCTGTGTTTGAGCATTTGTCTCTTCCCCTACTCATGACTTATATTCATTGCAAAAGTAAAAGTTTTGTTATCCTACCCACCTTTCTTGGATTCGATACCCTTTGGAATACTCCTTTGGGGAAATGCTACAATGGTATATCCGTGCGCTTGCGGATTCATTTGTGATCGTTAGGATTACCACATGGTCATTTCTGGCGCTGTTGCTAGGAACACATAAACTTAGCAGCGACGTTAAGAAATGCCAACAAGCATTTCTGGCACCATTGCTAGGGAAGGCATAGGATAAACAAGACTTTACTTTGCATATGTTTATAATCATGATACGATAGAACAATTCTCAATGCAGGCTAACCTTGATTGTCTTCTCTATCTCTTAGGATGTTGAAGACAGGTAGTGTATGACTGGTTTCGACTTACCACCAAATTTCACTGAGAATCCGGAGTCACTTGTAAGGAAAGCTCGAATTCATTTCAGCTCTCCTCTGCGTGCTCGTTCAGAAGTCGATCCAGCTTCCTTAGTGCCATCCACATCAACCGCTATGGCCCAGAAGATGCTTCGTGATTACTTAGCTCCTTCTGCTTCCCAGGTGCTGAAAGGCCCTGAGGTGAACACTGGGACTGAGAGTTTTGAGATCAGAACGGGTCTCATTACGATGGTACAGGCTAGCCCATTCTATGGCTAAGCCAATGAGGATGCAAGCGCCCATTTGCAACAGTTCCTTGAGCTGTGCAGCACCTTCACCATTAAAGGAGTGAGTGAGGATGCTATTCGTCTTTGACTATTTCCATTTTCTCTTCTTGGGAAGGCGAAGCAGTGGTTCTACACAAACCATACGGAGATTAATACATGGGACAAATGCTCGGTGGCATTCCTCACGAAGTTCTTTATGTTGGGTAAAACCAATGCCCTCCATGGAAGGATTTCGAGTTTTCAGCAAGTAGCAATAGAATCAATTCCCAAGCCATGGGAAAGGCTTCAGGAGTACATCCTGGCCTATCCTCACCATGGGATGGATAATTGGCTTATTCTTCGGAACTTCTATAACGGGCTGACTCCGACAACCCGAGGCCATGTTGATGCTGCTGCTGGAGGAGCTTTCTTCTCGCTCACTATTGAAGCTGTTACATCACTTATCGAGAAGATGGTTTCAAACCAAGGGTGGAGTGATGAACGACTCCAACCACATCAGAGGGGTATGCATACTGTCAAGGAATCAGACATGCTTACCGCCAAAATGGACCTCCTGTTGAAGAGATTGGATGACTACACCAATGAGAAGGCTGCCATGGCCAGCACTACTCATGCTATGGATTTTCACATGACTTGTGAGGTCTGTGGTAACACTGGCCATTCGGGAAATCACTGCCCTGAAACTCAGGAGGATGTGATGTACATGAATGGCAATAACAATGGATATCGTCCACAAGGAGGCCAAACGTGGAATCAACAACACCCTTATTATCAAGGAGGTAAGCAAGCTAATTCTTTCAATCCTAACCAACCTTCCTTGAGAGATCTTATTTTTGGGGAAGCTAAGATCAATGAAAATGTCAATAAAAAGATAGCTGCCTATGATAAAACCTTGGAGAGCCTCAACATTAAAATTGACGGTCTTTCTTCTGCTCTTAAGAACCAGCTGAGCTTTAATAAAATGATAGAAACCTAGTTAGCTCAGCTGGCTGCTGTCGTTCCGCCTGTTGAGAATGCTAAAGCGGTGACCACAAGAGGGGGTAAGACCACTCGTGACCCGCTATATCCTAACCATGTAGGAATTGACAAGAGAAGCACAAGGGAGGTTGAGGACTCCAATGAAGGCCCATCCAACACAGAGGAGCCACCACAGGTAAGGAGGATGCCCACGGAAACAAATGCACCAGAGGGGACAACGGCATGACAAGAATTCGTTGAAACCAGTATTCTGCCATTCCCCCAGCGAAATAGGAAGACGACGGTGGATGAACAGTTCACTCGCTTCGTGGACATGATCCAGAAGGTGTACATCAACATTCCACTTCTTGAGGCAATGCAAGTACCTACGTACGCATGTTACCTCAAGGACATTCTCACCAAGAAGCGAGCCTTACCCACTTCGGAGGTGGTAAAGCTCACCGAAGAGTGTAGCGCAACTATACTCAAGCATCTCCCTAAAAAGAAGAAGGATCCGGGGTGTCCCACGATCACTTATATGATCAGGACACATCATTTCGACCAAGCTCTCTGTGACCTTGGAGCCAGCGTCAGCGTCATGCCAAAGGTAGTTTTTGATCGCTTGAACTATACGGATTTGTCTCCAACTCCTATGTAGCTGCAGCTAGCTGATTCATTAGTCTGGTACCCGGAGGGGATAGCCGAGGACATCCCAATGAGAATCCGGGATTGCTTCATCCCTGTCGGCTTCGTGGTACTCGACATGGATACTGAGAAGGAGTCAATGCTCATCCTTGGGCGACCATTCTTGAGCACGGCTGATGCACGTATTAATGTGGGTGCTGGAGTAATCTGACTCCACATTAATGGCAAGGAGGAGAAGTTCGAATTCCAACCGAGGAAGGAGCAATGGTCCATGATCAAAAGCTTGCAGAACCCTAGCACCTCAATTAAAGAAGTCGAAGTGACACCCCCAAAAGTGGACAACCTTATCTCATTCATGAACTACATGATCCAAGAGCAACAAGGGATGAGTATGAGGTCGGGGCTATACTGGAACCCTCAGCCCCAGTCCAAGAAACTACCCTCTGTACCAAGCAAGCTTTAGGTCATCAGAAAGGTGTGGAAGCAGGTAGAACAGGCACCAACACTTCCTTCTCCAAGATTGGGTGCCCCTTTGCCAAGGTAACTGTAAAGGAGAAGAAGTCCTAATCAGCAGACTCTAAATGGTGAGCCCTTCACCGAAAGGTAAACTCGGTAAGTTATCACGTATTTCCCCATTTCAATAAATTTCTAACACTTAAAGAAGCAAGCAATCCTTTCTCCCTGTTCTCTGCAAATTGTCCATCCAGACACTACCTCGAGTTTGCACCGTGCACTAACTCGGAGCAGCAGCCGCCGCCACCACAGCCTACCACGCTTCCGACGTCGGTAGGATAGGCCTCAGCTGGGTACATGTCTGGGGTAGCACCCAGATATGCACCCGGTTGGGATCAGCCTATCTACCAGCAGGGCGCGAGTAGCTTGGCTTGGGCTAGTGCAGGCAGCGATGAGTGGGCCATGCCCACCAGTTCCAGCTCTGGTGGTGTTCCGTCCACGTCCTTCAGACGGCACTCGTCAGCTACTGCTCGAGATGCCCATCTCGTGCAGCAGATGAGCGAGCTCATCATCCATACCTCGGACATGGAGGAGTCGCTGAACCAGCACATCAAGTCTACCCAGGCTTGGCAGCGACAGGCTGGTGAGAGGATCGAGGCCATTCAGCAGGTGCAGCAGTAGCAGTTGGAGGAGCAGAGGGCTTACTACCGTTGGTAGGGGTACACCTTCAGCCCACAGCAGTCAGCCCGAAGCTATCTTGGGGAGGACTCCCAATCTGAGGTAACTTGTATCTTTTTTGTTTTCAGAACTTGCATGTTAAAAACCCATAAAAATTTGCAAAATTAAAAGGACAAAAAATATTTACTGCTTTCCATATGCACAGTAAGAATGTTGTTTTCTCCATGGTTGAAATGATGAATAGTTGCTCTGTTTTATTCTTCTCGTATGTCTCGCTTACAACTTAGTATCCTACTTAAGTTTTGAGTTTATTGGCTTGCATGATCAAACCTTAGCTTGAAACTTGTGGGTAGCGAAAAGAATGATCCATGCCTAGGTTTGTTGCTCAGTGGATTTTATATCTTAAATACCACCCTTAAAAACCCCAGTGGGGAAAATAGGTGATATGAGATATGGTCTTGTATTGATATTGCCTCATTAAAACCTTTTATGAGAAACCTTGTAAGGAAAACTCATGTAGGAAAAAGAGTATAATATTCATAATCATAATATTATGTATAGGTTATATCAAGGGATGTCTCCCCCTGATTCTTGCAAATCTTTGAGTTGTCTCATACCTATTCCAAAAACATATTTCTGGAATAATGATGTTGGTAAGGACTTTGTGAATAAATCTGCAAGATTATCACATGATTTTTTTTACAAGATTTCTATCTCTCATTTCATTTGTAATTGATGAGGATAGAATAATTTAGGAGCCATATGTTTTGTAAGGTTGCTCTTTATATAACATGTTCTCATTTGTGCAATACAAGCAACATTATCTTCATACATAATGGTAGGATTCATGATTGATCCTAAACCACATGATTGTTGTATGTGATTAATCATTCTGCGAATAAGGCTGGACGAAAAACTCGTAACTCGCTAGCTCGCTCGACTCGCTCTTTAGTGGCTCGGCTCGAGCTCGACTCATTTTATAATGAGCCAGCTCATTTTATAACAAGCCAGCTCGTTTTATAATGAGCTAGCTCGAGCTGGCTCGCGAGCTGCTCGCGAGCCATAATGAGCAAAGACAAATAACAAATATTGTATGAATCAGTAGAATCGATCAACGAATAATGATTGATCATGATCATGGATGATAACATACTTATATTTTTCAATATAAAATTCATATGTATTTTATTTATTTCATTTTAAATATGCATATGATAAGTTTTTTGCGAATTTATGGTTATCATCTCTATGTATATGTTTTTGTGCTCTGGCTCGTGAGCCAAACGAGCTAGCTCGAGCCACTAACGAGCCGAGCCGAGCTAGCCTTCTGGCTCGTTTGTATAATGAGCTATAACGAGCCGAGCCATAACGAGCCGAGCCACTAACGAGCCGAGCTGGCTTGATATCTAGCCCTATCTGCGAAGCCATACACATTCATGTGATGCTTCAAATAATGCAGTTATTTCAGAATGATTTGTGGATGTGGCTACAAGAGTCTGTTTTGAGGACTTCCATGAAATAGCCGTTCCACCATGTAAAAATACAAAGCCTATTTGAGATCTGGCATTATGGGGATCAGATAAATAGCCAGCATCTGAATATCCAATCATTGTTTTATCTTGGTCAAATTTCTAAAATAAGCCCACATCCGTAGTACTAATGAGATATCTGAAGATATTCTTAACTCCTGCCCAATGGCGTTTTGTTGGAGCAGTGCTATATCTAGCTAGCAAGTTTACCGCAAATGCAATGTCAGGCCTTGTGCAATTTGCGATATACATTAGCACTCCAATGGCACTGAGATATGGAACTTCTGGTCCCAATAACTCTTCATCTTCACCTTTAGGTCTGAATGGATCTTTATCAATATCAAGAGATCGAATGACCATAGGTGTTTTGGATGGATATGATTTATCCATATTGAATTTCTGCAGAACTTTTTGGATATAAGCAGAATGATGTACTAAAATCCCTGTTGGGAGATGCTCAAGTTTTAAACCTAAGCAAAATTTGGTTTTACCCAAATCTTTCATTTCAAATTCCGTCTTAAGATGGTTGCGTGCTTCATCTATATCTTGTGTAGTCTCAATGATATTGAGATCATCAACATATACAGATATAATAGAAAATCCAGTTAAGGATTTCTTGATGAATACACATGGGCAATCATCACTATTGGAAAAACCCTTCTATAGAAGGAATTCCTTTAGTCGGTTGTACCACATTCTTCCCGACTATTTTAAGCCATATAATGACTTTTGAAGTTTTACACAATACATGTTGCGTGAATGATTATTATTCGGGATATCAATTCCTTCCGGAACTTTTATGTAGATATCCGAATCTAGTGACCCATAAAGATATGCTGTCACTATATCCATGAGATGCATGGATAGACCTTTTTGTACTGCCAATGATATAAGGCATCAGAATGTTATACCACTCATAACTGGAGAATATGTTTCATCGAAATCGATGCCGGGTTTCTGCGTGAACCCTTGTGCTACAAGCCTCGCTTTGTATCTCACCACCTCGTTATTTTCATTCCTTTTACGGATGAAAATCCATTTTGATCCCACAGGAAAAACATGACGAGGAGTAGGTATCACTGCGAAGAATACCTCCCATTTTTTGGGCGAGTTCAATTCCACCTTAATTGCTTCCTTCCATTTGACCCAGTCGGAGCGCTTGATGCACTCTGCCATGGACTTAGGTTCTGGATCAATTCGAAGGTCATTTGCAATCTTAGTGGCAAAGTATAAGTGTCGACATTTGTAGTCTTTCTATTGTATGATTCTCCAAAATCAATATATTTGATGAAAATTTCATTTACCCCTTGTGACTCATCATGATTTCCCTCTACAATAGAGTCAGGGTCTTTCGATGTCCTAGCACTTATATTATTTTGTGCACTTGTGCTAGGTACGTGATGTATATGTTGAACATCCATATTATTTGGATTTTCAATATCCAATTGGTGTTCACTTGCATTTACTACTTTGGAAGTGACCTTCCTTGTTTTTCGCAGAGGCTTTTGTCAGCTTTTTATGTCCGATAGCCTACCAAGGGGGTACCCGAGGTAGTAGATTGTGCGGTGGGGGATCGCGAGACCTGGAACTCGAAGGTAAAAGTGAGGACACGAGACACAGATTTATACAGGTTCGGGCTGCCAGAGAAGCGTAATACCCTACGTCCTGTTTGAAGTATCGTATATTGCGCCTTAGGCTTGGGTGTTGAGGTGTTGGCCTGCCGATCTAGGTGCCCCGACCCTCCATTATAGTCCAGGGGGTGGGTTCCTAGTTGGTTACAAGGTAGGAGTCCTAGTAGGATTATATGGTATGAGTTCTACTAGGAATATAGGGAATTCTAGTATGAGTCCGCCTTCTTCCTTCCTTGTAGGTACCCGAGGTGTATGCCCGACAAGCCCCCGAGCACTTTGTAGTCAAAGGTAGCAAGTTCGAGTAGTCTTGAAGCTTCTCTGAGTAGTTCTTGATCATCTCGAGTACTGCTGGCTGATAGAAGTCTTCAATAGTACTCAAACTGCCATGAGGCTGGAATGTGCTCCAACTCATCTGTCTTGAAGTCGAGATCCTCTCCGTTGAGGTTTTATATGGAAGTGCGATTGCGAAATCGCACTCCATATGGAGTAGCCCCCGAGCCTTAGGTTGAATCGTGACTCAGGCTGAGGGTCAATCTTGAATCTGCATCTTCCGTCTTGAAAAAAGCAGTTGATGGGTGTAGCTTAGTAGCCCCCGAGCCTTGAAATGAATAGGTAATCAATCCAAGGGTCTTCAATGTTCGCGGAAGTCATCATCTGAGTAGTCTTGCAGTGTCCAGCCCCCGAGCTTTGTGGGCCAGATGAATGGTATGAGCCATGTTGAGTGGTGATTTGAGCACAGCCCCCGAGCTTGAGAGCGAGTAAAGCCTTCTGAAGTTGTTTCCGAGTAGTAATTTGGCGTCGAGCCGTCGATCTTGAGAGGTAGCGGAGACTACCCGAGTCATCATCAAGTAGTAATTTTGGCACTAAGCCCCAGAGTTTGGGAACTAGCCGTGCCGTTGGAAGTACGCGGAGCGTCCTGGAATGTCGTAGCTGAAGCTTGACCGCCGAAGCGGGCTTAAATGCGACTGGAGTCGGCTTTTGCCGTCAGAGCGGGCTTAAATGCGACCGGAGTCAGCTTTCACCGCCGGAGCGGGCTTTAAGTGCGACCGGAGTTGACTTGTGCCACCGTAGTGGGCTTAACTGCGACCGGAGTCGGCTTATGCCGCCGGAGCGGGCTTAAGTGCGACCGGAGTCGGCTTGTGCCGCCGGAGCGGACTTATGTGCGACTAGAGTCGGCTTGTGTCGCCGGAGCAGGCTTAACTGCGACCGGAGTCGGCTTTTGCCACCGAAGCGGGCTTTAAGTGCGATTGGAGTCGGCTTGTGCCGCCGGAGTGGACTTATGTGCGACCGGAGTCGGCTTGTGCCGCCGGAGCGGGCTTAAGACAAAGCTGGAAAGCAAAAAATGAGTAGTACGTAGGGCCAAGTATGGAACCCGTAGTACAAAAAGTAGTGCTTAGGGCCAAGTATGAAACCCTCTGGTGAGTAGTACGTAGGGCCAAGTATGAAACACGTAGTACAAGGCTGAGTATCCAGAAGCGAATAGTAATCAGGGCCAAGTATGAAACCCTCAGGTGACTAGTACGTAGGGCCAAGTATGAAACCCGTAGTATAAAGAGTAGTGCTCAAGGCCAAGTATGAAACCCTCCGATGAGCAGTACGTAGGGCCAAGATGGAACCCGTAGTACAAGGGCAAGTAGTACTTAGGGCCAAGTACGAAACCCACTTATGAGTAGTATGTAGGGCCAAGTATGGAACCCGTAGTACAAGATTGGAAAGCCAAAAATGAATAAAACTCAGGGCCAAGTATGAAACCCTCAGACATCAAAAGAGATCGCGAGTGCGCGAAAGTAGTCGACTGGGTGACAAAGAGAGCACGATTGCTCGTAGGTAGTCCGTGAGACTTTTCCGCGTGGTGGAAAGCGTCATTGCACATGAAGTACATCTCTAGAGGGGAGTTCCTGTCGAGAGGCGTGCACAAATAAGTAGTCGTTGTGACTTGTCTGCCTTTCGGCGAGGAGAGCGTGATTGCGCAAAAAAGTTGCCTCCTTAGGGTATAGCTATTGTGAGCCTCTAGTATCGAGTACATAAATTTGTGGCTGTTGCCCGCATAATTCGATGTACCGAACCTGTGGCGAAGCCTCTGAAACTCAGTACACCAAAGACGTGGCCAGAGCCTACCGCTATGTAGTGTACTGAACCCGTGGCGGAGCCTCCGAAACTTAGTATGCCAAATTCGTGGTCGTAGCCCCCGCAATTTGACATACGAAACTCGTGGCGGAGCCTCCGAAACTTAGTGCACCAAACTCGTGGCTGTAGCCCCCGTAGTTGATGGAGTAAGCCCGTGGCAGTTTGGTCAATATTCCCCAAGAATAGACGGCACGATGTAGCTCTGAGGGTGAGTACCCGTCGAGAAGCGTACACAAATAAGTAGTCGTTTGAGACTTTTTCGCCTGTAAGTGAGAAGAGCGCGTGTTGTGCGCAGTGCCTCCTTAGGGTGTAGCCGTTGTATGCCTCCAGTATTCAGTACATGAAATGTCATGGCAGAGAGCCGCCTAATTTTGTGTACCAAGCGTGTGGCAGTCGGTCATCGCCCCAAGAATAGTTGGCAATGTGTAGCTCTGCTGGCGATGTGCCATCGAGAGGCGTACACAAAGTAATCTTTGACGTGTTGTCCTGCATGCAGAAAACAAGCCAAAGAAAAAATAATTTATTGAAATAAGTGACTTAGCTTGATTTGTAGACGAGTGTCGACGAAGTCATGACGGTCGGCGATGGAGCCGCGATGGTTGTTGCTAAAGTCGACTAGTCGGAAGCGGATCCGACTACTTGTTGATTGCGTGAAAGCCGCTCTCGACTAGTTTTCTAGTCGAGATGAATAGTCAAAGTAGTCGAGGCAGTCGTCGACGAGTCGATGCGACCGGCGGTTAGTCAATGTAGCCAGAAGTCGATGGAGCAGTGCTCGCGTACACCCTTTGTGTGCGTTGAGCAAAAATCTTAAAGCTTTCTGGTACGTTCCCGTGTGCGCGTTGTAGGATTCTTGCTGAATTGATCTCCAGCAGCAGGAAAATAGCTTCTGATCAGAGTGTTTTGTTTGCTCCCGGACAGCAGATGGTCCTGGACGAAGGCCACAGACATGCACGCGCATTGACACATTGGTGCACGGTAGAGCAGTAGCCTTTGCCGTCTGACGTCGATGAGAACAGACCCGCGACTTCTCTTCTGTCGGACTGATCTGATACTGCAGCTTTTTTTTCTTCTTCTTATGGAACTCCGGCGACAAGACCGAGTACTTTGCTCTGCTTCAGACTCGATAGAGGAGATCAATTCCGGGAGATTCCACCATGACGCCGCAACAGAATCGAATCCGCCGATTTCCAATTCAATCCCGTCTTGGATTTAGATGCAGGGACATGGCGAGTTGTGGATCTGTATCCCGCCAACTCGTCACGTCTCCACGTAGATTGATCTTGAGGTCCTTCGAATTCACCTGATGATCTCGACGATCACCCCTACCTGGCGCGTCAGATGTTGGCTTTTTATGTCCGGCAGCCAACCAAGGGGGTACCCGAGGTAGTAGATTGTGCGGTGGGGGATCGCGAGATCTGGAACTTGAAGGTAAAAGCGAGGACACGAGACACAGATTTATACAGGTTCGGCCCGTCAGAGAAGCGTAATACCCTACGTCCTATTTGGAGTATCATATGTTGCGCCCTACGCTTGGGTATTGAGGTGTTGGTCTGCCGATCTAGGTGCCCCGGCCCTCCTTTATAGTCCAGGGGGCGGGTTCCTAGTCGGTTACAAGGTAGGAGTCCTAGTAAGATTACATGGTATGAGTTCTACTAGGAATACAGGGAATTCTAGTATGAGTCTGTTTTCTTCCTTCCTCGTAGGTACCCGGGGTGTATGCCCGCAAGCTTTGGTATAGCCTTATCCTTTGTAACAGTACCTCTCCTCCTCTTATTTTGATTTGGGAGTTCTTGAGTAGGAATTGTTACTCTTTCTGGTACATTTGCAGCAGGATTATGTGATTTTGTGACACCTTGTTAGTCAGTAGATGCTATCGGCAGATTATTTGCAATGTTTTGCAAATTGGTAATCTTCTGAACTTCACGTTCAGATTCTATAGTACATGGATCATAGGACTAAATACAAGTTGTATTCCAATTTATTTCCTGGCATTCTGTTTGGTACTTATCTCCCCCTAATGCTGGGAAATTATCCTCATCGAAGATGCAATCAGCGTGCTGAGAAGTGAATAAATCCCCTGTGAGAGGTTCGAGGTACTTGATGATTGACGGTGATTTGTACCCCACAAATATCCCCAATTTCCTATGGGGGCCCATTGATGTAAGCTGCAGTGGTGATATCGGTACGTATACAGCACAACCGAATTTTCGCAGATGGGAAATACTTGGTTAATTTCCACGTACTAACTACAATGGGGAAACCATATTGTATGCAGTAGGTCTTATTTGAATCAAATCAGCGACGTGTAAGACCACATGACTCCAACATGATGTTGGTAGATTGCAATTTTGTAGTAATGGTCTAGCAATTAATTTTATTCTCTTCATAAGAGATTTGGCAAATCCATTTTGTGTATGTACATAAGGAATAGAATGCTCCACATTAATGCCTAGAGCCATACAATAGTCATTGAAGGCATGTGAAGAAAATTCAGCGGCATTGTCCATCCTGATAGTTTTGATAGCATATTCAGGATAATGTGCTCTTAATTTGATAATTTGAGCAATGAACCTTGCAAATGCATGGTTTCTTGTGGACAATAGACAAACATGGGACCATCTAGTAGATGCATCAATAAGTACCATAAAGTACCTAAGTGGTCCAGTTGGTAGATGAATAGGATCACAAATACCTCCTTGAATGCGTTCAAGAAATTGTAGTGGTTCAGCCTTAATTTAAAGAGGGTCTTAAAATTAATTTTCCCGTGGCACATGCGGTGCACACAAGGTCTGATGGCTTGGGAAATTTTGAAGTGTTTAATTTGTGACCAATTGAATTACCGATAATTTTTCTCATCGTCCCAATGCCGGGACGACCAAGGCGATCATACCAAATCTTGAAGACATCAAGATTTTGAAAAATTACCTTGTATGCAACATGTTGTACGGGTTTGATGTATGTGTAATACAATCCTAATGATAGGGAAGGAATTTTCTCAAGCAGTCGCTTGTTATATCCGTCAGTTTTAGTGATGAATAGATATTCGTCTTTGTTGTCACTATTTATTTCCACATGGAAACCATTGCGACGAATATCTTTGTAACTCAATAGAGTACGAGTTGAATCAGGATACAGGAGTGCATCCTCAATTACTATTTGAGTACCCATAGGGAGAACAATTGTGGCCCATCCGGAACCAACAATTATAGCATCGCGGCCTGCGATGGTTGTGACATTTCCTTTACTCTTTTTAAGAGTTTGGAAATATTTAAGTTCCCTGAGTATGGTGTTAGTAGTGCAACTATCCACCAAACAAAGTTCTTCCTCCATTTGGATTGTCCCCGTAGGATAATCTATAATAAGTAAATCAAATTTTGAGATTTTGACTCATAGATTATATAATACATACTTTATTTAATAAGTATCATATGTCTTACAATAATTTGTGACAACAAATATTTACAACACAATATTACATAAATATGGCTATAGAACGAAGTTCTTTTTTAGTACCATATAGGCTATAGAACGAAGTTCTTTTTGGAAGTATAGGAACTAAGACATGTCTCCAAACATGTCATTGGATGGTAAATCCACGAGCATGTCATCAGTGCTATCCACTAGCATGTCGTCAGTGCCGAAGAAGTCATCCAACTGCGGTGGAATCTTCTCCTTGTTGTGTTCCACGGGAACATCCTTGGAGCAACTGGCGTCCGTGGTATGAGTAGTGAAGTGCGCTTCAAACTTGTTCCCATGAACTTGCTTTCCAGCATATTTTTGGTAGAGATCAACCAAATGCTTAGCAATGTGGCACTTTCTAGTTGTGTGGTTGTGACAACCACACCTCTGACAAACTTGAGAGTTTTCATGATGAGTAGGCTTTTTGAAAGTGTCCTTGCCTTTGTTAGAACCCTTGCCTTTCTTGTAATTCTGCTTCTTCCATTTCCTCTTGAAATTCCTTTTGAATTTCTTGCCACCAAACTTTTTATTATTATTCTGAGCATTGAAATGAACTCAGTCAGAGGTGCTGCACCCACAGGGCGCATCTGATGGTTCTTTGTTAAGAGCTTATCATGTTTTTCTGCTTGAAGTAAATAGTATATTAAGTCAGAATATTTGGTATATTCGTGGCGGCGGTATTGCTGTTGCAATATCCTATTTGCAGGGAGAAATGTAGATAATGTTTTTTCAATCATCTCTGCATCATCCAAAGGTTGATTGCATAAGCGAAGCTTGGTACAAATCCTATGAACGGCAGAATTGTATTGTGCAACAGATTTGAAATCCATGAGATGGAGTAGAGACCACTCCCGTCTTGCTTTGGGCAGAATTACACTTTGTTGCTGATCATAGCATTCTTTGAGAGAATCCCAAAGTTTCTTAGGATCATCTTCCATGATGTACTCATCTTTGAGATCGGGATGAAGATGATGCCTTGGAAAGTGCAAGGCTGTGCATTTAGCTGCTTCAGGGATAGGATTTTGTGGATCAGGTCCATTAATTGTTCTAATGAAACCTTTGGCAGTAAGCACAATTTTCACATCCATAGCTCAAGTTAGATAGTTGCTACCATCTGCTGCAAGTTCAATTAAATCTTTGTTGATTATTTTAGCCATTTTCCAACATGAGAGAACCATGTATAGAATTAATCTACGGAGGTAAATTTGTGTTGTAAATAAGCAAAATAATAAATGTAAGATGAGTCTTACAAAATTAAGGTATAGGACATATTAATTCCTGTAGGAATAATGTGACTTGACAGTCTCTTAAATATGTTGTCTATTTATATGAAATTTGGATATACACTTTGAAAGTAATCATCATAAAGATGTAGACCTCTCAGTGATGAGCAAAAGCTGCCTAAAAGCACGGTCTCAGGGCGAATAAATTCTTAGAAAGAACTTATCGCAGCCAGTGCCTAGGTTGCATTACCTTGTGTTTTTCCAAAAGTCATATATATAGGCCTTAATTTTAATTTTGCTTTATGTTCTACTTGATGTAGATATTTGATTAATTATTAATTATGCAAATAAAATTAAATTGCATATGAAAAATTATTCTAACACCAATAAATGATCTGCGGATCATAAAGATGCATAATTACTGTGGTAACATTAGCATCCAAATTACATAGGTGCAAATACCAGAGGGTACATATCACAATGTGCATGATAACACATATTTACATAACAATTCAGGGTCTAAAACATAAATATGCAGAACTAATTATTCTGAATATATAAATAAATTAAAGCCTGGGGGCTTCTATGTAAATCCGAGGAGGTAAAAGGGCTCCAATCCGGCCTGTTGGTGCGGCCTTCATTGGCCCAGACGGTCCAAACGGCCTGCAGGCTGTTGGCGGCCTGGCAGCCCACGACGGAGGCCCGTGAGCGCCCGTGGTGGAGGCTTGCGTGCGGCCCACTTGGCCCATGCGGACGGCCCACGTATAAAAGGGTGAGGGGGTGGTTAGGGTTCCACCCCCAATCGTCTGCCCTCCAGAAACAGCCGCTGCCGCCGCCTGTTAGGCGCGCTGCCGTCGCCGGTGTGCTGCACCGCCGCCGGTAGCAAGTCCAGCCGGAAGGCCGGCATCGATCCAAGCCACCACCAGCCGCAGATCCATTTTCCCCACCTCTTCTTCTCCTCCTCCTTTCTCCATGGCGCCCGCCGCCCCCCAAGGTTGCCGGCTTGCGCCAGCCGCCAGCCGTTGGCTGGCCATTAGTTGCCAGAGGAGAGGCACAGGGAGGCGGGGCTCCACGTGTCGCATCGGATTCTGGGGCGGCGGTCCACAGCCGTGACACGGCCGAGAGGACTCGGTCCAGTGGGAACCACCGGGTCTGTCGAGGAAGAAGCCGGCGCGGGGGCGTCATTGTTCGTGAAGAATGGTGGAGCGCCCCGACGAGCCGTCATGGTCCTGAGCATGAAGCTCAGGTGCACCACCGTGGAGGGTTCGGCGAGGCCGGATGTGAAGTTGGCGGCGGTGAAGGAGTTGACGGCGGGAGGACCGGCCTGAGTACCGAAGCCGACGATGCCGGCCGCCGCCATCGTCACCGTCGCAGAGGAGTTGAGGTCGGGAATCACCCTGACACCTTCTACATTGCTTCCTGGACGCGGATGCGGAGCACTAGAGGACGGCGGGATGGTTCCTCTGGTGGTGTGGGCGTAGGAAGACGCTGCGCTGCTGGGGAGACCAAGCCGGTGGTGTACGGCGGCGTCGCTGTACGTGTGTGCTCGGAGGAGGCATTGGTGGAACTCCCTGCGGCCGCCGGTGATGCATGGCGTGGTGGAGGGCTTGGTGGTGGAGAACGGCGGCCACGGAAGCGGCGGCCATGGCGACCACGACGTCCTGCAGGACGGCGTCCATGGTGTGCGCCTCTGGTGCAGAAGCAGCAGCGTCCCCGACGGCCACCGACGGGGAGAACGAGGAAACCAGCAGGGATGGCGATGAAACGAAAGTTCTCTGAAGCCATGGCATACCCTGAGATGGTGACGGCGAGGCCTTCTTGCCTCTGTCTTCTTGCGTGTGCTTAGTGGAGAAACAGTGCGTGATAACATGTTGAAAGTGTAAAAGTGTGGAATGAAAATGACAGGAGGCAAATGGAATGGATTGATTGATGCTGGGGGACCCTTGTTTATATACAAAGTGAAGGGGCATGGAGACACCCTTTCGGGATGGTTTCCAGAAAGGGCAGTTACCATCTAATTACATCACTAATAACTTAATTACATGATTAGGGTAATTGATCATTAATCCTGTGTTTCACAACAGATTGCAACCAAGAGCTAATTGCTGGATGATATTTAGCCGTTGCCCTGTAAATCATCTTATCAATTCAAATTATTAATACATATTACTGATGGAATATAGTTACCAAAAAGCATTGAACACTCCACAGTGACATGTTTGCGCCATTCGCACTATGGGAAGTCACACTATTAATGCATACTGTACGCTCGAATGACCATGCACGTTGGACGACAGGCCGTTTCTCTCGCAAATTAAAGCTTTGAATAAACATGTCATGATTTATGTGGTAGGTACACAAATGGTTTTGTCCAACTAATGTCATGCACTAGTTTATCTTCAATAAGAAACCATGGCATTAACTAGTTTGCGAGTTTTTAGGGCCGTGGGCGGCAAAATAATCATGACACTAGTTCATTGAAGCTTGCTAGCCATGTCACCGAACTTGAAGCCCTGTTTAGTTTTGTTGAAAGTGGCAAAAGTTGCTTTGAAATGACGGGTGAATAGTAGCAACTTGCCGCATTGGATCGTGTGCATACAGAGAACAGTACGTTTCGATGTGATGGATGAATAGTGAAAACTGACCAAACTAAACAGGGTGTGGTGTCCAGGTGATTGGAGTTGTTTAGACCATGTGCACAGAGCGACATAGTTTCTTAGGTGATTTCTATATATGGTGTGTCAGGGACACTGCTATGCAGTTTTTATTTGTTGGGACTGCTCTTACTTAATTAATTGGTCAACAACACTGCATTTTTTACCTAAAACTGTGAGGTGAAAACCCCCGGTGAGATCATTTTATATTAAAGAAGAGCGTCGGAAAACAAACACCGCAAGCAGCTAGTGAGAAACTAGCACAACGCACGCAAAGAAACAAGAAGAAAACAAGAGAGAAATAGAAAAAATGGTTACAAAGCCGAAAAAGGCTGGAAAACTACCTAAAAAGAGAGAGAAAAGAAAAGAAAGGAACTACCTAAAGCTTCAATAAAACTGTTAATACAAATTGATGGACTAGCGGTCCTGCTTGTCTGCTTGCTTGCCAGCTCCTTTGATGAAGTCAGCTTCTTAGCCATTCACACTATGTGAATATCATTTACTCCCTCTGTCCCAAAAAGAATGTCATTTTAGAAATTTTAGGACAGATTATTAAGGAGGTGAAATGACCTCAATTGCCCCTATTTATTTGCCATATTAGGTGCTAATTGATTGTTGCATGCCTACATGCACATGCACACATGCCAAATTAAGTAAAACGTCATTCTTTTTGGGACAAATTTTGAATCCTAAAACGTCATTCTTTTTGGGACGGAGGGAGTAGTCAATTCACACTATTAATAAATAAATAGTGACGGTTTATGGTTACCAAAAAAATTTGAACCCGATAAGCCAATTCTCACGTTTCTCTTGGGTCTTAACCATTCACAGTCTGCAAATACCATTAAATTTATTCCTTAATTATTAACACATATATAGTGATGGAATATAGTTACCAAAAAATTTTGAACACTCCACATACACAGTGACGTTTTTGCTTGCAGTCAGCATGCACGTTGGACGACAGGACGTTTCTCTTGCGAATTAAAGCTTGAATAAACGTGTCATGATTTATGTGGTAGGTACACAAATGGCTTTGTCTAACTTATGTCATGACACTAGTTTATCTTCAATAATCAATCGTAGCATTAACTAGTTTGCGAGTTTTTAGGGCCGTGTGGGCGGCAAAATAATCATGACACCAGTTCATTGAAGCTTGCTGGCCAAATACATGTTTGAGGCTATTCTCAGTGGAAGTTTTATTCTCTATTAATGAGGTGTCGCATAAGTAAAAGGATGACATGACATTGGAGTTATGGAAGGAGAGAGGGAGAGATAGAGTGCAAATGAGTTTCATGTAGATGAAACTCGATTCACACGGTTTTCAACACAACGAAACTCTTCTACACATCTATTGAGGGTTTATTTCATCCGATTCTGTGTCCAATTTAAAACTATACTGCCAATAAAACAATAAAAATGAAAATTGCATTATTCAGGTTCTTTATGTGTATAAGTGTGTTACAACGTCCATCAAGGATAGATACTGTATGCACTTGGACTCTCAAAATGGGGGTCCCCACATTCAGCTGCCGCCAATAATCCCCACCGCATCACCAAGCTCTCACCCACCCACTTTCTAACACTCTCGCTCTGCAGTTCCAATACTGCACTGTGATCGTTACCATAGCATTTAATATGCTAGCACATAGGGCTTTTTGCAAATTTGGCAATAACATTAAAGAAGAGAGAGATGAAAAATGCAAGAAACTAGGTCTCCCGCAAAATTTTTTTGTTTCGCACATAAAAAGCAAAGTTCGAGAAACTACATAAAGGCCGTGTTTGGAGAACTAGCCAAAAGCTATTTTGAGGGCTAAATTTTAGCCTAAGGAAATAGCCCTCCAATGAAATAGCCCTTGAGTTGTTTGGATCCAAGAACTATTTGATATTTAATGCACTTTTCCAATCATTTGAGCACAAACCACCTCTCTCTTGCCGCCAGATCCACACTGCACAAACCGCCAGATCCATACACCAACAACATGAGATGTTATTTTTGTCTGATTCAAACACAAAAATATAATTTGTCCATACACATGAGATGTCTCACACAAACATACAAGTCCTTAATGAACCGAAACAAAAAAAAATTACAAGCCATAAAACAAAGCATGTGCCAACTCATCACGAAAACCATTCATGTTGCTATCTTCAACAAGAGGTTCATCTTCTGGCCATTCGGACTGAGAGGACGTGGGCAGTGGAAAACATTTGCATCCGCATCACACAGAGCAAATTCCCTATCCGCAATTCTGCTCTCTCGAATGAAATTATGAAGAGCCATGCAAGCAACAATTATTCTAGTTTGCTTTTGTTTTGAAAATTTTGGCATGTCCAATAACATCCTCCATTTCATCTTCAAAACTCCAAAAGACCACTCTATGACATTCGTAACTTGGGAATGTGCATGATTGAAGGTTTCTTTCATACCTTGTGGCAGGGGGCCATTTTGCCATTGCTCCACATGGTACCTTGTACATCTATATGGTGAAAGGTAGCCGGGGCGGTTTGGGTATCCCACATCAACCACATAATACTTCCCTACATAGGCAGGTACACAATGAGACAAAGAGGTACAGGTGAAAATGACAGAAATACTTGTATGACAGTTGCAGTAGTTTACCTAGTGGTGGATGTGGAAATTTGTGGACATGAGTTGTCATTGCATCTTTGAACACTCTCATATGATGTACTGAACCAGGCCATCCCGACAGCACAAAGGTAAATCTCATGTCAAAATCACAAACAGCAAGCACGTTCTGTGTGGTTTCGTTGTGCCTGTTCAAATATTGAATCCTCTTACTCTTTGGCACCACAACCTTTACATGTGTCCCATCTATTGCTCCTATATAGTCGTTGAAGTGTGGCAAAAAATCTGGATTTTCTAAGTTAGGGTGCACCTCTGAAAATTCTGGGTCCCTTGGTTTAATTATGTCAGGTGCTAACCGGAGGATACAAGTCAAAACACTATCAAATGTCTAGCTTATTGTCTCCATAGACCTAACAAAATGGTCCTCAGCCTGTCTAACTGACTGTGGTACGCCAAAAATCCATAAAAACATAGCAAGAGCCTCTACAGATGATACTTGTGATGTTGACTGCAACCCATATGACTCGACCAAAGTATTATGCAGCCTATTAAATAAAGGTCTCTCAACCCTAAACATGTTGTACCAAGAGCAATCTCAGGCTAAAGTCCTCTGAACCCATTGCAAATCTGATTCCCCAGCCTGCACTCTTCTTGGCAGTTTGACAAAGTAGTTATTGGAGTACATACCAAAGATAGGGACCATTTGCACAACCAAATTCTGGGTCATCTTCAAATTCTTGCGGCACATGGAAATAATCTCATCCTCACTTGATGATGTTCTCCCTCCATCATCATCTTCTTCCTCATTCATCTGTCCATTGCCCTCATCTTGCTTCAACAAATGTAGTAAACTGTCAGAAATTGCAACAATGCACAAATGACAATAATATTTTCAGCACATAGATAAATGATGGTGTGAACCTGCCCAAATTAATTCCATCTTATTGCCTAAACCAATCCTCTTGGCCCTTAAGCAATAAAACAGAAGTAACTTGTCATTTCTGCCGGGTCAAGCCCGGTGAAATCACATGCATTCTCGGATTGAAACTAGTATGCATTAAACTCACACGAAGGCGAGTCCAGAGATTACAACCAGTCATAATTTATTACAAACCATCCCACAGGGGGTTTTTTTATTACAAACCGAGTTCTTGCATAAAGTAAAGGTTCAGAGTTCGAAACACAACGGAAAATAACTAAGCCATAAACGTAGCATTATAGGAGGCCATCCATAATGCCACTAAGCATCGTCTTCCTCCCACTCAAGCTCCCAACCAGGTGGAAGCTGACCAGGCCAAGGTGAATCACAAGCGTCAAAGTCGCCTGAAAACAACAACAAAAGCAAGGCTGAGTATACTAATACTCAACAAGACTTACCCGTCAGGTGATAACTACATCACCGACTCCTAGTCATGCTAGGCTTTTGGCTGGTGGGTTTGTTTTGCCAAAAAGTAACTGAGAGTTGATCCTTACTTTCAACATTTTAGCTCAAGTTCTAGTTCATTAACCATTCTAAGTAAGCACTTAATCTAAACAAGCAGTTGATCAATACAATTAAAAAAAAACTCGACCTGCGAGGGGCAAGCCGCCCCCCGGGCATACTGATAAGAAGAAGACCTTCTCACGCAGACCGAGAAAACCCCCGAACCCCTACCCCACCCTTACACGGAGGCGCCGTAGCCCTGTGAGCACAGGCCGGGACCTACTACGTGCTTTGGGAATTGGTGGTAGGCGAGGGGATTTTTTCCCTCTAGCCCGAAAATCCGCTCCCACCGGGAGTCGAACTCGGGACCTAGAGGGGTGCCTTGCACTCCTCTAACCAGTTGACCAGAGAAGGCTTGGCTTGATCAATACAATTAATCAAACATCAGTATTAATCATCAATTCCATCATTAAGTGGGATCCTAGTAGCCAGTTCGTTAAGCAGTCTCATATAGCTGTGAGAAACAGACGATCGATCGATTAATAACCTTGCAAGGTGGACCTAAGCACACGGAAGAATGCATACCCCAAGAGTACCAAATAAAAATGAATGGGGGTATGCACTGACCAGGCGGTTCCCGTCATTCTTCGAGTCGGGATCAGACCTACAATCCTTGGTACAAGGTTTACTGGAGGGTCTCACACCGACCAACCAGACTTACACATGCACCACACTGTTGCAAGCAGGGGGAAACGAGTTTCCCAGGGTTAGTAGGGAAAAGTTCCCTTGCCGTGCCAATCGGGTACTAGGCTTACCGGTCCCATTCCCGACAAGTGCTTAGTACGTTCAAACGCTTAACCCACGAAAGCCACTCGACCGGAGCCGATCCCATGCTCTCTCTACCACCGAGCATGTCAGTTTAACAATTCTTATGATTCCAACATAAGAAGCCTATATCTCGCGAGTGACGAACATCACTCGACTTTTACCGTGTCCTTAGGGCATGGCAACTATCGACCTATCATACTAGTAAAAGAACATTGGTACCTAGGATCATGCATCTATGGTTCCAATTCAACTCCTGAAACTTAAATGCACAAACATAGGTAAAACATAGTTGCATAAGTTAGAAAGTTGGGTTATGCTCCGGAGCTTGCCTTCTTGAGCGAAGCTAGCCTTGGGCTCTTCCGAGCTTTGGCTCAGATCTTGGTAACAATCCACGAAATTAACTCCTTCCTCACTTTCTCCTTCTTCGTTCTCCGGAATGAGTGTGTAGCTACTGTCAGGAAGTTCTACACGAGATGCGTATGCATAAGCTTTACTTATTCAAATTAAGCAAGATTACACTTCTGAACTTAGAGGTAAACATGGAGTGTATGGTTGGACTCATCATAAAGACAAGATATTCAACATACTCTTCCTTCACAAGAGCAAGGGTGTGTGTGTGTGATTTATTACTCTATCTTGATGGTGATTGTGTACACATCTATACAAAATTAACTTATTAAACTTCACCAAGGTAGGTGGTGCTGTTTAGGGTGCATTATGGTGAAGTTCAACCATATAGTTCAAGTTGTAAACAAGGGTGATCTTGGTTTTCTTTTTATTCCTTTAATTGAGCTTGATTTACTTCAAAAATTAATTCTGGAGAAACTACAAATAATCTGGCAGAGATATAATTCATACAAGCACATGATGTCACAGCAGAGCTACTGCACAATATTGGAATCAAACCAAGCTATACATCAAGCATGAAAAATCTAGCAAGATTCAGCTGTCCTAAACATGATTAATTTATACAGAAAGATCTATACATGCTCTGGAGCTCCAACTTTATACACAACATCTTTGTAGTAGATCTAGGTTACACACAAAATTTTGGATCCAGAAGCTCACTATAACATGCTCCACAAAAATAACAAGATTATATTACTGAAAATAAGATCTAATTATTCAAGAAGATCTGGCTAGGAACTAAAGCTAATACTTCTACCACAACAGTAACATACCATAACTAAACCACTGTAAAGATTTTGAGTTTAGGGGATGAACAGATTTGAATCTAGCATTTAAGGTCCTAAACAGATCTAATATTAAAAAGGTCAAGATAAACATGTCAAGAGGTTCTGAAACTTTTACCAGAGGTGAAACTACTCATACATAGGCTACTGCAAAAAGTTGGGATGGATTTACTCACTGAATAAATCTAAACAATTTATGAACTAAAACAGAGACATAAGTCAAAATAAATTCACAACTGGATCTAGACAAGGAATATATGTGCCATCTTCCTACACAGATCTACTCATGACCATATACACATCATATCCAAAATTCAGCTACAGAACAGATTTAGAAGTTGAATTATTTCAAATTCATCTCAAACTGAAATTTGAATCTAGTTTAAAAACTAAGCATCAAAATTATATATATGCTTTCTAGAAAAGGTAGCATTCATCACAAGGATTCCAAAACATTTGAGTTTGCATTTTGCCAATTTTTTTGTGATTTTATATGGATTTTAAAAGTTTCTGTGTTTTAGATCTAGGGTTGAAGAATCTTTATTCATCTAGGTCCTCGAGTTTTATTTCGGATTCACATCCATGCGCTCGGATATAACACATGGGTCCCTACTAAGATCTCAATCTTCACAAGAATGCCCTTGGCGGCGCAAGGGAGCTCGCCGCCGGCGAGGGTGTTGCCGGACTGGGCCAGGAGAAGGGCTAGGAGTGCCTAGGGACTCACCACGGTCCGATTGGTGGTGTTGGTCGCGGCGTAGGGAGCTCCAGTGACGGCCAGCGGCGAGGCAGCCGCCTCTGCTCCAACTCCGGCGAAGACAGGGGCGATGCTAGGCAATGTGGGTCGCTGGAAGCTTCTATGGGTTTGTGGGGGTGGTGCTAGAAGGCTTAACGGGCGGCGGTGTGGCTCGGGAAGGGAAGCTCCATGGCGGCGGCGCTAATGGCGGCCGGTGGAGCAGAACACACGCGCGCAGGGTCTCGGGCTCCCTTTTATAGGCGGCTATGGCGGAGGCAGGGCCATAAGCCTTCGCCACGAAGGCTTATCCAGCCAGCTAGCAAGCTGGCCAGCGCCGGCCACTGGCAGGGTTGCCATGGCGCGCGGCGGCACGGCGCGTGGCCCATAGGCGGCGTAGAGATAGGCGCTCGAGTGCGTAGGGTGGGAGGTGGCGTTGTTGCGGTCGATGACGGCGTTGGCGACATGATGGGGCGACGGCCATGGCTCCCTCTCTCCCGGAGTGGCTCCCTTCATGGAGGCCGCGGTGGCGACGTCCGCTGCGTGTCGACGGCTTTCGCGGGGAAGGAGAGAGAGCGGGGAAGAGAAACAGTGGGCAGGGCGACGGTTTTCCGTCGGCGACGTGGCAAGCAGTGACGGCGTCAGCTGGGGCCCGACGGCATTGGGTGACGCGTGGCACGAAAGCTGGGGCGGCGGCTCGGCGCGGACTGGCGCGAGCTCGGTGCGCTCCGGGGCGCCAGAGCGCCGGGACACCTGGTCAAAGCCCTGTTTGACCGTCGTTTTCTCCAAAACTTTGAACTGAACTTCAAATTCTCCCAAAATAAAAGTTGGAGCTGGTTCATCAGGCTACAAAGTTTACAAAGGTCGACATAGGATTTGGCTTATGGTTTGTCCGGGAACGCCAGTTGAAAATGGCAGGGTGCAGAGCCCGATAGAACTATTCAAACTGGCTTGGACCGAGTTTTTGAATGGTTTCTGCTCAAAATTTGAAATGCCGCCAATTGAAAAAAATGTGTTCCCGGAGATAACAAACAACTTTCATATTGGCCTATTTTCAAGTTGTTATATGAAATCTTGAGTTATAACCATGCCAATAGAAGGATGTCTTAGGGTCTTTAGGCTTTAACTCCTCAATTAGGGATTAACCCCTCATTTAAATAGAGTTAAACACCCGGGGTGTTACAGATGGTAGCTAGTACAAATGGCAATAATATTCATCATATCACACAGATAAATGATGATAGATACCACAAAAGATAATAATATTCATCACATCACACACATAATAGGTTCAACACATCAGACCACACATAGTAGGCTCGTCAAAGCAAATAGTTCCTAACTACTCCAAATTTTGTTCCCTGCACCATTTCTTGAAGTAATTAAATCTAAGCTTAGGACTTGGTAGGCCAGAAAAGAATTCCCTTTGGAAGGGATCTTGGAACATCTTGGCCATAGCAAACACAGCATCACTGGTTTGCTCAATGCCACACTCAAAAGCCAGTTGCTGACACCTCTTCACTGAACTGGCCTCCTTGTCACCAGCACGTTTTAGCATTTCCTTATTGTTGATTTGCACGACCTCCTTGAAGGTAATGGATATGTCCTTGACATACCGAACCATTGGACTTTTGCTCTTCTTCACTGGACTGTCACAAGTGCTTGTAGTACTAGCAAGAGACCTCTTGCTCTTTTGGCTACTTGTACTTCTAGGTGTTTGTACATAGTCCTCCTCTGCTTCTTTTGCCCATGCATCTTCAGCACCTTCCTGTACCTCACCAAAATCATCTCCAGGCACAAAGGCAGTGCTTCCATCCACAGTATTACCACGGAACATTTGCTCAAGCTGGTCCAAGTTTGCTGGAGGACCCTTCAACACCTTCTTTAGGTACGGTTCGCCCTGCAGGAATCCACAGCCACATAAGGTACTTTGAATCAAAACAAAAAAATAGAAAAAGTTTCCTCTATACTTATTTTTTAATCAAAACAGAAAAAGAGAATCTGAACGACTTCTTAATTAATCCAAAAGAAATCACATTTTCTTGCAAGTACAGGCAATCAATATCAAGCCTAAACCCTCTAGGCTACCGGGAAAGAAGTTACCACAACAAAACCACTACTGATGAAGATTTACATTTCCACACATTATTGTTCATCTTTTATCCTTTTTTCCATGCTAGGCACAAAGAAAATAATTAAGAGAAGATAAAGTGATCATATAACCAAATAATGTGAACATTGTCTTCTTGTCATAAGACAGATTGCATAATAGGTGAACTATCACCAAACTGTGAACAACACAGGGTACCCATAATCCAGAATTCATCTAGGATGAATTCGAGCCTAGACAGACAATAGGCAAAGGCATTGTTGCAGGATCACTCAACTAGATCAAGTGGATTGTTCAGTTTCAAAATTTTGGGAGGCCAGACCATCATGAAGGTAACTCCACACTGTCAGAGTGCGCAGTGGATTCCGGCCCGGCCCGCTATACCCACAAGCCGGCGCCAGGCCTTAGGTCCACCGGAGTCCACAACAACAAGACCTTAGGCCTAACTCAACCAAAAAGACTAGCCTGTTGGGTGAGGACTGCCCCCATTGTACTCCCCCACTATCAATTTCTGATGTGGAACTAAACCTAACAATCTCCCCGGTCACACATTGGGCCCCAACTCTTCCATCACATATAACACATGTGATCCCCCGAAGAAGCTATCCCAGGCCCCGAGTCCAACTCTCCAGTCACAACATGACCCGTGTGACCCTTCGGAGACGTTCACGGGCTCCCCCGTCACCATGTGACCCCGGAGATGTTACCCAGGTTTCCTGACCTTCGGCTCTGATACCACTTGTCAGAGTGCGTAGCGGATTCTGGCCCGATCCGCTGTACCCACGAGCCGACGCTCCACCAGACCTAGGTCCTCTGGAGCCCACAACAATAGGCCTTGAGCCTAACTCAACCCAAAAGAATAGCATGTTGGGTGAGGATTGCCCCCACTTTATGTTCTACTCCCCCACCATCAATTTCCAAAGTGGGACTAAACCTAACACACTCTATACTCGAACACCAAGTAGAATTCACTCTCCACCCTACAAACCCAGCAATGTTTCCTGTGTTGCAATCGCTATCAGTATCATTAAGCCAAACAAGAATCCACGATCACTTGCATGGATGAGATAAAACCTGGAGTCATGTGCACGTGCGTTACACTCAAGGATCCCATAATAACTGCAATATATTTTGTTGGTAACTACGACTCCATTAACAAGTGCATATGTAGCACCGTGGACTACTGCAGGATAATGACCTCTCACTTGTACTGATGACATCTTCTTATAGTTCGATATCTATTGTACAGGAATGCATAACAGATGCATGCATCACTACCGGAACAAGAGACTTTACCGTGCCTTTTTCGCCCATGCGCACGGCAAAGGCCGCACGACAGCGATTTGCACGGCAAAAGGGTCTTTGCCGTGCGCTTTTTATCGCGCGCACGGCGAACCCTTTGCCGTGCGCTAAAGTTGCCGCACAGCAAACATTTTCGAAATGAATTAAAAAATCATCGTGCGCCAAAGTTGCCTCACGGCAAACATTATTGAAAGGAATAAAAAAAGTCCTCCTCTCGCGGCCCGCTGTTGCTGCGGCCGCCGCCGTCGAGCACTACGACCACCAAATCCCCCACCGCCGCCACCCGGCCCACCACGCCATCCACTACCGCCGCCGCCGTCCGGCCCGCCACCACATCCACCGCCGCTGTCGTCCGGCCCCTGCCACCACCACGCCGCCGCCGCCGCCGCTGTCCGAGGCCCGCCGCGGCCAGCGCCACAACCACCACCACCACGCCGCCGCCACTGTCACCACGACCTGTGGAAAAAACAGGGAGAGGGAGGGAGATGTTAGGAGAGGGAGGGAGCTCGTCGGCGGAATCCGAGAGAGAGAGAAAGAGTACCTCCGGCGGTGGGGGCCGGGGAGGGAGATCCAGCAGCGGCGCGTCGGTGGGGGGCCGGGGAAGGAGATCCGGCGGCGGTGTGTCGGTGAGGGGCCAGGAAGGAGATCCAGCGCCTCCGCCGCTGCCGCGGCAAGGAGCTCGGGCCGCCGCCGCCGCCGAGGAAGTCTAGCCGAGCTAGAGGAGGGAGGGGGCACGGGCTAGGATCCGGCGGAGATGGCCCGCGGTGGTCGGAGAGGAGGCCGCGGTGAGGAGGCCTTGAGGTCCCGCATGGATCTGGAGAGGAGGCCTGCGGTGGCCGGAGAGGAGGGAGAGGAGGCGGATCCGTCGGGAGGGGAGCTAGGGCGCGCCACCGCCGGGAGGGGAGGGACCGCCGGGAGAGGTGGTCGCGGGGTGGGTGGGTGAGGCCGCTGAGAGGATAAGGGAGAGGGAGGGTGCGGCAGAGAAGATAAGGGAGAGGGACTGGGAGGAGAGAGAGAGAGGTGGTGGTGGGGCCGGGGTGGGACCGGGAGAGACGTGAGAGGAGGGAGAGGGTGCAGCGCAGCTTTGCCGTTGCTCCCAGAGCGCATGGCAAATATTTTCCTTCGCCGTGCGCTTCAATTTGACGCACGGCAAATATTTTCTTTTGCCGTGCGTCTCCTTTTAGCACACAACAAATCATAAATTCTACAATGACAATTAATTAAGTAAAATTATCAAATGAATTTTAAAATTACTAAAAATTAACATGACATAATTTATGATGTCTATTGCGTATAGAAAAACGTTTGAACTCAAACTCAATTCCAACGTCATTTTGCCTATAAATCTAACATCATACCTCTCAACTTTCAGAAACTTCTTCGGAGATGTTTCGATTTGTAAGCATCGTACATTACAAAATGTTCGAAACCCATTCAATTTTTTACCTTAACCTCTACGTATGATATCATGAGATATTGACAAATATCATAATTTTCAGACTTCATTTGCTTTTTTTAGAATTTTTAAATCATTTGGACACACGGTCGTGGTCATGTTTCCTGGTCAAGATGTTCGAAATTTCTTTTGATTTCATGAAAAAGGTCTTAAATTGGGCTAAATAACATGAATATCAATTTTCCACTCATTTTATTCTATTATTTGAATCACTTTTTAGTTCAAATTTGATTTGATTCAAAAAATTGCTTGAAATGTAATTAATTAGTTAAATATATCAAACAAGTGAAGAAATGTACCAAATTTTAACATGATGTATCACATGTTGTATGTATAGAGTAGAAAAAATTTCAAGGTCAGGAGAATTTTTTTGGGTGGGCAATTGGATTTGGGACATAGGAGGATATATCCATAGAAAAATATACTTTACCGTGCGCAAAAAAGAAGGCGCACAGCAAACTCATGAGTTTGCCGTGCGTCACAAAAAAGCGCACGTCAAAGATTTTTTTTTCTTGCAGTTGCGTTCCGGACGGAGAAGGGTTCATGGAAAAAATAACTTTGCCGTGCGCAAAAAAGAAAGTGCACGGCAAACTTATGAGTTTGTCGTGCATCGCAAAAAAGCGCATGGCAAAGATTGAGTTTGCCGTGCGCAAAAAAAAAAGCGCACGGCAAACAATGAATTTGCCGTGCGCTTTTTCATCGCCGTGCACCCTATAAATAGCTTTGCCGTGCACCTCATAAAATGCGCACGGCAAAGTTTCAGACGCACGGCAAAAATCGGTTTTCCGGTAGTGCATGTGCCAAAATGCAAAAAGATCAAGCTTAGTAATTATAATTTCTAAAGAATCCAAATAAACTGAAATGCACTCAGCAGTTCTACGTATACAGAAAAACATAAGGTATGAGAGCACTAGAACATGGGAGATTTAACTCTACATATGTAATCCAATACTCAGAATCAGCATTAATGCTTCCATCTGGTTTTCTCCCTAAACCCATGTGTGATTGCAAGTAGACCCAGAAGGAGTAAATGCTTTTGAGTATGCCAATTTGATTCTTCAGCTGAATACGGGCATGCAACAATCCAGTTTTGGCATAATAGCCGGCAGCTACAGCTTAGTACCCTTCAGCACTCATTTGAGCACCACTATAGTGTCCTGCTCTAACTTGGTCTAGGCACAAACTTAACAAATAACCATTATTCCTATCAGACCAATTTGCTCGAGTGTCATTGCTTACCGGAGGGCCGCCGGAGCTGCCTAAGTTCTCCTCCACCTCCTCCTCCCATGCATGTTCTTCATCAACGTTGATGTAGTCGCCGCCGGGTGGGAGCGGAGGGCCGGTACTCCTTGCTGCACGCCCACCACAGCCCCCACGTCTGCGTCCGCGGCACCGCCACGGTTGGACGACCCGCCGCGGCTCCCACGCCCACCGCGGCTCCCACGGCCGCTGCTGCCGCCTGCCCCTGACGATGACCCGCCGATGAAGACGCCGCAGTTGCCTCCACCGTGGGCAGGCCACAACGGCATGGTGTTGCCATGTCCACGGCGGCCATTTGCCGCCGCCGACGAAGCGCCGAAGTTCAGTTTGTGGGCGCACAGTGCACCCCGAGCCGCCCAGCCGGCCCCTCCTCCCACATGATGGTTCGGCACTCCCAGAGAGCGCATTGCGCGAGGGGGAGGGGGACCGAAGCCCCGACCGTGACCAGCTCCTGCCTCGCTGTCGCCCTGGAGGTATGCGCCATAGTCGTGTAGATGGGGGAACTCCTCACCCGGCGGCGCCTGTGAGTTGAGGTCCAACGGCTCCACGCCGATGCGGTGAGCGGGAGCGTGGGTGGGGCCGGTGCGAGGGCCACACGTTGCCGCCAGCGGATGACAAGAGCTCTTGGAAGAAGAAATCGTAGCCGCCACCCTCCATGGAGATGAAATCCGGTGACGATAGGGGGCAGCGTGGGTCGGGATCGACGACACTGATGGGAGGCGGCGAGCTGGATCCGGTGGAGGGTGATGCGTGGACGGCGCCGCCGCAGACGAGAAGTGGCTAAGTGGGTGGGGGAAGGCGGCGCAGGTGCGAGGCGACGGCCCGGAAGTGAGGTGGCGCCGCGGATGGGAGGAGACGGCGCGTGTGGGGGAGGTGGCGGCGCGGGTGGGGGGGGCGCGAGGAGGCGGGCGACGCGGGTGGGAAGCGGCTGCGTGGGTGGATCCCGTGCTATTTCAATGGGCCCCACTCCAAATAGCCTCAATTAGCACCACTTGGGGGGAATAATTTTTTGGGGTGGGCTAGTTGCAAATAGTGCTGAAATAGCCCCCTTGTTTGGCTCCTCTTGGGCTATTCGGGGCTAAAAGAGGGGAGCTAAAAAATAGCTATGGGATCCAAACACGCCCAAAGTCTATCGGGATGGATATCACAAATAACAGGACACGATCGGAGGTTGGAGAGGAAGGTGATTTTGTGTGTGGGGGGGGGGGTGAGAGATGATTGGAGGTGTTTATTTTGTAGCCATAATTAGACAATGTGCACCTAGTGATATAGTTTCTTAGGTGATGTATATATCACATGGTATGTCACAGACATTACTATGTAGTTTCTTCGTTGGGACCGCTCTTAGTCAATTAATTGGTCAATAACACTGTTAATACAATGTAATGGAATAGTAGTCCTGCTTGATTGCTTGCTTGCAAACCCCTTTAATGAAGTCATATCAGCTTCTTAGCCATTCACACTATGGCCTTGTTTAGTTCGGCAAATTACCACTATTCACCCATCACATCGAAAGTAGTCACACTAATTAGGAGTATTAAATGTATATTAATGACAAAACCCATTCCATAACCCCCGGCTAATTCACGAGCCAAATCTAATGTGTCTAATTAGGATATGATTAGACAATGTGGTGCTACAGTAAATAATCTCTAATGATGGATTGATTAAGCTTAATAGATTCGTCTCGTGATTTTTCGTCCACCCGTGTAATTAGTTTTATAATTAAATTATGTTTAGTCCTCCTAATTAGCAGTTTTACACTCGTTGTGACATTTTGCCTCAGCGTTTGAGATTATACGGTGGATGGTGCTGATGATAGTGCGCTAATCCTGTGGATTTAGGGGAGGTGATATCCCTGCTCCTGTTCATGTGTCTTCAGGATTGTTAATCATTTTTCTCAATTCCAAATTTGATGCACTAATCAGAAGTAGGCTAACGGAGGGCAAGAAAGGCTTCATTCCTAATTGAAGGCGGTAATCATTTCTTCCCAATAGTTATTGTATGAATTTCAGGGTCCTCTCATATGAATCCAACAAAATCCTTCATTTATTAGCTTGAATCAGCTTTATAAATATAGATTGCTCTCTTATGCACCATAGGTGGGTGCCAAAGATGATGGGATTCTTGTTTCTATGACCTGTAAGTGTCAATTGAACTGGACCAGGTATTTGGTTTGAAACCTCTATTTCTCTAGGTTCAGCTATTTGATTAAAACTTGATGTTATAGGATGCTGCAAGTGATACAACCTAGATGTGCATATACGTTTTTGTAAACCTGTGTACATCCTAGTTAAGTAGCTAGTCCAATTGCAATCCTCTAATCATCTGATGAAATCTCCCAGTAATATAGAAATTATATGTATACATGTATTTCTTTGGTCAAGGCTTCTTAGTGTTTGCATGTTAATGGACTGGACCTGTAGTATGCACATGGTCAGATTATGATTGGAAATAAAGATGTGGTGCAGAAATTGCTTTCTTATCCAATTTTCAGTTTCAATTTTGTTCATACTATTAAATTTTCCGTCTTCTCCTGCATGCAGAATAGAGGCCGATCGACATGCAGTGCCTGATTTCCACTAGTTCATTAGTAGCATGGTGGATCTCCTCATGGCCAGGTTCAGGTTCCTCGAGCTCAGGTAGGGATGTACCAATGCCTCTGCAGCAAATTCTTTGAGGGATGGAATCTGGACCCTGGTGGCTCTCCTGCTGCACCAGGATCAGCACCAGCTCGTCCAAGGGACCACATCTGCCATGCCTGTGATAGGTTCGAAAAAAAATGCGCAGGAGGCAATGCTGTGATATTTCGACACAGAAGAATTCTTGCTGAAGAATCACGCACAAGCAGTAGCATGCGTTGTCAAGCTCTGCAGCTAACAGAGACACTTTCTGCTTTGTGGCGTTGAGGCAACACAAGTGACCACTATGGTTGCAAAACTTTGTAATAAGGGGTGGATTCTGTCCTTCAAATAGTTATAATACTCTGTCCAATCCATCATCTAATCTGGTATGATGAAAGAATCAGAATCTTGTTCTCCTCATGGTGGCTTGCGGCTTGCGTGGTGCAGCATTTGCAAGTGCAAGACCTGTTGGTTCTTTTAACACCTTGTATGTTCATTGCGCACTCTAATTGTCATACAGTTGCAATTTACAGGTGAAGTTTTGGTTACTAATCCAAAGTTTGACTAGCTGCAATATAGTATTTTGCAAACATGGTCTGTGTCGAATGCTAAATTTGCAATTCAATCATTGTATGCCTTATGATTAAAAGGTTTACAAATTATCTTGGAAAAATTCGTATGATGAAAAGAATGCGTTTTATATTAAAACCTATATATATGTTCCTCTTGTCACATGGACACTTCCATTCAAAACGTAACAAACCATTTTTCAAGCCTCGATCTGAGTGAGCAGTTATTTTACCGAATCCTTCTAATCCCTTTGTGCACGAGATTTATTTTGGATCGGGCTGCAAAAAACAAGCTCGTAATCTCCTGCAAAAATGCATCTCCAGCGTCTTTGCGGTGGGAAAAATAACAGCAACGGAGGGATGCGGGCCTCGGAGCCATGTGCTAGAAAAAACCGGGTCGGGACTCGGGACCGAGCGCGTGGGGGCCAGCGACGGAGCGAGGGCGCGGGTGGTCGGGCGTTCAAAAGTTTCGAAAATACCACATAATCTTCATTGAAACTCTCTTCTTGGGAGGTTGCTCCTCGAGATCACTAGGATTTTCATCTCGTCAGATCTTATACCGTAACGCTTTGCACACAGAACAAGCATCCAAATTCTCATATTCCTTACCGCGTTAGAGGATATAATCATTAGGGCAAGCATGTATCTTTTGAACCTCCAACCCTAAGGGCACACAACCTGTTTCGCTTTATATATTGTGGATGGCAATTCATTTTTCTCGGGAAACATGTCCTTTACAATTTTTAGCATCCCTTCAAATGCCTTATCAGACACATCATATTGCCTTCCACTGCAGCATTTTCAGTGTACTACCAAGCTTTTTGTGCCCCTGCTTGCAATTTAGGTACAACAATTTTTTGTGGTCATCTATCATGCGCTGCAACTTTGCCGATTCTTTCTCGTTTTCGTAGTCCCTCTGTGCATCCCGTAGCACCTGACCAAGATCATCAGTAGCGTCGTCTTCTGGTAACTCTTTTTTGTCAGCCTCGCCCATTGTAGTACATGCAAAAGCTTGGCCTGCAGCCCAGTCCAGAATGTTGTTATCATCCTCCTCCTCTTCTTCGTCGTCTTCCATCACAACCCCTCTTTCACCGTGCTTGGTCCAACCACATAGTTCGGCATGAAATCATATTTAATCAAGTAGTGGTGAAGAGTGCCCTAGAAAGAGTAGTCTTAGTTGTTTCTGCATTGGGAGCATGGACAACACATGAATCCCTTCTCTAACTTGTTGGCTTTGGCCACTTTGAGAAAATAATGCATGCCATCAACATACTTTTAGGTTCGTCTGTCAGCATTGTACATCCATTGCCGGTTCATCTGAATCATATTAAGTGAAAAATAGAATTACGATCACAGTAACTCAATTTTAATCCATAATAATACAACTTTTGATAAACAAACAAGACACGAGCATAAATTAAATTACAAATGGTTAGCCCTGGGCATAATTAACCGAGAACCGAAAACCAAACCAAAACCGAAGTAACCAAAACCGAAATATTCGGTCCCAAATTCGGTTCTCAGATGCAACTAACTGAATTTAGGTCGGTTAATTCGGTTCCCAACCTCAGTTAACCGAATAAACCGAACTGACCGAATATAACAAAAAGGCCCAATAACAAATACAGCCCAGCCCAGCCCAATACCGAACCTACCCCTCCACCAAAACCTTATCCCTTCCTTCACCTGTCGCCTCCCTGCCCTCCCAGACCGCACGCCGCTCTTTCCTCCACCGGCAGCGGCAGTTCTCCTCCTTTCCCCTCCCTCCAATCCTTCAGGCTCCAGCCCTGGCTCCTTCCCTCACACCTCCCTGACTCCCTCCAACCCAGGCACCCAGACGGCAGGCGGCCAGGCGCAGCCGCGCAAGCGGGACCGCGGGAGGCGGCCAGCCGGCCACCACACCCATCGCCGCCAGTGGGTCCCTGGCGCCCGACCGACTGCAGGCCAGGATGCATCGCCGGCGGCTGCGGACAAGGTGGCAGGCAGCTAGCGGCGCATCGGCAGGACAGCAGGGCCGGCTGCGAGCCTGCGACTCGTCTCCCTCAGATCTGGTGGCTGATGTGCGATTTATGCGTCCACCATTTGTGCTGATTCCACATTCTTGATTCATGTTCTGATCCATTCTCTAATAGTGATTCTGTGACTTTTTTTAATCTTCTGGAGAAGCAACCGAATCGAACTAACCGAGACCGAATTTGATCGGTTTCGAGTTTTGTAGGGAACCGATCGGTTACATTTTTTAGAGAACCGAATTTCTCCAAAAACCGAAGAACGGATCCGTTCGGTTCGGTTTAACCGAATGCCCAGGGCTACAAATGGTACATAAGTTTTGTTCTACCTTGAGACAAACTAATTAATTTGAAAAAACACTAGTGACGAGGGCTTGGATTAGGGCCCCCTAACCAACAGGGTAATCACCCTCGAGATGGAGTCTTCCGACGCCATCAACAATATCAAGACTAAGATCCAGGACAGGGGGGATACAGATCTTTGTCAAGATCCTCACTGACAAGACTTCCCCACCTCCGAGTCCACACCGCCTCGCACGAGTACTTCCCCACCTCCGAGTCCACACCGCCTCGCACGAGTACTTCCCGCCTCCGAGTCCACTCCGCCTCGTACGAGTGCTCTCCGCCTCGCACGAGTGCTTTCCGTCTCCGAGTACACCACGCCTCGCCTCCGACTACCCGTTCGCACGAGTAGTCTCCGTCTCCGACTAAGACGGGGCCCGCACAGAGAAGTCGGAGCGCGAATCAGGGGCCCCACACGAACGTGGCGTCACTCCAGCTCTCGGACTCCCCCGCGGCGAAACACGGGGCGCCAGTTTTCCACGCCATGCAAAGGCCACAGCTGGCGGGACGGGAGGATGGCCGTGTCTGACAGGAGCCGTAATGCGGCACTGTGCGACCTCACAGTCTCCAACGCGCCGTCCCATCCAACAACAGCTGCACGCCACCCCGTCAGAGCAGGCACTCAATTACCGTCTACGGACTGTGCACACCTACGCTTAGGCCATAACGTGGCGGGCCTAAGCTGCACTTAAGAAGGCTGAGTCACCGCAAGAACTACTCGGAGGAGGCGCCATGTACCAAGAACTACTCGGAGGAGGCGCCAAGTACCCAGAACAAACAGTGGCAGCGGCACACACGCGGCGACCTCCGGCGATACCACAGCTCAGCGCCCCCCAATATCACCTGACGGACATCGGTGACGGAAAAGACTCCACCAAATCATAGCACTGTAGCTTATTTTCGTTTTCCCTCTTTGCCCCTCACCCTTGCGTCTATAAAAGGGGGAGGAGTGCAACCGTACAGGGGGACGACCGACGGACGACCAAGTTTGTAACCCCTACTACAGACATCCCTGGCATAGGAACACGAGTGCTCGAAACTGGACGTAGGGTATTACTCCTTGGAGGCCCGAACTAATATAAACCCCTTGTGTCTCCCGTGCTAACCATCCGGATCCGACACACGATACGATACAAAAATCAACTGCCGGCTGTAGAGAACCCCGACAGTTTGGCGCGCCAGGTAGGGGCACTTCGTGTGTCACCGCACATCCCCAAGATCCCGATGGCCTGCGACGGCGCTCTGCTAGTGCCAGGCGATCACCTGCGTTTCGGCTCCCTCCACTTCGTCTTCAGCGAGTCCGGGGAGCCGCTCCCCGGGACCATCTTCGCGCGTCCCGAGGTCTCCATCGACAACTCTCCAGCTCCGTCCCTGAGCGCAGAGCAGGAGGACTCTGCAACCAGCATCCTGGCCCCGGTCCAGGACATCCACCCTTGGCGCTCGACAGGACCAGGACCAATGCCAGGGGCACCGACGCCGGGCGGACCGGCGCCGACACTCCCATCGTCACACCGTCGCCGTAGACGCTCGGGATAGCGTTCGCGATAGGCGTGCGCAGAGCGCCGCCGGTCAGAACGCGCCAGCTCCTCCCGGTGGATCGACGACGGCTTGCCGAGTCTCGACGGCACGGCTCCGAGGGACGCACCGCCAGCAACTAACCCGATGGCGCGACCCGTCAGGGAAGCTTTGACCGCGGCGTCGCAACTTCCCTACGGGATGCGCAGCACGGTGGCCGTGTACGCCTCATGGGTCACCACCGACATGGCTGTGTTTGAGAATCTTCCGGGCCGTCACCTGCTGTCGATCCGGGACTTCATCACCACCACGCCCGACGAGTCATACCGTGGCTTCGACAGCGAGGAACATGCGCGCGGGCACGAAAATCTGGAGTGGGATTACTCCGGACTCCAAGACCCCGAGGCGTTTCGACGTTTCCAAGCCGCGGCGGACTACTGCTTCGCCTGCCCGGAGGACTCCAGCGAGGAGAGCTACGACCCCCACACTCGAGTGCTTCGTCGCGGCTCCCATCGAGCAAGGCGACGGAGCAGAGGGAGCGGGCGACGCGGAAGCTCCCGGCGACCATGCACCGAACAACTAGCCGGCATCACCACCGAACGACGCAGCCCATGCAGCGTAGCTGGCACGGGTACGCGAGCTGGAAGCAAAGGCCGCGGAAGAACACCGGCAAGTTCGGATGCTGCAGGCTACAATCGAGGGCAAAGTCTCCACGCGCGGCGAAGTCTACGCCAACGCATGGAAGATAGAACAGCTACTGTATATCCCAGCACGTGTCTCCGGGTTACCGCCGGCTACTCTTGGCATGACCCCGACTGCATAGACAGCCCGAGTGCTACACGAGCAGTCGGGGCCACGACCAACGAGCGTAGCGCGCGCATGTACTTTTTCTGCGATAGCGTACTTCCTTTTTCCTCTTTCGCACAAGTCGATAAGAGTACTCGGGAAGCACACGCCTTAAATCGTGAAACCTCGACCCTACGCCTACACTTCCTACTCGCGCATACGGTCAGCTCCCTGCGCTACGGATGCGGCTGTCAGGGGTCAGGAACAAGACAGTAGACTCGGCCCTCGCGCTCGGGGGCTGGGCGACAACTATTTGGCCGTCACAGCAACCACGTGACATTCCTCCGATGGCCCCAGTGGCTCCTCGCGGCTCTGCGCTCGAAGGCTAGCGCCACAATACCTACAACTGGGAGTTCGAAGGCTGGCCCGTCACGGGGTTCGATAGCCGCTCCTGGGCACCCGAGCGAGGGGCAGGGAAGGATGAGCCCCAGCGGCCGGAACTCAGGCGCACGAGCGCTCTGGGCATCCCGAACTGCGTTCGAGTCTCGATGGAAAATGAAGTCATGGTTTTTCCCCGACGGAAAGGCGACGAGCCGCCGAGTCTGACCGAACGGGCTCAGTAACTAGATGACTTCACCATCAGGAATCTGAGGTCGATCACCAGCTGATCCGTTTGGAACCCGGCGAATGGGATTCCGAGGCTTCACTCGAGCTCACCCGCACGAAGCTCCCGGGGTGTCGGAGCTCGGCCAGCGAGGCAAGCTTCGACGTCACCCAACCCCTCCTTCCTAACAAAAAGGATGCGCGAGGGAGACGTAACGAAAAGGGGAACCGACTCCCCGACTAGTACCACGCGCCCCGCGCCGTGCGAGGTCACCAAAAATCCACCCTCCTCTCGCAAGCTCGGGTGCGACAACGTACATCGTCGATCAAATGCTTCGACCAGGAACGTACAAGCTACAACACGAGGACGGCACTGTCATCACCAACGCATGGAACATAGAACATCTGCGACGATTTTGCACTTGAGTAATGTTCTCTGTTTCAACTTATGATCAATGAATAATGCCATGTGTTTTAGTTCTCGCTTCATAAGTTCGCAATCCTTTTTTGTGTTGGCTTCTTCTGTGTATGTTTCAATGCTACTTGAAGGCTGAGCTGCAAGTGTCCTTGCACCTAAGCAAAAACGCTTACCGCTCGGGGGCTACCCGGGGCACGATGCCCCCCTTCCCTTTTTGTTTTCGAAAAAACAAAACGACCCGACAACCGTGTCTAGACCAATCGCACGAGCGAGCGATTCTTTTTGGCGGGACACCTATATCTTGCGAGGGAAAAGGATGCCGATCTGTGGGCGTTTCGGTGTTGTCGTTTGTCCAAGGCTCTTAGCACCTACGCCCCCGCGGCTACGGTACGAAGACTTGCAAACACGGCCCGGACCCACAGGTCGATGTCCGACTACCCTCAAAAAGAATTCGGGTAACCGCTTGGGCCCCGGCTCAAAACGTTTTTACGAAAAGCGCGCTAGTCACTTCCAGAGCGTCCCTAGGTACTCGGGGGCTGTAAACGCGTGGCGTCACCTCGCGGCTCAGGTCGAGCTTTCCGACTCTAACGCCCCCGCGGCTCCGGAGAAAAGTCCGATCGACCTGAGTATCCGAGTACCGCTACTTCGTTTCACAGTTTTTCTTGGGTACCCGAGGAAAGCTTTGGCAAGTGACGGCTTAAAAACGAAAACGAAAGCTGTTCGAAACAGTACACATACGAGTTTCAATTATCCATTATATAAACTGATACATCTAATGGGAAGGCCCGGAGCCGTCTTCTGGTGTGTCTCTTGGCATCAGGTCCAGGTCCTTCATCGCGGCGTCGGCCATGGCACGGGCGAAGGCGGCGCAGTCCTCTTCGATCTTGTCGAGCTCCTCGTCCGAGTAGCCGGGGGCCCAGCCACCACTCAGCGCCTGGAGATCCAGCCCCTGATAGTGCGAGTTGAACATGGCAAGGACCCGATGCACCACCCGTCAGGACGTCGACAGCTCCTTCTCCTTGACAGCACCCGGCAAGAGGTTGATCCGGTCACCAAGCGTCTGGGGAGGCATATGGACGGGAGGAGCGCCGAGATCCGTCAGGATTTTGTCGACATACCGACCGAACTTGGAGCAATCCACGAGGTCCTTCTTGCGCGCCTCCTCTGCCTCGTGCTGAGCCTTCCGAGAGTCCTCGAGCTCGGCCTTGACCTTTGAAGACGGGAAACGAGTCGGAACAAGGCTACGAAAAGCAAAATCAGAAGGAAGATGGGGGCAAGGTGAGAAGGGCATACTCGAAAGCATGTCCGCCAAGTTCTTGGTTGTCCCCAACATCTCGTGGATCTTGAGCTCAGCAGCGGTGACTTCTTGGGCCTTCTCCAAGAGCTTGACGGATAGTGCGGCACGAGCTGTACGGATTCCTGTCAAAAACCAGAGAGCGAGTCAGCATATGTAATGAGCAGGACGCAAGAGAGGGAACGCCAGGAAGGCCGAGGACAGGCTGCTCACCCTGAAGATCCTGCGCCAGCTTGCCGTTGATCTCGCGAAGGCAGGCTCCCTCGTCAGTGGCCTCCTGCAGCATGGTGGAGAGGTCGCCGACCTGCTCGTTCGCCGTTTTAAGGCACACCTCGGCATGCGCCAGACCTTCCTGCAGGTCGGCCACTTTCTTTTCGAGCGCCGCCTTCTCTTCGGCGGTAGCCTGACGAGCAGCCTCGGAGGCAGCGGCTGCAGCGGTAGCAGTCCAAGCCGTTTCGGCAGCAGCGGCAGCAGCTGCCCGCAGCTCCGCGGCTACAGCTTCCGCCTGGGCAAGCCTGGCCTCAAGGGCCGTCTTCTCCGACACAGCGGCGGCCGCAGCAGACTGCGCGGCCACGGCGCGGTCCTCCGCTGACTTCGCCGTGGCCTCGAGGGCAGTTCTCGCTGAAGCTTGTCCCGCCACCGCTCCGACAGCCACCAGCCGAGCGGCGACCAGCTGCATCTCCAGCTGGGCCTTCTCGGCCCGGAGCTCCTCGATGGTGCGCGCCTTCCTCGCGCTGCAGCTGGCAAGTGCCTGGACCAAGAAGAAGAAGACCGGTCTCAAAAAACGACCCAGAGACGCTAGCGAGAAGAGGAGATTGGGATCGACAAACTTACCGATGCAGCTGGAACGACTAGCTCGTTCACCGCCTGCTCCGCCCACCGAAGGCCCCACTCGAGGTGGTGGCGAGCCGTGGCCTCCTCGTCCTCGTCGTCGCTCTCCTCGGCTCCGCGGGCACCGGCCCACGAGGCACGGACGAGGCCGAGGCCGTGCTCTTCCCCCTCTGAGGCTGGGAAGGCGCGGACTCCCGAGCTCTCCCCGACCTCTCGGATGGTGGTCGGAGAAGCGCCGCCCGCCGCACCCTCGAGGGTAGCCGGCGCCCGCGCGTCAGGAAGCGGCAAATCCGAGATCTCCACCACCTCCACAACGTCAGCGGCGGGCTGGGGCGGCGACTCCGGAGCCGCGACGGGATCTGTCCCCGCTTCAGCCGTCACCTGGAGCTGCGCGGACGACGAGGACACCATCACCATCTCAGGCTCGCCTCCACCGGCCCCCGACGCCGGGGGCATGCTCGCACTCGGAGCCGCCTACGCCTCGGCGTCGCGCCCGGAGATGGGTGCCGCCGGGATCTCTCTCTGCTCGGGGGCTGCCTCCCCCACGACCGCCTCCTCGCCTCCCGATGGTGGCGGAGGCGCCGCCACATCAGGAATCTCGGCCGTCTCGGCGGCCCAAACCTCTGCTTGCGCCGTCGGCAACGCGGGCGGAGGAGTCGCCGAGCGGGAGACAGGCGGAGGGGTAGGCGCGCCCAAAACCGCACGCTTCCGCGGTGCAAGGCCGAGCGCGCCGGTGTCGGAGCGGCTAGAACAAAAAGCGAATCAAAAGCCGAACCAAAACCGAAAACAAGAAAACAAGATAGAATGGAATCGCACTTACATGGAGGAAACGACGCGGGCCCGCTTGACAGGCCTGGGAGCCACGCCCGACGACTCGGGGGCTGCCCTCTTACCGTCAGCCACGTCAGAGCGCGAGCTCTGATTATCGCGCTGGGCAAGGCGGAGCCGGAGCAGGCCCCGGCGACGCCGATCTCGCCTTGGGAGGCGACCTCCTCCTCGGAGAGCGCGATCTCCGCCGCGACGAGTCACCCGAGGGACGACGGGCGACCGAATCACGGTCCGCAGACCGCCTCGACGAGTCGTCTCGGCGCGGGGACCTCCTCCTCTCCCCCCGCTGGGCCGGGCCCGCGGGACCCGACCGGGAGCGAATAGCCCTCTGGTCCTCTCGGTCCGGGCGCGGGGACGGGCGCGAGCTGGAGCTCATTCCCTGTCCGTGGGCGGTTGGATCCGGCTGCCGCTTCGAGCTGGTCGCCGTGGCCTCCTGCTGAAGAGGGGGCGACGAAGTCGGAGACGACAGCGCGCTCCAGTCGACGTCAGCGCCGCTCTCGTCGCCGGACCACGGCGGCGACGGGGAGGGGTCCTCATCCGAGGAGACGGCGACCTCCCTCCTCTTTCGGCGCTTGGCGCGGCCGTCGTTCCGCGCGCGCTTCGCGATTTCCTTGTCCTTGTGCTGGGCCCTGCGATCAGCCCTCCTCTTGTCTGTGGCCGCCTGAGCGTGATTCGACGCCACGTCTTCAGGAAGAGGGGGCTTCGTGGGGACGGGGTCCGCGGACCTCAACTAAAAGCAGGGGAGAGAACAGGGTTAACGCGAAGAACTAAAGCTCTCGGAAAAAGAACACAAGCTAGTCGGAAAAACTAGTCGGAAGAAAGAGAAGCTTACGTATTTTTTGGTCTCCTCTCGGGGGAGCATCGCTAGAAGCCGGGACGGCGGCCACGAGTAGGAGGCCTTCCCGATCACCAGCCCCACTCGGCGCTGGATCTCGTCCAGCGAAGGGAGCTGGGGCGCCACCCTGGACCCCGCGAAGGGGGCCTTGTCGGGCGTCATCTGGCAGATGCGCAGGCGCCGTTGTTGGAGCGGCACGATCCCCAGTGCGTGGTACTGGCCGATGACGGCCGCCAAGTCGACCCCGGCATCGCGCAGCTTGGACAGCACCGCCCAGCAGTCCCCGAGCAGCCTCTTCTGCTCCGCCCCCGGGGGGCCATCGCTCCAGTTCCTCAACGAGGCAGCGGGTGTTCAGGGTCGTTCTTGAGGTAGAACCAACCCTTGTGCCACCCGCTGTTGGAACTTTTCATCGTGAAGGGAAGGTACTCGTCTCCCCTCCCCTGCATCCGAAGATTAGCGCACCCGATCGTCGCCGGGAGCGCTTTGTCCTTCAGGCAGACGAACCTGAAGAAGTACCGGAAGAGGTGCCAGTGCGCACCCACTCCCAGGTACCCCTCACACAGTACCTCGAACGCCGCCATCTGCTGGATGCTGTTGGGGTTGAGGTGCTGGAGTTGCAGCCGATACTCCGCGAGGACGGCGCGGATGAACCGCCCCGCGGGGACGGAGAAGCCTCGCTCGTGAAACGCCACGAACGAGACAACGTAGTTGTCTGGAGGGTGCGGAACAGACTCGTCGCCTGGAACACTCCACTCCTCGGCGGCGGTGAGCATTGGCAGCTGGCCGGCGGCGACGAGACGCTCGAGCATCCCGCGGGTGACGTTGGAGCGCACCCAATTTGCCATGACGCCGAGTAGGGATGGGGTGCGGCGCTGCTGGAAGGGGCGACGAAGGCGACGCGACGAGTCGAGCGAAGAAGCAGGCGGCGTTGGCTATGGCAAGAGATTGGGGGAGCGGATGGTTCACTCCTCAACTGGCGTACGGGTTGTAAAGGGTGGACGTGGGCCCCGGCCTTAAACGCTGGCCCCACCACGCCAAAAAACCGCCCGGTGGACGCGCCTCCCCAAGCGACAGAGGCACACCCGCGTGATGGTTCGAAGCCAGGTGGGCCCGCGAATCTGAACCGGCAGCATGCTGTCCCCTCCAGCCGTCGCGTCCGTCACGTCAGCCACAACAGTCAAGACAAGCACATCAACCGATGCAGCCACGATCACCACGACCGGAAATTATGGCACTTCCCCGATGATTCAAAACCCTATAAACGAGTCTACAACTCCTTCACAGGCTCGGGGGCTACATCCGGCGGATGCGCTCGCGCGCACCCACCGAGTAAATCAAAGAACGAAGATTACGGCACTTCCCCGACGTAGAGCCGGCGAGCGAGTCCTTGACTCCCATCACCGGCTCGGGGGCTACTGACGAGGGCCTGGATTAGGGCCCCCTAAGCAACAGGGTAATCACCCTTGAGATGGAGTCTTCCGACGCCATCAACAATATCAAGGCTAAGATCCAGGACAGGGGGGGATACAGATCTTTGTCAAGATCCTCACTGACAAGACTTCCCCACCTCCGAGTCCACATCGCCTCGCACGAGTACTTCCCCACCTCCGAGTCCACACCGCCTCGCACGAGTACTTCCCGCCTCCGAGTCCACTCTGCCTCGTACGAGTGCTCTCCGCCTCGCACGAGTGCTTTCCGTCTCCGAGTACACCACGCCTCGCCTCCGACTACCCGTTCGCACGAGTAGTCTCCGTCTCCGACTAAGACGGGGCCCGCATGGAGAAGTCGGAGCGCGAATCAGGGGCCCCACACGAACGTGGCGTCGCTGCAGCTCTCGGACTCCCCCGCGGCGACACACGGGGCGCCAGTTTTCCACGCCATGCAAAGGCCACAGCTGGCGGAACGGGAGGATGGCCGTGTCTGACAGGAGCCGTAATGCGGCACTGTGCGACCTCACAGTCTCCAACGCGCCGTCCCATCCAACAACAGCTGCACGCCACCCCGCCAGAGCAGGCACTCAATTACCGTCTACGGACTGTGCACACCTACGCTTAGGCCATAACGTGGCGGGCCTAAGCTGCACTCAAGAAGGCTGAGTCACCGCAAGAACTACTCGGAGGAGGCGCCATGTACCAAGAACTACTCGGAGGAGGCGCCAAGTACCCAGAACAAACAGTGGCAGCGGCACACACACGGCGACCTCCGGCGATACCACAGCTCAGCGCCCCCCAACATCACCTGACGGACATCGGTGACGGAAAAGACTCCACCAAATCATTGCACTGTAGCTTATTTTCGTTTTCCCTCTTTGCCCCTCACCCTTGCGTCTATAAAAGGGGGAGGAGTGCAACCGTACAGGGGGACGACCGACGGACGACCAAGTTTGTAACCCCTACTACAGACATCCCTGGCATAGGAACATGAGTGCTCGAAACTGGACGTAGGGTATTACTCCTCGGAGGCCCGAACCAGTATAAACCCCTTGTGTCTCCTGTACTAACCATCCGGATCCGACACACGATACGATACAAAAATCAACTGCCGGCGGTAGAGAACCCCGACAACTAGTATAGATAAAATTATGACAATCATTCGACTAGTACAAATACACTACTACAAAGGAGAAGGAGGTATTTAAGCATCTTTGGGCGTATTATTTGTGTCTGGAGGTGGATTTGTTTGACTCGAAACTAGCGGTGGAGCATAACGATCACCAAACGGAGGTTCTTCACCCGTCGCAACAGCATCTTCATGGCATATCTATAAATATCAAAGCATTGCCCTCTCCTCCTTTTTTATTTGGCTTCGGTTCAGGGTTGACTTGAGTTTTCTCCTTGCCGGCAGAAGAACGATGATTACCTCTACCATCATCACTACTCCCTCCAGCGGCAGTATCCATTCTCTCTCTCTCTCTCAAGTGTAGTAACAAAAAAACTATCTATTATCCCTAGCTCTTATATTCTAATAACTAAAAAGTAAAATTGTAGCTCCTCCTTGCTAGAAAAAAATCCATCTCTTAGCTCCTTCTAGCTAGCTAGAAATTAAAACTCAATTTTCTATATTTCTAAAGTGTACTAAACTAATGTAACAAACTAAACAAAGTTTAATTACTCTAGCTAGTTACAAATTTATTGTATGGTACTAAATTAAAATTCTATTTTTTTCTATCTCAAAAGAACTCTATTATTTTCTCTAAAGCATAATAACAATAAATGAAAAGGAGAAGTAATTAACCTATTTTCTCTAAAGAAATCCGTTTTCTCTATCTTCAAAGTGTAATAACAAAAAAAACTATATATCCATTCTTCCTAGCTCTCATTTTCTAATGCTCATATTTTCTATAAACTAACTTGAAATAAACTAATGACCATATTTTCTATAAAGAACTACATTTTCCCTAGCTCTCATTCTAGCTAAAAGCAAATTTGTATTTTCTCTATCTCTAAAACAAAAAAAATGCTTAATCAAAATAAATGAAAGAAGAAACAATGCAAGTAGCTAACTAACCTATTTTTTTATAAACAACTACTTTTATAAACAATGCAACCTTGCAGGGAAAGCCTTCTTAGCGAGGTCAATCAAGTTGTGCTTGGTTGATAACCAACGGAGCAGTGGTGTAGCGGTTGCAGGGTCGAATTGTGTCAGATTTGAAGCCGGATCATCAACGTCATGACTCCACCAATCGAGTCTACCCCTACCTCTCGGAAGATCGGGCATTGCCTACATCACTAAGCAAGGGTCGGACGGTAAAACAAAAACATGAGAGAGGCCCTCCGTTCGAAGGAAAGCCTGTGCCCAAGTCCATGACTCGAGCCTGTGCTCGGGGCCTACACCCACCGGGTGCGTTCGCGCGCCCCCGGTAAAAGAGACAACGAACGAAATACAATTTTATTCAGGGAAAATGTACAAAGGACATCGGTCTCGCGATCGTTTACAACTACAAAGATATGGACACCACCGAAGTAGTGTCGGCGCCAATGGCAGTCGCCCGTCTGGTGCAGCTCAGCTTCTTGAGGTCACGAACCACCTCACAGGCCTTCCTCTCGCATCCGGGCTACCGCCAATGCATCCATGGAAGATGAGGCAGCGATTGTCGACGTCCACAAGCCCAGCCATGCTTGGGAAGCTCGTGGAACGTCGGCGTCCACTGCAATTCCAGACCCACCCGGCACAGGTAACCGATGCACAGCCCATAGGGCTTGGCATCGGCTCGAAGTGGCTGGGACAGGACACCGCAAGAGCTCCCATGTAGAGCTCGAGCATGGTCGGGGCGTAGCCGGACCCGCTACCGCTTCCCATTCACAAGCATTCCTCTGGCATCAAGATCTATCTTCTCCTACTCTCGCCCTCAGGAGGGCGAACCTGCGCTAGCTGCGGCTGCAGAGTAAAAACAATTAGGCACATAATCCCTCACCGCTCGACAGAGTATCACCCCAGGGTGGTGCTCTATTTATAGTGGGACGAGCCCGGTTATAGCCTCGCTGTAGAAACTGTGGCCTCAGTCCAACTATTGGGCATATGAACACCCTTCTTAATGGAAGCGTGCTCTGACCCGGAGGTAGAGTGGCGATACTTTTTTGGTGCCGACACCACCCATGTGGGAAGTGAAGGGGCGGACCCGTGACTTCTACAGGTCGTCAAAGCGCCAGGTGTGGTAAAGAGTCAAAGACTAGTCTTATTAGGGGTGCATCCTGACTAGACGTGACAAAATGATTCATGCCCTCTGAACGAGTCTTCGACTCATCCACAGTCCTAGGGGCTACACCCGGTAGGTGCGCCCACGCGTCCCTGCCAGAGAAATTACGAATGCAAATGGCCGAAACCCACTGAGCCGAGGAACATTTTTGATCCTCTGCGTGAGTTCCAAACTCACCCACAGTCTCGGGGGCTACTGTCAGGTATGAATATTAGGGATACCCAATAATAAGGTGTTAAGGTCAAACAAGGCTGCACTCCGTCACGCCCGACACCGACCATGTGGGGCCGGACGTCATCCGACCCTCGAGTGAGATCGCCTCGCCGGACCCCACGCGCGAGGGTTAGATATCTCCGCCTCGGCCGACCCCCACGAGAGGGTCGGACGCCTCCGCCTCGCCCGACCCCCCGAACGGGGGTCGGACGGCATCTCCCCGTCCGACCCTTGCCACGCGGGAAGGATAGAGGGGACGAGACCCACTGTAGTAAATTCTATGGGACGGGCACGATGATTCGCGATCGCTCCATACCGGGACAGGCCATGATCGCGTCAATAGTCCCAACCGTGATACCACTAGCGCCACGTCTGCGGACTCCCTCGCACAATACCCCATGCCTTGACCATGACGGAGCTTGAATGTGGCTACAGGTGCGCACCACTGGGGACGTCCTCCCCAGCTTTCGTCCCATGACAAACGGGGCCCACATCGACGCCAACAGGAAGATGATAGGGACATCAACTCATCTCTCTCTCTCCCTCCTTTCCTTCATGTATACATCTCCCCTTGTGTTATAAAAGAGGAGACCGGGCCTCCTGCGAGAGGCTCTCTGCAATCTTTCGATTCCCTACGCACACACGCACTTCGCTTACATACCAGAGACTTGGGAGCCCCTCCCTCTCTCACTTGTTTGTAACACCCCTACTGCAAACTGTGCTAATAACACGAGCAGCTCGAACTAGACGTAGGGCACATTACCTGAACCAATATACATCTTGTGTCCATTTCGCATAACCATCCAAGGCCCGACGCGCAAAGCACTTAGATTTACTTGCCGGTAGTTTCACAACACTGACAGCAACATGCCCGTTGACAGCGAGGCGTCAATGGTGACTTCGTCAAGCTCGAGAATTTGCCGGCTCAATCTTTCGGAGGTACTCATAGGATTAGGGTTGCGTGCGCGTGTTCGTAGAGATGAGTGTGCGCATGTGTATGTGAACGTCTGCATCTGTACGGCTGACGCGTGGAACCTCCTCCGCCTTGCCCGGGACCCATGCGGCTGTCCACCTCCCGAGGGTGGTGGAATGAAATTCCTAGTGGCGAAACTGAGGGGGGGGCTGGCGGGGGCCATGGCCCCCCTCAACAACCAAAAAAATCCCTAATACTCCTATGTTTTTTTAGCCCAACATCCTGACGTCCCGTCCAAATGCCAATGCACACGCAAAGTAATTGCTTGCTGCCTAACAAAGAAGAAATGAATGCCACAGTCCAACACAAATAAACGTATAGAACACACACGTATCCTTGACGCTCGCGAGTTGTCGCTTGTCGAAGCTTCATTTCAATCTGTTGCGCGAGGTCAACGCTTGACAGTGATGGCAAGAAGGTGGCCACAACGGGTGGCAGCGTGACCGCGAGCCCGCAATGGTGGGCAACTACAACGGCAGGCAGGCAGGAGCTCTGGGCGACTCTAGTGCTACTACTTTCAATGTTCCTACTCGAACTCGAACTCAAACCAATGTATCATTATGTCTCCAAATTATTTCCAATTTTATTTCTTATCTCACAATAGCATATGATTTGGTGACGATATTAGACCAAATTCTTGTAGTAAAACAAGGCAAAATCTATCATGGTTAGCTATTTTATGCTTGAAAAACTTGAGTAAATTATCAAATTATTGAGCCGATGAATATTTGTTCGGCCCCCCCTTAATTTTCTCTCCAGTTCCGCCACTGGAAATTCCAAATCAACCGTTAGAGCAAACAGAGCACTTTGTAAACTGAGCCACAATGTCAGAATCTCCGCAAGTTCCTTAATCTTCGAAGACTTTTGCGGAGTTTTTAGACTCCAGTGCTGATTTTCGAAACCGTACTTCTAACACTTCATTTGACTTGCTTTTGCTTCCATTGGTTTTTGACTTACTTTGTAGCAACATTTCTAAGTCCATTAGCTCATCAATAGCTAAGTGGCGAATTGGCTTGTAGTCCAATGGTAGGACGGTCCAGTGGGACACTACCCACCAGGGTTCAAATCCTGGTGCTCGCATCTTTTCCTGGGATTTTCTCAGGATTTACCGGCGTTATGCGTTAAGTGGTAAGCGGCGTTCCCGTCGACAACGAGGCGCCAATGGTGACTTTGGGAACCTCCAGATCTGCCAGGTGCTCAGTCCTTCGGAGGTGCTCATAGGGGTAGGGTTTGCGTACGTGTGTTCATAGGGGTGAGTGTGCATGCGTGTTGTGAGCATCTGCGTTGTACTGTGTAATTCTAAAAAAAAAGCTAAGTGATCTTTCTAGAAGAGAGAGTTTAGGGTTGAATCTCGGGATATAGGCTACGATTCTGAACGAGAATTTGTTAGGCTCCTATTTACCTCCTCTAGTACTTGCATTTAGCTCTCAAATAGTCAATTCTGACGGCAGTTTCGAGTAGTCAGCGAGAGGATGTGTTGTAAGAGAATACTCGGCGATGACCAGCTATATGTGCTCTTGCCTGTCCATGTTAGACAACTACTCCCTCCGTCCCTAAATATGTGTCGTTCTGGCTCCAGTATCACATCCCGAATTAAGTGTCGTCTAGGCTACTGTCCATAGATTTCACACCTAACATTCAGCCCTGCAGCCTTTATCCTGTCACCTCATCCCACCTTTGCCTGTTTTTATTGGTTCACACCACTGTAGCGCAGAAACGTCAGAGGAGAGAGAGCGCAGGAACACCTACGAGTACTGATTTCATAGAGCTACCTTGGTCTTCGTGCATGATTTGGAACGACTGATAATTCGGGACCGAGGGAGTATGAGGTATGATATTTAGAGTCCTAGATGTTTTGTAGGACGGCTATAGCCAACGACTTGTAACAGTTTAGAAATTAAATGAGCTCGATAGGACTCATTTATTTGAGGTAAGATATTTAGAGTACATTAAGGTCTTATTTAGATCGGCAAGTTTCTACTATTCATCCATCACATCGGATGTTTTCATGCTAATTAAAAGTATTAAACATAGATTAATGACAACCCATTTCATAACCTCCGGTAAATTCACGAGATGAATCTATTGAGCCTAATTAGGTCATAATTAAACAATGTGATGCTACAGTAAACATCTTCTAATGATGACTTAATTAGACTTAATAGATTCGTCTCGTGATTTCTGATCCATCTGTGTAATTAGTTTTATAATCAGATCATGTTTAGTCTTTCTAATTAGTATCGGTAAATTCGATGTAACATTTTCGGCAAGTTTCTTCACCCAACTAAGCCTAATTGCCAGTTCTCATGTTTCTCTTGGGTCTTAGCCATTCACACAATGCAATCTGAGCACTCTGCGGTGACCAGTATGCGTGCACGCTTGCCTGCCCCTGTTAGACAATTTTGATAAGGCGTTATAGAGTTTCTCTCGGGTTTTAGCCATTGACACTCTGCAAATACCATTTAATCAACACGCATTTTAATGGGCACACAGTTACTAGAAAAATTCAAGCACTCCCCAGGACATGTTGGCTTGCGGTCAACAAGCATTTCTCTTGGTCTTAGCCATTCACACAACGACGAGGAGGGATCGGTCAATGAAAGCACATGGATTGTTTCGTTCTGGCTCTCGAATGATCGATCCAAGGACATGGAGTGGAGCGTGCATGATTGACATGCATGGTTTGCGGGCGACGCACCACGACACCACGCACGTCCACGACCCATCGACACCGTGAGCTACCCACAGGATAGAACTATTACTGTTGGTGTTTAGATTAGGAGCGAAGCCAGAGGCAGCCACCGATGCCAGCTAACGAGCGCCAACAGATTCTCATTATAATGTTTACGTAAAGACTGGGAAATTGTAAAACCTTCATAACTTTTCTTAGTCCTGTGACATCACTCTTTTTTATGATATAAGAATGTCAGTATGTTGGTCTTTTTGATCGGTATCCAAAATGTTGTTTCAGGTTGCAAGAATTAAAACTGACAAAATACTTATTATGATAGTTGAAACTGAATTGGAGGAGAAAAGATGAGGGAAGATGCCTTGCAAGCTTCGGAGGACAATCTCAATTCTTTGAGAGTTGTCAAAAAAAAAATCTCAATTCTTTGAGTAAGAAACAATAGTGCACTTTGAAAATCTCTCTCTTTCTTGGTTGCCCATAAATAGTTGTTTTGCTGAAACATCAGTCTTTTTTTAGTAATAGCCTCACATTTCAGAGTGTGTTTATGTTGGCTACTAATCTTTTTTTTTACAGATTGGCTTATGACTTGAAGGGACTGTTGACAAAAGGATTGTTTGGATCCCTTCGTTGGGAGTCCCTACAGTTGTCGCAGAGTGGTGCTAGTATTTCTTGGCTCATTCCTTTAGTGGTATTCTTGAGCTCTACTGATGTATAGATGGATCATCTGTCAATTCCTGGTTCTAGGAGAAGGATTTGTTGCACTCCCATCAACATGTTATTCTCATGCCAATTAGGCAGCATGGTTGATCTCAAGAGAAGCATTTCATGTACAAATTTACATTTTATTACTTTTTAGCATCATTTCTTATTATTGCTTGTTTAATTAATGTCACGTCATTTACCTGAATTATTGTTCCTGCATACAAATGTGGCAGTACAATGATTTTATACTTGCATGGTTCCTATAGGCTAAAATCCTTTAATTTCTACAAACATTTCATATGAACCGAGCAGTACGGTCATCCTCCATTAGGCTTTAAATTTTATTCAATAGTTTGCACTGTAATGCTTTGATATTGCTTCTATATGAAATGAATCAGGAGCCAAAGTGTTGGAGCACTACTATATGTTACATGTCATTCAGTTGGTATAGTTTACTTAGATAGCTCTCAAGTTTACTTACAAATAGTTTACAAATAATCTCAAACTCTCAAGAATAAATAGCTTTCTTAGATAGCAAATCACAATTAGAAAATTAAGTTGCAAAGTTAGTTAGGTATTTTGTAACAAAATTAACTTGTAGAATTAGTTAATATGTTTAGAACATATATGAGGTGGGTTATTTCTCTCTAGAAAAGATAACAAAGTACATTAATTTAGAAGTAAATGGTACAATTTCTTTTGTGTTTGCATCCCGATCCCTTAAAATCTTGGATATAATTTAGTTTGAATATATTTTTTTGGTGAATATGGATTCTACATTTGCGAGTTATGGAACAATACTCAAGCACAAACTGCACAATTTTTATCATGTGATTTTGTTGGGGGGATCATAAGTTTTTGTTATCTCATTCTTCATTAAGGAAGGTACAGAAGTTGTCTTCCTAACACATTGATGCTTCTTCACGAAATCTTGGCTATAAGTTGCTGACATCAGGTGGGTTGATAAGGTTTCAGAGGGAGATGGTTTAGAATTTAGAGATTAATAAAGATCATGTGGTTATGAAGAAAATGAAGACCATCCTTAACAAATACTACAAGGATCAAAATATATATATAGATGTCTTCGATGGCTGATGTCATGTGGCTGATGGTCAGGCTTTGATGGATTGCTCCTTCCATTCACTACCGGAAACCGCCCTTTTGCCAGCCTCATATGCGCACGGCAAAGCCTTTGCCGTGCGTTTTTCGCTAGTGCGCACGGCAAAGGCCGCACGGCAGCGATTAGCACGGCAAAGGCGGCTTTGCCGTGCGCCTTTTATCGCGCGCACGGCAAAAAAAGTCGCCTGACGGCGCGGGCACGGAGATGGCACGTGGGCCCCACAGCTTTGCCGTGCGCCGGAGACGCGGCGCACGGCAAACGCCTGGACAGAGCTATGACGGCGGCGGCGCGGGTTTAACGGTCGAAAGGGGCCTTTGCCGTGCGCTCCACATCTGGTGCACGGCAAAGATTGAATCTTTGCCGTGCGCCTGGGAGGTGGCGCACGGCAAAGTGACCATTCTTTGCCGTGCGCCGCTAGTTTGGCGCACGGCAAAGCCGTGCGCCTGATGCTGCGCACGACAAAGTGACAATTAGGCACCACAGCAATGGTCACTTTGCAGTGCGCCCCCTGTTTGGCGCACGGCAAAGTGACCATTTTTTTCATGTTTTTTTGTTTTTCACGTATAAAAATCCCCACTCATCCGAAAATCACAGGCATAATATATATATCATAATAATCATCACAGGCATCATATATATATCACAATAACCATCATAAGCACTTAATATAGATAAATCCACAAGTTCAACAACAACGAGTCCACTAGTACATCCACACGTCCACAGTTCATCCACAAGCATTATCCAAGTTCATCGACAAGTCCACAAAGTTCAGAAACTCAAATTAAGTAAACAGGCTCAATGAGAAGGAGGTGGCTCGAACGGGGGCTGTGGGCCGCCCATCAGAGGTGGGAAAAGCTGCTGTGGGGGAAACGTCGGTGACATGCCCGGCGACGCTTCGAGATTATTCGATGCCGCTGATTGATTCTGTAAAAAAAAAAGAGTAGATTGCATGTGAGAGAAGAATCAAGTTCTCTAAGTTATAATCTAAGTTCTCTAAGTCTCTACTTTCTCTAGGTCTCTAAGTGAGTCTAAGTCTCTACGTTCTCTAAGTCTCTAATCATTGAAATGAAACAACAAGGTTGTCAAGTAACTCACAGCAGGAGTTGCAGGAGCCGGAGCCGGAGCCGGAGTCGGAATGAACATGATCGGGGGCATCGGGGGACCGCTCTAAACAGCTAGCATGCAAGCGTGCATGTGATGGGTCATCTGCTGTTGCTGTAGAGCCAGCTGCTGCTGCATCTGCAGGGCCATCTGCTGCTGCTGCTCGGCCACCTGCTGGGCCAGCCGCTGCTCAACCGTGGCTAAGGCCACCTGGTGTGCCGCTTCTTGCTCATCCAGCCGGACCTACAATTGTTCATCCCAATGTTACAATGCAAAGGAAACCTATGTAAAAATTCAGTAACGATGAATAAAACAGAAATAACCTGAAGTCGCTCCACGTGGGCCAGTGCCACGGACGGCCGTGAGAGTATGGGAGGGCTACTGCTTGTGCTCCTTGCTCGGAGGGCCGCGAGAGTGGGAGTACTGGTCGTGTCTAAAATGCTGTCGCCAATATAGTAATGGCCATGCTTGTTTCCTCCTCCCACCCTCATGATCACCTCTCCATCAAGTGGCGCACTGGTCAGATCCCACTCTGGCACATGGACCTGCCTTCCCGTCTCCGTGTACACATTGATGCGGCCGTGGATGGAGGGATTGTTGTATGCCTCGGGCGGGTCGTCAGGGTTGTAGGTGGTCTCGGACGCGGACGCCTTGCCTTTGTGGGACAAGGCCCATCCCATGAACTCGTTGCACTCAGCACCTCCATGTGCGTTGGACTGCGAAAAAATAGCAAGTTGATTACAAATTATGTGTAATTGAATGTTACAACAAAGAAATGAATATTCATACCCATCTAACCCTGTATTGCTTGTTGGTAAGGTTGCCTTGATGGTGTGTTGGGTATGGCATCAGCAAACACTTCTGTCGGCCAGTGTCGTGCTTCGCCTGCCACTCCGGTGTGAACTACCTGGCCACTATGTGTTTCCAGCACTCGGAATCGTTACGACACCACCACGCAGGCGTCTACACGTGATCAAGTGAACGACATGAAAGAAGATCATATTAAGCGATGTTCTTAATTTGAGAATAAATCTAATTTTACCTCCTCGTATTGTGGCCGGGTCAGCTTAAAGGTTCTTGCTTCCGCTTTTGACATCTTCTTTCCAAGCTTTGAAGCGCTGTAGTTTATGACGCACTGAACTTGCGCCTCGTAATGCATGTCCAGCACCAGCTTCTTGCATACCCTGTCCTGCACCTCCTCTGCCTTCTCAGCATATCCATCCGCCAACCTGTAGAAATCCTGCATATAAACACGATGATCTCCAGTCAATATTCCAAAAATGTTCAATGAATACGATGAATTGAGTAGTGTAGTGCGAGAAAGACTTACCCACAGCTCGGCCTTCACCCGCTCCGCCTTACTCTCGTAGCACCTGTCGTTCCTATCGAGAGTATCGGGGGTATTTTTGTAGTATGCCCACGTCTAGGCTGGCTCGTACCTGACAGCATCACCCTCACCCATCCGGACCATGCCTGGGAAGTACAACCTGCACAAAAGACCCAGGATGCCGTTGACCAAGCGGTTGTGACCAACAGGAACGACGATTTCCCAACTCCTGCCAAAAGTGAAAAAGATGAAATATTAGTTTCTATTGTGATTTCAAGCTATCAAATGCAAAAGTATTAACAACATCTAAAGTTACTTACCGTGTGCCCTCGGGTTTAATCATCGGGCATAGGGCAACAGGTATCGGCCTGTCCGGGAGTCGCGAGGGACCTCGTTGCCAAACGGTCACACTAGAGTCACCCCCTATCGTGTCATCCTCCTCCTCCTCACCCTCCACCTGATCCTGCATCTCCGCCGCATACTCCTCCTGATCCTGCACCTGCTCCACCTCCTGGTGCCCCTCCTCCTCCTCCTCCTACTGCGCTCCACTCGACTTCTTGGGGCCACCCTTCCCTTTACCCTCACCTTTGGTGCCCCTAGGGACCCCTCAGCTTCATTGGAACTTGGCTCACTTCTTCTGAAAGGAGACATGCATTTTCGCACTGGTCCGCCCACCATTTTTGTTCTATCACCTGGAATTAAAAACAGTAAACCACTTAGTACAGAGCAAATAATAAAGAAGACATAATTAAAAATGAACCTGATATTGCAAAAGAGAAAGAAGACATAATTAAAAAATAACATGATATTGCAAATAATAATTCAATTAGTACAGGGCATACATGTATTAGAAATAAACATCTTGATTGGGATTATCAGGATCATAAGTCTCATCATCACTATCACGCATGTCCAGATAATGAGGCCCTTCATCCGATGGAGGAATGTCTTCATCAACCCCGGCTTGTACTTGCTCAAGTAATTCTACGTCCCTCTCATCATGAACCCCATCTCTAGCATCCTCGTCATCAACCCTTTCATCATCTTCTACTTCCATTCAGATCGCTTCGGTTAAGTCTATCACAAAATTCCCTGGTAGCCTATCTTCTTGGAAGAACTCTCCGTCATATGTATTTGGGTCTATGTTGTAATCTTCATTGTTTGGGACAGGTAGTCTACCGTGTGGCGATACCTTGTACACAGGAATTATCAATGACAAGAATATGTTATGTTGCTGAAAGATGATGCCGAGGGGGAGATTGAGGGGGATAACGAACACGGGCCAACAAGTGTGTGGCGCAGCCATCAATCCATGAGGATTGAACCCATCTGTTGCCAGCGCAACACGTACATTTCGAGCCTCCTCAGCTTTATCACTATGACGTGCATCAAAATATTTCCAAGCATCAGCATCTACTGGATGTACCATGTTATCGGGACGATATCGTTTGCCTTGTTTGTGCCATGTCATCTATTTCACGGATTCCTCAGTCATGTAAACCAGTTGGATCCTCGGTATGAATGGAAGGTACCATAAGATTTTCACTGGGACATCAAGTTGCCTCTTATTACCATCACCAGAGTCTACCTCCAGGTACCTAGAGGATTTACATTTAGGGCAGTACTTTGCATCTGCATGGTCTTTCCGAAACAAGATGCATCCATTCGTACAAGCATCTATCGGCTAATATGGCATCTTAAGTACACGAAGGAGTTTCTGTGCCTCATACATGTTGTGGCAGATTGTGACCTTTCGGTAGCAGGCTGCCAAAAACTACCACCATTTCATCAAAGCCGTCTCGACTGATGCCAAATTTGCACTTTAGGGCCATGAAGCATCCGATGGCATCCAGTTGAGACACATCAGTATACTCGTGAAGTGGTTTCTGTGCAGAAGACAACATGTCATAATAAGCCTTAGCGGTTGCCTCTGGAGGTTCCTCCCTAACATGGCTAGGCCCTTCATCGAAGTGTGCATGATGATAGTCATCTAACATGTCTTCGCACCCGGCTTCAGCATCATAATCATCAATGCGTTGCCTCATGACCTCGTCTCTCGCACGATGGGCTTCACCATGGCAGATCCACCGGGTATAGTTTGGCATAAACCCATGGGTGCAAATGTGTTGACCCAATAGGAGCTGAGGTCGGTCTATCCTGTTTTCACACTTGCTACAGGGAAACAACGCTTTATGTTGTCCTTTGTCAAATGCCTTTATCAAGAAATCATTGACCTTCCTTAAGAATTCATCGGTCCAGTAATGCTTACTTCTCCAACCTGTGTACAACCACTCACGGTTATCCATCCTTTAACATGTGAGCGAGTGATATCAAAATCGATTGCATCTACACGATGTCTATCATGCTGTAATAGGTAAAGATAGGTCATGATCCCACCCAAGGATGTGTAGACAGGGTTAGTTTCCATGCTCTACTCCTATCCGAGATAGAATTTTGGCAGCACCTCCCCGCTGTTCTCCAAATACATGTCCTGGCAAGGAGATTGTGTATCCGGAGAACAACGGGGAGGTGATGCCAAAACTCTATCCCAGACCAGAGCAGACCATGGAAACTAAACCCATCTACACATCCTCGGGCTGTCCAAAAAATGCGGACAATTCAAAACAAATACGGTCATAGATATGCAAAGCATATGCATATTTCCAACCGTATCTCTTTCGAATGGGAGACGCCTAACTAGGTTACGTGATCTATGAACATGATACGGAAACATGGGCATTTTGCACGTGCTCACCTAGTAACTCGACACGAGGCGGGGGCGGGCGACAAGACGGGTGCCGACCAGGCCTCCGAGGTAACAGCAACGCGGCCTCCTACTCCTCCTTCGGCGGTGGCTGCGGCGATGGGGGCTTTCCTGCAAAAATAGATCAATGCTTAGTGTCTATTCAAAATTTCGGCAGCACCTCCCCTGTGCGGTGAGGTTTCCAAAACCTGCAAAACAAACCACGACACGAAGGTCGGGCTACACAAGGGTTTTCTTCACGCGGCTCGACGGCCAGACACGTGACATGCGGCGCTGCACGCCACGGGGCTCACCTAGGGGATCGATGGCGACCTCCTCGTCCTCAAAGAAGGCCTCCTCTCCCTCTAAAATTGACAAGTATGACAAGTCAAATTGAGAGGCATGACAAGTTAAAATTCTATATCTACAATTCCATATCTAAAATTCTATATCTACAATTCCATATCTAAAATTCTTTATCTACAATTCCATATCTAAAATTCTATATCTACAATTCCATATCTACAATTCTATATCTAAAATTGCTAACTAATTAAATTTCTATAGTCATCTAAAATTGCTAACTCATTAAAATTCTATATCTAAATGTATATTTAACTATATAAACTAAACTAATTTAACTACATAACATACTTAACTAAACTAAATAAAAAAAACTACCTTACCGGGTCTGGGCGCCGCTCCGGCGCGGGACAGGGGGCCGGCCAGGGCAGGACGGCGTGGGGAGGACCGGGGTGCCGGACGGCATAGGGAGGGTCGGACCGTGGCAGGACGGCGCGCCGGACCGGGGCAGGACGGTGGCGGTCGGCGGCGGAGTGGGAGGGCGCGGCGGCGGGAAGGGAGGGCGCGGCCGGGGCGGCGGCGGTGGCGGTGGGGCACGGCCGGGATGCGTGTGTGTGTGTGGAGTGGAGTGTGTGGCGTGAGTGTGAGTGTGGAGTGTGTGGCGTGAGTGTGAGTGTGGAGTGTGGGCAGTTTTGCCCGGATGCCGCCCCTTTGTCGTGCGCCCAGATCTGGGGCGCACGGCTAAAGGGGGCATCCAGGCAAAACACAGTCAACCACACACACTTAGTGTGGAGTGTGTATGGCCGGTGGGCCCCGGCTCTTTGCCATGCGCCCTGGGTACAGGCACACGGCAAATGCACTTGTTTGCCGTGTGCTTAGCTCAAGGGCGCACGGCAAACACCTACACCATTATTTCATGCACATCAACAACCCTCAAATTCGAATTTTAATAAACACGATATTCAAATTTTTATTTTAATTCTCAGATAAAGTCTTACACTGGACTCAATAACATGAATAACATTTTTACAAGCACTTTATTCCATTTTTTAATGAAGTTATAGGTCAAATTCAATTTATGTCTATTAAAATGCCATAATTAGAGTTAATATAATAAAATTATCAAATGGATGCGAAAAATTACCATAAATTAACATGAGACAATCTATGTTGTATATTCACTAGAGAAAAAGTTTTGATGTCGAAACCCAATTCGAACTTTACTAAGACTACAAATCTAATCACGTGACTCTCAACACTCTGAAACTTCTAGTGTGATGCTTTGGTTTCTAAACATCGTGCGTGACGAATTGTTCGAAACCTTCTCAATTATTTACCACAACCTTCACATAGGATATCATGAGCACTTGATGAATCTCATGATTTTTAAACTTTGTTTGCATTTTATACAATTAAAAAACATTTCAACCGCACGTGGATTTTCATGCTTCGCGAATAAAATGTTCAAAATTTCATCTAATTTCATGGGTAAGGTCTTAAAAATGAGTCAATTACATGAATATCATTTTTCCATGAACTTTACTCTATTATTTTATGTACTTGCAGTTCAAATTTGACTTCTATGAAAAAAATTCTTTAAATGACAGAAAATTGTTAAATATAGTAAACATATCGAGAAATGTATCAAATTGGAATATAGAGTACAAAGTAATGTCTTTGTAGTGAAGAAATAGAAAGAAGGATAGACTAAAATTTTTTTTGGTAACTTTGCCGTGCACCAGCTGGAGACGCACGGCAGACATATACGTTTGCCGTGCGCCAAAGGCAAACGCACGGCAAACATATATGTTTGCCGTGCGCTAACCACCGGGCGCACGGCAAAACCGCACCACGTGAGTGCCACGTGCAGCGGCCGTTAGCGCGGGGTGGACGGCCGTCCGTGCCACGCACGCGCCGCGCATGTGATGCACCTTCGCCGTGCGCCATGTCTTGGGCGCACGGCAAAGGGCAACGGTTGCCGTGCGCCAGCTGGAGCCGCATGGCAAACTCTGACGGCCGTCGTGGGCCGTCACTCGTCATGACGGTCCACGTGCAGGCCTCTTTGCCGTGCGCCGCTGTGCGGACGCATGGCGAAGATCGTCTTTGCCATGCGCCTCGATTTTGACTCACGGCGAAGCGACGTGTTGCCGTGCGCCCAGCTTTTGCCGTGCGCTTTACACTAGACGCACCGCAAAGGGGATGTTTGCCGTGCGCCCGAAATAAAGCGCACGGCAAACATCGTGGCGCACGGCAAACTGTCAGTTTCCGGTAGTGATTGTAACTCTTGTATCAAAAGCAGTAGTAATATGTAATCTATTTTTTACTATCGTATTTTTCAATCACGTGCATGTCTAGTGTCTATTAGGTGTCATAAATCTTTGTGATCCTCTTTATAATCTTGGTCAAAGATAAAATAGTTTGAACCTCCAAAAAAAGTTGGAAAGACTTACAATTTTTGGAACGGAACGAGTAGTACATAGTACTGAAATGATGTTAATATCTCGTCATGGCTTTTCACACCATCTATGGCTGCATGCCATGGTTGTTCACACTAGGGAAGAACAACAATAAGTTGATTGTGTGCAAGACAGATGGAGGTTAAGGAGGATGATCGGACATCGATCATTTATTGTTGCCATCTGTCATCATGGTAGTACTATAAGAGGAGGACAAAGCAAGCAAGCAGCCAGCATTCCCTTCACAGACAAGAGCAGAAAGAGATCTTCAGTTAGCTACGTCGAGCACGCGAACAATGGTACGTAGGAGTTCCAGCGTAGTGCCTATATATATATATATATATATATCGATTGTATGTGCAATACGCATGCATCCGCGTCTATGATCGATTACTTTATCGTATAGCCAAACTAACCTAATATATATTTCCATCGATTAATCGCATGCATGCATGCAGCCGAAGAAGTTTATCCCGTGTGGTGGCCCAGGAGGTTTTGACATTAGTACGCCGACAGCGCTTGTGAGCGTCGAGCTTTGGAGCAATGATTCTCGCGTAGTCGGAGATGGGGTCATCAACGGCATATCCTTCACCTACATAGACGAGCAAGGGCAACGTATCTCCTCGGGTCCATGGGGCAGCACGACCGGTGAACACCACGTGGTACGTTCGTGCATGAGAAATTCGGCGTCCAAATTTGATTGATTTCTGATTAATTATTAGTTATATATATATATATATATATATATATATATATATATATATATATATATATATATATATATATATATATATATATATATATATATTGTGGTCTACCTTCGTATGTCTGCAGATTAACGTTGGTGGTGACGAGAACATGATCGGTGTCTCCGGCACCACCGATAGCACGCACGTCACCTCACTTAAATTTGTCACCACTATGGAACAATATGGGCCATATGGGGCACAGTCAGAAGATGGCTTAGGTACTTTCAGCTTCCCGCGCAACATCGTCGGCTTCTATGGTAGAAGCTCCGATAAACTCGATGCCATCGGCGCCTACGTAATTCCGCCTCTGCTGGCTTAATGGATCCATCGGTCGCTCGCCACCAGTATATATACCTACCACATGTAGTTTGGCTTGGATCCATACATGTGCGACCTGTATATATCTACTGCATGTATTTGCAGCTAAATAAAATGGGGATCCCTCGCTACTGCCATCCTGTCCTGTGGATGGACCCATCCCTGCCCTTTGTGTGTGCGCTCGCTGTTTGTTTCCATATATTGTATCGTCCTGGTTTGTAATCATAAAATGAATAAAAATCTTGGGAACTAAGTATTTTCCCGAGAATTATACTACTTCTTAGTTCTTACTTTCCATGTCCCAAAATATATATTGCGGGCCTCCATAACATGTACTTGCATGGGAACAGAATTTGTGCAGTAACATCCGAACCAGATTGTTCACTGCAAACTTTGAAATCAAGAATCGAATTGCTCACGACACGACAGAAGGATGTACCACTGGTGGACGACCGGCCTTTTGTCCCGGTTGGGAAGGCTCCTTCCCAACCGGGACAAAAGAGGAGAGACAAAAGGCCTCCTCTTTTGTCCCGGGTGAACGAACCTGGACTAAAGGCGCCTTTTAGTCCAGGTTCGTGTCACGAACCGAGACAAAAGGGGGGCTACGCCAGCGCCGGGAGACCCCCCCTTTTGTCTCGGTTGGTATTACCAACCGAGACTAAAGGGGTCCCCGTGTTTTTTTTGTTTTCCAATTTCAGTTATACTAATTATCGGTATACGCGTATATTTCAATTCTTGTCTCACTTATACATATATGTATACGTACTTAAACTAAGATATCTATGTATACGTGTCTACTATATGTACTTAGACATATATATCTACATATTTAAACTTTATATATATATATACATATATAATTAGTATATGTTATAAAATTACAAAATATACATCAAAATATCCTTCCATTCTATTCCATCAAAATCAAGAAGGGGAGAGTTGATCTATCGGATGTCCGTCATAATGATGTCTTCCTTTTGGATTAATCACCTCGTCAATGAGGAATCCTGTTAGACCTTCTTGAACTGCCAAGAGACGGTCCTTCTCGATGACTGCGTCCTTGATCATATTCATCTGTAATGTGCAAATATGTTAATTCATTCAACACAACAATTAAATATATAAGCGGTTTGAAAATGATGTATGATTTTACTTACAGTATAATCATCGTTTGTGGCACAGAAACAGTGTATATGCTCACAGACGTAGTATCCACATAAATTATTTCCTTTTTCCTGTCTCAAACACTAAAGAGGAGAAACATTGTGAAATACTAGTGTTAATATAGTTTAAATTATCTAAACAACAAGTTGTTATTTAGATTAATTACCGGAAATTCAGTGTAGAATCAAATTTCGTCTTTAAATGGTCCAGGGTGCATAGCAGTGAAATGTTTCCAAGCTCTGGGGAAAAAATAATGAAAGATAGTGTTAGTAAAAGAAACTATTGTATTAAAGAAAACATGTTAGCTAAAATTATTACACTTGAAACAAATCTTGCAAGTCTTGGTAGTCTGAGGGAGGTTTTTTCAACGAATCAAAAACCACGATGTTGCTGTTGTCGACCATAATTATCATAAGAACCCAGTGAAAACTGCAGACATAGTCATAAAGATTAGAACTATAAATTACCAAAGGAAATCATGTATTAGATGGTAATCGCACTTACTTGAATTGGTATGGTAGTAGTATTGAATTCTTGTAATGCATCCCACACAAGGTCCTATGGATTGTCTTGACACATACGTCCGTTTGCAGTTTGACCTGGTCTTGGTTAACCAATGATGGGTCCATGAAACCAACTTTGTCATAACCCTTTTTTCGCATATGTCTTAGTTCCATGCTAAACAAAATGAAAGACAAAGTTAATTAGTCGATTGACAGACGCAACAAACACAATAAATTAATTAATAAACATATGAAAGTACGACACTTACAGACACCAGGCCATGATAAGATCGGTATTCAAGGCGTCTAGATGGTAAATTTCATAAATATCTTTGAACTGCAGCCAAACCACCTTCTCACCTTCACCGGCAAAATCTTCCGGTCTAATAAGCATACCAAGCATCTCCTGGCCATTTTTTTACTTTTTCATGTACCACTCATGAAATCTGTGCATTTGAGTTGGTAGCTTCTTCACCAATTCCGGCCTGATCAAAGGTTGTCCTAGCTGAAAGCGCCATCTAGGTATGATGTTTCTATCCGGAGATGGTGGTTCTTCATTGCCGAGAATAGCACCTATAGGCAACCCTGTTTCTCCGCAAAACTAATGACCTCCGCTATTTGTTCTGCAGGCATGGTTGCAAGAAGTCGTTGTTGTGCATCGAGGCCGGATGCAGCATAAGTCTGCGCATCTGCTTGGTTCTTCTTCTTTGCGCCAGTCCTCGACGACTGAGGTATGTCCTCGATGTAACTATTTGGCGACCCTCCTCGTCTCTTCTTTTTCAAAGACTTGCAAAGTGAACGGTCATAATCCGTTTTCAATTGCACCTTTCTCTTAGTTTTTTCCTTCATTTGTATGAAATACTGGAGCTTGCGTGGATCTATTTTATTTTTCTCCTCGAGCTGCTTCGCTCGTACTTGTTGACGCAGACTCTCGAAGAAAGCATTGACTTCTGCATTTGAAATCGCATCTGTTTCTTCATATGTCCGCTCATATGCTAGCTTCTTTCTAACGGGCTCAAACTTTTTCTTTTCTGGTTTTTTCTGCTTTGGTGGTTGCATTGTCGAGGAAGATTGTGCTCCGGACCTATGCTTTCCGGCCGGAGGTAGCTTTGGTAGTGCTTGGGGTGGTAGCTTTGGCGGTGCTTGGGGGGTTGCTTTGGCGGTGCTTGGGGAGGGATGTCATCGTCATCGCTCACACCTCCAGAATGGAATGGATGATGTGGTGGAGACGGAGAGCGAGCATGATGTGATGATGACGGCCCTGGAGATGATGATGGTGGCGGATTCGGGGGATCTATCGGCGGGATTGCTGCCACGTTCTCGGGAATTATGATGTACTTTTTGGGCCACAATATGATACCGTGAAGCGCATCCTTGAGTGTCTTTTCCCCGTCACCTCCTGGGATCTCTAGCTCTAGGTCATAAAATCTTGGATCACAGATCTCCTCCACACCAATCGAGGCGTAGCCAGGTGGAATCGGCATGCCGTGGCTTGTCTGTCCTGGCATTTGCGCAAGAGCACTTCCATACGCCACCTATATATATAGACAGAGAGAGAGAAATAATTAATGAAGTGAATATTAGATTTATATATATATGCATCGATAGTTGTGCTAGTTGAATGTATTAATCATATTTATACCTTCATTGTGATGTTGTCGAATGGCTTATGCAGCTCACATGAGGTCCGCCGACAGATGTCATCCACAGGGTACCGTTCACTGTCGTCCACTTGAACTCCTTCGATTGCCCTTTGCTCTTCGGGGGCCTCTGTGGAAGCGCAACTGCTTTTGCGTTGGGTAGGGCTGATGACGAGTTCCAGCGGTGCTTGCGGTTTGTGCATTGCTCCTGAATGGAACCTCTCACTTATCGTGGCGTCCACTCGCCGTTGAATCTCTGCCTGCATCCTTTCTTCCTGTTCTTGAAGTCTTTGCTCCATCATTTGGCGCCACTGGTCCTATTCACGTTGTCTTCTTCTTTTGCGGCTTCTATAGGAGTCGATGTTACCCTTGAAAGCAAACTTCCACGGCACCACCCCGTAGCCTCTACAACGTCCTGGGTGTTCTGGGTTCCCGAGCACCAAAGTGAGCTCATCGATCTCTCTGTCAACCTATATTCTGCCCGCTTTGACATCTTCAATTTTTTGCATGATCTCAAGTGCCTTCTCACGTAACGTGGGTGGGAACTCAAGGGTCCCATCATCGGGGTTCAATTTGCCTCCATGAGCATAGTACCAATTTTTCGATCGGTCGGGCCAGTCGAAGACCGCTGGTATGATACCTTTGGTGAGAAGGTCTTCTTCCATCTTCCGCCACCGGGGAATTGCAACTGCGTAACCACCTCGACCAAGACGATGGTTGTAGTCCCCCTTCTTACTCGAACTTATCAACCCTTGTGCACTTCTCTTGGCAAAATCTTCGCTGTGCACGTAATCCACAAACGAGTTCCAGTGGTCTCTTAGCTTTGGCCATTCATCCCATTTTGGAGTTTCGCCTTTGCTGATAAATATTTTCTTAAGCTGCTTCTTGAAACTCTGAAATTGAGTTGCCATCTTCGAGAGAGTCCAACCCTTCACAAGGTTTGTGTCCACGCCTTCAGGAAGTGTGAAGTGTTTTAGGACATCAGTCCACAACATATTTTTTACTGAGTCCGGAGCCACGTATGGATTATCTTCTCTTCCCTTCCATTCTCTATACTTGATGGGCACGTTGTCCCTTACAATGGCCCCGCATTGCGACACGTACTTATCTTTGATCCTTTTTGGAGCACATGGCTGGCCAATCTCCGACACTTCTGCGATTTGATACATCACCTCACCGGTGAGTACCTGTGTACGCCCTCTCTTAGTCTTTTTCGACGACGATCCATAGGTCTACAAAAAGCAAGAATCGTTATTTATTAGTACATTGTGGTAATGAAATATATAGGTATAAATAGGGGTAAGAGAATTAGTAAGGCATGATTTCTCTGATACCTCGCCGGAACATTCTGCATTATCGGGGGCTGCGGCGGTGTTGTTGTCCTCGGCCCGGGTGTTGCCTTCCTCGAGGGCTGACATGTTGAGGAATTGGTCTGCCTGGGTACCCTCTTCCTCGGTGTAGGTTTGTGAGTTCTCATTTGAACTATCTCGGCCAGCAATTATGTCCATCATCGCCTCATTTATATCATCATTGGGATCCATCTATACTAAGTATAAATAAATTTTCTATGAATATAAATTTTTGATTATAAACATAAATTTCTAAGTATATACATGAATTTATGAGTATATACAAGAATTTGTGAGTATATACTTAGAACATTATATTCTAAGTATATACATGAATTTATGAGAATATACTTAGAACATTAATTTCTAAGTATATATATACAAGCATTTCTAAGTAAAAACAAGAATTTCCTATAAATATACATGAATTTTCTAGAAATATAAATAAATTTCTGAGTACACATGAATTTCCTATGAATTTCTGAGTATGAACATGAATTTCTAAGTAAAAACAAGAATTTCCTATAAATATACATGAATTTTCTACAATATAAATAAATTTCTGAGTACACATGAGTTTCCTATGAATTTCTGAGTATGAACATGAATTTCTAAGTAAAAACAAGAATTTTCTATAAATATACATGAATTTTCTAGGAATATAAATAAATTTCTGAGTACACATGAGTTCCTATGAATTTCTGAGTATGAACATGAATTTCTAAGTAAAAACAAGAATTTCCTATAAATATACATGAATTTTCTACGAATATAAATAAATTTCTGAGTACACATGAGTTTCCTATGAATTTCTGCGTATGAACATGAATTTCTAAGTAATAACAAGAATTTCCTATAAATATATATGAATTTTCTAGGAATATAAATAAATTTCTGAGTACACATGAGTTTCCTATGAATTTCTGAGTACGGGGAGGAGCGGCTACCGGCGGCGACGGGGAGGAGCGGCTACCAGCGGCGATGAGGAGGAGCGGCTACCGGGGTCGGCGGGGCGGGGAGGAGCGGCTACCGGGGTCGGCGGTGACGGGGAAGAGCGGCTACCGGCGGCGACGAGGAGGAGCGGCTACCGGGGTCGGCGGGGCGGGGAGGCGACGGGGAGAAGCGGGAACCGAGGTAGGTGGGTCGACACTATATGTGTACAAATAATTTAGAACTCATAACAAAATTTTCGTAATACACTAATAATTTCTAATATTCTATAATTTTGGACACTAATTAATAATTAATACAACATACAACATTAATTAAATTAAAAATTAATAAATATTAATACACTAAATTAATAATTAATACAACACTAATACACTAAATTAATAATTAACACAACACTAATACACTAAATTAATAATTAAAACAACATTAATACACTAAATTAATAATTAATACAACATTATACATACGGATGCAAGCGGGGCGGGTTGCGGCTGCCCGCCCCGCCGCCGCATGCGCCGCAAACTGTTTTGCGGGCATACGCAGCAGCCCGCTTCACGCCGCGTCGCTCCTGCGGCACACGCGGCAGCCCGCGTCTGGCCGCAAACCGTGCGGTCACGCGAGCAGACAAGCAGCCCTCCATTCTCTCTCCCGCTCACACACATCAGCACGTGGTGGACCCCGCCTTATCACTTCCGTAGCAATAGCTCCATGAGACCATGACTCCATCCCCTATTCTTCCTCTTTCATTTTTTCTCGGGAATCTTTCTCTCCTGAAGGCAAAAGTCATGAATCACGGCTCGCAGTCGCAGCCTCTCGCTGCTCCCATGGCGACCTCCACTACTTGCCTCCTCCGCGCCGCTCGGCGCCGACATCCCGACGCCGCAGTCGTCGTCCCGGACGCCCGCCCCTGATCCAGACCGCAGCTCTGCTTGGGAGGTGTGCGGGTGATGCAGTAGTGGAGCTCCCTCTCCACTCGGGGAGAGCATGGCACTGCGGCGCTCCTCCACCCGGGAGGTCGAGGATAACGGCAGCGCTCACCGCGGAAGATGCGACCGGGCTCATCAACTAGCGCAACGGGGAAGTGGCAAGCCGGCGACGACGGAGCAAGAGCGACCTGCGGCGACCTCCGCCTTGGGGGAGCAGTAACGATGGAGCACGGCGCAATGAGGATGGCGGGGCCTGACGGTGCCCTCTCTTCTCTTCTTGTCGATCTCCTCATTTTCTTTATTGCGGGCTCGCGGCGCCGCCGGGCCCCGTTGGCCGCCCCGCTTAAAGCCGCATCACCATGCGGGCAAAATTGTAACTGTCCAGCGGACATGCGGTGCGGGTTTGTCCAACGGGTTCGCGGCAAAACCCGCCCCGCTTGCATTCCTAATTATACACTAAAAAAATTGTGTCAGCAAGCAAAACACCCCGTCCCGCGCGCGGCGCACGCGCAACGGGTGGCCACCGGCGCGCCAGGGGCCGGCGCGCGCGCGGGCGGCTGGGGAGGCGCGCCGGCCCGTACCGGCGGCGCGAAGAGGCAGCGGGCGCGGCGGGGCAGCGTGGAGGACGGCGCGGCGGGTCGGCGCGGAGGACGGCGCGGCGGTGCGGAGGCGCGGCGCGGAGGAGGGCGCACGGCGCGGTGGCGACGGCGGACGAGGCGGCGGCGGAGTCGGCGGAGGAGGACGAGGAGGCCGGGTCGGACGACGTTGAGGAAGGAGGGAACTGCCTTATATAGCGCCTCCCCCTTTTATCTCGGGTGGTAACACCACCCGGGACAAAAGATCCTTTTATCCCAGGTGGTGTTACCAACCGAGACAAAAGGGGGAGGGGCTTTTGTCTCGGGTGGAAACACCACCCGGGACAAAAGGGGTTTTCCGCGCGGGAGTTCCCAAAAGGGGAAAATTCACATTTTGTCCCGGGTGGTGTTACCAACCGAGACAAAAGGGGCCTTTTGTCTCGGTTGGTAACACCACCAGAGACAAAAGGGGGATTTTCTGGTGGGACCCCAATTTTTCCAATTCCTTTATCATTTTCTCACCATTTCTCTTTGTAATATTAGTAAAAAATAGTAAATTTTTATATTTTGAACATGCAAAATCATATTTAACTTTGTAGTACTTAGTTCTATATATTTGTATATAAATACATTTTAAGAGTATACATCACTAATTCTATTTTCTGTTTTCGATATGAGATAATAGAATTTCATTTAGAATAATTTGATTACTTAATTAATAATGTGAAAAAATTAGTAAATAAATCGAGTTTGTCTCCTATGACACAAGAGACCTTACGGCAAAGTTTGGCACCACTCCGGATATTTTCGGGGGTCGACTCAGTTCAACGTATAATTACCGGGTGAAGTCTCTCGGAAATTCAAATAAATTGTAAAAAGTACTAAACAAATTCAGAAAAATCTCAAACTTGGTGGTTGATTCAAATAGGGCACCTAAATGCCTTAGAAAAAGTTTCAAACCAAAACGACACACCAAAGCGCGTGGGCTTCAGAATCTCGAAGAACCTATGTCTACAAACACAGATCGAAGAGAGGTTGTGTATACCGTTGTGAAGTAATTAGGCTCTGTCAAATTCAAAATGGCCTAAATTTTTTTTTATCCTCATGTACACCCAAATTATGGCACCACACAAGATCTTTGGTTTTTCTGACGATTATATGTATTTTTTTTTCTGTTGTGCAGGAGACAAAATGTGGTGAATTAAGTATCGAAAACACTAGGAGTTCTGCATCGGGTTCCACAAAGATTTGTCTCCTATGACATAAGAGACCTTGCGGCAAAGTTTGGCACCAGTCCGGATCTTTTCGGGGGTCGACTCAGTTCAACGTATAATTACCGGGTGAAGTCTCTCGGAAATTCAAATAAATTGTAAAAAGTACTAAACAAATTCAGAAAAATCTCAAACTTGGTGGTTGTTTCAAATAGGGCACCTAAATGCCTTAGAAAAAGTTTCAGACACAAAAAGTCATACATTCATATAACATTATGATTTGATAATTAGCATTACACAAATGATTTGATCGTTAATAACGTAAGTACGGTGTCTCTTCATTTCCAAGAAATATGCTTGGATCAACTTCGACAGCGAACGGAGGCATGCCATTGAACTGATCATAATCATCCGACTGGTCTGTTTTGTCCTCGACTCCCACAATTACTCTTTTAACTGGAAGAACTATGTGACGCTTTGGATCCTGTGGTCCTGCTTGTGGTTTTGTATTCTTGGGTATGCTAGTCATGTCCTTGACATAGAAAATCTGATGCACATCTTTGGCAAGGACAAATGGTTCATCTTTGAACCCAATTTTGGTCAGGTCCACTATTGTCATTCCATATTGATCTTTCCTTACACCACCTCCACTGAGTTTCACCCATTGGCAAAGGAACAAAGGGATGTTCAGTGCCCCGTACTCAAGCTCCCATATCTCTTCTATGATACCGTAATAGGAGTTCTTACACCCGTTGTTGTCGATGGCGTCTATACGAACACCACTATTTTGGTTTGTGCTTTTTCTATCTTGGGTGCTCGTGTAAAAAGTATAACCATTTATATCATAAGCTTGAAATTTGACAATTGTGCTAGAAGGTCCCCTAGCTAACAAAGCCAGTTGCGGATGAATCGTGGAGTTACCGATAAGTAGTTCACTCAACCATGAGGGAAATGTTTCCAAATGATGGCGTATAATCCAGGCTTCAGATTTAGTTGGATTTTCTGAAGAAATAATCTGCTTGTGTTCATGGATGTACGGACTCACCAAGGATGATTGTTGCAGTACAGTTAGGTGTGCTTTATGGAACAAATCAGTGTCATTGCTCAAACGTGATTTCCTTCCGATGGTGCCCGTTCCCCGTAGCCTCCCTTCGTGCCATGATATCGGAACCCCAATCGAGTCAATTGAATCGACAAAATCAACACAAAACTCAATGACCTCCTCAGTTACATATCCCTTGGCGATGCTTCCTTCCGGACGAGCGTGATTAAGAACATATTTTTTGAGGACTGACATGAACCTCTCGAAGGGCCACATGTTGTGCAGAAATACTGGCCCAAGAATAGAAATCTCTTTCACAAGGTGTACCAGGAGGTGCGTCATAACATTGAAGAAGGAAGGTGCAAAGGCCACCTCAAAGCCGACAGCACATTGCACCACATCATTCTGTAGCTTTCCAAGGTTGGCTGGATCGATTGCCTTCTGTGATATTGCATTGAGAAATGCACAAAGCTTTACGAGCAATAATCGTACATTCTCTGATAGAACACCCCTCAGCGCAACTGGAAGCAACTGTGTCATCAACATGTGACAGTCGTGGGCCTTTAGATTTGTGAACTTCTTGTCTTTCATATTTATGATCCCCTTTAAATTCGACGAGTAACCAGACGGAACCTTCATGCTGTTCAGGCAATCAAACATGCTTTCCTTCTCTTCCTTACTGAGAGTGTAACTAGCAGGACCTAAGTAATCCTGTTCTCCATCATAATCCTCTTCTGGATCTTTTTCATTCATATGGATATCTTTCAGGTCCCGTCGTGCTTCCTATGTATCCTTCGCATTATCGTAACAACCCATGAAGCCTAGCACATTCACGCAAAGATTCTTCGTAAGGTGCATCACGTCAATTGCGTTCTGAACCTCAAGGACTTGCCAATAAGGTAGCTCCCAAAATATAGATTTCTTCTTCCACAGTGGTGCACGCCCATTGGCGTCATTTGGAACAGGTTCACTACCGTCACCCTTTCCAAAAACTACCCTTACATTCTTTACCATCTCAAATACCTCCTCTCCATTAAAATGGGAGGGCTTCGTACGATGATCAGCTTTCCCTTTCCAATGCATCCCTTTCTTCCTTAAGGGTTGATTAGTTGGAAGAAAACGACGGTGACCCATATACACGACCTTCTTACAATTTTTTAGATGAATACCTTGGGTTTTATCTAAACAGTGCGTGCAGGCTCGATATCCCTTGTTTGTCTGCCCGGAAAGGTTACTTAGAGCAGGCCAATCGTTGATGGTTACGAACAACAATGCTCGAAGGTCAAAGCTCTCTTGCTTATCCTCATCCCACACACGTACACCTTGATCCTGCCATAGCAGTAATAGTTCCTCGACCAATGGTCTTAGATACACATCAATGTCTTTGCCAGGTTGTTTTGGACTTTGGATAAGGACCGGCATCATAATGAACTTTCGCTTCATGCACATCCAACCAGGAAGGTTGAACATGCACAGGGTCACAGGCTAAGTGCTATGACCACTGTTGAACTCGCCGAATGGATTGAAACCATCCGTACTTAATCCAAACCTTATGTTCCTTGCATCCTTAGCGAAGTCTGGGAATGCTCTATCAATCTTTCTCCACTAAGACCCATCAGCCGGATGTCTCAGCATGTGGTCTTCCTTACGTTCCTCTTTGTGCCATCTCATCAACTTAGCATTTGCTTTGTTCCTGAACAAATGTTTCAAACGTGGTATTATAGGAAAATACCACATAACCTTAGCCGGAACTCTCTTCGTCTTGGGAGGTTGCCCCTCGAGATGATCAGGATCTTCATCTCGCCGGAACTTATAACGTAGCGCTTTGCACACAGGACAAGCATTCAAATTCTCGTATTCCGCGCGATAAAGGATGCAATCATTAGGGCAGGCATGGATCTTCTGCACCTCCAACCCCATAGGGCACACAATCTGTTTCGCTTCATATGTTGTGGATGGTAATTCATTTTTCTCGGGAAGCTTCTCCTTCACAATTTTCAGCATCCCCTCAAATGTCTTATCAGACACACCATGTTTTGCCTTCCATTGCAGCATTTCCAGTGTAGTTCCAAGCTTTTTGTGACCCTGCTTGCAATCTGGGTACAACAGTTTTCTGTGATCTTCTATCATACGCTACAACTTTGCCTTTTCCTTATCATTTTTGCAGTCCCTATGTGCATCCTGTAAAACCTGACCAAGATCATCAACAGGGTCGTCTTCTGGTAACTCTTCTTCGTCAGCATCTTCCATTAATGTATCTGCAAAAGCTTGCCCCGCTGCCCAGTCCGGAATGTTATTATCATCCTCCTCTTCTTTGTCTTCCATCACAACACCTCTTTCACCATGCTTGGTCCAAACCACGTAGTTTGGCATGAATCCGTTTTTAATCAAGTGGAGGTGCAGAGTCCTCCAGTCGGCGTGGTCTTTTTCGTTTCTGCATTGCGAGCATGGACAACACATGAATCCCTTTGTGTTCTTGTTGGCTTTGGCCACTTCGAGAAAAGAATGCATGCCCTCCACATACTCCTTGCTTCGTCTGTCGGCATTCATCCATTGCCGGTTCATCTGCATCATATTAATTGAAAAAAATAACTTTCTTATTTTCTTTAAATAATAAAAAAGATGCTTCCTGAACATGTTGATGATTTGAAGACAATACGTGAATTCAGAGATGTGTTTGAAGAAGTGGTTCAAAAGCTAGAAGCAATCACTCATTTTCTAATAACTAAAAGGTTAAATTCTATTTTCTCTAATAATAATTTATCATTAGTTGTACGACACCAAGGAGAAGCTGACATAGAGCACGTATGACCTCCGGTTCCAACGGAGCAAGCTGATCAAGCATGATGTCGACATTCTCTCTCTCACTCTCTGGATAAGGTGTCTAAGCCCTGCTGTATTGTATATGCTGAAGCTGACCTCATGAGAGGTGTCACTCAAAACATTATGCTTGGACAGCTTGCTCCAATTGGAACCGGAGGTAGTGCACTATATGTCTGAACGACCAGATGTTGCAATCGAGTATTTAATTTCAATGTTGATTCTACAATACTTCATTTTTAAAAATTTTGGCATAACATAAATCATAATACCGATATATGAAAGAGAAATTAAATTACCTGCATTATGTTGTACTTCCTACCTAAATGTTACATTTATTTTCTACCTCAAAGTAAAATTCAATTTTATTTATATAAAAACAAAAAATGCTTAATAAAAATGAATAACAGAAGATTCAATGCTAGTAGCTAAATAACTACTTGTTACTAAATCTAAAGTATATATTAAAAACCTAATCTCTTACCTTCAGCATAATGTTCTCAGTGACACCTCTCAGGAGGTAAGCTTCAACATATACAGCAGCTTCAAGCAAGATGCCGACATTCTCTCTCTCTAGATATGGTGGCTAAGAATTCCAGTTGATTACTTGTAAATATCACTTCATTAAGGTAGATGATTACTGTTGTCCCTGTAGCCTCAACAAGGATGTTCGAGGATGCTGTACGTACAAGGACAACTAGTAATCATCTATCTTAAATAAGTGATGGAGGTTCTTGGAATCAAGGCTGTCCGCCGATCTCTCTTGGACGAGCTTCTGTACTTGATGCTGCTGTATATGCTGAAGCTTACCTGAGGTGTCACTAAAAACATTATGCTTGGACACCTTGCATAAAACCGATGCGCGGAAGAACTTTATTATTTTATCTAGATCATAATACCGATATATGAAAGAGAAATTAAATTACATGCATAATGTTGTATTTCTTACCTAAATGTTACATTTATTTTCTACCTCAAAGTATATTTCAATTTTATTTATATAAAAAACAAAATGCTTAATAAAAATGAATAACAGAAGATTCAATGCTAGTAGCTAAATAACTACTTGTTACTAAATCTAGAGTATATATTAAAAACCTAATCTCTTACCTTCAGCATAATGTTCTCAGTGACACCTCTCAGGAGGTAAGCTTCAACATATACAGCAACTTCAAGCAAGATGCCGACATTCTCTCTCTCTCTAGATATGGTGGCTAAGAATTCCAGTTGATTACTTGTAAATATCACTTCATTAAGGTAGATGATTACTGTTGTCCCTGTAGCCTCAACAAGGATGTTCGAGGATGTTGTACGTACAAGGACAACTAGTAATCATCTATCTTAAATAAGTGATGGAGGCTCTTGGAATCGAGGCTGTCCGCCAATCTCTCTTGGACGAGCTTCTGTACTTGATGCTGCTGTATATGCTGAAGCTTACCTGAGGTGTCACTAAAAACATTATGCTTGGACACCTTGCATAAAACCGATGCGCGGAAGAACTTTATTATTTTATCTAGATCATAATACCGATATATGAAAGAGAAATTAAATTACATGCATAATGTTGTATTTCTTACCTAAATATTACATTTATTTTCTACCTCAAAGTATATTTCAATTTTATTTATATAGAAAAACAAAATGCTTAATAAAAATGAATAACAGAAGATTCAATGCTAGTAGCTAAATAACTACTTGTTACTAAATCTAAAGTATATATTAAAAACCTCATCTCTTAGCTCCTCCTACCTAAAAATTTAAATTTCTATTTTCTAAGTCTCTATATCATAAAACGAAATTTAATCATAACAAATGAAGGGAGGATGAAGAATGAAACCTTGGCAACACTTTGAAGGAGAGAAATCTTCACAAATTGATGAAAAAAGTTTTGGCAGCACCTCCCTAGGAGAGAGGCGCCATGGAGAGCTTGAGCTTGAGCTCTCAGTTGAAGAATGGCTCGCGCAAGAGGAAGAAGCAAGAGAGTTGACGTATTTATAGGGTGGGGCTTTTTATCCCGGTTGGTAAAACCACCCTGGACTAAAGGGCAGCCTTTTGTCTCGGGTGATAAAACGACCCGAGGCTAAAGCTTTTGTCTCGGGTGGTTTTACCACCCGAGACTAAAGGGGTACCCTTTTGTCTCGGGTGATAAAACGACCCGAGACAAAAGGCCAGCTCCAATTATTGCGGCCATAGAGCCGTTGGCGGCCAGGCCTTTAGTCTCGGGTGGTTTTACCACCCGAGACTAAAGGGGGGGCGGCGTCCGAGGGATTTCGAGGCCACGTCGCCCCAAAGCCTTTTGTCCCGAGTCCATATTTGAACCGGGACAAAAGGCCTGGAACAAAGGTCGAATCTCTACCAGTGTACCGATGACCAACGGGAGCTATTATATTCGAGCCTCCTAAATAGAGGTCAATCATAGGTGGCCCATTGATAAAAAAGGGCTAGCTAGTTGACTGCGTTGATGATGTTCTCCCGATGTGTGCCTGGCAGTGTAAAAATAAAATAGGAAAAATGTACTGACATCTTCAGTCCCAACAGAACAAGAGTTGTATGTTTCAGCATTGATAATCGCCGCCTATGCAGTTAGGTGAAATTTTATTCTTCCCTCACGCAAGGTACCCCTGGGTCCCCACCGACCAGAGTCCCAGAGATCCCTGACGAATGGACCCGACCTGCTAGAAGACCCGACGACCTGACGCGTGGGCCCAAGGACGTGAAGATAGCTTGGCGTGCAAGCCAAGGCAGTCCAGACAGATTAAGTCAGTTTAAATTAGCCTTCCATGTTAACCGACTACAATAGATAGAAACCAACTTGTAACCGACCCAGAGACGGGTCAACCGACCTTAAGGGGAAATCCTAGCCCGTTGCCCATATAAGGCGGCCTAGGGTTCCACCCGAGGGGAACTCGATCTTCCACGCATAATCCCACCACTAAACTGGACGTAGGGTTTTACTCTCCGGAGGCCTGAACCAGTCTAAACCCCCGTGTTCTTCGCTTGCTTGCCATGTTCCGAGTTCATCACAAGAACTACCACCTACGCTCTTAGTTCCCGATCCCTCCATTAACCTGCGAACTGCTTGGGTAGCCCCCTTGTGGATCTGTCCAGGTCTCAACCCCTGACAGTTGGCGCGCCAGGTAGGGGAGATTGGGAGCTCGCTGTGCAGCATGGTGGCCCGATCTGGTGTCGTCTTCCCGGCAAGCATGGCGACCATCCTCGCCGACCCCGTGGAGATCTGCTTCGGCTCCTTCACGACGATCTCTCCCGTTCCGGCGGCTGCGGCTTCTCCAGCGGCCGCGGAGCGGGTCGCAGCAGCGCCTGTCGCCACCCGCGTTTCCGATCTAGCGTACAGCCCCCTTGTGGATCTGTCCAGGTCTCAACCCCTGACAAATGGCATCACCATTTCGCTCATTTTTCAACCTCAAAATCAGATCCCGAACAAAGCCAAAAGTCTCATCTTTGGAAGCCAAAAAGAATACCCAAGCATAGCGAGAATAGTCGTCCACAATCACAAGGACATACCACTTCCCACCGACTGAGCGAACGTGAGCTGGAACAACCAAGTCCATATGTAAAAGCTCCCCTGGATGCTCAGTCATCACCTCAGTCAAAGGTGGGCGGGATGTAGCAACCATCTTACCATGCCTACAAGGTGCACAAACCAAGTCCTTCTCAAATTTCAACCTAGGCAATCCTCGGATAAGGTCAAGTCCACTTAAGCAAGAGAGCAAATCAAAACTCAAGTGACCCAATCTCCTATGCCATTTCCACAACTTAGAAGAAGGATTAGCAACCAAACACCGAGCCGGACCAAAAGACCGAGAAAAGTCTGCACGAAAAATCTGACCCTCAGGGACAATCATACACACAAGATCACCTCGAGAATCCAAAATGCGAGAAGCACCAAGCTTAAATCTCACCTCAAACCCTTCGTCAAGTAATTGTGAAACCGAGAGCAAATTGAAACCAAACGACTTGACAAGAGTAACGCGTTTCAAAGTAAAGCTGTCACTTACCTGAATCACACCTTCAAACAGCACTCTTCCTTTCCCATTATCCCCAAAAGTGATGTACTCCTTTGAAACCACCGGGGTGAGGCTGGAGAACCATCTACGATCTCCGGTCATGTGCCTCGAACAACCGGAGTCTATCAACCATGTGTTCTCCATGCCTCCCACCTGCAAAATAAAAAACGAGAACGAGAGTGAGCAAACGACTCAACACTGGGGTTAGCACAAAAGGAATCAACCAGTGTCGAGCCATCTACTCAAAAGAGGGGTCAGCAAAATCCACTTTACCATTACTCATCCGTGGAACCCTCTCACGTCTCATCGGAGGAGTACGAGCACCACAACGGGGAAAGCGTGGTACGTAGTTCCTCTGAGACTCAAAACTGCGACCGTCTCTCCTGAGCTTATATTGATCACGAGTAGGAGCATGTCCAGCGAAAACACCACACGTAGAACCAAAGCGCACACCTTCCTGAGGTGCACCGGTCTGACCGGTGACCCGAACCGGTCTGACCGGTGCCCACAAACGGTCTGACCGGTGTCCCGAACCGGTCTGACCGGTCTGTCCAGCCAAAGCACCACACGTCCGAATGGTACGTACGACCGTCTCACCCCTAGGCAGTGGCTCACGCGGCTCAGTCACACCATGAGAAGGGCGGTACCTGTCCTTGTTTGCTCACTCCTTGGCAAGCCTTTCATCCTTCCTCTTCCTATAGCAAAACTCCTCCTGGTGACCATCCTTTCCACAATACCCACAGTGGAAATAGAAAAGTCTAGGCTTTGGGTTTTCTCTCGGCTGAAACTTCTCACTAGGTTTCCCACCCGACCCAGGCACAAAGGTCACTCTCTTCTGGAAGTTGTTTGTCTTGGGTGGAAACACAGGTGGATCGGGAGTGGTGTCAAGCTTGTTTCGTAAATGGTTTGGCTTTGGAACCCATGTTTTCTTGGTAGGAGCAATCTGTGGTGGAGCTAGGATATCTCCGATCTTATCTGGCTCACTTGGTTGAAAATCGCCTGACCGGTCTGACCGGTTCCCGTCACCGGTCTGACCGATCGGGTTGCAGACAGCAGGGTTCTCTCTATTTTTCTCACCACTGCACTCACCGACTTTCTCAAAACCCAAACCACGACCATCAGCTCTCTTGAACTGAGAAATCAAAATACTAAGCTGAGGTTCATGACTGGACAACCAACCCATCAATTGACGCATATAATCATTCTCATTTTGGAGACGATCAACATAATGCTCAAGTTCAATATTCTTAACAGCAACAACTTCACAGCTAGAGCAAGCATTTGCAATAGGAAATTTCAAAGCAGCTTCTAGAGAGCTAACATGACTACGAGCATCATCTAGTTTAGCATGCAACACAGGACAAGAAATACAAGCTCCTAGCAAAGCAGGTCTAGACTTCAACTCATCAAGCTCAACCCTAAGCACATCTAGTTCCTCAATCCATGAGGCATACTTGGTTTTAAGCTCAGTCAGATTAGCTAAGAAAACATTGCGATCCGAGCAATCAACCTCATCAGTAACAACAGGAGCAGCTTTCAAAGACTCTATCTGAACTCTAGCATCAACAAGAGAAGACTCAAGATCAATCACTTTCTATCTAGTATCACCTAGCAAAGACCTATACTCCCTCTTCTCCTTGTTGGTTTTCCTAAGCACATCATCATGATTATCCAGCAAAGCGTTCAACCTAGCATTCTCCTCTAGCAAGAAATTGGGATCACAATTTACCTCTTCCTCGGAGTCGGAATCCGAATCTTCTTTTCCGCTCTTCTTGCTTCTGGAGCTGTGTGCCATGGTGCAGATGTTCTTGTCGATCGCCATGCACGACAGGCCGTTGAAGTTGTGGTTCTCGAGCTTCTTCTCCTTGTGTCGACCACCATCTTCTTCTTCACTACTCGAGCTCGACGAAGTGTAGCAGGAACTGGAGTCGACGTCGCTTGCACCGGCAACCATCGCTCGAGGCTTCGACTTCTTCTTGTAGCCGCCGTGCTTCTTCGTCCTTCGCTCGTCCTTGTTCTTGTGCTTGGAGTGGTAGTCGTTCCGGGAGCGGTGTTTGTACTCGATCTTCGGGCGGTGCTTGTAGTCGACCTTGGGCTCATTCGCCTCGGGACATTCGGCGATGAAGTGCCCGTGCTTCCCGCACTTGTAGCACATCCCCGAATTCCTCCATGTACTCTTATGGTTCTCGTACATGCGCCCAAACCTCTTGGTTAGCAACGCGAGATCCTCCTTGCTCAGCACCTCAAACTCCTCATCTGGAATGGACACAAGAGAGGACAAAGAAAACTGTCTGGTAGAAAGGTTAGCAGCTGAACCTAAACCTGATACGAGAGCTAGACTATGAGAATCAGTCGGGTTCACATATTTAGCATTCAATTTCCTATCCACTTCAGAAGATTTCAGTTTCGAGAAAAGCTCATCAACCTTTATAGTCTCATAACCAGGCGACTCCATGATGGCCTCAACCTTTGCACCCCACACCGTACGATCTAGAGTGTGTAAGAGCTTCAAGGCTCTATCATGATCATCATACGGGAGGACAGCAATGTTGGCCTTCATGTTGTTCACTATAGTAGTAAAGCACTGAAACATAGCATCAATGGTCTCGCTGGGGAGATAAGTGAAATTCTCGTATTCTCTCCGGTAAGACGGGAAAAGGCGAGCCTTGACTTGGTTATCCCCTCCATGGGCAACTTTCAACTTGTCCCAAATCTTGCAAGCCAAAATCTCACCCAACACTCGACCAAACCTCACCCAACACTCGACCAAACTCATCTTGAGAAAGAGCATGAATCAAGTAATCCATGGCTTTTGCATTAGCCTCAAATTTTTCTTTGGAACCCAGAACCGTGAAATCTGCGGGAATGACATATGTGGTTTCGATCGTGACATCCCAAAGAGTTTGTCCTTTTCCACACAAAAACGCGCTCATCCGGGCTTCCCACATCGGGTAGTTCTCCCATCGAAGTGTGGAGGACCCGAACCCCTTTCATGATACGCCATCTTTGGATCTCCAACCGGTTAGAGTTAGGAGACCCTTAACTCAGCTCTGATACCAATTGAAGGACCAAATCGGCGCACAGAGAGGGGGGAAGTGAATGGGAGCTGATAAAAATTCTCCTCGAGAGAACTCGGCCTATGTCTCAAAAACACTTCCAAGGACCTCTACACAAGCCTGCCAAGATCACGTAGTCACTGGAGTACTACTGACCCTAGGAGCAAACCAACAGCACGGAAGCGAGAATGCACACGAACACGTTCGAGAAACAGCAGCCTTGCTGCCAGACAGGCACCGGTCAGACTGATCACCCCCACCGGTCAGATCGGTGTCAACCTAGTGGCAAATATGTCCCTGGATGGACACGTAAAACCTTCCCAGACACTCCTAGTCAAGATCCAAGCACTGGATTCAAAACTAGGAGGTGGGGAATCAAGACAAGAGCCAAGAACCGAAGCAAACAGATCTCAAACCTGATGAAACTTGGCCTACAGCATCCTCAGACCAAAACCAACTCAACTCCAACAAATCCCCTGGAGAATTCACAGGTGGCTTGGCACCGATCAGGCCGGTGTCCCTGACCGGTCAGACCGGTCAAGCCAGAAAACCCCAATGGACGAAAAGTGGAGAAAACGAGATCCAAACTCGATGAAACTTGGACAGAAGCTATCTCTAAATGCAACAAAAAAGTTCACCTCAGATCTCCCAAGAAAACCACAAGTGGCCAGCACCGGTCAGACCGGTGTCCTTGACCGGTCAGACTGGTCAGGTCTGGAAGCCTTGGGCAGATTCAAAAACAGCGGGTTAACCCCAACTTCAAATCAACCGATCTCCGGATTTACTCAATGGATTGCAACGAAACTTTGGGGGAAGTTGGGATGCATCATGGACAAGCCAGGCCTAGTAGATTGGCCCCCCAAACCTTCTCAATCTTGAGGAATCACGAATCAAAGCCAAGAACACCAAGAACTCGTGTTCATCCGAAAATCGTCAAATCCAAGCCTTTTCCCGGGGTTTGAAAGGGAGGGATCACCAACAAAAGAGTCACTAGGTACTCATACGTGATTCCCTCAACTCAAACCGCAAGGAAATCCCCCAAATCAGACAAATGAAAATTCCTCCAAAAAGGCTCCAAAAATCAACAAAAAGGAAAAACGTCGGGAATCAAAGAGAGCACAAGTAAAGAACGCCAAATCTTCTATACATCCAAGGACAAGTTCTTTACACACTAGAGCTAGCCTCCTCCCTTCATCCTACCCACTTGAAAGTGGAGGAAATCGAAGTGGAGAAGAACTCCTCTTCTCTCCCTCACAACATAAAGCACTTGGCTAGCCTAGAGAAGAAGAAAATGAAACAAAAGCCCAAGAGTTGGCTGCTATCTCCCTCTCCCCTCCTATATATAGTGAGTGGGGTGAAGATGGCGAAAGTCCAAACTACCCCTACAACTTAAAATGAAGATACACACCCCTCGAGGGCAATCTTGGGAAGTTGTAGTATTCTCCATTGGACGGGCACGCTTCCACCGCGCCTCGCGTCCTCCCGACGCAAGCTACGCGATCACACCGCGTGTCCTCCGCCTCGAAGCTTCCCGGCGCACTGCGACCACACCGGTCAGACCGGTGCTCCCCACCGGTCAGACCGGTCCACACCGGTCAGATCGGCCTGGTCCACCGGTCAGACCGGCCAGTGTGTCTTCATCACGCCAGGCCTCCGGGCTCGGTTTTGTGAATCAACCGAGAAACCCCGCGGATGAGGCACGACCTCCGCGGCAAGATTCAAGCAACAAGTCTTTCACTTCCACCGCACGGACAGTCTACTCGATCTTGCCTTGTTCCTTGACTTGGCCGCCACGATCACCCCGGCTCCTTGTTCACGACTTCATCTTGCTCTTCTTGCACCATGTGGCCCGCACTTGATCCCGCTGTCCACCAGGTCCCTCGAACCAAGCCTACTTGTCTCTCCATCCTCGGAGGCCCCGCAAGGCTAAGACCTTTCACGCCTGTTCTTCACCTGCAACAACGCAAACCAAGCCGCAACCTACACCTACAATACTAAGCCAAGAGTTAGTCCACACCACATTGTCAATCACTCATCACTAAGGAGTGACCATCCACCGGTCTTCGGACACACATGGTCCTCACTAGGGTTCCGCTTCCGCCGCCCCTCAACAAGTCTTTTGCGGCGGCGACAAAATCCTGCGAGATGAGGGGAGAGCAACAAAGGCCGTTCAGGTGGGCGGATCAAGGGAGAGGGCCGAAGCGTAGCTATGAAGGAGATCGACAAGGGGCAGGACAGTTCGACCGAGATCGCTAGGGGTCAAATCAGCTCGATTGGGACCGTAGAGAGGGGCGAATGGAGGAGGGTTATCGTCGAGAACAGGTATTGCGAGATCGATTACAGGACAGGAGAGATCAGACTAGGGGCTGACTACACATGGAGATCATCGCCGGGACTTCAGAAGCGAGGAGGGAGAGGCGAAGAGGAGAGCAGTGGATACAAGAGGTGTGGAGTTTGGGAGGATAAACGTGGATGACCAAGGGAGAAAGTTTCAACAAAATCAAGGTACTAAGCCTACATCTCAACTACATGATAGACTCGGGAACCACCAATCAGAGGCAGGATACAAAGGGAGGGGAGATGAATTTTGTGACAGAAACACCGGTTTCAATGGGAATTCTCGGCCCAGGGACCTGGGAGCCTGCAGATGGTATGACCAGGAGGGACATCACCAGGCTACCTACACTAATGAACCACTATGCTTCATATGTAAAACCTCAGGTCATGTAGCATCCTAATGTCCACAAACACAAAGCTGTAAACTGAAGATGCTAGGTTTTGGCTTCCCAGGACAGGGCTTCTATAGCCTTCAGATGCCAGGAGTGGAAGTGCAGGAATCTGATTCCAACATGGCAAACATTCAGATAATCAGCGGTGAGGCTACTACCAGCAAGGTGGAAGAAGAATTGAAACACATGATTGATGATAAATGGGACTGGAAGGTGAAACAGATGACAGAAAAGGAGTTTCTGGTGGTGTTTCCTAGCAAAGCCATGTTGAACACCTTTGCCAAATCAAATGGGATTGAGCTGGCTCTACACAAAATATTTGCCAAGATAACAAAGTCCAACACAGATGAAGCTACCTCATCAATACTGCAAACAGGGTGGGTCAAGATATATGGCATTCCTCCAAAAGCTAGAAATGAAGCTGCGGTGAAACTGATTGCTGAATTGGCAGGAGAGGTGGTGGTGGTAGATGAACTATCATTAATCAGAGATGGTCCAGTGAGAGTCAAATTGAATGGAAGGGATATTAGTAAACTCATAGGCTTTGTGGAGATCTTCTTTGGGAAAATTGGGCGTGAGGTGAGGTTTATGGCTGAAGGAACAATGGGACCGACGCAGCCTCCTGTAGGACCGTCGCCCAAGAAACCGGATAATGACACAGAAGAAGAAGATGAAGAGGGGGACAGAGATACTGAACTGGAGTGGGAAAAAATGAGAAGACTATATGAAAAAGAGAAGCAAGGAGGAGCAAAAGAGGGCACTGGGCCGAACAACTCAGAACAATCCAAACACCATAAGCAGAAGGGTGACTGTGAAGACAGGGGGGGAGAAAGAATTGACAAGCTACAGCAACAAGATGGATCAATGACCGATGAGACACACAAAGTTGAAAATATTATTGAAATGAGGAGTCCTGCAATAACCCAAAAGGAGATACCTACATTGGAGGAGGAGACATTTCAGATAAGCCAAGATGCATATATGGGGTGTGACTCATCACAAGACATTGAGATGGGAGACACGAAAACAACAACAGAATCGCAAATGGAAGAGAGATCAGGGAAGGAGGTGAACAGAACCCCGATGCAAGGCATGGAGGAGACTGTATCCGACAAAGTCTTGGTACATAGGGATGAGGGGCTGGTCTGGATGGGGAAAGACAAGTGGCCAGTGTTGAATGAGAATAACCATTTCCCTAGCACTACCGAGGAGGTTGTATCAGTAGTAGAAGATCAAGAGGGCAATAGCAATGAATGGGAGGAGTGCGAAGTGCGGGAGAATATATCACCGGTGGCCAAGGGGAGAAGACAGAACAAAAAATTTAATCCAGTGGTGGCAAGAAGGAAAAGCCGTCGCATTCAGGAGGGTGAACAAGTCAAAGCAGCTTTCGGGGGGGCGGGGGGGGAGGGGGTCTCGACTTTCCAGGTACAAGCGACGCTCACATCAACTCCTTTACTATTTTAAATACCATTGATGATGAGGATTTAGAAAATATAGCACTGGATTGTGACATTATTTTGGGGGATAATAAGGAAGTCACTAAAGAAATTTTAAGTGCCATGAAATTAGAAGAACAGGCCCGAGCTGCCATAGCAGAGGCCAATTATAAATCCAGATGCGAGAATCAGCTGCATTTCCTTCATGCTCTAGAGGGGGAGAACTTGGATCTGTCCTATGTTTCCAATAGCCATAGGGGCTTTGTGGTTAAATAGAAGGTTGCTAGACCTAACAAAAAAAAAGGGGGGAGGGGATAGGCTGAGTAGGGAACTCCAAAGGATTAGTTAGAATGAAGATTCTCTTATGGAATATTAGGGGTCTGGGAAAACCTTCAAGGGTGAGATATCTAAAGGAACTAATCACGGGGGAGAGACTAGATGTGGTAGGGATCCAAGAGACCATCAAACAAGACTTCTGCGACCGTGACATCCAAAACCTTGCGCAAGGTGACGTCTTTAGGTGGAATTGGACCCCGGCAAAAGGGCACTCGGGGGGGGATTCTACTAGGAGTAAGGGATGATAAACTAGAAATTGAGGGGTGGGATAAGGGGGAGTATTTTGTAGAGGCCCAACTAAGAAATAGGATCTCTAACTTTAGGTGGTCTGTCATGGTGGTCTATGGGCCAGCTGATCATGACTATTCCCAGCATTTCCTGAAGGAACTAACCAGTAAATGCCAAGGAAAAGAGCTGCAATATGTTATGGGGGGAGATTTCAATCTAATTAGGAAGCTCCAAGACAAAAGTACTGGCCTAGGGGTGCCAAGGCTTATGAGTATGTTTAATTCCTTCATTGAAGAATTAGGCCTGAAGGAGCTTAAAAGAGTAGGGGCAAGATTCACCTGGACTAACAAACAATGCAACCCGGTCATGAGAAATATTGATAGAGTGCTGGTAACAATCGAGTGGGAGAATATGTTCCCAATGGCAATCCTATCTAGCCTAACGAGGGTAGGATCGGACCATTGGCCTCTACTTCTAGATACGGGGGAAGGGCGAGTAGAGAAGGGCGGCAATGTGAACTTCTACTTTGATAAACAATGGATGAAACAGGATAATTTCAAAACTCTGGTGGAGGAGAAGTGGATGATGGGTAGAGAGAGATGCCCAGACCATGCATATTCCTTAGACATCTGGCATGGCCTTATCTCGATGCTAAGGAAATTCCTTAAGGGATGGGGGGCTAATGTGAGGGGTGAATACAAGAAGAGAAGAATGTACCTACTGCAGGAAATTAAAAAGATTGATAAAGAAGACCCAGACAACACAGAACCAATGCAACAGGACGCGAGGGATAGGCTGGAGGCAGAACTAGAGAAAGCAATGACCGAAGAAGAGCAATATTGGCAAAAAAGGGGGGGTGAAAAGTGGATTTTGGAGGGTGACAACAACACAGGGTTCTTCCACCTTGTGGCCAATGGCAGGAGGAGGAAGAAAACGATCCTGTCATTGGAACATGAAGGGGTAACTATAACTGGGAAAGCTCAAGTACAGAATATTATATACGACTTCTACAAAAAGCTTTTTGGGAAACAAGAAAACGGGAAGGTCAGGCTAGGTACAGATGTGTGGACACGTGAGGGGAGACTAAACTTAACAGACAATGAGATGCTGACTAGACCCTTCTCTGAAGAAGAGGTGAAGAAAGTGATTTTTGAAATGAAAGAGGACTCGGCTCCAGGTCCAGATGGGTTCGGGGTGACCTTCTATAAAATATTCTGGGAGCTGATAAAGCATGAACTGATGCAAATGGTAAATGATTTCTACTGGGGGAGGTTAGATATCACTCGGCTGAACTATGGGGTTATTACACTGATCGCTAAAGTGGGAGATGTGAGCAATGTAAAGCAATATAGGCCAATATGCCTCCTCAATGTCAGCTTTAAAATCTTTACAAGGTTGCTGATGCTGAGGTTGTCGGCCTTTGCAGATAAGCTAATAGGAAGATGTCAATCTGCCTTCATAAAGGGGAGGTATATATTGGACAGCGCTGTGATTCTCCATGAGGTTATGCACGAGCTAAAGAGGAGGAAGTAGAAAGGGATAATCATGAAGATAGACTTTGAAAAAGCCTACGATAGTATCAATTGGTCCTTTGTAGAGCAAGTTCTGGACAGAAAGGGGGTTGACTCCAGGGCCATACATTGGATCATGAGTACAGTGAGAGGGGGCAAGGTCTGTATAAATATCAATGGGGAGAATGGTCCATATTTCAAGACCCACAAAGGCTTGAGACAAGGAGACCCCTTGTCTCCTCTATTGTTCAACTTAGCAGCAGATGCTTTGGATTATATCCTGAGCGCAGCTAAACACAAAGGGTGTATCAAAGGGGTAGCTCCGCAGCTTTTCCAAGGGGCTCTGACTCACATTCAATACGCGGACGACACAGTAATCTTGATGGATTGCGAGGACGCCACTATAACTAACATGAAATTCCTTCTTTATTGCTTTGAGTGGATGACAGGCCTGAAAAACAATTATCATAAAAGCGAGGTTATTGTGTTTGGGGTCCCTGATGATGAACAGACTAGAATAGCAAATATGCTTAACTGCAAGGTGGGGGCGTTTCCGATGACATACCTAGGCATCCCTATTAGTGACAGGAACTTAAATGCACAAGCTTTCAGGGGGATAGTGGCCAAAATGAGAAGTAGACTTCAACCGTGGAAGGGGTGGATGCTTACCTCAGGGGGGAGACTCATCCTCACCAATACATCCCTTAGTAGCTTACCAACCTACCTCATGGGGATGTTTCATCTACCTGAAGACATTCATAAACAAATGGATAGCGTTAGAGCAAATTTTTTCTGGGGAGGCACTGAAGACAAGTCCAAGTACCACATGGTTAAATGGGAGAACCTGTGTGTTCCCAAAGATTTTGGGGGGTTAGGCATAATGAACACTAGAACTCTTAACGAGTCACTTCTTCTAAAATGGATTTGGCGGTTATATAACTCAGGGGATGAGGATCTGTGCTGCGAGGTCCTCAGAGCGAAATATATGAATAACACCCCTTTAATTCTGGGCAGCGGCAATGGGGGCTCACAGTTCTGGAAGGGGCTGCATAAAGTAAAACACAAGTTCTCCTTTGGTGCCACCTTCCAAGTTAACAATGGGGAAGAGGTGAGATTTTGGAAGGACACCTGGAGAGGGGATACTCCACTGAAACTTGAGTTCCCAAACCTCTTTGCATGCTGCAGAGGTCAAAATGCTCTTGTCAGCAGTTGCTGGAGACAGGAGGAGTGGATGGTAGACTTTAGGCGGCTGTTTGGAACAAGGGAGGTTAAGGAATGGGACGAGCTTCTAGGAAAAATTGACCCAGTTGGCCTAACTGACCGAAGAGACAAAGTAGTCTGGAAACTAGAACACAAAGGCCACTATACAACTAGATCTATGTATAGGTTTCTAACTTTTAGAGGGGTGAGGGACAGGAGGGCAGCGAGGCTCTGGAAGAGCAAACTGCCCATGAAAATTAAAGTGTTCCTTTGGCAAGCATATCACAACAGACTGCCTACAGGGATTACGCTGAAGCGAAAAAAATGGAGGGGAGATGCTAACTGTCATATATGTGGGGTGCCTGAAAATATCGATCATATTTTCTTCCAATGTGTTCTAGCTAGGTTTGTGTGGGTGGGCCTTAAGGAAGCCCTGAGTTGGAAGCGTGTTCCCGATAGCATGCAGGATGCGATGGGGGTGTGGCTTATTATAGGGGGAGATAACTACGATATGAATCTGTTTTCTTTCGCTATCATGTGGTGGTCGCTTTGGACTCAAAGAAATAAAATGAGAATAGAGATAAAATTTCCACAATCCTCTTGTGATGTGATGCATACTATATCTTCTTTGTATCAGCGATGGAGAATCCTACTACCAGACTCGGATAGAGGCGAGCTGGACTATATACAAGACCAAATGAGTGGCTGGCTGAGGGACTTCCAGGAGAAAGCGAGAAGCCAGGAGAAGGAAGAGTTCATGTGAAGGCCTTTTTCTGTTATGTCAGTTTTCATGTAATGCTGGTAGTAGCTTGTTTCGTCTGAGGGGGTTTAAGGGTGTGAGGGTCTTCTGTACTCTGGTTTTTTTTTTGCGCCTGAGCTTATCTGTATCGCTGGTAACCCCAGCCGTTCTTGTGTAACTCAAACATTATGACTTTCTATAAAAGCAGGAAGTATTCTGTTAAAAAAAAAGAAGAAAAAAGCCAGTATTCGCGGGAGCTGCTATGTATAGTTTGTGGAAGCTAGTTAAACCTTATAACTTTAAAGCTCATTAGATTTAAATTAGAAGTTTAGTTCAATATTTTAAAATAGCATATTCAACATTTATTTAAAATTAGATCAGCATCTAAAAATACTTGAATCCACATTTCATAAAATGTGAATCAACATTTTGAAAAAAAAGAGTATCACATTCAACATTTGTCAACACATATTTCAACATTTTGAAAAAGCGCATTCAACATGTTGCTAAACATGGATCAACATTTTAGTTTTTCTAGATTCATAAATATTATTATGCATTTAGACACATTATATCTAGGTGTATCGAAAAACTATATATATATATATATATATATATATATATATATATATATATATATATATATATATATATATATATATATATATACACTATAAAGAGCGAAAACAATTGAAAACGTTTCTCACCTAATTGGACCACCGTACCCCTCACGTTGGATCCGTCTGTCAGCTAATTGAGAAGTGGATATGGTGGAAGACCCATAAAATCGCAATTTGGAGAGTATTTCTGTCGAAAAGCTAAATATTTCTACCCACCCGGCGTACCCACCTCTTCCACGATCCGAAAATCCCTGCCCACGCTCGTGTCCTGATCTCATACGCGTCCCTCCAGTCGTCTTTCGCTCGATGGCGCCCGCCTACCCTCGCTGGTGCCGTGTCCCCTGGTCCGGGCGACCGCGCACGCCCAGCCCACCTCTACCTCCCATGCCGGAGTGCCGCCACATCGCCGGAGATCCACCATCCCCGGAGCAGGCGCAATGGACCGCCTCCTGCTCCCCCGCTCCCGCCCACCGCTGCCCGGCCAGCCAACGCCGCTGCAGACGCCGACGGCGACCTCCTCGAGCTTGAAGCCCTCCGCCGCTCTCCTCCTCCTCCTCCGCCGGCGGCGGCAGGCGCCGCGTCGTCAGGTTGTCGCCGTCGCCGCGCCGACTGCTCCCGCAGCCCGCTCGACAGGCGCATCTCTGCTCCGCCTTGCCGGAGCCATGACCTCGCACCCTTCGTCGTCATCGGCTCGGGTTTTATGGCCGGTGGCTGGGTAGCGTGGCGTGACGCAGAGGAGTCGTGGACGTCCAAGCGACGGGTGCATGACACGAACACGAGGCGAGGCGGCGGCGCCGGCAAGCAGGCAGGCGAGCAGCTGTACATGATTTCTCCCCAAATCCGAACTCCAAATCACCTTGAGTTTTTAACCAAGATTAAAGTACATTTAATCAGCTACAACCCATAGATAGGAGTTTTGTTGCAGCAATCAACGTATTTTGAGATAATTGTCTCTGAATCTTGCAAAAACTCGAGTTCTTTCTGAACCTTCAGAAACTGCTCGTCAGTTAACATCCAGAACCCAAAACAGTATGGAGTTCAATTTTTGAGCTCAATTTTAAATATCCAAATTCAGTTTTCTTGGTCCAATAGCTACTCAAACTTGTTAACCATATATTATAGATTCCATTTTGCATGATCCCATCCAAAGTGTTAATGCAAAAATTCTCACAATCATAACTCAAAATGGGCTACTCAAATCTGTTTTCAGACTTGCTATTAGTCATTCAGTTTCGTCAGTGAACTCCAAGAACAGTCCAACCCTCCATCTTTGAGCTGTGATTCAATTTGACAAACCCTGTTTTATTGTGAACCACAATGACAACTGTAATGCTTGAAGGATGAGAAGAAATGAAAGCAAGGGTGATAAGAATAGTAGCATTTTTCCTGAGGCGAGGTTTCCAAACCTTTTCCCCAGTTGAAACCAGATTAAAATTGGTATAGTTGATCTATAGGTACAAATGCTAGGCCATTATGGTTAAAGAATGATTCTGATTTAACAGTTCCAGCTTACCTTTCATATTTGAGGTACCGATGATTCTGTCAAAAGAGGGGATAGAGAAAGACATTTTGTAAATGGTTGGTATTGTTTCCTCACACCCTTTTCTTTGCATGTAAGATGAATGATTGGGCTTTAAAATTTTGAAACATAAAAATGTCTTACTTTGCGAAATAACCTAATACTCCATGTCAGTAAGTGAACTTCTATGTTGTGTTATTTTTAATTTATGCCATCTTTTTGTACTTGAAAAAACTTTTAATTATATTGTGTTTATTTTTCTACTTACATTATCTTTTTGTGCTTGGAAAAGCTTTATGATGGACTGATGTATGCTTGTTTTAGATATCTACTTGTATTTGCTTTGGTTGCGCATTACAAAGACTCATGTCCACTTTTTTTTTTGTAGTCATTAATCGAAGTTATGTTCTTGACTGATCTGGAGCTAAACACAAACAGTGTATCCCAGGTGTTGGAGACATTTGTTCATGTACTCCCTTCGTCCCAAAATATAGCTTCGTTTAGACTTTTTCAAAGTCAAACTTTTTCAACTTTGACTAACAATAACTCTTAAAATAATTTATTTTAAATAGAGAAGATTACATATTTTGATAATTGGTTTCATGGTAAATCTACCAATATCATTTTTATGTTATTAGCATTTATGATTATTTCGTTATTCACGGTCAAAGTTGAAAAAGTTTGATTTTAAAAAAGTCTAAACGAAGCTATATTCTGGGACGGAGGGGAGTAGTCTAGATTGCCTAAACATACTCTGTGTTATGCACTGCTTATGTTTGCGCTTTACTTATTAATTACCAGTACAACACTCAAAAACATATTGTCTGTTTCATGAATTGAACCGTATACTACCTCAGGTTACTATTAGAAATACACTTGCTTGATATTTCTGTAATGGTCAGTGCCAATTCATGCTAGCAGACCACTTCATAATTCAAATGTCAATGTGAGGAGCCATATTATTTCTCTTGGGTCTAATGTGTTGCTAGGTAGGCATTCTATATTTTTTGGACAATTATTTGTAACCATGTTTAAAACAAAGTGTATGCTTTTATCATACATGTCGTTACAAGAATTATGTACAATAAAAATTAATGCTTATGAAAGGGTTTGTTTTGCCCGTACACATCCTATGCTGAAGATTTTCTTTATAGAGAAAAAAGATCGATCTTTTATGAAGTCAATTATGTGTTGCATTTTTTTGTGTGGTTACTCTGTTTAGGAAAAAGTCTATTTTTGGCCATCCAACTCTTGCCCGAGTTTGGTTTTGGCCATCGAACCGCAAAACCGGGAATCTTCGACCATCCAACTCTTGAAACCGTTCATTTCTGACCATCCGGCGGTTTTGACAGGCAGTTTTGGAGATGTGGCTGCCACATGGCGGTGGAGCCCACACGTCAGCCCCATCTCTCTCTTTTCTCCTCTCCCTCTCTTCTCTCTTCTCTCTTCTCTCTGTCTCCCTCTCTCTTCTCTGTGATCTCTCTGCTCCCTTCAGATGGTCGGCGGGCGGAGCAGGGACCAGCCGGTGGGCGTAAGAGCCGGGGCGGGCCACCTTGCTCCTCTGCTGCTTGCCGCCAGAGGTCCACCTCGCCCCTTGGCACCCCAGAGGGCCACCGACGCCGACGCGGGGAGCTTGGCGCAGCATGTCGACCAGCGCCGGCTACCGACGGGGAGGGGTGTGGCGGGACACACTATATGTCAGCACAAGGGGCTCACCTACGTTCCTTTTGTGCTGCTCCTTGGCGAAGATGATGGCCGGAGGTGGGTGGTTGACGACGAGGTAGGCGCCTGTGGCTTGGACTCGTGGTGGCCGAGAGATGGGCGATTCTCGACGCCCTGGTGGATGGGAGGTGACGAGGAGAGGTTGAGGGCGAAGCTTAGGAGGTGGCAGAGGTGTAGTGGTGGGGAATTGGAGGGTGGTTATGCAGGGACCGCGAATTTGGCCGGTGACAGGGAGCTCGGTGGAGCGGTAATGGTGAGGCGCGGGTGGAGTTGGCCTCCTGCTCCTCCACCGCGCCGGCCATGGCCGCCCTGCTCTCCGCGCCCACCGCCTCCCGCCGCCATGATGGAGATCCCGCAGGCGAGGAGGCCGAACAGCGCCCGCTCGCGGACCGCGCGCCACCGACCGTCCTGAGAAGAGGAAGAGGAGCAGGGGAGGAGGGAGCGCTGTGTGTCGCGCCGTAGGGAGGAGGTGTGGCGCGGGGAGGAGGGAGCGCCGCGCCGCGCCATGTCGTGCGCCTCTGCCGCGTGTCACTCCGTGCCGCCGTTACGAATAGGAGAGGGGCGAGAAGGCGGGCGCGGAGGAGGGGAGGAGAGCGAGGAGAAGTGGAGGGAGGCCATCGCCACCGCCGTTGGAGGTCGCCGCCGCCGGCCGTCGGGAGGAGCGAGCTGGAGCTTGAGCTCCGCCACCCGCCAGCGCCACCGGCCGTCGGGAGGAGCGAGCTGGAGCTCGAGCTCCGCCACCCGTCAGCGCCGTCGGGGGGCGAGCTCGAGCTCTGCCGCGGGCAGCGCCGCCGGGCTAGCGAGCTGGAGGTCCGCTGCGGGCCAACGCCGCCAGCCGGGCGAGCTCGAGCTCCGCCGTCACCGGGAGGTGCAGGGGCAGCCGGAGGCGCGAGGGATGGCCGCTGGTAGTCGGAGGAGAGAGGAGAGAAGAGAGAAGAGAGAGGAGAGAGGAGGGAGGGGAGAGAAGAGAGAGATGGGGCTGACATGTGGGCCCCGCCGCCATGTGGCAGCCACGTCACCAAAACCGCCTACCAAAACCGCCGGATGGTCAAAAATGAACAGTTTCAAGAGTTGGATGGTCGAAGATTCCCGGTTTTGCGGTTCGATGGCCAAAACCAAACTCGGGCAAGAATTGGATGGCCAAAAATAGACTTTTTCCCTCTGTTTAACACCGTGTAGCTCTTTTACTTCCTTGACACTGTCAATGGGTGGTTTGTTTAATTATCAGAGTGTTTTTTCAGGAACTCATAGCTTCCTCACAAGATTGTTTAACTAGCGGTGTGCATGCTATGAGGTCTTTAAGAAGACCAATAACATAGATTAAGAGTAATTAACCATAGAGTGCAATAAAATATGTCTATCCTAATCAAATTGAACACATAGGTTCATTATTTAACCTCATATTCCTTGGGATAAAATTATTTTCATACAACTAATATATGACAACATATCATGATGGATAAAAAAAAGATGTTATAATCGATGTTAGTGTTTGCTTGTATTACTGATAAAAGAAAAATACATCAGGATTTGGTCAATTGGAATAGGAAGTTCTAAAAAATACATGTCTACAGCATGAATCTGAGAGATAACCTCTTCAAAAATAACATTCCGATCTTTAGAAGGTGATTTTTGGTTGTAATGCTGAATGCAGCTGCAATTGATATCACTGCTTCAATCCAAATTGCCATTTACATTTATATAAACATAAAATATTTTAAATTAGTTTTGTTACTAGTGGATGTAAAAAGGTAAAACGACCTGCAATTTGGGACGCGGAGTACAAACTACATACTTGGTAAATGTAGTCACTCAATCACTAACATCACAATTCATATTATATATTCTAATGAAACCATGTTTCTTACAGTATAATAAGCTAGCCTTGGTCGCACTCCATTTGTTTGCAACGACGGACACCGGTGCACTTAAGGCTGGACGAAAAGCTCGAAGCTCGTTAGCTCGCTCGAACTCGCTCGTTAGTGGCTCGGCTCGGCTCGGCTCGTTAGTAAATTTCAACCGAGCCGAGCTCAAGTTTTAGCTCGCTTCGATAACGAGCCGAGCTCGAGCTGGCTCGCGAGCCTTAACGAGCCAGTGCAGCAGCCAGCAAACGAGCTAATTGCTTGTTGGCAGAGTAGATAGAGTGGTAATTTTTTTAGTACTAGATTGTTTGTTGGCTACTTGATTTCATGATTTGTTGGCTTGTAAATATATTGTATTTGTTTATTTCATACTTACTTTTTGGCTGTGATTTTTGAATTTATAACCGCTAACGAGCTGGCTCACGAGCTTAACGAGCCAGCTCGAGCTTCTTAACGAGCCGAGCCGAGCTGGGTTTCTAGCTCGCTAAGATAACGAGCTAGAACGAGCCGAGCCATATCGAGCCGAGCCCTAACGAGCCGAGCTATAACGAGCCGAGCCAGGCTCGATATCCAGCATTGGGTGCACTAGAGAGCTGAGACAATATGAGCGGCGGCAGCGTGAGGCTTGCGGCGGCGCTCCTGGTCCTGGCGGAATTTTTTATTTATTTTAACCCTTTTTAATCTAAAATTTTATAAATAACCTCTCTCAATCTATATTTCCAAAAAATAGCTTTTTTGGTCACGCCAAGTTGCGTGGCGCGACTAATAGTTGAGTCACGTCATATACAATGGCGCGACTAGTATACACGGTGGCATTGAAAAAAATCAACTACGATGGGATGCTGACGTGGTGGACTGAGTCACGCCAACCACGCCAAGCCGGCTGGCGTGACTCAGTCACGAGTCACACCAGAGAGCGTGACCTGACTACTGCCTGGGAGGCTGGCAAGTGCACAAAAGTGCATCTCATTTAGACATGCATGTTTCATTCTTCATTTTAATTAGCAAATAAAATCTTAAATTTGTTAAACTCGAGATGTATAGTCTATAGACTGCATACATTCCATTTTAACTTTTTGCACTACAAATCATGGTGTGGAAAATGAGAAATCCGATTTCCAAATAGACTAAGTATTATTGGGTCAACACATCAAATTTTGATAAATCTGTCCAAGTCTGGAAACAGTGCCAAATAGTCAACTTTGGATCTACATGGTGAGAAATTTTACATTGAAATCTTGGATATTTTTGAACTACAAATTAATTTGGATGTTCATAGAGTATTTTGGATAAGTTAGTGATCAAAGACATCAAAGAACTCATAGTTCAAAGGTGGCTTAATATTTGAAAGATGTGTTGTTTCCAACTTGATGTCTCTTTTGAACAACTTTCCACCTTTAAGCCTCTTTTGAACTATGAATTCTTTGATGTCTTTGATCACCAACTTATCCAAATTACTCTATGAACATCGACATTCATTTGTAGTCCAAAAATATCCAAGGTTCCAATATAAACTTTCACAAAAAAGTAGGTCCAAAGTTGACTATTTGGCTATGTTTTCAGACTCGGACATATTTATCAAAGTTTGATGTGTTGAACTAATAATACTTATCCTATTTGAAAATTGAATTTCTTATTTTTCACACCATGGTTTGGAGTGCAAACAGTTAAAATGGAATGTATGCACTTTATAAATTATACACCTCGAGTTTCACAAACTTAAGAATTTATTTGCTAATTAAAATGAAGAATAAAACAAGCCTAAATTAGATGCACTTTTGTGCACTTGCCAGCCTCCGGAGTAGCGTGACTGAGTCATGCCACGCTCTCTGACTGAGTCACGCCAGATGGCTTGGCGCGACTCAGTCCTCCACGTCAGCGTCCTGTAGCAGTTGGTTTTTTTGCAATGCCACCGTGTACACTAATTGCGCCATTGCATGTAGCGTGACTCAATTATTAGTCGCGTCACGCAGCTTGACGTGACCAAAAGAGTTAGTTTTTGAAAATATAAATTGTGAGAGGTTATTATTTATAAAATTTTAGATTAAAAAGGTTTAAAATTAAAAAAATCCAGGCGCTGACGCTTGATCACTGTGGCGGGCAGCGCCACGACGTGCGCGGCGCAGCTCTGGCACAACTACTACGCCGGCATGCGTGCCCGAACGTGGAGTCCATCGTCGTGCGCGGCGTCGTGGCGAGGAAGAGGTCCAGCAGACCCCCACCATGATCGGCGCCACCGTGCGCCTCTTTTTCCACGACTGCTTCGTCGAGGTAATAATTAAGCAATCTCTGCAGTGTAGCAGCTCTGAAGAACTTCCGACCATCGAGCGCGCGCTGTGGAACAACATGATCATAGCGAGTCGATCATGCTGCTCGGTCGATCGTGTGTGCATGCAGTGCTGCGACGCGTCGGTGATCGTGGCGTCGGCAGGGAACAACACACGGCGGAGAAGGACCACCCCAACAACCTGTCCCTGGCCGGCGACGGCTTCGACGCCGTCATCAGGGCCAAGGCCGCCGTCGACGCCGTGCCGCAGTGCCGGAACAAGGTGTCGTGCGCCGACATCCCATGGCGACCAAATCAGTTGCCATCGCGCTGGCCGGCGGCCCGTCGTACGCGGTGGAGCTCGGCAGGCTGGACGGGCTGAGCTCCACGAAGAGTAGCGTCGACGGCACGGCGCCCTTCTTCAACCTGGACCAGCTCAACAAGATCTTCGCTGCCAACGGGCTCTCGCAGACCGACATGATCGCTCTCTCCGGTACGGTAACAAACCTCTCGCTCTCTGAGTCTCTGATGAGATCACTGTAGAGTTCTCCGTCTTGCAAGCCAAGGCAATTCCACTCTCTCAATCAGTGGGCTCTGAGAAGTGCTGCACTTTCTGGAAAAGCTTCGCTTTCCAGCATTACTGCTGTTGCTTGTGCTTCGCAATTAGGCAACCACAATCATGCAATGCAAGTAACCGTGGCCACTACCTCCAGCCTCCCCAAATCGATCCAATGGCCCTGCACATACATGCTACGATGCGTGGATACTTGTGAAAGCCCTCGTATCAGATACTAGATACTCATCCGATACTACCATATTGCCAGGACACTGATAATCATTCGATACTTGTCGGACAAGTATCAAACATTATTAAATATTTTTTTTAAAAAATAATTCTGATAATTTGTTGACACACCTTCCCGATTCTTTGCCGATACCTAAAAACTCTCATAGTATGTATAAATACACCGTCTATGCACGTAGGACCCTCTCTCCACGCATACCCACGTCATTTCTACCTAAAAACTCCCATAGTATGTATAAATACACCGTCATCTATGCACGTAGGACCCTCTCTCCATGCATCCCCACGTCATTTCTCACGTAGCCAGCTTGCTATGGAAGACATGATGAAATACAAAGAGATTTTGGTGATTCTACCCCTATGGTGAAGCTTAATGGTGATTTTGCCCTCCTTTTACTAACTTTGCGAATTTACCCTTACTTTTTTCGTTTGAAGCTACCGTTTGCCCCTTGTTTAAAACTCCGTCGGATGAAGCCAGATTAAACGAATTAAAAAAAAAGAAAAACTGTTTGCAAGATAAAAAAGGACCTAACTACCCCTCACCATCGATGGAGTGGCTGGAGAGGGGGGCTGGAAACTGGAAATCTGGGAGAGCTACAGTTGAGAGCGGATAAGGTCGGGCAACCGATGTGGCTTCTAGGAGAGGAGCGTTTCGTCGGCGGCGGCTTTGAATCTCACGAGTGCAGACAGGGTGAGGTCATGGCGAGGGCCAAGATCCGACAGCGACGGCGGCACGCGTCCCAGCATCCAGAGTTAACGATGGTGCGCGGGCGCGGCATAGCTGCGCGTGGCTCAGGCCGGAGCCCGACTCCACGCAGTCTGCTGGCCGGACGGGAGCCATTCCTGGAGGAGGCCAGGGCGGCGGAGTTGGGGCCGGAAGGCGACGGCGGCCGGGTCGGGGGCGCCGCAGACGGCCGAAGGCGCATCAATGGGGAGCAGGCCGGCGCTGGTGGCGGAATGGAGGAAAAGGCCGTCGGCGTTGCGGTGGAGGGAGGGGCGACGCGCGTCAGGGGCGCGGCGCGGATCCGCCGCCGCGGCGTTGGACTGGAGCTGCCTGGACGTGGAGCAGTGAGCGCGAGGCCGTGCCCTTCTTCGCACGCTCCTGCGACCGCGAGCTCCAACCGTCGCATGCATCGGCAGCCCGTTGCCTCCTCCCACTACTAGAGAAGGTCATTTATCCCTGATCCAAAATCTCATTTGTACCGGGTACATTGCCCCCCGGTACAAATGAGGTCATTTGTATCGGGTGGGAAGGAGGAGGCCCGACGCGCTCCCGTGAGGGCACATTTGTACCAGGGGTTGGCTGGCCCCGGTACAAATGTTGTCACATTTATACCGGTGCGTGTTCCCACCCGGTACAATCACATTTATACCGGGGCCAGCCAACCCCCGGTACAAATGTGACAAACATTTGTACCGGGGCCAGCCAACCCCCGGTACAAATGCCGCGGCGGCCTCTCCATCCTCCCGGCCTGATTATTAAATACAAGCACAACAAGTCCCCTCTCTCCCACTCCGTATCTCTCCATCCTATCTTCATTTTTCTCCTCTCATCTCTCTTCTCTAGATCTCGCAGGAGCAGAGACGGCCAGCGCGAGCGGGGGAAGCCGGCCGGCGCAGCGGCGGCCAGGCGCGGCCTGGAGGCCTCGGCGGCGGCCAGGCGCGGCGGCGGCCAGGCCCGGCCTGGAGGCCTCGGCGGCGGCCAGGCGCGGCGGCGGCCAGGCCCGGCCTGGAGGCCCCGGTGGCGGCCAGGCACGGCGGCGGCCGGGCGGCGCGGGCGCGGCCTCAGCTGGGCAGAGCTGGAGGCCCGGCCGCCACCGGCGCCGGCCGTGCAGGCGCGGGCGCGGCCTCAGCCTCAGCCGGGCAGCGCTGGAGGTCAGGCCGCCGGCCACGCGGGCGCGGGAGGCCGGCCAGCCGCCGGCGGGGGCGCTGGAGGCCTGGCGGTGTGCTGGAGGCCGGCCGGGACTTCTGGCGACGCTGAAGGCTCTTGGGGTGTTCTTCCTTCTCGTTGCTTTCCGTTCTTGTCAAATTGATTGAACCTTCAATTTTTTTTATTATGTGAATGGAATGATGTTGTAAATCTTGTGAATCTGATGATGTTGTTGTAAATCTTGGGAATCGTGATTATGTGAGATGGTGTTGTGAATGAGATGAGATGGTGTTGTGAATGAGATGAGATGGGATAATTTTTTTGTGATTTGTGTTGTGTTGAGATTAATTAAAGGAAAAAAGAACAGAAAAAGAGAGGAGAGAGAGACAAAAAGGTCCTGCGGCTGCCTGTTACATTTGTACCGGGGCTGGACACGCCCCGGTACAGATGTTCTCATTTGTACCGGGGCGGACCACCCGGTACAAATGTTACTCCCTCATTTGTACCGGATGGTTTGTACCGGCTCCATACCCGGTACAAATGAGGGTTTGGAGCCGGTACAAATGACGCTTTCTCTAGTAGTGTCCGCACGCTCAGGCGACCGCGAGATCCAACCGCCGCACGCATCGGCGGCCGCCCGGCTGCTTCGCCATCTTCTCCGTGGCGAGCTCCGGCCATCGCACGCACCGGTTGCCCCTGGCCGCGTCGGTGCCCACAGCCCACCCTTCCTCACCCGCATCGGTCAGCCGTTGGCCCGGGCGGAGGTGCCGCGGCGTCTGCCGCGTCCGTGAGGAAGAAGAGCGCATGGGGCCCGCTAATTCCTATGGGCAAAATTGTCATTTCATAGCCAAATTGGCACCGTTAAGTCCTCATAACAGAATAGGGGCAAACTCAGTCTTCATTTTGAAAAAATAAGGGTAAAATCACAAAGTTGAAAAAATAGAGGTAAAATCACCATTTGCTTTCAAAGTAAGGGTAAGAACACCAAAACCCCAAATACAAAATAATAAGATCGGGTACTCTAGTAACCTTTTACGAGGTTTTTTAAATTATGAATTTATTTATATTTATATTAAATATAAATATAATATATATTCACGTATCCTCGTATCTGCATTTTTGAAAAAAAATGGTGCATCAGAATATCGCCGTATCGCGTATCCGTACCATTATCCAAGTATCTGTGCAACGTAGCATACATGATCCCATCCATTCAATTTCAATCCAGCTTGTACGTGCCCTTGGCTGTGTGCAGTCCATAGATCGGAGATAATTCCTTTTTGTTTTTCGAAAAAAGCTCTTACGTGACCCGCGCGCCGTGTTCATCCCGCGCTTGCCCCTGCTAGCTCGGCCGAGGCTCAGCAGCGGCAAGAAGAAGCCCCTGACCCGCGCGAGCTCCCTGGGCATCTTGAGGAAGAAGAATATGAACGGGAGGCCCACAAATGATTGAGTGGAAACTTTATGAATAAGCAAATAGAGAGTTGAAAATTAAAAGTACATTAGAGATGCTCTAATGTAGTGCAAAGTCCAAAACAACTTCTGAGAATAATGCCAGTGGGAAAGGACGGGGTTCCTCCGCAGTAGTGAGGAGCATATTTGGATCAATGGCGTGAGGGATGAACCCGGAGTAAGGCCAGTCACAATGGGGTTTGATGAAGAGTTTTGTGATATTAAATTTTACTGATGTGACGAAGAGTGAGAATGAAAGAGTTTCATTAGATGTGGAGTGTCATCTCCCTGAATTTCCACTAGCACAACTACCTAGTTTTCAAATTAGGTAACTGTACTATGAAACTTATGCTGAGATTGGTCTAACATCTCAGTAGCTCAAATGCTCTCTGCAGTAGTGCAGAGGAGCTGTTGTTTCCGTGGGAAAAGGATCGGACCTATACGCTACTCCTTCCTTTTCAAATTACTTGTCATTCTGGCTTAGATACAATCCTTTTGTAATGCATCTGATATATATTATGTCTAGATACATAACAAAAGGGATGTATCTAGAAAAGTCAGAATGACAAGTAATTTGAAACGGAGGGAGTACATTGTTAGTTAATTGCTGAATTATAAGTTGCACATGAATACCTCGCAAAAAAAAAGGTGCGCATCATTTTCAAATCTTTAGTTCCACGGAACACTTTTCCAGCTACAAGTCCTACAGTGCCATGTCTTCGTTCGAGCAGCTGGATACTGCATCTCACGGTCCCTGCCGGCGTTGACTCTTCACCACATGCTGTATGCACAGCCTCGGCTACACCACCACCGATCTCGATCGGGTACGAGTACGATACAATCACCGAACTCCTTTTCTACGCGGATACGTCTACTTTTCACATCTGTTTTCCCACTGTCCTTTTTAGATGGTCAAAAGGAAGACAAAAGAGGTACTATTCACCCATCACATGTATTACATCTTCTCTCACATAAAGCAATATTTCAGCACTATTCATACGCGCAAATTTCACCGTCTAAACACCCCTTCAGCTTATGCGCATGCATCTGGATACCGGATGCCGATTCCATATGCGTGTCAAGCTATGTGCCACACTAATTTTCCCACGGGACTGTACATTGCCTACTTGATTCTGGTTTTGTTGTTTGCTTTGTTAATCGTATGCCTTGGCCAATTTACTTGACCTCGTCATATTTCAGTTCCCACATTCACACTACAACAGAACATATTAATTACCCAGGATACTTCTGTTGCATCCTCCTAATATGTCTCGGCCACTTATCGTAACGTAAATCATGTATTTAACTTATGTCAAACAAAAACAATGGCTGCAACTTCTCATTTCATATCCATATATTTAACCCATTCAATTCTTCCCGCCGCAACTAGTATAGGTAAAGTCGTAGAAGCCCTAATTCTAATACAGTAGAAATATTACTGGGGTGATCGAGTATATATTCTCTCAAACAGTTGCACTTGCACAGGCACACTCTTTGCACCTTCTGTCCTTTTATGTAGGGCAAAGGATCGAATCCAGTACTGCCTGCGTATCACAAAATAACAATATGCAAAAAAAAAAAACTTTGTATGTACCCTCATTATTATTCTATTAATGATAATAAATTAGATTAACCAAATACTCTGAAAACTAACAAAGCGAAGCTGTGTAATATAGAAGTCGTTCAAGTCTGCTGAAATGAATAAAAGATTTTGACCTAGGTTGGGTATCTGCGAGTCATGTGCGTGCAGCTTCTAAAATGCGCAGATCCGTCTTCGTCTGTCCCAGAGTTATGGAACAGCTGGAGCCAAGTGCGTGGCACAGTGGCAGCGTGTTTTAAAACTAATTTCAATGGAAGTAGGTCTTGGCGGCTTATAGCCGAAATCGAGCTCTCCTCATTTGCAGCCCCCGGCCAGTTCCAAAGGAGGAGACTCTGTACCGTCAGTTGGATTTTTGAAGCTGGGAGAAGCCTCCTGCGACAGGGAAATTCAACTCAATTTGGTCAGGAACTGACAAGCAGAAACATGGTATGTCACTATCATATCATCAGTACTAGCTTGACTGTTTGCAGTGAATTGAACAGTTATTTTGCGTTTTGTGTTTTTGTTTTTAATGCACAATCTCTGCCCTGCCAATCTGCTAAAGAGCTATCCTAACGCACTGCCTAGCTTATAGCAACACAAATCAGTGCTGGTGCTCTGATTTTCAACAGAACTACTTCCAAACTTTGCTCCTCTACCTGGATCTACTGAGCTCATATCTCTATTTTGACTATTGGGCTAGCGTGTTCAAATAAGTATTTACACTGCTTTTAAAGTTGTGATCTGCTCGAGGAATTGAACATTCATATGGACATCTGAGATTGATTCTTCAATTTATAGGTCTAGAGATGGAATTTCATTATAGCTAATTGCTGTTACTTGTTTTTTCTTTCATGAAGATTAGTCTTGTTGTCAACAGTGTTGCAAGAAAACTAGAGCAAAAGATTTACTCACTAATATATGATGATACATAGTCTGATGAACTGGTTATGGGAAACTAAAATGATACATAGTCTGATGTTTCCAAATCAGCCTCTCCTAAAATCACCAATCACCAGAGCTTAAGGTGGTCTACCGGCTGTTGGCCTATCTGAACGAAGCCTTAATTATTGGGTAATGCCATTACCCATAACACCATAGTAACATGTCATTTTTTCCTTAGTACCACCAATCTAATATTTATAAACATTTACAGCAAAGGGCATCATCTATATACTAGTCTTGGGTTGTCCAAATATTCATTTCGTATGTTGTTGCGTTCATGTACTAGTTAAGTGTGATTGTTGTTCGGTTCGTGTCCTGCCTTACAACATATCTTCTTCTTTCAAGGTGGACTACCGCCGTATGGGAAATATACAGCCCCACTCTTGGTAAATGCAACGTCAAGTTTGTTGCATCAGCTGAGAGATACGTGGAAGAGCCCTAGGGGGACAGTTATCCGTATCGAAGCGTTGTCATTGGTGGCTATTGCCCTGTCTTTCTTCCTTGCCATCTTTGGGTCCTGCCGCCGCTGGTCCAGCCGTTGGATCCTCCAAAAGGGTTTCTTGGCTGCCAACGGGTTGTCTTTGTCCCTGGGGACTTCAGCATTGGTCTAAAGCAATCTTCTTCGGTGAAGAGTGATATGTACCCTATCTGGGGTGTATGTTTGCTCACCCTCTTCGGATGTGTCGACCCAGTCACGGAGTACAGCCTTGACTACAAGAGCCAGCTCTGGAAGATTGTATATCAGCTTTGCCTCTACTGCAGGTATGTCCTGTTGATTAGCATCTCGACAACCTCCAGCCGTGTTGACAACAAAGCCATTGGTGTGTTGTCTGCCATCACTCTCGTCAAGGGCTTCCATAGGGCACTGGGGCTTTTGCAGCCCATCATAAATCGGTCCACGATCAGAATTATTGCAGAAGTTGTTGATGACATTTCCGAGGTCCATCTAAGTTCTTATGTAGTCGGAATATATCGCATCAAGAACAAGTCTAGCCTGTTAAGAAGGCGTTCAATGGCATCACAAAACAGGCGACTCTTTGAAGCCGTCACCATAGAAAAAGTATGGCGATGCAACAACTCTGCTGTTGCGACCTGCAAGGATGTGTGCCGCTCCTTCTCTCTGTCCCATTTGTTACAGCAACGTTTCTATAATTTCAAGTATGGTGAAATGAAGGAACCTACCAAAGAATTTTCGTTCAAATGGCTTCTGCGAAAAGATGATAATCGGGGCGGCTTGGACTATCAGAGGGCCTTCAAGGTGATAGAGGTTGAACTGGCCTTTTTGTATGATGTCTTCTTCACCAGTAACAGATTCCTTCATTCTAATCAAGCAGTAGCTTCTAGTACTTGGGCACTCGCTTCATTCATTGGGATATGTTTTGTTGGAGTAGCAGTTCTCAACCCTGGGACAACAAGTACTGCAGGCCATACTTCTGGAGGTGGCACCATTCTTTTGGATACCACAACAGCAGACCTTATGATCACTCTGGTTGTACTGGCGTTCCTGGCTTTGCTGCAAGTGTTGCAGGTGGTACGCTGCTGGACATCAAATTGGGCGAGAGTCCATTTTGTGTGCGAGTACATCAGGAACCAAGAGAGAAGAACCTTATCCGCCGAATAAGTCCCTGTATGCTATTACGGGCACTTCTTATCAGGATAAATTGCTTTCACAGTTACCTCTGGCAAAATAAGCTCGGGCAATATTCATTTGTTGAATCAATCAGCATGGGAGAGTGCAGGTTATCATGGATATTCCGGTGCCGACTTTCAAAGATTTTTGGACTCTTGTTTCTTCATATACTGCTAAGGGAAATGTGGGGCAGAGAGACAGGGTATACCATTGAGTTGCACCCTGAAGTGAAGGAAGCAGTTGCTCAGTTTATTGATAGAAACGGGCGCTGCACACGGCCGGATGTCTCAGCCTCGTCCCAAGCTGGATTATGCTTGTCGCATAGTACAAATTTTTTGACATGGCACATTGCAACATGTTACTGCGAACTAGCGCAGCGCAAGAAGGGTTTCTTTTGTTTTGGACAGAGCTGCAGGATTCGTCCTTGTGTAAGGAGGAGCGCAAGAACCACCGCATAGCCACTGCTCTGTCCAAATACTATGCATACTTGGTTGTTTCAGCGCCAGAGTTAATCGATACAGAGGACTGCTATGGTAAAAAAAAAAGTTGTTCGGGAGGCCAGAGCAGTTCTGCGTGGCAAATGTGACAAACTCGAGGCAATGAGAAGAATACGAGAAGGTGAAGGATACCCTAGATTTGGCATCTTCCAAGCCGGGGTAGAACTGGGGAAGCACCTCGAACGGGAGCATCAGCGTTGGAAGGTGCTGGCGGATTTCTGGGTGCAGACGTTGGTCTACGTCGCGCCGTCGGGCAATACGGAGGAGCACATAAGGTACCTATCGCGTGGCGGTGAGTTCATCACATAAGTTGAGATGCAAACTTAGTGTATAAGAATTGAGAAAATACCCTCTGTGCCACTAAGAAATGCAACTAATGAGCTTTATGTCATTGAAAATTAGCTCATGAGCTCTACGCTATTGGTTATATTTTTTTGATTCCTTATGTGCCATTGCTGTTAGGATCTGAGGAGACCTGAAGCGGCGGCAGCCTGGCCGGTCCGACCTCCCCTTGGAGCGGTGGTGGCCCGAAAGGATGGAGGCCCGGGGACGATGTGGTCGCACCCACGCCGACGTCCTTAGCCTACACGAAGTAACTGGCGCCACGGAGGAGGAGGGCATCGAGCGCGGCGCGAAGCCTCGTTACAGAGCGTCTTGCTCGCGCAGAGGAACGCCGTGGTGGCCTCCAACTGCAGCATCTTCGCGACACCGGGGCACAGCAGCGTGGCCGAGCGCCAGCCCCCCCCCCCCCTCTTCCCGCCGAATCGCCGATGCCCCCCACATCCGTTCTCATCTGCCCTCCATTTATAACCTCTCGTCATCTCCCTTCCTCTGCCCACCCTTCTTCTTCTCCCCCTTCCCACCACTTTACTCTGCAACTAGGTCAACCCCGGCGCAAGGAGAGCGAACCACCCAGCGTCGCGGGCGTGGGCGCCATGGCTGACGACATCGACAACACCTGCTCCCCCAGTTTGTCAGCGCGCCGTCCAACCCCAGTCGTTCCCCCGCCATCGGCGGCTACTTCTTCAGCATGCCGGCCAGCCCCATCCACCACCTCCTCTTCTCCACATCGTGCTCGGCCTCCGCGACCGCCGGTCCTAGCGGGAGAGGGTGCGCGGGCGACGCGGAGTTCGAGTTCGGCGGGCCCATGACCTCCCTCGACGAGCTCTTCCACAACGGCCAGATCCGGCCGCTCACCCTGCCCCTGCTCCCGACCCCGGCAGCCACTACTACAGAACAGAGTTTTGGTAACACCAACTTGTGTTACCATAACTCAATAAATGTGTTACTACGAAACCTAGTAACACATATAGTTAGTGTTCTAATATGCGATGTTACCGTAGTCTCATGTACTGGAACAAAAGATATGTGTTCCGTTAAACCCTAGAAAGTGTTACTACTCTGTAACACAATTAGTGATCTAGTGGAACATTTATCAAGTGTTACAATGATTATCTTTTGTAACATGTTTTTTTAGATCTAGTAACACTTTTGCATTGTGATAGAGAACATTGTTCCCAACAAAGGAACATATAGCTGGTAGCACATATTTTGCCTATTGTAGCACATTCAAAAAAAATTTTAAATAATTATTTTACATTGTATATGGAAAATAAAATTGATATTATTTTTATAATAAACATGACACCGCACAATGACACAAACCATGAGGCACTCCGCACTCATGAAGCATTTATGCAACAAAATCTGATAAAACCTTAGTAATAAGAAGATAATAAGATGAGCTTCCTGCGAAAGAAGAGATGTACCGCATACTAGACACATGACGGCTGCAGCAACATAGGGGACGAGGTGCAGTCGTGCAGACAGAGGACGCCGATGTGGATGGAAAACATGGCCTTGACTGGCTCCTTGAGGTCAACATCGGCGACGAAGAGGATGTCCTTTCCATGGGGAGGCGGACAGGCTGAGAGGCCCCTTCCTCATGCCTCTATTAGAGCAACAAAGATTAGGTGAATGATCCTGTCATGGTGCTCAGGATTTAGGTCCCGGCGCCACGAGATCCCGCTTCGGGTAATGGTTGCAGGGGGAGGGAGGTCCATGACTGCACAGATCTCATAACCAAGGCCACCGGTGAGGAATCCGGGTCACGCGGGGCGGCGCTTTCCCGTCGTCGCTGCCCGCTACCGTTGCCAGATGCACACAACCGGCGGCAGAGCTTGTATGCATGCGTGAGAGAGAAGGATCCGCGGCACGCAGTCTTCTCGCGCGAGTCGCTTGCAGATCGGAACTGCCAGCGGACGTGCGTAATGGATGGTTTGGCCAATGGCATTTTGGTCTTTTCAGTTTCAGGTGCCTGAAAAATGGAATAAAAAACAGGGAAATAGGGAAAATGGCAAGAAAATCAAGCTGTTGACGATTCAACAAGAAAAATTGTGAAACCAATCTTGCAAAAATACAAATCAGGAAGTTAACTAATAAATATTAATCACCTTCAATCTTGCAAAAGTAGTGAAGTAAAGATATTATTTTCCTGGAGAGAACTTTTTTATGGACATATAGCAACGTAGTTTTGGTTTCATGCCAAATTTCTTTTTTTTTTTTTTGTCCAGTGTTGTTGTTATAAAAAAATTAACTATTAAGTAACTAAGAAATCACATAATGCAACGTACTCATATTTAATTTATTTTGAATGTAAAAAGTCCATGTTGATATCCCTCATGGCCTCATGAGGTGCCATAATAGTCTGAGTTACATCTCTCGTGTGCAAAACTAGGTATCAACTATCCTTAACTATAAAATCCATTTGTTTTTTAGACCAGGTTGTTCTTAAGGTGGTTTCACGTGACGTGGCATAGGCTCCACATGTCAGGCAGTGAGACCCACCCATCTAGTAGCTTGCATCTTCCCCTTTATTTTCCTCATCCGCTTCCCCATGAGCAACCGTGCCGATGATGTCCCATGTTGAATGACCATTCTGTTAAGAGAATTTTGGGATCGAATGAAATGAATCGGTTGATTCACTGTATTGATTGATGAATAGTGTATAAATATATATCCAAGTCAACAGGTGTCTGCCTGTGACGAAGGGGCAACTTGCCCTCTACGGTGTCTCTTGAAAGGGTCGTCATTAGTGGTTGCTAATGACGGTAATATGATGTTTTCAACAAGTTATTAATCAGAAAGATGAGAGACTCTCCCCTGAAACTTGCAAACCTTTCATACCGATGTACTCAAAACATAAGAAATGTGTAGTATGGTAGATTTTGTGAATATCTCTCCGAGATTATCACAATACTTAGTTTGCAAGTATTCATATGTCTATATTTATGTAAAGGCTATTTCAATGATCTGGAATTTGGGGATCTTATAGATAACCAGAATCATAATATCTATATAATTGGATCTTGGATTATATCAAGATCACATGTGCTATTTTGATATATCAAAGATATTCTCAACTTTAATCTACCAACATTTGGTAGGATAGCGCTACTACTAGATAGCAAATTATTGCAATGATAATATCTGGTCGGGAACTTTACAATATATATACTAGCGCATAAATAGCACAGAGATAATGGACCACATGTCTCAATATCTCATTCCAATTGCTATGGTATAAAAACAATCTTCCTCTATCTTGAGGTAGAACAACCATAGGATTCCTTTTCATATTGAGCCATTTAATATGATGTGGATATAGATAGCTTTACTATAAAACTTGGGAGAGGATACTTGGATCCTAAACACAAAATAAAATTTTGGTTTAGACCATATCTAAACTCCGTCTTTAGATTACAACGTGCTATTAATAAGTGTTCATTCTCAATGATGTCAAGACTGTTGACAATCATATAATACTAGGAAATCCAATAAAGGACTCTAAAATGAACACCACGTGTAATCAATCTTGTATCCCTTAAATTTAAGGAATACACACAATGTCAATTGTACCAAATTTGACTTAACTGCATTAAGCCATGTATTGACTTAAGTAATACACAATCTGTGTTGCGCTTTTATGTATGGGTGTTTGGTATGTGAACTCCTTCTCGGAAGCTTCACAACCATACCAAATCTAGTGATTATATGAAATCACTTCACCTATCAACTGCAAAGATAGATACTTTTGTACTGCCAATCATAGTTAGTATCGGAAATTTAACTTACTATGGAGAATAACTACATTGATAAACAATGCTTTGGGCTTTGCGTAAACCCCATTGTGCTACTAGTCTTGCTTTATATCTCACCACCACCTTGTTCTCAATCCATCCTAGGATGAAAACACTCTTTACCCATAGTAAAGGTACGTGAGGTGTTAGCTTTACAGCTCCTAACTCCTCTTTTCTGGTGAGCAAGACTATCTCTGTATGTATAACTAATCAAGTTCCATAAAGAGTGACAAAACACTCTGCCATGGTCTTATTAACTGGATAACTTGGAATATACAATTTATTTAGAGAAGTATGAGTCGACTCATGTAGCCTTTATATAATATAATTCTCCTGTTATCAAAACTAAAAATGAACCCTGAATGACTCTTCGTGACTTCCATAAACGAGAGTTAGGGCTTTCCGATATCCCAGCCTCAGTATTTCAGTGCAATTCTGAGCTAGGTTTGTAGATTATAAATATCCACAGGACATTACATGTCCTCTAGGTGTTTTTCAACCGAAGGTTGAGTTGCATTTTAAGTCTTCTTTTTGCTTACCAGCAATCGCATCTTGCCACTTGGAAGTGCTTCTCCCCCTCATATAGCCAATATGGGGGTGAGTGGTATATTCCACTCTTTCTGGCACTTTCCTTGTAGGATGGAGAGATTTTGTAACACCTATATAATCTATGAAAATATTTAGGCAGTTTGTTTGCAATACTATGCAAATCATCCTTTGAACTCAATGTTAATGTCCATTTCCAAGTGAGATATTGATACTATCGAGAGCGAGTTCAACTAACTCCTCTGAATTCAATATCCACAATATGGGCAAACCATTGATTCGGTTTATTTAGTACGTGTTCTTGAGCTTGAAATGCTTTATGCATTACAAATATTTTCCGGGCATTATATATGGTACTATTCTCCCCCTAATGCCTGGAAAAGCTCATGTATTCAAAACCAGCATACAGGTTGTAAGTAGATCCTCTATAGAGATCTAGATACTGAACAATTGACGGAGATTGAAATCTCAGATTGATCCCCAGTTTCCTGTATGGACCCATCAATGTATGCTGCGGTGGTGAGATTGGTATGTATACAACGTAACCTAATCTTACGCAAATAGGAAATCTTATGAATTCCAACGTACTGAATGCATATGGGGGATATGCAGTTAATCTTAAGTCAGGAGTGTGTAAATCTACCTGACTCCAATACGAAGTTGACAAATAGCAATTTACTAACAATGGTCTTGTATGACCTTAGTGTCATACTTATATATTCCAATTTATCCCTTTGGCTATGTAATTAAACTTTTATTATACCTAACAATCGTCATTGAAGGTACAAAAGTTTAGTAGTGTTCAGGATAATGCTCATAACAAGAGCCATGATCTACCAAATGCAAGGCTAAGTGTGGATACTTCCACACTTTAGATCATCTTATAGATGTATCTATACTACCATGAAATGTCTGAACTGTCTAGACAATTTTGCTGTCAGACTCAAAATATTCTTTCGAATATGATCAAGGGATCTAAGTCAATCTAATTTTAAGATAAGAGAGTCTTAAAATCATGTTTCCTTTTGATACTTACCGTATCCATACTTTGAGGAAATTTTGACCAAAAGAATTGCTATTAATTTTTCACGCATCTCTTTGGATGGCTAAGTTGATCATTCCAAATCTTAAATGGATCAACAGTGTGAAAAATTCTTATGCGCAACATGTTGTACGGGGATAGTTGTATGCATAGTACAACCAAAATGAGGCTTATCTTATTACTTATGTGCCATATCTAATGTTTTACTTTTGTGTTTCTCTATGAAAACACAAATGTCTATTGGGCACATATCAATCCCTATTAAGAAAATTCTCGTGCAATCTATATATGACAAGAAATAAATGAAATTCTTGTCTAATATATAGAAATCCATAAATATTGTGGAGTATCAAGTTCACCAAAATGATACTTACAATAGTTATGACAACAATTGTTACAACATATTTCGATGGACATTAGTAATTTCCTAGGGAGCTTTAATTTGAAGATTAAAAATTATTCAAATTTTTAGTCTTAGCTCCCCTATTATCTCTTACTATTATGATATAGATCAATTTCAAAATTTAAGAGCGTGAGATAATCATAACTTAGTTGCACATTAGGCCTTTTGTTTCCTCCATTGGAAACGAATTATATGAACAATATGATCGTAGTCATAACGACAAGCAACTTTCAGTGTTCATAATACTCAAGAAGAGTATGCCATAAAATATGTGCATTTCCTTCCATAAGATATTCTTATCGATAATCTTTATGGATGTAGTACCTTAATAACAGCAAGGTACAATTTCTTTGATCTATAACAAATAATCCCTAAGAGAGTCATTAAACTTTTCTATTAGTTTACGGGATAAAACCAATAATAATGTCCAGTTTCCATGTGGGATATTGATGCCATCGAGAGCGAGTTCAACAGACTCCTCTGAAGTCAATATCCATAACATGTGACAAACTATTGATTTAATGAAGTTACAATTATGGAAAACTCAAATCACTAGGCTGATATGTTGTAATCTGTTATGCAATATTTTATAAGTTTATATCTTATCATAGTTTTTGGATTATTGTAGGTAGTCACATAAATGTGTAGACCATATAATCTAATCATCATAAGATACTATATTATTGGTACCATATAGTATCTAACAAGATAATCTCTATGTTGGAGGCAAAGAGTAGATCTTTATAGTAGTCAAATATATTGCTGCCTAAGCACAGTCTCAGGGCCGAATAACTCTCGAGGAATTAGACGCAGCCAGTGCATTTAGGACTCTACTATCTTGTGTAATAGTAAAATAATATGATGATGAAGATCAATCCAAAACCTTTATTTTGATTAGAAAAATTAACCAAAATAACCAAGATACTATATTGCAACTTTTAGTCCCATAATTATATCAGGGTTAAAATTTTCTTATTCAATAAGTCCTTGTTAACTTGCAATTAATACAACTAGCAAATTTAACTTGTATGTGGTGCAAGATTGTGGTTTGAGTGCACTAACATACTCAAATCTATTATGTAACTACAAGTGTGACCTATATGTTGGTGTAAAGTAGGGGGTTTGGAGGCACCAACATATATCAAACAATAATCAATAATGAAAGTCACAAAAATATAATATGTATGCGGTGCTAAGGGGGATTTGGCCCACCACATACTGCAAAAATACATAATAGAACTATCAATGCCATTGTAATATAAAATAATCAAACCACAAAATATTACAATGACAAGTATAGCAGTACAAAGCAGGCATGCATACAGTATAAATAGTTCAGTTATTTTCATAAGAAAATAAACTAAAGTAGCCAATGCATATGCTAAGTAAAATACTATACTGCTGGAAGAAAACGAAAAAAGAAAAAAATAATAAGATGGCTGCCGCAGCAGCTATGTTTATGGCCCAACCGGCCCAATGTTCAGCAAACAGCCCAGCCGGAGTAGCGGCTCGGCACGCGGCCCAGCCGTTCCAGCGGCGGCCCGTGTTTGCGGCCCATGCAGCCCAAGCCACGGCCTGTCTGCGGCCCGCGGTGATGGCCTGCCAGCGGCCAACCGCGGCAGCCTGCAAGCGGCCTACGGCGGCCCATGGCGGCCGGCCCTGATCTAAAAGAGGGTGAGGGGGCGGTTAGGGTTCCCACCCCCAACCGCCGCCTCCCTCAGGAAAATGCCGCCGCCGCCTGTTGAAGCCGGCGCCACAGCGCCGTAGGTCAACGGTGACTGGCCGATGAGATGGATCCATGCCCCGCCGGTGTTCCTCCTTTGCCGCGCCGCACCTCCCCCTCTTCCTCCTCCATCTACTCTGCGTCCACCGCCCCCAAGTCGCCGGCTTGCGCCGGCCGCCGGTCTGCGCCGGCCGCCGGTCGATGGCCGGCCACCAGTTCTGGGGAGGAGGGCCCAAGGGCGGTGGGGGTTCCAGGTGCCGTGACGCGGTCGAGGGGGATTGGTCCGGCGGCAGCCGCCGGGTCCGTCGAGGAAGAAGCCGACGCGGGCTCGTCCTCTTGTTGCAGGGGCGAAGCCCTGCCGCGGCAGGGGTCAACGGTCGAGGAGGGCGAGGCTCGGCCGGGGCCATTGCCGGCCGTCAATCGCCTCGACAATCCGCTTGGGGGTGAGCACCGTCGGTTGTCTGGACTCTGGAGCCGCTCGTGGACGGACGCAGCGCGAGGCAACGAAGATTTGCAGTCTCTGTTCGTCATGGCTTGAAATCGTTCCAAACAGCATCCATAGATAGCGCCGACGATGCCGGATGCATGGCCTTGAACAGCAACATCTTTGATTCTTCCTGGGTAAGTACTCTAGCGAACAAAATTGCATTTACTTAACTGCAGGATGTCGAACAACGTGCATGCAGGTGAGACAGCACGCCGGCGAGTTTGCCTCCGGTGAACGCGCAACGGTGACGCCGGTCAATATTTCGCAAGTACTACGTGGTCGTCGGCGAGTCATCAACAGGAAAGCTGGCAACTTCTTGGCCTATTCGCTTCAGCGGGACGAAGAGCATGCGTGTCTGATAACGTGTTAAGAGAATTTTGGGATCGAATGAAATGAATCGGTTGATTCACTGTATTGATTGATGAATAGTGTATAAATATATATCCAAGTCAACAGGTGTCTGCCTGTGACGAAGGGGCAACTTGCCCTCTACGGTGTCTCTTGAAAGGGTCGTCATTAGTGGTTGCTAATGACGGTAATTATCCTATTGATCACTAATTAATTATCCTAATTAATCCTAACACATTCGTCCCTACGCTCGGTGATCACTCGTTGCAGGCACCTAGGACTCTCAAAACAGCCTATCGTCCAATAATGAACGTATTTTAATGGTGAAGGATGACAGATTTTGCATATCATGGACGAAACTCAAACTATTGCACCAGATACTCGAAAGAATTTTTCCCTTCGTAATGTGAACACTTACATTTGGATTTTAGTAGCCCACCAGCGGTAGCAGTGGTCCGAAGCAGAGTCATGTAGTAGGGCCCATCTACCTAACACGTGTGGGCCAGTGCAGCTCAGCCCTTGCACACAGAAGCACCCAAGACAAAATAAACACTCCACCAAGACGTGTTTTTTTAGCACCAAGTCATGCTTGATGTGATGAGGTCAACAGCATGTAACGATTAGCTATGTTGCTCTGACGTATTCATCATAGAAGGTAACTGTCATATCAGTTGTAGTAGATGTGATGGGGACGTGGGTTCCCGATCTTCCGTCAGGAGGGGTAACTATCGATTTGGTGGAGATGTCACACAAACGATCCGGCTTCCAATCAACACGACTAGAACCCCGCAATCGCAGCACCACTTCTCCTCTGGTTATCAACCGTGCACTGCGCGATTGACCTCGCCACGAAGGCTAGACCTTGCCTGCGAATCGAAGACACAAGCAAGAACACGAAGAACACAATCTAGAATTGCAGATGAATGATTAAGCACTCAAGTTGGGGTCTCACAAACCGTACAAGCGGCGAAACTGTCAAAGCAAAATAATCTAAGCAAAACCCAAACCCTAACGAGGGTGGCGGCTACTAAGATATAGAGGTTAGGGGCGTGACTCCCTCCCTGGACGCGCCCCTAATGGGCTCAACAAAGATACACGGCCCAAAGGCCAAAATACGGTGTCGCAGCACCGAGACAGATTCTAGACGCCATATTGCTCGGACGATTCCTGTCGACCCCAGTTGAATTTGTGCCTGAAATCAGTGCCATTGGAAGCTTCTTGAAATTATCTTTCCATCCATCTATAGTACGTCCAAATCCGACTCCATATGCGACCTGAGCGTCCGTTTTACGACGGGCTGTTCCTGGAGTCCGAAACTGAAACGAAGTCGAATCGGTTTGGGCCTCCACCTTGATCCGGACGTCCTTGCTGGTCCTCCACGCCTCCAAGTCCTTCCCCATGTCCTTGCTGGTCCTCTCCTTCATTCCTAAGTACAATTAAATTATTAGGTAGCACACTATTCTCAAATGCACAAGAATAAATACATAGGAACGAGCTCACCTGTAAATTCAATTGTCTTGCGCGTGAGCGAGTAATCGGACCTTGAACATCAACTAGAGGAGTGTTGTTTGTATCCATGGGAGTGATGTCCTCATCATCCTCCCCCTCTTGAAGTGGAGTCGTCCTCGACTCAAGCTCATCTTCTTCTCCCAAATACGGTTTCAAATCTGCAATGTTAAATGTAGGACTAATCCGGAACTCGGGAGGCAACTCAAGTTTATATGCATTATCATTTATTTTCTCCAAAATCTTATATGGACCAGCAGCACGTGGCATCAATTTAGACTTTCTTAACTCTGGAAATCTATCTTTTCTCAAGTGCAACCACACTAAATCACCCGCTTCAAGCTTAACTTGTTTTCTACCTTGACTACCAGCAAATTTATATTTTGCAGTCATCTTTTCAATATTTTCTTTAGTTGAAGCATGAAGTTTCAAAATAAATTCAGCACGCTACTTAGCATCACTATGTACTCGCTCGGTAGTAGGTAGAGGCAAAAGATCAATGGGAGCACGAGGGTTAAAACCATACACTACCTGAAAAGGGCTTACCTTGGTGGTGGAGTGTTCCGCCTGATTATATGTAAACTCCACATGCGGCAAACACTCTTCCCACATCTTCAAGTTTTTCTTCAATATTGCTCGCAGCATTGTAGACAATGTTCTATTCACAACCTCCGTTTGTCCATCAGTTTGGGGATGACAAGTAGTAGAAAACAGCAATTTTGTCCCCAATTTGTTCCATAGAGTACGCCAAAAATGACTCAAGAATTTTACATCACGATCTGAAACAATAGTAGAAGGCATACCATGCAAACGAACAATCTCTTTGAAAAAGAGGTTAGCAATATGAACGGCATCATCCGTTTTGTGACAAGGTATAAAATGTGCCATCTTAGAAAAACGATCAACCACAACAAAAACACTATCGCTCCCCCTCTTCGTCCTAGGCAATCCCAAAACAAAATCTATAGAAATATCCGTCCACGGAACTGAATGAATAGGAAGAGGCATATACAAACCATGTGGGTTCAATCGTGACTTAGCTTTTTGACACGTCGTGCATCTTGCAACAAAGCGCTCAACATCACGCCGCATTCGAGGCCAAAAGAAGTGTGTGGACAGCACAACCTCCGTCTTCTTGGCACCGAAGTGGCCCATCAAACCACCACCATGCGCTTCCTGCAACAACAAGAGACGAACCGAACCAACTGGAATGCATAGGCGGTTAGCTCTAAACAAGTATCCATCATTTAGCACAAATTTATTCCATGTACGGCCCTCTTTACAATTTAATGTAACATCTTTAAAATCATCATCTAAAGCATATTGTCCCTTAATTGTTTCAAGTCCAAAAATACGACAATCAAGTTGAGACAACATAGCGTAGCGTCTAGACAAAGCATCGGCAATCACATTATCATTCCCCTTTTTATGTTTAATGATGTAAGGAAAAGTTTCAAGAAATTCTACCCACTTAGCATGTCTACGGTTCAGATTTGTTTGGCTACGAAGATGCTTAAGTGACTCATGATCAGAATGAATAATAAATTCCTTAGACCACAAATAATGTTTCCACGTTTGCAAAGATCGTATGAGAGCATATAATTCTTTATCATACGTGGAATAATTAAGAACAGGGCCATGCAATTTCTCACTAAAATATGCAACGGGTTTACCTCCTTGCATCAAAACAGCACCAATGCCAACTCCACTTGCATCACATTCGAGTTCAAAAGTCTTACCAAAGTCAGGAAGTTGGAGTAGTGGCGCGTGAGTAAGCTTTTCTTGCAAAAGAGCAAAAGAATCCTCTTGTGACTGCCCCCAATTAAATGAAACATCCTTCATGTAATGGGGCAGTGATGGTGCTGAAATCCTTCACAAAACGGCGATAAAATCCTGCAAGGCCAAGAAAACTCCGCACTTGTGTCACCGTCGATGGCGTGGGCCAGCTCTGAATAGCATACACCTTGGCCTCATCAACCTCAATACCCTGTGGAGTCACAACATAGCCAAGAAACGATACTCGTTCGGTGCAAAAGGTGCATTTCTCGAGGTTAGCAAATAAGCACGCGGCTCGCAAAGCATAAAAAACAGCACGTAAATGGTCAAGATGTTCAGATAAACAAGTGCTGTAGATCAAGATATCATCAAAATAAACCACCACAAATTTTCCAATAAATGGGCGCAAAACCTCGTTCATCAAACGCATAAAAGTACTAGGTGCATTAGTTAATCCAAAAGGCATCACTAACCACTCATACAAGCCGAACTTGGTTTTAAAAGCAGTTTTCCATTCATCGCCCAATTTCATTCTAATTTGGTGGTACCCACTGCGCAAATCAATCTTAGAAAATATTTTAGAACCACTTAACTCATCAAGCATATCATCTAATCGAGGAATAGGATGACGGTACCGAATAGTGATGTTGTTAATGGCTCTACAATCTACACACATGCGCCAACTGCCATCTTTCTTTAGAACCAAAATGACAGGAACAGAACAAGGACTAAGGCTCTCACGTACGTACCCGCGGTCCAAAAGGTCTTGGACTTGGCGCTGAATCTCCTTAGTCTCCTCAGGATTTGCTCGATATGCAGCACGGTTGGGCAAGCTCGCTCCAGGAATCAAATCAATCTGGTGCTTAATCCCGCGAATGGGAGGAAGTCCTGGAGGTATCTCAGAGGGAAAAATATCTCTGAACTGCTGCAAAAGGTTAGTCACAGACACAGGCAAAGTGCTAGGAATATCATCAATAGAAAAGAAAGCATCTTTGCAAATCAAGACATAGCAGCAAGCATCAGTAGCATGAGTGTCAAGAAGATCAGATTTAGTGGCAAGCATGACAGGAGCTTTCAATTTAATTTGTTGCTGAATTTCTGTCTCATTAGTTGGTTCCTTATTGGTACTTGCAGCTCTATCGTTATCAGCTTGTACAATTTCAGCAGGAGTCAAAGGTAGCAAAGTAATGTTTTTATCTTTATGCCTAAAAGTGTATTTATTACTCCTACCATGGTGACGTGCATCAGTATCATATTCCCAAGGTCTACCCAGCAAAAGAGAACAAGCTTCCATAGGTACTACATCGCAATCCGCATAATCAGAATACATATCAATGGAGAAATGCACTCGTACCATGTGTGTTACCTTAACCTTGCCCGAATCATTGAACCACTGAATGTGGTATGGACGTGGCCGTGGACGTGTGGTCAAGCCAAGCTTCTTGACCAAATCTGAACTCACCAAATTATTGCAGCTTCCTCCATCAATAATAACACGTGCACGCCGATTCTCGATGGCGAAGAAAGTCTGGAACAAATTATGGCGCTGCTGCTTCTCTGATGACTCGGGCTGAGAACTAAGAACACGCTGCACCATGATGCTTCAAAGGTTCACCGTACCATCAGCACCAAGCATGGCATCATCATTAGCAGCAACATCACTGGAGTCATCATCGTCATCCTCACCGTCAGAAGCACTAATGTAGCCATCAGCCGTAGCAATGTATGTTCGCTGACTCGGACAATCCTTCTTCATGTGACCAATCCCATGACAACGGTGGCAAACAATACCCGACGAACGACCACTGGATGGCGCTGCAGGTGCTGGTGAATCCTGTTTCTTGGCGGGTACCTGGAGAGGAAATTTACCAACGTGTGCAGCAGACGTAGCAGGTGTCGAAGGAGGTCGCGTGGACGCTGGAGTGGTCGAAGGTGTATGACTCGAGGCTGGTGTGTGCGTCCGTGATGTAGAGGAGGCGCCAAAAGTAGTCCTGGGTCGGTGTTGTCGTCCCTGCAATTCCTTCTCTGCAAGCATAGCCAACTGGAACAACTTGTTGACAGTGTTAAAGTCTTTGTAATCCACAATGTCCTGAATGTCACGCCGCAAACCTGAATGAAAACGGCAAAGAGCGTCTTCATGTCCCTCTACGATACCACAACGCTGCAATCCCTTCTGAAGCTCAGCATAATAATCTTGAACAGATTTATCCCCTTGCTCTAAACGCATCAGTTTCTTACGCAATTCTCTATGATAAGATGGAGGAACAAATCTATCGCGCATAGCTACCTTAAGGTCTTCCCAAGTCGTAGGTGCTCTACCATCCCCAACTAGACCAGTCCACCAGACAATAGCAAAATCTTTAAATTCACTAGTGGCTTGTCTAACTTGATGTTGTTCAGGTACAAGGTGGGCAGCAAATTTCTGTTCTATAGTCATGTCCCAATCAAGATATCCCTCAGCATCATAATGACCCGAAAAAGATGGTATAGTAAATTTAATCTTAGCATAAGGGTCGTCAGGAGCACGATTGTTATTACCTTGCTGGCGGTGTGGCATACCTTCTGCGTTCTGACGAAGGCGGCGACGTAGTCGTAAATCTCTGGTGGCCGCTTCATCATAATTACCTTCTGCATCAAACACCGCATCATCGGGAAAACGTAGAGGAGGAGGTGGTGGTGGTGGCGGTGGCGGTGCTTGTTGTCGCGTCTCCAACACAGCAAGTCTGTCGACGATCTCAGACAATCGTCGATCCAGCCTCTCGTAATTCTTGCCAAGGTCCAAGTTAATGAGCGCATCATGCACTGACTTGTGGACCGTCTCCTCCATCTGCTCCTTCATGAGGTTGTTGTTTGCCTCAAGATCTTGGCGGCTAACACATTCATTAAAGTCTGTAGGAATCCTTGCTTCTTCGTCGTCGCCTGCCATCGAAACACCAAAACAGGAAACAACTGGTGAAGGTTATCCCTAATAATCTCACTACACGCTCCTCTCAGGTGGAACACAGGAACACGCTCTATTGTGTCTTACCAAGCTCTTACAAGTGTCTGATGAAATACAAAGCAAAGGATGGTACAATCGGAGGTTGGTTCGTGATACTTACCAAGAGGGAGTGAAACCGCGATTGCAAGGTCAAAGTTGTATTGATCAGAAGAAAGTATGTGGAGCTTGGGGGGTCAAAAAAAATAATATCAAGGATTAGCAAATATTGAATGCATATTAGCGAAGTTCAATAAGTGTCCAAAGCACAAGTCACAATTGCTGGCTAAGACGTGTCCTATCGTAGCACAACAAGGTAAAAGTAACAAGGAACGATGGACAAAAACTCAAGGAACCAGCAGGATGGCAGTTCTGTAAATAGAGCAGTTTTTTCAGCACTAGTAGAAATCAAAAACTGGCACTTTCAAAGAGGTACTAGCAAACGAGCTGATATTTGGCTAAAATTGTTACCACTGAACTAAGATCACCAAAGATGGAAGCACAAGAAAATTCACCTGAAACCGAGGTGTATTGCGGCCTAGGGAAATTCTGGAACTTTTTCAGAAATCCCTCAAAACGTGTAAACGAATTTTTTCTTTTTCTTCCTGATTTTTTTTGATTTTTTTGAAAATGGCCTGACCGACGAAGTGGGTGAATCTATGTGCAACTTTTCGTTGCCAAGCTCCTGTAAAAATTTCACCAAAAACGGAGCACCGAGCGACAGGTTATGCCTGTTTTATGGAAGGTACCTCAACCTATGTTTTCCAAAGGCACAAAACAGCAGGAAACGCAGCGGCGGCTATGGAACGCAGGGGCACAATCCTCCCTGGTATAAGCAATAGGTATTGCAAGATTATGAATCAAGGAGGGGCACAAAGGCGGTTTGCAACCTATCTATGGCTGGCGTGGCAGGAATTCACACAAGGCGGCTAGCGAGGGCAAGTCGAGTAATGTGGTGGCTCGACCTGTAATCTGGAAAAGGTGGATGGAATAGCGGCGGAACAAATAACAGCGACGGAGCGGTTGAACTACGATGACGAACACGACCTAAACCAGCAACAAGACTCGAACACGGACACAAACTCAACAAAGCAATCTGAAAACAAAATTGCAAGACTAAACAGGGTTGTAGGACAGCGGAATTTTTTACTTTTTTTTTTGTGAAGCTTTTTTGTGGACTATGGGACGATGGCGAAAACTCTCAAAACTAGGGTAAGCCTGACGGTGATACCTGAGTCTCTGATTACCACTTGATGGGGACGTGGGTTCCCGATCTTCCGTCAGGAGGGGTAACTATCGATTTGGTGGAGATGTCACACAAACGATCCGGCTTCCAATCAACACGACTAGAACCCCGCAATCGCAGCACCACTTCTCCTCTGGTTATCAACCGTGCACTGCGCGATTGACCTCGCCACGAAGGCTAGACCTTGCCTGCGAATCGAAGACACAAGCAAGAACACGAAGAACACAATCTAGAATTGCAGATGAATGATTAAGCACTCAAGTTGAGGTCTCACAAACCGTACAAGCGGCAAAACTGTCAAAGCAGAATAATCTAAGCAAAACCCAAACCCTAACGAGGGTGGCGGCTACTGAGATATAGAGGTTAGGGGCGTGACTCCCTCCCTGGACGCGCCCCTAATGGGCTCAACAAAGATACACGGCCCAAAGGCCAAAATACGGTGTCGCAGCACCGAGACAGATTCTGGACGCCATATTGCTCAGACGATTCCCGTCGACCCCAGTTGAATTTGTGCCTGAAATCAGTGCCATTGGAAGCTTCTTGAAATTATCTTTCCATCCATCTATAGTACGTCCAAATCCGACTCCATATGCGACCTGAGCGTCCGTTTTACGACGGGCTGTTCCTGGAGTCCGAAACTGAAACGAAGTCGAATCGGTTTGGGCCTCCACCTTGATCCGGACGTCCTTGCTGGTCCTCCACGCCTCCAAGTCCTTCCCCATGTCCTTGCTGGTCCTCTCCTTCATTCCTAAGTACAATTAAATCATTAGGTAGCACACTATTCTCAAATGCACAAGAATAAATACATAGGAACGAGCTCACCTGTAAATTCAATTGTCTTGCGCGTGAGCGAGTAATCGGATCTTGAACATCAACTAGAGGAGTGTTGTTTGTATCCATGGGAGTGATGTCCTCATCAAGATGTGATGTTCGTAACACTTTAATTGTAACATTATTTTTATATGTTACTATATATTGCAATACTAGTAACAGTTATGGGGTAACATTAATTTTGTGTTACTAAAGTTATTGTTTGTAACACAATTTTGATCGAGAAATGCTATGTGTTACAACCTTCATAGTAACACATAGTTTTGTGTTACTATAAATTTTCATAGTAACACATTGATGAATGTGTTACCAGAGTGTGTTACATTATCTATGTTTTGTAGTAGTGAGCGATGACGATGAGGACGGCGGCCGCGCCCCGGCACGGGGTCGCGACCTTACGCCCCGGAGCACGTCCATGCACCGCCGCACACAGTCCTTGTCCCCGCTCCGCAGGGCGTCCCCACGGCTCAAGCTGATCAATGCGCTCATCCCTGCGCCGGATCTCGGCCGCGCTCCCGACGCGCCCGGCGCGGCGCGGGACGAGGCCGCGCCACCTATCACCGCCTCATCGCACTCCTCCTCGTCCTCCGGGTGCCGGAACGCCTTGAGCAAGCTCGGGAGAGGCGAACAGGACTGAGCGCGCGCACGAGGCCCGGCGAGGGCGAGAGCGCTGCGTCAGGCGAACGGTGGGGTAGTAAACGTCTCCATGACTAAACCGTGACGGTAATTGCACACAAGGAATCAAAAAATGTAACCAATAGCATAGAGCTCATGAGCCAATTTCCAATGACATAGAGCTCATGAGTTGCGTTTCACAGTGGCACAGAGGGAATTTTCTCATAAAAATTCATACGAAAATGAAAATTTTCGTGTGCAAGTGCACAAGACAAAAATTTTGGGCATGCGTATTTCAATGCATATGCACTTGAATTTTGTCATTTTCATATGATTTTTTATGTGCGAATTTGCATATCAACTTTTGTAACAAATTAAAGTACATATATGTTGCATCGTTTCAAATTTTTCAGAGACCTTTAAGTATGTTGTTTAGAGTGGTTTTCACGTTTCCACTGAAGATATAGTTTGCACCGATCCTTTTCAGGTTTCCAAAAAAAATGCAATGTTTTTTGCAGTGGCTAGTGGAGGAAGCATGGAGTGCAAACAAGCCCAGTTAGTGCTCCTCTCGCCTCCATCTTTGGAGTGAAGTGCCGTATCGCCATGGGCACATTCCGACCTTTATTACCTCGGCGAAAACTACATCCACCACGATCCATTGATCTATACATGTCGCGTGGCAGGTGTCCTTAACTCCTTATCTTGTTCCACTACACCTCGCCGGCCGCCGGTGTGGTCTATATCATATCGGTGGCGTCACTTCACTACTTGCACTTCACCATTTGCTTCTAACGATGTTCGCCGGCAGCAGCGTGAGGCCCGCGGTTGCGGCGGCGGCGGTGCTCCTGGTGCTGGGAGCGAGCGCCATGGTGTGCGCGGCGCAGCTCCGGCGCAACTACTACGCCGCCGTGTGCCCGGACGTGGAGTCCATCGTGCGCGCCGCCGTGGCCAAGAAGTACAGGGAGACGTTCATCACGGTGGGCGCCACGGTGCATCTCTTCTTCCACGACTGCTTCGTCACCGGCTGCGACGCGTCCGTGGTCGTGGCGTCCACACCCAACAACACCGCCGAGAAGGACCACCCGGTGAACCTGGGCCTCGCCGGCGACGGCTTCGACATCGTCATCCGCGCGAGGGCCGCCGTCGACGCCGTCCCACGCTGCCGGGGCCGGGTCTCCTGCCACTAGGCCACAAACGATTTGCACTGACACATGGTTTTTATAGTAGTGGCAGGCGCAATTGGCACCCGTCAGCAAAGATACAACAGTGCTGGCGGGCGCTTAAGCCACCCGCCAGGAAAGATGGAACCATCTTTGCTGGCGGGTGGCTTATGTGGCCCGCCAGCACTGTGTCTTGCAAAAACTGTTAGTGTGTGTTACAAGGCAGTAAATTAATTCGAATCAAAAAATTTCCAACTACAAAGTTTCATTACTTGTGAAGATGGACAACTTTTATTTGGGTTGTTTTTTCATTTGATAAAGTGGTACTAATTTTGTTCACAAAATCTATATCTCTTATATAGTTTCATGAAACTATATGAGAGGTGTATAAAATTTGTGAAGAATGTTACTACCACTATACCGGATGAGCAAATAACTAAAATTAAAGTTTTACATCTTCAGAAGTTATAGAACTTTGTAGTTGAACCATTTTTAATTTGAATTACTTTTGTCAACGAAAAGTACGTCTGAATATCTAGTCATTTGAAAATTTGAATTTTTCAAATGACTTCAAATGGAGAAACATTCAAAATAAAAGTTGTAGGTCTTGAGAAGTTATGAAACTTTGTAGTTTACAACTTTTTTATTTGAAGTCATATTGTCAACGAAAAACTAAGTTTGAATCTCTCAAATTTGAAATTCAAATTTTGTAAACGACTTCAAATGGAGAAACTCCCAAAATGAAAGTTTTAGATCTCAGAAAGTTATGAAACTTTGTAGTTTACAACTTTTTAATTTGAAGTCGTTTAGAACTTCAAAGAAGCAATTTACACTCGGTGCAGTATAATATGAGGAGGATGAAAACGGGATATGGACGCATGTGAGTGTGTAGTGCAGTGGTAAGAGAGGCTACGCGTGAGGGGGGAGGTCGCGGGTTCGAACCAGGCGATCGCGTAGCGTCGCGACTTTGCGCGAAAAATGGCGCGACTTGATGACGGGGACGGGTTGGTGGCTGGCCGATGGGGTCCTCCCCTAAAAAAAGTTTTTTTTTGCTATTTATTACAAGTTTTTTCCGCTGTGTGGCAAAAACCACTATGCTGACGGGCGCTTAAGTCGCCCGCCAGCGGTGAGGTCTCAGTGCTGGCGGGCGGCCACCCGCCAGCACTGATCGCCATTTCTACTGGCACAAGACCGCTGGCGGTTGCTGCGCCCGCCAGCAAAGATGGGTTTTAGCCGTCAGTACAAATCGTTTGTGGCCATGCGCCGACGTCCTCGCCATGGCCACCCGTGACGCCATCGCGCTCGCCGGCGGGCCATCATACGCCGTTGAGCAGGGGCGGATGGACAGTCTAACATCGACGGCAAGCAGCGTCGACGGGAAGCTCGCGCCGCCGTCGTTCGACCTGGACCAGCTCACCGCGCTGTTCGCCACCAACGGGCTGTCGCAAGCCGACATGATCGCGCTCTCGGCGGGGCACACGGTGGGGTTCGCGCACTGCAGCACCTTCGCTGGCCGGATCCGGGGTGCGGCGGCGCCAGACCCGACGCTGAACCGGAGCCTGGCGGCGCGGCTGCAGTCGTGGTGCCCGGTGGGGGTGGACCCGAGGATCGCCGTCACCATGGACGTGGTGACGCCGCGGGTGTTCGACAACCAGTACTACAAGAACCTGCAGAACGGGATGGGCCTGCTCGCGTCCGACCAGGTGCTTTACACAGACCCGAGGTCCAGGCCCACGGTTGATGCCTGGGCCAAAAGCAGCCTGGCGTTCAGCCAGGCCTTCGTGACGGCCATCACCAAGATGGGCCGGATCGGGGTCAAGACGGGGGCCCAAGGGAACATTCGCCGCAACTGCGCAGTGCTCAATTGAGTTGAGCATTGTTGGTGTGACTAGAGTGAGGTGATGCTGCGTTGCTGCTTAACTAGTTGTCGTGTTTATATAGGGATGAAAACTAATTTCTATGTTATTATAAAGTTATGGAGAAAACGAAAATATCCTCTAGTTAATTGTTCATCTTCCTGTTGCTTGTTGTTTGATCTTGGCCATTTATCGCGTGATTAGACCGTGAAAGTGCTTTGCAATGCCACTGAACTATCATTGGGCATGGAATGGGAGTGTGACTGGGACCAATGCAAATGCCAAAACCCAAAAGGCACTGTGACTCTTTGGGAGAGCAAGTTAAGTGGAGCTGTGGAGGCATGGAGTGCAAACGAGCCTGCATTTGTACTTTCTAAAAAAATAAAGCAAGGATTCAGTAGTACGGCTAGTGAGTTTAGTGACCTTATCTTATCTCTTGTACTAGGCTTGTACCACTACTTCACCCTTTTGCGTCACACCAAGTGCAATATTACATCTTAGCGAAATGTTTGCAATATTCACATTTTAGTTTTTTTTTCTTTTTCGGTTTGAGGCAACGAATTTATATATTGTGTGTGAACATGTATATGTAGCTAGAATTAAGCTAAAATTAGTCCTATGACTAAAATTAGTTAGACTAAAAAATTTTAGTCATCCCTGTTTGAAAGATATGACTAAAGAGTATTAAAGTAATTCAAAAGGATGGAGATAGAGGGAGAGGGAGTGCAGTAAATGAGGAGAGATGACTAAAATATATTTTAGCTACACCTCTCCTACTAAGGAGTTTTCATTAAAGTAATTAATTTTAGTCACCATTTAGTCTCCCTACTTGGGAATTTAGTTGTTTAAAGTGACTAAATTTAGTCACACTATTTGCAGTTACCCCAGTCCAAACACCCCTGAGGCCAAGCAACAATTAATATGGGCGGCGGCAGCGTGAGGCTTGCGGCGGCGCTAGTGGCGCTGCTGGTGCTCACCGCGGCGGGCAGCGCGACGACGTGCGCGGCGGCGGCGGCGCAGCTCCGGCGGAACTACTACGCCGGCGTGTGCCCGAACGTGGAGTCCATCGTGCGCGGCGTTATGGCGAGGAAGGTCCAGCAGACCGCCACCACCGTCGGCGCCACCGTGCGCCTCTTCTTCCACGACTGCTTCGTCGAGGTACACACATATATAAGCTCTCATCAACTTGTTGCCTGCCGGCCATGGCGCCGGCGAGCGCGCGCGCGTGACAATAACATGGGGGTGATGTGCAGGGCTGCGACGCGTCTGTGATCGTGGCGTCGGCGGGGAACAACACGGCGGAGAAGGACCACCCGAACAACCTGTCCCTGGCCGGCGACGGCTTCGACGCCGTCATCAGGGCCAAGGCGGCCGTCGACGCCGTGCCGCAGTGCCGGAACAAGGTGTCCTGCGCCGACATCCTCGCCATGGCCACCAGAGACGCCATCGCGCTGGCCGGCGGCCCGTCGTACGCGGTGGAGCTGGGCAGGATGGACGGGCTGCGCTCCACGAGGAGCAGCGTCGACGGCAAGCTGCCGGCGCCCTTCTTCAACCTGGACCAGCTCAACAGGATCTTCGCCGCCAACGGTCTCTCGCAGGCCGACATGATCGCCCTCTCCGGTACGGTAGCAAAAACCTCTCGCTCTCCGATGAGGTCACTATACACAGTTCTCCGTCTTGCAAGCCAAGGCAATTCCACTCTCTGAATCAGTGGGCTTCTGAGAGCTGAAAAAGCTTCGCTTTCCAGCATTACTGTTGTTGCTTGTGCTTCGCTTTTCTTTATGTTGTGGAATCTAGTGCTGCGCTACGCTAGTGTACAACAACACATCCGATCGAGATCGTCTCCAAGCTAACACACGATGTGCATGCATGCAGCGGGGCACACGGTGGGGCTTGCGCACTGCGGCACCTTCTCCGGCCGGCTCCGGGGATCGTCGGCGCCGGACCCGACGATGGACCGGAGCTACGCGGCGCGGCTGCAGGCGGAGTGCCCGGCGAGAGTTGACCCGAGGGTGGCCGTGTCCATGGACCCCGTCACGCCGGTGAGCTTCGACAACCAGTACTTGAAGAACTCGCAGGCCGGGAAGGGCCTGCTGTCCTCGGACCAGGTGCTCTACACCGACCCCAGGTCCAGGCCCACGGTTGATGCCTGGGCCAAGAGCAGCACCGCGTTCAACCGGGCCTTCGTGGCCGCCATCACCAAGTTGGGCCGTGTTGGGGTCAAGACAGGGGCCCATGGAAACATTCGCCGCAATTGTGCCGTGCTCCTCAACTGACAACTGATGATGATTCACGAAGGCTATTCAAAAAAAAAAACAAAAAAAAACTGATGATTCAGTGCTCAAATCATTCCTCTGCTGTTCAGCTTGCTTTTTAATAATGGATGGCCGATCGAGCTAATTATACTATATTTGTGACTCGAGTTTCTTCACAGCTGTATTTTAGAGGAAACAAATTAAGAAGAATTAGAAGGAGCTTTTCGTTACACCTAATCTAGTGGATATTCTCGAGTTTGGCCGTGAAGGAGCTAGCCAGCTGATTATAAAGAGTGAAATGGCCGGCAACCAGCAACTATTTGAGTATAGCGTGGATCATAAAAGCACCTTCACTAAAATTATTTGTTACGTAGAACTTAAATACAAAAAAATATCAAACATCACATTTATGTACATATTTAATTTTGAAAGAATCATCTATACCTACATAGGAGCACCCCACCAAGGATGATAACTCCATTCTCTCAACATGCAAGCTATCCACGTCAGTACCATGTCACCACCCACTAGGACTATGTTTATTTCTCATATCGATTTTATGTGACTAATAATTTTCATGCATACAATTTATAAGTCTTTGTGAGTACCACACTACAAGATTCTCACAGTATAATACATGGAGAATCAATAATTTAAGAACGATTCTCTATTAATAAAATGAATATATTTTCATGTATAATGTCATTTGCAAAAGAATGCTGCATTGCAATCATCTTAATTTTCTACTTTCAAAGTTCAACTTTAAATTTTGCTTAAAGAAAGTTCTCGAAGCAAGGAGCGAAATCACTATTAAACTTAAGCTATCAGCGTGTCATACTATGATCGAAAAGTTCTGTCAAATTTCGCAGGAACGCGCGGGGAATCACCTGGTATAATATTAAAGACAAGGTAATTCAATTGAACTCCAAACCGGTCTCATGCTAAACTTTACCACTACTTTTTTTATATTACGATTCACTATGTTGGGGCAAGAGGGGTGCCCATGGTCAACTCTGGATATTTACTTAGGCATGGGTTGGCATGGGTGCATATGCACCCATTCGCCCATTAGGCTCTTAACTTTGCTCTACCTGCCACGAACATGACTTACCTCACCAAAAATTCATTCACAACTCTCTTCCATCACGAACTATGCTACAACTACGTGGTGTATCTATGTCGGAGCATCCAACCAGCATACCTTCTAGCCAACTCTGGAGAAGATGAGCCGTTATCTTCATTAGTTCATCTTGTTGGGGCGAACCCATGTTCAATCCAATGAGGAGACAAGAACTCACACCGAAAGTTTTTAAGCTAAGATAAGCAACATTTTTTTTCCACTTTTTTGTACTCCCAAAAATCAGCTATCTCTTAAAAGGTACTCTTTCTAAGATTTTGGGCAAGTTTGTCCACCCCTGTTCTGTACACTTCGACACAACTTGCTGCTTTAGTCCTTTGTCGGCACCTTTAACTTTTTTTTTCCAGCATGTACAAAATTTAACGTTTTTTTGCTTGTTTCTCTGTGATTATGATTTCATCTTTAGGACCTAACAATAAACCCTACAAAGTGGTATTTGTAAAAAACATATTAGTCCTAACAAATAAACTGCTTCTATAGGAGCACGTGGCATTGTGTATTCTTTCTTTTGTCATTAGTTTTTTCTAAACTAGTAACAAAAGAGTTTTTTTACTACATGATGGATTAAGAGAAATTAGAAGCACAAAGGTTTTATCCTTCTTCATAAGTATTATCCTAGCAGCTAGCATGTTATAGTTTTCTCATACATATTTTCCTTTTATAGTTTTCAAAGATTTAGGCATGGGTGCATATGCACCCATTCGCCCATTAAGCTCTTACCTTTACCCTGCCATGAGCATGAATTAAATTCATTTTACAACACTCTTCCATCACAAACTATGTCACAACTACATGGTCTACCTACGTTGGAGCATACACAACATATCTAGCCAACTCTCTCGCGGCGCCTATCTTCATTAGCTCGCCTTTTACAAAGATGGACTCATGTTCAAGCCAGTGAGGGCACAAGATCTCACTAATTTTTTTTAAGCTAAGCTAAGCAACAAATGTTCACCCTTTTTTACTAAAAGAACCAACTATCTCTTAAGAAGTGCCCTCTCAGATTTTGGGCAAGGTAGTCCACCATTGCTCGTGTACACTTAACCTCGCTTGCTGCTTTGGTGCTTTGCTCGGTACCTTTAATTTTTTTCCACCATGCACAAACTACATCAGTTTTTTTTTGCTTATTTTTCTATGACTTAGATTTCATCTTTAGGACCTAACAATGAACCTGCAAAGTGGTATTTGTGAAAAACATATTCTGTCGTGAGTTTTTTTTTCAGAATTAGTAACAAAAGACAGGTTTTACTATATGATGGATTAAGATAAATTGGAAGCACAGAGGTTATATCCTTGTTCGTAAGTAGTATTATCCTAGCTTCGGGTAGCTAGCGTGTTATTGTTTCCTCATACATATTTACTAATAGTCCCCTGTTTTCCTTTATTTGAAAGATTCAATCTTGTAATCGTCATTGTATACATGGTTAGTCGTCAAGAAATATGTAGGCCTTGTCATTAAAAAAAAGGTACGATCAGATTAGTATGTGAAAGCATTTTTGTACAAAGTTACAACATGAGAAAGATAACGACCAATTTTTTGTATAACCAAATTGCCTCAGGAAGCACCCATAAATACTTTATCAATGCTTTAAATAGCCGGCTAAGCCCTTTTAGCTTTTGTTTTCTTAAAACAGCTATAGCCGGCTATTAGCCGGCTAAATGAGGCTATAGCGGCTAAATTACACATGAAAGCAAATAGCGGTGACCTTGTCCAAGCGGCTATAGCCGGCTATTTAGAACTATGTTTTAAACACAACATTTCTTTTCATATATTTAGTTTAAAGTTTCAAATAATATGAATGATCAAACAATATAATGTCAACAATCAGGAATATTTTGATATACTATGAGCGAGAGTACGATGCTAGTGCACTCTCCAAGTAACAGATTTTGGTCCACCAGCCACCATCCTGAGCAAGAGGACAAGAAGAGTAGGTGATTGTTAACCACGCGGAGAGGTGACTGAACAGCTATGATCTGAATCTGATTGGGTATGTGTATGTCTATATAATATGATATATGAGGTGTGCACGTGAAACGTGCTGCCTCGAGTTTGAAGCTCCCTCCTCCTCCTGGGCGCGGCGGCGGGAAGGCGCGACGAACCATCATGATCCCTTCGCCGCGTCCGTACATCCCTGAACCTTTTTCCCACGTACGTACGTGAGCTTTAAATCAACGGGAGGTCGCTCGATCACTAGCTAGCCGGCGGCGCCGCACCGCAAGCATCCCGATCGACAGACAGAGCTCCGGCGAGGTCGAGGGCGGAAGTGCGTCTCTGAAACAAGCTCTCAAGCAAGCAAGCACAAGATCAGAGGCCGCGCCCAATCCCAACCCGCCGGAGTGAGCGAGCACTCTAGGTTGCAGCTGCACACACCTGCCGATGAACCGGGGGCCAAGAAGCTCTCAAACCTTGTCGGCGGACGGCGGCGCAGGGCTCGGCGGGCTGCGGAAGGAGGTGAGCACGTGCGAGTACCACGACGTGCACGTGATGTGGGAGATGCTCTCCGCCTCCGCCACCACCAAGAGCAACACCGGCAAGTCCTCGAAGCCAATGAAGAAGAAGAGGAGTTTGCCCGTCGCGTGGAGCCGCCTGCTCTCCTACTGCTGCGGCGCGCTCTGACCTCCGAACCTGCTCTGCTCGTCGTCGTCGGAGACGAGCTGAAGAGAAAGAAAGAACCTGATGATGCCAGGCGGGATGGGCCTGATCTCCACTGTCGTTTATTCATATGGGCCTACATTGAACCGGGCCTTAGTGGCCGCCATGTGAGTGAGAGAGATAGCAGCAGGCTGCTGGGCCGAGCCAAGATGGGGGCCCAGGAGGAGACTGAACTTCTGCCGCCCGCCATTCAGTTTTGATTTCTTGCTCTGTTTCTGTTTGCAAACAGTAACAAGCGAATGAAAACAAAAGCAATGCCAACATTCGTTTCACTTAACAACCCGTGGAGGTGCAATTCTCGATCCGGCGATCCCTTTCACGCACATTCTGTACTCTCTTACAGCCTGTTCGGCCGGCTTGTGCTGATTTGTTCTGAGAGAAAAGTACTGCTGACTGCCTGGCTGATAGTGTTGGACTGATTTGTTTTGAGAGAAGTACTGCTGTCTGGTGGTTGATAAGCGAGACCAACATGACATTAGTCTCTCCTACTCGATATCTTAACAAACATGAGGAAGCAAAAGATAACGTACAAAAGCAATTGAGTTGACAACCAGCAGCCAAAAAAATTATAAGTATACTAATTCGGAAGTTGTGACTCGATCATCGCTATATATATAAGTAGCTGCCAACAGGCCTGCGATAATGACGTACTACTAAACTTTTTTCCCCTGACAATGTAAAAACAATAATATGAGGCAGCAGAACGCGTTTTAATTTGTTGACGGTTTTGAAGCTCAAAGTGGTTGTCGTGCACAGCAGTGAGATTAGTGAGGTCTGCAACACACTGACGTCCAATCTTTGCATGACACCTGATGCATGATGCGGAACTTGAAAAATAATTATTGACTAGGACGAGTTTGACTAAATTCGCACTAATTCTTTACTAATAGTTAAGCCTTGGGGTCAGCCCGTGCGCGCCCCCCTTGGCTCCGCGCCTGACCTGATGCATGATGCAGAATCTGAAAAATAATTAGTGGCTAGGACGAGTTGGATCTCAAGGGTTGGTTAAGTTCCAAAAAGAAAAGAATAAAGTGCCCAGCGATTATTCCATGTATGTGGCGAGAAGTTGAGTGTGAATTGTGATTGATCGGAGGCAGCTTTAAGAATCGAACTAGGAGCAGAGAGAGAGAGCATCTCGTTTTCAGCGATACATATGATGACAAGGATGCAACTAACTGCAACAATGCATGCAGCAAACACGAGTGCGGATAGTCTGATTAACCGGCCGGCAAGGGTGGAAGTTGACACGGTCAATAATATTTTTCTCTCAAAACAAATCATCTATCACCAAATATTATGTAATTAGTGATGGTTGCAGGAATAAAGAGCTATACGAAAGCTTGTTCTTTTATTTTGTGCTCCTCTTTTTATCCTCAAAGACAAGAAAAAGGGCGCGAAGAATTGAAGGGGATAAGAATAATTGAGCTACGGATCTTTTCTGTCTGATGCAACAACAGCCTCCCAGAAGATCATCGAGTTTTCAGTGTGTGCTGTCTGAAAACTCTTGTGAGGTAGCTATAACCCGGCCAAGATCGATGCTGAGAGGACATCCTTTAGACTGACTCTGTTACTGTTACTAGCTTATTGTTTTTTTTTGTCTTTCTGCTTTTGGCTAGCTGTATGCAAAAAATCTAATCCAACACAATCCCATGCGATCTCCGGCGACGCTGGTTTTGGCCGGATCGAGACCTAATTTAGTTTGGTAGTCCCTCCATCATATCGATCATCCAAGCTGTGCAAAAAGACAAGGATGGATGGACATTATTAGCCGTATTGATAAATGATACGCGTGCGTGCATATGATCTCAGTTGGTATATAGATATGCCATATAAAATACAGAGTACTATACAAACTAAAAATTGGTCGCGTTCGGCTTGTCTATTGCTGCAGTATTTTCATCTCGCAAGAAATCTGTCTGTTGAATCAGCACACAGTATTTTCCTCTCACAATAAATATGTCCACCAAATCTGTAATAAGACATGTCAAAGAAAAAAAAAGAGAAGGGAAAAATAAAGAAAAGGAAGGAAAAGAAGTCGGCCGGCATGCATACACGCATGTGAAACGTGCTGCCTCGTCTTGCAAGCTACTCTACTCCACTACGACTGTCTTTTCTCTTCAAATTAGCCGGATTGCGATAATCAAGCCATCAGCTGGACAGTAATCAGGCACTGAATAGTATTTTTTTTCTTAAAAAAAAATCAGGGGAATGGAAGTGACTTGGCGCCAGTTTCAACAACCACGCACAACTCGAGTCCTCCGTTGATTTGGACTGATGGGCAATCCTGTCGATTTTGTTAACGGTGTAGATCGAGCAGTGTGTTTGCTGCTGCAGCCGTCTGTTGTGTCAAAAATAAACTGTCAACATCAGCTTGCACTCTGTTTCTTATCTGGCACACCTACAATACTCCATGTCAGAGCACACCACAAATATTAGCTAGTATGCTCTGTTTTTCTATGTTAGTATAACAACTGTTATCTGACCAAAATCGATAACTACGTGCCTACACGCTAATTTTTCTCTTCTTTTTTCCTTCATCAAAGTCATTGTCGAATTGTTGCTAACTCAAGTGATGGAATACCATGATGAGTTTGACAACTTGGACTTCATCAGCCCCACAAGTCAGTCAGATGCAAAATGCCGGTGGCGATCCGACAACGTATATAGGTCTGTGGTTGTAAACCGATGAGATTGAGAATGCCCAAGCAAATCTTCAAGTAAGATTCTTTACGGATGGTTGGTGATAATTAACGAGTTTATCATGGCACAATTCAATTTGGATTGTCTTTGTCACGCCGATACTGATGTCTCCTCCTCATATAGGCATGTACGGCTGGGCTGGTGATTGGTGCTTGATGGCTGATAAGCCAGACGAACAAGCTGACAAATACGAATTAATTTGCTTGTTCTAAATATTATATATTTAAAAATGGGGATCGTAACGAGTTTGTCCGGCACAATTCAATTTGGGTTGTCTTTGGCACAACTGTACTCGCACGCCCATACACTATTAGCCTGTTCGTTTGGCTTACCAGCCACCAGCCCGCGGTACTTTTCTCTCAGAACAAACCAGCCACTAACCAACAGTACTTTTCTCTCAGAACAAATCAGCACCAGCCAACCAGCAGCAGCCAGCCGAACAGGGCAATGTCGTTTTCATGGATTAAGGGGGGCGATGTAAAAATAAATGTGAAATCATTTTCTTTTTCGACTCGTCAGCATCACAAGTGATGAGATGAGATTAGTGCATGCAATGTGCATCGTCCACTCAACCTTCGATGTACGTAACTGTCACACACAAAGCCTGAAACATACTTGAAAAAAATGTCATCTTTACTTCAGATTTAGGTCGACAATAATGTTGATTGCACGAGTAGTGAAAAAACAAGGAACAAAACGGTAAGCAGAAAAAGGAACCAAAAGAAGATTTGGACACTAGAGGACAGGAGGAAAAAAAACAACAAAAAAAATACAAAAAGGGGAGGAAATGGATTCACATTCACAGGCCATTGGATTCTTCCTGACGCGGCAAGGTAAAGCCCGCCTGGATGACGGAGCCCACTGTCAGTTGAGTTGGTCTCGATCGTCCGCTTGTGATTGTGACGAAGCCGCGACGAACCCCATCCACGTGCGCGGTCGCCGGCGCCCGCCGCGTCCACATCGGGGGCGGACGGCGGCCAACGGACCGGACACCGTCGATCGCCTTCCCTGTCCGTCACGCGCATCTCGCCATTTCCATCTCATCACCTATAAGTAAAGGTAAACCCCAATTGCCCACACTGCAGGTAGGCTGCTCAGACACAGAGCTCCAACGACTCCATCGTCTCTCTCGTCTCCTGTCCTAGAGACAACTAAGTAGGTAGCTCCGGCGAGGTCGGCCGAGCAGGGGAACGGAGGTCGAGCTGAACAGCCCAGGACACAGCACCAGGGGAGCAGAGGAACACGAAGATGTCGTGCCTGGGCCGCGCGGCGGTGCCGGTGAAGCGGGTGTGGCGGGGCCTCACCGCGCGGCTCCGTCTCCGGCGAGCCACCGGTAAGTCTAGGTCGTCGTCGTCGTCGAGCAGCCACTACACGACCGTGGACCGGGGATCCGCATCCGACGGCGAGGCTGACGGTGCGGACGGTGGTGCAGGTCTGGGGCGGCTGCGGAAGGAGGTGCGCACGTGCGAGTACAGCGACGTGCACGTCATGTGGGAGATGCTCAGGCTCAGCAGCAGCAAGAACACGAGTGGGGGAGCAGGAGCCATGGCCGGCGCCGGCGCCGGAAGGAAGGGCTCGAGGCGGGGCAGGGTCGGAAGGAAGGCCGCCGTCGCCTGGAGCCGCCTCGCCTCCTACTGCTGCGCGCTCTGATGTGTGTGGCTGCTCGTCGGATACAGAGTTTCAGACAGGAGACGGGTCCTCTGCTTCTTCTTCTTCTTATTCTTGGTCTGCCTTGTTGATTGGAAGACCATTTGATCAATGAAATCAAGCGCCGCCAGCCATTGGAGAGGGAAGAGGGAGCGAAGCAATTCTGCCATTGGATTTCGTTTCATCTTCCGGATGTCAGTAAGAGCTGTGTACATAGAGAGGCTTCTGTAATTGATTTTGGTCCGTGCCTTATGCTAGCTACTGTAAACAAGGGTGTAAAAGCCGATTTTGTCCGTGTACGTCCCTGCTGATAGTGATCTGCGTTGTTGTTCTTATGTAAAGTTGAAGTTTGCGTAAATAAGAGATGACACATCGACTTGAGTCCTCCTTCCTTGATCGAGCAGAATTCAGAGTGTGTTTTCTGATGATGTTAGATCATCTGATCATGGGCACCTCTTAGATGGTTATCCGTCGGTATTAGGATTTAGGCTCCGTTTAGATGGTGAAATTTTGGTGAGAAGTGGTGAATTTTTTTTATTAGGAAGCGTGTTTTGTGAGAGGTGACACGGTCCGTGATGTGAAATTTTTTTAAAATCTTTGCCCATCTAAATGAGGCCTTAGGGAAAATCCGGGTCACATCAGACGTTGAAACCCGTATTATATTATCCTAATCAAGCATTGACAAACAGAGAGAGGATTGGTCCCGGCGTTTTCTGACGGAATGACGCTGAAGCTGAACCAAGTTTTTTTATTTCTTGCGATTTTTTGTTAAAAAATAAATAAAATCAGCCTACAATACTCCGAGCATACACGCAACATCGATCTTTGGTCAGAAACTAGTGCGGACGATGGATTGCCGACCGTTGAGAAATTCAACGCGGCTGGGGACGGGACGATGCTGCAGTAGTCGGAGTACATATTAGGCATTGTACCAAAAATTTCACCAATTATCCGTCACATCAATCTTTGAACACTAATTAGGAGTATTAAATGTGGATTAATGATAAAACTCATTCCACAACTCCTACCTTAATTTTCGAGACGAATCTAACGAGCTTAATTATGTCATGATTAGACAATGTCATACTACAGTAACTAGTCTTTAATGACAGATTAATTAAGCTTAATGGATTCGTCTCGCAATTTTAAGTCCATCCGTATAATTAGTTTTGTAATTAGTCTACATTTAATGCTCCTAACAGACCTTGAAAGAGGACACAAAAAATTTCTCCCAAAATTTTCATCGAACTAAACAGGGCCTCAGTTTGTTTTGTTCTTGTCTTTTGTGATATATTACAGTAATCTGAAATCTGATCTGGATTTGACCAGACTGACGTGAGCGAGCTAGCTGCTAACCGTCCCTGATCGATGCATCGACACAACCTCGATCACATGTCTTGATGAAGCACACCATGTTTGCCGACAGTTTTGCTGATGCCAAGTATTGGATGTTAGTTGTACAGTAAGCAATGCACATCAAACTTATTGACTAGAAGCTTCGACATTTAAATTCATCCTGCTCTGCATGGCGAACGTCAGCTGTTGCTGTCAGGTCGATGCATGTAACCATCGAGATCAGTCTGAACACGGGCGGAGAGAAGATGGCCGGCCGGCCGGTCGCCGTGTGCCGTCGGCAGCCTGGCAGCCGTCGCCGCCGGTGGCCATCCCAACAGTCACGGCAGAAAAGATTTTTAAAAAAGAAAGAACACGGCCTGCGTGAGATTTCACTACCGGCCCATAGATAATGGGCCCTGTTGCTGTTTGGGAACAGGTGGGCCGGCCCGTCGGACCACGTACAAGTACAACGGCCATTAACTATACAAGGATAATGAATGGTTTCATTTGCTGCGGAATTAACGTTTTCTAGTACGTACGCACACGCCGCATTATTTTACCACGTGCCAATAATAAATCAACACAAACTAGGATGCCATGGACTAGCTAGCTGTGATTTACCCTACATTAATTATTATTATAAATAAATAAATCGGTGCCATGGACTAAAGCTGCGGCTGTAATTGGTGCATTGCATTCATGGATCTTTATTCTCTGCTTCTGTCAAAATATTTAAAATATTTGTTGCTGTTGATTTCTTTTTACAACTTTAACCATTTATCTTTTCCAAAAAAAATTTATTGTAAATATGTAAAAGGTAAGTCAAGCTTGAAATACCAAGGGCAAGTTTACGTAGCGAACAAAATAGATGATATTTGTATAATTTTTTAAAAGAAATGAACTTGTAAAAAAAAAAGTTAATGACGACACGGAGGGACGGAGTACGTAGTACGTGGGTCCAGGTCCTGCATGCAGATAATGTACGATGGTATACGATTGATCGCATACCTTCCTTGCCTCCTTTGGTACGGTACGGCGTACCGATCCGATACGATCTTGTATGTAGATACTCTCTATCTGGACGGTTGAGTACTACCGGTAATACGATCTTGTATATGAATGATTCTGAATGCTGCGGTTTAACCATTTTGTTTATATTCTATAATTTACTTTTATTAACAGAACAATATATTAAGTGAAATGGCTTGATTCTGAATGATCACTCGGCACCTATAACTAAACAAAACGATCACTATTATTTTTTTCTATTATTCTTCCAGATCACTATTTTTTTTCTATTATTCTTCCATGAATTAATAATACAAGCAACCAAACACACCTTGGACTGCGCGGATGCCCAGTTTTTTTTACCGGTGGCAATCGATCCGGTTCTCGCGGTAACCGGTGTTACCGAACCGGTCCGGTAGCACAACTAGCTCAGTTTTCACCCCTGACCGGGTCAAAAACCAGCCACCTCGGTAAACCCGATAACACCGATTAACCAGACCGGTTTTTTGACGCGGCAATCCGGTCCGGTCGCAAACCCTGGTGATGCCTACGCATGTACCTGGATCAGTAACCAAGTAGTACGGTACAAAGATGTTGTACTCGTACAGTATTCTCGGACTGCATGCAACTCTCTCGTCGACTCGACGGTAGGAGATTCAGAGGGTCCACGTCGTATACCAAATCCAAGGACGATCGCGCGGCAGAGCATAGATATCAACTTCCCTTCACCTCACCTCACCTCACCTACTCGCTATCGACACCCGTTGCATCCGCAATGGTGGACGCCACCGTCGCCACGCCTCCGCTCGACTTAACTGGACGCCGTCGCCGCCCCGCCGCCGCGCTATCCAACCCCTGTGCCGGCAGCTGTGTCGCCGCCGCGCTCTCCGATGCCAATGCTGGCGCCGTCGCCGTTGCCGTCGTCGCGGCGCCCAAGCCCAAGGCCAAGACCGTCGCCTCCCGCTACCTCACCCCCTCCAAACCCACCTCCGTCTCCTCCTCCGCGACGTCCCCTGCACCGAGGACGCCAGCCTCCGCCGTGCGGCCGCGTCCGGTGCAGCTCAACGCCGTCGCCACCGATGCCGCGGTGTCCTGCGGGAGCGCCACCACGACGACACGGACGCTCGCGGTCGCGTTCCAGAGCCCGACCTACTCCTTCGAACCCAGCAGGGCGAGGTCGCCCGCCGTCGCCCCGGCGGCCACGCCGGAGAAGAAGAGGTCCGGTACTACCTCAGGCGCGGCTGCGCGGGACAAGGTGTCCGACGCGAGCCAGAACACGTACCGGTGGCCGACGTCGGCGACCGCGCCGCCGTTCGATCACGGCGGCCGCAGGGCCGTCGCCAAGAGCGCGGAGCACTCTGCTTCGAGCAAGAAGGTGAGCGCCGCCGCCGCCGTGCGGTCGGCGGCGCTCCACGGGACGCCGCGGCGCGCGTCGGTGGACGGCGCGAACGAGTACCTGCTGGCTCTGACCTCCGACGACACGGACACCTCCTCGTCGTCCGGCGGGTCCGGGGACGGCGGCGGCGGCGCGCCCAGACGCAGCGTCTGCTCTGCGCCGCGCCCGTCGCCGAGGAGCGCCATCACGAGCTCCTCCGCGTGGTTCACGCGGGACGCCATGGGGACCCGCTCCGAACGCTTCGCCTACCCGGCCACTCCGTCGCCGTCACGCACCTCTGCAACATCTCCATCGCCGGCGCCGGTGAAGAAGAAGAAGTCATTGTTCAACGGCTTGCTGTCTTCTCCGTTCAGCAGGTCGTCTCTCAAGCAGCCACCGCCGAGCAAGCCGGTGGCGAGCTCGTTCAGGAGGACGGCGAGCCCGACTCCGGCCCGGCGTTCCACTGAGGTGCTTGGCTCTTCCGGGAACGTGCAGGGCAGGGCTTCCTCTGCCGGTTGCGGCTTCGACGGTGACACGAAGTTGAAACCATCTGCGGCGACGATGAAGGCTGACGAGGAGCACCAGCTGAGGCTACTCTACACCCAGCATTTGCAATGGCGGCTCGTGAATGCGCAGGCTGGAACAACATTTTCTTTGCAGAGCACGGCTGCAGAGGTGAGTGACTGAGCTAGTCTCTCTGTTCGTCTTGGACAAAACTTGAGATATGACAGGCTGAAAATTATTCAGAGGGTGTGTTTAGATGGGTGAAAAGGGATGCAAAATTTTGGGTTTTTGCACGGTTTTTCGCTGAAAAGCACTGTTCCGAACTGAAAAGCACTGTAGCACTTTTCGTTTGTTTGTGGTAAATATTGTCCTACCATGGCCTAACTAGCTCAAAAGATTCGTCTCGCAAAGCACATCCAAACTGTGTAATTAGTTTTTGATATCATGTACATTTAGTACTCCATACATGTGCCGACATTTTTGATGTGATGTTTGATGTGATGGAGAATTTTCTTTTTGCATAGTGTATTTTGGTGGAATTTTGGCTTCTAAACAGCGTCAGAGTTGTTCACTGACTTGATGAAGAAGATTGTTACAGACTTACAGTTGCCCTTCAGTAATTCAGCTGATCATTCTCACAGAAAACCTTGATTGGTGCATGGATTGCCATCCTGAGGATGCGCAAATCAGTCGCCATCAGAAAGATGCAGCTACAGTTGCTTCGGACCAACTGCAAACTCATGGCAGTTGTGAGAGGACAGGTAAGAAATTCCTGTTGATCTATTGCTTCCTTCAGACAGAGAGTTCTCCATTTGTTCCCTGGTAATATTTTCATTTCTGGCTATTCATCAAACTAGAATAATGCTTCTTTTTTTTTTTTTGGCAATTGGGCATGAGCAGAGCTGTCTGTTTCATGAATCTACAGGATAGCAAGTAGTACACTAGGTCATTTGGAGACAGATTTCCTGACTGTCCAAATGATTAGCACATGGATCTTTATTACACCAGCTGTGAAGTACTAGATAAAATCAGCTAATAAGATCATTACTGAGATGAACTTACGGTTACGGAGTTGTACTGGCTTGCAAAATTGAATGGTCACGGTTTGGCCATTTGGGTCACAAAGATGCTTAGACTAGCTTAATGCTGTCTTAAAAGTCTAAAGCTAGTACACCCAAACACTCTGCTAGGAAATTCATTTGGAGAGGTACGGCACTAAATTCATTTTTTCGGGTACGCATTGCTAAAATCTGTTAAACTTACAAAAATGCAGATGGAATACCTGGACGAATGGTCCTTTTTGGAGAGGGATTATGCTCATTGTTTATCAGGAACAACGCAAGCCCTGAATGCTACTGTCCTGCGCCTTCCTGTATCCAATGGAGCAATGGTTAGTATATCATAAAGCAATGATTTTTTTTTACCACGTTGCTTCCAGTAAAAATAGTAAGAGTTCGTATTTGCAGGCAGATATTCGAGGAATAAAAGATGCTCTTTACAATGCAGTTGATGTCATGCATACTATAGGAAGCTCAGCAAGTACTCAACTGCCTAAGGTCTGATTTCTATACATGAATTCTCTTGCTAGATTTCTTGGAATCATATAACATCTACACAATGCTACTGGTATTGAAATTAAGTGATATGGCATAGCACTGAATCATGTAGAGCCTACTGTTCCCGGTCTGAAAATCTTCTGCCATTCTCTGCAGTTAGTCCGGATGAATGTCTTGGTTTCCCAGCTCTCCAGAGTTTTCATTCAAGAACACATTCTGATAGCGCAGTGCAGAGACTTGCTGTCCACACTAGCGTCAATGCACGTAAGCGGTACATCCAGACTAGTAGATTGGTTTTAGTCTGTCACTCTGTCAGCATTGTCGATGTTCTCACCGCTCTTTAATGATGCTGGAACAGGTTAAGCACAGCAGCCTACAAGGACAAAGGATACAGCTAAACCAAAGAAGGCTTCAGCATTCTTCAGGATTCCATCTCCAGCCTCCAAATGCAGAATTCAGTTGTGGTTGGTAAAAAATGAAACATTGCTAAGTGCAGTAGTAACAGTTAGGAACAATGTATTGAAATTGTAGCCCAACAGGGTAAGCACCTTTTAATGAAATGCATTATATAAAGACGTTGACTTGGCCCACTGACAAGCATTTTGTTTTTCTGAATTCTGATACTCAATGATATGGTAGCTGAAAGAAGATTCCAGACAGCAGTTGATCTCTCACCAGAAAATGATTAGTAAACAGAAAATTCAGGTAAAATGGGGTACCTTCTTCAAAATGAGATCTGTGTACCATTAATCGAAAAGAGACAACACACAAGATACAAATTGTGGCAAACTGGCAATACACGCGACTGAATGACATTTGTCTGAAACAACAGACAAGGACATGAAAATAAACAATGCTAATATAACAGCAAGCGACCATCTAAAATTCTAAATACATAGAACAAGAAAGAAGGGAACTAATCAACTAAGACAGCAAAACGGGAGACCGACCACCCCACCATCCTTCCAAGCACGCACTTGAGGAGTAATATAAAACCACTGAAGCAGATAGCAGAGACAAATTGCGATTATGTAACAGTTTACAAAATGAAGAACTCTTCAGGGCAATATGAGGTTTGGGCCAGTATGGATGATTATGGAATAAAGATGCAGAGCTTTAATTCCTGGAATCTGCAAGTTAAAACGTAAACAAGCTCAGTAACCATATACGTGGCTAGACATAAGGCATTTTGCTGCTATAGTTTTTTTTTTTTGGCAAAACCAAGGACTTTAATAGCTTCAAATGCAATAGATATGGAATATACAAAATGCAATACTGTAAAGTTGCAGAGATAGTCACGCAACTTACATTTCACACAATATGCCCTCGCGTCTGGTTATTTGCGGAGCTGCTGCTTGCAATGGAGTCGTAGTTGCGTTGAGCAGGCAAACTAGAGAAGCCACCGTTGCCATGAACACGTGCCTCTCTGTCAGCTGCTGCTTCTTCTTCTTCTTCTTCTTCTTCTTCTTCTTCTTCTTCTTCTTCTTCCATCTGGTGATGGTTCACAGGATTTTGATCCCTCTCTAGAATGCCTGCGTGGGTGAGCAGCGCCCACAGGTGTGTGAGGAACTCACCTCCATTCGCCAGATGCTGGATGTGATCTCTTGCATTGTTGGACGGAGCAATGTACAGTATCATCTCAGTCCAGAAATCAGCCAGTATCTTCCAGCGTCTGCCATCATCAGTAATTCCTTCAAGCCTCTTTCCTAGCAGAATCCCCTTGTAAAAAACATTCACATGCTGTGGAGGTGGCTGGACATCATTTATGCTCCCATCTTGTGCAGATGACTGGCTATCGCTCGTAGTATTCTCATCTGGCTGAGGCAGCTGCAGGTCATAGGTACTCAGCTTCGCATATTTTTCTTCCAGTGTCTTCTCCTCTCTCAAATGCTTCAGTGCTTCCCCCCTGCTTCGATGAAACACGGCTGTAGTCTCTAGCTGGTGATCTGGGAGCAGCTCCGGGACAAATGCCATCAAATAGGCGCAGTAGCTGGACAGAGTTGTAGCAACATCGATATCATCATCTTGTGTTACTGTCCGACGAAATCGCGAGAATATGTCGCAATACTCGGTTGCAACATGCCATGTCAAGATGTCGCCAGCATGGCTTCCCCCCAGCAGGAACTCCTCTGAAAGCTGAACCTGACCATTCCGTTCCAGCGACGATGTCTCGTTAGACAGATGACCGTCGCTGGATTTGAGAGTCAGAGCGATCGCTTTCTTGATGCCACACGTCAACGGGATGAGATCTGGATTCTTGATACCAGGCTTGCGAATTCCCCTTGGGAAAGCTGAAGGGTAACAGAGAAGCTTGTCAAAGATAAACCAGGACAGGGATCCCGACAAGTCCGCGACGAGCGATCTGCTGTGCAAATCCTTGAGCAGTGAGTGCTGACCAATCTTATTCTGCCAACATCCGAATAGCTGCGGAAACTTGTTGCCGACTCGCAACAAGGGTTGCAAAAAATGACCTTCGTTGAAAGGGGTGACGGATAACGAAGCAAGTTGTACCCTAGCAGCATCCGAAGATAAATAGATATAAAGCTGCAGCAGGTGTATTGCTAAACATACCAGCAGAATTACAATCGTGACGACATGGATGTCGACTTTGCGCACGATAGTAGTTAAGGTCCACTTGGAAAAATTAAACACCTTAAAAGATGGCAGTATGGAATAGATGAAAAGACCTGCATAGATAATAACTAGGAGAACACTCGAAATCACGATCTTGATCCCGAAATATGGAGTTGTGGTAGTGAAGAAGTGGTCATGGGTGAAAGCAAGCTCTGTTTCTATAACCCTATATGCAGCCTGGTAGTTTTCCTCCGCATGCATATGAGACAGGAGGCCTTTGAAAACAAGATCGTGTGTTTTCTTAGACTTGGACTCAGGGCAGGTAGCACCAAAGAAACGCCGCCTCAATAGAAGAGACAAGGCATAGGAAAGGCAAATCTCCTTCAACCGTGTACCGTGACTGCTGCCCAAGATGCCCTGGTTCGACGCCCATACTTGGCTAACTGTAACTCTTTCTTCTTCGAATGTCGGGACGAAGAAGAGTACATAGTTGTATCCTTCCAGAGTCACAGGATCATATCTGGCAGATCCCAAGTGCTCAGTCGCCATGTAATCTTGAAGGTGTAAGCTTTCCTTGTCTGAGGAACTACTTGCCAACAAGCTTGAACAGGTAATCAGAAAGCCCGGTGGCCAGTACAGTAAACCAAGGGAGGTTACGATGGCGACCACCCATGCCAAGGTGGAACTGTTTCCTACAAGCTCTGAATACGACCTGACGAGGGCAACCATGTTTACCCCATACAATGCGAGCCGGAGATAATGCCTCGTGTACTCCTTGTTCTCATCAACATGGTACGACCTCATGGAGTATGTGCTTCCCAGCGTAACGAACAGCCATGAAGACCACACAGAAAGGTTGAAGACATCACTTAGCGGTAAGGTCTTGAGATTAAATGAACTGATGAAACCAAGGGTGTAGGTTGCTAGTATGGGGGTCAGGGTGTAAGCTACCCATACAGAGTGCTTTACGAACGCACAGCTTGAGCATCGCCTCCACCAGCCAAAAACAACCTTGATGGAAAATAGAACAAGGGAAGCAATGAGAAGGCATTCAACCTTGGCGAAGAAGCCGGCTTCGCTTTGCCACCAGGAAACGAGGCCTTCCGTTGGTCGTCCGCCAGCCTGATGCACCACGTCTTGTGCATTCTCCATCAGAGCGCACTAGTGTCGTCGGAGCTCCTGAATTAATTGGAATAGGGACACAGCAACCATATCTTAACGTATGTAAGTCCATACAGCATATATATGAACTCCCAACAACATGCATATATGACCGAAAGAAAATCCCATAAACCAACCATATTGAAAGATTTTACCAAAGAGTGGTGATGGATATCAGAAGGAGTTCGATCGAGTGCGTGTATACTCGATCAGACAGATCAATTAGCTCAGCAGTGAAAGATGGGGGGGATCAGAGTGAAAATCCCGCGCGTACCAGCGGCCGCGGAGCCTAACGCTGCCCTGCGATTGGTCGCATGCAGCCGCGGGCCCCGCTTTGCATGCTGCCACCGCGCCACCTTTTTGTTGTTTATATTGCGCGGAGCCAGGTCGGTCAACATGCGCGAGGCAGGATTTCTGCCTGGGCCGACCCGCCGCGCCTCGCGTGCCTCTCCGGCGTCTCTCTCCATCTCCCACCTCCATCCCTCCCTACCCACTCTCTCTCTCTCCCTCCGATTCCTTCGTCCACCTTCGCACCTGCTACCTCTCTCTGTCTCCGCCGTCTTTCTCCCTCTCCGCCTCCACCGCTTCGACGCCGCCCCTGCCCATGCTCCGGCCCCATGTGACGCCATGCATCTGCTCGATGCCGCTGGCCACCGTCACCGCGCATCCGATCAACGCCGCTGCCCTGCCTCGTCTTCGTGACGCGGGTAAGTTTCCCCTCCGCATCCTCGCCCCCTCCTTGCCCTTCTTCCCCATCTCCGGTGGCAGTACCAATGGATGCGTTGCCTTCCTTTTCAGATCCGTATTATACTCATCAGATGCCCTCGTTTAGGACGCCGCTACTCCAACCTATCATCTTCTCCCCCGATCTACGGTGTCGGCGCTGGTCTACCGGCGGTGCGGTTCACCTTCGTTCCTCTGCTTGCTGCTCGTTTCCTTGCTATTTCTTCTGCCGCACATACGCCGTCCTCCAGGTTCGTCGCCCCCTTCTCTGGATCTTGTCGTACTGCTTACAAATTTGAGAACTGGTGCTTCTCAAAATGGTACTGTTGCGTGGTCCCTATTCTATTTGGTTTTTTAATCCTGATGAGAGTCTGAATCTGTAAAATGGTACTGCTGCGTGGTCCCTATTCTATTTGGTTTTTTAATCCTGATGAGAGTCTGAATCTGCACAAGGTTTGGTTCATTCAAAATCTATAAAATACACCAACTGGAGTGTATATGGACAGTGGATCAAGAACCTTGTTTGCTTCATCAAATGCAGTGCAGTAACACACATTCATTTGACAGAACAATCAATATGTAAACCTTAACCACTCACATGTACGTTTTCAATAGCCTCATCTTAGAGTTCTTGAGATCTTTGGCTACAATATGTCAAAATGACTCCATGGCAAAATATATTGACATAAGGAAAAAGAGATAATAAATGATTTGTGATTGAATGTGAAACATGTATTGCAGAGTCAATTATATTACAGGTTAGCTACAACTCTAACCTTTGTAAGATATTTGTTTGCTTAACATTGAATGTAATTGCACAGTCAATTATATTGAAGGTTAGCCTGTAATTGTTTGCCATCTCTTCATTGCATACAGGTTAGCTCTTACACTCCACCATTCTATGACATTCAGGTTATCTCAGGTCCCTTAATGCTGAGTTGCTGACACCTGCCTACATTCAATTTGTTCTCCTATAACAACCCATGCTTATCCCATGCCCAGGAATTCAAAATCAAAGATATCGAGGTACACACTATGGAGCTATATATGTTCTGCATATGCTTCAATTTTCATCATTTGCCGCGATGAACGTGGTAGTAAATTGATAATAATAACCTATCTGACTATATTTTACAACCATGAGGTTTTACTGCTGCAGGGTACAATTTTACAACCCTTATATTTTTTACACTGAAATTGGTAGTAGTTCCGAACTCTGATATTCTGCAGGTCTTTTCGAACTATCCATTTTACAACCTCTCCTCTCTCTCTCTCTCTCTCTCTCTCTCTCTCTCTCTCTCTCTCTCTCTCTCTCTCTCCAGATACGCATCTTGCCTATTGGCCTTCCCCATCAGGTTTCCCTGTCTAGGTTTTTGTTCTCTTCTGGATGGATTTAAAATATTTTCTCTAGCTTTGTGGGATTTCAGTCCATTGAGATTTTCCCCTGCTACAAGATTTATTTCTTATAATGCATACACCAAAATTTTGAGTTCCAATTTCTTATCAGCATAATTTATCCCTTTGTTTGCTATGCAGAATCAGATGAGCATTGTGCAATCCTCATCAGACAAGCCTCCATGGCTGATGGTTCAAGTATATGTGTTTAGACTTTCAGGTATACATTACTGAACCAAAACATATATGTTTCAATAGTGGGCCTCTATCTACTTGCAGTTCATGTTCCAGTGGACTACATAGTTTCTACAATTAGTTTTTTTGGCACATTTCCAATGCTAAAGTTAAGATTTTTGGCAGAAGATATGTGGTATTAGTAACACCACTTTAACTGCTTGATTACTGCTTCCTCTGCTTGTCAAGATGTGGGCCAGGATGTGGGCAAGGTCGATACATTACATGCCCTCTTTGTTTCTCTTGCTGCCTGCATGCCCCTCTGATAAATATCTCTTCTTGCTTACATGTAGTTGCAGGTGTGCAGGTTGCCTGGATCAAGGATCTCTCTGGTAAATTATTTTTTTCCTAAGATATACTTTTTGCAATATCCTTTTCCTGCATGAATGCACAATTTCTTAAGAAAAAAATATTTTGAGATGAGGACCTAGACTAATTATTGGGAGAGTATTGTTACTATGGTTAAACTTGTCACCATGATGACACATTTAAAAGCCCTGTAAGGCTGTAAACTTACCTGAACTTTGCAATTTTAGTTTGACAGACAGCCTAGTGCTGATGTGAATTTGGTAATGAAGGGACAGTGCCAAATTCTTGCTAGAGGCTTGAGCTGTCCCTAACATTTCTGGTGAGGCAGGTATGACGTATGACCTTTTCCTTTCTTTTTCTTATTTCATTACTATGAAGCAATAAAATAATATTTCTAGTGATTTTAAACTTGTCACTTGTAAGTACATCACTAAAATTTCTAGTGTTTTTCATCTGTACACATTTTTGTTTAGAAGCTGCGATCACAAATTTTAATCAATCTGATCACATTTCATATAAATGGTATCACAAGCACATAAGCTAGATAATTTTCTAGCATATGCTTTTCAAAACTAAAAAAATATATTTATGTTTTTTTCAAAGACACTTGTTTCACACTATTTGTCTTAGTTCATTCACATCATCAAGTTGGAGATTTACACATGCTCAAAAAAAAGTTGATCTACATTTTCATCTGTAACATCACTAAGATAATATCTACTGGTTTTTTAAGATAACTGCACACACATTCCACTGAGTAAGCTGACGAGCTATTTATTTACTCGCGCCAAGAACCAACATATTTGTGGTTCTTTTGAGACTCTTTTTCCTTCAGAATTTTTGTTTCACACAGTTTTTGTTATCCCCACACAACCAATATTATGTGTGTTTTTCTTCATCCCCTTACCTGATCTACATGTGTTTTTCTTCTCAACAGGAAAATCTGTAGAAATGAATCACACAACACACAAACACCAAAGAAGGGGGAATCAGAGCAGACCACTTGTGCCAACACCTGATGTCAATTGGAACCTTGATGCTCCTCCAGATCGTTTGTGTTTAGGGGATTCATATGCGATTTTCTTGGTTTAGGGGTTGTTTCTTTTTTAAACAGATCAGGGGTGCACTCCTCTGTAAGTAGGCAGAGGTCCAACTGACTGAAGTTAGGGAGTAAAAATCATATGTAATTTTGTCTTTTCTTTGGCGGGCATAAAACTTGTAATTTTCCCTGAAACTTTTTTGACCAGTGTAAGGTTACAAAAAGGAAGGCATGGACAATTTTTCATTCACAATTTGTCACCATTGATATTTTTTTGTAAGACCCATTTCAAACGGGGCCGGCATAACAACCAGGGAAAAAAAGAAATGGAACTATGAAAAGCGGATGGTGCTCGAGGAGCACGCACGGTCTGACAGCGTATACCATGGACCCGGTTGGAGAAAAAAAAAATCTTTGCTTAGCCCTTGGATCTATTATCAATGTTTAAAAAAAAAGTGATTGAGGGATACACAAATCTCGAATGATTGTTGTCTAGACAGATCCATAAAACAAATGATGTCTGTCATCGTGACTGTCATTGTGGGACTTTTTGAATCGCAAACGTGCAAATAAATCGGGACAGAGGGAGTATGCCAAGCAGTTGACACCAGGTGAACGGCTGCAATATCGAGGCAGCCTGGGGTTGCGACTAGCAGCTGACGATGCACAGCAGCGCAAAGCCTGGGGTTTTTTACCCTGGACGGCAGTAAACTCCAGTAGTAAAAGCAGTAAAAAAGTGCAGAACAATAATAAGGTCAAGTGTCTCTTTTACCCTGGCAAACGCCAGGACAACGAGCGACGCCCAGGCAACCTATTCGGACCAGGGCCCCGTCATGTCTGAAACTGAATCACCAGGACATTCATCTCAACTCTTTGGAGCATATGTACTGCCAAATATCTTGTGAACAAACAAATATCTTAATGCGTAAATGGATTTTTCATGAATAAATTTTGATGTGGATTTGTTGTAATGGAAAGCGGTCAACATGCCAAAAGAATGGCAGCAGGGCGCATTCTTTTTTTATATGCATCTTCTAGTATAGTGCTACTTGACGAATAGGTAACCCTAACGTTTTTTTCTTTTCAAACTGCTTATTCAGGACTCTAGTTTTTCAGTAACTGCATATTCAAGACGTGCATATTCAAACTGCACAATACCAAAGCTTGGACATGACTCTAGTTTTTTTCTTTTCAAATCACAATCCTGCAACATTGACAGGGACCAGAAGCGAAAAAACAACACTTAAACAGTACTAGCTCCGAGCACTGTTCACATGCATAACATATACTCCTACATACAAGGTAATAAAATATTATACTTTTCTGATTCACTGTTCACATAAATAAAATATACATTCAATTTAACCGTTGGCCTCCAAGTCATTATTCTCGCAAGCTTGCCGTTGCTCTGTTATGCTAGCTGTTGTTGTGCTGCCCTGGCTTCATTTGTTTCTTCACCTACAAAATAGAAGCAAGGTTCTTCAACACATCTCATAGTTGCTTTGTTCTACCCTGATATGATGCTCACAGTTCATTGTATGCATCAATATATGCTATATACACATATCCAGTTAATGATATTTTAAGTCTAGGAAAATTATGCATACATAATGGGAGTAACTAGTACTCAAGTAGGCATGATGAAATATTTCATGGCAACTATATTATATATGGTGTACTATAGTAATATTCATCCTTGAGTCCCTCAATAGCCAATAGCAAAACCATCTTACTGTACTGATGAAGAAGTATTATTGACTTCTTATTGACAGTCGTTTCCATCACTCGGTGATTTGTAGACCTCTGCCAACCTACAACAAAGGATATATCAGGAAATTCCATCACATGTATATTGTATACACAACAAAGTATGGAACCACTTAGTACTTGGTATTCATTAAGAATATTTCATGTAATCACTCACATGCTCATTTTGCATTGTATATGTCAATACAAAAATGTCATTATATGTTGTTCTACAACTCAGTAGAACTAAATAAATATATTTGTTGGTTCCAGGTATTTATACATATATGCAAACTTGGAGGAAAAGTGCAGATTTTTTTTATGTTGATGTCACCAATTAGAGTCGTAAGATTACAAGACCATATCAGAGATTCATAAATGTGTGTGCAGACTGCAGTGGACCAAAAAAGAGGGAGGATTACCATGCCAGTATATAGCGTATACTATTCTCTTCACAAGAATAGTATCATCACTTTGCTTGCCACTATGGAGAGACTTCACAATATTAATATTTACTTGGAACAGACCACGCTGAGACTTCTTGAAGCTGAATATTAACTTAAAAAACAGAGCTGACAATAGAGAAAAACATTTATAACATGAAGATAGTAAATTAATTCAAGAATTGCTTAAAATTGACAAAAAAAAAACATATGTTCAACACCTACAGATTGAATAACATGATAGCCAGCGGGGAGAAAATTACTAATCTTTTTCAAACTTGGATTATAATAATTTCTTCAACTCATCATAAAAATACCACAATTTAGTCTAGATTTTAAAATTAACTCTCACATGTCAAGACCAGACACATTAGAATTAGAACTCTTTGTACAGTTGTCTTACATACCATTGTTCATATCATTTATCTCTCTAGATGCAAATAAGGGATTACATTAGTACACTTTAGGTCCATAAATCCTCCATGCAAGTGGTTTCCCTTTTCCACAACAATGGATAGAAGTGGAAGACAAATTTGGTGAAATGCCATGTGGTGCACTTCAACTACTCCATGCAAGTGTCTCGCAAAATAGAGTGGCTGGTTATGCCATAAATCCTCCATGCAAGTGTCTGGTTACTGAAAACAAGACACACTTAGTTGAGTGGCTAACAAATAGCTCCTTCTCTACTAGTACTATTAATGTTTTAAATAAGCACCATATAAATATGGAGCTCGAACATTTTCCTCTCTATTGTGTTTCTGGATTGAAAATGAGTTATTTTATTTGAAAATGGCTAAAATAAATATTTTGCCACCATATAAAGATATAGTTGGAAAGACAAAAATCAACATGCATAGAGGAGTTTCTTTTTTTAGTGCAAGTAAGGATATATTTTCACTACTTGTGCAAGTAACAGTACTAGCTTTGGTGGTAGTAGTAGACTAGTACTGTAGTACTCACAAAAAGCATAAGTAATTAGCACTGAGTATTTAGCACAAGTGTTGCTCACTTACATTAGAAACCTTGTTACTAAATGCAACAAACAGTTGACCAACAAAATTAAAGTTTATGGAATCCCTTGACTAATCTATGCATGTCGGAATTATCACCAATGCTATAATTTACGCCTACTCTCTCTGTAATGAAGGTTCTTTGACTAATCTATATGAATTTAGTATGATGCAGTTAATACTAACCTACATGCATTTAAAACAACCTTCAATCATTTAAAAATTCAAAACTGTTCCCTTCTCATGACGACGAGGATCTTGCCAAATCTGAAAGCTGAGAACATATGAGATGAAAGTGCAATTAACAAAATAGTAGCCACACCAATTAATTCCACTATTCCAATAAACATAGGCTTATATTACAGCAAGAATAACAACAAAGATGGTACTATTCTCTGCTAAAAATTTCCTAAACTATAAGCTCCTAATGAGAAAGAACTGTATGAATAGAATGGCAAAACATAACGAGATGCTGGAACCAAGCGTCCAACTAGGATAGCTAACAAGTACCATTAGATGATCTGAGATTAGAATGTGCACTGTTTGCATCAAATGCCCTAAATAAAGTACACCTATCTTCACATTATGATCAAGCAAATACCACTTTGATCCTATATCTAGCACAGATGATTTATTATTCATCAGAATCATTACTAATCAAAAGGAACACATAGTACAGAAAAGTTTGATCATAAGGTTTGAAACAATCACTGCCTATGTATGGTAGAGAAATGACAAGTCACACTCAAGTAACTAAACACAATACTCTGACAAGGGATCAAGCCATGCACACAATTCTCCAATAAAGCATGCATGAATCAAAAGTCTAAAAATTATAGCCCCCACTGGAAGATCACATCACCCATTTCCACTAATGTGCCAAAATCACTGACGAAGACCATTGAAGGGAAAAAATGAAGGGAAAAAATGACAAATCCTCAACTTGAAGTACCTAAAGAAGAGCAACTTGACGAGCTCCTGCAGGATCGGATGCAAGACCTCATTGACGGAGTCCACTGTCTCATATTCGCAGCAGCAGTCCTCCACCATCCCCATGTACTTCCTCGCAGCCTGAAACGAACTCATCCAGCATTCATGGAAATCAAATATTGCTGGCAGCAACAAGTATAAACAATTAAAACGGAAAGTGAACAAGTCTGAGGGCAAAAACAATAACCATTTAAAACTTCAAAACTTAACTCCCAAGTTACAAAGATAACACTGAAGTAGATGTGGTTAGACAATGCCATAACTACAGATTGTATCTCTGAAGAAGAATAAATGAATCATGAGGGGAAAAAATCCCTCAAGAATTTCACCTTGCTGATGAAATTGATGGACGGGGATAAAATCTCCTAACCAGTAATAGGAAAAATAATTCCAAATATCAAAGCCATAGCCACCACCGGCCAAACTCTGAACTTAACCAACCAAATCCATGGCCGCGGGCGTGCACTCGGCATGACAAGCGGTGGCTGAGGAGGCTTCATAAATCTCAGATCTAGAGTAGAGACCAAGCCTTGTGATTCGTTGAAGTCAACACCTCACCAATGCAGCGACCACTTACCTCCACGAGCAACGGCGGCGCCACCGAAAACACCAAAAGCACCGCTAACAACAGATCCAGAAGCAAGGGGTGGGACAGATCCGGAAACGAACCATCCCGGCGACGCAGAGTCGGCGGAGATGGAGGGGACGGAGTCGGCGGCGGCGCCGTCGCCGAGGAAGCCACTCGTTTTTTTTTAATGGGCACGGATGGATGAAATGGAATGAGTCGTTGTTAGGGTTTCGTGTTTTTGAAACCGCAGTCGTGAAATGAGTGGAGGCGCTAGAGAAATTGGAGCGAGGGGCGGGGCAACAAGCGAGTGAGGCAAAATTTCTCAGCTCCCGCGCGAGGCACAAACATCCGGCCAGGCAAAATTGTTTTGACCACACGTGGGACCCAGGAATTATTTTATCACCCGCGCACAGCATGCAAGCTGGGACCCACGCTGCATGCGACCAATCACGGCGGCAGAATAGGCTCCGCGGCCGCTGGTACCAGCGGCAATGCGTTTCTGATCCATCGCCGATTTCCTCGGCCAGATGAAGAGCAGGAGAATAGGAGTGGAGTGGACGTCCTTGTTGGTGGACAACGGGCTGGACGCGTCCTACCTCCCCTATTCCGGTGCCCCTCTCGTGCTGTACCCGCGTGGTGAAATCAAGTCGGATGCCTACGCGTTCTCGCACCGTGTCTTGATGTGGCACGTCACGACATGCTACTGCGAACTAGCGGAAGGAGGAGGCGCCGCCGGCAGCGGAGGAGAAGGAACCGCTGCTGCTGCTGCTGACACTGACAGAGAGAGGAATCGGCGCGTGGCCATGGCTCTGTCCAGGTATTGCACCTATCTGGTGGTGTCTGCGCTGGAGCTTCTCCCTGGGCCATCCGCCGAGACAAAGCGCGCTTACACGGAGGCAGCGGGGTACGCGCGGAATGCTATGCTCGGCCGGCCGTCGACGACGCTGCAGGCCATGCGACGGCGGGCACGTTCAGTCAGTAGATATGATGCCTTTAGGATGGGCGTGTATTGGGGCATGCGGCTCCTTGACGAGACGCCGCCGCCTAGTCCCGACGTCACGCCGCTGGCTAGTCCCGACCTGATGCCGCCGGTGGATAGTCCCGACTTCACGCCGCCTTCCGGGTGCGCGCGGCGCTGCTCCGACGACCCCTGGAAGGTGCTGGCGCGCCTCTGGGTGCAGACGTTGCTCTACGCTGCGCCGTACGGCAACATGGAGGCGCACATGCAGCACCTGTCGCAGGGCGGCGAGTTCGTCACCCATCTCTCTGGGCCCTGCTCTACCACCTCGGCATCGACAAGTGGGAGCGGGAAGAAGCTCAAGCTGGAGAGGCGACGGAAGCAGAAGCTCAAGCAGGAGAGGCGACGGAAGCAGAAATAATTGAAGAGATTAATTAACTGACTGATTCATTGGTGTGCATGAATGCATGGTGATGAGCCATGAAGGCCTCCGAGTTGCATACTCCGCCGTGCACTCGGCTAGCTGCTTGTTCGTTAACCTCCTTATTTGAACTCTGTGTATGTTTTATTCATATGTGATTGCAAAGTGCATGTGGAGTGTCTCTCTATATATATATATATATATATATATATATATATATATATATATATATATATATATATATATATATATATATATATATAGAAAATCCATTCTACACGCATCTACTGTTCCCGCATCTGCACTGTAAACGGGCGTCCAGCTTATCGGGCAGACCCGATAATGCAAGCGGACCCTCCCTAATTTCCCGTTCCCATCCCTATCCACTTTCCTTCGGCCGCATTCATCCTACTATGCAACTTTCGATCCCGGGAAAACGGACGGGCAGCCACTGAGCCACCGCCGGCAGCGGCGGCGGCGCATACGACCTTCGTTCCAAAGCCCGATCCCTTTCCTCCATCCGCATACATCCTGCACAACCGTCGGTAACGCATGGACAGCCACCGGATGGACAACCGTCCCCATCATCTCGATCCACTTTCCTCCGTCTGCATCCGACAGGCGGGCAGCCGCCGGCGGCGGCGGCGGCGTATACTGGTATACGTGGTGTTTCTCGGCGAGCTCAACGAGATAAGTGATCAATTTGAAGGTTCTTTACCATTTGTGTCCTACTCACCAAGATGCAATATGACTGTAGATTGAGATGTTTCTTTAGCTGATCCTAGCGCATGGCGAGTTGAATGGCAGCAGATATGGAGTGCGCTGTCGGCTGCCAGCTGTTTCGTCAGATCGTGGGAGCAAATCTGCTTCACCTGTTGGCCATGCACGGCCGTACGTGGACAAAGGTATGCATCCCGGTCCCTCTAGAACAAGTTCATGGACACACACGGTGGTACCATACCATGTATGTAACCGTGACTGTTTCGTCTTATTCCCGTGTCATATTCGTTTGCAATCCATTCAGCTGTCCATGTTTGCAACAATCTATATCCACTTGAGTATGGGACGGCCTTCAAGGTAATCGAGGTTGAGTTTGTACGATGTATTTTTCACCAATAATGCATTCTTTCATCATTACTACGAAGCGAGGTATATATCACTAGGATTGTGGGACGAAATTTATTCGTTTATATGATCCAAGGAACTTTAGATTGTGTGCATCCCGCTACGCAGATGTCACGGGTGTTTTAAGATATTGTATCCACTCGATGTAATGCTCTTAAAATTAATAAAATTTCAGAGTAAAATAAACGGTGGTCTATAAACTTGTCATGGGGTGTCATTTATATCCCTAAACTCTCAAAATATATTTTTAGGTCCATGAACTTGTCTCAAGATGCCATCCGGCCCCCCAAAACTCCCAAAACACATTTTAGGTTCCCCAACTTATCTCAAGGTGTCATCCGACTCCTTAAACTCTCGAAGTGCATTTTAACATCCCTCCAATCAAGCGTCAAGAAGCACATGCGTGATCACTAACATAAGTAAGGATGCAAGCAGGTCCGTCTGCCGGCGCCTGCAGGCCACCCACATGAGCCAGCTAGATAATCTAATCATTCCTGTAGAGCTCCGCCAACATTTACTTCTCGTGCTGCAATGTCTTACCGGGCTTTGCGGGAAATAGACACGCAACTTGCAGGCGCTTGCCAAAGCCTGCAAGGATGACAAAGTACTGTTCACACGCGTACAAACCTCCCGTGTCTATCTTAAACCACGTTCAGCTATAGCAGCAAGTAGTATTCAACAGGCAACTCACCAGAAGCCTAACAGGCGTCGACGGCGGCGATGTGATGGGCCACAGGAGGAGTAAACGGAACAGCAGGGCCAGCAGACACTCGCCTCGCCTGAGGACCGCCGGCAGCCGAGGTGGGGTGGATTTGCGGCGGCGGCGCAACCACAGTGTCGATGTGGATGCGACCCTACTGCCCCTGTTTTTTTTTAGAATCTCCTACTGCCCCTAGTTGAGATGCCTAGTGGAACCTGCAGGCTCCGCAGGCGTTGTGCGGATGTTGCAGGCATACCCCGCTAAGCCCAGCAGGCCTTGCGTCGCTGACCACTTGAGCCCGCGTAAAAATTGCAGATGCCGGCGGACGACCGCAAATATATTTTCGCAGGACTGACGTTGCAGGCTGGCAAGCGGACCTGCGCCTGCTTACATCCCTAGATGGCTGTGAAGGGAGGTTTAGCCAGAGATCTGTCTCTATTGTATGGATAAGGGTTGGCATATAGCATATTAGCATATGGACCAATATGTTGTGAAACACTTTATGTTAGTGATCAATTAGGTAGATAATTGTGATTTGTGACCCTCATATAAAGGGACCGACCCCTGAGGGGACATCTGGCCTTTTGGGCATGTCCTTTCACCGTGTATGAATATATAACCGTACCATTCAGTCAATCAATGAAGAGAATCATCAGATTCATTCTTTCCGTCTCTCTTTCTAGTCTTAACACGGGTTCAACCACGTTTGTTCTTCGCTAAGCGTAAAACAGAAGAAGGCTACAAGGCCTCATGCTTTTGGGATAAGATGGATCCCCTAAACTTGCAATTCTTTGCAATGGAGGATGGTTTACTCGTTCTTCTTGGTGGCCGGTGTTGTAGCACTGAAAGATGCCCTGACTCTGCTTCTGCAGCAGGGGCGCCCATTTCTCTGTATTTTTTCTCAATGAAACTCAATGCTTTATGTATTTTATTTCTCTTCATGAGATTGGAGTACTGGACGACAGATGCAAGGTATTCAACTTTTTTTTAACTGTTCTCCACTTATTTCCATCACTTAAACGAAATATACAATCCTACGGGACGGAGAATACATTGAGGGGATCTAAGGAAAGATATGTACAGTCTATATCTTCCTACTAGTACCATGTAGTCATGTCAAGAGTTTTTCTTTCTTTTTTAAACAATAAAACAAATAAACGGACTAGGAACTTCACAAAGGTAACAGTTTCTAGCTAACCTATACAGAAACTAAAACAAATGGGAAAGCTATATCTTATCTGAGTGATTTGGAGCTCCTTCTCATCCAAATTTTTATTAACCTCATCTCCACCATCTCCACCCTTCTTCTCCAACTCTGGCGAGATTAGGGTTCGGATTAGGGTTCCGGGGTTAGAGGTTGCAGGGGAGGGGGGGCTATGCTCACCACCGGCCATGGAGGGAGGGCCGGTGCCGGCAGGCCGGCCCGGCGGAGGTGGCGGGCGGCAGGGGGACGGCGGTTGTGGCCAGGGTCGGACGGGGGCTCCACGGCAACGACGGCGGAGACCGGAGGTGGCGGCGGCGGGCACGGCGGGAGGGTGGCCGATGCGGGCGGGGTAGGGTTCCGTTGGAGCTCCGCGCGCGGAGGGGTGGGGGAGGGGCTGGGCGGCGGGCCGTGGCCGACGGCGGGAGGAGGCCGTCAGTCGCAGGGTAGGTGGAGGGGCGCGGGTGGGTGGGGGTGGGAAAGAGATAAGGTAGAGGGAGAAGAGGAGTAAAAATAGTTGATCTGGACGGTAAAATGGGTACAAAAAATCGTGTGAAGAGGACCTTTATTTCACACGTGTGAGCTACAGACACTCCCAAAACAAAAGACAAGCAACGTCGAGCTATTCGGCATCTCGGCCTGGGCTTGAAGCTGGCATTACAACCGTGGGGTAGTCATCTGCTCCATGATGACCTCAAAGTTACAACTGGGCTTGGATGCTCTGTTCAGTTGTTGCATTTTCTATGTCATGGCTGAATTCATCCCTTTCTAGAATGCCAGCGTGGAAAAGCAAGGCCCAAAGATGAGTCAGAACCTCCCCTCCATTTGCCAGATGTCGGATGTGATCTTTTGCATTGTCTGATGGAGCTACGTACAATATCATCTCACTCCAGAAATCCGCTAGTATCTTCCAACGCACGTGGTACCTTACTTCTTTGAGCTGCTTTCCAAGCCGGATCCCTTTCATGAAAACTCGCTCATCTGACAGTTTCATCTCAACAGTTTTCATCCTTCTGTACTTTGCGTCCAGTGTCCTCTCATTAGAAAGCATATTTAGGGCATCATGCCTCACCTTATTGAATAATTTCCTGGTGCTTAGCTGATGGTCTGGAAGTAACTCTGGGACAAATGCCATCAGATATGCGCAATAATTTGACAGTGTTCCGGCAATAGTACGATTAGAAACCGACCTCCCTCCTACTTCCTTTCCACAAGATTGTGCAATGTCACAATATTCAGTTGCAACATGCCAAATCAACATGGTGCTGACATGATTTCCCTGCTGACACGCCCATAGAAGCCTACATTGAGCATTTCTCTGCAATGAGAATGCTCCATTTGATAGTTGACCATCGCTGGCTTTGAGAGTTCGAGTAACTGCTAACTTCACATCCCTGGTCAGCTGAATATGTTCTGGCCTTTTAATGCCTGGGTGGCAGATTCCTCTAGATATTACTGAGTGATACTCAAAAAGCCCAAAGAAACGCGCAGACAATGATCCCATAACATCAGAAATGAAGGATCGATCATGCAAATCTTTCAGTAATGAGTGCTGGCCAATTTTATGTTGCCAATATCCCAGTATCTGGGGAAGCTTATTATACAACATATAAGTTCCGCTTTGAATGTCTTTTCCAGATACGTAAAATCGAGAAAGTTGTACCCTAGCCCAATCAGAGGACAAATACAGATAAAGCTGTAGAAGCTCTAGTGTTGACAACACTAGCATGATTACTGCAGTAAGGATTGCCTCAGATAGTTGCACAGACACTATGTGAGTTTCGCTGCTTCTAGTTTTTTGGTTATTCTCGATAAAGGGCTGAATCAGCAATACTGCCATCAAAGGATATGCACAAACTTTCCCAATACTAAGAAGGATGATCAATCTGCTTAGTTTGGTATTGAAGGAAGCAGAGCTGGTGAAGAAGTGGTCATAAGTGAAAGCCAACTCTGCCTCAATTACCCTGTATGCAGCTTCACAATTATTTTCTACATCCACCAGCAATCCTTTCAGAACAAGGTCACGTGTTTTCTGAGGCCTAGATTCAGGACAAGCGATCCCAAAGAAGCGGCGCCTCAAAAGCCGGAATAAGGCATATGAAAGGCAGGCCCTCTTCAATTGTTCACCATCACTGCTGCTGAATGGACCCTCATTGGAAAGCCAGATCTGGCTGACTGTAATTTCTGCAGGAGAATCAATCCACTCACAGACAAGATCATTGTAACCTTGCAGGGTGACAGGATCATAATTGGTTGATTCTTCATGCTCACTCTTCATGTGATCTTCAACACTGCTGGTTTGCTTGTCCAAGAAACTGCTTGCAGACATACTAGCATAAATCCTCCCCACATTAACAGAAATTGTCAGCAAATATAATAATAGTTCGACGAGTTTCACAAAGGACTTGAAGGTTGCAATCTTTGACACATCAATCTTCAAGATGGAGAAGAACATGAGCACATACAAACCCTGCTGGATGAAATGCCTCATGTATTGCTTGTTGTCGTCAACACTCAACACTATAGGCGGTCATGTAGTTTGTGCTTCCCAGGGCCATGAGCAACGACAGGGTCCACATGTAAAATAAATCGCACCAGAATGAAGATGATCGCATGAGACCAAAGGTGTAGATCACCACGGAGGGGCTGGCTGTGTAGGCCAGCCAGAGAGAGTACTTCAGGTATGCGTTGCTAGAGCAGCGCCTCCACCAACCAAATATGACCTGAACGGCATGTAGGAGAATCGACAGGACGAAGAAAACTTCCACCATCTTGAAAAAGCCTCTTTCCGTGTGAAGCCAAGACAATACTTCAGTGCCCTTTGTTGTGTTTGTTTCTGATCCATTTTGATGCAACATATCCAATGTATCCATAGCCTGCAATTATATGGATCGTGGTACTAGGATTAGCTTGCTCAGAATTGTGCTAGAATCCATTCACAGCATAAATGAAAGGAATAAACTTGAAGGGACATGCCTCCTGGTTAGCTTGGCACTAATAGAAAACGTGTTTGTGATTTTCCTCAAAAAAAAAAAAAGGCAATATTGTTCGAATAGGAGTGACACTGAATTTGCCAACTAGATTAACAGATCAGCGCAACATATGTAGAGAGCGTTTGCTACAGTATCTCAAATGAGAGAGGATGAAAATGCACGTACCATGAGTTCCTGTTCCCAAGTCACGATTCCAAGTTGTTTGCTAGCGTAGAAGCAGCAGGAAACAAACCCGTCCCTTAAAGTTGCTGCCTATCCATTTCAGATTGCCGGCATTCGTCTTTTCTGATAGACAGGAGAGCTGATGAGACAGCGTGCTGACTCGTCCAAAGTGCACAACCATCAAAACAACATATGCACTGTCCAACAGAAGGTACAAATATGATCTGGATGTGCGTTTGGGAATTTGGAGCGTAAATTGAAGTTGTCTGTAAGCATTTCGTTTATTTTTCTTCAAGCTTAAATCGAAACACCCAAATAAATAGAAAGGAGTAATTCTGACACACCTTTCCTCCTGAGTGTGAGTGCAGCCAGATGTGCACCGGACAGGGATACTTGCTCATGGACAGCAGATATGTGTCCCTGAGAATTTCAATTGGGCGCTACGGAAATATAAATGTAAAGCACCTAGGAAGCTACAAATATGATCTGGATTGGTTGACTGTAAGCATTTCGTTTTCTGTAAGCGTAAATCGGAACACCCAAATAGAAAGGAGCAATTTTGAGTGCAGCCAAATGTGCAGGGACAGGGACATTTGCTCATGGACAGCAAGCAGATATGCCTCCGGTCCTCGCATGGCATCCAATCCGCAACGCAACTGAAGCGTCGGTTTTGTGAAATCTGATTTCTGCAGGCAATCGGAATGAAAATTCAACTCCGCCGAGACTTGTCATGATCCAGGAGTGTCATGGAATAGGTCCACCGGATATCAGCCCAAGTCAATAATTAACTCTACGAGGAAGAATTGTTTTAATAGGTAAGGTACTCTGGACTCTCCTTCGTGGGAGTTGTAATATATACGTTTCGATCCTCTGTGTGTAATTCAAGTGATTTACTGGGCTTTGACCCGGCAACACTCAACAGGATGGTTCTTTATTATCGCTTAATGACCAAATGGAGTGGTTTAGGCGATAGTACGGAAAACCACTCCATTTGGTCATTAAGCGATAATAAAGAATCATCCTGTTGAGTGTTGCCGGGTCAAAGCCCGGTAAATCACTTGAATTACACACAGAGGATCGAAACGTATATATTACAACTCCCACGAAGGAGAGTACAGAGTACCTTACATATTAAAACAATTCTTCCCCGTAGGGTCAATTATTACCAACCATTGTTCTTGACATGTAAGTAAATAGTTCAGAGTTTATGAAAACAGCGGAAAATAACTAAGCGGTACGACAAGCATCAAAGGAGGCCGTCCATGATGCTATCACTCGTCATCATCCACCCATTCCAGCTCCCAGCCGGGTGGAATTTCTTCAGGCCACACGTCATTACATGCATTACCTAGAAACAATATTTAAATTGCAAGGCTGAGTATACTAATACTCAGCAAGGTTTACCCGTCCAAAATAAAAGACTTTACCTCTAAATCATGCAAGGCTTGTGGCTAGTGGGATTGTTTTGCCAAAAAGTTACTAAGTAATAAATCCTTACTTTCACATTTTAGCTCAGATTCTAGTAGATTAAATCCTTACTAGATAAGCAATCTATTGCAATCATAAGTTGTACAATACAATTAATCAAATAACAATATTCACAAAGTTCCATCATAAGGGATATCATGGTCAGTTGATTAAGTAGTCTCAGGTAACAGTGAGAGGTCGACAATCGATTGATTTAACCCTTGCAAGATAAATCTAAACACGCGGGAGGTGCCCTCACCAAGAGTTCACCAACCAGGCGGTTCCCGTCATTCCTCGGATTGGGATCGGATGCCACAGTCTTAAGTACAAGGTTTATCTGGGCTACGCCACCAAGGTCACCCAGCCTCACGCATGTACTCGGGTGGCGAGCCCGGGGCCGCAACCCTAAGATTAGTGGCGCAAAGTTCCCGCACCGCATCATTTAGGTACTAGGCTTATCGTACCCATTTCCGACAAGTGCTTAGTACGTTCAAACACTTAACCCGCGAAGCCACTGGACCGGAGCCCAAATCCCATGCTCTTACCACATGAGCAATCCATTAATAAATATGGTGATTCCATAAGGAAGATCCTATTCTCGCGAGTGACGAACATCACTCGACTTGTACCGGATCCTTAAAGCATAGCAACTAGCGACCTAGCATACTAGTAAAAGATCATAGGTACTTAGGGATCATGCAACTAGGGTTTCAATTCAACTCCTGAATATAAATGCACATAGATAATCAAAGATAATTTCAGAAGCTTAAAAAGAAACACATAGGTTAATGATAAACCGGGGCTTGCCTTCGTCAGCACAAGCAGTCACACAAACTTCCAGACTTTGGTCCGGGTCTTGATCTGCGGTCACGTAGTGCACGTCTCCTCCAGCTCCCTCGTCCTCGTCTGCCGGTACGAGCGTATAGCTACCGTTGGGGACTTCTACACGGAGGATGCATATGCAATAATTAGCAGGTGAATTAAATTTAATTAAAAACAACGACACATGGCAACCATGGGTGCATAGTTGACCACTTTCACCTAGATAAACATATATTCAGCATACTCTTCCTTTAAAGGAACAATATGTGATGTTTTATTAATTATACTTTTTGATGGTGATTGTGTGCACATTTAAATAAGTAATTTAAATCTAACCTCACAAACAGCAAGGGTGATTATAAGAGCCTAAACCATTTCCACACTACAACTATAGGGTTCAAAGAGATGGTATAGATGGTTTTTTAATTAACTGTACTATCAAGCTTCAAATGGCCTTTATAGCTTTATTCATCAAATAAATTCATACAACACAGCGGGTGACATTTCTAAAGTCAAAAATGACTCTACCAGGCCCGCAACAGGCAGGACTGACATGTGGGGCCAATCCTCGGGAGTACGCAGAAGGGAGACCCATCGCAGCGCTAGTTCCGACTAGTCCCCGCTCCGGCTCCCGTCCTCCGCCTCGCACAACTACCCGACTAGTCGAGCGGGGAGTCCGCCTCGCACGACTACCCGACTAGTCGAGCGGGGAGTCCACCTCGCACGACTACCTCGCTGGTCGGGAACGCGACCGCTTCGCACGACTACCTCGCTGGTCGGGAACACGACCGCCTCGCACGACTACCCGACTAGTCGAGCGGGGAGTCCGCCTCGCACGACTACCTCGCTGGTCGCACCGCTCCCGACTACCTCTATCAGAACCGCCCGTACTGCCAGGACTTCACCAACTTCGCATGGATGTCCATCCGCCGCATACGGCCGCGACTTTCGTGCCCGGGGAAGACTCCCGACACTGTAACAACAACTGTAGTTCCATTTCTTAAGTAGATTTTGAACTACAACAAAAGTAGGTCAAACTGAGTTTGAATTTTCATTCAAAAACTATCAGTCACAACTATGGTCATGCTTTGCAAAAGTTGTAACTCTAGTCACAAGAAAACCAACAACATTGGTTTTGCCTTTTTCTGATTTTTCTGCGATTTTCTACGAATTTTCCAAGGTTCAGTCAAAATCAACAAAACTTATAGAATCTATTTACACCGAGACCCTCGAAAAGATCTACAGCTTCACAAATATACCCTTGCCGGTGCAGGGGCGGCTCGCCGGCGGCGATGGGCTGCCGGACTTGGCCGTGCGACCTCCTGGGGTGAAGTGTGTGCTCACAGGGTTCGATTGGTACCGGTGGTGGAGTCGGGGAGGGCTCCGGCGAGCGCCGACGGCGGCGCAGTGGCGGCGCGTTCGCCTCGGCCCGAAATTCAGCGAAGTGCGGGGCGACGCGAAGCAACGCCGGGCTCGGGGAGCTACGGTGATGCGAGAGGAAGGAGGCAGGGGGCGCTATGGTGACGGTGCTGGCCGGGAGGGGAAAGCTCGTCGTGCGGCCTCCAATGGCGGGCGGTGGCTCTGGGGCGCGACGGCCTTGCACGAGGAGCGAGCTCCGGCTCCTTATAAAGGTGGACAAGTGGAAGGGAAGGTCGGTGCGCGCACGTCAAGGCAATGAAGAGTCACGGCATGGGCACGGCGGGACGCCGACGTGGGGGAGGCGCCGCGGCCAATGGCGGAGCGCGCGTGCGGGCGCCGGCGTGTGCGCGGGAGCCGCGTGGCACCGACCTAAGGGCCTGGCGCGCGTCACCTCCCCTAGGAGCACAGTGCCCGCGGCGACGGCTTCGGACCGGCGGTCCTTGCCGTGCCTCGGCGTGCATGCCCGGGGGTTCCGGCGGTGAGCCGACGCGGCGCGCAGGGCGTCGCCGCGTGCTGGCGCGCGTTCCAGCCCATTTTCAAAACGGTCTAGCTCGGTTTGACTGCGATTTGCTCCATATTTTTGAACTAAAGTGCGCTAAGAAGTTTATACCAAAGTTTGAGATCTCATGACCCTTTACAAGTTTTATAAAGACACTTAGTGATTTTAAGCAATAGATTGTGCACAAAAGTCATGCCAACTTGGAGATTTTCTCGGCGCTGGTCAACAGTAGTGGCTGGCATTGACTCGGGTTTTTCACCAATTTGCATATTGAATTTGAAATGCCACTCAACATGAAAGTTGTGTCCCTCATAAAACTGCACAATTTTTGTATTGGGAGAATTTGAAGTGTTTAGATGAAAATTGGAGAACGTGGCAAAAGTGCCAGAAATGTATAGGTGTCAAAGGGGTTTGACTCGAGTTTTAATTTTGCCTTTGACTAGGGTTTGACCAATTGTGCTTAAAACTTGATCAAGATCATGATTTGAAAACACGGGGTGTTACAGGCCCAAGAGCAAGCCCAACCCGTGCACCAGCCCAGCCGTTCCTACAAAATAGAGAGGCAGCAGCAGGCATGGAGACAAGAAGATATTCAGAATCGGGTTCATCCCTTCGGTGGTCATCTTCCTCACGGAGGAGCGATTCCGGCAAGCCAGTTGCCCATCTACTCGGCGGCGACGCCCTGTACACGTGCTCACGTCCCGGTGGTGGCTCGCCGGTGGCCTCGGGTCGTTACAGTGGTATTCAGAGCTTTACCTTTCCTCAGCGTGGGTGGGGCGGCGGTGCTCTCCAACGAAATCCGGCGGCGATGCACCTCTCCGGCCTCGATCCGGCCAGCGGTGCACCTTCTCCGGCCTTCCCGCACACGGTTTCGACGCGGGCGCGCACGGATCGGGTGGAGGCGCGTAGATCGGGCGCGCGGCGGCGCGCGTTGACCGAGCTCCCACGTGGCGGTGTCGGCACCGAGCTCCCACACGGCAGCGTCGGCACCGAGCTTTCCCGCAGTGGCGTCGGCACCGAGTTCCCCTGCGGCGGCGTCGACCACGAGCTTCCCGCGGCGGCGACCTCTAGCTCCTTCCGCGCCAGGAGCCCCCGCAGCAGTAGCGCTCCCGCGTCCCGCACCAGGGGCTCCAGTCGGGACGCCCGCTCTAACCGCACGGCCGCCAGGGCGCTCGGGACGAGCACCGCCGGGAAGACGACGCCCTCGACGACGCGCTGCTGCGGGAGCGGCGCGTCCTGGAAGAAGCTCGCCATCAGGGGTGTCAGGGGCTCAGGGCTCTCGGTTCCCTTCGTTGTCGGGCTCGTGGGATAGTGAGTGGTAAGCCATCCGTGCAGATCTTCTTGGTGCTCGACAAAATGGCTGAATCAGGGTGGGCAACGTTCAATGCTCCAATGGTATCAGCTGGTTTTGCTTGTGAGCTGTTCGACAATTTTTCTCACTGGGATGATGATGCAAAATTGGCCATTCAGGAAGAGTCTCTTGCAGATGTGATTTGGGATGATGAGGTTGTGCACGAGCTGAGCACTTTTGATCAAGCTGTGTATGTGGAACGTGCGGTACCAAATTCCACGGATGATGCGGCCTACAGTGTGTTCAATGAAGTGCCCTTTGGGAATGTCAGCTGGGATGTGATGTCAACTGAACCTATTAAACATGAAGGACTGTTACAGCAACTAGCTCAGGGGACTGAGGAGGAGATGCACTGCGAGCAGGTTCCATTTGAGACACCAATCATGTTTGAGGAAATGAAGCCAATCACAGTGTTCAGTTCCATCGGTGGTGCTTCTTTGGTAGAGCTTAACATTGATTCTGTGGTAATGCCTCACGAGAATGTGAGATGGGATGAAGAGGTGATGCCAGACCAGGACACACACAACTTATTGCAGCTATTTGTTTCAGATAGAGAACAATTGAACAGTGAGAAGGCAAAGCCCATAATTGAATTTGATGATGTGGACAGTGCTAGTAACACTGATGAGAAGACAATTGTCAATCCTGTGAACAGAAAAAGAGTCATCATTGATGAATCAAAGCTTTTGAGCTCACTCAAGGATCATAATGGTGCTGTGGATGTTGATGAAATAGAAAGGAGGTACGACATCAAGCTGAACAATGTCATTCTGGCTGAGGAGAAGCACTTGCCCAGGTATGATGAGTTGGCCAGCAAGAGCAATGTAGAATACATTGCTGGAGAAGCCACCCATAACTTTGTCAGGATTGCCCAGTGGATGCTTCAAACTCCTGGTGCAACGAGTTACATGGGATGCATTGGAAAAGACAAGTTTGGTGAGGAGATGGAGAAGAATGCTCAAGCTGAAGGAGTTACTGCTCAGTACTACGAGGATGAGACAGCTACTACCGGCACATGTGCTGTATGTGTTGTTGGCGGTGAAAGGTCACTGATTGCAAATCTGTCGGCGGCGAAATACTACAAATCTGAGCAGATGCTTCCAAAAAAGCCTAATCTGGACATCAACAAGGACACAGTGTTCGGGAAGACTGGTCGGTGTCCGGGGGGACTGGTTGGTGCACATGTGTTCAGGAAGACTGGTACGGATCGGGTTGTCTATTGGCGCAAGGGGCTGCAAGATAATGAAGGAGGCATGTGGAAGTTACTGCAACAAGTCATTTTTTGTGCATATGGTACTCTGACATGTTCGGATGCAGTGGGATCCGGGTATTAGTACGGCCACAGCTTGTTTCGAGGGGGCGGTAATGTCATGACCCAGGAGTGCCATGGAATAGGCCCACCGGATATCTGCCCAAGTCAGGCCCAAGAGCAAGCCCAACCCGTGCACCAGCGCAGCCGCTCCTACAAAACAAAGAGGCAGCAGCAGACATGGAGACAAGAAGATATTCAGAATCGGGTTCATTCCTTCTGTGGTCATCTTCCTCACGGAGGAGCGATTCCGGCAAGCCGGTTGCCCGTCTGCTCGGCGGCGACGCCCTGTACACGTGCTCACGTCCTGGTGGTGGCTCGCCAGTGGCCTCGGGTCGTTACAAGACTAGAACTCATCTAGTGCAGGCAGCATCTAGTCTAGAAGAAAAGAAACACGGCACCCACCTTGGTCTGAACCGGCACGGCGCGGGAGGAGGTGGACTCCCCAGTTGGTAGCCGGAGGAGAGCGACTCACCGCGGGCCACGGAACGGCGACGGAGATACGGGCGAGGAAGCGCCGGGTCCGCCCTCCTCACCTCCATTGGCCCTGTTTCCACACTCCGCGCGCGGTGCGTCCATGCCCGTCAGCCGCACAAGCCGGCGACGGCGACGGCGAAAAGGTGTGCTGGTGGTTGGTGGCGACGAGCGAGCTCGCGAGGTGGGCTTCGGCTATCCTTTGTGCGGGCTGTTTTGCCGTGGGCTTTTGCAGCTTTCGGCTGATGGGCCGGGTCCACACAACCAACCAGCGCAAAGCGGGAAAACGCTTCAGAAATACGAGTACTGCTGCTAATCTCAGAAAGTTGCAACTGATGATGTCCTGGATGACAATACCACCATGTGTTAAACAAATCTGAAGGAAGTGTCCAAGAAAGGTATCTTACAATCATATGTGCGACGCTGCGATTACGTGAGTGAAGAGCAACGCATAAAGTGATCGAGAGTGCCTACATTCATCAGGCAAAAAGTCCCACAAGACCAGAGCAAGCACGAAGGATCGTCTAAGGTATTGCCCACATTTGGAACTACTCTCCCTAGCATTGTCTTGCTCTGTTCAGTATATGAGGTTAAGATCTTGAAGTAACATCTGCAGCATCCAGAGGGGGAGCCTCTGCAGGCCTTGTCAAGGAGCAGGAAGGGTCGCCTGACAGGGAGCCTCTCGACTCGGCGTGGAACAGAGAAGCCGGAACATGGTATGAGTGAAACTGTCACAAAGACTAATTTATTCTGTTATCATGAAAACATATTTTTGTGTTACAATCAAAATTGATTTTTATCTGCCACATATACATAGAGGTGTAAATCTTTAGATGAGTAATGAAATATGTAGGAGCACTATATTTGGTCGAAAATAACTAGTTCTGATATTATTTTTCCTTCTGGGAATGAACTGATTTCTGAGTTTTCACCAGGATGCACTGAATTCTTCCTCTAGGCTTCTTCTAGTCTGTAGCTAGGCATTCAAATATGTATTAACCTTTTTTTCTTTATACTGGACTGGTTCTAGAATTTGAACATTTGTATTAGCATTTTAATTGATTTCCAGCTTCAGATTGTACATGGCATTCAAACAAAGAAATAAATTTAACTTTTGCTGTGGCTGTTTTGTAACGCCCGCATTTTCACTACCAAGGTAAAAATGCCAGCTTAAGGATAATTACCCTACAAAGCAACGTTTTCTCGAATAACAATCTTAATCAGAGTGATGCAACGGAACAATAGTTACTTAAATGGGTCAACAGATATTACCTAATAAAAAAGAATTTAATAACTTTATTAAATTACATAGGTAGCATTTGCCTTTCTGCGCCTTTTCAAATCATTTGCCTCGCGTATAAGACCGTCACCTAGCTGTTTTCTCCTTTTTATCTGGGGGGAGTGTTAATAGCAAGAGTGAGTACAAGGTACTCAGCAAGCATATAATAAATAATAAATCAAATGAAAATGCATGTCTAGTCATTGTCATCTCCATTATCAAGTATAAATCATTTATCAAAATTTTTTGGTATATTTTAGAAAAGTATTAATAAATCTACTATTCACCCATATATCGAGAAAGAACCACCTATAGAGGTCCTCGTAGTCTCCATCCCAGGAGACATGATGTGAATCACGATTTAACCCTGCACAGGTTTGTGTCACTTTACCCATGGTTACCCCAACCAATTTGCCACCACATTTCCTGGATGCGACTCATGGTCAAAATACGGAGCTTTCTCCACTTCCATATATTATACATCATCATCTTAACCACGTGCGCTAATATATGCACCTGGGTCAGGGGCGGGCCCAGAATTTGGAACATGGGTATTCAAAATTTCAAATGGTGAAAAAAACAGAGCCGAAGGGCTATCGAGTGCTCCGGCCTTCGCCCAGAGGGGCTTCACCCAGTGTCGCGGCGCGCGATGTTCACTGCCAACGCGCTTTGCCTTTGCGCCTATGCAAACCAAAATCCCCTCAGTGCCTTTTTGCCATGCCTCTGCGCCGGCCTTAGAGTTTCTAATTCAAGAATCAATTGACTGAATGAGAAAAAAAATCAACGACAGAGGGGAACAAACCATGTCATTCTCTGGAGGCTGTGAGCAGGGAGGGAACGGTCACTGTGCCAGGATTAGGGGTGGTAAAGGCCTCTCTAATTTAGCCTAACAAATTTAAGGATTGGGCTCTATAAGAGCCGGACCACAATACTATACAGTTTTAAGCTAAAAAGAAGTAGGACTTAGGTCTTGTTTAGTTGGAGAAGAAACTTGTCGAAAATATCACATCAAGTTTACCGATGCTAATTAGGACTAAATTTGATCTAATTATAAAACTAATTATACAAATGGACTGAAAATGACGAGACGAATCAATTAAGCCTAATTAAGTCATCATTAGAAGATGTTTACTGTAGCACCACATTGTCTAATCATGACCTAATTAGGCTCGCTAGATTCGTCTCGCGAATTTACCCCGGGGTTATGAAATGGATTTTGTCATTAATCTACATTTAATACTCTAATTAGCGTGAGAACTTCCGATGTGACGGGTGAATAGTATAAACTTGCCGATCTAAACAAGATCTTAGTTGGATTGTGAAGAATGAATTAGGACCATGATCCATTACCACCCATAAGTGGATAGAGTGGGGGAGAAGGAGCGGACCAGGATGGCTATTTTTGATTTAAGACCGAATGTTAGCATGCTCATTTTTCTTTTCTATATGTATACATAGCATGCACTATGTATAAAAAAAGTTTTTGCATAGAATAATGGGTATTCAATTGAAATTGAATACCCTTGAATCAACATAGGCCCGTCCCTGGCCTGGGTGCACTTCATCGGCACCTGAATGAGCAACGTCCAAACCTCTCCTCACTACCCATAGGGAGTGTATGACAACTTTTCATGTAGCTCTCTTCGACTGGTTGGTGGCTGGTGGCTGGTGCTGATTTGTTCTGAGAGAAAAGTACTATTGGCTGGTGGTTGGTGGCTGATTTGTTCTGAGAGAAAAGTAATACTGGTTGGTGGCTGATAAGCAAGACGAACAGGCTATCATTCATCCACCATTATCCATCCCAAACCATCATCTCATTAGGTATATTTTAGAAAATAGTTTTTGATGCCGGTGTTGAAAATATATTCTCTTTTTTTAAGAAAATTAATCATTATCTACATGACCTGCCCTGAGTTCCCGAGCAACCGTTCATCTCTGACTTGTACTGCATATCCTGTAATGCTCTGAAATTAACAGATTCATTATATTTGGAGTTTATTATTAAATTATAAATCCTAGTACTATGTGGTGTTAGCTGTTTTTGTTTCATCAGAAACGTCAGTGAACTAGATAATTATTCAAAATGCATTTAAAAACAAATCGAAAAGTGTAAATCTAACTACTTATTCACGAGCATTCTTTTCATAAAGGAAATTCAATATGATAAAAGGGCAATGAAAAAAGTAGTATGATAGTCACTGGTGGCATATGCTAGTGAAATCTTATCATGGATTACTAGGCATCCTTCCTTACAATTCTTCTTCTTTCAAGGGTGATTATCGCCGCATGGGGCATGTGGAGCAGCACTTGGGAAATGCAACGTCAACAACCTTGATGCATCAGCTGAGAGACTTGTGGAGGAGTCCTAGGGGGACTGTCCTCCGTATCGAGGCATTGGCACTGGTGGCTATTGCAGCTTCCTTCTTCCTTGCAACTTTTGGGTCCTGCCGTCGCTGGTCTAATCGCTGGATCCTCCAAAAGGGCTTCTTGGCAGCAAATGTGCTATTTTTGTCCCTGGGCACATACAGCATTGGTCTAATGCAATCTTCATCAGTAAAGAGTGAGATGTACCCCATCTGGGCTGTGTCCTTACTCGCCCTCCTTTGCTGTGTCGATTCAGTCACTACTTACAGCCTTGACTCAAGCAGCCAATTCTGGAAGACGATATATCAGCTTTGCCTCTACGTTGGATATGTCCTGCTGATGATTATATCAACCATCTCCAGTGATCTTGGAAACATTGCCGTAGGTGTGCTGTCTGCCATCACTTTCATAAAGGGATTTCATAGGACACTGGCGCTTGTGCTACCAGGCAGAATGAGGTCCATGATCAGAGCTGTTCCAGATTGTTGGGGAGAAGAAATTGGCGCAGAAAGTGCTGAATCTGTGACACTGGACCTTTTGGTAGTTCATTTTTCGCTTCACAGTGTCGAGCCAAGATCCATTGCAGAGGATGCAATAATGAAATGGGATCGTGGAGGCATTACTCTGCGTGAGATATATTCAAGGCTCGAGGACAATGACCTGGGTTTAGATGTCGATGCCTTGAAGGATGTGTGCTTCTCCTTGTCTCTGTCTCATTTGTTGCAGCGGCGTTTCCTTGGGTTCAACAGGGTTTTAGAAATCAGGCTCCACGATAATTTGTTAGTCTCTAGCTGGATTCTGTTGAAAAGGGGTGATGGGTCCATCGACTATGACAGAGCCTTCAAGGTGGTCGAGCTTGAGCTGGCTTTTCTGTATGATGTCCTATTCACCAGTAATGCATTCCTCCACTACTATGAAGCAAAAACAGCTAATTTCTGGGCAGTCACTTCAGTCGCTGGGATCTGCTTTGTTGGGGTTGTTGTTGCCATACCTTGGGCGAGGACTACACATACCCCTGGCGGCACCATCGTCACCACAACAGGAGACCTTGTTATTACTGGAGTCATATTGGTGTCCCTGGCTTTGCTGCAGATACTGCAGTTGCTAAATTGTTGGACCTCAAACTGGGCCAGAGTTGCCTTTGCATGCGATCGCGTCAGGACTCAAAAGAAGGGGATAAGCTGGCAGATGAAATTAAGATTATCTCTTAGCAAGATTAATTGGTTCCGCAAGTACTTGTGGCAGAACAGACTTGGGCAATACTCATTGGTTGAATCAATCAGCACGAGGGAGTGCAACCTATCCAGAAAATTTAAGGGCTGTCTTTACCAAGCTTATTCCCGTTTCTCAGGACCACTTGGGTTACACTATTTTGAACAGATGCTCCAGGAATTGTGGGGCAACAGTACAGGAGATGCCATTGGGCTGCACGCAGATGTGAAGGCGTCCATTGCGGAGTATGTCAGCAGGATAAGGAGCCATCACGTATCCCTGTTGGATGCAAGGAGATGCCTAGATGTAACCTATGATCTCGAGCCTCAAGAAGGTGGGACTGCTAACAAGTATGCGCGCCATCTTTTGACATGGCACATTGCGACGTGTTACTGTGAACTAGCACAGCAACACGACAGCAAGGGTTTCCTGAAGGAGCAGTGCACGGACAGCGAAAGGGCAACCTTAGAGAAGAACCATCGTGTGGCCACAGCTCTGTCCAAATACTGTGGATACTTGGTTGTTTCAGTGCCACAGTTACTCCCTGGGCCGTACATGGAATACAAGTACGGCCACGATGAGGTTGCTGGGAAGGCAGGGGAAGTTTTGCGCGGGGTGAAGGACAAACTGGGTTCGATGCAGAGGGCAGTGAAGATGGGATTTTTGGGCCGTGCAAAGTACCATTTGTGTGAGATAAGAAGGCTAATTTCAGAGTGCAGGGAAACATTGCGTTCGGCGATGGATGACATAGCTGCAAGTGAAGGAAGGTACTATGAATCGGAATTGAGGGACAAGGTGTGGAAAAGGTGGAATACCACAACAGGACGGGAAGTTCAGTTTTGGCAGCTGTTGAAGGATGAACTGGGTGCGATGGAGAAGACGAACGGATCAGGTGTAATGGGAATGGAAGACGGAAGGGAAGCTTTGCTGCAGGTGAAAGCTGAAGTGGAACGGGCTGCGATCGAAAGAGAGAGAGGGAGGGGGGAGGTTTCATCGTGGGTGTTCGATTGCCTAAGGCCAGGTGCAGCTTTGCTCCAAGTGAAGGAAAAATTGGCTGCACTGATACAAGACAACGAAAGGATCACTGAAGCCTTGAGCAGCGTGATAGACAAATTGGATGCCGTGGAAAAGGAAATGGAAACGAAAGGAGTTCATCGCTACAATCCCGATGCTGGACTTGGAAGCAGAATCTTTTACTCGGGCCTGTATCTGGGGTACAGGCTCTGGAGCCAGCCTGCGCCTGAGCGCTGGAAGAAGCTGGCGGACTTATGGGTCAGGGCTCTGGTGTTCGCCGCGCCGTCGGACAATGTAGAGGAGCACATGCAGCGCCTCTTGCAGGGTGGCGAGTTCATCACCCATCTCTGGGCCTTCTTCTATCACCATGGCGTCCTTAGGTGGCATGAGGAGGAGGTTGAATATGATTATGTATTTTGGCCGACCCAGGCAGAAGAAGGTATGTATAGTAGTACTCCTACAGTTGGCTCGGCCTTTATCCTACTACTTATTAACTTTGACCAAGCTAATATAAGTTTATATATAAAAAATACAATAACATCTACAATACCAAATAAATGCACTATCAAAGCATAAACTAATTTGATATTAAGGATGGTAATGCTTTTTTTTTTCTGCATTCCTTACATGTGCTAGTACGTTTTCACCTTATTTTCCAGGTGCGACGCGGATATATGCGGGTGGAGATGGGAGCAGAGCGCCATATGAATAGTAGTATCAGCCTCCTTATGTTGCTGCCTTCTTTCTACCTTTGGTTCACAGGCTCGATCGCAAAATGAACTCCAAAAACCTTTTTACTAGAGGCATGTTGTGCCCTGTTGTTTTCGAAGCTTTTGTTGCACGACGATTTTCGGTTTTGGTAATTGTAACTCTCAGCGAGATAAGCGTTACCATAGAGACCAGCTGACCTCTTTGGTATCGCAATATGAAAACATTCTTGCTTAATTGCTGTACTTTGTGCTACTGGTGTAGTCCTTTGGCCATCTGCACTTTCAAGGTGGGATCAGTTTATGACTACTTTAGTGCCTATTCCTGTCAGATTGCCGCCTCGGCTATCCTACTGCCTCCGTTCTTGTTTGATAGAGCTATTTCACCTTAACACAATGATCAAGAAATGCCCAAAAAAAAATGCGCCTCTGAGAAATATGAAAAAAAAATGATCAATACACATGTATCAGACGACATGCGAAAATTGATCAATGTACTCGTCACTTCCTTCTGGAACTTGGAGTGCAGTACATTGCACGGGTTCGATGGAAGCTTGGAGTGCATTCTGACGTATGAATAGCAATGCCTCTCGAGCCGGACCGTACTGTTATGTCAGCTGCGTACAGCTGTGTAATTGCAAGCAGCAAACTTCAGATTTTTTTTTATATTTTTTTCGCTTTTTTCAAAAATATACTATCATTTCAAAAAATTTTAAATCTACACCACAACCGCCGTGCGCCACGGCAGTTGAGTTGAAACCGCCTTATGCCAAAGGCGGTTACCCTGCAACCGCTCTGCGCTACGGCGGTTGCGGTGGGGCCACGGCGGTTGCAGTGGCGCACGGCGGTTGTGGTGTAGATTTAAAATTTTTTGAAACGATCGTATATTTTTGAAAAATGCGAAAAAAATATAAAAAAAATTCCAAACTTCATATCATGAGCTCGCGACCAAGGCCCACCGTACCGCTGAAAGGCCCAGCTAAACTCCCGATGCTTCGCGAAAAAAATAAAAAACATGTCCGTGGCCCGCTACGAATACGATACACTAGAAAGCCTCGCGGATGGCCAGTGGTGGGTGAAATTACTTTGTAGTTCTGTTGCATATGTAGATAAGTTTCATATTTTGATCCTTGTTGTCTCCGCATGTGGCATGTTTTTGCTTGAATTGTTGCTTGTTTCGTGCTGCGTGCTGTGAGAAAAGATGATTTTAGTTTCGTACCACTTAATATAAGTACAAAAATTTGAAAATGTGCATGATTAATAGGTTATGATTTAAGAAGTTTTTTGTTGGAAGAATCAAGTGAATTTGAGTCAGGATGATGGAGTTATATATACCTAAATTTATCGGATAAACGCGTATGGAACGAAACTTGAAAATTAATTAAACTTATATCTATGTAAAAAATTGTATAGGCTCTTTAATGCATCTAGTTTATTTAAGATTTTTTCTGGAAATTTTGTGAAATGAATTAGGATTACTTTTGCTCTTCCGTGTACGTTTCCGAGTACTCTAGCAATTTCGCTGCTGCTGCGGTCTGCCACCCTCTCTGCGTTTGTTTCCACTAGGATCGTGCCCGTGCGTTGCTACGGGCTAAAAAAACTTCATGACCATAATTTAAATGGTATAAAATACCACACAATGAAAAACAGTTTAGAATGGCATACCTGAAACAACGTAATTAATTTTGACCATACTATTCATGCATAACTCTACATAGGCAAAAATTTGTGGGGAAAAAGAGCTTCAATGGTCTATATGTGCACGGAAGCTTGGAGCATCACTCGCTTTGATCTACTTGTGCGTCATCTGCAATTTGTGAGCTGCAGATCCCCTAAAAGGACCTCAGGCACACATTCTTCTTGGTGGCTCTAGCAAAAGTCATGCTTACAAAGTTGAAAGAGGCATCTGTCGACTTAATTTTTAGAGTCATAGGTTTTATTACAAAAAGTAGGAGACTAAAAAAGAACAAGCAAAAGATACAAGTTCATACCCTGGAAACCAGATATGAACTGTTGATGGGTCACCAATGAGAGAAACCCTAGTTTCATTGCTAACTATAATTGTCTCGTGGACACAACCATGAGGGTTGACATAGGCACCAAGAGACCCATAAGTAGATATCACCACCATGTCACTACATTTACTATATATTTGGGACTGCAGAAGAAACAAACACATCAGCACACTGGAGTGATAAAAAGCAATATTGAAATTCTTAGATTCAGTTTATGCATTTTTGTTAGTATAGTGATGGCCAACATTTTTAGTCTCAAGCAGCTAAACAAAAAACAAAAAAAGTAGAAACAAGTAGAATACTCCTACAAGATTAAGAAATCACGTTTGATTGCCCACCGATCCCTAATTTACAATTTTGAAATAAAGCTCTCTGGTAACCATAGAACACTCATACAAGATATAGAAATTGAGTCTTGGATACAAACTTTGTCAGTTTAGAAATCACATTAGTCACAATTGCCTGTTGGCAAAATGAACAACAGTGGTGCATTCAAAATTATTGATGCAGAGCAAACAATTTGTTTCACTGAATAGAAACCAGACTTGAAATGAAAAGGAATGTTACACTGAAATAAAAGCATTGGTAAGCAAACTGACCTAGGCATATTTCATCGGTCGGCAAGCCTAGCTCCTGTTGCAAAATAGTTCAACGGCCTGATCAAGATTTTTATATCATCCTGGCTCCCGTGCAACAGCAAAAAATTGTACAGCTAAGCAAATTTAACATTAGTACTTATAGAAAGATCCAGGGCATAGAACAAAGCTTAAGCCCCTCCCATGGAGTGGCCCACAACATTTACGGGTAGTTTTCCATATGTTTCCATGGCCAATGAATAAATTTCAAGGTAGAGCGTTAAAAAATGTATCCTAAGCATGCGCAGACACAACACTATTGAATAAGATTTAAACGTCTTATCTTAGGCAGGCATACATCTAACATACTAATATTATTACAAAAGAAGAAGAATTGGACCTACAGCGGTAGTCCAGTCGGCACCAGTTGGTGTTGCAACGACAGTAGGTGGACCTGCAACATCACCAGAAATCACATTAGTCATGCTGCTTTGCTTCCTCTCTGTCTCTCTAGAAGAACAGTCTCAAAAGAGAAATAAGAAGCATGATTACATGGTGAAAGAAATATATTATTCCTACAAGTTAAACATTAGCAGGAGACAGATTGATTGAAATATCTTATTCCAAACTTTACAATAGCTAAGATCCTAAATTGTATTCATCTGAGATATTTTATCAAACATATTACATAATTCACTCTCAAACTGAAATATCTCAAGGTGGAGAGAATCCAACTGAGTTGATTGGTTCTATAATTCTTTTACGACCTTTTGCTAAGATGTACGATAAAACAAAAAAAAAGATGTGTGGACCTAGAAGATAGTCAAAAACAATTCTTCAGAGGATGAGTAATGATGTGTTGATACTGAACAATACCTAATATAAGTGTCCTTCATCATACCTTATTCGTTGGCGGGCTCAGCTTTGCTTGAACCATTCATTCCAGCAGAGATTGAATTGCCTATGTATGAGCAGCTGCTTCACCAATATGTACCACATGAAAAATCAGCATTTTCATTTCACATGCCCTACACCATAGTACCATACTACATGAGCTGTTCAAACTACCTTGTGTCCACTTATGTCAATCATCAGAAATAGTACAAGAGAATGAAACTCACAAACCTTAAAAATCGTTGCTATGATTGTCTTGCTTTGGTCCAAATCAAGGTTCTGTAATTGAAGATATGCTGACAACACAATGTTATTAAGAGCATCATTTTGCTCAACCTTTGAAATGAAAGGGGAAAGGTGACCCACAGAAAAATGATTCAAAACATAAATTGTAGGTGCGCAAAGACAATTAAGATATACAACACAAAAGGCCATAAAAGGGGTATATACAACACTTTATCTTTTGGTTTGATAGGAACTTAGGAAGAAACTGACTATGAAACTATTTGGAGCTCCACCTGTTAGGGCAAAACCAATAAAAACAATCGGATTAAACCATATGATCTGCACAGTAGAAAATATACATATTTATGAACTGTGCAAACATAAAACATGTATATTAAGGAGAGGGAAAGGTTCTAGAGAAAATAAATTTCACATATGAAGTAATCTTTGAGTTAATGGGGAAATGTACCAATACCTAGGGTTAGGGTCAGGCAACAGCAGTGCGCACTCCTGTGGATGACCTGATGCAACATACAGTATAGAGTAGGAGTGGCGGCAGGGGAGCGACGATGTGGGGCACTGGAAAGTGATCCAGCTTAGCAGAGGATGAAATAGTAGCAGCCGCTGGCATAGGGTGTCCTGCCGGTGTCATCTCCACCGTCCCGCGCCTGGAGGAGCCTCCTCCTGATCCATAGCGAGCACCCTAGCAGGTGGTGACCACCTCTAATCGCCGGATCGCACCCACATAAACCGCTCGGAGGGAGCGCAAGATGGGAGATGGCCGTGGCTACGGGCGGCGGCAGAAAAAAGGATCGGGAGAGGGGGAGGGAGCGATCGAGGGACATCGCGAAGAGGAGGATTTGCACGAGGGGAGGGGCGGCGGCGCGGCATGGCGCAAGCAGACGGGAGGGGGCCACGGCGGCGCACAGGAAAAAAAGAGATCGAGATCGGGAGGGACCGCGGGGGCGTAGGAAAAAAGAGATTGGGATGGAGAAGAGCGAGCGGCGATCGGAGGAGGGCGAGCTCGCGGGGGCATTTTCTCTGCGGCGCCGCGGATCGAGCGGCGAGGGGCGGAGAAGGGCGAGGTCGGCGGAGCGGAGGCGGCGTCGCGGTGCAGATCTTGAAGGCGCGGGGTGGGGTGAAGGCACGGTGCGGGGTGGGGAGGGAGGTCACCGCGAGGGAAGCGGATGCGCGGGGGAGGGGGTGACCGCGCGGCTCTACCGAGCGTAGGGGCGAGCATACGACGTTTTGTCCTAAACTTTTCAGGAGCAGAGATGTGGACCACGTCCGTGGTGGGAAGAGAGAGGCGACACGGCAAGCCACTTACAAGCGGGTCCGCTTGGTTGACGTGGCGCACGATCATTGGACCGAACACCGCGGCCAGCAGTCCGTGAGCCCGTATCGGGTCCTGGCGGTCGTCCCTATCCCATTCATGCGGTCATCAGAGAAAAAAAGAGGGGAAGACGACGGAAGAGTGCGGCGCATCGGGGGCCCGGCGATCCGGCAGCGTGCGTCCTCGCCGGCGGGGGCGCTGCGACCGGGCGGCGCGCGGCAGTTCCGGTGGGGGTGCTGCGACGCGAGGCTCGCTGCTCGCCGGCGCTGGACGGGGCCGCGACGGGGGACGCAGCCTGTGGCGAGCCTGGAGACCTCGGAGCCCGGTGTATGTAGTGGCGGCGGCGACGGTGTACCCGACCTCTCCAGCGGTGGCGGCGGTGAGATGCAGTTGAAGCGGTCCGGGATGGCACGGATGCGAGGAACGGAAGGTCCGAGGAGTCGGACGGCTTCCTCCGGGGCCGACGACGGGGTCATCTTCCTCTTTCCTCCTCCCCGGCCGCGGCGTGCCCGCGTTTGCCGTCCTCAACTCGTCCGCTGCTCTTCCGGTGGCTCCCCTTTGTCCTCCCTCATCTACTTTTCTCCCTTCTCGGCCCTTCGATCTGCTCTCCGGTGCTACCCCTTTCTCTTACCTTCTCTCTCCTCTACTCCCTTCGCAGGCCGTCGCTCCAAATCCGGCGCCTGCTTGAGCGCACCGGTGCTGCTCGGGCGGCCTAGCTTGGGCGCGTCGCCCGCTGCTCGGGGCGCTCGAGGCCCTTTCCTGGGACTGCGGAATGATTTCGAAAAAGGTCAGGGGCTTCTTTGCAAAAAGGCGCTGCTAGCCTGATCCAAGCCGTCCATGCGCCCGAACCGACGGCCAAGATCGCCAAGCGACGTGGCCCAATCAAATCGCTCGATATTAGCCAAGAATTGTATGTAGAGATTAGCGTTGACATTACTGTAGCAATAGCAGATTGGACCAGATTGCCGATGATCGATCGCAGGCAGCAGCATGCCGGCCGATGCAGGCAGACACACTCTCGATCAATGCGATGGTCTACAGTACACAACAAATACCAGGCCCATGCTACCTGCAATTTATCCATTGAAAATTTTCAATTCGTCCAAAATTTTTAAAAAAGTTTAACATTGTTGGTCCCTATAATATCAATAAAAAATAAATAAATTCCTAGCTGGAACAATATTCCATGGCCGTGGCGGCTGTGGCCCCGTGCCCGCTGCGCGCCACGCATGCATCGCGATTAGTGGATTTCTAGCATACTTTGGCTTAAAAACGAAAGAAACTTATGCATGACTGAGTGTGTTTGGTTACTTTGGTACTTATTATAAGTATCATAAGCACATATTTATAGAATTTACGAGAGGTGTTTAGTTGTTGAAATTTATGAAATAATATGTCACTATTTTACCCCTCATAAATGCACTATACAATACCCCTAACCCCTCCTGCATGCGAGGTAGGTGGGGCTGGGAGAGGAAATGGACGTGAGGACCTGAAATTAAGCACCATAAGCATCCTTCTAAGGGCTTATGGACTTATGAAGTGCTTCCCAAAATAAGCACAAATAAGTACTTTGTGTTTGGTTAATAAGGACAAATAAGTATGATACTTATAATAAATCCTATGGAACCAAACAGAGTCTGAGTGTGATACATATATTATGCTGTCTATGAACTGAGGCTAATGTAATTTTATGAATCCATGGCGTCGCCCTCCCTCCTCCGATCTTGCGCGCTACGCTAGCTCTCCGTTCAATTCGGCCTATACTACCTTGTTCGGTTGGCTGGTTGATGGCGGCTGGTGCTGATTTGTTGTGAGAGAAAATACTGTTGTCTGGCTGGTGCTGATTTGCTGTGAGAAAAAAATACTGCTGGCTGGTGCTGGATAAGCCAAAGGAACAAGTATCCTCGACCGTATCAATGCAATGGCTAATCATGCGTAATTAATCATGACCCACTACAGCCGGCGGCGGGCGGCGGGCGGCGGCGAGCGTTTCGTCGTTATCGAGGTACAGTGCATGGCTATCCATCGTTAATGCGCGCCGCCGTACGTGGCCAGTGATGCCGACCTGCATGCGCGCGCGCACAGCGCCGACCTGCAAAAGCGCGCGATAGGGAGCACGCACCCGACATTAAATATCCGTGGGTCCCGCGCCTGTCGTTTCTCCCCGCCCTTGCGCGGGCCGCCGGGCCCCACCCGCGTCTCGCCGGCGCGGCGTGGCAGCGGAGCGGACGAGGCGGGTGGCGCCGCGCCGCCGCCGCCGCCGGGCGCCGCCATGCATCACCAGGCCTGCGGGTGTGGGCCAGCTGGTGGTCTAGCTCAGCGCAGTAACGCCGGTGGTGTCGCGTCACCGGACCAGCAGGGCAGGCAGCAACGCATCTTGGACCGTCCGTTACGTTTTCCGGTGGCTAGGATCTTCTCGACGGAAGCGCGCGCAGAGGCTGGCTGCCAGCGAGGCCTCGACACACACGGGATATGATCATGCGTGCATGCATGCTCGAGAAGCTGATGATAGCCGCTACGGACGAGACGAAGCGAAGCAAAGCAAAAGCGCGCGCGATACAGTTTAGATGGTGAAATTTTGGTGAAAAGTGGTGAATTTTTTGCATTGGGAAGCATGTTCTGTGAGAGATGACACGTGAAAATTTTGAGAACAGCACGCACCTGACAACCGACCGTAAATATCCGTGGGCCCCGCGCCTTCTTCCCGCGCCAAGGGCCTTGTTTGGTTGGGAGGGGAAAAAAATTAGTTTTCTACTGTTCATGTGTTTCACCGTTAATTAGAGATGTTAAATCAAGCCGGTTTACAAAACTACCTTCACAACTCCAGATTAATTTGCGAGACGAATCTAATGAGGTCTTTGACCGCATGTTTAGAGAACTGTTACTGTAGCATTATTGTATCAAATCATTGATTAATTAGATTCATTAGATTCGTCACGCAAAGTTGCACTCATCTGTGAAAAGATTTTACAAATAAATTTTATTTAGTACTCCATGCATTAAAGATTTCTTCGGTCTAAATTTTAGACACAGTGAAACAAACACGCCCCTTGCGCGTGCCGCCGGGCCCCACCCCGCGTCTCGCCGGCACGCGCGGCGTGGCAGTGGAGCGGACGAGGCGGGTGGCGCCGCGCCGCCGCCGCCGCCGCCGGGCGCCGCCATGCATCATCTATCATACGAGTGTGGGCCAGCTAGTGGCCGGTCTAGCTCAGCGGAGTAACTGTGCGTGGTGTCGCGTCACCGGACCAGCAAGGCATGCAGCAACGCATCTTGGACCGTCCGTTACGTTTTTCCGGTGGCTAGGATGGATCTTCTCTCGACGGAAGCGCGCGCAGAGGCTGGCTGCCAGCGAGGCCTCGACACACACGGGGTGATTATAGATGTCCATTCGGGCCGCCCGACCCGGCCCTGACACGGACCCGGTGTGGCCCCTTAAACTTCATGTCGGGCCAAGCCCGACCCTACACTCCACCGTGTCGTGTCGTGCCCGCCCACGGGCTGCGTCGACGGCCCAATCCCGAGGCCGCAGGCCTGTTTCGTGCCGGGCCAGCCCGGAATAGCCCGCCCCTACGCTCGTGCCCGGGTGGCCCGAAGCCCGAGCCCGCGGGCCTGTTTCGTGCCGGGCCAGCCCGGAATAGCCCGGCCCTACGCTCGTGCCCGGGTGGCCCGAAGCCCGCGTCGCTGGATCTCGCAGCCTCGACTCCGCGCGGCCGGCCCCCAGCGCTGCCGCTTCTCGCGGTGCGGCGGTGCCGCGCCTTCGGCCGCCTCCGCGGCAAGCCCGGGCAAAGACAGGGGGGAGAGGAGGGTCGGAGGGCGCCGTGGCCCGTGGGGCAAGGCAGCGCCGGCCTCCGCCGCGGGGCTGAGCAGAAGGCCGCGTTGGGCTCCGCCGCTAGGCTGCGCAGGAGGCCGCGCCGGGCTGGGCAGGAGCGAGGAGGCCGCGCCGGCCTCCGAGGCAGGGCGGGAGGCCGCGCCAGGCGGCGGCTGCGGCAGGGTAGCGGAGGCGCGGGGTCGCGGGCGCGGCCTCAAACTGTACGCGTCAACCTGTACAAGGATTTTATTTTTGGTAGAGAACAGATGAATCAAGTGTACTTACAATTGTAAAATAGTAACAATATTGGCACCTGCTTAAAAACAATATTACCAAGATATCCAAATTTCTATCAAGAATTTTGAATCCAAATCCAAATAGTTTAGAACAATGACATTTTGAAGGCCAAAATCTCTACTAAATGCGAAAAAGACAAGCATATTTCCCCTTATCAAAACTTTTGAAGGATAGAAAATGGCTGCAAGAAACACACTAATTTATTTGCTTGGTCATAGGAGCATACCGTGTGGTTACTCATCTCTTCGGGCGTGGATCGAGGAAAAAAGACGTCTTCCCCTCCCTGTTGGTGCCCAATGTAATGGTAGTCTTGCACTCTTGCCTTCAACGGTTCAACCTGACGAGACGAGAGACGCTTAAATAGGCAAGCACACATCTTGCAGGACACTTGTTTAAGAGTTGTGACTACACTCAAGGAACAAGATGCATGCTTAAGGAAAGGTCTCAACAACACTATTGTGCGTGGCCCAGAAGGAAAAAATGCTGCACTCACAGGTCGTCATGAGCATCAAGAAAGAAGAGCTGCAGTGGAGGCTTAGATGAGAAGGTTGTCTTGTACTTTTTTCGCTAACCCATTTCATTCTTCAAAAGTAAAATTAACTCCAGAGTTAACCTAGCTGATTCAGTTCAAAAAAAAAACCTAGCTGATGCAGGGGGGTTATTTCAGCATTGAAGCAATGCCTGCAATAATGCATGGTAACATCATATTAGCATCAAGTCCATTTGTATGTTAGCACAATAATGATGTTATCCAGGCTCTACGTATTTTTGAGAATGTTAGCCTAAGTAAAATTAACTTCAGAGTTAACCTAGCTGATTCAGTTAAAAAAAAACCTAAAACCCTATGGCATCCACTACTTGCTCAAAACATACTATCTAGATGTGCAACTAAAGCTTGTTGTAGTGTGAAACCCTCATGGGTGAGTGGAAGAGGTATAAATAGCCCAAGACATCTGTATAGCCGTTGCACAACGGCTAGCTAAAGTTGTACAATTGGATCAACTGATGACGGTCCCTTTTGCATAGCATCGGTTGATCCGGTGCTAATAGTCATTGCCTTCTATGCCCATATCCCGCTGATGTCATTGCTCCAACGCTTGCACCCACACCTCCTTTCACTGACCATCGGTTCATTCGGTGCAGTACTCCTCCGCGACAAAACCTCTCTGTAAGTCTCTGATAGAGACTTGCTTGCGCCGACGCATTACTCTGACGCTTACATCGCTGGCCATCGGTTGATCTGGTGCACATGCTTCTGCGGCCAAAACCTCTCTGGGTTCTGCAGTTGTCATGCATCTCGTTGCTCATGGCTTATTGAGCCTTTTGGACAAACTAATTAGTTAAAAATGACTAAATATTTTTTTCATCAATCTCATGTATTTGAAAACGGAGGGAGTATAGTACGTTTGGTAGGACCACTGTTGCTGCGCGCCTGCTTGGCAAGGTTTCTCCTCACGTTCCTGTTTGAAAATGCCGGCCGAGATCTTGTAAGCAGCAGGGCCAAACAACAACAAAAATCCAGGAATGACTCCCTCCGAGCAATGCAAAAACGAAACCGGAACCAAATTAACCTTGGTCTCATGGTTTTAACGCGGTGATTAACGAAACTGCATATCTTACAGCTGCCTGTCGTTAAGAAAGAAAGGAATATGTCTGGAATCATGAGCTAGCTTAGCGCGAATACGTGAGCCAAGAGCAAAGCATAATTAGAGAGAGGATCGATGCCCATGTACAGGCAAAAGCTTTGAGCAAAGCTGGAAAAGCACGTACCAAATTAAAGCCTGCATCATCTTGATCTGTTCAACGTATGAAATTGAGGTCTTTTAGTAACACTCGCAGCATATATCCTCTCTGGAGATCGGGAAGCCTTAGCCTTCTCAATGTTGGGAGAAAATTTTGGGACTCCTTTCATGGCCTAGCTATTAGGGTTAATAAACTAATTACGTGGATGGACGGAAAATCGTGAGATGGATCCATTAAGCCTAATTAATCCATCGTTAGAGATTTTTTTTTACTGTAGCATAACATTGTCTAATCATGGCATAATTAGGCTCGTTAGATTCGTCTCGAAAATTAATGTAAAGGTTATGAAATGGATTTTGTCATTAATTTCCGTTTAATACTCCTAACTAGCAGGGGCGAAGCCATATACTGGCCCGTGGATGCAGATGAACCCCAAAAAAAATTCAATGCTTACTCCCACATCTCGGCCCTTTAGGGCGTGTTTGCGACCCCGGCCCAGCAACCCGGTTGCACTCCTGGGCTGCAAGTCGTTTTGTTTGTGACCTTGGCCCGCGGTTGAGCCTGGCTCCCAGCAGCCAAAATGAGCCCCTCCGCCTGGCTCCCGGGAGTTCGTTTCCTGGGAGCCCGGCTCCGCTCGGCGCACGCGGGCCATTTTCGCCGGCTCCCGCACGTGGGCCAGGTGGCTGGCGTGTGGGGTAGTTGGCCTCAGCTTGGCTGCCAAATGGGTGGCAAACACCAGCTCGTCTGGGCCGGGTTCATTTGATACATGGACGCAAATAAGCTGTGTTGCAGCATTAGGGACAGGCCTGTCTAGGCCTGGGCCAGTTGGGCTGACCAGGCCGTCCTGGTACAAGTCGCAGACACGCCCTTATGCACCCCCTCGGGCCAACAAGCTGCACCCCCCGTGGCCCAGCTTCTGCAGCCAGCAGCTTGCAACCTGATTAGATCAGCCCATAAATGATTACCTCCGCTCATTTTTCTCGCTCGTGATTACGGCGGATGTCGATTGGCCTACCGGCTGCCGCACTTGACGTTTCTCCTCCTCGGCTCCTCGACCTCCTGCGCACATCTCGACATCTCGCTGCCGGTAGGGCTAGGGGCTAGAGCGGTGGCCGCTGCGTCGACTGGCTCCATAAATTGTAATTGTGCAGGAAGCAGGCAGAGGTAGCCGCTCGCCTTCTCACAATCTTCAGGGGCTCACGGATCAGTGTATCTACAGAATAGATGATTAGTGTTTCTTTTATTATTTCTTTCTCAAATAATTTTCTTTGTTATATATATAATCGGAAAGCCCTAATGATTTGTAATCTTTTATATACTGTAGGGTTGTAGGGTTTATTGGTACAGCCGGGTTTCAATTTGGGAATTGGAGTGATCACGGAGGAGGATTTAGTCTTCAATCCGTAAAAGTGGGCCGAGTCCACAAAACCAGCGCAAAGCCGGAAAACAACATACTAGTGCTGCTGCTAATCTCAGAAAGTTGCAACTGTTGATGTCCTGGATGACAATACCATGTGTTCAACAAATCAAATCTGAAGGAAGTGTCCAAGAAAGGTATCTTACAATCATATGTGCGATTACGTGAGTGAAGAGCAACGCATAAAGTCCTACATTCATCAGGCAAAAAGTCCCACAAGACCAGAGCAAGCACGAAGGATCGTGAGATCGTCTAGCATTGTCTTGCTCTCTTCTGTATATGAGGTTAAGATCTTCAAGTAACATCTGCAGCATCCAGAGGGGGAGCCTCTGCAGGCCTTGTCAAGGAGCAGGCAGGAACAGGGAGCCTCTCGATCGACTCGGCGTGGAACACATGGTATGAGTGAAACTGTCACAAAGAGTACTAATTTATTCTGTTATCATGAAAACTTATTTTTGTGTTACAATCAAATCTGATTTTATCTGCCACACATACATAGAGGTGTAAATCTTTAGATGAGTAATGAAATATGTAGGAGCACTATATTTGGTCGAAAACAACTAGTTCTGATGTTATTAATTTTTCCTTCTGGGAATGAACTGATTTCTGAGTTTTCACCAGGATGCACTGAATTCTTCCTCTAGGCTTCTTCTAGTATGTAGCTAGGCATTCAAATATGTATTAACCTTTTTTTCTTTATACTGGACTGGTTCTAGAATTTGAACATTTGTATTAGCATTTTAATTGATATCTAGCTTCAGATTGTACATGGCATTCAAACAAAGAAATAAATTGAATATATATCATTCATCCACCATTATCCATCCCAAACCATCATCTCATTAGGTATATTTTAGAAAATAGTTTTTGATGCCGGTGTTGAAAATATATTCTCTTTTTCTTAAGAAAATTAATCATTATCTACATGACCTGCCCTGAGTTCCCGAGCAACCGTTCATCTCTGACTTGCACTGCATATCCTGTAATGATCTGAAATTAACAGATTCATTATATTTGGAGTTTATTATTAAATTATAAATCCTAGTACTATAATATATCAAATATTTACTGTGTGAATGTGTCATTATGGGTTTATACAGTGAAGTGCACAAAGAGATTACGTAATAATTAATATGCAACTACAAGTACTAATAAACTCATCTTCAAACAAAGTGCCTAATGACTTAACTCTGCACTTAATTTAGTTGTGCATTTTGTGTGGTGGTGCTGGCCGGCGCCTATTTTGTGTCAGGTGGGCAAGGTGGGTGACTACTTCCTAGCCTTCCCCTCTGCATCTTCTGTCAGCTACCCTCTGTTTTCCCCCAAGCTACAGGACTCAACCGTGGCGCTCACATCTTCTAGGAGCTGTGAGCCGGTGACTGCTGTATTTTGTTTCTGATTTTACTATGGTGACCCTAGAAATTGGTGATGCCCAGCTGGTGTGTGATTGCTCAGTGATGGTGGTGTGCCTAGAAATTAATTCGTGCAGAGGTGATGCGTACGCTTAAAGCTTTGTCTGCAGCCGTTGCCTCGATCCTCCCTGTCACCTCATCCGCTCAGTCCACCTTGACCTTTTCCTCCGATTAACTTGCTGGTGATGAGAGCAGATCATTCTTTGGATTTATGCAGTGGTGGGTGTTACACATTTCCAGTTCTGCTATAATCAGAATTGGAATCCAGTCAAGTTGAGCCTAATGTGGTGTTAGCTGTTTCTGTTTCATCAGAAACATCAGTGAACTAGATAATTATTCAAAATGCATTTAAAAACAAATCAAAAATGTAAATCTAACTACTTATTCACGAGCATTCGATTCTTTTCATAAAGGAAATTCAGTCTGATAAAAGTAGTACGGTAGTCATCACTGGTGGCATATATATGCTAGTAATGAAATCTTATCATGGATTACTAGGCATCCTTCCTTACAATTCTTCTTCTTTCAAGGGTGACTATCGGCGCATGGGGCATGTGGAGCAGCACCTGGGAAATGCAACGTCAACAACCTTGATGCATCAGCTGAGAGACCTGTGGAGGAGACCTAGGGGGACCGTCCTCCGTATCGAGGCATTGGCACTGGTGGCTATTGCACTTTCCTTCTTCCTCGCAATCTTTGGGTCCTGCCGCCGCTGGTCCGACCGCTGGATCCTCCAAAAGGGCTTCTTGGCGGCAAATGCATTGTTTTTGTCCCTAGGGACGTACAGCCTTGGCCTAATGCAATCTTCATCAGTGAAGAGTGAAATGTACCCTATATGGGCTGTGTCCTTACTCGCCCTCCTTTGCTGTGTCGATTCGGTCACTACCTACAGCCTTGACTCAAGCAGCCAGTTCTGGAAGATGATATATCAGCTTTGCCTCTACGTTGGATATGTCCTGCTGATGAGTATATCAACCATCTCCAGTGATCTTGGAAACATAGCGGTAGGCGTGTTGTCTGTCATCACTTTCATCAAGGGCTTTCATAGGACACTTGCGCTTCTGCTGCCAGGCAGAATGCGGTCCATGATCAGAGTGGTTCCAGATGGTTGCCAAGAAAAAATTGACAAACAGCTGGCTGAATCTGTGACACTGAGCCATTTAATAGTTCACTTGTCCCTTCACAATGTTGAGCCAGTATCTACTATTGCAGAGGGAACAATGAAACTGGATCATGGAGACATTGCCCTGCATGAGATATATTCAAGTCTCCAAGACTATGACCTAGGTGCAGATGATGTCGGTGGCTTCAAGGATGTGTGCTTCTCCGTCTCTCTCTCTCTCATTTGCTGCAGCGGCGTTTCCTTGGGTTCAACAGAGTTTTAGAAATCAGGACCCATGACAATTCACTGGTATCCAGCTGGATTGTGTTGAAAAGGGGAGATGGGTCTGTCAACTATGAGAGGGCCTTCAAGGTGGTTGAGCTTGAGCTTGCCTTTTTGTACGATGTCCTCTTCACCAGTAATGCATTCCTCCATTACTACGAAGCAAAAACTGCTAGTGCATGGGCACTCGCTTCAGCCGTTGGGATATGCTTTGTTGGGATTGCCATTGTCATGGCTTGGATGACAACTATCCATACACCTGTTGGCACCAGAGTTGTGAAGACTACAGCAGGAGACCTTACTGTTACTGGAGCCATACTGGTGTCCCTGGCTTTGCTGCAGGTGTTGCAACTGCTACATTGTTGGACCTCAAATTGGGCCAGAGTTGCCTTTGCATGTGATTGCGTCAGGAATCAAAAGAAGGGGATCCGACGGTTAAGCTGGCATATGAGATTAAGAGCATCTCTTAGCAAGGTTAATTGGTTTCACAGGTACCTGTGGAAGAATAGTCTTGGGCAACATTCATTAGTCGAATCAATCAGCACGAGAGAGTGCAAGCTATCCAGAAAGTTCAAGGGCTGTCTTTCCCAAGCATACTCCCGTTTGTCAGGAACACTTGGGCTGCACTACTTTGAACCGATGCTCCAGGAGTTGTGCGGAAACAGTACAGGAGATCCCATTGAGTTACCTGCAGATGTGAAGGCATCTATTGCTGACTATCTCAGCGAGACAAGGAGCGGTCACTTATCCCTGTTGGATGTAAGAAGATGCTTGGATGTAACCTATAAGCTCACTGAAGGTGGGACGGCTGACGACAAGTACATGCACCATCTTTTGACATGGCACATTGCGACATGTTACTGTGACTTAGCGCAGCAAGGCGACAAGGGTTTCTTGAAGGAGCAGTGCACGGACAGTGAAAGGGCAAGCATGGAGAAGAAGCATCGCATGTCCATAGCTCTGTCCAAATATTTAGCATACTTGGTGGTTTCAGTGCCACGGTTACTCCCTGGGCCGTACATGGAATACAGATATGTGTATGATGAAGTTGCTAGGCAGGCAAGGGAAGTTCTGCGCGGGGCGGAGGACAAGCTGGGTTCGATGGAAAGGGCAGTGCAGATGGGATATTTGGGCCATTTGAAGAACCTTTTGTGTGAAATTAGAAGCGCAGGCAGGGAAGAGATGGAATCGTTGCGTAAGGTGATGGACGAGGTGGATCAATTGGAAGGGAGGTATGCAGGGTACTTCAGCATACGTTTGCTGCTAAAGGGAAGGAAGTGGGAGCTGTTTAACTTGTGGCAGCAGTTGAGGGATGCTTTGGGTGCAACAACAATGGAGAAAAACAACAGAGCAGGAGCAGGTGTGATGGGGATGGAAGAGGGAAGGGAGGTTGTACTGGAATTGGATGCGATGGGTAGAGAAATGCAGGAAAGATGGCAGGTTGTGAGGTGGGTGTGGGAGCCGGAAGGAAGTTCGGACAGTGTGCAGATAAAAGAAAAATTGGCTGCGCTGCAACGGCAGGTTGAAAGGACCGTGGAAGCCTTACCCAGAGTGATGGACAAACTGGATGCGATGGAGAAAGAACATGAAGGGAGAGGGTTTCATCGGTACAATCCCAATGCTGGACTCGGAAGCAAAATCATTTGGTCAGGTCTGTATCTGGGGGAGCGACTCAGGAGCCAGCTGCCTGCATCTGAGCGCTGGAAGAAGCTGGCTGACTTATGGATCAGAGCGTTGGTCTACGCCGCGCCTTCGGACAATGTGGAGGAGCACATGCAGCATCTCGCGCGGGGTGGTGAGTTCATCACCCATCTCTGGGCTTTACTCTATCACGACGGCGAGATATTGCGTGAGGACGATGCTGCTTCTTAATTAGTTGGCACCTCGCCCGTCTGTCTATGAAGCTGGCTAGTAATAATATACTGTTGCTGCACTATCCTGTCCTCCGTTCATGTTTTAATTTTGTTCACGTATGATCAGGGTGCTGGCCATTTATACCGCAATGTACTAATGTCTAGATCGCCCCCCTTTTTTTTTGCATGTGTAACTGTGTACTGTTTCTAATTGAACTGTAACAATCTCGTCAGTTTGAACAATATAAACCCTTTCACACCTTTGGTTAGGGTGTGTTTCGGTGAAAAATGATAACCTTATGCTTGTGACTAACTCGTATGTTTTGAAGCGGAATTATATTGGATTTATGTCATGAGATAAATGAAATGTGGCCCCTTAATTTAAATTGTCAAGCGGACTAAGGGCTAATATGCGACAAGGCTAAGAACCCTTCTAGAACTAAGTGTCACAAAGTGATGAAGGTCACTTGGTGTAGTATAGGGTTTACAAGTTTGTAGGTCTTCGACCGTGCTATCAAGAGGGGTTTCAATGATAGCAACTTGATCAAGCTAAGGCTAGCCATGGAAAAGATGCACACTCAGTTCACTCTAGCACTTGGTAGCTCATGCTACTCACTCTAACGGATGAAGCAACGGTTGAAGCATATTTTCATTAAATCCTCGCATTAAGGTTTTGGCCAGTGGAAGTACACCATCGGATGAACAGTTGCCACCGTCGGAAGAAGATGTTCGTACTGTTACTTTCCCAACGGCTAGAATCGGGGCATGTGAGTGATCAGTGGATCCGACGCCCTCGGGGAGGAGATCATTGGATCATCCGAATGTATGCTTTTTTAGCATAACTTTTTTTAACAGCTAGTTGGGTTTCTGTAGCCTATATATACCCCCTTCTTGGGTCATTTGAGTTGCTCTTGACACACCGAAGACTTGAAGCAACCCATGAGCAAGTGAGAGTGAGAAAGAGCCAAAAGTGTGATCCATCCATTGCAAGAATTCAAGATCAAGAACTTCTCTTAGTGTTTGTGAGTGACAAGTGTGCATCCAAGTCATAGCATAGCTGAGTGCTGGTCGAGTGAAGTGTGAAACTTGTTACTCTTGGAGATTGACGTCTCTTGAACGGTCTTGGTGAGCTCTTGGAGATTGGGGGAGCCACAAGAAGGTGTTCTCATTCACGGTTTGAAATCCGCCGTTCCGGAGATGGAGAAGGGATATTCTTAGTGAGCACTCAAGTCTTGGTGGCTTGAGGGGGAGCTACACTCATAGTGGGTGCTCCAATGTGGATTAGGAGGGAGCGTCAACTCCTCGATAACAGGGGAAAAATTCATTTGTCTCGTGTCCTCTCTCTTTGATTTGACCACTTCTTTTGAGCATTTACTTTCAGCATTTCTTCAGTTCTTGCTCTAGTTGTATGTGTGACGTTCTTTTATTATATATTGCCTAGGTTGTAATTCTCCTCTTAGTATGCTCGTGCACGCCGCCGGCCGGCCGTCGAGCTCCGCGCGCCGCCGGCTGGCTGACGCGAGCACCACGTCTGCGCGAGCTCGACGCGCGTCGGCGGCTGGCCGTGAACGGACGCGAGGTTGAAGAAGGAAAAAACCAACTTCGAAATGTTGATTCTTCCATTACAAAATGTTGAATCATTCTGGTTGATATGTTGAAGTAGACAGGACAAATGTTGAATGTGGTATTTATTTTTATAAATGTTGAATTATATTTTTAAAATGTTGAATCTATTTTACTATATGTTGATTTATATTATAACTAGTTTTAGTGGGCTTTAAAGCCATATTATTATCTACTTATCTGGCTTCCGTGTGTTGTATAGGAGCGCACGACTCGTGGATTTCTAGCGTGTGTGTGTATATATATATTACTTTGGCTTAGAAACGAAAGAAGCTTGAATAACTTGTGCATGACTGAGTGTGATGCATATATTGTACTGTCTATAAACTGAGACTAATGTAACTTTAGGAATTCTCCAGCGATACGTATCGACGGCAGTTCATATATGTATCGAAATGTAGGTTGTTTTGGTTTTTCTTGACACATACATTTCGATATACACCTAAATATAAGGTTATATCTATACATAATAAAGTTTATGTAAGATCAAAACAATCTACATTTTGAAACAAAACAATCTACATGAGACGTACTGTATGTATAGTAGCAGCACTGAACATGGCGCGCGCGCGTCCGTTAATTTCTCTCTACACTAGTTCTCTATTAAATATAATTCGGCCTAGCTAATTAAGAGATGATACTCCATCGTATCAATGCGATGGCTAATTAATCATGCGTAATCATGACCCATTACGGCCGGCGGCCGGCGGTCGGCGGCGAGCGTCGTCGTTTCGTCGTTATCGAGGCTCGTACAGTGCATGGCTATCCATCGTTAATGCGCGCCCCGTCGGCGTCGCGCGCCGCCGTACGTGGCCACTGATGCCGACCTGCATGCGCCGCCACCCTCCGCCGCCGAGGTCCCCGGCCACGCCCACCACCTAGCGGGCCCCCGCGCGCCACGTGGCGCCCTCCTCCGTCCCGATTATCGCACACTATCAAAAAAAAAGAAAAAGAAAAAAAAAAGAAAAACGACGCGATTATTGCAAAGCAAAAGCGCGGCCACCTCGGTCGATATCGATATGGAGCACGCACCCGACAAAAGACAGTACCGTGGGCCCCGCGCCTGTCGTCGCTTCTTCAATTCCCGCGTGCCGCCGGGCCCCACCCCGCGTCTCGCCGGCGCGGCGTGGCAGCGGAGCGGACGAGGCGGGCCGGGTGGCGCCGCGCCGCCGCCGGGCGCCGCCATGCATCGTCATGCCTGCGAGTGTGGGCCAGCTGGTGGCCGGTCTAGCTCAGCGGAGTAACTAACGGTGGCGTGTCGCGTCACCGGCCGGACCAGCAAGGCATGCATGCAGCCACGCATCCTGGACCGTCCGTTACGTTTTCCGGTGGCCACGATCTTCTCGACGGAAGCGCGCGCAGAGGCTGCTGGCTGCCAGCGAGGCCTCCACTACACACACGGGATGGGATGATCATGAGCTAGCGCTACGGACAGGACGTCATGGACTCATGGATCGTGTGGGATAGGATGGATCGGTTTCGTTCCTTTGTGTGCGACGGCAATTTTGCGACGGCCACACACACAAAACTACACCAAGATCGATCGATCATCATGTGCTATATGTGTTTCTTGCATTGTCTCTTCAATGCCGGGGGCCGACTGAAAACCACATCCCCCTTTATTTCATAGGTTCCAATATCATGCATGCATGTCCAATGTGTAAAGCCTCTTACACCTTGAAAATGCAAAAAAAAAAAAGTAGAGGCACGCCTTAGTTACAAACTGTTTACCAAAACGCACATATCATACATTGTGGAAATGGAGAGCGATGTCTTTCACATAATATTGCCACCAATCATGTTTGATGTGCATTGGTGCAGCTATTTTAGTACCGGTGGTATTTGGTTTTATTTAGGTCGAAATGGAGTCCGACGACTCGCTAAGTACTTTGTGTCGAAAAACAGGAAGCAATCTTTTTGGAAAAGTACGTCGACGACCTCTGTATTCTGTATGTAGTACTTGGTCAATTATAAGTATGGTCCTTAAATTATGAAGGGGTTACTCTACAGCTCCCAAACTAAATCATAGCCAAAAGAAAAACAAAATCCTTGTTCTGCACCCTACAGAATTGCTCTATTTTTCTAAAAGTGTTATATAATTCAGAATTGCTCTATTTTTCATGATTCCATAGTCTTAGTAGCATATTAATGTTTCCAGTAAATCGCAGCCAAAAGAGAAAAAAAAACTTCCTATTTCTCACTCTACACTCCTAGTCACCTTTTCAAGCAGTTATAAACTTCCTTTTTGGGTAAAGCGTTTCGATTCGGATCCTCTCTATTAATGTTTCCTCAATTTTTAGAAGCATGTATCACCATATTTCTAAATTGTCTATGAAACATTTAGCAGGTGCTACGAAGCAGTTTACATTCGCAGGAGAGTCACATGTATCAAGTGTAATTTATGAAAAAGAAATTAATATGGTAGAAAAATGGCAAATAAAGAGAGATAGTTAAAGCACTACTTGAAGTAAAAGATGACAAATAAAGAGAGAATACTTTTTTATATAATTAAAGAGAGAATAATTAAGCACTACTTGGGATAAAAAAATGGCAAATAACATACCATCCGTAAGTGTTAATTGCTACTTGGTATACATATATACTCCAATGGAAGTACAAGAAAATGTTGCAAGAGTTCAAACGAAAGGCACAATATATTCCTCAAACCAAAAAAAAAAAAAAAAGAGAGAGAGACGAAAGGCACAAACCAACACGGTGGGCTCTGGCGGCCATCCTGTGGGCCCCGGTAAGGAGAGGATGTTGACACGTAGCAACCGCACGGGTGCAGTGCTGGAGTGGCGGCCCAGGCCCATCCTATAGCGACGGCACGATCCCCACTACCCCCTAGCGTAGGGTAGCCTCGTCTCCATCAAGCGACGTCGTCTCGTCAACGAACCCTTCTCCTTCCTGGCTTCCTCTGTCCTCTGCGCTTCCACTCCTCTGTTGAGTCTCCATACATCCGGACCTTCATAAATTACTGCCCCACCACTATCCACTTCCATGAGCAGCTGGATCGCGCCAAGCTCAGCAGAGGGCAACGAGAAAAGCATCACAAGATCGAGCGATCGATTCCATTCCATGGCGGCTGTGGCGCCGGAAGACGACGGCGGCGCGGAGGTCGTGGCGGTGCGGGAGTTCGACGAAGACCGCGACAGCGCCGCCGTGGAGCGGCTGGAGCGTGCATGCGAGGTTGGGCCCAGCGGCGGCAAGCTCTGCCTCTTCACCGACCTCCTCGGCGACCCGCTCTGCCGCGTCCGCCACTCGCCGGCGTACCTCATGCTCGTACGTCCTCCGCTGCCACTCGTCAGTGTTCTGGTCCCCGGTGATGGAAGAACGATCGATCGGTCACTCATCAGCAAGTGGTGTGAACTGTGAATGCCAGGTCGCGGAGGCTAGCGGCGGGACCCTGGGCGGCGGCGCGGCGTCTGATGAGGTCGTCGGCGTCGTGCGCGGCTGCGTCAAGACCGTGGCGTGCGGCCGCGGCAACCTCTTCTCCAAAGTGGCCTACCTCCTAGGCCTCCGCGTCGCCCCCGGCCACCGCCGGCGTGGCATCGGCCGCCGCCTCGTCGAGCGGATGGAGGAGTGGTTCCGGCAGGCGGGCGCCGAGTACGCCTACGTCGCCACCGACCGCGACAACGAGCCCTCGGTGCGCCTCTTCACCGGCCGCTGCGGCTACGCCAAGTTCCGCTCCCCCTCCGTGCTCGTGCACCCCGTCTTCCGCCACGACCTCGCGCCGTCGCCGCCGCGCTCCCGACGGGGCCGGGTCGCCGTCCCCGAGGTCCCGCCGCGCGACGCCGAGATCCTGTACCGCGCGCGCTTCGCCGGCGTCGAGTTCTTCCCGCGCGACATCGACGCCGTGCTCTCCAACCCGCTCTCGCTCGGCACGTTCCCCGCCGTCCCCGCCGGTACGGAGTGGCGTGGCGCGGAGGCGTTCCTTGCCGCGCTGCCAGCGTCGTGGGCGGTGGCGAGCGTGTGGAACTGCAAGGACGCGTTCCGCCTCGAGGTGCGCGGAGCGCTGCGTCTGTGGCGCGCCGCGGCGAGCGCCACGCGCGCCGCCGACGCCGCGCTCTCGCCGTGGCTGCTCCGCGTCCCGTCCGTGCCCAACCTCTTCGAGCCGTTCGGGATGCACTTCCTCTACGGCCTCGGCGGCGCTGGCGCCGACGCGCCGCGGATGGCGCGCGCGCTGTGCCGGCACGCGCACAACGTGGCGCGCGCCGCCGGGGCGCGCGTCGTGGCGACCGAGGTCGGCGCGCGCGACCCGCTACGCGCGGCCGTGCCGCACTGGCCGAGGCTCGGCGCCGAGGACCTCTGGTGCATCAAGAGGCTCGCCGACGGGTACGGCGACGGCGCGCTCGGCGACTGGACCAAGGCGCGGCCCGGCGACTCCATCTTCGTCGACCCGAGGGAGTTCTAGCGAGGCGTTTCCGCTTTCGCTGGAAATCAGTTTTCAAGTTACTGTTTGCCGTCGATCTCGGATCCGATGGCCGAGAACGGTTCGGCTTGCTTTTTTGGAGGACCTGTCCATAGTTTCATCTTCTTTTACATTTTGTCATCAGGGTGTAATGATGTAGACAAAAGGAGTTTTTTACCTTTGTGGCCAGTGGCGGAGCCAGGGACTTTTACTGCTGTCGCCTGACATCGATAAACTCATGCAAAATCAGTGTTAATCACTGTTTAACACTAGAAATCAAAGGATTTGACATCAATCTTCAAAAGGCCTGACATCGGCGGCTCAGCGGTCTGGCTTCGCCCCTGTTTGTGGCGCCTCAACTTGCAAAACCGTAGTCAAAAGAGTCCACTTATTAGCCTCCTGTGACCTTTTGCTAACGAACTGGAATGTTCCTTTGTGGGGAGGGGGGCATGTTTTTTCTCGAGCACGCATGAGACCTCCATAACATTATGGGAGGGCCGAGGGGGGCATGTCTCCCTCTAACCTCTTTTATCTTAATATCTGATCTAGATAGTATGTGGTAGCTAGGTAATTGTTTCGATCACTTGTTCCACGACCGTAACTAATCTTGGAGCGGTAAGTGTGAGGAGCAATGCACCTTAATCTCCTTTGAGTTTTAGACTGAGTCCAATAAGCAGATGCAAAATGAGAGAGCATGCCTCCATTTGCCTCGCACACATTACATGCATATGCATCACACAGGCAAAAATCCTCATCTCCAACAGGCAGAGGCAAACGCAGATGCATCACCCAGCCACGCGCTTCCTCTCGCGCTGCTTGTGAAGGGAGGGAGGGGAGACACAGCCGGAGGCAGTGTTATCCTAAACGGCCTAAACGGGCCGTTTAAACGGGTTTAAACGCTAAACGGGATAACACCGTCTATGCCGTTTAGCCCGTTTAAACACCGTTTATCCTGTTTAAACGCCATTTAGCCCCATTTAAACAGGCGTTTAAACAGATTAAACGCTAAACGATGGTCGACCGACTTGTCTACCGTTTCCGTCTAGGAAAACACTGGCCGGAGGAGGAGACTGTCAGACCGCCCCACCACGACCTCGAGGTCCTCGACACCGGGTTTCGCAGGAGACGGCGTGAGGAGGCCGCGTCGGGGAGGACGTCGCGCCGGGGAAGCCTCCGCCGCCACCGAGGAGGCCACTGGCCCAAATCGAGCAGCTCCGGATCTCCAGGCTGGCGGAGGAGCAGAGCGGGGCGTAGGAACTCCTCCGTCGAGGAGCGGAGCTGACGAGGCGAGCAGCGGCCGCCGCCGCTGCCCTCCGTCCCTCCAGATCTCCGCGGCCATAAAGGTGCCGGACATGAGGAGGGAGCCGCGCCGCCGGAGGTGACGAGGAGGGCGCGCCGCCGAAGGTGAGGACGGAGCCGCGCTGCCGGAGGTGAAGCAGGGGCTCGCCCGTGGCCGTGCCGCCGGAGGTGAAGCAGGGGGGCTCGCCCGTGGCCGCTCGCAAATGTATAGCAAGAGGTGATTCATTTTTACCTCTCCTATCTCCTCACAATGCAAAATGCTTACTCCTTTGCATCTTCTGTTGGAGCTTCATTCGGCTATGCACAGTGCCGCGGGGGAGGCATATATGCGTTTGCATATTGTTGTTGTACTCAGCTTACCAGTAGTAGTTGTTATGCCCTTGTACATAGCAATCATGGATTTGAACATGAAATAGACCCTCGACCATTCGCCATCAAGTTTGATGGATGTGTAGTTGCTGTTACAGGTGCTGTTATCATTGCACAGCACTACTGTTAGCTCATAGCAACACATTAGTACGTTCAGTTACATCAGTGGAGAAGTTTCAATTCAGTGTGCAATAGTACCACAAATCATGATCAGTTTAGCTTCTGTTTATTATTGTGCATTAATATCCAACTTTTCAATAAAAATTGCTAGCAAAATTAGATCGCAACAACTTATTTGGAAAAAACAAAAAAACTAATCACATATATAACTTGGTTATTGGAATGCTATCTATATCAACATGGCAATTCTCTGTCAACTTACTAACTGTAGTCATTTATTTGAGTCCTGAAATGTGGTTTATTCTAGTGTATGTATGTCCATTTCAACATCTCCATCAGGAGAGGCAGCAGCGATGCAGAAACGGCGATTAGCTGCAACCATTTGACTGACATGGCTGTGATTGGATTTGGCCATGACAACTGAAAAGGTACCACGGATTAAGATAAGTTTGGACAGGTTGATGATGCGTAGCCGTACAATGACATTTTGGCATGCATATAATTAATTAAACACCATGTTGATGTGCATCAACAACCATCGCCCTGTTCGCTTGGCTTATCAGCCACCAGCCAGCAGTACTTTTCTCTCAGAACAAACCAGCCACCAGCAACCAGCCAGCAGTACTTTTCTCTCAGAACAAACCAACACCAGCCATCAGCCACCAGCCAAACGAACAGGCTGCATAGCTCCGTAATACCGGATTAGGGGGGCAACACTTGAACTTGTAAAAGACGTTTAAGAGCAACTCCAACTGTTTGCTATCTTAGCTTATCATCCATCTAATTTTGACAAAACATGAAAAATTAGTGTTCAACAGTTTGTCAAAACAACTTGGCATCAACAGCCTGTTTGTTCGGCTGGTGGCTGATGGCTGGTGCTGATTTGTTCTGAGAGAAAAGTACTGCTGGCTGGTTGCTAGTGGCTGGTTTATTCTGAGAGAAAAGTACTGCTGGCTGGTGGCTGATAAGCCAAACGAACAGGGCGTGCATATATGCGCGCTAGTATCCGCGGCGCATCTGGTGGAATGACATAAAAATAATTTTGTTTCTGTCCCGGGGTTCCTGATGTAAGTTTTTAAGAGGTGGAAGGGCATAATATAATTTTGTATCTTCTCAGGGTCCTGATGTAAGTTAGATCTGAATTTGGCAAGTCAATTATGCCAAACTGTTGGAGATGAACTCTTTTTTTACTTGGCATATATTTTTAGAAGTTGGCAAAACACAAGATTTGCCAAGTAAAATTTGGCAAACTCTTGGAGGTGCTCGAAGTTACAAGGCTATTGTCATCCATAGTGTCACTCTCGTGTCGTGGGTCCCTTAGCATGCTATACGACAAGATCTTCAGAGGAAATCTAGCTAAAAACTCTTACATATATGCTGCTTCCATCTTTAAATATATGACGTTTAGAACAAGTTAGTTAGTGAAAAAAAGCTTCTCTAGTCTAGTTGGTTAGATGAGCTGAGGTATGGTCGCAACTAGTTGACCGGATTTCGATTTCTTACTAGAGCGAATTAACGGAACTATTCTAAGAGCATCTCCAAGAGCTCTGGTATATGTGATGAGTTAGGTAAAAAAAGAAAAAACTTTATCAAAACTCGGATCCAACAGCTTTGTATTTTACTCAGCTAGCTATCCTGTTTTCTATTTCCTCTCCCTCGCTAGCCAAAAAAAGAAGATCACTCCCACTAGCTATCTTGTTTTCTATTTAGAGGAACTGTTGGATTTCATCATCTTTTTGCTACTATTTCATTTTACATAATAGTTAAATTATAATTTTAGCTACTCGTATAAACAAGAGCTCTTGAAGATAAACTCGTGGAGCGGTCTTACCCCACCGGCTCAGTTTTGGACAAGTTAGTTGGTTCATATTTCGAACCAACTACCTTTGTCGCTAAACATCATATGCTTAAGGATGAGTAGTATATATTTGTTGTAATAATGACTTAAGCAATCTTCCTCCATTAGGGGTGTGTGCGCACCTTTATTGTGTCTAATCTATTGCCACCAATCATCCTGCATGCCTGTATGCCTGCAAGGAAATCTTCAAATCTGCATCCATGCTCCATGGTTGGTGCTTATGCAAAGTCTAGAAGCAACAAAATGCAGTTAACCTTTTCTTTTCCTTTTATATATAAAAGTGGGGCATGCATGCAATTGGAGCCGTTGCTGTCTTGCAGCACTGGCAAGAAAATCCAGCATGGAGATTGGAGTCCATGCCGACACTTTGTCCCTGTGGCCCTGGCAGACAATCTGCTTCGACCCAAACGAACCCAATCATCATGTCCTGTAGAGTGTCGTCGATGGAGCACTGAATTTTTTTTGTCAGTGCTGAACATGAACAACGAGCAGTAGGGATCCGTTAGGCCACTGTCTGCAGCTGTTTCTATTCTCCCTGCTGTCGTCTCTCTTCTCAAAAGTGGTATCCTCAACAGAAATGCAAGTACAGGAACAGGACCATTAGTACTACGGTGTACTTGTACTGTTACAGGTAGCAATGCAAGAAGTAACGTGTGACTTTTGACCGATTTTTTTTGGCTCTGTATATGTACAAGGACCTGCTGCCTGCCAATCATTGGCCTCCTTTTTGTATCGTCAGTTGCAGTGCACATACAGCTGCAGGTAGCAATGTTCATGGGATGGAATAGCTTCTGCTCATGGAGAACTTCTGTATGTAGAGTACTCCCTCCGTCCCACTTTAAGTGCACCTCTAGAGTTGAATTTTTTTTATATATTTTTTCTATCTCGATTTTGCAAAAATATATGGTCCGCTCGAAATTTTGCAGAATTATACATCTGCCGTCGTGGGCCATGGCGGTAGGAGCCTACCGCCAGGCGGCAGCGTGGCCCCCAGGTAGCGCCGTAGGCCACGGCGGTATGTTTGGACCTACCGCCATGCGCTGCGGCTTTAGGTTTTTTTTTTTTGGTGAATTTCAATTTTTGAAGCATTGATAAAACGACGAACCATTAATACTTAACGACGAATTACAGAAACAAGCAATGGCACGTACGACACAAGTACCCTAACTTTGTGCCGCTGCTAGTCCTAACGTGCCTTAGGGAATTTAGATAAACGATTACAACATTTGTAGTCTAGTTGTACGAATAGTACCCGGAGAACCCGGACATCATAGACCCGCCGGAGTGCTGCGAGGGCATGTAGTACCCCGACGGGGGTGGAGTTGGATCAGATGGTGGCGGGGGTGGAGTTGCTGGTGGAGTGTTGTCCTTCTTCTCGTGGCACGGACAACAGCAGAACTCGTCCTCACACCCGGTGTTCGTCTTCACCACCATTGGTCCGGTCACCGGTCCGTCGTCGTCGTTGGTAGATGTCGGATCTGGAGAAGCCAATGCCGACGCGAGCTCTTGCCTCAGGTTGAAGATGACAACATCCTCGAGGTAGTTGATGTACTGTTGATACAGGTCAATAGCTGGGGGATCCACCCATTGCACGAAACCGCAGTTATCTGGTTGTTCGGAGTACTGCAGAAACCGTGATTACATTAGTAAATCATAAAATGATGAAGGACAGAGGTCAAGGAGTTTTGCTTACCCATGCTCGTGAGCAATGCCAGAAGCGTCGACCAGAGTTGTCCCATCCCTGATAAACCTGCATCACACAGAACTCACCGTGTGCACACCTTGGCCAGTTCACCGTTTGATTTGGTGCGTACTTTCTAACATCACGCATGGATTTGAAATCTCTCTTGTCTAAGACTGGAAAATTGCTGTTGAACTCTGGATCTTGCTGGCTCCACAGTGCTGGACCGAGGGAGTCATCATCATCATCCCCAGTCCAGGAACTCATTGGTGCTTGTTGTGTTGTGAAGTGAGACTGGAGAAGAGTGCTCACATATATGTAGGCAATAAAGCAGACTGGACGGTGGACCATTCGATCCGGGGCAAGAAAACGGGCAGTGACTCAGAGGAAACACACCCTAGTACTAGGTACACTGTTTGGTGCAGTGACTCACAGAAAACACACCCTATGTGTTCACTGTTTGGTGCAGTTCACAGAAAACACACCCTAGTACGAGTTTTACTGTTCGCATCTGAAATGCATCTGAAATCAAGTTCTTAAAGATACAACCCGACTCTAGAGAATGATGAAATGAAATCATAATTTTTTATGGATACAGTAGCACTCAGCGTCGAGTACTCTACGTCTACTGGGTACATCGGGGGTATTTCCCCTTCCTCATAGCATCCGGCCCAGCTTCCTTAGCCCGGCGAGCTCTCTCCCTCTTCCTCTCTCTATCTGCTTCACGGGCCGCGGCCGCTTCACGTTCTTTGATCTCCCGGCGAATGCGAATTTCCTCCTGCTGCTCCTTACGTTTTTCTTCTTGTTTTTCTACCTCAACCATCCTTTGCCACCTCTCACGTGCTGAACGACCCGTCTCCTCGACGTAACGCTTGTCTTGTTCGGACTGCTCACAATCTAGCCACTGCATAAAATCACAGAGAGGAGGTGGAGTCTTTTTTCAAAGACAAGTTAGCACATAATAAAATAGCAATGACATATTATTTATTTAGTAATGCAGTTAGTTCTTACTTTTGGTCTAACATTGTGACATGGTGGGAGGGGGTCATGCTCGTAGTTCACGCACATGAAGAACCTCATCCCGTAGCAGTACCCGAGAACGTTGCACTTGACAAGCTTACAGTTGTCACAGCAGTAGCACATAGGAGTGTGGATCCCTTTTGGCACCGCAACCTTGTCCTTCCTACTGGTGAGCAACTCCAAATCCAACTCAGGACCCGAGGAAGCCATTGAAAGCCTACAAAAAAGATGAGAAATATGATAATTCATTACATGTTTCATTTGAAATTAGAGAACAAAACATAACAGGATATGATAATAAATTTGACGACAAGAATAAAACAACAAGCAAATGAAAAGGTAGTTCAATTATTACAACACGATAACATGCATAAGTTCAAATATTACAAGACCTTGCCAGATAAAATGGTTCAAATATTACAAGATGATAACATGCATAAGTATTTTAAATATTACAACACGGTAACATAAACAAGTACGGTCACTGCATTCCTTCATTGTAGCGACTGGAACGACGTCCACGTGCACTAGCTGAAGGTGGTGTAGAACTGGCAGTGGAAAAGTAAGATGCTTCGGTGCATTTCTTGTAGGAGTGTCCTTGATTGTTGCACTTAGAGCATATCTGCACCCGAGGTCCAGCTTCAGCCTCATCCATGTTGTTCCTAATCCTCTTCTTCTTGCGTCGACCGACACCTTGGCACATGGTTGGATCTGGATTTGGTATGTACAACGCACTGTCTTTGGGGTCTTGAGTGAAAGTTCCAAGATGCAGGTAACCCTCAATAGTGTGGTTCCAAGTGTCTAAAATGGTTTGCTTCAAAAAGTATTTAGGCACGTAGCGACCCCAATGGTTATTCTTTGTTGCAAGGCATGCAGCGATCACATGTGAGCAGGGGTAGTGTAGCAGCAGTGGCTTCTGGCAAGAGCATGAGCATGTCTGATTCCCAATAACTGTTTTTTGTATTGTTATTTCACCATTTGCTTTTTGCGATTTGGACTGGCAACATATCTGATATTTCCACTGCACTTCCTTGCCAGGATCACGACGTAGAGGTTGTGGGTAAGCTTTGTGAGCAAGAGCAGCCTTCTGTTTTTTGTTCAAGTACTCAGTCATCCATGTTGAATACACCTTCTGACAGTCCTGCATAGCTGCATGTGCTGCAGTAGCACGGTCAAGAAAGTACTTCACTGTGCGGTACAAGAAGAACTCAATGATACCAACAAGAGGGAGAGCTCTGGCACCACGCAAAACAGCGTTGTAGATCTCAGCAAAATTTGTTGTCATTATCCCATGCCTCACACCTCCCTTATCAAATAGGAGACACCATTTCTCCTTAGGCTCATTCTGAATCCACTGGCTGAAGGTCTTCACAGCACGTCCCCTTCTCCTTCTGACATTTGGAGCATCTAGCCCCACGTCCTCTAGAGAAACTGGCTCTTCCCCAGGTTCAGTACTTACTGGGTTCTTAGCTATCTCTTCTGATGCTTTCTTCGTCAGATCATCTAAATTTTGCCATAGGTCGTAGAACTTTTTCTCCTGATTGGTCGAACATAAGCGCTTGAACAATTGTGTAAGTTCTTTGTTCTTGAACTGGCTATGAAAGTTTGCTCCCATATGCCTCATGCACCACCTGCTATGCACATCTGGCCATTGTGCTGCTCTGTTACGCTCTTCACTACCTTCTTTGATGTCATTAATGGCCTGCAAAATACCTTTGTGTCTATCGTGTATCACACACACGTCTGACACATCTCCTACCACCATCTGCTTCAATCTCTCCAGAAACCAATACCAACTGTCACCATTCTCTCCCTCTGCAAAAGCAATTGCCAATGGCAACAACTGATTGTTGCCATCTGCAGCCACAGCTGTAAGGATTGTGCCCTTGTATTTTCCTGTTAGGAATGTGCCATCTATGCAAATAACTAGTCGATACTGTTTGAATGCAGCAATAGTGGGACCCAATGCTAAGAATGCCCGCTGCAAGACTTGCTTCCCTGGCCTTGATACAAGATTATAAGTCTTGATATCATAATAACTACCAGGATTTAGCGTGGCAATTGTGTTCAGCAATCGAGGCAGATTGTCGTAGGATGCTTCGTAAGTTCCCCACCTCATCTCCATTACCTTCTTCTTTGCCATGTATGCCTTACCATAACTTATCTGGTACCTAAATTTCTCCTCAATTGCCAAGATAATGGACTTAGGCTCATAAGCAGGATTTTCCACAATCTTAGCAAACATCTGGCTGGCCACAAAACCGGATGACAAATTACGATGGCTTGCATCCAGCTGCTCAAGTACACAAGTGTGATCCACAACAAATTTGATCTCCCAGTAATTTTTCCACTTGCCCTTGGAAGCATACACTCGAAAAGGACAGTTGGGCTTCAGACATTGTACATCATATATATGTGGAGAACTCTTCACTACCTTGAACTCTCTCTGCAGAGTAAGGGTGGCCCACCTCTTCACTGCATCCTTCACCTCTACTGCACTCTTATACATGGCGCCAACAGAAACCTTATTGTCTCTATACTCCCAGGACACATTCTCACCAGGATTGACAGATAGCTGTGAGAAATTGTAACTGTCCCAGTCCCTTGGAACTAGCGGGTCATCCTCATCATCTGAGGAGTTCTCTTCCAACCCACGTTCATCCTCATCAGCCTCCATTTCGTACCGCCTGAGTACTTCTTTATTAACTTCCCCTTCGTCAATTTCACCACGGGCCTCAAAGGGTGTGTCACCATTTCCTTCTTCTTTCTCAGTGGAAGCACCATCTCCTTCTTGTGGCTCAGTTGCAGGACCATCTCCTGCTTGTAGTTCAGCCTCACCCTCCTCAGGCATTTGACTACTAAACCCAGCCTTATGAACAACTTGGATAAACAACATCACAGGCAAACCTATTTCACATGCTGTTTTGATATAACTCCTCCAATGTTCAGTGCCTTGAAGTGGCATAAGCTCCCAATATAATGACTCACTCCTGTTGATTAGAGCCATAATGGACAAGTCATGTTGCTCTGCATCTACATGGAATGCCCTAAAAAAAAGTCGGTAATGGACCCCCAAGTTCTTGAGGCTGCTCTTCTAATCACATGGTCAACCAAATCAAATTCTGACAAGTCAACTCCATGTTCACCATATCTAATCTGCCTATTACCGAAATACAACTTGACACTGACATCATCCGACATGTCTGACAGCATGAAAAAAAACACTATTAACAAGTGGATCTGCAACTACAAAATATATCTACTTAGAGCTACACTAAAACTGTAATTTTACTAAGCAGATCTACACTAAAACTATATATTTACTAAGCAGATCTACACTAAAACTATATATTTACTATTATCACAGTTCAAATTATTAAGTATCAGAGTATTACCTCTAACGAGACGAAAAACCGGCAGAGCTTCGCAGCTTCACCACCTCCTCCTCACTCCTCCTCTTCCCCCTCTCTTTCTTTTTTTTCGAATTATTATGACATTTTCGGCTGAATTTCGGTGTTATATAGGCAGCCAGATCCTAGCGCCGTGGGGCACGGCGCTAGCAGGCCTGCTGCCGCCGTGGCCCACGGCGCTAGGGCATAACGCCATAGCCCACAGCGCTATGTCCCTAATGCCGTGGGTTACGGCGTTATATCTGTCGCACGCTACGGGCCCACTGTTGGTGGCTCCTACCGCCGTGGGCCACGGCGTTATGTCCCTGACGCCGTGGGCCACGGCGGCAGATGTATATTTCTGCAAAATTTCGGGCGGACCATATATTTTTGCAAAATCGAGATAGAAAAAATATAAAAAAAATTCGATAGAGTTTGAATGTGAAATTAGTATAGATGAGAAATGACGATATTGCCCCTACACAGATGACAGAGATGCAGCGAGCAGTGGCGACGTGGAGGTTGCAAACAATCGCAGCAGTACCTCATGCATAGTCCAGAGCCTTCCATGCCTTCAGACCAAGCTTCGGTGCTTCGTTTTTTAATGAGTGTTGTGCACATGCTGGCATATAAAAACAAAATACCTGTTGGTACTGCACGTTTATTTTGGGAAAACTTTTGAACTCCAAATATGCATTTAAAGTGGGACGGAGGGAGTACACTGCACTACAAGTAGAAGGAGATAGCACCGTACCTTTCTGCCAAACAGTAGCTGCTAGAACTACAATTTGCTGGGTACAAATTTGTTAGTTCTTGTTTTTTTTTGAACGGACGAGAGCTGCTGATTATGTTGATAAGATGAAATCTCAGACAAAAGGGGAAAAACAACTGCAACCCTATAGCAACTAACTACGACGAAGAACGACAACTCTGCTAACAAACAACTTCACTCACAACATGATCCGTATTAGCACAACATCATCCTCAGAGAAAGCAAGAAACCTCCACCAATATGTCCAAGAAGGCAAGACTTTTTTGGTTTGAAGAAATGCATATAGATATTTTCAAGAAATAGATGAATGAGTATCTCATTTTTTTTGGTTGAAGAAATGAACATCTTAATAAATTCGTTTTATCCTGGTAAACAAATTAACAAAATATTCGATCTGAATCCCTGGAAAGATCTAGGGAGAAATAAAGGAAGAATAGCTAAAGTTTGTAGCGCATCTACGAGAAAGCAAGATGTGCCTTTTCTGTCGTCCACAAACTGAAAGAAGATCCAATTCAGAAAAACAAACTGAAAGAAAAGATTCCAACAAGGCCCGGGCCCACGAACTGGCCTGGAACTGCACCTTGGTGGCCCACGTATCTATCTGTGCACTGATCAAGCAGAGCCCATGGGCCCCAGCTGTCTGCCAACTAGTCCGGATATATCTCCCATTTGTGGTAGTAAAACAAAGTTGGTTGTACCGACATGTCCTCTCAACAAAAGTAGACCTACTTTCTTGCACGATGTGTGATCCCTTTGCCATAAGTTGATTGATAAACCCCAATTATTGTTCATGGTTAATCTTGTCTGTTAGTGCTCTTTTGTGTATTGGACATACAGGACAGGTGTGTTAGGTATTTGATTTGGATGCGGCTAAGATTACTCCATTTAGGATATGCATATGCTTTTTATGTACTATTGCTGTTCAGATTTCAAACACTACATTTGTGTGCTTGTTTTCTTATTTAGACACGAATGACATCATATCAATGGAATTATGAAAATAGGGTTCTTTTTGGATCATTAGCCCATAGGTGGAGGGCTAATGTCTCAACCTTTTTTTTGAATGCATGGCTGTGTGGTGTGGTAGCTTTACATGATTGCTCAACCGGATTAAATGTCGTGTGAGAGCGCCGTGCCCTTCCTGATTGAAGGCATGATGTGATGTTTCTAGGTGAAAATGTTGATCCCGATTTATATTGGATTTGACGGCGATGTCATATCCATATCCAATGTCGCTTTTCGCCTTGGAGGCATCATCGTTGTGAACTTGTCGCAGATCTCCACCTATTTGTTGGTGCGGTGGAGGATGGACGAATTTGGCTTTGGATGCTTTTGGGGCTAGCTTATGTTGAGGTAGCCTTGATTATTTGTTTCATTTGGTTAGTCCTAAGGTCATTATCGCTGACTTGGTTGCCATTAATATATATGCCCATCTATCTATCTATATATCTATATATATATATATCTCTATACATACATACATACATACATACATACATACATACATACATACATACATACATACATACATACATACATACATACATACATACATACATACATACATACATACATACATACATACATACATACATACATACACACACATATATATATATATACATACACACACACATATATATATATATATATGACAAGTTTTTTCTACACCCGCGTGTAGTTACTCCCACTAGTTAATTAGGTTAGCGGGTTTGTTAGGTTCCTTTAGGTGTGCAATTAACAAAAAATTAATTAACAATAATATAGAAAAATCCTCCGTATCCTTCAATTTCGGAAGGATGCATGCATGCATCTGCATGTCATATCCGATTGATAAGCCAGATGCGGTTACTTTTTTATTCGAATAGTCAGATGCGGTCGCTTATTTTCATGTGTGGAGTAGCTTTCCTATATACAGCAAGACCCGTGTATAGTATGCCCACATACTATTTACCAGAGAGTAGATGCGCATATATTCTTATTTATGGGAAGTGTATGTTTGTATACTCGTCGAGAAAAAAGAGTATGACTACATACATGTTCGGGTGGAGTATGAGTACATGTTTTCCGGGAGTATGCATGCATCCATATTTTGAGTTTAGTGAGTATGTGTACATACGCGCCTATCAGGAGTATGAGTACATACTTGTTTAAGTAGTTTAAGTTCATACCTTTTAGACCAAAAGAGTGTATGTGCGCATACATGCTCGCTGGGAGTACGCAAACATACACGTATACAGATTTGACTAAGGCATGCAGTAGATTGAATATATATATGCTTTTGGAGTATACATACATTTGATTTATCAGGGAGTACACTAGTTAGGTACGTCCACGTACAGGCTACTCTTATATAGTATGCAAGCATACTTTTTTAAACAAAGTATGTATCCACACTAAACAATACAAGTAATTATGGCCGATGATAGGTCGATGGATGATCTTGCCGCCGGCCTGCATGTTTCACTCACTCCATGCGTCGCAGCTAATCTTGGTGCCTCCACAGCCTCGACGCAGATGAACATGGGGGAGCCCATGGAGATGATACCGGAGGGCAGACGTCCGCGTGTTGGCATGCGGCGAGAAAGGGAGACGATATGCTGTGATCTGGAAAAATTCTGAGAAGAGTATCAAGTGATACTGCAATGAAAAAAAAAGTAATATTGAAGAAAAAATTGTGTGAGATACATTCAAAGAATAGGCAAAATGCATGTCAACGAATCTACTTCATGCATTATATCTCTAATTTAAACGCGCGCCGTGTCTGATTATAATAATAAATTACATGCAGGATATCAGAATTAAATAATCACAATTCACAAGAAGAAAAACAGACGTAACGAAATTCACAATACCGCGCAGTTGCCGTCGGATGCCATAAACAATCTTTTGGCAATTCATGCAGAAAACAAACAGCAAACATTCAGATCAACTTATCTTCTCCAGCGATGAATTCTCTTCATTTGTCCATGCATGTATGAGATCCAGAATGAAAGAAAAGAATTAGGATTAGGATTAAAGAAAGCATATAAAGAGGATACTCAACATTCTCCCTGGATCAATGCATGCTATCGCCGTTACACGAGGACCAGTGTTGACGGCGATCAGGATCATCAGCAACCCCAGCTTCCTGCGTTGTTCGATAACACGATCGAGCGGTCTGGCCGGCGGCGGCCACCCGATGAACTCCCTGCCGCAACGGAACGGAGCCTGCGCCTGGCACTCGGCCGCCCCGCAAATGACGTTGCAAAGAAAATTGGATGGATTAAATAATACCAGGTGCGCTGCATGCCATCCCACGCGATGGTTTGGATTGGGGGTTATTCTTCCCAAAAACGATGTATTGGGGGTTATCTTAAAAATCCCCCCCCCCCTCTCCAAAACATGTCAACTCACGCCAGAATGCCAATAACTATTTCCCAATATTTCAAAACACATCACATTCTCATAATTAGATCCATTAATTGGGCTGCCCACCTTCGAAATTGTTGTCTTTTTCCCCTCAGGAACACTAACGCAAATTATTCATTCTATCTTTTTTCCTCAACAAGAATCCAGACGTGAATTTTTTTAAAAATTTTGTATCTTTTTTCCCCTCAAGTTCCTGCTGGCCTGCTGCAGCATGCAACACACGCGCGCAGCCGCACATGTGGTCGAGGACTCGAGGGTCACGCATGCAGGGGTAGGTCGGGCCCACAGGCCGGCCACCAATCGTGCTTGCACAGACGAGGCTGGGGGTGATTGGGGGCAAGACCACCCGCAAATATGCGCGGTGAGCGGTAGAAAATTCGCAGTGCTAAAAAATTGGGAAAGATTTATGGGATCTGTTGGACTTCATTTTTCTTGTTTTTCTTCCCAAAAAGAATTTTAGCAGTCATATACACGTTCTCTTGGAGATGCTCTACATGCATGCAAATAAATACCCGTTAGCATTATTACATCTGGGTTCTCTCGGTGGATAGAGGAGTAGTAGTTACACGCAGGAGTAGAATAGATTTTCCATATATATATATGAAAAATCCATTATATTCCTCCTAAAAATGTGGGTTAAGCTTGGATTTCTAGCTAGTGAATCATAAAAACTAAACCTGGGGCGCAGCATTGCCGCGCTATTGCTAACCAGTGGTGTTTCCTGGTAGGAGCAGTGAGCTTTAGAATTGGATAGAGAACCCTCTATTTTATCTCTAATTGAAGACCATAAGCCCTTTAAGCAAATATCAGCAAGGTCCATATCAGTAATTGACAAATTAAAGCACCGGTTTTTAGTTTCTTTAAACCTTTTAATGTAAGAAGAGACGGTTTCATCTCTACCTTGCCTAACCGATGTTAAATCTGTCAATTTTAATTGCACACTCCCGCTATAAAAGTGATCATGAAATTTACGCTCTAACATATCCCAAGATATAATAGAGCCGGGAGCAAGTGAAGAAAACCAAGCAAAAGCGGTGCCAATCAATGATAAAGAAAATAAACGCACTTTAAGAGCATTATAAGCACCCGCTTCACCAAGTTGAGCCGTATACTGACTAATATGCTCCCATGTGGTTCGGTCATCATCACCACTAAATTTGATCAAATCAGGCATACGCCAACCACGTGGGAGAGGAAACCTATCAAACTCGGGGTCGTATGGCTTTTGATATAGATTAGTATTACCAATATCAACACCAAGTTTATTTTTAACCACGCTAGCCAAATCTTCCTTAAATTTATTAAATTCCGCCCAATTAGGATTATTTGGCTGTTGCGGGGCTGTATTCACCAAATTCATCTTATTTAAGTAGGGAGCTATCTTAGCTTGAGCTAGCCTATAACTTTCAAACACATCATCAGGAATTAAATTTGGTTGAGCAGATGTGTTAACTGTTGTATTATAATGAGGTCCAGCATTACCAACTGTATTAGAAAAATTAGGAACCACTGAACTCGGCACAACAGAAAGTGGTAAAGGCTGTTCGGGCACCAATTCCATGGCGCTGGTCAGGCCGGTCTGACCGCCTGTCAGGGGCGGTCTAACCGCCCCGGCCGTGTTCGGCCATTGCGGCTGGATCGGCGTTTGTTGACCAACGTTGAAGTCAGGTGGCATGCCATACATGTAATTTGCAGTGTTAGTACTAGGCAAAGGCGCTAAGCTAGGATTAACTACCCCACTAGTATTAATTTTAGGAACACTATTACTAGTTTCATTATTATTGTAAAAATCAGCACTCCTATCCTTTTCAAGATCTTCTAATCTTTCTAAACGAGCAATATACGAGGCAATCAACTCATCACTTTCCACAGTCGTTTTTTGAGAAATAGAAGGATTTTGTGGAGATTGACTTACAACGGTAATTACCTCAACATTATTGTCGTTTAACTTGATCGCCGGCAGCTCGAATTCCTTCAATCTTGCTACCTTGCCATGACGATCCTTCTTGACGCCTGCTAGAAGTTGTACCTTCATGTACTCTTGCAGCGCCTGGAACTTCTGCTGCTCCTCTAGAGAGAGATCCTCCATCAAAGCCGTGATGATATTCTCCATATCAAGTTCGCACCGAGATCCCATCTTACTAGGGCAAGATTGAACGGTTTTGAAAACCAGATCTTCTTGTTCCCCAGCGGAGTCGCCAAAAGTGTGTTGACGCTTTTCCGGTCGAACACACTGGTGCGCTAGGTTGCGCGGTCGTCGAAACGCTCCTCGTCGAAACCACCAGCAGGGGGCGGTCTAACCGCCTATGGGGGGTGGTCTAACCGCCTCTGTCAGAGGATCGCCGAAAACCTAAATCCGCTGCCCCGGGAGGGACCCCGTCAGGGACAACGAGCCTAGGGTTGCTCTGAGATCGGCAGGCCACTCAGAACGTCCTTGAACGCCGTAGAGACGAGCAAAGAAAGCAAAGGGATTGGAAAAGCTAGGGTTTGGAAATAAAAGTGTAAAAAGATAATTGATCGATTGGGTGATAGGCCCTCAATCGGCCACGGCCCTTTATAAATAGGGTGGGACGGTCTTGCCCCGCAAGGAAACCTTTTACAACTCGAAATCTACAAGGATTCCTTAATTTGGTTCGGACTCAAGGGGAGGCGGTCTAACCGCCCCGGCCACGCGGTCTGACCGCCCTGGCCACTTTTGCCGGACCAGCTACAGTGCGACCCGGTCAGACCGCCCTTGGTACCCGGTCTGACCGGCCTGCCTGACCTGAGTCGGCTTTTGCCAATTTTGAGTGTCAACAGTCAAGTTATTCTATTTCAAGAGGACGAGGTACTCCCAATCCCTGTGATGGCAGCCTTGGGGTCGGGTCACGTGATCCAGGTTAACCCCGCCGACGCCATGAAGGGTAGCATGAAGGAGGACCAGGTAGTGCTCTAGATGCTTAGGGCCTGGGATGACCTTGCCGCCCGGGATGGTGCTCCTTGTCGAGGACCTTGGCATCCCTGGTGGCACAACCATCATCGCGCCGCTGCCCCAGGGCCCCGAGCGTGGCATGTCATGGGTGGTGCAGCTGCTGGGCGCGCAGGGTAGCATGATGGGCAATACCATTGGGTCGCGCTAGGGCAGCGAGCTCGATCACCTTCACGACCCCTGTGTTTTGTCGTGGTTGACTGTATATCAACATAATGGAGCTTTTGCAGTTGATTTCCATCGTGATGATGCGAGGGGCGGACCTACATTGTGGTGCCCTCACTCCAATTCTAGAAGCCAAGCTAATTAGCAAAATTTGGCCATATAAATTTTGTTACGAATTTATCTACTTTTAAGGTGTGCCCTCACTCAAATTATGCTCTAGGTCCGCCTACCCCTCATGTCAAGAGGTTTGTTTGGGCTTGGTCCCAATTTCTAATTTGAATGGCCCATCATTATATAAGTTGGGCTGGAATGACGGCCCACCTAAGTTTAAGCCTAAATCAAGAAAACGTGGTTTGTGTCCTCTCTCGAAAAAATGAATGAAAATGGAACCTTTGTGTGTGTTTTCGTGGAGAAACGCACGACACTCGTGTACCGTGAACAGGTTGTTTCTTTGTACTCCCTCTGTTTCATAATACTTGTTGTTTTGACTTTTCTAGATACATTCTTTTTGTTATGCACCTAGATATATACTTATGTCTAGATACATAGAAAAATGAATGTATGTAGAAAAACCAAAATAACAAGTTCTATGAAACGGAGGGAGTATGTACTCGAATGACTGTAACACCCTAATTTTGCTAAAATTTGTTTTAATAAACTTTGTTTAGAAACAATGCTTTGAAATTAAGGATCATAAGGTGTGTGTGAATTTTTAGGCATTAAAATATATTTTTAAAAATAAAATAAATAAATATAGGAGTTTAATGTTGCATACATGCTGGAGCATTGTTTTTGTTTTGTTGAATTCAAATTTGAGTTTGAATTCATAAGTTTGAGTGGTTTTAAAATTTCAAAAGCTCTTTCTTTTTATCCCTAATCCTCCTACCCAATCTGGCCTGTCTCTTGTTTCAGCCCACGTCTTGGAAGTCCATCCGTGCCCCTCCGAATCCTTCTGGCGTCCGTCATTTTCTCCCGACCCAGCAAATCTGGCCCACGGCCGGCCCGTCTTCACCCGCGTTCACCCGCCTCCGCCTTCAGCCACTGCCATGTGGGCCCCGCTTGTCATCCCCCACCTTCCGCCGAACCCGTTCCGCACCGAGCCATCGACGTGTGGGCCAGGGATGTCATCCCTTACCTCCATCCGCCCCGGACTATCTTCTCCGCCATGGCCGCCGCCCGAGTCCGGTCCTCCTTCGTCTCCGAGTGCCCCGGTCCTGCACGACGAGTCCGCCCGCCCTTCATAAACCCCCGAAGCCCCGCCGCCTCCTCCCCAAGTCGAGCCAGCCGCCGCCCTCGAGTCCGCAGCGCCGCGCCCTAACCCTAGCTCGCCGCCGCAAGCCAATCTGCCGTCTCGCCGCCACGCCGTCGACGAGAAGCCGTCCAGAAGCTGCGCAAGAAGGTGAGAAGCACCCCGAAGCCACTTGTTCACGTCCAAGCTCTCTACATCGCGAGTTAGACCTCGCCGGAGTTCTCTTTCCGCCGCCGCCCGTTGCGCGCCGTCGACGTCGTCTCCTCCGCCTCCCTGATGCCCTAATCTAGCTCGCCGTCGTCCCCGCTTTCTCCCCGGCCAGTTCCCATCGCTTATCGAGCACCCCGGCTCGTTCCCGGCCATGCTCGCCGGAGCTGTCACCCTGCACCGCCGCACGCCGCTGTTAGCGCCGCCGCTTCGCGCCTGCACAGTCCCTCCACCGTCCAGATCAGATCCAGCGGCCGAGATTGATCCGATCCAAGTCAGCGTACCGGTCAACAGTCTAACCCCCGGTTGACTGAGCAATCTTTCAAAAACACCCCTATCCTTTTCAAAATTTCAAGCCGGTCCTTCCACCATATAGAAACCCTTTCAAATCAGTCCTTTTCTTTTTGTTTTAACCCCTGTTTTCTTTTAAAATAGTGCCCGAGGTCCACAGCTTTAGTTTTTCAACCAAACCCCTCTGTTTTAAAGTTTTTTTATGTTTTAGCCCTCAGTTTCTTGCAGATAAACCCCTATAACCTTAGTTTCTTCACAGTTATGCCCTTGAACCTTCTTCTAGCCATATCTTCTCCGTTTTAACTCCGTTTTTCGCGTTCTTTATGTCCAAACGATCGTATCGAAGAGTAGAATAGCTTTTCGCCCCTGTTTTGCTTTGATCTTACTGTTTGGTGATTGTTTCTTATTTTATTCCATTGTTTGCTTGTATGTACTTGATGTGATGCGTAGAGAACGTTTGGGCTGAAGGATTTGAAGACCAAGAAGCTCAAGTGTCTGAACAGCAACAAGGATCTGTTGAAGGCAAGTCTACCTTGATGCATACCCGTTTACCTATACAACATGCATTTAATTCACTGTTCTTACTTTTGCTTGCATTAAATTGATGGGACCCTTTTTAAGGACATGACTAGATTATTTTTATCCCTTTACCTTGAACAACCTGGGTTTTAATTTATTGTTGGGTAGCTCTCGCTATGCTTAACTTGGTGGATGGTATTAATGAAACTCTATGAAACTTGATTTATTTATGCTATACCTTCATTTATACAAGAACACCTTGTTAATTGGAACATGGAGCGACCACCCAGGAAAACAGTGCAACCACATGGGTACATGGCTCTGCCTTGGCTAATTAATTAGTGACTCTAGTGTTGGGGTGATCTTACCTGATAAGGGCAAGGGGGAGCGCCAGTGGGGTATAGACTTGCTCTAGTAGGGAGTGTGCTTTGCTAAGACACGGTCCTACTAGGGGACTTTATACTCTGCAACGACTCGGAACCTTCGCGGGTTGCTTCACACTGGGGAAACTTTGTAAAGGCCTCGTAGCGTCCCTATGCAATCACACCTCGGTAGTGTGGTATGATGCTTGGCCGGCATCGCGTGGTTGGGTTTAAAGTTCCTAGAACTTTTACGTGACTTGTGGTGAAAGTGTACAACCTCTGCAGAGTGTAAAAGTAATCGATTAGCCATGCTCATGGTCAAGAGCGGCCTGGACCCTCGCATGATTAATCTATGGAAGTCAATGATTAACTTGATGCATCCATCTTCATTTATGTTGTTATTCTCTTATGTTAATTGTGGGTTTGGTATAAACTTACACTTGCTAGTATTTATGTTGCTAATAAAACTTGACCAACTAAAATGCTGAATGCTTAACCCTATCAGCCTCCACTATAAAGCCTTGCATGTTATGTTATGTTTTCGCTTGCTGAGTACGGCATGTGCTCACGCTTGTTTTTATTATTGCAACGACACAATCCGGTTGCTGTTCAGATTTGGAGAGATTTGAAGATTTCCCTGGAGACTTCGACGACTTCTAGGCGGGCGTGACACCAGTCAGCTGCCTGTGGTGTTGACCCCATCCGCTGCGTTGCTACTCGTTAAATATTAGTTCGTTTATGAGACATTTTGGTCTGTTATAATGTTTAATACTCTCTTTACGTTATGGCATTGTGTTTTGGTTATCACTGAGACGTTATATGTGTGAAACTTGATCCTGGCACACATATAATATGAGCATTCGAATTTGCCTTTAAATTCGGGTGTGACAACGACACTGAGAAATGGGATGAAGAAGCAACCTGCAAGCGCAGTATATAATAAGCCGCACCGTTCATCCAATCTTATGCCGACGTGTGGTGAAATGGTAAAGGTTCACCTTTCACCATAGAAGAGGTTGTCCACAAGCTCTCAGATACTCGCGACAAGTGAAACGCGAATCTTACACGTTCTAACATCATGTTGTTAGACATCGGAGAGCATTGGAAATCAACAGGACATCAGAGAGTAGACACACGCATATTGCACAATCTTTCAGCTGTCCGGTGTCGACCGGACATCCCTGGGCCCACCACACATGTGGGCCATGCCCGGGAGATAGGCCTGCACATCTGGACTACTCGACTAGTGGGCCGTGGTGCAAGATTACCACGGGCCACAAAGCAAGACAAGACGAACAAGAACTTATACTAAGATTAGGATAGCTTCTCATTACTCGTTATAGGCTACTCCTAGTCCTACTCGAATAGTACTCTTGTATCAATCCGACTTGTAACCCTGCCTCCCGTGGCATATAAGGTGAGGCAGGGACCCCCCTCAAGAACATACACAATCAATCAAGAGCCACGCAACATACATGACATAGGGTATTACGCACATTGCGGCCCAAACCTGTCTAATTGTGTGCCACGTGTCTCACCATCGTGTTCCTGATCTCGGCGAGCCCCACCACACAATCTACTACTTCGGGTATCCCGTGGTAGGCTCGGTGTCTAAAACACTGACAGCTGGCGCGCCAGGTAGGGGATCTCGTCGTTGATCCGCTGGCGAACTCGATGGTTCTGTTAAGAAGTAGATATAGATATATTCAGTTGTAATCTTGTACCACACACAAGGTTGTTGGTGTGAATCCGTGTAGATCAGAGTTTGTTGTAATCTCATGCAAATTAGTTGTAGATTTGGATAGACACCAACAACCTTAGCTGTGATTCTTGTAAGCCATGCAGGGGGCTTTTCCCTGCCTATTTAACAGACATGCGGCCTCCTACGGGAGGTTCAACGCTTCCTAAATTGTTTACATGGTAATCAAAGCCAACCTCTGAACCACATCCACCAAAATCGTTCTACAATGGCGAGCTCTTCCACCGGCGTCGGTCTCTCCTCCGCCATCGGCCACCCGGTCACTGAGAAGCTCACAAAGTTGAACTTCACGCTCTGGAAAGTGCAGGTACTTCCTGCCATTTGCGGTGCCGAGTTGATGGGTTACATCGATGGCACCATCGTTGCTCCTCCGTCTGAGATCGACAGACTAGATGGGAAAGGGAAGATCCCTAACCCGGCCTATGGGCCATGGCTGACAAAGGACCAGCAGGTATTCAGCTACCTGGTTGCATCTTTGTCTCGTGAAGTTTTGGCACAGGTTGCGACCTATGTCAACTTCCGCGAGCTGTGGCAGGCACTCGAGCAGATGTTCGCCTCCCAGACTCGTGCACACGTCGTCAACACAAGGATCGCCCTCGCCACGACGAAGAAGGGTGCCCTGACCGTTGTTGAGTACGTCGCCAAGATGCGCGCCCTCAGTGATGAACTAACGGCAGCAGGGAAGCCTCTCAAGGATGAGGAACTTGTTTCCTACATCATCACCGGGCTCGACATCAAATTCAATCCCGTCGTCTTCGCCGTTCTGGCTCGGGTCGAGACAATCTCTGTCGCTGAGCTATACACCCAGCTGCTATCATTTGAATAGTGGATGGATCTCCTTCACAGCTCCAACGACTCCAATTCTTCGTCCGCCAATTTGGCGTCACGAGGACGAGGTGGAGGCGCTCGTGGAGGCTATCGTGGAGGGCACAACAACTGTGGACGTGGCAACGGAGCAAGAGGTCGTGGTCGCGGCAACTTCAACAACTCCGGCATGCCCAAGGTGAAGTGTCAGCTTTGCAAGAAGGAAGGCCATTCTGTTATCAATTGTTGGTACAGGTTCGATGAAAATTTCGTCATCCCAGAAGAGAAGAGTGCCAACAACGCCCAGCAACAACTACGGTGTAGATACCAATTGGTATACTGACACTGGTTCTACAGATCATATCACAGGTGAATTGGATAAGATGGTGATTCACGACAGGTACACCAGTGGAGATCAGATCCATGCGGCGAATGGAGCAGGTATGAATATTGAGCATATTGGTCGTGCTATTTGTCATACCCCTGATCGTGATCTCTTTCTTAATAAAGTTCTCCATGTACCTAGTGCAGCAAAAAATCTTATTTCCATGCATCATTTAGCATATGATAACAATGCATATCTTGAGTTTCACCCCAATTCTTTTTTCATCAAGGACCGAATCACGAAGAAAACCCTACTGGAAGGAACATGTAGACGAGGTCTTTATCCTCTTCCTGCTGATGCCCTCAAGAATAAGCAAGTCCTCAGCATCTCCTCTGTCACCAAACCCTCTTTGGAGAGGTGGCACTGTTGCCTTGGACATCCGTCCTATCCTGTCGTCCAGCAAGTTATTCAGAGTCGAAGTTTGCTTGTCTCAGATGAGTCTAGGTCAGGGTCTATTTGTGATTTGTGTCAAAAGGGTAAAAGCCATCAGCTTCCCTACCCTAAGTCAGTTAGTCAATCTACTTTTCCTTTAGCTCTGGTTTTTTCCGATGTATGGGGGCCAGCATGTGATTCGTTTGGACGGAATAAATATTATGTGAGTTTTATAGATGATTACAGCAAGTTTACCTGGATCTATCTCCTTAAGCATAAATCTGAAGTTTTCCAAAAATTTCATGAATTTCAAGCTCTTGTCGAAAGACAATTCGATAGAAAAATTCTCGCTATGCAAACCGATTGGGGTGGAGAATATGAAAAGCTAAATTCGTTTTTTACAGAAGTAGGAGTAACTCATCTTGTCTCCTGCCCTCATGCTCACCAACAAAATGGAGCAGTTGAGCGCAAACATCGTCACATTGTTGAAGTAGGGCTCTTCCTTTTAGCTCAAGCATCCATGCCCCTGAAGTTTTGGGATCAAGCTTTTCTAGCCGCCACATATCTCATAAATCGAACCCCTAGTCGGGTTCTTCAAAATTCCACACCCGTCCAATGTCTTCTCAACATGGATTTTGATTACACAACTCTCCGTGTCTTTGGGTGTGCCTGTTGGCCTAACTTAAGGCCATACAATTCTCACAAACTTCAATTCCGTTCCAAACGTTGTGTCTTTCTTGGCTATAGTAACAAGCATAAGGGGTTCAAATGCCTAGACATCCCAACTGGACGAATTTACATCTCACGAGATGTCATCTTTGATGAATCTGTTTTTCCTTTTGAGACTCTCCATGAAAATGCAGGTGCAAGATTGAAATATGAGATTCTTCTTTTGCCTTCATCCCTTCTAAATCCATCTGCCTCAGGGGATGTACAAGTGCATGATCATGTGCCTAATATTCAGACTAATGCATCTACTGATGATTCTAGCAGAGCGCAGGAAAATACAAGCACAGAAGCACCCGGAAACCAATTTTTTGTGCCGCAGGGAACAAACACTGGACACGAGGCTGATTCTCGGACGGCTGCAGTACAAGGTTCAGCCGTATCTCCCTCGGATCCAGCGCCTGGCGGACAACAGTAGGTGGCGCAATCCTCCTCTCCCAGTCCTCTGTCGCCACGCGTCCCTCGGTCTCCCGCACCTGCGCACACCGAGCGAGGGGGAACAGGCTCCTCTGGATTGTCTGCGCCGCCGCACACCTCACAAATGCCACATGCCTCCGCGCCTGGATCTTCTGTGCCTGATAACAGTGCAACTTCTGAAGCTGAGGCACACCCTGAAGCTGAGGCGCATCTTGATACTTCTGAAGGAGCTGAAGATGTGCAGGTCAATCAACACGCCCACGAACTCGATTACAACAAGGTATTCGTAAACCCAAAATCTATACTGATGGTATTGTTCGCTATGGCTTGCTCTCGTGCACTGGTGAACTAAATAATGTAGAAGAAGCTCTGCAAGATAACAAGTGGAAAGATGCAATGGATGCTGAATTTCTTGCACTTTAGAAGAACAAGACATGGCATTTGGTACCACCAAAACAGGGAAGGAATCTTATTGATTGTAAGTGGGTGTTTAAAATCAAAAGAAATCCTGATGGCTCAATAGATCGACACAAGGCACGTCTCGTTGCTAAAGGGCATAAGCAACGATACATAATTGATTATGAGGACACTTTTAGTCCTGTGGTAAAAGAAGCTACTATAAGGTTGATTCTTTCTATTGCTGTCTCAAATGGTTGTTATCTTAGACAATTGGATGTGCAGAACACGTTTCTTCATGGTGTTCTGGAGGAAGAGGCCTATATGAAACAACCACCTGGATATCAAGATAAGCGCTATCCAAGCTAGATAAGGCCCTCTATGGGCTGAAACAAGCCCCAAGGGCATGGTATCACAGATTGAGTGAAAAGCTAATAGCACTCGGTTTTAAACCCTCTAAGTCAGATACATCTTTGTTCTTCTACAGGAGTAAGAATATTACAATATTTATTCTGATCTATGTTGACGACATTATTGTGGCCAGCTCGTCAACAGAGGCGACCAGGGTTCTTCTTCAGGATCTGAAATCTGAATTTGCTCTCAAGGACCTTGGAGAACTGCACTATTTCTTAGGCATTGAGGTGAAGAAAGTACATAATGGTATTATTTTATCTCAAGCTAAATATGCACAGGATGTTCTAAGAAGAACAGGGATGTTGAATTGTAAACCAGCCAATACACCAATGTCAACTACTGACAAGCTCTCTACATACAAAGGTGATCCACTCGGGCCACCAGATTCTACAAGATATAGAAGTATAGTTGGGGCCTTGCAGTATCTGACATTAACAATGCCAGATATATCATTTGCTGTAAACAAAATCTGTCAGTATTTACATGCTCCAACTTCAGATCATTGGGCAGCTGTTAAACAAATATTGAGGTATATTTAGTTCACTCTTGGTATGGGACTGAAACTGTCACGATCACCTTCTATGCTTGTCAGTGGTTTTTCAGATGCCGATTGGGCTGGGTGTATAGATGATAGACGCTCGATAGGGGGTTTTGCAATATTCCTAGGACACAACTTGATCTCATGGAGTGCTCGCAAACAAGCAACTGTATCATGCTCAAGCACAGAGGCAGAATACAAGTCGATGGCGAATGCAACAGCTGAAATAATTTGGTTACAATCTCTACTGAAAGAACTTGGCATTAGAAGTCCCTCTGCTGCCAGGTTATGGTGTGACAACATTGGAGCAACCTATCTCTCAGCTAATCCGGTCTTCCATGCCCGTACAAAACATATAGAGATCGACTACCATTTTGTTAGAGAAAGAGTGTCTCAGAAGTTGCTTGATGTGAGAATTATTTCTACAGGCGATAAAGTTGCAGATGGGTTCACCAAGGCTTTGCCGGTTAGCAAAGTTCAGCAATTCAGAAACAATCTGAACCTGGTACTACCCGGTTAAGATTGTAGGGGAATGTTAAGAAGTAGATATAGATATATTCAGTTGTAATCTTGTACCACACACAAGGTTGTTGGTGTGAATCCGTGTAGATCAGAGTTTGTTGTAATCTCATGTAAATTAGTTGTAGATTTGGATAGACACCAACAACCTTAGTTGTGATTCTTGTAAGCCATGCAGGGGGCTTTTCCCTGCCTATTTAACAGAGATGCAGCCTCCTACGAGAGGTTCAATGCTTCCTAAATTGTTTACAGACTCCTATCATCATCAAGCCAATCGTCGCTTTCCAACAAGGCGACACCTTCGTCTTTGGCTGTTGGGTTTGTGTTGCTGACGGCACTGGGTCGTTCTTGTGTTTCCTGGCATCAACTCCAGAGTCGAAGATCAAGTCCTCGACGCTTACGCAAGCTTCGATAGAAGATTTTGTCGAAAATTTTGGCGAAATTTCATTCTCTGACCTGGTCAGAGAACTCGAGTCGGAGTCCGAGTACAACTCGGCTTCGCCTCTAATGCAGACTGAGTCACTTTCCCCGCATACACAGCTTGCGCTCAGCCTGGATTGTCTACCACCACCACCCCTTTTCGGCCATCGCCATGTCAGCGCTGCTTACCAAACTGCATTGGACATCCTCGCGCCCTAGTTCGAAGACCGTGCTCGAGTACTCTTCGGATTCGGAAGTCAACCTCGACTACTTCGATTCAGATTCATCTGAGTTCGAGTTTGACTATGGTTCCGATTCTATTGAAGCACAACAACTGTCTGGTCCTGCTCATGGACTGGTGATCACATCGACACCTGAGTTTAGATTCGTCTACTGGCCTGAGCATGTGCCTGCTGGCCTTGTCTTGGATGGTCAGGAGCGCTTTATCGCCTGTCTCGACAACTTGCCCTTCCAGGAAGGTACCAAGCTTGTTGACTATGACACTGATACTGAGATCATTGAGAGTACGGGTACTCACTCGTCTCATCGAGAAATTTTCGTCGTCGATGCATCTACTCCGCAAGGGCACCGTGCCAATTATCGCTTTCCGGATGATGTCTCTGATGATGAACTCTCTGTTAATGCTCCCGCTGATGAAACTGCGGAGGCCAAGACTACACATCGTCAGCGGAATACTGATCGTGCAAACCTTCGCCGTGAACTCGCGGAAGCTCTACCTACTCGTAACTTGCAATAGGCTCTGGATGCGGTAGCTACTCCTCAATATCGCACTCCAGAGGAAGCTATCAACGCGATCAACTTGCTTGGTCTCTCTATGCCTCGTGACAGGGCGGCTGCAGAAGTCACGAAACTGGCTGAACTAGCCTACACTATGCTACGTCAAGGTGCCAGTACTCCTAGTCACCACGGCAGCAGTGGGGGTGCTCATTGCAACACTCACACTCCTAATCGCACACGTCCGGAAGCTAGCAACAAGGGCCATGGCGGTGATGGCAGTGTCAATAGCAAGTCGGGCGATTCTCGCTATGATGCTCGTACAACAATCAACGCCAGGCGTGCTGAGCGTGAGAAGCAAAAGGATACTGATTCTAATTCCTTCCCTACTTTCTCTGCTCGACTTCAAGCTCTTTTTCTTCCGGAGAAATTCAAGCCCTATGGTATCTCCAAATATGATGGCAAGCAAGATCCAAGGTAGTGGTTGTGTTGTTATGCTTTGTCTATCACTAATGCCGGGGGCAATGATGATACTAAATGTATCTATTTCCCTTTTAGTCTGGAGAAAGAGCCACTCACATGGTTCGAATCTCTTAAGCGAGGCTCCATTGACAACTTGGGACAACTCAAGCAACGCTTCACTAGCAACTTCGCGGGTTCTTTGGGTCGTCATGGTACTCGTATGGACCTTGCGTTGATCAAGCAAAAACAAGGCGAGACTCTTCGTAAGTACATGCACCGCTTCTTTGAAAAAAGAGCCACTGTTGTTGATATTACCGAGAAAGAAGTCATAGACACCTTCCAGGATGGTTTCTATGATGACAGGCTATTCCAAGACTTCGGTCGCGCTCGCCCAGCTAACATCACCAAGCTCAAGGAGATGATCACTCACTGGGCGGATGAGGAAGACAAAACTCGGAGCCGATTCAAGCATCTTCACAACAACCAGAACAACAACAACAACAACAACAACAACAACCATAATGTTGGTGGAAACAATAGTGGCAAGCAACAGTAGGGCAATCGCACGGGTAATAACTACTCGAGCAATCCTAATCGCAAGCGCAAGCCCGAAAATATTGTTGCAGCCATGGAACCCACCGCCAAGTCTGCAGAAGATTCCCACTAGGCAACGTTGACCAAGCAGAAATGTACATGGCACCCAGAGGGTCATCACACTACAGAGCAGTGTTACCAACTTCACCGTGCACGGAAGAACACACCCGAACCAGTGCACCCAAACCCAAGGTTTCGCAAAGAACAAAGGGAAGAAGCCTAACACAGACAAAGACACTAGGTTTCAAGACCCCTCCAATACTGTTAATGCCATCTTTGGTGGGATTCCAACCAAGCGCATGCAAAAACTTGCTCTCAGAGAGATTATGTCCATTGAACCAGCAACTCCCAGTTTCTTGAAGTGGTCTGAAATCCCCATCACCTTTTCAAGGGCGGATCAATGGACTAGTTTTTCTGAGCCAAGGCGATATCCTCTCATTCTGGATCTAGTGGTAGCAGGCTCCAGGCTTACCAAGGTTCTCATTGATGGTGGCAGCGGTCTCAATGTCCTGTTTGCCAAGACCTTGAAGAAGATGGGCCTTGATATCACCAACATGCTTACCAAGACCAACTCGCCATCCTATGGTATCATCCAGGGCAATGCGGCTGTTCCTTTGGGTTCAGTCGTACTACCCATTACCTTCAGGACTAAGGCTCATTACCGCACAGAGTACACAAAGTTCGAGGTCGCTCACTTCGAGACTTCTTATCACGCCATCCTCGGCAGACCTAGTCTGGCGAAATTCATGGCTATTCCACATTATGTGTACCTTGTACTCAAGATGCCAAGCCCCAAGGGAGTACTCTCACTGCGCGGGGACTTGAAGCGTTCTTACGACTACGACACTGAAGCTGTGGAACTTGCCTCCACAAATCAAGTCCCCAATGCTATGATGGAAGTCTTCACTGCAGCTAAAAAGCTTGCTCCGAGCGAGCTTGAGGTTCCCGAGAAGACAGATATCAACAACAAGCCTGCACCAGCTAGTGACGTCATGCTCAAAGTCGTGGATCTTGGTACCAGTGACAGCAACAAGACGGCCATGATCAGTGCACATCTTGATCCTAAATATGAAGACGTGCTCGTCAACTTCCTTTGGGCTAACCGCGATATCTTTGCATGGAAACCTTGTGACATGCCAGGTGTGCCTAGGAGGTTGATCGAGCACTCACTTAACGTCGATCCTAATGCTACCCCCAAGAGACAACATCTTCGTCGCTTTGCTGATGACCGCAGGGATGCTATCAAGAAAGAGCTCGCCAAACTACTTGCGGCTGGCTTCATCCGAGAAGTATTTCACCCGCAATGGCTTGCTAACCCTGTGCTTGTCAGAAAGAAGAACTCAAACGATTGGAGAATGTGTGTCGACTACACAGACCTGAACAAGCATTGCCCCAAGGATCCTTTTGGGTTGCCACAGATTGATCAAGTCATCGACTCCACGACGGGTTGTTCTCTACTATGCTTCCTTTACTGCTACTCAGGCTATCACCAAATCGACATCAAGGAATCTGATCAAGAGAAAACCGCGTTCATCACCCCATTTGGCGCTTATTGTTACACAATAATGTCCTTCGGGTTGAAAAATGCTAGTGCTACCTACCAAAGAGCTATCCAAGCGTGCTTCAAGAGGCAACTTCACAAGAACGTGGAAGCGTACGTGGATCACGTCGTTGTAAAGACTAGGGATCCAGACACGCTTATCATGGATCTTGAGGAAACTTTCGCCTCACTACGGGAGTACCAATGGAAGCTCAATCCCAACAAGTGTGTCTTTGGCATATCATCTGGATAACTACTCGGGTTTATCATCAGCCATCACGGCATCGAAGCATACCCCGAGAAGATTACTGCCATCTCCAACATGCAAGCTCCGACTACTATCAAGGATGTTCAGAAGCTTATTGGATGTATGGCAGCACTCAATCGCTTCATCTCACGACTTGGAGAATGGGGTCTACCTTTTTTCAAGCTACTCAAACGGCAGGAGAAGTTTGTGTGGACAACAGAAGCTGATCAAGCTCTTACACAACTCAAGGAGTTCTTATCCAAGCCTCCAATCCTCACAGCTCCTCTGCCAAAGGAAGAGCTACTGCTCTACATTGCTGCGACTACTAATGTTGTTAGTACTGCCATTGTCGTTGAGCGACAGGAGGAAGGCCATGCCTACCCTGTTCAGCGGCCGGTCTACTTCATTAGTGAAGTCCTTTCAGAATCCAAGGCTCATTACCCTCTGGTACAGAAGCTACTCTATGTGGTTCTGATTACTTCACGGAAACTCCGCCACTACTTCGACAGGTACAAGATTTCTGTGGTTACTAACTACCCGCTTGGCGAAATACTGCACAACCAGGATTCCACAGGAAGGATTTCTAAATGGGCAGTAGAGCTCGGTGATCTATCGCTCGAGTTCAAATCTCGCAGTGCTATCAAGTCTCAAACCTTGGTTGATTTCATGGCTGAGTGGCGGGAGAATCAAGTTCCAACTCCAATCGAGCGTCCAGAGCATTGGGTCATGTACTTTGATGGTTCCCTCAAGCTGGAAGGCGCCGGTGCTGGAGTACTTCTAATCTCCCCCAAGGGCGAGCAACTCAAATATGTTTTGTAGATCTTTTGGAAGGTCTCAAACAACGAAGCTGAATATGAAGCTCTACTGCATGGTCTTCGGCTTGCAGTCTCTCTTGGCATCACGTGACTCCTTGTTTACTGTGATTCTTTGGTGGTCATCGATCAAGTCAACGATTCCTGGGATCGTAATGCCGAGAATATGGATGCGTACTGTCAAGAGGTACGCAAACTTGAGAACAAATTTCATGGTCTTGAGTTCCATCATGTTGTCCGCGATAATAATGTTGCTACGGACGTCTTGTCGAAGCTGGGATCTACACACGCTCAAGTACCAGCGGGAATCTTCGTCCATGAGCTCCACAACCCATCAATTCCGGAGTTGTCATCTGCACCCATAACTACTAATCCTATTTCAGTCCAGTCTGATTGTGAAGTGCTTATGATTGATGTGGACTGGAGAACTCCTTTCATCGACTACATAAAAAACCAGCTGATTCCTGAAGATAAGTCAGAAGTCGAGTGCATCTCACACCGCATCAAGGCTTATGCACTAGTCGGGGATCAACTCTACAAGTGAGGCGCAAGTTCTGATGTACTCATGAAGTGTGTTTCTCGTGAACAAGGCAAGGAAATCTTAGAGGAGATACACAATGGAACCTGTGGCAACCATGCTTCTTCCCGCACATTGGTGGGAAAAGTTTTCAGACGTGCTTTCTACTGGCCTACAACTCTTGCTGATGTAGAAGAACTAGTCAAAAAGTGCCATGGATGTCAATTCTTCGCCAAGCAACAACACGTTCCAGCCTACAAGCTCATCACGATACCACCAACCTGGCCTTTCGCTTGTTGAGGGCTTGACATGATTGGCCCTCTCCCAAATGCGCCAGGGGGATTCAACAGAGTTCTGGTGGCTATCGACAAGTTTACCAAGTGGATTGAGGTCAAGCCTATTACCTGTCCAAAGGCTGACAGAGTCCTCGACTTCTTGGATGAAATCGTGCATCGCTATGGGTTCCCCAATCGCATCATCACAGACCTGGGTTGGAATTTCAACAATCACCAGTTCTGGGAGTATTGTGAGAATAGTGGGATTGATGTCTGGTATGTCTCCGTCGCTCATCCACGTGCTAACGACCAAGTGGAACGCGCCAATGGGATGGTACTCGACACCCTCAAAAAGCAGTTGTACGATGTTGCAAACACCAAAGGCGGCAAGTGGATCAAGGAACTACCCAATGCACTCTGGGGGCTACGTACTCAACCTACTGCTCCCACAGGGCAGTCACCCTACTTCCTGGTCTACGGCTCTGAAGCCATCTTGCCTGTTGATGTCATGTGGCGATCTCTGGCGGTTGATTAGTACGAAGAAGGCGTAGCTGAAGAAACAAGACAGACATATATCGATAGTCTTGAAGAAGCTCGCTGCAACACACTTGTTCAATCAGCCAGATACCTCAAGAAAATTCGCCGCTACCATGACCGCAACGTTAAGGAACGCTCCTTCAACGTTGGTGACTTGGTCCTCCATCGTATCCCGAACATGGCAGGACATCACAAACTCAACTCGCCTTGGGAAGGCCCTTTCTTTATCGCGAAGGTCACTGGCCCTGGCTCATATCGTCTCCAAACACTTGAAGGTGAAGAAATCGACAACTCCTGGAACATCGACCAGCTTTGTCGGTTCTACTTGTAGGGGGTCACGACAACTCTTTCCAGGCGGCTACGGCTGCAATTACTCGTAGGGGATCACGACAATCCTCTCCAGGCGGCTTCGGCTGCGACTAATCGTAGGGGATCATGACAATCCTCTCCAGGCGGCTTCGGCTGCGACTACTCAAAGGGGATCACAATAATCCTCTCCAGGCAGCTACGGCTACGATTACTCGTAGGGGATCACGACAATCCTCTCCAGGCGGCTTCAGTTGCGACTACTCGTAGGGGATCATGACAATCCTCTCCAGGTGGCTTCGACTGCGACTACTCGTAGGGGATCACGATAATCCTCTCCAGGCAGTTTCATTCTGCGACAACTCGTAGGGGGTCATGACAACCCTCTCCAGACGACTCCGTGTCGTATAGAGCAATAAGTGGCACATGCTGTCCATGTTTCTATTTTCATTAAGAGGCTGTGGCCTAGAGTAACACCTTTCATAGTAGTGTCTCAGTGGAACTCTAACACAAGTTGCTGCTACAGCAAGATGAGTTCATCACACTTTCTCCTATGGTCTTACTCGTTCTTCGGAACATTCTTGCGAGTACTCTCTGTTGACGGCTGTTAAGTGCTACTTTCAACCCTCAATATTCTCACATAAAATGGAGGCATATGCCTAAGTTGTTGTGAGACATGATATGGTATAATAGAGTGCTATGATCTTGTGCTTAGTGATGCTTGACATCCGGAGTTTTCCTTTTTGAAAAAATCAAAACATGATGAGTTCCTCAATGATGAGAATTCCTATCCAAGGCCATATGTAGATTCTAGCTCTTGTTAGCCTCCACATATGCAGCTTGTTCTCTCATTGAGCTTTGTCAAATTGTTGTGACCCTTGTTCGAACTCATACCCCCCTGATCAAGATCACGTACATGTTCATGCTAAAACTTCTACACTGGAAGTTAGCATTCATCATTTGTTCCATTTTGCTTATGCATTCTTCCACAAATAAAACTCTATGCATCTTTGTATCATTCATCCCTCTCCAAATATCTCCAATAGAGACAAAGGGCTAGCTAAAAAAAGAGAGAAAGAAAAAGAAAAGCATGCTTAAAGGCATGGCAAAAACAAATAAAGAGAGCTAACCCAAGTCTCGAAAAATTCTAAAGGAGAGAAAGGGATTGATACGTGCAAGAGAAAGAGTTCCACCATATAGATGGTTATAACTAGTACCTACTCCGGGGCTAGTGTCCACCTTACCATCAATCCTTCATTCCCTCATAAAAGCATGGTAATATCTAGCACCCATTTCCGGGCCTAGTATCCACCTTACCATGCTCATCACCATCACACACATATGCACATCTTGATCAGGATTTATGTTTGTTTCTTCCTAGGATCCGGTCTTTGACTTAGCAAAATATGAGAGACAAGTATGCCACATTTCTTCCCTACCTACAGCTCCACATAAGCCTATTAGGAGTAGGATGTGAAGAAAGGCAGCATTGATGCCTTGGTGAGGAACCATACACTTTTGAGCGATTCGAGAGTATCATTTGAGGAACTCTGATTTTCTTTTGAAAATTTTGCAAAACCTCTGGATTGATAGCTGATCAAGGTATGAGTGATTATGCATTTGCTATATAACCATTCTGTCTCTCAACCGCCTAAGGCAGGTGAAGCTATATGCCCCATGACATCAGGTGAAAGGTAAGGGCATTGCCAACTTGTTCAAACTCTTGGTAGAGTACTTTGCTTTATGTTTGCCATAAGTTGAGAATACAATATCGTAGCAACTTCTGATCAACCAACCTAAGTCCCTAATGTCTTGCTTCGAGATGAGCAAGAGGTTAGCTTGGGGGAGTTTGTTGGTGGCTGTAAGGTGCTACTTTCAGCCCTCAATATTCTCACATAAATGGAGGCATATGCATTATTTACTTGCATTTTGGATTGAATAATGTAGTTCCACTTGTCCTTGGAGATTATTTGTATGTAGGTGAAATACCCATTAAATGAGATGGAAACCCACCTTCTATGGAAGAACCATGCCAACTCAGCTGAGGAGGTGGCCGCCACCAAGGAAACACATGGCATTCCATGTCACTGATCCAAGGGAGGCACTCACCGACGAATCAGAGAGCGACACATGGACTTCACATGGATCAAGGGGCCCACCTCGGATACCAAATCAAGCCATGCACTGGGGGAGGATCAAAGGGCCCACAGGGCATCCACCCAGAGAAAGCACAGGCCAGGGGGCCACCCTAGGGGGCCGACCGATCCTAGGATCGGCCGAACCGACCTAGTGGTGCCCCATCGTGGTCCTCCACGTGGCGGTTGCTCATTGGTCTATTGCCTCACTCCCGGGTGTTTTGGTGGAGTTTGAGCCCCGAAGCAAGCCTCCTTCTTGCCTATAAATAGAAGGGGAGGGGCTCCCATTTCTCACACACCACTCTCTTATTCTCCTCTCATTTTTAGTTTCCAAGGCTAGGGGGTAGGCTAGAGTAGCTCTTCTTCAGGTTCCATGTCATCTTTGGAGTCTAGGTATGAGTTCTCTTTTATCTTTATTTCATTGTATGACTTTGATCTACTTCAGTTATTCAGCTATTTCATATAAAGTCATGGTAGATCATATGCTTGATATGTTCTTGAGTTCATCCTTTGTTCATCATTTAGAGGCTTGTGTTCTCCATGAACACTACCTTTTTATCCACTTGAAGGATGATAAACTCATTCCTTATGTGTTTGTTCATAAGTTAGAGGCTCGTGTTCTTCACGAACACGACCCTTTGATCTTGTTGACTAGACGTAAGAGAGTTCGTATCCGTTCGTATGTCTAGCCTTAGTTGATCTTGTTAGATGGCATGATAGTGTTGCATGAGGTTTGTGTTCAAGCTACGGTACTCGGTCTAAGTTGACTAGTCTTTTGGTGGCTCTCACCCTGGGTCACATAGCTCGGGCCGGGTGAAGTCTAGCAGCAATGCACGCATGGTGCCTGGGTTGTGTGGCTATGTTAGTTATGAGCATACCCCCCGTAACGATAGAGGTAGGCCGCAGTGGTGACAGCTGTTGGACCCTTTGGAACCCTCTGTGTTGGGGTACTTGTTGTAGGAGTCTAAAGTCTAGTTTCATAGAGTGCTAGTCGTCGCGGGCTAGCTCCCTGTTTGTACCTGGGTGCTGAACCTTACCCTCTCATGCAATGCTCATGCCTATCTCTTGTATCTTCTAGCTTTGTATGTTTAGTACATTAGAACCTAGAGCTAACTCGTATGTTCCCCCTAAGCCGTAGTGTGCTAGAGTAGAGGTAGAACTGAGTGTGTGTCACACTACCCTTTCATATCTTTTATCTTACCCCTGCCTTTGAGTTTGTTGTTTCCTATATCTATCTCTTAGTTTACATTCAGTGCAAAAGCATAAGTCTATGATATCCACCATTGCCTTCCACGGATATGATACCCTTAGAATATTCTCCTTCCTTGGGGAAATGCTACAATGGTTTATCTGTGCGCTTGCAGATTCATTCATGATCGTTTAGATTTACCTTTGGCAAGTCTTGATGTTCACACTAACTCGGCATCATTAGTGGTGACGTTAAGAAATGCCAACAGGCATTTCTGGCGAGGTCGCTAGGGATGGATTCCAAATACGTTCTTAAAGTGATCGCGCTAAGAAATGCCAACACTCTCTCACTAGGCTCATAGCCTCAGAGGTACTTAAGGCACTATTACTCAATTGTGTATCCAGACATTGTACTTAACACAATGTACACATTTATCAAGATAGTAATAAAGTGATTATCCTATATATCGACTTGTTACTGTATCTTTGCTTATTTCACAACAAAGCCTTCTTTTACGCTGCTACAACTAAAGGTTTCCTATTTGTTGTGATTAAGCTAACGTTCTTCGGAACATATCTAGACTTGAGTACTTCTACTCGAGTATCGTATCTCTTTTTTTGCAGCCGTACACTCACTCATCATGAACTCGAGTACATGGCATCCAGACAAGCAAACAAGGGATCCAGATAATTGACTTACACAAGTTTTCAATTATATTACATAAAACACTTGTTTGGAATTACACTTGTTTTCCATAGTGTTTTTTGTCCTACAGGTACATCTAGCGCAGATCAATAAACTTAGAGACAGCTTCTGCGATAGGAGATGTCTGTTGCATCAACTCATTGAGCCTATCGTCGGTGCAGTCTCCAGATCTTCCGCCCATGATGACCGTCAGATCTGCATCCGCGTAGAAAGACTTGATGAAGCTTAGCACCTGATTATGAATAGTGCAAGCCAACCGCTGAGCATACTCCAGAATCTTCTTCGGCGTGTCTTTCAACCTCTCCACAAGTGGATGTGGCTGTACTCCCGCCTCTTTGGGTTTGAAGAGACTTGCCACTGGCTCGGCTGCTTCCATCAACACCTTCAATTCTTCACGCAGGCATTCGGCTTCTTCAATCTTGGTCTTGAGCGACTGCATACAAGTCAGCAGGTCATATGATCCGTCAAGTCGTATCTGCATCTCATGTTCAAGTTCCATACAGTGCACCTTATAATCTGCTTCAAGGTCAAGGCGAGCTGATTCTTCACGATTGAAAGCCAACTACCAGTCAATGGACCTCTGCTTGTGCCTTTCAACTTCTTCAGTCAGCTCTGCATAAGACCATGACAACTTATAAGCGCGAAGTTTGCAAGAAATAAGTACCCGATAACAAGTTCAGAAAGGGGGAATACCTTTATTCTTCTGGCGCAGTGACCTGTTCTTTCCGATAATGTCATCCTTCTGCGCCGTCAGCTTCTGGATCTCATTGTGGTACTTGGCGGCATTGCCATCAAGCTTCTCCTGCAGCTTCATAGCCAATGTTTTTTGCTCCTTAAGTTCTTCTCTGAGCTGCGCGACTTCCTCAATGTGCACGACATGTTGTTCAAGCAAACGAGTTTTCCGCTTTGACTGTTTGACAACTTCCTGAAAGTACAAACAACTCAAGGGTTAGATACAAGTTATTTTCGACTACAACTACTCTACAAGGGACTATGTTCTCAAACTTACCGCAAAGAGTTTCTCAACACTGCGGAACATCTCGGCGTGTGCCAACAAGTTGTCCTCATCAACAACACGTCTGCACAAGGGAACAAAGATTGGCGAGCCTTCCATGCATGAGAACGACGACCGCGGTGTCGACACTCTCTTCTCAGATGCAACGTCCGCAGACCAGAATGTGGGGATGCCGGAAGACACGATGCTGACCCTAGACAGGGTGGTCGCACAACAAGGCACGGTGATTCAGCTACAGGACACTGTGGATGATGGGCGTGGCATCGATGCCCTCTTCACCAAGCTGGATGCGCCGCTCATGCCGCAACCGGCGGCACACCGCACCCGCCAACGACGCACTTTTGACATGACGAAAGTGCGCCGGAGCGCCCGTCTGGCTAAGAAACCGGTGATTCTGGCGGTGGAACGCGCGCAAAGGAACCTATGCCACAAGTTGGCTTACTCCGCGGACGAGCTGACTCCCATTGAGGAGGTGTTGGGCGAATTCATCGCCACGTTCCACAGCCCACTGCCGGCTCACGTTGTCGATGCCGTGTCAGTAATCTTCAACCTCGACGATGACAACTTCGACCTTCTCGATAATGCCCTCCTCTAGCACACCGGGACAACGGTGGCGGACCTGGACCCCCTTAACGGGGAGGTTTGATGCCTATAGCTTCACTAGAGAAGGAAATTTGGAGACCGAGCAACATCCTCTCGCGAAAGGCCATTGCACACGACGATTATGATTGAGATTTGGCCGTTTGGATTGGTGGATCGAGGTGGAGTGAGACGTCAGACTTCTTTTGTATTTAGTTTTAAGTTGTAGTGCGTGAGCCTACTGTGTGTTACGATGGGAGAGTTTGTCGAGTCCGAGCGCTCAAGTGTATTTTTTTTCTTTTTTGCTGGCTAGCCGGCTGTTCTTCTCTTCTTTATCAATGAAATAGACACTGTCTTGTGCCCGTTCGTTAAAAAAAAGTTATTTTTGAGCCAATCTATTTCATCGAAAGCACCAAAATGCTGTTCAGAGCTTCAGATGCCATAAACACTATCTGGTGAGTGGTGACTGCTTGATCCTTTTTTTTGTTGCTGCTGATGCATGGGAAAATTGGGGCAATAGCTTGGAAATCTCAAAATGCCTCAACTATTATATGAGTTACTTGTCTTGCTGTCAGATATACATAGTTCAGAATAAATACCTGCTTCACATAGTTAGCCTTAATTGCCAAGCATACATTTGAAAGACCCATATTTAATGCTATAGCAACTGAAACAAAATGGTTACTTAAAAAAAAGTTACACAAGGCATGTGAATGCACGATAACCTTATCTTAATACAGATACCACAGAAAAACTGGAGTAAAGAACAACGAAAGAAACAGAACAGAAAATGCATGCTGCATGATAGAAATCTACATTGCCAACATTTTAGAGATCTTCCTCTTCTCACCCTGTGTTTTCCTGGTAACCTTACAATCACGCTCAATAATTTGGCAGCTATATATGTACTTGTGATACGGAGGCAAGTGAGATTCCCAAACTAGGATGTCTATTTCTTCATGAGGTCTAACACTCCCGGTCCCATCAAGAATGTCATGCAAAGTCATTTTGGGAGCTTCTTCAGTCACAAGCGCTATGTGGTCATGGTTGTGAACTACACAATATTGACTAGAATCAACTACTCTCTGAAGAAATATATGATCCCTGTTCATCCTACAATCACTTAGGCTTTTCCTGAACCCAGGTTCATTTTGCCTCCTGTTGTCCTTGAAGCATGCAAGAATCCTGTTCCAGCTCTGTGCATTAAAATTAGATTTTAGATCCATAGCTGTTTTGTTTAAATATATGAAAGGTCCATCAAATGCCTTATATATGTCTTGATCAAAGTACTCATCGAAAATCACCATAGCTATGGTGCCAACCTCGGTTGCTCTTCAGGGTCTGCGCTTCCAAACACAAGTGCCTTAAAGAAGTACCAATATGCCTCCCGGGAAAAAAAATTCAAATTTTCCTTCTTTATCAATGAAATAGGCACATCCTGTGCCCGTTCGTTAAAAAAAAATTCAAGTTTAGAGCTTGTGTTGTCCCAAAATTTATGATATTTGTTGGGGAAATTCATTTTGTACCTAACCCCAGGTCCCATTTTGGCTAAAGACCTTCGGGCCGAAGAACAACGACTCTGTGCATTCGATGGTTGTGCAGGTATGGCGTCTTCGGGGCTCACGGAAGCGAAGGATCGAAGGCCTCAGGCGCCCGAAGGTGAGGGAAACCTTCGGGCTGAAGACGGAAGCAATGTGAGAAACAGTACACGAGCATGAAGGAAAGCGGGTGGCTCCATGACGCGAAGGTTATCTGGACAGGTGCGAAGCGGGGCAAGGCGGACCTTCGAGACTGTGTTGTTTCACCGAAAGGGTGCAAGGAAATTGATGCTCACGTGGAAAGCGCCACAGTGTAAAGTGATGAGTTGTAACAGAGGAGTTAGCAGTGTCGGTGTGAAAATACTATAACACCCTCAAAGATCCTTTGCACGATGTAAAAAGCAAGGGTAAAAATGTAAAGTGTAAATGTTACGGGCCTATTTAAAGGACCCAAGAGTAATGAAAAAGGGGGGAGAGGAGTCTGAGGAAAAGCTACTTTAGCTTACCCGAAGACGAGTGTGAGTTTTACATGTGTGTTTAAGTGAGTGTTTTGTTGCATTTGTTGGCCCTTCTTTGGGGACGGGTTTCTCCCCAACATTTCTGGCACCCACTGTGGGTCGTCCCACCACAACTCAATGGCACCGAAGAGGGCACCAAGGAACACCAATACCAATCCACAAAGAGCTACCGATGACCCGTCGGGAGCAGAGTCCGAAGGTCCTGCCAACGAAGGGGCGAACGCAAACACAGACAGAGACATGGTGCTAAGTCATGCACTAGTCGGCCGAGACGGAGCACTTGAAGACATCGCAGATGGAAACTTCGAGGTGGACCTCTTAGACGCAGGGATTTTGGACGAGGATATCATTTCATTGAGAAGGGTAGAAACAACTATAGCAGCAACATTGAGACAGATGCCAAGTTCGTCCAACATCCGGACGAGAGCTCGTGCAGAAGCGGCATTTCTCAAGGCCAAGGGACCACAGACAGGTGATCCATCCCAAGATCAACTAAAGTATCAACAGATGCTGAAAGACATCCAAAAAAAGAAATCTCTCCTACAGCAACTTCGCAAGGAGAAAGAACAACAAGCAATCATGTAGAAGACAACTCAGCTTCAAGAACAGATGGCAATCTTGCAGGCACAGCTAAACTCTCTGCAGGAGCAATCAGTAAGGTCTGAGTCAAGGCCAGAACCGCAGCAAAAAACATCACCACATCAGGGGAAGAAGCGAAGTAGGCCAGTTGTTGTGGATGAGTCTTCGTACGAGTCTGAGGAATCATGGGCATTCGACTCCGACGAAGAGGCGTTCGTGGAACGTAGACCACGTCACAAACACAAGGGTTCACAATCTTCCAAGGACAAACCGTCGACACTACTCACGTTTGAGCTCGAGCAAGCAGATTGGCCACCAAAATTCAAATTACCATCTTCGTTGCCAGAATATGACGGTGAGTCAGACCCATGACAGTTCATTCTTCGGTACAGCGTGGCAATCTGTTCGGGAGGGGGCGATGATAGAGCGAAGGCGAAGGCTATGATCATGGCATTAAAAGGCTATGATCAAGGCATTAAAAGGCTCTGCTCAGCAATGGTATGCGTCGCTGCCCAAAGGAAGCATAGGTTCATGGAACCAGCTTTGGGAGAAAATTGAAAGCAACTTCCAAGGGTTTCAACCCCAGGAACTCACGGCAAATGACCTTCATCAGATAAAGCAAGGGGAAAAAGAACCATTGCAAGAATACATAAAGAGATTCACAAAAGCCAGAGCAAAAGCGCCAAATTTCGAAGAGTCAAGTGTAATTGACGTCATCATAGGCGGGCTCAAGGTGGGACCTTGTGGGGAATACTTGGACAGGCGAAGGCCAGCTTCGGAAAAAAAGATTGTTCGAAGTTTTGCAATCATACAGCTTATCCAATCGGGGAAAGCAAAGAAGAATATAGGATTATCATGCTAGGAAAGATGCAGCAAAGGCTAAGGAAGAATGGAACAGGAGGCCAAACACGAACAATAGAAACAGAACAAACAGTCCAACGTACAATAGGGGGGCGTGAACAATGTCTCATCCGAAGGGACAACAAATAACCAAGAACCTTCGCAGTCAAATCAGCAAGGATCCACGAAATACTCAACGCCGCCTCCGTTGACAGTTTGTTCCATACATGGCAGGAACAAGGGTCACTGGACTTATGAATGCAGGGTGACAATCAAGCAAAAGGAGGAAGAGGAGAAGAAAAGAGTTGCGCAGAACCAATTAGGTTTTCTCAATAGAGCTTCGTCTGCAGTACCTTCGGTGGCAAATAGTTCAGTGTCAAACTGGTGTCACACCTGTTTTTCTAAAGAAAACCAGATGCATAACTATATGTATGCCAGGATCTATTTTCATACACATAGTGACATATAAGTGAATACAGAAACAGTATCACGTAAGAAAAAGGAAGATTATCAGAGTATTACGCTTAAATCCTGGAAACGAAGGCACCAAACATCCACAAGCAGTCGACTGGGGGTTGCGTACGCCTAGCACCAGCAACATCTTCACAACAACTTCACAACAACTTCCTCTTTCTGAGCAACATTATTTATAGCAAGGGTGAGCACATGTCGTACTCAGCAAGTGTGGGGAAAGTATGAATGCAGAGGCTTGACAAGGAAAGGCTGACAGGTTGACTGCATTAAGCACTTTTAGTTGGTCAAATTTTATTAGCACCTGATTACTAATAAAGTATAAGTATATACCAACCCACAATTAATATAAAGAGATGCCATAAGCATATGGCTAACATAACCATAAACCACGATTTAAGTCCATCTCCAAGTTCAATTATCATGTGAGGGTCCAGGCTGCTCTTGACTGTGAGCACTGCTAATCGACTAGTTTTACACTCTGCAGAGGTTGTACACTTTCACCACAAGTAGCGTAAAAGTTCTAGGAACTTTAAACCCAACCACGCGATGCTGATCAGTCATCATACCACACTACCAAGGTGTGATTGCATAGGGACACTACGAGGTCTTTACAAAGTTTCCCCGGTGCGAAGCAACCCGCGAAGGTTCCGAGCCGTCGCAAGGTATAAAGTCCCCTAGTAGGTACCGTGTCTTAGCCAAGTCCAACTCCCTACTAGAGCGAGTCTATACCCCAACTAAACGCTCCCCTTGCCCTTTCGGTAAGGTCACCCCAACACTAGAGTCCCTAATTAATTAGCCAAGCCAGAGCCATATAGCCTTGTGGTTGCACTGTTGTCCTGGGTGGTCGCTCCATGTTCCGATTAAGCATGGTGATCTTGTATTAACCAGAGATATATAGCATAAAAGTAAAGCATGTTCATCATTGTTGTTGTTCATTAGAACCACCATAGCCCAAGGTAAAGCAGCTAAGCAGAGCTACCCAACAGAAAGGTAAACCCAGGTTGACAAGGAGTAATGGTAATAAAGACTAGGATAAACCTTAATAGGACCCATCAATATTAATGCAAGCACATGCAATGTGATTAAACACAGTTATTTGGACAGAAGAACAAGGACACACTTGCCTTTAACCAGAGTAATGTTGTGGCTCAGAATGTCTTCACCTTCAAGCTCTTCACTGCTCTTCATCAACGTTCATTCTACTCGCATCAATCATCGGGCACAAGCATGCAATGAAAACAAACAAGTACTACTAAGAACAAGGCACCAATCAAATGAAAAGCTTTGAAAGAACGCACTAAAGGATAGGCTCGATTCTATGAATCACGAAAGCACACAGACCGTGCTGAGAAAAGGAAAGGCTTGGTTTTAGGAGAGGCACTAGGTTCAAAAGATCTGGAGCTCGACTACCGATCAATTTGCATATATGAGAGAACAAACTATGAGCTAGGTTTATTTTAATTAACAAACGATATGTAAAGGATATTTCATAAATAAAATACCCTAAGTTGGAATTAATGCAGCATTATATTTTTATTTGCAAAGACCGAATTAAAGAACCTAGTCAAGTTTTATTTATAAAGATTCATTTATAGATTATACCAATTAAACATTTAACTTAAAAAAGGTAAACTATATGAATCATCCAAACGTAAGTTTATGATTCGAGTAGATCACATTATTATTAAAAACATTATGGCATTGGCATTAATCAAATTAATATTTATTATGAATAACGGTGTATGGCACTATATTGCTTTTATTTAGAAAAGGCATGTTTAACTAGGCATTAATCAAAATTAATATTAAATTAATTTTCATAAAACACGTATAAAGAAAACTCACTACTAACGTATTCGCCATATTATTATGAAACTAACGCAACTTGAACGGGTGAAAACGGAGCTAAAACATGAAAGATATGGCTTTCTAAAGGTGTGGGGACCTAGTCGTGAAAGATTAGAAACTTCCAGGGGCATAGCAGCGAAAAACTAGGGGCATATACATAATTATGTATATAAACTCGAGGGCTTACTTGCAAGAATCTCAGGGTGGATTGGATCTAGGGAATCTAATAGCTCTAGGGGGTTTTCTGCAAGATGCGCAAGACACAAAGATTGGATCTAGGGTTTACAGGATTTCACAGGGGGTTATCCGCAAAACGGCAGCCTTCTTCCACCTCTGTCACAGACGAGCAAGGGACCTGGCCGGCGGGTCTGGCCGACGGCGGTGCCGACGCTCCGGCGTCCTGGGGTCTCGGGCGTGAGGTGCGGGAGGGAGAGGAGAGGCAGGGGAACTTGTGGAGGAGCTCACCTTGCACGGACGGCGACGAGTGACAGCCGGCGGCGGAGTTCAGCAGCGGCTGGCGGCGGTTGTCTGCGTCGGCGACACTCCGGTGGTGCTCTGGCAACGGGAAGTGGCTGAGGAGATGCGGCTCGGCACGATGGAGCATCTGGTGGCGTCGGCTTGCTACGGGAAGAGGCGGAGGAGGCGGATTGTGCAACAGCCGGCGAGCTCGGCGACGGCGCGGCTCTGTGCGACGGCGGGGAGCAGGCAGGGGCAGGACGCGCGGGCGCGCTTTATGGAGCGCAAGGGCGCGAGCCCCTGCCGTGCACGGCACGGACGCCGGGAGCAGTCCGGCGGCGACACGGCCAGTGGCCGTGCCTGGCACGCACGTCGAAGCGCGGGCTCAGATGGGCTCCGCGGCCGGGCTGAGCATCTGGGCCGGATGGGTTGGGCTGAACGGGTCGGAGCATGGGCCGATGGTGTGCTGTGGCTGGCAGCTGGGCCAAGAGAACTAGGGGGGAAACAAGGTGCAGGAACAGACTTCGGCTGTTGGGCTGAAAGTTTTGATGGGCCAAAAGAAAGAAAGGAAAAAGATAAAGGAAATGAATTTCTTTTTATTTTCGGAATATATTTTCATGAAAATTATAATCTAGAAGTAGCTAGATAATTGATAAAAGCCACAAAAAATACTCTAAAAATTCCAAAAATTCTAGGAAAATTCCCAGAGCTAGATTGGAGCACGAACAACCCAAATAAAATATTTGGAGCTCATGAAAAAGATTTTAGAGCCTTCTAATAAATAGAAATAGCTCAAAAAAAGAGAACAAATTCCATAAAAACCTGGAAAATTCTCAGAAAGGTTTGGTCAGCACCTAAACGTGTTTTTAAAACATTTTGCACTCAAAAACACCAGGATGCATCGGCATGAATGCAACACTCACATAATCATTTTATTTAATTTCGAAAAAAACAAACAAAGGCTTTTCCTGTACTATATTTCCTGTAAAGAAAATAAATGTTTGGAAAATTTTAAAATTCAGAGAAAATCATTATTTTAATTATTCTTTCTATTCACATCCTGAAATTGGAAATTTTAAGGTGTGACAACTCGCAACCTATGTATTAGCCACCACCACAATACTTCCAACCCTTACCATATCCACCCCAGTTCCACCCAACTTACACACCAACAAAAGTGCCAGCGCCAAGTGCACCATATCAACCGAAGGAAAACCCACCCCAATCCCAGCAGCAAAATGCCCGAAGGGCAGAACAAGATGATAGATACCAACAAGTCAACGTCATAAACAACGACTCAGATGATAGATATCAGAGGGTGAATGTTATAAATGCAATAACAGGGGGATGATGTTTCCCTGAGTTCCCATCGAAGAGCCAAAGAAAAGATGATCGAAGAGAAGTCAGTCACCTGTCTTCGGGAAAAGTATTTCGCACAAGGTGGTCGCACATCCCAATAACTTTCACTGAGGCCGATTTGAAACTGAGGATCCGCTGGTGATCAGAGCAATATTGGGAAAGAACATAAAGTACATCCTAGGAAATGATATAGGAGGAATTCTAGTAGACAATGGCAGTTCCGCAGATGTTCTCACCTATGATTTGTTCAAGAAAATGGAATTCAGGGACGATCAGCTGCAAACGTCCACAATAATATTGTATGGCTTCGGTAACAAAAAGGTCGAAGCTTTGGGAACAATTGAAATGAATATTACGTTGGGCGAAGGGGCACTAATGAGAACAGAGATGGTTGATTTTGACGTGGTGGATATCCCTTATTCCTATAAGGCTATCTTCAGAAGAGGAGTGATAAACAAATTTGCAGCAGTAATTCACATGCCATTTTGTGTATGAAAATCCCAACGCACAATGGAGTATTGTCAATCTATGGTGATCAGGAAGACGCATGGGACAGGGAGTACAACACAAGCATAGATCGCAAGCCGGTACACTTGGTGAGATTAGATGAAGGCAAGCAAGGATCCGAAGATGACATGAAAGAGTCACAGATCTTGAAGCAGAAAAGGAAAGAGGAAGAAAACAGAATCAAGCCCATGCAACACACGAAAAGAGTGAACCTGAATGACAGTATAGAGGACAAAACAGTCATAATCGCTAAGGACCTCAGCGAAGAAGAAGAGGTAGAATTGCTTAACTGCTTAAGAGATAACCAGGATGTCTTCGCATGGAGCAAAAAAGATCTCAAGGGCATATCGCGTGACGTGATTGAGTACAACCTAAACTTAGATCCGAAGGTACCACCAAGAAGGCAAAAGTTAAGGGTGATATCACCAGAAAAAGAGAAAGTAGCACTTCGAGAAGTACAGAAGTTGGTGGACGCAGGAGTCATACGCGAAGTGCATTTCACTACTTGTCTATCCAACATCGTTATGGTCCCGAAGAAGAATGGAGATCAAAGAATGTGCATAGATTTCACACCTCTCAACAAGGCTTGCCCGAAGGATGATTACCTGCTCCCAAGAATTCATGTGTTGGTTGATGCAGCAGCCAGATCCGAAGGAATGTCGCTTCTGGATTGTTTTTCGGGATATCACCAGGTGTGGATGCGAAGGCAAGACGAGGAAAAGACAAGTTTCATAACGCCATTCGGGGTTTATTGCTTCGTAAGAATGCTCGAGGGTCTGCGCAACACAGGTCCAACTTTCAACAGAATGGTTCAGATAGTGCTCAGCCCACAGTTGAAGAGGAACGTATCTACATATGTTGACGATGTTGTTGTGCACAGCAAACATAAAGAGAATCACATCGAAGACCTGACAGAAACTTTTCAAAACATGAGAAAGTATGGTCTCATGTTGAACCCAGAGAAGTGTATGTTCGGTGTTTCTAGGGGAAAGTTGTTGGGATGTATGGTGTCAAAATCAGGAATACAAGCAAACTCGGAAAAGATAGAAGCAATAAGAAACATGAGGCCACCAAGAACCAAAAAAGAAGTCCAGAAACTCACTGGCAGACTTGCAACGCTCAGTCATTTCATTTCCAAATCAGCAGAACAAAGTTTGCCATTTTTTAAGCAACTGGCGGGGCAGAAAAACATCACATGGGGAGAAAACGAGCAGTTGGCCTTCGAGGAACTTAAAGCATATTTGGAACAGTTGACGGTAATGGCAAGCCCAGGGCCCGAAGCGAAGTTGTTGCTATATGTGGCAGCATCAAATCACGCGGTAAGTGCAGCTTTGGTTGAGGAGAAGCAGGATGGCAGAAGTTTGAAACAAGTGCCGGTATACTTCGTATCAGAAGTGCTCAATGGAGCAAAGAAATTTTACTCAGAGTTGGAGAAAATGGTGTACGCCGTTGTAATGGCAGCCAGGAAGCTAAAGCATTATTTCCAAAGCTACAAAGTGGTCATTCCAACCAGTTTTCCACTTCGTGAAACGTTTGAGAACAAAGAATCTTTAGGAAGAATCGGTAAGTGGGCAGTGGAATTATCACAGTACGAGATAACCTTCGCATCAAGAACAACAATAAAATCTCAAGTGTTGGCAGATTTCGTGGTAGAGTGGGCTCACGCAGACGAAGACACAACGAAGTCGCTAAATGAGGAAAAATCATGGGAGATATTTTGTGATGGCGCGTATTGCAATGATGGCGCAGCAGCTTCCGCAATTATCAAATCACCTTCAGGGATAAAAATGAGATATGTGGCAAGGCTAGAGTTCGACGGATACACAAATAACGTCACATAGTACGAGGGGTTGCTACTTGGGCTCCGAAAGGCAAAGGCAGTAGGGGCACGAAGGTTGGTGCTGAACACAGATTCAGAGCTCATCACAAACCAAATAGGCAAAGCATACAGAGCAAGGAAAGATGAAATGTCATCATACCTAAAAGCAATTAGAACAATGGAGAAACAATTTTTTGGGTTCACAGTCAAGAAGATAGCAAGGGAGCAGAACAAGGAAGCAGATGCTTTAGCAAAAGCAGGGGCTACAAAGCAACCACTACCACCAGTTCTATGAGACATTGAGAAAAATGACCTCACACCTCACAAAAGCGCAACCGAAGCTTGTTAGCGCAATCACCAGCGAATATGGGAGGGCACAAATAATCACATACTTGAAAGGGCATTACGAGCCAGAAAACAAAGCTGACAGAAAAAGGATGGCAACAAGAGCAAGGTCATTTGTTTTGAGAGGGGAAAATTTGTACAAGGCTGGCGTGTGCGCACCGTTACTCAAGTGCGTCTCGTGCGAAGAGGGAAAAGAGTTGCTCAGAGAAATCCACACGGGGATGTGTTCCTCACACATAGGAACAAGGAAGCTGGTAGCGAAGGCATTTTGCGGGGCATTCTATTGGCCAACAACAGTAAGAGATGCCGAAGAGATTATAAGAAAATGCGACAACTGCCAAAAGCACATAAACTATTCCAAGTTCTCATCATATGAAATCCAGCTCCTACCTTCGGTATGACCATTCGCAAGATGGGGGATTGACATCGTTGGGCCTCTGCCAACAGCGCCATGAAATTTAAATACGCAATAGTGGTTGTAGAGTACTTCTCAAAGTGGATTGAGGCAAAGGCAGTGCAGACAATAACTTCGGGGGTTATACAGAAGTTCTTTTGGCAGAATGTGGTCTGCAGATTTGGAGTCCCATATGAGTTGGCAATGGACAACGGCAAGAAGTTTGATTCAACATACTTTCGCAAGTTTTGTTTCCACCTAGGCACAAAGTTGTGTTTTGCTTCGGTGTATCACCCACAGTCCAACGGAGCCGTGGAAAGGGCCAATGGGATAATTTTCACAGGTATAAAAAGAAACATCACTGGCATGCCAAGAGGCAAGTGGGCAGAAGAGTTACCAAGAGTCATATGGTCTCATAACACCACAGAATCAAGAGCTACAAAATTCACACCTTTCAAGTTATTGTATGGCGAAGAGGCAATGGTACCTGAGGAAATAAAACTGGGGTCCATCTGCACCGAAGACACACCAGAAAATGATGACATGGCACCAGCACTGGACACATGCGAAGAAGCCAGACTACAAGCACTGCAAAACATTGAGTGTTACCAAGAAGAGATTAGAAGGTGGAAGGATAAGAAAATCCAAAGGAGGAACATAAAAACAGGGGACATGGTCTTAAGGAAAAAGACAAGCGGAGTGGGAAAGTTGCAGGAAAAATGGGATGGTCCATTCATAGCAATAGAAACAAGACCAGGGGCTTTCAGGCTGACCACGCTAGAAGGGCTGGACGACCCTTACTCATGGAACGAAGGCATGCTACAAAAGTATTGGTTATGAAAGTTGTAGCGACAAAGGGGGAACAATTATCCATTGTATCTTAGCTTATTTTTCGTAGTTTCTTTTCGCATAACATTTGTGTAACATACATTTTCATTTGTGTTGCTGAAGCCTTACTCTTTTCCTCGCGGGGAGAGTCCCTAGTTGTGTATTCATCGGCACGACAGGGATGCGAGGTTTTTAATGAGGCAGTCTTCTTGTGTAATATTTCCTTGAAGATTATAACAAGAACTCCCCAAAATATCATCGATGTGCATCAGGAAATCTGCTGTGACACAACTCAAATAAAATGAGTTGTCACTTTCGGCACAGGATTCCAAAGAAAAAATACCGCATAAGTGAACAAGTTACATTTAGATTTAGAGAAGAATGCAAAACGTAATTGGTTCACTTAAAGAGCTTGCACCAAAACCGAGCTCAAAAATAAACAAAAAGCCTTCGGCAGCCAATGCGCGAAGCCCCTCGGGTCAAAAACCGCAGGGATAAGTCGACTCGTTAAACGGCGTAGTCACAAATCATCTCCTTCTTTAGCAAGCAAAGAAGCCTTCGGCAACGTATGCGCGAAGCAAAACGCGAGACTGACGAGTCATCTCGAGGAAAAAATATTTTCTTACCAGCGCAATATGAAAATGTCGCGTTATATCATCACACGCAAGCGTCGTCTCGCACTGCAGAACGTAAAGTGTGCGAAGGCAACATGTGAAAGTAAAAAATGCGACCGCCGCATCGCGAGGAGAAAAATACGTGACCATCACAAAATTGGTTGTGAAACACAGAAATGGAAACTAGGGGGAGGCGCTTCGCTGTGTGAGTTCCCTTTCTCCCAAGTTCCAAAACCAATGCTTTGAGGAAAATGAGACAATTCATTACATCACAACAAACATACAAGCAGTAGCAGAGTTACAGACACAGTAGTATACTTCGTTACATCCAACAAACCTAAAGCAGCCTGTTAACTTGTCAATAAGAACGCTTGTAAATGTTATCATGCATGTCGTCTTCCATGAGATCAATGATTTCAACCTTTGGCATCTCAAGGGAGGATTCACCACCAGCCGAAGAGCTTGCTAAAAGTTGCGCAGGAACATAAGAGTCACTTCCACGAAGGCACCGCTACGAAGTCGAACCATGAATCAAACGGTTCCGGGTATGCTGTTCGAAGAAATCCTTAGATGCAATATTGCGATTGTCGTATCGTTTGATTTTATAGGACCAAAAATCGGTGAAGGAAACTTGAGGAAATTTCGAGTGAAACTTTCGCCATATGGAACCAAACATGAAATAATCACCACGATTTATAACAATCGGGCAGACAACTTCGTCTATCTGCACAGGGCACAACTCCGGCACCTGCGCAAATTCGCAAAATATTTCAGTTACACAGGCAAAATGTATTCTAAAAACTCCTCGCCTAACGCTAGTCACCGCAGCCTCACTCCTCACACCTCTTCGCTCGCACGGGGAACGGCCGAAGTAGTTTGCATGTCAGTAGAAGCAGCGCCCTGGGTTCCACCAGCCGAAGAGGAGGGAGCAGTAGGAGCAGCAGCTTGACTGCTAGTACCGGAAGCATCAGCAGTCGACAAAGGAGTGGAAGAGGGCGGAGTGGCCACAGCACCGGAGGTGCCCAAGACTTGTTCAAAAGAAACGGGGCTGGGGCTCGTCTGAAATAAGCAGTAGTAAAACCGAAGGTAAGGAACAGCAACACCGAACAAGAAGTGCAAGAAAAAAAGAATTTGCAAAGAGCAAAGAAAAATACCTCGCGCAGAACTCGGCGGGCCTCAGCCACCGCGTAACCAAATCCAAACTTGCGATAAAACTCTTTGACAAAGTTCTTCGCAATATTCTTCGGCAGCGCGGGTATCCTATCAACGTTATTTTCTTGGGGCCATGCGAAGGAACCATCGCGCATTCGCTGAAGAACAGACTTAGAGACAACCGGCTCAGATCCGTTAGAAGGGGTGCTCAGAAGAGCGTACACAGAGTGACAAATGGTCCGAGCAGCAACCCCAGCACTTAGTTCACCAAATGAGCGACCAGCTGAAGCCAGAGAGGTAACACCATCAGAGAGCCTCTTGAAGATGTCGCTGATATATTGATCCTTGATGCTATAAGGGGTGGGAGCGGTGCCGAAGTCCACAAGAAGATTGTGAACCTTCTTGCAGATAGGAACAATGTGTTTTTGAACTTCGTCGCAGTACTCATCATGTTCCTTGACAAGAGCAGCATGAGTAGTCTTTAGATCATCCAGCTCTTTCCGCTTCCCTTCGTACAAGCCTTTAACACCCTCACTTTTCTTTTTTTACTTTCAATAGCCTCTTTCAGTCTAGTGACTTCACTTTGAAGAGAAGTGTTCTTTTTAGAAAGAGAAGTTACCTCCGAAGATAAAGCAACACTTTTCTTTTTCTCCTCTTCCAAGGCAGCAACAAGGGTCTCCTTATCTTTCTGCAGGTTCTTGACTGTAGTGATTTCCTTCTCAAGAGCAGAAGAAGTAGTCTGGTTGCAAAGGTCGAACTGACGGATGTCATCGCGACACCGGCGCTGAGCAACTCTGCAAGCAACAAAGGTTTTCATGGCAAGATCATGTGCTTGCTTAAAACTTCATCAGCGCCTTCGCGACCCAAATCTTCCTCCATGATAGGAAAACTAAAAGATTGGCCAGCCTCCTGAAGCAAAGCGCGCTCGCGTTCATCACTGCAGAATTGAAGAAGTTTTCTTTTGTGGTCACCAAAAAACCGAGAACCCTGTGGAATCCCGGACGACGCGCAACAACAGAAGGAGAATCAGCGCTAACAAAGACACCAGCACTTCGCCGACCACTATCAGACTCAGTATCAGAACTGCTATCACTTTCGCCGGCATCAGCAGCAAATGCGGCAATAACCTTCCGCGAAGAACAGGGAACAAGCTGTCCAGCAGGAGCAGAAACCATAGTGGCACCTTTGGCAGAAATAGGCACTTTACCACAAGACTTAGGAGGGGGAGCCAACTCTCATCACTTTCAGGCTTGCGGTCACTAATGTCAATATCGAAGGGGCGGGCAATGGTCCCAGCAGCCGTGTCTCGAGGCAGTGACAACGAAGTCACATCAACTTGTTCTTCTGTGTGTGCGTGGTCAGACGCCCGGGTGCTCCGCCCAGACAAAGTCGGGTCACCAACATTCCCATCACTTTTATTGCCATCACTTCGGTTTCTGTCACCGCCATCTGGGCTGGACGACACAGTCTCGGGAGACGCAGATCTTTGCTTGCGGTGGCGTTTAGGCTGGCGGTTGCTTGCAGTTTTTCCGTGTCTTTTACTAGGACGCGAAGAGGCGGCAGCAGCCGAAGGTTCCACAGCGGTGCCAGAGCCATTCTTCGTGGCATGCTTGGCGGCAGCTTCGCGACGAGGAACAGTAACTTGACGATCACCAGCAGCAATACCAAAAAACTGAAAGACGCGGTTGTCGCGACGACCACCAATTCGGTTGATGATGTCGTTATCTTCTTTAAGGCTGGCGGGGCCAAGTCTTTCATTGGCGGCATCCTCGATCAGAAGAACGTCAATATCTGAAAGGATGCGAAGAAAGTTAAGGGAAAAGTAAAATGAGGAAACGCAGTATAGCAAACAAGCAAAATAATAGGACGAAAAATACAAACCTTCGAGTTTTAGGTCGAAGCTCTTAGCGAAGTCAGGAATCTTGATGGGACTCGTGAAGTTGCTCCACACAGCAACGGACCAGCTGGATTTAACAGGGAAAACCTTGCAACAACAATACTCTTCGACCAGGTCGCGAGTAACCATGACCTTCGCAATCTCCCGGAAAGCGACCAAAAACAGCCGAGACTGGTCAGAGTCATCAGGCGTAGTGCCAACACCCTTCGGCAGATCCTGCAGCTCCTTACAAACCAACGACGCGGTGCTATCATCCACCTTATGGTAAAACCAGAAGGTGTTCCAGTCATCCTTCCATTTATTCTTGTAGCACACAACAGGGGGCTCCACATCAGACCTGTACCTAAAGTTTAGCGATGCAAACTGGGCCTCCTCCTTAACATACGTGTCACCTTCGGTACACTCCAAATAAAGTGGTTGGTGATGGATGGTGTGAGCGCGAACAAAGTTAGCCACAGTAGGGCTGACGCCCATGGTCTTGCACGCCCACATGAACAGACTAAGCCGAAGAATAGAGTTGGGAGTGAGGTGGTGTAGTACATGTCGAAGTTGCGAAGAATAGCAACGACGACGGGGTCGAGAGGAAACCGAAGACCGGCAGCGAAAAGATCACGGAAAACAACGACCTCATCGTCCCTTGGGGTCGGAATCACTTCATTTCCAGGAGCCCTATCTTGGCCGCTCTCGAAGTACTCGAGTTTCTCATATTCGGCTAGAAGCCACGGAGTCACGCGACTTCACCTAAAAACCTTCGTGCTAGCTTTCGGGGGCTTCGGCGCAGCAACTTTGGGAGCCATCACAGAGGCGGAGACAAACAAGGAAGCGAAGTGCGAACTACAGAACGAAGAAGAAAAATAATCTAAGTGAGCAACAACAAAAGAGATGCAAAAAAAAAAAAAGCGAAGAGGCAAGGCAAAGTTAACAAACGTTTACCAGGAGAAGGGGACGACGGAGCAGGCAGTCAGATAGCAGTGGCAGTTAGGGTTTTTCACCACGAGGTGGGGGACGTCTTTTATAGTTTAAGCAGTGCGCTAATCTAGGGATACGTGGCGCGAGAATATAGGAGCGCACGGAGCAACAGTTACGAAAGCATATCACGAAAAAAATAGGGGAATCACGCCGAAAAATCAGGAAAAAATATCACGACATCAAAAGCAACTGTATCACGAAAAAATAGGAGATTCAAAAGGACACGAACATGTGACACGTGTAAAAACATAGGACCCGACGAGCCGAAATGGGGAGGCTCTTCGGTACGAACAAATTTCTACCCGTTTTTGTTTCGCTAGTTCGGCTCGTCAAGAAAGCAAACCTTCGCTAGCGAGGGGCTAATATTAGGGAAATTCATTTCGTACCTAACCCCAGGTCCCATTTCGGCTAAAGACCTTCGGGCCGAAGAACAACGACTCTGTGCGTTCGATGGTTGTGCAGGTATGGCATCTTCGGGGCTTGGGGAAGCGAAGGATCGAAGGCCTCAGGCGCCCGAAGGTGAGGGAAACCTTCGGGCTGAAGACGGAAGCAGTGTGAGAAACAGTACACGAGCATGAAGGAAAGCAGGCGGCTCCATGACGCGAAGGTTATCAGGACAGGCGCGGAGCGGAGTAGGGCGGACCTTCGAGACTGTGTTGTTTCACCGAAGGGGTGCAAGGAAATTGATGCTCACGTGGAAAGCGCCACGGTGTAAAGTGATGAGTTGTAACAGAGGAGTTAGCAGTGTCGGTGTGAAAATACTGTAATACCCTCAAAGATCCTTCGCACGATGTAAAAAGCAAGGATAAAAATGTAAAGTGTAAATGTTACGGGCCTATTTAAAGGACCTAAGAGGAATGAAAAAGGGGGGAGAGGAGTCTGAGGAAAAGCTACTTTAGCTTACCCGAAGACGAGTGTGAGTTTTACATGTGTGTTTAAGTGAGTGTTTTGTTGCATTTGTTGGCCCTTCTTCGGGGACGGGTTTCTCCCCAACAATATTCTCTGACCGATGTGTCACTATAACTTTACTGCCCCTTGGAATTGTACTTTGAGAAGCAGAGCGCAACCTTCTCCATGCGCCCTCATCAGTATTCCCAACTAATTCAATAATAACTAAAAAGACCTCTTCATCCGAGTCACCACGTTTATGTTTGATTCTACTTCCATCTTTTATTTTCAACTCCTTTGTTTCTCTGAAATCATCATCGCTTAAGAAGATAAATTGAGAAAAGTGATTACGCACCTTTTCATCTCTGTAGACATGTTCAACAAATGTAGTCTTCCCAACTTTTTCTGGACCAACAATTGGTAGGACGCCAAAATTGCAATGAAGAGGAGGATCTTCATGCAGTAAGAAGTTAATAACCCGTTACATTTCCATTTGACGACCAAACATGCACTTCTCCACAAACAAATACATGTTGTATGGCTGCCGAAACATAAGAGGGTAGTTCCTCAGGAAAATTAAAAGCTCACTCATACCAGCTATGGTGATCTCTAGACTTTCAAGCATTTCTTCTAGGTTGTCTGTGCTATAGTTGTTACCAGCAGAACATTTAGCAGGACTGAATTTAGATAGGGATAAGGAGTGACTCATTCCATGGCCTTTTTTGCCCTTCTCTTCTTCAGGGGCATGACATCTGAAGGTATCGAGCATGTAGTAGCCTTTGTACACCACTTTTCTCAAGATATTGAGTTGCTGAAGCATTGCTTGGTTTGTGATGCACCTCCCCTCTGCCTCCTCGACGGTGAGACGAACGCGCAGCAGCATCCATTGCAGTCTTTGCATGCTGTCCTCCTTAGATGTTGCTGGCTTCAAGTACTTATCAATCAATAGGGAGAGGGGTCTTGTGGCAAGTTCACCTATGATTGCAGAGATGTCTGTATGCATTGGGCCAAACTATGGCTGCAAGATGGTGTAGTGGATTCATGAGAGCTTATGGGATTTATAGTGCAGACTGTGTTAATGTAGCATTTGGTAATATAATTTGTTTGTGATTAAGGCGGACTTTGGACATTAGATTCTACAAGAAGATGGGTGTGGCGTAAACATTTCCACTGGGACAGAGTCAAAAACGAACAACTGGTGATAGTGATTTGACAAGCCGATGGACCTGTGTTTTTGTTAGCATGCATGCTCTGTCTTGCTGTTACTGCTAGTTCCCATCACTTTCATCGCCAAGGGAAATCCAAAATTCATATGTAGTGCCTTCTCTTTACCCTTAGTGGAAGCATAGAAGAGAATGTTGCAGGGTAGCTTTTCAAATAGATGGTCGCTAATATTTTCAATTAATGAGCTGCCACATAAGCAATACTGATAATATGTCATCAATTAAATGCAGAAACATACTCCTATGAAACAATATCATGAAACCACGCTTCATTCAGCAATATGCTCTGCTTATGTGGAAAAATAAATCTGAAACACCAATGGGATTGGTCTAAGCAAAGACTAGATAGTCAATAGCACAGCTGTATATACTAATAGCTATTACCTGGCACACGACTTGGACTACTGGAGTGGACTGACTTGACCAAGTAACATCTGGGAGGGCGAAAATAACCCAAAAGACTACTCATCACCTAACTATTACAGTCCACTCAACAGCTAACTGCCTACAACACATCTAGCATTCTTCTTCATGTTTTCATAAACGTGAATTCTGCAAAAACATTCTGTTACTCAGAGACATTCAGTCCATTTCACAGCTAATTGTCCATTTTCTCCTCCAACTGCTGTGTTTATATCTTCTTGGAGAGAGAATTCCCTAATGGAGACTTGCCTTTCTGCTTTACCGGGTGAGATGATGACTAGATCCATAAGTTCCCTCATCAGAAAAAGCTTCAAGCCAACAGCATGCAATGGGGCGGAACATCACGGGCCAAGCTATGCTTCAGCAGCAGGGCATGCTGAGAGACACTATACACCAAGGCCATTACACACTCGACATCTTCAATTACAAATGACTGCTAGTGTTTCTAGTGTTACTAGAGAGAAAATAGGGACAAAAAAGAAAGGTAAGAACAATCGCGTGAAAGTGAAAGCAGCCCCCAAAGATCAAACATCGCGTGCATGGACTACAGGTGTGAAAACTGACCTTATGCATGAGCATGACTTTGAGCAAACACTCTATCTCAGACGAAAAAGGGAGCCCAAAAAGGTCAAAGATGAAACATCTGGTGCATGGACTACTGTATTGGACTGACTTTTTCCAGACATGAACTAGTAATATATTTCTTTCTCTCTCCCTCACTTGTTCTTACATCCTTTATCAGGCATCGATATCATGTTATTTCTTCAGAGCTCTTTTTATAATTCCCTCTTCCACCAGCTGGGTTATCTTCCTGAGGATAGAGTTCCCTAATGGAGAATTTTCTCTCTGCAGTCCTGGGTGAAATAGCTTCTAGATCCATAAATTTCTTCATCAGCAAAATCTCCAAGTCAGAGGTGCTGGATGTGGAGGACAGCATGCAAAGTGCTCTCCTTCGGGCACAAGTGATCATCGACGAGGCCACCGGACGGCACATCACAAACCAAGCTATGCTCCAGCAGCTGAACATGTTGAGAGATGCCATGTATCAAGGCTATTACATACTTGACACCTTCAGATACCAATCTCACGATGAGAAGCATGTCAAAGATCAGGTTCTGAGTCATTCTTTCTCTGTCTCCAAAGTAAATTCTGTGAAAAGGATTTTTTCTTCTAAGAGAAAGACACATATTTTAGAACAACTGGAGGATGCCCTTGACAATTTGAGAACTATGATCATTGATGTGAAAGAGCTGGTTTTGTTCTTGAGGAGCTACCCTCGCTTGTACCGCCAGCCTTATAGCATGCATCTATTGTTGGGAAAGTGCATGTTCGGCCGCCAGATGGAAGTAGACCTTGTTCTCAACTTCCTATTGCAAACACAACCTAATGGTGCTGAAGAATTGGAGATCCTGCCAATAGTCGGCCCCAACAAAGTTGGCAAGAGTACCCTTGTTGCACATGTTTGCAACGATGAAAGAGTTCGTGATCATTTTTCAGAAATCATGTTCTTGGGCAACCATGATTTTAAAGATGAGAAGTTAACCTTTCTGTGGGAAGGAAGTGTGAAGAAATGTCAAGATTCCACGTCCAGCAAATGTGGGAGGATGCTAGTTGTTGCTGAGGTGGCTGGAGACTTCAATGAAGATGAGTGGAATAGGTTGTATGCTACTTCAAAACGACGCATGGCAAGTGGTAGTAAAATCATAATAACAAGCCGTTTTGCCGAGATCACAAAGGTTGGAACGACAAGGCCAGTAACACTGAAATATCTATCCGACGAAGAACACTGGTACTTCTTCAAAACACTTGCATTTGGAAGTACAGATCCTATGATGCACCCGAAGATGGAATGCGTGGCCATGGAGATAGCTGGGATGATGAACGGATCTCTCTTTAGTTCAGTGAGCATTCTTTGTTTGCTGAGGGACAACTTTGACATCCACTTTTGGTGCAAGGTTGCGACCTTTTTAAGATGGCTCATCAATTGGCACTTCTCCAAATTTGGTGAGTATCTATTTGATGCTCTGAGCCAAAATAAAGCTGCACATCTTGGGAGGATGGTTAAAACTTCTGAAGAGATAGTGGTTCATCATCAGTATGAATGCTCTTCACAAGAGGAGGTCCCAAAGATATCATTGCCTAGTGTGATGTATGGGAGCGTTAAACCTCCTCCTGGGAGGTTTGAAGGCCTAGTATGGAGGTCCCCAATACCGCCTTGCTACAACTACATCTATATTTGTGAGGTTCGAGGTCTGAAAGCTACAGATGCTAAGAGGAAGCGTTCTTAATTCTGTCATTTTGAAGCTTAAATTTATATATGTACATTGTTCGATTGGGTGCTTCTTTCTATATGTAATAAGATGCAAGTGATGCAGATGGTTACAAGAATATCGTGCCTATTGATTTATTTTTGTCCATAATTCAAAGGATCTTGATGTCGTCTAGAGGGGGGGGGAGTGAATAGGTGAATCTGCACTTATTAAAAACTTGAACCCATTGTCAGTATTGAAACCGGCCAGGCCGATTTCACAAACTGGTCAGGCTGGTTTGGTCACAGAGAAAACCAACAATATTGAAATCCCCTCTAAGAGTTCTAGCACAAACCAATCTAGGTGTGAGGCTTCCACAGTTGATTCCAAGTATATCAATGAAGCCCCTGCACACAGTACAATCACACCAAGGTACATCGAAGCGGAAGCACGAGAAATATGCTAGAACCACAAGTATGAATGAGAAGCAAACCAAGCAAATGAGTCGTATCCTCAGCGAGTTACCAAAACAGTGGCAGGTTACCAAAACAGCCAAGGAAATGTATTATTTCCTTGGCAGCTCAAAAAAAACCGCCATGGAATTACCTTTCCTTGGCTGTTTATTAGACCTGCCAAGAAAACACTTTATTCCTTGGTGGTGTAATTTTGGCTGCCAAGGAAATCCCTAGCCGCCAAGGTAATTCTGGTTTGGTGTAGTGTTTGCTTCTTGGAGGGTATTTCTTGGGCCTTGAGCTTGATGGGGCAATGAGAAGCCAAATGTCCCATCTTTGAACACTCATTACACTTGATATGCTCAAACTTCTTCTTTTCTTGAATCTTGCTCTTACTTGTCTTGAGTTGATGTTGAGAAGTTGAGCTAATGACGGTGGACCCCTTCTCAAGCGTCTTCACCATGTTGTCACGGTTATCTTGAGAAGATTGCACTTGACTCTTCTCTTTCAACTCACTCAAGTCTTTCTTAAGCTTTTCAACCTCTTGCATGAGTTCATCATTTATTCATTTTCTTGAGCAATGAGATCATCACAACAATCTATAAATACATACTCAATACTAGATTGGCTTGCTTGAGAACAACAAGGTTTAGCACAAGATAATTCAATATTAATATGTGCGCATCTGCATATGTGTGAGAGAGGTTCAAAAGATTTTACCGATGTGATCATAACTTCATGGGCTACCTATAGTATAGCATATGATTCTACAAGCTTCTCATGAGAGCACTCAAGCTCCTTGTGACTTGCTTGCAAAGCCATATGCTCACTAGTGAGCTTCTCAAGTTTAACATTGAGAACTTGCTTGTCTTGTTCCAATAATGCTACACAAGTAGTCAAATTAGCAGCACAAGAATAATTACTGGACAAGGCAACATACTTACTGACCAAGGCAGCATGTGAGAGCTTAAGTTTCTCAAGCTCTTGAGTTAGAGCCTTGATGGTTCCAACTCTTTGATCTTCATCTTTCTTGATCTTTTTGTTTTTCATGGCCATCAAACACTTGTGATCATCGTCACATGAAGATGATGACCTTGATAACACTGATGCTTGTCTTGATCGCATCTGTGAACACTTCTTGCCCCTACTTGCGTTCATCTGGTGAAAACCGGTCAGACCGGTTTGGCAAACCGGTCGGTCCGACTTCATCAGAAAACCAACTGACTCGTTTTTCTTCTTTTCTTGATCCATGGATGGAGTCAATAGAGGATTAGTGTAAGTTTCTGAGGTAGAGCACTTTTCTAATGACATCCTCTCCACTTGATCTTGGTCATGGTCTTTACTAGCACCATACATATTTTTGAGTGTGATCCATATACGATGTGCATCATGGTTGATTTTATCATCATTATCCATGATTATTTCAAGTACATCTACACTCAAAGCACTAGTCAAAATGTAAGATACTTGAGCATTGAGTTGTATGTATTTCTTCTCCTTTTTAGTTAATTTGGAATACTCAACATTTGGAGGGGAAATGCTTACAACTACAACTTGCTCAAATTGAGGACCCATGGTCCTAAAGACATTAAGAATGTAGCAGACCAAGAATCATAGTTCGAGCCGTCGATAGCTAGAGGCTCGACATTAAGATTTACCTCATACGGTGTCGACATCTCAAAACTCCAAGTGGTTAAGCTCAAATCGGAGAACCAAGCTCTAATACCAATTGAAAGGGTCATGATGTTTCCTAGAAGGGGGGGGGGGAGGGTGAATAGGCGAATCTGCACTTATTAAAAACTTGAACCCACTGTCAGTACAGAAACCGGCCAGGCCAGTTTCACAAACTGGTCAGGCCGGTTTGGTCGCAGAGAAAACCAACAATATTGAAACCCCCTCTAAGAGTTCTAGCACAAACCAATCTAGGTGTGAGGCTTCCACAGCTGATTCCAAGTATATCAATGAAGCCCCTGCACACAATATAATCACACAAAGGTAGATCGAAGCGGAAGCATGAGAAATATGCTAGAACCACAAGTACGAATGAGAAGAAAACCAAGCAAGATATATATGAAGTAAATGCAAGAGAGACATAGGATTTATCCTGTGGTTCAGATTGCCACTAAGGCTAGCCTACATCCATGTTATTGAGGTAGCCGCAAGGCTATGGGATCTCTTTCAATCCACTCCTATCTCTTACCTATCACCAAGGCAATAGGTGGAGGGTTCCACTATCTCAAATCTACAGTGCAAACTTCTTGGAGCTGCCACACGAGGATTGGAAGCTTCCAAGCGACCTCTAGCCGTCTAGGAGCAAAAGCTCCAAGAGTAACAACTGCTTCAGAGAATGTTCAACACAATCAACAAGTGCTCAAGTATGGGATTGCTCACAATGCTCACACACAATCGCACCTTCGAGAGGTCAATGACAAGTCAGCATACTACCGACAAGGTTGATATGGACCTGATCCTCAAGGGGCAAAGGTGGTGTAGCCAGTGATGTAGAACAACTGATGGCGCTGCCACACGGTGCAGTTGGCGGTTTTTATTGAGCAACAATGATTGGGAATCACAAGTGGTACTATTGTTGCTGATGTTGCCGCTACTACTAACACCACCGTGAGCCTGCTAGAACGAAGGAGCAATGCCAGGAATTTAGAAATTTTCGGTGTTTGCGCTTACAAATCTAGTCAATTTCTGGGAGGTTCAAAAGGGAGCATCAGTTCTGAAGTGAAGAGTCCTAATATGCCAATGTTTCAAATTTGATGAACGGATAGATCCAGAGGGTCAACAGCTTCGGTATACTACAGTCCACTCATCAGGATAACGGACCAAGGATCCTACTGTTAAAACCTGGCAGCGGTACACTATCAAGAAGGAAACGCAGCATGTTGCCATGGATCTATCAGCATGGAAGATTGATTAAGAAGTTGTCAGCATGAAGTGTGAGACAAGCCGACAAATGTAACAAGCAAGTAAAGATCCTGAATTCTACCAGGCAAACAAAAACACTCCAAACTCGAGCACACCGAAAACTCTCCACAACCAGACTTGTTCCAAAAGCACTCTGCGAACAAGCAGCACAGCCAACACCAGCAAAGGAGATTTTCCCACTAGAAGCTTTGCACTGGACTGACTGATGCACACCACTGGTCTGACCGGTCTAGCTCAGGAAATCCCAACTGCAAGAAACTGATCCCCCAAAGGCCAAAACTGCACGAGACTAAAACAACAGTAAGCCAAGATCACGATCAACACTCCGGAGAAGAACTCCCCGAGAAACATCCACATCAGGCCACACTGGTCTGACCGGTGGGGTGCACTAGTCTGACCGGTCACACCTAGGCTGCTCAGGATGAACTCCACCTGCGAGTCAACTCCCAACTTCCGATGCCTCGATCTCCCGATTCACTCCACAGATTGAAGTAAAACTTTGGGGATAGGTGTATCACCTCATGGACAAGCCATGTCTAAGAGATCCACTCAATCAATAGGAATCGGAGGATGAACACCTTTTCCCAGAACACAATGAAAACCCCAAATTTGAGCACCCAAACCCACGGATTTAGAGGAGGGATCACAAGGAAAAGAACCACAAGGGGCTCATGTATACATCCCACATCAAATTTGCAAAGGGGAGGCCTCAAATCAACCACAAGAAAATCACCAAGAAAAGGCTCCGAAAATCCACAAAAAAGAAAACGGGAATCAACACCACAAGAGCTAGAGGAACCACGCCGAACCTTCTATACATCAAAGGAAAGATTCATACAAGGTCTAGCTTGCCTCCCTAGCATCCATCCCTCTCTCAAGATCTCTCATGAAGCTCTCAAGCTAGTCTTAGAGAAAATAGGTAGCTAAAAGAGAAAATACGAAGAACAAATGAAAACCCTAGAGCCCAAGAGATGGCTGCCACAACCCTTCCACCTAGTTTATATATGAGGTCCTCCGGTGGGGGTAAATGACTAGAATGCCCTCTAGGCGATACAACCCCTCGAAGGGCATATTTGGAAACTTGACAGCCTTTCCATCGGACGGACCCCCAACAACCGCACCTTGCGTAGCCTTGACGCCAAGCTTGCGATCCCGACGTGTGTCCTCTGCTTCGAGTCACCCGACGCTCCTCGGCCTTCACCGGTCAGACCGGTCCGATGCACCGGTCAGACCAGCCACGTGCAGAGCTGAGCCGCCGACCACTCGGACTTGGCTTTGTGACTCAACCAAGGAACCTAGTGGTTTTCTGGTGAACCACTACAAACCCCACGAGCTTGGTGCAGCCTCCATGCCGAGCTCCTCGACTTGGACGCAACGTCCGCTCCGGCTCGATGTTGGCTTTCGGATCAACCAACGAACACGCTATCATCCGACTTCGACTTGCTCTTCTCACACCATGTGACTCGCACTTGATCCCGTCTGGCCACCGGGTCTATTGAACCAAGCCTACTTGTCCCTCCTGTCCTTCGGAGGCCCCGCAAGGCTAAGACCTTTTGTGCTTTTTCTTCACCTGCACCAACGCACATCAAGCCGCAGCCTACATCCACAAGATAGAGCACAACGTCAGTCCACACAACGTTGTCAATCACTCATCACTAGAGAGTGGCCAACCACTAGCCATCGGACACTCTGGTCCTTAGGAGTCCAGGATATAAATACAAACCCTAGCCATTGTAATATTTTCATCACACGATCAATACACAAACTCTACTTTTCAAGTACCTTTACCTTTCAAGTCGGTGACTTCGCCAAAAGTTTTCTTCATTTTATTTTCTTGTTTCTTCAACGTCTTTCTTCGAGTTCGTCGGGCTGCATCGAACGACCTCCGGCACGCTTGTAAGTACCGTTTTACCGAGTAATTTCTAGGCTTTAACCACCGGGCGCATCGCTGTGGTTTCATCTAGATTTATTCACAATTTATCGATATCAGCTAGATTAGCAAGTTTTGTCTTAATTCTTGTTGCTTTAGCTTTTATCATCAATTATCCAGCTTGAGTCTACATCCTATCGAATTTCACTGTTTTATTATATCTTAATCATCATACATAGTGTTAACACTGTTTTTTTGACACATGTTAGAAGGATAGCCGAAAAGACATCGGGAAGACCTCAAAGTCGATGGAGGAAGGGAGAAAAGGGACCAGTCGATCTGGAATCAGCCGATTGATGGAGAAGAAACAAGACAGAAGAAGAATACGCCAAAAGGAAGGAAACGGAGGCGGGTCAACAACCAAGTTGACATCAGGTCAAAACCAGTTTAGAGAGTCTGATTCCTATGAGAATCGTTAAAGTTTTTGGTAGTTTTATTTCATTAGATTCAAGTAAGCTTTGTCGTCATCGACTGGGAGTCAAGTTGTCCTCAGGACATAAATAGTGACCCTGTGTGGTCGAAGAAAGATTGTACACACCAATATCAACAAAACCTTTACTTATTCAAGTCGGTGACTTCGCCACCCCTTTTTTACTTCTTCTTATTTTCTTGTTTAATGCCGTTCTTCTAGCTCATCGGGCTACATCGATCGACCTCCGGCAAGCTTGTAAGTACCGTTTTATCGAATAACAACTGGGCTTTAACCTCCGGGTGCATGGTTGTGGCTTCGTCTAAGTTTTATTCACAACTTATCGATATCAGCTAGGTTTGCAAGTTTTTTCTTGTTTATTTAGCTTTTATCACCAATTTATCCAGCTCGTAATCTCATCGTATCGGCTATCGTCGCTCTTGCATCGTGTCACTACGATCTAGCTGATTGAGATCAGGTTCGAGTGTTGTCTCGTAGCGCTTAGTTCGCTCTGCTTTTGCTTGCGCTTTGCCTACGTCATCAAATCGACTGATTTAGCCATTTTGGTTATACTTGCTCTTCGGCTGCTCCAGCTAGTCGATTCGCTCTACAGTTGTATCGGCCGATCGGGCTGTTACTTGTCGAAGACCCACATCGGTTCTCTAGCCGATCTAACCCGCACCTAAAGTTTCCTATCTTTCCATGCCGATCAACAGGTCAGGTCAGCTGGCACACCTTGTTACATCCCGGGGATCCGTTACGTGTTGCCGTTGAAGAACTTAATTTCGTTTTTTTGCCTCAACACATCTTGGCACGCCCGGTGGGACCCGAAGAACTATTCCATGATGTCAATTCCTCAACAGCCTAAAGGTGTTGATCAATCCAACATCCAACCGGTCGCTTTGGATCAACTCCGTAAGGAAGATAGAGACGAATATGAAGAACACATGGAAGAATATCACCAGCTTTTATTGGGAAGTTTCGGCTCGGGTAAGGAAGGAGCATTCAAAATGAGTCCTCTTCCGAGGCTCAACCAATTGATAATACAGGCCGAACCAGAGAAGCTTCAAGATATGATAATAGAAGCTTTACGGCAAACGCTAGTGGATCAAACCCCTGTTCTCAACAATACTGTTCACAATAGTATAAAGGAGGTTGTCAGAGAACAGCTTGCAACGACCATGGAAATACCTGGTCAATCAGAATCTCAAAGCTATAAATCTCCTTCATCAGCTGCACTGGTATATCCAGCGATAAGGGATGTAAGTGGAAAATTGATTGGGTTTGATTTGCCGAAAGATTCTGCGGAGGGATCAAAACAAAAATCAAAGGAATTTCCTCTTCCTTATTTAGCAGAATTCAATAATCTGAGGGGATTGGCCAGTAAGCATGACAAGGGGATTTCATTCACATACTTTAATCCTGAAGCTCAAATATCTCAACGTGTTGAAGTAGCAGCTATACATGCCCATCTTGTCAAACCAATACAAGAAGATTCCTATGAAATCCCTACAACATCTCCGCTTTCAACATTTGAGACGACATCGGCTGAAAAGCTGATTTCCAGTTATCAGTTCATACCAGAGCAGATGAGTCCAGCTAATAAAGCATATGCAGTAAGGGTTTAGGCTGCAAAAATTCAAGAAGATTATAACAAAGCAATGCATCAAGCCATATTGCTTGATCAGATCGCTCAACCTATATCTTCAGTTTCTCAACACCCAAGACAGTCGAAAAACACGAATGAGCAACTCATGCATCAAGAAACTCCGAATAGTATACTTCATTCAGTTAGATTTCCTTGGTATACAGCTATACATACTCCTTTGGCTTCACAGCCAATTACGTATGAACAGCCAGGAACAGTTGGAATTATGCAAAATCGGCTAAATCCTTTAGCAGATAGTCAGCTGATTGATCAGAGTAAGAAATTTATGGTAGAAATTACAAATTTGGTACAAAAACACTTGGGTTGAAACCAAAGCAACAAACTGACATGTACCGGACTCGTTATCCTGCATATTTTGATCAGATTCCATTCCCTAAAAAGTATAAGGTACCTGATTTCACCAAGTTCACTGGCCAGGATGGCACCTCCACTATTGAGCATATCGGCCGATTTATCATCCAGTGTAGAAATGTAGGAACAAATGAATTATTGAGGGTACGTATATTCTCATCTTCACTATCAGGGCCAGCCTTTGCTTGGTTTCGTTACCAGCCGATTCTATTCAGAGTTGGGAGGATGTTGAAAGGAAATTTCATGGATATTTCTTCTCTGGGGTACACGAGATGAAGATTATTGATTCAACCAGTCTAAAACAGAGGAAAGATGAATCCGTGTCAAACTTTGTCCAAAGGTTTAAATGGACAAAGAACAAATGTTATAGTTTATCTCTGATCGACAAGCAATTGGCAGAATTGGCTTTTCAAGGACTCTTGCCTTCAATCAAAGAGAAGTATGCTTCGCAAGAATTTGAGAGCATAGGCCAGTTGGTACACCGATTGAGCCATGAATGTTCTTCTCAGCTTTATGAACCTTGAAGGAGTTATCAAAAGAAGATATCTTATGTTGAAGATTCTGATTCAGAAAGAGATGTCGAGATTGATCTTATTGGGTGGTTGCCAGATAAAAGGCCGATTACGCATTCCGTTGACAAAAAGGAAACTGAGCTGCTTGATCAACATCCTTTTCCAACCAATATGGTCGAAGTGGCCAAAGATTCAATCTCACAAGCAAGAGTCTTGACATCTGAATTGGCCAAAAGCGAAGGAGTCGTCAACCCTCAAGATCAATCAACTGCAAAAGAGTAGGCCAATCCAAGTGGCCAGTTCAAAAATTATGGTTTAATGGATCAGTTTATAAAAGACGAAGGAAAGCTTGGGCACGGGTTTACATCAGCTGATGAGTTGGAAAAAATAGATCTTGGTGATAAAAGTAAACCGAGGACGACATTTATCAGTGCCAGGTTAGAGGCAGATTATAAAGTAAAGCTGATCTCATTATTGCAAGAGTTCAAGGATTGCTTCGCATGGGAGTTTATGAGATGCCTGGTTTAGACCGATCAAATGTAGACCATCGGCTGCTGATCAAGCCAGGGTATCAGCCGTTTAAACAAAGGCCGAGACCATGCAACGACAAAATTCTTCTAGATATAAAAGCCGAGATAACTAAGTTACTCGAAGCTGGTTTCATTCGGCAATGTCGATACGCCGAATGGATTTCAAACATAGTTCCTGTCTACAAGAAGAATGGCAAACTTCGTGGATGCATTGATTTCAGAGATATGAATAAAGCAACACCAATGGATGGATACCCAATGTCGATAGCTGACGCACTGGTGAATGCCGTCGCTGGATATAAAATCATCAGCTTCATGGACGGTAACACCAATTATAATCAAATATTTATGGCTATTGAAGATATTGCGAAAACAGCTTTCAGATGTCTTGGTCATGTCGGCTTATATGAGTGGGTAGTCATGACATTTGGTTTGAAAAATGTGGGTGCTACATATCAGAGAGCGATGAATTATATTTTCCATGACCTTATTGGTAAGATAGTGGAGATATACATTGATGACGTAGTCGTGAAATCTAAAGATCATGCAGAACATCTGGCCGATCTATGAAAGACACTGGAAAATACAAGAAAGCATGGTTTGAAGATGAATCCTCACAAGTGTTCTTTTGGTGTATCGACTGGTCAATTTCTGGGCTTCATGATTTACGAGCGGGGCATCGAAGTGGGAGAAAAATCGATTACTGCAATTGATAAGGTAGTTCCTCCAACTAATAGGAAAGAATTGCAATCTTATTGGCAAGATAAACTTTATCAGAAGGTTCATATCCAATTTGTCCGAAAGAATTTGATCATTCACCCCTTTGTTGAAGTTGAAGCCAGATCAAGAGTTCATATGGGGACCAGAACAGCAGAAAGCGTTGGATGATATCAAGCAATATTTAAAGTCTCCTCCTGTGTTGGTTCCTCCTCAGCATGGCAAGGCATTCAAATTGTACTTATCAACTGCTGATGATGCTATTGGTTCAGCCTTGGTCCAAGAATTTGAAGGGGTAGAAAGGGTAATCTACTTCTTAAGCATAAGGCTTTTAGATGCGGAAACTTGATATCCACCAGTTGAGAAGCTATGCTTATGTCTGTACTTCTCCTGCACAAAGTTAAGACATTACCTTCTATCGGCTGAGTGTACAGTAATATGCAAAGATGATGTGATCAAATATATGTTATCGGCTGCTGTTTTACAAAAAGAACCTTGCTGTTTTAAATTTCACAACTATACCCTTCCACCTATTAGAATCCTTACACATAAGTCCCTGTTTTTATGATCTAGCCCCTGAAGTCTTTAGATTCCTTCGCCAGAGGTCCTTTTCATTCCTTTTTGCATATAAACCCCTCTGTTTATATGTATAATTATGTTTTAGCCCCTGGTTTCTTGCAGTTAAGCCCCTGGAAGCCCTGTTTCTTCACAGAAAAGCCCCTGAACCGTGTTTTAGCCATATCTTTTCCGTCTTTTATCCGTTTTAAGTGTTCTTGGTGTCCACGCGACCATCTTTTCAAGCCCGTCAGTTTTAGAACCTTGTTTTGGCTGTATCTTTTGCGTTTTAGCTCCGTTTCCACCGTTTCAAGTTGCGTTAAGTTCATATCAACTCAAACTACGTGTTAGGACCAATGTTGAACATGTTCTTTGTTTTATAATTTATTTAAATGTTAAATATGATTAAATCCTTATACACATGCTTTTCTAATTAAAATCTAATTAGAGTTTAATACGTGTTTTTCATAAGAAAGATAATATGATTAATACTAATTAAATATTTCTTTCAATTAAAAGCTAATTAGATGTACACCTCGGTTTTCATAATCAAACTTAATTTGATTAATGATTATGCAATTTGCTTTCTAAATAAAAGAAACATAGGTCTATCTCGAGTTTTCTTAATTAAATGTTAATTTGATTAATATGAATATAAATGTGTTTTTAAGTTATAATTTGATTAGTTGAGCTCGAAATATAAAGATAAACGTTTAGATGTTTTACATGCTTCTTTTAAATTAAATGTTTAATTTGCATAAATCAAACTTGAATATTTACAAATAAAATTGGACTAGGCTTACATCATCTTTTTAAATACAAATATAACTTGCTTAATTATAAATAGGGTATTTCTCTGAAATAACCTATGCACATCTTTATTTAATTAAAATATACCAAGCACATAGCTAGCTCTTGTTTGTGATCATCCAAATCTCCTGATAGTTCCTAGTGCTTTTGTGTTAGCGTTCCTAGAGCCAACCCTTGTTCTCTCTTTAAGCTTTTCATGCTTGGTGTGTTGTTTTGTTTATTGAATGTATTCTTGTGTGCTCGTAGACATCGTGCCAGTTTCAAGTGAGCAACCAGTTGAAGTGGATCAAGAGCAAGTTTTTGAAGAACCCCAGTGTTTAAGCAAGGAAGGCAAGTGGACTTCTCCCCCTGCATATTCTATTTTGTCCCACACAACTTGCATGATAACTAAGTTTACATTTAAATGTTGCTATGCATAAACTTGATGGGAAATCACCTTTTTAAGGACATGACTAGATTTTATCCCTTTACCTTGGACAACCCTTCTAAATAAATGTTTTGGGTAGAAATGCTTAGTTGCTATACCTTGGGTTGGTTCAAATGAATCTTTTGTAATATGATGAATGCTGATCATGATAACTTTGGTGATATATATATATGTTTGTGTGGTTAATAACAAGATCATATATGGTTTAATCGGAACATGGAGAACCACCCAGGAAAACAGTGCAACCACAGTCCATATGGCTCTGGCTTAGCCAATTAATTAGGTGTGTGATTGTACTGGTGACCTTATCCGAAAGGAACACAGGGGGCTCGGGGTTGCAGGGGTATAGCCCGGTCCTCTTGGCCGCAGCCTTTGCTAAGGTGCTGTCCACTAGGGAGGGTTATGGTCCGCCCTGAACTGTAACTGTCGTGGGTTGTTGGTCTTTTGCATATCTTTGTAAAGGCTTCGTAGCGTCCCTATGCAATCACACCTCGGAAGTGTGGTATTGTGCCTGATCAGCACATGCGTGGTTGGGTTCAAAGTTCTTCGGAACTTTTACGCGAGCTGTGGTGAAAGTGTACAACCTCTGCAGAGTGTAAAACTGATCGATCAGCCGTGCTCACGGTCAAGAGCGGCCTGGACCCTCACATGATAATCAAACATAAAGATGAAATTAAATCGTGGTTCTTGTGGTTCTGAGTTGAGATGCTTTCCTAAATGCTTAAGTGGGTTGGTATGAACTTACACCTAGTAAATAGGTGCTTGCTAATAAAATTTGACCAACATTAAAATGCTAACCGCTGCATAACCTTAGCCTACCTTGATAGCCTTGCATCTTCCCCCACTTGCTGAGCTCCAACCATAAGTGTGCTCACCCTTGCTTACCCGCTGTTCAGAGGAGAACACTGGAGAAGAGTACTTCAGCGACTACGATGAGTTCTGAGGCTTGCGTGCCCCCAGTCATGTGCCTGTGGAAGATGAAGATGGAGTCGCGTCTTCATAGTTATCGTTGTTCGTTGTAAAGACCTTCGAGTCTAACGTCTGTGTAATAAAGAGATAATGTAATGGATTAACTCATTTACATTTTTATTGCTGTTTATTGATATTTCACTCATGACGTCTATCATATGTGTGTAAACTTGATCCTGGCGCACATATGAGATGCATTTGGTTTTCTACGGAAAATCAGGTGTGACAGTTGGCCCAAAATGCTTTTGGGTATCGGCCGATTCTAGTCGCAGAATATGATACTAATGACTGGAGAAAAGAGCTGGCCGATTATCTTTCGGATCCTTCAAAAAAGGTGGATTGTCGTATTAAACTCAAAGCTCTCAAATATGTGCTGTTAGATGATCAACTATATTATCGGACGCTTGATGGAGTTTTGCTCAAATGCCTGAGCGAAGAAGAAGCAAAAATACTAATGGGTGAGATTCATGAAGGAGTATGTGGAGCTCATCAATCAACTTTTAAGATGAAGTGGATGATCAAGAACAATGGGTATTTCTGGCCAACCATACCGGAAGATCATTTTAAATATTACAAAGGGTGTCAAGACTGCTAAAAATTCGAAAGTATACAAAGAGCTCTGACATCAGCAATGAATCCAATAATCAAACCATGGCCGTTCAGAGGATGGGCAATTGACCTTATTGGACAAATCTTCCCTCCGTCAAGCAAAGGACATAAGTTCGTACTCGTGGCTACCGATTACTTCACCAAGTGGTTGAGGCGATTCCTCTCAAGAATGTGACGTCAGGCAACATGATTGATTTTTTGAAAGAGCACATCATCTATCGATTTGGAATACCCCAAACCATTACAACAGATCAAGGAAGCCAATTTACGCCAGGAGAGTTCGATGAATTTGCTACTGGTATGGGAATCAAAGTATTGAATTCTTCTCCTTATTATGCTCAAGCCAATGGACAAGCTGAAGCTTCCAATAAAGTATTATCAAATTGATCAAGAGGAAGATTGATGAAAGCCCAAAGCGATGGCATACCATACTTAATGAGGCATTGTGGGCTTACAGGATAGCTTGTCATGGGGCCACTAAAGTTTCTCCTTATCAACTAGTCTATGGACATGATGCTGTTTTGCCTTGGGAAGTAAGAACAGGATCCAGACGCATATCATTACAAGATGAGATATTGGCTGATGATTATTCAAATTTAATGAAAGAAGAGTTAGAAGATCTAGCCAGTAGTCAGCTCAGGGCCTTGATCAATATCGAAGAAAATAAGAAAAGGGTATCTAAGTGGTATGACAAGAAGGTTAATATCAAAGAGTTCTCTGAAGGGATTTAGTATGGAAACTTATATTGCCGATCGGAACCAGAGATCCTAAATTCAGCAAATGGTCACCCAATTGGACAGGGCCCTTTCGTATTAGTCAAAGTGCTCCAGGCAATGCGTATATTTTGGAGACACTAGAAGGAGATACTGGAGATATTATCCAAGCATTTGGGTTGGTGCTTAAACTACTTCCGGCTTCTAGCCGATTTAGTTGTGGACATTTTAATCAGTTTCACCTTCGGATTGTTAACCGATTATTACTACAGATTTTTAGCCGGTTAGAATTTCGGATGGACAGCCGATTTCTTAGCAAATCGTTCTTAAGACAGATAGCCGATACCCAGTTATCGCCTTTAGCAGAAAAAAATAAAAGGATAAAGTATTTTTCACAGCTGATTAGAGATTCAGATCATGGCCGATATAACAATCGCCCTTAGAACAAAAAATGTGAAATATATATATATTTCTCTCATATTTCAATACATGGTGATTACATCTGATCAAAGATACTACAGATTACATAAAGGGTTCATCATCTCCAGTATGATGAGGATACGGAATCAATGAATGCCAGTGAGGAAGAATTGGTAAAAAATCTTCTCCAGATTCTGTGACCTTCCTCCAGAATTCATTGAGTTGATGACCAAGATGGTTCACCTCCCCTTGTGGTGCTCTCCATCGGTAATGTGTAGCTGGCACTCTCTCTTGCTACTGCCTAACAGCCATTGAACCCAAGCTTTTCACAAGAGTTCTTCTAGCTGTTGCATCTCCTGGCTTCATAAAAGATGCTAGTGAGAGAAACAGGCCGCTACACTACTTCACAAGAATTCTTCTAACTGCAAAGAAAAGAAAGAGAAGAAGAGAGACAGGCGAAAAGGAGGAGCCTACATCCTATTAGATCTACTTGTTGTGCCATGGCTGAAGTTGTGAGGAAGACGATGGCTTCAGGTGCTATTTATAGTCAAACACAGGGGGTAGGGAAATGAAAGGATAGGAAGGAATCTCAGAAGACGCCGAGTATAGTCAAAATGGAACAGTTTTCCCATGAAAAGATCTACTTTCAATGGTTCATAATGAGGTCAGTGATACGTTTCCCTAATAAAGAGGAAAAAGGATTTGAATGCCGCTACAGGAGGAGATGTACTTTGAACTCCAGAAGAAGAAGATCACAAGGAATCCTTAGGGATTGAAAGGAAGAAAGAATTTCAGAGCAAAAGAAATTTACTCTAAAACTGGGGGGCATGTGCTGACACCGTTTTTTGACACGTGTTAAAAGAATAGCCGAAAAGACATCGGGAAGACCTCAAAGCCGATGGAGAAAGGGACAAAAGAGACCAGCCGATCTGGAATCGGCCGATTGATGGGGAAGAAACATGGCAGAAGAAGAATACACCGAAAGGAAGGAAACGAAGGCGGGTCAACAACAAAGTTGACATCGGGTCAAAACCAGTTTAGAGAGTCCGATTCCTATGAGAATCGTTAAAGTTTTTGGTAGTTTTATTTCTTTAGATTCAAGTAAGCTTTGTCGTCATCGACTGGGAGTCAAGTTGTCCTCAGGACATAAATAGCGACCCTGCGTGGTCGAAGAAAGATTGTACACACCAATATCAGCAAAACCTTTACTTATTCAAGTCGGTGACTTCGCCACCCCTTTTTTACTTCTTATTTTCTTGTTTCTTCAAACGCCGTTCTTCTAGCTCGTCAGGCTGCATCGATCGACCTCCGGCAAGCTTGTAAGTACCGTTTTATCGAATAACAACTGGGCTTTAACCTCTGGGTGCATCGCTGTGGTTTCGTCTAAGTTTTATTCATAACTTATCAATATCAGCTAGGTTTGCAAGTTTTTTCTTGTTTATTTAGCTTTTATCACCAATTTATCCAGCTCGTAATCTCATCGTATCGGCTATCATCGCCCTTGCATCGTTTCACTATGATCTAGCTGATTCAGATCAGGTTCGAGTGTTGTCTCGTAGCGCTTAGTTCGCTCTGCTTTTGCTTGCGCTTTGCCTACGTCATCAAATCGGCTGATTTAGCTGTTTTGGTTATACTTGCTCTTCGGCTGCTCCAGCTAGCCGATTCGCTCTACAGTTGTATCGCCCGATCGGGCTGTTACTTGTCGAAGACCCACATCGGGTCTCTAGCCGATCTAACCCACATCTAACGTTTCCTATCTTTCTGTGCCGATCAGCAGGTCAGGTCAGCTAGCACGCCTTGTTACATCCCAGGGATCCGTTATGTGTTGCCGTTGAAGAACTTAATTCTGTTTTTTTGCGTCAACATAGTCGATTAGATCTGTTTCGGGTGTTGCCTTCGTAGTTTTGTTTAAGTTGCCTCCGGTAGCTTACGCTATACCTACGTCATCATATCGCCTAATCTGGCCGATATGTTTCCCGTATCGGCTACCTAGCTATTACGATTATATCAGAAGACACATCGGCTCTCTAGCTGATGAACCTGCTATTTAACGTTTCTATTGTTTCCGTGTCAATCAACAGGTCAGGTCGACTGGCATGCCTTGTTACATCCCGGAGATCCGTTACATGTTGTCGTGAACGACTTTATTCCATTTTTTCGTCAACAAAATCAAACTAGCCGTTGGGCAAATCAGCACTCAAAACCGGTCAGGCCGGTTTGGACCAGAAACCCCTATTAGTGTTTAGATCTCACATGGTTAACTCTCATGGGTTCACTTGAGCACTATTGATTTATGTTATCAAACCAATGTTGCATCCTTCTTGATAGAACAACATAACTATACTCAAGGCAAGAGATAAAACACAAATTAATCCACTTGAGCTTGTCCAACAAAAAAAATCACGCCGGTACTTGATCTTTAGCATCTTGAGGGCTTCCAACAATGCATACCAACTAAGCACATAAGCTGAGCATATCCATCTTGAGCTAGTGACTTAAGATTCTTCTGTCAAGCATAAGAATGCACACTCCAATCTTTAAGCCACTCCATATTGTCAATCATAACATATAGATGAGTTGAAATGCTTCCCTCAATATGACTTGGATGTGATTCTTTGAAGCCCCAACGGATACTAGCAACTTCACTTTAGCACCTTGCTCATGGTCGATGACCATAGCTTTGCTTGGTACCTTGTTCTAGTCATCTTGGTTGGTCTCTTCATCACTCACCCTTGACTTATTAAGTTTAGCTTTGCTCATCAACATTGAATTCCCATTTGAGATACAACTTAAATCCTTGTTCTTGATTGACACGTAATATTCCTGATTTGCAAGCTTCCATTTGAAAGACCAATAAGAATATCCATATGAAGTCTTGCAAAAATCCTTTTGTGAAAGTCATCATTTTCTTTTTGACATGATCCTCGTTAACCATGCTATCATACGACTTGAATTCTAGTCCTTGATTGATCAAGAATGTCCATGTCTTTGCAAGCTTCCATTTGAGAACCATTATATATAGAGATAGCCTTTTGTCCTTCTATAATATCCACATGAAGCCTTGCAACAACGTCTAGTGAAGAAAACCACTTTTATTTATATACAACTTTTCATATGCAGCCAAGCTACCATAAGTACTAGAGACTTGAAATTTTCCTTGAATATATCCCTCCAATACTTATTATCCTTTATGCTTGAAATTTATCAATACTTGTATCTTGGGATCTCTTTCTTGATTGCTCTTGTTTGTGTGACCCTTTCATTTGGAAACAAGCTATCATATGCATTGAGGACTTGAACTCAACCATGAGATGTATCTCCATTATTTCCTTCATTAGCTTGATACTTTGAGCTTTAATTACATCACAGGATCACACACTTGCTTGTTATCTTTGATGTGAACCATGTATCATTCATTCATCCATGAACCAATAACACATTATCAATGTTACATTTAAATCCTGCTCACAATCTTAAGCAAACAAGTTAGTCATTTAATTGTTTTGTCATACAATTCACCAAACCCCACTTATGGGCCTAGATGATCTTACAATCATACAATTACTGTAGCAAATTATTAAATTAATTATGCTCATTAGATTCATCACGTAAAGTTACACCTATGTGTGAAAAGGTTTTGCAAATAGACTTCATTTAGTACTCTATGCATACGAGATTCCTTTTTCTGAAAATTTTTTGGAAGACATTTAAACACGGCCTTAGATCATGGTGAGTCACACGGTGCCGGTTCAGCTTTTGACCTCATGTCCACGGGCGGCTCCAGATCGTGGGATCCTATCTGCGCCTCTCCGCTGGCCGCCGCCGCCGCCCCTGCCCACGGTCCCCCGTCCTCCTGCGCCCCCGTCGACGCAAGGTGCCCCTCTTGCCCTCTGCTACTCCATTCGATGTGCCCTGACGCTGCCGGCGATGTCCTCCATCAGATTGAGTTGTCCCGTACCGGCACCACATGTGCTCGTTGATCGCGCCCGGCTCCGCCTCGATCCCGCGCAGCGCCGCCGGCCTCCTACACCCCCACCAGGCCAAGCCTGCCGTCCTACAGCCCCGTCCATTTTCCTATTGCAGGTATGCCACCATCATTCCCCGAGCTGCCGACAAATGCAGGAGGCCCCCTCAGATCTCGTAGGTTTCCTCCAAACGGTGTTGTGGAGAATATTGGCCTCCTGGTCATCCCTATTGTGATTCTGCTTTCAGTTGTTTTTCCAATTATTTGTTTAGCACACACACAAGTTGAATTTGCTGCTTCTGCTTCAAGCAGTGGCGAGATTGCTGAACTGCCTTTCCCCTTCTCCTGTTCCTCTCTGTCGCAGTCAGTCCCATTAGCCGCTCATATCCTCTACAAATTACAGGCCCTGCGCTTGTGCCCCAAATTGCTCAGTTCTGTCGATTTCCCTCTCCATCCTCATAACCCCACAGCCACAAATACAGTCCTCCGCTATCAATTTGTGCTGAATCAAATTAGTTTGCTTCTTTTTTCCTACACAAGGCATCTAGTTATTTCAGCATCCATGTAACAATTGAGGGGTTCATGACTTAATTTTTTGTTTTGCATTTTTTTAGTAAGGATGTAGGATTTGTCGAGATATTTTGCGAGAACTTTAGTTAGGCTGGAAAGAAAGTCCTGATCCATGTGTATGATAAGATTTAACACTTTATCATCATTGTTTTCCTCAGTAACTATCATGGTGGGTGAAATTTACTTCTCCACAGAGATGATTATGCAGTGCCTTTGTTGTGGCTATTTGATTATAATTGAATTGGCAGCTGCTCGGTGCTTTCTCTTCCATTATACTATTTTTTTCATTTGATATGTGAATAATGTGATATGTCATGACCTGAAGGTGGGTAGTATATTTGATCCATAGTTCAGTTGTTGGAGTGGTTTGGCTGCTGTTTTAATTCCTCACACTATGAGTTGCCTGTCTACGAAAGGGTAATGAATCGATCCTACTGCCAATGCTCGTTATGACCAAAGAGGTGAACACAACAAGCAGCCAGCAACAATGTGCCGTGAATCCCCCAACCTCTGACCCGAACTCAGCATCCGGAGCACTGTCTGAATGGGTATTGACTGCCAGGACCATTTCTTGTGAAATTTCCTTGTTCGTAGGTTCCTCCCTGCAGCTAGCACCATCGAGCAATGGTGCATGTGTTCGTGAGTGGATTTTTTTATTTGGCCGGCTAATTCTCACTTTCATACTTCTGTAGTTGGTTGATACATCATCATCACCATTCTCTTTGATATCAATATGACTAGTATAATAGTTGAAAATTATTGGAAAGATTTTTCTGCATTTGTAGATTAATAGTTTTGTTTATTTGTTGCAGACAACTAGAAAAATTTAACTCGTAGTATGCTTGTGAGCTGCTAGCCAGATACTGCTTGTGAAGTTAGTAAATTCAAATTTAAACTATTATTGTCCCCATTAGGCACTTTGGTTATAACTGGTATGCAGCGATTCAGTATATATATTTCAAGCACAATCAACCTGGTCTGTTTTATACTTCGTAACAGCTTTGAGTAATGCATACTTATCAATTTACATTAAGAAGAGGTGCAACATGCAGTTTGATGGTCGGCAAACACTGGTGCACTGTGAGATGTGGTTTCAGCAATAGGTGGTGGTTGTTGGCCATTGTCAAACCATGGTGCATCTGTCTTCATGGCCATGCAGGTCCGAGCTCGACCTGGACGATTGAGAAGGCAAGCTAAGGGGGGAGTGGATGCTCAGTCTAGCTGATATGACAAGCAGGTGAGTGCAGCTAGCATTGCTGTTTTTTGGAATTATATGTGCGTTTTTGGTGGATGAACTATTAGCTGTTTGGCTGGCCCAATATTTTAGCCGGACCTTTGTACATTGATTTAGAAATGTGTTAAATCTTAAGTTCTGTTGATGGAGAAGGCCATGGCTCCATAAAGACTACCAGAGATCTGGTAAACCTGAGTATGTTCGTTTCATCTGTTCCTCCTATTTTTCCTGTTTCATTATTATAATCATTTTTTTCAGGCTCAATCAGCAGAGACGAGGTCTGAGATGCTGCATTACCTTTTCAATCAGCACACGAGTCCACAAGTTGCCTGACTAGCTTCTTCAGTTTCTTCCTTTTTTTACGAATGTTGGTCACAGTGTATTCTAGCGAGATTTGATTCCTTGTGTATCGTTCCATGTATGATGTATATCCATGTTGCCCTTACTGAGCATATTATCTTGTTGAACAAATTAGCTGCAATCAAAGCACTCTATTGTCATGGACTAGTTCTACATCAGAGCATTGATGTCTATGTTTGAAATCTTGGAATCTATCTCTTGAAATCTCGCCTCTTAAAAAAACCTAGTTCAGTTTGCAATACTTCGTTACTGATCGAAATAACAAACGTACGAATATCTCTTATCAAAAGAAGCTAGCTCCATTGTACATACGTATGCATACGTTACCAGTGCTTAATTTGCTCCAGCTAAACATTTACGAATGCCTCCCGCAGGGACACATGGTCATGTGAGCTGCTTACAACAAATAGTCAAATATCATGCTGATCACCGAAAGTAGTTATTTGTTTGACCGTCCGCTGGATTTACGGAGCCGGCAACAGCATTGGCGAAAAATAACGTGGAACGCGGGCTTACTCGGTTCGGCCGACAGAGCTGGGCTGGCGCGGGAGGTAGGCTCGGTACTGAATAACTATTCAGTACCCTGGGTATCAAATTACGGAGTCCTATATATAATATATATATGTGTATATATATATATATGTATGTATATATATATGTATGTAGGTTAAAATGCAGCAAGGTGCATTTTGTATAGAAAAGCACATACTCCGCAGTTGCAACCAATTGCAACATCTGGACTAGGCCAATTGCAACATTCCACCATACTAATTACAACTCGACGGAAAAGCATATTGTACAGCAAATGCACAGGCTCCCATAGTTAGAAATATGCGACTGCACCAATTGCAACTAGATGGTCTAGTTGCAATTCAATGTGGACCAATTGCAATCAGACCCAACTAGATGCAAGTAGGTGCTAAACCTGTGCGTAAACCAATTGCAACAGCGAGACTAGACCGATTGCAACCATGACACTATACTGATTGCAACCTGACGGAACTAATTACAACAGATCTTACTCGTTGCAACTGGAGATGAACTAATTGCAACTAGACCACTCAATTGCAACCCGACGCAAACCTATTGCAACCAAAGTTAGTCCAGTTGCAACTAAGCAAGAATCAGTTGCAATCAGGGTGGGTGTATTCCCTATACAGAATGCACCCAGGTGCATTATAGCAAAACAATATATATATATATAAGCGTTATTCTATACCCGAGCCAGCCACGGCTCCCGCACGACACCGCGACCCACCCCGCGAGCGAACCTGCACCTGGTTTTCTTCCTGCCCACCGTGTCTCAGCCCCTCCTTCCGGTTTTTTTCAAAAAAAAAACCACCGCACGACTCCACCATCCAAGCCCCAACAACAGCTTTTCCTGCTGTTTTTAAACGGATCTAATGAATTTTTCTTTATACTGCAGGAATCATTCGATTGTAGTGGGAAAAATATTAAAGTAGTAGATTAAACTAATTATTTGTTATGAATTCAAGTGGGTAGTCGTGGATTTTTACTCATGCGATTTGACCAAAATCTTTGTCACAACCCAATTCAGGTCTGCCTCATTCACAAATAGATGGTTCATCTCTACTACGTCAAAAAAGTTGAAATTCAATATTGAGTACAATAATTTTGGGATAACTAGTACATCTCGGTGGTCAACACAAGATATTGAATCCACATTTTAGCTTGCATTATGCATGAGCCTTTGATTTCTTAGGAATCCATGAATGGTCACTCCATCTCGGCTGGATCACACTACAGGAATACAGATGGATATCTCAGAATGAATAATATCACAGTGCTGACGGCTAACACTTTCCTCGAGCTATTTCAGCCTTCATCATCAAAGTCATGTTTTTTTATCCTGACAAATCTGCATTATTGTAATCTTGACTGTGCTGCAGCCACCTGTTGTGGGCACCACCAATTGGATTTATGAACAATACGATGTTACCCAATTGAACTAAAGATATAAAATATTTAACTCAAAGTACACAGGTCTGAAAGTCATTCCAACACCTGATATCTTATTCATAAATGGAAAAGCAAGGGAAACATGTCAATAAATTGTTGGCATATATATCAACCTGAATAACCAAAATAACAAATAATACGAGAATTGGTAAAAAAAAAAGTCATGCCGGTGTAGATGCAGTAGTAGTAAATATATTGCAAGCTGGTCAAATTATACCATGTCATAACACTATCTTCTTTAACAGGGCATAGCTAACCCAAATAGCTGTCTTAATTTCCTTTTTGCAGCCTATGGACTGAAAAGCCTAGTTTAGAATTAACAATTGACATGAAATTGTGAACTGAACTAGAGCAACTTTAGCAAGTTGACTGTTAGATCTCTATATAACTGAAAGTTGAAGCCTTTAGATCCATGGTGCATCGGTTTAATCCATTATAATTAATTGTCTAATGTTCATGACTGCAACATATGCCAGCAGCAGATTAGCTTCGAATTAATCATTGATCAGTGCAAGCTACTAAACGGCATAGAATGATGCATGGTAACAAAAGCTTTAACACAAATAGCATGCTGTCCAGTGAAAGTGGCGAAATATGTGGAAAAAATGAACCAAAATCTATACTTACTGAATATGAGTTCATTTTCAGAAACACATGGGCATTTTCTTCAGAGCGAGCAAAAATATTGGAACAGCCAAACGATTTCATCACCATATTTTTCTTCACACTAAAGACTTGTTTAATACATAGCTACTAAAAGTAAAAATTGATTAAAGTTCAGTGTGCTTTTGCCCACGGAACAATCACAAAATCATATAGTAACCAATCAACAAGAGAAGGGTGTTGAGAGACATGGGTACCCATGGGTTCCCACCGGCCAGGGTCCCAGAGGCCTCTGTCAAGTGGACCCGACCTTTCAGAAGACTCGCCGACCTTACAAGTGGGCCCAGCGACCTAATCAAGCTCCCGGAGGACCCGCGAAGCCTTGGCGTGCAAGACAAAACACGGCGACCTGGCGCGCCGCCGCCTGTAGCTCCGAGTATCACGGGATACACCTTGTAATCCGGGAGATAAGCTTCCCACAGTTGTAACCGACCCCGACACGGGTCAACTGACCTGAGCATGCAAACCCTAGCCCGTCCCCCCATATAAGGCGGCCTAGGGCTCCATGCACAGGAACAACTCATCTTCATCCTCGATAATCCACCACAATTGGACGTAGGGTTTTGCTCTCCGGAGGCCCGAATCAGTATAAACCCTTGTCTCCTTGTTCCTGACCGCCATACTCGCCTACCTCCGTGTGCACCCCGTGCATAACCACCTACGCTCTTAGGTCCCGATCCTCCATTAACCTGCAAACCACTAGAGCAACCCCCTAGCGGATCTGTCCAGGTCTCACCCCCTAACAAGTGTTAACCTCACATACCTACACCAGAGGCGCAGAGCTTCCCAAGGAGCACCATGGGCATCTGGTGCATGGGCAGAAGGAATCGGCGAGGCGCGACATAATAGGCTCCTGGTCACCTCCCAACCACCAGCTACCCGATTTTGACAGATAGAATACATATTTATCAAATATTTGTTATCGAATGAGCAGCCAGTTGCATCAAGAAATATGAATTGAACAAATCTAATTTTCGATCCCAAAACCCATCGTGTCCCTTCTTTTAGCTGGCTGCTAACCCCGTACCACATTTGTAGGTTTAAACTGAAATCGAATTAGGAAAAAAGGACCTCACACACAATGGCCAATTAGAAAAAGGAAAATATTTTTGCAGATAATGTCAGAAGTTAATATAAAGTTAACATGCATGCAACGTATCTTTGGGTTAGCTCTCATATGAACATTCTGAATCTCATAGCTACTCACGCATCACATAAATAGATGAAACATTTAAAAAACATGTTCTAATGCAGTATCTCGGTTGCCGGACTAACATCAGTCTGTTTTCTTTTTTGTTTAGCAGAGTTCTTTCTAGAATATTTTATCTGCACAAGACGAGAACAGATAGCAAATAGTATATTATTCACCAATAAATTACTTGCTGCATTAACTTAAATAACAATGGCATACTCCATCTGCCCCCACTTGCAGGCTCAGCTAAGTCAGTGAAATATAGAAAATAACTCAGGCAATTTGCAACCAAATAGCCTAGTCATAAATAGTGTCACTTGTGCGCAGAAAAACTCCATTTATATGCAACCTAGCGGCAAGTTAGATTACACGAAAATAAATTATCATTATAATTGTACACTATTATTGTTGACGCAAAAACAGAATAAAGTTCTTCAATGGCAACACGTAACGGATCCTCGGGTTGTAACAAGGCGTGCCAGCCGACCTGACCTGTTGATCGGCACGGAAAGAATATGAAACGTTAGATGCGGGTTAGATCGGCTAGAGAACCGATGTGAGCCTTCAATGAGTAACGGTCCGATCGGCCGATACGACTGTAGAGCAAATCGGCTAGCTGAAGCAACCGAAGAGCAAGTATAATCAAAGCGGCTAGATCAGCCGATTTGATGATGTAGGCAAAGCGCAAGCGGAAGCAGAGCAAACTAAGCGCTACGAGACAACACTCGAAACCTGATCTGAATCGGCTGTATCGTAGTGAAACAACACAGGGATGAAATTTAGCCGATACGATGAGATCACGAGCTAGATAAATTGGTGATAAAAGCTAAATAAATAAGAAAAGACTTGCAAACCTAGCTAATATCGATAAATTGTGAATAAAACTTAGATGAAACCACAGCGATACGCCTGGAGGTTAAAGCCTAGTTGTTATTCGATAAAGTGGTACTTACAAGCTTGCCGGAGGTCGATCGATGCAGCCCAACGAGCTAGAAGAACGGCGTTTGAAGAAACAAGAAAATAAGAAGAAGTAAAAAAGTAATGGCGAAGTCGCCGACTTGAATAAGTAAAGGTTTTGTTGATTTGGTGTGTACAATCTTCTTCAACCACGCAGGGTTGCTATTTATGTCCTGAGGACAACTTGACTCCTAGTCGATGACAACAAAAACAATTACTTGAATCTAAAGAAATAAAACTACCAAAACTTGATGATTCCTACAGGAATCAGACTCTCTATACTGACTTTGACCCGTTGTCAACTTGTTTGTTGACCCGCCTCCGTCTTCCTTCTTTCTGGCGTATTCTTTTTCTGCCACGTTTCTCCTCTACCAATCAGCTGATTCCAAATCGGCTGGTTACTTTTCCCCTTTTTTTATCGGCTTTAAGGTCTTCTCGACACGTGTCAAAAAATGATGTCAACAATTATACAAAGCATCACCAATATGATTCTTAAAAGCTTAATGAGTACTACCTCTGTTTCCAAATAGATGACGTTTCAAACAGGAACTCGTACTAAGAACAGTCTAAACGTCAGAACGTCAAATTAAAAAGGAAGGGGGTAGTATGCATCTTGAGAATCTAAATAATAATAGGTTCTCAAGAAAGAATTCATATCAGGTTTAAATTTGCAGCAACAATGCATGTTAACATTTACATATCTTGAGAAAAACATGATGCATGCATATCTGAATAGGTTCTTCACATATGGAAATCATCAATTCGCTTAAAAAATAGCAAGACATAAATCGCCAATTATGTATCACTTGGGCAATGAAACGGTGACAAGATAACTTTGCTCCTCACTAAATGGATGAGAAATACTCACTACCTGCCTCCCTCAAAACAAATCATGCAGCAATTTAATTCCAAAGGCCTAAAGGCTGGACTTACCGCTTGTGCAGGAGGCCAGGTTGCAAGGCCAGGCTGGAACATCATTGGGTAACATCATTGAGCAAGGCATCAAACTGTTAAGGGCCCCTTTCGCACAAAGGGTTGGGAAAGGGTAGGCATAAGAAAATCTCAGGAATCGACGTGTGGTGCTATTGCGTTCCTACGGAATTCTTAGGATGAAAAGAAGGCCTTTGGCAGAGGCACGGGTGAAACACAGGGGCCCGGGCTGATACTTGTTTTTTGCGAACTGTGTTGTGCACGGCAGAGGGCAGACACACCATCAGACTCCACACGCACACAACAGAAGCCTCCACAACCCACCCACGTACGCACACCACCACCAGCCTAATCCCTTTTACCACCGGTCAACAAAAAGAAATTGGCGCGAGGGGGCGTCAGCGCCACGCGCGAGCACTTTGCTTTCACGCTAGGAAAGTTACCAAGAGGTCTCTTGGATCGTTTCCGATGGAATCATGCTCTGGAACGCCATCCTGTGGAATTCTTCCCATGAATTTCCTGTGAACCAAAGGGCACATATAGGAAACAATCCATAGCAATTAAACCCTACAAATACCCTGTGTTTCTCCTCCAATCCAAAGGGGGCCTAAAGTTCCTTATTGTGACTAATTTAATTGCATTCGTGAGGATGGAAGGAGTTGAGATGACAGGATGAGCCTAAACCTCACAAAGAAATGGAAGTCTTTTGTGCATTGGAAACAAACATACAGAGTAGCTGATTAAATTAAACTCAGAGGGACAAATAAATCTGTGTGTAAAGAGATATATTCAGGTCCGTGTAAGTTTAAAGAAAAAATATTTTGGAATAACATCGCAGCAATACAGCCATGGAAAAATCATCTTCTGGTTGCAGTTTCAGAAGCAAAACAACAAACATGTATAGGACACTGAAACACATGGTTGACAAATAAAAACCTCTGCACCCTAATCTCCATGGTGAAAGGGTGGATTCGTTCATAGGAAGCAAGAGGAGGCTGCTGGTCAGCAAGTTTTGTTGAAAAAAATGAATCTGTAAGGTGCCATCCCATCAGCTGATGACGCCGAGGCCGAGAGCAAGGTGCCAAGGTGTGCAGCTCGCGCCGGCACCGGCAGTGACCTAGCATCGGCCGGCTATTGCGGCGACTAGCAGGGACAGGTGTCGGCGGGGCGCGAGGCCGCGAGGGACGGCGACGACGGAGCTGGCGGAGCTGGAACCAAATGGAGAGAGGATGAGGACCCACAATCTGATAAAATGCGAGGAAACGGGTTGGAGAAAAAAACACAAAAGAACTGAGCGACGAACGCAGGGCCACCGTGGTTGGTGCATGCATGCATGCACGCGGCCGGTTTACCTCTCCTACTTTTGCGGCCACCGATGCTGCTGCGTGCATCAAAATATTTACATCTCTTTGCTTACTAGGTGATACCCCGCGCGTTGCTACGGGATCTTTTGGTGAAATTTGAAAATAAAAATACTAAAGTAAAATTTGGAAGCAGACACAATAAGATGATTTCTTCGTATTCTTACATGTTGAGAGAAGAAATCAATATTTTGTAGTGAGGTGTTGTATATAGTTTAATATAGATATATATATTTTTTATATTGGACGGTGCAAACAATTAAGATGATGTGGCTGCACCGTATGCGAGAAGTATATTTGGTGGAGTATGACGTGGCGCGCTGCAAGAATTAGCAATCAATGCATCTTAGTGGGGTGTTTAGTGGAGGATGACGTGACGCGTTGGTGGAGGATGACGTGGTGTGTTGAGGATTGGTGGGGTGCTTAGTGGAGGATGATGTGGCGCGCTGCGAGAATTAGCAATTAATGCATCTTCGTGGGGTGCTTAGTGGAGGATGACGTGGTGCGTTGGTGGAGGATGATGTAGTGCGTTGAGGATTGAGAGAATTCCTTAGTGGGGAGCGCTAACATAGTTTTGTATGATTCGTAGGTCCTTGAGTATAGTATGACTACATACTTGTTTCCTGGAAGTATGTGTACATAAACACGTGCATGTTGAGTATGAGTACATACGCATCTGAGTTGAGTATGATTACATACGCATCGATCTGGACTGGAGTAGTATTGCCGAATGGATATAAATTTCCATAGACACAGAGTTTCCTCGTATAAGGAGTATATCCATGCAATATATAGAAGCAGGGAGCGAGTATGCGTTCATACTACATGTAGATATATAAGGGGGGTTTGCATGTGTTCATATACTGTGGGCAGAAGAGTATGCGTGCATACTTGTACGTACGTATGGTATATATGTTCGCATTACTTAAAGGAAATGAGTATACATATGCCAAGATACATGTATGTGCTTAATTATTATTATTATATATATTGAGTATATGAGTATTCCCACATAAATCTTATTAAGAGGAGTATGAATACACATACAAGCCTCCAGAAAGTACCTGTAACACCCTAAAATTCAATCACATTAAAATAATGATAGCAACATTGTTATATTTTATTTTTTCTAAGGATTAAATAATTTGACTAAATAAATTTGCCTTTTAAATACTAAATAATAATTAATAATTTAGAACACCCAAGTGTTTGATGCATTCATGCCTTTGCATTGGTATTTGGTTGTTTTGTGAGTTTTCAAAATCATCAAAAGTTCAAGTCTGAAAACCACGCTCAAGCTCTCCCTCTCAATCTCCTTTTCTCCCCTTCTTCTTTTCAGCCCAACCCGCGGCCCAGATCTCTCTTCCCTCTCTTCCCCTTTCTTTTTTTCTTTTTCCCCTCCGCGGCCCAGCTCTTTTCCAGCACAGCTCCCTCTTTTCCTTTTTCTTTTTCTCCTTTCTTTATCGCCGGCCCGTCTCCTTTAACCGGCCCACCAAACCCCATCGGCCCAGCTCCCCCTCTCCTCTCTCCCAGGCACTGACCGACGGGCTCCACTTGTCAGAGTCATCCCCTACCTCCCGCAGGCCAGCTCCTCCTCCATGGCTGCCGCCCACCGCCTCTGCCCAGCGCCCCTGTTGCTCCCGCGCCCCTCCCTCTCCTCCACCGAGCGCGCCATCAATGCGCCGGCGCACCCACGTGTCGCCCCGTCCCCTTCCCCTTCCGAAACAGCTCCACCACCGGAGCATTCATGGCCGGCCACCGGAGCTCCACCGCCCCACCGCCCTGCCGGCTCCTCCTGTTCCCCCTCTGCCCTATAAAAAGGCGAGCACGATCCCCTACTCCTCCTGCACCTCTCCACCCGAGCAACTCCTCTCCCCTCGCTTGCGCAGCGCCGTCGCCCAAGGGAGCACGCCGGAGCTCCGCCGCCCGCTCCGATCTCCCTTCTCATCGCGTTGGCCGTCTTCCCAAGCCCCCAGGTAAGTTCGCTTGCTCCTTAGCTTTGTTTTCGTCCTTGTCCCGTTGAGTTTGGTGCTCGGTAGCTCAAGATCGGGCAGCTCCGGCCGGAGCACCGCTCGGCGCCGCCGCGCGCCGCCGTTCCACCGCTGCCTGGCCGCCGCAGCCGCCGCCAGCCGCCCGCTTGAAGAACTGCGGCCCAGATCGCGGTCCCCGCCCGAGTCAAACCAACTCATACCGGTCAACCCAAGGTCTCCGCTGCCACTTTACAAAAAAACCCTGTAGTTTCTAATATCACAACGATACCCTTCCACCTTTAAAGATCCTTACAATCAGGTCTTGGTTTTCTCGTTTAAGCCCCTAAGCTTTCTAGTTTTCCTGCCCGCCGTCCTAAGCCACCCTTTTTGCGCCGTAGACCCTCGGATCTTTTGTGTTTTTAGGTTTTAGCCCCTAGTTTTTTTAGTTTAGCCCCTGTTAGCTAGTTTTTCTCGCAGTTTAGCCCCCAGACCTTGTATAGGGTGTATCTTTGCGTCTTTTATCCGCTTTAGGCGTTTTTGGTGTCCTTGCGATCGTCTCTTAGTGCTCGTTAGTTTTAGAAGCTTGTTTTAGTCTTTTAGAATATTTGATGTATTGTTTTTATTTATTGTATGATTTTTGGTGTGCTCGTAGATATCGTGCCAGTTGGTGCCGAGTTTCCGATTGAAGACCAAGAGCAACTTTTTGAAGAAGAAGAATCTCAGTTTTTAGGCAAGGAAGGCAAGTGGTTTTCCTCCCCCTGCATATTCTATTTTGTCCTACATCACTTACATAATAACTAAATTTACATTTAAATGTTGTTATGCATAAATTTGATGGGAAATTACCTTTTTAAGGACATGACCAGATTTTATCCCTATTACCTTGAACAACCCGGTTTTAAATAAATGTTGTGGGATAGATAATGCTTAGTTGCTTAACTTGGGATGGTTGAAATGGATCTTTATAAAATGTTGATCATGGTAACTTTGGTGAAGATGTGGTTAATAACAAGATCATATGAATTAATTGGAACATGGAGAACCACCCAGGAAAACAGTGCAACCACAGTCCATATGGCTCTGGCTTAGCCAATTAATTAGGTGTGTGGAATTCTCTGACAGCCTTATCCGAAAGGAGCAGAGGGGGTCAGAGTTGAAAGGGTATAGCCCGGTCCTCTGTGCCGCAGCCTTTGCTAAGGTGCTGTCCACTAGGGAGGGTTGTGGTCTGCTCTGCTACTGCAACTATGCGGACTGTTGGTCTTCTGCATGTCTTTGTAAAGGCTTCGTAGTGGACCCCTAGGCACTCACCTTGGAAGTGTTTAAGGGTCTGATCAACCCGGGCAACATGGAGAACACGAGCTGTGGTGAAAGTGTACAACCTCTGCATAGTTCATAGTTAAAACTGATCGATCAGCCGTACTCACGGTCAAGAGCGGCATGTTTTTTCTAAATGCTTAATTTTGGGATGGTATAAACTTACATCTAGTAACTAGGTGCTTGCTAATAAAATTTGACCAACTTAAAAATGCTAACCGCTGCAAAACCTTAGCCTATCCTTGATAGTCTTGCATTTTCCCCCCACTTGCTGAGCTCCAACCATAAGTGTGCTCACCTTTGCTTACTCGCTGTTTAGAGGAGAACACTGGGGAGGAGTACTTCAGCGACTACGATGAGTTCTGAGGTATGCGTTTTTCCCAGTCAGATGCCTGTGGATGTTGAAGACGGTGCTGGACCGTCTTAGCTATCGATGTTCGTGTAAAGGCCTTCGTGTCTACCCATGACTGTAATAAAAGTTAATAAACCTCTTTTGTACGTTTTGATTATTGTATCTGATATTACACTCGTTATGTCTATCATATGTGTGAAATTCTGATCCTTGCACACATATGAGATGCATTCGGTTTTCTTCGGAAAAAGGGGTGTGACAGTATCAGCACATACATGCTTAATTAAATCATGTGGATTTCATTAAATCTTAACACTCTCTACTGAAATCGGAGCAGCAGAAGTGTCATTAGCGCGTTTAGATTTGCTTGGTTGGAGTACTGGTGAGATCCACTTCCGCAGCGTACAGGCTTATTAACTCTGTGACAAATCACAAGACAATATGGAAAATTGAATTAAAATTGATAGAGCCGAAAAAATAGTATAAGTGATACTCCGATCTAAAAAAAGTATGAAGTGATACTCCAATTAATCTAAAAAAAAGTATCAAGTGATACTCCAATCTAAAAAGAGTATCAAGTGATACTCAAAACAAAAAAAGGTATGAGTATGAAGTGATACTCCGATTTTTTAAAGTGACTGCTGACCAAGAAATTATGGAGATATTGTAGAGGTCGCTCGCCATCTGCTACCTCGAACATGCCGTGAGTAATTGCATTCCGGCTCGGGCGGGGACAGGCAAGACTGCAAAGCGTATCTGCTGCCATATTTGGATGTTGGTGACTGAAACAAAATTAATTCCCATAATTTCAGATCCATACTTAGCTCTATCAGTAATCGATTTGTTGTAGACGCTGGCAGCCCATCCGTACGTCCACGCGGTTGCATAGGACTAAGCCTGACAATGGGCCGTGTAAATCCAAGGGCCTCACGGGTCTTCTAACTCATGAGCTTTTAGTTTCGAACTTATTATGAGCTCTCTCAAAAAAGGATAGGATTGGATCGGGCCTTACTAGCACCAGGCTGGATTTTGGATATTGCTCAAGTCAGCCCATGGATCGGAAAAAAAGATTCGGCCCGTGGATCGTCGAAAGGGCTCTCTCTTTCCTCTGTATCGAGTCATGCTCGTGGAGCTGTTCGCATCGCCCTTTCCTCTCCACCGCCGCCGCTAGGGTTCGCCCTCTCCTCTCCACCGCTGCCGCCGCCGCTGCCACCGTCATCTCATCTCCTCTCCACCGCCGCCGCCGCTCGCATTCAGGGGCACATGACGGGACGCGCCGCCTGCGGTTAAGACGGAGGGGAAGCGGAGTGGCACTGCTTGCCACTGGAGGGCGGCCGGTTCGTGCTTCTTTTCTTGTTCGTGGCCGGAGGGTGGCCAGTACTGTGCGGTCACGTCTCCCGTCGATCTCCGCTTACTCCAACTTGTCAATTTAGGGCAAGTATGTTTCTTGTTAGTCCTGGATGCAGGTGCTGCAATTTCTTTAGATGCCCTTTGCCTTGACTTATAGTGAACAGAATACTTGATTATTTTCGCAGCAATTGATGATCATATATTCATTCATGAGAAATATATCTTCAAATAAATGGGTTATCTACTTCATACCATAACTTTAGTGCTGTGCCAATACGTATGCTGATCTTGTCTACTGTCTGCTGACTGTTAATTCTGTTGCTTTTTTATTTGTAATGTAAAACCATCTTGACTTGTTAATGTTTGGTTTTTTTACTTTAGTACCAAAATGTATAAAATTATTCTCTCACGAATGAAGCTCTAAGTATGACGTTCTCATGTTTATTTGTCCTTTGTGCTCTAACCTTACCTTCACAGTAAAATTTTAGTGAACTCACTGTCGTATAAGGAATGGTACGTACTGTCAAAGACCCTGGCTGAACAAGCAGCATGGAAGTACTCAAAGTACAATGGAATTGGTTTTTCAGTAATACACGGAATTGGTTTTTCAGTAATACATGTATGTAATCATCCAGAAAAGCTATTACTATGTTCGTTCTGCTAACTATACCTATGTTACTGTTGATGGTTGTGCATGTGTTACTTTCAGTAATTTCCTATGCCCATAAATTCTTAAAGATAGCTTCCATTTCTGGCTATTTTGGTTTCTGCTTTGTAGTTTATCTAGTTACCTGATTGTAAGGGGACAAGTAAGATACTGGCTCCATTGACTAGTGCATGTTTCATCTAGTAACCTGGCTGTAAAAAATAATTATGTGAAAGTGCTTTGCTATGTGAGTTTTCATTTCTACCCACATCCCTCAGTTTCTCACATCAAAGGCTAAGCTTGATAGTACTAATTTATATTTTACAATCCAGAGGTTATTTTTTTGAATCAACCATTTATTTGACAGTTTTCATTATCTTAATTCAGTGTTGTGCATCATACTTGTAAAAAAATCCCTCTTTAGAAATTTCTCTTGACCAGGCTAAAAAAAGGTTACTAGCTTGAGATATAACCATTCAGGACACGCTGTACAATGGAAGATTTCTTTTACTTTGCTTCTGTAGTGTTGTAAAATTATGCACTAGATAGTAGAGATGCTCTCTGAATTGTTTCTCTGCTACTAGCATCATGTTTGAGTTGTCTATTCTCCTAGTTGTTAAACTTGCAATAGAGTGTGTTGTGACATATATACATATTTATGTGCTAGCTAATAAGCATGCCTTTTATTTTCCAGAGGTGACATGGTCCATCGGATTTCATGAATCTTTTCTCTGCTTTCATGTGTCTACCTTGTTAAGTACCTACCTTGTTAGGATGTGCTTGTTCTGGAACACTGCAGTAGTAATTGGCCTCTTCAATTGGAATTCCTGTTGTGCTAGGTTGACAACATTCTCTGAAAAATCACTCAAAGTTCTGTTCTCAGCTATCCCGGATGTTGATCGGGCTTCTCTTGTTAAAGGAAGTGACTCAAAGTTCTGTTCTGTATTTATCAACCAGCGTGTTTACTATTTATATGTGATGTCTGATGTGTGTTAAACTAGTCCACGGTGGTAGCCTGTGCTAGCCGTCGGCCACTAGCTTGTATATGGTGGAACCTCACATATGAGAGTTTGATGATGTAATTTCTCAAAACGAATGATGGATGTAATTTCTAGTTTCCTTATTGACATGATTTTATCAGCTAGTGTATTTGCAATTTATAACCTTGGGTGGTAGCCTGTAAAGCTCTGGTAGTCGTCGGCCACTTGCAGCTTGCTTGTGCTCACGGTTCGCAGCTGGCTGTTGCTGATGGGAGCTCACGGGTAGCTTGCTTGTAATAAATAACAGCCCGTGGATCATATTCTTTCATTGCAAATGGATTGGCCCATGGATAATAGTAGGATAAGGGCTGGATAAGGAGGATGTTAGGCAAAAGGCTGGATCGGGTAGGATAATTCTAATAATTAGAGGATTGGATAATGATCGGGCTGACTATTTAGTTAGATAGGGCTGGAGCGGGGTTTGGGTAGGATCACAGCCCATTGTCAGGCTTACATAGGACGGAGGAAGGGGGATTGCTGGCCGGTTTGAGGGAGGCCATCCCTTGCGCCGCTGCTACCGCCGGATGTCCATGAGATCTGGACAGAAGAAAGGGGCCCGGGCTGGTGATTGCCCCGCCGGCGGCTGCTACCAATCCACCACCGACGTTTTCGATCGATTGAAAACGAATGCAGACGGGATGTTTTGGAGCGGGATAGGAACGCTAAAATAGGAAGGGTCTGGTAGCGATAACGGGTCATGGATCCGCCCGATTGGAAAGCTTGCGCGCACGCAGTTTTTCTAGGTCGCGGGAGGAGAATTACGTGCGATTTAACGTGACAGTAGTTACACCCAGAAATAGAATGAATTTTCCATATATATATATATATATATATATATATATATATATATATCTCGGATATAACGAGCTGCCCACGGTGATACCTACCCACCTATAGAGGGCTGCTACCCAGCATCATGCAGCCGTCGGATCTACATACAGGCGCATCTAGTCCATGAAGCGAGGCAGACGGAGGTAAGCGGCGGCGTTAGTGATAAAGGTCACATGCCACACCTTCTTCCATCTGCATGGACCCCACGGTAGCAGACAGCGTCTGTGGTGTTGCATTGCAGGCAGCGTCTGTGGTCGATTTTTGCGCAGGTGGTGTCAGCGGGCAGGTATTGCATTTTCTTCTACCAGGGATGTTGTTTCAAGCTACGACCGGCATGGGTAGTTGCATGTAGGGATGGAAAGTGGTTCGTGATTATCTGAAATATCCGAATTCGTATCCGCTAAAATGTAAATGTGGTTATCCGAATCCGCGTCCGATTGCTAATATGGATACTGAAATGGATGTATTCGAATTCGTTTTCACATTTTTTCTCTATCCGAATCCATATCCGTATTCGAAATAATTGTGCCTTTCCGACAATTATTTGTATCCGCGAAGAACAAAGTACAATTACCTCTATGATTAATGCCTAATAATATAAATTTTAATATTACAAATGATATAAACAATTTAAGTTTAATACATTTTAATATAAAATAGTTTTTAAATAAATATATTATTTTGGTTTAGTCAGACAATGATGTATTTGTTGAAATAAATTATTTTAAATACTTTATTTTATTTAATTATTGATGTAAATTATTTTATGTATTTTAATTGTACTTATTTTTTCTAAATAATAATATATTTATTTGTAATATTATCTATTTATAATTAAATTTTATTATTTATATATATATTTATTAAAATAACTGTAGATAAATATGTTTTTTTACAAGATATCTTTTGTTTCATTTTCGTACTTTAATATCTATCCCTTTAATGATTTTGTTCTTCTAAAATTGTCACTAAACAAATAAAAAATGCTATCTACAAATCGAGTAGATATCCGAATGCGAATTCGAACTATTTGTTTTGCATTCGTATTCGATTATATTCGAATCCGAATTCGTATCCGGCAAAAAATGTGGATATCCGACTAAAAGTATTCGAATGGTATCCGTATCCGCGCCATTTTCATCCATACCTGCATGCGCGTGCTATAAGCATATGCTAGCCAGCCGTGAGATTCACAGATGGACCACAGATCATGCCAACATGCCACGCAGGCAAGATGCAAACAACCTGCCACGTGCCAACTGTAACACTAGCTGTTGCATGCAGCATACTCGAGGCCTTGTTTAGTTGGTTGAAAATTTTGCCTTTTCAACTGCTGGAACTCCTGTAGCACACTATAGCACGTTTCGTTTGTTTGTAGTAAATATTATCCTACCATAGCCTAACTAGGCTCAAAAGATTCGTGTCGCAAAGGACATCAAAACTGTGTAATTAATTATTTTTTTACCTATATTTAATACTCTGAACATATGTCTTTTGACGTATTTAATGTGATGTGATGGAGAGACAGTGGAGAAAAGGTTAGAAATTTTAACCAAAACAAGGCCTCGCTCCATGCAATCGCAGGTCGATCCGTTTTGGCATTGAATTCCTCTGCAGGTGGGGACCGTGGGGTATCTGCATGCATGTTGGGTGTTCGTAAGCATCCGCTTCGTGGCAGCCGCCGTCGAACAGGCCGCCTGAAATTGCATGCTGGGAAACCGGCAAGACAGCGTTGGTGAAACAGCACTCACGTGCTAGAAGCTAACCATGAGGGAGAATGCGGCAGGACCCACATCCATGTCAAACCTGCTACGCTGCAAATGATGTGTAAAGCCTGTGCTAATTTTTTTTAAATAAAAGCAGAAGCACTGCAATATCATATAAGAAGAAGTAGCAAATTTACATAACGAGCCGAAGCGAACACAACACCCCTGAACAGAATAAACACACCCTACACAACACACCACCATCCTCAACCACATGGGAGAGAAGAACGAAGCAAGCCGCCGACCCCTGCGCCACCGTCACCAACGATGTGCCACGCCGAAAGCGCAACCCGCTGCAGACCCGAACGGCCCCCTGAGCTCCTCCACCATGGGACTGTCCCCCTCAAGCTGCACAAACACAACTGTCGATCCCTCAGATCCATCGAAGCTTCAGCACACACTCCCATCGCAGTACGAGGGTCACCCACTGATCCCGGCCACTCTGCCGAGGACTTAGAAAACTAACACTGCAAAGAGAGCGGCCCCTCCGCCCATCCGTCACCGAGATCACCACAGCACGTAGCACGACAGCTCAAGTCCTCCAGACCCATGGACCCTCAGCACCTAGACTGCAGCACAGACCAAACGCGCTTCCCGCAGCACCACTAGCAAGCACCACCACCACTAGCACAAGCAGCGGGACTCCAAACACGACGCCTTCAAGAAGGTTACGACGCCAGGCGCCGCCGTCGCACGCCCAGATGGACGAGGTTCACACCCTGAGAGTCCCACGCGACAAGCACGAAGTGCCTCGCCATGATACCCCCAGCAGGGAGTCCAACACCCAAAAAGGGCCGGCATCATGGCCACCGTCAACCGGTGAAAGCCTTCGCTCGATTGCACTGCGCCTGCCGCCCGCTCGTGGTCCTGGTAGAAGCCTACACCCCTCCACCTTCACAGCACCGCCTCCGGGAGAGACCCGACTCCCCCCGCAGCACCACCACAGCGCCGCGAGAAGCAGCCGACAGCCCCCAGGCCTCACCACCATGGTGACACCAGTGCCGTGGCACAGTTGAAGGAGGGGAGGCTAACCAGCCTGGCTCGCAGCTGCCGGCGTGGCCACACGGGCCGCCAGGCAGCGCCGGCCAGAGCCGGTAGCACAAGCCCGCCGCCACCTACACCGAGGGAGGCACCACCAGCCGCGTGCTACAGATCCAGGCTCAGGCCGACACTCCAGCCCAAGCCCGCCCCGCCGCTGTCACGAAACAGGAGCCGTCGTCGCCGCCGTCCGGTCCCGACCTCCATCCCAGCACAAACGGGTCGCCTCCACCGTGCCACCCCCGGATTCGGCCATGGTACCGCCAGATCCGGTGGCAGCCACACCCGCCGCTGTTGACGACTGTTAAGTGCTACTTTTAAACCGTCAATACCTGCATTAAATAAATATAAAAGGATCATCAACACTTGAATAGGGCTTGATACTGATGATTTCCACAAGTGTTGGTGTTTCTAGCTTTTGTTGCAGGGTGCACCGAAATGCATGCCAAATGGTACAATTGAGAGCAAGTGATCCAATGGCTATTAAAGGACATCATCATAAATAACCTCAAATGCCAATTTGGATTGCACCACTAAGATGGGCTCATCGAGACGATCGAAATGGACATATTATATGCCTACGTCGGAGTTCGTATGTGCAAGATATGAAAAGGACAAAAGGTGATGCAGTGCTGACGTCAGCGTGGGGCCCGCGCTACAGCGCCTGGCATGTAACTGCGTGGGATGCACCTGCGGAGGCCACGTGGTGGGACACCATTGGCTGCCACTTGCTGCGGCGGATCAATGACGGCGCATGGGAATCAGACCCGTGAGTGACGTGGCAGCACGTAGTTGGCCAGAAGCTGCAGCAGCGGATCTCCGCGCTGGCAGAGCGGGCAGCGGGATCGTCCCCTGCCCAGCCACGTGTCGGCACCCTACCGGCTACCCGCGGCCCAGTTGACCCGGTGCTGCGCGCGCATGCGCCTTGCGCGGGAAGGAGCCGCGGAGGGGGCACGTGTCGCCCGGGGAAACGTCGCGGGGAGGCGGTGCCTGGTTTGCCGCGGTCCGCCCGGCTGGGTTCCCTGGTTCGCCCGGTTCAGGCATCTTTAGTGCCGGTTTTCAGTGCAGATCACCTCGGATGCTCAGGTTCTCGCCCCTAGAGCTCGGTTCTGGCCCGGTTCTCGAGTGCCACGTGTCACACTGTGACTGGCCGCGCCCAGGAGCTGCTGCACACTTCACCCCTCCTCTCCAAACTCTCTAGCCTATAAATAGAGAGGGAGGGGGTAAAGAAAGAGCCATCCCATTCTCCTCCTCCTCTTTAGAAACACTTGTTTCCTCGCTCATGTGATCTCTCATGGATCAAATGAGTTGATCCATGAAGGTGAGAGTAGGTGCTAGGTAGAGTGTGGTGTTGGTGAGGGTGTCATGTTCTTCAATTAGAGCAAAGTGAGTATTCTTGTATTTTCCAATTAGACTAAAGTGTTATTCATGCATGAGCGGTATCTTCTTGAGTTCTTCGTTCGTTCATCATTTAGAGGCCCGTGTTCTTCATGAATGCGCTCCTCGATCTAGTTGACGAACAAGTTACTCACACTTTTGCGTTTGTTCATAAGTTAGAGGCTCGTGTTCTTCACGAACACGACCCCTTGATCTTTTGTTACAAGTGCATAAGTTTGCATTCCGTTTGTGTGAATTATCCCGTTAGATCTTGTTGGAGTACATTAATATGCTGGCATTCGTTCTTCCTATCATCTGTGTGACCCTGTGGTAAGTGAGATTAGCTCGAAGCTCGCGGGTTCGTCGCTCCGTATTTATACGGGGTGCTATAGTGTTACTACGGGAGCTCAGACGTAGTCGTGCTATAGTAGTAATCGATGGTGTAGACGTGGTGTCTAGACTACGGGTTATCCTTCGAATGCCCTGTATCCCACGGTTTGTCTTGGGGTAGGCCACGGTAGTGATGGCCGTTGGTCCCTCTGAAATCCCCCACGTTCGGATACAGTGTGTAGGCAACCATTTGCCGTGAACCAACTGTTATAGCTAGGAGGGGCCGGTGTCCGAAGCGAGCAAAATTGCCTGCTCTTCACGGGCTGATAGACATGGAATCTACATTTGAGCTCGACCTTGTAGCTGGAGGTTCATTCAGAACCCAAACTCCAATGAAAAGAAGAGAGATCCTAGAATACTTCTTAGAAACCTCTTCTTCCTACCCCAAATACAATGAACTCCACCAAGAATTAGAGTCGATCCAAAAGAGTCTCTTAATAGACGAATTTGAGCTTTCACCTTGCACATCCAATGATTCGTCTAGAGAGCCTTCTCCCGAACCATGAACACCAAAGGGAGAAGAAATTCAACCTTCGGAGTTCTCTTCTCAATTTGAGGGTGATCCTTCTCGGAACATCATAAATACCTCAGATCGTTCTTGGCACGAGGAGCCTACGACATCGTTGGACTTTGATGAGATTCTCGATGAAGTTTGGAATCATGGTGCAATAGTGGAATGGTCGCCTTGGAAATCAGAGCCTGTTGTCAAAGTAATTCGGGTCAGCTCGACTTCCACGACCATCCATTGCTCCATGAGGGAAAACACCGTAGATGCTGTTCATGACCCTGCTACTAGAGTTTGCATCATAGCGGAGTACCTTTTGGACACTCTGGTGGGTGACATGCCCCTAACCCCGATTGATAGATATTTCCGAAGTCCTAGGTATAAAGAATACATTTTCCCATGTTGAGGGATTGCTAGGGACGTGCAAATCATCATAGACAAGATCGAGGTGCACATAGATTTTCACATCTATGATATCATGGATTTCGATCTTCTTCTAGGCTTCTCATTGGATGAACTTCTTGATAAATCTCAAGGAAGCCTAGATGTAAAGCTTACGGAAGCCGCTTCTACCACATCCATCTCTTGTCATGAACATTCCATGGTAGAGCCTCTTCCCGAGCAAAACCCACTCGAGACGATGGTGCACGTATCTCCGTCTGCATCATCCGAGCATGTTCCGATTGAGGTTGTAGACTTCTCTACCCCTCAAGGGGATGACTCGGGAGATCCTCTTCACCTCTGTGGAGGCGAACGATCATCATCTATCTCGACCGAGTTTCAGCCTCTTCCCGCTGGCCTGTATTATGTTGCTTTCGATTATGATCGAGAGTCAACATCGAGCTTCCACGACGATTCTCTTGAGATAGAGAACTCATGGGCCATGGAACCTTGTGAGGCGTCGACTCTGGAATTCATAGGCAAAGGTTCCACAGACGAGCATGATAGTATCATTCTTGATACACCGCATGAACCATGCTTGCATCATGCCTATCCAGAGCCGGCCATGCTTAGTGCACTGAGCACACGTGAGGGCTGCAATCACCTCATGGTCCTCCTTTGCAGAATGTTTAGAAGGTTGATTGTGGATGTATATGTCTATCATAAGCATATCAGATTTCGTGTGTGCATTGTGGCACTAACCTTGCAGCTAAAGCTTCACCGATACATCAAGATTGGTGGTGAGACGGGAATGGCACCACCAACGATAGCTGCAAGACGAAGTTCCCATGGTCGAGCTTATGACCAATAAATAAACAAAGCACTACCAGGAGATAGCCTGGATTAGCTTAGGTTTCATTTCCCTTTCGAATAAAAGCAAGAACATGTTTTTAGGATAAGTCGTCCTTCGGGTATTTTTGGTCACTAACCTTTCAGGTGGAGATTGAAAAGAAAGATGGACAGATGATGCCTACGAACATGTGAGCCACATCATTTACAACACCTAGATACGCTTTAGTGAGGGAACGTTTACAAAGGAAGCTTGATCACCACACACTTGAGTTTTGTTGCCTAGCAATGCAAACTTCAAGTGTGGGGGAGGCATGTGGGCATCCTGAGTAAAGTTCCTCCTCTACCAAATCTTATCCTAGTGTGAAGATGATGTAAGCTCATGCATCTTGCCCACTACTAGGTAAGTTCTGCTTTTGACATTAAACAAAGCCCTTCCGGGAGGTTGCCCGAGGTTTGCCGTCTTTTGCTCATGCTTAAGTCCATTGTTGAAAATGTCTTGATCATGCTTATGTGCTTCCTTTATCTTCGTTCATGTGCTCTGGTTTGAATGTTCAAAGTGCTTGTACATTCATAGACTGTTTTAGATTAAGCATGGTGCTTAGGTTAAAACTGTTTTCTTCAGTCAAAGCAAGACATGGTGTCGAGTTTTGATTGATGAACCTTAGAGTTATATTTTCATAGATCTTGATTGCATATATGCTGACTAACCCCTGCAGAAAATTGTCAAATTCGAATGGGTAAGTCATTAAGCTAGATTCATATGGGAAGGTAAGTTAAGGTGTCAGATTCATGTTGCACAACTGTCAGATGTTTAGATCTGGACAGCCCATAGGGGGGTTAACCCCGGTGGTTTAGTTGTTCAGCGAGGGGGAATCTAAGGCTAAGAACTCGAAGGTTGCGCACGAGCACATAGAACACAGAGGACACGGCGAGTTTATACTGGTTCGGGCCTCCGGAGAGTAAAACCCTACGTCCAGTTGTCGGAGTAGATTGCTTGGAGGTTGCGTGATTGTACAAAGGGTCGCCTTGCCCGCCTTATATTGGCCAGCGGACAAGGTCGGTTCCCAGATTCCTGGTCGGTTACGAACAGGAGACCTAAGCCTAGTTGATTACATCACTTGCCATATCCGTCGATCTGCTTGGTCGGAATCCACCGATGTCTTGTCTTGCACGCCAAGTCTTGTAGTCGTTCGGGATGAGGTCGTCTGGGATCTTCTAGAAAGTCTTCAGGAGGTCGTGTGGGCTGCCAACTAGGTCGGTTGGGCCCACTGACAGGTCGACGGGTCTTCTGGTAGGCCAGACCAACTTGTCGGGGACGGCCATGAGCCTGGTCGGTGGGGACCCAGGGGTACCCATGTCTCACAAGCCCCCGAGCAAGGTGTAGGCGCAGCGACCTTAGAAAGGTCATGACGTAGTCGTAGAGCTTTTGACAGGTCGAATAGCATGCACGTCAGTCAAAAAGAAAAAAAGAACAAATCAACTTTGCAGCCGACCTGTTTGTAGTCTTTGCCAAATGCAGAGAGGTCAAGTGACAATCTATAGGAAGCAGGCTTCCAATAGATTGAAACGACAAAGAAAAAAATTTGAGGGTGTCAAGGACGCACTCATAGAGTAGTATCCGAGCATCGTGGCGGGCAGGATGGCCGGTATGATGATCCAAAAAAGAAAAAGAAGAAAAACGAGGTCGAGTAACGACGTGATGAGAGACAGGTTTCCCAACAGGTCGGTACGACGAAGAAAATAAGAGGGCGTCAGAGACGCTCTCGTAGAGTAGTCCCCGAGCATTGAAGCAGGCAGCATGGCTGGTTAGATGCTCAAAAAGAGTAGAAAATCTAAGTCATGGTCTTGATCGAACGAAGTGTAGAGACACCCAGATCTCCTAGCATAGCTGCAAGGAGGCTAGCAGGGCCGACCTTAAGGAGGTCTTGTCGGCGTGCCGACCTCAAAGAGGTCTTAAATCAATAATGTCCAATATCCGAGGATACCCAGCAGAATCTTGAAAGACGCGTTGCATGAAGAGGTCTTTTGTAGTGGTCGAAACGGTCAATGATGAAGCCGTAGAAAAATGTTGATCTTCAGCGAATGGAGTGTAGAGACATCTAGATATCTTGCATAGCTGCAAAGAGTCTGGCAGAGCCACCCAAGGCGTGCCGACCTTAGGAAGGTCTCAAATCAATAGCGCCCAAGTACCCAGAAATACTTGGCAGGACCACTAGGTGTGCACCCCACAGGGAGGCCTTCATTCCCAACGTAAAATCTTAGGTGCCCAGAGCAGGCTGGCAGGGCTACAAGAGCACACCGACCTCAGGAAGGTCATGCTTCCAGGGCGCCCAACTAGGTTGGCAGAGCCGTAGACATACCAAGGTATTGTAAGACCTAGGTATTAAGGCACGCCGACCTCAAGGAGGTCATTTTGGTGCCCAGATGACCAACATAGCTGCCGGCCATCCAGCGGAGCTAAGTTGCTAAAGTATTGATGACCTCAGCAATAGGCACACCGACCACGGAGGCCCGATGAAATCGTAGATGTGAAGCTTCTGGACTCCAGACGCCCAGACGGATCTGGCAGAGCAGTGAGGCACGCCACCCCGGAAGGTCTTCAATTGAACCTATGACCATTCTGCTCAGGAAACAGAAATATAGGCTGATTGGAATAGGTCCGTTTACATGCAGAGCCATAGCGGGTGCACCAGGACGCAGAGCCTAGCGGGTGCAATGAAGACGCAGAGCCGTAAAGGGTGCGTTTAATCGTCATCGTCGTCCGTAGATGTAGCAAGGCGCTGGGCCCTCTGACATAGAGTCAGGCTTATCTTTTACTGTAGACTGTGGGGTCACGGGTCAACAGTGGTCGGAGATTCTCTTGCCACCCAGAAAACGACAAACTGCCCACGAATCAAGGGGTGCACTGTAGCCATGTGATTCTGCGGCGGGCTCAGGCATCATTGATGCACTAGCGACAAAAGATGTCGCGAGACAGGGTAAAGTTATCGCCTTTAATCATGCGCATGTCTGCAGGCCCTCTGGACCACGTGGTGACAGTGTCATCACTTCGCTAGCTGCCCGAGGCCTGGCTATGGCTATAAATAGCACCATGAATCTGAAGGAGGCAAGCACCGAGTATTGTTGAGCTATGGAGCCGCAGGGTAGTATTATGGTCATGCCATGGGCATGTGTTCGTCCACCAAAGCATAGGATGCAAAGTTTGTAGAAGCTTAGAGATAGAAGAACTCTTGCGAGATGTAGGCAGCACACTCACTCTTTGTACTGTGCCTCAGCGAGGAATCAAGGAGAGTTTGGAGGTGATGCTGTAGAGGCCCGAGGTGAAGCTGGAAGTCTTTGGCGAGCATGAGATCCTCGTCGAAGGCTTGCGGCCCGTGCCAAAGAGCAAGCTCGTGTCTGCATTCCATAGTCCGGCGCAGAGTGTGCCCTGCTACGTGTGGCATCGTGCAGCTATTCACCGCAAGGCCACCATTGAGGTCCTGGAGCTAGGAGAATTCTTGCGATGTGCTCTGCTATAGCAGAGTACACCTCAAGGATTGCTCTAAGTAGACTAGGTCTTCAAATATGTTTGTATTTTCTCACGGGTTCTAGATCCAATGAGGTTGCAGGCGACTTGTGTACCTTCGTAGTTCCCGTGTAATGTTCCCTCTCTTCTGTTATGTAATGGTCATTTTGACGAAGTTGTTCATCAAAGACCTAAAGTGACATAATTTGGGGGCTTATCGACCTCATGAAGATCGAAATGTGCTATCAGGACGACCTGATAACTTTGTTGTATTCACGACCTAAACTCAAGGTATAGGTCGCCAGACTATCCGTTGAATATGTAACTATTGGCGTAAATTCCAGCGAGATCGACTCGCTAAATTATCGGCACAGAGCCGTTAGGGAGAGCTCCTTACTGTGGAAGGAGCCGCAACGGGCAGACCCGGTGGGGCCCTTATAAATAGAGCGGCGGGGACCAGCGTTGACCGCCCCCTTTCGCCTTCTTCCTCCTTTCGCCATCTCCACCGTCGTAATCCTTGCGTCCTAGCCACCGTACACTCCGCCGCCGAGTGCCGCCCTAGGATCCTTAGCCCGCCACCGTCTGTCTTAGGCCGCGCGCCGGCTCCGCCATCCGCGCGCTGCTCCGCTTTGTATGCGCACCAAAACCCTAGTTAACTTTAGATCCAGATCCACCCGAGCTCAAGAAATGGCGGCCGCGGCTCATCAAATCCCCAATCCGCGGGCGGTGTGGGAACCCTTGACGGTGACCAAGGCAAAGATCCAAGCGCTGGTGGACCGCGAGCTGCTAAGGTCCAAGGCGGAAGTGGAGTGGAAGGCGCCTACGGGCGAGGCCTTTCCGATGGAGGACGACAAGGAGCAGGTCATCTTCGTTTCCTTCTTCGAGCGCGGGTTCAACATCCCCACTGGTGACTTCTTCAAAGGTCTTCTTTTCTACTACAAGCTAGAGCTGGTACACCTCGTCCCCAACTCCATAACTGTAGTATCATCCTTTATCCATTTCTGTGAAGCGTATTTGGGGATAGCGCCCCACTTCCTCCTCTGGCGGCATCTCTTCAACGTGAAGTTCACCGGCAAGCACACTGGTGTAGTGGGGGCGGTGATGTTCTGCTTGTGATCAGGTCTCAAGGCGGAATGGATCGATATGGACCTTCCGGACAACACCGCAGGGTGGAGGTCGGAATGGTTCTATATTGCCGATCAGCAGCCTGTGCTCCCAAAGCAGACTGGGCACAAGCCTGAGAAGATACCAGAGTAGGACCTGCAGCTGACCTCTCACGAAATGGATGATGTCAAGGAGGTGCTTGCTCTGGTGCACGACCTCAAGGAAAGAGGCATGACGGGAGGCTCAGTGGCGAGGTCGTTCTACCGTCGTCTGATCCAGCTGATCAAGGATCAGGTGCATCCAGCATACGAGTACTGGGGGCAATCGGACCCCACTCGCGAAGTCAACCACAAGGTCTCCAAAGGGGAGATGATGGCTCGGGTATCGCAAATCTACGCCGGTCGTACCCGAGGCAAGAAGTGCCCAAAGGCATACTCTCTCTCTCCCGACCTGCTGATCCTGTAAGTCCTGAGACCACGAGGTTGTAGCTATCTGTTTCTTTGTTTTGTATGACTGGGGAAAGACCTCTTATATTCTATTGCTTTGTGTGTGCAGGTTCGGGAGATGCAATTTTGGTGCCCAGCACCCCTACCAAGAGGCCAGGAGCCTCGTCAGAAGCTGAGGTCGGACAAGTACCAACCTCCAGCAGTTGGGCTGCTGGAGAATTATGAATCAGATTCATCTGCTGAAGCCGACGAAGATACCGACCCGGAGGTCGGTAACGATGAGGTGAACCCATCTGCAGCGGGTGACGCCATAAAGCCCAGGCGTAAGACAAGGGTAGTGACAACAAAGCAGTCAACCACAAGGGCTGCTGCCAAGGTCGAGGCGGCAAAGATCGCCAAACTTGAGTCAGACAAGAAGAAGAGGAAGAGGAGGGCGAGCCCTCCCCCGGTGGTCCAGACGCCGGTAATTCCCACACCTTTGACCAAGGAGGTCGAAGATGATGAGGATGAGACCACCGACGACCCGCCGGTGGTGGAAGATCGTACGGCGAGGAGGTCGCTCAGTCCCGCGGCCAAGAGGCAGCGGGAGTTAGAGCAGAAGACGACGGAGGACGACCTCTGTCAGGTGAGGGAGGCGCAGTGGGCTGCTACTGGTGTGCAGGCACGGATGCCTGTGCTTGTGAAAGTACGGCCTTTTAGGCCGAAGCCACATGCTCCTGTTACTGGGACGTAAGGTCGTGGTACTTGAAGTTCATTTGCTTGTTGACTTTTGCATTGTGTTGACGAGTGTTTTATGTAGGTCGGACGTTCAACCTCAGAGCGCCTTGGGTGCTCAAGCTTTGCCTTCACGGACGAGGTCGTCTGACCATGAGGCCGGGGCTCAGACTTTGGTTGATGACGTGGTGACGTCGCCTCCACCGCCTGCCGCTGAGGCCGGCGCACAAGGTCCTGTGGGCGACGTCGGGGCTTCAACCTTTCCACCTATCATCGACGTGGACCCCATTAACTAGGTGCCCAGTACATCAGCTCAGGACCCCCCTGCGAACTCGATTCGGATCGAGCAGCCGTAGGAGAACCCAGAAACAACCGGTGTGCAGGCACCGGGTTCGACGTCAACGGGGCCGACGTTGAGACGTGAAGAGATTGACTGGACTGGAACGCCCTTGCAGGAGGATACCTTCGACGACAACGAGGATATGAGGGCGGTTCGTAATGAGATCTTGACTCTTAATCAGGCGCTTACGGTAAGCCCTTCTCTTATGCTATCTTGGATAACTTGCCTCGAAACTAAATTTGACGACCTGGTTTCTTGTTTCTGTGAAGCAGTCACTGGCTGACCGTGCCAAGGGCAGGGCCGACCTGTTAAAGGATGCCGCAGCCACGTAGCTGCGGGTGGTCGAGCTTGAGCAGGAGCTCAAGCAGGTCTGTGAGACGGCGGCGGCGGATAAGAAGAAGCTCGAGGACGAGCTGGCTGAAGAGAAGCGGAAGACCGAGGAGGCCAACTCGCAGTTCAACGCCGCAAGCATTGGTAAGATCGATTTACTTACAAGTTTTTTTATCATCGTTGTCTTGTGCTGCTGAGGGCTTAACCTCAGAGTGTTGCTTGTATGGTGCAGACTTTCACAGGCGCGAGGACGACCTTAAAAACGAGATGAAGAACACCAGGGAGAGGGTTCGAAGCTTGGAGGTGAACCTCCGGGAAGCCGACGCTGGTGCCAACGAGGTTAAGCGGGTGATGAAGGAGACAATAGACAGTGAGTTCGCTGTAACTCAAAAGCTGGCTTATGAGAAACAGGCTCGGCAGGACCTTGAGGTTAGTCTCAAGATAGCTTTGAAGTCACTGCAGAATGACCAAGTGATCATTGCAGGGCAAGAGGTGGAGCTGAATGACTTGAAGAACGCTGCCCATTTTGCCATGGACATAATAGCATCGCAGGTCGAGTGGGAAGAGCCCAAGCCTGCTATCGACCGTCTCATAGCTGCGCCTGAGAAGCTGCTCGACCTCTTGAAGGCGACGAGCTTGGCGGTGGCCACAGACGCGTTGGTCTGGGTGAAGTCCCACTACCCCGACATTGACATGGTCAAGGTCGAAGAAAGCTCAGATACGACAAAAGACCTCAAGGCCTTGGAGCTTGAAGTGCGTGACACCGCTACGGCGGTAATGGATGCCCTTGATTATGAAGGCGACGATGGGGAAGAGTAGTCGTAGTCTTGGAGCTGTACCCCCTCCTTCTCTTAGTCATATAAAATAGTACTTGAAAATCTTCTTTTGTGGCCTACATTATGTACTTATTTTGTGTTTGTGCGAACTTTGTAGTCTTGAAGTGACGTGTCTTGTAGCATACACCGCTAACCACTACTCACGGAGAGGCTAGCTTACCGACCACCACAGCTCAGCGGGGAGGCTTACGTGTGATCAGTGCGCGGGAGGGAGTCTAGGACTCAGGTTTTGCAACCTTTACGACCAAGCAGGCTCGCAACAACACCAAGTAAGTAGTCATGAGGGACGACGTTCTCAGGTCAAATGACCCATGTGTTGGCTTGAGCCAAGCCCCTGAGCATGTCGAGGGGGAGGAGCAGAAATGTTAACCCCCAGGTCTCGTGACCTTTGTATTGGCTTTAGCCAAGCCCCCGAGCATGTCGAGGGTGAGGGTTTATGACATGTGAGAGGAGAAGGTAGGACTCGAGACACAGCAGATGACTACTTAATTAATACTTATTCAAATTGAAAAAGTACAGGGGGCAAGGAATACATAGCTGTAATAAAAACTATTCTAGGGGTAGAAACGTCGTAGATGCTCCACATTCCAAGGGTTGGGTACACCTTGCCCGTCGCCCCATTGGAGGCAATATGTGGATGGGCTGATGACTTTGGTGACGATGAAGGGTCCTTCCCAGGGGGCAGAGAGCTTATGCATGCCGTCGGTCTTTTGGATACGCCTGAGAACTAGGTCACCAACGTTAAAGGAGGTCTCCTTAACGTTGGGATCGTGGTACCGATGGAGTTGCCGATCGTGACGAACTTGCCTCATGACGACAGCCATTCTCTGTTCCTCGAGGCTATCAAGGTCGACACGACGAGTCTGCTCGGCTTCTCCCTCCTCGTAGAACTGTATGTGTGGAGCTCCGAAAGTGACGTCGGTGGGTAGGATGGCCTCCGAGCCGTAGACCAGGAAGAAAGGCGAGAAGCCCGTGGCAGAGCTGACTTGGGTCCTTAGACCCCAAATCATGTGTGGTAGCTCAGCTAACCACCGGGTAGCGTAGTTTGAAGCGTCATTAAAGATATGATCTTTGAGAGCTTGAAGAACCATGCTATTGGCACGCTCGACCTGGCCGTTGCACCTGGGGTGGGCGACCGAGGAGTTGTAGACGTCGATCGTGTTATCTTGACAAAAATCCCAAAAGGCAGACCCTGTGAAGGCCGACCCTAGGTCGGTGATGATCCTATTGGGCACACCAAAGCGATGTGTTACGTCTTGCATGAATTTAGCCGCTTCTTCCGACGTGACTTTCGCAATAGGTCGGACTTCCATCCACTTGGTGAATTTGTCGACAGCCACAAGGATATACCTGTAGCCGCCTGGGGTGGTTCGGAATGGGCCCACGGAGTCAAGGCCCCACATGGCGAAGGGCCAAGATGGGGGAATTGTGCGCAGGGCCTGAGTTGGCAAGTGCTGCTGTTTAGTAAAGAATTGGCATCCTTTGCACGTCTTTACGAGGTCTTTAGCATCAGACATGGCCATGGGCCAGTAAAAGTCAGATCGGTATGCCTTGCCAACCAGGTTAGCAGATGCCGCGTGGCAGCCACATTCTCCGCCATGAATCTCAGCCAGGAGCTGTAGACCTTCTGATCGCAAGATGCACTTCATCAAGACGCCAGTAGAGGCGGCTTTTCTGTAGAGGTCGTTGCCAATCATGACGTAGTTGGCACTATGCCGCGTGATGCTCTCTCGCTCAGCTTTGTCTTCTGGGACTCGTTGGTCGAGTAGGAAGGCTAAGAAAGGCTCGCGCCAATCATCCTCTTTTTCTGTCATCAGCACGTCGCGGGGAGGTGCTGGAGTTAGGTCGGGTTATGCTTGGTCCGGATTGTCCGGGTCCAACATCTTGATTGAAGGTTTGCGTAGGTCTTGGACGAACACTCCTGCCGGGACTAGAGCTCGCTTAGAGCCTAGTTTAGATAGTACGTCAGCGGCCACGTTGTTGTTACGTGGCACGTGCTGGAACTCAATTCCCTCGAAGTGGCCTTCGAGCTTGCGGATTTCGGCACAGTAAGCGTCCATTGTGTACATAATCCCACTCTTTGTTGACTTGCTCGATGACGACCTTGGAATCGCCGTAAGCTAGTAGTCGCTTGATGCCAAGGGACACTGCTATGCGGAGCCCGTGGATTAGAGCTTCGTACTCTGCTCCATTGTTGGAGGCCTTGTAATGTATTTGCAGGACGTACTTGAGCTGTTCTCCCTGAGGAGAGATGAGTAATACGCCTACTCCTGCACCCTCGAGGTTGAGGGCACCGTCGAAGTACATTATCCAGTGTTCAGGCCTCTCCTTGGGAGGGGGCATCTGGATCTCTGTCCATTCTGACACGAAGTCAGCTAGGATTTGCGACTTGATTGCCTGCCGAGGGCAGAACTCGATGTCGAACTCTCCAAGCTCCACCGACCACTTGACGATGCGGCCGTTGGCGTCGCAGTTGCGGATGATCTCTCCTAAAGGGAACGACGAAGGCACCATGATCTTGTGGGCTTGGAAGTAGTGACGAAGCTTTCTTGACGTGATCAGGAGTGCATAGAGCAACTTCTGAGGCTGTGAATAACGTGTTTTAGCATCGGCCAGAACCTCGCTTACGTAGTACACATGTCGTTGAACAGGGTAGGCCTGCCCTTCTTCTCGTTCTGCGACGAGAACCGTGCTGACCACATTAGTGGTGGCGGAGATGTAGAGGAGGAGTGTTTCGCCTGGTATGGGTGGTGTCATGATTGGAGGCGTAGTCAAGGAGTCTTTGAGAGCCTCAAAAGCCTTCTGTGCTTCTTCATCCCATACGAACTTATCTGCCTTCTTCAATAACTTGAAGAAAGGCAGGCCTTTCTCGCCGAGCTTGCTGATGAAACGACCTAGGGCCGCCATCATACCTGTGAGCTTCATGACATCTTTCTTGCAAGATGGCTTGGCCATGTTGCGTATTGCGTTGACCTTGACGGGATTAGCTTCGATGCCTCGGTGCCCGACCATGAAGCCCAGGAGCAATCCGGAAGGTACACCGAAGACGCACTTGGTTGGGTTGAGCTTCCACTGGAACTCTCGCAGGTTGGTGAAGGTCTCAGCAAGGTCGGCGATGAGCTGGTCTTGTTCAGTGGTCTTGACGACCACATCATCGATGTAGGCCTCTACGTTTTTCCTGATCTGGGAACTCAGGCACTTCTGTATCGCCTTCTGGTAGGTCGCACCAGTGTTTTTCATACCGAAAGTCATGACCTTGTAGCAGTAGATACCGTTGGGTGTTATGAACACCGTCTTGTCTTCGTCGTCGGGTTTCAAGGCTATCTGGTGATACCCAGAGTAGCAGTCGAGGAAGCAGAGTAGGACGCTACCAGCCGTGGAGTCCACGACCTGGTCGATGCGAGGAAGAGGGAAGGGATCTTTCGGGCAGTGCTTGTTAAGGTCGGTGTAATCGATACACATCCTTAATCCTCCAGTCTTCTTGGGTACAAGGACCGAGTTTGCGAGCCAAACCAGGTGTTTACATTCACGGATAAACCCTGTAGCTAAGAGCTTACAGACTTCTACTTCTATAGCTTGCTTTCTATCTTTTGCAAATCGCCGGAGCTTTTGCTTGATAGGTGTGCAGTCTTGCTTACTTCAAGGGCGTGCTCAGCCAGCTTCCTGGGGACACCGGACATGTCGGATGGGCTCCAGGCGAAGATGTCGGCGTTGTCCCGGAGGAAACTGGTGAGCGCGAATTCCTATTTGGGGTCGAGGTCGGCCCTGATGGTGACTTCCTTGGATGCGTCGGGCAGGCCGAGGCAAACTTTCTTCACAGTAGGACTTGGGTCCAAGGCTGTGGCTGTACGCTTCTGCTCTGGCACCTCCAGAGTGGTTTGGTCGATCTTGGCGGCCTGAGCGACCATGACCGTAGCAGCGGCTTTGCAGGCAGAATCTTTGGCGAGCTCAACGGTGGAGCTTTCGCAGTTGTAGGAGACCATGATGTCGCTAAGGACGGAAAGGATCCCGTTTGGCACTGGCATCTTCATGATGAGGTAGGTGTGATGGGGTATGGCCATGAACTTGGCCAACATAGGTCGACCAAGGATGGCGTGGTAGGAGGAGTGGAAGTCCGCGACCTCGAACGTCAGGTACTCTGTACGGAAGTTCCCTTTGTGCCGAAGGTGACTGGCAGGCATACACGACCTATGGGGTACGCAGCCTTGCCGGGCACAACCCTGTAGAAGGGCTCATCGCAGGCGGTCATCTTGTTGAAGTCGAAGTCCATCTTTCTCAGTGTCTCTGTGAAGATGATATTCAGGCTGCTGCCCCCATCGACGAGGGTTTTAGGCAGGAACGCTCCGTCTACTATGGGGTTGACGACCAGCGGGTAGGTCCCGGGGTCAGGTATGTGCACCCAATGATCTTTCTTGGAGAAAGTGATTGGGTACTCCGACCAACGCAGAGGTTGTGGAGTTTCAGTGTTGACTTGGCCGATCTCCCTTGCGTTTGATCGCTGCTGTCTGTTGCTCTTGGCTGCTTGATGACCACCAACAATGAAGTTGATCTCCCGGTTGGCGGTCTGGAATGCGCCATTGGGGTTGCCCCCTTTTGGCGGTGGTGGTGGAGAGCGCTCCTTGCGGTTGTTGTCGTTGCGGTTGTGGTCGTCCTGGCGACGACGATCATCCCTCCCGTCGTCACGGCGCTCGTCACACCGGTCATCACGACGATCGTCCCGCCGGTCGTTGCGGTTGTCTTCGCGGCGATCGTCGCGGCGTTAGTCGTCACGTCCATCATTGCGGCGGTCATCACGGCGATAGTCACGGCGATAATCGCGGTGGTCCCTGTCGACGTTGCGACGGTAGGGTCGTCGATCTCGGTAATCACGTCGATCAGGTCGACGGTTACGGTTGTCGTAGCGGCGGCTGCTGTTTTGGTCGTCGTTGTTGCCGCTCTTGGTCTTCTTGGGTTCTGGAGGTACCCCTAGGGCGCGCTTTAGCTGTTCACACTCCCTCATGGTATGCTTGGCGTCGCGGTGGAACTGGTACTAGTCGTCCATGACCATATTGAAGTCACCTTCAAGGAAGGTGGAAGGTCTGGGTGGGTCAGTCGCGTAGACTTTGCCGGATCGCTTGCGCGACCTGCTCCCACCGTCGTCGTGGTCTTCTCCGTTGAAGTCATGCATCACCGCATCTTGAGTATCGACAAGCTTGTCAACATAGGCCATGAGATCGGCGATGGTGTGGGCGTCAGCTTCATGGATCTTCTCAAAGAGCTTGATGTTAGTGACTCCCTTCTTGTAGTAGGCGATGACGTCTTCGTCTTTGATGCCTGCGAGAGTGTTGCGGTTCTCAAAGTAGCGGTTAGTGTACTCTCGGAGAGTTTTGTCATGCCTCATCCGCACTCTAGCGAGGTGATGGGTGTTGCCAGGACGATTGTAGGTCGCCTGGTAGTTGGTCATGAAGAGCCGCGACAAGGTCGCCCAGGACATGATGCATTCTACAGGAAGATTGTCGAGCCACAAGAGTGGCGCTTTGCCCATCACAAGGGGGAAGTACCCTGCCATGTGGTCTTCGTTGCGTCTAGAGGCACGTGCTGCGATGCTGTACATCTTGAGCCAAATACTTGGGTCGGAGCGACCGTCGTACTTTTCGATGGCTGGCTTGAAGTCTTTGGGATATCTGATCGTCCTGAGACGTCGTGAGAACGCCGAGAAGTTGTTGACCGCTCCAGGACTGGCTGACGGGGCATAAGCTGTCGGGATGATGTAGAGGTCATCTGGAGGACCATTATCTTGGTCGTACTGGGCACGTCGTAGAAGCTCTTGGTCGTGCATCTGCCGTAGTTCTGTTGCTTGAACAGGGTTGTTGGCGTCAAGGGGATCAGGGACCCCGTTGTCGCGGTCGTAGTTAGCACGGCGTGCTATTTCCACTTCGTCTCGTACACGTCGACGTCGACTGCCTTCAGCATGGTTGGCTTGGACTGGTGGAGGTTGAGCTCCAGCGTTCTGTCTTGCGTTGGCAGCAGCGTTTTGTTGGGCTCCGGTAGCATTAGCTGCGTTGTTGGCGATGTTGCCCACGGCGTTAGCGGCGGCGTTGGCTGGAGGATTGGCTGTGGCATTAGCGGCAGCGTTGACAGCTAGGTTGATCGGCTGCACTACTTCGTTTTCGCCTCTTCCCTCTTCAGCCACGGGATGAAGGGGGGCATTGTTGCGATGTCGCTGGTGAGGGTGCTCCGACCTACTCCTAGAGTAGGAGCTTGCAGCTGATCTGCTGTATCCTGGGCCTCTTTCTTCTACCTGGGTGGTGGCGACGCGGATGTGAGCTTGAAGACGCCGTATGGCAGGAGTATCCTCAAGTTGGCCTAGTGCGGCAAGGGCTGCTCCCAGGTTTGCTTGAGGAGAGTTGTAGACTTCGTGACCGTCTTGCTCAAAGTCCCTCAGGAGGTCTCTGGCACGTAGGCGGTTTCAGCGAGGCTCGTTGCATTGCTGGTGCTGCTGAGGAGCTGCCAGAGCTGTGGGGGCTTGCGCCTCGAAGTTGCCTGCTGGTTGGTTGCCTGCACCTTGCGCGATGTTGCCGGCAGGATGACCTGCGGCTGCTGCGGCTGCATCTGCTTCTTTCTGACGACGTGTAGCTCGTGCATCGTTTGCGTTTTCGCGCTCTGTCCGCTGCTCATTTGTTTCTCTGGGCTGAGGAGGTACGGCTGCGGAGACCACCAAGACCTCGCGGTCTGGGACCTCAAACACTTCTCCCGGATAGTTCGGGGAGATGGTTGTACGGGCGATCTGAAACGTGAGGTGGTCCGGAGACGGCTCACGGTTGATCTGACGGCGATGAGCCGTGAGAAGAGGTCGGCGAAGCTTCTTGAGTACACGGCACTGGCGAGTCGTGTGTTTGGAGTTCTCGTGGACGGGGCAAGGGTCGTCGAGGTGCCCTCTGCTGTTCCCACGATGTGGGATCTTGGGTCCAGATTCAATCTAGATCTTGCGCTTCATGTAGCGAGACACTACGTGAGCTGCGTTCCGCAAGCCAAGAGGTATGCAGGTTGGAGGAGTAGAGGTCATGCGAGGGCGCTTGACGCATTCGCAGACTTTGATCGTGTTGGAGAGCATGCCTTCGACGCGATCGAGCCCCGTGATCAGGTCTCGAGGAGTGGGTGGGTGGGTTTTTGCCAACATATCTGTCCCGACCTGCTGGTTGGAGGTGACCGCATTGCTCTCTATGACGAGGCAAGCGGCTGGAGCGGTGGATTCCGCTGGCATAGAGCCGAAGCGTATGTCGACGGGGTTGGCGAGGATGTCCGCCATGCTTTCCGGGAAGATGATGCCGTTGGTCGAAGCCATCGAGTTACACGAAGAACCTTGGATTCCTCCCCTACCTGGCGCGCCAAATGTCAGATGTTTAGATCTGGACAGCCCACAGGGGGGTTAACCCCGGTGGTTTAGTTGTTCGGTGAGGGGGAATCTAAGGCTAAGAACTCGAAGGTTGCGCATGAGCACACAGAACACAGAGGACACGACGAGTTTATACTGGTTCGGGCCTCCAGAGAGTAAAACCCTACGTCCAGTTGTCGGAGTAGATTGCTTGGAGGTTGCGTGATTGTACAAAGGGTCGCCTTGCCCGCCTTATATTGGCCAGCGGACAAGGTCGGTTCCCAGATTCCTGGTCAGTTACGACCAGGAGACCTAAACCTAGTTGATTACATCACTTGCCATATCCGTCGATCTGCTTGGTCGGAATCCACCGATGTCTTGTCTTGCACGCTAAGTCTTGTAGTCGTTCGGGATGAGGTCATCTGGGATCTTCTGGAAAGTCTTCAGGAGGTCGTGTGGGCCGCCAACTAGGTCGGTTGGGCCCACTGACAGGTCGGCGGGTCTTCTGGTAGGCCGGACCCACTTGTCGGGGATGGCCATGAGCCTGGTCGATGGGGACCCAGGGGTACCCATGTCTCAAAACAACATACAAAGGAGAAACATATGACCTCACAAAAGGTCCAAGGTAAGTATATTATCCTTTGTTTATGAAGTGTAGTATTGATGTAACCCTACTTGAGTAAATGACATGGTGACAATAAATAAAATAAAAAAACCAAAAATATTTTCTTTTGAATAAAGGCTCTATGGTTCTCGAACCAGTAGAGTCCATCTTTTGTTTCCACTTTTGCTTAAAGAACAACACCAGTACAAGCACCAGTGTGGGGGAGTTCTCTCAAGCTCATCATCAACATATCCACTTGAGAACTCCCACACAAAGGGCTGCACGACATCGACTATGCCTTCATGACAAGGACAAGGTAAACTAGAGTGAGCTGGCTTTCCCACGGGTCAGCCAAATCACCACTGGTCTCCCTTGTTCCTCATATCCTTCAGGAGCGATGGTACGTGGATCCTTCATCTCACTCTCTACCTTTGAGTTTGAATGATCTTCAATTCTTATCCAATAAATCAAACTCAAATATTGGTGTTTTGTTTGCTCTACATGATTCTTGTGGTTGGCTTGCATATGTTTTATTCCTTACTTATTATCTTGATGCTTGTGAACAAATATCATTAGGGAACTCATGCTTATCTAAGTAGTTGATGTTTGTGATATGGTTTGATCTTATGATCTTCGCTCTTTTTGTTTGAGTGCTTGGGAATTTTAGTTGAAAATTCATAAAACCCTTTGCAAAGCTCCTCTTTGATATGCCACAGTCCTACCAAAGCCATATGATGTTCATAGTTGAAAACCTTATACTCATATGCTGCTTGTTATTGCATTGAGCTTTGTCAAATTCTAGGACCCTTGTGAGAATTCTCTTCGTTACCTTCATGATCAAGATTTATGTGCACACCACCATATTCCCCTTGCTATGCTTCTACACTAAAAGTTAGCATTGTATCATTCATCCATTCCACAAAATAAAGCTCCATGCATTGTTCCATGATTTATCCCTCTCCAAATATCTCTAAAATAGATTGGGCTATATATAAAAAAAGAGAGAAAGACATGCTCAAAAAGGTATGATCTAAAAGAAAAAAAAGAAAAAAAAAGAAAAGAGAGATAGCCCATATCTCGAAAATTTCAAAAAAAAAAACAGAGAGAGAGCGGAGAAAATCATGTAAAAAGGAGTTTCATAACTTAGATGGTAATAACTAGTACCTATTCCAGGGCTAGTGTCCACCTTACCATCTACCGACTCTCATCATACATGTATGGTAATATCTAGCACCCATTCCGGGCCTAGTATACACCTTACCATACCCATCATATCCATACACGTGCACATCTTGATCTGATTGTATGAATTGCTTTTCTTTTGGATCCAGTCTTTTACTTTGCAATATATGTGATGCAAGTATGCCTTATCATTCATACCTACCCTGAGCTCCACATAAGCTATCATTAGAAGTAGGATGAATAAAGGCAGTTTAATGCCTTGGTGAGGACATATATACACTGAGCGATCTGAGAGAATCAAATGAGGAGCAAAGCAAGGTTTGTTTTTGAAAACTTATTGTAAAACCGCAAGTTACTTGACATGATGAGCAGGAGTGATTTGATTCCTGACCATTCCATTCTTCAACTACCCAAGATGGCATGATAGACACTCCACAGAGTTCATAAGTTCAAGGTATGGTTTGGAATATCTCTTATGCTCGCTTCATACCTTTGGATATCATGTCTCACCTTGATCTGACTCCCTTCACTCGGGACGAGCAAAGGTCAAGTGTGGGGGAATTGTTGACAGCTGTTAAGTGCTACTTTTACTCCGTCAATACCAGCATTAAATAAATGTAAAAGGATCATCAACACTAGAACAGGGCTTGATACTGATGATTTCCACAAGTGTTGGTGTTTCTAGCTTTTGTTGCAGGGTGCACCGAAATGCATGCCAAATGGTACAATTGAGAGCAAGTGATCCAATGGCTATTAAAGGACATCATCAAAAATAACCTCAAATGCCAATTCGGATTGCACCACTACGACGGGCTAGTCGAGACGATCGAAATGGACATATTATATGCCTACGTCGGAGTTCGTATGTGCAAGATATGAAAAGGACAAAAGGTGATGTAGTGCTGATGTCAGCATGGGGCCCACGCTACAGCGCCTGGCATGTAACTGCGAGGGATGCACCTGCGGAGGGCACGTGGTGGGACACCATTGGCTGCCACCTGCTGCGGCGGATCAATGACGGCGCATGGGAATCAGACCCGCGAGTGACGTGGCAGCACGTAGTTGGCTAGCAGCCGCTGCAGCGGATCTCCGCGCTGGCAGAGCGGGCAGCGGGATCGTCCCCTGCCCAGCCACGCGTCGGCACCCTACCGGCTACCCACGGCCCAGTTGACCCGACGCTGCGCGCGCATGCACCTTGCGCGGGAAGGAACCGCGGAGGGGGCACGTGTCGCCTGGGGAAACATCGCGGGGAGGCGGTGCCTGGTTTGCCGTGGTCCGCCCGGCTGGGTTCCCTGGTTCGCCCGGTTCAGGCATCTTTAGTGCCGGTTTTCAGCACAGATCACCTCGGATGCTCCGGTTCTCGCCCCTAGAGCTCGGTTCTGGCCCGGTTCTTGAGTGCCACGTGTCACACTATGACTGGCCGCGCCCAGGAGCTGCTGCACACTTCACCCCTCCTCTCCAATCTCTCCTAGCCTATAAATAGAGAGGGAGGGGGTAAAGAAAGAGACATCCCATTCTCCTCCTCCTCTTTAGAAACAATTGTTTCCTCCCTCATGTGATCTCTCATGTATCAAATGAGTTGATCCATGAAGGTGAGAGTAGGTACTAGGTAGAGTGTGGTGTTGGTGAGGGTGTCATGTTCTTCAATTAGAGCAAAGTAAGTATTCTTGTATTTTCCAATTAGACTAAAGTGTTATTCATGCATGAGCAGTATGTTCTTGAGTTCTTCGTTCATTCATCATTTAGAGGCCCGTGATCTTCATGAACGCGCTTCCTCGATCTAGTTGACAAACAAGTTACTCACACTTTTGTGTTTGTTCATATGTTAGAGGCTCGTGTTCTTCACGAACACGACCCTTTGATCTTTTGTTACAAGTGCATAAGTTTGCATTCCGTTTGTGTGAATTATCCCGTTAGATCTTGTTGGAGTACATTAATATGCTGGCATTTGTTCTTCCTATCATCTGTGTGACCCTGTGGTAAGTGAGATTAGCTCGAAGCTCGTGGGTTCATTGCTCCATATTTATACGGGGTGCTATAGTGTTACTACGGGAGCTCAGACGTAGTCGTGCTATAGTAGTAATCGATGGTGTAGACGTGGTGTCTAGACTACGGGTTATCCTTCGAATGCCCTGTATCCCACGGTTTGTCTTGGGGTAGGCCGCGGTAGTGACAGTCATTGGTCCCTCTGAAATCCCCCACGTTCGGATACAGCATGTAGGCAACCCTTTGCCGTGAACCAACTGTTATAGCCAGGAGGGGCCGGTGTCCGAAGCGAGCATAATTGCCTGCTCTTCTCCTCTGGGATCAGTATTCATAGGAAGCCCTCATCATTCTCTCAACCTTAGCTAGGGGTCTGGTGTCCTTAGACCGTTCGTCTAGGATAGAAGGTAGTGCACATCGTTCCTTGGATTCGATACCCTTTGGAATACTCCTTTGGGGAAGTGCTACAGCGGTATTTCCGTGCGCTTGCGGTATACCCAGTTGCTCTTATATGTTCCCTCTAGGTGTACAACTAGTGGTGACATTAAGAAATGCCAACAAGCATTTTTGGCGCCGTTGCCGGGGAACGGTTGCTGTATCTATCTTCGAACCTAGTGGTCCTCGTATCTTTTGTTTTCCCTTTTTCTTCTACCTTCACCCCCGTTACCCATCAGATATCCTTTTTGTTTCTTTCCTTCTACCTTTACCCCCATTACCCATGGAGAAGCTTTCCTGCAATAGCATCTCTACCCCTAGGGGCGAGTTCGTCTTAGAGCAACCATCAACTTCTACATCTAGCTGCGAGCTTCGTCCCGGTTTTATAGCCATGGTTCGGAATCGACCTTTCTCTGGTACCATCAGTGATGATCCCCAGGATCATTTAAAGAAGTTCGAAGAACTGTGTTCGTGCTTGGTAATCCCAGGTATGACATAGGAAACTTTGAGGTGGAAGTTGTTCCCTTTTTCTCTTGAAGACAGAGCGGAACAATGGTACACCCGCACGATAGAGAGTGTAGACAATTGGGAAGAACTACGAGATGACTTTTGTTACTCGTTCTTCCCTTTCGAACACATTGATTCACTACCGTGTGAATTCCATGAATTCGAGCAACTAGAGTGTGAGTCTATAGGTGCAGCTTGGGCTAGGTTCTCACACCTGTTGGAGCTTAACTCAGACTTGTCTATACCTGATAATTTATCCTTGAACATCTTTCATGAGCTGATAGACATGGAATCTGCATTTGAGCTCAACCTTGTAGCTGGAGGTTCATTTAGAACCCAAACTCCAAAGAAAAGAAGAGAGATCCTAGAATACTTCCTAGAAACCTCTTCTTCCTATCCCAAATACAATGAACTCCACCAAGAATCAGAGTCGATCCAAGAGAGTCTCTTAATAGACAAATTTGAGCTTTCACCTTGCACATCCAATGATTCGTCTAGAGAGCCTTCTCCCGAACCACGAACACCGAAGGGAGAAGAAATTCAACCTTCGGAGTTCTCTTCTCGATTTGAGGGTGATCCTTCTCGGAACATCATAAATACCTCAGATCGTTCTTGGCACGAGGAGCCTACGACATCGTTGGACTTTGATGAGATTCTCGATGAAGTTTGGAATCATGGTGCAATAGTGGAATGGTCGCCTTGGAAATCAGAGCCTGTTGTCGAAGTAATTCGGGTCAGCTCGACTTCCACGACCATCCATTGCTCCATGAGGGAAAACACCGTAGATGTTGTTCATGACCCTACTGCTGGAGTTTGCATCATAGCGGAGTACCTTTTGGACACTCTGGTGGGTGACATGCCCCTCACCCCGACTGATAGATATTTCTAAAGTCCTAGGTATAAAGAATACATTTTCCCATGTCGAGGGATTGCTAGGGACGTGCCAATCATCATAGACAAGATCGAGGTGCACTTAGATTTTCACATCTATGACATCATGGATTTCGATCTTCTTCTAGGCTTCCCATTGGATGAACTTCTTGATAAATCTCAAGGAAGCCTAGAGGTAAAGCTTACGGAAGCCGCTTCTACCACATCCATCTCTTGTCATGAACATTCCATGGTAGAGCCTCTTCCCGAGCAAAACCCGCTCGAGATGATGGTGCACGTATCTCCGTCCGCATCATCCGAGCATGTTCCGATTGAGGTTGTAGACTTCTCTACCCCTCAAGGGGATGACTCGGGAGATCCTCTTCACCTCTGTGGAGGCGAACGATCATCATATATCTCGACCGAGTTTTAGCCTCTTCCCGCTGGCCCGTATTATGTTGCTTTCGATTATGATCGAGAGTCAACATCGAGCTTCCACGATGACTCTCTTGAGATAGAGAACTCATGGGCCCTGGAACCTTGTGAGGCGTCGACTCTGGAATTCATAGGCAAAGGTTCCACAGACGAGCATGATAGTTTCATTCTTGATACACCGCATGAACCATGCTTGCATCATGCCTATCCAGAGCCGCCCATGCTTAGTGTGCTGAGCACACGTGAGGGCTGCAATCACCTCATGGTTCTTCTTTGCAGAATGTTTAGAAGGTTGATTGTGGATGTATATGTCTATCATAAGCATATCAGATTTCTTGTGTGCATTGTGGCACTAACCTTGCAGCTAAAGCTTCACCGATACATCAAGATTGGTGGTGAGACGAGAATGGCACCACCAACGATAGCTGCAAGACGAAGTTCCCATGGTCAAGCTTATGACCAATAAATAAACAAAGCACTACCAGGAGATAGCTTGGATTAGCTTAGGTTTCATTTCCCTTTCGAATAAAAGCAAGAACATGTTTTTAGGATAAGTCGTCCTTCGGGTATTTTTGGTCACTAACCTTTCAGGTGGAGATTGAAAAGAAAGATGGACGGATGATGCCTACGAACATGTGAGCCACATCATTTACAACACCTAGATACGCTTTAGTGAGGGAACGTTTACAAAGGAAGCTTGATCACCACACACTTGAGTTTTGTTGCCTAGCAATGCAAACTTCAAGTGTGGGGGAGGCATGTGGGCATCCTGAGTAAAGTTCCTCCTCTACCAAATCTTATCCTGGTGTGAAGATGATGTAAGCTCTTGCATCTTACCCACTACTAGGTAAGTCCTGCTTTTGACATTAAACAAAGCCCTTCCGGGAGGTTGCCCGATGTTCACCGTCTTTTGCTCATGCTTAAGTCCATTGTTGAAAATGTCTTGATCATGCTTATGTGCTTCCTTTATCTTCGTTCATGTGCTCTGGTTTGAATGTTCAAAGTGCTTGTACATTCATAGACTGTTTTAGATTAAGCATGGTGCTTAGGTTAAAACTGTTTTATTCAGTCAAAGCAAGACATGGTGTCGAGTTTTGATTGATGAACCTTAGAGTTATATTTTCATAGATCTTGGTTGCATATATGCTGACTAACCCCTACAGAAAATTGTCAAATTCGAATGGGTAAGTCATTAAGCTAGATTCATATGGGAAGGTAAGTTAAGGTGTCAGATTCATGTTGCACAACATTGTTGACACATCTTATCCTATATATTTATAAGTCAACTAAACATGAGAAAAGGGCATAAATGTTAATATCAACTTAGAATAGGGTGCCACTAACAGTTTTTCTGGAGATTTAATAAATTATATAAATCTAGGAACCATTCGGGAAAAGTGCTAAAAGAATCAAATCTAGAAGACTCCAGAAGGCTTCGGAACTCAACGAGACTTAGCACCCAAGAAAGAAGCATCTAGAAGAAGCGACGGACCACCTGGCCGAAGTGGGCCCCGAGGGGGTCCACCCCAGCCCGATCGGCCTGGTGGTGGGGCCGGTCGGCCTTCCCCGGGCGCCACCTCAGCCCTACTTCCAGAAGGTTCTTCCACCGCCTATGAGGATTAATCTAAACCACTCGTTAGGTCGGTTTGATCAAACGGCGCACGTCTACCCCTCAGGGCTATATAAGCAGCCCCCCTGCCCCCTGGCAGAGGCATCTGGAAACCTGAGTTTGCATACACCAGATCAAGTCATCAAGTCAGAGATACTACGCCCTAGAAACACCATATAGCAGAGTAGCTAGCTAGTCTAGATCTAGGAGGAGGCAAGGCGTCTACTTGGCTCCTGATCGTCTAGAGGCTGATCGAGATACTGATCTAGCTTCGCTCTTGTAAGTTCTTATCTAGTTCCTTACATTTGTTATACAGACATATGTTCTTATCAATGATTATATTCGACATTATATGCTTTGGTCTTTATTATGATTACATGTTTAGCATAGTTGATTTGCCTTTATATTCATGTATGGAGTCGTATAGCCCTCACCTAGATCATTTGTTAACATGGGTGAACGGTAAAGACAGTGTAAGCGTGGTGCTTATATTGTATTTATCTGCGATTGCACCCTATATGCCGGGTCGTGTGGTAGATCATGGTGGTGACATCACTATTGAGTCCTTCGCAGTCCACCCCCCGTGTATAGGACTTGTGGAGCCTTATACTGTTTGGGTTGTTTCAAGTTTCGGCCTTGATCCTCCTGGATAGTCTCCCCATGCATTGATATAATAGTTCTTCTTCCATGATTGTTAAATGTTTGCACTAATCATAGTTTGCACTGACATATAGTTTAGAGTTACCGAGGAGTATCCTCTCTAACTAGACTTTGCTATGTTTCTCTTGCTATAATGACACTTTCTAGCTGCTCATGATGTTATGACTTGAACAATGCTATCAATATCTTTATCTTTATGTGACTTACCCCTGTTTATAGCAATTGATATATTTTGGCCACTCTACATTATAAAACTGAGAGATGAGCATGTATTAGCTATTATGGATTAGAAAGACTTCTTTCCCTGTTGTAGAATATAAATACGATACCTGGTTTTACTCCTGGTTAAAATGCTACAATGGTATATTCATATTTGTGCGCTTGTGGATTCCCAGTTTATGTATATCTTCTTTTCTAGAGATCCAAGGCATATGTAAGAGTACCATATCCATGCGTTATCTGGCACACCAGTCAGGGCTGACAACCTATATCGAGTTGTGCTATGAATCGTGTCGGAGTTCACCTTTTAGTTTAATCTGAAAGCAACATCTGATATGCACTTAGCATCATGTTAAGATATACCTTTGCATTTCTGGTGCCGTCGATAGAGATGGATCTTATATCCGTTTCTAGTCGATGACGTTAGCAATGTCAACAAGCATACAAAGGAGAACATATGACCTCACAAAAGGTCCAAGGTAAGTATATTATCCTTTGTTTATGAAGTGTAGTATTGATCTAACCCTGCTTGAGTAAATGACATGGTGACAATAAATAAAATAAAAAACCAAAAATATTTGCTTTTGAATAAAGGCTCTATGGTTCTCGAACCAGTAGAGTCCATCTTTTGTTTCCACTTTTGCTTGAAGAACAGCACTAGTACAAGCATCAGTGTGGGGGAGTCCTCTCAAGCTCATCATTAACATATCCACTTGAGAACTCCAACACAAAGGGCTGCACGACATCGACTATGCCTTCATGAGAAGGACAAGGTAAACTAGAGTGAGCTGGCTATCCCACGGGTCAGCCAAATCACCACTGGTCTCCCTTGTTCCTCATATCCTTCAGGAGCGATGGTACGTGCATCCTTCATCTCACTCTCTACCTTTGAGTTTGAATGATCTTCAATTCTTATCCAATAAATCAAACTCAAATATTGGTGTTTTGTTTGCTCTACATGATTCTTGTGGTTGGCTTGCATATGTTTTATTCCTTACTTATTATCTTGACACTTGTGAACAAATATCATTAGGGAACTCATGCTTATCTAAGTAGTTGATGTTTGTGATATGGTTTGATCTTATGATCTTCGCTCTTTATGTTTGAGTGCTTGGGAATTTTATTTGAAAAATCATAAAACCCTTTGCAAAGCTCCTCTTTGATATGCCACAGTCCTACCAAAGCCATATGATGTTCATAGTTGAAAACCTTATACTCATATGCTGCTTGTTATTGCATTGAGCTTTGTCAAATTCTGGAACCCTTGTGAGAATTCTCTTCGTTACCTTCATGATCAAGATTTATGTGCACACCACCATATTCCCCTTGCTATGCTTCTACACTGGAAGTTAGCATTGTATCATTCATCCATTCCACAAAATAAAGCTCCATGCATTGTTCCATGATTTATCCCTCTCCAAATATCTCTAAAAGAGATTGGGCTATATATAAAAAAAAGAAAAAGACATGCTCAAAAAGGCATGATCTAAAAGAAAAAAAAAGAAAAAAGAAAAGAAAAGAGAGATAGCCCATATCTCGAAAATTTCAAAAAAAAAAGAGAGAGAGCGGAGAAAATCATGCAAAAAGGAGTTCCATAACTTAGATGGTAATAACTAGTACCTATTCCAGGGCTAGTGTCCACCTTACCATCTACCGACTCTCATCATACATGTATGGTAATATCTAGCACCCATTCCGGGCCTAGTATATGTTGGCGTTTCTTAACGTCACCACTAGTTGTACACCTAGAGGGAGTGGATAAGAACAACCGGGTATACCGCAAGCGCACGGAAATACTGCTGTAGCACTTCCCCAAGGAAGGAGAGTATTCCAAGGGTATCGAATCCAAGGAACGGTGTGCACTATCTCCTACTTCTAGTATAGATGATCCAAGGACACAACTCTATGGATAGGATAGGTAGAAAGGATCTGCTCGGACCGAGCGCAGAGTCTAGTAACGTTCTCTCAGGTATAACACTCACTTCGGGCACCAGGCACACTGCCTTAGTGCTGGCTCGAGCCCAACTCGGTACGCGACGTAAAAGGGCTGCAAAGGGTCCAACAGGCTTTCACCAATGCGGCCTACCTCTACGCTACGATCGTACGTGGCCTTCGAAGGGTAGCTTATGGTCCAGACACCTCATCTATACCACTCACTATTCCTACGAATCTGCGAGGGAGATACTGGCACTAGCTAGGTATGCTCTATCACTCATGCAAGATCACGAATGCACTTTGATCTAAGTAGACACATGCAGGAGCTTCACTTTACTCTAATTAGACAGGTAGGCAAACTAGATGCAACTTATGATCTAAGTTCTAATGGATCGAAAGGGGTTGTGTTCGAAGAACACAAGCCTCTAAACCAAGAACAAACGAAGAACACAAGAACACAGCATTCTAAGCATGCATACGACTTTAGTCTAAATAGGAAATATTGAAATACTCACTTTAGTCCAGTTGAAGAACAAAGGCACCGCTGAGGATCGTTCTTGAGGAAGATGTCATGAACATGACATTGCCCCAAGCCTCCCACCTCACTTCCTAGCACTAATCCTATACAAAGAGCTCTCCTCTCCTAAAGAGAGAGGCTCCAAGCCAAAATGAAGAGGAGGAGGAGAGTGTGTTCCAAATGAGAGCCCCTCCCCTCCTATTTATAGAGGAGGGAGGTGCTTGCTCGGAGGCTCAAAGTGCCCCTAAACACCCGGGATCGCAGCAAGTGGCCAATGGGAGTCCTCCACATGCAAGGCTAGGATGAACCGACCCTAGGTCGGTTCGGTCGATCCTAGGGTCGGCCGAACCCCTAGGGCGGCCTCCTGGCCTGTGTTTTCTCCAGGTCGCTGACCAGTGGGCCCTGAAGTCACTCCCCCGTGCATGCCAAGTTTCCCGACGGTTTTGGGGGATAAGTGGGCCCTTGAATCCATGTGATGTCCACCTGGCGATGCGTGATTCGTCAGGCTTGCCTCTCTTGGATTGATGACGTCAGTGATCCAGGGGAATCCAAGGTGGCATGCCCTCATTGGCTGAGCTTGAAGTACTTGGATCAAAGACTTGTGATTTTACTCCTCTTTCTAGTGCTAATCACCTGTATTTTCATAATCTCCAACACTTGTGGAAATGATTAGTTTAAGCCCTATTCTAGTGTTGATGATCCTTTTACACTTATTTTATGCAGGTATTGACGGTGTAAAAGCAGCACTTTTCGACCGTCAACAACACCCCCACACTTGACCTTTGCTCGTCCCGAGTGAAGGGAGTCAGGTCCAGGTGAGACACGGTATCCAAAGGTATGAAGCGAGCATAAGAGATATTCCAAACCATACCTTGTACTTGTGAACTCTGAAGTGTCTATCATGCTATCTTGGGTAGTTGAAGAATGAAACAATCATGAATCAAATCACTCCTGCTCATCATGTTAGGCACTTGGGGTTTTGCAATAATTTTTTTTCAAAACAAACCTTTGCTTAGCTCCTCATTTGATTCTCTCGGATCGCTCAATGTGTATATGTCCTCACCAAGGCATTAGATTGCCTTTCTTCACCCTACTTCTAATGATGGCTATATGTGGAGCTCAGGGTAGGATAAAGGATAAGGCATACTTGCATCACATATATTGCAAAGTCAAAGACTGGATCCACAGAGAAAATCAAATCACATAATTAGATCAAGATGTGCACATGTATGAGAATGATGAGTATGGTAAGGTGGATACTAGGCCCGGAATGGGTGCTAGATATTACCATACATATATGATGAAAGTGGGTTGATGGTAAGGTGGACACTAGCCCCGGAATGGACACTAGTTATTACCATCAAAATTATGGAACTCCTTTTTGCATGATCTCATCTCTCTCCTACTTCTCCTTTATTTTGGACATGGGCTAATCTTTCTTCTTCTTCTTCTTTTTGCATCATGCTTTGAGCATGTGTGTTTCTCTTTTTTTTCTTTTTTTTCATAGCCCATGTCTCTTTTGAAGGATACTTTTGGAGAGAGATGTCACACCACATATGGAGCTTTATTTTGATGAAATGGATGAATGATACAATGCTAACTTCCAGTGTAGAAGCGTAGCAAGGGGAAATAGGTGGTGTGCACATGAATCTTGATCATGAAAGTAATGAAAAGAATTCTCACAAGGGTTGCAGAATTTGACAAAGCTCAATGCAATAACAAGCAACATATGAGTAGAAGGTTTTCAACTATGAACATCATATGGCTCTAGTGGGACAGTGGCATATCAAAGAGGAGCTTTGCAAAAGGGTTTTCATGATTTTTCAAATAAAATTCCCAAGCACTCAAACATTCAGAGCAAAGATCATATCATCAAACCATATCACAAACGTCAACTACTTAGATAAGCATGAGTTCCGTAATGATATTTGTTCACAAGCATCAAGATGATAAGTAAGGAATAAAACATATGCAGGCCAACCACAGGAATCATGTAGAGCAAGCATAGCACGGATTGCTGAGTTTGATGTAAAGGATATGAATTGAAATTCAAACAAACTCATAGATAAAGGAGAGTGAGGTAGAGGGTGCACATACTATCGCTTCTGAAGGATAAGAGATCAAAGAAGACCAGTGGTGATTCGGCTGACCAGAGGGCAGCTGGGTCACTCTAGTTTACCTTGCTCTTGTCATGAAGGCGTAGTCGATGTTGTGCAGTGCCTGTGTGGGAGTTCTCGAGTGGATATGTCGATGATGAGCTCGAGAGAACTCCCCCACACTGGTGGTTGATCCTGGTGCTGTTCTTCTAACAAAAAGTGGAAACGAAAGATGGACTCTACTGGTTCAAGAACCATAGAGCCTTTATTCAAATTCAAATGTTTTTTGGTTTTTTTTTATTGTCACCATGTCATTTGCTCAAAAGGGTTAGACCAAAATTACACTTCATATATAAAGGGGAATATACTTACCTTGGACCTTTGAGAGGTCATATGTACCACCTATGGATGTTGTGCAACACGAATCTAACACCTCAACTTACCTTCCCATCTGAATTTAGCTCAATGACTTACCCATTCAAATTTGACAATTTTCTTCAGGGGTTAGTCAGCATATATGCAACCAAGATCTATGAAGATATAACTCCAAGGTTCATCAATCAAAACTTGACACCGTGTCTTGTTTTGATTGAAGAAGACAATTTTAACCTAAGCACCATGCTTAATTTAAAACAGTCTATGAATGTGTGTTGCAACATACATTCAAACCAGAGCGTATGAACACAGATAAGGGAAGCATGAAAGCATGATCAAGCTATCATCAACAAGGGACGTAAGCATGAGCAAAAGACGGCGAACCTAGGGAAGCTCCCGGAAGGGCTTTGTTTAATGTCAAAAGCAGGACTTACCTAGCTAGTGGGCAAGATGAAAGAGCTGACATCATCACCACACCAGGATAAAATTTGGTAGAGGAGGAACTTTACTCAGGATGCTCACATACCTCCCCCACACTTGAAGTTTGCATTGCTAGGCAACAAAACTCAAGTGTGTGGTGATCAAGCTTCCTTTTGTAAATGTTCCCTCACCAAAACTTATATAGGTGTTGCAGCTGATGTGGCTCACATGTTCTTAGGCATCACCTGTCCATCTTCTTTTCAATCTTCACCTGAAAGGTTAGTGACCAAAAATACCTGAAGGACAACTTATCCTAAAAACATGTTCTTGCTTTTATTCGAAAAGGGAAATAAAACCTATGCTAATCCAGGCTATCTCCTGGTAGTGCTTTGTTTATTTAAGGTCATAAGCTCGACCATGGGAACTTCATCTTGCAGCTACCATTGGTGGTGTCATTCCCATCTCACCACCAATCCTTGATGTATCAATGAAGCTTCAGCTACAAGGTTAGTGCCACAGTGCACACACGAAATTTGCAATGCTTATGGTAAACATATGCATCTACAATCATCCTTCCAAACGTTTTGCAAAAGAGGACCAGAAGGTTGTTGTAGCCCTCGCATGTGCTCAGCGCACTAAGCATGGCTGAATCTAGAGAGGCATGATGCGAGCATGGTCCGTATGGTAGATCAAGAATGAAGCTACCATGCTCGTGCATGGAATCCTTTTCTCCGGACTCAAGAGTCAGTGCCTCTAAAGGTTCCATGGCCCATGAATTCTCCATCTCAAGAGAGTCATCGTGGAAGCTCAATGTTGACTCTCGATCATGATCGAAAGCAACATGATACGAGCCAGCGGGAAGAGGCTGAAACTCGGTCGAGAGTGGTGACGGGCGTTCGCCTTCACAAAGGTGAAGAGAGTCTTCCGAGTCGTACTCATGAGGAGTAGAACATTCTACAACCTTAATGAGAACAAGCTCGGATGATGCGAACGGAGATGTATGCGTTATCTCCTCGAGTGGGTTTTGTTGGAGAAGAGGCTTCGCCATAGGATGTCCCTGACAAGGGGTAGCAGTGGCAGAAGCGACTCCCCTAAGCTTATCATCTAGGCTCCCTAAAGATGTATCGAAGAGCTGCTCGAAAGGGGAGCCTAGGAGGAGATCGAGATCAAGGACATCAAAGATGTGAAAGTCTAAAGTAGCCTCGATCCCGTCTATGATAAGCGGCACGGCACTTGCAATCCCCCGACATTCAAGAACATGTCCGAAGGGACAAGTCTTGAGGAGCATGTCGGATGGTGCTAGCGGGACTCTGCCCAAAAGAGTTTCCGCTAAGTGCCATGGCAGAATGTTAACCTCCATGATGGGGTTACATGGGCCTCTACAACAGTGCCTCTGATAGTGCAAGGGACAACCAGAGAAGGTGAACTATTCCAAGTTGCCTCGGAAAATCGTGTCACTCCCTCTGACCATTCCTCTCTCATGGCCTCCTCAGGATATGCTTCGTCAGGAGGATCAGGAGGTAGAGGAGGCACCGCAGGCCGAAGGTAAGGTTCTGTCGAAAGATTTCTAGAATGATCGGCGTGGACGGAATAAGGTTCCTTCCCTGAGTGGGCATCAACAAAATTCGAGGTGTCTGAAAGATTTCTAGATGGGTCATCCTCGAATTTGCAAGTGAACACCGAAGGTTGAATTTCTTCTTCCTTTGGTGTTCGGGGTTCATGAGAGGGCTCAACGGACAAGTCTTGAGATTCAGAAGATGAAGACTCAGACTTGGATGTTGAGGGACCCTCATCGCTCGACTCAGATTCTTGGTTGGGTTCGTTGTGATCAATAGGGACAGAAGAGTTTTTTAAGAGGGAATCTAGGATCTCTCTTCCTTCCATTGGAGTTTTTTTCCACAAACAAACCTCCAGCAATAATGTCTAGATCGAGGGCAGAATCCATGTCTAGACCCACACAAAAGATGTATAATGACACATCGATGGGTAAAGACGGACCAGGTGTCGACACCAAAAGGTGTAGGAACCTAGCCCATGCCGCTCCTAGGGATTCCTCCTCTAATTTCTCAAAATCGAGGATACTTATTGGAAGAGAAGCTACACGAGTGCACCATTGCTCCGTCCTTTCCATGAGAGAGAACGAGTGGCAAAAGTTATCTCGGAGTTCTCCCCAATCACCGTTCACACTTTCTATAGTGTGGGCGTACCATTGTTCCGCCTCTCCTATGAGGGAGAAAGGAAACAACTTCCACCTCACGGTGTCCAGTGTCATGCCTGGCATAGCCAGACTAGAATACAGTTCCTCAAATTCCTCCAAATGGAGGTAGGGGTCTTCATTGATTGCTCCAAAGAATGGTCGATCTTGAACCATGGCTAAAAGCCAGGGGGAAGTTCATAGCCAGATGATGACGGCTCTTCGAACTCACCCCTTGAGGTAGAGAAGCTTTGAAAGAAAGGCATCTCAATGGGTAGTGGGGGTAAAGGTAGAAGAAAAGAAACAAAAAGGATAACTCGATGGGTAACGGGGGTAAAGGTAGAAGAAAATGAAAAAGATAAATACGAGGACCACTAGGTTCGAAGACAGATACAACAACCGTTCCCCGGCAACGGCGCCCGAAATGCTTGTTGGTGTTTCTTAACGTCACCACTAGTTGTACACCTAGAGGGAGTGGATAAGAACAACCAGGTATACCGCAAGCGCACGAAAATACCGCTATAACACTTCCCCAAGGAAGGAGAGTATTCCAAGGGTATCGAATCTAAGGAACGGTGTGCACTATCTCCTACTTCTAGTATAGATGATCCAAGGACACAACTCTATGGATAGGATAGGTAGAAAGGATCTGCTCGGACCGAGCGCAGAGTCTAGTAACGTTCTCTCAGGTATAACACTCACTTCGGGCACCAGGCACACGGCCTTTGTGCTGGCTCGAGCCCAACTCGGTACGCGACGTAAAAGGGAAGGGTTGCAAAGGGTCCAACAGGTTGTCACCACTGCGGCCTACCACTACGCTATGATCGTACGTGGCCTCCGAAGGGTAGCTTATGGTCTAGACACCTCATCTATACCACTCACTATTCCAACGAATCCGCGAGGGAGATACTGGCACTAGCTTAAGGTATGCTCTATCACTCATGCAAGATCACGAATGCACTTTGATCTAACTAGACACATGCAGGAGCTTCACTTTACTCTAATTAGACAAGTAGGCAAACTAGATGCAACTTATGATTTAAGTTCTAATGGATCGAAAGGGGTTGTGTTCAAAGAACACAAGCCTCTAAACCAAGAACAAACGAAGAACACAAGAACACAGCATTCTAAGCATGCATACGACTTTAGTCTAAATAGGAAATATTGAAATACTCACTTTAGTCTAGTTGAAGAACAAAGGCACCGCTGAGGATCGTTCTTGAGGAAGATGTCATAAACATGACATGGCCCCAAGCCTCCCACCTCACTTCCTAGCACTAATCCTATACAAAGAGCTCTCCTCTCCTAAAGAGAGAGGCTCCAAGCCAAAATGAAGAGGAGGAGGAGAAGAGTGTGTTCCAAATGAGAGCCCCTCCCCTCCTATTTACAGAGGAGGGACGTGCTTGCTCGGAGGCTCAAAGTGCCCCTAAACACCCGGGATCGTAGCAAGTGGCCAATGGGAGTCCTCCACGTGCAAGGCCGAGATGAACCGACCCTAGGTCGGTTCGGCCGATCCTAGGGTCGGCCGAACCCCTAGGGCGGCCTCCTGTCCTGTGTTTTCTCCAGGTCGCTGACCAGTGGGCCCTGAAGTCACTCCCCCGTGCATGCCAAGTTTCCCGACGGTTTTGGGGGATAAGTGGGCCCTTGAATCCATGTGATGTCCACATGGTGATGCGTGATTCGTCGGGCTTGCCACTCTTGGATTGATGAAGTCAGTGATCCAGGGGAATCCTAGGTGGCATCCCCTCATTGGCTGAGCTTGAAGTACTTGGATCAAAGACTTGTGCTTTTACTCCTCTTTCTAGTGCTAATCACCTATATTTGCATAATCTCCAATACTTGTGGAAATGATTAGTTTAAGCCCTATTCTAGTGTTGATGATCCTTTTACACTTATTTTATGCAGGTACTGACGGTGTAAAAGCAGCACTTTTCGACCGTCAACAGTATACACCTTACCATACCCATCATATCCATACACGTGCACATCTTGATCTGATTGTATGAATTGCTTTTCTTTTGGATCCAGTCTTTTACTTTGCAATATATGTGATGCAAGTATGCCTTATCATTCATACCTACCCTGAGCTCCACATAAGCTATCATTAGAAGTAGGATGAATAAAGGCAGTTTAATGCCTTGGTGAGGACATATATACACTGAGCGATCCGAGAGAATCAAATGAGGAGCAACGCAAGGTTTGTTTTTGAAAACTTATTGTAAAACCGCAAGTTACTTGACATGATGAGCAGGAGTGATTTGATTCCTGACCATTCCATTCTTCAACTACCCAAGATGGCATGATAGACACTCCACAGAGTTCATAAGTACAAGGTATGGTTTAGAATATCTCTTATGCTCGCTTCGTACCTTTGGATATCATGTCTCACCTTGATCTGACTCCCTTCACTCGGGACGAGCAAAGGTCAAGTGTGGGGGAGTTGTTGACAGCTGTTTAGTGCTACTTTTACACCGTCAATACCTGCATTAAATAAATGTAAAAGGATCATCAACACTAGAATAGGGCTTGATACTGATGATTTCCACAAGTGTTGGTGTTTCTAGCTTTTGTTGCAGGGTGCACCGAAATGCATGCCAAATGGTACAATTGAGAGCAAGTGATCCAATGGCTATTAAAGGACATCATCATAAATAACCTCAAATGCCAATTTAGATTGCACCACTACGACGAGCTTGTCGAGACGATCGAAATGGACATATTATATGCCTACGTCGGAGTTCGTATGTGCAAGATATGAAAAGGACAAAAGGTGATGCAGTGCTGACGTCAGCGTGGGGCCCGCGCTACAGCGCTTGGCATGTAACTGCGAGGGATGCACTTGCGGAGGCCACGTGGCGGGACACCATTGGCTGCCACCTGCTGCGGCAGATCAATGACGGCGCATGGGAATCAGACCCGCGAGTGATGTGGCAGCACGTAGTTGGCCAGCAGCCGCTGCAGCGGATCTCTGCGTTGGCAGAGCGGGCGGCGGGATCGTCCCCTGCCCAGCCACGCGTCGGCACCCTACCGGCTACCCGCGGCCCAGTTGACCCGGCACTGCGCGTGCATGCGCCTTGCGCGGGAAGGAGCCGCGGAGGGGGCACGTGTCGCCTGGGGAAACGTCGCGGGGAGGCGGTGCCTGGTTTGCCATGGTCCGCCCGGCTGGGTTCCCTGGTTCGCCCGGTTCAGACATCTTTAGTGCCGGTTTTCAGCGCAGATCACCTCGGATGCTCTGGTTCTCGCCCCTAGAGCTCGGTTCTGGCTCGGTTCTCGAGTGTCACGTGTCACACTATGACTGGCCGCACCCAGGAGCTGCTGCACACTTCACCCCTCCTCTCCAATCTCTCCTAGCCTATAAATAGAGACGGAGGGGGTAAAGAAAGAGACATCCCATTCTCCTCCTCTTTAGAAACACTTGTTTCCTCCCTCATGTGATCTCTCATGGATCAAATGAGTTGATCCATGAAGGTGAGAGTAGGTGCTAGGTAGAGTGTGGTGTTGGTGAGGGTGTCATGTTCTTCAATTAGAGCAAAGTAAGTATTCTTGTATTTTCCAATTAGACTAAAGTGTTATTCATGCATGAGCGGTATGTTCTTGAGTTCTTCGTTCGTTCATCATTTAGAGGCTCGTGTTCTTCATGAACGCGCTTCCTCGATCTAGTTGACGAACAAGTTACTCACACTTTTGCGTTTGTTCATAAGTTAGAGGCTCGTGTTCTTCACGAACATGACCCTTTGATCTTTTGTTACAAGTGCATAAGTTTGCATTCCGTTTGTGTGAATTATCCCGTTAGATCTTGTTGGAGTACATTAATATGCTGGCATTCATTCTTCCTATCATCTGTGTGACCCTGTGGTAAGTGAGATTAGCTCAAAGCTCGCGGGTTCGTCGCTCTGTATTTATACGGTGTGCTATAGTGTTACTACGGGAGCTCAGACGTAGTCGTGCTATAGTAGTAATCGGTGGTATAGACGTGGTATCTAGACTACGAGTTATCCTTCGAATGCCCTGTATCCCACGGTTTGTCTTGGGGTAGGTCGCGGTAGTGACAGTCGTTGGTCCCTCTGAAATCCCCCACGTTCGGATACAGCGTGTAGGCAACCCTTTGCCGTGAACCAACTGTTATAGCCAGGAGGGGACGGTGTCCGAAGCGAGCATAATTGCCTGCTCTTCTCCTCTGGGATCAGTATTCATAGGAAGCCCTCATCATTCTCTCAACCTTAGCTAGGGGTCTGGTGTCCTTGGACTGTTCGTCTAGGATAGAAGGTAGTGCACATCGTTCCTTGAATTCGATACCCTTTGGAATACTCTTTTGGGGAAGTGCTACAGCAGTATTGACGTGCGCTTGCGGTATACCCGGTTGCTCTTATACGTTCCCTCTAGGTGTACAACTAGTGGTGACGTTAAGAAACGCCAACAGCCGCCGCGGAGAACGGCCCGCACCGACGAGCCCCACCGCCGGGCCCGAGCGGCCGCGTCCGCCCCATCCCGCCGGAGAGGAGAGGAGAGGAGGCCGCTCCGCCACCTTCCTCGCGGTCGCATGGTCTCCCGGCGGCACGCTCGGGCGGCGGCGCGACAGGGTGGGGCTGGTGGTTGCGGCGGCGGCTAGGGTTGGGAAGGGGGGCGCCTGTCACACCCAAGTTCAAAGGCAAACTTGAATGCTAGATTATATGTGCGCCAGGATCAAGTTTCACACATATAACGACATTGTGAAGACCAAAAGACAGTGTCTCAAACATAAAGAGAGCATTAAATTATTACAGACCAACAGTCTCATAACTTAAACAAAATAGAGTCTCTAGCAGCGGAACGAACACCTCCACAGGCAGCTGACTGAAGACACGATCGCCTAGAACTCGTCAAAGTCTCCAGGATAGTCTTGAAACCTCTCCCAGTCTGAGCAGCAATCCGAGTAGTGTAGTTGCAATAAAGTAAACAAGTGTGAGCACATGCCGTACTCAGCAAGCGGAAAAGATATATAACATGCAAGGCTTTATGTGGATGGCTGATGGTTAAGCAAATAAGCATTTTAGTTGGTCAACTTTTATTAGCAACATAATTACTAAGCAGTGTAAGTTCATACCATCCCTTAAGATAACATAGAGATCAAAAGCATAAATAAAGATAAAATGCATCAGATTAATATTAAATTTCATAATTTAATCACGTGAGGGTCCAGGCCGCTCTTGACCGTGAGCACGGCTAACCGGTTAGTTTTACACTCTGCAGATGTTGTACACTTTCACCACAAGTCGCATAAAAGTTCAAAGAACTTTAAACCCAACCACGCGATGCTGATCAGGCATCATACCACACTACCGAGGTGTGATCGCATAGGGATGCTACGAGGCCTTTACAAAGTTCCCCCAGGAAGTTGCAACCCACAAGGTTACCGGATCAGTTAGCAAGGTATAAAGTCCCCTAGCGGGTACCGTGTCTTAGCAAAGCCCAACTCCCGGCTAGAGCGAGTCCATACCCCATAGTACCGCCGCCCCTTGTCCTTATCAGGTAAAGCCACTCCTAACCGGGGTTACTAATTAATTAGCCAAGGCCAGAGCCATTTAGCTCTTGTGGTTGCACTGTTGTCCTGGGTGGTTCTCCATGTTCCAATTAACAAATGATCTTGTATTAATGAAGGTATAACATAAATAAATCAAGATTAACATTGTTTCAATAATACCACCATGGAACCAGGTAAAGCATAGCGAGAACTACCCAACGTAAAAGTAAACCCAGTTGATCAAGGTATAGGGTATAAGCATCTAGTCGAACCTTTATTGGGACCCATCAATTTAATGCAAGCAATAATAAATACAGTGAATTAAATGCATGTTATATAGGAAAACGGGAATGCATCAAGGTAGACTTGCCTTCAACTGAATCGTGCTGCTGCTCAGACACTTGGAAGTCTTGCTCTTCAAATTTCACGAACGGTTCGCTCTCTACGCAGCACATTCATCACAAACAAGCACACAATAAAACAAATTAAGAAACAGGCACCAAACAATACAAACAGAACTAAACAGGGGCATAAAACTAATCTACACTTTGATATGATCGTTTGGACATAAAGAACGCTAAAAACGGAGTTAAAACGGAAAAGATATAGTCAAAAGAAGGTGTAAGGGTCTAACTGTGAAGATTCAAAGGTTCCAGGGACCTAACTGAAGAAAACAGGGGCTTAAACATAATTAAACATAAAAACTAAAGGGCTTCGGTGCAAAAACTTAAGTTTGGACCTCGGGTGCAAAAACCAGAGAGCTCGGGGACTAAAACAGAAGAAAAAGGACTTAACGGTAAAGATCTTTGAGAGGTGGGAGGACCGGCTTGGGATTTTAGAAAACACAGGGTTGTTTTTGTAAAACATGCAGGGGCGCGGGGGAACACTCCGGGTTGACCGGTATGCTGACTCCAGTCAAATCGATCTGGGCTCTCCGCTCCAGATCGGACGGCCCTGGTCGTCCGCAGGCGCAAGGCGGCGACGGCGAGCGGTAGCGCAGCGACGGGATTCCGGTGAGCAGATCGATCTGGGGCTGGGGTGCTCCAAAATCGACGCGGTTTGCACCAGGCCGCAGCTAGCGAGGCGACGAACACAACCAGAGGCTCTGGAACGGAGGACGGGCGGCGACGGCGAACCACGGCTCGGCGAGGCGGAGCTCGAATTCCGGTGAAGCGGCGCAGCCTACACGAAGTGCGAGGACGTCCACACGTGCCACCAGGGTGCTCCTCACCTGCGTGCGATCCTCTGGGACTGCTTCGTGGCGACGGAAGAGCGACGAGGTGGTGAGTCAACACGGCGGTGGTGCTCTAGGGTTCGGTTGGCGGTGGCGGCACAGAAGATGCGGCACCTTTAAATAGGGCCTAAGCCATGCGGGCACGCTGGGACGGACGCGGGACGAGGCGTGGAGGACCGGGAAGCAAACTCGGGCTCGGTTGGAGTTCCTTCCGGACACGGCTGGGGGTTGGGGATGACACCCCGGCCCCGCCTGTCGGGGACAGCGGCGGAGAGGGAGAGGGGAGGCGCGCCGTGGGCCGGCGTGGGCCGAAACCGAAGCCGCGGCGGCTGTTGCTGGTTGGGCCGAAAGGGAACATGGGCTGAAAGAGAGAAAGGAAAGGGGAAGAGGGAAGAAAAGGTTTAGACTTTTTGAAAAGGATTTCAAACAAAGATTTTCAAACATGAAACACACATTTGCATTCAAACTTGAATTTGAATTCAACCAATCAAAATAATGCACCGGCATGCATGCTTCAATAAATTCCTATGATTCATTATTTAATTGAAGAAAATATTTAAATGCCTATGAAAATAAACAAAAAGCCCTTATAGTCCTTAGCACATGCAAATGGTTGCTAGCAAATTTTATTTAAGCATAAGTTTGAAAATTAGGGTGTTACGGCGCCCGTCGCCCACGCGGGGGGGGGGGGGACGAGCGAAACAGTGCCACTTTGCTAATTTTTTTAAAAAGTTGCCGAACATCGACATCTCTCGTATGTACTCCGTAGCATGCATCGCAGATCGAGTATCCATAAATTTTCTGTACGTGACGAGGGTCTGGATTAGGGTCCCCTTAGCAACAAGATAAACATAATTGAGATGGAGTCTTCTGACATCATTGATAACGTCAAGGTTAAGATCCAGGACAGGAAGGGATGTAGATATTCGTCAAGACCCTCACTGACAAGACTTCCTCATCTCCGAGTACTCTCCGCCTCGCTTCCGACTACTCGTTCGCACGAGTAGTTTCCGTCTCCGACTAGGACGGGACCCACACGTGGAGGTCGGAGCGCGGGATCAGGGGCCCTACACGAACGTGGCGCTGCCCCGACGCTTGGACTCCCCCGCAACAACACGCAAGGCTCCAGTTCTCCACGCCATGCAAACACCCCAGCTGGCGTAACGCGTGGGCAGCTCGTTCTGACAGAGGCCGTAATGACGCACTGTACTCCTGCGCAAGCCGTCCCGTCCAAGCCCTGCTGCACGCCACCCCGTCAGAACAGGTACTCAATTACCATCTACGGGCGGCGCCTACCTACACTTAGGCCATAAAGTGGTGGGCCTAAGCAACACTCAAGAGAGCTGAGTCATCAAGTGAACTACTCGGAGGAGGCACCATGTACCCGAAATGTACGGTGCCGCTCGCACACACGACAGTCTCCAACGCCACTACAGCTCAGCGCCCTTCAATGCCTCCTGATGGACATCGACGTCGGAAAAGACCTCCCAATACCGTAGTACTGTAGCACTTTTTTGTATTCCCTCTTTGCCCCTCACCCTTGCGTCTATAAAAGGGGAGGAGTGCAACCGTTTGAGGGGCTGACCGATCACCAAGTTTGTAACCCCTACTACAGACATCCCTGGCATAAGAACACGACTTCTCGGAACTGGACGTAAGGTATTACTCTCCGGAGGCCCGAACCAGTATAAACACTCGTGTCTCTCGTGCTAACCATCCGGGTCCGACACACAATCCGTTACAAATTTACTGCCAGCGGTAGAGAGCCCCGACAGTATGTGTATTTTTTCATTCTAAATACTTTTTTGTTTACAATGGTAGGGTAGGTACGTATTTTGTGATCCAAGATATGACGTGTTCATAATAATATAATAAGACGAGATATTGAGAACACTTTTTTCGGCTGACACTCATTTCATATCTTTTTCGTACACAACTTCTTTGGCATGAGGACCAGGTACGCTTTCTTGTTAATTGTATTTCGTTTTTTTACACAAGCGCAGTGAAGGCAGTAACGTACAGTAGTCGGTAGAATCACTAGCTGAGAAGAGGATAAACTTTTAAAATGAAGAAGGTGCGAATGGGCTTGTAGTCCAATGGTAGGACGGTCCAGTGGGACGCTACTCACCAGAGTTCAAATCCTGGTGCTCGCACCTTTTCCTGAATTTATTCCGGAATTTTCTGGCGTTATGCATTAAGTGGTAAGCAACGTTCCCGTCGACGACGAGGCGCCAGTGGTGACTTCGAGAATCTTCAAATCTGTCGGTGCTCAGTTCTTCGTAGGTGCTCATAGGGGTAGGGTTTGCGTACGTGTATTCATAAGGGTGAGTGTGCATGTGTGTTGTGAGCGTTTGCGTTGTACTGTGTAATTTAAAAAAATGAAGATGGATTTTTTTAATTGGTGAACCACTTTTCTCTTTGCCGACCGAGAATGGGAGAATGGGAGAGAACGGCCCACACAGAAAACAAAAGAAGACAGTCCTCAGACAGACGTGACCCATGTGTGGCCCAACGCTCTTGCTTCCGCCAAAAAAACCAGAACCTCTGACTACCAAGTGACATGTAGTTGCTCTAACGTCCGTTAGATGATGACGACAACCACCAAAGCAGATGGCACACGTGGCTTCATTTGGTTGACGCAGGTAGCTACCTCCGGGTGGGAGGCAGCTATCCTCCGTGATAGCAAATCCTGGTTGATATATATATATATATAGCTATACACACGATAGTACTAAAATGCACCCAGGTGTATTTGCTATAGCAAATGCACAGACCTGACAGCTCACTCTCTCACCTTGCCGTCTGTCCCGCACGCAGTATGCATGCAGGGAATCTTTTTTGTTTCGAATCGAAAAAATGCAATACTACCTCGGTCTTTAAATATATGACGTTTAGGACAAACAAATTAGTTCATTTTTTAACTAACTAATTTGTCCTAAACGACATATATTTAAGAACAGAGGGGGTATCTCCTAAACCGTAGATCCAATTTTAGATTCATTTGCATCAGGTTGTTGGAAAAAATGTGCTTAACAAAATAAGATTCATGAAGATTATATTTGATGAACTTTTTTTTTCAAGTATCTAATTGCAACTTAACTGTACTACGAGTTGCAACCATGAGTATAACATAATTGCAACTTAGCTGTAGCGTAGTTAGCGCTTGTTGCTACCAGCGAGATATTTAGCAGCCTGGCCGTTGAATTATATTCAACACACTCACGACGTGTTGCCCCCTCCGTCATCTGGCAAGTAATCACTCAAAAGTAAAATGCTTTCAGTATTTACCCTTATAAATTAATTACATGGACCAATAATTATGCCTGCATGCACACATATTAACAAAATACTTGGGACCACGTTAATTGATGTAACTAAAGCAATAATTACAGGTTTGGAAATCTGCAGCTATAAAAATGTAGTCAATCGTTCCCATGTCAATCAACATGGATTACGTACCAGCGAGACCACCAATCCACCATCATCTGCTAGCACTGCACGCTGCCGTAGATCATGTCATTCCTAATTCCTCTGCAGCCTCATCGTCGGCGTTCTTCTAGTCGCACCATCAGCTGGCCGCTGTCGCAGTGACCCATGATGGCACCCACCATTGCTGAATGTGCTTGTCATGGGCCTAGACGACGGGCTCGTGCTTGCGTGTGGTGCTATCAGGACAGTGGTGGCAACACCGATGCAGCGGCAATCTCCATTGTGCAAAAGTGGTGGCAGCGGTATACACTTTGAATCACCAGCGTCGAAGTAGTGCAACATGAACTGGATGGTGGGGTGCTCCGGCCCGGTTGCAACCGGCATTCTTGACTTTTAGAGAGGTAGTCTTCCTCTTATCAATATAGAAAATACTACTCCCGCGAACTTCAGTTCCTTTTAGGTCGTCTCTAGTGTGCTTGTGGTGTTGAGTTTTCTTTTCTTTGTTAGGTTTCTGTTGGCAGATCGCTTTGGCGATTCTTGTAGTCTGTGCACTTTGAGGTCTCCAAAGTTGTTGGGTTGTAACCAAGAATTTGTGGAGGACGAAATTTGTTAAGACAATATAAAAATATTTCAATCCAAGAATAATACTACGAAGAAAATACTATGAGAGATATTTACTACTAGTGACTCAAGCAGTAATATTAATACAACATAGAAATGATTACTCCAATATAAAACTATAAAAATACTACTATATGAACCAGAAGGAGTAAATTGTCGTGTATAGATGGAATAATTTTTAGATACCAAGAAGTAATATGTCACCCAAAGGAGTATTTCTACAGAGAAAGATGTAATTTGCCATAATTGTGTTTAGATAAACAAACAGAGTATATACATGAGGCCTCGAGCTCCGGTGTGGGGTGTCGATTGTGGCTTATTTTCAGTTGAACAATTTTTTTTTTGTGAGATATGTGATTACATAGAGCATACTCCATTTACTTCTTATTTGTTGGCACAACTTTGAAATTAAAAAAAAGTCATATATTAGAATACTGCTCTAAATTTTTAAAATTACTTCTTTAAAGTGGTTGTGCATATTACTTCTTATATTTGAAAATTACTTCTAGAATTCATATCTCGTTTGTATCACTTGTGTATTGCTTTCTAAAATCTCTTTTTCGCTAATCGCTACTCAGCATTTTTTTTCAAGCCACATGCATACATGTCAGTTTTAACTATGTCCTACTGCTGCCCAGAAGCACCGTGCCAGAGCCATCTGAAGGTCCCCCAGCAGTTTCGGTTGGAGGTCGTTGAAGTTCCGGCATGAAAGCGGTCATGGCCAGTAAAATCAATTTACCAAGAATTGATAAGTGTGTATCCATTTTTACTTTTTAGGGGCGAAAAGAAATAATCATGTGATTACCACGGAGATCCTCTGTTTGCCTCAATAGTGCCGAACCTCCATTTTTACTACTCCTGAGCAAAAATTAGTAACTATATATATGTTAATCAATACCGCCCAAGCCGCATTAAATATAATTCATGTTGTTCTCTAAAATATGTCTTGCTGAATTCTCTCCTTCTACATGCGCATGTATGTGTTAAATACCCCTAAAATCTTTCATATTAAATATTAATCAATATTACATGTATGTAATGCATATGTAAGAAGTCAACAAGGTTTAGACAACATGTTAACATAGTACATGAATATGCGTAGGTCCGGATATCGTGTCAACCTGTGTCTTGGCTAGCTATGCTCAACTCAGTGATCAAGTCGGACCATGCTAGCGACGCTCAGCTGTCATCTCTCCTACACAACGGTGGCCCTTTCCAATCGGTTGCTCAGTAACATCCTCCTCCAAGCACGGCTGCAGTTCCTAGGTAGTAACGATGGTAGCCGGTGCTATAAAAAAATAATTTCCCGTGCCTCCGTTGAACCCTCCCGCATAGTTGCTACAAATCCGTCGAGATTTATCAAATCCAAATCGAAAATGGATGTGAGAAGCCACTTGGATTTATATTTACTACTCAGAAGCAAAAGGAAGTAATTTCGTGATTAACAACACTCACCAAACCTCCGTCCATAGCAAACGGCGCGCGCTAAATAATATTCACCACACAGCGTGGTGAATAACCTTGTCCTATATATATATATATTCTATACCCTGGGTATGGAATAGTATTCCATACCCGAGCCAGCCACCGGCGCATCGTCGACTTGCCACCAGCCCACCCCCACACACCTGGCTCTCCGGTTTTTTTTATTCTCCGTTTTTTGTTTTGGTTTTTTCCCTCGAGACCCCACGTTCCTGCCGGTAGTTCCCTTTTTCCCGTGCTCCTTTTCCTGCTCCGCCCGCAGGCTTCTAGTCGCCGGCGATTCTAGTCCGACACCGGTCCCCCTCGAGCCCCGCTCGCCGCCACCCCCGGCCGCATCCGACCACGACCCCTCGCCGTCGTTCCTCTTCACCACCGTCAGCTCGCGCCCAGTTCTTCCCCTGCTCCAGGTACTCAGATCCGGCCCGACGGCCCCTTTTGTCGCTGCCGCCCCATCCTCACGCCTGCCGCCGCATCACCCTGCTCGGCACGAGGGACGAACGTGCGGCTCCTCCCCACCGGCCTCCACCTCCGTCCCGTCGGGGGACAGCGACCATGGAAGGCGGGGACCAGGAGCTCGTGCTGCTAGTGTCCAATATGGGTGGGTTGGTGCTGCAGGCACGCCGGCGGTCCAACCCCAAGTTCGACCTCAAGGTGTGGGTGCCCATCCTCTTCGCCAACCTCGACTTCAAGAAGTACCTCTGGTCGCTCTACAACGCAGACACCGGTGGGTTGCCTGCTATGCTACTGCTTCGTTGCAACTACATGGGGGTGAAGGGGACAGACAATTGTTAGATATCCACTATAGACTGAATTTGGACTGTTGACAGATAAAAATATTAATGTTCGATTTTTGGTTGTAATCTCTAAAATTTAGAAATATTTCTCGTCTGGAATTTGTTGCACATTCAATCATGCTTGTAGTGCCTACAGTGGTAGCAAACTCACGCACCCTGGAAATTGGGAACGAGGCACCCATGCAGCAGCATTAGGAGCCGTATGTGTAGTACTGGTAGCAGCAACTTGAGCAGTGAGACAATGCTAGTCATGCCTTGCACATGAAGTACAAATAAGCACATTTAAACAACTAATGAAATCGACACAGCTGTTATAATTGATCTTTGTTCCGACTGACTAAAATGATTGATTGTATCTTTACTTCTTTGTTAGAATTGATGGTCATAATCACCAAATCTTTGGACTTTATTTTTGTATCAATCTATTCACCTTTCTGTGATCTGCCCCCTGAAGAGCTTAAATGCCTTGAATATGTCTTTTTATTTTTTTTAATGCTTCAGTTTGTAGAACTTGTCCATCTGACTATGGTGTATCACTTCCACGATATGATCTATATGCTCATTAACTGTGGGTTCAAGAAAGGGACCACACTATTTGGATATGGTTATGATTTTCGTCAAAGCAACAGGTACTTTCCTTTTTGTGGGCTTATCCTTATGGTGCTGAGTGTTGAGTCGGTCGATAAATGAATGGATCAACAACTTCATCGCTGTGCAAGCACAAGATGCTGTAACAGTGGTTTTACCTGGCAGGATAGACAAAGTGATGGCTGGTCTAAGAACAAATCTTGAAACTGCTTATAAGGCCTCTGGAGGGAAGAAGGTTACTATAACATCACATTCTATAGTGGATTACTAGTGTGTTGCTTCATGTCTATAAATCATGATGTGAGTTTGTATGTTTGCTATGTCATTTTGCTTAAGGCATAAAAATCCGTTTCTCAATTTGCCTCATTTTGTAGGTATTTGCAAAGTATGTAAGCAAATGGATTTGCATTGCTTGTCTATTTCAAGGTAATTTATTTGAGCTTTCAGTCATTTGCCTTAATTATTGATGTCTCTGTGCAGAATACATAGGTTTTATATTATTATTTTAATCTCTGCTGGTGCCCGAGGATGTATCAATGATTCTCTACTTACTGGACTGCAGTTTGTTTATGGTTTTGAGAGCTTCTTTTTTGTTTCTAGATGGGCAATGCACCAACTGGTAATTTCTTGATCATAATGTTTCTATTGGTGGAACCAGAACTTTAATCTAGGGTAGTTCTAACCCTTATATGTGTTAACATATCCTATGTTTGCATAAAAAATTGTTAAATTATTAACTAGTAATAGAGAAAATCTCAAAACTTAGGGTAGTCCATGGACTACCTAAAACCCACCTGGGTCGTCCGCCACTGATCCAATTATATGCAGCTTGTTGAGTGCCCATCAATCTATGACATTCTGCCAAATCTAGACTTCAATTGGAAGAAACAACCAATTATTCAGGTTTGGCGTAAGAATCCTGAAAAGGATGGAACGGTGGAGCTAGTTCAATATGAATCCTGAAAACCCTTTTGAAGAAGCTTTAAGGAACAATGAGGTAGAACTTTTTTGGGTAGTGTTGTTTCTGACACAATTGTTAATACATATATTATAAATCTGAAGTTACTTTGCTACCAAAGCTAAGAAATCATGCACTTACAAGATAGGCTTTAAATTAATGTGCATGACTTATGCAGCTCTCCTAGTATGGGTAATTCTTTAATCCATTAGTAATTCATTCCATTTTCTGATGTATCTATAGCTCATGTATAATGGGAAGAAAGTAGCTCTACCATTTAATATGTCGATCTTCAAATGGGCCACTGAGACGCGTCGAATTCTTGACAATGCTGAACTGGCTGATACCGTGACTTTTTACAACGTATATGGGACATCTTATGACACTCCATATGATGTACTTCTCTGTCCCAGTTTAATAGTCGTTTGAAATCCGTGCCTCCCTCTCATTCTCACTTCCCGAGCGACAGATATTACGGGACGGAGGGAGTATGGTAAGTTTATGATTGCAGCTGATACTAGTATCATATAGGCTTGTAGGTCACAATGTATGAAGTTAAGATATAGAAAGTTTAGCAACTGACATGAATTGTGATGGTACTCTAAAAATATTAGTATGATAAAAAAATGAGGCAGTTTCTTATCAATCTTTTGTTCTAAGAGATTACGTTTTATTGGTGAGGATACTTCATCATTATTTTAGGAGAAAATAATCTAGTGTCAAGTCTGATAGATGATACACGCAATTTTAATTCCTCTGGCTCCAAATACATTGTTTCTATTTTCGTGCAGCTATGGCTCCAGAGCTCCCCGATTGGAGATCTGTCAGAAGTGTGTCACACAGTGGTACTCTTACTCTTGCTTGACACTCATCAGGCTCTAGTTGTATATTTTCAATCGCTTCTCATTGCAACATGACACCTGGATGTTCTCTTTGCAGCCAGCATACACGTATGTGCATGGAGATGGCACAGTTCCTATTGAATCAACAATATTAAGTTGATAAGTATCTGACACCACGTGTTATGCTAAGCACTGCATCCTTGTTTTGCTAAAGACACCTAGTACTCAATGAGCCTATACAATGCCATACAAAAATGTTAAAAGTGAAGCAGTAGCAGTTTCAAGTTTACAACAAGGCTGCACATGAGCAGTATACACGCCCAAGCAGTAGCAATTTCGCATTCGTTTTAAGTGCCTTTTTTTATTTAGTTTGGAAGAGGACATTAGGATAGCATACCTCTTGCTATCTTTGCTCAACGTCATCAGTGATCAGTCATCACTCATGCCACCTATGGTGGTTGTTGACAGGCTGATGGGTTCGTGGCGAAAGAAAGAGTCGGCATCAAGGCGGACCTCTTCAGGGAACTGTTATTTTGGCCATGTCCCTTGAAGAGTCGATGGAACACAAGCTGTGGGGATTGTATGTACATTTTTTTTAAATAAAAGCAGGAGCACTGCCATATCATTTAAGAAGAAAGCAATTGTACATCACGAGCCGAAGCTAACGACACCACCACAATACAACGCACGCAGACAAACGCACCCACAAAACTCTACACCACCTCAACCTGGGAGAGAAGCGAAAAGAAGCCGCCGTGAACCGCGCCGTCGTCACCAACACCGTATCACGGCCAAAGCCGCGACCCGCTGCAAGCCAAAGCGGCAACTCAAACTCCTCCACTACGGGCCCTTCAACCTCAAGCCGCACACACAAGTCCGCCGATCCCCCTGCTCCAACCAAGCGTCGACAGAAAGCTCCCGTCCTGGCACCAATGCAACCACTGATCCCGGCCACTCTGCGTGGGGGCCTCGCCTCGCCCACTGCCTCGCACTCCTCTGCCAAGGACTCAGATATCTGAAGCCGGTAAGAGAGCACCGCTTCCGCCCAATCGTCCCCGAGGTTACAACCGCAGCAAGCATGCCAACACAAGACCTCTGGCACCCATGATTCCTCTGCACCTCCCTACCAACATGGGTGAAGCGCACCTCAACAGCCGCCGCGCGCAAGTAACACCACCATGCAAACCACCACCACCACCTATTCAAGTCGGGACTCCAAATGCAACGCCTTCAAGAAGGGCACGACGCCAGAGACGCCGCCGTCGCACATCCACAAGGATAGGGTTTTCACCCTGGACAGACCCTATGCAGCAAGAAACTGTGCATCTCAATGGTACCCCCAACAGGAAGAGAGACGCCAGGAGCGCCACTACCATTGCCACGGACGAACCATCAGTGGAGGCTTTCGCCCGATCGACACCATTCCTATCGCACAAACTTGAACAGGCCGGTAGAACACCCCATCTCACCTCCGCGACGACCACCGAAAGAGCCTTGACACAGCTTGGAACACCACCATGGCGCCACTAGGAAGCGCCAGCCGACCCCAGCCTCACCACCACGGCGATGCCGGACCAAGGACGCCAACTGAAGAATGAAGGGGATCACCAACTCCTCTCCACCTCAGCACTTGTCGCCTGCGCGCAGCACACCCCCGACCCCACCAGCATCCGGCCCGCCAGGCCCAGATCCAATAGGGTCGGTAGCCCCCAGGTGCGCTCACCGCCGGCCGCGCGCACGCACCGCCGGACCCGCCAGACGCCGCTGCCACCGGGGCCGCCCACGCCGGACACGGCCGCCGCCACCCTCAGCGCCGGCCGCCACCCACGTCGCGCGCCCCCGCCGCGCGGCCCCCAGATTCGGCCGGGGCGGCGCCATATCCGGGTGGCCAAGCCGCCGCCGCCGTCAAAGCCGTCGGCGGACCTCCGAGCCCCCGGGCCAGCCGCGCCCGGCCCAGAATGCCGGAGTGGAGGGAGAACTGGAGCCCGCCCTGCCTTCACCGCGGCCGCGCGGCTTGCCGACGAGCCGCTCGGGCGGCGGCGAGACGGGACCCGAGCGGCTTTCGTATTTTTCTACCCCACGGCGAGCGAGTCATCTGGTCCTTGTATGTACATATATCTGCACAATTTAAATCTCTGCTAGACACGGTGTATCGTTGCCGTACATGTATCTTTTCAAGTCCGGCACGCATACTCATTGCGGTCTACAACGCTGGGGTGTACTACTGGTGAAGGTGAAGCAATAATGAAGTCGAGCATGGTCTCGAAAGCATTCTGAAGTTCAGGAGTGCATCTGGGTTGAACGTACTTGTTTATACACGACAGTCGGCTACATTTTGTTGCCACTGTCACCTGTATTTTTACGCCATTAGAACACTTTTATTTCGTAACGGATTTGCCATTCCGCTGCACCGTCTGGCTGGGTTGCCATCATAGGTTGATGGATTTGCCATTCCGATAGGTTGATGGATTTGCCATTCCGCCGCACCGGAGCTGGGCTGCGCTCGCCTGCACTCGCCATCCGAGCCCAGGACAGGAACCAAATACAAGGTGACAAAACCTCAGCTTGCTGTCTCCGCATCATTTGCGGGAGAAAAGCCCACCTCGTGTCACGCGAAGGCGAAGTGATGTGGGAAAAGAATCTGAATACTGAAAATTCACAGCTCCTTGATCATCCAGATTCCGGAAACGTTGAGATGCATGGTAGCTTCAGATAGAAACAATATTCAGCTCCTTCAGTATTAGTAAATACATTCCCATTTCGTGCTTATAAGAAATTATAGAATCAACAAGGAAGCCTGTTATGCAATATTGCAATGTACTTCTCCTACCTGGCAACTCTTTCTCCTCCAACCCCCCCCCCCCCCCCCCCCCCCGCCCCCTCACATCGGATAGCAAAAGAATATTACACTTCATAACCATGTCCATGTTCCATTACAGGTAGTTTTGGTAGCTGGTAGGCAGTTAACCTACTACCTTGAGGCAGTAGAAGCTGATGAAAACTCCTTGTTGGAGGCTGCTCCATCATCGCCTTGTGCTGTCCGATTCCCCGTTGCAGCCTCCTCGTCCCCAGCCCCTGTGACCTGTGCAGTTTCTTCAGCTGTCTGCTTCGAGCCCCTGCTAGCAGCAGTTTTAAGTGGTGAGTAGTGACACCAGTATAGTATCATACCTATGTCCCTATCCATGGTCAGAGACAACAGAAAACTGGAATTGCGCAATACTTGTATGAGTATATGACAAGGCCTGCCGCTGTGCCGGCAAAAGCAACAAAGTACATCCAGTCAACCTGCAGATGAGAAGAGTTTGCTTCCACCAGATCAGTTTATGGATGGCCATTGTGATGAATTCATGGAGAAGGGAATCCATATATTCATACTTTCTCATGATAAGCAAAGATACGGATTAAAACAGCCCACATATCTGAGGTCAGCAGCAAGAGATTTAGCATGGCTGCACCGCATATATGTAAAAAATCAAACACTCCAATATGTCTGCAAGAGGACAGTGGTTTCTACCTTGAGTATAATTGGTACCGTTGAGTAGAACAATAACATTACCAGCGCGAACCCTATGAAGGGAAGAATCTGAAAAGATAACAGTACATAGTCAAAAAAAAAAGAAAGAATCGTGACCAACATAGTGAGTTGATGGAACATGCTCGGCCATAAATAATTTCATGCTGAACCAGTTATCAGTAAGTGGCTTGTATTTAAAATGGATGAACCAGTAAATAACAGTAAGTGGTGACGCAATTAAATCTGGCATCCGCTATCAGAATCTTATGTTTTCTTTTGCTTGTAGTAGAAGTGCCACAGAAGAAACTACTGTGAAGAAATTACTGCATGAAGTCAAGGTTTATTTTCTTGAGCAGCTAAAGGATACATTTGTATACCACTTACAATTGCTCCGAAAACACCAAGCATGGCCATCACTTCAATTCTGCTGCTTTTCTTGACAAAATACTCCTGAAATTTTGTACATAGAAATCTTTGAAGTTTCCAGATATATATTTCTACTTTATGTCTAAGACAACGAGATGTTTACCAGGGAAAATAATGCATAAATATTTACCATGGGAAAATAATACTACTAGAAATGATCAAATCATGCATATGCTAACAATATCAAGTCCAAACGATTAATATGCTAGAGGAATGCTGGTGCGGTGAGTACTGACCAATGCAAAATTCAGGAATACACTTCAATGATACTGTTAGTCAAGTGCTAAAAAAAATCAGGAATAATCTTCCATGATATCGTTATGAAAGTGCTACAAAATTCTGAATTACATAGGTCAATTCAATCTTTTTTCAAAGGAGTATTTCACACTTTCTTTGCAGTTATGCACTGAATTGCCCAGTTTCGATTGACACATTCTTGGTGGACAGAGGCTACAAAAAATTGATTGCAATAAAACTACTAACCATGACTTGAAAGACACCTTGCAACAATCAATTCGTGGATTCACTACTTCACAGTTTTGTTTGTTACATTGGCACATTCAAAATATCTTGAACCAGTTCTAGCACCGTTAGCATGTTGTTCTCGTGAAACAAGGAAACTTACATGTGTGGCACACCGAATTGATTTCCCTAGAAAAGAGGAGATTGTTAGACCAATTCAGATGGAAGGAATCGAATCACCTAAAGTGCGCTTCCGCGGCCAACACCAAGGCTGACGGCACGGGCATGCGCAGGCACGCGGTGGTTGTCGCCACTGCGTCGAGTTGTGGTGCACGCCCGAACCGAGGAGATGGTGATGGAGCCGGTGGCGCGTCGGGCAGAAGGTTTCTCACCCGTGGACGGCACCAGATAGATCTGGAGGTGGACCTCCCCCATGAAATCAAAGGTGGTGGTAGCGGCGACGGGAGATGGTGCGGCTGTGGCTCCGGCGACACGGCCCCGACGGCACGAAGGCGGCGGCGATGGGTTAGGGTTAGATTGATTGGACACAGAGCGGCAGCAGCGTGCGGAGGGAGAGGCGGACGACGGGATGGGCGCGAAGGACGCGGAGGCAGCGTGTGGTGGGCGCAGAGGCAGCGTGCGGAGGAGACTGAGGGCCGGCGACGGGCCGACGGCACGATGGAAGGGTAGGGGCTACCGGTGTGCGGAGAGAGAGGCGGAGGCGGCAGATGTGGAGAGCGCGGAGGTGACGGCGTGCTTGTGTTTGGGCCCACCACGATGGGGGGAGGCACACAGGTCCGTGGGTGGGCCAAGCCGCGGTGCTGGGGACTGAGCTCGCGGGGTTGTTTGCGTCGGGCGCGGGAGGCTGGCTCGGGTATGGAATAGCATTGCCATATATATATATATATATATATATATATATATATATACTGTGACCGGCTACAAAATAACTTATTCTGTAGCCAGGTCAATTTCATGCACCAACCGTCGGAACGCGTTCTCATTTTCTCCGGCCGTGTTTAATCGGACGCGTCAACAGGTGCATTCTACTTTAATTACCGTAATAAACGTGTTGGAGCCGGCATGCAAGCTATATGAAGCCGTACCAGAGCCCATCAATTACCAACATTCCCGCTCTATTCATTTTTATATGCGTGCATGCAGATTCCCCCAACATACTGGCTGGTTAAGACTGTCTCCAGGAGCACCCCGAAGCGCATCTGCAAAACTCCACCATATGCAGACGTTCCCGTCGCGCAAACGAGGACGGCCTGCAGCGGTCTCGCGCTTCCCCTCACGCATTGCTTGTGGTAGTTGGCCGCGCGCGCTGAGGAGGACGAGGAGCCGGGGAAGGAGGTGGCGGTCGGGGAAGGAGCAGGGCGGCGCCGCGCGCCGAAGCTCTGAGCGCGCCGTCCGAGCTTGTCGCCATCCGAGCTCGCCGCCGTTGCCGAGGGAAGAAGGGGGCGTCGCTGGATCCGGGCCTGGGGAAGGAGCAGGGTGGCGCCGCGCGCCGGAGCTTCGAGTGCGCCGTCCGAGCTCGCCGTCGTTGCCGAAGGAAGAAGGGGGCGTCGCCGGATCCAGGCCTGGGGAGGGGAGTCCGGGCCGTGGGCGGAAAGGGCGGATCCGCTCCGCCGGCGTCTCCCGCCTGCCTCTGCTCCGCCTCCCGCCTCACGGGGCCGCCGGATCGAGGACCTCCTCCACCGTATCGAGGAGCTCCGCCTTCGGATCGAGGGTGCCGGCGAGGATGGGAGGGAGCTCGTGCTCGCCGCTCGGCTGCAGGGCCACCCTCCTCCTGCTCGCACCCCAGCCGGGAACGGCCTCCTCCGCGCCGCGCGGCGCCGTCCGGGTCCTGCCGCCGGATCCACGTCGCGGAGGTCCGGGGCCCGCCGCACCGTTGCCGTCCGAATCGAGCGACGCCGGGTTCAGCTGCTCTCCCCACATGCGGCGGCGGCCTCAAGGTCCTCCGCCGTCTGTGCGCCCACGGAAGGAGGCGACGAGGTGGTGGTAGGCGGCCGCAGGGTGATGGACGGCCACGGAAGGAGGCGGCGTGGTGGTGGGCGGCCGCGAGGTGGAGGCGTGGAGCAGGGAAGGGAGCGTGCGGGAGTGGACGAGGCGACGGTTGGTTTGCAGCGAGGAGCGAGAACCCCAGGACTGCGCGTGGAAGGGGTAGCTGCTGCATTTTGCAGCAGGTTATGCAGCAGTCGCTGGAGGCTGAACAGTGGCCTTCCGTTCTGCAATTTGCAGATGCAGCAAGGTATACAGATGCTGCTGGAGACAGTCTTACAGAATGCACTCTGGTTACCAGAATAAACAACTATTTTACTATTACGTCGGGAAGAGCCCGCAATAATAAATTTAATTATCAGAATATATTTACCACTATAGCATCATCTATTTACCATAAAATATTTACCAGAATAGTAATTTTAATTACCAGAATATATTTACCATTATAGAATCATCCATTTACCATAAAATATTTACCAGAATAATGTCATTGATTTACCACAAAGGTATTTACCATAACAGAGTCATCAGTTACCACAATATTATTTGGAAATTCTTTCGTTCATATAATGAGAAAATATTACTTTACGGATATAGTGTCTTGCACGTGGATGGTTTCAGAGTCAAAAGAAAAAAAGTCCAGCCGCGCCTCCGTGCATGATTTCTGCGGCAGTAACTGTTGTGCAACGATTCTTGCGGCCAAAAAAGGGGGCGCATTTAGGGTCGCTGAGTCGAGCCGCGCGTGAGCTGGTAGAGGTTTGTGCGCTCCTCGCTCGGAGTTCAGGTCTGGCTACAGAATAACTAATTCTATAGCCGGCCGTAGAGTAACACACACACACATATATATATATATCTAAATATATATATATATAAATATATATATATATATATATATATATATATATATATATATATATATATATATATATATATATATAGGACATGGATATTCACCACGCTGCGTGGTGAATAATATCCAGCGCACTAGACGTGAGCCAAACGGAACTCCAGCCAGCACCGTTTAATAGAAAAAAAATACTCTGTTTTCATCTCAAGTGGTAAAAACTGAATCACAGCTGTACAATGGATCCGTTTTAATGTCTGTTGAACAATAACTCCTCGATACTCGCGGCTGATTGGATTTGGCTGATTGTTCTCTAAACTTTTTTCTCGTTCTAATCTTCAAGCGTAAGATCTAAATCCATCGGCTATGGAGTAGACCAAGGGTGGCATGCTGGTGGTGGGGATGCTATGCGGCGGAGATGAGGGGGGATTCGCTAGAGCTGAGTTGGGTGGCGGATGCGGGAGGTTACGCTGCCAGGGGATCGTTTGGAGGATGGAGATGGTACTGGCAGGTTCTAATTTTTCTGGCTCTATTTTATCAGGCGGTAAATGGTTCATGTTCTTGTTAATCTGATTAGTCGAAGCGCAACATGGGGCTAATCATGTTGTGGTTAATCCGATTGGTCGAAGCGCAGCATGGGGCAAATCATGTTCGAAGGTATACGAGCAAACGTGCTACTGCAACAGCTGCTAGATGGATTTACTAAGCAAAATTAATTGCATGCACAGAGTTAATGCACTTATTATGGTGGATCTAAAGGCCGGTAGTAAAAGCATCAATTAGCATGTCAATATACTTCTCAATGTTCAAAATGTTTACTCCTGTTTTTACTAAACTTTGTTGACTTGCTTGCATATGCATTGCATACATGTAGTATTGACTCATATTTAATATGAGAGAATTCAGAGGCAGTTAACACATGCATGCGCGTGCGGAAGGAGATGTTTGAGCAAGAGAGATTTTAGGGAGCAACATGAATAATATTTAACACACTTGGACCAAGTATTGATTGATACATAATTACCATTGTAGGTAATTTTTACTCCTTCAAGTGACAAATTACTTCTTGGTTTCTTAAACTTTATTTCTTATGTATAGTATATGGTCGCAATAATTATTCCTTCAGTACATGGTCAATTACTCCTATTGAACACCAAGATACACCAACAATCCATAGACGTACTAAAAAGACTATTTGGTCCATGGAGTGCAGCCGCATGAAAAATCATGGACTCAAGGCTCTACACATCATTTGTACGAACAACAAAAATCAAAAATTAAAAAGAAAAACTGGATGCATTTGTACCATATAAAAATCAAAATTGGTAGCTTGTTTGGTGGCATGCTGGTGTGGTAGATAATTAATTCATCAGCGCCGTTGCATTGGTGTGATAGGTGATCGGTGGATGGTGGCTGATATATGATTGCCCACACAACCGTAAAATCACGTCAACAATCAACATCGATCCACGGTAGTAAAATCCTGTGTGTGTGGCCGACGATGCTGATACACCCACCGGCCACCGATCGCCTATCATACAAACGTGATTTTAGGTTGTAGTAATCTTCATATAGAACAAGGAATGTTTGTTAGAACTTTTTCATGGATAAGCGGAGAATTTCACCACGTAAACAACAAGGAGTAATTATTTAAGACCAAAGGAGTAATTTTAAAAAGAACGTATAATTAGGTCTATATTGGAGTAATTATTTCTATATTGAATTAATATTACTGCTCGAGTCACTAGTAGTAAATATCTCTCATAGTATTTTCTTCTTAGTATTATTCTTAGGACTGAATTTTTTTCTATTATCTTAACATATTTGTTCCTCCTCAAATGCTTGATTACAACCAAGCAACTTCAAGAGACCTGAAAGCGCACAGATTAAAACAACCACCAAAGCGATATCATAAATGCTAAGAGAAAAGGAAACTCACACCACAAGCATGCTAAAGACGACCTAAATGGGACTGAAATCCGCTGGAATAGTATTTTCGGGACTGAAATCCGCTGGAATAGTATTTTGCATATTGATTAGAGGAAGACTACATGTCTATATTACGTCGAGGAAGCCGGTTGCAACAAGGCCGAAGCACCGCACCATGCTGCACATCAGTAGTTCCATCACCACCTCTCATTGCCGGCAAAGCCTCACTAATTATATTTCCCAACAGATTGATTGTCAAGGACATGCGAGCATACGCCATCCAGTTCATGCAGAACTGCTTCGACGATGGTGATCCAAAACGTCTACCTCCGCCACTATTGTTTCGCCATGATGATCACCGCCTGCACGAGTGCTGCCACCACCGACATGTCAGCACCACACGCACGCATGAGCCCGTCGTCCAGGACCGTGACGAGCGCATTCAGCAATGGTGGGATTTCAGGAGGCAGTTAAAACTTGCATGCGCGTCTATTGTCACACTTGCTGACGTATGCATTGCATACATGCAGTATTGATTGATATTTAATATGAGAGATTTTAGGGGCAGTTAACACATATATGTGGGTGCAACAGGATAGGTTTAAGCAAGAGAGATTTTAGGGAGCAACACGGAGTAATATTCAAAACGCTCTCTCAGTAGGAAACATAGCTTTGACAAGGTATTGACTGACATATAATTACTCATTTTCACTCCCAAGTAGTAAAAAAAGATCTCAGTTGTCATTTGCCTTTGTGTTTTACTCCATTTTCATCTGAGGAAATAAAAATTATCCACTTTGTGATTAAAAAACTCATTTAATTACTATCACAGGGAGCCGAACCTAATACGCATCGACGTTAATTCGTTCTCATCGCCGGTAGTAAAATCATCTTGAGATCCTCTATTTGCTCCAACTAATTACAATCGTAAAAAAATTGTATTTACTGCCAACGAGCGATTTAATGATTTTGTTTGGCAGGATTCTGTGATGACTCGCGCAATTGCATTGGATTGACACCTTCTTGCTCGTCATGGATCCTGGCTGTGAATCATCGACGACCATCTTTCGAGCTCTTTGTTCCACTTATCCATGCTACCAGCCTGAGCTCTGGCATCGTTGCAGCCGGGAATAATGGATATAATTTATTTACAGATATAATTTTGTGCATCCTATAGTTGTTTGTACTGATGCATGCGTGTACTTGGTCACGCATAGAAGATGGGTTCAGTTAGGGAGCAATTGGCGCACCGGCCAATCTACTTGTTTGGGATATACCCATGCATGTTTCTGCCCGTGAGGATTGAGGAATAATGGTTTTTTTATCTCGCACAAAAATACTACTCCAAATTATGAAAATTACTTCTTCAAAGTAATTTTTAATTTACTCCTTTAGGTTTGAAAAAGAGTAATCCTGAAATTTACTTCTTTTAATAATATTTGAGTGATTTGAATTTAACTAAGAGTACTTTCCTTAGGATTATTGTGCCATATTGGAGTAGTATTTTCTATATTCTATTAGATGTGTGGTGTATATATAAAGAAGTAGAAAAATCCATGTTCTCAAGCCACATACCCAAACAACGTAACTGTGACAAATAACTTGAATATTTCATACGGAATTGATTCATCATTATTAATCAGTACAAAGTGTTAAACAATGACAGATAAAAACAACGAAAACAATGAGTACAAGAGGAAGAGATTAAGATATTTGGAATTGCATAAAAGAACATCGGAAGGCAGTCAATTGACATGCACACGGAAGTAAATTCCTTTCATTTTCAATATGATTGATCCTACCTTGCCAATTGTCATATGTGCACACGTCCAGGAGGTGAGGAGGAATTGTGCAGCCGCCATTGATAAACACCACGGCATAGCCCTCGAGGAAGACCACCTCTCTACCGCGTCGAGAATGCCTATTGCAGCAGACCGGAGCACTGCACCATGGCGCACGCACGCACATCTGATCACCGGCAAAGGCTCCATATGTCTGTTGATTGTTGCTTGCACCAAAGCCGCCGCCACCACCATGTAAGCCACACGCACGCATGAGCCCATCCTCCAGGCTTGCGACGCGCGCATTCAACGACGATGGGTGCTAACTTGGGTTAGTGCATCAACACTCTAGCGGTGCAAGTTGCGACTCGAAGAAAGAGCGTGAGGCTGTCTAGAAATAAAAAATGACGACGATCTACATGTCTTGCATGACGGTCGACCAGGACTGCATCTTTATAGGTGAAGATTTTCCATCTTGGTAATTATTGCATTAACTACGCCAATTAACATGGTCTCAATTAATTCTGACGTTGATGTGTGTGCCTGCATGCATGAACTCATAATTATTAGTCCATGCTATTAATTTACATGGAGTAAATATTAGAAGCATTTTACCATTGAGAGGGGATTCATAACTAAACTAACGGAGGGGCAAGGGGCAGCACACCGTCAGGATGTTCAACATTATTCAACACGCTGGTTGATGAATAGCAGTTCATATATATATATATATATATATATATATATATATATATATATATATATATATATATATATATATATATATATATATATATATATATATATATATATATATATATATATATATATATATATATATATATATATATATATATATATATATATATATACGAGTTTTTTCTACACACGCGTGTAACTGCTCCTATTAAGATTTTACTCATCCCACAACCGGAGGTCAAACCCCACTAGTGCTAACGGGTTTAAATCATGACCCGCTAAGAGGAACCTGTATTCTGGGCTGCATGCGTAGGGTACGATGGTTTAATCTGGTTGCATGTATTTAGCATCTTGTGCAGCGGTTAGGTGCATGCAGGATTAAAGAAATATTTGAATATGGCATCGGTATCATCGACGACATGCTGCTGGTCAGCTGGTGCATATCAATTCAGCATGCATACTGTTACTATGGCGTGTATATTTTCCTTTTGGAGTATGTACTATCAGGAAAATATTTTAGTATGTCTACATACTTTTTGACGTAACGTATGAGTATATGTGCATACTTTTTTTAAAAAAAAAATCAGTTTTAGTGCATACTACACGATAATTAACTGGGAGTACTAATCACTTTCATGGGAGTTCATACGTAAATTTTTGGGAAGTAATAATCAAGTTTAGCATATATAATTGCACGTATAATTTGAAATCATGTGTATCTGGGTATGTGGGTATGTACACATACTCTGTATGTGTTAAAAGGGCGTTCGCAGGGGGCATACGGAAGTAAATTAAACTACTACACATATTTGACATGCTAGTAACTATGATGATTATTGGCCTCCGGTGTACGTGGTTATTAACGCCTTCCTGGTGGCTTGTTGCTCCGGCGTGGTGCCATGGTGCTACTGCTGTCGATCATGATCCTTTTGTATGTACCTGAAATAGATCAAGTCATGCATGAGATCTCTCTACACTCTTCCTATGATTCTACCATACCTTGTTCAGTGCGCCAATTAGGCGACAAGTATAATTGTACACATGTGATATACTGAGATATACACATGTGAAAAAAGTATCAACTGATACTGCAATCCGAGTATGTATCAAGTGATCAGGGACGGATCCAGCGGTGGGACGGGCAGGGCTCGAGCCCCCCCTACCGCTAGAAATCCAATGGAGCTCCTTTAAGCTTCCTCTACAAATTTGAAGAAGAACAATGAGGGAAGGAAGAGCTAGAGGCAGAAGGAGGAGAAGAAAAGCCCCTCCTAAATTTATTCCTAGATCCGTCACTGCAAGTGATACTATAACCTGAAAAAAGTATCAAACGATACTAATCTGCAAAAGTATCAAGTGATACTGCAATTGGGAAAAAAAGTATCACATGATACTATAATAATCTGGAAAAGTATCAAGTGATACAATGATGATCGAAAGGCAAAATGATCATGTATTGGAATTCGCTAGATCACTCGAGAGAATAATGCTGCTAGATTATGTATATATCTGCCGGATGAGCAGATGCAGTCAGACGATTAGATGGATGTGGAAGTGAGATATATCTGAGAAATCGATGTGATAAAAACTCCCGATCTGGGCGCATCAAGGAGTGATTAGGTTTAGAAATAAACAAATCGATCCCAAGAGGCTGTAGTTTCTCTCAATTATACCTTGGTACCTGCCGAGATGTGTCGTGTTTGTAGGAGAACTACAATGATGACGTTTGGCCTCCATCGCCTTGGTTCAGTCCGCCGACGCAAGAGTACCATACGGCGGTGTGTGGTGGTCGACTGGTCGGCAATCACATCGCGGCGGCCATCGCATTTTCCCCCAGTTCCGAACTCCAGGCCGGTGCCGTCTATTATACAACGTACCTACCGGAAAATTCGTCCACGGACCACGAATAGGACTCCGAGATTTTAGGATCGCAAGCTTTCTATCTGCGGGGCAGCGCGTCCGCTATCATATTCCCTTGTTTCGCAACCCGTTAATGGAGCAGCACCCACGTGTGAATACAGAAGGAGTAGCTACACGCGCGTGTAGAATATATATATATATATATATACACACACACACAAGTAAAGTGCACGTGCGACGCACGTGTTCCAAAAAACTATAGTAAGAAATAAGTCAAAAACTTATGTTTTAAGTAAATATATGCACCTAAAAAAGATGGACTTTTGGAGAAAAAATATTAAAGCACGTATTTAATTCAATAACCAACAATGTAAATATTAAAATTCTTCCAATTATCAAAAAACATAACACATGCCAAAATTTGAAATGTTGTGCTGTTAGAATTCAATGGCACCAGCACCTCAAAAGAGTAAGGATAAGGACAATATATAAATATGGTGTGCGAACACAGAAGTCATTGCATATAAAAAGAATTTTAGGGTCGGTCTCGGTAACAACTACTCCATTATCTCTGTCCAGTAAGGGTTGCAAGTCATGGTTAAAAAGTAATATGGACGGCCATATCGACTATCGTGCAACAAAAGCTATTGCGTCCATGAAACGACAATGGACATCTCAGTCACTACCAAGAAAGTCATTGGATAGTACAACTCTTTTACCGGCTCTTAAGCCATCAATCTCACCAGAAGCAAGCGTCTCAAGGATATCCTATTTTAAAAGAACTTATTCAAAATCGATGTTGCATATATGTAAGGCGCAACAACAGTCCTTGACTACCCCGCTGCCGCAGGCTGCGGTTCCCGCCTTCTCGCTGGCCATGTCCGTAGCTGCCAACAATGCATAAGAGACGCACGTCCGGAAGGGTCGGGCACCCGCACCACCACTTCATCATCCCGCACCCACTGTTCATGTACGGTCTCACAATCATGCTAATTTGGGTGAAAATTTTGAGTCTTCATGAAAATTATATAAATTACAAGCACAATATGTTGAGCTTGACAATTCTTTGTTGTCATGAATATTATCTAAAAAGTAATTAAATTCTAAAATTTTGTTGGCTAATGAATTTGTTGACAAGAAGTTGCACAGATAAGCTTAGATTTTATTGAATCCACAATGTGTGTTAACATCAACCAAGGTAGTACAATTTTGCAGCGCATGCATATTATGAAAAGAGATCCAAAGATAATCAGAAAAGGAACAATTTTACGAGAGAGATCAGTTTGCTTGCACAGAGGAAAATGGCCATATGTGTTTCATTGAATTAAGAATAATTCCGCACTTATTGCCAAAAACAAATTAGTTTTTGTGGAACAGGAAAGAAGAGAAAACAAGAGGCAAATTCATTCTGGTGCACATATGAAATTTGATATACACAAATAGTGTCTTTCCATTTAAAAATGAAAGGAGCATTTTGATAATAGATACTGAATCTAAAGAGCTTGCTTGATCAGTAATATACATGATGAACAAAAATAATGTATTGATACCTGCTCAAATAGTCCTTTAGGTAGGAAAGTCAGAACACTATACTTTGTAGTTGATACAAAATTCCCATAGAAATACAAATAAAACGTGCAAAAGAACATTAAACAGGGAAATAACATTAACAGCTAAGATCAAACAATTTTCAGAATAGTCTGCTGTGTTTGTGTTCCACTGACATTGATCTACAGTTAACAGGTACAGTATGATCCGCATTATTTTTTTTTTTTACAAAAGAGAACAACTGGAACTTCTTATCCTTATCGAGCTTTTCTGTCATCCGCTCAAGGACACAAGCAAGCACAGACTGAGGCACCTCCATGGGTAAGGCGTTGACCCAGCTCGCGGGCTCGGCCGTGAATGGCCTCGTCGCAGCGGAGGCGACCTCCTCCTCCTCCTGCTAGTGCTCGAGCTCGACGAGGCCGCGGTCCTTGGTGCGGCAGTGCATAATCCAGTTCGGGGTCAAACCTTCACGACGCGGCTGCGAGCGAATCAAACTCAGCTTCAAGCCTGGTGGCGGCTCTGGCCAGGCGGCCAGCACGTGCTGGAGTTTCCAATGCCCCCACCCCCACGCGTGCGAGGCGGCATGCTCCGGCGGGCGGCGACGCAGCCGAGCAGGGGCAGGGGCTCTGGCGGGTGGGGCGGCAGGGTGAGGTGTGGCTCCGGCCACCTGCGCAGGGGCGTTCGATTGGAATGGAGGCTCCAGTCACCACACGCGGCAGCGACAACTTGAACCACCACACAAGCCATCTGCGGCGGCGACGGGTCCGACCACTACGCGCTGCTTCGCTCCTGCCTGCCCTGCGTCGGGCCGGCGGTAGAGTTCTGCTCCTACCTACGTGGTTGCGGGCTCTGGCGGCCGGCACGACGAGAAGGCTTGGGTCGCGAGCACGCCGGCGCCACCCCCAGGGTCGAGGTCCCCCGCGTGGAGGATGGGGCCGCGGGCTCGACGCCGCCGCCTCCTAGGGTCGCTGGACCGACGCGCGGGACTCGATAATCCAATCCACCCATTGTGGTTAAAAATTTTATTAAAATAATTGTCTAAATCAAAAGATAAGCATGTTGTTGTGTGCTTTTTAATGTGCCACGCGGACGTGGGACTCGATAATCCAATCCACCCATTGTGGTGGAAATTTTTATTAAAATAATTATCTAATAAAAAGATAAGTATGTTGTTGTATGCTTTTGAATGACCGCAGGGCCTCGCCACCACCACACTCATATTCTACGACCGCTGACCACTGGAGCCCCACCCCAACAACGCTGAACCCTAGCTCGCCATCAACTCCACCACCAATTATTGGCCATGGTTCTAATCCAATGAGAAGAATAACAAAGGTCATAATAAAAAATGTTTGGTGATTGTATTTTTTATTAATTAATAAAATAGAATGCTGCAAGTTCTTAGTTCCAACCTATTCAAGTGGAATGGTTGAAATTAAAATAACTGAACATACACATCAACTTCCGACCAAAACCCAGAGATCACTTTGTCATGCTTAGACACCATATACTTCGGACATTCAGGTAAGTAGTTACCAAGAATCATCTAGCTAGGAACAAAAAACGAAAAGAAATGATGACCATTGATACATGTCCTTGTTCACATGAATAAGATTAAAATAGATGATACATTGTCTACTATGCAGACATCAATTAGTATTTGGATATCTGCATTAGTGTTTAGATATATCTGCATCATGCATTTGGTTACCAAACCTATGCGGACCAAGCTTCAATTCATCAAAATTAAGCATTTGATCCCTGTTAAGATCCATCTTTTCAAACATGTCCTTTATGCCAGCAGCCTCTTCTACTGATGTATGCTCAGCTATGACCTGTATCAAAACATGTGATGAAGTTCAGAAACCTTTGATGTCAAGGGTGAGTGAAATATACGGTAAGAGCATGATTCTTGAATTTGTTATCACATAAGAGAACCGTAGAAGTCTGGACTTAACAGTTTCACCCAAACTGACATTTGGAGACTTCTGAATGTTCTGTAACCCTGGGTGGTCTGGAGGAAAATCGAAACTTATCAGACAAATGTAAAGGGGAGAGTGCATTTAAAATTATAGAGCCAATTAAGATGGAAATATTTTATAGTGTTTTTAATGTGTTGAACAAAAGGAACAAAGATACAATATAGTCATCTAGTGCAAGAATCATCATTACCGAGCATTCCCCTACAAGATCTTTTGTGTTATATGAGACCCTTGACCATGAGTCTCTTTTAAATGATGGAATGGATAATTGCTTGAGCAACACCCTATCAAGTTTCTGCATACATGGAAATGAAAAATCTTACAGACATTTAACACTACAGGGGATTAAAAGTATTGTTCATGTAAAACAGACCCCCTCACTCTATCAACTTATCATCCCATACCTAAAGTAAAGATCAAAAAATAAAAGTGTCAGTTTACAATGCCTTAATAGAGAATTTGGACTTATAAAGTAATAGAGGATATTCTCATTCGTAACTACCTACAATTAAACTTTCTACGTATATAGACTTGTCATTATCACCATTGTTCAAAACTAACCTACCCAGAATGGAGGCGGGACGCCGCAAAGAAGAATGTAAAGAATCGCTTCTGCACTCCAAATAGGCCGTAGTTTCTCTTTAGCACCTTTGGAGCCATGTAATAAGGACTTCCGACAATCTCAGGGAAACTGTCCACCTCTACAGATTCAAAATCAGCAAATAAAAAATACAAAATTTAAGCAGGAAGCAAAAGAGATAAGACAGACCACCACACTCCAGTGATCAAATTGTCAACAGGATGACATCATCAATAATGACTACACAATGACAGAAAGAAGACAGACCTAGAGTAAAAAACACAGACATGACAAAACCAATAGTTTTAAGGGTCCATGTTTTGCAAACAAGAAACTCTCTGGTTTGAGATCCCTATATCATTGCATGCTTATGGGACATCTGACATTGTACGATACAATGGATGCAGAAGTTAGTTCATTGTATGGATTAAAGCCATAGGGAAAAAAATTGATTGACGACAAAGGCCATAGGGAACAACTGATTGACTACAGAAGTTAAATTGCAAAGAACCTAATCACCAAGTTGATTAGTAGTCAACACAATTAAACATTTGCTACATCTACATGACCTGCTGAATCAAACCATTGACAAAGTTATCATAGGGTGATAGCAAACTGACTTCACAAGCATAATGAGAGTAACGGAAGCCCACGACCACATCAATTTGTACTCCATGACGAGGTGCACGACACTATCACCTCGTATTTGTCCCTAAGCGTAACGACGCCGAGGAGCTCGATGTCAACAGGGGTCGCAGCCTTGTCTGGAGACCAAAGTGGCACCGTGCCGGAGAGCAGAGGGAGAGGCCCCTGCTCACGGCCCTACTCCCTCCGCCCACTACTCTCCCCGGATCGACGGTGAGCAGGGGAGCCACGCGGGGTGGAGCAGTTGTGGGCGCCGGGATCTCTCCAGCGACGCAGGCGGAGATCTCGGAGGTGCGACCTCCATGATGGCCACAGTGGTGAGGATGACAGCCATGGCTTCGCGGATCTTGGGCCGGCCTCGATCTGCGGCGGCGGGGGACCAGGGCCACGGCGACGGTGAGGAGCTCGGCGGTAAGGTGTAGGTGGAGCGCGACTGCCAGCTCCTCGCGGCGCACGGGCCTCAGTGCAGTGGCCGGCTCCAGCTAGTCCGTCTCCTCGGTTCCCACCGGATCTAGGCTACTGTTGACGGTGGAAATTCACCATTTCCAACCCTCAATATTCTCACATAAATGGAGGCATATGCATTATTTACTAGCATTTAGGTTTGAATAATGTAGTTCCACTTGTCCTTGGAGATTATTTGTGTGTAGGTGATTTACCCCTTAAAAGAGATGGAAACACAACTTCTATGAAGAAACCATGCCAACTCGGCTGAGGTGGTGGCTGCCACCAAGGGAAAAATGGCAATCTACGTCATCGATTTAGGGGAGGCACTCACCGACGAATCAGAGGACGCCACATGGACTTCAAATGGATCAAAGGGCCCACCTCGGATACCAAATCAAGCCAAGCACCGGGGATGGATCAGAGGGCCCACAGGGTAGCCACTCAGAGGAAGCACAGGCCAGGGGGCCACCCTAGGGTGCCGGCCGATCCTAGGATCGGCCGAACCGCCTTAGGGCCCCCTGATCCTAGCCCTCCACGTGGTGGTTGCTCATTGGTCCATTGCCACACTCCCGGGTGTTTAGGGGCCATTTGGGCGTCCGAGCAAGCCTTGTCCTCGCCTATAAATAGAAGGGGAGGGGCTCCCATTTCTCACACACCACTCTCTCATTCTCCTCTCACTTTTAGTTTCCAAGGCTCGGGGGTAGGCTAGAGTAGCTCTTATTCAGGTTCCAAGTCCTCTTGGAAGTCTACGTATGAGTTCTCTTTTATCTTTATTTCTTTGTATGACTTTGATCTACTTCAGTTATTCAGCTATTTCATATAAAGTCATGGTAGATCATATTCTTGATATGTTCTTGAGTTCATCCTCTGTTCATCATTTAGAGGCTTGTGTTCTTCATGAACACTACCTTTTGATCCACTTGAAGGGTGATAAACTCCTTCCTTATGTGTTTGTTCATAAGTTATAGGCTCGTGTTCTTCACGAATACGACCCTTTGATCTTATTGATTAGACATAAGAGAGTTCATATCTGTTCGTATGTCTAGCCTTAGTTGATCTTGTTAGATGGCCTGAGAGTGTTGCATGAGGTCTGTGTTCAAGCTACGGTACTCGATCTAGTTAACTAGTCTTCTGGTGGCTCTCACCCTGGGTCAAAATAGCCTGGGCCGGGTGGAGTCTAGCAGCAACATAGGCATGGTGCCTGGGTTGTCTGGCTATGATAGTTATGAGCATACCCCCCGTAACGAGAGGTCGGTCCTCAGGTGGTGACAGCCCTGTTGGATCCTAGGGCAACCTTCGCGCTGGGGTACCTACTGTAGGGGTCTAAAGTCTAGTTTTGCAGAGTGCTGGTCGTCGCGGGCTAGCTCCCCGTTTATACCTGGGTGCTGAACCTTATCTCTCTCATGCAATACTCATACCCATCTCTTGTATCTTCTAGCTTTGTACGTTTAGTACATTAGAACCTAGAGCTAACTCGCATGTCCCCCCTAAGCTGTAGTGTGCTAGAGTAGAGGTAGATTTGAGTGTGTGTGTCACACTACCCCGTATATCTTTTATCTTACCCCTGTCTTTGAGTGTGTTGTTCCCTATATCTATCTCTTGGTTTACATTCAGAGCAAAAGCATAAGTCTAAGATATCCACCATTGCCTTCCACGGATACGATACCCTTGGAATACTCTCCTTCCTTAGGGAAATGCTACAATGGTTTATCTGTACACTTGCGGATTCATTCATGATCGTTAAATTAACCAATGGCAAGTCTCGATGTTCACGCTAACCTGGTGCCATTAGTTGTGACATTGAGAGGTGCCTAAAGGCATTTCCTAGTGTTGTTGCTAAGGACGGGTTCCAGATCTGTTCTTAGGATGACGACACTACGAAACGCCAACAAGCATTTCTGGCGTCGTTGCCGGGGAAGGCACAGGATTATCATGACTATGCTTTGCATCTGTTTATAAACTCTGAGTAGGTTAGGACAACTCTCAATGCAGGCTAACCTTGATTGTCTTCTTTTATCTTTGGATGATGAAGACAGGTAGTGTATGACTGGTTTCGACCTACCGGGGAATTTTACTGAAGATCCTGAGTCACTTGTGAGGAAAGCTCGAATTCATTTCGGCTCACCTCGTCGTACTCATCCGGAGGGCGAACTAGCTTCCTTTGTACCATCCACGTCCAACGTTATGGCCCAGAAGACACTTCGTGAGTACTCAGCTCCTTCCGCTGATCAGGTGCTGCAAGGCCCTGAGGTGGCAATGAGGACTGAAAATTTTGAGATCAAGACGGGTCTAATTATGATGGTGCAGGCTAGCCCATTCTGTGGCAAGCCAAATGAGGATGCCAATGCTCATCTGCAGCAATTCCTAGAGCTATGCAGCACTTTCGTCATTAGGGGTGCAAATATGGATGCTGTTTATTTACGGTTATTTCCATTCTCCCTCCTAGGGAAAGCTAAGCAATGGTTCTATGCGAATCGTGAAGCTATTAACACTTGGAGTAAGTGTTCAAAGGCATTTCTCAAGAAGTTCTTCCCATTGGGTAAAACCAATGCTCTTCATGGAAGGATTTCTGGTTTTCAGCAAGCAGTAAGTGAATCTATTCCAGAGGCTTGGGAAAGGCTTCAGGAGTATGTCCTGGCCTGTCCTTACCATGGGATGGAGGATTGGCTTATTCTTCAAAGCTTCTATAATGGCTTGACTTCGACAGCCCGAGGCCATATTGATGCTGCTGCTCAAGGAGCATTCTTCTCACTCACTGTTGATGATACTAAATTACTCATTGAGAAGATGGTCTCCAACCAAGGGTGGAGTGATTAAAGACTCCAACCACAACCGAGGGGTACTCATACTGTCAAGGAAGCAGACATGATTACAGCCAAGATGGATCTTCTTATGAAGAGATTGGATGACTACACCAGCGAGAAGGCTGCCATGGCCACCACTACTCTGCCTATGGATTCTCACATGACTTGTGAAGTCTGTGGCAACACTGGGCACTCAGGCAACTATTGTCCGGAGCCTCAGGAGGAAGTGATGTACATGAACGGCAACAACAACGGTTATCGTCCACCTCAACAAGGAGGCCAATCGTGGAATCAACAACACCCTTATTATCAAGGAGGTAACAAAGGTAACTCGTACAATCCTAACCAACCTTCCTTGAGAGATCTCGTTTTTGGGCAAGCTAAGATTAACGAAGGTATCAACAAAAAGTTAGTTGCCCTTGATAAAACTGTGGAAAGCCTCAACATTAAGCTTGATTGTTTTTCTTTTGCTCAGAAGAGTCAGCTAAGTTTCAACAAAATGTTAGAAACCTAGCTGGCTCAACTGGCTGCTTTGGTTCCATCTCCTGATAACGGGAGGATCCCGGGGCAACCCGTATCATCTTGTGAGAATGTTAGTGTAGTGTCAACCCGGTGGGGTAAGCCACCTAGGAAGACACATGCTTCTGACTATGCAGGAAAGCCCATACAACAAATTCTTGATCCATGGGAGGAATCAGCAGTGGTGCACAATAAAGATCCAGGCTACCCGACTATTACTTGCACAATCTATTACAAGAAGATCAGGCATGCCCTTTGTGACCTTGGTGCAAGTGTTAATCTCATGTCCAAGGCCATGTTCGAGCAACTTGGATATCCGGCTCTCTCTCCAACAGCACGGACTATCCAACTCGCAGATTCAACGATACGATATCCAGGAGGAATTGTTGAGAGCATATTGGTCAAGGTCAAGAGCTCTTATGTCTTCGCGGATTTCGTGATCCTTGATATGGATGATGAGGGAGGAATGCCGCTCATCCTTGGGTGACCATTTCTCAGTGATGTCCGAGCTAGGATCAATGTGGGGTCCGGAATCATCCATTCCGCATTGGGAAGAGGAACTTGAAGTTCAAGTTTCAGGACAAAGAAGAGCAATGCTATTTAGTGCAAGATAATGTTGAGCAGCTTGGGGAAGGACGGAGCCGTCGCCCCCAAGGAAGAAATCTCCGTCGAAGAGGTTAAAGAAAATTCAGAAAGAATGGCGGAAGATTGAGATGGCACCACCCTCTACTTCTCAGGAGTGGGGTGCTGAATGGAATTGGTCGCTGAGAAGAGTCCCACTCATCAGACTAAAAATGATGGGTCCTTTCTACCAAAAAGGTTAAAGCTGGTACTTATCTCATATTTCCCTTTCCAAAATTTTATTTTAAAAAAAACTGCATATTTGATTTTCCAAAACTCTGCATTTGCATGCTAGATTTATCTAGCCATTTTCCCCTTTCCAAATAAAATTTCTGAAAATAATTTCTGAGTTTGAAAACCATAGAAAATTCATTTAGGCAATTTCTGGAGCAAGCTTTGGCCGGTGCACCTTGGCATATCTTCATATAGCCGTTGGGGGCACACCTACCAAAGGGGGCCAGCACCGGGCCCACCACTGGGCCGGCCGAACCAGGGTTGGGCCGAACCCTGGTAACGGTCAAGTGGGCCCAGCTTTGGCCAACGGCTCCTAGCCGTTGCCCAACGGCTAACCCATAGTGTGCTGCCCCTTTGCTCTATAAATTAGACCCGAGAGGGGGTGTTCTTCACCCATTCAACTCATTTCACTCACACTCCCCTCTCTACTCCTTGCTCTCTTGGTTTTCTTGGATTTCTTGCTCGAGATTGGATCATCAAGTATTCTCTCTATTGTGTTGCTGAAAATATTGTTATTGGTGGAGTAAGCTCGGTAAGAACTGCATTCGATTTCACTAACCCATCACCAAGTTGCTCTTGTTGTCCCCTGTTGTTGTGCTAGCATGAATTGGGCGGCGAACACTCTCCGGAGGGTGACACGCTCACGCTCCCGTTCATGGGCAAGCACGAGTGCATCCACCCCCGTCGAGCCGACGCCGAGCCCATCGACGATGGATTATGAAGAAGAGCAAGAAGAGCAAGCCGAGCCACAAGCCGCGGAGGAGGTCGTCGACGACACCCCCTACCTCAGCTTGTAGGGCGATCGAGAGGAGCAGGCCTATGCTCTTCTGAAGGACCGATTCTTCACCCACACTAGGGACTTTGACCCAGCCCTCATGGAGAAAACGGGTATGAATCTCGAGTTCGTTTCCATTTGGAATGCTCTTGGTTGGGAGGAGTTTGCGCCGGTCACAGAGCTTGGCTCTCGGCCCCTCAACATCCAGTTTCTTTGCTCTCTTACTGAGACCCCAGATGGCATTGAGTTTCGTCTCTTTGGGACCGATTATCGTCTTTCTTGGAAGGATCTTAGTCGTCTTCTTGGTTTTAGTCCTCGTTGTGCTGTCTCTTTGAAGCGAGCTTGTGAGGGTTATGTTCGGGAATCTTTCTGGGTAGATATCTCTGGTCTTGTTTACAGTGGCAAGTTTGTACCTCGGTGCAACGATATTGTGCATCCCACTCTCCGCCTATGGCACAAGTGGCTCGCCATTTCTCTCTTTCCACGAGAGGATGTTCGGCTCGTGCGCAGCGATGAGATGATGCTATTATACACCGCTGTCAACCGGATCAAGGTCTCTCCCGTTAAAGCTATGATTTGGCAATGGTTGATGAATTTCAAGATGATAGGTCCTATTGAGTGTACGGCTTTGGTGACTCGTATTGCTCTCAGACTCGGGGTTCTTAGCAGGAATCCCGTACCCTTCATCAGGACGCCCCGAGTTCTCATTGATGAGGCATACTTGATCCAGGGGCATATACTCAAGAGGGGCCCAAATGATTCTTTGACCTTCTTCTTTCTGGGCTATGCAAACCAAATCCTGTTACCTAACCCGGGGTTTGGATTGTATAACTCGGAGTCACTAACCATTCCCCTTGTTACACAAGAGGAAAGCCGTCGTGCTAGTGTTTCGGGCAGGTCCACCAGAAGCACGGTGAAGAGAGCACACATGCAGCAGCAGCAGCAACAGTCACAGTCGACACCACCACCACAGCCTCAGCCACAGCCTGCTACGACACCAGTGGCAGGAGGGGGCCCTGCAGGGTACATGTCTGGGGTTACCCCTGGATATGCACCTGGCTGGAATCAGCCCACCTACCAGCCGAGTGCGAGTGGCACGGCTTGGGCAGATGCGAGCAGTGCTCAGTGGGCCACACCCGCTAGTTCCAGCTCCGGTGGTCCACCTCCGTCTTCGTCCTTCCGACGGCACTCCTCAGCCTCTGCACGCGATGCTCAGCTCGCGCAGCGGATGGGAGAGCTCACCGTTCAGGTCACGGGATTGGAGGAGACGCTGAACACCCACGTCGAGTCTACCTCAGCGTGGCAGCGTCAGGCCGGTGAAAGGATAGCAGCCATGCAGCAGGATCAGCAGCAATACATGGAGGCGCAGAGTGCTTACTACGTGAGTCAGAGTTTCTTCTACCCTCCTCCGCAGTGAGCCTGAAGTTAGCTTGGGGGAGGACCCCCATTCTTAGGTAACTTGTATCTTCCTTTGTTTTCAGAATATCTTATAAATGAAAATTCAAAAAAATCTGCAAAATAAAAAGACCAAAAATATTTATTTGCTTTCATCATCATCGTTTGCTTAGTTTGCTTTGATATGCTTAGTAAGAATGCTTTGCCTCTATGGTTGAAATGATGAATAGTTACTCTATTTATTTTCCTCGTATGTCTTGCATATAACTTTGTATCCTACCTAAGTTTTGAGTTTGTTGGCTTGTATGTTCAAACCTTAGCTTGAAAACTGTGGGTAGCAAAAAGCATGATCCTTGCCTAAGTTGTTGTGAGACATGATATGGTATAATAGAGTGCTATGATCTTGTGCTTAGTGATGCTTGACATCCGGAGTTTTCCTTTTTGAAAAATCAATACATGATGAGTTCCTCAATGATGAGAATTTCCCATCCAAGGCCATATCTAGCTTCTAGTTCTTAGCCTCCATATATGTAGCTTGTTATCTCATTGAGCTTTGTCAAATTGTTGTGACCCTTGTTAGAACTCATACTCCCCTGATCAAGATCACGTACATGTTCATGCTAAAACTTCTACACTGGAAGTTAGCATTCATCATTTGTTCCATATGCCTATGCATTCTTCCTCAAATAAAACTCTATGTATCTTTGCATTATTCATCCCTCTCCAAATATCTCCAATAGAGACAAAGCGCTAGCTAAAAAAAAGAAGAAAAAAATAGAACCATGCTCAAAAGCATGGCAAAAATAAATAAAGAGAGCTAGCCCAAGTCTCGAAAATTCCAAAGGAGACATAGGGATTGATATGTGCAGGAGAAAGAGTTCCACCATATAGATGGTAATAACTAGTACCTGCTCCGGGGCTAGTGTCCACCTTACCATCAATCCCTCATAAAAAGCATGGCAATATCTAGCACCCACTTCCGGGCCTAGTATCCACCTTGCCATGCTCATATCCATCTCACATATGCACATCTTGATCAGGATGTATGTTTGTTTCTTCCAAGGATCCGGTCTTTGACTTAGCAAAACATGAGAGGCAAGTATGCCACATCTTCCCTACCTACAGCTCCACATACAACCTATTAGGAATATGATGTGAAGAAAGGCAACATTAATGCCTTGGTGAGGAACCATACACTTTTGAGCGATCCGAGAGTATCATTTGAGGAACTCTGATTTTCTTTTGAAAAATTTGCAAAACCTTCTGATTGCTAAGCTGATCAAGGTATGAGTGATTATGCACATGCTATATAACCATTCTGTCTCTCAACCGCCCAAGGTAGGTGAAGCTATATGCCCCACGTATCAGGTGAAAGGTAAGAACATTGCCAACTTGTTCAACTCTTTGTAGAGTACTTTGCTGTATATTTGCCATAAGTTGAGAATACAACATTGTAGCAACCCCTGATCAACCAATCTAAGTCTCTAATGTCTTGCTTCGAGACGAGGAAGAGGTTAGCTTGGGGGAGTTTGTTGACGGTGGAAATTCACCATTTCCAACCCTCAATATTCTCACATAAATGGAGGCATATGCATTATTTACTAGCATTTAGGTTTGAATAATGTAGTTCCACTTGTCCTTGGAGATTATTTGTATGTAGGTGATTTACCCCTTAAAAGAGATGGAAACTCAACTTCTATGAAGAAACCATGCCAACTCAGCTGAGGAGGTGGCTGCCACCAAGGGAAACATGGCAATCCACGTCATCGATCCAGGGGAGGCACTCATCGACAAATCAGAGGACGCCACATGGACTTCACATGGATCAAAGGTCCCACCTCGGATGCCAAATCAAGCCATGCACCGGGGATGGATCAGAGGGCCCACAGGGCAGCCACTCAGAGGAAGCACAGGCCAGGGGGCCACCCTAGGGGGCCGGCCGATCCTAGGATCGGCCGAACCGCCTTAGGGCCCCCTGATCCTGGCCCTCCACGTGGTGGTTGCTCATTGGTCCATTGCCTCACTCCCGGGTGTTTCGGGGCCATTTGGCCGTCCGAGCAAGCCTTGTCCTCGCCTATAAATAGAAGGGGAGGGGCTCCCATTTCTCACACACCACTCTCTCATTCTCCTCTCACTTTTAGTTTCCAAGGCTAGGGGGTAGGCTAGAGTAGCTCTTATTCAGGTTCCAAGTCCTCTTGGAAGTCTCGTATGAGTTCTCTTTTATCTTTATTTCTTTGTATGACTTTGATCTACTTCAGTTATTCAGCTATTTCATATAAAGTCATGGTAGATCATATTCTTGATATGTTCTTGAGTTCATCCACTGTTCATCATTTAGAGGCTTGTGTTCTTCATGAACACTACCTTTTGATCCACTTGAAGGGTGATAAACTCCTTCCTTATGTGTTTGTTCATAAGTTAGAGGCTCGTGTTTTTCACGAACACGACCCTTTGATTTTATTGATTAGACATAAGAGAGTTCATATCTGTTCGTATGTCTAGCCTTAGTTGATCTTATTAGATGGCATGAGAGTGTTGCATGAGGTCTGTGTTCAAGCTACGGTACTCGATCTAGTTGACCAAGTCTTCTGGTGGCTCTCACCCTGGGTCACAATAGCCCGGGCCGGGTGGAGTCTAGCAGCAACGTAGGCATGGTGCCTGGGTTGTCTGGCTACGATAGTTATGAGCTTACCCCCTGTAACGAGAGGTCGGTCCTCAGGTGGTGACAGCCCTGTTGGATCCTAGAGCAACCTCCGCGCTGGGGTACCTGCTGTAGGAGTCTAAAGTCTAGTTTTGCAGAGTGCTGGTCGTCGCGAGCTAGCTCCCCGTTTATACCTGGGTGCTGAACCTTATCTCTCTCATTCAATACTCATGCCCATCTCTTGTATCTTCTAGCTTTGTATGTTTAGTACATTAGAACCTAGAGCTAACTCGTATGTTCCCCCTAAGCCGTAGTGTGCTAGAGTAGAGGTGGATTTGAGTGTGTGTGTCACACTACCCCGTATATCTTTTATCTTATCCCTGTCTTTGAGTGTGTTGTTCCCTATATCTATCTCTTGGTTTGCATTTAGAGCAAAAGCATAAGTCTAAGATATCCGTCAATACCTTCCACGGATACGATACCCTTGGAATACTCTCCTTCCTTGGGAAAATGCTACAACGGTTTATCTGTGCGCTTGCGGATTTGTTCATGATCGTTAGATTAACCAATGGCAAGTCTCGATGTTCACGCTAACCCGGTGCCATTAGTTGTGACATTGAGAGGTGCCTAAAGGCATTTCCTAGTGTTGTCGCTAAGGACGGGTCCCAGATCTGTTCTTAGGGTGACGACGTTACGAAACGCCAACAGCTACAAGCTCCCTCTCCCTCCGCTAGCTCCTTCTCTCCCAGCGGTCCCTATCCCACACCAAATTGAAGCCGGTGAGGCCAAATCGAGCGCGGTGATGCAAGATCCAGTGCGGCCAATGGCGGACCTCGCCGGCTGCACGGAGGAGCAGGAGGCCGAGGACGAGAAGAGGCGGTGCGGGCGGGTGGGAAGGAAACAGGGGTGGGTGCTCACTGCGTAGCGACGGGAAGTTTTCTGTTCGATGCGATACGGGGAAGTTAAATTTGGTGGGCCCGTTGGGTACAAGTGGGCGGGTATAGCGGACATGGGTGAGAAAAACAATTCGTTTTCGGCAGAAACGCTCTCCAAATTGCGATTTTTCGGTCCGTCCATAGTCCTTCCACCCTATCCACTCCCAAAAATATATGATGGGTGGGTCCGGCGTGAGGGGTATGGTGGATCCGAATTGGGTGATAATTGTTTTTCAATTGTTTTCGCTTCTTATAGTATTATACATATAGTCTAAAATGCAACAAGGTGCAATTTGTATAGCAAATGCACATACCCTGTAGTTACAACCAATTGCAACAGCTAGACTAGACCAATTGCAACATGCCACCATACTAATTGCAACTCGACAGGAAAACATTTTGTACAACAAATAAACAGACTCACAAATTACAAATACGTGATTGCAACTAAACAAACCAGATTGGATGCGGACCAATTGCAGTCAGACCTGTTGTAACTAGTTGTTGAAGTTGTGTGTAAACCAATTGCAACCGCGACACTAGGCCACTTGCAACTATGATACTGTACAAATTGCAACTCGACGGAACTAATTACAATAATTTTGACCGGTTGCAACTTCCAACTAGATACGAACCAATTACCACTAGACCAGACCTAGTTGCAACCCGACGCGAACCAATTGCAACTAGAGTCGGTGTAGTTTTTTTTTAGAACTAAGCAATTGCAACTAGAGTTGGTGTAGTTGCAACTAAGCAATTATCAATTGAAATCAGGGTGGTGCATTCTCTATACAAAATACACCCAGATGCATTATAGCAATATATATATATATATATATATATATATAATACCCTATTGGGCAGCGCTATTCCATACCCGAGGCAGACTCCCACGCGCGCCGTTCTCCTGCATCCGCGCGCCCACCTCCGCGCTGGCCCGGTTTTTTTCGCAGCCCCCACGATCTCTCTTCAGTCCGGGTTTTCTCAACGAATTTTCCTTTTTTTAATCTCTGAGTTCTTTTTTCCTACGTGTATATGCGCAGATGCGATTTTCCGGGAGAAGGTTCGGTCAAAGGAAAGCAAACGTTCGATTGGAGGATAGAAAATTAATTCTATACCGGGATGGGGTAAAACTAAAGAGATTTGCATTTGCAAGGCACGTCATACGAATTGCGGAGCACCGAATAGGAAACATTACGTTTTATTACCATATCATTCCCAAACTTTAGGGCATGTGCCGCTAGAATATCTCCAACACGTCATACTATTTTATTGCAAACATATTTGTTATTAAACGAGCAGCCAGGTGCGTAAGGAATACAAATTGGACAAATCTATTTTTTTTCTCTCCCTAAAAACACATCTTGATAGGTTATTTCAGTTGGCTGCTGACCTCGTACACAATAGCATCACTGAAACTGAAATCGAATCATGGAAGAAGTTAAGCTTCTGATGACTTTAACAGCAAGAAGATGAGCTACCTGGTTCTGGAGTCTTGAAATTACAGCTTGTAGTCTTTTTGAAAACTATATCTGAAATTGCAAAATTTACAGTGATTTTTTGACTGATTGATCCCAATTTCAATCTAATAAAACTGAGTACCTATTTGCTGTTTCATGAACCACATTTAAACTGTTTTATTGCTCCCTCCAACCACACTCTCAGCTCATCGATCAGTTGCTCAACTCAAATACTCCATCCAACGTGCATGTATGTGTGCACAATCTTAATTGCAGCATATCTGTGCATATATGGACAAAAAGAAGGAAAGGTGTTTTAGAATCAATATACATGGTCATAGGATGCATGACAGAAGCACAGACATGAGATCAACAGACAATACACAAGGAAAAAAACGCATCTATCTAATCATCATCAGATTAGGTTCTTTCCATAGAACAATGGTTCAACAGGTTCCACACCACCTGAACATGGCATGTCGAATAAGAATTCAGTATAATGTCTGCACAAGATGGATAACATACTTAAACGCAAGTCACTTCCATAATTTCAGAAATCCTAATCACTAGCTAGTTTGATTAATTAGTCACAACTCGTGGATTTATCATCCACCCACAAAATTTAACATTAAAATCAATCTGCCACAGTCTAAAAGAATGCATTGTCTTTTCAACCAACCAGCAAAGGCAGCCATCAACACTGGGACATTCACTCAAACGTGGAGCGTGCATCAGCATCAATGACTCATTAGTCAAAAACACACACACAACATGAAAAAATGGTTGTGGTCAGAGGAGCCACCTGGACACCTCCACTGAAATAGCACCTTCAACTTCTCCATGGCGCAAGCATGCGTTGGTTGTCCTTGTTCTCGAGCTGTGAGTTCAAGTAAGGACATCCCAGCATATTTTTTCCTACCTGGAAAACTAGACCTAGGAATCAGCTGATCTAGTTATACCTGGATTCAACAAAATTAGCTAATTTGCCAATTTTGTGCTAAAATAAACTAAACTATAGTAGTGAATTTGTTGATTGATAGTGCAGTGGCAGAAACAACAAACTAATGGATTTTGGATGCACATATATAATGAAAACAGTACAAACACTCACATTTGAAAGGGTCCTAACCATTCACTACCTCTGGTCTAAAAAGACATTCTCTACCTGGAACATGGCTATTTTCTTGAAAATTGTAGAGACCGAATTTCAGTATATTGGTAACAGTTCCGGGGCATGAAAGCAATTCTAAAAAACTGACACTAGTTATATCACATTGAGCTGAGCAAAGGTTCCAGAATACTTCCTAATAAAACATATATGATGAACATAATGAATGTATGAAAACATTATTGTATTATTACTAATGAATAACAATGTTAAGTGTTGTGCTCATACAATGTCCCTGGAGAAGTAGTTAACTAAACAAGTGAATAAACTCATACAAGTTATGGTCAATCAGAATAATCATAGCTAGCACATGAAACAGTATATAGTTCCGGCCAAGCACATAAACAACACCTAGTCTTGGTCACCCAGATAGGCACCTACTGAATGCATCAGTCGGAATCACACTAAGAAGATTTCGACAAAATGACTAGCAAATTTTCCTAGTTGCAAACAATGTCACATTGTCCATGTAAAAATTAGTTTCATGATTGTCCCCTCAATTCTACCGAATATGTGGTTCTCAGTTAGCTAGCTTGCTTTATATGATCCTCGATCCCTTGCAGCAGATACTCAAACTAAAATGCAATAGACCACGCACAGAAGACAGCAAATGTTTGGTGTATTGAAACAATCTACAATCTACTGACAAAAGAATTGTTTAATATAAAGGGGCTATTGCGTTCTTGCCCCAACTTTGAATGTCAATTGTGATTTTACCCCTACTTTCTTCGTCAGTGCATTTTTACCCTCACTTTGTGAAAACGAACCGTCCGTTTGCCCCTACTCTCAACGCCGTCGGTTCAATCCAGATTAAACGAAATAAAATAAATCCAAAAACTCTTCATAATAGGGCGAAAAGACTGAAATACCCCTTATCTCTTATACTCATCCCCTCAGTGACCAGCACGGTCCGTCTCACCCGGCCAGATCGCCGACCTGCGTGCGCGTGCGGGGAGGGCTGGCGGCGGCGCGGCCGCGTGGATGCGCCGGTGCTCCCTTTCAACCACTCGACCGCCCCTGCGTTCTACGCGGAACCGGCGGCGCGTGGCAGCAGAAGGGGCAGCACGTGCAGTGCGCGGCAGCTGCAGGGGCGCGCAGCAGCAGTGCGGGAGGCGTGGCCGCCGGCGAGCACGGCCGCGAGACCGGGAGCGGTGGCGGGCACGACCTCTTCGGCGCTCGGGACCGCGGCCGGCGCGCACAGCCGCTAGGCCGGGAGGGGCGGCGGGCGGGGTGGGCGGCCCCGCTACGACGAGCGCGTAGCCGGCCTCGCCAGGCGCGGGCGCGCGGGTCTGCGAGGGCTGGTGCACAGGTCCCCGAGAGGGGCGCGCGGGCGAGCATCTGGTGAAGAAGCAGGAAGCAGGTGAACGCGTGGCCAGGAGCGGGAGGGTAGCATCCAGGCCGATGCTCCATGGCTTGGTCTGCCAAAGTGTCGATCTGATGTGTTGAGGATGTTTCCCTTTTCTTTTTTTTAAAAAAATCTGCAGCACTCCTTTCGCTGTTCAGCCATTGTTATGTGTTTGATCTCTTGGACAGATAACATCTTGGCGCTAGCTTCTAGTTGGACAGGATACGTTTGAGTCGAAATGTTTTCTTTTTTGACAACAAGTCATGAAATGTTTATATCGTTGCTAAGCTTGTAGGTCTTTAGTGCGTCCTATGGTCATGTTATATGCTGCTATTATTTTGCAAGTTATAGTTAATACGTATTGAATTGTATCTAAATACATGTGGTTAAATAGGGGTAAGATCACAATGTTCTGATAAAAGTAGGGGCATATTCGCATGAGCAAATCTGTCTTTTGTCAACATTTTTAACACCGTTACATGCTCTTCACGGAGTAGGGGTAAACTGAAGCTTCATTTTGAAAAAGTAGGGGTAAAAATGCACTGACGGACAAAGTAGGGGTAAAATCATAATTGGCATGCAAAGTTGGGGTAAGAACGCAATAGCCCCTAATATAAAATACTGAAAGTGTAAATCAGTCAGACATGGTTTTCTCATGTTTCACATGAACACCTGCATACTTGCAACTGCAGAGTAGGTCGAACACCAATATGCAGTTACAGTGAGTAACCTACAAGTAAGAACGAATAAAATGGTTTCTCCTCAGAGTACATAAGTGCAGTCATACCAATCAAAGGGCTCTCACACATGAAAAACACTCAAAAACTGAAAAAGCTTAAATAGGTATTATCATACGGAAACCGAAGTGGTCGACATGACCAGAATAATTACCTATTGCAATTAATCTAAACACCAAACTGTAGCGGCTTAAAATTAATTCACGCCAATTTAAAGATGTACGATTTAGTCACTAGCTATTCTACTTCTGAAAGGTCACCAAATCTAATATGCTAAGTTGGGCATCCTTTCCTGTTCTAAGAGCTGAAATGCACCATGTTTTACTTGCGTTCTGATCCTGACACATCTAGGGTCTTCATAAAAAAAATTAATCAAGCATTCTTCTATCTCTTTATCAGTTCTGAATTTATTGTCAGAACTATGTGGCTCTTATCTACTTATCTTTTCTTTCCTCTTTAAGGAACATTCCCACCGATACCTGAAATTAACAAAATCAAACAAAACCTGGTATAAAAATCGAAATTCAGATAAAATGGCTACTAAAAAATTCCTAATTCCTTGTGGCTAAATAGAACGACAGGAGTTCTGAAAAGAACGGATGCACAATGAAACAATAAAAAACTCATGATCCAAAAAGAATCGGCTCCAAATCTAAAGGAATATCTCATGGAATCGGCTAAACCTTAAATCGGTACAGGGAATTTTGCGGATGCTCACCTTAGGGAAAATCGGCTCAGAATTGGAGCAGCTATGATGCCCATGCCGACGGGTCCATGGATGGCCGGACTTGACCAAGGGGATGGACGGACCTAGGCGTCGCCCCCTCGCTGTTTTTAGAGGATTTGTGTGCCTCGTGCTATGAAGAAGAACGGATATGCATGAAAGTCTGAGAGCGGCGAACGAAGCGATGATTTTGTGCGAGCATGCGTGGAATAATGAGATAGATTGGCCTTACCAGAATCGATTGAATGCCTAATCGAGGGGACGGTGTGACTTAATCCCCCATGCGCAGATCAGGTTGGGGTCTCTCGGCGGCCTGCAGTTGGGATCTGATGCCATTGCCGGCTAGCCGCTCCAGATGATAACAACAGTTTAGGAGGGTCTCCAATTTTGGTCACCACATGTAGCAGATCACTGCTGGACCTTGCCATCCCCGGGTCGATCTAGACGCCTCCATCGCGACTTCTTCTAGTCGCCCAAGGCTGCAGTGGCTCGACTCCTCGACCTCCAGCTCTGAGTGTGGAGGATGGTGGGAGGTCTAGCTGGGTGGGCGGATGCGGCTCTGGAAAGGGCTTGGCTAGGGACCTGGTGTAACTACCGACAACGGCGGCGGCGGTGGCGGTGTGGAGCAGAGCACGAGAGATGGCGACACGAACGAGGATGCCGTCCTGCCGTGGGAACCGTCCGGCCGTCCGGGGGTGTACAGGCTCTCCCACGATCTCTGCTTTGCAAATCTCTATCTCTATCTACTACTAAAAAGAATGAAAGTAAGACAAAAACTTGATCCTACTTTCTCCGTGCGTCTGCCCTCGCATTCCTCTCCGCTCCGCGTGTCTGCCCCCGCGCGTCGTGCCCCTACATTTCCTTTTTTGCCCCGAATCCCTGCCCTCCCTCCGGTCCAGTCTTCGGTCCCACCGTCGAGTCCCTGAGCCAACCCTAAAGCCCGATCCTCACTTCCCCCACGTCGCCGCAACCCCGACTCCCCGTGTCGCCGCCGCGATCGAGAGAGCTGGTCGTCGGACTGCACCAGCCCGCGAAGCGAAAACGCCACCATCGACTTCATCCCCATCGCCGCCGCAACTTCGTCGACCATCTGCCGCCCCTACTGCCTTTGTTGCCTACGAGATCAACGCCGCCCCACACCGGCACCGGCACCAGCACTCCACTCCTTGGCCCCTTGGTGCTTGGTGCCTTAATTCTTCATCTGCTGGGTGGTTGGGCGGAGCAACTGGCTGGAGTCGCGAGCTGCGAAGAGCGGCCCTCTGGTGCCGGCGGATCCGCGGTCGAGCAGCGAGTCAACGGCGAACCCCTAGCTGTGCGGTGGTGTAGGAAGTGGTCTCAAGTCTCGACTCTCAATGTCGCTTGAGGCCTCAACCTCCACGATCGTAGTCGTGCTTCCTAGAAAAAATGGATCAACGATCTCGACTCCCATCGTTTCACGAAGACCGCCGTCGCAGCCTCACAACCCCTGTTCCACACGCGGCCGCCACCGACACTGCCATCCACACAAAGGGCGTGATCAGCCGATCACCATCGTCACACCATCTGGAAGGAACTGGGAAGGAACGAGACTGCCGTGACCTAATATCATTCAGATTTGGGAAGTTTTTTTATGTGGTTATGAACTCATCGGATGAATGCATCTTGTACTCCTGAATCGTGATACAGTGTGAAGTGCTTGAATTGGTTTAATCGGGTGATGGAGCCATGGTGATGTGGAGCATGGATGGGTGATGCCGAGGGCAACATCTAGATACTCAAATCTAGAACTGGTGCAATCTGCCAAGATCCAAAAATTACTGAGGAACTATTCTGGGTGGAACTAGCTGACAACAAGGTCTGCTAATGTTCGCTTAGTGCAGAGTTGAAAAGGGTTCGGATGGCCACAGTTAACTTCAACAATGCCTTGAGTTTTTTCTAATCCCTCCACAACTGGGAATGCCCCACTGCCTTCTGTATCAGGTACGAAATGCAAACATTTAGAAGTTAATGCTGGTCAGTTAAAATATTTCAAGATTACAGCATTGATGAATTTGGGTTGTTCTGACATCATTTGTAATGCAAGATGACAAATAAGCTATGAACCATCTTGAGCAAGGTTTGTTCCCTTCGTGAGCAATATCATGATAATATCAATTGTTTTCACTCTCAATGTGTGTGAATAGTGAGAAAAATTGCAGACTGTCCTGTTTGAGCAAAGATTCAATTTATGATTTAACATCCTGTGGTTCGATTTGAACTGGTGCAGCAGTCATTGACCCAAGCTATGAGGTCTAACATCTTTCTGACCCAGCCTCAGCCCTAGGAGTAGTCTATCCAGTGAGCATGCTAGCAATCTATGGCTCTAATTATACATGTTGATTTATCTTGCATAGGAATTATCTTTTTTATTAAAAAGCAATTTGAGGGTGTGTTCCATAAACTAGAAATAAGATGGACTATTTTGTTATGGATGATAGGAATAGCTCCTACGTTTTGTTTCTGATGAAAATTAGGATGGTGTAGTATAATGCAGTTCTGGAATGAAATGAATATTATTCTAAAACTGACCATATTTTCCTCTGGTGCCTTTGTCAACTCCTACTTGATATGGTAAATACTCGATGTGGCCGGTGCCTACTACTTGGTTTGACTATTAGATCTAACCACTGCCGATTACATTACCAAGTTATGTCTTGCCAACTTCAACAAATAGTTTCCTAACTGAATTCTATATTTTCAGTACTTGTTTTTCCTTTTCAGTCTTATGTCTTGCACTCATAGCGGAATACTACAACTTACATTGCAATGTTGCTTGCTAGAAAAGAATATGATGGAAAGCTGATTTCACCTTGGATATATCTTATTCCCGATGGATAACCATATACGAATTTACATGATACACATTGTTTGCTTCGAGAAGTGTCATTATTCTGAAAATTGTGAACAATAAACGACGGTACCAGTAATTTGTATGATATTCAAGGTATATTAGTATTTATGTTTATTTTTGGAACTTTCCGTGCAAAATTAATGTTATACTTATGCAGCTATTCAAAAATAACAATTGAACATGTGGTAAAATGGTAAAATTAAGTTGTGTTATATTTCCTGATGCTACCCGGTGCTAATCTGTTATTCTGTTTATTAGCTTCAATTATAGTTTAGTAGTTAGATTCACTGTAAAACACAAATTGCTTATTATGTGTTTAACTTTACCATGATGATTACCATCATACATATTGATAGTGATGATACTCTTTATTCATTCATTTATAAGCTTGCCCAAGCTATGAGCTCCATTGAAGCAATTGCAAAGGCATCCAAGGAATTCGTCCTGGAAAACATTGATCTCTCCACTGAAAAGGCAGATAGGATCAACAGGTTCTTCAGGGATCCACAGTACTACTTAAGCCCCAAAATCAACTAATTCTTGCAGGTATTTTTCTCCCCAACAGGACATATATAATGATTTGTTTACTCAAAGCATGTCAATCATTTCATATTTGCTCCAAAGAACTGATAACTTGCTATTTCTCTTTGTTCTTGTTACATCAGTTGATGTTTTTCCTGAGGAATTTTTTGAAGGGGTGTAGAATGCATGTGTGTTGAGAATGCTTAATTTTCTAGGTGTTAAATGGAATATGTAAACTTGAATCAGATTTATTAAGTACTCTTGTAGTTTGAATTATTTTTATGAGTTTCAGAATTTGTCTGTACATTCATCTTAGAAGCTAATCTTTTCTCTAAGTCATTCCTTAAGGCGCATGGCAGAGCACAATGTGGGGCTGGACATTATACCTCAATGGAAGTATTTTGACTAGCCTGATCATTCGACAATAGCTAGGGATGAGTTGAAGCTCCAAATCTCCAATGGTTGCCTTGCACGTCTTCTAACCTCACTTTGTCATCACGAGAGATTTGAATTCACCCCGTGTGTAACCATTGTTGGTACCTTGCCGGGTTGTTGAGTCATGCTTTTCTTCTGTGTTCACCCATCTTTATCAGTGGTGACAAAATGGAAGATGACTCTGGCCTGCAGCAACAGGCAGAGGCTGTACAATTGCTTCATAATTCATGTATTTTGTCAGACTATTCGAATTACTCATCCTGCTCATAGTACGTTACTCAATTGGTGCATCATAGTATAGTACAGAGCTAAGAGATAAATTAGTGTGTCAGTATACACAATCCAATCAAGAACAACTTCATCTAATAATATGCAATTTTTAAAGCTCATGTCAGTTAAGAGTCCTACACATTGTTTTTTTGCAACTAACTTTGGGTCAATGTAGGTGGGTCTAACTAACTCACTCACTCTAAGTGAATGTTTTTGCTTATTTCACACTTATTATCTTGTATTATTAAATACAGCCCGTAGCAACGCACGGGCACGATCCTATAAAAAAATAAAAAAGAAAAAATGGAAAAACAAAAACCAGTGCGGGAGACCGGACGGCCGGGGTCCGGCGAATGGCTCGTTGATTAGCTCGGGTATGGAATACTTATTCCATACCCAGGGTATAAAATATAAATACCATATATATATGTATGTATGTATGTATGTCTAGATACATAATAAAAAATGTATCTAGAAAAGTCAAAACGACAAGTATTATGAAACAGAGGGAGTAGTAGTCAAAGTTGCATTATGGAATGTTTCGATATCCAGTAAGTTACTTATTTGATATTTACGGAGATGATCATTGAATATTTAAAGGGAAAATAAATACCTTGTATATATTTAGTCCACACCTAACTTTAATTCAGTCTGTAGAGTTGTCAATGGTTCAGGTAACTCAGATTCTGACCTTTTACTAACCTTCGTTGTGCATCATAGACACGTATCATTTAGCTTGTCCAACTTAACAAATTTTGAGAATATGCTGGAGAGCTGCATATCTTAATTTGTACTAAGAACAAAATTGAATTTACTATTTACAAAGCTGGCTGGCACACGAGTTTAAGCATCACATAAGGAGCTTAAAAGGCTTACAGATCAACCGGAAAATAGAAGTTAGTGACTGAACAAAGGCTTCTGAGAGTCAAGATCTGTAACTTTCTCAGCTGGTAGTTCAATTCAAAGACAATGATGGAGACAAATTGCGAATCAGACGAAAAAGGGAGTCCCAAAAAGGTCAAAGATGAAACATATCGTGCATGGACTGCTGTATTGAACTGACTTTTCCAGACTTGGACTACTAATACTTTTTTCTCACTTGTTCTTACATCCTTGATCAGACATCGATCTCATGTTATTTCTCCAGAGCTCTTTTTATAATTCCCTCATCCAGCAGCTGTGTTATCTTCCTGAGATAGAGTTCCCTAATGGAGAATTTTCTTTCTACAGTGCTGGGTGAACTATTCTCTAGATCCATAAATTACTTCATCAGCAAAAGCTCCAAGCTAGAGGTGCTGGATGTGGAGGACAGCATGCAAAGGGCTCTCCTTCGGGCACAAGTTATCATTGACGAGGCCACCGGACGCCACATCACAAACCAAGCTATGCTCCAGCAGCTGAACATGTTGAGAGATGCCATGTATCAAGGGTGTTACATACTTGACACCTTCAGATACCAATCTCACGAAGAGAAGCATGCCAATGATCAGGTATTGAGTCATTCTTTCTCTGTCTCCAAAGTAAATTCTATGAAAGCGATATGTTCTTCAAAGAGAAAGACACATATTTTAGAACAACTGGAAGATGCCCTTGACAATTTGAGAAGTATGATCATTGATGTGAAAGAGCTGGTTTTGTTCTTGACGGGCTACCCTCACCTATACTGCCAGCCTTATAGCATGCATCTATTGCTGGGAAAGTGCATGATCGGCCACCAGATGGAAGCTGACCTTGTTCTCAACTTCCTATTGCACACTCAACCTCATGGTGCTGAAGAATTGGAGATCCTACCGGTAGTTGGCCCCAGCAAAGTTGGCAAGAGTACCCTTGTTGCACATGTTTGCAACGATGAAAGAGTTCGTGATCATTTTTCAGAAATCATGTTCTTGAGCAACCATGATTTCAAAGATGAGAGGTTAACCTATCTGTGGGAAGGATGTGTGAAGAAATGTCAAAATTCCACGTCAAGCAAATATGGGAGAATGCTAGTTGTTGTTGAGATGGCTGGAGACTTCAATGAAGATGAGTGGAAGAGGTTGTATGCTGCTTCGAAACGACGCATGGCAAGTGGTAGTAAAATCATAATAACAAGCCGTTCTGCCAAGATCGCAAAGGTTGGAACGACAAGGCCAGTAATACTGAAATATCTGTCCAATGAAGAACACTGGTACTTCTTCAAAACACTTGCATTTGGAAGTACAGATCCTATGATGCACCCGAAGATGGAATGCATGGCCTTTCAGATAGCTGGGATGATGAATGGGTCTGTCTTTAATTCATTGGGTACTCTTTGTTTGCTGAGGGACAACTTTGACATCCACTTTTGGTGCAAGGTCGCGACCTTTGTGAGATGGCTCATCAACTGGCACGTCACTAAATTTGGTGAGCATCTATTTTATGCTATGAGCCAAAATAAACCTGCACATCTTGCGAGGATGGTTAAAACTTCTGAAGAGATAGTGGTTCATCATCAGTATGAGTGCTCTTCACATGAGGAGGTCCCAAAGATTTCATGGTTGAGTGTGATATATGGAAGCGTTAAGCCTCCTTCTGGGAGGTTTGAAGCTCTAGCATGGAGGTCCCCAATACCACCCTGCTACAAGTACATCTATATTTGTGAGATTCAAGGTCTGAAAACTACAGCTGCTAAGAGGAAGCGTTGTTCGTATTTCTTTCATTTTGAAGCTTATATTTATGTATGTGCATTTTTGGATTGGGTATCACACTACTCACATGTTATAAACATAGCAATAACATAATGATGACATGATGTCACATGTTACAACCATGGCAAACAGTACTAGTAGCTTCTTGCTGTATGTAAGTTACAAGTGATGGTTACCAGAATAATGAGATGATATTAAGACAACGATTTTCATGGTTTGAAATGAATCGCTTGTTAATGGTTCTACTCCAGATTGATTTATTTTTGTCTGTAATTACTAATAATATCGTGGCTTAATTAATTAGAGCTCGGATAGATACTAGACTTGAGTAAAGTTGCTCTTCCATTTCAACCTGTATTTCCCTATCCATTGCGCTCACCCCGACCCTGCAGTCACCTAGCAGACCACACATACAAGCAATTCATCATAGTTCATTTCAAATTGCGAATTTTTGGTTCAAAAGGTCAAAGGGATGCTCACCAAATTTGGGGACAAGCAGTCAGGACGATGTTGACAGAGTGTTGATTGTTCAGATTGTCAGCAAGAACATGTATGCCTCCCTGCAGAGATCACAACGAAGTCAAGTCCTCAAGGCATGGAAATTTACAGGATACGCATGGAAATCTTCTGTTGTCGACGTGTCCTCGCGCACTGTTGGTTTGGCCGGTTGTCTTCTTCTTCGTCGCCGGAGAGGTGGGCCCTGGCCCGGGATGGCGGTTGCTGTTTTCCAAGTATGCATGACTTTTCTCTGCCTCCTCAAGGATGAGATGAACCTGCAGCAGCATTCAGTATATAGTTCATCTTCATTTTTCTTCGTCGAACCTTCCTGCCTGGCAGGTGACTTGGACTACTGGAGTGGACTGACTTGACCAAGTAACCTCTGGGAATGTGAAAAGAACCCAAAAGACTAGTCATCGCCTACTATTACAGTTCATTCAACATCTAATTGTCTACAGCATATCGAGCATTCAAGTTCTCATAAACGTCAATTCAGTGTGTTACTCAGAGACATTTCATTCCATTCCACAGCTAATTGTCCATTGTCTCCTCCAACTGCTGTATTATCTTGTTGGAGAGAGAATCCCCAAATGAGGACTTGCTGTAGGATCGATGGCCTATACAAGGGGTTGAATATGGGCCTTTTTCAATTATCTAGAACAAATAACAAATCTTAACCTATATCACTAGTGTTGCCCATCTAAAAAGGTTTCTTTCTATCAATTAAGCACACTAGTAACAAAGTTCCTTAGCAAGATAGAAGATACACACTAACAAGAGAAAAGCACCCTAGTCAAGATATGAGACAAGCAAAGCACACAATGAAAAACTAGGACAAAGGAACTTAAGAGGTGAAAGTAAATGCTGAAATTAAGTGCACGAAGGTAGAGCAAGAGGACTACAGACAACCAAATTTTTTCCCGTGATATCGAGAAGTTAACGCTTCACCCTAGTCCACGTTGGAGCACTCACAAAGAGTTTTGCTCCCCCTCAAGTCACTTAGACCTGAGTGCTCACTAAGAGTACCCGTTCTCCATCTCCGGAATGGTGGGTCTCAAACCATGTACACCAAGCACTTCCCGGGGCTCTCACAATCTCCAAGAGCTCACCAAGAACCTCCAAACACCGAGACCGTCTAGGAGCCGTCAATCTCCAAGAGTAACAAGCTCACACACTTCCACTTGACCAATGCACTCAGCTAGCCATAGAAAGCACCTTGAAATCCTTAATCACCAAGAAAGAATTCCCCTTAGAAGAGGAAGATGAATTCCAAATGAACAAAACACTAGATCCTTCTCTCCTTGGCTGCAGTAGTTCTTCAGAGTGGCAAAGGCAGCTCAAGAGACGCAGGGGGGTCACTTATATAGGCTAAGCAAGGGAGGCTAGCCGTTGGAAAAGTGCTGCAAAAAGTAGCACCGTCGGATGAACCGACGGTTCCCCCTGGCCACAGCGTCGTTTCATCCGGTCACTCTGATTCAAGAAATATAGCTGTTGAACCTAGCTGTTGTACCAAATCATCCGACACATGCACCGATGCTGCGTCGGTTTATCTGGTGCTGAAGCCCTATCACTTAGTGCGTCTTTGTATGATTTAAACATAGGCGTCGGATGAACCACTGAGTGTCCTGTGTTGCGTCATTTCATCCGGTGCTGAAGCAATTTTATCAGTGCATCTCTGTATGATTTAAACGCATGCGCCAGATGAACTGCTGCTCCGACCGCCATTTCATCCGGTGCTGATGGCAATTGACTCCAAACCTTACTGTTGCGAAACCCTAGGTCATCGGATGAAACGATATTGCACCATCGGTTCATCCGGTGATGCTTTTTCTCTTTGACTGCCGCTTTAATCATCTGACGAATCTAGGATTTGGGGCGTCGGTTCATCCGATGCTACCCTTTGCAGTATAACTCGTCCAATTCAATTGCCTTTGAGTTTTTCTTCGATTCTTTTGCTTCTATTGTAATTCCATGAGTACTTTGAGCTGTTTAACATCCAAAGAGCTTGATAGTGCATGAATATAGCATAGCATTTGGCATGATCAAGCTACTAATGTGTGAACCCCTCTTAATAGTACGGTCAAACACTACAAACTAGTAAATCCAAGTGTCCTTCATCTCCTTGTGACACTTGGAACTAACATTGTCCTTAGCCTTGTAGTATTCGTCCATTTATTGCTTGTCATTTCAAATTGAGGGGTCCCATTTCACTTATATCTCATGACAAAAACCCAAGATTAAATCCGCTACAAAACAAAGGTTAGTCACAAGCATACGGTTGTCATTTATCACCGAAACACACCCTTACCAAAGGTGCGCAAAGGCCAAGATGCTTACAATCTCCCCATTTTTTATGATAGATGACAACACAAGTAGAGATAAACGAGAATTTGAAATTAAAGCATAAACTCTACAACTAATGGAAGAACAATATATAAACAAGCACACATGCATTAATTAAACAAGCACACATGCATTAGTTAAACAAGCACACAAGCATGAGTAGACATGTAAACCATCAACAAGCACAAGATCCAAATACATGGCTCATCATGAAGCTCCACAAAACAACGAGGGCACAAAACTCCAAAAGCACACTCCCCAAGCTCCCCCTATCTCTACTCTCCCCTATTTATATCCCCCTTTGGCAACGAGCACCAAAAAGGGACCTAGTCCTGCTGAGGTGGAGGAGAAGACGGCGGCGTCGAGAAAGGAAGAGTCTTCGAAGGCGCGACGTGGTAAACGGAGGTGTCACCTGACAGCTCGGAAGAACGTGCAGGTGAAGAAACTATAGTTGTGCCTGTGCCAGTGGTAGAAGTAGGAAGAGACTGAGAGCTCGCCACTAGCAGATCCTCTGCCATCACCGTCTCGATCTACTCAGTGATAGTGTGAAGAGTGCTATCCTCCTGATCGAAGCCCTCGGTCCGAGGAGTGGTCATAGATGGAAGAGGCGAGTTGACACTCAAGGAAGCACGAGCTGGAGTCTCAAACACAAGAGGTCCTGTCAGAAACGGAGACATCAGCTGGGTCGAAGGAGTAATCATCTGAGAGAACTGACCCTGCCTGAGTTGATCTAGAAAAGCTGTCTTCTGAGGAGTGGTGATCGGCTGCGTAGCAAACATCCCCGTCTAAAGTAGAGGTGAGATCGGGACGGTCGGGATGGGGATGCTCACATAACCACTAGCTGGAGGGAGAGAAGCTGTCGGATCCGCTGGAGCAACTGCTGTGTAGGAAGTGCAGGTAACTGAAGGCCCGTGTGCTGAAACAACTGACCCAGGTAGCTAGACATGAATGTGAACATCTGGGCTGTCATCATCTGCTGTTGCTGCCTCTGAGCCTCCTGCTGCTGCTGGATACCGTCAAGGATCACTTGCTGAGCCTCTTGCTGCCACTGAAACTGAGCCTGCATCTGTTGCTGAATCTGCATCGTAGCTCTAGACTGGTCTGCCAAGACTGGATCAGTGTAGTAAGAGAGTTCGGCTGAGTGACCTGACCTGTGGTGATCTAAGGAATCGGTGACTCTACCTCTCGCTGTCCTAGCAAACTCGAACCACCAGCCTCGTCGTCATGGGTACGATGGACACGAAAGACGGGTTGTGTCTTGGGCTCGAAGTCCTCATCCTCACTAGAATCCTCAGTGTCAACGGCAAGGTACTGAGGTAGTGGTGCCTCTGCGAGTGCAAGTAGCTCGTCCTGACATGCTGCCTCATCCATAGCTGCCTCAGCTGTGACACAACCCTGAAAGTCATCCACTGCTCTCCTGTGTCCTCTGGGTCCCTGCCTCCTGTCCCCTGGCATCGAAGGCTAATATGTCTTGAACACATATTTGGATCGCTCCAAGACAATAATATAGCGTTGAGCCTCCAAATGAGATAAGATCCAGCTGATCCAATGAGCAAACAGGAACTGATGAGTCATCCCCATGCCATCCATAATCGCATCCTCGATCTCACTGAGCATGATATCCACAATGTCAAACGGCCGGTGAGTCATGATACAAAGGAGAAGCCACTGCTGTACACCGGTGATCGACTCGGTGTTCCCCATCCTGAAGAGCAAGGACCTCCTGAGAGCGAAGTGAACAACGTACGCCTCACGAGTCAAACGGTTTGAGGTCCGAGGAGTGCCGGGGACAAACGGCTGCTGGAACAAGAAGTTGATCTCCTCATTTGACGGTACAATGCAAGTGGTGTGTGAGCACGACGAGGAGCCTCAATGTCGAGGTAAGCCAAGTAGTGGATAGACGTGTCATCAACTGGCACCCCAAGCAACTCAGCAATGGCCTCCCTGGTGAGTCGATACTGCTGACCCATAAACATGAACCTCATCGAGAGCCGGTCGTCCTCAATATACACTGTGGCGTAGAAGACACGGACCTACTCTGGCACATATCTCGGCCTGTCACTGACTAGAGCTGCAAATCCCTGAATATAGTCAAAGTGAGGGAGGATCGGGACTCCAGCTGCTGCTGCTCTAAGGGCTGTCCACTGAAGCATCCTGTGCTGACTGAGCTGGGATCCCTTCTTGACATAGAAGCATAGAAGATCTCCTGAAGAATAGTCCAGAACCGGGGATCACACTCCTCGTTGTAGTGTGGGAACCACTCATCCTCCTCAACAAATCTCAGCTTCCGTATCTTCGGCCCGGATAAGCTCCTCAAATCCCGGAGATAGACCCCAAAGGCCTCGGACCTCTGTGAGCCAATCTGAATCTCGGGGCCCTCCTACGGCTGATCCTGCTGCTCGTGCTCTACCTGCTGCTCTGCTGCTGTCATCCTCTGCCTTGGAGTAGGCTGAGTGTGGCCACCACGAATCCGAGGACCGGTACGTGGTGCAGAGGAGGGAGACTCGGTCTCTGTCGGACGGGTACGGCCTGAACGTCATAACTGCTGCTGTGGCTGCTCTTGGGGCTGCTCCCCCTGACTCTGTGCACTGCCACCGATACGAATACCCCTCTGTGGCTACCCCTGTGTGTCCGATACACGTAGCACACGCTCCCACTCTTTATCCTGCTTGCTTTTCTTTTTCTTAGGCTCCACGACTGCCTTACCCTTCCTCTTGTCACCTGCCATCTGTCAAAGAAATGGTGGAAGATTATAGAATGGCGAGAAGAGTATATAAACATAATAAGTAACTAGAGGTAAGAGGTCCTTAAGCAAAGCAAATGAAAAGATTGAGCCTAAACATGATTGCTAGTTGATGAACTTGCCACAAGATAAGGAATGTAGAATCTAGGTATGTCCTTAGGTGTAGGAAGATGTGTGTGTGAGTGCTAAGCTAGGACAAGAGCTACTATCAGGGATATGTACCAAAATGCACAACCAGTAGCAAGATTACTCAAATTCCATGAGATAAAGCAAGCACAAAGAAGATGAGCATAACCTATGAGATAGAGCTAATCAAGATTGTAGACACAACAAGTTCACGGATCAAAATCCTCAAGCAAGCACCCTGATTGCTCCCTAAGACATGCAGAACATGAACAGAGAGGGAGGAAGAGGGGGGATGCTCACTACTGCAAAGAAAGGACGATGAGAGACGGCAGTGGAGAAGAGAGGAGGCCCGTGCGCACTCCTGGACGACGCCCGACGAGCTGAGGCGGTGGCGCCGGGACGGAATCGCCAGCGGTGGCGAAACCCTAGCTAGGGTTCCCGCGGGCGCGAGCGCGCGCGAGCAAATTCTCGCGGAGAGGGTTGCGCGCAGGCTGCGGCCGCCGGAGACGGCGAGGGTAGTGCCGCCCGGGAGGATTCGGGCGGCGCGGCGCGTCCGACTGAGAAAGAAAAGAGGAGCACGAACGGATATGACAGGTGGGACCGCCCTGCAGAGAAGCGCTGGATGAACCGACGACAGGGAATAGCACATCGTCGATCGAACCGCCAGAAGATATGAGCTCAGTAGAGAAAGGATGCACCGGATGAACCGATGGCCTGCATTTTAGATTCGTCAGACGAATTCATTATGGGTCTGAAAAGGCTGTGTTTTCCAATAGCACCGGATGAACCGCTGGTGCCACCCAGATGAGCGTCGGTTCATCCGACGGTATCAAAACAATAGCAACAGAGAGCAGTGTCGCACAGACCCGGCCACCAGATGAATTGGCACCTGAACCTATATGGCAGCGGTTCATCCGACGGTAACAATTTCAGAACGCTGATCTAGAACTCATCTTTGATCCAAAAATGTCACACACAAGCCAACACAATCACATTTTTGGTCCATTTCTGAGAGACAACCTCACCCCTCAAGCACTCCTTTGTAAAATACATATAAATAAACCATAGATTCCCTACAAGGGATAGACCTTATAATTTTTAGGGAAAATAGGCAAATTAAGATCCAAAAGGAGGAGGGAGCTCCAAAAAGGGAATGTATGAGTTATTTGCCTTTGAACTTAGAGATAGACACTTTAAGTTCGTTAGGACATAACTCAATAGGCATTAAGCACCATCATTTGTCTTATCACACTTTTGGAGATGTTGATTTGCATTGAACGCTAAGCAACTTTCTCATAGTGTGATTTTCCTTTGTGACACCTCTCACGTAATGCAATGCAAGAACAAATGCATGAAATTAAACATGAATGCATTCTATATGACAAGCAAAGATGCAAAGCGAAAAGATAAACTATCTTGCCAAGTTTGAACCCTTGTTAAGCTTACTCATGGTGAGCCTTTCAACATGCCTTGAGCGAAACTTTGGAACCACCGGCTCAAGCAAGACCCATACTCACCACTATCTTAATAAGGTTAGACAAGCCCCTACACCATGTACATATGCAAATGCAAACTATATGACAAGCATCACATGATGTTAGACGCATCAAGCACATTCAATTCACTCCTTAGCCTACAAAAGGTGTTTTCATCAAGAGGCTTAGTGAATATATCCGCCAATTGCTCCTCGGAGCGAACACCACAAAGGAGAATATCACCTTTAGCCACATGGTCTCGCAAGAAGTGATGGCGGATATCAATGTGCTTGGTGCGCGAGTGTTGAACGGGGTTGTTAGCAATTTTTACGGCACTTTCATTGTCACAAAGGAGAGGAACCCTATCTAGAACCACACCATAATCCAAGAAGCTTTGTTTCATATAGAGGATTTGAGCACAACAAGCCCCGGCGAAAATGTATTCCGCCTCCGCGGTGGATAAGGCCACAGAGTTTTTCTTCTTAGAGGACCAAGCAACCAAAGATCGACCTAGCAAATGGCACCCACCTGAAGTGCTCTTGCGGTCTACTCGACATTCGGTAAAGTCCGAATCCGAATAACCCAAGAGCTCAAAACAAGCACCATGGGGGTACCACAAGCCAATGCTAGGTGTGTATTTTAAGTATCTAAGGATCCTTTTTAAAGCACTTACGTGAGATTCTTTAGGGTTGGCTTGAAACTGGGCACACATGCAAACACTAAACATGATATCGGGCCTAGATGCGGTAAGGTAAAGAAGGGAATCGATCATAGAACAGTAAAGCTTTTGGTCAACCGATTTACCTCCCTCATCTAAGTCAAGATGTCCATTGGTAGGCATTGGTGTATTGATTGGCTTGCAATCATCCATCTTGAATTTCTTGAGAATATCATTTGTGTACTTTTCTTGATGAATGAAAGTCCCTTCCTTCAATTGCTTGATTTGAAACCCAAGGAAGAAGTTAAGCTCTCCAATCATAAACATCTCGAATTCTCTAGTCATAAGATCACTAAAATCTTTGCACACTTTGGGGTTAGTAGAACCAAAGATAATATCATCAATATAAATTTGACAAATGAAAAGCTCCCCGTTGATGAACTTGGTGAATAAGGTATTGTCCACTCTTCCAATCTTGAAGCCTTCCTTGATGAGAAAGTCCCGGGGCCTCTCATACCATGCCTTTGGAGATTGCTTGAGTCCATACAAAGCCTTGTTCAACCTATAGACATGGTTAGGATATGTAGGATCCTCAAAACTGGGACGTTGCTCAACATAGACTTCTTCATTGATGAAGCCATTTAAGAAGGCACTTTTGACATCCATTTAGAATAATTTCATTTTGTGATAAGAAGCATAACCAAGGAGGATACAGATTGCTTCAAGACGTGCAACCGGAGCAAAGGTCTCTCCATAGTCCAAGCGTTCTACTTGAGAGTAACCCTTGGCAACAAGTCTTCCCTTGTTCTTCACCACAACACCATGTTCATCTTGCTTGTTTCGGTAGACCCACTTGGTGCCAATCACGTTATTATACTTGGGGCGCTCTACTAGGACCCAAAATTCATTTCTTGTGAAGTTGTTGAGCTCTTCTTGCATAACCAATATCTAATCTGGGTCCTCAAGAGGTTCTTCTATAGTAGTGGGTTCTACAAAGGAAACAAAAGCATGATGTTTGGAAAAAGAAGCATATTGTTTGCGGCGAGTACGTGTACCACCCTTGGGATCACCCAAGACGAGATCGATGGGATGGTTTGATGAAGTCCTTGTACGGCTCCCAAGTGTGGTAGAAGATGGATCATCTTGAGGTTGCACTACTTCCGGTTCTTCTTCTTGGTCTTGAGTGTCTTGTGATGTAGTAGGTGGTTCTTGTGAGGAAGATGGACTATCTTGTCTTGTGGGGGATGATGTTGGATGCCTTTGGTGGTCATTATCATCATCGGAGGAGGAAGAGTCTTCATGGTTGTGGGAAGTAGGAGGTGTATCATCATCCTCCTTTGGCTTGATGTCCCCAATAGCCATCTTCTTCATTGCTTCTCGGAGAGGTTCTTTTGCTACATCATCACAACAATAGCCATATCCTTGGGAGCCATTAGATTCATCAAACTCCACGTCATATGTTTCTTCAATAGCACGTGTAGTGTTATTGAATACTCTATATGCCTTGGAGTTGGATGCATAACCAACAAATATGCCCTCATCTTCCCTACTCTCAAATGTCCCTAGGTGCTTCCTCTTCTTCTAAATGAAACACTTACACCCAAAGACTCGGAAGTAGGAGATGTTGGGCTTCCTCCCAATGAGAAGCTCATAGGGTGTCTTCATCAATAGTCGGTGGAGATATACCCTATTTGAAGCATGACATACCGTGTTGATAGCTTCTGCCCAAAACATTTGAGAGACACCATAGTCATCCAACATGGCTCGAGCTAAGGTGATGAGAGTCTTGTTCTTCCTTTCTACCGCACCATTTTGTTGTGGTGTGTAGGTTGAAGAGAATTCATGCTTGATGCCTTGCTCATCACAATATTCTTCCACTTGGGTGTTCCAGAATTCCGATCCATTGTCACTTCGGATCTTCACAATAGATGACTCAAATTCATTTTGAGCCCTTGTAGCAAATTTCTTGAAGATCCCAAACGTCTTGCTCTTGTCCTCCAAAAAGGATGTCCAAGTGTAGCATGAGTAATCATCAACAATGACAAGACAATAGAGATTACCACCAAGACTTTTGTAGGTAGTAGGGCCGAAGAGGTCCATATGCATGACTTCCAATGGTCTTGTGGTAGAAACATAAGCCTTCATAGGATGGTGACTTGCTACTTGCTTGTCGGTTTGACACGCTCCACATAATTTGTCCTTCTCGAAGGTGACATCCTTCACACTAAGAACTAAACCCCTTTTGAAAGCCTTCTTGAGTTGACTCATGCCTATATGAGCAATATGATGGTGCCATAGCCAACCCTTGGATGTCTTGGTGAATAGACAAGTAGTCAAATTTGCTTCATGAGAGGAGAAGCTACAAGATAGATGTTGTCATAGCGAAAGCCTTTGAACACAACTTCATTAGTTTTCTTGTTAGTAATGATCACCCCCTCGTCATCAAATAGGCAAGAAAGACCAAGATCACAAAATTGAGTAATGAAAAGCAAGTTATAACTACAAGAGTCCACAAATAATACATTGGAAAGAGAGAGATCATTTGTTATAGCTAGGTCACCCAAACCGGAGACCCTTCCTTTAGAATTATCACCAAAAGTAACTTGCTCATGATTTCCCGCATCATCCACTAGAGAGGTGAAAATTTTAACTTGGCCGGTCATGTGTTGAGTACATCCACTATCAAGGACCCAATGACTTCCCCTGGCCTTGTAGTTCACCTTGGAGTGTTTAGCCATGAAGCACATAGGTGGTGGAGGAAGAGGAGGTTCTTCATCATCTATGATCACAAGGTCGGCAAACTTCTTGTTCTTCTCATCTTCACTATCGCTTGATTCACTTGAAGTTTCACCATCTGTGATCCATTCATTTGCCAAGAGAGAATGATGACGACCCTTCTTCTTGTTGTAGGGCATGCTAGAAGACTTCTTCTTGAATCAGTTCTTCTTGGAGTACTTGACATCTTTCTCATCATCATCGTTCTTCTTGCTTGAGCTTGACACTCGCTTGTCGGGCTTGGGGCAATCTCATATGATAGATGATCATAGCTTGAACAATTGTAGCACTTCCTCTTGCCACCTTCACCACTTCTTCTTGATGAGCGAAACTTGTTCTTCTCAGGATCATAGTTGTAGCCTTTCTTGCCAATCTTGGAAAGCAATTTGGTAGTCTTCCTCATGAGAAGAGCAAGTTCACCTTTATCATTTTCATCATCACTTGAGTCACTCTTGTCTTCACTTTCACTTGGAGAAGGAGGAGGCTTTGCTTTTGACTTTAGCTTCGGCTTGGTCTTGTCACTAGCCTTGAGTGCAAGATCCTTCTTGGAGATTGATGTGGAAGAAGATGATTCAATTTGGCCCATCAAGAACATCTCATGAGACCGAATCTTGTTGACAACTTCGGTGATAGTGAGAGTTTCAAAGTCCTTCTCAAAGATGAGTGCCTTGACGATGTTGTACTTGGGCTTGGGAAGCATTTGAAGGATTTTCCGAATGATTTCCTGCTCGGACAAGTTAGCAACATCGAGAGCATTTATATTTTGAATAAGAACACCCATTCTAGAATACATTTGCACTACACCCTCATCATCCTTCATCTTGAACTCATTGAGCTCAACCTTAAGCAACTCATACTTCTCCTCACGGATTTTCTTGCTGCCTACATGGATTCTTTTGAGCTCCATCCACACCTCATGAGCGGTCTCCAAGGTAAACACCCTATCAAACAAGTCCTCATCAAGAGCCTTAAACAAATAGTTTCAAGCACGATAGTTCCACTTGGATTCACTTTTGGTGGGTGCATTTGGCAAAGGATACATGGTGGTGATCCATGCATCGTGGTGTTGCGCTTGAAGATAGCTAGCCATTCTATGTGCCCAAAAAGTGAACCGTTTCCCCGCCAACTTGGGAGGGCTATTGCCACTCCCCTTGGCCATCTCTCTAGGCGGTTAAGCCACCAAAAAGAGAGCCAAAGCTCTGATACCACTTGTAGGATCAATGACCTATAGAAGGGGGGTTGAATATGGGCCTTTCTCAATTTTCTAGAACAAATAACAAACCTTAGCCTATATCACTAGTGTTGCCGATCTAAAAAGATTTCTTTCTACCAACTAAGCACACTAGCAACAAAGTTCCTTAGCAAGATACACACTAACAAGAGAAAAGCACCCTAGTCAAGATATGAGACAAGCAAAGCACACAAGGGAAAACTAGGACAAAGGAACTTAAGAGCTGAAAGTAAATGCTGAAATTAAGTGCACGAAGGTAGAGCAAGAGGACTAGAGATAACCAAATTTTTTCCCGTGGTATCGAGAAGTTGACGCTTCTCCCTAGTCCACGTTGGAGCACTCACAAAGAGTTTTGCACCCCCTCAAGCCACTTAGACCTGAGTGCTCACTAAGAGTACCTGTTCTCCATCTCCGGAATGGTGGGTCTCAAACCATGTACACCAAGCACTTCCCGGGGCTCCCACAATCTCCAAGAGCTCACCAAGATCCTCCAAACACCGAGACCATCTAGGAGCCCTCAATCTCCAAGAGTAACAAGCTCACACACTTCTACTTGACCAATGCACTCAGCTAGCCATAGAAAGCACCTTGAAACCCTTGATCACCAAGAAAGAATTCCCCTTGGAACAGGAAGATGAATTCCAAATGAACAAAACACTAGATCCTTCTGTCCTTGGCTGTAGTAGTTCTTCAAAGTGGAAAAGGCAGCTCAAGAGACATAGGGCGTCACTTATATAGGCTAAGTAAGGGAGGCTAGCCGTTGGAAAAGTGCTGCAGAAAGTAGCACCGTCGGATGAACCGACGGTTCCCCCTGGCCATAGCGTCGTTTCATCTGGTCACTCTGATTCAAGAAATATAGCCGTTGAACCTAGACACTGTACCAAATCATCCGACGCATGCACTGATGCTGCGTCGGTTTATCCGGTGCTAAAGCCCTATCACTTAGTGCGTCTCTGTATGATTTAAACATAGGCGTCAGATGAACCGCTGAGTGTCCTATGTTGCGTCATTTCATCCGGTGCTGAAGCAATTTCCTGAGTGCGTCTCTGTATGATTTAAATGCACACGCCGGATGAACCGCTGCTCTGACTGCCGTTTCATCCAGTGCTGATGGCAATTGACTCCAAACATTACTATTGCGAAACCCTAGGTCATCGGATGAAACGATGTTGCACCGTCAGTTCATCCGGCGATGCTTTTTCTCTTTGACTACCGCTTTAATCATCCGACGAATCTAGGATTTGGGGCGCCGGTTCATACGACGCTACCCTTTGCAGTATAACTCGTCCAATTCAATCGCCTTTGAGTTTTTCTTCGATTCTTTTGCTTCCATTGTAATTCCATGAGTACTTTGAGCTGTTTGACATCCAAAGAGCTTGATAGTGCATGAATATAGCATAGCATTTGGCATGGTCAAGCTAGTAATGTGTGAACCCCTCTTAATAGTATGGTCAAACACTACAAACTAGTAAATCCAAGTGTCCTTCATCTCCTTGTGACACTTGGAACTAACAATGTCCTTAGCCTTGTAGCATCCGTCCATTTATTGCTTGTAATTTCAAATTGGGGGGGGGTCCCATTTCACTTATATCTCATGACAAAAACCCAATATTAAATCCACTACAAAACAAAGGTTAGTCACAAGCATACGGTTGTCATTTATCACCAAAACACACCCTTACCAAAGGTGCGCTAAGGCCTAGATGCTTACACTTGCCTTTCTGCTTTCCTGGGTGAGCTAACTAGATCCATAATTTTCGTCATCAGCAAATGCTTCAAGCCAATGGCGTTGGACTTGGAGGAACGCCTCTGCAAGTTCCTCCTCCAGCCACAGGTCATCTTTGAGCTCACGCTCATATGCGGCGAGCTTCGCATGTCGCGGTGTGATCGGCTTGCTGAAGAATGCGACCGGGTCGGCGCCCTGATGAAGCACCGTGCAGAAGCCCGACACGGATGCGTCGCACTCGACGATGAACTCCCGATTGAACGCCGGGAGTTGTAGAACAGGCGCCGACGTCAAGGCCTGCTGTAGGGCGTGGAATGCGGCGGCGTCGTCGTTCCACCTGAAGCCTTCCTTCTTGAGCAGCACCGTGAGCGGCGCCGTGATCACGCCAAAGTTCTTGATGAACCGGCGGTAGTAACCCGCTAGGCCAAGGAAACCCCGGAGTGCCCTGGCTGATTTGGGCAGCGGCCAATCGAGGACGGCCTGGACCGTTTGCCTATCCATGGCGACGCCCAAGCTAAACCAAATCTTATCTCTAATAAACTATAATGCTTATCTCAAACTCTATCTCCTATCTCTACTCCTTGGCGCCCTTGGACTTCTAGCGCCGGCTAAATGTACGGCCGTACATAACACTATATGAGGTGGAAGGGTATAAAAATAATTTTGTTTTTTTCTCAGATTCATGATTTAAGTTTTCAAGAGGTGGAAGGGTAGAAACATGATTTTGTTTTTCTCTCGGGTTCCTGATGTAAGATAGATTTGGATTTGGTAAGTGAATTATGTCAAACTGTTGGAGATGAGCTCTTTTTTTACTAGTCATATCTTTTTAGAAGTTGGCAAAACACAAGATTTGCCAAGTAAAATTTGACAAACTGTTGAAGATACTCTAAAGAAGTATCAATATTCCTCTCGAGACAAAAATTTCAAGTTACGAGCTTGTGTTGTTCCAAAGTTTATTATATTCTCTGATTGACTTGTTATTACAACTTTATTTACTAGCTCTTGAGATGCTACTTTGAGAAGAAGAGTGCAACCTTTTCCAGGCACTCTCAATAATAACTAGTTCAATAATAACTATAATATTTTCTTCATTTAAATCACCATATTCGTGTTTGATTCTACCTCCATCTCTTAATTTTCACTGCTTTTCTTCTCTAAAATCTTTATCACTTAGGAAGATGACATGCCAAAAAGTGATTACGCACCCTTTTCAACGCAGCAAACATGCTCGACAAGTGTTGTCTTTCCAACTTTTCCTGGACCCACAATTGGTAGCACGCCAAAACTGCAATCATTTTTTAAGACGTGCAAAGCACATTTTTCATTAAGAGAAGAGAGTTTTACAAGGCGCGATTTTAGGAGAAACCCTAAAGTGCGGGGAACAAGAAAGACAGACAACTTGGAACGAGAACAAAGCGAAAAGAAACTACCTAAAACGACCAATGCCTACAAAGAAGATACATCATGAAAGCCCGCACATCACTGCCTGATGAGCACCTCGGAAGCAGCGGAGGCCGAGCGAAGAGGTCCTACAGAACGACGCCTTCAAGAAGGGAGCGATGACAGTCATCGTCTACCCACCCATGAAGGAGTAGGCCAAGTCTTCACCCGGTAAACCGAAGGGACTTAGAGGTCGCAACAACGCCCCCAGTAGGGTAAGTTACAAAATAGCGCAACCGTCGTTGACACTAGTAGAAGCTAGAAGGGCTTTCGCCAAAGGCCTCCAAAAAACCCAATCTACACACAACCGACCACCGCAAACCAGATGAAGGTTAGAACGATGGAGAAAGCAGTAGGAAACCTAGACGATGGGCAAAGAGGAGCGTATGCAGGCAAAGCCAAGGGGAGGGAAGGAGGTGAGCCCAAAGCCGACGCAGGGACGACGAGCAGCCCGTCGAAGGAAGAACCGCCGAGAGGGAAGGCAGTACCTTTGATGGCTTGACAAGTAACGACCACACTAGGGAAAGAAGAATGACAACGAACAAAGACGCGCCGAACGAGGGTGGAAGTCGCCAGGGGGGAGGGGGTGGGGGGCTGCAGCTCGAAGTAGACACACGAACCCGAGGAGCACCGGAGAGGCAGCGTCCACCCCGGCTCATCACCCCTGCGGTGCGCCGGAAGGGAGCCCGACGCTGTGGCGGCCCCCTGCCGCCCGCATCTGCACCGAGACGCAGGGCAACGGGAGGCAGGCAGCGACGATGTAGGATGGGATGGCGTCCAGCGTGGCGGGAAGGCCCTCGGAGCCTGTCCATGACGCACCCTCCCCGAAGGCAGGGCACAGCACCAAGGAGAGGAGCGGTGCAGCTCCGGCCCCGGAGAGAAGGAGTGGGAGGGTCAGGAGCGGTGGGCGTGTGGCAGCGGACGCGGCCTGGAACGCCGGCCGCACACCCTCCTGCTCCTCCCGGCGCATCGGCCAAATGCCAAAGGACACAAGCGTGAGGGCGGCGCCGGGGCCGCTGCCGGAGGAGCATGACTCGGCGGGCAGGCGGCCGCAACCGGAGCCGCTGGTGCGGGATCTGGAGACGGCGGCAGTGCGGGTCCTGCGTTGGCAGTAGCTTGGAGGAGGGTCAGGCGCTAGCGTAGACAGAGCACACCGAGCATGTGTCGACGACAGCTCGAGGGAGAGGGAGGCAGCCGAAGACGAGGCAGGTGGTGCGCACCGGGCGCAGGAGACGACATGCACCAACCGTGTCGGAGAGAGCCAAACCACGTGAGCCGCGAGCCCACCTCCACCAAGCCGAGCGGAGTGGAGGCGTCGTCGGGCTCAGAGAGGAGCGCCAGCCTTCCATGGAGGAAGCCGACCCTGACCAACCCCAGATCCATGGCCGTCTGCCCAGCTCCGCGAAGAAGGCATCCAAATCCGCACCGGGGGAGGCCGGAGCAGTCGACGGCACCTGCAGGACGTGGCCCGCCCGCAACCGCGACCGCACCCGACATCCGCTCGAGAGGAGGTGGTGGCGGCGGCAGTCACGGCACCCCGGGCCTAGATCTGGGGCAGAGGGGGAGGACCGGGGAGGGTGGAGGAGGAGGCCGCGTCAGCGGTGACGGCGCGGAGAACCGGAGAAGAGGCTGGCGCCACCGAGACAGATCCAAATCTAGGGTTTCCGGGTTGCCATCTTGGGGAGGAGAGGAAGGGAGGGGAGGGAGGGAGACACCACGTGGAGGGTTGCAGGCGCTAGGGAGGCGTCGGCACCGGCCGGAGCCGGGGGAGGAAGGCGGCGGCGGGTGCGACCGGGAGGTGTGGTGTTGTGGTGCTGCAGAGGAGGGAGAGAGGGAGGGAGGGAGGGCGACAGGAAGGGAGGAGTTGGGCCGCCATCGCCGACGGAGGTGGCTGCGTCGGCCGTCACCGACCGCGGGCGGGGGTGCTTCGGCGGCGGGGAGGGAGCCCCCGTGTCGCCCTCGGGAGGACGACGCGAGGGAGGAGACGTTCACCGAGCTGTTTTTTTCCAACAATCTGTTCTTCCGGTAGAAAGACACCGGTTTTCGAACAATTGCAAGTGGCCCTTGACAATTTGAGTTCTATGATCCTTGATGTGAAAGAGTTGGTTATCTTCTTGACAAGCTACCCTCGGCTGTACTGCCAGCCTTATAGCATGCATCTCCAGCTGAGCAACTGCATGTTTAACCGCAAGATGCTGGTGGAAACATTTGCGATCACTGCAGCCGGTTAATCTACGACGAGGGCTGGACACAATCTTCATGCTGATCTTGTGGAAAGAACGCAACTTGCGCCTGTTCCGCGACTTGTCCAACACCGCGCAACAGCTACTGGCTACCATCAAGGAAGAAGCGGAGCTCTGGATCAGGGCGGGTGCTCATAGGTTGCACGGCTTAAGGGGAGAGTAATCGGGTCCTTGTTTAGGGGAGTTTTTCTGATTTTGCCGTGGCATGATCAGACGTGCTTGAGCTCTTGCTCAATGTGTTATAAAAGTTTTTCTCCGTATTTTCCTCTTAATAATGCGCAGCTCTCCTGCGCTTTGGACGAAAAAAAAACCGCAAGATGGAATCTGAACTTGTCATTAACTTCCTATTGTACACAGTGCCTCATGGTTCTGAAGAACTGGAGGTCCTGCCTATTGTTGGTCCTGGCAAAGTTGGAAAGAGCACCCTTGTTGCTCATGTTTGCAAGAACGAAAGCATTCGTGATCATTTCTCCAAAATCTTGTTCTTGTGTGATCATGATTTTACAGATGGTGACCTCTCTACATTCAAAGGATGTGCCACAAGACATCAAAATAGCACATCGAACTCGAATAAAGACAGGGGTGGCTAGTTGTTGTTGACTTAGTTGGTGACCTTACAGAAGATTTGTGGAATGTGTTATATTCTTATTGTAAACAATGCATGCCAAGCACCAGTAAAATCATAATCGCAGGCCGATCTGCCAAGACCATGAAGTTTGGAACAACACAGTCTATAAAGCTAAAGTACCTTTCCCGTGAAGCATTCTGGTATTTCTTCAGGACACTTACATTTGGGAGTATGGATCCCGAGATGCACCCGAGGTTTGTGCAAGTGGCCATGGAGATAGCCAAGACATTGGAGAGAGATTTCATTAGTGCGAACATGGTCGTTTGTTTGCTGAGGGATAATTTTGACATCCACTTTTGGTGCAAGGTTCTAGCCTTCTTGAGAGGGATCGTCCACAAACATGTATCCAAATTCGGTGCTCATCCATTTGATCGTATAAACCAGAATAAACCTATTCATATTGGGAGAATGGCTGCACCTTTCGAAGATCTTGTGTTTTATTGTGAGCTTCAAAGCTCTTCACAAGAGGATGTTCCGAAGATAAGATTAGAAGATGTGCTTTATGGAAGTGTTAGGGCTCATGGGAAATTGGAGCTCCTAGCATGGATTTCTCCAATACCATCCTACTATAGCTATGTTATTACTTGTGAGGTCCGAGAGCTAAAACGTAGAGCTGTCAAGAGGAGACGTTCTATAGAAAATGAAAAGACTTGCTGTTAATTTTACCAATTATTAAGAATAATATTGTTGTTTGTTTGGTAGGGTGTCACAAGCTACATCATATAATGATGCTGCAGGTTGCAACATCATGTAACCGTACTCCTACTACCTTTAATTTGTCGTGTGCAGAGTGTTTACTAGCTATTAACATTTAACAGAATAATGCATGATGATGAGGCATATATTCTTCATGATTTGCAGTGAATTGCTTGTCATTGTTATACTCCAGGAATACAATCAGCCCCAGAATCTGAGCGTCAGGGCTTGCATTTTTGTTTCATTTATGCTTTCAGTTCACTTCTTCCCTACTGGCATTTTGTGAGCAGAGCCACATGGTCGTGATAAGTTATTCATCAGTGCAGCTGTCGCAGCGACATGTATGAAGGTGTTTCCCATGTAGTGGCCTCAGTCATTACTTTTTCTCAACCTATGTTTCTGATGCAAATCTCCTCTCTGCCTCCTCAATAGTGAGAAGAATCTGCACAGCATCCATATATTGTAGTGAGACAAAGATTAGCAAAGCCGCAGCAGCATCCATCATAGTCACCTTATGCTGTCCTCCTTGTATGGTGCTGGCTTGAAGTATCTATTGATCAAGAAAGAGGGGGATCTAGTGGCAAGTTCATCAACGGTTGCAGGAATAACAGTCTTCATTGTGGAAATTACACTATTACAAGATGATGCAAGGGGTTATAAATTTGATCCTGGGAGTTATATGGTGTAGAATCCCTTTCCTTTTCTGGTCGTTTTAATTTTCCTTTGACTAATCTAGTTTCCCAAACAGCTGCATAGTCCAAATCTGTTGTCAGATTGCGGTGTTATTTTTTAGCAACATGGGAGAAAGTCACTTGGAACAATTGGGTTCAAAGGAGACCCAAATGTCAAACATTGTGTGCGTGGACTACTGGAGTGGATTCATCTTTTTGCATGATTTCAACAAGTAATCTATTGGATGGAACATGTACCGTTCTTAATTCATTAGTTGTTATTGTTGTAGTTTTCACTCACAGGCATCTCACGCCATTCAATAGCTTATTGTTTGCAAATCCCAGTGTCATGATATACTCTAGCTTACATATCACAAATCAAACTATATATGCTTGTAAGCATCAAGGCCCCACCACACCTTTGGTAAGGGTGTGTTTCGGTGATAAATGACAACCATATACTTGTGACTAATCTTTGTTTTGTAGCAGATTTATCCTTGGGTTATTGTCATAAGTAATAAGTGAAAAGAGACCCGTCAATTTGAAATTATGGATGATCAATGGACAAAGACTACAAGGCTAAGGATATTTTTAGTTCCAAGTGTCACAAGGAGATGAAGGACACTTGGATTTGCTAGTTTGTAGTGTTTGATTGTACTATTAAGAGGGGTTCACACTTGAGTAGCTTGACCATGCCAAATTCTATGCTATATTCATGCACTATCAAGCTCCTTGGTCACTAAACAGCTCAAGACATTCATGAAAACATATTGAAAGCAAAAGACTTGAAGAAAAACTCAAAGGTGTTTGAATTGGATGAGTTGAAATGAAAAAGGGCGCGTCGGATGATCCAACGCTATCATTTCTAGTTGCACCGGATGATTGATATGAAAGATTCAGCAGAAATCAGCACCGCCGGATGAACCGACGGTGTATCAGCAATAGCATCGGTTCATCCGATGACCTAGGATTTGGTAACAGTAATGATTCAAGTCTAGAGCCTTCAGCACCGGATGAAACGACGGTCCAAGCAGTGGTTCATCCGGTGCACGCATATATTTCATACAGAGACGCACCGAGTGAACTTGCTTCAGCACCAGATGAACCGACACTCATGAAGACTACCAGCGGTTCATCCGACGACTATGTTTATTCTATGCAGAGACGTTTTGAGTGAAGTTGCTTCAGCACCGGATAAACTGACGCATCAACAGTGTATGCGTTGGATGAAGTGGTACAACGTTTGAGTTCAATGGCTATATTTGAAGACTCAGAGACACCGGATGAACCGACGCTGTCGTAGGGGGAACCGTCGGTTCATCCGACGGTACTACTTTTCAGAGGACTTTTCCAACGGCTAGCCTCCCTTGCTAGGCCTATAAATTGGACCCCCCTACGTCTCTTGAGTTGCCTTTGCTACTCTGAATTACTGCTGCAGCCAAGGAGAAAGAGAGTTAGTGCTTTGGTCATTTGGATTTCATCTTCCTAGCCAAGAGGGATTCTTTCTTGGTGATCAAGAGTTTCAAGCTACTTTCAATGGCATAGCTGAGTGCATTGGTCAAGTGAAAGGTTATGAGCTTGTTACTCTTGGAGTTTGACGACTCCTAGATGGTCTCGGTGATTGGGGATTCTTGGTGAGCTCTTGGAGATTGTGGGAGCCCCGGGAAGTTCTTGGTGTAAATGGATTGAGACCCACCATTCCGGAGATGGAGAACGGGTACTCTTAGTGAGCACTCAAGTCTAAGTGGCTTGAGGGGGAGCAAAACTTTTTGTGAGTGCTCCAACGTGGATTAGGGAGAAGCGTCAACTTCTCGATACCATGGGAAAAAATTCGGTTGTCTCGTGTCCTCTCTTTCTACCTTCTTGCACTTAATTCCGCATTTACTTTCAGCTCTTAAGTTCCTTTGCTCTTGTCTCCCTCTAGTTTGCTTTGCTTGTTGCATATCTTGACTAGGGTGCCTTTCTCTTGTTAGTGTGAACATTGCTAAGGAACTTTGTTGTTAGTGTGCTTAGTTGGTAGGAAGAAACCTTTTTAGATGGGCAACACTAGAGACATAGGTTAAGGCTTACTTCTTGTACTAGAAATTTGAAGAAGGCCCATATTCAACCCCCCTTCTATAGGCCATCAATCCTACAAGTGGTATCAGAGCTTAGGCTCTCTTTTTGGTGGCTTAACCGCCTAGAGAGATGGGCAAGGGGAGTGGAAATGGCCCTCCCAAGTTGGCGGGGAAACGGTTCACTTTTTGGGCACATAGAATGGCTAGTTTTCTTCAAGCACAGAACCATGATGCATGGACCACTACCATGTATCCTATGCCAAATGAACCCACCGAAAGTGAAACCAAGTGGAACTATCGTGCTAGAAACTTTATCTTTGAGACTCTTGAGGAGGACTTGTTTGATAGGGTGTTTGCTTTGGAGACCGCTCATGAGGTTTGGATGGAGCTCAAAAGAATCCATGTAGGCAACAAGAAAATCCGTTAGGAGAAGTATGAGTTGCTTAAGGTTGAGCTCAATGAGTTTAAGATGAAAGATGATGAGTGTGTAGAGGAAATGTATTCTAAGATGGGTGTTCTTATTCAAAATATCAATGCTCTCGATGTTGCTAATGTGTCCGAGCAAAAAATTATTCAAAAAATTCTTCAAACGCTTCCCAAGCCCAAGTACAACATCGTGAAGGCACTCATCTTTGAGAAGGACTTTGAAACTCTCACCATCACTGAAGTTGTGAACAAGATTCAGTTTCATGAGATGTTCTTGATGGGTCAAATGGAATCATCAACTTCCACATCAAGCTCCAAGAAGGATCTTGCACTCAAGGCTAGTGACAAGACCAAGCCCAAGTCAAAGTCAAAAGCAAAGCCTCCTCCCTCTTCAAGTGAAAGTGAAGACAAGAGTGACTCAAGTGATGAAGATGATGGTGAACTTGCTTTCCTCATGAGGACTACCAAATTGCTCTCCAAGATTGGCAAGAAAGGCTACAACTATGATCCTAAGAAGAACAAGTTTCGCTCATCAAGAAGAAGTGGTGAAGGTGGCAAGAGGAAGTGCTACAATTTCTAAAGCTATGATCATCTATCATATGATTGTCCCAAGCCCGACAAGCGAGTGTCAAGCTCAAGCAAGAAGAACGACAATGATGATGATAATGAGAAAGATGACAAGCACTCCAAGAAGGACTCATACAAGAAGAAGTCTTCTAGCAAGCCCTACAACAAGAAGAAGGGTGGTCATCGTTCTCTCTTGGCAAATGAGTGGATCATGGATGGTGAAACTTCAAGTGAATCAAGCGGTAGTGAAGATGAGAAGAACAAGAAGTTTGCCGGTCTTGTGATCATGGATGATGAAGAACATCCTCTTCCTCCACCACCTATGTGCTTCATGGCTAAACACTCCAAGGTGAGCGATAGTGACTCCTCGGATAGTGATAATGAACTTTCACCTCAAGCTCTTATGGGACTTCTAGATCAATACACCGACATGATCAAGAAACAAAAGAGTAAGCTCAAGGCTCTTGAAGAGACCCATGAGAAGCTTAAGCTATCCAATGATGAGTTGCTTGTGAAACACAATGACCTTAGCAAAGAGCATGAAGCTTTGGTAGTGTCTAACAAGTCACTTAGAGATGACCACAACAAGTTACTTGATAAGCACAATGAGCTAATCGTCAAACATGATGATATAACCGTGCTTAACATGTCTCTTGAGTCAAGTCAAAAGATGCTTAAGAAAGATCATGTGGTCTTAGAGATGAAGTATCAAGAGATTGAGCTTGCTTATGAGGCTATTTGTGCTAGTGGGTAAGAAATTGCTAGAGACATCACTAAGACAAATGCTTTTACTTCTTGTGATGATTTGATTGAAGAACCTAAGATCTTGCTAAATGATGAGAATGTTGCCTCCTCTTCCAAGACTAACCATGATAGGGTGAAAGCACTTGAAGATGAAGTAAGAAGCCTAAGATCTTGTGTGAAGAACATGGCCAAGGGTGAAGCATTGCATAAGGAGATCCTCTATCACAATGCAAGAGATTATGGCTCTAGGGGACTTGGCTCCTTCCCTCAACCCATCAAAGAGACTCGCAAGTCAAAGGAACTTTATGGGTGCTTTGTGAAGGAAGTTGGGTCTTATTGCCAACATTGCAAGATCACCGGTCATCACACAAGGGAGTGTCCTTTACCTTCACGTCCTTTACCTAAATTACCTTGCAACTATTGTTCCATGTTCAACAATAACCATTTCTTGTTGTTAAAGGATAGCAAGGGCAAGGTGGCGGCAAGGTTCATAGGGACCAAGGCTAAAATGAATCATCCTAGGCAAATTTGGGTTCCCAAAGCTTTAGTAACTCATGTGATTGGACCCAAACTTACTTGGGTTCCTAAATCTTCAACTTGATCTCTTTGTGTGTAGGTGAACTACAAGGCCGGGGGAAGTCTTTGGGTTCTTGATAGTGGATGTACTCAACACATGACCGGCCAAGTTAAAATGTTCACCTCTCTAGTGGATGATGCGGGGAATCATGAGCAAGTCACCTTTGGTGATAATTCTAAAGGAAGAGTTTCCGATTTGGGTGACATAACCATTGCAAAAGATCTCTCTCTTTCCAATGTTTTGTTTGTAGACTCTTGTAGTTATAACTTGCTTTCCATTGCTCAATTTTGTGATCTTTGCTTATCTTGCTTGTTTGATGATGAAGGAGTTATCATTACTAACAAGAAATCTAATGAAGTTGTGTTCAAAGGTTTTTGCCATAGGAACATCTATCTCGTAGACTTCTCCTCTCATGAAGCGAACTTGACTACTTGTCTATTCACCAAGACTTCCAAGGGTTGGCTATGGCATCGCCGTATTGCACATATAGGCATGAGTCAACTCAAGAAGTCTTTCAAAAGGGGTTTAGTTCTTGGTGTGAAGGATGTCACATTTGAGAAGGACAAATTATGTGGAGCGTGTCAAGCTAGCAAGCAAGTTGCAAGTCACCATCCTATGAAGGCCTATGTTTCTACGTCAAGACCTTTGGAAATCTTGCACATGGACCTCTTTGGCCCTACTACATACAAGAGTCTTGGTGGTAACCTCTATTGTCTTGTCATTATTGATGATTACTCACGCTACACTTGGACATTCTTTTTGGAGGACAAGAGCAAGACAGTCGGGATCTTCAAGAACTTTGCTACAAGGGCTCAAAATGAATTTGAGTCATCTATTGTGAAGATCCGGAGTGATAATGGATCAGAATTCCGGAACACTAAAGTGGAAGAGTATTGTGATGAGATAGGCATCAAGCATGAATTCTCTTCAACCTACACACCACAACAAAATGGTGTGGTAGAAAGGAAGAACAAGACTCTCATCACATTGGCTAGAGCTATGTTGGATGATTATGGTGTCTCTCAAAGATTTTGGGCGGAAGCTATCAACACGGTGTGTCATGCTTCAAATAGGGTGTATCTCCACCGACTATTAATGAAGACACCCTATGAGCTTCTCATTGGGAGGAAGCCCAACATCTCCTACTTCCGAGTCTTTGGGTGTAAGTGTTTCATTTACAAGAAGAGGAAGCACCTAGGGAAGTTTGAGAGTAGGGTAGATGAGGGCATATTTCTTGGTTATGCATCAAACTCCAAGGCATATAGAGTATTCAACAACACTTCACGTGCCGTTGAAGAAACATGTGACGTGGAGTTTGATGAATCTAATGGCTCCCAAGGAGATGGCTATTGTTGTGATGATGTAGGAAAAAGAACCTCTACGAGAAGCAATGAAGAAAATGGCTATTGGGGATATCAAGCCTAAAGAGGATGATGATACACCTTCTACTTCCCACAACCATGAAGACTCATCCTCTTCCGATGATGATAATGATGACCATCAAAGGCGAACAAGACAAGAAAGCCCATCTTCCTCACATGGACCACCTCCTACATCACAAGACACCCAAGATCAAGAAGAGGAAGAACCGGAAGTAGTGCAACCTCAAGATGATCCAACTTCTACCACACTTGAAAGGCGTACAAGGACTACATCAAACCACCCCATCAATCTTGTCTTGGGTGATCCCAAGGGTGGTACACGTACTCGCCGCAAACAATATGCTTCTTTTTCCAAACATCATGCTTTTGTTTCCTTTGTAGAACCCACTACTATAGAAGAACCTCTTGAGGACCCAGATTAGATATTGGTTATGCAAGAAGAGCTCAACAACTTCACAAGAAATGAATTTTGGGTCCTAGTAGAGCGCCCCAAGTATAATAACGTGATTGGCACCAAGTGGGTCTACCGAAACAAGCAAGATGAACATGGTGTCGTGGTGAAGAACAAGGCAAGACTTGTCGCCAAGGGCTACTCACAAGTAGAAGGCTTGGACTATGGAGAGACCTTTGCTCCGGTTACACATCTTGAAGCAATCTGTATCCTTCTTGCTTATGCTTCTTGTCACAAAATGAAATTGTTCCAAATGGATGTCAAGAGTGCCTTCTTAAATGGCTTCATCAATGAAGAAGTCTGTGTTGAGCAACCTCCCGGTTTTGAAGATACCACACATACTAACCATGTCTATAGGTTGATCAAGGCTTTGTATGGACTCAAGCAAGATCCTAGGGCATGGTATGAGAGGCTCCGGGACTTTCTCATCAAGGAAGGCTTCAAGATTGGGAGAGTGGACAATACTCTATTCACCAAGATCATCAACGGAGAACTCTTCATTTGTCAAATCTATGTTGATGATATCATCTTTGGCTCTACCAATCTTAAAGTGTGCAAGGACTTTAGTGATCTCGTGACAAGGGAATTCGAGATGTCTATGATTAGGGAGCTCAACTTCTTCCTTGTGTTTCAAATCAAGCAATTGAAGGAAGGGACCTTCATCCATCAAGAAAAGTACACTAATGATATTCTCAAGAAGTTCAAGATGGATGATTGCAAGCCAATCAAGACACCAATGCCTACTAATGGACATCTCGACTTAGATGAGGGAGGTAAACCGGTTGACCAAAAGCTTTACCGTTTTATGATCGGCTCTCTTCTTTACCTTACCGCATCTAGGCCCGATATCATGTTTAGTGTTTGCATGTGTGCTCGGTTTCAAGCCAACCCTAAAGAATCTCACCTAAGTGCTTTGAAAAGGATCCTTAGATACTTAAAATACACACCTAGCATTGGCTTGTGGTACCCCCATGGTGCTTGTTTTGAGCTCTTGGGTTATCCGGATTCGGATTTTGCCGGATGTCGAGTAGACCGCAAGAGCACTTCGGGTGGGTGCCATTTGCTAGGTTGATCTTTGGTTGCTTGGTCCTCTAAGAAGCAAAACTCCGTGGCCTTATCCACCGCGGAGGCGGAATACATTTCCGCCGGGGCTTGTTGTGCTCAAATCCTCTATATGAAGTAAAGCCTCTTGGATTATGGTGTGGTTCTAGATAGGGTTCCTCTCCTTTGTGACAATGAAAGTGCCGTAAAAATTGCTAACAACCCGGTTCAACACTCGCGCACTAAGCACATTGATATATGCCATCACTTCTTGCGAGACCATGTGGCTAAAGGTGATATTCTCCTTTGTGGTGTTCGCTCCGGGGAGCAATTGTCGGATATATTCACTAAGCCTCTTGATGAAAACACCTTTTGTAGGCTAAGGAGTGAATTGAATGTGCTTGATGCGTCTAACATCATATGATGCTTGTCATATAGTTTGCATTTGCATATGTACATGGTGTAGGGGCTTGTCTAACCTTGTTAAGATAGTGGTGAGTATGGATCTTGCTTGAGCCGGTGGTTCCAAAGTTTTGCTCAAGGCATGTTGAAAGGCTCACCATGAGTAAGCTTAACAAGGGTTCAAACTTGGCAAGATAGTTTATCTTTTCACTTTGCATCTTTGCTTGTCATATAGAATGCATTCATGTTTAATTTCATGCATTTGTTCTTGCATTGCATTACGTGAGGGGTGTCACAAAGGAAAATCACACTATGAGAAAGTTGCTTATCATTCAATGCAAATCAACATCTCCAAAAGTGTGATAATACAAATGATGGTGCTTAATGCCTATTGAGTTATGTCCTAACGAGCATAAAGTTTCTATCTCTAAGTTCAAAGGCAATAACTCATACATTCCCTTTTTGGATCTTTTTCACCTATTTTTCTAAAAAATTATAAGGTCTATCCCTTGTAGGGAATCTATGGTGTATATACTTGTATTTTGCAAAGGAGTGCTTGAGGGGTGAAGTTGTCACTCAGGATTGATCCAAAAATGTGCATGTGTTGGTGTTGACGGTTCAAAACCGCGTTCAACTACACCGCAAGTCCACGGAGTGACTTGGTGCCTTTTTCACCAAGGGAGGGGACCCCCTAGGTTCTTGTCAATCCACGGAGCAAGGGAATTACTTGCGTTTAACCTAACACTAACTTGGTTGATTAAGGACTTCATGATGTAAAGATTAATCTATAAAGTAAAAACACACTAACCCTAGATTATGTTTAAAGAGAAAGACAAAGGTGGTTCATGAGTATGAAAGACGTATGCCCATGGAGTCTAGATACTTGAGATGCAATCACCCAAAACATGGTGAAACCCCGATCCAATCTATCTAAGGATGTGAACAAAGAGTTAAGCGTTTCCCTTCCCTCGTACTAGTCACTACACGAAGGTAATCGTCTCTAACCCTAATGAACATGGTATGTTGACGTGATCTACGGGAGCAACCCCGATGGCAATGGTAGCGAACCTTAAACATTAAGCATCATCAACATGAAGGTATGCTAGATAAAGATCCAAACAAAGAGAGCGGGTGACTACATGTCAAGATCCATTACAACTCCATGGACAAATGATTACTTTACCCCATCAAGACGCTAGGCATGGCACCATTGAACATGGTGGATGCCTCTGATGGAGTCCGCCTCTCAGTGTCCTTCAACTCCGGCAGCACCGTGGCAAGGCCTCGGCGTCCTCCTTGCTCGTGGTGGCATCTGTTGACCTAGGTGATGATCCTCCTCGATCTTCACCCTCAAGATCAACCCTCTCCTTTGTGTTTGATCTCCCAAGGCTTCTCTAGTCGTCATTCGTGAATGGCTCCTCTCCCCAAACAATTAGGGTTCCGCGAATATATCACCGAAGCAAGGCGGCGTCGAACCATGGCAGAGAGGGGGTGGGCCGACCGGCCTGGCCCATCCTCAGTCCGGTTTGTATCCGTCTTTTGCCATGTGTCGTTTCTTGCACTTTGGGATTTTTCCTCCTTCGGATATGGGCTTTGGACGTCGTTATCTCCGTGACCAAGTTAAGGGGTGTTTATGCATGACCTTCCGGTCTTTTCATCTTGGTCCTCGGAGATTCTTCTTCGAAGCTCATTGGTCCTTGCCACCTTTGGAGTCAAGTTCACGCACGGTCGGAGCCTCTTGATCATCATGTAAATCGTCCTCTGAACCGTATGTATTTCTTCTCATTTAGTGCATGAATTCCTGCGTAAACATTAAAATCCAAAATACACATCCAATGATGAACTTGTTATATCATTAGTATGCCTAGTGGCGGGTTAGTTCCAAAATGAAATCCAAACTATAACATAACAAGTGTTCTTGTTTGACGGAAATCGATCGCCAACATCCCCCCACGCTTAGATCTTGCGCGTCCTCGAGCAAGTTGCTCAAAAGTTGATCATCCATGGAGTTTGAAAACATGCTTCGTCAAATCCTTCCTTTCAAGTTAGTCAATCATTCATCTTTATTATAAGAGACATGAAACAAAAATCATAATGTAAACATGGGTGTTTAGAAACTACCAATTCAAGACTTACCCCACAACTCTTACCTTTTCACTTGAGAGCTTCAATCTTCATCCACACTTGCTTTATTACTTCCTTTGGAGGGTTTTTGCACTTTTAAAAATAAAATTCCTACACAAAGATTAGACAAAGCCCTTCTCCAAGTTCTCACATGTCACTCATTAAGGTGGCTATCCTAGATAATTTTATAAACTCTCACCTCCCACAAGTCTCTCATGTGTGATGTAAGTGGAGCTATAGGTGTGGCTAGTGAAGTTAGCACAAGTGTTGTCAAGCTAAGAGAATCCTCTAGTGGTTGTTCACCTTCCAAGCCAATGATCATGAGAATTGTCCATAATGTAGGGGTGTCAAGGATGAGAAGATTTAGATTGGTGGACATGTGCAACGGGAAAAAGAATAATGACTTCAAGGCACTAATGATGTCCTCGATGTCGGATTGTACATGGTATGGAATAAGATTCGTTCCTAACATCGTGGCATCATTCTTTGCACTTCATTTGATCTTCACTTGACTTGTCATCCCTTATTTCACCTTTCTTGCCTTGCCTTGCATTTCCTTTCCTTTCTTTTCCTTCTCTTTTTTTTCATTTTTCTTCTCTTTTTTCTTTTTCTCTTGTGTGCGCACTACACACATACACATTTTTTTCTTTTTTTTCTTCACCTCTTTACCTTCTTCTCCCATGCTTTTCGCTCAACTTTCAAACATGATCACAATCTGAATTTTAAATATAAACATGCCTAAGGATTGAACGAATCTTTGAATATAGGTTGTGTTCAAGGAGTAGGATGATAAAAAGATGTATATAGGTTTGGGTAAGGAATCCGGCGATGTACGGGGCATTTCAATGTGAAATTCCTGCTATCGAATACATGAAGAGGCTAGTAACAAAAGGTATATATCAAGGACATGACCATTGTTTGGAATTAGACCTCCCAAGAGAGTAGAATCCTAACTTAACTCATCATACTAATCAACACTTATGGTGGAGCTCATGTATGTATGTAAAGGCTTTGTATAGGATAGGTATCACTCTCAACATGGAGAAAGAACTTGCTAACCTTCATAGCAAGATGTTTTTTCTTAATTTACAGAAATAAACCTCCAAAGTTTAGCAATACTAAGAGCATGGACGAAGCAAAGTCCTAGATTAAGTTTTGAGCATGGGTACTTTACAAAGGTAGGTTTCCACTAAGCACCACGTAAACAATTAATCAAAAAGCTCATACTCAAATAAGAAAGATAAATTAAAGATATAACAAGAAAAGAAACATGAGACTTTGCATAAGACACTTTTTATTTCTTTTTTCTTTGACTCAACGCTAATTTAAGACTCTTTCAAGCTAAAAAGATAAAACAAAGACTCACACACTCTTGCACTTGACTCAAAAATTAAAAACTAGACTCTCACACCACTTAAAGCAAAAGTTTAAAAAGGTAGCTAGCTAGCTCCCCCCCACGCTTAGATCTTACGACGTCCTCGTCGTAACTTTACAAAAGGCACAAGGGGAGAGAACTTTCTAACTACGACACCTAGTGGTACTTTCCGCACGAGTTGCACCACTCCTTCTTGAAATATTTATTCATCCCGAAGAGCTTCCTTATGTTGTGGTTGAGGCACTTGAAGTCATCTTCTGCCATGTGCTCCCAATGCTCAATTCGTTGTTGCATGGCGTTGATGGTGTGAAAACACTCATCAAGGGATGAGAAGAGCTCTGCAATGGCGTTGCGGCATGCCGCGCAACACACATTGTGCTCTTTATCCGGATTATCTTCTCCATGGTCTCCACCGTCCGGATCATTACTGCCGCCTGGGTTGCCTCCTTCGCCTTGCCCTTCCAGATGCTCCTCCAGCTCCTCCTTGGGCACCTCCTCCCAAACGTAGAGATCGTTGTCATCTCTTCCGCCAGCTGCCCACGAGCTAGGGCTTTGATCATCAGAGTAATCACTATCTCCATAGAAATCCGCCGTCTCGGGGGTCTTCTCCTTGTAGTCCTTCCTCATCTTCCCAAGGAGCCTCTCTGAGCGGTGAACGGGAGAAGCGGGCTTCTCCTTCTTCTCCTCAACCCAGGGATTTGGGCTAGCGACGCGCCTTCTTGGACCACGCCCTCCGCATTGAATCCTTGCGGTTCTCTTCACTTGCTTCTTGGGTTTTGGCACCTCGCACCGGCGAAGCTCCTCCATCACTGGGGTTGGAGAGGGGAGGCGTACTTCTTCTTCCATGGTCGCCTTCACCTCCTCCTTGTCCTTGGTGCCGCTCAAGGATGCCATGGGTGCTTGGGTGCTTTCGTGGAGGTTGGACATTGCAATTGAGATGCAAACCTCGAGCTCCCCAGACATCCTTAAATATCCCTGGAAAGATTCGGCCGAAACCCTCCCTTACCTATTTTTGTCACCCACGAAAAGGGAAGACAGGAAAAGGAAATGCACCGAACCGTCTCCCAGTGAAAGACGAGCGAAAACGGGTGAAAGGGGGTAGTGGGCCGGTCGGCATGGGCCGGCCGGCCTACCCCCTATTTTGGGCCCCCGCGGCCCAACTTTCTCGGCCCTCGGTGTTTCGTGAATACTAGCCTTGGTGGTGGTAGGGTCCAACTAAAAATTATGAAAAAGACTCGAAATAAATATGAAAACTAAAAACAAATACATATTTACAGAAAATGCACCTCGTTTTACGTCTTAGGCTTGACGCTCGGGCTCGTCTCCATGTGATATATGTTAATGTAGTCGATGGGCACGATGTCTTGTTCAAGAAAAACCTTTAACCGTTGACCATTAACCATATATTAATCTCCTTTCATGTCCATGATTGTGACCGCTCCATTTGGCGAGACCGAGTGAACGATATACAGTCCATCCCATTTACTCTTCAATTTTCCTTTCCCGAATATTTTGAACCTTGAATTGTAGAGGAGAACCTTGTCACCTTCTTTGAATTCCTTTGCTCGAAGCCTTTTATCATACCACCTCTTCATTTTTTCCTTGCAGATGGTTGCACTCTCATAAGCTTTGAGCCTCATCTCTTCTAATTCACTTATTTGAATTTTCCGTTTGATTCCCGCGGCATCAAGGTCAAGATTCATCTCTTTGATTGCCCAATACGCTTTATGTTCCAACTCCAAAGGTAGATGACACAATTTTCCATAGACAAATTGATATGGTGTCATACCTATGGTGTCTTGTATGCCGTTTGATATGCCCACAATGCTCCAACTAATTTCTTTGACCAATCTTTACCTCCCTTTTCAACGGTCTTGTTAAGAATGCTCTTGAGCTGCCTATTTGAAGTTTCCGCTTGACCATTGGTTTCTGGGTGGTAAGCCGTGGCCACTCTGTGCTCAATCCCCAACTTGGACAAGCATTTTCTGAAGCTATTCCTCGTGAAGTGTGTTCCTCCATCACTTATCAATACTCGTAGGACTCCATAGTGTGGGAATATAGTATTTTTGATCATGGATATGGATTCTTCCATTGAAGCTCTTCGACAAGGGATAACCTCCACCCATTTGGATACATAATCAACCATAACCAAGATATGCTCATATCCATTTGAACTAGTGAAGGTCCCATGAATTCAATCCCCCATACATCGAATAGATCAATTTGCAAGTTGCAATTCAAGGGCATAGCATTTCTTTGATTTATATTCCCCGTTCTTTGACATTCTGGACAAGAAGCAACATACCTTTTCGAATCTTCATGCATCTCTGGCCAATAAAATCCATTAGCCCATACCTTTGCTTGAGTCCTAAAATGTCCATAGTGTCCTCCATATTCGCCTGAGTGACACTTCCTCAATATTTCGCCTCTTTCATCTCTTGGTATACACCTTTGTAAGACTCCATCCGCTCCAAATCTAAAGATGTAAGGTGCATCCCAATAATATTTCCGGCTCTCGGCAATCACTCTCCTTTGAGCGTTCCTATCCAAATGATCAAGTGGCATTTTTCGTATGGGTCGAATAATGTTGATCATCCAAGTATCTTTGTCAAGGATGTGATAGAGATGATCATCTCTCATCTTATCTTCAGTAGGCTCTTTATCATCCTCACGATTCATCCTTGATAAATGGTCGGCCACAACATTCTCCACCCCCTTTTTGTCTCTAATTTCGACATCAAATTCTTGCAGGAGAAGGATCCATCGATTGGTTTGGCATCTTTTTTAGACAAGAGATACTTGATTGCCGCATGATCGGTGTAGACAATCACCTTAGAATTCGCAATATATGATCTGAATTTTTCAAAGGCAAACACTACGGCGAGCAATTCCTTCTCCGTTGTTGCACAATTTAATTGAGCTCCATTGAGGGTTTTGCTAGCATAGTAAATAGCATGTACCTTGCCTTCGGCATAGTCACTAGCATCGCACATTATCTCAAAAGGTTGATTCCAATCGGGCGGTTGGATGACGGGTGCGGTTACAAGAGCTCTCTTCAATGTCCGGAATGCCGCCAAGCACTTCTCATTAAAATTGAATGGCACATCTTTTTGAAGAAGATTAGTCAATGGCTTGGTAATTTTTGAGAAACCATTGATGAATCTTCTATAGAATCCCGCATGACCTAAGAAACTCCTCAAAGATTTGACATCCATTGGGGGTGGAAGTTTTTCAACCGTTTCAACCTTAGCCTTGTCCACCTCAATCCCTCTCTCGGATATCACATGTCCCAACACTATACCTTGTTTCACCATGAAGTGACATTTCTCCCAATTTAGCACCAAATCAACCTCTGAACATTTAGTGAGAACTTTATCCAAGTTTGCCAAGCAATCCGCAAAAGATTTACCATAGATGGAGAAATCATCCATAAATACTTCAACAATTTCCTCGATGAACTCCGAAAATACCGCCATCATACATAGTTGAAAAGAGGCTGGAGCATTGCATAAACCGAAAGGCATTCTTCTATACGCAAATGTTCCATAAGGGCATATGAATGTTGTCTTATGTTGATCATCCGGGTGAATAGGTATTTGCATGAACCCCGAGTACCCATCAAGAAAGCAAAAATATGCATGATTTCCTAACCTCTCAAGCATCTCGTCGATGAACGGTAGGGGGAAGTGATCCTTCTTTGTTGCTTTGTTCAATTTCCGATAGTCAATACACATCCTCCATCCGGTCACAGTTCTTTGCAGTATCAATTCATTCTTTACCACGGTCAAACCTCCTTTCTTAGGCACACAATGTACGGGGCTCACCCATTCGCTATGCGGCACCGGGTAGATGATTCCGGCGTCCAACAACTTGATAACCTCCTTCTTCACCACCTCTCGCATGGCATGGGTTAACCTCCTTTGATGGTCCACTACGGGCTTGCATTGATCCTCCATAGGTATGCGGTGAGTGCAAAATGCTAGGCTGAGTCCTTTAATATCATTTATCGAATATCCCATCACTTTCTTATGCTTCTTCAATAAATTCAGCAACATATCATTCTCCTCAGGACTCAATTCATCACTCACAATCACGGGATAAGTCTTGTCTGGCCCCAAAAATTCATATTTCAATCCTTTGGGCAATGGCTTAAGATCTACCTCCGATACTTGTGGTTTCTCGTGTACAATTTCTCAAAGATCTTTATCCTCCTCTAAGCTTCCGTGTTGCGGTTCTAGTCCCTTGGTTGCTTCCGCTAACTCTTCATCCAACTCATCATTAGATTGATTCTCCATAGCTCTTTGTAGCGGATCCCTGAAAGTTTCAACAAAACGAAGGCTCCCTACCTCTTCGTCATCAAGAGGTAGAGGTGGGGCAATTCTAGAAGCGGGAAGAAAATTGTATGTGTGATTATTTCCATCAAGATTAATAGTTACTTTTCCTTTTCTGGCATCTAAAACGGCATCAACCAACTTGAAAAAAGGTCTACCAAGAATTACATGATCATTCTTATCATATTAGACATCAACAATGAAGAAATCGGTTGGAATGCATTTTTCGGAAATTAAAACTTCTAGGTCACGAGCAATTCCTAGAGGTTTAACAATTCTACCATCTCCCATAATTAATTTAGTAGAGGTTGGAACTAGGTCAATGGTATGGTCATGAATTGCATCAAAAATCTTAGAAGACAAGACACTTACTTGTGCTCCAATGTCGCATAACGCCTTGCAATTAATGTTGTTGACCTTGCAATCTATACACGGCGATGTCTTCTCTTCGTCATCAGATCCTATGGCAAAAATTTCAGCGAGGCGGGCAAATGGTGACGCCTCGAACTTGATTCCTATAATTCTTTTAGCTTCGGCCACATGGTCCGGATCAACTTCTTCTTCGCTAAAAAGTTTTTGAAGGACCTCCCCGGTTGTCTCTATGTTGTATGAGTGTTCCACTTATTTTTCCGGTGGAAAATCTATCTCCAAAGCTTTTGCCATCCCTTTTTGATTAGGAAACGGTCTCCTCTTGTCAAAGATTTCTCCAAAATCAAGTGGGATCCAATCCATTTGCTCAAATTCCCTTAGTGGCTTCGCGCTTGACATAGTTCTTTCATTTGCTTTGCTCGTCTCGACGTGATCACTCTCCGGGATAGTTCTAGTTTCCTCATGTTTGGCTTCTTCAACCTTTTCAAGGATTGGTTCCTCTTTCTTCTCTTCCGGAGCCATATTTCTGAAAATTGCAGCAAGGGGTGCCACACTTGTGTCGCATTCCGGCTTTCTCGAAAGTTGTATTTCCCAATCTCTTCGCATGGCTGCGGCTTCACTTATTTTTTGTAGAAGTTTGGTAGCTTCCGTGAGTGTTTTCTCCATGAGATTCCCTCTTGCACACATTTGAACGTATTCCATGCAACTAGGGGTTAGGGAAAAAAGAATGTATGCAAAAGTATGTCACCCGGGAATCCGAGTCTTTGTCCTTGTTCAACTAGTTCATTGAATCGATTCCATGCTTGATCAATCCCCTCTTCTTCTCCTTGCTTGAAAGTCATCACTTGCATCCTTATATGTTGAACCTTGGTTATAGGGAAGAACTTGGCACAAAATTTCTTTACCAATTGATCCCAATTTCCCTCGGTTTCAAATGACGCAAATGAATATCACTTTGTTACTTCATCGGCAAGTGAGTAAGGAAAAAGATTCCATTTAAACCAAGTGTCGGGAACTCCCTCTTGTCACACCGTATTGCACAATGTCGTGAAGCGCTGGATATGTCTATATGGATTGTCTGTCTCTATCCTTCGGAATGGATTAGTTGCTGCCATCTTGATGATTTAAACTCTAATTTCGTACCTTGTCGCTTCGAGAATCGAATCCGACTCTTGTACTTGATGTCCTCACATCGAGGGCTAGCATAGTCTCTTAGTGATTTTTCTGGTTCCTCCAAAGGATTTCCAATGAGCGCCATCTAGACAATCAAAAACAAAACAAAAGAGTGTGTTTTTCTAGAACACAAAGGTTAGATGTTTATAATCAACAAAATAAATGAGAGATTAAACGAAGTAAACTGGCTTGCTCCCCGGCCACGGCGCCAGAAAAAGGGGCTTGTTGACAGTTCAAAACCGCGTTCAACTTCACCGCAAGTCCACGGAGTGACTTGGTGCCTTTTTCACCAAGGGAGGGGACCCCCTTGGTTCTTGTCAATCCACGGAGCAAGGGAATTACTTGCGTTTAACCTAACACTAACTTAGTTGATTAAGGACTTTATGGTGTAAAGATTATTCTATAAAGTAAAGACACACTAACCCTAGATTATGTTTAAAGAGAAAGACAAAGGTGGTTCATGAGTATGAAAGACGTATGCCCATGGAGTCTAGGTACTTGAGATGCAATCACCCAAAACATGGTGAAACCCCGATCCAATCTATCTAAGGATGTGAACAAAGAGTTAAGCGTTTCCCTTCCCTCGTACTAGTCACTACGCGAAGGTAATCGTCTCTAACCCTAATGAACACGGTATATTGACGTGATCTATGGGAGCAACCCCGATGGCAATGGTAGCGAACCTTAAACATTAAGCATCATCAACATGAAGGTATGATAGATAAAGATCCAAACAAAGAGAGCGGGTGACTATATGTCAAGATCCATTACAACTCCATGGACAAACGATTACTTTACCCCATCAAGACGCTAGGCATGGCACCGTTGAACATGGTGGATGCCTCCGACGGAGCCCGCCTCTCTGTGTCCTTCAACTCCGGCGGCGCTGTGGCAAGGCCTCGGCGTCCTCCTTCCTCGTGGTGGCCTCCGTTGACCTAGGTGATGATCCTCCTCGATCTTCACCCTCAAGATCAACCCTCTCCATTGTGTTTGATCTCCCGAGGCTTTTCTTGTCGTCTTTCGTGAATGGCTCCTCACCCCAAACAATTAGGGTTCCGCGAATATATCACAGAAGAAAGGCGGCGTCGAACCGAGGTAGAGAGGGGGTGGGCCGACCGGCCTGGCCCATCCTCGGCCCGGTTCGTATCCGTCTTTTGCCATGTGTCGTTTCTTGCACTTTGGTTTTTTTCCTACTTCGGATATGGGCTTTGGACGTCGTTATCTCCGTGACCATGTTAAGGGGTGTTTATGCATGATCTTCCGGTCTTTTCATCTTGGTCCTCGGAGATTCTTCTTCGAAGCTCATTGGTCCTTGCCACCTTTGGAGTCAAGTTCATGCACGGTCGGAGCCTCTTGATCATCATGTAAATCGTCCTCCGAACCGTATGTATTTCTTCTCATTTAGTGCATGAATTCCTGCGTAAACATTAAAATCCAAAACACACATCCAACGATGAACTTGTTATATCATTAGTATGCCTAGTGGTGGGTTAGTTCCAAAATAAAATCCAAACTATAACATAACAAGTGTTCTTGGTTGACGAAAATCGATCGCCAACAGTTGGCTTGTGTGTGACATTTGTCGGATCAAAAATGAGCTTTAGTTCAACATTCTGTTTTTGTCACCGTGGGATGAACCGCTGCTATGTAGGTTCAAGCGTCGGTTCATCCGGTGGCCGGGTCAGTTTGAATTTTTGCTCTGCGCGCCTCTGTTACCTATCGCCGGATGAGCTGACGCTCACCTCTGTGGATGCAGCGGTTCATCTGGTGCTACTGAGATTTGAGGCAAATTCAAACCTACGTAAGAATCATCTGACGAATCTAAAAAGAAGGCCATCGGTTCATCCGGTGATGCGTTTCACTAATCCACCCATATCATCCGACTATTCGACCGACGCTGCGTGTTTTTCTACCATCGGTTCATCTGGTGCTTCTCTGCAGCGTGGTCCCACATGTCATAACGGTTCATGGTCATTTTTTCCCATTCGAATCTCGCCGTACCGCCGCTCTCACCGCCGATTCACGTCGCCGCCGGCCACCACAGCCTCACGCCGCCACACCTGACCTCCGCCAGCCTCCCAGCTTCGCCGCCAGCCTGCTCCGCCGCCCCTTCCGATTGAAATTCGCGCGCGCACAGCCGCAAAACCTAGCTAGGGTTTGGACCGCCATCGCCGTTTCTGGTCGGGAGCCGCCGCTCCAGCTCGTCGGCGGCCATCTACGGATGCGCAGGACTCTCCTCCGCCCTCCACTACCTTTTCCCGTCGACCCTCTTCACAGTGGTGAGCGCCACCACCTTTTCCCCCGCTCCAGTTTTGTTGTTCATGCTCTGTTGAGGAAATTGCTGGTGATTCTGTGCAATTAGGCTATGATTATGAGCTCTACTTCATCCATGCTAGAAATCTTGCTCATTTGATCACAGTTCTTGCTCAATTTTCTGCAGAATTGCTATATCTCTCTGTTTTGAGCACTGTTCATGCCCTGTTTTTGCTTTGTTCATGACACAGTAGCCCTGTTCTTGTCCATGCACACACACACACACATCTGTTGCACATAAGGACAGTCCTAGATTTCACTCTTTCATATCATGTGCCATGATCATCTACTAGCACTTCATGATTAGGCTCTATCTTTTTCATGTGCTTTGCTTAAGGACCCCTTATCCCTAGTTATTTATCTTGTTTATATACTTCGCTTGCCATTCTATAATCTTCCATCATTTCTCTGACAGATGGCAGGCGACAAGAGGAAGGGCAAGGCCGTTCTTGAGCCGAAGAAGAAGAAGAGCAAGCAGGATAAGGAGTGGGAGCATGTACTCTGAGTGCCCGACACCCAGGGTCAGCCATAGAGGGGCATTCGGATTGGGAGCAGTACACAGGGTCAGGGGGAGCAGCCCCATGAGCAGCAGCCGTTACGCCATTCAGGCCGCACTGGTACCCGTCAGACGGAGACAGAGACTCCTCCCTCTGCACCACGTACCAGTCCTCGGACTCATGACGGACACACTCAGCCTCAGCCGACTCTGAGACAGAGGAGGACAGTAGCAGAGCAGCAGGTGGAGCAGGAACAGGAGGATCAGTCGAGAGAGGGCCCTGAGATTCGTATTGGTGCATAGCGAGCAGAGGCCTTCAGGGTCTATATCCATGATCTGAGGAGCCTTTCTGGTCTGAAGATCCAGAAGTTGAGGTTTGTCATTTAGGATGAGTGGTTCCCTCCTCAGAGAGAGGATTGTGACCCCCGGTTCTAGACTATCCTTTAGGAGAACTTCTATGCCTCCTATGTCAGGAAGGGGTCGCAGCTGAGCCAGCACAGGATGCTACAGTGGACAGCTCTCAGAGCAGCAGCAGCTGGAGTCCTGATTCTACCACACTTCAACTACTTACCAGGACTTGCAGCTCTTGTCAGTGAGAGGCCGAGATACGTGCCTGAGTGGGTCAAAGTGTTATATGTCACAGTTTACGTTGAGGATGCCCGGCTCTCTATTCGATTCATGTTTATGGGGCAGCAGTTCAGGCTCACTCGAGAGGGGATAGCAGAGTTCCTTGGGGTTCAGGTCGACGATACTTCGATACACTACTTGGCCTACCCCGACGTTGAGGCTCCTCGTCGTGCTCACACTCCTATTGTTCCGTCAGAGGAGGAGATCAGCTTCTTGTTCCAGTAGCTGTTCCTCCCCGGCACCCCTCGGACCCCTGAAAGGTTGACACGCAAGGCCTACGTGGTCCACTTCGCTCTCAGGAGGTCCCTTCTCTTCAAGATGGGGAATGCCGAGTCGATCACCGGAGTCCAGCAGTGGCTACTTCTCTACATCATGACTCACCGGCCGTTCGATATCGTGGACATACTCCTTAGTGAGATCAAGGATGCTATTATGGATGGGATGGGGATGACCAGGCAATTCCCTATTGCTCACTGGATCAGTTGGATGCTCCCACGGCTGGAGTCTCAAAGGTATATCTCAGTCTTGGAGCGATCCAAGTATGTCTTCAAGACCTACCAGCCGCCGATGCTAGGGGACAGGAGGCAGGGGCCCAGGGGCCAGAGATGAGCAGTTGAGGACCTTCAGGCTCGTGCTGCAGCTGAGGCAGCTATGGACGAGGCCGCATGTCAGGACCAGCTTCTTGCTCTAGCTGAGGGGCCTCTACCTGCATACCTTGCCACTGACACAGAGGAGGACTCGAGCGAGGACGAGGACTTTGAGCCCGAACCACAGCCTGTCCTCCGTGTTTGTCGTACTCACGACAATGAGGCTGGGGGCTCCAGTTTGCCAGGACAGAGAGAGGCTGAGTCACCGATACCTCCGATTCCTACTTCTTAGGTCTCTCAGTCCGACTCCTTGACTTCAGTGATCCAGTCTTTGGCCGACCAGTCCAAGGCCACTATGGAGATTCAGCGGCAGATGTAGGCACAATTCCAGAGGCAGCAGGAGGCCCAGCAGATCATACTCGACAGTATACGCCAGCAGCAGGAGGCACAGAGGCAGTAGATCCAGCAGCAGCAGATGATGACCGCTCAGTTGTTCTCGTTTATGTCCACCTGCTTGGGTCAGCTTTTCTAGCCCACTGTGCTTCAGCTTCCGACTCTACCTACCCAGCAGCTTCTTCAGCCTGAGCCGGCAGCTTCTCTACCTCCAGCCACTGTTGTGAGCCTCCCGATCCCGACAGTCTCGATCTCGACCTCACCGCTCTTACCGTCAGGGACTTTTATCACTCAGTAGCTCTCGACTCCACAGACGACTTCCTTACTTGAGCAGCTCAGGGCAGGGTAGTTCTCTCAAACCCCTTCGACTCAGCTGATGTGTCCCTTCCCGACAGGACCACTGCTCTTTGAGACACCGGCACGTCTTTCCTTGGGGTTCAGCTCGCCTATGCCGACGATGACTACTCCTCAGGCAGAGTGACTCGATCAGGAGGATCCCACACTTCGTTCTATCACTCAGTAGATCGAGTCCGAGATGGCAGCAGTGAGCTCTCAAGCGCTTCCTACCTCTACAGGCACCGACACAGCTCGTATCTCTTCGCCAGTCCGATCTTCAGAGCTGTCAGGGTTCGAGACCGACGATGGTGACACCTCCGAGTACCACGTCACTCCTTCTGTGATTGTTACCTCGATGCCGCCGACTTCTCCTCCACCTCAGTAGATTAGGACCCTTTTTGGTGCTTGTTGCCAATGGGGGAGATAGATAGGGGGAGCTTGGGAGTATGATTTGAGAGCTTTTGTGCCCCTTGTCTGTTTTATGGAGTTCATGATAAGACATGTATTTGGATCTTGTGTATGTTGATGGTTTACATGTCTACTCATGCATGTGTGTTTGTTTAATTAATGCATGTGTGCTTGTGTTTATCCTTTCCATGCATTAGTTGTAGAGTTTATGCTTTAATTTCAAATTCTCGTATATCTCTACTTGTGTTGTCATCTATCACCAAAAATGGGGAGATTGTAAGCATCAAGGCCCCACCACACCTTTGGTAAGGGTGTGTTTCGGTGATAAATGACAACCATATACTTGTGACTAACCTTTGTTTTGTAGCGGATTTATCCTTGGGTTATTGTCATAAGTAATAAGTGAAAAGAGACCCCTCAATTTCAAATTATGGATGATTAATGGACAAAGACTACAAGGCTAAGGATATTTTTAGTTCCAAGTGTCACAAGGAGATGAAGGACACTTGGATTTGCTAGTTTGTAGTGTTTGACCGTACAATTAAGAGGGGTTCATACCTGAGTAGCTTGACCATGCCAAATCCTATGCTATATTCATGCACTATCAAGCTCCTTGGTCACTAAATAGCTCAAGACACTCATGAAAACATATTGAAAGCAAAGGTGTTTGAATTGGATGAGTTGAAATGAAAAAGGGCATGTCAGATGATCCAACGCTATCATTTCTAGTTGCACCAGATGATTGATATGAAAGATTCAGAAGAAATCAGCACCGTCGGATGAACCAACGGTGTATCAGCAATAGCATCAGTTCATCCGGAGACCTAGGGTTTGGTAACAGTAATGATTCAAGTCAAGAGCCTTCAGGACAGGATGAAGCGACGGTCCAAGAAGCGGTTCATCCGGCGCACACATATATTTCATACAGAGACGCACCGAGTGAACTTGCTTCAGTACCAGATGAACCAACGCTCATGAAGACTACCAGCGGTTCATCCGGCGACTATGTTTATTCTATGCAGAGACATTTTGAGTGAAGTTGCTTCAGCACCAGATAAACCGACGCATCAACGGTGTATGCATCGGATGAAGTGGTACAGCGTTTGAGTTGAATGGCTATATTTGAAGACTCAGAGACACCGGATGAATCGACGCTGTCGTAGGGGGAACCGTCGGTTCATCTGATGGTACTACTTTTCAGAGGACTTTTCCAACGGCTAGCCTCCCTTGCTAGGCCTATAAATTGGACTCCCCTGCATCTCTTGAGCTGCCTTTGCTACTCTGAATTACTGCTGTAGCCAAGGATAAGGAGAGTTAGTGCTTTGGTCATTTGGATTTCATCTTCCTAGCCAAGAGGGATTCTTTCTTGGTGATCAAGAGTTTCAAGGTGCTTTCAATGGCATAGATGAGTGCATTGCTCAAGTGAAAGGTTGTGAGCTTGTTACTCTTGGAGTTTGATGGCTCCTAGACGGTCTCGTTGATTGGGGGTTCGTGGTGGGCTCTTGGAGATTGTGGGAGCCCCGGGAAGTTCTTGGTGTAAATAGATTGAGACCCACCATTCTGGAGATGGAGAACAGGTACTCTTAGTGAGCACTCAAGTCTAAGTGGCTTGAGGCGGAGCAAAACTCTTTGTGAGTGCTCCAACGTGGATTAGGGAGAAGCGTCAACTACTCAATACCATGGGAAAAAAATTCGGTTGTCTCGTGTCCTCTCTTTCTACCTTCTTGCACTTAATTCCGCATTTACTTTCAGCTCTTAAGTTCCTTTGCTCTTGTCTCCCTCTAGTTTGCTTTGCTTGTTGCATATCTTGACTAGGGTGCCTTTCTCTTGTTAGTGTGAACATTGCTAAGGAACTTTGTTGTTAGTATGCTTAGTTGGTAGGAAGAAACCTTTTTAGATGGGCAACACTAGAGATATAGGTTAAGGTTTACTTCTTGTACTAGAAATTTGAAGAAGGCCCATATTCAACCCCCCTTCTATAGGCCATCGATCCTACAATGCTCCCACATCTGAAAGTGCTGAGAGAAGCCATGTTCCAAGGCTGTTAATAATACTTGACAGTTCAACATCTTGAGATGCAACTCTGTATTGAAAAGTAGTTTTACAGATTACAATAATATATTTTCCCGGTTCGCAAATATAACACAGCAAGGAAAACATACTAGTCAAAGTTGTATTTTGGAAATCATGTTGATGTTCCAGAAAGTCACTTATTTGATATCTTGCTTTCACTGATCATAGTCTAGTACAATATGGTACCATTAAATGTCCTTGCTCTGTGTGTCGAAATTACTTTCGGCACGAAAGGGGTAAGGTAGAGCTACACCTATGTCAAAATGGGTTTAAAGAAAACTACACAATTTGGACTGCACATGGTGAGAGGCGTGGCCAGTAGCAGCTTGAATTTGAGGGTTTTGGTGAAAGAGATGACATGGATGCTATGTTGGCTGACTTAGCAGCAGCTGCTCCATCAATAGTGGATGAGGAGGAGCCAACAGCTGCTGCTAAAGCATTTTATAGGATGATTGCTAGTGCGGAAGAGTTAGTTCATGACCAAACAACACACTCTACTTTGTCAGCTACAGCTAGATTGATATCTATAAAGTCACAATACAACCTCTCTATTGCGTGTTATAATGATATTCTAGCACTCATCGAAGAACTCCTACCCGCTGATAGTAAATTGCCAAAGGACTTCTATTGTTCAAAAAAATTGTTAGAGGGTCTTGGATTGCCATATCAAAAGATTCATGTTTGCTACAACAATTGCATGCTTTATTATAAAGATGATAAGGATAAACTGAAATGTGACATTTGTAATACCCCTCGCTATGTGGATGGCTCAAATAAGATCCCACGTAAAGTATTGCGTTACCTACCCATAACAGAGAGGTTACAAAGATTGTACGTACATGAGCAGACAGCAAAACAGATGTGATGGCACAAAGAAGCCCCCCGTTCTAGTTCTGGTAGAATGGATCACCCACGTGATGGTGAAGCTTGGCAACAATTTGAAGATGATTTTGTGGAGTTTGCACAAGAGCCAAGGAATGTGCGCTTAGGTTTGGCAACAGATGGATTCACACCTTACAGCCTCACAGCTGCTTCTTATTCATGCTGGCCAGTATTTGTGATTCCGTACAATCTTCCACCGGGTGTTGCTATGAGGCCTGAAAACATATTTCTTTCTCTTGTCATCCCTGGTCCAGAACATCCTGGAAAAAACTTTGGTGTTCTAATGCAACCTTTAGTAGATGAACTGAAGGAGTTGATGAAGGGGGTTGAGACATGGGATGCCTCATTGAAGCGGAAGTTCACCATGAGAGCAGCATATCTCTGGTCAATACATGATTTTCCCGCCCTTGGTATGGTTGCTGGATGGAGCACCCATGGATTGTTAGCTTGCCACCGCTGTTTAGGTGACACCAATTCATTTCGACTCACTAAGGGTGGTAAGGCATCTTGGTTTGACTGTCATAGGCGCTTTCTTCCTATGGACCATGAGTTTAGGACCCAAAGAAATGCATTTAGAAAGGATACAATTGTGCTGGATGAACCCCCAAGAAAATTAACAGGAGAAGAAGTAGAAGCCCAAATGAACCTTCAAGTCGACAATAGGAATAGCTATAATAAAGAACACAATTGGACACATGTTACTGGTTTGTGGCAGCTGCCTTACTTCAAGAAGTTGTTACTGCCACACAACATTGATGTAATGCACAATGAGAAAAATATGGGTGAAGCTATATGGAACACATGCTTTGATATAGTTGATAAGACCAAAGATAATGTGAAGGCAAGACAAGACATAGCTTTGATTTGTAATCGTCCTAACATGCACCTTGAGTTAAAATCAAATGGCAAGTGGCATAGGCCAAGGGCACCATTCTGCATTGACAAGGATGACAAGCCTATCATTCTTGACTGGTTCAAAAAACTAAAGTTTCCTGATGGATATGCTGCAAATATCAAAAGAGGGGTTAATCTACAAAAAAAGAAGATATTTGGGCTGAAAAGCCATGACTATCATATCTTCCTAGAGCGCTTACTTCCTGTAGCTTTCCGTGGCTTTCTTCCTGAAAATGTTTGGCTTTCTCTAGCTGAGCTAAGCATTTTCTATATACAGTTGTGTGCTAGACAAATTAGTAAGAACACTGTATCAGCTTTGGAGCAGAACATTGCAGTTCTCATTTGCAAACTAGAGAAGATATTTCCCCCAGGATTTTTCAATCCCATGCAACATCTATTTGAAGGTTGCTCCGTGAAGCACAATATTTGCTCGCACGAAATTGCTCCGTGAAGCACAATATTTGAAGGTTCGGCCAGAATGGATTTCTGATGAGGCATGGCGCAAGATATGTGCTTATTAGTGCTCACCAGGTTTCTTACGGAAGCGTCGTCTTGGTCAAGCATCACAAGAGGAGCCTAACTTTACTCAAAACAGAGGTGGATCTCGACCACACAGCCAGACCAAGCGGTATTTGGTAAGTCAATGTGACTTTCTACTATATTTGTTACTGCCAGTGTGTTGCTGATTGTGTCCTATGTCCAAAGGCAAAGAAGTATGGCCCTGAAGCTGCAACTGACATCAACACATACTGCTGCATGAAGTCTGGTGTAAAAAATTGTGATAGCAATGGCAAAAGTGGTCCCATCCCAACAGAAAAGGCCCAAAGGCGTGTTGTAAGTTGCCACACTTTGTTCCTGTCATAATTTAATTGTTTATAACCCTGATCTGAAAGATAACTTGAGCCTTTTCCTTTATTAGGAAGATTATTTTGCTAGTCTTGAAGCTTTGCATCCAGATGACTTTGAGCAGCGTAAGAATGATGAGAAGCTTGATGCTGAAGCCTTGTACCAAAGCAGTGGGAATGGCTTGGCTCATGGTCGTGTGCCAATAGCAAATGGAGCTGTAAGGAAATGTGATATGAAAGCAAGTGCTAGGGGTACAAGACACTCAAACTCAGGATGTTATCAATATCTTGTGAGGCGGAACGCACAACTGGAGAAAGGCTACAAGATTGGCCTAGTTTTGAGCAAACATATGCCGGTATTTGAGCTAACTCAACTTTGCAGTCCTGTAATGATTCTTGCAAGCATTTTTTAATCACCTTGTGTTGTAGGATCTTTTTGCCAAGATGAACTTGCCAGTACCAGAAGACATAGTCGCCATTCTGGAAGAAACAAATACTAGTGCACCATCAAGTGAGCAGGTGCAGTACTACCATGCCATTTATTTGATCTTACCATTTATTGGTGCTTACCATTTGTCAACATCTGTGCTCATCTTACCTCACAGTGCAGAACATATATATAAATTTCAACCATTGTGTTCATTAGAAAAAAATATGATTGTGTGCTGCATGCACTGATCCTATAATACTTTTAACTGAATGTCACTATCCTATATTGCATTCTTCCAACCATTCATCTTTTTGATATCTACTTGCAGGCTAGTCAGTCGTCATCCGAAGCTGAAAATGGTACTGGCAGTGGCACTAGAGGCCATAGGCGTAGTGGCAATGGCAACGACACATCGGGAAACAGCATTGGTGCATCTGGCAATGGCAATGAAGATGACCAGACTCTGGAATGAAATGTTGAAGGGTGCAGCATGACTTATTTTGTGGATAGTGTACTAGATTTTGTGTAGTATCATGTGGTAGAGAGTGAAAATGCCTCTCCTTTTGCTAGCAGTAGGACTTGCTGCTTTTATGTAGTTGACGTCTAATGTAGTCTACTCATGAACTCTTGATCATGCCGTTAAACTGTTGGAGCATGGCAGCATGTGTAACTAGCCAGACATGTGGATGCTTGTACCTGTTAGTGTGCTATCCAGACATTTGGGAAGACTATGGATGATTGTACCTGTTGGTGTTAGTATAATTAATTTGGATGGCTTATGTGACTTTAATATCTATTGTTTATCTTGACATTTTAGTTAAATCGATGTTTATGAATGCTTCTTGAACATTTAAATTTAGCTGATTATGGTAATTGCAAATTGATGCAGATGGGTTTCCTGTCAGCCTATACCGTCAGGAATACATGTGAACCCCCTTCGGCGCAGTTCTTTCCTGACGGCCTCACCCGTCAGGGAAAGCCTACTTCCTCCTGTCGGTTCGTTGTTCCTGACGGTAATCCCTGTCGAGTACTTGCGCCAGGAAATGGGTTTGGCCGGCCGACGGCCACCCGTCAGGGAACACCGACAGGAATGTTTTCCTGACGGCCGGACGACAGGGAAAGAGCCCTACTCCTGACCACCTATCCCTGTCGCCACGTTCCTGACGACCAACCGTCAGGAAAGGTATTCCTGACGGTTTTCCGTCCATTCCTGTCGGTGTCCAGCCGTCAGGAACCTGCGCTTCTGGGGTAGTGTCTGGACAGAGTAATTAATTGAATATTAGAAGGCTAGCAAACATTTTGTGTATATGGTGTATGGTCCACACCTAAGCTTTTAACTTACAGTCTGCACAGTTGTTAGCTGGTAGGCTGGAAACAAAATTAATGTTTCAGTTAACTGAGAGGTATGTTGTTTTACTAACGTTCTTTGGCTTGTGTAGGTTAGCTTCCAAAGATAATGGCTCTGACTGTTTAGAATGCTGCATGTAAGGGATACAGTAGTAGGAGCACCCATGACAAGTTTTGACTTTCGAGAATGATATGGTGGTTGTGGAAATTTTCAGAGAAAATTTTTGGGGTTCCATTTCAAGATTTATTAGGAGTATTAAACATAGACTTATTACAAAACTAATTACATGAATGGACTGGAAATCGCGACACGAATCGATAAGTCTAATTAATCCGTCATTAGAGATTGGTTATTGTAGCATGATGTTGTCTAATCGTGACATAATTAAGCTCGTTAGATTCATCTCGAAAATTAAGGTAGGGGTTGTGGAATTGATTTTGTCATTAATCCACATTTAATACTCCTAATTGTGTCCGAAGATTGATGTGACGGATAGTTGGTGAAACATTTGGGAACTAAACACGGCCCGAAGTAGTTCATATTGCGCACTGCACTGCTACAGGAAGGTACTACAATGGAGAAACTATGACCAGGGTGATATACAGAATAAGAGAGGAAAAAGAAGAACCAGAGGAAGAAAAGGTGAAGATGGGGGAGGAAGAAAAAGCACCCCCCACCCCCTATATATTAGACCTGCTTCCTCCACTGGGCATACATATTTTGTTTGAAAGTATCTCCTTAAATTTGATCAAGAATAGAAACAGGGAGAACAAAAATTCATGGACATGTTTCACCACATGTTTCAGGGCGGCTTTGCGGTAGTTGGCAATGACTCTGGCCACTGGGTCAAGACATGTGCCTTCCTGAGCTGGTAGTGCTATTGGTTGACGATAATGGATATGAAATGTGAATCAGGCCAAGGAAAAAGGAGTGCCAATGGTCAAAGATCAAACAATCTTGTGCATGGACTATTGTATTAGACTGACCTTTTGCAGGTCTTGGACTAGTAAGTGTTCTCTCTCGAATGCGATTAATAATTCCTTGATCTCCTTGGAGCCTTAAGTTAGAGAAATTGAATGACATTGCTCCGAAGCTCCTTCTCATCATCTGCACCACCTGCTGGGTTATCTTCATGAGCAAAGAATCCCTAATGGATATTTTTGTTTCCGCAGTCCTGGGTGAAGTAGCCTCTAGATCCATTAGTTTTTTCATCAGCAAAAGCGCCATGCCTAATGTGCTGGTGGTTGACGACAGAGTGAAAAGGGCGCTCCTCAGGGCTCAGGTAATCGTCGACGAGGCCACGGGACGGCACATCACGAACCAAGCTATGCTCCAGCAGCTGGACATGCTGAGAGATGCCATGTACAGAGGCTGTTACATATTGGACACTTACCAACTTCATCGTGAGGAGGATGCCAAAGATCGGGTTATGAGTCATTCTTTATCTCTCTCGAAAGTAAATTCTATAAAAGGAATCTGTTCTTCCAATAGAAAGAATCTGCTCTTAGAACAATTGCAAGTGGCCCTTGACAAGTTGAGTTTTATGATCCTTGATGTGAAAGAGTTGGTTGCGTTCTTGCCGAGCTATCCTCGCCTGAACTGCCAGCCTTATAGCATGCATCTCCAGCTGAGCAACTGCATGTTTGGCCGCCAGATGGAATATGAGTTTGTGATCAACTTCCTGTTGCACACACAGCCTCATAGTTCCCAAGAATTGGAGGTTCTGCTAATTGTTGGTCCTAGCAAAGTTGGCAAGAGCACCCTTGTTGCTCATGTTTGCAAGAATGAAAGGGTCCGTGATCATTTCTCAGAAATCTTCTTCTTGCGCAACCATGATTTTATAAATGATGACCTCTCCCCATTCAGAGGATGTGCAACAAGACAACAAAATCTCACATCGAACTCGAATAAAGATAGGGGATGGCTAGTTGTTGTTGACTTAGTTGGTGATCTTAATGAGGATGCATGGAATACGTTATATTCTTTTTGTAAACAGCGAATTCCAAGCACCAGTAAAATCATAATCACAAACAGATTTGACAAGATCACGAAGTTTGGAACAACACGTGCTCTAAATTTGAAGTACGTGTCCCGTGAAGCATTCTGGTATTTCTTCAAGACACTTACATTTGGCAGCATGGATCCCAAGATGCACCCAAAGTTTATGCATGTGGCCATGGAGATAGTTAACTTGTTGGACAGAGACCTCATTGGTGCAAACATAATGGCTCGTTTGCTAAGGGACAATTTTGACGTCCACTTTTGGTGCAAGGTTCTAACCTTCTTGAGAGGGGTCGTAGAGAAGCATGTATCCAACTTCGGTGTTCATCCATTTGATCTTATTAACCAGAAAAAACCTGTCCATCTTGGGGGAATGGCTGCACCTTTTGAAGATCTTATATTGTATTATGAGCATCAAATCTCTTCACAAGAGGATTTTCCAAAGATAAAAATAGACGATGTGATGTATGGAAGTGTTAAGGCTCTTGGGAGATTGGAGCTGCTAGGATGGAATTCTCCAATACCGCCCTACTATAGCTATGTTGTTACTTGTGAGGTGCGAGAGCTAAAATGTAGAGTTGCCAAAAGGAAACGTTCCATAGAAAATGGAACAACTCTTTGTTAATTGGATTTGTTGCTAGGAATATCTTTGTATGTTTTGGTAGGGTGTCACAAGCTGCAGCATAATAATAATAATGTCACAGGTTGCAACATTCTAGAACCGTACTCTTTTTCATGTGCAAAGAGTTACTATTAGTTATTGACATTTAACAGAATAATGCATGATGCTGAGGCACATATTCTTCATGATATGATGAGTCGCTTGTTAATGTTTTACTCCAGGAATATAGTATAACCTGCCCCATAATCTTGGCATCAGGGCATGGATATTTGTTTCCTTTGTGTTCTCAGTTCAGCCCTGCATGCCATTCTGTGTGATCAGAGCCTCAGATGCCCTGTTCGCCTGGCTGGCGACTGGTGGCTAATTTTGATTTGTTCTGACAGAAAAGTACTGCTGGCTGATAGCTGGTGACTGATTTGTTCTGAGAGAAAAGTACCGCTGGCTGGTGGCTGATAAGCCAGACAAACAGGGCGAGATTGGCTTGTGTGTCAGACTCACCATCGTCGGCGACCCACCGCTGTAAGGCAAGAATGCCGAATAAGTCCTAGCTGCATTCAAGCAATAGGAGTATGATGGTGTCGATTATCGAACATGTAGCAGATTGGTAGTTGAGGAGAACATGGTAACTATTTTCTGTAGAATCTAGATATGATGTGTGTTCAGTCTCCTGTAAAAATCTTGACATTGTATATTATCTGGTACTGTTTTAGACTCGTATCTGGACAATTCAATTTCTTCCTGACAAACTTGAAATGACAAATTGATCAATGTACACTGGCTAGTAGGCTACCACATGTTCCTGACCTCTAAACGATACTGTAAGCACACATCCGGCTTTGGGCACCATGGCTTTCTTGCAGGAGAACCTGTAGGATATTGCCTCTGCAGAGACAAGAAACGATGTCAATCGCCGAAGGAAATCTACAGGATGGCAGAGACGGCAATTTCGTTTCTCTTGTTAGCCCCCTTCGTCTTCCTCTCGACACTCCGACAGGCTGTCTGGCGGCCGACTGTCCGGCTGTCAGGCGGCGACACTCTTTAGCAGAGCTGCAGAGTAGAGTTACAAAAACTACAGAGGGTGTGTTTAGTTTTCTGAATTGGGATGCAAAATTTTGGATTTTGCACGGATTTTGGGCAGAAGTTCCGAACTGAAAAGCACTGTAGCACTTTTCGTTTGTTTGTGGTAAATATTGTCCTACCATGGCCTAACTAGGCTCAAAAGATTCGTCTCGCAAAGTACATCCAAACTGTGTAATTAGTTTTTGATTTCATCTACATTTAGTATTCCATACATGTGTCGGCATTTTTGATGTGATGTTTGATGTGATAGGGAATCTTCTTTTTGCATAGTGAATTTTGGGGGAAGCTGGTCTTCTAAACACACCCAGAGTGTGCTGGCGCAAAACGAACTCTCTCTGCTGATATAGTCCGACCGAGGCGATGAGTGGGTTGGGGTCAGCACTTTCGGCCTGGACGAAAGCCACCGGCGGCGCGACAGTTGAAGAAGGAAGCGAGGGGGGAGCCAAACCAGGGGGCAATTCACTTATTTCATATCCAAAACGCGGTGGTTTCTGCAAATATTCGGATCGCGATCCAAACCAGAGAGCTATGTGTAAATAATCGGATCATGGTTATAAATCAAACCCAAATCAGGGGGCTATGTGTAAATATCCGGATCACGCTTACTGCGCGAGTCCGGGAGCGTTTTGCAAGTTTCCTGTGCGGGTGAGATGTCGCTCGTGAGGTTGCTCGACCACTGGCGACTTCCTCCAGCCCTGGTGATAAGCTTCCAGGCTCTCCTCCCTCTGATTAACAACCCAGCTGTTTTGTGATTGGGACGGCACTCCGGCCTAGCGCGCAGGCCGCTCGAGGCCCTAGCTCCTCTGCGGCAGCAGTGCCGGCTGGCTTGAGATGGCGCCACCGTGGGCGGGCAGCTCTGCTCGCCATTGCACTGCAACAGCAGGCTACACTCTGCACATCTCTGCCTCCCGGTATTCGTCCGTACTCTGAACTCCATTTTGCCCTGTTCTGAACTCCAATCTGAAGCTTGGCTCTGCATTTTGTTGCAATTGACTCCAGCATTATTTCTTTGTTGTTGATCCGATTACTCTGATTTTTTATATGATAGCTTAAAATAACATAAATTCATTTAGAAATGTTCTGATGACTGCTTGATTTTTTTTGTACCTGTCAAAGAAATTGTTCCAATAAATCCTGTCTGCAAGGATTGGAGACTGATACCTTGGAGATCTCAAGTACCTCTGTATTGTAGCAGTGTTACTACTTGAGTTGCTGTCAGAGGCAGAGTCAAGAAGAAACTGTTGCTTGTATTCATTATGATTTCCTTGCTAGAGAAGGCTGTGTTAAATCCTATTCAGTGCCACTCAATGCTAGAGACGTTCTTTTGTTTCAGTTATCACAGAATCTAAACATTTTAGTCTTTGAATTTTATTTTATTTTTACTTGACTTCATTTGTGCATCATAGACTACCTATTATATCCACTTGTTTTGTTACCTAACTTTGAGAGACTAATGTCTATTTACTTGAATAAAACCAATTGAATGTTTACTTACTTAAATAAAATAAATTTATTTCAGAATGTATCCTGATCAGTGATCACCGTACTCTTTACTGAGGACAGGTGCCTGATCTTGTAATCTCTCCTTGAAGAAATGAATTTCAGTTGGTCTTTCTTAGCTCCCTGTTGACTTAAAAAAAAGTTCATTCACGATTGCAGAAATAATGGCCTTCATTGTGGAAATTCTACTATTAGAAGATGATGCAAGGGGATGTAAATTGGCTCAGGGGAGTTACATAGTGTGAAATCCATCTCCTTTTGTGGTCGTTTAGTTTTTTTTCTTTTTTCTTTTTGACTAATCTAGTTTACCAAACAGCTATACAGCCCAAATTTGTTCTCAGATTCCAGTGTTATTTTTGAGCAACGTGGGACAAAGTCACTCGGAACAATCAGGTCCACAGGAGGCCCAAAATGTCAAACATCGAGTGCAGGGACTCCTGGAGTGCATTGACCTTTTTGCAAGATGGAACATGTACCGTTCAACAGGTTATTGTTGTAGTTTTGACTCAGGAATTTCACACCATTCAACAGGTTATTGTATGCAAATCCCAGTGTCATGATATATATACTCTAGCTTGCATATCACAAATCAAACTATATATGCTCCCACATCTGAAAGTGCTAAGAGAAGCCATGTTCTAAGGCTGTTAGAGCATCTCCAGCAATGGCCCCTATTTAGAGCCCCTACTTTGATGAGTAGGGGCTGCTCCTAACCTTTTGGAGTTGTAATTTTGTGTTCAACTCCAGCAACAACCCCTACTTTAAACCCCCTATTCTAACCTTACATGTGGGACCTACTCATCAGTGGGTATCTTCTACCCTGACCTCTCCTTCCTCCCAATCCGATTCCCCCATCGCTACTCTCCCTTTCTCCATGCACATCCGGAAGTGCGACGGCGACTGCACGGAGGCGGCGCGACCTCCGGCCGCGCGCGGAGGCGGGCGGCGCGGGGGAGGTCGACCTCCCAGCGTGCGCGTCGGCGGCGCGGAGGGAGGCGGCTCGGCGCGGAGGCATGGCCGCGCGCGGAGGCGGGCAGCGCGGGGGAGGTCGACCTCCCGGCACGCGCGGAGGTAACATGGAGGCGTGGCCGCGCGCGTGGAGGCGGCTCGGCGCGGAGGGAGCTCGACCTCCGGCCGCGCGCGCGGAGGCAAGCGGCGCGAGGGAGCTCCAGCTCCGCTAGGCGTAGAGGCGGCCGGCATGGCGCAGAGGAAGGTGGCGCCCGCGGAGCTCCGGCACGTGGCGTCGGGAAGCAGATCTGGCTGGAGCTGGACCTACAGCGATGGCGGCCCCTCCTCTCCTCCAGCGACACGCCGCTCCTCCAGCCTGGGCTCCGGCGGCGCGGATCTGCGCGTGACTTCGGCGACGGTGCAGCAAGGAGGCAGCGCGACGCGGGGGGAGCTCGACCTCCGGCCCGTCGCGGCAGGAGGGAGCTCCGGGCGACCAGAGAGGGGAGTTCCTGGCGTGGGAGGGGCCGGCAGGGGAGGAGGCTCCGCTCGGTGGTGCGCGGGGGCAAACAGCCAACCACTGAGTAGGGGCCTTCTCTCTCCCCCCGCAGGAGAAGGGGCTGGAGGGGGGGATTTGGGTGCCCCCCTAGAATTGGTGCCTGAGTAGGGGCCCTGCTGGAGTGCAATTTTTTGCCCTCGGCCCCTACTTTTCGAGTTGGGAGTGGAATAGGGGGTCTGCTGGAGTTGCTCTTAGATACTCGATACCTTGAGATGTGATTGTCTAGAAAAGTAGTTTTACAATGGTATTTTCGAACTCGGAGGGCCTCCGCATTGGGGACCGGAAGGAAACACTGAGTGGGGGCCTCCGCGTCATCCGTACAGGGTGACTCGGAGGCGATTTCAAACTCCGCCGTCCAAGCCGCTGACAAGAGCTCTCTCGGCCGCCGCCCTCCGGCCAGCGGTGCGCGGCGGCCAGCGGGGGTGCCCAACAAAACTTCCCCTCGCAACAACCTCCATCCCACCCTCCTCTCCTCCCTTCCTCTCCCCTGTTCTTGAGCTCAAGTTGCCCGACAATGGAGGTGGCGGGCTGGCCGGTCCGTGGTGGATCCATGTCTTCTGAGGCCGGATCCGTCGCCCCTGCCCCGGATCTACCCACCCCGGCTTCATTCATTGGGCCGTGCGGTCCCGCTCACAGTCCGTCTCCTTCCCTGTTCCTGTGCCCCAATCTCTCTTCCTTGCTGTGTTGGGCTTGGAGCTCCAGTAGCGTCAATGGCCATGGTGGCCGCCCAAGGCTGCAGATCTGGGGTCTCCGAACTCGATCCGGTCCCCACTTTACCGGATCTGGGGTACCCTCGATGGGACAGAGACGTGGCTGTCGTCGATGGTGGGTCTCTTGTCCTCCGTTCGGGTGCGTGAGCACCAATGCCCGAGCATGGCACCCCGGACTCGGTGCGTCCGGTGCTTGGCCTCGGGGTGGGCTGGTCGTGCCCATACCCCGAGCGGTGGGGGGCTCGGCTCGCCCGACCGCTGCTGGCGGGGAGTCGAGCTCGCCTGGCCGCGATGACGCTCATGCCCTGGGTTGGCGGCGGCGGGACTCTGCCTGCCCGGCCAGCGATGCGCGGGTAACGAGCCTGCTCGGCCGGCGGCGGCGAGGAGTCGTGCTCGCCTAGCCTGTGCAGCCTCCACGCCAGTCGTGCTGCCCTCAAGGCTGCCACATCACAACCGGTGGCTGTGCTGCACTGGCAGGGTGGGGACTCACTGAGAGAAATCCTAGACTGACGTGATGCTGATGCTGACAACGGCGACACCCACATGTGCCGTTATTCCTTCATGGAGGTGTTGTTTCAATGTGTTTCCGCTTACATGCTGGTGTGGCTGCTGGTTAGGATGGGTTTCGGACAGGAGAAATCCTAGCTCGGCTTTGGCCAGTGCCGTCACCGACGACGCTCTCAGGCATCATGGTTCTCCTTGGAGACGATGACGAGACCGTCCATCCCAAACTAGTGTCGTCCACACACAAGTCGGATTGTTTGCTAGTTGTTCTTATGCCCTCCTCCTTACTATTCATTGGTGAGGCTGTCATTGGTCGTTTGTTGCCGTTGTGATTTGGCGAGTGTCCTCTTTCGGTGCCTCTATTTCGTCGATGCTCTTCTTGTTGATGGTGACAGAAAATCAAATGTCGGGTGGTGTATCCATCGCTTCTGTCATTCCCCCTCAAGGTTTCCTCCTCTTGAGCGGCGTTGAATGGTGGTATGTGGAGCTCGGATGTGCTGGAGGTGGCGCCGTTAGCTCTAAGGAAGGTCGTCATTTCCGAGGAGCTTTGGCTTGCGCGCCCTTTCGCCACCCTAAGTCCCCTCTTGCTATTGTCACTCAGATGGAGGGCAGCAGCAGGACGGTGTAGCCACAAGGGGTGGGGCAAGGTGCAACAGTTATTGTGAAATCGGCAAGTATGTTGTTCGGTGGAGGTGTTATTCGGTGATAAGTGGTTGTTTTTCGGTTATGACTTGTTTTGTCTTTGAATTGTATGTTAGTTGTGTTCCTCCCCTTCATCTGTTGTTGTACTCTGGTGTTGTATCTGCTCTCATCTCCTGCTACTTCCATCTTGGCTCTTGCAGCCACTGTAACCGTGCAAATGTTGTACCATTACCGGCTTGTCGGCATCTGTGGTAATATAATTCAGGTGGGACTTTTCGCCCCCGGTAACCCATAAAATATTGGTATTTTTTCCCGGTTCGCAAATACAACAAAGCAAAAAAAAAACTAAAGTATTCAAAGTTGTATGTTGGAGATCATGGGCGTGTTTGGATTGTTGGGGGTAAATTTACGGTAAATTTACCCCAATTTAACACTTTTGAGAGGCAAATGAAATTAGAGGAGGCTACACATTTACCCCACCACATTTACCCCACATGTTTGGCACCTTTGGGATAAATTTGAGATGAATTTGTCCCATTTATCCTATTTACCTCTCCATCCAAACACCCCCATGTTGAAGTCCATAAAATCAGTTTTTTATGTTTCTGATAGAGCAATTAATTGAATATTAGAAGGCCAGCAAACACTGTCTGCACCTAACCTTTAACTCATAGCCTGCACAGTTGTTAGCTGGTGTCCTGGTAACAAAATTAATGTTTCAGTTAACTGAGGTATACTAACCTTCTTTGGCTTGTACAGTTTAGTTTCAAAAGATAATGGCCGGGTCTGTTTAGAGTGCTGGAGGGAAAAGGTTAGTAAGAACACGCATGACAACATTAATTTTAACTTTTGAGAAAGATATAGCAACTCCAACAGTTTGCTATTTTAGTTTGGCATCCATCTAATTTTGGCAAAACATGAAAAAATAGCCTCCAACAGTTTGGCAAAACAACTTGGCATCCCTCCCCTCCCCGCGCGTATATATGGACGCAGCTATCCGCGGCACATCCTTCCGTAACAGAAGAGGTGGAAGGGTATAAAAATAATTTTGTTTTTTCTTAGGGTTCCTGATTTAAGTTTTAAGAGGTGGAAGGGTAGAAACATATTTTTGTTTCTCTCTCAGGTTCCTGATGTAAATTAAATCTAGATTTGGCAAGTGAATTATGCCAAACTGTTGGAGATGAACTCTTTTTTTACTTGACATATCTTTTTTAGAAGTTGGCAAAACACCATATTTGCCAAGTAAAATTTAGCAAACTCTTGGAGATGCTCAGTTCCTTCTCATTTTCCAAAGTAGTTGACTGTTGTGGCATCTCCGTGTTGAACACTGCACAGTAGCAAACTCTTGGGTGTGCATTTCATTATGTGAAGGCCTGTTTACTTTTCTAAAATTTCACAAACTACTCGTCACATCAAACTTCGGATACTAATTAGGAGTATTAAATGTGGATTAATCACAAAACCCATTTCACAACCCCTATCTTAATTTTCGAGATGAATCTAACGAGCCTAATTATGTCATGATTAGACAATATCGTGCTACAGTAAACAATCTCTAATGATGAATTAATTATACTTAATGGATTCGTCTTGGAATTTCCCGTCCATTCATGTAATTAGTTTTATAATTAGACTATGTTTACTACCTCTAAAAGACCTTGAAAGGGGGTCCCAAAATTTTGGTGAACTAAACACAAGAACAAGACTAGAAAAGGGGGTAATAAGGTATTCATGGAGATTGTGAACCACATGTTTCAGGACAGCTTTGCAGTTTTTGATGATGCATGTGGCCTCAGGGTCAAGATATGTACCTTCCTCAGCTGGTAGTGGCGTAGTGCTATTCCTTTACAATGATGAAACATCTCGACCATGGACAATTGTATTGGACCGACCTTTTGCATGTATTGAACTAGTAATCTCTCTCTTGCTCGCTCTCACTTGCATTTAGTAACTAACTGATCCCTCGGAGTCTTAACTCTGAGACATCTCATGTTGTTGCTCCAACGCTCTGTTCTCTCCACCACATGCTGGGTTTCTTCCTGAGCAAAGAGTCCCTATTGGAAATTTTTATTTCTGCAGTCCTGGCTGAACTTGCCTCTAGATCCATAAGTTTCTTCATCAGCAAAATCTCCAAGCCTAAGGTGCTGGAGGTGGAGGACAGACTGAAAAAGACTCTCCTCAGGGCTCAGGTAATCTCCAATGAGGCAACAGGACACTACATCACGAACCAAGCTAAGCTCCAGCAGCTGGACATGTTGAGAGATGCCATGTACAGAGGCTATTACATATTGGACACTTTCAGATACCAAATTCATGGTGAGGAGGACACCAAAGATCAGGTTATGAGTCGTTCTTTACCTCTCTCCAAAGTAAATTGTATAAAAGGAATCTATTCTTCCAATAAAAAGAACTGCTCTTAGAACAATTGCAAGTGGCCCTTGACAATTTGAGTTCTATGATCCTTGATGTGAAAGAGTTGATTGTGTTCTTGCCAAGCTGTCCTTTCATGAACTGCCAGCCTTATAGCATGCATCTCCAGCTGAGCAACTGCATGTTTGGCCGCCAGATGGAATCTGAACTTGTGATCAACTTCCTGTTGCACACACAACCTCATGGTTCCGGAGAATTGGAGGTTCTGCCAATTGTTGGTCCTGGCAAAGTTGGCAAGAGTACCCTTGTTGCTCATGTTTGCAAGAATGAAAGAGTTCATGATCATTTCTCAGAAATCTTCTTCTTGCACGACTATGATTTTACAGATGACCTCTCCACATTCAGAGGATTGAAAAGGCGGAGAAATGAACGCCACGAACCAAGCTTCATCATCCGATAAACGATGGAACGGGAGATCAAGGGTGTCTCGTTGTGGTTAGGAATGCTAGAATTCCGATCAGTTGTAGATGAAGGGAAGAAGGGGATTTCGACCCCGTCGGAGTCCTTGGCGGCGGGGGCGACTGCCTTCCTGGTGGCGCCCGCGGCGGAGTCATTGGCGACGCCGGCAGTGGAGTCCATGGCGGAGGCGGATTCCATGGCAGCGGCGCTCTCCTTCGCGGTGCCGGCGACTTTCTTCATGCAGTGGTGACGATCTCGCTGGTGGAGGCCACCACGGCGCGGCAGACGAAACGACCGGGATGGGGTCCGCGGCGTGCGTGCGTGCGAGAAGGATGGGTCGCGCGTGGGATTAGGGGGCAGGGGTGTTTTCTGCAAATTGCTCTCACTTGTTGCACAGGCCATCAGATCTAGATCTAACGTTCCACATCGGAGTTTGCATAGTTTGCACAACTACCCTGGTTTTCACCTGATATGCTCCCACCTATTATATCCACTTGTCCCCCTCAAAAAATTATATCCACTTGTCCCCCTCAAAAAATTATATCCACTTGTTTCACAGCCTAACTTTTTTTTAGATAATGGATAATTAAATCCGGCCTCTACATCCGTAGATGTACACAGCCAATTATTACAATGGGCAACCCAACGTCAACAAAAAGTATACGGGTAGCAAAACGGGCAAAGTGCACCATGCTAAAGTAAACGGAAAAAATTATTCCATCCTCCATTGGTAATCTGTAGAGCAATGACTTCTAGTTTCCTGCTAACAGCAATGAGGGATTCCTTAGCCTGCTCATCACGCTGCAACTGGGCCCAAAAGCGTAACCAATAAGCTCCCCTGAAAATAACCTTCAAAATCGAAATAAACTTCGTCTTTTTCAAGACTAAATCATTTCTGCATTTCCAAATAGCCCAGCAAAAGGCAGCAACACCAACCCAAATCAGTTGCTTAGACTTCTTATTTTGATTATTGAGCCAATTAGCAAACATTTGGTTAACAGATCGAGGTTGGTTCAGATTAGTAGCATAGAAAATAAACCTCCACATCATCTTTGCTAAAGGGCAATCTATAAAGAGGTGCTGTATCGTTTCGTTCATATTACAACACACGCACTTCTGACTCCCTTTCCAATTTTTCTTCGCAAGGTTGTCTTTAGTCAAAACGACACCCTTTTGAAGAAACCAAAGAAAAATCTTGATTTTTAGAGGTAATTTCTATTTCCAGATCTTCTTATGCTGAAAAGGTGGATTGGTATCTATAGAATCAAGATACATCGACCGGACAGTAAAAAGTCCATTTTTTGTCAGCAACCACTTAAAATAATCATTACCCTCCACTAAAACAACATTAGAGACTCGGGCTACTAGGTGAAGCCATTGTCTTAGATTATTATCCACCAACGATCGTCTAAAGGTTATATTAAGAGGGATAGAAGACATTACTTTAGAAACCGTAACCTGTCGATCCCGTGCTATATTATAAAGGGACGGGTAACTATCCTTGAGAGGCTTATCATCTATCCAAGTATCGTCCCAAAACCTTGTGTTGGTTCCATCTTTAATAAGAAAAGAACCTTTAGCAAGAACCTCATCTTTAATACGCATGAGGCCTCTCCAAAAATGCGAGTCATTTGGTTTGGATGAAACCTGTGTCAGGGTCTTGGTTCTCAAATATTTATTCCTTAGCAAAGATTGCCATGTCCCATTGGTGTTCAGAAGGTTAACTAACCATTTAGCCAAAAGACATTTGTTTTGAATTTGTAAATTCAAGATCCCAAGACCACCCTGATCCTTGGGGCGGCACAAGATGTCCCATCTAGCAAGCCTGTACTTATGTTTTGTAGTAGAGCCTTGCCAGAAAAATCTTGATCTGAAATGATCCAGATTTTTAAGAACTCCCTTAGGAATCTCAAAGAAAGACATCATGAACATTGGAAGACTACTTAAAATAGAGTTAAGCAGCACCAATCTCCCCCCATAGGAAAGGTACTTTGCTTTCCAACATGATAGCTTTTGCTCAAAGCGTTCTTCAACTTTACTCCATTCAGAATTTAGGAGTTGTCTATGGTGCATAGGGATACCTAAATACCTGAAAGGGTAAGCCCCTGAATTACAACCAAAGAGAGAAGTATAGTATGACTCCATATCTTTGGCTGCACCATAGCAGAAGATCTCACTTTTATGGAAATTGATCTTTAGTCCAGATAACTGCTCGAAAGCATATAACAGGAGCTTAAGATTTTTTGCTTGCTCTAGGTCATGGTCCAGAAAGATAATAGTGTTGTCTGCATATTGTAAAATAGACAAACCATCATCCACTAGATGTGGTATAACCCCTCTTATTTGTCCATCCGCTTTCGCTCTATTAATAAGCAGAGCTAGCATATCAGCGATGATGTTAAATAAGATGGGTGACATAGGGTCACCTTGTCTGAGGCCTCGTTTCGTTTGGAAGTATGGGCCAATGTCATCATTAACTTTGACTCCCACACTCCCTCCCGTAACCATGTTTTGAACCCATCTGCACCATTTAGGTGAGAAACCTTTCATGCGAAGAGTTTGTTGTAGAAAGGACCACTTAACTTTATCATAGGCCTTTTCAAAGTCAATCTTAAAAATGACTCCATTAGCTTTTTTGGTATGAAGTTCATGGATGGTCTCATGTAGGATAACAACACACTCCATAATATTTCTACCAGGCATGAAGGCAGTTTGTGTTGGGCTCACCACAATCTTGGCCACTTTATTTAGCCTGTTAGTTCCAACTTTAGTAAAAATCTTGAAACTAACGTTGAGGACACAAATGGGTCTATATTACTGAATTTTAGTTGCATTCTCAATTTTTGGGATTAAAGTAATGATCCCAAAATTGAGGCTAAAAAGATCTAGAGTTTCCTTGTGGAACTCATTAAAGAGGGCCAAAAGGTCCTCTTTTATCAACCCCCAAAACACTTGATAGAATTCAGCCGGGAAACCATCTGGTCCAGGAGCCTTATTATGCTCCATTTGGAAGATTGCCTCTCTCACTTCAGACTCAGTGAAACCGGCAGTAAGGATATCATTTTCCTCAGAGGTTACTTGTGGAATATCTAGAATTTGATCTTCCATCAAGGTTACCTCTGTCTGTTCTGGGGACCCAAAAAGATTTTTATAGTAATTGGTGATATAACCTTTTAGACTGTCAACACTAACAACAACACCTTGGTCATCCTCAAGCCTATAAATATGTTGTTTACGGTGTTTGCCATTGGCAACCAGGTGAAAAAACCTAGTATTAGCATCTCCTTCTAAAAGACTTTTGACTTTAGCCCTCTCATACCACTTAAGCTCCTCCCCCCTCAAAAGAGAGACCAGACGCTCTTTAAGATAATGTTTTAAATTGATCTCCTGATTAGACAGCATATCAACTTCTGCCTTTTTATCAAGATTATGCAGAAGAGCTAGGAGATTTTTTTTCTCTTTTTTATATGACCCCGCAATATTTGACGCCCAGCCTCTAAGATGTTGTCTTAGCCTGCGGATCTTGGATTGCCACCGCTCTAGTGGACAAGATCCATAGTTATCTGATTGCCAAATATTTGCCACCATCTCATAAAAACCATCCCTCAGCAACCATCCCCTTTCGAATCTAAAAGGTCTGGTTGTGGATTGGTGAGTGGAAGCACCTGTAGAGACCACAAGCGGAGTATGATCTGAGATGTTCCGATCTCTCGATTCGACCATAGTTAGAGGGAATTTATTTTCCCACTCCGTACTAACTAAAACTCTATCTAGTTTTTCGTAAGTCGGATTGTCCCCCGATCCCGCCCAGGTATATTGGCGGCCTGTCATGTCAATTTCCCTAAGATCAAGGGACTCAATGACAGCATTAAAAAGGGATGGCCATTTGTGATCAAAGTCTCCACTGCTCTTGTCTTCGGGCTTTCTCATAATATTAAAATCCACAGCCTAACTTTGAGAGACTAATGTCTTCCCATTCGAAATGCTTGAATAAAATACACACAAGTAAACATTCGATAGTATCAGTTAGCAAGTTCTCCTGAAATAGATGAATGTAACATCTCCATATTTGAGGTTGGACTAAGTTACTGCAATGGATAAGAGATGAGCAGGGTGTGTCGTGTGTGATTTGTTTTGTGAAAACTGTAGTGCTTGATCAGGTATCCACTTTTAGATACTTGATTTGATCAAGAATAGAAGGTAGTCCTCCACCAACATGTTTGGTACAAATCAACATCTTTACATTAGAGCTCTTTTTCGGTACACAATACCACTCTTTGGTAGTACGGTGGTATTGTCGGTTTTTTTGCTGTGGGTAAAATGGTAATTTGGTGAACGAATATTATTTGGAAAAAACATACCGCCGACAAGTACAGTAAAAACATACCACGTACAATACCTAAATCGTTTCATATATCCAATTTCATATATTACAACAAAAATATTTTTCATTTCCAATAATACCCATATGCTACCAATACCACCTATGAATACCACCCATACCACACAAAAAAACCGGTGGTACATTATTAATCTCAACCGTCCGATTCTTACAAATAGATCCTTTCCTATTACATACGAGTCCTTTTAAAGTGGTGGTACAGGGTGGTATTGTGTACCGAAAAAGACCTCTTCCATTAGTGGCTTTGAATCCATAAGAAAAGACATAGAAGTTAGAAAAATGACTCACAAATGTTGACTAATTAATGATCATGAAGGTAATGGTCATTGTGAGTTTGTGACAAGTCCTCCTGAAGTAGCTGACCGCAGCTTTTCCACATTGTAGGCTGGAAGCTGGACTCCACATGAGTTGGTACTGCAATGGAGAAGGTAGGAAAATGTGCTTTTCATCATGAGAAAACTGAAGTCATGTTTGATCAAATCTCTCAATTTGATCAAGTTAAGAAACAGCGGAGGAAACTTAGGAACTAATGATGGTGATGGCTCACTATGCAAAGGCAGCAGAGTCAAAAGAGCTGAGGTGGTAGTGGTACTGGTAGTATTTCTTGGCCACGTGGGAGAGAAAAAGCCAATCAGGCAAAGACAAAATGAGTTTGAAAGGTCAAACATGCCGTGTATGGACTACTGGACATGACTGACCTTTTGTATGACCGGATTTCTCCATTAAATCACGATTCAGAGATATCTCGTGCCATTCAAGGAGTGCTGTTCGTTCTTACAAGTCACATCCACCTATTGCATTTCTCTTCCAGAGGAGAGAGTTCCCAAATGGACATTCTCCTTGCTACAGTTCTGGGCGAGCTGACAACTAGATCAATAGATTTCTTCATCAGAAATACCTTCAAGCCAACAGCACCGGACGTGGAGGATCACCTCCGCATGATCCTTCTCCGGGCACAGGTCATCGTCGATGAGGCCATGGAACGGCGGATCACAAATCAAGCTGTGCTCCAGCAGCTGGACAAGCTCAGAGACGCCATGCACCGAGGGTATTATATTCTCGACACCTTCAGATACCAATCTCACAACAATGAGCAGGCCAAAGGTCAGGTCCTGAGTCACTCTTTATCTCTGTCAATGTTAGATTTTCACCAAGGTATGTTTTCACCCTGTAAAAATACACCAATTTTGGAACTGCTGCAAAGGTCGCTTGATGATTTAAATCCTTGAAGCGCAAGAGCTAGTCTTGTTCTTGACAAGCTATCCTCGCCTGTGCCGCCAACCTTATAGCATGCATCTCCTGCTGGGCAAATGTATGTTTGGCCGCCAAATGGAGTCAGAACTTATCATGAACTTTCTGTTGTACACACGACCTCATGGTTGTAAAGAATTGGAGGTCCTGCCAATTGTTGGTCCAGGTTTAGTAGGCAAGAGCACCCTTGTTGCTGATGTTTGTGAGGATGAAAGAGTCCGTGATCACTTTTCAGAAATCTTGTTCTTGCACGGCCATGATTTTATAGGTGATGATCTTTCTGCTTTAAGAGAAGGACATGCAATGAACCGTGTAAACTTGAACAGAGATAGAAGATTACTAGTTGTTGTTGAGTTAGCTGGTGACGTCAATGAAGATGCATGGAATAGGTTGTACTCTGCTATGCAGTATGTGCCAAGTGGTAGTAAATATTGTCACAAGCCGGTCTGACAAGATTATAAAGTTTGGAACAACACAGGCACTAAGAATGAAATATCTGTCATGTGAAGCATTCTGGTATTTCTTCAAGACCCTCACATTTGGAAGCACAGATCCTGAGGTGCACCCGAGGTTTGCAAACCTGGCCATGGAGATAGCCAGGATATTGAACATTAACGGATGCTGGATCGGTGCAAACTTGACCTCTCATTTGCTTAGGGACAACTTTGACATCCACTTCTGGTGTAAGGTTCTAGCATTCTTGAGAGGAGTCATGCAGAAGCATGTCTCCAGATTTGGTGGGCATCCACTTGAAGTTAGAAACCAGAATAGACCTGTGCATCATGTGAGGATGGCTGCACCTTCTGAAGACTTTGTGCTTTATCATCCCTACCAACAATTTTCACAAGAGGAGGTTCCAGAGATAAAAGTCCTAGATGTGATGTATGGAAGTGTTAAGCCTTGTGGGAAATTTGATGTCCTGGTGTGGAGGTCTCGCATACCGCCGTACTATAGCTATTCCAATAATACTTGTGAGATCCATGAACTAAAGAGTTGCAGGTGCCAAGAGGAAGGGTTCTAAAAAAACAGAGTGACTGTTTGTTAAAAAAATTCTATTGTTAGGCTTGTGTAGGAAGATAGGTGAACATGTTCCTTTCTATTGACAGGATGTTACAGGTTACAAAATTATTCAACACGACTGCTACTATCTTGTCATGTGTAAATTACTAGTAGAGAGAATGACGCATGATGTTGAGGCATATATTTTTTTTGCTAATTACACAGTACATCGGAGATACTCACAACGCACGCATACTCATCCCTATGAACACACGCGCGCAAACCCTACCCCTAGGAGCATCTTCGAAGACTGGGCCGGCAAATCCTCAAGATTGACGAAGTCACCACAGGCGCCTCGCTGTCGACGGGAACGTCACCTACCACTGAAAGCACAAACGCCATTAAATCCTGAGAAATTCGCTCCCACGGGGATTCGAACCCAGGACCTGAGGTGCTACCGAGGCTCTTGTAACCACTATGCTACATGCCCTTTCGCGTTGAGGCATATATTTTCATGACGTGTAATACAAGTACTAGTTCAACAGTTTGATCTTTGCCCTTCTCTTCTGACTTGGTATATGATGGTGTCGATTATCAAACATGTGGTAGCCTACTAGCCAGTGTACATCGAAAAATTTGTCATTTCAAGTTTGTCTGGAGGAAATTGAGTTGTCGAGATGCGAGTCTGGAACTGTACCCGATAATACAATGTGCCAAGATTTTACAGGAGACTGAACATACATTATGTCTAGATTTTACAAATTACAGTTGCCATGTTCATTACCTGAACTGCCAATCTGCTACATGCTCCTGGCTTTGGGCACCATGCCTTCTTGCAGCAGAGACTGCAGGATATCACCTCTGCAGAGACGAGCAACGATGTCAATCGCCGGAAAAAAATCTACATGCTTCGTTTTCCCTTGTGAGTCCCTTTCGTCTTCCTCTTGACACTATGGTCGGCTGTCCGGCGGCCGGTTCAGGTCCCTCTATTCACCCTGTTCGGCTGTCCGTCTGTCCGGTTCAGGTCCCTCTATTCACCCTGTCTGGCTGTACGGCGGTGTCACCCTGTTCCTAGAAGAGTCTCATGATGAGACTCCCCGTCGTCACCGCGACCTGTGGGACATCGATGCCATGCTAAGAGATCAAGATCGAGAGTTGAGACGTCAAGTGCAGACCCTAGTACAGCGAATGGGGGCCATGCAGATTCAGATGGCTCAATTGGCTGACACTAGGAGACGGAGGGACATGCCAGAAGATCGGGACGAGGAAGACGCTGATTATGACAGTAACAGCTCTTCAGAAAGCGACCTGAGGCGTCCTGAAGTAAATCCATTTGCGCGACATCGACGTGAAAGGGGTCGTGTTCCTGCTGGACATGAAGACAATTGGCGTTGTTGTTTTAGAGTGAATTTACCTGAATTTTCAGGAGGGCTTTCGGCTGAAAATTTTGTGGATTGGTTGGATCAGGTTGAACGCATATTCAAATATGCAGATGTACCTGAGGAAGAGTGCGTTTCTGCAGTTGCAATGCAACTAAAGGGACGTGCTTCTGTCTGGTGGAAGAATCTAGACAAGAGTCCACAAGTTCGTGGCAAAAGAAAAATTGATACATGGCTGGTCATGAAGGAAAAGATGCAACGTGAATTTCTTCCTTTCAATTATGAGGAGTCATTATTTATGCAGCTCCAAAGTCTTCCCCAAGACACTACGAGTGTGGATGAATATACAGATTAGTTTTACCAATTAGTTTCACATAATGACGTAAGTGATTCTAAAAGTCAATTGGTGGCAAGATATGTTGGTGGCCTGCGAAAATTGATCCAAGATGTGTTGGCTTTGCATACAAATTTCACACTTTCAGAGGAATATCAACGGGTAGTTGCTATTGAGAAACAACAACAGCGGGCATGGCGTTCAAATACCACTCCATCTCGGTCACAGTCTAACAGCCCTGCAACAGCAATGGAGGTTACTGACAGCATAGATATCAGATCTACGGGCTCTATACCCAAGGCCAAGGGAACCACTAAAGCACCCAAATCATCATCTTCTAGGAGTGGTCGTTGTTTCAAGTGTGGCTCTTCAGACCATCAACAGAGAGACTGTCCAAAGAATAACAGTAGGGATGGTAAGGGCTTGATGGCTGAATTTGATGAAGAAAATCATCAGCAAGACAACCCTTGTTGACAGTTCAAAACCGCGTTCAACTTCGCCGCAAGTACATGGAGTGACTTCGTGCATTTTTCACCAAGGGAAGGGACCCCCTAGGTTCTTGTCAATCCACGGAGCAAGGGAATTACTTGTGTTTAACCTAACACTAACTTAGTTGATTAAGGACTTTATGATGTAAAGATTAATCTATAAAGTAAAGACAAATTAACCCTAGATTATGTTAAAGGAAAAGAGAAAGGTGGTTCACGAGTATGAAAGACGTATGCCCATGGAGTCTAGGTACTTGAGATGCAATCATCCAAAACATGGTAAAATCCCAATCCAATCTATCTAGGGATGTGAACAAAAAGTTAGGCGTTTCCCTTCCCTCATACTAGTCACTACGCGAAGGTAAACGTCGCTAACCCTAATGAACATGGTATGTTGACGTGATCTACGGGAGCAACCCCGAAGGCAATGGTAGCTAACCTTAAACATTAATCATCATCAACAAAAGGTATGATAGATAAAAGATCCAAACAAGAGAGTGGGTGACTACATGTCAAGATCCATTACAACTCCATGGACAAACGATTACTTTACCCCATCAAGACGCTAGGCATGGCACCGTTGAACATGGTGGATGCCTCTGATGGAGTCCGTCTCTCGGTGTCCTTCAACTCCGGTGGCGCCGTGGCAAGGCCTCGGCGTCCTCCTTCCTCGTGGTGGTCTCTGTTGACCTAGGTGATGATCTTGAATCTTCACCCTCTCGATCAACCCTCTTCCTTGTGTTTGATCTCCTGAGGCTTCTCTGGTTGTCTTTCGCGAATGGCTCCCCCTTCCCAAACAATTAGGGTTCCGCAAACTTATCAATGAAGAAAGGCAGCGGCGAACCAACGTGGAAAGGGAGTGGGCCGGTCGGCCTGGGCCGGCCGGCCTATCCCATTCCCAGCCCGGTTCGCCTCTGTCTTTTGCCACGTGTCATTTCTTGCACTTTGGGGTTTTTCCTCCTTCGGATATGGGCTTTGGACGTCGTTATCTCCGCGATCAAGTTAAGGGGTCTTCACGCATGATCTTCCGGTCTTTTCATCTTGGTCCTCAGAGATTCTTCATTGAAGCACGTTGGTCCTTGCCACCTTTGGAGTCAAGTTCACGCACGGTCGGAGCCTCTTGATCGTCATGTAAATTGTCCTCCGAACCGAGTGTATCTCTTCTCATTTAGTACATGAATTCCTGCGTAAACATTATACTCCAAAACACACATCCAACGATGAACTTGTTATATCATTAGTATGCCTAGTGGTGGGTTAGTTCCAAAATGAAATCCAAATTATAACATAACAAGTGTTCTTGGTTGACGGAAACCGATCGCCAACATCCCCCCACGCTTAGATCTTGCGCGTCCTCGAGCAAGTTGCGCAAAAGTTGTTCATCCACAGAGTTTGAAACATGCTTCGTCAAATCCTTCCTTTCAAGTTATTCAATCATTCATCTTTAATATAAGAGACATGAAACAAAGATCATAATGTAAACATGGGCATTTAGTAATTACCAATTCAAGACTTACCCCACAACTCTTACTATTTCACTTAGAGATCTTCAACTTCATCTACACTTGCTTTCTTACTTCCTTTGGAGGGTTTTTTTGCAAACTTTTTAAAAATAAAATTTCTGCACAAAGCATTAGACAAAGTCCTTCTCCAAGTTCTCACATGTCACTCATTAAGGTGGCTATCCTAGATAATTTCATAAACTCTCACCTCCCACAAGTCTCTCATATATGATGTAAGGTGGACCTCTAGGTGTGGCTAGTGAAGCTAGCACAAGTATTATCAAACTAGGAAAATCCTCTAGTGGTTGTTCACCTTCCAAGCTAATGATCATGAAAATTAAACCATAATGTAGGGGTGTCAAGGATGAGAAGATTTAGAATGGTGGTCATGTGCAAAGGGAAAAAGAACAATGACTTCAAGGCAGTAATGATGTCCTTGATGTCGGATTGCACATGGTATGGAATAAGATTCGTTCCCAACATCGTGGCATCCTTCCTTGCACTTCATTTGATCTTCACTTGACTTGTCATCCCTCTTTATACCTTTCTTGCCTTGCCTTGAATTTTCTTTTCTTTTTTTTTCTTCTCTCTTCTCTCTCTTTTTTTCCTTTTTCTTTTTCTTTCTCTTCTTTTTTTTCCTTTACTTGTGTGCGCACCACACACATATATTTTGTATTTTTTCTTTTCTCCCCACATCTTCATCTTCTTCTCCAAAGCTTTTCGCTCAACTTTTGAACATGATCAACAATCTGATTTTAAAATAAAAACATGCCTAGAGATTGAACGAATCTTTGAATATGGGTTGTGTTCAAGGAGTAAGATGATAAAAAGATGTTTATATGTTTGGGTAAGGAATCCGGCGATGTACGGGGCATTCAATGTGAAATTCCCGTTACCGAATACAGGAAGAGGCTAGCAATAAAAGATATACATCAAGGACATGATCATTGCTTGAAATTAGACCTCCCAAGAGAGTAAAATCCTAACTTAATTCATCATGCTAATCAACACTTATGGTGGAGCTTATATATGTATGTAAAGGCTTTGTAAAGGTGTTGACGACTGTTAAGTACTACTTTTAGCCCTCAATATTCTCACATAAATGGAGGCATATGCATTATTTACTTGCATTTTGGTTTGAATAATGTAGTTCCACTTGTCCTTGGAGATTATTTGTATGTAGGTGAAATACTGTTGATGCCTTTTAGGGCCAACACACGAGAGCACTAGACCGTGCGGGTCGCGAACGGACCGAAGAGCGAGGATGCTACCGGGACCGGTCAGACCGGTCAGGCGCACCGGTCTGACCAGTGTCCTAGGGTTTGGCTCAAGTCGATCGTTCAGGAGGATAACTACCACTCTTACATGATGGAGGACGGCTAGGTTTACGAGCAAACCAGCAAAAAGATAACCAACGCACTTACGTGGCGAAGAACGACTAGTTTATAAGCAAACTAGCAAAGGCTGTCGAAGCTCTCGCCCGGGAGGGACTAGGACGTCATCTATGACCGTGGAGATCAAGAGACGAGAAGCATGGAGGTTGGAAAAGCTAGGGTTTAGAGTAAAAAGTAAAGGTAATGATAGATTCGATTGTGTCCTCCTCAATCGGCCGTGGCCCATCATAAATATAGGGTGGGGAGGTCTTGCCCCAGTAGGAGTTGAAGCCTATATAAATACTGTGTCAAAATACAACTCCTAACTCGGATTTGGCTGCAAGCACCGGTCAGACCGCTGGGTCCTACCGGTCAGACCTAGACGTTCCACATCCGGACTCCGAACTAGACGTTCCACATATGCATTTCGATCGTCTCGACGAGATCTACGCAATGGTGAAGTCCAATTGGCATTTTGAGCACTTTGGTTTGACCGGTCTGACCGGTGGGGGTGAAAGGTCAGACCGGTCAGGACTGCTGAATCGGCCATATGGCCAATAACTGATCAGATCAGTTTGGCCTTGTCCTAGTAGCCAGATCAGACACTTTTGACTATGATTATATGATCCAAATGTCCATCTTGATCATCTTGGCAAATAGTTCACCTTGATAACTCGAACCTATGATTTGACTTGATTTGGCGTTGCTCCAAGTGTATCTTCGTTCCTTTCAATGAAATCACATCCAGAATGTCCAAGATGAACTCCCTGTCATGTAAAATGCATATCCAAGCCAAACTAGCAAAATATCAAGGATTAGCACTAAATTGACACTTCTAGCCTTTAGCCTCACATATCTCGAACTGTGCCACTTTTGGGTGTGAACATATGCCCCCCTGTTTCTTGGTAAAGCTTGCGCACCAAGAAATACTTACCATCCCCAAAACTGTACAAGAACAATATTGAACACAAGTGTAGCAAACAAGTTTCACCTTTTTAAGGACGATAACATCTATCAACCATTTTACTTGATTTTGACAAATATAAAGATATACACTTGTTGCTATCGTTTATACACATTGTGTGTGTGAGACAAGCCTGAGTACACACTCCCTCGGCTGTGGATCCTTGAAATATTATCTCAAAGTCATTCTCACACTTGTAAGCTTTTGTGAATGCATACATTGACCAAATCGCTATAATGACAATTGGTCTTTGCAATACTCACTAAATTGACAATGATGCAGTATAGGACAATTCAGATTTACATCCACATGGTTTTCTGACCTGAAATAATATAAAATGAGTAATCAGCCTAAAAGGTGAATATAACACAATTACCTTGTAATTGATGGCAGCCAGATTACTCTTGAACCATCCTTGTTTGTTTTCGACTTAATCCTTCCAATATATCTCAAATTATGTTAACAGTCGCCAACAAACTTTATCAAGCATCAATCTTGGCTTTAACAAATTTCGAGATCTGGACAGCCAAACCAACAGCCACACCGGTCAGACCGGTGACAAGGATCGATTAGACCGGTCACTGACGGTCAGACCGGTCGAGGTGTCGGTCAGATCGGTCCGTTCAGGATGTGCTCTCTGATTACTAAACATCGGCCCTTTTTCATGAAAATGTCTTTTGGACACCGTAGCCTGATGTTCATTATTCGAGAGTACTAATCCTGAATGCTCATGTCTAGATAAAATAGATGTTACAAAATTAAGATAACCTTCTAGACATATGCTAAGAAATATATATATATATATAGCAATGTTGCAAATCGCGGGCTATAGAATTTAGCGGAGTCCTTCCGAAAAAGCTATAAGAGCTATAGCGTAGCTATAGCGGAAGCTATAACCTTTAGCGGTGTGCAAAAAAGTAGTGAAATTTAGACCTAAACATTATTAATTTTATAAATTTCAGCTCATATTTCATATATATGTGTAGGCATTAGTGAAAACATAAGTAAATCAGTCATGATTCAGAAGACAAGTGATAAATCATAACTCATAGTTCATAAATGTCAAGTATATAAGTTCTTAGTTGAACCATAGCGGTGTTAGCGGTGCTAGGCTATTGAATTTAGCGGAGCTATTTCATGATATAGCGAAGTTAGCGGCATTAGCGGTAAAATATGCAATATCGTAGCGGCACCTGTCTCAAAAAGCTATAGCGGAGCTATATCGAAGCTATAGCAGGCTATTTGCATCAGTGATATATAGTGACTCATTTAATGTAAATACTTGTTGCACCTCTGGTAATGAGCCACTAAATGCCTTTGCATGATTCTACCACTATGGATCCCCGAATCCAGCCTGAATATAAAAATTCACATTCGGCTTGTTACTTGAGGTTAAATATACCAACCGGCTAAAAATCTCAAAACATTATTATTTGGTGAAATAAGCACAGCACCAACATTTTGAGAAATCTTGCAAGCCGATTTAGTAAATAGAAACTCCAAAGTGGTAAATTACTCTTTCTGCTTAAGTCTTGCCCCTGAGCACTTAAGGCACCAAAAAAATTTTAAGCAACCTATTATCGGGAAGCTATCACTTTAGGACGATGATCTAAGAGATTCATCGGCCATGTATGTTGTCAAAGACGATAATTCAGTATCATCCATAAGAATATGTACAACCAAAATAATAGAGTAGAGATATATAAATTCAAAAATTAAAACCATCTTTAAGAACTAAATATTTCGGTTTTTGCAGATTAATCAATATGCATAGTAATTTGGTGATAACCCTCTATGATATAAAGATGATCCATGTGGAATCCAAGGACCAAAATAAGAGTATGAGGGATAATCAAGCATATCAAAGGATGAATTCCAAAACATAGGCATATGTAAAGCAAATGGACTAGGTAATGACCAATAATTTTGATGGTTTGGTGCAAACCTCAATTTTGAAGACCGTCTCTCGTATCTTTTCTTCTCCTTTAACTGTGTTGCTCCTTTTGCTTGATCATCACCCGTGTCTTGAGTCCGAATGCTTGCTTTAGGAATCCATGCCATGCCTTTCTTCCTCAGCTCTTGAGCACTAAGCTTTTGGAACTCCTTCTTCCGCCAATTTGATAAACCAAGCGGATAGCTTGGCTTTGCTTCATTTTTGGACAGCAGTGCTCCTTCCTTGTTTTTTGACCTCTTCAACTTCTTTTGTTCAGATTTGGCACTTGGAGGATCAACAGATGATTTTTCATTCCATTTGCCACTAGTAGCCGAAGTGCTCAACACATTAATCAGCTTTTCATTAACTGAATTCAGATCTAAACTTTTATCTTTGCGTCCATCCCTTTTCACTTGGTAAACTTGCTTGACAACCTTTTTCTTGTTTTGAGCACTAGACCGATTTTTATACTCAAAACGGTCACTTTCAACATACGGCTGCCTTGCACGTGATGGTCGCCTTGGAGCTGCATACTCAACATGATATGGTCTGAAATATGAAGGAGTATGTGTCCATGAATCACTCCACCCCCATGATGAATAAGGATGAGCACTAGTGGGATATGGAGCATATGAAACCGGCATTGATGGCTCAAAAGGAGAATATGATGCTGCTGATTGAAAACCCTTTCTTTGCCGATTCCAATTCCCAGAATTTTGCTTATGAGGCAATCTTGATGATTTAACTTTATTTGACCGATTAGCACGCTTGGCCTCATTGTCTTTTTGATACTTAACCAGAAGTTCGTCAAAAGTGAGCTTCGGCCTTTTACCATTGTGCTTGACATGGTCTTTACCTCCATTAGCTACAGGATGTTCAGATTTGGACATCCTTGATTTTTTCACACTTGCACCGGTCAGACCTGTGGGTCACCGGTCTGACCTTTGGGTTGCACCGGTCTGACCTGTGACTCCAGAACAGGAAGAGTAACAGGTTCCTGTCTCGATGAAGAAAAATCCTTTTGCCCCCTAGTAAATTCCGGGATTTTGATAGGCTCACCGTCCTCGAAAATCGCTTGATCTTGCAAGTTATGGACGATGTCCTTCTCAACACTCGAGAGCTTTGAATCTTCCTCTTTGGCAATTAAATTTGGATCCTCGGATGAACTGGCTGATGCTAACCGATTTAATGATCCTTTGCCATCAAAACCAATTGTAGACAGTTGGTCATCCTCTTGTATTTGACAAAATTTCAATCGTCCAGTGTTAATGGCCGATTGTATAAATTGGCGAAATATATTGCAATCTCTAGTATTATGATCAAAAGAATTATGCCACTTGCAATATTTTCTATCCTTTAACTCAAGAGGTGATGGACTAACTTTGTGATAAGAGAGCTTAATAAAATTATTCTCTAGCAAGATATCAAATATATTATCGTACAAAGTTAGATCAAAGGTGTACTTTATTTTTTCCAACCGATGCTTTTGTGGAGAAGGCTTTAAGGCCAAGCAAACGAATGGTTCGGATTTCTCATGGACCCATTCGGCTATACCTTTCTTTGTACTTCTCATATCTGACGCTTTAGAGTTGATCACTGTATTAGCGTCGGACTTCACAATGGCTCTCGGTTTTTGTTTCTTACTTTTAAGTCCAGAGTATCCATAAGTACACCATGAAGAGAAAAACTTTGACAATGATGATGTAGAAAATTTAAATGTCAAAGTATTTTTATGATCAGCCTTTTTAATTTTTACAATGCATTGGCTGATAGAATATAAAGGCATGCTATCACTAACAAGTAAATCATCCTCAATCGATCTCTTAGAATTATTCATGATAGAATCATTAATAAATGAATTAACAGAAAATATAGGATCTGATTGGGAATTACTTGTAAAGCATACCTTATCAAATACATTGGAGAGGCGAGGAACCTTGATGTGGATGATGTCGCATTTCTCCTCTTGACGGCAACCGACTATCATACTCCGCCTGGACCGGTCAGACCGATGTAGAGAGCCGGTTAGACCGGTGCCTCTAGGGTTGCTGGAAATCACCTTGTGTCGACATGCCAATGATCCCTTCTCGCCTCCTTTGTCTGGGTTTTCAATAGTTTGATGTTCTGAACTTTTCTCAGCCTGAACTTGTCGCTTAGTGGCATGATAATCACTAGTAAAATATACGACAACTCTGGCTTTAGGAAAATCAAGCATAGCTGTTTCCTTTTGATTAATATGCTCTTCTACAGCTAAGCTTGACTCTTTAGATGCAATAGATTCAGAATGTACACCATTTGGTTCAGTTGTCATAATAACCGAACTATTGCTCAAATCTGAATCATTTTTATTTTTCTTGGAGATTGCTACTTGATAAAGAAAGTCGTGTTGAAATTGTGCAAGAATCTGATCTAATTCTTGGCGCATCTCCTCAGGGAGGTCCTCTTTTCTGACTTCTTCATCTAAATAAATGCTTGCTGAATTTTCATTAATCTGGCTATAGTTATGATGAACATTCACAGCCAAATCATGATTATTAACATTTTCAAGCGATGCTAAGAAAGTAGGTGCAACCTCCACTCCATTAGTGATTTGTGAAGCATTTAATGGTTGAGAATAACTGGCCAAACGGCTAGAATTAGCATAGCCAATTTTCTCATTCACCGGCATGTTTTGTGATGTAATCACATATCCTGCCGATGAATAAATAGATGAAACACCTTGCTGAAAATTAGTAGAATTACTAGCATGTGGTGTTCCATAAGAATTGGCCAAACTCACCATGTTAGTTTGGCCTTGATACATGTCAACCGACTTTTGAACTTGTTGTACAGCCAGCGTGTGAGAGTAATGTTGCATGTTGCTAGTATCATTAAAATTCATAGCATGCATATTTTCTAACAATGGCGTTTGCATATTAAATTCAGAATTATAATTTGCATAATTAAAATCATCTGAACAAGTACTAGCCGATGCAATATGCCTATTAATATCAAATCTAGCAACATCAACATAAGGATTCATGGTACTTGCAAAATAGCTATTAATATTAGACATAGGCAGTGTATTTGCAAATTGTACCTTGGGCTTGTTGTAGATGAATTGATGCGAAGTATATGGATAGCCCGCCATAATAAGTATGGATGCTTCAGATCTTGTAATATAGATAAATCCAGATATCCTCGAAAATCCAAGCAATCAATGACTAAAGTCTCGCTTCTCTTCTAGTCTTCAATATGTAGTAGCAAGCAAGACAAAACACAATGCAAACGGCTTGAGCAGCCTGATGCAATGTGACAAATATAGATGCAATCGGTCCTGAAAGACCAGATTCAACTACAATGGTGAATCAAAGTAATAGATCAAAAAGGCTAGGGATCGATAGAACGGTTTGAGCAACCTGATCTTTCTTCCCCAGCGGAGTCGCCAAAAGTATGTTGATGATTTTCTGGTCAACACACATGAGCGCTAGATCGCGCGGAACATCGAAACGCTAAACTCGCCTAGCTCCTGCCCGGACCGGTCTGACCAGTCAGGGGCACCGGTCTGACCGGTGGCTGCAGAGGCGCGGTGAAGACCTAAGATCGCCGCCTCGGGAGGGACCCCGTCAGAGGTGGTGTGCCTAGGGTTGCTCTGAAGTCGGCAAGGCTACTCAGAACGTCCCTGATCGTCGTCGAGACAAACAAGGAAAGCACAAGGTTGGAAAAGCTAGGGTTTGAGAGATAAAAGTTGTAGAAAGTAATGTACGATTGGGTGATTCCACCTCAAATGGCCGTGGGCCTTTATATTTATAGGGTGGGGAGGTCTTGCCCCGCAAGGAATCCTTTTACAACTCGAAATTCGCTAGGACTCCTCAATTCTACTCGGACTCGGTGTCCACCGGTCAGACCGGTCAGGCCCACCGGTCAGACCGGTGTGGCCGTTGCCGGATCAGCTACAGGACGCCCGACCGGTCAGACCGTCGAGGGACACCGGTCTGACCGGTGGTGTCAGCCTGATCGGCTTTGTGCCAATTTTGGGTGCGAACAAATACCCCTTAAAAGAGATGGAAACCCACCTTCTATGGAGAAACCATGCCAACTTAGCTGAGGAGGTGGCTGCCACCAAGGAAACACAAGGCATTCCACGTCATTGATCCAAAGGAGGCACTCACCAACGAATCAAAGAGCGCCACATGGACTTCACATGGATCAAGGGGCCCGCCTCGGATACCAAATCAAGCCATGCACCGGGGGAGGATCAGAGGGCCCATAGGGTAGCCACCCAGAGGAAGCACAACCAAGATGGCCGCCCTAGGGGTTCGGCCGACCCTAGGATCGGCCGAACCGACCTAGGGTCGGTTCGTCCCGGCCTTCCACGTGTTTGCTCCTCATTGGTCACTTACCTCACTCCCGGGTGTTTTGGTGGAGTTTGAGCCCCAAAGCAAGCCTCCTCCTTGCCTATAAATAGAAGGGGAGGGGCTCCCATTTCACACACACCACTATCTCATTCTCCTCTCACTTTTAGTTTCCAAGGCTAGGGGGTAGGCTAGAGTAGCTCTTCTTCAGGTTCCAAGTCTTCTTTGGAGTCTAGGTATGAGTTCTCTTTTATCTTTATTTCATTGTATAACTTTGATCTACTTAAGTTATTCAGCTATTTCATATAAAGTCATGGTAGATCATATGCTTGATATGTTCTTGAGTTCATCCTTTGTTCATCATTTAGAGGCTTGTGTTCTTCATGAACACTACCTTTTGATCCACTTGAAGGATGATAAACTCATTCCTTATGTGTTTGTTCATAAGTTAGAGGCTCGTGTTCTTCACGAACACGACCCTTTGATCTTGTTGACTAGACATAAGAGAGTTTGTATCCATTCGTATGTCTAGCCTTAGTTGATCTTGTTAGATGGCATGAGAGTGTTGCATGAGGTTTGTGTTCAAACTACGGTACTTGGTCTAAGTTGACCAGTCTTCTGGTGGCTCTCACCCAGGGTCACAATAGCCCGGGCAGGGTGAAGTCTAGCAGCAACACAGGCATGGTGCCTGGGTTGTGTGGCTATGTTAGTTATGAGCATACCGCCCGTAACAATAGACGTAGGCCGCAGTAGTGACAGCTGTTGGACGCTTTGGAACCCTCCGCGCTGGGGTACTTGCTGTAGGAGTCTAAAGTCTAGTTTCGTAGAGTGCTGGTCGTCGTGGGCTTGCTCCCCATTTGTACCTGGGTGCTAAACCTTACCCTCTCATGCAATGCTCATGCCTATCTCTTGTATCTTCTAGCTTTGTATGTTTAGTACATTAGAACCTAGAGCTAACTCGTATGTTCCCCCTAAGCCGTAGTGTGCTAGAGTAGAGGTAGATCTGAGTGTGTGTGTCACACTACCCTTTATATCTTTATCTTACCCCTGCCTTTGAGTTTGTTGTTTCCTATATCTATCTCTTGGTTTACATTCAGTGCAAAAGAATAAGTCTATGATATCCGCCATTACCTTCCACGAATACGATACCCTTGCAATATTCTCCTTCCTTGGGGAAATGCTACAATGGTTTATCTGTGCGCTTGCGAATTCGTTCATGATCGTTTAGATTAACCTTTGGCAAGTCTTGATGTTCACGCTAACTCGGTGTCGTTAGTTGTGACGTTAAGAGATGCCAACATGCATTTCTTGGTGTTGTCACTAAGGATGGATTCCAAATCTGTTCTTGAAGTGACGGTGCTAAGAAATGCCAACAAGCATTACCGGTGCCGTTGCCGGGGAAGGCACAAGATTATCATGACTATGCTTTGCATCTGTTTATAAGCTATGAGTAGGTTAGGACAACTCTCAATGCAGGCTAACCTTGATTGTCTTCTTTTATCTTTGGATGATGAAGACAAGTAGTGTATGACTGGTTTCGACTTATCAGAGAATTTCACTGAAGATCCCGAGTCACTTGTGAGGGAAGCTCGAATTCATTTCGACTCACCTCGTCGTACTCGTCCGGAAGGCGAACCAGCTTCCTTTGTACCATCCACGTCAAACGCTATGGCCCAGAAGACACTTCGTGAGTACTCAGCTCCTTCTACTGACCAGGTGCTGCACGGCCCTGAGGTGGCAATGGGGACTGAAAATTTTGAGATCAAGATGGGTCTAATTACGATGGTACAGGCTAGCCCATTCTGTGTCAAGCCAAATGAGGATGCCAATGCCCATTTGCAGTAATTCCTAGAGCTATGCGCCACTTTCATCATCAGGGGTGTAAATATGGATGTTGTTCGTCTCTGACTGTTTCCATTCGCTCTCCTGGGGAAAGCCAAGAAATGGTTCTACGCGAATCGTGATGCTATTAACACTTGGGAGAAGTGTTCAGAGGCATTCCTCAAGAAGTTCTTCCTATTGAGTAAAACCAATGCTCTTCGTGGAAGAATTTCTGGTTTTCAGCAAGCAGTAAGTGAATCCATTCCAGAGGCTTGGGAGAGGCTTCAGGAGTATGTCCTGGCCTGTCCTCACCATGGGATGGAGGATTGGCTTATTCTTCAAAGCTTTTATAATGGGTTGACTCCGACAGCCCGAGGCCATATTGATGCTGCTGCTTAGGGAGCATTCTTCTCACTCACTATTGATAATGCTAAATCACTCATTGAGAAGATGGTTTCCAACCAAGGGTGGAGTGATGAAAGACTCCAACCACGACCGAGGGGTACTCATACTGTCAAGGAAGCAGACATGATTACTGCCAAGTTGGATCTTCTTATGAAGAGATTGGATGACTACACCAGCGAGTAGGCTGCCATGGCCACCACTACTCTGCCTATGGATTCTCATATGACTTGTGAAGTCTGTGGCAACACTAGGCACTCAGGAAACTATTGTCCGGAGACTCAGGAGGAAGTGATGTACATGAACGGCAACAACAATGGTTATCGTCCACCTCAACAAGGAGGCCAATCGTGGAATCAACAATGCCCTTATTATCAAGGAGGTAACCAAGGTAATTCCTACAATCCTAACCAACCTTCCTTGAGAGATCTTGTTTTTGGGCAAGCTAAGATAAATGAAGGTGTTAGCAAAAAGCTAGCTGCCCTTGATAAAACTTTGGAAAGTCTCAACGTTAAGTTTGATGGTTTTTCTTCTGCTCAGAAGAGCCAGCTGAGTTTTAACAAAATGTTAGAAACCCAGTTGGCTCAGCTAGCTGCTTTGGTTCCATCTGCTGATAACGGGAGGATCCCGGGGCAACCCGTATCCTCTTGTGAAAATGTTAGTGTAGTGTCAACTAGGTGGGGTAAGCCACCTAGGAAGACACGTGCTTCTAACAATGCAAGAAAGCCCATACAACAAATTCTAGATCCATGGGAGGAATCAGCAATTGTGCACAAGAAAGATCTAGGCTATCCAACTATTACTTGCACAATCTATTACAAGATGATCAAGCATGCCCTCTGTGACCTTGGTGTAAGTGTTAATCTCATGTCCAAGGTCATGTTCGAGCAACTGGGATATCCAGCTCTCTCTCCAACAGCACAAACTATCCAACTCGCTGATTCAACGATACGATATCCAGAAGGAATTGTTGAGAGCATATTGGTTAACGTCAAGAACTCTTACGTGTTCACGGATTTCGTGGTCCTTGATACGGATGACGAGGGAGGAATGCCGCTCATCCTTGGGTGACCATTTCTCAGTGATGTCCGGGCTAGAATCAATGTGGGGTCCGGAATAATCTGTTTCCGCATTGGGAAGAGGAACTTGAAGTTCATGTTTCAGGACAAAGAGGAGCAGTGCTATTTGGTGCAAGATAGTGTAGAGCAGCTTGGGGGAAGGACGGAGCCTTTACCCCCAAAGAAGAAATCTCCGTCAAAGAAGCAAAAGAAAATTCATAAAGAGTGGCAGAAGATTGAGAAGGCACCACCCTCTACTTCTCAGGAGTGGGGTGCTGAGTGGAATTAACTGCTGAGAAGAGTCCAACTCGTCAGACTAAAAATGATGGGTCCTTTCTACCAAAAAGGTTAAAACTGGTACTTATCTCATATTTCCCTTTCCAAAATTGCATATTTAATTTTCCAAAACCTTGCATCTGCATTCTAGATTTATCTAGCCCTTTTCCCTTTTCCAAATAAAATTTCTAAAAATGATTTCTGAGTTTGAAAACCTTAGGAAATCATTTGGGCAATTTCTGGAGCAAACTTTGGCTGAGGCACCCAGGCATAACCTCATATAGCTGTTGGGAGGCTGTTGGCAAAAGGGGGCTGCCAGGTGGGCCCACCAGGGTTTGGCCGACCCCTGGTTCGGCCGACCTGGGAGCAACGGCTCGGGTCTCACCGGCGCCAACGGCTAGTAGCCGTTGCCTCTGGTCGGAATCTGGCCGTTGTGCCCCCATTGTTCTATAAATTGGACCCGAGAGGGGGTGCTCTTCACCCATTCACTCACACTCCCCTCTCTACTCCTTGCTCTCTTGGTTTTCTTAGATTTCTTGCTCGAGATTGGATCGTCAAGTGTTCTCTCTGAGCAAGCTCGGTAAGAATTTCATTCGATTTCACTAATCCATCACCGAGTTGCTCTTGTTGTCCCTTGTTGTTGTGCTAGCATGAATTGGGCGGCGAACACACTCCGGAGGGTGACACGCTCCCGTTCGTGAGCAAGCGCGAGTTCATCCGTCCCCGCCGAGCCGACGCCGAGCCCATCGACGATGGATTTTGAAGAAGAGCATGAAGAACAAGCCAAGCCACAAGCCGCGGAGGAGGTCGTCAATGACACCCCCTACCTCAGCTTGCGGGGCGCTCGAGAAGAGCAAGCCTATGCTCTCCTGAAGGACTGAGTCTTCGCCCACACCAGGGACTTCAACCCGACTCTCATGGAGAAAACAGGTATGAATCTCGAGTTCGCTTCCATTTGGCATGCTCTTGGTTGGGAGGAGTTTGCGCCGGTTACAGAGCTTGGCTCTCGGCCCCTCACCATCTAGTTCCTTTGCTCTCTTTTCGAGATTCTGGATGGCATTCAGTTTCGCCTTTTTGGGACCGATTATCGTGTTTCTTGGAAGGAACTTAGTCGTCTCCTTGGTTTTAATCCTCGTTGTGCTGTTTCTTTGAAAAGGGCTTGTGAGGGTTTTGTTCGAGACTCTTTCCGGGCAGACATCTCTGGTCTTGTTTACAGTGGCAAGTTTGTGCCTCGGTGCAATGATATTGTGCATCCCACTCTCCGTTTGTGGAGCAAGTGGCTCGCCATTACTCTCTTTCCACGAGAGGATGTTCGGCCCATGCGCAGCGATGAGATGATGCTATTATACGCCGCTGTTAACCAGATCAAGGTCTCTCCCGTTAAAGCTATGATTCGGCAGTGGTTGATGAATTTCAAGATGATAGGTCCTATTGAGTGTACGTCTTTGGTGACTCGTATTGCTCTCAGACTCGGGGTTCTTAGCGGGAATCCCGTACCATTCATTGGGACACCCTGAGTTCTCATTGATGAGGCATACTTGATCCAAGGGCACATACTTAAGAAAGGCCCAGATGATTTTTTGACTTTCTTCTTTCTAGGTTATGCAAATCAAATCCCGTTACCTAACCCGGGGTTTTGATTGTATAGCTCGGAGTCACTAACCATTCCCCTTGTTACACAAGAGGAAAGCCGTCGTACTAGTGTTTCAGGAAGGTCCACCAGAAGCGCGGCGAAGAGAGCACACATGCAGCAGGAGCAGTCACAGCCACCACCATAGCCATAGCCTGCGACACCACCGGTGGCAGGAGGGGCCCCTGCGGGGTACATGTTCGGGGTTACCCCTGGATATGCACCTGGTTGGGATCAGCCCGCCTACCATCCGAGTGCGAGTGGCATGGCTTGGGCAAGTGCGAGCGGCGTTCAGTGGGATACACCCGCTAGTTCCAGCTCCGGTGGTCCACCTCTGTCTTCGTCCTTCCGGCGACACTCCTCACCCTCTGCACGTGATGCTCAGCTCGCGTAGCAGATGGGAGAGCTCACCGTCCAGGTCACGGGACTAGAGGAGACGCTGAACACCCACGTCGAGTCTACCTCAGCGTGGCAGTGTCAGGCTGGTGAGAGGATTGCAGCCATGCAGCAAGCTCAGCAGTGACACATGGAGGAGCAGAGAGCTTACTACGCGAGTCAGGGTTTCTTCTACCCTCCTCCGCAGTGAGCCTGAAGCTAGCTTGGGGGAGGACCCCCATCCTGAGGTAACTTGTATCTTCTTTTGTTTTCAGAATACCTTATAATGAAAACCCAAAAAAATCTGCAAAAATAAAAGGACCAAAAACATTTATTTGCTTTCATCATCATTGTTTGCTTAGTTTGCTTTGATATGCATAGTAAGAATGCTTTGCCTCTATGTTTGAAATGATGAATAGTTGCTCTGTTTATTCTTCTCGTATGTCATGCTTACAACTTTGTATCCTACCTAAGTTTTGAGTTTGTTGGCTTGCATGTTCAAACCTTAACCTGAAGACTGTTGGTTGCAAAAAGCATGATCCTTGCCTAAGTTGTTGTGAGACATGATATGGTATAATAGAGTGCTATGATCTTGTGCTTAGTGATGCTTGACATCCGGAGTTATTCTTTTTGAAAAATCAAAACATGATGGGTTCCTCAATGATGAGAATTTCCCATCCAAGGCCATATGTAGATTCTAGCTCTTAGCCTCCACATATGCAGCTTGTCCTCTCATTGAGCTTTGTCAAATTGTTGTGACCCTTGTTAGAACTCATACTCCCCTGATCAAGATCACGTACATGTTCATGCTAAACTTCTACACTGGAAGTTAGCATTCATCATTTGCTCCATATTGCTTATGCATTCTTCCGCAAAATAAAACTCTTATGAATCTTTGTATCATTCATTCTTCTCCAAACATCTCCAACAGAGACAAAGGGCTAGCTAAAAAAAAGAAAAAGAGAGAAAGAAAAAGAAAAGCATGCTCAAAAGCATGGCAAAAATAAAATAAAGAGAGCTATAGCCCAAGTCTCGAAAAATTTCAAAAGGAGAAAAAGGGATTGATATGTGCAAGAGAAAGAGTTCCACCATATAGATGGTAATAACTAGTACCTACTCTGGGGCTAGTGTCCACCTTACCATCAATCCCTCATTTCCTCATATAAAGCATGGTAATATCTAGCACCCATTTCCGGGCCTAGTATCCACCTTGCCATGCTCATATCCATCACACACATATGCACATCTTGATCAGGATGTATGTTTGTTTCTTCCAAGGATCCGGTCTTTGACTTAGCAAAACATGAGAGACAAGTATGCCACATTTCTTCCCTACCTACAGCTCCACATAAGCCTATTAGGAGTAGGATGTGAAGAAAGGCAACATTGATGCCTTGGTGAGGAACCATACACTTTTGAGTGATCTGAGAGTATCATTTGAGGAACTCTGATTTTCTTCTGAAAAATTTGCAAAACCTCCGGATTGATAGCTGATCAAGGTATGAGTGATTATGCACATGCTATGTAACCATTCTGTCTCTCAACTGCCTAAGGCAGGTCAAGCTATATGCCCCACGTCGTCAGGTGAAAGGTAAGAACATTGCCAACTTGTTCAACTCTTGGTAGAATACTTTGCTGTATGTTTGCCATAAGTTGAGAATACAACATTGTAGCAACTCCTGATCAACCAACCTAAGTCTCTAATGTCTTGCTTCGAGATGAGCAAGAGGTTAGCTTGGGGGAGTTTGTTGACGGCTGTTAAGTACTACTTTCAGCCCTCAATATTCTCGCATAAATGGAGGCATATGCATTATTTACTTGCATTTTGGTTTGAATAATGTAGCTCCACTTGTCCTTGGAGATTATTTGTATGTAGGTGAAATACCCCTTAAAAGAGATGGAAACCCACCTTCTAAGGAGAAACCATACCAACTCAGCTGAGGAGGTGGCTGCCACCAAGGAAACACATGGCATTCCATGTCATTGATCCAAGGGAGGCACTCACCGACGAATCAGAGAGAGCCACATGGACTTCACATGGATCAAGGGGCCCACCTCGGATACCAAATCAAGCCATGCACCAGGGGAGGATCAGAGGGCCCACAGGGCAGCCACTCAGAGGAAGCACAGCCGAGATGGCCACTCTAGGGGTTTGGCCGACCTAGGGTCAGTTCATCCCGGCCTTCCACGTGTTTGCTCCTCATTGGTCACTTATCTCATAGGTAGATCTGAGTGTGTGTGTCACACTACCCTTTATATCTTTATCTTACCCCTGCCTTTGAGTTTGTTGTTTCCTATATCTATCTCTTGGTTTACATTCAGTGCAAAAGCATAAGTCTATGATACCCGCCATTGCCTTCCACGGATACGACACCCTTAGAATATTCTCCTTCCTTGGGGAAATGCTACAATGGTTTATCTGTGCGCTTGCGGATTCGTTCATGATCGTTTAGATTAACCTTTGGCAAGTCTTGATGTTCACGCTAACTCGGCGTCTCCAGATATGGTGGTCATCCACTTGAAGTCGCAAACCAGAATAGAGTCACGCATCTATGGAGGATGGTTGCACCTTCTGAAGACTTCGGGCTTTATCATCCCTACCAACACTCTTCACAAGAGGAGGTTCTAGAGATAAAAATCCTAGATGTGCTATATGGAAGTGTTAAGCCTCGTGGGAAATTTGATGCCCTGGTGTGGAGGTCTCGCATACCACCCTACTATAGCTATTCCCATACTTGCGAGATCCAAGAGCTACGTTGCAGGTACCAAGAGGAAGCGTTCCAAGAAAAACAGAGTGACAGTTTGTTAAAAAAACATTGTTAGGCTAGTTTAGGAAGATAGCAGAACATGTTCTTTTCTATTGACAGGATGTTACAGGTTACAACATTATTTTAATTAATCACCACTACTACCACCTTGTCATGTGTAAGTACTACTTGCCAGAATGATGAATGATGTTGAGGCATATATTTTCATGATGTGTAATTGAAGTACTAGTGCAGCAGTTTGATCTTTGCCCTTCTCTTCTTGACTTGATGTATGATGGTGTCGATTATCGAACATGTGATAGCCTACTATAGCCTGTGTACATCGAACAATTTGTCATTTCAAGTTTGTCACAGGAGGAAATTGAATTTTCCAACTGTACCAGATAATATAAAGTGACAGGTTTTTACAGGAGACTGAATGTACATACATCATGTCTAGATTTTACAGAAAAGTGATGCCATGTTCATCAGCTCAACTGCAATTCTGCTACATGTTCCTGTCTCCCAAACAAATAGTGTGATTTGTGAGCAGTGAACACACATTTGGCTTTGGGCACCATTGCCTTCTTGCAGCAGAACCTGCAGGATATCCCCTTTGCAGATCAGACAAGCAATGAAGCAAGAAACGATGTCAATCGTTGGAGGAAATCTGAAGGATGGCAAAGACGAAGAGCCGATGGGGATCTCGGTTTTTTTTTGGCTTGCTAGAACCCGGACGTCCGGAGGGACGCGAGGCTCTAGACGCATGCAGAGCTGTTAGATCAAAACACTATAGTCGTCAGATCGAGACACTGTAGCACTCAAAAAGTACTGTAGTAAAAAACTCGTCGCAACATCAAGTCATGTTGCGTGCAACATGAAGAAGAATTCCACAACATTCGAAAACAACATCTGCAACATTCGAAAACAACATCTACAACATACACAATCATCATTTGCAACATCGAGAATCAAAAGTTGCGGTGAGGAGAATCAGCATCCGCAACATTGAAACATCTAGATCTACTTTTGCAACATCCGCACGAAACACTTGCAACATCCGCACGAAACATTTGAAATACGTGGAACACACACTTGCAACATGCACCAAAACCCTACAGCACGCCGCCGTCGTCGCATGTTGCAGCAGCTTCGGGGACCGTCGCCGTGCCCCCACAACTGCCGCAAGCAGGGGAGCGACGGAGGGGGGCAGGGCCGACTGCCGCGCTCGAGCCCATCCGTCGCCGTCGCCAACCCGCACCGCGCGCCCCGCGCACCGCGAGCTCTACCACGGGCGTCTCCGCGACCTCCTCTTGACGGTTCAAAACTGTGTTGAAGTTCACCGCAAGCGTACGGGTGACTTGGTGCCTCCGTGCTTAAGGAGAAACAGGGTCTTATCAACTGTGCCCATCACAAACCCCTTGCTAAGCAAAAAGCCTCTCAACCTACCATACCAATCTCTCGGTGCCTGTTTCAACCCATAAAGCGCTCTCTGGAGTTTGTATACACGGTGGGGGTATTTCTCGCTCTGAAACCCCGGGGGTTGCCTAACATACACTTCTTCCTCTATCACCCCATTCAAGAAAGCACTCTTCACGTCCATTTGGTACAACTTGAACCCTTTAGCCATGGCAAAGGCTAGAAGGATCCTAATTGCCTCCAAACGGGCCACAGGAGCAAATGTCTCCTCATAATCTATACCCTCTTTCTGGTTGAACCCCTGAGCCACCAACCTCGACTTGTTTCTCACAACCATCCCATTCTCACCTTCTTTGTTCTTCCACACCCATTTGGTACCTATGGGACGACAATTTGGCGGTGGATCGACTAACCCCCAAACTTGATTTCTCTCAAAATTCTCCAACTCCTCATGCATGGAATTCACCCAATTCTCATCAGATAAGGCGTGTCGAATATATTTGGGCTCAAACGAAGCTACAAATGTAGTTTGAGCAAAATGAGAAGTGTTCCTTGACCTCGACCATGTAGTGCGTTCATGAAGGTCACCTATGATCGTCGTCGGTGGGTGATCAACTTGTACATACCGGGGAGCCTCTGCCTAGACACAATCTCCCCCTCAGCAGCAGCCTCCACTCGAACAGCCTCAGTCATAGTGGGTGTAGGGGATGGACCATCCTCGATCGTCGTCGTAGTAGTGGAAGTAGCATGTACACGATCAGCCACGGGAGCATCACCACCATCCTCGTCTTCATCTCCATCTCCATCCTTCTCATCATCAAAGATCCTCACTCCAATCTCCTCGTCACCTGCACACTCAAAAGCAGAAGAGCTACATGGTTGTGTCTCGTCGAAGGTTACCTCGCAAGTCTCCATGATTCGGTTAGTGTCACAGTTGAGCACACGATATGCTCTAGAATGAATAGCATAACTGAGAAAGATACCATATGAACATTTAGACTCAAACTTATCCAACTTGCCCTTCTTCAGAATAAAACGCTTGCAACCGAAAGCTCTAAAGTGACTCACCTTGGGTTGTCACCCATGCATCAGCTCATAAGAGGTTTTCTTCTTGAAAGCACGAAGGAAGATGCGATTCGAGACATAGCAAGCGGTATTGACCGCCTCGGCCCAGAAACGCCTAGGAGTCCTATGTTCATCGAGCATCGTCCTGGCCATCTCACAAAGGGTCTGATTCTTCCTCTCCACTACGCCATTCTGGCAAGCAACATATGGAGAAGAGTGCTGATGATCAAGACCAACATCACTGCAAAAGGCGTCAAAATGAGAGTTCTTGAATTCCGTGCCATTGTCACTGCGTATAACTCGAATGGCCTCGAATGGCATCACCATGTCTCTCATTCTTCAACCTCAAGATCAAGTCTCGAACAAAGCCAAATGTCTCTCTCTTATCCTCCAGAAAGAAAACCCAAGAGTACCTCGAAAAATCATGGACCACAACTAGAACATACCACTTCCCACTCGCAGAGCGAACACGAGCTGGCCCAACCAAGTCCATGTGCAACAGCTCACAAGGTCACTCGGTCATGACCGCAGTCAGAGGGGCGTGAGAAGCAGCAACCATCTTTCCATGCTGACAAGAAGCACAAACCAAATCCTTCTCGGATTTTAACTTAGGCAATCCTCGGACAAGATCAAGACCACTCAAGCGGGAAAGCAACTCAAAGCTCAAGTGTCCCAACCTCCTATGTCATTTCCAAAGCTCGGCCGAAACACCAGCAACAAAGCATCGAGGAGGACCAACAGACTGGGAAAAATCGGCACGAAAGATTTGACCCTCGGGGACGATCGTACAGACAAGATCACCTCGAGAATCAAGCACACGAGAAGCACCCAACTTAAAACGAATCTCAAAACCTTCGTCAAGTAACTGGGATACTGACAACAGGTTAAAACCAAGTGACTTGACCAAAGCCACACTCTTCAGGGTCACCTTGCTACTCACCTTCACCGTACCTTCAGCAAGCACTCGTCCTCTCCCATTGTCCTCGAAAGTGATGTACTCCCTCGTACTCACCGGGGTGAGGTTGGAGAACCACCCACGATCTCCGGTCAAGTGCCGTGAGCAACCGGAGTCGATCAACCAAAAGTCCTCCAAGCCTCCCACCTGCAATAAAAAATGAGAACAAGAATGAGCAAGCGACTCAACACTAGGGTTAGTACCAAAAGAGTCAAACCAGTGTCGAGCCATTTGCTCAAAAGAAGGGTTAGCAAAATCCATCCTACCAAAACCTCTAGGCGGAGCCCTCTCACGCCTACCACCAAAGGACCTGTCACGTCTCACTGGAGGAGTACGTGCACCACGAAGGGGAAAATGTGGCCTGTAGTCCATCTGAGACCCAAAGCTCCGATCGTGCCACCCAAACTCGTAACGGTCACGAGCAGGAGCACGTCCAGCCAACTCACCACGCCTAAACCCAACTCGCCTGTCTCTTTGAGGAAAACCACCTCCACCTCCACAAGTGGGAACTGTATGCACAAACACCTCACTCCTAGGTAGAGGCCCTCTACGAGGCTCAGGCACACCATGAGGAAGGTGGTACCTGTCCTTGTTTGCCATCTCCCTAGCAAACCTCTCATCTCTCTTCCTCCTGAAACAGAACTCATCCTTATGCCCATCCCTCCCATAATACTCACAATGGAAGCGGATTGGTTGTGGCTTAGGCTGTGGCTTCTCTATGGGCTTCTCAACAGCTTTCTCTCCCGACTTCCCACCAAAGACACTCCTGTGGGTGCTCACAAACTAGATGGGTTTTGGTAGTTTTCAGATTTTTTGGGGAACACTGGTGGATCTGGAGTTGTATCTAGCTTGTTTCTGAGGTGGTTTGGGTTGGGTGCAAATTTGTTCATGGGTGTGGTATGTGGTGGAATAGGAATCTCTCCAGCTTTTTCTTCTCCTGCACCACTTTTCTCACTACTCTTGTCAGCCCCCAACGACTGACCATCAAATCTCTTAAACTGAGCCAACATCAAACTCAATTGTGGCTCATGCCCAGCAGCCACCCCATCATTTTTCTCATTTCATCATTCTCATCCTGCAAACGGTCAACATAGTGTGCAAGTTTCATGTTTTTCAAAGCATGCAATTCACAGGTAGAGCATGATGTAGGAAGAGGAGCTTTCAATGCTTCCTCAAGAGAAACTATCTTGGTGTGAGATTCATCTAGCCTAGCATGCAACACAGGACAAGAAGTGCAAGCACTTAACAAAGCAGGTCTAGATTTCAATTCATCACACTCAACCCTAAGAAGATCTAGTTCCTCAAGAGTAGAGGCATGCTTCTCCTTGAGAGCAGTCAAGTCAGCCAGAAAAATATTGCAATCACCACAATGAACCTCATTAGAAACAACAGGAGTAGCTTTCAAAGCACCTATCTCATTTCTAGCATCAACAAGCAAGGACTCAAGCTCAACTATCTTGTCCTTAGCATCACCCAACAAAGACCTAAATTATCTCTTCTCCTTGTTGGTCTTTCTAAGCACATCATCACGAATATCAAGCAACTCATTGAGCCTAGCATTCCCCTCTAGCAAGAAGTTGGGATCATGTCGTACATCTTCCTCGGAATCGGAGTTTGAGTCTGAGCTGTTCTTCCCACCCTTCTTGGAGTGCGCCATGCTGCAAAAGCCTCCTTGTGCGACAAAGCTGAGGCTAGTGAAGTTCTTGCCCATGTTCCTCTTGTCCTTGAGCCGATCTTGCTCTTCATCGCTGCTCGAATCAGAAGAAGCATCACTTGATGTGGAGTCGATGTCGCTCGCTCCGGCAACCATCGCTCGAGCCGTCTTCTTCTTGTACCCGCTACTCTTCTTGGGCCTTCTCTCGCCCTTGTCCTTGCGCTTGTCCTTGTAGTCATTCTGGGTGCAGTGCTTGTTGTAGTCGTGCTTGGGCTTGCCCTTGTAGTCGTTCTTGATCTCCATGGCTTCAGGGCATTCGGTGATGAAGTGCCCGTGCTTCCCGCACCGATAGCACATCCTCGAGCTCCGCCTTGCATTCTTGCAGTTCTCGTACATCTGCCCAAACCTCTTGCTCAACAAGGCGAGATCATCCTCGCTTAGCACCTCAAAGTCCTCATCTGGCAAGGACACAAGACAAGACAGAGAGAAACCAACAGAGTTAGCATTAGTCCTTGATCCCGAGACAAGAGCCAAACAACGAGGATCAGTGGGGCTCTCGCTCTTGGCTATCAAGCCACGATCAACCTCCGAACACCTGAGCTTGGAAAACAGCTCATCAAGCGATAGTGTATCATACACGCTCGACTCCTTAATAGCCTCGACCTTGGCACTCCACACAGACCTATTCAGGGCATGCAAAAGCTTGATAGCTTGATCATGATCCGTGTATGGGAGCACTATCACATTAGCCCTCATGTTGTTGACTATGCTGGTGAAGCGCTGAAACATAGCATCAGTTGACTCACCGAGGAGATGAGTGAAGTTCTCGTACTCTCTCGGATAAGTGGAAAACAAACAGGCTTGCACCTAGGCATTGCCAACATGAGCATTTCTCAGCTTAAGCCATATCTTTCCGGCCACATTCTCTCCGTACACTCGCTCAAACTCCAAGGCACAGAGAGCACGGAACAAGTAATCAACGGCCTTACTGTTGGCCTCACACATGTCCCGCAATCCTGGAAGAAGGAAACTATCTGGAATGACATAGTTTGGATTTTGAGTGACATCCCAAATCAGAGTCCCCTTCCCACACAAAAACGCGCCCATGCGCCTCTCCCACATCGGGTAATTCTTGCCATCGAAGTGCAAAGGACCCGACCCCTTACCATAGTCACCCATCTTTGGATCTTAGACTGGTTAGAATCACGAAGATCTGTAACTGGCTCTGATACCAATTGAAGGACCGAATAGGCGACCAGAGAGGGGGGAGTGAATGGGAGCTGATAAAAATTCTTCCCGAAGGGCGAACTCGGCCTATACCCCGATTGCCACTCCGATCAGTCGCACACACCAAAGACGCTCTAGACAAGGCACGCACAAGCCTACAAGTTGTTGACGGCTATTAAGTGCTATTTTCAGCCCTCAATATTCTCACATAAATGGAGCCATATGCATTATTTACTTGCATTTTGGATTGAATAATGTAGTTACACTTGTCCTTGGAGATTATTTGTATGTAGGTGAAATATCCATTAAAAGAGATGGAAACCCACCTTCTATGGAAGAACCATGCCAACTCAGCTGAGGAGGTGGCTACCACCAAGGAAACACATGGCATTCCACGTCACTGATCCAAGGGAAGCACTCACCGACAAATCAGAGAGCGCCACACGGACTTCACATGGATCAAAGGGCCCACCTCGGATACCAAATCAAGCCATGCACCGGGAAAAGCTCAGAGGACCCACAGGGCAGCCACCTGGAGGAAACACAGGCCAGGGGGCCACCCTAGGGGGCCGGCCGATCCTAGGATCGACCGAACTGCCTTAGGGTCCCCTGATCCTGGCCCTCCACGTGGTGGTTGCTCATTGGTCCATTGCCTCACTCCCGGGTGTTTTGGTGGATTTTGAGCCCCGAAGCAAGCCTCCTCCTTGCCTATAAATAGAAGAGGAGGGGCTCCCATTTCTCACACACCACTCTCTCATTCTCCTCTCACTTTTAGTTTCCAAGGCTAGGGGGTAGGATAGAGTAGCTCTTCTTCACATTCCAAGTCTTCTTTGGAGTCTAGGTATGAGTTTTCTTTTATCTTTATTTCATTGTATGACTTTGATCTACTTCAGTTATTTAGCTATTTCATATAAAATCATGGTAGATCATATGCTTGATATGTTCTTGAGTTCATCCTTTGTTCATCATTTAGAGGCTTGTGTTCTTCATGAACACTACCTTTTGATCCACTTGAAGGATAATAAACTCATTCCTTATGTGTTTGTTCATAAGTTAGAGGCTCGTGTTCTTCACGAACACGACCCTTTGATCTTATTGACTAGACATAAGAGAGTTTGTATCCGTTCATATGTCTAGCCTTAGTTGATCTTGTTAGATGGCATGATAGTTTTGCATAAGGTTTGTGTTCAAGCTACGGTACTCTGTCTAAGTTGACCAGCCTTCTGGTGGCTCTCCCCCTGGGTCACAATAGCCCGGGCCGGGTGAAGTCTAGCAACAACGCAGGCATGGTGCCTGGGTTGTGTGGCTACATTAGTTATGAGCATACCCCCCGTAACGATTGAGGTAGGCCGTAGTGGTGACAGCTGTTGGACCCTTTGGAACCCTCCGCGCTGGGGTATTTGCTGTAGGAGTCTAAAGTCTAATTTCGTAGAGTGCTGGTCGTCGCGGGCTAGCTCCCCGTTTGTACCTAGGTGCTGAACCTTACCCTCTCATGCAATGCTAATGCCTATCTCCTGTATCTTCTAGCTTTGTATGTTTGGTACATTAGAACCTAGAGCTAACTCGTATGTTCCCCCTATGCCGTAGTGTGCTAGAGTAGAGGTAGATCTGAGTGTGTGTCACACTACCCTTTCATATCTTTTATCTTACACCTGCCTTTGAGTTTGTTGTTTCCTATATCTATCTCTTAGTTTACATTCAATGCAAAAGCATAAGTCTATGATATCCGCCATTGCCTTTCACGGATACGATACCCTTGGAATATTCTCCTTCCTAGGGGAAATGCTACAATGGTTTATCTGTGTGCTTGCGGATTCGTTCATGATCTTTTAGATTTACCTTTGGCAAGTCTTGATGTTCACGCTAACTCGGCGTCGTTAGTGGTGACGTTAAGAAATACCAACAAGCATTTCTGGCGAGGTCGCTAAGGATGGACTCAAAATCTGTTCTTAAAGTGATCACGTTAAGAAATGTCAACAAGCATTTCTGGTGCTGTTGCCGGGGAAGGCACAGGATTATCATGACTATGCTTTGCATCTGTTTATAAGCTATGAGTAGGTTAGGACAACTCTCAATGCAGGCTAACCTTGATTGTCTTCTTTTATCTTTGGATGATGAAGACAGGTAGTGTATGACTGGTTTCTACATACCGAAGAATTTCACTAAAGATCTCGAGTCACTTGTGAGGAAAGCTCGAATTCAATTCGACTCACCTCGTCATACTCGTCCGGAAGGCGAACCAGCTTCCTTTGTACCATCCACGTCAAACGCTATGGCCCAGAAGACACTTCGTGAGTACTCAGCTCCTTCTGCTGACCAGGTGCTGCAAGACCCTAAGATGGCAATGGGGACTGAAAATTTTGAGATCAAGACGGGTCTAATTACGATGGTATAGGCTAGCCCATTCTGTGGCAAGCCAAATGATGATGCCAATGCCCATTTGCAACAATTCCTAGAGCTATGCAGCACTTTCATCATCAGGGGAGCAAATATGGATGATGTTCATCTTCGACTATTTCCATTCTCTCTCCTGGGGAAAGCCAAGCAATGGTTCTACGCGAATCGTGATGCTATTAACACTTGGGATAAGTGTTCAAAGGCATTCCTCAAGAAGTTCTTCCCATTGGGTAAAACCAATGCTCTTCGTGGAAGAATTTCTGGTTTTCAGCAAGCAGCAAGTGAATCTATTCAAGAGGCTTGGGAAAGGCTTCAGGAGTATGTCCTGGCCTGTCCTCACCATGGGATGGAGGATTGGCTCATTCTTCAAAGCTTATATAATGGGTTGACTCCGACAGCCCGAGGCCATATTGATGCTGCTGCTCAGGGAGCATTCTTCTCACTCACTGTTGATAATGCTAAATTACTCATTGAGAAGATGGTTTCCAACCAAGGGTGGAGTGATGAAAGACTCCAACCACGACCGATGGGTACTCATGCTATCAAGGAAGCAGGCATGATTACTGCCAAGTTGGATCTTCTTATGAAGAGATTGGATGACTACACCGGCGAGAAGGCTGCCATGGCCACCACTACTGTACCTATGGATTCTCATATGACTTGTGAAGTCTGTGGCAATTGTTGACGGTGAATTTTGGTGCTCCAAACATGTTTGTTACACTTTGGTTTGAACTTCATCATGGTACTAACCCACCACTAGGCACACTAATGATATAACAAGTTCAACTTTGTATGTGCATTTGGAAGTGTGATGTTTTTGTAGGAAAACAAGGACTAAAGGGACGGAGTCACATTGAGTTCAAAGGAGTAAATGAGGAGTCTCGTTCGTGTTCAAGTGCAAGGCAAACTCACTCCCAAAGGTGGCAAGGACCAAGGTGCTACGACAAAACATCTTCGAGGGCCAAGACATAAAGATCGGATTTCATACGAGAAGACCCCCTATATTTATCATAGGGTTGAGACGCTAAAAAGACACAAATATTGGGGTCAAAGTCCAAAATGTCAAGATGGGCCACTCGAAGGATGGGGCGACCGAACCGGGCCGGGAAGGGCCCAGGCCAGCCGGCCTGGCCTGTTCCAGCGTCGGTTCGGCCCCTGATTTCTTGTGCGTGAAGATCCTTCAACCCTAAGTATTGGTCGGCGCCATCATTCGTCAAAAACAGAGATAAATACTCCCGAAAGGATCCATTCATCAAGGGGGTTGAATCGGAAGACATTCGAGGAGAGCACTCGGGAGAAATATTCATCTAGTCCAAGGAGGCGGCCACAAGCGAAGGAGGACGTCGAGGTGTTGCCACAACGTCCCAGAGTTGAAGGACGCACCGCCAGAAGCATCCACCATGATCAACGATGCCATGCTTAGCGTCTTGATGGGGCAATCTTCTCATTTGTCCATGGGGTTGTAACAGATCGTGTCATGTAATCGCCGACTCGTTTATGGTTTCAATCTATTGGTTTCGTGTTGATGATGCTTTCATGTTTGAGGCTAGCTACCGTGCTTTTCGGGTGTATGGATCTCACTACTCCCGTTGATCCCTTCAACACACCGTGATCGTTTGTTGTTTTGCCTTGATTGCCTTCGCGTAGTGACAGTGTGAGAGAAGGAAAAGGGTGAAGCTGCGGTCACACCTTCAATAGATTAGCTTGGTTTTTATCTTCCTTGGTGGTTGCATGTTCATGTATCCTAGACCCTATGGGCAAGTGTCCTTTACATCTAGTGCACCTCACACACCTCTTTGTTTTAAGTTTAGTTTGCTCTTAGATCAATCTCTAATTAAAGGTTGTCTTAATCAACTAGATTAGCTTTAGATCGAACGTTAGCAATCCCCTTGCTCCTTGGGTTGACAAGAACCTTGGGTTTACACTCAGGGGAAGAAGGGTCACATACGGTCTGTACGCTTGCGGATCGAAGTTTGCAACGACAATCAACCGTCTACAGCAACACTGGGCACTCAGGAAATTATTGTCCGAAGACTCAGGAGGAAGTGATGTACATGAATGGCAACAACAATGGTTATTGTCTATCTCAACAAGGAGGCCAATTGTAGAATCAACAACACCCTTATTATCAAGGAGGTAACCAAGGTAATTCTTACAATCCTAACCAACCCTCCTTGAGGGATCTCGTTTTTGGGCAAGCTAAGATTAATGAAGGTGTTAACAAAAAGCTAGCTGCCCTTGATAAAACTTTGGAAACTCTCAACGTTAAGCTTGATAGTTTTTCTTCTGCTCAGAAGAGCCAGCTGAGTTTTAACAAAATGTTAGAAACCCAATTAGCTCAGCTTGCTGCTTTAGTTCCGTCTGCTGATAACGGGAGGATCCTAGGGCAACCCGTATCCTCTTGTGAAAATGTTAGTGTAGTGTCAACTAGGTGGGGTAAGCCACCTAGGAAGGCACATGCTTCTAGCTATGCAGGAAAGCCCATACAACAGATTCTAGATCCATGGGAGGAATCAGTAGTTGTGCACAAGAAAGATCTAGGCTATCCAACTATCACTTGCACAATTTATTACAAGACGATCAGGCATGCCCTTTGTGACCTTGGTGCAAGTGTTAATCTCATGTCCAAGGCCATGTTCGAGAAACAGGGATATCCAGCTCTCTCTCCAATAGCACGTACTATCCAACTCGCCGATTCAACGATACGATATCTAGAAGGAATTGTGAGAGCTTATTGGTCAAAGTCAAGAACTCTTATGTCTTCGCGGATTTCGTGGTCCTTGATATGGATGACGAGGGAGGAATGCCGCTCATCCTTGGGCAACCATTTCTCAGTGATGTCCGGGCCAGAATCACTGTGGGGGCCGGAGTAATCCGTTTCCGCATTGGGAAGAGAAACTTGAAGTTCAAGTTTCAGGACAAAGAAGAACAATGCTATTTGGTGCAGGATAGTGTTGAGCAGCATGGGGGAAGGACGGGGCCTTTACCCCCAAAGAAGAAATCTCCGTCAAAGAAGCAAAAGAAAATTTAGAAAGAATGGCGGAAGGCATCACCCTCTACTTCTTAGGACTGGGGTGCTGAGTGGAATTGATCGCTGAGAAGAGTCCAACTCGTCAGACTAAAAATGATGAGTCCTTTCTACCAAAAAGGTTAAAGCTGGTATTTATCTCATATTTCCCTTTCCAAAATTGCATATTTGATTTTTTTTTCCAAAACCTTGCATCTGCTTGCTAGATTTATCTAGCCCTTTTATTTTTTGAAAATAAAATTTCTAAAAATAATTTCTGAGTTTGAAAACTTTAGAAAAATCATTTGGGCAATTTCTAGAGCAAACTTTGGTCGGCGCACCTGGGTATATCTTCATATAGTCGTTAGTGGCACGCCTACCAAAGGGGGCCAGCCCTGGGCCCACAGCCTGCCCGGCCGAACCAGGGTTCGGCCAAAATCTGGCACCAGTCAGGTGGGCCCAGCTTTGGCCAACGGCTCCTAGCCGTTGTGCAACGGCTAGTCCGTGGTGTGCTGCCCCTTTGCTCTATAAATTGGACCCGAGAGGGGGTGTTCTTCACCCATTCAACTCATTTCACTCACACTCCCCTCTCTACTCCCTACTCTCTTGGTTTTCTTGGATTTTTTGCTCGGGATTGGATCATCAAGTATTCTCTCTATTGTGTTGCTGAAAGTATTGCTATTGGTGGAGCAAGCTCGGTAAGAATTTCATTTGATTTAACTAATCCATTACCAAGTTGCTTTTGTCCCTTTGTTGTTGTGCTAGCATGAATTGGGCGGCGAACACTCTCCGGAGGGTGACATGCTCCCATTAGCGGGCAAGCATGAGTTCATCCGTCCCCGCCGAGCCGACGCCGAGCCCATCGACGATGGATTATGAAGAAGAGCAAGAAGAGCAAGCTGAGCCAAAAGTTGTGGAAGAGGTCGTCGACGACACCACCTACCTCAGCTTGCGGGGTGCTCGAGAGGAGCAAGCCTATGCTCTCCTAAAGGACCGAGTCTTCGCCCACACCCGGGACTTCGACCCGGCCCTCATGAAGAAAACAGGTATGAATCTCGAGTTCGCTTCCATTTGGCATGCTCTTGGTTGGGAGGAGTTTGCGCCGGTTACAGAGCTTGGCTCTTGGCCCCTCACCATCCAGTTTCTTTGCTCTCTTACCGAGATTCCGGATGGCATTGAGTTTCGTCTTTTTGGGACTGATTATCGTGTTTCTTGGAAGGAACTTAGTCGTCTCCTTGGTTTTAGTCCTCGTTGTGCTGTTTCTTTGAAGAAGGCTTGTGGGGGTTTTGTTCGAGACTCTTTCTGGGCAGACATCCCTGGTCTTGTTTACAGTGCCAAATTTGTGCCTCGGTGCAATGATATTGTGCATCCCTCTCTCCATTTGTGGCACAAGTGGCTCGCCATTACTCTCTTTCCACGAGAGGATCTTCGGCCTGTGCGCAGTGATGAGTTGATGCTATTATACGTCGCTGTTAACCAGATCAAGGTCTCTCCCGTTAAAGCTATGATTTGGCAGTGGATGATGAATTTCAAGATGATAGGTCCTATTGAGTGTACGTCTTTGGTGACTCGTATTGCTCTCATACTCGAGGCTCTTAGCGGGAATCCCGTACCCTTCATTGGGACGCCCCGAGTTCTCATTGATGAGGCATACTTGATCCAAGGGCATATACTTAAGAGAGGCCCAAATGATTTTTTGACTTTCTTCTTTCCAGGTTATGCAAATCAAATCCCGTTACCTAATGCGGGGTTTCGATTGTATAGCTCAGAGTCACTAACCATACCCCTTGTTACACAAGAGGAAAGCCGTCATACTAGTGTTTCAGGCAGGTCCACCAGAAGCGCGGTGAAGAGAGCACACATGCAGCAGCAGCAGTCACAGCCACCACCACAGCCACAGCCACAGCCTGCTACACCACCGGTGGTAGGAGGGGCCCCTGCGGGGTACATGTTTGGGGTTACCCCTGGATATGCACTTGGTTGGGATCGGCCCACCAACCAGCCGAGTGCAAGTGGCGCGGCTTGGGCGAGTGCGAGCGGTGCTCAGTGGGCTACACCCACTAGTTCCAGCTCCGGTGATCTGCCTCCGTCTTCGTCCTTCCAGCGGCACTCCTCAGCCTCTGCACGCGATGCTCAGCTCACGCAGCAGATGGGAGAGCTCACCGTCCAGGTCACGGGACTGGAGGAGACGCTGAACACCCACGTCAAGTCTACCTCAGCGTGGCAGCGTCAGGCTGGTGAAAGGATTGAAGCCATGCAGCAGAATCAGCAGTGATACATGGAGGAGCAGAGGGCTTACTACGCGAGTCAGGGATTCTTCTTCCCTCCTCCGCAGCGAGCCTGAAGCTAGCTTGGGGGAGGACCCCCATCCTGAGGTAACTTGTATCTTCATTTGTTTTCAGAATATCTTATAAATGAAAACCCAAAAAAATCTGAAAAAATAAAAAGACCAAAAATATTTATTTGCTTTCATCATCATCGTTTGCTTAGTTTGCTTTGATATGCATAGTAAGAATGCTTTGCCTCTATGGTTGAAATGATGAATAGTTGCTCTGTTTATTCTTCGTGTATGTCTTGCTTACAACTTTGTATGCTACCTAAGTAATGAGTTTGTTGGCTTGCATGTTCAAACCTTAGCTTGAAAATTGTGGGTAGCAAAAAGCATGATCCTTGCATAAGTTGTTGTGAGACATGATATGGTAGAATAGAGTGCTATGATCTTGTGCTTAGTGATGCTTGACATCCGGAGTTTTCCTTTTTGAAAAATCAAAACATGATGAGTTCCTTAATGATGAGAATTCCTATCCAAGGCCATATGTAGATTCTAGCTCTTGTTAGCCTCCACATATGCAGCTTGTTCTCTCATTGATGTTTGTCAAATTGTTGTGACCCTTGTTAGAAGTCATACTCTCCTGATCAAGATCACGTACACGTTCATGCTAAAACTTCTACACTGGAAGTTAGCATTCATCATTTGTTCCATTTTGCTTATGCATTCTCCCACAAATAAAACTCTATGCATCTTTGTATCATTCATCCCTCTCCAAATATCTCCGATAGAGACAAAGGGCTAGCTGGAAAAAAAGAGAAAAGAAGAAAAGGAAAAGCATGCTCAAAGGCATGACAAAAATAAAATAAAGAGAGCTAGCCCAAGTCTCAAAAAATTCTAAAGGAGAGAAAGGGATTGATATGTACAAGAGAAAGAGTTCCACCATATAGATGGTAATAACTAGTACATACTCCGAGGCTAGTGTCCACCTTACCATCAATACCTCATTTCCTCATATAAAGCATGGTAATATCTAGCACCCATTTACGGGCCTAGTATCCACCTTACCATGCTCATATCCATCACACACATATGCACATCTTGATCAGGATGTATGTCTGTTTCTTCCAAGGATCCGGTTTTTGACTTAGCAAAATATGAGAGACAAGTATGCCACATTTCTTCCCTACCTACAGCTCCACATAAGCCTATTAGGAGTAGAATGTGAAGAAAGGCAGCATTGATGCTGTGGTGAGGAACCATACACTTTTGAGCGATCCGAGAGTATCATTTGAGGAACTCTGATTTTCTTTTGAAAAATTTGCAAAACCTCTGGATTGATAGCTAATCAAGGTATGAGTGATTATGCATTTGCTATATAACCATTCTGTCTCTCAACCGCCTAAGGCATGTGAAGCTATATGCCCCATGTCATCAGGTGAATGGTAAGAACATTGCCAACTTGTTCAACTCTTGGTAGAACACTTAGCTGTATGTTTGCCATAAGTTAGGAATACAACATTGTAGCAACTCCTGATCAACCAACCTAAGTCCCTAATGTCTTGCTTCGAGACGAGCAAGAGGTTAGCTTGGGGGAGTTTGTTGACGGCTGTTAAGTGCTACTTTCAGCCCTCAATATTCTCACATAAACGGAGGCATATGCATTATTTACTTGCATTTTGGATTGAATAATGTAGTTCCACTTGTCCTTGGAGATTATTTGTATGTAGGTGAAATACCCATTAAAAGAGATGAAAACCCACATTCTATGGAAGAACCATGCCAACTTAGCTGAGGAGGTGGCTGCCACCAAGGAAACACATGGCATTCCACGTCACTGATCCAACGGAAGCACTCACCGACGAATCAGAGAGCACCACATGGACTGCACATGGATCAAAGGGCCCACCTCGGATACCAAATCAAGCCATGCACCGGGAAAGGCCCACAAGGCAGCCACCTGGAGGAAACACAGGCCAGGGGGCCACCCTAGGGGGCCGGCCGATCCTAGGATCGGCCGAACCGCCTTAGGGTCCCTTGATCCTGGCCCTCCACATGGCAGTTGCTCATTGGTCCATTGCCTCACTCCCGGGTGTTTTGGTGGAGTTTTAGCCCCGAAGCAAGCCTCCTCCTTGCCTATAAATAGAAGGGGAGGGGCTCCCATTTCTCATACACCACTCTCTCATTCTCCTCTCACTTTCAGTGTCCAAAGCTAGGGGGTAGGCTAGAGTAGCTCTTCTTTAGGTTCCAAGTCTTCTTTGGAGTCTAGGTATGAGTTCTCTTTTATCTTTATTTCATTGTATGACTTTGATCTACTTCAGTTATTCAGCTATTTCATATAAAGTCATGGTAGATCATATGCTTGATATGTTCTTGAGTTTATCCTTTGTTCATCATTTAGAGGCTTGTGTTCTTCATGATTACTACCTTTTGATCCACTTGAAGGATAATAAACTCATTCCTTATGTGTTTGTTCATAAGTTAGAGGCTCGTGTTCTTCACGAACACGACCCTTTGATCTTATTGACTAGACATAAGAGAGTTCATATCCGTTCGTATGTCTAGCCTTAGTTGATCTGGTTAGATGGCATGATAGTGTTGCATGAGGTTAGTGTTCAAGCTACGATACTCGGTCTAATTTGACCAGTCTTCTGGTGGCTCTCACCTTGGGTCACAATAGCCCGGGCCAGGTGAAGTCTAGCAGCAACGCAGGCATGGTGCATGGGTTGTGTGGTTACGTTAGTTATGAGCATACCCCCCATAACTATTGAGGTAGGCCGCAGTGGTGACAGCTATTGGACCCTTTGGAACCCTCCGCGCTGGGGTATTTGCTGTAGGAGTCTATCTAAAGTCTAGTTTCGCAGAGTGTTGGTCGTCGCGGGCTAGCTCCCCGTTTGTACATGGGTGCTGAACCTTACCCTCTTATGCAATGCTCATGCCTATCTCCTGTATCTTCTAGCTTTGTATGTTTAGTACATTAGAACCTAGAGCTAACTCGTATGTTCCTCCTACGTCGTAGTGTGTTAGCCAAATCTGCGAAGGCTCCTGGTGGACCGTCTGTGGAGACCAGGCGGACTGTCCGCGATGAAGGCGTGGACCGTCCGTGATGGCTCGGCGGACCATCCGAAAATGCAACCCGAACCTCTAGTAGCGCACTGAGAAAAACGGACCATCTATGATGGACCCGCAGACCGTCCGCCTCGTCACGGACCATCCGGCACTCTAGTACGGACCATCCGCGAACCTCTTGCACCAAAAACTAACCGACTCAACGGATAGAACGAAAGGCAAGCAAGAACACGCGAAGAATATGAAGAACAGCCAGCCTGCCTGGCACCTCGCGGACCGTCCGCACGGGGTCCGCGGACTGTCCGCCAAGCGCGAACAGAGCAGAAAACGCTCGAGCTCGGGAGTTAACTCCACCTTTCCATCACCGGATCTCCCAAACGGCTAGATCTCTTGAGACGAGATTTGGGGGAGATGAGAAGCGTCACAAGAGGAATCTCTGCCCCAAAAATCTTGGCCTCTAACTCACTAAATCACCGGGAATCGCGGATCACACGAACCACCACGATGAACTCGGGCTCCGACCAAAAACTCACGAATTGAAGGTGTTTCCCAGCGTTTGAGGGGTCAAGATCACACACAAAGATGCGCAAGGCATCCACCCATGATCCCCTCAAAGAAATCCGAGAGAAAACACCCTCAAATCCACGAATCGAGTGAAGAACAAAACACCCCAAAAATAGTCCCGAAAATGCCATGAAAATCATAAAGAGCTAGGAGATCACCGCAACGCCGAATGCTTCCATACATCTAGAGGTCAGAGTCTATACAAGAATCAAGCCTAAGAAAAGTAGAGAAAAAGAAGCAGTCCAGAGCGGTCTACCGGGGGAGGAAACCCTATAGTCCAAGAGAGAGAGATGCCATCCACCTCTCCGCTATTTATACGAAGTCCACCAGAGGAGGTAAATAACCACGCTACCCCTACAACTCAAATAGAAGATACACACCCCTCAGGGCAATATGGTCCCGTCTTCATCGAGCGGACACGCTTCCACCGCGGTCTTGCTTAGCATTGACGCAAACCCCGCGATCACGTCACGTGCCCCCCGCCTCGAAGCTTCCCGACGCTCCCGGATCACCGTCTCCGTTGCATCGGGCCTCCGGACTAGGTTTTGCGGCCCAAACCAAGAAACCGTCCACCGATGGTTTTGTGGGCAAACCAGCAAACCCCGCGTGCAAGCTTCGGCCTCGATCCGCTACCTTGCACCGGCCCATGTTCATAACTTCAGCCTGCTAGTCTTGCACCGCACGGCTCGCACTTGACCCCATCGGCCACAGGGTCCATCGAACCAAGCCTACTTGCCTCTCCATCACCCAGAGGTCGCCACGACTAAGGCCTTTCGCGCTTGTTCTTCACCTGCACCGACACGAGTCAAGCCGCAACCTGTACCTGCACACTTAGCCAAGCATCAGTCCACACAACGTTGTCAATCACTCATCACTAAGGAGCGACCCTCCACTGGTCCTCGGACACACCTGGTCCTCAAGATTATTGCACTTTTTGCATGGACAAATAATGAAATTAGACGGGGGCTTGTTTGCTTCTGCCACATCTAGAAATTCACGCAACCCATTAATGTATTCCATGGAGATTCTCTTGTCGGAGTACATCCATTGCCGATTCGTCTAGGAAGTATCACAAAAAAATCTTGAAGTGTTCATATCCAATCCACAATACACAATACGACAAACTTAAATGACCGGCTTACAGAAATTTAAAGTGCGACATATATATGAAAAATTAATTAAAATCTATGCTAATTAACCGATGTTTCATATTTCCAGAAGAGTAACTGTAGACAAATTTCTAATATTTCTAAACTAACTCTAGCATTTCTAGTATTTCTAAAAGTATCATTTCTAAAATATTATTTAATGCTAGTTTAATTTTAAAAGTAAATCATATGTTCAAATAGATAAAACTAAACAAATTCTATCATCACATACAACATCTCATCCAACTAACTTCTACAACATTCTAATAGAATATAGACATAAATGCATGGAAGTAAGAAAAATCACCATCTTTAGCTCATTTTAAATATCACAAAATACTCATATTTCAACCATTAAAACTAGAAATAAGTTGCATATATCGAGGGAGGATGAAGTAACTAACCTCTACACCACTTCAATGAGTGAAATCGTCGAGGAATCGTCGTAAATCCGGCAAAACCTCCTATAGAGCGCCATGGAGATGGGGCAGCTCGAGTTGGGAAGAGTGAGTGAGTGGCTCGAGCAGAGAAAGAAGAAGACTGACATTTTTATACACGAGGAGATTTGTACCGGACCGTGGCTGGCGCCGGTACTAATGTGAGCCGCTCCACATCAGTACCGGGCCGTGGCTGGCGCCATTACTGATGTGGCCGCTTCACATTAGTGCCGGGGCTGGTCACTGCCCGGCAGTGATGTGCCACATCAGAACCGGCTCCGGCCACGGACCGGTACTGATGTGGCTCTCGGGGGCGCGTCGGGGCCCTCCCTTCCCACCTGGTACAGATGTGGACATCAGTGCCGAGAGGCAAAATACTCGGTAGGCCGGTACTGATATCCAGGACGCAGGGTTAGTTTTCTAGTAGCGAACGCTTTGCGTCCAGACGTCTAGTTTGAAGCATTACCCTTTTTTTCCCTCATATCGATCTCCTTCGTTTTCCTGTTGCCACTCTGGCCGCCGGTTCAGGTCCCCAACTCACACCGTCGATCAGCCTTCCTTCTTTAGCAGAGCTGCAGAGCAGAGGTTACAAGAATTGCAGAGTGCTGACGAGAGGAAAAGGAAGCCTGCTGCTATATATATAGTATTTCTTGACCACGTGGGAGAGGAAAGCCAATCGGAACAGTCAGGCAAAGACAAAAAAGAGTTTGAAATGTCAAACATGCTGTGCGTGAACGTGACTGACCTTTTGTATGACTGGATTTCTACGTTTAATCTCGATTCAGAGGTATCTCACGCCATTCAAGAACTGCTATTCATTCTCACATCCACCCTCTCTCGTTTCTCTTCCACAGGAGAGAGAGAGGCTCCAAATGGATATTCTCCTTGCTGCAGTTCTGGACGTGCTGACAACTAGATTAATAATATTCATCAAAAATACTCCATCTGTTTCATATTTCTTCATTCTGACTTTTCTAGATACATCGTTGTTGTTATATATCTAAACATAATATATATCTAGATGCATAACAAAATAAATGTATTTAGAAAAGTTAAAATAACAAATAATATGAAACGGAGGGAGTAGCTTCAAGCCAAAAGCACTGGACATGGAGGATCGCCTCCACTGGATCCTTCTCCGGGCAAAGGTCATCGCCGATGAGGCTATGGAACGGCAGTTCACAAACCAAGCTATGATCTAGCAGCTGGACATGCTCAGAGATGACATACACCGAGGCTATATTTTTAATAAGGGTAACTAGATAATTATTGTAAATTTATTAGTTTTAGCAACCTCCTAATTCCACCCCCAACCAGCCCCGCCTTCGCAACCTAACCCCACGTCCCCGGTCATTTCCACACCTCATTTTTCATATCCGCCGCCGCCGTTTCATGCATCTCGTGCTGGGCAACTCCATGTTAATTTGGCGGTCAGATGGAAGCTCAACTTGTCATGAAATTCTTGTTGCACACACGATCACATGATGCTAAAGAACTGGACGTCCTGGCAATCGTCACTGGTCCGGCAAAGTCCCGAAAAAATATTTACTGGCCGATTTTTAAAAATATTTTCATAAAAATAAACTTAAAAAATAAAATCATAAAAATCGAAATTCCCAAAATTTCGTCTTTACGTTGGGGTCTGAAAAAATTCTACCAGAAGTATTGTGCGCCGTAAAAGAGCTCGGTTTTTAATCTCTCTGGAGAAAAATGTTGCCTGGTACGTACACGGCAAAGCATAGATTTGTCATGTGCTTTTTCTTTACCGTGTGCTTTAATTGCCGCACACAACAAAAAACCATTTTGTTGTGTGCCTGATATATTTCACACGACAAAGTATCGGGCACACGACAAACTATGAGTTTCGGGTAGTGATAGTCGCACGCTTGTCTAGTAAATTGGTCCCTGGCTCTGTAGTAACACAACATTGTAAAACAAGTTAGCGGAATGTATATGTTGGTTATCGAATTTTTGAAAAGAAACAAAAGAAGAACATATTCAATTCATAACTCAGCGCTAGCTAGAAGAAGAATCGTGAAAGCTCGGTTGGTCTGCACGCTAGGTGCGCGAGCGGCCGGCCGCCAGTTCGATCCCCAGGATCAACACTTGCGTCCCTCACGGGGGATTTATCTGCAGACCCACAAGTGTGGGGTGGTAGAGCGGTTGTTGTGACCCTCCTAATCTCACGGGTGGTGTGGTGCACTATGTATGGATGGGATAGAGGTTCGGAGATTTTTTTGACCTGTGTGAGAAGATCTTCTTCTTAATACAGTACCGTAAGGGTGGACTTACCCTCGACAGGTCATGTTTTTTTAATATAGTGTTAAAATAGACAAACACAAATGAAAACAATAGCTCAGCTACATTAACTAAACCGAAGTTTACTTTGAGGGGAACAAATCTCAAGTAATCTTAGTCTTTGGAACAAACAGTTGGTGCTGCATTATCTCCTCTTCTTCTTTCTCTTTTCACCTAATTGGTTGGTAGGGTGTGGGACATTATTGTGATTACCGTGTTTGCTGGTTCAGAAGTTGATGTTGTTTAACCATTCTATAGACAGCAATCTACCACATAAAGCATCAGCAATAGCTAATAGATCCCAGTAACTTGAAGAACGATGGAGATGGGGTTTTGCTATTATATAGTCCCTGCCTATCCACATCAAATTGCCTGTTGTGCATTTATATATCTTCATAAGAAAAAGTATAGAGTAACAAAATGGGGTGTACTCTGTACTCCTAAAGATCAAGGAGGGTTATGAATTTTAGACTTTGACCTACACAATAGATGTTTCAGCTTATTAATGAGGATGGAATTTGGCTAAGGCTCCTAAGAAATAAATATTTCAGACACAAAACCATCACACAAAAGTAGAATACATGCCGGGTGATTCTCATTTTTGGTCAGGCTTGATGAAAGTCAAGAATGATTTTTTGAGAATGGGCAACTTCATGGTGTGAGATGGGTCTCAAACTCATTTTTGGGAGGATGCCTGGCTGGAGATCACTCCTTTTAAACATGAATATCCAGATTTGTATAACATTGTACGGAAGAAGAGTGCAACAATGTCAACGATCCTTAGGTCGAATCATTTAAATGTAGCCTTCAGAAGATCTTTAGTTGGGAACAACCTACAAGCTTGGCATCATCTTGTAGCTAAAATTGTGAATGTTAGTTAACAAATCATATGGATACTTTTTATGGTCGCTAAAAAAATAGCTAGTTTACAGTTCGATGTATGTATAGGGCTTGGTGGCTCCTTTGGCTGTGCCATACAATAATATCATTTGGAGGTTGAAACTACCCTTAAAAATAAAAAAATTTCATTTGGTATTTACAAAAAGGAGTTCTAACCAAATATATCCTAGCACGTCGACAATGGAAGCGAAGTATAAAGTGTTGTGTGATGAAACTATTCAACGTCTTTTCTTCGATTGTCAATTGGCTAGAATTATTTGGAGGATTGTACATGTTTCTTTTAATAGTACACCACCCATGAATATCCATCATATGTTTAGATGATTAATTGGGATTAATAAGAAATTTATGTACAAAATTTTGGTTGGAGCTTCTGCCGTTTGTTGGGCAATTTGGTTAAGTAGAAGAGACATGATTTTTAACAACTCTAGAGTTGTTACTCATTTGCTGGTTATCTTCCAAGGGACACATGGATCCGCTTTTAGGCTTCGCTGTAGAAGTAGAATGAGCGACCTCATGTTGCTCTAGTGGTGCCATGTGTGCTTGAGACTATAGCGTGGAGATTTTTACTTCGAATGGATGGTCTCAAACTGAATCGCTTTTCTTGGTGTTTGGAAAAACTTTGGACGTAATAATGAACAACTATATACATAATTTCATACAACGTTTCCTTAAAAAAAGAGAGAAGCGACCGAGTCAGCGTGCTGAGTAAACTGACTCCACCACCACGAGCAACCTTCTCGTCAGGCTCATCACTAGCTCCAGCCATCCCAGTCACCACCATCAAGACGAATCCATCACAAGAACGGGTGGATTGTAGGGTTAGTTTGGCTCCAATTTCGTAAATTCGCTACAACGATGAATCGAACCCGCCTTCCAGTTGCGACCATATCTTAACCTCCTCTAACCAACTAAGCTAGAGAACTTTTGATATAATTGAAGCTGGCAGGACCTGCCAATATATTTTTCAAGCAAATACAGAACCCTCAAACATCAAATAAGCACCGGATTTCTTTCGTTTTTCTATCGGCCTCCTTGTGGAATTTTAGCACTTGACGTGGAGGTAGCGATCGAGTGAAGCTGCTCGGCAACCACGTCAAGCTACCCGCGCGATTCCAAACCTGCCAGAGAAGCTTTGTTTTCTACGCTATCCATATGGCTCGAGCTGCCAACAACCTGCGCGTGGAAACCTCGGCGGCCACGACGTCAGCGCGGATTCTTTGGAACGAACCTCAGCGAGAACCTCGAGGCTGCTAAAGCCAAGTACCTCGCTGCAACCTCGAGCAAGACAAGCAGCTGGCCGCCGTTGCCAAACTCCATGCATGCATCTGAAATTAAACTACAAGCTCCCCGTGCACGTACTGCCAAGGTACCTAAAAAAAATAAACTATACGCTTGCACAGGTGGTGGGCGTATGAGCCTCGGCAGTAATAGTTCTGGTAGCCCATCAGTTGCAGCAGGCGAAGGTTCGGCCCATTTTCGCTTCACCAAAAAATAAAAGGAAGACTACAATTTAGCAAAAATGATGCTATATAGTGGTGAGACAATCCCAAAAATCTCTTGGAGTCTCAAGTCACAGAGAGTGCATGCCATTGCTCCAAAGCTCCTTCTCATTATCTCCACCACCTGCTGGGTTATCTTCCAGAGCAAAGAGTTCCTAATGGATATTTTTATTTCTGCAGTCCTGGGTGAAGTAGTCTCTAGATCCATAAGTTTCTTCATCAGCAAAAGCACCAAGGGTAAGGTGCTGGAGGTTGAAGACAGACTGAAAAGGACTCTCCTCAGGGCTCAGGTAATCGTCGACGAGGCCACAGGACGGCACATCACAAACCAAGCTATGCTCCAGCAGTTGGACATGCTGAGAGTTGCCATGTACAGAGGCCGTTACATATTGGACACTTTCAGATACCAACTACATGGTGAGGAGGACACCAAACATCAGGTTATGAAACATTCTTTCTCTCTCTCCAAAGTAAATTCTATTAAAGAAATCTGTTCTTCCAATAGAAAGAATCTACACTTAGAACAATTGCAAGTGGCCCTTGATAAGTTGAGTTCTATGATCCTTGATGTGAAAGAGTTGGTTGCGTTCATGCCAAGCTATCCTCGCCTGAACTGCTAGCCTTATAGCATGCATCTCCAGCTGAGCAACTGCATGTTTGGCCGCCAGGTGGAATATGAACTTGTGATTAACTTCCTATTGCACACAATGCCTCATGGTTCCGAAGAATCGGAGGTCCTGCCAATTGTTGGTCCTGGCAAAGTTGGAAAGAGCACCCTTATTGCTCATGTTTGCAAGAATGAAAGCGTTCGTGATCATTTCTCCAAAGTCGTGTTCTTGAGCGACCATGATTTTATAGATGGTGACATCTCTGCATTCAGGGGTTGTGAAATGAGACATCAAAATGGCATATTGAACACGAATAAAGACAGGGGATGCCTAGTTGTTGTTGACTTAGTTGGTGATTTTAATGAAGATGCGTGGAATGTGTTATATTCTTCTTGTAAACAGTGAATGCCAAGCACCAGTAAAATCATAATCGCAAGCCGATCTACCAAGATCATGAAGTTTGGAACAACACATGCTATAAAATTAAAGTACCTTTCGCGTGAAGCATACTGGTATTTCTTCAAGACCCTCACATTTGGAAGCGCAGATCCCAAGATGCATCCGAGGTTTGCAAACCTGGCCATGGAGGTAGCCAGGATGTTGAACGGATGCTGGATTGGTGCAAACGTGACCTCTTGTTTGCTAAGGGACCACTTTGACATCCACTTCTGGTGTAAGGTTCTGGAATTCTTGAGATGGGTCATGCAGAAGCATGTCTCCAGATTTGGTGGGCGTCCACTTGAAATCATAAACCAAAATAGACCTGCACATCTTTGGAGGATGGCTGCACCTTCTGACAACTTCGTGCTTTATCATTCCTACCAACACTGTTCACAAGAGGAGGTTCCAGAGATAAAATTTCTAGATGTGATGTATGGAAGCGTTAAGCATCGTGGAAAATTTGATGCCCTGGTGTGGAGGTCTCGCATACCACCCTACTATAGCTATTCCCATACTTGCGAGATCCAAGAGCTAAGAGTTGCAGGTACCAAGAGGAAGCGTTCTAAGAAAAACATAGTGATGGCTTGTTAAAAAAAATTATATTTTTAGACTTGTGTAGGAAGATAGCTGAACATGGTCCTTTCTATTGACAGGATGTTACAGGTTACAACATTATTTAAATTCATCACCACTACTACCACCTTGTCATGTGTAAAGTACTACTAGAGAGAATAATGCATGATGTTGATTGTTGATGCATATATTTTCATGATGTGTAATAGAAGTACTAGTTCAACAGTTTGATCTTTGCCATTCTCTTCTGACTTCATGTATGATGGTGTCGATAATCGAACATGTGGTAGCCTACTAGCCTGTGTACATCGAAATTTTGTCATTTCAAGTTTGTCATAGGAGGAAATTGAATTGTCCTGATATGAATCCAGAACTGTATAAGGTGCCAAGATTTTACAGGAGACATGTCTAGATTTTATAGAAAAGTGCTGAAATGTTCATCAGCTCAACTGCAATTCTGCTACATGTTCCTGTCCCCCAAACAAATATTGTGGGCAGGGAACACACATCTGGTTTTGGGCACCATCACCTTCTTGCAGCAGAACCTGCAGGACATCGTCTCTGCACATCAGACAAGCAAGAAAGGATGTCAATCGCCGGAGGAAATCTGTAGGATGGCAGAGACGACGGGCAGACGGGGATCTCTGTAAGGAATCGGATGCTCGCAGCCTAAGAGGGGGAGGGGGTGAATTAGGCAACTTAAAACCTTAAGCCTAGGGTTATCACTATTTGCTCAAAACATAAACTAGAACATACTATCTAGATGTGCAACTATGGTTGTTCTAGTATGAAACTCCAATCCCAAAACAAGTTTTGCAACCTATAGCCAATCCTAGCAAGATACTACTCTATGAAAGTAAAGGCAAACAAGGATGCAAGAGAGTAATACGGAAACGTAAGAGGGGATGAGAGGAAGCAAACTCTTAACACGCGATTTATCCTGTGGTATCGGTAGGCACTAAGCCACCCCTAGTCCACGTTGTTGAAGTACTCCACACAAGAGTATTGCTTCCCGGTCACCAAGTCTCTCCCAAGAGCACCACTTAGGCTCGGCCACAAAGGCACTCCCCAAACTCTCTTGGTCACCTTGATGCTGCTTCCACTAAGGAGCTTCTCCACCAAGGGAAGGGGGTCTCCACGTCCCCCGCACAAAGTGTCCTCGCCACTCCAAACCAAGCCGGAGGGTCGAAGACAATTACCGAAGAGTCACTTAGACTCCAAGGCTTCTGGTGCACCATGTACAGCTTGATAAACTCAAGAATCATCTCACAAGGTAGGCACACCTTGCACTCACCTAGCTCTAAGCTAAGCCTAGCACTAAGCACACACACAAAGCATGTGCAAGTCTATGGATGAGCAATTTAGCACTTGTATGGCTTGGATATGATCTTCTGTGTGTCTCACACTTCTCTGGTCTTCCTCAGCAACCAGCACACTCAAATGGGTGAGTGGAGGGGGTATAAATAGCCCAAGGCGTCCAAAGAGCCGTTGGCTAAAAGCTGCAGAAACTCATATCGTCAGATGAACCGATGGTCCTCTTTTCCCACCGTCGGTTCATCCGGTGCCCCTCCACGTCATCTAGCCGTTGAATCCCGCTGACACAAATCATCCGATGCATACACCAACGGTCTCTTCACTTAGCCGTCGGTTCATCTGGTGCTAAAGGGTTCCGGGCCAAAACCTTACTGTTAGCATCTTTGTGACCATCGGATGAACCACTGCTTGGACCATCGTTTCATCCGGTGCTACTAGATGTTAGCTTGGAACGTCTCTGTCTTGAAATCTTGACTCATCGGATAGACCGACGATGCCCATCAATGGACTGTCAGTTCATCTGACGCTTCTGTCTTCACTTCTTCGTCTCTGTCAATCATCCGGTGCAACTAGAATATGGACCGTCGGTTCATCCGACGGTGCCTGTTGACTAGAGCCTTCACTGCAGTGTACCAGTTCGTTTGACCATTGCACCGACGCTTGCTTCTAGGGTACCGTCGGTTCATCCGACGGTGTCATTTTTCTTCTTTTTCTTCCACGGTTTTGCCCCTTGAAAAATACACTATCTTCTCATTTTGGCATGTGGTATTTTTGCATCTTTGGGACCTAGAAGTGTCTACAAAGACATGCTAAACAATAAGGTTAGTCCAATTGATCATGTTATCATTTATCACCAAAATCAAACTTGAACAAATGACATATGAGTCCATATTCACTACAATCTCGTTTTCTTTTCACGTATCAGTCTGCTTCTTCTTCGTCTTGCCACTCTGGCCGGCTGTCCGGCCGTCGGTTCAAGTCCTCAACTCACCCCGTCGATCAGCCTTATTCTTTAGCAGAGCTGCAGAGCAGAGGTTACAAGAATTTCTGAGTGCTGAGCAGGGGTGATGGAAGCCGCCGCCACTAGTGGCTGTTTCGTGCTTCTGCTCCGGACCTGAGCCGGGATGGAAGCCGCCGCCACGGCGGCGCGAGCGCTGGAGAAGGAACCGACGAGGGGGATTTTCGCTTATTTCACATCCGAACCAGGGGGTTATATGCAAACATTCGGATCACGATTATTAGTCGCAATCCAAATCAGGGTGGTATATGTAAATATCGGATCGCGATTATTATTCGCGATCCAAATTAGGGTGCGTGTTGCAAGTATTCCGTGCAGGCGAGATGGCTCCTGGCGAGGTAGCTCGGCCACCGGCGACCTCCTCCAGCCCGGTCAACAAGCTTCCGATCTCTCCTCCCTCGAATTCACGCCCCTTCTGCTGTCTCCGGCCTAGCGCGAGGGCGGCTCCGCGGCGGCGGCGGCTGGATTGAGACAACAAGGGAGCCCAACGCCTCCGTTCGGTGAGGCAGCGCCACCGTGGGTGGCCGGCTCTGCTCGCCGTAGCACCGCAACAACAGGCTATGTCCTGCACATCTCTGCACATCCAGATATCCGTCCATACTCCGAAGTCTGAACTCCATTTTACCCTGTTCTGAAATCCAATCTTTGTAGTTGATCCGATTACTCTGATTTGTGATATGATAGCTGAACATAACATAAATTCTTTTATGACTGAGCTGAGGACTTCTTCATTGTTTTGGTACCTGTCAAATAAATTGTTCCAATAAATTCTGCCTGCAAGGCTTGCAGATTGATACCATGGGGATCTCAAGTACCTCTGTATTATAGCACTGTAGCTACTTGGTTTGCTCTTGGAGTCAGAGACAAGAACAAACTGTTGCTTGTATTCATTATGTTATAGTTGTTAGAGACGTTCTTTGTGCATTAAGAAGTTGATGACATGTTCTGTTTCCAAATTGGTGACCAAGTATGCACTTTTCCATAGACATGTTACTGTATTGTATCACTGTCTAGCCATAGGAGGGTAGTTCTTCTGGAAAGTTATGAACTCACTCAAACCAGTAACGTGGATCTCTAGCGGACCTGAGCATTTTTCGGGCCGGGCCGGGTTCGGGCCGGGCCGAAAAAAAATTATGTTATTTCGGGCCGAAAAAATCCTGCCCATGACCATCCCACTGGACGCGTCGGGCCTCAATAAGTCTAGAGATTCTCTAGACTTATTCTAACTTTTCTGCATTATATTTGCTACCTACAGAGAAACAAACTCGTTTAGCTTGACAGAATTTAGACATGGACTTCAGAGAAGCTGTGGCTCATGCCATCATCATTTTTGTCTGAAGGCATTGAGCGTAGTAGCCTTGCCATCACCTTTATCAGCATACTTGTTTTGTGATGCACCTTCCCCTCTTGCTCCTCGACAGTGAGATTTTTTTATGGTCCGGGGGGGGGGGGCATCCCCAACCTGAATTTCATTGGCCTTTTTCAGCTAAAACCAAGTTTACATATTGCAGAGATTACAGAGAGGGAGGGAGAGCATTCTTAATAATGGTTTACATTGAAGACAACACTTCACACCAGACATCAGCTGTACGGTATTCTTGGACCAGCCAGCGGCAGCTCCACAACCGCGCGTCTTGTTTGCAAGCAATCCAAAACCGGGTGAGAGATGGGCTTTCATGCTCAAACACAACACCATCGACAGTGAGATTTAGCCGCAGCAGCATCTATTGTAGTCTCCTCATACTGCCATGTTTAATTTTTGAGAATGGAAAATACTACTATTACAAGATGGTGTAATGGGTCAAAAATTGACTCAGAGGATACTGGTACAGATCGACATTTTGACATTAGTGGCTTTGAATCCCATAAGAACAGACATGAAGTTGGAATAACGACTCACAAATGTTGACTAATTAATTATGTTGAAGGTAATGGTCATTGTGAAAATTTCTCCTGAAGTACCTGACAGAAGCTTTCCCACGTTGCAGGCTGGAAGCTGGACTCCACATGAATTGGTACTACAACGCAAAAGGGAGGAAAATGTGTTGTTCATCATGTGAAAACTGAAATCGTGTTTGATCAAGTCTCTCCTCAAGTTGATCAGATCAAGATCAGAAAAAGGGAGGAAAGTAAGGAACAAATGATGGTGATGGCTCACTAAGCATAGGCTCCAGAGTAAAGAGCTGAGGTGGTACTGGCTGTATTTCTTGACCACGTGCGAGAGGAAAAGCCGATCACAACAATTACGTGAAGACAGAAGGAGTTCGAAAGGTCAAAAATGCTGTGCACCAACTATTGGACACGACTGACCTTTCGTATGACTGGATTTCAACAGCAAATCTCTATTCAGAGATACATCATGCCATTCAAGAAGTGCTGTCCACTCGCACATCCACCTCTTTCATTTCTCTTCCAGAGGAGGAGTCCCCAAATGGACATTCTCCTTGCTGCAATTCTGGGAGAGCTGACAACTAGATCAATAAATTTTCTCATCAAAAAAAGCTTCAAGCCGAAGGCAATGGACGTGGAGGACCGCCTCTGCAGGATCCTTCTCTGGGCACAGGTCATCGTCGATGAGGCCATGGAACGACAGATCACAAACCAAGCCATGCTCCAGCAGCTGGACATGCTCACAGACGCCATGCACCGAGGCTATTACATCATCGATACCTTCAGATACCAATCTCACAGCGAAGAGGAGGCAAAAGGTCAGTTCATGAGTAGTTATCTGTCCAAAAATTCTCTACAAGGTTTGTGTTCGTCAAGTACAAACACACAGATTTCACAACAGCTGCAAAAGTCTCTTGATGATTTAAGCTCCATGATTCTTGATGGGGAAGAGCTAGTCGTGTTCTTGGCAAGCCATCCTCGCCTGTACCGCCAATCCTATAGCATGCATCTCATGCTAGGCAACTACATATTTGGCCGCCAGATGGAAACTACACTTGTCATTAACTTCCTATTGCACACACAATCGCATGGTTCTAAAGAACTGGACGTCCTGTCAATCGTTGGGCCCGTTAAAGTTGTCAAGACCACACTTGTTGCTCATGTTTGCCAGGATCAAAGAGTCCGTGATCATTTCACAGAAATCTTGTTCTTGCATTGCGCGACCATGATCTAACCGGTGTTGACCTTGCTATGTTTAGAGAAGGATATGCAAAGGAACACCCAAATCGTGTCTCAAACTCAAACAAAGATGGAAGATTGCTAGTTGTTGTTGAGTTAGTTGGCGATCTCGATGAAGATGCATGGAATAGGTTATATTCTGCTTATACACGGGATGTGCCAAGCGGCACTAAAATCATAGTCACAAGCCGGTCTGACAATATTATACAGTTTGGAACAACACGAGTACTAAGAATGAATTATCTATCCCATGAAGCATACTGGTATTTCTTCAAGACGCTCGCCTTTGGAAGCATAGATCCCAAGATGCACCCAAGGCTTGCATGCCTAGCCATGGAGATAGCCAGGATGTTAAAAGGATGCTTCATTGGTGCGAACCTCTATGCTTGTTTGTTGAGGGAGAACTTTGACATCCAGCTGTGGTACAAGATTCTGGCCTTCATGAGAGGGCTCATCAAAAAGAATATCTTGAACTTTGGTGGGCATCCATTTGATCTTATAAACCAGAAAAGACCCGCATATCTTGGGAGAATGCATACACCTTTTGAAGATGTTGTGCTTATTTGTGAGAATGAATGCTCTAAACAAGAGGAGCTTCCGAAGATAAGATCCCAAGATCTCATTTTTGGAAGCATTAAGGTTCATGGAAAATTTGAGGTCCTAGGATGGGCGTCTAGGATACCACCCTACCATAGTTTTGTGGATATTTGTGAGATTTCAGAGGTAAAAATAACTATGCTAAGAGGAAGCGTTCTGTAAAGTAGAGTCACATTTAGATAAACGCCTGTTGTTAAGCTTACATAGGAAGACATGCCAATATTTTTTGACAGGGAGTTTGTTTATCATGTGTAAAATTTATTTATTGTTAAAAGGATAATCTGTATAGAGTTTGTTTATTGTTTAAGCCACAGATTTCCATGGCATAGTGAATGGCCATCCACCATTGTCCCTCAGATTGTTGCCACAATTAAGTAGTAGATGTAACTCTGGATTGCTGCTGGAGCTAATCAACTGGGTCATTTGCAACATTTTGTTTGTCAATGCTCTATTTTTTTAGATAATGGATAACATTCGGCTTCTATATCCATTTCTGGATGTACATAGCCGATAACATTACAAGAGTTCTTAGACTCCAATTCTCAAAACTCAGAAAACTAACAAACAAAAGGGAAAACATAAGATTAAGAAAGAAAGCTAGATCACTACCGGAATCGGAGCCTCTGCCGTGAGCTACGTGCTTTGCCGAGAGCCAAGGACCCTACTCACGGCAAAGGTCCGCTTTGCCGAGAGCAATAGGACCTGCTCTCGGCAGAGAAGAAGCCCATGGCGCAGAGGGCCTTTGCCGAGAGCTAGACCTACCAGCTCTCGGCAACGATCACGCTCACGGCGCAGGAACTCTTTGCTGAGAACCAGAGGGCCTAGGCTCTCGGCAAAGTGCGCAGCAGACGGCCCATGGGCGACGCCGTCACGGCCGTGACACGGACGTTAGCTTCGCCGAGAGCCATGGCCCTCTGGTTCTCAGCAAACAGGAGACCCGCGGTACAGCTACCACCTTTACCTAGAGCCTCAGCTCTTTGCCGAGAGCAAGACCAATACTCACGGCAAACTTTTCAAGAAAACTTCACATTTTCGGCTTCAAACTTTTTCCTAGCTCAACATACACTAATACAGAGTGCATGTTCAAAATTGGCACCATTTTGACTCTGTTTGCTATATTTAACAATTTTACTTCATTCTACGTATTTTTTTCATATGCGTCCGATATGAACTGTAAGTGCATGAAATCATAGAGTAAAGTTGTTGGAAAAATGATATTCATGTTCATTAGACATCTTTTAGACTATGTACATGAAATGAAGCTAACTTTCCGTCATTGGGTTTTCTGATCGTGATGAAGATCGTGAGGTAGAAAGGTTTTAAAATTGTATAAAATTCAAATAAAGTTTGAAAATCATGAATTTTGTCAAGCGCTCATGATATCATATGTTGAGTTTGTGGTAAAAATTTGAGAATGTTTTGAACACTTTAACACATACGCTGTTTAGAAACTGGAACATCTCACGTGAAGTTTCAAAGATTTTGAACTAATGTCACTTCATTTGGAGACTTAGACAAATTCAAATTTGAGTTTGACTACAAAAACTTTTTTATAAGTAATATGCAACATAAATGGTGCCATGTTAAGTGTTGGCAATTTTTCGCATATATTACGTATTTTTAAAATTAAATTTGGTAAAGATACTCTTGGCCGAGAGGATAACTCTCGGCACAGAGACACCCTTTGCCGAGAGCTACGTCTAAGGGCTCTCGGCAAAGAAGTCAAGCGGGCCCACCTGTCAGCACGACGCGCACACGTGCGTACGTGAGGGGAGGCTGCAGGTGGGCCCATCCCTCCCTTTGCCGAGAGCCTAGATCAAGGGCTCTCGGCAAAGAAGTCGAGCGGGCCCGCCTGTCAGCGCGACACACACACGCGCGTACGTGAGGGGAGGCTGCAGGTGGGCCCAGCCCTCCCTTTGCTGAGATCCTAGATCTAGGGCTCTCGGCAAAGAAGTCGAGCGGGCCCGCCTGTCAGCGCAACGCACACACTCATGTACATGAGGGGAGGGTGCAGGTTGGCCCCAGCCCTCCCTTTGCCGAGAGCTAAGATCTAGGGCTCTCGGCAAAGATGTAAAGTGGGCCCGCCTATCAGCTTGGCGCACACATGCAGGTGGGCCCCAGCCCACGCTTTGCTGAGAGCCAAGATCTACGGCTCTCGGTAGCCGCGAGTCGTAGATCTTAGCTCTCGGCAAAGCGTGGGCTAAGGCCCACCTGCAGCCACACACTCACACCACAGCGCTACACACCCACACACCCGGCCTCGACACTTAGCACGCACGCCACCACACCTGCGCCGCCGCCGGCCACCACCACGCGCCGCCCCCACCACCACTGCGCGCCGCCGCCATAGCCTGCTCCGCGCGCCGCCACCGTCGCCACCACGCTGCCACCGCCGCCACCGCGCCGCCACGCTGCCCCGTCCCCCGCCGGCGCCCACGCGACCTCCCCCGCCGGCCCTCGTCCTCCTCCCCCGGTGCAAAGGCCTCCCCCGGCGGCCGGCGCCCTCGACCCACTCTGCCCCGGCCGGCCGGTGGATCCCCGCCCCAGCCGCTGCCCACCGCCGGCGGGGTAGAGGCCGGCCGCGGGGGGTAAAGTCCCCTCGGCCGCCGGGGGAGAGCCCGCCCGGGCTCCTGCCCCCACTGCCGGTGCCGGGGTGAGTTTTTTTAAATTTAGATAGAAATTTTAACTTGTCATGCCTCTCAATTTAGATAGTAATTTTAGTGTTAGCAATTTAGATATCAATTTTAGATTTAGATAGCAATTTTAGTGATAGCAATTTAGATAGGAATTTTAGATTTAGATAGCAATTTTAGTGATAGCAATTTAGATTGTAATTTTAGAAAGCATGTTTGGTCTTTGATGATTCTGCAATTTAGTAGAACAATGCTCTACCTGTCCATTGTAGTTATGAATTTTATATATAGAAATGTATGTACAGAATTATAGATATAGAATTTTAACTTGTCATGCATCTCAATTTGACTTGTCATACTTGTCAATTTGACCTCATGTCGTGCGGCACCACATTTTATGTGTCCAGCCATCGAGCTGTGAGAAGAAATTTTGTGTGTGGCCCGACCTTCGTGTTGTGGCTTTTCTTGCAGGTTTTGAAAACCTCACTGTGCAGGGGAGGTGCTGCCGAAATTTTTGATTAACACTATTATGTTCATTTTTCCAGGAGTTGAGCACCGACCTCCGGCATCGGGTTCCCGCTGCCTTGCTCCGCCAGGTCTCCGTAGCTGCAGCCGCCATCGTCTTCAAAGCAGCAAGGTGAGGCAAATTTCATTCTCCGTCATAGATCGCGAAACCTAGTTAGGCGTCTCCCGTTCGGAAGAGATACAGTTCAAAATATGCAAAACTTTGCATATTTATGGTTGTATCTGTTTCGAATTGTCCACGTTTTTTGGACAGCCCGTGAATGCGTAGATGGGGTTAGTTTCTATGGTCTACTCCGATCCGAGACAGAGTTTCGACAGCACCTCCCCGTTGTTCTCCGGATACACAATCTCCGTAACGGGACGTGTATTTGGAGAACAGCGGGGAGGTGTTGTCGAAATTCTGTCTCGGATCGGAGTAGACCATAGGAACTGACCCTATCTACGCATCCACGGGTGGGATTAGGACCTATCTTTACTTATTAGAATGTGTAGACATCATGTAGAGGATGCAATGTATTTTATATAACTCGCTGATATGATAGAGAATGGATGACTGTGAGTGGATGTACAAAGGATGGGCACCAAATGGTCGTGTGACACAGGAATGGGTTGACAATACTCAAGCTTTCGTGGATGAAGCATTTAGAAAGGTTAAAGGACCTAAAAACAGTAAAACCATTTGGTGTCCCTGCGCCAAGTGCGGAAACTCGCGTCAAAGGAACAAGCAAGAAATGGCAGCTCATCTACACAACAATGGTTTTACGAAAGACTATTCCAAGTGGACCTTCCATAGTGAAACCTGTCGTATGAGATCTGAGGCCGCGAGACAACGGATCAGAGAACTTGATGGTGATGCTGGAGCAGCAGACATGATAGATGACTTTCATGAAGCACATTTTCAAGGAGAATGTCCAGAGGAGGAGCCAGAGCCAAGCGCGAAGGCATATTATGACATGTTGGCTGCAGCACAAAAACCCCTTCACCAGCACACCAAAATATCTCAACTAGATGCCATCGGCCGCCTGATGGCCGTAAAGACCCAGCATAACCTGAGTCGAGATTGCTTTGATACTTTGGTGACTGTTTTTGGTGACATGCTTCCCAAAGATCACCTTTTGCCGAAGAACTTGTATGATGCACAAAAAGTCCTTAGTGCACTTAAGATGCCATACGAGAAGATACATGCCTGTCTGAAAGGATGCGTCTTATTCAGGAAAGAACTTGAGAAAGCAACACACTGTCCGAAATGTAAAGCGTTTCGGTACATTGAGGTAGACTTTGGTGAGGTTTGTCCAAAGACGCAGCTCACGATTCCAGTGAGTGTCTTGCGGTACCTCCAGCCTATACAGTGGATCCAATGGATTTACATGACCGAGGAATCTGCGAAGCAAATGACTTGGCACAAAACAGGCGTCCGATACAATGATAACCTTACACATCCATCAGATGCTGAAGCATGGACCAGTTTTGATGAGATCCATCGTGACAAAGCTGGTGAGCCTCGCAATGTACGTGTCGTGCTAGCGACAGATGGGTTCAATCCTTTTGGAATGATGGCTGCCCCGTACACTTGTTGGCCTGTGTTTGTTATCCCCCTCAATCTACCTCCCAGCATCGTCTTTCAATGGCAGTACATATTCGTGTCGTTGATAATTCCTGGATACCCGGGAGATAATATGAGTGTGTACATGGAGCCTCTGATTGATGATTTGCTCTAGGCTTGGAATGAAGGGGTGTGGACATACGACCGAGCTACGAAGACAAACTTCAGAATGCACGTGTGGTACATGTAGTCCTTGCATGACATGCCAGCTTATGGGTTATTTTGCGGCTGGTGTGTCCACGGGAAGTTCCCTTGTCCAGTATGTAAGGCAGCTCTGATGTTCATTTGGTTGAAGAAGGGTGGCAAGTATTCTTCGTTCGACAAACATCGACAATTCCTCCCTCTTGACCATCAATTCAGACGAGACATAAAGAACTTTACGAAAGGTGTCGTAGTTCAAGATCCACCCCCGCACATGATGACAGGTGGTGAGGTTCAAACTCAGATAGACGCTCTCGTGCTCAAAGAAGGAGAACATCGTTTTGTGGGATATGGTGTGGAACATGGCTGGACTCAGAAGTTAGGCTTGTGGAGGCTACCCTACATGAAAGATCTTCTTCTTCCACATAACATTGATGTGATGCACACAGAAAAAAATGTTGCCGAGGCACTATGGGGTACAATCATGGACATACCAGAGAAGAGTAAGGACAATGTTAAGGCTAGAGTCGATCTAGAAATGTTATGCGATAGGCCAAAGCAAGTCATCCCGAAGCCTGTACCGGGTAAGACATGGAAAAGGCCTAAGGCTAATTTCGTCCTTACAAGGGAACAAAGGAAGGAAGTACTACAATGGATCCAAGATTTAATGTTCCTTGATGGATATGCTGCAAATTTGAGGAATGTAGTCAATTTAACTACTCTGCGATTAAAGGGGTTGAAAAGTCATGACTACCTCATATGGATCGAGCGACTTCTTTCGGTGATGGTTCGAGGCTATGTACCTGAGCATGTGTGGAAAGTGCTGGCAGAGGTGAGCTATTTCTTCCGTCAGCTTTGCGCTAATGAGTTATCTCGTGCTGTGATTGACAAACTTGAAAAAAGTGCACTTGTGTTGCTCTGTAACCTAGAGAAGATCTTTCCACCTGGCTTCTTCAACCCGATGGAACATATGATTTTGCACCTCCCGCGCGAGGCACGATTGGGGGGGCCCGTGCAGAACTGTTGGTGCTATCCAATTGAGAGGGTTTGCAAGGTTCTTCGAAGCACATGTAAAAATAAAAATAAAATTGAAGCTTGCATTGTAGGGTCACACATTCTGCAGGAGGTGTCAAATTTCACAACTAAATACTATATTGAGCACCTTCCTAGCGTGCATAATCTACCTCCTCGGTACAATGCTAGCAAAAATGAATCGAACCTCAGCCTTTTTCGAGGACAACTCAAAAGTGCGAGTGTTCGGACGCGCAAGACCTTATCCCTTGAAGAGTGGCGTACTATCACGATATATGTTTTGCGCAACCTTGACGAAGTACGACCATACATAAAGTAAGTTGTCAATAAAGCTCATCATTTCCTTTCTCGTATATTGCCTCATCTGCATCCAACCACATTTGATTTGGTGCAGTGAATTTATTGAGCAATTTTGGCATCATTCGGAGCCACCTATTGACCACGAGGAGGAAACTCTTCTTCGCTAGGGTGCGGGAACCATGCATCCCGATTTCATTGCCTGGTTCAAACATAAGGTAATTTAGCTCGTGCTCAGTACATTAAAAGTAATTAAGCTCGTACTCAGTATCACATTAACCACTATCCTCCCTTAACTTGCAGAGCCAAACCGATCCGTTGATGAATCCTGAGGTGAGGCAGGTTTCCAGAGGTTTCGCCTTTAGGGTCAACTCATATCATGTTTATGACATGAATGGGTATCTCTTTCACACGACACAATATGAGGAGCGAAGGCCCAATCGAAGAACCACAAATAATGGAGTTTGTACGCATAGCCGATCCGATGGGGTAGATTACTATGGAAGACTTGAAGAAATATACGAACTTGAGTATCATGGTTGCAAACCTCTTAAACCTGTCATATTCAAGTGTCATTGGTTTGATCCAAGCGCTAGTAGCATGAGACAGAATAATAATCCTGGGCTCGTCGAAATTAAACAGTCATCTGTGTACCCAGGGCACGATGTCTATATTGCGGCCCAACAGACCACACAAGTATATTACCTCTCATACCCTTGTAAAACTGACAAGCGTCTCCAGGGTTGGGATGTTGTGTACAAGGTATCACCACATGGTAAACTGCACGCCCAAAACAAAGAAGATTACCACCTACTAGACGCAAACACATATGACGGAGAGTTCTTTCAAGAAGATGGGCTAGAAGGGAGGTTTGAGATAGACTTAACCCAAGTGCTCGAAATGGAAGTAGACAATGAAACGGTTGTCGACGATGATGCTGCAGAAGAGGTTCAAAATGATGACGACTTAAGATTACTCGAGCGACTACGTTTAGGCAATGGCAATGATGATGATGACACCGTTCCACCTTTGGAGCACGGTGTTGAGTCTATGGACATGCGAGATAGTGATGATGAGTATGATCCGAAAAATCCGGATCATGATGAATATTTCTAAAACAAGTAAGATACTAGGATATTTGTTTCTTATTTACTAATTGTAGTTATGTTTCTAATTTACTAGGATATTTGTTTCTTATTTACTAATTGGTATTTAAATGTAATTATGTACTGATTGATTTACTATTTTTTATTTCAGGTGATTGATCAAAGATGCCACCAAAGAAGAAGTGGGCACCGAAGCAGCGCGCCCCTGTGGTGAGGAACCTCAATGACTTGTGCCAGGACAAGGGTGAGGGCTCCGAGACGGTGAGGAGGGCGTCGAGGTCCATGGCACCCTCTGAGTCGTCTGGAGCCAGGGGTCGCAAAGGTGCACCCTCTCCGGCTCTTGAGTCGTCCGATGAGGAGTACAGGGTTGATGAGGAGGAGGTACAGTAGGGGGAGGATGAGGAGCAGGGGGAGGACGAGGACCAAGGGGAGGGTGAGGAGTAGGGGGAGGACGAGGAGGAGGCGGGGGAGGGGTCAAAGGTCTATTTGCGAGGCCGTGCTCAGCTTCCGGATCACCCCATACTGCCCGCGAGTATCCATTTCGATCGTCTCGACGAGCCCGTCGCAATGGTGCAGTCCAAATTGGCATTTGAGGATGTTTATGATGATGTCCTTTAATAGCCATCAGACTACTTGCTCTCAACTGTACCATTTGGCACATATTTCGGTGCATCCTGCAACAAAAGCTAGAAACACCAATACTTGTGGAAACTATCAATATCAAGCCCTATTCTAGTGTTGATGGCCCTTTTACATTTATTTTATGCAGGTATTGATGGTGTAAAAGCAGCACTTTTCAATCGTCAACAACACCCCCACACTTGACCTTTGCTCGTCCCAAGTAAAGGGAGTCAGGTCAAGGCGAGACATGATATCCAAAGGTATGAAGCAAGCATAAGAGATATTCCAAACCATACCTTGTACTTGTGAACTCTGATGTGTCTATCATGCTATCTTGGGCAGTTGAGGAATGGAACGGTCATGAATCAAATCACTCCTGCTCATCATGTTAAGTAACTTGGGGTTTTGCAATAAATTTTCAAAACAAACCTTGCTTGGCTCCTTATTTGATTCTCTCAAATCGCTCAATGTGTATATGTCCTCACCAAGGCATTAGATTGCCTTTCTTCATCCTACTTCTAATGATGGCTATATGTGGAGCTCAGGGTAGGATAAAGGATAAGGCATACTTGCATCACAAATATTGCAAAGTCAAAAACTGGATCCACAGAGAAAATCAAATCATACCATCAGATCAAGATGTGCACGTGTATGGATATGGTGAGTATGGTAAGGTGGATACTAGGCCCGGAATGGGTGCTAGATATTACCATACATATATGATGGAAGCTGAGGTGATGGTAAGGTGGACACTAGCTCCGGAATGGATACTAGTTATTACCATCTATGATATGGAACTCCTTTTTGCATGATCTCATCTCTCTCCTATTTCTCCTTTATTTTGGACATAGGCTATTCTTTCTTTTCTTTTTTTTTTCTTTTTTTCATCATGCCTTGAGCATGTATCTCTTTTTTTATATAGCCCATGTCTCTTTTTGAAGGACACTTTTGGAGAGAGATGTCACACCACATATGGAGCTTTATTTTTATGAAATGGATAAATGATACAATGCTAACTTCCAGTGTAGAAGCATAGCAAGGGGAAATAGGTGGTGTGCACATGAATCTTGATCATGAAAGTAGTGAAAGAATTCTCACAAGGGTCACAGAATTTGACAAAGCTTAATGCAATAACAAGCAGCATATGAGTAAAAGGTTTTCAACTATGAATATCATATGGCTCTATTGGGACGGTGGCATATCAAAGAGGAGCTTTGCAAGGGTTTTCATGATTTTCAAATAAAATTCCCAAGCACTTAGACATTCAGAGCGAAGATCATATCATCAAACCATATCACAAACGTCAACTACTTAGATAAGCATGAGTTCCCTAATGATATTTGTTCACAAGCATCAAGATGATAAGCAAGGAATAAAACATATGCAAGCCAACCACAGGAATCATGTAGAGCAAGCATAGAACACATTGCTGAGTTTGATTTCAAGGGATATGAATTGAAATTCAATCAAACTCATGGATAATGGAGAGTGAGATAGAGGGTGCTCATACCATCGCTTCTGAAGGATAAGAGGTCAAGGAGGACTAGTGATGATTCGGTTGACCATAAGGCAGCCGCCTCACTCTAGTTTACCTTGCTCTTGTCATGAAGGCGTAGTCAATGTTGTGCAGCGCCTGTGTGGGAGTTCTCGAGTGGATATGTCGATGATGAGCTCGAGAGAACTCCCCCACACTTGTGGTTGATCCTGGTGCTGTTCTTCAAACAAAAAGTGGAAACAAAAGAGGGACTCTACTGGTTCAAGAACCATAGAGCCTTTATTCAAATTCAAATATATTTTTGGGTTATTTTATTTTATTTTATTATCACCATGTCATTTGCTCGAAGGGTTAGACCAAGGTTACACATTATACACAAAGGGGAATATACTTACCTTGGACCATTGAGAGGTCATATGTACCACCTTTGCATGATGTGCAACATGAATCTGACACCTCATCTTACCTTCCCATTTTAATTTAGCTCAATGACTTACCCATTCAAATTTGACAATTTTCTACAGGGGTTAGTCAGCATATATGCAACCAAGATCTATGAAAATATAACTCCAAGGTTCATCAATCAAAACTCGACACCATGTCTTGTTTTGATTGAAGAAGACAATTTTAACCTAAGCACCATGCTTAATTTAAAACAGTCTATGAATGATATGTTACAACAATAACATTCAAACCAGAGCATATGAACAAAGATAAAGGAAACATGCATGCATGATCAAGCTATCATCAACAAGGGACATAAGCATGAGCATAAGACGATGAACCTCGGGAACCTCCTGGAAGGGCTTTGTTTAATGTCAAAAGCAGGACTTACCTAGCAAGTGCAAGATGTAAGAGCTAACATCATTGCCACACCAGGATAAGAGTTGGTAGAGGAGGAACTTTACTCAAGATGCTCACATACCTCCCCCACACTTGAAGTTTGCATTGCTAGGCAACAAAACTCGAGTGTGTGGTGATCAAGCTTCCTTTTGTAAACGCTCCCTCACCAAAGCGTGTCTAGGTGTTGTAGTTGATGTGGCTCACATGTTCATAGGCATCACCTGTCCGTCTTCTTCTCAATCTCCACCTGAAAGGTTAGTGACCAAAAATACCCGAAGGACGACTGATCCTAAAAACATGTTCTTGCTTTTATTCGAAAGGGAAATAAAACCTATGCTAATCCAGGCTATCTCCTGGGAGTGCTTGGTTTATTTAAGGTAATAAGCTCGACCATGGGAATTTCATCTTGCAGCTATCGTCGGTGGTGTCATTCCCGTCTCACCACCAATCCTTGATGTATCAGTGAAGCTTTAGCTGCAAGGTTAGTGCCACAGTACACATACAAAATCTACAATGCTTATGGTAAATATATGCATCTACAATCAACCTTCCAAACGTTTTGCAAAAGAGGACCAGAAGTTGGTTGTAGCCCTCGTATGTGCTCAGCGCACTAAGCATGGCTAACTCGAGAGAGGCACGATGCGAGCATGGTTTGTATGGTAGATCAAGAATGAAGCTACCATGCTCGTGCGCGGAATCCTTTCCTCCGGACTCCAGAGTCAGTGCCTCGAAAGGTTCCATGGCCCATGAATTCTCCATCTCAAGAGAGTCATCGTGCAAGCTCAATGTTGACTCTCGATCATGATCGAAAGCAACATGATACGGGCCAGCGGGAAGAGGCTGAAACTCGGTCGAGAGTGGTGACGATCGTTCGCCTTCATAAAAGTGAAGAGAGTCTCCCGAGTCATCCTCATGAGGGGCAGAACATTCTACAACCTCAGTGAGAATAGGCTCGGATGATGCGAACGGAGATGCATGCATCATCTTCTCGAGTGGGTTTTGCTGGGGAAGAGGCTTCACCATAGGATGTCCTAAACAAGGGGTAGCAGTGGCAGAAGCGACTCCCCTAAGCTTATCATCTAGGCTCCCTAAAGATGTATCGAAGAACTGCTCTAGAGGGGAGCCTAGGAGAAGATCAAGATCAAGGACATCAAAGATGTGAATGTCCAAACTAGCCTCAATCCCATCTATGATAAGCGGCACAGCACTTGCGATCCCCCGACATTCAAGAACGTGTCCAAAGGGACAAGTTTTGAGGAGCATGTCGGATGGTGCTAGCGGGACTCTGCCCAAAAGAGTTTCCGCTAAGTGCCATGGCAAAATGTTAACCTCCATGATGGGGTTACAATGGGCATCTACGACAGTGCCTCTAATAGAGCAAGGGACAACCAGAGAAGGTGAGCTATTCCAAGTTGCCTCGGAAAATCGTGTCACTCCCTCTGACCATTCCTCTCTCATAGCCTCCTCAGGATATGCTTCGTCAGGAGGATCAGGAGGTAGAGGAGGCACCGCAGGCCTAAGGGAAGGTTCTGTCAAAAGATTTCTAGAATGATCAGTATGGACAGAATAAGGATCCTCCCCTAATTGGGCATCAACACAATTCGAGGTGTTTGAAGGATTTCTAGATGGGTCATCCTCGAATTTACAAGTGGGCACCGAAGGTTGAATTTCTTCATCCTTTGGCGTTCAGGGTTCGGAAGAGGGCTCAACAGACAAGTCTTGGGATTCGAAAGATGATGACTCTGACTTGGATGTTGAGGGGATCTCATGGATAGGCTCGGATTCCTGGTGGAGTTTGGGCCCGACAGCATGGTGGTAAGTGGGAAAACTATCTAGGAGTTCCCTACCTTCAGTCGGATCCCTATGGAGAAATGGCTCTCTAATATCAAGGCAACAAGCAGAGCGCTTGTTGAGACCATCATAAAAGTTGCGAAGCAACTGAGAGTCAGGAATCCATAAAGGAGGTTCGCAATTGAGTAGGCATGAAAATCTATGCCAAGCATCACCTATCGATTCCTTCTCTTTCTGCCGAAAACGGTGGATACGTTCCCGTAGAGCAGCAATACGAGACGGAGGGTAGAACTCAATACAAAACTTATCTCTAAGCTTAGCCCAAGTATCCTTCATGCTACCTACGGTGCATGTGTACCATCGCTCCGCTTTCCCTATAAGGGAGTACAGGAACAACTTCCACATGAAGGTATCCTGTGTCATGCTCGTGGAGGCAAAGCACGAACACAAGTACTCGAAATGATGCAGATGAGCATATGGGTTCTCGCTCGGTAACCCAGAGAAGGAAATGTTCCGAACCACGGTGATGGTTCTAGGAAGGAACTCTAAGCTAGATGTGAGGAAAAGTCGCACAGAAGGTGGTGGCTCTGGGAGCTCATCCCTAGGGGTAGTGATGCTTTTACAGGAAAGCTTCACCATGGGTAGCGGGGGTAAAGGTAGAAGAAAAGAAACAAAAAAGATATCTGATGGGTAACGGAGGGTGAAGGTAGAAGAAAACAAAAAAGGTAAATACGAGAACCACTAGGTTCAAGGATAGATACAGCAACCGTTCCACGGCAATGGCGCCAGAAATGCTTGTTGGCATTTCTTAACATCACCACTAGTTGTACACCTAGAGGGAGCATATAAGAACAACTGGGTATACCGCAAGCGCACGGAAATACCGCTCTAGCACTTCCCCAAGGAAGGAGAGTATTCCAAGGGTATCGAATCCAAGGAACGGCATGTACTATCTCCTACTCTAGTATAGATGATCCAAGGACACAACACTGATTGATAGAATAGGTAGAAAGAATCTGTCTCGACCGAGCACAGAGTCTAGTTACGGTCTCTCAGGTATAACACTCACTTCGGGCACCAGGAACATCCTAGGCCAATGTGCTGGAGCGAGCCCAACTCGGTACGTGACGTAGAGGGTTGACAAAGGGTCCAACAGGCTGTCACCACTATGGCCTACCACTACGCTACGATCGTACGTGGTCTTCGAAGGATAGCTTATGGTCCAGACACCACGTCTACACCACTTACTATTACTATGAATCCGCGAGGGAGATACTGGCACTAGCTCAAGGGATGCTCTATCACTCATGCAAGATCACGAATGCACTTTGATCTAACTAGGGACATGCAGGAGCTTCACTTTACTCTAATAGACAAGCTAGCAAACTAGATGCAAACTTATGATCTAAGTCTACTGGATCGAAAGGGTTGTGTTCGAAGAACACAAGCATCTAAACCAAGAACAAACGAAGAACACAAGAACAAAGCAACTAAGCATGCATACGACTTTAGTCTAAATAGGAAATATCAAAATACTCACTTTAGTCTAGTTGAAGAACAAAGGCACCGCTGAGGATCGTTCTTGAGGAAGATGTCATGAAGAACATGACATGTCCTCAAGCCTCCCACCTCACTTCCTAGCACTAATCCTAAACAAAGAGCTCTCCTCTCCTAAAGAGAGAGGCTTCAAGCCAAAATGAAGAGGAGGAGGAGAAGTGTGTGTCCCAAATGAGAGCCCCTCCCCTCCTATTTTTAGAGGAGGTGGTGGCTTGCTTTGGTGCTCCAAGTGCTCCATCTTGTGCAGCCATCCTTGGGCGCCACCAATAGGAGAGCGACACATGGCGAGGAATCTTGCAATGCACTCTTCTCTAGCTTCCAGGGGAAGGAACCAAACCGACCTTGTACCGGCCAATCAGCAAGCGCCATGTCACCGATCCACCCCGGAACGTTGCAAGGGATCAACCAGGAAGCAACACGTGGAAGCAGATGGCGAACGGAGGCCAGAAGGGAGCGGCCGAAACTGGGTTCAGCCGACCCTGGCCCACCTCCTTTTGGCCCGTGCTTTCTCTGGGTGACTGATGTGTGGGCCCTTATGACGGTTCCAGGTGCATGCCGAGTTTTGAGGTGGTTTGGGTCCCTGGTGGGCCCTTGGATCCTTGTGCTTCACACGTGGCGGTGTCTGATTCGTCAGGAGTTGCTTCACATGGATTGATGAGGTGTCATGGACACATGGCATCCAATGTGGCACAGGTCGCCATGTGGTTTAGTGTGGGTCCCACCGAGCTCACAAGATATCTTGTCTTGTGCATATCTTTCTCATCCGGACCCCAAAGTAGACAAATGATATATCCATTTCGATCATCTCGACGAGCCCATTGCAATGGTGCAGTCCAAATTGGCATTTGAGGATGTTTATGATGTTTTCCTTTAATAGCCATTGGACTACTTGCTCTCAACTGTACCATTTGGCACGTATTTCGGTGCATCCTGCAACAAAAGCTAGAAACACCAACACTTGTGGAAACTATCAGTATCAAGCCCTATTCTGGTGTTGATGGCCCTTTTACATTTATTTTATGCAGGTATTGACGGTGTAAAAGCAGCACTTTTCAATCGTCAACACAGAGAACCCCATCCCTCCGTCGTCGTGAGCCACCACCGTCAGCACCTTCGTCCTGACCGTCACGGACCGCCTTTGTGGGCTGCCACCGCTGCCCTTGCCCTCACCGCAGCAGCGGCAGACAAATTGGATCTAGGTTTTGGGGGAGGCAAGTGTCAGGAAAATAACGCCTGTCAATGCTCTATTACATTTGGAAAACTGCTAAACACCAGGCATCAGTGACATAGTGTTCAGGTAGGGGTAGACGATATTTCCACAGATGGTCCACTAGCCAACCAGCCAGCAGTGCTTCCCTCTCCCACCAAATCAGCCACCAGCCACTAACCAGCCAACATTAATTTTCTCTCACAACAAATAAGCCATAGTCACCAGCCAACCGAACGGGGCCATTATATATATGTTTGTGATATGGCGGCAAGTGAGATTTCCAAAGTAGGATCTCAAATTTTCATCTTACCAAAGGTCATCTAGCCTGGTTAGTTAGGAGGTTGAGGTATGGCCGCAACCATGAGACCCGGGTTTAATTCCTCATTGGAGCGAATTTACGGGACCGATTTAAAAAATCTTCTCACCGGTGAAACCGAGGTTCGAGAATTTTCTACATCGGGATTAAGTTCCCTTCTCTTAATGAAAACCGTGGGACAGTCTTAACCCCACCGGCTTAGTGATTCATCATCAAGCACTATCCGAGATTGGTTATGAACAACACAATATTGAAAGAGGAGGACAGTTTCTTTGGAGAGTAAAACACGTTGAGAATTTGGAACAAGTTTCTGGTAGAGCTAATCATGCCCATGGTGACGCCTGAATGCAAGGGCATCTTTTGTTGTTCATGGTTGCAGTTGCAAGGATGAAAGGGTCCATGATCACTTTTGAACAATTAAGTATGTTTCCTCTTTCCTGTGTGACCATGATTGTACAGATGGTGAGCTATAGCATTCAGAGAAGGATGTGCCATGAAAAATCAAACTCGTGTATCGAATCGCTTTGCTCTGACTTTCCATCTGTATACATGAGCACTTGCGTGAGAGCATTGGGATTTTGTGGATACCTCTCATCTGATGAGAATGTGATTAGATCGATTTCGTTTACATTGTCGACTAAGGAAATGGTAAATCACACTTGAAATCTCAAATATACTCAAGCAGGTGACGAATTCTCGACGTCATCCCTGGATCGAACTTGCTCAGCGCTGAGCTCGTTGATGAAGCCAACAAGGCGCTCCAAATTGGACGCCGATGACCCACCGGGGGTGACGTCCATCCTGATCCGCCTTGCCATGGCATTCACCGCCGCCCTGATCCCGGGGTCCTCCATGGCCTCCCTAACCATCCTCGCCACGACGGCGGCGTCGAGCATGTCGTCCTTTATGTCGAGCCTCGTCTTCCACACGGCCCCCATGAAGCGGCTCACCATCTGCTGGTCTGCGAAATATAGCCAGCACACCGCCGGCACGCCCTCGGTGGTGGCCTCCAGCACCGAGTTCCACTCGACGTGCATCACGAAGCACCCCACCGCCCGGTGCCGCAGCGCGCAGTGCACGTGACGGTGCTCCGCCCAATCCACCACCAGCACCCTCTCGCCAGCCGCCTCCCAGACGACGGAATCGTGCCCGATGCTGCAGTGGTCGGACACCATGTCCGGCTGGAGAACGCACAGGAAGGGGTACCCTGCGGTGGCGATGCCGCGAAGGAGCTCGGCCAGTTGCTCCGCCGAGATGATCGTGAGGCTCCCAAGGTTCACGTACACCACCGACCGGTCGGCGTGGCCGTCCAGCCACGCTGTACAGCCTTCGTCATCGTTGTCGAGAGCGGCGGTTTCTGTTTCTACTCCAGTGGGCCTCGGCCTGGCGTGAAGCAGGCCGACGGCGAAGACCTCACCGAGCACCCGCTGCACGATGCGCTCGACCATCTCCGCCTCCAAGGACGCGGTGGTGTTGAGGATCACTGCCCGTGACTCCACGCAGCGGGAGGCAGTGTCGGCGACGGCTAGCAGCACGGGGACGGGGTTGGCGTCGGATGACAGAGCCACGCGCGGGAGGTCTCGCCGGCGCAGGAAGCCCTCCATCCCCGGGACGCTGCGCACCGGCTTGTCGGAGTCGGAGGCTGCGGGGACCTCACCGAGCTCCAGGAGCCTGGGGACGGACAGGTAGCACAGGAAGCCGCACGCGCTCTCTGTGTGGAATGCTAGCGCCGGGACGCCCTCCTCCTTGACCGTCACTGGCGGCAGTCGGTTCTAGGATTCGAAATGCTGAAAATTTCGGTCCAGACCGAGATGGGTGAATCTCGAACATTTCGGATATTTCGGACCGGGATTCAATTATTTGACCAGTCAACATATTCATTTTTATAGGAAATTTGACTACAATTAGATGGAGATTTAGGAATTAAGCACTCCTATATAAGATAGTGGGGGAGAACTAGAGAGATATGATGAATGAGTTAAGGAGAAAGATGGCGAAACATGTTGTTTCTGCGTTAGTTAGCCGTTGGAAGGTGAGAGAGGTAAAAGAGAGTTATATAACTAAAAAATTTCATATCTTTATAGCTAGGATGCTATATTGGTTGGTATGGACCTTAGTGATGGTGGAGAAAATAAGTTTGGTGGAATTTTTTGGCCATTTCGGTTTCGTTTCGGACCTCACCAAAATGGTTGAATTTTGGTCGTCTCAGACCGAATCCCAGAACCCAGTGTCGCCGCTGGAGGAGGAGGAGGACTCTGCCCACAGCAGGGCACGGAACGCCGCGCATCCGGCCGTGCGCATGGAGCCGAAGAGGTCCATGAGGCCTGACACGGAGCGGAGGTGGTCGTCGGGGAGGCCGTCGGGGATGGAGAGGACGCGGAGGCACGGGTTGCGGGGCGGCGCGGGCGCCCTGGTGAGGGCGAGGCGGCGGAGGTTGTGCTCCGTGTGGAGGAAGGTGACGCGGAGGCCGGTGTCGAGGAGGGCGGAGGTGAGGTGGAGCATCGGGTTGATGTGGCCTTGCATCGGCCATGGGAACAACATGTTGGATCCTCATCTCATAATCGTGATAGTCAGTTTGTATCCATGCTAGTTGCATTAAGTAGCTTGTTTATGCATGAACATGTTTGTGTTGTACACACATAGAATCATGAGCCGTGGTGGAGACTTGCACGCCACGATGCCGTGACCGCGTCCATGGGCTTCCTCGTCCACTGCCTACACGTCGTGCAATGTCACACGGGCCTCCGCAAATGACGGGCGCACCGTGCAGTGCCAGGTGGTGGCGGGGAACTCGGATCAAGCCCGGTTATATCGAACGCTCGAACGATCGGGCAAAGTTGTGCCATACGTAGTGAACAAACTCGTCTCTCTCCTCGCGCTCTCGCCGTGTGTGTGCGTTCTAGCTCATCGCGGTTACCACCTACCGGGACCGTGACGCTGCCGGGCTCCTCGCCGGAGTTCGATGCCAACATTCTGGTATCAGAGCCAGTGGATGTACTACGGTGGCTCTGTGAGTCCACCCCGTGAGCCACCGAAGAAGAAGTTCATGATCCCGCTACGACAACCGGTGAACGCCATGGGCAACGGGCCGAGCTCTGGTGGCAGCGGGGTGAAAGAGAGCTCGCTCATGTGGCCCATGCTCACTCGCGACAATTATGCCGAGTGGGCGATGCTGATGCAGTGCAATTATGAAGCGCTGGAGATCTGGGAGGTGATCAACCTAGGTACCAACCCTAAGTGCGCGCATGATCAGCAAGCCATGAGTGTGTTTCTATGCTCTGTGCCGAAGGAGATGTGGCAGCCTCTCAGGCGGCGAACAACCGTGAAGGAGGCGTGGGAGGCGGTGAAGACCATCCGGATCGGTGCCGATCGGGTGAAGGAAGTCAACACCCAGAAGCTCCTTCGTGATTTCGAGACCATCTCGTTCAAGGAAGGGGAGACAGTGGAGGAGTTTGGCATGAGGATCACCAATCTCGTCGGCAACCTCAAAACCCTTGGTGAAACTGTTGAGAATATCCGTGTAGTCAAGAAATTCTTACGTGTGGTACCTTCTCAGTTCATGCAAGTGGTCATCAACATCGAGATGTTCTACGATCTGAAGACACTGACCATTGATGATCTCGTCGGGTGTTTGCGCGCGGCAGAAGATCGGCTCGACGTCACCACCGACCAAGTCGTCGACAAGACAGGTCAACTCCTCCTCGCGGAGGATGAGTGGTAGGAGAAGTACAAGCACTGACTCCACTCTAGGAACAAGCCCGGGGGGAGTGGTGGCGGTGGTGTTCCACAGAAGGCCAAGGCGGCGGCGCGCTCTGAAGGTGGTGCCTCGGGTCCGGTCAAACTGACGTCTGAGGGCACACCAAGGAGAAAGGGCCGGTGCCGCAACTGCGGCATCTACGGCCATTAGGCAGAAGATTGTAAACATCTAAAGAAGGAAAAGAAGAAGGACGTCGACCAGTCGGAGGCGAATGTGGTGGTCGGCGGTGTGGAACAAGGCGGCGCACTCATGGTGGCGACGTGCGACGTTGTGCACGACGCGTTCCAGAGTGTTCACCTAACGGAGAACACGATCCCTGTCCAAGTCCCAGATGGTGTGTGGGTGCTCGACACGGTAGCAAGCAACCACATGACCGGAATGCGATCGGTGCTGTCACAGCTCGATACGCGTGTTCGGGGGTCAGTCAAATTTGGTGACGGTTCTCGAGTTGAAATCCAAGGCATGGGATCGGCGGTGATGCAAGATCGCCATCAAGGCCATAAGGTACTGACAGACGTTTATTACATTCCTCAGTTAAAAAGCAACATTGTTAGTCTTGGCCAATTAGAAGAAAGTGGTTTCAAGTTTGTGGGGGAGAATGGGAGGTTATGTGTTTATGATCAAGAATCCACTTTGTTAATCTCTGCACCTAGAGTTGATAATAGGCTGTACCTGGCTAAGTTTGGTTTAGTACCACCAGTGTGTCTGTTAAGTCAGAGCAATGATCAGTCTTGGCTCTAGCATGGAAGGTATGGGCACTTGAATTTCAGATCCTTAAGTGACCTGAGTACTAAGAAAATGGTTGAGGGCCTACCAGCAGTGTCAAGGGTAGAGAAAGTTTGTGATGGTTGTGTTCTTGGTAAACAACATAGAAAGCCTTTCCCTCATACATCAAGTTTTAGAGCAACAAAAGGTCTAGAACTTGTTCATGCTGATCTCTGTGGGCACATCACTCCTAAGCCAATTGGGGGTGCATCCTATTTTCTACTGGTTGTTGATGATAACAGTAGGTTTATGTGGGTGGAAATGCTGAAAACTAAAGATCAGGCTTTGGAGTGTTTCAAGAAAATTAAATCCAGAGCTGAGGTAGAGTCAGGGAACAAGTTGAATGCATTGAGTACAGATATGGGGGGAGAGTTTTAGTCCAATCTTTTCTCAATTATTTGCTCTGAAGGTGGCATCAAGCACTACACAACTGCTCCATATTCCCCTCAGCAGAATGGAGTGGTTGAGAGAAGAAATCAGTCAGTGGTTGAAATGGCTAGGTGCTTGATGAAGCCAATGGGAGTTCCACCTGAATTTTGGGGTGAGGCAGTATGTACTGCTGTGTACATTCTGAACAGGTGTCCTACAAAGAGCCTGGACAAGAAGACACCCTATGAAGCTTGGTTTGGTAAGAAACCTAAAGTCAGTCATTTCAGAACTTTTGGTTGTATCACACATGTGAAGATTGTGGGTCCAGGAATTAGCAAGCTGTCTGACAGATCAAAGAAAATGGTGTTCATTGGTTATGAGTCAGGCACAAAGGGCTACAGATTGTTTGATCCAATTACCAACAAATTAGTGGTTAGCAGAGATGTGATTTTTGATGAAAAACTGTCTTGGGACTGGAGCAACACAAATTCAGTTGGAGATCAGCAAACTGATAGTTTTGTCGTGCACTATGAAGTGACTGACAGAAATCCGACAATAGGAGAAAATGAAGAAATTCCTGCTACAGGAGATCTAGGGGGTGTTCCTATTGATCCAGAAGAGGAAGTTGGTCAGCATGAGCCCTTCTTCACACCCCAGAACAGCCCTGGCACACCTGGGGCTCAGAACATGAATTTTGCAACTCCACCGAGCCAACACTCTGAAGAAACCCATGGAGGTCCCTTGAGGTTCAGATTGTTGAATGATCTGTTTGACTCTACTGATGAGGTTGAAAATTTTGATTATAGTGGGCTGTGTATGCTGGCTACTGAGGAACCACTGGATATTAATGTGGCACTGAATGAGCAGTGTTGGCTAGATGCTATGAGAAGTGAACTTCAGCAAATTGAGAGCAATAACACCTGGCAATTAGCATCTCTTCCAAAGAATTAGAAGGCAATAGGCTTGAAGTGGGTATTCAAGGTAAAGAAGGATCCTGCAGGCAATATAATTAAATACAAAGCTAGACTTGTTGCTAAAGGATATGCTCAAAGGCATGGAGTGTACTATGAAGAAGTTTTTGCTCCTGTTGCTAGGCTTGAGACAGTGAGACTAATCTTGGCTCTAGCTGCACATGGAAGGTGGGAAGTGCTTCATATGGATGTAAAATCTGCTTTTTTGAATGGTGATTTACAGGAGGAAGTATATGTCCACCAACCACCTAGTTTTCTAAATTCCAATCATGCAGGAAAGGTGTTGAAACTGAAAAAGGCCCTATATGGGTTAAAGCAGGCACCTAGAGCTTGTAACTCAAAACTTGACAGAGAATTGGTCAAATTGGGGTTTTGTAGGAGTGAGGAGCAACATGTAGTTTACAAAAGTGGCTGTGGGAATTCTCTGCTATTGATTGGAGTGTATGTTGATGATCTCATCATTTGTGGACCAGATGCAACCAAGATTGCAAAGTTTAATTCACAAATGTGCAAGGCTTTCAGCATGAGTGACTTAGGACTGTTGAGTTACTACTTGGGCATGGAAGTGGTTCAGAAGCCTGGGGAGATAAGACTGTGTCAAAAGGCATATGCAACAAGAATAGTTGAACAATGTGGGATGAAGGGCTGTAATCTAGTGGATACTCCAATGGAACAAAACAACAAGTTTTTGCCAGGGAAACCTGAGGAAGGAAGAAATGTAACTAAATACAGAAGTCTTGTGGGATGCTTGAGATACTTGGTCAATACTAGACCTGACATTGCATTCGTAGTGGGGATGGTCAGTAGATTCATGGAGTGTCCTACAACAGAACACTGGTCTGCAGTAAAAAGAATTGTGAGATATATTGCAGGTACCACTGAGTTTGGTTGCATATACAGAAGTTTTCCAACTTCAAGTGTCAAGCTGCTGGGTTTCTCTGACAGCAATTGAGAGACATGGGTACCCATGGGTCCCCACCGGCCAGGGTCCCAGAGGTCCCTAACAAGTGGACCTGACCTTCCAGAAGCCCCGCCGACCTGCAAGTGGGCCCAGCGACCTTATCCATGACTCCGATGACCCCAGACGACCTTATCAAGATCCCGGAAGATCCGCAGTACTTGGCGTGCAAGTCAAGGCAGTAGGACTGTTGACAGCTGTTAAGTGCCTACTTTAGCCGTCAATATACTCATGAATAAAGGAGCAAAAGGCATTTCTAGCACGTATTTAGTTAAGAATAATGTAGTTCCACTTGTTCTTGGAGATTATTTGATTGCAGGAAAATAAGCAAGAAAAGAGTGGCAAACTCATCTTCTATGATCTATGCCACATCACCTCATCCTAGGAGGACTGCCAACAAGGATGCCATGCATGCATGCCATGCAAGCAATCCAAGTGAAGCACACCCCGACGAATCAGAGCATGACACGTGGACATCACATGGATCCACGGACCCACAAAGCACCCAAACTGTGCCAAAATAGGGTGGACACCGGGAACCGACCTAAGGACCCACAGGATAGTCACCTGGAGAAAGCACAGGCCAGGGGGGCCACTAGGGGGTCGGCCGACTCCACAGGTCGGCCAAACCGACCTTGGCTCGGCTCATCCTGGCCCTCCACGTGGTGCTTCCCTATTGGTCCTAGGAGCCATTCCCGGGGTGTTTGCATCCTCTCCACGCCGGTGCTCAGGCCTATAAATAGAAGGGGAGGGGGCTCATTCTTAGACATCCATACTTGCAACACCTCTCTCACTTTTAGTTTCAAGGCTAGGAGGTAGGCTAGATTAGTTCTACTTCAGGTTCCAAGTCTACTTTGGGATCTAGGTATGAGTTCTCTTGTATCTTTATTCATTTGTATGACTTTGATCTACTTCAGTTATTCAGCTATTTCACATAAAGTCGTGTTAGTATACATGGGTGATTTGTTCATGTGTTCTTCACCTGTTCATCATTTAGAGGCTCCTGTTCTTGATGAACAAGGCCTTTCGATCCACTTGACGGGTGACTTTTACTTGTTTCTGGTGTTTGTTCATAAGTGTTGGCATTTCTTAATGTCACCACTAGTTGTACACCTAGAGGGAGCGTATAAGAGCAATCGGGTATACTGCAAGCGCACGGAAATACCGCTGTAGCACTTCCCCAAGGAAGGAGAGTATTCCAAGGGTATCGAATCCAAGGAACGATGTGCACTATCTCCTACTTTAGTATAGATGATCCAAGGACACAGCACTAATTGATAGGATAGGTAGAAAGGATCTGCCTCGACTGAGCGCAGAGTCTAGTTACGGTCTCTCAGGTATAACACTCACTTCGGGCGCCAGGCACATCCTAACTTTTTAGGGAGAGGCCAATGTACTGGCAATGAGCCCAACTCGGTACTCGACGCAGAGGGTTTGCAAAGGGTCCAACAGGCTATCACCACTGCGGCCTACCTCTACGCTACGAACGTACATGGTCTTCGAAGGGTAACCTATGGTCTAGACACCACATCTACACCACTGACTACTACTACGAATCCGCGAGGGAGATACTAGCACTAGCTCAAGGTATGCTCTATCACTCATGCAAGATCACGAACGCACTTTGATCTAACTAGAAACATGTAGGAGCTTCACTTTACTCTAATAGACAAGCTGGCAAACTAGATGCAAACTTATGATCTAAGTCTACTGGATCGAAAGGGTTGTGTTCGAAGAACACAAGCCTCTAAACCAAGAACAAACGAAGAACACAAGAACAAAGCAACTAAGCATGCATACAACTTTAGTCTAAATAGGAAATGTCGAAATACTCACTTTAGTCTAGTTGAAGAACAAAGGCACCACTGAGGATCATTCTTGAGGAAGATGTCATGAACATGACGTGTCCTCAAGCCTCCCACCTCACTTCCTAGCACTAATCCTATACAAAGAGCTCTCCTCTCCTAAAGAGAGAGGCTCGAAGCCAAAATGAAGAGGAGGAGGAGAAGTGTGTGTTCCAAATGAGAGCCCCTCCCCTCCTATTTATAGAGGAGGGAGTGGCTTGCTCTGGGGCTCCAAGAGCTCCAAAACGCCCGAGATCTCAACCAGGGACCAATCAGGGGCTGCCACGTGGAAGGCCGGGATCAGCCGAACCAAAGTCGGTTCGGCCGATCCACGGTTCGACCGAAACCTCAGCGCCACGTGGCACCCTGTGCTTCTTCGTGGTGGCTGACTGGTGGGCCTTGATGCTTGTCCTCCGTGCATGCCAAGTTTCCCGACGGTTTTGAGGGATAAGTGCGCCCTTGAATCCATGTGATGTCCATGTTGCGCTTCATGATTCGTCAGGCTTACCTCTTCTTGGATTGATGACGTCAGTGATCCAGGGGAATCCTAAGTGGCATCCCCTCATTGGCTAGTCTTGAAGTACTTGGATCAAAGACTTGTGTTTTTACTCCTCTTTCTAGTGCTAATCACCCGTATTTGCATAATCACCAACACTTGTGGAAATGATTAGTTTAAGCCCTATTCTAGTGTTGATGATCATTTTACCTACCAAAAGGTACATGTTTGACGGGTAAAAAGTGGGTGAAAAACAGCCGTCAACAAATACCCCCACACTCGACCTTTGCTCGTCCCGAGTGAAGGGAAGAACCAGATCAGAGTGAGACATGATATCCATAGGTATGAAGTAAGCATAAGAGATATTCCAAACCATACCTTGCACTTGTGAACTTCGTGAAGTGTCTATCATGCTATCTTGGGTAGTTGAAGAATGGAACGGTCATGAATCAAATCACTCCTGCTCATCACATCAAGTAGCTTGGGGTTTTGCAATAAATTTTCGAAGCAAACCTTTGACTCCCATTTTTGGGCTAGTATGATGAAAGTAAAACGAGAATTCCTTCGTTTTGAAACCTTCATAGTCAAAGATGTGACACAAGTAAGATTTTGGGAAGACAAGTGGCTAGGAAATGCAACTTTGCGTGAGCAGTATCCTTGTCTTTATAACATAGCTCGACATAAACAACACACTTTATCAGAAGTTTTGAGCTCCTCACCCATCAATATCTCATGGCGTAGAGATCTGATAGGCAATAAGTTAATAGCATGGAATAGTCTTTATCCACGTATTGCTAATATAACTTTGAGCCAAGAACAAGATGAATTTCGCTAGAACTTACATCCTACTGGACAGTTCTCAGTGAAATCTCACTATCTAGCCATGTTACATGAAGATGTTCCAAACCTAAACAAACTTTTATGGAAAATAAAAGCCCCCCTAAAGGTCAAGATTTTTATGTGGTATTTACGAAGGGGGGTAGTGTTGACAAAAGACAACTTAGCTAAGCGTAATTGGCAAGGCAACAAGAGGTGTTGTTTCTATGCTAATGATGAAACAATTCAGCATTTGTTCTTTGATTGTCGTTCTGCACGCGCAGTTTGGTCCATCACACATGCGGCTTTAGGTCTTCCACAGCCTCATAGCATATCACATATGTTTGGAAATTGGTTATGGGGTATAAGCAAAGAATTGAAACCACTAGTCCTGCTAGGAGCGGCTACTACTTGTTGGTCGCTATGGCTTTGCAGGAATGACGTTGTCTTCAAAAGAAAAGCTAATACTTCTCCTTTGCAGGTTATCTACTCAGTTATCCATTGGCTTCATTCACGGATTATACTAAGAAACCAGCTTCACAGGAATTTCTTGCAGTGGCATTGCAGCACTTGGCTCTGGTGGCCAAGGAGTTTTTTACCCAGGCACATGGATGGCGGTCTAGTCTACGGATTGACAACCATTAGTTGGTGATTTTTTTTTGTCTTTTGGCTGTGTGCATCCTAGTTATGCAGAAGCCAGGAAAATAGTTCAAGGAATTTGTATCAACTCGATGTAAAAACCTTGATTTTAATAAAATTTCCCTTATCGAAAAAAGCTCCGCATTTGATTCTCTCGGATCGCTCAATGTGTATATGTCCTCACCAAGGCATTAGATTGCCTTTCTTCACCCTACTTCTAATGATGGCTATATTGTAACACCCTAGTTTGCAATTTGGCTAGGATTTAAAATTTTATTAAAATTTGTTAGAATTAAATAGAGTGTGTGTGCAATCTTTTTAAAATAAATAATATTTTCTAAAAATAAATAAATGAATCATAGGTTATAAATAATTGATTGTTGCATTCATGCTGCAATGCATAGTTTTAATTGAGTGAAAAATGAGTTTGAGTTTTAAAACTCGAATAGGTTCGTTTTTGTATCTCTCTAATCTTTACCTCTAAATCTCTCCAACACAATCTTTTCTTTATCTCGGCCCATCTCTCTTCCTCTCCATCCCTCTCTAGATCCTTTCTCGAGCCTAATCCTCTCTTTCTCTATAAATACCATAGGACCATCTCTCCTCTCTCTAAAACACATCTCCCTCTTTCTCTCTCTAAAGTCATCCTCGGCCCAAAACCCTTTACCCAACTCGACCATATCTCTCTGTCTCTCTCTACAACCAAATGTCTTTCTTCTCTCTCTAAAACCATGCCAAGTTCATCTCTCTCCTTCTCTCTCTATAAGTCTATCCTGGTTTGTCTCTCTCTAAATCTTTCTCGGAGTCTCTCTTTCTCTCTCTATCTTTCTTTACCCAAAGGTCCTCTCTTCTCTCTCTAAAGCCGAGCCCAGTCTGTATCTCTCTTTCTCACTCTCTCAAACATGACCCACATCTCTCTATATCTAAATCTCTCCCAATCTCTTCTCTAAACAAGACCATCTCTCTCTACCAGATAATAGTCTCTCTCTCTCTCTAAAACCATTTTATCCCCTCTCTCTCTATCCATCTTGGACCCAAACTCTCTCTCTCTCTATAAAGCTTTTTGGGCTCCATAATTCTCTTACAAATCTATATTCAACCTTCTCTAATCTGGCCCACATCTTCTTTCTTTTCTTTCCCTTCAAACCAGCCCAAGCCGGCCTCTATCACCTACCGGCCCACCTCCACCCTGTCGGCCCATCTCTCCCTCCCAAGACAAGCCGGCCCAGCTGCGGCCCAGCTCCTTTTCTCCTCCCTCTCTCACTGACGCCCCGACCCCACCGGTCATCCCCTTCCCCTCCCTATCCTTCTTCTCAGCCGAGCAGAGCAGTGGCGCCGCCGCCGTGGGATTCAAATCCCGCACCACCTTAGCGCCTCCCCCGCCCCAATCTCCGCTCCCTGGCCCCACCTGCTCCCGCTCCGTGCACCTCCCCTCGCCCGTGCTCCTGTCCAGGTGCGTGCACGCTTTGGATGGCAGGCGCCCCGACGCGGCCACGGCAATCACGACCGTGATGCCCGCTGCTCCAATCCCGACCACCCTCCCTCTTCCTCGACCTATAAGGGGCCAAGGTAGCACCGCTGCTCGCCCCTTTGCCTCCCCAGCCACACCTCGCTCGCCACTGTGCCGCCACTGGCCGTCGTACGCCGTCGTCGTCACCTCAGTGAGGAGCTCCGCCGCCGCTGCTTTTCCCCCGCTCCGACCCTCCCTCACCCCCCTTCTTTTCTCCTTGCACGCACAGGTACCCCAGGAGGACGTCCCCGCCCCCGAAGGCAGGAAGCCGAGGCCGGAACCCCGTCGCCTGCAAATGCCCGGCCTCCCGTCCGCCCCTCGTCGGTGCACGTCCTCTCCGATGCACCAAAGTCGCCCACGACCCCCTGGTGAGGTTCGCGTCGTCCTCCTCTTCCCCCTGGTCGAAATCCCACACGAATCGGTGCCTCGTAACCCCACGACCCCGTCTCCGGTGAAGTTCCGGCGAACCACCACTGTGCGCCGCCGCCTACCCCTGCGGCCCGGCGACCATCCCGGAGGGGCACACCGGAGCTGTTGGATTGCGTCCGGATGGCCTAGATCACACCCACACCATACCCCTTCGTGTGGTCGACGGTGGACTCATGGACCGTGGTCCACGACGCGGTCCATAGCCCCGTCAGCACCACGTCACGCCCACATCACCCTCCCGGCCAATCGGAGCACGCCATGTGGTGACACGTCAGCCAAGCCGCCCAGTCACCTATCATTTTGCACAAAACCCCCTGGAGAACAAAGATATCCACCCACCTTTCTCTGAGTCTTGGTTGTTTTGCACATAAACCCCTAGTTTTATCCCACCTCTTACAGATCGGTCCAGCCGACCCTGTTTTGGACATATAACCCTCTGTTTTAACTTTTTTTCGCGAGTACAGTTCACTGTGACTTGTGTATCTCCCTTGTTAGCCCCTGAAGTTTATAGTTAATCGCAGATTGGTCCCTGCAACCTTCCGAAGCCCATATCTTTCACGTTTTAGCTCCGTTTCGACTCGTTCAAGTTGCGTTAGCTTCGTTTCGTCATAGCGCACGTGTTAGCAGCGACGTTAACCATGTTTCTTGTTTATAAAAATTAAACTTATATTAATTTGATTAATGTCCATTTCAATCTCTTTTAAATAAAATCAAATATAGGCTTAACTTTCGTCTTTTCTTTAACAAAAGTTAACTTGATTAATATGAACATAAATGTGTTCTAATTATAACTTGTTTAGCTCAACCTGACACATGAAAATTCGTTAGTTGCTCTCACATAGTATATAGTTTTCTAAATTAAATCCTTAAATGGTATAAACTATAATAAACTTTTATAAATAAAATATGACTAGGTTTATACCGTGCTTTATATTTCAAATATAATTTGATTAATTTCCAACATGTGGTATTTCTCCAAAATACTCATTAAACATATTTCTTTAATTAAAATAACTCAAGCATATAGTCCTTTGTTCATAATCGTGTAAACCCGAACGATAGTTGTGCCCTTCCACCCGTAGTTTCGCTTTAGCCTTTCTCGCGCTCTCTTGTTCGTAGCTAGCCCGTGTTAGCTAGTAGTACGTTTTTCTAAAATGCTTTTATCATCTGGTGCTCTGTTCTTAGTGTAGCATTGTGTTGTTTCAGTTGATTGTTGCGCGTGAAGGAACGCTTTTGAGCAGTGGAGCATCGGGAAACGGGCAAGTGTCCTTGACATCTTGCTATTTTGTACCTTTACTTTTATCCATCATAATCATTGTTTTATTTATTCTTTCTTGCATTAGGTGTCTAAATTGATGGGAATCCTATTAAGGACTGTTTACTAGATTTTTTTATGAAAATCCTTGCTTACCCTTAGAGGTTACCTATATGGGTAGATTCATGCTTAGCTTGCTCAACATGGGTTAGGTTAAATCTTAACTTGATTAATTACCATGCAACATGTTAATGTGGGTTATGGTTAGCAACATGAACACCCTAGGCAACTCAGGCAAGTGGTTGAATGGTGGTATGTGTTTGTTTGATGTTGGCCTTGCCTGAGTCAACTTTATAAGGACCGGTCTGTGGAGTGACCACCTAGGACTTACAGTACAACCACGAGAACTAATGGGCTATGGTCTTGGCCAAGTAAGTAGGGTAAACTAGCGGTCTGTGTTAAGCTGTCTGGGCTGGATGAGGGCGTAGTTCCCAAGAGTCCGGCAAGGAACCTCGGGTGTCGCTGACACTCCGTAACCTGGTTAATGCGCGCTGGTGAACCTATGTAAAGGCCTCGTAGTGAACCCATGCCAACACATCTCGGAAATGTGTTGTGAAGAGGCTCGCAACCTCTCGCGTGACGGGTATCACGACTCATGGGTAAAGTTGTACAACCTCTGCAGAGTGTTAAAAACTGTTATAACAGCCGTGCTCACGGTCATGAGCGGCCTGGACCCTCACATGGTTAGTTGGTGGTTTGGGTGGATCACAGTGGTGGAACTGTGGTTTGGGAGTTGGTTATAGATATATGATATTTAACCTTAGGATCAGGACAGGTGGGTGCCTGTGCCTTGAATGGGTTAGGAAGCCTTATACACAATAAATCTTAGGTGCTTAATTAAAATTGGACCAACTAAAACTTGAGCTTTGCAGTCCACCAAATAAAGCCTTCCTTGTTTTAAGCATGCATGTTATGCATACTTTTCCCTCCACTTGTGGAGTACACGCCTCTAGGTGTACTCACCGTTTTCCCTTTCAACCCCTGCTGTTCTCTCCCCACTGCTACTCAGATGGTCAGAAGCTAGAAGAAGAAGCCGGATCATGAACACCTAGAGTTCTAGGTTGGCGTGCCCCCAGTCGACGTTCCTGTGGAAGATGGTGCCTACTCCGCTGTGATAGATACGATGTGTAATTTTCTGTTTAGACCCTCTGGTCATTTTGTAATAGTTACACGCTTGTAATGATATATGTTGTGATATTCACTGATGATGTCACTTTATGCATGAATTTGATCCTGGGCATGCATAAAGGGTGCATTCGGTTTGTCCTTTAAAAACCAGGTGTTACAGATATGTGGAGCTCAGGGTAGGATAAAGGATAAGGCATACTTGTATCACATATATTCCAAAGTCAAAGACTGGATCCACAGAGAAAATCAAATCATACAATCAGGTCAAGATGTGCACGTGTATGGATATGGTGAGTATGGTAAGGTGGATACTAGGCCCGGAATGGGTGCCAGATATTACCATACATATATGATGGAAACTGTGGTGATGGTAAGGTGGACACTAGCTCCGGAATGGATACTAGTTATTACCATCTATGATATGGAACTCCTTTTTGTATTATCTCATCTCACTCCTATTTCTCCTTTTATTGTTGGACATGGGCTATTCTTTCCTTCCTCTTTTTTTTCTCTTTTTTTCATCATGCTTTGAGCATGTGTCTCTTCTTTTCTTTTCTCTCTTCCTTTTTTTTTCATAGCCCATGTCTCTTGAAGGATACGTTTGGAGAGAGAGTCACACCACATATGGAGCTTTATTTTTGTGGAATGGATGAATGATACAATGCTAACTTCCAGTGTAGAAGCATAGCAAGGGGAAATAGGTGGTGTGCACATGAATCTTGATCATGAAAGTAATGAAAAGAATTCTCACAAGGGTCACAGAGTTTGACAAAGCTCAATGTAATAACAAGCAGCATATGAGTATAGGGTTTTCAACTATGAATATCATATGGCTCTAGTAGGACGGTGGCATATCAAAGAGGAGCTTTGCAAAGGGTTTTTAAGATTTTCAAATAAAATTCCCAAGCACTCAGACATTCAGAGCGAAGATCATATCATCAAACCATATCACAAACGTCAACTACTTAGATAGGCATGAGTTCCCTAATGATATTTGTTCACAAGCATCAAGATGATGAGTAAGGAATAAAACATATGCAAGCCAACCACAGGAATCATGTAGAGCAAGCATAGCACCAATTACTGAGTTTGATATAAAGGATAGGAATTGAAATTAAATCAAAACTCATGGATAGGATAGAGTGAGATAGAGGGTGCACATACCATCGCTTCTGAAGGAAAAGAAATCAAGGAAGACCAGTGGTGATTCGGCTAACCATAAGGCAGCCAGCTCACTCTAGTTTAATTTGCTCTTGTCATGAAGGCATAGTCGATGTTGTGCAGCGCCTGTGTGGGGGTTCTCTAGTGGAAATGTTGACGATGAGCTTGAGAGAACTCCCCCACACTAGTGGTTGAATCTGGTGCTGTTCTTCAAACGAAAAATGAAAACAAAGGATGGACTCTACTGGTTCGAGAACCATAGAGCCTTTATTCAAATTCAAATCTTTTTGTTGTTTTTATTTTATTATCACCATGTCATTTACTCAAGAAGGGTTAGACCAAGGTTACACATTATATACGAAGAGGAATTTACTTACCTTGGACCTTTGAGAGGTCATATGTACCACCTTTGCATGATGTGCAACATGAATCTGACACCTCATCTTACCTTCCCATTTGAATTTAGCTCAATGACTTACCCATTCAAATTTGTCAATTCTCTGCAGGGGTTAGTCATCATATATGCAACCAAGATCTATGAAAATATAACTCTAAGGTTCATCAATCAAAACTCGACACCATGTCTTGTTTTGACTGAAGAAGACAGATTTTGACCTAAGCACCATGCTTAATTTATAACAGTCTATGAACGTATGACATCATATACATTCAAACCAGAGCATATGAACAAATATAAAGGAAACATGAAAGCATGATCAAGCTATTACCAAAAGGAACATAAGCATGAGCATATGACGGTGAACCTCGGCCAACCTCCCGGAAGGGCTTTGTTTAATGTCAAAAGCAGGACTTACCTAGCTAGTGGGCAAGATGTAAGAGTTGACATCATCACCACACCAGGATAAGATTTGGTAGAGGAGGAACTTTACTCAGGATGCTCACATACCTCCCCCACACTTGAAGTTTGCATTGCTAGGCAACAAAACTCAAGTGTGTGGAGATCAAACTTCCTTTTGTAAATGTTCCCTCACCATAGCTTATCTAGGTGTTTCAGCTGATGTGGCTCACATGTTCGTAGGCATCATCTGTCCTTCTTTCTTCTCAATCTCCACCTGAAAGGTTGGTGACCAAAAATACCCGAAGGACAACTTATCCTAAAAACATCTTTTTGCTTTTAATCGAAAAGGGAAATAAAACCTAACCTAATCCAGGCTATCTCCTGGGAGTGCTTTGTTTATTTAAGGTCATAAGCTCGACCATGGGAACTTCATCTTGCAGATATCGTTGGTGGTGTCATTCCCGTCTCACCACCAATCCTTGATGTATCAGTGAAGCTTTAGCTGCAAGGTTAGTGCCATAGTGCACACACGAAATCTGATATGCTTATGGTAAACATATGCATCTACAATCAACCTTCCAAACATTTTGCAAAAGAGGTCCAGAAGGTGATTGCAGCCCTCATGCGTGCTCAGCGCACTAAGCACAGCTGACTCTAGAGAGGCATGATGCGAGCATGGTTTATGTGGTAGATCAAGGTTGAAACTACCATGCTCGTATGTGGAATCCTTTCCTCCAGACTCCAGACTCAGTGCCTCGAAAGGTTCCATGGCCCATGAATTCTCCATCTCAAGAGAGTCATCATGGACGATCAATGTTGACTCTCGATCATGATCGAAAGCAACATGATACGGGCCAGCGGGAAGAGGCTGAAACTCGGTCGAGAGTGGTGACGATCGTTCGCCTTCACAAAGGTAAAGAGAGTCTCCCGAGCCATCCTCATGAGGGGTAGAACATTCTACAACCTTAATGAGAACGGGCTCGGATGATGTCAACGGAGATTTATGCGTCATCTTCTCGAGCGGGTTTTGCTGAGGAAGAGGCTTTGCCATAGGATGTCCAGGACAAAGGGTATTAGTGGCAGAAGCGACTCCCCTAAGCTTATCATCTAGGCTCCCTAAAGATGTATCGAAGAGCTGCTCTAAAGGGGAGCCTAGGAGGAGATCGAGATCAAGGAGATCGAAGATGTGAAAGTCTAAGCTGACCTTGATCCCGTCTATGATAAGCGGCACGGCACTTGTGATCCCCCGACATTCAAGAACGTGTCCAAAGGGACAAGTCTTGAGGAGCATGTCGGATGGTGCTAGCGGGACTCTACCCAAAAGAGTTTCCGCTATGTGCCATGGCAAAATGTTAACCTCCATGATGGGGTTACAATGGGCCTCTATGAGAGCCAGGTGTGGTTCGAGGACCGGTGGATGGTCGCTTCCTGGTGTGATGAGTGATTGACAACGTGGTGTGGACTGATTCTTGGCTAAGTATTGCAGGTGCAGGTTGCGGCTTGACTGGTGTAGGTGCAGGTGAAGAACAAGCGTGAAAGGTCGTTGCCGGTGAGGCCTCCAGGTGTGGAGAAGACAAGTAGGCTTGGTTCGAGGGACCCGGTGGCCAGCGGGGTCAAGTGCGGGCCGCATGGTGGCAAGAACGGCAAGATGAAGTCATGGACGGTTTCTTGGGTGAGCCTCAAAACCAAGGTCGAGCCGGGACCACGTGGGAGCCGAGTCATGAGTGGTGATTGGCGGAGGCTACACCGAGTTTGCGGGGTTTCCGGTGGTTCACCAGAAAACCACTGGGTTCCTTGGTTGATCCACAAAGCCAAGACCGAAGAACCGAAGACGGAGGTGCAGCAGCTCCAGACCGGTCTGACCGGTGGGTCTGACCGGTCTGACTGGTGGGTACCGGTCTGACCGGTGAGGAGCACCGGTCTGACCGGTGTGCGACGACGCAGTCCGGAATCTTCGAAGCGGAGGACACGCGTCGGGATCGCAAGGCTTGCGTCGAGGCCAAGCAAGTTTGCGGTCGCTGGGCATCCGTCCGATGGTGCGAAGACAAAGACTTCCAATTTCGCCCTTGAGGGGCATGTATCCCTAGTTAGCTAGTAAGGGTATTTTAGTCTTTCGGTTGCCTCCATATAACCCAAGTGGTGAGAGGATGGCAGCCATCTCTTGGAACCCTAGCTCATTTGGTTTTCCTATTTTCCTTCCTATTTTCTTAGGATTTTCGTAGGACTAGCTTGAGAGCTTCATGGTGAGATCTTGTGAGAGGGAAGGATGATCGGGCGGCAAGCTAGACCTTGTATGAACCTCTTTGGTATGTATAGATGATTCGGCGTGGTTCCTCAAGGCTTGGATGTGTCTTTCCCGTTTCTCCTTTTTGGTGATTTTCGGAGCCCTTTCTTGGCAATTTTCTTGGAGCGATTTCGAGGCCTTTCTCTTTGGGATTTGGTGGGGGATGTATGCATGAACCCTTCGTGGTTCTTTACCCTTTGATTCCCCTTCCAAATCCGTGAGCAAAGGGGCTCGATTTTGGGGTTTTCGTGGCTCTAGGGTTAGAGGCGTTCTTGGTGGGATTTCTTCGATTACTCTTGATTTGACAAGTTTTGGTGGACCAAATCTTGGCTATGGAGTACCCATGAGGTGTTCCTACTATCCCCAAAGTCTTGTGCAAAACCGTGGAGCGGATCGGGAGATCGGGAGTTGGATTTGGAGGAGATGACTCGCGGGCGCTGTTCATCCCGAGCTGCCCAGGCACGACCAGTCTGACCGGTGCTCTTGACCGGTCTGACCGGTGCTAGCCCTTGGTGGGTTTTTGTCTCGGGGAACAGCCTTGTCCGTGTGGTTTTGTCCCGTGGTCCTGCTGATCAGTTCTTGGAGTGTTTGGAGTTGTTTTGCTAGGATTTGTGAGGGGTTCTTCTTCCTCACAGGTTGTGTTTCGTGGTGGTTTTTGTTCCAGGGCCTAGAGGATTCACTGAGGCTTCCTGGAACGTTTGCTGTGCGGCTGCTGTAGCCACCGGCCTGACCGGCTCTGTCCACCGGTCTGACCGGTGTCACCGGTCTGACCGGCGCAGGCCATCGGTCTGACCGGTGTAGCACAGGCAGCAAGCCGTGCAAGTTTCCGCTGTGTGTTTTGGTGAGTTTTGGCTAGGAAGGTTGAGTGTTGGTTCCTAGGACCAGTAGCACTCCAGTGGCTGCGTGGTCTTGACCAACTTGGGTAGTTGGATCGGAGATGTGAGTTGGAAGCTGTGTTCGTCTTGTTGGAGTTCTCATCTCCTTCGAGAAGAATTTTTATCGGCTCCCATTCACTCCCCCCCTCTCTGGTTCGCCTAATCGGTCCTTCAATTGGTATCAGAGCCGGTTCGGGTCTTTATTGACTCTTACCAGTCTAAGATCCAAAGATGGCGTACCAGGAACGGGGTTCGGGTCCTCCGCACTTCGATGGGAAGAACTACCAGATGTGGCAAAGGCGGATGGCGGCGTTCCTCCGCGGAAAGGGTCAGATCCTTTGGGATGTCACGGTGAACACAGCTTATGTTCATCCGATGAACTTCCTTGCTCCAGGATCGAGGGATATGTTCGAAGCCAACAACAAGGCTGTCGACTACTTGTTTCGTGCTCTGTGTCAGCCTGAATTCGATCGGGTTCAGACAGAGGACTTAGCTTGTAGGATTTGGGAGCAGTTGAAGGATGCTCATGCTGGGAATGCTCAGGTTCAGGCTCGGATGTACGCGACTTACCGGAGAGAGTACGAGAACTTCACTCATCTCCCCGGCGAGTCCGTCGATGCCCTTTTCCAGCGATTTACGGTCGTTGTGAACAACATGAGAGCCAATGTGGACGTCCTCCCATACAATGATCATGATAGAGCCGTGAAGCTCTTGCACTCGTTGGATCGTACCATATGGGACGGGAAGTTTGAGGCTATTGTTGAGTCCGAGAAGTATGACACCTTGACGGTGAACGAGCTGTTCTCAAAGCTCAAGTCGGCTGAGTTGGACCGTGGTATGACAGCCAAGATCGAGAGCCCGACTGATTCTCATAGTCTCGCTCTCGTTAGTGGCAAAGGAGCTAAGTCTAACGCTAACGCATCCTCCAGGATGTACTCTCTGTCTTCTTTGATGTCTTTGCCAGATGAGGAGTTCGACGTGCTTGGAGAGGACGAGCTGGCGTTGCTGACCAGGCGGTTCGAGAGGCTGCACGAGAACCGGGTGAACACGAGTAGGACAGCACGGACGTGCGGCAAGCCAGGACACTTCGTTGCCGACTGCCCGGAGAAGACGGAGAACAAGGACGGCTACAAGGACGGCTACAGGCACCGATCGAGCAAGGATGGCAAGTACCGATGGAGGCACGATCACAAGCACAAGAACAAGCACAAGGACGAGCGACGGTCGAGGAAGAAGGATGGCCGCGGCAGGAAGGCCCGAGCAATGGTCGGAGCGAGCGACGTCGACTCCAGCTCCGCCTACTCTTCCTCAAGCTCGAGTAGCAGTGAAGATGAAGGTGATCGGCGCAAGAACAAGAAGTCATCCAGGAACTTGAGCGGGTTGAGCTGCTTCGCGAGAGATGGCTTCTGCGGCATGGCCCGTAGCTCCGGCAGCAAGAAGAGCCACCAGAGTGACTCGGACTCTGACTCCGAGGATGAGGTATGTGATGAGCTCTCTTCTTTGCGCAAGGAGAATGATGAGTTGGTTGACTTGCTTGATAATCGCGATCACATGCTTAGAGAGGCCAAGAAGATGAGGAAAGAGCTTAGGGCCTCACTAGAAGATGCTAGGAACCGTGTGGCTGAGCTAGAAACCCAGAACCTAGATGCTAAGCTTGAGATTGATTCGCTTAAGGCTTCTCCTGTGGTTTCTGATGAGATTGATTGCTATGATTGCTCTGTGTACCTAGCTGATCTTACTGCTCTTAAGGATAAGCATGCTTCTACTTGTGATGAACTAGATATGCTTAGGGTTGAAGTGGCTGAGCTTAAGTCTAGACCTGCTTTGCTAGGTGCTTGCACTTCTTGCCCTGTTTTGCATGGAAAGATTGATGAGATGCATGCTTACACTGTTTCGCTTGAGGCTAAGTTGAAAGAGCCTATTCCCACTTCTTGCTCTACTTGTGAATTGCATGCGGTTAAGAATTTGGAGCTTGCACATTATGTTGATCGTCTGCAGGATGAAAATGACGAGCTGAGAAAATGTATGAGCTGGTTGTCGGGTCAGGAGCCTCAGCTCGGTATCATGATAGCGGCTTTCAAACGCTATGATGGTCAGGCACTTGGGGCTGACAAGCTTGGAGAGAACTGTGGTGAGGGAGTTGAGAGAGTTAGAGAGATTCCTATCCCACCACCAAACAGACACAAGAACAAGTTTGAGCCCAAGCCCAACCATCTCAGAAACAAACTTGACACTACTCCAGATCCACCCATATTCCCTCACCCAACAAATGATTTTCAGAAACCGGTGAAGTTTGTGAGCCCAAAGGGAGGTGAGGAAGGAGAGAAGAAGGGTGAGAAGCCGAGTGGGCAGCCCCAACCCAAGCCTAAGCCTAAGCCACAGCCCATAAAGTTCCATTGTGGGTATTGTGGGAGAGATGGTCACAAGGATGAGTTTTGCTTCAAAAGGAAGCGTGAGGAGAGAATAGCTAGAGAGTGGGCTAACAGGGACAGGTACCACCCCTCTAATGGTGTACCTGAGCCTCGTATGCAGATGCCCAGGGCCAAGGCGATTGTGAGGACGGTTCCGGCTTGGGGAGATCGGAAGGCTGCAGGTGTTGCTGCTGGCCGAGCCACACCGGTCAGACCGGTGTACTACACCGGTCAGACCGGTGCAGGTCTGGGCAGACAGCGAGTCGGATTTCGTGCTCGTGAGGATGCTCGGTTTGGTTCTGGAGGTCATGGTTCTGGTGGTTGGTCTGAAAAGTTTGCAGGTGGTCAGTTTGCTAGGCGTTCTCCACCTCGTGCTCAATACGAGGGTGAGAAGAGTCGTAGCTTTGAGATGGAGCGGAGGTACGATCCACGGTTTCCCTTTCGTGGTTTTCGTCCTCCTCCAGCTAGAGAGGGTTGGTTCCCTCGTGGTGGTTACCGTGGTGGTAGTTTTGATAGGCGTGATGATTTGGTTTGTGCTAACCCCACTTTGGAGCAAATGGCTCGGCACTGGTTTTACTCTTTTGGTACTAACCCCAGTGCTGAGTCGTTTGTTCACTCACGTGCTCGCTTTTGAATTTCAGGTGGGAGACTTGAAGAACATTTGGTTGATTGACTCCGGTTGCTCGAGGCATATGACCGGAGACAAGGGGTGGTTCTCAAGTCTCGTCCCGGTGGTGACAAAGAAGTACATCACCTTTGGGGACAATGGGCGAGGGCGTGTGCTGTCAGAAGGTGAGATTAAGGTAAGTGACAAGATCACTCTCAGGCGTGTTGCTCTTGTTCAATCGCTTGGATACAATTTGCTTTCTGTGTCCCAGTTGTTGGATGAGGGTTTTGTGGTGTTGTTTCGGCCTGGTGGTTCTCGGATTTTAGATTCTCGGGGGGATCTTGTTTGCATGGTCGTTCCTGAGGGTCAGGTGTTCCGAGCTGATTTTTCTCAGTCTTCTGGTGTGGAGCGTTGCTTCTTGGCTGGTTCTTCGAGTGAGTTGTGGAAGTGGCATAGGAAGTTGGGTCACTTGAGCTTTGACCTTTTGTCTCGCTTGAGTAAACTCAATTTGGTCCGAGGATTGCCACGATTGAGGTTTGAGAAAGAGTTGGTTTGTGCGCCGTGTAGGCATGCCAAGATGGTAGCCTCTTCTCACCCGCCTCTCACCGATGTGATGACTGAGCGTCCATGCGAGCTGCTCCATATGGACCTTGTTGGCCCAGCTCGTGTGCGATCTGCGGGTGGGAAGTGGTGTGTCCTTGTTGTGGTGGACGACTACTCTCGCTATGCGTGGGTGTTCTTTCTTGAAGAGAAGGGGGAGACGTTTGGTTTTGTTCGAGATCTTGTCTTGAGGTTAAGAAACGAGAGGCACGGAGATGCCATACGAGCGATCCGCAGTGACAATGGCTCGGAATTCAAAAACTCTCGCTTCGAAACCTTTTGCCATGACTTGGGTCTTGAACATCAGTTTTCGAGTCCGTATACGCCTCCCCAGAATGGCGTGGTGGAAAGGAAAAACAGGACCTTGTGCGAGATGGCTCGGACGATGCTCGACGAGCATAGGACTCCGAGAAGGTTCTGGGCTGAGGCGGTCAATACCGCGTGCCATGTGTCGAACAGGATCTACCTCAGGGTTCACAAGAAGAAAACCTGTTACGAGTTGATGCACGGTCGCACACCCAAGGTGAGTCACTTCCATGTCTTTGGTTGTAAATGCTTCATTCTGAAGAAAGGGAAGAAGTTGGACAAGTTCGAGGCTAGGTCTGTCGATGGTATTTTCTTTGGTTATGCATCTCATTCCAGAGCATTTCGTGTGCTCAATCTTGAAACTAACCAAATCGTGGAGACTTGCGAGGTAACCTTCGACGAGACACAGCCACGTAGTCAGCTTGTTTTTGAGTGTGCAGGTGACGACGAACTTGGCGAGGAGATCTTTCAGGAGGAGGAGCATGAACATGGAGATGATGAAGATGGCGGTGTGATGCCCGCGGCTGAACATGTACCTACTACTTCGACGACGATCGAGAATGGACCCTCTCCCACACCTACAATGACAAACCCAGATCAAGGCGAAGCTGCTGTTGAGGGGGAGGTAGCATCAAGGCGAGAACCTCCCCGACGAGTGCAAGTGGATCACCCAGCTTCGAGAATCATCGGCGACATGAATGAACGTACTACACGGTCGAGGGTTCGGAACAATTCTCATTTCGCTCATGCTGCTTTTGTTGCCACTTTTGAGCCCAAAGACATTGGACATGCGCTATCTGATCATAATTGGGTTAACTCGATGCATGAGGAGTTGGAGAATTTTGAGAGGAACCAAGTTTGGGTGTTGGTTGACCCTCCCCCAGGGTGTAAGCCGATTGGGACAAAATGGGTGTGGAAAAATAAAGAGGGAGAGAAAGGAGAAGTGGTGAGGAACAAGTCGAGACTTGTTGCTCAGGGGTACAGTCAGAAAGAGGGGATCGACTACGAGGAGACTTTCGCTCCTGTAGCTCGTTTGGAGGCGATCAGGATCCTTCTAGCTTTTTCCGTGGCTAAAGGGTTCAAGTTATACCAGATGGATGTGAAGAGTGCTTTCCTGAACGGTGTGTTGGAGGAAGAGGTGTTTGTGAGGCAACCACCGGGATTTGAGAGTGAGAAGTACCCTCACCGGGTATACAAGTTGAGGAAGGCGCTGTATGGGTTGAAGCAGGCGCCTAGAGCTTGGTATGGTAGGTTGAGGGGGTTCCTGTTTGAGAGAGGGTTTGAGATGGGGAAGGTCGACCAGACCTTATTTCTCCTCAGGCAGGACAGAGATATCCTGATTGTGCAGGTATACGTGGATGATATTGTCTTTGGTGGCTCGTCTAACTCTCTTGTTGCAAGGTTTGCAGAAGACATGAGCAGGGAATTTGAGATGAGCATGATGGGCGAGTTGCAGTTCTTCCTCGGGCTACAAATCAAGCAATCAAAGGAAGGAACATTTGTGCACCAAGCTAAGTACACCAAGGACATTGTGAGGAAGTTCAAGATGGAGGACTCCAAGGCCATGGCGACGCCTATGAGTACGACTACAGTTCTTGATGCGGACGAGGAAGGTGAACACGTGGACCAGATGGAGTACCAGAGCATGATCGGGTCACTCCTCTACTTGACGGCGACGAGGCCGGACATTCAATTCTCGGTGTGTCTGTGCGCTCGTTTTCAAGCTTCTCCGAGGACTTCGCATCGGCAAGCAGTCAAGCGCATTTTCAGGTATTTGCGACACACTCCCGACTTCGGCCTTTGGTACTCTGCGTCTTCTTCTTTGGCGCTTCATGGATTTTCAGACGCGGATTTTGCCGGGTGTCGGTTGGATAGGAAGTCCACTTCTGGGACTTGCCAGTTCTTGGGTTCTTCTTTGGTATCTTGGTCTTCCCGCAAACAGTCGAGTGTTGCTCAATCCACTACCGAGGCAGAGTATGTGGCCGCAGCTAGTTGTTGCTCTCAGCTCCTTTGGATCACATACACCATGAGTGACTTTGGTGAGGAGTATACCCATGTCCCACTTCAATGTGATAGCACTAGTGCCATAAGCGTTGCAAAGAACCCAGTGCTCCATTCCAAAACCAAGCACATAGAAGTGAGGTATCATTTTCTGAGAGACAACGTAGAGAAAGGGAAGATAGCTTTGATCCATGTACCCACACATGAACAACTAGCCGATATTTTCACCAAACCCCTAGATCAAGCAACTTTCACTCGTTTGCGGGGGGAGCTTGGTGTTTGTTTGATTTCTTGAGTTGGCGTGTGGGAGCTTCTTTGTAGCATATGTATAGCTTTCCTTTGTGCATTTCTTGCATTTGGCATGGCATATGTAGCATGATGTATAGGCATCTTTGTATCTTAGGTTGCATGCATTTTGTATCATATGCATTGTTTAGGAAAGGCTTCTCCTATACACATTGTTCACCATGGAATGACATATATGTCTTTGTGAGCTAATTTGGTAAGCTATGGTTAGTTTGGCTTAGCTCTTGACAATCTTGGTTTGTATCCATGGTTGATGGCTATGTTTTTGAAAAATTTCATATATATGCTCTCTTGTGAGTAAATGCCTCTACATGATCTTGACATGTTTTAGTGGCTTGGCTATGCTTAATTTGTGGTTGGATAGCTTATTTTGATCATATGGGGCCAAAGGCTCATTTGCCATCATGAATGTTTAGCCCCCATGCTACATCTTGTGGAGGGGCATAAGTTCCTTTTTGTCGCAAAGACATTTCATGTACCAATTATAAATCTGAATATGAAATGTAAATTGCTTGAAAAATGTGCTCCCATGTCATATGTGCTAATTTTAATTTGCTTTGGGTGCTAAATCGTTGCATGATGCCTACCAATGAGAAGTCTCATATATAGAAGTAGGCACATGGCTCGGTGGCTTTGACATGACATGAGGTGCTTGTGGGTGTTTATGATGGTCTTATGCTTAGAATGGTTGTCCTAGCATGAAGTTTGTGTGGCTTTACCATTTTGACATGTGTTGCTCATGTTTAGGACTTTGCTCATGAGAGGGTAATTTTTCGCAAAATTGCTAAATTCTATCTTAGCTTCGCCCAATGGTTGTGAAACTTGGTGATCATGAAGTTTATGTCTTTACGAAGCTATAGAGTATCTAACTTGCTCGTTTGGACATGTGTAGCATCCTATGTTGAATTTTGTCTATTTGAGAAGCTCTAGGTTGCATTTTTTGCATTTTTGGCTTGATTCATGCATTGTCAACAAGGGGGAGAAGTTTGAGCATGTTTTGGCCTACTGAATGCATTTGGAAGGTTTTCAGGTGGTTTCGAGCTATTTTTGGGCTCTGTTGTGCACCGGTCTGACCGGTTGAGGTCACCGGTCTGACCGGTCAGAGTGCTGGTCCTGTTCACATGTTGCCCACCGGTCTGACCGGTGGTGTCGACCGGTCTGACCGGTCAGAGCTGAGCTGTTGCAGCTGCTCTGTTTTGTGAAGTGGTTCGCATGCATTTGTCCAGGGGGAGTTGCATCGGTTCAGGGGGAGCTTGCATGTGTGCAGGGGGAGCTCTTTGTGGTTTTCGAGCTTTGGTTTGATGGTTTGTGCTCTTTGCTTGAGCATGTTTTGTCTCGGATGTGTCGAGCCGTTGCCCTTGCCTAAGGGGTCCGAGACTTGTCTTCTTCAAGTGATCTTGCTCTTTGTCTTTTCTTTGGCTTTCGATCGCTTGTTGGAGTTTCTTTTAGTCGTTTCTTTTCTTTTCCTTTTCTCTTGGTTACCAAAACGTGTGTGTTGTCAATGCACTCATCAAGGGGGAGATTGAGAGCCAGGTGTGGTTCGTGGACCGGTGGATGGTCGCTTCCTGGTGTGATGAGTGATTGACAACGTGGTGTGGACTGATTCTTGGCTAAGTATTGCAGGTGCAGGTTGCGGCTTGACTGGTGCAGGTGCAGGTGAAGAACAAGCGTGAAAGGTCGTTGCCGGTGAGGCCTCCAGGTGTGGAGAAGACAAGTAGGCTTGGTTCGAGGGACCCGGTGGCCAGCGGGGTCAAGTGCGGGACGCATGGTGGCAAGAACGGCAAGATGAAGTCATGGACGGTTTCTTGGTTGAGCCTCAAAACCAAGGTCGAGCCGGGACCACGTGGGAGCCGAGTCATGAGTGGTGATTGGCGGAGGCTACACCGAGTTCGCGGGGTTTCCGGTGGTTCACCAGAAAACCACTGGGTTCCTTGGTTGATCCACAAAGCCAAGACCGAAGAACCGAAGACGGAGGTGCAGCAGCTCCAGACCGGTCTGACCGGTGGGTTTGACCGGTATGACCGGTGGGTTTGACCGGTCTGACCGGTGGGTACCGGTCTGACCGGTGTGCGACGACGCAGTCCGGAATCTTCGAAGCGGAGGACACGCGTCGGGATCGCAAGGCTTGCGTCGAGGCTAAGCAAGTTTGCGGTCGCTGGGCATCCGTCCGATGGTGCGAAGACAAAGACTTCCAATTTCGCCCTCGAGGGGCATGTATCCCTAGTTAGCTAGTAAGGGTATTTTAGTCTTTCGGTTGCCTCCATATAACCCAAGTGGTGAGAGGATGGCAGCCATCTCTTGGAACCCTAGCTCATTTGGTTTTCCTATTTTCCTTCCTATTTTCTTAGGATTTTCGTAGGACTAGCTTGAGAGCTTCATGGTGAGATCTTGTGAGAGGGAAGGATGATCGGGCGGCAAGCTAGACCTTGTATGAACCTCTTTGGTATGTATAGATGATTCGGCGTGGTTCCTCAAGGCTTGGATGTGTCTTTCCCGTTTCTCCTTTTTGGTGATTTTCGGAGCCCTTTCTTGGCAATTTTCTTGGAGCGATTTCGAGGCCTTTCTCTTTGGGATTTGGTGGGGGATGTATGCATGAACCCTTCGTGGTTCTTTACCCTTTGATTCCCCTTCCAAATCCGTGAGCAAAGGGGCTCGATTTTGGGGTTTTCGTGGCTCTAGGGTTAGAGGCGTTCTTGGTGGGATTTCTTCGATTCCTCTTGATTTGACAAGTTTTGGTGGACCAAATCTTGGCTATGGAGTACCCATGAGGTGTTCCTACTATCCCCAAAGTCTTGTGCAAAACCGTGGAGCGGATCGGGAGATCGGGAGTTGGATTTGGAGGAGTTGACTCGCGGGCGCTGTTCATCCCGAGCTGCCCAGGCACGACCGGTCTGACCGGTGCTCTTGACCGGTCTGACCGGTGCTAGCCCTTGGTGGGTTTTTGTCTCGGGGAACAGCCTTGTCCGTGTGGTTTTGTCCCGTGGTCCTGCTGATCAATTCTTGGAGTGTTTGGAGTTGTTTTGCTAGGATTTGTTAGGGGTTCTTCTTCCTCACAGGTTGTGTTTCGTGGTGGTTTTTGTTCCAGGGCCTAGAGGATTCACTGAGGCTTCCTGGAACGTTTGCTGTGCGGCTGCTGTAGCCACCGGCCTGACCGGCTCTGTCCACCGGTCTGACCGGTGTCACCGGTCTGACCGGCGCAGGCCATCGGTCTGACCGGTGTAGCACAGGCAGCAAGCCGTGCAAGTTTCCGCTGTGTGTTTTGGTGAGTTTTGGCTAGGAAGGTTGAGTGTTGGTTCCTAGGACCAGTAGCACTCCAGTGGCTGCGTGGTCTTGACCAACTTGGGTAGTTGGATCGGAGACGTGAGTTGGAAGCCGTGTTCGTCTTGTTGGAGTTCTCATCTCCTTCGAGAAGAATTTTTATCGGCTCCCATTCACTCCCCCCTCTCTGGTTCGCCTAATCGGTCCTTCACTCTACGACAGTGCCTCTAATAGAGCAAGGGACAACCAGAGAAGGTGAGCTATTCCAAGTTGCCTCGGAAAATCATGTCACTCCCTCTGACCATTCGTCCCTCATGGCCTCCTCAGGATATGCTTCGTCAGGAGGATTAGGAGGTAGAGGTGGCACCACAGGCCTAAGGGAAGGTTCTGTCGAAAGATTTCTAGAATGATCAGTATGGACAGAATAGGGATCCTCCCCTAATCGGGCATCAAAAGAATTCGAGGTGTCTGAAAGATTTCAAGATGGGTCATCCTCGAATTTGCAAGTGAACACCGAAGGTTGAATTTCTTCTTCCTTTGATGTTCGGGGTTCATGAGAGGGCTCAACAGACAAGTCTTGGGATTCGGAAGATGACGACTCGGACTTGGATGTTGAGGGACCCTCATCGCTCGACTCGGATTCTTGGTTGGGTTCGTTGTGATCAATAGGGATAGAAGAGTTTTCTAGGAGGGAATCTAGGATATCTCTTCCTTCCATTGGAGTTTTTTCCACAAACAAACCTCCAGCAATAATGTCTAGATCGAGGGCGGAATCCATGTCTAGACCCATACAAAAGACGTACAATGACACATCGATGGCTAAAGACGGACCAGGTGTTGACACCAAAAGGTGTAGGAACCTAGCCCACGCCACTCCTAGTGACTCCTCCTCTAATTTCTCGAAATCGAGGATACTTATTGGAAGAGAAGCTACACGAGTGTACCATTGCTCCGTCCTTTCCATGAGAGAGAACGAGTGGCAAAAGTTATCTCGAAGTTCTCCCCAATCACCGTTCACACTTTCTATAGTGTGGGCGTACCATTGTCCCGCCTCTCCTATGAGGGAGAAAGGAAACGACTTCCACCTCACAGTGTCCTGTGTCACGCCTGGCATAGCCAGACTAGAACATAGTTCCTCAAATTCCTCCAAATGGAGGTAGGGGTCTTCATTAATTGCTCCAAAGAATGGTTGATCTTGAACCATGGCTAGAATGCCTGGGGGGAGTTCATAGCCAGATGATGAAGATGATGATGGCTCTTTGAACTCACCCCTTGAGGTAGAGAAGCTTTGAAAGGAAGGCATCTCAAGGGTAACAGGGGTAAAGGTAGAACAAAAGAAACAAAAAGGATATCTCGATCGGTAACGGGGGTGAAGGTAGAAGAAAACGAAAAAGATAAATACGAGGACCACTAGGCTCGAAGATAGATACAACAACCGTTCCCCGGCAACAGCGCCAAAAATGCTTGTTGGCGTTTCTTAACGTCAACACTAGTTGTACACCTAGAGAGAGCGTATAAGAGCAACCGGGTATACCGCAAGCGCACGGAAATACCGATGTAGCACTTCCCCAAGGAAGGAGAGTATTCCAAGGGTATCGAATCTAAGGAACGATGTGCACTATCTCCTACTCTAGTATAGATGATCCAAGGGCACAACACTGATTGATAGAATAGGTAGAAAGGATCTGCCTCGACCGAGCGCAGAGTCTAGTTATGGTCTCTCAGGTATAACACTCACTTCGGGCGCTAGGCACATCCTAACTTTTTAGGGAGAGGCCAATGTGCTGGCAACGAGCCCAACTCGGTATGCGACGTAGAGGGTTTGCAAAGGGTCCAACAGGCTGTCACCACTGCGGCTTACCTCTACGCTACGAACGTACGTGGTCTTCGAAGGGTAACCTATGGTCCAGACACCACGTCTACACCACTGACTACTACTATGAATCCGCGGGGGAGATACTGGCACTAGCTCAAGGTATGCTCTATAACTCATGCATGATCACGAATGCACTTTGATCTAACTAGAAACATGCAGGAGCTTCACTTTACTCTAATAGACAAGCTGGCAAACTAGATGCAAACTTATGATCAAAGTCTACTAGATCAAAAGGTTTGTGTTCGAAGAACACAAGCCTCTAAACCAAGAACAAACGAAGAACACAAGAACAAAACAACTAAGCATGCATACGACTTTAGTCTAAATAGGAAATGTCGAAATACTCACTTTAGTCTAGTTGAATAGCAAAGGCACCGCTGAGGATCGTTCTTGAGGAAGATGTCATGAACATGACATGTCCTCAAGCCTCCCACCTCACTTCCTAGCACTAATCCTATACAAAGAGCTCTCCTCTCCTAAAGAGAGAGGCTCCAAGCCAAAATGAAGAGGAGGAGGAGAAGTGTGTGTTCCAAATGAGAGCCCCTCCCCTCCTATTTATAGAGGAGGGAGTGGCTTGCTCCGGGTCTCCAAGTGCTCCAAAACGCCCGAGATCGCAACCAGGGACCAATCAGGGGCTGCCACGTGGAAGGCCGGGATCAGCCGAACCAAAGTCGGTTCGGTCGATCCACGGTTCGGCCGAAACCTCGGCTCCACGTGGTGCCCTGTGCTTCTTCGTGGTGGCTGACTGGTGGGCCCTGATGCTTGTCCTCTGTGCATGCCAAGTTTCCCGACGATTTTGGGGGATAAGTGGGCCCTTGAATCCATGTGAAGTCCATGTGGTGCTTCGTGATTCGTCGGGCTTACCTCTTCTTGGATTGATGACATTAGTGATCCAGGGGAATCGTAGGTGGCATCCCCTCATTGGCTGGTCTTGAAGTACTTGGATCAAAGACTTGTGTTTTTACTCCACTTTCTAGTGCTAATCACCTGTATTTGCATAATCACCAACGCTTGTGGAAATGATTAGTTTAAGCCCTATTCTAGTGTTGATGATCATTTTCCATGCCAAAAGGTACATGTTTGACGGGTAAAAAGTCGGTGAAAAACAGCCGTCAACAATAAGTTAGAGGCTCGTGTTCTTCGCGAACACGACCTTTTGATCCAGTTGAACAGACATAGGAAAACACAAATCCGTTTGTGTACCTAACCTAGTTTGATCTAGTTAGATGACATGACTGCGTTGTATGAAGTCCGTGCTTACGCTACGGTACTCGGTGTAATTGGCTGGTTTATCTGGTGGCTTGACCTGGGTCACAATAGCCCAGGCCGGTCAAGTCCGGCTAACAATGTAAGCATGGTGCTTGGGTTCCGTAGCTACCTTACTTATGAGTTTATCCCACGGTTTGTCTTGGGGTAGGCCGCGGCAGTGATAGCCGTTGGTCCCTCTGAAATCCCCCACGTTCGGATAAGCTGTAGGAGTCTAAAGTCTAACAACCGGAGTTGTGCGGAAGCAACGCGGGAGGTTAGCTCCCCGTGGTACCTGGGTGCTTAAGTCAATGTTCTTCAACGCTAATGTATCTAACTCGTTCTTACTAGCTTTATGAGCATAGTACATAAGAACTTAGAACTAACTCGTATGTTGCCTCCTATACCTAAGACCCCTTAGAGAGAGAGTGAGTGTGTGTGTGATCACACTACCCCATTATCATATCTTACCCATGTACTTGAGTGTCTGATTTATTTCCATCTATGATCTATACTCATTGCAATAGTGTTGAGCTTGTAAATCCACCAAAGCCTTCCTTGGATTCGATATCCTTTGGAATACTCCTTTGGGGAAATGCTACAATGGTACTTTCGTGCGCTTGCGGACTCCTGTAACGTTGAGAATTACCAACTGAGAGCCAGGTGTGGTTCGAGGACCGGTGGATGGTCGCTTCCTGGTGTGATGAGTGATTGACAACGTGGTGTGGACTGATTCTTGGCTAAGTATTGCAGATGCAGGTTGCGGCTTGACTGGTGCAGGTGCAGGTGAAGAACAAGCGTGAAAGGTCGTTGCCGGTGAGGCCTCCAGGTGTGGAGAAGACAAGTAGGCTTGGTTCGAGGGACCCGGTGGCCAGCGGGGTCAAGTGCGGGCTGCAAGGTGGCAAGAACGGCAAGATGAAGTCATGGACGGTTTCTTGGTTGAGCCTCAAAACCAAGATCGAGCTGGGACTACGTGGGAGCCAAGTCATGAGTGGTGATTGGCGGAGGCTACACCGAGTTCGCGGGGTTTCCGGTGGTTCACCAGAAAATCACTGGGTTCCTTGGTTGATCCACAAAGCCAAGACCGAAGAACCGAAGACGGAGGTGCAGCAGCTCCAGACCGGTCTGACCGGTGGGTCTGATTGGTCTGACCGGTGGGTATCGGTCTGACCGGTGAGGAGCACCGGTCTGACCGGTGTGCGACGACGTAGTCCGGAATCTTCGAAGCGGAGGACACGCGTCGGGATCGCAAGGCTTGCGTCGAGGCTAAGCAAGTTTGCGGTCGCTGGGCATCCGTCCGATGGTGCGAAGACAAAGACTTCCAATTTCGCCCTCGAGGGGCATGTATCCCTAGTTAGCTAGTAAGGCTATTTTCGTCTTTCGGTTGCCTCCATATAACCCAAGTGGTGAGAGGATGGCAGCCATCTCTGGGAACCCTAGCTCATTTGGTTTTCCTATTTTCCTTCCTATTTTCTTAGGATTTTCGTAGGACTAGCTTGAGAGCTTCATGGTGAGATCTTGTGAGAGGGAAGGATGATCGGGCGGCAAGCTAGACCTTGTATGAACCTCTTTGGTATGTATAGATGATTCGGCGTGGTTCCTCAAGGCTTGGATGTGTCTTTCCTGTTTCTCCTTTTTGGTGATTTTCGGAGCCCTTTCTTGGCGATTTTCTTGGAGCGATTTCGAGGCCTTTCTCTTTGGTATTTGGTGGGGGATGTATGCATGAACCCTTCGTGGTTCTTTTCCCTTTGATTCCCCTTCCAAATCCGTGAGCAAAGGGGCTCGATTTTAGGGTTTTCGTGGCTCTAGGGTTAGAGGTGTTCTTGGTGGATTTCTTCGATTCCTCTTGATTTGACAAGTTTTGGTGGACCAAATCTTGGCTATGGAGTACCCATGAGGTGTTCCTACTATCCCCAAAGTCTTGTGCAAAACCGTGGAGCGAATCGGGAGATCGGGAGTTGGATTTGGAGGAGTTGACTCGAGGGCGCTGTTCATCCCTAGATGCCCAGGCACGACCGGTCTGACCGGTGCTACTGACCGGTCTGACCGGTGCTAGCCCTTGGTGGGTTTTTGTCTCGGGGAATAGCCTTGTCCGTGTGGTTTTGTCCCGTGGTCCTGCTGATCAGTTCTTGGCATGTTTGGAGTTGTTTTGCTAGGTTTTGTGAGGGGTTCTTCTTCTTCACAGGTTGTGTTTTGTGGTGGTTTTTGTTCCAGGGCCTAGAGGAGTCACTGAGGCTTCCTGGAACATTTGCTGTGCGGCTGCTGTAGCCACCGGCCTGACCGGCTCTGTCCACCGGTCTGACCGGTGTCACCGGTCTGACCGGCACAGGCCATCGGTCTGACCGGTGTAGCACAGGCAGCAAGCCGTGCAAGTTTCCGCTGTTTGGTTTGGTGATTTTTGGCTCGGAAGGTTGAGTGTTGGTTCCTAGGACCAGTAGCACTCCAGTGGCTGCGTGGTCTTGGCCAACTTGGGTAGTTGGGTCGGAGACGTGAGTTGGAAGCCGTGTTCGTCTTGTTGGAGTTCTCATCTCCTTCGAGAAGAATCTTTATCGGCTCCCATTCACTCCCCCCTCTCTGGTTCGCCTAATCGGTCCTTCAATTGGTATCAGAGCCGACGCTTACCAGTCTAAGATCCAAAGACGGCGTACCAGGAACAGGGTTCGGGTCCTCCGCACTTCGATGGGAAGAACTACCAGATGTGGCAAAGGCGGATGACGGCGTTCCTCCGCGGAAAGGGTCAGATCCTTTGGGATGTCACGGTGAACACAGCTTATGTTCATCCGATGAACTTCCTTGCTCCAGGATCGAGGGATATGTTCGAAGCCAACAACAAGGCTGTCGACTACTTGTTTCGTGCTCTGTGTCAGCCTGAATTCGATCGTGTTCAGACAGAGGACTTAGCTTGTAGGATTTGGGAGCAGTTGAAGGATGCTCATGCTGGGAATGCTCAGGTTCAGGCTCGGATGTACGCGACTTACCGGAGAGAGTACGAGAACTTCACTCATCTCCCCGGCGAGTCCGTCGATGCCCTTTTCCAGCGATTTACGGTCATTGTGAACAACATGAGAGCCAATGTGGACGTCCTCCCATACAATGATCATGATAGAGCCGTGAAGCTCTTGCACTCGTTGGATCGTACCGTATGGGACGGGAAGTTTGAGGCTATTGTTGAGTCCGAGAAGTATGACACCTTGACGGTGAACGAACTATTCTCGAAGCTCAAGTCGGCTGAGTTGGACCGTGGTATGACAGCCAAGATCGAGAGCCCGACTGATTCTCATAGTCTCGCTCTCGTTAGTGGCAAAGGAGCTAAGTCTAACGCTAATGCATCCTCCAGTATGTACTCTCTGTCTTCTTTGATGTCTTTGCCAGATGAGGAGTTCGACGTGCTTGGAGAGGACGAGCTGGCGTTGCTGACCAGGCGGTTCGAGAGGCTGCACGAGAACCGGGTGAACACGAGGAGGACAGCACGGACGTGCTTTCAGTGCGGCAAACCAGGACACTTCGTCGCTGACTGCCCGGAGAAGACGGAGAACAAGGACGGTTACAAGGACGGCTACAGGCACCATCGAGCAAGGATGGCAAGTACCGATCGAGGCGCGATCACAAGCACAAGAACAAGCACAAGGACGAGCGACGGTCGAGGAAGAAGGATGGCCGCGGCAGGAAGGCCCGAGCAATGGTCGGAGCGAGCGACGTCGACTCCAGCTCCGCCTACTCTTCCTCGAGCTCGAGTAGCAGTGAAGATGAAGGTGATCGGCGCAAGAACAAGAAGTCATCCAGGAACTTGAGCGGGTTGAGCTGCTTCGTGGGAGGTGGCTTCTGCGGCATGGCCCGTAGCTCCGGCAGCAAGAAGAGCCACAAGAGTGACTCGGACTCTGACTCCAAGGATGAGGTATGTGATGAGCTCTCTTCTTTGCGCAAGGAGAATGATGAGTTGGTTGACTTGCTTGATAACCGCGATCACATGCTTAGAGAGGCCAAGAAGATGAGGAAAGAACTTAGGGCCTCACTAGAAGATGCTAGGAACCGTGTGGCTGAGCTAGAAACCCAGAACCTAGATGCTAAGCTTGAGATTGATTCGCTTAAGGCTTCTCCTGTGGTTTCTGATGAGATTGATTGCTGTGATTGCTCTGTGTACCTAGCTGATCTTACTGCTCTTAAGGATAAGCATGCTTCTACTTGTGATGAACTAGATATGCTTAGGGTTGAAGTGGCTGAGCTTAAGTCTAGACCTGCTTTGCTAGGTGCTTGCACTTCTTGCCCTGTTTTGCATGGAAAGATTGATGAGTTGCATGCTTACACTGTTTCACTTGAGGCTAAGTTGAAAGAGCCTATTCCCACTTCTTGCTCTACTTGTGAATTGCATGCGGTTAAGAATTTGGAGCTTGCACATTATGTTGATCGCTTGCAGGATGAGAATGATGAGCTGAGAAAATGTATGAGCTGGTTGTCGGGTCAGGAGCCTCAGCTTGGTATCATGATAGCGGCTTTCAAACGCTATGATGGTCAGGCACTTGGGGCTGACAAGCTTGGAGAGAACTGTGGTGAGGGAGTTGAGAGAGTTGGAGAGATTCCTATCCCACCACCAAACAGACACAAGAACAAGTTTGAGCCCAAGCCTAACCATCTCAGAAACAAACTTGACACTACTCCAGATCCACCCATATTCCCTCACCCAACAAATGATTTTCAGAAACCGGTGAAGTTTGTGAGCCCAAAGGGAGGTGAGGAAGGAGAGAAGAAGGGTGAGAAGCCGAGTAGGCAGCCCCAACCCAAGCCTAAGCCTAAGCCACAGCCCATAAAGTTCCATTGTGGGTATTGTGGGAGAGATGGTCACAAGGATGAGTTTTGCTTCAAGAGGAAGCGTGAGGAGAGAATGGCTAGAGAGTGGGCTAACAAGGACAGGTACCACCCCTCTAATTGTGTACCTGAGCCTCGTATGCTGATGCCCAGGGCCAAGGCGATTGTGAGGACGGTTCTGGCTTGGGGAGACCGGAAGGCTGCAGGTGCTGCTGCTGGCCGAGCTACACCGGTCAGACCGGTGCAGGTCTGGGCAGACAGCGAGTCGGGTTTCGTGCTCGTGAGGATGCTCGGTTTGGTTCTGGAGGTTGTGGTTCTGGTGGTTGGTCTGGAAAGTTGGCAGGTGGTCAGTTTGCTAGGCGTTCTCCACGTCGTGCTCAATACGAGGGTGGGAGGAGTCGTAGCTTTGAGATGGAGAGGAGGAACGATCCACGGTTTCCCTTTCGTGGTTTTCGTCCTCCTCCAGCTAGAGAGGGTTGGTTCCCTCGTGGTGGTCACCGTGGTGGTAGCTTTGATAGGCATGATGATTTGGTTTGTGCTAACCCCACTTTGGAGCAAATGGCTCGGCACTGGTTTTACTCTTTTGGTACTAACCCCAGTGCTGAGTTGTTTGTTCACTCACGTGCTCGCTTTTGAATTTCAGGTGGGAGACTTGAAGAACATTTGGTTGATTGACTCCGGTTGCTCGAGGCATATGACCGGAGACAAGGGGTGGTTCTCAAGTCTCGTCCCGGTGGTGACAAAGAAGTACATCACCTTTGGGGACAATGGGCGAGGGCGTGTGCTGTCAGAAGGTGAGATTAAGGTAAGTGACAAGATCACTCTCAGGCGTGTTGCTCTTGTTCAATCGCTTGGATACAATTTGCTTTCTGTGTCCCAGTTGTTGGATGAGGGTTTTGAGGTGTTGTTTCGGCCTGGTGGTTCTCGGATTTTAGATTCTCGGGGGGATCTTGTTTGCATGGTCGTTCCCGAGGGTCAAGTGTTCCGAGCTGATTTTTCTCAGTCTTCTGGTGTGGAGCGTTGCTTTTTGGCTTGTTCTTCGAGTGAGTTGTGGAAGTGGCATAGGAAGTTGGGTCACTTGAGTTTTGACCTTTTGTCTCGCTTGAGTAAACTCAATTTGGTCCGAGGATTGCCACGGTTGAGGTTTGAGAAAGAGTTGGTTTGTGCGCCGTGTAGGCATGCCAAGATGGTAGCCTCTTCTCACCCGCCTCTCACCGATGTGATGACTGAGCGTCCATGCGAGCTGCTCCATATGGACCTTGTTGGCCCAGCTCGTGTGCGATCTGCGGGTGGGAAGTGGTATGTCCTTGTTGTGGTGGACGACTACTCTCGGTATGCGTGGGTGTTCTTTCTTGAGGAGAAGGGGGAGACGTTTGGTTTTGTTCGAGATCTTGTCTTGAGGTTAAGAAACGAGAGGCACGGAGATGCCATACGAGCGATCCGCAGTGACAATGGCTCGGAATTCAAAAACTCTCGCTTCGAAACCTTTTGCCATGACTTGGGTCTTGAACATCAGTTTTCGAGTCCGTATACGCCTCCCCAGAATGGCGTGGTGGAAAGGAAAAACAGGACCTTGTGCGAGATGGCTCGGACGATGCTCGACGAGCATAGGACTCCGAGAAGGTTCTGGGCTGAGGCGGTCAAAACCGCGTGCCATGTGTCGAACAGGATCTACCTCAGGGTTCACAAGAAGAAAACCTGTTACGAGTTGATGCACGGTCGCACACCCAAGGTGAGTCACTTCCATGTCTTTGGTTGTAAATGCTTCATTCTGAAGAAAGGGAAGAAGTTGGACAAGTTCGAGGCTAGGTCTGTCGATGGCATTTTCTTTGGTTATGCATCTCATTCTAGAGCATTTCGTGTGCTCAATCTTGAAACTAACCAAATCGTGGAGACTTGCGAGGTAACCTTCAACGAGACACAGTCACGTAGTCAGCTTGTTTTTGAGTGTGCAGGTGACGACGAACTTGGTGTGGAGATCTTTCAGGAGGAGGAGCATGAACATGGAGATGATGAAGATGGCGGTGTGATGCCCGCGGCTGAACATGTACCTACTACTTCGACGACGATCGAGAATGGACCCTCTCCCACACCTACAACGACAAACCCAGATCAAGGCGAAGCTGCTGTTGAGGGGGAGGTAGCATCAAGGCGAGAACCTCCCCGGCGAGTGCAAGTGGATCACCCAGCTTCGAGAATCATCGGCGACAGGAATGAACGTACTACACGGTCGAGGGTTCGGAACAATTCTCATTTCGCTCATGCTGCTTTTGTTGCCACTTTTGAGCCCAAAGACATTGGACACGCGTTATCTGATCATAATTGGGTTAACTCGATGCATGAGGAGTTGGAGAATTTTGAGAGGAACCAAGTTTGGATGTTGGTTGACCCTCCCCCAGGGTGTAAGCCGATTGGGACAAAATGGGTGTGGAAAAATAAAGAGGGAGAGAAAGGAGAAGTGGTGAGGAACAAGTTGAGACTTGTTGCTCAGGGGTACAGTCAGAAAGAGGGGATCGACTACGAGGAGACTTTCGCTCCTGTAGCTCGTATGGAGGCGATCAGGATCCTTCTAGCCTTTTCCGTGGCTAAAGGGTTCAAGTTGTACCAGATGGATGTGAAGAGTGCTTTTCTGAACGGTGTGTTGGAGGAAGAGGTGTTTGTGATGCAACCACCGGGGTTTGAGAGTGAGAAGTACCCTCACCGGGTGTACAAGTTGAGGAAGGCGCTGTATGGGTTGAAGCAGGCGCCTAGAGCTTGGTATGGTAGGTTGAGGGGGTTCCTGTTTGAGAGAGGGTTTGAGATGGGGAAGGTCGACCAGACCTTGTTTCTCCTCAGGCCGGGCAGAGATATCCTAATTGTGCAGGTATACGTGGATGATATTGTCTTTGGTGGCTCGTCTAACTCTCTTGTTGCAAGGTTTGCAGAAGACATGAGCAGGGAATTTGAGATGAGCATGATGGGCGAGTTGCAGTTCTTCCTTGGGCTACAAATCAAGCAATCAAAGGAAGGAACATTTGTGCACCAAGCTAAGTACACCAAGGACATTGTGAGGAAGTTCAAGATGGAGGACTCCAAGGCTATGGCAACGCCTATGAGTACGACTACAGCTCTTGATGCGGACGAGGAAGGTGAACACGTGGACCAGAAGGAGTACCGGAGCATGATCGGGTCACTCCTCTACTTGACGGCGACGAGGCCGGACATCCAATTCTCGGTGTGTCTGTGCGCTCGTTTTCAAGCGTCTCCGAGGACTTCGCATCGGCACGCAGTCAAGCGCATTTTCAGGTATTTGCGACACACTCCCGACTTCGGCCTTTGGTACTCTGCGTCTTCTTCTTTGGCGCTTCATGGATTTTCAGACGCGGACTTTGCCGGGTGTCGGTTGGATAGGAAGTCCACTTCTGGGACTTGCCAGTTCTTGGGTTCTTCTTTGGTGTCTTGGTCTTCCCGCAAACAGTCGAGTGTTGCTCAATCCACTACCGAGGCAGAGTATGTGGCCACAGCTAGTTGTTGCTCTCAGCTCCTTTGGATCACATACACCATGAGTGACTTTGGTGAGGAGTATACCCATGTCCCACTTCAATGTGATAGCACCAGTGCCATAAGCGTTGCAAAGAACCCAGTGCTCCATTCCAAAACCAAGCACATAGAAGTGAGGTATCATTTTCTGAGAGACAACATAGAGAAAGGGAAGATAGCTTTGATCCATGTACCCACACATGAACAACTAGCCGATATTTTCACCAAACCCCTAGATCAAGCAACTTTCACTCGTTTGCGGGGGGAGCTTGGTGTTTGTTTGATTTCTTGATTTGGTGTGTGGGAGCTCCTTTGTAGCATATGTATAGCTTTCCTTTGTGCATTTCTTGCATTTGGCATGGCATATGTAACATGATGTATAGGCATCTTTGTATCTTAGGTTGCATGCATTTTGTATCATATGCATTGTTTAGGAAAGGCTTCTCCTATATACATTGTTCACCATGGAATGATATATATGTCTTTGTGAGCTAATTTGGTAAGCTATGGTTATTTTGGCTTAGCTCTTGATAATCTTGGTTTGTATCCATGGTTGATGGCTATGTTTTTTGAAAATTTCATATGTATGCTCTCTTGTGAGTAAATGCCTTTACATGATCTTGACATGTTTTTGTGGCTTGGCTATGCTTAATTTGTGGTTGGATAGCTTATTTTGATCATATGGGGCCAAAGGCTCATTTGCCATCATGAATGTTTAGCCCCCATGCTTCATCTTGTGGAGGGGCATAAGTTCCTTTTTGTCGCAAAGACATTTCATGTACCAATTATAAATCTGAAAATGAAATGTAAATTGCTTGAAAAATGTGCTCCCATGTCATATGTGCTAATTTTAATTTGCTTTGGGTGCTAAATCGTTGCATGATGCCTACCAATGAGAAGTCTCATATATAGAAGTAGGCACATGGCTTGGTGGCTTTGACATGACATGAGGTGCTTGTGGGTGTTTATGATGGTCTTATGCTTAGAATGGTTGTCCTAGCATGAAGTTTATGTGGCTTTGCCATTTTGACATGTTTTGCTCATGTTTAGGACTTTGCTCATGAGAGGGTGATTTTTCGCAAAATTGCTAAATTCTATCTTAGCTTTGCCCAATGGTTGTGAAACTTGGTGATCATGAAGTTTATGTCATTACAAAGCTATAGAGTATCTAACTTGCTCGTTTGGACATGTGTAGCATCCTATGTTGAATTTTGTCTATTTGAGAAGCTCTAGGTTGCATTTTTTGCATTTTTGGCTTGATTCATGCATTGTCAACAAGGGGGAGAAGTTTGAGCATGTTTTGGCCTACTGAATGCATTTGGAAGGTTTTCAGGTGGTTTCGAGCCATTTTTGGTCTCTGTCGTGCACCGGTCTGACCGGTTGAGATCACCGGTCTGACCGGTCAGAGTGCTGGTCCTGTTCACATGTTGCGCACCGGTCTGACCGGTGGTGTCGACCGGTCTGACCGGTCAGAGCTGAGCTGTTGCAGCTGCTCTGTTTCGTGAAGTGGTTCGCATGCATTTGTCCAGGGGGAGTTGCATTGGTTCAGGGGGAGCTTGCATGTGTGTAGGGGGAGCTCTTTGTGGTTTTCGAGCTTTGGTTTGATGGTTTGTGCTCTTTGCTTGAGCATGTTTTGTCTCGGATGTGTCGAGCCGTTGCCCTTGCCTAAGGGGTCCGAGACTTGTCTTCTTCAAGTGATCTTGCTCTTTGCCTTTTCTTTGGCTTTCGATCGCTTGTTGGAGTTTCTTTTAGTCGTTTCTTTTCTTTTCCTTTTCTCTTGGTTACCAAAACGTGTGTGTTGTCAATGCACTCATCAAGGGGGAGATTGAGAGCCAGGTGTGGTTCGAGGACCGGTGGATGGTCGCTTCCTGGTGTGATGAGTGATTGACAACGTGGTGTGGACTGACTCTTGGCTAAGTATTGCAGATGCAGGTTGCGGCTTGACTGGTGCAGGTGCAGGTGAAGAACAAGCGTGAAAGGTCGTTGCCAGTGAGGCCTCCAGGTGTGGAGAAGACAAGTAGGCTTGGTTCGAGGGACCCGGTGGCCAGCGGGGTCAAGTGCGGGCCGCATGGTGGCAAGAACGGCAAGATGAAGTCACGGACGGTTTCTTGGTTGAGCCTCAAAACCAAGGTCGAGCCGGGACTACGTGGGAGCCGAGTCATGAGTGGTGATTGGCGGAGGCTACACCGAGTTCGCGGGGTTTCCGGTGGTTCACCAGAAAATCACTGGGTTCCTTGGTTGATCCACAAAGCCAAGACCGAAGAACCGAAGACGGAGGTGCAGCAGCTCCAGACCGGTCTGACCGGTGGGTCTGACCGGTCTGACTGGTGGGTACCGGTCTGACCGGTGAGGAGCACCGGTTTGACCGGTGTGCGACGACGCAGTCCGGAATCTTCGAAGCGGAGGACACGCGTCGGGATCGCAAGGCTTGCGTCAAGGCTAAGCAAGTTTGCGGTCGCTGGGCATCCGTCCGATGGTGCGAAGACAAAGACTTCCAATTTCGCCCTCGAGGGGCATGTATCCCTAGTTAGCTAGTAAGGGTATTTTCGTCTTTCGGTTGCCTCCATATAACCCAAGTGGTGAGAGGATGGCAGCCATCTCTGGGAACCCTAGCTCATTTGGTTTTCCTATTTTCCTTCCTATTTTCTTAGGATTTTCGTAGGACTAGCTTGAGAGCTTCATGGTGAGATCTTGTGAGAGGGAAGGATGATCGAGCGGCAAGCTAGACCTTGTATGAACCTCTTTGGTATGTATAGATGATTCGGCGTGGTTCCTCAAGGCTTGGATGTGTCTTTCCCGTTTCTCCTTTTTGGTGATTTTCGGAGCCCTTTCTTGGCGATTTTCTTGGAGCGATTTCGAGGCCATTCTCTTTGGTATTTGGTGGGGGATGTATGCATGAACCCTTCGTGGTTCTTTTCCCTTTGATTCCCCTTCCAAATCCGTGAGCAAAGGGGCTCGATTTTAGGGTTTTCGTGGCTCTAGGGTTAGAGGTGTTCTTGGTGGGATTTCTTCGATTCCTCTTGATTTGACATGTTTTGGTGGACCAAATCTTGGCTATGGAGAACCCATGAGGTGTTCCTACTATCCCCAAAGTCTTGTGCAAAACCGTGGAGCGAATCGGGAGATCGGGAGTTGGATTTGGAGGAGTTGACTCGCGGGCGCTGTTCATCCCGAGCTGCCCAGGCACCATCGGTTTGACCGGTGCTACTGACCGGTCTGACCGGTGCTAGCCCTTGGTGGGTTTTTGTCTCAGGGAATAGCCTTGTCCGTGTGGTTTTGTCCCGTGGTCCTGCTGATCAGTTCTTGGCGTGTTTGGAGTTGTTTTGCTAGGTTTTGTGAGGGGTTCTTCTTCTTCACAGGTTGTGTTTCATGGTGGTTTTTGTTCCAGGGCCTAGAGGAGTCACTGAGGCTTCCTGGAACGTTTGCTGTGTGGCTGCTGTAGCCACCGGCCTGACCGGCTCTGTCCACCGGTCTGACCGGTGTCACCGGTCTGACCGGCACAGGCCATCGGTCTGACCGGTGTAGCACAGGCAGCAAGCCGTGCAAGTTTCCGCTGTGTGGTTTGGTGATTTTTGGCTCGGAAGGTTGAGTGTTGGTTCCTAGGACCAGTAGCACTCCAGTGGCTGCGTGGTCTTGGCCAACTTGGGTAGTTGGGTCGGAGACGTGAGTTGGAAGCCGTGTTCGTCTTGTTGGAGTTCTCATCTCCTTCGAGAAGAATTTTTATCGGCTCCCATTCACTCCCCCCTCTCTGGTTCGCCTAATCGGTCCTTCACCAACCAGCATTTCTGGCGCTGTTACTAGGATGGGTTACAAACCCGTTGAGAGCCAGGTGTGGTTCGAGGACCGGTGGATGGTCGCTTCCTGGTGTGATGAGTGATTGACAATGTGGTGTGGACTGATTCTTGGCTAAGTATTGCACGTGCAGGTTGCGGCTTGACTGGTGCAGGTGCAGGTGAAGAACAAGCGTGAAAGGTCGTTGCCGGTGAGGCCTCCAGGTGTGGAGAAGACAAGTAGGCTTGGTTCGAGGGACCCGATGGCCAGCGGGGTCAAGTGCGGGCCGCATGGTGGCAAGAACGGCAAGATGAAGTCATGGACGGTTTCTTGGTTGAGCCTCAAAACCAAGGTCGAGCCGGGACTACGTGGGAGCCGAGTCATGAGTGGTGATTGGCGGAGGCTACACCGAGTTCGCGGGGTTTCCGGTGGTTCACCAGAAAACCATTGGGTTCCTTGGTTGATCCACAAAGCCAAGACCGAAGAACTGAAGACGGAGGTGCAGCAGCTCCAGACCGGTCTGACCGGTGGGTCTGACCGGTCTGACCGGTGAGGAGCACCGGTCTGACCGGTGTGCGACGACGCAGTCCAGAATCTTCGAAGCGGAGGACACGCGTCGGGATCGCAAGGCTTGCGTCGAGGCTAAGCAAGTTTGCGGTCGCTGGGCATCCGTCCGATGGTGCGAAGACAAAGACTTCCAATTTCGCCCTCGAGGGGCATGTATCCCTAGTTAGCTAGTAAGGGTATTTTAGTCTTTCGGTTGCCTCCATATAATCCAAGGGGTGAGAGGATGGCAGCCATCTCTTGGAACCCTAGCTCATTTGGTTTTCCTATTTTCCTTCCTATTTTCTTAGGATTTTCGTAGGACTAGCTTGAGAGCTTCATGGTGAGATCTTGTGAGAGGGAAGGATGATCGGGCGGCAAGCTAGACCTTGTATGAACCTCTTTGGTATGTATAGATGATTCGGCGTGGTTCCTCAAGGCTTGGATGTGTCTTTCCCGTTTCTCCTTTTTGGTGATTTTCGGAGCCCTTTCTTGGCGATTTTCTTGGAGCGATTTCGAGGCCTTTCTCTTTGGGATTTGGTGGGGGATGTATGCATGAACCCTTCATGGTTCTTTTCCCTTTGATTCCCCTTCCAAATCCGTGAGCAAAGTGGCTCGATTTTGGGGTTTTCGTGGCTCTAGGGTTAGAGGCGTTCTTGGTGGGATTTCTTCGATTCCTCTTGATTTGACAAGTTTTGGTGGACCAAATCTTGGCTATGGAGTACCCATGAGGTGTTCCTACTATCCCCAAAGTCATGTGCAAAACCGTGGAGCGAATCGGGAGATCGGGAGTTGGATTTGGGGGAGTTGACTCGCGGGCGCTGTTCATCTCGAGCTGTCCAGGCGCGACCGGTCTGACCGGTGCTCTTGACCGGTCTGACCGGTGCTAGCCCTTGGTGGGTTTTTGTCTCGGGGAATAGCCTTGTCCGTGTGGTTTTGTCCCGTGGTCCTGCTGATCAGTTCTTGGCGTGTTTGGAGTTGTTTTGCTAGGTTTTGTGAGGGGTTCTTCTTCCTCACAGGTTGTGTTTCGTGGTGGTTTATGTTCCAGGGCCTAGAGGAGTCACTGAGGCTTCCTGGAACGTTTGCTGTGCGGCTGCTGTGGCCACCGGCCTGACCGGCTCTGTCCACCGGTCTGACCGGTGTAGCGCAGGCAGCAAGCCGTGCAAGTTTTCGCTGTGTGGTTTGGTGAGTTTTGGCTCGAAAGGTTGAGTGTTGGTTCCTAGGACCAGTAGCACTCCAGTGGCTGTGTGGTCTTGACCAACTTGGGTAGTTGAGTCGGAGACGTGAGTTGGAAGCCGTGTTTATCTTGTTGGAGTTCTCATCTCCTTCGAGAAGAATTTTTATCGGCCCACATTCACTCCCCCCTCTCTGGTTCGCCTAATCGGTCCTTCAATTGGTATCAGAGCCGGTTCGGGTCTTTATTGACTCTTACCAGTCTAAGATCCAAAGATGGTGTACCAAGAACGGGGTTCGGGTCCTCCGCACTTCGATGGGAAGAACTACCAGATGTGGCAGAGGCGGATGGCAGCGTTCCTCCACGGAAAGGGTCAGATCCTTTGGGATGTCACGGTGAACACAACTTATGTTCATCCGATGAACTTCCTTGCTCCAGGATTGAGGGATATGTTCGAAGCCAACAACAAGGCTGTCGACTACTTGTTTCGTGCTCTGTGTCAGCCTGAATTCGATCGGGTTCAGACAGAGGACTTAGCTTGTAGGATTTGGGAGCAGTTGAAGGATGCTCATGCTGGGAATGCTCAGGTTCAGGCTTGGATGTACGCGACTTACCGGAGAGAGTACGAGAACTTCACTCATCTCCCCGGCGAGTCCGTCGATGCCCTTTTCCAGCGATTTACGGTCGTGGTGAACAACATGAGAGCCAATGTGGACGTCCTCCCATACAATGATCATGATAGAGCCGTGAAGCTCTTGCACTCGTTGGATCGTACCGTATGGGACGGGAAGTTTGAGGCAGTTGTTGAGTCCGAGAAGTATGACACCTTGACGGTGAACGACCTGTTCTTGAAGCTCAAGTCGGCTGAGTTGGACCGTGGTATGACAGCCAAGATCGAGAGCCCGACTGATTCTCATAGTCTCGCTCTCGTTAGTGGCAAAGGAGCTAAGTCTAACGCTAACGCATCCTCCAGGATGTACTCTCTGTCTTCTTTGATATCTTTGCCAGACGAGGAGATCGACGTGCTTGGAGAGGATGAGCTGGCGTTGCTGACCAGGCGGTTCGAGAGGCTGCACGAGAACCGGGTGAACACGAGGAGGACAGCACGGACATGCTTTCAGTGCGACAAGCCAGGACACTTCGTCGCCGATTGCCCGGAGAAGACGGAGAACAAGGACGGCTACAGGCACCGATCGAGCAAGGATGGCAAGTACCGATCGAGGCGCGATCACAAGCACAACAACAAGCACAAGGACGAGCGACGGTCGAGGAAGAAGGATGGCCGCGGCAGGAAGGCCCGAGCAATGGTCGGAGCGAGCGACGTCGACTCCAGCTCCGCCTACTCTTCCTCGAGCTCGAGTAGCAGTGAAGATGAAGGTGATCGGCGCAAGAACAAGAAGTCATCCAGGAACTTGAGCGGGTTGAGCTGCTTCGCGGGAGATGGCTTCTGCGGCATGGCCCGTAGCTCCGGCAGCAAGAAGAGCCACCAGAGTGACTCGGACTCTGACTCCGAGGATGAGGTATGTGATGAGCTCTCTTCTTTGCGCAAGGAGAATGATGAGTTGGTTGACTTGCTTGATAACCGCGATCACATGCTTAGAGAGGCCAAGAAGATGAGAAAAGAGCTTAGGGCCTCACTAGAAGATGCTAGGAACCGTGTGGCTGAGCTAGAAACCCAGAACCTAGATGCTAAGCTTGAGATTGATTCGCTTAAGGCTTCTCCTGTGGTTTCTGATGAGATTGATTGCTGTGATTGCTCTGTGTACCTAGCTGATCTTACTGCTCTTAAGGATAAGCATGCTTCTACTTGTGATGAACTAGATATGCTTAGGGTTGAAGTGGCTGAGCTTAAGTCTAGACCTGCTTTGCTAGGTGCTTGCACTTCTTGCCCTGTTTTGCATGGAAAGATTGATGAGTTGCATGCTTGCACTGTTTCGCTTGAGGCTAAGTTGAAAGAGCCTATTCCCACTTCTTGCTCTACTTGTGAATTGCATGCGGTTAAGAATTTGGAGCTTGCACATTATGTTGATCGCTTGCAGGCTGAGAATGATGAGCTGAGAAAATGTATGAGCTGGTTGTCGAGTCAGGAGCCTCAGGTTGGTATCATGATAGCGGCTTTCAAACGCTATGATGGTCAGGCACTTGGGGCTGACAAGCTTGGAGAGAACTGTGGTGAGGGAGTTGAGAGAGTTGGAGAGATTCCTATCCCACCACCAAATAGACACAAGAACAAGTTTGAGCCCAAGCCTAACCATCTCAGAAACAAACTTGACACTACTCCAGATCCACTCATATTCCCTCACCCAACAAATGATTTTCAGAAATCGGTGAAGTTTGTGAGCCCAAAGGGAGGTGAGGAAGGAGAGAAGAAGGGTGAGAAGCCGAGTGGGCAGCCCCAACCCAAGCCTAAGCCTAAGCCACAGCCCATAAAGTTCCATTGTGGGTATTGTGGGAGAGATGGTCACAAGGATGAGTTTTGCTTCAAGAGGAAGCGTGAGGAGAGAATGGCTAGAGAGTGGGCTAACAAGGACAGGTACCACCCCTCTAATGGTGTACCTGAGCCTCGTATGCAGATGCCCAGGGCCAAGGCGATTGTGAGGACGGTTCCGGCTTGGGGAGACCGGAAGGCTACAGGTGCTGCTGCTGGCCGAGCTACACCGGTTAGACCGGTGTACTACACCGGTCAGACCGGTGCAGGTCTGGGCAGACAGCGAGTCGGGTTTCGTGCTCGTGAGGATGCTCGGTTTGGTTCTGGAGGTCGTGGTTCTGGTGGTTGGTCTGGAAAGTTTGCAGGTGGTCAGTTTGCTAGGCGTTCTCCACCTCGTGCTCAATACGGGGGTGGGAGGAGTCGTAGCTTTGAGATGGAGAGGAGGAACGATCCACAGTTTCCCTTTCGTGGCTTTCGTCCTCCTCCAGCTAGAGAGGGTTGGTTCCCTCGTGGTGGTTACCGTGGTGGTAGCTTTGATAGGCGTGATGATTTGGTTTGTGCTAACCCCACTTTGGAGCAAATGGCTCGGCACTAGTTTTACTCTTTTGGTACTAACCCCAGTGCTGAGTTGTTTGTTCACTCACGTGCTCGCTTTTGAATTTCAGGTGGGAGACTTGAAGAACATTTGGTTGATTGACTCCGGTTGCTCGAGGCATATGACCGGAGACAAGGGGTGGTTCTCAAGTCTCGTCCCGGTGGTGACAAAGAAGTACATCAACTTTGGGGACAATGGGCGAGGGCGTGTGCTGTCAGAAGGTGAGGTTAAGGTAAGTGACAAGATCACTCTCAGGCGTGTTGCTCTTGTTCAATCGCTTGGATACAATTTGCTTTCTGTGTCCCAGTTGTTGGATGAGGGTTTTGAGGTGTTGTTTCGGCCTGGTGGTTCTCGGATTTTAGATTCTCGGGGGGATCTTGTTTGCATGGTCGTTCCCGAGGGTCAAGTGTTCCGAGCTGATTTTTCTCAGTCTTCTGGTGTGGAGCGTTGCTTCTTGACTGGTTCTTCGAGTGAGTTGTGGAAGTGGCATAGGAAGTTGGGTCACTTAAGCTTTGACCTTTTGTCTCGCTTGAGTAAACTCAATTTGGTCCGAGGATTGCCACGGTTGAGGTTTGAGAAAGAGTTGGTTTGTCCGCCATGTAGGCATGCCAAGATGGTAGCTTCTTCTCACCCGTCTCTCACCGATGTGATGACTGAGTGTCCATGCGAGCTGCTCCATATGGACCTTGTTGGCCCAGCTCGTGTGCGATCTGCGGGTGGGAAGTGGTATGTCCTTGTTGTGGTGGACGACTACTCTCGGTATGCGTGGGTGTTCTTTCTTGAGGAGAAAGGGGAGACGTTTGGTTTTGTTCGAGATCTTGTCTTGAGGTTAAGAAACGAGAGGCACGGAGATGCCATACGAGCGATCCGCAGTGACAATGGCTCGGAATTCAAAAACTCTCGCTTCGAAACCTTTTGCCATGACTTGGGTCTTGAACATCAGTTTTCGAGTCCGTATACGCCTCCCCAGAATGGCGTGGTGGAAAGGAAAAATAGGACCTTGTGCGAGATGGCTCGGACGATGCTCGACGAGCATAGGACTCCGAGAAGGTTCTGGGCTGAGGCGGTCAATGACGCGTGCTATGTGTCGAACAGGATCTACCTCAGGGTCCATAAGAAGAAAACCTGTTACGAGTTGATGCACGGTCGCACACCCAAGGTGAGTCACTTCCATGTCTTTGGTTGTAAATGCTTCATTCTGAAGAAAGGGAAGAAGTTGGACAAGTTCGAGGCTAGGTCTGTCGATGGCATTTTCTTTGGTTATGCATCTCATTCTAGAGCATTTCGTGTGCTCAATCTTGAAACTAATCAAATCGTGGAGACTTGCGAGGTAACCTTCGACGAGACACAGCCACGTAGTCAGCTTGTTTTTGAGTGTGCAGGTGACGACGAACTTGGCGAGGAGATCTTTCAGGTGGAGGAGCATGAACATGGAGATGATGAAGATGGCGGTGTGATGCCTGCGGCTGAACATGTACCTACTACTTCGACGACGATCGAGAATGGACCCTCTCCCACACCTACAACGACAAACCCAGATCAAGGCGAAGCTGCTGTTGAGGGGAGGTAGCATCAAGGCGAGAACCTCCCTGGCGAGTGCTAGTGGATCACCTAGCTTCGAGAATCATCAGCGACATGAATGAACGTACTACACGGTCGAGGGTTCGGAACAATTCTCATTTCGCTCATACTGCTTTTGTTGCCACCTTTGAGCCCAAAGACATTGGACACGCGTTATCTGATCATAATTGGGTTAACTCGATGCATGAGGAGTTGGAGAATTTTGAGAGGAACCAAGTTTGGGTGTTGGTTGACCCTCCCCCAGGGTGTAAGCCGATTGGGACAAAATGGGTGAGGAAAAATAAAGAGGGAGAGAAAGGAGAAGTGGTGAGGAACAAGTCGAGACTTGTTGCTCAGGGGTACAGTCAGAAAGAGGGGATCGACTACGAGGAGACTTTTGCTCCTGTAGCTCGTTTGGAGGCGATCAGGATCCTTCTAGCCTTTTCCGTGGCTAAAGGGTTCAAGTTGTACCAGATGGATGTGAAGAGTGCTTTTCTGAACGGTGTGTTGGAGGAAGAGGTGTTTGTGAGGCAACCACTGGGGTTTGAGAGTGAGAAGTACCCTCACCGGGTGTACAAGTTGAGGAAGGCGCTGTATGGGTTGAAGCAGGCGCCTAGAGCTTGGTATGGTAGGTTGAGGGGGTTCCTGTTTGAGAGAGGGTTTGAGATGGGGAAGGTCGACCAGACCTTGTTTCTCCTCAGGCCGGGCAGAGATATCCTGATTGTGTAGGTATACGTGGATGATATTGTCTTTGGTGGCTCGTCTAACTCTCTTGTTGCAAGGTTTGCAGAAGACATGAGCAGGGAATTTGAGATGAGCATGATGGGCGAGTTGCAGTTCTTCCTTGGGCTACAAATCAAGCAATCAAAGGAAGGAACATTTGTGCACCAAGCTAAGTACACCAAGGACATTGTGAGGAAGTTCAAGATGGAGGACTCTAAGGCCATGGCGACGCCTATGAGTACGACTACAGGTTTTGATGCGAACGAGGAAGGTGAACACGTGGACCAGAAGGAGTACCGGAGCATGATCGGGTCACTCCTCTACTTGACGGCGACGAGGCCGGACATTCAATTCTCGGTGTGTCTGTGCGCTCGTTTTCAAGCTTCTCCGAGGACTTCGCATCGGCAAGCAGTCAAGCGCATTTTCAGGTATTTGCGACACACTCCCGACTTCGGCCTTTGGTACTCTGCGTCTTCTTCTTTGGCGCTTCATGGATTTTCAGACGCGGACTTTGCCGGGTGTCGGTTGGATAGGAAGTCCACTTCTGGGACTTGCCAGTTCTTGGGTTCTTCTTTGGTGTCTTGGTCTTCCCGCAAATAGTCGAGTGTTGCTCAATCCACTACCGAGGCAGAGTATGTGGCCGCAGCTAGTTGTTGCTCTCAGCTCCTTTGGATCACATACACCATGAGTGACTTTGGTGAGGAGTATACCCATGTCCCACTTCAATGTGATAGCACCAATGCCATAAGCGTTGCAAAGAACCCAGTGCTCCATTCCAAAACCAAGCACATAGAAGTGAGGTATCATTTTCTGAGAGACAACGTAGAGAAAGGGAAGATAGCTTTGATCCATGTACCCACACATGAACAACTAGCCGATATTTTCACCAAACCCCTAGATCAAGCAACTTTCACTCGTTTGCGGGGGGGAGCTTGGTGTTTGTTTGATTTTTTGAGTTGGCGTGTGGGAGCTCCTTTGTAGCATATGTATAGCTTTCCTTTGTGCATTTCTTGCATTTGGCATAGCATATGTAACATGATGTATAGGCATCTTTGTATCTTAGGTTGCATGCATTTTGTATCATATGCATTGTTTAGGAAAGGCTTCTCCTATATACATTGTTCACCATGGAATGATTTATATGTCTTTGTGAGCTAATTTCGTAAGCTATGGTTAGTTTGGCTTAGCTCTTGATAATCTTGATTTATATCCATGGTTGATGGCTATGCTTTTGAAAAATGTCACTTGTATGCTCTCTTGTGAGTAAATGCCTTTACATGATCTTGACATGTTGTTGTGGCTTGGCTATGCTTAATTTGTGGTTGGATAGCTTATTTTGATCATATGGGGCCAAAGGCTCATTTGCCATCATGAATGTTTAGCCCCCATGCTTCATCTTGTGGAGGGGCATAAGTTCCTTTTTGTCGCAAAGACATTTCATGTACCAATTATAAATCTGAAAATGAAATGTAAATTGCTTGAAAAATGTGCTCCCATGTCATATGTGCTAATTTTAATTTGCTTTGGGTGCTAAATCGTTGCATGATGCCTACCAATGAGAAGTCTCATATATAGAAGTAGGCACATGGCTCGGTGGCTTTGACATGACATGAGGTGCTTGTGGGTGTTTATGATGGTCTTATGCTTAGAATGGTTGTCCTAGCATGAAGTTTGTGTGGCTTTGCCATTTTGACATGTTTTGCTCATGTTTAGGACTTTGCTCATAAGAGGGTGATTTTTCGCAAAATTGCTCAATTCTATCTTAGCTTCGCCCAATGGTTGTGAAACTTGGTGACCATGAAGTTTATGTCATTACGAAGCTATAGAGTATCTAACTTGCTCATTTGGACATGTGTAGCATCCTATGTTGAATTTTGTCTATTTGAGAAGCTCTAGGTTGCATTTTTTGCATTTTTGGCTTGATTCATGCATTGTCAACAAGTGGGAGAAGTTTGAGCATGTTTTGGCCTACTGAATGCATTTGGAAGGTTTTCAGGTGGTTTCGAGCCATTTTTGGGCTCTGTTGTGCACCGGTCTGACCGGTTGAGGTCACCGGTCTGACCGGTCAGAGTGCTGGTCCTGTTCATATGTTGAGCACCGGTCTGACCGGTGGTGTCGACCAGTCTGACCAGTCAGAGCTGAGCTGCTGCAGCTACTCTGTTTCGTGAAGTGGTTCGCATGCATTTGTCTAGGGGGAGTTGCATTGGTTCAGGGGGAGCTTGCATGTGTGCAGGGGGAGCTTTTTGTGGTTTTCGAGCTTTGGTTTGATGGTTTGTGCTCTTTGCTTGAGCATGTTTTGTCTCGGATGTGTCGAGCTGTTGCCCTTGCCTAAGGGGTCCGAGACTTGTCTTCTTCAAGTGATCTTGCTATTTGCCTTTTCTTTGGCTTTCGATCGCTTGTTGGAGTTTCTTTTAGTTGTTTCTTTTCTTTTCCTTTTCTCTTGGTTACCAAAACGTGTGTGTTGTCAATGCACTCATCAAGGGGGAGATTGAGAGCCAGGTGTGGTTCGAGGACCGGTGGATGGTCGCTTCCTGGTGTGATGAGTGATTGACAATGTGGTGTGAACTGATTCTTGGCTAAGTATTGCAGGTGCAGGTTGCGGCTTGACTGGTGCAGGTGCAGGTGAAGAACAAGCGTGAAAGGTCGTTGCCGGTGAGGCCTCCAGGTGTGGAGAAGACAAGTAGGCTTGGTTCGAGGGACCCGGTGGCCAGCGGGGTCAAGTGCGGGCCGCATGGTGGCAAGAACGGCAAGATGAAGTCATGGACGGTTTCTTGGTTGAGCCTCAAAACCAAGGTCAAGCCGGGACTACGTGGGAGCCGAGTCATGAGTGGTGATTGGAAGAGGCTACACCGAGTTCGCGGGGTTTCCGGTGGTTCACCAGAAAACCATTGGGTTCCTTGGTTGATCCACAAAGCCAAGACCGAAGAACCGAAGACGGAGGTGCAGCAGCTCCAGACCGGTCTGACCGGTGGGTCTGACCGGTCTGACCGGTGGGTCTGACCGGTCTAACCGGTGGGTACCGGTCTGACCGGTGAGGAGCACCGGTCTGACCGGTGTGCGACTACGCAGTCCGGAATCTTCGAAGCGGAGGACACGTGTCGGGATCGCAAGGCTTGCGTCGAGGCTAAGCAAGTTTGCGGTCGCTGGGCATCCGTCCGATGGTGCGAAGACAAAGACTTCCAATTTCGCCCTCGAGGGGCATGTATCCCTAGTTAGCTAGTAAGGGTATTTTAGTCTTTCGGTTGCCTCCATATAACCCAAGGGGTGAGAGGATGGCAGCCATCTCTTGGAACCCTAGCTCATTTGGTTTTCCTATTTTCCTTCCTATTTTCTTAGGATTTTTGTAGGACTAGCTTGAGAGCTTCATGGTGAGATCTTGTGAGAGGGAAGGATGATCGGGCGGCAAGCTAGACCTTGTATGAACCTCTTTGGTATGTATAGATGATTCGGCGTGGTTCCTCAAGGCTTGGATGTGTCTTTCCCGTTTCTCCTTTTTGGTGATTTTCGGAGCCCTTTCTTGGCAATTTTCTTGGAGCGATTTCGAGGCCTTTCTCTTTGGGATTTGGTGGGGGATGTATGCATGAACCCTTCGTGGTTCTTTTCCCTTTGATTCCCCTTCCAAATCCGTGAGCAAAGTGGCTCGATTTTGGGGTTTTCGTGGCTCTAGGGTTAGAGGTGTTCTTGGTGGGATTTCTTCGATTCCTCTTGATTTGACAAGTTTTGGTGGACCAAATCTTGGCTATGGAGTACCCATGAGGTGTTCCTACTATCCCCAAAGTCTTGTGCAAAACCGTGGAGCGAATTGGGAGATCGGGAGTTGGATTTGGGGGAGTTGACTCGCGGGCGCTGTTCATCCCGAGCTGTCCAGGCGCGACCGGTCTGACCGGTGCTCTTGACCGGTCTGACCGGTGCTAGCCCTTGGTGGGTTTTTGTCTCGGGGAATAGCCTTGTCCGTGTGGTTTTGTCCCGTGGTCCTGCTGATCAGTTCTTGGCGTGTTTGGAGTTGTTTTGCTAGGTTTTGTGAGGGGTTCTTCTTCCTCATAGGTTGTGTTTCGTGGTGGTTTATGTTCCAGGGCCTAGAGGAGTCACTGAGGCTTCCTAAAACGTTTGCTGTGCGGCTGCTGTGGCCACCGGCCTGACCGGCTCTGTCCACCGGTCTGACCGGTGTAGCACAGGCAGCAAGCCGTGCAAGTTTCCGCTGTGTGGTTTGGTGAGTTTTGGCTCGGAAGGTTGAGTGTTGGTTCCTAGGACCAGTAGCACTCCAGTGGCTGTGTGGTCTTGACCAACTTGGGTAGTTGAGTCGGAGACGTGAATTGGAAGCCGTGTTCGTCTTGTTGGAGTTCTCATCTCCTTCGAGAAGAATTTTTATCGGCTCTCATTCACTCCCCCCTCTCTGGTTCGCCTAATCGGTCCTTCACCCGTTCGTTGGTAGTTGCGTTAAGAAATGTCAACAAGGACGCGGCGTGCCGCCACCTGTAGGTCTGAGTATCACACGATACTCCTTGTAATCCTGGAGATAGCTTCCCATAATTGTAACCGACCCAGATATGGGTCCACCGACCTTGAATGGAAGCCCTAGTCCGTCCTCCCCATATAAGGCGGCCTAGGACTCCATTTAAGGACATCTTCATCCGCCTCGCATAATCCACCACCGCAACTAGACGTAGGTTCTTACTCTTTGGAGGCCTGAACCAGTCTAAACCCTTGTCTCCCTATGTTCATCGCCATACTCGCCTTGTTCCGAGTTCACCACGTGGACTACCACCTACGCTCTTAGTTTCTGATCCTATCCATTAACCTGCAAACTGCTTGGGTAGCCCCCTTGCAGATATGTCCAGGTCTCACCCCCTGAAAGTTGGCGTGCCAGGTAGGGGCGATCAGGAACTTGCTGTGCAGCATGGTGGCCCGATCTAGTGTATTTTTCCGGCGAGCATGGCGGCCATCCTCGCCAACCTCGTGGAGATCTGCTTTGGATCCTTCACGGCGACCTCTCCTGTTCCGGCGGTCGCAGCTCCTCCAGCGACCGCGGACCAGGTTGTGACGGCACCCGTCACCACCCCTGTTTCTGATCTAGTATCGGAGACCCACCCGCCCAGACCCTATGACCTTGTTCAGGGGATGGAGCACGTCATCGGTACGATGAAGGAGACCTTGGAGATCTACGAGCGAGCTCAACGCTCGGCGCAGACGGCGCTACGCCATGATACCTTCCTCTTCGGCTTGCAGTCTGCGCCCAGCCTTCGCCTCAGTCAGCTTTCCACGCCCTCCCAGCTCCAATCTGGTTGGAGGCCATCCGACGACCTAAGGCCTGCACCTCACGCCCAGCACGACCCACTTGACATACCTTGCACTTACCATAATGGTGCGAGGCACACTCTCCGTGGATGCCGCTTGCGGAAGAAGATCGATCAAGAGCACCCTCGTCGTGCTACACGACCTACCCAGTCCTGGGACTGTGGTGAGTTCCAAAAGGTCCGGGTTCGCGTCTCCCCCAACGACTCGGACATCGTCTTCCGCCAGGTGCTCGTGGTCTCCGAGAACGAGCCACCTCGTCACGACGTGACCAACTCCCAGGAGGCGGCCCGCATCCAAGGCAATGCCCTGTGTGCCCAGCGATGTGCAGACAAACATCACTGTGCGGTCCTCCCGCTTCGCCGCCAAGTCTCCTTGGTGATGTGTCCCCACCAGCTGCACCCGCCCGTGCTATAAATAGCGCCCTACCCCCACCGGAGCACCCCACACCACCTCTTCTCCCTCGCCAGCTTAGGAGCCCCGCTGTGCCCCCTTCACCAGAGTGCTATTACCTGCCTAGGTCGGCCTTGGTTGAAGTCGAGGGGTACAACATGGCGGATAGTCACGCTCCTAGCAAAGCTCTGGCCCCCAGCGCCCGAGCTCCGTCGTAGGCAGTAGGAAACCACCGCTGCTAACCCCTTTGCGCCGCTGCTGCAATTCCGGCCATCTTGCACCCCACTGCCGTACTGGCCAGCTCCGACCGTCCCTCCACCACCTAGGAAGCCTTGGTGAGCCCCGTTATGCTGCTCAATTTCGTCGCAGTGTGCCGCCCCTGTTTTTCCCCTTCCGTGTGCCATCGTGCTCCGACGAGATAGTGCCACTACACAGCCTTGCTCCGGCCAGCTTCGGCTACTGTGTTGTCCATCCCCATAGCCCCATTACACTGCCCGCGTGCCTTGCTACCACTCACATATACCCCAGCACCGCCTCCCCAGAGCAGTCGTGCCGCCGGGATTCCGACAAGCCGCCGGCACTGCTCCGGCGGGCTTCTGCACCACCCAGCCGCACCGACGTCCTCCACATACACCCAAGAACACACACGTACGCTAGCCTAGCCCTAGGCGACCCCAACCCCATTTCCCCTTTTGTCCACGTCACTGCCGCCGCTCCAGCGAGCTCGCACGCCGCCGTTGGTTGCTCCCTGACGCCCACACCAAGCCCCTCCGCTCCGCCTTGCCGTCCCCAGTCCCTAGGTGTACTCCTCATCACCTTAGATACTCCTAGCCGCTGGTGTCGAGCACAACGGTGAACTACCCTGCTCCACCGCTGCGCGCGCCCCATCTTGGGTGGCGCTGTGACGTGGGGCCCGCGCGTCAGCCGCACGCCGCGCCACGCCAGTGCCACTTCGCCCTCCTTTACTCCGTGCGCATGATTCACATGAACCTTCACATGGCCATGCCCTGGTCCACAGGCCCACACAGGCGGTGCACAACACAGTGCACCGACGCGTCCCACCCCTTGCGTTAGCCCCTAGATTTTTGCTAGATCCACACAACAAGTGCACACTAAATCTTTGTTAGAGCACTTAGCCACTTCCAAAAATTCTAGGAAAATTCCTAAAAATTTTAGGAAATATTCTAAGCCTAGCCATGCCCTTAGTTTTGATAATTCACTTTTCTAGATTCATTTTCCATTTTTTCCCCATCCCCTGGTAAATAGAAAACCATCCGAAATGCACGCGGGAAACACATTTCGTGTATATTAGCTCCGAAAACCCCCAAGGAAATTTCTAGAAATATCTTTAGATCACCTTAGTTTATCCCAAGCCTCATGTCGGCCATACGAGCCCTTAAGGAATATCTAGGTCATCAACCTTTCCCCGAAACCCCGTCATCATACCACCCGACCGCAACCCTAGACTTCTTAGTCGTTATGATGCCCAATCTTTGAGCTCATCCCACCGTAGAGCCATTCAATTGTTTGTAGGCCTTTCTTTTATTGATTGGTGAATTGTTTCATTGATTGTTATTTTTATTGCTTTATGACTATAAGGACGGTAGACGACCGGGATTCTGCCCGAAGGCAAGGATCCAGAAGGGCAAGACGCCCAGGACCCTGGTCATCTATGATATGCTAAGGATCTATAGTGAAGGCAAGTCCTAGCACCACCCCCTTGTTCATACATTTTCCACTGTTTTCATAATTAGGATAAAATATGCTAAGATAATAACTTGACTTGCATTTGCTTCAAGGACCTGATGATCCCGATCTCGACTATGTTGATGATCAAGCATCATCCTTAGATTTATTATTCACAACTATTCAAGACAAGAGTTGTGGTGATAGGAAGTGGTAGAGATAGGGAGAATAATAAAATGAACCAACTAAAGTGATAGACCCTGTAAGGACAGACTCGGGAGTATGGGGGCAGCCTCAGTGGAGGATCATGTCCATGCTAACTCTGGTTGTATATGGTTCAGTTTGTGGGAAAGTCTTTCCAGTGTTTTAGTACGACCATACGTAGCCAAAAATGTACAGCCTATCGGGAGTACCTAGCTATGTGAGGCCTTGAATCTCACCCCACCACTGAACCTAGTAAACCACCCCAAGGGGCCACGAGGGGCAACAGATGCACTAGAGCAGGACCTTCGCAGAGTCCTAGGTCCGACCGGTACGGGTCATGGTTGGTTATGGCGTCTAGAGTGGTGCGGTGGTATTGTATACCACATTTTTGCATCCATTTCCCAGGAGAGATCCCATACGTAGGAATGTCCCCTACTTAGGCCCCAGTGCAGACGTGGCTGGAGCTAGGGAATGTTTTCTAGGATTGGATGATAATGTAGTCTATCAATAGACGCCGGTGGGTATGGTTCTAGTGGCTAGTACCGCTTGAAATTGAAGTATGGGCTGGTCGGACATATGGGTACAGTGTACGCCTCTGCGCAGAGTATGATCTATTCGAATAGCCATGGTTCTTGGTTAAGAACCTTCTTGGTTAAAGCTCCTATTGATTAGCATGCACACCTGTGAGGATTGATGGGACAGGGTTGTGGCCCTCAGAGAGAGTGATGAGGATGAAAGTCGGCTCAGAGGACACTGGTGGTCTCTGAGTTATTAAAACCTGGGAACTAGTAGAGGAGGCTTTGTGTTCCCCCTCTAGGGCCTTACTTTCAGTATTCCCAACAGTACCTTACTTGCATTTAGTTTATCATTATTATTACTATCAAACCTGCCTTCTTTCCTTGAAACCTTGTATATAGTGTAGCTTATAATTTGTAAGCTAGGATTTGCTGAGTACGTTGATGTGTACTCAACCTTACCTTCACTATACTTTTACAGACAGACTTCGCGGGTTCCAGGTGTTGTAGACCATCTAGTTAGTGGATGGGAACCCGCGCTTCCCTTCGCTGTGTTTGAGGTAATTCTTTGGTTATACGTCATTTATTGCCACATATGCTTAATTCTGATGAGAACCGTGTTAGCCTACTCAATCCAGGGACTAACATAGGTGCTCAGTGGGACTCCCGAGGGAGGTACCCTAATCCCTTCCCCCTCTGCTCGCCCCCACTGGTAGTGATGAGTAGAGCCAACATGGAAGGAGTTGTCATGGATGGTGGGCATGCGCAGGTGCGGGGAACGAACCATGATGGCAGGCATAGGCCTAGGTGTGGAATGCAGTGGCGTGTGTGTAGGTTCGAAATGGAGTGGCGATGCGTGGACTTTGTGTAACCATGTCATACTCCCCCCCCCCCCCCGCTCTCTCTCTCTGTGAGACAAGGGTACCCCTGGGTCCCCACCGACCAGGCTCGTAGCCGTCCCCGACAAGTGGGTCCGGCCAACCAGAAGACCCACCGACCTGTTTGTAGGACTACCGGACTTGACTTGTGGGCCCAAAGACGAGAAGACAGCTTGGCGTGCAAGCCAAGGCAGTCTAGATGGATTAAAGCAGCTCAAATAAGCCTTCCATGTTGTAACCGACTAGAGATAGGTTTCACTATTGTAACCGACTTGAATTACGGTCCACCGACCTTGTCCGTTAGCCAATATAAGGCGGCTAAGGGTGTCCCCCCAGGGACATCGACGCCAACCTGAGATTGAATCCATAGCAATACAACACCAACAACTGGATGTAGGGTTTTACTCTCCGATGGCCTGAACCAGTATAAACTCGATGTGTCTCTCATGTTCCGTGTGCTACGACTAGCATAACCATCGAGTTCTTAGTTCTCGATCTCCTCCACTGAACAAAGAAACAACCGGGGTTGACCCCCTTGTGGACTGCTCAGATCTAAACCTCTAACAGTTGGCACGCCAGGTAGGGGCGATCAGGAGCTTCTGAGTAGCGCGATGGCAGTTCACTCTGACGATCATCTTCCCCGACGACATGAAGGATTTCTCCATGGCGACCCACCCACCCACATCCTCTGATCTAATCGCAAGGTTGATGTCTTCATTCTACAGATGGCTTCTGCAGATGGCGCACATCCACATCTACATCGTCGGTGGCTACTTCGGCGACTTGGAGTTTCTGCACTACCGCATGCCGGCCTCCGGGTGTGGCCCTACTACAGCATGACAACGGGGCCGACTCCTTGTCTGTCCCATATAGCCAAAAAAATCAATCTACAAGACTGCCGCTAGGCCCTGCGGTGATGTGAATCATCACGTTGATCTTTGGAAACCAAGAAGGAGCAAGTAACACAGAGATCAACTAATGTGTCCACACATGTGTACGTGCTCATGCATCTACAGGCGCTAGCAGATGGGATATTTTCTGCTGCCGACCTATACTACTACACACGCCTGCCCTCCCTGATCAAGAGATGTGTGCCGGTCTCATGGGCTGTTCATCCATGATCGTCACACTGTCACATGCTACGGCTACATACTGCATTATGCACGCTGCTCCTGCCGCTAGCATCAGATCTCCAACGGCTCATCACCAACCTCGTCAACTACCTCAGCGATTCAGCCACGGTGTCACCTCGACACGTCGGTACGACTCCAGGTCATGTCGCCGACTATCTCGACAGCTCGACATGGCTCCGGCTCGCATTGCGGACCTCTGACGATCCATCATCAACCTCTTCGATGTCTCCAGCTCATATCGATGACAACATTTCGACCTCAGCCACTTCTACTCGCAAGCTAAGTTTTATTAGCAATTAAATATTTTATGGCTTCAATTTCTTTCCTAGGCCTACTCTACATATTTTTTCTGCTCTTCCGACCCCTTCCTCTCGACATGCTCGGGGGCTTGGCCTTGCCAATACGTAGGTCGTCAGACCTGAGGGTTCAAATTTTTTCTCTTGTGCTATGTTCCCCTCCCCCTCGACATGCTCGGGAGCTTAGCCTTGCCAACCTTAGAGTCGCCAGACCTGGGGGACCTATTTACTTCTGTGCGCTCTTCCTTTAACTGCTTGACTCTCGTTATGAGCATTCATTGTTGTGTGGTTGCAAAACCTGAGTCCCAAACTTCTCCCGCGCACCGGCTGCATCTAACTCTTCCCACTGAGCAGTGTAGTTGGTAAACCCTCCTCTCCGTGAGTAGTGGTTAGCTGGGTGAAACACTTTGCAGCTTTAGAGCTTTCGAGTCCGCATAATGTGTGCCTTGCACGACAAAGGGGGATGCTGTTGACGGCTATTTTTCACTCACTTCTTACCCGTCAAACATGTACCTTTTGGCATGGAAATTGATCATGGGCTTAAACTAATCCTTTCCACAAGTGTTGGTGATTATGCAAATACAGGTGATCCAAGCCCTTCAAGCTCAGCCAATGAGGGGATGCCACCTAGGATTCCCCTGGATCACTGACGTCATCAATCCAAGAGAGGCAAGCCCGACGAATCACAAAGCGCCACATGGACATCACATGGATTCAAGGGCTCATTTATCCCCCAAAACCGTCGGGAAACTTGGCATGCACGGGGGAGTGACTTCAGGGCCCACCAGTCAGCCACCTGGAGAAAACACAGGCCAGGAGGCCGCCCTAGGGGTTCAACCGACCCTAGGATCGGCCGAACCGACCTAGGGTTGGTTCATCCTGGCCTTGCACATGGAAGTCTCCCATTGGCCACTTGCTGCGATCCCGGGCGTTTAGGGGCACTTTGAGCCTCCGAGCAAGCCACCTCCTCCTCTATAAATAGGAGGGGAGGGGCTCCCATTTGAGACACTCTTCTCCTCCTTCTCTTCATTTTGGCTTGGAGCCTCTCTCTCTTTAGGAGAGGAGAGCTCTTTGTACAGGATTAGTGCTAGGAAGTGAGGTGGGAGGCTTGAGGCCATGTCATGTTCATGACATCTTCCTCAAGAACGATCCTCAGCAGTGCCTTTGTTCTTCATCAACTAGACTAAAGTGAGTATTTCGATATTTCCTATTTAGACTAAAGTTGTATGCATGCTTAGAATGCTGTGTTCTTGTGTTCTTCGTTTGTTCTTGGTTTAGAGGCTTGTGTTCTTCGAACACAACCCTTTCTATCCAGTAGACTTAGATCATAAGCTTGCATCTAGCTTGCCAGCTTGTCTATTAGAGTAAAGTGAAGCTCCTGCATGTTTCTAGTTAGATCAAAGTGCATTCGTGATCTTGCATGAGTGATAGAGCATACCTTGAGCTAGCGCGAGTATCTCCCTCGCGGATTCATAGGAATAGTGAGTGGTGTAGACGAGGTGTCTGGACCATAAGCTACCCTTCGAAGACCATCTACGATCGTAGCGTAGAGGTAGGCCACAGTGGTGACAGCCTGTTGGACCCTTTGTCAACCCTCTTACGTCACGTACCGAGTTGGGCTCGAGCCAGCACAAAGGCCTTGTGCTTGGTGCCCTAAGTGAGTGTTACACCTGAGAGAACGTAACTAGACTCTGCGCTCGGTCCGAGCGAATCCTTTCTACCTATCCTATCCATCAGAGTTGTGTCCTTGGATCATCCATACAAGAGTAGGAGATAGTGCACACCGTTCCTTGGATTTGATACCCTTGGAATACTCTCCTTCCTTGGGGAAGTGCTACAGCAGTATTTCCGTGCGCTTGCGGTATACTCGGTTGTTCGTATACGCTCCCTCTAGGTGTACAACTAGTGGTGATGTTGAGAAACGCCAACAAGCATTTCTGGTGCCGTTGCCGGGGAACGGTTGTTGTATCTATCTTCGAACCTTGTGGTCCTCGTATTTATCCTTTTCATTTTCTTCTACCTTCACCCCTGTTAGCCATCGAGATATCCTTTTTCCTTTTGTTCTACCTTTACCCCTGTTACCCTTTGAGATGCCTTCCTGTCAAAGCCTCTCTACCCCTAGGGGCGAGTTTGTCTTAGAGCAACCATCAACTTCCTCATCTTGCTGCGAGCTTCGTCCCGGCTTTATAGCCATGGTTCGGAATCGACCTTTCTCTGGAGCGATCAGTGATGACCCTAATGTTCATTTAGAGGAGTTCGAGGACTGGTGTTCGTGCCTGGTAATTCTAGGCATGACACAAGAAACTTTGAGGTGGAAATTGTTCCCTTTCTCTCTCGTAGATAGAGCGGAGCAATGGTACACCCACATAGCAGAGCATGTGAATAATTGGGGAGAACTACGAGAAAACTTTTGTGACTCATTCTCCCTTTATGAACGCATATAACTCTTGCCGTGTGAACTCCTTGACTTTGAGCAATTAGAGGGTGAGTCCATAGGTGCAGCTTGGGCTAGGTTCGTACGTCTTATGACTTCTATCCTAGACATGTCTATACCCGATGATATAGCGACGTATACCTTTTATACTCATAGACATGGAGTCTGCACAAGAGCTCAACCTTTTAGCTGGAGGTTCGTTCGAAAACCAAACTCTAGTGGAAAGAAGAGAGATCCTAGAATTCTTCTTAGAAACTTCTTCCCATATCGTTTACAACGAACCCCATCTGGAGTCTGAGTTGATCCATGAGAGTCTCTCAATAGCCGAATCTGAGCTTTCATTCTCTGAATTCCTTGATTCCTCTGTTGAGCCCTCTACCGAACCACGAACATCGAAGGAAGAAGAAATTCAACCTTCGGAGTTCTCTTCCCGATTTGAGGATGATCCTTCTCGAAACATCAGAAGTACCTCATATCACTCTTGGCACGAGAAGCCTACGGCATCGTTGGACCTTTATAAGGTCCTCGATGAAGTTTGGAATCATGAGACGATAGTGGATTGGTCACCTCAGAAGCATACATCCGAAGCAATTCAGGTTAGCTCGACTTCTACGATCATCCACTGTTCCATGAGAGGAAACACCGTAGATGTTGTCCATGACCCTACTGTTGGGGCTTGCATCATACCAGAGACCCTTTTGGATACTCTGGTGGGTGACATGCCCTTGATCCCGACTGATAAACTTTTCCATAGCCCCAGGTGGCGCTGTGTTTTTCCATGTCAAGGGATTGCTAGGGACGTGCCGATCACCATTGATGACATAGAGGTGCGATTAGATTTCCACGTCTATGACATCGTGGATTTTGATCTTCTCCTAGGTTTCCCCTTAGAAAAACTTCTTGATAAATCCCAAGGAAACCCGGAAGAAGAGCTTAGGGAAACCGTTTCTGTCCATGCTGAACCATCTAGACATCCTCTGACAGAGCCTTTCCCTAGACCTACGGTATCTCCTTCGCCTCCCGATCCTCCTGACGAAGCATTTCATGAGGAGGCCATGAAGGAGGAATGGCCAAATGGAGCAATATGCTTTTCCGAAGCATTTTGAGATAGTACATCCTCTCTGGTTATTCCTTGTTTTGTGAGAGGGATTACCGTAGAGGCCCTTTGTGACCCCATCATGGAGGTTAACATCATGCCATGGCACTTAGCAGAAACTCTTTTAGGCAAAGTTCCGCTAGCACCATCCGACATGCTCCTTGAGACTTGCCCCTTTGGGCATGTTCTTGAATGTCGGGGGATTGCAAGTGTCGTGTCACTCATCATAGACGGGATTGAGGCTAGCTTAGACTTTCACATCTTCGACGTCCTCGATCCTGATCTACTCCTAGGCTCCCCGCTTGAGAAATTCTTTGAGGAATCCATAGGGAGCCTAGATGGTAATCTTAGGGAAGCCACTTACGCCACTGCTACCCCTTGTTTGGGACATCCCATGGCAAGGCTTTTTCCACAGAAAAACCCGCTCGAGAAGATGACGCATACATCTCCGTTCGCATCATCCGAGCCCGTTCTCATTGAGGTTGTAGAATGTTCTACCCCTCATCAGGGTGGCTCGGGAGACTCTCTTCACCTTTGTGAAGGCGAACGATCATCACCATTCTCGACCGAGTTTCAACCTCTTCCCACTAGCCCATATCATGTTGCTTTCGATTATGATCGAGAGTTAACACCGAGCTTCCACGATGACTCTCTTGAGATGGAGAATTCATGGGCCATGGAACCTTTCGAGGCACTGACTCTAGAGTCCGGAGGAAAGGATTCCATGCACGAGCATGGTAGCTTCAGTCTTGATTCACCATACAGACCATGCTCGCATCATATCCCTCTAGAGTCAGACATGCTTAGTGTGCTGAGCACGCACAAGGGCTACAACCACCTTCTAGTCCTCTTTTGCAAAACGTTTGGAAGGTTGATGGTAGATGCGTATGTTTACCATAAGCATTGCAGATTTCGTGTGTGCGCTGTGGCACTAACCTTGCAACTTCACTGATACATCAAGGATTGGTGGTGAGACGGGAATGACACCACCAACAATAGCTGCAAGATGAAGTTCCCATGGTCGAGCTTATGACCTTAAATAAACAAAGCACTCCCAGGAGATAGCCTAGATTAGCATAGGTTTTATTTCACTTCTTCGAATAAAAGCAAGAACATGTTTTTAGGATAAGTTGCCCTTCGGGTATTTTTGATCACTAACCTTTCAGGTGGAGATTGAGAAGAAAGATGGATAGGTAATGCCTACGAACTTGTGAGCCACATCATTTGCAACACCTAGATACGCTTTGGTGAGGGAACATTTACGAAAGGAAGCTTGATCACCACACACTTGAGTTTTGTTGCCTAGCAATGCAAACTTCAAGTGTGGGGGAGGTATGTGAGCATCCTGAGTAAAGTTCCTCCTCTACCAAATCTTATCCTGGTGTGGTGATGATGTCAGCTCTTGCATCTTGCCTACTGGCTAGGTAAGTCCTGCTTTTGACATTAAACAAAGCCCTTCCGGGAGGTTCCCGAGGTTCACCGTCATATTCTCATGCTTATGTTCCTTTTGGTAATAGCTTGATTATGTTTTTGTGCCTCCCTTATCTTTGTTCATATGCTCTGGTTTGAATGTTTGAGTATACACTCATTCATAGATTGTTTTAAATCAAGCATGGTGCTTAGGTTAAAATTGTCTTCTTCAGTCAAAACAAGACATGGTGTCGGGTTTTGATTGATGAGCCTTAGAGTTATATTTTCATAGATCTTGGTTGCATGCGTGTGGACTAACCCCTGCAGAGAATTGTCAAATTTGAATGGGTAAGTCATCGAGCTAATTTCAAATGGGAAGGTAAGTTGAGGTGTTAGATTCATGTTGCACAACATCCATATGTGGTACATATGACCTCTCAAAGGTCCAAGGTAAGTATATTCCCCTTTGGGTATGAAGTGTAATCTTGGTCTAACCCTTTCGAGCAAATGACATGGTGACAATAAAAAAACCCAAAAATATTTGAATTTGAATAAAGGCTCTATGGTTCTTGAACCAGTAGAGTCCCTCTTTTGTTTCCACTTTTTGTTTGAAGAACAGCACCAGGATCAACCACCAGTGTGGGGGAGTTCTCTCGATCTCATCATCGACATATCCACTCGAGAACTCCCACACAGGCGCTGCACAACATCGACTACGCCTTCATGACAAGGGCAAGGTAAACTAGAGTGAGGCGGCTTCCCTATGGTCAGCCGAATCATCACTAGTCCTCCTTGATCTCTTATTCTTCATGAATGATGGTATGTGCACCCTCTATCTCACTCTATCCTATCCATGAGTTTGTTTGAAATTTCAATTCATATCCTTTATATCAAACTCAGTGGTTGGTGCTATGCTTGCTCTACATGATTCATGTGGTTGGCTTCCATATGTTTTATTCCTTACTTATCATCTTGATGCTTGTGAACAAATATCATTAGGGAACTCATGCTTATCTAAGTAGTTGGTGTTTGTGATATGGTTTGATGATATGATCTTCGCTCTTTATGTCTGAGTGCTTAGGAATTTTATTTGAAAATCATGAAAACCCTTTGCAAAGCTCCTCTTTGATATGCCACCGTCCCACTAGAGCCATATGATATTCATAGTTGAAAACCTTCTACTCATATGCTGGTTGTTATTGCATTGAGCTTTGTCAAATCCTGCGACCCTTGTGAGAATTCTTTTCATTACTTTCATGATCAAGATTCATGTGCACCACCTATTTCCCCTTGCTATGCTTCTACACTGGAAGTTAGCATTGTATCATTTATCCATTCCATAAAAATAAAAGCTCCATATGTGGTGTGACATCTCTTTCCAAAAGTATCCTTCAAAAGAGACATGGGATATATATATAAAAAAAGAGAGAGAAAAAGAAAAGAGAAACACATACTCAAGGCATGATGAAAAAAAGAATAGCCCATGTCCAAAATAAAGGAGAAATAGGAGAGAGATGAGATTATGCAAAAAGGAGTTCCATATCATAGATGGTAATAACTAGTATCCATTCCGGAGCTAGTGTCCACCTTACCATCACCTCAGCTTCCATCATATATGTATGGTAATATCTAGCACCCATTCCGGGCCTAGTATCCACCTTACCATACTCACCATATCCATACACGTGCACATCTTGATCTGATTGTATGATTTGATTTTCTCTGTGGATCCAGTCTTTGACTTTGCAATATATGTGATACAAGTATGCCTTATCCTTTATCCTACCCTGAGCTCCACATATAGCCATCATTAGAAGTAGGGTGAAGAAAGGCAATCTAATGCCTTGGTGAGGACATATACACATTGAGCGATCTGAGAGAATCAAATGAGGAGCTAAGCAAATGTTTTATTTTGAAAATTTATTGCAAAATCCCAAGTTACTTAACATGATGAGCAGGAGTGATTTGATTCATGACCGTTCCATTCCTCAACTGCCCAAGATAGCATGATAGACACTTCATAGTTCACAAGTACAAGGTATGGTCTGGAATATCTCTTATGCTTGTTTCATACCTGTGGATTTCATGTCTCACTTTGATCTTGTTCTTCCCTTCACTCGGGACGAGCAAAGGTCGAGTGTGGGGGTATTTGTTGACGGCTGTTTTTCACTCACTTCTTACCCGTCAAACATGTACCTTTTGGCATGGAAATTGATCATCAACACTAGAATAGGGCTTAAACTAATCCTTTCCACAAGTGTTGGTGATTATGCAAATACAGGTGATTAGCACTGGAAAGAGGAGTAAAAGCAGAAGTTTTTGATCCAAGCCCTTCAAGCTCAGCCAATGAGGGGATGCCACCTAGGGTTCCCCTGGATCACTGATGTCATCAATCCAAGAGAGGCAAGCCTGATGAATCACAAAGCGCCACATGGACATCACATTGATTCAAGGGCCCAATTATCCCCCAAAACTGTCGGGAAACTTGGCATGCACGGGGGAGTGACTTCAGGGCCCACCAGTTAGCCACCTGGAGAAAACACAGGCCAGGAGGCCGCCCTAGGGGTTCGGCCGAACCTAGGATCGGCCGAACCGACCTAGGGTCGGTTCATCATGGCCTTGCACGTGGAAGTCTCCCATTGGCCACTTGCTGTGATCCCGGGCGTTTAGGGGTACTTTGAGCCTCCGAGCAAGCCACGTCCTCCTCTATAAATAGGAGGGGAGGGGCTCCCATTTGAGACACTCTTCTCCTCCTCCTCTTCATTTTGGCTTGGAGCCTCTCTCTCTTTAGGAGAGGAGAGCTCTTTGTATAGGATTAGTGCTAGGAACTGAGGTGGGAGGCTTGAGGCCATGTCATGTTCATGACATCTTCCTCAAGAACGATCCTCAGCAGTGCCTTTGTTCTTCAACTAGACTAAAGTGAGTATTTCGATATTTCCTGTTTAGACTAAAGTCGTATGCATGCTTAGAATGCTGTGTTCTTGTGTTCTTCATTTGTTCTTGGTTTAGAGGCTTGTGTTCTTCGAACACAACCCTTTCGATCCAATAGACTTAGATCATAAGCTTGCATCTAGTTTGCTAGCTTGTCTATTAGAGTAAAGTGAAGCTCCTACATGTTTCTAGTTAGATCAAAGTGCATTCGTGATCTTGCATGAGTGATAGAGCATACCTTGAGCTAGCGCCAGTATCTCCCTCGCGGATTCGTAGGAATAGTGAGTTGTGTAGACGAGGTGTCTGGACCATAAGGTACCCTTCGAAGACCACGTACGATCATAGCGTAGAGGTAGGCCGCAGTGGTGACAGCCTGTTGGACCCTTTGTCAACCCTCTTACGTCGCGTACCGAGTTGGGCTCGAGCCAGCACAAAGGCCTTGTGCTTGGTGCCCTAAGTGAGTGTTACACCTGAGAGAACGTAACTAGACTCTGCGCTCGGTCCGAGCAGATCCTTTCTACCTATCCTATCCATCAGAGTTGTGTCCTTGGATCATCCATACTAGAGTAGGAGACAGTGCACACCGTTCCTTGGATTCGATACCCTTGGAATACTCTCCTTCCTTGGGGAAGTGCTACAGCGGTATTTCCGTGCGCTTGCGGTATACCCGGTTGTTCGTATACGCTCCCTCTAGGTGTACAACTAGTGGTGACGTTGAGAAACGCCAACAGATGCTTTTTCAAACAAAACATAGCACGCAAATGTTCAGCTCCAGCTAACATTACACAACATCTGCATACTTATCTTAGGATAAAACTTTCATTAAGTTTTTACAGTTTGATACTCCAAGTGTTATGATGTTTCTACAGCTCAAGGCGCTCCATGACCTCCTCTGCGGCAACCTGCACCTCTAGCTCTAGGGTGTCGAGGTTGGGAGATTTCTCTGCAGGCCCACTGGCACCCTCGTCAAGTCGGCGGACGTCCCAGCGTCTTCGTCACGGCCTGCTTCAGGTCGCTAGACCTCCCGGCAACTTCGTCGTCGTCTTCGTCAGGTCGTTAGACCTCCCTGCGGCTCCATCGTCACCTTCGTCACATTGCTAGACCTCCCTACAGCTCCGTCGTCGCCTTCGTCAGGTCGGTAGACTTCCCTATAGGTCTGTCGTCACCTTCGTCAGGTTGTGAGACCTCCCTGCGGCTCCATCGTTGTCTTCATCAGGTCGTTAGACCTCCCTGTAGCTCCGTCGTCACTTTCGTTAGGTCACAAGACCTCTTGGTAGCTCCGCTGTTGTCTTCGTCAGGTCGGTAGACCTCCTGGCAGCTCCGCTGTTGCCTTCATCAAGTCGGCGGACCTATCCGTCGGACTGACATAGAGACACTTCTCTTGGATATGATGCTCTTAGCATCTTCTACTACTACTGGGTGCCTACATCCGGATGGCTACCTCTTCTTTTATAGCCCCTGACGTCTACAGTGAGGCCTATCTTGACGACACTGTTGAGGACTCATGATCCTACAGTGTCTATGTGCTATTGCTACGTGGTTTCACAGTATGTCTGTGATACTAGCTTGACTCTGTGTCAGAGGGCTCTGTGCCATATAGTTATGTGCCTGCTAGTTTTGTGCCTGCTACATCTTCATTCATTGATAATTGCACCCACAATGGCTCTGTGTCCTGGTTGCACCCACTTGGCTCTGCAGTGTAAACGGACTTAATACCAATCAGCCTAATTTTTATTTCCTGAGTAGAATGGTCGTAGGTTCGATTGAAGACCTTCTTGAGGTAGGCGTGCCTCGCTGCTCTACCATATCCGTCTAGGCGCCTCGAGTCCAGATCAATCAAGTCTACGATTTCGTTGGGCCTTCCTGAGGTTGGTGTGCCTTCTTAGCTCTGCTAGGTGCCTGACAGCAATGCTGGTCGTCTGGGCACCAAAATGGCCTTCTTGAGGTCAGCGTGCTCTTCTAGCTCTACCAACCTAGTTGGGCGGCCTAGATGCGTGACCTCCTTGAGGTCGGTGTGCTCTTCTAGCCCTGCCAGCCTGTTCTGGACACCCATCTTTTGCGTTAGGACTAAAGGACTCCCTGAGGGGTGTGTGCCCAATAGGCCCTGCTAGGCATCTCCGAGTGCTTGGACGCTGTTGACTTGAGACCTTCTTGAGGTTGACACGCCTGTAAGGCTCTGCCAGACTCCTTGCATCTATGCTTGGAGATCTGGGTGTCTCTACAACCGATTATTCAAGACCAAGACTTAGTTTTCTTGTCTTTTTTTATCATCAAACCGGCCATGCTGTCCGTTTCAATGCTCGGGGACTACTCTATGAGTGCGTCTTCGATGCCCTCTGATTTTTTTACGTCACTTCGACCTATTGGAAGACTACTTCTTATAGGTCGGCACTCGACCTCGCTATTCTCGAGACACTACAAACAGGTCAGCTGCTAAGCTGGCTACTTTTTTCTTTTGGACCGATGTGCACGCTATTCGACTTGTCGATGGCTTCAAGACTTCATCATGACCCCCTCAAGGTCACTGCACCTACACATCACTCGAGGGCTTGTGAGACATGGGTACCCTTGGGTCCCCACTGGCCAGGCTCATAGCCATCCCCGACAAGTGGGTTTGGCCCACCAGAAGACCCGCCGACCTGTCAGTAGGCCTGCCCGACTTGACATGTGGGCCCAAAGATGAGAAGACAGCTTGGCGTGCAAGCCAAGGCAGTCCAGACGGATTAAGACAGCTTAGATAATCCTTCCATGTTGTAACCAACTGGAGATAGGTTTCCCTGTTGTAACCGACTTGGATTATGGTCCACCGACCTTGTCCGTCAGCCAATATAAGGCGGCCAAGGGCGTCCCCCCTAGGACATCAACGCCAAACCTGAGATTGAATCCGTAGCAATACAACACCAACAACTGGACGTAGGGTTTTACTTTCTGGAGGTCTGAACCAGTATAAACTCGCTGTGTCTCTCTTGTTCCATGTGCTACGACTGGCATAACCATCGAGTTCTTAGTTCTCGATCTCCTCCAGCGAACAAATAAACGACTGGACTTGACCCCTCTGTGGACTGCTCAGATCTAAACCTCTAACACTCCCTCTCTCTCTCATCCAAGCTGTTGCGAAGGGTGACAGGCTCTAGTAATGTTTTTTTATATTCATAATAAGCTTCACCACCGGTTCTTGGTTTGGAAGTGATGGGACACTATCATCATAGATGCAAATTCAACGGGAGGTAAAACCTGTGTGATATTGGGTTTAGGGTTGGCGGTGATATGCTGGTCAAACGTAGTGGATGGAAATGCATGGTAGAGGTAGGGTAGTACAATGATCTCATCATCGTGCAACCACTTAGTGAAGCTGATCAGATTTATCCAAAGAATTCTCCTTGGTAGCCGCCTCACTATCACTGATGCTAGTGTGACCCTTTTTCATGGTGATTTTGTCGTTATGATACTTCATATATTTTTTCTCCTTCTAATATATCACCTACACTATGGCTTTGCAGTCTCGAACAAAGCAACAGATTTTCATCTATGGTGTTGTACACAGTTGGCCTGTGTTTTGGGGTGCAAACTGCTCGTGCATGCTCACTTTTCGTTTTCGGTTGTGTTCAATTTACACACTTTGACCATAAAAGAGCATGACTTGTATATCTTTGTTGTTTCATATCACTAATATTATATTCACGTATTTGGTCTTATTACAAAATTTATCCTGACTTAGATTGGATGAGTTTTGGTCACATCTGTTGTAATTGATATGAACTATTAGATCAATTAGTCTATATATCATTACATCATAATAAATTCTATCGGTGTATATTTTTTTGTCCCCAACAACTTTTTTCTCTCTCCTTGATTTAAATCACAGTTAAAACTGGTCAAGCAACTGGCTGCTCCCCGTTGTGCTCGTGGTGAGAGGCATTGATTCTAATAAAAAAATTCATATCCAATGCAATTGATTCTTTACCAGAGCAATACCACGCCAATTGTGTATTAGTTACACCTTCATATAAAATCCAATTTCTCATTTTATCTCAGTCTCTCAATGAAGAGAAATCATGAGAACTGAAACGGTTTTGTTCATAGTTTAAACATTGGTTTTCTTGATTCTTTGGCTGAGCTGATGATCCGATGAACATCTTCTTCCCTGTTGCATATCTATTATAGTACTGTCACACCCTGAAATTTTCGAATTTCAGGATGTGAATTAGAAGAAAAATTAAACAACAGTTTTCACTCAATTTTAAAATTTTCTCAACATTTATTTTCTTTACAGGAAATACAGTATATGAAAAGTCTTTGTTTGTTTTTCGGAATTAAACAAATGGATCGATGAGTGTTGCATTCATGCCGATGCATCTTGGTCTTTGTTGAGTGCAAAACGTTTTAAAAACACGTTTAGGTGCTGACCAATACCTTCCGTTTTCAGCTTTTTTCTGGAATTTATTCTCATTTTCCTTTAGCTTATTCTATTTATTAGAAGGCTCTAAAATCTTTTTCATGGGCTCCAAATATTTTATTTGGATTGTTTGTGTCTCAATCTATCTCTGGGAATTTTTCTGTAATTTTTGAAATTTTTAGAGTATTTTTCGTGATTTAATTACGATTTCAGGATTTTCAAAAGTTGTTTTCTAATCCGAAATTAATTCCCAAAATTAGAAAAAGAAGAGAAAATAAAACCGGACTCTATCTCGGCCAATAAGTAGTTGTTGGTTATCTCCTTCATGCCCTCTTTCTAACGCCGCAAACCTCATCTCATTTCGATAACCCTAGCTCCCACAAATCGTTGTCGAACTTTCGCATCTACTAAATTCCGGCGAACTTTCCGACGAGCTTTTCTGGCGAAACGGTGGACTTCCGGTGCAGAAGGACACCACCATGGAGTTTATCTCATCGAGCTCAACGCTGTGGTGTGGTGGATTGCTCGATTCCGATGTTGGCTCCGTCATCTTTCCCAACTCCGGCGAGTTCTTCCTCAACAGCAGCGACTTCTCTCCAACTCAGGCAAACCCTTCCATCGCCATCGTTCATGTCTAGCCGAAGGTGAGCATACCATTGCATTCGCCTTGTCAATCTCGTTGCGTTTTGCCGTTCACGTACACGTTTGGTGGTCGATCCCATCGAATCCCCTTCTCCCTCCTCACTCTGTTGTGTTCGCCATACATGGTCGAGGTGCAGACCGCCAGCCGCCGCTACTGGCCGAGATTCGGCCGCTCCCCTTCATCCCGCCACTGGTGAGCACCTCACCGCGATCCCCTTCATCTCCTCTTTGCGTTCCTTGCCTCGCCTGAACCCTAGGCCGCCGGAACAGCCCTAAACCCCGCCGGCCAAGAGCCCCTGTTCGTTCCTGTGCCTGAGGAGCTTCTGTCCGTCCCAAGGTGGAGGTTGAAGAAGATAAGGTCGTTTTGCGATTGGGCCCTTAGACTTCCATGTAATCTATAGATTTGTTTATGAGTCTTGACTAATCTATAGAAAACCCCTTATAAAGATCCCACTTTTCACACATAAAGCCCACTCGAGACTTTTATAGATCTAACCCTGTCCTTTATTCTTTTCATGGAACTATTCATTGTGTCTTGGGAATCTTCACTGTTAGCCCGTGAAATCTACAGTTTTCACAACTAGGTCCTTTCCATCTTGTTTTCTCCATAGAATCCATGTTTTAGCTCCGTTTTTATCTGTTCAAGTTGCGTTAGGTTCATAATGAGATAAAGTACGTGTTAGTAGTGAGTTTTCTTTATACATGTTTTCTGAAAATTAATTTAATATTAATTTTGATTAATGCTTAGTTAAGCATGCGTTTTCTAAATAAAAGCTATATAGTGTTATACGTTGTTTTTCATAATCAATGTTAATTTGTGTAATGTTCACTTCATATGCTTTTCTTAATAAAAGGTGTTTAGTGTCATCTCAGTTTTTCTTAAACTAATGTTAATTGCTTAATAATTAATTAACTTTTCTAATTAAAGTTGATTAGGCTTTTAACACCGGTTTTCATAAATATATGTTAATTTGATTAATACCAATATAATGTTGTTTTCAGTAATAATAATTTGATCCACTTGAATCATAAAGTTGTGTTTAGATGTCTCACATAGTTTAGCCTTTTCAAAGCTAAATGCTTAAAAAGGTATAATTTATACTTTAATCTTTCTAATTAAAATATAGTTAAGCTATAACTCGATTTTCATAATTATTGCTACAATGACTAATGCCAGCACGCATGTGTTTTCTAAATAAAGTTTGTCTAGCTCAACACAACATATGCTTTGATTCGACTAGCTGTCCTAACCTTCTACCTATGCTTTATTTACAAGAATACTATGCATTAATCGGAACATGGAGCAACCACCCAGGAAAACAGGGCAACCACAAGACATATGGCTCTGTCTTGGCTAATTAATTAGAAACCTTAGTGTGTGGTATGCTTTACCTGAAAGGGGTTAGGGGGTGCTGGTAGTTGGTGTATAGCCCGGCGCTCAGACTGATCTGCTCTATGGTAGCTTCGCAGTCTTGAGTGAGGTTTACGCATTGCGCTGTCATGAAACCTAGCGAGCAGCCCATACTAGGGAATCTTTGTAAAGGCCTCGTAGCGTCCCTATGCAATCACACCTCGGTAGTGTGGTATGATGCCTAACTAGCATTGCATGGTTGGGTTCAAAGTTCTTCTGAACTTTTACGTGACTTGTGGGTAAAGATGTACAACCTCTGCAGAGTGTTAAAACTAATCAATTAATAAACTTAAAGATGGACTTTAAATTATTTCTGGTTATTTTTGTGGCCTTGCTGAGTACCAACCATAAGTGTACTCATCTTTGCTAAACTGTTGCTCAGTCAAAGATGTGTAAAGCTGTTGAAGATGATGATGCTAGGCGTACGCAGCCCCCAGTCGACTGCCTGTGAAGTTTGGTGTCTCCGTTTCCTAGATTGAGCTGTTAACTCTGATAGATTTGTAAGTTTGTTTATGTTCTTTTAAGTGATATTGTTTCTGTTATACACTTATGTCAACTATATACATGAAACTTGATCCTGGCATGCATATAGATTTGCACTTGGTTTTCTTTGGAAAAACAGGTGTGACAAGTACTTTAGAATTTCCAATCTAGCTTTCTTTTCATCTATAGAGATATTAGATACGTGATAGTAGTTATCCAAATAGAACTAAAAAAAGCCAACAGATGTGGTAATAGAAGTGTGGACTCTTTAGCATTTGCTTCACGCTCCCACTAAAAAAACTTTAACAGACATAGCAAACGTGGTGGCAACGGACACAAAAATAACTTTATAGTTATCCCATATTGTTTTTATTCCAAATTCTGTAATTAATTATATTATGTATTCTTAGAATAATATGGACCCTTAGATCTTCATAAAATCCAATGGTGTATATTCTTCTTTTAGATTAATGTGAGATTTTTTAGACCCTCTCGGTGAACATGATGGCTTCCCTTAACTGTTAAGTACGAGGTGATACCCCGCGCATTGCTGCGGGATCTTTTGGTGAAATTTGAAAATAAAAATACTAAAGTAAAATTTGGAAGCAGACACAATAAGATGATTTCTTCGTATTCTTTCATGTTGAGAGAAATAGAAATCAATATTTTGTAGTGGGGTATTTACTTTAATACAGATATATAGATTTTTTAAATTGGACGGTGCAAACAATTAAGATGATGTGGCTGCACCGTATGCGAGAAGTATATAGTTTAATATAGATATAGAATTAGCAATCAATGCATCATGGTGAGGGTGCTTAGTGGAGGATGACGTGGCGCACTCTGAGAATTAGCAATCAATGCATCCTGGTGGGGTGCTTAGTGGAGGATGACGTGGCGTGTTGGTGGAGGATGACGTGGCGTGCTACGAGAATTAGCAATCAATGCATCTTGGTGGGGTGCTTAGTGGAGGATGACGTGGCACGTTGAGGATCGAGAGAATTCCTTAGTGGGGAGCGCTAATATAGTTTTGTATGATTAAGAGAGCAGATGACTCACAAGTGTTGACTAATTAATGATCATGAAGGTAATGGTCATTGTGAGTTTGTGACAAGTTCACCTGAAGTAGCTGACAGAAGCTTTTCCACATTGAAGTTGGTATTGCAATGGACAAGGGAGGAAAATGTGCTTTTCATCATGTGAAAACTGAGTCATGTTTGATCAAGTCTCTCCTCACAGTTTGATCAAGATCAGAAAAAGGGAGGAAACTAAGCAACTAATGATGGTGATGGCTCACTAATCGTAGGCTCCAGAGTCAAGAGCTAGCCGAGGTGGTACTGGCAGTATTTCTTGATGACGTGGGAGAGGAAAAGCCGATCAGAACAACCAGGCAAAGGCAAAAAGGAGTTTGAAAGGTCGCGCCTTTAACTGGATCTCTACAGTTAATCTCTCTTGCTCTTGCATTTCCAGAGTCAATTACTTAATACAGAGATATATCGTCCCATTCCAGTGCGCTATTCATTCTCACATAACCCTCTTGCATTTCTCTTCCAGAGAGAGTCCCCAAATGGACATTCTCCTTGCTGCAGTTCTGGGCGAGCTGACAACGAGATCAATAACTTTCTTCATAAAAAATAGCTTCAAGCTGAAGGCACAGGACGTGGAGGATCACCTCCGCAGGATCCTTCTCCGGGCACAGGTCATCGTCGATGAGGCCATGGAACGGCAGATCACAAGCCAAGCCATGCTCCAGCAGCTGGACATGCTCAGAGACGCCATGCACCGAGGCTGTTACATCCTCGACACCTTCAAATACCAATCTCACAGCGAAGAGGAGGCCAAAGGTCAGTTCATGAGTAATTATTTGTCTCTGTCCAAAAATTCTCTACAAGGTTTGTGTTCGTCAAGTACAAACACACATATTTTGAAACAGCTGCAAAAGTCTTTTGATGATTTAAGCTCCATGATTCTTGATATGGAAGAGCTAGTCGTGTTCTTGGCGAGCTATCCTTGCCTGTACCGCCAACCTTATAACATGCACCTTGTGCTGGGCAACTGCATGTTTGGTCGTCAGATGGAAACTGAATTTGTCATAAACTTCCTCTTGGACGCACAGCCTCATGGTTCTAAAGAACTGGAGATCTTGCCAATTGTTGGTCCCGGTAAAGTCGGCAAGACCACCCTTGTTGCTCATGTTTGCGAGGATGAAAGAATCCGTGATCATTTCTCAGAAATCTTGGTCTTACGGGACCATGATTTCACAAGTGTTGACCTCGCTACAGTTAGAGAAAAAGGATATGCAATGGAATATCAAAATCGCATGTCAAACTCGAAGAAAGATGGAAGACTGCTAGTTATTGTTGAGTTAGTTGGCGATCTCAATGAAGATGCATGGAATAGGTTGTATTCTGTTTATACACGGGATGTGCCAAGTGGCACTAAAATCATAGTCACAAGCCGATCTGACAAGATTATAAAGTTTGGAACAACACGGGCACTAAGTATGAATTATCTATCCCATGAAGCATACTGGTATTTCTTCAAGATGCTCATGTTTGGAAGCACAGATCCAAAGACGCACCCAAGGCTTGCATGCCTGGCCATGGAGATAACCAAGATGTTAAAAGGATGCTTCATGGCTGCGAACATTCATACTTGTTTGTTGAGGGACAACTTTGACATCCAGCTGTGGTGCAAGGTTCTGGCCTTCATGAGAGGGCAAATCAAGAATAATATCTCCAACTTTGGTGGACATCCATTTGATCTTATAAACCAGAAAAGACCTTATTATTTTCAGAGAATGGTTACACGTTTTGAATATGTTGTGCTTCATTGTGATAAGGAATACTCTAAACAAGAGGAGGTTCCAATGATGAGAATCCAAGATCTCATGTACGGAAGCATTAAGGCTCATGGGAAATTCAAGATCCTAGGATGGAGGTCTAGGATACCACCCTACCATAGTTTTGTGGATATTTGTGAGATTGTAGAGGTAAAAAATACCTCCGCCAAGAGGAAGCTTTCTGTATAAAAGAGTCACACTTAGCTAAACTCTCTATTGTTAAGCTTACATAGGAAGACATGTGAATATGTTTTGATAGGAAATCACAACATTGTCAAGCTCTAGTACTACCTTATCATGTATAAAGTTTGTTTACTGTTAACAGAATAATACCTTATGTTGAGGCAAGGATTTCCATGGCATAATGAATATCCACAATCCCTCAGATTGTTGCCAAGATCAAGCAGTAGATGTAACTCTGGATTGCTGCTGCATTTAAGCAATTGGGTCATTTACAAATGGTAGAGACTACTAGGCCACTCGATTTCTGTAATTGGTCGTTTCATTTCCTCTGTAATTGTTTAATTCCTAGTGAGTAAACAGAGCGTCTTACACAACTTGCAGTTGGTGTTTCTTGACTTTCTTCCTAATACAAAGATAGGCATATATTCTCTATGTATTTTTTAAAAAAAAGGAAAATGATGTAATGAATTGCTTGTCATTGGTCTTTCTCCTGGAGGCCCCCCTTAATTGATTAGACCACAAACAGGGGGGCCATAAGGAATTAGTGAAAGTGGCCCACAACTGCAGTTGCAGGGCAGATTTGCAAAGGGGTTACACATATGGTGATGGCTCAGGGTCTTTAAGCCAAGTCTCGTCGATAGTAAAGAAATGTACCTTTCTCATCCGCAATTTGTTGACAATGAAGGGAAGGAAAAGTCGAGATGCCCAAGCATCACTTCAGTTTTTTTATGCACCTCCACTCTGCCCAAGCATCACTTCAGTGAGATTCCTCCTTTTTCAGGTGCTGCACTGTCTTCATGTATCATCAACCAAGGTTCCCAATTGTAATCTTGTAAGGGATTTGGTCTAGTGGAGTGGACTGCCTTGGACTACAGGAGATAAGGCCAATGGAACCGCAACAAAGTTCAGAAGTATCTGTTATGATTTACTGTCTTCAGTTCTTTTCAGCTTATCTAATTCCACCAATTTGAGATTCGCTTCTTCAAATTGATCTCAATGAGTTCAGATGCCATACAGCGCTGGCAACCGCTTAATTTATCTTATTTATGTCAAATAACATTTGTTGCTCATGGTACCTCGGAAATAGATGGCAATAGCTTGAAAATTTCAAATACATCTGCAATGTAGTAGTGTAGCTAATTTTCAGAGGTACACTTCTCAATTTGTATAGTAGCCAATTAGCCCCATGGAGTATATATGTTCAATGATCCTACCTTTTCTTGATAGAACAAGTAAAAGGTTTATGTAAAAGTTTGCTCAGTGACTAAGGATGCACATAGCACAAACACAACGAAAACTATTGAGTCAATCATTACATTGTCTTAACGTACATAGGTAAGGAAGTTAAAAAAATGCTCATCCATAAACCTACAATAACACCCTACAGTACAATACCAACATTTGAGAGAAAACATGAATCACACTATGTTTCATTCACATGTAATGCACAGAGTGTTATCCAGTAGTAGAATTAACCCAGATTTTTCCTCTTCCGACCCTCCTTGTCCCTGATAACATTGCCCTCAAACTCAAAAATCTCGCAACTATATATATGTTTGTGATATGGCAGCAAGGGAGATTTCCAAAGTGGGATTGGTTATGAATAGCACAATATTGAATAGTTTCGGTTATCCTACGAAGAAATATACAATCATTTTCCATTCCAAAACCACTTAGGCTTCTTCTAGAAAAACGTTCATTTTGCCACCTGTTCTCCCTAATGCATTCAAGAACCTTCTGCCAATTATGAGCACTAGGAATAGCCTTTAACATTTTAGCTAAGCTGTTTAAATATATGAAAGTCCCAGTGAATGGTGTATATATGCCTTGGTCAAAGTACTCATCAAGCATTGTCATTGTGATAGATGCTAACTTGGGTTGCTCTTCAGGGTCTGCACTTCCAAACAGAAGTGCCTTAGAAAAGTACCAATATGCTTCTTGTGACAAAAAGTTCAAGCTAAGAGCTTGTGTTGTTCCAAAGTTTATGATATCCTTCGACCGGCTTGTGACTATAATTTTACTGTGGGTTGAAACACTACTTTGATAAGCAGAGTACAACAATCTTCTCCATGCACTCTCATCCACAGTCCCAACAAGTTCGACAATAACCAGAAATATTTCTTCATCTGATTCATCATCATTTTGATATTTGATTCTACCTTGATCTCTTAAGGAACACTGCCTTTCTTCTCTCAAATCATAATTGCTTAAGAAAAAATACAGGAAAAGTGATTACGCACCCTTTCATCGCGGCAAACATGCTCAACAAGAGTAGTTTTTCCAACTTTTCCTGGACCAACAATTGGTAGGATGCTGATCTTCCCATCAACATGAGGTACTTCTTCATGCAGCAAGAAGTACATTACCCGTTCCATCTCCACTTGGCGACCAAACATGCAGTTTTCAATAAACAGATATGTGCTATAGGGCTGGCGAAACTGTTGACACTCAAAATTGGCAGCTAAGCCAGATCAGGTTGGGCCAGGCGGTCAGACCGGGTGGCTAAGGCGGTCTGACCGCGTGCCCTGTAGCCGGTTTGGCAACAAGAGGTCAGACCTCGTCCCTAGGGTGGTTTGACCGCCCTGGTCAAATCCTCAAAAGGCAATTTGGACTTCACCATTGGATAGTTCTTGTCGAGTAGATCAAGATGCATATGTAGAACGTCCGATTCGGACTTCGTTTGAGGGAGATATGGCTTCGAGAAGACCTGCACGTCGGACACGCGGTCTAACCACCCCTGGGACCCAGTTAGACCGCCCTACCCTGCCAAATCCGAGTTAGGAGTTGTATTTTGACACAAGATTTGTATAAACTTTGACTCCTACTGGGACACGGCCTCCCCACCCTATATTTATGAAGGGCCACGGCCGATTGAGAAAGAACACAATCGAATCAATCTATTACCTTTACTTTTTATCCTCAAACCCTAGCTTTTCCAACCTCCATGCTTCTCGTCTCTTGATCTCCACGGTCATAGATGACGTCCTAAGGCTCGCTGGTCGACCTAGGGCACGCCGGCGACGTCCTCACCCTGACGGGGTCCCTTCCGGGCGAGAGCTTCGACGGTCTTTGCTAGTTTGCTCGTAAACTAGTCGTTCTTCGTCACGTAAGTACGTTGGTTATCCCTTTGCTGGTTTGCTCGTAAACCTAGCCGTCCTCCATCACGTAAGTGTGGTATTTATCTCCACGAACGACCATCTTGAGCCAAAACCCTAGGGGGCGGTCTAACCTCATCCCCAGGGCGGTCTAACCTCCCTGGGCAGCTTTTTCTGCTTTTCGGTCTGTTCGTGACCCGCACGCTCTAGTGCTCTCGTGTGTTGGCCATAAAAGGTGTCAACACATTTTGGCGACTCCGCTGGGGAAGAAGAGATCAGGTTGCTCAAACCGTTCTATCAATCCCTAGCCTTTGACCTAATTTATCCATTATTCTTGATTCGCCACTATAGTTGAATCTGGTCTTTCGAGACCGATTGCACCTATAATTGTGACATTGCATCAGGCTGCTCAAGCCGTTTGCATTGTGTCTTGCTTGCTACTACATATTGAAGACTAAAAGAGAAGCAAGATTTTGGTCGTTGATTGCTTGGATTTCTGGATTTATCTATATAACAAGATCTGAAGCATCAAGACTTATTATGGCGGGCTATCCATATACTTCGCATCAATTCAGCTACAATGAGCCCAAGGTACAATTTGCAAATATATTACCTATGTCTAATGTTAATAATTATTTTGCAAGTACCATGAATCCTTATGTTGATGTTGCTAGATATGATACTAGTAGGCATATTGCATCGGCTAGTACTTGTTCAGATGGTTTTAATTATGCACATTATAATTCTGAATTTAATATGCAAAAGCCATTGTCAAATATGCATGCTTTGAATTTTAATGATACTAGCAACATACAACATTACTCTCACACACCGGCTGTACAACAAGTTCAAAAGTCGGTTAATATGTATCACGACCAAACTAACAAGGTGAGTTTGGCCAATTCTTATGGAACACCACATGCTAGTAATTCAACTAATTTTCAGCAAGGTGTTTCATCTATTTATTCATCGGATGTAGATTCACAATATGTAATCATGCCACAAAACATGCCGGTGAATGAGAAAATTGGCTATGCTAATTCTTGCTATCAGGCCAGTTATTCTCAACCATCATATGCTTCACAAATTATTAATAGCATGGAGGTTGCACCTACAATTTCTGTACCATATGCAAATGCTAATAATCATAATTTGGCTCCAAATGTTATCCGTAACCATAGCCAAATTAATGAGAATTCATCAAACACATTGGTAAAATGAGGAAATTGGCCATGCTAATTTCAACCATCTGGCCAGTTGCTCTCAACCAATACATGTTGCATCACTTGCTACTAAAGTAGAGGTTTCACCTACCTTCCCAGCATTGCTTGCAAATGTTAATAATCATGATTTGGCTTCAAGCATTCATCATAATTATAGCCAGATTAATGGAAATTCAGCAAGCGTGTATTTAGATGAAGAGGTCAGAGAAGAGGACCTCTCTGAGGAGATGCGCCAAGAATTAGATAAGATTCTTGCACAATTTCAACACGACTTTCTTTCTCAAGTATCAATCTCCAGAAAAAATAAAAACAATTCAGATTTGAGCAACAGTTCGGTTCCTATGACAACTAAACCAATTAATGCAAATTCTGAATCTGTTGTACTAAAAGAGTCAAGCTTAGCTGCACAAGAGCATATTAATCAAAAGAAAACAGCTATGTTTGATTTTCCTAAAGCCGGAGTTGTCGTATCTTTTACTAGCAATTATCACGCTACTAAGCGACAAGTTCAGGCTAAGAAAAGTTTGGAGCTTCAAAGCATTGAAGAACAAGACAAAGGAGGTGAGAAGGAATCAGTGACATGTCAATGTGAGGTGATTTCCAGCAACTCTGGAGGCACTGGTCTAACCGGCTCCCTACACCGGTTTGACCGGTCCAGGCGGATGACTGTGGGCTACTGTCAAGAGAAGAAATATGACATCATTCACATCAAGGTTCCTCGCCTCTCCAATGTATTTGATAAGGTATGTTTTACAAGTAATTCCCAACAGATCATGTATTTTCAGTAAATTCATTTATTAGTGATTCTATCATAAATAATTCTAGAAGATCAATTGAGGATGGTAATTTACTTGTTAGCAATAGTATACCTTCAGATTCTATCAACAAATGCATTGTAAAAATTAAAAAGGCTGATCATAAAAATGTTTTGACATTTAATTTTTCTACATCATCATTGTCAAAGTTTTTCTCTTCATGGTGTGCTCATGGTTATTCTGGATTTAAAGGTAAGAAATCAAAACCGAGAGCCATTGTGAAATCCGATGATAATATAGTGATAAGCTCTAAAGCATCGGATATGAGAAGTGTAAAGAAAGGTATAGCCGAATTGGTTGATGAGAAATCTGAACCATTTGTTTGCTTATCCTTAAAACCTTCTCCACGAAAGCATCGGTTGGATAAGATAAAGTACACCTTTGATTTAACTTTGTGTGATGATTTATTTGATATCTTGCTAGAGAATAATTTTATTAAACTCTCTGATCACAAAGTTAATTCATCACCTCTTGAGTTAGGAGATAGAAAATATTGCAAGTGGCATAATTCATTTGATCACAATACTAGTGATTGCAATATTTTTCGTCAATTTATACAATCGGCCATTAATTATGGAAGATTGAAATTTTCACAAAAACAAGAGGACAACCAGTTGGCTACAATTGGTTTTGATAGCAATGGATCATTAGATCGATTAGCATCAGCCGATTTATCCAATGATTCAAATTTAACTGCCAAAGAGGAAGATTCAAAGTCCCCAAGTGATGAGGAGGGCATCGTCCATGACTTGCAAGATCAAGAAATTATGGAGGACGATGAGCCTATCAAAATCCCAGAAGTTACTGGGGGGCAAGTGGATTTTTCTCCATCAAACCAAGAACCTGTTGCTACCACTGTGTTGGGACAGGCGGTTAGACCGCCCAGGCAAGGAGGTCTAACCGGGTTGGACCAACAGGTCAGGCCGGCTTCCCAAGTCGGTCAAACCGGGTCAGGTCTGAAAGATAAAAAGATATTAAGACATGAACACCCAGTAGCTAATGGAGGTAAAGATCGTGCCAAACACAATGGTAAGAAGCCGAAGCTCACCTTTGCTGAACTTTTGGCTAAATATCAAAAAGATAATGAAGCCAAGCGTGCTAATCGGTCGAATGATGCTAAATCTTCAAGATTGCCTCCTAAACATAATCATGGGAACTGGAATCGGCAAAGAAAGAGTTTTCAATCAGCAACATCATATTCTCCTTTTGAGCCATCAATGCCGGTTTCATATGCTCCAAATCCCACTAATGTTCATTCTTTCTCATCATGGGGGTGGAGTGATTCATGGGCACATACTCCTTCATATTTCAGACCATTTCATGTTGAGTATGCAGCTCCAAGACGACCATCATGTGCAAGGCAGCCATATTTCAAAAATGACCGTTTTGAGCATAAAGATCAGTCTAGAGTTCAAAATAAGAAAAAGGTTGTCAAGCAAGTTTACTGAGTGAAGAGAGATGGTCGCAAGGATAAAAGTTCAGATCTGAATTCAGTTAATGAAAAGCCGATTAATGTATTGAGCACTTCGGCTACTGGTGGCAAAGGGAAGGAAAAATCAACTGTTGATCTTCCAAGTGCCAAATCTGAACAAAAAGAAGTGAAGAGGTCAAAAATCAAGAGTAAAGTGCTGCTGTCCAGAACTGAAGCAAAGCCAGGCCATCCACTTGGTTTATCAAATTGGCAGAAGAAGGAGTTCCAAAAGCTTAGTGCTCAAGAACTGAGGAAGAAAGGCATGGCATGGATTCCTAAAGGAAGCATTCTGACTCAAGACACGGGTGATGATCAAGCAAAAGGTGCAACACAGTTGAAGGAGAAGACAAGATATGGAAGACAGCCTTCAAAATTGAGGTTTGCACCAAATCAGCAAAATTGTTGGCTATTACCTAGTCCATTTGCTTTACAAATGCCACATATGCCTGTGTTTTGGATTTCATCCTTAGATATGCTTGATTATCCCTCACACTCTTATTTTGGTCCTTCGGTTCCACATGGATCGTCTTTATATCATAGAGGGTTATCACCAAATTATTATGCATATTGATTAATTTGCAAAAGCCGAAATATTTAGTTCCTAGAGATGGTTTTAATTTCTGAATTTATATCTCTCTGTTCTTTTTATTTCGGTTATGCATATTCTTATGGATGGATTGTTTATGGATGAAATTGAATTATCGTCCTTGACAATATGCATGGTCGATGAATCTCTTAGATCACTGTCCTAAAGTGATAGCTTCCCGATGAGAGGTTTCTTATAACCTTTTTGGTGCCTTAAGTGCTCGGGGGGCAAGACTTAAGCAAAAAGAGTAATTTACCACTATGGAGTTTCTATTTACTAAATCGGCTTGCAAGATTTCTCAGAACGTTGATGCTGCCCTTATTTCACAAGATAATGGTGTTTTGAGATTTTTTGCCGGTTGATGTATTTAGCTTCAATTTACAAGCCGAATATGAATTTTTTCTATTCAGGCTAGATTTGAGGATCCATAATTGTAAAATCATAAAAGACATTCGGTGATTCATTGTTTAAGGTGCATCAAGCATTTATGTTTAAATGAGTCACTAAATGCTTTCTTAATAAATGTCTAGAGAAATATCCCAATTTTATATCCACCATGTATCTAGACATAAAAGTTCAGGAACAATGTTCTGAAGCCATAAACATCAGGCTGCAATGTCCAGGGGGCATTTACAAGTGAGAGGCCGATGTTTAAAAAGTATTGGGGCACATCCTAGACCAGCCGGTCTGACCGCCACTGTGACTGGTCTGACCGCGTGCAACCGGTCTGACCGCCAATGGGAACCGGTCTGACCGGTATGGCTACAACTTTGGCTTTAAAGTTTCTGCATTTGATCAAGCCAAGATTGGTAGCTGCTAGAATTTATTGTTAGATATTTGCATAATTTAAGATGCATCAAAAGACAAGCAAGAGGGGTTCAAGAATAATCAGGCCATTGCCAATTCTAAGGTAATTGTATCATATTCATCTCTTAGAGGCTGATTACTCATCTTACTTTGCTTATGGTTAAAATTAAATATGGATGTCATATTGAATTTTCCTATCCTTCTCTTTTGTCAAATTGAGAAGTGTTGCAATGACCAATTGACATAATAGTAATTTGGTCGCTTTAAGCATCCATAAAAACTTTCAAGTGTGAAATGAGTTTGAATTAATATTTCAATAACCCACAACCGAGCTAGTGTGTGCTCAGGTTTATCTCATTCACACAGTATGCATAAACAACAACAAGAAGTTGCATTCTTCATATCCCACAAATTCAAGTAATATGGCCGATAGATTCTATCGTCCTTAAAAAGTAAAGCTTGTTTGTTATTCTTGTGCTTAGCATTGTTCCTGTGCAGTTTTGGTGCTGATAAGTATTTCTTAGTATGCAAGCTTTACTAAGAAACAGAGGGGCATATGTTGACACTCAAAATTGGCAGCTAAGCCAGATCAGGTTGGGCCAGGCGGTCAGACCGGGTGGCTAAGGCAGTCTGACCGCATGCTCTGTAGCCGGTCTGGCAACAGGAGGTCAGACCTCGTCCCTAGGGCGGTTTGACCGCCCTAGTCAAAGTCCTCAAAAGGCAATTTGGACTTCACCATTGGATAGTTCTCGTCGAGTAGATCAAGATGCATATGTAGAACGTCCGATTCTGACTCCGGATGAGGGAGATATGGCTTCGAGAAGATCTGCACGTTGGACACGCGGTCTAACCGCCCCTGGGACCCAGTTAGACCGCCCTGCCCTGCCAAATCTGAGTTAGGAGTTGTATTTTGACACAAGATTTGTATAAACTTTGACTCCTACTGGGACAAGACCTCCCCACCCTATATTTATGAAGGGCCACGGCCGATTGAGAAAGAACACAATCGAATCAATCTATTACCTTTACTTTTTATCCTCAAACCCTAGCTTTTCCAACCTCCATGCTTCTCGTCTCTTGATCTCCACGGTCATAGATGACGTCCTAAGGCTCGCTGGTCGACCTAGGGCACGCCGGCGATGTCCTCACCCTGACGGGGTCCCTCCCGGGCGAGAGTTTCGACGGTCTTTGCTAGTTTGCTCGTAAACTAGTCGTTCTTCGTCACGTAAGTATGTTGGTTATCCCTTTGCTGGTTTGCTTGTAAACCTAGCCGTCCTCCATCACGTAAGTGTGGTATTTATCGCCACGAACGACCATCTTGAGCCAAAACCCTAGGGGGCGGTCTAACCTCATCCCCAGGGTGGTCTAACCTCCCTGGGCAGCTTTTTCTGCTCTTCGGTCTGTTCGTGACCCGCACGCTCTAGTGCTCTCGTGTGTTGGTCATAAAAGGTGTCAACAGAAACATAGGAGGGTAGCTTTTCAGGAAAATAACAAACTCACTCATACTAGCAATGGCGATCTCTACACATTCAAGCATATCTTCAATCTTTTTCATGCCATATTTACTTCTGCAAGAGAAACGAATGCGCTTACCATGGCCACTGCCATTCTGTTCTTCTTCTTCTTGGTCTTGCTGTATGGAGGTGTGTAGCACGTAGTAACTTCGGTACATCACTTCTATTAGCATTTTCAGTTGTTGAAGCATTGCTTCGTTTGTGATGCACCTCAACTCTGCCTGCTCGACCGTGACATGAACACGCATAAGCATCCATTGCAACGTCTCTCTGCTCTTCTCCTTCGATGCTGCTGCTGCTGCTGGAGGCTTCAAGTATCTGTCAATCAAGAAGGAGATTGATCTATTAACAAGTTCTCACATGACGACGGAGATGATCGTCTCCATTTTTTGGGAAATAACACGGTTGCTGCAAGCTGGTTAGTTTGTGGACCAAACAAAGCTGAAAGGTGATATATGGTGTACACACTACAGAGTCTCTCTCCGTTTACAGGTCATGCACAGTCTTCATTCTTTTCTAAAATAGCTTCAGTAACATTTTCATAGGCATTGTAGTCACGAAGGCAGATTTGGAAGAAGTTACTTTGCGGCAAGGTGGTTAGTTTGTAGACCAAACAAAGCTGAGAGGTGCTATATATATGGTGTACACACTACAGAGTCTCTCTCCCTTTACAGGTCGTGCACGGTCTTCATTCTTTTATTAAAATAACTTCAGTAACATTTCCATAGACATTGCAGTCGCAAAGGCCGATTTGGAAGCAGTTACTTTGCTGCAAAATGGTTAGTTTGTGCACCAAATAATGCTGAGAGGTGCTTTATATATGGTGTACACACTACAGAGTCTCTCTCCCTTTACATGTCGTGCACGGTCTCCATTCTTTTCTTAAAATAGCTTCAGTAACATTTCCGTAGACATTGCAGTCGCAAAGGCAGATTTGGAAGAAGTTACTATGTTGCAAAGTGGTTATTTTGTGGACCAAACAATGCTGAAAGGTGCTATATATATGATGTACACACTACAGAGTCTCGCTCCCTTTACAGGTCGGGCACGGTCTTCATTCTTTTCTTAAAATAGCTTCAGTAACATTTCATAGACATTGCAGTTGCGGGACAGATTTGCGAAGAAGTTACTTAGAAGGTGATGGTGATGGGCTCTGGGTCACTAAGCCAAAGACTCGAGTCAGCTGGGAGTTGACTTGACTTGACCTAGTATCCTGAAAAAGAAAGAGTCTGTAAATGGAGATTTTCTTTCTGCAATCCTGGCTTATAATAAATCAACTTAAAGCGGATTCTACTGATTTGTAATACTGATTTGTTGTGAGAAAAAAATGCAGCACAATAGCAGAAACCCTGCGAAAAAAAAGAAACTAAGCAGACTCAAAGGCGGTCAGGTCATCAGTTTCTCTACAGAGTAAAACACGTAGAGCTTTTGGGACAAGTGTGAAAGATGATCAATGGTCCTTGACGCGGAAGAGCTAATCATGCCCGTGATGACGCCTGAACTGCAAGGGCACCTTCTGTTCCTCATGTTTGCAATGATGAAAGGGTCCATGATCACTTTTGAACAATTAATTATGTTTCCTGTGACCTGTGTGACCATGATTGTGCAGATGGTGAGCTATAGCATTCAGAGAAGGATGTGCCATGAAAAATCGAACTCGTGCATCGAATTGCTTTGCTCTCTTTTCAACTATGTGCTTGGCTACTTGCATTGGTGTGATGAGAATGTAAATCACGCTTGAAATCTCAAATACTCATACATCTCAAATCTCAAAATCGGCTACCATTTGTATAACTCGTATAACTTAGCTTTCATGGATTAATACCTATAAGGGCCTGTTTAAAACGCCACAACTACTTTTTGAAGTATTGGGCTTTGGACTCAAACCCACACACACGCGTGAAAAAAACACAGACAAGCTTTCAAGTAGTGTTTGGGCCCAAGCCCAATACTCAAGCAGGTGACGACGAATTCTCGACGTCATCATCTCTGGATCGAATTTGTCCAGCGCTGAGCTCGTTGACGCTCTAAATCGGACGCTGACGAGCCACCGGGGGCGACGTCCATCCTGAGCCGCCTTGCCATGGCCTGCGCTCGTGAGTCGTGAGACGTCCATCCAAACTCCACTCCGTCCGAAGTCTCCCTTCTGTTCTTCGGTTGCATTTTCACCCAATTCGGATATGGCAGGAGCTGCAGAGATGCTGTAACTGTCAAAGAACATCGGTACTAGAGCAAGTATAGCTAGTTTTTGCAGTCAGATGCAGGAGGAAGAACGCGATCGTCCGGTGCTCCACGCCGGCGGCCACGGCGAGGCCCCGGTGCAAGAACTCCAGAGGAAGAACGCGATGAAGGCGTGCCCAAATGCAAGAAGTGCGGGGCGCACCACGGTGACCGCGGCAAAGCCACACAGCGAGAGCCTGGCCGGCCTGCGCGAGTTCATGTACGACGTCGCGCGGGACCAGTACCGATGCCGGTTCCTGCAGCACCAGATCGACGACGGCGGGTGCGAGGTGGACCATAGCGGAGCTTATGCGCGTTCATGGCCAGTGGCCGAGCTTGGGCGGCGCGCGGTGAGGCTTCGCAGGACCGGCGGCCATGACGCGACGGCAACAGCGCTAGGTCGGCGGGCGAGAAGCGCAGGAGGGGCCGAGGAGGTCATCCGCTTTAACTTGGTCTTGTGATCCTCACTGGTGGAGAGGCCTTTCGTCCCGGTTGGGAAGGGCGTAATCTCCCTAAATCCCAACCGAGACGAAAGGTGAGAGACAAAAGGCCCTCACCTTTTGTCTCGGGTGGGCAACCGGGAATAAAGAGGGGTCTTTATTCCCCGGTGGTAGTCCCGTCCGGGACAAAAGGGGGGGCAGGTCAGCGCCTGTGCGCCCACCCTTTAGTCTCGGGTGGTAGCCCCGCCTGGGACAAAAGGGGGGCAGACCAGCGCCTGTGCGCCCACCCTTTATTCTCGGCTGGTAACACCACCCGGGACTAAAGGCTTCACCATCATTTTTTTTCAATTCCAGTTGTTTTAATAATGTTATACACGTATATTCTCACGTATATAGGTATATTTTACGTTTACGTATACATGTTTGCACTAATTATACATGTCTACTATATATACGTACTATATCAAGAGAATAAACTTATAAATAAATATATACACACACTATATATATATATATATATTATCGAAAGTAGAGATTGTATTTTCTGAAACTATTATATATACATCAAAATATCATTTCATTCTAATTCTAGTCTGAAGTTCCACCGGAGGTGCTAATTAACATTTCCGAATTGGATGACCGTCATAAAAATGTCTTCCCTTTGAGCTAATCACCTCGTCCATCATGAATCCCACGAGACTTTCTTGAATCGCCAAGAGACGATCCTTCTCAATGATTGCGTCCCTAATCATGCAGTCCTGTAATATGCAAATATGTTAATATATAACACCCAAGAATTAAATATATACGCGGTTAGAAAATGATGTCATATTAATAGGTTTACCATAATACTTACAGTATAATCTCCCGGGTTCGCGGTGCAAAAATTGTGAATGAACTCACTCACATAGTATGCACATAAATTGGTCCCTTGTTCCTGTCTCATACACCAAATTGGAGAAAACAATTATGAAAGATTAGTGTTATTCCTTTTATAATTTGCTCAAGCTGAAGTTGTTTTTTGTTTTACGTACTGGAAAATCGGTATATAATCTAAGTTTAGGTTTCCATTGTCCAGCGTTCATAGCAGTGAATTTTTCCCGAGCTCTGGCGGACAATAATGAAAGTTAGAGCTAGTATTAATATATAAACACACTATTGTATAAGAGTAAACGTATTGGATAGAATTATTACTCTTGAAACATATCTTGAATGTCTTGGTATTTGTTAGGGTTTCTTTTCAGCGAATCAAAGACCATGACGTTGCCCTTGTCGACTTGAATTACTAGAAGAATCTAGTGGAAGTTGTATATACATGCATGGTGAAAAGATGAGAACTAAAAAATAATAACTAGGATAATTAGAAATGCAAACCCTTAATAAGATGGTAATCGCACATACTCGAAGTTGTAAGGTAGTAGTATCACTTTCTTGAAATGCAGCCGATTCAAGGTCCTAAGGATTGTTGCTAATGCTATTTTTGGTTGGAGCCTTACTTGGTTTTGACAAACTAATGATGGGTCCATGAAACCTATTCGGTGATAACCCTGCTTTCTCATCGTAGTAAGTTCCAGACTACAGAAAATGAAAGACAAAGTTAATTAGCGGATGCATTAATTTATTAATTAGCACATGAATTGCACCGTCACTTACCAACACCAGGCCATGATAAGATCGGTATTCAGGGAGTCAAGATGGTAAATTTCATAAATATCCTTGAATTGCAGCCAGACCAACTTCTCGCCTTCACCAGCAAAATCATCCAGTCTAACAAGCATGCCAATCATCTCCAGGCCCTCTTTAGATGTCTTCATGTAAAAGTCATGAAATCTGCGCATCTGAGTAGGCAGTTTCTTCACCAACTCTGGCCTGACAAGAGATTTCTCATGCTCGTAGTGCCATCTAGGTACGAAGTTTTTGTCCCGAGAAGGTGATTCGTGGCCGAGAACAAATTCTAGTGGGAGTCTTGTTGCTTCTTGCATTTGAATGACATGCGCTACTTGTTCTGCGTCCATAAGTGCAAGAGCTCGTTCAAGTGCAGTGAGGCCAGAGCCAACGTAAGTCTGTACTCCCGACGTCGACGCTTGTGTTGCCTTCTTCGTTGAAGGCTCTTTCGCTGACGTCGACGCTTGTGTTGGTTTCTTCTTCTTCCTATAATCCTGAGGCATCGTTGACCCCGGTACTTGGTCGATATAACTATTTGGTGACCCTCTCCGTCTCTTCTTCTGTAGGGACTTCTCCAGGGAGCGGTCATAATCAGTTTTCAACTTTACCTGTTTCTTTTCATTTTCCTGCCACTCTATGAAAGCTTTGAGTTTCACCGGATCTACTTTATTCTTTTCTTCCAGCTGCTGCTCCCTATAATCCATAGTTACTTTATGAAAATAATCCTTTACTTGTTTTTGGCACTCCACCTCATTTTCAGATTCTGTCATGACATATGGTAGCTTTCTTTTAACGGGTTGCTTTTTCCCTTTCTTCGTCGGGGGCTTCGGATTTGGCGGGGGCATAGACTTGGTAGATCGTGACTGGGACCTCTTGGGAGCTAGCTTCGAGGAAGATTGCTTTGGTGAAGGTTCCTTCGGTGGTGATTGATGACGAGGGAGGTCATCGTCATTATCGCTCGCACCAGCAGAATTCGCAGGTTGTGGAGACGGTGAGCGATGAGGACTCGGTGGCAATCTCGGTGACGGGCCGGGAGTTGGTGGCTGCTACTCGGCAGCACTCTCGGTTATCGGTGGCTACTGCTCAGCAGCACTCTCAGGTATCGGTGGCTGCTGCTCGGCAACAATCTCAGGTATCAGTGGCAGTATCTTAGGTATTATGATGTAACGTTTGGGCCACAATATGATACCGTGAAGAGCATCCTGCAGTGTCCTTTCCCCGTCACCTCCTGGGATGTCTAGCTCCATTTCGTTAAACTGTAGGTTAGCAATCTCCTCCATAGCAACTGAGGCGTAGCCAGGTGGAATCTGCATGCCGTGGCTTGTACGTCCTGGGAGATGTGCAAAAGCACTTCCGTACGTCACCTATATATCAAAGGTAGAGAAATGATGAAGTTATTAAATGCCTGAGACATGCATCAGAGGTTGAGATATAATTGCATGTATAATCATATTTATACCTTCATTGTGATGTTGCCGATCGGCTTGTGCAGCTCACATGCGGTGCGCTGACAAAGTTCATCCACTGGGTACCGTTCGTTGTCCTCTACTTGAACTTCTTCTTGGTTTGCCCTTTGTTCTTCGGGGGCCTCTGTGGAAGCACAACTGCTTTTACGAGCGGAAGGGCTAATGATGGGATCCACCGGTGCTTGGGGCAGTGCTCCAGAATGGGTGATCTCAGCTACCGCGGCGGCCACTCGTCGTTCAATCTCTGCATTCATACGTTCATGTTGTTTAAATTTATCCTCCATCGTCTCGCGCCACTGCGCCAGTTCACGCTCTTTTCTTCTTTTGCGGCTTCTATAGGTGTCATCGTATCCCTTGAAAGCATACTTCCATGGTACAACCCCGTACCCCCTGCAACATCCTGGGTGTTCCGGATTCCTGACCGCCAAAGTGAGCTCATTGTTCTCTCTGTCAACAGTCAATGAGATACCGTCCAGGTGTCCTAGAGCCCCGTTGGTAAATGAGATACCGTCCAGGTGGCTGCGCGAACACGATCTGACGGTCCAGGTGGCCTAGAGCCCTGTTGGTAAATGAGATACCATCCACCCCACGTGTATAGATGGCCATTTGGCACGAGCACGTTGGGCTGGCACGAGCACGGTCTGAAAAAGCACGGTCCTGGCACGACGACGATAGTGCTAGTGTCAGGCACGACACGACGTAGTGCCAGTGCCTGGGCCGCCAATTAGGCCCGTAGTGCCGGCCCAGGCCGGCCCGTTAGAGGCACGGTCTTTCGACAGTTGGATGGCCGCCGGGGGGAGGGTCCATCCAATCCGACTGTTGGAGGGGTGCGTGTATATAAGCCACGGTGCCCTCCCAGCCCCCTCCCCACACAAACCCTAATTCATTTCCTCCACCGCCTCCCGCAGTCGCCCGCCCCCTCCTTTCCTGTCTCTCGCATAAGGCGACGCCGGCTCCCTGCTCTCTCGTCGCCGTCTTCCTATCTTCTTCTCGAAATCCGGCAGCCTCCTGAGCCACCAATGGCCGGCTGTGGCACACGGCGTGGCCATGTATGCCCTTCTTCTAGATCTCATATCCTCTCGTGTCTCGTCTAGTCGTCTTCTCCCTGCCGTTCTCACCGTCATCGACCTCGTCGGTAGGTCTAGTGCTCCGGATCCGCGTAAGTCCTGCTCGCCACTCCTCTCTCTCTCTCTCTCTCCATTTTGTCATGCTAACTCTCTGTTTTCTCTAGATTTAGGGTTGATTTGAATCCGTTGAGGAACCAGAGGCTCGGATCTGTGCTTCGTGTACGTCACCGCGATCCTGGTGCTCCAGCTGTGAAGGTATGAGCAAACCTAATCTTACCCTAACCCTAACTCTAACCTAGAATTTGTACTAACCTACTTTCTTTTCGTGAAGCCGTTGAGGGACCGGGGCGCCAGCGAAGCACGATGGCCAGCTCCGACGAAGAGACTGTCGAGGTCGGTTTCAACGAGGAGAGGCGGATGTATGGGATGGCCAGAGATGACGATGATGATGACATCCGAGAGGACGCCAAGGCACTGATGGGCCATAACAATCAGGGTCCCATCGATCTCGACGGTGATGACGAAGAGGGGGGCGAACCTGTGGCGGGCAACAAGCGCACGCGTCCCTCTACCTCGCCTGTGTGGGAGGATTTCCAGAAGCTCTTCAAAGTCGTCAATGGTAGGAAGGTTAGGTATGGTGCTAAGTGCCTCCATTGCAACAAGGAATACTCTGCTCTCTCTAGTGGTGGCACTGGTCATCTCCGCCGGCATACGAATAAATGTGAAAAGAGGAAAGAAAAAATGTCGCATGTCTCAGTCTCAGATTTCTTTTAATCCTGATGGTAGTATGCGTAATTGGGAGTACTATCCTATGTTTGCTCGTATTGCACTTGTTAAATTGATTGCTAGACTTGATGTGCCTATCTGTATGGGTGAAAGTGATGTGTTTGAAGAATACATTAAAACTACTCATAATCTTAAATATTCAGGTGTCTCTAGGCAAACCACAACTAGAGACATACAGAAATACTTTTCTGAGTGCAAGGCTAAGCTTGTTGAGACTCTTAGTTCATCTGCTATTAATTATGTGTGTCTCACCTCTGACATCTGGTCTGGTAATGCCAAAGAGGACTATCTTAGTGTTGTTGCTCATTACATAAACTCTGATTGGCAAATGGAGAAGAGGGTGCTTGGTCTTAGGCTTATTGATGTGTCCCACAATGGACAAAACAATGTTGATCGTGTTGCAAATGTGCTTGCTGATTATGGTTTGTCTGAAAAGGTGTTGTTGTTACTTTAGACAATGCATCATCAAATGTTTCAGCAATGCAGAAGCTTAGACTTATACTGTCTAAATACCTTCATATTGAGGTGTCTGTTATGTCTGTTCCTTTTAATGATTGTGATGAAGAGAATGTTCATTCTATGTCCTTGCATCAGCGTTGTGCATGACATATCATTAATCTCATTGTTAAGGAGGCACTTACTGATCTTAAGCCTTTGATTGAAACATTTAGAACTGTAATATCTTGGCTGAACTCATCTAATCAAAGAATTGTTGCATATAGTAGTTACTGTGTTGCAACTTCTGTCAGGCCTAGAAAGTTTCAGTTGGACATGGAGGTAAGGTGGAATTCTACCTATCTGATGCTTAAGCATTTGTGTCCTCATAGGAATACATTCACTACTTTTGTCCATGCTAACTATCCCAGGGCTGATAGTGGTCAGCTGCTTTTAAATGATAAACATTGGGAAATGGCAGAAAAAGTGCTTAAATTTCTTGAACTATTTTATGATGCAACTGTTGCTTTGTCTGCTGTTTACTATCCTACATCTCCACTTATGATTCATTATCTGGTTAAGATTGCTAAACACCTAAAGACTTATGCTAATGATCCTCACATCAGATCTGTGGTTCAACCTATGATAGAGAAGTATAACAAATATTGGAGGCATATACCATTGCTTTATTCTTTTGCATTCATCTTGGACCCTAGAGCTAAAATGAAAGGTTTTACTAGAGTGCTTAGGAGGTTAAGCAATCTTACTGATACAGACTATGCAGCTTACTTGGTTACCACTAGAGCTCGTCTTACAGATGTGTACAACAAGTATGAGGAGAAATATGGGGGTGTTAGGTTGAGGAGGTCTGACCCTCCTATCTTGTCTGGTAAGAAAAGATCTACTTGGGATGAAATTTATGATGATGATGAAGGTAATGTTGGTGGTAATGATAAGCAACCTCTAGCTGCTACTCTAAGCATGTCTATAGATACCTCTGCAACTGCACTGCTGCATGCTGCAACTGCTTCAGCTTCTAATGCTTCTAAACTTGTATCCTGTAACGCCCCGGGTTTTCAGTGAGGAAAACCCGAGCCCCTGTACCTTTGTGATAGTCCCGGGATCAGTGGCTATCGCGTACAGATCTCATCAAAGAAGGTAAATCACAACCATACCTCGCATCACACAAATATTAGTACATAATTTATTACATGTCCATAATTGAGTACAACATTACAAGCCTCTTGGCTGAATCAGAGTGAAATTCTACGCAGCGGTAGCTAGCATCTCAGAAGGGTCTCCATCTTTTATTCTTCACGCCCACAGGCATCCTTGACCGAAGCGACACATCCCTCAGTCGTACCATCCGTCGGTGTTGTTGTCGAAGTCGGACTCGTACCCTGCACACCCAAAGTCTATCCCCAAGGAGTGGGATAGGTCCATGTCACCAACTGTATGCAGCTTTAAGTACCCAAAATGCCTTCTCCTGCCGGTTTTTACCCCACGCACGCCAAGAACCACTATTCCCATCCCAACACATGCATTCGCGAAGCTCAGCGTATATACACGCTTATATATAACATAGTAGTAGGGCAATCAAGGACAGGATAATAAAAGAAGGCAGTGCAAGGTTCATCATCATGCATTTAGAGTAAAGCGCTAGCATTCTACATAGCAATGCCTAATAGGAATTTCAGAATCAGTCGGGCTTGGACACCTGCGTGCGAGAAGTCATCGGCGGCGTAGTCATCGGTGTAGTTGATCTCCGAGCTCAGCTCCCCGGCTCCAGCTGCTCCTATTAACACGCAATTAAAATAAAGGCGGGTCCTATTGCAATTAACTCCAAATGAACAACAATTAAGAGCCAAAAGAGAGCGAACACTAGCCTAACCTGGAGTTTATAATTTTAGAAGAGCTTTGGAAAAGATTTCATATTTTTCGGAGTCAAAACGGATTTTCTATAATTTTCCAAAAGTAAAATACATTTCTGAAATTAAAATACGCTTTCACAATACTGATAACTATATGCTAACTATAGGCTAGCTCTAGCCGACTCTAAACTACCTATAAGCTGGCTGCAGGCTGACTCTATGAGCTGACGGGGCTGCCACCTAGATGGCTATAAGCCAGCTCTTGCACAAGTGGCAGCCGACTGTGCAGCCCATGTGGCCGGCGCACGGGATCCCCGCGGGGTCTGGTGCGGCACAGCCCAGCGTAGGCGGTGGTATGGCTTACTTCTGGTTGGCTAAGCCACACAAGATCCAAGGGATCTGCTGCGGTTCAGGGTGGAGCAGGCAGCGGTGTGGCTGAGGTGCGGTTGGTTCGGTGCACAGGATTCGGCGGATCCGGTGCGGGCAGGTCAGCATGTGGGCAGGTCTGTGTGCTTGTGTGGAGAAGAAACCCAGCTGGGTCCAGGCAGGGGAGGTAGGTGTTCGAGGTTATGCTCCTACGGAGCGGCGGGCGGAAAGGAGCTCGCCGGCGGTAAGGTGGCGCGGCGGTTGGACAACGCACGACTCGGCGTGCGAAAGGAGGTCCTAGGGCACCGCTAGGGTCAAGAAAAGAGCAGCCTTGGCTGGCGTCAACCTACGGCGACGAGGTCTCAGCCGCGGCGGATGGGCAGAGGTTCGCGGCGGCGCGGTCACGAACTTGGGATCGCGACCTGGACGGCTTGGATAGCGTCAAAGCGACCAAACGGCGGCACGACCTCACGCGCGCGTGCGTCCGGCCCTGGGGGGAAGCTCCCGGCCGAGCACGACGACGCATCAGGAAGAGACCTGAGCGGCGAAGACAGGTTGATGGCGCAGTGTCGGTGCCTCCCGCTCGCGAGAGCGCACGTACGCGTGCGTGCGTGTGTTCCGGCTCCGAGTCTGGCACTCACGCGTCTGGGCGGTAGGGGTGCCCACGGCGGCGAGAGCAGGAAGGACGGCGGTGCGGTCGTGACAAAGGCGACGCGACTGGCGACTCGCGAACGGAGCGACTCGGGTATGAACAAAGCGGCCACGCGACGGCTCGAATTGGTGTGCGCGCGTGTGCAGAATGCCGGCGGCACAGCCATGGCGGCACGGAGCCGACGGTGTGTGCACGGCGACGGCTCAGAGAAAAGGAAAACGGCAAGCAGGCTTAGGCTGGGCGGTGTTCAGGGTCGAGGTGGCAAAAAAGGCTCGGATTTGGGATCGATGGTTCGACGGACACACGTGCGCCAGTGCGTTGGGGTTCGCGGCGACGGCACGGCAGAACGTCGAGCTCGGTCACGGACAGGGGAAGCAGGGGCTCGGCCCCTCGGGCCGTGCATGCTTGTGCGCGGTGGTTCGGTCAGGAAGCAAGACCGCGACCTGGCAGGTGGACGCATGCGTGCGTGTGCGTCCTGGTCAGGAGCCCCCGCCCAAAGGACAGGACCCTGGCTCCTTGGGTGCGTGCGCGTGCAAGAGCGTGTGTGCCGGTAGCGAAACGCGGCGGCGAGACAGAGCTCAGCGGCACACGGCACCGGAATGAAAGGGAAACGACTCGGGCAACAAGCAAGGGAGCGCGCACGTCGTCGATGGCAGTGGCACCTGCAAAGTGTCCGGCATGACGCGAAGGCCAGCACACAGTCGTCGGCGGGTCGCGCGGCGGCGCGGCGCGGCTCTCGGCTTGAGTAGCTCCGGCTCCTGGGCAGCGCGGTGCCTGAACTTCGCGGCGTCGTCAGCGCTTCCACGGACGCGGTGACCTCCGGCTTCAGGCGGCGCAGCTCTTCACGGCTCGGCGGCTCCGGGACGGCATCGAGGTTCACGCATGGTGGGCAGCGCGGAACGCGACTGCCCTCCGAGCTTCTTCCCCGCCCCCTGCGCCTTCCTCCCTTCCTCTCGACCTCGACTCCTCCTCCCTCCTCCTCTACAGCCAGGTGATGGCGGTGGATTTTGGGGAAAAGTCCCCAAGCGGCGGCGGAACAGGGGTGCCGGCTGGTGGCGGCTTTTATAGGGCGGCGCGGCTAGGGTTTGGGGGAGATGGATGGACAGCGGAGCAGGCATCTGGGGGTATGTGGAGCTCATCTGCTCCCGGGCAGCGGACATGGCTGGCGTCGGCGCGACGGACCTCCCGTCCCCCACGGCGGCATCACGGGATAAAGCAGAGAGAGGAGAAAAGGTGGGGGAAAGAAGGGGCTGACCGGCGGGGTCCGCGTGTCAGCGACACAAGAAGGGGGTAGGTGTTAGCTGGGCTGGCGGGCTGAAAGGGTAGGTGGGCTAGCGGTTTGTGTAGGCCGGCGGTGAAAGAAGGGGGAGGTCCGGCAGACTTAGCAAACAAGGTTTCGGCCCAGGCTGGTTTAAGGTTTTTCCTATATTCCTAAAGCCTTAACTCCTATTAAACTTTAGATTCAAATTTGAGCCCCACACAATAAAATCCAAATAAAAATCCAATAAGCTCCAAAGTTCTCACATTAGCATTTTATATTTCCTAAATTTATTATTTAGCTCAAAATAAATCTAGGAAATTAGGGAAGGATCAAAGAAGGCAACCTTAAATTTTAATTATGCACTCAATTTCACATCGAAATTTTGAAATCCACATTTTTGCATTGCTAACATTCCGGAGAAATTCCAGGATGTTACATCCTACTTAGACTGTTACACTGTGAATCAGTTAACTGATGAATTTAATATACTCAACTAGTGGCATCAGCACAGACTTACATATCAGTTCTATCAATTATGGCTAAAGATATTTTGACTGTTCCTATGTCTACCATATCTTCAGAATCTACTTTTAGCATAACTGGCACGATCATTGAGGAGCGGCGGAGGAAGCTGAAGCCTGAAATGGTGGAGATGTTGACCTGCATCAAGGATTGGGAAGCTGCAGCAGCAAGGATGCAACAGATGGTGGAGGACAAGGAACTTGAAGAAGCATTTGAAGAAAATTACCTTGATTGATTATCATTTATGTAATGGGACTGTAATATTTAGAACTAAACTCTGGACTTGTAGTATTTAGGGTTGAACTATGAACTTTTGTATGGAGCTTGGCTGTACCCTTTTTCCCTGCCTAGGCTTTCTCACAAGAGTGAGTTTTACCTAGGCATATTTTTAATGAGGCAGCCATTGCACAAGCTCCCCTTTTAATTATCATTTTCCTTCACATATCTGTGTTCTGTGTGTTTCTCTTGATTTGGTGGTTTTCATGTTATTTGTTAAGTTATATTTATAACCTCCTTCTTATTCTGAGCACATTGATGTGCTTTGCTGGTTTAGTGCCAGGGCCGGCACAACACTCTTGGCCCATCGGCACGGCACGACACGTTTAAGGACCTATAGTGTCGTGCCAGTGCCTGAGATTTGGCACGGCGGCCCTAACAGGCACGACACTATTGCTAGCTGGGCCGTGTAGGGCCGTGCCGAATAGGGTTGTGCCTGACCGTACCCGTGCCAGGCCCGGACCGGGCGACCCGTTCGGCCGTCTATACCGAAGTGTCCCGCGGCCTGTGCGCGCCTGCCGTCGTCGGAGGTCACGCGCCTTGCTTGCTTGCACCGGAGGTCGTCGTCTCCGCTTCCTCGGCGACGCCACCTGTGGCCGAGTGCCTCCTTTCCCGTGCTACGCCTTCGCACCTACTCGCCGCAGAGCACTCCGCGCGCGCGGCGCAGACCCGTGGCCCTGGCGCGCGCATGTCGCCGCCTACTCGTCGTGTGGTGTGGCCCTCCATCCCGTTCTCCACCTCCGAGGTAAGCACCCGCACTTTCGGCGCCTCGCCTCCTGCCTCTGCCATGACCATGTCTAGCACAGCGCGCTCACCTTGAGCACCAATCTTTTCGTCAAATTGCATCTGCGCACAGTACGTGGAGGTTGCCGTCGCCCTTACACTACAACTGCAAAGTTCAACGGCAAATTGATGGTTTCTTTGCACAAGTTTCCCTTACACTACAACTGCAAAGTTCAGCCGCAATTTGATGGTTTCTTTGAACAAGTTATCGATCAGAGTATAACCAGCAACACTCATGGGATGGCGCTAAGACTTCACTCTGCCTGCTGGCCCTGCTGTCAAAAGGCAGGTAGATGGTGATGTTTAGTGTTCACAGTTAGTTTGCAATATATGTCTCTAGCTGCAGCCTGCAGGTTCTACTTTGTGCATGGTAGATCGATTGGCCACCATTTGACTGATAAAGCTTAGCTTTCAGGCCACCATTTTGACTGATAAGGTGGCACCACGCAAGTTGATACTCTAGAAATGCTGGAATAGGAACACGGGAGAATAATCAACCAGTCACCAGCACATTAGTTGTGGAAATGTGAGATGCATTGAGGTTCTGTTCAACTTCATATTCCAATTTGGTGAAATTTGTTTCACACAAAGGACAGAACTATGATTCAGATTGGAGATCAGACGTCAGGGACAAACCAGAATCAATTAGAGCCCAGATGTATGGAATGAGCTGCCAGTTCTTGCAGAGAGACGACGAGCACAGCCGGCCAACTGTGAAGGCTTGATCGATGATCTGCAGAATGGAGTGAAATGCCTCAGCCCATGCTTCAAATGACATATCAAGAACTATTTCAAAATGAAATGTGTCACACATTTTTTATCATTTCGAAAAAAGAACAAAGAAGATTCATATTTAAGTCATGCAAAAGGTCAGTGCAGTGAAGTAGACAATTTTCTGAGCCCATGCATATTGTTTATGACCATTGGGGCCTGTTGCAACCAATGCTAATTCTTAATAATAATAATAGGAAACACTACCAGTACTAATCATTTTAGTTTTATACTTTCTTAATTCCCATAAGCTCTTCACTCTGACAATGTAATTGCTAGCTTTACTTTTCTTGTTGTCCTAATTCTTCTCAGTTTACTGCTAGAAAAGTTGTAGCGGAACTGTCGCTGCTTCCCTGACCCCACCGTGCAGAGCCGTGGCCCCCAACCCACAGGTGGCCTGCCGCAAAAAGAATCTTTCCCGGCCCATTTTCCCCTCTCCCCTGCCCCAGATCCGCCGCGGCCAGCATCATGGCGGCGCCGCTGGCGCTGATGAGCGAGCTCGTGGAGGAGATCCTACTCCGCATCCCGCCGGACGACCCCGCGAGCCTCGTCTGCGCCGCCCTCGCCTGCAAGCGCTGGTGCCGCCTCGTCGCGAGCGTGCGCTTCCGCCGCGTGCTCCGCGAGGTCCGCCGCGGGCGCGCGCTTCCGCCGCATGCTCCGCGAGGTCTGCCGCGCGCGCGGGGCACCGCTGCTCAGCTTCCTCTGTGATCTCAGGGCCGGCGGGGATTTCCTCGCCCGCTTCGTCCCTACGACGCCCTCCTCCTCCTTCCGCCCGCCCCGCGCTGACTTCCAGGACCTGCGGGCGCACAACGCGCGCCACGGCCGCGTCCTCCTCCACACCTACCCCTACAGCCGCGGGCACTTCGCCTTCCTCGTCTGGGACCCACTCACGGACGAGTGGCGGGAGCTGCCCAGGCCGCCGCAGTACCCGGACAGCTGGAAGGCCACGGTGCTCTACGCCTCCGTCACGGCGCCCGGGTGGTGTGACCACGTCGACTACCACCGCGGGCCCTTCGTCGTCGTCTTCGTGGGCACCGATGATGACGAGATGTTCACCTACGTCTACTCGTCGGAGGCCGGGGCGTGGAGCAAGCCGGTCTTTTCCGAGCATCCCGGTGACTCTGTCGGGTGGGAGCGCAGTGCTCTCGCAGGAAATGCTCTCTACTTTGTGCTTGAGAAGAGTGACAGGATGGTCAAGTATGATCTGGGCACGCAGGAAATGTCCGTGGTGGAGCTGTGTAGGATCGATGGCCTATAGATGGGGGGTTGAATATGGGCCTTCTTCAAATTTCTAGAACATGAAACAAACCTTAACCTATATCTCTAGTGTTGCCCATCTAAAAGGGTTTCTTTCTACCAACTAAGCATACTAGCAACAAAGTTCCTTAGCAAGATGCACACTAACAAGATAAAAGCACCCTAGTCAAGATATGAGACAAGCAAAGCACACAAGGAAAACTAGGACAAAGAAACTTAAGAATTGAAAGTAAATGCTGAAATTAAGTGCACAAAAGTAGAGCAAGAGGACTAGAGACAACCAAATTTTTCCCGTGGTATCGAGAAGTTGACGCTTCTCCCTAGTCCACGTTGGAACACTCACAAAGAGTTTTGCTCCTCCTCAAGCCACTTAGACTTGAGTGCTCACTAAGGGTACCCGTTCTCCATCTCCGGAATGGTGGGTCTCAATCCATTTACACCAAGCACTTCCCGGGGCTCCCACAATCTCCAAGAGCTCACCAAGAACCTCCAAACACTGAGACCGTCCAGGAGCCGTCAAACTCCAAGAGTAACAAGCTCACACACTTTCACTTGACCAATGCACGCTAGCCATAGAAAGCACCTTGAAACCATTGATCACCAAGATAGAATTCCCCTTGGCAAAGAAGATGAATTCCAAAAGAACAAAGCACTAAATCCTTCTCTCCTTGGCTGTTGTGGTTCTTCAGAGTGGCAAAGGAAGCTCAAGAGATGCAGCGGGAGTCCTATTTATAGGCCTAGCATGGGAGGCTAGCTGTTGGAAAAGTCCTTCTGAAAAGTAGTACCGTCGGATGAACCGACGGTTCCCCTGGCCATAGCGTCGGTTCATCCGGTCACACTGTGTCACGAAATATAGCCATTGAACCTAACCGTTGTACCCATTTATCCGACGCATGCACCAATGCTGCGTCAGTTTATCTGGTGATGAAGCCTTAACACTCAGCGCGTCTCTGTATGGAATAAACATAGGCGCCAGATGAACTGTTGAGTACTCTGTGTTGCGTCGTTTCATCTAGTGCTGAAGCAACTCCTGTCAGTGCGTCTTTGTATGATTTAAATGCTTGCACCGGATGAACTGATGCTCTGACCGCCATTTCATCCGGTGCTGAAGGCAATTGACTCCAAACCTTACTGTTACCAAACCCTAGGTCACCGGATGAACCATTAATGCACCATTGGTTCATCCGGCGGTGCTTTTTCTCTGAAACTGCCACTGAGATTATCCGGTGCAACTAGGAATGGGGGCGTCGGTTCATCCGACGCTACCCTTTATTTGCAGTTCAACTCATCCAATTCTGCCTTTGAGTTGTTCTTCAATTCTTTTGCTTCCAATGTAGTCCCATGAGTAAGTTGAGCTGTTTAGCAACCAAGGATCTTGATAGTGCATGAATATAGCATAGCATTTGGCATGGTCAAGCTACTAGTGTGTGAACCCCTCTTAATAGTACGGTCAAACACTACAAACTAGTAAATCCAAGTGTCCTTCATCTCCTTGTGACACTTGGAACTAGCAATGTCCTTAGCCTTGTAGTATTCGTCCATTGATCATCCATAATTTCAAATTGAGGTGTATCATTTCACTTGTATCTCATGACAATAACCCAAGATTAAATCCGCTACAAAACAAAGGTTAGTCACAAGAATACGGTTGTCATTTATCACCGAAACACACCCTTACCAAAGGTGCGCTAAGGCCTAGATGCTTACAATCTCCCTCTTTTTGGTGATAGATGACAACACAAGTAGAGATATACGAGAATTTGAAATTAAAGCATAAACTCTACAACTAATGCAAGGATAAGATATAAACAAGCATACATGCATTAATTAAATAAGCACACAAGCATGAGTAGACATGTAAACCACCATCAAGAACAAGATCCAAATACATGTCTCATCATGAACTCCACAAAACAACAAGGGGCACAAAAACTCCAAAAGCACACTCCCAAGCTCCCCCTATATCTACTCTCCCCTATCTATCTCCCCCTTTGGCAACGAGCACCAAAAAGGGACATAGTCCTGCTGAGGTGGAGGAGAAGCCGGCGGTGTCGAGGAAGTAAGAGTCACCGAAGGCGCGACGTGGAACACGGAGGTGTCACCATCCTCGGACTCGAAACCTGACATCTCTGAAGAACGTACTGGTGAAGAAACTAGAGCGGTGTCAGTGCCGGTGGTAGAAGTAGGAAGAGCCTGAGAGCTCGCCACTGGCGGATCCTCTGCCATCTCTGACTTGATCTGCTGAGTGATCGTGCGAAGAGTGCTATCCTCCTGATCGAGGCCCTCTATACGAGGAGTGACCATGGACGGAAGAGGTGAGCTGGCACCCAAGGAAGGACGAGCTGGAGTCTCGAACACAAGAGGTCCTATCGGAAACGGAGACATCAGCTGGGTCGACGGAGTAGTCATCTGAGAGAACAGACCCTCCCTGAGCTGCTCTAGGAAAACTGTCATCTGTGGAGTAGTGATCGGCTGAGTAGCAAACATCCCCGTCTGAAGTAGAGGTGAAATCAGGACGGTCGGGATGGGGAGGCTCACAAGACCACTAGTTGGAGGGAGAGATGCTGTCAGATCTGGCTGGAGCAACTACTAGGTAGGAAGTGTAGGTAGCTGAAGCCTCGTGTGCTGAAACAATTGGCCCAGGCAGGTGGACATGAAAGAGAACATCTGAGCTGTCATCATCTGCTGCCTCTGAGCCTCATGCTGCTGTCGGATACTATCAAGGATCACCTGCTGAGCCTCCTGCTGCCTCTGAAACTGAGCCTGCATCTCTCGCTGAATCTCCATCATGGCTCTAGACTGGTCTGCCACGGACTGGATCACTGAAGTAAGAGAGTCAAGCTGAGTGACCTGAGAGGTGGTATATGGGGAATCGGTGACTGCCTCTCGCTATCCTGGCAAACTCGAGCCTCCAGCCTCGTCGTCATGGATACGACAGACACAAAAGACAAGCTGTGGCTCGGGCTCAAAGTCCTCGTCCTCACTAGAATCCTCGGTGTCGGTGGCAAGCTACTGAGGTAGAGGTGCCTCAGCTAGTGCAAGTAGCTCGTCTTGATGTGCTGCCTCATCCATAGCTGCCTCGGCTACTGCATGACCCTGAAAGTCCTCCAGTGCTCTCCTCTGTCCTCTGGGCCCCTGCCTCATGTCCCCTGGCATCGGAGGCTGATATGTCTTGAAAACATACTAGGATCGCTCCAAGACTGTGGTATAGCGTTGAGCCTCCAAGCGAGATAGGATCCAGCTGATCTAGTGAGCAAACGGGAACTGACGAGTCATCCCCATGCCATCCATGATCTCATCCTTGATCTCACTGAGCATGATATCCACAATGTCGAAAGGCCGGAGAGTCATGATATAGAGAAGAAGCCAATGCTGGACACCGGTGATCGACTCGGTGTTCGCCATCCTGAAGAGCAAGGACCTCCTGAGAGCAAAGTGGACCACGTAGGCCTCACGAGTCAAACGGTCAGGGGTCCGAGCAGTGCCGGGGAGAAATAGCTGCTAGAATAGAAAGCTGATGTCCTCATCTGAAGGTGCAATCGGAGTGTGAGCACGACGAAGAGCCTCAACGTCGGGGTAAGCCAAGTAGTGAATAGACGTGTCGTCGACTGGCACCCCAAGCAGCTGAGCAATACCTTCTCTGGTGAGTCTGAACTATTGTCCCATAAACATGAACCACATCGAGAGTCGGCCATCCTCAATGTACACGGTGGCGTATAAGACACGGACCCACTCTGGCACATATCTCGGCCTATCACTGACCAAAGCTGCAAGTCCCGGAATGAAGTCAAAGTGGGGGAGTATCAGGACTCCAACTGCTACTGCTCTGAGGGCTGTCCACTGAAGCATCCTGTGTTGGCTGAGCTGTGACCCCTTCTTGACATAGGAAGCATAGAAGCTCTCCTGAAGGATCGTCCAGAACCGGGGATCACACTCCTCTCAGCAACGAGGGAACCACTCATCCTCCACGACAAACCTCAACTTCCAGATCTCCGGCCCGGATAAGCTCCTCAAGTCGCTGAGATAGACCCCAAAGGCCTCGGATGTCCGTGAGCCAATCTGAATCTCAGGGCCCTCCTGAGGCTAATCCTGCTGCTCCTGCTCAACCTGCTGCTCTGCTGCTGTCCTCCTGTGCCTCGGAGTAGGCTGAGTGTGGCCACCACAAGTCCGAGGACTAGTACATGGCGCAGAGGAGGGAGACTCGGTCTCTGTCAGACGTGTACGGCCTGAACACTGTAACAGCTGCTGAGTCTGCTCCTGGGGCTACTCCCCCTGACTCTCTGCACTGCTTCCGATACGAATGCCCCTCTGTGGCTGTCCCTGGGTATCCGGTATACTAAGCACATGCTCCCATTCCTTGTCCTGCTTGCTCTTCTTTTTCTTCGGCTCCACAACTGGTCATAATCCATTTTGTGAACAGTTGAATAATCTTGATGATGGTCTGCATGTATTTGCATAGTACTTCCTCTGTATCAAAATATTGTCGTCATTGACTTTTTACTACTACTTGCACCATTCGTCTTATTAAAAAATTGTGCAAGTAAACTTTATTTTGTTTGCTATATGTTTTATTATTGTATGTATTTTAAGTATGACTTATCCTTTTACATGTTTGTAATAATTTTTTGAATAAGACGAATGATCAAAATTGTAAGAAAAAGTCAACAGCGACAAATATTTTGATACGGAGGGAGTATATCATTGACTAACCGTGTGAGGACTGCCACCGGAACCACCCCATAGACCTGCAGTGTGTCTATGGCCAGTCTGGTAAATGTATGTAAATGCTATGGAGACAACAACCACACCACTCATAATAGTGATACTTTGTAGACGCTTTGGAGGCTCCACGATGTCCTGAGATGAACCTCCACTCCCACCCCATGGTCCAATCTTATGGACATGGCACTTCGTACAAGGACGAGCAGCCTAGAGAAGAAGTAAAATTTAGCTGAACAGCGGAAATATATATGATGTAAATTTACTAATAATATAATAACTGTGAATTAATAAAACCATTCTTTTACCAATAAAATAAAATAAATAGAACTCTAGCTATTTCATTTCTCACCTCCTGTTGTTGGACCTGGAACTGTGGGCAGAATCCTTGGATAGTAAGTTCCATAACGTTGCCGTCACAAAAGTTTTTGTGAAACCTTTTGTAGATGACTCCAGTTGCCATGGCAAACTCTTCGGTTCCCCCAACAATAGCCCACTCACCATGCTGTACCACTACTCCCATCACTTGCAGCGTAGACCCCTTGTACCTGCATCTCACTCACAGAAGTTGCTCATCATCAAAAATTTTGATAAGAGATTCCTGTGGTGTGACTGGTTAGAGCGGTGAGCTTTAAGACGCTCCAATCCAATCTGGGTTCGAAGCTTGACATCTTCTTAATTTAAAAAACCATATAGGGGAGTCTTCTCCTATGGTTAAGTTTTTTTTGCCAAGCTTCTCACGGTGTGACCGGTTAGCCCTCGGTGTCTACCATCCAATCTGAGTTCGAAACTTGGCACCTTCTTAATAAAAAATCATAGTGCACACTACTAGGGAATGAACCTTTTGTCCTGGCAAAAAAAAAATACATTAGTATCTGTTTCTTTTGGCTCGGAAGGGGGGTCCCCTAGCCGCCCACCAATGTCACACATTAGTACCGGTCCTTGGCTGGAACCGGTACTAATGTGCGACATTAGTACCGGGTGGTACTACGGATCGGTACTAATGTGGCTGCCGCACATTAGTACCGGCTACTGTCCAGACCCGGTACTAATGTTCCCTGCATAAAAAGTCAGCTACTTCTTCCTGCCCGAGCCACTCTCCCCTCCACTCTCCAACTCGAGCTCTAACTCATCCATGGCGCCCTAAAGTAGTTTTTGCCCGGTTTGTGACGATTTCTCGATGATTTCACTCATTGAAGTGGTCTAGAGGTTAGTTACTTCATCCTCCCTTGATTCATGCTTATTTTGTTGAGTTTTATCGGTTGAAATTGGAGTATTTTGGCACTTGATAATGAGTTAGGAATGAGAATTTTTTCTATTTATATGCATTTTTGTATACGTTCTAATATAGAAAATTGCAAAGGACGTGCTGTGTTAGTTGGTTGAGATGTTGTATGTGACAATTTATTTTTTAAAATAATAATTATTTATTTGAGCATGTGTCATAATTTAATATATAAATAGTTTTAGAATTACTAGAAAGGCTAGGAGAGCTAGAATTGATTTTAGAATTATTAGACATAATTTTAGAATTGATTTTTCAGGAATAATTTTTATTTGAGCATGTGACATAATTAAATATATAAATAATTTTAAAATTACTAAAAATGCTAGAAAGGCTTGGAATGATAGAATTTGTTTTAGAATTAGTAGAAATAGTTTTAGAATTATTAGAAATGCTAGAATTTCATAGATGGGTCAAATAATTTATTGTCATTAGTATAGATGTCTACTGCTGCCGGAGGGAATGGGGATGATGGTAGTGGTGATCGTCGTTCTTCACACAGCCAGGAGAAAAACCAAAGTAGGACCTCCTGATAAACCGAAGAAAATGAGCACGTTGGCTAGAGAAATGCTTCGTTATTTGCAAGAAAAACATATAGATGCTGTTGCAGCGGGGCAGGAACCTCCTTTTGGTGGCATTTATGCTCCACCAGCAGACCCTGTTGTTGGAGATCCACCGATTAGTACTAAACCACAGGGCGATTCCAAGAAAGCTAAACCTTCGTCGTCACGTCATAAGGATGGCTAAAGTTTCTCGTATTGTATCATGTATTAGTGTTTCATATGTCGTACTTGAAATTTATGTAAGACCTTGACTTAAGTTTGTTGTATTGTATCTTGTGGATCGGATATGAACACATTAAATTCGTGTGTAAGAACTCTATTTAAGTTTGCCATATTGTATAACGTGGATTGTAAATGAAGACTTTAAATTTGTGTATGACTTTTGTTTTGAAATACTTAAAGATTGTTTGGTGGTACTTTATAGATGAATCGGCAATGGATGTACCCCGACAAGAGAATCTCCAGTGAATACATTAATGGGTTGCGTGGATTTCTAGATGTCGCGGAAGCAAACAAGCAGCCGTCTGGTTTCATTATTTGTCCATGCAAAATGTGCAAAAATCAGAAGGATTTCTCATCGATAAAGAGTCTTCACAATCACCTATAGAACTCTAGCTATTTCAATTCTCACCTCCGGTTGTTGGACCTGGAATTGTGGGCAGAATCCTTGGATAGTAAGTTCCATAACGTTGTCGTCACTAAAGTTTTCGTGAAACCTTTTGTAGATGACTCCAGTTGCCATGGCAAACTCTCCGGTTCCCCCAACAATAGCCCACTCACCATGCTGTACCACTACTCCCATCACTTGCAGCGTAGACCCCTTGTACCTGCATATCACTCACAGAAGTTGCTCATCATCAAATAATTTGATAAGAGATACCTGTGGTGTGACTGGTTAGAGTGGTGAGCTCTAAGACTCCCATCCAATCTGGGTTCGAAGCTTGACATCTTCTTAATTTAAAAAAATCATATAGGGGAGTCTTTTCCTATGGTTAAGTTTTTTTTGCCAGGCTTCTCGCACTGCTAGGGAAAGGCTCATTTGTACCGGTCTGTAACCCCCCTTTAGTACCGGTTTTCAAACCGGTATTGTTCGATTGGTACTAATGTGAAGTCACATTAGTACCGGTTTTGGAAACCGGTACTAATGGGGACATTAGTACCGGCTGGTATTGGGAGCCGGTACTAATGTGCCCGCCCTCGGCGACGTGGCATGGGACAAATTAATACCGGTTCTTGATGCCAACCGGTACTAATTTTATTTTTCTTTATTGTTTTCTGGTTTATTAATTCTATCGTATTTGATTGATTTACGTATACTAATCCTAATGCCTGATACGCTATAATATATATTCGTGTGCTATATAAAATATTTGAGATAATACTATACATGCATACGTATATATGTATTAGTATAATATCTAATATTATACTAGTACATATATTCGTATGCATGTATTATCTCAAATCCGGTAGTTGATCCAATGCAAGAACATATATAATATTGTGCATACAAAAATACAAAAAATATATATTAGTGTATATAATACATTGCATCAAAGGTTAGCAGGGTTTAATATTAGTTTTTTTTGCTCCATGACGATTGGTCCTTTGCAGAGCTTTTTCCTCTCTTGCTCCCCTGCTTAGTCGACTCTGCTGGTTCCATCGACTTCCCAGTTGCTTTTGCCGCGGACTTCCCCGATGTTTCTTCCGTGGACTTCCCTGTTACAATCACAGATGATAAACCTGAATAGAATTCTCCACCTGGCGTAATCACCTCATCTAGAAGAAATCCGCATAGTTGTTCTTGAATTGACCGGATTTTTTCCGACTCGAGGAACCCCTACTTGATGTCATCAATCTACAAAAGAATATGAACAAAGACTAAGAACTAGTACAAAAAAGAACATGGACAAATAAGAACTACATGCATGTGTCGTTTAGTTTAGTGGACGCACCCTGTCTTCAAGGTTGGTACCTTGTGCGATGCTTGAAATGGTATGCATGAACTCGCATACATAGTATCCACATAGATTGGTACCTGAAGGTTGTGTCAAGCACTGCACATGTGCGAAAACAAGGTTATGAAATATGTTTAATTATATTGGAAGACATGAGATATGCGGACTAGCAAAATACACATACAGGGAAATCATAGTGGAAATAAAGGTTCTCTTTGTACTTTCCCGGGTGCTCTACACAGAGGCGAGTCCATGCAAGTTTGATCATCTCTACGACATCTTGGTATGCGCTTCTATCTGTACTTGCCCTCAAAGAGTCGAAGATGAAGACCCTGCTAAGAGACGGACAGAATGCAAAAAGAATCCAGTGGAAGCTGTGCATACGTGTAGAAGTATTAGTTTCTTGAAATATATATGCAATGTCATTTGAAAAAGATAAAATAGATGAGATACACGTTGCTCACCCGAAGTTGTATGGCAGAAGTATGATACCCTTCTCATGGTGTTTTTCTAGATACAAATATATATAGTCCAATGTGGCCAGCTCCCATTTTCTGACACAAGTCTGATTTATCATTAGAGGATCCATGAAGTCGACGTCCCTTATTCCTCTCCTCCAGCACCGCTGCATCTCAAAGCTGCATGATTGAAATTAAATTCAAATTAAACACAAGTTAAGATAAGGTAGAATGCCTAGATCATTATTTTCGAGACTTACAGAGTCCAGCAAGTGATGAGTCCTGAGTCAATTGCATCTTGATTGAATAAGTACCAAAATTAGTCAAATTTAACACTAAAAGTTTCTCGGACACGGAAATAATGTCGATCTTCTATGGTAATTTCCACATAGGTTACACCGCTGGCTAACGCAGCCATGTACCAATCGTGCAGTTCATGCATTCTCGTTGGAAGAAACGACACCAACTGTGGCCACACAAGAGGTTTACCCCACTCATACTTCGGTCTATTTGCCCCTTCATGCTTTGGGATTGGTTCGTCCCCTCGGATTTGACCAGGAGTCAGACCTGAATCCTTATTGAATATGAGCATATGCTGCTCAAGCGTAGAAAGCACCTTGATGGGGGAGACCGATTGCTTTGACTGGGTGCCTAGTTGAGGAATTGTAGATTTAGCTCTATTCGCCAGCTTCTTCTGTTTGTCCATCTTGAGTGTCTGTCGGTCATAGTCACTCAAAGGAGGTGCCTGGGCATTTATTCGTTTCTCCTCCTCCATTTTTTTCATGAAGCGATAAAATTTGACCCGGTCAATTGGTTTCTCAACAGGTGGCTTCTTCGCTTTGAATATTTGTCTATCAAGCTTAGCCCGCACTGAAGCATCTAGCTCCTCCTGAGTCTTCTCGTAAGATAATTTCGGTTGAGGCTTCTTCGGCCTGGGCTTCGTCTGCTTCTTTGGAGGAGGGGGCGGAGGATGATGCGTAGCTCGTCATTTGGTACCCTTGCCCTTAACAGACTCATCATGCTAAGGGGGCGGACTCTCGCTTGGGTCCTGATCAACTAGAGGACTCATGCTTCCTGTTGGAGATGACGGTAGCTGATGATCTTTGCCTTCAGGCATGGGGGTGTAGATGAGGCATCAGGAAGAGGTGCTTCTGGTGAGGCTAGGCGTGCTTCTTTGACCGGTTCCATAATCTTTATGTGAGCCTTGGCCCACAATACCCAACCGTGCATGGTATCTCCAAGCACCTCTTCCCCATCAGGTCCCGGTAACTCCAGTTCGATGTCATCCCAACCGGGGACCACTCGGTCGACGACAACTTTATGGTAAAATGATTTACTGAATTCCACGCCCATAAAAGTTTCCCCTGGTTCCGGGACCTCATCAACACCATAGGCCACCGGTAACATCTTGTTTCTGAGTTGAGCGTGAAGCTCACATGCTGACCTCACTGTAATGTCATCCTCGGGGAACCGTTTGTGGCAGACCTCGGCTGCTTTTGCTAAGGCTTGGGGTGCTTCTGGTGAGGCAACCGGTGCTTCTAGTGAGGCTAGGGGTGCTTCTGCTTCCTTGACCGGTGCTTTCGTGTTTGCTGGTGCTGCATCCATTGAAGCGACACTACTTTTCCCCTTAGTAGATGGCGGGCTCATTTCATCTATGGGCCCCTGCTGAGATGATTATTTGTTAAGAGCAAGGGCCACACGCTGGTCAATGATGGCCTCCATTCTTGCCTCAGTCATTTCTACGCGCTCTTGCAATTGTCTGATTTTCCTATCTTGTTCGTCCTTGTTCCTTTTGCGCTTCTTATACGAGTCAACGTCCTCATGCCATGTGACTTTTCATGGAATCACACCTTTGCCTCGGCAACGTCCACCATGTTCTTTAGTGCCTATTGCAGCAGAAAGCTCGTCCTTCTCTCGATTAGCTATGAATGTTCCTTCGGCAGCAGCCCTAATCAAATCAACAAGCCTTGCAGCTGTCTGTCTTAGTTGCTCACCCGGTATTAATGATCCATCTTTGGGATTGAGCGTGCCACCATGTGCATAATAGTAATTTCACGCTCGGTCAGGCCACTCCAGAGTTGCCTGTACGATTCCACGTGCCATTATCTCTTGCTCCATCCGATCCCATTTGGGCAGGGCCATCACGTAACCTCCAGGGCCAAGATGATGGAATTCTTTCTTTTTACGTGCATTGGCTGTGTTAGTTGCAATCAACCTGGCGGCATCTTCCGATTGCTTGCCCTGCACAAATGCATCCTAGTGATCTCTTAACTTGGCATATCTCGGCTTCTTGAAATCGGGTGTAAGCCCCTGCTTGATGAACTCCTTGGTCAGCCGCTTCTTGTACGTCTGAAAGGAAATTGCACCCTTCTGCAGGGCCCAAGTGCGCACATCTTTCAAATCTGTGTCTTCAAGAAATGCGAAGTGTGCTTTCACCTCGGCCCAAATCATGTTCTTCTCTGTGACCGGGACAACATCTGGCCGAACCGGTACCGGGGGTTCATTCTCTTCATGTTGCTCTTCGTCCTGATCTTGATCTTCGTGCTCAGCTTCTGCTTGATCACCTTCTTCGAGTAGCGAGTTAGGTGCGTCAGCCGCTTTCCAAAACCGAAAGCTTGTTGGGATGTTGTCCCGAACAAGAGCCCCAATGTGATTTATCAACTTGACAACATTTTCATGTGGAGCTAACGGTCTCCCATCGGGAGATACTTTCGTGATGATGAAACGCCCCTCTAGCTTCTTCTTTGAGCCGCGTTTCCCACCCGGCTTTTTCTTGCTGCTCGATGCTGGCTCCTGGAAATTTAAGAACTATTAACTAATTCTCTATAATTAGTAGGTTCTTGGAAAATCATGACAAGGTACTGGTTTTTATTAATTATACCTCGGATGGTTCTCCATCATTGCTTCCTTGAGCAATTGGTTGCTCCCTCTCGTTGCCATCAGCAAACATGTTCAGGTAGCTGTCTGCCTCTCTGTGATCCTGTTCTTGTTCATTCGGTGCATCATTCATAGTATTGCGAGCAATTAAATCCATGATCATTTGCTCCGCTTCTCGGTCCTCTTCGGTTCGCACCATTGTAACTAAAATAATGTAACAAAAAATAATATGAGGACAAACTATTCCAATGATGAGACTATTAATATGAGAACAAAAAATAATAATATGGCGGGGGTCGGGAGCGTGGCGGGGGAGTAGGGAGCGTGGCGGGGGAGTCGGTAGCGTGGCGGGAGCGAGCGAGTCGAGCGAGTCGGGAGCGTGGCGGGAGCGAGCGAGTCGAGCGATTCGAGAGTGAGTCGGGAGCGAGTCGAGCAACTAAAATTTAAATAGCATTTACATCCACATTTAAATAGCATTTACATCCAAATTTAAATAGCATTTACATCCAAATTGAATTCTAAATCAAATTCTAAATCAAGTTCTAAATCAAATTCTAAATCACATTTACACCAAAATTCTAAATTCTAAATTCTAAATTCTAAATTCTAAATTCGAAATTCTAAATTCGAAATTCTAAATTCTAAATTCTAAATTCTAAATTCTAAATTCTAAATTCTAAATTCTAAATTCTAAATTCTAAATCTAAAACTATATTTGTAATTCTAAATCTATATTTCTAAATCTAAAAATTCTAAATCTATATTTCTAAATCTAAGTTTCTAAATCTAAATCTTTATTTCTAAATAATATAAATTCTAAAACAATATTTAAATCTATATAAATTCTTAAAAAAAGTGGGTCGGGCTCGGCGCGCGCGAGGCGTGGCCGTGGACCGCGCACGTACCGAGCGAGGCGCGAGGGGCGGCGACGGCGGACGGCGGGGCAGGGACGGCGCAGCGGCCAGCGACGGCGGACGGGGCGGCCGGGTGACGTCGGAAGGCGGGGCGGCGAGCACGGCGGGGGCGCGCGGCGATGGCGGACGGTGCGGGGCGGTTGTGCGACGGCGGACGGGGGACGACGACGCGCCCGCGGAGATCGACGACGACGGCCGGCGGGGACGACGACATGTTCGACGACGGCGCTCGGCTCGGTGCGGGCCGGGAGACGGTGCGGCGCGGCGCGGGAGACGGCGCGACGCGGGGGACAGCGGACGGCGAGGACGTCGGGACGCGGCGACGGCGGTCGGCGGGGCGGAGACGAGGGGCGGCGGGGCACCGGCGACGGAGACGAGAGGGGCGGCGGGGCACTGGTGCATGCAGGAGACGAAGAGGAGCAGGGGATCGGAGTTGGCTAAGTGTTGGGGAAGAAAGGGGGCGCCGCCTTATACCTACCCACATTAGTACCAGGGCTAAACTAGCACCGGTACTAATGTGGACATTAGTACCAGTGCTAGTTTAGGCCCAGTACTAATGTCCACATTAGTACCAGTGCAAGTTGAGCACCGGTACTAATGTGGCTTTTCATTTCGCGCCAAATGGAGATGCACATTAGTACCGGTGCTAGTTTAGCATCGGTACTAATGTGCTTCATTTTGTTGCCTCCTGTTTCCCTTTTATTTTTCGTTTTTATTTTCTATATTGTAGTTTATTTATGGAAAATAATATACAACGCATAAAATGGTGGAACAAGTTTAGTTAATTTTCTTTGCATAGATACTATGATATTCTAAATTTAACAATCAAAATTAAAATTTTCTTATAAATAACCTACTAATATCTTCTAAATTGTATTTTTTTTCTTGACTTTAACAAACGAAAATAAATTTATTTTTTTAATGCAAAATCTTTCTTAAATAGTACATCCAGTGTAATTAATATAAATCATGATTTAGTCTTGCTCATGTATGTTTTTACGTAAATTTATTATTTAATATCCGATAATGCTAAAAAAGTGAAATAAATGAAAGTTTTGTTAATAAAGTAGCAAAATACTAGTTCATTAAAGTATTACAATACTTTGGTACATGATCACAAATTAATATAACATATTATACATCATCATCTAATGAAACATTAACAATCTTCCTCTTCACGAATGTCCCTTGGTTGTGATCACGACGTAGGTATGGAGTGTCCTCTTCGGCTAACAGGATGCTTGGGTCAATCTTTATTGAAAATGGAGGAAGACCATTGAATTGATCATAATCTTCTGAAATGTCAGTCTTGTCCTCAACTCCAACAATTTTTCTTTTTCCCGGTAGAACTAAGTGACGCTTTGGCTCATTATTAACAACACCCTTATCATCACCCTTCTTTATTATTGGTGGTTTGCTCGACATGTCTTTCACATAGAAAACTTGAGTCACATAATTCACTAGGACGAACGGTTCATCTTTGTATCCAATCTTGTCGAGATCCACTATTGTCATCCCAAATTTGTCTGCCGTTATACCTCCTGTAGGGTTTTCAACCCACTGACACTTAAAAAGCGGGATTTTTAAAGGTCCGTAGTCCAATTCCCATATCTCTTCAATGACACCATATTATGTTTGTACATTTCCTTCGTTGTCTATTGCATCTATACGGACACCGCTGTTTTGGTTTGTGCTCTTTTGGTCTTGGGCTCTCGTGTAGAATGTGTATCCGTTTATCTCGTATCCTTGGAACGTAAGTACTGAGATAGATGGACTTCTAGCCAACCATTGCAGTAGCTCTCTAATAGTGTTATCACCCATAAGTTTTCTCCGCAACCATGATGCAAAATTATCATTGTGATGACGTGTAATCCAGGCCTCTGACTTCCCTTTGTTTGAGGCTCGTACAATGGACTTGTGCTCCTCCCTGTATGGAGCCACTAGGGATGATTGTTGCATGACAAAGGAATGTGCTGTACGAAATAACGTTTCATCCATATCCATCCGAGTTTTCTTCCCTAGTGTGCCCTTTCCCCTGAGTCTCCCCTCATGGTGTGATACAGGGAGTCCAATCGGAGCAAGCTCATCAATAAAGTTGACACAAAACTCAATCACCTCCTCTGTAGCATATCCCTTTGCGATGCTTCCTTCGGGACGAGCACGATTACGGACACGATTACGGACATACTTCTTGTAACTAGACATCAACCGCTCAAAAGGGAACATGTTGTGTAAATACACAGGCCCGAGGATAAAAATCTCTTCAACTAGGTGCACTAGAAGGTGGGTCATGATAGTAAAGAAAGAGGGTGGAAAGATCATCTCAAAGCTGACGAGGCATTGCACGACATCTTTCTGCAACTGCACTAGATTCTTTGGATGGATTGCCTTTTGAGAGATCTGGTTGAGGAATGAACAAACCTTGATGACTGTCAATCTCACATTCTCTGGTAGAATACCCCTTAGTGCAACAGACAGCAATTGTGTCATCAACACGTGGCAGTCATGAGCCTTCAGATTTATGAATTTTTTTTCTTTGTAATTTATTATTCGTTGTATATTTGAGGAGTAGCCTGTCGAGACCTTGATACTGTTCAAACAATCAAACATCATCTTCTTCTCTTCCTTGCTGAGGGTGTAACTAGCAGGGGCCAACCAATTTCCCTTATCTCTCTTTTCGGGATGCAGGCTTTTTTGCTGTTTCATAAATTTAAGACCCCGACGAGCTTCAACTGTATCTTTTGGCTTTCCGTATACACCTAGGTGGCCAAGAAAGTTCACGCAAAAATTCTTCATCACATGGATCACATCAATTGCATTGCGAACCTTAAGGATTTCCCAATAAGGAAGCTCCCAAAATATCGACATCTTCTTCGACATGGGTGCACATCCATCCTTGTCGTTTGGAACAGATTTGGCACCAGAAGCCTTCCCAAACACTACCTTCAAATCTTTCAACATAGAAAATACAAGTTTACCAGATCGGCGCACTGGCTTCGTACATTTTTCTCCAACACCTTCAAAATGCTTTTTTCCTTCTTCTCTTAACGGGTGCTTAGGAGGAAGAAATCGACGATGGCCCAAATACACAATCTTTTTACTGTGTTTTAGATACACACTGCAAGTATCATCTAAACAGTGCGTACATGCTCGGTATCCCTTGTTTGTTTGTCCTGATAGATTACCAAGTGCCAGCCAATCATTGATGGTGACAAACAGCAACGCTCGTAGATTGAAGGTCTCCTGTTTGTCCTCATCCCACACATGTACACCTTCTTTCTTCCATAACATTTTAAGATCCTCAACCAACGGTCTCAGATAAACATCGATGTCATTGCCTGGTAGCTTTGGGCCTTGGATGATTATTGGCATCATGATGAACTTTTTTTTCATGCACAGCCATGGCGGAAGGTTGAATATGCATAAGGTCACAGGCCAAGTGCTATGACCGCTACTAAACTCACCGAATGGATTGAATCCATCTGTACTTACACCAAACCGAATGTTCCTTGCGTATTTTGCAAATTCAGGGAATTCTCTATCAATTAGTCTCCACTGCGACCCATCAGCGGGATGTCTGATCTTGTCATCTGCTTTACGATCTTCTTTGTGCCAACGCATCAACTTTGCATTAGCCTTGCACCTGAATAAACACTTCAGCCGTGGTATCACTGGAAAGTACCACATTACCTTACCAGGAATTTTCTTCTTCTTATTCTGCTTCTCCCCCTCAACATCGTAAGGGTCATCTCGTGGGATCTTATAACGCTGCGCTCCGCACACAGGACAAGCCTCCAATTTCTCATATTCTTTTCCTCGGTAAAGGATACAGTCATTAGGGCATGCATGTATCTTTTGAACCTCTAAACCCAGAGGACAAACTGCCTTTTTAGCTTCGTATGTTGACTCCGGCAATTCGTTCTCCTCTGGAAGCATGTCCTTTACGATCATCATTAACTCATCGAAGCCCTTGTCAGAAACTCCATGTTTAGCCTTCCATTGCAGCATTTCCAATGTGCTACCCAACTTCTTATGCCCCTCTTTGCAATTTCGGTACAATGGTTTCTTGTGATCTTCTAACATACGGTCAAACTTCTTTGCGTCCTTCACCTTTTCGCAATCTTCCTTATGCTCTCGCAACACCTGACCTAGATCATCAAGCGGCTCATCTTCTCCTTGTTCAGGCTCTCCCTCAATTATTGCAACATCATCCTCACCCATTGGATCATCTCCCATTGCAAAGGCACCTTCTTGAGTCCAATCAGGAATATTGTTATCTTCTTCTTCGTCATCTTCCATTATAACCCCTCTCTCCCCATGCTTTGTCCAAACAAAATGTTTGGCATGAATCCCCATTTGTACAGGTGATCGTGAAGAGTCTTTGTCGTTGAGAAATCCTTCAAATTCCTGCACTTTCTGCATGGACAAATAATAAAACCGGACGGGGGCTTGTTCGATTCTGCTACTTCTAGAAATCCACGAAGCCCATTAAAGAATTCATTGGATATTCTCTTGTCGGTGTACATCCATTGCCGGTCCATCTACAAATAAAGAATATATAACCGAACAAAATATATTATTATCATGTAACAAGTTCAAGATTATATGTGTTACACTAATTCATAGTGTTCAAATCCATATTCCACATGAAATATAAACAAGATTATAGTGAGGTGACTCTTTTTCTAACTAAGAAAGTATTATTGTAATGAGGAAACTATTTTTCTAATGAGTACGTACTAGTGTTTAAATGAAGGCAAGTGATTATGTTACATAAATCCAATCTGTTCAAATCCATATTCCACATGAAATATAAACTTTTTACTAATTTTCTAATGAGCAAACAATTTTTCTAATGAAGAAAACTATTTTTCTATTGAGGAAACTATTTTTCTAACTAAGAAATAACTATTGTAATGAGAAAACCATTTTTGACTCGGTACTAGTGTTTAAATAATGAATGGAAGACTATGTTACACAAATTCAAACTACTTAAATCCATATTCCATATCAAGTATAAACTTCTTCCTAATTTTCTAATGACAAAAAACCATTTTGATGGTATTGAAGAAAACTTTTTTCTAATAAAGAAACTATATTTTTCCTAAGAAAATGTTTTTCTTAGGAGAAAAACATTTTTCTAATGAGAAACATTTTTTATAATGAGAAAACTATATTTCAATTTACATTATTATTATTATAAGCAAACTATTTTTTTGACTAATAAATTATTTCTCTAATTCTAATATTAATATTCTAGTTGTTTCTCTTAGTAAGTAGATCTAAATCATTTAATATATTTATTTATATAAAAAATAATGCAAAAAAATTAATTTGTATCATCATATAGAACATCTCATCCAACTAACACGGCACATCCATTTCAATCAATTGTATTAGAACATAGACAAAATACAATAAATAGAAAAAAAATCTCTATTCTTAGTTCATTTTAAAGTGCTAAAATACTCCTATTTCAACCAATGAAACTCAACAAAATAAGCATGAATCAAGGGAGGATGAAGTAACTAACCTCTAGACCACTTCAACGAGTGAAATCGTCGAGAAATGGTCGCAAATCCGGCAAAAGCTCCTCTAAAGCGTCATGGAGAAGAAGGAGCTCGAAGTGGAGAAAGAAGAGGTGGGGGGCTCGGGCTAGAGGAGGAAGAAGCTGAGATATAGCCGTTGGACATTAGTACCGGGTCGTATTAAGAGCCGGTACTAATGTAGCCACATTAGTACCGGCTCTTAATACGGGCCGGTACTAATGTCCCGCGCCCACATTAGTACCGGCCCGTATTAAGAGCCGGTACTAATGTGGGACATTAGTACCGGTGCTCAATACGAGCCGGTACTAATGTTTGCCACGGGATGGCTCCGCCCGCCTCCTTTTTGGCACGGGACATTAGTACCGGTTCTGGTTGACATTAGTACCGGTGGGCAAAATAACCGATACTAATGTTATTTTTGGCCTGGGACGAAAGCCTCTTTCCCTAGTAGTGTCGCGGTGTGACCGGTTAGCCCTCGGTCTCTACCATCCAACCCGATTTCGAAACTTGGCACCTTCTTAATAAAAAATCATAGTGCAGTCTCGTCCTATGGTCAAGTTTTTGCAAGCGAGCGCTAGACGGGTTGGTCAGGCTGCTCGCATTGCACCCTGCTGGCCAGAGTTCGACTCCCCTCGGGAGCGGATTTGTTAGCTAGAGGAGGCGTAATTTATTTGCGTGCTGGGGTGGTGGGGGTTCGAGGATTTTCTGGATCTGCGTGAGAATGTGTTTTCTTCTTAATCAAAATGCCCAGGGCCGTCTACCCGCGCGGGTTGAGTTTTTTTTAACTAGAATCTTTATAATGAAATGGAGGAAGAAGCTAGTAGTTTGTCTACTTACCTTGATGCATTCTCGAAGACTAGGGTGAAAGAATTGTGTGACAGTTGCCAGCATTGATGTGCAGGCCTTGTGCACGAGCAACAAGCTTGGCATCAGGCCCAGGGCTGTCGCACACGGTCCAGTTGTTGACGACGAGCGCGCCCATCTCGGGAGGGTTCAAGGCCCCGCCTGGTTTACCCTTGGGCCCGCACCAATGTGGTGCATGTACAAACCATGGATTCTGATTTCCTTGCCCCCCTGCGCCATGTCGTCGTTTGCCATCAGGTTCAGGAGCTGCATGCGATGCGAGACCTGCCCTGCCCATCCCATCGTAGTGGGGATATATAAGTGAGAAAATACGAGGAAGGTACAAATTAAAAGGCATTGATAGTATCGACTGAGATCGAGCGCGTAGTAGGATCATCCGTCGTCAGGATCGTTTGGTATCATCCGATCCTGCTAGCAGTACGTCGACCGGGCCCAGCCGGCCGGCAGGCCGGCCGGCACATACGAGGATGTTTCCTTCTGCTTTGGCGACAGCGAAGAGACGTGCTTCACTCTAATCTAATCCGTCCATAGGGAGGCGAGATCTGGGAAACTGTTAAGGAAAATTCGAGAGATAGAGCGCCGGGGCCGGATTGGACAGTCTTTACCGTATTTTTATTAGACGATGAAAAAGAAACAAACGTGACCAAAGAGAAGACAAAATTGTACCTTGTGAGCCACTCAACTACGGCACGCAGGCCGGTTAACACAACGGTCTAATGGAAAAACAACCAGTGCAAGTGAACAAACTATGTCGGACTTGTAAAAAAAAATCCGTTGAAATGTTCTTCTATTCCTCTCCTTCGAAAGGTTCCACCAGAAATAAACGAGGATGTCATCTATATATCTTCCTCCTTTCTCTTTTGTTGAACTTAAAACAGCATTACGCCAGTAACCATGCAAGGGACCAGAAAAATCAACTGAGTCAAGCGCCTCAAAATGAAGTCAATATTTTAAATAATCCCAAACTTGTCTTGCGAAGGGATAGTCTAATTGCATAGGTGAGTTGGAGTTTCTAGCTGTTAGCGAATAGGTTTGTTACTCTGGTAGTTAGGGTGTATGGCTAGGGCCTCCCCGGTTGTTGGCTTGTTGCTAACTTTTAGCTTAGGCTAGTTGGTTAAATCCAATCTGTTGTAATCCTTCTTTTTTTTTTTGGAAAAAGATAAGGTTTATTAATTTCAAGAATGCTACACATCAAGGTGATACAACATCTTGAAATCCTCCTGGCCTCTGTCAAGACACCCAGCCCTAAGCAATGATACAAAAGCAAGACACCCTAATGATTATCAATCTAGAGACTAGACTGCCACTCATGTGTCCCGAAAAAAAAAACTCTTTGACCACATGCGCCAAGTACTGAGACATCGCTACGACCACCTCTTGGGAAGTAGACTTCGATAGGATGAATCAAGAGCGCATCCAATGTGTAGTTGGGTAGATGGCCTAATAAAGCAAGCTCTCTTGTTTTCAAAACTAGAGGAATTCCCCGCGCGTTGCTGCGGGCTTATGCAATGAAATATATAAGGAATAGCTATTTAGTATAAAAATGGATATATTTCATGATGTCAAATGAAAAAAGATCTGATCGTTATGTTTCCTCTAGGACTATCTACGCTGCTATTCCTTTATATTCCTCAATTCCCTGCGCGAGTATGTAAGAGAAATCTATGAGTTAGAATATTACTATCACCCTCCTATTATTTTTCTTTCTTATTTTCCTTTTCCTTTTTTTCATTCTTTTTTTACTTTTCACTTTACTCTATACCAACTACCATCGATGGGGCCTATTTGTCATTTTATCAAAATATATTCATACGAGATCTTGTTTTGAAGGATTTATTAAAAGGAATCCAGTGGTGTAATCAGAATTTAATTTGGTTTTTTGATTTTTGAGTTATAACATTTTTAGCTAGTTCAAACAATGGGGCCCACCACTGGAGGTCATGGTCTTAGTGGGGTTGTTGAGGTGGTATGCTTGCATGTTGAGAGAACTCCCTAGTGGGGAGCTCCTATATAGGAGTTATAGATATAAAAGCATTTCTACATAGCCACGAACCAACATAGAGCTCATGCTCCCAAGAGGATTGAAGATTTGATGTCTGGTTAAAGCTGATCTAACTAGCTCCCAAATGTATTAGATACACTATGAGGTTTAGATATCCCTCAGGCTGCATAAACCATCGCTCATGTTAGGCGCGAAAAACGACAATCAAAAACCAATGTTGTATCATTTCATTTTTGTGACAGAAACAACATTGTTGATTGCCTTGAAAATTATTCTTAGCTAAATTATCCTTTGTGACGATCACACCTCGTCGAATATACCACAAAAAGATTTTGATCTTGAGTGGTGCTTTTCATTTCCAAAGTTGCTCATTGATATCGGGAATATCTTGATGAACTAGGACAAAATAATGTGATTGTACCGAAAATTCACCCTTTTGTCTAAGTTTCAATTTAAATCATTTTCCTCTTAGCTTAGAATGACAGATAAAAGACGTGGTAAAAGATTATTCCACATCACTAACTTATTGCCACAGAGGTCTCTACGCTAGGACACACATTGGGTGGATTGTCACACCTGTTTTTCCAAAGAAAACCAAGTGCAAATCTATATCATGCCAGGATCAAGTTTCATGCACATAGTTGACATAAGTGAATAACAGTACAGTATCACATAAAAAAAGAAAGATTATCAGAGTATTATGCTAAATCCTGGAAATGAAGGCACCAAACTTCACAGGCAGTCGACTAGGGGTTACGTACGCCTAGCTTCAACAACATCTTCACAACAACTTCATAGCAGCTTCCTCCGAGCCATATTGTTTATAGCAAGGGTGAGCACATGTCATACTCAGCAAGTGTGGGGAATATATGAATGCAAAGGCTTAACAAGAAAAGGCTGACAGGTTGACTGCATAAGCACTTTTAGTTGGTCAAATTTTATTAGCGTCTGATTACTATGACACAAATATATACCAACCCACAATTAATATAAAGAGATACCCCATAAACATAAGGCTAACATAACCATAACCACAATTTAAGGTCATCTTCAAGTTCAATTATCATGTGAGGGTCCAGGCCACTCCTGACCGTGAGCACGGCTAATCGATTAATTTTACACTCGGCAGAGGTTGTACATCTTTACCAACAAATCGCGTAAAAGTTCAGAAGAACTTTCAACCCAACCATGCGATGCCGGCCAAGCATCATACCACACTACTTTTGGTGTGATTGCATAGGGACGCTACGAGGCCTTTACAAAGTTTCCCTAATGTGTAGCAACTCGCTAAGTGTCACACCTGGTTTTCAAAGGCAAAACCAGATGCATACCTATATGTATGACAGGATCAAGTTTCATACATATAGTAGACATAAGTGAACATCAGAAACAATATCAGGTAAGAAAAATAAAGATTATCAAAGTGTTACGCAAAATCTTGGAAACGAAGGCTTCAAACATCACAGGCAGTCGACTAGGAATTGCGTACGCCTAGCACCAGCAACATCTTCATAACAACTTTATAACAGCTTCCTCTTTCTAAGCAACATTGTTTATAGCAAGGGTGAGCACATGTCGTACTCAACAAGTGTGGGGAAAGTATGAATGCAAAAGCTTAAATAAGTAAAAGCTAACAGGTTTACTGCAGTAAGCAATTTTAGTTGATCAAATTTTATTAGCACCTGATTACTAAGATATAAGTATATACCAACCCACATTAACATAAATAGATACGCCATAAGCATATGGCTAACATAACCATACCAACGATTTAAGTCCATCTTCAAGTTCAATTATCATGTGAGGGTCCAGGCCGCTTGTAACCGTGAGCACGGCTAACCGGTTAGTTTTACACTCTGTAGAGGTGGCAAATCTTTACCCACAAGTCGCGTAAAAGTTCTGAAGAACTTTGAACCCAACCATGCGATGCCGGCCAAGCATTATACCACACTACCGAGGTGTGATTGCATAGAGACACTACGAGGTCTTTACAAAGATTCTCTAGTGCGGCTTGCTCACTAGGTTACATGACAACACAATACATAAACCTCTCTCGAGAGTGCGAAGCTACCATAGAGCAGATCAATCTGAGGGTCGGGCTATACACCGATATCAGGTAAAGCATACCACACACTAAAGTTTCTAATTAATTAGCCAAGACAGAGCCATATGTCTTGTGGTTGCACTGTTGTCTTGGGTGGTCGCTCCATGTTCTGATTAATGCATTGTGATCTTGTATTAACCAGAGGTATAGCATAAAAGTAAAGCAAGTTCATCATTAAGTTCTTTAAACCACCATAACCCAAGTAGAGCAACTAAGCATAGCTACCGAAAAGAAAGATAAACTCAGGTTGTCAAGGAATGATCATAAAACTAGGCAAACCTTAACAGGACCCATCAAATTAAATGCAGAGCATATGCAATGTGATTAATAAAGTTATTGGGACAAAAGAAAAGGACACACTTGCCTTTAACCAGTGTAATGATGTTGCTCAGAATGTCTTCACTTCTTGCTCTCCAAAGCTCTCGAACCACGTTCATTCTACTCGCATCAATCATGGGTACAAGCATACAAAGCAAACAAATAAGTAGACTAAGAACAATACACCAATCAAAAGAAAAGCTTTAAAAGAACGCATTAAAGGAAGGGCTCGATTCTATGGATCACTAAAGCACACAGAATGTGCTTCAAAGGAAAAGATTCGGCTAGATGTAGGAAACATCTTCATCTGAGCTAGAACTGGATTTAGAAAGATCTAAAGCTTACACAAGGCTAGATACACAAAAGAAAGATACTAAGATAAAGCTGACAGAGAACGTCTAACAAATGATTTGCACTTATCAAAGAACATAACTATGAGCTTGGATTCATTTTAATTAGCAAAAGATATGTAAAGGATATTTCATAAAGAAAATACCTTAGGTTGGAATTAATTCAAATTAAACTTTACTTGAAGAAACCGTAGAAAGAACCTATTCAAGTTTTATTCATAAGAGTTCATGTATAAGTTATACCAATTACACACACATTATTTAGAAAGGTTAGAACAACTAATCGAATCAAAGCATATGTCGTGTTGAGCTAAATAGATTTTATTTAGAAAACACATGCATGTTGTCATTAGTCAAGTTAATGTTTATTATAAGAGCCGGGGTAAAAGCCTAACCAACTTTTAATTAGAAAAGTTAGTTAAATATTAAGCAAATTAACATTTGATTTATGAAAAACCGAGGTGTAGCTCTAATTAACTTTTATTTACCAAAAACATATGAAATAAACATTAATCAAGTTAAAATTTATTGCAAAGTAGTGTAGATCACTATATAGGCCTGCTAATGGGGATTAACCCGCCCCAAACCCGCCCCAACCTGCAGTTAATGATACGAAGACGGGTTGTCAACCCATCCCGCCCCGCAAATGTAGCAACCCACCCCGCCCCACCCCATCTTCCGTCGCTGGACAATAATCTCGTCGTGCTCCTCGTCGGTGGCGATGTCGGGCGCTCTGGAGACCGTGGCGCGTGTGTACTACGACCTGTACCTGCAGCGCCCGAACAAGCACCTCGGGTCAGGGATTCAGGAGGCAAGCAAAATGAAATCACGCAGCTTCAGAGCACCGGATTCAGGAGGCAAGCAAAATGAAATCTCACAGCTTCAGAACACCGGATTCAGGAGGCAAGCAAAATTAAATCACGCAGCTTCAGAACATCGCTGAACTGTGGAAAACAGAGCAGAGGAGCAGGGAAAAACGGATTAGCAAATCGGCGGAGAGAAAGGAAACGGATCGAGAGACGGTGGTGGGAGGGAGTTGCAGTGGCGGTCCGTACCGGCCAATGGGGTCGACTTCCGCGTACTCCGGGCAGTCGGCAGCGTCGGTCCTGGCGCCCATCATTCTTGCCAGCTACAGCTCGCTTCTTCCCCCTGCAGCTCCAACTCTACCGGAGCGCGCAGCCCTCTGCGAGGCCCAGGAGCGCGCGCAGTGGCCTACGCCGGTGACCTGAAGGACAAGGTCACCATGGATTGCTGTCTTCGCCGGCCGCCCTGAAGGACAAGGCCGCCATGGATTGCTGTCTTCGCCGGCCGCGGTCGCCTCCATGCACCCCAACCCGGCCTTCTTCAACGACAAATGCGCTGGAATCCCTCTGGCCGCCGCGCGCACCGCCGTCGCCCTGGCCCTCCTCCTCCAAAGTTCGTGACACCGGTCCTGCCGTGCACTGCGCAGGTGGCCGGCGACCGGAAAGAGTGAGTCAACCCGTCCTGACCTGCATCACAGTACCCCCGCCCCGCCCCGCCCCACTAGCGTGTAGGACCCATTCCCACCCATCCTGATTAACCCCCGTGCATGGACCCGCCCCGGAATCCCCGTTCCAACCCGCCCCACTATCAGGCTTATCACTATATAGCTTTTATTTAGAAAAGGCATACTTAATAGACATTAATAAAATTAATATTAAATAATATTCAGAAAACATACATGATGAAAACTCACCACTAACATGTGCTTTACATTATTATGAATCTACGCAACTTGAACGGATTAAAATGGAGCTAAAACATGGATTCTATGAACAAAACAAGATCAAAAGGACCTAGATGTGATTAACTAAAGAACTGGAGGGCTAACAGAAAAGATTCTCGAGACACATAAAATAGTGCTCGAGAATAGATCTAAGATCAGGGTTAGATCTGAAAAAGTCTCAGGTGGGCTTTATGTGTGAAAGGTGGGATCTTACTAGGGGGTTTTCTATAGATTGGTCATGACTCAAAAGAACTACTAAAAATTACACCTTTCAGCAGGGGCCTAAGTGCAAAACAGCTTTCTTCTTCATCACCTCCACAACAACAAACAGGAACGCTGCTCCTCAATGGCCGTAATACATGGAGATGTGCAGATTGGGCTACGATGCTCAAAAATCTACAGGAAATAGAAAAACTAAAAGAGGACAGGACAGGGATCTCACTGGTGTGTACCTCGTCGGTGGACACGGCTCCAGCGTGTAGATCGGGACAACAACACTTAAAAAAGGCTTCACTGGTCAGCAGGCGGCGGGTGCGCGGCTGACTATGTGCGATGAAGCAGGAACGACGAGCAGCGGCGGGTGCGCGGCTCGACGTCCTGCTTCGGCTACACCCTCGGGTGACGAATCGGCGACGGAAGGTGGCTGGTGGTGCTCTGGAAGGGGTGCACGTGCAGGATCCGGACAGGATGAAGCTCGTAGACGTACAGGAACAGAAAACGACCTGCTAAATTGATTGGCGGAGTTTCGGTTCACGAAACAAAAGGATAAGCGGCAAAACGGAACAATAAAGATGAGATGAACGTCGTGGTATCCTCACTTTCGACTAGGGATGAACGATGGTGACGGAAGGGCTCACCGGAGTTGGAGTGCAGTCGCCGGCGTTAGGGAAGAACTCGCTGGAGTTGGGGAAGATGATGGAGCTGACATCCGATTCGATCAATCCACCACACCACAGCGTTGAGCACGACGAGATAAACTCTATGGTGGTGTCCTTCTGCACCAGAAGTCTATATTTTCACCGGAAAAGCTCGCCGGAAAGTTCGCCAGATTTTAGTAGATGCATAAGTTCGGCGACTGTTTGTGGAAGTTAGGGTTCTCGAAACGTGATAAGATTGGCGGGGTTGGAAAGAGGATATCAGGGAGATCACCGACAACTATTTATTGGCCAAGATAGTCCGGTTTTATTTTCTCTTCTTTTTCTAATTTCGGGAATTAATTTCGGATTAGAAAATAATTTCAAAAAATCCTGAAATCATAATTAAATCACGAAAATACTCCAAAAGCTCAGAAAAATTCAAGAAAATCACTGGAGATGAATTGAGACACGAAGAATCCAAATAAAGTATTTGGAGCTCATGAAAAGGATTTTAGAGCCTTCTAATAAATACAATTAGCTCTAGGGAGAAGAGAATAAATTTCAGAAAAAACTAGAAAATTCTCGGAAGGATTTGATAAGCACCTAAACGCATTTTAAAAGCTTTTGCACTCAGGAAACACCAAGATGCATCGGCATGAATGCAACACACATCGAATCATTTATTTATTTAATCTAGAAAAACAAACGAAGACTTTGTTTCCTATACTATATTTCTTGTAAAGAAAATAAATGTTGAGAAAATTTTAAAATTGAGTGAAAATCGTTGATTAATTATTCTTTCTATTCACATCCTGAAATTGAAAATTTCAGGGTGTGACACTAAGGTTCCGAGTCGCTGTAACGTATAAAGTCTCCTAGTAGGTACATGTCTTAGCCAAGCCTAACTCCCTACTAGAGCGAGTCTATACCCCACTGACGCTCCCCCTTGCCCTTTCGGTAATAAGGTCACCCCAACACTAGAGTCCCTAATTAATTAGCCAAGACAGAGCCATATAGCTTTGTGGTTGCACTATTATCCTGGGTGGTCGCTCAATATTCTAATTAAGCATTGTGATCTTGTATTAACCAGAGGTATACATCATAAAAGTAAAACATGTTCATCATTGTTGTTCATTAAAACCACTATAACCCAAGGTATAGCAACTAAGCAGTGCTACCCAACAGAAAGGTAAAACCCAGGTTGACAAGAGATGATAATAAAGACTAGGCAAACCTTAACAGGACTCATCAATATTAATGCAAGCATATGCAATGTGATTAAATAAAGTTATTGGGACAAAAGAACAAAGACCACTTTGCCTTTAAACAATGTAATAATGTTGCTCAGAATATCTTCATCTTCATACTCTTCAAAGCTCTCAAACCACATTCATTCTATTCGCATCAATCATCGGTAGAAGCATACAAAGCAAACAAACAAGCAACTAAGAACAATACACCAATCAAAAGAAAACTTTAAAAGAGTACAAGAGTTGCTAGATTTGGAGTTGAAACAAAGATATGGATTGTCTAGTTGAAAGGGAAATTATTGAATCACCGGGATGTAACAAGATGCATATATAGTCAAATACCAGTAGCATTTGACTAAAACAGATAACGTGGCATTGAGGTTTTACAAGACAAAGGAGCTCATGCTAATATATTTGAGAGCAATACGTGAACAGAACATGCATGGCATAGAAGCACTAACTAACAATCACGTTGCATGCTGGTTGGGCATACATGCAAGAAGGCTTGCACGGTTGATGGTTTAGCTCCCAACTCTATTGATTATTGGGATCAATTAGAGCAAAAGTTTCATGACCACTTCTTTAGTGGGAGCTATCAATTAAAACTAACAGATTTAACATCGGTTAGGCAAGGTAAAGAGGAGTCGGTTTTCGATTACCTTAAGCGCTTTAAAGAAGTTAAAAACCGTTGTTTTAATTTGTCTCTTACCGATTCTGACCTTGCTGATCTAGCTGTTAAAGGATTAAGATATGCTATTAGAGATAGATTAGAAGGTATAGAATTTCATTCTCTTGCTAATGTGCTTGTTAGAGGTATGGCACAAGAATTAAAATTGAATAAAGAAAAAGAACACTCTAAGGCTCATCGGTCTAATGTTCATATGATTATGATTTCAATAGTTCGGACGACGAGAATGAGGTGTATGTTGCTGAATTTGTGTGGCCTTCAAAGGCTAAAGCTAGTTCTTGTGCATCACTTAAGCCGGCTACTAAGGGTCGGCAAGAAGAAATAAAATTTACTTCTGATGTTTCTAAGTGTGATCGTATTTTTGATGAATTACTTAAGCTTGGAAATATTAAGATTTCTCATACTATGCCTCCACTGGATGAAATTAAACGACGGGCATATTGTAAGTTTCATAATTCTTATTCTCATGACACTAATAATTGCAATGTGTTTCATCGTCAGATTCAATCGGCCATTAATGAAGGTCGTTTGATGCTTCATGAGATGCAAGTGGATAAGCGGCCTTTTCTTGTCAATACCATGGAGTTGCAACAGCCCAAGGTTCTGGTTCCGCCGCATCAAGTCGAAGCAACCAAGGGCAAGAATGTGGTGGTCGGGGAAGCTAAGCCTGATTTGAGAGGCAAAGAGTTGACAAGAAAAGTAGCATATGAAAAGACCCCTGATGGCAGAGAGACATTCAAGATCACTGTCAAAGCTTCTGGACATGGGTGGCAAGGATCGTCCACGCCGTCTGGTCAGCAATCAACCGAGCCTGTCCAGGACAGGGCGGTTAAACCGGCGGTACAGGGCGATCAGACCGCCCCTGTCCATGGTCGCCCACGCCGTCTGGACATGATGCTTGTTCCGAAGCGACCGGAGATTGGAAACGAGAAGCTTAATGTGGCAAAGCACCAAGGGAGTGTCCCAAAGCCAAAGGTCACATTTGATATACTATTTGACAAGTATTCTAAGCAAAAGGTCGTTACGAGCGATCAACCGTTAAAAAAGGGTGAGGTCACCCCCCGCATCAAGAGAGGCCATCATCGCCTCCCAGAGCAGCTGTCAGGTTCAGGGGTGAATCATCTCAACAAAGGCAACACTTTACTCCAACTTGGGCTCCTTTAAGTTCAAATCTGCCTCGTCTGATCTATGATTACAATGGAGTGATGTGGGTGCCATATCAGCAGTCCTTCCATCCTTGACCCCACCTTTTTTAGAGTTTTAGGGCTATAGCCCCCGCCTTAATCAAAAGACAAGAGTAGTATAACGTTTATAGCTCTTTTCACCCATGAGCACTCAACACAGGAGACAGGACACCACCCACGCCGTCTGGACATGATGCTTGTTCCGAAGCGACCGGAGATTGTGAAGGACCGGAACTGGCGACCAGAGAGGGGGGGAGTGAATGGGAGCCGATAAAAATTCTTCTCGAAGGAGATTGAAACTCCAACAAGACGAACACGGCAACCAAGCACGTCTCCGACTCAACTACCCAAGTTGGTCAAGACAACGTAGCCACTGGAGTGCTACTTGTCCTAGGAACCAACACACAGCCTTCCGAACCAAAACTCACGAACACACACAGCGGAAACTTGCACGGGGACAGAGCCGGTCAGGCCAGTGGCTACAGCAGCCGCACAGCAAACATTCCAGGAGGCCTCAGTGACTCCTCTAGGCCCTGGAACAAAAACCACCTCCAAAACACAACCTGCAAGGAAGAAGAACCCTTCACAAAGCCTAGCAAAACAATTCCAAACTAGCCAAGAACTGACCAGCAACAACTCAGCACAAAGACACACGAACCAGGCAGTTCACCCGAGGCAAATCCCACAAAAGGTTTGCACCGGTCAGACCGGTCAAGAGCACCGGTCAGACCGCTCGCGCCTGGGCAGCTCGGGATGAACAGCGCCCGCGGGTCAACTCCCCTAAATCCAACTCCCGATCTCCCGATTCACTCCACGGATTCTCACAAGACTTTGGGGATAGTAGGAACACATCATGGGCACTCCATAGCCAAGTTATGGTCCACCAAAACTCGTTGAATCAAGAGGAATCGAAGGATTTCCGCCAAGAACACCACTAACCCTAGGACAACGAAAACCCCAAAATTGAGCCCCTTTACTCACGGATTTGGGAGGGGAATCAAAGGGAAAAGAACCACGAGGGGTTCAAGCATACACCCCCACCAAATCCCAAAGAGAAAGGTCTCAAAGCCACCTCAAGAAATTCGCCAAGAAAAGGCTCCGAAAATCACCAAAAAAGGGAAAATGAGAAGAACACTATCAAGCCTTGAGGAACCATGCCTAATCATCTATACATACCATGAAGGTTCATACAAGGTCTAGCTTCCGCCTGATCATCCTTCCCTCTCACAAGATCTCACCATGAAGCTCTCAAGCTAGTCCTAGAAATTCCAAAAGGAAAAAGGAAGAGGAAAATAGCAAAACAAAATGAGCTAGGGTTCCAAGAGATGGCTGCCATCCTCTCACCACTTGGGTTATATGGAGGCAAGCCGAAAGACTAAAATACCCTTACTAGCTAACTAGGGATACATGCCCCTCAAGGGTGAATTTGGAAGTCTTTGTCTTCGCACCATCGGATGGATGCCCAGCGACCGCAAACTTCCTTAGCCTCGACGCAAGCCTTGCAATCCCGACGTGTGTCCTCCGCTTCAAAGATTCCGGACTGCGTCGTCGCACACCGGTCAGACCGATCCGATGCTGCTGCACTTCCGTCTTCGGTCTTCTGTCTTGGCTTTGTGGATCAACCAAGGAACCCAGTGGTTTACTGGTGAACCACCGGAAACCCCGCGGACTCGGTGTAGCCTCCGCCAATCGCCACTCATGACTCGGCTCCCATGTTGTCCCGGCTCGACCTTGGTTTTGAGGCTCAACCAAGAAACCGTCCATGACTTCATCTTGCTGTTCTTGCCACCATGCGGCCCGCACTTGACCCCGCTGGCCACTGGGTCCCTCGAACCAAGCCTACTTGTCTTCTCCACACCTGGAGGCCTCACCAGCAACGACCTTTCGTGCTTGTTCTTCACCTGCACCAACACCAATCAAGCCGCAACCTGCACCTGCAATACTTAGTCAAGAATCAGTCCACACCACGTTGTCAATCACTCATCACACCAGGAAGCGACCTACCACCGGTCCTTGAACCACACAGGCTCTCAATCTCCCCCTTGATGAGTGCATTGACCACACACACATTTTGGTAAACAAAGAAACAAGGAAAAGAAAAGAAACGACTAAAAGAAACCCCAACAAGCGATCAAAAGCCAAAGAAAAGGCAAAGAGAAAGATCACTTGAAGAAGACAAGTCTCGGACCCCGTAGGCAAGGGCAACGGCTCAACACATCCGAGACAAAACATGCTCAAGCAAAGAGCACAAGCCATCCAAGCATGCACCAACATCCAAAGCTCGAAAACCACAAAGAGCTCCCCCTGCACACATGCAAGGTCCCCCTGAACCAATGCAACTCCCCCTAGACGAATGCATGCAAACCACTTGACAAAACAGAGCAGCTGCCTCAGCTCAGCTCTGACCGGTCAGACCGGTGCCCAATATGTGAACAGGGCCAGCACTCTGACCGGTTTGACCAGTGACCACGACCGGTCAGACCTGTGACAAACAGAGCCCAGAAATGGCTCGAAACCACCTGAAAACCCTCCAAATGCGTTCAGTAGGCCAAAACATGCTCAAACTTCTCCCCCTTGTTGACAATGCATGAATCAAGCCAAAATTAGGAAAATTTCAACCTAGAGCTTCTCAAATAGACAAAATTCAACATAGCATGCTACACACCTCCAAATGCGTAAGTTAGATACTCTATAGCTTCATATGGACAAAAACTACAAGATCACCAAGTTTCACAACCATTGGGCGAAGCTAAGATAGAAATGAGCATTTTTGCGAAAAATCACCCTCTCATGAGCAAAGTCCTAAGCATGATCAAAGCATATCAAAATGGCTAAGCCACACAAACTTCATGCTAGGACAACCATTCTAAGGATAAGACCATCATAAACACCCACAAGCACCTCATATCATGTCAAAGCCACCGAGCCATGTGCCTACTTCTATATATGAGACTTCTCATTGGTAGGCATCATGCAACGGTTTAGCACCCAAAAGCAAGTAAATTAAGCACATATGACATGGGAGCACATTTTCCAAGCAATTTGCATTTCATTTTCAGATTTATAATTGGTACATGAAATGTCTTTGCAACAAAAAGGAACTTATGCCCCTCCACAAGATGAAGCATGGGGGCTAAACATTCATGATGGCAAATGAGCCTTTGGCCCCATATGATAAAAAATAAGCTATCCAACCACAAATTAAGCATAGCATAGCCACTAAAACATGTCAAGATCATATAAAGGTATTTACTCACAAGAGAGCATACATATGATATTTTTGAAAAACATAGCTATCAACCATGGATATAAATCAAGATCATCAAGAGCTAAGCCACACTAAGCCATATCACACCAAACTAGCACAAGGACATATATATCATACCATGGTGAACAATGTATATAAGAGAAGCTTTTCCTACACAATGCATATTATACAAAATGCATGCAAGCTATCATACAAAGATGACTATACATCATGATACAAATGCAATGCAAATGCAAGAAATGCACAAAGGAAAGCGATACATATGCTACAAAGGAGCTCCACCACCAATCTCAGGAAACCAACCACACACACAAAGCTCACAAACAACCGGCTCCTCGAGGGGAGGCAAAGGGCTTGACACCACCGGTAAGAGAACAAAGGAGCGCAAAACTCACACACTCCCCCTAAACACATGCACTAGAGCCAAAGAGCATACAAAGCTCACCCTTAGTACACATGATAGAGCAAAGAGCACACTAAGCACACAGGCTCCCCCTAGACTCATGCATTAAGGTCAAAGAGCATACAAAGCTCACCTTACACACATGAGATAGGACGAAGAGCAAAACAAACCAAGTGGCTTGACAAGGGCCACACACTTGAAGGTCACAAAATTTACTCAGCTTGATCATTTCTTCAGGAGTCACTTGTCCTTGTCCACCATCCCCGAAAATGATGTACCTCCATATCACCACCGGGGTATGAGGCCGGAGAACCACCCCCGATTTCAACCAAATGTTCTCCGAGCCTCCCACCTGCAACTCAAAACCAAGAGCGAGAGCGAGCAAATGACTCAACACTGGGGTTAGTACCAAAGGTGTCAAACTAGTGCCGGGCCATTTCCTCAAAAGTAGGGTTAGCAACATCCATCCTACCGCGCCTATCAAAACTGCGATCCATCCTGTCAAACCTATCAAACCTGGAACCACCATGGGAAAACAACTCCCATCTCACTGGAGGAGTACGAGTACCACAAAAAGGAAAACGTGGTCCGTAGCCCCTCTGAGACTCAAAACTGCAACCTCTCCCAAACTCGTATTGATCACGAGGTGGAGAACGTCCAGCAAACTCAACACCACTAGACTCAAAGCACCTACCATCTGTCCCACGACCGAAAAGGCTGAACCCTCTAGCATCACGGCCCCGGAAACCAAACTGTCCAGCACTCTGCCTAGCACCAGTCTGACTGGTCACTCCGACCGGTCTGGCCGGTGGTCCTCAGCCAACAAACTTGCCTCCACCTGAAGCACTCCTATCTCTCCATGCTGGAACCATATGCACAACACCTTTTCCCTTAGGTAGTGGCATACGAGACTCAGACACACCATGAGAAAGGTGGTACCTGTCCTTGTTTACCCACTCCTTAGCCATTCTTGCCTCTCTCCTTCTCTTATAGCAAAATTCTCTCTTGTGACCATCCTTCCCACAAAACTCATAATGAAAACGGATTGGTCTTGGCTTAGGCTTGGGGTGAGGCTCTTCACACGGCTTCTCACTAGGCTTCCCACTTGATTTCTCACTAGGCTTTTCACTTGCCTTCTCACTTGGTTTTTCTCTCGGTTTAAGCAACTGGTTTGGCTTGGATGCGAGCTTGTCTTTGGGTGTAGGTTGTGGTGGAACTGGAATATTCCCAAATTTCCCTTCTCTCTCACCACTGCTCTCACCAAACTTATCAAATCCCAAAGCCCAACCATCAAAGCGCTTACAACCGGCAATCATCATACCAAGCTGAGGTTCATGACTAGACAACCAACTCAGCACTTCACGCAACTTATCATTCTCATCTTGCAAGCGATCAACACATTTTGCAAGATCCAAATTCTTCACAGCATGCAATTCACAGGTAGAACAGGAAGTAGGAATAGGCACTTTCAAATCAGCCTCAAGCGAAGTAATGCGAGAACGAAGCTCAACAATTTTTTCATGCAAACCAGGGCAAGAGGTACATGCACCAAGCAAAGTGGATCTAGATTGCAGCTCAGCCAACTCAACCCTAAGCACATCCAGTTCCTCACACTTGGAGGCATGCCTTTCCCTAAGAGTAGTCAAATCAGCTAGGAAAATAGGGCAATCGGCACAGTCAACATCATCGGAAACCACAGGGCTAGCCTTAAGCGAATCTATTTCAAGCTTGCCATCAAGAACCTGTGTTTCTAGCTCAGTCACTCTAGTCCTAGCATCTTCAAGCAAAGCTCTAAGCTCCTTCCTAAGCTTCTTAGCCTCTCTAAGCATGTGATCGCGATTATCAGGCAAGTCAACCAACTCCTCATTCTCCTTGCGCAAAGAAGAGAGCTCATCACATACCTCATCCTCGGAGTCGGAGTCTGAGTCCGAGGCGTTCTTCTGACTTCTCTTGCTGCCGGAGCTGCGTGCCATGCCGCAAAGACCATCCTTCTTGTTGTTGCTTCTCGAAGTCTTGCTTGCGGTACAGCAAAGGCCGTTCAAGTACTTGCCGAAGTCCTTCTTCTTCTTCTTCTTCTTGTCTTTCTTCTTGCTGTCCTCTTCTTCTTCTTCTTCACTCGAGCTTGATGACACGTCCTCAAAGCCAGAGTCGATGTCGCTCGATCTCTTGATCTTCTCCCGGGTCCATGTCTTCCTCCCATGTTCATGCTCCTTCTTCTTGGATCTTCTTCCTTTGTCCTTGGACTTGTGCTTGTCGTGGTTGTTCACCTTCGGACACTCGGCGAAAAAGTGTCCGGTCTTGCCACACTTGAATCACATCCTCGAGTTCCTTCTTGAGTTCACCCTGTTCTCGTGCATCCTCTCGAATCTCCATGTCAGCAACGCCAGCTCATCCTCTCCAAGCACGTCGAACTCCTCGTCTGGCAAAGACATCAAAGAAGACAGAGAGTACATCCTGGAGGATGCGTTAGCATTAGACTTAGCCACTTTGCTGCCGACAAGAGCAAGACTATGGGAGTCAGTCGGGCTCTCAAGACGGGCTGTCAAACCACGATCAACCTCAGCAGACTTAAGCTTAGAGAACAGCTCGTTCACCGTCAGAGTGGTGTACTTCTCGGACTCAAGAATGGCCTCGACCTTTCCATCCCACACGGTATGATCCAGCGCGTGTAAGAGCTTCACAGCTCTATCATGGTCATCGTACGGGAGGACGTCGACATTGGCCCTCATGTTGTTCACAACCACCGTGAACCGCTGGAACAAGGCATCAATAGACTCACCGGGGAGATGAGTGAAGTTCTCGTACTCTCTCCGGTAGGTCGCATACAACCGTGCCTGAACCTCAGCATTCCCAGCAAGAGCATTCTTCAGCTCCAACCAAATCCTACAAGCTAAGTCCTCTGTCTGAACCCGATCAAATTCGGACTGACACAGAGCACGAAACAAGTAGTCGACCGCCTTGTTGTTGGCGTCAAACATGTCCCTCGATCCCGGAGCAAGGAAGTTCATCGGATGAACATAAGCTGTGTTCACCGTGACATCCCAAAGGATCTGACCCTTACCGCGGAGGAACGCCGCCATCCGCCTCCGCCACATCTGGTAGTTTTTGCCATCGAAGTGCGGAGGACCCGAACCCTGTTCCTGGTACGCCATCCTTAGATCTTAGACTGGTTAGAATCCGAAGATCCGTAACCGGCTCTGATACCACTTGAAGGACCGGAACTGGCGACCAGAGATGGGGGAATGAATGGGAGTCGATAAAAATTCTTCTCGAAGGAGATTGAAACTCCAACAAGACGAACACGGCAACCAAGCACGTCTCCGACTCAACTACCCAAGTTGGTCAAGACAACGTAGCCACTGGAGTGCTACTTGTCCTAGGAACCAACACACAGCCTTCCGAACCAAAACTCACGAACACACACAGCGGAAACTTGCACGGCTTGCTGCCCGTGCTACACCGGTCAGACAGATGGCCTGCGCCGGTCAGAACGGTGACACCGGTCAGACCGGTGGACAGAGCCGGTCAGGCCGGTGGCTACAGCAGCTGCATAGCAAATGTTCCAGGAAGCTTCAGTGACTCCTCTAGGCCCTGGAACAAAAACCACCTCCAAAACACAACCTGCAAGGAAGAAGAACCCTTCACAAAGCCTAGCAAAACAACTCCAAACTAGTCAAGAACTGACCAGCAACAACTCAGCCCAAAGACACACGAACCAGGCAGTTCACCTGAGGCAAATCCCACAAAAGGCTTGCACCGGTCAGACTGGTCAAGAGCACCGGTCAGACCGGTCAAGAGCACCGGTCAGACCGGTCGCGCCTGGGCAGCTCGGGATGAACCGCGCCTGCGGGTCAACTCCCCCAAATCCAACTGCCGATCTCCTGATTCGCTCCACGGATTCGCACAAGACTTTGGGGATAGTAGGAACACCTCATGGGCACTCCATAGGGGAGTCATTAGCGGGCGCGCGTTCGCCCCACGCGAACGGTGGGCCCCCACCTCCTTCCTTATCTCTTCCTTCCTTTCTTCTTCTCCACCATTCATTTCTTCTCCACCATTCTTCTTCATTCCATCTTCTTCCTTCCACCGGCCGAGCACCAAGCCACCACCGCCACCGCCGGCCTCGACCACCTCCCTGCGGCCGGCGGCGAGGTCGCCGCCGTGCCGCTCCGCCCTCCACCCACCCCCACCGCGCCTCCCTGCCCTCCCCTAACCCCTCCATCTCTTTGTGCTGCACCACCTCCGCCGCCGCCGGCCTCCACCACCACCCACGACCGGCAGCGAGCTCGCCGCCGCGCCGTCCGCACGCCTCCCACCGCGGCCCGCTTCCCCGCCCTCCCTAATTTGTCCACCGCTTACCCCCACCGCTGACCCTTCCCGGACGCCATCCTCCACCACCGCGGCGGGCGGCGCCACCGCCGCCCGCCGTGCCGCCCACGCACCGCCCCACCGCCGGTCCGACTGCCTCCCCGGCCATCCCTGTCAGAGGGTGAGACCTGGACAGATCCGCAAGGGGGCGACCCAAGCGGTTGTAGGTTAATGGAGGGATCAAGGAACTAAGAGCGTAGATGGTTGCACGTAGGACGAGCACGGAAATCTCAGCGAGACACGTGGGACACGGCGATTTATACTAGTTCGGGCCTCCGGAGAGTAAAACCCTACGTCCAGTTTGGTGGTGGAATTATGCGAGAGTCATCTGCCCCCGAGGAGGGCGCTGTCGACGACGTGCCCTTGAGGGGCGCCCCAGGCCGCCTTATATTGGCTGGCGTGCCTTGGGTTACAAGTTGGTTTCCATTTATCCTAGTCGGTTACAACTGGGAAAGCTTATCCGAGCTGGACTGTCTTGTCTTGTACTCCAAGCTATCTTCAAGTCCTTGGGCCCACATGTCAGGTCGGGGAGGGCCCACAGACAGGTCGGCGGGTCTTCTGGTAGGTCGGGCCCGCCTGTCGGGCACGGCTGAGACCCTGGTCGGTGGGGACCCATGGCTACCCATGTCTCTCAAGCCCCCGATCGACGTGTAGGCGTAGCGGCCGCGACGAAGTCATGTCGAAGCGAAGTGAAGGCATGGCACCGTTGAGGTCGCGTAGGGTGCACGGGGATCCAAAAAAGAAAAAGCCCCTCCAAAGTGCGTACGAAGTCGAACATCGAGCTTCTGGAGTGTAGGTCCAGGAGGTCGAAGTGAAGACGAGACGCCAATCTTAAAGAACCGCTGACCTGACCTGGATCAGGTAACACAAAGGAGCTTCTGCGATGGCCTTCTGCTGAAGTGGACGACGACGGAGACGTCGGGAGGTCCGTAGACCTACAGCGAGCGACGAGGGAGCCACCGGGAGGTCCGTAGACCTACAGACAGCGATGACGGAATCGCCGGGAGGTCTGTAGACCTACAGCGGGCGACGACGGAGCCGCCGAGAGGTCCGAAGACCTACAGAAGGGCGACGACGGAGCCACCGAGAGGTCCGTAGACCTACAGAAGGGCGACGACGGAGCCGCCGAGAGGTCCGTAGACCTACTGAAGGGCGACGACGGAGCCACCGAGAGGTCCGTAGACCTAGAGAAGGGCGATGATGGAGCCACCGAGAGGTCCAAAGACCTATAGAAGGGCGACGACGGAACCGCCGAGAGGTCCGTAGACCTACAGAAGGGCGACGACGGAGCCGCCGAGAGGTCCACCTACAGAAAGCGACTAGCCCCCGAGCGTGGAAGCCGGAGAAGTCGCAGAAGCGCTGAGTCGCCTCCCTCCGCGAGCCAGAGAGGTCCGCTAGGCAACGAGAGACACACCAGGTCGTCGTAGAGCTGGGCCTGTAAAAGAAGATAAACGCTAGGTCGGTGTATCAATCTGTCAAAAATGTGATGAAAATTTGGCATGGGCCTAAGACATGCTTGCAATTGGTTTTGTTTGAGAAAGCATTCCCCTCATCGTGCCAGGCGCAAATTATGCGAACTCAAATGCTATGAAGCTGCAAAACATGTCCCCTCCGCTAACCCAACTCAGTGGAGGAACAGCTTAGGTCTCGCAACCACACGACTTAAGAACGCGCATAATAAGTAAAAGACATTTAAAGGGAGAACGCACAGAAGTTAATTAAGTCCCTTAGGTCTGACGACCCTTAAATTGGCAAAGCCAAGCCCCCGAGCGTATCGAGGTCGGCTACACTAAGCCCCCAAGCGTGTCGAGGGGGAGGGGAGAAGGAGCAAGAAAAAGTATGTAAAGCAAGTCGGCGAAGGTCGCGGAGACGAGATGATCTCCGTAAGAATATTTAATTAAAACTAGCACTTAGCTTTTGTGTGTAGCCGAGGTCGAAAGATCGTCGTGGTTGGCGACTCGAGGAGGAGCCGTCGAATAGGTCGTTGGTGTACCGCAGCAGGCCGGGTAGCAGTACATGGCGTAGAAGAATAGCCCATGAAGCCGGTAGATGGTTGCTTGCTGTAGATCAATTTTGCTGGGTCGCGCGAAACCGTTGCTGTAGCAGGCCGGCAACTTGGTGCAGATGCATGCCACGGCGGTCGTGGCACCGAATACGCGTTGTCGAGGTGACGGACGGCGCACGGGCACCGCACCGGCCGAGCGGCGCTTTGTGCAAGACTGCAAGACCAGGAGACCTGATCCGTACTCACCGAGCCCTTTAGACTTGTAGTCGTATATTTTTTTGAAGCAAAATACGGAAAGAACAATATTGATTAGTAGTTGCTATCAATAATGCTGAGTAGATCGGAATAGGTTAGATTAAAGAAAATAAAAAAAACAGCAATCATGACTTCCCTGTTCGCGTATGGATTGACTCGGTCACGACTTCACGTGCTGGTGGCCGACGACGTGTCGATGATGCCGGTAATCTCGTCGAGGCAGAGGACGTGCATGAGCTCGACCCTCATGCGGCGATCGTCACAAGGAAGAGCGTGTGCAGACCAGCGACGTGTCTGTCGATCTCCAGACTCCAGGTCGATTGCTCCGTCTCCATGATTCACGTAGCCTGGCGGCGGTGATGTGATTCTTGAGGTCGTCGCCGTCGTCATCAGTCAATTGCTGACCTCGCGATTGGATCACAGGCGTGGGTGGGTGGGCGCGAAAAAAATTTTCTGGCACACCGCCGACCTCGCGAATAGATCGGAGGGTGGCAGCAAGCAGGTCGTTGCGGAGACATCCTTCGTGTCGTCGTCGAAAATGATCGCCGGAGCGAGCTGCCATCACGCTGCACAACGAGCTCCCGATCACCCCTACCTGGCGCGCCAACTGTCAGGGGGTGAGACCTGGACAGATCCGCAAGGGGGCGACCCAAGCGGTTGTAGGTTAATGCAGGGATCAAGGAACTAAGAGCGTAGATGGTTGCACGTAGGACGAGCACGGAAATCTCGGCGAGACACGAGGGACATGGCGATTTATACTGGTTCGGGCCTCCGAAGAGTAAAACCCTACGTCCAGTTTGGTGGTGGAATTATGCGAGAGTCATCTGCCCCCGAGGAGGGCGCTGTCGACGACGTGCCCTTGAGGGGCACCCCAGGCCGCCTTATATTGGCTGGCGTGCCTTGGGTTACAAGTTGGTTTCCATCTATCCTAGTCGGTTACAACTGGGAAAGCTTATCCGAGCTGGACTGTCTTGTCTTGTACTCCAAGCTATCTTCATGTCCTTGGGCCCACATGTCAGGTCGGGGAGGGCCCACTGATAGGTCGGCGGGTCTTCTGGTAGGTCGGGCCCGCCTGTCGGGGACAGCTGAGACCCTGGTCGGTGGGGACCCATGGGTACCCATGTCTCTCAATCCCTCTAGGTCTGTTGCCCATGGAAGCCCCCCCCGATCCTGAACCCCCAAACCCTAACCCGAACCCTAAGCCCGCCGGCGGCCGCCGCCCACAACCCGCCGGTGCCCCATGCCCACGTTCTCTTGTTTCTTCTTCAGCTGGAGGTTGAAGACATCGTTCGTTGCTACTAGGTAGCGGCGAATGTTCGTAAAATAGGATTTTTGCCCTCCATAGCCAAGTTATGGTCCACCAAAACTCGTTGAATCAAGATTAATCGAAGGATTTCCGCCAAGAACACCACTAACCCTAGGACAACGAAAACCCTAAAATTGAGCCCCTTTACTCACGGATTTGGGAGGGGAATCAAAGGGAAAAGAACCACGAGGGGTTCATGCATACAGCCCCCACCAAATCCCAAAGAGAAAGGTCTCAAAGCCACCTCAAGAAATTCGCCAAGAAAAGGCTCCGAAAATCACCAAAAAAGGGAAAACGGGAAGAACACTATCAAGCCTTGAGGAACCACGCCGAATCATCTATACATACCATGAAGGTTCATACAAGGTCTAGCTTCTGCCCGATCATCCTTCCCTCTCACAAGATCTCACCATGAAGCTCTCAAGCTAGTCCTAGAAATTCCAAAAGGAAAAAGGAAGAGGAAAATAGCAAAACAAAATGAGCTAGGGTTCCAAGAGACGGCTGCCATCCTCTCACCACTTGGGTTATATGGAGGCAAGCCGAAAGACTAAAATACCCTTACTAGCTAACTAGGGATACATGCCCCTCAAGGGCGAATTTGGAAGTCTTTGTCTTCGCACTATCGGACGGATGCCCAGCGACCGCAAACTTGCTTAGCCTCGATGCAAACCTTGTGATCCCGACACGTGTCCTCCGCTTCGAAGATTCCGGACTACGTCGTGGCACACTGGTCAGACCGGTGCTCCCCACAGGTCAAACCGGTACCCACCGGTCAGACTGGTCAGACCCACCGGTTAGACCGGTCCGATGCTGCTGCACTTCCGTCTTCGGTCTTTGGTCTTGGCTTTGTGGATCAACCAAGGAACCCAGTGGTTTACTGGTGAACCACCAGAAACCCCGCGGACTCGGTGTAGCCTCCGCCAATCACCACTCATGACTCGGCTCCCACGTAGTCCCGGCTCGACCTTGGTTTTGAGGCTCAACCAAGAAACCGTCCATGACTTCATCTTGCCGTTCTTGCCACCATGCAGCCCGCACTTGGCCCCGCTGGCCACCGGGTCCCTCGAACCAAGCCTACTTGTCTTCTCCACACCTGGAGGCCTCACCAGCAACGACCTTTCGCGCTTGTTCTTCACCTGCACCAACACCAGTCAAGCCGCAACCTGCACCTGCAATAATTAGCCAAGAATCAGTCCACACCACGTTGTCAATCACTCATCACACCAGGAAGGGACCTACCACCGATCCTCGAACCACACAGGCTCTCAGATTGGAAACGGGAAGCTTAATGTGGCAAAGCACCAAGGGAGTGTCCCAAAGCCAAAGGTCACATTTGATATGCTATTTGACAAGTATTCTAAGCAAAAGGCCGTTACGAGCGATCGGCTGTTAAAAAAGGGTGAGGTCACCCCCGCATCAAGAGAGGCCATCATCGCCTCCCAGAGTAGCTGTCAGGTTCAGGGGTGAATCATCTCAACAAAGGCAACACTTTACTCCAGCTTGGGCTCCTTTAAGTTCAAATCTGCCTCGTCCGATCTACGACGACAATGGAGTGATGTGGGTGCTGTATCAGCAGTCCTTCCATCCTAGATGGGGAGGACCAAGGAGACCGAAGGCCAAGGCCACGACAACGGCCGATGGCACCCTAGAGGCGACCACCAGCTCCGCGCGCTGCTGCTGCGCCTCCGGCCGGCGGCGGACACAAGCGGAGCTCGATCCACCCACTCAACCGCTCACCTCCAGGGGCGGCTGTGGGGATGGCCAGCGACATGCCAGGGGCGCACGCCGATGACGCCTGGGGGATCCCATCACCTCGCCTGGTCACCGGTTGCCTCTGCCCTGCTGCGCAGTCGCCGCGGTCACGGTCGACCAAGCGCGAGCGGGCACCGCGAGGGGAGGCACCATCGTAGCTTGTGTTGACCGGTGTGGAAGAAGAAGCAGAAGGGCATTTTAGTCCATTCACTAGGACTAGGGGATGAAGAGAGAAATGGGACAAAGTCTCTTGTTTTGAAGAAATTTGTGTTCTTGGTGTCAAATTTGAAGAGGTCACGAATTGAGTGTCAAATATAGAGAGGCAGTTGAATTGGGTGTCAGATTTCCAAATTTCAAGAGCCGGCGGCGGAACTGTGGCTGCTTCCTTGACCCCACCTTTTTTAGAGTTTTAGGGCTATAGCCCCCGCCTTAATCAAAAGACAAGAGTAGTATAACGTTTATAGCTCTTTTCACCCATGAGCACTCAACACAGGAGACAGGACACCACCCACCACTTACCCCCTGTTACCTCTGCTCAGAAGGTAAAGAAGCCAAAATAAAATGCTCGCCCAGCTTGTTCTAGCTATCAGGCTCCATCACAGGACCAAACAATAGAAAATCCACCACTCACTAAAACAAAAGACACTCTGACACACCACCAACGCCATTGAGGTGATCAGCAAACTCTTAGATCTTGATCCAGTTTGGCCCCCTGTCCTTCAGGATGTCGTCCATCTTTGTTTCTTGCCCCTGGTTCAGAGCTTCCTCCATATCTTGCAATTGCTGGATCTAGTCTTTCATACACAGAGCTTCTCCACCTTTCAGCCGCTCAAGATCATTTCTAGACTTCTTGCCACACAACATAGTTTTGAGATGGCATATGTTAGTTCCACTTTTTTGGCTGTCGGACACAAGATTATCCAATTCTGTGCCAGCCCCACTACCTTCATCAGCAGCTGTTCCATATTTCTCCACCATGTATTCTAGAAGCACAAGTTGTTTCTTAGTTTCCAGAGAGCCCACAAGGCTGCTGAGCTAATGATATTAATGACAATGAATCTTTTATTACTAAGCCAGCAAGTCCCAACATCCTCAAAAGATCTGCCCAACTCCCTACCAGCTACTGTGGATATCATCCTCCACAGTTTCTTAGCCACCACACAATCAAAAAACAAATGATGGCTGGACTCATTTTCTTTACAGAAAAGGCAAGTTCTATCTTCTACTTTCTGTCTTTTAGCTAAGTTATCTCTAGTGAGAAATTTATTCTTACCCAACAGCCACAAGAAAAATTGCACCCTAGGAGGAACATGTAAATCCCATATCTTAGGGACATGCACAGGAGTAATGCCTCTAAAATTAATCACTTTGTATAAAGATTGAGAGGTATATATGCCATCAGAAACAAATTTCCACACTAAAGCATCATCATCATCAGTAAAGGTGATAGTTGAGGACTTGAGGCTAATCGCACAATATCCCGCCAAATTCTTCCTAGCCTACTATCCACCGTTCTTCTAAAAGTGCATTTTAGATCCTGGCCATCCCACAATTTAGCAATGGTTTCAGATTTCTCATTTACTATAACATACAGGTCCCAAAATTGAATAGCCGGACTAGAAGGGCCTAGCCAGTTATCTTCCCAAAATTTTATACTTTTGCCATTTCCTATTTTCCATCTAAAACCTAATTTTGGCAGCTTTTGCTGCCCACATAAAACTTTTGAAAAATTGGGAGCTACCAGTGTCGTTGGCACAACAGATATTTGGCTGAGAGGTTCTATACTTAAAGTCAATCACCTCTCTCCAAATTTTTCCTTTTTTGACACCAAGCACTTATATTATATTAAAGCAGCAAAGTTACAACTAGGCCCTTAACAAAAGGCCAAATTACAACAAGGTCCCTTAGGGAGGGAGATCTAGAGACATCTCCGGTGGGCTGGTCGCCGGCGGACGGCAGCAGGGGCGTCGCCTCGGACGCATGGTGCCATTGCGGAGGGGCCTCGCATAGCGTAGGCTTGTTGAGGTCGAGGGCAGCGTCTTGTAGAAACATCACCGGCCGACAATTGATATAGTTGAAGAAGCCGTCAGTGAGAAGAGGGTCGCCGTCCATAGAGCCGGTGGGTGGCTCGCTGCCCAACCAGTGACGGAGGATCTGATGGGATCTTGGAGTAGAAGTTGCTGCTTGCAAGTGGATGTAGGCGAGGCGAAGGCGAGCCAGCGCGTTCAACGGCGACAAGGTCAAGTCGGAACAACCACTGATAGGCGAAGGCGAAACTCCAGTAGCGACAAGGTGAAGGTTGGAGCAGAGCAGCGCGTTGAACAAAGATAAACTTTCAGTATCCCTAATACAGAAAAGTTCGTCGGAACAATCGCCAGCCAAAAGGAGGGGAACTGCAGATGTTTCAACAGCAGCACAAGGATGCAGATCCTCACAAGAGAAGCTCCAACCAATGTCCCAATCGGCCAGATCAGGGGCGGAGGGGGAGGAGAAGTGGCAGCCGGGGATCCTGGATGTGTTCAACAACAGAGAAATCGGAACAACCATCCAGGCACAGAGCAGCACCGTAGGGGGAACATGGAGGAGAAGCGGATCTCGTGGCGAAGCAGGAGAGGTGGAGACGAGATCCAGCAAGGGGGGATGTCGAGGGGAATTTATTTATACTGACCTGTGCAGCGACGGCGCCAGCAACAAGAACGCCGAGGACGGCGGCCATGACGACGGCGGCAGAACGGCACAGATAGACAGCCATATAGGGACAAACCATACAGGAAACAAACTATTAGCCCTAGATCTAGCTATACAAGGTGAAGACGGCGGAGACCCCGCTCCCGTCGCGCTCCGACGAGCTCGCCGGAGGCGGACGGGAGGGGGTCAAAGGCGGTAGCAGCGGAGAGACCTAAGCGGCTATCGCTTCCTTCCCAGAGAAGGAAACGCCTCGTCTCGTTTTACAGTTGGGTTTGGAACTTGGTGGACTAAAATTTTTCCTTTATCTTCTTGATATCTTTTCAACCAAGATTCCTTGACCCCACCTGCCTGCGGCAAAAAGAATCTTCCCCATTTCCCCTCTCGACCCCCCTGATCCGCCGCGGTCATCGACATGGCGGCGTCACCGGCGCTGATGAGCGAGCTCGTGGAGGAGATCCTCCTCCGCATCCCGCCGGACGACCCCGCGAGCCTCGTCCGCGCCGCCCTCGCCTGCAAGCGCTGGTGCCGCCTCGTAGCCAGCGCTCGCTTCCGCCGCCGGCTCCGCGAGATCCACCGCGGGCGCGCGGCACCGCTGCTCGGCTTCCTCTGCGACCTCAGGGCCCGCGACGGCTTCCCGGATCTGCGAGCGCACGACGCGCGCCACGGCCGCGTCCTCCTCCACACCTACCGCTACAGCCGCAGGCACTTGGCCTTCCTCGTCTGGGACCCACTCACGGACGAGCGGCGGGAGCTGCCGAGGCCGCCGCGGTACCCGGACGAACGGATGGATGTTGGGGTCTTGACAGCTGATCTAAATTTGGGGGCGGTTGATATAGATAGCACTCCATTCATGTGGCAATTCACTAATTCAGGATTTGCCTTGCAAAGTCCCGTTGCCATGTGTCCCATCGGCACACATATCAGTAAGACAAATCCTGAGTGACACCAAATTGAGTGGCAAATTAAAAATTATGTTTATAAATTTAGGTTGGGAAAAAGTAAGGTATACAGCAGGAGAGAAACAAGGAAACCATTACTTAACAGCATATAAATATGGATGATGATGATATCCATGTTAAACAAAGACTTGTATTTTTGTGAACTTATTTGCCCATCTTCTCTTTACTGATCAAGCGTGATTGCTAGAGCTCTGGATAATAAGTTAGTGCTGTTTGGCTTGTTTGGTTAGCCATTTGTACCAACTTCTGAATCCTGTGGTTGGTTAGAAACAAATTTTCACTTTGAGCAATTCGATTTCTCAGCCAGCATACTCTACTTTTGAAATTTGTATATTTCTACAGTACTGGGAGCAGCCACTACAGATGATGACCAAGAGCTGGTGGCTCAAGTCAAGAACACTCATGCGCAGGCAGCGACCATCTCAGTCAAGGTAAAATGTTTAGTAGTAAGTAATAAATATCATGTGGTTTATGCTGGGACAACTCTTTAACATCAGGCATGATGGGTGCTAGTCCTGTATTTTTGTTCCTTTTTTATGGTTTCTACATTTTGTAGAGATCGTTTCTTTTAAATATTTTAACTCACATCAGTTCACATGGTGTCATATTCTACTCTGCTTGTCTGTAAGACTCTAAGCTTGTAAGGTCTGCAATATTCTACTGGATGTGTACTCTCAATCTCTCATACTTGTGCTTGCACTGAAAACCTGGAATTAGTATTGTTCTTTTTACCTAAAATTATATATTCTCAAAAAATCTTATGAAATTAAGATAGTGTAATACTGTAATTGCATATGCTGTGTGTGATAGTACTGTCTTTCGTTTCATTTGGCAAATTATCTGTGTAGTATTTGGTTTTACTGACACTAAAATTTGTATTACTCCTACCTAAACATGTTTTTGTTGTGGAACATTCTTGGAACATGCTACATATACATAATCTATTATTTAACATTTTAACTGGACCTGTTATGGGTTGATATTAGGGTCTTTATAGCTGTCTTGAATTTAGGGGCAAAGAGAACATAGCACTTGATTCATGTGGCAGAGCAGACATTGCCTAACAATTTCTTGCTCCACATGTCAGACACATCTTCACTGCCACCAAATTTAGTGGAAAATTATAAATTTTGTTTCTAAATTTAGGTTAAAAGTTGGGATAGGAAGGTATCCAGCTGGAGAGAAACCAAGCAATTACCTACATGAGGTTCTAGAGTACATACATTACTTAGCTCTAAATGCTTATGAGTAATATGTCAGTGTCAACAGCATAGAAATATGGATTTTGATATCCATGATGACAAACATGAGTTTTGTTTTTCTGAAGTTTTAAGACCATCTTTTCTGAAGTTTTGTTTGCCTTTTTTTATTAGCAATTAGAAGCTTTCTTGTGAATGCTATTGTTGGTTAGAAACAATGTTCAATTTGGGCAATAACTAGATTTCTCAGCCAGTTGATATTAGTTTCAAATTGTCTATTTCTGCAGTACTGGGAGCATCCTCAACAGGTGCCTCAAGTGAAGGACACTCATGTGCAGGCAGCGACCTTCTCAGCCAAGGTAAAAAATGTTTAGTAATAAGTAATAAATATCATGTGGTTTAGGTTGATAAAGTTCTTTAGCATCAGTAGGCATGGTGCTGGTTTGTCTTTTTCCCCCAATCCTTTATTAGGTTTTCTTTCTAGGGTTTGTTTCTCTTAATTATCTTTATCTCGATCAGTTGTCCTTGATGGCAAGCTGGTAAGCTCTGCAATATCCTACTGGACTGGTACTCTCATTTTCAGCTTTTCAATGAAAGCCTGGAATTAGTCTGTCTAAAAAATTCATGCTCAATGCTACCCTACATATTTTATAAATATTAGGCAGCAACTTGATTGCAGTTACATCAAGTTTATCTGATTGGTAGATTCAATGGATGTCAATCACCAGTTGCCCCTGCTGTGAAAAGAAAACATAAGCAACTAGTGGTTTAGTTACCACACTTACAGAAATCATGTTTGTATATAAGAACATTAAAATGTGAAACACTATTCTTAAAAGAAAAATAATTTTTTTGGGTGTCTTGAGGTACTAATTTGTCAGTGTGTGGAATGAGATGGAATCTAAAGTCGAGGATGGTTTAGTTCTGTTAAATTAGGAGCCCACGCACACACATTATAATTGGGAAGTTAAGCTTGCACTCTGAATCATTTTGCTTGGTCGTTGTGCAGAGTATGCTAACCACAGAAATTTAGGGAGTGCTTTTGCTACTTGACATTCTCTTAATTGTGTGATAGCGCTATGTTTCATTACATTTGCAAATTATCTTGTGGTATTTGGTTTGTTGTCACTGTTAAGTCTAATTAAACTATTTTTGGCAAAAACAAAACTACTTATATTTGGAATTTTAGTAGTATGGTCAATGGAAAGTGTGTTCGCTGTCAAGTCCACCATATGCAGTATACTGATCAAGACAAGAAGCTGGGCATGTAATTTTTTTTCCCCGTAACATTCTGTTGATGTAGTCATTTTTCACTTAACTTCTGTTTGCTACTTAAGCCACAGGCAAATAGCTGCTGCTCCAAGATGTGGAGAGGACGTGGTCAGTAGCTGCACCAAGAATCTTCAGGATCGATGTTCCCTTGCCCGCATGGACTCAGCTGAAGCAGAGAGCACAGCGCAGAACAAAGAACTGAGGTGGTAGCTGTAACTGTAATTCTTCTGCTGTGATATGTGCGTACCCTGTCGTATAAAAAATTTGCCGTTTTCCAGCATTGTTGGTCTGGGGAGAAGGTTTTTGACGACGCTACTTTGCTCAGCTGCTGCATCTTTGCTAGGTTTATCACAATGCGATACAGTTGTTCTCGTTAACTGAAGTTACATAGTAATCATGCTCAGTTCCTCAGTTGGAATTCACTCTGAAGCATAATACCACGAACCTATTCCCCGTGCCCCAACAGATAATTGGATATGATCATAGCCAGTATAATTCTTTCCTGTTCAAATGCATATGCGTTCTTTTTCTGATTCCCCGAAAGGCTGAAACTATCCAAAAACCATGCCGGTGTGACTGGCCTCTCCAATAGTTGGTGCTGTCAGGAGGATCGTCACGTGTTGGTGATCTTGTGGCCTTGTGGAAGTCGATGCACGGGAGGTGGTGAACTAAACAAGTGAGCATTATTAGTTTGGGATAGGATCGGGAGGGACATGGGGTACCTTTTTTTTTTCTGAACCGAAAACAGCGGGAGACCCCGCTGTGACATGGGGTATCTTGACAGTAGATGTAGGCAGATAAATTGACACTGTGCGTTGGGAATCCTGTGATTAACTAGTGTTAATTCCTCGAAGGTGTAAAAAGTTACTCTGAGTCTCTGATACAGATCAAAGGAAAATGAAAAGAATGCAGGCTGCTGCATGGGACTCACGTTCAGCCTGGCCCTCTGCCTCCTCCTCCACAAAAGATTCTTCCCAGTAGTGCTTAGTGTTTAGCATGGCTGTTTAGCATGTGCTTGCCAGGATACACAGGAAACTGGAGGCAACGGCTTGGAGATTTCAAATTTCGTAATTGCAAGGTGGACCCCTCAAAAGAAGGGACTGTGATGGAGAACATAGGAACTTGCTAATTATTTCTGCTTACGTGAAAACTAATGGAAGTGTAGAAATTGCATAGATAGTGATGGCTCAGGCTCACTGAAGCCATGAAGAAGACGTGTACTTGGACTATGACTACGACTACTGGAATGGACTGACAACCTGGCCTCCAGGATGAGCTACTGTGACTTGGGCAGAGTCCGGGCATATAGCAGGACACCGAGATAAGTGATCAGGAAGTGCTGAATTGCAAGGCAACGTATTTTGAAAATTCTCCAATAGCTCGTCAGAACCAAAAATTAACGTCACGAGCACTTATCCAGGTTCGTCTGTAGACCTAATGCATCCCCAAAGAACTCCAGAATGCGGCAGATTGCATGCTATGGCCTCTCCAATAGTTGGTGCTGCCAGGAGGATAACGTGATTGCCCATTGTTGGTGATCTTGCGGAAGTCGAAGCACAGGAGGTGTTGAACAAAACAAGTGGGCTTTGGGATGGGATTGGGAGGGGACACAGCGTATCTTGACAATAGATTAAGCAAATAAATTAACACTATGCGTTAGGAATCCTGTGATTAACTAGTGCTAATTCCTCAAAGGTGTCAAAAGTTACACGGATGCAGATGAAAAGAAAATGAAAAGAATGCAGGATGCTGCATCGAACTCACGATCAGGCCGGCGTGACCGGCCCTCTGTCTCCTCCTTTCTTTTTCTCTCTCTCTCTTCCACAAAAGATTCTTCCCAGTTGTGTCTTAGCTTTTTGACTGAAAGAACTGGCGTGGCTCTACTCTAATTCTAGCTGCTCTCGTATTTGGGATCAGAGAGACAGATCAGTAGGTACCTTGGCATTTGCTAAACACTAAACACTACTCTGGCAACTCTTGAGGTCCAGAGATCTCGATCTAGGTAGAGCAGCCATCCAGTATCCACCTTCGTTCATGTGCCATGGAGCGAGCTGTAGTGAGCGCGGCGACCGGAGCGATGAGCTCCGTCCTCGCAAAGCTGGCGGAGCTGCTCCATGAGGAGTACAAGCTTGCCAAGGGCTCATGAATGACCTACTATGTACGCTGGCAGACGTAGAGGAGCTCGACCCCCTCAACAGAGGGTGGCGGGACCGAGTGCGGGAGCTGGCCTACGACATCGAGGATTGCATTGATCACTCCGTGACCCAGCTCGGTCGTGCTGGCGTTAATGCTAGAAAAGGCGGGTTCTTCGGCACCAAGTTAGTGCGGAAGCTCAAGAAGACAAGAGTGTCCCTTCAGATCGCTCACCAAATACAAGAGCTCAAGGCTCGTGTCGTCGAGGAGAGCGAGCGGCAGAAGAGATACAAGCTTGATAGTCTCGTCGTATCCAGCTCTGATGCTTCTCGTAATAAGGTTGACCTCCGAATATGCACGCTTTGGGAGGAGACAAAGAACCTAGTTGGACTTGACGGACCGAGGGATGATATCATCCGTTTGTTGATGCCAGCAGAGGGAGAGCTCTCGCAGGAAGTGAAGACTGTCCATCGTCGGGTGTGCAGGCTTGGGCAAGACCACTCTTGCCAATCATGTGTACCAGAAAATTCAAAGCGATTTTGAGTGCAAAGCTTTTGTATCGGTATCTCAGAACCCTCACATGAAGGATATGCTGATGAAGATTTGTTCTGAAATCGAAGTAACTCCCAGCATGGCGGATGATGAGCTTATTCTCATCAAAAAGCTCCGAGAGCGACTCCAGAATAAAAGGTGTGTTCCTTTATTTCAACCCTATGTCCATATCTTCCTTTATATAGTTGTGCTCTTCTAGAAGCATTCGGCCACAATAATCTTAAAACTTGAAATTATCACATAAATAAGTAGAAAAGAAAATACACACACCAGTCTTTATTATGGATGGCTCTGATTTGTTGGTGTGGTCATCCTAATATACAGCCTAATGTATGACATATGCAAGTAGGGTCTGATTCATGCTCAGTCAATTGGCAAACCAAAAAAAATAAGAAGAATATATATCATTATTGACTAGGTCTAAGCCTGTGATGAGCGTCATGAGAACCAAAAACTTTTGGACTTAATTAAAGAAGCATGTTGTTTTTATCCAGAAAAAAAATCTGTTTTTGACCATCAAACTCTTGCTTCAGTTTGATTTTGGCCATTAAACTTCAAAATCAGGTACCTTGGACCATCTAACTATCAACAAATCTTTGGATCTTAAAATGATTACTATTTTTTTCTGTATCTATGATTTTACTAATTCATGTGATCATAGGTTCATAACGATGAATTGTATCTTTTATAATGTTGTTCGTATTATTTTGTAATTGTTTGTTTTATTTTTTATATTCTTGTTTTTGCACAATAACATAAGAATAATATAACAAATAGTGATAAAATAATATAAATAATATTTTAAAAGGTAAAGCTCATCGTTATGAATACGTGACCGCAAGAATAACATATATCAAAGGTACAGACAAAAAGTAATAATAATCCTTTTAAGATCTAAGTACACTACCACGCATTTAAGCGGTTTTGAACGGCCTCACGGCCAAATTTGAACGGTTTTGATAGTTGGATGGACAAAAATACTCGGTTTTGGAGTTTGACAGTCAAAATCAAACCGAGACGAGAGTTGGATGGCCGAAAATAGACTTTTTCCTTTTATCAGCAGACACTACACTCTCCGTGAGCTTTAAAGCATGTTGTTTCAAGCCAAATTGAGATACGTAAGCATTAATCTTCATGATCATGAAAGCAAGTGCAGCCACTTTCTTAAAAAGATTAATAACTTTTCTATATCTTGCCAGATGGAAAAATATTATTAACATATCTTTGTGTTACTTTTACCTAGAATAGTTGTACTTTTCTCAAAGTGCAATGTGTTTCCATTATGTTTACTATTTCACCAGATAAAGAATGAAGCAGTACATGCATAGTTTTTCCCTTACCACATATAGTTTATAAAATCAGAATCACATATTTGTGTCAGGTACATTGTTGTAGTGGATGATATATGGCACTCCGATCCATGGAAGATCATTGGACAAGCATTGGTAAGAACTAGCCTGGGTAGCATAGTAATCATCACAACTCGTCTGAGAGATGTGGCCAAGTCATGTTGTTCTTCTCATGGCGGTCGTGTTTATGATATGAGACCTCTTAACGACAATGACTCTAGAAGGTTATTTTTCAAAAGAATTTTTTACTCTGAAGATAAGTGTCCTCATGAACTGGAAAGAGCCTCTGCAGATATACTGAAAAAGTGTGATGGTATACCACTTGCAATAATTTCAATATCCAGCTTCTTGGCAGTTGATGTACCACAATCACCTGATCACTGGAACAAGGTGAAAGAATCTATCAATTCTCCGCTTCTAGGGAATAAGTCTGTTGAGACCATGAAATCAGTATTATCACTCAGTTACTTCAATCTGCCACAACATCTGAGAACTTGCCTGTTGTATTTGAGTTCATTTCCAGAAGATTCAGAAATTAATAGGGATCGTTTGATAGGCAGATGGATTGCAGAAGGATTTGTTAATGCAGAACCAGGAGAGAGTCTATATGAAGCAGGGCTAAGGTATTTCAATGTTCTGATAAACCGAAGCTTGCTCCAACCGTGGGGTAAGCTGAGTGGTGTGGTGCTGAGTTGTCGAGTCCATGACGTCATCCTTAATTTCCTTGTGTCCAAATCAGTTGAGGAGAACTTTCTTACTTTGTTGGACCCATCCGGGCTCCCACCTTCTCTGCATAGCAAGGTCCGTGTTGGGGAATTGGGCAAGAACCTTTCACCCTCGAAACGTCGAAGTTGCCGAATTCGTGAATATTTTCGTGAATATTTTCGTGAATATGCCTCAGGGCGGAAAATCTGTTTCGTGGCAAGGAAACGTTCGTAGAGGAGTTCTGTTAATTTTACATAATTCGCTGATCTTCTAACATCGTGTGAAATAATCGCCGAATTAACCTTGGATCGCAAGCCTGCTGTCTGTTTCAGGACGTCTGGGATCTGGCGAATTCAGGAAATCATGAACCTGCGAACTTCGGTCAGCCCAAGGAATCTCAGTTCGTAAGTCTTGATAAAGTGATGATCTTCATGAATGAGGTTTCGGGAGTCAATAGGAAGCCAAGTCAAAGACGTCATGTCAAAAAGTCCGGGTTTGAAGTGTGAAATAGTGGCAGGCTTGTAAATGTATGAAATTAGCCCCGCAAATCACGGGATGTAAAAGACATTCATGTACATGTTCACACTAGGAATATTCTCTAGATTCGAGGGTAATCTCGGAATGTAAAAGTCCCTTCGTCTCCCTATAAAAGGAGGTCCAAGGGCACGTGTAAAGGGGTTCACAACTTTGGAGGCGAGTACGGACTTTCGGGGATTCCTTGTCCCCTCTTCCATTCTCTTCTTCGCGTGTTTATTTCGGAATCTTGTGTTCGGGGAACCATCCGGTTTTAGGACCCCCCCCCCAACATTGGCGCCCACCGTGGCTTCAGCCGACAAACAATCCACGATGCCTCCACAGAAGAAGTCCATGAAGAACACACCCACAGAAACCAACCAGGAAGATCATTATACTGAAGAGGACAACGAAAACTCTTTCACTGCAGAACCTTTGCAGATTTCAGACCAAGAGAGGAGGGTGAAGCTCGAGGCTCTCCAGAAGGCACGAGCTGAGAAAACGGCGCACACTCTGGAACCACTCACTGAAGAGAAAGCTGATGATGATGATGATCAAACTGTTGACAGAGAACTAGAAAGGGTGAACCAAAAAGTTCTACAGCTTCAGAAAGAGAAAGAAAGATTAGCGAACCAGCTGCAAGCAAGCAGGAAAGCTTCGGAGAAGCTGGAGAAACTTAACCAAGCAAAAGAGCAAATAGAGAGAATGCAAAGAGAAATCGATGAAATGAAAGAACAAGAGAACAGTTCACTGTGGCGTGATTCACCACACCAGAACTCTGGCCAGAACAAAAGAACTTCCAGAGAAAATTTCTTCGCAAGCAACGGAATCTCGCACTTCGCGGATCCAGACTCACCACTCTCACTTGGGTTGCAAATAACACCGTGGCCACCAAAGTACAAACCAGTCTCTCTACCGAAGTACAAGGGGTATGAAAACTCTAGACAGTTCCTCATGAGTTACGAAGCAGCCGTGAATTCAACAGGAGGAGATGATATCGCACTAGCCAAGTCCTTCATCATTGCTTGCGAAGGCCCAGTGCTCAACTGGTACTCTCTGCTATCACCACACTCAATCTGCAGTTGGATCGCCTCCACAATGCCGAATCAATTCTGTCCGAACTTCTGGCAACCACAATTCATGGGTCATCAGCCGAATCCAGTCACAGTACAGCAGTTTCAGCAGGCACAATCACCTTGGCAGCCGTCTCAACAATTCTACCCTCAGTCTCAGGCAATTCAAACCATTCAGCAGCCACAACCAATTCAAGAAATATTGCCACCACCTCCGGACAGTTCATCAAGGCTTGAGTCGAGTTCAAGAGGCAACAACCCGAAAGCATTACCTTCATTCGGAACTATCATGCCTATAACAGGAGGTTCGGCCATGGAGTTTGACACAAAAAGACAAAGAAACAATTACCTCAGATCTATCAACACAGTCATCAATGATGGTCCAGCAGCGCGTCCAGAGTGGACCAAGGTACCGATAACATTCACCGAACAAGACTTCAAACTAAACTCAACAAACCACAACGATACCATGGTCATCGAAGTGAACATAGCTGGACGGGTTATCAGAAAAGTTCTGGTCGATAACGAAAGTTCAGCAGATATCTTATTCATGAAAACTTTCGAGAAGATGAGCTTGAGTCAACACATGCTGCAGCCACCAGAATACCCGTTACTAGGTTTCAGAGGAAAATCAATCGAGCCAGTGGGAAAAATAGCTCTGCTTGTATCCTTCGGAGATCTTGACAATGCCATAACAGAAACTCTCACTTTCGACGTAGTCGACGTGTACCATCCATACCTCGCGATTTTCGGCAGAGGATTCATTAACAAGTATGATGCTGTCATAAGGCAACAGCTCCTATGCATGAAAATCCCAGCACCAAAAGGAGTCATCACAGTGTTCGGCGATCAACAAAAGGCCTGAAACATTGAGAAGGGCTTCACACCAGGTCAAAGCAATGTGCATCAGCTGAATTCTACCGAAGAAAGGAAAGAACCCTACGTCAAAGCCAAGACAGATAAAGAGAAAATTGAGATTGTCGCTGACGGCGAAACGAAGAAAGTGTACTTAGATGACCACATCAGCGATCTAGCAGAAACATTCGCGAATTTCAGAGCAGCTGATCTTAAGCTGAATCCCGAAAAGTACGTTTTCGGCATACACAAGGAGAAAGTTTTGGGGTGCTTGGTTTCGACAACGACACCAGAAGAAATCAAGAACGAAAGCCTAAGAGTGCTAAAAGCAAAAGAGATCGAGGAAATTGACATGAAGGTGGAGAAAGACATGATTGAATTGACAATCCTTGAAGCTTCTGATAACATTGAAAAATGCCAGAAGGAAACCAAGGCATGGAGGGACAAGGAAATAGTCAGGAAAAATATCAGGACTGGCGATCTAGTGTTGAAAAGAAAGAAAAATTGGGAAAACCTCGGGAAACTTCAAGAATCCTGGGAAGGGCCATACATAGCGAAAGAAACAAACATACCAGGGGCTTTCCGCTTGACAGACCAAACCGGCGAAGAGCTGCCGCATTCATGGAATGCTGACAGCTTAAAGAGGTACTACCCTTGAAAATCTTGAATGTAATTAGACTTATTTTCAGCATTTCTTTCCGCAAGTTCAAATATCATAAAAATGTAAAACTCCGAACCACGGATCTATAAGTGGTTTCGGGAACAAAAACAATTACTTCTCGCATTTAAGTTAGAATAAGAAGGACCGTACTCTTTTCCTTGCAAAGGGGGCCCTAAATCAAGGGGCAAGGTTTTTAACGAGGCGGATCCTATGTAAATACTCTTTGTGATACATATGAAAAGAGTTTTCCCCCAAATCATGTGTCTTGAGAAATTCCATCATGAGAAAGAAAGTTCGTGAAAAAAGGCTCCATGATAGCCTGAATTCCATCATGAGAAAAGTTCGTGAAAAGGCTCCGTGATAGCCTAGATTCCATCATGAGAAAAGTTCATGAAAAAGGCTCCGTGATAGCCTAGATTCCATCATGAGAAAAGTTCATGAAAAAGGCTCCGTGATAGCCTAGATTCCATCATGAGAAAAGTTCATGAAAAAGGCTCCGTGATAGCCTAGATTCCATCATGAGAAAAGTCCATGAAAAAGGCTCCGTGATAGCCTAAGTTCCATCGTGAGAAGGAAAAAGTTCTTGAGAAAAGGCTCCGTTATAGCCCGAATTCTATCATGTGAAAGAAGAATTCGTAAAAGGGCTCCGTGAAAGCCGAGATTAAAGAAAAGAAAAGAAAAGTTCTGTGAAAGAGGCTCCTTGATAGCCAAAGGCTCCGTGAAAGCCTAAATCCCACCTTAAAGGGATTTCCTACCGAAAGGCCTGAGACAACAACAAGTTGTGGCCTAAAATCCCACCTTTAAAGGGATTTCCTACCGAAAGGGCTGAGACAACAACAAGTTGTGCCCTAAATCCCACCTTTAAAGGGATTTCCTACCGAAAGGGCTGAGACAACAACAAGTTGTGCCCTAAATCCCACCTTTAAAGGGATTTCCTACCGAAAGGCCGGAGACAACAAGTTGTGGCCTAGATCCCACCTTGAAGGGACATCCTACCAAAAGCACGGGAACAACTGAAGGTTGTGGCCCAAAAAATACAAGCGTTTCTGTTCAGAATTTTATGTGTGAAAAATCATAGAGTAAAAGTCAAAGTTACCTCGGTTGAAAGAGCAAATAAGAATAGTAGAGAACATTCATGAAGAGTTATACGAACTTTTTTAGGAAAATCTTTTTCCAAGGGCCAAGGGGCTCAATCATCTCCGAAGGTTAGAGTTCATAAAGGATGGTTGAAGCAATTGAGGGTTGTGATATCAACCTGGGCAAGTATGCCAGGTGGGCGCAAGTCCACAAAATTCGTGAAACAAATTTTGTCGACCTGCATTCGAAAGGAGTTATCAATTCTCAGGCACCCACGAAATTTTGCATGAAAACGGCAAGGTGGGGAGGGTGACATTTTTTCTTAAAAAACGAGTTTATTGCCTTAGTTTCATACAAAATTTCATAAAACCAAAATTACAAAGCTTCCAAGAGCTGAGAATTTCAGAAAGGAAGTTCGACGATACGGCCTGGTTTACGACCCCTTTCTTCGGCAATATCACTAGCATAAGCGAAGCTACAATCGCTAGTTGTAGGGCTAAGGGGCTCCATCTTCACCAAGGTCCGCGAACTCGAGGCCTCGCCGGTAAGAGCATAACCGTCTCGTTGAAGGAAAAACCAACTAAGTTGAAAACTACGCATCGAATAATACTGACAACATTCGGCCCAAAAGTCAGAAAATCTGCATCCAGGATTAGCTTCTTTGTACAATCGCCAAGCTTCACCACTAACTATTTGATCCTGGCGATGGATTCGCAAAGGTATCACATCCTGCACAGGCCCACCTTGCAGGACCTGCGCAGGTTAAAAATTTACAAGACAAAAGTTCAGAAGGGGGCTCGCAGCCCACGAATATACAAGTATATAGTTTTTAACATCAGAAGCGAATGTTTGAACAAACGTAATTTCATCCTACGATATCAACCTTCGGGGAGCTAGTTTCACGATCAGAGCTCGCTTCATCCCCGTCGTCTTGGCCGTCATCGCTGCTGCTGCCGTCACCGCTGCCCTCATCACCCGAACCATTTTCTTCATCGTCAGCATCGTCGTCTTTTTCAGCTTCGGAAGAAGATTCTTGAACTTCAGCTTTACCACGTTCCTCACTCTGGATCAGCTGAAGAAACACAAAAAAAGGGGGGTTAATAAAAATCAAGATAAAAATGTTCGTGAGATGCCGAAAAACTGGCAAGATTTATCAAAAACCAACCTTGTCTAGTTTGGCGCGAGCAATCTTTTTTGCGAACTCCTTCCCGCTTGCAAACCAAAACTCCCTTGCGAATCTAACCTTTATGGCTTGAACGTCTCCGTTGGGACGAATAATCGAAGTGCTCCCGACGTCAGGAAAGTGTGAAAGATTCTCGCGAAACTTCACAAGATCGACGCAGTCAAAATCGTAGAGAAGCTTCAGAATACTTTCTACTGAAAAGGCAGTAGCGAAGTCACTAGCTCCTGAGATGATGTCAGGAAGAGCCCGGAACTCAGCTTCAATCCAATCCATCAAATCGGAGATTTCTTCATTTTTAGGAAGAGGGCCAGGACGAACACCAAAGTTTTTCAGGGCTTCTCTGTACTCCCCGAATAAGAGTTTCAGTTTTTTCTTAATTTCATCAACATCTTGTCCTGAGACTTTGCTTTGCTCAGATAAAGCCGTTTCAAGATCTTGAATCTTCTGTTCTTTGCTGCTCAGAGTCTTTGCAAGATCAGAATTTTTTGTCAAAAGCTCCGCATTGCTAACACGAAGCTTGTCAACAGCTTTAGCATTCTTATCAGAATCCTTGCGAAGGTTTTCGATCATTTTCAGATCATCTTCATGAGTTTTGTTTAGCTTTTCAAGATCTTTCTTCGAGTCATGAAGGGCAGCTTCAGCAAGCCTCTTTTCATCTTGACACTTTTTTAGGGAGTCAGCAAGCTCAGCAATCCGTTGCTCTAATTCAACACATGAAGCTTGAGCCTTGTTGAGTTCGCGCCTTAGCTTCTTAGATTCGCTGGAGAGTTTCTTAATAACTTCATCTTTTTCAAGGAGCCGTTCAGAGACCACCTTGCCAACAATAGACGCCTTTAGGTCATAAGTCTTCTGGAAATTGGCAAGCTCCGAAGATGAGAGTTTTCGAGTATTCTCTTCAAAAACCGCGAAAGATATAAAGCCTAAAGTAACGAAAGTTTAAGAAACATAAGGCAACCATCAGAGCACAAAGAGAAAAGAAGCAATATGCGAACCTATCGGGTTCAGCTTTCTCAAAGGAATATCGTTTGCAGGCTCAGAAATCGTCAGAGATTTCTGAAGAGACGAGGAGATCTGCTTCTCAGCAGCAGAGGGATGCTTTTCAATAACAGATGGTGTCTCGCCAGTCAATAGAGATCTTTTCTTCGGCAATTCCTCTCCTGTTTCATCCATAAATTCAGGGGATGTCCATAGCAAGGCAAATTTAGGAGCGTCAACATCCGAATCAACCACTTCACCCCTAACACTTAGTAATTCACCTCTAAAAGATGTACCAAAATTTTCATTGTAAGCAACGATTGAGGGAGAGGAATCTTGACCTTCGGGAAGTTCTTCACGCTTCTCAACAAAGGATGGGTTCTCGGCAGGATCACCACTTTTTTGCACAGTTTGCTCCAAATCTTTGGTAAATTCTGGAGAAGCCCTGTCCTTAGAAGCCGAAACTTGAGAAGTACCAGCCTCAGTATTAGCAGCAGACTCAATAGGAGCAGCTTGAGCTTCGAGAACATCGTCTGAAAAAGTTTCAACATCAACAAATTCATTCTCAGAACCTAGACTATAACCATGACGAACGCCAAATCTCAAATCACACCATAAGCAAGAAGAGAAACCTGTTGGGTGAGGTTCTTCAGTCATTTCATCATCTGAGAAAGCCGAAGGAACGCGCTGAACTGTAGCAACAGCAATCTTCTTTACAACCTTCTTAGCTTTCTTTTGGCCCAGCTGAGCAAGACTCGAAGCCGCCTGAGCCTCAGCATCGGAAATATCCTCAGAAGCTTTGCGTTTCTTCTTGCTAGATTCCAAGGACTTGGTCTTTTCAGGACGAATGACGAAAGAAGAAATGTCACCAGCTTCGCTCCTTCCTTTTCCTTTCTTCGAAGCTTTCTTTCTTTGAGCCTTGGGTAGAGCAGCAGAGCAAATAGCTACAGCAACAGCCGGAATCTTCTTGTCCGTGCCCGGAGGTCGGGAGCGAAACGCAGTCTCAGTGCCAAGCTCTGAAAATATTCGATTCACCCTTTTCTTATGTTTAACAAGAGCTTTGAAAGACTTGTACTCATTAAGAGTCGATTCGCCAACCATGGCATTAACCTTTTCTTCAACTTCGGTGATAAAATCTTCGAGACTTTGGCCTTCCTTCAATCGTAAGTTGAATCTAGGAAACGACACTTGCTGCGTTGCCCAGTCCACATCCAAGAAAACAATATTAGCAGGGTGCCAGCCATCTGATATCGGCCAAACTTCGGCTGCAACAAATTCTTCAATGACGTCGCGACCACCGAGAACAGTACTGGCCAACAAGAAAGCATTTTCGCAATTTTCGAAGCTGGTAGTGCGTTTGCTATACAAAGCAGTGCAGATGGCAGTCACTGGTGCCATAGGCGAATAGAAGGGGTAAGGTGGTCTTGTGTAGCCGGAAACCTTAGACATGTCAACCTTCACATAAAACCAGTATGAACTCCAATCTTTGGAGAAGTTGGTCTTGCTGCAGGGTGCGAGCTGGATTCGGTTAAGGCCTTTTCATGAGTTTTGTCTTCGGGTGTTAAAAGTACAGAACGCGTAGTGCGCATCATAGTACTTTCCATCATCAAGTTTAAGAATATCCTTCTCAATCACAAGCTCGAACAAGCGAGCGAATATGTCAGCACTGAAGGTACACTTGAAAGTCTTCATAATCCAAAAGAACTTTGAAAGTTCCAGAAAGGAATTTGGCGTCAACTGATGCATCTTCACAGAGAACTTCTCAAGTATGCAAGGCAGAAGGGGATCACAGGGGAATCTGAGTCCACAAGTAAAAAAATCTCTGAAAACAACAACTTCATTTGCTTCGGGAGCAGGGACTTGTTCGCCAGAGGGAGGGCATCCATCACCAACAGGGAAAAATCCGGCTCCCTCATACTCCTTGATAAGATTGGCTGTAACTTTTGACTCGCCGAACACGAAGGCCGGAGGATAAGACTTAGTCTTCATGACAACAAGATCACTCACATCAGCATCGACGTTGGAGAGATCCTCTTCACCGCCAGATCTTATCTCACCGTCTTCGTGACTACCAGAATCATGAACGGTTTCGGCAACAGGGTCGTCTGTGCGAGACGGAGCGTTCTCAGAATCACGAACGTTTCCCTCACTGGGCGGGGCACCAGCAGCGGCTAATTCCTCCGAAGTCATGGGTCTAGCAGTGCTTTTGGTACGAGCCACCTGCTTGATAATAAGGAAAATACGAAACGTGAATCAACTTATAAGAAACAAAAACATACGAAAATATATGACTAATAACAAAAGCGTATAAGAAAGAAGAAAATAATACCTTCGAAAACAGAAGAAATCACCGAACTTCGGATGTCCTCAGACGAAGAGCTCTTCCGCGAAAATGCTTTGAAACTGTCGAAGAAAGCGATGGAACGGTGAAAAAAACTTACTGCACCCACCCTCTATTTATAGGGAGAGGGGGGGTAGTTTCAGGAAACCGCCTCGATATGACCGTTGCGAGTTTTTAGGGGGACACGTGTCCACTCTGACGTTCCGAGGGTGACGTTTTTTACCAGAATTCGGGATATTTTTCGTGGAAACGGATCGTCGGAGTCAACCCGCTTCCCCGAGGGGCTAGTGTTGGGGAATTGGGCAAGAACCTTTCACCCTTGAAACGTCGAAGTTGCCGAATTCGTGAATATTTTCTTGAATATGCCTCAGGGCGGAAAATCTGTTTCGTGGCAAGGAAACGTTCGTAGAGGAGTTTTGTTAATTTTACATAATTCGCTGATCTTCTAACATCGTGCGAAATAATCGTCGAATTAACCTTGGATCGCAAGCCTGCTGTCTGTTTCAGGACGTCTGGGATCTGGCGAATTCAGGAAATCATGAACCTGCGAACTTCGGGCAGCCCAAGGAATCTCAGTTCGTAAGTCTTGATAAAGTGATGATCTTCATGAATGAGGTTTCAGGAGTCAATAGGAAGCCAAGTCAAAGACGTCATCTCAAAAAGTCCGGGTTTGAAGTGTGAAATAGTGGCAGGCTTGTAAATGTATGAAATTAGCCCCGCAAATCACGGGATGTAAAAGACATTCATGTACATGTTCACACTAGGAATATTCTCTAGATTCGAGGGTAATCTCGGAATGTAAAAGTCCCTTCGTCTCCCTATAAAAGGAGGTCCAAGGGCACGTGTAAAGGGGTTCACAACTTTGGAGGCGAGTACGGACTTTCGGGGATTCCTTGTCCCCTCTTCCATTCTCTTCTTCGCGTGTTTATTTCGGAATCTTGTGTTCGGCGAACCATCCGGTTTTAGGACCCCCCAACAGTCCGTCGCCTATCTCTCCAGAATAACTACCAAGAGAATGTTGTTAAATGGATAAAGTCGATTAAGCCTCATGTCCGGTCACTTGCATGCTTTGCAGACTGCAAAGAAGTGCTTCCTCTTACCGAATTTAAAGTTGTACGTGTGTTAGACCTGGAAGGTTGTAGATCATTGAGAAATGTGCACCTTGCAAATATAGAGATGTTACTTCAGTTGCGGTATTTGAGCATTAGAGGAACACGTGTCAGTGAGCTCCCTGATGGAATTGGAAAAGTCCAGCATCTGGAAACATTGGATATAAGAGGGGCTCGAGTGGACAATTTCTCGAGTGGACAATTTGCCTTCAACTATTGTTCTACTTGAAAAGCTGGCACACCTTTTCGTTGATCCGGGTGTCCAGTTCCCAGTAGAAGGTTTCAGCAAGATGAAATGATTAGAACAACTAACACGTTTGTCGATCTGCAGCCAACCACTCAGCTTTCTAAAGGAGCCAGCTTACCAACCTTAAAATCCTTGAAGCGTGTTGCCATGGCATTCTCGATTTCAATTATGAAGGTAGCACGTGGGGGATATTCACCTCTTCACTCCGTGCACTGTGCAGCCATAAACTTGTAGATGTTGTGATGTACAAATGGGATTCACCACCAATTCCCATGGATTCATCGTTCCCTGCTCTGTACAGCCTCCGAAGATTTGTCGTATGGCCCATCAGCAGCCCCCCTATCTGGATGGGCTCACTTGTCAATCTCGAGCTGTTACGTCTCAAAACTGAACCATTCACTCCGGAGGATCTGCGAGTGCTTGGCGGCATGCCGGCTCTCGAGACTCTTACCCTAATTTTTGCAGACATCTATAGTGGTCCTTTCACCATCGGCGGACACGAATTCCAACGTCTCAAATTATTCAGGGTCGGCAAACTCTACCAACTGATGTTTTTACCTGGTTCCATGCCTAACCTGAAGCACCTCAGCATTGAACTCGACTTCACCACGAACATTTACAGCGATCTCGGCATCCAGCACCTGGCCATCCTCACCATGGTCGATGTTGAAATCTATGCCTAGTGTGGTCATAGAGGAGGCGTCGAAGATCTGGAGGCCAAAATCAGGAGCTTACATGACGCACATCCCAATCGGCCCACACTAAACTTCTTAACATTCTTTGACGTGAAGGCTCGCTACTCACCAAAAGGTGGGAACGATGAATAATAAGCAGGAGCTGCACGATATAGCAAGGTAATAAATAGTATTTGTTCTTAAGCCACAGTTTCCGAGATTCATTTAACATTGATTTCTCTTCTTTCCTTTACTTTACCTGCTCTGTTGATTGATGGTAACTATTACTGTTCTTTTTTGGTGAACAGAGCAGGATCCTGGCTGACCAGTACGTCTTTCGGTTCGTTCATCCAGTCTCGTTTACCAGTGCAGTGAGGAGGCACCAACATGTGTTTGTTCAATTTCATCCGCATCACTTGCAGAATTTCATTATTCATAATCTACATAAGAAAGTTGTTTAGCTGCTCAACTTTTGTTGTTCTTGAATAAAGCACTGACATATCCATTTACTCCGCCAGCGCCATTTTTTATATTGCTGGGCTGTGTGACTGTCCATTATATTTGTAATCAACTTATGTCCATTTATTTGAGAATTTTTATACTCCCTCCGTATCGAAATACTTGTCGCCATTGACTTTTTTCAGCAACTTTGACCATTCGTCTTATTCAAAAAATTGTGCAATTATATTTATTTTGTTATATGCTTTATTGTTGTATGTATTTTAAGCTTGACTTATCATTTTACATGTTTGTGATAATTTTTTGAATAAAACGAACGGTCAAAGTTGCAAAAAAAAAGTCAACGACAACAAATATTTCGATACGGAGGGAGTAGTTTCCCCGCCCAGTGATATCTTTGTCTTTGAAAGGCTTTGCCTTTCTTCAACATGCACGCTGAAACGCTGGTGATTTGAAGCTCAAAAATATACACCAGTCCAAGAAGAAAACAAGAAAAAGAACTGTTAAAGCAGACCTCCTTTTACGGCCTGCCATATATACACGTTGTTGTTGTTGCCTAACCTGGCTGGGCCTGCTGCTGGATGGGACCCATGACCTATTAACCTGTGTTTGAGGCCCAAGAATGGTTTTGCGGCCCATAAATAAGAAATGTTTTAATGGAACAGCCCAATACGGGACGCCGACTTCTCTGATCTGACTGATAAAGTTTGAGTGAGATTATTAAAGGCCACTTTACTACCTCTTCGTTCTGTGGAATACAAGAAGTTGTTTGGTATTTAGGGGGTGTTTAGTTCGTGACTGTAAAAAAATGTAAATACCATGATGGCTTTTTAAGCTTAATTAATTCATCATTAGTACATATTTACTATAGCACAATATTGTTTAATCATATCCTAATTGGGAGCGTATCCGGTGGAAATCAGTCCACCCGTGCAAACTATGAAAACACATATCAGGGACGTTGGATCCAGATCCGATGGCTAGAGAAAGAGGTGGGTTCATTATACACTTTAACCTCCCACCATTAGCAAAAGTAATCCAAATTTTGCACTTGACCCCCTCCCCATCCCAAGGCGCACGCCGGCCCTTCGACCGTGACCCTGGCCCGCCGCAACGCCACCACCCCTAGCCGCGTCACGTCGCTCTGGATGACAGGGTTCGCCGCTCAGGATGAGGGTGAGGAGACGCAGAGCGGTGACGGCGCGCCGATGTCGATGGAGTTCAGGCGCTGGAGCTGTTTTCTACCTAGGCAGAGGACTCCATGGAGGCGGCGACGGACTCGGTGGAGGACACCATGGCGGTGGTGACGGACTCAGTGGCGGACTCCATATGGCGTCGTTGCCCCTCCACTCCATGCGAGCCTCGATCCACGTTGGGCTGCGGTCGCGACGCTTCACTACTGGTTCACCGTCGCAACGCCGGCACACAGCGGCCGGTCGGTCACAGTGCGGCTCACAGGATGGATGGTCGACGCGCATACCGGCTCGCCGTCCAACCCGTTGCTGGACGCCGCCCCCTGGAGAGTCCCCTTCACGAGACAGAATGACCGTCGACGGGGTCTGGCTACCTGGGCGGCGAAGTTCTTACCGGCGATGGCGTCTGCCGCAGCCTCCATGGCGGAGCCGGCCGGTACCATGGCACTAGGGGTTGTTTCCATGGCGGGGGCGGACTCATTCGTGGCGTCGGGGGAAGTTTCCATGGCGGAGCCGGCGGCCAACCCCCCCTCCCCCCGGCAGTGTCGGCGGCGGCCATCATGTGGCATCGGTGGCTTTGTGATGTTGTAGTCGAAAACGACTCGTCAGGGGCGCAGGACAGGCAGAACTGAAGCGACGCGTTCCGCAACGTGCGTGCGAGAGAGAGTGGAGCGCTGGAGATCAGGGGTTGGGGTGTTTTTGCAAAAGTGGATCGCCCAGTGGGGGCCTGGCAGGCGGTTTTGTGTAAAATGGTCCCACCTCTCTCTAGCCTTTGGATCTGGATCCAACGTCACTGATCGGAATTTTCATAGTTTGCACAGGTGGGTTGGTTTCCACGTGATATGCTCTCATCCTAATTAAGCTTAAAAGATTTATCTCATGATTTAATCTATCTATGCAATTAATTTTGTGATTAATTTTTATTTAATACTTGGAAAAAGTGTGTTTTTAATCCCTTAAGTATTGCAATAGTGTGGCATTCATCCATCATGTTTCATTGGATGCAAATAATCAGTCCTTTTACTAATTAATTTGGTGCATTTATCACACTACCTTATAGTTTAACGATGGTCTCGTGAAGTCTACTAGCAGTTTATGCCACAGAATCAATAATAATTTGATTAATAAATAATCACTACATAGAGATGCAATATGCTAAGTCGAAAATATAAAGTTTGCAAGAGGTTAATAAATTCTCTAAATTGGATACTTTATAATTTTTTTAAAAAAATAATAAAACTAATTTATACTCAGTTATTATAAAGATTGACTCAACATGAAATGTGACTAAGTAATTAGCAGATGATTACATGGTCTACACTGCTTTTATATGATACTAACTCATATAACTAAGGTGAAATGATAAATGCACCATTTCAGATGGTTTTGCACCAAATGAAACTCATAGTTAAACTAAGGTGAAATAATAAAATCTTTCTTTGTTTTAGAGGGAGCACGAGCATGTTTTTTTTCTTCTTTTTCTCGAGACCAGGGAGTCTACAAATCCAACTATATATCGCGCTGCCTCGTTCCCTGATCCCACCAGGGAGAGCCGTCCCTCAACTCAGATTGCTTTGACGGAATCAAACCCTCTCTCCGCCGGCCGGCCACGGGGCTCGCTCAACCAAGAAATCATCACCAATAATTCGTCATGGCGATGCCGTCCTGCCATCTGCCGGTGCTCATGGACGAGCTCATCGAGGAGATCCTCATCCACCTCCCGCTCGACGACCCCGCGATCCTCCACCGCGCCACCCTCGTCTGCAAGCCCTGGCGCCGCCTCATATCCGGCCCCACCTTCCGCCGCAGGCTCCTCGAGTTCCACCACAGCACACCGTCGCCCCCCTTGCGCGGCTTCTTCTGCAGCGTCGGGGCAGACCCCCGCTTCGTCCCCGCGCCACCGTCCTCCTCCCTGCGCCTGTCCGCTACCGACGCCGTCCCCTGGTGGCGCCCCGTGTCCTCCCTCCGCGACTGCGTGTTGCTCCAGGACCAGGACGACCACGTGCTCTGGCGCAACCACATCGACCTCGTCCTGTGGAACCCCATCGACGGCGGGGTGCAGAGGCTGCCCACGGCGCCGCTGCTCACGTACCGATGGAACGCCGCCTTGCTCTGCGCGGTGCCCGGCTGCGACCACCTCAACTGCGGCGGCCACTTCCATGTGGTCCTCGTGGGGACAATAATGAGAGATTTGGGCACGATCATCACGTCGGCCTACAGTTACTCGTCGGAGCAGAACGCGTGGAGCAAGCCCGTCTCTGCTCGGTTCCATGGTAGCGTCCTAGTCCGGAGCGGGTCCGGTGCCATTGTGGGGAACTCATTCTATTCTCGTTGTGACATGATGACCAAAATCCTTGCGTATGATATGGGAAAGAAGGAACTCTCACTGATCAGCCTACCGATCCCTGACGATGTCGAGCGGGAGGATTGGCACATTGCCCTCATGAGAGCGGAGGGCGGCGGGCTTGAATTCGTCACTAGACTGGGCTCCAAACTCTACTTTTGGTCGAGGGAGGCTGGTCTTGACAATGGAGATGCCAGATGGGTACAAGGAAGAGTTATGGAGCTCAACAAGGTGATCCCTGGTTGGGATCTCTCACTCGCACCTTTCGTGACCGCCATTGCGGAACATGTAGGTGTCCTTTTCTTAGACACTCATGATGGGCTCTTCAGTATTGATCTCAAGTCCGGCCTAGTGATGAAGCTGGTTGAGAGCATCTATCTCATCCGCGACGTTGTTCCCTACGTGAGTTTTTGCACTCCAGGTACTAACTAGCCTTGTGTCTCACTCCCATCTTCAACATCATACTGCCACAGTTTTACTTAGTTGTTCTGCCAATTTCTGTGTCACAGAATGTCCTACCAAAATTTTTTTACTTTCATTTTCCTTTTTGTTATGGACCAATCATCAAACAAGGTAGAATTGCTAGGAATTCATTCATCTATTACACCTGAAGCTGTTGTCAATAAGGCCGTAACAACTGACTTGCCCAGGAATTGAAGGCCTCTAGTAGGAAAAATATGATGATTACTTGTGGTTATTGGTTAGAAACAAGTGTTTATCGGGGGCACATCCATACCTCAACTAGCTAATATTGTTTTGAAAATTTTGCAGCATCATCTGGGAGCAGAGAGTAGCCTTTGTTAGTGATCAAGAGGCAATAGCAAATATCTCAAGCTCTTGAATCTCATTTAAAACCAGGCATCGTTATACACGTGTGATTCAGGAAATCACGGTTTATAAAATATGTTTTTAATCTCTTCAACACCGAGCTGAATCTTTGACATGATGCATCATTGAACAGTGCAGTAGTACGATATGTTTTTCGATTTAGTGATGTACCTTCTTGATTTAGTTCTTGAGATGCATTGCTTTTTCAAAATGTTTGTGTTAGTTCTAGCAATCACTGGACTTTTTTTTTTCTGATTCTTCAACGTTCATAATATTTACGGCATATTTTTAAGTTTTTTGAGAGGAACATTAGGGGTAAAGTAAACTCCTACTGGGTAAATACATATTGTATATTATAAAAAGTAAGAAACATAAAAACAAGGCACCTAAGGAAGTAATAAAAAGAGAGTGGGAGAACTGCTGCAGGATACAGCAGCCAACCGTTCTAGACGATTCTCTCCTTTAGGAAATTTTAACAACCACATCATCGTAAAAGCCTTGATTATTCCAAGAACAGAGGATCGGATGAGCTGCTTGTTGATGTTTATGGCATACTGCTCTGATGCTTTTCATATGTAATATAATTTTGGTTACCACAGCTTCATCTCACACTATATAAGAGGGTAAATTTATTAAAACTATACCTGATTGGCATGGCTCCAAATTTACATATATTTCTGCTCCACTCTAGAACTCCAGCTGGACCATGCTCGATGTGGAGTTGGAGTTGCTTGGAATGGGTGCTTCATTTCTATCAGGATGTCCCTAGCTCCAAAAAAGTGGGTTTTGAAACTAGATTGCCACTCTTGCCCTTGGTTTGATTGACTGTACCATTTTGTAGTGAAACAAAATTTCTACAACTATTTTCGCCATGGATAATTGTTGGAGTATAAGTGAATTGCCCACCTTTCCCTATCAGCTTGCCCACCTTTTCCTATCAACTTAAGCTTTTGGGTTGAACTGGTTGGTGCATGCAACTCAATATGGTATCAGAGCCAGAGGTCTCGAGTTCGAATCCTGGCGGGCGCGTTAATTAAAATTTAGCCCCACTCCAATTTCCACGTATGCGGCCATTTGGTTATTTCTGACATCGTTGTTAGGAACTCATAAGTTCGCATTGACGTTAAGAAATACCAACAGATGGCAAGAGATCGGTTGTTTGAAACGATCAGGTTGGAACATCTGCTCAAAAGGTATTTGTTGCTACTAATGACCATGAGGCCAGTGGAAGTGGTTCCAACTCCAAGTACTTTTTACCGAGATGGTGTCCTCCCGGTTTGACACACACTGAAAGGAGGAAGCTTCAACGCTTGATGTTGCGGGAGAAGAAGGAAAAAGAGCTAGAAAAACAAAGAGACGAGATCTTCAACAGCTACAGGCACATGGTACCGCAAGGGAAGGAGTGGAGAGCCAAGACAGCACCTCAGGCAGAGGCGCTAAAACCGCTAGAGGAGGCGGTCAAACCGGCTAACCAAGCGGTCAGACCGAGTTCACCAGAGATGCCGCCCGGCTTCGCTTCTTCAGTCCCTATGGCTTGCGATGATAAGTTGTCGTCAGTACCTGCTCCAGAAGACGATGAGCAACTTATCGACTACAGGTCTTTTCCAGAGCGCATGAATCTTGAAGACAATTAAGAAGACATGACCGATTTCAATGAGAATCACCCTTAGGATAAAATGGCCGGTGGGAAATGTTACATCAACCTTAGAATTGTTTTTTAGTACACAAGCTTTACTAAAAAACAGAAGGGCATATGTTGACACACAAAAATGGCATATAAGCCAGATCAGGCTGGACAAGTCGGTCAGACCGGGTTCCATAGGCGGTCTGACCGGGGTACCCTGTAGCCAGTCTGGCAATAGGCCAGGAAGTCTATCTGCCACCCAGGGCCGGTTACACCGCGTCCCCATGAGTCCAAACCAAATTGAGGAGTCGTAATATAATTCGAGTTGTAATGGATTTCCTTGCGGGGCAAGACCTCCCCACCTTATAAATATAAAGGGCTCGTGGCCGATTGTGGGCTATGACCCAATCGAAACACAATTATCTTACTTTTTATCTCCAAACCCTACTTTTCCAACCTCTTTGCTTCCTTCTTCGTCTCTACGGCGATTAAGGGTGTTCTAAGTGGCCTGCCGATCTTAGAACAACCCTAGGCGCGTTGTCCCTGACGGGTCCGCCCCCGGGCAACGATCTTAGGTTTTTCGGCGATATCCCTGACCAAGGCGGTCAGACCGCCCCCTATTGGCGGTTAAATCGGCCCGTGCCGGGGATCTCGGCGAGGTGCGATTTCGACTACCGCGCGATCCAGCACACTCGTGTGTTCGACCGGAAAAAGCGTCAACAGAGAGGAACATGGTATTTATGCAACAAAAAATAAAAGCGCTGGAGTGCCCATATAGGTCCATGCATGTTGAACTAATCCGATGTGGTCATTGTTTTTAAAAGTACTTACATGTGCTGACAGACAGTTGACACTTTGGCGAGCCCAAAACTCTTGCAAGCTGCAATTAAGCCAGTAACATGCATGCATGTGTATGCTTTTGACTTCCAGCTGGCTGTCGATCTCGGCATGCACCTCCGATCCGATTCTCTTCGCGTCAACAGAAACCAAGCACAGCAAGTTGAAGCACTCAAGCACGGGAGGTACGGTGGAGTTGCCACGAGCTTCGTCGGCGGCAGCCATGGCGAATATCATGGCGTATTGGCGTACCAAGGTAACAGATCTAGAAAAATAAATAATCCTGTGATTAACTAGCAAGTGTTAATTATTAATTCCCCGAAGGTGTTGAAGGTAACACAAATCCCGGATCCATACACACACAGATTGAAAAAAAAAGAGTTTCTGTTTTTTTTCCTTCTTTTTTCTATTTCTTTCTTTTTATTATTTTTTCTTTTCTATTTATTTTTCTTTTTTCTTGTTTCTTTTTCATTTCTTCTTTCTTTCTTTTTATTTATTTATTTCTACTTTTATTTTATTTTTTGTTTCTATTTCATCTTTTTTTAATTCATGTTTATTTTATTTTTTATATTTTCTCTTGGTGAATATTTGTTTCTTTTCAATGAATTTTCCTCCTGGGTGAATAATTGTTTCGCCTTTGTAAATATTTGTTATTTCCTTTTCTTTTTTCTTTTTCCTTATTTTTACTAGTAAAATGTACGTGCGGCACGCACGTATCTAAAAACACCACAATAACAAAAAAAATATCTTTATAGTGTCGCTCGTGTCTAAAAAACCAATGTTGCAACAACAGCGTGGGGTGAGGAGAAATCAACAGCTGCCTCTCGCGATTGGGAAAAAACGGTGTTAGAGAATCGTAACCGACCTAGTTGGAAGCGCAATGGGAGCCCCATCGACAATAATGCCTTGGCTCAACATCAGGTGCTCGTAAAAAAACACAGGTAGAAAGCCCCGTCCTCAATAGGAAACGTGGTGCATGCATGGATTGTGATTGATGTACGAGAGCAACGTGATTCACTGGTAGGATAAACGTGATTCACGACAGCATGCATCGACACTTGATGGAAATAAATGGAACGTAGTAATGCGTGATTAGTGCAAACCCGTATTGTTGCGTGTTTCGTAGATTATAGTAATCCATATCATTCTCCAAAATCCCTTAAAAACAATGGATTTGGCTTACCAATTTTATTCAAATAGTTGACAACAAGGTGATTTGGTTACCAATTATTCCTTAAAATCCCTTCTAAAAAACACAACGTGATTTGACTTACCAATAATTCAAATAGTTGATGGGAGGGGGGGTGTGTGTGTGTGTTAGACCCATCAAAATAATCCTCAAAATCCCTTAAAGAACATAACGTGATTTGACTTACCAATTATTCATACAGTTGACGAAAGGGGTTAGACCCATCAAAAATTTGATTGACGGGAGCAACGTGTTTGTGCATCGGACGGTGAAGCATGCATGCATGGACGTGTGATAGAAAGAAAGGAAAAGAAATGTAAATAAAGGAAAAGAATGCAAACCGTTGTTTTTTCTTTGGAAACTCAAATTAAGTATTGTTTTTCGGAAACTCAAATCACGTCTTGGTTTAGGGATCGTGTTTTGGAAAGACGTGCTCCGACCTGATCGTTAATAAGCCTTTCCAGCAAAAACACAACTTGATTTGGTTACCAATTATCCTCCAAAATCCATTAAAAACATGTCATGTTGCTTGTATCATTTTTCAAAACACAATGTGATTTGGTTACCATTATTTCCAAAATCCCTTCTAAAAACACAACGTGATTTGACTTACTAATTATTTAAACGGTTGACGAAAGAGGGGTTAGACCCATCAAAAGAACTCGTTCTTTATAGTATAGATTTTGCCTTTTCTTTTTTGTCTCTTATTTCGTTATTTTCTCCTCCCACTTTTCGTTAATATGTTCCATCTAGTGAATTTTTGTTCCACATATTTGTTTTAGTGAACTTTTGTTTCACATATTTATCTTAGTGAATATTTCTTTAGTGAGCAAATAGATTTACGTTTTCTTTATACAAATTTGTTCCGTCAGTTCATATAATTTGTTCGATACGTACAATTTTTTTGTTCCGACAGTTTTTAGAATTTGTTTGACACATATACATATTTGTTCCGATAGTTTATATAATTTGTTCGGTACGTACAAATGTTTCATTCCGGTAGTTTGTTATAATTTGTTCGGTACGTACAAACTTGTTCTGACTATAATAGGATCTTGTTCTGACACTTTATTTTGTTTGTTCGAGATGACATACAAACTTGTTCTGGCTATAATAATAAGTTGTTCTGGCTATAGTAATATCTTATTCTGACTATAATAATAACAACTTATTTTGTCTATAATAATAACATATTCTAGCCCTTGTTTTGATTTGTTCTGACACTACATTTGTTGTTTGAGATGAAATACAAACTTGTTATGGCTATAATAGGATCTTGTTCTGACAGTTGTTCTCGTTTGTTCTGACACTTCATTCATTTTGTTCTAGGGATAACAGAATATATAACTTTATTAAAAATACGAATAAAAAATGTTTGTCAAAATATAGTGAAGTGGGATCTTGTTTTGAAGTTTTTATTGTCAGAAATCTAATGATGCAATCAGAATTTAATTTTGACACTCGGTTTAACATTTATAGTTTTTTTAGTTTAATAACACTTTGCATGTGAGAATGACATCAATTTTTTTTGTCTTATTCGCATGCATGGAATGGAAACATCATTATACCCAATCTGCTGATGCTACCGCTGCCACAATAGTAACATCATTATCCAATTTTCCTCCCCCAGCGCTGCGCCCGTTCGGTTCGGGCGACGCGACACCTATTCGCATCCGTTGATTTGGTGGGTGACGCAGGAGCAGAGCTCCGCCAATGAGTACAGCATTCCAACCAATGCCATACTCTGTGGTAGAGCTGCCGGCCTTCCACACTGATGGACGAACAAGATGTAGATTTCAGTTTTATGCAACCAAATTTCAAGGCACAAGATTTTTTTTGTGCTGGAATAATATATGCACATGTTTTAATTATATGTGTATGGATTTGTATGCTTGATGGATCCGACACATGTGTATGGATTTGTATGTTTGAATTAAAGGTCAAATAGCCCAAATAGCTTTTGGATCCAAACAACTCAAAAGCTATTTTATTGGAGGGTTATTTCCTTAGGCTAAACTTTAGCTCTCAAAATAGCTCCGGGCTATTTTTCCAAACACGTCCAATATTGTTTTTTAAGTACATGTGCTGACAGACAGTTGACACTTTGGCGAGCCCAAAACTTTTGCAAGCTGCAATTAAGGTTTGGAGATCGAGCCGTATGCACGCAAGCCAGCTACACTTGCTCTGTAAAACATGCATGCGCTTTTGACTTGCAGCAGCTGTCGATCTCTGCATGCACCTCCGATCTGATTCGCTCCGCGTGAACAGAAACCAAGCACAGGAAGTTGAAGCACGGGAGGTGGAGTTGCCACGAGCTTCGGCGGCAGCCATGGCGAAATCGTCATGGCGTATCAAGATCACAGATCTAGGGCAAATAAATTAGTAGCAGCATTATGTTATGCATCGGGAATCCTGTGATTAAAATCTAATAGCTAGTGTTATTAATTAATTACTCGAAGGTGTCGAAGGTGACACGAAATCACGGATCGATACACAGATTGAAAAAAAAAAACAGAGTACACACAGAGGGGCGGCTAGCTGCCTCTTGGGGCTCATGTTCAGCCAGGTGTTTAGTCGATCTCTCTCAAGATTCTTCCGAGTTGTGTCCTGGGCTCCTGGCTAGAAGTCAACTGGCCTGGCTCTATTGTTATAGGGAGCAGGTCACCTTGGCATATACTAAACACTACTCCTCCATCCGGCAATCTCTTCTTGAGATCTACATCTCCACCAAGATAGAACAACAACCCTCCACCATCCACATTCATGCGCCATGGACAGGAGTGATGGGCTCCGTCCTTGCAAAGCTAGCGGAGCTGCTCCATGAGAAGTACAAGCTTGCCAAGGGGGTCCGCAAGGACATCGAGTTCCTCAGGTTAGAGCTCAGCTTCATGAATGGCCTGCTGTGTAAGTTGGAAGACGACGAGGAACTTGATGTCCTCAACAAGAGGTGGCGGGACATGGTGCGGGAGTTGGCCTATGACATTGAGGATTGCATCGATCGCTCTGTGGCTCAGCTCCATCAGGTCCACGATGCCAGCAGAGACAGGTTCTTTGGCGCCAAGCTGGTACGGAAGCTCAAGAAGACAAGAGTGTCCCTTCAGATCGCTCACCAGATACAAGATCTCAAGGCTCGTGTTATTGAGGAGAGCAAGCGACAGAAGAGATACAAGGTTGATGGCCTCGTTGGATCTAGCTCCGAAGCTTCTCGTAATAAGATTGACCTCCGGATGTGCGCGCTCTGGGAGGAGACGAAGAATCTGGTTGGACTTGACGGACCAAGGGATGAGATCATCCGCATGTTGATGCCTGCAAAGGGAATGGAGCCCTCGCAGCAAATCAGAACATTGTCTATAGTTGGGTGTGCAGGTTTGGGCAAAACTACTCTCGCCAACCAAGTGTACCAGAAAATTCAAGATGAGTTTGAGTGCAAAGCTTTTGTATCGGTATCTCAAAACCCTCACATGAAGGATGTGCTGATGAAGATTTGTTCTCAAGTTGGAGTAACCGCCGGCATGGCGGATGATGAGTCCCTCCTCATCAGCAAGCTCAGAGAACAACTCCAGTACAAAAGGTGTGGTTACTTTTGGCCATATCTTCCTTTAATACATACTAATACTTTAGCAAAATAAAGGCAAAGTATTAAAAGTTTTTCATCCAAATTATTTTAATGAGGTCTTTTACGGTACACAATACCACCCAACAGTGGTACGGTAGTATTATCGGGTTTTTTCAATTTTTTACTATGGGTAAAATGGTAATTTGCTCGATGTAATATTATTTGGAAAAAATTTCTCCGCTGCCAAGGTTACATAAAAAGACTTGATTTCATATATTACAACAATATTGTTTTGTGTATTTCTGATAATATCCATATACTACCCATACCACCTATGAATACCACCCATACCACACTAAAAAAACCGGTGGTACAGAATTAATCTCAACCGTCGGATCCTTACATATAGGTCCTTTTTTATTACATACGCGTCATTTTCAACCGGTGATACAGTGTGCTATTGTGTACCGTAAAAAACCTCTATTTTAATACAAAGTATTAAATCATATTTGGCTAGGAGCATATATGTATTACAGATTTACAGACATATTACATTTCACGGACATATTATTTTAATACAAAGTTTTTCCCTTACCATGTATAGTTTATAAAATCAGAATCACATATTTGTGGCAGGTACATTGTTCTAGTGATATATGGCACTCACATATATGCAAGTAGAATCGCAGATGCAAGTAGGATCTGATTCACATGCTCAGACCGTCCACACTCGTCATCCTTTATTCCCTCCTTCAAAACGGAATATTCTTGCCTGGTCAGCGAGATTCTTCCCTTTATATTCACTTCTCCCGCATTCGTCATCCTTTATTTCTCTCCTTCATCCAAACTACCCACACGCGGGACCCACCAGTCATTCTCTCCCCTCCCTCTTTTCCCCACCGACACCCCTCCGAGCCGCACCCATCCCCCCTTCTCTCTCTCCCACAGTCCCACCGCGCCACCTCTCGTCCCCGTCGCCGGAGGCACGGAGATCCGGACGGGCGAATCGACGACCCCGGCGGCTGGCCAGCGAATCGACGACCCCGGCGGCCGGCGGCGCCGCCGCGGCGCCCTCCTCCCCCTCACGCGCGGCGGCAATCCCCTGCCTCCGTGAGTAGGGGCGGGCGGTGGGAGCGGCGCGGTGAAGACCGAGCAGGGCGGTCCGGAGCTCCTCCTGCTCGAGCTTCAAATCTCGGCGGGCTCTGCGACGAGGACGACGACGGGGAGCGACCTCGAGGACTCCTTCCCCGCCCTTTCCCCTCCCATCCTCCTCTGCCCTCGAGCTCGCGCCGGCCGCCGCCCCTCCTCGAACGTGTCTCCCATCCTCGCCGGCGCCGGATCCGTCACCCCATCTTCCTCCGCGCGGCCATGGCGGGATTTTGGGAGGCCGGCGAGCTGGGGTCGGGCGCCGCCCCTGCTCACGATGGACCTGCTCCTGGCGCCGGTGGTACCTTCTCCTTGCGCGCGTGGCCCCGTCGCCGCCGGTTGAGGCTGCCGCCACGGACGTCTGGGAGCTGCTCGCGAGGACGGACTCCTCGGGGACTCCGTCGTCGGTGTGGCCAAGATCTGGTCGTCGGCGGGAGGACGAGGGACGCGGTGGGGTCGGATGGCGCGAGGTGCGGCAGCGGCGGGGCATGGAAGCGGCGGAGCTCGCCGGCGTCGTCCTTCCTCGGTGGCTGCAGGGACCACGACGACGACAATGCTCGGCGGCCACGAGGAGCTCCGGGTGGAGGCGGGATGTCGTTGGGGCAGCCGCGGCAGCTGGGCGCGTGGTGGGCCCGTCTCCCTCCAGGACGCCCTCCATCTACGGGAGATCTGAAGGATACTGGAGGGCTGCGCTGTTTTACCGCTGCCCTCCAGTGAACCACTGCAGCCCCTTCTCCTTTATTTCTTTCCTCCAGGGATGTTTTACAGTCACCGGTGTGGATGGTCTCAGTCAATTGGCCAACCAAATAATAATAATAGATATCATTATTGACTAGGTCTAATCCCGTGATGAGCAGCCATGAGAACCAAAAACTTTTGGACTTGATAAAAGAAGCATGTTGTTTTTATCACCGGATACTATATAATCTTCATGAGCTTAAAAGCATGTTCTTTCAAGCCGAATCGAGATAAAGCATCAATCTTCGTGGTCATAAAAGCAAGTATAGTGCGCCCACTATATCTTGCAGACGAAAAAATATGATTAACATATATTTTTGTTACTTTTACATAGAATAGTCGTACGTTTCTCATAATGCAATGTGTTTCCATTTAATTTACTATTTCACTAGATAAAGATATATTCAAGCAGAATGCATAGTTTTTCTTTGCCACATATAGTTTAATAAAATTAATTAGAATCTTTTTTGCCAGGTACATTGTTGTAGTGGATGATATATGGCACTCTGATCCATGGAATATCATTGGGCAAGCATTGGTGAAAACTAGCCCTGGTAGCACAATAATCATCACAACACGTCTGAAAGATGTGGCCGAGTCATGTTGTTCTTCTCGTGGTGGTCGTGTTTATGATATGAGACCTCTTGATGACAATGACTCTAGAAGGTTGTTTTTCAAAAGAATTTTTGACTCTGAAGATAAGTGTCCTCATGAACTGGAAAGAGCTTCTGAAAATATACTGGAAAAGTGTGATGGCATACCACTTGCAATCATTTCCATATCCAGCTTCTTGGCAGCTGATGTACCACAATCACCTGATCACTGTAACAAGGTGAAAAATCTATCAGTTCTCCACTTCCAGGGAATAAGTTTGTCGAGACCATGCAATCGGTATTGTCACTGAGTTACTTTACTCTGCCACACTATCTGAGAACTTGCCTGTTGTACTTAAGTTCATTTCCAGAAGATTGTGAAATTTACAGGGATCGTTTGATAAGCAGATGGATTGCAGAAGGATTTGTAATTGCAGAACCAAGAGAGAGTCTATATGAAGCAGGGCTAAGATATTTTAATGTTCTAAGCTTGATCCAACCATGGGTGGAGTGGAACGGAGAGGTGCTGACCTGTCGAGTCCACGACGTTATCCTTAATTTCCTTGTGTCCAAATCAGTTGAGGAGAACTTTGTTACTTTGTTGGACCCATCCAGGATCCCACCTTCTCAGCATAGCAAGGTCCGTCGCCTATCTCTCAAGAATAATAGCTACCAAGAGAATGTGGTTTCATGGATAAAGTCGATTAAGCCTCATGTCCGGTCACTTGCATGCTTCTGGGACTGCTGGAAACTAGAATTACTTCATCCTCTTACGGAATTTAAAGTTGTACGTGTGATAGAGCTGGAAGGCTGTGGGTCATTGAGAAATGTGCACCTTGCAAATATAGAGATGCTACTCCAGTTGCGCTATTTGAGCATTAGAGGAACAAGTGTCAGTGAACTCCCTGATGGAATTGGACGAGTCCAACATTTAGAAACATTAGATTTAACACGTAGTGGAGTGGGAAAATTGCCATCATCTATTGTACTGCTTGAAAAGCTGGCACATCTCTTCGTCGGCGAGGTCCAGTTTCCAGCAGAGGGCTTCAGCAAGATGAAAGGACTGGAACTACTAACATGTTTATCCATCCACAGGCAACCACACAGCTTTCTAAAAGAGCTAGGCCAGCTTACCAACCTGAAAATACTCGACGTGTATTGCGGTAACATGGATGTCACTTATGAAGGTAACGAGTGGAGGATTTTCACCTCTTCACTTGGTGAATTGTGCAGCCATAAACTTCTACTACCTCCGTTCCAGAATATAAGCATTTGTGGACTTTTGCTGATCACGTTTGACTATTCGTCTTATTCAAAAAATTTATGAAAATATTATTTATTTTGTTATGACATGTTTTATCATCATATATATTTTAAGTATATCATAATTATTTTTATATTTTCACAAATTTTTTGAATAAGACGAATGGTCAAAAGTGCACCACGGAAATCGAAGAATGCTTATATTTTGGAACGGAGGGAGTACATGTTCAGATAGATAAGGCGGGTTCGACTTCGAAAGCCATCCTCATGGATTCACCGTTCCCTGCTCTGCCCAGCCTTCGGAAATTTGTCGTCGACCTCATCAGCAGTATCCCTAGCTGGATGGGTTCACTTGTCAATCTCGAGCTATTAGATCTCAAAATTGTACACTTCACTCCAGAGGATTTGCGAGAGCTTGGTGGCATACCCGCTCTTGAGAATCTTACCCTACATTCTGTAGACACCTGTGCAGGTTCTTTCACCATCGGCGAACACGAATTCCAGCGTCTCAAAAATTTCAGGTTCAGCAGTCTCTACCAACTGGTGTTTATGCCTGGTTCCATGCCTAACCTGAAGCACCTCAGCATTGAACTCGTCTTGACCAAGAACAGTTACATCGATCTCGGTATCCAGAACCTCGCCAGCCTCACAAAGGTCGATGCTCGTATGATCGTATCTATGCCTTGCGTGACCATAGAGGAGGCGTCGAAGATCTGGAGGCCAAAATGAGGAGCTTTACTTGACGCACATCCCAATCGTCCCACACTAAACTTCAGTACACCCTTGCGCGAGGATGATCCCTATATTCACTAAAAGGTGGAAACCATGCATGAATAATAAGCAGGAGCTTCAGGATAGCAAGGTAATAAATAATAATTATTCCTAAGCCACTATTTCCGAGATTCATTTAACTTTGATTTTACTATTCTTTTTGGTGAACAGAGCAGGATCCTGGTCGACCAGTCTTTCGGTTTGTCCTTCCAGTCTTGTTCACTAGTGAGGAAGCATCGAGGCCACCAACATGCGTGTTTGGTCATGGCGCGTGTTCAATTTCGTCCGCACCATTTGCAGACTTTCATTATTCATAATCTATATTTGAAAGTTGTTTAGTTGCTCCACTTTAATTTGTTGTTCTTGAATAAGCACTGGCATATCCATTTGCTCCATCCAGCAGAAATGAGAATAAACAAACCTTTTGAGCTGTATCCATTGTAATCAACTTATCATGAAGACATTTATTTGGTAATTTATTAGTTGCCCCAGCGTGGCATGCATCTCTGTCTTTTCTAACTGGAGGCTTCTTTGAAAGCCCCTTTATTAAGTTGAGCTCTGGGATTTGAATTCTAATTGTTATGAGAGAGAAACGAGAGTTGATGTAAATGACTGAATGAATTGATTGTCTGATGTCTGTGTACGGTAAACAATATATACAAGTCAACAGGTGTCTGCCTGTGACAAAGGGGCAACTTGCCCTCTACGGTGCCTCTTGAAAGGGTCGTCATTAGCAGTTGCTAATGGCAGTAATTATCCTATTGATCACTAATTAATTATCCTAATTAATTCTAACACTCCCCCTTGATCAATAGATCTTGTGTAGGTTTCATTTAATCTTGTGTAGGCACCGTTGTATATTCGTCAGTCATAGTTTTGAATCTTTGGAAAAAACCCTGTGGGAAAAATCCTAAAGTATATCGATATACCAGGCAAAACTCCTTAAAAACCCAATGGGAAAAACATGAAGAACAACCATGATATATATAATTCTCAATGTTTATTGACCATTTAGGTGACCCTACAGACATAGTCTAAAACAATTTGATCAAAGATCAATGTGTCATATATATTATCCTTAAAAACCCTGTAGGGAAAAATAGACAATATGATAGCCTCTCACAAAAACCATTTAGGAAAAATGTGAGGAAATTCTTTGGAAAAACCTGATGGGAAAAATCCAAAGTAGTACCGGTATATCAGGTAAAACTCCTTAAAACCCAATGGGAAAACAAGGAGAAACGCCATGATATACAATCATGAATGTTGTTAGACCCTTTGAGATAAACCGAAAGTCTTAGTCTAAAAACACCTTGACCATATGGTCAATATGCCTGAATATCATCTTCTAAAAACCCCGGCGGGGAAAACTTGATGATATAGCATATACCTTTGTTGACATTGTCTCATCAAAAACTTTATATGAGAAACCTTAAAAGGAAAAACTCAAATAAAGAAAATAGTACAATGTATCATATGTCCCAATATCATCCATCAAAAACCCTTATTGGAAAAACAGATGATATGACATAATCTTGTGTCGATATTGCCTCATTAAAAACTTTATATGAGAAACCCTAAGGGAAAAACTCATACAAAGAAAAGAGTGCAATATGATGTTTTCAACAAGTTATTAATTAATTAGAGAGATGAGAGACTCTCCCCCGAAACTTGCAAACCTTTCATACCAATGTACTCAACACATAAGAGATGTGGAGTATGGTAGACTTTGTATAATACAATCAGAATGATTAATGGAGCTAACCATTAAATATCTACTTAAAGACTATTATAAACTGGTCTTTCCATATTTATGTAAAGTTCAATTTCAATAATCTGGAATTTGGGGATCTTATAGACAACCAGAATCATAATATCCATATAGTTGGATCATGGATTATACCAAGATCACATGTGCTATTTTGATATATCAAAGATATTCTTAACTTTAATCTACCAACATTTGGTAGAGTAGCGCTGCTACTAGATAGCAAATTATTGCAAACATAATATCCGGTTGGGAATTTTTGCAATATATATTAGCCAATAAATAGCACAGAGATAATAGACCACATGTCTCAATATCCCATCTCAATCACTATGGCATAATATAATCTTCCTCTATCATGAGGTAGAACTACCATAGGATTCCCTTTCATATTGAGACATTCGATATGCTGTGGATATGGATAGCTCTACTATAAAACTTGGGAGAGAATACTTGGATCCTAAACACAAAATAAAATTTTGGTTTAGACCATATCTTCTATCTCTAAACTCCGTCTTTAGATTACAACGTGCTATTGACTAGTGTTCATTACCAATGATTTCAATGATTGTTGACAATCATATAATACTAGGAAATCCAATCAAGGACTCCAAAATGAACACCACGTGTAACCAATCTTGTATCCTTTCAATTTAAGGAATACACACAAAGTCGATTGTACCAAATTCGACTTAACTGCTTTAAGCAATGACTTAAGCAATACACAATATGTGTTGCTCTTTTATGTATGGGTGTTTGGTACGTGAACTCCTTCCCGAAAGCTTCACAAATATACCAAATCAAGTGATTATTTGCAATCACTACATCTATCAACTGCAAAGATAGATGCTTTTGTACTGCCAATCAAAGCTAGTATCGGAAATTTATAATTTACTATGGAGAATGACTGCATTGAAAAACAATGCTATGGGCTTTATGTAAACCCCTTATGCTGCTAGTCTTGCTTATCTCACCACCACATTGTTCTCAATCCATCATAGCATTAAAACACTTGTACCCACAATACAGGTACAAGAGGTGTTAGCTTTACAGCTCCTAACTCCTCTTTTCTGGTGAGCAAGACTATCTCTGTATGTATAACTCAACAAGTTCCAGTAAGAGTGACAAAGCACTCTGCCTAGGTCTTATTTACTAGATAACTTGGAATAGTATATACAATTTATTCAGAGAAGTATGTGTCGCAACATGTAGCCTTTATATGAAATAATTCTCCAGTTATCTTAACTCAAAAGACCCTGAATGACTTATCGCGATTTCCCAAAGCGAGATTCAGGGCTTTCTGATATCCCAGCATCAATATTTTGGTGCATCGCTGAGCTGGGTTTGTGGATGACATTTATCCACTGGGTAATAATCAATATTTACCCATAAGGTGTTGCCAACCATAGGTTGACATGCATTTACTATTTTAGAAGGAAAGCCTTCTATTCCTAGCATGAGTAATCCTTTTTTATGGACATACTTCTCCCCCTCTTATTTGCAATTGGGAGTTGAGTGGTTTTACTTAGTACCACTACTCTTTCTAGCTCATACCTGTAGCAGATTAACAATCAGTAAATGCATTTGGTAGTTTGTTTGCAATATTATGCAAACCATTGATTCATTTTATTGATTACGTGATCCTAAGCTTGAAATGTTTTGTGCATTCCAAATATTTTCCGGGCATTATATATGGTACTACTAATCTCCCCCGAATGCCTAGAAAAACTCATTTTATTCTAAAACCAGCATACGGGTTGTAAATAGATTCTCTATAGAAATCTAGATATCGAGCAATAGACGAAGATTGAAATCTCAGATTGATCCCCAGTTTCCTGTGTTAACGCATCAATGTATGCTGAGGTGGTGAGATTGGTATGTATTCAACGTAACCTAATCTTATGCAAATAGGAAATCTTCATAGATTCCCACGTACTAAATGCATATGGGGGATATGCAGTTAATCATATGTTAGGAGTGTGTAATTCTACCTGACTCCAACACGAATTTGGCAAATAGCAATTTACGAACAATGGTCCTGCTATGACATCAGTGTCATACTTATAGATTCCAAATTATCCTTTTGGATGTGTAACTAAACTCCAGTTATACCAAGCAATCGTCATTGAAGGTACAAAAGTTTAGTAGTGTTCAGGATGATGCTCATAACAAGAGCTATTACCTTCCAAATACAAGGCTAAGTGTGGTGACTCCCACACTGTAGATTATTTCATAGACGTATCTATACAACTATGAAATGCCTGAACTGTCCAGACGATCTTTGTGTCGGACTCAAAATATTCTTTCGAATATGATCTAGGAATCTAAGTCAATTTGATTTTAAGATAAGAGGGTCTTAAAATCTGTTTCCCTATGGTACTTACCGTATCCATACTTTGGGGAAATCCTGACCAAAAGAATTGCTATTAATTTTTCATGCATCTCTTTGGATGTCTAAGTTGGTCATTCAAATCTTAAATGGATCAACAGTGTGAAAAATTCTTATGCGCAACATGTTGTACGGGGATAGTTGTATTTAAATACAGCCAGAATGAGACTTATCTCATTACTTATGTGCCATATCTAATGTCGTCCATTTGTGTTTCTCTATGAAAACACAAATGTCCATTAGGCACATATCAATCCCTATTGGGATGATTCCCGTATAATCTATATATGACAAGAATTTGATAGAATTATTGTCTAATATATAGAAATCTATAAATATTGTTGAGTATCAAATTCATCAAAATGATACTTACAATAGTTATGACAACAAGTGTGACAACATATTTCGATGGACATTATCAAATAATATCAACAGACTGTGAGATTATGCTAAATCTCGAAGCAAATCATTGAATAATATTCAATGACCTTGTTGTCCATGAATTTGTGGTTCTATTATGAGAAAATTAGGAGTGTTTGTTATGTGATCTCATAAGATCTAGCAAAAACAACCAACCTCCTAGGGAGCTTAATATTTAAGATTGAACAACCTTTAAATCTTATGTCTTAGCTCATGTTTTATCTCTTATTGGTTTTGATATAGATCAATCTGAAATTTAAGAGCGTGAGATAATCACGACTTAGTTGCACATTAGTCCTTTTGTTTCCTCTATTTGAAACAAAGTGTATGAACAATATGATTGTAGTCTAAAAGACAATCAACTTTTCAGTGTTCATAATACTCAAGAAGAGTATGCTATAAAGTATGTGCATTTTCTTCCATAATATATTCTTATTGATAATATTTATAGATGTAGTACCTTAATAACAGCAAGGCACTATGTCTTTGATCTATGATAAATAATCCCTAAGTGAGGGTCATTAAACTCTTCTATTATTTTATGGGATAAAACCCAATAATAATGTCCAGTGTCCATGTGGGATATTGATGCCATCGAGAGTGAGTTCAACAAATTCCTCTGAAGTCAATATCCACAACATGTGACAACCATTGATTGAATGAATTTACAATTAAGGTAAAACTCAAAATCAATATGGTAATGTTGTAGTATGAAATGCAATATTTAATACTCCCTCCGGTTCAATATTAGAAGTCGTTTAGGACAGCGACATGGTCACCAAAGCACAACTTTGACTTCTCTTTTCTATAAAAATATTTATTGGAAAGTTATATATGTATATTCTTATGAAAGTAATTTTCAATACAAATCTATTTATACGATTTTCACATTTTCAAACTCAATGACTTAAAAGTTATTCATGATTTATATTCCCAATGTTTGACTCAAACCTTGTCCAAAACGACTTCCAATACTGAACCGGAGGGAGTAGGTGTATATCTTATCATAGTTTTGGATTATTGTAGGTAGTCACATAAATGTGTAGACCATACAACTTAATCATCATAAATTTGGGCATACACAAGATAAGTAATCTTTATGTCGGAGACAAAGAGTAGATCTTTACAGTAGGCAATGTAAATTGCTGCCTAAGCACGGTCTCAAGGCAGAATAATTCGCAAGGAATTAGACGCAACCAGTGCATTTAGGACTCTACTATCTTGTGTAATAACAAAACAATATGATGATAAAGATCAATCCAAAACTTTTATTTTCATTAGAACACAGTGTAGGTAATCATCAAGTTTCAGAGAAACAAGATGTAGACCTCTCAGTAACATGTGACTGAATCAATGCTATGGCATGGTCTCAGGGCAGAATAGTTCACAAGGAACTAAACGCAGCCAATGCCATAGGCTCTATTACCTTGTGTTAATTAACCAAAATAACCAAAATATTTATATTGCAACTTTTTAATCCTTCAAAGATTAAATGATTTCTTATTCTATAAAGAACTTTGTTAAAATGCAACTAAGACAACTAGCAAATTAACCTTTATGTGGTGCAAATTGTGATTTAGGGCACCAACATATCCAATTCTATTATAAAATTTACAATATAACTTATATGTTGGTGCAAAACTGGGGGTTTGGTTGCACCCACATAGCCCAATTAATTTATCAAAATAACAAATGTAATATGCATGTGGTGCAAAAGGTAGATTGGACTGACCACATACTCCAGAAATACATAATAGAATTACCAATGCCATTGTAATATGAAATAATCAAACCATGAAATATATACAATCACAAAATTCAGTAGTTATTGAGCAACAACAGTCATGACAAATAATTGACGTTCGTGCAGAAAATAAATTAGCCAAATCATACGCTAATTAAAATACTATACTGCTGAAAAAGAAAAGAAATAATAGAAAAAAATTAATGGCAGCCGCAGAGGCTAGGATTGCGGCCCAGTGGCTAGGCGCGCGTCCCAGTCGGCCCAGCCAGGCACCGCTGGCCTATATAGGGGCAACGGTTAGGGTTTTTTCCCTACCCACCCTCAGACCCAGCCGCCACCGCCTCTTGGCCGCCGCTGCCGCCGCCGACCGTCGTCGTCCAGCCACCACTGTCTAGCCACCGCCGCCGCTTGCACAACCACCACTGCAGCCACTGCCTCGGGCCCCTTCTTCTTCCTTCATGACGGACCCGAGTCCGGTCATGGAGGTCGGCCGGCGGGGCGCCCACCTGTTCCCCGGCGACCTCCGGTCCTCAAGACCATCGCCGCAAGCCGGGGCCCAGCAGATCCGCTCCTCGCCGACCATTCGAGCGCCACTCAGTGGCGGTGTCCGCCTCCCCAGGCGACGAGGGAGAGATGAAGCCGGCGCTGAGAGCGCTCCCGAGCGGAAGGACGGCCCGCAGCGGGCGATTGGCCATCGCGTCGGCGTAGAAGCGCTCGCGTGGTGTTGGGAAAAAAATTCGGGAAGATGACGTCGACACCGAGGAGGAGGGGCGCCCGGAACCGATGGGACGGGGCTGTCCCTGACCGTGTGCAGCAGCGCCGTCAGCATAGTATGCGAAGCCCGGCGGCCATGCCACCGGCGTTCCTGTTGGAGAGCGATGGTGCTGTACAGCGCGAAGCCATGCAACCACTGCCTCCGTTCAACGGCGATGCCAGCCGTTCCAGGAAGAACTCCGGTGAATTCTTTTACCTTTCTTCGATCTGTCTGCCTACAGCGTCAGCGATGGCAGAGCAAACATTGCTGATAACGTGTTATGAATCGAGAGCGAGAGAGAAATGAGCGTTGATGTAAATGACTGAAATGATTGATTGTCTGATGTCCGTGTACAGTAAACAATATATACAAGTAATATATACAAGTCAACATGTGTATGCCTGTGACGAAGGGGCAACTTGCCCTCTACAGTGCCTCTTGAAAGGGTCATCATTAGCAGTTGCTAATGACGGTAATTATCCTATTGATCACTAATTAATTATCCTAATTAATCCTAACACTAATGATGATGGAAGGAAAATTTTCATGCGATTAGGTGAATTCTTCACCGTTGGATTTTCTTCGGATAGCAGCAACCCTGCAGGACGTTTTGACCAACAGAAAGTTGGGAACACGTATCATGTGGAAACCAGAGTAGCTGCGCAAACTATGGAAACTCCGATCAGGGACATTGCGTCTAGATCCAAAGACTGGGGAGAGAGGTGGGCTACTTTTACAAAAACCCGTCCGCCAGCCCCCCACTAATCGCATCGGATTTGCAAAACACCCCTGCCCCAAATCCCCATCGGAGCCCCCTGTTCAGCTTCTTTCTTCCGGAAATCCCCTTCTGAAAGATTTTTTCTTAGCCAACTATAAGCCACCAGGAGCCCAAATAACAGTCAATCTGGCCCAACAACTACAAACCCTACCTCACCTTCTTCCACCTCCCCGTGCCTCCGCCGCCCGGTGCCCCGTCGCGGCCGCCCCGACCCCGCCGTGGCTGGCCCGCGCGCCGCGCCGAGCTCCATGGCTGCGGCCCCGAGCGCCGGCCGCCGCAGCCCGCCCGCTGGTGCACCGCCCGACCGGTGCCAGATGTTTTTTTCCAATATTTCTATAAAATGTTGCAACATTTTGCAAAATGTTGACAAAAAATAGTTGACCAAACCAACATTTCTTTAAAATGTTGGAAGAAGCCTCCAAAAAATGATGATTCAAAAAATGTTGCAACATTGTGTAAAATGTTGACGAAAAAAATGTTGACTAGAAATGTTGAAGAAAAAAATGTTGTACCATTTTTGAAAAATGTTAGAACATGTTTAATTTAATAGTCATGAAGTGGGTTGGTGGGAAAATAAAAAACATACATTTAGATGGGCTTTGGTGAGTTGGAAGTTCATACCCTTATCAACCTTCCGGTAGCCATATAGGAGCCCCCTCTTTCTTCTCCCCTGCATTCCGTTGTCCTATCACCATCGTCCCTGGACTGACCGCCGGCCACCACCCCTAGACTGCTCGCCCGCCATCCCTGGACTCCCCCACACCTCCATCCACGCCAGAGCCGCTGGCCTGAGAAATCCACCCGTGCACCGAAGATTGCGCTTCGGTACGTGCCGCTCACAACGGTCGCGGGCGCGTGTACGGATTGGCTGCCCGCCGCCCCCTGGATTTCACGTCAGCCGCTTCCTGGAGAGTCCCTCCACGATGGATTGGCCGCCGGCGGCACTGCGAAGGAGTTCGCCCCTGCCATGGAGTGCGCCACCGGCGTCACGATAACTTGAGTTCAGAGCTTCCCAACAAAGCGACACTGACGATAGGTTAACGGGAAAATTGGTCTGGTAGCATCGAAAGAAGTCGATCTCCGGAAAAAACTACTGAAACAAGTCGGCCCCGTAAAATACCATCGAAATATTGCGAAGTTACCTGGATGTAGCACTCTGTTATTTCTACCGTTAACGGCGTCCATCCCACCGTGTCTCTGCTTCACTGTGTCTCTTCTCCGGTTCTCCCACAGAGCACACGCCCACTTGCATCTTCTACCTTCCTCCCTCTAATTCCCCACCGGCCACGGACCCTGTGGTGCTCCTGCTCTGCGCCGTCTACGAACCCGTAGCGCTGGACGAGGCCACGGAGGAGATGAGGACGGCAAGGTAGAGGAGCATGCACGCTGGCGCGGATGACGCGCATACCGGAGCCCGGTGCGGGGGTCTGTGCTGAGCCAGAACGCGCACACGAACTGCGCGGCTGAGAGCGCAGCGAGCGAGGAGAGCGCGCCGACGAAGGAGCTGGAGAAGAGCAGCATGGCGATGATGGATTGGCCGAGCGTGGCGGCGAGCTGTGTAGGGTGCGGTGACGGGACGACAATGTGGTGAAGGAGCGCGACTAAGATGCAGGCGACGAGGACGAACGACACGAGCGGGGAGGCCACGAAGGCAGCCGGTGGGAGGAGGAGCACGGGCGGTAGGAGCGCGAGGTAGGAGGAAGGCAGTGTGGCAGACGCTCCTCCTTCCACCACCACCACCACCACGTCCTCGCCTGTGGCGACGAGATCAACGAGGACGGCGGCGACGCCCATCCTGTGTAGCAGCACACTGTGAGCACGGACTCACCCTCGGCGTCTAGCAGCACGAGGTCCCGTGCCTAGCTGTGCCGGCCGTCGCGGACCCGCCTGCCCATGGATGAGCCCGCCTCCCTGACCGCTCGCGCCGGATGGGGATGGGCTCGACCGCCTCTCCGCCGTTGCCTCGGGCTGCGTCGAGGCCGCCGCCGTCGTGTTCCGCCCCTTGGCCTTCCTCCCGCGCGCCGCTCAGCCTACGTTCCTGCCTTGCCGTCGTCGTCTGCGGAGCCACCTGCTCGCTCCGCCGCATTCCCGCCTCGCGCCATCGCGAATCCACTTCACCCAGGCTTGCTCCTCCCTCGGGCTCCTCGCCGGCGGAAACGCGCTACTCCTCTTCCACTGTGCCACGCTGGTGCTCCTCTCTGGCTCCACCGCGCCGACCATGGGGAGCTCCACCCCGCCGGCGCACTCACCCGAGGCCGTCGGGAGGCTCAAGCCACTGTGTCGGCGCGGGTTCTGCGCCGCCAACCGTCGAGGGAGCAGACGCTACCAGCTAGGAGGACGGACGCGCCCGCCAGTCAGGAGGAGCCCGCCTACCGCTCGCGCCTGAGCTCCCGCTGCTGCCCGCGACCTCCTGATGATGATGGAGTCGACGCTGTTTGCTTGAAATGCGACGGAATGCTACTTTCAGGTAAAGTCGCAATATTTCGATGGTATTTTTGCGGGGCTGACTTGTTTCAGTGGTATTTTTCGGAGATCGACTTCTTTCGATGCTACCAGACAAATTTTCCCTAGGTTAACCCTCGCATTGGCTTTACACCGTGTTGGACATGGCGCCGTCCTGACCGCGATCCAGGTGAACGGAACCGCTGTGTTGCGTGCGTGGGGTGTTCTCATTTCTCAACTCCAGCGGATTAGTCCTTTGTTGGAACTTTGGAAGTGACTGGCGGCTGGGGGATATTTTTGTTTATAGCGTTGATGGCCGGATGAATTGGCCATCATGTTCCCAGCAGCAATCGACGGCGAAGCACTTGCTTGCTATCGGCCATGGCGGGGGCGACTCCTTCGCGGCGCCCCCGGCGGCCTTCATGGCGACTCGGCGGAACAGATCGCGGGATCCCAGGGTCTGATTTGGAGGGGGTTATTGCAAAAACTTTGATTAATTACTTGTGCTACTGGTGGGGGGTTTAAAGTGTAAAAGTAGCACACCTCTCTCCACATCCTTTGGATCTAAATCCAGCATCTCGGAGTTTCCATAGTTTGCACTGCTACCCTGGTTTCCACTTAATACGCTCCCAAAAACTTCGCGCGTGGTCATCAACTTTACTATAATAATAATTGGCAATCTGATAATGGCATCATGTGATTGGTTTCAAACTCGTCTAAGTGATTTCTGTTATATATATCTTCTCCAAGTTCACAAATCACAACTTTCACTACACCACAACCCCAAAACAACGATGGACAGACCGTCGTTATAAGCCTCTACAGCAATGGAGAGTCCGTTGGTACAAGTCTATACCGACGGACCGTTGCTGTCGGTGTAAGTCCCGTCTGTATAAGTTTATACTGACAGACTCCACTTATACCAATAGACCGTCCATCACAACGTAAAGATATACCAACGGACCAACATATACCGATGGACAGTGCATAACTAGTTTTACCCACAGACTGTTTGATGTTACAGATGCTTTTACCAACGAACCGTCCAATGAGATCATTTAAATGAATAAAAAAATAAAAACTCATTTGGCTCGAAATTAGTTGATAACTAATTTCAAGCACATTAGCCATACAACTCACAATCATTTATGACCAAGCCCAAGCATTACATATAGGTTAGAATATTAGCAATACAAACACTGAGCATCCATGAATACAAGTTCATATTGTCACTTCACATGAGACTAACTAGTATCTTTTGTAGTTGAACATAGCTTAATCTCTAAGTTGGGTGGTTTCCTATCAACAAAATTGGTACTTCCAGCAATTCAACTAATTCAACTGAGTGATTCCATACTAAAAGAACAAAAATGTATGAATCCAGCAGCAGGTACTACCGTGATCCATCAATTTAGTTTGTAAGTACCTAGTAGCACCCATCAGTTCCTGAAAATATAAATACCACGTAATCAGTAAATTGCAGACAGGGGACATATATGGGAAAACATGAAGAAAGAAGATCAGATAGCAGCAAAGTGAGAAGTCACCATGACTGTTTGAAAGTTCAGCTTATAAAGCCAAAATCAACCTTGAATTAATTCCTGAAAATAGATACAAGTGCAAGGTATGAGAGACATTACATTGCTGGTGAACCTTTCCATGCTGCTAGACCTATGTTGATTCAGATTTTCCCAGTAGCACAGCAAGCAGAAATGATCTGGTTAAAATATATAGATTAGCAGGTGAAAATTAAAATATGATGAGGAAAGTAAAATATGATTTAGTCATAGGAAAAACCTGATAATGAAGTAAACTGCAGGGACAAGCTATGTCAAATTGAAGTACAAAATAACTTATATCCCATGATAATGAAAGAAACCAAAGGAATCACTATCTGGTCACAAATAGTACACATCATGGTTGTAACTAAGCTAGTTTCTTTGTGAAAACTAAAAACATTAGCATGACAGGTAAAAACAATAGCATGACAGGGAATTGGGCAAGAATGCAGAATATCCCAAGTCGGTTACTCACTACACAATATAATGCTACTGAATGACGATAGTTGTCATCGTCCAAGTGAGGATCCATCTCCGGTCCCTGTCTACATCCAAAATCCAAAAGGCATCTCATATTTTGCAATTAGAAAATTTTCTTTTTCGATCATCAAGATCTTAATACCTCCCTTACAGTTTAGTAATTACCACAAGAAGTTCATCCCATATTTTGTAATTGAACAGGCAGGCTAATCAACATTCCAAAGGCACAAGGAAACAACACAATATAAATGTATAGGAGCATGCATGAGGATCTACATCTAGATAGTCAACACAATATTGATGGCTAATCTTACCATATCATTTTCTTCCTCAATTGTGTCAGGAGCATCTCCTTTTTACCTTTTTATAGATGACCTACAAGCAAAGATGTACCAACATCTATTTTAATAGTATATCAATGGTAAGAAAAAAGCCTTATTACAGTTTTTTGATATACTGCAGGAAAAAAAGGTTTGAGCAACTTGTGCAGTATGCTCAAACATTGACCTACTTCAGTATGCTCAAACTTGTGCAGTATGCTACATAAACCTCAATTTCAGACATTGACCTCCTATCCTCCTTTTCCTGCATTCATCCAACAGAGCAAAATTAGTGGGAACGATGATATCATGAGCTACATAATTGAAGATATATATGTTGAAATTTTAATTTGGTTTGGCCCATTTATAATTAAAATTCAAACTCTATGGTAAGTAATTTGCATGGGAATAACAATAAACCGGATGAGAATTCCAAGAGTACTTAGTTGGATTTTATCTAATTAATTTGATAAGTTTGAGGAAGAGCACTCACATGCCGTGGCTGCCGTGGCTTGCATGAGGGCTGGGCATGCATGCAGGCAGCAAGCAGTCGGCCGAGTAATTTGCTTAATGGCATGCATGCATGCAAGAGGCAAGGCAGCAAGCGGACGACCGGACATGCATGCATGCATGCGTTCAGGCAGGCGGCAAGTGGACAGACGAGCAGGCTGTTTGTTTTGTCATTTATGCAGGCTGCGAGCGGACGGACGGCAGTTCGTTTCTTCGTCCACTAAGTGCTGAGTTATGAGTTGGTGCATGCATGCATTCATGCAGGCGGCGAGCGGTAACTCGCCGGTTCCGTCTCGTCCTTTCACATCCCGCGGTGACTCTATATATAGTAGAGTTTCTACCTCATCTGGTCTGGTTGGAAAAACAAACCAAACTCTGCTGCTGGTAGAGGATCTCCGTCCAGTGCTCCTGCGCATACGGGATTGCTGGAGGGCAGGTGCCTCCGGAACCGACACCGTACGTGAACTCTTCTCGGGGTGTACGGCAATTTGGTTTTTGGGGAGCGTTCGCGCGACTGCCTACGACGACGACGACTCCCGACTCTCTGCAACGACTACGCTGCTACGACGACGACATGGTTGATCCGACGGGTTCATCCAATGCTGCTGGGTATCTATTTCTATCTCTTCTTTTTATTTATGTGTTTCTTCAAAGTTCCTTTTTATATGCATGTTTAGAATATGTTCTATTCATCATAATAAATTATATAAATGTCATCATGCTTAAGCCGTCAATTTTCTGGATTAAAATAATATGTAAATTGCCTAGTTTTCTAACAATCCAAAAACCAAATTATAGGCAATTTTCCGTTACTGGTTTTGCTGCCGTGTTAAAGCCTACTGCTTTTGATGGAAAGAATTTCATGACTTGGCGAGCTAAGATGGAGTTGTGGTTGATTGCTATGCATTGCTATCATGTCGCAGAGGGGAAGCCCGCAAACTTGACTGCCGATGAGGAGTCTAAATTTCGGGCTGCCGATAACCTCTTCAGAGGTGCCGTGATTTGTGCACTTCATAGCAAGTATGAGAAAAACTACATATCTTACACATCTGGCAAGTTGTTATGGGAGGCATTGAATGAAAAGTTTGGAGTTTCCGATACCGGAAGTGAGCTCTATCTCATGGAGCAACTCTATGAGTACAAAATGGTTGAGAATCGTTCTGTTGTAGAGCAAGCTCATGATATTCAGGCTTTGGCTAAGGAACTAGAACATTTTCCATGTCTTCTTCCTGACAAGTTTGTGGCTGGCGGTATCATCGTCAAGTTACCAACTTCTTGGAAGGTTCTTGCCACCTCCCTAAAACACAAGAGACAAGAGTTCAATGTGGCTGACCTCATTGGCACTCTTGATCTGGAGGAGAGGGCAAGGGGAAAAGACAACAATGGGAAAGATCCTGAGTCATCTGCTGCCAACATGGTACAGAAAAGGAATTTTCATGCATCTCGTAATTTCAAGAATAAGAACAAGGGAAAGCAAGGTCACAACCCTAAGCCAAAACAGAACACTGAGTTCAAGAATAAATTTAACAAGAAAAAGAGTGAAGGATGCTTTGTTTGCGGGAGCACTGAGCACTGGGCTAGCGCATGTCCTAGCAAATTTTCAAGGAGAAGAAATCAGCAAACATGGTGATTAATGAGACTGGAGGAGGGACATCTGGGTATGGTAATTCTTTACCCTATCTTCTTTCAGTCTGTAATTCACCTGAATGGTGGATGGATAGTGGAGCTAATATCCATGTGTGTGCTCATATATCTTTGTTTGCATCCTTTCAGGTCGGCAGGACGGGAGCCGTGCTGATGGGGAACGGATCGCGTGCGCATGTTCATGGTGTTGGTTCTGTCATTCTGAAGCTTACTTCGGGAAACACGGTGCTATTGAAGCACATACAGCATGTCCTCTCAATAAAGAAAAATCTTGTTAGTATTTCTTTGTTGTGCTGTGATGGCTACAAAGTTGTTTTTCAGTCCAATAAGTGTGTTGTGTCGAGACATGGAACATTTGTTGGTAAGGGTTATGATTGCGGAGGTTTGTTCCGCTTGTCTTTGATGGATGTGTGTAATAATGTCGTGAACTCTGTTAGCGTTTGTGATGAGACAGATTTGTGGCATTCACGTTTATGTCATGTTAATTATGGATGTTTAACGAGGCTAGCAAATATGAGTTTAATCTCGAAATTTAATCATGTCAAAGCAGGCTCTAAGTGTCATGCATGTGTGCAATCTAAACAACCTCGTAAGCCTCACAAGGCTGCCAAGCCAAGAAATTTGACACCTTTAGAGCTGGTTCATTCCGATCTTTGTGATATGAATGGTGTTTTGACAAAAGGCGGAAAAAGATACTTTATGACTTTTATAGATGCTTGTACTAGATTTTGCTATGTGTACCTTTTGAAAACAAAAGATGAAGCGTTAAATTATTTCAAGGCCTATAAAGCTGAAGCAGAAAACCAACTTGAAAGGAAAATTAAACGATTGAGGTCTGATAGAGGTGGGGAATATTTCTCCAATACTTTTGATGAGTTCTGTGTTGAACATGGGATTGTTCATGAGAGGACACCGCCATACTCACCATAATCCAATGGGATTGCCGAGAGAAAAAACCGCACTCTAACAGAGTTGGTGAATGCCATGTTAGACACTGCGGGATTATCCAAGGAATGGTGGGGTGAGGCGATTTTGACAGCTTGTCATGTCCTAAACAAAGTTCCTATGAAAGACAAAGAAATCACGCTATTCGAGGAATGGGAAAAGAAAAGATTAAATCTTTCTTATTTGCGCACTTGGGGTTGTTTGGCTAAAGTGAATGTGACAATCAATAAGAAGCGCAAACTTGGACCTCAAACCATAGACTGTGTGTTCTTTGGTTATGCTTTTCACAGTGTGGGATATCGGTTCTTGATTATAAAATCTGAGGTACCTGACATGCATGTTGGTACAATAATGGAATCAAGAGATGCTACATTTTTTGAAAATGAATTTCCAATGAAATCTACACCTAGCAGCTCTAATCATGAATCTATAATTTCCCATGAGCATGATAATCTCATTTCAGATGAACAAATTGAAGAGACCCATGTGCAAAGTCCAGAGGAAATGACATTGTAGTTACTCGAAAGAGTAAGAGACAAAGTGTTGCAAAATCCTTTGGTGATGACTACAATGTGTATCTTGTGGATAATACTCCAACAACCATTGAAGAGGCATTTTCCTCTCCTTATGCTGACTTGTGGAAAGAAGCAGTCAGGAGTGAGATGGAATCAATAATGTCTAATGGAACTTGGGAGGTTGTTGATCGTCCCTATGGGTGCAAACCTATTCGATGCAAATGGGTGTTTGTTGGTATTTCTTAACCTCACCACTAGTGGCGCGTCTAGCGTGAGCATGTAAGGAACACCCGGGTACACTGACGGGTGCGAATGAATCCGCAAGCGCACGGATACACTGTTGTAGCACTTCACCTAAGGAGTATTCCAAAGGGTATCAAATCCAAGGAACGGTGAGCGCTACCTCCTAGCCTAGCTATGGTCCAAGGACACCACTCTATAGGATGAGAAGAAGATGGAAAGGATCTGGCTGATAGCGTACAGAGTTAAGAACGGTCTCTCAATTAGGAACTCACGTTTCGGGCACCAGTTCCCTCCTGGCTATAACAGTTGGTTCTAGCCGAAAGCTCTACGCCGTATCTGGACGTGGAGGAGTACAAAGGGTCCAACGGCTGTCACTACCGCGACCTACCTCAAGACAAATCGTGGGATATGGGGCAAACAAAGGATAACCCGCAGTCTAGACACCACGTCTACTCCACCGATCACTACTATAGCTCAGCTATGTCTGTGCACCCGTAGCAACACTGTAGCACTCCATATAAATATGAAGCGACGAACCCACGAGGGAGAGACTATAACTCACTCAGGTATGAGCTATCTCATGCAAGGGATCACGGAAGGACTTTGGTCTAATTAGAACATACGGAGTACCCACTTTACTCTAGTTAGACTAACTGGCATACAAACAGAATTAGTAACTTATGAACTACACCAGAACATCAGAGGGTTGGGTTCATGAAGAACACAAGCCTCTAAATCAAGAACAGATGAAGAACACAAGAACTATTCAATAATGTAAGAAACTACTTTAGTCTAAACAGAAAATGTCGGAATACTCACTTTAGTCTAAATGAAGAACAAAGGCATCCGTAGATGTTCGTTCTTGGGGAAAGATGCCAAAACACCATGGCACGTCCCCAAGTCACCCCCTCACCTTCCTTCTAATCTATAAGCACTAGCAAGCCAGTACTAATCCTATGCAAAGGCACTCCTCTCCTAAAAAGGTAGGAGCCCAAAGGCAAAATGAGGAGAAGAAGTGTGTGTCCTATTCTAACCCCTCCTCACTTCTATTTATAGGGGCTGGGCAACTTCGTGAGGACACCCCGAGCACCCCCGGAATGGACTCCAGAGCCAACCAGGAGTCACCACGTGGAAGCAGGGTAGTGGCGGCCACAAGGTCGATTCGGCTAACCTGTGGGGTCGGCGGACCCCCTGTGGGCCCCACTCCCCTTGTGCTTTCTCGTGGTGGCTGTCAGGTGGGTCCTCAAGTCGGTTCTAGGTGTCCACGTGGTTTGGAGGCGGTTTGGACACGTTTGTGGGCCATAGAATCCATGTGATGCACATGTGTCAGCATTTGATTCGTCGGGCTTCTCTCCCTTGGATTGGTGACATCAGCAATATGTGGCACTTTGCATGGCAGCCTCTCATTGGCTGGGATTTGGAGGCTTGGATTGATGAGGTGGAAGGATGAGGTGTGCTTTTGCTCTATTTCTTGTGCTAAGTACCTGCATTCAAATATACATCGCCACTTGTGGAATTTGTCAGTGTAAGCCCCTATTCTAGTGTTGATGCTCAATTTCTATTTGTTTTATGCAGGTATTGACAGCCTAAAAGTGGTACTTAACAGCCGTCAACAACTCCCCCACACTTGATCTTTGCTCGTCCCGAGTAAAGGGAGAACAAATCAAGTGGGACATGATATCCAGAGATATGAAGCGAGCATAAGAGATATTCCAAACCATACCTTGCACTTGTGAACTATGTGGAGTGTCTATCATGCCATCTTGGGTAGTTGAGGAATGGAACGGTCAAAAATCAAATCACTTCTGCTCATCGTGTCAGGTAACTTGGGGTTTTGCAATAAGTTTTCGAAACACACCCTTGCTTAGCTCCCTCATTTGATTCTCTCAGATCACTCAATGTGTATATGTCCTCACCAAGGCATTAGAATTGCCTTTCTTCATCCTACTTCTAATGATGGCTATATGTGGAGCTCAGGGTAGGATGAAAGATAAAGCTTGCTTGTTTCACATATATTGCAAAGTCAAAGACCGGATCCAAGAAGAAAATCAAATCATACAATCAGATCAAGATGTGCACGTCTATGTGTATGATGGGTATGGTAGGGTGGATACTAGGCCCGGAATGGGTTCTAGATATTACCATACACAATGAGATGCTATGGTGATGGTAAGGTGGACACTAGCCCCAAAGTAGGTACTAGTTATTACCATCTAAATTATGAAACTCCTTTTTTTGCATGATTTCCTCTGCTCTCCTTTTTGAAATATTGGAGACATGGACTATCTCCTTTTTTTTATCATGCTTTTTGAGCAAGTCTTTCCCTCTTTTTTTTACATAGCCCAGTCTCTTTTGGAGATATTTGGGGAGGGGTAAATCATGGAACAATGCATGGAGCTTTATTTGTTGGAATAGATGGATGATACAATGCTAACTTCCAGTGTAGAAGCATAGCAAGGGGGACATGGTGTGCACATGAATCTTGATCATGAAAGCATGATAAGAATTCTCACAAGGGTCAAAGAATTTGACAAAGCTCAATGCAATAACAAGCAGCATATGAGTATAAGGTTTTCAACTAGAACATCATATGACTTTGGTAGGACTGTGGCATATCAAAGAGGAGCTTTGCAAAGGGTTTTCAGATTTTTTTAAAAATAAAATTCCCAAGCACTCAAGCAATTAGAGAGAAGATCATATCATCAAACCATATCACAAACACCAACTACTTAGATGAGCATGAGTTACCTAATGATATTTGTTCACAAGCATCAAGATAATGAGTAAGGAATAAAACATATGCAAGCCAACCACAGGAATCATGTAGAGCAAGCAGAGCAGCATTATTTGAGTTTGATTCAGTGGATAAGAACTGAAGATCATTCAAACTCATAGGTAGAGAGAGTGAGATGAAGGGTGCACATACCATCGCTCCTGAAGGATATGGGAATCACGGAAGACTAGTGGTGAGTTGGCTAACCCGTGGGGTAGCCAGCTTACTCTAGATTACCTTGTCCGTGTCATGAAGGTGTAGGCGATGTTGTGCAGCCCTTGTGTGGGAGTTCTCAAGTGGGTGTGTTGATGATGGGCTTGAGAGAACTCCCCCACACTAGTGCTTGTACTGATGCTGTTCTTCGAACAAGTGAGAACAAAAGATGGACTCTACTGGTTCGAGAACCATAGAGCCTTTATTTGAAAGCAAATATTTTTGTTTTTGTTTTTTTAATCATCACCATGTCATTTACTCAAGCAGGGTTAGACCAAAATTGCGCTCCATAAACAAAGGGGAATATAGTTACCTTGAACCTTTAGGAGGTCATATGTACCTCATTTGTATGTTATGCAGCATGAGTCTGACACCTTTACTTACCTTCCCATATGAATCTAACTTAATGACTTACCCATTTGAATTTGATGATTCCCTACAGGGGTTAGTCCACATACATGCAACCAAGATCTTATGAAAGCATAACTCTAAGGTTCATCAATCAAAACTCGACACCATGTCTTGTTTTGACTGAAGAAGATAGTTTTAACCTAAGCACCACACTTATTTTACAAAATATCCATGAATGTGCGTTGCGAAACATACATTCAAACCAGAGCATATGAACACAGATGAAGGAAGCATGATTAGCTATTTTCAAAGGGATGCAAGCATGAGCATGTGACGGTGAACCTCGAGCAACCTCCCGGAAGGGCTTTGTTTAAAGTCAAAAGCAGGACTTGCCTAGCTAATCGGGCAAGATGCAAGAGCTAACATCATCTCCAAACCAGGATAAGATTTGGCATGAGAGGAACTTTACTCGGGATGCTCACATATCTCCCCCCACACTTGGAGTTTGCATTGCTAAGCAACGAAACTCAAGTGTGTGGAGATCAAGCTTCCTTTGTAAATGTTCCCTTACCAAAATCTTACCACAGTGTTGTAGTTGATGTAGCTCACATGTTCTTAGGCATCACCTGTCCACCGTTCTTTTTAATCTTCACCTGAAAGGTTAGCGACCAAAAATACCCAAAGGACAACTTATCTTAAAAACATGTTCTTGCTTTTATTCAAAAGGGGAAATAAAAACTATGCTAATCCAGGCTATCTCCTGGCAGTGCTTTGTTTTTGGGTCATAAGCTCGACCAGGGGAACTTCATCTTGCAGCTATCATTGGTGGTGTCAATCCCGTCTCACCACCAATCTTGGATGTATCAGTGAAGCTTTAGCTGCAAGGTTAGTGCCACAGTGCACACACAAAATCTGATGTGCTTATGGTAAACATATACATCCACAATCAACCTTCTAAATGTTGTGCAAAAGAGGACCAGAACACTAAGCATGTGTGAGTTTGGAGAGGAATTATGCGAGCATGGTTCATAAGGTATAACAAGGATGAAGCTACCATGCTCGTCAATGGAATCCTATCCTATGAATTCCAGAGTCGGTGCCTCACAAATTTCCATGGCCCACCGGTTCTCTATCTCAAGAGATTTATCATGAAAGCTCGATATCAACTCTCGATCGTGATCGAAAGCAACATGATACGGGCCAGCGGGAAGAGGCTCAAACTCGGTCGAGAGGGATCATGATTGTTGGCCTTCACAGGGGTGAAGAGAATCCCCCGAGTCATTCCCTTGAGGAGTAGAGAAGTCTACAACCTCAATGAGAACAGGCTCAGATGATGCGAATGGAGATACATGCATCATCTTCTCGTGCGGGTCTTGCTTGGGAAGAGGCTTCACCATGGAATGTTCTTGACAAGAGATGGATGTGGTAGAAGCGGCTTCCCTAAGCTTTACATCTAGGCTCCCTTGAGATTTATCAAGAAGTTCATCCAATGGGAAGCCTAGGAGAATATCGAAATCCATGATGTCATAGATATGAAAATCTAAGCACACCTCGATCTCGTCTATGATGATCGGCACATCCCTAGCAATCCCTCGACATGGGAAAAGTTATTTTTTCCATCTGGAACTTCAGAAATATTTATCAGTCGGGGTGAGGGGCATGTCACCCACCAGAGTGTGCAGAAGGCACTCCGGTATGATGCAAGCTCCAGCAGTAGGGTCATGAACAGCATCTATGGTGTTTTCCCTCATGGAACAATGGATAGTCGTGGAAGTCGAGCTAACCCGAATTGCTTCGGAAGTAGGCTTTAATTCCTGAGGCGACCAATCCACTATAGTCCCATGATTCCAAACTTCATCGAGGACCTCATAAAGGTCTATCGATGCCATAGGATTCTCATGCCTATAGTGATTCGAGGCATTTATAATGTCTCCGGAAGAATCATCCTCGAATATGTGAGAGAACTTCGAGCATTGAATTTCTTCTTCCTTCGGTGTTCGCGGTTCGGGAGAAGGCTCTCTAGGATGTGCAGGGAGAAAGCTCAAATTCGTCTATTAAGAGACCCTCGTGGATCGACTCTGATTCTTGGTGGGGTTCGTTGTGACTGGTATGGGAAGAAGAGGCTTCTAAGAAGAATTCTAGGATCTCTCTTCTTTCCATTGGGGATTGATGCTCAAACGAACCTCCAGCTAGAAGGTCGAGCTCTTGTGCAGATTCCATGTCTAACCTCATGTAAAAGGTGCACAATGATACATCTTCAGGTATAGACAAGTCTGAGCTAAGCTCCAACAGGTGTGAGAACCTAGCCCAGGCTGCACTTATAGACTCACCCTCTAATTGGCCAAACCCTGAGTGTTCAAAAGGGGAGAACGAGTAACAAAAGTCATCTCGAAGTTCTTTCCAATTGTCTACACTCCCTATCGTGCGGGTGTACCACTGCTTCGCTCTGTCTACGAGAGAGAAAGGCAACAACTTCCAACTCAAAGATTCCTGTGTCATACCTGGGATTACCAAGCACGAACACAGTTCTTCGAACTCCTTCAAATGATCGTGGGGATCATCACTGATGAATCCAGAGAATGGTCGATTCAAAACCATGGCTATAAAGCCAGGATGAGGTTCGCAGCTAGATGAAGAAGTTGTTGGTTGCTCTAAGACGAACTTGCCCCTAGAGGTAGAGAGGCTTTGACAGGAAGGCATCTCATTGGGTAGCGGGGGTGTTGACGTAATGATGTTCCTTAGCGTCACTACTAGCTGTATATCCCCAGCAACGGCGCCAGAAATGCTTGTTGACACTTACTAGTGTCGCTACCTGAGGACCGGAGCGTCTGAGGACTGGTGGATGATCGCTCTTGGCTGTGATGAGTGATTGACAACGTGGTGTGGACTGACTCTTGGCCGAGTATTGCAGGTGCATGTTGCGGCTTGATTTGCGTTGGTGCAGGTGAAGAGCAAGCGTAAAAGGTCTTAGCCTTGCGGGGTCTCCGAGGAGTGGAGAGACAAGTAGGCTTGGCTCGATGGGCCCTGTGGCCGAACGGGATCAAGTGCGGGCCGCATGGTCCCAAGAAATGCAAGACGAAGTCGTGTACATGAGCCGGTGCAGGGTAGCGGCTCACGACTGGAGTCTACACGTGGGGTTTGTTGTGGTTCACCACAAAACCGTCGGGTTACTCGGTTAATCCACAAAACCAAGACCGGAGGCTCGGCGGGCGGAAACGAGATCCGGGCACGCCGAGAAGCTTCGATGCCGGGGGACACGCGGTGGGATCGCAGGGCTTGCGTCGGGAGGACACGGACTGCGGCGAAGGCGTGGCCGCCCGATGAAGGAAGATCGCTAGTTGACCATCTTGCCCCTGAGGGGTGTGTATCTTCATTTGTGTTCTAGGGGTACCTTGGTCATTTGCCCAACCCGGAGAGACTTCATATATAATAGCTCTAGAGTTTCAGGGCAACTCATCCATCCGGACTGCTTCTCATTTCCTTGCTCTTTAGGCTTAGATTTTCTTCACCGTTTTGTAGAGAATCTGACCTCTGAGTGTATGGAAGCATTCATGGTTGCGTCGATTTCCTTCTTGTGGCTCAAATGATTTTTGTGTCTTTTTCGAGCTATTTTCGTTGGATTTTCGTGCGCAGCTTTTCCCTTCGATTCTGCGGCATTTGTGTTCGGTTTTGTTTGTGGGCATCATGGATAGATGTCTTGTGCATATTTGTGTTTGATATTGACCCCTCAAACGCCAGATTTGGCCTGCGATTCGAGGATTTCGATTAGAACCCTAGCTTTTTGGTTGAGCTCGATAGAATCTCGATGCCTCTCGATTCAGTGGGTTTGAGGCTACAAATTCGTAGGGACAGCATCTCCTAGAGGTGCTTCATCTTCCCTTGTGATTTGGTAGCAATCCCTTGGTTGATTCGAGAGATCGGGCGAAGGGAAGGAGGAGTTGACCTTCAAAGGGTCGAGCTCGGGTTGTAGTGTGGACGGTCCATGCATGGCAGACGGTTCGCGGGTAGGCTACAGACAGTCCATTTTTCGTGGTGTCCTACTGGAGGTTCGGGTACTCATTTCGGACGGTCCGCCGTGGTCCTGCGGACCGTCCGCCCGGCCTTTGCGGACTGTCCGCCCGGTCATCTCAGACTATTCGCCCAGGGCTTCGCAGTTTGCCTAAGTCTTTTGCTTCTTGAGTTGTGCTTCCGCTTTGCAATTTGTTTGGACTTGTTCCTAAGTTTGGTAGGTCCGTTGTGACTACGCGACTTTGGCAAGCTTGTGTGGGAATCCTTGGTTGTAAATTCGGGACATAGTCGAGTTCGACTCTTCGGAGAAGAATTTTTATTGGCTCCCATTCTCTCCCCCCCCCCTCTCTGGTCGCCTAATCGGTCCTTCAATTGGTATCAGAGCCGGTTATGGATCCTCGTGATTCTAACCAGTCTAAGATCCAAAGATGGTGTACCAAGAATGGGGTTCGGGTCCTCCACACTTTGATGGTAAGAACTGCCAGATGTGGCAGAGACGGATGGCCGTTTTTCTTCGCGGCAAGGGTCAGATGCTTTGGGACGTTACGGTGGACACAGCTTATGTCCGTCCGATTAACTTCCTGGCCCCGGGTTCGAGGGATATGCACGACGCCAACAACAAGGCGGTCGACTACTTGTTCCGAGCTCTCTGTCAATCCGAATTCGATCGGGTTTGTGCAGAGGACTTAGCTTGCCAGATTTGGAACAAGTTGAAGGTAGCTCATGCTGGAAACAGTGAGGTTCAGGCTAGGTTGTTTGCGACCTACCGGAGAGAGTACGAGAACTTCACTCATCCCCCCGGAGAGTCCATAGGTGCCATGTTCCAGTGGCTCGCCGTGATTGTGAACAACATGAGGGCCAATGTGACCGTGCTCCCGTACGATGATCATGACAGAGCTGTGAAGCTCTTGCACTCGTTGGATCGTACCATTTGGGGTGGAAAGGTCGAGGCCATTCTAGAGGGGCGGGTTCATATATGACCCTGACGGTGGACAAGCTATTTTCTAAGCTCAAGTCGGCTGAGGTGGACCGTGGGGTGACAGCCAAGATGGAGAACCCGACTGACCCCCATAGTCTGGCTCTCATGTCTGGGTCGAAGGCTAGTGCTTACATGCCTTCTAGGCAGTTTTCTTTGTCTGCCCTTGTGTCCATGCCAGATGAGGAGTTTGACGTGCTAGCCGAGGAGGATCTCGCTTTGCTGAGCCGGAGGTTCGAGCGCATGTACACAAACCGCAAGAACGCTCGGAGGAGCTCGGGCATGTGCTACCGGTGCGGGAAGCACGGGCACTTTATCGCTGAGTGCCCGGAGGCCATGGAGATCAAGCCCGAGCACAAGCACCGTCCGAGGACCGACCACAAGCACCGCTCGAGGGACGACCACAAGGGCAAGAACAAGTCCGAGCGGAGGCCAAGGAAGAGTGGTGGTCACAAGAAGAAGGAGCGTGCGATGGTCGCCGGAGCGAGCGACATTGACTCGAGCTCCTGCTACTCTTCATCGAGCTCAAGTGATGAAGAAGAGGAACGACACAAGGAGAAGCGGTCGAGCAAGAACATCAACGGCCTGTGCTTCGCCGCCCAAGGCTTTTGCGGCATGGCACACAGCTCTGATAGCAAGAAGAGCAAGAAGGATGACTCGGACTCCGACTCCGAGGATGAGGTAAACCATGACCCTGCCTTCTTGATAGCAGAGAATGCTAGGTTGAATGACTTGCTTGACAACCGTGATGATGTGCTTAGAAAGACCAACAAGGAGAAGAGGGAGTTTAGGTCTTTGCTAGGAGAGGCTAAGGACAAGGTAATTGAGCTAGAATATTTGCTTGTTGATGCTAGGGCTCAAATAGATTCTCTGAAGTCTGCTCCCATTGTGATCGATAAACCTGAATGCACTGATTGTTCTATTTTCCTTGGTTATTTAACTGTGCTTAAGGAAAAGTATGCCTCCAAGGTTGAGGAACTAGATGTGCTTAGGGTTGAGGTAGATGAGATGAAATCTAGGCCCTCCTTGCTTGATGCTTGTACTTCTTGTCCTGTTTTGCATGCTAAGCTAGATGAATCACATGCTTATGCTAGATCACTAGAGGCTGAGCTGAAAGCTCCGATTCCTACTTCATGCTCTACTTGTGAAATACATGCTGTGAAGAATTTAGAGCTTGCACACTATGTTGATCGTTTGCAGGATGAGAATGACGAGTTGAGGAAAATGATAGGTTGGTTGTCGGGTCATGAGCCTCAGCTTAGGATGATGTTTGAGGCATACAAGCGCTATGATAGGCAAGCGCTTGGGTCGGATAAGGTTGGAGAGGGTAGTGGTGAGAAGGAGGAGAAGATAGGTGATATCCCAGCTCCACCAAAAACCTTTCACAAGAATGCCTTTGCTCTTAAGCCAAACCCACTCAGGAACCAACTAGACACAACCCCAGCTCCACTAGTGTTTCCTCTCCAAACAAATGACTTCCAGAAACCCATCAAGTTCAAGAGTGATATGGGTAATGTGTTCTTTGGGAAGAAGGGAGAGAAACCTAGTGAGGAGAAGCCACAGCCCAGAGAGAGCCCAAAGCCAAAGCCAAAACAAATCCCCTTCCATTGTGACCATTGTGGGAGGGATGGGCATCTTGCTGAGTTTTGCTTCAGGAGGAAGCGTGAGGAGAGGTTTGCTAGGGAGATGGCAAACAAGGACAGGTACCGCCCTTTTTGTGGTGTGCCTGAGCCTCGTGTGATGCCTAGGGGTGAGGCTGTTGTGCGTACCATCCCTAACCGTGAGAGGCGTGAGTTTGCTCCACGGGGTGTGCCTCCTCAGAGAGATAGTGGTAGGCGTGTTGGGTTTGGGCGTGGTGAGTTTGCTGGATGTTCCTTCACTCGTGGCCAATACGAGTATGGGGGGAACGATCGCAGCTTTAGGTCTCAGAGGAGCTACGGGCCACGGTCTCCACCTCGTGGTACACGTAGTCCTCCAAGGAGACGTGTGGGTGTTCCACCTAGAGGAGATAGAGTGGATTTTGCTAACCCCACCTTTGAGCAAATGGCTCAGCACTGGTTCACTTCTTTTTGTGCTAACCCCAGTGTTGAGTGGTTTCCTCACTCTCGTTCTCGTTTTTTATTTTGCGGGTGGGAGGCTTGAAAGGCTTTTGGTTGATCGACTCCGATTGCTCTCGACACATGACCGGAAATCGATGGTGGTTTTCAAGCCTCACCCCGATGGTGTCGAAGGAGTACATCACTTTTGGGGACAATGGGAAACGTAGAGTGCTTTCAGTGGGCACAATGAAGGTGAGTGAGTCTGTGACTCTTAGGCGTATTGCTCTTGTCAAGTCTTTGGGGTTCAATCTTCTTACGGTGTCCCAGCTTCTTGATGAGGGTTTTGAGGTCCGTTTCAAAACGGGAGCTTCTCGTGTTTTGGATTCTCGAGGTGATCTTGTGTGCACGATCATCCCCGAGAGTCAGATTTTCAGAGCCGATTTTTCTCAGTGTGTCGGCTCTTCTCGCTGTTTGGTTGCTGGTGTTTCGGCCGATTTAGTGAAGTGGCATAGGAGGTTGGGTCACTTGAGTTTTGACTTGTTGTCACGCTTGAGTGGGCTCGATTTGGTCCGAGGATTGCCCAAGTTAAAATACCAGAAGGATCTGGTGTGTGCACCTTGTAGGCATGGCAAGATGGTCACCGCCTCCCATCCGCCTCTGACAAAAGTTATGACAGAAAGGCCATGCGAGCTGTTCCATATGGACTTGGTTGGTCCAGCTCGTGTGTGCTCGACGGGTGGGAAATGGTATGTCCTGGTGATAGTGGACGACTATTCTCGCTATGCTTGGGTTTGGGTTTTCTTTTTGGCTGAGAAGTGAGAGACGTTTGGTTTTGTTCGGGATCTAATCTTGAGGTTGAAGAATGAGAGGAATGGAGATGCTATTCGAGCTATTCGTAGTGACAATGGCTCTGAATTTAAAAACTCTCGATTCAAAACCTTTTGCCGTGATTTGGGTCTCGAACATCAGTTTTCCTCGCCCTATGTTGCTTGTCAGAATGGTGTGGTAGAGAGGAAAAATCGTTCCCTTTGTGAGATGGCTCGGACGATGCTCGATGAGCATAGGACTCTGAGGAGATATTGGGCTGAGGCGGTGAATACCGCTTGTCATGTGGGGAACCGGATTTTTCTTCGGGCTTTCTTGAACAAGACGTGCTATGAGCTCATGCATGGGTGAGCACCTAGAGTGAGCCATTTTCGGGCCTTTGGCTGTAGATGCTTTATTCTCAGGAAGGGTAGGCTAGACAAGTTTGAGTCCAGGTCTTCTAATGGGATTTTCCTTGGTTATGCTAATCATTCTAGAGCATATCGTGTGCTCAACCTTGACACTAACCAAGTCATGGAAACTTGCGAGGTAACCTTCGACGAGACACAGCCATGCAGTTCCTCTGTTTTTGAGTGTGCAGGTGACGAGGAAATTGGCAAGAAGATCTTTGAGGACGAGGAGGATGATGCTGGAGAGGATGATGGTGATGATGGTGAAGCTCCAGCCACACATGTACCCTCTACTTCCACTACTACGACTATGGTTCAGGATGGTCCATCCCCTACACCGACTACGATCCAGCAAGATCAAGTGGAAGCTGCTGCTGAGGGGGAGGTCGTCTCCAGGCGAGAGGCACCAAGGCGTGTACAAGTTGATCATCCTACCTCAAGAATCATCGGCGACATCAATGAACGTACTACACGGTCGAGGTCCAGAAATGTCTCTCACTTTGCTCATTCAGCTTTTGTTGCCACCTTTGAGCCCAAAGACATTGGACACGCACTCTCTGATCCTAATTGGGTGAACACAATGCATGAGGAGTTAGAGAACTTTGAGAGAAACCAGGTGTGGGAGTTAGTAGAGCCACCACCAAATTGCAAACCTATTGGGACAAAATGGGTGTGGAAGAACAAAGAAGGAGAAAATGGTGAGGTGGTGAGAAACAAGTCGAGGTTGGTTGCTCAGGGGTATAGCCAGAAAGAGGGGATAGACTACGAGGAGACATTTGCTCCTGTAGCCCATTTGGAGGCGATTAGGATCCTTCTAGCCTTTTCTGTGGCTAAAGGGTTCAAATTGTACCAAATGGATGTGAAGAGTGCCTTCTTGAATGGGTTTTTAGAGGAAGAAGTGTATGTGAGGCAACCACCGGACTTTGAGAGTGCTGAATTTCCCCACTGAGTGTACAAGCTGAGGAAGGCCTTGTATGGGCTGAAACAAGCACCCCGGGCATGGTATGGTAGGTTGAGGGGGTTCTTGTTCAGCAAGGGGTTTGAGATGTGCAAGGTAGACAAGACTCTTTTTCTCCTCAGGCAGGGCGATGATATCCTAATTGTTCAGGTGTATGTGGATGATATTGTCTTTGGTGGCTCGTCTCACGCTTTGGTTGCGAGATTTGCAGAGGATATGAGCAAAGAGTTCGAGATGTCCATGATGGGGGAATTGCAGTTCTTTCTCGGGCTCCAGATCAAGCAGGCTAAGGAGGGGACATTTGTACATCAAGCCAAGTACACGAAGGACATCCTCAAGAAGTTCAAGATGGATGACTCGAAGCCCCTGTCGACACCGATGAGTACGACTACAGCGCTGGATGCGGACGAGGACGGAGAGCCCGTGGACCAGAAGGAGTACTAGAGCATGATTGGCTCCCTCCTGTACTTGACGGCGACGAGGCCGGACATTCAGTTTTCTGTGTGTTTGTGCGCTCATTTTCAGGCGTTGCCGAGGACTTCACACCGGCAGGCCGTCAAGCGGATTTTCAGGTATCTTCGATACACTCCTGAGCTTGGTCTTTGGTATTCGGCGTCCTCTTCTCTTTCCCTTCTTGGTTTTTCGGATGCCGATTTTGCGGGGTGTCGAGTCGATAGGAAGTCGACTTCGGGGACTTGTCAGTTTTTTGGTTCCTCTTTGGTTTCTTGGTCCTCTCACAAACAGTCAAGTGTAGCTCAGTCTACCACAGAAGCTGAGTATGTAGCTGCCGCTAGTTGTTGCTCCCAGCTGCTTTGGATCACCTATACACTGAGTGACTTTGGTGAGGAGTGTACCCATGTTCCTCTCATGTGTGATAGCACGAGTGCCATTAGTGTTGCCAGAAATCCAGTGCTACACTCCAGAACCAAACACATAGAGGTGAGATACCACTTCATGAGAGACAATGTGGAGAAGGGAAACATAGATCTCAACCATGTGCCAACCGAGAAACAGCTCGCTGATATCCTAACAAAGCCTTTGGACCAAGCTACATTTGCTCGTCTGCGAGGGGAGCTTGGTGTGGTTTTTCCTTTTTGAGTTTCGGTTGGGGAGTCTGATGTACATATGCATGTTGCATTTTCATTCTTGTACCATATCATGTTTGCATCTTTGTATCATAGACTGCATTTGTATCATATGCTTTAGAGATGTGCTTCTCCTATATACATTGTTCACTGCGATATGCTAGATGTGAGCTTATGACTTTGCTAGTGAAGCTCTTGTAATGCACAGCTATGCTCTTGGTAGCTTTGGGATGTGTGTGCATGTGAATGGCTTATTTTTGAGAAAATGCTTTATATGATCCTCTCTTGTGAGTTGAATGCCTTTCATGCTCATTATGTGCTCAGATGGCTATATCTTGCTTAATTTGTGCTTGGGTATCATGATCTTTTCATTTGGGGTCAAAGACCTTGTTATCATCATGAATGTTTAGCCTACATTTTACCTTGTGGAGGGGCTTAAGCTTCTTTTTGCCGCAAAGGCACTTCATGTACCATGCTTAATTTGAAATCATGTATTTGGTATCTTGAAATGCTTTGCTTGAAAATTTTGCCCTCAATTGGTATCATGTCATGTGTGCTTTAAATTCCTTATCTTGGGTGCTAAACCGTTGCATGATGTCTACCAATGAGAAGTCTCATATCTAGAAGTAGACACATGGCTCGGTGGCTTTGACATGACATGAGGTAGCTTGTAGGTGTTTGTGATGATCTTGTGATGAAAACTTGTGACCTTGCATGAAGTTTGTGGGCTATAAGTTGTTTGTGCTCATTTTGGCCATGTTGAGGTCCTATGCTCATGAGAGGGAAATTTTGTGGAAAATTGCTTATATTTGATCTTGGCTATGTCACATTTATATGTTCCTTTCTATCTTGTTGGCGATGCTTGTACTGAATATGTGGCTATCTTGCTTGTCTATGTCTCATTTTTAGCATGTTGTAGTGCTCTTTGTCTATTTGAGAAGCACATGCTTGCATCTGTAGACTTGATTCATGTATTACCAACAAGGGGGAGAATTGCACCCAATTCAGCTCATATAAGAAAAAGGGGGAGAAATGTGCATCCATTTCATATCAAGGGGGAGAGATGCATTTTGTACCACAAGGGGAAGAGAAAATGGTGAGATACTCAGTTTAGGGGGAGAACTTGAGTTTTGCATGCATTTAATCAGGGGGAGCTTGGGAAGCTCTTTTGAGTCGCCTGAATTTGCTTAGTTTGCTCTTTTGCCGATGGTGTCGAGCCCTTTTGCCTCACCTTGAGGAGTCGGCAATTTTGGAGTATTTTGTCTCGGTTGTGTTGAACCATTGCCCTTGCCTTAGGGGACCGAGATTTTTCTCTTGCAAGTGATCTTGTTTTGGCTTTTGTTAGGCTTTTGATCACTTGTCTGAGTTTTTGGTTCGTTTCTTCTCTTTTTCTTTCTTCTCTGAATTGGTTACGAGGTGTGTTGTCAATGCACTCATCAAGGGGGAGATTGAGGACCGGAGCGTTCGAGGACCGGTGGATGGTCGCTCCCTGGTGTGATGAGTGATTGACAACGTGGTGTGGACTGACTCTTGGCCGAGTATTGCAGGTGCAGGTTGCGTCTTGATTTGCGTTGGTGCAGGTGAAGAGCGGGCGTGAAAGGTCTTAGCTTTGCGGGGCCTCCGAGGAGTGGAGAGACAAGTAGGCTCGGCTCGATGGACCCGGTGGCCGAACGGGATCAAGTGCGGGCAAGAAAAGTAAGACGAAGTCGTCGACTAGAGCCGGTGCAGGGTAGCGGCTCACGACCGGAGTCTGCACGCGGGGTTTGCGGCGGTTCACCACAAAACTGTCGGGTTACTTGGTTGCTCCACAAAACCAAGACCGGAGGCTCGGCGGGCGGAGACGGGATCCGGGCGCGCCGAGAAGCTTCGACGCCGGGGGACACGCGGTGGGATCTCGGGGCTTGCGTCGGGAGGACGCGGACTGCGGCAAAGGCGTGGCCGCCTGGTGAAGGAAGATCGCTACTTGACCATCTTGCCCCTGAGGGGTGTGTATCTTCATTTGTGTTCTAGAGGTAGCTTGGTCATTTGCCCAACCCGGAGAGACTTCATATATAATAGCTCTAGGGTTTCAGGGTAACTCATCCATCCGGACTGCTTCTCATTTCCTTGCTCTTTAGGCTTAGATTTTCTTCACCGTTTTGTAGAGAATCTGACCTCCGAGTGTATTGAAGCATTCATGGTTGCGTCGATTTTCTTCTTGTGGCTCGAGTGATTTTCATGTCTTTTTCGAGCTATTTTTATTGGATTTTCGTGCGCAGCTTTTCCCTTCGATTCTGAGGTGTTTGTGTTCGGATTTCTTTGTGGGGATCATAGATAGATGTCTTGTGCATCTTTGTGCTTGATCTTGACCCCTCAAACTCCGGATCAGGCCTCCGATTGAAGGATTTCGGTTGGATCCCTAGCTTTTTGTGTGAGCTCGGTAGAATCTCGATTCCTCTCGATTCAGTGGGTTTGAGGCTACAAATTCGTAGGTATAGCATCTCCTAGAGACGCTTCATCTTCACCTATGATTTGGTAGCAATCCCTTGGTTCATTCGGGTGATCGGGCAAAGGGGAGGAGGTGTTGACTTTGAGCAACTCGGGCTCGAGCTGCTCTGTCCGCGCCTGATGGACCGTCTGCGCCTGGTTGGCGGACCGTCCGTGAGGACTCGAGATCGTCGCATGTTCTTCAGTTCATGAGCACGAGACATTTCGATCTGTGGAGAGTCAACGGTTTGGTTGCGAGGTGTTTGCGGACCGTCCGCCAGCTGCTCACGGACTGTCCGCACGGGACGGGTTGCTCGCGGACCGTCCGCGGTGAGCTCGCGGACCGTCCGAATTTCGGAGGGTGCATACTGTTGGTTCGAGCAGTTTTTGTGGACCGTCCGCCGTGGTCCTGCGGACCGTCCGCCCGGTCATCTCGGACTGTCTGCCCAGGGCTTCGCAGTTTGCCTAAGTCCTTTACTTCTTGAGTTGTGCTTTCGCTTTGCAACCTATTTGGACTTGTTCCTAGGGTTGGTAGGTCGGTTGTGACTACGCGACCTTGGCAAGCTCGTGTGGGAATCCTTGGTTGTGAATTCGGGACATAGTCGGGTTTAACTCTTCAGAGAAGAATTTTTATCAGCTCCCATTCACTCCCCCCTCTCTAGTCGCCTAATCGGTCCTTCAGCTACCTCCTAGCCTAGCTATGATCCAAGGACACCACTCTATAGGATGAGAAGAAGATGGAAAGGATCCAGCTGATAGCGTACAGAGTTAAGAACGGTCTCTCAATTAGGAACTCTCATTTCGAGCACCAGTTCCCTCCTGGCTATAACAGTTGGTTCTGGCCGAAAGTTCTACGCCATATTCGGACGTGGAGGAGTACAAAGGGTCCAACTGCTGTCACTACCGCGGCCTACCTCAAGACAAATCGTGGGATACGGGGCAAACGCAGGATAACCCGCAGTCTAGACACCACGTCTACACCACCGATCACTACTATAGCACAGCTACGTCTGTGCACCCGTAGCAACACTATAGCACTCCGTATAAATACGAAGCGACGAACCCACGAGGGAGAGACTAGAACTCACTCAGGTATGAGCTATCTCATGCAAGGGATCACGGAAGGACTTTGGTCTAATTAGAACATACGGGGCACCCACTTTACTCTAGCTAGACTAACTGGCATACAAACAGAATTAGCAACTTATGAACTACACCAGAAGATCAGAGGGTTGGGTTCATGAAGAACACAAGCCTCTAAATCAAGAACAGATGAAGAACACAAGAACTATTCAACAATGTAAGAGACCACTTTAGTCTAAACAGAAAATGTCAGAATACTCACTTTAGTCTAAATGAAGAACAAAGGCATCCGTAGAGGTTCGTTCTTGGGGAAAGATGCCAAAACACCATGGCACGTCCCCAAGTCACCCCCTCACCTTCCTTCTAATCTCTAAGCACTAGCAAGCCAGCACTAATCCTATGCAAAGGCACTCCTCTCCTAGAGAGGTAGGAGCCCAAAGGCAAAATGAGGAGAAGAAGTGTGTGTCCTATTCTAACCCCTCCTCACTTCTATTTATAGGGGCTGGGCAACTTCGTGAGGACACCCCGAGCACCCCCGGAATGGACTCCAGAGCCAACCAGGAGTCATCACGTGGAAGCAGGGTAGTGGCGGCCACAAGGTCGGTTCGGCTGACCTGTGGGGTCGACCGACCCCCTGTGGGCCCCACTCCCCTTGTGCTTTCTCGTGGTGGCTGTCAGGTGGGTCCTCAAGTCGGTTCCAGGTGTCCACGTGGTTTGGAGGCGGTTTGGACACGTTTGTGGGCCATAGAATCCATGTGATGCACACGTGTCAACGTTTGATTCATCGGGCTTCTCTCCCTTGGATTGGTGACATCAACAATCCGTAGCACTTTGCATGGCAGCCTCTCATTGGCTGGGATTTGGAGGCTTGGATTGATGAGGTGGAAGGATGAGGTGTGTTTTTGCTCTATTTCTTGTGCTAAGTACCTGTATTCAAATATACATCGCCACTTGCAGAATTTGTCAGTATAAGCCCCTATTCTAGTGTTGATGCTCAATTTCTATTTATTTTATGCAGGTATTGACGGCCTAAAAGTGGTACTTAATAGCCGTCAACAGTGTTCAAGAAAAAGCTTAGGCCTGATGGTACAATTGAGAGGTACAAGGCATGGCTTGTGGCTAAGGGTTACACACAAACGGAGGGTGAAGATTTCTTTGATACTTATTCACCAGTTGCTCGTTTAATGACCATTCGAACTTTGCTTTCTGTGGTAGCCTCATATGGTCTTATAATCCATCAAATGGATGTTAAGACTGCTTTCCCAAATGGAGAGTTGGAGGAGGAGATCTATATGGATCAGCCTGATGGATTTATTGCAAATGGTCAAGAGAACAAAGTGTGTAAAATATTGAAGTCATTGTATGGCCTCAAACAAGCTCATAAGCAATGGCATGAGAAATTCGATAACACATTGACATCTGCGGGTTTTATTGTGAATGAAGCTGACAAATGTGTGTACTATCGACATGGTGGGGGTGAAAGTGTCATACTGTGTTTATATGTTGATGACATTTTGATCTTCGGATCCAATATCAGAGTGATTGAGGAAGTAAAGCATTTCCTGTCAAACAATTTTGAGATGAAAGATTTGGGAGGAGCTGATGTTATTCTTAATATCAAGCTATCTAGATATGGTGATGGTGGGGTAACTTTGTTACAATCCCACTATGTGGAAAAGGTTTTAAGTCGCTTTGGTTATAGTGACTGTATACCTTCACCCACACCTTATGATCCTAGTGTTTCTTTGAGTAAGAACCGCAGAATTGCAAGGGATCATTTCAGGTACTCCTAGATCATTGGCTCTCTCATGTATCTTGCAAATGCAACACGACCTGATATCTCCTATGTTGTGAGCAAGTTGAGTCGGTTTGTGAAAAACCCTGGAGATACGCATTGGGGTGCTTTTGAGAGACTGATGCACTATTTAAAGGGTAACATGAGTTATGGTATTCATTATTCAAGACACCCAAAAGTGTTAGAGGGATACAGTGATGCCAAGTGGATCTCTGATGCTGATGAGCTTTATGCCACAAGCGGATATGTGTTTCTGTTTGGAGGTGGCGCTGTTTCCTGGAAGTCTTGCAAGCAGACTATCTTAACAAAGTCTACAATGGAAGCAGAGCTCGCTGCTTTGGGCACAGCTGGGACTGAGGCCGAGTGGCTTCGTGAACTCCTTTTGGATTTACCGGTGGTTGAAAAACCAATTCCGGCTATTTTCATGAACTGTGATAACCAAACTGTGATTACAAAGGTTAACAGTTCCAAGGATAACATGAAGTATTCAAGGCATGTTAAGAGATGACTGAAATCTGTCAGAAAATTGAGAAACTCCGGAGTTATATCGTTGGACTATGTCCATATGTCGAAAAATCTGGCAGATCAATTTACCAAGGGCTTATCACGTAATGTTATAGAGAGTGCATCGAGAGAGATGGGTATGAGACCCATTTGAAATCTACTTTAGTGGTAACCTGTCCTATGTGATCGGAGATCCCGTGAATTAGGATGGTGAAACAAGCTAGTAGTAGATTGTGAGGAAAGATCCTTTCTGAACTCATCTCTGATGCATATCTTTCCTTTCTGTAAGGCAGGATGGTTTTTACCTTAATGTATTTCATTTGAGATGTTGTCCTACAGAACATATACTGAAAAATACACCTATATGAGACAGACTGCTGGTCACAGTCTATGAGACTTGGGTAATCTCTAAATTCTCATGAAAAGGTACAGAAGTGTGACTCATATGCTTCAAACAGAGGGGATGCCTTTTTGCAGCCTAGTACCAGTAAAGGATTTGAATGGAACTCATTTCACACAAAACTGTCAATTCAAGGCTTAGTCCATTGTATAGTTGTGATTGAGTAAAGTTCTGGTTCTAGATGGATGCTCAACTTAATAGTCTCCATCGAAACACTGATATATCAAAGAGTTGTGGTTTTGACGTGCTTTATTAATTACCCTAGAGTTTGGTGGGGATTGTTGAAATTTTAATTGGGTTTGGCCCATTTATAATTAAAATTCAAACTCTATGATAAGTAATATTTGCATGAGAATAACAATAAATCGGATGAGAATTCCAAGAGTCCTTAGTTGGATTTTATCTAATTAATTTAATAAGTTTGAGGAAGAGCACTCACATGCCGTGGCTGTCGTGGCTTGCATGAGGGCTGGGCATGCATGCAGGCAGCGAGCAGTCGGCCGAGTAATTTGCTTAATGGCATGCATGCTGGTAGTAGAATTTCTATCTCATCTAATCTAGTTGGAAAAACAAACCAAACTCTGCTGCTGGTAGAGGATCTCCGTCCAGTGCTCCTACGCGCACGGGATTGCTGGAGGGCAGGTGCCTCCGGAACCGACACCGTACGTGAACTCTGCTCGGGGGTACGGCAATTTGGTTTTTGGGGAGCGTTCGCGCGACTGCCTACGACGACGACGACTCCCGACTCTCTGCAACGACTACGCTGCTACGACGACGACATGTTTGATCTGACAGGTTCATCCAATGCTGCTGGGTATTTATTTATGCGTTGTTCTTTCTGTCAGTTCTTCAAAGTTCCTTTTTATATGCATGTTTAGAATATGTTCTATTTATCATAATAAATTATATATATGTCATCATGCTTAAGCCGTCGATTTTCTGAATTAAAATAATGTGTAAATTGCCTAGTTTTCTAACAATATATACATTTGCAGTAATTACATAACTAAACCATGTTAAGTGTATACTACTACTAATCAAATAATGGCGGTGAGATACTCTGCTAGTCAATAAATATGCAGAGACGCCAGAAACCAAAAGAGAGCAGATCTATCACAATAATTAGTTGTCCTGTCCAGCCATTAGTTTTGCAGTACAAAAGATATGATCTTCAGAGTGCAAAAAAGTTCATCAGCACCAATCCACTACTGACATTTAGAATTAAATAAATAATCTACTGTAATTTTATAAAAAAAAAGAACATGGCTTTATTACCTCGGATTTAGACGGGCAGCAATGCTGCAAGCTCCTCAAGATCAGTGTTGCAGGGCCTTGTACGGGCCTCCGGGGTTGGTGCAGCGAGCTCCTCCGTGGTCAGCGTCGAGGATGTCAGCTCCACCACGCGTCAAGATGTGAGATCCTCCAAGTCGTTTGGTGGAGGATGCAGTCACTATTGGGCGCGGAGGGAGCGACATGTGGAGGGGGCGAGAGGTGACGCGGAGCGAGCAGGATGCGCGTGGAGCGGGCTGGCGGCGAAGAGGGGGTGGGAGGCGAAGCGAGTAGGGCCCGCAGGGAGCGGTCTGGCGGCGTGGAGGGGGTGGGATGCGGAGCGGCGGGAGGCGAAGTGGAGGAAGCTGGGCCGGCGCACTCGAGCCTCGAGCACGGCGGCGATTTAGCGACAGGGGGCTGCGGGAGGAAGAGGAGGGTCAAGGGTGTGCGGCGGGGAGAATGCTAGGGCTTTGTTTCACCGACGGATGGTTCGATCCATATAATCGTAGCACCGACGGACCGTTCAAAGGCTAAAGAGAAACTAAGTACCGACGGATCGTTAATTGGCACACGTCAAATTACCGATGGAGGGTTTGACACTATCATTTACCGACAGACCATTCATAGGTTATTTTCAGCTTTTACCAATGGAGGTCAGACGGTGTTTTTGGGGTGTGGTGTAGTGTTTGAAACTAAAACATCGGTTTCACCTTATCGTCAACAACAAACAAATTCGATTCAAAAAGCACAGAAAAGGTTGAAAAACCAAACCAGCAGTGTGGCAATGCAACGCGATCTTTCCACACTTACCGTTGCCACGAGTCCACCACACACGCACATCTGCACAACACAACACCATCGGCTTTGTCTTTCTTCAACATGCACGCTGAATCGTTGATGATGAATTGAAGCTCAAAAATAGTATACCAGTCCAACAAGGAAACTTTTATTTTCGTTATCTATTATATACTATAAAGAACGAGTTCTTTTGAAAACTTTTCTCACCCAAATCGGGGCCACCGTACCCTCTTACTCCGGACCCACCCGTAGTGGATAGAGTGGAAGACCCATAAAAATCGCAATTTGGAGAACGTTTCTGCCAAAAACAAATTATTTTTCTCACTAGTAATGTTTGTACCCACCCACGGTACCCGCAATGTTTGCACATATAATTAAAAACTATGCAAAAATTGTGAAGAACTAAACTATGAAATTTAAAATTTAATATCAATTATACCTAATTATTAAATACTAGTGAAAGACAAAACTATGAAATATTATTTTTTTTCTTATGAATATATATATATAAAGAAACTACTTTTCTAAAGATATAAATTTTCTAATGATGAAAACTAATTTTGTAATAAGGAAACTACTTTTCTAATAAAGATATCAATTTTCTAATGATGAAACTAATTTTCTCATAATGAAATCAATTGAGTAAACTAATTTTCAATATAAATAAATAAATCAAAAAATCTATCATCACATACAACATCTCATACATCTATCATGACACTTTTTTTCTATTACAACATAGACCAATATGCATCTAAATAAAAAAAGACCATTCTTAGCTCATTTGGAAATTTAATTAAATACTCTAAGTACAAAGAATATTACTTAAAATGGCGACCGTATATGAAGGTAGGATGAAGTAACTAACCTCTACACCACTTCAATGAGTCAAATCGTGGAGAAATCGTCACAAATCGGGCAAAAGCTCCTTAGGGTGCCATTGGGGAGGGGGAGCTCAAGTTGGAGAGAGGAAGAAGAAGAGTGGGGAGGGGGGCTCGGGCAGGGGGAAGAAGAAGGAAAAACAGTCATCTCAGCGAAATTGTCATACTTTATACTTCGGGATCATCTCAGTTGATTTTCACCTTCGGAATCAATTACGGGTAAATTGTTACCCTTCGGAATCATCTTGGTGGGATTTCACGAGATGAAATTTGTGCCCTTCGGAATCATTTTCAAGTGAATTTTTACCCTTCGGAATTATCTCGATTGGATTTCAAGCAAGCAAGAATTTTCCCTCTCGGTGGAAGCAAGCAAGAATTTTTTGCTCCGAAGGTCCCCCCAGCTTGCGCTCACAGCTGCTTCGGTTTTTTTTTCGCGGCGGTACTCTTCGGTAGAGTATTGTCTGCCAATAATCAGCTCTCTGCAATGACTGCAGCTACGAAGTCCAATCTGCACACAATATTCAGGCAAGGTATGATTCATCTAAGTTCCGAAGCTGAAAAATAAATTGCCACGCACGGAAGTAGGCCTCGTACATGCATTTTTTTCTAGGATAGCTTAATAAGCAATCCATTTTAACACCGGCCGGGCCAGCACACCCCCTTCGATTGTTTTTTGGGCTGCAGTCTTTAAAACTTATCTGTGCTACCACCCTCTTGAATATGACTAGTGTACTTAGTAGTTCTAGTTTGCACATGTTTGACGCTAGTAAAAGCTAATGCTCCGAAGCCCACCTTCAAACAAAAGCCCCCTTCGGATCCAAAGGGGTCACAGCTCTTTAATTTTTTATTATCACTTTGCACATAATTATTCTGATAGCATCTTATATTTGCAAATATCTATCTTTTTGTTGCTATTAGCACCAATCGTAAGAGCTCATGCGGGAGCACTCCGAAGGGGGAAGATGCTTGACGTCATGAGCACCGTTCATGCATCGTGCGGTTTTTTTTTTTTATTATACAACTTTAGCACCATCATGATGTATTGATGTAGTTTTTGGGTTGGGTCTAAGTTTTCTTTCGGGCTGCTAACAGTGGCGGAGCCAGGCCTGTTTGACGATGTCAGCTGACATCGATAGTTTTTAGCAAATCAATAGAAAATCTCTCTTATGCACTGCTCTTCTAAGAAGCTGACATCAACATTTAGTAGAACTGACATCATTGGCTTTGGTGGCTGGCTCCGCCCCTGGCTGCTAATAACTTTTTCTAGGTAGTGACGAAGTACCCTTCGTTTCATTGTTAAATAAACCAGCCCTTGGTTTCAAAGCATAAGTACTTAGCATTGGTCAAAAGTTGATGCTCCTGAGTACAGTTTTAATTTTCGATCTCTTTGCTCCACATCTTTCCACCGAAGCTCCCTTCGTATTAGGGTGGACGAGATGACCTTGGCACACAGAGCTTTAGGTGCTGTTATTACTTTATTACTAATACACACACATGCAAGAATGGCTTCGGTTATTAAGTGTTATGTGTTTAAGCTCCGAAGGCCCATTGTTAGTTAGTAGCAGGCTTTATCTATTCAAATTTAGCTTCGGCCCTCAAGCACTTCTTACCTCTGAAGCCCACTTCGGCCTTCTTGGCTCCGAAGCCCAGCTTCGGATGTTGCATTTTCTCATGCATTGCACTAGCTGTGCGCACCACGGTGTTCGTATCCTGCTAGCAACGTGCCTGCTTCCATGTGCTCCAAACGTGTGGAAAGCCAGCATTTTTGGTCCTGTTAAGCCAGACCAAGGCGCCGAAGGGGCCTAGCAAATATCAGTGCGTTAGCAAACCATTTTTGTCTCAGTTAAAGACCTAACCTCTGTTTTGCAGAAAGTATCCTTCAAAGGCCGTATTATCATACTTTTCAGTACTGTTCTGTTTGCTTACTATTTTAATATCAGTTTGTTATACTGGTACTCCGAAGGGAGGCAATGTTCATGTCATGTGCACCTTCGTGTATTACTTTATCATTTTTTCTTTGTTTACTAATATTATTATCTTTGTGCGGAGCAACTTGCTTCGCATCACTAACGAGTTTTATCAGAAAAGTGCATTGAGCAATCAGTGGATCACCAAAGTACCCTACATCGGATGTAACTGAGTTAAATGATTTTGGGTTTCGGTTATACATGTTTGTTACTACAATGAATTGAAATATTATATTATTAGGACTCTTGGTCATCACAATTATATTGGGGTCCAACCTTATTTTCCAAGGAGTTGTTTCCGCCTTTCTCAGTGGCTCTAAACAGTTATTAAGACCTTCGGTATGTTTTTGGTGTGCATTTATAGAGGCCAATTTGACCCTCTACGCTGCAGCTATGAAGCCCAAACTTAAATGTTCAGCTCCGAACGGCCACCCACTTCGGCCATCTTTCTGAGGCCCACTTCGGCCATCACTCCGAAGCCCACTTCGTTGTTTTCGGGCCGCGTTTCAGCTGACCTCAAAAATGATTTTTGAGGCCGCAGGTTTTAAGCCCACTTTTCCGTTCTAGCTAGCTACTCTTATCAGTTTATAAACAACTTTATCAACTACTAATGCTCCGAAGGGTATTATTAAACCGAAGTACCTTTTAGCCTCATAGGTGGTCTAAAAAAAAAACCTTTTAGCCTCATAGGTGACAAGGCAATTTTGATATTTAGAGCTTTGTAAGTGCTCTTTCTTCTAATGCTCTAATACGCTATTATCAGTTTAATACCCTTTAAACGAAGTTTGCATATGATTGGCACTAGTAGGAGCCAATGCTCCGAAGACCACCTTCAAACAAAGGCTCCCTTCGGATCCGAAGGGGTAACAGACTCACAGTTCTTCGACTTTATTATCGCTTTGCACCTGATTATTTTGATGGCAGCATTTTTTATTTGCAAATATTTAAGTATTTATCTCTACGTTGTTCTTAGCATCAATCATAACTTCTTACCCTTCGGTCCAAAGCTCATGCTAGTTACACAAGTGCTCAGTTTTTTCCCACATATAAAAATAGAGTATGCACTAAATCTGTCTACAGACTACTTGCTCACCCTTCATCTAGCAACCGAAGGGGCATTATGCTGTTATTTTATTATGCAACTTTATCTCCGTCGTGAGGTAGTGCTTGGTGTGGTCTACGTTTTGATTGTGGCTACTAATAAAGCTTTTTCAGTGTAGCGACGAAGTACCCTTCGTCTCTGGTTTAAACAGACTAATCCTTGGCTCTAAGGCAGCGAGTACTTAGCGTTAATCAAATGGTGATGCTCTTCGCAAGGTGTTTTTTCCGAAAGTTTCGTGTATTTATTTGTTCGCACGTTTCCGAAGCAACATCCCCCCTCCTTGGTGCGGGGGGTGTAGTCTTCGGAGTTTATTTTGGTGGGTAAGTAACGGCGCCCCTCGGAGGCCGTTGGACGCATCCAAGGGCCGCCTGTCACTTACTTCGTATAACGGAATTGTGTCGGTCCCGTTATGACCGATGATTTTGTTTTCGCAAAAAGCAATTGTGTCGGTCTCGTTATGACCGAAGCTCGGCTTCGCAAAAAAGTGATTGCGTCAAATTGACCGAAGGTTGCTTCGCCTTCATAAACTAACCCTTCGTGCGAAGGAGTTTGTAACCTTTCTTTTGAAATATTATGTTTTGTATGTGCACTTCGTCACGTCTATTGCAGGTTATGGCCTTTGGGTTATCGGTTTTCACTCCGAAGATAGTGATTCTATTATTGACTTGGGAATAGCTAGGCCATATCAATTGGTTTCAATGTCTATTGAACTTCTTCGGGTGATTGCTGGGATTTCCATATGGACTTCGGTATCATTGGATTTTCAATCATCTCTTGGTTTCACCATACAAGTTGAGAATCTGATCAATGGATGTCCTTTGCATTATTTTGTCTAACCTTTTCATCATAGCCTTCATGTAAAAGCTTACTTTCATGCACACCTTCATACATATATACATGCATAACACCGAAGCGTGGAGCCGAGAGTGCTCACCCCGAAAGGCCCGAGTTTGATCGGAGGTTTCGTTTGCAGGAAGCAAATGAGCGGTCCCGTCATGACCGAAGTTGAACTTGCAAAGGCAAGTATCTGGCTCCGTTATAGCCGATGTTCCGTTTGCAGGAGGCAAACGACCGGTCGTGTGATGACCGGAGTTGAGCTTGAGACACCGAAGGCCCGAGCGTGGCTTCGGATTTGAGACCCCAGAAAGCACCACGAGATGCTCCGGAGTTGAGACACAACAAAGGCCCGAGAGTGGCTTCGGATCTGAGACACCGAAGGCCCGAGAGTGGCTTCGGATTTGTTTACGCGATGCAAATTGAGATAGATTGTTCCTTGTCTAACAAGCTTTTGAGTTTCTTGAATAAAAATGATTCGCCATGAATGCGGTGCTGAACAGGAAAGCAAGGACTTCATCTATATTTTCTACCTTGTCACCGACAGGTTCAGCTCGACGAATATCTAGCACGAGGGGCTTCCTCGAGTACTGCATCAACATTATTCGACTACCTCACCAACTTCATCACCATTTTCGTCGTCGACATGGTTCGGCACGAGGGGCTTCCTCGACTACCTCTTTATTGACAAGTGTTCAGCTCGAGGGGCTTCGTCGTCTACTTCGTCGACAATGACTTTCAACTTCGTATTCGGCGTCTACTGCACCAACGTCGACAGGACTCCGGCTCGAGGGGCTTCGTCATCTACCTCGTCAACATCGACTTCCGATTTCGTCTTCATCATCTACTTCACCGACGTAGACTCCGGCTTCGCTTTCATCAACACGTACTTCGTTGCACGTGGTGTACGGCATCAGGGCCTTCGTCATAATCACCGGACAAGGGGGCTATGGTGGCATCGGGATGAGCGGCGTCACCCCGAAGCATGAAATCTTGCCCGGCGATCGTGACCGAAGAAGAAGAGGCGGCGCATCGTCATCAACGATGTTCTAAAAGAGGAACCAAAGCGAAAAGAGAGGCACATGAAGGCTCCGAAGGCAAGGCCGAAGTAGATGGAGGAGAAGCATTGATGATAAAGGCCATCTTAGTAACAACGACGAAGCGGACGTCATCACCGAAGGCACCCTTCACCGTCGAAACAAGATTGAAGACGACCAGTAGTTAGGTTGGCTGATAACTTCGTGTGCATGTAAATCCGCTAGGCGTACGTGCTCTTTTCTCTATTCCGGTTTTTCCCACTGGGTTTTTTGGAATGGAGTTTTTAGTGAGGCGTACGGGCGGAGGGTCTTGAGGGTGTTCCTCAGGGCCGAAGGTGCAGGGAGTTCTAGGCCAGTCCATATGTATTCAGCTACTCCGCTTTGTTGTGCCAGCCAAACCGAAGTAGCTGAGGGGCTACTGTTGGGGGAATGACCCAGCCCATGTAGGAGTTAATGGGCCTTTGTATGAGCTCGAGGGGATTCTTGTAAACATCATATCCCTCAGGGGCTCGGAAGAAAATAACCACCAGGGGTTTGGGGGAAATTACCAACTACCCCCATCCCTATATATAGGAGGATCATTGTAATTGATGGGACAAGCATTGAATGGGGGAGAATTCCAAGGTACTGAGTTACTGTTTCGTTCTTTATTTTCTGCATTGTAGTAGTAGAGGTAGAAGCGATAGTTGTAGCAGTAGAGGTAGCAGTAGTGAAGGAAGAAGGAGTAGTCCTCCGAAGGGGCCCTTCGGTCTTTGCCCCTTCGGAGGAGAAGAGTACTGTGGTGTTGGTGCCCCCGTTCGGTCCCAATTTACACCAACTATGTTGTCGCAGGGCTTGAATACCTTCTATACGATTCTATATTAATACTGAGAGTAATGATATTGCTTGATAAAAAGAGGCGGAAGAGGAACACGCAACTTTTTCAATCACCACCGATGTTTCGAATTCAAATGGGACCTGCAGGGCAGAAGAATAATCTTATATTACTTGGGAAGCATGATGATCACCGCTGCAAGATAATCAATCAATCGTACTGAATATTACATCAAAATCTTAAAATCTCCGGCGAACTACCCGCCCAATGCAAATTCATGGACAGCATGTTGTTCATTGCAACTCTAGGCTGCTGGTGCTATAGCGTTCTTGCAACTCTTTGCTGCTGGATGGGTGCTGGGCTGCTGGTAGTACTCAATGCACAGGCGTGAAGAAAATTTAAGGTTGAACGGGAGACTGGAGGTCAAGCCGGCACACGGCGACGACGGCTGCGAGGAAAGACAAGCTTGCGTCCGGCGACGGCAGTCCGGCGCCAGAGTCTCATCATGCCAGGCAACCCATCGATCCCGAGTGCCAAACTGCCAGCCGAGGATGGGAGGGATGAGGGTCTTTTCACAAAATTCTTATTCGGCGCGCGTGCGCTACCACCAACTAGCAGGGAATGGACACGCATCAACTAATGAGTCGAACCTTATCTTCTCGAGCGCCCCTTCTGTTTCGCTCCACAACCCTTCCTCATCCGTTCGGCTGTTCCCCTTCCTCTTCTCGCATTCTCTCTCCCGTCGCCCGGCCGCCCGCTCCAAATCCCTTGCCCTCCCCATCCTCCCTCTCAATCTCTCGCCAAAAATGGATGTGGTAGTGCCGAAACTCACCAGCAGTCAAGCTGTGGCGGGCAATTTTCTTATTTTACGAACGCGCGCCGCCATCAGGTTGCAGCGAACGGACACATGTGGCGCTCCTGCGTTCCTCCGCGAGACCCCGAGCCTACCTTATCCCTTCCCCTTCCTTCCCCTTCCGTTCCAGTTTTTTTCCTCTTCTGTTCTCCTTCATCCCGCGGCTTGCTCCAATCCTCTGTTCTCCTTCTCCCCATCAGCTCTATAAGATTTCAATCCATCTCCAAAAATGAATTCGCTAGGACTTATGCTCACCGGAAGGCAAGGTGTCGTGGCCACATCGGAAAAGAAGGGGCGGGATTAGGGTTGTTAGGGTTTGGAGCTGCCCGTGACGAGCAGTGGAATTTGAGGCGACAACTTGTAGAAGGAAGCCCAGCCAGTGTGCTAGTGGCGACGGTGCCGACACCCCTCGCCACTGCGCTGCAGGTTCGTCTCTCTTGTTCCGACTACGATTTTCAATCCCCTCCTCATGTGAGCCCGATCTGGATCAGCAAAGCACGTCACCTCGAGCTTTGGCTACCGCAGGGTAATCCACACACGTTGTCCTCGACGCCAAACGTGGAGAGCGTCGACTCAGGTAGGGCAGCACAGACGCCTATTTGGATTAATTGATGAATACTATCCTGTTGTGGTGTTAATTTCATTTTGTTGCAATTAGCCTACAGGGGTTGAGGAGGTCTTGGAGGCTGCGATATTGATCACACACATAAGGTGCTTGTTGTTTCTGTAACTAAAATAGTGTTCGCTTGAGCCATCCATGTCTTCTCTCGCATTGTTAATTAGCCAATTTTGATTAATTGATTAGCTATCTAATCCAATATTTGTATAGTTATGATTCTCATTCCACCATCGCATGATATTAGAATAAAGAACACTTTAGTTGTTATATGGTCCATGTTATCTCAACATATGCCCTTTTGATTTTCACAAAAATACTTTTGTTACTCTAGATTTAGAATTTCTCTTCTTAAAGTAACAGATACTATTATTTGCATAGGTTTCTCCAAAACGCTTATAAATATGATGGGCAAGTATGCAAACTGCATGTCTTTTAAACAAATTATTGTAGCTAATGTTTGTTTGATTTCACTATCTTTTAAATAAGAGCTATCAACTAAAGACATACAAAAAGACCCCAAGTATTGATTTCAAAGTTTACAATCAGTACATATAAAGTTTTGTATATGCCAGTTCAAAGTTGAACGATAACATACAAAAAAGGCTCCAAATAATGATTTGAAGGTTTATAGTCATTATATATTGAGTTTTGTATATGTCATTTAAGAGCTAAGAGGTATACAATGTTAGTTAGTAACACATACATATTTATAGACTTTCGGATCTACTATGCTATAGATTTTTTTCTTGTTGGAACTGGATGAATCCTACTAATCTCAACTTTTCTCTTTGGTTGTTGTATGCTTGACACCTCCGATTCGCAAATCTCCTTCCCTTCTAATTCCTAATATGTTTTTTATTTACAAAATGTATGCAAGTTTATGGCCTGTTGTATGTGCTCAGCTATCATTGGTGATTGTGATCTCAAAATATTTTTTAGATAATTTTGCTGGTTTGCTCCTGCATACTTTTTTTAGACTAATAATTTTATAAACTGGAGCAGTAGATTTAGAATGGTCATTCCCACAAAGCTTTTTATTTACAAAAGTTTTAAACCAGAGTGTACAAAGTTTAGAATCTTGGAGTTTAGTGTTTACAATACGTCGGTAGAAAGTTCTTAAATTCGTAGTGCAAAGTTAAAAGGTAGAGGTGTATAAGCATCTTTGGTATGATTGCATATTTCTTTTCTCCAAATTATAAAGCATAACATGTGTTATGAGCTTTCGATATTCAGATAGAAATATTCTAATGCATAGTCTCAAATTTTGGATGTGAATTTTTTTCATAACACTTCAAATTTTCAAATATCTAAGTAACAATGCTTTTGACTTGAAAGCTAAATGTTTTCTGCCACATAATTTAAAGTTTGTGTTCACAGTACAATATTTCTTATGACTTAAAGTTAGAGATATATAATTTTTTCTTTAAGTATTAGGTTATAAGAGTACAAAGCACTGAATTTGTGTATACAAAGTATCAGATCTAAGAGTATAGAGTTTGGAAATTGCTAGTAGAAAGTTCTAGATTTTAGAGTGTAAAGTTTGAAATTACAAAGTTCTAGATCTGAGAGTACAAAGTTTATAACATGCAAGTAGAAAGTTTCCAAATTCAGAGCGAACTTTTTGAGAGTACAAAGTTCTAGATGTTACTATTTAAGCTATGAAGTTTTGTGAGATAGGTTGCTTGGAAATTAAGAGGAGCATAATAAAATGGATTTGCGACTAATAAGCATGTGCAAATTGCATTGGCATTCAAAAATTTTACCTAGTAATGTATTTGATTCATTTTATCAAGTTTTTATTGCACAGGTTCTCCAATGGGTAGATTAAGCTATGAAGTTTGGGGAGTAGTAGCCAAATTGTGTTTGAGATCGGCTTTATATCATGTTCCATGTTCATGTGTGGATCTTGCTGGTACAGCCCGCAAACTTTTTTATCTTTTTGTCTAGACCATGTATTTTATCCCGGAATTCTTATTTTACGCACATGCGTCGCCACTTAGTAGCAGCGAACGGACGCGTGGCACTCCCTCCATCTCTCCACGTGACCGCTAGCCAACCTTATCCCGTCCTTCCCCTTCCTTCTCCTTCCCCTTCTATTCCAGTTTTCCCCCTTCCGTTTCTATTCATCATGCAGCCTCTCCAATCCTTCGTCCTCCCCATTCTCTCTCTCTCTCTCTCTCTCTCAGATCTCAACCAATATCTGACCATTCTGGTTGTCATTCCACCACCACATGGCATTATAAAGTTAGACATGTAGTAGAAAGTGTAGGATTTGGAAGCTTCTGAATTCCCAGTACAAATATTTTAGCTTGTGACTTGAAGGCTATATGCACAAAGCTTTGAATACATGATTTAGAAGTTTAAGTTTCATTGAGATGCAACAAGTTTGGTCAGCAATGTAAATATGAGAATCACTACTTTTAGTTTCTGTTTGACCATGCCATCATATTCATTGCTTTGCAGTTTTGGGTAGCAACAATTCAGTTGAGTACTTGAGGCACTAGTGAAGATAGTGTGTCATACAAGTAGTACTTGAGCCCAAGGAGGTTATATTCCCAGAAAAAAAGTATCATTGTAAATTTGTATGCCTCTAGCATCTATAACTGATTTTTACATAAGCTTTTGCCCCATTGTAACCTGATGGTCCATGTAATCTCTGTAGGAGTAGAACTGCAAGGTTACAATGGTAGGAAACTAGGAATTAACTACCATTTTTGGCATGCTTGACCTACCATGATTGGAGTTATTCTATCATATTCACATTGCAGACCTAACATGCTTGGAGTTATTCTACACAAACATAAAAGTCTTTATTCTCTAGTTTCAAATTTTTAGATCTATGTGTTCGAAGTTCTAAATATCTAGGGTCCAAAGTTCTAAATCTTTGGGTTCAAAGTTCTAAATCACTGGATCCAAAATTTTAATTCTCTAATCACATGGTCCAACACAGAAGAAATAGTTTAGAACTTTCCATTTGTTTTCTGTTGAAATTCAACCCAAAAGTAATATTAGGATAATATTTAGAAACTTTTCCATTTGTTTGGTGTTGATGTCTCAACAAAAATCAAATATTAGGATAACATTCAGTACTTGCCAGTAGCTTAACCTCAATCCTATATACGTACAATTTCAATCCGCTTGCATCATCCATCAGCTATGTAGCTTTGTGGAGCAGTAAAGGTGGGATCAATTTTTTCTGCTCTGTTCTGATGTTTGTCTTTTGGTGGTGCTATCTGCATGGAGGTGAGATCTTAATAGTGGTTCACTAATAGTGTGGTTTAGTTGTAATTTATTTACTTCTGCTGCTTCTAGTTGTGTGGATGCTAGCTATCCATTGATTAGTGGATGCCATTTATCTCATTTTTAGTTAATTCATTGTTGTGTTTTAGTACATTTACCATACTTGAAATTTCAAATGTTTGGAATGCAGATTTAGCGAGGCGCTTGGCAAGATTCTTTTGTATGACCTGCACTATAAGTTAATGGTTATTTGTGGGGATTTCGTGAGCTCGACTGGTGCTACAGCTCTCCTGGCACCCTCCCTGGTCCCTCCCCTAAGATTACTACTTTTGTAAACTAATTGAAGATGGTATATGATAAATAATATGTCCTTCAAAATCAAGATATTTGAAATGTGTAGTGTACATGATCATTTGTTTACTGCAGGTGGAGCAAACCCTTTCAATCATCTATATGCATGCAGTGCTATAGAGATTCTCCTTGCAATGCCAAATTTCTAGATAAAGGTCTATAAAGCTTTTTAGTTCCAAAGGGCAAAATCATGAAAATTTTCAGAATAATAAAGTTCTCTATAGCAATACAAAGTGTCCCTCCTGCCATGTTAATATTTTTAGATTTGGGTCTACAAAGTCTTTTCCGTTCTAAGGGAAAAGCACACACATGTGATGTTTCTTTGATATTTAAAATATAAGATGTTTTTTAAATAATACTTGAGCAGTAAAAAATGAAAGCTATGGAAGTTTTCAAATTTAGAGTGCACAATTTGAAATTATAAAGTTTTGAATATGGGAATATAAAGTTTTTAATATGAGTACAAAGTTTCTAACTTCAGAGTTCAAAGTTTCAAATGTCCTAGTAGAAAGTTCATGATATGTGGTCAAAAGTGAAAATTATATGTATATAGTTCTTATTTGTAGAAGATAATTTATAATAAAGTTTTGTATTTGTGACTATATAGTGTTAAGATACGTTAATATAAAGTTTTCTGAATTTAGAGTGCAAAGTTTAGAATTAAAGTTTTAAAGTTGTGAATACAAAGCTTTATAATGTGCTAGTAGAAAGTTCTTAAATTCGTAGTTCAAAGTTTTAAAGAGGTGTTCATCTTCCATCAATCAGATTTTTCCCATGTCAATCTATTCATGGTTAGTGGGGAGGTGGAGACAATTGTGCATTTTTCAGGTATGTATTTTCTGGTTCCACCAGAGGAGCCATTTTTCTCTGAGATGTGTGTGCGTGTGCACAGGTGTTCGTGTGCTCTGCCATTCTTTTTTCAGCACACAATGACCATGTGCATGCAATTATTAATCATAAGCTAAATCCAAATATTTGCATTTTTTTTCTCTAGCAAATACTTGGTTGCATAGGCTTTTCTCCATCTATTTTTTCATATATTTATCATAGAACTATAAGCTTTAGTACTGGAAATATCATCACAGGGCTAGAACTTAGCATGTCATTTTTTAATGCTCAAGCCATGTAGCATTTGTTCTTGACAATGGCACATTGTGCTTCAAGTTTATTGTCATAACGAGCATACATATTAGTTTTCTCTCAAAGGTTTTTTTATTTGTGTTACTGTGTAGAAAGTTTTCACATAGAGAGTTTCAGATATCCAAGAATCATTAACATAAAGTTTTAACTTAAGAGTACAAAGTTTAAGATCCGAGAGTACAAAGTTTATAACAAGATAGTAGAAAGTTTCAAAATTAAAAGCACAAAGGTTTTGAGTTAGTAGCAATTTTGATTTATTATTTCACTGATCCTGAATTCAAAATGCAAAATTATTGATTCAGAGTTTAGAATTTTTTGTTTATATATAAAGTTTTGGATATATGAGTACAAAGTTTTTGAAATTCAATTGTACAGTCTCGCATATACATCTTGAAAGTTTTTATTCCATAACAAAGGTAGAAATTTAGATTCCCTTTTTTTGTACATGTGGTTTATAAGTTTTTTTAATATGAACATGAAATTTTGGAATATGTGTATTTAAAGTTAGGATATGTAGATTGTTTTGTAGTTAGTTCAAAAGTTTTCCACATTGTATTACAAAGTACTATGTTTAGAACATTAAAGTCAAACATATAAACATATATAAAGTTGTTAATTGTGTTTTAAAGATTTTCTTGACCTATGTAAAGTTTTGTTCATGTGGTTCGTAAGTTTTTCAAAATAGAAGTCCAAAGTTTCAAATATGCACATTCAAAGTAATGGACTCTATAAAGTTTACTACATAAAGGAGTCCAATTTTTCATATCCTACAGCAGGTTGAAGTTTTGAAACTGCAAATACAAAGTTCGGATACGTAAGTCAAAGTTTATTTTGACACATGAGGATACGAACTAGATTCCATACTTATGGTTGTCGTATTTTTTTAAAAATATATAGCTACTATGACATGTTGTAATTGTATTTTTTTATTTCATATTTTTGCAACAAATTGAGCCTACGTAAGACATGACTTCTAAAGAATATTATTTCATAATATTCTACATATATTTTCGTATTTTTGAATAAGTGAATGAGCTCAAGAACTCTTCTTTTACCAATTGGTCCCATGATGGTTATAACTCCACTTTTATGTGTGTCATGTTCATATATTTGTTGTTCTTTTATTTTCAAACACTCATGTGGCATTTATTATTGTTGTTTTCAGGGTTTCACCAAGCTGTTCCTTTCCTTCAAGATGAAGATTTCGTTTTCTATCCATTATTTTTGGCAAAAGAAAAAATGTAATGAGATTATCTTTTAGTGTAAATGCATATTTATATTCATGTTTGATTTTTCTATATTAACGCATATGTCAAAATTTGTATTAAGATTTTTTATTATCATTTTTTTGAACTAGAGTATTGACATAATGTTCTAATAAATAATTAAAATGACACAAGAATAACATTATTTTTAGTACCACTTCTACATTCATATGTATATGAAACATTCCCCCACCCATTTCATCTCCCTCATACCCACTGTCCCGAAGGGGAAAAGTAAGCGTCAAAATACTTCAAAAAAAAACGTAGCAGAAATACGTGAAAAAAAGTAAGTAGGAAACAGAGGATGAAGTGGGAACAGGGAAACATGATGGTGTGCTAGCTGTTTCCCACTAAGCTAGTTGCTCGTTCGCTGCTACTAGCTAGCAACGATCGATCGCCGCTGATAGGTAACAGCGAACGTTTGCTGAATAAGAGCTCTGGTCTTTTCATCCTGTTCCTGCCTGACGACTCGCGAACAGGACAGACTGTAACACACCAAGTTTTTTTAGTGCTAATTAATGCTAATTACCCCTTTGACCAAGTCAAAAATCATTAATGGTCAAAACCCTAGTCAAACTCTTGGTCAAACCCTAGTGTCCCTACCCTTCTCTGGAACTTTTGCCACGTTCTCCAAATTTTACTTAAACACTTCAAAATCGGCCAATAAAAAAGTTGTTTGTCTTCTCTGGGAACACAATTTTCATAATTAATGGCATTTCAAATTTTGAGTGCAAGATGCTCAAAAACTTGGTCAAAGCTGTTTTGAATAGTGTTTCGGACCAAGAAAATCTCCATCTTTGTCACACGTTCTTGGTCACATCTTTCACCAAAACATATGCTGCCCTTTGTAAAAGTTGTAGCCCGTACTTCACTCTACAACTTTTGTATTTGGAGGTTTTTGAGTTTAGTTCAAAATTTTGGAGAACGTGTTGTTGGAAGAAGCGTTGACCGAAACCAAAAACACTCTTCGGCGCTCTGGAGCGCCGGCGCCCAGTTCTCCCACGCCACTGTCCCCAGGGCCTAGACGCCGAGGCCGCAAGGCAGCCACGCGTGCGAGTGGGAATCCCTGGACGCGCCCCTGGCCCAGTGACACCCCATCCACAGGCGCCACGCGGTCACACCGGCGCCGGACCCTCCCTGTCCGCGCCGCGCCGCGCCGGCCCCTACCCCTGCCCGTGAGTGTCGCCGCCATGTCTCCTCCCTCCCCTCCTTTTCCTTCGCGATGAAGCTTTGCGCCCTCCTCCACTCCACCTATAAAACGAGCCGACTTCGCTTCCGCACGCGAGTTTCGCCACCGCCGCTTCTTCTTGCTCCTGCCGGTCGCCATAGCCACCTCCACAGCGAGCTCCCCATTCCAAGCCACAACCTGCCGTGTGAGCACGCCAGCGCCGCCATAGCCTTCCACCGCAGCCTCTCGAGTTACCCGTTCGCCTCCATCGTCGGCCACCTCGCCGGAGACCAAGCAGAGGCGGCCGCCACCGAGACACCTTGCCAGCTCCTTACTCATCCCAAACAAGCACCAAGATCGAACCTGGGTGAGCCCCACGCCATCTCCCGCACCTTCCCCCACCTGAGCTCGCCGCCCCCTCGCAGGAATCTCGGCCGCCGCGCCGCCAATCCCCTCAGGGACCCAATTGCATGAAATATTTTGTTTCCAGGGGCTAACATGTAAACCAAGGGCATAACTATATGTCTATAATAGAAGGAAAAGTTCCAGGGACGTCCTTGCAAATAGAATCTTCAACCCTAGGTGTATTTTGACGGGATCTTAGAAAAATCCTAGAAAATTGTAGAAAAATCAGAAAAATGCCAAACCAATTTTGTTGGCTTCCTTGTGACTAGATATACAACTTACGAAAAGCATGACCATACTTTTGACAAATAGTTTTTGAATGAAAATTCAATCTCAGTTTGACCCCCTTTTGCCATAACTCAAAAATAGATGAAATCTTGAGCTGAGCTTTGGATATGTTGTTAGTGATGGCATTAGTAGGCTCTGAACCCAAATTTGCACAAAGTTGCTGAGTAGATCTTTTATTATGATTTATTTTGTATTTATGCTAGATCTGAGTAAATGATTTTTTGTGGATAAATATATATAGGTTTTTATGCTCAACTTCTGGGTATAGTCTTGTTATGCCTAGGTTCACCTCTGATGAACTTATCATGATTTTTGGACTATTATAAATATTTATTCATGATTTATACTTAGTTTTTAAGTATAATTGCATAGTTTAAAATCTAGAAAGGCCCATGAGCTATTTGTTGTGTGTGTAGCCTAGTTTTGGGCCATAGAATAGGTGTGAGAAAGTTTGGGTCCAGAGGATGTTTATTTATTGTTATACGAATTTATCATATTTTGGTAGCTAGAATTTGTCATTTTTGGTATAATTAATGTAAAGCTCAATTGTGTGTGATTTTGTGCTCAGTAACTTTTGTTAGGGCTAAGGAGCCTAGAATCACACTCTTGCTGTTTTTTGAATTTAATTTAATTTATTTGCATAAAAGTGCACACAGTCACCATTAATTTAAGTAATTAATTTTTCCAACACCACCATGTGTTCTATAGGAAAAAAATGTGCTTAATATATTGTTGTCAAGGTGAATATGGCCAACCATAAACTCCATGATTGTCCTGTGTTGTTTTGCAATTAATAAAAATTAAAATAACTAATTAATTCTTGCATATGCATCCTCGTGTAGAAATCCGTAACGGTAGCTATACGCTCGTGCTGGAAGGAGTAGATGAGGGAGCTAACGGGGATGTGCACTATGTCGTTGTAGAGCAAGACCTGGACCAAAGTCAAGAAGGGCCCAAGGCCAACCTTGCTGACGAAGGCAAGCCCAGGATCATTAACCCTTCTTTTTAAAATTATGCAACTACATTTGCTATGTTTGTGCATTTACGTTTCAGGAGTTGAATTGAAACCCCATATGCATGATCCCTAGGTACCTATGCTCTTTTACTAGTATGATAGGTCGATAGTTGCTATGCTATAGGACCCGGTAAAAGTCGAGTGATGTTCATCACTCGCGAGAATAGGTTCTTATGTTGGAATCATAAGATCTTTATAAATGAATTGCTCATGTGGTAAGAGCATGGGATTTGGGCTCCGGTCCAGTGGCTTTCGTGGGCTAAGCTTTTGAACGTACTAAGCACTTGTCAGGAATGGGACTGGTATGCCTAGTACCCGATTGACGCAGCGAGGGAACCTTTCCCTACTACACCTAGGGCACAGCGATGTGTCCCCCCTGCTTGCAACAGTGTGGTACCCGTGTGAGTCTGGACGTTCGTGTGGGAGCGATCTAGTAAGCCTTGTACCAAGGAATGTAGGTTCCGATCCCGAGCTGAAGATCGACAGGAACCACCTGGTCGGTGCATACCCCATTTCGCTTTTGTTTGGACTCTCTTGGGGTATGCATTCTTCCATGTGTTTAGGTTCACCTTGCAAGGTTATTAATCGATCGATTGTCGGCATCTCACTGTTATCTAAGACTGCTTAACCAACTGGCCTTGATATCCCTTAATGATGGAACTATGTGAATGTTGATGCTTTGTGTAATTGTATTGCACAACTCTTGTTTGCAATAGTTTGCTTATTTAGTAATGGTTAACTCACTAGAATTTGAGCTAAAATATTGAAAGTAAGGATCAATGATCTTAGTCGCTTTTTGGCAAAACAAACACACTAGCCAAAAGTCTTGCATGTCTAGAGATAATTTTTCAGGACGGTTAAGTCTTGCTGAGTATTAGTTTACTCAGCCTTGCTATATAAATGTTGCTTTCAGGTGATGTTGTTTGGCCTGGAGAGATCCCACCCGGCTGGGAGCTGAAATGGGTGGATGACGACGAGTGATTGCATCATGGATGGCCTCCTATGATGTTTATCGTATCGCTAGTTTATTTTCCACTGTTTTCGAACTCTGAACCTTTTATTCTATGTCATGAACCATGATTTGTAATAATTAAACCCTTAGGGGTAGATTAGGATTTAAATTGTGTATGGTACTCTGGACTCGCCTTCGTGTGAGTTTTAATGCATATGTTCGATCCTTTGTTGCTATGTAAGTGATTTCACCGGACTTGATCCGGCAACTTACGACGAGATGATACTTTATTATCGCTTAATGGCCAAAGTGGATTGGTTTAAGCGATAGTACGGTATTTTCTTGAGCGGGGTTGTCACACAGACGTGCCGCGTGCAACGGATGCGTGGTTGGCACAGACAGAGGCACGGGTACGGACGACGGGTAAAGAAAGTTGCGATGACAAAAAAAATTAAGATTTTGGCAGAAACACTCTCCAAATTGCGATTTCTATGGTTCTACCCACTTTTTGGTCCTTCGGTGTATGTCCGGCGTGAGGGGTAAGACGGGTCCAATTTGGGTGATAAGAGTTTTTAATTGTTTTCGATCTTTATAGTATAGATAGAAGAAGTCGGTTGGTATTAGTGATACAAGTAAGAGCGTGTTTGGCACAACGCCGCTCCAACTTTTTTAACTCCACTTTAATTTCGGCTTGCCAAACGCGTTCAGCTCCAGGTTTTGAAAGTCTGAATAAATTCAGAATCTGGAGTCTAACTCTAGGATTTTTTTAGAGCTCTTCAAGGGGTGCTCAAACTTTCATTGTTACCGCTCAACATCGAACATAGGAAAACAGTCGACCCCAAGAGCAAAAACCCTTACCGACAGAAACATCAAAAGTCTATAGAAGCTAACTGTTGAATCACATCAACATTTTGAGGTCAATCCATTTGCCAGGGTGAGGGTCTGTTTGACACGTAGGAGCTAGGATGACTGCTTTCGATTCTACACCGCTGATGTGGAGATGGAGATGACGTGGGACGATGTCGCCGCCCTCGGATGTCTTGACCAACCTGCAGGTGAATCGGCTGAACTCTAAACCCGTCAGATTGTGTCGAAGGGAACATGCATGTCTTGCGTCAGATGCTCTGTTTTTCGCGTGCCCAGTTTAGTCCCCAAATATTCACCAACTACCCGTTCTTTCCACTAATTCGGAGTATTAAATGTAGATTAATGATAAAATACATTCCACGATCCCTACCTTAATTTTCGAGACGAATCTAACGAGCCTAATTATGTCATGATTAGACAACATCATGCTACAGTAATCAATCTCTAATGACAGATTAATTAGACTTAATGGATTCGTCTCGCAATTTCCGGTTCATTTGTGTAATTATTTTTGTAAATAATCTACGGTCAATACTCCTAATAGACCTTGAAAGGGGACCTAAAAGTTTCACCTCGCGAACTAAACAGACCCGGTCGGTTAAGGTACTTCTGTTTGGTCTTGCCGTCTTGGAAAACCGGAAAAACCCTCTGTCGACCATGGAGGAGTTTGTGCTTGACTAGCTGCCTCGCCGCCGGCTCACCGGAGAAGATGACCATGCATGTTTGTTTCTTCTTTTTTAGAGAATATAAAGATCGAATAATTTGAAAAACCTTTCTTACCTAATTTGGGCCTATCATACCCCTCACATCGGACCCACCCGTCATCTAATTGGATGAGTGGATAGGGTGGAAGACCCATAGAATCGCAATTTGGAGAGCGTTTCTGCCAAAAAGCTAATGTTTTTGTCACCAACGTCAAACCTACCCATATGTCGTACCCGCGGCCCCTCTATTCGGATTCTACCCGGACTCCTGTCTCCCGAGGAGACACGACAACGACTATCAACTCCCTCGCCGAGGACCTCCTTCCTGCTCGAGATCTTCCGCCGCCTCCCCTCCCTCGCACGACGCTCGTCCACTCCGCCCTCACCTGCCGCCCGTAGCGGCGTAGCGCCGCGCGGTGGCCTCTTGCCCCGCCTTCCGCGAGCTCCACCCGGCGCCCCTCCTCAGCTTCTTCGTGGATCCCCAGCGTGACGCACTCCCGGCCTTCTCACACACCCAGTGTCGCGATAGCGACGTGCTTGCGGCCATCTGCGGCAGTGACTTCGCCTTCACTTCGCTCCTGGACCCCCAAGACCTCGCGTGCGACGCGCCCCTCCTCTGGCGCATCCAAGACTACCGCGGCGGGTACCTCCTCCTCAATTCCTCGTGAACGGGCACATTGGGCTACTTGCCATCGTTAATCTCTTGGCCCAGGGAGCACAGATTACTTGTACATGCCCTTCGACTCGGAGGAGCCTCCACATCCTGATGAACGACCTGTCTCGCTCGACGTGCATTTGCTTTCCTCGAAGTCGGATGAAGACCCCACTGGGTTCCAACTTGTGTGGCTTACTTATGATAAATCCAGGGTTCAGGTACGCGTCTACACATCGGACACTGGTGGAGGTAGAGGAGAGGGTGCCGCCGGACGATGGTGATGAATATTGGCTTCAGAATGGGTGGCAAGCTAATGGCACTCTGTACTGGCCTTTCAAGAACCAGGAATTCCTACATGCTTAAGCTGGATACAGCAACAATTTAGTTCTCTGTTTCAGAGCTTCCAACATACTTAAGGGTCAGCAGGGTTGCCGCTTTGTTGTTGGCGAAACCAAGGATGGTAGCGTTTGCATTGTTTACCGCATTGGGTTGAGCGTTGGTGTGTCGATGAACAGAGTTGATGCTGATGATCCAACCCGAAGAGAGGTTCGAGAAAAGAACGCCCCCGCGTCGTCTCCCCAGGAGGCGACTCGGGCGGTTCCCCGACCACCGCCGCCGCCACCCCCCTCCGGCGTCCTCCTCCCCTGCCATCGCCCGAGCTGGGCCCCCGGAAAAACGGGGCTCCCCTGCGAGGAAGGCTACGGCGGGACTCCACCGGCCGACCATGCCCCTCCACTCCCTCCCCCGTGGTGGCGCCACCCGCATGGTCGCCGCCCGGTGCCGGAGGCGGCAGATCCGGGGTGCCCCGGGCCGGATCCGACGACGCTGGTGCCGGATCCGCCCCCGTGCCACGGTCAAGCGGCGACGGTCCCCTTCGCCCCTACCCCTCCAACCCTAGATCCAGTTGCCGCCGGGGGCCGCCGCCGCCGCCGCCGCTGGAGTTGGAGCGCTGCTTCCCCTCCGTCGCGTCGTCGTCTCCCCCAACTCGTGCCTTCTCCAAGCTCCGCCGCCCCCACCTCCGCCCCGGGCCGCCCAACCGCCGCCACCGCCTCGTCACCTCCGTCGGCCGCTTGCACCTCTCCCTCTCTCGGGCCTTCGTCGTCCCCTCAGTGAGGCTAATGATGGTTCCTCCGGGAGCAAGGGTGGTGTGGACAGCATGGTGCCGGTAGTAGCTTCCCCACCCTCCCCATCCCCCGGCGCAATCTGGTCCGCCCTCCCCTCTCCGTTTTGTGCTCAGATCCGTCGTGCTCTTGTCCATGCGCTACTGTGGGGCTAATAATGGCCCCCTGGTGCGGTGGTGCTGGCCGTCGCGCTTGGTCTTCAGCAGCGCTCCACCGCTGCCAGCCGTTCCAGTTGCTTCCAGCCACGGTTTGGCCTGCGTTCTGGTCGACAGTCCCACCTCGTCAACAGAAATTGTTCGCCGGCTCCTCTCAGACTGGTACAATGGTTGTGCGAGTCTCCTCTCCGGCTGAACATGTGCAACCTACACAGTGGTTGTGCGGGTGTGCACGCGGGGTCTCTTCGGAGCCTCCGCGGCATCTGCTCGAAGGTATTCTTGTCCTCGATCTGTGCAGCGAAAGCTTCACGCCCGGTGCGCGAGTGGGTTTCTAACCTTCGCACAAATGGGCGGCGCTGTCACCCCTTTTGGACTCTATCCCGCACTGCCCTACGGATCTGCCTGTTCACCTCTACCGTGGCTCTGCTTGTCTACTTCCGACGCCTCTACTTCGTCGGCGCTCTCCTTGTTGTTGGAAATGCCAAATCAAATGCCAGGTGGTGAAGTTCGCCTTTTGCCGGCCCTCCCTCCTTTGGGGCTACCTCCCCTCAAAGGGCGTTGGATGGCGGTATGCGACGCCCGGATGTGCTCAATTGGTGTTGCCCTCAGCTCGAAGGGAGGTCATCGTCTCCGGCAACACTCAAGTCAAGTTGTTTCCCCCTCCACCCTTAGCCCCCGTCCTGCTGGGCGAGCTCTCCCAAGTCGTTGGAGGGTGGCACATAGGGTGCGCATAGCTGCGACGGGTGGCGCGGATACTCCTCGGCTCTTGCGAAACTGGCAAGCACGTTGCTCGGTTGTAGCTTGATTTGACATCGGTAGAATGTAATCTTTGTGTTCTTTGTGTTGTGTCTTCCGTCTCCGCTTTGTACTTGTTGCGGTATGCCTGCAACTTCCTTATGTAATCTGTGGACTTGCCACACCTTGTAACTCCGTCACTAGCCTTTTGGCTGGTGACTTGGCATTGAAATGTTCAGGTGGGCGAACTTCGCCCCCCCCCCCCCCTGACGCTTCAAAAAAAAAGAGTTGATGCTGATGGTGTTGAGAGGTAGGTTCCGAGTGGCATGATCCATGCCGAGGCAGAGGCAGAACCGCCAGTAAACAATCATACACTGCGAGTCATGGCCGTTACAGATGGGGTTGTCGACTTGGGCACATCAGAGATGATCCTAGGTATGGTGTATGACTTTATAAATTAGTTATTTACATATATCTGTGGCCATGCTCTTGTATTCTTTGATCTATTTAGTAGACCACAACTAAGATTATGTTAGTGAAAAATCAAAATAGATAGTATTAAAAATTGCCAGATCACTCCATAGTCCATACAACTTAATTTGGGGCATGTTAGTTTCAAACTTCCAGGAGTTGTGTTAAGAATGAAAGATTCCTCGTGTTAGTTATAAATAATGCAGGACTGTACATTAAATGCTTGCATCAGATAAATAAAATTAAGAACTACAAGTGTCATAATTGCATTCTTTCCGTTGACTAGATCAGGAGAAGGAGTTAGAGAGGGAGCGGTAAAAGAAAAAATATAATATATTTTGTTCACTATGTGATTTTGAAAACACATGCGTGTCGCACGTACGTCTATGCTAGTTAGAAAAAGAAATAATAAAGACGAGCATGCTTTTTTTTCTTTTTTCGAGACCAGAGAGGCTACGCCATGGCTACAAATCCAAATACTATGGGTGCGTTTGGTACAGCTGTGGCTGTGGCAGCTCCGGCTGTGACTGTGCTGGTGGAGCGGATTTTCTGGTGAAGGTGAAACCGTTTTGAAGAAACGTTTGGCAAAACAGCTTCTCCTGACTGTGTCACATGGATAAGAGGGTGAAATACCCACAATGCCCCTCTTCTTTTTTTTTCTCTTTTCTTATTTTTTCCTCTCTTCTTTTTTCCTTCTTATATTTTCCTTCTTTCCTTTTTATCCTTTCACCACACCTCCTCCACCTTATCACCTTATCCATCCACCACGCCTCCTCCACCAACCCCCACCACCCAGCGCCGGCCGCCGGCCGCCAGCTCCCCGCCGTCTGGATTGCTTCGACGTGATCAACCCTCCCTCTCTCCGTCGGCCGGCCAAGTCGTCATGGCGCTGCCGTCCAGCCATCATCTCCTTGTGCTCATGGACGAGCTCATCGAGGAGATCCTCATCCGCCTCCCGCTCGACGACCCCGCGATCCTCCACTGCGCCGCCCTCGCCTGCAAGCCCTGGCGCCGCCTCATCTCCGGCCCCACCTTCCGCCGCAGGCTCCTCGAGTTCCACCACGGCACACCGTCGCCCCCTTGCGCAGCTTCTTCTGCAGCGTCAGGGCAGACCCCCGCTTCGTCCCCGCGCCACCCTCCTCCCTGCGCCTGTCCGCCGCTGACACCATCCCCCGGTGGCGCCCTGTGTCCTCCCTCCGCGACTGCGTCTTGCTCCAGGACCAGGACGACCTCGTGCTCTGCCAGATCCACATCGACCTCGTCCTGTGGAACCCCATCGACGGCGGGGTGCAGAGGCTGCCCACGGCGCCACTGCTCACGTACCGATGGAACGCCGTCTTGCTCTGCACGGCGCCCGGCTGCGATCACCTCAACTGCGGCAGCCACTTCCATGTGGTCCTCGTCGGGACAATAATGAGAGAGTCGGGCACGATCATCACGTCGGCCTGCATCTACTCATCGGAGGAGAACGCGTGGAGCAAGCCCGTCTCTGCTCGGTTTCATGGTAGCGTCCTAGTCAAGAGCGGGTCCGGTGCCATTGTGGGGAACTCACTCTATTCTCGTTGTGACATGATGACCAAAATCCTCGAGTATAATATGGGAAACCAGGAACTGTCACTGATCAGCCTACCGATCCCCGACGATGTCGAGTGGGAGGATTGGCACATTGCCCTCATGAGAGCGGAGGGCGGCGGGCTTGGATTCGTCACCAGACAGGGCTCCAAACTCTACTTTTGGTCGAGGGAGGCTGGTCTTGACAATGGGGATGCCAGATGGGTACAAGGAAGAGTTATGGAGCTCAACAAGGTGATCCCTGGTTGGGATCTCTCACTCACACCTTTTGTGACCGCCATTGCGGAACATGTAGGTGTCCTTTTCTTAGACACTCGTGATGGGCTCTTCACTATTGATCTCAAGTCCGGCCTGGTGATGAAGCTGGTTGAGAGCATCTATCTCATCCGCGACGTTGTTCCCTACGTGAGTTTTTGCACTCTAGGTAGGTACTAGCCTTGTGTCTCACTCCCATCTTTAACATCATACTGCAACAATTTTACTTAGTTGTTCTGCCAATTTCTGTGTCACAGAATGTCCTATCAATTTTTTTTTACTTTCATTTTCCGTTTTGTTATGGACCAATCATCAAACAAGGTAGAATTGCTAGGAATTCATTCATCTATTACACCTGAAGCTGTTGTCAATAAGGGCGTAACAACTGACTTGCCCAGGAATTGAAGGCCTCTAGTAGGAAAAATATGATGATTACTTGTGGCTATTGGTTAGAAACAAGTGTTTATCTAGGGCACATCCATACCTCAACTAGCTAATATTGTTTTGAAAATTTTGCAGCAGCATCTGGGAGCAGAGAGTAGCCTTTGTTAGTGATCAGGAGGCAATAGAAAATATCTCAAGCTCTTGAATCTCATTTAAAACCAGGCATCGTTATACACGTCTGATTCAAGAAATCACGGTTTATAAAATATGTTTTTAATCTCTTCAACACCGAGCTAAATCTTTGACATAATGGCATCATTGAACAGTGCAGTAGTACGATATGTTTTTCGATTTAGTGATATAACGTCTTGATTTAGTTTGAGATGCATTGCCCTTTCAGAATGTTTGTATTAGTTCTAGCAATCACTGGACTTTTTTCTGATGCTTCAACGTCCATATTTACGGCATATTTTTAAGTTTTTTGAGAGGAACATTAGGGGTAAAGTAAACTCCTACTGGGGTAAATACATATTGTATATTATAAAAAGTAAGAAACATAAAAACAAGGCACCAAAGGAAGTAATAAAAAGAGAGTGGGAGAATGTCACACCCGAATTTAAAGGCAAATTCGAATGCGTAGAATACATGTGCGCCAGGATCAAGTTACACACATGTAATGACTCAGTGAATACCAAAAACAATGCCAAAAGCGTATAGAGAGTATTATAACTTTATTACATGACCGGATGTCTCATAAACGAACCAAAAGCGAGTACTAGCAGCGGAAAAGGACGTCTCCACAGGCAGTCGACTGGTGGCACGCTCGCCTAGAAACCGTCGAACTCTTCAGGATAGTCTTCAAAACGTCTGTCTGAGCAGCAGCCGGGTTGTGTAGATGCAATATAAATAACAACAAGCATGAGCATGTCGTACTCAACAAGGGAAATCACTATAACAACATGCAAAGGCTTTATGGTGGAAGCTTGTGGTTACATAGCACGTCAGCATTTTAATTGGTCAAATTTTATTAAGCAAGCTGATTTACTAGCAAATGTAAGTTTGTACCAACCCAGAGATTAACATAAGCATCATCAACATGAATGAAAGTAAATGCAACAAGTTTAGTCCATCTTCCATAGTTTACTCATGTGAGGGTCCAGGCCGCCCTTGATCGTGGGCACGGCTAACCGGTTAGTTTTACACTCTGCAGAGGTTGTACACTTTCACCACAAGTCACGTAAAAGCTCCGAAGAACTTTAGACCCAACCACGCGATGCTGATCAGGCACCATACCACACTACCAAGGTGTGGCTGCATAGGGACGCTACGAGGCCTTTACAAAGAGTCCTCCCATGTGTATTAGTCCATAGTAGCACGTCATAGAGGCCATCTTTCGTACCACACCTCTACCCACGGATTAGGTAGCCATAGAAGAGCACTTCCGTTCCAAAACCTATCCGGAGTAGAAGAGCCATAAAAGCATTCCTCCGTACCCAAGCTACCACGACTAATCCCCACACAAGACTTCCCTAATTACTCGGCCAAGACAGAGCCATATGTCTTGTGGTTGCACTGTTTTTCTGGGTGGTTCTCCATATTCCGATTAATAACAGATAAAGTGTTCTTGTATTACATGAAGGTATAACAAAAGTAAAGCAAGTTTAACATTGTTGTTCATTAGAACCACCATGATCCCAAGTTGAGCAACTAAGCAAGGTCTACCCAACATAAACATAAACCCAAGTTGATCAAGGCATAGGGATAAACAAAGCTAGTCAATCCTTAGATAATAGGACCCTTCATATTAATGCAAAGCAATAAATAAATAAACTGTGTAATTAAAATGCATGTTGTAATAGGATAACCCGGGATGCAGCAAGGACTTGCCTTCTACCAACGCTTGCTGCTGCTCAAAGTCTTCAAGGTCTTCAACGACAACAAACTCCTCGAACGGCTCGTTCTCTACGCACCACATCATACACATACAAGCAAATAATGGAATAAAATAAGAAACAATCACCAAACCATACTAACATAACAAAATAGAGGCATAAAACTGTTCTACACTTCAATACGATCGCGTGGATATAAAGAACGCTAAAAACGGAGCTAAAACGTGTACTACACAGCTAAAACAAGGTACAGGGGCTTAACTGCGAGAAAACTGGGCTTACAGGGGCCGAACAGAAAGAAACCAAGGGCTAAAACCTAATTAAACATAAAAACATAAGGGCTAAGCTATAAAAACTAAAGGCTGGACCTCGGGTGGAAAAACCATAAAATCTAGGGTTTAAAACGTAACGAAAAGGACCTGGTTATACTGCGGGATGGCTTACTTGTGAAACTCAAAAACGGAGGGTCGCTTTTGCAAAAAGGTGCGGCGCGGCCTGGTTGACCGGTACGCGGCGCCGGTTGACTCGGGTCAGATTATATCTGAGGCGTAGATCGCGGGGTGGACGTCTAGCTGCGGTCGCACCAGAACCAGCGGCGGCGTCACGCCGGCGAGCGGCGGCGCGCAGGGCTTCTCGCCAGAATCGAGCATGGCTCGCTCGGCTGGGCTCGGTCGGGGACGGGACTCGGTCAAAAGCAAAGTGGGGACCACGGCGAACACGACTAGGGCACCGGGGCGGCCTCTCGGGCGGCGACGGAGGCGTGCGGCTTGGCGAGGAGGACGGCCACGGCGGCGCCAACTCCGGCGAGCTGCGAACGAGCGGCATAGAGCGCAAGGACGCGAACAAACAACACCGACGGGTTCCTCACCTCATTGCGATGCTCCTGGCTTCTTCTCGGCGGCGGAAAGGCGACGGAGGCGCGGATCGAAGGCGGCGGCCGAGCTAGGGTTCAGCGGCGCGGCGGCGCTGGTGCTCGAGTCGGCTACTAGGGCTTCGGGGAAAAGGCGAGGCGCACAGGGGCGGCAGTTTAAAAAGGTCGGAGGGCTCCTTCTTGGCGTGCGGGCCAAGCCGGGGAGGCGGCGCAGCACCCGGCCGGGGTGCGGTCGGACCCGAGCTCGAGTCCGGCTCGGCGGGAGGACGGGGATGACGGGCGGGGCCCGCATGTCGACGACAGCGGGAGAGGGGAGGCGGTCGCGGGCTGTGTTGGGCCGGAAAGGCGGGCTGGCCGCGAAGCTGAGGGTTATCGCGCGAGCGATGGAAGGGAGTCCGAGGGGCAATGCCGGACTTCCGACCATTGGACCGAGCGGTTGAGCGGGCTGCAGAGCTGAGGGTGTCTAGCGACCTAAGCCGTGGAGTCTGAGGGCCTCCTCCAGACTTTGGCTGCTGGGTCATGAAGCACAGAAAAGGAAAAAGGGAATTGTTTTGTTTTTTTTAAAAAAATTCAAACAATTGAATTCAAATATCAATTTGAATTCAACCAAACAAAAATAATGCACCAGCATGTATGCAACAAATATCAAGCCATTTATTTAATTTAGAAAAAACAAACAAATATTTTTTATGCCATATTCCCTGTAAAGAAAATAAATGTTAAGAAAATTTTAAAATTAAGAGAAAATCATTGTTTAATTTTCCTTTCTATTCACATCCTGAAATTTGGGAATTTCAGGGTGTGACAGAGAACTGCTGCAGGATACAACAGCCAACCGTTCTAGAAAATTCTCTCCTTTAGGAAATTTTAACAACCACATCATCGTAAAAGCCTTGATTATTCCAAGAACAGAGGATCGGATGAGCTGCTTGTTGATGTTTATGGCATACTGCTCTGATGCTTTTCATATGTGATATAATTTATGGGCTTCTACGACATTGTTCCCTACATGAGCTTCTACACTCCAGGTATGTACCACCACCCCCTGCTAAGTAGCATTGTACAGATTTTTATCAGTCATGACGTCTCTAAGAAGACTGAATTTATGGGCACAGAGGGAGTTGCAATGTTCAGTGTGGCGAATATTTTTTCAGTAACAAGAAATTATAGGCAATGGTATATGTGCTAGAACAGTGATTTTATAAAACTGTAATTCTCCTATTGTCTTAAAACAGTGATACACCACCTGCAGTCATATTTTTTATTGTAGCTATTGGAATTGGCTTGATATGTGCTACGAATTATTCATATTGCACCTGATGTGGACATAATTGGAACCCTATGCATTCCTTTGTTATGATATATCACTTAGCAAGATAGAATTCTCGCAAAATAAGACTTCACAACATATATAGAGGCATGGATGATGATTTATGTTTCCAAAAAAGGGCAGGTGTTTTTCTGCAGTTTATCTTCTTTTGATAATAAGAAATTTATGTTTGTCTATTCTGTTTTAGCGCTAGCAGCAAATTGTTAATTCCTTTTGCTTCGTTATTAGAAACATATGTCCAGTAAGAGGAAATTGATTTCTTAACCTGCTGATATTTTTGTTTCTTCTGTTCTGCAGTACTAAGAGCTGCACTGGCCACTCCTGGTGATGGATTAAGTGTGGGTGCTTCAACGAGCACTTGACAAAGCAAGGGTGCTCATCAGAAGGGGACCGATCATACCATGGAACATTCAAGCATGAGTCCTTCTCTATGGGCATATATACCTCATACTGCAGATAGAAATACTAAAGGTGAGATAATCAGGAATAGCACCAGATACCAACTATTATCTTTATTTCAGATATTTTTTTGTCTCGGATATGTTTTTTATTTTCAGATCATGAGGTGTAGCAACTCCATGTTAAACTTCATTTTTGTGGTTTTAAGCAGCTAGAACTGTCAAAGTATCATGTCACTTGTTAACCTACCCTGCTTGCGCTCATTTCATTTCGACGATTGTTGATTTTGTTTTTGTTGATTAGTTATTGTGCGTGAGAGTGATGCTAGTGGGTAATGATGCAGTTCATTCGCTTGATCACTGTTAGTTTGGTTATGGGAATGTTCCCTATGCAGTACTTTTTTTACTGATAGTCATATGTCACCACCTGCAGCGCATAGTAGAAGCATCTGTGAAGAGTTTTTCTATCTACTTTTTAAGGTTTACAATATGGTGTTGAGTGGTTTGATGTGATAGCATTTACAAGTTCCTGAACAATAGCTAGCCTTGCATAGGAATCAGAAAGAATAAGTGAAAAAATGAGCCCTGCATTAGCCTACTCTACCTGTTTTTTTTAGATAACGGAACATCGTTCCGGCCTCAACAATTCAAAGAATTGTCTACAGCCAACAAACAGCAACACCGCAGCACCGCAGCATCAATGCTGCACCGTTCAAACCACACGACCTACACCTCATCACCTAGGCTGCAAGTTTTAACAAGAGAAAGTTCTCCCAAACAAGATAACAGACAGGGCATACAAGAAATCAAAACACAAGAAAAACTAGATGTCGATACGCTTTAAAGCATTCCATCCAGACTTATGAAAGATCTCCAACGTCACTGTCTCCAACAACCGACAGCCTTCCTTCAAAATGAACCTCCCATCCTCCTTAGAAAGGATAGACCAACTCCTGATCCAGAACGTCGCCCTAAACATCACCTGCAAAATAGATTTATATTGTGATTTATGAAACACCAAATCATTCCTACTGATCCACAAGGCCCAGCATAGTGCCGCCAGCCCGATCAATACAAGGTTCCTTTGCTTGTTCGAAAACTTCTAAGCCAAGGACCAAGAAGATGCCCCATATCTACCGGTTTTGTAATCCCAAAAGTAACACAAATAATCCCTCACAAGAGTCTAGCCATGGGACAATCAAAAAACAGGTGCTGAATAGTTTCTTGCTCTGTACAAAAGCAACACTTAGTACACCCCTTCCATTGTCTTTTTACTAAGTTATCCTTAGTTAACACTACCCCATTTTTAAGATACCAAAGAAAGATCTTAATCTTTAGAGGGATCTTGGCTTTCCATGTCCAACAGTTGACCGGAGTCCCTGACTTAATAACTAAGTCATTGTACATGTTTTTAGCTGAAAAATTCTTGCTAGCTATCCACCTGAAGGAGTCCCTGTCATCATTAAGATGCACCCTAAGGACACCCTCCACCAGATGGAGCCATTTGTCCCAATTGTCCCCACTAAAGCACGCCTGAAGGAGACATTTAGCAGGGTAGTACTTAGTACTTGGGCAACCGACACATTTTTCTTTCTCACTATATTATAAAGGGTCGGATATTTTATCATTAAAGGTTCTTTCCCTAACCATAGATCCTCCCAGAATCTGGTCTGGGAGCCATCTTGCACCTGAAATCTCCCCCTCACCAACACAAGCTTTTTAATCTCCATTAACCCGGACCAGAAATGTGAGTCCCTTTTCCTTCTCTCTACTTGTGATACAGTTTTACCCTTAAGGTACTTCTTCTTGAGTATCTGTTGCCATAAGCCATCTTCATTGATTAACTTGATAATCCACTTACTTAACAAGCATTTATTTTGAATATCCAGATCAATGATGCCCATCCCCCCCACACTCTTAGGTTTATGAAGAATGCTCCATTTGGCCAACCTATACTTCTTCTTATGCTCATCACATTGCCAAAAGAACCTTGATCTATAATAATCCAATTTCTCCAAAACACCTTTAGGTATTCTAAAGAAGGACATCATGAACATTGGTAAGCTAGACAAGACCGAGTTAATTAGAACTAATCTCCCTCCTGACGATAACAGCTTACCCTTCCAACTACTTAACTTTTTCTGAAATCTTTCTTCGACCGCTCTCCCATCCTTATTAGAAAGTCTCGTAGGACTCATAGGAATTCCCAAGTATCGGAAAGGAAACTCGCCCATCTTACATCCAAAAAGCTTAACATACTCTCCAGTCCTATCTCTTGTTTCCCCGAAACAGAATAACTCACTTTTATGAAAGTTGATTTTAAGACCTAATAGCTTCTCAAACGCACTTAGTACTAACTTCAAGCCTTTGGCCTTCTCTAAATCATCTTCCAAAAACAGTATAGTATCATCTGCGTACTGCAAGATTGATAGACCGTCCTCCACTAAGTGAGGAACCAACCCATCAAAGAAACCCAGATTTTTTGACCTCTCAATCAATACTGCCAGCATATCAGCTACCAGATTGAAGAGAATTGGGGACAAAGGATCACCCTGCCGCAAACCCTTCTTGGTTTGGAAAAAGTGACCAAGTCATCATTCACCTGAACACCCACACTACCCTTTGCGACCACTTTCTCCATCCACTGACACCATAGACTTGGGAATCCCTTCATCCTAAGGACTTGCTGCAAGAAGTCCCAATTAACTTTATCATACGTCTTCTCAAAATATAGTTTGAGAATAAGACCCTTTTGCTTCTTCCTTTTTAGCTCATGAATAGTTTCATGTAAAACAACCACCACTTCCAAAATATATCTACCAGGCAGGAAGGCAGATTGAGAAGGTTTGGTGATCCTACATGCAACCGAAGTGAGTCTGTTAGCCTACTCTACCTGTACTGCTGACTATTAGCTTGCAATGGGTTTCAGTCTTGCTGAGGCAGAGCAGGCAGTTGTTCAGGAGATGATGAGGGATGCTGTGTATTCACCGGCTATGCTTGTATCCCCCGTCCCATTGCAATGTTCAGTTCCAATCTCATCGATGCTCAGAATTAAGAGCTTGTGTGTTCTTGTTAGATATGAAGAGCGGGAGGTACTGCATGCAAAGTGTGCTACTACCTCCATCTCATATATGCGTGTTGCTGATTATGTTGTGATCGGCAACTTGCACAAAAAAAACCATTGGTTCGGATGCACCATTGCAGAGACACAGAAAGATGATCGTGTCATTCAAGCTCAAGATCGAAGAGAGTGTGCGCAAGCTGTGTGCTGCTCGATCTTACAAATATGCTAGACATGACGATCAACAATGTTTTGCCACTTGCAGGCCGTGTTAGCACCAGACGGGGTAGTGGGGGACAAGGTGGAGCCGTGGAGGCCATCTGAAACGCTGGATCTCATATCTGTGGTCATGATCCCAAATCTCAAGACCAAGTCAAGTAGATCTCTACTCTCTCTACTCCTTGCCCCACGTGCCAAAACTGCTCTACAAGCTACCAAATTGACTCTGTTAAAGAATAAAAATGTAGAGACAAGTGAATAGTGAATTTTTTTTTAGATATTGGATAATTAAATCCGGCCTCTACATCCGAAGATGTACACAGCCAATTATTACAGAGTTCAAAAGAACCGTCCACAAAAGGGTAAAAAAAAGCAGTAACGGGCAACAAGCCCCGACTAAGGTAAACGATAAAAATTGTTCCATCCTCTATTAGCAATCTGTAGAGCAACGACTTCTAATTTTCTGCTCATTGTTCTTATTGTTCCCTTTTATAGGGAGATTACATAATCAGTTACAAGGTCATAAGGATGAGACTTGATAACACCCTATAGTAGCACTTCATATCATCCTCTAGTGGCTGCTATTAGTTGCTGCCATTAGATGGGTTTAAGGTTATACATCATAGCTATAACCCTTGGTATGCTGCATTGAGGAGGTCAATTATAGAGCTTTTGTAACACTCCCCCTTTTACCGAGTCAATATTGAGATCAATATGTTCTTCAATTCCTTTGGAAAACTCTATGGGAAAAAATAGGAATGATTTGTTTGATGGTTACTCTATCATGAAACATGCAAGGTTTAAGGACATCAAATGAAATTTCTTTTCCCTACAAACGACACCGCCACCACCACGCTGGCGAGGTTGGCAAGCAGCAGGCTCGCGGGTGGGATCAGCAGGTTCGACCACCTCACCACGGACCTCCGCGCGCCGCAATTGACTCCTCGTCGCCACCGCCACCCCCGCTCCCGTCATCCTAGGACGAAAGGGCCGCCACACTTGTCGGGGCAGTTCGCCGGCTGCTGAGCCGATGCCGGTGCCCACGCCGAACAGCAACACTAGTAGGGAGAGGGATGAATGCAGAGTAGAAGAGGAGGGAGGAGCTCGCCCGCGCTAAGCCACCTGCTTCTCTGCACCGCCGGAGAGCGCAGATCTGGCCGGGAGGGAGCTCCGGGGCCCCTGCTCCTCCCCCGCACAGAGAGCGCCGCGTCACCGCCAGAGAGGGCAGATCCGGCTAGCACGTGGTGGCAGCGCCGCCGCAGGGCTCCACGTCGGGGACCTCGAGGCCGTCCCTGACGGAGGAAACCTGGCTGGGCCGGCCGCGTGGCGCAGGGAGCTTCCGGCGGAGGGAGCGAGGGAGAGTGAAGGGAGGAGGGGGCGAGGGGGTGGGCGGATAGGGGTGGGACGCCGAGGGAGTGGGTGGATAGGGAGGACTCCGCGGACGAGAGAGAGAGAGAGAGAGAGAGAGAGAGAGAGAGAGAGAGAGAGAGGAGACAAGTGGAGGTGGGTGGACGCGAGCATCTGCGACAGAGGGGGAGAGGAGCCGCACGCGGTGAAAGGAAAAGAGACGCGTGTGGGCAAGAGAGACGCAAGGAGCTGAGGAGATACTAGAGGCGGATGCAACAGGATTGAAGTGAAATTTCGGGTCCGAGAGTCATCATTGGTAACGGGCATTATTCAACATCCGTTACCTTTAATAATGTCCGTTACCAACAAAGATGGGCTGTGATCTGCAGATCTTACAGGTAACGGACATAGATGTCACGTTACCAATTTGCAGTTTCCACGTAGTGTAGTGAGCTGGTAATGACCCCCATTGCTCAGCAACTCTTGTTGCCTCGTTGCTCTGCTTTCTGCTTGCTTACACATCACTACATGTGTGTTCCACTTGCATTGGTCAAAACTAGCCCTGGTAGCATAGTAATCATCACAACTCGTCTGAGAGATGTGGCCGAGTCATGTTGTTCTTCTCATGGTGGTCATGTTTATGATATGAGACCTCTTGACCACAGTAACTCTAAAAAGTTGTTTCTCAAAAGAATTTTTGACTCTGAAGATAAGTGTCCTCATGAACTGGAAAGAACTTCAGAAGATATACTGAAAAAGTGTGATGGCATACCACTTGCAATAATTTCAATATCCAACTTCTTGGCAGTTGATGTGCCACAATCACCTGGTCACTGGAACAAGGTGAAAGAATCTATCGGTATTGATACCATGAAATCAGTATTGTCACTGAGTTACTTCAATCTCCCACACCATCTAAGGACTTGCTTATTGTACCTGAGTGCATTTCCAGAAGATTCTGAAATTAACAGGGATTGTTTGATTAGCAGATGGATTGCAGAAGGATTTGTTGATGCAGAACCAGGGGAGACTCTATATGAAACAGGGCTAAGGTATTTCAATGTTTTGGTAAACCGGAGCTTGATCCAACCATGGGAAGAGTGGAATGGAGTGGTGCGGAGCTGTCGAGTCCACGACGTCATCCTTAATTTCCTTGTGTCCAAATCAGTTGAGGAGAACTTTCCTACCCTGTTGGACCCATCCGGACTCCCAGCTTCGCAAGGTTCGTCGCCTATCTCTCCAGAATAACTACCAAGAGAATGATGTTAAATGGATGAAGTCCATCAAGCCTCATGTCCGATCACTTGCATGCTTTGTGGATTGCAAGGAATTACTGCATCCTCTTACAGAATTTGAAGGTGTACGTGTGTTGGACCTGAAAGATTGTGGATCGTTGAGAAACATGCACCTTGCAAATATAGAGGTATTACTCCAGTTGCGGTATTTGAACATTTCAAGAACAAGTGTCAGCGAGCTCCCTGCTGGAATCGGACTAGTCCAGCATTTAGAAACATTAGATATAAGATGGACTCCAGTGGAAAAATTGCCGTCAACTATTGTTCTACTTGAAAAGCTGGCACGCCTTTTCGTTGATCCGAATGTCCAATTCCCAGCAGAAGGCTTCAGCAAGATGAAAGGATTGGAACAACTATCATTTTTATTGATCCATGGGCAACCACTCAGCTTTCTAAAAGAGCTAGGACAGCTTACCAACCTGAAAATCCTTGAAGCTGTTTGCAATGGCATTTCGGATTTCAATTATGAAGGTAGCGAGTGGGGGATCTTCACCTCTTCACTACGTGCACTGTGCAGCTGTAAACTTGTAGATGTTGGGATATATAATGGGGATTCGACCCCCATCCCCATGGATTCATCGTTCCCTGCTCTTGACAGCCTCCGGAGATTTATCATATTCCCCATCAGCAGTCTCCCTATCTGGATGGGCTCACTTGTCAATCTCGAGTTGTTAGATCTCAGAATTAAACGATTCACTCCGGAGGATCTGCGAGTGCTTGGAGGCATGCCGGCTCTTGAGGCTCTTTCCCTATCTTTTGTAAACAGCTGTGCAGGTCCTTTCACCATCGGCGGACATGAATTCCAGCGTCTCAAATTATTCAAGGTCGGCAAACTCTACCAACTGGTGTTTATGCCTGGTTCCATGCCTAACCTGAAGCACCTCGATATTGAACTGGCCTTCACCACGAACAGTTACAGCGATCTCGGCATCCAGCACCTCACCAGCCTCACCAAGTTCGCTGTTGGTATCTTTGCCTGGCGTGACCATAGAGGAGGCGCCGAAGATCTGGAGGCCAAAATATGGAGCTTACGTGGCGCACATCCCAATCGTCCCACACTAAACTTCAGCACATCCTTTGTCATGGACGATCGCTATTCACTACAAGGTGGAAACAATGAATAATGAGCAGGAGCTTCACTATAGCAAGGTAATAAATAATAGTTGTTGCTAAGCCACAGTTTCCGATATTCATTTAACTTTGATTTCTCTTTATCTGCTCCGTTGATAATATGTATTAGTTACTAGTATTCTTTTTGGTGAACAAATAAAGCAGGATCCTGGTCGACCAATCTTTCGGTTCATCCGTCCAGTCTCTCGTTCACCAGCTAGTGAGGAAGCATCAAGGCCACCAACATGTGTGTTTGGTTATGACGCGTGTTCACATTTCATCCGCACCATTTGCAGACTTCCACTATGTATGAAAGTTGTTTGGTTGCTCCACTTTTGTTTCTTGAATAAGCAATGGCATGGCATCCATTTGCTTGGGCAGCCCAATTTTTTTTAAAAAAATTGCTCCATCTAGCAGAAATGGGTATATTAATAAACAGCCTTTAATTTGGGCTGTGTCCATTGTAATCAACTTTTTATCAAGACATTTATTTGATAATTTATAGTTGCCACGCCCAGTGACATCTTTGTCTGTACTGACTGGAGCCTTCTTTGCAAGCCCGTTAAGCTAACGCTAGGAGTTGAATTCTCATGATAATAAGAAGAAAAAGTTTCATGAGATTCTTCCACGTTGGTCGTTCTTCGGATAACTGTCCCTCTGATAATGATTTCTGTTATCTTCTCCAAGAGCAAAGGAACCTGTTAATTCGTTCTGGTTATGTGAAAACTGAATGGTTAGTTGATCTTGACCATGAGTAGGAACAATGGATATCAAGGAATTAATGGAAGTGTAGAGAGAGACAACTTTGCAGAGAAAATGCATAGAAGGTGATGGCTCAGGCTCACTGAGAAAATTTGATCAGGCCTTAGAAGCCTTCAAGGCGAACGTGAAAGGAGCTCGAAACTGGATTGCTAATTAAACATCAAGGAAATTGTCCCTTTTCTCATTCATTGTTCAGAAAGGAAATTGTCCGTTCTCTCATTCTGGTTGCATAGGCGACGTCGCCGGCAGCCGTGACCAGACCTCGGACGGTATTGGCGCCGCCCCTCGACACCTGGCGCTTTGTGTTTCGGACGCAGCAGGAGGTGGCCATGGCGGCGGGCACGCGCCAGCGGCGGAGAGGAAGATCGGCATGGGCGGCGCGCTGGTGCTCTCGGAACCTGTGGCGGAAGCCAGTTGGTGCCTACGATGAGCACGGGGTTGCCGCGGCGGCCGGGAATCGCGGCACCTCCTGTTGTCGAGGCGATCCGCTTTGAATTGGTCTTGACTCTTGAGATCCCAGCCGTGCGAGAGGGATTCGACGGTTCAGATGCTTACTTAGTAAATGGGTGTTTAGACTCAAGATGATATTTTGCAGCGACTCCTTAGAAATAAATATTTAAGACATAAAACCATCACTCAGGTTGAATACATGCCGGGGGGATTCTCACTTTTGGTCGGGTTTTATGAAGATCAAAATGACTTATTGAGGATGGACAAATTCATAGTGGGTGATGGGTCACAAACACATTTCTGGGAGGATGCTTGACTGATAACACTCCTTTCAAAAATCAATATCCATCTTATATAACATTGTACGGAAGAAGAGTGCAACAGTGACAACAGTTCTTAGATCGAATCCTTTGAATGTGGCCTTCAGGAGATCCTTAGTTGGCAACAATTTACAGGCCTGGCACTATTTGGTAGCTAAAATTGTGAATGTCCAATTAAAGGATTAGAGAGATACTTTTATATGGTGTCTAAAACAAAATGGTCAGTTTATTGTTCGATGTATGTATAATGCACTTATTGCTCAGTTGCCCGCACCACGAAAAAATATGACATGGAAGTTAAATTTTCCCTTAAAAATAAAGATTTTTTTCTAGTATTTACGAAAAGGGGTAGTTCTAAACAAAGATATATAATTTAGCTCGTCGACGATGGAAGGGAAGTTTAAAATGTTATTTCTGTAATCTGGATGAGACCATTCAGCACCTTTTCTTTGATTGTCAATTGGCTACAATTATGTGGAGGATTATACAAGTTTCTTTTAATATAACACCACCTATTAACATTTTTCATATGTTTAATGGATGGCTGAATGGGATTAACAAGATGCTTATGTACAAAATCTTGATTGGAGTATCTTCTTTATGTTGGGCAATTTGGTTACGTAGAAACGACATGATTTTTAACAACACTCGAGTTGTTACTCCTATGCAGGTTATCTTCCGAGCGACTCTTTGGATCCGTTTTTGGGCGTTGTCGCTGAAGGAGGACGACCGACCTCATGTTATTCAGGGGTGTTGTGTGCTTGAGACCACGTCGATGGAGATCTTTGCCACCAATGGATGGTCGTTTAGTTAGAGAATTGATGTTGGATAATTTTGAGTTTGTTCCAGAGACCGTTTTTTCCCCTTTCCGTTTATGGTACTCTCGTGTGTAGTAACAAACAGCTATATGCATAGTTTTATGCGGAGGCTGGATTATTAAAATATATTCCCTTTTCTAAAAAAATATGGCCCAGAGCGCAGACGGTAAATGAAATACCATCCACCCTGGTGCCCAGCGCGCGCACCCCACTCGCCGCCGCCGTCCCTCCCGCCCTCATTGGAGATCGCAGCTTCCTTCGCGTAGATGTGCCGCGATCACACCGGAGGTCGCGTTTCCCGAGTGCCTGCTCCTTCCGGCATGACGCCTTCTCACCTATACTCGCCACAGAATAATCAGCATCTGAATACCCTTTTATCCTGACGTGGATTTTCTATCATCTCTATCTTCCACATAATCAGCATCTGAATACCCTTTTATATCCAGGGAATCAGACCTTCTATATGTTAGCATCAGGTCTTTCCTGCCTTGTAGATATCGAAAAGCCTTCTTAACCATCATCTAGTGTTCTTTGCCTAGATTAGATTGATATGTACCAAGTACTCCCGTAACAAATGCTAAACCAGGGTGAGTGCACACTTGTGCATACTGTAAGCTACCAACTGCTGAAGCATATGGAACAATTTTCATTTGCTCGATCTCATACTGGTTCCTTGGACATTGAAAAAGTTCAAACTTATCACCCTTAATTATAGGAATAGGTGTGGCTTTACTCACATGCATATTGTATTTCTTTAGGATCTTTTCCAAATATGCCTTTTGCAATAAACGTAAAACCACATTTCTTCTATCTTGATGAATATCAATGCCTAAAACATATTAAGCTTCACCAAGATCTTTCATATCGAATTTTGAGGACAAAAAAACTTTTTTGTTTCCTGCAGCAGTCTGACGTCACTGCTAGCAAGCAGGATATCATCTTCATACCATATCAGGAAAATGAATTTCGCATCCTTAAACTTAGCATAAACACAGTTGTCCTCAACATTTGCTTTAAACCCAAATTTCGTAATCGTTTCGTCAAACTTTAAGTTCCATTGTGTAGAGGCTTGCTTCAAGCCATAAATGGATTTCCTTAAATGACATCCCATATGCTCTTTACCTTTCACAATAAAACCCATGGGTTGAGTCATGTAGACATCTTCATATAGATCTCCATTTAGAAATGACGTCTTTACATTCATCTGATGTAATTCTAAATCATACTGCACCACCAAAGCCATTATGATCCTAAAAGAATATTTACAAGAGACTGGAGAAAACGTCTCATTGTAATCTATCCCTTCTCTTTGCGCATAGCCCTTGGCCACAAGTCATCCCTTATACTTTTCTATTTTCCCTTTGGAGTCATATTTAATTTTATAGACCCATTTACAGCCTACTATTTTGGCTCCTTCAGGATTTTTTTCTAAGTCCCAAACTCTGTTGGTACTCATTGATTTCATTTCATCTTCCATGGCCTCTAGCCACTTGGATGCATCAGGGCGACTCATGGCTTCTTCAAAAGAAGAGGGATCACCTTCTATGTGAATTTCTTCACTGTTATAGACTTCATAATCACCAGGGATAGCTGGCTTTCTAACTCTTTGAGACCTTCTTGGGGCCTCAGTGGCCGGTGCCTCTTGAACTTGGGGCTGTTGAGGTTCCTCTAGTGCATCAGTTATTTCTATAGGATCCTAATGAATAGTTTCCTCATTTTCACTCACTAGTTGCACAGGAGAACTAGCAACAGGTTCCGGCACCACAGTGAGTTGCTTTGTAGCTATCGGAACAGTAGGCGACACAAAATATGGTTCTTCAACCATTGGAGTGGGTGCACACACCCGCTTTTCCTTGAGATCAATCTTTCGAGCTTCCTTGCTCCCTCTAATCATTTCATTCTCTAAAAAGATAGTGTGTCTCGTTTCCACAAACTTTGTGTGTCTGTTAGGACAATAGAGATGATAACCTTTAGACTTTTCTGTGTAGCCAATAAAATGGCAACTCACTGTCTTGGGATCTAACTTCCCAATATTTGGGTTAAGAACTTTAGCCTCTGCTGGACATCCCCACACGCACATATATCTTAGGGAGGGTTCCCTACCCGTCCAAAACTCATACGGCGTTGTAGGTACTGACTTACTAGGTACTTTGTTTAGAATGTGAGTGACGGTATTAATACCTCCATCCACAAACAAATTGGCCATGTTGCGTCGCTTAACATGCTTCTAATCATATCCATCAAGGTATGGTTCCTTCTTTCAGCTACTCCATTTTGTTGAGGTTCGCCTGGTGTACTATACTAGGCAACTATGCCATTTTCCTGCAAGAACCTTGCAAAAGGTCCAGGAACTTGGCCATACGGAGTGTGTCGGCCGTAGTACTCCCCACCTCTGTCTGACCTTACTACTTTTTTCTTTAAGTTGTGCTCATTTTCAACTTTGGCCTTAAAGATCTTAAATTTATCCAAAACTTTTGACTTCTTTTTGATTGGATAAATATACCCATATCGAGAATAATTATCTGTGAATGTAATGAATGAATCAAAACCATCCACAGATGCCACAGGAAAAGGACCACAAATGTTTGTGTGGATTATTTCTAAAGGCCATACTTGCCTTTAATGCAATCGATACATTGTTCTAAATCTGAAAATTCTAAAGGTGGAAGAATTAATTCTTTTACTAAGCGTTCCATCCTTCCCCTCGAAATATGGGCTAAATGACAGTGCCATAATTTCGAAGATATGCTATCAATTCGCTTCCGCTTTTTGCTTACATTTGTAGACGATGAGACATGCTCAAACACACATACATTCTCAATGCATTCAGTCACATCATCATGCATAGCCAACATATAAAGTTTGTCTTGTCGGAAGGCAAGACCCACACAAACTTCATTAAACTTAATCACTCATTCTGCGCCAAACAAGCACTCAAAACCATCATCCGCTAAACATGAGACTGAAATCAAGTTTCTGCTTAAAGAAGGAACATAAAGGACATCATGCAGGTGAAGTGTGAAGCCATCTTTCAGCTTAATGGGGAGTTCTCCTATTGCCTCCACTTCAGCCTCGACGCCATTTGCGACTTTAATTCTTCTTTCTCCTTTTGTTAGAATCCTCCTTGAATGCATACCCTACATAGAATTAGCAACATGAGTAGTTGCACCTGAATCAATCCACCAAGTAGATTTATCATAACTTAAGTATAGGGCTTCATCTACAAATGTAATAATGTTCTCACATTTAGACCACATGTGTCTTAGCCAGTCAGGACATTCCTTCTTCCAGTGGCCTGTCTTCTTGCACCTCATGCATTGGTTCAGGGCAAACTATTGCTTCTCTAGTGCTTTATGAGACTAATCAACCTGAACAGGAGCTTTTCCATGAGGCTTGCTTGGTGTATTTGAAGGTCCACTCTCGTTCTCACTGGGAAAGCTTTTCTTCGGCTTATTACTATGATGCACATATTTGATAGAGCCACCATTTTGAGACTTAAGTCTATCTTCTTTTTGAACACACATAGCAATAAGATTATGCATATCCCACTTATCAGAGATAATGTTATAATTAACCTCAAATGTTGAGAACTCTAGAGGCAGGGACTTAAACACCAAGTGAACAACAAACTTTTCTAGTAGGGACATGCCCATCTCAGCAAGCTTGCCATTCATGTCACTCATCTTAAGAATATGATCCCTTATAGCACCTCCAGTGTACTTCACTGAGACCAGATTGCCGATGGTGGTACTAGCATACGTCTTGGAGTGACGAGAATGCTGACTATCCACTATTGCCAAATATTCAGCAGCAGTGTGGGCAACTCCATCTGCATTCTTCTTAGGGATTGATGCCCTGATAGCCTCAGTCATCTTTGTCTGCATAATCATTAAACAATTCTTGTTGTTTAATTCCCACTTCCTCTTTTCGAGTTGATACTCACTTTCTGCAGACACATTGGGCACTCTGTCGTGCCGCCCAAGCCTCATTAGTCTCATTTTTAGCCCTCACCGGTGCCACAGGTTCTTTGGGACACGATGAAGTCAACACTGAATCCAACCCCAGCATGAGAAGTGCCAGGTCCAACAGCTTACACCATTGCTTATAGTTGTTACCAACTAACTCAGAAAACGGTGAGAACATAAAATGATAAGTATTGCATGTATTAACTTAACTTTGGTTAAAATCAACACATACAACACACTTCTACATTAATTCTATATCACATTTGGGGAGAAAAATAGAATCAATGCATGAAAACTTTAATTTAACAGTTTATAATATAGCAATTATCAGCTCTGGCCAGAAAAATAACAATATCATAAAGTACTCATAAGGAATTACTTCTTCTCTAATTAAATATCCCTTTGGTTCAATTTAACTAGAGAATAAATACGCAGTGGAAAAAACAAGACAAAACAGAAAAACCTTAATTTCAGAAGCATCCTTCTATGTAAAAATCTATCCCTTTGGTTCAAAAATTTAAACAGAGATATTAACATAAATAAAAACCAACAACAAAAAAAACATAAACACAATTCAAATTTCACTTCTGAAATTCCAAAACTTAATTAAAAAATGCTATTGTTCACAGCGACCCTTTCGGCCCAGTAGCGAAAAACGGCCCGCAGGCTCTTTACTGCGCCTGTGTGGGCTCTATGCCCAGCAGCCAAAGCCTGGGCCGGCAAGGCGGCCTAGCACCTCATCCCGCACGGGCCAAATCTGGCCCAGTTTCTTGCCGTTCACCGTGAGCCGTCGATCGATCGACGGTCTTCCTTCATCCCGCCGAAATCGCGATGTATATGAGGCTCGGCTGGCCCCTGAAAGCCCTAGTTGCATTCTCATCCCCTCCCCGCCTCTTTTGCATTGTAGCGCGGCGGTGGCGGGTCGTCTTCCCCACGTCCGGCGCATCGGCTGGCGTGGGTGAGAGGCGGCGCTGCCGCGGTACGGGGCCGCGACCACCTCCTCCTACTCCTTTCTGGTCTTCTCTTTTGTCCACTCCACCTCCTCTCCCTTCTACTCGCACTTGCAAGACCAGAGAAAGAAATCCACCCATGGCGGCTCGGAGGAACAAGGTGGTGCCGCCGCCGGCCCATTCACCGGCACGCGCGTTCATCCCGAGGGTGAGCACGCCGCCGTCGAGCGGCTCGGTGGTGGTGCCCGTTCTGACTGTCCAGTGAAATTCCCGCACGGCGGCGGTAGGTGCTCCAGCGAGGTAAGACCATCTGGGGTGGTCCTGCGTCGGCGTTTCTCGTTCTAGGGTTAGGGTTTCGTTCGGTTTTCTCGTTTTCTTCCCCTAACCCGAGAAGATCTAGGGTTAAGGTTGTCTCTTTTGACTTCGATTCGACTTTTCTTCCCCTAATCCGAGCAAGATCTAGGGTTAGGGTTGCATATTTCTTCGATTCACATCGAATATTGTTTGTGCTACTTCGATTTCCATTGAATTTCAACATTTCTAGTGTCTCTTCCCCCTAGATCTGAGGATTCGGGGTCTTTCATTCAAGTTCTACATTGGCAAAACTAATTTCTACCCCGGATCTACGATCTACCAACTTGTTTGGCGACTGATATCATTGTTAAGACTCAACCACGATCAATAGCAACATATCTAGACGGGTACTGACTTAAAACATAGAGATAAAAGAACTTTGGATCTAGATCTACAACTACTAACACTACTGAGGAAAGAACTGAGAGAGTGAGGAGGGTGCAGACCATCGGTGCCAGCGGAGTTGACGGGGTCAGAGGCCATCTCGTCGGTCGGGGTCGCAGGGGCGGCCGCGGCTTGACGCAGGGGAGGCAGTGGGGACTCCAGCTCAGTGACAAGGTCGGTGCGGACCCGCCTGCATATCTCCGGGCGGTGGCAGCGGCGGCGAGCGATGAGGGTTGACGGTGGTGGTGACGGTGGTGGTGCTTCCTGCCGCTCCAGTGCTCCCTCGGGTCAGTTAGGGTTTGTAGGTGGGGTGTGTGGTGGCGCAGGTGAACCTTGTACTGCGAGCTGTGGCCCCCACCTCTCTCTTTATAGCACTGTGCGACGGGGGGCCACCAGCCATGGCCCGACCAGGGCGCGAGAGCGAGCCCGTCACGGCTTTTGGGCCGTGATGGAGTATAGAGATCAAACTAACACAGAGAGAGAGCCCCAAATGGAGATTTACCTACTTTGTCATTCGTGGTGAGAATTTTATCAGCTGCTTCTTGCTAGATTTGGCGTCCAGAAGTGCTTAGATAGAGATACTTGAGTTGGGGTGAAACTGATTGTCCTCATTTTCATCTGACTGTAGCTGCACTGATCGATCATGCATTTTTTTCAAGTGCATGTACTGCACTAGTGCTGCCCTTTGATACAATATGAAATATATGATGCTTGCTCTGTTCCCTAGCCTCTGTTTTCTCGTGTAATTAAGAATTTATGGAATCCTTTTATCTGAGAGTGCAATTTCATTGTCTCCGTTTAATCGTTTCCATAGCCAGAAGGTGCTAAAAGAAACATCACAGGATGCCAACATTCAGTACTACAAGTGTGAATCAATCTCCAAGTTTATTTCTTAATGTTGGCACTGCATTAATCTCCGACAGTTTCAATGGCACTGCATGTGCGATTGGAGGATAGGGTGTCACTGAATCAGATATGAATGATGGCAATCGCACCCTACCAAATTATCTGTACTCTTGCAAGTTCATCTTTGTCTATGTTCATTCGAGTGATTTGGATCACAAAGCAGTTGTTGTCTTCTTCACCAGCCTCGGTACGGTTGGCCCGACAGTATAGAGTGAGCACGGGCGGGAGGGCCACTTCTGGACGGGGCAGACGTCCGCGACGGCGGTCCTCGATCACATGAAACCGGAGGTCCTACCAAAGAGAGCACGTGCATGTCGATGTAGGGGCAACATTGTAAAAACTCTTTACAAAACCGGAGGTTACATAGCGATCCAAATAGGGGTGATAATTTGCAAGGATCGCGATCCAAATCAGGGTGTATTTTGCAAAACTTCCGGGCCGGGGACATGGGCATCTGGCACCATGAGCTTCACAAGGCCGTAATCTTTAATTTTTCTGTTATATTAATGAAACACGTACTATGTTGTGTGGTTGGTTAAAATAACAAAATATAGATAGTGATACCAGCCAGTTGTGTATGTCTCCTCTCCTTTTGGTTGGGCCCACCCGACCGGCTGCCAAAAATTGAAAAACCTTTATTGGTTTGGCCATTCTCGTACCATTTCCACACCGTCGTCGTCCATCGATCACATCAGCGCACTCAACTTTTATTTGGTAGCTTTATCTTGCTAGTTAAGGTCATCTACTCATTTAACAAAAAATAAGTTGCCAAAAAAATATAAAAAAATAGAGTTAGTTAAATGGTGTTGAGTACGCGTACGTGAGAACGGTGCTAGTTGTGAAGTACTCTCTGTCGTCGATCGGCATTTCTACACAGACAAGGGCGTGAGAACACGGCGCGCGGCGGTGTACACACGCCTGAATGCCGTGTCGATCTTGCTAATTCCCGAGTCAACTCGTCTTCAAAATATAATGTATACTAGGTGATACCTCGCGCGTTGCTGTAGGAATTTCTATAAAATTTGAAGATGTAATTTGAAAGTAGAAACACTAAAATGATTGCATCACAATGTAGATGAAAACACATTCATTTTACTGAGAGAGAACTACTTAGAAATTTGTAGTATGGTACTCGCAAAGACTAACACAATGCATACATGATTACTATTAGGCATAAAAAATTGATAGAAGACATAAATTCATGATTCTAGTAGATGGTGATGTGAACAACTTACATGTTGAGAGAATATCTAGTAGATGATGATATGAACCTCTTGCATGTTGAGAGAAGTATATTCATGATGTATAGTGGGTCTGTATAGTTGTTGATAGATACGATCGATTGGCATGCGATGGTGGTGGTGGGTGGCAGGTCACGGACTGCACGCTTTTGTCACCTCTCGTTGCAATCGTCATGTTTTGCTTTCTTTTTTGCACTCCGTTTTTCCTACAGCACCCAGGACGCATTCCATTAATTAATTAACAGCAAATTGTATGTTCCTGCCTGTTTGTGAGGGGTAGGATTGGGAGGGGCATATATGGCATATCTGCCAAACTCTTGAGGTCATATATGGGTACACCCAGGACGCGTTCCATTAATTAACACCGTACCCTCGATCCACCTCCGTTCTTACCAGAGTACCAGACAGCAGAACAAGACCATGGAGCGTGCCGTAGTGAGTGCGGCGACCGGAGCGATGAGTTCCGTCCTCACAAAGTTGGCGGAGCTGCTCCATGAGAAGTACAACAAGCTTGCCAGGGGGGTTCGCAAGGATATCGAGTTCCTCAAGTCCGAGCTCAGTGTCATGAATGACCTGTTGTATGTGATGGCAGACGTTGAGGAGCTCGACGCCCTCAACAAGGGCCGGAGGGATAGGGTGCGAGAGCTGGCCTATGACGTCGAGGATTGCATCGATCGCTCCGTGGCCCGGCTCCGTCGTGCCGGTGGTGATGCTAGCAAAGCTAGGTTCTTCGGCGCCAAGCAGCTGGCAAGAAAGCTTCAGAAGATCAGAGTGTCCCTTCAGATCACTCACCAGATCCAAAAGCTCAAGGCTTGTGTCATTGAGGAGAGCGAGCGGCAGAAGAGATACAAGATTGATGGCATAGTCGGATCCAGCTCCGATGCTCCTCGTAATAAGGTTGACCTCCGGATGTGTGCACTTTGGGAGGAGACGAAGAACCTGGTTGGCCTTGACACACCGAGGGATGAGATCATCCGCTTGTTGTTGCCTGCAGAGGGGGAGGATCCCTCGCAGCAAGTTAGAACTTTGTCCATCGTTGGGTGTGCAGGCTTGGGCAAGACCACTCTTGCCAATCAGGTGTAGAAGAAAATTCAAGGTGATTTTGAGTGCAAAGCTTTTGTATCGGTATCTCAGAACCCTCCCATGAAGGATATGCTGGTCAAGATATGTTCTCAAGTTGGAGCAACCAGCAGCACGGCCAATGACGAGCTTCTCCTCGTCAGCAAGCTTAGAGAACGACTCCAGTACAAAAGGTATGGTTGCTTTCGGCCGTATCTTCCTTTATCTATACTGATGGAGCATCCGTAGCAGAATAGGCTTCAAATACTAATACATGCTAATACAGTAGGATAAGGCAAATAGCTGTCATAATTTTTTGAATGCAAAGTACTGAATCGTATTGACTTATTCGGCCAGCAGCAAATACATATTACATATTTACAGTGAGATCACCTTTCGCAGATAAAGAATAACGCAGTACATGCATATATGTAGTTCAATAAAAATTAGATTCGCATATTTGTGGCAGGTACATTGTTGTAGTGGATGATATATGGCACTCCAATGCATGGAAGATCATTGGACAAGCATTGGTCAGAACTAGCCCTGGTAGCTTAATAATCATCACAACACGTCTGAGAGATGTGGCCGAGTCATGTTGTTCTTATCATGGTGATCGTGTTTATGATATGAGACCTCTTGACAACAACCACTCTAGAAGGTTGTTTTTCAAAAGAATTTTTAATTCTGAAGATAAGTGTCCTCGTGAACTGGAAAGAGCTTCTACCGATATTCTGAAAAAGTGCGATGGCATACCACTTGCAATCATTTCGATATCTAGCTTCTTGGCAGTTGATGTACCACAATCACCTGATCACTGGAACAAGGTGAAAGAATCTATCAGTTCTCCACTTCCAGGAAATAAGTCTGTTGAGATCATGAAATCAGTATTGTCACTCAGCTACTTCAATCTCCCGCACCATCTGAGAACTTGCCTGTTGTACTTGGGTGCATTTCCAGAAGATTTCATAATTGAAAGGGATCGTTTGGTAAGCAGATGGATTGCAGAAGGATTTGTTATTCCAGAACCAGGAGAGAGTCTATATGAAACAGGGCTAAATTATTTCAATGTTCTGATAAACCGGAGCTTGATCCAACCATGGGTTGTGTGGAATGGCGTGGTGTTGTGCTGTCGAGTTCATGATGTCATCCTTAAATTCCTTGTGTCCAAATCAGTTGAGGAGAATTTTCTTACTCTGTTGGACCCATCCGGTCTCCCAACTTCTTCTCAGCATTGAAAAGTCAACCGCCTATCTCTCCAGAATACCTACCATGAGAATGTTGTTTCATGGATAAAGTCGATTAAACCTCATGTCCGGTCACTTGCATGCTTCGTGGACTGCAAAGAATTGCATCCTCTTACAGAATTTAAAGTTGTACGTGTGTTAGACTTGGCAAACTGTACATCATTGACAAATGTCAACTTTGCTAATATAGAAATGTTACTTCAGTTGAGGTATTTGAGAATTGCAGGAACAAGTGTCAGGGAGCTCCCTGCTGGAATTGGACAACTATAGCATTTAGAAACATTAGATATAACAGGTACTCAAGTGGTAAAATTGCCATCAACTATTGTTCTGCTTGAAAAGCTGTCACGTCTTTTCGTTAGTAAGGAGGTCAAGTTCCCAGCGGAAGGCTTCAGCAAGATGAAAGGATTGGAACAATTAATATGTTTGTCGATCCACGGGCAACCACTTAGCTTTCTAAAAGAGTGGTCAGCTTACCAACCTGAGAATCCTTGAAGTGCATTGCAATGACATTCTTTATGTCAATTGTGAAGGTAGTGAGTGGGGGATTTTCACCTCTTCACTCCGTGCACTGTGCAGCCATAAACTTGTAGATGTTGAGATATATATGGATTCAACCCCCATCCCCTTGGATTCATCATTCCCTGCTCTGCCTAGCCTCCGGAGATTTGTCATATGGGGTCTCAACAGTCTCCCTATCTCAATGGGCTCACTTGTCAATCTCGAGCTGTTAAATCTCAAAACTGAACAATTTAGTCCGGAGGATCTGCGAGTGCTTGGAGACTTGCCCGCCCTCGAGACTCTTGATCTACATATTCCAGACAGCTATGCAGATCCTTTCACCATCGGTGGACACGAATTCCAGCGTCTCAAATTTTTCAGGGTCTACAGAGTCTGCCAGCTGGTGTTTATGCCTGGTTCTATGCCTAACTTGAAGCACCTCGACATTGAACTCGCCTTCACCACAAATAGTTACAGCGATCTCGGCATCCAGCACCTCACCAGCCTCACCAAGCTCGATGTTCATATCTATGCTTGGCGTGGCCATATCCAGCACCTAGTAGATCTGGAGGCCAAAATGAGGAGCTTACTTGATGTACATCCCAATCGTCCCACACTAAACTTCGATACATCCTTTGCCAAGCACAATCACTATTCACTAACAGGTGGGAACAATGAATAATAAGCAGGAGCTTCGCCATAGCAAGGTAATTAGTAATTGTTACTAAGCCGTAGTCTCCAAGATTGATTTAACATTAATTTCTCTTCCTTCCTTTAATTTACCTGCTCCAGGTTGATAGTAACTTGTTACTATTCTTTTTGGTGAACAGACCAGGATCCTGATCGAGCAGTCTTTCGGTTTGTCCGTCCAGTCTTGTTTGGTGAACAGAGCAGGATCCTGAGCCACCAACAAGTGTTTGTTCACGTCGTATATATTCAATTTCATCCGTACCATTTGCAGAATTTCATTATTCACAGTCTACATATGATTTGTTCTGAGAGAAAAGTACTGATGGCTGGTTGTTGGTGGCTGGTTTGTTCTGAGAGAAAAGCGCTGCTGGCTAGTGGCTGATAAGCCAGACGAACAGGACGGTATGAAAGTTGTTTAGCTGCACCACTTTTGTTATTTTTTAATAATAAAAGGCATTGGCATCCACTTGCTCTGCCAGCTCCATTTTTTATGATTTACTGGGCTGTGTTCATTATATATATTGTAATCAACTTATGAAGACATTTGGTTTTTTTAAAAAAAACTTATGAAGACTTTTATTTGAGAAATTATAGTTGCCCTGCCCAGTGTTATCTTTGTCTTTACTAACTGGAAGTCTTTTTTTTTAAAGTCCCTTAAGTTAACGCTAGGAGTTGAATTCTCATGATAATCGAAGAAACAATTTCATGAGATTCAGTGAATTCTGCGCTGTCGGTTTTCTTCCGATAGCAGCCCTGCAGGACGTTTTGGTCAACAAAAGCCTTGCGCGTGGTCAACTTTACTATAACAATAACTGACAATCTGATAGTGACTTGTGATTAGTTTCAAACTCGTCGAAGTGATTTCTATTATCTTCTCCATGTTCACAAACCACAACTCTGAAAATAAAACTTGGCTTTCACCTTATTATCGTCAACAACAAACAAATTCAATTCAAAAGGCACAGAAACCAGCAGTGTTGCAATGCAACACGATCTTTTGACAGTCACCGTTGCAACCACACACTACATGCACGCTGAATCGCTGATGATCTGAAGCTCAAAAATAGTACCAGTCCTACGAGTAAATACATCAAGCAGTGGCAAGTCAAACATGCATCTAGGGATTAGGATTTCATTTTTTGAATTTTTTCAGTCCCTGGAGAAAACACCAAATTTCGCTAAACTTCAGCTGAAATTTTGAATAAAAAGTGAATCTTTTGATGATGCGTACGAAAGTTTGAGAGATCAGAGAGAGCACGCACTGCTGGGATGATGTCGCAAAAGCAGTGAAATACTCCTTGTCGACTGGTCAGCAAAAACCTCTCATCCTGGTAGGCCTGGGCATTCGGTTCTACCCGAACCGATCGGGTCGGTTCTTCGGTTCCTATGAAATTTCGGTTCCCAAGTTTCAGGAACCGATCGGTTCTTTTCCAAAGCAGGAACCGGCGAATTTCGGTTCCGGTTCTTTCGGTTCCGGTTCCGGTTCTAACCGAAGGAACCGATTTTTCAAAATGCATAAAACAACTCATTCAGTAGGAAATTTCAGCAGCATTTCGGCTGCATTTTCATGCAATCAACAGGACAATTCAAACAAATGAAGCATCAAAATCAGTAGCACACTAACACTTGCACTGCAAGATGCAATTGATGTAGTCATTGTGATATTGGACCCCGTGCGGCGGTGAGCGGGCACCAAGTGGCCGAGCGGGCACTGGTGAGCGCACTGCACACGGCGGGCAGGGGCAATTGGCGGCTGGGGCACAGGGGCAGCCTGGCGCTCGCCGCTCGGATCGGAGAGATTGAGAGAAAAAAGAGGGAGACACAGGCACAGCCGCACAGAGCCACGGTCGGCGGGTCGGGCGGGACAGCGGCAGGACTGCAGGAGCGAGCGGCGGCGGCGATGGCGCGGTCAGCGGGTCGCGACTCGCGGCTGGGGGGCGACAGGCGTGACGCGAATGCCTGCGTCTGTGTGTGTGAGGTGCTGACCGCTGGGGCCATGGGGTGGGGGCATGGGGCCGTGGGGATAGTGCTAGGGTTTTGGACAATTGGAATGTTGGGCTTTAGGTGGACTATATCTTTAGATGGGCTATTTCCTCGGTTCTCCAGGTACCCAGGAACCAAACCGAAAGAACCGGGGTAGTTCGGTTCCCCAGAAACAGGAACCGAATTTCTCGGTTCCGGTTCTTTCGGTTCCGGTTCCCGGTTCTTTCGGTTCGGTTCTCGGTTCCCGATTCTTTTTGCCCAGGGCTACATCCTGGGCACAAAATACTGAGAAACGAAACCGAATAAAAAAATACCGAAAACCGAACCGAAGAAATTCGGTTCCTGGTTTCTGGATACCGAATTTACCGAGGAATTTACCGAAGTACCGAATTTGGCCCACTAACGATAGCCCAACAACAGCCCACGTAAGAAACCCTAGCCTCTTTAGCACTTCCCAGCCATCACGCTCAACCCGTCACCCACCGTCATCCCCACCCGCGCTGCAACCCGTCATCCACTCGTACTCTCCCTCGCGAAGGAGAGCCGCCGCCCGACTCCCGACCCCGAGGCGTAGGGACATCACTTGTCGGCCGCCTGCTCCGCCTGCGCACCAGGCCGCCAGCCGCTCGGCTAGTCACCAGCCCCCCACCCTTCCCTTCCCGGCCGCTTCAGCGCCGACGCCTCCACGCCGGTGGGTCACGCAGCCGCCTGCAACAGCAAGTGAAGATGAGCCACCTCCTCCACGACCGGCCGCCACCAGCCACAGTCATGGACCAGCGCAGATCTGAGCGAGAATGGCATGCTCCACCAGCCACAGCCCGAGTCGAGCCAGTAGATCTGAGCGAGAATGGCACATGCTTCGGTATTTACGGTAAGTACCGAAACCAAACCAATTTACCGGAAATCGAAACCCCTCGGTTCGTACTTTTTGACAGAACTGATCAGTACCTATTCTCTGGGAACCGAATTTGTGCAAGAACCGAAGTACCGTACTGATCGGTTCGGTAAATACCGAACGCCTAGGCTGAAAAACCTCAGTGAGACCCTGGTCGGCAGTGGTCAATGGCCTTGAATTGACGTGCGGCACGATCTTCTTTGGAGATGCCTCCAAGGCTTCAATTAGCATCGGGGTCAGGGGGGAGTTATGTTTCGAAGGCCACCAGCTGAAAGCAGGCTTCAGCTACCTCTGTCGCCGCCAAAGATGGAGACGCCCGCGAAGTTGTAGACGCAGCATCCCTAGTCCATTGTGTGGGGAAGATGACCAAGAAGGATTCCAGTGCCAAACAATGGACGGAGATAGCATCGTGGGCCGGAGAGCGTGGAGATGGTGTGACGGGCGACCTCGATGGAGCGAAGCAGAGAACGCCTGAGCGAGAGCTCTCATCATCGGAGACCAGCATCTGGTCCTCTGTTAATTGCCCAGCCGGCGCCGGCGATGGAGAGAGCGGTAGAGGACCAACGACTAGGCGCCGGGTTGCACGAGTGGGTCGCGCCCTTGGCCACTGGTGGTCCACGAGGGTGGTCACGCTAGTGAACGACTACACTCAAGAGGGTGGTGGCGGCCACGCCGAGGTGGCAGAGCGGGAGTGGGCCCGCGGGCCTCCTCACCCTGTCGGTGCTGTCGCGCGGGAGGGGAGTGAGGAGGAGATGCACGGCTGGGGGACGGATGGCCTGCAATGGGAGCGGGCGCCGACGTCACGTTGGAGGGGGCCGGGCCGTCGGAGCGTCACGGCGGCCGACGCCATGGGAGGAGGAGGAGGGGAGGGGCGGCTCGCGAGTGCCGGCCGGCGAGCTGAGGCGGCTGCCGGCAGGGCCGGTCCTGAGTTTCTTGGGGCCCAGGCAACACTAAAAACTAGGGGCTTCCTCGGGTCTTTATCTTCTTCTTGCTGCTTTGCTTTGCTTTGCCTATACGATTTTTCCTGCGGCCTTGTGCTTTTCTGCTAGATGTTTTTTGAGCAAGCTTTTCTGCTGGAATTGACAACAACGATGATTCTGTAAGACTGTAGAGATGGGCTTATATGGACGCCGGAAGCAGTCACGATGCCAGCACGCCGCGAGACGTGAGTCCGCGAATTGCAACCGACTGCCGGCTCGATCCGTCACGACTAGCCGCGACGCACTGCCCAGCAGGGCTTGTCAACCTCTTCACCCCGACTGTCGCACCCAAAAAAGAGAAGGATCAAGTCATCAAGAAGACGCGCAGTCGGACAAGATCAATGCAAGGAGATAGGAAACTGACGGGCGCGGACAAGATCAAGAAGGCACCAATATATCATGTTTTTTCAAAAAGAAAATACAGTAAGCAGCTAGCTAAATAGTGTCGACTACCCATACGTGAGAAGGTGCTAGTAGAGAAGTATACTTGCTCCATGCCGGCCCAAATGTAAATGCAAATGGAATGTGATTGCAGTACTTTCGACTATGGAACGAGCTATTACACCTCGTTGTTTGGTTTAACCGCGGTAACGCAATCAAATAGTAGTATGCTTCTTCTAATTTGTAAAAACAGCTTAAGGGGTGGTAAGAGGCTTGTATGTATAATATGGGGATTTGATTATTACGAGGTTTCGTTACATGCATGCACGATTAAAAAAACAAACATGGTTGAGCCAAAGGAAGTGACCATGAAGTAGATGCAACTGATTTTCTGCTCGCTGTTAGTTCGTTGTCGGCATTTATACAGTAAGTACCTGAGAACACGGAGGCGCTGTACACACGCCGGCGTGAATGCCGTGTCTTGCTGTGATTATTCCCGGGTCAAGTCGATCGTCGTCAGAAGATAATGCATGCATGATCGATCGGCCGGCATGGTCGTAAAGATGCCGCGCCATTGCCGGGTTGCGGCGGGTGTGGCATCTAAAGTCATCACCCACTGCACGCTTTTGTCACCTCTGGTAGCAAACATCATGGGACCCGTCTCCTTTCTCTTACATTTTTTTCGCTCCGTTTTCCTGCAGCACAGGACACTTCCAATCCAATTATTGATTCACAAGGAAAGATGTGTACTCGGATGATGGCTTTCGCGAACACCGAAGACCCTTGGATTGATTACCTAATCATTTCAAGGCAGCCCGGCTGTTATGCTACACCCATCATTCAATTTTTCCAAGACGGAAGATTCAGAATCAAGATTGACCCTCAGCTAGAGTCTGCGACTCAACCTAAGGCTCGGGGGCTACTCCATATGGAGTGCGATTTTGCAATCACACTTCCATATAATCTCGACTTTAAGACTGATGAGCTGGACCACCTTCCAGCCTCGTGGCAGTTCAAGTACTATTGAAGACTTCTCCAAGCAGTACTCGAGGATGTTCAAGAACTACTCAAAGAGGCTTCAAGACTACTCGGACTACTACTCTCGACTACAACGTGCTCGGAGGCTTGTCGGGGATACACCCCGGGTACTCATACATGGAAGGATGAAGGCGGACTCCTACTAGAATTCCCCTGTAATCCTACTAGGACTCATTCCGTGTAATCCTACTAGGACTCCTGCCTTGTAACCGACTAGGAACCCGCCCCCTGAACTATATAAAGGAGGGTCGGGTACCTAGCCGGACAGCTCAACCAACCCAACACCAAGCGCAGGGCGCCATACTTGATCCCCAAACAGGATGTAGGGTTCGCCACCTTGGCGGCCTGAACCTGTATAAATCTTGTGTCTCGTGTCCTTGCGCATACCTTCGAGTTCCAGGTCTCCCGATCACGATCCTCCACCGCACAATCAACCACCTCAGGTACCCCCTTGGTGGGTTTGCCGGTCTAAGACACCGACAGCTGGCGCGCCAGGTAGGGGTGATCATCACACCGGGCGAATTCGAAGGACCTTCATCAGCGAAATCAATCTACTCGACAACTGGAGATCCAATTTGCAAACCGCGCCGTGCTCCTGTCAAGATGGAATCAATTCCGTGTTCCAGTCCTTGCATCAGAGGATTCGCCGAGAATATAAGTCCGAGAGGAGCCAGCAATACGACGGATTATTCCAACCGCGTCAAGAAAGCTCTGTTCTCGGGATCTGTTGCGGCTGTTGTAAAACAACCTGACTCCGTATGGATGGCAAGGAGGGACCGGAAGTCCTAGTCCTTGTCCGGTTGCTTGTGGGCTCTTACCAAAACTCTAGGCTTAGTTCGGAGTATATATACGTAGGAGCATCCCTATTGTAGATATCGATATACAGATAATAAAGAGAAGCTCCACCTATATTGTCTCTGGTCTACTTTGTACTTGTTCTTGTGCTTGTCATGAGACACGCGAGAGGGAGAAGATCCAACCGCTGACGACGTGTTTCACAACACGTTATCAGCACGACCGCTCTTCGTCGACTACGTTGGAGGAGTCGCCATCAAGCTCGATGCCAGCGATCTCGCCGTCGTTCACGCTGACGACTACTTCAACGACGTGGACTACATCTACGTCGTTAGCGATCGGATCTGCACCGACTCGTCAACAAGCTGGCAGGTCCCCCGGCCCTGCCGAACTGTCCTACGCGACAGGCTTCGATTCCACTATGCTATCGAACGGTATGACTTTTTTAATAGATTAGATTGATCTGGACTCAACCTTTTGTGTTGAGATTATCTGATCTATTAGAATAAGCAAGTATGTTTTTCTACGTCACCTAGTATGTCTAGGTAGACCCATGACAATGGCCTGCACGCTGTCGGTTACTACGGACTGATTCCCTGCAGTGTTCACCGTTAGCCCTGAATATGTGAAGTCATCATCTTGCACGCTGGCGCGTCTTCCATCGGCACAACCTTGCCTGCATACAAATCAGAGAGCAAATCGCCAAGCTTCACACGTATTTAGCGGATCTGCCTGCAGCAGTACGTTGCTGTTGACACGCCAGTTGCTGTCTACATCTGTGTTTCCAGCATGAAGCCGAATCAACGTTTGAAAGCACGCCCGAAGCCTGTGCATGAGCCGCTTGATTAAAACCATTTTGCTACTCGATGTCACCGCATCATTGTGCCCGTGGCCTGCGCCATCCGAAGTTGTCGCTTGCCAGACCAGCAACATGCATGAACGCATGAGTCACATACCACGAGCTCGCCGAACAGAGCTCTGCCACCAAATCCAACTAGACGTACTACTTACTGCACTAGGAAGAAGGGGAGCGACCAACTGAACTATGTCGCCACACCGCTTGAAGACGGGTGCCTCTGTGTGACCTATCCCGCTCACAACCGAGAACGAGCGTTCGAGTCCCACATGTAGTCGAGACCGAATCCGGATCGCATCTGCTGTCTGCAGCAGAATCCGAGCCCCAATCGTGCCCGTAGCAGAATCCGAACCTGTAGTAGAGCTTGCCGCTCACCCCATGTTGAACTGGCTACCAACCGGTAACGCACGGCCTGCATCGCCACCTGAAGCCAGGCGATTCCGCTCGAATGCTGTTGTGTACGCAGCCAAGTCAAGTTTGCGGTTTCTCCACCTGTGCATGCCCGGCCCGGATCCAACATGAAGTGCTTGAACACACCTCTTTTTTCCGCCAGCGCTGCACGCTAGGATCTGAGAGTGCGACTGGCCTACTGGCATCGCTCTCGCCCTTGGAGGGTTCAAGATCTATAAGGTTAGTTGGACGGAGATGGGATGGTCCATGAACTTGTGTGGCCTAAAACTTGCAGTTTAACCCCTGATCTTGATGAAATCAAAGGGTTTGGGGATTTTCTAGCAGAAAACACTCATGTGACTCGGTTTTTGCAGCATGTTAAGATGTTTATTGTTATTTACAGTTTACACCTTCTGTAAATTGATCTTTTTGTTTACTATTTTATGAAATAATTGTTATAATTTTTGCATAAATTCAGTAAACAATACCTTTAATCATAACAACATGATTTTAGGTATATGAGCTCTCTAAATTTGAAAACCCCTTTTTGAGACTCATATATTTTTTTTTCTAGCACGTTTAATGGATATGTAATTCTGCAAATTAAACCATTAATCCTTGAAGTGGCTAGAAAATTACCTTTAATCATAGAAACTGGTTTTAGGTTTATGACATCTCTCAATCCTGAAGAACCTTAGACTAATACCCGTGAGAGTGTCAAATTTTTTTCCTGGCAATTATGTAAATGGGTAAATATTTTTTTTGCTAGGAATATTCTGGGAAATAAACTACTGAATAGATTAATCAACATTAATTAATTTTGCACTTGCTTTTATGCATTTAAACACATGAAGTGTGCCTGTAGCAAATGCATGAATAATGTAGGATGTGACATTAAGTCCATTATTTCTAGAAGAAATATAATATTGGTAAGTCTAGCACCATGTAATTTCTTGAAGAAATGCTATAACTCTGAAAGTTATTTTAGCCAACTTCCCAACATGACATTTTGAATTTGCAATAGCAGCAATTTCTTAAGAAGTATGTCAACTATTGAGTTCATACATAACATGAAGTTATGCAGAAATAATATATTTTCTTGAAGAATCATATTTCTTAGCCACAGCGGCATCTTTGCAATTCAAGAAGAATATGCAAAAACTCAATATAGAAAATACTTATGCAATCAAAAATTGTGTAAATCGTAGAAGTGGAAGGAAAATAGTATATATTTTAGAAGTGATGTTGGGCTCAGGGGGAGATGCATTGAGATCATGAAGTCTCATACTCACCCAAAACCACTAGTGAATAAAATTTCCTACATAAGTTGCATTATTAAGTAATATTCCTGGAGAATTTGGTTATGCTCATGAAGAGTAAGCATTTGTCTTTTGCGTTAAGACCAGAAGTTTAGCATTAGCTTAGGAATGTTTCCCAGAATAAAAGGGCAAATTGGTGTTTCTTACCTCTGTATAGGTTTTCTCACCTTATCTTGATGCCCACTTGCTTATAACGGTTTTTACTCGTAGTAATTACTTTAATCTCATGGAATATATAAAAGAATTACAAAATGAATATTGTGAATAATTGCTTTAAATTACCTATTTGATAATCATTTGAATGTTTTTTCCACTCAAGTCTCAAGTAAACCATGTAGGTTGTAGTTATTGTGCATTACTACCATGCAGGTAGAATAGAAACTGAATTTCTATGAAGCACATTAACTAGTAATATGCAAGCTCTATAATTAAACTTAGAATATTCAATTTAGCTATGAAGTTGTATATTACTCAATCATGTACTGAATGCATGAGCCCTCTAAGTACTTGAAGTTTATTATACCCAAACCACATTGGTGTACACTGAATAGTACATCTACATGGATTTCATACCATATCCTATTTATACTAGCAGTATACATTAATTCTATGAAATAATTGAAGTAACTCATAGATCATGCTTGAAGCATAGCATCAAATGAAAGTGCAACTATGGTATGAAAAAGGGAATGAATTGGGGCCTAGCTTAGAGACATAAAGAATGTGGATAAAATTGAAATTTCTAATAGGCATTTCCTAATCCTGTAAGATTGATTGGTTTAGAGCCTCATCCTGTTAGATTGATGGACAATCAATACGCAAGTTGGCCAGTAGCCATAGTCACTTCAATGACTAAGCATGTAGCTTTGCGTAACTTTTTAATCCTAATATTACTTTGTCACTCAGAATGACAAAGTTAATAGTTATTCCACACTAATATGAGGACATGCATGTCACCATATTAATCAGAAGTCTTTGCATGAACATCACATCAATATTTCGCTTAAACATTGGCTTGCAACCATTATGTTTCCTATTATTGCACTAGCTTGCATGTTGTGCTCATGAAAAACTTCTCCTGTTGAGAAGTAGCTCCCACTCTGATAAGATGGTCAGTAAACCATCATTGCACTTTATCAACAAGCAAGCATGCTGGCAAACCAATGTATTATATACATATGTGCAAAATGACTAGAAGTAAGATATTAATCTTTAGTCAAGAAGGCTAAGATCAGGGGGAGCAAACTGGTCTAGAATGGACCTGGTAGGAAATTTATCCAATTAGAAATTGGTTTGCCCAATTAGAATGGATTTGCAAAAAAATGAAAACAAAATGGACATGATAGTCCATTGTGTGAAAAATAATTATGGATTATGGATTAAAAAGCAAATGAGGAAATCCCGAATGTAAAAGCAATTAAATTTTCCAGAAGATTTTCCATGTAGATTATATTTTGAATAAATTTTTAAACTAGAAGTTTGATTATCAAAAATACTTGAAGTATATTGTATGAGTAATTGGATGTTTTTTGGGCTAAATAAATAAAGAAGCTAGATAAAGATAATAGTTCTGTAGACTTAATGAAATCTAGCTCACTGCATAACAAATAACCCCTAAAAGTTCAAAAAATAAAGTGTGTGTAATTTTATTTCACCATATTAGCATACAGATGAGCATCAACTTGAAGTTGAAGAAATATGGAACTAAATTTTCATTACATTAAGCTCATGAGGACATCATTAGAAGTATGCTATTTATGAAGATCTAATGACAGCATTAGGAGGAGAGAAAGCCCATATGAAAATGCCTTGTATTGAATGAAATAATAATCTTCATAATATTCCTGGAAGCTTGAAGCGGGAATAGAAATACGCACTCAGTCATCCTCACACGAAGCGAAGTATAATGCCAGTGAATTAAAATGTGAGGAAGCCTAAGAATGGCACCACCTGACGTGGAAAATACACTTGAAGTGAAATTTCATAAAGTATTTTATCCCAGTGAGAATGTGCACATAATGAATACTCACATATGGGAATCTGGAATGAGGAGATACAACCTGAAGTTATTAACTAGAAGTTAAGTTTACTTGTAGTAAACAGAATGCTATGTGTGGCATATCCTGGGTATTTAATAATATACTCACCAGGGCAAATGACTTGATCATTAATTTAAAATCTACGGGGACGCCTGTTGGTTTTGGATTAAATGAACTTGTCAAACAATTTATTGAAATCTCCGTAGGATTTTGGAAAGAAGACCATTATGGTCGAATGCCTCACAAACTAAGAAATGGTCATCTTGAAGATGAATGCCTAACACTATAAAGCGCGCTCAATATTTTGTGTTGGGATAGCAGATACTAGTTGACTATGTCATAGTCTTGTCCTGAAGATATGGGAGAGAAAAGAATGAATGTCGACAACATATTACCTCTATTATTATTGCAAATATTTCTCTAACGGGAATATGGATCCATAAATAAAGTCCATGGCAAAGTTGCATGAAGCAATAATGTTGGGTCAAATTGAAGAATGCAATTGAGGTTGAACCATGTAGAAATATTTGAAACAGGAAGTTCAAATTGGATGAATCATTATGAAATAATGACATTGTGAAATATAATGGTTCATAAGTCTATCAAAAGGCTAGAAAACTCCCATTATGTATGAATCAATATTCTGCTACTTATATGGCATATGGAAATAATACACTGAAATATATATTATGCAGTTAATTGATGGATTTTGAAAATTCATAAGAGATGATCCTTGAAGGATTCATCATTTCTTGAAGGAATAAAAGATGAAAATAATAGAAAGTAAATCTCATACTAAGTAATAAATGTCTAAGGTTGACAATATTCCTGAATGAATATTAATAGTCTCTAGAAGAGGAATTCCTCGAAGGATATGAAGTCATAAAGTGACTTATTATGAATAACACGTTCAAATAAAAGAGTTTATTGAAGAGCTCAAATTAACAAGTAAATGACTTCTCTCTTGCATGAGAGAATTTCTCATAGAAGAGAAATACTATTCTCGAAGAACTAGAAAATCCTTGAAGGATATAGTCAATGAAGGACTAATCAGTTAATTTCCGAGTGAACACCAATAATCCTGAAGATATAAATGAAAATTCATACAGACCCAAGTGATTGAATTAAGAATGAGGTGAGAATTTGTATGGTCCTGAATGAGCCGTTCAAGCACCAGTAAGTGCATACGCAATCAACCAGCATTGATAGTATGTATCCTCACATACCATAGAAGGTATATTGGTGATTGGCAATTTGAATTATCCCCTCAAATGCCACTGAAGACTGATTATCTACAGTGGAAGTGTGGAACAAGCCAACTTTAGAAGATCTACCAAATAGATCATTGGTGTTAACTTAGAATCCACTTAGATGTATTTGCTATTAATCAAACATTGAAGTTTGAACTGTAATATATAGAAGATATAAAATTTAGCAAATTATTACCCCCCATTTCTCTGAAAGGATAAATTTTTTTTTGTGTTGCACAGTTAAATAAAGTGGTTACTAATGCTTGAAGCATTGCTCCTAATATAATCTAGAAGAATTGCAAATTAATTCTTTGAAGGACTAATGCACATTGATGAAGAATGTGACTCAGACATTTTGAACACTGAAGTTCAGAGGATGTTATTATGAGGGGGAGCATATGTTTAATCATATTTAGATCTGAAATCTTTAAGTTGTGCCTAGAAGGAATCAACTTGATGATTAGTTATTGAATTTAACATTAAGGTAAACCACTCGTTTACTTAGATCATGTAGATCTTTGTTGCAAGAATCATGAAGTTCATGCATAAATCTTGAAGATTGATTACTATTCATGAAGAATAGTGATTATATAATATTGTATAACCAAGAAGGTTTTATGTTGTACTCTTTTTTCCTTTTTGAGTTTTTACTTGAAGGTTTCTCACATAAAGTTTTTGACGAGGCAACATGTGCAATACAAAATGCGGTTGATATGTACTCTTTTCTCCAAGAACCGTTTTTTCCCACTGGGTTTTCTGATGGAGTTTTTGATGAGGCATATGCATTCGCGGTAATCGCAGGTAATCGCCCAAGGGGGAGTGTTGTAAAACAACTGACTCCGTATAGATGGAAAGGAGGGACTGGAAGACCTAGTCCTTGTCCGGTTGCTTGTGGGTTCTTACCAAAACTCTAGGCTTAGTTCGGAGTATATATACGTAGGAGCACCCCTATTGTAGATATCGATATACAGATAATAAAGAGAAGCTCCACCTATATTATCTCTGGTCTACTTTGTACTTATTCTTGTGCTTGTCATGAGAGACGTGAGAGGGAGAAGATCCAACCGCTGACGACGTGTTTCACAACAGCGGCAACCTCGTCCGTCAAAATCGAACAAGCGTATACACCAAAGCAATTTCGGTTTTGAGTTCTGTCCAGATACTTGCATCCCTATGCGGCTCACGAGGTCGCCGAGTCCGAGATTACCACAAATCTGGAGGCAACTCCATACCAACCCCAAGTCCGCATCAACGCGTACTATGTGCTGCTGCCTCCAGAGTCCAGACCAGCGATCGGATCCCTACACAAGCACATCAAGACAAAGCATGAACAGGGCACCAAGCAGCTGCTGCATCTGTTTCGTACGTCCCAAAAATTCAACTTTGTGCAAATCAGCTTCACGCACACGGAGATGTACCAGAAGCTCCCACAAGTTTTCAAGATTTTTTGCTTCATGCACCCGGAAGGCGTACGCAAGTACAACTACATCGATTCTTGGCTGCATGAACCCGTGTACAACTACTTCAACCTCGCCGTGCGCCACGGCTACATCAACTCCGGCTGCAGCGGCTCTGCATCAACTACGCCGTGCGCTGTGACTACTCATCTCTCGGCCGCAGCGGCTCTACCTCAACTACGCCACGCGTCTGGGTACCTTGGCTCCTCACACGGCTCGTCGTCGACTACTTCGCCTATGTCGTGCGACCGGGTGCCTCGGCTTCTCACGCGGCTCGTCGTCGACTACTTCGCCTACGCCACGCGTCTGGGTGCTTCGGCTCGTCACGCGGCTCGTCATCGACTACTTCGCCTATGCCGTGCGACCGGGTGCCTCGGCTCCTCGCGCGGCTCGTCGTCGACTACTTTCGCCTACGCCATGCGTCTCGCATTGGCTCGTCGCTCGACTTCTCATCGGTCGGTCGCACTGGCTCTCGCCGTGCGCCCGGTCACTCCATCTCGCGGCTCGACTACTCGTCGTTCGGTTGCACCGGCTCTACAGCGCCTATGTCGTGCATCCGAACGCGCCGTCTCGCGGCTCGACCAATTGTCGCCCGGTTGCATCGGCTCTACCGCGCCTATGTCGTGCATCCGGACGCGCCGTCTTCGCCACTCGACTACTCACCGGTTCTACATCAACCGCGTCGTGTGTCATGGCTACTCGTCTCCCGGCCGCACGGGCTCTACATCAACCTTGCCGTGCGCCGCGAGTACTCGTCACCCGGCCGCACGGGCTCTACCTGAACTACGCTGTACGCCGCGGCTACGTCGTCATCTCGCCGCATGGGCTCTACATCAACTACGCCGTGTGCCACGACTACTCGTCTCACAGCAACACCGGCTCTACCTCGACCACGTCGTGCGCCGCGACTACATCGTCTCTCGTCTGCTTGGCGTCAACTACTCACCTCGACTAGTTCCGGCTAGAAAATTAGTCGGGAACGTCTTCGAAGCCACCAACAACTAGTCAGAACCAACTCTGACTGGTCAACTTCAGCAATAACCGTCGCGGCTCCATCGCCGACCGCTACGGCTTCATCTACAAGTCCGCACTGGCGGCAACAGCTAAGTCATTTATTTAAATGATTACTGTTTTCTTTTCTTGGCTTGTTCTCCTCATCATGCAGGACAACATGCCAACTACTCATCTGTGTATGCTTCTCGGCGGGTTTTCACGAGAGCTACACCCTGCCGACTACTCTTGGGATATATCGACCAAACCGCCTCGAGCTTACAACACTCAATCTCGGGGGCTCCGGCAACGAATTTGGCACACTAAGTTTCGGATGCTCCACCACGAGTTCGGTACATTACATCCCGGGGGCTCTCGCAACGGCTTTGGGTGTACTGAGTTTCAGAGGTCATAATGGCTGTATCCCAAGGAGGCAATCTCAAGCCCGCTCTGGCGGCAACCGTACCATGGGTCGAAGTACCCTAAGTACTCGTGCTTCGTACTATGGGTTTCGTACCCTAAGTACTCGCGCCCCGTACCATGGGTCCAAGTACCCTAAGTACTTGCGCTCCGTACCATGGGTTTTGTACCCTAAGTACTCGCGCCCCGTACCATGGGTCTCGTACCCTAAGTACTCACGCTCCGTACCTTGGGTCCTAGTACCCTAAGTACTCAAGTCGACTTCTATAGTCGCAACCTCAAGTCTACTACGGTGGCAAAAGTCGACGCTAATGGTCGCACCAAAGTCCACTCCGGTGGCACAAGTCGACGCTAACGGTCGCACCCAAGTCCACTTCGGTCGCACAAGTCGACGCTAATGGTCGCAACCTCAAGCCCGCTTCGGCGGCAAAACTACTCGTTTTCTCTGATTTTTTGTTCGATTCTGCCTTCCAGAAGTGCTTTTCGTTTTTTGCATCTAAAGTCCGCTCCACGCGGCAATCTAAAGTCGACTTCTCAAGTCGCATATCAAAGTCCGCTCCACACGGCACAAAGTCGAGTTCGGTTCTCAAGTCGCATATCAAAGTCCGCTCCACACGGCACAAAGTCGACTTCGGTTCTCAAGTCGCATCTCAAAGTCCGCTTTGCGCGGCACAAAGTCGACTTCGGTTTTCAAGTCGCATTCTAAAGTCCGCTCTGCTGGCACCTAAAGTCGACTTCGGTCGCATCTAAAGTCCGCTCTGACGGCACGGCTACTTCTCAAGCTCCACAGCTTGATTACTACTCGGAAACTCTCCAACTCGGGGGCTGCACTCACATTACTACTTGAGGATAACTTCAGCAGACTTCGCTTGTTCTCAAGCTCGGGGGCTCTATAACAAGCAACTACTCGACGTGGCTCATACGGCTCTCTTATCTCGGGGGCTACACGCTGCAAGAGTACTCGGTTGATAGCTTTCGCGAACACTGAAGACCCTTGGATTGATTACCTAATCATTTTAAGGCTCGGGGGCTGCTATGCTACACCCATCATTCAATTTTTTTAAGACGGAAGATTCAGAATCAAGATTGATCCTCAGCTAGAGTCTACGACTCAACCTAAGGCTCGGGGGCTACTCCATATGGAGTGCGATTTTGCAATCACACTTCCATATAATCTCGACTTTAAGACTGATGAGCTGGACCACCTTCCAGGCTCGTGGCAGTTCAAGTACTATTGAAGACTTCTCCAAGCAGTACTCGAGGATGCTCAAGAACTACTCGAAGAGGCTTCAAGACTACTCGGACTACTACTCTCGACTACAACATGCTCGGGGGCTTGTCGGGCATACACCCCAGGTACTCATATAAGGAAGGATGAAGACGGACTCCTACTAGAATTCCCCTGTAATCCTACTAGGACTCATTCCGTGTAATCCTACTAGGACTCCTACCTTGTAACCGACTAGGAACCCGCCCCCTGGACTATATAAAGGAGGATCAGGTACCTAGCAGGACAGCTCAACCAACCCAACACCAAGCGCAGGTGTTGGCACTTCTTACGTCGTTACTAGATTTGCAACGGCGCCAGAAAGCCTATTGGTATACTACACGATCACAGATAAATCCGCAAGCGCACGGATACTGCTGTAGCTTTCACCCGGGAGTATTCTAAGGTATCGATTTCCACGGGGAACGAGAAGTGTAGAGAACCTGAACTAATTCGTCCGGAGGATATGACGATGAAGGATAGGAAAGCAAGGGTAGATTTTGGGTAGAGAGGGGATAAGCTGATGAAGCTAAGGACACGTGAGAGTCACGGATAGAATCAAGACAAAACTTGTCGCTCGCCGTGGCCAGAGGTTAAAGAGCCACGGAAAGGGATGAGAAGGGGGCTCTGATGTCGTAACTCCTACCTGCCTGAACTAACGTGGTGGACTACAAAGCGCGTCCGGAGCTGTCACCTCCCGAGGGTACCACAACTATTCCATTGAACCGAGAAGCATTCCAAGGTACTGGAGAGCCTAGACACCGCGTCTACACTAACCAAGCACTACTTTACTCCGCGCTAGAGCAAAGCAATTACGATAAGTAGAAACTACTAAACCGCAATCGAAGAACCTAAGAGCGAACAATGAAATGACTTGAGACTTAGTTACTCACAAATTTGAACTTACGAAATATCCCGGGTGTGGACGACCGTAGTTGTACCGCACCCGTCGAGGTATGAAGAGAAGACCGACACTCCGGCTTCTACTCCAACACTCAACTCTCTCTCCCTACTCTCTGAATTCTAACTTCTGTAGGGCTCTGCCACTTGCTTCAAATCACTTGTGTCCTTCTACGAGGTGCCAGGCTCTATATATAGGCCCTCTGGGTCGGTGGCTGCAGGAGGGGGTACTTGTAGGCGAGAGGGAGGTGCAGTGGCCGGCAAGGAGGTGCGGTCGTGCCTCTAGGTGCGGCCGGCCCTCCAATTTCCACCATCTTCGATTTTGCATCCGTGATTTGGTCCCTGAGGCGATTTGAAGACGGTTGTGGGTCGGTCGGCTTTGTGAACGAGGTGTGGCCGGACCTCCTGGTGCGGCCGGCCCTGGCCCCCTTGTCATCCACTTCAGATCATGCTCTAGTGGGTAGATGAAGTCTTGGATGCTGTCCCACATCGGTTGTTCACTGGCTTGTGGGTCCATGAATCCAAGTGAAGCTAATCTCAACCTCTGGATCAAACCGACCTTGTTTCCTCGATCAGGATCATTTCTAGCTGTGCTCCCTGGAGTGACCGCGGCTTGGTGGCACATTTGGGCGTCTCGGGCAGGTGCGGCCGGCCCTACCGGTGCGGCCGGCCCTGGAGGTTCGACCAGCCCTAGTGGTGCGGCCGGCCCTGCCTCCTAGCCCTGGTGCACCTCTCTTGTGGTGTGGTTTCTTGATCCAACATGATCGTGACGATCTTAGCCTTTTGGGAGCTGGTGTTCGGGGCTATACTTGGTGTGAACCTGAATGGTGGTGCAAGGTAGGGCCGGGCGCACCACTAGGTACGGCTGTGCCTACCTTATTTGGCCTAATGCCCCGGAATTGTTCCCTAATCTTGATCCTGCAGATAAAATCTCAACACAGCTCGTGGAACCTCGTTAGCACCTAAAACATGCATGAAATTCGTTATAAAGTGCTACCGTAGCCGTGATGTTGACGGTCAAATATTTGTTGTAAGGACCGTCAACAAACTCCCCCACGCTAGACGTTTGCTCGTCCTCGAGCAAAGCCTAGGCTTGAAAGGTGGATCAGACATTGCTTTGTGTTACCTCCCTACAAGTACTAGTGCACAATTCCATGCCCTACTGGCTATTTGAAAGTATTGGTACCAAAGAAACTTAGCCTTGCTCTTACCTGTGGGGCTTGTAACTTTTCACTTGCCTTCGGAGGTTGAGGAGTATAATGGTTTGACTTTGCATCTCCCACTCCTCTCTTTTCGGGATCCCATCTCGGAGTTTTGAAAAAGAATTCTTTTGTAAACAAGAAGACAAAGTTCCTCGAATGGTTCCCTCTATCGCTCAAGTGGTATTTGTTGCCTCACCAAAGACTTTGATTGAGCCTCAACTTCCTACTCTATGGCTGTATGTGGAGCTTGGGATAGGATAAGCATGAGACTCACTTGTGCCACATGATATTGTTGAGCCAAAGACCGGATCCAAGAAGAAACTAGTCATGCAACTTGATCGAGATGTGCAAGTGTGTGGAATACTTTTCCTTGTTTTTCTAAATACTCCTTGTTTTGAGATTCTCCTCTTGCTTTTATTTTGGAGGGGGTTCATGCTTCATATTTTTCTTTCCTATGCTCTTTGATTGGAGCACATCTTTTCTATGCTTCTTTGATTTTTTTTCAATGACCCCTCTCTCCTTTTACAAGAAGAGAAATCTCTTTGGAACTTTGGAGTATTTATTTATTTATTTTTGGTGGATGGATAGCATGTTTTGCGTAACTCCCGGTGTAGGAGTTAGCATATATATGTGGGTGTACGTGATCTCGATCATGGGAGCATGAAAAGATTCTACCAAGGGTCACAATAATTTGGCAAAACTCAATGGGTCACAAGCAAGCATATGTAGAAGGTTTATACTTTGATATCGACATATGGCTTTGGTAGGTGATATGACCATTGAGGAACTTGTCTTGTTTTATTTTCTCAAAAGAAATCATCCGAGATTTTCACCATACTATGAGATAGAGCAAGATTAACATTGTTGCACCATATCATACTAGTCAACATCCTGGGTTTGGTCATAAGTATTTGCATCCCACAAAGTTTTAATCTAGGCACGTGTTTCGAAGAGTACCAATGAATTCATCAAGCCTATAGAGTATAAAATTGTATACCAGATTCTTGCATGGGTTTAACATAGCAATTATTCCTTATTTCCAAAGTGAGGATGGGTAGGCAAAATTTTCAAGAGCATGTTAATGCAGTTTTTGTTACTAAGCAAGATTAATAGGAGAGTCATAAGATAACATCACGAGATGAGTTAGGGATTCAAACCAGCATGACTCAGCACGAAGATGTTCGGTTCGCGAGGAAGTGACAGGTGCGGCCGGCCCTAGGTGGTGCGGCCGGCCCTCCCAAACTTTGTGTCGTGCTTCGCGAGCTGTCTCTGGTGCATCTCGATTACCTGCGCGTTGTTGGGTTCGCAATTGTGCGACGAAGGTAGGTGCGGTCGGCCCTCTAGGTGCGGCCAGCCCTACCTCCTTTCATTCTTCCTGCGCACTCGTGAACCGGATGAAATAACATTCTCTGGCTAGCTCAAATCACCAGCCAGAGCAGCAAAATAACCAAAGATTTATAAGGTGGTCACTTGACCACAAGGAGTTTGTAGCATCTCTTTATTCAGGAAAACCTAAATGAATTAAAGCAAACAAGGTTTTGAAAAAGCAAAACTAACACACAAGAACGGAATCGACACTAACGAGATGCTACACGGATCCTACGCCTGGAGATCTAAGGCAAAACGCAGTCGTAGAGATCCGGACGCCCTAGTTCCTTCAACAGGCGCCTAAACTTGCTGCAGAGGCCTTTGCGGAGAATTTCCATCTTGTCATCCATGTCCATCCGCCATAGTTCGGCCTCGGCTATGCGCTCCTCCAACAAGTTGTTTTTCATCTTTAGCTTGGCAACCTCATTACGAAGACCCTCGTAAGGATCCTCGTCCTCAGAATCCTCCTCTGAATCATCAAACTGGCCAGGAGGACCACGGATCGGTGGAGGCTTGCGGTGGCGCATCCCACTAGTAGGGGTGGAGAAGATGGACTCATCTGGCTCTAAATCGTCCCTGTCGAACCGAGGGACTAGCTGCTTCTCATACCCACGGGGAGTCTTGTGCCCAATGATCTTGTATTTCCCCTCTGTTGGGGGCTTGAAGAATTCTGTCCCGGCCGTCTTTATGGCGAAGATGTTCTCCCTTGGCGACTCGTTGAAGAGCCGCCTAGAGATTGGCGTCTCCGGCTCCTTCAGCCTCAACTGGCCTGTTGTAGGGCGTGCCGGTGATTCTGAACGTCGGGGCTTTGCTTTCCCAATCATTCTCCTGGGGGACAAGGACCTCCCGTGCACATTGGCCGGGCTGGTGGAACAGGCCTGGTGCGGCCGGACCTGGGTGGTGCGGCCGGTCTTACCCCCTCCTAGGGTTGCCTCCTGAGATGCATGAGCAAGGGCCAGGGACCCCTGGTGTGGCGAGTTTTGGCTCGATCCCACCCCGGAACCTCCTGCCAACACCGCTAGGGGTGGTGGGTGCCGAGCTCTTGGAGAGGTTGCTAGGGCCATCACCACCCCCATGGTTTGCTAGGAGATGGCGAGAAGGCGAGGGTTTTTGGAAAGGAGATGGGTTTCTAGAGAAGAACTCGTTACGCGAGGTTTTCAGGGGTTATCTGGATATCACACGAGGAGATACTAGATACCCTAGCTCACGCGTAGCCTAGAGCCAGATGGGGGAGGTGCGGCTGACCCACTAGGTGCGGCCGGTCCTAGCCCATTACCCCAAAGGGCTGGCTTCGTGGCAACTAAGAAAGTAGAGCAAAAAGAAATAGGAAAACAAACAAGAAACACTCTATATACACAAGACAAACAAGACTTCAATCATTCCAAGTTAATGACCTCAATAACATCAAGTTCTTCGAGGTTAGGCATGTTTGGTTCAAGGAAGATTTTAAGTCTTTGCCCGTTTACTTTAAAAGTATTTCCGTCTGAATCCTGTAGGGTTACGGCCCCATGCGAAGCAGAATTTACAACCGTGAAAGGGCCGTCCCATTTACTTCTAAGCTTTCCACGACCAAAAAGTTTAAAGCGGGAGTTAAAGAGTAGTACCTTATCTCCCAGATCAAAGGATTTCTTCTTGATCCTCTTGTCGTGCCACCTCTTGGTTTTCTCTTTATACATCTTTGTGTTGTGATATGCCTTCTCCCTCCATTCTTCGAGTTCACCCAATTGCATTTGTCTTTTAATTCCGGCGCTGGGAAGATCCATATGCCACTTCTTGATAGCCCAATATGATTTGTACTCCAATTCCACGGGCAAGTGACATGTCTTCCCATAGACCAATTGGTATGGTGTCATACCAATGGGAGTTTTGTAAGCCGTGCGATATGCCCACAATGCTTCGGGAAGTTTATCTTTCCATCCCCTTCCCATCTCGTGGACGGTCTTCTAAAGGATGTTTTTGATTTGCTTGTTTGATGTTTCAACTTGGCCACTTGTTTGGGGATGATATGGAGTAGTGAGTCGGTGCTCTACTCCTTGAGGTTTCAAGTATCTTCTAAAGTTCCCATCAATGAAATGTGATCCCCCGTCACTAATGACTACCTTTGGTACTCCGAATCTAGGGAATATTTTGTCGTGGAACATTTTCTTCGAGCTTCGAGAAGCTGCTGCATGACAAGGTATTTCTTCCACCCATTTTGACACATAATCCACTGCCACTAGTATATATTCACAATTCCCTGACATTGGAAAAGGTCCCATGTAGTCAATCCCCCAGACATCGAAGATTTCGACTTGAAGATTGGTGGTAAGGGGCATGGCATCCCGTGTACTAATGTTACCATGCTTCTGACATCTTGGGCACCTTCTCACGAAATCCTTGGCATCTTGGTACATAGTGGGCCAATAGAAACCACACTGCCAAACTTTCGCATTGGTACGGAATGCTCCATAGTGTCCTCCATATTCTGACGAGTGACACCTTTCTAAGATGTCGTTCACTTCCCATGATGGTATGCAATGTCGTAGAAGACCGTCTACGCATATGCGGAATAGATAGGGCTCATCCCACATGTGGAGTCTACTCTCGTATATTAACTTCCTCTTATCTCCCCCGGGTGGCACATATCCTGATGCCATAAAATTGACAATGTCTGCATACCAAGGATCATTGTTGTCTACCCTGAGGAGTGTATCGTCCCTCAAGAAATCATTGATTGGCAGTAATGAATCATGCTCTAGATGAAGCCTTGATAAGTGATCTGCTACTGAATTTTCCACTCCTGGTTTATCCTTGATTTCTATGTCAAATTCTTGGAGTAGTAGAATCCATCGGATCAATCTTGGCTTTGCATCTTTCTTGGTGAGGAGATACTTGAGCGCGGCGTGATCTGTAAAGACAATTACCTTGGCTCCCACTAGGTAGGACCTAAACTTGTCTATTGCAAAAACCACAACTAGGAGCTCTTTTTCGGTGGTAGCATAATTCAGCTGAGCACCATTGAGAGTCTTGCTAGCGTAAGCTATAGCATGGTGTTTCTTGTCCTTAGTTTGTCCTAGGACCGCCCCAACGGCAAAATCGTTAGCATCGCACATGATCTCAAAAGGCAAACTCCAATCGGGAGGTTGGATAATTGGGCCTAAGATCAAGGCTTTCTTGAGGGTATGGAATGTGATAAGGCACTCTTCATCAAAAACGAAAGGGCTATCCTTGGCTAAGAGTTTGGTCAAAGGACGGGCATTCTCCGAGAAGTTTTTGATGAACCTATGGTAGAATCCTGCGTGGCCTAAGAAACTACGGATGCCCTTGACATTAGCCAGAGGTGGAAGTTGTTTAATAACCTCTATCTTAGCTCTATCCACCTCTATCCCTCGTTCGGACACCCTGTGTCTGAGAACAATCCCTTCTCTTACCATGAAATGGCATTTTTCCCAATTGAGGACAAGATCCTTCCCAGCACACCGTCTAAGAACTTTATCAAGATTTTTAAGGCATTTTGAGAAGGTCTTTCCATAAACCGAGAAATCGTCTATGAATACTTCCACAATTTGCTCGATCATATCCGAGAAGATTGACATCATGCAACGTTGAAAAGAGGCTGGAGCATTACATAGCCCAAAGGACATTCGCCGGTAGGCGTAAGTTCCGTAAGGGTATGTAAATGTGGTTTTGTCTTGGTCATCGGGATGGATAGGAATTTGGTGATAACCAGAATAGCTGTCTAGGAAGTAAAAGAAAGAATGCTTCGCTAACCGTTCCAACATCTCATCTATGAAAGGAAGGGGAAAGTGGTCTTTCTTGGTGGCCTTGTTAAGCTTGCGATAATCTATGCACATACGCCACCCTGTGACGATGCGCTGAGGGATGAGCTCATTCTTATCATTGCGCACCACCATCATGCCTCCCTTCTTTGGCACAACTTGAACGGGACTAACCCATTCACTATTGGGTATTGGGTAGATAATCCCAGCATGAAGGAGTTTTAAGACTTCCTTTTTCACTACCTCCCTCATATTGTTGTTGAGCCGACGTTGAGGTTCTCTTGAAGGGGTTGTGTCGGGTTCGATGGGAATCCTATGTGTGCAAAGAGTGGGGCTAATCCCCTTGAGATCATGAAGAGAATATCCTAGTACTGATCGATGGGTTTCAAGAACAGTGATGAGCTGCTGAGCTTCTACCTCAGATAGCTTATCGCTAATGATCACTGGAGTTTCTCGATTCCCATGAAGAAATGCATACTTTAATCCCGGAGGAAGAGGTTTGAGCTCTATTGGTGGTCGATCCGGCTTCTCGGTTGGGTCTATCTTAAATGAGACTGGGGCCTCATCCTCCTCTGTGAAGAACGAGATTTCCTCTTCAAAGTTTGGTTGAGCTAGCTCTGCTAGGGAAGCGGCCGTTACCTCCTCTAGTAGATCTGGTTTGGGTTCGGCTTCTACAGGGGTGTTTTCGGTTCTAAAGTAAGACACCGGTAGGAAGTCGTCACCGATCTTTAGCTCCAACACTGGTTTCCTTGGGGATTGCTCTAAGATTTTCATGATAGGTCTACCGATGATGATTGAATGGGTGTGATGACAAGGTAGATCAAAGAGATGAAAATCAAGATAAAGCTCGTGCTCCGTGAATTTTAGGGGAAACACCCGAAGAATGCCCTGGCAACCTAATGTCTCTCCTGAGGGAATGTTAAGGAGTTTCGAAGATTTTGAGAGAGAAGATACGGCTGCTAGGGATTTCGCTAAGGATGAACTGATAATGTTCATCCCCAGGCTAGGATCATACCCGACATCATGCTTACTCCCCATGAGTTCACATATAGTGTGCCTCATTTTGGTTGGGAGTTTTATGACATCGGTCGAGGCTTCCGCCTCATCCAACCATTCTCTACTCATGATGTCTGAAAGATTTGTAATGAGCCTAAAATGCTCGGCTCATTCCTCTGAGCAAGAGATAGGAGTTTCCGGCTCCTCTTGTGCCTTTGGTCTCTCTACTCTTTGGTAATTCCAAGTATTCCCAAAGTTAGCAAATAGCTCATCGTAAAACTCGTAGACGAAATCACACGAGGGGTCGTCAAACTCTCTGTATGGTTGAAATGGTTCATCGGTGAACCATGTTTTTGTTAGAGGAGTGCAATCCTCTACGGATTGGATAGTTGGGAAAGTGGGTTCCTCCTCTATGGGTTTTAGTTCTGAGAGAGCGTCTAGCTTGGGTTATTCTTCTTCATTTGGGAGTTCGTCAAAAATTCCCGTGTAGGGAGTGTTTTCTAGGATTTTTCCTAGAACCACCTTCCTTTCACTAGGAGTCAAATGAGAGAACGAGCCTCCTGATGAAGTATCCAAAAATTTGGCTAACTCGACATCGAGACCCATTCTAAAATGTTGTAGAAGAATAGGTTCTGAGATCCCAATGTCGGATCCAGAGGCCAAAGAATTGGTGAATCGTGCCCAAGCAGTCCCTAGTGACTCCTTGTCTAATTGTTTGAAAGAGAGGGTTTGTAGCCGTAGGGTCACTAATCGAGACATAGAGAAGAAGGTTAGACAAAACTTTTCTCTGAGCTTTTCCCAACTTCCCTCCATGCTTCTGACTGAGGAATAGTACCATTTCTTCGCTCCTCCCATTAAAGAAAATGGGAAGAGCTTCCATTTGAGGGTTTGCTGAGTCATTCCCTCAATTACGATTATCGAGCAAATTTGCTCAAATCCTCGCAAATGAATGTATGGGCTCTCCTCTTTCGTTCCAGCGAACGAATTCTCTCGGACTAAGGCTATAAGGGCAGGGCGAAGCTCATAGCCCGGTGTTTTGATGGGATGTGATGATGATGGAGGCTCCAAATGATCGCCCTTTGGAGCGGAAAAATCGAGAAGGGTTGGATTGGAATCCATGGGATAAATGGGGTGATACACAGACGAACTAGGTTCGGGATCAGAACAGTTACCATTCCCCGGCAATAGCGCCAGAAAGCTTGTTGGCACTTCTTATGTCATTACTAGATTTGCAACAGCGCCAGAAAGCCTATTGGTATACTACACGATCACATATAAATCCGCAAGCGCACGGATACTGCTGTAGCTTTCACTCGGGAGTATTCCAAGGTATCGATTTCCATGGGGAACGAGAAGTGTAGAGAACCTGAACTAATTCGTCCGGAGGATATGACGACGAAGGATAGGAAAGCAAGGGTAGATTTCGGGTAGAGACGGGATAAGCTGATGAAGCTAAAGACTCATGAGAGTCACGGATAGAATCAAGACAAAACTTGTCGCTCGTCGGGGCCAGAGGGAAAAGAGCCACGGAAAGGGATGAGAAGGGGGCTCTGATGTCGTAACTCCTACCTGCCTGAACTAACGTGGTGGACTACAAAGCGCGTCCGGAGCTGTGACCTCCCTAGGGTACCACAACTATTCTGTTGAACCGGGATGCATTCCAAGGTACTGGAGAGCCTAGACACCGCGTCTACACTAACCAAGCACTACTTTACTCCGCGCTAGAGCAAAGCAATCACAATAAGTAGAAACTACTAAACCGCAATCAAAGAACCTAAGAGTGAACAATGAAATGACTTGAGACTTAGTTACTCGCAAATCCGAACTTACAAAAATATCCCGAGTGTGGACGATCGTAGTTGTACCTCACCCGTCGAGGTATGAAGAGAAGACCGACACTGTGGCTTCTACTCCAACACTCAACTCTCTCTCCCTACTCTCTGAATTCTAACTTCTGTAGGGCTCCACCACTTGCTTCCAATCACTTGTGTCCTTCTACGAGGTGCCAGGCTCTATATATAGGCCCTCTGGGTCGGTGGCTGCAGGAGGGAGTACTTGTAGGCGAGAGGGAGGTGCAGTGGCCGGCAAGGAGGTGCGGCTGTGCCTCTAGGTGCGGCCGGCCCTCCAATTTCCACCGTCTTTGATTGTGCGTCCGTGATCGGTTGTGGGTCGGTCGGCTTTGTGAAGGAGGTGCAGCCGGACCTCTTGGTGCGGCCAGCCCTGGGCCCCCTTGTCATCCACTTCAGATCATGCTCTAGTGGGTAGATGAAGTCTTGGATGCTGTCCCACGTCGGTTGTTCACTGGCTTGTGGGTCCATGAATCCAAGTGAAGCTAATCTCAACCTCTGGATCAAACCGACCTTGTTTCCTCGATCAGGATCATTTCTAGCTGTGCTCCCTGGAGTGACCGCGGCTTGGTGGCACATTTGGGCATGTCGGGCAGGTGCGGCCGGCCCTGGAGGTTCGGCCGGCCCTAGTGGTGCGGCCGGCCCTGCCTCCTGGCCCCGGTGCATCTGTCATGTGGTGTGGTTTCTTGATCCAACATGATCGTGATGATCTTAGCCTTTTGGGAGCTGGTGTTCGGGGCTATACTTGGTGTGAACCTGAATGGTGGTGCAAGGTAGGGTCGGGCGCACCACTAGGTACGGCCGTGCCTACCTTATTTGACCGAATGCCCCAGAATTGTTCCCTAATCTTGATCCTGCGGATAAAATCTCAACACAGCTCGTGGAACCTCGTTAGCACCTAAAACATGCATGAAATTTGTTATAAAGTGCTACCGTAGCCGAGATGTTGACGGTCAAATATTTGTTGTAAGGACCGTCAACAGCAGGGCGCCATACTTGATCCCCAAACAGGATGTAGGGTTTGCCACCTTGGCGGCCCGAACTTGTATAAATCTTGTGTCTCGTGTCCTTGCGCGTACCTTCGAGTTCCATGTCTCCCAATCACAATCCTCCACCGCACAATCAACCACCTCGGGTACCCCCTTGATGGGTTTGCCGGTCTAACACACTGACAGAGGTGACATCCTATTTTCGCGTCAACACACTTTTGGCACGTCCGGTGGGACCCGAAAAAGTCAACAATGTCGAAGAATTTGAAGAATAATGAAGTTGACCAGGGCAACATTCAGATAGTCTCCAAAGATCAGTTGAAGGTGCTAACAAAGCCGAGTTCAAAGCTCACATGAAGCGATTTGAAGAACTATGCTTGGCTTCGTATGGTCAGACTAAAAGCGGGGTCTATAAGAAGAATCCTCTTCCTATGCCCCATCAGATCACCTTCTCATCTGATCCTGAAGGGCTTCAAGATGTGATGAACAAAGCTATGCATCAGACGATGCTCGATCAATCTAAAGTCCTTGCTAATACCATCCAGAACTGTCTTACTGAGACGCTCAAGAAGGGAGCAGAAGGGGGATACATGGGACCTGCATACTTCCAACCAAATCGAACTCCTCCAGTGTTCCCAAAAGACCAATCGGCTTCCCTGCCGATTGATGATCCAACAGTAGGGGTTACATCATCTCCACAATGCAACCGATCCTGGTCCTTCATCGGCTGCCTAGCCGATTCAGACTCAGAATATTGGAAATATGTCTAAAAGCCCTGCTGTTACGGTGCCGATTGTTTCAACATATTCAGCACAGCCCAATCAACACCATCAGTATCCAGCGAAGAGAGATCAGAATGGAAGACTTGTAGAGTAGAGCCTCACTCATGATCACTTCGAAGCTGATATTTCAAGTTTCTTCGAATCTCATCCTGGAGAAATTCCAGAAGTGAAGTACCCAGAATCTTATGAAGCTATGTTTGGGGGTACTCCAGGGACTGTGCATATGACCAAAGAAGGAGTGGAGTTTGTTTACTTCAATCATGGGAACAAAGCTTTTGAAAGAGTTAAAATTAGCCCAGCTCATGCTCATATGGTTATACCAATGGAAAGAAAAGCTCCTGTTCCACCTCTGAGACTAGTGCCTCAACCAACTTTGGGGATGCCTATACAAACTACTCAACTTCTACAGTCACTATCAACACAGCCTGTCTTAACCTCAGCTAATACAGTTACTCATACGAGATCGTCGCCTTAGCAGCCGATCGACCAGAGGACAACAAGGCAGCCAACAGCACCACAGCAACAGTGGATCCTACGCAAGCGATGCAAATGCTCCTAAATCAATTGGCTATCTCAGGCCAGTTGAACTTGCATCAGCCAGTTCCATCGGCTGGTTAGCCGATTGGACAGATTCCACCTGTGACAAGTCAATCAATTACACAAGGTTCTTCTGGAGCAAGGACATCAGCGGCACCAAATTCACAGCCAAGAACCTCGGAAGATCAACCTCCAAAGACTCCATCAGCTGAGTTGCAAGCAATTGAACAGATATCTGCTGAGGTGAAGTCTCACATGAAGCAGGAATTGATTGACCATTTTTCAGAGATATGGGATGAAACCCAAGCAGCAATCCTGCATGTACAGAACACCGTATCCATCTGGCTACGATCAGATACCTTTCCCTCCAAGATTCAAAGTGCCAGACTTCACCAAGTTCTTTGGACAAGATAATACATCCACAATGGAGCATATTACTCGATTCATCATACAATGTGGAGAAGCAGGGAATGTTGATGCACTCAGGATACGGTTATTCTCTTCATCTCTCTCAGGACCAGCCTTTTCGTGGTTCACTTCGCTTCTAGCCAACTCCATTATCAAATGGTCTGATCTGGAGCAACAGTTCCACAATTATTTCTTCCCTGGTATTCATGAGATGAAGATTACTGATCTGACCAGACTCAAACAAAGGAACGATGAAACTGTTGCTGGATTCGTTCAAAGGTTCAGGGAGGTCAGAAATAAATGCTATAGTCTGAATTTGGGAGACAAGCAGCTGGCTGAATTGGCATTCCAAGGACTCTTGCCGAATTTGAGAGAGAAATAAGCATCACATGACTTCGAGAGTCTCAGTCAGCTGGTCAGTCGAATGAGTCAGGAAACTGCAAAATCCTACGAGCCTAGAAAGAACTTCCAAAAGAAGGTGTCTTACATGGATTACTCTGACTCAGAAGATGAAGATAACATGATAGGGCTTGCAGAGTGGGTCAAAGGCAAGAAGACAGTATCTTGCCCCTTTGGTAAGAAGGAACCAGAAAAATTTGGCTTTGACATCACTAAGGCCGATAAGATATTTGACCTGTTACTTCAACAAGGGCAGATCAAACTCTCCCAGTTCCATACCATACCATCTGCAGAGGAGCTCAAAAGGATGAAGTATGGCAAGTGGCACAATGCAACGCCTCATGACACTAATGATTGCAAGATCTTTAGACAGCAGATTCAAACAGCTATTGAGCAAGGGAAACTCAAGTTTCAAACTCCTACCAAAGCTGAAAAGCCGATGAAGATTGATCAGCACCCCTTCCCAACTAATACAGTTGAAGTGTCTAGCAAAGACACGTCGCGTGTTAAGCTGCTGACGACTGAATCGGCTGAAAATAAAGGAGCTGTCGATCCGAAGGTACAAGCAACCGCTGCCGATGTTAAAGGAAAAGGGTTGCTGCTTTTAGAAGGAGACATAAAGCCACGTCGGCCCGTCACGTCCCAAATGCTGATCAACAAGTTTCAGCGACGACAAGATAAAACAAGAGGAAGAGAAGAGTGGGCACGGTGCAATGAAGGATATTGGAGATGTCCGTTCTTCAAGTACTGCTGGGAGGAAGGAACCAAATTACCGACGACAGAAAATTGTTTAGAATGCAACGGGGCTTACAACAATGGCAGTTCATCTAAGAGGATTTGCTTCGACGACAGAAGGCCTGCAGCTGGACACCACCGTGAATTCAGCAATCAACAGATCCGAGTTCGTCAACAGCTGGGGGGCAAAGCCAGCGTCCATGATCGGCTGGGGGGCAAGGCCAGTGTTCATGATCGGCTGGGAGGCCGAGTCAATGAAAAGTCAAACGATCGGCTGGAAGAAATGGCCGATTCTCTGGTCCCTGATGAAGATATCATGTGTCGAGCTCCTGAATGTCGACGCACTCTGCAACTGGACGATGAAGAGTCGAGCCGATCATACAAGAAGCCTAATCCACAATGGTGTCCAGATGGCTTGACCAAGTCCCAGAAAAGGAGAGTCCAGCGCCTACGCCAGCTAGAACAGCAAGAAGAAGAAGAAAGACGTGTGCTGGACAAGATGAAAGTTCGGTCTAAAGTATGGCGCCCTAAGCCTAAGGCCGATGATGGAAAGGATAGCAAACCACAAGTTGATATAAATATGGTTGTCCTTCTGCCAAAAGAGTTCATGGCTCCAGTTGATTCGGGTGTGTCCGATGAAGAACTTGGCATGGCTCAGTTAACACTGGAACCTACACAAGCTATCTTTGAGAAGCCAGATGATGAAAAGAGATAGCATTTGAAGGCGTTGTTTCTCAAAGGCTTTGTCAATGGGAAACTAGTCACCAAGATGTTAGTAGATGGAGGAGCAGCAGTCAATCTAATGTCGTACACCATATTGCGCAAGATTGGGAAGTCTGATGAAGATTTAACCCAAACCGACATGATGCTGGTGGACTTCGAAGGCAACGTCTCTCCGGCTCAAGGTGCAATCTGTGTAGAGCTCGCTATCGGCAGTAAGACCCTTCCAACTGCTTTCTTTGTCATTAAAGGGAGGGGATCTTATAATTTACTGCTGGGCCGAGATTGGATACATGCCAATTGTTGCATACCATCTACAATGCATCAATGCATCATCCAATGGATCGGAGATTCAGTGGAGATGGTCAAGGGAGAAACCTCCTTCACAGTAGCAGCTACAGAAGCACAAGGATGGACCTATGATCGAGTGAGCTGCATATCTGGAAAAGCATGGGATACCAAGTATCTCAAGGTGTCCGATTTCGGACTAAAGCCGGTTCAAGCAGTCGGCTCTGATGACAAGATTTAATGGATCAGTTCATTGAAGATGAAGGGAAGCTTGGGCACGGGTTTACATCGGCTGACGAATTGGAAAAGATAGATCTTGGAGATGGAAGCAAACCAAGGCCGACTTACATAAGTGCCAAGCTAGATGCAGAATACAAGAAGGAGCTAATTGCATTGTTAAAAGAGTTCAAAGATTGTTTCGCCTGGGAATATTATAAGATGCCTAGTTTAGACCGATCCATTGTTGAACATCGGTTACCTATCAAACCTGGGTTTCGACCGTTCCAGCAACATCCCAGGCAATGTAATCCAAAGATTTATCCTGATATAAAAGCCGAGATAACAAAGTTACTCGAAGCTGGTTTTATTCGGCAATGTCGATATGCCGAGTGGATCTCCAATATAGTCCCTGTCTACAAGAAGAATGGCAAACTACGCGTTTGCATTGATTTTAGGGACTTGAACAAAGCAACGCCGATGGATGGATATCCGATGCCAGTAGCTGATACATTGGTCAACGCCGCCGCAGGACACAAATTCATCAGCTTCATGGACGGTAATGCTGGATACAATCAAATATTCATGGCTATGGAAGATATTGCGAAAACTGCTTTCAGATGCCCTGGTCATGTTGGTTTATACGAGTGGATCGTCATGACTTTTGGACTAAAGAACTCCGGTGCCACATATCAGAGGGCCATGAACTATATATTCCATGAACTCATTGGCAAGATTGTGGAGATCTACATTGATGATGTGGTTGTCAAGTCAAAGAGCTACAAGGAGCATCTGATCGACCTACGAAAAATATTGGAATGCACAAGAAAGCATGGTTTAAAGATGAATCCCAACAAATGTGCTTTCGGTGTTTCAGCCGGTCAATTCCTGGGTTTCTTAATACACGAAAGAGGAATTGAAGTTGGCCAGAAGTCAATCAGCGCAATTGACAAAATAGAGGCACCATCAAACAAGAAGGAGCTTCAGTCGTTAATCAGCAAGATCAATTTTATCAGAAGATTCGTATCTAACCTGTCTGAAAGGATTCAGCCGTTCACACCTCTATTGAAGCTCAAGGCCGATCAGAAATTTGTATGGTGAGAAGAACAACAGAAGGCTTTAGATAACATCAAGCAATACTTGAAATCTCCTCCTGTCCTAATGCCTCCTCAAGATAAAAAGCCGTTCAAATTATATTTATCGGCTAATGAGCGGGCTATTGGATCGGCCCTTGTACAAGAATTTGAAGGAAAAGAGCGAGTCATATACTTCGTAAGCAAAAGGCTTTTGGATGCAGAAACAAGATATTCAGCGGTGGAAAGATTGTGCTTGTGCTTATATTTCTCGTGCACAAAATTGAGGCCTTATTTATTAACTGTTGAATGCATTGTGGTGTGCAAAGATGATGTGGTCAAGTATATGCTGTCATTGCCAATCTTGAAGGGCAAGATCAGGAAGTGGATCTTAGCTTTGTCAGAATTTGACTTGACCTATCAATCGGCCAAAGCAATCAAAGGACAAGTAATGGCCGATCTGGTGACTCAGCATTGTGGGCCTGAGGTTGCAGTGGTAGAACCTGTTCCATGGACCTTGTTCTTTGATGGCTCGTCCTGTGGAGTAGGAGCTGGGATTGGAATTGTCCTCATCTCTCCCCAAGGAGCAAATTATGAGTTTTCCATCCCAATTGAGAAGACTTCAACAAACAATTAGGCTGAATACCAGGCAGTGTTAAAGGGGACAAAGCTATTGCGAGAAGTTAATGCTGAGGTTGTTGAGATATTTGGAGATTCTCAACTCGTGATAAATCAATTAGCAAGGGAATATGAATGGAAAGATGACATATTAAGGATCTATCATGAAGAGTGTCTTCAGCTACTTAAAGAATTCAAGATAGTAAAACTCGAACATATCCCTAAGTGTCATAACATTGAAGCTAATCGGCTGGCTCAAGGGGCGTCAGGATATCGGCCGATTCTAGCTGTGGAGTTACCAGCCGAAGATTGGAGGAAAGAGATAGTGGATTATCTGAAAGATCCATCCAAGAAGGTTGACAAACAATTAAGGTACAGGGCCATTAAATACGTTTTATTAGAAGATGAGTTATACTATCGTACCATCAACGGAGTTCTGCTCAAATGTCTTGGTGAAGAGGAGGCTAAAACCTTGATGGGAGAAATTCATGAGGGAGTCTGTGGAGCCCATCAATCGGCGTTCAAGATGAAGTGGATGATCAGAAATAACAACTATTATTGGCTAACGATACTGGAAGATTGCTTCAAATACTACAAAGGATGCAAGGAGTGTTAGAAGTTTGGAAGCATTCAAAGAGTTCCAGCATCGTCAATGAAGCCAATAATCAAGCCATGGCCGTTCAGGGGTTGGGCAATTGATCTGATCGGACAAATATATCCACCATCGAGCAAAGGTCATAAATTCGTACTGGTGGCTACAGATTACTTCACAAAGTGGGTTGCAGCCATTCCAATCAAGACTGTGACATCAGGCAATATGATTGATTTTGTTAAAGAACATATTGTCTATCGGTTTGGTATACCTCAGACTATCACGACCGATCAAGGGAGTCAATTCACTTCAGGGCAATTTGAGGAATACGCAAACTCCCTGGGGATCAAGCTATTGAACTCGTCTCCCTACTATGCTCAAGCAAACGGACAGGCAGAAGCAGCAAACAAGGGCATCATCAAGTTGATCAAGCGCAAGATCGATGAAAATCCCAAGCGGTGGCATACAATCCTTAATGAAGCACTATGGGCATACAGGATGGCATGCCATGGGGCAACCAAAGTGTCACCATATCAACTGGTGTATGGTCATGATGCCGTATTACCTTGGGAATTAAAAACCGGATCCAGAAGGACTTCTTTACAAGATCAATTATCAGCCGATGATTATTCGGCCATGATGAAAGAAGAACTAGAGGACCTTGCTGGTAATCGGCTGAGAGCTTTGGAGAATATTAACAAGAATAAAAGGAGAATAGCCAGATGATATGATAAAAAAGTCAAAACTAAAGAGTTTGCTGAAGGAGATCTGGTTTGGAAACTAATATTACCAATCGGCTCTAGAGATCGAAAATACGGGAAGTGGTCGCCGACTTGGGAAGGACCATATCGTGTCAGCCAATGTGTGCCAGGCAATGCATATATCTTAGAAACGTTGGAAGGAGAAAGGTTTGCCAGAGCACTATGGAAAATATTTGAAGAAGTACTATCCAAGCATAAGGGTAGACGCTTAGTCAAATCAGAGCCTAAAACGGCCAATTAAAGACTCAAGTTACAGCCGATTGCAAGTGTAATCATCTTTAGTATAAAATAGCCGATCATCGAAACATGTTCGGTTCCAGATCATGGCCGATGTACAAATCGCCCTTAGAATAATATATATATATATATATCATCTTCGGTTACAATGGTGATGTTACAGTATAGATCTAAGGAGTACATTGAGAAGACAAGTTGAGATGAATCACAACAGGTCGATTACATTCATCATCACTGGATGGGTGACGGGGCGAACAAAGAGAAAAACAAAAAAGGAAGCGTAAATTTGACGAAGATGAATCACCAGATTCGGTGACTCTCCCCGTCAGGATTGTCGGAAAAGAAGACATAGGGTTGTTCTTCTTTCCAAAATGCCCAGGGACGACCTCCGCCCTCCTCCATCAGCTGATGCACCCAAGACGCATCACAAGGGTTCTTCTAGCTGTTGGACCTCCTGGCTTCACAAAAGGAGACTAGAGAGGGAAGTATGCCCTAGACTATATCACAAGAATTCTTCTAGCCATCATAAGTCAGAGAGGAAGAAAGAAGCCAAAGAGTAAGAGCCTAAATCTCGCTGGATCTATATCTCGGGCCATGGACGAAGGAGAGATGTGTTCTCCATGGAGGATGAGGGCAGTTATTTATAGCCAGGGCACCAGAAGAGATAAAGATGAGGGAACTAGAAAAGGCGGAAGCCAAAGATGCTTGATCCGACAAAAGAGGAAACAGACGACCCGTGAAGGGTTCAATTTCCAAAGGATGACCGATTCAGAAAGATAACTCCCCAAAATAGGGTTAACACGCGTACATCATGAATAGTGGGGAAATTTCTCTGACACGTCCACAAACTACAGAGCATGGTTCACAGAAATCGACTGCCCAGCGTCGCAGACAGAGTTGATAAGCTCACTAACAGCACCCAGGAGAAACGCCATTTCAAGCGAGAATCTGTCAATGACCAGTGGCGATCATTAACACCTAAAGAGTTTTCTAGGAAAAGATGCCTCTCATGTCTAAAAGCTAAAGGAGCCAATGCCTACATCAGGAAGATCCAAAAGCCTGGAGAAGCCATGGAAGAATCCCTAGGTAAAAGGGTGAGTCTTATAGGAAAGGAGAACGAAAGAACCAAAAGTGTCACATGGTGAACAGTCCTGGAAAAGTGTCAGATGATCTGTCACATTGAGGGAACAGGATACCATCAGTAAAAACAAATGAAGACTGATTGTATTATAAAAGGATTCAGCTATCGTTCAAATTAAAAAGAAGATGTTAGATTCGAGTAAATTTTGGAGCAAAAGATCATTTACTCCGAAACTGGGGGGCATGTGTTGACACCGTTTTTTGGAAAAAAACAGGTCAATAAGGAGCAGCTGATAAGAAAGCAAGGCAATCGGCCGATTAAAGAGAGAAGGATGGTCAACAGGACTCGCCGATGGTCAGGTCAGAGGAGTCCAACTCTGTCGATGGGTTGGCGGGTCAAACCGATCGGCCGATAGAAAGAGAAGGAGGCGGAAATCAAGAAAACACGCCCAAAGGAAAGCACGGCAGAGGCGGGTCAATCTATGATTGACAATGGGTCGAGAGTCAGTTTTAGGAAAGGTTTTTGACTCCTGCGTGAGTCTTTCTATTTTTAGTAGTATTCGTTTTCTTTAGACGCAAGCAAACAATGCCGTAATCGGCTAGGAGTCGGGTTGTCCTCAGAACATAAATAGCGACCCTGCATGGTCGGGAAAAAGTGTACACACCAATATCAAACAAACCGCCTCCGGGCAAACCCTTTACAATTTACAGCATCTACTTTACAGCATCTACTTTTCGGCGACTTCGCCACTGCGTTTTTTATCTTTTCTACAACGCCGTCCTTCAAGTTCATCGGGCTGCATCGATCGATCTCCGGCAAGCTTGTGAGTACCGTTTTACCGAATAACCCTAGGCTTTATCCTCCGGGCGCATCGCTGAGGTTTCGTCTAGTTCTTTATTCACCCCTTACCGATATTAGCTAGATCTGCAAGTTTTCGTACCAATTCTTGTGGTTTTTAGCTATTATCATCAATTTATCCCACTCGATCTAGATCACGTCGGCTTCTAACACTACAGCCGATTTCGACCTACTCGAGTGCTGACGTCACAATCGGCCGATCCAGACGATCTCTTATCCGTATCCTTGTGCCTCGGTCGCTCTCGAGCCGGCCGATCCCGCTTATTTGTATCGACCGATTGGCTGGTACACGTATCGCTAAAAGGCCATCGGTTCTCTAGCCGATCCCTAATATTTTTCCATTGTCAATCAACAGGTCAGATTGGCTGGCACGCCTCGCTAGAGACTGGGGAGTCACGTGTGTCACGCGCGGAGGTGACGTCCTATTTTCGCGTCAACACCTGTGCTTTGGCATGGGATAGACGAGGAGATTTTTTTACAACACAAACTAAATACGCACAACCCGCGGCCGCAAATTCGCCCCCAAAGGGGTTTGAACCGTGGCCAGCGGCATACCACGCTAGTGCCCTGACCAACCGGTCTAGGCACCGCTGGTGTATATGTTCCTGCCTGGTGGTGATGAGGACCATAGGATTGGGAGGAGCTACGGGCATGGCGTACTATCAACCTCGATCTTGAGGTCTATATCTCGATCTAGTAGACAGTACAAGCCTAGCTCGATCCACCTCCGTTCATGTGCCATGGAGTCGGCAGCCATAGTGAGCTAGCTCGGTGACTGGAGGGATGCGCTCCGTTCACGTATTGTTTTAGAAGGAACAACGTATCTGGAGTCTGGACTCAGTTCTTTCCTGGTCGTGTTACGTAGAACATGAGATCAAACCCATTTGTTCGAGTATGATTTTGATGATTCATGGCAACATGATCAATGAGACTAACCATAGTACTTGAGAATGTCTATGTAGACATTCTATGTTGAGTTATGATCCAAATTATACTGCACGAGAGAAGGTTGACTTCTAATGGAGCGAAGCGGAGGCTCGTTGCCGGAAGGCTTGGGTCGGAGCGAAGCAGTACGGTATGGGTCATATATCCCTGTTAGGATTTCCCATTGAGATCATTCTCTCATCTTCTTGTAAGCCGTCATTCAGCGTTGTAACCTGACTCCCGTAATAGTGAAGTTCTTGCTGGCTAGCGCCCGTGGTTTTTCCCTCTTGTGTTGAGAGGGTTTTCCACGTTAAATCTCATGTCCCTTTGCGGTTTGATATTTTACTTTTCGTCGATTATTCACCATCGTTTGTAACAAGTGGTATCAGAGGTGGTTTCAGATTAGGTTTCCACGATATCGTCGATGATGAAGTTGATATACCGATGTTGGATTACAAATTTACAAGACAAAGTTCTCGCTGTGGCAAATCAAGATGTGGGCTGCCCTGGTGCAAACTCATGATCTTGATGAGGCGCTGGATAGCTTCGGGAAGAAGAAGACCACTGATTGAACCGATGAGGACAAGTGAAAGGATCGTAAGGTTCTGTCCCTAATTCAGCTTCATCTATCTAATGATATTTTGCAAGAAGTGCTGCAGGAAAATACTACTTCTGCACTCTGACTCAAACTGGAATCGATATGTATGTCCAAGGATCTAACCAGTAAGATGCATATGAAGGTAAAGTTGTTCATGCTTAAGGTGGAGGAGGGTGGTTTGGTGTTGAACCACATATCTGTTTTCAAGGAGATCATTTTTGACCTAGTGTCGATGGAGGTGAAGTATAAGGATGATTAGGACATTGAAGTTGTTGGTGAGGCTCATGATGATGTTCAACACTTACCCTCTATTTTGCAGCTAGAGGAGGATTTGCCCATTGCTACTCGCATGTCTAAGAGGGGTGGACAATCACATTGTCTTATTGAAGAGTGTAATATGATTTGTTATGCTTTGAGTTGTGTTGAATAGGTTGATAGCAGTTATGAGCCAGCAACATATACTGAAGCCATTGCTTGTGGTGATCGTGAGAAGTGAATTGTAGCTATGCAGGATCAGATGCAGTCTCTTGAGAATAACTGCACATGGGATGTTGTGCCCTTACCTAAGGGAAAGAAGCTTGTTCGCTGCAAGTGGATCTACAAGAGAAAGGAGGGTTTATCTCCTAGCGAGCCTCCAAAGTTTAAGAGAAGGTTAGCTGCAAAAGGCTTTAGTCAAATTCCTGGTGTTGATTATAATGATGTGTTCTCTCCAGTTGTAAAGCATAGCTGAATTCATACATTCTTTAGTATTGTTGCTACACATGATCTTGAGCTTGAGTAGTTAGATTTGAATACTACATTTTTACATGGAGAGCTTGATGAGGAGAATTACAAGGACTAGCCTGAAGGGTTCATAGTGCCTGGCAAAAAAGAAATATGTTTGCAAGTTGAAGAGATCCTTGTATGGTTTAAAACAGTCCCCTTGTAAGTGGTATAAGGTTTGATTCGTTTATGTTGTCACATGGCTTTAAGAGGTCTAAATATATATGATAGCTGTGTTTACATCAAGTATGCTAAAGGATCACCTATATACTTCTTGTCATATGTTGATGATATGTTGATTGCTGCCTATTGACGGTCTATATGTGTATCAATGTTCGTTTGGATTGCAAGCGGACAAATCCTCCGTCGTAGTCAAGGGACCCTTCTTCGCTTAAGTGTGAACCCAAGGTATCGAATCCGTGGAACAAATGTGTGATGCAAGAATCAATGTATTAAAGCCGAAAACACCTTGATCTTCAAAAGGAGTGCTTTTGCATCTAACCACCAAGAAAACGAATCTAATCTATGGAAAACCGGAGGTAGCAAGAGATAGAGAGGGGGAGGTAAAACCAATCTAGAGAGATTGGATTGAGCTCTTGTTGAAGTTCCAACCAAAGAAGAACAAAGCAAATTGAATCTCGACCTCGTAAAAAGCCTCTTTAAATCATGGCTTCCGTTCCAACTCCGAAGACGCCCGCCTTTTGGAACCTTTGTCCTGTCACGACGCGCCCCTATTCGTTCGGGTTAGCCTAGGGTGAGTCCAAAGGACAAGATGAAAATGTTTGGTAGGTTAGGCATGCACCTCTAGCCACCACGGCTACAAGAACACCCTATGTGATCTATCTCGATAATAGATCGGGGAGGAAGAAAACCCAAACGAAGACAGAGTCGTAGAGAAAGCACTTGATCGCTAAGAATCGGATTGCAATTTGATAATTCGTCATAATGAATGATACATGGACAAGATCACCACTGGGATCCTACCTTAATCTTGCTCCTAGCTCCTGGAACTCCTACGTGGTCTTCCTTGCAAGGTTCCCACGCCGGCTAGGGAAACCCTAGTCAACTATCTCGACCCTCTCCTCTCCGGAATGGTGTCCCTCTCTTCTCTGCTCCTTAGCGGCGAATGGCGAATTAATCTATGTGTGGCTCTTGGCAGGGGGACTATAAATAGTCTGAGGGTCATCTAGGTCAAAGGGGGCGGCGAATGGGGCCCGAAATGGGCTGGGCCGGCCGGCCTGGGCCCACTTCGGCCCGGTTCGCGGCCTCCTTCATCAGTGATGCTTCTCGTGTCTTCTGGAACTTTCACCCTTCTGCATGTGGGCCCTTGACATCAGTTTCTCCACAGTTTGGATATGGCTCCTTGTCACGCAAGCTTCAGCATTTTCTGTCTAGGTCCTCAGGGTTTTCTGCCTTCACGGTTTGGTCCTTGGGCCACTTGGAGTCATGTTCACTTGATATCTTGACTTGTGCCGGGCTTCATGATCATCTCATGAGGTACTTCATGAACTTTACCTGGAAGTCTTGCATTTAGCACTAAAGTCCTGCATAAACAACAAACTCCAAAAACGACATGCAAGAGCGAACTTGATATATCAAGGGGGTTAGTACCAATGGATAAGATATTAAATTGATGCCAACACCGAAGGTAAACTCATGGCTAGGTTGACAGAAATTCACCGTCAACAGCTCCACCATGCTTAAACCTTGCTCGTCCTCGAGTAAGCCTTTGATGGATATCAGTGTTGCCCTTCATTCCTCAAACCCTGCACTTGATCATACACGAGAAAACATAATGCTCTCAAAATTTTAATTCGTTAGAATTCCATAGTGTACTAGCCTTCATACCTATGAAGGTGGATATCAATTAAGCTCTTCCCACAAGTAATTAAATATGCTCCCAAAATTCAAATGGATCTCAGAAATTTTGAAAATAAAGAATGAGATGAAAAGAGTTAAACCAAGCTCAAAAATTTAAATCACCTTGCATCTTGCTCATGAACTCTCATCTCATCTTGTCTCTCAAGCCTATTTATTGTACTCCTTTCCCTCTCAAAACATATATATATATGTGGTAGGCTTTATGTGGAGCTTTTTGGAAAAGTTTAGTCCTACCAAGATATTATTATTAAGATATTATCAAAACAAGACAAGCTTCTCATAGTCTTATCGAGACTCGTCAAAAAGATCATTGGCAAATAATGTTATTTCAAGGAGGGGGAGGGAAAAATACACACACTTTGAAATAGGTGGACATGTGCAAATGGAAAAGAGTGATCCTGAGGCACAAAGGAAGTTCTCATTATCGGATTGCACATGGTTGGAAAGATGAGTTTGGATCTTGATCATGAAGCTTTTTGAAATTCCTAATGCATTTTAGAGAATCGGGGAGTTCACTTTATTTTTTATATATTTTTTCTTTCTTATATATTATTTTTTTCTTTATCTCTTTTTTTCTCTTTCTTTTTTTTCTCTTTTATTATTATTATTCTCCCCTTGAACTCTAAATTGCATTGTACCTACTGTTGATGCTCACTAAATCTTATTTTTTATGCATCAACAACACATGAAAAAGGATTAAAAAGATATTTCAACAGTAGTATAGGGCTTTGGACTGATGAATTCCACGAGTTTTGGTGAATTGAATAATTTCAGGGACCATTCAGGAAAATACGAAAACAATGAAATTTAGAAGGCTCTGGAAGACTCCCGAACTTAACCAACGTGAGCTACAAGAAAATAAGCATCTAGAAGGAACGAGAAGACACCACACGAAGGCTGGGCCCAGATGGGGCCCACCACAGGCCGACCGGCCCTGTGGTGGGGCCGACCGGTCCCCCCCGGACGCCAACTCAGCCCTACTTCTGGAAGGTTCCTCCACCGCCTATGAGGATCAATCTAAACCACATGTTTAGGTCGGTTTGATCCTACGGTGACGGATTACCTCCTTCGGACTATAGAAACAGCCCCCAGACCCCCTGGGGAAGGGAGACGATCAGAGCAATCAAGAAGATCATTATCAATATGCCAGGGCAGGAGAAGAAGAGGATACACAAGAGATAGGATAGCTACTTCATAGTTCTAGATCTAGTTCTTAGATCTAGAACCTAGTTCTAGATAGAAAGTTAGATTCGAGTAGAGTTGAGCTTTGCTCCAGTTCCAGATCTGAAGTCATCAAGATCCAGTTCTTATATTGTTTCTCAATGACTATGTGTTATTTCAATATTATGTGTGCAATTGCTAAGTCCTTACTTTGTTCTAGTAGTATATTTGATATAGTCATGATTAATGGTAATTTCACGCACTTATTCGTAGAGCTCCTAGTATATTATGCGCGTATGCTAGGTAGTAGAAAGTATGTAAGCATGGTGCTTAGATATGATTTACTTGCGGATTCACCTTATGCTCCGGGTCGTGTGGTAGATCGTAGGTGTGACAGGCCTATTGAGTCCTTTGCAATCCATCCCCCGAGTATATGACTAGTCGATAATGGTTCTTGGGAGGATCATGTTTCGTTCTTGATCTTCTTGGGTAATCTTCGGGGTGCACACATTTATCCATGACTATGCTATATGTGATGATATACTACAATAGAATAGATGAACAACTAAGTCTTTGTATGCTACATAGAATTTGTGCCTCTTAAGTAAATCCAATTCTAATCTAACTTGGAAGTAGTATGTTCTATGCTCCACGTGTGCCTCTACCTGTCTAAATTATAATTATTTTATCATTTGGCTTACCCCTGTTAAAGTATGTGCCATACCATCAAAGTCTCATAAAGTAGTCTACTGCCATCCTTAGTCAACCGATACATCCATCCCATCTTCCCTGTGGATACGATATTTTTTAAAACCCATCACCCCGGGTGAAGTGCTCACCGGTATCCGTGCGCTTGCGGATCATTCATTTCTCTGTAGGCTTAGCAAATACCAACACCTACCTCCTCCCCCATGCTTAGACGTTTGCTCGTCCTCGGGCAAAGAGGTGATAGAGATAAGGTAGGTACCGGAAATATTTTTCCTTTGGAGAGATACTTGAAATCTTCAATATTGGCACCATCTTGCGATCTTCCTCGAGTTGATGATCCATACTCAAATGATAGGTTGTGGTCAAGGAGGTAAACACAAAGATGATATTTTTGGTTTTATGGGTGGATATCCGGCGAGGTTTGTGAAATTTCCGATGTGGAGATTCACAATGCACGGATAGAAAGGCTAGCACGCTTCCAAGGCACGCTTCTGCAACTCCAAAGTGAAGATCTGCTGTTGTGCCGCGTACAGAGTGTTGTTGGTGTCGTCCAAAGCGGTATTAACAGCAGCAAGCAGACTCCGGGCGTTGTTCAGCGTTCCTTCATATGCCGGAGCCGGAGCGATGTAGGTCTTGGCTTCCCCACTTGCTCTGAAGGGTGTGTACCTGCAGTGGGTATCCTCCAACCTGTCACGCTCTTTGTGGGAGAGCACATAAAGCGCCCTCCGAGCTGCCTCTGCTATGCCAGCGTCCATAGTGGTCCTGTGGGCCACATCATGATGCTTGGAGATCTCCCTCACTCCACGGAATGGAACGTACTCCTCCAGGATAGCCGCAACCTCCCAATGGGGCTCGAACCACAGGTGAGTCCACAGCTCACAATGGTAAACAGGGGCCTTATCATAGCCCAAGCGGAGTACCATAGCTCGCAGGTGGTCAGCCATGGGAATGCCCACTCCATCAACCATGTAGTGATATACATCCCAGATCACTTCCTCAGCTACTTCATCTTGCTCTTGCACTTCTTCCTCCACCACTGGACCGTGGTGATCATCCTGATCTTCTCCTGGCGCCTGCTCTTCCTGGTTTGGCTGATCAGCTGGCTCTCCTCCTTCTGGGTTCACCTCCTCCGGATCCTCCTCATCATCAGACACCACGATGAGGTCAGGGGCGGCTACTGGTGCAGCTTCCATCTCGATCTCTTCATCCATGTCTCCGTCATGGAAGTCGTTGTACTCTTCCTGTGGAGCATACTGGTGAGCAGCACCAGCGTGAGGAGTCTTCAATCGGCGAACCATCTGTAAGTGCAGTGTAGAGTGAGATAGATGGTAAGACAAAAAGGGGTGAGAGCTAAGAGCAAGCACAAGGTAGAGAATCCAGATTAACTCAAGGGTGAGGCAAAAGCAAGAATATAAGGTTAGTAGAAATAAAGCAAGCATGTGAGAGAAAGGCTTCTATGATTATAAAAATCCTTAATTCCGACCATTTCTATCTAGGCTAACGTCCTACAGTCAACACGGCTCTGGTACCACTTTGTCACACCCAGTTTTAAAGGCAAAACCAAGTGCATAGATCACGTGTGCGCCAGGATCAAGTTACACACACGCAATGACATTGTGAATACCAAAATCAGTGCCACACAAATAGAGAGTTATTACATGACCATAGTCTTAAACGAAACATAAATAACAAGTTCTCGCAGCGGATAAAGATGCCTCCACAGGCAGCTGACTGAAGGCACGCACACCTAGAACTCCTGGAAGTCACCGGGGTGGTCTTCAAAGTTCTCCCAGTCTGAGCAGCAATCCGAGTATTGTAGATACAAGAAAATAGACAAGCGTGAGCACGTGCCGTACTCAGCAAGGGGAAAACAACATAACATGCAAGGCCATATGGTGGATGGCTAAGGTTCAAGCAGTTTAGCATTTTAGTGAGTCAAGTTTTATTAGCAACATAATTACTAAAGAGTGTAAGTTCATACCAACCCACAATTAATAAAGTATATGCATCATAAATAAGGATAGAACAACTATTTAACATTTAAATTCCATAATTTAGTCATGTGAGGGTCCAGGCCGCTCTTGACCGTGAGCACGACTAACTAGTTAGTTTTACACTCTGCAGAGGTTGTACACTTTCACCACAAGCAGCGTAAAAGCTCCGAAGAACTTTGAACCCAACCATGCGGTGTTTGCAAGGCACCATACCACACTACCGAGGTGTGGTTGCATAGGGACGCTACATGGCCTTTACAAAGGTTCCCTAGCAAGTTATGACCCACAAGGTCCGGATCAGTTAGCAAGGTATAAAGTCCCCTAGCAGGTCGATACCCCACCATAAAAGAATAAGTCACCCAGCCCCCTGCTAGAGCGAGTCTATACCCCGCAGTACCGCCGATCCCTTGTCCTTATCAGGTAAGATCACCCCAAGCTAAAGTTCCTAATTACTAAGCCAATACCATTGCCCGTTAGTTCTTGTGGTTGTACTGTTTTCCTGGGTGGTTCTCCATGTTCCGATTAACATAACAAAGTGATCTTGTAAAGTAAAACAGCATAAAGCGGAACATAGAATATAAAAGTATCCCTGTAGATTAATACCATCCCAGTTAAGCATGCTAAGCCATAGCTACCATCAAGATTAATTACATTAACCCGGTTACAAGGCAAAGGTTGTAAAAGACTAGGCATGGTCCTTATCCTTAATAGGTTCCCGTCAAAGTTAATGCAAGCAAGAAAAGTAAATACAGTGAATTAAATGCATGTTATGTAGGACAAGTGGATATGCATCAAGGGAGACTTGCCTTCAACAAGACTCGGCTGCTCAAACTCTGGCGCGTCTTGATTTTCAAAGCCTTCGAACGCTTCACTCTCTACGCTCCACAATAATCACATACAAGCAAACAACAAGAATAAATAAGAAACAATCATCAAATAGTACTAACAGAACAAAACAGAGACAGAAAACTAATCTACACTTCGAGACGATCGCGTGGACATAAAGAACGCTAAAAACGGAACTAAAACGACCAAGATACGCACTAAAGAAGGTGTAAGGACTAAACTGTAAAGAAACTTAAAGGTTCTGGACTTAAACATAACAAAAGCACCTAACTGTAAAGAAACTCACTACTGCGGGAGGGTACTTTTGTAAAACCGAAAAGCTCTGGGGGTTTTCTGTAAAAAGGACAAGGTCATGCCGGTTTGACCGGTATTGACTTGGGTTAGATCTAAACCAACCCGTTGGATCTCGATCCAACGGTTGGCAACGGCTGCAGACGCAAGCGGCGGCGGCCGACTTAGATTAGATCGGTCTGGACCGTCGGATCTTGATCCGACGACTGCGGACGCACGCGAGCGCGCGGGCGGCAGCGAGCGGCGGCAGACGGCGGCGACGGCGAGCTCGCCGGTGCGGCACGGGATCGAGCTGGGGTGCTCGGTTTCGCGCATGGGTCACACCGGGATGTAGCGCGCGAGGCGGCAGACTCATCTAGGGCGGCGCGGTCGGCAAGGACGCGGCGGAGACGGTGCCAGGCTCGGCAAGGCGGAGCGGTGCGGCGGAGCAACTCCGGTGAGCCCACCTCGGTGACTCGGGGCACGGGAACGACGACAAGCGGCACCGGGGGACTCCTCACCTCCTCGCGCGACTCCGGGGCAGCTTCACGGCGACGGGGAGGCGACGACGGTGAGGGACAGCGGCGGCGGCGCTTAGGGTTTCGGCGGGGCTCGGGCGCGGGTGCACAGGCGGCTAGGGTTTTTCGTGCCGCGGCTCAGGGGTGGCGGCGGCCTTAAATAGGCCAGGATCTCGGTCTTGGCGTGCGGGCCACGCCTGGGAAGGCGCGCGCGCGGGCGGCACGGACTCGGACTCGAGTCCGGCTCGGGCTCGAACGCGAGGTGGGGGATGACAAGAGGGCCCCACCTGGCAGCGTCGGCGGGCGAGGGCGCACGGGGACGGGCCGGCGGTGGCTGCTGGGCCGAGCTGCGATGCTGGGCTGCAACGGGGAACGGTGGAGCGGGCTGCGGCGCGGGCGAACCAGGCCGGAAAGAAAGAGGGGCACCGGCGGACTATGGCTGGCTGGGCTCGAAGCGAAACTGGGCTGAAAGGAAGGGAGGGTTAGGGTAGAGGTTTAACTTATTAGAAAAGGCACAAAACAAATGAATTAAAATTAGAATTTGAATTCAAACAACCAGAAGTAATGCACCAGCATGAATGCAACAATAAATTCCTACAGTTCATTTATTTTATTTTAGAAAATCTTAAATGCCTAAAAGAAATTAAATGCAACCCTATAATCCTTAGGAGCATAAATAAAGGTTTCTATCAAATCTCTACCCCTAAAAAACGCGTAAGGGCAACGCCAGGCAGAACCGTGTTCTGCCGGCAGAGCCACGGCCTGGCGCGCTGACAGGCGGGCCCCACCCAATCCATCTCCCCCACGCTCCCGCAAGAGAGAGAGGATGGCGAAAAAGAACGGGCGTCCGCTCGCGTCGCCCCCGCGCGGCGACCTAGCGGCCCCAAACCCTAGCGCCGCCGTCCCGCTCTTCCTCCGCCCTGCGCCGTCGCGCCGCCGCCCGAGGGGCCTCTGGAGGCCACGAGGAGTCCAAGGACGGCGGCGACGCGACCGTTTTTCCCTGGCGCGGGCGGGGCATGGCGGGCGCGGCCGTCTCGCCCCTTCGCGGAAGCTCGCCGGCGCCAGCGTCTCCATGGCCAGCGGTGGCGGGTGGTCACGGATCCGGCCCCGTCTCGCCCGGAACTGGTGGCTGCGCGGCCAGGGCGCGCGTGTGTGCGTGGGCTCCGCCTACTCCTACTCCTCCTCGCAAATCCTTCTGACCTGCCTCGCGCTGCCGCTGCCATCCAACCGCGGTAGCCCTACTCCAACCCCACCTCCCACGTAGTGCTGCTCCATACGCCCCCTCTTCTCCACTCAAACCCTAACGCTGACATCCATCCGCCTCGCCTACGCAATTCACCGGCAACCCACCCCCGCCGACCTCCTCCACGACTCCCCTCCTCGCACATGGCTACCCGGCGAAGTTGTTGTTGCTGGGACGAGGGGGCCTCCCATTGATGCAGCTCGCCGCGATCTCCTGCATCTATGGTCAGGAATCTCTCTCTCTCTCTCTCTGATCTGGCGGTTTGGAAATTTTCTTCCTCCCTCCCTTTCTGACTTCCCAAATATATTTCAATCCTGAACTGGACTTGGGACATGGAGGCTGGGGCAGGACGTACTCACAGGCGCTACCCTGCTACCAGGTGGCTGCATCCACATCACCCCAGCAAAAACTATTGGGAAGTACTCATTCTGGTAAGAAACATACTAAGAAAAACGTTAATTACTATTGGGGACTAAGATTGGGAATGAGTATTGTGCAAATGGTAAACACTAATTTCTTACTAGACTTAGCTTTCTGCTTGCAAACTTGTAATCATTGGAATAAAATCAAAACAACTTTAGGTTTGTTGTTGGCTAAGGCTCCTATACTTTCATTTGCTTATTTATTTTTTGCTCACTGATGAATGGATGATTAGCTGACAATTAGAGATCCATGCATACAGGCCATAGCAAAGTTACTAATGGACATTCGGAAAATGATGAAAATGGGTAGTGCGTAACTGATATGAGAGATAATGAGGTACCGTTTATATTCATCTATGCACACTGTCTCTAATTGGAAAGGTAAGTTTTCAATTTTTTTAAAATAATTCAGCTCTAGATATTTATGGGCTATCCTTTCCCTGATGTACCGGTAGCCATTTGTGTTAGATAGTCGTACCTTTGATCTTTTTCTTTATTTTGGTGCTTTTATTTATAAACTGAATCTTCTCCTTTCCTGTCTAAACTATGTAGATTTATGATTCTACCTTATCCAAGTGAAGAAACACTAGCTAGACACTCCTAATGGTCTTCATGACTGGTGGAATGGGCCTGTTTAGCAAAGCAAGAATTTTCTAATGCCTCTCTACCATTCTTTACAAGTTCAGGATCCAAGAAATTTTGAAGGATTCAAAGGACAAGAGCATGAGAAAATACCATGCAGTAAGTTCACTTAAGTGATAGAACTAGCCTTAGGTGGTGTCGCTCTCTCGTTCCCGAGAAGGCGACGCCTTAGGTTTCTAGCTTTTAATGCAAAAATCAAAATTGTACCAGTGTAGCTTCTTGGATTGAACTACTGGAGGACTGTAGGCAGGTCTGGTATTTTTTCAAGTTTGGATAGGACTGCATGGTTTCTGGTTTCTGTAGATTACATTGCAACGACTACATCACCTTCATGGTTTGTTACTTCACAATTTTCTTTTCTTACTTGGATGCTCTTTCCCTTCCCATCTGAATTATCTCACCTTAGAAACGGATTGATATCATGTTGTTTGGGGCTTTGGGCATGTGGTGCTGCCTAAAGGGTTTGTGATTGACATTCCTGGAAGTTCATTTTACATGAATTGAATCAGCGAATTTGACCTGGTAGTCATCCACAAATGACTGAGATCGATCGATCCGATGATGATGTATTCAATTTCTCATAATGTTAATCTTTGGTTACTTGAGCTGCTGCTCTGATTTCTGTTTTCATAAACTAGATATTGTTTCTTGATTAGGTCAGAAGTAAATGACCTGTGTAGTCTATTGATTTGTGTCTAAAAATGGATGTCATGTCTGTTTTATGTGTAGCTTCACTTGATGTGACTAGGTGAGCTACAACTATGGCACGAGGTGTTGATACGACCATGTATGAAAATGTAATGTAAATGTTTTCCCAAAACTACTATTGCCCTATAGAAGAAATGTTCCAACTGTGCTCCATATTCCTAGGCGGCTAGCTAGAAGAAATGCTACATGAATCGTTTTCTTTTTGTTGAAAGATCCAATGCTGCAGCAGGAGACCTCAATTGAAATACACATTACTAAAGTAATACATACATCAAACAATGTACATTGTACCCTAATTTCCAAAAAAAACTAGGCTTGCTGTTTGTTTTCTTTCTAGCAACGGTATTGGTTTCTTGTTTCCTTGCAGAGGTACAAATAAATTGAATCAGCGATTTGGCATTTTTCCCTCTGAAACTGAATTATAAAATATCTTTCCATGGGTTTATTTGATCAGGATGATACAAGTATGTCTGAAGTCTGAGCAACTGGTTCTTCTAGAAAAAATGTTGGTATTCAGTAAGTATAAGCAACCAGCACATTGTTCCTAAATTGTTTCACTACCTTTTCTGAAGGAAATTAAAGAGGTCTTGCTTTCTTTTTTCAGAGAACATCAATATTCCTAATTTCATGGATTGGCTAATGACGAGAAAGCACGAGCATGACAACACCGAGCAGCCAGCGACCATCCTTCTGCAGCCACGACGCCGAGCTCACCCCCAAGGACAACACCTGCCCAAGGTAAAATTTCTTCCCTCAGATCTGAATGATATGGGTGCTACAAAATTGAAATTTCGAACTATGGCAGCATATGGATGAGTCCCCAAGTTGTTACTGTGAATATAAATATGACATTTGAACTATTTGTTTTGTCCCAACATAAGGCTAAAAGGATTTGGTTGATAGGGGGTTACGTGTGTATGCTGGCATAAATTTAATTTTCATTGTGATGTGTTTGTCTAAAATTATTAGAGAGCTCAAGATAAGATTGAGAAGCTTTGCGATTTCCCCCCTCTAGAGATGGCGGTGTAATTGCATTCCCTCCTATTCTTTCTGCAAAAATACTAGCAGGTTGGGCAATAATGTGCAATCATTATATCCTGCAAATATTTTATTACCAATCAACATCTTCACGACAATTATATCTATTTGGTTGCAGGGATTTTTCATAAGAAAGATAATATATTTGCAGAAAGCATGAACGTTCTGGCTTTTTTTTTTGATCTGAAACAGTCACTACAAATTCTGCAGGTAGCTTTTCAACAAATGCGAAGTCATTAACCTGACATTGTTCCCTTGAATTCTGCAATGTCACGAATTGCTTAAATTAGTGCGGAGAAACTAAGGTTATTTGTTCAAACTCTTAGACCTTCTGTTCAAACTTAAAGATGCTTGATCCTATTTAAAGTAGCACTTTTGCAAGTATGCTGCTTCATTTTTAAATAGACCATGCATATAGTGATGGATCCTTTTTATGATTGCTAAACGGTAGACATATTATTTTTACCACTTACTAATGCCAAGACATATTATATTTGTAACCTTTTAGATGTTGCCTTTCGCTTATACTGTTATTGCTTGAAAAACATGTCTCCTACATCCATGTTCTTTGTGCATTTTTTTTGCATTAAACTGAATTTTGTTCAGCAGCTCATGATTGATGGGACAAACTATAGTACTTGAGTTTTATTATTCTCTTGATCTCATCTTATTAAGTTTTCTTCATATCTTCTTGTCTTGATCTGAAATCCATAAATTTTTTTGATGTGGCAACTTAGAGATCTAGTAATCTAGCAATGATAGGGCTGCCGACAAATCTTAAAGGGCGGCCAAAGCTTTAAAGGCCGCTACACTGAACACAGTCAGTACATTTGTTTGATGAAACATATTTAAAACAGCTGATTTAAACACTGCTAGTACATTTGTTTGATGAAAACATATATAAAACAACTGATTTTTATCTTTATCTCAAAACCCCAAGTTGGTGTAACTATGGTTGTCTGATGGAAAGAAGATAGGCTTGTGCTGCATTTTCCGGGAGGAGTGACATGCGTCCTCGCAGTCGCAGTTGTGTACAACATCTTTACAACTTCAACTTTCTCGGTGTTCGGTGTTCAAATGAAGCATTGTATAATTCAAATCTGCAACCTTCTCAGATTGCTGGTGTTCAAGTCAAGCATTGCAATTGAAACATGTAACTTTCTCATATTACTGGTGTTCAAGTGAAGCATTGCATTGCTGGTGTTCAAGTGAAGCATTGCATAATTGAAACATGTAACTTTCTCATATTACTGGTGTTCAAGTGAAGCATTGCATTGCTGGTGTTCAAGTGAAGCATTGCATAATTGAAACATGTAACCTTCCCATATCTATGTATATACATATGTGTAGGAAAATCAAATGCCTTGTGTTCTTGTGTTTGTAGAAGTAATAAATAATTCACACGATGATATTTAACACTCATGATGAAATTTGTTTTGCCCGTAGTAACGCACAGGCACGATCCTAGTTTTATTCAAAGCTCAAATTTGTAAAATTAGGGTGTTACAAGTACATGGCCATTGCTGAAGCATGCCAGGAGTTGATTTGGTTTGAAAGGATTGTCAGTTGAGCTTTCTGGAGTTGATGCTTGCATTAATTTGTTTTCTGATAGTCAAAGTGATTTACCTTACTAAAGATCAGATGTTCCATGACAGGACAAAAGCACATTGAGATCAAGTACCATTTTGTTCGTGATGAGGTCGAAAAGAGTAAGCTAAAGGTATGCAAGATAAGCACTCATGATAATCCTGCTGATATGTTGACAAAGTCAATTCCTCTAAGTTTGAGCTTTGCTCAAGTTTAGTTGGTATAATGGATTAGCCCAAGAGGCTGTTTGACGCCAGAAGTATTTTGTTTCTTTTGTTGTGTTCAAGATGAAGGTTTTGGTTTATACTACAAGAAGGAATTTGTCTCAAGGTGGAGTTTGTTGAGTTATGATCCAAATTATATTGCACAAGAGAAAGGCCGACTTCTGACGGAGCAAAGCTGAGGTTCGTCGCCGGGAGGCTTGGGCCGGAGCGAAGCGGTATGGTACAGGTCATATATCTCCGTTAGGGTTTCCCATTGAGATCATTCTCTCATCTTTTTGTCGCCGGGAGGCTTGGGCTGCTTGAAGAGGAAAAAGGGGCCAGCCCATATGTGCCGACGGTTTGCTCGACAATATAACTAGGAAAACTATAACGACGGATGCTTAGTCGTTGTCATGTGAAATACCGACGCCCTCTCCCTCTCCATCTCCAAGCTTCGCCGACGGACGGTTTAATGGTACATTCATACTTATAACGACTCATGTTAGTTGACAATCAGGGGTTGTGGTATAGTGAAACGTGCTTCTCTTTTCCCGTTGTCTCCCATCTCCTTCCTCTTCGCCAGACGCATCCGGTCCGGATCACTAGTGAAGTAATCGATCCACAGCTCGAAGTGGCACGGCCCTTTAGGTCACACAATTCAATCACAACATCAAAATTTAGGTCATTGGCATCTTTTTTAATGACAGAGGTAAAAGCCTCTCGGACATATGCACTGCCACAAAACTGAGCAATTATGTCGTTGTCCAACATTTTCTCTTGAATCGTCGGTGCTATTCTGACGGGAGGGTACAGATCAGGCCACTGTCCACATGGCTGGCCCCTGGGCATGCATGCCTGCATGGCACCAATAATTCATCTGCTTGATGGCTCCCCCGATCGATCCAAGGACGACGACTTGACGATGACAGGGGCCGGGTCTCCCCTGCCCTATCATCTTCATCGGATTCCTTCGCAGTTACACCAACCGAGACATGCTTGGGCCCCTGCAGCAAAACAAGCTAGCACCACAAAGTCATAAATAAATCGAGCGACAAGGAGAAGAGAGACTATAGGCCGGCCCGGCCGGGCATAAATAATTTAGCTTTTGGTGATTGAGAGCAAAGCAGAAAGACGAGCGAGAAGAGAGTAGCTACTAGCCACTGCAGCAGGCATTTCTGTTTTTCGGAGAAAGGAAATCCTTCGACTGTATGCATGTATATGTTTCAAATGCATATATATGTGTGGAGGAAGATCAGAGATGTGATAAAAATTAAGCATCACTAATCGGAATGACTAGAGCAAAGTGCACTCGTTAGATGCCGATGGCCCAGCAGCTAGCTCATTGAAGCAGCGTCCAGTCTGCATGCGGCGTATGTATTTAGAGCAGGGTAGCCCGCATCAGTGGCTAGGGTACAGCTCCACATGGCTCGCCGCAGGGCTTTTTACACATGCCTCTCCGACCGACGACGACGACCCACGGCCACGGGGTCTACAGCACGCCGTCGTCCTCACCATGCACTTATTTGCTTGGGCCCTAGGAGCAGCAGCGGCCCACGGCCCTAGAAGTAAGAAAAATAACATCATCGACCATACGTTTGTATAATATATTTTTCAAAAAAAGAAAAAACAAAACGAGTAGTAAACTCGTATATACGGAGTATAGTTCTTTCACTTCAGAGTGTTTGGATCTATGGGGGATGCCATCACGGGACACACTCCACTGTCCACATGTCTGGCCATGCATGGCACCAATAATTCATCTTGAGGGGCCTCCTCCGATCCAAGGACGACGACTTGACGATGACGGGGTCTCCCCTGCTCGATCCCGATTCCTTCGCCGGCCTCATGCAGTCACCACACCCACCGTCCTTACCAATTACTCCACATCCGTGAAGGGCTCGAATCGTTCCAGAGACAAGCTATCTCGAGTCTCGACAATATATAGGTTGAGTCATGCATGCATGGTTGCGCCCCTGCATCAAAACAAGATCTAGCACCACAAAATCAGAACGCACTAATAAGCGAGCGAGCTGGGAAGAGAATAGCTATATATCCACTGCAGCAGACATTTCTGTTTTTTCGGAGAATGGAAATCCCTTCAACTGTGTTTCGACCGGATGGACGACGAAGATCAGATGTGATAATAAGCATCACTAATCAGAATGACTCCAGCAAAGTGCACTCGTTGGCTTATCAAGAAAACAAATACTGATTCCCGGTACCAATGCCGGTGGCCCAGCCACCTCCTGGATGCAGCAGCTCATTGATGCAGCGCGTTCAGTCTGCATGATGCGAGCCTCGCAGAGATACAAGAGCTCTGCATATTTAGGGATCAGACACCACCAGCAACTCCACATGGCTCGCCGCAGGGCTTTTTACACGCATTGCAGTACACGACGACGACGACGACCCACGGGGTCTCCCCTGCCTGCCCTGTCCTCCTTACCATTTATGTCGTCCCTCTCTCGGCATTCACCTTCATGATTCATTGATTATATCGTCCCTCTCTCGGCATTCACCTTCCAGCCATGGCCCGTCGTCTTGGATTAGACCACGCAGCGTATGAGTGAAATATCTCCATGAGCGCTGTACCAATCACTACCTCATTCGCAATCTCCTGTGAAGTCTAGATCTCCATCCAAGACAGAACAACCCTTCCACCATCCACACACATGCGCCATGGAGCGAGCCATGGTGAGCGCGGCGACCGGAGCGATGAGCTCCGTCCTCGTAAAGCTGGCGGAGCTGCTCCATGAGAAGTACAAGCTTGCCAAAGGGGTCTATAAGGATATCGAGTTCCTCATGTCAGAGCTCAACGTCATGAAGGATCTGCTGAATGATATGGCAGACGTCGAGGACGAGCAGCTCGGGGCACTCAACAAGGGGTGGCGAGACAGGGTGCGGGAGCTGACCTACGACGTCGAGGATTGCATCGATCGCTCCGTGGCCAGGCTCGGCGGTTATGATAGCAAAGGCGGGTTCTTCGGTGTCAAGCTGGCACGGAAGCTCAAGAAGACAAGAATGTCCCTTCAGATCGCTCATCATATACAAGAGCTCAAGGCTCGTGTCATCGAGGAGAGCGAGCGGCAGAAGAGATACAAGCTTGGTGGCCTCATCAGATCAAGCTCTAATGCTTCTCGTAATGAGGCGGACCTACGGATGTGCTCACTTTGGGAGGAGACAAAGAATATGGTCGGACTCGATGGACCCAGGGACGAGATCATCCGCTTGTTGATGCTTGCAGAGGGGGAGGAGCCCTCGCTGCAAGTGAAGACTGTGCCCATCGTCGGGTGTGCAGGCTTGGGCAAAACCACTCTCGCCAATCAGGTGTACCAGAAAATTCAAGGCCATTTTGAGTGCAAAGCCTTTGTATCGGTATCTCAGAACCCTCACATGAAGGATGTACTGACGAAGATATGTACTCAAGTTGGAGCAACCACAAGCATGGAGGATGATGAGCTCCGCCTCGTCAGAATGCTCAGAGAGCGACTCCAATCCAAAAGGTGTGGTTGCTTTGGGTCATATCTTACTTTAATATCTATACTAATAATGTAGGAAAAGGCAAAGTATTAAATTTTTTGCCTTTCATATTTTTTCAAATACAAAGTATTAAATCATATTTGGCTAGGAGTAGATATATATTACTGATCTACAGTTAGATCACCATCACAAGATAAAGAATGAAGCCGTACATGCATAGTCTTTTCTTTTTACCATATATAGTTTTATTAAATTAGAATCGCATATTTGCAGGTACATTGTTGTCGTGGATGATATATGGCACACCGATCCATGGAAGATCATTGGAGAGGCATTGGTCAAAACTAGCCCTGGTAGCATAGTAATCATCACAACTCGTCTGAGAGATGTGGCCGAGTCATGTTGTTCTTCTCATGGTGGTCGTGTTTATGATATGAGACCTCTTGATGACAACAACTCTAGAAGGTTGTTTTTCAAAAGAATTTTTGACGCTGAAGATAAGTGTCCTCATGAACTGGAAAGGGCTTCTGAAGGTATACTGAAAAAGTGTGATGGCATACCACTTGCAATCATTTCCATATCCAGCTTCTTGGCATTTGATGTACCACAATCGCCTGTTCACTGGAACAAGGTGAAAGAATCTATCAGTTCTCCACTTCAAGGAAATAAGTCTATTGAGACCATGAAATCGGTATTGTCACTGAGTTACTTTAATCTGCCACATCATCTGAGAACTTGTCTGTTGTACTTGAGTGCATTTCCAGAAGATTGTGAAATTGATACGAATCGTTTGGTGAGCAGATGGATTGCAGAAGGATTTGTTAAAGCAGAACCAGAAGAGACTCTATATGAAGCAGGGCTAAGGTATTTCAATGTTCTGATTAACCAGAGCTTGATCCAACCATGGAATGTGTGGAATGGCATGGTGCTGAGTTGTCGAGTCCACGACGTCATCCTTAATTTCCTTGTGTCCAAATCAGTTGAGGAGAACTTTCTTACCCTGTTGTACCCATCTGGACTCCCAGCTTCTTCTCGGGATCGCAAGGTTCGTCGCCTATCTCTCCAAAATAAGTACCAAGAGAATGCTGTTAAAAGGATGAAGTCCATCAAGCCTCATGTCCGGTCACTTGCATGCTTTGTGGACTGCCAAGAATTACTGCATCCTCTTACAGAATTTGAAGGTGTACGTGTGTTAGACCTGAAAGATTGTGGATCATTGATAAACGTGCACCTTGCAAATATAGAGGTATTACTCCAGTTGCGGTATTTGAACATTTCAGGAACAAGTGTCAGCGAGCTCCCTGCTGGAATCGGACTAGTCCAGCATTTAGAAACATTAGATATAAGATGGACTCCAGTGGAAAAACTGCCGTCAACTATTGTTCTACTTGAAAAGCTGGCACGTCTTTTCGTCAGTAAGAAGGTCAAGTTCCCAGCGGAAGGCTTCAGCAAGATGAAAGGATTGGAACAACTATCATTTTTATTGATCCATGGGCAACCACTCAGCTTTCTAAAAGAGCTAGGACAGCTTACCAACCTCAAAATCCTTGAAGCTGTTTGCAATGGCATTTCGGATTTCAATTATGAAGGTAGCGAGTGGGGGATCTTCACCTCTTCACTACGTGCACTGTGCAGCCATAAACTTGTAGATGTTGGGATATATAATGGGGATTCGACTCCCATCCCCATGGATTCATCGTTCCCTGCTCTTGACAGCCTCCGGAGATTTATCATATTCCCCATCAGCAGTCTCCCTATCTGGATGGGCTCACTTGTCAATCTCGAGTTGTTAGATCTCAGAATTAAACGATTCACTCCGGAGGATCTGCGGGTGCTTGGAGGCATGCCGGCTCTTGGGGCTCTTTCCCTATCTTTTGTAAACAGCTATGCAGGTCCTTTCACCATCGGCGGACATGAATTCCAGCGTCTCAAATTATTCACGGTCGGCACACTCTACCAACTGCAGTTTATGCCTGGTTCCATGCCTAACCTGAAGCACCTCAACATTAAACTCGCCTTCACCAAGAACAGTTACAGCGATCTCGGCCTCAACAAGGACAGTTACAGCGATCTTCACCTCGCCAGCCTCAACAAGGTCGATGTTGAAATCTCTGCCTGGCGTGACCATAGAGGAGGCGTCGAAGATCTGGAGGCCAAAATCCGGAGCTTACTTGATGCGCATCCCAACCGTCCCACACTAAACTTCAAACCATCCTTTGCCGAGGACGATCGCTATTCACTTGAAGGTGGGAACAATGAATAATAAGCAGGAGATTCACGATAGCAAGGTAATAAATAATATTTGTTCTTAAGCCACAGATTCCGATCGAGATTCATTTAACTTTGATTTTACTTTTTTTGTTTCTTGATCCTCATTTGTAAGACTCTTGTTCCTATTCTTTTAATATATATTATAATCAGGAGGGGTTTAACCCCACCTGTTTCATCAAAAAAAAAATAACTTTGATTTTCCTTAGCGCTTCCTTTATTACCTGCCCCGTTGATACTAGTTACTACTCTTTTTGGTGAACAGAGCAGGATCCTGGTCGACCAGTCTTTTCGGCAATCTTGTTCACCCAGTGAGGAAGCATCGTGTCAAGGCTACCAACATGCATGTGTGTTTGTTCACGACGCGTGTTCAGTTTCATCCCTACTATTTGCAGACTTCCATTATTCATAAACTATATTATTTGAAAGTTGTTTAGTTGCTCCACTTTAGCTTGTTGTTCTTGAATAAGCACTGGCATATCCATTTGCTCCGCCAGCAGAGGTTTTTTTTAACGATTTGCTCCATCCAGCAGAAATGGGTATAAACAAACTTTTTGGGCTGAGTCCCTTGTAATCAACTTATCACGAAGACATTTATTTGGTAATTTTAGTTGCCCCAGTGGCTTGGCATGCATCTCTGTCTTTTCCAACTGCAGGCCTCTATGAAAGCCCCTTATTGAGTTAACCTCTAGGATTTGAATTCTCATGATAATCGAAGGAAAAGTTTCATGAGATTCGGTGAATTCCTCGCCGTTGGTTTTGCTTTGGATAGCAGCCCTGCATGACGTTTTGGCCAACAGAAGCTTCGAGTGTGGTCAACTAATTTACTATAATACTCCTATTGACGCGAAAGTAAGACGTCACCCTCGCGCGCGACGCACGTGACTCCCCGGTCTGTAGTAAGGCATGCTAACCAATATGACCTGTTGATTGATAATGGAAAAATAAGGAAAACGTTAATCGGCTAGAGAGCCGATGTGTTTTCCGATAAAATCGTAACAGCTAGGTAGCTGATACGAGATAGAACAGATCGGCTAGATCAGCCGATATGATGACGTAGGCAGAGCGTAAGCTACCAGAGGCAACTTAATCAGAGCTACGCGGACGACACTTGAAACAGATCTAGCCGGCTATTAATGATTTAAAAATAGTAATAATAATGCGATAAAAGCCGACAGGAAGTAGTCTCAAGCTGGATAATTGGTGATAAAAGCTAGAACAATAAGAATTAAGATAAAACTTGCTAATCTAGCTGATATCGATAAATTGTGAATAAATCTAGACGAAATCACAGCGATGCGCCCGGTGGTTAAAGCATAGAAATTACTCGGTAAAGCGGAATTCACCAGCAAGCCGGAGATCGAACGATGCTGCCCGACGAGTTTGCGAGAACTTGTGAAAAAGGAAAAGGTACGAAGTCGAAGTCGCCAAAAAGTAGATGCGGTAAAGTAGATGCAAGAATTGTAAAGGTATTTGCCCAGAGGCGGTTTTGATATTGATCGTGTGATGATTCTAATACAATAGCCGAGGGTTATATTTATACCCTGGGCTCCTCTAGACTCCTGTAGCCGGAAGGGTTTAAAACTTCCTAATTAAAGACTCCTGACGGGTTACACAACCCACTGACACAAACTCCCCTAATTAAATGTCTAAACTAAAGGAAATACTAATATATATGGACTCTATTTCCCCTAATCCTTCCTGATAAAGCTAGCTTCCTTCGACTTGTCTGGCAAGAGAGCAGTGTGCAAACGTAACTAACTTGAAGTCCTCACGTGGCTTCTTTTATTTTAATCGGCTCTATCTTCTTGCATGTGCTTTCTTTAATATTTTTCTTCTACTCCGGCTTTACTTCTGCTCTGTCCTTGACGGCCGATTGCCCAACTTGCCGATCATCAGTTGCCCCAGCTGGCTTCTCTCGGTCTTTCTCTTTGCCGATTGTTCTTGGTGAATATTCTTGCCGATTACTTCTTTCTTTATTCTTTCCCCCCCACGTCATCTCTTCCTTTAACATGATTTGGCCAGGTATTTATTTCCAGTAGCCTGAATCATTATATGGTTAAATAATACTTTAGTTCCAATAAGCTTCCATGGAATTGCCAGCCTCTTGCACATGCTCCTTAGCTTGCCATAATAATTCTCCTTATTCTAGTTAATTCTGAATTCACGTGCTGCTTATCCTTTCCATTTTCTTACTTGCTGATCTTTGTCGGCCGATCTTCCCTGCCGATTAATCTCATTGCACTCCGTACCAGTTGATTCTTTTGTTAAATGTTCTGGCCGACTTACTCCTGCCGATAGTCTCCTACCTCTTTTTGACGCCGGTTGATACGTGTCAAAACGGTGTCAACAACTCCCTCCATTCTCTTATGATAGGACTATTTCATCTTAGCCCAATGACCAATGAGAAATTTTACTTATCTCATAAATAATGTTATTATTTTTACCTTGTTATCATATACATACACCTCAGTATTAATGTAATCACATACGTATACCAATTATATTTCTAGAAGAGTTATTCTGCACGAAAATCAAACAGTCTTCTATGTCAAATATGAGGTGACAACTGAAATGAGACCATCAAAAGAGAAAATTTGGTTTTACAAATAACCCTATCAAAGGAGAATGGAGGGAGTACTAACTGTCAATCTGATAATGGCATGTGATTAGTTTCGAACTCATCCAAATGATTTATTTTATATATGGCCTCTTCGAGAGCGGTGGAAACCAGCCCACATGTGCAAACTATGCAAACTCCGATCCAGACCACTAGATCTAGATCCAAAGGCCACGAAGAGAGGAGGGAACATTTTGCAGATAGCCGCCCGCCAGCCCCCTCCACCTCCCATGTTTTTTTTTTGCAAAACCCCCTCCCCTGATCCAGCACCCAGCCCCGGTCGCTATTCCCCTTAGCGCCGCCGCCCCCTAAAGTCCCCGCGCACGTGAATCTCTGCACGCCCCCCCCCGCGGAGTCTCCACGTGCTGTGCCCTTGGAGTCCCCGCGCGCCTCGATCCACTAGGGCTCGATCCGCCCCCAGGAGTCCCCGCGCCGCCGCCCCCTAGAGCCCCGATCGCGTACCGGCTTGCTGCTGGCCACCTCCTGGAGACTCCCTCCGCCCCGGATTGTGTAACACCCAAAATTCCATCACTAAATCAATGTAAGCAACATGGTGCTTTAGATTTAATTTTATAAGGATTAAATAAACTATCAAATAAATTCCAACCTTTAAATATTTAAACAAAATTTGAATAATTTTAGAGCAACAAGTGTTTATGCATCATAATTTGGATTGCATGGGTTTTGTTTGGATGAGTGTGGTTTTGAAAATCATAAAAAAAAGTTTAAACCCAAACCCCAAACCCTTTCACCCCTCTCTCCTTCTCTTTTTCAGCCTGTGGCCCATCTCTCTCCCTTTCTTTTTCCACGGCTCAGTTTTCTTTTCCCTCCGGCCCGGACAGCTCGCTCGGCCCGTTTAACCAGCCACCGGCCCAGCTTCCCTCTCCCCTCTCCCTTCTCTCGCTGACAGCCCGGCCCCGCTTGCCAGGGCCGTCTCCCACCTCCAGCGGCTCCCCTGCTTCGCTCAGCCACGCGCAACCGGCCGCATCCCCGCGCCCCCTCGCGTTCCCCCTCTCTAATTCCTCCTTCAATGCGAAGTGGAGCACCGACCGCCACTATTCCCTTCACCCTCTCTTCCGTTTCAACTCCAATCAAGGCCTTCCCTTGATTCCAATCAATCCGCCGGCCGCAATGGCCATTGATGGCCTCTCCGCTCCGGCCGACGCTCTCCCTCCCTCCTGTGCCCTATATAAACCGAGCTTGAAGCCCTGCGCACCCCCTTTCGCACCTGCTCACGCTCTGCACCTCTCCACCGCGCCTTGCGCAGTCGCCTGGAGTTCCGCCGCCGGGCCATTGCCGGCCGCTCGAAGCACGTCGCCGGTGAAGTCCCCTTCCATCTCTCTCTCTCTTTCTTCCCCTTCGTGTGCGAGTCTCACCCGCACCTCCCTTGTACTAGGAATCCCTATCTCGTCGCCGGACCGAGCCGCGCCCCTATCTTCTTCCTCAGAGCGCTGCCGAGCTCGGAGCCCGCCGTCGACGATCTCCCTCACCATCGCTTCTCCGCCGCCCGTTCCTTCTCCAGAGCGTCTCGGTGTGGTAAGCAAACCGTCTCCCATCGTTTCCCTTTACAGCTAGCGACCGCAGTACCCACCTCCACTCGCCGGTCATGCGCCGTCCGCCCCCAAGGACGCGATGCCCCGGTCGTCGCCCGAACCGCCTCCCTAACCACCCAGTTGAGTTCGCCTGGACCACATCTACAGGTAGGAGCAAACCGCATTGAAAACCGAGCACCAGAGCTCGATTCCGAGCCTCGTCGGCGGAACTGCCGCCGCGCGCCGCCGTCTCCGGCGAGCTGCCGCCGCCCGTCCGCTTGCGGACGTTGTCTGCCGCCCGATCGCGAACGGACGGTTCAGATCGCGTCCAGCCCCAGGTCAACAGACTGCGTACCGGTCAACCAGAGTCGCCCACCATCCTTTTTGCTAAAGAGACCCCGTAGTTTCTTCTTTTCGCAAGTCGGTCCTTCCACCCTTAGAGATCTTCACAGATAGGTCCTGTTTTTATCGTCCAAGCCCCTGAGCTTCTCTGTTTTTCTCGCCCGCAGCCCTTTGCCATCCTTTTGCACCTTAGACCCTCGGTTCTTGTCTTTTTAGGTTTTAGCCCTAGTTTCTTTTAGTTAGGTCCCTGGAAGCCTAGTTTCTTCACAGTTTAACCCCTGCATCTTGTTTTTAGTGTATCTTGGTCGATATAGATCCGTTTTAAGCGTTTTTGGTGTCCATGCGATCGTCTCAGCGAGCTCGTTTGTTTTAGCAGCATGTTTGTAGCTTTTGGATCTGTTTGGTGTACTGTTTTATTTATTCTATGCTTTCTTGTGTGCTCGTAGATATCGTGCATGTGTCAACTGAAGAGCCCATTGGTGTTGATCAAGAACAGCTTTTCAAGGAAGAGCAATCTGAGTTTTTAGGCGAGGAAGGCAAGTGGTCTTCTTCCCCCTGCATATTCTATTTTATCCTATATAATTGCATGACAACTAAGTTTACCTTTTATGATATTGCATAAATTTGATGGGAAATCCTTTTTAAGGACATGACTAGACTTTATCCTTATACCCTTGAACAACCTGGTTTAAATATGTTTTGGGTAGACAATGCTTAGTTGCTTTACCTTGGGTTGGTTGCAAATGAATCTTTTGTACAAATGAAAGTTATGCATGTTAATGATGATGCTAATGGTTAATACAAGAACACCTTAATTTAATCGGAACATGGAGAACCACCCAAGAAAACAGTGCAACCATAGTTTTTATGGCTCTGGCTTAGCCAATTAATTAGATGTACGAATTATCTGATAACCCTTGTCCGAAAGGAGCAGAGGGGGTTTGGAGTTGCAGGGGTATAGCCCGGTTCTTTTGAGGTAGCAGCCTTTGCTAAGATGCTGACCATTAGGGAGGGTTATGGTCCGCTCTGAACTGTAACTATGCGGATTGTTGGTCTTTTGCATGTCTTTGTAAAGGCTTCGTAGTGGACCCCTAGCCACTCACCTCGGAACTGTTTAAGGGTCTAGCTAACCCGGGCAACATGGGGAACACAAACTGTGGGTAAAGTGTACAACCTCTGCAGAGTGAAAACTGATCGATCAACCGTGCTCACGGTCAAGAGCGGCTTGGATGCTCACATGATAATCAAACTTAAAGATGGAACTAAATCATGGTTTCTTGTGGGTTTTGAGATGAGATATTTATAAATGTTTAAGTGGGTTGGTATGAACTTACATCTAGTAACTAGGTGTTTGTTAATTAAAATTTGACCAACTTATAAAATGCTAACCGCTGCAAAACCTTAGCCTATCCTTGTGGCCTTGCATCTTCCCCCACTTGCTGAGCTCCAACCATAAGTGTGCTCACCCTTGCTTACTGCTGTTCAGAGGAGAACAACGGTGAGGAGTACTACAGCGACTACGATGAGTTCTGAGGCATGCGATTCCCCAGTCAAGTGCCTGTGGAAGACTGAAGACGGAGCTGATCGTCTTAGTTATCATTGTTCGATGTTAAAGACCTTCGAGTCTACCGTCTGAGTGTAATAAAGATATTGTAATAAAGTTAAACCTTTGTACGTTTTTGAATGTTGTATTATGGTTATTCACTCATGACGTCTATCATATGTGTGTAAACTTGATCCTGGCGCACATATGAGATGCGTCCAATAGCGCCATGTTGATGCTTAACCTGCGCACCACTTCCACAAACTTCTCAAAATGATTATCAAGTTTACCTTAGAAGTAGCGTGGCTTGAGTTGCGGCATCTTCGTGTCTTCTCTCGGCATCTCAAACTCGGGCTCTGTCACACCTGATTTTCCGAAGAAAACCAAATGCATCTCATATGTGCGCCAGGATCAAGTTTACACACATATGATAGACGTCATGAGTGAAATATCAATAAACAGCAATAAAAATGTACAAGAGTTAAACCATTACATTATCTCTTTATTACACTCAGACATTAGACTCGAAGGTCTTTACAACGATCAAACGATAACTATGAAGACGTAACTTCATCTTCATCTTCCAAAGGCACATGACTGGGGGCACGCAAGCCTCAAAACTCATCGTAGTCGTTGAAGTACTCTTCTCCAGTGTTCTCCTCTGAACAGCGGGTAAGCAAGGGTGAGCACACTTATGGTTGGAGCTCAGCAAGTGGGGGAAGATGCAAGGCTATCAAGGATAGGCTAAAGTTTTGCAGCGGTTAGCATTTTTAATGTTGGTCAAATTATATTAGCAAGCACCTAGTTACTAGATGTAAGTTTATACCAACCCACTTAAGCATTTAGGAAAGCATCACCTCTCAAAAACCCACAAGAAACCACGATTTAATTCCATCTTTATGTTTGATTATCATGTGAGGGTCCAGGCCGCTCTTGACTGTGAGCAGCTTATTGATCAGTTTTACACTCTGCAGAGGTTGTACACTTTCACCACAGCTCGCGTAAAAGTTCAGAAGAACTTTGAACCCAACCAAGCATGTGCTGATCAGGCACAATACCACACTACCGAGGTGTGGCTGCATAGGGACGCTACGAAGCCTTTGCAAAGATATGCAGAAGACCAACAACCCGCGACAGTTATAGCAGCGAAGCGGACCATAACCCTCCCTAGTGGTCAGCATCTTAGCAAAGGCTGCTACCCCAAAAGAACCGTGCTATACCCCTTCAACTCCGGCCCCCTGTGCTCCTTTCGGATAAGGCTATCAGATAATTCCACACACCTAATTAATTGGCTAAGCCAGAGCCATATGGACTGTGATTGCACTATTTTCCTGGGTGGTTCTCCATGTTCCGATTAAACCATATGATCTTGTTATTAACCATAAGCACACACACATATATATATATATAACCAAAGTTATCATGATCAACATTCAACATATTGTAAAAGATTCATTTTAACCATCCCAAGTTATAGCAACTAAGCATTTCTACCCAAAACATTTATTTAAAAGGGTTGTCCAAGGTAATAGGGATAAAATTCTAGTCATGTCCTTAAAAAGGTAATTTTCCCATCAAATTTATGCAATACAACATTTGAATGTAAATGTTAATTAACATGCAATTATCTAGGACAAACAGGAATATGCAGAGGGAGAAGTCCACTTGCCTTCCTTGCTTAAACACTGGGGTTCTTCTTCTTCAAACACTTGCTCTTGATCCGCTCCAACTGGCTGCTCACTCGAAACTGGCACGATGTCTACGAGCATACAAGAAAACATACAATAAACAAAACAACACACCAAGCATGAAAAGCTTAAAGAGAGAACAAGGGTTGGCTCTAAGAACGCGAACACAAAAGCACTAGGAACTATCGGGAGATTTGGATGGTCACAAACAAGAGCTAGCTATGTGCTTGGTATATTTTAATTTAATAAAGATGTGCATAGGTTATTTCAAAGAAATACCCTATTTACCATTAAGCAAGTTATTTTATATTTAAAAGACGGTACAAGCCTAGTCCAATTTTATCTATAAATATTTAAGTTTGATTTATGCAAATTAAACATTTAATTCAAAAGAAGCATGTGAAAGCATCTAGGCGTTTATCTTTATATTTCGAGTTGAACTAATCAAATTATAACTTAAAAACACATTTATTTTTATATTAGCCAAATTAACATTTAATTAGAAAAACTCGAGACATAACCTATGTTGCTTTTATTTAGGAAGCAAATTGCATAAATATTACTCAATTTAAGTTTGATTATGAAAACCAAGGTATACATCTAATTAGCTTTTAATTATAAGAAATATTTACCTAGTATTAATCATATTAACTTTCTTATGAAAACACGTGTTAATCTCTAATTAGATTCTATTTAGAAAAACATGTGTATAAGGATTTAATCATATTTAACATTTAAATAAATTATAAAACACAGAACATGTTCAACATTGGTCCTAACACGTAGTTTGAGTTGATATGAACCTAACGCAACTTGAAACGGTGGAAATGGAGCTACAACGCAAAAGATACGGCCAAAACAAGGTTCTAAAACTGACGGGCTTGAAAAGACGGTCGCGTGGACACCAAGAACGCTTAAAACGGATAAAAGACGGAAAAGATATGGCTAAAATAAGGTTCAGGGGCTTTTCTGTGAAGAAACAGGGCTTCCAGGGGCTTAACTGCAAGAAACCAGGGGCTAAAACATAATTATACATATAAACAGAGGGGTTTATATGCAAAGAGTGATGAAAAGGGCCTCTGGTGAAGGAATCTAGGAAAACCAGGGGCTAGATTATAAAAATAGGGACCTATATGAAAGGTTTCTTATAGGTGGAAGGGCATGGTTGTGAAAAGGAGAAGCTCAAGGGCTTTTAAGCAAAACACCGGTGACGGTTCCGGGTTGACCAGTACTTGGCCGGTTGACTTGGACCGAACAGATCTAGACCGTCGATCAAGGAGTGGACGGCCGAGGTAAAACTGATAGTTCAAGGGTCAAAAAGTAAAGAAAAGGACCTGAACGTAAGGATTTCTGCTAGTGGGAGGGTATAGTTGTGATTCTGGAAAACACGGGGTCATTTTTGAAAAGTGGTGGCGGCCACGCTAGGTTGACCAGGGATTGGGCCGATCCAGACCGTCCATCGCGGATCGGGCGGCTGACGCGGCCATGGACCGCGCCGTGGACCATGGTCCACGGGTCTACGGTGGACCGAAGCCAAGGGTTACACCCTGTTTTGATCTGGACCGCCCACTCGAGATCAGACGGCCCTGGACGCGTGCAAGCGATGTGCGACTGCGGGGTAGCGGCAGACGGCGACGCCCGGCGGAGCCGGCGGCGGAGCTCGCTGGAGCTCGCTCGATCTCGAGCTCTGGTGCACGGTTTTGAGCGCGGTTTCGACCTACGTGGAGCTGGGAACGAGGCGAACCTATACAGGGGCTCAGGGAGGCAGGTCGGGCGGCCACGACGGTGCGCACCGCAAGGGGGCGGCGTGGCCAATGGCGGCGACGGTGCTAGACACCACGGAGTGCGAAAAAAAGAAAGAGAGGTGGCTTCCTCACCTCGCTGTGATGCTCCGACGAAGAGCACGACGTCGGGGATGAAGCAAAGACGGAGATCGATGATGGCGGGTGCGGTCGGGATGCGCCGGCGGAAGAAGAGGGTAGGGGCTCCGGGGTGCTGCTCGGCCTGGCGACGGGGTTCCTGTACAGGGTTCGGCTCGGGTGAGCGACGAGCACGAAGAAGAAGGAAGAAGGAAGGGTAGGGGTCACTTCACCAACGGCGAGGAGTTCGGGCGACCAACAACGGTGCGGCGGCCGGAATTCGACGGCGACGGCGCGAGTGCGAGGATGGGGTGTGCAGGAGCATAAGCGGTGTGGAAAAGAAACGCGTGATGCACGAGCTCGGCTCTTATAGGAGAAGGGAAGGAGATGGAGCGACGACCGGCAATGGCCATCAATGGCCAGGGGAGGCGCCGGCGGTTTCGATTCGAATTCAAGGGGCGCCTTGAAGGGGGGTAACGGAAGGGGAGAGATGGCGGTCGGTGGGGCTTCACTGCGCCTTGAAGAGCAGATTGAAGGAGGGGAAGACATGGGAGGCGCGGTGGTAACGGCCGGCGGCCGCGGCTGCAAAGGAGCAGGGGGAGGCGGCGGGAGGTGGGGGTAGAAGCTGACGAGCGGGCCCCAGGTGTCGGCCGCTGATGAGAGAGGAGAGGGGGTGAGTTGGGCCGCGGGGAAACTGGGCCGCGAGGGAGAGGAAACGGGCCGCGTGTGAAAGCAAAGGCCGGCGGCCTGCTGCTGCCCTTGGGCTGGAAAAAGAAGGGAGTGGGGGCCGGCTGGGCTGGCTAGAAAGAGAGAAAGGGGAGGGTTTGGTTTGTTTTTTTTAGCTCTTTTTTTTTTCAAAACCTTTTCTTTTTAAAACCCATTCAAAACTTCAAACACTTCAAACCTTTCAAACTTTAAACACTTATTTTGAAACTTTTCAAAACCACACACTATCAACAAAAAACCATGCATTTCAAATCATGATGCACAAACACTTATTGCTTCTAAAATTACTCAAAAGTGATATTTAAATATTTTAGAGCCAAATTTATTTGATAATTTATTATTTCCTTAGAAAACAAAAACTAAACACTATGTTGCTTACATTATTTTAATGATGGAATTTTTGGGTGTTACAGGCTCTTCGGTGACGATCTCGGTAACCTTCTCCTTAGAAAATTCCTCCACCTCGGTAGATGGTTTAGGCTTTCTAGCTCCCGCGAAATGTTCCGGATCTTCGATCTCCTTTCCCGAACGAGTTTGAATGGCCTTTGCCGTCTCGGGACCTTGAGGTTGTCTCGGTAGCTTCCCTTCATTAGCGGATAGGCCCCTAGCAAGTTGTCCCACTTGTGTCTCGAGCATCTTCATCATGTTGAGCACTTGATGGTTGGAGATTCCGACCTCCTTACCTTGCTATCGATGTTCTCCAACACTTTGTCTATCGCTTTGAACTTAGTGACGGTGTCCTTGTTGATCTTAGCTTGCTCGTCCATGAAATCCTTCAATTGCATACAAAGAGGAACCGAATTTGGAATGGACGAACTTGCATTAAATTGAGGTCTACCTTGCCCGTAGCGGAAGTTCAGCAAATCTCCCTTCGTCATGTAGTCGAGCATCTTGGCTTCCTCCGGGCAATCCTTTTGGACATGGCCATACTCCCCACACTCTTCACATGTGGACCTTGCTTCGGCAGCCTTTAGGTCTTGAGCTTCTTTCTTTTCTATCTCTATCTTCTCCAACCTCCTCATGAGCGAGTCAATCTTGCCTTCAAGTAGATCTTCCTTCTCCACTTGCAATACTCCTTTGACATTCTCCGTGGGTTGAACCGGAAGTAGGCGTCCAGATGACGCCCATGTATCATTGTCCACGACCTTCAGTTGGTGTAAGCTCGATGATGGATCCTCCCGCCGATGCATCAATAATCGTCCTTGACGCCATGGTAAGTCCTTGATAGAACTTTTGAACAAGATCTTTCTTTGGGAACTTATGATGCGGCACGGCCCGAGTGTACTCATTGAAGCGCTCGAAAGCTTCCGATATGGTCTCCGTAGGATATTGAGCAAAAGTAACAATCTTATTGCGCAAGCTTTGAGTCTTACCCGGTGAGTAGTATTCCTTCATGAAAGTTCTCATCAAAGCCTCCCAATTTTGCACCGTCTCCGCCGGTTGAGTGTAGAACCATTGCAAAGCTTTTCCGAGTAGCGAGAATGGAAAGAGCCTTGCCCTCATTTGGTTTTGAGTCACCCCGTCCATGTTGAATGTTTGACATAGTTGAATGAATGCTTGGAGGTGAAGGTTGGGATCCTCTTTACTGGTGAAGGGTGAATGTTGCACCATGCGGATTCTTGAGGTCTTGATCTCGAACGGTCTTCCGATCTCCGCGAGGTTCAAGATGGGTAGGTTGACGATGTCCGGGGTGCATAGCTCCCCGATCTTGCGCTCCGGCTGCAGTTGTTCTCCCATTGGTTGCAGTTGAAGTTGATCCTCCTAGGGTTTGGAGGTGGTGATTCCTTTGGAGATTCCGACGATCTTTCGGCCTCCGCTTTTGGATCTGCAAATTCTAGCTTTTTAGCTCGTGCTTCCCGTCTCTTTAGCCAAGTTTTTCTGGATCATCAACAAAATTGTCGGGTTTGTTGGAGAGGTAGCCGTCCATCTCCTGTTAGGGTTAGCAATAAACAATATATATACAAAAACAAAAATAAAAACAAATCTAAGAAAACTAGGGTTAGTCAAAAACTAGATTAGATTGATTTTAAGGATGATCAAAAGTTAGTAGATGCAAAAAGAAAAACCAAAAGAAAATTGAAAATATTCACAAAAAGCAATAAAAGATCGAATCTTGATCACTTGTTCCCCCGCAACGGCGCCAGAAAAAGGGGCTTGTTGACGGTCTATATGTGTATCAATGTTCGTTTGGATTGCAAGCGGACAAATCATCTGTCGTAGTCAAGGGACCCTTCTTCCCTTAAGTGTGAACCCAAGGTATCGAATCCATAGAACAAATGTGTGATGCAAGAATCAATCTATTAAAGCTGAGAACACCTTGAACTTGAAAAGGAGTGCTTTTGCATCTAACGTAGAAAACACCAAGAAAACGAATCTAATCTATGGAACACCGGAGGTAGCAAGAGATAGAGAGGGGGAGGTAAAACCAATCTAGAGAGATTGGATCGAGCTCTTGTTGAAGTTCCAACCAAAGAAGAACAAAGCAAATTGAATCTCGTAAAAAGCCTCTTTAAATCATGGCTTCCGTTCCAACTTCGAAGACGCCCGCCTTTTGGAAACTTCGTCCTGTCACGACGCGCCTCTTTTAATGCGGGTTAGCCTAGGGTGAGTCCAAAGGACAAGATGAAAACGTTTGGTAGGTCAGGCATGCACCTCTAGCCACCACGACTACAAGAACACCCTATGCGATCTATCTCGATAATAGATCGGGGAGGAAGAAAACCCAAACGAAGACAGAGTCGTAGAGAAAGCACTTGATCACTAAGAATCAGAATGCAATTTGATAATTCAACATACTGAATGATACATGGACAAGATCACCACCGGGATCCTACCTTGATCTTGCTCCTAGCTCCTAGAACTCCGACATGGTCTTCCTTGGAAGGTTCCCACGCCGGCTAGGGAAACCCTAGTGAACTATCTCGACCCTCTCCTCTCTGGAATGGTGTCCCTCTCTTCTCTGCTCGTTGGCGGCGAATGGCGAATTAATCTCTGTGTGGCTCTTGGCAGGGGGACTATAAATAGTCTGAGGGTCGTCTAGGTCAAAGGGGCGGCGAATGGGGCCCGAAATGGGCTGGGTTGGCCGGCCTGGGCCTACTTCGGCCTGGTTCGCGTCCTTCTTCATCGGTGATGCTTCTCGTGTCTTCTGGAACTTTCACCCTTCTGCATGTGGGCCCTTGGCGTCAGTTTCTCCGCGGTTTGGATAGGTCTCCTTGTCGCGCAAGCTTCAACATTTTCTGTCTAGGTCCTCGAAGTTTTCTGCCTTCACGGTTCGGTCCTTGGATCACTTGGAGTCATGTTCACTTGATATCTTGACTTGTGCCGGGCTTCATGATCTTCTCATGAGGTGCTTGATGAACTTTATCCGGAAGTCTTGCATTTAGCGCTAAAGTCCTGCATAAACAACAAACTCCAAAAACGACATGCAAGAGCGAACTTGATATATCAAGGGGGTTAGTACCAATGGATAAGATATTAAATTGATGCCAACACCGAAGGTAAACTCATGGCTAGGTTGACGAAAATTCACCGTCAACACTGCCAAGAGCAGGAAAGAGATCACTACATTGAAGAAATTGTTGAGTAGTGAGTTCGATATGAAGGATCTTGGTGCTGCTAAGAAAATTCTAGGTATGAAAATTACTAGAGACAGAAATGTTGGTTTATTATTTCTTAGTCAGCATGGTTACATTGAGAAGGTTCTTCAGCGTTTCAACATGCATGAAACAAAGCCTATTAGTACTGATATTGCACCGCATTTTAAATTATCTGCTGAGCAGTGTGCTAGTTCAGATGATGGTATTGAGTACATGGCAAAAGTTCTATAGCGTACGTAGTGATGTTGATTCTTTGATGTATGCTATGGTTTGCTCTCGCCCGGATTTGTCTTATGCTATGAGTTTGTTTAACAAATACACGTGTAATCCTGATAAAGAAAACTCGAGGGTAGTTCAGTGGATTTTTAGGTATCTCTGAGGGACAACAGATTATTGTTTGATGTTTGGCAGGACATATAAGGGACTTATTAGATACGTGGATTCAGTATGCTGGTGATTTGGACATGCGAAGGTCACTCACAAGTTATGTGTGTTACTGTTGGCAATTGTGCTGTGAGTTGGGAGGCTATTTTGCAGCATGTTGTTGCTTTGTCTACTACTGAGGTTGAGTACATGGCCATTGCTGAAGCATGCCAGGAGTTGATTTGGTTTGAAAGGATTGTCAGTTGAGCTTTCTGGAGTTGATGCTTGCATTAATTTGTTTTCTGATAGTCAAAGTGATTTACCTTACTAAAGATCAGATGTTCCATGACAGGACAAAAGCACATTGAGATCAAGTACCATTTTGTTCGTGATGAGGTCGAAAAGAGTAAGCTAAAGGTATGCAAGATAAGCACTCATGATAATCCTGCTGATTTGTTGACAAAGTCAATTCCTCTAAGTTTGAGCTTTGCTCAAGTTTAGTTGGTATAATGGATTAGCCCAAGAGGCTGTTTGACGCCAGAAGTATTTTGTTTCTTTTGTTGTGTTCAAGATGAAGGTTTTGGTTTATACTACAAGAAGGAATTTGTCTCAAGGTGGAGTTTGTTGAGTTATGATCCAAATTATATTGCACAAGAGAAAGGCCGACTTCTGACGGAGCAAAGCTGAGGTTCGTCGCCGGGAGGCTTGGGCCGGAGCGAAGCGGTATGGTACAGGTCATATATCTCCGTTAGGGTTTCCCATTGAGATCATTCTCTCATCTTTTTGTCGCCGGGAGGCTTAGGCTGCTTGAAGAGGAAAAAGGGGCCAGCCCATATGTGCCGACGGTTTGCTCGACAATATAACTAGGAAAACTATAACGATGGATGCTTAGTCGTTGTCATGTGAAATACCGACGCCCTCTCCCTCTCCATCTCCAAGCTTCGCCGACGGACGGTTTAATGGTACATTCATACTTATAACGACTCACGTTAGTTGACAATCAGGGGTTGTGGTATAGTGAAACGTGCTTCTCTTTTCCCGTTGTCTCCCATCTCCTTCCTCTTCGCCAGACGCATCCGGTCCGGATCACTGGTGAAGTAATCGATCCACAGCTCGAAGTGGCACGGCCCTTTAGGTCACACAATTCAATCACAACATCAAAATTTAGGTTATTGGCATCTTTTTTAATGACAGAGGTAAAAGCCTCTCGGACATATGCACTGCCACAAAACTGAGCAATTATGTCGTTGTCCAATATTTTCTCTTGAATCGTCGGTGCTATTCTGACGGGAGGGTACAGATCAGGCCACTGTCCACATGGCTGGCCCCTGGGCATGCATGCCTGCATGGCACCAATAATTCATCTGCTTGATGGCTCCCCCGATCGATCCAAGGACGACGACTTGACGATGACAGGGGCCGGGTCTCCCCTGCCCTATCATCTTCATCGGATTCCTTCGCAGTTACACCAACCGAGACATGCTTGGGCCCCTGCAGCAAAACAAGCTAGCACCACAAAGTCATAAATAAATCGAGCGACAAGGAGAAGAGAGACTATAGGCCGGCCCGGCCGGGCATAAATAATTTAGCTTTTGGTGATTGAGAGCAAAGCAGAAAGACGAGCGAGAAGAGAGTAGCTACTAGCCACTGCAGCAGGCATTTCTGTTTTTCGGAGAAAGGAAATCCTTCGACTGTATGCATGTATATGTTTCAAATGCATATATATGTGTGGAGGAAGATCAGAGATGTGATAAAAATTAAGCATCACTAATCGGAATGACTAGAGCAAAGTGCACTCGTTAGATGCCGATGGCCCAGCAGCTAGCTCATTGAAGCAGCGTCCAGTCTGCATGCGGCGTATGTATTTAGAGCAGGGTAGCCCGCATCAGTGGCTAGGGTACAGCTCCACATGGCTCGCCGCAGGGCTTTTTACACATGCCTCTCCGACCGACGACGACGACCCACGGCCACGGGGTCTACAGCACGCCGTCGTCCTCACCATGCACTTATTTGCTTGGGCCCTAGGAGCAGCAGCGGCCCACGGCCCTAGAAGTAAGAAAAATAACATCATCGACCATACGTTTGTATAATATATTTTTCAAAAAAAGAAAAAACAAAACGAGTAGTAAACTCGTATATACGGAGTATAGTTCTTTCACTTCAGAGTGTTTGGATCTATGGGGGATGCCATCACGGGACACACTCCACTGTCCACATGTCTGGCCATGCATGGCACCAATAATTCATCTTGAGGGGCCTCCTCCGATCCAAGGACGACGACTTGACGATGACGGGGTCTCCCCTGCTCGATCCCGATTCCTTCGCCGGCCTCATGCAGTCACCACACCCACCGTCCTTACCAATTACTCCACATCCGTGAAGGGCTCGAATCGTTCCAGAGACAAGCTATCTCGAGTCTCGACAATATATAGGTTGAGTCATGCATGCATGGTTGCGCCCCTGCATCAAAACAAGATCTAGCACCACAAAATCAGAACGCACTAATAAGCGAGCGAGCTGGGAAGAGAATAGCTATATATCCACTGCAGCAGACATTTCTGTTTTTTCGGAGAATGGAAATCCCTTCAACTGTGTTTCGACCGGATGGACGACGAAGATCAGATGTGATAATAAGCATCACTAATCAGAATGACTCCAGCAAAGTGCACTCGTTGGCTTATCAAGAAAACAAATACTGATTCCCGGTACCAATGCCGGTGGCCCAGCCACCTCCTGGATGCAGCAGCTCATTGATGCAGCGCGTTCAGTCTGCATGATGCGAGCCTCGCAGAGATACAAGAGCTCTGCATATTTAGGGATCAGACACCACCAGCAACTCCACATGGCTCGCCGCAGGGCTTTTTACACGCATTGCAGTACACGACGACGACGACGACCCACGGGGTCTCCCCTGCCTGCCCTGTCCTCCTTACCATTTATGTCGTCCCTCTCTCGGCATTCACCTTCATGATTCATTGATTATATCGTCCCTCTCTCGGCATTCACCTTCCAGCCATGGCCCGTCGTCTTGGATTAGACCACGCAGCGTATGAGTGAAATATCTCCATGAGCGCTGTACCAATCACTACCTCATTCGCAATCTCCTGTGAAGTCTAGATCTCCATCCAAGACAGAACAACCCTTCCACCATCCACACACATGCGCCATGGAGCGAGCCATGGTGAGCGCGGCGACCGGAGCGATGAGCTCCGTCCTCGTAAAGCTGGCGGAGCTGCTCCATGAGAAGTACAAGCTTGCCAAAGGGGTCTATAAGGATATCGAGTTCCTCATGTCAGAGCTCAACGTCATGAAGGATCTGCTGAATGATATGGCAGACGTCGAGGACGAGCAGCTCGGGGCACTCAACAAGGGGTGGCGAGACAGGGTGCGGGAGCTGACCTACGACGTCGAGGATTGCATCGATCGCTCCGTGGCCAGGCTCGGCGGTTATGATAGCAAAGGCGGGTTCTTCGGTGTCAAGCTGGCACGGAAGCTCAAGAAGACAAGAATGTCCCTTCAGATCGCTCATCATATACAAGAGCTCAAGGCTCGTGTCATCGAGGAGAGCGAGCGGCAGAAGAGATACAAGCTTGGTGGCCTCATCAGATCAAGCTCTAATGCTTCTCGTAATGAGGCGGACCTACGGATGTGCTCACTTTGGGAGGAGACAAAGAATATGGTCGGACTCGATGGACCCAGGGACGAGATCATCCGCTTGTTGATGCTTGCAGAGGGGGAGGAGCCCTCGCTGCAAGTGAAGACTGTGCCCATCGTCGGGTGTGCAGGCTTGGGCAAAACCACTCTCGCCAATCAGGTGTACCAGAAAATTCAAGGCCATTTTGAGTGCAAAGCCTTTGTATCGGTATCTCAGAACCCTCACATGAAGGATGTACTGACGAAGATATGTACTCAAGTTGGAGCAACCACAAGCATGGAGGATGATGAGCTCCGCCTCGTCAGAATGCTCAGAGAGCGACTCCAATCCAAAAGGTGTGGTTGCTTTGGGTCATATCTTACTTTAATATCTATACTAATAATGTAGGAAAAGGCAAAGTATTAAATTTTTTGCCTTTCATATTTTTTCAAATACAAAGTATTAAATCATATTTGGCTAGGAGTAGATATATATTACTGATCTACAGTTAGATCACCATCACAAGATAAAGAATGAAGCCGTACATGCATAGTCTTTTCTTTTTACCATATATAGTTTTATTAAATTAGAATCGCATATTTGCAGGTACATTGTTGTCGTGGATGATATATGGCACACCGATCCTGTAAGGAATCGGATGCCCGTTAGCCTAAGAGGGGGAGGGGGTGAATTAGGCAACTTAACACCTTAACCTATGGCTCACTAAATTTTACACAAAAGTAAACTAGAACATACTATCTATATGTGCAACTACGGTTGTTCTAGTGTGAAACTCCCATCCCAAAACAAGGTTTGCAACCTATAGCCATTCCTAGCAAGATACTACTCTAGGAAAGTAAAGGCAAGCAAAGATTGCAATAGAGTAAATGCGGAAACGTAAAGGGGATGAGAGGAAGCAAACTCTTGACACGCGATTTATCCCGTGGTATCGGTAGGCACTAAGCCACCCCTAGTCCACGTTGTTGAAGCACTCACACAAGAGTATTGCTTCTCGGTCACCAAGTCTCTCCCAAGAGCACCAACTTGACTTGCCACAAAGGCTAGCCACTTAGGCACTTGTCAAGCTCCCTTGGTCACCTTGATGCCGCCTCCACTAAGGAGCTTCTCCACCAAGGAAGGGGGTCTCCACGTCCCCCGCACAAAGTGTCCTCGCCGCTCCACACCAAGCCGGAGGGTCGATGACGATTGCCGGTGAGCCACTTAGGCCCCAAGGCTTCCGGCGAACCTTGTACAACTGGATTCACTCAAGAATCACCTCACAAGGTTGGCACAACCTTGCACTCACTCAGCTCTAAGCTAAGCCTAGCACTAAGCACATACACTAAGCATATGCAAGTCTATGGATGAGCAATTAAGCACTTGGATGGATTGGATATGATCTTCTAGGTGTCTTGAACTCTCCTGCACTTCCACACAATCCAGCCTTCTCAAATGGGTGAGTGGAGGGGGTATAAATAGCCCAAGGCATCAAACTAGCCGTTGGCTAACGTCCACTGAAAAAGGTACCGTCGGATGATCCGACGCTATATTTTCCAGGGCGTCGGTTCATCCGGTGCCCCTCCCACGTCACTTAGCCGTTGAGGTTCTCTGACACAACTGCTCCGACGCTATGCACCGACGGTGCGTCGGATCATCCGGTGCTGAAGACTCCGCGCTCAAGTCGCCTCTGTTAGCTTCCAATCGACCGTCGGATAGACCGACGCTTCTCCTTGTCCAAGGCGTCGGATCATCCGGTGCTGAAGGCTTCGTCTTGGCGCGTCTCTGTATGAATTCAAACTGAGCGTCGGATAGACCGACGGGGTCCCCACTCAGACCGTCGGATCATCCGGTGCTACTGTCTTCCTTGCTCTTCCTCTGCAACTCGTCCGACGCTACTAAATAATGGACCGTCGGTTCATCCGACGGTACCTAGGGTTTGACCCTGTGTACCAACTCGTCTGACGATTGCACCGACGCTTGTATTTGAGGGACCGTCGGTTCATCCGACGGTGTCTTTTCTTTTCCTTTTCTTGCTCGGTTTTGACCCTTGAAAAATACACTATCTTCTCAATTTGGCATATGGTTTTCTTGCATCCTTGGGACCTAGAAGTGTCTACAAAGACATGCTAAAACAATAGGGTTAGTCCCAATGATCATGTTGTCATGAATCACCAAAATCAAACTCGAACTAATGGCATATGAGGCCATGTTCGCTACAATCTCCCCCTTTTTGGTGATTTATGACAACACAACCAAAGCAAGCATAAATTTGCAAGAATTGACAGAATTAGAACCACTTACACTTGCTTGGATGCTTACCATCATCCAAACTCCCCCTAGATCAAACTTCCCCCTTTTTGATCTTCATGTTCACATTCTCCCCCTTTGGTCTCATATCCTTGAAACCACTTGTAAGCATCCTTGAACCCACTTGTAAGCTTAAGCCACAAGCTTGCTTTGGTCCCACATTCTCCCCCTTTGGAATAAAATCTCCAAAAAGTCCCAAAGCAAAATGGTCCAAGAAAACTAGCAAGATCTAGCAACCATAGCTCAAAGGAGAGATGTTAAATGCAAGGGAGAAAGCCGCATGAACCATGATCCATATGTATGATATCGATGAAGATACCACATGTGAGAATAACTAAGGTGGATCACATGCTCATGAGACTAGCATGATACAAACTAAGCTCCCCCTAAGTGTGTGCATAAAAAGAATACCACTTGCAAGACAAGGGTAGCGAGAGACAAGTGCACAACTACAAATTTGTAAAACAAGGAAGCTTAGAGCATATCATGCAAAGAGGTAGCTTAAAGGACAAGAGATAAGACAAATGGGTTCTTGTTACATTACCACTTGTAGATATCACTTGTAGTCTTTTGATCATTGCATACCTCCAGGGGATGATTCTCTCTACCTTGTTGGCACCACATTGAGATGAGCCACTTGGAAATGATATCACTAGGTGACACCACTTGAAAGAAGCTTGTATAGAAGACACTTGGGGTACCACAAGGATTAGGAATGTATGAGTACATTGCCTTTGAACTTATATAGAGACATAAGCTCGCAAGGACATGACTCAATAGCATAAAGCTCATATTGCTATATTCACTCTATTAGAGATGTTAGATCACATTGAGAGTGAAATAGCATTCTCTTAGAATGAAACACCGCACCGGAACGCGTCACCAAGGGACTACATAAGATAGGCTTGAAACAATGTTAGTCCCATAACCAGACCATAGGATGAGCTCCCCCTAAATGTGTGCATTTAGTGTTTGAATCACCAACCAAATGTATGCACATTGTTTATGACAACAAAGGGAAGCTTACCCTATAGCTTGCTCATGATGCAAAGAGATATATATGAAAACATGCACCATGAAAGAACAAGTGTAGTTTTCCTACACACTAATCAAACCATGTAGATTGCTCATGGGTTAGCACATGACACAAGCAACCTACCATATGTAAACATTGCAACAAATGCAACCTAAACAAGGCAATGGAGCTACAATGATGCAAGAGATAGGTACTAGTTTCCATTACCTCAATCGGGGAACTTGGGCAACACATGTCCAATTTGCAAGCTTGGCTTATAGGCTTGAACCTTCTCATCTTGATTGTACCAAGCCTCCCAAGTCCCCACTCAAGGCCTTCAAGTGGCCTTTGGAACCCAAACCATTTGAGGCCCCTTCATGTTGGTGATGACTTCCTTGGGCACCCAAATGGGTTGGTTCCTACCCCGCTCTTCCTTCATCTTCCCAACCTTGTGTGCAACCACCTTGCCATTTGCTTTCTTCTTGATGACGTAGGTGTTGCTATTTGTCTTGTTCTTGCGGTTGGGCTTGGTGTAGATGAGGGAGCTCTTGATTGTGGGCTTCAATTTCTTCTTTGCGCCCTTGTCCATCTTCTTGACAAATTGGGGGCATTTGTAGAACTTGTGCCCTTCTCCATGACACTTGTAGCAAGTCACGGTTGCACCCTTCTCAAGCTTCTTCACCATGGGATCACGGTTATCTTGAGAAGGTTGGACTTTACTCTTCATGTCTTGAGAGATGTCCACTTGTTCTTCATCATTCTTGCCCTTGCCCATCAAGTTTGCCAACCTCTCTCGGAGCCATTTCACTTCTTGCTTGAGCTCATCATTTTCCTTGCCTATGAGATAATCACATGTTTCTACAACAACATTCTCATGGCAAGATGGTGAGCAAGATTCATCGATTAAATCAATGCAAGAAGTTGAAGCATCTACCTTGAAGATAGGAATTGCGCAAGGAATAGATGTTTCATCAAGCTCAAAGGAATTACTTGTTTTAGTCTCATTGCTCTCAAGCTTAGATTTTAGCTCATCACACTCCTTGCTAAGCAATTTGAATTTGCACAACAAATGTTCATAATTTGTAGCAAGGGTGTCACTAAGATCATTGAGAGCATTGAGTTCTTTAATTTCATTAGCTTGTTTTTCAAGCATTCCTTTTTGCTCATGGACTAGCTCAACAAGATCATTGAGAGAGGTGGTGTCGGATTCGTCATCACTTACATTGCTTTCCATACCTTTGGCCATAAGGCACATGTGTGATGATGAAGGACCTTGCATGAAGCGGGTGGTGAAGTTCTTTCTTGATTCATCGCTTGAGCTAGAAGAACTTGATCCACCACTTGTCCACCCACGGACGGCTATTGTTGCTTCTTGCCTTGGTCTTCTCTCCTTGACCACCTTCTTCTTGGGCTTGTGCTTGATCTTGGTGAACTTGATGTGTTGATGATGACGTCCTTCTCTCAAGTGGACGTTGTAGCCGTACATGTTGACTTTCTTCACATACTTGAAGATCTTCTTCACGTACTCGGCCACCATGGATTCAACCTCTTCATCACTTGAGGAATCTCCATCGTCACCATCATCACCATCATCTTCGCTTGAGCTTCCATGAGTAGCCATCCTACTCAACATCTTCTCTTGTCGGCTTGAGAGAGCATGGCTTGTAGTTGGAGAAGATGGTTCTTGAGGCTTTTCTTGGGGCGCCTTCTTTGACTTGGGCATTAGTTGAAGCTCATGTGCCATGATCTTGCTCAAGATATGAGATGGCTTCAATTCTTCGAGCTTCTTCTCGTAGATGATTGCCTTCACCAAGTCATAATCGGGCTTCCGGAGACTTTGAAGGATCTTGCGGTTGATGTTCAAGTCCGTGATGTCCTTCACACCTAAGGCATTAATCTCATTGACAAGCACATTTAGGCGTGAGTACATAGATTCGGCATTTTCATTTGCAAGTTGCTTAAAGCTATTGAATTCCTCAAGGAGACAACCGTAGCGTTCATTAGCAACTTCTTTTGAACCCTCATTTTGCTCCTTGATGGTTTTCCATAGCTCATGAGCATTTTTACAAGTAAAAACTCTATTGAAAACGCCTACATCTAGTGAGGACAAAATGATACTCTTAGCAATCACATCAAATTGCTTTTCTTTTCTAGTACCATTTTTCATGCCCTCATCGGTGACTCTCCAAACATCAAGGTCCCTTGCTTGGAGATAGGCCTCCATGAGAACCTTCCACCGAGGATAGCCCGTGCCATCGAAATGTGGAGCCAAACCTAAGGTATCCACCCCTTTCATTCCTCTAAAGAGCAACTCACTAGGCGGTGAAGCCTAACCGTTCCAATGAGCCGGTTTTCACAATTTACCAATCGAATTGGTGTTTCCTTGTGAAGGAAGTGAGTCCCGGCTCTGATACCACTTGTAAGGAATCGGATGCCCGTTAGCCTAAGAGGGGGAGGGGGTGAATTAGGCAACTTAACACCTTAACCTATGGCTCACTAAATTTTACACAAAAGTAAACTAGAACATACTATCTATATGTGCAACTACGGTTGTTCTAGTGTGAAACTCCCATCCCAAAACAAGGTTTGCAACCTATAGCCATTCCTAGCAAGATACTACTCTAGGAAAGTAAAGGCAAGCAAAGATTGCAATAGAGTAAATGCGGAAACGTAAAGGGGATGAGAGGAAGCAAACTCTTGACACGCGATTTATCCCGTGGTATCGGTAGGCACTAAGCCACCCCTAGTCCACGTTGTTGAAGCACTCACACAAGAGTATTGCTTCTCGGTCACCAAGTCTCTCCCAAGAGCACCAACTTGACTTGCCACAAAGGCTAGCCACTTAGGCACTTGTCAAGCTCCCTTGGTCACCTTGATGCCGCCTCCACTAAGGAGCTTCTCCACCAAGGAAGGGGGTCTCCACGTCCCCCGCACAAAGTGTCCTCGCCGCTCCACACCAAGCCGGAGGGTCGATGACGATTGCCGGTGAGCCACTTAGGCCCCAAGGCTTCCGGCGAACCTTGTACAACTGGATTCACTCAAGAATCACCTCACAAGGTTGGCACAACCTTGCACTCACTCAGCTCTAAGCTAAGCCTAGCACTAAGCACATACACTAAGCATATGCAAGTCTATGGATGAGCAATTAAGCACTTGGATGGATTGGATATGATCTTCTAGGTGTCTTGAACTCTCCTGCACTTCCACACAATCCAGCCTTCTCAAATGGGTGAGTGGAGGGGGTATAAATAGCCCAAGGCATCAAACTAGCCGTTGGCTAACGTCCACTGAAAAAGGTACCGTCGGATGATCCGACGCTATATTTTCCAGGGCGTCGGTTCATCCGGTGCCCCTCCCACGTCACTTAGCCGTTGAGGTTCTCTGACACAACTGCTCCGACGCTATGCACCGACGGTGCGTCGGATCATCCGGTGCTGAAGACTCCGCGCTCAAGTCGCCTCTGTTAGCTTCCAATCGACCGTCGGATAGACCGACGCTTCTCCTTGTCCAAGGCGTCGGATCATCCGGTGCTGAAGGCTTCGTCTTGGCGCGTCTCTGTATGAATTCAAACTGAGCGTCGGATAGACCGACGGGGTCCCCACTCAGACCGTCGGATCATCCGGTGCTACTGTCTTCCTTGCTCTTCCTCTGCAACTCGTCCGACGCTACTAAATAATGGACCGTCGGTTCATCCGACGGTACCTAGGGTTTGACCCTGTGTACCAACTCGTCTGACGATTGCACCGACGCTTGTATTTGAGGGACCGTCGGTTCATCCGACGGTGTCTTTTCTTTTCCTTTTCTTGCTCGGTTTTGACCCTTGAAAAATACACTATCTTCTCAATTTGGCATATGGTTTTCTTGCATCCTTGGGACCTAGAAGTGTCTACAAAGACATGCTAAAACAATAGGGTTAGTCCCAATGATCATGTTGTCATGAATCACCAAAATCAAACTCGAACTAATGGCATATGAGGCCATGTTCGCTACAGATCCATGGAAGATCATTGGAGAGGCATTGGTCAAAACTAGCCCTGGTAGCATAGTAATCATCACAACTCGTCTGAGAGATGTGGCCGAGTCATGTTGTTCTTCTCATGGTGGTCGTGTTTATGATATGAGACCTCTTGATGACAACAACTCTAGAAGGTTGTTTTTCAAAAGAATTTTTGACGCTGAAGATAAGTGTCCTCATGAACTGGAAAGGGCTTCTGAAGGTATACTGAAAAAGTGTGATGGCATACCACTTGCAATCATTTCCATATCCAGCTTCTTGGCATTTGATGTACCACAATCGCCTGTTCACTGGAACAAGGTGAAAGAATCTATCAGTTCTCCACTTCAAGGAAATAAGTCTATTGAGACCATGAAATCGGTATTGTCACTGAGTTACTTTAATCTGCCACATCATCTGAGAACTTGTCTGTTGTACTTGAGTGCATTTCCAGAAGATTGTGAAATTGATACGAATCGTTTGGTGAGCAGATGGATTGCAGAAGGATTTGTTAAAGCAGAACCAGAAGAGACTCTATATGAAGCAGGGCTAAGGTATTTCAATGTTCTGATTAACCAGAGCTTGATCCAACCATGGAATGTGTGGAATGGCATGGTGCTGAGTTGTCGAGTCCACGACGTCATCCTTAATTTCCTTGTGTCCAAATCAGTTGAGGAGAACTTTCTTACCCTGTTGTACCCATCTGGACTCCCAGCTTCTTCTCGGGATCGCAAGGTTCGTCGCCTATCTCTCCAAAATAAGTACCAAGAGAATGCTGTTAAAAGGATGAAGTCCATCAAGCCTCATGTCCGGTCACTTGCATGCTTTGTGGACTGCCAAGAATTACTGCATCCTCTTACAGAATTTGAAGGTGTACGTGTGTTAGACCTGAAAGATTGTGGATCATTGATAAACGTGCACCTTGCAAATATAGAGGTATTACTCCAGTTGCGGTATTTGAACATTTCAGGAACAAGTGTCAGCGAGCTCCCTGCTGGAATCGGACTAGTCCAGCATTTAGAAACATTAGATATAAGATGGACTCCAGTGGAAAAATTGCCGTCAACTATTGTTCTACTTGAAAAGCTGGCACGTCTTTTCGTCAGTATAGATGTCAAGTTCCCAGCGGAAGGCTTCAGCAAGATGAAAGAATTGGAACAACTAACATGTTTCTCGATCCACAGGCAACCACTCAACTTTATAAAAGAGCTAGGACAGCTTACCAACCTCAAAATCCTTGAAGCTGTTTGCAATGGCATTTCGGATTTCAATTATGAAGGTAGCGAGTGGGGGATCTTCACCTCTTCACTACGTGCACTGTGCAGCCATAAACTTGTAGATGTTGGGATATATAATGGGGATTCGACTCCCATCCCCATGGATTCATCGTTCCCTGCTCTTGACAGCCTCCGGAGATTTATCATATTCCCCATCAGCAGTCTCCCTATCTGGATGGGCACACTTGTCAATCTCGAGTTGTTAGATCTCAGAATTAAACGATTCACTCCGGAGGATCTGCGGGTGCTTGGAGGCATGCCGGCTCTTGGGGCTCTTTCCCTATCTTTTGTAAACAGCTATGCAGGTCCTTTCACCATCGGCGGACATGAATTCCAGCGTCTCAAATTATTCACGGTCGGCACACTCTACCAACTGCAGTTTATGCCTGGTTCCATGCCTAACCTGAAGCACCTCAACATTAAACTCGCCTTCACCAAGAACAGTTACAGCGATCTCGGCCTCAACAAGGACAGTTACAGCGATCTTCACCTCGCCAGCCTCAACAAGGTCGATGTTGAAATCTCTGCCTGGCGTGACCATAGAGGAGGCGTCGAAGATCTGGAGGCCAAAATCCGGAGCTTACTTGATGCGCATCCCAACCGTCCCACACTAAACTTCAAACCATCCTTTGCCGAGGACGATCGCTATTCACTTGAAGGTGGGAACAATGAATAATAAGCAGGAGATTCACGATAGCAAGGTAATAAATAATATTTGTTCTTAAGCCACAGATTCCGATCGAGATTCATTTAACTTTGATTTTACTTTTTTTGTTTCTTGATCCTCATTTGTAAGACTCTTGTTCCTATTCTTTTAATATATATTATAATCAGGAGGGGTTTAACCCCACCTGTTTCATCAAAAAAAAAAATAACTTTGATTTTCCTTAGCGCTTCCTTTATTACCTGCCCCGTTGATACTAGTTACTACTCTTTTTGGTGAACAGAGCAGGATCCTGGTCGACCAGTCTTTTCGGCAATCTTGTTCACCCAGTGAGGAAGCATCGTGTCAAGGCTACCAACATGCATGTGTGTTTGTTCACGACGCGTGTTCAGTTTCATCCCTACTATTTGCAGACTTCCATTATTCATAAACTATATTATTTGAAAGTTGTTTAGTTGCTCCACTTTAGCTTGTTGTTCTTGAATAAGCACTGGCATATCCATTTGCTCCGCCAGCAGAGGTTTTTTTTTAACGATTTGCTCCATCCAGCAGAAATGGGTATAAACAAACTTTTTGGGCTGAGTCCCTTGTAATCAACTTATCACGAAGACATTTATTTGGTAATTTTAGTTGCCCCAGTGGCTTGGCATGCATCTCTGTCTTTTCCAACTGCAGGCCTCTATGAAAGCCCCTTATTGAGTTAACCTCTAGGATTTGAATTCTCATGATAATCGAAGGAAAAGTTTCATGAGATTCGGTGAATTCCTCGCCGTTGGTTTTGCTTTGGATAGCAGCCCTGCATGACGTTTTGGCCAACAGAAGCTTCGAGTGTGGTCAACTAATTTACTATAATACTCCTATTGACGCGAAAGTAAGACGTCACCCTCGCGCGCGACGCACGTGACTCCCCGGTCTGTAGTAAGGCATGCTAACCAATATGACCTGTTGATTGATAATAGAAAAATAAGGAAAACGTTAATCGGCTAGAGAGCCGATGTGTTTTCCGATAAAATCGTAACAGCTAGGTAGCTGATACGAGATAGAACAGATCGGCTAGATCAGCCGATATGATGACGTAGGCAGAGCGTAAGCTACCAGAGGCAACTTAATCAGAGCTACGCGGACGACACTTGAAACAGATCTAGCCGGCTATTAATGATTTAAAAATAGTAATAATAATGCGATAAAAGCCGACAGGAAGTAGTCTCAAGCTGGATAATTGGTGATAAAAGCTAGAACAATAAGAATTAAGATAAAACTTGCTAATCTAGCTGATATCGATAAATTGTGAATAAATCTAGACGAAATCACAGCGATGCGCCCGGTGGTTAAAGCATAGAAATTACTCGGTAAAGCGGAATTCACCAGCAAGCCGGAGATCGAACGATGCTGCCCGACGAGTTTGCGAGAACTTGTGAAAAAGGAAAAGGTACGAAGTCGAAGTCGCCAAAAAGTAGATGCGGTAAAGTAGATGCAAGAATTGTAAAGGTATTTGCCCAGAGGCGGTTTTGATATTGATCGTGTGATGATTCTAATACAATAGCCGAGGGTTATATTTATACCCTGGGCTCCTCTAGACTCCTGTAGCCGGAAGGGTTTAAAACTTCCTAATTAAAGACTCCTGACGGGTTACACAACCCACTGACACAAACTCCCCTAATTAAATGTCTAAACTAAAGGAAATACTAATATATATGGACTCTATTTCCCCTAATCCTTCCTGATAAAGCTAGCTTCCTTCGACTTGTCTGGCAAGAGAGCAGTGTGCAAACGTAACTAACTTGAAGTCCTCACGTGGCTTCTTTTATTTTAATCGGCTCTATCTTCTTGCATGTGCTTTCTTTAATATTTTTCTTCTACTCCGGCTTTACTTCTGCTCTGTCCTTGACGGCCGATTGCCCAACTTGCCGATCATCAGTTGCCCCAGCTGGCTTCTCTCGGTCTTTCTCTTTGCCGATTGTTCTTGGTGAATATTCTTGCCGATTACTTCTTTCTTTATTCTTTCCCCCCCACGTCATCTCTTCCTTTAACATGATTTGGCCAGGTATTTATTTCCAGTAGCCTGAATCATTATATGGTTAAATAATACTTTAGTTCCAATAAGCTTCCATGGAATTGCCAGCCTCTTGCACATGCTCCTTAGCTTGCCATAATAATTCTCCTTATTCTAGTTAATTCTGAATTCACGTGCTGCTTATCCTTTCCATTTTCTTACTTGCTGATCTTTGTCGGCCGATCTTCCCTGCCGATTAATCTCATTGCACTCCGTACCAGTTGATTCTTTTGTTAAATGTTCTGGCCGACTTACTCCTGCCGATAGTCTCCTACCTCTTTTTGACGCCGGTTGATACGTGTCAAAACGGTGTCAACAACTCCCTCCATTCTCTTATGATAGGACTATTTCATCTTAGCCCAATGACCAATGAGAAATTTTACTTATCTCATAAATAATGTTATTATTTTTACCTTGTTATCATATACATACACCTCAGTATTAATGTAATCACATACGTATACCAATTATATTTCTAGAAGAGTTATTCTGCACGAAAATCAAACAGTCTTCTATGTCAAATATGAGGTGACAACTGAAATGAGACCATCAAAAGAGAAAATTTGGTTTTACAAATAACCCTATCAAAGGAGAATGGAGGGAGTACTAACTGTCAATCTGATAATGGCATGTGATTAGTTTCGAACTCATCCAAATGATTTATTTTATATATGGCCTCTTCGAGAGCGGTGGAAACCAGCCCACATGTGCAAACTATGCAAACTCCGATCCAGACCACTAGATCTAGATCCAAAGGCCACGAAGAGAGGAGGGAACATTTTGCAGATAGCCGCCCGCCAGCCCCCTCCACCTCCCATGTTTTTTTTTGCAAAACCCCCTCCCCTGATCCAGCACCCAGCCCCGGTCGCTATTCCCCTTAGCGCCGCCGCCCCCTAAAGTCCCCGCGCACGTGAATCTCTGCACGCCCCCCCCCCCCCGCGGAGTCTCCACGTGCTGTGCCCTTGGAGTCCCCGCGCGCCTCGATCCACTAGGGCTCGATCCGCCCCCAGGAGTCCCCGCGCCGCCGCCCCCTAGAGCCCCGATCGCGTACCGGCTCGCTGCTGGCCACCTCCTGGAGACTCCCTCTGCCCCGGATTGTGTAACACCCAAAATTCCATTACTAAATCAATGTAAGCAACATGGTGCTTTAGATTTAATTTTATAAGGATTAAATAAACTATCAAATAAATTCCAACCTTTAAATATTTAAACAAAATTTGAATAATTTTAGAGCAACAAGTGTTTATGCATCATAATTTGGATTGCATGGGTTTTGTTTGGATGAGTGTGGTTTTGAAAATCATAAAAAAAAGTTTAAACCCAAACCCCAAACCCTTTCACCCCTCTCTCCTTCTCTTTTTCAGCCTGTGGCCCATCTCTCTCCCTTTCTTTTTCCACGGCTCAGTTTTGTTTTCCCTCCGGCCCGGACAGCTCGCTCGGCCCGTTTAACCAGCCACCGGCCCAGCTTCCCTCTCCCCTCTCCCTTCTCTCGCTGACAGCCCGGCCCCGCTTGCCAGGGCCGTCTCCCACCTCCAGCGGCTCCCCTGCTTCGCTCAGCCACGCGCAACCGGCCGCCTCCCCGCGCCCCCTCGCTTTCCCCCTCTCTAATTCCTCCTTCAATGCGAAGTGGAGCACCGACCGCCACTATTCCCTTCACCCTCTCTTCCGTTTCAACTCCAATCAAGGCCTTCCCTTGATTCCAATCAATCCGCCGGCCGCAATGGCCATTGATGGCCTCTCCGCTCCGGCCGACGCTCTCCCTCCCTCCTTTGCTCTTTATAAACCGAGCTTGAAGCCCTGCGCACCCCCTTTCGCACCTGCTCACGCCTGCACCTCTCCACCGCGCTCGCGCCGCCGCTTGGAGCTCCTGCCTCCGGGCCATTGCCGGCCGCCCGAAGCTCATCGCCGGTGAAGTCCCCTTCCATCTCTCTCTCTCTTTCTTCCCCTTCGTGTGCGAGTCTCACCCGCACCTCCCTTGTACTAGGAATCCCTATCTCGTCGCCGGACCGAGCCGGGCCCCTATCTTCTTCCTCAGAGCGCTGCCGAGCTCGGAGCCCGCCGTCGACGATCTCCCTCACCATCGCTTCTCCGCCGCCCGTTCCTTCTCCAGAGCGTCTCAGTGTGGTAAGCAAACCGTCTCCCATCGTTTCCCTTTACAGCTAGCGACCGCAGCACCCACCTCCGCTCGCCGGTCATGCGCCGTCCGCCCCCAAGGACGCGATGCCCCGGTCGTCGCCCGAACCGCCTCCCTAACCACCCAGTTGAGTTCGCCTGGACCACATCTACAGGTAGGAGCAAACCGCATTGAAAACCGAGCACCAGAGCTCGATTCCGAGCTTCGTCGGCGGAACTGCCGCCGCGCGCCGCCGTCTCCGGCGAGCTGCCGCCGCCCGTCCGCTTGCGGACGTTGTCTGCCGCCCAATCGCGAACGGACGGTTCAGATCGCGTCCAGCCCCAGGTCAACAGACTGCGTACCGGTCAACCAGAGTCGCCCACCATCCTTTTTGCTAAAGAGACCCCGTAGTTTCTTCTTTTCGCAAGTCGGTCCTTCCACCCTTAGAGATCTTCACAGATAGGTCCTGTTTTTATCGTCCAAGCCCCTGAGCTTCTCTGTTTTTCTCGCCCGCAGCCCTTTGCCATCCTTTTGCGCCTTAGACCCTCGGTTCTTGTCTTTTTAGGTTTTAGCCCTAGTTTCTTTTAGTTAGGTCCCTGGAAGCCTAGTTTCTTCACAGTTTAACCCCTGCATCTTGTTTTTAGCGTATCTTGGTCGATATAGATCCGTTTTAAGCGTTTTTGGTGTCCATGCGATCGTCTCAGCGAGCTCGTTTGTTTTAGCAGTATGTTTGTAGCTTTTGGATCTATTTGGTGTACTGTTTTATTTATTCTATGCTTTCTTGTGTGCTCGTAGATATCGTGCATGTGTCAACTGAAGAGCCCATTGGTGTTGATCAAGAACAGCTTTTCGAGGAAGAGCAATCTGAGTTTTTAGGCGAGGAAGGCAAGTGGTCTTCTTCCCCCTGCATATTCTATTTTATCCTATATAATTGCATGACAACTAAGTTTACCTTTTATGATATTACATAAATTTGATGGGAAATCCTTTTTAAGGACATGACTAGACTTTATCCTGTGGGTAAAGTGTACAACCTCTGCAGAGTGAAAACTGATCGATCAACCGTGCTCACGGTCAAGAGCGGCTTGGATGCTCACATGATAATCAAACTTAACGATGGAACTAAATCATGGTTTCTTGTGGGTTTTGAGATGAGATATTTATAAATGTTTAAGTGGGTTGGAATGAACTTACATCTAGTAATTAGGTGTTTGTTAATTAAAATTTGACCAACTTATAAAATGCTAACCGCTGCAAAACCTTAGCCTATCCTTGTGGCCTTGCATCTTCCCCCACTTGCTGAGCTCCAACCATAAGTGTGCTCACCCTTGCTTACTGCTGTTCAGAGGAGAACAACGGTGAGGAGTACTACAGCGACTACGATGAGTTCTGAGGCATGCGATTCCCCAGTCAAGTGCCTGTGGAAGACTGAAGACGGAGCTGATCGTCTTAGTTATCATTGTTCGATGTTAAAGACCTTCGAGTCTACCGTCTGAGTGTAATAAAGATATTGTAATAAAGTTAAACCTTTGTACGTTTTTGAATGTTGTATTATGGTTATTCACTCATGACGTCTATCATATGTGTGTAAACTTGATCCTGGCGCACATATGAGATGCGTCCAATAGCGCCATGTTGATGCTTAACCTGCGCACCACTTCCACAAACTTCTCAAAATGATTATCAAGTTTACCTCAGAAGTAGCGTGGCTTGAGTTGCGGCATCTTCGTGTCTTCTCTCGGCATCTCAAACTCGGGCTCTGTCACACCTGATTTTTCGAAGAAAACCAAATGCATCTCATATGTGCGCCAGGATCAAGTTTACACACATATGATAGACGTCATGAGTGAAATATCAATAAACAGCAATAAAAATGTACAAGAGTTAAACCATTACATTATCTCTTTATTACACTCAGACATTAGACTCGAAGGTCTTTACAACGATCAAACGATAACTATGAAGACGTAACTTCATCTTCATCTTCCAAAGGCACATGACTGGGGGCACGCAAGCCTCAAAACTCATCGTAGTCGTTGAAGTACTCTTCTCCAGTGTTCTCCTCTGAACAGCGGGTAAGCAAGGGTGAGCACACTTATGGTTGGAGCTCAGCAAGTGGGGGAAGATGAAAGGCTATCAAGGATAGGCTAAAGTTTTGCAGCGGTTAGCATTTTTAATGTTGGTCAAATTATATTAGCAAGCACCTAGTTACTAGATGTAAGTTTATACCAACCCACTTAAGCATTTAGGAAAGCATCACCTCTCAAAAACCCACAAGAAACCACGATTTAATTCCATCTTTATGTTTGATTATCATGTGAGGGTCCAGGCCGCTCTTGACCGTGAGCAGCTTATTGATCAGTTTTACACTCTGCAGAGGTTGTACACTTTCACCACAGCTCGCGTAAAAGTTCAGAAGAACTTTGAACCCAACCAAGCATGTGCTGATCAGGCACAATACCACACTACCGAGGTGTGGCTGCATAGGGACGCTACGAAGCCTTTGCAAAGATATGCAGAAGACCAACAACCCGCGACAGTTATAGCAGCGAAGCGGACCATAACCCTCCCTAGTGGTCAGCACCTTAGCAAAGGCTGCTACCCCAAAAGAACCGTGCTATACCCCTTCAACTCCGGCCCCCTGTGCCCCTTTCGGATAAGGCTATCAGATAATTCCACACACCTAATTAATTGGCTAAGCCAGAGCCATATGGACTGTGATTGCACTATTTTCCTGGGTGGTTCTCCATGTTCCGATTAAACCATATGATCTTGTTATTAACCATAAGCACACACACATATATATATAACCAAAGTTATCATGATCAACATTCAACATATTGTAAAAGATTCATTTTAACCATCCCAAGTTATAGCAACTAAGCATTTCTACCCAAAACATTTATTTAAAAGGGTTGTCCAAGGTAATAGGGATAAAATTCTAGTCATGTCCTTAAAAAGGTAATTTTCCCATCAAATTTATGCAATACAACATTTGAATGTAAATGTTAATTAACATGCAATTATCTAGGACAAACAGGAATACGCAGAGGGAGAAGTCCACTTGCCTTCCTTGCTTAAACACTGGGGTTCTTCTTCTTCAAACACTTGCTCTTGATCCGCTCCAACTGGCTGCTCACTCGAAACTGGCACGATGTCTACGAGCATACAAGAAAACATACAATAAACAAAACAACACACCAAGCATGAAAAGCTTAAAGAGAGAACAAGGGTTGGCTCTAAGAACGCGAACACAAAAGCACTAGGAACTATCGGGAGATTTGGATGGTCACAAACAAGAGCTAGCTATGTGCTTGGTATATTTTAATTTAATAAAGATGTGCATAGGTTATTTCAAAGAAATACCCTATTTACCATTAAGCAAGTTATTTTATATTTAAAAGACGGTACAAGCCTAGTCCAATTTTATCTATAAATATTTAAGTTTGATTTATGCAAATTAAACATTTAATTCAAAAGAAGCATGTGAAAGCATCTAGGCGTTTATCTTTATATTTCGAGTTGAACTAATCAAATTATAACTTAAAAACACATTTATTTTTATATTAGCCAAATTAACATTTAATTAGAAAAACTCGAGACATAACCTATGTTGCTTTTATTTAGGAAGCAAATTGCATAAACATTACTCAATTTAAGTTTGATTATGAAAACCAAGGTATACATCTAATTAGCTTTTAATTATAAGAAATATTTACCTAGTATTAATCATATTAACTTTCTTATGAAAACACGTGTTAATCTCTAATTAGATTCTATTTAGAAAAACATGTGTATAAGGATTTAATCATATTTACCATTTAAATAAATTATAAAACACAGAACATGTTCAACATTGGTCCTAACACGTAGTTTGAGTTGATATGAACCTAACGCAACTTGAAACGGTGGAAATGGAGCTACAACGCAAAAGATACGGCCAAAACAAGGTTCTAAAACTGACGGGCTTGAAAAGACGGTCGCGTGGACACCAAGAACGCTTAAAACGGATAAAAGACGGAAAAGATATGGCTAAAATAAGGTTCAGGGGCTTTTCTGTGAAGAAACAGGGCTTCCAGGGGCTTAACTGCAAGAAACCAGGGGCTAAAACATAATTATACATATAAACAGAGGGGTTTATATGCAAAGAGTGATGAAAAGGGCCTCTGGTGAAGGAATCTAGGAAAACCAGGGGCTAGATTATAAAAATAGGGACCTATATGAAAGGTTTCTTATAGGTGGAAGGGCATGGTTGTGAAAAGGAGAAGCTCAAGGGCTTTTAAGCAAAACACCGGTGACGGTTCCGGGTTGACCAGTACTTGGCCGGTTGACTCGGACCGAACAGATCTAGACCGTCGATCAAGGAGTGGACGGCCGAGGTAAAACTGATAGTTCAAGGGTCAAAAAGTAAAGAAAAGGACCTGAACGTAAGGATTTCTGCTAGTGGGAGGGTATAGTTGTGATTCTGGAAAACACGGGGTCATTTTTGAAAAGTGGTGGCGGCCACGCTAGGTTGACCAGGGATTGGGCCGATCCAGACCGTCCATCGCGGATCGGGCGGCTGACGCGGCCATGGACCGCGCCGTGGACCATGGTCCACGGGTCTACGGTGGACCGAAGCCAAGGGTTACACCCTGTTTTGATCTGGACCGCCCACTCGAGATCAGACGGCCCTGGACGCGTGCAAGCGATGTGCGGCGGCGGGGTAGCGGCAGACGGCGACGCCCGGCGGAGCCGGCGGCGGAGCTCGCCGGAGCTCGCTCGATCTCGAGCTCTGGTGCACGGTTTTGAGCGCGGTTTCGACCTACGTGGAGCTGGGAACGAGGCAAACCTATACAGGGGCTCAGGGAGGCAGCTCGGGCGGCCACGACGGTGCGCACCGCAAGGGGGCGGCGTGGCCAATGGCGGCGACGGTGCTAGACACCACGGAGTGCGAAAAAAAGAAAGAGAGGTGGCTTCCTCACCTCGCTGTGATGCTCCGGCGAAGAGCACGACGTCGGGGATGAAGCAAAGACGGAGATCGATGATGGCGGGTGCGGTCGGGATGCGCCGGCGGAAGAAGAGGGTAGGGGCTCCGGGGTGCTGCTCGGCCTGGCGACGGGGTTCCTGTACAGGGTTCGGCTCGGGTGAGCGACGAGCACGAAGAAGAAGGAAGAAGGAAGGGTAGGGGTCACTTCACCAACGGCGAGGAGTTCGGGCGACCAACAACGGTGCGGCGGCCGGAATTCGACGGCGACGGCGCGAGTGCGAGGATGGGGTGTGCAGGAGCATAAGCGGTGTGGAAAAGAAACGTGTGATGCACGAGCTCGGCTCTTATAGGAGAAGGGAAGGAGATGGAGCGACGACCGGCAATGGCCATCAATGGCCAGGGGAGGCGCCGGCGGTTTCGATTCGAATTCAAGGGGCGCCTTGAAGGGGGGTAACGGAAGGGGAGAGATGGCGGTCGGTGGGGCTTCACTGCGCCTTGAAGAGCAGATTGAAGGAGGGGAAGACATGGGAGGCGCGGTGGTAACGGCCGGCGGCCGCGGCTGCAAAGGAGCAGGGGGAGGCGGCGGGAGGTGGGGGTAGAAGCTGACGAGCGGGCCCCAGGTGTCGGCCGCTGATGAGAGAGGAGAGGGGGTGAGTTGGGCCGCGGGGAAACTGGGCCGCGAGGGAGAGGAAACGGGCCGCGTGTGAAAGCAAAGGCCGGCGGCCTGCTGCTGCCCTTGGGCTGGAAAAAGAAGGGAGTGGGGGCCGGCTGGGCTGGCTAGAAAGAGAGAAAGGGGAGGGTTTGGTTTGTTTTTTTTAGCTCTTTTTTTTTCAAAACCTTTTCTTTTTAAAACCCTTTCAAAACTTCAAACACTTCAAACCTTTCAAACTTTAAACACTTATTTTGAAACTTTTCAAAACCACACACTATCAACAAAAACCATGCATTTCAAATCATGATGCACAAACACTTATTGCTTCTAAAATTACTCAAAAGTGATATTTAAATATTTTAGAGCCAAATTTATTTGATAATTTATTATTTCCTTAGAAAACAAAAACTAAACACTATGTTGCTTACATTATTTTAATGATGGAATTTTTGGGTGTTACAGGCTCTTCGGTGACGATCTCGGTAACCTTCTCCTTAGAAAATTCCTCCACCTCGGTAGATGGTTTAGGCTTTCTAGCTCCCGCGAAATGTTCCGGATCTTCGATCTCCTTTCCCGAACGAGTTTGAATGGCCTTTGCCGTCTCGGGACCTTGAGGTTGTCTCGGTAGCTTCCCTTCATTAGCGGATAGGCCCCTGGCAAGTTGTCCCACTTGTGTCTCGAGCATCTTCATCATGTTGAGCACTTGATGGTTGGAGCTTCCGACCTCCTTACCTTGCTATCGATGTTCTCCAACACTTTGTCTATCGCTTTGAACTTAGTGACGGTGTCCTTGTTGATCTTAGCTTGCTCGTCCATGAAATCCTTCAATTGCATACAAAGAGGAACCGAATTTGGAATGGACGAACTTGCATTAAATTGAGGTCTACCTTGCCCGTAGCGGAAGTTCAGCAAATCTCCCTTTGTCATGTAGTCGAGCATCTTAGCTTCCTCCGGGCAATCCTTTTGGACATGGCCATACTCCCCACACTCTTCACATGTGGACCTTGCTTCGGCAGCCTTTAGGTCTTGAGCTTCTTTCTTATCTATCTCCATCTTCTCCAACCTCCTCATGAGCGAGTCAATCTTGCCTTCAAGTAGATCTTCCTTCTCCACTTGCAATACTCCTTTGACATTCTCCGTGGGTTGAACCGGAAGTAGGCGTCCAGATGACGCCCATGTATCATTGTCCACGACATTCAGTTGGTGTAAGCTCGATGATGGATCCTCCCGCCGATGCATCAATAATCGTCCTTGACGCCATGGTAAGTCCTTGATAGAACTTTTGAACAAGATCTTTCTTTGGGAACTTATGATGCGGCACGGCCCGAGTGTACTCATTGAAGCGCTCGAAAGCTTCCGATATGGTCTCCGTAGGATATTGAGCAAAAGTAACAATCTTATTGCGCAAGTTTTGAGTCTTACCCGGTGAGTAGTATTCCTTCATGAAAGTTCTCATCAAAGCCTCCCAATTTTGCACCGTCTCCGCCGGTTGAGTGTAGAACCATTGCAAAGCTTTTCCGAGTAGCGAGAATGGAAAGAGCCTTGCCCTCATTTGGTTTTGAGTCACCCCGTCCATGTTGAATGTTTGACATAGTTGAATGAATGCTTGGAGGTGAAGGTTGGGATCCTCTTTACTGGTGAAGGGTGAATGTTGCACCATGCGGATTCTTGAGGTCTTGATCTCGAACGGTCTTCCGATCTCCGCGAGGTTCAAGATGGGTAGGTTGACGATGTCCGGGGTGCATAGCTCCCCGATCTTGCGCTCCGGCTGCAGTTGTTCTCCCATTGGTTGCAGTTGAAGTTGATCCTCCTAGGGTTTGGAGGTGGTGATTCCTTTGGAGATTCCGACGATCTTTCGGCCTCCGCTTTTGGATCTGCAAATTCTAGCTTTTTAGCTCGTGCTTCCCGTCTCTTTAGCCAAGTTTTTCTGGATCATCAACAAAATTTTCGGGTTTGTTGGAGAGGTAGCCGTCCATCTCCTGTTAGGGTTAGCAATAAACAATATATATACAAAAACAAAAATAAAAACAAATCTAAGAAAACTAGGGTTAGTCAAAAACTAGATTAGATTGATTTTGAGGATGATCAAAAGTTAGTAGATGCAAAAAGAAAAACCAAAAGAAAATTGAAAATATTCACAAAAAGCAATAAAAGATCGAATCTTGATCACTTGTTCCCCCGCAACGGCGCCAGAAAAAGGGGCTTGTTGACGGTCTATATGTGTATCAATGTTCGTTTGGATTGCAAGCGGACAAATCATCTGTCGTAGTCAAGGGACCCTTCTTCCCTTAAGTGTGAACCCAAGGTATCGAATCCATAGAACAAATGTGTGATGCAAGAATCAATCTATTAAAGCTGAGAACACCTTGAACTTGAAAAGGAGTGCTTTTGCGTCTAACCTAGAAAACACCAAGAAAACGAATCTAATCTATGGAACACCAGAGGTAGCAAGAGATAGAGAGGGGGAGGTAAAACCAATCTAGAGAGATTGGATCGAGCTCTTGTTGAAGTTCCAACCAAAGAAGAACAAAGCAAATTGAATCTCGTAAAAAGCCTCTTTAAATCATGGCTTCCGTTCCAACTTCGAAGACGCCCGCCTTTTGGAAACTTCGTCCTGTCACGACGCGCCCCTTTTAATGCGGGTTAGCCTAGGGTGAGTCCAAAGGACAAGATGAAAACGTTTGGTAGGTCAGGCATGCACCTCTAGCCACCACGACTACAAGAACACCCTATGCGATCTATCTCGATAATAGATCGGGGAGGAAGAAAACCCAAACGAAGACAGAGTCGTAGAGAAAGCACTTGATCACTAAGAATCAGAATGCAATTTGATAATTCAACATAATGAATGATACATGGACAAGATCACCACCGGGATCCTACCTTGATCTTGCTCCTAGCTCCTAGAACTCCGACATGGTCTTCCTTGGAAGGTTCCCACGCCGGCTAGGGAAACCCTAGTGAACTATCTCGACCCTCTCCTCTCTGGAATGGTGTCCCTCTCTTCTCTGCTCGTTGGCGGCGAATGGCGAATTAATCTCTGTGTGGCTCTTGGCAGGGGGACTATAAATAGTCTGAGGGTCGTCTAGGTCAAAGGGGCGGCGAATGGGGCCCGAAATGGGCTGGGTTGGCCGGCCTGGGCCTACTTCGGCCCGGTTCGCGTCCTTCTTCATCGGTGATGCTTCTCGTGTCTTCTGGAACTTTCACCCTTCTGCATGTGGGCCCTTGGCGTCAGTTTCTCCGCGGTTTGGATAGGGCTCCTTGTCGCGCAAGCTTCAACATTTTCTGTCTAGGTCCTCGAAGTTTTCTGCCTTCACGGTTCGGTCCTTGGGTCACTTGGAGTCATGTTCACTTGATATCTTGACTTGTGCCGGGCTTCATGATCTTCTCATGAGGTGCTTGATGAACTTTATCCGGAAGTCTTGCATTTAGCGCTAAAGTCCTGCATAAACAACAAACTCCAAAAACGACATGCAAGAGCGAACTTGATATATCAAGGGGGTTAGTACCAATGGATAAGATATTAAATTGATGCCAACACCGAAGGTAAACTCATGGCTAGGTTGACGGAAATTCGCCGTCAACACTGCCAAGAGCAGGAAAGAGATCACTACATTGAAGAAATCGTTGAGTAGTGAGTTCGATATGAAGGATCTTGGTGCTGCTAAGAAAATTCTAGGTATGAAAATTACTAGAGACAGAAATGTTGGTTTATTATTTCTTAGTCAGCATGGTTACATTGAGAAGGTTCTTCAGCGTTTCAACATGCATGAAACAAAGCCTATTAGTACTGATATTGCACCGCATTTTAAATTATCTGCTGAGCAGTGTGCTAGTTCAGATGATGGTATTGAGTACATGGCAAAAGTTCTATAGCGTACGTAGTGATGTTGATTCTTTGATGTATGCTATGGTTTGCTCTCGCCCGGATTTGTCTTATGCTATGAGTTTGTTTAACAAATACATGTGTAATCCTGATAAAGAAAACTCGAGGCTAGTTAAGTGGATTTTTAGGTATCTCTGAGGGACAACAGATTATTGTTTGATGTTTGGCAGGACATATAAGGGACTTATTAGATATGTGGATTCAGTATGCTGGTGATTTGGACATGCGAAGGTCACTCACAAGTTATGTGTGTTACTGTTGGCAATTGTGCTGTGAGTTGGGAGGCTATTTTGCAGCATGTTGTTGCTTTGTCTACTACTGAGGTTGAGTACATGGCCATTGCTGAAGCATGCCAGGAGTTGATTTGGTTTGAAAGGATTGTCAGTTGAGCTTTCTGGAGTTGATGCTTGCATTAATTTGTTTTCTGATAGTCAAAGTGATTTACCTTACTAAAGATCAGATGTTCCATGACAGGACAAAAGCACATTGAGATCAAGTACCATTTTGTTCGTGATGAGGTCGAAAAGAGTAAGCTAAAGGTATGCAAGATAAGCACTCATGATAATCCTGCTGATATGTTGACAAAGTCAATTCCTCTAAGTTTGAGCTTTGCTCAAGTTTAGTTGGTATAATGGATTAGCCCAAGAGGCTGTTTGACGCCAGAAGTATTTTGTTTCTTTTGTTGTGTTCAAGATGAAGGTTTTGGTTTATACTACAAGAAGGAATTTGTCTCAAGGTGGAGTTTGTTGAGTTATGATCCAAATTATATTGCACAAGAGAAAGGCCGACTTCTGACGGAGCAAAGCTGAGGTTCGTCGCCGGGAGGCTTGGGCCGGAGCGAAGCGGTATGGTACAGGTCATATATCTCCGTTAGGGTTTCCCATTGAGATCATTCTCTCATCTTTTTGTCGCCGGGAGGCTTAGGCTGCTTGAAGAGGAAAAAGGGGCCAGCCCATATGTGCCGACGGTTTGCTCGACAATATAACTAGGAAAACTATAACGACGGATGCTTAGTCGTTGTCATGTGAAATACCGACGCCCTCTCCCTCTCCATCTCCAAGCTTCGCCGACGGACGGTTTAATGGTACATTCATACTTATAACGACTCACGTTAGTTGACAATCAGAGGTTGTGGTATAGTGAAACGTGCTTCTCTTTTCCCGTTGTCTCCCATCTCCTTCCTCTTCGCCAGACGCATCCAGTCCGGATCACTGGTGAAGTAATCGATCCACAGCTCGAAGTGGCACGGCCCTTTAGGTCACACAATTCAATCACAACATCAAAATTTAGGTCATTGGCATCTTTTTTAATGACAGAGGTAAAAGCCTCTCGGACATATGCACTGCCACAAAACTGAGCAATTATGTCGTTGTCCAACATTTTCTCTTGAATCGTCGGTGCTATTCTGACGGGAGGGTACAGATCAGGCCACTGTCCACATGGCTGGCCCCTGGGCATGCATGCCTGCATGGCACCAATAATTCATCTGCTTGATGGCTCCCCCGATCGATCCAAGGACGACGACTTGACGATGACAGGGGCCGGGTCTCCCCTGCCCTATCATCTTCATCGGATTCCTTCGCAGTTACACCAACCGAGACATGCTTGGGCCCCTGCAGCAAAACAAGCTAGCACCACAAAGTCATAAATAAATCGAGCGACAAGGAGAAGAGAGACTATAGGCCGGCCCGGCCGGGCATAAATAATTTAGCTTTTGGTGATTGAGAGCAAAGCAGAAAGACGAGCGAGAAGAGAGTAGCTACTAGCCACTGCAGCAGGCATTTCTGTTTTTCGGAGAAAGGAAATCCTTCGACTGTATGCATGTATATGTTTCAAATGCATATATATGTGTGGAGGAAGATCAGAGATGTGATAAAAATTAAGCATCACTAATCGGAATGACTAGAGCAAAGTGCACTCGTTAGATGCCGATGGCCCAGCAGCTAGCTCATTGAAGCAGCGTCCAGTCTGCATGCGGCGTATGTATTTAGAGCAGGGTAGCCCGCATCAGTGGCTAGGGTACAGCTCCACATGGCTCGCCGCAGGGCTTTTTACACATGCCTCTCCGACCGACGACGACGACCCACGGCCACGGGGTCTACAGCACGCCGTCGTCCTCACCATGCACTTATTTGCTTGGGCCCTAGGAGCAGCAGCGGCCCACGGCCCTAGAAGTAAGAAAAATAACATCATCGACCATACGTTTGTATAATATATTTTTCAAAAAAAGAAAAAACAAAACGAGTAGTAAACTCGTATATACGGAGTATAGTTCTTTCACTTCAGAGTGTTTGGATCTATGGGGGATGCCATCACGGGACACACTCCACTGTCCACATGTCTGGCCATGCATGGCACCAATAATTCATCTTGAGGGGCCTCCTCCGATCCAAGGACGACGACTTGACGATGACGGGGTCTCCCCTGCTCGATCCCGATTCCTTCGCCGGCCTCATGCAGTCACCACACCCACCGTCCTTACCAATTACTCCACATCCGTGAAGGGCTCGAATCGTTCCAGAGACAAGCTATCTCGAGTCTCGACAATATATAGGTTGAGTCATGCATGCATGGTTGCGCCCCTGCATCAAAACAAGATCTAGCACCACAAAATCAGAACGCACTAATAAGCGAGCGAGCTGGGAAGAGAATAGCTATATATCCACTGCAGCAGACATTTCTGTTTTTTCGGAGAATGGAAATCCCTTCAACTGTGTTTCGACCGGATGGACGACGAAGATCAGATGTGATAATAAGCATCACTAATCAGAATGACTCCAGCAAAGTGCACTCGTTGGCTTATCAAGAAAACAAATACTGATTCCCGGTACCAATGCCGGTGGCCCAGCCACCTCCTGGATGCAGCAGCTCATTGATGCAGCGCGTTCAGTCTGCATGATGCGAGCCTCGCAGAGATACAAGAGCTCTGCATATTTAGGGATCAGACACCACCAGCAACTCCACATGGCTCGCCGCAGGGCTTTTTACACGCATTGCAGTACACGACGACGACCCACGGGGTCTCCCCTGCCTGCCCTGTCCTCCTTACCATTTATGTCGTCCCTCTCTCGGCATTCACCTTCATGATTCATTGATTATATCGTCCCTCTCTCGGCATTCACCTTCCAGCCATGGCCCGTCGTCTTGGATTAGACCACGCAGCGTATGAGTGAAATATCTCCATGAGCGCTGTACCAATCACTACCTCATTTGCAATCTCCTGTGAAGTCTAGATCTCCATCCAAGACAGAACAACCCTTCCACCATCCACACTCATGCGCCATGCAGCGAGCCATGGTGAGCGCGGCGACCGGAGCGATGAGCTCCGTCCTCGTAAAGCTGGCGGAGCTGCTCCATGAGAAGTACAAGCTTGCCAAAGGGGTCTGTAAGGATATCGAGTTCCTCATGTTAGAGCTCGACGTCATGAAGGATCTGCTGAATGATATGGCAGACGTCGAGGACGAGCAGCTCGGGGCACTCAACAAGGGGTGGCGAGACAGGGTGCGGGAGCTGACCTACGACGTCGAGGATTGCATCGATCGCTCCGTGGCCAGGCTCGGCGGTTATGATAGCAAAGGCGGGTTCTTCGGTGTCAAGCTGGCACGGAAGCTCAAGAAGACAAGAATGTCCCTTCAGATCGCTCATCATATACAAGAGCTCAAGGCTCGTGTCATCGAGGAGAGCGAGCGGCAGAAGAGATACAAGCTTGGTGGCCTCATCAGATCAAGCTCTAATGCTTCTCGTAATGAGGCGGACCTACGGATGTGCTCACTTTGGGAGGAGACAAAGAATATGGTCGGACTCGATGGACCCAGGGACGAGATCATCCGCTTGTTGATGCTTGCAGAGGGGGAGGAGCCCTCGCTGCAAGTGAAGACTGTGCCCATCGTCGGGTGTGCAGGCTTGGGCAAAACCACTCTCGCCAATCAGGTGTACCAGAAAATTCAAGGCCATTTTGAGTGCAAAGCCTTTGTATCGGTATCTCAGAACCCTCACATGAAGGATGTACTGACGAAGATATGTACTCAAGTTGGAGCAACCACAAGCATGGAGGATGATGAGCTCCGCCTCGTCAGAATGCTCAGAGAGCGACTCCAATCCAAAAGGTGTGGTTGCTTTGGGTCATATCTTACTTTAATATCTATACTAATAATGTAGGAAAAGGCAAAGTATTAAATTTTTTGCCTTTCATATTTTTTCAAATACAAAGTATTAAATCATATTTGGCTAGGAGTAGATATATATTACTGATCTACAGTTAGATCACCATCACAAGATAAAGAATGAAGCCGTACATGCATAGTCTTTTCTTTTTACCATATATAGTTTTATTAAATTAGAATCGCATATTTGCAGGTACATTGTTGTCGTGGATGATATATGGCACACCGATCCATGGAAGATCATTGGAGAGGCATTGGTCAAAACTAGCCCTGGTAGCATAGTAATCATCACAACTCGTCTGAGAGATGTGGCCGAGTCATGTTGTTCTTCTCATGGTGGTCGTGTTTATGATATGAGACCTCTTGATGACAACAACTCTAGAAGGTTGTTTTTCAAAAGAATTTTTGACGCTGAAGATAAGTGTCCTCATGAACTGGAAAGGGCTTCTGAAGGTATACTGAAAAAGTGTGATGGCATACCACTTGCAATCATTTCCATATCCAGCTTCTTGGCATTTGATGTACCACAATCGCCTGTTCACTGGAACAAGGTGAAAGAATCTATCAGTTCTCCACTTCAAGGAAATAAGTCTATTGAGACCATGAAATCGGTATTGTCACTGAGTTACTTTAATCTGCCACATCATCTGAGAACTTGTCTGTTGTACTTGAGTGCATTTCCAGAAGATTGTGAAATTGATACGAATCGTTTGGTGAGCAGATGGATTGCAGAAGGATTTGTTAAAGCAGAACCAGAAGAGACTCTATATGAAGCAGGGCTAAGGTATTTCAATGTTCTGATTAACCAGAGCTTGATCCAACCATGGAATGTGTGGAATGGCATGGTGCTGAGTTGTCGAGTCCACGACGTCATCCTTAATTTCCTTGTGTCCAAATCAGTTGAGGAGAACTTTCTTACCCTGTTGTACCCATCTGGACTCCCAGCTTCTTCTCGGGATCGCAAGGTTCGTCGCCTATCTCTCCAAAATAAGTACCAAGAGAATGCTGTTAAAAGGATGAAGTCCATCAAGCCTCATGTCCGGTCACTTGCATGCTTTGTGGACTGCCAAGAATTACTGCATCCTCTTACAGAATTTGAAGGTGTACGTGTGTTAGACCTGAAAGATTGTGGATCATTGATAAACGTGCACCTTGCAAATATAGAGGTATTACTCCAGTTGCGGTATTTGAACATTTCAGGAACAAGTGTCAGCGAGCTCCCTGCTGGAATCGGACTAGTCCAGCATTTAGAAACATTAGATATAAGATGGACTCCAGTGGAAAAACTGCCGTCAACTATTGTTCTACTTGAAAAGCTGGCACGTCTTTTCGTCAGTATAGATGTCAAGTTCCCAGCGGAAGGCTTCAGCAAGATGAAAGAATTGGAACAACTAACATGTTTCTCGATCCATGGGCAACCACTCAGCTTTCTAAAAGAGCTAGGACAGCTTACCAACCTCAAAATCCTTGAAGCTGTTTGCAATGGCATTTCGGATTTCAATTATGAAGGTAGCGAGTGGGGGATCTTCACCTCTTCACTACGTGCACTGTGCAGCCATAAACTTGTAGATGTTGGGATATATAATGGGGATTCGACTCCCATCCCCATGGATTCATCGTTCCCTGCTCTTGACAGCCTCCGGAGATTTATCATATTCCCCATCAGCAGTCTCCCTATCTGGATGGGCTCACTTGTCAATCTCGAGTTGTTAGATCTCAGAATTAAACGATTCACTCCGGAGGATCTGCGGGTGCTTGGAGGCATGCCGGCTCTTGGGGCTCTTTCCCTATCTTTTGTAAACAGCTATGCAGGTCCTTTCACCATCGGCGGACATGAATTCCAGCGTCTCAAATTATTCACGGTCGGCACACTCTACCAACTGCAGTTTATGCCTGGTTCCATGCCTAACCTGAAGCACCTCAACATTAAACTCGCCTTCACCAAGAACAGTTACAGCGATCTCGGCCTCAACAAGGACAGTTACAGCGATCTTCACCTCGCCAGCCTCAACAAGGTCGATGTTGAAATCTCTGCCTGGCGTGACCATAGAGGAGGCGTCGAAGATCTGGAGGCCAAAATCCGGAGCTTACTTGATGCGCATCCCAACCGTCCCACACTAAACTTCAAACCATCCTTTGCCGAGGACGATCGCTATTCACTTGAAGGTGGGAACAATGAATAATAAGCAGGAGATTCACGATAGCAAGGTAATAAATAATATTTGTTCTTAAGCCACAGATTCCGATCGAGATTCATTTAACTTTGATTTTACTTTTTTTGTTTCTTGATCCTCATTTGTAAGACTCTTGTTCTTATTCTTTTAGTATATATTATAATCAGGAGGGGTTTAACCCCTCCTGTTTCATCAAAAAAAATTAACTTTGATTTTCCTTAGCGCTTCCTTTATTACCTGCCCCGTTGATACTAGTTACTACTCTTTTTGGTGAACAGAGCAGGATCCTGGTCGACCAGTCTTTTCGGCAATCTTGTTCACCCAGTGAGGAAGCATCGTGTCAAGGCTACCAACATGCATGTGTGTTTGTTCACGACGACGCGTGTTCAGTTTCATCCCTACTATTTGCAGACTTTCAATATTCATAAACTATGTTATTTGAAAGTTGTTTAGTTGCTCCACTTTAGTTTGTTGTTCTTGAATAAGCACTGGCATATCCATTTGCTCCGCTAGCAGTGTTTTTTTTTAACGATTTGCTCCATCCAGCAGAAATGGGTATAAACAAACTTTTTGGGCTGAGTCCCTTGTAATCAACTTATCACGAAGACATTTATTTGGTAATTTTAGTTGCCCCAGTGGCTTGGCATGCATCTCTGTCTTTTCCAACTGCAGGCCTCTATGAAAGCCCCTTATTGAGTTAACCTCTAGGATTTGAATTCTTATGATAATCGAAGGAAAAGTTTCATGAGATTCGGTGAATTCCTCGCCGTTGGTTTTACTTTGGATAGCAGCCCTGCATGACGTTTTGGCCAACAGAAGCTTTGCGTGTGGTCAACTAATTTACTATAATACTCCCTCCATTCTCTTATGATAGGACTATTTCATCTTGTTGCAATGACCAATGAGAAATTTTACTTATCATCTCATAAATAATGTTATTATTTTTACCTCATTATCATATACATACACTTCAGTATTAATGTAATCACATACATATACCAATTATATTTCTAGAAGAGTTATTCTACACGAAAATCAAAGAGTTGTCTATGTCAAATATGAGGTGACAACTTAAATGAGACCATCAAAATTGAAAATTTGGTTTTACAAATAACCCTATCAAAGGAGAATGGAGGGAGTACTAACTGTCAATCTGATAATGGCATGTGATTAGTTTCGAACTCATCCAAATGATTTATGTTATATATGGCCTCTTCGAGAGCGTATAAGGTGGAAACCAGCCCACCTGTGCAAACTATGCAAACTCCGACCAAGACCACTAGATCTAGATCCAAAGGCCACGAAGAGAGGAGGGAACATTTTGCAGATAGCCGCCCGCCAGCCCCCTCCACCTCCCATGTTTTTTTTGCAAAACCCCCCTCCCCTGATCCAGCACCCAGCCCTGGTCGCTATTCCCCTTAGCGCCGCCGCCCCCTGAAGTCCCTGCGCACGTGAATCTCTGCACGCCCCCCCGGAGTCTCCACGTGCTGTGCCCTTGGAGTCCCCGCGCGACTCGATCCACTAGGGCTCGATCCGCCCCCTGGAGTCCCCGCGCCGCCACCCCCTGGAGCCCCGGTCGCGTACCGGCTCGCCGCTGGCCACCTCCGGGAGACTCCCTCCGCCCCGGATTGGCAGCTGGCGGGGTTTGGCGGCTGGTAACCGGAGTTCATGACGTCGCGGCCATCTGGTGATTCACGTGTGTTTGAGTACAGGGTCCTCACGGCCAAGCGGCTGGCCGGTGATTCGCGAGCCCCGGATTGCATGCTGTCACGGGTGGGCAGTGATTCGCGGCCGTCGGAGTCCATGCGGACTGCTGGTCACTCATGGGCATGCGAGGGGCGGCGCAATGTCGCACGTGGGGGGCGATGGCGGAAAAGAAATGTCGCCCTGGAAAAGAAACGTCGTGGGATTAGGGTGCCACGGGCCGGGGCTGGGCGTGGATTAGGGGGGGGGGGGGTTGCAAAAAAAAATGAGAGGCGGAGGGGGTTGGCGGGCGGCTATCTGCAAAACGTTCCCTCCTCTCTCCATGGCCTTTGGATCTAGATCTGGTGGTCCTGATCGGAGTTTGCATAGTTTGCACATGTGGGTTGGTTTTCACCTGATACGCTCCCTATATCTTCTCCATGTTCACAAACCACAACTCTGAAAATAAAACTTTGGCTTTCACCTTAATTATTATCGTCAACAACAAACAAATTCAATTAAGAAAGCACAGAAACCAGCAGTGTTGCAATGCAACACGATCTTTTGACACTCACCGTTGCACTGCATGCACGCTGAATCGATAATGAATTGAAGCTAAAAAGTAGTACCAGTACAACAAGTAAATACAGCAAGCAGTGGCAAGTCAATCCTCTTGGGGAACTGGCTGTCACAGTTGGCCGGCTCTGCTTTTCGTCGCTCTGCAAGAACTGGCAGGTCATTCTATACCTCTGGGCTCTAATCGATTCTGCAAGTGTCTGCCAGGATACGCGGGAAATTGGATGGCTTTGGAGATTTCAAATTCAGAATCGCAAGATGGACCCCAGACAAGAAGGGACTGTGATGGAGAACAGAGGAGCCAGTTAATTGTTTCTGGTTATGTGAAAACTGAATGGTTAGTTGATCTAGACCATGAATAGGAACAGTGGATAGCCAGGAATTAATTTTTTTAGATAATGGAACATCGTTCCAGCCTCAACAATTCAAAGAATTGTCTACAGCCAACAAAACAGCAACACCGCATCAACTATGCTGCACCGTTCAAACCACACGACCTACACCGCAACACCTAGGCTGCAACAGTTTTGACAAAAGAAGGTTCTCCCTAAACAATATAGCAGACATGACATACAAGAATTCAAAACATATGAAAATCTAGATGTCAATACGCTTTAGAGCATTCCATGCAGACTTATGAAAGATCTCCAACGCCACTGTCTCCAACAACTGACAACCTTCCTTCAAAATGCTTCTCCCATCCTCCTTAGAAAGGATAGACCAACTCCTGATCCAGAACGTCCTCCTAAACATCACCTGCAAAATAGATTTATATTGTGACTTATGAAACACCAAATCATTCCTACTGATCCACAAGGCCCAGCATAGTGCCGCCAACCCGATCAGTACAATGTTTCTTTGCTTGTTCGAAAAACTTCTAAGCCAAGGACCAAGAAGATGCCCCACATCCACTGGTTTTGCAACCCCAAATGTAAAACAAACAATCCCCCACATAAGTGTAGCCATGGAACAATCAAAAAACAGGTGCTGAATAGTTTCCTTGCTCTATACAAAAGCAACACTTAGTACACCCCTTCCATTGTCTTTTTACTAAGTTATCCTTAGTTAACACGACCCCATTTTTAAGATACCAAAGAAGATCTTAATCTTCAAAGGGATCTTAGCTTTCCATGTCCAACAGTTAACCGGAGTCCCTGACTTTAAAATCAAGTCAGTATACATGTTTTTAACTGAAAAATTCTTGCTAGCCGTCCACCTGAAGGAGTCCTTGTGATCATTAAGATGCACCATAAGGACACTCTCCACTAGACGGAGCCATTTGTCCCAATTGTCCCCCACTAAGGCACGCCTAAAGGAGACATTTTAGGAAGGAATTAATGGAAGTGTGGAGAGAGAGGCAGCTTTGCAGAGGAATTGCATGTCTCAGGCTCATTGAGAAAATTTGTTCAGACCTTGAAGCCTTGAAGGCGAACGTCGAAGTATCCCCAAATTGGATTGCTAATTAACCAGCAAGGAAATTGTCCCTTTTTTCATTAATCATTCAGAAAGATGTTATTCTCCTATTTTCATCACACGAATCACTAGTACCACCAAATCAGTAAGCTGGTGTTATTCTCAAAACTATGTTTTTCTTCAGCATTGGCAGCAACCTCTACACTTGAGGGACCAACAGTGAGGATCAGTAGGGGGACGCCGTCTCTCGCGCAGAGCACCGCGGCGGCGTTCTAGCTTCATAGGCCATGCCGCCGACAGCCGGTAGGGTAGACCTCAGACTGCGTTGGCGCCGCTCCTCGACACCTGGCGCTTGGTGTTCTCCACACAGTAGTACACGTCCTTGGGCGGCGGGCATGTGGTGCGCGCCAGCAGCTAGCGGAGGCTGGCCGGCACGGAGCCGGGGCGAGCGGAAGGTGGGGGACGGGGACGAAGCGAGTGTTCGAAGCCGGTCGGTGCCCACGACGAGCGTGGGGTCGGCACGGCGGTCGAGAAGCACGGCAGCGGCACCTCCTCTCGCCGAGCGATCTGCTTTGACTTGGTCTTGACTCTTCAGATCCTGGCCAAGCGAGAGGGATCTGACGCTCTGCATGGCCCAAAGCTCGTCACCGTCGATGCTCCCGGCCTCGTCAGAGATCCCAGCTTCCTTCGCGTAGATGTGTCGCGCTCCCACCAGAGGTCGTCACCTCCGTGTCCACCTCCTGCCTGCCTGGCTCCTTCTCACCACTACGAGACATGCCATCGAGGCACTCTGGGCGTTGTTCCCTCCTATTCCCAGAACGGCTGCCCACACCGTGAACATCGTCGTTCTATGGATCATCTGGAAGGCCCGAAATGCCATGGTCTTCAACACCGACGACCAGAACGCCGCGACCATCACTCGGCAGTTACAAGCTTACCTCCACCTCTGGTTCTGCAGGGCGCCGAGCAAGCTCGACGTCGAACAACTTAAGCTCTAGTGCCAAACGATTGTTGATGTAAATTAGCCTATTCTCTCGCTCTCTCTCTTCTCCCCCAATGTTTTCTTCCTAACGAGTGTTGTGCTTGCTCGAACAATGTAGTCACTTGATGGAATACAAAATTTCAGGTGCCCCCCGCCCCGTTGATTCCTAAAAAAACAGCTTCAATGGCGCTGCATTTGCAATTGGACGATAGGGAGTCACTGAATCAGATATGAATGATGGCAATCACACTCTACCAAATTATATGTACTTTTTGCATGTTCGTATTTGTCTACGTTCATTCGATTGATTTGGATCACAAAGTAGTGGTACATTGTTATTGCTAAGTATCAGTATAAATAGCTAAGGAACTCCAATGGTACAGCAGCTGTCGCCTTCTTCCCCGGTCTCGGTCGGCCCGACAACAGAGTGAGCACAAGCGGGAGGGCCACTTCTGGATGGGGCGGACGGCAATCCTCGAAGTGACCCAATGAGCCGCGGAGGGGGAGAGAGAGAGTGCATACCGATGTAGGGGTAACATTGTAATACTCTTTACGAAACCGTGGGGATACATGCAAAAAAATCGTATCGCGATCCCAATAAGGAGGTAAATAAAATTATTTGGATCATAATTAATAGCCACGATCTAAATCAAAGTGTATTTTGCGAAATTTTCGGTCCGGGGATATGAGCATATATATGACATCGTGCGCTTCCCAGGGTCGCAATCTTGTAATTTCTTCTCCATTGTGCCTTCGATTGTTAAAAAAAGAAAAGAAAAGATAGACACTGGTTCCAATCAGCTGTCTCTGTCTCCTTTCATTTTGGTTGGGTCCACCCTGCTGGCTGCCAAAAAATTGAAAAACCTTTATTGGTTTGCCATTCTCGTACCATTTCCACACCGTCCCTCGATCACCTCAGCGCACCCAACTTTTTATTTGATACTAGCTTTATCTTGCTAGTCAAGGTCATCTCCTCATTTAACAAAAAAAAGGTCATCTACAAAAGAATAGGTTGCCAAAAAATGAAAAAAAATTACAGTAAATTAAATAGTGTTGTGTACGCATACGTGAGAGCGAGCGGCAGAAGAGATATAAGGTTGATGGTCTCATCGGATCTGGCTCCAATAACCCTTCTCGTAATAAGGTCGACCTTCGGATGTGTGCACTTTGGGAGGAGACGAAGAATCTCGTCGCACTCGATAGATAGACCGAGGGATGAGATCATCCGCATGTTGATGCCTGCAGAGGGAAAGGAGCCTTCGCAGCAAGTCAGGATTGTGTCCATAGTTGGGTGTGCAGGCTTGGGCAAGACCACTCTCGCCCATCATGTGTACCAGAAAATTCAAGACGACTTTGAGTGCAAAGCTTTTGTAACAATATCCCAGAACCCTCACATGAAGGATGTGCTTATGAAGATTTGTACTCAAGTTGGAGCAACCACAAGCATTGCGGATGATGAGTTCCTCCTCATCAGCAAGCTCAGAGAACGACTCCAGTACAAAAGGTGTGGTTACCTTCGGCCGTATCTTCCTTCATAGATATTGATCGAGCATCCGGAGCAGGGATAGGCTTCAAATACTATATGCTAATAATACCGTAGTTAAAGGCATATTATTATCTTTTTCCTTTCATATTTTTTCGAATACAAAGTAGTAAATCTTATTCTTTGGTCAGGAGCAGACATATACAATAGATTTACAGTCAGATATGATCACCTTTCACAGAATCACAGATAAAGAATGAAGCAGTACATGCATAGTTTTTCCTTACCACTTGTAGTTTTATAAAATTAGAATGGCATATTTGTGGCAGGTACATTGTTGTGGTGGATGATATCTGGCACTCCGATCCATGGAATATCATTGAACGAGCATTGGTCAAAACTAGCCCTGGTAGCATAATAATCGTCACAACACGTCTGAGAGATGTGGCCATGGAATCATGTCGTTCTTCTTATGGTGCTCGTGTTTATGATATGAGACCTCTTGATGACAATGACTCTAGAAGGTTGTTTCTAAAAAGAATTTTTGACTCTGAAGATAATTGTCCTCGTGAACTGGAAAGAGCTTCTGAAGATATACTGGAAAAGTGTGATGGAATACCACTTGCAATCATTTCCATAGCCAGCTTCTTGGCTGTTGATGTACCACAATCACCTTATCACTGGAACAAGGTGAAAGAATCTATCAATTCTCTGCTTCTAGGGGATAAGCCTGTTGAGACCATGAAGTCAGTATTATCACTCAGTTACTTCAATCTGCCACAACATCTGAGAACTTGCCTGTTGTACTTGAGTGCATTTCTAGAAGATTGCATAATTGATAGGGACCGTTTGGTAAGTAGATGGATTGCAGAAGGATTTGTTAATGCAGAACTAGGAGAGAATCTTTATGAAGAAGGGCAAAGGTATTTTAATGATCTGATGAACCGGAGCTTGATCCAACCATGGAAAGTGCTGAGAGGTGTGGTGCAGAGCTGCCGTGTTCACGATGTCGTCCTTAATTTCCTCGTGTCCAAAGCAGTTCAGGAGAACTTTGTTACTTTGTCGGACCCATCCAGGTTCGCAACATCTCTGCATAACAAGGTTCGTCGCCTATCCCTCCAAAATAGCTACCAAGACAATGCAGCTTCATGGGTAAAGTCAATTAAGCCTCATGTCCGGTCACTCTCATGCTTCATGGACGACTGCAAACTAGAAGTACTTACTCCTCTCACGGAATTTGAAGTTGTACGTGTGTTAGACCTAGAAGACTGTGAATCATTGAGAAATGTGCACCTTGCAAATATAGAGGTGTTACTTCAGTTGCGGTATTTGAACATTAAAGGAACAAGTGTGAGCGAGCTTCCGGATGGAATTGGACAAGTCCAGCATCTAGAAACATTAGATATAACAGGGACTAAAGTTAAAGAATTGCCACCAACTATTGTTCTTCTTGAAAAGCTGGCACGTCTTTTCGTCAATTCAGACGTCAAGTTCCCAGCAGAAGGCTTCAGCAAGATGAAAGGATTGGAACAACTAACAAATTTCTGTTATAAAGGTAGGCCAGCTTACCAACCTAAAAGTCCTTGAAGCTTTTTGTAATGACATTATTGATGCCTGTTATAAAGGTAGCGTGTGGAGGATTTTCACCTCTTCACTACACGCGCTGTGCAGCCACAAACTTGTAGAGGTTAGGATATATGGGGATGCGGATTGGTGCCCCTTCCCCATGAATTCATCATTCCCTCCTCTGCAAAGCCTCAAGACATTTTCCATATCGCCCATCAGCAGTCTCCCTATCTGGATGGGCTCACTTGTCAATCTTGAGCAGTTATATCTCAGAACAAAACGATTCACTCCGGAGGATGTGCGAGTACTTGGAGGCATACCGGCTCTCGAGGTTCTTTCCCTACATTTTACAGAAATTTATGAAGGTGCTTTCACAATCTGCAGACACGAATTCCAGCGTCTCAAATTTTTCTGGGTAGGCCGACTCTGCCAACTGCTGTTTATACCTGGTTCTATGCCTCACCTAAAACACCTCCAAACTGAACTCGGCTTCGGAAACAGAGACCTCGGCATCCAGCACCTCGCCAGCCTCACCACGGTTGATGTTCATATCACTGCCTTACCTAACCACAGAGGCGGCGTCGAAGATCTGGAGGCCGAAATCCGTAGTTTACTTGATGCACATCCAAATCGTCCCACACTAAACTTCGATACATATTATTTCCAGGTTCCCACACTAAAGGATAGCAAGGTAATAAAATAAAGTAATTGTTCCTAAGCCAACAGTTTCCCAGATTTGTTTTGCCTTTTCTCTTCCTTCCTTGACTAGTTACTATTGTTTTTGTGAACAAAGCAGGGTTCTGACTGATCAGTCTTTGGGTTCATCCGTCCAGCCTTTTTACCAATGATGCATGAGACATGAAGGCACCATGTGTTTGATCAAGACGTGTGTTCAATTTCATCCGTACCATTTGCAGACATTCATTATTCATACTCTATTTATGATAATTGTTTATTAGGTGCTACACTTTTGTTGTTTTTGAATAAATAATGGCATCCATTTCTTATGTTGTGTGCCATCCAGCAGAAATGGGTGTACAGCCTTCGGGGTGTGTCCATTGTAATCAAGTTATGAACACATTTACTTGAGAATTTATAATTGCCCCAGTGACATCTTTGTCTTTTCTAACCGGAGGCCTCTTTGAAAGTCCCTTAAGTTTACTCTAGGAGTTGAATTTTCATAATGTTCCAAGAAACAATTTCTTCTAGTTTATATTTGAGAAAAATACCATAATTATAGATTAAGGTTTTATTTTTGCCAAAATTTTTCCTCTCCTCTCACTATGTGAAAACCTCAAATTGATCACGTTCTAACGGACCCTTGGCGCCTGTTACAAGGCCCAACATCAGTAACAGATGTTGTTTGGCGCTCGTTACTCATAAGCGTGGTAGGCTCAACTCCGATCAGGACACCACAACACCCGTTACCGATGAGGACTTCTGGGAACGGGTGTATTTAATGCTCGTTACATAAATCCTTTGTAACGGACGTTAAAATGCGCCTGTTACGAAAATTTTACCAATCGGCAATATGGACTCTTAAAGTCTGTTACTGGTTACTAACGTATCAGTACCAGTCGCATAAGTACTGTTATCGATCTTGCAGTGATCGTACCTAGCTATCGCTACTAGTAGCGCGCGTTACCGATGACCATTTGATGCCCATTACCAATAGAGAGGAGTTACGTGTGTCCATTGATGGCCGTTACAAGAGTCGGACTCAATAATTGAAATTACCACTTGCTGCTGGCTGCAGCAGCCACCATGCGTCCTCCGCTCCATCGCGGCGGCTGTGACCGCGACCATGACAGTCGCCTCCTTGGCCACGCTTGCCTCCACCACAATGAAGTAGGAGCGCAGCGCTGCTGCTACTTCCGCCGGTGTCACCGAAGGTGCCGGGCGGTGACCGTGTCGGCGGCAGACTGTTAGAAATCTAAGCATCTTACCACATATTTTAATTCCATAATTCAGCAAGTAATTCATAATGAAAATGAGTGAAAATATGATATCATGGCATGTGCATGTGCTTGTGTTCATGATTAACACACTAGAAAACATGAACAACACAAATACCCATATGAGTTTCAGGATGTACCCATGGGCGGGACTGTTGCCGGAGGCACCGGGTACGCCGTTACCGGCTAGATCAACCATGTTGATCGTGGGCTGGCCTGGTTCGATGTAGTCGATCGAGAGTTGATGTAGTGAAGACATTGTTGCGGTGCAGATGGCCGTCAAGATGTAGTCGTTCACAGCAGGATCGGAGGAGGAAGAACATTGAGCAGTCGCGCACTTGTTGCACTACCCAAAAACCTGATTGCCTCGCTATTCCCGAGCAGGAACTCTAGCACGACGGGTTTCAGAGGCCATGAAGAGAGGAGGGAACATTTTGCAGATAGCCGCCCGCCAACCCCCTCCACCCCCATGTTTTTTTGCAAACCCCCCCACCCCTGATCCAGCACCCAGCTCCAGTCGCTATTCCCCTTAGCGCCGCCGCCCCCTGAAGTCACTGTGTGCCGCGCATGTGAATCCCTGCACGCCCCCAGAGTCTCCACGCGTTGCGCCCCTGGAGTCCCCGCGCGCCTCGATTCACTAGGGCTCGATCCGCCCGCTGGAGTCCCCGCGCCGCCGCCGCCCCTGGAGCCCCGATCGCGTACCGGCTTGCTGTGCCCCCCTCCGGGAGACTCCCTCAGCCCCAGATTGGCCGCTGGTGGGGTCTGGCGGCTGGTAACCGGAGTTCATGACGTAGCGGCCGTCCGGTGGTTCATGTGTGTCTGAGTATAGGGTCCTAACGGCCAAGCGTGCATGGTCGATGATTCGTGAGCCCCAGATTGCATGCTGTCACGGGTGGGCAGCGATTCGCAGCTGCTGGAGTCCATGCGGACTGTTGGTCACTCACGGGCGTGCGAGGGGCGGCGCAATGTCGCACGTGGGCGGCGACGGCGGAAAAGAAACGTCGCCCTGGAAAAGAAACACTGTGGGATTAGGGTGCCGCGGGCCGGGGCTGGGTGTGGATTAGGGGGAGAGGGGGGGTTGCAAAAAAAAAAAGAGAGGCGGAGGGGGTTGGCGGACGGCTATCTGCAAAACGTTCCCTCCTCTCTCCGTGGCTTTTGGATCTAGATCCGGTGGTCCTGATCGGAGTTTGCATAGTTTGCACAAGTGGGTTGGTTTCCACATGATATGCTCCCCATATCTTCTCCATGTTCACAAACCACAACTCTGAAAATAAACTTTTGCTTTCACCTTAATTATTATGGTCAACAACAAACAAATTAAATTAAGAAAGCACAAAAACAAGCAGGGTTGCAATGCAACACGATCTTTCGACACTCACCGTTGCACTGCATGCACGCTGAATCGCTGATGAATTGAAGCTAAAAAGTAGTACCAGTACAACAAGTAAATAAATACAGCAAGCAGTGGCAAGTCAATCCTCCTGGGGATCATATGGATCAGGCTGTCACAGTTGACTGGCTCTGCTTTTCGTCGTTCTGCAAGAACTGGCAGGTCATTCCATACCTCTGGGCTCTAATCGATTCTGCAAGTGTCTACCAGGATACGCGGGAAATTGGATGGATTTGGAGATTTCAAATTTCAGAATCGCAAGATGGACCCCAGACAAGAAGGGACTGTGATGCAGAACAGAGGATTGTTTCTGCTTATGTGAAAACTGAACGGTTAGTTGATCTTGACCATGAATAGGAACGTGGATGGCAAGGAATTAATGGAAGTGTAGAGAGAGAGGCAGCTTTGCAGAGAAATTGCATAGATGGTGATGTCTCAGGCTCACTGAGAAAATTTGTTCAGACCTAGCCTTGAAGGCGAACATCAAAGGGTGCCTTTGGTTAGGCTTTTATCTGCTTTTGCTTTTGCCAAAAGCCCAACAAAAGGGGTTGGCTGCCATCCAAAGCCACAGCCAAAAGCAGCTTTTGCCTAGTACAAGTTTGAAAGCACCCTTACCCCCTGCTTTCAGCTGCTTTTGGCTCACAAAATTACCCACCTGCCACTGGTTATGTGGTAACGGTTCGTTCTTTTTTCCCCCGGACTACAACCCGTGCCGCTGCCCCTGTTCGGCGCCGAACGATCCCATCCGTCGTGGCCCTCCCCTCCGGTGCCACCTCGCCGGCCGTGCTCGGTCCTCTCCGGCGCCGCCCCAGTCCCCTCCTCTCCCAGGACGCCGCGCCCTCGTCCGCTGAGCTCCGGTGCCCCGCCCAGGCCGCCGCGCCCCATCCACTGCCCCCTGGCCGGCGAGCTCCGGCCGCGCGCGCCCCCTGTCTAGCACCCTCCTTGCCCGAGGGCGGCGCGGCCTGCCTCGACGGGCGGCGCGGCCTGCCTCGACGGGCAGTGTGGCCTGCCCCGATCGGGCGGCGCGACCTTCCCCTATGCCAGCGCGCCAGCCTCGTCGGGCGGCGCTGCCTCTCTGACCGGGCGGCGCGACCAGCCCCGCCGCGACCTGCCTCCCCGTGCACGCACATGGAACAAGATGAGGAAGAAGCAGACAATCGGGCCCACACGTCAGTGAAAGAGGGAAATAGTGAGAGATCTGAGCTATGGATGACATGTGGGGACCGTTCAACATTTGTTTCAAAAGCCAAAGCTGCTACAGCAAACGGTCTTCTGCTTTTCCTACAACATGTTTCTCACAGCTGCTTTTTTCAAAGTCGCAACCCACAGCAGCTTTTGCAAAAGCCACAGCCCAACCAAACACACCCAAAGTATCCCCAAATTGGATTGCTAATTAACCAGCAAGGAAATTGTCCCTTTTTTCATCAATCATCCACGATGTTATTCTCCCCCACCTCCACCTCTGCGCGCTGCCGCCTGCTTTCTCGGCCTCTCGGCACCGATGCCGCGGCCGTCGCCACCGCGCTCGCCGGATGCCGACCACCACTTGCACGAGCTCCGCGGCCGGCGTCCTCCCATGCGCTTCCTCATCGGGGCAAACCAAAGCAAAAAAAAGGCCCGCCGCTTTGAATGCTTGCCTGGTGGCCGGCGGCGCCGGGGCTCGATTCTCCGCGGCGAGCTCTAATTCGGTGATAGCTGCGATTCGGCGGCATCGAGGTTCGATCTGCTGCGGCGAGGTTCGATCCGGTGGTGGTGGTTGGATTTGGCTGTTGCAGGCCTCGATTCCGTGCTCGTCTCGTCTCATCTCATCGAGCAGGCCGACTTTGCTCATGCAGGAGAGCAAAATCATTTCTCGCGCGTTGGCAAAAAAAATACTTGCCCTGCCGGTCATTCAGCTTGCCGTCAGTCTGTTCGTTTGGCTGATGGCTGGTGGCTGGTGCTGATTTGTTCTGAGAGAAAAGTACTGCTGGCTGGTCGCTGGTGACTGATTTGTTCTGAGAGAAAAGTACTGTTGGCTGGTGGCTGATAAGCCAAACGAACAGGGCGCGTATCGAAGGTGTGTGGTGGATCACATAGCAATATATCACCGCTGATCAGTTTCTTTTATGCTCAGTGATAAATGTTTTTATCTATAGAAACTACTATTTCAGACTTGCATTGAAGACGTACTATGATTTCTTGTGGAGGTTTTTTACGGTACACAATACGACCTGTACGACCGGTTGAAAAAGGATTCGTATGTAATAGAAAAGGACCTATATGTAAGAATCCGACGGTTGAGATTAATTCTATACGACTGGTTTTCTTTAGCTATCGTACGGTAGTATTCAAAAGTCGTATGGGTAGTATAAGGGTATTATCGAAAATGTAAAATGATATTGTTGTAATATAGGAAATGAAATATATGAAATGTGTTAGATAGTATAAGGGGGCAGCGGGAATTTTTTTCCAAATAATATATATCTACCAAATTACCATTTTACCCATAGAGAAAAACTGATAATACGACCGTACGACCGTTGGGTCGTATTGTGTACCGTAAGTCTTGAAGGTATGAACTCCATAAATAGAGTCTGGGTTGGAAGTGCTCTTACTGTGCGAGGGCACAAATCATATTATGCGTAATAATAAACTTGTTAACTGTCCATAATGATAACTACGACTGTATGCACCTTCAACTGCAAAGAATATAATAGCTAATAAGCAAAAAGCTAACCAAAAAGAGCTAGGTCGTGCAAGCAAAGCCGAATCATCATCCACAAAGAAAAGATATATACGGAGTAGACCGTGTTTCCAGCCCGCTGCCTCTATCTCCCTTTCCTTTTGGTTGGGCCCTCCTTGCCCGCTGCCAAAAATTGAAATCTTCATTCGCTTGGCTATTCCAAAACTTTATTCGCACCATTTCCACACCGTCCATCACACAGCGCACTCAACTTTTATTCCCTAGCTTTATATTGTTAGTCAAGGTCATCTACTCGTTCAACAAAAAAAAATGACATGTACAAAAAATAGCTACGTTGCCAAAAAAATGAAACAAAAAATACACGGTAAGCAGCTAGCTAAATAGTGTTGAGTACGCATACCGAGTGTTTATTTGGTTCATGGAACGATAATGTAAATGCAAATTGAATGTGATTGCAGTACTTTCGACTATGGAACGAGCTATTACACTCTTTGTTTGGTTCAACTGCGGTAACGCAATCAAATATAATGCTTCGTTCTTCTAATTTGCAAAAACAGCTTAAGGGGTGGTAGGAGGCTTGTATATATAATATGGGGATGTGATTACAAGGTTAACCGATTACGGCATTAGATCATTACCGTTCGATATATGCATGATTAAACCAAACATGATTGAGCCAAGGAAGTGTGACCGTGCGATGCAACTGATTTTCTGCTCACTGTTAGTAGTCGGCACTTATACACAGTAACTATGTGAGACATGCGTGAATGCCGTGTCATCTTGCTGTGATTATTCCCGAGTCAAGTCGATATGATCGTCGTCAAAAGATAATGCACGCATGATCGATCGAGCGGCGATGGTCGTAAATTAAAGATGCTATTGCCTGGTGGTGGCGGGTGGCATCTATCTAAAAATCACTCACTGCACGTACGCTTTTTTGTCACCTCGATCTAATGCAATCATCATGGGTCCAATCTCCTCTCTTTTGCATTTTTTTTGTTTTGTTTTTCCACTCCGTTTTTCCTGCAGAACCCATGACACATTCGATTATTAATTCACAGCAAAGGCCAAAGGAATATATATGTTCCGTTCACGTATATATCATTTGAGAAGGAAGTGGGCAACGTATCAACAGCATAATATGGGTTGTCATGGCTCAAACAAAATAGAAAAAGGCGGGGGATATGTTCCTGCTGCCTGGTTGTGTCCTTTGTTTTTCTACACTATTCTAGCTGCTCTAGCATATGCTGAACACTAAACACTACACTCTACCAATCTCTTGAGGTCCAGATATCTCGATTAGATAGAGCAGCCATCCAGTATCCACCCTCTTTCATGTGCTATGGAGCGAGCCGTAGTGAGCGCAGCGACCGGAGTGATGAGCTCCGTCCTCGGAAAGCTGGCGGAGCTGCTCCATGAGAAGTACAAGCTTGCCAAGGGGGTTCGCAAGGATATCGAGTTCCTCAGGTCAGAGCTCATGGTCATGAATGATATGCTGTATGATATGGCAGACGTCGAGGACGAGGAGCTCAGCGCCTTCAACAAGGGGTGGCGAGACAGGGTGTGGGAGATGTCCTACGATGTTGAGGATTGCATTGATCTCTCCGTGGCCCGTCTTGATTGTGCCACTGATGATTCCAAATCTGGTCGGCTCGGCACCAAGCTGGCACGCAAGTTCAAGAAGATCAGAGTGTCCCTTCAGGTCTCTCACGAGATCCAAGTGCTCAAGGCTCGTGTCATCGAGGAGAGCAAGCGGCGGAAGAGGTACAAGCTCGATGGTCTCGTCAGATCTAGCTCCCATGCTTCTCATAATAAGGTTGACCTCTGGATGTGCACACTTTGGGAGGAGACAAGGAATCTGGTTGGACTCAACGGACCTAGGGATGAGATCATCCGCTTGTTGATGCCTGCGAAGGGAGAGGACCCCTCACAACAACAAGTCAGGATTGTGTCCATAGTTGGGTGTGCTGGCTTGGGCAAGACCACTCTCGCCAATCAGGTGTACCAGAAAATTCAAGGTGATTTTGAGTGCAAAGCTTTTGTATCGGTATCCCAAAACCCTTACATGAAGGATGTGCTGATGAAGATTTGTTCTCAAGTTGGAGCAACCACAAGCATGGCGGATGATGAGCTCCTTCTCATTGACAAGCTCAGAGAGCGACTCCAGTACAAAAGGTGTCTTCCTTATCTTATTTGTTGGTGCGGTCCTCCTAATATACAACGTAATGTACTGCATAAGCATGTAGGATCTGATTCACCTGCTTCGTAACAAACATATTAAGAAGAATAGATATCATTGTTGACTAGGTCTAGGCCGTGATGAGCAGTACATGAGAACCAAAAACTCCATGACTTGATAAAAGATATATGTGTTTTTATCAACAGAGACTACAATCTTCATGACCTTAAAAGCATGTTGTTTCAAGCCAAATTGATCTGAGATACGTAGGCATCAACCTTCATGATCTTAAAAAGCATGTGTGCGCACTTTCTTAGCAAAAAACTCATAATTTTTCTATATCCTGCAAATGGGAAATTTTGATTAACACATATATGTGTTCCTTTTACCGAGAATAGTTGTATTTTTCTAATAATGGAGCAAATCAAGAATGAAGCAGTGCATGCATAGTTTTTCACTCACCGCCCATAGTTTATAAAACCAGAATAACATATTTGTGACAGGTACATCGTTGTAGTGGATGATATATGGCACTCCAATCCATGGAAGATCATTGGACAGGCACTGGTCAAAACTAGCCCTGGTAGCATAATAATCATCACAACACGTCTGAAACATGTGGCCGAGTCATGTTGTTCTTCTCATGGTGGTCGTGTTTATGATATGAAACCTCTTGACAATAATGACTCTAGAAGATTGTTTTTCAAAAGAATTTTTGACTCTGAAGAGAAGTGTCCTCAGGAACTACAAAGTGCTTCCAAAGATATACTGAAAAAGTGTGATGGCATACCACTTGCAATAATTTCAATATCGAGCTTCTTGGCAGCTGATGTACCACGATCACCTGATCACTGGAACAGGGTGAAAGAATCTATCAGTTCTCCACTTCAAGGAAATAAATCTTTTGAGACCATGAAATCAGTATTATCACTCAGTTACTTCAATCTGCCACCACATCTGAGAACTTGCCTGTTGTACTTGAGTGCATTTCCAGAAGATAGGGACATTGAAAAGGATCGTTTGATAAGCAGATGGATTGCAGAAGGATTTGTTAATGAAGAACCGGGAGAGACTCTATATGAAACAGGGCTAAGGTATTTCAATATTCTGATTAACTGGAGCTTGATCCAACCATGGTTTGAGAAGAACAGCGTGGTGCAGAGCTGTCGAGTCCATGATGTCATCCTTAATTTCCTTGTGTCCAAATCAGTTGAGGAGAATTTTCTTACCCTGTTGGATCCATCCGGACTGCCACCTTCTCTGCATAGCAAAGTTCGTCGCCTATCCCTCCAGAATAGCTACCAAGAGAATGTAGTTTCATGGACAAAGGCAAATAAGTCTCATGTCCGGTCACTTGCATGTTTTGATGTGGATTGTAAATACTTGCATCCTCTTACGGAATTTGAAGTTGTACGTGTGTTAGACCTGGAAGACTGTGGATCATTGAGAAATGCGCACCTTGAAAATATAGAGATGCTACTTCAGCTGAGGTATTTGAGCATTAGAAGAACATGTGTCAGTGAGCTCCTTGCTGGAATCGGACAAGTCCAGCATTTAGAAACATTAGATATAACATGGACTAAAGTGAAAAAATTAACATGGACTAGTCTGCATAGCCTCCGGAAATTTGTCATATCGGCCGTCAGCAATCTCTCCATCTGGATGGGCTCACTTGTCAATCTCGAGCTATTACGACTTGGAATTAAACAATTCACTCCGGAGGATCTGCGAGTGCTTGGAGGCATGCCGGCTCTTGAGGCTCTTTCCCTATCTTTTGTAAACAGCTATGCAGGTCCTTTCACCATCGGCAGACATGAATTCCAGCGTCTCAAATTATTCAAGGTCGGCAGACTCTACAAACTGCAGTTTATGCCTGGTTCTATGCCTAACCTGAAGCACCTCCAAATTGAACTGGTCTTTACCACGAACAGTTACAGCGATCTCGGCATCCAGCACCTCGCCAACCTCACCAAGGTCGATGTTCTTATCTGTGGCCGGCGTGACCATAGAGGAGGCATCATAGATCTGGAGGCCAAAATGAGGAGCTTACTCGATGCACATCCTAATCATCTCACACTAGACATCGGACGATCATTTGCCCAGTATTCTTTTTGGTGAACAAATAAAGCAGGATCCTGGTCGACCAATCTTTCGGTTCATCCGTCCAGTCTCTCGTTCACCAGCTAGTGAGGAAGCATCAAGGCCACCAACATGTTTGTTTGGTTATGACGCGTGTTCACATTTCATCTGCACCATTTGCAGACTTCCACTTTTGTTGTTCTTGAATAAGCAATGGCATGGCATCCATTTGCTTCGGCAGCCCAATTGTTTTTTTAAAAAAATTGCTCCATCTAGCAGAAATGGGTATAATAATAAACAGCCTTTAATTTGGGCTGTGTCCATTGTAATCAACTTTTTGTCAAGACATTTATTTGAGAATTTATAGTTGCCCCGCCCAGTGACATCTTTGTCTGTACTGACTGGAGCCTTCTTTGCAAGCCCGTTAAGCTAACGCTAGGAGTTGAATTCTCATGATAATAAGAAGAAAAAGTTTCATGAGATTCTTCCACGTTGGTTGTTCTTCGGATAACTGTCCCTCTGATAATGATTTCTGTTATCTTCTCCAAGAGCAGAGGAACCTGTTAATTCGTTCTGGTTATGTGAAAACTGAATGGTTAGTTGATCTTGACCATGAGTAGGAACAGTGGATATCAAGGAATTAATGGAAGTGTAGATAGAGACAACTTTGCAGAGAAATTGCATAGAAGGTGATGGCTCAGGCTCACTGAGAAAATTTGATCAGGCCTTAGAAGCCTTCAAGGCGAACGTGAAAGGAGCTCGAAACTGGATTGCTAATTAAACAGCAAGGAAATTGTCCCTTTTCTCATTCATTGTTCGACTCTTTCTTCAATACTTGAGGTTTTTATGAGCCGTCCATCGGTTCAGATCGGGTGGTTGTAAAATAGGAGGAATCTATTACAAGGAACCAATCTTGTGGACCGGAACCAAGTAATTGTGGGCCAGGAACTAAATAATTGTGAGTAGGAACTAATCCTTGTTATGAATTGTGGGCCGGAACCAAGTAATTGTGGACTGGAACCAATGGTTCCTCCTTGTTCCGCCTGGTTTCGGTCGAGCACCGTAACATTCCTCTCATTGTTCAGAAAGGAAATTGTCTGTTTTCTCATTCTGGTTGCATAGGCGACGTCGCCGGCAGCCGTGACCAGACCTCGGACGGCATTGGCGCCGCCCCTCGACACCTGGCGCTTTGTGCTTCGGACGCAGCAGGAGGCGGCCATGGCGGCGGTCACGCGCCAACATCGGAGAGGAAGATCGGCATGGGCGGCGCGCTGGTTCTCTCGGAACCTGTGGCGGAAGCCGGTCGGTGCCTATGACGAGCACGGGATTGCCGCGGCAGCCGGGAATCGCGGCACCTGTCGTCGAGGCGATCCGCTTTGACTTGGTCTTGACTCTTGAGATCCCAGTCGTGCGAGAGGGATTCAACGGTTCAGATGCTTACTTACTAAATGGGTGTTTAGACTCAAGATGATATTTGGCAGCGACTCCTTAGAAATAAATATTTAAGACATAAAACCATCACTCAGGTTGAATACATGCCGGAGGATTCTCACTTTTGGTCGGGTCTTATGAAGATCAAAAATGACTTATTGAGGATGGGCAAATTCATAGTTGGTGATGGGTCACAAACACGTTTTTGGGAGGATGCTTGACTGATAACACTCTTTTCAAAAATCAATATCCACCTTATATAACATTGTACAGAAGAAGAGTGCGACAGCGACAACAGTTCTTAGATCGAATCCTTTGAATGTGGCCTTCAGGAGATCCTTAGTTGGCAACAATTTACAGGCCTGACACCATTTGGTAGCTAAAATTATGAATGTCCAATTAACGGATCAAAGAGATACTTTTATGTGGTGTCTAAAACAAAATGGTCAGTTGCCCGCACCGCGAAAAAATATGATATGGAAGTTAAAATTGCCCTTAAAAGTAAAGATTTTTATCTGGTATTTACGAAAAGGGGTAGTTCTAACCAAAGATAATTTAGCTTGTCAATGATGGAAGGGAAGTTTAAAATGTTGTTTCTGTAATCTGGATGAGACCATTCAACACATTTTCTTTGATTATCAATTGGCTACAATTACGTGGAGGATTATACAAGTTTCTTTTAATATAACACCACCTATTAACATTTTTCATATGTTTAGTGGATGGCTGAATGGGATTAACAAGAAGCTTATGTACAAAATCTTGATTGGAGTATCTACTTTATGTTGGGAAATTTGGTTAAGTAGAAACAACATGGTTTTTAACAACACTCGAGTTGTTACTCCTATGCAGGTTACTCCTATGCAGGCATATTTTTGGGCGTTGTTGTTGAAGGAGGACGACCGACCTCATGTTATTCAGGGTGTCGTGTGCTTGAGACCACGTCGATGGAGATTTTTGCCACCAATGGATGGTCGTTTAGTTACAGAATTGATGTTGGATAATTTTGAGTTTGTTCCAGAGACCGGTTTTTCCCCTTTCCGTTTATGGTACTCTCGTGTGTAATAACAAACAGCTATATGCATAGTTTCATGCAGAGGATGGAATATTAAAATATATTCCCTTTTCTAAAAAAAGATGGCCCAGAGTGCGGACGGTAAATGAAATACCGTCCACCCTAGTGCCCAATGTGCGCACCCCACTCGCCACCGCTGTACCTCCCGCCCTCGTCGGAGATCGCAGCTTCCTTCGCGTAGATGCGCCGCGATAACACCAAAGGTCGCCGCCTCCGTTTCCTGAGTGCCTGCTCCTTCCGGCCTGGCGCCTTCTCACCTATACTCGCCACAGAATAATCAGCATCTGAATACCCTTTTATCGTGATGTGGATTTTCTATCATCTCTATCTCCCACATGATCAGCATCTGAGTACCCTTTTATCTCCAGGGAATCAGACCTTCTATATGTTAGCATCAGGTCTTTCCTGCCTTGTAGATATCGAAAAGCATTCTTAACCATCATCTAGTGCTCTTTGCCTAGATTAGATTGATATGTACCAAGTACTCCCGTAACAAATGCTAAACCAAGGCGAGTGCACACTTGTGCATACTGTAAGCTACCAACTGCTGAAGCATATGGAACAATTTTTATTTGATTGATCTCATATTGGTTCCTTGGACATTGAAAAAGTCCAAACTTATCACCCTTAATTATAGGAACAGGTGTAGCTTTACTCGCATGCATATTGTATTTCTTTAGGATCTTTTCCAAATATGCCTTTTCTGATAAACGTAAAACCACATTCCTTCTATCTTGATGAATATCAATGCCTAAAACATATGAGGCTTCACCAAGATCTTTCATATCGAATTTTGAGGACAAAAACTTTTTCGTTTCCTGCAGCAGTCTGACATCACTGCTAGCAAGCAGGATATCATCTACATACCGTATCAGGAAAATGAATTTCGCATCCTTAAACTTAGCATAAACACAGTTGTCCTCAACATTTGCTTTAAACCCAAATTTCGTAATCGTTTCATCAAACTTTAAGTTCCATTGTGTAGAGGCTTGCTTTAAGGCATAAATGGATTTCCTTAAACGACATCCCATATGCTATTTACCTTTCACAGTAAAACCTTTGGGTTGAGTCATGTAGACATCTTCATATAGATCTCCATTTAGAAATGACGTCTTTACATTCATCTGATGTAATTCTAAATCATACTGCGCCACCAAAGCCATTATGATCCTAAAAGAATATTTACAAGAGACTGGAGAAAACGTCTCATTGTAATCTATCCCTTCTCTTTGCGTATAGCCCTTGGCCACAACTCATCCCTTATACTTTTCTATATTCCCTTTGGAGTCATATTTAGTTTTATAGACCCATTTACAGCCTACTGTTTTGGCTCCTTCAGGAATTTTTTCTATCCCAAACTCTGTTGGTACTCATTGATTTCATTTCATCTTCCATGGCCTCTAGCCACTTGGATGCATCAGGGCGACTCATGGCTTATTCAAAAGAAGAGGGATCACCTTCTATGTGAATTTCTTCACTGTTATAGACTTCATAATCATCAGGGATAGCTGGCTTTCTAACTCTTTGAGACCTTCTTGGGGCCTCAGTGGCCGGCGGCTCTTGAACTCGGGGCTGTTGAGATTCCTCTTGTGCATCAGTTGTTTCTATAGGATCCTAATGAACAGTTTCCTCATTTTCACTCACTGGTTGCACAGGAGAACTAGCAACAGGTTCCAGCACCACAGTGGGTTGCATTGTAGCTGTCGGAACAGTAGGCGACACAAAATATGGTTCTTCAACCATTGGAGTGGGTGCACACACCCGCTTTTCCTTGAGATCAATCTTTCGAGCTTCCTTGCTCCCTCTAACCATTTCATTCTCTAAAAAGATAGTGTGTCTCGTTTCCACAAACTTTGTGTGTCTGTTAGGACAATAGAGATGATAACCTTTAGACTTTTCTGTGTAGCCAATAAAATGGCAACTCACTGTCTTGGGATCTAACTTCCCAATATTTGGGTTAAGAACTTTAGCCTTTGCTGGACATCCCCACACGCACATATATCTTAGGGAGGGTTCCCTACCCGTCCAAAACTGTAAGGAATCGGATGCCCGTTAGCCTAAGAGGGGGAGGGGGTGAATTAGGCAACTTAAAACCTTAACCTATGGCTCACTAAATTTTGCGCAAAGGTAAACTAGAACAAACTATCTATATGTGCAACTACGGTTGTTCTAGTGTGAAACTCCCATCCCAAAACAAGGTTTGCAACCTATAGCCATTCCTAGCAAGATACTACTCTAGGAAAGTAAAGGCAAGCAAAGATTGCAATAGAGTAAATGCGGAAACGTAAAGGGGATGAGAGGAAGCAAACTCTTGACACGCGATTTATCCCGTGGTATCGGTAGGCACTAAGCCACCCCTAGTCCACGTTGTTGAAGCACTCACACAAGAGTATTGCTTCCCGGTCACCAAGTCTCTCCCAAGAGCACCAACTTGACTTGCCACAAAGGCTAGCCACTTAGGCACTTGTCAAGCTCCCTTGGTCACCTTGATGCCGCCTCCACTAAGGAGCTTCTCCACCAAGGAAGGGGGTCTCCACGTCCCCCGCACAAAGTGTCCTCGCCGCTCCACACCAAGCCGGAGGGTCGATGACGATTGCCGGTGAGCCACTTAGGCCCCAAGGCTTCCGGCGAACCTTGTACAACTGGATTCACTCAAGAATCACCTCACAAGGTTGGCACAACCTTGCACTCACTCAGCTCTAAGCTAAGCCTAGCACTAAGCACATACACAAAGCATGCACTAGTCTATGGATGAGCAATTAAGCACTTGGATGGATTGGATATGATCTTCAATGTGTCTTGAACTCCTCTGCACTTCCACACAATCCAGCCCACTCAAATGGGTGAGTGGAGGGGGTATAAATAGCCCAAGGCATCAAACTAGCCGTTGGCTAACGTCCACTGAAAAAGGTACCGTCGGATGATCCGACGCTATATTTTCCAGGGCGTCGGTTCATCCGGTGCCCCTCCCACGTCACTTAGCCGTTGAGATTCTCTGACACAACTGCTCCGACGCTATGCACTGACGGTGCGTCGGATCATCCGGTGCTGAAGACTCCGCGCTCAAGTCGCCTCTGTTAGCTTTCAATCGACCGTCGGATAGACCGACGCTTCTCCTTGTCCAAGGCGTCGGATCATCCGGTGCTGAAGGCTTCGTCTTGGCGCGTCTCTGTATGAATTCAAACTGAGCGTCGGATAGACCGACGGGGTCCCCACTCAGACCGTCGAATCATCCGGTGCTACTGTCTTCCTTGCTCTTCCTCTGCAACTCGTCCGACGCTACTAAATAATGGACCGTCGGTTCATCCGACGGTACCTAGGGTTTGACCCTGTGTACCAACTCGTCCGACGATTGCACCGACGCTTGTATTTGAGGGACCGTCGGTTCATCCGACGGTGTCTTTTCTTTTCCTTTTCTTGCTCGGTTTTGATCCTTGAAAAATACACTATCTTCTCAATTTGGCATATGGTTTTCTTGCATCCTTGGGACCTAGAAGTGTCTACAAAGACATGCTAAAACAATAGGGTTAGTCCCAATGATCATGTTGTCATGAATCACCAAAATCAAACTCGAACTAATGGCATATGAGGCCATGTTCGCTACAATCTCCCCCTTTTTGGTGATTTATGACAACACAACCAAAGCAAGCATAAATTTGCAAGAATTGACAGAATTAGAACCACTTACACTTGCTTGGATGCTTACCATCATCCAAACTCCCCCTAGATCAAACTTCCCCCTTTTTGATCTTCATGTTCACATTCTTCCCCTTTGGTCTCATATCCTTGAAACCACTTGTAAGCATCCTTGAGCCCACTTGTAAGCTTAAGCCACACGCTTGCTTTGGTCTCACATTCTCCCCCTTTGGAATAAAATCTCCAAAAAGTCCAAAGCAAACAGGTCCAAGGAAACTAGCAAGATCTAGCAACCATAGCTCAAAGGAGAGATGTTAAATGCAAGGGAGAAAGCCGCATGAACCATGATCCATATGTATGATATCGATGAAGATACCACATGTGAGAATAACTAAGGTGGATCACATGCTCATGAGACTAGCATGATACAAACTAAGCTCCCCCTAAGTGTGTGCATAAAAAGAATACCACTTGCAAGACAAGGGTAGTGAGAGACAAGTGCACAACTACAAACTTGTAAAACAAGGAAGCTTAGAGCATATCATGCAAAGAGATTGCTTAAAGGACAAGAGATAGAACAAGTAGGTTCTTGTTACATTACCACTTGTAGATATCACTTGTAGTCTTTTGATCATTGCATACCTCCGGGGGATGATCCTCTCTACCTTGTTGGCACCACATTGAGATGAGCCACTTGGAAATGATATCACTAGGTGACACCACTTGAAAGAAGCTTGCATGGAAGACACTTGGGGTACCACAAGGATTAGGAATGTATGAGTACATTGCCTTTGAACTTATATAGAGACATAAGCTCGCAAGGACATGACTCAATAGCATAAAGCTCATATTGCTATATTCACTCTATTAGAGATGTTAGATCACATTGAGAGTGAAATAGCATTCTCTTAGAATGAAACACCGCACCGGAACGCGTCGCTAAGGGACTACATAAGATAAGCTTGAAACAAAGTTAGTCCCATAACCAAACCATGGGATGAGCTCCCCCTAAATGTGTGCATTTAGTGTTTGAATCACCAACCAAATGTATGCACATTGTTTATGACAACAACGGGAAGCTTACCCTATAGCTTGCTCATGATGCAAAGAGATATATATGAAAACATGCACCATGAAAGAACAAGTGTAGTTTTCCTACACACTAATCAAACCATGTAGATTGCTCATGGGTTAGCACATGACACAAGCAACCTACCATATGTAAACATTGCAACAAATGCAACCTAAACAAGGCAATGGAGCTACAATGATGCAAGAGATAGGTACTAGTTTCCATTACCTCAACCGGGGAACTTGGGCAACACATTGTCCAATTTGCAAGCTTGGCTTATAGGCTTGAATCTTCTCATCTTGATTGTGCCAAGCCTCCCAAGTCCCCGCACTCAAGGCCTTCAAGTGGCCTTTGGAACCCAAACCATTTGAGGCCCCTTCATGTTGGTGATGACTTCCTTGGGCACCCAAATGGGTTGGTTCCTACCCCGCTCTTCCTTCATCTTCCCAACCTTGTGTGCAACCACCTTGCCATTTGCTTTCTTCTTGATGACGTAGGTGTTGCTATTTGTCTTGTTCTTGCGGTTGGGCTTGGTGTAGATGAGGGAGCTCTTGATTGTGGGCTTCAATTTCTTCTTTGCGCCCTTGTCCATCTTCTTGACAAATTGGGGGCATTTGTAGAACTTGTGCCCTTCTCCATGACACTTGTAGCAAGTCACGGTTGCACCCTTCTCAAGCTTCTTCACCATGGGATCACGGTTATCTTGAGAAGGTTGGACTTTACTCTTCATGTCTTGAGAGATGTCCACTTGTTCTTCATCATTCTTGCCCTTGCCCATCAAGTTTGCCAACCTCTCTCGGAGCCATTTCACTTCTTGCTTGAGCTCATCATTTTCCTTACCTATGAGATAATCACATGTTTCTACAACAACATTCTCATGGCAAGATGGTGAGCAAGATTCATCGATTAAATCAATGCAAGATGTTGAAGCATCTACCTTGGAGATAGGAATTGCGCAAGGAATAGATGTTTCATCAAGCTCAAAGGAATTACTTGTTTTAGTCTCATTGCTCTCAAGCTTAGATTTTAGCTCATCACACTCCTTGCTAAGCAATTTGAATTTGCACAACAAATGTTCATAATTTGTAGCAAGGGTGTCACTAAGATCATTGAGAGCATTGAGTTCTTTAATTTCATTAGCTTGTTTTTCAAGCATCCCTTTTTGCTCATTGACTAGCTCAACAAGATCATTAAGAGAGGTGGTGTCGGATTCATCATCACTTACATTGTTCTCCATACCTCGGGCCATAAGGCACATGTGTGGTGATGATGAAGAGCCATGCATGAAGCGGGTGGTGAAGTTCTTTCTTGATTCATCACTTGAGCTAGAAGAACTTGATTCTCCACCACTTGTCCACTCACGGATGGCGATAGTTGCTTCTTGCTTTGGCCTCCTCTCCTTGACCACCTTCTTCTTGGGCTTGTGCTCGATCTTGGTGAACTTGATGTGTTGATGATAACGCCCTTCTCTCAAGTGGACGTTGTAGCCGTACATGTTGACTTTCTTCACATACTTGAAGATCTTCTCCACGTACTCGGCCACCATGGATTCAACCTCTTCATCACTTGAGGAATCTTCATCGTCACCATCATCACCATCATCTTCACTTGAGCTTCCATGAGTAGTCATCCTACTCAACACCTTCTCTTGTTGGCTTGAGAGGGCATGGCTTGTGCTTGGAGAAGATGGTTCTTGAGGCTTTTCTTGGGACGCCTTCTTGGACTCGGGCATGATTTGAAGCTCATGTGCCATGATCTTGCTCAAGATTTGAGATGGCTTCAATTCTTCGAGCTTTCTCTCATAGATGATAGCCTTCACCAAGTCATAGTCGGGCTTCCGGAGACTTTGAAGGATCTTGCGGTTGATGTTCAAGTCCGTGATGTTCTTCACACCTAAAGCATTGATTCTATTGACAAGCACATTTAGGCGTGAGTACATAGAATCGGCATTTTCATTAGCAAGTTGCTTAAAGCTATTGAATTCCTCAAGGAGACAACCGTAGCGTTCATTAGCAACTTCTTTTGAACCCTCATTTTGCTCCTTGATGGTTTTCCATAGCTCATGAGCATTTTCACAAGTAAAAACTCTATTGAAAACGCCTACATCTAGTGAGGACAAAATGATACTCTTAGCAATCACATCAAATTGCTTTTCCTTTCTAGTACCATTTTTCATGCCCTCATCGGTGACTCTCCAAACATCAAGGTCCCTTGCTTGGAGATAGGCCTCTATGAGAACCTTCCACCGAGGATAGCCCGTGCCATCGAAATGTGGAGCCAAACCTAAGGTATCCACCCCTTTCATTCCTCTAAAGAGCAACTCACTAGGCGGTGAAGCCTAACCGTTCCAATGAGCCGGTTTTCACAATTACCAATCGAATTGGTGTTTCCTTGTGAAGGAAGTGAGTCCCGGCTCTGATACCACTTGTAAGGAATCGGATGCCCGTTAGCCTAAGAGGGGGAGGGGGTGAATTAGGCAACTTAAAACCTTAACCTATGGCTCACTAAATTTTGCGCAAAGGTAAACTAGAACAAACTATCTATATGTGCAACTACGGTTGTTCTAGTGTGAAACTCCCATCCCAAAACAAGGTTTGCAACCTATAGCCATTCCTAGCAAGATACTACTCTAGGAAAGTAAAGGCAAGCAAAGATTGCAATAGAGTAAATGCGGAAACGTAAAGGGGATGAGAGGAAGCAAACTCTTGACACGCGATTTATCCCGTGGTATCGGTAGGCACTAAGCCACCCCTAGTCCACGTTGTTGAAGCACTCACACAAGAGTATTGCTTCCCGGTCACCAAGTCTCTCCCAAGAGCACCAACTTGACTTGCCACAAAGGCTAGCCACTTAGGCACTTGTCAAGCTCCCTTGGTCACCTTGATGCCGCCTCCACTAAGGAGCTTCTCCACCAAGGAAGGGGGTCTCCACGTCCCCCGCACAAAGTGTCCTCGCCGCTCCACACCAAGCCGGAGGGTCGATGACGATTGCCGGTGAGCCACTTAGGCCCCAAGGCTTCCGGCGAACCTTGTACAACTGGATTCACTCAAGAATCACCTCACAAGGTTGGCACAACCTTGCACTCACTCAGCTCTAAGCTAAGCCTAGCACTAAGCACATACACAAAGCATGCACTAGTCTATGGATGAGCAATTAAGCACTTGGATGGATTGGATATGATCTTCAATGTGTCTTGAACTCCTCTGCACTTCCACACAATCCAGCCCACTCAAATGGGTGAGTGGAGGGGGTATAAATAGCCCAAGGCATCAAACTAGCCGTTGGCTAACGTCCACTGAAAAAGGTACCGTCGGATGATCCGACGCTATATTTTCCAGGGCGTCGGTTCATCCGGTGCCCCTCCCACGTCACTTAGCCGTTGAGATTCTCTGACACAACTGCTCCGACGCTATGCACTGACGGTGCGTCGGATCATCCGGTGCTGAAGACTCCGCGCTCAAGTCGCCTCTGTTAGCTTTCAATCGACCGTCGGATAGACCGACGCTTCTCCTTGTCCAAGGCGTCGGATCATCCGGTGCTGAAGGCTTCGTCTTGGCGCGTCTCTGTATGAATTCAAACTGAGCGTCGGATAGACCGACGGGGTCCCCACTCAGACCGTCGAATCATCCGGTGCTACTGTCTTCCTTGCTCTTCCTCTGCAACTCGTCCGACGCTACTAAATAATGGACCGTCGGTTCATCCGACGGTACCTAGGGTTTGACCCTGTGTACCAACTCGTCCGACGATTGCACCGACGCTTGTATTTGAGGGACCGTCGGTTCATCCGACGGTGTCTTTTCTTTTCCTTTTCTTGCTCGGTTTTGATCCTTGAAAAATACACTATCTTCTCAATTTGGCATATGGTTTTCTTGCATCCTTGGGACCTAGAAGTGTCTACAAAGACATGCTAAAACAATAGGGTTAGTCCCAATGATCATGTTGTCATGAATCACCAAAATCAAACTCGAACTAATGGCATATGAGGCCATGTTCGCTACAAAAACTCATACAGCGTTGTAGGTACTGACTTACTAGGTACTTTGTTTAGAATGTGAGTGACGATATTAATACCTCCATCCACAAACTAACTGGCAATGTTGCATAGCTTAACATGCTTCTAATCATATCCATCAAGGTATGGTTCCTTCTTTCAGCTACTCCATTTTGTTGAGGTTCGCCTGGTGTACTATACTGGGCAACTATGCCATTTTCCTGCAAGAACCTTGCAAAAGGTCCAGGAACTTGGCCATACGGAGTGTGTCGGCCGTAGTACTCCCCACCTCTGTCCGACCTTACTACTTTTATCTTTAAGTTGTGCTGATTTTCAACTTCACCCTTAAAGATCTTAAATTTATCCAACGCTTTTGACTTTTCTTTGATTGGATAAATATACCCATATCGAGAATAATTATCTGTGAATGTAATGAATGAATCAAAACCATCCACAGATGCCACAGGAAAAGGACCACAAATGTTTGTGTGGATTATTTCTAAAGGCCATACTTGCCTTTAATGCAATCGATACATTGTTCTAAATCTGAAAATTCTAAAGGCGGAAGAATTGATTCATTTACTGAGCGTTCCATCCTTCCCCTCGAAATATGGCCTAAACGACAGTGCGATAATTTCGAAGATACGCTATCAATTCGCTTCCGCTTTTTGCTTACATTTGTAGATGATAAGACATGCTCAATCACACATACATTCTCAATGCATTCAGTCACATCATCATGCATAGCCAACATATAAAGTTTGTCTTGTTAGAAGGCAAGACCCACACAAACTTCATCAAACTTAATCACTCATTCTGCGCCAAACAGGCACTCAAAACCATCATCCGCTAAACATGAGACCGAAATCAAGTTTCTGCTTAAAGAAGGAACATAAAGGACATCATGCAGGTGAAGTGTGAAGCCATCTTTCAGCTTAATGGGGAGTTCTCCTATTGCCTCCACTTCAGCCTCGATGCCATTCACGACTTTAATTCTTCTTTCTCCTTTTGTTAGAATCCTCCTTGAATGCATAACCTACATAGAATTAGCAATATGAGTAGTTGCACCTGAATCAATCCACCAAGTAGATTTATCATAACTTAAGTACAGGGCTTCATATACAAATGTAATAATGTTCTCACATTTAGACCACATGTGCCTTAGCCAGTCAGGACATTCATTCTTCCAGTGGCCTGTCTTCTTGCACCACATGCACTGGTTCGGGGCAAACTATTGCTTCTCTAGTGCTTTATGAGACTAATCAACCTGAACAGGAGCTTTTCCATGAGGCTTGCTTGGTGTATTTGAAGGTCCACTCTCCCATTACTTCTAAGGTTGATAGTTCTCACTGGGAAAGCTTTTCTTCGGCTTCTTACTATTTTTTTGAGACAAACAGCAGGGGAGGCCCCTACTGACTCTTTTTCATATATATATAAAAGGGATACAAAAGTATTTACAGGATTGGATATCAAATCCAAAGAGAGAAGAAACAAAAAATTGTGAAACCTTTAAAGGAAATTACATAACCACTGTTGCAACTCCAGCTTCAAGGAGGGTTTAGCCTTGTGAAGGACTAAAGAGAATTCCTCCCTGAAGAGCAATTTCCATCTCCACAAGGAGAGATGGACACCATCAAAAATCACCTCATTTCTGTGTTTCCATAAGGCCCAGCAAGATATCATTAGAATCTCTCTGAAAATTTTCCTCCCGAAGTCGCGCCTGGCCTCAACTACCCGGTCTAGAAGAATCAGATCCATGTCCCAAGAAATGTGAAGGAACCGCCAACACCAGCTAGCAAAAGCACAAGTGAAAAAGAGGTGATCAACAGTTTCTTCTACTGGACTGTTACACATGGGGCAGCTGTAATTGTTGTGGGGTAGCAAAGCTACCTTACACGAACAATGAAAGGGAACAAAAGACTCGAGAACCAAAACCAAAACCAAGACGTAAGCAAAAGAAGAAGACTAAGAGCTCTTTCTCAACAGTGAATTTCTCAAAAGCCGATCCCCTTTACAAGTGCCGGTTGGCCTCCTTTTATAGGGAGACGAACGGACTTTTTACATACCGAGATTGCCCTCGTGTAAAACGAATCGAAACGGAATGTGCTAGGCTAATTTCGGGAGGTCTCCGACTAGATCTTCACGTAATCGGCGCTCCGTGACGTCACGCCGCAAATCACGGCGCCTTTCCCGGTGTCAACACGTGCGCTTATCGGGTGAAGACCTTGAACTTTTTGGAGACGCCCCCTTCGCATAGCCCATCGACGCACCTGAAAACACATTCCGAAGCTAGAAAGTGAACGCATTAGAGGTTAGGGTGATGAAACCCCCCAGGCGAAACCCAAGCTGTAGACCGTTAGGCGGATAGGATTCGCCCCCGGGGTTTCGTCGCAAGGAAAACCAAACCAGTTGGACGAAAATCCAATACTGTGGGCTGCTGGACCCAGTCGACGATTTTGCTTGTGACGAAAGGCACCCGGCGAAAGATGTGACCTGAAAAGTAAAAAGGGACTAAATGGCTCCAGGGGTTTCGCGGTTAGGCCTTTCGAATCACACTTGATTAGCTGTAACAATCTCATGATTTAGAGTATGAAAGGCTCGATTCCGAATCCCCCAACAGAGGCCCCTCGGTGGCGAGGCGTTTGCGTTGCTGCAAACTTGAGCCATCGAAACCTAGGGATCGAGAATCAAGGCAAAAGAAAACGTCTTCCACGGCGTCGGTTCTCGAAATTTCCACGCGAATTACCAAAACGCCCTCAATTTTTAACCGTTGAGTTCAAAATTTCGACCGTTGGGCTCGAAATTTTGACCGTTGTGTTTCACCGCCTATAAATAGAGGGGTCGACGCTGCCGTGAACCTGCTGTCGCTTTCACCCCCTCCTCTCTCGTTTAGATTTAGCGATTGGTCCCCTTGCCTTCGCTCCCTGCGAGTTGCATTCTGCGAAGGTTTGGTCGTCTTTGAAGGTTAGCTTTCATCCTACAAAATACATCTTACGGTTTTGGCTTTTCGCGACGATGTATTTTGAGATTAAGATTTCATAGACACATGGCTCGCGTTAGGCACACTGCTAAAGCGATGGAAGGCGAAGGCTCCCCCTCAAATCGCGAAGATCAGCCCGCTCCACCAGAAGTTGTGGAAGCTGCCGCGGCATCCTCTTCTGCGGCGTCCAGCTCGGAGTCTGGTAAGATTTCTGGCCTGGATTAGTCTGCTAGCTCTCGCGAGAGCGGCAGTACCTCGTCCACCTCTAGTAGCGATGAAAGTAATGATTCGGGTAGCGGAGGGTATGTCGAAATAATGTTGAGCGACACAGATGCAAAAAAGCGTGCCGCCGACGTGGAGGAAGGCGAGATTGGAGAGGAAAGCGACGCAGCTATTGCGGAGGAGTCTGGAGAAAGCTTGACAGGAGTGAAAGCTGATCCCCAAGATCTGGTTAAGCCAAAGACTTGTTTCGTGGGTCGGTCCTTGATGACCCAAGCCGACCTGGATGCGCTGCGGCTGGAGGGTTGTTTTGAACCTGGCGTCTGCCGGCTGCCTGGGAAAGAAACCACACCGAAGCCCCGGAAGAATGAAAGTGTCGTATTCTGGGACTTTTTCATGGCAGGGCTTCGGCTGCCAGTGTCTAAGAGGTTTGCTGAAATATTGGCCGCTTACAACATGCAAATTCATCAGCTGACACCCAATTCGATTCCTCAAACAATGAAGTTTTATGGGCTTGTCGTACCTTCACTGGGGACAATGATGTGGAAACCTTCGTTCGCCACTTTGAGATTCATTGGGCGAAAAGGGTGATAACTGTTGAAGATGAAGAGAAGGAAGCTCAATATGGGTGCTGCACCTTTCAGACGCGGCGCATCAACAAGAATCAAGCTCCAGTAGAGCTAGCCCCTGCGTATAAGAATAAATGGGCTAACCGATGGACCTCCTATTGGTTTTATGCCCCTATTCCAGTGATCGGAAGGGATTCGAATCGAGAGGAGGTGACTACTTATGACTTGGCAAGTCGTATGGTTGATTTGGACATTGATCTGTCCCCTGAACTGACGAAGGCTAGCCGCTCATCCGCTAGCACCAGTGCCTTCTTTCAAGCTTCTCATGTGATCACCACTCGGGATGCCCTTGAGGAATTTGTAGCTGCTGATATTTGACCATGCCAGCCTCGGTGGGGTTCATTGGCATTCAAAACCCAAATGCTACCCGGGCTTGACTATGAGGTGCGAAGCCCCAAGTTCAATGTGAAACGTCCCGATGGAAAGTCAGACGAAGAGATCGTGACTGAAGTTGAGAAGAAGGTTGTTCAGATGATCGGCAACTACACTCACAGAGAGTGGGAGTGTGCCCAAAAAATTTTGAAACATCAAGGCCGTGTCAATCGAGTCTTCGATGAGATGAATGTTTCGTACCCGCCGCGGCCGAGGCCGCCGACAGCCGGCAAAAAGATGCAGCCCCCAGGAAACATTAGGTCCGAGCCCGTCGAGACCACAAAAAAAGAACAAAACGAGCAAGGCGGCTGGTACGGCGGAGGGTACTTCGAAGAGTACGAAAGCCCAAGATGTCTTGGCCAAGTGAAAGGCAGAAGCTGCAAAAACCACCCTGCCCCCGCTTGTTGAAAAATCTTCCAAGTTGTTAAAAGTTAACGAGAACTTGATCCGACGTAAAACTGAGGCAGCGAAAGTGGCCGCCACCGAAAGGGAAAAGAAGAAAGTTCATGACCCTTCTCCAGTGATTGAACTTGAGAAGAAAATGATCTCAAAGAAAAGGGCTGCCAGCACTTCTGAGCAGGAGAAACATGTCATTGCTGCAGAAGCGCGCCCTGAAGATGAGGAGCCCGCTGGGAAAAGGGCTCGGATAGATCCATTTGAAGAGACGGATGAAGAGATTGACATTTTGTCGACTCCCCGGATTGAGCCTTCCACCCGTTATCCCCCAAAAGGGAAAGAATTGGGAGTAACGAAAGATTTGCCTGTTGCTTCTTCGGTGGATCCGGAGGAACTGGAAGAGCGAGAGGCTAGGGGCAAACGTGTGGCGGAAATGATACAGAAGCAAATCATGATGGCCAGTTCGGCCTCCGTGGAACGTGTTGCCGGTCTCGTGGATGTGATTAATGAAGCCGAAGAACTATGTTATATCGACGATGATACACCGGCTGAAAAACCGACGCCTTGTCTGCCCAACTCAGTGCTTGAGGGAGAAAAAACGAAGGATAAAGGCGCGATCAAAGAAGCGCCAGAAAAGGGACAGGGCTCAGGCTTGAAAGCGGATGACCCCATCGAGCTAGAAACTGCTAACATTGAGCAAGCCAATTTGAAGTTGCCCTTGTCTCCCCGGGTTTCGCTCGATGATGCCGAGAAACGCATCGATGGGGACAAAGTAAAAGATGTCGCGATGTGCTCCCGGGATGATGACGCTTTATCACTAGAGAACACAGGTGTGCCCCCTTGACTTGTTTTCTTTCTAACGGAACACATGTTTTGTCTTGACTGCAAACTCACTGATTTCGTTTGCTGTTTCAGCTGCGACGACTTTGGTCGATTTGAGTGGCAAAGAGAACGATCCCTTCGTCCAACCACCTGCATTGCCTTCTCTTGATTTGGGCATCGACCCCTCGGCGTCGGATCCGGGTACGAGTTCTTTTTGAATCCCGCACTTATGCTGGCATTCTGGATTCGACCTTTTAAGGGTGCATTTCTAGATAACTTTCGTTGGCTTTTTGTATTAACCTCTTTCGTTCTGTTGCGATTGTAGAGTTCCTGCGTTCATTAGGAGGGCTGAGTGGCGATCAACTGCTAAAGATGATGCAGTCTTTGCTGTCGAAAGGTGTTACAGCTGGTCGAAAGGGTCTTGAGCAACTCGAGATTGACATGAAGACTTCTCGTGGCGAAAAAGTAGCGCTAGAAGAGGAAAACCGCAAACTACGTGAAGAGAATGAAAGACTGAAGGTTTAATCTCGAGAACTCACTGGCCAAGTTAAAACTTTGACCGGGCAATGCTCAAAGCAAAAAACTGCTATGGATGCCCTGAAGCAAGAGTTGGAAACAAGTTTGAAATGCTACGAGGAATGCCGAACGGAGTTGAAAGACATGGTTACCCAGTATGATGCGCAAGAGGTTCAAATACAGGCTCTGAACAATCTTGTCGCCAAGCTAAAAAGGTTGAAAGGTGAACTGGAAGATACCTTGGAGAAAAATGAGACTTACTGCCATCAATGGGGAGCACATTTGGCCACAGCCTATCGTCGAGTGCTCGAGCGATTCGGAGCCGAAGCCCAGGAGTTTAAAATTACTGACAACATTGGAAGCTATTGCCAGTGGATGAATAGCGAGCTTAAGCTTCTGCCTGATACCATATCCAAGGTCGGCGATTATGGGGCGGCGACATGTTCACAGACCATTCTCCAGCTGTTGGAGCAGCAAGGTTGTGAACACTTCAAGGCTTTCGGCGCTCGTGGTTTTGAGTTTCCCTCTCCTGATGAAATGCCAGCCCCGAGCAAGATAGCTGACCTAATTACGAAGATAATCCTTGGTAACTTCTGGGTGAAGATTGGTCGAGAGCATGCTCGAAAGAAAGCTGTAGAACGCCTGACTAAGGTTAGACTCTCCACTTTGCCTTTCGTACTTTCGCTTGTTCGTGTGCGTTTCACACTCTGAGGTTTGATGTCTTTGATACCTTTCCTTTCTCATAGTTTTATCTTGGCCAGGCAAAACAAACTATGGAGTTGCGTGCTCACCGGGCGGTGCACGGGGCAGATGCAACACTTGGGCCCTATGGACCCTACAGGGCTTGGCCGCCGAAAAGGAACGTTGATGATGGCGAAGCAGAAGTAATCGGAGCCCCTGCGCGCGAAACGATCATCGACGAAGGGGTGCACACGGATCTAGTCACTGGTGAGAAGCTCGCTCCGTTGTAGCATGAAGGGTCGCCCCGCAATCCGGCTGCTAAACCTAACCCGGAGGACCAAAATCCCTGAGAACTTGGGCGATGTAATTTTGTTTTGTGCTTTTAAAAACTTGTGGTGTAAATCTTGTGCAAATTGCTTTGACAGGCGCCGGTCGAGGGCGTGACGCTGGAAGTAACACCTAACACTTTGAATCGTGTTAACTCCAATGCCCAAAAAGACTTTCGGAGAATTTTTGGGAATTCTGTTGTCGATGTCAATCGTTGCATCGCTACTCCCTTTGTTGTTTTGTGACTGACGAATGGTAATAGCACGATCACTCTGATAGGATCTAGGGGACGCGAAACCGCCGATGTGAAAGAAAGGGGCGATACTCAGATGGTGATTGCCTAGAACTTTCTTTTTTCTTAAGACTCGTGTGCTTAGGAAGACATTCTCGCTGTTTTCAATTAAGGTTTCTGAAAGAAAACGTCTTCCCCCCTTCGGAAGCGGGGAGAATGTTAGTTGAAACTATCGCGTTGTATCGGTCAAGTGATTGTACTTTAAACCTCGCTTGATTGATTGCATTGGATCGCGCTTTGCCCGCTTGCCATTGTACTGACGAAAGGAATTATGCGGACTTATTTTATTTTCTGGTAGTTTCACGAAACGGCTAGCCTGCAATGCGATGTGCGAACATGGAACGCATTGCAGGACTAAGGGCTGCTCACATCGCGTCGAATATTACAGCTTTTGAGCTGTTTTTCGACAACGAAAGTTTCTCCCTAATTTAGCATAGGTATTTTGACGTGAAGCACCGTATCGCTTTGCAAAAAACTTGAAAGATTGCTTTTTCACTTAACAATTTTTCTCTACTGCTTTGGTTTGAAATCAATTTGCTTTGGATGCACCCTCTTCGGGTGGGCCGTGACGAAAACGGCTCTTTAAAAACGCTGGCGCTCGTGAATCGCTTGCGCTGTTTCGATTCAAGGTTGAACCGCTTTCATACGTCCTTTCGGACGGGCTGTTGCGAAGACAGCTCTTTAAAGCATTGATTCTTGTGAATCATTTTCGTTTCACCACTTGTGGGTGGGCTACTTTCAAGTAGCACTTTGATGCACTCGCTTTTGGAGTGGGCTATTCGAAGATAGCACTTCAATTCACCCTCTTGCGGGGTGGGCTATCCTAAGATAGCACTTTGAATTATGCAAGAAAATAAAAAGCACCAGACGTAGGGAGGAATTGTTTCATTCATTGGGGAAATGAAATTTTACATCAAGGCTGCCTCGTTAAAAACCTCACGCTCCAGGATGGAGTCCTCCCTATGTGAGGAAAAGAGTACCCGCCTTGTTATTGAATTTAAATTGCACGAAAGTAAAAGACTGAAAAGGTAAATCTAATGAGTCCTCCGCATTTATAGTTCCATGCGACGGACTCCTACCGAATTACACTACGGGAAGAATTTGCACAAGTTATCCACATTCCATGAATGTGGCAACTCCACGCCTGCCTCGTCCTTCAGACGAAAGGCTCCATCTCGAACGCTGCTTGAGACAACGTAGGGTCCTTCCCAAGCGAACTGAAACTTGCCTACAACGTTGGCATTCTTCTTTCTCTTCAGGACGAAATCCCCAACCTGAATGTTCTTGAGAGAGACCTTCTTGTTTCTCCACTTTCTGGTTTCTTCTTGGTACTTCAGCAGATTTTGGACTGCATCAAGCCTGTCGATCTCCACCAAGTCTTTATCTACTTCTTCACTTTCGCGGGAGCTTCCGACCAAAACCCTGGCGCTTTCATTGGCCAGCTCTTCCAGGCACATGGCTTCGGCTCTGTAAAGCAGCCTGAACGGGGTGAACTTGGTGGTTCTTGACTCGGTGGTGTTGTGTGACCAAATGACTCTTGATAACTCATCAGCCCATTTTCCCTTCTTCTGCTCGAAGAGGCATTTCTTTATGGCTGAGAAGATTTGCCCATTAGCTCTTTCGACCGCCCCATTGGATTGAGGGTGGTAAACAGATGCGAAGCGAAGCTTCGTTCCAATTGAGCGACAGTGTTCTCTGAAATCCTGGCAATCAAACTGCTTCCCATTATCAACCGTGAGCTCCTTAGGCACGCCAAACCTGCAGATGATTTGCTGCCAGAAAAATTTTCTGATAGTGGCTGAGGTGATGGTAGCGACGGGTCTTGCTTCAATCCACTTGGTGAAATACTCAACTGCTACCACGGCAAACTTGAAGTTGCCTTGAGCTGTAGGTAATGGCCTAATGATGTCCATACCCCAGCGCTGCAGCGGCCAGGTAGGAGTGATGAGCTGCGATAGAGCCCCAGGACTTCGCTGATGCTTTGCTGTGAACTGGTAGGCTTTGCATGTTTTGACGATCTGTTCGGCGTCTCTTATTGCCATTGGCCAATAGAAACCTTGCCTGAAAGCTTTTCTGGCTAATGCTCTTGCTGCTATATGAGATCCACACATTCTGCCATGAATTTCTTTCATAAGCTCTATGCCCTGCTCTTGAGTAATGCACTTCAACAACGGTGCACACACCCCTAACTTGAATAGGTTGTCTTCCTTGAGGACATAACCCCTCACTCGAGCTTGCATCCTTTTCAAGTCGTGGGTTTCGACTGGCTCGTAATGTCCGCGAAGGAAAGCGATGATGGGGGCTCTCCAATCCAAGCTAGCAATTGCATTGACTGTGCTGAGCGGCTGCTTGTCCGACCTGATAGAAGGAGCAGTTAAGATCTCGAAGAATACATCTGGAGGCATCGCCTCCCCCCTGGCGGCTTTCTTTGCCAGCTCGTCGGCTTCGCCATTTCTTTTCCTTGGCAAATGCTCAATGGTGAATCCCCGAAAGTGCCTTTCCATCTTTCGCACTTTCGCGAGGTACTTAATCAGTTCCGGCTCTTTGGCCTCACTCTCCTTTTCCACATGATCTTTGATGACCTCGGCATCGCACTTGACCAAAAAATTGCTAGCTCCCAAGGCTCGCACCTTTCTGAGGCCCAGCAAAAGCGCCTCATACTCAGTAGTGTTGTTGGTGCACCTGTCGGATGGGTCTGAGTAATCCAGCCTTGCAGCGTACTTCAACTTGACACCCGCTGGTGAAGTGATGATGGCTGCAATCCCGGCGCCTTTGCGCCCCCAAGCTCCGTCGCATCTAATCTCCCAGACAGGCACCAATTCTTCATCTCCAGCGGTATTGCTTGGTGAGGTCCAATCTACAACAAAATCTGCCAAAACTTGCGACTTGATTGCCAACCTTTTCCCAAAGTCAATTGTGTGCTCAGACAACTCAGTTGCCCATTTGGCGATTCTGGACGAAGCCTCCTTGTTGATAAACAAATCATTGAGAGGCTGATCAGTGAGCACGGTGACCTTGTGTGCCTCGAAGTAATGCTTGAGCTTTCTCGTGGCCATAACCACTGCATAGGCAATCTTCTCCAGCTCCGAGTACAATAACTTAGAGCCTGACAAAGCTTCTGAGACAAAATAAACAGGGCTCTGATGTTTCCCTTTTTCACCGTCGACCTCTCGCACGAGTGTGGCACTAACCGCGGCTTTGGAAGCGGCTACATACAGAAACAGCGGCTCCGACGGTGAAGGTGGTGAAAGTATCGCCATCTTCTCGATATACTCCTTGAGCTCAGCGAAAGCTTTGCTCTGTTCGGGACCCCACTCAATTTTGCCCTTTCCCTTCAATGCCTTGAAGAATGGGAGGCTTCGCTCGGCGGATCTGGAAATGAATCTATTCAGAGCTGCAACTCGACCGTTCAACTTCTGAATATCTTTCTTCGTTTTTGGCTCCTCCATTTCCCTGATAGCCCTTATCTTATTCAGATTCGCCTCGATTCTCTTTGCAGAGATCAGGCATCCTAATATCTTTCCTTTCGTGACCCCGAACACACATTTCTCCGGATTCAATTTCAATCTCGCTCTTCTCATGTTGGCGAAAGTTTCCGCCAAGTCACTGACATGGCTTGCCCTGTCACCACTTTTCACGATGAGGTCATCGACGTAGGCTTGAATGTTCCTGCCAATCTGTGGCTTGAATACTTCCCTGGTCATTCTGGTGAAAGTTGGACCGGCATTTTTCAAACCCTCCGGCATTCGTACGAAACAGAAGGTACCAAAAGGGGTGATGAAGCTAGTTTTTTCCTCATCCTCTTTCGCCATCCAGCACTGATGGTAGCCGGAAAAGCAATCCAGGAGAGACATAATGGCCGCCCTGGCTGCTGAATCAATGACCTGGTCCATCCTTGGCAGCGGATAATTATCTTTGGGTGTGGCTTTGTTGAGGTCTGTGAAGTCGATGCACATCCTCCATTTGCCATTCTTCTTCTTGACAGGCACGGTGTTCGCTAGCCATTTGGGATACATGACTTCGCGAATGACACTGGCATCCAGCAATCTCTGCACCTCAGACTTGACTGCTACCACTTTGTCATCGGACAGCTTTCTTAACTTCTGCCTTCGCGGCTTGACCGAAGCGTCGATGTTCAATCTGTGCTCAATGAAACTTCGATCCACACCTGTGAGATCTTTAGCGGACCACGTGAACACGTCTTTGTTCTTTTGAAGGAACTGAACTAGCACCGCCTCTTCGTCTGGTGAAAGGTCCGACCTAATGATGACGGTCTGATCCAAAACCATTACGTCCAACAGGACCTTCTTAGTGTTACAATCTGGTTGCATGTTGACTTTTTCTCTGTCTACTTTTGGCTGTTTCTCCACTTCTTTGCCCTTGACTGCCTCATTGAGAGCATGGACATTTCTTTGCCCTAGAGTGCGGCCTCTTTCCAGGTTACGACCATCGTTTTGGTGACCCCAGATTGTGATGACTCCTTGCGTCGCTGGAATCTTTACACATAGGTACGCCTGATGAATGACGGCTTCGAACTTATTGAGGAATCCTCTTCCCAAGATGCCATTGTAGGGATAATACATCTCTACTACATTGAAAGACAAGTATTCGGTTCTGGCATTTTGAACGGTTCCGAAAGAAACTGGAAGGACTACTTTGCCAAGTGTGTGAATAACTCGCTCCCCGAATCCGTACAATGGTGTGTCAGGAGGCTGCAATAAGTCTTTGCTCAATCCCATCTTGTCAAACACATCAGCGAAGATAATATGTGCCGATGAACCATTGTCGACTAGAAGCTTTCCCAAAGTCCAACTTGGTATATTGGCTTCGATCACCAAGGCATCGTTGTGAGGAAAACCTTGCAGCCTTACATCTTCTTCTGAGAAGGTGATTGGGATATGAGACCATCTCATCCTTTTGACTCTCCCTTCCACACAGATGTTTCGTACTTCACGGAAGTAGTGCTTTCATTCCTTCTTGGTTTTGAAATCCAATGCGGAGCCTCCGGAAATTGGCATTATGGTTCCGACAGATGGTAATGGATCGTTTTGGCCCTCTAGCTTCGCTGGCATTGGCGGAGCTGTTGGGCCCTTGAATGGAGGAGGAGGGGGGTCGATGGGGTGTTGCTCAATAGGTCTGCGCTCGATGTTCTGAGTCTGGAAAGTTTGGGATTGCCAAGGTGGAGGTTGAGTATAGGTTAGGACAGGTGGTTGGAACTGAGGTGGCTGAAAAGGGTTAGTGAAAGAATTTCTCCCAAAATTGGGGTTTTGCCAAGCCGGAGCGGAATGGTTAACGGTACTAGCCCTCTCCTTCTCCTTCCTTTCCTCCTCGAGGATAGCTTTGAATCTTTTCTTGTCTGGGCAAAAGTTTGAGCTGTGATCATCGTTCTCCTTGTGGAAGATGCAATACCATTTTCTTTTCTCCTGGTGGCCTCGGCCCCTGCCGCGACCTCTGCCTCTGCCGCCGCCCCTTCCGCCTCTGCGGCCGCCCCCCTGGTTTGAATGTGGAGGGCTGGGCGGGCTGGGGGTTTGATTGTGGGAATCGCCCTGCGGATTGGGAATTTCCTAGGCATTTTCGCCTTCAAGGCGGAAAACGTTTCGGGGGTTGGCGTGTGAGGTGTTTCTGGGATTGGGCCATTCCCTTTCGTTGGACTGATTAGCTTTGGCAGACTTCTTTTGGTGTGATTGTTCTTCCATACACATCCTGAAGTCATTGTCTGAGCGACAATACTTCTCAAACTCTTCGTATAGGCGCTGGATTGTCTTGGGCCTTTCGCGCATGAGATGCGAGCGAAACTGGCCGGCTCTCAAGCCCACAATTGCAGCGTTGATGGCGACGGCGTCCAACACATTTGGTGCTTGGGCCCTGAGGTGAACGAATCTCCTGAAGTAGTTCTGGAGAGGTTCCTTATCCTTTTGCTTACACGAGAAAAGATCGCTCTCTGTAAGCTCCGGATGTTGGAAACCCTGGAAGTTGGAGAGGATCCGCTGCTTCAAGTCATCCCATCCGTGAATCACACCAGGACTCAGGAGAGAATACCATTGCGCTGCCGCTTCATCTGCAGCGATGATGAAAGATTTTACTAGCATGGAATCGTCACCGCCAGCTGAAAGAATAGCGGCTTCGTAGCTCATTAGGAATTGTCTAGGGTCGGATTGACCCGAGAATCTGGGGAGTGGAACTGGCCTGTAGGATTGTGGCCAAGGAGTGATTTGAATTTCTTGCGACAAAGGTGACTTGGGATCCCAAGACCTCGTGCGTATGGTGTGAACGTCTTGGTTCGAAGGACCAGACTCGAAAGGGTTAACGAAGGGGTTACGGCTGAAGGTGGTGTGCGGAGGGGGCTGGGTGAAAAACCCGTTGCCTACTGTGAATATGGATTGGTTGGGCACAGCATACTCGGGCGAGGGCTGATTGAAACTCAGAGATTGTTTTGCTTTTATGGCACGCAGTTCTTCTTGCAACTTGGCAATCTCTGCCTTTTGCCTCTGAATTTCTTTGGTTGCCTCGGCCTCATGTTGCACCGCCAGCAACCTCTTTTTGGCCTTGGCCAGTTCTTCAGCCTCCTTGCGCAATTTGGCCAACTCAGCCTCGTACGTAGCCTTAGCCACCGCAGCGCTGGGTTCTGGGAGCTCCTCTCCCTGGGTGAGTAAAGTGGACGGGTTCAACTCCTCATCGAGGGACGACGAAGCCCCCTTAGTGGAATTAGCAGTAGTTCTCTTCTTCCTTGTGGACATTCTGGGTTTTTTCCTCGAGCCAAACACAAACGGTGGGCGCCAATTGTTGTGGGGTAGCAAAGCTACCTTACACGAACAATGAAAGGGAACAAAAGACTCGAGAACCAAAACCAAAACCAAGACGTAAGCAAAAGAAGAAGACTAAGAGCTCTTTCTCAACAGCGAATTTCTCAAAAGCCGATCCCCTTTACAAGTGCCGGTCGACCTCCTTTTATAGGGAGACGAACGGACTTTTTACATACCAAGATTGCCCTCGTGTAAAACGAATCGAAACGGAATGTGCTAGGCTAATTTCGGGAGGTCTCCGACTAGGTCTTCACGTAATCGGCGCTCCGTGACGTCACGCCGCAAATCACGACGCCTTTCCCGGCGTCAACACGTGTGCTTGTCGGGTGAAGACCTTGAACTTCTTGGAGACGCCCCCTTCGCATAGCCCGTCGACGCACCTGAAAACACATTCCGAAGCTAGAAAGTGAACGCATTAGAGGTTAGGGCGACGAAACCCCCCAGGCGAAACCCAAGCTGTAGACCGTTAGGCGGATAGGATTCGCCCCCGGGGTTTCGTCGCAAGGAATACCAAACCACTTGGACGAAAATCCAATACTCTGGGCTGCTGGACCTAGTCGACGATTTTGCTTGTGACAAAAGGCACCCGGCGAAAGATGTGACCTGAAAAGTAAAAAGGGACTAAATGGCTCCAGGTGTTTCGCGGTTAGGCCTTTCGAATCACACTTGATTAGCTGTAACAATCTCACGATTTAGAGTACGAAAGGCTCGATTCCGAATCCCCCAACAGTAATCATCAAGAACCCTGCACTTCCGTCGCAAAATATTCCTCGTGCTCAGTCTGTCCTGTAAGAATAACCAAAAGGTAAATTTATGCCTCCCCCTACAGCAGGATTTCCATAGCCACTCGAACACAGGGCTTGCTCCAGGATGTCCCTTGAGTTGTACATAAGCCTTGTGTGCAGTGAAAGAGTCTGAGCCCCAAATATAACTCCACTGATCATGTTCTGTTGGATGCATGTGAAAACGGGACAGCATGGAACTTAGGTCGACAAGTTGCTCGGCTTCTTACTATGATGCACATATTTGATAGAGCCACCATTTTGAGACTTAAGTCTCTCTTCTCCTTGAACACACATAGCAATAAGCTTATGCATATCCCACTTATCAGATGCATAACCCACTAATCAGAGATAATGTTATAATTAACCTCAAATGTTGAGAACTTTGGAGGCAGGGACTTAAACACCAAGTAAACAACAAACTTATCTGGTAGGGACATGCCCATCTCAGCAAGCTTGCCATTCATGTTACTCATCTTAAGAATATGATCCCTTATAGCACCTCTAGTGTACTTCACTGAGACCAGATTGCCGATGGTGGTACTAGCATACGTCTTGGAGTGACCAGAATGCTGACTATCCACATTGCTAAATATTCAGCAGCAGTGTGGGCAACTCCATCTGCATTCTTCTCAGAGATTGATGCCCTGATAGCCTCAGTCATCTTTGTCTACATAATCATTAAACTATTCTTGTTGTTTAATTCCCACTTCCTCTTTTCGAGTTGATACTGACTTTCTGCAAACACATTGGGCACTCTCTCGTGCCGCCCAAGCCTCATTAGTCTCATTTTCAGCCCTCACCGGTGCCACAGGTTCTTTGGGACACGATGAAGTCAACACTGAATCCAACCCCAGCATGAGAAGTGACAGGTCCAACAGCTTACGCCTTTGCTTATAGTTGTTACCAGCTAACTTAGAAAACAGTGAGAACATAAAATGATAAGTATTGCATGTATTAACTTAACTTTGGTTAAAATCAACACATACAACACACTTCTACATTAATTCTATATCACCTTTGGGCAGAAAAATAGAATCAATGCATGGAAACTTTAATTTAACAGTTTATAATATAGCAATTATCAGCTTTGGCCAGAAAAATTACTCATAAGGAATTAATTCTTCTCTAATTAAATATCCCTTTGGTTCAATTTAACTAGAGAATAAATATGCAGTGGAAAAAACAAGACAAAACAGAAAAACCTTAATTTCAGAAGCATCCTTCTATGTAAAAATCTATCCCTTTGGTTCAAAAATTTAAACAGAGATATTAACATGAATAAAAACCAACAACAAAAAAAACATAAACACAATTCAAATTACGCTTCTGAAATTCCAAAACTTAATTAAAAAATGCTATTGTTCACAGCGACCCGTTCGGCCCAACAGCGAAAAACGGCCCGCAGGATCTTTACTGCGCCCATGTGGGCTCTATGCTCAGCAGCCAAAGCCTGGGCACCTCATCCCGCACGGGCCAAATCTGGCCCAGTTTCTTGCCGTTCACCATGAGTCGTCGATCGATCGATGGTCTTCCTTCATCCCGCCGAAATCGCGATGTATATGAGGCTCGGCTAGCCCCTGAAAGCCCTAGTTGCATTCTCATCCCCTCCCCGCCTCCTTTGCACTGTAGCGCGGCGGTGGCGGGTCATCTTCCCCATGTCCGGCGCATCGGCTGGCATGGGTGAGAGGCGGTGCCGCAGCGGTACATGGATATTATAAATGAAGTCAAGTCATTCTTGTCAAAAAGTTTTGACATGAAAGATCTAGGAGAAGCTGATGTAATTCTAAACATCAAGTTGATTAAGGAAGTGAGTGGGATTACTCTATCACAATCTCACTATGTTGAGAAGGTCTTGAGCCGTTTTGGCTATATGGACAGCAAGCCTTCTCCAACACCTTATGATCCTAGTGTGACATTGCGAAAGAACAAGAATGATACCAGAGATCAATTGAGGTACTCTCAAATTGTTGGTTCACTCATGTATCTTGCTAGCGCAACTAAACCGGATATCTCTTTTGCTGTGAGCAAGTTGAGTAGGTACATGTCCAACCCGGGTGATGATCATTGGCATGCACTAGAAAGGGTCTTGCGTTATCTTAAAGGTACGATGAGCTATGGGATTCACTATTCCGGACACCCAGTTTTGCTAGAGGGATATAGTGATGCGAACTGGATTTCTGATATTGATCAAATCTACACCACTAGTGGGTATGTCTTTACCCTTGGAGGTGGCGCAGTGTCATGGAGGTCTTGCAAACAGACTATTTTGACTAAATCAACCATGGAAGCTGAACTTACAGCTTTGGATACAACATCTGCAGAGGCAGAGTGGCTGCGTGAGCTCTTGTCTGACTTGCCGGTGGTTGAAAAACCAATACCGGCTATCCTTATGAACTGTGATAATCAAACAGTAATCTCTAAAGTGAATAGTCAACAAGACTATCAGGAAGACTATCAGGAAGTTGAGAAACTCCGGAGTTATTACTGTATCTTATATACAAACAGATAAAAACCTGGCAGATCCCTTTACAAAATGGCTATCACGGAATGTGATAGAAATTGCATCTAGGGAGACGGGTATGAGACCCATGTGAGTTTACAGTAGTAGCAACCCAACCTTTTTGATCGGAGATCCCATGACTAAGGACCAGGGAAAAACAAGCTATTGGTAAACTGAGGAGAGTATAATGATAACCCTATCTATGTGAAGATGCAATACTCTCAGAGCAATGAGGCACTCTGAGGTAGGTTGGCAACGATGCCTTAATATGTTCTATTGACTTTAACAAGTGAAGATGCTGTCCTACAGAGCATTCTTGAAAGAACATACCTATATGAGTTTGACTGTTAAACGTCGCAGTCTATGAGACTTGGGTGATCTCTAGTAAACTCATGAAGAGACTAAGGAGTATGACGTATATGCTCCACCCACGGGGTAAGGCTACTGGCAGCCAAGTACAAGCTTGGCTTTGAGTAAAGCTTGTTCGCACAAAACTTGCAATTCAAGGCGTAGTCCATTGTTCAAGTTGTGGATAAGTGTAGCTTGAAGTTCTAGGCGGAAGTTCAACTTAACAGTCTCTGCCGAAACACTGGTATATCGAACAGTAGTGAGAATAGCCAAATTTCTAAATAAGCATTTGAGATCTGGTGGGGGATTGTTAGAATTTATGTGGGCTTGGCCCAACAATTAATTCAGAAATTCCTAAATAAATCTCAAAGGCCCATACACATGAGTGCATAGGGGAGTAGTGGAATCCTTTAGTGCCACCTTGCTAGTGGAAGGTGGAGGGAACCAACTTATATATGGAAGTTGTTCTCACCTTCTAAAGACTAGTATGAGGAGGAGAAAGGAAGCCCACACGCGCGCGCTCGCTTGCCTCACCTCGCCGGGCCGGGCGGGGCGAAGGGCGTGGGCGCACAGCACCTGCGTGAATGGTCCGCCGAAATCCGGCTTCTCGCCTTGCGGGAGCGCGGTCTCCTTTTGCAGTTTTAGTTTTTGGTCTTTTGGTTTGCTGAGTCCTAAACGGACTCCACTTAGAGTCCTACTCGTGATTGTGTTTCACGAGGTCGGTTTCCCGGACTATATAAGCAGACCACCGGCCACGCTAAAACGTACCGAATCAACAACTAGAGTTTTGCCTCTGCTTACTGCTGCACCGCCACCGCCAAGACTCCAGCCCGATCGTTTGCGTGCACCTGCCACCGGGCGAGCAGGTCTCCGGAACCGTCGTCTTTGTGATCCTGCACCGGGAGAAGGTGAATAAGGTTTTTGGGAAGCACTTTTCGCGCGACTGCTCCCAAACTTCGTCACGGCTCGTCTTCCGACAAGATCCAGGGGCGTTGCGTCCCGGCGTCATCTTCGTCGGGCTAATCGAAGTCTTCCGCTGCCGTTGATCGACGACAGTGACAGCGACTAGGACGATCTCAGCTTCGCTTTCGGGAATCTCTCCATCACGCTGTCATCTACAACTTCGAGCAGCAGGTATTCTTCTTGCAATCTATTCCTTTTGTTCTGCTTGATCAGCATGTTTAATCTGTCTAGTGTACAAGTTGTGCTTACACTAGTTGCCATGATATGTGATGTGCTTATTCTAGTTGTTCACTATGTCATGATTTATATTATGGTTTTAATCTGGAAATTACCTAATATTTCAACATCAACAGTCTCCCTATCTCGATGGGCTCACTTGTCAATCTCGAGCTGTTAAATCTCAAAACTGAACAATTTAGTCCGGAGGATCTGCGAGTGCTTGGAGACTTGCCGGCCCTCGAGACTCTTGATCTACATTTTCCAGACAGCTATGCAGGTCCTTTCACCATCGGTGGACACGAATTCCAGCGTCTCAAATTTTTCAGGGTCTACAGAGTCTGCCAGTTGGTGTTTATGCGTAACCTGAAGCACCTCGACATTGAACTCGCCTTCACCACAAATATTTACAGCGATCTCGGCATCCAACACCTCACCAGCCTCACCAAGGTCGATGTTCATATCTTTACTTGGCGTGGTCGTATCCAGCACCTCGTAGATCTGGAGGCCAAAATGAGGAGCTTACTTGACGTACATCCCAATCGTCCCACACTAAACTTCGATACATCCTTTGCCAAGCACAATCGCTATTCACTAACAGGTGGGAACAATGAATAATAAGCTGGAGCTTCGCCATAGCAAGGTAATTAGTAATTGTTACTAAGCCGTAGTCTCCAAGATTGATTTAACATTAATTTCTCTTCCTTCCTTTAATTTACCTGCTCCAGGTTGATAGTAACTTGTTACTATTCTTTTTGGTGAACAGACCAGGATCCTGATCGAGCAGTCTTTCGGTTTGTCCGTTCAGTCATGTTTGGTGAACAGAGCAGGATCCTGAGCCACCAACATGTGTTTGTTCACGACATATTTATTCAATTTCATCCGCACCATTTGCAGAATTTCATTATTCACAGTCTACATATGATTTGTTCTGAGAGAAAAGTACTGATGACTGGTTGCTGGTGGCTGGATTGTTCTGAGAGAAAAGCACTGCTGGCTAGTGGCTGATAAGCCAGACGAACAGGACGGTATGAAAGTTGTTTAGCTGCACCACTTTTGTTATTTTTGAATAATAAAAGGCACTGGCATCCACTTGCTCTGCCAGCTCCATTTTTTATGATTTACTGGGCTGTGTTCATTATATATATTGTAATCAACTTATGAAGACATTTGGTTTAAAAAAAACTTATGAAGACTTTTATTTGAGCAATTATAGTTGCCCTGCCCAGTGTTATCTTTGTCTTTACTAACTGGAAGTCTTTTTTTTTAAAGTCCCTTAAGTTAACGCTAGGAGTTGAATTCTCATGATAATCGAAGAAACAATTTCATGAGATTCAGTGAATTCTTCGCTGTCGGTTTTCTTCCGATAGCAGCCCTGCAGGACGTTTTGGTCAACAAAAGCCTTGCGCGTGGTCAACTTTACTATAACAATAACTGACAATCTAATAGTGACTTGTGATTAGTTTCAAACTCGTCGAAGTGGTTTCTATTATCTTCTCCATGTTCACAAACCACAACTCTGAAAATAAAACTTGGCTTTCACCTTATCGCCAACCATCAGCCCCCCACCCTTCTCTTCCCGGCCGCCTCAGCGCCAACGCCCCCACACTGGCAGGTCACGCCGCCACTTGCAACAGCAAGTGAAGATGAGCCGCCTCCTCCACGACCGGCCGCCACCAGCCACAGTCACGGAGCCAGCACGGATCTGAGCGAAAATGGCACATGCTTCGGTATTTTCGGTAAGTACCGAAACCAAACCGATTTTACCGAAACCGAAACCCCTCGGTTCGTACTTTTTGACAGAACTGATCGGTACCTATTCTCTGGGAACCGAATTTGTGCAAGAACCGAATTATCGTATCGATCGGTTCTGTAAATACCGAACGCCCAGGCTGAAAAACCACAGTAAGACCCTGGTCGGCTGTGGTGGTTGCAGCAGCCGGAGCCTCAGGGTCTTCTGTATGACGCATGCCCAACTTGATCAGCTTGGGCACGAGCAATACCTCGCCCTTCTTAGAGGCACTCACAGCGGAGTTCATGGTCTGCTTGGCGAGCTTGCTACTTTGACGAGTCATCGAGGCGGTTGAAGGGGGTGGCGCCACTGGTAGGGCTGCGAGCGGTACCTGTAGTGCCTAGCAAACGCTAGCTGGGAAGGCCGCGGTGGTGGCCTTGGCAGCTTTGAGGTCGTCGTTGGGCTAAATCCTACCCCGCTTCAATGGGGTCACGACCTGGTCCTGTCGAGTTCTCCTTGGTGGCCTGGGTGGGCCCAATGTTGAGCCCAGTACGAGTTCAGCGACCGGCTCGGGAGGGTCGGGTTTGCTCATCGTACTAGACTCATCTCGACTTGGGTGAGCCCCTCTCTTGGCTTCCAGCTCCCGGCTCACGGTTGGCGGGGAGGAGTCGACAGCTAGGGGGAAGGGCGCAGTGCAGCACTGGCCAAGGGTCGTGCCGCATCATTGTGTGACCATCGCCGGTAGGTCTTGAGCAGCGTCGTAGCAGTGGTCAAGGGCCTTTCTTGAACTGACGTGCGGCGTGATCTTCTTTGGAGATGCTTCCAGGGCTTCAATTAGCATTGAGTCATTGGGGACCGGGAGTTGTGTTTCGAAGGCCACCAGCTCAAAGCAGGCTTCAGCTGCCTCTGTCGCCACTGAAGATGGAGACACCTGCGAAGCTATAGACGCAACATCCCTGGTCCATTGTGTGGGGAAGATGACCAAGAAGGACTCCGGTGCCAAACCGTGGATGGAGATAGCGTCGTGGGCGTCGGGGAGCGTGGAGATGGTGTGACAGGCAACCTCGATGGAGCGAAGCAGAGAACGCTTGAGCGAGAGCTCTCATCATTGGAGACCAGCATCTAGTCCTCTGTTAATTGCCCAGCCGGTGCTGGTGATGGAGAGCGCGGTAGAGGACCAACGGCGAGGTGTCGGGTTGCACGAGTGGGGTGCGCCCTTGACCACCGGCAGTCCACGAGGGTGGTCGCGCTGGTGAACAACTACACCCGAGAGGGTGGTGGCGGCCACGCCGAGGTGGCAGAGCAGGAGTGGGCCCGCAGGTCTCCCGACCGACAGGGCTGTCACCCTGCCGGCACTGTCGCGCGGGAGGGGGAGGGAGGAGGAGATGCGCGGCTGGGGGACGGATGGCTTGCAGCGGGAGAGGGCGCCGACATCAGGTCGGAGGGGGCCGTCGGAGCGCCACGGCGGCCGACGCCATGGGAGGAGGAGGAGGAGGGGAGGGGCGGCTGGCGAGTGCCGGCCGGCAAGCTGAGGCGGCTGCCGGCAGGGCCGGTCCTGAGTTTCTTGGGGCCCAGGCAACACTAAAAACTAGGGGCCTCCTCGGGTCTTTATCTTCTTCTTGCTGCTTTGCTTTGCCCGTATGATTTTTCCTGCGGCCTTGTGCTTTTCTGCTGGATGCTTTTTGAGCAAGCTTTTCTGCTGGAATTGACAACTAACGGTGATTCTGTATAAGACTGTAAAGATGGGCTTATGGACGCCGGAAACAGTCACGATGCCAGCACGCCGCGAGACGTGTGTGAGTCCGCGAATTGCAATCGACTGCCGGCTCCGATCCGTCACGACTAGCCGCGACGCACTGCCCAGCAGGGCTTGTGAACCTCTTCACCCCAACTGTCGCACACAAAAAAGAGAAGGATCAAGTCATCAAGAAGACGCGCAATCGGACAAGATCAATGCAAGGAGATAGGAAACTGACGGGCGCGGACAAGATCAAGAAGGCACCAATCATGTTTTTAAAAAGAAAATACAGTAAGCAGCTAGCTAAATAGTGTTGAGTACCCATACGTGAGAAGGTGCTAGTAGAGAAGTATACTGCTCCATGCCGGCCCAAGTGTGTATTTGGTTCATGGAACGGTAATGTAAATGCAAATGGAATGTGATTGCAGTACTTTCGACTATGGAACGAGCTATTACACCTCGTTGTTTGGTTTAACTGGGGCCGGTAACGTATCAAATAGTAGTATGCTTCTTCTAATTTGTAAAAAACAGCTTAAGGGGGTGGTAAGAGGCTTGTATGTATAATATGGGGATTTGATTACAAGGTTTCATTACATGCACGATTAAAAAACAAACATGATTGAGCCAAAGGAAGACCACGAAGTAGATGCAACTGATTTTCGGCTCGCTGTTAGTTCGTTGTCGGCATTTATACAGTAAGTACGTGAGAACACAGCGGCGCTGTACACACGCCGGCTGTTGGAACTAGCCCTACGATCACACACACTCGCGCACGGACGCAAGGAGGAAGATGAACAGTAGTTTCCGGCGACGAACGCCGCGGCCGCCGAACGGCCTGTATCTTGACTCTATTCAACCTCTAGGACTCGAACAACAGAAACACAGGAATTACATGGACTCTTATAGAGACCCTTGACGACGCAGCGCACTCCGTCCAGCACCGCACGCACGAACGTGCTCTCCTGGCGACCCGGGCGCCTCCACGCTCCAAGCCACGAACTCCTCCGTGAGATTCGGTCGCCAGTGCTGATCCAATTCATGAGCTCCTCCACTACTGCCGCCTCCAGCCTTGACTCGTCCTCCCTGCAACTGCCTAACAAACCTAACAGCAGCACGCGCCGCACGCGAGCTGAACCGGCCACAACGCCAACGCGAGCTCGCACACCCGCCGGCCATCCTGGCTTGACACGACTTGGAACGCAGCCACACCGGCGCTCCTGGACTCACGCTGGACCCGAACACGAGCACGAACTCGTGCACCAGCAAACACCCTACAGACTCGATCAAATCCTAACAAGCTAACTAACCTGAACGCACGCACGCACACACGTTCAACTAGCAAGCTAACAGACACACGCGCGCACACGCGATGCACGCCAAGCTCCCACCATGGCGTGGTTTATTCTAACACCGGCGTGAATGCCGTGTCTTGCTGTGATTATTCCCGGGTCAAGTCGATCGTCGTCAAAAGATAATGCATGCATGATCGATCGGCCGGCATGGTCGTAAAGACACGGCAGTGGGTGTGGCATCTGAAGTCATCACCCACTGCACGCTTTTGTCACATCTGGTTGCAACATCATGGGACCCATCTCCTTTCTCTTACTCCCTCCGTTCCTTTATATAAGCATTCAAAGAGTTCAAACTCAAAAAACAACAATGAAAGGAAATGACATCTATACCCCTCATTTTACACTATCCACCAACTCTCCACCCACCCACCAACCCTATTTACTTTTGTCCTATCCCTAGGAATGCTTATATTTGGACACAAATTTTGAATCCTAGGAATGCTTATATAAAGGAACGGAGGGAGTACATTCTTTTCGCTCCGTTTTCCCTGCAGCACAGGACACTTCCAATCCAATTATTGATTCACAGGAAAGGATGTGTATATGTTCCTAAAAAAGATTCGACCTGCGGGGAGTAAGACCACCCCACGGTATTGTATTAAGAAGAAGAAGACATTCGCACACAAATCGAGAAAATCTCCGAACCCCTACCTCATCCATACACAACGACACCGCAACACACGTGAGATGAGGCAGACCTTAGACCTGTGATTTGGCATGGGACAGACGAGGAGATTTTTTTACAACACGCACTAAAGACGCACAACCTGCGGCCACAAATTAGCCCCCAAAGTTGTTCGAACCATGACCGGCGGCATACCACGCTAGTTCCCTGACCAACCGGTCTAGGCACCACTGGTGTATATGTTCCTGCCTGGTGGTGACGAGGACGTACGATAGGATTAGGAGGAGCTACGGGCATGGCGTACTGTCAACCTCGATCTTGAGGTCTCTATATCTCGATCTAGTAGACAGTACAAGTCTAGCTCGATGTACCTCAGTTCATGTGCCATGGAGCCGGCAGCCACAGTGAGCTAGCGCGGTGACCCGAGTGATCACTCCATTCACGTATTGTTTTAGAAGGAACAACGTATCTGGAGTTTGGACTCAGTTCTTTCCTGGTCGTTACGTAGCGAACACGAGATCAAACCCATTTGTTCGAGTATGAGAGGTATTCCTGTTCAGCAGACCTCTCTCCCTATGTTTGCTGCTTCTTTTGCATTCCCATCGCCTGCACCCCGTGCACGGTACCGGCGAGAGCAGAGCCTCCGAAACCTCGTCCTCCTGCTGAGATCCTGCTCGGGATAGGCGGGCGATAAAGGTTTTTGGGGAGCGTCTTTACGCGACTGCTAGCTCCCGTACGACTACTTCCTCTACATCGACTCCGAACGACTACTTCCTCTACATCGACTATGAACGACTACTTCGTCTACAGCCGGGTCTTCACTGCGATCATCTTCCTGCACCGAATTCGTACGGCTACATCGACTGAGGTCACTCTACGATCAGTATGACTGATCCGAGTGATATCGGAACGTCGGGTGACGCCGTCACCCTACCTTCCACGTGGTACATTCTTAAACTAGTATTCATGTTTATTAGTTGTATAATCATGAATATATTTATGTTTAATTGTTGTTTAAACATAAACATTTGCACATGGATTGTTTCACTCACCGTAATATTGAAATGTCTATTTAATTATGGAATTAAAATATACCGGAATATTACCTATCGTCTAACAATCCAAAAACCTTATAATGTTGATAGGAATATGTTTGGTGCCACTAGCTTTGCAAATGCAATTAAACCAAAGCCTTTTGATGGTTCCAACTTTAAGAGGTGGTGTGAGTTGGCCACCCTGTGGCTCACCGCCATGAACGTGATGTACGTCATCACCGGTAAAGCTCCCGAGGGTGTCTCAGAGGAAAAGTTCAATTCAGATGATAATCTGTTCCGGGGTGCCGTCATCAGCGTTCTAGTTGATAACCTGGTGGACACCTATCTCCGTAACAAGACGGGGAAGGATATTTGGGAGGCTCTTGAGGCTCAGTACAGAGCTTCTGACGCCGGCGGTGAGCTGTACGTAATGGAACAGTTCCTAGACTACATGATGGTTGAAGACCGTCCTGTGGTGGAACAGGCTCATGAAGTACAGGTGCTGGCTAAGGAGTTTGAAAACTACAGCAAAGAGGCCCCATGTGTGTTGCCCGACAAGTTTGTGGCTGGAGCCATTATCACTAAGCTGCCACATTCTTGGAGGGACTTTGCTACCTCTCTAAAACACAAGAGAAAGGAATTCACCTTTGATGACCTTATTGCGACTCTTGATGTTGAAGAGAAGGTGAGAGCAAAGGACACACGTGGAAAGGCAATAGCCAGCTCCTCAAGCGCAAACTTTGTGCAGAGGGGCAATCCCAAGTTCCAGAGCAACCAGAACAAGAGGAAGAAGCCTTCATAGAACCCGCCCAAGGCTAAGCAAGCCGACGGGCCTGATAAGAAGAAGAGAAAGCCGGGGGGTGCTTGCTACACATGTGGCAGTCTGGATCACTTTGCTGCAAAAGTGCCCGGATCGCAAAGATCGCAAGGCCCCCAAGACAGTGAACATGGTTGTTAGCGAGGGTGGAGGAACATCGGGGTACGGTAATTTCTTACCTACAGTTCTTTCAGTATGTTCTTCACCAGAGTGGTGGATAGACATCGGTGCTAATATTCATGTATGTGCTGACATTTCTATGTTTTCTTCTTACCAGGTCGGGGGGGACTACATCCTTGTTGATGGGGAACGGTGCCCATGCGCGTGTTCTTGGTGCTGGTACGGTCACTCTGAAGTTCACTTCGGGGAAGACCATACAATTGAAGAATGTGCAGCATGTACCTACCATCAAAAAGAATCTAGTCAGCGGGTCTCTACTGTGTAGAGACGGTTTTAAGTTAGTCTTTGAGTCGAATAAATGTATCATTTCTAAGTTTGGTACCTTTGTTTAAAAAGGCTATGATAGCGGAGGTTTGTTCCGCTTTTCTTTATTGTTCGATGATAACGTTGTGAACCATGTGATGAATGATGAATCAAATGTTTGTCATGTTAATTTTGGTTGTATGATGCGCTTAGATAGTTTGAGTTTAATTCCAAAGTTTACCTCTGTCAAAAATTCTAAGTGCCACGTATGTGTTGAATCAAAACAAACTCGCAAGCCACATAAGGCAGCTGAGGCGAGAAACTTGGCACCTCTAGAATTAGTTCATTCTGATCTGAGCAAAATGAACGGTATGTTGACAAAGGGTGGTAAAAGATATTTCATGACTTTGATAGACGATAGCACTAGATTTTGTTACATCTACTTGTTAAAATCAAAAGATGAAGTGTTACATTACTTTAAGATCTATAAAGCTGAAGTAGAAAATCAACTTGAGAGAAAGATTAAACACCTATGGTCTGATCGAGGTGGAGAATACTTCTCTAATACTTTTGATTCATTCTGTGAGGAACACGGTATTGTTCATGAGAGGACACCACCTTATTCACCCCAATCCAATGAGATTGCCGAAAGAAAGAACCGCATGCTGACTGACTTGGTGAATGCCATGTTAGAAACCGCGGGACTATCTAAGGAATGGTGGGGTGAGGCGATATTGATGGCCTGTCATGTCCTAAACCGTGTGCCTATGAAGAATAAGGAAGTAACACCATTCGAGGAATGGGAGAAGAAGAGGCTAACTCTTTCATATCTACGCACTTAGGTTTGCTTGGCCAAAGTCAGTGTGCCAATCACCAAGAAACGTAAACTTGGACCAAAGACGGTGGACTGTGTCTTTCTGGGGTATGCTTTTCATAGCGTCGGATATAGAGTCTTGGTAGTAAGATCTGGAGTGCCTGACTTGCTTGTCGGCATAATTATGGAGTCCAGAGATGCTACATTCTTTGAGAATATTTTTCCAATGAGAGATGAAACAAGTTCATCTAGGCAAGAGTCTGTTGAGAAGGACGACTCCACCAAGCCGATGGAACTCAACGAGCCTACATTTATTGAGCATCCTGAGGAGGATAATGATGAGGCTCCTAGGAGGAGCAAGAGACAAAGGACAGAGAAATCCTTTGGAGATGATTTCATCGTATACCTCGTGGATGACACTCCCAAGACCATTGCAGAGGCCTACTCTTCACCTGATGCTGACTATTGGAAGGAAGCAGTGAGAAGTGAAATGGACTCTATCATGTCAAATGGAACTCGGGAGGTTGTTGAACGTCCTTACGGGTGCAAACCCGTGGGATGCAAATGGGTGCTCAAAAAGAAGCTTAGGCCTGATGGTACTATTGGTAAGTACAACGCTAGACTTGTGACCAAGGGTTACACCCAAAAGGAAGGAGAAGACTTCTTTGATACTTACTCACCAGTCGCTCGATTGACTACCATAAGAGTACTACTTTCTCTTGCAGCCTCTCATGGTCTTCTCGTTCATCAGATGGACGTTAAGACAGCTTTCCTAAATGGAGAGTTGGAAGAGGAGATCTATATGGATCAGCCGGAAGGATTTGTAGTAAAGGGTCAAGAAAGAATGGTGTGTAAACTGGTGAAGTCTCTCTATGGCCTCAAGCAAGCACCTAAGCAATGGCATGATAAGTTCGATAGAACTTTGACATCTGTTGGCTTTGTTACAAATGAAGCAGACAAATGTGTGTACTATCGCTATGGTGGGGGCGAAGGAGTGATTTTGTGTCTGTATGTAGATGACATACTTATCTTTGGTATGAGCCTTCAAGTGATCAAGGAGGTCAAAGACTTTCTATCTCAAAAGTTTGAGATGAAGGATTTGGGAGAAGCTGATGTTATCCTTAACATAAAGCTGATAAAGGGAGAAATGGTGGGTGACTCTATCACAGACTTACTATGTTGAGAAGATGCTAAGTCGGTTTGGCTACAACAACTCTAAACCCGCACCAACTCCTTATGACGCCAGCTTGGTTCTAAGGAAGAACCTGAGGATAATGGTGGATCAGCAGAGATACTCCCAGATCATTGGTTCACTGATGTATCTGGCTAGCGCCACGAGACCTGACATTCCATATGCAGTTAGTAAACTGAGCCGGTTTGTTTCAAACCCGGGCAGTGAAGACTGGCGTGCTCTCGAAAGGGTAATGCGCTATCTAGTGGGCACAATGAACTATGGCATTCACTATTCCGGAGATCCCAAAGTCTTGGAGGGATATAGTGATGCAAACTGGATTTCTGATGCTGATGACTTAAAGGCCACAGGTGGATATGTGTTCACACTTGGAGGTGGTGCTGTTTCCTGGAAGTCTTGCAAGCAGACCATTCTAACCAGGTCAACAATGGAAGCAGAACTCGCAGCATTGGATACTACCACTGTCGAGGCCGAGTGGCTTCATGAACTCCTAATGGACTTGCCGATAGTTGAAAAACCGATACCGACAATTCTAATGAACTGTGATAATCAAACTGTGATTGTCAAGGTGAACAGTTCAAAGGACAACATGAAGTCATCCAGGCATGTCAAGAGGCGGTTGAAGTCTGTCAAGAAATTGAGAAACACCGGTGTCATAGCTTTGGATTACATCCATACGTCTAATAACCTGGCAGATCAATTTACAAAGGGTTTATCACGTATTGTGATAGATAATGCATCTATGGAACTGGCCTTGAGACCCATGTGAGTTTTTCCATAGTGGAAACCTGTCTTATGTGATCGGAGATCCTGTGAATTAAGATGATGAAACAAGCTATGGTTTGACTGAGAGAAGAGAACCTTTGAGAAGGCTCGGTTGATGGAAAGATGAATTTTCTTCAAAACTGTATGGCAAGTTGGTATGTATACCTTAATGTGCTCCAAGTGGCTTTCATGAAACAAGGTAGTTGTTTCTCTGAAGCAAAGACATAGTCCTACAGTATGTCTTGAAGGAACACACCTATATGAGTATCGGCTACTGGTCATAGTCTATGAGATTTGGGTGATCTCTAGAAAACTCATGAAGAGGCACGGAGTGTGACCCATAAGCTCCAACCCACGGGGATGCTATGTGCAGCCAAGTATCAGTAAAGGGCTCTAGCCAAGCTTAGATGCACAAAACTGGCAATTCAAGGCATAGTCCATTGTTCAGTTGCAAATAAGTGTAACTTGAGTTCCTGATGGATGTTCAACTTAACAGTCTCCATCGTAGTACTGGTATATCGAAAACAAAAGGGAAGATGAGAGCATTTCTAATGTGGCTTATAATTCTTGGTGGGGATTGTTAGAATAAATGGGTCTGAAGCCATTTATTACAATAATGAAAGAATTAAAGCCCATTTATTTAATTCTAGGGAATAACGAGAAATACCACATGGGTATTTGAGGAGTCTCCCATCCAACTTATGAGATAGCCTTTCGGTACACCTCTTGTGAAGTTGAATAAAGGGGATAGGCGTGCCACACGCACGCGCGCGCGCTCGCTCGCCGCGCCGCGCCGGGCCGAGGTCGTTGGCGTGGGTGTGGGCGTGGGCGTGACGTGTCGAGACGAGACGAGATGAGACGAGACGAGACGAGCGGTGCGGACGGACGGACGTGATGTGTTGCGGTGTGGGAGCATCTTTTTGCTGTTGGCTGTTGGAAAGGAATAATGGCTCCTTAATGCTCCTTAACTGCGACCGTTACTACCCAAGGTGCCTTAACTGCGACGTCCAGGTTCATCCCCCCGCGCGCGCTTGCCTGCCTATATAAGACGCCCCTCCTACTCCAACTCGGATTGCCAATTCACACTCAGGTATTCCTGTTCAGGAGACCTCGGATTGCCAATTCACACTCAGGTATTCCTATTCAGGAGACCTCTCCCTCTCTCCCTCTATTTGCTGCTTCTTTTGCATTATCATCGCCTGCACCGCGCGCACGGTACCGGCGAGAGCAGAGCCTCTGGAACCTCGTCCTGCTGCTGAGATCCTGCTCGGGATAGGCGGGCGATAAGGTTTTTGGGGAGCATCTTCACGCGACTTCTCGCTCCCGTACGACTACTTCCTGTACGTCGACTCCGAACGACTACTTCCTCTACATCGACTCCGAACGACTACTTCGTCTACAGCCGGGTCTTCACTGCGATCATCTTCCTGCATCGAATTCGTACGGCTACATCGACTGAGGTCACTCTACGATCAGTATGACTGATCCGAGTGATATCGGAACGTCGGGTGACGCCGTCACCCTACCTTCCACGGGGTACATTCTTAAACTAGTATTCATGTTTATTAGTTATATAATCATGAATATATTTATGTTTAATTGTTGTTTAAACATAAACATTTGCACATGGATAGTTTCACTCACCGTAATATTGAAATGTCTATTTAATTATGGAATTAAAATATACCGGAATATTACGTATCATCTAACATGATTTTGGTGATTCTTGGCAACATGATCATTGAGACTAACCATAGTACTTGAGAATGTCTATGTAGGCATTCTATGTTCAGTTATGATCCAAATTATATTGCACAAGAGAAGGCCGACTTCTAATGGAGTGAAGCGGTGGCCCGTCGCCAGGAGGCTTGGGCTGGAGCGAAGTAGTACGGTACGGGTCATATATCCCCGTTAGGGTTTCCCATTGAGATCATTCTCTCATCTTCTTGTAAGCCGCCGTTCGATGTTGTAACCTGACTCCCGCAATAGTGAAGTTCTTGCTGGCTGGCGCCCGTGGTTTTTCCCTCTTGTGTTGAGAGGGTTTTCCACGTTAAATCTCATGTCCCTTTGCGGTTTGATCTTTTACTTTTCGTCGATTATTCACCATCATTTGTAACAAGTGGTATCGAAGGTGGTTTCAGATTAGGGTTCCACGATACCATTGACGATGAAGTTTGATATACTGATGTTGGATTACAAATTTACAAGATGAGATTCTCGCTGTAGCAAATCAAGATGTGAGTTGCTCTGGTGCAAACTCATGATCTTGATGAAGCGTTGGATAGCTTCGGGAAGAAGAAGACCACTGATTGGACCGATGAGGACAAGCAAAAGGATTGTAAGGTTCTGTCCCTAATTCAGCTTCATCTATCTAATGATATTTTGCAAGAAGTGCTGCAGGAAAATACTACTTCTGCACTCTGGCTCAAACTGGAATCGATATGTATGTCCAAGGATCTAACCAGTAAGATGCATATGAAGATGAAGTTGTTCACGCTTAAGATGGAGGAGGGTGGTTCGGTGTTGAACCACAGATCTGTTTTCAAGGAGATCGTTTCCGACCTAGTGTCGATGGAGGATGATCAGGAAATTGAAGTTCTTGATGAGGCTCATGATGATGTTCAACACTTTCCCTCTGGACGATTTGCCCATTGCTACTCGCAAGTCTAAGAGGGGTGGACGACCACATCGTCTTATTGAAGAGTGTAATATGATTTATTATGCTTTGAGTTGTGCTGAATAGGTTGATAGCAGTTATGAGCCAGCAATGTATACTGAAACCATTGCTTGTGGTGATCGTGAGAAGTGAATTGCAGCTATGCAGGATGAGATGCAGTCTCTTGAGAAGAACTGCACATGGGAGGTTGTGCCCTTGCCTAAGGGAAAGAAGCTTGTTCGCTGCAAGTGGATCTACAAGAGAAAGGAGGGTTCATCTCCTAGCGAGCCTCCAAAGTTTAAGGGAAGGTTAGTTGCAAAAGTCTTTAGTCAAATTCCTGGTGTTGATTATAATGATGTGTTCTCTCCGGTTGTAAAGCATAGCTGAATTCATACATTCTTTATTATTGTTGCTACACATGATCTTAAGCTTGAGCAGTTAGATGTGAATGCTGCATTTTTTACATGGCAGTTGTGCTATGAGTTGGGAGGCTGTTTTGCAGCCTGTTGTTGCTTTGTCTACTACTGAGGTTGAGTACATGGCTATTGCTGAAGCGTGTCAGGAGTTGATTTGGTTTGAAAGGATTGTCTGTTGAGCTTTCTGGAGTTGATTCTTGCATTAACTTGTTTTTTGATAGTCAAAGTGCAATTTACCTTACTAAAGATCAGATGTTCCATGACAGGACAAAAGCACATTGGGATCAAGTACCATTTTGTTCCTGATGAGGTCGAAAAGAGTAAGCTAAAGGTATGCAAGATAAGCACTCATGATAATCCTGCTGATATGTTGACAAAGTCAATTCCTGTTGCTAAGTTTGAGCTTTGCTCAAGTTTAGTTGGTATAATGGATTAGCCCAAGAGGCTGTTTGACGCCAGAAGTATTTTGTTTCTTTTGTTGTATTCGGGATGAAGGTTTTGGTTTATGCTACAAGAAGGAATTTGTCTCAAGGTGGAGTTTGTTGAGTTATGATCCAAATTATATTGCACAAAAGAAAGGCCGACTTCTGACGGAGCGAAGCTGAGGTTTGTCGCCCGGAGGCTTGGGCCGGAGAGAAGCGGTACGGTACGGGTCATATATCTCCGTTAGGGTTTCCCATTGAGATCATTCTCTCATATTTTCGTCACCGGGAGGCTTGGGCCGGGCCGTGTTGGGATTCAGGAATCCCGAACAAGTAGAAAGAGAAGAAGACTTAGAAGAACTTGAGACTAATGAACATTGAACAAGAGAAATCCATGAACACCATAGCCAAGAGTCCCCCTCTTCCACCCCTTGGGGTCTATTTATAGGGAGAGGGGAGGTGGCTGTTTTTATTATTTCCATTGGTGGGGTTAAGAATTACATTCAGGTCTCGTTATTTACACTCGAGGCCCCTGACCATACAAACGAGTCCCTAGACATTACAATTAAGTCCTCGGCCCTTAAAAAATACCCTTATATCCCTTTTTAGGCCTCTTTTATACACAATGGGGGTCCCTAGCCTTAGCCCTCTTAAGGCGCACCCCCAACAGGCCGTTTGAAGAGGAAAAAGGGGCCGGCCCATATGTGCTGACGGTTTGCTCGACAATATAACTAGGAAAACTATAACGACGGATGCTTAGTCGTTGTCATGTGAAATACCGACGCCCTCTCCCTCTCCATCTCCAAGCTTCGCCGACGGACGGTTTAATGGTACATTCATACTTATAACGACTCACGTCAGTTGACAATTAGGGGTTGTGGTATAGTGAAACGTGCTTCTCTTTTCCCATCGTCTTCCATCTCCTTCCTCTTTGCGAAACGCATCCGGTCCGGATCACTGATGAGGTTATCAATCCACAACTCGAAGTGGTACGACCCTTTAGGTCACACAATTCAATCACAACATCAAAATTTAGGTGAGTAGCATCTTTTTTAATGACATAGAGGTAAAAGCCTCTCGGACATATGCACTGCCACAAAACTGAGCAATTAATGTCGTTGTCCAACCTCTAACTGAATCGTCGGTGCTATTTCTGACGGGGGGTACAGATCCGACCACTGTCCACATGGCTGGCCCCTGGGCATGCATGCCTGCATGACACCAATAATTCATCTGCTTGATGGCTCCTCCGATCGATCCAAGGACGACGACTTGACGATGACAGGGGCCGGGTCGTGCTTCATTGGATCCCTTCGCAGTTACACCGTACCAACCAAGACATGCTAAACGTTTATCGATCGAGCCACGCATGCTTGCGCCCCTGCATCAAAACAAGCTAGCACCACAAAGTCATAAGTAAATCGAGCGAGAAGAAGAAGAGGAGCATAAATAATTTAGCGTTTGGTAATTGAGAGCAAAGCAGAAAGACGAGCGAGAAGAGAGTAGCTACTAGCCACTGCAGCAGGCATTTCTGTTTTTCGGAGAAAGGAAATCCTTCGACTGTATGTATATGTATATGTTTCAATTGCATATATATGTGTGGACGAAGATCAGAGATGTGATAATAATAAAGCATCACTAATCGGAATGACTAGAGCAAAGAACTGTTAGGAGATGCCGATTGCCCAGCAGCCAGCTCATTGAAGCAGCGTCCAGTCTGCATGCGGCGCAGGGTACAACTCCACATGGCTCGCCGCAGGGCTTTTTATTTTACACAGGCCTCCGACGACGACGACCCACACGGCCACACGGCCACGGGGTCTCCGATCCCCCACGCCGTCGTCCTCACCATTTATTTGCTTGGGCCCTAGGAGCAGCAGCCACATTCATGATTCATTAATTATATATTTATTATATCGCCCTTCTCTCGGCATTCACCTTCCGGCTACGGCTCGTCGACACAGCATATATGAGTGAAATATCTCCATGAGCGCTGTACCAAACACTACCTGAGGTCTAGATCTCCATCCAAGACAGAACACAACCCTCCACCACAGACACACTCATGCGCCATGGAGGAAGCTGTAGTGAGCGCAGCGACCGGAGTGATGAGCTCCGTCCTCGGAAAGCTGGCGGAGCTGCTCCACGAGAAGTACAAGCTTGCCAAAGGGGTCCGTAAGGATATTGAGTTCCTCAGGTCCGAGCTCAGCGCCATGAACGACCTGTTGCGTGTCATGGCAGACGTCGAGGAGCTCGACCCCCTCAACAAGGGGTGGTGGGACAGGGTGCGGGAGCTGGCCTACGATGTCGAGGATTGCATCGATCGCTCCGTGGCTAGGCTCGGCGCCGATGCCAGCAAAGGTTGGTTCTTCGGTGCCAAGCTGGCACGGAAGCTCAAGAAGACAAGAATGTCCCTTCAGATCGCTGGCCAGATACAAGAGCTCAAGGCTCGTGTCATCGAGGAGAGCGAGCGGAAGAAGAGATACATGCTCGATGGCCTCGTCGGATCTAGCTCCGATGCTTCTCGTAATAAGGTTGATCTTCGGATGTGCGCACTTTGGGAGGAGACAAAAAATCTGGTCGGACTTGACGGACCCATGGATGAGATCATCCGCTTGTTGATGCCTGCAGAGGGAGAGGAGCCCTCGCAGCAAGTGAAGACCTTGTGCATTGTCGGGTGTGCAGGCTTAGGCAAAACCACTCTCGCCCATCAGGTGTACCAGAAAATTCAAGGCCATTTTGAGTGCAAAGCTTTTGTATCGATATCTCAGAACCCTCACATGAAAGATGTGCTGATGAAGATTTGCTCTCAAGTTGGAGCAACCATCGGCATGGCGGATGATGAGCTCCTCCTCGTCATCAAGCTTAGAGAACGACTCCAATACAAAAGGTCTGGTTGCTTTCGTCCGTATCTTCCTTTAATACATGCCAGTGAGAAGGCAGAGTAGCTAATCTTTTTTCTTTCATATTTCAAATGCAAAGTATTAAACCATATTCGGCTAGGAGCAGATATATATTACAGATTTACTCCTTTATCTAAAAAAGATTACAGATTTACAGTCAGATCATGTTTCATAGATAAAGAATGAAGCCGTAGGAGAAGGCAGAGTAGCTAATCTTTTTTTCCTTCTTTTCCTTATACAAATAGTTTTATTAAATGAGCTTTGTTACGGTGCTTTTAAAGTATTAGGAAGTATTAGGAAGTACTATGTGTTCTGATTTTCCCACCACTTGATTAGTTAAAAAAATCATTCTAATTAAAAAAGGGTATTATGGTAATATCTTTATTCTGCCTTCTCAAGTTCTATCTCCCTTCCGTCGCCTGTCTCACGCCGCACCGTCGCCGCTGTCTCACGCCGCACGCCGCCGACCCGGTCGCCTCTCTCACGCCGTATGTTGTTGACCCCGTCGCCTCTCTCATGCTCAATCCGTCCTGTCACCCAAGAAACGGCTGCTGGACGACGAGGACGTCGTCGGTTCCCTCCTCGAGGGCGGCGGTGGCAGCAACAGTTCCAGCACTGTCTCGCTCTCGCCCCGGTCGTGCAACGCGTTCCAGCTCATCTCCTCCATGTCCTCCAGGTTCGACCTGTAGGGGATGTTCGAGAGCGAGCAGAAGGCCGTCATGTTGTTCACGTAGCGCGCACCGGAGGCCGCCGTGGCAGAGAGGCTGGAGGCTGGAGGCCGCCGGGCACGCCCTGGGGTTCGAGGTCACCAGGGGGAGGGCTGGAACCTGTGGATGGAGGCGAAGAGGTCCATGGCACAAACGGGCGGCTCGCGGTCACCGTCGAGGTGCTCGAGGTGGCCGCGAACGTGTCCGTCGTCGAGTTCGCGCACGACGTCAGCGACGTGTGGACTTCAATAAGTTCTGCGCTGAGGACGAGCGCCCGGGGCTCGCGGACATCGTACGAGTGTGGCAGGGTGGCAGCCCGCCGGCGATGCCCGCCCGCCGTCGCCGGGTGCACGTGAAGAGCAGAGAAAGTGTCGTCCGTTCCGACATCCAATCAGAGATGTAAATGGGTAGCGACTTCGTTATTGGATGGCGGAATATTCGCCGTCGCCGTGGAGGTATCAAGAGCTATGGTTAGATTGGATCTAGAGACAGTGCGGAAGATCACTTGGAGATTCGAGGGTTATGCATCTACAAGGCATCGTGCAACGTACGGTCGGTACAATACGGATACGGCGTAAGGTGGAGCATGGTCGTGATCGTCACGGCGGGTCGACGTGAGCTTCGGCCGCGGCTAGTGTTTTTAGCCAGGTGTTGTTATCGAGAAGTGAGCCTGCAGATGCCGTCGCGGAAGAACTACCGCAGGGCAGCGTTTTGTGCAACGGGGCCATTAGCGCGTGGAGCTGTGGAGACAAGGGTGCCGCATGCACGGGAGAGCAGGCAAAAGCAGGGTTTGGCAGAGTCATAGGACTCTAATCCTGATTGCAGTGGGCTTTGGAGTTCTTGTGTGTGGCATGGAGTCGTCCAAATCGGATACGCCGGAGGCTAATAACGTGAGCTGCAGCAGCCAACAAGGCTTGGTGTCCTGATTGGTCACGGCGCGTGTGGAGACAGACTCCAGGAAGACCGAGACAGGCATGTTTGCGGTGTTGGAGTGGAGATCAGACGCGAGGTAGATCAACCATGGTTAGAGCAAAATCTGGGTGGCTGCGGTGGCTCGTGTGAGGACCGACTCCAGGAAGACCGAGAAGGAAAATAGAAGAAATCAAAGCATGGCCATGGGGTTGGTTGCATGCATGTGTTGATATCACGTGATGCATGTGTCTTGGTGATTCTTTATTTTTCTTTAATGGAGATGTGGTGTAAACTCAGAGCTTGGTTGCAGTACGGAGGATGCTCAGAAGTACATGGTGTCGACCAGCAGGCGTAGCTTGAGAGGGGGGTTGGCAGCTCGACAAGCAGTGGTGCTCGATGATAACATGTGGGTTCGGTGATGAACTTGGGACGGTCCATGACAAGGGTGTGGATAGTCCGGCGACCGTCAAGCCAAGTCGGTCGGATCAGTTTTATTGTGATGAGGTCGTCGTGTGGGAGTTAACAGGGTTGTGCGCACAACAGAGCTACAAGGCACGACATGATGTCGCATAAAGCTGATGGAGATTGCAACAGGCGACAAGGAGAGGTAGCGGTTGGCGACCAGACCTCAGGTTGTTGTTGCGGGCTCGTTGGCAACGAGCGGAAGCTATCGACGGTGTTCAGTTGTGGTGCACATGGCAACTGATAGGAGTTCGATGGCGGTTCAGTGGGAGCTCAGGATCGGCGGAGTCAGACGGCAAGCAGTCGAGGAGTGGAGCAGCTCGCTGGGGTCTACCTGTGATGGATAGACTGAGCCAAACAGTTCGCGGGGCACATAGCGGACAGTTCAAGATGGCTGGCGGATAGTTTGCTTGGAGGGTGAACATACTGTGGTGCATGGCGGAGAGACTAGCGGCAACAGGCTAGTCAGACCGTGGTTAGAGCGGCGACAGGATCAGTGATGACGACATAGGAGCGTGGCGGCTGATGGGGTTGTTGTTCTCTGTGGCGTGGTGACACGTGGCGCGAGCTCAGGATGCAGGTTTGCATGGGAGAGTTTGCGTGCTTCCAAATCAGCAAAGGCGCATATCGATTCGAGTTGCACATGCAGGGTTCTGAAGTGTGGATCGATGAGCGTGAAGAAGCTTCAAGGGCTGAACTGGAAGGAAGTATAAACGGTGATGTCTGTACTTGCAACTGGAGTAATCTGGTTGGACAAGGCTGCAAGAGACTACAGTGTGAGACGTCCGGCGTAGTATGACAGCGGTAATGGAAGGACAATGCTAAGGTGGCAATTCTGATATGTGACTTGGTGGCGATTGTGAGGTTCTCAGTATCATAGATGCAGTCTGGTAGAGCATGGCGTTAGATTCAGTTGCTGTTTAGCTAGAGATGAATCTGTTTTTGCTTGGCAGAGATTGTGGTGAAAGAAGAGAAGGGTGCACAATTGCAGGTGGAGTCATGGAGTCAGAAATTGCAGGGATATCAATGTTTCTTCGGGCAGCTCTTGATAGAGCGGCAACTGTGACTCAAGTCTGGTGTACATGGAGGTTCGCGCAAGACATCTTCAAGATGGCGGAATATTCGCCAAGGTGGTTGAGTTAGGCCCTGTGCTTTGTTGTTGAGGACTCCGATGGACCTAAGGCGTGGTGGGGCACCGGCTCGTGGGTATAGCAGGCCGGGCCGGATCCCGCTGCGCCACTCTAACAAGTGGTATCAGAGCCGAAGGTCGGAAAAACCTGGGAAACATCTCCGGGTCACATGGTGACGGGGGAGCCCGTGAACGTCTCCGAAGGGTCACACAGATGGTTGTGACTGGAGAGTTGGACTCGGGGCCTGGATAATGTCTTCGGGAGATCACACAGATGGTTGTGATGGAAGAGTTGGGCCCAATGTGTGACGGGGGAGATTGTTGGGTTTAGTCCCACATCAGAAATTGATGGTGAGGGAGCGCAACATAAAGGTGGGGGCAGTCCTCACCCATAAGGCTAGTCTTTTGGGTTGAGTTAGGCCCAGGGCCTGTTGCTGTGGGCTCTGGTGGACCTGAGGCCTGATGGGGCACCGGCTCGTGAGTATAGCGAGTCGGGCCGGAATCCGCTGCGCCGCGAGGTTCAGCCGAAGCCTAAATCCCCGGGGCATGACTACGGGCGTTCCTCTCCAACCGCAACACCGGCCGCTTTAATTTAGGATCCCGGCATCGTGCCGCCTTCCTCTGCGAGCCTGTCACTATGTCGTCATGGTTACAACAGCAGCCCCCTCTCATATTTATGAGGAGGCTCGGGTTACAGAGTATGACACAGACTCTACCCTATACTGCTAAATACAACTCAAGTCTCGTCGTAACCGGATTGTACAAATATTCGACACAATATCTAACAGTTTATTAGGCTGTAAAACTTGTATCCTTCGTTGTACAGGCAAGAAGAGCAAAACCAAAGAGAGAGAGGAGTTTGTAGACATGAATACATGATGAGCCGAGTTGAGGCAAGGTATAGGCTCGATCGGCTTGCAAAGTTTTGATAGCAATATGTAGAAGTGGAGTTGTGTACATACAAATTTTTGTTCATTATCAAGATCTAGTTTTGGTCCCCAATTCCCAATCATCTTATCTGAATGATCTTGTAGTTGTTATCAATTACTATGTCATTCTCACTGCATCTAGGTCGTTCTCAATCTCAAACAGCGAATCAGTAACAGCTATTCATACAAGTTTTCAAGTACCAAGGAGTGAGCATGATCTCTGATATGGATGGGTGCTTGGCAGGGCCGATGATGAACAGGCGCGCGATGAGGCGGCGCGCCTCTCCGGAGACCCAGGGCGGGACCTTGTAGTCGGCCTCGAAGATCTCCTGGTACATCTTGGCGTAGTTCTCGTACTGGAACGGGAGGAAGCCACATAGCAGGAGGTATACAGGACGACGCTGCAAGATCAGAGGTCGGGGCGGGCGCCGTCGTAGCCGCGTTTCCGGAGCACCTCGGGCGCGACGAATGCCGCGTTGCTGCACTGCGTGTGGAGCATGCCGTGGTGTGGTGGAGCTGCTCGGGCAGCGTGGCAAGGCCATAGTCGGAGACCTTGAGCCAACGCTCCTCATCCAAGAGGAGGTGCTCGGGCTTGAGGTCCCGTGCGCGATGCCGCGGCGGTGGCAGAGGCCGCCACTGCTGAACTGCTGGAAGTAGCGACGGGCGATGAAGGAGGCCCGGACAAGGTAGTAACTGGTTAGACGGATAACATCGACAAAACATGAGGCGGAAATTACTCATATGCCCTTTCTGAATTAAAAAATATTAATTAAAATTTGTTGTGGGTCCCACTAAATTGGTACTTCCTAATACTTCCTCCTGGGAACTTCCTAGTACTTCCTGATACTTCCACCGTTAGATTTCGTCGGATGGACGGCTCATAAAAAAAATAAGTACTCTAAAATTTTTCTTATTAAATTAGAATCGCATATTTGTGTCAAGTACATTGTTGTAGTGGATGATATATGGCACTCTGATCCATGGAAGATCATTGGAAAAGCATTACTGAAAACTAGCCCTGGTAGCATAATAATCATCACAACACGTTTGAGAGATGTGGCCGAGTCATGTTGTTCTAATCAAGGTGGTCGTGTTTATGATATGAGACCTCTTGGAAAAAATGACTCTAGAAGGTTGTTTTTCAAAAGAATTTTTGACTCTGAAGATAAGTGTCCTCATGAACTGGAAAGAGCTTCTGAAGATATACTGGAAAAGTGTGATGGAATACCACTTGCAATCATCTCGATATCCAGCTTCTTGGCAGCAGCTGATGTACCCCAATCACCTGATCACTGGAACAGGGTGAAAGAATCTATCAGTTCTCCACTTCAGGGAAATAAGTCTTTTGAGACCATGAAAGCAGTATTATCACTCAGTTACTTCAATCTCTCGCACCATCTGAGGACTTGCCTGTTGTACTTGAGTGCATTTCCAGAAGATTGCATAATTGATACGGACCGTTTGGTGTGCAGATGGATTGCAGAAGGATTTGTCGTTAATGCAGAACCAGGAGAGAGTCCATATGAAGCAGGGCTAAGGTATTTCAATGTTCTGATAAACCGGAGCTTGATCCAACCATGGAATGAGAACAACGGCGTGGTGTTGACCTGTCGAGTCCATGACGTCATCCTTAATTTCCTTGTGTCCAAATCAGTTGAGGAGAACTTTATTACCCTGTTGGACCCATCCGGGCTCCCACCTTCTCTGCATTGCAAGGTTCGTCGCCTATCTCTCCAGAAGAGCTACCAAGAGAATGCTGTTAAATGGATGAAGTCCATTAAGCCCCATGTCCGGTCACTTGGATGCTTTGTGGACTGCACAGAATTACTGCATCCTCTTAAAGAATTTGAAGGTATACGTGTGTTGGACCTGGAAGCCTGTAGATCATTGAGAAATGTGCACCTTGCAAATATAGAGGTGTTACTCCAGTTGCGGTATTTGAGCATTGTCGGAACAAGTGTCAGCGAGCTCCCTGCTGGAATCGGACTAGTCAAGCATCTGGAAACATTAGATATAAGATGGACTCAAGTGGAAAATTTGCCTTCAACTATTGTTCTACTTGAAAAGCTAGCACGCCTTTTCGTTGATACTGATGTCAAGTTCCCAGCGGAAGGCGTCAGCAAGATGAAAGGATTGGAACAACTAACACGTTTGTCAATCGGCAGCCAACCACTCAGCTTTCTAAAAGAGCTGGGCCAACTTACCAACCTGAGAATTCTTGAAGCAGAGTGGCACTGCACTGTCGAACAGAGTCTAAATGTCAATTATGAAGGTAGCGGGTCGGAGTGGAGGATCTTCACCTCTTCACTCCATGCACTGTGCAACCATAAACTTGTAGAATTTGGGATATATTCGATCTCCCTTGCCTTGCCCATGGATTCATCCTTCCCTGTTTTGCGAAGCCTCCGGACATTTCTCATACTGCCCATCGACAGTCTCCCTATCTGGATGGGCTCACTTGTCAATCTCGAGCTGTTAGACCTCAGAACTAAACAATTCACTCCAGAGGATCTGCGAGTGCTTGGAGGCATGCCGGCTCTCGAGGCTCTTTCCCTAAGATTTATAGACAACTATGCAGGTCCTTTCACCATCGGCAGACATGAATTCCAGCGTCTCAAATTCTTCACCGTCGGCCAACTCTACCAACTGGTGTTTATGCCTGGTTCCATGCCTAACCAGAAGCACCTCGATATTGAACTGGCCTTCACCACGAACAGTTACAGCGATGTTCATATCTCTGCCTGGCGTGGCCATAGAGGAGGCGTCGTAGATCTGAAGGCCAAAATCAGGAGCTAACTTGACGCACATCCCAACCGCCCCACACTAAACTTCAGAACATTCTTTGACGAGGACGATTGCTATTCACTAAAAGGTGGGAGCGATGAATAATAAGCAGGAGCTGCACGATATAGCAAGGTAATAAATAATAATTGTTCTTAAGCCACAGTTTCCGAGATTCATTTAACTTTGATATATCTCTTCTTTCCTTTACTTTACCTGCTCCGTTGATTGATGGTAACTATTACTATTCATTTTTTGGTGAGCAGAGCAGGATCCTGGCTGACCAGTACGTCCTTCGGTTCGTTCGTCCAGCCTTGTTTACCAGTGCAGTGAGGAGGCACCAACATGTGTTTGTTCAATTTCATCCGCACCATTTGCAGAATTTCATTATTCATAATCTACATAAAAAAGTTGTTTAGCTCTGCTCAACTTTTGTTGTTCTTGAATAAAGCACTGACATATCCATTTACTCCGCCAGCGCCATTTTTTATATTGCTGGGCTGTGTGACTGTGTCCATTATATTTGTAATCAACTTATGTCCATCTTTATTTGAGGATTTTTATAGTTTCCCCGCCCAGTGATATCTTTGTCTTTGAAAGGCTTTGCCTTTCTTCAACATGCACGCTGAAACGCTGATGATTTGAAGCTCAAAAATATACACCAGTCCAACAAGGAAACTTTTATTAGTTTTTTTTAGGGAAGCCTAACTCTTTATTCATGAATAGAGTTATAAGAGTTACAAACGCCTTGGGGCGGATTTAACAACCAAACTTGCCTACCAAAATCAGCATAAATCGTACTTCTTGCGATGGTATGAGCATCCGCGTTGGAACGTCTGTTCTCATGAGCAACTCCAGCATGGGTCTGCAAATTGAGGCATCAAAACTCATTTGCAGGTCCAACTCCAAAAAGTACAGGTCCAAAATTGGCACTCAACTCCAGCAGTGATATCAATTCAGACCTCTATTTTGAGGTGGACCCCGTCTGTCGGTCACCACGCCGCACGCATCCAGCTCCCTCTCGCTCTTGGCCAAGACCGCCGCTGGCGCTCTGCTCCACCTTCTCCGCCTTCGGCCGCCGCTGCTCTGCTCCCAGGTCGTTGTCGCTCTGCTCCAGGCCGCCGCCGCTCCTCCGCGCCCGACACGCTCCGGCTCTCTGCGTGCCGAAGAAGACAGTGACCCTCTGCCTGCCATCGTCGGGCTCGGGATCGTCCTTGGGCTGCGCCTGGGTGGCCGCTGCCGCCGCGGCGCGGGGTGCGCCTGCGAAGCGGCGGACGAGCAGGGCGACCCCGTAGCAGACGAGCACGGTGAGGGAGGTGGTGAGCAGGACGAGGAGGTGGCGGTCCTCGGCGAGCGAGGACGCCCAGTGCAGCAACCCCCCGCCCGGTCAGCAGCGCCGCCAGCAGGTCCAGCATCGATGACTTCAGCCCCGCCGACGCCGAGTCCATCAGGCGGGCCGCGCGTGGCTATCCGCTTCTATGGGATCGAGGCGGCGGAGACGCGCACACACGAGGAGGACTGGAGGAGGTTCGGGCCAGCCACAGGGATTCGCTGAAGGAATTTTTATGTGGCGCGGCCGTGCCCGTGCGCTGGCTGCATTGCCATGGGCGAGGTTCGCCCCGGCCCCGCGTGGGAGCAGCGTGGCAAGCGCGAGGGCTGAGAAGAGGAGGGAAAGCTGTGGCGCGGGTTTGTTCGATCTCGCCGCGGCGCGCGACGTCGCGGCCGCCACTCCTCCAAGAAGCACGCGCCCGTGCCACCGCGGGCGGACGGCGTTGCGGCGGCCGAGAGCTCGGCAACCAGCTCGTCGGCGAGCGGTTGTACTACGGCTCGCCGTGGCTGGGCGCAGGCAGGGCCAGCTCCTCTGTTTCTTGGTAGGCGCACCAGCCGAGCAGCCCGAGGCGCGACCCACTCCGCGCCGGTGGATGTGGGTGGCACGACCTACTCCGGACGGTGGATGTGGCCGGTTCGCAGACGTGCCGGTGCGCCCTGCTCGCCAGCCGCCGGGAGACCTCGACGGGCTGGGCCTCGACGCCGACGCGCTCCGGCTGCCCGCGCACGTGTTCGGCGTCTTCGACGGCCACTGACGGCGCCGAGGTACGCGGGCTTGTTAAGGCACTTGGTCGGTTCACCGCGCGCCGCTCGCCTGCCCCATAATTTGACAATTCACCGCTTCGTGTTGCTCTGTAGGTGGCGAACTACTGCCGGGAAAGGCTTCAGGTGCTCTTGAGCCAGGAGCTGGGCCGTCTCGGAGATGATTTGGATGAAGTGGCCGAGGCGGACACGAAGGAACACTAGGACGAGCTGTTCAGCAATTGTTTCCAGAGGGTAGATGTCGATGTGTCAGGCAGGGCGAGCGCCCACAACGGGAGCAGCGGCCCGTCGGTTCCAGCACCGCGCCCAGCGCCGGCAGCACGCGCACCTCGCCGTCGTCCGTCGCGCGCGCCGCCCAGGGCGAGGAGGATGGCAGCATCGAGCGCGGCAATACGGGCAGAGGTCATTGCGCTGCGCTGCCGGTACGCCCGCGCCGGTGCTACGAATGGGAGCGAGAGCGTTGGCGAGGCCGGCGAGCGCGAGGGACAGGGGAGATGCCGGAGCAATAGACAGGGAGGAGGAGAGGGAAAAATAAACAAAATAAATAAAAATGGTGGGATCCACATTTGGAGGGGAGGATGGAGGCCCTCCAGGAATGGAGGCTTGGAGGGCGAATTTGGAGGGCTATACAAAATGGAGGTCTGTTTAGAAGCCTTATTGGAGTTGTTTTTTTCAACAAAACCTCCAAATTTTGGAGTAGAAACCCATATGGAGGTCTTTGATGGAGTTGCTCTTAAAGGAGACATCCTTTTACGGCCTGCCATATATACACGTTGTTGTGAATTTTTTTTATATTTTTTTTGCTTTGATTTTCGAAAAATAAATGGTCGAACCAAAAATTTCGAGAAATATACATCTGGCGCCAAACCCCACGGCGGCAGGTTCCTACCGCCGTGCCCCGCGGCGGCAGGCACAGCGTTAAGTTCCTGCCGCCGCGGGGCACGGCGGCAGGATAGCACTTCCGGCGGCAGGGCCGCGCGGCACGGCGCTAGGACCCTGCCGCCCAGCGCGTCCCTACCGCCGTGCCACGTGGCGTTAGGTCTTTTTTATTTTTTTTTTATTTTTTCATTTTTAAAACACTTTTAACCTTTTTAAAAACAAAAAACTGATAAGTGTAAGCATAATCACAAGAGAATATCATAATGACTAGATGCAAATAGTTTATACAAAATCATGGTAAAAGTAGTACTACATCTAAATGCGCCGGTGCCTCTTCGGCCTAACAGCTCTAGCGCCAGCCCAGGTGTGGTCCCGGTCGTACGTCCAGGGATCAGGTACCGCGACACCGAGTCTCCCGCTGACTCGCAGAACAGCACCCACCCGAACAGCCAGAGCAGGTAGACCTCCAAAAACCTGTCTGACGTCGGGTCGTCGGCATCGTCCGCCATGTAGTCAGCCTGCACACACACAAAGGTCTATCGTCACATTTGTTTAAAATGCATACAAACGTTGAAAATAAGAGTTAGAATCACGTACGCTGAACTGCTGGATCCAAGTTCAGGTGGGCCCGTGGGTGTCGGCGAAGGGCACGTACGGCGCCGGCGCGCGATCATTCCGAGGAACGTTCGCGAACCGAGCAACGAAGTCAGCGTGCCACGTCGCGGGGATGTCGATCGGCCCCATCGCCTGGCCAGCACACGGCAGTCCTCCCAACATCGCGGCGTCCTCCAGACTGAGCGTCATCTCGCCGACGGGGAAGTGGAACGTGTGTGTCTCTGGTCGCCACCGGTCCATGAACACGGCGATCAGCGGGGTGTCGTAGCTGAACCGCGTCGACCGCTCCGCCCGGGGAACCTCAGGTCGTAGCCTGTCCCCCTCGACCAACCGCGCAACAGGGAGAAGTCCTGCAGTGCGTAGCCTGAAAAAAAATATTAATTTACTTAACGTAATTACTATTGTCAAGAAACATAAAGAAATAATAAATATGAATTACGTACTTCGGAATCCACCACTGGTGTATCGGCATCAACGTGCGGGTCGTCCGGCAATGTATGTTGCCGGGCGAACGTTCGAGAACAGCCGACACGTACGAGCGGTGGTGCCGGTCCACCGCCTCGTCGAACAACTCCGGCCGTACGTACTGCAGCGGTGTAGCCATAACTGCAAAAAAATAACATAATTGAATCAATTATTCCGATTATACTAATTAAAAAAGAATTTTGTGAATTTAAACCATTTTATACGATTTTTATTTCAATTTAATGTGAATTATAACCATTTTCTAGGAAATTTAAATGAATTGAAACGAATAATGTGAATTTAAACCATTTTTAATGAATTGAAACGAATAATGTGAATTTAAACTATTTGCTACGAATTTTACATCAATTAAATCTAATTATGTGAATTATAATCATTTCCTAGAAGTTTAAAACCAATTTAAACGAATTATGTGAATTTAAATCATTTTCTACGAATTTTACATCAATTTAATGTAATTATGTGAATTATAACCATTTCCTAGATGTTTTAAACCAATTTAAACGAATTATGTGAATTTAAACCATTTTCTACGAATTTTATATCAATTTAATCTAATTATGTCAATTATAACCATTTTCTAGAAGTTTAAAACCAATTTAAACGAATTATGTGAATTTAAATAATTTTCTACAAATTTCATATCAATTTAATATAATTATGTCAATTATAACCATTTTCTAGAAATTTTAAATGAATTAAAACAAATTTTGTGAATTTAAACCATTTGCTACGAATTTTATATCAATTTAATCTAATTATGTCAATTATAACCATTTCCTAGAAGTTTAAAACCAATTTAAACGAATTATGTGAATTTAAACCATTAGCTACGAATTTTATATCAATTTAATCTAATTCTGTCAATTATAACCATTTCCTAGAAGTTTAAAACCAATTTAAACGAATTATGTGAATTTAAATAACTTTCTACAAATTTCATATCAATTTAATCTAATTATGTCAATTATAACCATTTTTTAGAAATTTTAAATGAATTAAAACAAACTATGTGAATTTAAACCATTTTCTACGAATTTTATATCAATTTAATCTAATTATGTCAATTATAACCATTTCCTAGAAGTTTAAAACCAATTTAAACGAATTATGTGAATTTAAACCATTTGCTACGAATTTTGTCTCAATTTAATCTAATTATGTCAATTATAACTATTTCTTAGAAGTTTAAAGCCAATTTAAACGAATTATGTGAATTTAAATAATTTTCTACAAATTTCATATCAATTTAATCTAATTATGTAAATTGTAACCATTTTCTAGAAATTTTAAATGAATTAAAACAAATTATGTGAATTTAAACCATTTGCTACGAATTTTATATCAATTTAACTAAACTGAACTAATCTAAGTTAACTAAACTAAATTTCTAAACTAAACTAAGCTAAGTTAACTAAACTAAACTATCTAAACTAAGTTAACTAAGTAACTAAACGAACTAAACTAACTAACTATACTAACTACACTAACTATACTAAACTAAATTTAGAAACATACCTCAAAAGTGCTCCGAAGGTTAAAAGCCGTTGACGAGGGCCCAGATTAGGGCCCCCTTTGACGGTGAAATGATCTCCCTTAACACAAGGTAATCCGAGGCCACTGACAACGTGGAGGCCAATATTGATAATGTCAAGGCCAAGATTCAAGACGAGGAAGACTGAGGACCCCGGTCAAGACCCTCACTGGCAAGACGTCGTGCTCCCGACTAGTTGGCAGCATCTCCGATCAGTTCCCTACAAGAGGGACACCCTCCGACAAGTCTCCGCCTCGCACGACGAGTCTCCGTCCCGCGCGAGCTCCCCCCGACTCCGACTGGGGCGTGGGCCATGACACGCGGCTCGAGCCTGGGGCACGAACGCCTCCACCATGACGCGTGGGGGACCGATTCCCCGCGCCATGCAAATACACCAGCTGGCGGCCCATGCAAGCAGCTGGCCCTGACAAAGAGCCATAATGCGGGTCTGCCCGGCTGCACAGCTATCCCATCAACATCATCTCCAACTCTGCCACACGCAAACTTCGCCCGAGGCACTCAAGCACCCCCTACGACGAGCTCTGGCCTAAGCTTAGGCCTTAACGTGGCGGGCTAGTCAAGTGCTCGGGCGGACCAAGACAACAACGAACTACTCGGAGGAGGCGCCAAGCGTCCCAGAGTGAACAGCCTCGCCCGGCCACGCGGCGGCTCCCACGACCAAGTAGCACAGCTCCACTTCAATGCATCCTGACGGACACCGACGCACGATGGGACATCCCAGCGACCAAGCACTGTACTTCTTTTCTCCTTTCCCCTTGTGCCCCTCCCCTTGTATCTATAAAAGGGAGAGGAGAGCAACCGTCACAAGGGTTAGACCTCCTACAGATCTAACACCACTCTAAGGGACTTGGGTCCAGCACCCTCTCCCGACCAGTTTGTAACCCCTACTACAAACACTCCTAGCTCGGGAACACGGCAGCTCGACACTGGACGTAGGGTATTACTCCTCGGAGGCCCGAACCAGTATAAATCCTGTTGTCTCCTGCGCTAACCATCCGAGCCCGACACACGATCGATACAAAAATTTACTGTCCGGCGGTAGAGAACCCCGACAGTTGGCGCGCCAGGTGGGGGCACATCGTGTGTCTCGACGAACTTCACCAGCGGATCGGATGGACGGCCGCAAGGTCCCATTGACCCCTGGGGCCACCTTGCGCTTCGGCTCCCTCGGCTTCGTCTACACCGGGCCGGCGGAGTCCGTCACCGGGCGTACCTTCGCCCCGCCACCTCGTCCCAACGTCCTGACGGGGGCTGCGGGACATGAAGCTTTCGTTCGAGGCTTCTCAGACGAGACGATCATCAGCATGTTGGGGCCAAACCCAACGCTGGAGTGTTTTAGGCTCGCCGCCTCCTACCTCACCGACCTCGCCTTCTAGGCAAGCGGAGCCGAGCCGCTTGCTTGGGGGGAGTTCATGGAGCGGTACACCGCGATGTACCCCCGTGGACAGCCCGGCCTCCCGGACGACCCGGTGACGGCCTACGTCAACACCTTGCGCGCGCCTGGTGCCGCCTCCGGATCTGCGACGACTCAGAGGGCAAGAACCACGCGGCAGCGCGACCCCACGCGGGAGTGCAACGTCTGCGTGGCCTCGGCGTCGAGCAGCTCCGAACCGGAGCCAACACCGCGCCACCGCGCCGCCGACTCCCAACGACGGGCACAGCTCTTCGAACTCGCGGAGGCCAAGCGCCAGCTCGACGAGGAGCTGGCCATTCTTCACAAGGAGCTGGGGATGGACCCAGAGCCTCGAGATCGACAACCGGCACAGGATGTTCCCGTGCAGGAGCAGCCCCGCGAGGGGAACGGCAAGCGGCGGGAGCGCCGCCCAGCTACCGAACAACCACGGGCCCGCGCGCCGACGCCGCCGGCCCGGGACGAACACGCGACAACGACCGACGTGCAAACAAGGGCGCTAATGTCGACGCCAATGCCAACGCCGACGCTGACGCTCCGCCACTCTTCAGACGGGCATCGCAGAACCTCGCCGCGACAGCCATGTTGCTGCGCGGCTGCCCGGAGGCGGCGACCTCCGAGAAGCGACGGGTGTGCCAGCAGCTGAAGGCGCTACTCGAGGCGGCGGCGGCACAGCAAGCGGAGAGCTCCGCTTCGCGCCAGCGCTCGGAGCGAGGGCGTGCAGGAGCACCGTCCACGCACGGCCCGAACCCGCCTCCCTCTCAGCATCAGGAGCATAGGGAAGGGGCGGTGGGGCCGCCGCGTCAGCAGTCAAGAGCCGACTAGGGCCCAACCGCGACGCGTGGTACACCATTGAGGCCCGCCGACGGGCCGAGAGCGTCGACAACCACCGCGACAACCGCTCGCGCCACCACGATGATCGAGGACGCAGGCGACGCCACGACAGCGACGACGACCGTGACCGCAGCTGGTCGCCGAACCAGAGGGGTCCGCGGGCCTTTGGCCAGAACATCCGAGATGCGAGGTTCCCCTCGCGTTTCCGAGCTCCGACCAACGTACGTAGGTACGACGGGGACACCAACCCCAGCATGTGGCTCAAGGACTACCGACTCGCCTGCCACGCCGGGGGAGCCACGGACGACCTCTTCGTCATGAAGAACCTGCCGCTCTACCTCGGTGACTCCGCGCGAACGTGGCTCGAGCACCTGCCGCGTGACAAGATCCAGGACTGGACCGACCTGCGCCGAGTCTTCGTCGGGAACTTCCAAGGCACCTACACGCGTCCCGGCAAGCAGTGGGAGCTGCACAACTGCAAGCAGCAGCCGGGAGAGAGCCTGCGCGAGTACATTCGGCGCTTCTCCAATCGCTGCACCGAACTTCCCAGCGCGACTGACAACGACACCATCTCGGCGTTCCAGAACGGCACGACTTGCATTTCCCTCATCCATCGACTCGGGTGCCGCATGCCTCGTACGACCCGGGAGCTCCTCGACATCGCGAGCAACCACGCTGACGGCGAGGAAGCGATCGCCGCGACGCTCAACACCCCTCAGGGCAAGGGGAAGCAAGTCGTGGACCACGGCGAGGGGACGTCCTCACGCTTCAAGAAGAAGAAGAAGAAGAACGACAAGCGCCGTCGCGACGACAACCTGGTCGCAGCGGTGGAGCGCAAGGCGTCATGCCCCAAGGGCAACCCGACCAAGCCTGCGCCGTCCAAGGACCACTTCGAGAGGCTCCTGGACGCGCCATGCCCGCACCACGAGGTCCCCGTCAAGCACTCCCTCAAGGACTGCCGGCTCATCAAGAACTACGTCAACGGCACCCTCAAGCCAAGAACGGCGGATCAACCCAAGAAGGGAGGGCCACCCCCCGACAACGACGACGGTGCGGGGACTATGTATCTGGGTGAAGATGGTGCGGTCCACATGATCTTCGGTGGATCTCCGGCAAGACCCTCAAGGCGGTGCGAGAAGCTCATCCGGCGAGAAGTCTTCAACGCTGACACCGCAAGGACCATCCTGACCATGTGCCTCGCGGCGTCTAGTCGGAGGTTCCGATAACCTTCGATCACAAGAACTATCCCGACCATGTGCCTCAGCCGGGATCCTACCCACTAGTGGTAGCTCCCCTGTTCAAGTCCAAAAGGATCCACAAGGTCCTGATGGATGGGGGAAGCGGGATCAACGTGCTCTATGCGTCTACGCTTGACGACATGGGCATCCAGCGGTCCCAGCTGAGGCCGTCGACCGCACCATTCCACGGGGTCGTCCCTGGGATGGAGGCGCTCCCCATCGGGTAGAACGATCTGCCCGTCACGTTCGGGGACTTGCGGAACTTCCGCACCGAAACCCTCACCTTCGAAGTGGTGGGGTTCTCGGGGACCTACCATGCGATCCTCGGGAGGCCGGCATACGCGAAGTTTATGGCCGTGCCGAACTATACGTACCTGAAGTTGAAGATTCCCAGTCCGAAGGGGATCATCACAGTAGGGACCACGTATCAGCGTGCATTCGAGTGCGACGCTGAGTGGCACTCATCCGGTCCAAGAAGCTCCACGCCGAGCCTCTGTCCGAGGACCAGGATGTCCCCGAGTCGTCCAAGCGAGCGGCCTGCTCTTTCGAGCCCTCCAAGGACGTCAAGGATGCGGCCGTCTCCGACGATGGCCGCACGCTCCGTATCGGGACGGCGCTCAATCCTAAATAGGAAAGCGCACTCGTCGACTTCCTCAAAGCAAATCTCGACGTGTTCGCGTGGAAACCCTCCGACATGAAGGGGATCCCGAGAGAGGTTGCCGAGCACAAACTGAACATCAAGCCGGGATCGAAACCGGTAAAGCAACGTCTTCGCCGTTTCAACGACGAGAAGTGCAAGGCGATTGGCGAGGAGATCGTAAAGCTCCTTAGTGCAGGGTTCATCCGAGAAGTATTCCACCCCGAGTGGCTTGCTAACCCTGTACTTGTAAAGAAGAAGAATAAGAAATGGAGGATGTGTGTTGACTACACGGGCCTTAACAAGGCATGTCCCAAGGATCCGTTTCCTTTGCCTCGCATAGATCAGGTAGTCGATTCGACAGCTAGGTGCGAAACCCTCTGTTTTCTCGATGCGTACTCCGGGTACCACCAGATAGCGATGTGCATAGCAGACCAACTCGCAACCTCGTTCATCACTCCGTTTGGCGCGTACTGTTACAAGACAATGCCCTTCGGGCTCAAGAACATAGGCGCTACGTTCCAGCAATGCATGCGACGTGTTTTCGGGGAGTTGATAGGACGCATCATCAAGGCGTACATCGATGACATTGTCGTCAAGTCAAAGAAGGCAGGGGACCTGGTTCCCAACCTCACCGAGGTCTTTGCGAAGCTGCGACAGCACGGGGTGAAGCTAAACCCTGAGAAATGCGTTTTCGGGGTTCCAAGGGGCATGCTCCTTGGCTTTGTCGTGTCGGAACGCGGCATTGAAGCGAACCCCGAGAAGATCTCGACCATCATGGATATGGGACCGATCAAGAACCTAAAAGCTGTACAACGTGTCACGGGCTGCCTCGCGGCTCTGAGCCGCTTCATAGCACGACTCGGAGAGCGCAGCTTGCCACTGTACAAGCTCATGAAGAAGTCTGACCACTTCACATGGACCCCCGAAGCACAGGGAGCGCTCGACTCGCTCAAGAACATGCTCAAGAGCCCACCGATCCTCACAGCTCCGACCCCTGAAGAGCCGATGCTCCTGTACATCTCTGCGACAACTCAGGTGGTCAGCGCTGCACTGGTGGTCGAGCGAGAAGAGCCCAGAAGGTTGCAGAAAGTGCAACGACCCGTATACTCGTCAGCGAGGTGCTCTCCGACTCCAAGACGCGTCACTCGTAGATGCAGAAGCTCGTGTACGCGATCTTGATGACCAAGCGCAAGCTCCGACACTACTTCGACGCGCACCCCATCACCGTGGTGTCCAAATACCCGCTCGGGGAGGTCATCCAGAACCCCGAGGTCGAAGGGAGAATCGCCAAGTGGGCGCTCGAGCTGATAGGGCAGAACATAACATACGCACCACGCAGTGCTATCAAGTCCCAAGTACTCGCGGACTTCGTTGCCGAGTGGACGGAGATTCAGACTCCCCCGGCGTCGATCGAGCACGAGACATGGATCATGTACTTCGACGGCTCGGTCATGAAAGAAGGAGCTGGAGTAGGCCTTGTCTTCATCTCGCTTCTGGGCGTGTGCATGGAGTACTTGGAACAACTACACTTCCCGGCATCAAACAACGCCGCCGAGTACGAAGCCCTAATCAACGGCCTCTGTATCGCTGTTGAACTCGGGATCAAACGTCTCGAGATCAGAGGGGACTCGGAGCTAGTCGTGGACCAGGTCATGAAGGACAAGAACTGCGTGGACCCAAAGATGGCGGCGTACTGTCAAGCTGTGCGCGTTCTAGAAGACAAGTTCCACGGGCTCGAGCTTCATCATGTACTGCGCGACTACAACAAGGCAGCCGACGCACTCGCGAAGACCGCATCCAGTCGCAGCCCGGTGCCTCACGGAGTCTTCGCGAGCGATCTGCACGCTCCCTCTGTCCGCGCAGAGGGGGAGAAGCCTCCCGAGGAGGAAGAACCCGAAGTCATGGCGATCGACCAGATACCTGAGCCGAACCTTGAAGATCCCGACTGGCGGTTCCCAATCCTTGAGTGGCTAGTCGAAGGAAAGCTCCCCTCCAACCAAACGGAGGCTCGACGCATCGCGCGCCGAGCGAAGGCATTTGTCCTCATCGAGGGCGAGCTCTACAAGCGGGGGGCCGCTGGCATACTCATGCGGTGCATCCTTGGAGACCAGGGCCGCGAGCTGCTACGAGAGATACACGCTGGCACCTGCGGTCATAATGCTGGCCTGAGAACACTTGTCGGAAAGGCTTTCCGACAAGGATTCTACTGGCCCACGGTGGTGGCGGACTCCAAGGACATCGTACGGTGTTGTGAAGGGTGCCAGTTCTACGCTCGACAAACTCACCTCCTGGCGCAGGCGCTTCAGACCATCCCCATCACTTGGCCTTTCGCCGTTTGGCACCTCGACATGGTGGGGCCGCTCCGACAAGCGCCCGGGGGCTTCACTCATCTCCTCGTAGCGGTCGACAAGTTCTCCAAGTGGATCGAGGTTCGACCCATCATCAACTTCCGCTCCGAGGAGGCGGTATCCTTCTTCACCGATATCATTTACCGCTTCGACATACCCAATACGATCATCACCGACAACGGCACCCAGTTCACGGGGAAGAAATTCCTCAACTTCTGCGACGACAACAACATTCGTGTGGACTGGTCGGCCGTTGCCCACCCGAAGATGAACAGACAAGTCGAGAGGGCGAACGACATGATCTTGCAGGGCTTGAAGCCATGGATCTTCAAGCGACTCGAGAAGTTCCGAGCGAGATGGGTGGCCAAGCTACCGTCCGTGCTGTGGAGCTTGCGTACCACGCCGTGTCGAGCCACAGGCTTCACACCCTTCTTCATGGTGCACAGCTCGGAAGCGGTCCTACCCACGAACATCAACTACGGTAGTCCACGGGTACGGGCCTACAACGAGGAAGGCAACCAAGCCGCGCTCGAGGATGCGATCGACCAACTCGACGAGGCACGGGATGTGGCGTTGCTGCATTGCGCCAAGTACCAGCAGGCCCTGCAACCCTACCACAAGCGCAACGTGCGTCCTCGCGAGTTCCACATCGGAGACCTGGTCCTCCGATGAGTTCAAGGCAGCAAGGACAGGCACAAGTTATCACCACCTTGGGAGTGGCCGTTCATCATCCACGAAGTGCTCCGTCTCGGGACTTACAAGATCCAGTACGAGGACGGGAGGGTCGTCTCCAATGCATGGAACATCGCGCACCTACGCCCGTTTTATCCTTGAGTAACTGTTCGAACCTCGTACATCAATAAATAGATGCTGCATACCTTGTTCACATGTCCTTGAGTTCGGAAACTTATCGATGACTATGTTTACGAGTTTACGACAGCTTTGAGGCTAAGCAGCGAGTGTCCTTGCACCAGTGCATGGACACTCCCTACTCGGGGGCTACCCAGGGCATGATGCCCTCCCTCCGTTTTTTATGATTTTTTCAAAAAAATCCCGACAACTGTGTCGAGACCGATCGCACGAGCGAAAGGTTTTTTGGACGGAAATTCGACCTTGCGAGAAGTAAGGGCAATGGCCTACGTGGGGTGAGGCGCTGCTGCTCGTTCAAAGCTCCTAGTACCTATGCCTCCGCGGCTATGGCGCGAAGACTTGCGAGCACAGCCCGAGCCTCAGGTCTTCGTCCGACCTCTTTTCAAAAGCGTTCGGGTGACCGCCTGGACTCTGGTCCAAAAGCGATTTCAAAAACAAAACCACACCAAGTTACCTCCCGAACCTCTCGAGTTCTCGGGGGCTGCGAACGAGTGGTTACCCTTAGCGGTTTGAGAAGGTCGAGCTCTCTGACTCCTACGCCTCCGTGGCTCCGGAGTAAGGCTCGGTCGTCTCAATTTTCTAAGGTCGACTACACATTGCGGCAGTCGTCCTCGGGCACTCGGAAGCGATCGAGTTGTAATGCGACTTGAATAAGTTCTCAACTACACAATTTGTAGTGTTACGACTTGTTCTAATCATTACATGGAATAAAAAGTGATACAATTAACTTGAGGGCTCTGGGGCTTCCGGGTCCTTTGGTGCGTCTTGTGGCAGCAGCTCCAGATCTTTCAGGGCGGCGTCGGCCATGTCCCAGGTGAAGGAGGCGCAGTCCTTCTCGAGCTCATCGCACTGCACATCAGAGATGCCAGGGGCCTAGCCGCCGCTCAACGCCATGCGGTTCAGCCCCTGGTAGTGAGACTTGAACATGGCGAGTACTCGGTGCACCGCCCGCCGAGCCGTCGCCAGCTCAAGCTCCCGGACCACGTCTGGGAGGTGCCCGACTTCTTCAACCAACATCTCGGGCATCACCGGCCCAAGCGACACGCCGAGCCCGGCCATGACCGTGCGGATGGCTCTTCCGACCTTGGCCAAGTCCTCAATGTTCCTCTGGCGGGCAGCCTCCGACTCGCGCTGGGCATTCCGGGCTTGGTTCAGCGCAACCGCATCCTGCTCCCGAGCCATCCGTGACTGCTCGAGCTTAGCTCTGGTCTCTGGAAGATGAACAAGACAACAAGTTATGGCGGGTCTGCAAGAAAGAGGGAGATGGAACCAAGATCCGGGACTTACTCTCAAGCTGCTCCGACAAGCGCCCGATCGTACCATCCTTCTCGATGACCTTGAGGAGGGCGGTGTTCAGCTCCTGCTTCTGCTCCACCAACTTCGAAGTCATCCCGGCGTGATACACGCGCATCCCTGAAATGACAGGAAACGAGTTAGAACACGCCAAGAAGCAAACAACGAGTGACATGGTGAAGGAAAACGTCTGCTCGACTCACCCTCAAGATCCTCCGACAACTTGGCGTTGCTCTCGCGCAGCCGCGTCACCTCCTTAGAGACCTCCTGAAGCTGGCTGGTGACCTGGGAGAACTGGCGACCGGCCGTCACCAGATCCACTGTGGCGGTGCCTAGATCGCGCTCCAAGTCCGCCACCTTCGTCTCAAGTGCCGCCTTCTCGCGGGCCGCGGCCTGGGCGGCGTCCCGGGCAGCAGCCTTGGTAGCGGCAGTGGCGGTCTTGGCCCTCTCGGCGGCCTCCTCAGCGGACGCCGCGGCCGCACGGAGCTTCTCGACCTCAGCTTCGGCGAGAGCCAGCCTTGACGCCAGCGCGTCCCGCTCGGTCACGGCTGTGGCGGCAGCGGACTGGGCGGCGGTGACACGATCTTCCGCAGATTGCTTGGCGGCTTCAAGGGTCGTCCGCGTCGACGCCTCGCTTGCCACCGCTGCCGCCACTTGAGCCACGACCAGTTGCATCTCCAACTGGGCCCGCTCCGTGCGGAATTCTCTCACCGCGCGCGCTCTCCTCCGACTAGAGGCCGTGAGGGTCTGCCCCGAACAAGTCGAAGGTGAGCCACACCTCTCGGAAGAACCGGGAAAATCAGGAACAGGTCATTCGCGCAAGGAAAACTCACCGACGTCGCGGGAAGTATCAACTCGTCGAACGCGCGGCGCGCCCACGCCAACCCGCGCTCGAGAGTGTTGCACGCCGCGGCCTCCTCGTCATCCTCGACATCATCGCCGACCTCGAAGGCGGCCGCCCACGGGACGTGGGCAAGTTCGAGGACCCGGGCATCACTGCCTCTGACGTCTTGCGGCAGGGCCGCGCCCGAGCTCTCCCCGGCCTCCTGGATCTCCGGGGAGGCAGCTCTTGTCGTGCCCTTGGGGGCGTCATGCTCTTGGGGGGGAGGCAGCTCTCATCGCGCCCTCGGGGGCGTCGTGCTCCTGAGGGACCGTGGCGGGCGGCCTCGGTACAAGAACCTCTTCCTCGGCGGCGACGGCGGGCTGGGTGGACGATGGCCCCGCTCCCCCGACAACTTCCTCGACTGCGCCGACCATCGAAGGTGTGGGCGCGGCCACGGCTGCCTCTGCAGGCTGGAGTAGGGGCGCGTCCGTGGTCTCACCAGCAGTCGGGGGCGGGGGCGTGATCGCAGCCGACTCCGCGCCGGCTGCAGACTCCCCGAGAACCCCCTCTGTCACCTCTGGCGCGGCAGAGGGCGCCGAACCGCCAGCATCCCCGTCCTGAGCGACACCGGCAGGTCCAACACGATGGCATCCAAGAGTGACGGGTCGGCGAACACCCGCTCCGTCACAGCCTCAAGGATCTCCCGGTCGTTGCTCGGGAGCTCGGTGCTGTCAAGATCAATGGTCACGATACCAGGGATGGTCAGGTACCGGGACATCGACATGTCCTCTACGCCCTCAATCGGCGCCGTGGTCCCGGCCGCTGAAGGCTCCGGCGCCACTGACACAGCGGCATCGCGCTCCCTTGTCGGCGGAGGCGGTGCCACACCCTCGTCCATGGGCACCATAACCACGTCCTCGCCACCCGAGCCGGTCTCGCCCTGTGGCTCCAATGCCGCTTGGGGGGGCGGTCGTCTCCGTGACCGCCCGCTCCTCCTCGACGATGGCGGCAGCGGCCGGAGGGGACGGTGCAGCCAACTCCTCCACCGCAACGGCCACAGCCAGCCCCTCCTCGACCTGCATCGGCAGCGGCTCAGCACTCGGGGGCTGGGGGCGGGGCTCAGAGGGCACGACACGCGCGCTCAACGCCAAGCGCTTCAAAGGCGCGAGGCTGAGGACGCCGGTGTCGGCGTATCTGCAAGAAGACGGAACAAGGTTAGCGAGCAAAACAAGTCGAAGGGTTCACAGCGATGGCTCCGAGAACAAGAACTTACATCTTGGAGCGAACCCGGGATTTCTTCACCGGGCGGCCCGACGAACCCTGCTCGGGAGCTGCACGCTTAGTGCCCACCGACTCGGGGGCTGCCCCACTTCGACCCGCCACATCGACCGCGGCGCTGCGCTCCCCCGGCCGCTCGGGGGCTGACCTTCCGACCTCCGCCATGGCCGGGGTCGGTCCTTGGCCCCCGCCTGCGGCGAGGGAAACTTGTACGTCCGGGGCTCCGCCGCCCCAGATAATCAATGACTGAAGGTGCCGCGGGGCGGTGCCGGAATCCGCCTCCTGCGGCGCGCTCGGCGTCGACGCCGAGCCTGTCGACCTCGCCCGCGATCGATGCCTCTGCAAAGAGTCCGAGTCGGGGCGGTCGGAGCCATCAAAGAGGTGGCGAGATGGAGTCGCCCGCTCCTCCGACCGCCGCGGCGGGTCGGCCCGGCGAGGCGGGTCTCTCCGCGCTTCAGAGACACTCGGCCCATCGGGCACCATGCAAGGACGGGCCGCCTGCTGATCCTCTCGGGCGGGGCAAGCCGCCGATCGCGAGCTCGAGCCCGCGTTCTTCTCGCGCGCGGCTGTCTGCGGCCGCCGCGACGATGTCACTTCAGTCGCGTAGGGAGGCGACGACGTGGATGACCCCGACATGTCGCTCTAGTCCACCGCCGCGCTGGCCACGTCGCCGCTCCACGACGGCTCCGGCGATGGGTCTTCATTGGAGGAGACGTCGCGCTCCCCCGCCTTCTGCCTCTTGATGCGGTTGTCGTTCCGATCGCGCTTGGCGATCTCGCGCTCCTTCTGCTGTGCCTTGCGCGCAGCACGCCACCTCTCTGCGGCTGCCTTATTCCGGTTGAAGATCGCCTCCTCCGGGAGAGGCGCCTTGGCCGGAACGAGGTGTGCGCACCTCAGCTACGAAAACAAAGGACGGAAGATTCAGCCAACATCGAAGGTCTTCGAGAAGACCAGCATCACGATAAAAGCCCAGATCAACAAAAACTCGTTGGAGGAGATAGCAACTTACCAATCTCTCGGTTCCCTCATGGGGAAGCATCGGGAGCAGCCACGCCAGCGGCCACGAGTAAGACGCCTTCCGGATCGCCTGCGCCACGCGGCGCTGGATCTCAAGTGGCGACGGGAGTGTCGGCGCGGCCACAGTCCCCGTCCAGGGGGGCCGGTCGGCCGTCATCTCGCAGAGACGAAGCGGACGCCTCCGGAGCGGCACAACTCCTCGGGCGTGGTACTGCCTGATGACGGTGGACAGGGTGACCCCGGCTCCTCGGAGATGCCCCAGCACCGCCCAGTGATCCTTGAGCATCTTCTCCTGCTCCGTCTTCGCAGGACCGTCGGTCAGTTTCTCCGCGACTGGCCGATGGAGTTCCCGGTGAAGGCCGGCAGTGTGAACTCGGGGTCGTTCCGCAGGTAGAACCACCCCTTGTGCCAGCCGCTGTTCGAGCTGGTCAGGGACGACGGGATGTAGTCGTCGCCCCGGCCCTGCTTCATCCGGAGGTTGGCGCAGCCGATCGTCGCCGCCCTGGAGCCATCCTTCAAGCACGTGAACATGAAGAAGTACCGGAAGAGGTGCCAATGAGCACTAATTCCCAGGTACCCCTCGCACATCACCTCGAATGCCGCCATCTACTGGATGCTGTTCGGGTTGAGGTGCTGCAGCTGGAGGCCGTACTCGAAGAGGACTCCGCGAATGAACCGCCCGGCGGGGACGGAGAAGCCGCACTCGTGGAAGGCCACGAACGAGACCACGTACCCCCTTGGAGGGCGCGGCACAGATTCGTCGCCGGGCACCTTCCACTCCACGATGGTGGTGAGTGGAGGGAGCTGACCGGCCTCGACGAGGTGAAGCAGCTGCTCGCGGGACACATTGGATCGCGTCCAGTTCGACATCGCGGCAGTGGAATCTCGGGCGGCCTGGTGGTGCAAGTGGTGGTGGCGCTGCGGATGCGGAAGAGCAAAGGGAATGGCAAGCGCGGAGGAAGAAGACGATGAGGAAGCAAAGTCCCAAACCCGTGCCCGACGCGCGGTTAAAAAGGGAAGAGTGCGGCCGCTCGCCTTGAATGCCGGGCCCACTGTGTCAGCGAAACGCTCACCCACGCGTGCGCATGCCCCGGTGAAACAGGCGCCCACTCGCGCGACGCCTCGATCCCCAGAGAGTACGGGAACCTGCAGCGCCCACGCGTGGTCATTTCAAACGGTCACGTCCGTCACGATGGCCGAGATGCCCGCGCCCCCACTTCATCCGCATTGACCACGTCGCCCATGACGACCACGACGTCCACCACAACCACGACGACCACAACTACCCCTGCAGAACGGTCACAGGCTACAATGGCTACAATGAGGTTTAAAAGACCGCGAGCGAGTCTTCAACTCACCCACGGGCTCGGGGGCTTCATCCGGCGGATGCGCTCACGCGCACCCACCGAGAACACCGAGAACAGCACCAACGCCAAACCCACTCAACTGAGCCTGAGCGCGACTCCTTGACTCCCTCTCAGGCTCGGGGGCTACTGACGAGGGCCCAGATTAGGGCCCCCTTTGACGGCGAAATGATCTCCCTTAACACAAGGTAATCCGACGCCATTGACAACGTGGAGGCCAAGATTGACAATGTCAAGGCCAAGATTCAAGACGAGGAAGACTGAAGACCCCGGTCAAGACCCTCACTAGCAAGCTCCCCCCGACTCCGACAAGTCTCCGCCTCACACGACAAGTCTCCGCCTCGCACGACAAGTCTCCGCCTCGCATGACGAGTCTCCGCCCCGCGCGAGCTCCCCCCGACTCTGACTGGGGCGTGGGCCATGACACGCGGCTCGAGCCTGGGGCACGAACGCCTCCACCACAACACGTGGGGGACCGATTCCCCGCGCCATGCAAATACACCAGCTGGCGGCCCATGCAAGCAGCTGGCCCCGACAAGAGCCTTAATGCGGGTCTGCCCGGCTGCACAGCCATCCCATCAACATCATCTCCAACTCTGCCACACGCAAACTTTGCCCGAGGCACTCAAGCACCCCCTACGGCGAGCTCTGGCCTAAGCTTAGGCCTTAACGTGGCGGGCTAGTCAAGTGCTCGGGCGGACCAAGACAACAACGAACTACTCGGAGGAGGCGCCAAGCGTCCCGCAGTGAATAGCCTCGCCCGGCCACGCGGCGGCTCCCACGACCAAGTAGCACAGCTCCGCTTCAATGCGTCCTGACGGACAGCGACGCACGACGGGACATCCCAGCGACCAAGCACTGTACTTCTTTTCTCCTTTCCCCATGTGCCCCTCCCCTTGTATCTATAAAAGGGAGAGGAGAGCAACCGTCACAAGGGTTAGACCTCCTACAGATCTAACACCACTCTAAGGGACTTGGGTCCAGCACCCTCTCCCAACCAGTTTGTAACCCCTACTACAAAAACTCCTAGCTCGGGAACACGGCAGCTCGATACTGGACGTAGGGTATTACTCCTCGGAGGCCCGAACCAGTATAAATCTCGTTGTCTCCTGCGCTAACCATCCGAGCCCGACACACGATCGATACAAAAATTTACTGTCCGGCGGTAGAGAACCCCGACAGCCGTAGATTTAGAGGAGGGATGGGATGGGAGGGAGGGCCGGCAGCGGCAGGGGTCGCCCCCTTATATAGGGGTGACGCTGCTGCCGTGGCCCACGGCGGCACGGCGCCAAATGTATATTTCTCGAAATTTTTGGTTCGACCATTTATTTTTCGAAAATCAAAGCAAAAAAATATTAAAAAAAATTCCGTTGTTGTTGTTGCCTAACGGCCTGCTGCTGGATGGGACCATAACCGTGTTTGAGGCCCAAGAATGGTTTTGCGGCCCATAAATAAGAAATGTTTTAATGGAACAGCCCAATACGGGACTCCGACTTCTCTGATCGACTGATCAAGTTTCAGTGAGATTATTAAAGGCTACTTTACTACCTCTTCGTTCGTTCTATGGAATACAAGAAGTTGTTTGGTATTAAGGGGGTGTTTAGTTCGTGACTGTAAAAAAAATTTATGTAAATACCGTGATGAAGTTTTTAAGCTTAATTAATTCATCATTAGTACATATTTACTATAGCACAATATTGTTTAATCATATCCTAATTGGGAGCGTATGGTGAAAACCAACCCACCCATGCAAACTATGAAAACACCGATCAGGGACGTTAGATCCAGATCCGATGGCTAGAGAGAGGTGGGTTCATTATACACTTTAACCCTCCCACCATTAGCAAAAGTAATCCAAAATTTGCACTTGGCCCCCTCCCCATCCCAGGGCGCACGCCGGCCCTTCAACCGCGACCCTGGCCTGCAGGACCGCCGCCCTATCCGCGTCACGTCACTCCGGAAGACAGGGTTCGCCGCTCAGGATGAGGATGAGGAGATGCACAGCGGTGACGGCGAGCCGGTGTCGATGGAGTTCAGGTGATGGAGCTGAAGTCTGCCTGGGTAGAGGACTCCATGGAGGCGGCGACGGACTCGGCGGAGGATACCATGGCGGCGGTGACGGACTCCATGGCGGTAGCGGCGAACTATCGCTGCCCCTCCACTCCACGCGAGCCTCGATCCACACCGGGCTTCGGCCGCGACGTTCACTACTGGCTCACCGTCACAACGCCGGCACACAACGGCGGACTCCATGGCGGCAGCGGTGGACTGCCGCTGCCCCTCCACTCCACGGGAGCCTCGATCCATGCCGGACTTAGGCCGCGACGCTTCACTACTTGCTCACCGTCACAACACCGGCACACAGCGGCCGGTCGGTCACAGTGCCACTCACAGGATGGATGGCCGGCGCGCGTACCGACTCGCCGTCCAACTCGTTGCTGGACGCCGCCCCCTGGAGAGTCCCCTTCGCGAGACAGAATGACTATTGGCGGGGTCTGGCTACTTGGGCGGCAAAGTTCTTACTAGCGGCGGCGTTTGCCGCAGCCTCCATGGCAGAGCCAGCCGATACCATGGCGTCGGGGGTTGTTTCCATGGTGGGGGGCGGACTCATTCGCGGCGTCGGGGGAAGTTTCCATGGCGGAGCCGGCGGCCAACCTCTTCGCAGCGTCGGCGGCGACCATCATGCGGCGGCGGCGGACTTCGTGATGTCATAGTCGAAAACGGCTCGTCGGGGGGCGCGAGGCGGGCGGTTTTGTGTAAAATGCTCCCACCTCTCTCTAGCCTTTGGATCTAGATCCAATGTCATTGGAGTTTCCATAGTTTGCACAGGTGGGCTGTTTCCCACCTTGATATGCTCCCATTCTAATTAAGCTTAAAAGATTTATCTCGTTATTTAATCTATCTATGTAATTAATTTTGTGATTAATTTTTATTTGATACTTGGAAAAGTGTGTTTTTAATCCCTCAAGTATTGCAATAGTGTGGCATTCATCCATCATGTTTCATTGGATGCAAATAATCAGTCCCTTTACTAATTAGTTTGGTGCATTTATCACCCCCACCTTATAGTTTAACAATGGTTTCATGAAGTCTACTAGCAGTTTATGCCACATAATCAATAATAATTTGATTAATAAATAATCACTACGTAGAGATGCAATATGCTAAGTTGAAAATATAAAATTTGCAAGAGGATTAGTAAATTATCTAAATTGGATACTTTATATATTTTTAAAAAAAATTAATAAAACTGATTTACACTCGGTTATTATAAAGATTGACTCAACATGAAATGTGACTAAGTAATTAGCGAGATGATTACATGGTCTACACTGCTTTTATATGATACTAACTCATAGTTAAACTAAGGTGAAATGATAAATGCACCATTTCAGATGGTTTTGCACCAAATGAAACTCATAGTTAAGCATATCTGTTTCTTTCTTTTTTTAGAGGAAAACAATAATAAAGACGAGCATGTTTTTTTGCGACCACGAGCATGTTTTTTTTGTTCTTTTTCTCGAGACCAGGTCTACAAATCCAACTATATATCGCGCTGCCTCGTTCCCTGATCCCACCAGGCAGATCCGTCCCTCAACTCAGATTGCTTCGACGCAGCCAAACCCTCTCTCCGCCGGCCGGCCACGGGGCTCGCTCGACCAAGAAATCATCACCAATAATTCGTCATGGAGATGCCGTCCTGCCATCTGCCGGTGCTCTTGGACGAGCTCATCGAGGAGATCCTCATCCGCCTCCCACTCGACAACCCCGCGATCCTCCACCGCGCCGCCCTCGTCTGCAAGCCCTGGCGCCGCATCATATCCGGCCCCACCTTCCGCCACAGGCTCCTCGAGTTCCACGGCACACCGTCGCCCCCCTTGCGCGGCTTCTTCTGCAGCGTCGAGGGCTCGGGGCTGACCCCCGCTTCGTCCCCGCGCCACCGTCCTCCTCCCTGCGCCTGTCTGCCGCCGACGCCGTCCCCTGGTGGCGCCCCATGTCCTCCCTCCGGGACCGCGTCTTGCTCCAGGACCAGGACGACCACGTGCTCTGGCGCAACCACATCGACCTCATCCTGTGGAACCGCATCGACGGCGAGGTGTAGAGGCTACCCAAGGCGCTGCTGCTCACATACAGATGGAACGCCGCCTTGCTCTGCGTGGCGCCCGGCTGCGACCACCTGGACTGCGGCGGCCACTTCCATGTGGTCCTCGTGGGGACAATAATGAGAGATTCGGGCACGATCACCACGTCGGCCTGCATCTACTCGTCGGAGCAGCGTAGGTGGAGCAAGCCGGTCTCTGCTCGGTTCCATGGTAGCGTCCTAGTCAGGAGCGGGTTCGGTGCCATTGTGGGGAACTCACTGTATTCTCGTTGTGGCATGATGACCAAAATCCTCGAGTATGATATGGGAAAGCAGGAACTCTCACTGATCAGCCTACCGTTCCCCGACGATGTCGAGTGGGAGCATTGGCACATTGCGCTCATGAGAGCGGAGGGCGGCGGGCTTGGATTCGTCACTAGACTGGGCTCCAAACTCTACTTTTGGTCGAGGGAGGCTGGTCTTGACGATGGGGATGCCAGGTGGGTACAAGGAAGATTTATGGAGCTCAACAAGGTGATCCCTGCTTGGGATCTCTCACTCGCACCTTTTGTGATCGCCATTGCGGAACATGTAGGTGTCCTTTTCTTAGACACTCGTGATGGGCTCTTCCGCGACGTTGTTCCCTACATGAGTTTTTGCACTCCAGGTACTAACTAGCCTTGTGTCTCACTCCCATCTTCAACATCATACTGCCACAGTTTTACTTAGTTGTTCTGCCAATTTCTGTGTCAGAGAATGTCCTACCAAAATTTTTTTACTTTCATTTTCCTTTTTGTTATGGACCAATCATCAAACAAGTTAGAATTGCTAGAAATTCATTCATCTATTACTGACTTGCCCAGGAATTGAAGGCCTCTAGTAGGAAAAATACGATGATTACTTGTGGCTATTGGTTAGAAACAAGTGTTTATCGAGGGCACATCCATACCTCAACTAGCTAATATTGTTTTGAAAATTTTGCAGCATCATCTGGGAGCAGAGAGTAGCCTTTGTTAGTGGTCAGGAGGCAATAGCAAATATCTCTAGCTCTTGAATCTCATTTAAAACTAGGCATCGTTATACACGTGTGATTCAGGAAATCACGGTTTATAAAATATGTTTTTAATCTCTTCAACACCGAGCTGAATCTTTGACATGATGCATCATTGAACAGTGCAGTAGTACGATATGTTTTTCGATTTAGTGATGTACCTTCTTGATTTAGTTCTTGAGATGCATTGCTCTTTCAAACTGTTTGTGTTAGTTCTAGCAATCACTAGACCTTTTTTCTGATGCTTCAACATTCATAATATTTACGGCATATTTTTAAGTTTTTTGAGAGGAACATTAGGGGTAAACTCCTACTGGTGTAAATACATATTGTATATTATAAAAAGTAAGAAACATAAAAAACAAGGTACCAAAGGAAGTAATAAAAAGTGAGTGGGAGAACTGCTGCAGGATACAGCAGCCAGCCATTCTAGACAATTCTCTCCTTTACGAAATTTTGACAGCCACATCATCGTAAAAGCCTTGATTATTCCAAGAAGAGAGGATTGGATGAGCTGCTTGTTGATGTTTATGGCACACTGCTCTGATGCTTTTCATATGTAATATAATTTTGGTTACCACAGCTTCATCTCACACTATATAAGATGGTAAATTTATTAAAACTATACCTGATTGGCATGGTTCCAACTTTACATATTTCTGCTCCACTCTAGAACTCCAGCTGGAGCATGCTCGATGTGGAGTTGGAGTTGCTTGGAACGGGTGCTCTCACCCACACCTTGTGTGACTGCCATTGCGGAGCATGTGGGTGTCATTTTCATAGATGCTAACTTTGCCATCCGCGACGTTGTTCCCTACCGAGTTTTTGCATTCTAGCTAGGTAAGCAGGTACTACCCATGTGCCTTGATAGCTCCCACCTTTTAACACCGTACCATATCACTTGCATTTTATACATGCCAGTTTTTGTGTCACAATTTTATATAAACACTTGCATTTTTCCTTTTTTGTTGTTAGGGACCAGACATCAAATTTGACATAATTCTTAGGAATCTATTCATAACACATGTAACCTGTTATTAATGAGGATTATAGGGCTGTAACAACTTATTAGCCCATGGAAAGCCTCTAGTAGGAAGAATTGAATATGACTATTACTTGTGGTTGTCGTTGGTTAGAAATAAGTGTTTATGGAGGACACGCCCATTCTTCAACTAGCAAATTGCTAATATTATTCTGAAATTTTGTGTAATCTTTTCAACATCTTGGAGCAGAGCAGCCTTTTCTGGTAATCAGGAGCCAATAGCAGGTGCCTCAAGTGCACCCCTAGAATTGGGCACCCCTAGACTCGTGTGATTTATGAAATCGCAACTTATAAGATATGGTTTTAATCTCTTGAATAACTAAATTGCAGAAATGCAACTTGGTGATTAATCTACCACACAACATTTGGTCGACAAGAGGGAAAATAAACAAAACAGATAAATCATTGATCACAAAGCACATCAGCGCATCACCACTACAGAAAATTTGACTGAGAACAAATAGTGATTAGACCATTGTTATTTAAAAAAATCATACATTTTTTGTTGTAAAAATATCATGTTTAGCTTGTTTTGCAACCAAGTTTTCCTTTTCTTGAAAAAGTAGCATCACCACTACAGAAAAATTGACCGAGAACAAATAGTGATGAGACCGTTGTTATTGGGAAAAAATTCACACATTTATGATTCTAGAAAATGTCATGTTTAGCTAGTTGATATGTGATGGGGAGTGGCCTCTACCCCTTCTGCAGCGGCACGAGCAAGTGATGCACTGGAATGCTGCCGTACTCTGCGCCGCTTCTGCCACCTGCGACCACCTTGACTGCCACCTTGGATCCTTCCTTGTCGTCTTTGTCGGTATTGACACTAAGGAGATGTTCACCTGCATCTACTCATCAAAGTGTGCCATGTGGAGCGAGGGGACCTCCGCTAAGGTCCCAAACACCCCTCTCCATGAGGGGTTGCCTGCTGCTCTTGCAAGGAATGCACTCTATTTCATGTTTCATGATGGAAAACGAGTACTCAAGTATGATCTAGCCACAGGGAGCATGTCTGTGATTTCCCTACCACATAGGCCCAATGCTCATGGTGGGCTGGGGTTTGCAGATGTGGAATACTTTGGGGGCACTCTCAGGCTCTGGGCAATGGAAACTGATCCTGCAAAAGGATGGTCACAGAGGACAGTCATCCACCTCAGGAAGCACCTGGCTCCTCGTGCCCTCGTGCGCACACCTACATGAAGTCCAGGAAGGGTAGGAAGATTATGAACAATCGCTTCTACGACATTGTTCCCTACATGAGCTTCTACACTCCAGGTACCACCACCCTCTGCTTATTAGCATTGTACAGATTTTTATTAGTTATGAATTCTCTAAAAAGACTGAATTTATGGGCAAAGAGGCAGTTGCACTAGTGTTCAGTATGGGGAATACTTTGGTCAGTAACAAGAAATTATAGGCAATTGTATATGTGCTAGAACAGTGATTTATAAAACTGTAATGCTCCCATTGTCATAAAACAGTGCTACAGCACCTGCAGTAATATTTTCTTTTTATTGTAGCTATTGTAATTAGCTTGATATGTGCTACAAATTATTCATCTGTTGAACCTGATATGGACATAATTGGAACCCTATGCATTCCTTGGTTATGATATATTGATGTCACTTAGCAAAATAAAATCCTCGTAAAATAAAACTTAACAACATATATAGAAGCATGGATGGTGATTTATTATTCTGAAAAAGGACACAAGTGTTTTTTCTGCAGTTTATCTTCTCTTAGATAATAAGAAATTTATGTTTGTCTGTTCTGTTTTAGCACTAGCAGCAAATTGTTAATTCCTTTTTTTAACAGAAATTGTTAATTCCTTTTGCTTGGTTATTAGAAACATATATTCGGTAAGAGAAAACTGATTTCTTAACCTGCTGATATTTTTGTTCTTCTGTTCTGCAGTACTAAGAGCTGCACTGGCCAGTCCTGGTGATGGATTAAGTGCGGATGCTTCAACAAGTGCTTGACAAAGCAAGGGTGCTCATCGGAAGGGGGGCGATCATACCATTGAACATTCAAGCATGAGGCCTTTTCTATGGGCATACACCGCATGCTGCAGATAGAAATACTAAAGAAGAGATAATCAGGAACAGCACCAGATACCAACTGTTATCTTTATTTCAGATAATTTTTTGTCTCGGATATGTTTTTTTTTGCAGATCATGAGGTGTGGTTTTAAGCAGCTAGAACAGTCAAAGTATCATTTTCACTTGTTAACCTACCCAGCTTGCATGAGAGTGATGCTAGTCGGTGATCATGCAGTTCATTCGCTTGATCACTGTCAGTTTTGTTATGGGAAGCATCTGTGAAGAGTTTTCTCTCTCTCTACTTTTTAAGGTTTACAAGGTGGGGAAAAGAGATAGCAATTGGCAATATGGTGTTGAGTAGTTTGATGCGATAGCTTTTACATGTTCCTGAAGATAGCTAGCCTTGCATATGAATCAGAAAGAATAAGTGAAAAAAATGAGCCCCTGCATTAATTAGCCTACTCTACCTGTACTCCTCATCATTAGCTTGCAATGGGTTTCAGCCCTGCCGAGGAGGAGCAAGCGGTGATTCAAGAGATGATGAGGACGTGCAGGGCGAACGCATGAGGGGATGTTGTGTATTCGACGGTTATATGCTCAGATTCCCTGTCCCTGTCCAGCCCATGAGGCCATGAGAGTATTGGCAATGTTCAGTTTCAGTCTCAACGATGTTCAGAAATCAGAGCTTGTGTGTTGTTGTCAGAGATGAAGAGCGGGAGGTACTGCTTGCAGATTGTGCTACTACCTCCATCTCATATATCATATATGTGTGTGTTGCTGATTACGTTGTTATCGGCAACTTGCACAAAGACACCCTTGGTTCGGATGCGCCATTCCAGAGACACAGAAAGACGGTGCGCCGACCATGTCATTCAAGCTCAAGAAGAGAGTGCGCAGAAGCTGTGTGCTGCTCGATCTTACAAATAGCACTACTGCTAGGCTAGACATATCGACAAGCAATGTTTTGCCACTTGCAGGCCGTCACTATGGGAAACCCTGGGTTTGCTGTGAGCCGATCAGCAATGTTTTGCCACTTGCAGGCCGTCACTATGGGCCTGGGTTTGTCGTGAGCCCGATACTCACGTCAAATCCCAGTTTACTCTCGGCAAACCATTTGCCGTGAGTTGCTCTCGTCAAAGTACTCACGGCTAATAAGTTTACGGCAAACATCTCTTTGTCGTGAGTCGAAGCTCGAGCACACGACAAAGGTGTGCTGTGAGTACATATGACTCTCAGCAAACTGTTTTGAAAACAAGTAAAAAACGAATGCACACACCGTAGCCCCATAGGTCGGGCACCGCAGCCCCACCGACTGGCGCCGCCGCACCACCCCACCACGGCCGCACCGTGGAAGGAGGTCGCCGCGTGAGGAGGAAGCCGGTGAGGAGGAGAGGAGGTTGTGCCCACCGCGCCGGAGTAGAGGCAGTGGCCGCCGCACCCAGAGAAGAAGGCATCAGTCCTCGAGATGCGTGGTCGCCGAAGGTGAGGACGCGCCGAAGGGGAAGAAGAGAAGGCCGTGGATCTCGTCGCTGGGGAAGTGGAGGCCGACGAGGAGCTCTCGCTCCTCCCGATCCCGGCGTGCCCACTCCTCACCGCGGGGAAGTGGAGGCCGCCGAGGAGCTCTCGCTCCTCCCGGTCCGGGCGTGCCCGCTCCTCAGCACTAGGGAAGTGAAGCCCGCCGAGGAGCTCCCGCTCCTCCCGGTCCCGGCGTGACCGCTCCTCACCGCCGAGGAAGTGGAGGCTGCCGAGGAGCTCCCGCTCCTCCCAGTCCCGGTGTGCCCGCTCCTCGCTGGCGAACAGCAGCTCCTCACGCGTGCTGGCATAGAGGACGACGGGCGTGCTTGCGGTGGGGTGGTGCGGCGGCGGGTGCACACGTGCAGGCTGACGCGAGGCAGCAGCCGCGGCACGGCGGCAGGGGAGGGAGATGAGGAGAGGTGGCGGTGGGGGCGCAGGGTGGGGTGGGAGGCGCACCGCTGCTCCATGCGCCGCGCCGCTGTTGACACATTTTATCTATGCATTTTATCCCTCACATTCATTGGAAAAAGGACTAAAATATAATTAGATCACCTTATTAGGGTTTATATTAACAATTTCCACGAGTTTTGGTGAATCTATGAATCTACAGGGACTATTCAGGAAATATGCAAAGAAACCACTCTAGAAGACTCCAGAAGGCTCCGGAACTCAACGTGGCTTAGCACCTAAAAAAGAAGCATCTAGAAGGATCAAGAGACCACCTGGCCGAAGTGGGACCCGAGGGGGGCCCACCCCAGACCGATCGGCCTGGTGGTGGGGCCGGTCGGTCCCCCCCGGGCCCCGAACCGCCTCATCTTCTGGAATGTTCCTCCACCGCCTATGAGAATCAATCTAAACCACATGTTTAGGTCGGTTTGATCCTACGGCGCACGTCCACCCCTCTAGACTATATAAGCAGCCCCCCTGCCCCCTGGCAGAGGCATCTGAATCTGGCATACATCAGATCAAGTCATCAAGTCAGAGACACTACGCCCTAGAAACACCATATAGTAGAGTAGCTAGCTAATTTAGATCTAGGAGGAGGCAAGGCGTCTACTTGGTTCCTGGTCGTCTAGAGGCTGATCGAGATACTGATCTAGCTTCGCTCTTGTAAGTTCTTATCTAGTTCCTTACATTTGTTATACAGACATATGTTCTTATCAATGATTATATTCGACATTATATGCTTTGGTGTTTATTATGATTACATGTTTAGCATATTTGATTTGCCTTTATATTCATGTATGGAGTCGTATAGCCCTTACCCAGATCATTTGTTAACATGGGTGAACGGTAAAGACAGTGTAAGCGTGGTGCTTATATTGTATTTATCTGCGATTGCACCCTATATGCCGGGTCGTGTGGTAGATCATGGTGGTGACAGCACTATTGAGTCCTTCGTAGTCCACCCTCCGTGTATAGGACTAGTGGAGCCTTATACTGTTTGGGTTGTTTCAAGTTTCGACCTTGATCCTCCTGGATAGTCTCCCCATGCATTGATATAATAATTCTTCTTCTATGATTGCTAAATGTTTGCACTAATCATAGTTTGCATTGACATATAGTTTAGAATTACTGAGGAGTATCCTCTCTAGCTAGACTTTGCTATGTTTCTCTTGCTATAATGACACTTTCTAGCTGCTCATGAAGTTATGACTTGAACAGTGCTATCATTCTCTATATTTTATGTGACTTACCCCTGTTTATAGCAATTGATATATTTTGGCCACTCTACATTATAAAACTGAGAGATGAGCATGTATTAGCTATTATGGATTAGAAAGACTTATTTCCCTGTGGTAAAATATAAATACGATACCTGGTTTTACTCCTGGTTAAAATGCTACAATGGTATATTCATATCTGTGCGCTTGCGGATACCCTGTTTATATATATATCTTCTTTTCTAGAGATCCAAGGCATATGTAAGAGTACCATATCCATGCGTTTTCAGGCACACCTATCAGGCTGACAACCTATATCGAGTTGTGCTATGAATCGTGTCGGAATTCATCTTTTAGTTTATCTGAAAGCAACATCCGATATACACTTAGCATCATGTTAAGATATACCTCTGCATTTCTGGTGCCGTAGATAGAGATGGATCTTATATCTGTTTCTAGTCGATGACGTTAGCAATGTCAACAGCCGCACCGCGAGAAGTAGGAGCGGTAGGATCTGATGAGGGAGGCGGCGGGATAGGTGAGGGAGGGAGGAGGGTGGGCTTAAATACCCTAGCGTTTAGGGTTTGTGGGGTGGGGGTAGTGGCCTGGCGGTTTATTGGGCTGACCGGCCCATTAGGCTTTGACTTGAGCCCATGACGGCAAAAGGTTTTTTCAATAAAAATACATCTAATGCATTTAATTAGTTAAATATGGCAAACAAATACAAAAATGTACCAAGTTTTAATGTGAACTTGCACATGTTGTTTCTTGAGAGTAGCAAAAAATTGGGATTCAAAATTCCAATTTGAACATCACTTTTCCTACAAATCTACTAGTTTACTTCTTAACTATACAAAACTTCTTCGGAAATGTTTAGTTTGTAAGCAATGTACATGACAAAATATGTGAAACACATTCGATTTTGTAATATAGCTTTCGTGTATGATATCATGAGATATTGACAAATTTCATAATTTTCATACTTCATTTGCATCTTTTAGAATTTTAAAATCATTCGGGCGTGGGTCTTTGATCTTGTTTCCTAGAGAAGATGTTGGAAATTTCTTTTCAATTTATGGGTAAGGTCTCAAATTTGACTAAATAACATTAGTATTAGTTTCCAGTTATTTTCTTCTATTATTTGAATAAGTTGCAGTTCAAATTTGACTTGATTCAGAAAATATTTTAAATGTAAATAATTAGTTAAATATAGGAAACAAATGCAAAAATGTATCAAATTTTAACATAGAGTAGTACATGTTCTATGTGAAGAGTATAAAAAATTTTGAATTCAAATTCCAATTTGAACATCACGTTGCCTACAAACCTAGCCATTTTTGCTTAACTTTATGAAACTTCTTCGGAGATGTTTTAGTTTCTAAGCATCATGCGTGACAAAATGTGCGAAACTCACTCAATTTTTTTCACAACCTCCTTGTACAATATCATGAGATATTTACAAATTTTATCATTTTAAGACTTCATTTGCATTTTTAGAATTTTAAAATCATTCGGGCGTGCGTTTGTTATCGTGTTTCCTGTACAAGATGTTCGAAATTTCTTTTGATTTTAGGGGTAAGGTCTCAAATTTTACTAAATAACATGAATATCATTTTTACTTATTTTCTTCTACTATTTGAATCTGTTGCATTTCAAATTTGACTTGATTCAAAAAATGATTGAAAAACAATTAGTTAGTTAAATATAGCAAACAAATGCAAAAATGTATCAAATTTTGACATGGAGTGCCTCATGTTGTATATAGATAGTCGAAAAAGTTTAGGGTATGGAAGATAAAAAAATTGCATGAAAAAGCTATGAAGGTGATTGGAGATGACAAAAGGACTTTTTGCCACTGGCTAAAGAAGTACTCACGGCAAAATATGTATTTGCCGTGAGCTTGAAATCTGGCTCACAGCAAAAAGGCTATTTGCCGTGAGCCTTTGTCGTGAGCGCAAGGCCTTCATCGAGGCTCACGGCAAATAGCCTTTTTGCTGTGAGCCAAGATTTTTGCCGTGAGCATGCCTCTTGGCCGGCAAAAAGCTATTTGCCGTGAGCCTGAATTTTGGCTCACGGCAAACCGCCCGGCTCTCGCCTTCTTGCTGGTTTCAGTAGTGTGTGGCAGCACCAGACAGGGACAAGGTGGAGGTCATGATCCCAAATCTCAAGACCAAGTCAAATAGATCTCCATACTCCCCACTCCTTGCCCCACATGCCAAAACTGCTCTACAAGCTACCAAATTGACTCCAACCAACTAGCAAAGCAGAGCAGAGGGACTTGATCACAAATATCACAAAGGAATAACATGTTCATATTTGGCCCATCAAATTTTTAGCTTGTTCATTTTTATCCCTTGAACTCTGAACTACAAGACCGTATAGTTTCAGTGCCCTTACTTTCAATTTCATCTAGTATTTAAAGCGGCTTTTGAATGACATGGCTGTAGTTTTTAAATTTAAATGACAAAAAAATGCCCAACCACCTCCAAATATATTAGAAATGGTCCTAGCTAAAGATATTTTGGGGCACAAGGAATTCCACAAAAATGATTAGAGCTTGTGGATACATTATTCACCTTAATAATAAAAATAAAAAGGATTAAAAATAATGAGCATCAGAGCTCTTCTTGGGCATCTGTGTGGCACCTTCGCTCATGCCACCACTACATATGACATCTGCCAAGTGCGCCACTCCGCTATTCATGCACTCCCTCTGTTTCGAAATACTTGTCACTCTGACTTTTCTATATACATTCTCTTTATTATGTATGTGGACACAATATATATCTAGGTGCATAACAAAGGGATTTATCTAGAAAAGTCAGAATGACAAGTATTTTGAAACGGAGGGAGTAGCTACCACTGGTAGACATAGAGGCTTTGGTACGCCCCTTTAGTCCCGTTCGTATTACCAACCGTGACAAAAGGGGGCGCTCCCAACGGCTCCATCCGGCTAGGGATGAAAACGGATCGGATACGAACGGATACTGCGGATACAGATACAGATAATTTTTCTTTCTCGGTCTGAATTCTCGGATCAGATTCGGATACAGACAGAATATTTTGTGTCGAATAGTGATATTCATCATATTTGGATCACAGAAATTCAATTTTGAATTTCCGGATACTAATGCAGTACGGATAGTTATGGATATTAAATGTCCGGATTCGGATACAGTCTTACCATTTGAGTGTCTGACCCTTTCGGTCGGTCGGTCGGACGGATAATATCCGTACCACTTTCATCCCTACATCCGGTAATAATTGCCCCCGGGACTAATAGCCGGCATCCATATAAGCACCGTACCTCCTTCTTCCTCCTGCCACCCGAGCCATTCACCGTACTCACTCGCGAGCTCAAGCTCCTCCCGTCCATGGCGACTCAAGCCTAGGGTGGTGCTGCGATTTTTTTCTTCATTAGTTTGTGAAGATTTCTCTCCTCCAAGGTGTTGTTAAGGTTGGAATCTTCATCCTCCCTTCATTTGTTGTGATTAAATTTTGTTTTATGATTTAGAGATGGAGAAAATAGAAATGTTAATTTGTAGCTAGGTAGGAGGAGCTTAAATTAATTAGAGAGATGATATTTTCTATATACACGTGAAAATGTAGTTAGGATGGTACTTTCATTGTTCTTCTTTCATTAAATTTGTATTAATATGCATTCATTTATTTTCTTGTTTTTCATAATATTGAATTTTCTTGTACATATATATAGTTTATAAAATATATGCTCATAAAAGAAGACATACAGAAAATGTACTAGGTATTTCCATTCTTTCATTGTTTAGAAATGATTTTATTCTAGGTAGCCATCGGAGGAAATAGAAGATTAAATTCTTTTGTTAAGTATGTTTTTTATTTTTATATAGAATAAATGTAAGCATTCTCTTATTTTCTTGTTTTTCATAAATTTGAATTTTACTTGTACATATAGTTTATAAAATATATGCTCATAAAGAAAATAATAGACATACAGAAAATGTACTAGGTATGTATTTTCATTCTTTCATTGTATATGACGGTGAGGTGAGACTGTTGTAGTTCCCGGAGCATCTAGGTCTTCTGAGTCGTTGGTTCGTAAAGGTTATGTACAGTAATAATAGTGTTGAATTCTATCCCCTTTTGTTTTTCTATTTATGCATATATTGAATCCAATCTATATATATGTGTAGGTATGTGTACATATAGTTTATAAAATATAGTGTTGAATTCTATGGCCCTTTTTATTTCTAGGTTGCTATACGAGGAAATAGAAGATTAAATTCTTTTATTAAGTATTTTTTTTATTTTTATATACAATAAATGTAAGCATTTTCTTATTTTCTTGTTTTTGATACAGAGCCCCACGTCCTAATTAGGTACAGCCTAACATCACGGGCTACGTGGGGACTGCTTGCAGCTCTGTGATGTTGGGCTGTATCTAGATAGGAGGTGTAGGGCATGTGTAGTACTGTAAGTGGGAGAGCCAGGTGTATATGACGGTGAGGTGAGACTGGTGTAGTTCCCGGAGCATCTGGGTCTTCTGAGTCGCTGGTTCACAAAGGTTATATACAGTAATAATAGTGTTGATCAATTCTATCCCCTTTTGTTTTTCTATTTATGCATATATTGAATCCAATTAATCTATATATGCAAACTAATCCTATTTATTGTGAATAATGTGTGTTATTTTGATTTGGATATAGTTTGAGGTAACAATGTCATCGTCAAGTGGTGATGGTAATGGCGCCCGTGGCCGTGGCATAGTCCGTCGCCGTGGCGGGCGTGGTGGCCGTGGCATTGGCCGTGGAGGTGTTTTGGAGGACCCGTTGCCTCTACGTCCAGGATTGCACTTTCACCGCGAGATTACCTTGCCATTGGGTGATATGGGACATGTAGCTAACGTGGTAATATAGGAATTGAATTTAATTTGCTTTACATAGAACTTTTTTCATTTCACATGGAAAATCTGTAATTTTAGTTACATATATAATTATTGTAGGTTCTCAACAATATCAGATGGCTCAGAGACATTATCGGGGATATGAATGGTACTCCTCCTATAGTGCAAACTGAGCACGTTGATGAGCACATGGCAAGAGTGTATATCTCTTTCACCGTACCTGCTCGATATGTAGGCCAGTTGCCAGTAGGCGCACCACACCCGATGGTTGCCATTGCAACAGTTGGCTCAACATCACCTATTCGGTTAACCCGAGAGAGGACGGCCGTGGAGAATTGTCTACAACAGCTCCAGCATAATGTTTGGTGCTTCGTGTCGGACCTTTACTATTTTAAATTAAGGCAACTCGAGGCGGGTGAAGGAAATGTGATTGAGACTATGGAGAGGCTTTGCAGGGCTCATCAAGATGTGGTATAATATACATTTATATATAAAAGAATTTTTATTCATTCTTAATTAATTTGTTTCTGGTACATATATATTTTGAACTTTCATAAGGTTATTACATCTCATCATCATCTGATTGTGTGCAGGATCGCTCTGGTTCTACCTATGCTTCAATTAGCTTCCGTGCGATTCTTAATCAAGTCATGGAAAGAGTTGGGGTGGATCACTATGATGGGGAGCCATTTTTCACCAATAATTGGAAGAGTCAAGCAATTCTAACTTTCTACAAGTTAGCAGAACCCGAGGCTCCATTGTTTGATGTCTGCAGTGCTGTTTGTGACACTCCTCTGGAAACGGAGGAGAGTGCACTAGTACGCGCTCTAGCTTATTTTGAGGGAGTTCTAGGCTGGAGGATTACAGACATTAACCATATTTCATATCTACAAGCGCATGCTGCTCAGTAACATTATGCATGCATGGATCAGGCTTTGTACCGTACCCTATTACGTGAACTTGTATTAATTAGCTAGCTGGAAGATCCTTTATGAACTTATTATCAATTATTGTTAATTAGGTACTTTATTATGAATTCATGTGTTGTCTTCAACATGTTTAGTAAGCATGTTTATTAAGCATATATATACTAGAATTCATACGCGAAATCATAAATGTGTTTGAAGCAGAGGTTCAAAAGCTAGAAGCTGACCAGCTTCAGCTTGGGACTTGTAGTCATTGGTATTAATTAATATCGTGCCATGTAATAGCCATCAGGTGACCTCTGTATGTATACGTAAGCCATTATAAAAAATTAGATAAATTGAAATTGATAATTAGTTATATGGATCATACGAGAATTCATAAATGTGTTGGAAATAGAGATTTTTCTGAGTTGGTTTACTAATATTTTCAATTTAATTTATTTTCCCCTTCAAATTGTAAACAAAAATTAGTAATAATTGTTTCAACTCTTGAAATAATATGTGCATAGAAAAGTAGGTTTTTTTTGTGTTAACATAATATAATTTTGCATGGCACAAATATTTTAACTAATGATTTTTTTTAAATGTTCAAAGCAAAAAGGATTGAGATAAATGAGCAAGGAAAAAAGAAATGTTAACTTCCCGCGCAAAATTGCCCTTTAGTCCCGGGTGGTGTTACCACCCGAGACAAAAGGACCCCTTTTTGTCCCGGGTGGTAACACCACCCGGGACTAAAGGGTGAAAATTCGCATCTAGAGGGATCCCGCGCGAAATACCCCTTTTGTCACGGGTCGTGAGACCAATTGTGACAAAAGGGGGGCCTTTAGTCTCGGTTAGGAATACGACCCGTGACAAAAGGTGGGGGTTCTATATAAGTCCCATCGCCTTCCAGATCGGCACTTAGGCGTTTTCCCCCAAATCGCCGCCTCTCGCCTCTCTTCCTCCATCGTCGTCGTCGTCGCCGCCGCCTCTCCTCGCCGCGCCCGTCCCCGACGCGCCGCCCTTCTCCGACGCGCCGCTCCTCCCCGACGCGACGCCCCTCCCCGACACGCGCGCATCGCCGTCTCCCGCCGCCGGCGAGCTCGGCCGCCCCGACGTCCGCCCCTCACCGACGCGCATCTCCCCAACGCGGCGCCCCTTCCCGACGCGCCGCCCCTCCCCGACGCGCATCTCCTCCCCGACTCGCCGCCCTCTCCCATGATGCGCATCTCCTCCCCGACTTGCCGCCCCCGCCGACCCCCGGCCCTCCTCCTCCTGCGGGACCGTACTAGCCGGTTTGCGACGATTTCTGCCTGATTTGCGACGATTTCTCCACGATTTGACTCATTGAAGTAGTGTAGAGGTTCGTTACTTCATCCTACCTTCATTTACCATTTCCATTTTAAGTAATATGCTTTGTACTTAGAGTATTTAATTAATTACATTCCCAAATGAGATAAGAATTGTGGTTTTTATTATTTAGATGCATATTGGTCTATGTTTTAATAGAAAAGAAAGTGTTATGATAGATGTATGAGTTATTGTGTGTCATGATAGATTTTTTATCAATTTATTTAATTATATTGAAAATTAGTTTAATCAATTGATTTAATCATGAGAAAATTAGTTTCTTTATTAGAAAATTAGTTTTCATCATTAGAAAATTGATATGTTTATTAGAAAAGTAGTTTCCTTATTAGAAATTTAGTATCGGGTCATTAGAAAATTGATATCTTTGATAGAAAACTAGTTTCCTTAATACAAAATTAGTTCTCATTATATTTTCGTGTATTAAGAGAAAAAATAGTATTTCATAGTTTAGTCTTTCACTAGTACTTAATAATTAGGTATAATTGATATTAAATTTTAAATTTCATAGTTTAGTTCTTCACATTTTTAGCATATGTACAAATAAGCAGCCAGTGGGAGTTGGGATGGTTATTTTGGTAGAAATTATTAAATATAATTCAATGCATATTTTAGGTAAAACAATGGCAAGTCACTTTTTTGGTCGTGGTGGCGGTCGTCGAGGTGGCACCCGTCGAGGTGGCCTTGGTCCTCCTCCTCCAGGGATACACTTCACTCATGGCGTCATTTACTTGCCTATCGGTGATCGACGTCAAGGATCTGCTCCAAACATAGTAATATTCTTTCCTCTGTAAATAAGAATTTTATTACAAGAATAATAATTTTCATTTCATAACATGCAGAATATCGATCATATGAAGTGGTTCCGACATGTTCTCGATAATATTGGTGGTACCCCTCCTGTTGTACAATGTGCGATTGTCGGTCCAAACAACAGCATTCAATTAAAAATCTCTTTGGACATACCTGTTCGAGGACCATTTCGCTCCTCGATGTCATCAGAACCCCCGCTCCAATGCTATCGATTGTTGAGTGGGGTAGCCCTTCACCATTTAAGAGGACTTATGAAAGGACCGCCGTTCAGAAGTGCTTAGAACAACTTAGCGCTAATGGGTACTTTCTACCAGATTACTCTTATTTTCTAATCAAGACACTCGAGGAGGGAGAAAGTGTGACCAAGACCGCAGAGAGACTTTGTCGCCTGAATCGTAATGACATGGTATAGAGCATAGAAATGTAATTGAGCATTTTTCAATTTACTTGTGCTACATTTTTTAACATTCGTATTTTTCTTAACTTTAGAATATCTTTGGTGAAACCTTCGCGGCAATGAGTCAGAATGGCAAAGGGATTTATCTAGAAAAGTCAGAATGACAAGTATTTTGAAACGGAGGGAGTAGCTACCGGCTCCTCACCCATGACACCGAGAGAGAGGCGCTGGAGCTGCAGAAAACAGTTCTTGCCCACGGCGGCGATGGGCCTCGACCTCCACCTCTACTCCTGGATGCGTTGGCGACGGCGTGGTCACACACAAAAAAAATCTTCTGTTGTAAAACCTGTTTATTTGGCCAAGTTTGTCAATGGAAACCATCTCAGAGGAACATGGTATTTATGCAACAAAAAATAAAAGCGCTGGAGTGCCCATATAGGTCCATGCATGCTGAACTAATCAGATGTGTAGAGTGTAGGTCATTGTTTTTTAAGTACGTACATGTGCTGGCAGACAGTTGACACTATGGCGATCAGCCCAAAACTCTTCCAAGCTGCAATTAAGCTGACAGACAGTTGACACTATGGCGAGCCCAAATCGAGCCAGTAACATGCATGCACGCATGTGTATGCTTTTGACTTCCAGCTGGCTGTCGATCTCGGCATGCACCTCCGATCCGATCCGATTCTCTTCGCGTGAACAGAAACCATGCACAGCACGGGAGGTGGAGTTAGTTGCCACCTGCTTCGGCGGCAACCATGGCGAATATCATGGCGTATTGGCGTATCAAGATAACAGATCTAGATAAATAAATTATTAATCCTGTGGTTAACTAGAAAGTGTTAATTATTAATTCCTCGAAGGGTGTTGAAGGTGAGACGAAATTAATCACGGATCGATACGCACAAATTCAGAAAAAAGAGTACAGACCGTTAGCAAATAATGCGAAAACAAGATCGAACACGAGACACGATTTTTACGTGGAAAAACCCTTGCGGGAAAAAACCACGGGCGCCAATCAGCGATCTTCACTATGATGAGAGAGTTACAACATGTATATATATGGTGGACTAAACTGACTGCAGTCAAATACGGAAACAAATCCGCTAAACACATAACCCGAACCGTGGACCCTCCAGGCGTCCCCACAAGACTCACGTTAAGAATTCGGATCATATTCAACATAGACATGGCGGCTGGTTGCCTCTTGGCCTCTTGGGGCTCATTTTCAGCCAGACGTTGAGTCTGATCTCTCTCAAGATTCTTCTGAGTTGTGTCCTGGATAGAAGTCAACTAGCCTGGCTGCTGGCTCTATTGTCATAGGGAGCAGCTAGGTCACCTTTGTCTTGATCTTGTCCTTGTCCTTGTTCTTGTTGTGGAATCCTCCTTTTTTTTCATCAACTTGTTGACCTTTCTCATGAAGAGAGCCATTTGCTCAGGTGTCATATCATCATCACTACTATCTTCATCTTCAATCTTGACAATTGTCTTGGATGATGATGAACTTGCTTTCTTGTCTTTGATGATGTCACTAGCTTTGAGTGCTACCCCATTGTTCTTTTCAATTTGCTCATGCAATTTTGACATTTCTTGAGATAACTTTGACTCCTTGACGGTGATGATATGTTTTTCCATTCTTCTAATAACATCTGCCGGACTAAACTTCTTAAACCCTCTTTTCTCCCTAATCAAGGTGGGGAGTTGTATATCTCTTGCCATATAAGCGGATAGAATCCTGTCTACCACTTCCCTTCTTCCTCATCTTGTGCTTCCAAGTGACTTGATCTTGTTGATAATTTTATTGAGATGGTTCTACATGTCTTGTGGTGACTCGTCTTCCTTGATGATGAATCGGTTGAGTCCACCTTCCAAAGCTCTTATTCTTCCTTCTCTAACTTGCCTTGAGCCATTGTGGTTGATGAAAAGTGTTCCAAAACTTCTTTTGCGAACTTCAAGCCATCAACCTTGTCATATTCTTCGGGACTAAGTGAACTCTTGGTGATGCGTAATGCTTGATAGTTACCCTGAATGTCATTTGCTTGCTCTTGTGTCATAGTGGCATCTCCACTTGGAAAAGTGACTCCCCTGTTCACAATAGACCAAAGTGCGGGATTCACCGCCATCAAATACTCCTCCATCGAGTTCTTCCACTTGGAATAACCAACCCCATCAATTTGGGGTATCTTTCTAACATGGAGAGACCTCGAGGAGTCATTAAAAATCAAGCGAGAATGATCATAAGGGATTTGATGAAACTCCCTTTCACGAGCCGAGCGTGTTGATCTTTCATCATCACATTCTTCATCGCTATCAGAGGTTTCGGCACCATCAACATTTGCTTGATGACCTGTGCTTGCACCACTGTCACCACCACCCGGACCACTTGTGTTACCTCCTACGGGCTGATTGGGAGGTTTATTCGACACCGGTGTTGGTCAAGTCCCCTCCGAGTGTTGGCGCTTGATACTCCGGATTCGACTCTCTTCTATCTAAGCGGATAACCTTCAACGGGAGAGACTTGTCTCTGATACCAATTGAAAGGATCTGAGATGCCAACTAGAGGAGGGGGGTGAATAGTTGGACCTGAAATTTCACACTTGAAAACAAGTTTATCAGATCGACTCCGAAGTCTCTGGAGATTTGTCCGGAATTTCTAGAGGTTCCGGAATTTCCAAAGAAATCTTCGGATTCTCTGAAGCTGTTGAGGGGCGAAACTAAACCAGGCCTAAATCAAGCTAGAAAGTAAATCGTTGAAAATAGGTTATGTACCAACACCCTAGAAGCCACCTGCAACAGATAGAACACAAAGTAACCTTCTAGAAAAGGAGATCGGGAACAAACCATAGCTATGAGCTCTTGCAAGATGAAGAACAACAACAAGCAAAAGATACACAAGGATTTATTTCCCGGAGTTCAGCTTCACACCTTGAAGCCTACGTCTCCATTGAGGAACCCACAAAGGGTGGACCTTTGCACCTAGGTCACTTTCCTCCCCCTAGCGACCACACAGATAGAGCTATAGGGTTACTTACTCAATTGACGTATCCCTCTTGATAGTGCAGCATTTCTATACTCAATTTCAAAATATAAAACTTGGTAAAACTTGAGCAAAGCCACTTCTTAAGCTTACATCCTTTTGGATACGTCCATGTAGGCCTAATAAATTTTGAATACCTACTCTCAAACTTTGAAAGATCATTAGATACTTAAGTGTGTCATTAATTCACCAAAACCCACATAGGGGGCTAAGATACTCTTCACTTCCTCTCTTTTTTTTGCAAATGGTAGGGCTCTCTTAGCAGGTGAGAGTTGCCACCGGGCTCCCAATGGGCCTCTCACCAAATTACGGGGCGTGCCGTGCCAGCCCGCGCGCCTGGGCTGGGTGCAGCCCAGGCACAGCCCTGTGTACCGTACCGTGCCGTGCTCGGGCCGGGTCAAAATATCGGGCTTGGCGTGGCGGCGTGTCGTCGTGCCTATGGCTGCATAGAAAGCTGTATTGCCTTTCTTTTAATTTGGCGCAAGCACAGCAGGTAGACTACAACTGCACCCGTACCGGCCATCACCGGTTGCCTGCATGTGCGCATGCACCAACGCCTTTAGTATTTCCGCCGTAATATTTATTTTCCAAGGACAACTACTGGGTTAGCAGTACAAACAGTAATTGGCCCAAATAATTGGTAGCGTCATGCTCATGTGTGGATCATGGCGTAAGCATGCATACCACAGCTCAGCCATGATACTACGAAAGGACTCCTCTCTTGGTCTCAAAATTGAATAGAAGACACCATCTGACTTGACGTGTGGTCTTCAAAATTATACACACAAATGCTGTGGTCTTGTGCAGGCCGCCTATAAATACATCCCCCCTCCCGCTTGAGAAAAAGCAACAACCAAACACACACACACGAGAGAGCGAGGTTTAGTTGTGAGAGAAACAAAAATGTCGGCGTTGCCAAGATGCGTCGCTCTCCGCTCAAAGCATGATCTTATTTATTGCTCGTAATACCTTTTTGGAAGTTGGAAAAGACCATGTTTTGGGGAAGAAATTATTAGGTATTTTTGGAAATGCTCTATCATTTGTGGGGGGTGGGGGGGGGGGGCAAAAACTCTCGTAATCATATCCACTATACGCCATGTCATCATCCACTAGATCATATATTTATGTCTTCAACTGATTTTCTGTGATTCATATCATGTCTTTGTGAGTAGCATGCCTCAATATTCCCGTAGTACCAAAAAATGTAGGATCAATAAGTTAGAATGGTTCTCTCAACAAAATTATCATGTTTCCATGTATAATGTTGTTTACAAAAGAATATTGTCATGCTGTCACTTTGATGTTGCTACTTTCACATTGCACCTTAATATTTTGTTTAAAAAATTCTCACAGCAACACGCGGGGTATCACCTAATAATAAGGAAAGAGGAAACTCTCATTCCTCTTCAGTTAAAATTCCAATAGGGTATTAAACCATATATCCAACATAGTAGGCTCGAATTAATTAATTCTTTGTTTATACATACATGACAGCTTCCTCCATTCCGAGCTAGGAAAATATGCTTGTACTATGTCATCCCCGTTGTCCATACGCTCCTACATGCAAGTAGCATCACATGAAGAAGAAGCAGATCGTCAAGACGGCGGCGGCGGTCTCATTGATGCCTTCAGTGTCATTGATGTGTCAGACCAGAAGCAGTTGCCCTTATATGTTGCTTTCAAAGGTGACAACGGGTGTTTCCTTGCGGCGAAATACGAGAGAGATCTCAATTGGCTTCAATTTAGTGGAACCGATCTTGGAGATTCAAGAGTGTTGAATACTACTTTCACCAATGATGATGGAGTCGTCCGTATAAAGTCTAACAATTTTGGCAAGTTTTGGAGGCGCAGCCCAAACTGGATCTGGGCTGATTCAGATGACACTGCCCATGACAACCCTGACACATTATTTAGGGTGACCACTGGGGCTGACTTCATCGCTCTCCAAAACTTGGGCAACAACAATTTCTGTAAGAGGTTAACCGATTATTGGGAAAGTTGCCTCAATGCTGCTGTTGGTTCCATCACAACTGAAGCAAGATTACAGTGCTATGAACCAGTTCTTACCCGACACATCCACAATGTCAATTTTCGCCAGTCTGAAGCTAGGATGTATACCAAAGGTATTGATGACCTTCATAGCCAAACTGTTAAAAACCAGACCAGTACAACAAACAAAACCACGTTAACCTTCACCTACACAAGCACGGTGGCGACTACCTGGAGTTCTACTGTTTCAATGAAGTTGGGAGTCAAAACCACTCTTCAGTGCGGGGTCCCATTTGTTGTCGACGGGAAAATTGAGATTAGTGCTGAATTCAATACATCATATTCCTGGGGAGAAACCAAAACCGAACAAAACCAAATTAGCAAACAAATTACCGTTGATGTTCCCCCAATGAAGAAAGTGACAGTAAAAGCGATCGGATCAAACGGTGTCTGTGATGTTCCCTTCTCATACAAGCAGAAGGATGTTCTGCTCAATGGGGAGGTGGTTACCAAGGAGTTCACTGATGGCATGTATTTTGGTGTTAAAACCTCCGATATCACGTTCGATATCATAGAAGAAGACCTGTAGTCAGTGAGGGCCGAGAAGAAGGATGCATGGGTCACTCGTGGTTTATTTCCGGTGCTCACAGTCGTCGAGCTACTAGTTTGTGTTTCCCTTTTCTTGTATGTTCAGAATAAGAGGCTATATATGCCTGTGTCCATCAATCTAGTGGTGTGTGGTTGTGTTTCCCTTTTCTTGTATGTTCAGAATAAGGGGCTCTATGCCTGAGTCCATCAATCTAGTTGTGTGCGTGGATGATGTCTTTGATGTACCCTAAAACCTAAATTCAGTTTGTGCTGGGTTCGACGAAACAACCAATGCTACTGTAATGAATTCAGTTATGTGGTTTTCAATCTCTACATGTCTACTACTGTAATCAATTCAGTTTGATCACTACAGGTCTTGCAATCTCTACATGTTCACTACAGGTCTTGCTCACGTACGGCATGCAATGGCAGGGCTTCTTAGATGGCCTTTTTGTAGCATCAGTTTGAGGATCCCTGATGACGATACTCATAAAAGCAAGTATATATCAGCTGATCACAGCAAGAGGGAGGCCATTGCGTCATGCACGTGAGATACAAGGTTCTCCATTTGCTTCGATTCGGCTCAATATCCCATCCAAACAAACACAGACACACATAATGGAACCGATCGAGAGGGTTTGGGAAATGGGAGGGTGTACGGACCTGAGGCTGAGAGCGGCGGGATCCTGCTGTGCGGATTCGTCTTCCGATGGTGCCGGTGCCTGCGCCGGACGCGCTCGTCGGCCGCGGCGAGGAGACGGGGGTTGGAGTTGGAGCACACTGTGCCGGCGATATCTCGTCGAAGAGACAGAGAGGCCCACGCAAGCCGATCGTTGTGCTCGGCCCAGTTAAACGTTAGGTTATGGTTGAATAGGGTCCATGATGGCTATGGGTCCACTGAGCATTTTTTTCACAATAATGTTAAAAAAGATTATTAATCAAGGGAATTCACAGTGAGCCTGAAACGTTAACCATTTTAATTAACTAGCAAAATGTACGTGCGGCACGCACGTATCTAAAAATCACAATAAAAATACTATTTTTATAATGCCCCACATGTCTAAACAACTAAGGCCGCAACGAAAAATGGAGGGGGCTGCTGTCAATGCCATTTTAGCACTACATCCAGTCGCATATGCCATGTCAGCATGGCCGCCAACGCCACGTCAGTAAAATGTAAACAATTTAAACAAAAAACCAACGCCACGTCAACAAAATGCAATCAATTTAAACAAAAAAAATCACTATATCTAGAAGGTATGGTGGTTCAAACTTGAGACCTAGCCTTGGGTAGTAGGTTGCAAGTTTGTTGTGATAATGTTTGGTATTAAACTTATTCTAGTCATCCAGGAACTTGAGACCTAGCCTTGGGTAGAAGTTTGCACAATCAAGTACTTTCTTACCCACCGGACACCTCAAATTTGTATGCAACCTTTTTTAGTGCGCCGGATTAAATTCCGACCGCGGTCGGGGTGCAGCTAGGCGCAGCTGGGGCGTGGCCTGCTGTGGCCAGGGTGCGGCCGGCTGGGCGCAACTGGGGCGTGGCTGGCCGTGGCCATAGTGCAGCCAGCTGGGCATGGTCGGCCATGGTAATGCAGGGCAGGCCAGCGGGTAACGGAGGGTCTGGAGTTGCGATTATATCGGCAATTAAAAGTTATTTTTGGTTTCCTGACATTTTGTCTATTGCAACCATTTTGGGTCTATTGCAACACTTTTCCGGTGTTGCATTAGACGAAAAACAATAATACTATTAGGAAACTTTACTTCTTTGTTTTTGATTAAATAACTAACTACTAGAATCTTGTAAAGTAACTTTCCTATTTTAATATATATAAGATTACTATAAGCTGACCACGTAGAAACATGAAAAATGTCTAAATGATGCTAGCTAACACTAACATTATAATTGTGTAGTGGGTATTGAGGTCCTTGTTTAAATCCATGGTGCTTTTTTATTTTTTTATTTTATCACTAATGGCGGATTGTCTTCCCACCAATTAAAAAAAACATATTTAGGCTCCTATGTTCCATTGTAGGCCATGTTTTGGAGATTGATGACAAATTCAATTTGAGTTATAAGAAACATTCAAATTTTTATTGGCAACGTTATTAAATGTAATGATAATAATACCTAAAATTACAAAATACAAAGTTATATTAATAATTTTTATACAAAATTATAATTTTCTATTCTATATTAAAGTGGAAGAAAACATGTCATAGGGAAAAATCAAGACATAGCAGTTACATACAAACAAATATAACTAAATAAAATTTGGTGAAAATTTTACATAAAAAGAATGACCAAATTTGTACTTTAGATGAGGGAGAAATACTAATTACAAATTTTAATCTCAGATTTAAAAGAAAAATATGAATTATCCATCAAGTCCAACCCAGATCACCTTATGCGGGACCCATGACCTAGCAATGACGTGGGGGCGCGCCAGGGTGACGTAGCGCAGAGCAGCCGGTGAGAGGTGATAGGTCGAATGCAGTCGGTGATGTGGCTGAGGTGGCTGGGTGCGGCTGGGTGGGCATGGCTGCATGTGGCCGCACGGGCGCAGCCACGGCCGACCACTGCTGGGGCGCGGCTAGTTTGGGCCGGTCTGGGCGCGACCACAGCCGACCGCTGCCACCTTTTCCTGTTTTTAGTTTGTTTTCATTTTTTCATTTTTCCCATTCATAACATGACCATTTGTTATTTGTTGGTCTTTTTTAGTTTTTTTTTTCATTTTTTGTATTTTTCTATTCATAATATTACTATTTGTTATTTGTTAACTATTTGTTATTTGCTGATCTTTTTTATTTGTTCATAACAAGCCAACGGGTAGCAGAGGGTCTCGAGTTGCGATTATGCCGGCACATCTCCTCTTTTCTCTATTTCTTGCATCTACGATTCGTATTCATACATGTACCTAGTTTCAACTTCACCCAATCTCAATGACTCAACCAAGTATTCAGCTTGAGCAATGCGAAGATTGCATCTTTTTACAAGACTTCCCTAGAACACTCAACACATATGAAAGTGGCCCAAAAAACCATTCACATTTACAATCAGTATTCTCCTTAGCAACTGCTACAAGCGTTGGTTGAAGTTGATGGGCGAAGCAATGAACATAAGGAGAAGGGGGCAGCATACCTATCACGCGATGATCAAGGTTGATTCTGAGATGGACATGCAGATGCAGTTCATGTGGGATGCTGTTGCCGCCCTCAGATGTCTTGTCCAACCAGATGGATCAGTGAAATCGAAAAGGAGATGGATCTGATATTGATGGTGGAGGAACACAGAATAACTGCGAGGCTGAAAAGAACTGACAACAAGTATTTACTCATGATAATCCCTGCTATCAGTATCAAATTAAATGAAAAAGTTCCCTGCTATCAGTAAGCTTCAAGTCAAGCACTTTGTTCAATGCGTCAATGCTCTACCTCGCCGGCTCGCCGGAAAAGGCAGGCCTTCAGCTTCAAGACGATTAGATGAGCATATATGTCTGATTCTTGTTTTTCTATTTAGAGGGAAAAAAATAAAGACGAGCATGTTTTTTTTGTTCTTTTTTTTAGAGACCAGAGAGGCCACGGCATGGCTGCAAATCCAACTAGGCAGGCGCTGCTTCGTTCCCTGATCCCACCAGGCAATCAAACCCTCTCTCCGCCGAACGGCCAATCCGTCATGGCGCCGCTGTCCTGCCATCTGCCGGTGCTCTTGGACGACCTCATTGAGGAGATCCTCATCCGCCTCCCGCTCGACAACCCAGCGATCCTCCACGGCGCCGCCCTCGTCTGCAAGCCCTGGCGCCGCCTCATCTACGGCCCCACCTTCCGCCGCAGGCTCCTCGAGTTCCACCACGGCACACCGTCACCCCCCTTGCGCGGCTTCTTCTGCAGCGTCGGGGCAGACCCCCGCTTCGTTCCCGCGCCACCGTCCTCCTCCCTGCGCCTGTCCGCCGCCGCTGCCGTCCCCCGGTGGCGCCCCGTGTCCTCCCTCCGCGACCGCGTCTTGCTCCAGGACCAGGACGACCACGTGCTCTGGCGCAACCACATCGACCTCGTCCTGTGGAACCCCATCGACGGCGAGGTGCAGAGGCTGCCCACGGCGCCGCTGCTCACGTACCGATGGAACGCCGCCTTGCTCTGCGCGGTGGCCGGCTGCGACCACCTCGACTGCGGCGGCCACTTCCATGTGGTCCTCGTGGGGACAATAATGAGAGATTCGGGCACGATCATCACGTCGGCCTGCATCTACTCGTCGGAGCAGCGCAGGTGGAGCAAGCCAGTCTCTGCTCGGTTCCATGGTAGCGTCCTAGTCAGGAGCCGGTCCGGTGCCATTGTGGGGAACTCACTCTTTTCTCGTTGTGACATGATGACCAAAATCCTCGAGTATGATACGGGAAAGCAGGAACTCTCAGGGCCCCTTTGGGAGCCCAAAATCCCTCCGGGATCCCGGCCTTTTCCCGGGACAGTCGGTCCGCGTGGAAACGGAGGCACGGGTCAAAACTCTACGTTGTTTGGAAGCCCAAGCCGCGGGATGGCCCAACCCTAGCCACCTCTTTTCCCCGGGGTGGTCTCTCCCCACCTCCCGTCTCCTGGCGCCGCCGCCCCATCGATTCCCCGAGTCGCGAGTCGCCGCACGTCCCCCCCTCCCCGTCCTCTCCACCGCGCCGCCGCCGCTCCACCATGCCCTTTGCCCGCCCGCTCCTCCACATCACCGCCGCTCCTCGTCGTCGTCCAGGCGACGCGCCGCGTCGCCTCCCTTTCTGCTCCACCACGCCCCCTCGCCGTCCGCTCCACCACGTCATCGCCCAGCCGCCACCGCCACTGTATCTGCTCCTCTTCGCCGATCTACAACACCTTCATCCTCGCCGACACCCAAGCGCGGCCGATCTTGGTGAGTTTGCCCCCCCCCCCTGACCCCCCCTCCTTATTCCCCCCCCCCCCCCCCCCCTCCCCCTCTCCTTCTTTTTCCTGATTCGGTCTTGGTGTATTAGCTCCAAGATCCAGGTGTTTTGATTGGCATGGAGTAATGGAGAATTTGGATTTGGCACTTGTGTGGTTCTGGTTCCCCAGGCTGCTGGCTCTGGCTGATTGTGACGTTTATGCCACACATAGTTGACTAGTAGGCGCGACAATGATTGAAGGGAATTTGTTTTGTTCATTTCCTGAGTTTTTCTGTAGAGGTGTACTGTCAATCGATTTCAGTTTATATGTTGTTCAGTGAAGGAGCATATGGAACTCCCGCTTGTGCTTTCGCACCTCATGGGCATGTTATTCATTTCGTGTGTATCTGGGCGTCAGGGCGTATATGCAAGCTAGTGATGTAATGGTAGCAGATATTCGAGTCATGGATGGTGGAGTGTTTCTAAAATGAAAGATTTGGCTAGCCATACTATACCATTGCATGAATGTACACCGAGATGCATAACACTTAACCATGAAAGTATATACTCTGCATTGTACTGCGTATATGTGCTCTGGTGTTCATGGTTCAGGAAATGGAATCCAGGCGTGATGAATGAAATGCACACGTGGTCGAAATTAAACATGAATACACACACAGAACTACATAAGCTACCTGAGAAGAACATGGATCATCGTTCTCCTTCCTCTCAGCTGCTAGCTGCCTCAGAAAACTAGATGAACACTGTTGTATTCTTGATTTCAGTTATATGTACTGTCGAGCCATTTTTTGGCCGCATTCCTTGTATTGTATTTCTGTTTTAAGGCCACAGAATTGAGTATTTTGTATCTTTGGTACTGTTTGCTTTTGCATGAGAAGCATTGTTGGTTCATACCTGGTAGCCTATATTTTGCTACTTAGCTTGCTACTCTGCTTTCAGAAGCTATCTATACAGTGCACCTGTAATCTGCATGTTCTGAACTCATGAATTCTCCTTTTTTGTCAATAACCCGATATTTAAATAAAACTAATTCTCCTGTGTGATCTGGAGCTTGATCTTTCTCATTTATAGATGCTCTGTCCTAGTACCTCTGTATGTGCCATCTTGTTTCTATGAGAGCTTTGGTTGTGTGGTCATGACACTAGTATCTTCTTCTTGCTCAAAGCTGATCCTGACCTTATGTTTCAGATTTCTTAGTTTCAAACTGTTGTCTGCCTTGGGAAGTGAAAAGATATGATAAGGCGTTCTCTTTAGTTGCATTCATTTCTCTGATGTGAGCATTCTAATGTTTCTTCTTGGTTAGTTTTTGTCATCTAAAACTGTCCATTTCACTGTGATTATTATTTCATCCCATGTGAGACAGTCAATTAGTCAGTTTGTTCCTCAGAATATTGTATGGTATACAGTGAATGTGAAGTGAGCCATGGGCCATGACCTCATTTCTTGTTGTTCCCTGCGAGTTCTTATGTGTAGCACCGCCCTTTTGTTCCTTATGCTGTTGCAAAACTTGCAAGGCACTTTGTTTTGCCTCTGACTCTATGGCAACGGATATGTACATGATTTCAGCTCATTGCCCATTCTTATCTTTCATTTGGACTGCTTCCAGTATCTTGCATCTTCTCTGGTTATATTGCCACGATGTTGCAACAGATATGAACTTTGATTCATGTGTACTGTATTCTTCTAAGGATCATATATTTATGCACCAAACATGAATAGAGTGAACATTTTGTGCTTGATTGTGTATTTCTGCTGACCTTATATTTTTTTCAGGATCTGTGGACAGTAAAGTGTTGAAAACATGAATAGGCGAAAAAATGTTGGAGGGAAGGTCCTTGGCTTATTTACTAGCTATATCTTATACAATAATTAGATTATACGGCAACAATTAAGTTAAGAGTAGAGTTTTGTAGTTAGTTAAGTAGATGCTTAAAACATGCAAAGAGCATCTGTTATATTTATTTTAGTCCAGCTGGATGCAAACGTAATAATGGTGAGTGATATGATCTGCTAAATGCATTGTGGCTGTTACAGAAGAAAAAACAGAAAAGCGATGAAGTTAACTTGAGATTACTCCGTATGCTATGTGTTCTTGGTTGGTATTTTATTTTAAAAAAGTATATGGTGGCAGCGCCAAGGGTCAGGGCCTTGACATGCTTTTTTTTGCCCATTTGCTTTGATTCTTTTCTATATATAAAAAAAGTGGTCACGGCCAGGGCTAACAGCCCCTCGCGGATCTCCACCGTCTCCCAAACGGCAGCAGGTGGTGGGGAAGCAGCAGGGGAGCACCACCCTGGAAACCTTGTGGCCGGTGGAATCCCCCGGCGGGATTTGTTTCTCTGGGTTAGTTTGCCCCTGGCTCCCAAAGGAGCCCTCACTGATCAGCCTACCGATCCCCGACGTTGTCGTCGAGTGGGAGGATTGGCACATTGCGCTCATGAGAGCGGAGGGCGGCGGGCTTGGATTCGTCACCAGACAGGGCTCCAAACTCTACTTTTGTTCGAGGGAGGCTGGTCTTGACAATGGGGATGCCAGATGGGTACAAGGACGAGTTATGGAGCTCAACAAGGTGATCCCTGGTTGGGATCTCTCACTCACACCTTTTGTGACCGCCATTGCGGAACATGTAGGTGTCCTTTAATTTTCTTAGACACTCGTGATGGGCTCTTCAGTATTGATCTCAAGTCCGGCCTAGTGATGAAGCTGGTTGAGAGCATCTATCTCATCCGCGACGTTGTTCCCTAGGTGAGTTTTTGCACTCCAGGTACTAACTAGCCTTGTGTCTCACTCCCATCTTTAAACATCATACTGCCACAGTTTTACTTAGTTGTTCTGCCAATTTCTGTGTCACAGAATGTCCTACCAAAATTTTTTACTTCAATTTTACTTTTTGTTATGGACCAATCATCAAACAAGGTAGAATTGCTAGGAATTCATTCATCTATTACACCTGAAGCTGTTGTCAATAAAGCCAAAGCCCTAACAACTGACTTGCCCAGGAATAATTGAAGGCCTCTAGTAGGAAAAATATGATGATTACTTGTGGTTATTGGTTAGAAACAAGTGTTTATCTAGGGCACATCCATACCTCAACTAGCTAATATCGTTTTGAAAATTTTGCAGCAGCATCTGGGAGCAGAGAGTAGCCTTTGTTAGTGATCAGGAGGCAATAGCAAATATCTCAAGCTCTTGAATCTCATTTAAAACCAGGCCTCGTTATACACGTGTGATTCAGGAAATCACAGTTTATAAAATATGATATTAATCTCTTCAACACCAAGCTGAATCTTTGACATAATGGCATCATTGAACAGTGCAGTAGTACGGTATGTTTTTCGATTTAGTGATGTACCGTCTTGATTTAGTTCTTGAGATGCATTGCTCTTTCAGAATGTTTCTGTTAGTTCTAGCAATCACTGGACTTTTTTTTCTGATGCTTCAACGTTCATAATATTTACGGCATATTTTTAAGTTTTTTGAGAGGAACATTAGGGGTAAAGTAAACTCCTACTGGGTAAATACATATTGTATATTATAAAAAGTAAGAAACATAAAAACAAGGTACCTAAGGAAGTAATAAAAAGAGAGTGGGAGAACTGCTGCAGGATACAGCAGCCAACCGTTCTAGACGATTCTCTCCTTTAGGAAATTTTAACAACCACATCATCGTAAAAGCCTTCCAAGAACAGAGGATCGGATGAGCTGCTTGTTGATGTTTATGGCATACTGCTCTGATGCTTTTCATATGTAATATAATTTTGGTTACCACAGCTTCATCTCACACTATATAAGAGGGTAAATTTATTAAAACTATACCTGATTGGCATGGCTACAAATTTACATATTTCTGCTCCACTCTAGAACTCCCGCTGGACCATGCTCGATGTGGAGTTGGAGTTGCTTGGAATGGGTGCTTCATGTCTATCAGGATGTCCCTAGCTCCAAAAAAGTGGGTTTTGAAACTAGATTGCCACTCTTGCCCTTGGTTTGATTGACTGTACCATTTTGTAGTGAAACAAAATCTCTACAACTATTTTTGCCATGGATTGTTGTTGGAGTATAAGTGAATTGCTCACCTTTCCCTATCAGCATGCCCACCTTTTCCTATCAACTTAAGCTTTTGGGTTGAACTAGTTGGTGCATGCAACTCAATATGGTATCAGAGCCAGAGGTCTCGAGTTCGAATCCTGGCGGGCGCGTTAATTAAAATTCAGCCCCACTCCAATTTCCACGTATGCGGCCTGGGGGAGCCTGCACGTGAGGGGGAGTGTTGGAGTATAAGTGAATTGCCCACCTTTCCCTATCAGCTTAAGCTTTTGGGTTGAACTGGTTGGTGCATGCAACTCAATAATTATGAAATAAAATGACCACGAGAAAAGTTAAGATGATCCCTGCTTGGAAGCTCTCACCACACCTTGTGTGACTGCCGTTGCGAAGCATGTGGGTGTCATTTCATAGATACTAACTTTGCCATCCGCGACGTTGTTCCCTATCCGAGTTTTTGCATTCTAGCTAGGTAAGCAGGTACTACCCATGTGCCTTGATAGCTCCCATCTTTTAACACCGTACCATATCACTTGCATTTTATATATGCCAGTTTTTGTGTCACAATTTTATATAAACACTTGCATTTTTCCTTTTTTGTTGTTAGGGATCAGACATCAAAATTGACAGAATTCTTAGGAGTCTATTCATAACACATGTAACCTGTTGTTAACGAGGATTATAGGGCTGTAACAACTGATTAGCCCATGGAAGGCCTCTAGTAGGAAGAATAGAATATGACTATTACTTGTGGTTGTGGTTGGTTAGAAATAAGTGTTTATGGAGGACACGCCCATTCTTCAACTAGCAAATTGCTAATATTATTCTGAAATTTTGTGTAATTTTTTCAACATCTTGGAGCAGAGCAGCCTTTTCTGGTAATCAGGAGCCAATAGCAGGTGCCTCAAGTGCTGAGAATATACCCTTTAGACTCGTGTGATTTATGAAATCACGACTTATAAAATATGGTTTTAATCTCTTGAATAACTAAATTGCAGAATGCAACTTGGCGTTTAATCTACCACACAACATTTGGTCGACAAGAGGGAAAATAAACAAAACAGATAAATCATTGATCACAAAGCACATCAGCGCATCACCACTATAGAAACTTTGACCGAGAACAAATAGTGATTAGACCATTGTTATTAAAAAATCATACATTTATGGTTGTAAAAATGTCATGTTTAGCTTGTTTTGCAACCAAGTTTTCCTTTTCTTGAAAAAGTAGCATCACCACTACAGAAATTTTGACCGAGAACAAATAGTGATTAGACCGTTGTTATTGGGAAAAAATTCATACATTTATGATTCTAAAAAATGTCATGTTTAGCTAGTTTTGCAACCGAGTTTTCGTTTCCTTGAAAAAGTACAGAAAGTGTGCTTTCGTAAATAAAATATGCAGAAAGCACAGAATCGATTAATTGTGTTCTCTCGACCAACTAGAGTATGTGCTTGGAATTTGATCAATATTTGCTGCCTGTTAATTTTTGGAAGTAATCTTTACTTCCTTATTTAAGTTTGCCTTGTTATTCAATAGCATATTTAGAATGCTTTTAAAATTGTCGAGTTTTAGATCCGTCGATATGAATCGATGCCACACATTAAGATATTAAGAGAAAGCTAACTATAAGGTCTCTCCTTCATTCCCACCTACCGCCGCAAGCCCCTTGACATCCTCCCTAACCTTGCGCCGACTTCTTGTAGTTGCCGTGCCTGGCACTGGTGCAGCCTACCGCCGTCCGGCCGTCGCCTTCATCCGTCATCAACACAGATCTGCCTTCCTCTTCGGACTTATTCTCAGGTAATATCCTCCTTCATGCTGTCTTCCTCTCCTTCTTACCCAGTGACAGATAATTGACACCAGCCCTTTTTTGGAAAAAATAAATCATCATCCATGTTAGGAGGATATTTCCTAGGGTAAATACATATTGTATATTATAAAAGTAAGAAACATAAAAACAAGGAACCAAGGAGGTAAAAAAAAAGAGAGTGGAAGATCTGCTGCAGGATACAGCAGCCAACCGTTCTAGACAATTCTCTCCTTTTGGAAATTTTAACAACCACATCATCGTAAAAGACTTGATTATTCCAAGAACAGAGGATCGGATGAGCTGCTTGTTGATGTTTATGGCATACTGCTCTGATGCTTTTCGTATGTAATATAATTTTGGTTACCACAGCTTCATCTCACACTATATAAGATGGTAATTTATTAAAACTATACCTGATTGCCATGGCTCCAACTTTACATATTTCTGCTCCACTCTAGAACTCCAGCTGGACCATGCTCGATGTGGAGTTGGAGTTGCTTGGAATGGATACATGTCTGTCTATAAGGATGTCCCTAGCTCCAAAAAAGAGGGTTCTAGTGAAACAAAATCTCTACAACTATTTCCACCATGGATTATGAAATAAAATGACCACAAGAAAAGATAAGATGATCCCTGCTTGGAAGCTCTCACTCACACCTTGTGTGACTGCCGTTGCGGAGCATGTGGGTGTCATTTTCATAGATACGGACTTTGCCATCCACGACGTTGTTCCCTGCCTGAGCTTTTGCATTCTAGCTAGGTAAGTAGGTACTACCCATGTGCCTTGATAGCTCCCATCTTTTAACACCATACCATATCACATTTTACTATAGCCAGTTTTTGTGTCACAATTTTATATAAACACTTGCATTTTTCCTTTTTTGTTGTTAGGGACCAGACATCAAATTGGATAGAATTCTTAGGAATCTATTCATAACACATGTAACCTGTTATTAACTAGGAATCTATTCTTAGGGACCAGACATCAAATTGAATACGACTATCACTTGTGGTTGTGGTTGGTTAGAAATAAGTGTAGGACACGCCCATTCTTCAACTAGCAAATTGCTAATATTATTCTGAAATTTTGTGTAATCTTTTCAACATCTTGGAGCAGAGCAGCCTTTTCTGGTAATCAGGAGCCAATAGCAGGTGCCTCAAGTGCTGGGAATATGATATAGAATTGGGAAACCCTATACTCGTGCGATTTATGAAATCACGACTTATAAAATATGGTTTTAATCTCTTGAATAACTAAATTCCAGAAATGCAACTTGGCGTTTAATCTACTACACAACACAAACACACACCATTTGGTCAACAAGAGGGAAAATAAACAAAACAGATAAATCATTGATCACAAAGCACATCAGCGCATCACCACTACAGAAAATTTGACCGAGAACAAATAGTGATTAGACCATTGTTATTTTTTAAAAATCATACATTTATGGTTGTAAAAATGTCATGTTTAGCTTTTTTTGCAACCAAGTTTTCCTTTTCTTGAAAAAGTAGCATCACCACTACAGAAAATTTGACCGAGAACAAATAGTGATTAGACTGTTGTTATTGGGAAAAATTCATACATTTATGATTCTAAAAAATGTCATGTTTAGCTAGTTTTGCAACCAAGTTTTCCTTTCCTTGAAAAAAGTACAGAAAGTGTGCTTTGCGTAAATAAAATATGCAGAAAGCACAGAATCAAGTAATTGTGTTCTCTCGACCAACTAGAGTATGTGCTTGGAGTATGATCAATATTTGCTGCCTGTTAATTTTTGGAAGTAATCTTTACTTCCTTATTTAAGTTTGCCTTGTTATTCAATAACATATTTAGAATGCTTTCAAAATTGTCGAATTTTAGATCTGTCGATATGAATCGATGCCACACATTAAGATATTAAAAGAAAGCTAACTATAAGGTCTCTCCTTCATTCCCACCTACCACCGCAAGCCTGTTGGCATCCTCCCTAACCTTGCACCGACTTCTTGTAGTTGTCGTTCCTGGCACTGGTGCAGCCCACTGCCATCCGGCCGTCGCCTTCATCCGTCATCAACACAGACCTGCCTTCCTCTTCGGACTTATTCTCAGGTAATATCCTCCTTCCTGCTGTCTTCCTCTCCTTCTTACCTAGTGACAGATCTGCCTTAACTTGCTATCTCCGCAAATTTGTTGACTCGACCGCGATTGTCCCCACCCATCCATCTATATGTCACCAACCTGATGAACAGTGGATCCACAACGTTATTTACCCACTCACAGTCTACCACCATGGGATCAGAGATATCTCCATGGAGCGAGGGGACCTCCGCTAAGGTCCCAAACACCCCTCTCCATGAGGGTTTGCCCGCTGCTCTTGCAAGGAATGCACTCTATTTCATGTTTCATGATGGAAAACAAGTACTCAAGTATGATCTAGCCACAAGCAGCATGTCTGTGATTTCCCTACCACATAGGCCCAATGCTCGGAGCATGGTGCTCATGACCATGGAGGATGGTGGGCTGGGGTTTGCAGATGTGGAATACTTTGGGGGCACTCTCAGGCTCTGGGCAATGGAAACTGATCCTGCAAAAGGATGGTCACAGAGGACAGTCATCCACCTCAGGAGGCACCTGGCCCCTCGTGCCCTCGTGCGCACACCTGACGTGGTTGCCATTGCGGACATTGCGGGTGTCATCTTCCTGAACATGACAGATGGGCTCTACATTTTTGATCTGAAGTCCAGGAAGGGTAGGAAGATTATGAACAATCACTTCTACGACATTGTTCCCTACATGAGCTTCTACACTCCAGGTACCACCACCCTCAGCTTATTAGCATTGTACAGATTTTTATTAGTTATGACTTCTCTGAAAAGACTGAATTTATGGGCAAAGAGGCAGTTGCACTAGTGTTCAGTATGGGGAATACTTTGGTCAGTAACAAGAAATTATAGGCAATTGTATATGTGCTAGAACAGTGATTTATAAAACTGTAATGCTCCCATTGTCATAAAACAGTGCTACAGCACCTGCAGTAATATTTTCTTTTTATTGTACCTATTGTAATTAGCTTGATATGTGCTACAAATTATTCATCTGTTGCACCTGATATGGACATAATTTGAACCATTTGCATTCCTTGGTTATGATATATTGATGTCACTTAGCAAAATAAAATCCTCGTAAAATAAAACTTAACAACATATATAGAAGCGTGGATGGTGATTTATTATTCTGAAAAAGGACACAGGTGTTTTTTCTGCAGTTTATCTTCTCTTAGATAATAAGAAATTTATGTTTGTCTGTTCTGTTTTAGCACTAGCAGCAAATTGTTAATTCCTTTTTTTAACAGAAATTGTTAATTCCTTTTGCTTGGTTATTAGAAACATATATTCGGTAAGAGGAAACTGATTTCTTAACCTGCTGATATTTTTGTTCTTCTGTTCTGCAGTACTAAGAGCTGCACTGGCCAGTCCTGGTGATGGATTAAGTGCGGATGCTTCAACAAGCGCTTGACAAAGCAAGGGTGCTCATCGGAAGGGGGGCGATCTTACCATTGAACATTCAAGCATGAGGCCTTTTCTATGGGCATACACCGCATGCTGCAGATAGAAATACTAAAGAAGAGATAATCAGGAACAGCACCAGATACCAACTGTTATCTTTATTTCAGATAATTTTTTTTGTCTCGGATATGTTTTTTTTCAGATCATGACGTGTGGTTTTAAGCAGCTAGAACAGTCAAAGTATCATTTTCACTTGTTAACCTACCCTGCTTGCATGAGAGTGATGCTAGTCGGTGATCATGCAGTTCATTCGCTTGATCACTGTCAGTTTTGTTATGGGAAGTATCTGTGAAGAGTTTTCTCTCTCTCTACTTTTTAAGGTTTACAAGGTGGGGAAAAGAGAGAGCAATTGGCAATATGGTGTTGAGTAGTTTGATGCGATAGCTTTTACATGTTCCTGAATAATAGCTAGCCTTGCACAGGAATCAGAAAGAATAAGTGAAAAAATGAGCCCCTGCATTAGCCTACTCTACCTGTACTCCTGATCATTAGCTTGCAATGGGTTTCAGCCCTGCCGAGGCGGAGCAAGCGGTGGTTCAGGAGATGATGAGGGCGTACGTGAAGGGCGAACGCATGAGGGGATGTTGTGTATTCGACGGCTATATGCTCAGATCCCCTGTCCCTGTCCTTGTTGGAGCTCCGGCGACCTCCAGTCACCGGCAGCCTTGCCAACACCGGCGCTCTGCTCAATGAACACACGAACTCAAGAACAGAGAAGGAAACAGGATGTTTTTGTGCTGCAAACTGGCAGCGTTTTCTGCTATGGATTGCTGAATAAATAGAGATTACAAAGTCCTAGTCGTGGCCATGATTGGCCCTACAAGCGCGGCATGCCGCTACAACAGACGTGCCATCCCACGTCCAACGAACACCCTGCGCAGCTCCTGAAGATGCGCTCAGCACATTCCCATGCATGAGCTCCCTACAGACCCGTTCAGCCTAACAACCGGCTGACTTATTCAGCTAAGACACAAGCACACACGCGTGAGCATCAGGATTTACACTAACATTCTCCTCCTAAACCTGATGCTAAAACTTGATGTTGACGACGCCAATTCGATTGCGCAGCTCCTGGAACTTGACACGAGCAAGTGACTTCGTCATGATATCTGCAAGCTGGTCACTCGTTGGAACCTGCTGCAGAACAATCCTCCCATCCTCCACACACTTCCTGATATAGTGATACTTAGTCTCGATGTGCTTGCTTCTTTCATGGTGGACAGGATTCTTTGCCAAGTCAATGGCAGATTTGTTATCAACCTTGAGAGTTGGTGCTCCAAGCTTGCCTCCAACTAGATCTTTCAGCAACCGAGCCAACCAAACTCCCTGACAAGCACCATAGGCAGCTGCTATATACTCAGCTTCACATGAGGACAATGCCACCACTTTCTGCTTCCCAGAATTCCAAGTGATTGGGCTTGCTCCAAGACAATACAGCATGCCACTTGTGCTCTTCCTATCATCAACATCACCAGCATAATCACTATCACTATAGCCAATGAGCTGATGATCTCCCTTCTTCCCTCTGCTGTAGAACACTCCAAGGTCTAGTGTCCCAGCCACATACCTGAGCAAGTGCTTCACAGCCAAGCGGTGATCCTCCCTCGGCTTCTCCAGAAATCTGCTCACATAATTGACAGCAAAGGTGATGTCAGGCCTTGTATTCATCAAGTAACGCAGGCCTCCAACCCAGCTTCTGTATACCGTGGCATCCACCAGAGGACTGTCACTCTCTTTGCTCAATTTCAGCCTTGACTCCATAGGGATTGCACAAGCATTGCACTCAGACAGGCCACTCCTCTCCACAAGCTTTGCTGCATAGGCTGCCTGCCCAATTTTGATCCCCTCCTCTGTCTGCTGAACCTCAAGGCCAAGATAGTATGAGAGAAGGCCCAAATCACTCATACTAAACATCTTCTTCATCTCTGCCTTGAATTCATTGATCCCAGAATGCCCTGTGATGATCAAGTCATCCACATACACTCCTACTATGAGCTTTGCTTCTCCTGTGCCACGGATGTACACTCCATGCTCTGCACTACTCTTCTGGAAACCAAGTTTCAGCAATGTGCTGTCCAACTTGGCATTCCAGGCCCTGGGCGCCTGCCTCAAACCAAACAACGCCTTCTTCAGCTTGAGAACCTTGTGCTCTGCACCTTGAACAACAAATCCTGCAGGCTGAGCAACATACACCTCCTCCTGCAGATCTCCGTTTAGGAAGGTGCTTTTCACATCCATGTGATGCACCTCCCATCCCTCATGTGCAGCCACAGCAAGCAGAACACGCACTGATTCTAAACGAGCAACTGGAGCAAACACTTCAGTGAAGTCAATACCTGGGTGCTGCACATACCCCTTGGCCACCAGACGCGCCTTGTGCTTCACAATCACGCCGTGCTCGTCCCTCTTGACCTTGAAGACCCACTTCAGGCTGATCGGCTTGTGGCCGGGTGGGAGGTCGACAAGGCTCCAGGTCTTGTTCTCCACGATCGACTGCATCTCCGCCTGCATTGCACGCCTCCAGCACTTCTCCTTCTCAGCCTCCTTGAAGGACGCCGGCTCCTCCACCGACGCGAACAGCAGCTCCCCGCCGTCCAGCACACGAGGTGCCAGCCCCGGCGGAGACTCGGGCCCCAGCACATTGTCGAGCTTGCGGAAGCGTGCCGGGACGTCGTCGTCGTGCTCAGCATCCAGGAGCTCGTCGAAGTTGCTTGGCGGCGACGCGAACTCGTCGGGCGCAGGTGGCGTCGCGTGTGTGCCCGGCGTCAGCGTCACGCTCGGTGTCGTGGGCGTGTCCAGCTTCGCGCCCGGCGTCGTGGGTGCGCTCTGCATCACGCCCGACGTTGTGGCCGTGGGAGGGGAGTTCGCTGCTGCAGGGCTCCTCCCTGCTGGCTCACCCCCCACGACCTGCTCGATGAGCTCCGGGTACTAGATGACGAACTCCTCCTCGCCGCCGTTCCCAGCTCCTGCTGCCTCCACACCCCAGTCCCACTGGACGTCTTCGTCGAACACCACGTCCCGCGTCACACCCACGCGCCCATCCACAGGATTGTACACCCTGTAGGCCTTGGATCCCGCCTCATAGCCGACGAAAATCATCGGCGTGCTCCGATCCTCAAGCTTCTTCAGGTGGGGCTTCGTGTTCTTGACGTGAGCAATGCAACCAAAAGTACGGAAGAAGCTCACCGCCGGGCGTTCGCCGTGCCACGCCTCGTAAGGCGTCTTCCCGTCGAGGCTGCGCGTCGGTGATCTGTTGAGGATGAAGACCGCCGTGTTCATGGCCTCGCCCCAGAACATCCCAGGGAGCCCCTTCGCCTTCATCATGCTCCGCGCCATGCCTACCACCATCTGGTTCCGGCGCTCCACGACCCCGTTCTGTTGCGGCGAATACGGGGCCGTGAGCTACCGCTGAACGCCCGCCTCTGCGCAGTATTCCCCGAACTCCACCGAGGTGAACTCCCCCCCTCGGTCGGTGCGCAACACCTTCAGCTTGCGGCCTGACTCCAGCTCTGCCGCAGCCTTGAATCGCCGAATGGCCGCCGGCGCCTGGTCCTTGCCTGCGAGAAGACAGAGCCACATGTACCGGCTCATGTCATCTACCAGCAGCAGGAAGTAGCGGTTGCCGCTCGGTGTCGTCGGCGTGATGGGCCTGCAGATGTCCCCGTGCACCAGCTCGAGGACGCCGTCAGCTCTGCGCCGCGCCTGCGCCGGGAACGGTCTCCTCCTCTGCTTCCCGGCCAAGCAGCTGTCGCACAGCTGATCGACGTGATCAACCGGCGGCAGCCCCCGCACCATGTTGCCGCTCTGGAGCTTCTTCAGCGCCTAGAAGCTGATGTGGCCGTACCTCTGGTGCCAGAGCGCCACCATGTCCGCCTTTCGCGCCGTCAGGCACACTGGGCGCGCGATGTCGAGGCGGAGTGTGTACAGCCGGCTGGGGGAGCGCCGCACCCGAGCAAGAAGGCGGCTCTACTCGTCGCGTATCCGCATCAGCCCGTCCTTGACGTGGATGTCGTAGCCCTCCTCGTCCAACTGCCCGACACTGATGAGATTGGTGTCGAGCCGCAGGACGAAGTAGACGCTGTTGAGCTGACGATGCTCCCCATTCCTGCAGGAGTACAGCACCACCCCGCGGCCCTCGATCTTGACCACCGAGCCGTCCCCGAACCGCACCGTCCCGACGACGCCGTGGTCGAGCTCGGAGAAGGCAGCGCGCGACCCGGACATGTGGTTGGTCGCACCCGTGTCGAGGTGCCAGAGGGCGTCGTCGCTGGGGTCGCCGCTGTCGATCTGCGCGAAGACCTTCGCCTCCACCAGCTGCATAGCGCCACCATCTGCCTGCGCCTGTGCCGCCGGCGTCACTGCCGGGGTGGTGTTGACCTGCGCCACTCGTGGGGGTGGGTGAGATCTGGATCGAGCTCACCCGGGCCATCAGGAGTGTGCCCTCTTCTTCATCCGCCTGGGCCAGGTGGGCCGCCTGGTTCTTGGGCTTCGTCAGACATTCGCGAGCCCAGTGGCCTGTCTTCTTGCAGCGACGGCATTGGTCCGCCGCCAGCTTCTGGCCCGGCCCAGCGTCACCACCGCTGCCGGTGGGAGCGCGCCGTGCGCGTCCCCGGCGTGCGCCGGACTTGGATCCTCCTCTGGCGGAGGAGCTGTCGCCCCTCTCCACCTTCTCCCGCCTTGCCTGTGCCTCCCACTGTTCCCGTGTCAGGTACAACTTGCCGTCGACGCGCGGCGGCGGCGCCTCGTCGTCCTCGGCGTCAGCCTCCTGTGCCGCACGCAGCCTGCCACTGGCGTCCTCCAACGTCAAGGTGGAGAGGTCCGCCGAGACCTGGATCACCACCGCTACCTGGCGCAGTGACTTGGGGACGACGCGGAGCAGCTTCTCCACCATCTTCCGCCGCGGGACTGTTTCGCCGACGGTCTCAAGTTCGGCGGCGAGATTCTGCAGGCGCGTCATGAAGTTGTCGGCGCTTTCGCCGGCCGAGAATTTTATGTTCTCGAACTCCCAGAGAAGGCGCTGGGCCTCCGTCCTCCGGACTTGGTCGCTCCCGACGCGCCGTGACTTCACCGCGTTCCACGCCTCCAGCGCGGACTCCTTCGCCGCCAGCGCCGCCACCATCTCCGGCGGCACAGCGCTCGTGATTGCGTCGAGCGCCAGACGATCCTCCTGCACAGAAACAAGTTCCGGGAACTCGATTGCATCCCAGAGGTTCCTGGCCTGCATCTTCACCTTCATCACCAACGCCCATTGGGGGTAGTTGGCCTTGGTGAGCTTCGGCCAATTTGGCGTCGCGCCGATGATCTCCCGCACGACGCGCACCTCACCGCTCCCGCTGCTGCAGTCACCCCGTCCGGGTTTCTTCGGCGACTTGGGAGAGATCTTGGCGGCGGCGTCGTCACCGCCCACCTTCTTGTTCTTGTCGTCCGCCATGAACGCCCACCGGACGGCCGGATCACGATTCCAGCGGCGATACCGCACCGTGATCGATTCCCTCGGCCCTTCTTCCCGGCTCTGATACCAAATGTTGGAGCTCCGGCGACCTCCAGTCACCGGCAGCCTTGCCAACACCAGCGCTCTGCTCAATGAACACACGAACTCAAGAACAGAGAAGGAAACAGGATGTTTTTGTGCTGCAAACTGGCAGCGTTTTCTGCTATGGATTGCTGAATAAATAGAGATTACAAAGTCCTAGTTGTGGCCATGATCGGCCCTACAAGCGCGGCATGCCGCTACAACAGACGTGCCATCCCACGTCCAACGAACACCCCGCGCAGCTCCTGAAGACACGCTCAGCACATTCCCATGCATGAGCTCCCTACAGACCCGTTCAGCCTAACAACCGGCTGACTTATTCAGCTAAGACACAAGCACACACGCGTGAGCATCAGGATTTACACTAACAGTCCAGCCCATGAGGCCATGAGAGTATTGGCAATGTTCAGTTTCAGTCTCAACGATGTTCAGAAATCAGAGCTTGTGTGTTGTTGTCAGAGATGAAGAGCGGGAGGTACTGCTTGCAGATTGTGCTACTACCTCCGTCTCATATACATATATGTGCGTGTTGCTGATTACGTTGTTATCGGCAACTTGCACAAAGACACCCTTGGTTCGGATGCGCCATTCCAGAGACACAGAAAGACGGTGCACCGACCATGTCATTCAAGCTCAAGAAGAGAGTGTGCACAAGCTGTGTGCTGCTCGATCTTACAAATAGCACTACTGCTAGGCTAGGCATATCGATCAGCAATGTTTTGCCACTTGCAGGGCGTCACTACGGGAAACTCTGTGTTTGCCATGAGCCCGATACTCACGGCAAATCCCGATTTACTCTCGGCAAACCATTTGCCGTGAGTTGCTCTCGTCAAAGTAAGTTTACGGCAAACAGCTCTTTGCCGTGAGTCGAAGCTCGAGCTCACGGCAAAGGTGTGCCGTGAGTACATATGGCTCTCGGCAAACTGTTTTCAAAACAAATAAAAAACGAATGCACACACCGCAGCCCCATAGGCCGGGCACCGCAGCCCCACCGACTGGCCACCGCCGCACCACCCCACCGTCGTCACCGCCGCCTCAGACCGGGCATCGCGGCCGCACCGTGGAAGGAAGTCGCCGCATGAGGAGGAAGCCGGCGAGGAGGAGAGGAGGTTGTGCCCACCGCGCCGGAGTAGAGGCAGTGGCCGCCGCACCCAGAGAAGAAGGTAGCAGTCCTCGAGATGCGTGGTCGCCGAAGGTGAGGACGCGCCGAAGGGGAAGAAGAGAAGGCCGTGGATCTCGTCGCTGGGGAAGTGGAGGCCGACGAGGAGCTCTCGCTCCTCCCGGTCCCGGCGTGCCCACTCCTCGCCGCGGGGAAGTGGAGGCCGCCGAGGAGCTCTCGCTCCTCCCGGTCCGGGCGTGCCCGCTCCTCGGCGCTGGGGAAGTGAAGGCCGCCGAGGAGCTCCCGCTCCTCCCGGTCCCGGCGTGCCTGCTCCTCACCGCCGAGGAAGTGGAGGCTGCCGAGGAGCTCCCGCTCCTCCTAGTCCCGGTGTGCCCGCTCCTCGCCGGCGAACAACAGCTCCTCGCACGCGCTGGTGTAGAGGACGACGTGCGTGCTTGCGGTGGGGTGGTGCGGCGGCAGGTGCACACGTGCAGGCCGACGCGGGGCAGCAGCCGCGACACGGCGGCGGGGGAGGGAGATGAGGAGAGGCGGCGGTGGGGGCGCAGGGTGGGGTGGGAGGCGCACCGCTGCTCCATGCGCCGCACTACACCACGAGAAGTAGGGGCGGCGGGATCTGATGAGGGAGGCGGCGGGATAGGTGAGGGAGTGAGGAGGGTGGGCTTAAATACCCTAGGGTTTGTGGGGTGGGGGAGTGGCTTGGCGTTTTATTGGGTCGACTGGCCCATTAGGCTTTGACTTGAGCCCATGACGCCAAAAGGTGTTTTTTAATAAAAATACATCTAATGCATTTAATTAGTTAAATATGACAAACAAATACAAAAATGTACCAAATTTTAATGTGAAGTTGCACATGTTGTTTCTTGAGAGTAGCAAAAAATTGGGATTCAAATTCCAATTTGAACATCACTTTTCCTACAAATCTACTAGTTTACTTCTTAACTATACAAAACTTCTTCGGAAATGTTCAGTTTGTAAGCAATGTACATGACAAAATATGTGAAACACATTCAATTTTCTAATATAGCTTTCGTGTATGATATCATGAGATAATGACAAATTTCATAATTTTCATACTTCATTTGCATCTTTTAGAATTTTAAAATCATTCGGGCGTGGGTCTTTGATCTTGTTTCCTAGAGAAGATGTTGGAAATTTTTTTCATTTTATGGGTAAGGTCTCAAATTTGACTAAATAACATTAATATCATTTTTCCAGTTATTTCCTTCTATTATTTGAATAAGTTGCAGTTCAAATTTGACTTGATTCAAAAAATATTTTAAATGTAAATAATTAGTTAAATATAGCAAAACAAATGCAAAAATATATCAAATTTTAACATAGAGTAGTACATGTTCTATGTGAAGAGTATAAAAAATTTTGAATTCAAATTCTAATTTGAACGACACGTTGCCTACAAACCTAGCCATTTTTTCTTAACTTTATGAAACTTCTTCGGAGATGTTTCAGTTTCTAAGCATCATGCGTGACAAAATGTGCAAAACTCACTCAATTTTTTTTCACAACTTCCTTGTATGATATCATGAGATATTTACAAATTTTATGATTTTCAGACTTCATTTGCATTTTTAGAATTTTAAAATCATTCGGGCGTGCGTTTGTTATCGTGTTTCCTGTACAAGATGTTCGAAATTTCTTTTGATTTTAGGGGTAAGGTCTCAAATTTTGCTAAATAACATGAATATCATTTTTACTTATTTTCTTCTACTATTTGAATCCGTTGCAGTTCAAATTTGACTTGATTCGAAAAATGATTGAAAAGCAATTAGTTAGTTAAATATAGCAAACAAATGCAAAAATGTATCAAATTTTGACATGGAGTGCCTCATGTTGTATATGGATAGTCGAAAAAGTTTAGGGTATGGAAGATAAAAAATTGCATGAAAAAGCTACGAAGGTGATTGGAGATGAGAAATGGACCTTTTGCCGCTGGCTAAAGAAGTACTCACGGCAAAATATGTATTTGCCGTGAGCTTGAAATCTGGCTCACAGCCAAAAGGCTATTTGCCGTGAGCCTTTGTCGTGAGCGCAAGGCCTTCATCGAGGCTCACGGCAAATAGCCTTTTGCTGTGAGCCAAGATTTTTGCCGTGAGCACGCCTCTTGGCCGGCAAAAAGCTATTTGCCGTGAGCCTGACTTTTGGCTCACGGCAAACCGCCCGGCTCTCGCCTTCTTGCCGGTTTCAGTAGTGTGTGGCAGCACTAGACAGGGACAAGGTGGAGGTCATGATCCCAAATCTCAAGACCAAGTCAAATAGATCTCCATACTCTCCACTCCTTGCCCCACATGCCAAAACTGCTCTACAAGCTACCAAATTGACTCCAACCAACTAGCAAAGCAGAGCAGAGGGACTTGATCACAAATATCACAAAGGAATAACATGTTCATATTTGGCCCATCAAATTTTTAGCTTGTTCATTTTTATCCCTTGAACTCTGAACTACAAGACCGTATAGTTTCAGTGCCTTACTTTCAATTTCATCTAGTATTTAAAGCGGCTTTTGAATGACATGGCCGTAGTTTTTAAATTTAAATGACAAAAAAATGCCCAACCACCTCCAAATATATTAGAAATGGTCCTAGCTAAAGATATTTTGGGGCACAAGGAATTCCACAAAAATGATTAGAGCTTGTGGATACATTATTCACCTTAATAATAAAAATAAAAAGGATTAAAAATAATGAGCATCAGAGCTCTTCTTGGGCATCTGTGTGGCACCTTCGCTCATGCCACCACTACATATGACATCTGCCAAGTGCGCCACTCCGCTATTCATGCACTCCCTCCGTTTCGAAATACTTGTCACTCTGACTTTTCTATATACATTCTCTTTATTGTGTATGTGGACATAATATACATCTAGGTGCATAACAAAGGGATTTATCTAAAAAAGTCAGAATGACAAGTATTTTGAAACGGAGGGAGTAGCTACCGGCTCCTCACCCATGACACCGAAAGAGGCGCTGGAGCTGCAGAAAACAGTTCTTGCCCACGGCGGTGATGGGCCTCGACCTCCACCTCTACTCCTGGATGCGTAGGCGACGGCGTGGTCACACACAAAAAAAAATATTCTGTTGTAAAACCTGTTTATTTGGCCAAGTTTGTCAATGGAAACCATCTCAGAGGAACATGGTATTTATGCAACAAAAAATAAAAGCGCTGGAGTGCCCATATAGGTCCATGCATGCTGAACTAATCAGATGTGTAGAGTGTAGGTCATTGTATTTTAAGTACGTACATGTGCTGACAGACAGTTGACACTATGGCGATCAGCCCAAAACTCTTCCAAGCTGCAAATAAGCTGACAGACAGTTGACACTATGGCGAGCCCAAATCGAGCCAGTAACATGCACGCACGCACACCTTGAGCACCCACTTCAAGCCGATGGTCTTGTGACCGGGTGGGGGATCAACGAGACTCCAGGTCTTGTTCTCTTCGATCGACTGCATCTCCGCCTCCATTGCTCGCCTCCAGCACTGTTCCTTCTCGGCTTCCTTGAATGTTGCTGGTTCTTCTGCTGACGCAAACATCAGCCTCCCGTCGGCGAACTCACGTGGCACGGGGCCAGGCGGGGTGGCTGGTCCTAGCACGTCGTCGAGCTTGCGGAAGCGTGCTGGAACATCTTCGTCGTGGTCAGCATCCAGCATGTCCTCGTGGTCGAACGGCGGCGACACGAACTCGACGGGCTCGTGCTCCATGTGCGCTACGCCTGGTGTTGCCGTGTGTGGTGTCACACCCGGTGTCGTGGGCGTCGCGGCCGCAGGAGGGGAGTTCGCGACTGCAGGGCTCCTCCCTGCAGGCTCACCCCCCACGGCTTCCTCGGTGAGGGCCGGGTACTGGACGACGAACTCCTCCGCGCCGTCGTTCCCGCCGCCTCCAGCTTCCACGCCCCAGCTCCACTGGGCGTCCTCGTCGAACACCGCATCACGTGTCACACTGACACGCCCGTCCACAGGGTTGTACACCCTGTAGGCCATGGAGCCAGCTTCATAACCGACGAAGATCATTGGCGTACTCCAGTCTTCTAGCTTCTTGAGATGGGCTTCGTGTTCTTCACGTGAGCAATGCAACCGAAAGTGCGGAAGTAGCTCACCGCTGGGCGTTCGCCGTGCCAGGCCTCAAAAGGTGTTTTGTCGTCGAGGTTGCGCGTCGGCGATCTGTTGAGGATGAATACTGCTGTGTTCACAGCTTCCCCCCAGAATTTCCCGAGAAGCACCTTCGCCTTCATCATGCTTCGCGCCATGCCCACCACTATTTGATTCCGGCGCTCCACAACCCCGTTCTGCTGTGGGGAATACGGGGCTGTGAGCTGCCGCTGGACGCCTTCCACTGCGCAGTACGCCCCGAACTCCACCGAGGTGAACTCTCCACCCCGGTCAGTGCGCAACACCTTGTTGCCTTGAATCGCCGGATGGCTCCCGGCGCTTGATCCTTGGTTGCGAGAAGACACAACCACATGAATCGGCTCATGTCATCTACCAGCAACAAGAAGTATCTGTTCCCGCTTGGAGTCGTCGGCGTGATTGGGCCGCAGATGTCCCCGTGCACCAGGTCCAACACACCATCTGCTCTGCGCCGTGCCTGCGCCGGGAACAGGCTCCTCCCTTGCTTCCCAGCCAAGCAACTGTCACACACCTGATCGACGTGGTCGATGTGTGGCAGTCCCCGCACCATGCCGCCGCCTAGGAGCTTCCGCAACACCTGGAAGCTTATGTGCCCGAACCGCTGATGCCAGCGCCAGGCTTCGTCCGCCCGCCGCGCCGTCAGTGCCACCGGCCGAGCAATGTCGAGGCGAATGGTGTACACCCGAGTAGGGGAGCGCCGCACTCGAGCAAGCAACAGCCCCTGCTCGTTGCGGATCCGCATCACCCCGTGCTTGATGTGGATGTCATAGCCCTCCTCGTCCAGCTGCCCAAGCCCGATGAGGTTGGTGTCGAGGCGCGAGATGAAGTAGACGCCATTGAGCCGCTGGTGCTCTCCGTTCTTGCAGGAGAACACCACTACCCCCCGCCCTTCGATCTTGACCACCGACCCGTCGCCGAACCGCACTGAGCCGACGACGCCGCGGTCCAGCTCAGAGAAGACCTCGCGCTACCCGGACATGTGATTCGTCGCGCCCGTGTCGAGGTACCAGAGGGCGTCGTCACCGGAGCCCTCGCTGTTGAGCTGCGCGAAGACTTTCGCCTCCACCAGCTGCACTGGCCGCCGACCTCCTGCCGACGCAGCCACCGCCGGAGCTGGCTGCACCGACCGCCCATCTCCCGCTGGTGCCGGCTGCACCAGCCGCCCATCTCCTGCAGACACCACTGCCACCGGCGCTGGCTGCACCAGCCGCCCATCTCCCGCCGACACCACTGCCGCCGACGCCAGCTGCACCGGCCGCCCATCTGCTGCCGGTACCACCGCCGCCGGTATCGCCGCCGGGGGCGCGTTGACCTGCGCCGCGGATGGGGATTGCATGTGGATCGAGCAGACACGAGCCATGAGAAGCGTGGCTTCTTCTTCACCCGCCTGGGCCAGATGGGCCGCCTGATTTCTGGGCTTCGTCGGGCATTCGCGGGCCTAGTGTCCCGTCTTGCCACAGTGCCGGCATTGGTCCACCGGGATCTTTTGGCCCGGTCCAGTGCTCGGTCCTCCACCAGCTGGAGCACGACGCGCGCGCCCCTGGCGAACGCCGCCGGACTTCGACCCACCTGACGAGCTCTCTTCCTTCGGCTTCGACTGCGCCTCCCACTACTCCCGTGTGAGGTACATCTTCCCATCGGTGCGAGGTGGTGGCGCCTCGTCGTCCTCGGTGTCGGCCTCCTGTGCCGCACAGAGCCGCCCGCTGCAGTCCTCCAGCGTCAGCGTGCTGAGATCCGCCGAGACTTGAATCGCGACGGCCACCTGACGCAGGGACTTAGGGATGACTCGGAGCAGCTTCTCCACCACACGCCGCCGCGGAACAGTCTCGCCAACGGTCTCCAGCTCGGCGACGAGGTTCTGGAGGCGAAGCGTGAAGTCGTCCACGCCCTCGCCGGCGGTGAACTTTGCGTTCTCGAACTCCCGAAGAAGACGTTGCGCCTCCGTCTTCTGCACTTGGTCGCTGCCGACGCGCCGTGCCTTGATCGTGTTCCACGCCTCGAGCGCAGTCTCCTTTGCTGCGAGCGCCGCCACCATCTCCTGCGGCACGGCGCTCGTGATCGCGTCGAGCGCCATGCGGTCTTCCTGGAACGAAACATCGCCAAGCTCGATCGCATCCCACAAGTTGCGGGCCTGCAACTTGATCTTCATGACCAACGCCCACTGGGTATAGTTGGTCTTCGTGAGCTTTGGCCAGTTCGATGCTGCGCCGACGAACTCCCGCACGACACGAACCTTCTCACCGCTCCCGCCTTCACCGTCACCTTTGCCAGGCATCTTCGGCGAATGGGGAGGGGTCTTGATCTTGTCGTCGTCGCCGGTGGTGTTCTTCTTCTTGTCGTCAACAACGTCCGCCATGAGCGCGTAACGGATCGCCAGATCATGATTCCAGCGGCGGTACCTCGCCGCGATCGATTACCTCGGCTCCTCCTCCCGGCTCTGATACCAAATGTTGGAATTCCGGCAATCTCCCGTGGCCTAGAACTCACCAACACCTGCACTCATACACGAACACTAGGACTGGATGAAGAATAGAGACAAACAGGGTATTTTGTGCTGTGTAAAACTGGCAGTGTTTTCTGTATTTGATTGCTGAATATAAAGGGATTACAATAGCTAACAGACTCCCTAATTGTGGCTGCTAACAGCCCTACATGCACGGCATGCCGCATGACTTGGCTGCGCCATCCCACAGCACCACGCCACACCGCGCACTTCTCCTGAACTCTAGGACGCGCTCTGCATGTTGCAAGAGCTCCTACAGACCCGCTCAACCAAGCAACCGGTTGGCTTATTCAGCTAACACACGCACACACACAAGCATCAGGGTTACTCCTAACACTTTTTTTACTGATAGTCATATGTCACCACCTGCAGCGCATAGTAGAAGCATCTGTGAAGAGTTTTTTCCCCTCTACTTTTTAAGGTTTACAAAGGTGGGGAAAAGAGAGAGCAATTGGCAATATGGTGTTGAGTAGTTTGATGCGATAGCTTTTACATGTTCCTGATAATAGCTAGCCTTGCACAGGAATCAGAAAGAATAAGTGAAAAAATAATCCCCTGCATTAGCCTACTCTACCTGTACTCCTGAATCATTAGCCTGCAATGGGTTTTAGCCCTGCCGAGGCGGAGCAAGCGGTGGTTCAGGAGACGATGAGGACGTGCAGGGCGAACGCATGAGGGGATGTTGTGTATACGCTGGCTATATGCTCAAGCTCAGATCCATGGGAGTATTGGCAATGTTCATTTTAATTCTCATCGATGTTCAGAATTCAGAGCTGTGTGTTCTTGTCAGAGATGAAGAGTGGGAGGTACTGCTTGCAGAGTGTACTACTACCTCCGTCTCATATATGCGTGTTGCTGATTATGTTGTGTGATCGGCAACTTGCACAAAGAAACCATTGGTTCGGATGCACAATTACAGAGACACAGAAAGACGGTTCACCGACCATGTCATTCAAGCTCAAGAAGAGAGTGTGCACAAGCTGTGTGCTGCTCGATCTTACAAATAGCACCACTGTTAGGCTAGACATGTCGATCAGCAATGTTTTGCCACTTGCAGGCCGTGGCAGCACCAGACGGGGACAAGGTGGAGGTCATGATCCCAAATCTCAAGACCAAGTCAAATAGATCTCCACTCTCTCTACTCCTTGCCCCACCTGCCAAAACTGCTCTACAAGCTACCAAATTGACTCCAACCAACTAGCAAAGCAGAGCAGAGGGACTTGACCACAAATATCACAAAGGAATAACATGTTCATATTTGGCCCATCAAAATTTTAGCTTGTTTTGTTTTGATCCCCTGAACTCTGAACTACAATACGGTTTAGTTTCAGTGCCCTTACTTCCAATTACGTCTAGTATTTAAAGCGGCTTTTGAATGACATGGCCGTAGTTTTTAAATTTAAATGACAAAAAAAATGCTCAACCACCTCCAAATATATTAGAAATTGTCCTAGCTAGAGATATTTTGGGGCACAAGGAATTCCACAAAAATGATAAGAGCTTGTGGAATGTGTATACATTATTCACTTTAATAATAAAAATAAAAAGAATTGAAAATAATGAGCGTCAGAGTGTGCTCTTCTTGGGCATCAGTGTGGCACCTTCGCTCATGCCACCACTACATACGACATCTGCCAAGTGCGCCACTCCGCTATTTATGTACTCCCTCCATTTCGAAATACTTGTCATTCTGACTTTTCTACATAATTCCCTTTAATTTGGCGAGCTCAAAACTATTGCAAGCCGCAATTAAGCCTCGGAGATGGATCGAGCCAGTAACATGCATGCGTGCACATGTGTATGCTTTTGACTCCCAGCTGGCTGTCGATCTCGGCATGCACCTCCGATCCGATCCGATCCGATTCTCTTCGCGTGAACAGAAACCAAGCACAGGAAGTTGAAGCACGGGAAGTGGAGTTAGTTGCCACCTGCTTCAGCGGCAGCCATGGCGAATATCATGGCGTATTGGCGTATCAAGATAACAGATCTAGATAAATAAATTATTAATCCTGTGATTAACTAGAAAGTATTAATTATTAATTCCTCGAAGGTGTTGAAGGTGAGACGAAATTAATCACAGATCGATACACAGATTCAGAAAAAAGAGTACAGACTGTTAGCAAATAATGCGAAAACAAGATCGAACACGAGACACAATTTTTACGTGGAAAACCCTTGCGGGAAAAACCACGGGCGCCAATCGGCGATCTTCACTATGATGAGAGAGTTACAACGCAGGGAATACAATGAGCCCTCTTGCTCTTCCGTGTGGCTTACAAGATGTATATATATGGTGGACTAAACTGACTGCAGTCAAATACGAAAACAAATCCGCTAAACACATAACCCGAACCGTGGGCCCTCCAGGCGTCCCCATAAGACTCACGTTAAGAATTCGGATCATATCCAACACAGACAGGGCGGCTGGTTGCCTCTTGGGGCTCATTTTCAGCCAGGCGTTGAGTCTGATCTCTCTCAAGATTCTTCTGAGTTGTGTCCTGGATAGAAGTCAACTAGCCTGGCTGCTGGCTCTATTGTCATAGGGAGCAGCTAGGTCACCTTGGTCTTGATCTTGTCCTTGTCCTTGTTCTTGTTGTGAAATCCTCCTTTTTTTCATCAACTTGTTGACCTTTCTCATGAAGAGAGCCATTTGCTCGGGTGTCATATCATCATCACTACTATCTTCATCTTCAATCTTGACAATTGTCTTGGATGATGATGAACTTGCTTTCTTGTCTTTGATGATGTCACTAGCTTTGAGTGCTACCCCATTGTTCTTTTCAATTTGCTCGTGCAAGTTTGACATTTCTTGAGATAGCTTTCACTCCTTGACGGTGATGATATGTTTTTCCATTCTTCCAATAACATCTGCCGGAGTAAACTTCTTAAACCCTCTTTTCTCCCTAATCAAGGTGGGGAGTTGTATATCTCTTGCCATATAAGCGGATAGAATCTTGTCTACCACTTCTCTTCTTCCCCATCTTGTACTTCCAAGTGACTTGATCTTGTTGATAATTTTATTGAGATGGTTCTACATGTCTTGTGGTGACTCATCTTCCTTGATGATGAATCGGTTGAGTTCACCTTCCAAAGCTCTTATTCTTCCTTCTCTAACTTGCCTTGAGCCTTTGTGGTTGATGAAAAGTGTTTCCCAAACTTCTTTTGCGGACTTCACGCTATCAACCTTGTCATATTCTTCGGGACTTAGTGAACTCTTGGTGATGCGTAATGCTTGATAGTTTCCCTGAATGTCATTTGCTTGCTCTTGTGTCAAAGTGGCATCTCCGCTTGGAAAAGTGACTCCCCTGTTCAGAATAGACCAAAGTGCGGGATTCACCACCATCAAATACTCCTCCATCGAGTTCTTCCACTTGGAATAACCAACCCCATCAATTTGGGTTATCTTTCTAACATGGAGAGACCTCGAGGAGTCATTAAAAATCAAGCGAGAATAATCATAAGGGATTCGATGAAATTCCCTTTCACGAGCCGAGCGTGTTGATCTTTCATCATCACATTCATCATCGCTATCGGAGGTTTCCGCACCATCAACATTTGCTTGATGACTTGTGCTTGCACCACCGTCACCGCCACCCGGACCACTTGTGTTACCTCCTACGGGCTGATTGGGAGGTTGTTCGACACTGGTGTTGGTCAAGTCCCCTCCGAGTATTGGCGCTTGATTCTCCGGATTCAACTCTCTTCTATCTAAGCGGTTAACCTTCAACGGGAGAGACTTGGCTCTGATACCAATTGAAAGGATCTGAGATGCCAACTAGAGGAGGGGGTGAATAGTTGGACCTGAAATTTCACACTTGAAAACAAGTTTATCAGATCAACTCCGAAGTCTCTGGAGATTTGTCCGGAATTTCCAGAGGTTCCGGAAATTCCAAAGAAATCTTCAAATTCTCTGAAGTTGTTGAGGGGCGAAACTAAACCAGGCCTAAATCAAGCTACAAAGTAAATCGTTGAAAATAGGTTATGTACCAACACCCTAAAAGCCACCTGCAACAGATAGGACACAAAGAAACCTTCTAGAAAAGCCGCCGCCGCAAGAGGAGGGAGAGAGTGGGATGAGCTCGTCGCAAGGATCAACACCGGCGGAGGGAAGGAAGCAAGAGGAGGACTCCAAGTCGCTGGCCTAGGGGTGCTCCCAAGCTTCATCGACGACGTTCTCCGGAGTCTCCATCACCCCTACGTGCTTCAATCCTTGTAAGATGATGGGGTAATGTCTCCGTTCATCCCTAGGGTTAGATGGATACATGTTATGTGATCGCTACATGAACCCTATGCCTTTCGATGCTTAATGGTCTATGTCTTTGCGAATGCTTTATTTACATATGTATGTATAACATGTGGTCTTAGTAGGGTTTGTGGTAATCGTGGTGATTAGCTTAACCCTATGGATGCTTAGATATAGAAGCGGTTATACGTGAAAGTGGTTGATTACCTTGCGTAGTGACAGTATGATTTAGGGAAAAGGCTTAGCGGCCGCATAACCGCCATGAAGCTAATGTATGTAACACCTTTTTCATGTAGTAGATGCATGTTCATGAGATCCTAAACCCTAGGGAGGGAACGCTTATCTACCTTAACATCTCTCTTGTATCCACCCTTTGCCATCTAGTTTAACCTTAGATTCAATCTTAGATTAACTTAGGTTAGATTGCTTTTACCTTAGAGTAACCTCTCTTTCAAGGCTTTCAATCAACTAGATTAGTGCTTGGTTAAGCGCTAGCAATCCCCTTGCTCCACGATTGACAAGAACCTTGGGGGTCACCCTGTGGTGAAAAAGGTGTAGGTCCGTACGCTTTCGGATCGAAGGTTGTTACGTGTTTCAACCATCAACACCCACGGGGACCCAAACTAACTTCATTTCTTACACCACCGAGGAAATACCCAAGGGCCCCTATACCAGCCACCTGGCCAAAGGGGAGGGCCAGCTGGGCCCACAAGGGGTCGGCCGCACCGTGGGTTCGGCCGAACCGCCTTAAGGCCGGCTGATCCCCACCTTCCACGTGTTGGTTCCTGATTGGCCTTAGAGTGGATTCCCGGGATGTTTGCGGTGTTCTCGCACCAGTGCCCGAGCCTATAAATAAGAGAGGAGGTTCATTTCTAAGCAACTCAACTTGTAACACCTATACCTGAGCATTTTTAGCTCGGCCCGGCCCGGCCTACTGGCCCGACCCGAACCCGACCCGCCCACGAACCTTACTGGGCGGGTGTGGGCACAGATCTTGCAGCCCCCGAAAAAGAATCTTGGCCCGAAATGCCGTTTTTAGCTATTTTACACTATAAAATGCGTGGGCGGCCCGCCCAAGCCCGGGCCCGGCCCGAGCCCGGCCCGAAAATTGAGGCCCGACGCGCCCAGTGGGACGGTCATGGGCAGGATTTTCTCGACCCGAAATAACTGGATTTTTTCGACCCGGCCCGGCCCGCCAAATGCTCAAGTCTAGTAACATCTCTCTCACTTTTTGTTTCCAAGGCTAGGAGGTAGGATAGAGTAGTTCTACTTCAGGTTCCAAGTCTATTTGGGATCTAAGGTATGAGTCCTCTTGTATCTTTATTTCTTTGTATGACTTTGTTCTACTTCAGTTATTCAGCTATTTCATATAAAGTAGTGCTAGCATGCATGGGTGATTTGTTCATGTGTTCATCATTTAGAGGCTACTGTTCTTCATGAACAAGGCCTTTTGATCCAGTTGACGGATGATTTATTCATGTTTTCTTCGTTTGTTCATAAGTTAGAGGCTCGTGTTCTTCGCGAACCCGATCCTTTGATCTTACGGAATAGACGTAGAAGAACACGAATCCGTTTGTTAGATTACATGTTTGTGTTGTATGAAGTTCGAGTTTAAGCTACGGTACTCAGTGTAAGTGGCTAGTTATCTGGTGGCTCTGACCTGGGTCAAAATAGCCCAGGCAGGTCAGGGTCTAGTTAACAATGCAAGCATGGTGCCTGGGTTGAGTAGCTGCATTGCATATGAGCGTGCCCCACGGTTTGTCTTGAGGTAGGCCGCGGTAGTGACAGTCGTTGGACCCTTTGTATTCCTCCACATTTGGGTATCGCTATAGGAGTCTAAAATCTAGCAACCGACACCGTCTAGAAGCGGTGTGGGAAGCTAGCTCCCCGTTTGTACCTGGGTGCTGAGCTGACCTTCATATAATGCTTATGTGCCTAACTTGTTTCTGCTGACTTTGTATGTTTAGTACCTTAGAACCTAAAGCTAACTCGTATGTTGCCTCCTAAGCCATAGTGTTCCTTTGAGAGATGAGTTCAAGTGTGTTCACACTACCCCATCATTTTCATATATTACCCCTGTAATTGAGAACCTGATTTAATTATGTCTATGATTTATATTCATTGCAATAATGTTGGTCTTGTTGTTATCCAACCCGCCTTCCTTGGATTCGATACCCTTTGGAATACTCTCTTGGGGAAATGCTACAATCGTATATCCATGCGCTTGTGGATTCTTTGTGATTGTTAGGATTACCATCAGACATTTCTGACATCGTTGCTAGGAACTCACGAACTTAGCAGCGACGTTAAGAAATGCCAACAGAGGGCAAGGAGGTGTTTGCGGGCGGCGGTAGTTCGGGGTGCGACCGCGCGTCTGTGAGAAGCAGCGAATGCGGCGCGGAGGAGGATGGGAGGTGGAGTGGGATCCAGATAGGGTTAATGAAAACAGGCCGGTGCTATCTTTCTCTCTTTTTTGCAAATGGTGGGGCTCTCTTAGTAGGTGAGAGTTGCCACCGGGCTCCCACTGGGTCTCACCAAATTACGGGTCGTGCCAAGCCAGCCCACGTGCCTGGGCCGGGGTGCAGCCCAGGCACGACCCTGTGTATCATGACGTGTCGTGCTCGGACCGGGCCAAAATAGCGGACTTCGTGTGGTGTGTCGTCGTGCCTCGGGTTGCATGGAAAACTGTACTGCCTTTCTTTTTTATTTGGCGCAAGCACAACAGGTACTCCCTCTGTCCCATAATGGTAGTCGTCGTTGGTATTCGTGCCACAAGTTTGACCGAATTTGTAGTGCAACATTTGTATCTTCAAATAATTTTGTTAAAAAACTAGATTCAAACATTTATCTAATGATATTAATTTTATATCATAAATATTAATATATGTATGTATATATATATTAAATCAAAATTGTTATTCGAAAAGCGAAAACTCCCGTCATTTCGGGACGGAGGGAGTAGACTACACTGCACCCGTACCGACCACACCGGTTGCCTGCATGCGCGCATGCACTAACGCCTTTACTATTTCCGCCGTAATATTAGTTTTCCAAGGACAGATCATGTAGGTTAGTAGTACAAACAGTAATAATTATTGGCCTAAATAATCGGTAGCGTCATGCTCATGTGGGGATCATGGCGTAAGCAAACCACAGCTCAGCCATGACACTACGAAACGACTCCTCCCTTGGTCTCAAAATTGAATAGAAGACACCATCTGACTTGACGTGTGGTCTTTAAAATTATACACACAAATGCTGTGGTCTTGTGCAGGCCGCCTATAAATACCTCCCCCTCCCGCTTGAGAAGAACCAACAACCAAACACACACAAGATAGCGAGGTTTAGTTGTGAGAGAAACAAAAATGTCGGCGTTGCCAAGATGCGTCGCTCTCCGCTCAAAGCATGACAACAGCTACCTGCGCTCCGTGCACGACGAGAGCCACGGCGGCAGCTTGGTCGAGCTCGGCCATAGCGATGGCGGCCTCATGAACCCACGCGCCAGGTTCTACCTGGAGCCGTCCAAGGAGCACGAGGGGCTTATCCACGTCAGGTGTTGCTACAACAACAAGTACTGGGTGCCCCAGCAGCGCGTGCTTCCCGGCGCCGGCGGCAACGCTGGCTGGGTCATTGGCACCGCCGATGAGCTGGAGGAAGACCTGTCCAAGCCGTCGTGCACCCTAGTGAAGATCCCCATCGCCGGCGAGCAAGCAGCAAAAGAAGATGGCTCCACCTGCAGGTTTTACATACTTTACATATACGGTACTTCTCCGTTAATTATTATTATAGTTGCTTATTTTCTTTCTTTTGATTTTGAGAAGGAGGAAGCTACCAAAAAAAAAGATTTATTATAGTAACACTAAATTGGTAGTTTCCCGATCAGTTAAGAGCAACTCTAACAATTTCCAAAAAAACCTTCCCAATCTATTGGCGCTTGGAAAAACACCGGCACTTGTGCGCAAAAATGTGTGTGTGGGAATCGCGTGTATCCATCGGCCAATCTAGAGGTGGAAGGGTGTGGAAAAGAATAAAGAGTAGAAAAGGGTTCTTGGTACAATTGTATAAGAAAGACAAAAAATATATATATAATTGGTTAGGATAATTATGAAATAGTATATTATTCCTGATGCAAAGTTGACTTCTATATTTTAGAAGCGAATTATTAGAAACTATTGGAGTCGATCTTATTTATTGCTCCTAATACCTTTTTGGAACTATGAAAAGACCATGGTTTTTTTGGAAGAAATTATTAGGTATTTTTGGAGATGCTCTATTTGGGTGGGGGCGGGGGGGGTGTTGTTTAAAACTCTCATAATCATATGCACTATACGCCATATCATTATCCACTAGATCATATATTTATGTGTTCAACCGATTTTCTGTGGTTAATATCATGTCTTTGTGAGTACAATGCCTCAAAATTCCCGTAGTAGAAAAAAATGTAGGATCAATAATTTAGAATGGTTCTCTCAACAAAATTATCATGCTTCCATATATAATGTTGTTTACAAAAGAATATTGTGATGCAATCACTTTGATGTTGCTACTTTCACATTGCACCTTAAAATTTTATTTAAAAAATTCTCACAGCAACACGCAGGGTATCACCTAGTAATAAGGAAAGAGGAAACTCTCACGCCTCTTCACCTGAAATTCCAATAGGGTATTAAACCATATATCCAACATAGTAGACTCGAGTTAATTAATTCTTTGTTTATACATACATGACAGCTTCCTCCATTCCGAGCTAGGAAAATATGCTTGTACTCTGTCATCCCCGTTGTCCATACGCTCCTACATGCAAATAGCATCACATGAAGAAGAAGCAGATCGTCAAGACGGCGGCGGCGGTCTCATTGATGCCTTCAGTGTCATTGATGTGTCGGACCAGAAGCAGTTGCCCTTATATGTTGCTTTCAAAGGTGACGACGGGTGTTTCCTTGCGGCAAAATACGAGAGAGATCTCAATTGGCTTCAATTTAGTGGAGCCGATCTTGGAGATTCAAGAGTGTTGAATACTACTTTCACCAATGATGATGGAGTCGTCCGTATAAAGTCGAACTATTTTGGCAAGTTTTGGAGGCGCAGCCCAAACTGGATCTGGGCTGATTCAGATGACACTGCCCATGACAACCCTGACACATTATTTAGGGTGACCACTGGGTCTGACTTCATCGCTCTCCAAAACTTGGGCAACAACAATTTCTGTAAGAGGTTAACCGATTATTGGGAAAATTGCCTCAATGCTGCTGTTGGTTCCATCACAACTGAAGCAAGATTACAGTGCTATGAACCAGTTCTTACCCGACACATCCACAATGTCAATTTTCGCCAGTCTGAAGCTAGGATGTATACCAAAGGTATTGATGACCTTCATAGCCAAACTGTTAAAAACCAGACCAGTACAACAAACAAAACCACGTTAACCTTCACCTACACAAGCACGGTGGCGACTACCTGGAGTTCTACTGTTTCAATGAAGTTGGGAGTCAAAACCACTCTTCAGTGCGGGATCCCATTTGTTGTCGACGGGAAAATTGAGATTATTGCTGAATTCAGTACATCATATTCCTGGGGAGAAACCAAAACTGAACAAAACCAAATTAGCAAACAAATTACCGTTGATGTTCCCCCAATGAAGAAAGTGACAGTAAAAGCGATAGGATCAAACGGTGTCTGTGATGTTTGTTGGCCTCACCCAGGAACGCACGTTCCCGCCACTCGCACCTCGCCTCACCACCACTAGCGCTCACACTCGCGGGAGACCGAAGGTAGAAGATGAACAGTAGCAATGGCGAGGAATGCCGCGGAGCCAAACTGCTCCTGTATCTTGGCGCTTTCTACATTGAAAGGGACTCGGCCACAAAATACAATGGAGCACAGGGGTACATATAGGCCACGGACTCACCAGGAGCTAACCTCCACGTCCGGCGTTCATGCCACGATCCGCAGGTCACGCTCAGCGACATCCGAGAGCCTCTCGCTCCTTCGTGCGTCACGGCTTCTCCATGCGATTCGGCAACCACGCACACCACTCCAACTAACCTCCTACGACTCGATCAACACAGCAGCCACGGCGCAACAGACTTGCACACGTTCTGCACCTAAACTCGACACGCACGTACAATAATCAGACTCATGCACGCGACACACACGCACGTACACGACCTGGACGCATCACGGCCACACCGCGACACGTTTATTCCTAACAATCTCTCCCTAAACGTGACTCCCCCCAACCTACGACGTCGCCGCCCATCCTGACACACAGGACGTCGATTCTCCGTCGACCATCACAGGGACTCCAGGGCCGTCGCACGCTCGCCGTCGCCTTGATGCTGCAGCTCCCTTCGTCGTCGTCGTCCCGCGGCCGCCGCTACAGCCAGCAGTCCTGACGCGAACCACGCAGCATGCCTCCCGCGAACGTCACAGCCTCCTCTTCTTCTCTGGCGACACACGCCATCCTCCGCAGCACCTGCACAGCGTCACCGTGAGCCACTTGCTCGCCTGAACGACGCGGCAACACTTGCTCAGCGTCGCCGTGAGCCACTAGCTCGCCGAACGACGCGGCAACACCCGCTCAGCGTCGTCGTGAGCCACTAGCTCGCCGAACGACGCGGCCTCCGTATTCTTCCTCAGCGACACACGCCGAGCTCCATCGACGCCGGCGACCACGCACAGGACCAACACGGTCTGGCGACCTCGCCACGTCCCGCCAGCACGCTCCTTGCCGCTGCCTCGCCGTCGCGCACACCGCTGACCGGCGCACGTACGGCACCCGCGCTGCGCCTCACGCGCGCGCCATGCTGCGCTCGCGGCTCCGCCGGCCCGGCCGGCACGTCGTCGGCCGCCTCCCTTTCTCGACAAAGCTCTTGATACCAAATGTTGGCCTCACCCAGGAACGCACGTTCCCGCCACTCGCACCTTGCCTCACCACCACTAGCGCTCACACTCGCGGGAGACCGAAGGTAGAAGATGAACAGTAGCAATGGCGAGGAACGCCGCGGAGCCAAACTGCTCCTGTATCTTGGCGCTTTCTACATTGAAAGGGACTCGGCCCCAAAATACAATGGAGCACAGGGGTACATATAGGCCACGGACTCACCAGGAGCTAACCTCCACGTCCGGCCTTCATGCCACGATCCGCAGGTCACGCTCAGCGACATCCGAGAGCCTCTCTCTCCTTCGTGCGTCACGGCTTCTCCATGCGATTCGGCAACCACGCACACCACTCCAACTAACCTCCTACGACTCGATCAACACAGCAGCCACGGCGCAACAGACTTGCACACGTTCTGCACCTAAACTCGACACACACGTACAATAATCAGACTCATGCACACGACACACACGCACGTACACGACCTGGACGCATCACGGCCACACCGCGACACGTTTATTCCTAACAATGTTCCCTTCTCATACAAGCAGAAGGATGTTCTGCTCAATGGGGAGGTGGTTACCAAGGAGTTCACTGATGGCATGTATTTTGGTGTTAAAACCTCCGATATCACGTTCGATATCATAGAAGAAGACCTGTAGTCAGTGAGGGCCGAGAAGAAGCATGCATGGGTCGTGGTTTATTTCTGGTGCTCACAGTCGTCGAGCTGGTTTGTGTTTCCCTTTTCTTGTATGTTCAGAATAAGAGGCTATATATGCCTGTGTCCATCAATCTAGTGGTGTGTGGTTGTGTTTCCCTTTTCTTATATGTTCAGAATAAGGGGGTCTATGCAGTGGCGAAGTTGGCGGATTTTGACGCCTAAGGCCACTTAGTAAACGTTTATACACTCAATCTCAATGTAGTACACATAATAGCGATAATCGCAATAACGATAGTTCATATATCCATAGAAGTGCTTAAAATGCACGATTTAGACCAATACATCACAATTTAAGACACTGTGGCATAATAAATTTGATAAAATAAATACCTAACTAGTCCCGGTCTCGATCTGGTTCATCGTCGACTCCCCACATATCACAGATATCACAGAAGTAAGGATACCCGAACCGAAATAGCGAAACAGGTAAATTAAGAAATATGCAAAATATAATTGAATAGCAGAAATCTACAGTCCTACTCCTCTTATTCATTGACACTAATTGAGTATTGGAGAATGCAAATCTACAATCTACAAATGACAAATCAGTAGATAAATATATCAGTTCCTCTACACAGCTACATTATTGACAATTTCTCATGTGGTTTGGGAAATGGTAATTCCAATTTGGCAATTTCCAAACATAATTGACTACTTGAGTTATAGTAACTCACTGATTTATGGCCACCGAGCCCAGTCCTGCCTGTGCCCTGCTGCTGTGCGCAGTGCGCCTGTCGGCCTGTGCCCTGTGGCCTGTGCTGCAGTGCTGCTTGCCGCTTGCTTGCCGCCTGGCGGTGCGCAGTCCGCCGGCGGCCGGCCCGCCCTGCTGCAGTGCTGCTGCTGGCCTGCTACCGGTGCCGGTCGCCGCCGCGGCTTCGCCCGCCCTTCTGCAGTGCGCGCCACCGGCCTGCAGCCAGGGGAGGAGGCAGGGAGGGGAGCTGCCGAGCTGGGGCATGGGGAGGAGCTCTTGAGGGCGCCGCGCCGTCGGCCGCTAGGTTTCGAGGGATATTTAACTTTTTACCATTATAACGGATAGCCACTCTTTAATTGTCATTTTAACGGTGCCAATTATTTATAAGTCAGTGATGTTGCAAAAGAAAAACATATTTACTACTTTTGCCCATGTGGCACGCCAGGTGAGGAGTCCACGCTGGATCGAGGGCACCCGTACGTGTAAAATGTCCTTCGTGCCCTTTTGTCCTCTTCCTCCTCCTCACTCTCTACGGTCACTTACATGTGGGACCCACGTGTCAGGTCATCTTCAACCTCACCTTCTTCCTCCTCTTCGAGCTGACGAGCTCCCCCTGCTTCCCTTCTCCTCCACCTCCCTGTCCTCCTCCTCCTCCTCTTCGCTCCCCATCCCGAGCTGGTGGCCGCCGTGGCCTTCGCGTCCCACTTCCTCCCCGCCCGCCCCGCCAAGACAGGGCTCCCCGCCGCCGCGGCACCTTCCCCGGCCACGACCGACGGTGGCGGCGCCCACCATCTCTGGCATCTCAAATCAAATCAATTGATGGCCGTAACCACCTTCACAATAAATCAACGAAGAAATCAAATCAATAATGAGGGACACAACAGCAGCGTCTATCCCTGAACCGTCACGGCTTGCTTGTGATTGCGAGCACGCGGCCTTAGATGGGGTGGAGCCGGTCGTCCAGGGAGCCTGCCGCCTAGGGAGCTTGGGGGTCGGGTGGGTGGCCGAGCGCAGGCCCCCAAGGAGCTCCGGTGGAGGTCGCGTACGGGGAGGAGCAGGGTTGCGTCACCGCAGTCATCGGCAATGGGAAGAACACGAGAAGGAGGTGTGGACGGCGCGGACGTAGCGCGCGCACCGCGTGTGCACCCACACGCTGCACTCGTCGCAGCTGACCATCTCGCCGTTGTAGAACGTGACGCCGCATGAGCAGTCCACCGTCCACGAGCCGTCGACCCAGTCATTGGCGGGATTGGGGGCTGGGGCCGCCGCCGCCGCGGCGAGCAACTGCGAGGCTGCGTGACGATGGGCGATGCGGGGGCTGCGAGATGGCGTCGGGCGGCGGAGGGCAGCGAGACGGCAGCGCGGGCAGGCAGTTGAGGGGGGTGGGGAGGAGGACGACAGGCGATGTGGGGGGCTGCCGGCTGTGAGACACAGCGGCGGCTGGGCATCGTATTGCGCCGGCGGGATGTGCATCGTATAGAGACCGTCTATGCCTGAGTCCATCAATCTAGTTGTGTGTGGATGATGTCTTTGATGTACCGTACCCTAATTAAAACCTAAATTCAGTTTGTGCTGGGTTCGACCAAACAACCAATGCTACTGTAATGAATTCAGTTATGTGGTTTGCAATCTCTACATGTCTACTAGTACTGTAATCAATTCAGTTTGATCACTACAGGTCTTGAAATCTCTACATGTTCACTACAGGTCTTGCTCACGGCATGGCAGGGCTTCTTAGATGGCCTTTTTGTAGCATCAGTTTGAGGATCCCTGATGATGATACTCATAAAAGCAAGTATATACAGCAAGAGGGAGGCCATTGCGTCAGGCACGTTGTTGGGGGGTCCGAAAATCGGATAGGATCCCCGAACACAAGATTCCAGAACAATCGCACGAAAGTAAGAATGAGAGAGGGGACAAGGAATCCCCGAAATTCTGTCTCTGCCTCAAAAGTTACGAATTCCTTTACACGTGCCCTCGAACCCCCTTTTATAGGGAGGTGAAGGGACTTTTACATTCCGAGATTGTCCTCGAATCTAAAGAATATTCTAAGTGTGAACATGTACAAGAATGTCTTTTACACTCCGTGATTTGCGGAACTAATTTCACATATTTACAAGTCTGCCATCAGTTCACATCTCGAACCCAGACTTTTGAGGCATTGTCTTTGACTTGGTCTTCCTTTGACCTTCGACCCTTCATTCATGAAAATCGCCAATCACCCAGATCTCCGAACTGAGCTTCAGAGTTCATAGCCGACGAGAAGTCCGTTAAGATATCCGAAGTTTCCATCTTCACAATTCCCCGAACTCCTCAGGTTTCCGCAATCCTGAAGCGAAAGACAGGCTTGCGATCCAAAGCTTATTCGGCAATTACTTCGCACAACATTAGAGAGTCAGTGAATCATGTAAGAAACAACAAAACACCTTCCTGAACACTTTTATGTTATGACACAGTCTTGCGATCCAGCGACTCATCTCCGAATACTTTTACGAATTCGCAGAAGTCTAAGCTACTCCGAAGTTTCGAGGGTGAAAGGTTTTTGCCCAATTCCCCAACACACGTGAGATACAAGGTTCTTCATTTGCTTGGAGTTGGAGCACACCGTGAAGCACCGGCCCGGCGATATCTTTTTTTTTTTTTGACAAACATACCTGTATTAAACTGAAGAGTACCGTACAAGGACGAGAACACATACAGGTACATCCTGGTAGGATACAGAGGACAGCTATTCCACCAGACTAATTACACAAAGGTCCCTAAGAAAACAAAAATTACATTCGGGTCCCTGAGACCTTTGCAGGCCGGGTTCCGTCGCCGTCGGTCACCGTCGGCGAACTCCCGAGCCAATCGCCACCAGCCCTTGGTCCACCAGACCTCCATCACCATCAGGCTTTGAAAGGAGCCGCAGAAGAAGCTCGCCACCATGGACAAGCAGAAGCTGTCGCTGGAAGTTCGTCGGCCGGGGACGCACCCCAAGATCCGGTGGCCATGGATCCAGATCCGCCGGCTCAGAAGATGGATGCGCTGTGCTGGTGCCGCCGCATGAATGGATCTGCTCCACTCTCCTATCTTCCACAAACACCAGCATTGCCTCTCCATCCACCGAACAAAAGCACAACGGACTCACCTCCCTTCCGGTTCCAAGACGATGAGCCGTCGCCGGGCAACTCCTGTACAAAGGCTCCACCATGGGAGCACCACCTCCACAGACCCGCCGCTGGCGCCGGAGTGGAGCACCACCGGGGCGAGGAAGAGTCCGAGAGGACTTATTCCGACGCGCCGCCGCCGCCGTCGCCTCGTCGTCGGCGCCTGGACACCAAACCCTAGACAAGCTAGGACCTAAGCTACCCTGTACACCACCCGCTGGCAAGACCCGCGCGGTCTCCGCCACCTCGCGACGGCCTTCAGGCCATAGGAAGCGGAGGAGACCGCCGGCCCCGCCGACGGCGACCGCGCGGCCTTTTTTCTCCCCTCGCAACTGTAGCTGGACGAGAGGATTCGAGAGAACTCTGTCCGAATTGGATGGGGGTTTTGCCCGGCGATATCTCGTCGAAGAGACAGAGAGCCCACCCAAGCCGATCGTTGGGCTCGGCTCAGTTGAAACGTTAGGATATGGTTGATTAGGGTCCCATGACGGCTATGGGGGATACAGGAGCCCATCTGCACCACTGAAAAAGCCCAGGCAGGTTTAGGAAAGAGGAGGCGGCCCATCATCTCCCGATGGCGGGAACGCCATCCGATACCAACCGATGGCGGGAAGCCGGGAACGGCATCATAACTGAGCACAATTCCGTTCCTCCCCCTGGATGTTATTTTGCTCGTGAATTTTACTTGATTTTGCAATTGATCCACGACTACAAGTAAGATCTCGAGCACCGCAATTGACCAATAAAACATACAAACAACGGCCGCCGGAGGAACATTACCAAATTTGGAAAAAAAAACAGAAGCGGCCATCTCAGCGTGCAGTGCAGTAGAAAATGGAGATCGTCTGCAATATTCTCAGATAGTGCCAGTACGTTTCAAAATAGAGCTCTTTTCTGGTGAACAGGAGCCAATAGCAGGTGTCGCGGCCTAGTGACTCCGTCTAGATGTCGCCGAAGTCCACGTGCTAGAGTTTGCCGAGTACCGGCAGTCGACTTCGTCGCCCTCGTTGCCGGCCACGAATGGCACACACCACGGCCCCACAAGTCGGGCACCGCGGCCCCACCGACTGGCTGCCGCCGCACCACCCCACTGTCGCCGCCGCCACCTTAGGCTGGGCACCGCGGCTGCACCGTGGAAGGAAGTCGCCGCGCGAGGAGGAAGCCGACGAGGAGGAGAGGAGGCCGTGCCCGCCGCGCCGGAGTAGAGGCAATGGCCGCCGCACCCAGAGAAGAAGGCAGCCGTCCTCGAGATGCGTGGTCGCCGGAGGTGAGGACACGCCGGAGGGGAAGAAGAGAAGGCCGCAAATCTCGCCGCAGGGGAAGTGGAAGCCGCCGAGGAGCTCTTGCTCCTCTTGGTCCCGGCATGCTCGCTCCTCGCCGACGGGGAAGTGGAGGCCGCCGAGGAGCTCCCGCGTCCTCCCGGTCCCGGCGTGCCTGCTCCTCACCAGCGGACAACAGCTCCTCGCGTGCATGTGCTAGCGTAGAGGACAGTGTGCGTGCTTGCGGTGGGGTGGTGCAACGGTAGACGCACATGGGCAGGCCGACGCGGGGCAGCAGCCGCGGCGCTGTAGCGGGGGAGGGAGATGAGGAGAGGGGTGGCGGGGGCGCATGGTGGGGGTGGGAGGCGCGCCGCTGCTCCATGCACCGCGCCGCGCCGCAGGAAGTAGGGGCGGCGGGATGTGAGGAGGGAGGTAGATGCGGAAGGGATAGGTGAGGAAGGGAGGAGGGTGGGCTTAAATACCCTAGGGTTTGTGGGGTGGGGGTAGTGGGATGGCGGTTTATTGGGCCGATTGGCCCATTAGGCTTTGACTTGAGCCCATGACGGCAAAAGTTTTTTTAAAAAAAATACATCTAATGCATTTGATTAGTTAAATATAGCAAACACATACAAAAATGTACCAAATTTTAATATGAAGTTGCACATGTTGTTTGTTGAGAGTAGAAAAAAATTGAATTCAAATTTCAATTTGAACATCACTTTACCTACAAATCTACTCGTTTCTTTCTTAACTATATCTTCGGAGATGTTCATTTTGTAAGCAATGTACATGACAAAATATGCGAAACACATTCACTTTTTTGCCACAGGTTCCGTGTATGATATCACGAGGTATTTACAAATTTCATAATTTTTAAACTTCATTTGCATTTTTAAAAATTTTAAAATCATTCGGTCGGGGGTCTTTCATCGTGTTTCCTAGACAAGATGTTGGAGATTTCTTTTCATTTTATGGGAAGGTCTCAAATTTGACTAAATAACATGAATATCATTTTTCCACTTATTTTCTTATTGTTCGAATCAGTTGCAGTTCAAATTTGACTTGATTCAAAAAAGTGCTTGAAATGTAATTAATTAGTTAAATATAGCAAACAAATGCAAAAATGTATAAAATTTTAACATGGAGTAGTACATGTTCTATGTGAAGAGTATAAAAAATTTTGAATTCAAATTCCAATTTGAACATCACGTTGCCTACAAACCTAGTTGTTTTCTTCTTAACTTTATGAAACTTCTTTGGAGATGTTTCAGTTTCTAATCATCATGCGTGACAAATTGTGCGCAACTCACTCAATTTTTTTCACAACCTCCTTGTATGATGTCATGAGATATTTACAAATTTCATGATTTTCAGACTTCATTTGCATTTTTTAGATATTCGTGCGTGCGTCTGTTATCGTGTTTCCTGGACAATATGTTCGAAATTTCTTTTGATTTTAGGGGTAAGGTCTCAAATTTGGCTAAATAACATGAATATTATTTTTCCACTTATTTTCTTCTACTAGTTAAATAGAGCAAACAAATGCAAAAATGTATCAAATTTTGACGTGGAGTGTCTCATGTTGCATATGGATAGTCGAAAAAGTTTAGGGTATGGAAGATAAAAGATTGCATGAAAAGGCTAAGAAGGTGTTTTGAGGTGAGAAAAGGGCCTTTTGTCGTCTGCCAAAGAAGTACTCACGGCAAAATATTTATTTGCCATGAGAGCATGCCGACTCAAGGCAAATAGCCTTTTTGCCGTGAGCCAAGGTTTTTGCTGTGAGAACGCCTCTTGGCCGTCGGCAAAAAGCTATTTTGTCGTGCGCCTGACTTTTGGCTCACGGCAAACAGCTCGGCTCTCGCCTTCTTGCCGGTTTCCGGTAGCGCATGGCAGCACCAGACAGGGACAAGGTGGAGGTCATGATCCCAAATCTCAAGACCTAGTCAAATAGATTTCCACTCTCTCTACTCTTTGCCCCACCTGCCAAAACTACTCTACAAGCTACCAAATTGACTCCAACCAACTAGCAAAGGAGAGCAGAGGGACTTGATCACAAATATGACAAAGGAATAACATGTTCATATTGGCCCATCAAATTTTTAGCTTGTGTTGACGCGAAAATAGGACGTCACCTCCGCGCGCAGTACACGTGACTCCCCGGTCTGTAGTGAGGCGTGCCAGCTAATCTGACCTGTGGATTGACAATGGAAAGTATTAGGGATCGGCTAGAGAACCGATGGCCTTGTAGCGACATGTGTACCAGCCAATCGGCCGATACAAATAAAAGCAGGATCGGTCGGCTTGAGAGCGACCGAAGCGCGGATGTGTGAATAGATAGATCGGCTGGAATCGGCCGATCGTGACGTCAGCACTCGAGTAGGTCGGAATCGGCTACGATGTTAGAAACCGATAGGATCTAGATCGAGTGGGATAATGATAATAGCTAAAACCACAAAAATTGGTACGAAAACTTGCAGATCTAGCTAATATCGGTAAGGGGTGAATAAAGAACTAGACGAAACCTCAGTGATGCGCCCGGAGGTTAAAGCCTAGGGTTATTCGGTAAAACGGTACTCACAAGCTTGCCGGAGGTCAGTTGATGCAGCCCGACGAACTCGAAGCACAGTGTTGTAGAAAAAGAGGAAAAACGCAATGGCGAAGTCGCCGAAAAGTAGATGCTGTAAAAGTAGATGCTGTAAAGTAGATGCTGTAAAGTAAAGGGTTTGCCCGGAGGCAGTTTGTTTGATATTGGTGTGTACACTTTTTCCCGACCACGCAGGGTCGCTATTTATGTCTTGAGGACCACCCGACTCCTAGCCGATCATGACACTGTTTACTTGCATCTAAAGAAAGATAAAAACTACTAAAAACAGAAAGGACTCTCGCGGGAGTCAAAAACTTCCTAAAACTGACTCTTTGACCCGTCGCCAATCGTAGATTGACCCGCCTCCACCATGCTTTCCTTCTGGCGTATCTCCTTGATTACCGCCTTCTTCCTCTCCATCGGCCGATCCTCTGGTTATCCATCGGCCGATCGCTCTAACCCGCTGGCCCACTGTCAGGGTCGAATTCCTCTGACTATCGGCGAATCTTGTTGACCGTCCTTCTCTTTCCTCAATCGGTCGATTACATTCTGTTTTTATCGGTTGCTTCTCCTTATCCTTTTTGACATGTTTTTCCAAAAAATGGTGTCAACACATGCCCCCCAGTTTCGGAGTAAAAAATCTTTTGCTCTGAAATTTCCTCGAATCCGTTATCTTCCTTGATTCGAAGTCGGCCGTAGAATCTCAACAAATCTTTAGGGGTCATAAATAAAGCTGCCTTGGCTCTTTCTTTCTCCCAAATCTCGTTGTTTCAACATCTCAAGCTTTCAAGCGACGAACCCTAAGCTCCAAAACTTTCACTGATATATGGTGTCTTCAAGTTCCGCCGGAGGTTCTTGCTCTGCTTCTGCACCTCCGAAGGCGTCCCTTTCTTCAGTTCCCCCGGTATTTCCTTTGTTCCTTTGCTTTTATTCATTTATTAATGTCACTGCCCTGCTTTGTCTGAAGTCTGAACTTCTTCTTTATCTATTTTTTCTTCAGGCACTTAGATCCAATCTTATTATCCCTGTTGATGACAAACCTGGACTTGCCTTTCTTGACCCAATGGGTGATACTGACCCTACCGAGATGATTAATTTTGAAACTAGCCGAATCCCTTTTAAGTACGCCTCTTTGAATCTGGCCGATTGGGATACTTGCTTTAGGTCTTGGACAGGCTATGTCAAAGGGTGGAGAGATTGGTACCTCAGAGTTTCTGCGAAGAACAGAGAATCTTGGGAGCAATACAAGATCAGTCAATGCATCACTTTATCTTTGTCTGAGATGTCTCGGAATGAATCTCTTCTGATAGCTGCTTCTTATTTCTGGTCTGATGCGTTTAACGCCTTTTTGTTTGGCCATGGGCCGATGGCTCCAACTTTGACCGACGTTCTCTTGCTGACTGGTTTAGTATCTCCTCCCCAGATGTTCTCTTTAGCCGCCGTAATGATAAACCTTCTCACCAGTTGAAAACCAAGAACATAGGTGGATGGTCTGGTTATATTGCTGAGCACAAGAAAGAGGGAACCGTGGGTCACAGGGAACATGTTGCTTTTCTGAACATGTGGCTTGAGAAATTTGTCTCCTGTGGCAAAACCTTTGGTCCCACTGCCAATTATCAGATAGTGGCTGAACAGTTGGCTGCTGGCAATTGCATCCCTCTTGGAAAGTATCTCTTAGGTGCGGTTTACCATCTCCTTCATCAAGTATCTGTTAGTTTATCAACCAACTCTCCCATTGGTACCCCAGGTGGTCCTTGGTGGTTCGTCAACATGTGGCTGAACCTCCATCTTCGAGATAGATTGGAACAAAATATCTTTGAACACAATTATCTTACTTTTTATCTCCAAACCCTACTTTTCCAACCCCTTTGCTTCCTTCTTCGTCTCTACGGCGATTAAGGGTGTTCTAAGTAGCCTGCCGATCTTAGAATAACCCTAGTCGCGTTGTCCCTGACGGGTCCCCCTCCCCCCCCGGGCATTGATCTTAGGTTTTTCGGCGACATCCCTGACCAAGGCGGTCAGACCGCCCCCTATAGGCGAAAAACCAATTTAGCACTCGCGCGCTAGGAGCGACCGATCGGACCAGCGCGTTTCCTTTTTCCATTCACGTGCAAGGCGCGCGTCGCGCTTCCCACCGTGCGTCAAACGTAGCCCAGATTGGTAGGAACAGGGCCCACCCACCCGTGGTGCCATGCACGCCTGCATGCTGCTCAACGGCTCAGCGCATGGGGCAAGTGGATCCCAAGCTGTGCACTCGCGTGCATGTTGGTCCCTTTTTTTCAATTTTTCATACCAATTAAATATTATATGTACTTATCGAGTTCTCATTTTCATTTTTCTGTCCCAAGCAAATATTATATAATTGTATAAACCACGCGCATAAGTTGTTGTTAGCAAAAAAATTATGTGTACAAATGTTTTTTTAAAAGTTATCAGCATAACTCGTCGTTAGGGAACAAAGTTACGTGCGTAACTCGTCATTAGGGAAAAGTTATATGCATAACTTGTCGTCAGGGTCAAAGTAATGTGCATAACTCGTCATTAGGCAAAAAGTTATTCGCATAACTCGTCATCAGGGTCAAAAGTTATGTGCATAACTTGTCGTTAGGGAAAATTTTATCCGCATAACTCGTCGCCAGAGCCAAAGTTATATGCATAACTCGTCGTTAAAGAAAAAATTATCTGCATAACTCATCGTTAGGATCAAATTTATGTGTATAACTCGTCATTAGAAGAAAAGTATACACAAATTATCACCAAAAAAATGTTATGTGCATAATTTGTTGTGAAAAAAGTTATGCGCATAAATTGTTTATAGAAAAAAAGTTATACATCCAATTTATGTTCATAAGTTAGATATTTTTAAAATAAAAAATTGGGGCCCCAAAAAATTGTGGAGAGTAAATCTTTTCCTCAAGTGGAAAGTCTAACGAAAAAGGAGGGGGTGTCGGGGAGATCGATCCGCTGAGCAGGCTCTCCTCAGCACGCGAAACGATCGTGGAAAGAAAATGACAAAAGAAAATGACGCAGGAAAGGGAGGTGTGCGGTGGAGCAAAAGTAAAAAAAAAAAGACTCTAGGGCCCACGTCGGTCTGAAACCGATCGCTAGCAGGCCATCAAGTGCGTGCGCTAATTAGCATCCCCCTATAGGTGGTTAAATCGGCCCGTGCCGGGGATCTCGGCGAGGTGCGATTTCGACTACCACGCGATCCAGTGCACTCGTGTATTCGACCGGAAAAAACGTCAACACATAGGATCATGGTATTTATGCAAAAAAGAAAGCGCTGGAGTGCCCATATAGGTCCATGCATGTTGAACTAATCCGATGTGGTCATTGTTTTTTTAGGTACTTACATGTGCTGACAGACAGTTGACACTTTGGCGAGCCCAAAACTCTTGCAAGCTGCAATTAAGCCAGTAACATGCATGCATGTGTATGCTTTTGACTTCCAGCTGGCTGTCGCTCTCGGCATGCACCTCCGATCCGATTCTCTTCGCGTGCACGGGAGGTACGGTGGAGTTGCCACGAGCTTCGTCGGCGGCAGCCATGGCGAATATCATGGCGTATTGGCGTACCAAGATAACAGATCTAGAAAAATAAATAATCCTGTGATAAACTGGCAAATGTTAATTATTAATTCCCCGAAGGTGTCGAAGGTAACACAAATCCCGGATCCATACACACACAGATTGAAAAAAAAAGAGTTTCTGTTTTTTTTCCTTCTTTTTTCTATTTCTTTCTTTTTATTATTTTTTCTTTTCTATTTATTTTTCTTTTTTCTTTTTCATTTCTTCTTTCTTTCTTTTTATTTATTTATTTCTACTTTTATTTTATTTTTTTGTTTCTATTTCATCTTTTTTTTAATTCTTGTTTATTTTATTTTTTATATTTTCTCTTGGTGAATATTTGTTTCTTTTCAATGAATTTTTTCTCCTGGGTGAATAATTGTTTCGCCTTTGTAAATAATTGTTATTTCCTTTTCTTTTTTATTTTTCCTTATTTTTATTTTGCCTTTTCTTTTTTGTCTCTTATTTCGTTATTTTTCTCCTCCCACTTTTCGTGAATATATTCCATCTAGTAAATTTTTTTTCCACATATTTGTTTTAGTGAACTTTTGTTTCACATATTTATCTTAGTGAATATTTCTTCAGTGAGCAAATAGATTTACGTTTTCTTTATACAAATTTGTTCTGTCAGTTCATATAATTTGTTTGATACGTACAATTTTTTTGTTCCGACAGTTTTTAGAATCTGTTCGACACGTATACATATTTGTTCCGATAGTTTATATAATTTGTTCGGTACGTACAAATGTTTCATTCCGGTAGTTTGTTATAATTTGTTCGGTACGTACAAACTTGTTCTGGCTATAATAGGATCTTGTTCTGACACTTTATTTTGTTTGTTCGAGATGACATATAAACTTGTTCTGGCTATAATAATAAGTTGTTCTGGCTATAGTAATATCTTGTTCTGGCTATAATAATAACAACTTGTTTTGTCTATAATAATAACTTGTTCTAACCCTTCTTTTGATTTGTTTTGACACTACATTTGTTGTTCGAGATGACATACAAACTTGTTATGACTATAATATGATCTTGTTCTGACAGTTGTTCTCGTTTGTTCTGACACTTCATTCATTTTGTTCTAGCGATAACAGAATATATAACTTTATTTAAAAATATGAATAAAAAAGTTTGTCAAAATATAGTGAAGTGGGATCTTGTTTCGAAGTTTTTATTGTCAGAAATCCAATGGTGCAATCTGAATTTAATTTTGACACTCGGTTAACATTTATAGTTTTTTTAAGTTCAATAACACTTTGCATGTCACGATGACATCATTTTTTTTGTCTTATTCGCATGCATGCAATGGAAACATCATTACCCAATCTGTTGATGCTACCGCGGCCCACAATAGTAAGATCATTATCCAATTTTCCTCCCCGCCCGCTGCGCCCGTTCGGTTCGGGCGACGCGACACCTATTCGCATCCGTTGATTTGGTGGGCGACGCAGCAGCAGAGCTTCGCCAATGAGTACAGCATTCCAACCAATGCCATACTCTGTGGTAGAGCGGCCGGCCTTCCACACTGATGGACGAACAAGATGTAGATTTCAGTTTTATGCAACCAAATTTCAAGGCACAAGATATTTTTTTGTGCTGGAATAATATATGCACATGTTTTAATTATATGTGTATGGATTTGTATGCTTGATGGATCCGACACATGTGTATGGATTTGTATGTTTGAAATAAAGGTCAAATAGCCCAAATAATTTTTGGATCCAAACAACTCAAAAGCTATTTTATTGGAGGGCTATTTACTTAGGCTAAACTTTAATTAGCTCTCAAAATAGCTCCGGGCTATTTTTCCAAACACGTCTAATATTGTTTTTTAAGTACATGTGCTGACAGACAGCTGACACTTTGGCGAGCCCAAAACTCTTGCAAGCTGCAATTAAGGCTGGAGATCGAGCCGTATGCACGCAAGCCAGCTACACTTGCTCTGTAAAACATGCATGTGCCTGCTTTTGACTTGCAGCAGCTGTCGATCTCTGCATGCACCTCCGATCTGATTCGCTTCGCGTGAACAGAAACCAAGCACAGTAAGTTGAAGCACGGGAGGTGGAGTTGCCACGAGGGCGAAATCGTCATGGCGTATCAAGATCACAGATCTAGGGCAAATAAATTAGTAGCAGCATTATGTTATGCATCGGGAATCCTGTGATTAAAATCTAATAGCTAGTCTTATTAATTAATTCCTCGAAGGTGTTGAAGGTGACACGAAATCACGGATTGATACACAGATTGAAAAAAAAAACAGAGTACAGACAGAGGGGCGGCTAGCTGCCTCTTGGGGCTCATGTTCAGCCAGGTGTTGAGTCGATCTCTCTCAAGATTCTTCCGAGTTGTGTCCTGGGCTCCTGGCTAGAAGTCAACTGGCCTGGCTCTATTGTTATAGGAGGTCACCTTGGCATATACTAAACACTACTCCTCCATCCGGCAATCTCTTCTTGAGATCTACATCTCCACCAAGATAGAATAACAACCCTCCACCATCCACATTCATGCGCCATGGAGCGAGCCATAGTGAGTGCGGGGACAGGAGTGATGAGCTCCGTCCTCGTAAAGCTAGCGGAGCTGCTCCACAAGAAGTACAAGCTTGCCAAGGGGGTCCGCAAGGACATCGAGTTCCTCAGGTCAGAGCTCAGCTTCATGAATGGCCTGCTGTGTAAGCTGGCAGACGTCGAGGAACTTGATGTCCTCAACAAGAGGTGGCGGGACATGGTGCAGGAGTTGGCCTATGACATTGAGGATTGCATCGATCGATCCGTGGCTCAGCTCCATCAGGTCCACGATGCCAGCAGAGACAGGTTCTTTGGCGCCAAGCTGGTACGGAAGCTCAAGAAGACAAGAGTGTCCCTTCAGATCGCTCACCAGATACAAGATCTCAAGGCTCGTGTTATTGAGGAGAGCAAGCGACAGAAGAGATACAAGGTTGATGGCCTCGTTGGATCCAGCTCCGAAGCTTCTCGTAATAAGATTGACCTCCGAATGTGCGCGCTTTGGGAGGAGACGAAGAATCTAGTTGGACTTGACGGACCAAGGGATGAGATCATCCGCATGTTGATGCCTGCAAAGGGAATGGAGCCCTCACAGCAAATCAGAACATTGTCTATAGTTGGGTGTGCAGGTTTGGGCAAAACTACTCTCGCCAACCAAGTGTACCAGAAAATTCAAGATGAGTTTGAGTGCAAAGCTTTTGTATCGGTATCTCAAAACCCTCACATGAAGGATGTGCTGATGAAGATTTGTTCTCAAGTTGGAGTAACCACCGGCATGGTGGATGATGAGCCCCTCCTCATCAGCAAGCTCAGAGAACAACTCCAGTACAAAAGGTGTGGTTACTTTTGGCTGTATCTTCCTTTAATACATACTAATTAATACTGTAGGAAAAGGCAAGGTATTAAATGTTTTTCATTCAAATTTTTTTAATACAGAGTATTAAATCACATTCGGCTAGGAGCATGTATATGTTTTACAGATTTACAGTCAGATCACATTTCACAAATAAAGAATAAAGCAGTAGACACATAGTTTTTCCCTTACCACTTATAGTTTAAAATCAGAATCGCATATTTGTGGCAGGGACATTGTTCTAGTGATATATGGCACTCACATATATATGCAAGTAGGATCTGATCCACATGCTCAATCATTGACCAACCAAGAATATAATAATAGTAATAATAGTAGTAGTAGTAGGTATCATTATTGACTAGGTCTAAGCCCGTGATGAGCAGCCATGAGAACCAAAAACTTTAGGACTTGATAAAAGAATCATGTTGTTTTCATCACTGGACACTATATAATCTTCACGAGCTTAAAAGCATGTTGTTTGAAGCCGAATTGATATACGTAAGCATCAATCTTTGTGGTCATAAAAGCAAGTATAGTGCACTCACTATATCTTGCAGATGGAAAAAATATGATTAACATATATTTTTGTTACTTTTACATAGAATAGTTGTACGTTACTCATAATGCAATGTGTTTCCATTTTGTTTACTATTTCGCTAGATAAAGATTGAAGCATAATGCATAGTTTTTCCTTACCACATATAGTTTAATAAAATTAGAATCTTTCTATGCCAGGTACATTGTTGTAGTGGATGATATATGGCACTCCAATCCATGGAAGATCATCGGGCAAGCATTGGTGAAAACTAGCCCTGGTAGCATAATAATCATCACAACACGTCTGAAAGATGTGGCCGAGTCATGTTGTTCTTCTCATGGTGGTCGTGTCTATGATATGAAACCTCTTGACAACAACAACTCTAGAAGGTTGTTTCTCAAAAGAATTTTTGGTTCTGAAGATAAGTGTCCTCAAGAACTTGAAAGTGCTTCGGAAGATATACTGGAAAAGTGTGATGGCATACCACTTGCAATCATTTCCATATCCAGCTTCTTGGCAGTTGATGTACCACAATCACCTGATCACTGGAACAAGGTGAAAGAATCTATCAGTTCTCCACTTCCAGGAAATAAGTCTGTTGAGACCATGAAATCAGTATTATCACTCAGCTACTTCAATCTGCCACACACCATCTGAGAACTTGCCTATTGTACTTGAGTGTATTTCCAGAAGATTGGGAAATTGACAGGGATCATTTGGTGAGTAGATGGATTGCAGAAGCGCTTATTAATGCAGAACCAGGAGAGAGTCTATACGAAGCAGGGCTAAGGTATTTCAATGTTCTGATAAGTTGGAGCTTGATCCAACCATGGCACGAGACGCACGGCGTGGTGCTGAGCTGTCGAGTCCATGATGTCATCCTTAATTTCCTTGTGTCCAATCTAGTGTCCCACCACCTTCTCGTCGTCATAGCAAGGTTCGTCGCCTATCTCTCCAGAATAACTACCAAGAGAATGCTATTAAATGGATGAAGTCCATTAAGCCTCATGTCCGGTCACTTGCATGCTTTGTGGACTGCACAGAATTATTGCATCCTCTTAAAGAATTTGAAGGTATACGTGTGTTGGACCTGGAAGACTGTAGATCATTGAGAAATGTGCACCTTGCAAATATAGAGGTGTTACTCCAGTTGCGGTATTTGAGTATTGTCGGAACAAGTGTCAGCGAGCTCCCGGCTGGAATCGGACAAGTCCAGCATTTGGAAACATTAGATATAAGATGGACTCAAGTGGAAAATTTGCCTTCAACTATTGTTCTACTTGAAAAGCTGGCACGCCTTTTCGTTGATATTGATGTCAAGTTCCCAGCGGAAGGCTTCAGCAAGATGAAAGGATTGGAACAACTAACACGTTTGTCGATCGGCAGCCAACCACTCAGCTTTCTAAAAGAGCTGGGCCAACTTACCAACCTGAGAATTCTTGAAGCAGAGTGGCACTGCACTGTCGAACAGAGTCTAAATGTCAATTATGAAGGTAGCGGGACGGAGTGGAGGATCTTCACCTCTTCACTCCATGCACTGTGCAGCCATAAACTTGTAGAAATTTGGATATGTGACAGCGATTGGACCTCCATCCCCTTGCCCATGGATTCATCCTTCCCTGTTTTGCGAAGCCTCCGGACATTTGTCATAGAGCCCATCAACAGTCTCCCTATCTGGATGGGCTCGCTTGTTAATCTCGAACTGTTACATCTCACAACTGAACAATTCACTCCGGAGGATCTGCGAGTGCTTGGAGGCATGCCGTCTCTCGAGACTCTTTCCCTAAGATTTATACACAGATATGAAGGTCCTTTCACCATCTGCGGACACGAATTCCAGCATCTCAAATTATTCAAGGTCGGCAGACTCTATCAACTGATGTTTATGCCTGGTTCCATGCCTAACCTGAAGCACCTGAACATTGACCTCGTCTTCAACACGAACAGTTGCTGCGATCTCGGGATCCAGCACCTCACCAGCCTCACCAGGGTCGATGTCTATATCAATGACTGGTGTGACGAAAGAAGAGATGTCGAACACTCTATCAACTTATTACTTGACGCAAATCCCAACCGTCCCACACTATACTTCCGAAGATACTATGAAGATTATGATGATTCCACTTCATCTGATGATGAATAATGAGCAGGAGCTTCACGGTAGCAAGGTAATAATTAATACTAATAATTGTTCCTAAGCCACAGGATCTGAGATTCATTTGACTTTGATTTTCCTTAGCTTTCTTTAATTTATTACCTGCTCCATTGATACTAGTAACTAGTTACTATTCTTTTTGGTGAACAGAGCAGGATTGTCACACCCTGAAATTTCCGATTTCAGGATGTGAATAAGAAAAATAAATTAATAAACATTTTTCTCTAAATTTTAAAATTTTGTTAGCAACTTGTGAATTTGTTTAAGGATTTTAAGGAGTTGTTTGAATTTTCTAGGCATTTAAATAATTTTTATAAATAAAATAAATAAATATAGGAGTTGAGTGTGGCATACATGCTGGTGCATTGTTTTTGAGTGTTGGAATTCAAATTTGTGTTTGAATTCAAATTCTGTTTGAAGTTTTAAAGGTTTCAAAATTCAAAAATAAAATTCTTTACTCTTCCTCTCTTCTTTCCTGTTTTGTTTGGCCCGTTCAACTTCAAAGTCCGCTGGAGCTCCCTCGTTTCCCCAGCCCAGGCTGCTTTTTCTCCTCCTCCTTTGCGTGTGTGCGCGGCCCACCAAAGAGCTCGGCCCAGCGCCGGCCCATCCTGCCTCCCTTCGCGCCCGGACGCTGACGAGCGGGCCCCGGTCGTCATCTCCCTCCTCCGGTTCGAACCGAGCTCGAGCTCGCGTCCGACCGCGTCGCCCCTGCGCCCGTGCCCGCGCCGCCTCCCCATGCTTGGTCCGCACGCCAAGACTAGGGTACCGGCCCCTATAAAACCCCCGCCGCCGCGTCCTCTGGGCCCCCGAACCCCAAACCCTAGCAAGCACGTGCGCCGTCGGATCTTCAACCCTTGCCGCAAGGGCGCCGCCATCGATCTCCGCCGTTGCCGCATCCACGCCGTCGTGAAAGCCTCCCGGAGCACCGCAAGAAAGTAAGAAGGCTGCCAGTGCCATTTGTTTGCGCCCTCATGCCTTGTAGTGTCCGCTTGAGCTCGCCGGAGCTTTTCCTCCGCCGCCGTCCGCCATGCTGGGCGTCACGCCGTCGCCGTCGCCCGTGGGTGTGCTCCGGTGCCTCTGTTGGGTTCGCGAGTGCGCGCACATCGCTTTGGTTTAGATCCCGCAGCGAACCGAGTGTCCCAGCCCTGGTTCCGCTCCGCGCCGGCGAGATTCCGGCCGTGCGCCGCCGCTCCTCGCCTCAGCGCTGCCGCCGGCCGCTTGCACGCCACCTGGACTGCCGGATCGTCCACGGACGGCCGAGATTAGATCTAGCCTCCGGTCAAAACAAAAGATACCGGTCAACCCCCCCCGCTGGTCATGGCCGTTTTACAAAAAAAACCCCTAGGGTTTTAGATTTCACAAGCTCGTCCTCCCACGTTCAAAGATCCTTACGTATAGGTCCTGGTTTTTCCCGGTTTAAACCCTAGGCTTTCCTGTTTTAGCAGCCGAAGTCCGTAAGGGAGTTTTTGCGCTTTAGCCCTTGTGTTTACACGTTTAATTACGTGTTAGCCCCTCGTTTTTAGCAGTTAAGTCCCTGTAGCTCTAGTTTTCTCGCAGATAGACCCCTGTAACTTCTTTTAGCCTTATCTTCTCCGTTTTAACTCCGTTTTTCGCGTTCTTTATGTCCAAACGATCGTATTGAAGAGTAGAATAGCTTTAAGCAGTTGTTTTGATCTGTTGTTACTGTTTGGTGATTGTTTCTTATTTTATTTCATTGTTTGCTTGTATGTATCAATTGTGTGATGCGTAGAGAACGTGCCGATTGGAGCTTTCGCTGAAGTTCAAGCTTTTGAAGACGTTGAAGAGTTTGAGCAGCAAGAGTTTGTGGAAGGCAAGTCCTTGATGCATGCCTTTTTTTTCCTATACAACTGCATTTTAATTACACTATTTACTTTATTGCTTGCATTAAATTGATGGGACCCTATGACTAAGGTGTGACTAGTGTTGTTTACCATGTCCTTGTTAACCTGGGTTTTACTTTATGTTGGGTAGCACATGCTTAGTTGCCAATTACGGGCTGAGGATGGTTTAATTGTACACAAAAGTAAACTTGATTTATTTTCTGCTCTACCCTCATTAAACAAGATTACCCCTGTTAATCGGAACATGGAGCGACCACCCAGGAACCAGGTGCAACCACAAGACAAATGGCTCTGTCTTGGCTAACTAATTAGAGACCTTAGCATGTAGTATGCTTTACCTGATAAGGGTTAGGGGGTGCCGGTAGTTGGTGTATAGCTCGGCCCTCAAGCTGATCTGCTCTGTGGTAGCTTCGCAGTCTTGAGAGAGGGTTATGCATTGCGCTGTCATGAAACCTAGCGAGCAGCTCATACTAGGGAATCTTTGTAAAGGCCTCGTAGTGAAACCCATGCCACTCACCTCGGAAGTGTTTAAGGGAGTAATTAACCCGGGCATATATGGGGGACACGACTTGTGGGTAAAGTGTACAACCTCTGCAGAGTGTAAAATCTAATCGATTAGCCGTGCTCTCGGTCATGGAGCGGCCTGGACCCTCACATGAGTAAATTATGGAATATGAATTAAGCTTGTGAATCACATCCTGATTCTGTTGCATTTATAATTTCTCTGGGTTGGTATATACTTGCACTGCTAGTAATAAGTTGCTTAATAAAATCTGACCAACTAAAATTGCTTACCGCTTTAACCATATCAGCCATCCACCCAAAGAGCCTTGCATGTTGTTATAGTTACATTCCCTTGTTGAGTACGACATGTGCTCACGCTTGTTGATTTATTTCTTGCAACTACACTACTCGGACTGCTGCTCAGATGGTCACTTTGAAGACTTCCCTGAAGACTTTAAAGATTTCTAGGCGGACGTGCCACCAGTCAACTGCCTGTGGTGTTGACCCTATCCGCTGCACCGCTACTCGATAATAATTAGATCGTTTATGAGACATTTTGGTCTGTAATAAAGCTTAATACTCTCTTTACGCTTTTGACACTGTATTTGGTATTCACTGAGTCGATGCATGTGTGTAACTTGATCCTGGCGCACATGTATTCTTGCATTCGGATTTGCCCTTAAATCCGGGTGTGACAAAGTGGTACCAGAGCTGTGTTGACTGTAGGACGTTAGCCTAGTTAGAAAATGGTCGAACTTAAGGATTATATTATTTTAGAAGCCATTCTTACTTCATGCTATGCTTTAATTTTATTTTTAATATACATATCCTTACTTTTAACCCCATCCTTGATATTCTACTTGTTCTCTATCTTATCTTTGGCTAATCATTTCACTCTATGCTTCCTTATTCTTGTTTTAAGGAACCTTTAGCATTCATTCTATGCTCTAATCTTTTCCTATCTTTACCCTACACGTGTTCATAATTATTCTTAGTTATCTTGTGATCCTATCATGTTCAACCTGAAGATCTTCCTTAGGATCTAGGATCTTTAGGCTTTATGCTTATGTAATCGCTAGTCACGATCGACGATTAGGTGTGCTAGCTTAGTGGAGTGTTTGAATGCTTGATCTTGTGTTAATGATTGATTTGGATCTTTGATTGAGTGCAATGTGTTGTGGGTTGATAACCACAATGACATTGGTTTAGTATAAGTTTGATTAGTGGGTTTAAACTCTGTCTCAACCATCCCTTTTATCTTACACCTTCTAAATCCTCTGTTAAATCTTTACTTATCTACCTTGGAATCTATCTAGCTGCAAATCTGTTCTCGTCAACCTTCGACACAGCAGTAGTGTTTTGATAATATCTCGAGCTACAGAGCCCCGATTGATGCAAAACCAGTTGGGTTAGTCCACAAATTTCATAACTGATTTTCTTTCAAAAATTCAGCCTCATCCAATATATATCCTGAGAGTTATGCACGAAACATTGGAGCTATCAGAATCTGTAAAACTCTGCTGACACATTGAATTCATTATTTTATATCTGGAGTTATAGACCTCCGTTTGAAGCAAATCCAGTTGGAGAAGTTCAGAAATTTCATGGGTGTTTTTCTGTCCAAAATTCAGAAATTTTGATTTCATAGTCAGAGAGTTATGCCCGAAACTTTGAAGCTACTCGAATCTGTTAGCACTGCTGATATACCTGACTTGTTTATTTTATATCTGGAGTTATAGAGCTCTGATCGAGGTGATTCCAGTTGGAATAGTTCCGTAATTTCATTACCTTTTACTGGCCAAAAGCTCCTAATTTTTGGTTAGCCACGTTGAGAGTTATACCTGAATATCTGGAGTCAATAGAATCTGCCTAATGCTAAAATTCTTCATTACTCTACCTTCTGAGTTTCACTCCTGACTCAATCATCTAAAGTAATATCCCTAACACTCAGATGGTGAACACCAGGTCAGGATCCAGAGTCGATCAACCAGCAGTGAACCGCCAAGGACGAGGCAGCAGCTCAGGCAGTGCACCCCAGCAACCACAGATGGATCCGGCCATGCAGCAGTTTTTCCAGACTCAGACTCAGCTTCTCGAGAACTTGACCAACACTGTGGCCAACCTGCAGGCTCAAGTCAACAATCCACCTCAGCAGCAACAGCAGCAGGCACCCAGGGACAAGCACAGGGAGTTCATGAGCCATCGTCCACCTGTGTTTACACATGCTGCAGATCCATTGGAGGCTGATGATTGGCTGAAGACTATAGGCAAGATGCTCACTACCGCTCAGTGTGATGACAGAGAGAAGGTCCTGTATGCTGCAGGACGGCTTCAGGGTACAGCAGGAGCTTGGTGGGATGCCTATGTTGCCGCTCATGCTACACCAGACACCATCACTTGGCAGGAGTTCACCACCAGTTTCAGGAGCCATCATATCCCGGCAGGCCTGATGAAGCTAAAGAAGAAGGAGTTCCTTTCTCTCAAGCAGGGAGGAATGTCAGTGGCAGAATTCAGGGACAAGTTCATTGAGTTGTCTCGCTATGCACCTGAAGATGTTGCTGATGATGGGAAGAAACAGGAGCTATTCATGGAGGGACTAGCTGGACCACTTCAGTACCAGCTTATGTCTCACACTTTTGCGTCGTTTCAGCAGCTGATGGACAAGGCTATCTGCTTGGAGTCAAAGCGCATAGAGTTGGGAGATCTGAAGAGGAAGGCCACTACCTCTGTGCAGTTTGGGAGCAGCACTCGCCCCCGTTTCATTCCTCAGCAGAGGACAACACCCCATGTTGGAGGTTCAGGTGGTCACTCTGGGCAGAATCCGATTCAGCGTAACAATCAACCGTTCAAGCATCCTATTCAAGAGTTGCAGCAGTCCACTCCACAGAATCCACGTCCCAATGACCAGCAGCCTAGTCAGAACACCCCAGCGGGAACCCCAGTGAGACCTAGTGCGCCCAGCACTCCGGTTGGTAATACATGCTTTAAGTGTGGAGAGACTGGTCACTATGCCAACCACTGTCCTCAGAGAAGTGTTCAGAATACTCCAGTGCAGAGTCAGCAGATGAGGAGTGGGAATCAGACCCCTCAGAGCAAAGGAAGGCAGAACTATATGCGTGGGAAGCTGAATCACATGAATGCAGGGATCACTCAGAGAGTACCCAATCTGTTTGGTACGTCCTTCATTATCCTAATTCCTTATCTTTCACCCATGAGATTGGAGCCCAGTATTCTCAATCCTGCCAAATCCATCCGAATCTCGAGGACGAGATTCTTTTAAGGGGGGTAGATTTGTCACACCCTGAAATTTCCGATTTCAGGATGTGAATAAGAAAAATAAATTAATAAACATTTTTCTCTAAATTTTAAAATTTTGTTAGCAACTTGTGAATTTGTTTAAGGATTTTAAGGAGTTGTTTGAATTTTCTAGGCATTTAAATAATTTTTATAAATAAAATAAATAAATATAGGAGTTGAGTGTGGCATACATGCTGGTGCATTGTTTTTGAGTGTTGGAATTCAAATTTGTGTTTGAATTCAAATTCTGTTTGAAGTTTTAAAGGTTTCAAAATTCAAAAATAAAATTCTTTACTCTTCCTCTCTTCTTTCCTGTTTTGTTTGGCCCGTTCAACTTCAAAGTCCGCTGGAGCTCCCTCGTTTCCCCAGCCCAGGCTGCTTTTTCTCCTCCTCCTTTGCGTGTGTGCGCGGCCCACCAAAGAGCTCGGCCCAGCGCCGGCCCATCCTGCCTCCCTTCGCGCCCGGACGCTGACGAGCGGGCCCCGGTCGTCATCTCCCTCCTCCGGTTCGAACCGAGCTCGAGCTCGCGTCCGACCGCGTCGCCCCTGCGCCCGTGCCCGCGCCGCCTCCCCATGCTTGGTCCGCACGCCAAGACTAGGGTACCGGCCCCTATAAAACCCCCGCCGCCGCGTCCTCTGGGCCCCCGAACCCCAAACCCTAGCAAGCACGTGCGCCGTCGGATCTTCAACCCTTGCCGCAAGGGCGCCGCCATCGATCTCCGCCGTTGCCGCATCCACGCCGTCGTGAAAGCCTCCCGGAGCACCGCAAGAAAGTAAGAAGGCTGCCAGTGCCATTTGTTTGCGCCCTCATGCCTTGTAGTGTCCGCTTGAGCTCGCCGGAGCTTTTCCTCCGCCGCCGTCCGCCATGCTGGGCGTCACGCCGTCGCCGTCGCCCGTGGGTGTGCTCCGGTGCCTCTGTTGGGTTCGCGAGTGCGCGCACATCGCTTTGGTTTAGATCCCGCAGCGAACCGAGTGTCCCAGCCCTGGTTCCGCTCCGCGCCGGCGAGATTCCGGCCGTGCGCCGCCGCTCCTCGCCTCAGCGCTGCCGCCGGCCGCTTGCACGCCACCTGGACTGCCGGATCGTCCACGGACGGCCGAGATTAGATCTAGCCTCCGGTCAAAACAAAAGATACCGGTCAACCCCCCGCTGGTCATGGCCGTTTTACAAAAAAACCCCCTAGGGTTTTAGATTTCACAAGCTCGTCCTCCCACGTTCAAAGATCCTTACGTATAGGTCCTGGTTTTTCCCGGTTTAAACCCTAGGCTTTCCTGTTTTAGCAGCCGAAGTCCGTAAGGGAGTTTTTGCGCTTTAGCCCTTGTGTTTACACGTTTAATTACGTGTTAGCCCCTCGTTTTTAGCAGTTAAGTCCCTGTAGCTCTAGTTTTCTCGCAGATAGACCCCTGTAACTTCTTTTAGCCTTATCTTCTCCGTTTTAACTCCGTTTTTCGCGTTCTTTATGTCCAAACGATCGTATTGAAGAGTAGAATAGCTTTAAGCAGTTGTTTTGATCTGTTGTTACTGTTTGGTGATTGTTTCTTATTTTATTTCATTGTTTGCTTGTATGTATCAATTGTGTGATGCGTAGAGAACGTGCCGATTGGAGCTTTCGCTGAAGTTCAAGCTTTTGAAGACGTTGAAGAGTTTGAGCAGCAAGAGTTTGTGGAAGGCAAGTCCTTGATGCATGCCTTTTTTTTCCTATACAACTGCATTTTAATTACACTATTTACTTTATTGCTTGCATTAAATTGATGGGACCCTATGACTAAGGTGTGACTAGTGTTGTTTACCATGTCCTTGTTAACCTGGGTTTTACTTTATGTTGGGTAGCACATGCTTAGTTGCCAATTACGGGCTGAGGATGGTTTAATTGTACACAAAAGTAAACTTGATTTATTTTCTGCTCTACCCTCATTAAACAAGATTACCCCTGTTAATCGGAACATGGAGCGACCACCCAGGAACCAGGTGCAACCACAAGACAAATGGCTCTGTCTTGGCTAACTAATTAGAGACCTTAGCATGTAGTATGCTTTACCTGATAAGGGTTAGGGGTGCCGGTAGTTGGTGTATAGCTCGGCCCTCAAGCTGATCTGCTCTGTGGTAGCTTCGCAGTCTTGAGAGAGGGTTATGCATTGCGCTGTCATGAAACCTAGCGAGCAGCTCATACTAGGGAATCTTTGTAAAGGCCTCGTAGTGAAACCCATGCCACTCACCTCGGAAGTGTTTAAGGGAGTAATTAACCCGGGCATATATGGGGGACACGACTTGTGGGTAAAGTGTACAACCTCTGCAGAGTGTAAAATCTAATCGATTAGCCGTGCTCTCGGTCATGGAGCGGCCTGGACCCTCACATGAGTAAATTATGGAATATGAATTAAGCTTGTGAATCACATCCTGATTCTGTTGCATTTATAATTTCTCTGGGTTGGTATATACTTGCACTGCTAGTAATAAGTTGCTTAATAAAATCTGACCAACTAAAATTGCTTACCGCTTTAACCATATCAGCCATCCACCCAAAGAGCCTTGCATGTTGTTATAGTTACATTCCCTTGTTGAGTACGACATGTGCTCACGCTTGTTGATTTATTTCTTGCAACTACACTACTCGGACTGCTGCTCAGATGGTCACTTTGAAGACTTCCCTGAAGACTTTAAAGATTTCTAGGCGGACGTGCCACCAGTCAACTGCCTGTGGTGTTGACCCTATCCGCTGCATCGCTACTCGATAATAATTAGATCGTTTATGAGACATTTTGGTCTGTAATAAAGCTTAATACTCTCTTTACGCTTTTGACACTGTATTTGGTATTCACTGAGTCGATGCATGTGTGTAACTTGATCCTGGCGCACATGTATTCTTGCATTCGGATTTGCCCTTAAATCCGGGTGTGACAAGGATCCTTCCAGTCTTGTTTACTACTAGTAGTAACTAGTAATGAGGAAGCATCAAGGCCACCAACACGTGTTTGGTCATGGGCCGGCGCCCGTTCATTTCATCCGTACTATTTGCAGACTTTCATTATTCATAAACTATACTAGCAAATAAGCCCGCGCGTTTTCACGGAAGTGAAAAAGGCATAGAACGTCTCCATACATTAGTGCAAAAGTTGGTTGATAATTTGTTGTTGTTTGTTAAGTTTTGATTGTTCGTTTGTAAAATTTCAATTATTGATATTTATCATATGTTTGTTTAATGAATGAAGTCAAATTGTAGCCCACAATTTTTTACTCCATATTACTTATAACAACTTTTTTTAGCACAATAATTTATAATAACTGACCCACCTAACTAACTTTGTAAATGGACGTGATGGCCTAAATCAGACTCCACTCGTTGGATGTCATGTCCATCCTCCCCAAAGCGGTCGCACATCTACTCGCTATCGTTCCTTCTAAAAAAACTTGTCACCCTCTGCTAGGCTCGCCGCCTACCGCGCTCCGGAGGCCGATGCCTCCGCTCTCTCCTCATCTCATTTACCTAACTTCGTCCAAGCCTCCACTCCGCCTGCTGTCCGTCTCCGCACGCCCCTTGTCCTCCGCATCTACTCCCAGCCGGTTCCTGTCACACCCTGAAATTTCCAATTTCAGGATGTGAATAGAGAGAATGACTAAATAACAATTTTCTCATAATTTTAAAATTTTCTCCACATTTATTTTCTTTACAGGAAATATAGTATAGGAAAAAGCCTTGTTTGATTTTTTTAAATTAAATAAATGGTTATGTGTGTTGCATTCATACCGATGCATCTGTGTGTTCATGAGTGCAAAAAGGTTTTAAATGTGCTTAGGTGCTAACCAACCCTTCCGAGAATTTTCCGGATTTTTCTGAAATTTATTCTCATTTTTCCTGAGCTTATTCTATTTATTAGAAGGCTCTAAAATCTTTTTCATGAGCTCCGAATACTTTATTTGGATTGTTCATGCTCCAATCTATCTCTGGGAATTTTCCTGGAAATTTTTAGAATTTTCTGAGTATTTTTGGTGCCTTGCAAACATTTACTAGACTTTTCTGTAATTGTTTTTCACTGGAAATGATTTCAGAAAATAAAAAAACAAAACTATCCTTCCCTCCTGGGCCGAGCCCGAAGGCCTGACCCACACCCGCTCCGGCCCAGCCTCTGGCCCGCGGAGCCCATCCAGGCCTAGACCCCGGCCGAGGTGTCCATGGCGGACACGCCTGCGCCGCCGCCAGGCCCCTGCCTTGGCGTGTGCGCCATGGTCGGCTACCTCTCGTGCCCCTATATAGGGCGAGGCCGAACCCCATGCGCTGCTGCCTCACTGCACCCCGCCGCCGGTCTCGCTCTGCGCCGCCGCCACCCGTGCTGCAGAGGCGCTGCAGAAGCAAGACAACGTCACCAAGATCTTCGCGAGGACGAGCCGCATCTAGAGAGCCCTTGCCCGTCGCCGGAAGCCCACCGGAGTGCCGCCGTCGCCTGAAGACCGAGCCGGCCGCCGTGGACGTCCGCCACCGGCCAAATTTCGGCCGACACAGCACCTCCCCAACGCCGGTGAGCATATCCACGCGCTCCTCTCGAGCTCCTCATCCGGTTCCGCGCCTTACCCGAGCGTCTAGGTCACCGGAGCACCGGCGATTTGGCCGACCGAACCCGCCGTCCGCTGCGGTTTAGAGGAAGGAGAAGACTCAGCGGTTTTGCAGTAAGGCCCCTGTCTTTTCCTGTAACCTTTAGATTAATTTTGTCTCTTGCATCTTTTGCTAGTAAGCCCCTGTAAATATTAGATCCCTGCAATCAGGTCCAACCCGAGCACTTTTTCAGCTTTAACCCTGCTCTTAGATCTAATCACGAGTACTGTTTTGATGTGTCTCGGGATTCTTTCTGTTAGCCCTCCAGATCTTCAGTTATCGCAACTAGGTCCTCCAATCTTGTTTATCTCATAGTTTCCATGTTTTAGATCCGTTTTTATCCGTTCAAATTGCGGTAGGTTCATAATAAAATAAAGTGCACGTTAGTGGTGTGTTTTCATCATACTTGTTTTCTGAAAATTAATTTAATATTAATTTTGTTAATATCTATTAAGCATGCCTTTTCTAAATAAAAGATACATAGTGTTATACACCGTTTTTCATGATCAATGTTAATTTGACTAATGTTTATTTCACATGCTTTTGTAAATAAAATCTAATTAGAACTTTATCTCGGTTTTTCATAAACAAAAATTAAATGGTTTAATAGTTAATTAACTTTCATAATTAAAATTTGATTAGGCTTTTACACCGGTTTTCCCTAAATAAGTGTTAACTTAATTAATACCAATGTAATTATGTTTTTAATAATAACATGATCCACTCGAATCATAAAGTTACGTTTAGATTATTCATATAGTTTATCTTTTCCAAGTTAAATGTTTAATTGGTATGATTTATACTTGAACTTTTATAAATAAAATTTGACTAGGTTATATACCCCAGATTTTGCAAATAAAATTTAATTTGCATTAATTCTAACTTAGGGTATTTTATTTATGAAATATTCTTTACATACCTTTTGCTAATTAAAATAAATCTAGCACATAGTCTTTTGTGTTTCAAAAATGCAAATCAATCATTAGACGTTCTTTATCTCAGTGTCTCTTTTGATCAAGTCAATCTGAAGCTCTAAATCTTTCTAGTGTTAGCTCAAGCTCAACCATGAGCATCTAATCATACCTTACTCTTCTAAGCACGGTTTGTGTGCTTTAGTGATCCATAGAATCAAACCCTTCCTTTAGTGCGTTCTTTTAAAATCTTTTCTTTTGATTGGTGTATTATTCTTAGTTTGGTTGTTTGTTTGCTTTGTATGCTTGTGCCCGATGATCGATGCGCGTAGAGTGAACGTGGATCGAGAGCTTCGATGAGCATGATGATGAAGGATTCTGAGCAACAACATTACTTTGGTTAAAGGCAAGTGTGTCCTAGTTCTTTTGTCCTAATAACTATGTTTAATCACTTTGCATATGTTTTGCATTAATACTGATGGGTCCTATTAAGGTTTATCCTAGTCTTTATTATCATTCCTTGTCAACCTGAGTTTATCTTTTTGTTGCGTAGTTATGCTTAGTTGCTCTACCTGGGTTATGGTGGTTTTAATGAACTCAATGATGAACATGCTTTACCTTTATGTTATATATCTCTGGTTGCTTAATACAAGATCACAATGTTTAATTGGAACATGGAGCGACCACCCAGGAAAACCGTACAACCACAAGACATATGGCTCTGTCTTGGCCAAATAATTAGAAACCTTGATGTTGTAGTGATCTTACCCGAAAGGGGCCAATGGGGAGGCGTTGTTGGGGTATAGACCTGCTCTAGCGGGGAGTTGGGTTTGTTCTATTATGGTGGAGTATTGACCCGCTAGGGAGCTTTATGCCCTGCTTCGTCCTGAAACCTAGTGGGTTGCTGCACATTAGGGAATCTTTGTAAAGGCCTCGTAGCGTCCCTATGCAATCACACCTCGGTAGTGTGGTATGATGCTTGGCCAGCATCGCATGGTTGGGTTTAAAGTTCTTCGGGACTTTTACGCGACTTGTGGTGAAAGTGTACAACCTCTGCAGAGTGTAAAACTAATCGATTAGCCGTGCTCACGGTCAAGAGCGGCCTCGACCCTCACATGATAATTGAACTTGAAGATGGACTTAAATTGTTGCTATGGCTATGCTTGCCATATTATTATGGTGTGTCTCTTATCTTTATGTTTAATGTGGGTTGATACATACTTATACTTTATTAGTAATCAGGTGCTAATAAAATTTGACCAACTAAAATTTCTTAATGCAGTCAACCTGTTAGCCTTTCCTTGTCAAGCCTTTGCATTCATACTTTCCCCACACTTGCTGAGTACGACATGTGCTTACCCTTGCTATAAATAATGCTTCTCAGAAAGAGGAAGCTACTATGGAGTTTGCTGAAGATGTTGCTGAGTTCTAAGCGTACGGAGCCCCCAGTCGATTGCTTGTGATGTTTGGAGCCTTCATTTCATAGATTAAGCGTAAATATCTGATAATCTTCCTTTTTCTTACGTGATATTGTTTCTGTATTCACTTATATGTCACTATATGTATGAAAATAGATCCTGACATACATATAGTTATGCTGTTAGTTTTCTTTGGAAAAACAGGTGTGAGAGAAGTGGATGATATATTAAACCAAACATGATTGAGCCAAAGGAAGTGTCACCATGCGATAGATGCAACTGATTTTCTACTCACTGTTAGTTGTCGGCACTTACACAGCAAGTATACACGTGAGAACACGCCGGCGTGAATGCCGTGTCATCTTGCTGTGATTATTCCCAGGTCAAGTCGTCGTCAAAAGATAATGCATGCACGATCGATCGATCGATCAAAATTAAGATGCTTTGCCTGATGGTGGTAGTGGGTGGCATCTAATCAAAGTGCACGCACTGAACGCCTTTTGTGTAACCTCTAATTGCAATCATCATGGCATATGGGTTGCTTAGTCTTGGCTAGCTCAAATAAAAAATGAAAAAGGCGGGGGATATATATGTGTCGTACCTGCTGCATGCCTGGTGGCAAATAAACTAACATATTATGTCTTGGGAATCCTGTGATTAACTAGTGTTAATTCCTCCAGGGTGCCAAAAGTTGCACGGATGCAGATGAAAGGAAAATGGAAAGATGCAAGCTGCTGCATATGGGACTCATCGTGTTCAACCCGGCGTGATTGGCCTGCCTCTCTGTCTTCTCTCTCTCTTCCACGAAAAAGATTCTTCCCAGTTGTGCCTTGGCTTTCACTAGAAGTGAACTAGCGTGGATCTCTATTCCATTCTAGCTGCTCTCGTATTTGGGATCAGAGAGCCAGAGCAGGTACTGAGCATACTCTGAACACTAAACACTACCCTGCCAATCTCTTGAGATCCAGAGATCTCGATCTATAGGTAGAAGTAGAACAGCCATCCACTATCCACCTTCGTTCATCTGCCATGGAGCGAGCCATAGTGAGCGCGGCGACCGGAGCGATGAGCTCCGTCCTCGGAAAGCTGGCCGAGCTGTTCCATGAGAAGTACAAGCTTGCCAAGGGGGTTCGCAAGGATATCGAGTTCCTCAGGTCTGAGCTCAGTGTCATGAATGACCTGCTGTATGTGATGGCAGATGTCGAGGAGCTTGACGCCCTCAACAAGGGGTGGCGGGACCGGGTGCGGGAGCTGGCCTATGACATCGAGGATCGCATCGATCTCTCCGTCGCCAAGCTCGATCATGGCAACAAAGGTAGGGTCTTCACCAAGCTGTTAAAGAAGCTCAATAAGCCAATAGCATCGCTTCAGATCGCTCACCAGATCCAAGAGCTCAAGGCTCGTGTCGTTGAGGAGAGCGAGCGGCATAAAAGATACAAGCTTGAAGGCCTCATCAGATCCACCTCCGATGCTTCTCGTAACAAGGTTGACTTTCGAATGTGCACGCTTTGGGAGGAGACGAAGAACCTCGTCGGACTCGATGGACCCATGGATGAGATCATCCGCTTTTTGATGCCTGCTAATAAGGGAGAGGAGCCCTCGCAGCAAGTGAAGATCTTGTCCATCGTTGGGTGTGCAGACTTGGGCAAGACAACTCTCGCCAATCAGGTGTATCAGGAAATTCAAGGCCATTTTGAGTGCAAAGCCTTTGTATCAGTATCCCAGAACCCTCATCTGAAAGATGTGCTGATGAAGATTTGTTCTCAAGTTGAAGCAACCGTAAGCATGGCGGATGATGAGCTCCTCCTCGTCAGCAAGCTCAGAGAACAACTCCAGTACAAAAGGTGTGGTTGCTTTTGGCCGTATAATTCCATTAATACATATTAATACTGTAGAAAATGGAAAATTATTAATGTTCTTCAGTCATGTTTTTTCGAATATAAAGTAACAGATCTACAGTTAAATCACCTTTCACATATAAAGAATGAAGCAGTACATGCATAGTTTTTCCTTGCCAAAAATAGTTTTATTAAATTAGAATCACATATTTGTGGCAGGTACGTTGTTGTTGTAGATGATATATGGCACACCGATCCATGGAAGATCATTGGACAAGCATTGGTCAAAACTAGCCCTGGCAGCATAATAATCATTACAACTCGTCTGAGAGATGTGGCCGAGTCATGTTGTTCTTCTCATGGTGGTCGTGTTTATGATATGAGACCTCTTGATGACAACAACTCTAGAAGGTTGTTTTTCAAAAGAATTTTTGACATTGAAGAGAAGTGTCCTCCTGAACTGGAAAGAGCTTCTGAAGATATACTGGAAAAGTGTGATGGCATACCACTTGCAATCATTTCGATAGCTAGCTTCTTGGCAGCTGATGTACCAAAATCACCTTATTATTGGAACAAGGTGAAAGAATCTATCAGTTCTCCACTTCAAGGAAATAAGTCTATTGAGACCATGAAATCGGTATTGTCACTGAGTTACTTTAATCTGCCACATCATCTGAGAACTTGTCTGTTGTACTTGAGTTTATTTCCAGAAGATTCTGAAATTTTCAGCTATCGTTTGATATGCAGATGGATTGCAGAAGGATTTGTTAACGCAGAACCAGGAGAGACTCTATATGAAACAGGTCTAAAGTATTTCAATGTTCTGATAAATCGGAGCTTGATCCAACCATGGAAAGAGTGGAATGGCATGGTGCAGAGCTGTCGAGTCCATGACGTCATCCTTAATTTCCTTGTTTCCAAATCAGTTGATGAGAACTTTCTTACCCTGTTGGACCCATCCGGACTCCCAGACTCTTCTCGGCATCCAGACTCGTCGCCTATCTCTCCAGAATAACTACCAAGAGAATGCTATTAAATGGATGAAGTCCATTAAGCCTCATGTCCGGTCACTTGCATGCTTTGTGGACTGCACAGAATTATTGCATCCTCTTACAGAATTTGAAGGTGTACGTGTGTTGGACCTGGAAGACTGTGGATCATTGAGAAACGAGCACCTTGCAAATATAGAGGTGTTACTCCAGTTGCGGTATTTAAACATTTCAGGAACAAGTGTCAGCGAGCTCCCTGCTGGAATCGGACAAGTCCAGCATTTAGAAACATTAGATATAAGAGACACTGAAGTGGAAAATTTGCCGTCAACTATTGTTCTACTTGAAAAGTTGGCACACCTTTTCGTCAGTACGAGGGTCAAGTTCCCAGCAGAAGGCTTCAGCAAGATGAAAGGATTGGAAAAACTAACATGGATCTCAATCCACGGGCAACCACTCAGCTTTCTAAAAGAGCTAGGCTAGCTTACCAACCTGAAATTTCATGTAGTTGTTTGCAGTGGCATTTCTGATTTCAATTATGAAGGTAGCGAGTGGGGGATCTTCACCTCTTCACTCCATGCACTGTGCAACCATAAACTTGTACATGTTGGGATATATAGTTGGGATTCGACCACCATTCCCATGGATTCATCGTTCCCTGCTCTGCCCCGTCTCAGCCTTCGGACATTTCAAATATCCACCATTAGCAGTTTCCCTATCTGGATGGGCTCGCTTGTTAATCTCGAGCTGTTACGTCTCACAACTGAACGATTCACTCCGGAGGATCTGCGAGTGCTTGGCGGCATGCCGGCTCTCGAGACTCTTAGCCTAATTTTTGGAGACATCTATACTGGTCCTTTCACCATCGGCAGACACGAATTCCAGCGTCTCAAATTACTCAAGGTCGGCAGACTCTACCAACTGTCGTTCATGCCTGGTTCTATGCCTAACCTGAAGCACCTCGACTTTGAACTCGACTTCACCACGAACAGTTACAGCGATCTCGGCATCCAGCACCTCGCCAGCCTCACCAAGGTCGATGTTGAAATCTATGCCTGGCGTGACCATAGAGGAAGCGTCGAAGATCTGGAGGCCAAAATCCGGAGCTTACTCGATGCACATCCCAATCGTCCCACACTAAACTTCGGTACATACTATTTCGATGATGATCGCTATTCACTAAAAGGTGGGAACAATGAATAATAAGCAGGAGCTTCACGATAGCAAGGAAATAAATAATATAATATTTGTTCTAAGCCACAGTTTCCGAGATTCGTTTAACTTTGATTTCTCTTCTTTCCTTTACTTCATCTGCTCCGTTGATTGATGGTAACTAGTTACTATTCTTTTTTGGTGAACAGAGCAGGATCCTGGCTGACCAGTACGTCTTTCGGTTCGTTCATCCAGTCTTGTTTACCAGTGCAGTGAGGAGGCACCAACATGTGTTTGTTCGATTTCATCCGCACCATTTGCAGAATTTCATTATATTCATAATCTACATATGAAAGTTGTTTAGCTGCTCAACTTTTGTTGTTCTTGAATAAAGCACTGACATATCCATTTACTTCGCCAGCGCCATTTTTTATATTGCTGGGCTGTGTGACTGTGTCCATTATATTTGTAATCAACTTATGTCCATTTATTTGAGGATTTTTTATAGTTTCCCCGCCCAGTGATATCTTTGTCTTTGAAAGGCTTTGCCTTTCTTCAACATGCACGCTGAAACGCTGATGATTTGAAGCTCAAAAATATACACCAGTTCAACAAGGAAACTGTGACGCCCCAGATTTTTAATTAGCATTATTAGTGCTAATGACCTAGTCAACCAAGTCAAACACATTGACTTTGGTCAAACCTTGGTCAACCTGGGTCATCACCTCGAAAACCTAGCCGACAATCACTAATGATCATCTTAAGCAAGTCAACACGCATTAGTGGTCAAACCATAGTCAAATGTTGGTCAAACCCCTAAATGCCTTGAACCTTTCCTAGAACTTTTGCCGCGTTCTCCAAATTTCATCTAAACAGTCAAAAATCGGCCAATACAAAAGTTGTTCGACCTTTCAAGGGACACAACTTTGCTAATTGGTGGATCTCGAATTTTGAGTGGAGATTGCTCAAAAACTTGGTCAAAGCGGTTATGAATAGTATTTTGGGGCTGAGTGGCACAGGAAGTTTCTCACGTTTTTCCGGCTAAACCGTTGATCAAAACGCCTAGCTACCTTTGTAAAAGTTGTAGAGTGATGTCTCCTCTACAACTTTCGTTTTTGGAGATTTTTGAGCGCAGTTCAATTTTTTGAAGAGAAATGTGGTCCAACTCGCGTTGACTAGGCTCCCCAACGACCGCTCGGCGCTCCAGAGCGCCGGCACGCGCGCCGACCGGCGCCGCGTCTGCCGCGCTGCTGCCCCCCAGGGCCCGGACACCGAGGTCCCCGGCCACCACTGCACGTGCCGGGCGCGCGAGGGAGCGGCCACGCCTTGTTCCAGGATCCACCGCACGGACGGCGCTGCCTCGCGCCACGCGCCGCGCAGACGCCGGATCCCCCCTGTCCGCGCCGGCCCCCTGCCTCGAGTGCCGTGTCTCCGGGCCCCCTCCTCACGTCGTGAGTTCCTTAGCGTCAAAGCGTGCGCCCATCATCCGCTTATATAAGAGACCGAGCTCACTCCCGCGCGTGTCGTCGTCGCTGCCGCTCGCCATTGCCGCCTCCACGACGAGCTCCCTGTCCCGAGCCACCACCGCCGTGTTGAGCAGGCTAGAGCCGCCCCAACCTTCACCGCAGCTTCCCAAGCCGCGGGTCGGCACGCCTTGGCCGCCGTCTCGCCGGGACTGCCACTTCAGCGGCTGCCGCCGCCTGGCTCCACGGCGCAGGCTGGCCGGCGCAGTCCCCGCCCCGTCTCCGGACCCAAATCGATCCCTAGCGAGCTTGTGGTCATCCCCAGCCACATCCCCGCCAAGAACGCCAGCGACCCGCCGGAATTTCGACCGGACCACCGCCGGCCATGGCCGAGGACCCAATTGCAAGGTCTAACTTCTTTCCAGGGTCTTTTATGCAAACCAAGGGTATATGTGTGATATCCAAAACCTTTCCAGGGACCTGTTAGTAAAAAGATTCTTTAACCTTTGAACTCTTTTGACCAGAGCTTAGAAAATTCATAGAAAATTGTAGATAAATCAGAAAAATGCCAAACCAATTTTGTTGGTTTCCTTGTGAGCAAATCTACAACTTTTACAAAGCATGACCATACTTTTGACTGACATATTTTTGCATGAAAAACTGAAATTAGTTTAACCTAGATCTGCTGTAGTTCAAATTCTACATGTGATCTTGAATTGCTTTTTGGATATGCTGTGAGCAATGCCAGGTTTAGACTCTGGACCAAAAATTGCACAAAGTTACTGAGTAGATCTTGTAATATGATTTATTTTGTATTTATGATGAATCTACTTAAATGAATTTTATAGCTTAAAATAAATATATTTTTGTTCTCAACTTCTGGATATGATCTATTTACGCCTGAATGCACCTCTGGTGAATTAACCATGATTTTATATCTAACAGAAATATTTGTTCCTGAATTATGCTTAGTTTTAAATATAAATGCATAGTTCAAGATCTAGAGTAGCCCTTGCTACATTTATTGGTTCCATAGCTTAGTTTTGGACCAGAGGTCATGTGTGAGAAAGTTGGGATCCTTTTGTTGCTTAATTATTTTTATATGCATTTCTCATGTTTTGGTATCTAAAATTTGTCATTTTTGGTCTAATTAATTTTATAGCTCAATTAAAGGTGAAGTTTTGTGCAGTGGCTTTGTGTAGGTCTATAGAGCTTTAGAAACACCACCCATTGTGTTTTATTAATTAACTTTTGAATACAAACTTTGGAAGCCAAATTAAGCTTAATGTTAAAGTTAAATTGGAAAATCACCACATCCTCACTTAGTGACCCTATGGTTGTGATGTGAAACATGCTAAGAAGGTTGAGACCACTCCCTTTGCTGTTTGGTGAAATTAAATTAATTTAATTGTATAAATATGTACACAGTCACTATCAAAAAGAATAAATAGTAGAGCACCACATAACATTACTTTAATAGAAAGACTATACCAAATGTGTGTTTGTCAAGGTGAATATGGCCAACCATACACCTCATGGTTGTCATATGTTGTTTTGTAATTAATTCTTGCATATGCATCCTCGTGTAGATCTTCCCGACGGTAGCTATACGCTCATGCCGGAAGGAGGAGACGAAGGTGTTGACGGTGAGTTGCAGTACGTGGACGTAGCTCAGGACCTGGACCAAAGTCCAGAAGGGCCCAAGGCCAACCTTGCCAACAAAGGCAAGCCCCGGATCATTAACCCTTCTTTTTAAAATTATGCAATTACCTTTGCTATGTTTGAGCATTTACGTTTCAGGAGTTGAATGAAACCCTAGATGCATGATCCCTAGGTACCTATGCTCTTTTACTAGTATGCTAGGTCGATAGCTGCTATGTTATAGGACCTGTAAAAGTCGAGTGATGTTCGTCACTCGCGAGAATAGGTTCTTATGTTGGAATCATAAGATCTTTATAAATGGATTGCTCATGTGGTAAGAGCATGGGATTTGGGCTCCGGTCCAGTGGCTTTCGTGGGCTAAGCTTTTGAACGTACTAAGCACTTGTCGGGAATGGGACCGGTAAGCCTAGTACCTGATGGACACGGCAAGGGAACCATTCCCTACTACCCCTAGGACACATGATGTGTCCCCTGCCTGCAACAGTGGGGTACATGTGCGAGTCTGGGCGGTCCAGCGTGACGTACCAGTAAGCCTTGTACCGAGGATTGTAGGTTCCGATCCCGACCCGGATAAAGATGGGAACCGTCTGGTCGGTGTATACCCCGTTTCGTTTCTGTTTGGACCTTCTTGGGGTATGCATTCTTCCGTGTGTTTAGGTTTACCTTGCAAGGTTATAAATCAATCGATTGTCGGCCTCTCACCGTTATCTGAGACTGCTTAATCAACTGGCCATGATATCCCTTAATGATGGAACTATGTGAATATTGCTGCGTGGATTAATTGTATTGCACAATTCTTGATTGCAATAGTTGGCTCACTTAGAAATGTTAATCAACTAGAATTTGCGCTAAAATATTGAAAGTAAGGACCTACTCTTTATTGATTTTCAGCAAAAGAACCCACCGGCCAAAAAGCCTCTCATGTCTAGAGTTTGGTGATGTAGTTATCACCCGACGGTTAAGTCTTGTTGAGTATTAGTATACTCAGCCTTTCTATAAATGTTGTTGCAGGTGATGTTGTTTGGCCTGGAGAGATTCCACCTGGCTGGGAGCTGGAATGGGTGGATGAGGACGAGTGATGGCATCATGGATGGCCTCCTGTGATGTCTATCGTAACGCTAGTTTATTTTTCCGCTATTTTCGAACTCTGAATCTTTACTTATCATGTCATGAACCATGGTTTGTAATATTTAAACCCTTCGGGGAGCATATCCGGTGGAAACCAGTCCACCCATGCAAACTGTTGAGAGATAAAAGTATGGAATGGAATGGAATGGTAAAATGAATTGATCCATTAATGGAAAAACAAAAGGGGCCATAGAATTCAACGCTATTATTACTGTACATAACCTTTGAACCAGCGACTCAGAAGACCCAGATGCTCCGGGAACTACAACAGTCTCACCTCACCGTCATATACACCTGGCTCTCCCACTTACAGTACTACTCACCATGCCCTACACCTCCTATCTAGCTACAGTCCAACGTCACGGAGCTGCAGTCCCCACCTAGCCCGTGACGCTAAACTGTAGCTAATTAGGACGTGGGGCTGTGTATCAAAAACAAGAAAAATAAGAAAATGCTTACATTTATTGTATATAAAAATAAAAAATACTTAATAAAAGAATTTAATCTTCTATTTCCTCCTATAGCTACCTAGAAATAAAAGCATTTCTAAACAATGAAAGAATGGAAATACATATCTAGTACATTTTCTGTATGTCTATTATTTTCTTTATGAGCATATATTTTATAAACTATATACACAAGTAAAATTCAATTTTATGAAAAACACGAAAATAAGAGAATGCTTACATTTATTCTATATAAAAATAAAAAACATACTTAACAAAAGAATTTAATCTTCTATTTCCTCCAATAGCTACCTAGAATAAAATCATTTCTAAACGATGAAAGAATGGAAATACCTAGTACATTTTTTGTATGTCTTCCTTTATGAGCATATATTTTATAAACTATATATATGTACAAGAAAAATTCAATACTATGAAAAACAAGAAAATAAGAGAATGCTTATTAATACAAATTTAATGAAAGAAGGAACAATGCAAGTACCATCCTAACTACATTTTCACGTGTATATACAAAATCTCATCTCTCTAATTAATTTAAGCTCCTCCTACCTAGCTACAAATTAACATTTCTATTTTCTCCATCTCTAAATCATAAAACAAAATTTAATCACAACAAATGAAGGGAGGATGAAGATTCCAACCTTGACAACACTTTGGAGGAGAGAAATCTTCACAAACTAATGAAGAAAAAAAATCACAGCACCACCCTAGGCTTGAGTCGCCATGGAGGAGAGAAGCTTGAGCTCGCGGGTGACTGGTACGGTGAATGGCTCGGGTGGCAGGAGGAAGAAGGAGGTACGGTGCTTATATGGATGCCGGCCATTAGTCTCGGCTGGTGTTACGAGCCGAGACTAAAGGGGTACCCTTTAGTCTCGGCTTGTAACACCACCCGGGACTAAAGACCGGGGGCAATTATTGCCGGATGGAGCCGTTGGGAGCCCCTCCTTTTGTCACGGTTGGTAATACGAACCGGGACTAAAGGGGGCCGGCTACAGCAACCATTTCGGGTCACGTCGACGAAAGACTTTAAGTCCCGGCTCCAAAGTTGAACCGGGACTAAAGGCCCGAACCAAAGCCTCGCTCTCTACCGGAGCATGGCATATGGGTTGCTCAGTCATGGCTAGCTCAATGCTCAAATAAAAAAGAACCTACTCCGACAAGATATGGTGCTCGCGTACATATATTCCACTCAAATAAAAAATGAAAAAGGCGGGGGATATATATGTCGTACCTGCTGCATGCCTGGTGGCAAATAAACTAACATATTATGTCTTGGGAATCCACTCAAATAAACTAGTGTTAATTCCTCCAGGGTGCCAAAAGTTGCACGGATGCAGATGAAAGAAATATGGAAAGATGCAAGCTGCTGCATATGCAAGTTGTGCCTTGGCTTTCACTAGAAGTGAACTAGCAGCGTGGATCTATTCCATTCTAGCTGCTCTCGTATTTGGGATCAGAGAGACAGAGCCGGTACTGAGCGTACTCTGAACACTAAACACTACACTACCCTGCCAATCTCTTGAGATCCAGAGATCTCAATCTATAGGTAGAACAGCCATCCACTATCCACCTTCGTTCATGTGCCATGGAGCGAGCCGTAGTGAGTGCGGCGACCGGAGCGATGAGCTCCGTCCTCGGAAAGCTGGCGGAGCTGCTCCATGAGAAGTACAAGCTTGCCAAGGGGGTCCGGAAGGATATCAAGTTCCTCAGGTCCGAGCTGAGCGTCATGAACGACCTGCTGTATGTGATGGCAGATGTTGAGGAGCTCGACGCCCTCAACAAGGGGTGGCGGGACAGGGTGCGGGAGCTGGCCTATGACATCGAGGATCGCATCGATCTCTCCGTCGCCAAGCTCGATCATGGCAACAAAGGTAGGGTCTTCACCAAGCTGATAAAGAAGCTCAAGAAGCCAATAGCATCGCTTCAGATCGCTCACCAGATCCAAGAGCTCAAGGCTCGTGTCGTTGAGGAGAGCGAGCGGCATAAAAGATACAAGCTTGAAGGCCTCATCGGATCCACCTCTGATGCTTCTCGTAATAAGGTTGACCTTTGAATGTGCGCGCTTTGGGAGGAGACGAAGAACCTCGTCGGACTCGATGGACCCATGGATGAGGTCATCCGCTTTTTGATGCCTGCTAATAAGGGAGAGGAGCCCTCGCAGCAAGTGAAGATCTTGTCCATTGTCGGGTGTGCAGGCTTGGGCAAGACCACTCTGGCCAATCAGGTGTACCATAAAATTCAAAGCGATTTTGAGTGCAAAGCTTTTGTATCGGTATCTCAGAACCCTCATATGAAGGATGTGCTGCTGAAGATTGGTTCTCAGGTTGAAGCAAACGTAAGAAAGGAAGATGATGATGATGAGCACCGCCTCATCAGCAAGCTCAGAGAACGGCTCCAGAACAAAAGGTGTGGTTGCTTTGGCTGTATTTTCCTTTAATACATGCTAATACTAGCAGGAAAAAGGCAAAGTAGCTAATCTTTTTTTCTTTCATGTTTTTTTAATACAAAGTATTAAATCATATTCGGCTAGGAACAGATATATATTACAGATTTACAATCAGATCGCGTTTCACAGATAAATAATGAAGCATTACATGCATAGCTTTTCCCTTACTGCGTATATAGTTTATAAGCTCACAGATAAAGAATGTGGCAGGTACATTGTTGTAGTGGATGATATATGGCATTCTGATCCATGGGAGTTCATTGGAAAAGCATTGGTCAAAACTAGCCCTGGTAGCATAATAATCATTACAACTCGTCTGAGAGATATGGCTGAGTCATGCTGCTCTTCTCATGGTGGTCGTGTCTATGATATGAGACCTCTTGACCACAACGACTCAAGAAGGTTGTTTCACAAAAGAATTTTTGACTCTGAAGAAAAGTGTCCTCATGAACTGGAAAGAGCTTCTGAAGATATACTGGAAAAGTGTGATGGAATACCACTTGCAATCATTTCGATATCCAGCTTCTTGGCAGCAGCTGATGTACCCCAATCACCTGATCACTGGAACAGGGTGAAAGAATCTATCAGTTCTCCACTTCAGGGAAATAAGTCTTTTGAGACCATGAAAGCAGTATTATCACTCAGTTACTTCAATCTCCCGCACCATCTGAGAACTTGCCTATTGTACTTGAGTGCATTTCCAGAAGATTGCATAATTGATACGGATCGTTTGGTGTGCAGATGGATTGCAGAAGGATTTGTCGTTAATGCAGAACCAGGAGAGAGTCCATATGAAGCAGGGCTAAGGTATTTCAATGTTCTCATAAACCGGAGCTTGATCCAACCATGGGATGAGGAGGACGGCGTGGTGTTGAGCTGTCGAGTCCACAATGTCATCCTTAATTTTCTCGTGTCCAAATCAGTTGAGGAGAACTTTATTACCCTGTTGGACCCATCTGGGCTCCCACCTTCTCTGCATTGCAAGGTTTGTCGCCTATCTCTCCAGAATAACTACCAAGAGAATGTTGTTAAATGGATGAAGTCCATTACCCCTCCTCCTTCCTCCACCCGTTCCAGCGCAGCACACCACTGTGGTGGATCTCCCTCCCGTGGCCAGGTCGCTGTACTCCCCCCTCAGGTCGCCCCCGCGCTCCTCCCCTCCGCCTCGTACTCCACCCACCTCCCCTCCTGCGCGCGGAGTCTCCTTCGGCGACCAGACCGTCGGGCCGCTCTTCGCTCGGGGCGACGGCGACGCATGCGGCGTCCGTCGAGCCCCCACAACCGGACTTGGCTTCGCTTGTGGCCGACTTCTGTGCCTCTGTGCAGAGGCCACCCTCTCCCCCGCTGTTGTGTGCCCCTCGTCGTCGTCGTGCTTAGGGTGGCTTGCCGGTGGGCACCCTACGTCAGAGCAGTCGCATCGCCGCAGCTTCTAAGGGCCGAGGCCCTATCCCTGTCACTGTGGGGCAGAACTTGCTCATGCGGAAGCTGGGGGTCGTCCGCCAGCACGAGGCTCCGGACGCGGTGTCGTTCCAGCGGAACATCCGCCTTTTCGTGGTCGGCTTGTCGGAGGAGCACTGTAGGGCCATTCGGGAGCTCTTCGGTGCCCAGGTCGACGGGTCCTTCGAGTGCTCCGTCCTTGAGGACGAGGAGTTCCAGGCGGCGGTGCGCGAGATCTTTCCAGAGGAGCAGCTGGTCGAGGACGTGCAGACTTGAGTCTGTGTTGGTCGCTGGTCGTTTTTCATTTTGTCTCTATGGATCATAACCTAGTGCTTTGGAATGTTCGTGGGCTTAACCGACGTGCTCGGCGCTCAGCGGTCCATGAACTAGTGAGGTCGGAAAAAGTCTCTCTCCTTTGTCTTCAGGAGACGAAGCTGAATGTTGTAAATGATGCTTCAATCCTTGATCTATTAGGACTTGATTTCGATTATGTTGCTTTGCCTGCGGTTTCTGGCTGTGGAGGTATCTTGGTGGCTTGGCGCAAGGATTTGTGGCTTGTTTCCTCTCCGTCTCTTGGTCTTAATCATGTAACTGTTAAGGTCGCCCTCACCTCTGCTCCCTTCCTTTCTTGGTGGCTCACCTCAGTATACGGACCACAATCTGACACCGAGAAGGTCGCCTTCCTCGACAACCTCCGCTCCTTACGCCCCTCCCTCTCTGGTCCCTGGATGCTTTGCGGAGACTTCAACCTCATATATCAGGCAGCCGACAAGAATAATGGTCGCCTCTCTCGATGTATGATGGGTCGTTTTCGCCATTTTCTAAATGACTTAGAGTTACTTGAGCTCCACCTTCATGGTCGCCTCTTCACTTGGAGCAACGAGCGTACACACCCCACCCTCGAGCGGATCGACAGAGTGTTTGTTTCTCCAGATTGGGAACTGCTCTTTCCTTCCTCTTCGTTGCAGGCTATTTCTTCCCGATGCTCTGATCATTCCCCCCTCCTCCTATCTCTTGAAAATTGCACCCAGTCCAAGCGTCGTTTCACCTTTCAGGCGTTTTGGCCAAAGGTGGCAGGTTTTCTTGACACTGTTAAGGCAGTTTGGTCGGTGCCACGTCCTGATGCAGACCTGTCAGGGGGTGAGACCTGGCAGATCCGCTAGGGGGCAACCCAAGCGGTTGTAGGTTGATTGATGGGGGGATTGAGACCTAAGAGCGTAGGTGGTACTTCGCTAGGAGAACTCGGAACACGGCGAGAACGGCGAGGACACAAGGGTTTAGACTGGTTCAGGCCTCCGGAGAGTAAAACCCTACATCCAGTATGTGGTGGAATTAGGCGTGAATGGGGAAGTCCCCTTGAATGGAGCTCTAGGCCGCCTTATATGGCCAGCGGGCTAGGGCTTCCATTCAAGGTCGGTGGACCCTCATCGGGGTCGGTTACAGATTAGGAAGGTCTCCTTCCGTGATTACAGGGAGGATCCTGTGATCCTCGGACCTACTGGCGGTGCCACACCGCAATCTAGGGGAGAGGCTTGCGCCACAAGCCCGGCAGGTCTTCCGGAGTCTGGATGAGGTCGCCCGAGGTCTTCCAAGGTCGCCGGGATTGTGGATGAGGTCTCCGGGCCCACTTGCAGGTCGGCGGGGCTTCTGGCGGGTCGGGTCCACTTGACAGGGACCTCTGGGACCCTGGTCGGTGGGGACCCATGGGTACCCATGTCTCTCAAGCCCCCAATCGACGTGTAGGCGAAGCGGCTGAGACGATGTCATGTTGAAGCGAAGCGAAGACATGGCACCGATGAGGTCGCGTAGGGTGCACGGGGATCCAAAAAGAAAAACCCTCCGGAGCGCGTACGAAGTCAAACATCAAGCTCCTGGGGCGTAGGTTCAGGGGCTTGAAGTGAAGACAAGCCGCTGTTGTTGCTTGAAGAACCGCCGACCTGACCGGAAACAGGTAAGATCAACACACCTTCAAGGAAGGTCTAAATGCCGACCAAAGGGAGGTCGAGCAGAGGAATAACGGAAGCTTGCTTCTGGTAGGTCGAGGCGACATGAGTAAAAGAGGGCGTCACAAGACACACTCGTGGAGTAGCCCCCGAGCAGTAAGGCGACCTGGAAGGTCGGGTTGATGCTCGAATAACAAGTCGAGAACCTACGGCCTTCTGCTTGAGGAAAGATGCTCTTCCCGTTGAATAAGACGAAGTATCCGGAATCTTCACAGGGCAACGCCAGACGCCAGAGCTCATCGTTGTGTAGCGACCCACGGGCGTACTGTGGAGGCACAGAGCCTGTCCCGAGCAGTGATGCCGCTGCTGCCACTAGAAGACAAAGGCTGAAAAGATGTCATTAGGCCCGCGACAGATGTGTCAGTGCTTCCAGTAGCGGACAAAGACCTCGTGCTCCACGTGCAAACAATAGTGAAGATAAGGTTGCCACGCCAGCTGAAGGGTGAACAACAGCCATTGCAGAGCTCCACTGCTATAAATAGGTGGCCTTGGCCCTTGCTTCGGAAACCAAATAAGAATACCATGACTCCTCCGTTTGATAATTTTGCTATACCCTGGTCATGTGTGCGTCCACCCGAGCATAGAGCCAAAGTACCATCTCCTGGAGCTAGAAGAATGCTTGCGAAATTGGGAGAACTCCACCAATCTCTGTGCCCGCGCCCAGCGAGGAATCCAGGTGCAGCATGGGGCAGTACATGCCTTGACGGACCTTGTGAGCAAGGGCCTAATGAGGTGCTGGAAGCCACTGTGCTGCGCCGGGAGAGGCCTGAGGTGAAGCTGGTCCAATTTGGAATATTGTGGGAGCACCCTAGCAAAAGATGGGACTCCACAGGAAACCTTCTGGGGCTAGAGTAGAGGTGGCTGTGTGGCAGCCTCGACTCCAACGGCGGTGGAGGTCTCCGAGTAGGTCCTGAAGCTAGAAGAAAGCTTGCGAGTTTCATCAGTCTATGTTGCGCCGCAGGCACCATGTAAGGTAGATCAGGACCTTTAATATGTTTGTATCTTGTAATTTGGCCTTGGGCCAAGGTCTTTTGTAGCTTACGAAGCCTTTATACACATGTTTGCATGGCAACCGATGTGTGTTGACTGTTATAACTGGGCGCCCGGGGCAGCAATGGCATGGCCAAGGTCCCGGCAGGGCTGTGGTAGCACGCCGACCTTCGGGAGGCCATAACGACTGACAAGAAAGTTCGTGTCGACCTGGATCAACACGGCCGCTGCGCAGTGGCACAGCGCAGGGGCGTCAACCCTAGACTCTGTAGGTCAAAATCGACCTAGAAGGCGACAGAGCCTCAGCGAAGCACTGTGAATGGGACCAAGAGGTCGTCAACGGGCAGTAGAGCCTTTAAGCACGGGGCCATTGATAGGGGGAGCCGCTGTAGGTCATGGCGACCTAGAAGGCTTGTAGGCGGCTGGGCCTAGGAAACGTGGGGTGAACCCGCCGGGGGGAGGCCGAAGCGACCTGGGAGGCTGCTGACGCCTGGACGACCTGAAATAGGTCGTTTGTAGATCGTTGGCGACCTTGAATTTCATGTCGGGGTTTTTGATGTTGGGGGGCTTGAAGTGAGACATAACGAGTCCACGTCGGCCGAAACGTCGCTTGGAGGCCGGCGGACGCAGATTCCCGCACGGAACTAGCCGTTACTGCCAGTTAGCCGTTAGGCCGGAAAGAGCCGTTGGGCGATAGATTCGTTGAATGTGCCAGGGCCGCTGGGTCGCCGTGATTTGCGCCAGAAAGACGTTGAAGTGCGGCCGCCCGTTGTGCCGCTGGAGCCCGATTATATAAGGCCGCTCCGCTGCCCAGGGGCCTCCACTTGCTTCCATTTCCACTCGGTGCTAGGGTTCCGCCGCCGCGCAGCGCCTAGAGAGAACAGTAGCGCCGCCGAGCTTAGGCCCGCCACCGCCGCGACCTCGCATGCGAACCAAGTCCCTAGTGCTGTTTAGATCCAAATCCACCGGCTTCGAGGAAGGGAAGATGGAGAAGGCACCGGTTCTGGATCCGCGCACCGTTTGGGAGTCGTCCTCGGAGACGGAAGAGCAGATCCAGGCCTTGGCGGACCGCGGGTTGCTGAGGCCCAAGACGGAGGTCGGCTGGAGGCCGGCGGTGGGCGAGGAGTTCCCGTCGGAGGGGACCGGCGAGACCTTCGTCTTCCTCGTGCACATCGAGCGCGGATTCGGTGTCCTGGCGAGCGACTTCCTCCGCAGCCTCCTCTTCTTCTACCGCATCGAGCTGGTACATCTGGTGCCAAACTCGATCACCATCATTTCTACTTTCATCCATCTCTGTGAGGCCTACCTCGACATCGCACCGTATTTCCACCTGTGGTGCCACTTCTTCGAGCTGAAGAAGACTGGCAAGGGCGGGGTCGTCAAGAGCGTGGGCTTCATGTTGCGGCGGAACATGAAGTCGGAGTACGTCGACCTCGCGCTCCCCAACAACACCACCAGCTGGAAGCAGGGGTGGTTCTACCTCGACAACCCCGCGTCGACGCTCCCGACCAGGACGGGGCGGGCTCCAATCCCGTACCCGGAGTGGACCAATCAGCTGCCGTCGCGGGACACAGAGGAGCTGTAGCCCCTGCTGGACGACCTGGAGCAGCTGAAGGCGGACGGGCTGACCGGCGGCGCAGTGGCCATAAGCTTCTGCCGCCGCCTCATCCAGCCCATCCAGGATCGAGCCCACCCAGCCTTCGAGTACTGGGGGCAATCCGACCCCACCCGGGTCGTGAAGTGCAAGGTCTCCAAGGTGGAGATGACGGCTCGGGTGAAGAATATCTTCGGCGGGCAGATCCGCAACCGGGAGTGCCCCAAGGCGCTCGGGATGTACCACCCCTCCGACCCGGTACGTTCTTCGACCTTGATTTGTATCTAAGATACGTCTTCAGATTTCTTCATCGGATTTAGGTCTCATTGAACTGACATGTCTTGATTTTTTCAGCATCGCGAAGGCATCTACTGGTGTCCCGCACCACTGCGCAACGAGGACCAGCGCAGCTACAAGGTCCGCGACGCGGCGGACGTGCAGGCGGCACCACCACCGCCCATCGACGAATACATCTCCGACTCGATGGTGGGGAGCGACGATGAAGCTCCTGCCGCGTCGCGTAGGGCACCGTCCAAGGTCGCCACGCCGCGGCGCACGCGGCAGGCGACGGGGAAGATATCCGCCTCTCGAGCCGCGGCCACGATCGCCGCGACCCAGACGGTGGAGGCGAAGAAGAAGAAGCGGAAGCGAACCAGGTCTACGGTGTCGGTGGACACGACCACGGTCAGCTCTGGCATCGAGACCATTGAGGTCGACGACGAGGAGGGTGACGCCGAGTCGCCGAACGCAACGGCGGCCCCGTCTGCGAGGACGCCTCGCAAGGCGGCGTCGGCTGCAGAACAGGTGGTGGAGATGCCCCGCCGGGCGTCAGCGACTGAAGAGCGCCCCAGGTCGGGCGCCGATACAGTGGGCGACCTCCGGTCGCACAAGAGGGCTAGGAAGGCCCCTCCAAAGCCCTGCAAGCCTGGCCTTAGGTCGGCAACCAAGTAAGTCACAAGACCTGTTTCATGTCCTGCTTTGCATATCCAGCTCGTTGTGCTTCCGTTTTGATTGAGGTCTTTTGCTTGTGTGCAGAGCACCCCCAACCACGTCGGAGAGTGGCAGGAATGCCTCAGGCCAAGAGGCGTTTGGGAGCAAGGCGAAGGAGGCGCTGGTGGAGCAGTCGCCGGCGGTTTCGACGGCGGACGTGACAAGTGCGGCCGTCGGAGCTGGAGCGACGGCGCCATCCGCGGCGGAGAAGGCCGGGGCCAGTACTGCTCCACCCAGCGGAGGGGAGCAGGATGACCTTTGCACGGCCGACCCGCGGCCGACACCGGACCCACAGGCGGCCGAGGCGGGAGGTGCCCGCGTGGAGGATGACGCGCACCGGTACCTGTACGTCGGCACCCCGTGGGAGGAGGAGGTCGCTGCCGACCGCCGCGACGTCGACGACTTCATGGAGGCGTCGTGCACGATCGGGCGCGTGCTGTCGGTAAGGATCCCTGTCTGGGTACTTCAAGTTCCGGCCTTGAGTCTTGGCATCTTGCAAGGTCTTATATCGAGTTTATTTGCTCTTGTTGCAGTCACTTGCTGATTGGGCGCAGGCTCGGGTAGGTCTGCTGCAGGAGGCGGCCAATGCCCACGCAGAGGTCGCCGCAGCTCGTGAGGCTACGCTGCAAGCCCAGATCGAAGCCGCGCAGGAGATCTGACACGTGAAGGAGACCATGGCGTGCCAGGCGTAGAAGGAGGTAGCCGTCCTGAAGAAGAAGCTGGAGGTCGCCGAGCAAAAGGCGAAGGACGCGGCTGCCGACCTCCAGACCGTAATAGAGGGTAAGCTTCCAAGGTCGCCTCAGGTTAATTCCGCGTACTTTGTGAGTTCTTGTTGTTGACGTCTCGACCTTGAATGGATGCAGGCGCCCGGGAGACCGAGAACACCCTCAAGAAAGAGCTGGCAGAGGTCAAGGACCAAGTGACAGCCATTAAGGAGAGGACCGCGGAGGTCCGTCATGGTAAGAGTCTTGTCCTCCGCTGCGAAGCAGCGCGACGTGCCACAACTGATAGACGGGCGTGTTGCTAAACTTGTTTTACTTGAAATGCAAGTCTGGAGAAGGAGCTTGGCGACCTCAAGGACGCCACCCAGTACGTCATGGACCTCTACGTCCCGCAGGAGGAGGGAGCGGAGCCGAAGCCGCTGATCGACCGGCTGGATGAAGTTGAAGGTCGCATCAAGGGCCTGCTCCTGGACACCGCCAAGCTCACCGTGGCTGCAGCGCTGTCGACAGTGAAGTACCACGATCCGTCATTCGACCTGCAGAAGGTCTCAGAGGACGTGGACTTGTCCGGCTTGGTGAGGCGCGAGGATGTCGTGGCGGCCGCGGAGGAGGTCGTCAACAAATTCGACTTCGGCACTGACTGAGTGGTGCTGAAACAAACTTTAGACATGGGTTAGGCTAAGGTTCAGCGGTTGTAAATAAGCTTGCATTATAATAAAACTTTTGCCCATAATAAACTATATGCATCATTTGAGTAGCAAGAACTATCATTATGCGCGCTCGAAAATAACTAGGTCGTGAGAGAAACCCTCCGCTAACCCAACTCAGTGGAGGAACGGCTTACCGACTGTGCGGCTCAGCGTGGAGACTTAGGCACAGCCAGCGCGTAGAGGGGGGTCATGGACCCTAGGTCTCGCGAACCAGCGACTTAAGAACATTCATAAGGAGAGCGAAAGCTAAACATACGATGGGAACTTGAAAGCGTAAGGTATGCAAAAACCCCCTCAGGTCGCGAGACCCTTAGGTTGGCAAAGCCAAGCCCCCGAGCGCTTTGGGGCCTAACCTAGACCAAGCCCCCGAGCGTTTCGAGGGGGAAGGGGAAAAACGGAAAGTAAAAGGGAGACTGAAAAGCAGGTCGACAGAGGGGTTGCCGAACAGGGGATCTCTTTCTTTATTGAATAAAAATTACACAAGGGGAGAGTACATAGCTTTTATTTTGATACAGATCTTCTAGGGATAGAAGCGACATAAATGCTCGATGTTCCAGACGTTGGGAACGCCCTGGCCGTCGGCCCACTGGAGGCGGTAGGTCGCTGGACCGATGACCTCCATCACGATGAAGGGACCTTCCCAAGGGGCAGAGAGCTTGTGCATTCCCTTGGTGTCTTGGATGCAACGTAGGACCAGGTCTCCCACGTTGAAGGACCGCTCGCGCACATTGCGGTCGTGGTAGCGACGTAGCTGCTGCTCATGTCGCGTGTGCCGCATTAGTGCGGCTACGCGGTGTTCCTCGATGCTGTCAAGGTCGACCTTGCGCGTCTCTTCTGTTGTGCCCTCTTCGTACTGTTGGATGCGCGGAGCACCAAAGGCTAGATCTGTGGGGAGGACGGCCTCCGACCCATATACCAGGAAGAAGGGTGAATACCCCGTAGCTGAGCTGACCTGGGTCCGGAGGCCCCAGATCATGTGAGGCAGCTCGGCCAGCCATCTGGTGGCGTACTGGGAGGCGTCGTCGAAGATGTGGTCTTTGATGCCCTGAAGGACCATGCCGTTCGCTCGCTCGACCTGGCCGTTGCAGTGCGGGTGCGCCACCGAGGAGTAGTAGACGTCGATGAGGCTGTCTTGGTAGAAATCCCAGAAGTCAGACCCTGTGAAGGCCATTCCCAGGTCGGTGACGATCCTGTTGGGTACGCCGAAGTGGTGGGTGATGTCTTCCATGAACTTTGCTGCCTCCTTCGACATGACAGTGGCGACGGCCCGGACTTCAATCCACTTGGTGAACTTGTCCACCGCCACCAGGATGTGTCTATAGCCGCCGGGAGCCGTTCTGAATGGTCCCACTGAATCCAAACCCCATATAGCGAAAGGCCAAGATGGGGGTATTGTTCTCAGGGCTTGAGCCGGAACATGCTGCTGCTTGGCAAAAAACTGGCACCCTTTACACCGCCGGACCAGGTCTTAGGCGTCATCTAGGGTGGTGGGCCAATAGAAGCCCGACCTGAAGGCTTTTCCCACTGGGTTCGCGGAGGCTGCGTGGTTGCCGCATTCCCCGCCGTGGATCTCCTGCAGGAGTTGAAGACCTTCAGATCGGAGGATGCACTTCATCAGCACACCGTTGGAGGCGGACCTCCGGTATAGCTCGGTCCCGATGACGACGTAGTTGGCGCTGCGCCTGACGATTTTCTCGCGCTCGACCTTGTCTTCAGGGATGCGCTTCTCCAGGATGTAGGCGATGAAGTCGAGGCGCCAGTCATCTTCAGCTTCCGCCATGAGGACGTCACGACCGCCTGGAGGAGGCATGTCACCCGGCGACATTTCTGGGTCGCTGAGGAGCCTGATCGATGGCTTGCCCAGGTCTTGGACGAATACGCCGGCCGGGACCAGCGCGCGCTTGGACCCTAGCTTGGAAAGGACGTCGGCTGCCACGTTGTTGTCGCGACAGACGTGGTGAAACTCCAGACCCTCGAAGTGAGCCTCGAGCTTGCGTACCTCGGCGCAGTAGGCGTTCATCGAATCCTTCTTGATGTCGCACACCTTGTTGACCTGGTCGATGACGACCTTGGAGTCGCCGTAAGCAATGAGGCGCTTGATGCCCAGGGAAACAGCGATGCGCAGTCCGTGGATCAAGGCCTCATACTCGGCGCCATTGTTGGATGCCTTGTAGTGGATCTGCAGGATGTATTTCAGGTGGTCGCCCTGTGGCGAGATGAAGAGTACGGCTGCGCCCACTCCTTCAAGGTTCAGGGAACCGTCGAAGTACATCTTCCAGTGCTCCGGCTTCTCCGTCGGTGGGGGTTGCTGGGTCTCTGTCCACTCGGAGACGAAGTCTGCGAGGATCTGGGACTTGATGGCCTGTCGTGGACAGAACTCAAGCTCGAATTCGCCCAGCTCGACCGACCACTTGACGATGCTCCCCACGGTGTCGCGGCTGTGCAGGATTTCACCCAGGGGGAAGCTGGAGACGACCTTGATCTTGTGCGACTGAAAGTAATGTCGTAGCTTGCGTGAGGTGATGAGGAGAGCGTACAGCATCTTCTAGGGTTGTGAGTACCTGACCTTGCTGTCAGATAAGACCTCGCTTGCGTAGTAGATAGGTCGCTGGACGGGGTAAGGGTGACCTTCTTCAGGTCGTTCGGCCACCAAGACCGCGCTGACCACCTGGGTGGACGCGGAGATGTAGAGTAGCAAGGTCTCTTTAGGCACCGGGGGCACCATGATCGGAGGCGTCGTGAGGAAGGTCTTCAACTCTTCGAGCACCTGATCCGCCTCGTCTGTCCACTCGAACTTGTCGGACTTTTTCAGCAGCTTGAAGAAGGGTAGGCCTTTCTCCCCAAGCTTGCTGATGAAGCGACCTAGAGCCGCCATCATGCTGGTGAGCTTCATTACGTCTTTCTTCCCGGTGGGTCGCTTCATCTTGCGGATGGCGTCGACCTTGGTGGGGTTTGCCTCGATGCCCTGGTGGCTCACCATGAAGCCTAGGAGCTTGCCGGATGGGACACCGAAGACACACTTTTCCGGGTTGAGCTTCCAGCGGTAGTGCCGGAGGTTGGCGAAGGTCTCAGCGAGGTCGGCGATGAGCTCGTCTTCGGCGGTCGTCTTGACGACCATGTCGTCGATGTAGGCTTCGACGTTCTTGCCGATCTGGGATTCCAAACACTTCTGGATGGCCTTCTGGTAGGTCGCTCCAGCGTTCTTGAGGCCGAAAGTCATGGCCGTGTAGCAGTAGATGCCGTACGGCGTTATGAACACCGTCTTATCCTGATCAGAGACCTTCAAGGCTATCTGGTGATAGCCTGAGTAGAAGTCGAGGAAGCATAGCAGGACGCTTCCCGCTGTGGAGTCGACGACCTGGTCGATGCGCGGAAGAGGGAAGGGGTCTTTAGGGCAGTGCCTGTTGAGATCGGTGTAGTTGATACACATCCTCCATTGGCCGGTTTTCTTGGGTACAAGTACTGGGTTGGCGAGCCAAACCAGGTTTTTACATTCACGGATGAATCCGGTAGCTATGAGCTTTATTATTTCTACCCTAATGACCTCCTTGCGATCCTTCGCAAAGCGACGTAGCTTCTGCTTGACAGGCTTGGCCATCTTGCTTACATCCAAGGAGTGCTCAGCCAGCTCCCTTGGAACACCTGGCATATCCAATGGGGTCCATGCGAATATGTCAGCGTTGTCTCGGAGGAAACTAGTGATCGCGAGTTCCTATTTCTCCCCGATGTTATCACCGATGACCACCATCTTGGCTGGGTCGGCAAGGCCGAGGCAGACCTTCTTCGTTGCTGGCACGGCATCCAGGGCGGTCTCGGTGCGCTTCTGCTCCAGGATGGTGAGGTCAGTCGGAGCGACCTTCTTGGCCTCGGCGATCATGACGGCCGAGGCGTCGAAGCAGGCGTTCGTCGTGGTGATCTCCAGGGCCTCGTTGTCGCACTTGAACGAGACGATCAGGTCACCGTAGATGGTGAGGACTTCGCGGGGAGCCGGCATCTTCAGCACCAGATAGGTGTAATGCGGGATCACCATAAACTTGGCCAGCATGGGGCGACCTAGGATGGCATGGTCGGAGGACTTGAAGTCTGCGACCTCGAAGCTGAGGTACTCCGTGCGGAAATTCTCCTCCATGCCAAACGTCACCGGGAGGGAGACCCAACCCATGGGGTAGGCCGCCTGCCGGGGACGATGCCGAAGAAGGGCTCGTCGCACTCCGTTAGCCTCTTGAAGTCGAAGTCCATCTTCTTCAGGGTGTCGACAAAGATGATGTTGAGCCCGCTTCCTCCGTCGATGAGGGTTTGAGGGAGCAGGGCACCCTCAACTATGGGCTCGACGACGAGCGGGTACGACCCGGGATCTGGGATGTGGACCCAGTGATCAACCCTGGAGAACGTAATAGGCTGCTCTGACCAACGCAGGGGCTGCGAAGGCTTGGTGTGAATGAGCTGGATCTCACGGTTATCCTTGCGGTACCTCCTCCTGCTCGTGCTGGACTTCAAGCCGCCAACGATCATGTTGATCGACCTCTTGGCCTACTGGAATGGGCTGTTGGGGTTGCCTGTCTCCGGTGGAGGAGGCAGGTCGCGCTCGTCGCGGCAGTCCTCCGGCTGCGAGTTATCACGTCGCCAGTCATCGCGGCGATCGTTGTCTCCGAGGCCACATCGATCGTCGCGGCGGTTGTTGTTGTAACGACGTGAGGATGACCGGTCGCCTTCGCTTCTAGATCGCTTCGGGTCTTCAGGCATGCGGAACGCCCTCTTGAACTGCTGGCACTCACGGACGGCGTGAGTGCCCCCCTCGTGGAACGTGCAGGGGCTGTCAAGCACCGCGTTGAACTCATCGACGTTGAACGTCGAAGGTCGGCGTCCGTCCGCTGCGAGGACCTCTGAGGGTCGCTTGCGGAACTTGGAGCTGGAATCCCCAGCGGTGCCGGAAGTGCCTGCATCATACTTGGCGCGGAGTCAAACTGGTTGACCAGCGCCTCTTCGGTGTCGATCAGCTTGTTTACGACCTCCATGAGCGGCGCGACTGCGGTGGCGCCCGACTCGTGGATCTTCTCAAAGACCTTGTGGTCCCTGAGGCTTTTCTTGTAGCTGTCGACGACCTGGTCATCCCGGACGCCAACGCAGGTGTTGCGGTTCTCGAAGAACCGGTTGGTGTAGTCGCGAAGCCGCTCGCCGGTCTTCATGGTCACCCTCCCGAGGTTGAAGGCGTTTCCAGGGCGATTGTAGGTCGCCTGGAAGTTCGAAGTGAAGGCCTGAGACAGGTCGGCCCATGACGTGATGCTGCCTGCCGGGAGGTTGTTGAGCCAGAGCGACGGTGCGTCGCCCATCACCAGCGGGAAGTAGGCCGCCATGTGATCGAAGTTGCCGCCGGCCGCCTTGACGGTGACGTAGTAGGTCGACAACCAGATGTTGGGGTCGGAGCGGCCGTCGTACTTCTGGATGTTTGGCTTGAAGTTGTCGGGGTAGGCGACCGATCGGAGACGAGACGCCAGCGCGGGAAAGTAGTGACGGCCATGTCGTCGCCATTGTCTCCGATCAAGCCGGCACCCTCGTCCTGTGCGGGGACCACGACCTGGGATCTGGACTGGTGATCCTGGTTAGGGACCGGACCCTCAGGGTGGCTGTAGTCCGCCTCGTACTGGGCACGTCATCTGTTCTCGACGTCGTGACGATCGCGCTCCTCACGCTCCATGATGCGGTGGACGACGCCCGGGGGGCTGTACTCACGGTCGTAGTCCAGGCGACGTCGTAGCTCCCGCTCTTCGCGCTCGCGATGGCGCTGGTCGATGTAGCCGCAAGCGTCGCGGCCGCGCCTGTTCTTGTCGAGGTTGGCGCGCAGGTCCGCGCCCTGCGCGGCGTTCGCCCGGGGTTGGTTGACCTCCTCCTGGATGGTGGGGAGCTTGCTATGCGCAGGTCGATTAGATCGACTACGCGAATGCCGGCTTGACGTAGATGCCGCAGACTTGGACGCTGCGCTCCTTTCTTCCACCAGGGCTGCGGCGACCCGGAGGTAAGCCATGGCCGCATCGGCCTCGGGCGAGGGGTTGGCCTGCTGGAGACGTGCCATAGCTGCACCCAAGTTGGCCTGAGGGCTGTTGAACGTCGGCAACCCCGCCTCTTCGAACTCGAGATGTAGGTCACGAGCACACGGAGGTACCGCCTGGCGCTGCTCCTCCGCCCACCTCTGGGCACGGTTGGCATTGCCCTGGATCCGACGTGCCTCCTCGGAGTGCGTCGTGCCGACCCATGGTGGTTCATTCGCTGAAACCACCAAGACGCGCCGCCGGGTGGAGATCTGGTCGTTGGGAGAGACGCGGATCCGGGCTTCCCAGAATTCACCGACGTCTGGAGACGCGGGGGTTCGCGTACTGCGTGAAGCATTACGCTCCTTGTCGATCTTCTTCCGCAGCCGGCAGCCACGGAGGGTGTGCCGTGCGCCTTTGTGGTAGGTGCACGGTACGTCGAGTGGATCGCGGCGGGTGTGAGGCTCGATCTTGAGGTTGCCAGATGACTCCCGCCGCCCAGATTGGATCTGGATGGACTTGGCCGCCTGACGGGTGTGGGCGTCGCTAGATGGCCGCAGACCGAAGGGGAAGGTCTTGCGGCGCGACGCGTCCTACGTTGAGCGCTGAGCTCTCTCACAGATCTAGAGGGTCTCCTCCATCATGTCGATGACTCACTCCATTCCCTGAACGATATCATAGGGTTTGGGCGGGTGGGTCTTTGACTTCGGATTGGAACTGGGGGTGGTGACAGGCGTCGCTGGAACCTTCGTGGAGACCGTCGGGGAGGTTGCCGCCGCCAGTGTAGTTGAGGTCGCCGCGAAGGAGCCGAAGCAGATCTCCACGGGGTTGGCGAGGATGTCTGCCATGCTCACCGGGAAGATGACACCAGATCGGGCCACCATGCTGCACAGCGAGTTCCCGATCTCCCCTACCTAGCGCGCCAACTGTCAGGGGGTGAGACCTGGCAGATCCGCTAGGGGGCAACCCAAGCGGTTGTAGGTTGATTGATGGGGGGATCAGGACCTAAGAGCGTAGGTGGTAGTTCGCTAGGAGAACTCGGAACACGGCGAGAATGGCGAGGACACAAGGGTTTAGACTGGTTCAGGCCTCCGGAGAGTAAAACCCTACATCCAGTATGTGGTGGAATTAGGCGTGAATGGGGAAGTCCCCTTAAATGGAGCTCTAGGCCGCCTTATATGGCCAGCGGGCTAGGGCTTCCATTCAAGGTCGGTGGACCCTCATTGGGGTCGGTTACAGATTAGGAAGGTCTCCTTCCGTGATTACAGGGAGGATCCCGTGATCCTCGGACCTACTGGCGGCGCCGCGCCGCGATCTAGGGGAGAGGCTTGCGCCACAAGCCCGGCAGGTCTTCCGGAGTCTGGATGAGGTCGCCCGAGGTCTTCCAAGGTCGCCGGGACTGTGGATGAGGTCTCCGGGCCCACTTGCAGGTCGGCGGGGCTTCTGGCAGGTCGGGTCCACTTGATAGGGACCTCCGGGACCCTGGTCGGTGGGGACCCATGGGTACCCATGTCTCTCAAGACCCCTTACGTCTCATCGACCACCTGCTTCGCGAGACTGCGAAAACGCTGGTCAAGTGGAGTGCGAAAGCGGTGGGCTGCATCCGGATGCAAATTCAGGTCGCTAAAGAGGTTATTTTCCGTCTCGAGGTTGCACAGGAGTCGCGGTCGCTTTCCCCGGAAGAATTGTCTTTGAGGTATTTCCTCAAACTCCGCTATCTTGGACTAACTTCTCTCCAGCGTACGATCGCTAGACAGAAGTCCAGCCTCCGATGGCTTCGTGAGGGGGATGCCTTTACCAAGCACTTCCACCTCCATGCTAACCATCGCCGAAGGAAAAACTACATCCCCTCTCTGCTTGTTGACGGTCGCACCCTCACGCGTGAGGATGAGAAGGCCGCCGCCGCCTTCACGTTCTTCGACGGGATTTTGGGAGCTACTCATGAGCGCTCTTGCGCTCTTGATTTTAAGAAGCTCGGCCTCCCGAGATTGGATCTGCAGGACCTCGGACAACCGTTCACTGAGGCCGAAATTTGGGAGGTCATTAAAGAGTTACCCTTGGACAAGGCTCCTGGTCCCGATGGGTTTACTGGTCGCTTCTACCGGTCGTGCTGGTCAATCATCCGGGGAGATATTCTTCGAGCTTTTAATGCTCTCTCCGACATGGATTGCCGTAGCTTCCATCATCTAAATGGCGCCCTTCTTACCTTGGTCCCCAAAAAACCCAACCCAGTCTCGCTTTCTGACTACCGCCCCATTAGCCTCATCCATAGCTTTGGGAAGCTTTTCTCCAAGGCTGCGGCAAACCGCTTCACCCCTCACCTCCCCAACCTCATCTCTGCTAACCAAAGTGCCTTCATCAAAGGTCGTCTCATCCATGATAATTTCTGATACGTCCTTGGTACGGCTAAGTTGCTTTCGAGTCGAAAGCTACCTCGGATCATGTTCAAGATTGACCTTGCTAAGGCCTTTGACTCTATTGGGTGGGTTTTCCTTCTAGAACTTCTGGTCGCGGTTGGGTGTCCACGCAAGTGGTCCAACTGGATCTCCACCATTCTTTCCACTGCTAGTACTAGAATCCTTCTCAATGGCACCCCCGGGGAACAGATTTGCCATGGTCGTGGTCTTCGACAAGGGGACCCTCTCTCTCCCATGCTCTTCGTGCAAGTGATGGAATGCTTCCATGCCTTGATCCGCAAGGCTGACTCTCTCGGGCTTCTGCAACAGCTGGGACGACATGATATACGTTTCCGCGCTTCACTTTATGCGGATGATGTGGTCGCTTTCTTCTCCCCAGTCGAGCTCGACCTTTGAGTCATCAATAGGGTGCTGGCCCTTTTCGAAGTAGCATCTGGCCTTGCAGCAAACCTCTCCAAGAGCCATGTCTATCCCATCAACTGCTCGGACGAGCAGATCTCCTTGGTCTGTTCCATTCTCTCTTGCCCTATCGCTGAATTCCCATGTACCTACCTCGGGGTCCCTCTTTCCATCAAAAGAATCCCTAAGGCGGCTTTGCAGCCACTGGTTCATAAGGTCACGAGGCGTCTCCCCCCCTGGCAAGGGAGACTACTCAATCGTGGTGGTCGCTTGGTCCTAGCCAAATCCACCCTCTCGGCTATCCCGGTGCATATCTCTATGGCGATTTCCATTGCACCTTGGGCTATCAAAGCAGTCGAGACGCTCATCCGGGGCTTCCTCTGGTGCGGCACAGAGGTGGCTAATGGTGGTCGCTGTCTGGTGGCATGGGTAAACGTCACCTGCCCTACCCGTTTTGGCGGCCTAGGCCTACCAGACCTCCGCACTTTTGGGATGGCCCTTCGTCTGTGGTGGCTCTGGCTGGCGCGTACACTGGTAGGGAGAGGGCCTTTAGTCCCGGTTGGTAAGGGGAATAGGTCTCTCAAGTCCAACCGGGACTAATGATGAGAGACAAAAGGCCCCCCCTTTAGTCCCGGGTGAACCAACCGGGACTAAAGGATCCTTTAGTCCCGGGTGGTATTACGAACCGAGACTAAGGGGGGGTACGCCAGCACCTGCGCCCACCCCCTTTAGTCTCGGTTGGTAATACCAACCGAGACTAAAGGGTCTCGTTTCTCTTTTTTTTCTGTTTTCGATTTGAGCGTATATTCTAATTGTTGTCTAACCCGTATATGCACGTATACGTATTTGAACTTGTATATATGTATATACCTATCTATATATACCATATACGTAGTTAGATTAGACTTATATATAAATTAAACCCTATATATCTACATATATAAACTTATAAATGTATATACACATAATAATTTATACACATGAAAATAAATAGTATTTTCTTAAACTAGTATATACACATCAACACTTAAGTCTAAATTAACAAATACAACAAGTTCATCAAAACCACATAAATTAAAAGGTACATCAATACTTAAGTCTTAACATAAGGTACATCCACGCACAACACATGTTTCATACTGATCCTCCATTTTTCTTAAACAGGTAATCCATATAGTTGAAGTCTCCAATCTTGAAGTCCAGAACTTCACTAATATATGCTAGAGCATGAATTAGTGCACTCTCCTTAGCTTCACACTCACAGTCACATGGACTTCCATAAATATTAAATAGTGGAGAGTTGCATTGATACGGCGGGCAAAATGAAAGATGAGCCTGGAACTTCCCATCTCTTGTGGGTTCCGGATTTGGTTCCACGTAAGAAAATCCCAAAACATCACACGCTTGCTCTAAAATTGCATGAAAACTCATTGCCGCGAAGGTTTCACCAAAGGTATTCTAAAGTTAAGAAAAATACGAATGTTAAAACATGTAGCACAAGTAAATTAAAAAATGCTCAATTACATTTCTATGCTCCATACCATGTCATTACGATTCAGGCGACAAAGTCTCTCTGCGGTCGTGGTCACACTTTCTCCCTCCTCGAGTGCCTTGATTAGAAAATAAGAGTAATCTGGTAGAAAATACCCATTAGCGCTAAGTTGTTCTAAGCACTTCTGAACGGTGGTCCTTTCATAAGTCCTCTTAAATGGTGAAGGGCTACCCCACTCAACAATCGATAGCATTGGAGTGGGGGGTTCTGATGACATCGAGGAGCGAAATGGTCCTCGAACAGGTATGTCAAAAGAGATTTTTAATTGAATGCTGTTGTTTGGACCGACAATCGCACATTGTACAACAGGAGGGGTACCACCAATATTATCGAGAACATGTCGGAACCACTTCATATGATCGATATTCTACATGTTATGAAATGAAAATTATTATTCTTGTAATAAAATTCCTATTTACAGAGGAAAGAATATTACTATGTTTGGAGCAGATCCTTGACGTCGATCACCGATAGGCAAGTTAATGACGCCATGAGTGAAGTGTATCCCTGGAGGAGGAGGACCAAGGCCACCTCGACGGCTGCCACCTCGACGACCGCCACCACGACCAAAAAAGTGACTTGCCATTGTTTTACCTAAAATATGCATTGAATTATATTTAATAATTTCTACCTAAACAACCATCCCAACTCCCACTGGCTGCTTATTTGTACATATGCTAAAAATGTGAAGAACTAAACTATGAAATTTAAAATTTAATATCAATTATACCTAATTATTAAATACTAGTGAAAGACGAAACTATGAAATACTATTTTTTCTCTTAATACACGAAAATATAATGAGAACTAATTTTGTATTAAGGAAACTAGTTTTCTATCAAAGATATCAATTTTCTAATGACCCGATACTAAATTTCTAATAAGGAAACTACTTTTCTAATAAACATATCAATTTTCTAATGATGAAAACTAATTTTCTAATAAAGAAACTAATTTTCTCATGATTAAATCAATTGATTAAACTAATTTTCAATATAATTAAATAAATTGATAAAAAATCTATCATGACACACAACATCTCATACATCTATCATAACACTTTCTTTTCTATTAAAACATAGACCAATATGCATCTAAATAATAAAAACCACCATTCTTATCTCATTTGGGAATGTAATTAATTAAATACTCTAAGTACAAAGCATATTACTTAAAATGGCAACCGTAAATGAAGGTAGGATGAAGTAACTAACCTCTACACTACTTCAATGAGTCAAATCGTGGAGAAATCGTCGCAAATCAGGCAGAAATCGTCGCAAACCGGCTGGTACGGTCCTGCAGGAGGAGGAGGGCCGGGGGCCGGCGGGGGCGGCGAGTCGGGGAGGAGATGCGCGTCGTGGGAGAGGGCGGCGAGTCGGGGAGGAGATGCGCGTCGGGGAGGGGCGGCGCGTCGGGGAGGGGCGCCGCGTCGGGGAGATGCGCGTCGGTGAGGGGCGGACGTCGGCGCGGCCGAGCTCGCCGGCGGCGGGAGACGGTGATGCGCGCGTGTCGGGGAGGGGCGTCGCGTCGGGGAGGAGCGGCGCGTCGGAGAAGGGCGGCGCGTCGGGGAGGTGTGCGTCGGGGACGGGCGCGGCGAGGAGAGGCGGCGGCAACGACGACGGAGGAAGAGAGGCGAGAGGCGGCGATTTGGGGGAAAACGGCTAAGTGCCGATCTGAAAGGCGACGGGGCTTATATAGAACCCCCCACCTTTTGTCACGGGTCGTATTCTCAACCGAGACTAAAGGCCCCCCTTTTGTCACGGTTTGTCTCACGACCCGTGACAAAAGGGGTATTTCGCGCGGGATCCCTCTACTGGCGAATTTTCGCCCTTTAGTCCCGGGTGGTGTTACCACCCGAGACAAAAGGGTGTCCTTTTGTCTCGGGTGGTAACACCACCCGGGACTAAAGGGCAATTTTGCGCGGGAAGTTAACATTTCTCTTTTCCTTGCTCATTTATCTCATTCCTTTTTGCTTTGAACATTTAAAAAAAATCATTAGTTAAAATATTTGTGCCATGCAAAATTATATTATGTTAACACCAAAAAATACCTACTTTTCTATGCACATATTATTTCAAGAGTTGAAACAATTATTACTAATTTTTGTTTACAATTTGAAGGGGAAAATAAATTAAATTGAAAATATTAGTAAACCAACTCAGAAAAATCTCTGTTTCAAACACATTTATGAATTCGCGTATGATCCATATAACTAATTATCAATTTCAATTTACCTAATTTTTTACAATGGCTTACGTATACATACAGAGGTCACCTGATGGCTATTACAAGGCACGACATTAATTAATACCAATGACTACAAGTCCCAAGCTGAAGCTGGTCAGCTTCTAGCTTTTGAACCTCTGCTTCAAACACATTTATGAATTTGCATATGAATTCTAGTATATATATGCTTAATAAACATGCTTACTAAACATGTTGAAGACAACACATGAATTCATAATAAAGTACCTAATTAACAATAATTGATAATAAGTTCATAATTAAAGGATCTTCCAGCTAGCTAATTAATACAAGTTCACATAATAGGGTACGGTACAAAGCCTGATCCATGCATGCATAATGTTACTGAGCAGCACGCGCTTGTAGATATTAAATATGGTTAATGTCTGCAATCCTCCAGCCTAGAACTCCCTCAAAATAAGCTAGAGCGCATACTAGTGCACTCTCCTCCGCTTCCGGAGGAGTGTCACAAACAGCACTGCAGACATCAAACAATGGAGCCTCGGGTTCTGCTGGCTTGTAGAAAGTTAGAATTGCTTGACTCTTCCAATTGTTGGTGAAAAATGGCTCCCCACCATAGTAATCCACCCCAACTCTTTCCACGACTTGATTAAGAATCGCACGGAAGCTAATTGAAGCATAGGTAGAACCAGAGCGATCCTGCACACAATCAGATGATGATGAGATATAATAACCTTATGAAAGTTCAATATATATATATACCAGAAACAAATTAATTAAGAATGAATAAAAATTCTTTTATATATAAATGTATATTATACCACATATTGATGAGCCCTGCAAAGCCTCTCCGTAGTCTCAATCACATTTCCTTCACCCGCCTTGAGTTGCCTTAATTTAAAATAGGAAAGGTCCGGCACGAAGCACTCAACATTATTCTGGAGCTGTTGTAGACAATTCTCCACGACAGTCCTCTCTCGGGTTAACCGAATAGGTGATGTTGAGCCAACTGTTGCAATGGCAACCATCGAGTGTGGTGCGCCTACTGGCAACTGGCCTACATATCGAACAGGTACGGTGAAAGAGATATACACTCTTGCCATGTGCTCATCAACGTGCTCAGTTTGCACTATAGGAGGAGTACCATTCATATCCCCGATAATGTCTTTGTAAAGCAGGTACGGTGAAAAAAAGTTCTATGTAAAGCAAATTAATTTCAATTCCTATATTACCACGTTAGCTACATGTCCCATATCACCCATTGGCAAGGTAATCTCGCGGTGAAAGTGCAATCCTGGACGTAGAGGCAACGGGTCCTCCAAAACACCTCCACGGCCAATGCCACGGCCACCACGCCCGCCACGGTGACGGACTATGCCACGGCCACGGGCGCCATTACCAACACCACTTGACGACGACATTGTTACCTCAAACTATATCCAAATCAAAATAACACACATTATTCACAATAAATAGGATTAGTTTGCATATATAGATTAATTGGATTCAATATATGCATAAATAGAAAAACAAAAGGGGATAGAATTGATCAACACTATTATTACTGTGCATAACCTTTGTGAACCAGCGACTCAGAAGACACAGATGCTCCGGGAACTACAACAGTCTCACCTCACCGTCATATACACCTGGCTCTCCCACTTACAGTACTACACATGCCCTACACCTCCTATCTAGATACAGCCCAACATCACGGAGCTGCAGGCAGTCCCCACGTAGACCGTGATGTTAGGCTGTACCTAATTAGGACGTGGGGCTCTGTACCAAAAACAAGAAAATAAGAAAATGCTTACATTTATTGTATATAAAAATAAAAAAATACTTAATAAAAGAATTTAATCTTCTATTTCCTCCTATAGCAACCTAGAAATAAAAGGGGCCATAGAATTCAACACTATATTTTATAAACTATATGTACACATACCTACACATATATATAGATTGGATTCAATATATGCATAAATAGAAAAACAAAAGGGGATAGAATTCAACACTATTATTACTGTACATAACCTTTACGAACCAACGACTCAGAAGACCTAGATGCTCCGGGAACTACAACAGTCTCACCTCACCATCATATACAATGAAAGAATGGAAATACATACCTAGTACATTTTCTGTATGTCTATTATTTTCTTTATGAGCATATATTTTATAAACTATATGTACAAGTAAAATTCAAATTTATGAAAAACTAGAAAATAAGAGAATGCTTACATTTATTCTATATAAAAATAAAAAACATACTTAACAAAAGAATTTAATCTTCTATTTCCTCCAATGGCTACCTAGAATAAAATCATTTCTAAACAATGAAAGAATGAAAATACCTAGTACATTTTCTGTATGTCTTCTTTTATGAGCATATATTTTATAAACTATATATATGTACAAGAAAAATTCAATATTATGAAAAACAAGAAAATAAGAGAATGCTTATTAATACAAATTTAATGAAAGAAGGAACAATGCAAGTACCATCCTAACTACATTTTCACGTGTATATAGAAAATCTCATCTCTCTAATTAATTTAAGTTCCTCCTACCTAGCTACAAATTAACATTTCTATTTTCTCCATCTCTAAACCATAAAACAAAATTTAATCACAACAAATGAAGGGAGGATGAAGATTCCAACCTTGACAACACCTTGGAGGAGAGAAATCTTCACAAACTAATGAAGAAAAAATCGCAGCACCACCCTAGGCTTGAGTCACCATGGACGGGAGGAGCTTGAGCTCGCGGGTGAGTACGGTGAATGGCTCGGGTGGCAGGAGGAAGAAGGAGGTACGGTGCTTATATGGATGCCGGCCATTAGTCCCGGCTGGTGTTACGAGCCGAGACTAAAGGGGTACTAGTCTCGGCTCGTAACACCAACCGGGACTAATGCTTTTGTCTCGGGTGGTGTTACAAGCCGAGATTAAAGGGGTACTAGTCTCGGCTCGTAACACCACCCGGGACTAAAGACTGGGGGCAATTATTGCCGGATGGAGCCGTTGGGAGCGCCCCCTTTTGTCACGGTTGGTAATACGAACCGGGACTAAAGGGGGGTCGGCTACAGCAGCCATTTCGGGCCACGTCGATGAAACCCCTTTAGTCCCGGCTCCAAAGTTGAACTGGGACTAAAGGGGCGTACCAAAGCCTCTATGTCTACCAGTGGTACGGATCCGGGCAAGACGTGGGCGACGTTCAGATTCCCTACCGATCGCTCCGCGCAGGCTTTCTTCGACGCTTCGGTCTCGGTCGAGGTCGGGGATGGCTCTAGGGCCTTGTTTTGGGAGGACAACTGGCTCGCTGGTTGTTCCATCAAACTCTTTGCACCTAACTTGTGAGCGGCTGTTTCACCACGGGTCAGGCGCTCACGCACTATCCAGGAGGGCCTCAGTACGGGACCTCGTGGGTTCCGTTGGGTCGCTGATATTACGCACGCGCGGACCGTGCAGGTCATCGTCCAGTTCCTTTCCATTTGGGACCTTGTGCGGGCCGTGAGGTTGTCGCCGGTGCCCGACAAGTTTGTCTGGAAGTGGTCGCCGAACGGCCTGTACTCCTCCTCTTCTGCCTATGCCGCCCTCTTCCTTGGTCGTGTTGACATTCTGGGCGCCCGTCAAATTTGGAAGACTCAGATGCCAGGCAAATGCAAGTTCTTTGCCTGGTTAGTGCTGCATGGTCGATATTGGACCTCTGACAGACTTCATCGCCATGGCTTGAAGGACTCTGATACATGTGCACTCTGTGCACAAGAGGTCGAGACTCTGGATCACCTGCTTGTCGATTGTGTCTTCAGTCACGAGACATGGTTTCGAACCCTCGGACATATTCTTCTACCTCAGCTCGCCCCGGATCGTCCCATGTCTCTTGCTACTTGGTGGTGCTCCGCCAGGAAGTCGGTCGCTAAAACCCGGCGAAAAGGTTTCGATGCCTTCGTCTGGTTGGTCGCTTGGTCGATTTAGAGGGAGCGCAATCGGCGCGTCCACGAAAGGGAGGCCCTGATGCCGGTGGCCCTCGCGCCGGCAATCCTCGACGAAGCCAAGACTTGGGCACGCGCGGGCTTCCTCCCGATTGCTCGCCTCCTCGGCGTCCGGCCTTTGGGTCATCTGTAGCGCTTTTCTTCTTTCTTCTTTTTGTCTACTCTTTTTCTGGAACTTGTTGAATCTTGTATGACTTTATTCTCTCTTCTCTTAATGAAAAACGTGCTTTGCACGTCTTAAAAAAAAGATGAAGTCCATTAAGCCTAGGGATGGAACCGGATACCAATTCGGATATCATTTTTTAGCCTTTTTTTATTTTAGCTAAATTAGGCATAATATTTTGTATCCAAAATTTATATTCTTGTTCTTGGCATTGTGCTGGTTAAGATTCATACAAAATAAACCCCAAATGTGCGCTATATTTTGATCAAATGATGAAAAGAAATTCAGATATCTATTCGGATTCGGATGCGGATGTTTTTTCACCTTTTTCTCTATCGAAAGCAAATAATCCATAAAAAAATTGTAGCTAATTTTTTTTATTTTTTCCAGTAATTATCTGGTTATAATGCATAAAAAATTAGCACCAAATTTATTTTATTGTGATCTAAAAGTATCAATCTATTACACAATTCGGATGTTTTGGTTCCATCCCTAATTAAGCCTCATGTTCGGTCACTTGCATGCTTTGTGGACTGCAAAGAATTGCATCCTCTTACGGAATTTGAAGTTGTACGTGTGTTAGACCTGGAAGGTTGTGGATCATTGAGAAACGTGCACCTTGCAAATATTGAGATGCTACTTCAGTTGCGGTATTTGAGCATTGCAGGAACAAATGTCAGCGAGCTCCCTGCTGGAATTGGACAAGTCCAACACCTAGAAACATTAGATATAAGAATGACTCAAGTGAAAATTTTGCCGTCAACTATTGTTCTACTTGAAAAGCTGGCACACCTTCTCGTCAGTAGGGGGGTCAAGTTCCCAGCAGAAGGCTTCAGCAAGATGAAAGGGCTGGAACAACTAACACGTTTCTCCATTCACGGGCAACCACTCAGCTTTCTAAAAGAGCTAGGCCAGCTCACCAACCTGAAAATCCTTGAAGCGTATTGCGGCGGCATTCTCGATTTCAATTATGAAGGTAGCGAGTGGGGGATTTTCACCTCTTCACTCCATGCACTATGCAGCCATAAACTTGTAGATGTTGGGATATGTAATTGGGATTCGACTGCCATCCCCATGGATTCATCGTTCCTGCTCTGCCCAGCCTCCGGACATTTGACATATCCACCATTAGCAGTTTCCCTATCTGGATGGGCTCACTTGTCAATCTTGAGCTGTTACATCTCCAAACTGTACGGTTCACTCCGGAGGATCTGCGAGTGCTTGGAGGCATGCCAGCTCTCGAGACTCTTTCCCTATATTTTCCAGACAGCTATATAGGTCCTTTCACCATCGGCGGACACGAATTCCAGCGTCTCAAATTATTCAAGTTCGGCAGACTCTACCAACTGCAGTTTATGCCTGGTTCTATGCCTAACCTGAAGCACCACTTCATTGAACTCAACTTCACCACGAACAGTTACAGCGATCTCGGCATCCAGCACCTCGCCAGCCTCACAAAGGTCAATGCTCGTATCATTGCCTGTCATGGCCATAAAGGAGGCGTCGAAGATCTGGAGGCCAAAATGAGGTCACTCGATGCACATCCCAATCGTCCTACACTAAACTTCAGTACACACTTTGCCGAGCAGGATCTCTATTATTCACTAAAAGGTGGAAACAATGAATAATAAGCAGGAGCTTCACGATAGCAAGGTAATAAATAATATTTGTTCCTAAGATTCATTTAACCTTGATTTCTCCTTTTTCCTTTACTTTACCTGACTCCGTTGATTGATGGTAACTATTACTATTCTTTTTTGGTGAACCGAGCAGGATCCTGGCTGACCAGTACGTCTTTCGGTTCGTTCATCCAGTCTTGTTTACCAGCGCAGTGAGGAGGCACCCACATGTGTTTGTTCAATTTCATCCGCACCATTTGCAGAATTTCATTATTCATAATCTACAGTAAGAAAGTTGTTTAGCTGCTCAACTTTTGTTGTTCTTGAATAAAGCACTGACATATCCATTTACTTCGCCAGCGTCATTTTTTATATTGCTGGGCTGTGTGACTGTGTCCATTATATTTGTAATCAACTTATGTCCATTTATTTGAGGATTTTTTATAGTTTCCCCGCCCACTGATATCTTTGTCTTTGAATGGCTTTGCCTTTCTTCAACATGCACGCTGAAACGCTGATGATTTGAAGCTCAAAAATATACACCAGTCCAACAAGGAAACTTTTATTAGTTTTTTCTAGGGAAGCCTAACTCTTTATTCATGAATAGAGTTATAAGAGTTACAAACACTTTGGTTAACAACCAAACTTGCCTACCAAAATCAGCATAAATCGTACTTCTTGCGATGGTATGAGCATCCACGTTGGAACGTCTGTTCTCATGAACAAAATCAGCAGTACCAAAATTAGTAGTAGAGAACAAGAAAAAGAACTGTTAGAGCAACTCCAGCAAGAGTCTGCAAATTGAGGTCTCCAAAACTCATTTGCAGGTCCAACTCCAAAAATTAGAGGTCCAAAATTGCCACCCAACTCCAACACTAACATCAATTCAGGCCTCTATTTTGAGGTGGACCCCGTCTGTCGGTCACCACGCCGCACGCATCCAGCTCCCTCTCGCTCTCGGCCAAGACCGCCGCCGGCGCTCTGCTCCACCTTCTCCGCCTCCGGCCGCCGTTGCTCTGCTCCCAGGTCGTCGTCGCTCTGCTCCAGGCCGCCGCCGCTCCTCCGCGCCCGACACGCTCCGGCTCTCTGCGTGCCGAAGAAGACAGTGACCCTCTGCCTGCCGTCGTCGGGCTCGGGCTCGTCCTTGGGCTGCGCCTGGGTGGCCGCTGCTGCCGCGGCGCGGGGCGCGCCTGCGAAGCGGCGGACGAGCAGGGCGACCCCGCAGCAGACGAGCACGGTGAGGGAGGTGGTGAGCAGGACGAGGAGGTGGCGGTCCTCGGCGAGCGAGGACGCCTAGTGCGGCAACCCCCGCCCGGTCAGCAGCGCCGCCAGCAGGTCCAGCACCGAGGACTTCAGCCCCGCCGACGCCGAGTCCATCGGGCGGGACGCGTGCGGCTATCCGCTTCGATGGGATCGAGGCGGCGGAGATTCGCACACACGAGGAGGACTGGAGGAGGTTCGGGCCGGCCACAGGGATTCGCTGAAGGAATTTTTAAGTGGCGCGGCCGTGCCCGTGCGCTGGCTGCATTGCCATGGGTGAGGTTCGCCCCGGCCCCGCGTGGGAGCAGCGTGGCAAGCGCGAGGGCCGAGAAGAGGAGGGAAAGCTGTGGCGCGGGTTTGTTCGATCTCGCCGCGGGCTCCGACGCGGGCGGGTTCCTCGCCGCAGCGCGCGACGTCGCGGCCAGGAACCAGCGTAGCCAGCGCCGCCACTCCTCCAAGAAGCACGCGACCGTGCCATCGCGGGCGGACTGCGTTGCGGCGGCCGAGAGCTCGGCAACCAGCTCGTCGGCGAGCGGTTGTACTACGGCTCGCCGTGGCTGGGCGCAGGCAGGGCCAGCTCCTCTGTTTCTTGGTAGGCGCACCAGCCGAGCAGCCCGAGGCGCGACCCACTCCTCGCCGGTGGATGTGGGTGGCACGAGCTACTCCGGACGGTGGATGTGGCCGGATCGCGGACGTGCCGGTGCGCCCTGCTCGCCAGCCGCCAGGACCTCGACGGGCTGGGCCTCGACGCCGACGCGCTCCGGCTGCCCGCGCACGTGTTCGGCGTCTTCGACGGCCACGACGGCGCCGAGGTACGCGGGCTTGTTAAGGCACTTGGTCGGTTCACAGCGCGCCGCTCGCCTGCCCCATGATTTGACAATTCACCGCTTCGTGTTGCTCTGTAGGTGGCGAACTACTGCCGGGAAAGGCTTCAGGTGCTCTTGAGCCAGCAGCTGGGCCGTCTCGGTGATGATTTGGAGGAAGTGGCCGAGGCGGACACGAAGGAACACTAGGACGAGCAGTTCAGCAATTGTTTCCAGAGGGTAGATGTCGATGTGTCAGGCCGGGCGAGCGCCCACGACGGGAGCAGGCGGCCCGTCGGTTCCAGCGCCGCGCCCAGCGCCGGCAGCACGCGCACCTCGCCGTCGTCCGTCGCGCGCGCCGCCCAGGGCGAGGAGGATGGTGGCATCGAGCGCGGCGATACGGGGCAGAGGCCATTGCGCTGCGCTGCCGCTGCGCCCGCGCCGGTGCTATGAATGGGAGCGAGGGCTTGGGCGAGGCCGGCGAGCGCGAGGGACAGGGGAGATGCCGGAGCAATAGACAGGGAGGAGGAGAGGGAAAAAATAAAGAAAATAAATAAAAATGGTGGGATCCACATTTGGAGGGGAGGATGGAGGCCCTTCAGGAATGAAGGCTTGGAAGGGGAATTTGGAGGGGTATGCAAAATGGAGATCTGTTTAGAGGCCCTGCTGGAGGGGGGACCTATATGTCTTCCGGAAGGTAAAATCGCATGCGAACTTCCAGCCCACCAAAGCCCATCTAAATGATGTTTTTATTTTCCCACCAGCCCACTTAATAATTATTAAATTAAAAATGTTCCAACATTTTTCAAAAATGTTACAACATTTTTTCTTCAACGTTTCTAGTAATTTTTCGTCAACATTTTATAAATGTTCCAACATTTTTTTAGTCAACATTTTTCTGGAGGCTTCTTCCAACATTTTTCTGGAGACTTCTTCCAACATTTTTCTGAAGGCTTCTTCCAACTTTTCGTCAACATTTTATAAATGTTCCAACATTTGTTAGTCAACATTTTTCTGGAGGCTTCTTCAACAGTTTTCTCTTTTTAGACTTCTTTCAACATTTTTAAAAATTGTTGGTTTCGTCAACTATTTTTTCATCATTTTGCGAAATGTTGCAGCATTTTCGTAAATGTTGGGATTTTTTTAGTTTCTTCCACCGGCGGCCGGCGACGGGCGGCGGGCGGCACGCCCGCGCGGCCGCGCGCGGGGTCGGCGGCGGCGGAGCGAGCCGCGGCGAGGGCCGCCATGGCCGGCCGCGGCCGAGCTCGATGCGCACGGCCATGACGGGCGCGGCGGAGCTCGTGCCCGCGGCCATGGCCGGCGGCGCGACGGTCAGGCGCGGCGGGGCGGCGGGAGGCCGGAGAGCACTCCAGGAGGCCGGCCATGGCGGGTGGAGCGCGCGGGGGAGGCCGGCCATGGTGGTGGCGGCGGGTGGCGGTGGGGTCGGGCGGGTTCGGGAGGTAGAAGATGATGTGCTAGGGTCACGTTGTTGGGCTAGGTGGGCTCATATTAGGCTTCTAGTGGATTATAGTTGGTTTGCTTTCTACCTTCCGGAAGATATATAGGATTTCTGCTGCTGGAGTTGTTTTTTTCAACGAAACCTCCAAATTTTGGAGTAGATGCCCATATGGAGACCCTTGTTGGAGTTGCTCTTAAAGGAGACATCCTTTTACGGCCTGCCATATATACACGTTGTTGTTGTTGTTGCCTAACGGCCTGCTGCTGGATGGGGCCATATAACCGTGTTTGAGGCCCAAGAATGGTTTTGCGGCCCATAAATAAGAAATGTTTTAATGGAACAGCCCAATACGGGACTCCGACTTCTCTGATCGACTGATCAAGTTTGAGTGAGATTATTAAAGGCCACTTTACTACCTCTTCGTTCTATGGAATACAAGAAGTTGTTTGGTATTTAGGGGGTGTTTAGTTCGTGACTGTAAAAAAAATTTATGTAAATACCGTGATGAAGTTTTTAAGCTTAATTAATTCATCATTAGTATATATTTACTATAGCACAATATTGTTTAATCATATCCTAATTGGGAGCGTAACTGGTGAAAACCAATCCACCCATGCAAACTATGAAAACACCGATCAGGGACGTTGGATCCAGATCTGATGGCTAGAGAGAGGTGGGTTCATTATACACTTTAACCCTCCCACCATTAGCAAAAGTAATCCAAAATTTGCACTTGACCCCCTCCCCATCCTAGGGCGCACGCCGGCCCTTCAACCGCGACCCTGGCTTGCCGGAGCGCCACCCTAGCCGCATCACGTCGCTCCGGAAGACAGGGTTCGCCGCTCAGGATGAGGATGAGGAGATGCACAGCGGCGACGGCGCGCCAGTGTAGATGGAGTTCAGGCGATGGAGCTGAAGTCTGCCTGGGTAGAGGACTCCATGGAGGCGGCGACGGACTCGGCGGAGGACACCATGGCGGCGGTGACGGACTCAGCGGCGGACTCCATGGCGGCAGCGGCGAACTGTCGCTGCCCCTCCACTCCACGCGAGCCTCGATCCACACCGGGCTTCGGCCATGACGCTTCACTACTGGCTCACCGTCACAACGCCGGCACACAGCGGCGGACTCCATGGCGGCAGCGGTGGACTGCCGCTGCCCCTCCACTCCACGGGAGCCTCGATCCACGCCGGACTTAGGCCGCGACACTTCACTACTTGCTCACCGTCACAACGCCGGCACACAGCGGCCGGTCGGTCATAGTGCCACTCACAGGATGGATGGCCGGCGCGCGTACCGACTCGCCGTCCAACTCGTTGCTGGACGCCGCCCCCTGGAGAGTCCCCTTCGCGAGACAGAATGACTGTTGGCGGGGTCTGGCTACTTGGGCGGCAAAGTTCTTGCCAGCGGCGGCGTTTGCCGCAGCCTCCATGGCAGAGCCAGCCGATACCATGGCGTCGGGGATTGTTTCCATGGCGGGGGCGGACTCGTTCGCGGCGTCGGGGGAAGTTTCCATGGCGGAGCCGGCGGCCAACTGTGACAGAACCGCCCAAAATAATTCCGTATTATCGCCTAAGCCTGTCCACGTGGCCATTAAGCGATAATAAAGAACTATTCTGTCGCCTCTGCCGGGTCATGCCCGGTAAATCACTTACACAGGATCGAATTATGCGCTAAGCCCACACGAAGGCGGGACCAGAGTACAACATTACATTACATAAAAGATCAAGTACTTAAAATTACAAACCAAGTTTTGAGTACATAAAAGTAAAGGTGATTCAGAGTTTAAACAGCGGAAATAAATCTAGCGGAAGATACACATGGGAGGCCATCCATAGAGTATCACTCATCAACATCGTTCTCCCACTCAAGTTCCCAACCATCTGGAATAGAACCAGGCCAGATGGGATTACCTGAAAACAACAACAAAGCAAGGCTGAGTATACTAATACTCAGCAAGACTGACCCGACAAAAATAAAAGACACAGCTAGATATGCAAGACTTTTTGGCTGGTGGGTTTGTTTTGCCAAAAGCAACTAAGAGTTGATCCTTACTTTCAAATTTTAGCTCAAGTTCTAGTATATTAACCATTCTAGGTAAGCATCTAGCTAAGCAAGCATGGTTGTACAAACAAGATTAATCATCCAACAATATTAATCCGAAAGTTCCATAAATAAGTATGGGGTAGCCAGTGGTCAAGCCGACTCAGATAACGGCGAGTGACCGACGATCGATCGATTTATATCCTTGCAAGGTAAACCCAAGATACACGGGAGAAGGTAGACCAAGTGCAGTGTCTACCCCAACCAGGCGGTTCCCAACATCCCACAGTTTGGGATCAGACGCTACAAACTCTGGTACACGGTTATCCGGAGGGTCTAACCCGACCAGTCCGGACTCACACACTATACCACGGGTAGCTAGCCCGGAGACGCAACCCAAGCCGGTAGCTAGAAAGATCCCGCCCCGGTTCAGAAGGTACTAGGCTTACCGGTCCCATTCCCGACAAGCACTTGGTACGTTCAATAGCTTAAACCAGCACAATGCTACTCGGTCGAGACCGAACCCATTGCTCTTACCACATGAGCGAGTCATTTTAACCAACTTATGATTCCAACATAAGCATCCTATATCTCGCGAGCAATGAGTCATTACTCGACTTGTACCGTGTCCTTAAAGCATGGCACTAGCGTTTCTAACATACTAGTAAAAGAGCATAGGAGTCCTAAGGATCATGCATCTAGGTTTCAAAGCAACTCCTGAAACTTAAATGCACAAATCATAACATAAATACGAAAAGTAAAGATATGAGTTTAGAAAAAGGGTTAGATGTATCCGGGGCTTGCCTTCCTCTGACTCAACACTAACACTAGCCTTGGGCTCTTCTGGACTTTGGTCCAGGTCTTGCTGCACACCAAGCTGGTTCACCTCCTTGCTAGCTGCTCCCTCCTCCTCCTGGGTGAGCGTGTACGTACCGACCAACAAATCTACACGAAATGCATATGCATTAGATTAAGGTGAGTTTTGGTGGTGATTGTGTACACATCTAAGCAAATTGAGCTACTTAACTTCACCAAACAGTATGGGGGTGTGTTTAAATTATTAAAAACAGGAGCAAACATGATTTCACAATTTAACACTTTAATCTCCATTTCTTTATTTAATTCCATAAAACAAGCCTTTCAACCATAAATCCATATAAAATCAAAAACACTTCAAATGAGCCTAAGCTTTTGCACACAGTAGCATATGCCTATTTTAAGCTCACAAACCAAAATTTAGCTTAAGATCATTTATAAATTAATTTATATGAAAAAGACAAATTTCAGCCTAGTAAATCACCATTAATTCATATAAAAAGATTTAATAAACTTTTTGATCTCAACTTTCTCCTACAGGTCATGTATGCCAAGAATGAGTTTCTGACCAAAGCATGCTTGCAGATTCAAATTATTTTTTCAGATTTTGAATTTAAGCTCCTACACAAGATTAAATCCAATTCACATATTAAACAATTTCCTAAAATCACATCCATCATACCAGAGGTAATACTCAACAAGGCAAAGCCCTAGGGTGCACATGTGGTTACAGAAAAGTTCATTAAAGGGGCTATAAAAAGCATCAAACTTAATCTAGCATAAAGCTTAAATAAATCATAACTGAAAATATACATATCAAAATCATGCAAATTTTTGTCACAGACTTAGAAATGCCATAAAGAGCAACATATCCAAAATTCAAGTCCATAGCATGTGTATATTTTAAACTACACTAAAAACACTTCACACTGAATTTGAATTTTCATTCAAAAACTACACAGAAAAACCCTATACATGCTTTCTAGAAAAGGTAGGATTCTTCACCAGGAACCCAACAAAATTGGATTTGCATTTTTCCGATTTTTCTACACTTTTCTACGGATTTTTGAAGTTACTGCTGAAATAATAAAGAACTTTACCATCGGGCCCTTGCAACAAAATTCAGAATTACGCTCAGGTCCCTAGTTTGCTGAAAACACCCTGCGAAGAACTCAATCCTCACACAACTGCCCTTGCCGGCGCAGGGGCATCTCCGGCGGCCGGGGGAGCGGCGGAGGGACGCGGGTGAGCGGCCGGCGAGCTCGAGGAGGTTCACTTGAAGTCGCCTGGGCGGCCGGCCCGGACGGAGACGGCGCCGGCGAGCTCCTTTGCGGCGCGCAGGGTCGCCGTCCGCCGGAGCTTGGCGTGCCGGCGTCCTGGGCTGCAATGCACGGCAACGTTGACGGAAATTGGTGCAGGGGATCCAAGGGGAGGAGAGAGGCAGGTCGGGCGGCGGGGATTCGACCGGAGGAGACCGGAATGGCGCCGGCGGCGGGTGCGCAGGGGAGCTCCCGCCGATGCCCGAATTCCCGGCGGCGGCGGCGCAGTGCAGGGCGAAGGAGGGCGGTGGCGACTCGTGTGCGACCAAGAGAAGGTGAAGGAGTGGTCGGTTGCCCTAGGCTGGGTGCGAGGGGGCACTCTCGGCGGCGGCGCAGCAATGTGGTGCGGCGGCGCGTGCGACAGGGGGAGGGAAAGAGCGGCGAGGCGTGCACGCGCGGCGGGAGCAGACAATTGCTTGCGGGCACGACTTGGCGAGGTGCAAGGGGTCCTAAGGAACCGGAGTGGCCAGCTGTGCGGCGTGCATGCGCGCGAGGCCTCGTGCCCACGGTGCGCGGCGGCGCGTGGCGCGGCTGGGCCCGCGGCACGTCCGTGCGACCCTCCTGGGCGCGGCGTAGGGCGGCTAGGGAGTTCGGAGTCCCCGATGGTACGCATAGGTCCACAGCGGCGTTTCCCCAGCTTCCGTACACCGGCGCTCGCGCGATTCGACGCGTGGCAGGACAGGCGGGCGCGCACACGAACGTTCTGGAGCGCGGCCATGCGACGCCGGCACCTTCTTTTACTCCGCGAGCCTGTTTTCAAAATTTGAAAACTCCGCAAAGTGATAACTAACTTGAAAAACTCCAAAAAGCAAAGTTGTAGAGGAGCCATAGATCTACAACTTTCCCAAAGGGCGTCATATGTTTTGATCAACCGTTTGCCCGGGAACGTCGACCGAAGTTGCAGATTTTCCACGGCTCGAATTACTGTTCACAGCGCAGTCAAACCGATTTTTGGCCAATTTGCACTCAAAATTGGAATGTCCGCCAATTACGAAAAATGTGTTCCCGGAAATAACGAACAACTTTTGTATTGGCCGATTTTGAACTTCTATAGTGAAATTTGGAGAACGCGTAAGAAAACCATTTCAGCCTTAAAGGAGATCTAGGGTTTGACCGGGAATTTGAAATTTTGACCAAGGTCTTTTGTGCAAAAGTGTGTGAGATCAAGTCAAACATGCTTAGGAGCTAATTAACCTTGATTAACCACTCTAATCGAGGTATTTATCATTAATAAACACCTGGGGTGTTACAGTCTACCCCCCTTAAAAGGAATCTCGTCCCGAGATTCAACACAAGATTAGAGGAAAACCTCTTGGGGAGATAACTGGTTTCATGAGGAAACCACAGAGCAAAGATAAACTCTTCCGTATCTAAATCTCAAGGATGATAAAAGGTACATGGGCTGCCTCACACATCATCAATGTCGCTCGTGAGGAAGCGGACGATGAATGTACACATGAAAAGCTAAAATCATCAAGAATTGGAACACAAAGCAGACGTACAGTCCTACTAGAGTCCAGCAGATGGAATCAAACATCTCCAGAAAACAACCCATAGTTGATGATGTGGGGTTGGTTCCCTCTTGTGGCTCTCTTCTCGAGCTTCTTCTTTGTGATGTTGGCACCAACCTTCGGTGGACGAGCTTCAGGGAAAGGCTAGGACTTGACACCTATAGCTGGAGGAGCTTGAATCTCCTTCACATTGCTGGGGAAGATAGAGGAAAGAGCTTAATCGACGAGGAATACTGTAAGCGGCGAAAGTAGCCGGTGTGTGCTCAAAGAAAACAACTAGAGAGAAGGGATGGCGACGATATATGGTGGCTCAAGTGGATGCAACTCTGTGCGGTGAATGTCGACGGGGAGGTGCTCCTTTTAATGATGCTCACCATGGTGTAGTGGCAGTGGTGCTCGCACCACTTGGGTAGGGGCCGGTGGCAAGGAGGTGTGGTGGCGGCATGTGGCACGATGGTGGCCGGCATTGGATGCCTTGACGACAAGACGGCCACGATCAGCCGCAGCACAGAACAGGCGAAGCATGGATATGGAGGAGTCAAATTGGCCCTCGAGAGGATTGACCGTGACTTTGGGAGAAAGAGAAGAGTTGGAGTAACTACCATCCTAAATTGGGATTGTAACAAGGAAAACCTATCAAAGGATTTTGCCCATCCTTTATTTACTGGTATCCCGGTTCCTTTGATTAGGAGGAAACGTGCTAAAGGACCAAAGATCACTGACTCAGTAGAAGGCTCTTCTTATCTTAACTTTTGGAGAACTTGCTCATACTCCTTCAACCAGCTTAGTTGAGTCACTACCAAGTGAATTTTGAAATTTAGAAGGAAGAAGACCAAGTTGAAAGGTTCCAAAAAGATTCCCATAAAGAAGGGAAACCTCAAATATTTGGGTAAATTTGTTTACAGAGGTTCATGAATTTGCTTTTAGGAGATCAATAAAAAGGTTAACTCCTAGAGTATCCTGGAAAGTACTATTGTCAAAGGCAAGTGACAAGATTTTGGAAACAAAATTGGGATGGGAGTGAGGAAAAAATACCCTTGCTCAAGGTTTATCTTAATGGAGTATTTTAATTACTTTATGCATCACACCAAGGCATAATGATTTTAAGCTGAAACTCATGCACTTGATGAGTCATGGGATGACAATGCTTATGCATATGGGAAATGACTCATGCAACAATGGGATGGTGCACATGATGATGCTCAATGATGAGTGCATGGGTATGATGTACATGTATATGAGCATATGATGTTGATGAATATGAACTTATGGTGCATATGTCATGATGCATAGTGAGAGATGCACATGATATGTATATGATGAGGTGCATGCATGATGATGCACATGTTTATGAATGCGTGATGCGTATGCTCATGAGATATGATGCTCATGATGCAGTGTCAGCATGACTTGCTTCACCCATGAGGTTAGTCAAGGTAGAGAGGATAAATATAGAGTTGAGAAGTAATAAGTGCGGTGAGTCACATTCTCACAAACCAAGATACCTAGCGCGCTCCTGGTGGTAATCACATGGCTGCAGCACACATGATCCACTAGGTTCCGTCGCGGCACCTTCGTTTATGAGACAACAACATCACCAGCTAAAAGAACTATAGGTTAGAAAGATGGGAAACTCATAGATTAGAAAGATGGGATACTCTTAGTGCAAAAGCATGTTAATCCATCCAAAATTCCCCAAATGCACATGCTGTGTAATGCATTTCCATGCTCATGAGTTACTTTGTTAGAGATGCAGCATATGCATGCTGGGATGACACTCATTATGCATACCAATAGATTTTTGATGCCTTGTAACATGATCTCATTTATTTGTTTGTGAGCAAGCATAAGATTTTTTTTTTTTTTAAACAAGGGCTGAGAATTTATAGTGATCAATGTAGGGATATCGATGCAAGGAAAGTGGAGTGATCACCTTTACATAGCCATAGGAAGTTGGTGGATCGCCTCTAAATTGAAGAAAAGGTGTATAAGCAATCAGGAGAGTACAACGGGGTTCCACTTGACTCGGCAAGGATATGGGTATGCTTCTATTAGAAACCATCCTAAGAGAAGATGGAGATAGATGGATCTTGCACTGATTGTGTTCATCTGTGGATAGAAACTTCAAAAACATTCGTGGAGCATTCTTCCACCACCTAAATATCATCATCTTTAGGCAGGGGATGTAAAATCTCGTGTCTTCCAATATTGGTATTCATCTTAAAGATAATGCTGAGGCTATCATGCCCGAAAATTCCGATATCGCTTTGCTGTCAGGGCTGTTGGACAGCAGGCCGAGGGTCACTAAAAATTCCATATCTCTCAGCTCAAAACTTCGATGATGCTGAAATTTTGCGAGCATGCAGAATATAAGATTCTAAACAACTTTGGTATTCAAGGTTTGCTCTGGATTTCAAAGGAAGATGACCTAAAAATTTGAATTTCAGAGACCACTAGTTCTGAAATTCAGCAGGGCAGAGACCTAATGTTTTGTGCATAACTCCCAAACTAAAAATCTAGTGACCTTGAGATTTCTACAAGAGGTAGATAGATACCTAAGGAGCATTCTTGGTATTCAAGGGTCGAACAAATTCAGATTGGAAAAGGGTCTAACTGATCAATTTTTAGAGTGCTATTGCCCAGAAATTTCAGCAGGACAGTGCTTCACTAAAAAGATCATATCTCAAAAATTGAGAACCCTATGACCATGAGGTTTTTACAGCACAAAGTAGGCTATATATGGAGCATATTTGTTATAGATTCCCTGGTCAAATTCTTCTTGGAACTAGGTGTAAAAATTCAAGTTTTCAGCTTAACTCAGAAATTGGACAGCATTTCAGCATGACCTTGCCTAGCAAATTTGATCCTAACTTCAGTTTTAAGCATCCTAAAATTATGAGAAATTCAGAGAGCAACCTTAACTAGGTGATGAAAAATTTTCCTAAAGAGCATCTGGCCAGAAATTTTTTAGATAATTCCTTAGAAAAATTGGACAGCATCTAGTTACAATCTTTGCTTATCACTTCATCAAAGCATCAAACTAGCATGATTGGTCCTTAAGAACACAAATTAAATAAAGCCCAACCAACACATGATTTAAGTTCCATTTTAATTTGATAGCTTTTACATGATGCAAAAAGCGTCCTAAACTTCCTCACAAAGCTTTTAAGCTCAAAAACGAAGTTAGTGCCGGTGGCAAGGCATACATATACGTCTCTCCTTATAATAGCTAGTCGAAAACTATCCGTTTCTTAAATTACCGTTCCTAACAACCGTGGTTAGTGTACCTGCAGAAAATCACAGATATTCAAGACCTTTTGTGCCAGCACTCACAAAAGCGTCCACATTCATTACCGTTCACTATAGAAACGGTATCCATGCGTAAAGCCGCTGCATGGACAGCGTCCAACCTCGGACACCTCCGTTTGAATGGAGTTGTCCTTTCCGCCTATTGCGGGTTCGCACATGTATGGCAAAACATGGCTAGACACAGACGCGACGTGAGTGCCCATTGGAATAGGCCTCACTCATCCCTCACGGACTTTCCCGTGGCACCATCACGTATGGCAAAACGTGACGAGACGCAGACGCGACGTGGCACCCATTGGAATAGGTCCCACTAGTCCCTCACAGGACTTCCCTGTGGTACCACCACGTATGGCAAAACGTGATGAACTAGTATGGTTGTGCATGAAAGTAAGTTTTGACAGGAATAAAATGTGCTGGAAGTTAGACTAAATACACCATAGAGTACTAGCCACCTGAAAGAACCCAAAAATTCCCTCTAGGGCCTCTCGGACTAGATAAGACCTTAACGTCCTACTCACTTAGCAATATTATTAATCTTGGCAAATTTTATTCCAAAAACAAGTTTGTTAAGGTATTTTAATTACTCTGGTGCATAACTGGCTCTGGTACCAGCTGTGACAGAACCGCCCAAAATAATTCCGTATTATCGCCTAAGCCTGTCCACGTGGCCATTAAGCGATAATAAAGAACTATTCTGTCGCCTCTGCCGGGTCATGCCCGGTAAATCACTTACACAGGATCGAATTATGCGCTAAGCCCACACGAAGGCGGGACCAGAGTACAACATTACATTACATAAAAGATCAAGTACTTAAAATTACAAACCAAGTTTTGAGTACATAAAAGTAAAGGTGATTCAGAGTTTAAACAGCGGAAATAAATCTAGCGGAAGATACACATGGGAGGCCATCCATAGAGTATCACTCATCAACATCGTTCTCCCACTCAAGTTCCCAACCATCTGGAATAGAACCAGGCCAGATGGGATTACCTGAAAACAACAACAAAGCAAGGCTGAGTATACTAATACTCAGCAAGACTGACCCGACAAAAATAAAAGACACAGCTAGATATGCAAGACTTTTTGGCTGGTGGGTTTGTTTTGCCAAAAGCAACTAAGAGTTGATCCTTACTTTCAAATTTTAGCTCAAGTTCTAGTATATTAACCATTCTAGGTAAGCATCTAGCTAAGCAAGCATGGTTGTACAAACAAGATTAATCATCCAACAATATTAATCCGAAAGTTCCATAAATAAGTATGGGGTAGCCAGTGGTCAAGCCGACTCAGATAACGGCGAGTGACCGACGATCGATCGATTTATATCCTTGCAAGGTAAACCCAAGATACACGGGAGAAGGTAGACCAAGTGCAGTGTCTACCCCAACCAGGCGGTTCCCAACATCCCACAGTTTGGGATCAGACGCTACAAACTCTGGTACACGGTTATCCGGAGGGTCTAACCCGACCAGTCCGGACTCACACACTATACCACGGGTAGCTAGCCCGGAGACGCAACCCAAGCCGGTAGCTAGAAAGATCCCGCCCCGGTTCAGAAGGTACTAGGCTTACCGGTCCCATTCCCGACAAGCACTTGGTACGTTCAATAGCTTAAACCAGCACAATGCTACTCGGTCGAGACCGAACCCATTGCTCTTACCACATGAGCGAGTCATTTTAACCAACTTATGATTCCAACATAAGCATCCTATATCTCGCGAGCAATGAGTCATTACTCGACTTGTACCGTGTCCTTAAAGCATGGCACTAGCGTTTCTAACATACTAGTAAAAGAGCATAGGAGTCCTAAGGATCATGCATCTAGGTTTCAAAGCAACTCCTGAAACTTAAATGCACAAATCATAACATAAATACGAAAAGTAAAGATATGAGTTTAGAAAAAGGGTTAGATGTATCCGGGGCTTGCCTTCCTCTGACTCAACACTAACACTAGCCTTGGGCTCTTCTGGACTTTGGTCCAGGTCTTGCTGCACACCAAGCTGGTTCACCTCCTTGCTAGCTGCTCCCTCCTCCTCCTGGGTGAGCGTGTACGTACCGACCAACAAATCTACACGAAATGCATATGCATTAGATTAAGGTGAGTTTTGGTGGTGATTGTGTACACATCTAAGCAATTTAAGTTACTTAACTACACCAAACAGCAAGGGGGTGTGTTTAAATTATTAAAAACAGGAGCAAACATGATTTCACAATTTAACACTTTAATCTCCATTTCTTTATTTAATTCCATAAAACAAGCCTTTCAACCATAAATCCATATAAAATCAAAAACACTTCAAATGAGCCTAAGCTTTTGCACACAGTAGCATATGCCTATTTTAAGCTCACAAACCAAAATTTAGCTTAAGATCATTTATAAATTAATTTATATGAAAAAGACAAATTTCAGCCTAGTAAATCACCATTAATTCATATAAAAAGATTTAATAAACTTTTTGATCTCAACTTTCTCCTACAGGTCATGTATGCCAAGAATGAGTTTCTGACCAAAGCATGCTTGCAGATTCAAATTATTTTTTCAGATTTTGAATTTAAGCTCCTACACAAGATTAAATCCAATTCACATATTAAACAATTTCCTAAAATCACATCCATCATACCAGAGGTAATACTCAACAAGGCAAAGCCCTAGGGTGCACATGTGGTTACAGAAAAGTTCATTAAAGGGGCTATAAAAAGCATCAAACTTAATCTAGCATAAAGCTTAAATAAATCATAACTGAAAATATACATATCAAAATCATGCAAATTTTTGTCACAGACTTAGAAATGCCATAAAGAGCAACATATCCAAAATTCAAGTCCATAGCATGTGTATATTTTAAACTACACTAAAAACACTTCACACTGAATTTGAATTTTCATTCAAAAACTACACAGAAAAACCCTATACATGCTTTCTAGAAAAGGTAGGTTTCTTCACCAGGAACCCAACAAAATTGGATTTGCATTTTTCCGATTTTTCTACACTTTTCTACGGATTTTTGAAGTTACTGCTAAAACACTAAAGAACTTTACCATCGGGCCCTTGCAACAAAATTCAGAATTACGCTCAGGTCCCTAGTTTGCTGAAAACACCCTGCGAAGAACTCAATCCTCACACAACTGCCCTTGCCGGCGCAGGGGCATCTCCGGCGGCCGGGGGAGCGGCGGAGGGACGCGGGTGAGCGGCCGGCGAGCTCGAGGAGGTTCACTTGAAGTCGCCTGGGCGGCCGGCCCGGACGGAGACGGCGCCGGCGAGCTCCTTTGCGGCGCGCAGGGTCGCCGTCCGCCGGAGCTTGGCGTGCCGGCGTCCTGGGCTGCAATGCACGGCAACGTTGACGGAAATTGGTGCAGGGGATCCAAGGGGAGGAGAGAGGCAGGTCGGGCGGCGGGGATTCGACCGGAGGAGACCGGAATGGCGCCGGCGGCGGGTGCGCAGGGGAGCTCCCGCCGATGCCCGAATTCCCGGCGGCGGCGGCGCAGTGCAGGGCGAAGGAGGGCGGTGGCGACTCGTGTGCGACCAAGAGAAGGTGAAGGAGTGGTCGGTTGCCCTAGGCTGGGTGCGAGGGGGCACTCTCGGCGGCGGCGCAGCAATGTGGTGCGGCGGCGCGTGCGACAGGGGGAGGGAAGGAGCGGCGAGGCGTGCACGCGCGGCGGGAGCAGACAATTGCTTGCGGGCACGACTTGGCGAGGTGCAAGGGGTCCTAAGGAACCGGAGTGGCCAGCTGTGCGGCATGCATGCGCGCGAGGCCTCGTGCCCACGGTGCGCGGCGGCGCGTGGCGCGGCTGGGCCCGCGGCACGTCCGTGCGACCCTCCTGGGCGCGGCGTAGGGCGGCTAGGGAGTTCGGAGTCCCCGATGGTACGCATAGGTCCACAGCGGCGTTTCCCCAGCTTCCGTACACCGGCGCTCGCGCGATTCGACGCGTGGCAGGACAGGCGGGCGCGCACACGAACGTTCTGGAGCGCGGCCATGCGACGCCGGCACCTTCTTTTACTCCGCGAGCCTGTTTTCAAAATTTGAAAACTCCGCAAAGTGATAACTAACTTGAAAAACTCCAAAAAGCAAAGTTGTAGAGGAGCCATAGATCTACAACTTTCCCAAAGGGCGTCATATGTTTTGATCAACCGTTTGCCCGGGAACGTCGACCGAAGTTGCAGATTTTCCACGGCTCGAATTACTGTTCACAGCGCAGTCAAACCGATTTTTGGCCAATTTGCACTCAAAATTGGAATGTCCGCCAATTACGAAAAATGTGTTCCCGGAAATAACGAACAACTTTTGTATTGGCCGATTTTGAACTTCTATAGTGAAATTTGGAGAACGCGTAAGAAAACCATTTCAGCCTTAAAGGAGATCTAGGGTTTGACCGGGAATTTGAAATTTTGACCAAGGTCTTTTGTGCAAAAGTGTGTGAGATCAAGTCAAACATGCTTAGGAGCTAATTAACCTTGATTAACCACTCTAATCGAGGTATTTATCATTAATAAACACCTGGGGTGTTACACCAACCCCTTCGCAGCGTCGGCGGCGACAATCATGCGGCGGCGGCGGACTTCATGATGTCATAGTCGAAAACGGCTCGTCGGGGGGCGCGGGGCGGGCGGTTTTGTGTAAAATGCTCCCACCTCTCTCTAGCCTTTGGATATAGATCCAATGTCATTGGAGTTTTCATAGTTTGCACTGGTGGGTTGTTTCCCACCTTGATATGCTCCCATCCTAATTAAGCTTAAAAGATTTTTCTCCTTATTTAATCTATCTATGTAATTAATTCTGTGATTAATTTTTATTTAATACTTGGAAAAAGTGTGTTTTTAATCCCTCAAGTATTGCAATAGTGTGGCATTCATCCATCATGTTTCCTTGGATGCAAATAATCAGTCCTTTTACTAATTAATTTGGTGCATTTATCACCCCACCTTATAGTTTAACAATGGTTTCATGAAGTCTATTAGCAGTTTATGCCACATAATCAATAATAATTTGATTAATAAATAATCACTACATAGAGATGTAATATGCTGAGTCGAAAATATAAAGTTTGCAAGAGGTTTAGTAAATTCTCTAAATTGGATACTTTATATATTTTTTAAAAAATTAATAAAACTGATTTACACTCGATTATTATAAAGATTGATTCAACATGAAATGTGACTAAGTAATTAGCGAGATGATTACATGGTCTACACTGATTTTATATGATACTAACTCATAGTTAAACTAAGGTGAAATGATAAATGCACCATTTCAAATAGTTTTGCACCAAATGAAACTCATAGTTAAGCATATCTGTTTCTTTCTTTTTTTTAGAGGAAAACAATAATAAAGACGAGCATGTTTTTATCCGCGGATACCCGCCCCGACAGGCACGGGTACGGGCACCAAAATCTGCCTGCGGGCGCGGGTACGAGCAACAAAATCCGCCCGTGGGTAGCTAACGGGCAGCAATTTTCACCTGCGGATAAACCCGCTACCCGCATAAAATACAAAGCCCATTAAAACATATAGCCCAAGCCCATTAACAGAAAACCTAAAATCCACATCCACCCCAACCCCCCAACCCCCGCGACCTACCCACCCAGCGCCGCCTCCCCCGTCTCTCAATTCTCTCTCTCTCTCTCTCTCTCTCTCTCTCTCGGCGCATCCGGACTCTGGAGGGCGGAGGCGCACCGCACCACGGCGGCCGGCTCGGTGGCGCACTGGACGACAGGCCCCCGGCCTCGCCCCTCCCTCGCTCGCCTCCACAGCACGGCGAGCAGGCGGCGGGTCGGCGCTCAGGCCAGCGGGCGGCGACACGTCGGCGGCCGGCGCAGGCACACTGCACCACCCCTTCCTCCACCCCCGCCCTCGCTCGCCCGGCTCCAAGCTTCGCTCGCCGACGACTTCTCTCTGCGGGTACGGGCAAACCCGATACCCGCGGATATCCGTCGGGTGCGGGTGCGGGCACGGTTTTTCACCCGCGGGCAGCCTCGCGGGTGGGTAAGGGCCGGTAGCGCGGGTACACTCGCGGGCGGGTAAATGCCTTACCCGCACTTACCCGACCCGCTGCCGTCCCTAGCGACCACGAGCATTTTTTTTGTTCTTTTTCTCGAGACCAGGGAGTCTACAAATCCAACTATATATCGCGCTGCCTCGTTCCCTGATCCCACCAGGCAGAGCCGTCCCTCAACTCAGATTGCTTTGACGGAATCAAACCCTCCCTCCGCTGGCCGGCCACGGGGCTCGCGTCGACCAAGAAATCATCACCAATAATTCGTCATGGCGATGCCGTCCTGCCATCTGCCGGTGCTCATGGATGAGCTCATCGAGGAGATCCTCATCCGCCTCCCGCTCGACGACCCCGCGATCCTCCACTGCGCCGCCCTCGTATGCAAGCCCTGGCGCCGCCTCATCTCCGGCCCCACCTTCCTCCGCAGGCTCCTCGAGTTCCACCACGGCACACCGTCGCCGTCCCCCATGCGCGCCTTCTTCTGCAGCGTCGGGGCAGACCCCCGCTTCGTCCCCGCGCCACCCTCCTCCTCCTTGCGCCTGTCCGCCGCCGACGCCGTCCCCTGGTGGCGCCCCGTGTCCTCCCTCCGCGACCACATCACCCTCGTCCTGTGGAACCCCATCGAAGGCGGGGTGCACAGGCTGTCCACGGACGGCGCCGCTGCTCACGTACCGATGGAACGCCGCCTTGCTCTGCGCGGCGCCCGGCTGCGACCACCTCGACTGCGGCGGACACTTCCATGTGGTCCTCGTGGGGACAATAATGAGAGAGTCGGGCACGATCATCACGTCGGCCTGCATCTACTCGTCGGAGCAGAACGCGTGGAGCAAGCCCGTCTCTGCTCAGTTCCATGGTAGCGTCCTAGTCAGGAGCGGGTCCGGTGCCATTGTGGGGAACTCACTCTATTCTCGTTGTGGCATGATGACCAAAATCCTCGAGTATGATATGGGAAAGCAGGAACTCTCACTGATCAGCCTACCGTTCCCCGACGATGTCGAGTGGGAGGATTGGCACATTGCGCTCATGAGAGCGGAGAGCGGCAGGCTTGGATTCGTCACTAGACTGGGCTCCAAACTCTACTTTTGGTCGAGGGAGGCTGGTCTTGACAATGGGGATGCCAGATGGGTACGAGGAATAGTTATGGAGCTCAACAAGGTGATCCCTAGTTGGGATCTCTCACTCACACCTTTCGTGACCGCCATTGCGGAACATGTAGGTGTCCTCGTGATGGGCTCTTCAGTATTGATCTCAAGTCTGGCCTAGTGATGAAGCTGGTTCAGAGCATCTATCTCATCTGCGACGTTGTTCCCTACGTGAGTTTTTGCACTCCAGGTACTAACTAGCCTTGTGTCTCACTCCCATCTTCAACATCATACCGCCACAGTTTTACTTAGTTGTTCTGCCAATTTCTGTGTCACAGAATGTCCTACCAAAATTTTTTACTTCAATTTTCCTTTTTGTTATGGACCAATCATCAAACAAGGTAGAATTGCTAGGAATTCATTCATCCATTACACCTGAAGCTGTTGTCAATAAGGCCGTAACAACTGACTTGCCCAGGAATTGATGGCCTCTAGTAGGAAAAATATGATGATTACTTGTGGTTATTGGTTAGAAACAAGTGTTTATCGAGGGCACATCCATACCTCAACTAGCTAATATTGTTTTGAAAATTTTGCAGCAGCATCTGGGAGCAGAGAGTAGCCTTTGTTAGTGATCAGGAGGCAATAGCAAATATCTCAAGCTCTTGAATCTCATTTAAACCCAGGCATCGTTATACACGTGTGATTCAGGTCACGGTTTATAAAATATGTTTTTTAATCTCTTCAACACCGAGCTGAATCTTTGACATAATGGCATCATTGAACAGTGAGTAGTACGATATGTTTTTCGATTTAGTGATGTACCGTCTTGATTTAGCTCTTGAGATGCGTTGCTCTTTCAGAATGTTTGTGTTAGTTCTAGCAATCACTGGACTTTTTTTTTCTGATGCTTCAACGTTCATAATATTTACGGCACATTTTTAAGCTTTTTGAGAGGAACATTAGGGGTAAACTCCTACTGGTGTAAATACATATTGTATATTATAAAAAGTAAGAAACATAAAAAACAAGGTACCAAAGGAAGTAATAAAGAGAGAGTAGGAGAACTGCTGCAGGATACAGCAGCCAGCCATTCTAGACAATTCTCTCCTTTACGAAATTTTGACAGCCACATCATCGTAAAAGCCTTGATTATTCCAAGAAGAGAGGATTGGATGAGCTGCTTGTTGATGTTTATGGCATACTGCTCTGATGCTTTTCATATGTAATATAATTTTGGTTACCACAGCTTCATCTCACACTATATAAGATGGCAAATTTATTAAAACTATACCTGATTGGCATGGCTCCAACTTTGCATATTTCTGCTCCACTCTAGTCTCTAGAACTCCAGGTGGAGCATGATCGATGTGGAGTTCGAGTTGCTTGGAATGGGTGCTTCATGTCTGTCTATCAGGATGCCCCTAGCTCCAAAAAAAGAGGGTTTTGAAACTAGATTGCCACTCTTGCCCTTGGTTTGATTGACTGTACCATTTTTTAGTGAAACAAAATCTCTACAACTATTTTCGTGGATTGTGAAATAAAATGATCACGAGAAAAGTTAAGATGATCCCGCTTGGAATCTCTCACTCACACCTTGTGTGACTGCCATTGCGGAGCATGTGGGTGTCATTTTCATAGATACTAACTTTGCCATCCGCGATGTTGTTCCCTACCCGAGTTTTTGCATTCTAGCTAGGTAAGCAGGTACTACCCATGTGCCTTGATAGCTCCCATCTTTTAACACCGTACCATATCACTTGCATTTTATATATGCCAGTTTTTGTGTCACAATTTTATATAAACACTTGCATTTTTCCTTTTTTGTTGTTAGGGACCAGACATCAAATTTGACATAATTCTTAGGAATCTATTCATAACACATGTAACCTGTTATTAACAAGGATTATAGGGCTGTAACAACTGATTAGCCCATGGAAAGCCTCTAGTAGGAAGAATTGAATATGACTATTACTTGTGGTTGTGGTTGGTTAGAAATAAGTGTTTATGGAGGACACGCCCATTCTTCAACTAGCAAATTGCTAATATTATTCTGAAATTTTGTGTAATCTTTTCAACATCTTGGAGCAGAGCAGCCATTTCTGGTAATCAGGAGCCAATAGCAGGTGCCTCTAGTGCTGAGAATATATATATATATATATATATAATTGGGCACCCCTAGACTCGTGTGATTTATGAAATCACGACTTATAAAATATGGTTTTAATCTCTTGAATAACTAAATTGCAGAAATGCAACTTGGCGTTTAATCTACCACACAACATTTGGTCGACAAGATGGAAAATAAACAAAAACAGATAAATCATTGATCACAAAGCACATCAGCGCATCACCACTACAGAAAATTTGACCGAGAACAAATAGTGATTAGACCATTGTTATTTAAAAAAATCATACATTTATGGTTGTAAAATATCATGTTTAGCTTGTTTTGCAACCAAGTTTTCCTTTTCTTGAAAAAGTAGCATCACCACTACAGAAAAATTGACCGAGAACAAATAGTGATTAGACCGTTGTTATTGGGAAAAAATTCATACATTTATGATTCTAGAAAATGTCATGTTTAGCTAGTTTTGCAACCAAGTTTTCCTTTCCTTGAAAAAGTACAAAAAGTGTGCTTTGCGTAAATAAAATATGCAGAAAGCACAGAATCGATTAATTGTGTTCTCTCGACCAACTAGAGTATGTGCTTGGAGTTTGATCAATATTTGCTGCCTGTTAATTTTTGGAAGTAATCTTTACTTCCTTATTTAAGTTTGCCTTGTTATTCAATAACATATTTAGAATGCTTTTAAAATTGTCGAATTTTAGATCTGTCGATATGAATTGATGCCACACATTAAGATATTAAAAGAAAGCTAACTATAAGGTCTCTCCTTCATTCCCACCTACCGCCACAAGCCCCTTGACATCCTCCCTAACCTTGCGTCGACTTCTTGTAGTTATCGTGCCTGGCACTGGTGTAGCCCACCGCTGTCCGGCCGTTGCCTTCATCCGTCATCAACACAGACCTGCCTTCCTCTTCGGACTTATTCTCAGGTAATATCCTCCTTCCTGCTGTCATCCTCTCCTTACCAAGTGACAGATCTGCCTTAACTTGCTACCTCCACAAATCTGTTGACTCGACCGCGATCGTCCCCACCCATCCACCTATATGTCACCAACCTGATGAACAGTGGATCCACAACGTTATTTCCCCGCTCACAGCCTACCACCATGGGATCAGAGATATCTCTCTTCCACCAAGCCGCCAAACCCAGATCTGTTAAGGACATATCCCAAGCATTATTTGTGCCGAAAAGCGATAAATGAGTTCACATGTAGAGAAACTCAATAAATTTCTTTTTTAGTAGAAATTCAATAGATTTCTTATGTGTCTCAGGACGATTATTTTTCTCTCTAGGCCTCCCTCAAGCTGTTAGGAAGATCTGATATCCTAGCAATATATCCCTAGCATTATTGGTGCCGAAAAAGCGATCGCTGAGTTCACATGTACAGAGATTTAATAGATTTAATTCTTTTTTAGTGCATTTCTTATGTGTCAAAGGATGATTATTTTTATCTCCAGGCCAATAGATATGTTTCTTGCTAGGAATTCGATATATTTCTTATGATCGAAGCACGATTATTATTTCTTTCCGTGGACATGAGATTCTCTCTCACTCCTATTGACTTTTGACAGGAGATCCAAATACATCTTGAAACCATACTTCTACTGCCTCGAGGACCCCACTACACTCATAAATGGAGGAGGAATTCAGTTTCCATGGTGTAAACCCACCCTTCTTGCCCCCCGGTTTCCTCTGCCTTGGTGCTAGCAGCATGGATCGCCATGTGGATTCCACCTCCCTCAACCTTTGTCCCTTGGCGCCGCCACTACGCGCGGCGCTGCAACTTCCAGATGGGGTCATCGAGGACATCCTCCTCCGAGTTCCTCCCGGTGACCCCGCACGGCTGCTCCGGTCAGCCCTCACCTGCAAGCACTGGGCTCGCCTCATCGCCGACCGTGAATTCCGCCGCCGGTACCGCAAGCGCAATGGGCAGACACCCATGGTGTTGGGGTTCCTCGCCAACCTCATCGACAACGCCGGAATTGCTCGCTTCATCCGCACTGGCACCTTCCGCCCGGCCTGCGTTGACCGCCACGGCTACCGCGCACACGACTCCCGCCATGGTCGCGTCCTCCTCAACCGGATTGGTAATGTTCCCGAGGGCCAAGATGCCACCGCCCTCGTTGTCTGGGACCCCACCACCGACAAGCAGTGGCCTCTACCCCTTCTGCAGCGGCATGAGCAAGTGATGCACTGGAATGCTGCCGTACTCTGCACCGCTTCTGCCACCTGCGACCACCTTGACTGCCACCTTGGATCCTTCCTTGTCGTCTTTGTCGGTATTGACACTAAGGAGATGTTCACCTGCATCTACTCATCAAAGTGTGCTGTGTGGAGCGAGGGGACCTCCGCTAAGGTCCCAAACACCCCTCTCCATGAGGGTTTGCCCGCTGCTCTTGCAAGGAATGCACTCTATTTCATGTTTCATGATGGAAAAAGAGTACTCAAGTATGATCTAGCCACAGGGAGCATGTCTGTGATTTCCCTACCACATAGGCCCAATGCTCGGAGCATGGTGCTCATGACCATGGAGGATGGTAGACTGGGGTTTGCAGATGTGGAATACTTTGGGGGCACTCTCAGGCTCTGGGCAATGGAAACTGATCCTGCAAAAGGATGGTCACAGAGGACAGTCATCCACCTCAGGAAGCACCTAGCTCCTCGTGCCCTCGTGCGCACACCTGATGTGGTTGCCATTGCGGACATCGCGGGTGTCATCTTCCTGAACACGACAGATGGGCTCTACATTTTTTATCTGAAGTCCAGGAAGGGTAGGAAGATTATGAACAATCGCTTCTACGACATTGTTCCCTACATGAGCTTCTACACTCCAGGTACCACCACCCCCTGCTAATTAGCATTGTACAGATTTCTATCAGTTATGACTTCTCTAAGAAGACTGAATTTATGGGCACAAAGGCAGTTGCAATGTTCAGTGTGGGGAATATTTTCAGTAACAAGAAATTATAGGAGATGGTATACGTGCTAGAACAGTGGGTTTATAAAGTTGTAATTCCCTCATTGTCTTAAAACAGTGATACACCACGTGCAGTCATATTTTTTTATTGTAGCTATTGGAATTGGCTTGATATGTGCTACGAATTATCCATATGTTGCACCTGATATGGACATAATTGGAACCCTATGCATTTCTTGGTTATGATATGTCACTTAGCGAGATAGAATTCTCACAAAATAAAACTTAACAACCTGATAGAGGCATGGATGATGATTTATTTTTTCCAAAAAAGGGCTGGTGTTTTTCTGCAGTTTATCTTCTTCTGATAATAAGAAATTTCTGTTTGTCTGTTCTGTTTAGCACTAGCAGCAAATTGTTAATTCCTTTTGCTTTGTTATTAGAAACATATGTTTAAGAGGAATTGATTTCTTAACCTGCTGATATTTTTGTTCTTCTGTTCTGAAGTACTAAGAGCTGCACTGCCCACTCCTGGTGATGGATTAATTGCGGATGCTTCAACAAGCGCTTGACAAAGCCAGGGTGCTCATCGGAAGGGGACTGATCATACCATTGAACAACATCCAAGCCTGAGGCCTCTTCTACAGGCATACCGCATACTACAGATAGAAATACTGAAGATGGGATAATCAGGAATAGCACCAGATACCAACTATCATCTTTATTTCAGATCATTTTTTCTCGAATATGTTTTTCAGATCATGAGGTGTAGCAACTCCATGTTAAACTTCATTTTGGTGGTTTTAAGCAGCAACAGTCAAAGTGTCGTGTCACTTGTTAACCTACCCTGCTTGCGTTCATATTTCGATGGTTGTTAATTTTGATCCTCTCTGTTTGGTTATGGGAATGTTGCCTGTGCTGTCATTGTTCTCTACTTTTTAAGGTTTACAAGGTGGGGAAAAGAGAGAACAATTGACTGTATGCTGTTGAATGGTTTGATGCGATAGCTTTTTACATGTTCCTGAACGATAGCCTTGCACAGGAATCAGAAAGAATTAGTGACATCAGAGTGATGAGCCCCTGCAATTAACCTGCTCCTCATGTAGCTTGCAATGAGTTTTTGTCATACAGACGCTCAGCAGGCGATGGTTCAGGGAGATGATGAGGGTGAGCATCTCAGGGACATGCAGGGCGTCAAACGCATGAAGGGATGTTGTGATTCGCCAGCTATGCTAGTATCCCCTGTCCCTAAGAGGTATTGGCAATGTTTAGTTTCAATATCATTGATGTTCAGAATTCAGAGCTTGTGTGTTGTTGTCAGAGATGAAGAGCGGTATTCAGAGGTACTGCATGCAGAGTGTACCATTACTTCCGTCTCATTTATGCATGTTGCTGATAATGTAGTGATTTTCAACTTGCACAAAGACACCGTTGGTTCAGGTGTGCCATTGCAGATACACAGACAGACGGTGCACTGACCGTGTCAGTCAAGCTCAATTCCCAAGCTTTTCAAAAAGAGATATCAATTCCCAATCCCAATTCAAGCAGATCTCAACTCTCTTTACCGCTGACCCCACCTGCCAATAACTCCAATCAACTGGCAAAGCAGAGCAGATGAACTTGGCATCAGACAAAAGAAAACTACATGTCTACAAGGACAAAGCACAAATATCACAAAGAAATATTTAGTTCATTTAATTTGGATCTCCTGAACTCTGAGCTACACTACTATAGTGGCTTTTGATGATATGGCCGTGATATTTAAATGTAAATAAGAGAAAAATAATTAAATGTGGGAAAATACTAAAAATAACTAGAGCTTATGGATACATTATTAAAAACATTAGTTTTTTTTAAAAAATATGGATCCTATCATTAGTGACAAGAAACATCGTCATCTTCAGCACACGATCAACACATATCTTGTCATTTAATCATACGGTCTACATAGATTTATTTGAATATTATTGATTGTTTTTTAACTTGTTAAATCTTGTAAACTTGTTAATGAGATTTAGTTACTTTTATATATGGGGTTCTTTATATCATGAAATATCTTTACGATTGTTTTTCAATTTTTTGGATTTATAAAATTATAAATAAACCCACATAGATCATGTCATTAATGACAAGAAAATCCTTCATCTTTATCACAAATATCTGGATATCCATAGTAATCAAGAGATATTTTGTCATTAACGACAAGGTTTGTGTGGATTTATTTGAAATTTTATTAAAGATTTTGAATTTCTTAGTTCTATAAAATATTTTAGTTTCCATCTTTTTGTGAGCTTCAGTTACTTTGCGGGACTCATGTCTCCCAAAATATCATTATGATTTTTATCATTTCTTAGGATATTCAAAAATAAAAGTGTAAAAAAGCTTTATAAATTTTCAATAAATCCATATAGATTCGGTCATCAATGATAAGAAATCTCTTCATTGATGACAAAAATATTTTGATATTTGCAGCATCGCAAAGATGAAGAGATATCTTATCATTAATGACAATGCCTCTATGAATTTACTTAAAATTGATTAACATTTTATTTTTTTTAGATTTATAGAATATTTTATTTTAATCTCATAATATAAAGATTTTCTATGAACCTTAGTCTTTTTTTTAAAATCAACTTTAGTTAGTCTTATGGGATTACTTGTCTCCCAGAATATGTTTAGGATTCTTTAGAGGTGGTTGAGATTCTTCCAATAGTTTAAATATTATTTCCCATTCAATTAAATTGAAAACCCCGCTTCCACGTCAGCCCTAAGCCACTTTGACTAGGCTTAGGGACCAAAACTATTGGCACACCCAAACTGAAGTGAATTAGAGTAAGTGTCCAAATTTGACAAACTAAAGCGTTCAAGGACAAATTATGGATTTTATGAATCACAAAAGGGTATCACCACCATTAGGACAAAATGAATACTTAGCATATTGCTATTTGGGAAATTAGTAGATTTGTGGCCCCTTTAGCTTGGGCCTTCATGGGTCACCCCTCCTACCCACCAATGGGTTAGACAGTGTCGGGTTTAGCAGAAAGTTGGCATGCCGACGTTTCCCAGCCCATTTATTGTTTCCACGCCAACCCTTTCAAATGTGAGGTTCCCCCCTCCCATCAGCCTCATCTGTCCGTCTTTTCCATAGCTATAGCTACAATGGCCTCGAGCTCCTTCTGATCATGTGCACTGCCTCCTGCGTGACCTCCTCGGTCCTCATCATTGTGCCTAGCGGCGGCATGCTCTACCATTCGTCCTTCCTCCTCCATGGTCGCACACCTACCTTTTTACGTGATATCACTAGCGCCGGAAAAGAAGACGTCGACAAAGTTCAACAAGTACGTAGCATAATTCCTTTCTTTTCTGCTAAGACAACATTCAATTTATTCAAAGTTCCTCTAGGAAAAAAAACCAATCAAAGTTGTGGAATCCTCACGGCTGCCTTCATAGGAGATTCAATTCAAGTGAATCCCTCCACGCTACCAACACAGCCACAACCACTTCTGATGGCTTCTTGCAGCCCCATTCGCCATAAAACCACTCCCCTCAACCACCTCCGGGTCTCTCAACACATCAGTTTCACTACTTACCCCGACCGAATCCATGGATGCCTCCTCCGTCCCTTCCACCGCAGCCACAACTACTTCTGATGGCTTCTTGCAGCCCCATTCGCCATAAAACCACTCCCCTCGACCACCTCCGGGTTTCCACACTCTCAACACATCAGTTTCACTACTTACCCCAACCGAATCCATGGATGCTCCTCCGTCCCTTCCCATGGAGGGACGACACATGTGCCGGACGAGATCGTCGAGGACATCTTTTTCCGCGTCTCACCAGATGACAGCGCCCTCCTCGGTGCTCACCTGCAAGCGCTGGCCCCACTCGCAGAATCCGGCTCGGCCCTCTATACCCACGAGGTGGCACCCCATCATGCCTAGGTCCACCGAAGCTCACAACAGTAGGGCTCGGGGCCTAACTCAACTGAAAAGACTAGTCTAATGGGTGAGGACTGCCCCCACGTTTATGTTGTACTCCCACAGTATCAATTTCCGAGGTGGGACTAAACCCAACACCCTTGCTGGGGATCATCGCCAACCACACCAGCCCTCACCGGCGGCGTCTGCGCCCAGTCCCCGGTTCATCCCCACGCGCTGCCCGGTCCGCGACGAACGCCACGGTTACCGCGCGCACGACACGGTCGCGTTCGTTCTCCTCAACAGGCTGCCGGAGGCGAGCGATGCACGCCAGTCCCAGGGCCAGGAGCCGGCTTCCTTCGCTGTGTGGAACCCCATCGCCGGCGAGCAGCAACAGCTTCCTCTCCTGCGGCGTCGCCAGTAGGTGCGCAGCTGGAACGCCGCCGGCGCCTGCGACCACGTCGACTGCCACGGTGCCACCGCGGGCCGTTCAGCGTCGTCGTCTTCGTCGGCATCATCGACGCCAAGCATATCTTCTCCCACGTACGTCTACTCATCCGAGTCCGGCGCGTGGAGCAAGGAGGCGAACACCGGTCCGCTCCAAGACGACCAGCTCGACGCCACCATGCCCGGCGTACTAGCCTGGAATGCCCTCCATTTTGTGCTCCTCGAGGGGACAAAGATTCTGAAATGCGATGCGATCACCGGAGAAATGTTCATGACGATTCGCCTGCCGGCGGAGAGACCGGCCTACGGCCCGCGCATCGTGCTCACGACCACCGAGGACGGCGGGCTCGGGTTCGTCGAAGCGTGCAGGCTGACAGTTCTGCTCTGGGTCTGGTCGGTGGAGCTTGGTCCTGTGGAGAATGCAGGACGGTGGGTAGTGAGCAGATTCTTAACCTCGTCACAAAGCTTCCTCCTCGCCACGCCTCTTGCGGTCGCCTTTGCGGATGGCGTCATCTTCATCAAGAGCAAGGGCCAGCTCTACACTCTTGATATGAAAGTCTGGGCAGGTCGCCAAGATTCCCATAACCTGTGGATTCTACGACATTGTTCCCTACATAAGCTTCTATACACCAGGTATTATTGTACCCTTCTTATTGTCATTGACTCCTTGTATAGGATGCTCATCAGAGGATTTCTTGGCAACATCTCTTTAGCATTAGCGAGGTTGGAGGCGGTCTTAGTGTGCTGGTCCTTAGTCTTAGACAAACAAGAGATAGAGTCAGATATAGTAGTACCTGAGTTTTTCGCTACGAGGCATGAACTATTAACTATATATCATTTTGATTTCAGCTCATGAGACGCACTACAAGAAGACCCCACCATAGATACACTTTATTTTAACCTTAGCTACGCTTTAATTCACCTCTACTATAGTGTAGATACGTTTTAGTAAAGCGTGTCTGGAGCGTCTCCGCACGGACCGTGTCAGGATTTATAGATACGTTTTCTTAAGCGTGTCTAAAAAAGATAAGATGCTTTGTAAATACGCTAGATGTATGACTACACATATAAACACACCTTACTAGACACATTTACATTACGCATCTACCAGTCTAGACATGCTGTATAGTGATGCTTTATTTCATATAGAGATACATAGATACACTTCTACAATTACATATATATACTTGTATACTCTGTGAAGGTGTTATTTTGGATTGTTTACCGACAGAAAATATATTCCATTGTATAGATACATTGGCACACTCTGGTCATGTTAAAAATCGGAGAGACCTCTTGCACAAATTAAATTTGACAAACATAGAGATTTATAGTAAAATAGTTTTGTACAGATCAACAAAGAAAAGAAGGCTGTTACACTCAGTAGAAAGAACAAATATATATCATGAGAAAGTGCAGTAAATACAATAAAACATCCATACAAAGAAGTGTATACACAGTGCAAATGCAATACAGGTTTGCATGAACTTTTCTATCAAGTAGCATAAATCTATCTAGAAGCTATCCCTCGGTTTGCATAAGTTTTCATGACATAGAAAGTAGTAGATTAGCTGAACCATCTCCATATCTTCAGTCACTGAGAACCTTTTCTTTGGCTGCAAGATAATATTTTTTTTAAAAAAGTAGGTGATGCCATTTGATAAATAATAAAATAATCAAGCATAACAATGTTTGTTGGAATAATTGAAGAATGTCTCACCAGGTTGTTATGGACGTTTGGGTGCTGAACCCTTAGGCCTTTTCACCTAAAAACATGTGGATGCAGCTTAAATCAGTAAAATATTGTTTTTGAAATCATGACAACTAGAATGTACTTTGTCAGTATGGAAACAAACTTACACGTGATCGGGGCCATGCTATAACATGGCCTATGGCATCTCTTACTGTGCTAAAATTGTCATATGGTCTAGGCAAATCCTCACCCCCAAGGTCACTAACAATGTGAACAGCAACAGCAACATATTCATGTCCAAGCATGTTTCCTCCAACCACATGTGTGCTATCAGTGGTCACCAAGTTTCCTTTGGCCACAGGTTTGTTTTCGTGCCTTAGTGACATCAAATAGACTTTCTTTTGATCCTACCATTGGAAGAAATTGTGTGCTATTATATGTGAACATATAACCACGTTTATTTCAGATAATAATAGTGTAAGGAAGAACATACAGATACTGGACGGCTGTGATCCACTACTTTTTTGTTTTGTGGTTCCTGTAATAGAAATAGTTTCAATCAACAATAAACTTTGCAAAGTAACCTCAATCATACTGTCTATAGGAAGCAGTGTTGCGACATTAAGTAATTTCAAGTCATGGCTTGGACATACCTGTCTTGATTTTGTTAGGTACTCACGTGGTAAAGCTAAACCTGCATAACTGTGATTCCCTTGATTATGATTCTCAATATGCACCTGCTGCAATTAAAGTTAAGATCAATTGCACTCTCTTACACATTTATTTCAGATAGTAATAGTGTAAAGAAGAACATACAGATACTGGACGGCTATGATCCACTACTTTTTTGTTTTGTGGTTCCTGTAATAGAAATAGTTTCAATCAAGAACAAACTTTGCAAAGTAACCTCAGTCATATTGTCTCTAGGAAGCAGTGTTGCGACATTAAGTAGTTTCAAGTCATGGCTTGGACATACCTGTCTTGATTTTGTTAGGTACTCACGTGGTAAAGCTAAACCTGCATAACTGTGATTCCCTTGATTATGATTCTCAATATGCACCTGCTGCAATTAAAGTTAAGATCAATTCCATTCTTTTGTAACAAATGCTATACCACAGCCGGATTATTTGTAACAAACCTTTGCAATCATGCTCTCATGTCGCAAAGATGAATTGGCGTAACCCACATTGGTTTTAGTGGCCTTAACATTACTCTGGAGACATGATTGTTGCATCTTGCAATTAACCATAGTTTCAAAACAGTAACAAGATCTTACATTGAATACTTGTTGATAAAATATAAATGAAGTAAACACTGCATCACCTGCACTGTAGTTTTGGGAGGCTGAGCGTTAGCACTAGATTCTTCAAGGTCGTCATCAGAATCATGCTCATCACTACCATTAGAATCACACTGAACATCATTATCGTACACTCTTTCAGCCTGAAAATAGAGAAGACATGAAGCAAGGACACATATGGCAACAATATTTTCAATCATCTCTGATGAAAGGAAAGAAAAGGCCCAGGTGCTTACCACATCATTTTGTGATGCCACCATTTCTTTTATGCAATAGTCTCCTGGAAACTTCTGTTCCAGGAAAGCTTCCATGCGGTCCACCTTGTCGCTCATGTGGTCCATCTTATTTTCCACTCTTACTTCATTTGCAGATTGCCCGAAAAAAGCTAGACCTTGGGAGACCTTTACTTCGCTCCAATACTTATTATCATAGTACCCACGTGGCTTTGACTCCTTAGCAATGACATTACCAAACACCTCATCATAATCTTCTGCTGAAATATTGCCATTTTTCTGCTCTTTCCGTTTTGCTAGTTCATCAAAAGACTTATCCTGTTGAAATGAGCATATTCAGAGGTATTAACACTACAAATTGATTTTAGATTCAATGCAAATCAAAAGAAAGGAAAAGTACCATTATTATCTGCACATTGCGATTAGCATATCTGCCATCCTTTTTCATGTGAGCTTTATCCCATAATTCAATCCTGTGGACCTTTCCCTTCTTCTGTTCTTCCTGCAGAACAAGGTGAATTGGTAAATTGGAAGTTCCAATAATTTGTCACTTAGAAGACCCTCTTGAGTTGTCAGATAACAAAATGTACAAGAGATAAGGCATCACCATCTCTTTTTTCAGTCTAGCATGGCTTTTTCTTCCTGTTGTGTGTGGATTCTACTGTTCATTTCCACACCGAGAATTAATTCTACACAATTGCTGCAAATACAGTAAACTGAATCTGTAATATCTATATATATCAGGTACTGGAACTATATCTTTGTGGTAGGTAATGAGGCTCACCTTGTGCTTTTCTTCACACCATATTCCAACAAGAGCAATCCATTGATGCTCATTGACATTTTCTGGCTTATCTTTCATGATTGTATCCAGGGATCTTTCTTGAGGATTGAAATATTGTTTCTTCAACTTAGATTTGAATGATCTCCATCTGTTGTTAACAGTTCGTAGGACCCAATCCCTTGTAAGCTGTACTGTTTCAGCAGGATAAACAAATTCTCCTTTAACAAAAATAACTTTTTGTTAGCACTACCTATATCAAACATGAAAATCACAATGTCAACAGGAATTTACCTCAACATCTGTAATTATGCTCTTCTTATAGCCACGAAATAGTTTACTATCCCATCTTTCAATGTGCAATGGTGCAAAGCTTTGTTTCATTGCCAGGTCTCCAAGGTACTGACCAAAAATAGAAGCTGATCTTTCATTTGGAACACCATTTTCATCAGTACCCACAATTACCTTTCCACGTGACCGCAACAAATCTGAAACCCTGAAATCACCTAGAATTTGTCGCACCTCTCCATTTGGCCCTAACATGTGAATCATATTGTATGATCCTTAAATCTGAAACATTATGAAAAGATAGATGTTTGCAACAAAATATGTTGAACTTACAGATCATCTTGATTGGCCTTGCATGTTGCTTAGGCAACCCAGGTAAAACATTATCAATCTCTGGAGGTCCCTGTAAATTGTCATCATTGGCCTGCTCATTGCCTTCATTAGTCCCTTGCACAGGTGCTGAGTCTTGAACATCAAGGTTCAAGTTTCGAAGTCGTCGAGGCCATCTTGCCATAATTTCTTTGGCAAAGGAGAACAATAACAAATGAGTAGTAGATCAGTGATAGTCAAAATTGTGTACCATCAAAGCATTGTAAAGACCTCATTTGCAATAAAAAAACAGAATTATAACCTACTGAAATCATAGGGTCATACTCCTCCCCTATGACTGTTGGTAACAAAAAAAACTTTAAGTCAAGTACAATTCATATTCAGAACATTGCCACCAGTTGTCTATTACCATCAAAAAAGCACTGAGGTTTGCAAACTGCAGATCTAGGACCAACTGTTTCACAATTATTTATGCCACACCCTACACACACTAAACAACTTCCAACTCTCAGTCTTTCACTGTCGTGATTACTTCCTATGTCCTGCTAATATGTAGCACGATACATACAACAAACCACTACAGAAATTTGGCAGAGGGAGATATAATTTTTAAGCGACCAGGGGGAGATATATAACCACAGGAAAATATTGCAATGTATAAGATGACACCAAACATCGGAGAATAATGCACTACAGAGATGGGGGGTTCGTGGGCACCAGGACAAAAGGATGATGGTAGAAAAAGAATATCACCCTCGCACTGAATTCATGAATAAAAAACTATTGAACCTAACTAAAGAATGGTCTGATTAACTCAATCTGAACTATGAAAACAGACTCGTCAGTTTAGTCAAAAAACAATCACATCTAGGTGGAGGTGGGAATCACTGTGGGTTGTGCGGAAATCTGCACTGATGTGGGTTGAGGCCTTGAGGGATCGCCATCACCTCACCTCGGCGTCCGCCTTCACAACTACCCAAAATCGATCCTGCACGATGTATTCTACGAACCTTGATGGAACATTGGGAGTCTGTTCCGCAACCCTAGATTGATTTTTAACACGACAAGAGAAAAAGGAGATGGAAATTTAGAGCACCTGCGCATGGAGAAGATCGAAACAGCTGAAGAGAGAGAGCAGACGAGTTGGGAGGTGGGGGTTGGGGGAGAGATGGAGGGGCGCCGGCCGGATGTGCTATATACTGGGTCTTTGTTCCCTCCAAATAAAGAGCGGGAGCCAAAGAAAAAGAAGCGGCAAATGAAAAGAAATTGGAAGTTAACTGAAGATAAAGAGGAGGCGGCAAACAGAAAAATAAGGCGCATTAAAATTAAACTCATGCCACCAACTGTTATCATTTGTTTATTTTTTTTATTTTATACTAGAAAAAGGTACGGTGCTTCATTTTATTTGTTTCTTCTTTACACAATATAAATTATACTATAGAAAAATATACTAATAAGAACAAAGGCCACATGCATATTTTATCGTACTATATAATGTTAAATACTTAAATTTAGGATCACGAGCGTGACGAGTACAACAACGATGTCAGGGAAGTGGGGCAGCGAGGGTGACATGGGAGACACAAACGATGGACGATGAGTTAACGGTGGCACGCGTGGGCAACACGACTAGGGAAGAAGGCGAGGTCGGGTAGATGACGGCGAGATTTGGGAGGCATGGACGACATCGGACAAGGTTAGAGTGGTACGGGTGTGACAGGGACAACACCGAGGTCGGGGAGGAGAGGGTGGAGGCAGGGCTGTCCCAGACGGGGGAGGGGGGGGCAGCCAGGGCGCCGCCCATGGGCCCAAGCCGCTGGGGGTCTATGAGTATAGTATCAAATGTACACAGTACACAGGTCTAGCTAGTAGTCTATACGTGATACGTATCGCACGATTTCACGCACGGACGGGCGGACAGCACGAGACGAGGCGACAGCGTCGGCGACTAGGGGTATTAGCGAACATCGATTCAGCGACACCGGCCCATCTTCCTCTCCTCCCGCTTGCTTGCATCCCATTCAGCCGTTCTCCGTTATCCTTCTCCTCGCCAGTAGCCAATCCGGCCAATCGCTAGACGCGATCACGCGAGGCCCAGCCCCCAGGCGACCTGTCCTTCTCGTCTTCTTGATTAGTGGTCCGCAGCAAAGTTGAAAAGGTATAGATTTGATTGCAGTCTTGCAGATGCAGACTTGTAGTTTATTAGTACTTGATTAGTGCTTACGGGGATAGAGATTGAGTTTAGAGATTTGATTTCGTAATCGTTATATTAAAATATTATATTGTCGGGCCCTTAGTGTCTTATGATTTGTCCATGGGCTCATAAATTTTGTGGGACGACACTGGGTGGAGGGTGATTGTGTTTGGTCGGGGGTGAACGACGGCGAGGCCAAGAAGGCATAGATGACTATGAGCGAGGTCAGAGTGGTGCGTACGTGAGGGGAAGGACGACGTGGCCAGGGGTGGCAAGGTCGGGTAGACGATGTGAGGTACGAAGGCGCGAACGACGTTGGGCAAGGTCATATGGTGGCGTAGGGGCGACGTGGATGACGGTGGAGAGGTGCGCGAGCCATGGGGATAAACAGCAAGTTAGAGGATGGTGTCACGAGGAGTAGGAAGGTGGGGGACAAGATAAGGATGGTGCGGGGGTCAAACTTAATTTTGACTCGACCCGGTAGCTAAATACACCCTGAATTGAAATGGTTGGAAGATGAATCCCATCTAACTGGTATGGAGACAATTTTTATTTTTCCATTTCCGTATTTCCGTACGTAGGTGGATGGACACATTTCAGAAATTTCATCATGGTAGAAAATTCAGAAAAAAGTTAATGTGAATCCTATTTTTGGGTAGTAGAAATTTCAGATTATTGTGCATCCCATTCATCGTGGTAGAAAATCAGAAAAAAAATGTCGATCCCATTTTTCGTTAGTAGAAATTTCAGAAAAAAAATCTTAGTAGGTTCGGTAGTAGAAATGTCAAGAAAAAAAATCTTAGAAGCTAGTAATCGATCCCACAACCCCCTAAATGTAAGCGCAGACTTGGACAGCAGCAATACAAGTTAGTATTCAGCATTTAATGATCATGTAATCTATATAACCGCATTTCATTTCAAATTTCACAATTTCCTTGACCGAAATTAGTTTTTCCTGGCAGCAGCAAAAATTGAGAAATTCATGATATTTCAGAAAGAAAATATGAAACATTTACACAGCAACACTGAACTTCTGCTACATTGCAACAGAAACAGATAACTGGGACACCTCATATATGACAGTATTACTGGTAAAAAAAACATGTTATGGTTACATATATAATCTAATAAACATTGAGATAAACATTGTATCCATGTCTGTAACAATTTGATTCTTTGCCAACTCAAATGAAAAAAAGGCTCAAATTATTAGTGCTAGGTGCCTGACAGGAACTGAAAGCCCAAGCTGAGGATTAATTAATCTGTTTCCTCGGATGAAAGTTCAACACCCATGTCAAAGTCATCTCTTGGCTTAACACTCACCACCACATTCCAACCTTTAGCTTTCGGGTCTTCAACATAGAAAACCTGCTTTGCTTGTGAACTGAATACAAAAGGATCATGCTCTAATTTCTCTCTAGTATGTATTTTTCGAGAAAAATTCACAATATTGAATCCAAAATCATCTTTTTTGAAACCAGCGCGGTGGTGGACATCATACCAGTCACATTTGAAAAGCACTACCTTGTAATCTTTGTACCACAATTCTATTATATCTGATAGTCTGCCATAATAATGAACTCCATCTTCTGCAATGTTCACTACACCACTGTTTTGGGTCAATCGCGCAGCCTCACGACCCATGGTGTGGAACCTGAAACCATTAATAATATAACCACTGTACTGCACACCACATTTGCTTGGTTTTTCAGCTAGTGCTCTTGTCTTTTCAGTGATCCCTGGTCCATCATCTAGTATAACCTGTACATAAGAAATAATTACATCCATTCTCCAACTAAATTCATAAACATCATATTAAGATGTACCTTCTGTTCCAACCAGTCAGCGAAGTGTTGATTAATCAACTTCTCTATGGCAGAAGGTGTTAAACTTGTTGAGGGACTCTGTTTTCTTTCCTCCTCATCCAAAAATTCTCTAAAATAAGATAACAAATTATAGTATCATGTCATCAAGCTATGTGAACCAAATAAACAAGATAAAGCTATACTGCTCACCTGCGAAAACATTCTAGTTCATCACAGTGTCGCAAGACATATCTATGTGCCTGAACAAGAAGCTGATTGTCAAATTGGGCTACAGTACTACCTTTTCCAATTGATTTACCCGCACTGTTAAATAGGTACATGTCTTTTATCTTGTCTAAAGGTTCAGGGTTTCTAGCTGGCCTTGTGAAACGTGTAGTTCTTCAATGAACCTCGAACAGAAAGTCATGCATTCTTCAGTTTTATATCCTTCAACAATTGAACCTTCTGGATGAGCTCTATTCTTTACAAGTGCCTTAAGTCGAACAAAAAACCTACACATAATTTAAAATATGTTATTTCTAAGGACTATTGAAGAGGACAAGGGACAAGGAAAAAGATAAAGAAAATACCTCTCGAGAGGGTACATCCATCGATAATGCACAGGGCCACCAAGTTTTGCTTCTTCGACCAAGTGCACCATCAAATGCACCATTACAGTAAAAAATGATGGAACAAAAGTCCTCTCCATATTACAAAGTGTTACCACAATACTTTCTTGAAGTTTGTCGAGCTCAGACACATCTAATACCTTGGAGCACAATTTCTTGAAGAAATCAGCTAACTCAATGACTATTCTCATGACATCTTTGCTGGGGTAACATGATCGGAATGCTACAGGAAGAATATCATGCAGCAAAACATGGTTGTCATGACTCTTTGGTCCACTCAATTTGCAGTCTTTCATGTTGACACACCTAGAAATGTTTGATGCATAGCCATCAGGTGTTCTAATGTTCTGAAGTACTGAACAGAGAATCTCCTTTTTCTCTCTAGACATAGTAAAAGGTGCGTCAGGTGCCTTTTCCTTTCCTTGGTCATCTACCACAGGATGAAGTTCTTCCCGAATTCCGAGTTCCACTAAATCTAGTTGTGCATTCATGCCATCCTTTGTTTTAGAATAAATATCCAGCAAAGTTGCAATTAAATTTTCACACACATTATTCTCTATATGCATTACATCTAGATTGTGTCTTAGTTTGTTCTTCTCCCAATATGGTAGCTTGAAAAATATTGACCTCTTTTTCAACCAATCTTCTGGCTTCTTTTCTTTCTTACCTCGGCTCACATTTAATTTCTTCACACTTTCTCCTTTTTTCTGCTTGCCCTTCTGATGATCTTGGTCATTCTTTTTGGTGTTATTACCTTTCTTCTTTGCCAAGAAGACCTTCTTCCCCAACCCAAACTCTAAACCATTATGCTTCTTGTTGTTTTTCCCTTTCATTTTCCCTTTTTTCTTGTCAGTGCAGACCTTCTTCCCAAGCACAAACTCAATGCCTTGTAACATTGTCAAAACCGAAGTGCCACTCATCGTTTCAGGTGGATCTCCGGTCTCTTCGGTCCCATCAAACTGCTCCTTTTGCCTTCGATATTCGTGATCATGTGGCAACCATCGACGATGGCCCATATAACATGTCTTTTTACTCTTTTTAAGGTAAAATGATTTTGTTGACGGACCACAAGAAGGACATGCGTATGTACCACCTGTGCTCCAGCCATAAAGGTACGCTAATGCTGGAAAATCATTTAAAGTCCACAATAGTGCAGCTCGGAGACGAAACTTCTTCCGGGATGAGGCATCAATTGTTTTCACTCCCCTCCACAACTTTAGGAGTTCATCAATCAATGGTTCCAAATATACATCAATATCATTCCCCGGCGACTCTGGTCCAGGAACGATCATCGACAAAATTAAAGATGTTTGCTTCATGCAAATCCAAGGTGGTAGGTTGTAAGGAATGAGCATCACTGGCCAAGTACTGTGCGTCGACCTCAAGTTCCTAAAAGGGTTAAATCCATCACTTGCAAGACCAAGGCGTACATTACGAGCATCTTTTGCAAATTTAGGATATCTTCTGTCAAAATCATTCCAAGCTTCTGCATCAGCTGGATGTCGCAGTTTGCCATCTTTTATACGTCCCTCACCCTCAGCATGCCATTGCATATCGTCAGAAGTTTTGTTAGTTGCAAATAACCTTTGGAGCCTTGGTATTAATGGAAAATAGCGTAACACTTTTGCTGGCTTCTTTTTCGCTTGAGATACAGAGCCATTCTTCTTCATATCTTTCCATCGAGAGCTTTTACACACATGACAAATCTCTTGCTTAGCCCTAGTTCCTCGAAAAAGCATGCAATATTTTGGGCATGCATGGATCTTCACATAGTCAAGACCAAAAGCACGGATGATCTTTTTTGCTTCATAATATGTTTTAGGTAGATTAGTCTCAGGTGGGAATGCCCTAGGTAACAAACCAAGCAGCGATGTGAAGGATTCTTGAGTCCAACCATGTAAACACTTTTGGTGATATAAGTGGACAAAAAATGACAACTTAGTAAATGTCACACAACCAGGGTACAACCTTGTGTGTGCATCCTTAAAGAATCTTGCGTATATATCTTGTCCTGTTCTTGTAGTATTATCTTCATCAGAACTCACATCCTCTGCCATATTATGTTCTGTATCTGTGTCCTGTGCCACATTATTTTCCATATTTGTAAAACTAGACTGAATATCATCTACTTGAGCTTCAGACATACTTGACAGTGATTCATAGCTTGCTGGAGCAAGAAATACAGCCTGTAGAAGTCCTTGCATGTCATCTAATATTCCATGGCTATTTTCTGTTGTAGCAGTCCTTGAGACACCCAAAGTAGACATACTTGAATCATTATTTGGCACATGAGCAAATGCAAATGATGGTGGGTCATACTCCTCTCCATGGTGATTCCAGATTGTATAGCCCTGAAGAATACCATCACATTTCAGGTGTGTCTCAACTTCATCGCGATTTTGGGTTACTCTGTTTTCACAATTATTGCAAGGGCATGGTATTTTGCTATCATGTGGAAGGTCACAAAAAGCAAAAGATAGGAATTGGTCGACTCCATCTTTGTAAGCAGGGTCACGCCTTGGTTTACTCATCCAACTTCGATCCATCACCTATGATGATATGTGACGATATATAATTAAATTGTTACGAAATTTGTAGAACATAGATTCTAGGTATGTAAAACACTAAAACGCATAAACAGTGCATAAGATGTTACATCTATTGTTTTTTATTTTCTCTACACATTAACGTATTAAAAGGTGTTGGTTTTATGTGGCTATGAAATAACTGAAGTTACTTTTGATACATCCTGCATGGGTATAAAATCTCAGTCAGTTCCTTTTTCCAAGTTCTTCTACCAATGATAGCACTACAAAACAAAATCGCTGACTTGCTTGAATAATTGGCGAAGGAGCAGGATAAACAATCTACTTCCTACATTCTACAATTTTTTGCATAAAAATCAATCTGATTGCTAGTTGAACAAAAAATTAACACAATCTCACATAGCCACGACCAGTAAACAATTGAACAATGGGGCCATCAGGTGTGGGATTAGAACAACCTGCTTGCTGTAGCTGCTTTTTCAGCCTGCCACTGCACAGGCACGAGCGAATTCTTAGGAGCGGCCGGCAATGGCCGGCGGCCGTGCCGCTGCGCCGCTACCCCTCTCTCTTGATTTAGCCCCGCGCCGGCGTGACCAGAAGCTGCTGCTCACCTTGCCAACGCCGCCGGTGTTGCGTTCTGCCGCAGGGCCACGGCCTCACGCGAGGAATTGAGATGGGGGCGGCGCGTCGCACTCAGAGGGGGGGGGGGTCGGAGTTTCAGTCCTGACTCGCGAGGAGATCCGAGAGAAGAGGAAAGATTCCAATGCGGAGTTTAATCTGTTAATGAACAGGTTTTCTCGTTGGGCATCCATATATTTCGTATTTTTTTAAAAAAGAATGTATAAAAAAAGATGAAGGATTATGTTCTGAGATGGTGTCTGCAATCTGCATTGATATATGATATATGATTTCTAAGGTAAGGTTGCTGGTTCAAAGTCTCACTATGACTATTTTTTAGTTCACTTTTTATTTTATTTTTTGGGACAGACCACTTGAAGTTCTTGAAGCGCATTTAAAAAGCGTATTAAAAACGCTTCTATATTGTGACCTGCATGACACGTTCTCATCAAACGTGTCAATACCACCCAAACACGTATCTAGAAAATAATCTTAGAAACACTTTTAGAAAAACGTGTCAACACAATTCTAAAGCGTATCTAGGTTGCAATTTTTGATGCGCTTTACTAAAGCGTGTTAAAAATCATGGCTAGTGATGGGAGCATACAGAATGTAAACACGTTTTCAATAGCATATCAATCCAAGCGTGGCTACAACCAGGTTTTGTTGTAGTGACGCTGCAGACTGCGTGCTAAACTTCGTCGCAGTAGTGGGGGTCTGTTTAGATTTTTATGTTCAAGTTTCCTGTGTATGAGTTTGTTTTATCTTTATGTAATAACAACTATGTGATTTTCAATTTTAAACTTTGTTAAACATTTAATAGATAATACTTATTGCATATTTTACGTCAATCTTGTGAAACTTGTTTAAAAAAAATTAGGCCGGCGGGGTAAGACCGCCCCACGGGTTTTCATTAAGAATAAGGAACCTTCTCCCGACCTAAAAAAATCCCCGAACCCTGGTTTTACTAGCGATGGGATTTTTTTAAAGCCAACTCCATTATTCGCTCCAATGTGGAATCTAACCTGGGTCTTCTGGTTATGACTAGACCTCAAACTCTCTGATCAACTAGCATAGAGGAACTTTTGTCTTGTGAAACTTGTTTCACGAGCTTTAGTTACATCATATACAACTATATAATTGGTACCCATTAAGGGTCCGTTTGGCACGGCTGTGGCTGTGGCAGCTCCAGCTGTGGCTGTGTTGGTGAAGTGGATTCGCTGGTGAAGCCAAAACTGTTTTGGAGAAACGTTTGGCAAAACAGCTTCTCCTGGCTGTGGAATGTGGGTGAGCGAGTGAAATGTCCATAATACCCTTCCCTTTTCTTTTTTATTTTCCTTTTATTTTCCTTTTACTTTTTCCTTCTCATTTTTTCTTTTTTTTAATTTCTCCTCGCCCTTCAATTCTCCACCGCATCCCCCTCCCTTGCCTTATCCAGATGCGACCCTCCCCTGTCGCCTAGCCTCGCATCGCACCCGTCGCCCCACACCCTGTCGCGCCTCCCATCGCCGGCGATTCCCCCGCCGCCTGCGCTCGTCGCCTGCGGCCACCACCTCCCACCTCCCCTGGCTTCCCTCGCGCCTCCATGGAGCTCCACCTGGCTTCGCGTGCGTCTCCATCAAGCTCCCCGCCGGCCATGGAGGCGGCTCAGGCGGAGCTCGCGGCCGGCCATGGAGGCAACCGGCGCAGAGCTCGTGGGCCGGCCTCCTTTGCCAATTTTACTCATCTCCTCCCCGTCGGCGGCCTCCTCCGCCGGCGGTCTCCTGCCCGCTGGTCTTCCCCATCTGCTCCCACGCTGGAGCGCCGATGAGCCGCGCGGCTGCTCCGCCTGCGCCGGCGGCCTCCTAGATTCTTCTGTCCAGCGGGCCCTGCGCCGAGGACAAAGGTGGGAAAGAGGGGACGAAGCTGCGGGGCAGCGGGCAAAGCTGCATTTTCCCAGCTCCGCCCCGGCCGAACCGCGCCAGAGAGCGCGATTTGCGGTCGCTTCTCCATCGAAGCTGTTTTCGGCGCCCCTTTGGCACGGCTTCGTGTAAAACAGCTCCGGAAGCACCTCACGCAGCCGTGCCAAACGGACCCTAAAAGTCATACCTCTATTTCTCTTAACATGCAAGCATTCCACATCATAACCCACTATACACCATGTCAATATCCACTATACGCCATGTCACCATCCACCAGCACATCTATTTATGTATTCAACCGATTTTCTGTCGCTAATAGTATTTATTTGTGAGTAGCACACCACAAAATTTTTGAAGTTGAAATATATGTAGGATCAATCATTTTAGAATGGTTCACTCTCAACAAAATAACATGCTTTCATATATAGTATTGTTTGCAAATGAATGTTTCCATGTAATCACTTTGGTGTTTTTACTTCCACATTTTAGCTTAAAATTTTGTTAAAAAATTCCCGCAGCTACGCACGGGGTATCACCTAGTTTATGGATTCTTTGTACCACAAAATATTTTCAAGCTTTTTTTAAAAAAATGGGGCGTTTGAATTATTTTTTCCTACAACTAAATATTATGATACATCATCATTAAATGTAAAAGTTTCTGCCACGATCAATTCAAAATCAGTTAACTAGGCTCAATGATACAAAGTAAACGCAATAAAATATATGTAACTAAACTCATAGTATGAAAGTGTAGTGTCAAATTTTGACAAATTGAATAGTTGAATAACCAAACATGGATCAGTGCAGTTAGACCTGAGCAAAACGAGCTTGGTCGGGCCCCAAGCACATTCAGAGCTAGCATGACTCCATGTTAAAAAATATATATTAAGCCCAATATCAGCCCAAACATTAAATGAATACATTTCTACTAAAAAAAGTTAGCGGCCCAACCCGAACCTGACTTCGGCCTGAGTGGCTCAGTTTGCCAGCCCGGCAAGGTTATTGGATAATGAAGGCTTTTGCGCGCTGTTTTTAGGCCCAACAAAAATTGAGCTTTTTTTCCTACAAAATGCTCACCTCGCACCGTAGATTTTGGCATAGGAGGAATCAATAGTTAGCTATTGCAATATCTACATTAGGTACTTTTTGTTTTTTAACACGAGCATGCTTGACTAGAGATAGAAGTGACCTACAAACTATACTTTGAGTAAACAAAATATTTCTAGCAGTTTTCATTAGATGATGTGCTACTTTGGATCAAATCTAAAAGTTTTTCTGTTATTTTTTCCTTTACATTTTTTCCACCTAATTATTAGATGACTGATTAGGGATTTAAATATATTAATTTTGGATCTTTTGTTCTTGTTATTCATATCCACTTTATATATGAAAAACTAGCAAATGTGCCCATGCGTTGCAACGGGAGAAAATATAGCTCGCACATGATTGATAAGAATATTTAATATTTTTAGGGTGTGTTAGTTTTGGGACCAAGTGGAATGGATTACCTCAATCCATCTTTTTAGGTTGGGTTCAATCCATCTCGTATTTAGTTGAGAGGGATGGTTCCGACCAAGTTTTTTTTCTTGGTTAGGATATCATGAATGCGCTTGTTATATTGTACTTAAATCATGCTTTAGTGTTTCAGATCAATACAATATAAAACTCTTCCATGCAATCTTACTCACGGTACATAGGTACGTGTTCCCTTCATGTCACCATCGAAGAAAAATTTGGCATTAACAATTAGAAAAACACAAAGTCGTCAAAGCATGGAACCTAGCTTGCATTGGGTGATTGGGACAAGGTGGTTGTAGGTACAAATTTCATTTGCATTATGATTTCTCTACAAATAATGGTTTAGCATATAGCCCATAGAATATACAAGGTTATCCAACACATTCTTTTGAACACATAATATATTTGCATGCGACAAATGGTCTGGCAAAGAATATTTGCAGTATTAAATTCACCAAACCATTCGTTTAAAGTTTGAAAATTAATACTGCAAATATTATTTCCTATAAAAGCACAATAAAAGGAATGTGTCTATACTTATTTAAACATAGTTTAGTATAATAATGAACTGCTCAACTTAAGCATTTGCTGTTGGGGCGGGGGGGGGGGGTTGAGGTTTATTTTTCTTGTGCGAGGGGGTGGTGGGTGCCGGTTTTTCTCCAGCGCGCACCGGTTCAGCGGTTGTCCCCTTGGTTTTATATCTCTTTCTCTGGTTCGGACGGTTTTTTTCCTTAGTTTTGTGCTCTATATGCCAGTTCACATGGTTTTTCTTCAGTTCTACTGTTGACAGACGAAATTTTGGGGCAGGAGCGATCCTTACTTTAATATTATAAGGTAGAGATATAACGGCAAAAGTCTCTCCTTCACTCCCACCAACCGCCATAGCCCCACAAGCTCTCCTCATTTCCACCGACCACCGACCACCGCAAGTCCACAACCCCTAAAGCTCATACCAATCCCGCACAATGCCTCCCACACTACCTCCTTATTGTTGTGCCTATCTTCGGAATGGCCTACCATCCATACCTTCATTCTTAGATCATCCACTTACCTTTTACTTTTGAACTTATTTTTATTCTTTAACAAGATGCCCTCATCGCCGTCCCTCTCCCTCATTTCCCACGCAACTTGGAAAGTTGGCGGATCTGTCGCCACTTGTCACTTCCACGCTAACCCGTTTAAATGTGTCGGTGCCGCCGCCAACACATCCATCTACTAGCTAGCTCTCTCACCACTATGGTTGATGACGCCACCACAGCTCCTCGAGCTCACCTCACTCCCGCCAACTGCCACAGCCCCTCAAGCTTCCTTCCTGCATAATCTTCTTGACGTTGTCGTCTTCCCTTCCCACTTCTGTGGTTGTGCATCTACCGTTTCCTCTTGATTATTTTTTCCTTCTTTGGCAAGATAACCTAGCAACCGCCCTTCTCTCTCATTTGCGGCGCAAAGTTGGAGGTTTGTGAATCTCCCGCCACTTGTCGCTTCCACGCTAACCTTTTCAAATATGCTTCTCCCATGCACGTCGGTCTAATCTTGCCGCCCATGGCAAACGACACCACTGCTAACCTCATCTTCCCGCCAACTACCAACCGCCCCCGCCACCCACCCTAATATCACCGTCGTCGGAGAAGAACCCTTCGCCGGGATTCGACATGGATCACAATTATTCCTTCTCCTTTTGATAGCAGATTCAATTCAATCATAGATTCATTCATGGCTCCTCAGAGGCAAAAAAAAAAAAAATGAAGCAAAGCTAGTGAATCCTCCGAGCTGCCTGCCTGCCTTGATTGGTGATTGAATTCAAGTGAATCCATCCAGTTCCAGATCACTTCCGGTGGCTTCTTGCAGGCCCCCCCAGCCGGCACAAAACATCTCCCTCCACCGCCCCACCCCACGGGTTCCTCCCTCCAACATTTCAGTTTCAGCTTCCCCCGACGACCAAAAGCCCAAAGCCATGGACGCTCCTCCGTGCCGCCCCACGCCGCCGCACCTGCCGGACGGCGTCGTCGAGGACATCCTCCTCCGCATCCCGGCCGACGACCCGGCGCGCCTCCTCCGCTCGGCGCTCACCTGCAAGCGCTGGGCACGCCTCATGGCCAGCCGCGGCTTCCGCTGCCGGTACCGCGAGCGCCACCGGCCGGCGCCCATGCTGGGCTTCCTCGCCAACCTCGTCCGCACCGAAGGCATCGCCCGGTTCTTCCCCACGGTCGGCTTCCGCACGCCCCGGGCCAACTGCGACGGCTACCGCGCGCACGACGCACGCCATGGCCGCGTCCTCCTCAACCGGGTGCCGGGGACGGATCTACCACCGGGCCAGCAGGAATCCGACTCCGCCCTCACCGTCTGGGACCCCATCACCGACGAGAAGCGTTACCTCCCCCTCCTCCAGGTCCGTCGCCGGCAGGTGCGCAACTGGAACGCGGCGGTGCTCTGCGCCGGCACCGCCGGCTTTGGCGGCGATCCCTGCGACCATCTCGACTGCAGCGCCGGGCCGTTCCGCGTCGTCTTCATCTGCATGAACGCCAAGTATATCTTCGCCCACGTCTACTCCTCCGAGTCCGGCGAGTGGAGCCAGCCAGCCTCCTGTCAGCTCCCGATCCCCGGCGAGCCTCAACAACAAGACAAGCCCTTCAGCGAGACGGTGCCCGGCGTTCTTGCCGGGAACGCGCTCCACTTCGTGTTCCTGCAGGACACCCACATACTCAAGTTCGATCTGCCCACAGAGAGCCTCTCCGTGATTCCACTGCCACGCAGGCTCTTCAACTGGAGCATGGTGCTCGTGGCCATGGACGACGACGGCGGTCGCCTGGGATTCGCCGAGGTGGACAACCGGAACATTCTCACGCTTTGGGCAATGGAGCTTGGTCCTGATGGGAATCCAGGAGGAGGATGGGGAAGAAGGAGAGTCATCGAGCTCAGCACACGCCTCCCTCCTCACGCCCTCAGGAGCTCACCTGATGTGGTTGCCTTTGCGGACGCCGTCGACGTCGTCTTCCTGGAGGCCACTGATGGGCTCTACACTTTTGATGTCAAGTCCAGGAAGGCCACCAAGGTTATGAGCCGCCACTTCTATGACGTTGTTCCTTACACAAAAGTTTCTACACTCCAGGTATGTACGGTTTTTGCTAAGTTGTGCAATTTTCTCTATAAGGACTGAATTGGTGGGCACACATGCACTTGTGTTTGTGCCAATGTTCAGTATGGGGGAACAATGATTTTATAAGATTTTGTGTTCTCCCAATGTCATAGATATGTGATGTACATTTAGGGTGTGTTTGACACAATTCCACACAGCTCCAGATCCGAAAAATCAACTCCACTCCAAGTTTTTTCAGCCAAACACACCCAACTCCACCACGGATCTGCTTCAAAAAAACAGTGGATCTAGCCCCAGATCCATGAATTTCGTGGAGTGTCTCAGGGGTGCTCCACCTCCACCAACTCCAAGTTTTGTGGAGTTGTAAGAAATTACCCACCACTGCCACTGTCAAGTGGAAAAAAAATGATTCGCTCTGTTTTTTCTCCCCGCGTCCCTCTACTCGCGACTCGCCATGGACGCCTGCCCGCCCCCGGTGGCGAGGTCGCCTGTGCCATGGACGCCTGCCCGGCCTCGGTGGTGAGGCCGCACGCGCCCGGCCCCGGCGGCGAGGTCATGTGCCCCTGCGCCATGCCCCGGCGGCGAGGTCGCCTGCTCCCGTGAGGCGCGATGGAGGTGGCATGCTCCCACGCCGGAGATCACGCGGGGCCGCCGACGCATCAATCCCTTCATGCTCAGCTACCGCGTCCTGGCCGCCAACGCACTGGCCAAGCTCGCTGTCGTCGTCTCCATCACCGCCTGGGCCGCCGCGTCCGTGTTCGGTCGCCAGGTCGGGTCCTTACCTCCGAGGCCGCCGCATCCACTCGCCGAGGTCCGGGCCTTGCCGCCGTCGGAATCCCACCGCTCCTCCGCCGGGGCCGGAATCCCATTGCCGCCGCCCACTCCTTCTGTTGGCGTTCGAGGCCAGGTGCGCGTGGGGCCATCCTCACCTACACCGGGCCACCACTCCTCCCCACCACCAGCCACCATCCTCACTTGAGTCGGCACCCCACCTCACGCTCGCGGCCCTCGCTCCCATGAGGACCACGTACTGGATCGAGGAATGGATCGAGGAAGAAGATTTTTTCTATTCTGTTGATGACATGTGGACGCTAGATGTCATAGGGATGATACGAAATCTGGAGTTGTACCAAACACTTTTCGGAACCTCAGATCCACAGTGTAGCTGCTCCACTGTGGAGCGGTGCGGATCTACAGCTCTGGAGCTATTTTTTTCATAGCTGGAGCTTTGCCAAACACGTCCTTAGTGATAATTTCCTATTGTGGTCACTGTTGGAATTGGCATGAGTTTCCTAATATGATCAACTGAGGTTATTAACCTGTGGAACTACCGACAATAACCTATTGTTGTCTGTCTGAAGTTTTGTACTGTGATGAACATTCACTTTAGCAGCAACTTATTAGTTATTTGTGTGCTTTCTTGGAAACAAATTTCCAATGGGGGTAAATTGATTTCGTTCTCAATTAACCTGCTGATATTTGTGAAACTTGTTTTTTTTTTGTGTTGTGCAGTACTGAGGCATGCACTGCTTACTGAAGGCGAGGAATCAAGTGCCGGTGCTTCAACAAGTTCTTGACAGACTCGGTGCTCACTGCTCACCACCAGAGAGGTTTATTGACATTTTGCAATGGGAGATTCGGTGGTGATGGGAATGGAAATGATATGTAGTGTGACTTTTATGGTGGACAGTATGATATCATTGGATAACATTCAAGCCCGATCGAGGCCTTTTGTACAAAAAATAATCAGGAATGGCAAGACATCTGAACTATTATCATCTTTGATTTCGGATCATGAGATGTAGCAGACTTCATATCAAGCTTTGTTGCAGTTTTGAAGTAGCCGGAACTGTCAAAGCTAGTGCTGTGTGACTTACTTGTCAACCTACCCTTCTTGCGTGCATTTCATATGGACGGTTACAATATTATTGATCTTTTTGCACTTTTGCTAGCTGCTTGGTTGATGTGCAGGAGAGCGATCGATGTTTATTAGTTGCTGACCAAGCATAGAAATCTAATAACTAATTCATCTGTTAGTTCCTACGCATTTCATTTGCTTTGATCACTCTCTGTTTGCTTATAGGAATGCTACTTATGCAGCACTTGATACTCGGTCAGTTCAGTTGAAACCCATACAGTAGGTAGGATAGAAAAACATTTGTGAAGATATTGATTTTCTGTCTTTTTAAGGTTTATAATAATTGAAAAAAAAGAAGATGGGAAAAAAGAGAGTAATGGTTCTTGAACAATAGCCTTGCACATGAATTAGAAAGGAACGAGTAAAGCCCCCTGCATTAGCCTACATTTTGCCAAACAGAAAGAGAATGAGAGTGATTTCAGACTTGAGTCCTGGACCCTGACAGGAAGCAAGTGCTGTCTCCAGAGCCTGAGGCGCAGCAGGCGGCGGCGGCCTTCAGGGACGTGCTGGGTGGCCAACACGGCCGGCATGCATGCAGTGTACTCGTTCTCGTCGGCGATGCTCTGGCAATGTTCGGTGTCAGTGCCATCGATGTTCGGAATTCTGAGCTTGCTCCTTTGTTTTGTGAAAGGCTCAAAGAGGCCGCGTCGGACATGGACATTGGGGCTTCTGTCCCTCGACACGCCACACATACGCTTGTCTGCTATAGAAACCGCTCTACAAGCTGGCAAAATTATCTCCAACCAACTGGAAAAGCAGAATTTCAGAAAGCGCCAATACACGTCATGTTCGTCGGGCTTATCCGCCACCAGCCAGCAGTACTTTTCTTTCATGACAAACCAGCCACCAGCCAGTGGTTCTTTTCTCTCGAAACAAACCAGAACTAGCAACCAAAGGATGACACAACAACAATTGGCTGGCCAAAGCCAAGCGGCCGGCCGGAAAGGAAATTTAGACAGACGGAGCACAAATCAAAAAGCAAATAAGTCCATGCTTCACGCATCACATCTTCAGTTTCAACTAATTTTGACATCATGCTACAATACCGTGGGCGGGCACCTCAGCCCAGTGAAAGCGGTTTAGGATAATTTAAACACCTCCACAAAACAAATTCAGAAAAGTCCTGGACATATTTTTGGGACGCATGGGGTCTCACACAAATAACTGGAGTTCATGAAACAAGTTCTCCAAGTTTTAAATAAAGTATTCAATAAATCCAAAAGAATAAAAGAGGCTTTAAAAAATTCTAAATAAATCCATATAGATGATGTCATCAATGACAAGAAATCTCGACATTCTCATAAAAAACGAAATCCATAAGATATGTGTTTGATGACACAACGATATAGATTTGATTGAAATTTTCAGAGCAGATATCCCATGGACACAATCATTAATGAGGATGAAGAGATTTCTCTTGTAGATTTATTGAAATTCTATTAATTCAGTAGCATATTGTCGTTCAGAAAATTAGTAGATTTATGAATTTTTAACATAGGTGGCTAGATAAAAAGTATATGTACAAGCTATAGTAAGCAAATTGTTCCAACAATTTGTGAAAGGTGAATTATATTATTAATTCAATAGACCCGTGATGTTTGGAGTTTTATCAAAGTATATGTTGCCTTGGATTGAATCAAAATGGTTTTTTCTTTTCCTTTTTTTCTTTGGACCTGCTTGGTGTCATTAGATGATAGATTTAGAAGGATTTTAGTTTGTCAAATTTTGAATCTGTCGATCTAGAGATGAAATGAAAATACTATGTTATAATCCGTTAATCCTAGCTAGTTGTTTAGTAAGAAATATAACCGACCTCACCATCTTTGCCACCAACTACCACAGCCCCTCGAGCTCCTCTTGACCCTTGCACACCACCTCCCACACGATCTTATTATCACTATATGGTAGTTCTAGTATGCCTTTTTATCCGTCCTCTTTATCCTTTGCCGTAAAAAAATCTAACTTTCCTTCTAAGTTTTTCCTCTTTGGCAAGACACCTTCACTGCCACCCTCCTCCCTTGTTTCTCAAGGAAAGTCGTTAATTATATGCCACCCCTTGTCGCCTCCACTCTAACCCCCTTCAAATGTGTTGTCCCCCCTCCCCCCCCCCCTTGACACCATTTGCGTTCATACGCCAATCTCTCGCAATAGAGGATACTGTTGGCGCCTCACATTCCTATCCGCTACCCACTACAGTCGGTCACCTTACTATCATGGTTACTGGAGAAATACTATCATAGAAGTTCAACAAATAGCATGTGCGCTTTTGGTGTGTCGTCAACCCTAGCCAACACTGACTCGCTCTCTTTTTTTTTTCAGAATAACACAGACTCGCTCTCAAGCTCACCTTCATTCTCACCAACCAACACAGCCTTTTGATGAGCGCCTCCCAATACCCTAAACCCTCTTGCACGCACGGCCTCTTGCACGTCCTCCTTGTTGTGTGCCTAATACCAGCATGACTTGGTGTCCGCTCTCCTTCCGCGGTCGCATGTCTACTTTCATTTAATTGTTTTCTTCTTTGGCAAGACATCCTCGCCGCCACCTTTTCCCCTTGTTTCCCGCGCAAAAACAAAACGTTAGCGTATCTGCCACCACGTGTCGCTTCCACGCTAACCCTTTTTAAATGTTCCGCTCCCGCCACTAGCGACGCTGCTGCTATTTCATCATACCCTACCCCCCCTAACATCGCCACCGGTGCCGGAGAAGAAGCCGTCGACAAAGTTCGACAAATATCATAATTATTCCTTCTTTTTTACAGGAGAATATTCAATACAATCAAAATTCATCTCGAAAAAAATCAATCAAACTTGTGGAATCCTCCCAGCGGCCTCGATATCAAATTTTGAATTCAAGTGAATCCTTTTCAGACCACATCCGCCGCACCCCGCAGTCGGCAACTCCGCTTAAACCACCGCCCCCGGCTTTCCTCTCTCCACACACTTCAGTTTCACTTCCCCCGAGACCGAACGCAAGCCATGGACGCTCCTCCTCCGCCGCCGCCGTTCCGCGTGCCACCGCACCTGCCGGACGAGGTCGTCGAGGACATCCTCGTCCGCGTCCCGGCCGACGACCCCGCGCGCCTCCTCCGCTCGGCGGTCACCTGCAAGCGCTGGGCGCGCATCATCACGGCCAACCGCGGCTTCAGCCGCCGGTTCCGCGAGCGCCACCGCGGCGCGGCCCCCGTGCTGGGGGTCCTCGCCAACCTCTCCCTCACCGGCGGCGCCGCCCGATTCGTCCCCAACCCCACCTGCCGCTTCCGCCCAGCCAGCGTCGACCTCCGCGGCTACCGCGCGCACGACGCCCGCCACGGCCGCGTCCTCCTCAACAGGCTGCCGGGGACCGCCGCGGCGCCCCACCACGACCAGGACTCCCCCCTCGCCGTCTGGGACCCCGTCACCGACCTGCTCCGCCAGATCCCCTTCCTGAGGCGGCGCCGGCAGGTGCTCAGCTGGAACGCCGCCGTGCTCTGCGCCGCCGCCGACGACGCCTGCGACCACCTCGACTGCCACGCCGGGCACTTCCGCGTCGTCTTCGTCGGCATCGACTGCAAGAAGGTCTTCGCCAGCGTCTACTCCTCGGAGACCGGCGCGTGGAGCGGCGCGACCAGCGCCGACCACCCCTACCCCGGCGACGTCCTCGACATCGCCTGCCACGGCGCGCTCGCCGGGAACGCGATCCACTTCGTGTTCCTCAGGGCGACCAGGGTCCTCAGGTACGACCTAGGCACGCGCAAGCTGTACACCATCCGCCTGCCGCGCTTGCTCGCCTACGGATGTCGCGTCGCGCTCATGGCCATGGAGGACGGCAACCTAGGGTTCGCGGAGCTGTGGATGCACTACACTGTGCTCAGGGTCTGGACACTGGAGCTTGAACCCAACGGGTTTGATGGAGCATGGGTGTTGGGAAGACTCATCGAGCTCAACAAGCACCTTCCTGCTGATGCCTTCGTCCTCCCCGGGAGCATGCCGCCGTTGCCGTGTGTGGTTGCGTTTGCCCAAGGCGCCAGCGTCGTCTTCCTCAACATGCTCGATGGCCTATATGCTCTCGATCTAAAATCCGGGCGGGCAACAAAGGTTCCAATGGCCAGCGGCTTCTACGATGTTGTCCCCTTTGTGAGTTTCTACACACCACCAGGTAATTAACACCATTTGGCATCCTGCTTATTGTTGTTGTTCTTCAGATTTTAGCTCAGTGCGTAGTAGATGACTTGTGATTTTCTTACTAGCGGTCAAATTTGGGGTCAAAAAATGTCAAATGACCTACAATTTGAAATTGTGGAAGTAGCATAGAAGCATGGAATGGATGATTAAAAAGAAAAAGGATGTATGTCGTTCTGCAGTTTCTGAGTCCATCTTCTGTTCATAACTTGATATTGCATATAGTGCGGTCGTTAACTTGTACTGTGGAGCTGAGACGACAATAGGAGATCACTGTTTTCTTGTTCATTGTTAGCACTTTATGTTAGCAGCAAATTGCTGTTTTCTTGTACTCAGTATGTAGTCGATCATTTGTGATTTTCTTACGAGCAGTCGATCAAATTTGGGGTCAAAAAAGTTAAACGACCTGCAATTTGGAACGGAGAAAGTAGCATAGAAGCATGAATGATGATTTGTCGTAGTGAAAATGGATATATGTCGTTCTGCAGTTTCTGAGTCCATCTTCTGTTGATAACTTGATATTGCATAGTGCGGTCGTTAACTTGTGGAGCTGAGACGACAGTAGGAGATCACTGTTTTCTTGTTCATTGTTAGCACTTTATGTTAGCAGGAAATTGCAGTTTTAATTTCTTGTGCTTTGTTAATTAGAGATAAATGTATCTAGACCTGCTGGTAATTGTTTCTGAAACTTTTTGTTTCTCTGTTGTGCAGTGCTAAGAGCGGCACTGGTCCCTTCAGGTGTGATGCAAACTGTGGGTTCTTCTGCAGGTCCTTGAAAAACTCAGAGTACAGTGCTCGCCAGATCAGTCAAAGTTGGTTCCAATTTTAATCATTCAGAACAGTCAAAGTTTAAATTTGTGATGCATGCAGCAGACATCATGTTAAACTTTGTTTTGCAATTTTCATCATTCAGAACAGTCAAAAGTTTAAATTTGTTTCCCTTTGTGATGCTTAGGAATTCGTATCTTGGATTCTAGGCAAAGTTCTCTTGCCATTTCTGATTGCGTGAGTGCAGAAAGAAACCATCGCTTTGGCATGCACTCGTAGTGCAGGGCGAGGCCTTCCACCATGTATCGTGCCGTGCGTAATGCCATTGCTGACAGATCGACTCGCGCGCTGGCACTGTCATTGAAGCACGATCGAGCAGAGTGCCCAACCTGAGCGCTTGCATGCGCTGCGCTAGCTGTAGACGGGGGCATGGCGGAGCCCGCAGTCACCTCCGTCCGCGAGATGCCCTCGAAGCGACGGCGGTCGCATCGGAGGAGAACAGGAGGGAGGGTCACGGCGACGGCGAGGCGCGCACGCCACGGGCCTGCGCCGCGCGTGCGCGATTGGGGGTTTCGTTGTATAAAGTGTAGGTGCCAAGGCGCCGCGCCGCCGTAAGGAGGCACTCGAATACCGGCGGCGTTGTGTCCTCGGAAAAGGGAGACGAGGACCTGCGGTGGAGGCGTGGCGACGAGACGCTGCGATCTCCGACAAGGCCCGGGCGCCGCGCGCGGCGGCGAGCGGGGGAGCGCGCTCTGGACACCCTGGATGAACCCCGGGGGATCCCATTCGCACGGCCATGAATCAACCGGCGGGGGGGGGGGGGGGGGGGGGGGGAGCTCGAGCTCGTCGAGGTGCCGTGCCGCGCTTCCTTCCCGCCCGCCGACCCAGCGGCCAGCGCTCGTCACGGCCTCCCGATCGGCGGCTCCCGCCGCCGGTTCTGCGAGCACCATCTCTAGGGCGCCATGCCGGGCACTCGTCCCCGTCTCCATCTCCGCTCGCCCCGGCTCCGTGCCGGCCTTCCCCCGCCGCTGGAGAGCGCTGGAATGGATTGCCCGGCCAGCTGCCGCGGTCGTGTCGTGTCCTCCTGCGCCGGGAATCCCGAGCGCGCGATGGACGTGTCCGGGGACTGCGCCCTCGCCGTCTGGAAGAAGCTTCTGACACTGGGGTTCGTTCCGCGATCTCGTTGCTCGCCGTCGTGCAGCACCTCCTCCCGTCCGCCGCCGCCTGCACCTGCATTCCCCCGTATCCGAGATGTCCAACACCGACGGCAGCTGATAGGGGGAATGGGAAGAAAATTTGGTGTGCTGTTCAATGGCTTGACGCAGCAGCCTGTATCTGTCCTGAACATTAGCCTTCAACCTACCTGTTCCTGAACATTAAGCAGACACTGATGGTGGCAAGGCGGTAGTTAGATTGCAGAGATGTGAAAAGGTTCAGGAACACATGATCATCGAAGGTGTTGGTTTTGCCTCTCTTGTTCCTTCAATAAAAAAAGAACTCAAGCTGATGTCTCTTGGTTTGGGCATCGTGTTCCTGTTGACCGATCTGGGGCATTCTTCTCTGAACATTTTGCGCGGTGTGTAATTTCTCTCCCGTGTCCTAGCTTGTCTGATTGGAACTTTGACAGCAGACAGCACAGGAACCATCACTTCACTTTGCCCTTGAACCTTGAACGTACGTCACAGTATTATGCAGACTGCAGAGATGCCATTTGTGCGGACTGAGACAGACAGCCGCACCGGCCGTGCCAGCCAAGATCGAGCAGCAGAGCGCCTCTGGCTGAGCTCAAACCGGCGGCGGTTACCCCAGGGCCCAGGGTAGAGCAGGACGAAGGGCCACGGTGACGCGGCGGCGGCGACAAGTGCGCGCGCGCCATGGGACAAGCCAGCGCCGCGCGTTCATGGGGTACTCAACAGCGGGTACAGGCGCTGAAGCGGAGGGACGGCGAAATCAAGTTGGATCGCGGCGTGAACCACCGGAAAATAGAGGAAGAAGGAGGAAGAAAAGAAAATAATAATACTTTCAAATTCGGTTTGATTTTCTCCTTTTCCTTTTCTTTATTTTCAGCTTTCGTGCAAGTTTATATATGTGTAGCATTTTCTGTTTTTATTTATTTTCAGCATGTGTGATAATAGTAGAGTTAGTTTAAGATCACCATGAATAAAGTTTCCCACCTTGATCAACCTTTGGTAAAAATATTAAGTTGATGCCATGATAATATATGATGAAAAGTTGCCGCTTTGCTCAACTTTTATACTTGTTTTATGCATGAGTAAGCTAATGCTCTCTTTAATATGAATCTGAAATTAATTAAATGCTAGCTTAATCTTTTGTGTAGGTTATGATAAAAATAAGACCCATAGTGTTATTTTCATACTCTCAATTTTGGATGAGTTAAAGATGATTTGTTCTTAAAAATATATATGCTAACCTTGTCATTAATGCTACTTGCATTTTGCTCTACCTATCCAAAGCCATATATATATTGAGTGCATAAACCTTAGTATACAAGAATTATTTTTGGGTGAGTTATTTCAGGCCTTGATTTCTCTGACCCGAGACTAAGAAGCTGATCATTCCGTTTTTGCGTATCTATCTTTTTACTAGCCTTTCTATCCGTGCATTGTGTATCCCCACATCGGAGATTTCACAAACCTTGCCGGATATCCACCCTTAAAACCAAAAATATCATCTTTTGTGTTTACCTCCTTGACCACAACCTATCATTGAGTATGGGTCATCAATTAAAGGAAGATCGCAAGATGGTGCCAAGGTTGAAGATTTCAAGTGTCTCTCCAAAGGAAAAATATTTCTAGTACCTACCTTATCTCTATGACCTCTTTGCCCGAGGACGAGCAAACGTCTAAGCATGGGGGAGGAGGTAGGTACAGTGCAATTTAGAGTTCAAGGGGAGCAAATAAAAAAATGATGAAAAGGGGAAAAATGAGTATAAATAAAAAAAGAGATAAAGAAAATAGGTATGAGAAAAGAAAAAAATGATGAGTTTATAAAAATAAAATAAAGTGAACTCCCCGATTCTCTAAAGTGCATTAGGAATCTCAAAAGTTTCAAGATTTAAGATCCAAACTCATCTTTCCAACCATGTGCAATCCGATAACGAGGACTTCCTTTGTGCCTCGGGATCACTCTTTGCCATTTGCACATGTCCACCTATCTCAAAGTGTGTGTATTTTTCTCTTCCCCTCCTTGATATAACATTATTTTCCAATGACCTTTTTGACGAGTCTCGGTAAGACCATGAGAAGCTTGTCTTGTTTTGACAACATCTCATTTATAATATCTTGGTAGGACTAAACTTTTCCCATATAGCTCCACATAAAGCCTTTCACTATATATATTTAGAGGGAAAAGGAGTAGAATGAATAGGCTTTGAGAGACATGATAAGATGAGAGTACATGAGCAAGATGCAAGGAAGTTTATTTTTGAACTTGGTTTAGCTCTTTTCCTTCATCTCGCTCTTAATTTCAAAATTTTTAAGACTCATTTGAAATTTGGGAGCATGAGGTAATTACTTGTGGGAAGTGCTTAAATTAATATCTACCCTCCATAAGGATGAAGGCTAATACATTATGGAACTTTAATGATTAAATCCTCGAGAGCATTATGATTTCTCGTGTATGATCAAGTGCAGGTATAAAGCAATGAAAGACAACACTGATATTCATTAAAGGCTTACTCGAGGACAAGCAAGGTGTAAGCATGGGGGAGATGTTGACGGTGAATTTCCGTCAACCTAGCCATGAGTTTACCTTTAGTGTTGGCATTGATTTATTATTCTAACCACTGGAACTAACCCCCCGTATATAACAAGTTCACTCTTGCATGTCGATTTTGGAGTTTATTGTTTACGCATGAAATCTACGCTAAAGAGGAGACTTTCGGGATAAGTTCGTCAAGCACTTCGGAAGAAGATCATGAAGCCCGACAAGAGTCAAGACACGCGATGAACATGACTCCAAATGACCCGAGGACCGAAGCGTCAACATGCAAATCTTCAGGGACTCAACCAGAAAACAGCGAAGCTTTGATGGCAAGGATTCAAGCCTTAACCGCGAAGGAAACGACGTCAAAGGCCCACATGCAAGTGCACACAAATAGGGAATCGCGCGAGAAGCAACCGGGACAAAGGCCGGGGCCGAACTGGGCCGAAACAGGCCCAGGCCGGCCGGCCCAGGCTAGCCGGCCCAGCCCATTCCGAGCTCGGTTCGGTGCCCCCTTTGACCTAGCCGCCATTCGGACTATTTATAGCCCCCTCGCCAAGAGCCACGCAAGAATTCTTTCGTCATCTGCCGCCGAGGAGCAGAGAAGAGAGGGACATCGTTCCGGAGAGGAGAGAGTCGAGATGGTTGACTAGGGTTTCCCTAGCCGACGTGGGAACCTTGCATGGAAGACCTCGTCGGAGTTCCCGGAGCTAGGATCAAGATCAAGGTAGGATCCCGGTGGTGATCTTGTCCATGTATTATACTCTCGTGTTGAATTTGCAAGATTGAATCCGATTTCTAGCGATCAAGTGCTTTCTCTACGACTTTGTCTTCGCTTGGGTTTGCTTCTTTCCCAATCTAGTCTATAGCTAGATTGCTTAGGGTGCTCTTGTAGTCATGGTGGCTAGAGGTGCATACCCGATCTACCGAGCATTTTCAACCTGTTCTTCTTGGACTCGCCCTAGGCTAACCCGCACGAATAGGAGTGCGTTGTGACAGGACAGTGGCTCCAAAAGGCGGGCGTCTTTGGAGTTGGAACGGAAGCCACGATTTAAAGAGGCTAGTTATGAGATTCGTTTGCTTTATTCTTCTTTGCTTTGGAACTTCAACAAAAGACCCAATCCAATCTCTAGATTGGTTTTATCTCTCTTTCTCTTGCTACCTCTGGTGTTTAGTAGATTAGATGTGCTTTCATGGCTCTTTCTTAGATTAGATGCAAAACCAAACCTCTCAAGATCAAAGTGTTTTCCGCTTATTAGATTGGATCTTGCATTGCACATTGTTCCACGGATTCGATACCTTGGGTTCACACTTAAGGGAAGAAGGGTCCCTTGACTACGACGGAGGACTTGTCCGCTTGCAAGTCCAAACGAACTTTGATACGATAATCAACCATCAACAGCCCCCACCAGACTTCCTTGGCATAGGGGCAAGTGACGAGAATGTGATTGCACGTCTCATTCGCTTGGTCACACAGCCAGCACGTGTCATGAGCATCCAAGCCGTGTCTCCGGCGACGATCAGCAGTCCATATGCGCCTCCTGATAGCGAGCCAGGTGAAGAATTTCACTTTGGCCGGTGCCCAGCTCTTCCAAATGCTCGTCGTCCCCCTCATGCGAATGCTGCCGGCATGTAGCTACTTGTAAGCAGAAGCCGCCGAGTATTTGCCGTCCTGGGTCCAACGCCAAACCCATTGATCGGTGGTGTCCTGTAGCTGCAAGGTGGATAATCGACCCCATAGGGTCACATACTCAACAAGCACCGGCAAGGAAAGGCCGCCCCGGATGTCCTGCGTCCATCTCCTCCCCGGCATTGCCTGCGCCACCGTTCAGTTGTTCATTGCTCTTTTGCCGATGCATGCATACAGATTGGGGGCGAGGTCCGAGATGGAGGAGCCGTCAATCCAGTTGTCTTCCCAGAAAAGAGTGCGCTCACCGTTTCCCACTGTTACCTTAACCGATGCGCGGAAGAATGACTGAACCTCCGGCTCGACATGAATTTGCAGGGCAGACCAAGAACGGTCGTCATCAACCTTTTGCAACCACAGCCATCGAGTTCTCAGGGTGTACCCAGAGAGTTTGAGGTTGACAACTCCAAGACCACCATACCCTGTCGGCCGGCAAACCATCAGCCAAGCCACTGCATTCTTGCCTCGCACCGCCGTGTCTTGCCCAGTCCAGAGAAAGTTCCGCTGAATACTGTCCAGTTTCTTGATTACCCAGGGAGGAAGTAAGTTTGTCAGACATTGCCAGGTAGACGGCATGGCCGACAACGTCGATTTCACCAAGGTTAGGCGGCCGCTTTTGTTCATCAGCGGCCCCTGCCAGTTTGGGAGCTTCGCGGCAACCTTCTCCACCAACGGCAGGTACTGAGTTTTTGTTAGAGCTCCAGTAGACAGCGGCGTGCCCAGATAAATGATGGGGAATTCCTTGATTGGACATGGCAAGTGCCGCCTGAAATCGTCCATTGTGTCCTCTCCTCCAAAAATAGGCGTGACTGAGCACTTCTCCAAATTTGTGCGGAGGCCGGAGGCGCCAGCGAAAATGCGATGGATTCTGCTGATCGCCCGATCTTCCCTCCCGTCCGGAGCAGCCAGCAAGATAATGTCGTCGGCATACATGCTACAGTAATGTTTGACAGAGGGAACAACAAGTGGCTGCAGCACGCGCGCCTTGCAAGCTCTGATGAACAGACGGTTGAGAGCATCCATAGCAATGACGAAAAGCATGGGAGAAAAGGGATCGCCCTAGCGCAAGCCCCTTCGGTGTTCAATCCTGCTCCCCAGCTGACCATTAAGCAGTACTTTGGTAGAAGTCGTGGAAAGCAGCAAGGAAATCCAGTCCCGCCATCTCGCACCAAAGCCCCATGCCTTAAGTACCTCGAGAACGAACTGCCAAGAAATGGTGTCGAAGGCCTTCGAAATGTCAAGCTTGAGGAGTAGCCGTGGGATGCGACGCTTCTTGAGCAAGGCAGCCGAGCGCTATACATATTTGAAGCTGTCTAATATGGAGCGCCCCCTGATGAACGCACTCTGATTGCATAGCACCAAGTCAGCCATGTGAGGTCCCAGATGGTTGGCCATAAGTTTGTCAATTAGCTTAGGGAGGCTGTGAATCAAGCTAATTGGACGGTAATCCTTGGGTGCCAGCGCGTCGGGCTTCTTGGGCAGCAAGGTGAGTAAGGCGCCATTGATACACCAGAAGCCTCTTCTTTCTGCTGTGTAAAATGCATTCACAGCCCGCAGAACATCATGCTTGATCACTGGCCACGCCGACTGGTAGAAAGCGCCAGTCATTCCGGCAGGCCCCAGCGCCTTGTCAGACGGCAGGGCCCGAATGACGTTCCACACTTCATCTTCAGTGAACGGGAGCTCAATTGTGGAGAACTCCTATGGTGTGATCCCCAACGCTTCCAGGTCGAGTGTGTGCGTTCTGTCGAGCTGCCGCCCCAGAACACTGTCGAAGTAGCCATATAAAACCTTAGCGATCTCCTCGGGGGTGTAGACCAGGCCGCCGTCGGACTGCAGCTTGGTGATGTGTTTCCTTCGCTTGTGCCCGTTGGCATGCAGGTGAAAGAATCGCGTGTTTGCGTCTCCCTCACTGAGGTATAGGATTCGTGAACGCTGCCACGTGATCGTGCGCTCCAAGGACGCTGGCCCCAACACTAGTTTCTTCAACTGGCACCTGAACCCCCGCTCGGCCTCAGAAAGCAGCCTGATCTCCTGGACGCGGTCAAGCTGTAGAATGAGCTCTTTGGCAATGAGGAGCTGGGATTTGATGGCTCCAACCTTCTTCGTCGCGCAACTCTGCAGCTCCTGGGCAACGTTGCGTAGCATACAGTCGAGGCGCCGGTAAGCATTTGTCACGTCATTTGGGCAGCGCCAGCCCCTGGCAATAGCCTCCAAGTAATCATCGAACTTGGGCCAGAAACTTTGGAAATGAAATCTGGCGTTGCCCCTGACAGCGGTGTTGGTTTGTAGCAAAAGCGGGCAGTGGTCGGAGTCGTCGGATGACAGCGCCTCCAGGAAACAATTCAGATAGTTCTCCTCTCAATCCACTGTCACCAGCACCCTATCAAGCTTCACAAGGGTGGGATTCTCCCTTTCATTGCTCCGTATACATTCGACCATGAAGGTGAACGTCACGTAGTTCAAGAGCATTAATGGTGCGCCGGAACCGGGCCATGTTCCTCCTGTTGACGCGCGCATTATTCTTCTCCGTCGGGTCGAGGATTAGATTGAAGTCACCCGTGATCGCCCAGGGGCCAGCACACTCATCCTGAATGGCTGCTAGCTCCTCAAGGAACAGCATTTTGGCCGCATCATCTTGAGGCTCGTACACCGTCGTGAGCCACCAGAATGGCTCACCGGAGTCCGGGGTCACCTTAACAGTGACAGAGAAACAACCAATGCCGGCGTCTGAGATAGTGGCCGCACCACGTCTGCATGCGATGAGGACACCTCCTCTAGCGTTGGATGCCGGCAGATACTCGAAAGCACTGAATTGATTACCTAACATAGAGAGGATTATACCATTGGTGACTACAGCCAACTTGGTCTCTTGCAGACAGACCAGCGACGCCCTAGCATCATCAACCGCTAATCGCACAACATTACGTCGGGCTCTAGTGTTTAGCCCACGCACGTTCCAAGAGAGGAGAATGATTTGATCCATTGGAGGGTGGAGATCAACCGCGATCGGGTGCAGCAGCTACGCCTGCATCCCCAGGGCCGTGGCGTTGCAGCGAAGTGCCGGCAGGATATCAGCCATCGCCTCGTAATGCTTGTCGCGTGCTTCGTCGGCATAAAACCTTCTGTAAGTGTCTCTGACGGCGGGGGTGATCTTGGTGGAATTGTTAGCCATGCCAAACCACTGCATAAGAATCACCTCGGCACGCTTGGCGGACGACACGTTTGCCAGCGGTAGTTTGACGATCCGCTCGCTACGTTTAGGGGAGCTCAGACTTGCCGTCAGGGGCCGCCTTCCGCTTGGTCTTCCCTGGCCGCGGTGCCAAGGGTGACCGGATCTTCCACTGCACGGCCTTGGAGAAGGCGGAGAGTTCAGCGCTCTCTGGATCACGCAGGGGGCAGGAGCGTGCAGTGGAGTTGACGGCGCATTGGCTTTTTCAAAGCCAGGCGGAGCATCCAACATGGTATCGTCCATTAGCGCAGAGGCTACTTGGGGGGTGATGGCACTGGCGCTCGGCGAATCAGCAAGCGGGATAGCCTCCGACAACGAAGTGATTTGAGCCGTGAGCGGCCCAAGTTCCTTTGCGAGCGGCCCAGCAAGTTCAGGGAGAGTAGCCAGCCAGCTCATCATGAGTAGGCCCATCAGTGGCCAGTGGGCCGGGGAGGGACAGCGCAGTCGTGGCCGGCTCCACAGGGAGAAGCACCAGGGATACCACGTGTAGGGCGGGTGGCTGAATAGAAGCTTCGAGAACCATGGGATCCTGTGGGTGGGAAGGCGGAACGCGGGAATCGAAATCCGCCGGCCAACACCCCCACGGCTCGGCATTGGCCGGAAGCGGCACGGTCTCCTTGACCGGGGCTTGCGTCACCAGTGGAGTGGGGAGGACAGCCGTCTTGTCCGCACGCGGCGCCAGAGTACTTTCGGTGGCTTCATTAGGGGACGGTCTTGTCGTGGTGCTCGTGTTTGAAACTGCTTTGGGAAAGCAGTTCAGCCTTTCGCCGGCCCGCGGCAGGACAGTGTCCTTCACCGCACCGTTGCGAGACAGCTGGTGGTAAGCGCCCCCCCAACGGCATTCCCCGGCACCGGTGGAAGGACCGGCGGTGCCGCCGCTGCGATCGCGGCGAGGAAAACCCATCAACCGTGGGCCGGCGGTTCCCTGGCGGAAACCGTAGGACCGGTCAGGGTGGCCGTCAGGGCTGCTATCACCATCGTCGGAGGGGGATGACGGGCCGGAGGTGGACGGCGTCCTTGACGTGAAATCAGCAATGCTTCGGAGGTGGATGTCGACGGGGTAGCCTAGGAATCTCTTCTTCCTGAGATAGGGCGGGAGATTGCCGAAGATGAGTTGGGACTTCCGGGTCTTCGTGTACGACGGGAACCTCACGCTCAGCAATCAGCAGACGTGTGGACTCCGGGATCGCGAAGGGGTCCAAAGTCCATGCATGGAGGACGAACTGCGACTGGTCCGTCTTCTCTGTCGTCGCCAGCTCGATCCTCTCGACCCAGCAGAAGGGGGCCAAGAACTTGCTGACTGTGTCTAGGTTCCATGTGTGCGAGGGGATTCCCACCAACTCGAGCTTGATCTTGTTGAGTGCTGTGAACTCCGTCGCGTGAGCCAGCCGCGTCCATGGCTGCAAGGTCAGGCTCGTATGGCCTAAGGGGATGGGGCTGGCCGCCACAAGGTGGTCTCGCACCGCCATGTTTGGGCACCGCACCAGGAAATCTTTCAGGGTGGAAACACACCACCTCCACATCGCTTTCTTGGATTCCGGCCGCCGCGGCCACCGCTCGCTTGGCGTCGACAGGCAGGAAAGCAGAGGACATGTTGCCGACCTGGGCGACAAGAGAGAGCCGGAGGCGAGCCTCTTCCGCCGCCATCTCATCACTGTACTCAACGTAGCAGAACTCCGGGTTCGCCTGCCGGGGGCAAGGTGAACCCGTCGAGTCGCCGGCCGCAGAGTCCAGAGACATAGGAGATGACTCACGCGAGGGGGTGCGGCTCGGCACCTAGGAAGCCGGAGGAGTGTCGGGTCCCTGGGCACGGCGGAAGCGCTGCGGGTGCGGCTGCTGCCGCGGGAGGGGGGGGGGCGTCCCCACCGGTCACAGCTCCGGTCGATGGCGGCGTCCAGGGGAGGGTGCAGACGTGCAGTCCTTGGAGAGGTGGTGCGGCCGGAAGCATCGCAAGCAGTGCCTGGGGCGCTTGCAGGTGGCGACGCGGTGGGAATATGAGAGGCAGTTAAGGCAACGCCCGTTGAGCTCGGAGGGGATGCGCCGCTGAGTCGGGGGAGGGGGCGGCCGCTGGAACCCATCACCGTCCACCCGGGGCCGATGGCTGGTGGCCGGTGAGGGATTCTGAAGCAGGGGGCCTAGGCGAGCAGCCAGCGCGGCCGACAGGCGCTGTCCAGACACAGGCGGAGCGGCGACCAGAGCAGAGGAGGAGGGGGGTTGCGCCACCGCACACGACGAGAGGGGCGGCGGCGCTTCTTCCGCGCCACACCTTCGGCCTGTAGAACCGTCGCCGGCGGTGGGGAGTGTGGCGCAGGGTTGGGGGAGGAGAGGAGGGCATCCAGATAGCTTCGCGGCGACCGGGAAGGCGAGGGCGTGAAGCTGTAGTCGACGCACTCGAGGTCCTCCTCGTTGGCCTCCAGGGAGAGGGCAGCCAAGACGGGTGCGGGGAAGAAGGGCTTCGCATCCGGGGAGAGCGCGCGGGGAGGACCGGCCCAGACATGGAGCGGAATTGGGAGCTTCGCGTTCGACGGCGACGGCGACGGCGCGGGCCCTTATTACAACGGGGTCTACGACGGCTGCGTCCTGAAGTGGAACGGTCAGGCGCCGTCTTCGTCGAGAGGCAGAGGTGGACTGCGCCTTGGCGGACATCGTCGTGACGTCGCCGAGCCTGATCCTTCCGTTCTCGGCAAGCTAATCGTGATGCCCATTATACCTACTCTGATCGAGAAGCTGAAGCTATAGGCACGTGATGACATGAACCATCCATCCTTTGCCGTTGACCGTTGCAGCATTGTAGATGCCATTGCAGCCAGACAGGACCGCGCGCCGACGGTGTCAGGCAAGGTCGAGCAGGAGAGAGCACTCACGCGCTGTTGTAGTCTTGTAGACGCGGTGATCTCCGACGACGCGAACCGGTCTATAGAGGGGCATGGACCATGGAGGAGGTCGCGGCCACCGTCGGTGAGTCCCTCAAAGTGGCAGCGATCACATCGATCGGTGGAGACAGGATGGCGAGTCAACGGCGGCGGCGACACGAGCCTGCGCCGCCCGTATGCGGGGAGTCAGGCAGGCATCCCATGGAAAGAGGCACTCGGGGCACTGGTGGCGCTGTTAGTCCGTGGCATTGGACACGGAGCGGCGATCTCCGACGATGCCGGTCATCTTCGTGTTGGGTGATGACCGTTCAGTTGGCAGACATTAGCTGAACGACGCTGTCATCCATGTATTGTGCACAGATGCCACAGTCTTAAACGAAGTCATTTCAAAATCCAAGTGTCTTAAATTTTGAATTTAGAGTACATTAATAGTCATTTTGAAGTATTAAACAATGTGAATAAAAGAACTTTTGAACTAGAAAGTTTTAGAACTCATCAAACTATACAATTTTGGTATAAAGCTCGTCTTCACCTGAAATTGTATGGAAAATTTATGGATTTATTTTCACCAAAACATTTTTCGGGTCGTGATGTCTACATTTTTAATGTGACGAGACCTGGATCAAGTTTGTCCAACAACTGTCTGCGCGTGTGATGCCGGTGCATGGATTGGACCTACTAAAATTATGTTATCCATTATATGGTTTTCAATCAGGTCTGTTTTTTCTTAACAAACGTTTGAGATTTCATTATATTACTTCTCAATCACTTTTCTAAACCATTGGATCTACATCCTAGGGTCCACATTTTCCCCTTCCTTGTACCTTTTTCTTTCCTTCATTCTTGTTTCCTCTTTCTTTTTCTCGCTCGTGCTAGTGCGCTACTCCCCCGCCGCCGGCACCTCCGGGTCGGCTCCAGCGGCCTCGGCCGCCTCCGCCGCCAAACACTAATCTGTTAGCCCCATATTCCCCCGCGCTCCTCGGCCGCCTCCGCCGCCCAACACTAATCTGTTAGCCCCATATTCCCCTGCGCTCCTCCGCCGCCTTGCACGTCTCTGGCGGCAATGCCTTCGGATCCGCACCGCCGTCTCTACCGTTCCTCCCACACTAACCCGTCTCCGACGTAGGGTTTTAAATTTCAGTAGGAAAATTTTTTCGGACCCTAGCGATAACAGCGATATATCGGGAATTTCGGAGATCTTTAATTTTATTTATAAATTATTTAGAATTTATTTTTGTTTGAAAAACTATTAAAATAATAATTTTGATCGATAAAATATTTTTCGAACTCTGTTGATAAAAGCAAAATTTCGGATTTTTCATGATATATCGTGCAAAATTTTTTCCCTACCGCAGTGCGGCTGGTTCTCGCCCCTACCGCACGCCCATCCGGGGGGCCTCCGCTCCGCGGCCATCTCGACCGCCACCACCGCCGGCTGTCGAGCCGCCCCGAATCCTCCTCTAGGTCCGGAGATCACAGGTAAGCCCCCCGCCCCCCCCCAACCTCAACTCCGGAACCCTAACCCTAAAGCTCGCTAGCTGTAACACCCTAAATTTCAATTAATGCTTTTAATGAAATTTTGCTTAGCAACAATGCTTGTTTAAGGATTTATAAGGTTTTATTTAATTTTCTTAGGCATTTAATTATTTTCTTAATCAAATTAATGAACTATAGGAGTTTATTGTGCATTCATGCTGGAGCACTATTTTTGTTTGGTTGAATTCAAATGTGTGTTTGAATTCATTGTTTGAAGTCTTTGTTTTTTTTTGTTTGTGAAGGCTTCTCTCTCTATACTCTATACTCTTTTCTGCCTGCGCAGCCCATCAGCTGAAGTCCAGCGAGGCACCTTGACCTCTTTTCTCAGATCGCGTGAAACTTTGCTTTGCAGCCCAGCGCTTGACGCGGCCCAGCTTGGCTCAGCTTCGCAGCCCAGCATCCTGCAGCCCAGCTCGGCCCAACGAAGCCCACATCTCCCGCAGCCGCTGCCAGGTGGGGCCCGGCCGTCATCCCTCACCTCCGGCCGAACCCGCTCCGCGTGCGACCTGGCGCTCGAGTCCGAGCCAGCCCGCGCCCCCTGGCCGTGGACCCGCACCCCTAGGGCGTCCTTGGCTGCCTATAAAGCCGCATCCTCCTCTCCTCCCTAGGGTTTTTGCTCCTATCCGCAACCACCAAGCCGCTGCCGTCTCCTAACCCTAGCTCGAGGCCGCCGCCGTCGATGTCTGGCTCCATCGCCTCTCCGCCGGCGTGAAGCAGACCTAGAGCACCGCCAGGAGGTGAGAAGGCCGGTAGTGCCGCTTGTGGACGTCCTACTGACCCGCATCGCTCGCAAACGCTCACCGGAGTTCGTTTTTCGCCGTCGCCGCCTCGTCGAGCCATGCGCCGTCGCCGCCACTTCTTTGTCAACCCCGATGGCCTAGATGAGTTCGCAGCGTCTCTAGCTTCATCCCAGTCCAAACCCCGTGTCGAATCGTGCCCGGTAGCTCGAGTTTGAGCTACGCCGACGAGGCGCCGTCGCTCGCCGCCGCTCACCGGCGTGTTCGCCGCCACCCGTCCCGCCGCGAGCGTTGTCCGCCGTCCATCTCGCGATCTGCGGTCCAGATTGGTCTAACCTGGGTCAAAACCAGGAGGTACCGGTCAAACCATCTGTGCACCGCATGTTTTGCAAAAGAGACCCTGGTTTCTTTTGTTTTTGCAGCCGCGGTCCTGTCAGTTCAGAAACCTTTAGACTTGGGTCCTTTTTCTTTTGTTTTAGCCCCTAACCTTTCTGGTTTTTGTGCCCAAAGTCCAGCCCTTGTAGTTTTGCGTTGTAGACCCTGTGTTTATAAGTGTAATCTTGTTTTAGCCCCTGAGTTCTTGCAGTTAGACCCCTAGAAGCTTAGGTTCTCCGCAATTAAGCCCTTAGAACTTGTTTACCTCTTATCTTTTGCGTTTCAGCTCCGTTTTTAGCGTTCTTTATATCCATGTGTTCATCTCGACGAGTATATTAGTTTAGTGTAGCTTTTGTTTCTGTTTGAAATGATTGGTGAATTATTTCTTATTTTATTGTATTGTCTCTTGCATGTGAACGTGTGGTGCGTAGAGAACGAGCAGTTCGAGAGATTTTCTGAAGGTGAGGACTTGAAGACTCTGAGCAGTTCCAGATCTTGTGGAAGGCAAGTGTCCTTGGTCATACCCGCTTTATCCTATATAAACATGCATTTAATCACTGTATTTACTTTATTGGTTGCATTAATTCTGACGGGTTCCTATTAAGGACTATGCCTAGTTTCTTGTGACCATTGCCTTGTAACTGGGTTGATTAATTAATCTTGATGGTAGATGCTGCTTAGTTGCTCAACTGGGTTGGTAATAAACAACATGTTACTCTATATACTCTATGTTCATTAATGGTAAGTTAATTATAAGATCACATGCTTAATTGGAACATGGAGAACCACCCATGACAACAGTACAACCACAAGGCTATATGGCTCTGGCTTGGCTGAATAATTAGAAACCTTGATGTTGTAGTGATCTTACCTGAAAGGGGCCAATGGGGGGGGCGTTGACGGAGTATAGACCTGCTCTAGTGGGGAGTTGGGCTTTTCTAAGACACGGTACCCACTAGGGAGCTTTATGCCCTGCTTCATCCTGAAACCTAGTGGGTTGCTGCACATTAGGGGATCTTTGTAAAGGTCTCGTAGCGTCCCTATGCAATCACACCTCGGCAGTGTGGTATGATGCCTGATCAGCATCGCGTGGTTGGGTCTAAAGTTCTTCGTGACTTTTACGCGACTTGTGGGTAAAGATGTACAACCTCTGCAGAGTGTTTAAAACTAATCGATTAGCCGTGCTCACGGTCAAGAGCGGCCTGGACCCTCACATGATTAATCTATCGGAAGATGAATTTAAATTGTTGTTTACTTTATGTTCATGATGGTGATGCTACACTTTAATTATGGGACGGTATACACTTATACTTGCTAGTAAATAAGTTGCTTAATAAAATTTGACCAACTAAAATGCTAAAGTGCTTAAACCCTTTGGCCATCCACTTATACAGCCTTGCATGTTTATTATGATATTCTCCCCTTGCTGAGTACGGCATGTGCTCACGCTTGTTTATTTATTGCAATTACACAACCCGGATTGCTGCTCAGACCTGAAGATTTCCGATGAGTTCTAGGCGTACGTGCCACCAGTCAGCTGCCTGTGGAGTTCCATTCTGAAGATCCGCTGCTAGTTGTTCGCTCTGATGATACATTTTTAAGACTTTCGGTCATGTATTGGTTGTAATAATCTCTTTTATGCTTTGACACTGTATTTGGTATTCACTGAGTCATTACGTGTGTGTAACTTGATCCTGGCGCATGTAATTTATGCATTCGAGTTTGTCCTCAAATTCGGGTGTGACAAAGTGGTATGAGAGCTGTGTTGACTGTAGGACGTTAGCCTAGTTAGAAAATGGTCGAATTTAAGGATTATAATATCATAGAAGCAATTCTCACTTCATGCTATGCTTTAATTCTATTTTAATATACTTATCTTTGCTTTTACCCCCATCCTTGATAATCTACTTGTTCTCTACCTTATCTTGGCCAATCTTTTCTCTCTATGCTTTCTTGTTCTTTTATGTCTGTTCTAATCCCTCTTATCTTTTCCTATCTTTAACCTACCCGTGTTCATAACCGTTCTCAGTAATCAAGTGGCCCCATCATGTTCATCTCAAAGATCTTCCTTAATAGGATATAGGAGCTTTAAGTTCTTTCTTAGTATAATCGATAGATGCGAACGTCTTAACGTGTGCTTAGTTTAGAAGTGTGCTTGAATGCTTGATTTTGTGATAAATGCTTGATTTGGCTCTTTGTTTTGAGTGCGGTGTGTTGTGGAGTAATGGCCACAATGACATCAGTTTTAGTAGCTAGTTTGCTTAGTTGGGGTTTAATTCTTTTCCAATCCTCATAACCTTGAATAATCTTTCCTTTATTTATCTATCTTTCTTTATCTCTCGAACGAATCTGTTGATACAAAATCTGTTCACGTAGCTATCTGACATAGCAGTTGTGTTTTAGTTATATCTCAAGCTACAGAACTTTAATTGACATGAAACCAGTTGGGTTAGTTCACAAATTTCATATATGACTTTCTGTCAAAAATTCAGCACCATACAATGTATATTCTGGGAGCTATGCACGAAACATTGGAGCTATCAGAATCTGGAAACTCTGCTGACCCAGTCGTCTTATTTATTTTATATCTGGAGTTCTAGATCTCTGATTGAGTTGATTCCAGTTGGATTAATTTCATTATTTCATACTCCCTGTTCTGGTGAAATTTCACAATTTATGGATATCAATAATGAGAGTTACACCTGATTTGTTGAGACCAACATAATCTGTCTTAACCTGGAAGTTCATATTGCTTCATATTTTAGAGTTATCTCTTTGTTCTAGTATCTAAATCCCATGATCCTAACACTTCGATGGTGAACACTAGGTCTGGATCCACATCAGAGGAGGAGTGGTAGTTCTATTAGCACTCAGCAGCAGAGTCAGATGGATCCGGCGATGCAGCAGTTCCTGGCTGCACAAATGCAACTTCTCCAGAACATGTCCACCAACATGGCAAGCATGTAGGCTCAGATGAACCAAAACCAGCCACATAAGGACAAGCACCAGCAGTTCATGAGCCATTGCCCGCCAGTGTTTTCTCATGCAGTTGATCCATTGGAGGCAGACGATTGGCTGAAGACAGTGGAGAAGATGCTCACCATCACACAGTGCGCTGATAGAGAGAAGGTCCTGTATGCTTCAGGTCGACTTCAGGGGACAGCGTCAGCTTGGTGGGATGCCTATGTTGCAGCTCATGCCACCCCTGATGCTATCACTTGGCAGGAGTTCACCACCAGCTTCAGGAGCTATCATATACCTGCCAGCCTTATAAAGTTAAAGAAGAGAGAGTTCCTGGCTCTCAAGCAGGGAGAGATGTCCATGATAGAGTACAGGGACAAATTTGTTTAGTTGTCTCGCTATGCTCCTGAGGAAGTTGCTGATGATGAGAAGAAGCAAGAGTTGTTCATGGAGGGATTAGCTGAACCACTCCAGTACCAGCTTATACCTCACACCTTCCCATCATTCCAGACGTTGCTAGACAAGGCCATTGGCTTAGAGTACACGCGCAAGGAGTTGGGAGAGCTGAAGAGGAAAGCCACCACCCCTGGACAGTCTGGGAGTAACACTCGCCCCCGCTTTACTCCACCTCCGGGGACACCACTTCTTTCTGGAGGCGCAAGTGAGAACTTTGGGCAGCAGCAGCAGTTTCAGTGCCCAGTGCAGCAGACTTCACGGCCCAGTTCTCGACAAAATCGTCAGATGGAGCCAGTTGTCACCCCAGTGAAGACTAACACCTCTAGACGTACTGCCTGCTTTAAGTGTGGAGAGGTTGGGCATTATGCAAATGCCTGCCCCAAGAGGAATGCTCCCAACACTCCAGTATAGAGTCAGCATAGCCAGTAGATGAGCTAGACCCCGAAGGCCAACAAGGGAAAACAGAGCTATGCACGTGGTAGGGTAAACCATGTGAGTGCAGAGACAGCTCAGGAGAACCCACGAGTAGTGTTCGGCATGTGTCTTGTCAACTCTGCCACCGCTTCAGTTTTATTCGATTATGGAGCATCTCATTCTTTCATTACTTCTCAGTGTGCAGCTAAACTTGACATCCCCATGAGCACAATGCCACGTCCCATGCTAGTTCGTTCAGCAAGTGGAAACATGAAGGCACTATACAGGTGTAATAATGTTAACCTTCAGATCTTGGGGAAGGATTTTCAAGCAGATCCCATAGTATTGGATTCTATTAGCATTGATGTGGTACTTGGAATGGGATGGTTAGGTATGTTTAATGGAGAAATTCAGTATGCCAAGAAGTCAGTTCTTCTCACCAGTCTAGACGGGGAATAGATTGAATTTGTAGCTGCTCTGCCATCAGCAGCAAGGTGTTCAGTGAACCAGTTGAATGGTAAATCTTTAGAGGGTATCAAGGTGGTGTGTGAATATCCAGATGTGTTCCAGATGAGCTGCCAGGTATGCTGCCTGATCGAGATGTTGAGTTTGTCATTGTTGACGGTTGAAACACGTAACAACCTTCGATCCGCAAGCGTACAGACCTACACCTTTTTCACCACGGGGTGACCCCCCAAGGTTCTTGTCAATCCGCAGAGCAAGGGGATTGCTAGCGCTTAACCAAGTACTAATCTAGTTGATGGAAAACCATTGAAAGGGGTATTAATCTAAAGGTAAAGACAATCTAACCTATGTTAATCTAAGAAGTCTAAGGTTAAACTAGATGGCAAAGGGTGGACACAAGAGAGAGATTAAGATAGATAAGCGTTCCCTCCCTAGGGTTTAGGATCACATGAACATGCATCTAGTACATGAAAAGGGTGTTGCCTACACTAGCTTCATGGCGGTTATGCGGCCGCTAAGCCTTTTCCCTCCACCGTACTATCACTACGCAAGGTAATCAAACACTTTCACGTATAACCGCATCTATACCTAAGCATCCATAGGGTTAAGCTAATCACCACGATTACCACAAACCCTACTAAGACCACATGTTGCGCAAACATATGTAAACAAAGCATACACGAAGACATAGACCATAAAGCATTGATTGGCATAAGATTCATGTATAGATTACATATCATGCATCCATCTAACCCTAGGGACGAACAGAGACATTACCCCATCATCTTACAAGGATTGAAGCACATAGGGGTGATGGAGACTCCGGAGAACGTCGTCGATGAAGATGGCGGCGATGAAGCTTGGGAACACCCCTAGGCCAGCGGCTTGGAGTCCTCCTCTTGCTTCCTTCCCTCCGCCGGCGTTGATCCTTGCGACGAGCTCATCCAACTCTCTCCCTCATCTTGCGGCGGCGGTTTTCTGGTGAATGGCGTCGGTAGAATGATTGGATGCGGCGGCCGTCAGAGGAGGGAGCTATTAAAAGACCGAGGAGCAACTAGGTCAAAGGGCGGGCCGAACCGCCACAGAAAGTCCCTGGGCCGGTCCGAACGGGCCGGCCGGCCCAGGCCCTTTCTGGGCCGGTTCAGGCCCATCTTCCTCCCCGCGTCTCATCTTGGCATTTTGGACTTAGCCCCCTTGATTTGTGTCATTTTGAGGTCGTCATCCCCGCGATCAAGATAGGGGGTATTCTTGCATGAAGTCCGAACTTTATGTCTTTGTCCTCGGGGATGATCCGTCATAGCACCTCGGTCCTTGCCACCTTTGGAAGTGATTTCGGTCATTTGCTCCTTTGAACTTGTTGTGACTCCGTCCCTTTTGTCCATGTTTTCCTGCAAAAACACAACACTTCCAAATGCACATACGAAGTTGAACTTGTTATATCATTAGTGTGCCTAGTGGCGGGTTAGTTACAAATCATAATCGAAACCAATGCATAACAAGTACTCTAAGTTGACGGAAATTCACCGTCAACATCTCCCCCATGCTTAAACCTTGCTCGTCCTCGAGTAAGTAATCCTTGCTTAAAAGGGAAATTAGTGTTGCCTTCCAATGTTGTCCCTACACTTAGTCATTCATGACGAGGCAAATTGCTCTCTCTTAAGAATTTATTTTTAAAGTTCAAGTTGTGACCGGCTTCTTTTTCATTATGGAAGATAGACTAACAATAAAGAACAAGCCACATTTAATAAACACGATGCTCTCAAACTTAAGTGAACTTCAAACCATTACCTTGTTCCATGGAAGAATTTTCAAAAAGATGCATATCCAACATAAGTGAAAATCTCTTGCAAAAGCTCATGGAAACACTCATCTCATCAAGTCACTCAAGCCTATACTAGATTATTTTCAACTTAGTCTACTCATATGTGATAGTGGAAGGCTTATGTGGAGCTTGGAAGGTTAAAAACAATCCTAGCAAAACATACATCCGAAATATTGTCAAATTAAGAGAGAGATCTATTGGAATTACCGAGACTCGTCAAAAAGGCCATGAAAAATAAATGTTGGAAAGAGAGAGGGATGAAACACACACATTTAGATAGATGGACATGTGCAAGTGGCAAATGGATGATCCCGAGGCACGAGTGAAGACCTCGTTATTGGATTGCACATGGTTGGAAGATTTGAGTATGGATTTGTCATCAAGGCCCTTGAGAACTTATGAAGCGAAAAGAACCGAGGAGCATCTTTATTATTTTTTTACTTTTATTTTAATTCCTTCTCATTTTTCTCTCTTTCTTTTTTTCTTTCTTTTTCTTTTCTTCTCTTCATTATTTTTTTTTCATTTTTCATTTTTTTTCTTTTGCTCCTTAGAACTTTTTGCAACATAATACTTACATAGCATTTGTCAGAGATGATGTAATGACTCCTCCCCCATGCTTGAACGATGCTCGTCCTCGAGCATAAAAGAGAGGGGAAATGATTGCTAAAGTAAGCATAAATTCCATAATCTTGCGGAATATTTGAATCTCCATCGAGAATTTTACTCCATACTCAAATTGGGTTGTGGACAAGGAGGTGATCATAAAAAGATGTTTTTGATTTAGGGTGGAAGCCCAGCGAAGTTTGTGAAATTTTCGATGTGAAAACCCACAATGCATGGACAAAAAGGCTAGCATGAAAAGGTACACAAAGGAATGACCAGCTTCTTAGTCTCGAACCATAGAAATCAATCCTAATCCAACTCATCAAAACATATGTTTGCAATCTACGGGGTTTGTTATCATAGAACATATATGTGTATGGCTTTGATAGGTAGAACTTTGCAAGAGCATCACAAATATGTAGATAGCATAAAAGTTAAGTTTTAATAAAAATAACAAGTTATCCGGCTATCCATAAACTTGAATCAAAGAGCAAAGATATGTATGTGGGTCTAAAGTATAGTCATTTCACCTCCACAATTAAAAGAGCCGATATTTAAATTAATTTCAGATCATGTTATAAAGAGCAATTAGCCAAGACATGTATAACTTCATGTAGGTAAAACAAAGCGGCAACTTTCATCATCTTTCCGTAAGCATAGGCAATATAAAACATCGAGGTGAACACATGGTCATGTCTATCTATTGAAAATAAAAAGAAACCTAGGTTGTCCTCCTAGTAGCCATATTATTGTTGGAAGAGAAAAACAAAATGTTGCACCTAAGGTTGAAGGCATACTTACAAGCATTTATGTTCGGAAAAGAGAAGGTCCATGGAGATATTACCATCCTTTGTAGTTCTTCGTTGCCTTCTTCTGACATCTCCATGTATCGATGTGGCTTTTGCTTTTGTCTTGATTTATCAATGCTCCTAAACTTCTGAATTTGATCTTGTATGCTTAATGGAGTCATTGGTCGCCCTTCTCTTCAACGTTGTCATCACCATCTCCTCTTTCTTGTTCTCATCATCTCCTTGCTGTCTCTTTTTCATAGATTTCCCCTCTGTCCAGAATAGAACATATATCGAAATATAGCTCTATTGAAAAGTTTATGAAATTACCTTTCCAACGTGTGGTCATTCATCGAAAACGGAGTTCAAACAAGGGAGCTATGTCCGTTTTACTTCAGCGCTGCGTGCTGTCCAAAACTGATTTCAGAACGTGTTGCACTCGGTGATTCGGGCATAACCGCTTGTAGGAACCTCCGATTGTCTTGATTCTTGATTTGTTGGAATCATAACTTCATGGGGCTTCTAAATATCCAAAAATATTCATTGTTTTCCTTTCGAGACCATGCAGAATTTTGATGAGATCAGTGGCTTCTTGCGCATTGATCCGGTGATGTTAATGATCTTGATCATTCTATCTTCTAGAGCGTCATGTTGCACTTCCGTGTTAAAGATTAAGGGTCTCCCCCATGCTTAGCATTTTGCTAGGCATGGAAGAAGAAGACAAAGCATTTTTATCTTAGCCATCCTTCAATTTCCTTGTAGTGAGAGTCTTTACCTTGCCTGCGAGACGTTTTAAGCGCACATTCTACCCCCAAGGTGACGGTCGGGAGTAGATAGAATTGCCAACAATCCAATGTTTCCTAGGACTCTCAACTTGTGGCATAATTAGTCTAATGAGAAATAAAAACCTAATGAGTGTACGTGGTGCAAAGTGTGTATGCACATGATAGGAAAGCATATAAACAAAGACAATGTTTTCACCTAGTTCTAAACACCATGTTTACAACTAGGTTGCCGAATTTCTCCATATCCATAAAGGTTGATAAATCTAGGGTTAAAACACCATGTCTATCCCTAGATCAATAACTCTTATAGCACAAGAAAAATTAAGCGCATTGCAAAGCTTATAAACTAATCAATGCAACATGAAAACATATGAAAAGCTAGCAAGGTTTATCGAACTTAATGATGATGGTCCGCAATCATGTTTAAACACCACGTTTACACAAGATCACAAAAGGAAAATACTCATAAGGCCTTAAGAAGCATTAACATGGAAAATGAAGCATACATCATTAAGTATATAAAACAACCAAGCCAACTATGTGCAAAACATGTATACGCAAAGCAACATCACGTTGATAACAAAATGCAATGCATGCAAATAAATAAATATGAGAATGAACATGATGGTGGTTCTAAAAAGAAAACTAAACTTAGATTAATAACCACAAGTTGATCATCATAAGATGGTGCCATTCTTTATTCTCTCTAAGAAAGGAATAAAAGCATAAAGAAACGGGTTGCCTCCCGAAAAGCGCTTCATTTAAAGTCATAGAGCTCGACTTTCTCACATACCTTCTTTTCGTCACATAGCCATGACCATTCATGCAAGAAGAAAAGGTACCAATGCAGCTTTAATTTACTTCCCATGTTGTGCTTGATCACTTATAGAAGACTTGCCCAAGGCATCCTTTTGCTTCATCGCTATCTCCTTCTTTATCACCCTTCGGTGCTGCCTTCACTCCATGAATTTTTATTTAATGTCCAGAACAAAAAGTATACCCAATCTCTACTCCATTGCACAGTTCACAAAATTTCCTTTCCAACGAGTCTTTATTTGCCCAAATCGGACTCCGGACAAGAGAGTTACGTACGTTTTACTTCGGCGATGAAATCTGTCCTGAAATTTCAGAACGCGCAACGCTCAATGTTTTCTCCATAACTCCTTGCACGGGTCTTCAAATTCATTGGTTCTTGATGCGTTGGAATGGAAACTTGATGGAGCTTCTGAATATCTCATTTTCTTCATTTGTACACCTTTGAACAAGCTCTCAAATTGATAAAGACAGCAGCATCCATCGCGGGATTTGGAGAGGTTGATGATTTATCTTGCAACTCTTTAGGCATGACTTCTCTTTTCATTATTCGAGCCTTGTCTACATGGTTAGTGAAAATCGGCATTTCTCGACATGTGCTTCCTTAAGGTCATTAGCTTGACCAAGTGCAAAGCATGATCGAGATTTACAAAACTTATTATAAACATACGCGTCCATAATTAACACCACATGCGAATTGTAGCAACAAGTCAAGGTGTAAACAAAAGAAGCATATGTTTCATGCATAGCACTTAGCTCATCATTAAGAAAAGGTTCTTTAGGTGTGAGATTAATTGGTTCAAACATAAATGTTTCCTCCTTTTTATTCTCAAGAAAATCTAGCCTATCAACATATCATTATTGGAATAAGGCATAGAATTTAAACTATTATTCATACTATTGGTCCAACATGAATATTTGAACATATCATCATTAATACCAATAATATCTTGAGATTTTAGTGTGTACCTTTGCCTCGGAGCTCCCTCAACAAGAGTGATCTTTGGTTCGTCTTGTAGCGTTGAAATCGAGTCAATCTCAACAAGTGGAGTTGTGTCTTCATCACCGTCTTGCAATTTCTTCAACTCATCATGTGGAACATGTAATCCTTCAACTATGTACGCATTCATCTCTTCTTTAAAGTCTTCTTTATCAACCAAATCTTCATCTTCAAAGTCTCGTATGTTGCTTTCTTTATCTCCCGTGTACCACATGTCGTCAAGATCGCTCATCGTTGATTCACTCTTTTCTTCATCCTTGAGTGCTTCCATGTCTTGATTTGCTAGTGTGTAGGCTTCAATAGCACATAAGCTATAACCTTGTGGAGAGGGGCCTTCAACTCCTTCCCATTCATCTTCTAGCTTGAGTCCTATCTTCTCCCATTTATCCTTCGAGTCACTAGGCTCATCACGGTTGTACTCCTCTCTTCCTTCATTGCAAATCTTCGAGTTGTCAAATTGATCGATCCATCCTTCATCATCTTCTTCTCTTTCTTCTTCAAATATCTTTTGGATCGATTCTCCACTCATTTCTTGATCAAATATATCCTCAACTAGTTTGGCAATGTGTCGGCATTCCTCCTTCCTTCGGTAGTTGATTAGTGGGGCAAAATCAACTTGAATCCAACCGGATTGATTGAACTCCGCCAATGGTCTAGCATTCCCCATACTTCAGCCTACATTCATGTTAGTTTCAATATTTTTAATATCCGAAATGACTTCTCTTACCTTGGGAAGTGGATCTTCAATTTCTTGTATGGTCGGTTCATCTTTCTTGACCTCCGGTTCATCTTTTTCAGAAATTTCAGCAAGCACCTCGGGCTTGCTTTTGTCGTTTTGCTCCTCCCGACAACGTCTTTGCCAATCTCGTTGCGTTCTTTTTCCATTGCTTATCCTTTGTAAGATTTGTGCGGCTTCACTAATCGTTTTATCCATTAAATCACCGCCTGCGCACATGCTTACAAAACGAGAAGAGTTAGGGGTTAGTGAAAAATAAAAGGTATGCAACATTAAGTCACCGGAAAATCCCAAGTTCGGGCCTTGCTCGAGTAGTTCATTAAAACGGTCCCATGCTTCATCAATTCCTTCATCCTCTCCTTGCTTGAAAGTGAGCACTTACCTCCTTAAGTCTTGGACCTTGCTTATGGGAAAGAACTTTAAAAGAAACTTCTTCACTAGCTCATCCCAATTTCCTTTTGCTTCAACGGACGCAAGTGTGTACCATCTTCGCGCTTCATCTTCGAGAGAGAACGGAAAAAGATTCCACTTGAACCAAGCGGCCGGAACTCCTTCTTGTTGCACCGTGTTGCATATCATCGTGAATTCCTTAATGTGTCTATATGGGTTGTCATCCTCCAATCCTCTAAAGGGGTTTGTCGCCACTAACTTGATGATTCTAGGCTTCACTTCATAGTGGGTTGTAGCAAGCGTCAAATCTGATTTTTGCATCTCAATGTCCTCCATTGACGGCATTGCTAGCTCCCTTAGCGACATCTCTTCGTCCTCCAAAGGTGAGGTGAACAAATCCATCTAGGCACTAAAAATAAAAAAGAAAAACACAAAAGGGTTTTTTTCTAGAAAACGAGGGTTAGATGTTAGTAAACAACAAAACTAATACAAGATTAAACGTAGCAAACTGGCTTGCTCCCCGGCAACGGCGCCAGAAAAAGGGGCTTATTGACGGTTGAAACACGTAACAACCTTCGATCCGCAAGCGTACGGACCTACACCTTTTTCACCACGGGGTGACCCCCCAAGGTTCTTGTCAATCCGCGGAGCAAGGGGATTGCTAGCGCTTAACCAAGTACTAATCTGGTTGATAGAAAACCTTTGAAAGGGGTATTAATCTAAAGGTAAAGACAATCTAACCTATGTTAATCTAAGAAGTCTAAGGTTAAACTAGATGGCAAAGGGTGGACACAAGAGAGAGATTAAGATAGATAAGCGTTCCCTCCCTAGGGTTTAGGATCACATGAACATGCATCTAGTACATGAAAAGGGTGTTGCCTACACTAGCTTCATGGCGGTTATGCGGCCGCTAAGCCTTTTCCCTCCACCGTACTGTCACTACACAAGGTAATCAAACACTTTCACGTATAACCGCATCTATACCTAAGCATCCATAGGGTTAAGCTAATCACCACGATTACCACAAACCCTACTAAGACCACATGTTGCGCAAACATATGTAAACAAAGCATACACGAAGACATAGACCATAAAGCATTGATTGGCATAAGATTCATGTATAGATTATATATCATGCATCCATCTAACCCTAGGGACGAACGGAGACATTACCCCATCATCTTACAAGGATTGAAGCACATAGGGGTGATGGAGACTCCGGAGAACGTCGTCGATGAAGATGGCGGTGATGAAGCTTGGGAACACCCCTAGGCCAGCGGCTTGGAGTCCTCCTCTTGCTTCCTTCCCTCCACCAGCGTTGATCCTTGCGACGAGCTCATCCAACTCTCTCCCTCATCTTGCGGCGGCGGTTTTCTGGTGAATGACGTCGGTAGAATGATTGGATGCGGTGGCCGTCGGAGGAGGGAGCTATTAAAAGACCGAGGAGCAACTAGGTCAAAGGGCGGGCCGAACCGCCACAGAAAGTCCCTGGGCCGGTCCGAACGGGCCGGCCGGCCCAGGCCCTTTCTGGGCCGGTTCGGGCCCATCTTCCTCCCCGCGTCTCATCTTGGCATTTTGGACTTAGCCCCCTTGATTTGTGTCATTTTGAGGTCGTCATCCCCGCGATCAAGATAGGGGGTATTCTTGCATGAAGTCCGAACTTTATGTCTTAGTCCTCGGGGATGATCCGTCATAGCACCTCGGTCCTTGCCACCTTTGGAAGTGATTTCGCCTTGCACTCGAACACGAACGGAACTCCTCATTTGCTCCTTTGAACTTGTTGTGACTCCGTCCCTTTTGTCCATGTTTTCCTGCAAAAACACAACACTTCCAAATGCACATACGAAGTTGAACTTGTTATATCATTAGTGTGCCTAGTGGTGGGTTAGTTACAAATCATAATCGAAACCAATGCATAACAAGTACTCTAAGTTGACGGAAATTCACCATCAACAGTCATTGATCTTTTACCTGGTACTGCTCCTATCTCTAAGCGACCATACAGAATGTCTAGTGATCAATTACTTGAGCTTAAGAAGCAGATTAAGGAGTTATTGGAAAAGGGATTCATACGTCCAAGTTCATCAACATGGGGAGCACCGGTTATCTTTGTGGAGAAGAAGGATGGTACTCAGAGGATGTGTGTGGATTATAGATTGCTCAATGATGTTACTATCAAGAATAAGTGCCCATTGCCCCGTATTGATGATTTGTTTGATCAGATGAGAGGTGCTAAGGTGTTCTCAAAGATTGATTTACGTTCTGGTTATCATCAGATGAAGATCAGATTATCAGATATTCCTAAGACTGCATTCACTACTAGGTATGGACTCTATGAGTACACAGTCACGTCTTTTGGATTGACCAATGCACCTGCCTACTTTATGTATCTGATGAACAAAGTGTTTATGGAGTACTTGGATAAGTTTGTTGTGGTGTTCATTGATGATATCTTGATTTACTCCAAGAATGAGGAAGAGCACGAGGAGCATCTGAGGCTTGTGTTGCAGAAGCTGAGAGAGCATTAGCTGTATGCCAAGTTCAGCAAGTGTGATTTTTGGTTGAAGGAAGTCTCTTTCCTTGGGCATGTCATCACTGATGGAGGTATTTCAGTTGATCCAGCAAAGGTCAGTGATGTGTTGAAGTGGGAGCCGCCACGAACAGTCAAGGAGATTAGGAGTTTTCTTGGCCTTGCAGGGTATTATCATCGGTTCATTGAAGGATTCTCTAAGATAGCGAAGCCTCTTACATCACTATTAGAGAAAGATAAAGAGTTCAAGTGGACTGCTGCCTGTCAAGCCAGTTTTGAGGAATTGAAGAAGAGGTTGACCACAGCTCCAGTGCTAGTGATGCCAGACCTGCAAAAGAGCTTTGATATCTACTGTGATGCGTCCCGACAGGGCTTGGGTTGTGTTCTCATGCAGGAAGGTCATGTTATAGCCTATGCATCTCGACAATTGAGGAAGCATGAGCTGAATTATCCTACCCATGATCTGGAGTTAGCAGTAGTGGTTCACGCATTGAAGATTTGGAGGCACTATGTCATGGGAACCAAGTGCCAGATTTATACAGATCATAAGAGTTTGAAGTACATCTTCACCCAGAAGGATTTGAATCTGAGACAACGCCGATGGTTAGAGCTGATCAAGGATTATGATCTAGAGATACACTATCTTCCTGGGAAGGCAAACTTGGTTGCAGATGCTTTGAGTCGGAAGGGACATGCCAACATGGCTTTGGCATTCCAGTTGCCTGAAGAGTTGATGAAGGAGTTTGAGAAGCTCAATCTGGGGATGGTTGCTCATACTGAGGGAGTTACCTTGGAGGTAGAGTCTGTCTTGGAGCAGGAGATACGCAAAGGACAGTTGGAGGATGAGGAGATCAAGGAAATCAGAGAAACTATGGAAAAGGGTAAAGCCCCGGATTTCATAGAGGATGATCAGGGAACCATATGGTTCAGGAAGAGGATTTGTGTGCCTGATGTGGGAGATCTCCGAAAGACCATCTTAAGAGAGGCTCATGATTCAGCTTATTCCATTCACCTTGGCAGTACTAAGATGTATCAGGATCTCAAGCAGAGGTATTGGTGGTACAGAATGAAGAGGGATGTAGTAGCCCATGTGGCCTTGTGTGACACCTGTCATAGAGTTAAAGCTGAGCATCAAAGGCCAGCGGGATTGCTTCAGCCGTTGAAGGTGCCAGAGTGGAAGTGGGAAGAGATCGACATGGATTTCATTGTTGGGTTGCCCCATACTCGCGATGGATATGATTCAATATGGGTTATAGTGGATCGTTTGACAAAGGTTGCTCACTTCATACCAGTGCGAACCACCTATACAGGGGCAAAGCTAGCTGAGTTGTACATGTCCAGGATTGTGTGCTTGCATGGTGTACCTAAGAAGATAGTGTCTGATAGAGGTACTCAGTTCACGTCTCGTTTCTAGGAAAAGCTTCATGAATCCATGGATACGAAGTTAAATTTCAGCTCAGCCTATCACCCACAGACAGATGGACAGACTGAGAGGACTAACCAGATTCTGGAGGACATGTTGAGAGCTTGTGCTCTTAAGCATGGAGGTAGCTGGGATAACAGTTTGCCCTACGCTGAGTTCTCTTACAACAATAGCTATCAGGCTAGTCTCAAGATGGCACCCTTCGAGGCATTGTATGGAAGAAAGTGTAGAACACCTTTGTATTGGAGCCAAACGGGAGAGAGTCAGTTGTTTGGGACTGATATCGTTAAGGGAGCAGAAAGGCAAGTTCAGATCATCAGAGAAAACTTGAGGACTGCTCAATCTAGACAAAAAAGTTATGCAGACAGGAAGAGAAGAGACATGGTTCTTCAAGAGGGCGACTATGTGTACCTAAAAGTGTCACCGATCAGAGGTTTGCGTAGATTCAAGGTAAAGGGGAAGTTGTCACCTCGCTTTATCGGACCCTTCAAGATCTTAGAGAGAGTGGGAGAAGTAGCTTACAGGTTGGAATTACCAAATCAGCTCTCAGATGTGCATGATGTGTTCCATATCTCTCAACTGAAAAAGGGTCTCAAACCTCATGATAAGGAGCCATTACCTATGGACGGATTGAACGTTGAGGAGGATCTCACTTACACTGAACGTCCCATCAGGATCTTGGATACTCTAGCATGAGTTACAAGGAATCAGGTCATTACAATGTGCAAGGTGCAGTGGAGTAATCATGCAGAGGATGAGGCAACCTGGGAAAGAGAGGATGAATTGAAGGAAGACTATCCCGATCTTTTTGTTGATCCATCCGAATCTCGAGGACGAGATTCATCTTAAGGGGGTAGGATTTGCAACACCCCAAATTTCAATTAATGCTTTTAATAAAATTTTGCTTAGCAACAATGCTTGTTTAAGGATTTATAAGGTTTTATTTAATTTTCTAAGGCATTTAATTATTTTCTTAATTAAATTAATGAACTATAGGAGTTTATTGTTGCATTCATGCTGGAGCACTATTTTTGTTTGGTTGAATTCAAATGTGTGTTTGAATTCATTGTTTGAAGTCTTTGTTTCTTTTTTTGTGAAGGCTTCTCTCTCTATACTCTATCCCTTTCTCTTTTCTGCCTGCGCAGCCCATCAGCTGAAGTCCAGCGAGGCACCTTGAGCTCTTTTCTCAGATCGCGTGAAACTTTGCTTTGCAGCCCAGCGCTTGACGCGGCCCAGCTTGGCTCAGCTTCGCAGCCCAGCATCCTGTAGCCCAGCTCGGCCCAACGAAGCCCACATCTCCCGCAGCCGCTGCCAGGTGGGGCCCGGCCGCCATCCCTCACCTCCGGCCGAACCCGCTCCGTGTGCGACCTGGCGCTCGAGTCCGAGCTAGCCCGCGCCCCCTGGCCATGGACCCGCACCCCTAGGGCGTCCTTGGCTGCCTATAAAGCCGCCTCCTCCTATCCTCCCTAGGGTTTTTGCTCCTATCCGCAACCACCAAGCCGCCGCCGTCTCCTAACCCTAGCTCAAGGCCGCTGCCGTCGATCTCTGGCTCCATCGCCTCTCCGCCGGCGCGAAGCAGACCTAGAGCACCGCCAGGAGGTGAGAAGGTCGGCAGTGCCGCTTGTGGACGTCCTCCTGACCCATATCGCTCGCAAACGCTCGCCGGAGTTCGTTTTTCGCCGCCGCCGCCTCGTCGAGCCATGCGCCGTCGCCGCCACTTCTCTGTCAACCCCGATGGCCTAGATGAGTTCGTAGCATCTCTAGCTTCATCCCAGTCCAAACCCCGTGTCGAATCGTGCCCGGTAGCTTGAGTTCGAGCTACGCCCGGCGAGGCGCCGCCGCTCGCCGCCGCTCATTGGCGTGTTCGCCGCCACCCGTCCCGCCGCGAGCGCTGTCCGCCGTCCATCTCGTGATCTGCGGTCTAGATCGGTCTAACCCCGGGTCAAAACCAGGAGGTACCGGTCAAACCATCTGTGCGCCGCGTGTTTTGCAAAAGAGACCCTGGTTTCTTTTGTTTTTGCAGCCGCGGTCCTGTCTGTTCAAAAACCTTTAGACTTGGGTCCTTTTTCTTTTGTTTTAGCCCCTAACCTTTCTGGTTTTTGTGCCCGAAGTCCAGCCCTTGTAGTTTTGCGCTGTAGACCCTGTGTTTATAAGTGTAATCTTGTTTTAGCCCCTGAGTTCTTGCAGTTAGACCCCTAGAAGCTTAGGTTCTCCGCAATTAAGCCCTTAGAACTTGTTTACCTCTTATCTTTTGCGTTTCAGCTCCGTTTTTAGCGTTCTTTATATCCATGTGGTCGTCTCAACGAGTAGATTAGTTTAGTGTAGCTTTTGTTTCTGTTTGAAATGATTGGTGAATTGTTTCTTATTTTATTGTATTGTCTCTTGCATGTGAATGTGTGGTGCGTAGAGAACGAGCAGTTCGAGAGATTTTCTGAAGGTGAGGACCTAAAGACTCTGAGCAGTTCCGGATCTTGTGGAAGGCAAGTGTCCTTGGTCATACCCGCTTTATCCTATATAAACATGCATTTAATCACTGTATTTACTTTATTGCTTGCATTAATTCTGACGGGTTCCTATTAAGGACTATGCCTAGTTTCTTGTGACCATTGCCTTGTAACTGGGTTAATTAATTAATCTTGATGGTAGATGCTGCTTAGTTGCTCAACTGGGTTGGTAATAAACAACATGTTACTCTATATACTCTATGTTCATTAATGGTAAGTTAATTACAAGACCACATGCTTAATTGGAACATGGAGAACCACCCAGGACAACAGTACAACCACAAGGCTATATGGCTCTGGCTTGGCTGAATAATTAGAAACCTTGATGTTGTAGTGATCTTACCTGAAAGGGGCCAATGGGGAGGCGTTGACGGAGTATAGACCTGCTCTAGCGGGGAGTTGGGCTTTTCTAAGACACGGTACCCGCTAGGGAGCTTTATGCCCTGCTTCGTCCTGAAACCTAGTGGGTTGCTGCACATTAGGGAATCTTTGTAAAGGCCTCGTAGCGTCCCTATGCAATCACACCTCGGTAGTGTGGTATGATGCCTGATCAGCATCGCGTGGTTGGGTCTAAAGTTCTTCGGGACTTTTACGCGACTTGTGGGTAAAGATGTACAACCTCTGCAGAGTGTTTAAAACTAATTGATTAGCCGTGCTCACGGTCAAGAGCGGCCTGGACCCTCACATGATTAATGTATCGGAAGATAAATTTAAATTGTTGTTTACTTTTATGTTCATGATGGTGATGCTACACTTTAATTATGGGACGGTATACACTTATACTTGCTAGTAAGTAAGTTGCTTAATAAAATTTGACCAACTAAAATGCTAAAGTGCTTAAACCTTTGGCCATCCACTTATACAGCCTTGCATGTTTATTATGATATTCTCCCCTTGCTGAGTACGGCATGTGCTCACGCTTGTTTATTTATTGCAACTACACAACCCGGATTGCTGCTCAGACCTGAAGATTTCCGATGAGTTCTAGGCGTACGTGCCACCAGTCAGTTGCCTGTGAAGTTCCATTCTGAAGATCCGCTGCTAGTTGTTCGCTCTGATGATACGTTTTTAAGACTTTCGGTCATGTATTAGTTGTAATACTCTCTTTTATGCTTTGACACTGTATTTGGTATTCACTGAGTCATTACGTGTGTGTAACTTAATCCAGGCGCACATGTAATTTATGCATTCGAGTTTGTCCTCAAATTCGGGTGTGACACTAGCAGCAGTGTTGGAGTTGGAGAAGAAGAGGTTGAAAACGTGATTATGAGAGAATCAAATCTCAAGGATTTGAGGAGCAGCAAATCTGTTTCAATTAATGAGTGCAAAATTCAAAAGTGAGGGTACAAAAACCGATGTGACCAAGCACATCCTAGGGTCCACATTTTTTCCTTCCTTCTACCTTTTTCTTTCCTTCATTCTTGTCTCCTCTTTCTTTTTCTCGCTCGCGCTAGTGCGCTACTCCCCCACCGCCGGCACCTCCCGGTCGGCTCCGGCGGCCTCAGCCGCCTCTGCCGCCTAACACTAATCTGTTAGCCCCATATTCCCCCGCGCTCCTCCGCCGCCGTGCCCGTCTCTGGCGGCGATGCCTTCGGATCCGCACCGCCGTCTCTACCGCTCCTCCCGCACTAACCCGTCTCCGGCGTAGGGTTTTAAATTTCAGTAGGAAAATTTTTTCGGACCCTAGCGATAACAGCGATATATCAGGAATTTCGGAGATCTTTAATTTTATTTATAAATTATTTAGAATTTATTTTTGTTTGAGAAACTATTAAAATAATAATTTTGACCGATAAAATATTTTTCGAACTCTGCTGATAAAAGCAAAATTTCGGATTTTTCATGATATATCGTGCACAATTTTTTCCCTACCGCACTGCGGTTGGTTCTCGCCCCTACCGCACACCCATCCGGGGGTCCTCCGCTCCGCGGCCATCTCGACCGCCACCACCACCGGCTAGCGAGCCGCCCCGAATCCTCCTCTAGGTCCGGAGATCACAGGTAAGCCCCCCGCCCTCACCCCCAACCTCAACTCCGGAACCCTAACCCTAAAGCTCGCTAGCGGCAGTGTCGGAGTTGGAGAAGAAGAGGTTGAAAAGTGATCATGAGAAACTCAAATCTCAAGGATTTGAGGAGCAGCAAATCTGTTTCAATTAATGAGTGCTAGTCCACAGTAGTTTGAAAATTCAAAAGTGAGGGTACAAAAACCGATGTGACCAACCAAGCAGTGTGAAAACCATGCCGTTTGCTGGTTGGGACTTGCGCTGGCTAGCCTTTAATCGCCGATAGGCGCTGCCTAGTATTTGAAGCGGCGACTTGCAGATCGTGGAGAAACGAATCGTCTTTTCGCCGGCCATCAGGGTGAGTTGGACGCAACTGCGCGCGCTGCTCATCTTCATCACACCTTGCTTGCTCCCTTCCTCCACTCACCTACCATTGCAGAAAGCTAGCTCGAACGATGGCCCCTCTGACAAGAAGCCGGAAGGCTGCCCTTGACGCAGCGGCTCCGGCAATCGACCCCGCCGACCGCCTCAGCAAGCTTCCGGACGAGATCCTGGCGCAGATCCTCTCGTTCCTGCCGGCGCAGGCGGCCGTGCAAACCTGCATCCTCGGGCGGACATGGCGCGACGTCTGGAAGATGGCCACACGCCTGCTCATCACCGGCGACTCCGTTGATGAGGTAGGGGAATTCGTCGACCACCTGCTTCGCATCCGCCTCGACGGGCTCAAGCTCGCGCCCCTCGACGCGTGCGAGATCGAGTTCTATGTGGATGGCGACGACGAGCGCCGCGACAACGTCTGCCTCGACGCTGAGGACACGTCTAGGGTCAACAGCTGGATCCGCCGTGTGCTGAAATGTGAAGTCCAGTCGCTCCGGGTGGACCTTCTGGGTACACTTCAGGAACAACCGCCTGAAAACTTTTTCAAGATGAGTGAAAGGTCCCTTGTCTCGAGGTACTTGATCAGGCTAGAGATACTTGGAGGCGTAAGGTTTAAGGATGATGAGCGCCGCCTCAACCTCTCCGGATGTCCCGCGTTGGAACATCTGGAGATGACTCACTCCTGGGTGCCCAATGTTGTGACGTCCCCGTCACTAAAACACCTGGTCATTACAGCATGCTACGCAAATCGTTTGGGCGTTTACATTTGTGCTCCACGTCTGGTTTCACTGTGGTTGGAGGATTTGATTGAGTGGACTCCCCTGCTGCTGCAGAGCATGCCAGACTTGGTGAGGGCACGTGTGGAGATTGGCTCGGAAACTGATGACTTTGACTACTTTGACGATGCAAAGTGCTACAATCTTCAAGGTGTAGCAGCTGCTAAACATCTAGAGATGATAGTATCCTGCAACTCAATGGTACGGTTGATCTTACACTTATGCTTTTACAACTATTCATCACCACGTTACAGTACACATACATGTTTCCAGTAAAAACTATTACCCTGATGTATGAGTTTATTTTTACACTCATGCATACCCATGATCTGGGGTTCTTAAGTTAATGCTCTATACGGTCATCGTGTCAAGAATGCTCAAAGGATTAAAAAAAGGTCAGATTTACTACAATTATTTTTCTCTCATTGCAGTCTTCTACGCCTGATATTTTCCTAAGGTATATGAGATGGTGCCCAACATTTTCCAACTTGAAGACCCTTGTACTCGATCATGGCTTATGTGAGAGTGAGAGTAGTGAGACTGCTGATTGCACACTAGCGTGTATTCTTGAACATGCACCACTTTTAGAGAAGCTCACTGTTATATTCGAGGTAGAACACCTAAATTTCCAATGCTATTGTTGCATTACCCATTGAGTTAGAGTAAGTTCTTATTGATTAATCTTGATGACATCAATCCCTTTGCTGCAGTTTGGTTTCAAGTATAAAGTGGAGGTGAAAGGACACCTTGATGAAACATTGAAATCAGCTACAATATCACAGCACCTTAAGATCGTCGTAGTAAAATGTGAAATTGTGAATGAAAAAGTTCTCAACATTCTGAAGTTTTTTGGTGCACTTAACATATGTAAGATTACGACAAACTTTAGTTACGTCTACTTGTCTATATATATGTATATATGTTTCATATATTACCATATATGCTAGAAACACTACTACTCTTTCTTGATAACTTCTATGGACATGTGGCAAAATATTATAGAAGAATGGAAATAATAAAATGAAGTGAAAAAAGGGTTGCACAAAACATATGCTTACATAAGCCATTCATCTTTTCCATATTATTTTTGCAGTTGCCATTCATACTTCTGTCACAACATCACAAAAGCATATGCTTGAACAAACTAGTTCTCACACTATCACACGTTGATGACAACAAGTATTTGTGGCATTTGGGTACCATTGAGCCTAATTAGAAAGTTTTATCATGCTGTGTTCAATTATTTATGTTTTACGTTTCTTATTTCTACTACTGGAACACTTGTAACAGATGGCATTGTCTTTTTTACACGAAGATGTGAATAACCAATAGTGTCATAGCACAATACACATTCACATGGGAAATCCATGGATACACAATGTCAAACTTTTTTTGTCGTGCATGCTTTTTAAGACTCTGGCACAACAGAACTGGCGGTTTCATATTTACCAGCCTTGACCACTATATATAATGGCATCTAGACTGATCAGGATAATATGTACAGAGAAATTCAGGTTCATAGTAGTGGGAAGAACTAATATAATAAAATTGGATAGAAAACGTTTTTGCCATATACATGCATATGGAGGATTTTAGCGTGCTTGTAATAAATTTGAGCTATCCATCCAGGAAATCTAACGATGGTATAGTATTACCAGGTAGTATCAATAAGGTACATTTTTTTTGCCATGTACATTAACAATTTTGTTCTGACACATTCTAATAAAAGATGGTAAATCGTATATACTTTGTTGTAACATTTTGAATAATTACCTTAGCTTTAAACTAAACTCCACTCGAACAAAGAAATTGAACAATTAGCTTATAATGCAGTTTGGAGAAGTAAATTTGTATGCACGTACTGAATTTCATTATTTTATATATCCTTCCCATGTTTCAATATCTGTCTTGTGCTGGAGCTTATCATGCTTGTCATTTGTGCAGGTTTTCAGATCACAGTAACATGAAAATTGAAAGAATGCGTATTAAGAAAAAAAACAAAGCACCGTACTGTGGTAAATCATGCCATTGGTCTGTTAAGTCCCACTCCAAGGAACATGATGATTTTCAGAAGAGTCTACTATCTGGCGACTAGGGTGTGCTTTTTGTGGTTCTTACAGCCATGTTACCCACTAGCTGGCTTGATGCCATGTTCATTTCTGCTGTGTGTCCAGACCTACAGTGTGTTATCGATTAACTAACTATGCGAAACCTGTGCTTGTGTGCCTGCTCATTTCCTGCAATCTCTAAGTGATGTTGGCTAAATCGGATCACAATCACACAACAACATTCGGTGGCTAGCCTAAACAAGGATCAAAGGATAGAAGAACACACGAACACAGTGTTCCAGTGGCAACCGTCCTGAGGACGACAGGGTATCGGTGCCCCTTTTCACCTTTACTGAATAAGCAAGCAACAACTCTGATTACAGACTCACACTGGTGTTATACCACACCACCACACGCATACATACCACTACTACTGATGGACAGTGCTTACAAAATGATAACTGACACACACGTAGCACAAGGACGTGATCACCGCGGTCACAACCGTTCCCGCCGTGTGCCCAAGTTCAAACTTCAGCTTCTGAGCTCTCCTTCCCGCCATGCTCTTGCTGATGCAGTGACTTGGCTTCATCCTTGATTTATTCAGGATTACACCAACAATCTCCCCCTTAATCCTGAAGAACACTGAGATCACGAACTCCAAGCAAATGCTTCATAACTGAAAATTTTCCTGCTGACAATGCCTTTGTCAGTGCATCTGCCTTTTGTTCATCAGTGCAGACTCGCTTCACAACTATTTGTCCACGCTCCACACACTCCCTGATTTTGTGATACTTGATTTCCATATGTTTACTTCTTCCATGGAAAACTGGATTTTTCATCAGGGCTATTGCTGAATTGTTATCCACAAATAGTGTAACAGTGTTGGGTTTCTTCTCTGTGATTTCAGCCATCAAGTTCCTCAACCACAATGCCTGCTGTGCTGCCAAAGTGGCTGCCATAAACTCTGCTTCACACGTAGAAAGAGCAACTATTTTCTCCTTCTGTGAACACCAAGTGATCAAGTTCTCACCAAGATAGAAAGCCATGCCTGCAGTGCTCTTTCTTCCAACTAGATCACCACCGAAATCACTATCTGAATAACCCACAAGCACCTCCTCTGCTCCCCCTCTAGTATAGACCAGCCCTAGCTCAACAGTGCCTTTTAGGTACCTGAGAATCTGTTTAACAGCATTCAGATGCATCACTGTGGGTCTCTCCATGAACCTACTGGCCACTCCAACTGAATAAGCCAAGTCTGGTCTTGTGTGCAACAAGTATCTCAAGCAACCAATAACTCTTCTATATTCAGTTGCATCTACTGGTTGTCCCTCCTTGTCATTGTCCAACTTTGTTCCAGGATCCATTGGGAGTTTAGTAGGATTACACTCACTCATACCAAACTGCTCTAGCACCTTCTTTGCATAGCATGTTTGTTTCACTGTAGTAAAATCCTTGTGCTGTCCAACTTCCACACCCAGATAGTATGACAGCAGCCCAAGGTCAGACATTTCAAATTCCTTTGTCATCTGCCTCTTAAACTCACCGATCCTTGCTGGATCCTCACCAGTGACAATTATGTCATCAACATAAACTCCAAGAATGATAGCATTTTTCCCTTCACCTCTTATGTAAACAGCCTGCTCACTTGCACATCTTCTGAACTTGAGCTTCTTCAAGCTTTTATCCAGCCTGAGATTCCATGCCCGAGGAGCTTGTCTAAGCCCATATAAGGCTTTAGTTAATTTCAGAACATATTGTTCCTTTCCATCCACAACATACCCTTCTGGCTGTGTGACATAAACTTCCTCCTCAAGTTCCCCATGTAAGAATGCTGACTTAACATCTAGGTGATGTACCTCCCATCCTCTGTTAGCTGCCAAAGCAAGTAAGAATCTCACTGTGTCAAGCCTAGCAACTGGGGCAAACACTTCATCAAAGTCAATCCCCTTCTTCTGTACATATCCCTTTGCCACCAATCTAGCTTTGTGCTTGACCAGTTTTCCATCTGAATCTTTCTTTAATTTAAATACCCATTTCAATCCAATAGGTTTATGACCATCTGGCAGCTTACACAATTTCCAGGTCTTGTTCTTTTCTATGGACTGAATCTCTTTGTTCATGGCATCTATCCACTCTGCACTCCCTGCAGCTTCTCTGTAATTTGCTGGTTCCTCAGTTTCAGCTAACAATGCATCACCATCTGAGTCATACAGCGGATCCACTATTGAAGTGTGCTGATAGATGTCATTCAGATCTCTGAATTTTATCCCATATTCCTCAGAACTTCCTTCTGCTTCTAAATCATCAAGTTCAAACTGTGGTTGCTGCACTGGAGCATCATTTGGGTCTATTGCCGGATTTTCGTCAGTATTGGTTGCAGGGTTATTTCCTCCACCACCCTCGACTGACTGAACTCCTGGTGATTCCTGTCCTACTGACACATCATCACCTGCAGCTTGTGATTGGCTCACACCATCTGCAACTGCATTTGGCATGTGTCCAAACACACCCTCATTCCCACTGACACTGTAACCTGTACTTGTCAGCTCATCATCGTGCACAATAAACTCAGAATCTTCAGGTGCTCCAGTTTGTGTTCCCCACTTCCACTTGACACATTCTTCAAATATGACATCTCTACTCACAACTATCTTGTTGTGTTTGGGGTCATACAGCCTGTGGGCTTTGCATCCCTCCTCTACTCCAAGATATATCATTCTCTGACTCCTATCTTCCAGCTTCTTCAAATGAGGTGTTGCAGTTCTCACATTTGCAGTGCAACCAAACACTCTCAAATGACCAAGATGTGGTTTCCTTCCCTTCCATGCTTCATAGGGTGTGCTATTACCCATAGCTTTAGTTGGCAAACAGTTCAACAAATAAACTGAGTGTCTAACTGCCTCCCCCCAAAATCTTGCAGGAATTTCCATGCTCTTCATTAAGGATCTGGCCATTTCCATCACTGTCCTATTTCTCCTCTCCACAACTCCATTCTGCTGTGGGGAATAAGGAGCTGTGAACTGCCTCTTGATTCCAGCCTTTTCACACACATCTCTAAAAACCATTGCCAAGAACTCTCCTCCTCTGTCTGACCTGACAGACTTTATCTTAGCGTTGAGTTGATTCTCAGCCTCTGATTTGAACTTCACAAATGCCTCACAGGCTTGGTCCTTTGATTTCAGCACAAACACAGCCATCCAACGTGTACAATCATCAACAATCAACATAAAGTATTTGTTGCCAGCAGCAGTTGATGGTGTTATAGGCCCACATAAATCAACATGAAGCAATTCTAATGGACTATTTGCTCTCCACTGTGCTGCTTTAGGAAATGATAGTCTTGTCTGTTTTCCTGCTAAGCATGCATGACAGACCTCCTCTGGATGTGAAATCAATGGAACCCCCCCAACCATAGACCTACTGACTAGTTGCTTAATTGATTGAAAATTCACATGCCCCAACCGACCATGCCACAACCAAGCTTCATCATTTGTACTTGACAAGAAACATACAGGAACTGAAGGATGCAAATCTATCATGTACATTCGATTCTGTGAACGAGTTACCTTCATGATCAGCTTCTGTGACATTTTGTCGTGCACCTCAAGACCATCATCATCCATCTCAATCCTATGTCCACTCTCTGTCAGTTGTCCCAGGCTCACCAAATTGCTCCGGAGTTTGGGAATGTAGTAAACATCCCCAAGCGCCCACTGATCACCATTCCTGCACCTGAACAGAATTGTGCCCTTTCCTTTGATCTCCACTGATGAACCATCCCCGAACCGAACTCTCCCCTTGATTCCTTCATCTAGTTCAGCAAACTTCTCCAGATCACCAGTCATATGGTTGCTAGCTCCATTGTCGAGGTACCATGTGTTGCCGGTCTGCTCGCCGCCCCCGGTCAAATTTAATTCTGGGAACACTTTTGCCTGCGTCATGTTCAGAACTCCCTGCTCATCTCCTGTCTCCCTTTCTTCAGCAACTGCTAGCATAAGAGCCTGTGGCTGATCTGCCCCATCCTTTCTCACAAGATGTGCCTCTTCTCCTGCATTTGGGCATTTGTCTGCATAATGCCCATACTTGCGGCACTTGAAACATTGGATGTGGCTCTTGTCCCGTCCACGTCCACCGCCTCCTCTTCCAGACGACTCACCCCGTCCTCCTCGTCCACGGCCACCGCCGCTACGGCCTCGACCACGTCCTCGGCCTCCACCATCATGTGTCTTCCCCTTCCCCGAAGATTCCCCACCACTGGACTTCATGTGCCTGGCTTCCCATTCAGCCTGCGTGAGGAGTAACTGCCTGTCTTCGCTCTTTGAGCCTGCAGCTCCCCGCCGCGTCCGCTCCTCGAAAGCTCTCAACCTCCCCACCGCTTCATCGAACTCCACCTTCTGCAGATCAAGGAACTGCTCGATTCCAGCGATAACATTGATGAATCGATCTGGGACAGTGTCGAACAGCTTCTTCACCATCGCTGCATCCTCCAAAGTGCCCCCCAAGTTACTGTATTTGACTGACATTGATGTCAGCTTCCCAGCAAACTGATCAATCGATTCGTCATCCTTCATCTTCAGTGAATCGAACTCCGCCTTCAAAGTCTGCAACCGTGCATCCCGCACGCGCTCAGCTCCGACAAACCTCGCCTTCAGGGACTCCCAAACTTCCTTGCCAGTCTTCTTCTTCGCCACTTGCATCAACAGGTCATCAGCAAGGCACTCAAACAGCGCCGCCCGCAGCTTCTTGTCCTTTGCAGCAACTGCATCCGCCGATTGCTTCTGTGACGAACTCCCTTCCGGCGGCTCCACCACCTCCCACCAACCCTTCTCCTCCATCTTCGCCTGAACACGAATACTCCAGCTGGTATAATTCGACGTTGTGAGCGTCGGAAACAGCTGATTGTGACGACTCCCGCTACCTCGCCCGCCATCGCCGTCTTCAGACATGGATGAAGCTTTGGTGGATTCTTGCTGTGTGATAGCAGCTCTGATACCAGATGTTGGCTAAATCGGATCACAATCACACAACAACATTCGGTGGCTAGCCTAAACAAGGATCAAAGGATAGAAGAACACACGAACACAGTGTTCCAGTGGCAACCGTCCTGAGGACGACAGGGTATCGGTGCCCCTTTTCACCTTTACTGAATAAGCAAGCAACAACTCTGATTACAGACTCACACTGGTGTTATACCACACCACCACACGCATACATACCACTACTACTGATGGACAGTGCTTACAAAATGATAACTGACACACACGTAGCACAAGGACGTGATCACCGCGGTCACAACCGTTCCCGCCGTGTGCCCAAGTTCAAACTTCAGCTTCTGAGCTCTCCTTCCCGCCATGCTCTTGCTGATGCAGTGACTTGGCTTCATCCTTGATTTATTCAGGATTACACCAACAAGTGAGTCATCATGTCTTTTTAAGTGAAACTATGCACTCGAACTTTACTTATGTCAAATTCAATGCATGTTGCATAGTTCAGATGGAGTGATATAATTTGGTCCAAGGATTTTCATATTACATTATCAGAATCACTGGACATTTTGTTAGTTTTTAATTAGACGAATTTCATGGAAAATCTGTGCCACGATCGGTTCCATGAATAGTTTGGTTTAGCTACTTGATCTGCTGAGGTAGTAAAATGTTCACAAAGGTACCAGAGACCAAAGATTCACATGTGAGTTGCCCGGGAGGCCTAGACTAGGATTTGGTTGTCTCAGTTGGGCGAACGGGGTTGAATTGGGTTTTCCAACAATCGGCACTCATGGAGGTTTTTCTAGTAGGTAGAAGATCTGGGAACCTAGCTTAGGCCTCGTTCGTTTTGGCTGGATTGGCCCGGAACCAAGCCCAATCCAGCGGATTAAAATGGGTCGTTTTCAATCTTGGCCTGCACCGGAATAGCTGTTCGGTTCGGCCTGGCCCGGAATCGATTTGGACCCGATTCCGATTTCCTCCTCATTTTGGCACAGAATCAATCCACACCTCCTGAGGTCCGGAACGAAATCCCTCGAGGGCTCGCTCTCCCGACGCACGCGCGGAGGGAAGCCTGGCGGCACGTGAGGCGAAGGCACGGCGGCGCGAGGTGGCTGCGTGGCGGCGTGAGGTGGCGGAGTGGCGGCGTGACCTATCCCCGACGACCAGCACCGCGACGACGACCGCCTCCTTCTCCCCGGTAACCCATCGCCTTCCCCTCTCCTCTCCCCAACCCTAGGTTTCTTGGCGTCGCAAGATCTGTGACTCTCCAGCTCGATTTGACTCTGAACCGCAAGATCTGTGAGCTCTCCAGACTCGATTTGGTTTTTGGTTGCTCGTTGTCAATCACCCGAAATTCAGCTGACCAGGCAGCGATGATACAATTTTATTTCCTGCAAGCTGACGGGGTAGTAAATTGCCATGAATCAACCTTTTCTTTTCATTTGTATTTCCTGCTTGTCTGGTAGTAAATTGCCATGAATCAATTTTTTTCTTTTTCTACGAAAGAAGCATGACTGAATGTAGTATTACAGAACTATATGGAAAAAAAGTATAGGAAAAAGAATCTTGATGTCAGCCTGTGGTTGACTGTAAATCGTCCTGCTGTGCTCCTACTTGGCAGGAGATCTTGTAATGTCAGCCAACATCTTGAGCGCAGGGCAAGGGTTGTCAATTGGTACCTGCAGGTTGTTGAAACAAATTAACACAGAGACTGAGCTAATTAGTATGATGACATGTCATGCGTTTTGTTTATCTTAACTGGTAATGGAACTAATGTGCATCATCAGATTCTGCAGTGCAAATTAGCTGCAAGCCTGCAATCACTGAATAGTATATAATGACACATCACAAGCAGTTGCATAAGTCAAAGCTTGCTTTGTGCATGAATGAACAAATAGTTTCTTTCAGGAACTGGTTGGAAATATAGGTTCCTATAAAGTTTGAAAGAACTCCAGCCCCACAGCCGCGGCACACCTTTGCTTTGGTGTTTTATTTCTTGCTTGTCCTTGTAGTGGACTGATGGTTTATTGCCTACAATAATCCACAGCTAATGTCCTTGTTAATCTAGTCATGTCGTGTCAGTACTCTGTCTTCAGTGTAGTCGGCCAGTGAGTGCCTCACATCCCCCGATAGGTTCACATTTGCCACGGGCCTACAGCCATGTATACCCTTTTTTTTTTGGGTAGTACAGCCATGTATACCTTGATGAGAAGACTAACCTATTAGACTTGATGAGGAGACCCTTTTTACAACGGATAGCATTGGTAGCCAGTAGCCTTGCATTTGCAATTGGGGAGTATGTTGTATAATAATTGTGTGTACGCAACCAAACCAAGGCAATGGAGACTAGCAAACTCGTGTCTCATCTGTCTCGGCCCCCTGCTGCAAATCTATCAAACATCAAACAAAGCATTTTTTTTTCTATCATGGCTGATGACGTGCAATTCTTGTGTTATGTCAACAGGCAGAGTGGTTCTGCAGGCTGCCATTCTCACTGCAGCTGCTGTTCTGGGGCTTACCCTCTTCACCTTCTGGGCTGTGAAGAAGGGCTACGACTTCACCTTCATGTTCCCCTTCCTGTTCACCTGCCTCAACGTGCTGCTGGTGTACCTCCTCATCCAGTTTTGGACAACTCGCTGCAACGAGCCAGTGACCGTCTACAATTATGTCAAACCATTTTGGTTGTAACTTAAATTTAGTTGTGTCGAACAGTTTAATTATGCTGCATGCTTAGATTTATTCTACACAGGAATGGTCCGTTATGCTTGATGAATGTTACATATGCTCAGTTTAAGATCTCAGCAGCATGGTTATGTTTGATGAAGCCTCTATTTGGCATAGTTATGTTTGATGAAGCCTCTGTTATGCTGTCCTGCAGCTTGTGTTTGGATTGATTCCGGGTCAATCGTTTGTGTTTGTTCGTTTTCATCGGATTGGTCAGATTTAATCTTAGCCGGATTGAGTGACACAGCCGGATTCACTCAAACCGGGTCTGGAAGCAATCTGGGGCTGAATTCAATCAGCTGGAACCGAACGAGGCCTTAATAAAAAGTTGGCGAGGGGATTTTTTAACTCCAGCCCCGTAAATTCGTTATCGTTGGTGTTACTCTGGTGTTCTCACCACTAAAACATAGGAGGCCCAATTGAAGTGTATTGTGCAAAGTGGCATTGGCACTTTTCACTAGCCGCATCCTGTCGAACATCTGGAGGGTGCCAGGCAATGGCAGCAGTGAACACGATGAAGCAAGATGGACCATTTGAACCAACAATTACATTCTATACCGATTTTCCGGTACGTAATCCAAATAACAACTTCAGATTGAGAAAATTTAAATTGTAACTCTAGTATTTCATAATCTTTCCTCTCCACGTTAGTGTTTGAGACATGCACTCGGAAATAATTTATGTGGATACTACGTCTGTGAGCACATACACTTATTCTCAACTACAAACTCCCGAGATTATTCTATAAATAAAATAAATCTATTAATAATACATCATTTTCTAATGACTTATATATTTAATTGTTCAGTGTAATATAATAACAAATTTGCACATTACATATGAATGTGGTTAGGGACGAACTCATTGAGAACGATCATTTCTTGGCGGTTCAAGGTCTCATGAGATTCCTCATGGACTAGGTGGTTAATCCAAAATGAAAAACATCATTATGATGATCATCGAATTGTCAAACTTTAATTCACTGGAAGTTGAGACTAGAAATTTGAGTTGAACGATAGTTTGATGTGTGTATACTATTTTAGAAAATACTATCTATTTTGATGTATATAAATGTGTGTATTTATATTTATATGTTTATACACATACATATATATAAGTCTTAAGTATGTATAGTAGACACATATACATAGATATTTAGTGCAAGTGCGTATACGTACATATATACGTGAGACAACAATTACAATGCGTGTCTAACAATAATTAGAATAACTGAAATTGGAAAACAAAAAATGGAATGAGAAACATTTAGTCCCGGTTGGAATCGAACCCGAGCCTCCAAGGTTGCGACCATATCTCAACCCCCCTCTAACCAACTAAGTTAGATGACCTTTGATATGATCAAAGCTAGCAGGACCTGCCAATATATTTTTCAAGCAAATGCAGAACTCTCGAACATCAAATAAGCATCGGATTTATTTTGTTTGTCTGTTGGCCTCCTTGTGGAATTGTTAGTCCATAACAAAGATATGGGTGAAGTTTTTTTGTTCAAAAATTCTTAGATGGGTTGAACTACCAAATTAGTAATGTCATATCTTTACATAGGCCGAGAATTGTTGATGCTGCGCTATCTCTTGCCATCATGCAGGAACAAATCCTGGAAGCCTCATCCAAGAGATTCCAGCCTCGAGTCCGAGAATACAGCAGGAGTGTTGTCAAGATTTCATCAGTATCTAACGCTGGAGTCCAGGGGGCTCCAAGTGTGCTGGGCTGTTACCAGTCAATGACAAAACTCAAGGAGAGCAACCTTAGAAACCCAAGTGGGATGACAAGATGTCAGCTCTCTGAGCAGCCAGAAAGACGAAAGGGTTATGTATGAGGTGTGGGGAAATTTATGGGCCGCAACACCATTGCCCAAAGCAAGTACTATTACTATTACATGTGCTTGAAGAAGTTTTGGAAGCCTGCCAGTTGTGTAACTCTGACTCTACAAGTGAAACAAGTACCCAAGAAGGGGATGAGGAGCTCCTAGCTCTTTCTTACTGTGTTGCTGCAGGAATTCAAGGCAAAAAGACCATCATGCTAAAGGGGAGAATCAATAATATTGATGTATTGTTGGTGATGGATTCGGGCAGTTCCAGTACTTTCATCAGTGAGAATTTGGTACAACAACTTAAATTGCCAGTGACACAAGTCAACTCAGTCAAGGTGACGGTTGCTGATGGGGGTCAACTCAATTCAAGCCAAGAGGTGCAAAACTTGGAGCGGTGGACACAATATAACCAATTCAATACCACAGCCAGGGTGTTGCATTTGGGCTTCTATGACATGGTTTTGGGCATGGACTGGCTAGAGCATTTCAGCCCAATGTGGGTGCACTAGAGAAGAAAGAAGATGAGGTTCGCCTATCAAGGCCAAAGGATAACGCTATCTGGGGTGAAGGACTGCACAACACAATGTGTCGGTGTTAGGATTAGTCCTGACACTAACTAGTAAGATGCGCCGTGATCAGCCTCTCGATGGTCGGTGCTAAGCAACACAAAGACACAGATTTATCCTGGTTCCGGTCGTGGGGCCGTACGTCCAGCAGATTGCGCGTGTGCACTGTATTGCGTTGCACCTGGGGTGCCTGTAGAGGGGGGCTACAAGTAAGGCGGGAGAGGAGGAAAAGCCTCCAAGTGCCTACTAAGTGATTGAGGCAGAGTGCCAATATCGGGGGAGGTGTGTGTGCGAGTGGATGCGAGTGAAAGTGATGCCCGCGGCCGGGTGGCCGCCTCTTTTTATAGGCCAAGGGGAGGTGGCTTGCAGACGTGCTGCATGGTTCCTTGCACAGTGTCGTGGTACTGGCGCGCAGTGCTTGCGATTTGATGGACATCTTGGCGAATCCTAGCTCCTGCAGGTGTCGTGGCAGCTTCTGTACTCGCCTGAGGGTAGCTTCGAGGGTGATCCGGCCGGCGTCCGTGTCTGGTCGCCATCCGTACACCAATTCGAGGGTCTCGCTGACGGGAGTGCTTGTGCCGCACAGGGGCTGGCGTGGCGGCGTCCCATCGGAATAGAACTCCACAGCACCATGGATGGTTCCACAGCGCCCGGGATGGTGGCACAGGGCTGGAGATGGTCGCACAGGGTCGGAGGTGACTGAGGGGACGTGCTCCGCTCACCCCGCGTCACGGCACCGTCCTAACCGAGCGCCTGGTTGACGGCCGTACGCTCTTAGAGGGTGTCGCCATCCCTTCTCGAGGGGCTCGGCGTGGGGCAAGGACGGGAGCAGGCAGTACAGCGCCTAGGAATGACCTCGGCCTCTCCGCACAGTGAGCGTGCAGTACTTCGCACAGCGCCGGGATGGTGGAACAGCGGCGGCCTGGCCGCACAGTGCCGGGGCCAGATCCCTGGCGGTGTCAGGGAATCGGCGTGGCGAGGATCTGCCTTTTGACCGGGCGCCCGCGGCATGACGGGCAATTAATGCCCCTATCGGCAGGAGCAGGCGGGGCACTGCGAGTCGAGGGGAAGCCTCGAGCGAGGCGGAAATCCGCTCGAGGGGTGCCGAGCCCTTGAGCGAAACGGAAACCTGCTCGAGGAGCGTCTGACCCTCGAGCGAGGTGGAGGTTGGCTCGAGGGCGGTTGGTGCCCTTGCCCGGTGGGTCGCTGAGGCCGCTGGGCCGTGGTGGGCCGTGGGCCTTGCGTGTGTTTGAGCCGTAGTTGATTTTGGGAGGTGTTTTCGTGATTTGCGTTTTAAGAGAGCTTTCCCCTTAGTTAGGGGACCCCTTATGGCCGTCCCCGACACAATGTTTGCCTCTCAAGGCTAGGAAACTCAAAGGCCTTCTCTGAAAAGGAGCTGTTGCACAGTTAGTTCGATTGGCAGCAATCACAGTTGATGATAAGATTCAGCAAGAGCAAGTACCTGCAGAAGTTCAAGAGCTGGCGCAGCACAATACAGATTAATTTTAGGGCCCCACTGAATTGCCACCTCAGAGAAGTTTTGACCACATCATACCTTTGTTGCAAGGAGTTAAGCCAGTCAATATCAAGCCCTACAGATACAGCCCCACACAAATAGATGAGATTGAAAGGCAAGTGAAGGACATGCTTCACAATGGAATCATTCAACCGAGTTCTAGCCCCTTTGCCTCCCCAGTGATCTTGGTAAAGAAAAAAGACGACACCTGGAGGTTTTGTGTGGACTACAGGCACTTGAATGCCCTAACTGTCAAGAACAAATACCCGTTACCCATCGTAGATGAGCTCTTGGATGAGCTATATGGGGCTGTGTACTTTTCAAAGCTGGACATGAAGTCGGGGTATCATCAAATCAGACTGAAAGTGGAAGATGAGCACAAGACAGCGTTCAAGACACACAGTGGCCATTGGGAGTTCAAGGTGATGCCATCTGGGCTCACCAATACACCTACAACATTCCAAGCAGCCATGAACACTCTCTTTGTACCTCTGCTCAGAAAGTCTGTGTTGATATTTATGGATGACATTCTTGTGTTCAGCACAACATTAGAAGACCACAAGAAACACCTGCAAGAAGTGTTTGATATATTGAGGGACAACAACCTATACCTCAAGCAGTCTAAGTGCTCTTTTGCTTAGACACATATTGAATATCTAGGTCATGTCATATCTGGATCTGGGGTTGAGGAGTGGACTACACCGCAGGATGCAAAGCAACTACGGTCATTCTTGGGACTGGCAGGTTACTATAGGAAATTCATCAAAGATTATAGTCTCACAAGCAAGCCTTTGACAGGCCTACTCAAGAAAAACACACAGTTTGTGTGGACACCACAACATCAGCTATGCTTTGAGGGTCTCAAGCAAGCTCTAGTTTCCGCCTTGTACTCACCCTGCCTGATTTCTCAAGGGAGTTCACCATTGAGACAGATGCTTCTGACAAAGGCATGGGGCTGTTCTTAAGCAACAAGGGCATCCAGTTGCTTACTTAATCAAAGCATTGAGCAAGAGGACTCAAACTCTGTCAACATATGAGAAGGAATGCCAGGCCATCATTCTGGCCATTGATAAATGGAAAGCTTACCTACAACACCTGCGATTCACAATTGGCACTGACTAGAAAAGTCTCATCCATCTGGGGGAGCAACAACTAACAAATGGAGTTCAGCACAAAGCATTTGTTAAACTCTTGGGGCTTCATCAGTACAAGATCCAGTACAAGAAAGGACTGGAAAACAGAGCTACAGATGCCCTTTCCAGGAAAACATCGCATTCTGAAGTATGGGCCATATCTACTAGCAAACCAAGATGGCTAGAGATAGTAGTAGAAGGATATCAAAAAGATGAGAACACTAAGCAGTGTTGACATTGCTAATGTCATCGACTAGAAACGGATAGAAGATCCATCTCTATCGACGGCACCAGAAATGCAGAGGTATATCTTAACATGATGCTAAGTGTATATCAGATGTTGCTTTCAGATAAACTAAAAGGTGAATTCCGACACGATTCATAGCACAACTCGATATAGGTTGTCAGCCCTGACACGTGTGCCTGAAAACGCATGGATATGGTACTCTTACATATGCCTTGGATCTCTAGAAAAGAAGATATATATAAACAGGGTATCCGCAAGCGCACAGATATAAATATACCATTGTAGCATTTTAACCAGGAGTAAAACTAGGTATCATATTTATATTCTACCACAGGGAAAGAAGTCTTTCTAATCCATAATAGCTAATACATGCTCATCTCTCAGTTTTATAATGTAGAGTGGCCAAAATATATCAATTGCTATAAACAGGGGTAAGTCACATAAAATATAGATAATGATAGCATTGTTCAAGTCATAACATCATGAGCAGCTAGAAAGTGTCATTATAGCAAGAGAAACATAGCAAACTCTAGCTAGAGAGGATACTCCTCGGTAACTCTAAACTATATGTCAGTGCAAACTATGATTAGTGCAAACATTTAGCAATCATGGAAGAAGAACTATTATATTAATGCATGGGGAGACTATCTAGGAGGATCAAGGCCGAAACTTGAAACAACCCAAACAGTATAAGGCTCCACTAGTCCTATACACGGGGGGTGGACTGCGAAGGACTCAATAGTGCTGTCACCACCATGATCTACCACACGACCCGGCATATAGGGTGCAATCGCAGATAAATACAATATAAGCACCACGCTTACACTATCTTTACCGTTCACCCATGTTAACAAATGATCTAGGTGAGGGCTATACGACTCCATACATGAATATAAAGGCAAATCAACTATGCTAAACATGTAATCATAATAAACACCAAAGCATATAATGTCGAATATAATCATTGATAAGAACATATGTCTGTATAACAAATGTAAGGAACTAGATAAGAACTTACAAGAGCGAAGCTAGATCAGTATCTCGATCAGCCTCTAGATGATCAGGAGCCAAGTAGAAGCCTTGCCTCCTCCTAGATCTAGACTAGCTAGCTACTCTGCTATATGGTGTTTCTAGGGCGTAGTATCTCTGACTTGATGACTTGATCCAGATGAATTCCAGATGAATTCCCAGATGCCTCTGCCAGGGGGCAGGGGGGGCTGCTTATATAGTCCTGAGGGGTAGACGTGCGCCGTAGGATCAAACCAACCTAAACATGTGGTTTAGATTGATCATCATAGGCGGTGGAGGAAGCTTCCGGAAGCTGGGCCCATTTGGCACCAGGGGGGCCGGTCGGCCCCACCACCAGGCCGGTCGGGCTGGGGTGGGCCCCCCTCTGGGCCCACTTCGGCCAGGTGGGTCCTTGATCCTTCTAGATGCTTCTTTCTTAGGTGCTAAGTCACGTTGAGTTCCGGAGCCTTCTGGAGTCTTCTAGAGAGGTTTCTTTGCATATTTTCTGAATAGTCCATGTAGATTCATAGATTCACCAAAACTCGTGGAAATTGTCAATATAAACCCTAATAAGGTGATCTAATTATATTTTAGTCATTTTTCCAATGAATGTGAGGGATAAAATTCATAGATAAAATGTGTCAACAAACTCCCCCAAGCTTACCCTTTGCTAGTCCCTAGCAAAGATATGCTTTAGCAGGATCAGGAGTTGCTACAATGCTTTCACACCTCAAAAGTACTATGGTTTTCAAAAACCAATTCTCCTCAACAAGATTGCTCTCTCTTACCTTCAACCTTTAAGCATAGCCTTTTCATAAATCTTGAGCAAATAAAAGACAAAACAATCAAGTCAAGCAGTATATCTCAAATTCTTTGATCAGCTATCATCTTGGGGTTTTGCACATTTTTTTCAGATAAAACTCAGAGATCCTGTGTATGACCTTCTCAAGCATGGAGTCACACTTGGCAAGATATGTATGGATGATAGTGTTGGATGGATGAGGGTGAAAGGTGGTAAGCCTCTTAGCTTTGCTCTTGGACTATATCTCTCTTTCTAAGATCTTTAAGATCTGGGCTTTCCATTCTTGTAGAGGTGGGCTCTACTCGCCCCGGACTTTTGTCCATTTTTCTCTCTCCTTAGAGATGTGGGCTCTACTCGCCCTCGGACACGTGTCCATTATTCATCTCTAAATTTATTATTTTTTTAGGGAGGTAGGCCCTTCTCGCCTAGTATGACACTTGTCCTTTTCTCTCCCTCTCTCTTCTCACTTTTTCCTCTCTCTTTTTTTTCGAATGTAGCCCCAGAATCCTTTTTTGACATTGAGAGAGATATATCCTAGAGTTGCATGAGCTATATGGCTTGATGGAAAATGCATACCTCCATATCAGAAGCAGCATAAATGGTGGAATGAAATGATCTTGATGTGTATGACAAGCTCTTAAGGATCATAGACACAGGAACTCGTCATATAAAATTTCATGATTTTTAAGATAAATCCAGGAATCAAGCTTCTCTAGGAAAATGATCAATAGCAACTCAACTTTTCATGAATCATCTTTCAAAGCCTAGACTCAGATTAAGCATGTACTTGCACAGGTTTTGGGTTTAGAGCAAATTAAGCATTTAAGCTTCAGGAGAATCTAGGTCTGAAAACTAAGCACTTTAAAAGGGATTACGGCGGAGCAACTATTCATCATCTCCAAGCATATATCATCAAGATCATTATTAAAGAGAAAAGCCAACTAGCAGACTCTAGCATTTTATTCAAACTTAAGACTTTTAACTAATACTCAAATAACTAGCTAAAAACATAGGATAGTGATACTTATCGTGATAACTGGGGGTGCTCTCCCCCAAGCTGGATCTTGAAGTGATTCTTGATTCATCCTTGGAACTTGTTTGCCTTCAGGTCCTTATTAAATTCTCCCTGTAAATATTAGTCTCGCACATACCCGAAGGAGCAAATTCTAGGATTATGCTGTGAGCCTTCATGTGCCCACTTCTTTTTGGGTTTTTCTGAAATGTGTGGACCTTCATGTGCCCACGTATTTTTGTGAATTTTTATATGCAAAAGGGATGCTAAAACAAAAACATGTGAATGCAATTTTTTTATTTATATATTTTTTTATGCCGCCACGGTATGAAGTACATGGGGCCTTAAAGAATGCAAAAGCAGAAAATATTTTTATGATCTTTTTCAATGCAGGTATAGGGAAATAAACATGCTAATCTAAAAATGCAGTACAGAATATAAAGATAAATACTGAGTTACCTCTCAGCGAGAGTTTAGAGTACTTACTCCCATGGCGTAGATGTAGTGGCCATTGATTGATCAGTTGATGACGTGGGTAGTGATTGGTCTTCTGAAGGTGTACTTTGATCTTTCTTCCTCCAAATTTGTTTCTTCAGTGGAGACCTTTCTGGAGTAACAGGTTCAGAATGCTGGGCTGGTAGAAGCTGAGCGGACTTCTCCTTAATCTCTTCTTCAATGTTCTTGACATTCGTCAACTTTGTGTTCAGCTTGCGTTGTAATTTCTGAAGGCGTCTCCGCGTCTTGTTCTTGTTGGGCTGCTCATGATTAGTATAAGTATTGAAGTAGCAGCGTACCTTTTCAGTTCTGAACTGGAAGTGGATCTCTCCAGTCCTGATGTAGATGATTGCTCTTGTTGTGTTCAGGAACGGTCTTCCAAGCACGATGGGAGGATCTTGCTCATCTCCCATGTCTATGACTAAAAAGTCAGTCAGGACATAGTGGTCTTTTATCTTGACAGGTACATCTCGTGCAATTCCTTCCGGGAACCGTTGTGATTGATCCGCCATCTGCAACATTATATATGTGGAATACAAAGGCAGGTCACCATATATTAATTCGTAGGTTACCTTAGACATTAGGTTGATGCCCGATCCCGTGTCGCAGACAACTCGCTGGAAGTTCCATTGATTGATGGAGCAGTGGATTGATGGAACTCCAGGGTCTTCAAGCTTTGGCAGTAATGGTGAAGGGAACAGGTTCTTATTCTCTGATTGAATCGTGTTGATCATCCAAACTTCCTTCACATGCGGTTGAGGTCGATTATTCTTCTTATTCCTCCTTCTATCTCTTCTCTTCTTCTCGACAACTGGCTCGTGTCCTTGGGGGTAAGGATATCGGGGGTGTGCAGGAGCTTTTAGGATCTTGTTCTTGAAATTGAATCTCTCCTTTCTCCCATTGATGGTGAAAACGATCTTAGCGGCGTCGGCGTAGATGATGGCTTTGGCTGTGGCAAGGAAAGGACGTCCCAAAATGATTGGAGCGTTCTCACTTCCCCCAGTCTCGACAACAACGAAGTCGGCAGCCACGTAGGAGCGTCCTACCCCCAGACATACGTCGTCTAGGATGCCCTCGGGGTGGCATAGTGACAGGTCTGCAAGCTGCAAGCACATGGTTGTATACAATAAAGGTGAACTATTGATTTTCTTATATATTACCTTAGGCATTATGTTGACGCTAGACCCAAAGTCACACAGTGCATTCTTAAAGGTGTAGGCTCCAATAGTGATGGTAATGACGGGCCTTCCTGGATCTCCTCTCTTGGCGGGCATGCCCCAGTCAGTCCATCTTGGGCCTTCTTCTGTCTTACTCGAACACAGATCTGCAGAGTAGATATCGACAAGATTTGCAGATTCTAATTCTTCCGGCTGGCTCGGAATCTTACCTGGGTTAGCCGTGGGAACAGATGATGCCAGCTGAGAAATCTGAGATTCTAGCATTTTATTAAAGCTATGTTGGTTCTTGATGGCAGAAGAAAAACTTTCCATTTTATTACTAATAGTTTCTAGCATTTTATCATTGGAAGCTAACTTCTTAGACAGATTATCCATAATTCTACCTTGGTTTTGGACTAAGTCTCTTAAAGGTGAGAAATTATTGGAAGAATTATTACCTTGATAGTTACCTGAATAATTACCTGGGTAGTTGGTCCTCTGCTGAGTCCATCCTTGATTCTGCTGGGGACGATATTGGTTGTTGTTGTTGATGTAGTTCACGTCCTCCTCCAGCTGAGGGCATTGACTCCCTGAGTGTCCAGTGTTTCCACACTCTTCACAGGTCAAGGAGCTTGGGCAATACTTCCATTAGACCACACGAGATGAAATTCAGAAGTTTGAAACAAAACAAAGACCCCAAGAGCATTGGCAAAAGAAGGCACAAGTTGGCAACATCCGACGCTAGGAGATGTTAGAAGCAAATCACGATGGATTACACATAAATGATGGCATCTAATGGCGCGGATACTCTGGGCTCTCACATGAAGGATCATGGAGTTACATGAAGATATTTGACACATGTGTGAAGTCCCGCAAATGAATAAGAAGAGTGAGTCCACACAATGCAACCTTGATGATGTGTGGCACGAACGAAGGAATTGCTTAAAGACGATGCAAGCCACCGATCATTGAAGATTGTTTGCCTTCAACTCCGAGAGACCACTCACGATGAAAAGCTCGAAGGCCAAGGTATAATTAACCTCTCAAGATACTTTTGGAGCTGATAATATTCCTTGATATATCTATGATTCATATCCAATAGTGAGGTTGATTCAATTCTATGCCTTGTTCTTATGATGGTCATGATAGGCTAGAATTTCTTGAGAGTGATAAAGAGGCTTTGTTGTGCTTAAAACTTTGTTACATGCCTAATGAACCTTTGCCTAATGAGAGCTTAGAGCTGAGCAAGAAAACTTATGCTACAATTAATCACAACTTACTTTGTCATAAATTGTGGTTATGGATGCGTTTGTTTGCGATATGATTTGTAAATCTTGGACTTGCTTTGTGCTCGGTCAAGCTAGTGACCTTAAAAGAGCAAATTGTGGGAGAAATCCCAAGTTTCACTAACCATGCAGGGCATTAAACATAAATTAAGAGAGAAGTCATACCCAAAGGAATTGCAAACCCGTGCATCACCGTCACCGAACCTCAAAACGGACGTCGCTGTTTTCATCAATTTTGAGGACCTGGTAAGACATGTTCAAGGAAGAAAAAGTTGAAAATCAGAAGCTCCATCAAGTTCCAGTTCCAATGCATCCAAGATCGATGAATTTGAAGACCCGTACAAGGAGATATGGCAAAACCATTGAGCGATGTGCAGTCTGAAATCAGCTGGACAGATTGCAGCGCCGGAGTAGAACGGGCATAACTCACTCGATCGGAGTCCGTTGGGGGTGAATAAATACTTGATGGAAAGACAATTTCATGCACCACGCATGGAAGCTATTGTTTTCTACATGGTCTGATCTGGACAGAGAGGAAAATTTGTGAAAGAAGAGGCAGCGATAAAGTGTGATGGAGAAGGTGATGATGATGATGCAAGGAGACGATTGGGCAAGCCTCTCATCGAGCATAAGTGATCGTGTCAAGCATCGAGAGTGGATCAAGGCTGCATGAACACCTTCAAATCTTGCATGAAGGATCATGGCTCCGCAACAACAAAGCCGCACCGCCTAGCCCTTCCGTAGGGGCGAGCACACGTACACATAGCACCCTGCTTACACTTTCGTCATCGCTTCGTGTAAAAGGGTTAACCCGAGGGTGGTATGGCTAGTGGACAAAGGCTTATAAGTTGGCTCCACCCTTGCTCAAGTAGCAATGTGGCACTAAACACGTGCACCTGCGCTCATGGGCCACTCATGGGCCATCCAAATTGGGTCGGGTGTGACAGTACTACGACGACTTTGAGGAGTTTTGGGGCATGCGATCCCCCAGTCAAGTGCCTGTGGGAGCGGAAGACGAAGACTCTTCGTGTAGTTATCGTTTTCCGATGTTAAAGACCTTCGTGTCTCCCGTCTGAGTGTAATAACATGTTAAACTCTATGTTACGTTTTGAATACTGTTTATGATATTACACTTATTCGTCTATCATATGTGTGTAACTTGATCTTGGCGCACATATGAGATGCATTTGGTTTCTCCTCGGAAATCAGGTGTGACAAGTATTCCAAAGGGTATCGAATCCAAGGAACGGTGTGTACTACCTTCTATCCTATCTATGGTCCAAGGACACCAAGCCCCTGCTTGGGTAGAGAGATGATGGGGTGCTCGGTTCTAGGGGAGTAAAGCTGTAGGATCTCGCTTCGGACACCGGACCCTCCTGGCTATAACAGTCGGTTCACGGCAAATGGTCGCCTACACCTGTATCCGAACGTGGGGGATTCCGAAAGGGTCCAACGGCTATCACCACCGCGGCCTACCCCAAGACAAACCGTGGGATACAGGGCATTCAAAGGATAACCGTTGTTCAGACACCACGTCTGCACCACCGATTACTACTATAGCATGGCTACGTATGTCGACCCGTAGCAATACCATAGCACTTTGTATAAATACGGAGCAACGAACCCGCGAGTACGGCTATACCTCACCCGTCATTGACCCGAGGTGGCGCGAGGTCGAACGACTAAGCGCTAATGATTGTATTCCAACAAGATCTACCGAGATAACTCACACAAACGGAATGTATAATTATTCATCTAGTCAACAAGATCAAAGGATCGTGTCATGAAGAACACGAGCCTCTAAATGATGAACAGACGAAGAACTCAAGAACATGTCACCCATGCATGAATATCACTTTAGTCTAAAAGGAAAATACAGAAATACTCACTTTGCTATAAATGAAGAACAAAGAAGAACTCCTTCATCATCACCCTCACTTCCCTCTCTACCTAGCACTCACACACACACGCCCTACATGGGGAATGAGAGGAGAGGAGAGGATGGATGTGTCTCTCATTCTAGCCCCCTCCCCTCATATTAATAGATTAGAGAGGGTAGGAGGAGCCCCCAAGGCTGCTGGGCGCGCCCCATGCCGTGCTACCACGTGTCCAGGTGAGAACCGACCTTCTGGCACCCAAAACCGGCGAGAACCGGGGTATCCAAGGCCTGAACCGGTGCAAAATAGAGAAAACCAGGCGGTCTGGGTGGTGAACAGGGCGCAGACCGGCGCTGGACCGCGGGCGGACCGGGCGAGCCGCGCGGACCGTGCCACCGCCTCGACCCGCGCCTACTTCGTGACGACGCGTGTCCCGGCCGGGGCTTTCCCGCGCAGGGGCGCACGCGCGCGCATGGGCGGATTGGCGGGGCCGGCGGCTACTAACCCGACGGCGACACGTGGCGGCCGGGGGAGGCCCGCGTGCGCCCGCGTCACCGATCCGCGGCAGCGCGCGGCGGCCAACCGCGTCCCGCCACGTGGCCGCTGCTCGTTCGTCCGCCCGTGGGGTGTTGCATGGTACTGTAGCAATGACGTCAGCTGTTCTGTCTTTTTCCTATCTTCCTCATCCGGACTCCGATGCATACAAATAATATATCCATTTTGATCGTCTCGACTAGCCCGTCGCAATAGTGGAGTCCAATTTGTCATTTGACACTCTTTCCAATGGCGCCCTTTTATGTCTTTGGTTTTCTTGCTCTGTGATTACATCGTTTAACGCGTAATCCGGTACATTCTGCAAGAAAGGCTAGAAACACCAACACTTGTGGAAATCATCAGTATAAACCCCTATTCTAGTGTTGATGATCATTTTCCAATTATTTTATGCAGGAATTGACGGTGTAAAAGCAGTGATTAACAGCCGTCAATAATGATTATGACGATATTTGAACTGCCTGTGATGGTTATGGTGATATTTGAAATGCCTGTGATGTTGTATCGTATTTGAACTGACTGTGATGTTGTATCGAATTGACGCACATATTTGCCATGAGTCAACCGACTGGCTCACGGCAACTAGGTTGTTTGCCGGCAGAACTTACCGTGAGCCCTTTGCCGGCGGCTAACTCACGGTAAAGTGGTTGTCGTGAGGAACCGGCTCACGGCAAAGAGGCCGAATCCGGTAGTGCCTAACCCTAAAGCTTGCTAGCAGCACTGTCGGAGTTGGAGAAGAAGAGGTTGAAAAAGTGATTACGAGAGACTCAAATCTCAAGGATTTGATCGAGGAGCCGCAAATCTGTTTCAATTAATGAGTGCTAGTCCGTACTCCTAGTAGTTTGAAAATTCAAAAGTGAGGGTGCAAAAACCGATGTGACCAAGCAGTGTGAAAACCATGCCGTTTGCTGGTTGGGACTTGCGCTGGCTAGCCTTTAATCGCCGATAGGCGCTGCCTATTATTTGAAGCGGCCACTTGGAGATCGTGGAGAAACGAATCGTCTTTTCGCCGGCCATTAGGGTGAGTTGGACGCAACTGCGCGCGCTGCTCATCTTCATCACACCTTGCTTGCTCCCTTCCTCCACTCACCCACCATTGCAGAAAGCTAGCTCCAACGATGGCCCCTCTGACAAGAAGCCGGAAGGCTGCCCTTGACGCAGCGGCTCCGGCAATCGACCCAGCCGACCGCCTCAGCAAGCTTCCGGACGAGGTCCTGGCGCAGATCCTCTCGCTCCTGCCGGCGCAGGCGGCCGTGCAAACCTGCATGCTCGGGCGGACATGGCGCGACGTCTGGAAGATGGCCACACGCCTGCTTATCACTGGCGACTCCATCGATGAGGTAGGGGAATTCGTCGACCACCTGCTTCGCATCCGCCTCGACGGGCTCAAGCTCGCGCCCCTCGACGCGTGCGAGATCAAGTTGTATGTGGATGGCGACGACGAGCGCAGATACGACATCTGCCTCGACGCTGAGGATACGTCTAGGGTCAACAGCTGGATCCGCCGTGTGCTGAAATGTGAAGTCCAGTCGCTCCGGGTGGACCTTCTGGGTAATATTCTGGAACAACCGCCTGAAAACTTTTTCAAGATGAGTGAAAGGTCCCTTGTCTCGAGGTACTTGGTCAGGTTAGAGATACTTGGAGGCGTAACGTTTAAGGATGATGAGCGCCTGGATGTCCCGCGTTGGAACACCTGGAGATGAGAGACTCCTGGGTGCCCGATGTTGTGACGTCCCCGTCACTAAAACACCTGGTCATTACAGCATGCTACGGATGTTTGGGCGTTTACATTTGTGCTCCACGTCTGGTTTCACTGTGGTTGGAGGATTTGATTGAGTGGACTCCCCTGCTGCTGGAGAGCATGCCAGACTTGGTGAGGGCACGTGTGGAGATTGGCTCGGAAACTGATGACTTTTATGACTTTGACTTGGACGATGCAAAGTGCTACAATCTTCAAGGTGTAGCAGCTGCTAAACATCTAGAGATGATAGTATCCTGCAACTCAATGGTACGGTTGATCTTACACTTATGCTTTTACAACTATTCATCACCACGTTACAGTACACATACATGTTTCCAGTAATAACTATATTACCCTGATGTATGAGTTTATTTTTACACTCATGCATACCCATGATCTGGGGTTCTTAAGTTAATGCTCTATACGGTCGTCGTGTCAAGAATGCTCAAAAGATTACAAAAAAAGGTCAGATTTACTACAATTATTTTTCTCTCATTGCAGTCTTCTACGCCTGAGATTTTCCTAAGGGATATGAGATGGTGCCCAACATTTTCCAACTTGAAGACCCTTGTACTCAATCATGGCTTATGTGAGAGTGAGACTAGTGAGACTGCTGATTGCACACTAGCGTGTATTCTTGAACATGCACCACTTTTAGAGAAGCTCACTGTTATATTCGAGGTAGAACACCTAAATGTCCAATGCTATTGTTGCATTACCCATTGAGTTCTAGTAAGTTCTTATTGATTAATCTTGATGACATCAATCCCTTTGCTGCAGTTTCGTATCAAATATAAAGTGGAGGTGAAAGGACACCTTGATGAAACATTGAAATCAGCTACAATATCACAGCACCTTAAGATCGTCGTAGTAAAATGTGAAATTGTGGATGAAAAAGTTCTCAACATTCTGAAGTTTTTTGGTGCACTTAACATATGTAAGATTACGACAAACTTTAGTTACGTCTACTTGTCTATATATATGTATATATGTTTCATATATTACCATATATGCTAGAAACACTACTACTCTTTCTTGATAACTTCTATGGACATGTGGCAAAATATTATAGAAGAATGGAAATAATAAAACGAAGTGAAAAAAGGGTTGCACAAAACATATGCTTACATAAGCCATTCATCTTTTCCATATTATTTTTGCAGTTGCCATTCATACTTCTGTCACAACATCACAAAAACATATGCTTGAACAAACTAGTTCTCACACTATCACACGTTGATGACAACAAGTATTTGTGGCATTTGGGTATCATTGAGCCTAATTAGAAAGTTTTATCATGCTGTGTTCAATTATTTATGTTTTACGTTTCTTATTTCTACTACTGGAACACTTGTAACAGATGGCATTGTTTTTTTTTATATGAAGATGTGAATAACCAATAGTGTCATAGCACAATACACATTCACATGGGAAATCCATGGATACACAACGTCAAACTTTTTTTGTCGTGCATGCTTTTTAAGACTCTGGCACAACAGAACTGGCGGTTTCATATTTACCAGCCTTGACCACTATATATAATGGCATCTAGACTGATCAGGATAATATGTACAGAGAAATTTAGGTTCATAGTAGTGGGAAGAACTAATATAATAAAATTGGATAGAAAACGTTTTTGCCATATACATGCATATGGAGGATTTTAGGGTGCTTGTAATAAATTTGAGCTATCCATCCAGGAAATCTAACGATGGTATTACCAGGTAGTATCAATAAGGTACATTTTTTTTGCCATATACATTAACAATTTTGTTCTGACACATTCTAATAAAAGATGGTAAATCGTGTATACTTTGTTGTAACATTTTGAATAATTACCTTAGCTTTAAACTAAACTCCACTCGAACAAAGAAATTGAACAATTAGCTTATAATGCAGTTTGGAGAAGTAAATTTGTATGCACTTACTGAATTTCATTATTTTATATATCCTTCCCATGTTTCAATATCTTTGTCTTATACTGGAGCTTATCATGCTTGTCATTTGTGCAGGTTTTCAGATCACAGTAACATGAAAATTGAAAGAATGCGTATTAAGAAAAAACAAAGCACCGTACTGTGGTAAATCATGCCATTGGTCTGTTAAGTCCCACTCCAAGGAACATGATGATTTTCAGAAGAGTCTACTATCTAGCGACTAGGGTGTGCTTTGTGGTTCTTACAGCCATTACCCACTAGCTGGCTTGATGCCATGTTCATTAATTCCTGCTGTGTGTCCAGACCTACAGTGTGTTATCAATTAACTAACTATGTGAAACCTGTGCTTGTGTGCCTGCTCATTTCCTGCAATCTCTAAGTGAGTCATCATGTCTTTTTAAGTGAAACTATGCACTCGAACTTTACTTATGTCAAATTCAATGCATGTTGCATAGTTCGGATGGAGTGATATAATTTGGTCGAAGGATTTTCATATTACATTATCAGAATCACTGGACATTTTGTTAGTTCTTAATTAGACGAATTTCATGGAAAATCTGTGCCACGATCGGTTCCATGAATAGTTTGGTTTAGCTACTTGATCTTCTGAGGTAGTAAAATGTTCACAAAGGTACCAGAGACGAAAGATTCACATGTGAGTTGCCCGGGAGGCCTAGACTAGGATTTGGTTGTCTCAGTTGGGCAAACGGGGTTGAATTGGGTTTTCCAACAATCGGCACTCATGGAGGTTTTTCTAGTAGGTAGAAGATCTGGGAACCTAGCTTAATAAAAAGTTGGCGAGGGGATTTTTTAACTCCAGCCCCGTAAATTCGTTCTCGTTGGTGTTACTCTGGTGTTCTCACCACTAAAACATAGGAGGCCCAATTGAAGTGTATTGTGCAAAGTGGCATTGGCACTTTTCACTGGCCGCATCATGTCGAACATCTGGAGGGTGCCTGGCAATGGCAGCAGTGAACACGATGAAGCAAGATGGACCATTTGAACCAACAATTACATTCTATACCGATTTTCCGGTACGTAATCCAAATAACAACTTCAGATTGAGAAAATTTAAATTGTAACTCTAGTATTTCATAATCTTTCCTCTCCACGTTAGTGTTTGAGACATATACTCGGAAATAATTTATGTGGATACTATGTCTGTGAGCACATACACTTATTCTCAACTACAAACTCCTGAGATTATTCTACAAATAAAATAAATCTATTAATAATACATCATTTTCTAACGACTTATATATTTAATTGTTCAGTGTAATATAATAACAAATTTGCACATTACATATGAATGTGGTTAGGGACGAACTCATTGAGAACGATCATCTCTTGGCGGTTCAAGAAGGTCTCATGAGATTCCTCATGGACTAGGTGGTTAATCCAAAATGAAAAACATCATTATGATGATCATCAAATTGTCAAACTTTAATTCACTGGAAGTTGAGACTAGAAATTTGAGTTGAACGATAGTTTGATGTGTGTATACTATTTTAGAAAATACTATCTATTTTGATGTATATAAATGTGTGTATTTATATTTATATGTTTATATACATACATATATATAAGTCTTAAGTATGTATAGTAGACACATATACATAGATATTTAGTGCAAGTGTGTATACGTACATATATACGTGAGACAACAATTACAATACGTGTCTAACAATAATTAGAATAACTGAAATTGGAAAACAAAAAATGGAATGAGAAACAAAAAATGGAAGATCTGGGAACCTAGCTTAAAGTTGGCGAGGGGATTTTTTAACTCCAGCCCGTAAATTCGTTCTCGTTGGTGTTACTCTGGTGTTATTTGAACCAGGTGAATCCCCGCGTGTTGCTGCGGGATATTTTGTATAAATTTATATGATTATTTGATACATTTGTGATTTCAACCTTTTGACACGAAGGTATATTATTCTATGAATTTTATTTTATCTATGCATTTGCAATAACGGCAGACTTTTTTTTCTTGCGTTGCTGCAAACCAAATAACCGGAGGACTTGCTGGTGACCGAAATACAAAGGCAAAATAACATTCAAAAATAAAATTATATTCAATTTTAATGGAAACGCTTAAAAATAATAAACTACCCACGCCGACAGTCAACACCCAGCCAACACATTTGCTGCCGGAAAAAACAGATCAGGACTTCAAAATAAAAACTGAAAAAGTAGATCACATGATTTAGGTGGCTGCCTGGCTGGGTAGCGACACCCTCTAATCCTCCACGCGACATCAACTATCGGCGAGTGAAGCATCCGCGCGAGCTCCTCGTCAGACTTCTCCTGCGCCCTGGCCGGCCGCCTCCACGGCCACCGCTGCCACATCCTCCCTGTTCTCCTCGCTGATGCCAATCTACAAATCGGGAAGGGGAGGTGACGCACCTGAAGCATTATCGTATTCCTGCGACCTGGCCGCCTCCATGGCTGCCGCTACCGCCTGTAGATCGGGAAGGGGAGGTGACACACATGAAGCATCCTCGCCAGCTCCTCGTCGGATTCCACGGCCACCGCTGTCGCATCCTCCCCCTTCTCCTCGCCGATGTCGGTCTGCAGATCGGGAAGGAGAGGTTCCTGACGGAGGAGGAACACCACCGGCTCGAGGGGATGTGGACGAGCCATGTCGCTGGCAGTTTGAGGTGGAGTAGCGACGCCTGTAGGGGAGGCACAGGCTTGGGGCAATTTATGGTAGTGGGGAGGCAAGGCTGTGGGAAGTGAGGGGGCACGGCGGACGTTTGAGGTGCTGGCTTCGTGATGGAGTTGAGGGGACTGCGGGCAGCTGCGGTGGGCAGGCGGCGGATGGAGAAGAAGGGACGCCGTGGGTGGAGGAAGGGGCGTCGGGGGAGGAGGTGGGGGATGACGTCAACAGATGACGTGGATGGCTGTGAGTAGAGAGAATTGGCTAATGGGGTGCTCTTATTATGTTTTGTATGATTAATTGAAGCGTATTGTGCAAAGTGGCATTGGCACTTTTCACTGGCCGCATCCTGTCGAAACATCTGGAGGGTGACAGACGTACATATTTATAAGTCTTAAGTACGTGTAGTAGACACATATACATAGATATTTAATGCAAGTACGTATACGTATATATATATATATACACGTGAGACAGGATTCAGTTCGCACGGCCAGGATCTCGAGATATAGTCACTACCGGATTCCGAGCCTTCGCCGAGAGCCGGCATCCTCTCGGCGAAGGGCTGTTTCCTCACGGCGGAGCCTTCACCGAGAGTTTGCTCTCGGCGAAGGGCTCTCGGCAGACTCCAGCCGGCGAAGGCCCCTTCGCCGAGAGCCGTGGGTCCCCCTCTCGGTGGATGTGTGCCGAGTGGTCACAATAGCTCTCGGCGAAGATAGTTTTTGAAAACAAAAAAAAGGCGCAGGGGGCCACCGCGGCCCCCACCGCCTGGCCGCCCCCGCACGCCACCACCGCCGCGCGCACACACACACACAGAGAGGGAGAACCCGGAGCCGGCCACCACCTAGATCCGCCGCCGCCGGAGCCGGCGAAGGAGCTAGCTGCAGGCCGTCGCCGCACGCCACCACTGTCGCGCATACAAACAAACAAACAAACACACACACACACACAGAGAGGGAGGACCCGGAGCCAACCATCGCCTAGATCCGCCGCCGCCAGAGCCGGGTCGAGGCTGTGCCGCCGGGTTGTCGAGGCGCACGGGGGCCGGATCCGCCGCCACCGCGCCTCGCCTCGGCGCTACTCCTCGCCACGAGGTGAGGGGCGAGCGGAGGGGGAAGGAGGGGGACGGCGCGGCTGCGCCGGCGAGAGGGAGGGAGAGGTGGGGGAGGCGGTGGATCTGGAGGGGCGACGGAGGAGGAGGCGGCGGCGGCCGGAGAGAGGAGGCGGCGACTGCGGGTCGAGAGGGAGGGGGAGCCGGCTTAGGGTTTTTGGGTGGGGGTGCCGGATATATAGGAGGGGGAGTTGGCTGTGGTGGGCTGCCGGCGGGAAATGGGCCTCCGGCCCAATGCTGCTTCGCCGAGAGCCCAATAAATGGCTCTTGGCAAAGATATTTTTCTAAAAATTTTCTAAATTAGTTAAAAATAGCAAAAAATTCTCAAAAACTTAACATAACACTAGATATGTTGTGTATTACTTATAAAAAGTTGTTGTGGTCAAACTCAAATTTAAATTTCTCTAATGTACCAAACCTAGTGACATGAGTTCAAATTCTCTGAAACTTCTCGTGAGATGTTCCGGTTTCTAAACAACGTACGTGTCAAAGTGCTCAAAATATTCTCAACTTTTTACCACAACCTCGACATATGATATAATGAGCGCTCGACAAAATTCGTGATTTTCAAACTTCATTTGAATTTTATACAATTTTAAAACCTTTCTACGACACGATCTTTATCATGATCAGAGAACAAAATGTTTGAATTTTAGTTTCGTTACGTGTACATGGTCTTAGAGATGTCTCATGAACATGAATCTCATTTTTCCAACAACTTTACTTTACTCTATGATTTCATGCACTTGCAGTTCATATCGGACGTCTTCGAAAAATTACCTAGAATGAAGTAAAATTTTTAAATATAGCAAACAGAGATAAAATTGCGTCAAATTTGAACATATCCTTTGTATAATTGCATGTTGATGATAAAAAAAGTTTGAAGGTGAAAAAGTGTTTTTTTTAAAAAATTTCTTCGCCGAGAGCAAAAAAAAACTCTCGGCGAAGAATTTTTTCGCCGAGAGCTAGTTGGCTGGCTCTCGATGAAGAATTCTTCGCCGAGAGTTTTTTTTCTCTCGGCGAAGAATTTCTTCGCCGAGAATTTTTTTTTACTCTCGGCAAAGAGCTCTTCGCCGAGAGCCCAAGGGTAGGCTCTCGCCAAGGAATTTTACTATCGGCGAAGGCTCGGTTTCCGGTAGTGAGTCAAGCGATTTGCCCAAAATAAAACAAAGACCAAGTCAAGCGGATCGCCGTGGTGGGAGCTCTATCTATGTCGTGGTGCCGCGCTTCCCGCCGGCCGACCCCGCGCTCGTTGCGGGCACCGATTGGCTTCATCCGCCGGCGGCTCCGCGAGCGCCACCGTGGCACCGCACCGCACACTCTCGATCAGTTTCCTCTGCGATGTCTGGCGGGGCACGTGCTTCATCCTCGTCTCCAACTTCCGTTCGCCGCGGCTCCGTGCAGTGCCTGGCGGCCTCCGCCGCTGCTGAGCGCTAGATGCTCGCCCCCGACGCCATGGCCGCGTCCGCCTGCGCCGGGAACCCCCAAGCATGACATGTCCAGAGGCTGCACGCTCTGCTCACGGATAGGCACCTCCGTCGTACGTGCCCGTGCAGCCAAAACGCCACCGCATGTAATCATTCCTTCTATAAGGAATGAATTCCCAAAGTGGGTTTTCCACAACCGATAGGTGCAACTTTCTTTATCCTATGGCTGTTGTTGCTTTGCGATTCGCGCAAGTCAACTCGGCACCTTCCACCCGCCTGCCTCGCGCTGGCCCGAAGTTGCCCATCTCCCTCCCGTCCGTCGTCTTCCAACTCCATCCCGCGCCGCCGTCTTCCACATCCACCTGCTGCCTTCAACCTCCCATCGCTTCTCCGGCCGTATCTCCAGATCTCGCTTCCCACCTTGTTTCTTGAATCGAGCAACCCGAGCATGCTATTTTCCCTTTTGGTAGGCACCTTAAATTGTTTTTCTGAATCAAGACGAACTGAATCTGTTCTTCTGATTAATATTTGTTTTTCTTTCGATTGAATCCAAGCAACTCGATCGATTGGATGTGTTCAGATTTTCAGAGCCGTCGGTAGATCGAGGAGGGATGAGGGAAAAGATGGTCGTGGCGGCAGCAGAGGATGCGGCAGACGGCATGGCGGGCAAGGCCGAGGAGATGGCGGCTGACGGCATGGCGAGTAGGGTCGAGACGGCGTCGGCGGCGACGAAGGAGGAGGTGGAGGCGGAGATGGCCGCAGAGTCCGGTGTGAGGTGGCGTCGGGACGGAGGTGACCAGGGTGGGGCAGCACCGATAAATGCCTACGAGGCAGGTCTCGCGAGGCACATAGGCGACCGGACGGGCGGTCAACGAAGATCGGCGCGGGGCAGTTTGTGCACGAATGTTAAAGCAAGATGAATGGTTCCAGATAAAGATAGGTGCACATGTTGGTTGTGGTTTGTATTTTTCGATTAAACAGGAGCAGTGGATGCTTCAGAGATGGCTGTCTGTTGGGGAATTGGGTAAAAACCTTTCACCCTCGAAACTTCGGAGTAGTTTGGACTCTTGCGAATTCGTGAAAGTATTCGTGAACAAACCTTCGCGTCACTGCTCTGTTTCGTAGGGAGAAAGTATTCGTGAGGGTGTTTTGTTATTTTTGTATGATTCACTAATCCTCTGATATTATGCGAAATGATCGCCGAATGAGTGTCGGATCGCGGGTCTGTTTCCTGTTTCAGGACAGTGGGAACCTGTCGGTTTCGGGGATTATGGCGAAGGAAACTTCGGATATCATTGCTGATTCAAGGATCTCTGCGGAATTCGGAGAGGTTTTACTTCGGGACTGACTTCGGCGATTCGAGACGGGAATCTCAACAACTGGATGTCTTCGCAGATATGAAGCGGAAGCCACGAACGAGCTAAGTCAAAGGGGCGGTGCCAAAAGTCCGGGTTTCAAGTGTGAATAGATGGCAGGCTTGTAATTGTGTGAAATTAGCCCCGTAAATCACAGGATGTAAAAGACGTTCATGTACATATTCACAGCGCGAATATTCTTCGGATTCGAGGGTAATCTCGGAATGTAAAAGTCCCTTCGTCTCCCTATAAAAGGGGACTCGAGGGCACGTGTAAAGGGATGGACAACTTTTGAGGCGAGTATAGACTTTCGGGGATTCCTTGTCCCCTCTTTCGTTCTTACTTTCGTGTGTCCATTCCGGAATCTTGTGTTTGGGGATCCCATCCGATTTTCGGACCCCCCAACATTGGCGCCCACCGTGGTCTCAGCCGAAAACCAACTCACGATGCCTCCACAGAAGAAGTCCAAGAAGAATACACCCACTGAAGCTAACCAAGAAGATCACCACACTGAAGAAGACAATGGAATCTCTCTTACTGCAGAACCTTCGCAAATTACAAACCAAGAAAGAAGAGCAAAGCTGGAAGCTCTTCAGAAAGCATGATCTGAAAAAGCGGCGCATACTCTGGAACCACTCACTGAAGAAGGGGCTGATGAAGAAGATGATTAGGCTATTGACAGAGCTGGAAAGAGTGCACCAAAAAGTACTGCAGCTTCAGAAAGAGAAAGAGAGATTCGCGAACCAGCTGGAAGCAAAAAGAAGAGCTTCAGAAAAGCTAGAGAAACTTAACCAAGCAAAAGAACAAATAGAAAGAATGCAAAGATAAATCGATGAAATGAAAGAACAAGAGAACAGTTCACTGTGGCGTGATTCACCACACCAGAACTCTGGCCAAAACAGAAGAACTTCAAGAGAAAACTTCTTCGTGGGTAACAGAATCTCGCAGTTCGCGGATCCAGACTCACCACTCTCACTTGGGTTGCAAATAGCACCATGGCCACCAAAGTTCAAACCAGTCTCTCTCCCGAAGTACAATGGGTATGGAAACTCTAGACAGTTCCTCATGAGATATGAATCAATCGTGAATTCAGCAGGAGGAGATGATGTCACACTGGCCAAATCCTTCATCATTGCTTGCGAGGGCCCAGTCCTCAACTGGTACTCTCTATTACAACCACACTCAATCTGCAGCTGGATTGACCTCAAGACAAAGTTCATCCAAGCTTTCCAGATATTCCACAAAACTGCGGCAAAATCATCAAACCTGTACAATTGCAAGCAAAAAGATAGAGAACCATTGCAGAGCTTCGTAAGAAGATTCATGTAGCAAAGATCCCAGATCCCAGAAGCAGATGACAAGACAACAATATAAGCATTGATGAAAGGCCTGACTACAGGACCAACAGCTTCGCACTTAACCCGAAAGGAGCCTAAGAGTATTGATGAACTCTTTCACGAACTAGAAGAATACATCAAGTCCGACGAAGATCATCGAAGAAGAGTTACTGAACGAAATGAAGCAAGGCAAGGCAATAGAGGAACAACATGGAGACCTCATTCCCAAACCCCACAAAATATCAACAATGTGGAAAATCCTCAGTTCAACCAGGACAGCAGACCGAGCACAAGAGGTGGTTTCCCGTCAAGAGGAAGAGGAAGGGGAAGAGGACCCCCAAAAGTTTAGAACCATGATCCAAGAGATCCGTATTTCTACTGCTGTTATCATGGAAGAGGCCACAGCACCGAAGCGTGTCCAGAAACCAAAAAGAACATAGCAAGAATCCAACAAGAAAAAACATGATGAATATTGCCTCCACAATGTCGAACCAATTCTGTCCAAACGTCTTGCAACCGCAATTCATGGGTCCTCAACCAAATCCAGTCACAGTTCAACAGTTTCAGCAGGCACAGTCATCCTGGCAGCCTTCACAGCAATTCTATCCTCGGTCTCAGGCAATTCAGACCATTCAGCAACTGCAACCAGTTCAAGAAATATTGCCGCCACCACCAGATAATTCATCAAGACCAGAGTTGAGTTCAAGAAGCCATAACTCGAAAGCATTGCTCTCTTTCAGAACTATCATGCCTATCACAGGAGGCTCAGCCATGGAGTTCAAAACAAAGAGGCAAAGAAACAACTATTTCAGATCTGTGAACACAATCATCAATGATGGTCCAGCAGCGCGACCAGAATGGGCCAAAGTACTAATAACTTTCACCGAACAAGATTTCAGATTGAAGGCAATAGACCACAATGATGCCATGGTCATCGAGGTGAACATAGCTGGATGGGTCATTGGAAAAGTTCTGGTGGATAATGGAAGTTCGGCAGATATTCTATTCATGAAAACTTTCGAGAAAATGAGCTTGAGTCAACACATACTGCAGCCACCAGAGTACCCATTACTGGGTTTCGGAGGAAAACCAATCAGGCCGGCAGGAAAGATATCTCTACCAGTATCCTTCGGAGATCTGGACAATGCTAGAACTGAGACTCTAACCTTTGACGTAGTCGACATGTATCACCCCTACTTCGTGATTTTCGGAAGAGGGTTCATCAATAAATTCGACGCCGTGATAAGGCAACAGTTTCTGTGCATGAAAATCCCGGCACCCAACAAAATCATCACAGTATTCGGCGATCAACAAGAAGCCAGAAATATTGAGAAGGGCTTCACACCAGGTCAAAGCAATGTGCATCAGTTGAACTCCACCGAAGAAAAGAAAGAACCCTATGTTGAGGCCAAGAGGGATAAAGAAAAAATTGAGATGGCTGCTGACGGCGAAACGAAGAAAGTGTACTTAGATGATATGCTAGATAGAGCAGTGGTGATAGGGGCTCATCTAAGTCCCGAAGAAGAGAAAGAACTGGTTCAGTTCCTCAACAAAAACAAAAACGTCTTCGCTTGGTCAGCCAAAGACTTGCATGGTGTCGATAGGGATATCATTGAACATGCCCTAGACACAGATGAGAGAATAACCCCGAAAAAGCAAAGACTCAGGAAAATGTCTAAAGAAAAAGTCAAGGTAGTAGAAGTTGAGGTGCAGAGACTTCAGGACGCCAAGGTGATCAGAGAAGTCATGTATCCTGTGTGGCTGGCTAATACTGTACCAGTTAAGAAGAAAAATGGAAAGTGGAGAATGTGTGTGGACTTCACAGATCTGAATAAAGCTTGCAAGAAAGATGACTTCCCCTTAGAAAGGGTGGACAAGGTCGTTGATGACGCTGCGAACAGCGAAATGCTATCACTCCTGGACATGTTCTCAGGATATCATCAAATAAGGGTGCGAAAAGAAGACGAGGAGAAAACAAGCTTCATTACCCCTTTCGGAACCTTTTGTTTTGTCAGAATGCCAGAGGGTCTAAAGAATGCAGGATGCGCATTTTCAAGAATGATAGCAATAGTGCTTCATCCACAGCTTTAGAGAAACATTCTAGCATACGTCGACGACATAGTCGTCAAAAGTATTCAAAGAAAAGACCACATTAGCGATTTGGCAGAAACCTTTGCGAACCTCAGAGCAGCAAATCTTAAGCTGAATCCTGAGAAGTGTGTCTTTGGCATTCATAAGGGAAAAGTTTTGGGGTGCTTTGTTTCGACAAAAGGCATTGAGGCAAATCCTGACAAAATCAAGGCTCTAGTTGAGATGCAAGATCCTGTTTCGGTAAAAGATGTGCAAAAGTTGACAGGGAGAGTGGCCGCCCTTAACAGATTGATCCCCAGAGCTGCAGAGAGAAGTTTGCCTTTCTTCCAAGTTCTCCGAAGTTCCAAGAACTTTCAGTGGTCCGAATCTCAGAAACAAGCTTTCCAAGAACTCAAAGACTATTTGTCAAATATGACTAAGCTATGCCCTCCAGAGCCAAAATCGCCGCTCCTACTGTACTTGTCTGCTTCAAATTCGGTCGTATGTGCTGTACTAGTGCAAGAGAAAGAGGAAGAAGGAAAGCTGAAACAAATTCCAGTATATTTTGCTTCGGAAGCTCTTTCGGGATCTAAACTCTTCTACTCTGAATTAGAGAAGATAGCGTATGCAGTCGTGATGGCTGCAAGAAAACTGAGGCACTACTTCGAGGGTCACAGAATAAGAGTTATCACGAACCAGCCACTGAATGACCTATTCAAGAACAAAGAAGCATCAACCCGAATCATCAAATGGGCTGCTGAACTATCAGAATACACAGTTGATTTCGAGAGAAGAAGTGCAATCAAATCGCAAGTCTTGGCAGATTTCGTCGTGGACTGGACATCGCCGAATCATAATTCTGGCGAAGAAATAGTCACACCTTAAAGGGATTTCCTACCTAAAGGCCTGAGACAACAACAAGTTGTGGCTTAGATCCCACCTTGAAGGGACATCCTACCAGAAAAACGGGAACAACTGAAGGTTGTGGCCCAGAAAGTACAAATGTTCATGTTCAAGATTTTTTGTGTGAAAAATTATAAAATAAAGTCAAAGTTACCTCGGTCGAAAGAGCAAATTAGCATGATAGCGAACATTCATGAAGAGTTATACAAAGTTTTTTAGCAAAGTTGCTCTAGCTGAGAACATTCTTCCAAGGGCCAAAGGGCTCAACCATCTTCAAAAATTAGTAATCGCAAAGAACGGTTGAAGCAACTGAGGGTTGCGATATCAACCTAGGCAAGTATGCCAAGCGAGCGCAAGTCCACAAAATTCATGAAACAAATTTTGTCGACTTACATTTGAAAGGAATTATCAACCTTTGGGATTCTGCGAAATTTTGCATGAAAACAGCAAGGTGGGGAGGGTGACGTTTTTTCTTAAAAAACGAGTTTATTGCTTTAGTTTCATACAAAATTTCATAAAAGTAAAATTACATAGCTTCAAAGAGCTGAAGAGTTCAGAAAGGAAGTTCAATGATACAACCTGGTTTACGACCCCTTTCTTCGGTAATGGCACTAGCATAAGCAAAACTAAAGTCGCCAGTTATAGGGCTAAGGGGCTCCGTCTTCACGAAAGACTGTGAACTTGAAGCTTCGCTGGTAAGGGCATAACCATCTCGTTGAAGGAAAAACCAGCTAAGTTGAAAACTACGCATCGAGTAATACTGACAACATTCAACCCAAAAGTCAGAAAATCTGCATCCAGGATTAGCTTCTTTGTACAATCGCCAAGCTTCACCACTAACTATTTGATCCTGGCGATGGATTCGCAAAGGTATCACATCCTGCACAGGCCCACCTTGCAGGACCTGCGCAGGTTAAAGATTTACAAGACAAATGTTTAGAGGGGGGGTCGCATCCCACGAATGTACAAGTTGCAGTGTTTCAGCATCAAAATCAACAAACTAGAACAAGTGTAGCTTCATCCAACGATGTCAACCTTAGGGGAGTTGGTCTGATGATCAGAACTTTCTTCCCCTCCATCATCCTGGTCATCACCGCTACTGCTGTTGCCGCTACCAGCACTTCCCGAACCATCTTCTCCATCATTGGTATCGTCATTCTCCTCAGATTCAGAGGATGATTCTTGACTTTCTGCAGCCTTAGCACGCTCCTCCTTCTGAATCATCTGAAGAAACATGAAAAGAAGTTAATAAAAATCAAGAGAGAAATGTTCGTAAGGTAACAGAACTTCAACAAAGTTTAAAGCAGCAACCTCCTCGAGTTTATCACGGGCGATCTTCTTCGCAAATTCTTTACCAGTTGCAATACAGAACTCCTTCGCGAACTTAATCTACAGAGCCCGGACATCCTCGTTGGCACGAATGACTGAAGTACTCACAGCATTAGGAAATCGAGAAAGCGTCCCACGAAACTTCACAAGATCAACACAATCAAAGTCGTTGAGAATCTTCAAAAGACTTTCTATTGAGAAGAGAGCAGCGAAGTCGCTAGCTCCTGAGGTAACATCGGGAAGAGCTTGGAATTCCTTTAGCATCCAGTCCATTAGATCAGAGATTTCTCCACTTTCAGGGAACGGGCCTGGACGGACACCAAAGTGCTTCAAAGCTTCCGTGTACTCCTCAAATAAATGTTTAAGATTTTCCTTAATCTCATCAACATCTTTACTCAAAGTTTCATTCCGCTCAGAAAGAGCCTTTTCAAGATCTTGAATCATCTGTTCTTTTGTGCTCAAAGTTTTCACAAGCTTAGAATTTTTCGATGAAAGGTCTTCAACAGTTTTTGCGTTCTTATCAGATTCCTTGCGAAGATTCTTAATCATCTTCAGGTCATCTTCGTGAGTCTTGTTAAGCTTCTCAAGATCTTTCTTTGAATCCCGAAGAGCAGCTTCAGCGAGCCTTTTTTCATCTTGGCATTTCTTCAAAGAGTCAGCAAGCTCTGCGATCCGTTGCTCTAAATCAATACTTGAAACCTGAGCCTTGTTGAGCTCACGCTTCAGCTTCTTAGATTCGCCAGAGAGCTTCCCAACAAGCTCCTCCTTTTCGAGGAGCCGTTCAGAAACGACCTTGCCAACAATGGACGCCTTCAAGTCATAAGTCTTCTTGAAACTAGCAAGCTCAGAGGATGAGAGTTTCCGAGCATTTTCTTCAAAAACTGCAAAATTTCATAAAGGTTAAGATAGCAAAAAAAATTAAGAAAAGCAAGGAGACCACCAAAGTATAAAAAGATGGAAGTAGTATGCAAACCTGTCGAGTTAAGTCTCCGTAGGGGAATCTGATCTATGGGGTCAGAAATCGTCAAAGATTTCTGGACAGGGGAAGAAGCGTGCTTTTCAGCAGTAGAGGGTGCTTCGCTGGACAACCGGAGTTTCTTCTTCGGGACATCCACTCCTGTTTCATCCACAAATTCAGGGGACGTCCATAGCAAGGAAAATCTAGGAGCACCATCGTCTGAGTCAGCCACCTCACCCCTAACACTTAACAATTCGCCTCTAAAAGACGTACCAAAACTTTCGTTGTAAGCCGTAATAGACGGGGTAGGATCTTGACCTTCAGGAATCTCTTCTCGATTTTCAATCTGTAAAGGGTTTTTATCTAGATCACCATCTTTCCTCACTGTGCGCTCCAATTCTTCAGCGAACTTCGGAGAAGCATCTTCATTGGTAATAGGAGCTCCGGAACAGCCAGCCTCAGCCACAGCACCAATCGCAGAATCAGCTTGAGCTTCCTAAACTTCGAGAACATCGTCTGAAAAAGTTTCAACATCAACATATTCATTCTCAGAACTTGGAGTATAGACAGGACGAACACCGAACCTCAATGCACAGCACAAGCAAAAAGAGAAACCTATTTGGCAAGGTTCATCAACCGTCTCCTCATCAGAAAAAGCCGAAGGGACGCGCCGGACAACAGCAGCAGCAATTTTCTTCACAGCCTTCTTAGCTTTTTTCTTGCCTAGCTGCGCAAGACTCGAAGCCGCCTGAATCTCAGCATCGGAAATATCTTCGGAAGCCTTCCTCTTCCTCTTGCTGGACTCCAAAGGCTTAGTCTTCCCTGGGCGAACGGAGGGAGAAGAAGCGTCAGCCGCGATGTTTTTTGCCTTGTCCTTCTTCGAAGCTCTCTTTCGTGGAGCCTTAGGTGCAGCAGCCAAACAAACGGCTACGGCAACAGCCGGAATCTTCTTATCCACACCGGGCGGGTGAGATCGGAGAGAACTCTCAGCACCGAGTTCTGAAAACACGCGGTTAACTCTTCTCTTGTGCTTCACAATATTCTTGTAGGATTTATACTCATTGAGAGTAGATTCACCAACCATCGCATTAACCCTCTCCTCAACATCATGAATGAAGTCTTCAAGGGTTTGACCATCTTCAAGTCACAAGTTAAATCGTGGAAATGGCACTTGCTACGAAGCCCAGTCCACATCAAGGAAAACAATGTTTGAAGGCTTCCAGCCATAGGATAAAGGCCAGACTCCAGCTACAACAAATTCTTCAATAGTATCGTGGCCTCCGAGAATGGTGCTGGCCAGGTAGAAGGCATTTTCGCAACTCTTGAAACCAAGAGTTCGGTTGTTATATGTGGCAGTGCAAACAGCAGTCACTGGTGCCATTGGTGAATAGAACGGATAGGATGGTCCAGTGTATCCAGAAACTTTGGACATGTCTACCTTCACATAAAACCAGAAAGAACTCCAGTCTTTGGAGAAGTTAGTCTTGCTGCAAGGTACAAGCTGGATTCTTGTAAGGCCTTGATGCGAATTTTTCCTTCGAGTGTTGAAAGTGCAACAGGCATAGTTCGCTTCGTAGTACTTTCCATCATCAAGCTTAAGAATGTCCTTCTCAATCACAAGCTCGAATATACGAGCGAATATATCGGCACCAGCTGTGCACTTAAAAGTCTTCATGATCCAAAAGAACTTTGAAAGTTCAAGGAACGAATTCGGTGTCAATTGATGCATTTTCACAGAAAACTTCTCAAGAATAGAGGGTAGATGAGGATCACAGGGAAATCTGAGTCCGCAAGTAAAGAAATCTCTGAAAACAACGACTTCGTCGGCTTCAGGAGCAGGGACCTCTTCATCAGCAGGAGGGCGTCCATCACCAGCAGGGAAAAATCCAGCATTCGCATATTCCGTAATAATTTCAGCTGTGACCTTCGACTTGCCAAAGACAAAGGCTGGGGGATAAGACTTAACCTTGGCAGCAACGAGTTCGCTTAGATCAACTTCAATGTTGGAGAGATCTTCGTCACAACCAGATCTATTTTCAGACCTTATCTCCCCGTCTTCGTGACTGCCAGAATCGCGAATGGTTTCGACAGCCGGATCATCGAAACGTTTTCTCCGGTTGGCAGGACACCAGCAGCAGCCAATACCTCAGAAGTCATCGGTCTAGCAGTACTTTTAGTACGAGCCACCTACTCGACAGTAAAGCAAATGCAAAACGCATATCAATATATAAGAAACGAAAACCTACGAAATAGTAGACTAATAAACGAAAAAAGAAAAGAAAGCAAAATACCTTCGAAGACCAAAGAAGCTCCCGAACTTCGGGTGTCCTGAAACTTTACGCTGCAAACGCCTTCGAAAATCAGAAAGTACGACGGAACGGTGAAATAAAATTACCGCGTGCGGCCTCTATATATAGGGCAGGAGGGGGGTAGTTTCAAGAAACCGTCTCGAGATGACCGTTGCGCATTTTGAGGGGGACGTGTGTATACTCCGACGTTCCGAGGGTGACGTTTTTTACCGAAATTCTAATGGCTAGTGTTGGGGAATTGGGTAAAAACCTTTCACCCTCGAAACTTCGGAGTAGTTTGGACTCTTGCGAATTCGTGAAAGTATTCGTGAACAAATCTTCGCGTCACTGCACTGTTTCGTAGTGAGAAAGTATTCGCGAGGGTGTTTTGTTATTTTTGTATGATTCACTAATCCTCTGATATTATGCGAAATGATCGTCGAATGAGCGTCGGATCGCGGGTCTGTTCCCTGTTTCAGGACAGCGGGAACCTGTCGGTTTCGGGGATTATGGCGAAGGAAACTTCGGATATCATTGCTGATTCAAGGATCTCTGCGGAATTTGGAGAGGTTTTACTTCGGGACTGACTTCGGCGATTCGAGACGGGAATCTCAACAATTGGATGTCTTCGCAGATATGAAGCGGATGCCACGAACGAGCTAAGTCAAAGGGGCGGTGCCAAAAGTCCGGGTTTCAAGTGTGAATAGATGGCAGGCTTGTAATCGTGCGAAATTAGCCCTGTAAATCACGGGATGTAAAAGACGTTCATGTACATGTTCACACCGCGAATATTCTTCAGATTTGAGGGTAATCTCGAAATGTAAAAGTCCATTCGTCTCCTTATAAAAGGGGACTCGAGGGCACGTGTAAAGGGATGGACAACTTTTGAGGCGAGTACAGACTTTCGGGGATTCCTTGTCCCCTCTTTCGTTCTTACTTTCGTGTGTCCATTCCGGAATCTTGTGTTTAGGGATCCCATCCGATTTTCGGACCCCCCAGCACTGTCGATTTACATCAATGCAATCGTAGTCTTGTAGACAGCACTGTCTTCCGCATTTGTAATGTTTCTTTACTGGTTAATTAGCAATCCAATCCAATCCAATATTTACCTCGGAGGACAACAGGACGGAGGGCCACGGCAACGGCGACACGCGCGCGCCACGGGCCTGCGCCGCATGTTTGCGGGGCATTCAGCGGCGAGTACAGGCGCTAAAAGCGCCGCGCTGCCACTCGGGAACGGGCGGCGTTGAGACGACGACATCAGGCGGAGGCGCGCGCGGCGCATGCGCACGAAGCTGCGATCTCCGACGACGCTGGGCACGACGGCGGCGTCGCGGCGACGAGCGGGGAGGGCGTGCTGCGCACCGTGGGGGTGGACGGTATTTCATTTCCCGTCCGGGTCCCAGGCCACCTGGGCCGTCGGATCCCGTTTGCACGGCCAGGGATCTCCGAGACCAAGTCAACAGAGCAAAGCACTGGGCAGCGCATCCTCTGCAGTGGCCGCCCCGGCGTCCGCCGCTTGCACGCGACGCGCTAGATGCTCGCCGCCGCGGTTGCGTCCTCCTGCGCTGGGACACCCAAGCGCGACGTGTCCGGGGGCTGCCGCACGCCCCGTCTCCGAGACGCCCCGTCTCCCTCAAAGTGGCAGCGATCACATTGATCGGTTGCAGACAGGATGGCGGCGAGTCAACGGCGGCGGCGACACGAGCCTGGTGGAAAGAGGCACTCGGGCACTGGTGGCGCTGTTAGTCCATGACATTGGACACGACCTGCGATTTCCGACGATGCCGGGCGTGACGGCGCGCGCTGGGCATCTTCGTGTTGGGTGATGACCGTTCAGTTGGCAGACATTAGCTGAACGACGCTGTCATCCATGTATTGTGCAGAGATGCCATACAGTCTACTAGAGTATAAACGAAGTCACATGAATATTCAAAAGTCTTAAAATTTTAAATTAGAGTACATTAATAGTCATTTTGAAGTATTAAACAATGTGAATAAAAGAACTTTTGAACTAGAAAGTTTTAGAACTCGTCGAACTATACAATTTTGGTATAAAGCTCGTCTTCATCTGAAATTGTATGGAAAATTTATGAATTTATTTTCATCAAAATATTTTTAGGGGTCGCGATGTCACCATCCGCCACCGAAAATCATGAAAACGTTCTCCAGGAACATGTGATCGCATCACTCGCTTATGTAAAATGATTTCCAAGTGTGGATGATGGCATCACTCGCTCCCGAAAATATTTTGAAGGAGCGAACCGGATGCTTATAGTTACCCGTCCATTCGTAGGCGCGGATGGCAAATTTGCCCGCTCCTGGAAAAAAAAAGACGCTCCTACAAATCGTTTCTAGTAGTGGATCTACATTTTTAATGTGACCAGACCGGGATCAAGTTTGTCCAACAACTGTCTGGGCGTGTGATGCCACTGCATGGATTGAACCTACTAAAATTATATTATCCATTATATGGTTTTCAATCAGGGTCTGTTTTCTTAACAAACGTTTGAGATTTCATTATATTACTTCTCAATCACTTTTCTAAACCATTGGATCAACATCCAAGGGTCTGTCGGTTTTTTAGACCGGCAACCTACCAAGGGGAGTACCTGAGGTAGATGTTTGTGGCCTCGCCGAGATCGAAAACTCGAAGGAGAGATACGTGGCACACAATTTAGATAGGTTCGGGCCGCGAGGTGCGTAATACCCTACGTCCTGTATGCTGTGTAGCTCTGGATTGATTGGGTGTTGTTACAAGATGATGCGGATAGAGAGATAGGGGTCCCTGTCTCGCCTTATATAGTCCGGGAGGCAGGGTTACAAGTCGGTTTAGGGAGAAAAGTACTAGCAAGTCATACACGGCTAGGAGTACTCTACATGAATCCGGACATGTCTAGTTTCCTAACTGAGTACTAGCCCTCTGGTTGCCTTGTGCTCCACGCCGTCTTGCACAGTGTATCCCAAGTAGAGTAGTCGCAGGGGGCCCACGCAGTAGTCGGTTCCAGTACCCGCCTAGGTAGTGGGCCCTGGGATGTCCAAACGACAGGGTCCACATCTTTTTCCCCTTCTTTCTACCTTTTCTTTCCTTCATTCTTATCTCCTCTTTCTTTTTTCTCACTCGTGCTACTCCCCCGCCGCCGGCACCTCCCGGTCAGCTCCGGTGGCCTCGGCCGCCTCCACCGCCCAACACTAATTTGTTAGCCCCATATTCTCCCACCTCCTCCTCCGCCTCGCCCGTCTCTGGCGGCAATGTCTTTGGATCTGCACCGCCGTCTCTACCGCTCCTCCCGCACTAACCCGTCTCCGGCGTAGGGTTTTAAATTTCGGTAGGAAAAAATTTTCGTACCCTAGCGATAACAACGATACATCGGGAATTTCAAAGATTTTTAATTTTTTAATTATCTAGATTTGTTTTTGTTTGAAAAACTATTAAAATAATAATTTCAATCGATAAAATATTTTTTGAACTCTGCTGATAAAAGCAAAATTTTGGATTTTCCATGATATACCACCGGCTGGCGAGCCGCCCCTAATCCTCCTCTATGTCAGGAGATCACAGAGTAAGCCCCCCCCCCGCCCCCACCCCCACCTCAACTCCGGAACCCCAACCCTAAAGCTCGCTAGCGGCACTATCGGAGTTGGAGAAGAAGAGGTTGAAAAAGTGATTATGTGAGAGACTCAAATCTCAAGGATTTGAGGAGCAGCAAATCTGTTTCAATTAATGAGTGCAAAATTCAAAAACTAAGCCAGTGGGCCTCCACGGTTTTCATTAAGAAGAAGAAACATTTTCCCGGCTTAGAAAACCCCCGAACCCCAGTTTCACCGGCGAGGGGATTTTTTAAAAATCAACCCCATAATTCGCTCCAGCGAGGAATCGAACCTGGGTGGTTGCGACCATACCTCAGCTCCACTAGCCAACTAGGACCAGAGGGCTTTGGCATGAGTGCAAAATTCAAAAGTGAGGGTAAAAAACCGATGTGACCAAGCAGTGTGAAAACCTAGAATGACTTAGAAACCTAGAATGACTTAGAAATGTTGTTTTATTCTCATAGTGATATAGAACTTTCATTCTCATAGTGATATACTTAGAATGTTGTACTTCCATGTTTCTGACTTAAAATTTTGTGCAGAATATGTCGGCGGCATCGAATGATAGCCCGGCTGCACATGACATGCCGCCGTCTCAGCGGCCTCCGTTGGTCCCCGTGAGTGGACCGTGGGGGCAAGCGCCTCACGACTCTACTTACACGTGGTCGTCGTGGTCGCATGTTCTGCTGGGCATGGGGATGCTACCAACCGGCTCACCAGTTTACACATGACAGCAGCCGCCAGCTGGGGGGTCGGCGATGCAGTCGCCGCAGCAGAGCACTCGGCGCGGCCAGGGCCGTCACCGCAGGAGTGATTTATGGACTTTACATGCATTTGGACTAGTGGTTGTGGACTTATGTTGCATTTGTGGACTTATGGACTTTAAACTGTCTGTGATGCTTATGTGAACTTATGTGATGGTTATGGTGATATTTGAACTGACTGTGATGATTGTTGGTATTTCTTAACCTCACCACTAGTTGTACACCTAGCGTGAGCGTAAGATCCACCTGGGTATACCGACGGGTACGAAAGAATCCGCAAGCGCACGGAAATACCGCTGTAGCACTTCACCTCAGGAGTATTCCAAAGGGTATCGAATCCAAGGAACGGTGTGTACTACCTTCTATCCTATCTATGGTCCAAGGACACCAAGCCCCTGCTTGGGTAGAGAGATGATGGGGTGCTCGGTTCTAGGGGAGTAAAGCTGTAGGATCTCGCTTCGGACACCGGACCCTCCTAGCTATAATAGTCGGTTCACGGCAAATGGTCGCCTACACCTGTATCCGAACATGGGGGATTCCGAAAGGGTCCAATGGTTGTCACCACCGCGGCCTACCCCAAGACAAACCGTGGGATACAGGGCATTCGAAGGATAACCGTAGTTCAGACACCACATCTGCACCACCGATTACTACTATAGCGCGGCTACGTATGTCGACCCGTAGAAATACCATAGCACTCCGTATAAATATGGAGCGACGAACCCGCGAGTACGGCTATACCTCACCCGTCATTGACCCGAGGTGGCGCGAGGTCGAACGACTAAGCGCCAATGATTGTATTCCAACAAGATCTAACGAGATAACTCACACAATAGAATGCAGAATTATTCATCTAGTCAACAAGATCAAAGGATCGTGTCACGAAGAACACGAGCCTCTAAATGATGAACAGACGAAGAACTCAAGAACATGTCACCCATGCATGAATGTCACTTTAGTCTAAAAGGAAATACAGAAATACTCACTTTGCTCTAAATGAAGAACAAAGAAGAACTCCTTCATCATCACCCTCACTTCCCTCTCTACCTAGCACTCACACACACACACCCTACATGGGGAGAGACTTTTCCACACAGCCCATTAAAAAAGTTGCTTGGGACACACAGGCCACTAGAAAGTTTTTGTGGACATCCAAGCCATCGGGTGAACTTTTGTTGACGCATACCCCATTCCATCCGTCTTCTGTTAGTGTAGCACCGTTAATGGGTTATGACAGGTGGGGCCGCGCTGCAAAATGACCATCTTACTCTCCCTCCCTTTCAGCCTCAGGACACCGCATCACACCCCTCCCGCATCGCATCAGCAAACCTCTCTCGCATCTCATCCCTCCCGCATCCACAACCCTAGGAGAAACCCTAGCGGCTCGCGTCGGGCCGCAGCAGCTGCTCGCATGGCCAGCACACGGGCGTGCGGTGCGGCTGGCGGTGCCAGCACGCGCGGCGCGCGGTGTGGCTCGCGCCGCCAGGCGGCCGGGCACGCGCACGCGCGGGCCGTGCGCAGGCGGGGCCCAGGCGGGCGCGCGGTAGCAGCAGCACTGGTGGCGGGCGCGGCAGCAGCAGGACAGCGTGGCGGCGATGAACAAGAACGTGAGCAAGCGTCCAAACTGGCTTCCGGAAGGGTGAGCGATTCAATTCTTCCCCTTCTTGATTGATTGCTTGTTCTTAGACTAGCAGAACTGAGATTGATACTTAGTTCTTTGCATTTTATTCATCTGTAGGATGGACGCAAGTAGTAGCTTTCACTTAGAAATCTGGATTGTTACTCCTAATTGTCGGGGTAGTGGGTGGTTTCTGTTGGACAAAGTTGTGGATTCAGATGTCACCAACTTCACAGACCTGATTAATGAAATTGTCGACAAATATCCCTGTGATTACGGTGATGTAGTGAGGCTATTTTACTTCTGCATGGAAAATAAGGTGAACATTCAGATCTGCTCTGACCAAGAATTACTTCAAATGTTTGCAAAACATAAGGCTTGCAAGTTCTGTTTGTTGACTCTTGCTTATCATAGCCCAAGTAATGAGCCCATTGAGATTCCTGATTGGGATGTTAGTACCACTGTCTCTTCCATTGAACCTCCAATCACCCCTTCAGTTGTTTGTGCAAAATTACCAGAACCAAGCCAATCCACCCAAAATCAACTTAGTGAGCATGAATACCTAGCTAACCCAAACCCATTGAATGAGCATCTGGGAATTGATGATGAAGGGTTATATATTGACTGTGGTCCCCAACATCCCCCACCGCAGCCCAATCCTCTAATGCAAGCTGATAGTCCTATTGCTAGTGTTGATGCATGCTCAGATGATGACTCAGATGATGAATTAGATGAGGTTGAAATAGTAGAGGACATGGATGACATTGTCAAAGATTCACAGCCTAAACAAATGCTTGATGTTGATTATGACAAGAAGGACCCTCCCATGACAGAGGGGACTTTGTATCCAAACATGGCTGCTTTCAAGATTGCTTTAGCTTCTCATGCTGTCAAATACGAGTTCAATTATGACATTGAAACGAGTGAATCAGGGAGGTACAGAGTTAACTGCACATACAAAAGTAAGGGCTGCCCCTGGAGGATTCATGCATCAACTCTGAAGGATGATCTCACAGTTAAGGTAATCAGTTAGTACAATATTTGGATGTTTATTTGGCTTATATCTAATTTCAGTTATGTGTTTGCCTTATAATAACTGCTTTTAAATTTTATGGTTGTTTTGCAGGTGCAGAAAAACCCATGGCGTCATAATTGTTTCAGCACAAGGAGGCTGAAAGAGCTGTGTGTAGGGGTAACACAATTTTGGGTGTGTGATCAAGTGGTTGATTGGCTAAAGGAAAATGCAAATATTCATGTCACAGAGCTGCAAAGGAGGCTGAAAGATGAATACGAAATTGTGGTGCCCTACAAGAAAGTGTACAGAGGTAAAAATCTTGCCATGGATCAGATTTATGGGCCCTGGGTTGAATCTTTTGACAACCTATTTAGGCTTAAGGCACAGTTGGAAGAAACTAGTCCTGGATCTTTTTTTGTCATTGATCACCACACTGTCACCGATAAGAAAAGGTTTAATAGGTTGTTCTTTGCATTGAAACCATGTGTTGATGGTTTCCTTACAGGCTGTAGACCATATCTTGCTGTTGATAGCACATTTTTGACTAGAAGGTTCAGAGGACAGTTGTGCATTGCTTGTGCAGTAGATGGGCATAACTGGATGTATCCAGTAGCAGTTGGTGTGATTGACTCAGAAACCAATGAAAACTGGAAGTGGTTCATGGAGAAGCTGAAGGAAGCAATAGGCACCCCAGAGGGTTTGACATTTAGCACAGATTGTGGCACGGCAGTCATGCATGGGGTTAGTTAAGTTTTTCCAAATGCTGAACATAGAGAGTGTATGTGGCATTTAGTGCAGAATTTCAAGAAGAGGTACAGTGGAAAGGTTTTTGATGAGCACTTGTGGGCTTCTGCATACTCATGGAGCCCATACATGTTTGAGAAGCACTATCAAGCAATGGCTGAAGCTAAACCAGAGGCAATGAAATATCTGCAGGAGGAACACAAAAAACTTTGGACTAGGAGCCAGTTCAGTACATTGTCGAAGGTGGATTATGTGACTAATAATTTGGCTGAGTCATTCAATAACTGGATAAAGTCTGACAAGGGAAAGCACATGGATGACTTGATGGACACCATCAGGCAAAAGCTTTTGATCAAGTGGAATCACAGGAAGAAGGTAGCTATGAAGTTTGAAGGAAAGATTCTTCCTCATATTAGCAGGAAGCTAAGAGAAGATAGTTACAACCTTGATATTGATGTGATCACTAGCTCCCCAGAAGGTGTAGCAGAAGTTTGTGCTAAGGGAGTTACAGGCTACAGGTTTGTGGTTAATTTACCTGAGAGAACATGTTCCTGTAGGGCTTGGCAAGGGTCTGGAATCCCCTGCAAACATGCAATTGCATACATCACTTCAATTCCTGGAGCAAACCTGGACGACCATGTGGATGACTACTTCTCTGTCAACAAATTTAGAGCTGCATATGAAGGTTCTATCCCTTCTATTCCTGACAAGACCATGTGGCCCAAAGCAACTCATGGCTTCTTGATGCTCCCTCCCTTACTTATGTCCACAGGAGGAGGTAGGAGGAAAAATAGGATGAAATCAGCTACTGAGGGAGGCAGCAAGAGGAAGGGAAAGGGAAAGCTACATGAGTGCCCCATCTGCCATCAGTTAGGGCATCACTGGTACACATGTAAGAATGGAAACCCAGAAGATATAGCTGCAATGGAGGCTGAAAGGTACACTTAATTGCTGTAATTAAAATGTTCAAAGTGATTAACTTATCAACTTGCTTACTTTCTACTTTCATGTAATGCAGGGGTCCTCCAAAGAAAAAGCTTAAAAAGGCAGCAAGTTGTAACACAGAGACTAGTATTGTTGTTGTTACTCCATCAGAAATGGTCTTCCCATACAATGAGGCAGTGACCAATGCTACACATAAGAAAAAGAAGAAGGCAGCTACCAAAGAAAAATCATCGTCTACTTCAGGTTCCAGGAACAGCAAGGGGGCAGCTACCACTACATCAAGTTCTACTCCTGTCTGTACTTCTAGCAGGTAACTGTCCATTTGTTTTCATATATATCTATTTTCATGCTGTTATGGCTAATAACATAAATGTACAGATATGGAACTGGTTCCAATAACCCTATTCTTCCAATCCAAGTCTTGCCATCGGTTGCTTCTCATGAAGGTACAACAACTACAGACACGACGCCCTTTTCACCAAGGAAGAAGATGGCTGTGAAGAAGAAACTGACACCAAGGAAGCTTCAAATTGCAGCAGCTAGTCCAACCACTCTAGATAGCCCTTCTTCCAATACCAGAAGCAAGAAGCAACTTAATATGCAGTGAAAGCATCCTGCATCAATGTTGGCGTTTTTGTTATGTTCATGTGATCTTTTGGTATGATGTAATGCAAAATCAATGACTTAGCTATTGTAAATTTGAAAACCAGTAAAGTAGTTGTTATGTGATGAAAACCAGTTATGTGATGGAAACTTAGCTGCTGAGATGCTTGTGAGATGAAAAATCTGGAGATATTTGTGAGATGAAAATCTTTAATGTTGTGTTGGTTAAATATTTCTGAGATGAATATTTGCTCAGTTGGTTTGTTTAAATAAAAGCTGCTGCGTTGGTTAAATATTTGTGAGATGAAAAATATTTAATATTGTGTTGGTTAAATATTTCTGAGATGAATATTTGATCGTTTGGTTTATTTAAGAAAAAGCTGCTACATTTGTTAAATATTTGTGAGATGAAAAATATTTAATGTTTAGTTGATTAAATATTTCTGAGTTGAATATAATTTGTGAGACGAAAATTATTTGATGCTATGTTCATTAAAATTTGTGAGATGCGATTTTTTCCTCTCCATGAGTTAATGCGCTAATTTATTTGCAGTGAAACGGAGTGAGGGCAAGATGTTCATTTTACAGCATGGCCCCACCTATCATAACCCATTAACGGTGCTACACTAACAGAAGACGGATGGAATGGGGTATGCGTCAACAAAAGTTCACCCGATGGCTTGGATGTCCACAAAAACTTTCTAGTGGCCTGTGTGTCCCAAGCAACTTTTTTAATGGGCTGTGTGGAAAAGTCTCGCATGGGGAATGAGTGAAGAGGAGCGGAGAGGATGGATGTGTCTCTCATTCTAGCCCCCTCCCCTCATATTTATAGGCTAGAGAGGGTAGGAGGAGCCCCCAAGGCTGCTGGGCGCGCCCCATGCCGTGCTGCCACGTGTCCAGGTGAGAATCGACCTTCTGACGCCCAAAACCAGCGAGAACTGGGGTATCCAAGGCCTGAACCGGTGCAAAATAGAGAAAACCAGGCGGTCTGGTTGGTGAACCGGGCGCAGACCAACACTGGACCGCGGGCAGACCGGGCGAGCCGCGTGGACAGCACCACCGCCTCGACCCGCGCCTACCGCGTCGCGACGCGTGTCCCGGCCGGGGCTTTCCCGCGCACGGGCGGATCGGCGGGGCCGGCGGCTGCCATCGCGACGGCGACACGTGGCGGCCGGGGGAGGCCCGCGCGCGCCTGCGTCACCGATCCGCAGCAGCGTGCGGTGGCCAACCGCGTCCCGCCACGTGGCCGCTGCTGGTTCGTCCGCCCGTGGGGTGTTGCATGGTACTGTAGCGATGACGTCAGCTGTTCTGTCTTTTCCCTATCTTCCTCATCTGGACTCCGATGCATACAAATAATATATCTATTTTGATCGTCTCGACGAGCCCGTCGCAATGGTGGAGTCCAATTTGTCATTTGACACTCTTCCCAATGGTGCCCTTTTATGTCTTTGGTTTTCTTGCTCTGTGATTACATCGTTTAACGCGTAATTCGGTACATTCTGCGAGAAAGGCTAGAAACACCAACACTTGTGAAATCATCAGTATAAACCCCTATTCTAGTGTGATGATCATTTTCCAATTATTTTATGCAGGAATTGATGGTGTAAAAGCAATGCTTAGCAGCCGTCAACAACTCCCCCACACTTGACCTTTGCTCGTCCCGAGTAAAGGGAGCCAGATCAAGGTGGTACATGATATCCAAAGGTATGAAGCTAGCATAAGAGATATTCCAAACCATACCTTGCACTTGTGAACTATGTGGAGTGTCTATCATGCCATCTTGGGTAGTTGAAGAATGGAACGGTCATGAATCAAGTCACCCCTGCTCATCATGATGTCAAGTAACTTGGGGTTTTGCAATTATTTTCAAAATAAACCTTGCTTAGCTTCTCATTTGATTCTCTCAGATCGCACCATGTGTATATATGTCCTCATCAAGGCATTATGCTGCCTTTCTTCATCCTACTTCTAATGATAGCTTATGTGGAGCTCAAGGTAGGTATGAAAGTCAAAGACTAGATCCATAGAGAAAATCAAATCACACAATCAGATCAAGATGTGCACGTATATTGGTATGGTGAGTATGGTAAGGTGTATACTAGGCCCGGAATGGGTTCTAGATATTACCATACATATATGAGGAAACATATTGGTTGATGGTAAGACTAACTCCAGCAATCCCCTTCATCCCCACCTTCAAAAACCCAGTATGAGAGAATGAGAGAGAAGGAAACTTCCCTCAAAAAAAAGTGGCACTCCAGCAATCCCCTTCATCCCCATCCCCAATCGACAAGGAAGTTAGCTCCCGCGACCGCCCGGAGGTGCGGCTGGCCCACTGAGGAGTGGCGGCGAGCTCCCTGGGCGGCGGCGGCGGCGGCCTCGAGCCCGCCGCGCTGACCTCTCCGGCACTGCGATCAGAGCAGCAGCGGCGCCCGGATACGGAGGTGGCGGAGCTCGAGCTGCTGCGACCTCGAGCTCCGACGGCGAGCTCCAACGATGAGCCCCGTCGCGGATTTGCCGCCCGCCGCCAAATCGAGGAGGCCCCGCCGCCGGATCGAGCCCACCGCCGCCGGATCGATGACCCTCCGTCGCGGATCGAGCCACCGACGCCGGATCGAGGACCTGCTCTGTGCTGGCCCCTACTCCTCCTCGGCCTCCATGCTGTGGACCTCCTCACGCGCTGGCTCCTGTAGCTCCGCGTCGGCCTGGGGAGGGGCAGCACAGAGACGGAGGGAGTAGGGGAGGGGAGGGCAATGCAGAGACAGAGGTTGGCGAGGCCAGCAGTTGGACCAGCAGGATGAGGGAGAGGAGAGAGATACCCAAGATTGAGGGAGGTGAGGCCGGTGTGCTCATTTTGGGGGAAGGGATGGAGGAGTTGCTGGAGCTGCTACAGTGCTCATTGCTCACTCATTTTGGGGATGGGGGAGTTGCTGGAGATAGTCTAAGGTGGACACTAGCCCCGGAATGGATACTAGTTATTACCATCTAAGATATGTAACTTATGACCATCTTCTCTCTTTTTTCTCCTTTATTTGGGACATGGGCTATCCTTCCCTTTCTTCTTCTTCTTCTTTTTTTTCATCATGCTTTGAGCATGTGTCTCTTTTTTTCTCTTTTTTTTCATAGCCCATGTCTCTTTTCAAAGGATACTTTTGGAGAGAGATGTCATACCACATATGGAGCTTTATTTTGTGAAGTGGATGAATGGTACAATGCTATCTTCCTTTATAGAAGCGTAGCAAGGGGAATAAGGTGGTGTGCACATGAATCTTGATCATGAAGGCATGGAAAGAATTCTCATAAGGGTCACAGAATTTGACAAAGCTCAATGCAATAGCAAGCAGCATATGAGTATAAGGTTTTCAACTAAAGACATCATATGGCTTTGGTAGGACTGAGACATATCAAAGAGGAGCTTTGCAAAAGGGTTTTTCAGATTTCTTTTCAAATAAAATTCCCAAGCACTCAAACATTTAGAGCGAAGATCATATCATCAAACCATATCACAAACATCAACTACTTAGATAAGCATGAGTTCCCTAATGATATTTGTTCACAAGCATCAAGATGATAAGTAAGGAATAAAACATATGCAAGCCAACCATAGGAAACATGTAGAGCAAGCATAGCACAAACTACTGAGTTGATATAAAGGATATGAATTGAAATTTAATCAAACTCATGGATAACAGAGAGTGAGATAGAGGGTGCACATACCATCACTTCTGAAGGATAAGAGATCAAGGAAGACCAGTGGTGATTTGGCTGACCAGAAGGCAGCCGAGTCACTCTAGTTCACCTTGCTCTTGTCATGAGGGCGTAGTCGATGTTGTGCAGCGCCTGCGTGGGAGTTCTCGAGTGGATATGTTGATGATGAGCTTGAGAGAACTCCCATACACTGGTGGTTGAATCTGGTGTTGTTCTTCAAGCAAAGGTGGGAACAAAAGATGGACTCAACTGGTCGAAGAACCGTAGAGCCTTTATTTGAAAGCAAATATTCTTGGTTTTTTTTATTATCGTCACCATGTCATTTGCTCAGAAGGGTTAGACCAACGTTACACTTCATACACAAAGGGGGGATTTACTTACCTTGGACCTTTGAGAGGTCACTTGTATGTCGTGTATAATAAGTCTGACACCTTAACTTACCTTCCCAATTACATATAGCTCAATGACTTACCCATTTGGATTTGATAGTTCCCTGCAGGGGTTAGTCCATATACATTCAACCAATATCTATGAGAGCATAACTCTAAGGTTCATCAATCAAAACTCGACAACATGTCTTATTTTGACTGAAGAAGACAGTTTTAACCTAAACACCATGCTTAATTTAAAACAGTCTATGAATGTACGCCTCGAACACACAATCAAACCCGAGCATATGAACAAAGACACAGGAATCATACAAGCATAATCAAGCTATTCTCAAAGGGAACATAAGCATGAGCGCATAACGGTGAACCTCGGGCAACCTCCGGGAAGGGCTTTGTTTAAAGTCAAAAGCAGGACTGGCCTAGCTAGTGGGCAAGATGCAAGAGCTTAAATCATCTTCACACCAGGATAAGATTTGGCATGAGAGGAAATTTACTCGAGACCTCCCCCACACTTAGAGTTTGGATTGCCAGGCAACAAAACTTAAGTGTGTGAAGATCAAGCTTCCTTTTGCAAATATTCCCTCGCCAAAATTTACCAAGATGCTACAGCTGATGTAACTCACATGTTATTAGGCATCACTTGTTCGTCGTTCTTTTCAATCTCCACTTGAAAGGTTAGTGACCAAAAATACCCGAAGGACACTTATGCCAAAAACTTGTTCTTGCTTTTATTCGAAAGGGAAATAAAACCTATGCTAATCCAGGCTATCTCCTGGCAGTGCTTTGTTTATCACGGTCATAAGCTCGACCATGGGAGATTTCTCTTGCAGCCACATTGATCGTGTCCTTCCCATCTCACCACCAATCATCGATGAAGCAATGAAGCTCTAGCTGCAAGGTTTGTGCCATATACGAACACGAGTCCAAAAGATAGCAAAGCTAAAAGCAGACATGATCATTCTAGGGAAGCTACGACAACTCCTGGGGTGATCATGGGACTCGAGAAGCTATAGCACCAGGGTGTACCTCGGAGATGGAAGGTCGAGCACTGAGGCTAGTGCTCTCGCAACTGATCTCCAACTGAACTCAGCTCAGGAAAATACTCGACCTCCAAAAGAGGATAGAGTAGAAACTTGAATGGCCGGCGTATGTTCAGGAGCTAGAGTTCGGGTGAAGGGTGAGGTTAAGCTCATCCTTCCTTAAGTAGATGGACCGATGTTCTCATTAAAACGATGAGCCATCCCAGGTCTAGTCTAAGCTTCCAATAGGAGGTTATGAATAAGCTGGAAAGTGCAACTACTATTGGGCATCGATCAAGTCAAGCATAAAGTATGAAGTTTAAGCTCCTCCTGACTGATCGGCATCGATCAATGGGCTTAAGATATGAAGTGAATGTACTCCATCTGATCGGTAAATGATCATGCTTCTTCGGTCTGATAAATGAATCCACTGGATTATAAAGCAGAGACCGATGTCTTGGTTTATACGAAACTTCAGTGCAAGGCACTTCAGCTCAAACCTCAACGTAGGAACATGATAGACCAATCGTACTCTCCTTAGGGGATCATAACCAGGACTGAACAAGTCATCCCGGCCAATCGAGAATGATTCGACCCTTCCTAATTACTCTCTCCATCCTCCCACGAGACAAGACCTCGGGGAGAAGGTCTAAGAAGAGGTACGAGAGGGGAACCCGAGGGTAGAATCTGCGCTAAGCAATCTTTCCCTTAGATTCCTGCTAATCAGGAATGGTATCTTCAACCGGAGCTTAAAGCCTCAGCTCGGCTGATGATGAGTCTAGGTGGCTCAACATTCCCTCTGACGGGCACCTCATCGACCAGGATGAAAAGGGAGGGGAAATCCCGGAGACATTCCATGATCTCTTTTCCCTCAACAACGTCCAAGTGCACAGAGAGCCTTTAGAGAGAGCATTAAGTCGCATGGCATCATCCTTCTGTAACCCATACCAGAAGTGCTGAAGCAGCCTCCAATCGGGAACGTGGAGGACGGGGCAATCTTCCGCCAAAAAGGCGAAGTGATGCCATACCATTCCTAGTGATTCCTCCTCACCTTGCTTGAGACTGAGAATCCTTACCCTCAACGAGATGACACGTCGTAAACAACGATGCTGTTGACGGTGAATTTCCGTCAACCTAGCAATGAGTTTACCTTTAATGTTGGCATTGATTTATTATTCTAACCACTGGAACTAACCCCCCGTATATAACAAGTTCCATGTCGATTTTGGAGTTTATTATTTACGCAGGAAATCTACGCCAAAGAGGAGACTTTCGGGATAAGTTCATCAAGCACTTTGGAAGAAGATCATGAAGCCCGACAAGAGTCAATACACGTGATGAACATGACTCCAAATGACCCGAGGACCGAAGCGTCAACGTGCAAATCTTAGGGACTCAACCAGAAAATAGCGAAGCTTGGATAGCAAGGATTCAAGCCTTAATCGCGAAGGAAACGACGTCAAAGGCCCACTTGCAAGTGCACACAAATAAGGAATCGCGCGAGAAGCAACCGGGGATGAAACCGGGGCCGAACTGGGCCGAAACGGGCCCAGGCCGGCCGGCCCAGCCCATTTCGGGCCCAGTTCGGCGCCCCCTTTGACCTAGCCGCCATTCGGACTATTTATAGTCCCCCTGCCAAGAGCCACGAGGAGATAGATTCGTCATCCGCCGCCGAGGAGCAGAGAAGAGAAGGACACCGTTCCGGAGAGGAGAGGGTAGAGATGGTTGACTAGTGTTGATGGTTAATAGTTGTATCAAAGTTCGTTTGGACTTGCAAGCAGACAAGTCCTCTGTCGTAGTCAAGGGACCCTTCTTCCCTTAAGTGTGAACCCAAGGTATCGAATCCGTGGAACAATGTGTAACGCAATATCCAATCTAATATGTGGAAAACACTTGATCTCAAGAGGTTGTATTTGCATCTAAACTACTAGATCATCATCAAAACTCATCTAGCCTACCGCACACCGGAGGTAGCAAGAGAAAGAGAGGGGAGAACCAATCTAGAGATTGGATCGGGTCTTTTGTTGAAGTTCCAAAGTAAAGAAGAATGTAGCAAAACGAATCTCATTGAAAGCATGGCTCCCGTTCCGACTCCGAGGACGCCCGTTTTTCTCCTTTACCGTACTGTCACTACGGGGGATAATCTTATGGGTTGGTACTACTCGGCGAGTTCAAGAAGAACAAGATGAAAACGTTTGGTAGATCGGGTATGCACCTCTAGCCACCATGGCTACAAGAACATCCTATGCAATCTACCCGCGGGATAGATCGAGGAGGAAAACACCCAAATGAAGACAAAATCACAACGAAAGCACTTGATGCTAAGAATCGGATTCAATCTACTAATTCAACATGAAAGCAATACATGGACAAGATCACCACCGGGATCCTACGTTGATCTTGATCCTAGCTCCTAGAACTCCGACGTGGTCTTCCATGCAAGGTTCCCACGCCGTCTAGGGGAACCCTAGTCAACCATCTCGACCCTCTCCTCTTCGGAACGGTGTCCTTCTCTTCTCAGCTCCTCGGCAGCGGATGACGAATGTATATCTTCGTGGCTCTTGGCAGGGGCGCTATAAATAGTCCGAAGGGCGGCTAGGTCAAAGGGGATGCCGAACCGGGCCCGGAATGGGTTGGGCCAGTCGGCCCAGGCCGGCCGGCCCAGGCCCGGTTCGGCCCTGGTTTCCTCCCCGGTTGCTTCTCGCGCGATTCCTTATTTGTGTGCACTTGCATGTGGGCCTTTGACGTCGTTTCCTTCACGGTTAAGGCTTGAATCCTTGCTATCCAAGCTTCGCTGTTTTCTGGTTGAGTCCCTGAAGATTTGCACATTGACGTTTCGGTCCTCGGGTCATTTGGAGTCATGTTCATCGTGTGTCTTGACTCTTGTCGGGCTTCATGATCTTCTTCCAAAGTGCTTGATGAACTTATCCCGAAAGTCTCCTCTTTAGCGTAGATTTCTTGTGTAAACAATAAACTCCAAAATCGACATGCAAGAGTGAACTTGTTATATACGGGAGGTTAGTTCTAGTGGTTAGAATAATAAATCAATGCCAACATTAAAGGTAAACTCATGGCTAGGTTGACGGAAATTCACCGTCAACATCTCCCCCATGCTTAAACCTTGCTCGTCCTCAAGTAAGCCTTTAATGAATATCAGTGTTGCCTTTCATTGCTTATACCCTGCACTTGATCATACATGAGAAAACATAATGCTCTCAAGGATTTAATAATTAAAGTTCCATAATGTACTAGCCTTCATCCTTATGGAGGGTTGATATTAATTTAAGCACTTCCCACAAGTAATTACCTCATGCTCCCAAATTTCAAATGAATCTTAGAAATTTTGAAATTAAGAGCGAGATGAAGAAAAAGAGCTAAACCAAGTTCAAAAATAAACTTCCTTGCATCTTGCTCTTGTACTCTCATCTCATCTTGTCTCTCAAAGCCTATTCATTCTACTCCTTTCCCCTCTCAATATATATAGTGGAAGGCTTTATGTGGAGCTATATGGGAAAAGTTTTAGTCCTACCAAGATATTATAAATGAGATGTTGTCAAAACAAGACAAGCTTCTCATGGTCTTACCGAGACTCGTCAAAAAGGTCATTGGAAAATAATGTTATATCAAGGAGGGGGAGAGAAAAATACACACACTTTGAGATAGGTGGACATGTGCAAATGGCAAAGAGTGATCCTGAGGCACAAAGGAAGTCCTCGTTATCGGATTGCACATGGTTGGAAAAATGAGTTTGGATCTTAAATCTTGAAACTTTTGAGATTCCTAATGCATTTTAGAGAACCGGGGAGTTCACTTTATTTTATTTTTATAAACTCATATATATATTTTCCTTTTCTCATACATATTTTTTTCTTTATCTTTTTTCTTTTCTTTATACTCTTTTTTTCTTCTTTTTTTTTCTTTCATCATTTTTTTTATTTGCTCCCCTTGAACTCTAAATTGCATTGTACCTACCTCCTTCTCCATGCTTAGACGTTTGCTCGTCCTCGGGCAAAGAGGTGATAGAGATAAGGTAGGTACTAGGAATATTTTTTCCATTGGAGAGATACTTGAAATCTTCAACCTTGGCACCATCTTGCGATCTTCCTTGAATTGACGATCCATACTCAATGATAGGTTGTGGTCAAGGAGGTAAACACAAAAGATGATATTTTTGGTTTTAAGGGTGGATATCCGGCGAGGTTTGTTAAATCTCCGATGTGGGGATACACAATGCACGGATAAAGGCTAGCAAGAAGATAGATACGCAAAAACGGAATGACCAGCTTCTTAGTCTCGGGCCAGAGAAATCAAGGCCTGAAATAACTCACCCAAAAATAATTCTTGTATACTAAGGTTTATGCACTCAATATATATATGGCTTTGGATAGGTAGAGCAAAATGCAAGTAGCATTAGTGACAAGGTTAGCATATATATTTTTAAGAACAAATCATCTTTAACTCATCCAAAATTGAGAGCATGAAAATAACACTGTGGGTCTTATTTTTATCATAACCTCCACAAAAAATTAAGCTAGCATTTAATTAATTTCAGATTCATATTAAAGAGAGCATTAGCTTAATCATGCATAAAACAAGTACAAAAGTTGAGCAAAGTGGCAATTTTTCATCATATATTATCATGGCATCAACTTAATATTTTTACCAAAGGTTAATCAAGGTGGGAAACTTTATTCATGGTGATCTTAAACTAACTCTACTATTATCACACATGCTAAAAATAAATAAAAACAGAAAATGCTACGCATATATAAACTTGCACAAAAGCTGAAAATAAAGAAAAGGAAAAGGAGAAAATCAAACCGAATTTGGAAGCATTATTATTTTCTTCTCTTTCTCCTTCTTCCTTTATTTTCTGGTGGTTGATATTGATGGTCCGGCGCGTTGTATCCTTGCTTGTATTGTGATTGCACCGGTCCTCCTCTAAATTGCTCCAATAGTGAAGGCGACCAATTTTATAGGCGATGTTTGCGGTCCCTTCTTCTTGCATTTGTTGGATGGAGCGCCATGAAAACTTCGTGAGGAACATGTATGGTGGAGGATGTGGTGGCGTGGCTGCCCCACTCCCCCATGCTTGCATTTGACATACTTCCTTCATATGGTGGTGGCATTGGAATCCTTCCATGGTTGTTTATTAGCTTCATGCGCAGCCCCTCCTTCGTCTTGGGCTACGGAGGATGATCCCTCTTACACAATTTTCCTTTTTAATCTTTTTCGTCGGTACAAGAAATCCTTCCTCTAACCAATTTTTGTCTCCCTTCAACAAATAAATTCAGCCCCATGTTGGAAAGAGGAACGTCAACTTGCACCCTCTCCTCTCATCTCCACTAATTTATTTTCCTTGCTTCATGTACTCGACCCCCAAAGAAATCCCGACAAGTAGAAATTTTGGGTTCCTTGTAATCTTCTCTCGAAATCATTCCCCAAAAATCCTCCTAACATTTTTTTCTTGGACATCAACTTGCTCCGGGCTTCCTTCTTGTAACCGAGTAGTTCTCCAATATATCCATAAGGAACTAATTGCTTTTCGTCTTCAAGGCGAAATGAGAGGCATGACACTCCTTCATTAATGACCGGTGCTAATGTCATAAGAACTTCCGAATCAAGCTCCTTGTGAGTATTCGCACCAACTCCATAAAGAATCGCACCCATCCAAGGTTGCTCAAGATTTGAGTAGAATCCAACACTTGGAGGGCATCATCGAAATCAACATTTGGCTCGAGCCTCTTCTCAAGACGAACACGCCTCTCCTCCTCCTCCGTCTTCATGATACATCCATTGGAACACCTCGGAGTGTATGGTGGTGGAGCGGATGAACGAGTTGAGCATCATGGTGGAACGGGTGGCTCCTCCGTGTGTCCTCGCGGTTCGGTGTACCACATGGACGAACTTCGTGTACTCCTCATGCCACCAAGGGGTAGCGTGTTGCTCCTCGGTGGTGCCACGTCTTCCTCCATGCTTCGGGGAGACTCGGAAACCGAGTGCCTCCTCGAAGAGCTCGATGATGGTGCCTTCAATGATCATGTCTTCTTGGGGAAGACATTGGTGGCTATCTTCCACATTGTTGTTGCACTAACTCACAACGAGTGCACCGGGGGTTTCTTGCCGGTGGGAAAAACACACAAGAGAAGTATATGGAGTGATGGAAATTATGGTGAATTTTCTTTATTATTATTGTCGGAGGGTGGTGAGTGAAGTGCACAAGTTAGGATGGGTATTAGCCCATAGGGTTTGTGGATTCTTGAACATGTAACCGCCTATCAAGGTGAAGCTAAACTAATGAGGTGTGAACATGAGGCCACTTTAGCTAAACCTACAAAAGATATGTTGATGGGATCTACGGGAGCAGCGGATCTCATACTCCCATTAAGCGTGGTAGCTAGCCTTAGGCATCAAAGCATTATCAACATGAACAAAAGATTGAGACAAAAGAATCGACGATTACATGACAAGATCCTACAACACCATGGAACTCAAATTTTTCTAGGTTGTTTCTGAAACTTATGGGCTATGAACTCAAGAACACAAATTAACAAATGCATAAATTACTTACCAGGCGAAGGGGAGCACCGGGGGCTTGATCTATCTCCGAGATGCTTCTTGCTCCCTTCTTTCCTTGTGTCCACGTGATCCACGAGATTCCTCCACCCAAATGTTCACAACCACTCCTTTGTTTGCGTGATTAAGGGTTCCACCTCCATTGTTTTACTTCTTGTTCCATCTTGTCGATCCCTTGCCTATTGTGCTTCCACCAATTTCCTACAAAACAAAGCCCTTGCTTCCCCCCATGCTTGTCCTTTGCATGTGCCCAAGATGCCAAATGATGGAGGCTTCCCGTGATGCATCACGGGGCACAATATGTTAATCAAGCTCAAAAACCTCCCCTTAATCAAGTTTAGATGCTAATCACTCCTCTAATTTTGAAACTTTAAGAATCAACTCAGCCCTAGCGATGAGTCCAAATACATCATTAGAGGAGATCTTAGGCACCAAAAACAATTATAAAATTTATTTTGGTTGCACCGGGATCGATTGCTTTCATTAATTGATAGCAAGTTCCTCCGGCATGACCGTGGGGGCATAGGTTTAGGTTTTAATTTTTGGCCAAACATGAGAGAGATATTTTGAATAAAAAATAAAGTCAATGGGGCTTAGAAAAAATTCTAAATCTGTAGAAACTAATGGATGTCAAGTTGAATGAAACCAAAAATCAAGTTGCTTAGGTTCACGCGAGTCCTACTATGCATCAAAGATTAAAAAAATGTTAAAGAACATAGCAAGGCTCTACCCGTGTGTTTTTATCATGTGAAACAAGCCAACCTAAACATCATTGAGAGGATGAAAGGTTGGGGTAGGTTCTGAATTTTTGGTCTTGGTTTCTCTAAAATATGCAAACAAAACTTGGAATGGCCCAAGTCATCGGTTTATGATCAATATAAAATTCAAATAAAATGACCGAACAATTATAATGTCTCTAAAAAAATTATTCAACCACATATAAATTTAGAATATGTAATGCGTAGCAAATTCTAAGACTAACTTACTTGAAAAACTTGAAAAAATTCTTCGGGTTGCCCTCCCGGTAGCTTGACTCTTCAATGGGTTGTCCTCCCGGTAGTTTATTATTGACTCGACGAACGGGTTGCCTCCCGCCAAGCGCTTTGTTTATAGTCTATAGCTAGACTTCTTCTCTTTTCTCCGGATCAACGCTCTTTGCGGGCGTTGCAATCTTGGCGACCCCTCTTCTCCACCATCCTTGGCTTTGGTGTAGGTTTATTCTTCGGCTTAGTCATCTTTTTGGCCTTTGCAAGCGGGTGTTGATTCTTGGTCTTGACGGATGCAATAACTTTTGTGTCTTCTTTGCTTCATTCTCCCTTGACTCCTCCCTTCCGATGCGATGATGAGGTAGAATGCATTTAACATGAATCGTGTTGCATACCTCGAATCATGGTTGACTTGAATGCACTCCTCACGCCATCGATGTCGAACTTGATCTCCCCTTTGCCGATGTCGATTGCTCCGACAATCTTGAGGAACGATCTCCCTAGGATGAGTGGCGATGAGGTTGATCTCCTCTCGATCTTGGAGGTGGAGTCTCTCTTGGAGATTCCAACGCTCTTCGGCCTCCGCCTTTAGATCTTGTGTTGCACATCACCTTTGCCTGCAAAATTTTTCTAGACCATCCACAAAATATATGTTTTTATTGTTGGAGATGTAGCCGTCTATCTCCGGTTAGGGTTAGCAATAAACAAAATATATACAAAAGCTAAAAAGAAAACTAGGGTTTAGCAAAAACCTAGATTTATTTTTTTGTTTTGAGGATGATCAAAATTAAGAGATGCAAAAGAAAAATCAAGAGAAAAACTAAAAATATTCACAAACGCAATACTAGATTGAATCTTGATTATTTGTTCCCCGGCAACAGCGCCAGAAAAAGGGGCTTGTTGACGGTTAATAGTTGTATCAAAGTTCGTTTGGACTTGCAAGCGGACAAGTCCTCCGTCGTAGTCAAGGGACCCTTCTTCCCTTAAGTGTGAACCCAAGGTATCGAATCCGTGGAACAATGTGTAACGCAAGATCCAATCTAATATGCGGAAAACACTTGATCTCAAGAGGTTGTATTTGCATCTAAACTACTAGATCATCATCAAAACTCATCTAGCCTACCGCACACCGGAGGTAGCAAGAGAAAGAGAGGGGAGAACCAATCTAGAGATTGGCTCGGGTCTTTTGTTGAAGTTCCAAAGTAAAGAAGAATGTAGCAAAACGAATCTCATTGAAAGCATGGCTCCCGTTCTGACTCCGAGGACACCCGTTTTTCTCCTTTACTGTACTGTCCCTACGGGGGATAATCTTACGGGTTGGTACTACTCGGCGAGTTCAAGAAGAATAAGATGAAAATGTTTGGTAGATCGGGTATGCACCTCTAGCCACCATGGCTACAAGAACATCTTATGCAATCTACCCGCGGGATAGATCGAGGAGGAAAACACCCAAACGAAGACAAAATCACAACGAAAGCACTTGATGCTAAGAATCGGATTCAATCTACTAATTCAACATGAAAGCAATACATGGACAAGATCACCACCGGGATCCTACCTTGATCTTGATCCTAGCTCCTGGAACTCCGACGTGGTCTTCCATGCAAGGTTCCCACGCCGGCTAGGGGAACCCTAGTCAACCATCTCGACCCTCTCCTCTCCGGAACGGTGTCCTTCTCTTCTCTGCTCCTCGGCGGCGGATGACGAATGTATATCTTCGTGGCTCTTGGCAGGGGCGCTATAAATAGTCCGAAGGGCGGCTAGGTCAAAGGGGGCGCCGAACCGGGCCCAGAATGGGCTGGGCCGGTCGGCCCAGGCCGGCCGGCCCAGGCCCGTTTCGGCCCCGGTTTCCTGCCCGGTTGCTTCTCGCGTGATTCCTTATTTGTGTGCACTTGCATGTGGGCCTTTGACGTCGTTTCCTTCACGGTTAAGGCTTGAATCCTTGCTATCCAAGCTTCGCTGTTTTCTGGTTGAGTCCCTGAACATCTGCACGTTGACGCTTCGGTCCTCGGGTCATTTGTGGTCATGTTCATCGCGTGTCTTGACTCTTGTCGGGCTTCATGATCTTCTTCCAAAGTGCTTGATGAACTTATCCCGAAAGTCACCTCTTTAGCGTAGATTTCTTGTGTAAACAATAAACTCCAAAATCGACATGCAAGAGTGAACTTGTTATATACGGGGGGTTAGTTCCAGTGGTTAGAATAATAAATCAATGCCAACATTAAAGGTAAACTCATGGCTAGGTTGACGGAAATTGACCATCAACAACTAGGGTTCCCCTAGCCGGCGTGGGAACCTTGCATGGAAGACCACGTCGGTGTTCCAGGAGCTAGGATCAAGATCAAGGTAGGATCCCGGTGGTGATCTTGTCCACGTATTACTTTTATGTTGAATTAGTAGATTGAATCCGATTCTTAGCATCAAGTGCTTTCATTGTGACTTTGTCTTTGTTTGGGTGTTTTCCTCCCCGATCTATCCCGCGGGTAGATTGCATAGGATGTTCTTGTAGCCATGGTGGCTATAGGTGCATACCCGATCTACCAAACGTTTTCATCTTGTTCTTCTTGAACTCGCTGAGTAGTACCAACCCGTAAGATTATCCCCCGTAGTGACAGTACGGTAAAGGAGAAAAACGGGAGTCCTCGGAGTCGGAACGGGAGCCATGCTTTTAATGAGATTAATTTTGCTATATTCTTCTTTACTTTGGAACTTCAACAAAAGACCCGATCCAATCTCTAGATTGGTTCTCCCCTATCTTTCTCTTGCTACCTCCGGTGTGCGGTAGGCTAGATGAGTTTTGATGATGATCTAGTAGATTAGATGCAAAACTCCTTTTCAAGATCAAAGTGTTTTCCGCTTATTAGATTGGATCTTGCATTACACATTGTTCCACGGATTCGATACCTTGGGTTCACACTTAAGGGAAGAAGGGTCCCTTGACTACGACGGAGGACTTGTCCGCTTGGAAGTCCAAACGAACTTTGATACGACAAGCAAACGTCAACAAGCCCCTTTTTCTCGCGCCGTTGCCGGGGAACAAGTAATCAAGATTCAATCTAGTATTGCATTTGTGAATATTTTTAGTTTTTCTCTTGATTTTTCTTTTGCATCTATTAATTTTGATCATCCTCAAAACAAAAAAAATCAATCTAGGGTTTTGCTAAACCCTAGTTTTCTTTTTAGGTTTTGTATATATTTTGTTTATTGCTAACCCTAACCGGAGATGGACGGCTACATCTCCAACAAAAAAAACATATATTTTGTGGATGGTCTAGAAAAATTTTGCAGGCAAAGGTGACGCGCAACACAAGATCTAAAAGCAGAGGCCGAAGAGCGTTGGAATCTCCAAGAGAAACTCCACCTCCAAGATCAAGAGGAGATCAACCTCATCGCCACTCATCCTAGGAGATCATTCCTCAAGATTGTCGGAGCAATCGACATCGGCAAAGGGGAGATCAAGTTCGACATCGATGGCGTGAGGAGTGCATTCAAGTCAATCATGATTCGAGGTATGCAACATGATTCATGTTAAATACATTCTACCTCATCATCGCATCGGAAGGGAGGAGTCAAGGGAGAATGAAGCAAAGAAGACACAAAAGTTGTTGCATCCGTCAAGACCAAGAATCAACGCCCGCTTGCAAAGGCCAAAAAGATGACTAAGCCGAAGAATAAACCTACACCAAAGCCAAGGATGGTGTAGAAGTGGGGTCCCCAAGATTGCAACGCCCACAAAGAGCGTTGATCCGAAGTGAAGAAGAGAAGAAGTCTAGCTATAGACTATAAACGAAGCACTTGGCGGGAGGCAACCCGTTCATCAAGTCAAGAATAAGCTACCGGGAGGACAACCCATTGAAGAGTCAAGCTACCGGGAGGGCAACCCGAAGAAAATTTTCAAGTTTTTCAAGTGAGTTGGTCTTAGAATTTGCTACGCATTACATATTATAAATTTCTATGTGGTTGAATAATTTTTAGAGACATTATAATTACTCGGTCATTTTACTTGAATTTTATATTGATCATAAACCAATGACTTGAGCCATCCCAAGTTTTGTTTGCATCTTTTTGAGAAACCAAGACAAAAAATTCAGAACCTACCCCAACCTTTCATCCTCTCCATGATGTTTAGGTTGGCTTGTTTCACATGTTAAAAACACACAGGTAGAGCCTTGCTATGTTCTTTAATGTTTTTAATCTTTGATGCATGGTAGGACTCCCGTGAACCTAAGCAACTTGATTTTTGGTTTCATTCAACTTGACATCCATTAGTTTCTCTAGATTTAGAATTTTTCTAAGCCCCATTAACTTTATTTTTATTCAAAATATCTCTCTCATGTTTGGCAAAAAAAAGAACCTAAACCTATGCCCCCACGTTCAAGCCGGAGGAACTTGCTATCAATTAATGAAAGCAATCGATCCCGGTGCAACCATAACAAATTTTATAATTGTTTTTGATGCCTAAGATCTCCTCTAATGATGTATTTGGACTCATTGCTAGCGCTGAGTTAATTCTTAAAGTTTCAAAATTAGAGGAGTGATTAGCATCTAAACTTGATTAAGGGGAGGTTTTTGAGCTTGATTAACATATTGTGCCCCATGATGCATCGCGGGAAGCCTCCATCTTTTGGCATCTCAGGCACATGTAAAGGACAAGCATGGGGGAAGCAAGGTCTTTGTTTTGTAGGGAATTGGTGGAAGCACAAAAGGCAAGGGAACAAGATGGAACAAGAAGTAAAACAATGGAGGTGGAACCCTTAATCACGCAAGCAAAGGAGTGTTGTGAACATTTGGGTGAGGAATCTCGTGGATCACGTGGACACAAGGCAAGGAGGGAGCAAGAAGCATCTCAGAGAAAGATCAAAGCAAATGGAGTAGGAGGGCCCCTAGGATGATCAGCCTAGGCCGGCCGGCCTAGCCCCCACTTATGTCCCCCGGTGCTCCCCTTCGCCTGGTAAGTAATTTATGCATTTGTTAATTTGTGTTCTTGAGTTCATAGCCCATAAGTTTCAGAAACAACCTAGGAAAATTTGAGTTCCATGGTTTTGTAGGATCTTGTCATGTAATCGTCGATTCTTTTGTTTCAATCTTTTGTTTATGTTGATAATGCTTTGATGCCTAAGGTTAGCCACCACGCTTTTTGGGAGTATTGGTCTCATTACTCCCATAGATCCCATCAACATATCTTTTGTAGGTTTAGCTAAAGTGGCCTCATGTTCACACTTCATTAGTTTAGCTTCACCATGATAGGCGGTTGCATGATCAAATATCCATAAACCATTTGGGCTAATGTCCATCCAAACTTGTGCACCTCACTCACCACCCTCCAACAATAATAATAAAGAAAATTCACCATAATTTCCATCACTCCCTATACTTCTCTTGTGTGTTTTTCCCACTGGCAAGCAACCCCCGGTGCACTCGTTGTGAGTTAGTGCAACAACAATGTGGAAGATGGCCACCAATTTCTTCACCAAGAAGACACGATCATCGAAGGCGCCATCATCAAGCTCTTCGAGGAGGCACTCGGTCTTCGAGTCTCCCCGAATCATGGAGGAAGATGTGGCACCACCGAGGAGTGACACGCTACCCCTCGGTGGCGTGTGGAGTACACGAAGTTCATCCATGCGGTACACCGAACTGCGAGGACACACGGAAGAGCCACCCATTCCACCATGATGCTCAACTCGTTCATCCGCTCCACCATCATACACTCCGAGGTGTTCCAATGGATGTATCATGAAGACGGAGGAGGAGGAGGAGAGGCGTGTTCGTCTTGAGAAGAGGCTCGAGCCAAATGTTGATTTCGATGACGCCCTCCAAGTGTTGGATTCTACTCGGATATCAAATCTTGAGCAACCTTGGATGGTTGCGATTCTTTATGGAGTCAGTGTGAATACTCACAAGGAGCTTGATTTGGAAGTTCTTATGACATTAGCACCGGTCATTAATGAAGGAGTGTCGTGCCTCTCATTTCGCCTTGAAGATGAAGAGCAATTAGTTCCTTATGGATATAATAGAGAGCTGCTCGGTCCCAAGAAGGAAGCCCCAGAGCAAGTTGAAGTTCAAGAAGATATGTTAGAAAGATTTTTGGGGAATGATTTCGGGAGAAAGTTACAAGAAACCCAAAATTCCTCGTCGTCTAGATTTTCTTTGGGGGTCGAGTACATGAAGCAAGGAAAATAAATTAGTGGAGATGAGAGGAGAGGGTGCAAGTTGACGTTCCTCTTTCCAACATGGGGCTGAATTTATTTGTTGAAGGGAGACAAAAATTGGTTAGACGAAGGATTTCTTGTACCGACGAAAAAGATTAAAAAGGAAAATTGTGTAAGAGGGATCATCCTCCGTAGCCCAAGACGAAGGAGGGGCTGCACATGAAGCTAATAAACAACCATGGAAGGATTCCAATGCCACCACCATATGAATGAAGTATGTCAAATGCAAGCAAGGGGGAGTGGGGCAGCCACGCCACCACATCCTCCACCATACATGTTCCTCACAAAGTTTTCATGGTGCTCCATCCAACAAATGCAAGAAGAAGGGACCGCAAACATTGCCTATCAAATTGGTCACCTTCACCATTGGAGCAATTTAGAGGAGGACCGGCGCAATCACAATACAAGCAAGGATACAACGTGCCGGACCATCAATATCAACCACCGGAAAATAAAGGAAGAAGGAGGAAGAAAAGAAAATAATAATACTTTCAAATTCGGTTTGATTTTCTCCTTTTCCTTGTCTTTATTTTCAGCTTTTGTGCAAGTTTACATATGTGTAGCATTTTCTCTTTTTATTTATTTTCAGCATGTGTGATAATAGTAGAGTTAGTTTAAGATCACCATGAATAAAGTTTCCCACCTTGATCAACCTTTGGTAAAAATATTAAGTTGATGCCATAATAATATATGATGAAAAGTTGCCACTTTGCTTAACTTTTGTACTTGTTTTATGCATGATTAAGCTAATGCTCTCTTTAATATGAATCTGAAATTAATTAAATTGCTACCTTAATCTTTTGTGGAGGTTATGATAAAAATAAGACCCATAGTGTTATTTTAATGCTCTGAATTTTGGATGAGTTAAAGATGATTTGTTCTTAAAAATATATATGCTAACCTTGTCTTTAATGCTACTTGCATTTTGCTCTACCTATCCAAAGCCATATATATATATATATATATATATATATATATATATATATATATATATATTGAGTGCATAAACCTTAGTATACAAGAATTATTTTTGGGTGAGCTATTTCAGGCCATGATTTCTCTGGCCCGAGACTAAGAAGCTGGTCATTCCATTTTTGCGTATCTATATTTTTGCTAGCCTTTCTATCCGTGCATTGTGTATCCCCACATAGGAGATTTCACAGACCTCGCCGGATATCCACCCTTAAAACCAAAAATATCATCTTTTGTGTTTATCTCCTTGACCACAACCTATCATTGAGAATGGATCGTCAATTCAAGGAAGATTGCAAGATGGTGCCAAGGTTGAAGATTTCAAGTATCTCTCCAAAGGAAAAATATTTCTAGTACCTACCTTATCTCTATCACCTCTTTGCCTGAGGATGAGCAAATGTCTAAGCATGGGGGAGGAGGTAGGTACAATGCAATTTAGAGTTTGAGGGGAGCAAATAAAAAAATGATGAAAGAAGAAAAAAAAGAAGAAAAAAAATGAGTATAAATAAAAAAAGAGATAAAGAAAACAGGTATCAGAAAAGAAAAAAATGAATTTATAAAAATAAAATAAAGTGAACTCTCCGATTCTCTAAAGTGCATTAGGAATCTCAAAAGTTTCAAGATTTAAGATCCAAACTCATCTTTCCAACCATGTGCAATCCGATAACGAGGACTTCCTTTGTGCCTCGGGATCACTCTTTGCCATTTGCACATGTCCACCTATCTCAAAGTGTGTCTATTTTTCTCTCCCCCTCCTTGATATAACATTATTTTCCAATGACCTTTTTGACGAGTCTCGGTAAGACCATGAGAAGCTTGTCTTGTTTTGACAACATCTCATTTATAATATCTTGGTAGGACTAAACTTTTCCCATATAGCTCCCATAAAGCCTTCCACTTTATATATTGGGAGGGGAAAGGAGTAGAATGAATAGGTTTTGAGAGACAAGATGAGATGAGAGTACATGAGTAAGATGCAAGGAAGTTTATTTTTGAACTTGGTTTAGCTCTTTTTCTTCATCTCGCTCTTAATTTCAAAATTTCTAAGATTCATTTGAAATTTGAGAGCATGAGGTAATTACTTGTGGGAAGTGCTTAAATTAATATCTATCCTCCATAAGGATGAAGGCTAGTACATTATGGAACTTTAATGATTAAATCCTTGAGAGCATTATGTTTTCTCGTGTATGATCAAGTGCAGGGTATAAGCAATGAAAGGCAACGCTGATATTCATTAAAGACTTACTCGAGGACGAGCAAGGTTTAAGCATGGGGGAGATGTTGACGGTGAATTTCCGTCAACCTAGCCATGAGTTTACCTTTAATGTTGGCATTGATTTATTATTCTGTAACGCCCTGGGTTTTCAAAATCAGAAAACCCAGCATTCTGTCTCGTGATAGTCCCTGGATCAGACGCTATCACGCACAGGCATTCATCACAGATAAATATCACAGTCACACAACGAAGTCAGAGTACAAAACATAGTATTTACAACCGATTACAACTCGGTATACGATTTTAAGTACATGCCCCTTGGGCTAAACGACAAGAAGAAACTCCGCAGCGGTAGCTAGGGCTTCAGGGCTTCATCCTCGATCTTCACCACAGGCATCCTTGAGCGTAGCGACGAACCCTTCCTCCATGGACTCTTCTTTGATGGACTTTCGCTCCAAGTCCAGTCCTGCACACTCACAATCTATCCCCAAGGAATGGGATAGGTTCACGTCACCAACCGTATGCAAGCTTTAAGTGGCCTACCTCTAATGGTATAAAAAGGTATGAGGTAAGAGCTGGGGTTTCCTAAGCAGCAGCAGCATCTCATAAAGAATAGAATCTCCAATTCCCACCAAATCCCATATCTCTCATCCGCAAACGGTTACACCTGGTCACCCAGATCACCGACACCATCACCTATCTCCATCTAGGGTCGGTGCGAGAACTCCCACTCCTCGCACCTCAATGATTGCACTCGGATCCGCGAGGTAGAGGGAGCAACTCTCCTCTCCCCGAATACAACCACGGCTCACCATACACTCTCATCCTATAAGGGGGAGGTAGAAATCCCAAAACGTAAGAGTCGGAGAAACAACGGGCATGTCCATGACCGAGGACGCGGCTATACGTATAGATCTAAACTCTGCAGAGCGTGTACACCAGTACCCAACTCGGAATAGTACCCGGACGGTGTACGGCCGACCGAGCCTATCCTACCGGGCGAACACCTAGGAGTTACGGTTCCATCCTGCATCCGGGTCTCGATGCGGTCCCCCGCAGAAGACCACCCCAGAACTGTGAAAAATGCCCCCGTGTGGCCACACGGGAGTCGCACTGAGAGGGTGGACTCACTCCCACCTCTCCCCCACTGATACCCCGCTATCCTGCTGGCAGGTATGGTACCGCACTTGCTAGGGTCGAACGGCCCTATCCCCACTCTCGGCGAGGTGGTGTGTACGAAAGTCCCGTGTAACAGGCGACCCACTCGGTTTCAGACCGGGGCGAGCTCATATCCTCCAAGTCATCACAAAATCCCCAACACCTGTGCTCCTAAAACGGTGTACCCGCCATAGGTACCAACTCGGGCAACGTCCGAGAAGACGATCCCTGGCCCCCGATCCCAGATCAGGTTGTCTCGAGCTCACCCCCGCCAAAATATCCCAAAACGCCTTCTCCTGCCGGTTTTCCCAACACACGCCAAGAAACTACCACAATAATCCCAACACATGCATAGCAAGCTCAGCACAACAATAAGCTTAAGTATAGCAGTGGTAGTAGGTCATTCAAGGACAAGTAAGTAAAGAGGCTATGCATGGGTTCATCATATCCATCTCTATGCATTAAATAAAGCACTAGCAGTTCTAAAATAGCCATGCCTAATGGGCATTCAAAGATGGTCGGGCGTGAACCTGGGTACGAGTGGTCGTCGTAGCTGAGGTCGTCGTCGTAGTCCTGGTTCAGCTCTCCGGCTCCGGTAGCTCCTAGAAACGTATTTAAAATAAATACTCGGCTACTAGATAGCAATAAATCCAAGATAAAGAGCAAATAAGATCCAAAAAGAGGCAAACTCTAGTCTAGCACGGAGTTTGGGTTTTTAGAAGATTTTCAGAAGAAGTTTCATATTTTTCGGAGCTAAAACGGATTTATTATGAATTTCCAAAGATAAAATACATTTCTGAAATTAAAATACGCATATACAATATTGCAGACTCTTAGCTAGCTATAGGGTAGCTCAAACTGGTTCAACCCTGGCTTTAAGCCAGCGGCAGGCCGGCTACAGCTGCTGAGGTGGCGGCCACGCCGGTGGCTTTAAGCCAGCGGCAGCCCGCGTGGCCAGCCACGCGGCGCTCGTGTGGCGCGGCGCGCGGCGGATCCTGGGATGGATCCCTGCGGCGCGCGGCCGTGCGGCGCCCGTGTGGCCTAGCCGTGGTTGGCTGGGCGCACGAGATCCCCTCGGATTCCCTGCGGTCACGCGCGTGTGTGCGCTCCCGTGTGCGTGCTAAAACCCCAGGGGTTTTCCCCCTCCGCGTGAAGGTGCTCGGTGAAATGCTCATAAGGAGCGGCGGCGCGGTCAAGGGTTTGCCGGCGGCGAGGCTTGCCCGGGCCGACCAACGCGTGACAAGGTGCGAACGAGGAGGTCCAGGGGCACATGGCCGGGCAACAAGGAGGTGGCCATGGCCGGGAAAGGTGCGTCGGCGGCGAGACAGAGGCACGGCGGCGACGTGCTTGCGCGGGCGCACGGCGGTGATCACCGGCGACGGTGCGCGGGCGCGCCCAAATGCCAGAAACGAGCGTGCGTGCATCAGGTGAACGAGAAGACCCCAAAAACTGGGGCTTTTGCCCTCACGCGTGCGAGTTCCGAAGGGGCGCACCCATGGCGGAGCTCGGGGCGGCGCGTGCGGCGGTGGAGCTCGGGCTCCCGCGGCCGGGCACGAGGGCGTGTGGGGGCGCGCGGTTGCCGGCGACGAGGCGTGCACGGAACTGCCACAAAGGCGGCGCCTTTCCCTCTGCTGCTGTGTGCACGGAGCAAACCTCCATGGCGACGGCCATGGCGGCGCGGCGAGCAGGGCGACAGTGTTCCGGCGACGTGCGCGACTACGTGTGTCAAGGCAGGCGGCGGAGGCGTGCGTGTGCACTCGGTGAAGGCGGCGGCACCTGCAGAAGAGATTCCCAGCACGGCACGAAGGCCGGCTTCACCAAAGCGCGTGCGCGGCGGCGCGGCGGCGACGGCGACGGTGTGCTCGCGTTGCGCCTCGGCTCGAAGGCCAGGTCGACCACAAATGGGCGAGGGAGCGCGGCCTCACCTTGGTGGCCACGGGCCGGCGTGCAGACGTTGGTGAAGAGGGACGGAGCAGGGTCGTCGGCGAGGAAGGAGACGGTGGCGTGGAGCAGAGGAAGCAGGGGCGTCGCGGTCCTTGGCTTCGCAGCGTCCCCGAGCTCCCACGTGCGGGCCTTCGGCTTCGCGAGGTCGACGGCGAACTCGTGGGCGTGCTCCTGGCCTTCTTCTCCCTTCTCCCTCCTTCTTCTCCTCCGGCGGGCGGTGGCAAGGTGGAAGGGGACAAGTCCCTGAGGCGGCTAGGGTTGGGAGGTCTCCGAGGGCTGCGGCGGCGGCTTCTTATAGGCGGGGTGCACCACGGGGGCACGTGGACGGCTTGGATGCCGCGGAGGGGCGCGGGGCGCGTCGCGACGGCGCCATGGGCGGCGCGGCCCCTCGCTTTGGCGCCGGCGTCAGCCAAAGGGGAAAAGGAAGGAGATGACGGGGGCGACGTCACCGTGACGTGTGCATGACGCAACGCGGGGTCCACCTGGCAGCGACTCAGCGCGGGGGTGCGGTTGGTGGTAACCAGGCCGGCGCGCTGGTGGGCTGCTGGGCCGAGACGGGAAAAGAGAGAGGTGGCGCGGCGCGCAAGGAAAAAGAGAAGAGGGTGGTCCAGCGGACTTCGGGACTTTGGGCTCGCGGCCCAGAAGCTATCCTCCCCTTTACCTTTTCTATTTCTTTCCAACCCCTTTCTATTTTGGATCCAAATTTGAATGTAAATTCAAATTTGAAATCCCACTCAAATAAACTCCAAATAAAACCAAAAGAACTCCAAGTTTCTCACACTAACATTTTTATATTTCCTAGAAATTTTATTTAGCTCAAAATAAATCTAGGAATTAAAGGAGAGAAAAGGAAGACATCCTTAAATAAGTTGGTAATCACTCAAATAATTCATCGAAAATTTTAAATCCTCATTTTTATTAATTAACATTCCTCAATAAACTTGAGGGATGTTACAGACTCCCCCCCTCAAAAGAATCTCGTCCTCGAGATTAAGAAAATACCTCCGTCTCAAAGAGGTGCGGGTACTTCTCTCTCATGACAGACTCCTTCTCCCACGTTGCCTCTCGCTCAGTGTGATTGCTCCACAACACTTTGCAGAGGCGTATGGTGGTGCTCCTGGTAGCCTTCTCGGCCCAATCCAGAATCTTCACGGGGTACTCCAAGTACTCCAAGTTGTCTTGCAGATCGATAGCATCAGTGGAGACATGTTTGTCAAGCTTTGGGTCTAGACACCTCCGGAGTTGCGATATGTGGAACACAGGGTGCACTCCGGCAAGGTCAGACGGTAACTCCAGCCTATAGGCAAGTTTCCCCACCTTTGCCACGATCAGGAAGGGTCCAACGAATCTCGGGGCTAGCTTCCCCTTCACGTGGAACCTCTTCGTGCCTCTAAGCGGTGACACTCTCAGGAAGACGTAGTCACCGACTTCGAAGGAGACATCCCTCCGCTTTGGGTCAGCGTAGCTCTTCTGTCTGCTCTGAGCTATCTTCAAGTTCTCCCTAACCTTGGCCACATTCTCCTCAGCCTCAAGAATGGAAGCAGGACCGAAGAAGATCCTCTCCCCTACCTCAGACCACATCAACGGGGTTCTACACTTTCTGCCGTACAGGGCCTCAAAGGGTGCCATTTGCAAACTCGCCTGATAGCTGTTGTTGTACGAGAATTCAGCGTAGGGCAGACTCTTCTCCCAATCATTGCTGTAAGTCAACACACAAGCTCTCAGCAGATCTTCTAGAACCTGATTCACTCGTTCAGTCTGTCCATCTGTCTGGGGGTGGAAGGCTGTGCTGTAGTCCAAGTGAGTGCCCATCGAATCGTGCAGACTCCTCCAGAACTGAGCCGTGAACTGGGCACCACGGTAGGACACAATGGTGCGAGGTGCTCCATGCAACCTCAGGATATGCTCAACGTAGAGATCAGCCAACTGACTCACAGAGTACTTGTTCTTAACCGGAAGAAAGTGCGCTACCTTGGTCAAACGGTCCACTATCACCCAAATCGAGTCATTCCCCTTCTGAGTGCGGGGAAGACCTACCACAAAGTCCATACTGATATCATCCCATTTCCACTGAGGTATCGCAAGTGGCTGAAGTAGTCCGGCGGGTCTCTGATGTTCTGCCTTCACTCTCTGGCAAGTGTCGCATCGGGCAACATACTCAGCTATGTCTTTCTTCATATTCTCCCACCAGAACCGACACTTCAGGTCTTGGTACATCTTCGTGCATCCAGGGTGAATGGAATATCGAGATTCATGTGCTTCCTTCAGAATCGTCTTCCGGATATCCTCTCCACTGGGCACACATATGCGATTCTTCAACCATAACGTGTCTTGCTCATCAACGCGGTAGTCAGGGGCCTTGCCTCTTATCAGAAGATCTTTCACTTCCTCAATTTCAGGACACTTCTTCTGGGCTTGCCTGATCTGGTCTTCCAAGGTGTACTTTACCTTCAACTCGTTGAGCTGACCTTCCTCGATAACGTCAAGCCGCAATCGCTCCATCTCTAGGTACAACTCTGGCTGTTCCTTCTGCACCATTAGGTTGTTGCAGTAACTTCTTCGGCTCAAAGCATCGGCCACGACATTCGCCTTACCCGGATGATAGTGAATGTCGAGGTCATAGTCCTTTATCAACTCTAGCCATCTTCGCTGTCTCAAGTTCAGCTCTGACTGAGTGAAGATATACTTCAGGCTCTTGTGATCAGTGTAGATATCACACTTGTTGCCCATCAAGTAGTGCCTCCATATCTTCAAAGCATGAACAACAGCAGCCAACTCAAGGTCATGCGTCGGATAGTTCTCTTCGTGTTTTCGAAGCTGCCTTGAAGCATAAGCAATCACTTTGCCTTCTTGCATCAGCACGCAGCCAAGACCTTGCCTCGAAGCATCGCAGTACACCACAAAGTCCTTGTTGTCATCAGGAAGCGTCAACACAGGAGTTGTGGTGAGTCGGGTCTTGAGCTCTTGGAAACTTGCTTCACACTTCTCTGTCCACACGAATGGCGTGTTGTTCTTCAGCAACTCGGTCATCAGCTTCGCAATCTTGGAGAAGTTCTCGATGAAACGGCGATAATATCCAGCCATTCCGAGAAAACTCCTGATTTCTGTCACAGTCTTGGGCGTCTGCCACTTTGATACAGCTTCAATTTTTGAGGGGTCCACAGCAACTCCCTCTCCGGACAACACATGCCCAAGAAAAGCCACTTCCTCTAGCCAGAACTCACACTTGCTGAACTTGGCATACAACTGATTCTGCCTCAGCTTCTCCAGCACAATCCTCAGATGCTCTTCATGATCTTCTGCAGTTTCCGAGAATACCAAGATGTCGTCAATGAAAACCACGACAAACTTGTCCAACTCGTCCATGAACACCTTGTTCATCATATTCATGAAGTAAGCAGGGGCGTTCGTAAGACCAAACGATACAACAGTGAACTCATACTGCCCGTACCGGGTCACAAACGCGGTCTTGTAGATGTCCTCAGGGCGAATCTTCATCTGATGGTAGCCCGACCGAAGGTCAATCTTACTGAAGTACCTGGCCTTCCTCAACTGATCAAGCAGGTCATCAATGCGAGGCAACGGGTACTTGTTCTTGATGGTTACCGCATTAAGAGCGCGGTAATCGACGCACAGCCGTTGCGTCCCATCCTTCTTCGGCACAAACATCACCGGTGAAGCCCAAGGTGATGCACTCGGACGGATGTACCCCTTCTCACGGAGAGCTTCCAACTCCTCCTTCAGCGTTGCTAGCTCTAACTTGCCCATTCTGTAAGGACTCTGTGCCACAGGTGCAGTCCCTGGCACAAGGTTAATCACGAATTCCACGTCGCGGTCTGGTGGTAACCCCGGCAGATCATCAGGAAAGACATCGGGGTACTCACAAACCACTGGAACATCAGCCACTGTTTTGGTTGAGAGGTTGTTCACAGCTGGTACTTCCCGAGACTTTAGCGGCTCGAAGGTGATCTTCGTTCCCTTCGGGTGCATCAAGGTTACTTGTCGGGGTGACGAGGAGATTACCCCTTTGTGAGCGGTGATCCAATCCATGCCCAGAATAACATCAATCCCGTTGGACTTCAGTACGGTTAGATCTCCGAGGAACTTGTGACCCTTGATGAACATCTCCACTCCCTTGCATAGCAAAGTGCACCTAATATCTCCGAGCGGGGAGCTCGTTATGATGGGTTTCGGACGGGGAGTCATGGGGAGAGATAGTTTGTTTACAAAGTTAGAGGACACATAAGAACTAGTTGCACCAGTATCAAACAGAATCAAAGCCTTAGTGCCACAAACTAAAAACTCACCGATCACGACGTCAGGAGCGTCGGTAGCCTCCTCCTCAGTCAGGAGGTTGAGCCTCCCGCGATCTGCGGCCGGCTGGGGAGCAGCCTGAGGTGGCCTCCCTCCTGGAGCTGGTGCCCTGGCAGGTGTAGCAGCGGCCTTCTTGCTGGGGCAGTCGTACGACTTGTGGCCTTGCTTGCCACAGGCGTAACACGTCGGGGTGAAACCTCCTGTGCTGGGCCTCGACGCGCTCTGCTGCGGGCGGTTGTAGCCACCACCCTGCTGCTGGTAGTTGCTCCTTCCTCCTGGGTATGGTGCACGGTTCCCTCCGAAGCCTCGTCCGGGTTGGTTGTTCCCCGGGCGGTAGCTCCCGCGGAGCAGGTTGCTCTGTCCGCTCCTCGGCCTCTGGAAGGATCGGTCGCCATGGTCCCGATCTCCGAACCTCTTCTTTCCCTTCATGCGCTCCTCATGCCCCCTGCGTTCTTCCTCGAGCGCGATAGCCCTGTTCACCAGGTGGCGAAGGGACTTGTGCTCGCTGGCCTTCAAGCTCTGGCGGAGACCATGGTGCAGGCCTCGCAGAAACCAGAACTGCTTCTTGTCATCAGTGGTGGTGTCGTCAGGGGCATAGCGCATCATTTTCATGAAGTGCCTCTCGTACTCCTCCACCCTCATCGCACCCTGAGTCATGGTGCGGAACTCCTGAGCCATCTGGATCATGAGTTCCTTCGGCAGGTACTGCTCACGGAACACCTCACAGAACTCCAGCCAGGTGATGAATGCTGGGTTCGGGTGAGTCTCGGAGTAGTTGTCCCACCAAGACTTGGCAGGACCCTCGAGCTGGTGGACGGCGAGAGCGACACATTCCTCGTCGGTGTAGGCGGTGAGGTCGAGCTTCGTCTCGATCACGCGGAGCCAGTCATCGGCATCGAGGGGATCGTCCGAGTAGCTGAAGGTAGGGGCCTTCAGACGGATGAACCTCTCGATCTTCTTGGCGAAGTCCTCCTCCACCGGGGCGTTGCGGTTCCCACCGACTCGGTTCTCGACGGCGTCAGCCATCCTCTGCATCAGCTGTGTCTGCAGGGCCATCACCTCAGCTAGGTTAGGCGGTGGCGGTGGAGGTGCTTCTCCACGGCCACGACCACGCCCACGGCCACGCCCCTGGGGAGCCGGGTGTGGCGCAGGCTCTCCTTCGGCTTCCTCCTCAGCGCCTTGTCCGATGGGCGGAGGCGGTGGTAGTGGCACCATATTGCCTCGACCACGTCCCAGGACAGGCGCGTGTCCACGTCCACGAGCGCGTCCACGTCCACGTACGGGAGCGCGGCCACGTCCACGGCCACGGACAGGCGGGGCTGGCGGGGCTTGCTCTTCCTCGGCAGCCTCAAAGCGTCCCAACAGACGTCCGGACCTCCTGATCGACATCTTGCTGAAAAGCACGACCAAGGTTACAGGAAAAACCTCAGATACATCTCTCACCAACAAATTGAGTCTGATATACAATCATGAAAATATTTCTACTAGTATAAATCCTACACTCAATGAGAAGAAGCGATAAGAACAAACAACTCCATTAAGACCAAACAACCAGCATCCATTAAGAGTACATAAGTTCCCTCGAGGCTGACTCAAGCCTTGGAGGTCACACACATCAATGATCTAATATAGCGTTACAAGATCTCAAAAGGGTGTGCACATCTAAGTGTGAAAAGACTCATAACTCAACATGCACCGGAACAGGCTCTCGGCTGCATGGAATGACTCTTGGAGACTACCTACCTTGCAACTCTACTCTTAAAAGCATGCTCAAGCTTCGGCACGCTACTCGAAATGGGACTTCTTGTACCTCACTGGGTAACGGTCCTCATCGGGGAAGTCCTTGGGGAACATCCGCGACAGCCTGGAGTGAGCGGCCCTCACCTCGTCGGTCTCCACCGGAGTGGCCATGTCGGCCAGGGGACACAGGTGAAGCTTGAGGGCGGACGGGTGGAGCCTGAAGGTCTCCTTGCGGATCGCCCGCTGACGCTCGGGGGGTAGCAGACTGTTGAGCTCCTGAAGCTCGTCCACCCGAAGTGAGTCAGCGTCCTCCCAAGTCTTCAGCATCCGCTTGCACTTGTCCAGCAGGAACACGGAAGTCCTGGTGAGTGCGGCGATGTTGGCGGTGTTGTTGTAGTGGTCCTCCACGAGCTCTGTCACTCTGGCCTTCTCACGAACCAAGTTGCGCCCCTGGGCAGCGAACTGGGCATCCTTCTGGTCCAGCTTGGCGAAGAGACGGGTGAACCTAGCCTCCTGCTTGCGTAGATCCTCCTGAGCGTAGATCTTCTCCTCTCGAGCGGTCACCCTCTCAGCCTCAGCCTGAACTGCCAAAGAGTTGGCGTGGCGAAGTCCTCGCTCGAGCTGCTCAACTCGCTGGCGAAGGGTGAGGTTCTCCACGAGCAGGCTCTGGGTGCGGGGCTGAAGCTCCTTCAGCTCCAGAGTGGTGTACTCCAGTCTGCTGAAGAGTCCACTCGTCTGCTCGCTCAGTCGGCGGGCGTAAGTGTCGAGGTCCACGAGGTAGCTCCCCGTGGTGACGAGCATGTCGTCGGCCTCACGTAGAGGTCCCTGAACAACCTCCTCCTCGTAGAGTGCTGAAGGGTCTGGCAGTCCGTTCACGATCGGAGCCACTCTGTAGTAGTCCTGAGGGATCAGCCTCAGGTCTCCAGTCCTGTAGACGTCGCGGTACCTGGCCAGCAGGTGGCGAAGTACGTGGCTGCAGGCGGTGTCCACAGCGTTCCTGACGTTGAGTCCAGTGCTGTGCTCGAGCATCCCGGGGAAGCCTGGAAGTGCCGGGTGGGGTAGGACGGCCACCGTGCAAAGCACTAGTGGTCCCGACAGCGTGCGGACGTCCTCAGCGCGGTAGGTGACGTGCGTAGGGGGAATCCCCAGCCTGAGGACGACCCTGTCAACCCAACGGGCGAGTCCCTCCATGTGCTCCGGGAGCAACTCCACCTCCTGACGAGCCATCTCCTGTGACACGGAAGAAATTTCTAGTTAGCGCAGGAGAGATAGAGCTTTTCAAAAGAAGGATAAGTTTTGTGATATAAGTCAAGAATGGTATATAGCAAAAGAGTTTCGTTTAGAGTCCTAATTTCTAACGACCATTTCTAAGGGCACGTGCTACGGTCAAGTATGGCTCTGATACCACCTGTAACGCCCTGGGTTTTCAAAATCAGAAAACCCAGCATTCTGTCTCGTGATAGTCCCTGGATCAGACGCTATCACGCACAGGCATTCATCACAGATAAATATCACAGTCACACAACGAAGTCAGAGTACAAAACATAGTATTTACAACCGATTACAACTCGGTATACGATTTTAAGTACATGCCCCTTGGGCTAAACGACAAGAAGAAACTCCGCAGCGGTAGCTAGGGCTTCAGGGCTTCATCCTCGATCTTCACCACAGGCATCCTTGAGCGTAGCGACGAACCCTTCCTCCATGGACTCTTCTTTGATGGACTTTCGCTCCAAGTCCAGTCCTGCACACTCACAATCTATCCCCAAGGAATGGGATAGGTTCACGTCACCAACCGTATGCAAGCTTTAAGTGGCCTACCTCTAATGGTATAAAAAGGTATGAGGTAAGAGCTGGGGTTTCCTAAGCAGCAGCAGCATCTCATAAAGAATAGAATCTCCAATTCCCACCAAATCCCATATCTCTCATCCGCAAACGGTTACACCTGGTCACCCAGATCACCGACACCATCACCTATCTCCATCTAGGGTCGGTGCGAGAACTCCCACTCCTCGCACCTCAATGATTGCACTCGGATCCGCGAGGTAGAGGGAGCAACTCTCCTCTCCCCGAATACAACCACGGCTCACCATACACTCTCATCCTATAAGGGGGAGGTAGAAATCCCAAAACGTAAGAGTCGGAGAAACAACGGGCATGTCCATGACCGAGGACGCGGCTATACGTATAGATCTAAACTCTGCAGAGCGTGTACACCAGTACCCAACTCGGAATAGTACCCGGACGGTGTACGGCCGACCGAGCCTATCCTACCGGGCGAACACCTAGGAGTTACGGTTCCATCCTGCATCCGGGTCTCGATGCGGTCCCCCGCAGAAGACCACCCCAGAACTGTGAAAAATGCCCCCGTGTGGCCACACGGGAGTCGCACTGAGAGGGTGGACTCACTCCCACCTCTCCCCCACTGATACCCCGCTATCCTGCTGGCAGGTATGGTACCGCACTTGCTAGGGTCGAACGGCCCTATCCCCACTCTCGGCGAGGTGGTGTGTACGAAAGTCCCGTGTAACAGGCGACCCACTCGGTTTCAGACCAGGGCGAGCTCATATCCTCCAAGTCATCACAAAATCCCCAACACCTGTGCTCCTAAAACGGTGTACCCGCCATAGGTACCAACTCGGGCAACGTCCGAGAAGACGATCCCTGGCCCCCGATCCCAGATCAGGTTGTCTCGAGCTCACCCCCGCCAAAATATCCCAAAACGCCTTCTCCTGCCGGTTTTCCCAACACACGCCAAGAAACTACCACAATAATCCCAACACATGCATAGCAAGCTCAGCACAACAATAAGCTTAAGTATAGCAGTGGTAGTAGGTCATTCAAGGACAAGTAAGTAAAGAGGCTATGCATGGGTTCATCATATCCATCTCTATGCATTAAATAAAGCACTAGCAGTTCTAAAATAGCCATGCCTAATGGGCATTCATAGATGGTCAGGCGTGAACCTGGGTACGAGTGGTCGTCGTAGCTGAGGTCGTCGTCGTAGTCCTGGTTCAGCTCTCCGGCTCCGGTAGCTCCTAGAAACGTATTTAAAATAAATACTCGGCTACTAGATAGCAATAAATCCAAGATAAAGAGCAAATAAGATCCAAAAAGAGGCAAACTCTAGTCTAGCACGGAGTTTGGGTTTTTAGAAGATTTTCAGAAGAAGTTTCATATTTTTCGGAGCTAAAACGGATTTATTATGAATTTCCAAAGATAAAATACATTTCTGAAATTAAAATACGCATATACAATATTGCAGACTCTTAGCTAGCTATAGGGTAGCTCAAACTGGTTCAACCCTGGCTTTAAGCCAGCGGCAGGCCGGCTACAGCTGCTGAGGTGGCGGCCACACCGGCGGCTTTAAGCCAGCGGCAGCCCGCGTGGCCAGCCACGCGGCGCTCATGTGGCGCGGCGCGCGGCGGATCCTGGGATGGATCCCTGCGGCGCGCGGCCGTGCGGCGCCCGTGTGGCCTAGCCGTGGTTGGCTGGGCGCACGGGATCCCCTCGGATTCCCTGCGGTCACGCGCGTGTGTGCGCTCCCGTGTGCGTGCTAAAACCCCAGGGGTTTTCCCCCTCCGCGTGAAGGTGCTCGGTGAAATGCTCATAAGGAGCGGCGGCGCGGTCAAGGGTTCGCCGGCGGCGAGGCTTGCCCGGGCCGACCAACGCGTGACAAGGTGCGAACGAGGAGGTCCAGGGGCACATGGCCGGGCAACAAGGAGGTGGCCATGGCCGGGAAAGGTGCGTCGGCGGCGAGACAGAGGCACGGCGGCGACGTGCTTGCGCGGGCGCACGGCGGTGATCACCGGCGACGGTGCGCGGGCGCGCCCAAATGCCAGAAACGAGCGTGCGTGCATCAGGTGAACGAGAAGACCCCAAAAACTGGGGCTTTTGCCCTCACGCGTGCGAGTTCCGAAGGGGCGCACCCATGGCGGAGCTCGGGGCGGCGCGTGCGGCGGTGGAGCTCGGGCTCCCGCGGCCGGGCACGAGCGCGTGTGGGGGCGCGCGGTTGCCGGCGACGAGGCGTGCACGGAACTGCCACAAAGGCGGCGCCTTTCCCTCTGCTGCTGTGTGCACGGAGCAAACCTCCATGGCGACGGCCATGGCGGCGCGGCGAGCAGGGCGACAGCGTTCCGGCGACGTGCGCGACTACGTGTGTCAAGGCAGGCGGCGGAGGCGTGCGTGTGCACTCGGTGAAGGCGGCGGCACCTGCAGAAGAGATTCCCAGCACGGCACGAAGGCCGGCTTCACCAAAGCGCGTGCGCGGCGGCGCGGCGGCGACGGCGACGGTGTGCTCGCGTTGCGCCTCGGCTCGAAGGCCAGGTCGACCACAAATGGGCGAGGGAGCGCGGCCTCACCTTGGTGGCCACGGGCCGGCGTGCAGACGTTGGTGAAGAGGGACGGAGCAGGGTTGTCGGCGAGGAAGGAGACGGTGGCGCGGAGCAGAGGAAGCAGGGGCGTCGCGGTCCTTGGCTTCGCAGCGTCCCCGAGCTCCCACGTGCGGGCCTTCGGCTTCGCGAGGTCGACGGCGAACTCGTGGGCGTGCTCCTGGCCTTCTTCTCCCTTCTCCCTCCTTCTTCTCCTCCGGCGGGCGGTGGCAAGGTGGAAGGGGACAAGTCCCCGAGGCGGCTAGGGTTGGGAGGTCTCCGAGGGCTGCGGCGGCGGCTTCTTATAGGCGGGGTGCACCACGGGGGCACGTGGACGGCTTGGATGCCGCGGAGGGGCGCGGGGCGCGTCGCGACGGCGCCATGGGCGGCGCGGCCCCTCGCTTTGGCGCCGGCGTCAGCCAAAGGGGAAAAGGAAGGAGATGACGGGGGCGACGTCACCGTGACGTGTGCATGACGCAACGCGGGGTCCACCTGGCAGCGACTCAGCGTGGGGGTGCGGTTGGTGGTAACCAGGCCGGCGCGCTGGTGGGCTGCTGGGCCGAGACGGGAAAAGAGAGAGGTGGCGCGGCGCGCAAGGAAAAAGAGAAGAGGGTGGTCCAGCGGACTTCGGGACTTTGGGCTCGCGGCCCAGAAGCTATCCTCCCCTTTACCTTTTCTATTTCTTTCCAACCCCTTTCTATTTTGGATCCAAATTTGAATGTAAATTCAAATTTGAAATCCCACTCAAATAAACTCCAAATAAAACCAAAAGAACTCCAAGTTTCTCACACTAACATTTTTATATTTCCTAGAAATTTTATTTAGCTCAAAATAAATCTAGGAATTAAAGGAGAGAAAAGGAAGACATCCTTAAATAAGTTGGTAATCACTCAAATAATTCATCGAAAATTTTAAATCCTCATTTTTATTAATTAACATTCCTCAATAAACTTGAGGGATGTTACATATTCTAACCACTGGAACTAACCCCCCGTATATAACAAGTTCACTCTTGCATGTCGATTTTGGAGTTTATTGTTTACGCAGGAAATCTACGCTAAAGAGGAGACTTTTGGGATAAGTTCATCAAGCACTTTGGAAGAAGATCATGAAGCCCGACAAGAGTCAATACACGCGATGAACATGACTCCAAATGACCCGAGGACCAAAGCGTCAACGTGCAAATCTTCAGGGACTCAACCAGAAAACAACGAAGCTTGGATAGCAAGGATTCAAGCCTTAACCGCGAAGGAAACGACGTCAAAGGCCCACATGCAAGTGCACACAAATAAGGAATCGCGCGAGAAGCAACCGGGGAGGAAACCGGGACCGAACTGGGCCGAAACGGGCCCAGGCCAGTCGGCCCAGGCCGGCCGGCCCAGCCCATTCCGGGCCCGGTTCGGCACCCCCTTTGACCTAGCCGCCATTCGGACTATTTATAGTCCCCCTGCCAAGAGCCACGAGGAGATAGATTCGTCATCCGCCGCCGAGGAGCAGAGAAGAGAAGGACACCGTTCCGGAGAGGAGAGGGTCGAGATGGTTGACTAGGGTTCCCCTAGCCGGCGTGGGAACCTTGCATGGAAGACCACGTCGGAGTTCCAGGAGCTAGGATCAAGATCAAGGTAGGATCCCGGAGGTGATCTTGTCCATGTATTACTTTTATGTTGAATTAGTAGATTGAATCCGATTCTTAGCATCAAGTGCTTTCGTTGTGATTTTGTCTTCGTTTGGGTGTTTTCCTCCCCGATCTATCCCGCGGGTAGATTGCATAGGATGTTCTTGTAGCCATGGTGGCTAGAGGTGCATACCCGATCTAACAAATGTTTTCATCTTGTTCTTCTTGAACTCGTCGAGTAGTACCAACCCGTAAGATTATCCCCCGTAGTGACAGTACGGTAAAGGAGAAAAACGGGAGTCCTCGGAGTCGGAACGGGAGCCATGCTTTCAATGAGATTCGTTTTGCTATATTCTTCTTTACTTTGGAACTTCAACAAAAGACCCGATCCAATCTCTAGATTGGTTCTCCCCTCTCTTTCTCTTGCTACCTCCGGTGTGCAGTAGGCTATAGATGAGTTTTGATGATGATCTAGTAGATTAGATGCAAAACCCCTTTTCAAGATCAAAGTGTTTTCCGCTTATTAGATTGGATATTGCGTTACACATTGTTCTACGGATTCGATACCTTGGGTTCACACTTAAGGGAAGAAGGGTCCCTTGACTACGACGGAGGACTTGTCCGTTTGCAAGTCCAAATGAACTTTGATATGACAATCAACTGTCAACAGATGCCAATCCCGTGCTTCCCAGAGAGGGATAGCGGGAAAGATTCCCTTTTTCCGAGCATACGATGATCCTTCAATTTCACTCGGAGTTTCAATCAGACACTCATAGTCTCTCACATGATCAAGGGGGTTCTCATGAATTCACCCCGAGAAGAAAAGATCATGAATTAGCTTCATGAGAGAGGGATGAATCCGATAGCCAGATGAAAGAATGAGTTTTGACAAAGGTGGCTCTGAGGGTTCACTCCTCGAAGGTGGAAGGTGTTTACATGGATAACCTTCCAAGGGTAGCGGGGGTAAAGGTAGAAGAAAAGAAAATGGAAAAGGATATCTTGAAGGGCAACGGGGGTAGAGGTAGAAGAAAATGAAAAAGATACATACGAGGACCACTAGGTTCGAAGATAGATACAACAACCGTTCCCCGGCAACGGCGCCAAAAATGCTTGTTGGTATTTCTTAACCTCACCACTAGTTGTACACCTAGCGTGAGCGTAAGATCCACCTGGGTATACTGATGGGTACGAAAGAATCTGCAAGCGCACAGAAATATCACTGTAGCACTTCACCTCAGGAGTATTGTAACACCCTAAAATTCCATCACTAAGTTAATATAGGCAACATGGCAATTAGATTTAATTTTCTAAGGACTTAAATAAATTATCAAATGAATTTGGCCTTAAAATATTTAAATATCATTGGAATAATTTTAGAGGCAGTAAGTGTTTGTGCATCATATTCGGTTGCATGGTTTTTGTTTGATGTGTGTAGATTTCAAAAGAAAAATCATAAGTTCTTAAACCCACCCCAATCTCTTTCTTCTTCTCCTTTCTAGCCTGGCCCAGCCGGCCTTTTCTTTTTTCTTCAGCCCGAACTGCTAAGCAGGCCGCCGGCCTCCTTTTTCCCCTCCCTCGCTCGCGGCCCAGCACGCACGCGCGGCCCACGAAGGCAGCCCGCGCAGCCCAGCGCCCCTTTCCCCTTTTCTTTTCTTCTTCTTTCGCTGACAAGTGGGGCCCGGCCGTCAGGCCTTTCTTCTTCCCCTCAGCAATCGCAGAGCCGCCTCCCCCCCTTAATGGCTGCTGGCCGTTACCGCCCGAGTCAACCGTGCCCCCACCTTCAAACCCCCCCCAATCAAGGCGCAGTGAAGCTTGGCCCTCACTCCCCCCGTCAATCCCCTGCAGTTTCCGCTTAATCAATCGGCCCCTTGATTGAAAATCAAGGCCATGGCCATTGATGGCCGTAGCCCGCCGGGCACCGCTCCCCCTCCCCTCTCGGCTCTATTTAAGCATGGCCAGAGCCTCTGCCACACCCCCTTTCCACAAGTCGAGCTCCCACACTCCTCTCACTCGCGCACGCGCTGCCACTGTTGGGTTTTCCGGCGCATCCGTTGCCGCCTGGCCGCTTGCACGCGTTGCCCGCCGTCGGATCAGGCGCGGACGGCCCAGATTCACCCGGCCCTTGAGTCAAACCAGCTTCATACCGGTCAACTGGGGCTCTTTTGCTAAAGATACCCCTGGTTTTATTAAATTCACATGCCGGTCCTCCCACCTATATAAATCCTTGCATTCAGGTCCTTTCTTTTATGTTTTAGCCCCTGTCTTTGATAGATTTAGCACCCGAGGTCCTGTATAGGTTCTTTTATGCTTTAGACCTTCTGTTTTTACGCATAATTAGTTTTAGGTCCTCAGTTTCTTGCAGATAGGTCCCTGGAAACTTAGTTTCTTCGCAGTTTAGTCCCTGAACCCTGTTTTTAGCATATCTTTGTCGTTTTAGCTCCGATTTTAGCATTTTAGGAGTCTATGCGATCGTCTCAGCGAGTCCGTTGCTTTAGTAGTGTGTTTATAGCCTTTAGACTTGTTTGGTGAATTGTTTTATTTATTATATGCTTTGTTTGTGTGCTCGTAGATATCGTGCCTGTTTCGACTGAGCAGCCCCTTGGAGTCGATCAGGAGCAGCTGTTTGAAGAAGAAGAAGATTTGTTTGAGGAAGGCAAGTGGTCTTCTCCCTCTACATGATTCTATTTATCCTATATAATTGCATGATTACTAAGTTTACATTTATTATGATATTGCATTAAATTGATGGGAACAACGTTTTAAGGACATACCTAGATTTTTAACCTCAACCCTTGGATCAACCCGGTTTAATAAATGTTTTTGGGTAGATTATGCTAGTGGCTCAACCTGGGTTGGATAAAATGGTTTTCCTGAAAAAGGCTTTATGCTTAATGATCATGGCTTTGGGATAATACAAGAATACTTGATTTAATCGGAACATGGAGAACCACCCAAGAAAACATGTGCAACCACAGTGTCATATGGCTCTGACCTTAGCCAATTAATTAGGTGTGCGATCGAACTGATGGCCCTTTTCTGAAAGGAGCAGAGGGGGATCCGGGTTGCAGCGGTATAGCCCGGTCCTCTTGGGGTAGCAGCCTTTGCTAAGGTGCTGACCACTAGGGAGGGTTATGGTCCGCCCTGATCCGTAACTATGCGGGTTGTTAGTCTTTTGCATGCCTTTGTAAAGGCTTCGTAGCATCCCTATGCAATCGCACCTCGGAAGAGTGGTATGGTGCTTGGCCAGCACCGCATGGTTGGGTTTAAAGTCCTTCGGAGCTTTTACGCGAGCTGTGGGTAAAGTGTGCAAACCTCTGCAGAGTGTAAAACTGATCGATCAGCCATGCTCACAGTTATGAGCGGCTTGGACCCTCACATGATTAATAAACTTAAAGATGAAATTAAATCGTGGTTCGATGAGTTTTGAGATGAATTGTTTATAAATTTCTTAAGTGGGATGGTATAAACTTACATCTAGTAACTAGGCGTTCTTTAATTAAAACTTGACCAACATTAAAATGCTAACCGCTGCAAAACCTTAGCCTATCCTTGGAAGCCTTGCATCTTCCCCACTTGCTGAGTACCAACCATAAGTGTAATCATCCTTGCTTACCGCTGTTCAGAAGAGAACAATGGTGAGGAGTACTACGACGACTTTGAGGAGTTCTGAGGCATGCGATCCCCCAGTCAAGTGCCTGTGGGAGCGGAAGACGAAGACTCTTCGTGTAGTTATCGTTTTCCGATGTTAAAGACCTTCGTGTCTCCCGTCTGAGTGTAATAAGATGTTAAACTCTATGTTACATTTTGAATACTGTTTATGATATTACACTTATTCGTCTATCATATGTGTGTAACTTGATCCTGGCGCACATATGAGATGCATTTGGTTTCTCCTCGGAAATCAGGTGTGACAAGTATTCCAAAGGGTATCGAATCCAAGGAACGGTGTGTACTACCTTCTATCCTATCTATGGTCCAAGGACACCAAGCCCCTACTTGGGTAGAGAGATGATGGGGTGCTCGGTTCTAGGGGAGTAAAGCTGTAGGATCTCGCTTCGGACACCGGACCCTCCTGGCTGTAACAGTCGGTTCACGGCAAATGGTCGCCTACACCTGTATCCAAACGTGGGGGATTCCGAAAGGGTCCAACGGCAGTCACCACCGCGGCCTACCCCAAGACAGACCGTGGGATACAGGGCATTCGAAGGAAAACCGTAGTTCAAACACCACGTCTGCTCCACCGATTACTACTATAGCATGGCTACGTATGTCGACCCGTAGCAATACCATAGCACTCCGTATAAATACGGAGTGACGAACCCGCGAGTACGGCTATACCTCACCCGTCATTGACCCGAGGTGGCGCGAGGTCGAACGACTAAGCGCCAACGATTGTATTCCAACAAGATCTAACGAGATAACTCACACAAACGGAATGTAGAATTATTCATCTAGTCAACAAGATCAAAGGATCGTGTCACGAAGAACACGAGCCTCTAAATGATGAACAGACGAAGAAGTCAAGAACATGTCACCCATGCATGAATATCACTTTAGTCTAAAAGGAAACTACAGAAATACTCACTTTGCTCTAAATGAAGAACAAAGAAGAACTCCTTCATCATCACCCTCACTTCCCTCTCTACCTAGCACTCACACACACACGCCCTACATGGGGAATGAGAGGAGAGGAGAGGATGGATGTGTCTCTCATTCTAGCCCCCTCCCCGCATATTTATAGGCTAGAGAGGGTAGGAGGAGCCCCCAAGGCTGCTGGGTGCTGTCTGGCATACACCTCGGGTACCCACGCAAGGAAGGATGAAGACGGACTCCTACTAGAATTCCCCTGTAATCCTACTAGGACTCCTGCCGTGTAATCCTACTAGGACTCCTACCTTGTAACTGACTAGGCACCCACCCCCTGGACTATATAAAGGAGGACCGGGTACCTAGCCGAAGATCTCAACCCAACACCAAGCGCAGGGCGCCATACTTGATCCCCCAAACAAGACGTAGGGTTCGCCACCTTGGCGGCCCGAACCTGTATAAATCTTGTGTCCCGTGTCCTTGCGCATACCTTCGAGTTCTCGGTCTCCCGATCACGATCCTCCATCGCATAATCAACTACCTCGGGTACCCCCTTGGTAGGTTTGCCGGTCTAAAACACCCACAGCTGGCGCGCCAGGTCGGGGTGATCATCACCATCGGGCAAATTCGAAGGACCTTTTTCATCGTCAAGATCAATCTGCTCGACGACGCTAACAGAAGCAATTCGACGATTCGGCAACAATGTGCGTAACCGAGTCCGAAGCCAAGACGCGTGGAATCTATATCTCCTTACCAGTCAAAAAAATTGATTTTGGTGATCGAGTCCGAAGCCAAGATGCATGGAATCTTTATCTCCAAATCTGAAGCAAAGTCGTTCGCTCCTGTACTGCACCGCCTTGCAGGCCGATCGTGTGGCTACTGGCTAGCGGGTTGCTGTTCCAAGGCAAGGGGAAATTTGGAAGTTTTTTTGTTCGATCCAAGCCGTACCTCAAGTCTGAAAGCAGAAACCGAAAGATCCTGCCAGCAGAGTCCACGTGCTTTGGTGGCTAGAAATTCAAATCTGCATAACTATGCTACATGTACCCAAAGGCTACCCAGGAAGCCTCACGATCTTCACTTCTCCCACACAATTGTTGTACACGAGTACAGCCATGTCTACGTTGACTACTTTAGTTACTCGAGTACAACTACTTCAACCATGTCGGGCGCCACGGCTACGCCGCCTCCGGCTACAGCGGGCAGCGGCTCTACATCAACTACGCCGTGCGCCACGACTAGTTGTCTCCCGACCGCAGCGGCTCTACATCAACTACGTCGTGCGTCGCGACTAGTTGTCTCCTGACCGCAGCGGCTCTACATCAACTACGTCGTGCATCCGGACGCGCCGTCTCGGCGCTCGACTTCTCTTAGGTCGGTCGCACTGGCTCTCGCCGTGCGCCTGGTCACTCCGTCTCCCGGCTGCATCAGCTCTACATCAACTATGCCGTGCGCCGCGACTAGTTGTCTCCCGACTGCAGTGGCTCTACATCAACTACGCTGTGCATCCGGACGCGCCGTCTCGGCACTCGACTTCTCTTAGGTCGGTCGCACTGGCTCTCGCCGTGCGCCCGGTCACTCCGTCTCCCGGCTGCATCGGCTCTACATCAACTACGTTGTGCGCCGCGAGTACTCGTCTCCCAGCTGCAGCGGCTCTACTTCGCCTACGCCACGCGTCCGGGTACCTCGGCACGTCGCGCGGCTCGTCGTTGACTACTTCACCTACGCCGCGCGTCCGGGTGCCTCGGCACGTCGCACGACTCGTCGCGCGGCTCGTCGTCGACTACTTCACCTACGCCGTGCGTCCGGGTGCCTCGACTCGTCGCTCGGCACGTCGTGCGGCTCGTCATCGACTACTTCGCCTACACCACGCGTCCGGGTGCCTCGACTCGTCACGCGGCTCGTCGTCGACTACTTCGCCTATGCCGCGCGTCCAGGTGCCTCGGCTCCTCGCGCGGCTAGTCGTCGATTACTTCACCTATGCTGTGCGACCGGGTGCATCGGCTCCCCGCGCGGCTCGTCGTCGACTACTTCGCCTACGCCGCGTGTCCGGGTGCCTCGGCACGTCGCGCAGCTTGTCGTCGACTACTTTGCCTACGTCGTGCGTCTCGCACTGGCTCGGCTCGTCGCGTGGCTCGTCGTCGACTACTTCGCCTACACCGCGCGTCTGGGTGCCTCAGCACGTCGCGCGGCTCGTCGCGCGGCTCGTCGTCGACTACTTCGCCTACGCCGTGCATCTCGCACTGGCTCGGCTTGTCGCGCGGCTCGACGTAGACTACCTCGCCTACGCTGTGCGTCTCGCACTAGCTCAGCTCGTCGCGCGGCTCGTCGTCGACTACTTCGCCTACGCCGCGCATCCGGGTGCCTCGGCTCGTTGCGCGGCTCATCGTCAGCCACTTCGCCTATGATGTGCGATTCGGTGCCTCGGCTCCTCGCGTGGCTCGTCGTCGACCTCGCGCCGTCTCACCACTCGACTTCTCGTCGGTCGGTTGTACTGGCTCTCGTCGTGTGCCCGGTCACTCCGCCTCGCGTCTCGACTACTCGTCGCCCGGCTGCACCGGCTCTACTGCGCCTACGCCGTGCACCCCGACGCGTCGTCTCGCCGCTCGACTTCTCGTCGGTCGGTTGCACTAGCTCCCGCCGTGCGTCCGGTCACTCTGTCTCGCGGCTCGATTACTCCGTGCGTGGCTGCAGCGACTTCATCTTGCGGCCACACTGGCTCTACTTCAGCCACGCCGTGCGTCACGACTACTTGTCTCGCGGCAACACCGTCTCTACTTCGAGTACGCCATGCGTCGCCGCGACATCGTCTTCCGGTCGCATCGCGTCGACCACTCATCTCGACTAGTTTTCCAAACTAGTCGAGAACGGCAGTCATGCCCCCAACAACTACTCAGAATCAACTCTGACTAGTCAACTTCAGCAACAACCCGTCGCGGCTCCATTGCCGACCGCCACGGCTTCATCTATAAGTCCGCACTGGCGGCAACAGCTAAGTCATTTATTTAAATGATTACCTTTTCTTTTCTTGGCTTGTTTTCCTCATCATGCAGGACAACATGCCCTCGTGTACGCTTCTCGGCGGGTTTTCACGGGAGCTACACTCTGCTGACTACTCTTGGGGTATATCGATCAAGTCACCACGAGCCTACTTCATCAACTCGGAGGCTATCCCAAGGAGGCAGCTTCTAAAGTCCGCTCCGTGCGGTAACTTAAAGTCGACTCCGGTCGCACCTTCACCTGCTCCGGCAGCATACTGCGTGTGTAAGCTTCGATGGAACCTAGCTGTAAGTGGCCCTCGCATCCTGGCAATGATGGTCCCTAGCTGCACGTGGTCTTCACGCTCTGTACCTTGGGTCTGAAATCCATGGCCCAGGTAGACAAGTCGACTACGGTCGCAACCTTCAAGTCCACTACGGTGGCAACCGTACCTTGGGTCTGAAATCCATGGCCCAGGTACACAAGTCGACTCCGGTCGCACCTTCAAGCCCGTTCCGGCGGCAACTGTACCTTGGGTCTGAAATTCATGGCCCAGGTACTCAAGTCGATTCCGGTCGCACCTCCAAGCCCGTTCCGGTAGCAATCGTACCTTGGGTCTGAAATCCATGGCCCAGGTGCTCAAACCCGCTCCGGCGGCACAACTATTTGTTTTTTCGAATTTTTCGTTCGATTTTGCATTCCAGAAGTGCTTTTTGTTTTTTGCAACTTAAGTCCACCCCGCGTGGCACAAAGTCGACTTCTAAAGTCACATATCAAAGTCTGCTCTGTGCGGCAACTAAAGTCGACTTCGGTCGCATCTCAAAGTCCGCTCCGCGCGGCACAAAGTCAACTTCGGTTTTCAAGTCGCATCTCAAAGTCCGCTCCGTGCGGCACAAAGTCGACTTCGGTTTTCAAGTCGCATCTCAAAGTCTGCTCCGCGCGGCACAAAGTCGACTTCGGTTTTCAAGTCGCATCTCAAAGTTCGCTCCGCGCGGCACAAAGTCGACTTCGGTTTTCAAGTCACATCTCAAAGTCCGCTCCGCGCGGCACAAAGTTGACTTCGGTTTTTAAGTCACATTCTAAAGTCCGCTCGCCGGCATCTAAAGTCGACTTCGATCACATCTAAAGTCCGCTCTGACAGCATGACTACTTCTCAAGCTCCACGGCTCGACGCTAAACTACTACTCGGAATCTCTCCAGCTCGGGGGCTGCATTCAAATTACTACTCTAGAAACTCTAGCAGACTTCGCTCGCTCTCAAGCTCGGAGGTTCCGTACCAACAACTACTCGACGTGGCTCATACGGCTCTCTTATCTCGGGGGCTACACGCTGCAAGAGTACTCGGATGATGGCTTTCACGAACACTGAAGACCCTTGGATTGATTACCTTATCATTTCAAGGCTCGGGGGCTGCTATGCTATACCCATCATTCAATTTTTCAAGACGGAAGATTTGGAATCAAGACTGACCCTCAGCTAGAGTTTGCGACTCAACCCAAGGCTCGGGGGCTACTCCATATGGAGTGCGATTTTGCAACCGCACTTCCATATAATCTCGACTTCAAGACTTATGAGCTGGACCACCTTCCAGCCTCGTGGCAGTTCAAGTACTATTGAATACTTCTCCAAGCCGAACTCGAGGACGCTCAAGAACTACTCGAAGAGGCTTCAAGACTACTCGAACTACTACTCTCGACTCCAACGTGCTCGGGGGCTTGTCGGGCATACACCCCGGGTACCCACACAAGGAAGGATGAAGACGGACTCCTACTAGAATTTCCCTGTAATCCTACTAGGACTCCTGCCGTGTAATCCTACTAGGACTCCTACCTTGTAACCGCCTAGGCACCCGCCACCTGGACTATATAAAGGAGGGCCGGGTACCTAGCCAAAGATCTCAACCCAACACCAAGCGCAGGGTGCCATACTTGATCCCCCAAACAGGACGTAGGGTTTGCCACCTTGGCGGCCCGAACCTGTATAAATCTTGTGTCCCGTGTCCTTGCGCATACCTTCGAGTTCTCGGTCTCCCGATCACGATCCTCCATCGCATAATCAACTACCTCGGGTACCCTCTTGGTAGGTTTGCCGGTCTAAAACACCGATAGGTGAGCCCCATGCCGTGCTGCCACGTGTCCAGGTGAGAACCGACCTTCTGGCGCCCAAAACCGGTGAGAACCGTGGTATCCAAGGCCTGAACCGGTGCAAAATAGAGAAAACCAGGCGGTCTGGGTGGTGAACCGGGCGCAGACCGACGCTGGACCGCGGGCAGACCGGGCGAGCCACGCGGACCGCGCCACCACCTCGACCCGCGCCTACTTCGTGACGACGCGTGTCCCGGCCGGGGCTTTCCCGCGCAGGGGCGCGCGCGCGCGCATGGGCGGATTGGCGGGGCCGGTGGCTGCCAACCGGACGGTGACACGTGGCGGCCTGGGGAGGCCCGCGCGCGCCCGCGTCACCGATCCACGGTAGCGCGCGGCGGCCAACCGCGTCCCCCCATGTGGCCGCTGCTGGTTCGTCCGCCCGTGAGGTGTTGCATGGTACTTTAGCGATGACGTCAGTTGTTCTGTCTTTTCCCTATCTTCCTCATCCGGACTCCGATGCATACAAATAATATATTCATTTTGATCGTCTCGACGAGCCCGTCGCAATGGTGGAGTCCAATCTGTCATTTGACACTCTTTCCAATGGAGCCCTTTTATGTCTTTGGTTTTCTTGCTCTGTGATTACATCGTTTAACGCGTAATTCGGTACATTCTGCAATAAAAGCTAGAAACACCAACACTTGTGGAAATTGTCAGTACAAACCCCTATTCTAGTGTTGATGATCATTTTCCAACTATTTTATGTAGGAATTGACGGTGTAAAAGCAATGCTTAACAGCCGTCAACAATGATTATGATGATATTTGAACTGCCTGTGATGATTATGGTGATATTTGAACTGCCTGTGATGTTGTATCGTGTTTGAACTGCCTGTGATGTTGTATCGAATGTGGCGCACATATTTGCCATGAGTCAACCGACTGGCTCACGGCAACTAGGTTGTTTGCCGGTAGAACTTACCGTGAGCCCTTTGCCGGCGGCTAACTCACGGTAAAACCATGCCGTTTGCTGGTTGGGACTTGCGCTGGCTAGCACTAGCCTTTAATCGCCGATAGGCGCTGCCTATTATTTGAAGCGGCGACTTGCAGATCGTGAAGAAACGAATCGTCTTTTCGCCGGCCATCAGGGTGAGTTGGACGCAACTGCGCGCGCTGATCATCTTCATCACACCTTGCTTGCTCCCTTCCTCCACTCACCCACCATTGCAGGAAGCTAGCTCCAACGATGGCCCCTCTGACAAGATGCCGGAAGGCTGCCCTTTACGCAGCGGCTCCGGCAATCGACCCCGCCGACCGCCTCAGCAAGCTTCCGGACGAGATCCTGGCGCAGATCCTCTCGTTCCTGCCGGCGCAGGCGGCCGTGCAAACCTGCATCCTCGGGCGGACATGGCGCGACGTCTGGAAGATGACCACACGCCTGCTCATCACTGGCGACTCCGTCGATGAGGTAGGGGAATTCGTCGACCACCTGCTTCGCATCCGCCTCGACAGGCTCAAGCTCGCGCCCCTCGACGCGTGCGAGATCGAGTTGTATGTGGATGGCGACGACGAGCGCAGATACGACGTCTGCCTCGACGCTGAGGATACGTCTAGGGTCAACAGCTGGATCCGCCGTGTGCTGAAATGTGAAGTCCAGTTGCTCCGGGTGGACCTTATGGGTACACTTCAGGAACAACCGCCTGAAAACTTTTTCAAGATGAGTGAAAGGTCCCTTGTCTCGAGGTACTTGGTCAGGCTAGAGATACTTGGAGGCGTAACGTTTAAGGATGATGAGCGCCTCAACCTCTCCGGATGTCCCGCGTTGGAACATCTGGAGATGAGAGACTCCTGGGTGCCCGATGTTGTGACGTCCCCGTCACTAAAACACCTGGTCATTACAGCATGCTACGGATGTTTGGGCGTTTACATTTGTGCTCCACGTCTGGTTTCACTGTGGTTGGAGGATTTGATTGAGTGGACTCCCCTGCTGCTGGAGAGCATGCCAGACTTGGTGAGGGCACGTGTGGAGATTGGCTCGGAAACTGATGACTTTTATGACTTTGACTTGGACGATGCAAAGTGCTACAATCTTCAAGGTGTAGCAGCTGCTAAACATCTAGAGATGATAGTATCCTGCAACTCAATGGTACGGTTGATCTTACACTTATGCTTTTACAACTATTCATCACCACATTACAGTACACACTACACATACATGTTTCCAGTAATAACTATTACCCTGATGTATGAGTTTATTTTTACACTCATGCATACCCATGATCTGGGGTTCTTAAGTTAATGCTCTATACGGTCGTCGTGTCAAGAATGCTCAAAAGATAAAAAAAAAGGGGTCAGACTTACTACAATTATTTTTCTCTCGTTGCAGTCTTCTACGCCCGATATTTTCCTAAGGGATATGAGATGGTGCCCAACATTTTCCAACTTGAAGACCCTTGTACTCGATCATGGCTTATGTGAGAGTGAGACTAGTGAGACTGCTGATTGCACACTAGCGTGTATTCTTGAACATGCACCACTTTTAGAGAAGCTCACTGTTATATTCGAGGTAGAACACCTAAATGTCCAATGCTATTGTTGCATTACCCGTTGAGTTAGAGTAAGTTCTTATTGATTAATCTTGATGACATCAATCCCTTTGCTGCAGTTTGGTTTCAAGTATAAAGTGGAGGTGAAAGGACACCTTGATGAAACATTGAAATCAGCTACAATATCACAGCACCTTCAGATCGTCGTAGTAAAATGTGAAATTGTGAATGAAAAAGTTCTCAACATTCTGAAGTTTTTTGGTGCACTTAACATATGTAAGATTACGACAAACTTTAGTTATGTCTACTTGTCTATATATATGTATATATGTTTCATATATTACCATATATGCTAGAAACACTACTACTCTTTCTTGATAACTTCTATGGACATGTGGCAAAATATTATAGAAGAATGGAAATAATAAAATGAAGTGAAAAAAGGGTTGCACAAAACATATGCTTACATAAGCCATTCATCTTTTCCATATTATTTTTGCAGTTGCCATTCATACTTCTGTCACAACATCACAAAAACATATGCTTGAAGAAACTAGTTCTCACACTATCACACGTTGATGACAACAAGTATTTGTGGCATTTGGGTACCATTGAGCCTAATTAGAAAGTTTTATCATGCTGTGTTCAATTATTTATGTTTTACGTTTCTTATTTCTACTACTGGAACACTTGTAACAGATGGCATTGTCTTTTTTACACGAAGATGTGAATAACCAATAGTGTCATAGCACAATACACATTCACATGAGAAATCCATGGATACACAATGTCAAACTTTTTTTGTCGTGCATGCTTTTTAAGACTCTCGCACAACAGAACTGGCGGTTTCATATTTACCAGCCTTGACCACTATATATAATGGCATCTAGACTGATCAGGATAATATGTACAGAGAAATTCAGGTTCATAGTAGTGGGAAGAACTAATATAATAAAATTGGATAGAAAACGTTTTTGCCATATACATGCATATGGAGGATTTTAGGGTGCTTGTAATAAATTTGAGCTATCCATCCAGGAAATCTAACGATGGTATAGTATTACCAGGTAGTATCAATAAGGTACATTTTTTTTTGCCATGTACATTAACAATTTTGTTCTGACACATTCTAATAAAAGATGGTAAATCGTGTATACTTTGTTGTAACATTTTGAATAATTACCTTAGCTTTAAACTAAACTCCACTCGAACAAAGAAATTGAACAATTAGCTTATAATGCAGTTTGGAGAAGTAAATTTGTATGCACTTACTGAATTTCATTATTTTATATATCCTTCCCATGTTTCAATATCTTTGTCTTATACTGGAGCTTATCATGCTTGTCATTTGTGCAGGTTTTCAGATCACAGTAACATGAAAATTGAAAGAATGCGTATTAAGAAAAAACAAAGCACCGTACTGTGGTAAATCATGCCATTGGTCTGTTAAGTCCCACTCCAAGGAACATGATGATTTTCAGAAGAGTCTACTATCTAGCGAATAGGGTGTGCTTTGTGGTTCTTACAGCCATGTTACCCACTAGCTGGCTTGATGCCATGTTCATTCCTGCTGTGTGTCCAGACCTACAATGTGTTATCGATTAACTAACTATGCGAAACCTGTGCTTGTGTGCCTGCTCATTTCCTGCAATCTCTAAGTGAGTCATCATGTCTTTTTAAGTGAAACTATGCACTCGAACTTTACTTATGTCAAATTCAATGCATGTTGCATAGTTCGGATGGAGTGATATAATTTGGTCCAAGGATTTTCATATTACATTATCAGAATCACTGGACATTCTGTTAGTTTTTAATTAGACGAATTTCATGGAAAATCTGTGCCACGATCGGTTCCATGAATAGTTTGGTTTAGCTACTTGATCTGCTGAGGTAGTAAAATGTTCACGAAGGTACCAGCTAGGGACGAAAGATTCGCATGTGAGTTTCCCGGGTGGCCGAGACTAGGATTTGGTTGTCTCAGTTGGGCGAACGGGGTTGAATTGGGTTTTCCAACAATCGGCACTCATGGAGGTTTTTCTAGTAGGTAGAAGATCTGGGAACCTAGCTTAATAAAAAGTTGGCGAGGGGATTTTTTAACTCCAGCCCCGTAAATTCGTTCTCGTTGCCGCCATGCCCGGGGGCTGCACCCTCGTCCTCACCTACCCGCCATGCTGCCGGCGCCGTGCCGTACAGCCAGAACGGCAGAACCCCTCGATGCTCACTGCACGGGGCGGCGGCGGAGGCGGTGACAGTGATCGCCCGCTCGCCCCATCAACGGTAAGTGCATTGCTGTTGAACCTTAAACAGGCCAAATGTTCAGTTGGCAGACATTAGTTAGCTGAACAGCCATTACCTTCGGAAGATGTTACTTTTCCTCCTGCATCATCTTTTTTTTTCTCAAAAAAATGCTAGAGCAAGTTGCATTTGATTACTGATGGGATTTTCGACAGGACGCAAGTTGCAGCCTGTAATCTCATTGATAACCTGAACTATCGTGAAGAGATGCCTTGTTGCAGACAAAGATGTCACTGGGGCAACTATAAATTCTCAAATAAACGTCTTGATTACAATGGACACAGCCAAAGTGACAATAAAAGATGCATGGTGCTGGCGGAACAAATATTAATGTTTGCCATTGCTTATTCAACAACAATGAAAATCTGCAAAAGGTTCGGTGAAAATTAAACACGCGCCATAACAAAACACATATTGGCGGCCTTGATGCTTCCTCACTGAGTCACTGGTAAACAAGACTGGACCAGGATCCTGATCTGTTCACCAAAAAGAATAGTATCAATGGAGCAGGTGATAAAGAAAGCTGAGGAAAATCAAAGTTAAATAATGAATCTCGGAGGAACAATTATTATCTATTACCTTGCTATATCGTGAAGCTCATGCTTATAATTATTCATTGTTTCCACCTTTTAGTGAATAGCAATCGTCCTGGGAATAGTCTGTATAGAAGTTTAGTGTGGGACGATTGGGATGTGCATCAAGTGAGCTCCAGATTTCGGCCTCCAGATCTTCGACGCCTCCCCTATGGTCACACCAGGCGTAGATTTCAACATCGACCTTGCTGAGGCTGGAGAGGTGCTGGATGCCGAGATCGCTGTAACTGTTGGTGGTGAAGGCGAGTTGAATGCCGAGGTGTTTCAGGTTAGGCATAGCACCAGGCATAAACAGCAGTTGGTAGAGCATGCCGACCTTGAATAATTTGAGACGCTGGAATGCGTGACTGCCTATTGTGAAAGGACCTGCATAGCTGTCTGTAAATTGTAGGGCAAGAGTCTCAAGAGCCGGCAAGCCTCCAAGCACTCGCAAATCCTCCGGAGTGAATTCTTCAGTTTCGAGAGATAATAGCTCGAGATTGACAAGTGATCCCATCCAGATAGGGAGACTACTGATGGGCAATATGACAAATGTTCGGAGGCTGTCAAGAGCAGGGAAGGATGAATCAATGGGGATGGGGGGTGTATACGTCCTATATATCCCAACATCTACAAGTTTATGGCTGCACAGCGCATGGAGTGAAGTGGTGAAAATCCCCCACTCGCTACCTTCATAACTGAAATCGATAATGTCATCGCAATACGCTTCAAGGATTTTCAGGTTGGTAAGCTGGCCTAACTCTTTCAGAAAGCTGAGTGGTTGCCCGTGGATCGAGAAACGTGTTAGTTGTTCCAATCCTTTCATCCTGCTGAAGCCTTCTGCTGGGAAGTGGACCTTATGACCGACGAAAAGACGTGCCAGCTTTTCAAGTAGAACAACATGTGGCTGTAATTTTTCCACTTGAGTACCTCTTATATCTAATGTTTCCAGATGCTGGACTTGTCCAATTCCAGCAGGGAGCTCGCTGACACTTGTTTCTGCAATGCTCAGATACCTCAACTGGAGTAACACCTCTATATTTGCAAGGTGGCTATTTCTCAATGATCCACACTTTTCCAGGTCTAACACACGTACAACTTCAAATTCTGTAAGAGGATGCAATTCTTTGCGGTCCACAAAGCATGCAAGTGACCTTGCTATGCCGAGAAGAAGCTGGGAGTCCGGATGGATCCAACAGGGTAAGAAAGTTCTCCTCAACTGATTTCGACACAAGGAAACTAAGGATGACGTCGTGAACACGACACCCCTCCACCACGCCATCCCACATATGCCATGGTTGGATCAAGCTTCGGTTTATCAGAACATTGAAATATCTTAGCCCTGTTTCATATAGAGTCTCTCCTGGTTCTGCAATAACAAATCCTTCCGCAATCCATCTGCTTACCAAACGATCTCTATCAATTTGGCAATCTTCTAGAAATGCACTCAAGTACAACAGGCAAGTTCTCAGATGGTGCGGGAGATTAAAGTAACTGAGTGTTAATACTGCGTTCATGGTCTCAACAGATTTATTTCCTGGAAGTGGGGAACTGATAGATTCTTTCACTTTATTCCAGTGACCAGGAGATTGTGGTACATCAACTGCCAAGAAGCTGGATATCGAAATTATTGCAAGTGGTATGCCATCACACTTTTTCAGTATATCTTCAGAAGATTTTTCCAGTTCATGAGGACACTTATCTTCAGGGTCAAAAATTCTTTTGAGAAACAACCTTCTAGAGTCGTTGTCATCGAGAGGTCTCATATCATAAACACGACCGCTATGAGAAGAACAACATGACTCGGCCACATCTTTCAGACGTGTTGTGATGATTATTATGCTACCAGGGCTAGTTTTGATCAATGCTTGGCCAATGATCTTCCATGGATCGGAGTGCCATATATCATCCACTATGACAATGTACCTGACACAAATATGTGAATCTAATTTTATAATACTATTTGTAGTAAGGAAAAGCTATGCATGTACTGCTTTCATCCTTTATATGTGAAACGTGATCTGACTGCAAATATGTAGTATACATCTGCTGCTAGCCGAATATGATTTAATACTTTATATTCGAAAAAAGCATGAATGAAAAACATTTAATACTTTGCCTTTTCCTACTGTATTAGTTTTTTTTGAACGAACCGCACAAGATAGTGCGTGTTTCATTGATATAGAAGAAAAAAATATAAGACTATGATCCTGGGAGATCATAGACAGGAAAAGAAAAGAAAGAAAAAACAAACTCACCCGGTTGGATTGTTCAGCCGTGCTGAAAACCCCGCCGTGATCCGTTGTAGGCCAAGTCCTCACTGGTTGTCGTTGTCGCAAGCGACGTCCTTCAACGATGTCCCGCACCGTACTGGAGATTGCCGAGCAACACCAGACGCCACGGAACACTGCGAGCAGTCGAACAACGACCGCATGAAGACCCCCCAGCCACCAACAGGAGGGCAGGCGTCATGGCGAGAGGTAGGCAACCCCCTTTTCAGCTTGCCCTATGATAGATTTGTCACCCCCAGCCTAGGTAACCACAAGCAAAAGGCTGCCAAGTCACCGATCGAACAATGTCTCTAGAGGCGACACCACCAAGAAGGTCACGACGCCCACAGGCGTCGCCATCGCTCGTCCAGGAGCTAGACCGGGTTTTCACCAAGACAACATGCAACAAGGTTGTAGCTCCAAAATGACGCCCTCAACAGGGAGAGAGACGCCCAAAGGTGCCGCCGCCATTTTGCCAGAAGTAATCTAGCGAGGGCTTTCGCCCAAAGCATCCAACCCTGCTGCACACGTTCGACGAGGCAAGCCAGCACCACCACCACGGTCGTCCAAACCGAGAGACGCGTCTACCGCAGTCCCGCACATCCGGCCCTCGTCGAAAACCCTCCTCAATTCGCCGTCAATTGTTGTGCCGCCCACGCCGGGCCGTCAAGCTCGCCGACCGCCGACCGTCGCCGTGGCACGAACACCCGCGGTCTCCACACGGTCGTCGTCAGGCGCACCAAGGCAGTAGTAGCCGCACCACCCGCAGACCGCCACCGACGCGAAAGGCGCACGCCACCACGGTGCTGCAGCACGCGTGTCGGGGACATTCACTATGTGAAAATCTCACTTTGGTAACAGGCATAGATTGCCTTTAGTAATGAGTAAAGCACCCATTACCGATCAAGTGTTACAAATGAGGCAAGAAAGGTAACGGGCAGATGCCTGTTACTGATAACACATATTTGTAACGGGCATCAAACAACAACTGTTACCACAACTAGCCACCGGTCACGTGAAATGGTTGTTTCTCTGAGCCCACAGGGAACTTTGGTGATAGGCACCAGAACAGAGCCTGTTATATATAGTAACTCAACATCGAAGACGTGTGTTGTATACCTGCGTCTCCTCTATCTCGACAAAATGAGATGTGTCTATTTCACGCGCGTCTCAACACAACTAGGATTCGTAATGGGCATCAAACAACAACTGTTACCACAACTAGTCACCGTTCACATGAAATGACTGTTTCTCTGGGCCCACAGGGAACTTTGGTAACGGGTACCAAAACAGAGCCCGTTACAGTAATTCAATATAGGAGACGCGTGCTGTTAAACCGCGTCTCCTCTATCTTGACGAACGTGCCAAGTTCTGGGGCCCACCGCAGTATTGGTAACGGGCCAATATAGGAGAAGTGCAGCACACGACGCTTTCCTCATTTCTCACTAGGGTGAGAGGAGGCGTGGAGACAGAGACGACGATGAGCGCTGGCGAGGGGCCAAGCAGCGGACGACCCCGCGCACCTGGGATCGAGGAGAACCGGAACGCGAAGCGGTGCCACAATTGGATCTGCGTGCGTGCCGGTGAGATGGAGGTGAAGAGGGAGACGATGATGAGCGCCGGAGAGGGGCCAAGCGGCGGTGGAGTGAACCAATTGCCGGAGATGAGGGTCCTCGACTAGGTCCTCTCGGGTTCCGACGAGGGGCCAAGCAGCGGCAAGGAGGAGCGTGCCGGCGAGGGGGCAGCGAAGTGGGTGAGGCGTCTGCCTCACGTCGGCGAGCACAAGTGTCTGGCAACGACGAAGAGGGGTCGAGGGAGCTGCTAAGGTGTAGAGGACCTCATCTCTGACTCTGGCAACGACCACGACAACAGCGAGACAAGTTTCTCTGAATCTCACTGCCTTTTTACTTGTTCTATAGATGGAGCTTGAGCTAGCTTGAGCTTGAGCTTGATAAAGTTAGTGCCTATGATGATGTCTTCCATGCTTGTCATGATCTTATACCAAGTTCTGAGGCAAATCAGTTCTGAACTAAGTTCTGCTTTTACTTGTCACCCTGCTATGAAGCCTAGGATAATTTTCAAGTTCTTAAATAATTTTCCTATGATGATTATTGTGCCTATACTACTCCAAGTTCCGAGGCATCATGTTTAACCCTGTTTCAGGCAAAACTCTATGAGTCGCGAGCAAAGCTTGAGTTACTTCTAAACCTTAATGTCTGGGATTATGTGAAACCTGAGTTTGAAAAAATCACGAAAGAAGTGAACATCCTCATAAAAAGGCTAAGCATGTAAAGAGGTACAAGTATACTACTGAACAAAATCTCGAGCCCATTGAAGATGCGCTCGAAGGGCTTCAAGAATCCTTGGTTGCTTACGAAGAGGCTGCAAAAAGAGTCAATCTTGATGGGGCGTGAGGAAGTTCAAGCTTGTTGATGTGCAGGGTCAGATAGCCATACTTTTGTGGATGTTTAAGGGGCATACTTTTGTTGATGTGTATGGTCAGATAGCACGACCATAGTAAATAATTAATGTGTTGGACAAGTTAAGTCCTAACCTGATGGACAAGTTAAGTTAATTGTTTGTAATAATTATTCTTTATTCCTGTGTACAAGTTATCTTCATCTATGTGGATAAGTTATCTCTCTTATGATGTCTGTTTTGTCTCAAAAGATATATGTGTCGATTGTGCCTGTATGTCGAAATGGAAGCAATGAGAGATCGAGCTGACCTGTCAATGAAAACAAACTCAAAGGAGACGCGGATTCACAAACCTCCGTCTCTTTTCTTCACAAAGAAGACACGGATTAACAAACCTCCGTCTCATTTGTTCACTGCCACCGCGCTCCCGCTTCACGGCAGTGAAGAGTGCTATTAGACTTTAATTATTGAGCTTTCAGTCTAGTAACGGGCGTCAAATGGTCATCGGTAGCAGACACTAAAGCCGGTTACCGATACGGCAGCGATCAGTAACGGACTTAAAGAGCCCGTTACCAATAGGGCATTGATCGGTAACAGATTTTACAAGCTCGTTACCAATACGTTTAACTTTTGTAACAGACTCGCTTTAAGGTCCGTTACAAAGAATTAATATAACAGGCGTTTAAGAAGCCCGTTACCAGAAGTCCACATTAGTAACGGGCGTTGTGGAGGCTAACCCCGGGGTCGGCCTGCCGCGTTTGTGGGTAACGGGCGCCAAACAACAACCGTTACAGATGTGGGTGCATGTAACAGGTGTTAAGTGCCCATTACAAATGCTGCGCGACCTATTTAAGGTTTTCACGTAGTGATTGCCGCACCTCCACGGTGCCGCACCGACCACCGGGGGCAGGACGGCGCCGGCCCCACGCCCAGCGCCGGACGTCGTCGTGGCAGCGCGGGCCACAAGCCGGCACCACGGACGCACTCGGCCGATCGCCGGACCCCTCGGCTACGCCTCAACCACTGCCGCTACTCCATGGCCGAACGGTCACCGTTGACCTCCGCCGCCGCAGCACCACGCCTGCTCGACGTAGATCTGGATAGGGATGGCAGTGGATCGGGTTTGGAGCGGATATCCGCAGATTTTGGGTATGTGAGTTGTGGGTTTGGTTCAGATTATCGCCCACGGGTTCACGGATTTGGATATCCGCAACATTGTGGGTTTGGGGCGGATTCATTCCGCCCGCGGATATCCATTGGAGCTCCGAAAAAATGATCCCAATAAACTCACACAAGGAATTCTAATCACATAAGAAATATTATTGTTGTTGTTTCTTTTTATACTCAACTTGTTAATTTACAATCCTTTGAACATGTAAGTCATTTGCGATTCTTTTTTTTTCACAGGTGAAGTTGATTCCACCATAACTGATGAATGATAAACTGTCCACTATTGTGTTGTTTTCCATGTGTATTGAACTTGTATTGTGTTGACTTGCAAATTTTGAAGTAATCTGGACAGTACTGATGTATTATGTGCTCTTGTTTATAATAATCGAACCAACTTTTGGATTATCCGTTGGGTTTTGGATATCCACGGATTTGGGTTTGGATCTGAATTTTCACCCGAACTAATTTTTGGGCTGGATTTGAGTTTTAGGTTTGGGTTATGGGTTTGGGTGCCCTCACACTACATCCGATCCGTATCCGACCCATTGTCATCCCTAGATCTGGCACTGGGGCGGCCAGATCCGGTCATGGGACGGCCGGATCTGCACCCCCGCGACGCCGCGGGCGCCATCACCGGCGGGCCTCAACGCGTCGGACCGCCGCCCCGGAGACGCCACTGCAGGCTGAAGAACGCCCCGCCGTCGTCGTGGAGACCTGCTCGGGCACCCGGCAGGCCTCTCTGGTGGCGGCAGGAGAGGGGAGGGGAGGGGGGGCGATGCGTCGCCGCCCGCGTCGCCCGAGCGGGGCGACCGAGCGGGTGGGAAGAATTTTTTATTCCCTAGTGTAGTATGTATTAAAGGAAGATACAGCCAAAAGCAACCACACCTTTTGTACTGGAGTCGTTCTCTGAGCTTGCTGACGAGGATGAGCTCATCATCCACCATGCTTACGGTTGCTTCAACTTGGGAACAAATCTTCATCAGCACATCTTTCAGCTGAGGGTTCTGGGATACCGATACAAAAGCTTTGCACTCAAAATGACCTTGAATTTTCCGATACACCTGATTGGCGAGAGTGGTCTTGCCCAAGCCAGCACACCCAACGATGGACAAGGTCTTCACTTGCTGCACGGGCTCCTCTCCCTCTGCAGGCATCAACAAGTGGATGATCTCATCGATGGGTCCGTCGAGTCCGACAAGATTCTTCGTCTCCTCCCAAAGTGCGCACATCCGGAGGTCAACCTTGTTACGAGATGCATCAGAGCTGGATCCGACGAGGCCATCAAGCTTGTATCTCTTCTGTCGCTCGCTCTCCTCGACGACACGAGCCTTGAGCTCTTGTATCTGGTGAGCGATCTGAAGGGACATTCTTGTCTTCTTGAGCTTTCGTGCCAGCTTGGCACCGAGGAACCCGCCTTTGCTATCATCGCTGCCGAGCCGGGCCACAGAGCGATCGATGCAATCCTCGACATCGTAGGCCAGCTCCCGCACCCTGTCCCGCCACCCCTTGTTGAGGGCGTCGAGCTCCTCGACGTCTGCCATCACATACAGCAGGTCATTCATGACACTGAGCTCTGACCTGAGGAACTCGATATCCTTGCGTACCCCCTTGGCAAGCTTGTACTTCTCATGGAGCAGCTCTGCCAGCTTTGCAAGGACGGAGCTCATCGCTCCAGTCGCCACGCTCACTATGGCTCGCTCCATCGCACATGAAGGAAGGTGGATACAGGATGGCTGTTCTACCTAGATCGAGATCTCTGGGCCTCAAGAGATTGCAAGAGTAGTGTTTAGTGTTCAGAGTATGCTCAGTACATGCTCTGTCTCTCTGATCCCAAATACGAGAGCAGCTAGAATGGAATAGAAAGCCAAGGCACAACTGGGAAGAACGGGAGAGAGAGAGAGAGAGAATGGAGGAGACAGAGGGCCAGTCTGCATTCTTTCCATTTTCCTTTCATTTGTATCCGTGTAACTTTTGACACCTTCGAGGAATTAACACTAGTTAATCACAGGATTCCCAACGCGCAGTATTAATTTATTTGCCTAGATCTATTGTCAAGATACGCGATGTCCCTCCCTCCCCAATCCTGTCCCGAAGCTCACTTGTTTTGTTTACCCCCTCTGTGCTTCGACTTCCACAAGATCAAAATCAATGGGCAATCACGTGATCCTCCCGGCAGCACCAACTATTGGCCGTCCGGCGCACTCGTCAAAGGTTCAGAAGTCAGAACCGAACCTGACTGTGTGCGCTAATTCTGCCGGCCACACAAGCTCGCACGTAGTTTACACTCTACTTATATTGGAGGTGTATATATACTATACGCGGCGCGTCTTACCCCGTACGGCGCCACTGACCGGGTTCAATCTCTGGGTGCTGCACAATTTGTGAAAAATAGAAAAATCCTCTCGCCATGCCTCCCGTGGCACTACGGGAGACACGTGCTTCCCTGAGTGCCAAATGCACTCAGGGAAGAGACAAAAACACTCGGGGAAGCCTTCCCCGAGTGCAACACTCGGGGAAGAGCCTCCGGGGATGCCTTTCACAGGAAAGAGGCCTTCTCCGAGTGCTAAAAATCGTACACTCGGGGAAGCCTTCCCCAAGTGTCGTCCTAGCACTCGGGGAAGATTTGACGCCGTCGGTGCTATCCGTTGGTTTTTTTTTTTTGAAAAAACTCTTCCCCGAGTGCAACACTCGGGGAAGAAATTTGTCTTTTTTTATAAAAATCCTCTTCCCCGAGTGCAACACTCGGGGAAGAAATTCGATTTTTTTAAAAAAAATTCTCTTCCCCGAGTGCCCTATCCCAAGCACTCGGAGAAGAGTGTTTCCCCCTTTTTTTAACCCTTCCCCGAGTGCTCCTGCCTAGGCACTCGGGGAAGCCTCTTTTTTTTCTTTGCTTTTCCATGTGAGCAGACAAGAACTGGCTGTAGTAGAATATTACATAAGTAAATAGCAAACTCAAATCTAAGCTGACATACAAACAGAGGCAATAAATACTAGGATTTTCTTAACATAACTAGAACAGACTGCGCGCGTTGCGCGTACTATCGTGCCAACAATCAAATATAAGTGAATAGAAGCAATAAAAAGTCACAATATCATCACAATCAAATCTGATTAAAATCAAAGAAACCCAACAATATCAACTGTGCATTGGTTCCTCCGACACCTGTGAACCTGCAATAACAAAAATAGTATGTTCAGTTTAAATGAGATCACTGTTGTCACTTAAGAGTATAACTTGCGCTTGTAGTATATTCCTTATTTATGTCTCATGCTTTTATAAGCAAGGAAATACATGGTAACAAATACTAAGGCAACATAGTATGCCTGCAGGTTTATCTTCCAGATTATAGTAAGGCTATATGAAGCAGGGAAGGTAAGCCTACCTTGAAATGTGATGTAGTCATGTACACTAAGTTCCACTTAGCAGCACTGAAACTTCAGTTCTTCCTAAATGAGAAAGCAATATTACATAAGTAAATAGCAAACTCAAATCTAAGCTGACTGGTAAATCAGAAGGCAGAAAAAATCCTTAGGTATTCCCAAAAGGTTAGCACATACCTCCATTTGAACCATTTATTTTGCTAATCCCAAACAACAATGTGGAAAAATAACAATTTCAACATAGCACAATTTCACTTAGTTCCGGCATTGTACTGAAGATCTTCACACAAGCACATGAAGCCCCCTATTCAAGCCCGTTAACACTGACTCAGTTCTAGCTGTATGAGATATCCTACTGGCATCAAATAGAATACTTCTAGCAACCCATATCCCTTCAGATATGATATTTGCTCCTAGCACACTTCATTTGTATGGAAGCCGTCAATGATTAGTACACAGTTCATTCTAAATTAGAATACCTACATACCACATGCTAATACTGGGAAAAAACAGATTGCAGCTATATGTGCATAGTTCATGCTACTACACATGGAACGGAATCATGGATGAAGCATCATGCCTTTGAGCTTAACCAATGCAAAATGGAAATCTCACTGCCTAAAAATGCAATGATAAATCTCATGAATGATCCCCACTATTATCAATCAAAGAGAACACATATACTCACATGCAGGGGCAAGTCTCAGGAATTATCCTCACTATTATCCCAAATAAACAATGACGCATTGACAAGATCTATGCGCAATAGGTTTCCACTGGATAGACAAATTTTGATGTTTATCTTCAGTACCGACGTACTGTCAAACAATACTGATTTTCCTTGTAAGCTAACTATATAATATAGCCTTTTTAACAAACATTAGTCAAGTGTGTTAGTAATGTGAAGAAAAAACTGGATAAAATTTGATAGCAATGCAACTCACCAATTCTCTCCAGACTGAACATGATGATTGCCTCGTGCTAGAAAATATTATTTGCATTTCTGCTGCTACCTAGGGCCGGGCCTGGCAAGAAAAGGGGAAGAGAATGGAAGAGAAAGTAAGATTATCCATGAGCCAACATCAGATTCGGTAGCATGAGTGCATGGTGCAGCATATTTCCACATCCAACCTTCTGTCTAGAAGTACTAATACACAAACAACCTATTTCCACATCCATGTCTGGTTAATGAAAGCCACATCAGGGGCTTATTTTTGTGAGATGCCTTTCCAAATGATATTTGTGTACATGAATCTATAAATTTCAATAGCCAACGTACTAAATTTCAATAGTGAATCATTCAAAGACTCAAAGCACACTCAACAGTACTATTTTTCACATTGAACTAGAAAGAAGTGAGTCTGACTATCAAAGAAAATATTAGCTTTCACTGCTTAAAAAAAAGCTTTCATGGAAACATCAGAACTCTTACTGAAACAAACATCCATATGTCTGGTTAATGAAAGCCACACACATGAAGCTAAGCTATTTTGTGTTGCTAATTTCAGTCAATACATTGGCCATTCAGTTAGCACCTAATTTTTATACACAGATGCACACAGATATATATCAACTTTTCATAGCCAAAAGGAGCGCAAAGACTGGATGGGTACCTCAGCTATGCGTGTTTTGGTCCACAGTCCTTGCGAGGCACCATCGCCCTCTCATCGAGGTGCTCGCCATGGGTGGGGATCCGGATCTGAAAGAGGAGAAATGGAGCCCGTAAGGAAGATGGGGGGAGAGAGAGGGACAGGGGACCTCGCCCGCCGGCCGTCGGCCGCGGGGGCGGGGCGGGGCGCGGCGGCAGGGCGAGGGCGGGGCGCGGCGGCGGGGCGGGGGCGCAGCGGCGGGGGCGTGGGCGGGGCGCGCCGGCAGGGGCAGGGCCGGGACGCGCCGGCGGGGGTGGGGGCAAGGGGCAGGGGCGGCGGGCGCAGGGGCGGAGCGGCGTGGGCGGGGGCGGGGGCAGGGCCGGCCGGCGCCGACGAGGGCGGGGGCGGGGGCGGGGTGGCGGGGGCAGGGCACGGGTGAGGTGAGAGAGGGGGCACTGGTGGATGTGATTAGGGTTGGGCGCGCCTGTTGGGCCGGAAGGCCATAAGTTGATTTTTTTTGGAATTTCTCTTCCCCGAGAGCCCCATCACAAACACTCGGGGAAGGAGGTCTCTTCCCCGAGTGCCCCAGATCTGGCACTCGGGGAAGGGTCTCTTCCCCGAGTGCCAACGAAGGCACTCGGGGATTTTTTTTTTTGGTTTTTTTGCCCTATTTTTTTTGTGAGGTCTTACCACATTATTTGAAACTCCTTGCTCAAATTTGGGGTAAGTTTGAATTATTTTGGTATATTTCGTCAGTGTTTTTTGTTTCATTGAATTTTTTTCATGCTTCAAATTTGAACTGCAGGTGCATGGAATAATATAATTTGGTGGTTCAAAAAAATGATATTCATGATATTTGGTGTATATTGAGGCCTTAACCAGGAACTCACATGAAATGTCAAGCATCTTGTTGACGTAACATGACGAACAACTTGCGTGAAAAGTGTTTCTAAATTATATAAAATCCGAACGAAGTCCAAAGATCACGAAACTTGTCGGGGCGTCGTGTTATCACATGTATAGGTTGTGTGCAAGAATTGAGAAGATTTCGAGCAAGTTGGGACGTCGGATGCCTAAAAGCCAGACATCTCCGTGTCTGTTATCATATTGATCACATGTGGAGATGTCTCGGTTTTAGGCATCCCATGTCGCAACTTACTCGAAATCTTCTCAATTTTGTTACACAGCCTCTACATACCATAACATGACACCCAGACAAGTTTCATGATTTTCGAACTTCGTTCGAATTTTATATAATTTACAAATACTTTTCCCGCAAGTTGTTCGTCATGTTACGGCAACAAGATTCTTGAAATTTCATGTGAGTTCCTAGATACGGCCTCATGCACCTGCAGTTCAAATTTGAAGTATGAAAAAAATTCAATGAAAGAAAAAACTAATAAAATATAACAAAATAACTTAAAATTACCGCAAATTTGAACAAGAAGTTTCAAATAATGTGGGATGGCCTCACAAAAAAATTGGGGCAAAAAACTAAAAAAAGAAAAAATTATTCCCCGAGTGTCTTCCCCTAGCACTCGGGGTCCCCGAGTGCTAGGGGAAGGCACTCGGGGAATAGGCTTGCTTCCCCAAGTGCTAGGGTTCGGCACTCGGGGAAGAGGCTTTCTTCCCTGAGTGCTAGGGGAAGGCACTCGGTGAAGATTGTTTTTAAAATAACTCCATCCATTTGCGCCGTTAAGTACCATTTTTCGTCCGCGAGTGCCTCTCTTCCCCGAGTGTTGCACTCGGGGAAGAGGGTCTTCCCCGAGTGCCTCTCTTCCCCGAGTGCAATTCTTCCCCGAGTGCAACACTCGGGGAAGATTTTCTTCCCCGAGTGCCCGATATTTGGCACTCGGGGAAGCCCGGAGCACTAGGGGAATTTTGCTTCTCCCGTAGTGTGGGGCATCCGGCTTGTGGTAATGGTGCAGTCGAACCAGGGGATTGTGAACCGGCCTAAGCAACGGCTTGCTCTCCCGTGTGCGCAGCGGGATTTGGAGATTTTCACGGTTGGGAGATGAAGTCTCCTTAATTGAAGATCGTAGGGGCGGTCTTACCCCTACTGGCCGAATTGTTTTATGAAGAAGAACGGTTGATTGTGGCCCTAAAGGATGGGTGGATGATGTCCAGGCAGCATGATGTTCTTGATCTGGAAGAAGGAAGTACATACACGTTTTGGGACTCTCTCCTCAGGATGAGAATAGGCAGGACTGCAGAACTGGAGGTTGTCAGTCAGTCATAGTCCAAGTAAACATTTTTTTTAATCTTCGGGGCTCCTTTCACCATCAAGGTCTGACCAACTTTCCTCAGTGAGCCTGAACCATCACCATCTATGCGATTTCTCTGCAAAGCTGCCTCACTATATGTGTTTTAAACTTCCATTAGTTCCTTGCTATCCCCTGTTCCTAGTAATGGTCAAGATTAACTAGCCATTTGGTTTTCACATAATCAGAAAGAACAAGATCCTCTGTTCTCCATCGCAGTCCCTTCTTGTGAGGGGTCCATCTTGCAATTATGAAATTTGAAAGTTCCAAGCCATAGCCACCAATTTCACTAGAAAGGTGCGCGGTGTTGCCGCGTTGTGCCCGTTTTCCATCGTGGTGTTGTAGTTGATGCAACTTGTGTTTCATGGACGGTGTAGTAATGGTTGTGTGTAGGCATGATTATGTCGTGAAATTGAATTAGCTATCCTGGTCATGTTGGAGGGGTCTTGCTGTAAGACGTGCTTCCCACATATCCACCGGCAGCATAGATGGTACTGTTCAATTTGATCAAAGCAAGAGCAAATCGTTGCACGTATTGTAGTAAAGTTAAATATTGGTGTCCAGATTATTCAGGAGAGGGTCAGCACATGTGTGCAGGCGTGCAGCTAGTATTGTTGATTCGATTAAGAATTACTATCCTACAAGATTTCAATTTAAACATATAGTTAACTATTTCGTATTGTACATCCTCAACTCTCCAAGGTTCTCTTACGTTTTACATCTTTTAGTTTGAAAGATTCTTATCCGAGAAGGCCAACATGTGAGAATTCAGTAAGCTGTTCTTAGAATTAAGAAGGTAGTATTGTGCAGTTCTGTAGATGGATTGGAAAATGGTAAAGACAAAGGGTGAGAGGAGACTACAATTGACTCAACTTATTGCTTTAGTGTTTTGTAGCCTTTGTCTCTATCGAATGAGCAATTAATTAATTTGAAGTGACTGAGAGATACATTCTATGGATCAGGAGGTAACCAACTCATCTAACGCTATCATACATGACAATCAAACTGAAACAATACATGAGGGCAATGTTCATCTCCAAAAGAATTCAACAGACCAATGCACGAAAACTTAACTTATAAATTAAAAGCATTTGATATATCCTCCACATTGCTCTGCTTCCTAGGTCTAAAATTTGTAGGGTGTCACTTAAGGCATTTATTCTTGGAACTATATGGGCATAGTTGCAAAAATGAGGTGATTTTTCAGATCTAGTGTGTATAATTCATTTGTGTTTTCCTTTCGGATAGTATGTTTGCCATAGACGTTACTCATGTGAAGAATGGTAATTATCAAGCTTATTAGTATCAATTTTCACTTTGTCAGCAGTAGGGAGGATATTATTTGAAGTAGATTAATTATTAAGAAACACCATGAGGACAAATATTGTCTAGGGGTCAATCTTTGCAGTCCTAATATTGCAGTTTTCTACCGTAGATTTGTTGAAGTTTGTGTTAAGTTCAGTAGCTTGGTAAAAAAGGGTGAGCAACTTAGCATGCAGTTCTGCGAGGGCGGTATCCTTCTCTCAGTTTCAGGAATAGATATATTCAGTTACATTGGAACATTGAATCGAAGCTGTGATATGCAATGGGCTTACCTTGCATCATTGCATATTTAGGTGCTGCTACTTGGTGCTTATTCACCGTACAACACCATGGATCAGCAACCCTGTCACTCTGACCTAGTCCCAAACATGCACACTTTGCAGGTTGCCGCCGCTTCACCTTATCCTGGGCCTCCTGGTACTGCCGTTGTTGTTCTACTTGCTGGTGGAGAGAACTGGAGAAGACAAGGATGAGCGAGGGGGTGGCCAGCGCTCCTCGGCGCCATGCTGGCGGCCAGCCAATCCGTCCAAGCATCCTCCGCTCACACCGCCGTCACCTTGCGGCCACCGGCTCCCTCTCTGCCGCTGTTGACGGTGGAGTGGCCAGCCGCTGTCGGAGGTTGAGGGCCGCGCTATGGGCTAAGTTTGCATCAGTCAACGATGAGCGGCGGGCCGGGCTGGAGGCAGAGGGAGGCGCAACGGGCAGGTGGAGCAGCAGCCGGAGAGGAAGGTCGCCTGGATTCGCGAGTGACTGCGCGCGCCGCAGCTCGGGGAGGGTACGCTGCACGGAGAGGCGGATTGGGACGCGATGCTGCCAGCCCGAGCGGCGGCGGAGTCGGGAATCGGGAGAGGACGAGTGGCCTACTGGCCTTTCGCGAAGCTTCGCAAGCACGCAGGCTCGTGGGTTTGTGGGCGAGAAACCCGCGCCTGCGCCAATCGGACGGTTGACATCGCGAGTCAGGCCGATCCGACGGCTCGCGGGCTAACGGGCGACGTGGACCCGTTAGCCGCCCGCGATATTAGCCAAGTTTCGTATGTAAGAGATATGTATCCTGGCAGGCACTTGCAGGTATAATTTGTCCTGAGTGGCAGATGTTCTTTGAACAGTAGCAAAAAGGAACAATCAACCAGTCACCAGCACAAAAAAGAATAGTCAACCAGTCACCAGCACATTGAGTTGTGGCATCTGAATTGCATTTTTTTTTTTTGAGAAATGCATCTGAATTGCATTGAGATGTTCAACTTCATATCCCAATTCGGTGAAATTTGGTTCACAAAGGACAGAACTATGATTCAGATTGGAGATAAGACGTCGGGGACAAACATAAATCAATTATAGCCTAGAGCTATGTCACACCCTGAAATTTCCGAATTTCAGACTGTGAATAGAAAGAAAAAAATAAACAACAATTTTTTTATTTTTAAAATTTTCCCAACATTTCTTTTCTTTACAGGGAATATAGTATAAAAAAAACCTTGTTTGTTCTTGTGAATTAAATAAATGACTTGATGTTTGTTGCATACATGCTGGTGTTTTGATTTTGGTTGTTTGAATTTAAATTTGTATTTGAATTCATTCATTTGATCTCTTTTGAAAAATAGTAAAAGGTTTTCTTTTCCCTCCCTCCTTTTCCTCTCTTTTGGCCTGTTTTGCTTCACAATCCAGTAGACCGCGAGCACGAGAGGCCCAGCAGCAGCCCAACTTAGCCTGCGTGCATGGTCCTGCCACTGACAGGCGGGACCCGCAAGTCATCCCGACCGTCGCGCCGCAACGAAGCCGAACTCAGGCGCGTGACCGTGCCGCGTCCCGCGCCGCACCGTCTTTCCCTTGGCCCGCACGCCAAGGCACGCGCCCCCGACCCTTTATAAGTTGCCGCCAGTGCACGCCACGCCACTAACCCAAACCCTAGCGCCGAGCTCCGCAGCGCCGCCACCGGAAAACCCTAGCCGCGCCGCCGCGTTAGTCTCCTCGTTCGCCGCCTTTCCGCCGACAAGAAGTAGCCCCGGGGCTTCGCAAGGAGGGAAGAAAGACACCGGTGCCGCTTGTTTTCGCCCCCGTGCTCTACGTCGCTCGAACGCGCTCGCTGGAGTTGCGTCGCCCTGCAGTTCCGCCCCGCCGAGCCGTGCGCCGTCTCCGTCGCGTCTCTGCTGTCCTCACCGCCCTAGTTTGGTTCCCCGTGCCGCCCGCTTCGCCCGGGACCAAATCGCGTGCCAAACCACGCCCGGGTGCTCAATCCCAAGCAAGTCCGGCGAGTCACCGTCGCGCGCCGCCCGTCGCCACCGCGCTCTGTTGACCTGCTCGCTGTCAGCCGTCCCTTCGTCGATAGACGGCTCAGATCTAATCTGACACGAGCTTACTGGTCATCCGCGCTGCTTCGCCACCTCTTTTGCATAAGAGCCCCTCAGGTTTCTTAGTTTCTCATGAATATTCCTCCGCAGTTCAAAGTTCATTATAGATTAGTTTTTTTTCTTTCGGTTTAACCCTAGAAGCTTTAGTTTCTCACACATAATCCCTTATATCTTGTTTAGTTCATATCTTGATCGTTTTAGCTCTGTTTTTAGAGTTCTTTATGTTTATGCGATCGTCTCAAAATGTAGATCATTTTTACATTGTTGTTTTGTTCTTTGTTTACTGTTTGGTGATTGTTCTCTTATTTTATCTATTGTGTGCTTGTATGGGATTTGATGTGATGCGTGGAGAACGAGCTGTACGAGGGATTTGATGACGGAAGGTGACCATTGCATATATACTAAAGTTGATGGTGACAATTTTGTGAAACTGTCTTATATGTTGATGATATTCTCATTGCTTCTAATGATAAAGTAACGTTGGTGAAAGTAAAAGCTTGGTTGTCTTCTAAATTTGATATGAAAGATACGGGGGAAGCTTCCTATGTCTTAGGAGTTGAAATACATAGAGATAGGAATAAACAACTTCTTAGTTTGTCACAAAAGACTTACCTTCAAAGTGTTATGAAATGATTTTTTATGGAATATTGCAAACCTACTACTGCACCTATAGTAAAGGGAACCAAACTCAGTGAGGAATTATGTCCACGTACTCCTGAGGAAAAAGAAAGGATGAAGGGCATTCCTTATTCTTCAGCCTTGGGAAGTCTTATGTATGCTATGTTATTCACAGGGCCTAATCTTAGCCACGCAATTGGAATTCTTAGTAGATATCAAAAGAATCCTAGGGAAGAGCACTGGAAACAACTGAAATATGTATTGCGTTATGTCAAAGGAACTTTGGACTATTCTTTATGTTTTAACGGTCATAATCTTCAGCTGCAGGGTTATACTAATGCTGATTGGCAGGGGGATTTGGATGACCGAAAGTCTACATCTGGTTATATATTCACTTTAGCAGGAGGTAGGTGCAATTTCTAGTGTAGCTGGAAGCAAGATTCAGTTGCTCTTTCATCCATGGAAGCTGAATACATTGCTGCATCTGAAGCAGCAAAGGAAGGCGTGTGGCTAAGGGAATTTCTTGCATCACTTAAGGTCGTGGAAAGTGCATCACAACCTGTCACTATTTTTTGTGATAATATGGCGGCGATCAAGGTCTCCAAGGATCCTAAATTTCATAGTAAAAGTAAACACATTGAGGGAAGGTATCATTATATTCGAGATGTTATAAATAGACTCAAGAGTATTCATTTGGTTTATTTGCCTAGTACTAGTATGGTTGCAGCTGACTAAGCCTGTTAGTCAGGAATTATTTTCCGAGCATACTAGAGACATGGGACTTCATGTTATTGATTAAAATGTTTAAGCCAAGTGGGAGATGTTGGAATTTTTTATATGGCTATCAACATTTATATTTATATCATTTATGATTGTTATTATATATTCAACTCAATGTGGAATTATTTATTGATGCGTGTGATATTGATGTGGAATCTAACTCGAGGAATTTGTACTCAAGGTGCCGAGGACGTTTGTGCTGAAACACAGTAGAGGAACAAGTTGAGATAGACTCTACTGGAATGTTTATTATGTACGTACATGTATGACCCGGGTGCAGCACGACGGAAGAGCTGGGTTTGTTTTGCAAGATCGGCTCTGCAGGCTGTTAATCCACGTGATCAGATTGGAATTAATCTCATATATACAACTGATCATGGCACATGACTCACACATGTGTGCTAAGGACTGATATATATTTTAGACTCACTAAACTGACATGTCTGATCGTGGTTGGTGACATGGTTTCGGAGTCACGGATTTTTCGGGAACACGGGTTGAATATTTGTAACACCTGGAAGTGGAGTCTATAAATAGGTCCCTACCCTCTAGCCTCATTATGGATTGTGAGCGGCACCACGGATAAGGCAAAAGAATAGAGGGTAGATCGCATAGCCCACGATTTCCTACACCCCTCCCAGCTACCAGTATGTTCTCGCTTTGTTGTTGTCTCGGGCCAACCCACAGCATGTTCGTTTGGCTGGTGGCTGGTGCTGATTTGTTCTGAGAGAAAAGTACTGCTGGCTGGTTGCTGGTGGCTGGTTTGTTCTGAGAGTAAAATACTACTGGCTGGTGGCTGATAAGCCAAACGAACAGGACGCCAGTCGGAGGAAGAAGACGAAAGGGATCGACTAGTCAAAGGTCAATGACGGAGGCAAGTGAACAGAGCCAAATCAATCGAATGAACAGAGCCAAACATGAACTTGCCAAAGTAGAGCTAATTTGATAGGGTGAGAATGCTACCATTTTCCTCTATGATTCAGGGATTCCCTATCCTCCAAGCGCAAATGCAGCGGAATTGAACCTGTCGGAGAGGCCGGTGCTTGCAAATTAAACTTGGAGACTGATTCGCACTTGTAGTACTGAATGTCGGCGTCTTGTGAATTTAAAGTTTCAGTGATTATTTAGCACCTTCCGGCCATATTGGATTCATTAAAGAAAAGGACACAGTGAGATTGCACTCTCAGATGATAGGATTCCATAAATTCTTATGAATAACACAAGTAAACAGAGGCCAGGGAACAGAGCAGGCATCATACATATTTCATATTTTGTATCAAACTCAAATGGGCAGCACTAGAACGGTACATCATGTACTTGAAATAACGCAGATCAATCAGGTGAAAATGAAATCACTCAGTTCACCCCCAAGATCAAATATCTCTATCTAAACATTTCTGGACACCAAATCAGCAAGAAGAAGCTGACAGAATTATCACTACGGATGTCAAGGAAGCAGTACTGCAGGACGGCAAATCTGCATTTTGGGTCTCCCCAGGAAGGTGACAGAGTATGGGCAGCCTGCAAACACAATGAATCAAAAATTCGGTAGGTGAATCATCTAGACCAGGGGAAGGAACGAAGATTTCACACGCGCACACCATCGCCGCTGCCTGTACCACATGTTCCTTGCTGTTCTTGCTGATGAAGTTGGGGGGACTGGGTGGCGAAAGGGGAGAAGACTAGCAAGAAGGCAGCATGAAGAGCACCAGATCCGGCGGCGGCGTGTAGGACGACGACACCATGAAGCACGCGAGGATGGTGGCGCGGCGGTGCCCGATCCCCTTTCTCCCGATCTAGGCGAGTCCGGAGAACTCCCGATCCCTTCTCTCTATTTTTTTTTGGAAAAAGTCCATTCCACAACCCTCATGTATAGGTGGTGTTCGGATTTCAACCCTCATCTTGAAAACCAGACATTCACTACCCACTAACTATTGAAACCGTTTGATTTACCCCCTTCACTGGTTTTGACGATGGTTTTGGATGACGTGGCAGTGGGCTCCACATGTCCCTCCCCTAAACAATTACTCATAACCCCCTAAACTTTCTTTCTTCTCGCAGATACGTCCATTGCCTTCTTCTACCTTCGGCATGGGGGCGGCGAGGTCGTGCATGAGGCGGAGCGGCCTGAGCCCCGCGACGGTGGCGGCGTCGAGGTAGGCGCGGCGCTGCGCCTGCGTGAAGTAGAAGGGTACGGAGATCACGCAGTCGGCGACGGGCGTGCCGCCGAGGTCGGCCTCGCCGAGCTGCTTGAGGTAGGCGAGAAGCATGGAGAGGAGGTGGGTCAGGGAGAGCTCGATGCGGCGGCCGATGTGGTCGGCGTGGACGACCGCGCGGCCATCGGCGGCGGAGGAGTAGGAGACGGGGAAAGGGAGGCACAGGATGTCGCGGAGGATCGAGGCGGCCGGGTCCCGGCCGGTGGCGCCGAGGATGAGGCGCTTGACGCTGGAGAAGGGGGCGTGGGAGGCAGAGGCGGAGGCCGCGTGGGAGCTGATGAGGCGGGAGTTGTGGGAGAAGGTGACGGCGGCAGGGGACTCACGCTTGGACTCGGCATTGAGGAGCACGTCGATGCCCCGCTGCCGCGCGGCTGCCGCCACCAGGGTGTCGTTGCCGACGTCGAACCCGACCACGCTCATCGCCGCCGATCCGGGGATTCGATCGGAGGGAATGGGAGCGGGGCGGTCGGATTTTGGGGGCGCGATGTGATGGAGAGATGGAGGAGCGGTGCGCTGGAGGGTACGGTCTTCCGCGCACGCCGCGGTGGGCGAGGAGGACCGACCGGGCTGGGTTACTTGGCTGTCGCCGACTGGTGGGGCTGCCACCCTTCTCTGCTCCTCCTCCGCCACCGCTCTCCGAGGCCTTGACCCAGCTCCATCCTAGACCCAGCTCCATTCTGGACGATACTATAGTTCTTATGTGGGTTGGGGCCTACCTCGACGCCGCTGCCGTCGCGGGGCTCAGGCCGCTCCGCCTGATGCACGACCTCGCCGCCCCCATGCCGAAGGTAGAAGAAGGCAAGGGACGTATCTGCGAGAAGAAAGAAAGTTTAGGGCGTTATGAGTAATTGTTTAGGGGAGGGACATGTGGAGTCCACTGCCACGTCATCCAAAACCATCGTCAAAACCAGTGAAGGGGGTAAATCAAATGGTTTCAATAGTTAGTGGGTAGTGAATGTCTAGTTTTCAAGATGAGGGTTGAAATCCGAACACCACCTATGCATGAGGGTTGTGGAATGGACTTTTTCCTTTTTTTTGCGGGCTCACGGTGCCGCCGGGCCCTGCCGGCTGGCCCGCATACGCCGCTTCCCTTCGCGGGCTCGAGTTCGGCTGTCCGACGGGTTTGCGGTGCGGGTTTGCCCAACGGGTTCGCAGCAAAACCCGCCCCGCTTGCATCCATATGGGCAGGATAAGAAACAGGAAATTTGATGTTTCTGAAACTCCATGCATTCTGTGTGCCTTATCAAAACTATGAGAAGGGGGTAGGACATATGTCTGAACTTTGGGGCTGCTTTACCATTCGACGGACAGAATGTCGCGATTGCAGCTCGTGATCGATGCAATTGGGCTGCCCTGCAACATACTACACGTGCATCGATTCCACATTCAACCATATTTCTGGTCTTGCTCTAATGCTCTTGAATCTCATGTACGGTACATACCTTGATCAAACACTACTTCAGTGTGCTCACGTATTGAGAAGCACTTGCAGGCTTTGCAATACATTCGTATCAGGAGTTCAGACTTCAGTACATATATGGAGAATTTTTTAAGAACCAGTACATATATGGAGATGCTGGAATTTTTTTATATTATTTTTCTCAATTTTTTAAAAATAATTGTTTCTGCCAAACTTTTGCAAAACTATACATCTGATAGGCTTTAGAAGTCGTTGTCAACGGCGTCTGAAGTGGTAAACGCCGCTGGCAAAGGCGGTGATGACGTGGCCTGGTGAGCGACGGATGGACGCCGTTGTAGCCAGCGTTAAGCCCAGACACCGCCTAAAACGGCGTCTGGAAGCTCACCCATAGGGCGGTTGGGTGGTGCCCCCAGACGCTGTTTGAAACAGCGTCTGGAGGGTCTATCAGCCGTCGTTCCCAGCGGTGGCTGGGTTTCTTTTACACAATCGAAACGACGATTGTTTCGCTAATAACTTCACATGGAAATAAGGCACACAAATCTACAATGGCATGTACGACGCAACTACTGACATAACCATGCGTCATTGCTAGTCCTAACATGTCTTAGGAATTTAGAAAACAATTACAACATTACTAACTAGTCTACTGCTAGGAGAAGTGCCCAGAGAACATAAATCCGTCGGAGTACTGGGAGGGCATGTAGTACCTGTACCCAGCACTACCGGAAATCTCATAGCTTCGTGAGCCCAGTGTTTTGCCGTGAGCTTTTTGTCGGGCTCACGGCAAAATAGCTTTTTGCCGACGGCCAAAACTAAAACTCACGGCAAATAGAGCGGCTCACGGCAAAAAAATTTGCCGAGAGGGGCTCACGGCAAAGATGTAGTTTGCCGTGAGCCTTCTGTGGCCGATGGCAACAAGCTATTTTGCCGAGAGCGGCTCACGGCAAAGATGTAGTTTGTTGTGAGCCTTTTTTCTGGCCGACGGGAAAATTATATTTGCCATATATTGAAATCAAATTTTGAAGAAGTAAATTAATTCAAATAAAAAACTTTCAATTACAAATTTTCATTAGTTCTCAAGATGAATAACTTTTATTATCATCATTCCTTCATTCGATAAAGTTGAAATAATTTTGTTTACAAATCATATACATCTCTCATATAGTTTCATGAAACTATATGAGAGATGTATATGATTTGTGAAGATTGTTCGTACCACAACACCGGATGATCAAAGGACCAAAATAAAAGTTGTCGGTCTTGAAAAGTTATGAAACGTTGTTGTTTACAACTTTTAAATGTCAACGAAAAAACTTTGTATTTAAATTTTGATTGTCTCAAATTTGAAATTTAAATTTTGTAAACTATCTCGAATGGTGAAACTCGTAATATGAAAGTTGTGTATCTCAACAATGTATGAAACTTTGTATTTTACAACATTTAATTTGAAGTCATTTGTTATGTTTAAATATTTAAAAGCACTTAATGTATTTAATAAATAAAAACTATATTTGACGTGGGGCTATCTTGGGCTCACGACAAAGATGACTAAATGGGCCTGAAGGCCCATCTAATCCCCACCCCTGTATATAACCCCCACCCCCTCCCCCACTTCCTAACCCTAGCTGCACCCCCACCCCCTCGCGCAGTCGCCTCCCCCAGCGCAGCCGTCTGCCCCTCCTCGTCTCCCCCCCTTCTTCCTCCCGCGCACGCGACCCTAGCCGCTCGCTGCCCCTCCTCTCCCCCCTCCGCTCGCTGCCTCTCGGCCAGGCAGAGGGGAGCGGCGGCGGGACGAGGTGTGGAGGCAGCCACAGCGGCGGGGAGATCGACAGCGGGTAGATCGGCGACGGGGAGATCCACGGTGGGGAGATCGACGGCGGGTAGATCGACGACAGGGAGATCCACGACGGGGTGCGACTTCTCCCTCCGGCGGGGCGCGGCCTCCTCTCCCCGACGACGAGATCCGGCGGCGCCTTCCTCCCCGACGACCAGATCACCGTCTCCTTGCTCCCCCGACGCGAGATCCGGCGGCGCCTCGACGTCCGGCTGCGTGGCCATCTTCCACGGCGTGGCCTCGGCGAGCTCGTCTTCCTAGCGGCGGCCTCAGCAGAACCACGACGAGGAGATCCACGGCGGGGCACGACTTCCCCCTCCGGAGGGGCGCGGCCTCCTGTCCCTCTCTCTCTCATCTCCCTCCCTGTTTCTATCCACAGGTGGTGGCGGTGGTGGTGCCGGTCGGCCTCCTTGCTCCCCCGACGCGAGATCCGGCGGTGCCTCGACGTCTGGATGCATAACCATCTTCCACGGCGCGGCCTCGGCGAGCTCGTCTTCCCGGCGCGGCCTCGTGATGGCGTGTGGCGGAACCACGGCGTCCGGCCGGTGGGGCCGCAGTACCCTGCGAGCTCCTCTTTTCTTTTTTTTATTTGTTTACAAATAAGTTTGCCGTGAGCTACATAGTCCACACGGCAGATGTGTGCTGTGGGCACAAGGGAAGGCTCACGGCAAAGTTCTGTTTGCCGGCAGAACTTTGCCGTGAGGGCTTTGCCGGCGGCTCCTCTCAGCAAAGACTTTGCCGTGAGTGGACCGGCCTTTGCCGTGAGGAACCAGCTCACGGCAACGTTGCTGTTTCCGGTAGTGCAGGCGGGGGTGGAGGTGGAGGTGAAGGTGGTGGGGATGGAGTTACTGGTGAAGTGTTGAAATCCGCATAATACCTCGAACTGAGAGATCCGACATAGCTTCACTACTTCTTACACAATCCCCACCTCACTCCCTTCCTTCTCCTCTCCACCATCTCTTTCTTTTTTCTTTCCGAATTTTTATGTGAATTTCAAGGAATTTTTGAACTTTTATAGGGGAGGAAACCAAATGCTGTTGGGACCGGCGTTTGAAACCCTCAAATGCTGTGGACACAGGCGTTCGAGGTCCTGGACCGGTCAAAAGCCGTTGGTAACGGTGGTCGATGACTGGGACCCGCGTCCGCAGGGGATTCTAGCGGCGTTCGAACCGGACGCCATTGCCAACGACGTTTACCTCTTCAGACGCCGTTGGCAACGGCTTCTGGAGCCCAATGGCGTCAGATGTATAATTTTGCTAAAGTTTGGCACAAGCAAATATTTTAAAAAAATTGAAATAAATATAAAAGAATTTCGAGATGCTCCCACTGTTACAAGAGAGAGAACTCCCTTTTGATGCAGGTATATCGAGATGTCGTCATGATCAAAAGCCCATGAGCCGGTGTACATTTGTTTTTACTGAGCTAAATCCCTGCCCTAAAAAAACCGAGACCAAATCCCTCCGCTCCGCCGCGCCGACCAAGCAGCACGCCGCCGCTGCCGCCGTCGCCATGCCCCGCGGGCGGCGCTGGTAGGCCACGTGAGGAGCGGATCTCGCACCACCGCTGAACGAGTCTGTACCAGCCCGTCCCCGGATCCACCGAACCCTCTCGCCCCCTCCGCCCGCCGGAGTCCGGCCAACCAACCGCCATGGAGCCGCCGCCACGCCCTCCGCCGGCGCTACCGGATGAGATCGTGGAGGAGATCCTCCTCCGCTTCCCGCCCGACGACCCGGCGAGCCTCCTCCGCGCCGCCCTCGTCTGCAAGCCCTAGTGCGGCCTCGTCGCCGGCGGGGGCTTCCGCCGCAGGTTCCGCCAGTTCCACCGCACGCCTCCCATGCTCGGCCTCCTCTGCCGCACCATCCCGCTGACCCGCTTCGTCCCGACCTCCTCCTTCCGCCCGCCCCGGCCCCACGGAGGAGACCAACCCCTCTGGCACGCGACGGACGCCCGCCATGGCCGCGTCCTCCTCAACGCCGCAGACACGAAATGCGGGGAGCCCGTGTGGGAGTGGGACCTGCTTGTTGTGTGGGATCCAGTGACGGGTGACTGGAGGGAGCTGCCAACTCCTCCTAGGGCGGCGCAACTGTATCCTAGCAGCTGGAGTGCCGCGGTGCTCTGTGCCAATGGTGACGACTCCTGCGACCACCTCGACTGCCACCGCGGCGGTCCTTTCCAAGTTGTCATCCTTAGCTCTGACGACGAGAAGATTGATGCCTATGTCTACTCATCGGAGGCTGCTGGTTCATGGAGCCAACCGGCTCCGTCACTGTTGCACAACCGTGGCGCCAGCTTGGATTTTGCCAACCCTGCTGCCTTGGTGGAGGGTTCACTTTATTTCGTTGTTAAGATCGGCACCGTCCTCAAGTACAATTTGGCCTCGCACGAAATGTCTACGATCGACCTACCGCCTGCATTCCGTTGCAAACATGTTGTGCTTGTAACTACAATGGATGGTCGGCTGGGATTTGCCATAACAAAGAATTCCATACTTCACTTGTGGTTGAGGGAGGCTGACCATGATGGGAATGTTGGGTGGACAAGAAGTAGAGTTGTTGATTTCAAAAGGCTGCTCCCTGTTGATAACCTCTTCCCAACCTCAACTTATGTGGTTGGCCTCGCGGTTGGCATTGGTTTCTGTTTTGTGCACATGGGTGATGCAGTCTTCACCATTGATTTGAAGACCAGCCAGGCCAAGGAGGTATGCAATGTGAGTGGCAGTGACATCTGCAGCATTTTGCCTTACATGAACTTCTGCACCCCCAGGTACTAGCTTTATACGTCATGTCTATCTTCAATCCATTACGGCTATGCTTATCATGAACAATGATTTTTGTGAAAGAAGAATATCGCAACCATGTAGGTTATTCCACCTACATATATATTGAGCATTTGTTTAAATTGTCTGGGCATTCTAAATAATGTTTTGATCTGTTTGTTTGAACTGTGTAATAGACTAGTGATGGGTCATCAGCCTCCCTGATGATCTTTAATACTTTATTTTTCTTAACTACAATCTTTCAGTGTCACTAGATAGCACAGAAATACGTATGAGACAAAGTTACTAGCTAGAGCATATAATCTCTTGATGGTCAAATGTGTCTGCTACCTGTTATGCTGCAGATAGTAAATTATTGCTGCTTAAGCCTGTTTAAATTAGCCAGCGACCAAGTTTTGTGTGTGGTTTAGAAGCAAATGTTCATTGAACGCACGCAGCCAGCTCATTTTTTTCTCAAAATTTGTGTTTTTTCTACAGCATTGGGAGTGTCCTCTATAAGTGATGGACCAAGAGCAGCTTCATCAAGTTCTTGACCAAAAAAAGAAAAAGAAAAGAAAAATGATGCTCAGTTGTGGGTTTCTTGATCAAGAGGGAAACTGTCACAGGGGCTTAACAGTGTGTCAGTGTAAGCTCTATGGTGGGAACGCTCTTGAGCATCAGGGGTTTAACTGGTGAGTCCAAGCACTAGCTACTTTTTTTGTTTTGTAATCTAAAAAAAAAATCCTCTGATGATGGCGCACTATGCTGCGCTTCAATGTTGGAATGATTGCGTATCCTCATAATGTGTTGTTGCAATGTTACCATCCCATGGATATTTGATATGTCGGCTGGGATGCTTCATGTTTGCTTTTGTTCATGCATATCCACTGAAGCTGTCTGTAACTCTGTACTGCTCGAATACTCGCCAACACAGCCCAAATCCTCCAACGTGAAATGTTCACAATCGCTGCCTATTTATCTTTGTTGATTTTTTTTTCTGGGCATGTGACATGTTCACAACCGGCACCTGTTTTTTTCTTCTTGTTGCTGTTCGTTTCATCAGGCGAGTGTATCCAGCACATTTTCACAAAAAAAAAGTTAATGTGTATACACCTGTACTTAGAAATAACAGTGTACTACTTTGTGATCCAAACCAATCGAATGAACAGAGCCAAACATGAACTTGCAAAAGTGCAGATAATTTGATAGAGTGCGAATGTGCGATTGCTGTTTGTAGCATAATTTGGTCAGAGTGCGATTCAGTTATCCCTATCCTCTAAGCTCAAACGCATTGCTGTCGGAGGGGCCTGTACTTGCAAATTAAACTTGGAGATTGATTCACACTTGTAGTACTGAATGTTGGCATCTTGTGAATTTTAAGTTTCAGTGATTTTCAGCACCTTGTGGCCATTGGATTGATTAATGGAACACAATGAAAGTGCACTCCTGGATGAAAGGAATCCGTAAATTCTTTATAAACCACACAAGTAAACAGAGGCCAGGGAACAGAGCAAGCATCATAGGTTTCATATTGTATCAAAGGGCAGCACTAGCACAGTACATGTACTTAAAAATGCAGATCAATCAGATGAAAATGAAATCACTCAGTTCACCCCCAAGCTCGAATATCTTTAACTAAACATTTCTGGACGCCAAATCTAGCAAGAAGAAGCTGATACACAATCATCACTACGAATGACAACAGGATGCTGAGCTGAGACAGAGGATGGGCAGGATAGCAAAGGGTAAATATGATGTTCCTGAAACTGAGAGATCGTCAAAAGTCATTGCATGCCTTGTCTGAACTTTGGGGCTGCTTTTACCATTCGACCGAGTGTTCCGATTGCAGTTTTGTGATGTATGCAATTGCGCTGCCCTGTAATATGCGTTGATTCCACCATTGAACCCTGTTTCTAGTCTTGCTCTTGAATCTCAGGTACAATACAGATCAGTGTGCTCACGTATTGAGAAGCACTTGCAGACTTTGCAGTACATTCGTGTGAGGATTTCAAACTTGAGTACATATATATGCAGATGCTACTGTGTGCCGATTACAGAGAACTTGGCATTTTGACAGCAGGCAGTATCCCTGAAAGTTAAGCTTTCTGACAGCAGGTAGTGAGTTCTTACCGCCGTCGGTGTGCTTAGCAGAGAAGCCATTTGCAGACGAAAGCACAGGCGCGGCTCGTGATCTCCGGCGAGGCCTAGGAGGCCTCGTGGACGGTCAGATCGAATTCGCACGGCCTGGATGTCAAGACTAAAAGTCAGCGGAACGCCCCTCATGGGTCAACTCCAAGGTGCTGTTGGCCCGATCGAGCAGATGGACGGTGCATGTGCGGCAAGCTGTGATCTGCCGACGACGCCGGCCGGCCGGCGGGGCGAAACGGCGGCGGTGGGCGGGGAGTAGTACGCGCTGGGCACACGGCAAATCACTGTTCTACACATGCCCATGGCGGAGGCCGTTGGTTCGGCCTCCTAGACACCCAAAGCGGCGGCGGTCACCTCGGAGTCGGATGAGAGAGCGGTATGCATGGAGAACCCGCGCCGCCACCCTGAGCGGGCTCCGCCTCTGCCGCCGCCGCCGTCTGCCGTCCCCCGCGACTCCGCCCGACGCCATGGCCGGATGCCGCGGCGGCCAGCGAGCTCACGCGCAAGGCCACGGCGCGCGGCCGGGCGAGCTCGCGCCGGGCACGGTCGAGCTGACGCCGGGAACGGTCGGGCCGATGCCGGACACTGACACAGGATCTCAAGCGCCACCGCGGTCGGCTCCGCCGCCGTCGCAACCATGGCTGCATGGCCAGCCAACACGCCGCTATGCGCAGCCGCAGCCGCGGCCATGGCTGCGCGGCTGCCCCGCAGCCTCGGCCGGCGCCGCCACCGCCGCGGCTGACAGGCCGGACGCCGGAGCGCCTTCCCGCGCGGGGGCGCCTTTGGGGCCGGCCGCCAGAGCGAATGAAGATGCTACAACATTGTTTTCATTTTTAATAATTTAGAAAAATATGGACCTAACATTTTCTGAAAAATGTTGAAACGTTGGTTCAAAATTTTTTGAAAAATGTTGAAATATAGACCTAACATGCCGGAGCGCCTTCCCGCGCGAGCGCCCCGCCGCCGTCACAGCCTCGGCCGCCACCGCCGTGATTGACCGGCCAGCCGCCGGAGCGAATGAAGATGCTACAACATTGTTTTCATTTTTGATAATTTTATAAAATAGGGATAACATTTTCTGAAAAATGTTGAAACGTTGGTTCAACAATTTTGAAAAATGTTTGTCTCCTTTTTTGAAAAATGTTGATTCCATATTTTCTGAAAAATTTTGATTCCATATTTTTTGAAAAATGTTGAAAAAGTATTTGTTCAACATTTTAGAAAAAATATTGATTTGGAAAATATCAATCAATATTGGTGAAAAAATGTTGATCCAACATTTCGTCAAAAAGTTCATTTCAGAAAAATGTTAGTCAACATTTTTTAATCGGTTGAAATGTTGAATGTTGAATGAGTTATTATTAGCTAAATATTATTAGTGGGTTCGTTGCTCTGGTGGGCTCTCTTTAGTGGGCCAAGTGGGTTTATAGTTCAATGCTTATCCAACTTCCGGTAGACACATATAGGAGTCCCTTTTGTGTCCAAAACTTTTGAAAATGTTTTTCTAAAAAAAGACGTTTTGAAAACGTTTTGACCACTCAATTTCAAGATTTTCACCACAAATAGGTGGTCCTAAACGTCATTTAGGATTGTGGTTGATTAGGCATATGAAGCAAACTCAAAACTTACTGCTCCATCCCTTTCAAATATTTTTTGAATTAATTAGGTTTCCCTAAACGTCGATTATTTAGAAGAGGGCTTATCCATGACTCGGTATGTATTCTCGCCGCAAGAAAATCCTCATATGCATTCGCGTGACACCTGTTGACCAATAGAACCTTAGTTCCTCCTTGAACTTTGCCTTGAAACCTAGGTTGCACTCAAATTTATTTAGTTCTATAGTCTGTCACCAACCATGTTCTGCCCTAAATAACATCTGCATATGAATATCAAATCAAGTGCGAGCACAAGTCTATGAGACTCAAGAATTATTTTGTAATGCAACAACAATTATTTTGTAATGCAGTTCATCAAACATGATCTCACACTTAGACAAAATACAATGGTTCTTGATCTGAATCGTATGGGTATCAGCCACTGCAGGCCATAAATTATTACACAAACACACATATGAAGGCAAACAAATGGTCGGCTGAGAAAACAGAATATGCCGATGAGGAAACGGAATAAATTAACCAGTCTTCATATCACTGTTGTACACAAAAGAACATGAAACCCGACTCCAGAGAAGCTCGACGGCTGGGGCTCCACGCATCATCTTGCAATCATTATTTGACCTGCCCAAATAAAAACGAGCGTTTTAACACCAAAATTTAAATCAGAGAATCTGCAGTCTGTCTTGAATACAAGAAAGATAATGGAGAATAAAGAAACTTACATGCAAATTGTTCTATGTAGGCAGTTGCAAGAGCCAGTGTGTCAGCACCAAACACGTGATTTGTTTTTTATCCGGCCAATACCTTCCCTATCAGGGTAGCTTTCCATGAGAGCTCTATTGCACTTGAGTTCCTCGAGGGATGGAGGCAATTTTGGTAGTGTCTTGATATTCGGGCAACCCTTTATTTGAAGTTTCTTGAGGGATGATGGTAATCCTGGTGGTGACTGGATTTTTGTTAGGCAATACTCTATTTGAAGTTCCTCGAGGGATGGAGGCAATTTCAGTAGTGTCTTGATATTCGGGCAACCCTTTATTCGAAGTTCCTCGAGGGATGGAGGCAATTCCGGTAGTGTCTTGACATTTGGGAAATCATATATTACAAGTTTCTTGAGAGATGATGGTAATCCTGGTAATGACTGGATATTTGGGCAACCATATATTACAAGTTTCTTGAGAGATGATGGTAATCCTGGTAATGACTGGATATTTGGGCAATGATAGACATACAATTCCTGGAGCGATGCCAACTGCTCGATGATGTCTGGCAAAGCGTTCCAACTGCATCTTTTGATTTCAAGTGAATGCAGCTCAGGGATGGGTTTGGTAAACTTGAGCTGAGAGCCTGACCCGTGCCAATCATGGAAACAGAGTCTTTTCAGGTGCTTTAGCTTACCATCTTCTCCTGACAACCAACTTGGGAATGTCGATCCGCCGTAGTTCTGAATCCAGAGGTCAACTAAAAGGGCTGGAGGGTGGAGGGCTTCAAGGATCTCCTCTGGCTCTGGAGTAACTACTTGTGTATGATGGCGAGCAGTCTTCTGTTTTTTTGCTGATGACGACCCTGTCTTCACATCGTCATCGTCATAGCTTTTCCAGTTAAGTATGAGCTTCGAGATGTGTAGTTTGTTGCTTAGGTTGGCACGACGGGCTTCCTCCTTGCTTTGGATGTTTACAAGTCCTCTAATGCGCAGTTCGCCATGAATGTTCACCTTCTCCAGCTGCGTTATCTCGTAACCCTTTTCCTTCTTCACTGTGAAGGCGTTCAGAGTTTGGAGCCACTGCATTCGCCCTATGTCAGGGATGCTCAACGAGGGACCCTCGATCCACCGCAGATTCTTAAGGTCGGCCATGTGATTGCTGTCAGAACAGCGCAATTCATTTCCACAAGCCCAAGGAACGGAGATCCCTTGCAGATGGTATAGCTTGGTAAATGTGGGTGGCAGAATTATAAAATCTTCAGGAAATACGAACCCAGTAATACCAAGGTAGCGAAGATGTTTTAATTCACCAATACAATCTGGAAGCACATTTGCTTCCAATCTCCCCAGCCGCACGTGCACGAACCGCAGCTTCTTCAGATCTTTGAGAATGTGTTTAAACTCTTTTGTAGTTATTTTTAACACAAATAGAGTTCGCAAGGTGTCCAGTTTCAGAATCTGGTCCATGAGTTCTCCAAGGTTATTATTGGAATAAATGAAGAGATGACGAACATTTTGAGGAGTCTTGTGGTCCATCATTTCATTCTCAATTCTGAAACAGTCACTTCCAGCAACTCTTTCTGCTAAGTCGTGCAATAGATCATGAACTGTATAGCAGTACTCTTCGTCTTCGCCAGCAATCTCACGTTTTGGTTGGATGAATGAGGTTGACAGTAATACTTCAAAGCACTCACGAGCAGCAACTTCCATGTCTGAGTTTTTACTAGTATCCACAAACCCTTGTGCCATCCACATTTTAACTAGCTCGTCTCGCCGCAACTCATATCTTCTAGGAAACAAGCTACAATATGCAAAACATTGCCGGACAGGCTCCTGAAGCTGATGGTAGCTCCACCATAGAGGCCCCATTATAGTATCATTCAACAGATCACTCTTCCGCTCCAAGGTGTCTATCCAGAAACCAATATCCTCTGCTCGACTGGTTCTTATCCTCAGCTGTCCTGCCACTGTTCTCGCGGCCAGAGGTGACCTTCGTAGTAGTGCCGCGATTTTTTTACCAACTGTCTCAAAGTTGCTTTGGTCACTAACTGTAGAATTAGCAAGTGCGTAATGCATGAACATTTTGAAGAACTCTTCTTCACTCATATCAGAAATCGGCATAGGGTTCTGAGCACCAAGAAATTTTGCTGCATCTGCACTTCGAGTGGTCACTAGGACTCTGCTTACCTTGTTAGCCTCCTTCAATGGAGAAAGTAGTTTCTCCAGAGCGTTCTTTTCATTGACACTTTCTGGGTACCATACATCATCCAGCACCAATAAGAACCTTTTGCCTTTCAGACTTTTCTTCAACTCACTTTGCAGCATATCTAGATTGCTGAACTTATGCTTTTGTGGACGACCCAACACCATCTCTAACATCTCATTGTAGATACTATGCACACTGAAGTTTTTAGTAACATGAATCCACATGAATAGCTCGAAATAAGGGACTCCACTATTCTTCTCACACATAATAACATTCTGTGCGAGGGTGGTTTTCCCTGACCCTGAAATGCCATGGATTCCAATTACAGAATGATCAGCTGCTGTATCATCATGGAGAATGCTTATTATCTTTTTAGCATCCTCATCTCCTCCAAAAACAACTTTTGGGGGTTCTGAAGTAGTCTTGGAGGGTGATCCTGATCCCATAGTCTGTTCTGGTGAACTCTTGGTATTGTCACCACTGGTGGTCAAAAGGCGCAACGGTAGAAGCGTTTGCCCTTCGTCAATTAGCTTTTCGATCTCTTTTAAGGTTTTCCTCAGACTATCCTTCGTCCCAGGAGGAAGTTTGGAATCCTTCTTTGCTGTAGCCTTCTGCATATGAGAGTTTCAAAATTGTTAGGAATAAATTAAAGCTAGCGCAAGCAAGTAACCATACGTTCAATCAATGCATAAATGATTCAATTATCTTCTGCACGTGCTCTTGTTAGTTTGATCTCCACCGCCTTTGGGCCAACCGGGCCCTTGACCGCTCCCTAATCGGGGGAGCCCAGCCCAGTAGATGGCTGGTGGGCCCCTGTCGCGCAGCGCCATAAATGGGAGGTGGGGGCCACGACACAAAGCATGAGGTTCACTGCCACCGCCATTCCCCACCGTTCCTAACCCTAGCCCGATCGAGAGGGGGCGCTGCTGCCGACGGGAGGCCCACCGTCGGCCGCCACTGCGCTTCACCGACAGTCGCCACAGCACTGCACAGCGTCGCCGGACTCCATCTACACCGACGAGTTCATCCTCTACTTCCTATATCCTCACGGTGAATCTCTCTCCCTGTTTCCGTTCTCCCCTCTCTCTCTCCTCTCCCCTCTTCCTTTGGTTAACCACAAGCATACCAAGTTTTCACATCTGTAAAAGAGAGAAGTCCCCTGATCTGCACCTAGATGGATCTCTGGATCTAACAGCTCTTTGCTGCGGTACTTCCATTTTTTAACTATTGTATAATTTAAAATAGTGAATAAATCACATCATTTGATTTTACATTGATAAAATTATTATCAATGTAAAAGACAACATGTTGAAGCATAATTGGCAAGGAGACTCGCGCTGCTATTTTTGTAACTCAAATGAAAACATCTCACATATCTTTTTTGAATGTTCTACTGCTAAATATGTCTGGAGTTTAATTTGTATGGTCATTGGGGCTCCTTGTAGACCCACTTCCTTTTCTCAATTTTGGGACTGGACTAAAATATACATGTCGTGTAACAAGAGGATTCATTTCACTGGGTTAGCGGCAATTTGTTGGGCAATATGGAGAACAAGAAATTCCATTTGCTTTGATAAGAAATATGTTAAATCTCCTTCTGAGATTGTTTGTTTAGCCTCATCCTTTGTTTCATATTGGGCAGGTCTACATAAACAGGGGGATCAACAAAGCCTGGGAGGAAGGTGCTGCAGCAATGAAGGAAGCGGCTCTACATTTCCACCAGCATCAGCAGTCATCGGACCAAGCCGACTCAGGGATGGTCCTTCTTCAGTAGCTTGGCAGGAGTTGGAAAAAAGAGTAGGGATTTTTGTTCTGGATGTCACAAGAATATGTGTGTTGGCTATGAACTTGAACTGTTTCTTTTGGTCAAAACTTCCTCAGCCCCCAAATATAGGTCCTCGGTACTTATTTTGGGTTGGCTTGTAATAAAGTTTAGTGGTAGCTGATCGCGTGGTGGTTAAACTTGGAACTCAGTAATTTCGTTGCTGTTAGTAATGAAATTCGGGCATGGCCCTGCTTGATGGAATAATTGATAAAACTATGAAATAATTAAAACATAGGCGAAGAAGGAAAAAGGAAGGCCGGCAATTTCATATATACTAGGTACTGAATAACGTACCTGCTTTGTTGTGTTCACAGATTGACGACGCATGAGGGCTTCGCCATGTAGACTATGATAATCAATTTCGTCTAGGATGTCTTCAGCATCGTAGAAAGCAGACTTGAGGTCCTTCACCCATCGTTCCAACGACTCCGCCCTCTCACCACCAGGAGGCACCGCCTCAGCTGCCTCAAGCATCAGCTTCAGATGTCCCAATTTCTTCTCCAGATTCTGGAGATTCGTAGCCGACGAGCCAGTGGCACCGAGGTAGTCCAAGCATTTGCTGACGAGCTTGGAGATGATTGGCGAGACGACCCAGCCTAGGATCGAGATGCCCCAGCCTACAGCGTTGGCAATCGTCACTAGATCCGCCATTGGAAAGCTCCCTTAGATGTGTGAAGGGAGAATTGGCTGAAGAAGGATGATATAGTTAGGTGGCTGCGCCTTTTTGCCCAAATACATTTAATATTACCAAGACACCAAGTCACAAGAGGAGGTTTCCTTGCAACCACGCACGCACACGACTAAACACAGCTGTGGTCAGTCAGTAAAGCATATCACTATATTATCAGGTGAGGTGGAGGAAACTTGGTCACAGCTCCTCCACTCAAATTCTTCCGCGTCGCACAACGCGTTTAAGGATTGTGGAGCCCGCCCGCACAGGTTGGCATCTCTGCTGACCTGGAGTGTTTTGGAGACAAACAGCTACTCCGTCCATCCCCAGTACCACTGGTTCAAGCTACCGTGGTGTGTATTGTCGTCGCCAACGCGCTCGTCACGGGGCCCACGGCTGACGGCTCCCGCTGGCTGTTCCACGAGTGACGCACATGCTCTCTCCGACGCCAGGCGCCCTGGCCTCGTCGACACCGACGACATACGTGGCCATCTCGTCGACATGGACCTCGCAGACGGCGCCGAGCCGCTCAGGGGGCCAGCGTCCCCGGCGAAATCCGCCTATAGTATTCCAAACGGGCCGACACTAGCCCGATGCGGCCCGGCCGCCCGATAGAGTTTTCGTGCTGTGCCATGTCGTGTTGCCGTGCTGACTTGGCGGCCCAGGCCCGACACGATGGCCTCCTTTTCGTGTTGGGCCGGCACGACGGCTCGGCTGGCCCAACGGGCTGGTGTCGGCCCGACAGGCTCGACCGGCCCGTCCTCTTCCCTCCGAAGTCGTTCGCGCAAATCCCGACGCCGGCGACACGTAGATCCCGGCGGCGCAGCGGCCTGGAGAGAAGGAAGGAGGTCCCGGCAGGGCGGCGACGGCCTGGGGCTCGTCGAGGCGTGCTCCATGGCGGCGGCGGCCCCACGGCTTGCGCCCGCGCCCACGGGGTCGGCGGCGCGGCGTAGCTCCTGGTCGGCGCCCGGAGGGAGAGAGGGCGGTCGGCGCGGCTCCGCCTTGCGCCCCCGGCGGCAGACCTTGAGGTTGAGGGAGAGGGGTGGTGAGGAGGGGGCGACGTCGAAGCGAGCGAGGTGCTGAGGTGACGTCGTGACCGTTGGTATTTCTTAACCTCACCACTAGTTGCGCATCTAGCGTGAGCGTATGTCACACCCTGAAATTTTCAATTTCAGGATCTGAATAGAGAGAATAATTAAATAACAATTTTCTCATAATTTTAAAATTTTCCAACATTTATTTTCTCTACAAAAAATTTAATTAGTATAGGAAAAACAATTGATTGTCCTTTTGAATTAAATAAAAATAATTCAATGTGTGTTGCATTCATGCCGGTGCATTGTTTGTGTTTGTTGGAATTCAAATTTGAATTTGAATTTCAAGTGGTTGAATCCTTTTTAAAAAAATTCCAAAACTTTTTCCATCTCCCTCCTCTTCCATTCTTCTTTCGGCCCAGTTTCAAGTGAAGCCCAGCCTCTGGAAGTTCGGCGCAGCCCCCTGAGCTTCTTCTGTTGCATCGCGCCACTCAGTCCAGCTTCGCTTGCGGCCCAGCCACATCGTCAGCAGCCATTCTTCGGAAGTCCGGAAAACCTCCCTGATCTTTCCCTGCCAGCCCGACTCGTCGGCCTATCTTCCAGAAGTCTAGAGAAGACCCCTGATCTCTTTTCCCTGCCCGTGTTTCGCCTCGTCCCAACCTGACGCGGCCCAACACCGGCCCACTCCACCTCCCTCTCCCGGCGCAACAGTGTCCGCCACGGACACGGCAGGCCGCCGCCGCCGGCCGTCCTTGGCTTCCACGCCAAGCCAGCATCGCGCGGCGCCCCTATAATATCCGCGCCGCCCGAGTCCTCGCGTGCCCCTGCTGAACCCCGCCGCCGCCTCACCCTATCCTGCGCCACAGCGCCACCGCCTTGAGCCGTGGACAGCGTCGCCGGCCACCACTTGAATCGGCGCAAGGGAGCACTAGGGGACGAAGCCGAGGCCGCCATGAGGTTCGCGACGCCGAGCTACGTCCCTAGCCTCGCTTCTCGTCGCCGGAGACGCCTCCGGAGCACCACCACCCTTGAAGCCCGAGCCGCCGGCCGCCCGAGCTCCGCCCCTCTTCAGTTTCCGACCGCTTCCGTCATCGTACGCCGCGGTGAGCACCCCCTACGAGCTCCCCTCCTTCTCCTCTCTCGATTCCCCACCTCACAGCCAACTCTAGGCCGCCGGAGCACCCTCAATCTCACCGGACAGAGCTTCCCCTATCCGCCGGCCAGAGGTGGAAGAAGCTCTTGGAGTTTTTGTGTTTTGGTCCCTGGGAAAAGATGTAATGAATAGATTAGTTTTGTGTCTTAGATCTTTTACCTTGGAACCCTTAGATCTTTTAGATTCCCTCAAATAGATCCAAACCGAGGCCTTTTTCAGATCCAAACCTAGGTTTAGATCTATTCGCGAGCACTGTTTCCTGTGACTCGGGAATCTTCTCTGTTAGCCCCTGAGATCTTTAGTTAATCACAACTAGGTCCTCCAGTCTTGTTTATCTCATAAGTTCTTCGTTTTAGCTCCGTTTTAATCCGTTCAAGTTGCGTTAGGCTCATAATAATGTAAAGTGCACGTTAGTGGTGTGTTTTCATCATGTTTGTTTTTTGAAAATTAATTTAATACTAATTTTGTTAATATCTATTAAGCATGCCTTTTCTAAATAAAAGATACATAGTGTTACCCTGCTTTCCAATAAATGTTAATTTGGTTAATGTTTATTTCATATGCTTTTCTGAATAAAATCTAATTAGATCTTTATCTCGGCTTTTCGTAAACCAAATGTTAATTTGTTTAATAATTAATTAACTTTTCTAATTAAAAGTTAATTAGGCTTTTCCACCGTCTTTTGTAATAAATGTTAACTTGACTAATGTCAACATGCAAGTGCTTTCTAAATAAAGTTTGTTTAGCTCAACACGTCACATGCCTTTATTCAATTAGTTGTTCTAACCGTTTCTAAGTTAAATATTTAATTGGTATAATTCATACATGAACATTTATAAATAAAAGTTGACTAGTTCTTTATTCCGATTTTGCAAATAACATGTAATTTGCATTAATGTCAACATAGGGTATTTTATTTATGAAATATCCTTTACATTTGTTTTTTTAATTAAAATAAACCCAGCTCACATAGTCTTTTATGTTCACATATGCAAATGGTTCGTAGACGTTCTCTATCAGCTCAATCTCAGTGTCTCTTTTGATCAAGTCTATCTGAAGCTCTAAATCTTTCTAGTGTTAGCTCAACGTCAACCTTGTGCATCTAATCAGACCTTTCCCTTCTAAGCACGGTTTGTGTGCTTTAGTGATCCATAGAATCGAGCCTATCCTTTAGTGTGCTCTTTTAAAGTTTTCTTTGATTGGTGCATTGTTCTTAGTTGCTTGTTTGTTTGCTTTGTATGCTTGTGCCCGATGATTGATTCGAGTAGATGAACGTCGTTCGAGAAGCTTTGAAGAGCATGAAGATGAAGATACTCTGAGCAACATCATTACCCTAGTTAAAGGCAAGTGTGTCCTTGTTCTTTTGTCCCAATAACTATGTTTAATCACTTTGCATATGCTTTGCATTAATATTGATGAGTCCTATTAAGGTTTATCCTAGTCTTTGTTATCCTTATCCTTGTCAACCTGGGTTTACCTTTATGTCGGGTAGCTCTTGCTTAGCTGCTATACTTTGGGTTATGGTGGTTATAATGAACATTAATGATGAACTTGCTTTACTTTTATGCTACCCAGGAAAATCGTACAATCACAAGACATATGGATCTGTCTTGGCCAAATAACTAGAGACTTTGATGTTGGAGCAACCTTACCTGAAAGGGGCCAATGGGGAGGCGTTGTCGGGGTATAGACCTGCTCTAGCGGGGAGTTGGGTTTGTTCATTTATGGTGGGGTATTGACCCGCTAGGGAGCTTTATGCCCTGCTTCGTCCTGAAACCTAGTGGGTTGTTGCACGTTGAGGAATTTTCGTAAAGGCCTCGTAGCGTCCCTATGCAATCACACCTCGATAGTGTGGTAATGGGCCTACTTTTGCATAGCGTGGTTGGGTCCAAAACTCTTCGGAGTTTTTACGCAACTTGTGGTGAAAGTGTACAACCTCTGCAGAGTGTAAAACTAATCGATTAGCCATGCTCACGATCAAGAGCGGCCTGGACCCTCACATGATAATTGAACTTGAAGATGAACTTAAATTATGGTTATGGCTATGCTTGCCATATTCTTATGGTGTATCTCTTACCTTTATGCTTAATTGTGGGATGGTATGTACTTATACTTTATTAGTAATCAGGTGCTAATAAAACTTGACCAACTAAAATTGCTTAATGCAGTCAACCTATCAGTCTTTCCTTGTTAAGCCTTTGCATTCATACTTTCCCCACACTTGCTGAGTACGACATGTGCTCACCCTTGCTATAAATAATGTTGCTCAGAAAGAGGAAGCTGCTATGGAGTTTGTGAAGATGTTGCTGGTGCTAAGCGTACGCAACCCCCAGTCGACTGCCTGTGATGTTTGGAGCCATCGTTTCCAGGATTAAGCGTAAACTCTGATAATCTTCCTTTTTCTTACGTGATACTGTTTCTGTATTCACTTATATGTCACTATATGTATGAAAACAGATCCTGGCATACATATAGTTACGCACTTGGTTTTCTTTGGAAAAACAGGTGTGACAGAGTGGTATCAGAGCTGTCATAAGCTCGACCAGGAGAACTTCATCTTGCAGCTATCATTGGTGGTGTCATTCCCGTCTTATCACCAATCTTGGATGTATCAGTGAAGCTTTAGATGCAAGGTCAGTACCACAGCGCACACATGAAATCTGATATGCTTACGGTAAACATATGCATCCACAATCAACCTTCTAAACATTTTGCAAAAGAGGACAAGAAGGTGGTTGTAGCCCTCATGTGTGGCCAGTGCACTGAGCATGGCTTACTCTGAAGAGGAATTATGCCAGCATGGTTCATAGGGTATATCAAGGATGAAGCTGCCATGCTCGTCAATGGAACCCTTTCCTATGAATTCCAGAGTCGGTGCCTCACAAATTTTCATGGCCCATGAGTCCTCTATCTCAAGAGATTTATCATTAAAACTCGATATCGACTCTCGATTGTGATCGAAAGCAACAAGATACGGGCCAACAGGAAGAGGCTCAAACTCGGTCGAGAGGGATGATGATCATTCCCTTCACAAAAGTGAAGAGAATATTCCGAGTCATTCTCATGAGTAGGAAAGTCTACAACCTCAACGAGAACGGGCTCGGATGATGCGAACGGAGATACATGCATCATCTTCTCGAGCGGGTCTTGCTTGGGAAGAGAATTTGCCAGTGGAGGTCCTGGACCTGTGATAGAAGTGGCGAAATCGGATTCTCTAAGCTTATGATCTAGGCTCCCTTGCGATTTATCAAGAAGTTCATCCAACGGGAAGCCTATGAGAAGATCAAAATCCATGATGTCATAGATATGAAAATCTAACCACACCTCGATCTCGTCTATGATGATCGGCATGTCCCTAGCAATCCCTCGACATAGGAAAAAGTAGTTCCACTTGGGACTTCGGAAATATCTATTAGTCAGGGTGATGGGCATGTCACCCACCAGAGTGTCCAGAAGGCACTCCGGTATGATGCAAGCTCCAGCAGTAGGGTCATGAACAACATCTACGGTATTTCCCCTCATGGAACAGTGTATGGTCGTGGAAATCGAGCTAACCCGAATTGCTTCGGAAGTAGGCTTTGATTCCTGAGGCGACCAATCCACTATGGTCTCATGATTCCAAACTTCATCAAGGACCTCATAAAGGTCTAACGATGCCGTAGGATTCTCGTGCCTATAGTGATTCGAGGTATTTATAGTGTCTCTGGAAGAGTCATCCTCGAATACGTGAGAGAACTCTGAAGGTTGAATCTCTTCTTCCTTCGGTGTTCGCGGTTCGGGAGGAGGCTCTCTAGACGAATCTGTTGACGCGAAAATAGGACGTCACCCCCACGCGCGACACACGTGACTCCCGGTCTATAGCGAGGCGTGCCAGCCAATCTGACCTGTTGATTGACAATGGAAAATATCAGAGATCGGCTAGAGAACCGATGGGCCTTTAGTGACACATGTACCAGCCAATCGGCCGATACAGAAAAGCGGGATTGGCTGGCTCGAGAGCGACCGAGGCGCGAGAGAGTAAGTAAAGAGATCGGCTGGATCAGCCGATCGTGACGTCAGCACTCGAACGAGTCAGATCGGCTGTGATAGTGAAAGCCGACAAGATCTAGATCGAGCTGGACAAGTTGGTGATAAAAGCTAAAAACTACAAGAATTGGTACGAAAACTTGTAGATCTTAGCTAATATGGGTAAAGGGTGAATAAAGAACTAGATGAAACCTCAGCGATGCGCCCGGAGGTTATAGCCTAGGGTTATTCGGTAAAATGGTACTCACAAGCTTACCGGAGATCGATCGATGCAGCCCGACGAACTTGAAGGACGACGTTGGAGAAAAGGAAAAACGCAATAGCGAAGTCGCCAAAAAGTAGATGCTGTAAAGTAGATGCTGTAAATTGTAAAGGGTTTGCCCGGAGGCGGTTTGTTTGATATTGGTGTGTACAACTTTTCCCGACCATGCAGGGTCGCTATTTATGTCCTGAGGACAACCCGACTCCTAGCCGACTACAGCACTGTTTACTTGCGTCTAAAGAAAACAAACACTACTAAAAATAGAAAAAGACTCATGCAAGAGTCAGACTCTCCTAAAACTGATTCTGACCCGTTGCCAATCGTGGATTGACCCACCTCCTCCGTGCCTTGCCTTTAGCGTATCTTCTTAATTTCCGCCTTTTTCCTTCCCATCGGCCGATTAGCTTGATCCATGAACAGGTCAGATTGGTTGGCACACCTCGCTACAGACCGGGGAGTCACCTGTGTCGCGCGCGGAGGTGACGTCCTATTTTCGCATCAACACGGTGTCGGGATTTGAACCTGCTTAACAAGGCGAACATTATCCTCATCCCGAAGAAAGATGGTGCAGAAGACATACATGACTTCCGACCAATTAGCTTGATCCATGCCATCGCCATGGACGGTCTAATTTCGCCTTGCCAGAGCACCTTCATCAAAAGACGCATCATCCATGACAACTTCTTGTACATGCGCAACCTAACAAGACGCTTCCATTGAACAAAGACACTGACTCTTCTCCTCAAGCTCGACATCTCCAAAGCTTTCGACTCGGTACGGTGGGACTACCTCCTCTCTCTCATGGAACGCATGGGATTCCCGACGCGCCGGGGCAATTGGATTTCGGACCTGCTCATTGTGACAACCCGCCCAGGAAAATACCGTACTATCGCCTAAACCAATCCACTTTGGCCATTAAGCGACAGTAAAGTATCATCCTGTCATTAGTTGTCGGGTTAACGCCCGGTAAATCACTTGGAATTCACACAGAGGATCAAACATATGCATTAAAACTCACGCGAAGGCGAGTCCAGAGTACAAACACAAATTAAATTCAAATTACCCCTAAGGGTTTAATTATTACAAACCATTGTTCATGACAAGTAGTAAAGGTTCAGAGTTTGAAAACAGTGGAATAAAATAAACTAGCGCAACGGTAAACATCACAGGAGGCCGTCTGTGATGCCATGACTCGTCGTCATCCACCCATTCCAGCTCCCAGCCGGGTGGAATCTCACCAGGTCAAACAACACCTGCAACAACATTTTTAAAGCAAGGTTGAGTATACTAATACTCAGCAAGACTTAACCGTCGGGTGATAACCACATCACCAAACTCTAGACATGAGAGGCTTTTTGGCCGGTGGAGTTCTTTTGCTGAAAAGCAACAAAGAGTATGTCCTTACTTTCAATATTTTAGCACAAATTCTAGTTAATTACCATTTCTAGGTGTGCCAACTAATTCAATCAAGAGTTGTACAGTACAATTAAATCAAGCCGTCATATTCACCAAGTTCCATCATTTAGGGATATCATGGCCAGTTGATTAAGCAGTCTCAGATAATGGTGAGAGGCCGACAATCGATTGATTTAAACCTTACAAGGTAAACCTAAACACACGGTGGGGTGCCCCGCGAGGACAACCACCAGGCGGTTCCCAAAAGTCCTCGGCTTGGGATCGAAGATTACTGTCCCGGGTACAAGGCTATCTGGCATACCCCGCAAGGCACCCAGCTTCGCACATGTACCCCCCTCTCCCGGTAGCTAGCCGGGCGGTGATTACTCGAGATTAGTAATAGAACGTTCCCGCACCGTCTCATTAAGGTACTAGGCTTACCGTACCCATTTCCGACAAGTGTTTAGTACGTTCAAAAGCTTAGCCCACGAAAGCCACTGGACCGGAGCCCAAATCCCATGCTCTTACCACGTGAGCAATCCATTTATAAAGATCTTATGATTCCAATATAAGAACCTATTCTCGCGAGTGACGAACATCACTCGACTTGTACCGGTCCTATAGCATAGCAGCTATCGACCTAACATACTAGTAAGGAACATAGGTTCCTAGGGATTATGCATCTAGGGTTTCAATTCAACTCCTAAAACGTAAATGCACAATCATAGCAAGGATAATTGCATAAATTTTAAAAAGACAGGGTTAATGATCCGGGGCTTGCCTTCGCTAGCAAGGTTGGCCTTGGGCCCTTCTGGACTTTGGTCCAGGTCTTGAGCTACATCCACGTACTGCAGTTCTCCGTCAGCTCCTCCGCCTCCTCCTTCCGGCACACGCGTACAGCTACCGTCGGGAAGATCTACACGAGGATGCAATGCAAGATTTAATTGACGGTTTTTAATTTAATTAATTACAAACAACACATGACAACCATGGGGTGCATGGTTGACCATATTCACCTAGACAAACACACATTTGGTAAATTATTTCTATTAAAGTAACAACACATGGTGTTTTATCATTTATTCCTTTTAATAGTGACTGTGTTCACAATTATGCAAATTAATTAATTTAAAATTACAAAACAGCAAGGGGTTGGTCTTAAGCTTTTTAAAATGATTTACAACACAATCCTAAAGCCACTAGGTGTGTAGGTGGTGATTTTCCCATTTACTTTAATACTAAGCTTAATTGGCCTACAATGCTTTTATTCATAAAATAAATTAATAAAATTCAGTGGGGTGGGTTATGAAGCACTACAAACCTATACAAATCCACTGCACACACATGCACACTTAGGATAGCTAGGAAATTAAATATACCAAAAAGAACAAAAGCTAGCTACTAAAGCAAGATAAATGCATATGAAAATAAATACACATCAAACTGATTCCAACTTTCTTACACATGGTCTCTGGTCCAAAACTAAGCTAGGAATGCAACATATACACCTAGAGCTACTCTAGATCTTGGGTTATGCATTTACAAAGAAAATTAGGCATATTTCAAGAATAAATATTTCTGACAATTATAAAATTTTAATTAATTCACCAGAGGTGCATTTTTGCATAAAAAGATCACATGCAGAAGTTGAGCACAGAAATCTAATTATTTTTAGCTACAAAAATCATTTAGACAGATTCTGCATAAATACAAAACAATTCATAATAAAAGATTTACAGCATAACTTTGTGCAATTTTTGGTACAGAATCTAGGAATGGCATAACACACAACATATACAAAATTGAGCCACAGAGCAGATGTATATTTTGAGATACAACAGATCTAGGTTTAACTGAGTTCTATTTTTCATGCAAAAACTATCAGGAAAAACTATGGTCATGCTTTACAAAAGTTGTAGGACTCTTCACAAGGAATCCAACAAAATTGAGTTTGCATTTTTCTGATTTTTCTATGATTTTCTATGAATTTTACAAGATTCAGCTAAACTGCCACCACTATTCAAGAATCAAGTTTCGAAGAGGTCCCTGGAAAGTTTTTCAGGTTCACAAATATGCCCTCGGGGCAATTTTTCTCACATAACAGCCCCCGGCGGCGCAGGGGAGCTCGCCGCCGGCGAGGGGCTGCCGGACCTGGCCAACAAGCGAGCTAGGGCGGCATGGGAGTTCACCTGGAGGCGATTGGAGGCGGCGGTGGAGTCGGGGAGGGCTCCGGCGAGGGTGCTCGGCGGCGCGCGGCGGCGGCGGCCGCTACGGGCTGAAATTCCGGTGAGGCCGAGGCGGAGCTGACCAACGCGCGGGTGCTCGAGCGTCGGTAGGTCCTAGAGAAGGTTTTAGGGCGGTTGGGCGGCACTGGCAGCGAGCGGATGATGGAGCTCGGCGGCGGCACGCTAATGGCGTGCGGCGGCGGCTCACGCACGGGGAGGGAGGCTCGGTGGGGCGTGCGCGCGCGCGAGGGGCGGCACGGGACGGCTTTATAGCCGGCTTCCCTTCGTGACGAAGCCAGAGAGGGAGGGCAAGGGGGACCCGGCCGGCGTTGGGGCGCGGGCGGCCTGACCGGCGTGCGGCGCGAGCAGGGCCCGGCGCAGCGCGGTGCGAGGGAACGGCACGCGCGGGGACGCGGGCTCCGAGGTGGCTCTTGGACTGCGTGCGGCCTAGGGATGCGCGGGCGGCGTGGGACAGCGTGGCCGGCGTGGGGAGGGCCCGGACGCCGATGGGCGGCGGGGCGCCACGCGGCAGAGCGCGTGCGCCCGTACGCGCCCGGCGCGTTCAGGCCGGCGCGACGTCGCCTGCCCTAACTCACTTGCCCCTGTTCGACCGCGAAAAGCTTCAAAATTTTGAACTAAAGTGCACCAAGAGCAAATAAGCAAAGTTGTAGATCAAGCTACCCTCTACAACTTCTAGAAAGGCTCATAGGGGTTTTGAGCAACGGATTTTGCATAAACTGCACGCAAAGTTTCTGGTCTTTATGACTCTGGTGAATAGTAAAAGTTGAGTTTGACTGAGAATTTCACCAATTTCCACTCCAAATCTCAAATGCCGTCAATTATGAAAAGTGTGTCCCTCGAAAAGACGAACAACTTTTATATTGGCCGATTTTGAAGTGTTTAGGTGAAATTTGGAGAACGCGGCAAAAGTTCCGGAGGGAGTTCAAAGACAAAGGAGTTTGACCGGGGTTTTGACCAAATCTTTGACCAAGCTTTGACCAAGGTTGGGTGTTGACTTGATTAAGAGGGTCATTAGGGATTGTTGACTCGGTTTTCGAGGTGATGACCCAGGTTGACCAAGGTTTGACCAACGCCAACAGTGTTTGACTCGGTTGATTCGGTCATTAGCACTAATGATGCTAATTAAAAACCTGGGGTGTCACACTCATCTCCTCCACTTCGCGTGTTTTGCTAAACGGGATTCCTCTCGATCTGATACAGCACGGCCGAGGACAGCACCAGGGGGACCCGCTTTCCCCCTTCTCTTCATCTTGGCCATCGACCCCCTCCAACGTTTACTACAAATCGTGACGGAAAGGGGGCTTCTCTCCAAACTCAACGGTCGAACGGCCAGATTCCGAGCTTCCATGTACGCTGATGATGCAGTAATCTTCCTTAAACCTACACCCTAGGACGTCAACAATCTCAAGAGCATCCTATTAAACTTCGGTAAGGTCACGGGCCTGCAGACCAATTTGCAAAAGACAAGTGTCACGCCTATCAGCTGCAACAACATCGATCTAGACTTCGTCCTGGCGAATCTACCGCTCAACAGAGCAGCCTTTCCCATCACGTACCTTGGGCTGCCCCTCACGCCGCGCAGGCTCAGGAAGATCGATTTCCAGCCACTGTCCAATAAGGCTGCCGGAAAGCTCTCCACTTGGAATGGCAGAAATCTAACGCAAGCAGGACGTGCAAGTCTCGTCAAATCGGTCCTCTCCTCACAGCCGGTCTACCTCTTGACTGTGATTAAACCCACGAAGGAAGTCCTCCAGGACCTGGACAAGATTCGTAGACGCTTCCTCTGGGTGGGAGACAAAGCCATCTCGGGAAGCAAATGCAAATTGGACACGCACAACCCTCCCCAAAGGTTTCGGCGGTCTGGGCATCCTGAACCTAGAGAGTTTCGCACGAGCGCTGCGACTCCGCTGGCTGTGGCTTGAGTGGACAGCGCCCGAGAAGGCCTACGGAACTACTATGCGACGAAGCCGACAGACTTCTCTTTATTAAATGCACCTGCATCACTTTGGGGGACGACAACAAAGTGAGTTTCTGGAACTCAGCCTGGCTCCAAGGCGTAAGACCTAAGGACGTGGCGCCTCTGCTCTTCTCCCAGACAAGGAAGAAAAAAGGGTCAGTTGTGTCAGCTCTTCACAACGATAACTGGATCCGGGACATCAACCTCCGCGCTGACTTCACCACGGAGCACCTACTTCAATCCACCACCCTTTGGAACCTCGTCGCACCGACGGTTTTACGTCCCCAATACGATGACAAGATCACCTGGACTCTAACGAAGCATGGAGAGTATACCACTGCTTCAGCGTACAAAGTCCAATTTGCGGACTGCACTGCTACCCCTATCCTCGCTTCGATTTGGAAAGTTTGGGCGCCAGCAAAGTGCAAGTTCTTCACATGGCTCATCCTGCAGGACCACGTCTGGACCTCCGACCATCTTGCGCGTAGAAATTGGGACCACAACCAGTGGCGAAGCCAGCGCCGGAGCTCAGGGGGGGCTCCCACTGCCGTCTTCTTCCTCCAGCCCCCCATCCCCTCTTCTTCTTCCACCTCCGGCCTAGGGGGGGCTTCGGGGGGGGGGTGCCCCCCCCCCCCCCGCCCCACCGCTAGCTCCGCCGCTGACCACAACCCCACCTGCCCCCTTTGCAGAAGCACCATGGAAACTGCGCGCCATCTCCTCGCGGAATGCTGATACACGTGTCGAATTTGGACCAAGATTGCGAACTGGTTGGGTCTTCCGGAGCTCAAACCAGTTGCTCCCCCTACCTCCACGTTACCGATTGAATGGTGGGACGCCATTAGCTCATGGCCGCGCACTCCCCGTAAAGCTGTTCGATCACTCGCGCTGCTTGTCATGTGGGAGATTTGGAAGGAAAGAAACAACTGCGTTTTCAAACGTGCAGACCCTTGTAGCTAAGATAAAAGGAGAGGCCTCTCTTTGGCTGTCTGCGGGTGCCAAGTGTTTGGCGAGTCTTAGCGTGCGCCTGTAAATACCCTGATAATTTTTTCCGGTTAGCCGGCTGTACTTCCCCTCTATATCAATGAAATAGGTACTATCTTGTGCCTGTTCATTAAAAAAAAAGTATTGCAAAGTCTGCAATTACTTCTCCACACATACTGAAGTTGTAGTTGATCAAGACATGTACTGTACCTGAGATTCAAGAGCAAGACTAGAAACAGGGTTTGAGTTCAGAGTTCAGACAAGGCGTGCAACGACGTTTGATACATACAAGAAAGGTCTGCTGAAGCCTGAAATTAAAATCTAACAAGCCGCCAAGATACATACAAGAAAAGTCTGCTGCAGTGCAGTAAAACCATGTATGTATGTACAGCTGTGTCTTGTAACCGCGCATAGCTAACGTCGTCCATCGTCTTGTTGGAGAGGATCGGACCAACCGATGTTGTCCCATCGAGCCTCCATCCATTCATGTCGTTTTACAAACATAGGAGCTAGATGATTTGAGTACACTGTTTTAGGATAATCTCTGAGCTAACTGCAGTTGCAGAGATGGAGGAACAAGTTTGGGCTGCAGCGATCGGCGAGGTTGCGGGCAAGGCCTTCTCCAAGGTGATCAACACGCTCGGCAACAAGCGGCCGAGTAGCGTGGCCGACGAGAAGCTGCAGCGGCTGGAGATGCTGGTGATCAAGCTCCGCGGCACGGTGGAGATGTCGGAGAGGGTCGGCCCCGAGACCGCGTCGCTGCTCCAGTGGCGGGACAAGCTCAGGGAGGCCGCCTTCAAGGGGCACCAGGTGCTTGTCGGCTTCCAACAACGACGGCGAGCCGACGACACGGCAGCTGCTGCTGCTAAGGAGCACCAGTGCGGAAGAAGATCCGCCGCCGCCGTGTCTGTCACGAGGGACGCGCTGCTGGGTGTGGCGAGAGGCGTCCGGAGCGCCGCCGCGGCGTTGCTCTCCTGTGGTGAGTGCGCGGCGTCCTTCACGAGGAGCACGCTGCTGGGCATGGCGAGAGGCTTCCGGAGCGCCACCACGGAGACGATGCTCTCCTGCGGCGAGGGCGTGGTGGAGCTGAATAGCACGGTGGACAGGCTGGAGAAGACGTGCACAGATATGGTACAGTTCATAAGGCTGCTCCAAGTTGAGGCCTCGCAAGCAAATAAGCAAGTTGTAAGACCTACTGCTACGCCTACCAAGCAGGCTGCAGGTAAACAAGAAGGAGATCGGCGTCGCAGCAGTGATGTGATATCCTCAAAAAAGGATCAGAAACAGCATGGGGTCGACGAGAAGCTACAACGGCTGGGGATGCTGGTGGTGAAGCTCCGCAGTACTGTTGAGGCGTGCGGGATGATTCTCGATAACGAGGACAACACGTTGGCGTTGCTCCAATGGCAGGAGAAGCTCAGAGCGGCCGCCTCGCAGGGGCATCTGCTGCTTCACAGCTTCCAACGGCGAGTCATGGGAGCCGAAGCGGCGGTCACCGCTGACGCGACCAAGGGCAAGAGGCGCCGGGACGCAGGCAAAACAGCTGGCGCCGTGTACTTCGTGAGGAAGGCGCTGCACGGCATGGACATGGAGAGAGCCAGAGGAGGCGACCACCAGCAGAGTAAGGAGTCGCTCTGCTTCCATGGTGATGAGGCCATTGGTATGAAGCTGAAGAGCACATTGGATAGGCTCGAGGAGGTGTGTGCAGATGATGTTGGAGACTTGATAAGATTGCTCCAAGTTTTGTCCTCGGGAGGCAAGAAATCTGCAGCATGTCAAACTTCGCTCGAGAACATGGATACTAGCTCTGAAAACATGATACTTGAAGATACTTCTGTTTCAAGAGAAGAAGATGGTATTAAGAGGAGGAGGAGGAGGAGGAGGAGAAGTGTTGTTTCGTCGTCATCAGAAGACGACTGTTCCAGAAGCAGAAGAACAAGCAGAAGGAGGAGATTAACATGTTTATCATTGTCATCGTCAACATCATCATCATCAAAAGAAGAAGAAGAAGAGGAGGACATCAAAAGAAGAACAAGAAGAAGATTATTATCAACTGGTTTATTCTCATCATCTTTGTTACCATCATCATCGTCATCATTTTCGATATCATCATTCGAAGAAGAAGAAGAAGAAGAAGAAGAAGAAGAAGAAGAAGAAAAAGAAGAAGAAGAAGGTGGAGGAGAAGTAGGAGTTGCAGCCGTAGAAGCAGCGATGATGCCATGGGTTGTGGTGAGGTTCCAAGCCGCGTTGGCTGCAATCGCCAGGGCTGAGGTAATCGCAGACGGCCGAGACCTGGAAGACCTGCCATGGTTGGCAGAATGGGCAGATATACTCCGAGGCGCTAGGGAACGAGGCCACGCCATAGTCGTCCGCATCGGCAGCGACTCTAAGGTTGAAGAACACCAAGCACTTCAGCTTTGCACTGATGCTGTGCACATAATAGAAAACTTGGCTCTGGACGTGGAATGCTTCATCAGCTTGGTCTTACTTTGCCCGTCAATTTGATGCATGGTTACTGACCATTTACTGCTACCTTGTCATTCGCAGTGATAATTGTATCAGCTTCTTTCCTAGATAGGGATACTTCAGTTGGGGTGAAAATGAATGTTCTCATTTTTCATGTGATTGCACTGTAGTGCTAGTGAAATATATGATGCTTATACTGTTTAGATCTTGCATTATTTCAAGTGCATGCACTCTGTTACTGCAGCCAGTCGTTTAGGTTGTGTGGGATGTGAGTAGTTAATGTTGGAGCTTATATTTAGGGTTGTGTTCAGCTGGTCTGCTAACTTGTGTTCATCTGAAGTCCGTTTCAGTTGGGTTATAACTGAATATTGTATCATTCTCTTCTTCGTCTTAATACAATGATGCGCTACGCGTGTATTTGAGAAAAAAAAATATGATGCTTGCTTTGTTCCCTGGCCTCTGTTTACTTCTGTGGTTCATTTCATCTGGGATTGCAATTCCATTGTGTCCCTTTAATCAAATCCAATGGCCAGAAGGTGCTAAAAATCACTGAAACTCAAATTCACAATGCACCAACATTCAGGACTACAAGTGTACATCAATCTCCAGGTTTAATTTGCAAGCACCGGCCTCTCCGACAGGTTCAATGCCGCTGCATTTGCGCTTGGAGAATAGGTCACTGAATCAGATAGGAATGATGGCATGCACACTCTATCAAATTATCTGTACTTTTGCAAGTTCATGTTTGGCACTGTTTATTCGCTTCATTTGGATCGCAAAGTAGCAGTACACTGTTATTGCTAAGTAGCAGTATAAACAGCTAAGGAACTCCAATGGCGCTACAGCTGCCGTTGCCTTCGTCTGCGGTCCCGCCGCGATGATAGAGGATAGTAGAATGGTTGGTTAGCTTTTGACTAGTTCATCTTGTCAAAGTGGCGCAGCGGAATCCGGCCCGACTCGCTATACTCACGAGCCGACACCCCACCAAGCCTAGGTCTACTGGAGCCCACAACAACAAGGTCCTGGATCTAACTCAATCCAAACGACTAGTTTGATGGATGAGGACTACCATCACCTTTATAGACGTGGCTATTTTACAGCCGACTGTAAAATAGCTTACGATATAATCATCTATTCATCTTTTTCCTTAAAGGTGATGTGGCACACGCTACCAGCTACTTTTTCATCATCGGAAACCGCGTCCCGTTCGAGGCAAATAACTCCACAAGTAATCCACCGGTGATTAAAACAACAAAGAGTACTGCATAAAAATGTACTTTACAACTAAGCATCAAACCCAAAATCTGATTGCATCATCGTTTTAATCTCGGCAAAAGCTTCAAAACAACGACGACATGCCAGGCTCGGAGGAGGGCGGCGCCGGCGCGGGGGAGGCCGCGGGGCGGAAGGCGGAGGAGGAGGTCGGGACAAACCGTGCACCCGGGTCGGCATTGCAGAGGATGCCGAGCAAGGGAGGGGAGCGGTGGACCTCGCGGAACCCGGGTCTTGCGAGGAGCGCGCGCCAGCGCCTGCAGACGACCGCGGCGGCGACGAGGCGCGCAGGGTCAGCGGGCGGGAACCGGAGCAGGACCTCCTCGACGAGATCCTCCATCAGCGCGCTCATCGGCGTCGGATCCGCCGCGTCCATGGCCGGCGCGGGGAGCGGCTGGGTGGGGTGGGGTGGGGGCAGGGGTCAACGGAGGCGGCGGCAGTGGCGGAGATGTTTATCCGGTGGAGATTGTCGTGTGTTGTGTTAGTGTGTGACATGCCAATGCCAAGCTGGAGGAAGACAGGTCATCAAGGTCATCAGGCAGGTGGTTTGGGGGGCGGGGGTGGGTGGTTCTAGCAGGTGGGGCCATGGGAGATGGGAGGGTAGGGTTTGATTTGACTTGGTCGTCTTGTGATCTTGGCCGCGGGAGTGGGATCTGACGGCCCAGGTGGTGCCAACCGCCGCTCGCTGGCCGAGGCCGCAGGGACGACTTGTCATTGCGTGTTCCCAACGCGTCGTCGTGCCCGTGGCTTTGGCCTTTGGATGGCCTCCGCCATGGGCATGTGTAGAACAGTGCTTCGCCGTGTGCCCAACCCAGCGCGAGCTCCACGCCCACTGCCGCCGTTTCGCCTGGCCGGCGTCGTCGGTAGATCACAGCTTCCCGCACATGCATCGTAGTTGCTCGATCGATCGGGCCATCAGGCCAACAGCACCTTGGAGTTGACCTGTGAGGTGGATTTCGCCATGGATGTTGGTTGGCCCCCGTGCGGTTCGGCGCCGTCTGCGAGGTCCATGTTGACGAGATGGCCACGCATGTCATCTCGTGTAAGAGCTGCAAAAGAAAACCTAGTTAAAAGAAACTGGCAAGGTGATAAGAGCTGCACATTCTGCAATCTTGATGAGTGTATGAACCATCTTTTCTTTGACTGCTCTCTAGTCAGATATGCCTGGAGGCAATGGTGATAGGAGCTGATAGTAGACCTTCCAACCTCAATCAGTTTTGGGAATGGTGTGAAAGGTTTATGCCTAGAAATAAAAATGTGCATATGGTTGGACTAGCTGCTATTTGCTGGGCATTGTGGCGAGCCAGCAATGTAGTGTGTTTTGAAAAGAAAAAAATTAGATCTCCTACCGAGATCATTTACTCAGCCTCATCGTATCTGAACTACTGGGCAGGTCTTCAAAAGGATGAGACGAAATCGAATCTAGAGATGGGCGCAAAAGCTCTGAAGGAAGCGGCACTTCTTCATCACCCTCAGACGCGACATGCAGACCAAGAGGATCCAGGAGCAGGGACGGTGCTGCTGTGCTGAAAATGGATAATGTGAAAAGAGGCACATATTTGCCCCACCATGGAGGAATGAAGAAGTACCTAGAATGTGTAATCATGGTCCCTTGGCTTGGGAACTGTGCAAATCCCGGGCTCCTCAAGTTGTTTTGTCGGTTGTGAATCAGTCTTCGGTATTGGAGTTAAACTCTGCCCCAAAATGGTGGAGGTTTTTTACGGTACACAATACGACCAGTACGACCGGTTGAAAAAGGACTCGTATGTAATAGAAAAGGACCTATATGTAAGGATCCGACGGTTGAGATTAATTCTATACGACTAGTTTTTTTAGCTGTCATACGGTAGTATTCAAAGGTCGTATGGGTAGTATAAGGGTATTATCGAAATTGTAAAATGCTATTGTTGTATATAGGAAATGAAATATATGAAATGTTTTAGATAGTATGAGGGGGCAGCAGGGATTTTTTTCCAAATAATATATATCTATCAAATTACCATTTTACCCATAGAGAAAAACCGATAATACGACCGTACGACCGTTGGGTCGTATTGTGTACCGGGTCGTCCACAAAAGGATGCGTTCAGCAATCTAGATATGCTGCAAAGTGAGTTGAAGAAAAGTCTGAAAGGCAAAAGTTTCTTATTGGTACTGGATGATGTATGGTACCCAGAAAGTGTCAATGAAAAGAACGTTCTGGAGAAACTACTTTCTCCATTGAAGGAGGCTAACAAGGTAAGCAGAGTCCTAGTGACCACTCGAAGTGCAGATGCAGCAAAATTTCTTGGTGCTCAGAACCCTATGCCGATTTCTGATATGAGTGAAGAAGAGTTCTTCAAAATGTTCATGCATTACGCACTTGATAATTCAACAGTTAGTGACCACGCAACCAGAAGCAAATTTGAGACAGTTGGTAAAGATATCGCGGCACTACTACGAAGGTCACCTCTGGCCGCGAGAACAGTGGCAGGACAGCTGAGGATAAGAACCAGTCGAGCAGAGGATATTGGTTTCTGGATAGACACCTTGAACCGGAAGCGTGATCTGTTGAATGATACTATGATGGGGCCTCTATGGTGGAGCTACCATCAGCTTCAGGAGCCTGTCCGGCAATGTTTTGCATATTGTAGCATGTTTCCTAGAAGATATAAGTTGCGGCGAGACGAGCTAGTTAAAATGTGGATGGCACAAGGGTTTGTGGATACCAGTAAAAACTCAGACATGGAAGTTGCTGCTCGTGAGTGCTTTGAAGTATTACTGTCAACCTCATTCATCCAACCAAAACGTGAGATTGCTGGCGAAGACGAAGAGCACTGCTATACAGTTCATGATCTATTGCACGACTTAGCAGAAAGAGTTGCTGGAAGTGACTGTTTCAGAATTGAGAATGAAATGATGGACCACAAGATTCCTCAAGATGTTCGTCATCTCTTCATTGATTATTCCGATAACCTTGGACAACTCATGGACCAGATTCTGAAACTGGACACCTTGCGAACTCTAATAGTGTCCTTTTACACAAAAATAACTACAAAAGAGTTTAAACGCATGCTCAAAGACCTGAAGAAGCTGCGGTTCGTGCACGTGTGTCTGAAGGAATTTGGAGCGGATGTGCTTCCAGGTTGTATTGGTGAATTAAAACATCTTCGCTACCTTGGTATTACTGGGTTAGTACATCCTGAAAATTTTATAATTCTGCCACCCACATTTACCAAGCTATACCATCTGCAAGGGATCTCCTTTCCTTGGGCCATCTGCAAGGAATTGCAATGTTCTGACAGCAATCACATGGCCGACCTTAAGAATCTGCGGTGGATCGAGGGTCCCTCGTTGAGCATCCCTGACATAAGGCGGATGCAGTGGCTCCAAACTCTGAACGCCTTCACAGTGAAGAAGGAAAAGGGTTACGAGATAACGCAGCTGGAGAAGCTGAACATTCATGGCGAACTGCGCATTAGTGGACTTGTAAACATCCAAAGCAAGGAGGAAGCCCGTCGTGCCAACCTAAGCAACAAACTACACATCTCGAAGCTCATACTTAACTGGAAAAGCTATGACGATGACGATGTGAAGACTGCTCGCCATCATACACAAGTAGTTACTCCAGAGCCAGAGGAGATCCTTGAAGCCCTCCACCCTCCATCCCTTTTAGTTGACCTCTGGATTCAGAACTACTGCGGATCGACATTACCAAGTTGGTTGTCAGGAGAAGATGGTAAGCTAAAGCACCTGAAAAGACTCTATTTCCATGATTGGCACGGGTCAGGTTCTCAGCTCAAGTTTACCAAACCCATCCCTGGGCTGCATGCACTTGAAATCGATACATGCAGTTGGAACGCTTTGCCAGACATCATCGAGCAGTTGGCATCGCTCCAGGAATTGTATGTCAATCATTGCCCAAATATCCAGTCACTACCAGGATTACCATCATCTCTCAAGAAACTTCATATCAATGGTTGCCCAAATGTCAAGACACTACCAGAATTGCCTCCATCCCTCGAGGAACTCGTAATAAGGGATTGCTCAAATATCCGGTCACCACCAGGATTACCGTCATCCCTCATATATGTGGTGAAAATCTTGAAATTGAGTGGTCAAAACGTTTTCAAAAAGTTTTATTTGAAAAAAATGTTTTCAAAAGTTTTGGACACAAGACGATGGACGACGTTAGCTATGCGCGGTTATAAGACACAGCTGTACATACATACATGGTTTTACTGCACTGCAGCAGACTTTTCTTGTATGTATCAAACGTCGTTGCACGCCTTGTCTCAACTCTGAACTCGAACCCTGTTTCTAGTCTTGCTCTTGAATCTCAGGTACAGTACATGTCTTGATCAAGTACAACTTCAGTATGTATGGAGAAGCAATTGCAGACTTTGCAATACATTCGTGTGTGAGGAGTTCAGATTCAGGCAGTATATATGGAGATATGCCACTGTCTGCCAGTTACAGAGAACTTGGCCTATTGGCAGCAGGCAGTATACCTGAAAGTTAAGCTTTTTGACATCCATCAGGTAGTGGGCTCTTAACCTGCACTGTACAAAGAAACCTATCACTTTGGCATCTGCAGTGCAGGGTGTAGTAGGGGCGACGCTGCCCTCCATGTATCGTGCAGAGATGCCATATTGCAGACAGATTCTCGTCTCAGTCAATCTAAACATTCAGGTTCACCCCCCAACTCAGATATCTTTATGTAAACATTTCTGGATGCCAAATCTAGGAAGAAGAAGCAGATACAATTATCACTATGAATGACAATGCAGCAGTACTGCAGGAAGGCAAAAAAAAAAATCTCCATTTGGGGGCTCTCTCTCACTTCGGGAAGGTGACTCAAATGATGGGCAGGATAACAAAAAAGTAAATTTGATCTTTCTGAAACTCTCTCTGTGTGTGTTCTATGTTTCTTATCAAAACTCTGAGAGAGAGGTATGACATATAAGAACAACTGACTACTGAGCTCAACGATATAGATAGTCAAAACTCAAAAGTCGTTGCACGCGTTGTCTGAACTTTGGGGTCACTTTAGCATTCGACCGAATGTTGTGGTTGCAGTTTATGACCTATGCAATTGGGCTGCCCTGCAACATGCTAGGCGCGCATCGATTCCACATTCATCAGCTAGTGAGCTCTTACCGCCATCCATGCGTGCCGTGCACAGTGTGCAGAGATGCAATTTGCAGACGAACGCACAGGCGCGCGCGGAGCGTGGCGGCACTCAAGTTCGAGCAGGTGCTGAAGCTTAGCTCACACGACGTGCTGCTAGACAATGGCATGGAGAAGGTCGGGGTCACCGTCGGCGGCGAGGACACAAAGCGCGGGCGGTTACCTCGGGGGAGAACGGGACGGATGGCCAGCCACGGCGACGAGGCGGTGGCGACACGCGCGCGCCACGAGCCTCGGCTGCGCTCGCGCGCCGGGCGTTCTGCGATGATGGAGTAGGCGCGAACGCGCCGCGCTTGTAATAAGGACGAAGACCTCCGGTGGAAGCGCGGCTCGTGATCTCCGACGAGGCCGGGTGTCACACCCGGATTTAAATGCAAATCCGAATGCATAGAATACATGTGCGTCAGGATCAAGTTACACACATGCATCGACTCAGTGAATACCAAATACAGTGTCAAAAGCGTAAAGGAAGTATTATAACTTTATTACATGACCGAATGTCTCATAAATCGTAACAAAAGCAAGTACTAGCAGCGGAAAAGGACGTCTCCACAGGCAGTCGACTGGTGGCAAGCTCGCCTAGAACTCATCAAACTCTCCAGGAAAGTCTTCAAAGCGTCCGTCTGAGCAGCAACCGGGTTGTGTAGATGCAATATAAAATAACAACAAGCATGAGCACATGTCGTACTCAACAAGAGAAAACTCTATAACAACATGTAAAGGTTTTATGGTGGAAGCTTGTGGTTGCATAGCAGGTCAGCATTTTAGTTGGTCAAGTTTTATTAAGCAAGCTGGATTACTAGCAAATGTAAGTTTGTACCAACCCAGAGATTAACATAAGCATCATCATCATAAACGAAAGTAAATGCAACAAGTTAAATCCATCTTCCATAGTTTACTCATGTGAGGGTCCAGGCCGCCCTTGACCGTGGGCACGGCTAACTAGTCAGTTTTACACTCTGCAGAGGTTGTACATCTTTACCCACAAGTCGCGTAAAAGTTCTAGAAACTTTAAACCCAACCATGCGATGCCGGCCAAGCATCATACCACACTACCGAGGTGTGATTGCATAGGGACGCTACGAGGCCTTTACAAAGATTCCCTAGCACGGGCTGCTCGCTAGGTTACCTGATCAGTGCAGTGCATAAAGATCCCTAGCGGGTACCGTGTCTTAGCAAAGCCCAACTCCCCGCCAGAGCAGATCTATACACCATCTCCCGTCAACCCCTAACCCCTTTCAGGTAAAGCATACCACATACTAAAATTTCTAATTAATTGACCAAGACAGAGCCATATGTCTTGTGGTAGTACGGTTGTCCTGGGTGGTCGCTCCATGTTCCGGTTAACAAAAATGATCTTGTTTAATGAAGGTATAACATAAGTAAAGCAAGATTATCATTGTTGTTCATTAAAACCACCACGATCCCAAGTTGAGCAACTAAGCAAGGTCTACCCAACATAAACATAAACCCAGGTTGATCAAGGCATAGGGGTAAACAAAGCTAGTCAAACCTTAAATAGTAGGACCCTTCAATTTAATGCAAAGCAATAAATAAATAACGGTGCAATTAAAATGCATGTTGTAATAGGATAACCGGGAATGCAGCAAGAACTTGCCTTCTACCAACGCTTGCTGCTGCTCAAGGTCTTGGAAATCTTCAACTTCAGCGTTTTCCACGTACGGATCGTCTTCTACGCACCACATCATTCACATACAAACATACAATGGAATAAAATAAGAAACAATCACCAAACAGTACTAACATAACAAAATAGAGGCATAAAACTGTTCTACTCTTTGAGACGATCGCGTGGATATAAAGAACGCTAAAAACGGAGCTAAAACGTGCAAACTACGACTAAAAAAAGGTACAGGGGTTTATCTGCAGGAAAACTAAACCTACAGGGACTAAACTGTAAGAAACCGAGGGCTACAACGTGATTACGTATAAAAACATGAGGTCTGTGGTGCAAAAAGACCACACAGGACCTCGGGCACGAAAACTATAGAACACAGGGTCTAAAACGTAAAGCAAAGGATCTAACTGTAAGGATCTTTGTACTGCGGAAGGGCATATATCTGAAACTATACAACTTAGGGGCTTTACTGCAAAACGTCCCGGTCAGCCGAGTTGACCGGTACGCTGACCTCAGTCCGATCTGATCTGGACCGTCGGATGCGGATTGAACGGCCGAGGACGGCGGGACGCGGCTGCAGAGAAACAGGCGGCGGCGGTCACGCCGGCGAGCGGCGGCGCTCGGCCGAACTCCGGCGAGCTGGATCGATCTCGAGCTAGGAGGCACGGTCAGCGACGAGATTTGCACCAGAACGAAGCTTGCGACGCGAGGGATCGAGCTAGAGCTCTAGGGCGAGCGCACGGGCAACAACGACGACGCGCAGCACGACGGGGCGGACGGCCGCGGCGGCGCAACTCCGGCGAGCGCGATACGGCGACTCGGGGTGCGGGCTCGAGTTCAAGCGGCACCAAGGTCCTCCTCACCTTCTTGCGCAGCTCCGGGAGGCCTTCGCGACGGCAGAGAGGCGACGGTGGAGGAGATCGACGAAGGCGGCCGAGCTCTAGGGTTTGCGGCTCGGGGCGGCGCAGGAAAGCTTGGGAGCTAGGGTTTCCGGGGGGAAAGGACGACGCGGTGTGAGGCGGCGCCTTAAATAGGCCGGGATGGCGGTGTCCTAGGAGTGCGGGCCAAGCCTGGCGCGCGCGCGGAGCGGCGAGGTCAGACTCGAGCTCGGGTCCGGCTCGGTTGGCGCGGCGGCAGGGATGACGGGCGGGGCCCGCGTGCCAGCGAGAGAGGGCGAAGGGAGGCGGAGCAAGCCAGACTGGGCCGCGAACAAACAGAAGGAAGAAGGGTTTTGTTTGTTTTTTTATAAAAGGATTCAAATAATTGAATTCAAATATCAATTTGAATTCAACAAAACAAAAATAATGCAGCAGCATGTATGCAACAAACATCAAGCCACTTATTTATTTTCAGAAAACAAATAATATTTTTTTCATGTACTATATTCCCTGTAAAGAATTAAATCTTTGAAAATTTTAAAAATTATGAGAAAATCGTTGCTTAAATTTTCTTTCTATTCACATCCTGAAATTTGAAAATTTCAGGTGTGACACCGGGCGCGACGGCGGCGGCGAGCGCGGGCTGGACGTCCGGGTTGGACGGTACTACTACTTCGTTTATGCCACTGCCACCTGCGCCGTCGGATCCCATTCCCGCGTCCGGGCCTTAGGCCACGTGGACCGTCGGATCGAATTCGCACGGCCGGATGTCAAGACAGAAAAGTCAGCGGAGCGTCCCCCCTGCTCCGCATCGCATCGCATGGTGGGTGGGCTTTCCTCTGCAAACGCCGAGAACGCACTCGTCGCGGGGCCCGCGGCTTCCGCTGGCTGTGTCCTCCTCGAGCGACGCCCATGCTCTCCGATGGACCTCGACGGCGCCGAGCCGCTCGGTGCCAACACGTCCGTGGTGACGCCGGCCAGGCGAAACGGTGGCATGGCGGAGGCCATTGGTTCGGCGTCCGCTAGACACCCAAAGCGGCGGCGCGCGGTCACCTCGGAGTCGGAGGAGAGAGCGGGATGGGCGCGGGGGACACGAGGACGGCGGCGGTCACATCCGGGATGGCGACGACGCGCACGCAACGACAAGTATAGGCACGGTCGGCGCTGCGGCGGTTGGCACCTACTACTCCGTCCCTCCGTCCCTTATTGATAGTCGTCCGGGAAGTGTGTCTGTGAGGGGAATCACTGTTTTTTGGCGACCAACAAAAAGGACGGAGGGTGTACTTTCATGCCACCTGGGCCGTCGGATCTCATCCCGCGGCCAGGATCCCATGACGACAAGTCAAAAGCAACCCCCCACCCTCTCTGCTCCCACGGGCGGCCCCACCTGCCAGAACCACCCCCCACAAACCACCTGCCTGACCTGTCTTACTCCAGCTTGGCATTTGGAGAGTCACACACCAACACACGACAGTCTCCACCGCCGCCGCCGCCGCCTCCTGCGTTGACCCCTGCCCCACCCCACCCGGCCGCGCACCGGCCATGGACGCGGCGGATCCGGCGCCGGCGAGCGCGCTGATGGAGGATCTCATCGAGGAGGTCCTGCTCCGGTTCCCGCCCGCGGACCCGGCGCGCCTCGTCACCGCCGCGCTCGTCTGCAGGCGCTGGTGCGCGCTCCTCGCTGGACCCGGGTTCCGCCGCCGGTTCCGCGAGCTCCACCGCCGCTCCCCTCCCCTGCTCGGCATCCTCTGCAACGCCGGTTCGGGCGCGCAGTTCGTCCCGACCTCCTCCGGCTCCGCCTTCCGCCCGCCCGGCCTCCCCCGCGCCGGCGGCGGGCTCCTCCGATCCTGGCGCGCCCTCGACGCCCGCCACGGCCGCGTGCTCCTCCGCTGGGACCCCGCCTCCGGGGCCGGGGGCTGCCTCTTCCATCTCGTCGTCTGGGACCCTCTCACGGACCGACGAACCGACCTGCCGCCGCTGCAGTGGGCGCCGTACCCCTACAGCTGGAACGCCGCCGTCCTCTGCGCGGCGGGCCCCGCCTGCGATCATCTCGACTGCTGCGGCGGGCATTTCCTCGTCGTCGTGGTGGGCACCAACAGCAAGGAGATGTTCGCCCACGTCTACTCGTCGGAGTTGGGTGCGTGGAGCGAGCCCGCCGCGTCTGGTCGGCATCCCGGCGACAGCGTCGACTTCTCCCCCAGCGCGCTCGTGGGGAACGCGAAGCTCTACTTCGCGTTCCTGTTGGGCACCGCGGTCCTCGAGTACGATCTGGGCACCAAGGAAATGGCCGTGATTCGCCTGCCGCCGCCGGTTCACGTCGATTGGCAGCGGATCGCGCTCACAACCCGGACTGATGGTCGTCTGGGATTCGCCACTGCAGATAGGTCCACAATCTACCTGTGGTCGAGGGAGGCGTGTCCTGGAGGAGATGCGCATTGGGCACTGACCAGAGTCATTGAGCTCAACACGTTGCTCCCTGCCAGTCGGCTCCCTGCTCGTGCCCTCTCAACCATCTCTGATGTGGTTGGCTTTGTCGATGCCATCGGTCTCATTTTTGTGCGGACCGGTGATGGCCTCTGCACCATTGATCTAAAGTCCAGCCAGGTCACAATGGTATCCAAGGACACCAACTTCTCCACCATTTTCCCCTACATGAACTTCCACACTCCAGGTACTAGCTTAATTCGTCCTGTATGCTGTATACTTTTAATTCAGTACATCCTTGCTTAGCTGCAACTGAAAATAAGTAGAATATTACGATTCACTAAAAGAAACTGTGTTTCTTTTATCTAGGCATTCTACCATGTTTCAAATGGGCAGATATGACTAGAAATATATATTTTTTTTACCTGTTTGCACCTGCTATGGACAGATGGTAGGATCTTGAAACTTATCTAAATTTAGGTTGGCTCGGCAAAGTACCCAACATGAGAGGAACAAAAAAAGAGCGTATTACATACATGAGCTTTTACACTCCCAAAGTCAGCCTCCTGCCTATCTTTAACCCCTTACATTTCTGAGTTATGATCTGTGAATGTCAGTGAACAACACAGATGATACAAGTGCTACACAAAGAGAGGTATCCTTTCTCGAGTTGAGTCCATTTATATCAATGATCAAGTGCAGTGATTACCTGGTGGCCTGTTTGGTTAGCCAGCAACATGTTGCGTTTTGTGTCTGGTTAGAAACAGATGTTTATTGAGAGCTCTAAGTTTCTCAACCAGCTGATGTTATTTGCATATTTTGTGTATTTCTGCAGCACTGGGAGTGCCCTCAGCAGGTGAGGGGCCAAGTTCGGGTGCCTAAGGTGCTTATGTACAGATGTCTGAGTCAAGGGGAAACTGGGTCATGGTAATGGTAAATAATATAAGCTCTACGATGGGTTATGGTTTTCATTTCTTAGTCTTTAATGGTCATATGTTTTTTAAGGGTTTCCTTTCTTGTAAATTTCTTAGTTTGATCATTGCGCTGTCTGTAAACTGGTAACTCTGTGTGTACTCCTGAATTTTAGCTTACAATTGAAGCTTAGAATGATTACAAATTCTTGTTGTGTAAACACATGTATGCTTAAGGAAATATGCATTTAAAATCAAGCATCTGAGTTTTTATATATGCCATGCTACTTCTGCCTAATTTTTTGATTTCATATTTCCAATCTTGTCATGCTCAATGCCATTCTCAATACTCAGGAGGTGCTCAATGCCCTGAAACATTAAGTTAACCTTTTGGTAAGCACCAGTTGTGAAAATGTGCTCAATCCCTGACGTTGAAATGGATGAGTTTTGCGTGAATGAGTACAATCCTACAGATGTTCTAGAGAGTAAAATCATACAGAAATCCTTAAAAATTCCTAGCTAGGATTAGAAATGAGTCCTTGCTGTGTGTTTAGTTCACATTACAGAAGAAAACACGTGGAAATTTTCAAAGGGCAGCTGCACATATTTTTCTGGTTGGATAATTGCAGATCTGAACGGTTGAAAAACATCCATAGGTCATACATAGGTATTTATTGACGTTTGAATTTTTCATATTCTGTACGTCAGTTAGAGAATCATCGCTGCACTCTTTAGCAGCAGTATTGGAATGACAGAAGACTCAAGATACATTATTCAGATTTCCAGATGTCGTTGAAGCATGTGCTAATCCATCTGTAATGCTTAGGTAATGTTTGCAGAGCCTGACCTTTTGAAATAGCATTGAAGTTGTACTGTTACTGTTATCAGCTAAATCAAGAAGAATATCCCTTTTTGGGAAATTTGTATTTCATCTAGCCTAGACGCAACTTATGTTCAGTCAGTCAGTCAAAAGTGTAACAGGAGACACTGGATAATGTTGTTCCTGGGCTCCTGGCTGATACATGGGACATACGCTAATCTGGCAACCTGATATTTCTGACCTTGATTACTTAATTAATAAGATGCTCTGCAGAGAAATTACATCTATCATAGATGGTGATGGCTCGGTGGCTCCACAAACCAAAGGGTTGGGAGTCAACAGTCAAGAGCTGTACCTTTCTCAGCTTGTAGCCTGGTACTGGTAGTAGTTGTTAACAGAGATAGAGAAAAAGTCAGTTAGAATAATCAGGCGAAGGCAAAAGCAGTTCCAAAGGTCAAACATGTGAATGGACTATTGACTCTCAATTTATGTGTTCTTATGTGGCTTTGCTCATTGATTCCAGTTGTTTAGTTCTTACACCCTTTCTCTTCTTGAATTTCCATCAGAAGCATATAGAATATACATAGTTCCAGGAAATCAAAACTGACAGTGTATTTTCATCTCTGCAGTTTTGTCTTCCTGAGAAGCAAGAGAGAATCACAAATGGAAATTTTCATCTCTGCTGTCATGGGTGAGCTGATGACTCGATCCGTAAATTTCATCATCAACAAGTGCTCAAACCCGCCAGCGCTGGCCATAGAAGACAACCTACAAAGGGCTCTCCTCCGAGCACAAGTCATCTTTGAGGAGGCCGTGGGACGGCACATCACAAATCAAGCCATGCTCCAGCAGTTGGGCTTGCTAAGAGACACCATGCATCAAGGCTATTACGCACTCGACACCTTCAGGTACCAGCCTCAGTATGCAGAGGGCGGCAAAGATCAAGCTGTGAGTTGCTTTATGTCCCCATCCAAGGTAAACTCTGCAAAGAGTTCCTATTTCTCCGGTCCAAGTGCACATATCTTGGGACCAGTACAAGAGGCAATTGACAGATTAACCACTGTGATTGATGATATGGATGAGTTGGTTGCATTCTTGATGAGCTACCCTCGCCTGTATCACCAGCCTTACAGCATGCATATCCTGTTGGGTAACTGCATGTTTGGTCGCCAGATGGAACTTGAACTTGTCATTAGTTTCCTGTTGCAGAAACAACCTCATGGTTCTGAAGAATTGTTGGTCCTGCCAATTGTTGGTCCAGCCAAAATTGGGAAGAGCACCCTTGTTGCTCATGTTTGCAAGGATGAAAGGGTCCGTGATCATTTCTCAGAGATCCTTTTCCTGCACGGCCATGAGTTTGCAGATCACAAGCTAGCTTTCAGAGAAGGATGTCTAATGAAAGATCAGAATAGTGTTTTAACACCAAGCAAAGACGAGAGATTGCTAGTTGTTGAGTTAGCTGGGGATTTTAATGAAGATGCATGGAATAGGTTGTATCATGCTTTCAAACGGTGTGTTCCCGGTGGGAGTAAAATAATAGTCACGAGCCGATCGAACAAGATTGTAAAGTTAGGAACATCACAGTCTCTAACTCTGAAGCATCTGCCCCATGAGGCTTACTGGTATTTCTTCAAGACACTTACATTTGGAAGCATGGATCCGGAGGTGCATCCGAGGCTCACACGTCTGGCCATGGAGATAGCCAGAATGCAGAGTGGTTCCCTCAATGGTGCATACATCACCTCTTCTTTGTTGAGGGACAACTTTGATGTTCATTTTTGGTCGAAGGTTGTGACTTTCTCGAGAGGGTTAATCCAGAAGCATATCTCCAAATTCGGTGAACATCCGGTTCATCTTCTGAACCGTGATAGACCTGCACAGCTTGGGAGAATGGTTACACCTTGTCAAGAATTTGTGGTTTCTCATCAGCGTTCATGCTCGTCGCAGGAGGAGGTTCCAAAGATAAGATTCCAAGATGTGATGTATGGAAGTGTTAAGCCTCGTGGTAAATTTGATTCCCTAGCATGGAGATCTCAGATTCCTCCATACTATAGCTATGTTGTTACTTGTGAGATTGTAGAGCTAGAAACTACAGCCGTCAAGAGGAAGCGTCCTACGAAAGATGGAGGGTGACTTTTTTTAGTTTTCATTGTCTGGCATATGTAGGAATTTTATGTATTTCCCCAGTTGGATGTCACAAGTTACAGTGCATTTATAAAACATATATATGTCGAGATATAGTGAATTCTATGTTGTCAGTTTTATTTTACTCTATAAATTAGTAAGTCTGTGGGACTTGCGATTTTGTCTCTACGTTTTGAAGCCAACCCTGCAGGTGATTTTGTCAGCTGCTTGACGCAATGACGCAGGCCATGGAGGCCTTGGCAAGGTCATGCACAGCGTCCTGGTTCAAAATCGGGCATCCTGCCATACCAATCACTGGCCCCAGGATAGTCTTGGAAAGGGATATACGGTTTCATATGATTGCAGCTGTATCAAATCTTGAAGCACCTCCGCTTTCTTGTGTGTACTTGAATGCAATGCAATGCAATATGCTGCAGCAGTTTGATGCAATGCAATAGGATGCTTCCTCTGTTTTCTTGTGTGTGCTTGAATGAATGCACTGGCCACATTTTCGTATCTCTTTTGTTTGAGATTGTAATTTCATCTTGTTATATTTCATAGCCTGGCTATGATTTAAAGGCTATGTAACAGTTATTTTAGTAAGAGTAAAGTGCATGGCCGGTCCTCAAACTTGTCTAGCTGTGTCACTTAGGTCCCCATACTCTTAAAATGCATTTCTGGCTCCCTAAACATAGACTCGGATGTCATTTAGGTCCATATACTCTCAAAGTGCAGATCTAACTCCCTAAACTTATCTTCAGGTGTCATATAGGTCCCTAAACTTGAAATGCATTATCATCCCACTAATATACTTAATATGATAAGATCAAACTTTATATTTTAAAGCAAACCATCATTTTCATTAGCATATTTTCTTACTTGTTTTATTGCTTCTTTAGCTTCACCCTTCTAGTAGTAATTTATCTTACAAATCCCTAATTTAAGTTTAGTAATGTGCAACCACAAATTATTCAGATTTGAATAATCTTTCATAAATAATTGAGCATGTCTGTCATGTGCACCTATATGATATTACCTTCTCCAAAGTAAAAGAATATCAATCTTTTTGGATTTATCATATCAATATTCTACACATATGGTGATTTGAAACACATTTTATTTTACTATAGTTAAATTATATATGCGTAAAATTAAGTTTTTATCAATTTGATTGAGATGACAATGCCTTTATAAAGTTTGTGGACCTAAATGACACCCGAAGCCAAATTTAGAGAGATAAATATGCACTTTGAGAGTATATGGACCTAAATGACACCCGAGCTCAAGTTTAGAGAGTCAAAAATGCATTTTGAGAGTATGGAGACCTAAGTGACACAGCTGAACAAATTTAAGGACCGCAAGTGCATTTCACTCTTTCAGTAAATACAGTTGTTGCTACACCGTAAAAAAGCTGAAAGCAACCAATCTAAAAAAAAGGTGAAAGCAACCTTTTAGATTTTATTTGGCTAACACAGCATGAAAATAATAAATTGACCTTAAAAAGGTCAGCGAGCCGCAGTATGAAAATAAAATTTTGCTGATCTAAAAAGGAAATCGCTCCATGGTAGCGAAAACAACAAGTCGACAAGAAACAAGCGAGCCTGATTGTAAATAGGCCCGGCCCGGCCCGGCCCAGTAGGTTTGTCAGACTCTGTTGGCCCCGCCGCCGTATCCTCTCGTCTTCTCCGACTCTGTTGGCCCCGCCGCCGTATCCTCTCGTCTTCTCCGACTCCGATCCGCCGCTCCCCGTCCCCACCCAGACCTCTCAAAATCGCAGGCAGCAGGCACCTCTTGTCCAAAAGCAAATAGGCTCTCGCCACGTTCATCTCGTAAGTACGTGCCACGATTTGGGTTCGCCACACCAAGTATATATCAGTGTTAATTCCGTACCTGATGATAGCTAGGGTTCACTAGGTTGTTGTGTATATATCGGTCAGTTATAATTACTTCGTGTGTAACTTCGTTTTAGCCCTAACATACGAGACATCAGATCGATCATTTAGAGTCCACACTTGTTTCTTCGAAAATTGATTCCTTTTTTTTAAAAAATTGTTCGGTCTATATATAATCTGATTTATTTGTGTTTATAAAATGTCCCTGTAAATTCTGTATGCTGCTTTTGTATGTTATTCACGTACGCTGTTTAGTTTGGCACTGCAAATTACCCTGATTTCGGTAGCAGTCATTGTTCAGATTTTTAACTAGAAATCTAATATATTCATTATTGTAGCTTGACATGCTTGAATGATGTTAACCAGCACTTGAGTTGAATTATGTGATCACTTTATTATAACTTGCTATTTGCTAATTGATGTCTTTATCCAATTTACATGTTCATCTATTTCTTATTTCTATTTTTTGCATTTTACCATGTATGGTGTATTGGTGCAAGAACCATCAATTTATTCTTCAAATTTGAGGTAATATCTCAACTTGGCATTAAAATTATGTGATTGTAATATATGGATGCATTAATGCGATCGGAATTGTAATGTTCTTGATTTCGGTTTAGTCGGTCATTAGAAGTTCGCCTCAGCTCAATTTTTTTTCTGGCTACGCCACTGCCCCTGAGGCCAAGTCGGAGGAGGATCGTGACCGGAAGCGCCTCTACCAGTATCTCAAGTTCGCTCAGAAGCAGCGTGAGGATGGCCTCATCGTTCCTGACTACAACATTCAGAAGGAAGCCACCCTTCACATGAACCTCAGGCTGGGGAGAGGCCAGATGATGATGATCCTTGTCAAGACTATGGTATCGACTACCATAATGGTGGAGGTTGAGCCATCCGACACGGTTTATGACCTGAAGAAGAAGGCCGAGGAGGTGGACGGAATCCCGGTGATGGAGCAGCGCCTCATTTTGGGGATCATGCAGCTTCAAGATGACAGAACCCTAGCCTACTACGGCATCCACAAGGGATCCACCGTGTACCTGGTGGTTTGGAGCTATTTGGGGCGAAGATATATGTCATCCGCCTACTTATGGTATGTCGATTACTTGCGTATGTCGCGTGTATAAAGACATACATAATACAAGATGCTTAAGCATGGGTTCTTGCTATATGCCTATATCTATCTTGTAACATATATGTTCATTGAAAAGTTTTAGTGTGCGGTTTATTGTTTTGTTGCTAGTGCTACTGCAAGTCTACAAGTGCCATATATTTTTGTCTTGCTTTTTCCTGCATTGCTGACTTTTCAATTGAAGAAGCCTCTCGCTCATCAGTTGAATATTTGTACACTGGAAAAGAATTTGTTGGCATCATCCACAAGTGATGTTTTACTAGTTAACATGCACGCTTTACAATGTAATCAGTCTTATGTTATGTACATCTCTTGTAGGATTTAATTTCGAGTATTGTTGACTGACTCTGGAATGAGCTGTCATGGGAGAAACAAAAGTACAGGAAAGATGCACGCCAATTTCAGAAAACTTGCTGCTCATACCATTTTCAAGTGACAATTCTTAACGCTTTTATGTGTTAAGGATGGGCTACAACATTGTCGAACTGTACTACTGTATTTTCATATCTAAAAAGGTGCAGGTATTCATCTACAGAGCAGTGGAGTTCGGGCATAGAAATTTTCATGTGGTATGCTGAATCCCATGTCATTAGTGTTACTCCAGATATCAGCCTCAGTCTAGGTCAGTTGCATTTTTGTCTGTTTTAAAATCAACCCTACATGTGATTTTGTTGACAGAGCCTCATTAATGAAGTGATTTGCATGACTGGCTGTCTTATGGAGATGGAGCAATTATCAGCGTGCTCTCGTTGCAAGTCAAGTGGAACCATACCAATCACTGGTCCAGAAAAAAAATGTTAAGGGATATGACTGTAGCTGAACTGAATGGTTTCATATGACTGTAGCTATATGTGTATTCAAAAGGTCAGTGCCCTGCAAACCATATCACCAGTACTTTTTGTTTTATGTCATAGCCTGGAGGTGCTAAATTACACCGATTTAAATACAACTACCGCAAGGTACTCCAAGTGAATCACACTAATCTATCAGTGTGAATTACGGAAGTGTTGTGTACAAATTCTGTTCCTGTAACCGTTGGAAACCGAACTGAACAAAGCAGAGCCAAATCGTCCTCTTTGCTTGGTCTTCAGAGAACAGAGAGGCTAGTCTCTGCTTTCCGGTACCGCAGCCCCTTTTTAAACTGAATGTTTGGACCATTTTTTTCTTCCCAGTCCGAAAAACTGTTTTGACTTTGAAATGCTGTGGGAGGGAAACATCAGAAGTAAGAAAAATGCACTCTTCAGAAGCAATTTTGGAACGACGGAGGACTCAATATACATTTCAGATTTTTTTTTTTATTTTGGAGCATGTGCTAATCCCTAATGCTCAGGTAATGTTTGCAGGGCACTTTCCTTTTGAAATAACATTAAAATTTTACTGCTACTGATATTGTTAGCCCAAAAGATCTATTCCTTTCACCACAGCCTTCCAAAGAGGCCTTGTGTTACATATATATATAGGTGCCACCAAGGGTTAACATGGTTGGCTAAGCATAGCATAGGGGTAAAATAAAAAATACTAAGCTACTAGACTTATTACTAACATTCTCCTCCTAAGTCTAGCAGCTGTTACATAGAGCACTAGAGCTTAAGTGCACTTAGGCACGCCCATAGAACAACAAAACAAAAAAACATTTATTCTTGATCCCGACTCCGGAGCGGTATTCCTAGAACAGAGCCGCCTCCTCGTCTTCTTCCACGACCTGCGCGACGAGGGCCTGGCCGCGCCTCGGCTCGTCGTGGGCCTGACCACGCCTCGGTGCGTCGCGAGCCCGGTCGCGCCTTGGCTGGTTGCACTCCCGAGCAAAGTGGCCAGTCCTGCCACAGTTGTAGCACCTGTCGCAACCGTCGTCGTCACTTCCCTTAGAAGTGGCCTCCTCGGCATCTCCTCGTGCATTGCCCTCAGCGCCACCATGCGCCTTGGGCGCCCTGCGTGGCTTCATCTTCCCACGCTTGCGTCCGTCTGGAGGCTCCCCCTTCTTCCGACAGACGTGGCACTGACAGTGCTCAGTGGCGTAGTAGAGCTTGCCACTGTCAGGGACAGACTCGCCAGCCATCTCCTCATCATCGACGGCCTTGAACCGCCCTGTCACCTCCTCAATCGTCAACGTCGAGATGTCGATCATCGTCTGAATGGCGATCTTGAGCTGTAAGTACTTCTTCGGAGAGCACCGGAGGAACTTTGCGACAGCTCTCTCCTCCGTGATCTCGTAGTCGCCGTACTGCTCCAGCCGCTGCCTCAGGCTGGAGAGACGAAGAGCGAAGTCGTCGACCTCATCGCCCGGCTTGAAAGCCAAGCGGTCCCACTCCTCGCGAAGCTTCTGAAGTGCAGACTTGCGGGCGCGATCGCTGCCGACCCGTGCCGCAGCGATGGCGTCCCAAGCGTCCTTGGCCGTCTCCTTCCCGGAGAGGGCCGGCACCATCTCCGCCGGGACCGCGGAACAGAGCGCCTCTAGCGCCCGCCGGTCCTCGTGACGGCTCACGCCGCCCAGACGCACTGCAGTCCACATCTGACGTGCCTCGAGCTTCACCTTCATCATCGAAGACCACTCGGCGTAGTTTGTCTTCGTCAAGACCGGCCACTGTGTGCTGCCGGAGTCCCTGATGATGGTCTTGACCACCCTCGGGGGCGCGTCGTCGTGGTCGTAGTCGTGGTGGTCGTAGTCGTGGTCGTGGACGGAGCTGTGGACGGAGCGCCTCTCGACGTCCTGACGACACGGGTCTGGGACCCACCCGTGCACCTCCGCGGCCCGCTGCCGTGAAGCGTCCCCTGCAGGCACCTCCTGCGGCGGGGGACGAGCACCCAACGCTGCAGCGTTGACGGGTGGTGCGTCGTGCCCAGCACCCTGTGCAGCGAGACCAAGCTCCTCCTGGTCACGCCGCACCACCTCGAGTGTCGCCTCCAACTCCTCCTGGAGCTGAGCCGCCTCCTGCTCCTGCTGGACAGCAGTTGCCCTGGTACGCCGAGCTGCCTCGGCTGCATGCGCCACCGCGGTCTGCAAGTCCGCCGCACGTGCTGCCCGAGCTGGAGCCGCCCGCCGTCGCTCGTCTCGGCGTGCTGCCCGAGCCTCACGCTCCTCTGCTGCTGCTGCAGCCTCCTCACGTGCCGCCGCACGCTCGAGCTCCTCTGCTTGTTCGCTGAGGCGCCGCATGCGTTGTAGTGCCTCCAGCTCCTCCTTGAGGCGCTGTGCATCACGCCGCATCGCCGCTGCCGCCTCACGTCGCTGCACACTCGAAGTAATCGAGCTGCCGCTGGAGGTGGAGCTCCACGAGCCCAGGAGACCCTGCTCCTCGTCGGCCGGCGGTGGCTCGCGGACCACCAGAGCCGCAGCGGCCCTGCCGCCCGCGCTCTGTGCGTCCACGCCGCCTGCGCCCTGCGCACCCGCCTGGCTGGAGCCGTCCACACCTCCCGCGCCACGCTTCGTCCTCCTCGAGCCGGCCATGGGAGATGGAGTCGAAGAAGTCGCTTTGAGGAAGACGACGCCGGGTCCCTGACCTGCCGCTCGTGTGCAGCCCTGCTACACCGCCGCAAGAGCTCCCCCTGCAGCCAGCGCCTGCCTGCTCCTCCCTGCAGCACGCGTAGCTACTCCTCCCGCGTGCAGGGGCCCTGCCCTGCGCCGAAGGCCAGTCGCGTAGCTCTGCTCCGCGCGCTGCCGCAGCACTGCCCAGCGCGCGCCGCTCCTCTGCACCCGTGCGCAACTCCTGACCGCCGTCTGTGCCGCACACCGACCTCCTGGAGGCCCGCACACAGGAAGCCGCCTTGGGGAAGAAGGAGCTCTGCTCCCAGGCCGCCCGTGCGCCCTGCGCCCGCGCCTGGAGCTCCTCTGCCTTGCTCCCCCCGCCGCCGATGCCGGGGAAGAGGCCGTGCGCGCCCCTTGGACGCGCCCCTGCTCACGTCGGCCAGTCCTCCTCCCGCGCACGCGCTCGCCCGCGCGCACGCCCGTGCGCGCGCGTGGAGGGAGCCGCCCGTGCGTCGCCGCCCGTACCCGCGCCTGGAGCCGAGCCTCCGCCGCTCGATTCCGCCGGATCAACATGCCGCTACGCACTCACCCGCGCGCCTGCGGTCCTCTGCCTCTGTCACCTCTGCTCCGCCTCCGCCCGCACCGCAGACACCACCACACAGCCGAATCGAGCCGTGTCGCGCCGGAAATCGAGCCCTGCTCAGGTCAACGCGCGCCGGCCACTCCCGATTCGTCGCGCCTCCACCCAATCCGCACGCGCGAGCGCCGGATCCACGTATGGGGAGGCCGGGGAAGGTTGCTGGTAGGTCGGATCTTGGCCGGGGAAGCCCGCCGCCGCCGGGGCTAGGGTTTGGAGCACGGGAGGGATAGAGGGGTGGGAAGGGATTAGGCTCTGATACCACTTGTTAGCCCAAAAGATCTATTCCTTTCACCACAGCCTTCCAAAGAGGCCTTGGGTTACATATATATAGGTGCCACCAAGGGTTAACATGGTTGGCTAAGCATAGCATAGGGGGTAAAATAAAAAATACTAAGCTACTAGACTTATTACTAACAGATATCAGCTAATTCAAGAGAGTTGTTTCCTTTTCGGGAATCTGCAGTGCATCTAGCCTGGAGGCAATTTATGTTCAGTCAGTTAGTAAAAAATGTAACAGGAGACACTGGTTAATATTGTTCCTGGCTGATACACAGGACATATAGGTGCTAATCTGAAACCTGATATTTCCAACCTCCATCACTTAATATTATATGTGCTCTGCAAAGAAATTACATAGATCATAGATGGTGATGGAAGGGTAGGGAGTCAACGGTCAAGAGATGTACCTTTCTCAGCTTTCAACTTCAGAGAAGGATGAGCAATAAAACATCAGAGTAGCGTGTCAAAATTGAACAAAGGTGAGAGGTTGCACTTCCATCGTTATCTTAGTATCTGATTTTCTGACCTTTGTATCACACATACTGTACAGAGAAATTGTGTGGCTTACTAAAGCAAAAGGCTTTGGAGACAACAGTCAAGAGCTGTATTTTTCTCAACCTTTAGCCTAGTCTTAGTCAACCAGTGGTTAATAAAGGTGGATAAAAGGTCAAACCAGAAGATCAGGCAATGGTGAAAGCAGTCCCAAAGGTGACACATATGAATGACCTGTTGACTGACTCAGTCTAGGTCTCCTAGGTGCCCTGTTTGGTTGTACTTGTTCTTATATGTCCTTACTAGTTAGAATTGTGACGAGAAACAGAGAATACAGAGATCAGAAAACATCTTTCCCGTCCGCATCCTTTCTGCTAGAGCTGCAGATGGAGATTTTGCTTTCAGCAGTACTGGGTGAGCTAACCACTAGATCCATAAATTTCTTCATCAGCAAGTGCACCAAGCAACGGGCACTGGATGTGGATGATCGGCTCCAAAGGGTCCTGCTTCGAGCACAGGTCATCATCCAGGAGGCCATGGTGCGGCAAATCGCAAACCAAGCTATGCTCCAGCAGCTTGATATGCTCAGAGACACCATGTACAGAGGCTGTTACTTGCTTGACACCTTCAGATTCCAATCTCACAAAGAGGACGCCAAAGATCAGACGGTGAGTCACCCTTCACTTTTCTCCAAAGTAAATTCTGTACAAGATTTCTACTTCCCCAGTGGAGATGGTACAAAGATTTTGGAAGAAATGCTACCTGTGCTTGACAGTTTGAGCTCCATGGTCCTTGATGCAAATGAATTGGTCCTGTTCTTAGCAAGCTATCCCCCCATGTACCGTCAACCTTACAGCATGTATCTACTGCTGGGTAACTGCATGTTTGGCCGCCAGATGGAAGCGCAGCTTGTCATCAACTTCCTGTTGCACACAAGACCTGGTGCTGCTGAAGGTTTGGAGGTCCTGCCAATTGTAGGTTCCTCCAGAGTAGGAAAGAGCACTCTCGTTGCCCATGTTTGCAAGGATGGAAGAGTTCATGATTATTTTTCAAAAATTGTTTTCTTGAATGATCATGACTTCAGAGATGAAAACATAACCACCCTTAGAGAAGGATGTGTGATGAAATACCACAATTGTGTGCCGGACAAAGATGGGAGAGTGCTAGTTGTTGTTGAGTTAGCTGGAGACTTAAGTGAAGGTGATTGGAAGAGGCTGTATTCTGCTTCTAAGCGGTACTTGCCAAGTGGTAGTAAGATCATAGTCACAAGCCGGTCTGACGAGATTAAAAAGCTTGGAACAACTCAGACAATAACTCTAAAATTGCTGTCCTGCGAGGCATACTGGTATTACATTAGGACACTAGCATTTGGAAGCGTGGATCCCGAGACCTACCCAAGGCTCGGACACCTGGCCATGCAGATAGCCAGGGCGTTGGAAAGAACCTTCATTGGTGCAAACATCACTACTTGTGTGCTGAGGGACAACTTTGACATCCGCTTTTGGTGCAAGGTTCTGGCGTTGTTGAGAGGGATCATCCAGAAGAATGTCTACAGATTTGGTGAGCATCCAAATAATCGTATTCGCCAAAATATATCTGCACCTCTTGGAAGAATGGCTACACCTTCTGAAGATCTCGTGGTTTGTAGTCAGTATCAATGCTCTTCACAAGAGGAGGTTCCAAAGATAAAACTGCAAGATGTCATGTATGGAAGTGTTAAGCCTCATGGGGAATTTGAGGTCCTAGCATGGAAGTCTCCCATACCGCCTTATTACAGCTATGTCTATACTTGCAAGATACAAGAGCTCAAAACTACAGCTACTAAGAGAAAACATTCAATGATAGATGGGGTCTCACATTGTTAAGTGTCATTATTTGGCTTGTATAGAAGAATATATTTATGTATTTTTGCTAGGAGATGTCACATGTTGATGCAGGTCAAAATGTATAATAGGATGCACCAGGTTATAGTATTATCAAACTGTACTACTAAATTTTCGTATGTAAAGTATTAATGTTTAATTATTGATAGAATAACTGAGGCATAGATTTTTATGAGCCATGGCTAATCTCTTATGTCTTATGTTTTTAGTTCAACCTTACATAATTGTAGCTGCATGTCAAATCTTCAAGTAGTTGTCCTATAAAACTACAACAGTTTGGTGCCATATGATGCTTGCTCTGTTTCCTTGTGTGTTGTTATGGACCAACTTCCGGATGACCCTGAACCCTAGCAGCCCGACCTCGCCGATGGCGGCAGCCGGACCACACGGGCAGGGATAAAAGGGACTAACCCTAATAGATAATTCTCATTGCTTGCCTCAACTGGTACAAGTCCCCTCATTATATAGAGAGGCTAACTTAATCTCTAAGAAAGGATCTAACCTTATCTTTAATCTAACCCTAATGGGCTCACCTATCCGGCCCACGAGGCCCCTAACTGCTCATGACATTACTCCCTCCTTTTTGAGCAGCTTGTCCTCGAGCTGCAGCTTGGAGATGACTTGACTCAATAAAAACTTAGCACCTAAATAAAACCTTTTACATCTCGGCCTTATTTTATTTTGGACTCAAAGTAAACCACTAATCATTGTGGATGTGAAAACAGCACCGGTCGCATGAGGAACAGAGGCCCAAAGTCCAAATGCATATCGATTATCACCTGGATCCCAAACTATCGGCAACTGGGCTGAAACGAAACGGATACAGCCCACCAGTCCAGCCCATACGGCCTTCGGAACTGCTTCTGCGACTGGATCAGAGGAATGCCGTAGCATCCTGAGTGTTGCGGCCGCAACAGCCGCCGCCGCAAATCTCGCAGTCGCTGGTGGCCACCCCTGCGAGATGCGACGTCCCCGGCCATGTGGATAGGGAACAGATCGACACGGAGGCCAGCGTCGGCGGCCTCTCGGCGGCCAACCTTGTTGACAGCCCCGCGCCTGCCGGCACCGTGCGCGACCTGGCTGCAAGCCGCGGATGTCGCAACGTGGCTGTTGTCGACGCCATGGTCGCCCTCGGAGACGGCCGCGCAACGGCCGGTGGCGCGAAGTAGCAGTGTCTGGCCGCTGGCGAGGCTGACAGCAGACAGCCCGGGCGGAAGCGCGCGATGCAGACAATGCCGTCCGCTGCGAAGAAGCAACGACCGTCGGCGGAATCTCGATCCACGCCGCCACCTCCTCTACCCGGGCGACGCCAGGAACCGCGCCCAGCAAGTCCCGCGACGGCCGGGGCCGAGCGAGGAGGTCCCGCGTAGAGATGGCAATGGGTACCCGAAACCTGAGTACCCGACGGGTTTTACCCGATAAGGAGATGGGTATGGAATTATATTTCTACCCGCGGGTACATAAATGTGCAACATCATGTACCCATCGGGTAAGCGGGTGCGGGTGTGGGTACATACTACCCATACCCGCATACCCGCGGGTAAAATAAACCCGCCTACAATATGTGATAAACGTGTAAAATTGTATATTGTTAGTGAAGGATAACTTAATATTGATAACTAACCAAAAATTTTATGCTTTATTAGACTATTAATTGGTTAACAATTATCATTTATCTTTTTTATCAATTAAATTTGTTGATGTATGCACTTTATCACGTGTTATGTTCTCAAATATATTAGTTTACAACGGGTATGCTATTGGGTATGGGTTACCCGACGGGTAAAAAAATCCGCGCGGGTACGGGTATGGGTAAGAACTTGAACCCGCATGCGGGTATGAGTTTTTTAGTGGGTAGAGTTAGAGTTGGCGGGTGCGGGTATGGAACAGCACTACCCGACGGGTTTCTACCCGTTGCCATCTCTAGTCCCGCGCCGCCGCCCGCAGACGCAGCACCGTTGTCCTTGCCTGTCGCCGCGTGAGGAGGCCGCGCGCAGCCGCCTGGAGTCGAACCACCGCCTGCCGTTGTGCCGCCGCCCTCTGCTGGCCCTGGCGTAGGGTACACGCTCGTCGGCGCATCTCCTGCAGCCGCCGGCGTGCGAGGAAGCTGCGCACTGCAGCCTGGAGGTGCACCGCAGCCGCCGCTTCTCGCCGCCTCACCCAGGCGTCCAGGCGGGCGTTGATACGGTCCCGATCCCGCAACTGCTGGCGATACTCCCGCAGCCGCTGCGCCAGGAGACCGCGGGCAGCAGCCTGTAGGCGCACCGCCGCCGCCTGTCGCACCTCTCGCCGCCTCGCCCGGGCGTCCAGGAGGGCGCAGATGCGTTCCCGCTCCTGCAACTGCCAGGAGGCGAACCGGGCCTCCTCCGCAGCAGAAGCCATGGATTGGACACGAAACCAAAGCAAACTGATACCAAGTTGTTATTGACCAACTTCCGGATGACCCTGAACCCTAGCAGCCCGACCTCGCCGATGGCGGCAGCCGGACCACACGGGCAGGGATAAAAGGGGCTAACCCTAATGGATAATTCTCATTGCTTGCCTCAACTGGTACAAGTCCCCTCATTATATAGAGATGCTAACTTAATCTCTAAGAAAGGATCTAACTTAATCTCTAAGAAAGGATCTAACCTTATCTCTAATCTAACCCTAATGGGCTCACCTATCCGGCCCACGAGGCCCCTAACTGCCCATGACATGTGTACTGCTACTGTACTGTACAGGTTACAATACTGCTAATTTTTTATATGTAAATTATTAGTGTTTACTAATAAAATAACGCATGACATGCGAGGCATAGATTTTCATGAGCTATGGTCTGCCTCAATCGGTTTTCAGTTCAACTATGCAGACCATTTTGTCAACAGAGCCTCATGGTCATGTGTTTGGTGGCTTGCATGACTGGTTGCCATTTGGAGATGGAGCAACTTATCTACTCCTTGTTGAAAATCATGCAGACCCTCTTGTTTCACTAAGATTAAATATCTTTCCTACAAATCACTTGTCCAGAAATTCTTGGAAAAGGAGATGGCAGCCTGTTGATCTGAATGGTTCCATATGATTGTAGCTGTATAGGTTCAAATCTTTCAAGTAGCTGTACTATAAGAGTGCAAATTTAAATATGATTTCTGCTAAGATTTTCCCTGTTGTGGAAAATCTACAATCAGGGTATGGTTTAGCGGATGCAAAGCATAGTGGAGTTTTATAATGCGGAGTGTTTTCTCTGCCTCTCTTTTTCCAGTATTGCAGGTCCTTTTCCTTTGACGAAACCTCTCACATGTTAGTTGAATATTCGTACACTAGAAAATTTATGGTCCAAAAGCGATGTTTTTACTAGTTAACACGCTTTACAGTGTAACTAGTCTTATTCTCCCAGGTGAGGCCAAGACTGATCACCAATCACCAAGTCTTATTCTTTACAGCGATGTTTTTAACTACGCTTTTGTGCACAGTAGACTGATCACCAAGACTGCAACAGCTTACTTTCCCGAGTATTGTTGACTGAATGTCTATTTGGACTTTGGAAATTGGAATGAGCTCTCAAAACAAAATATAGCTAAACGTCATCTGATACATGTACAGTTATATGAGGTTCCAAAAAATTTCTAAAGTTAGACAGGAGTACTAGACAAGTGCTGATCAAACATTGTTTGAATGGACTACTGACTCCTATGTTTATCCTTGGTCTCTATATATGTTCTTGAATTCCTTGGAGTGTTGATAAGAAACATAGAACAAGTGCTGGAGAGAGTGCCCCCACAAATGGAGTTTTTTCTTTCTGCTGTCCTGGGTGACCTGGCCTCAAGATCCACAAATTTCATCATCAACAAGTGCTCGAAGCTGCCATCGCTTGCTGTGGAGGACAGCCTGCAAAGGGCTCTCCTCCGGGCTCAGGTCATCGTCAATGAGTCCATGCGGCGGCGCATCACAAACCAAGCTATGCTCCAGCAGCTGAACATGCTAAGAGACACCATGCACCGGGGCAATTATATGCTTGACACCTTCAGATGCCAAGCTAATGAGGAGAAGGACGATGCCAAACATAAGATTGTGAGTCAACCTTTGCTATTGTACTCCAAAGTAAATTGTGTTAGAGATTTATTTTTCTCCAGTACAACAAGTGCAGAAATTTCGAAAGAAATGAAGGAGGTTCTTGATAGCTTGAGCTCCATGATCCATGATGCAAATGAATTGGTCCTGTTCTTAGCAAGCTGTCCCCCCATGTACCGTCAACCTTACAGCATGCATCTACTGCTTGGTAACTGCATGTTTGGCCGCCAGATGGAAACGCAGTTTGTCATCAACTTCCTATTGCACACACAAACACATGGTGCGGAAGAACTGGAGGTCCTGCCCATCATCGGTCCCTTCAGGGTCGGAAAGAGCACTCTTGTTGCTAATGTTTGCAAGGACACAAGAGTCCGCAATCATTTTTCAGAAGTTGTGTTCTGCAGTGACCATGATTTCAGGGAGGAAAAACTAACCACTCCTAGAGAAGGTCATGCAAAGATATTTCAAAATTTTGCATCAAACAAAGACGGGAGAATACTAGTTATTGTTGAGTTAGCTAGAGACTTCAATGAAGGAGTGTGGAAGAGGTTGTATTCTGCTTACAAGCGATGCCTACCAAGTGGTAGTAAAATCATAGTGACAAGTCAGTCTGATAAGGTTGTCAAATTTGGAACAACAGGAGCCCTAACTCTAAGGTTTCTGTCACAGGAGGCGTACTGGTATGTGTTCAAGACATTAACATTTGGAAGCATGGATCCCGAGATGCACCCGAGGCTTACACAGCTGGCCATGGAGATATCAAGAATGCATAATTGTTCCCTCAATGGCGCATACAGCACCTCTCATTTCTTGAGAGAAAATTTTGATATCCACTTTTGGTGCAAGGTTCTGATCCTCCTGAAAAAATACGTCCAAAAGCATCTCTCTGAATTCGGCGAGCATCCACATGATCTCATGAACCAAAATAGACCTGTACAGCTTGGAATAATGGCAACACCTTCTGAAGTTATCATGGTTTCTCATCAGTATCACTGCTTTTCCGAAGAGGATGTGCCAAAGATAAGATTCTACGATGTGATGTATAGAAATGTTAGACCTCATGGAAAATTTGAAGCCCTAGTATGGAGATCTCAGATACCACCTTACTATAGCTATGCCATTACTTGTGAAATTCGAGAGCTAAAAACTACAGGTACCAAGAGGAAGCGTACTATGAAGGATGGAGTCACATTTTATTAATTTTGTCATTATCTGGCCTATATAGGAGGATATTTTTATTTTTTTTTCTTGTGGTACGATGTCAAACTGTACGACTGTCTTTGTCACATGTGAATTGTGACTAGTTACAGAATAATGCATAATGCACGAGAGACCTTAGACTTTTAATGCCATTTCATGCCATCAATTGAAGTGATTGTCAATGTTCTTATTTAATATAGCAGCCTAGAATCTAGGTATTCAAACCTGCATTTGTTTAAGTTCAAATCTGGTGGGCTGCTGGGCATTCTGTCAACATAGCCTGATGGTCATGTAATGGCATTCACTCGAGAAGGAAAGATGAGAAAGATCACCGGCGTCTCCAAGACACACCAAGGAGCTGATGTTTATGTCGTCATCGAGGTTCACAACCTCTAGGCATTGAGATCACTTCCAAGGTCTAATAGACAGCAATTTTCTTCGAGAACTGGCTCTGGATTGGATGAAACTGAACTGAACATTTGCAAACTGAACTCGAGATTCAGGTTACTGCATATACTACATACTACTATCTGTAACTGAAATCACACTGAGACTTAAAAATTGTTGTGCTGCTATGCTTTTGTGTTCTTCTCATATTTGCTTATGTGTAGGGCCTTACGCTGAAGCTCAATTGTTTTCAATGACCGTTCCTAACGAAATTTGCGAGGAATATGAGACCAAGCAAACAATAACGCAGTAACTAGGCATGACTAAAATGTCAGATGAAACATGGTATATTTTTGGCTTCTGCTCAAGGACTGTCTAAGCACAAGAGATCTCCTCAGAAGGAAGAACATGGATTTAGATACCTATACTTGTAACACATGCATCTTACAGGAAATGGAGACAGTGGCGCACCTCTTTCCTCATAATTTTGCCAAAAAGCCTCCTGTTCTCTCTGAAAGGAAAAAACTAGGCATGACCAAGTATTATTGACTGAAAATCTTTTTGGACTTTGAAATGAGCTGGGAAAAACAAAACATTAGTGGTTCCAAAAAGTTTCTAAAGTTTGACTGTGTGCATCCTAAACGTCGTTCTTGGACAGGACTCCACTCAGGAGTACCACACAATACTGGTCAAACGTTGTTTGCATGGACTATGGACTCTCATATTATCCTTGACCTCTATATATGTCCTTGGTTTCCTTGGAGTCTAATAAAAAAACATAGAACAAGTGTCATCTATTTCCTGCCCATCTGTCTCGTTTTCTTCCTGAGTTCCAAAGGAGAGATCAAGTGCTCCAAATGGAGCTTTTCCTTTCTGCAGCTTTGGGTGACCTGGCCTCTAGATCCATAAATTTCATCATCAACAAGTGCTCGAAGCTGCCATCGCCTGCTGTGGAGGACAGCCTGCAAAGGGCTCTCAACCGGGCACAGGTCATCATCAATGAGTCCATGCGTCAGCACATCACAAACCACCACCAGCTGAACATGCTGAGAGACACCATGCACCAGGGCAATTATATGCTTGACACCTTCAGATGCCAACCTCATGAGGAGGAGGATGCCAAACATAAGACTGTGAGTCACCCTTTACTATTGTACTCCAGAGTAAACTGTGTCCGAGATCTCTTTTTGTCCAGTAGAACAAGTACCCAATTTTTGAAAGAAATGGAGGTGCTTGATACCTTGAGCTCCATGCTCCATGATGCAAATGAATTGGTCCTGTTCTTAGCAAGCTATCCCCCCATGTACCGTCAACCATACAGCATGCATCTACTGCTGGGTAACAGCATGTTTGGCCGCCAGATGGAAACACAGTTTGTCATCAACTTCCTCTTGCACACGACAACTCATGGTGCTGAAGAACTTGAGGTCCTCCCGATCGTCGGTCCGTTCAGAGTCGGAAAGAGCACACTTGTTGCTCATGTTTGCAAGGATGCAAGAGTCCGCGACCATTTTTCAGAAATTATATTCTGGAGCGACCATGATTTTAGAGATGAAAACCCAACCACTCTTAGAGAAGGACATGCCAAGGATTATCAAAACTGTGCACCAAACAAAGAAGGGACAATACTAGTTATTGTTGAGTTAGATAGAGATTTCAATGAAGTAGTGTGGCAGAGGCTGTATTCAGCTTCCAAACTATGCATGCCAAGTGGTAGTAAGATCTAGTGACAAGCAAGTCTGACAAAGTTGTAAAGTATGGAACAACAAGAGCTCTAACTCTGAATTCTCTGTCACAAGAGGAGTACTGGTATTTTTTCAAGATACTTACATTTGGAAGCGTGGATCCTGCGATGCACCCGAGACTTACACAGCTGGCCATGGAGATATCCAGAATGCATGATTGCAACCTCACTGCCGCATACATCGTCTCTTGTTTGTTGAGGGACAATTTTGATATCAAATTTTGGCACAAGGTTCTGATCTTCTTGAAAGAGTGCATCCAAAATCATGTTTCCAAATTTGGTGAGTGTCCATTTGATCATCGGAACCAAATTGCACCACTACACATTCAAAGAATGGCTACACCTTCTGAAGTTATCATGGTTTCTCATCATTATCACCGCCCTTCACAAGAGGAGGTTCCAAAGATAAGGATGCAAGATGTGATGTATGGGAACGTTAGACCTCATGGAAAATTTGAGGCCCTAGTATGGAGATCTCGTATAGCACCCTACTATAGCTATTCCATTACTTGTGAAATCCAAGAGCTAAAAAATACAGGTAGCAAGAGGAAGCGTACTGTGAAAAGTGGAGCCAAATTTTGTTAATTTTAATATCATCTGGGCATCTGACCTATGTACGTGGGAGCATGTTTTTTTTTCTTTTGGTAGGATGTTAGTACATCACAGACTCACAGTCCAAATGTATAACAAAATGTCACAGTTGTATTTTCTGCTACATTTTTTCTTCTTATATGTAAGTACAAGTGTTAACTCCGCCTATGTTGACTGGAAGACTTTCATAAGTCGTCTCAACATAGCCGGTCCCAAGCCCGGATAAAGGAGGAGGGGGTGCGTTAGGTTTGGCAAACCAGCATCTATTTCAGCCATTCTCATGGACATGAAACCCATAAGAAATTCGTTGGGGCGTAACCCTCTTAGCGACGCGCTACATCGGAACCCGGGTGTGGTGTTAAATGGGCAAGGGCCGGGCCGTCATCCCCTTGATGGCGCGTCGTATCGTGACCTGGGTACGATGAAAAATGAGCAAGGGTCGGGTCGTCGCAACCTTAGTGGCGCGCTACATCGGCGCCTGGATGTAGTGAAAAATGAGCAAGGGTCTTCGCACTTCCCTCGACGGGTGCGAAGGGTAAGGAAGTTAGCCGAGCCCACTAGGATTCGCCTAGGTAGTTGGAACGTAGGGTCCCTTACGGGCAAGTTACGAGAGCTAGCTGATGCAGCAATTAGGAGGCGTGTAAATATTCTTTGCGTCCAGGAGACTAGGTGGAAGGGCCAGAAGGCGAAGGAGGTGGAAGGTACTGGCTTCAAGCTTTGGTACACGGGGTCAACATCGGGTACGAATGGTGTGGGCATCCTGATCGATAGGAGACTTAAGGATGGAGTCGTAGAGGTCAGGAGGCAAGGCGACCAGATTATCCTAGTTCGGCTGGTAGTTGGAGATTCAACTCTCAGTGTGATCAGTGCCTATGCCCCCCAGGTGGGTCTTAGTGAGAGCACCAAGAGGCAGTTTTGGGAGGATCTGGATAGCATGGTTAGTACCGTGCCTATCAACGAGAAACTCTTTATAGGAGGAGACCTCAACGGCCATGTGGGTGCGACTAATGTAGGATTTGAGCGGGTGCACGGGGGGTTCGGGTTTGGCACTAGGAACCAAGAAGGGGAGGATGTTTTGAACTTCGCGCTAGCCTACGACCTTTTGTTGGCGAACACCCTTTTTAGGAAGAGAGAATCTCATCTAGTGACCTTTCATAGTGGTCAACGTTCGAGCCAGATCGACTTTATCCTTGCAAGGAGGAAGGACAGACGTGATTGTTTAGATTGTAAGGTGATACCTGGGGAGTGTGTTGTCCCTCAGCACAAGCTTGTGGTGGCGGACTTTCGATTTCGGGTACGTGTCCACCAGGACAAACGTGCCAAGACTGCGAGAACGAAGTGGTGGAAGCTTAGAGGGGAAGCTGCGCAAGCGTTTAAGGAGAGGATGCTAGGCGAGGGGCCTTGGGAAGAAGGAGAAGACGCGGATGACATGTGGCTAAAGATGGCCACATGTGTTCGGAAGGTGGCTTCAGAAGTGTTTGGTGTGAGTAGGGGTGGCAAACAGGAAGCGAAAGACACTTGGTGGTGGAATGATGAGGTGCAAAGGCTATTAAGGAGAAGGAGTGTTTCAAGCGCCTACACCTTGATAGGAGTGCAGCCAACATTGAGGGCTATAAATTAGCGAAGACGGCTGCGAAGCGGGCCGTGAGTGTAGCGAAGGGTCATGCGTATGACAACCTTTATCAGCGGTTAGGCACGAAGGAAGGGGAGAAGGACATTTATAGGATGGCTAGAATCCGCGAGAGGAAGACAAGGGACATCAACCAAATCAAATGCATCAAGGATGGTACAGATCGGCTCCTGGTGAAGGACGAGGAGATTAAGGACAGATGGCGAGAATATTTTGACAAGCTGTTTAATGGGGAGAGTGGGGGTAGCACACTGGAGTTGGATGACTCATTTGATGATACCAGCAGACGCTTTGTGAGGAGGATTCAGGAGGAGGAGATCGAGGAGGCCTTGAAGAGGATGAAGGGTGGTAAAGCAATGGACCCTGATGGTATCCCCATTGAAGTGTGGAGATGTCTGGGTGCTAGAGCGGTAGTATGGTTAACTAAGTTTTTTAACCTCATTTTTCGGGCAAATAAGATGCCTGAGGAATGGAGAAGAAGCATATTAGTGCCAATCTTCAAGAATAAGGGAGATGTGCAAAGTTGCACAAACTATCGTGGGATTAAGCTGATGAGTCATACGATGAGGCTCTGGGAGAGGGTTATCGAGCATCGCCTAAGAAGAGTGACGAGTGTGACCCAAAACCAGTTTGGGTTCATGCCTGGAAGATCGACCATGGAGGCGATTTTCCTAATACGACAATTGATGGAGAGATATAGGGAGCAGAAGAAGGACTTGCACATGGTTTTTATTGATTTGGAGAAGGCGTATGACAAAGTGCCAAGAAATGTCATGTGGTGGGCCTTAGAAAAACACAAAGTCCCAACGAAGTACATTACCCTCATTAAGGATATGTACAAGGATGTGATGACATTTGTCCGGACATGTGATGGTGACACCAGTGACTTTCCAATTAAAATAGGACTACATCAGGGGTCAGCATTAAGCCCTTATCTATTTGCTTTAGTGATGAATGAGGTCACAAGAGATATACAAGGTGATATCCCTTGGTGTATGCTCTTTGCTGATGATGTGGTGCTAGTGGATGAGAGTAAGGCAGGGGTAATTAGGAAGTTAGAGCTTTGGAGGCACACATTAGAGTTGAAAGGTTTCAGAATTAGTAGGACCAAGACCGAGTATATGATGTGCGATTTTAGCACGACTAGACATGAGGATGGAGATGTTAGCCTCGATGGGCAAGTGGTGCCTAAGAAGGATACCTTTCGGTATTTAGGATCGATACTACAGAAGGATGGAGACATTGGTGAAGATGTTAGGCATAGAATTTCAACCGGTTGGCTGAAATGGCGCCAAGCTTCTGGCGTCCTCTGTGACAAGAGGGTGCCACAAAAGCTAAAAGGCAAGTTCTATAGAACGGCGATTCGTCCGGCAATGTTATACGGTGCAGAGTGTTGGCCTACAAAAAGGCGACATGTGCAGCAATTGAGTGTAGCGAAGATGCGTATGTTACGCTGGTTCTGTGGGCACACAAGAAGGGATAAAGTCCGAAATGAAGATATTCGGAATATGGTTGGGGTGGCGCCAATCGAGGAGAAACTGATGCAACATCGGTTGAGATGGTTTGGACATGTCCAACGGAGGCCCCCGGAGGCGCCAGTGTGGTGTGGTGCCCTAAAGCGGGTAGATAATGTAAAGAGAGGTAGAGGCCGACCTAGACTGACTTGGGATGAGTCGGTCAAGAGAGACCTTAGGGAGTGGAACATTTCCAAGGAACTAGCTATAGATAGGAGCGCCTGGAGACTAGCAATCAACGTGCCTGAACCGTGATCTTTGCTTCCCACTACTTTCTTTTCTTTTTTCTTTTCTTTTTCTGTTTTGTGCTTTTTTATGTCCCCTATCCTTATTTTTTGTGGGTTTCATATCTAGCCTACCCCAACTCGCTTGGGACAAAAGGCTAAGTTGTTGTTGTTGTTGTTGTATATGTAAGTACAAGTGTTAGTCAACAGAATATAGCACCCAGCCTTGTCGTTGGTTTTAACTCCAGATAGCAGCCCCAACCAGGGCTTCAGACCTAGCCAACAAGCCTTATCTCAGAAGCTCTTTCTGTCTTTATGTTTTCAGTTGAACAGGTTCATGTTTGGTGTTTTGCATGACCGATTGCCTTCTAGAGATGGAGCAACTTTTCAGCCCTTGTTACGAGTCAAGCAGGGCTTCTTGGTTCCAGAAAAAACCGTTGGAAATATGTGTGGAATTAGTTTAACGGAATAATTTTATTTTATCATCGCTGTATAGGTTCAAATCTTACAAGGAGCTGCAGCTGCAGTTCTTTGTTGTCTATTATAAGTGTTACGAAGTGAAGAGCACAATATGTTTTCGTTGCTGTGGCTTACCCAACAACCCTGAAAACTTGAAGCTCCGAAATGTCATCATCACTGGCTGGCTTGTAACATGTTCACTGAAAAATTACAGCCCAATTGGTTAGATACAGCAAGGATAAGTCTGACTTTATTTTTTTACTTGGTAGCTAGAAAACTGGAGGTGCCTACAGCTAGTGACTAGCGAACCCATTGTAGTGTACCATTTATGTTCCATGCCTCTTTCCGTGAAAGATGTCATATATATAAGATTCAGGTAAAGGATAAGTCCGACGGCTTCACAGGGCGGTTCTACAAGTCTTGCTGGCCTATTATTAAGCACGACGTGATGGCTGCCTTGCATACCATTTGGGGGGAAAAATTCAGGAACCTCTGGATGCTGAATTCCGCCTTTATCACCTTGATTCCCAAAAGCCCGAGCGCTGATCAGGTAAAGGATTTTAGGCCCATCAGCCTTGTGCATAGCTTTGCTAAGTTGGTGACAAAAATCCTTGCTAACCGCCTTGCTAGTCGCTTGGATGAAATGGTATCTCCCAACCAAAGCACCTTTATCAAAAAACGGTTTATCCAGGATAATTTCATGCTGGTCCAGCAAACTGTGAAGTTTCTTCATTCCCAAAAACAGCCAAGAATTCTTCTCAAACTGGGCATCACAAAGGCGTTTGATTCGGTTTCTTGGGGCTTTCTCTTGGAGGTGCTCCGAAAACTCGGATTTGGTCCTCGATGGTGTGATTTGTTGTGCGGCTTGTTATCATCATCCTCCACCCAAGTTCTTCTTAATGGTATTCCAGGGGATTTTATTCGGCATCGAAGAGGCCTTCGACAGGGAGATCCCCTCTCTCCAATGCTCTTCATCCTTGTTATGGATGTCCTGAACTGGATGGTGACCAAGGCCTCTGATGCTCACCTCCTCCAGCCCCTGTCCCGACGCCCGATTCAGCACAGAATCTCGCTTTATGCTGATGACGTTGCCATCTTTCTACGGCCTGCAGCAGCGGATATCTCCTTGACCTTAGGGATCTTGCAGCTTTTTGGGGATGCTTCGGGTCTCAAAACAAATGTGCAAAAGAGTAACGTGCTGCCTATTCACTGTTCAGAAGAGGACATGGGTCTCATCCATAGCATGCTGCCGTGTGAGATATTAGACTTCCCGTGCAAGTATCTTGGGCTGCCACTCTCTATTCGAAAACTTACAAGATTGCAGATCAATTGTCAGGATGGAAAGCGGAGCTGATGACACGTGCTGGAAGGGTGGTCCAGGTTCAGCATGTCTTAACAGCCATGTTGGTCTATCTGGTCATGTCTACAGATTTACCAATATGGGCTATCAAGGCTATTGACAAAATTAGAAGAGGATTTATTTGGAGAGGAAGGAAGGAATCTAATGGAGGACACTGTCTTATTGCTTGGCCCAAAGTTTGCCGATCTCGGGAGCTTGGCGGGCTGGGAATTTCAGACCTCAAATCCCTTGGTCTGGCCCTGAGATTAAGATGGCCATGGCTGAGGAAATCTGAACCAAATAAACCATGGGCTAATTTACCTCTTCAGACCACCAAGGAAATGGATTGCCTCCTCTCTATGGCTGTGGTTACTGAAATTGGTGATGGAGCCAATACTTTCTTTTGGAAGGATAGATGGGTGTCTGGGAAGAATGTCCAGGAAATTGCGCCACGTGTATACGCCTTGGTCTCGAAGAGAGTGGCTGGGAAGCGTACAGTTCTAGAAGCTCTTATCAATGACAAATGGGTTGAGGACATTCAAGGCTCAATTTCCTTGGAAGCCCTGTTGGAATATTTGACGTTATGGGACATGATCTCTGAGGTTGAATTGCAAGTGGGGGTCCAAGACAAACATATTTGGCGCTTATCCAAGACTGGACAGTACACTGCAAAATCTGCTTATGACGCTTTATTTCAGGGGGCTGTCTACTTTAGACCTTTTGAGAGAATTTGGAATTCTTGGGCTCTACCTAAATGTCACTTCTTTATGTGGTTAGTTGCGCATAACAGATGTTGGACGGCTGATCGGCTGGAAAGACGTGGCCTCCCGCATCCGGATAAGTGCCCCTTGTGTGACCAAGAGGAAGAAACCATTCAACATCTGCTGGTTAGGTGTGTGGTGGCTAGACAGTTCTGGTACTCCCTCTTTTATCAAGTGGGATTCTCTCAACTCGCCCCGGCAGCCGCTGAACTTTCTTTTGATGATTGGTGGGAGGGTGTGGAAGCTAGAGTTTCGGGGGAAGAGCGCAAAGGAATTAACTCCTTAATCATTCTAGGAGCTTGGTGCATCTGGAAGCACCGCAATAGGTGTGTTTTCGATGGTATTAACCCTAGCGCTGCTGCTATTTTGAACCTGGCTAGAGATGAAGCTCATCTGTGGAGTTTAGCTGGGGCCAAAGGTCTTGCCTTTCTCTCCATCAGAGAGGCTGGTTAGGTGGTTCAGGTCTATGATCTTGGGTCGTCCTAATTTGTAACTGGTGATTTAGCCTTCTCTTATTCTGGGGGGTGTGTGTGAGTTGGGACTAGTGTGTTCCCTTGTGGTGTTCTTTTGTACGGCTCCATTTTTCCTTCTATTAATACAATGATACGCAGTTCTCCTGCGTATTCGAGAAAAAAAAAGGTAGTGCAGATAATTCTTTGACTAAACTTCATTATGCGAAGACTGAAGTAGCATTTGATCAAGATCTCTATCCTAGATCCAAGACTCAGGGAGAATAAGAATCAATTAAATTGTCATAAATGGTGATGGACGAAGCAAAGGCTCATGGTTCAGCATTCAATGGCAGTTTCTGTTCACAGCTAGTAGATCAGAACAATCAGCCGAAGGCAAAAGTGATCCCAACTCCAAAGGTCAAACATGGTTTTCCTTGACTTCAGTTGCTCTTATATGTCCTGGGTGACCTGGCCTCCAGATCCATAAATTTCATCATCAACAAGTGCTCCAAGCCACCAGCACTGGAAATGGAGGACAGCCTGCAAAGGGCTCTCCTGCGGGGACAGGTCATCATCGATGAGGCCATGGGACGGCACATCACAAACCAAGCCATGCTCCACCAGCTGAATACGCTGAGAGACGCCATGCACAAGGGCCAACACATGCTCGACACCTACAGATACCAACCTCATGACGAGGAGGATGCCAAAGATCAGCCTGTGAGTCACTCTTCATCTTTGTCCAAAGTAAATTCTATGAAAGGCTTCTGTTTCTCCGGTAGAGGTGCACAGATTCTTGAAGGATTGCAAGTGGCACTTAACAATTTGAGGTCCGTCATCCTTGATGCAAATGAGCTTGCACTTTTCCTGACAAACTGCCTTCGCCTGTACCGCCAACCTTACAGCATGCATCTCCTGTTGGGAAACTGCATGTTTGCCAGGCAGATGGAAGCAGAACTTGTTATCAACTTTCTGTTGCATACACAACCTGATGGTGCTGAAGAACTTGAGGTCCTACCAATTGTCAGTCCTGGTCCTCCCTGTAGAGTCAGCAAGAGTACTCTTGTTGGACATGTCTGCAAGGATGAAAGAGTCCGCGATCGTTTTTCAGGAATCGTGTTCTTGAGCGACCATGATTTGACAGATGATGAGCTAGCTGCTTTCAGGGAAGGATGTGCAGTGAAACAACAAAATCGCATATCAGATTCCAGCAAAGATGGGTTAGGGAGATTACTTCTTGTTGTTGAGTCAGGGATCTTAACGAAGATTCATGGAATAGGGTGTATTCTGCATCTAAAAGGTGGACGCCAAGGGGCAGTAAAATCATAATCAGAAGCTGGTCTGACAAGGTCATGAAGCTTGGAACAACATAAGCTTTAACTCTAAAGCATCTGTCACATGAGGCCTACTGGTATTTCTTTAAGACACTTACATTTGGAAGCACGGATCCTACGGTACACCCTAGGCTTGCTAATCTGGCCATGGAGATAGCTGTGAGATAAACTCCAGCTGCTCCTCTTTATCTCCTCTCCCTGAATTCCTGGGCATGCTCAAGTCTTTGAGTCATTGTCCATGTATGTGTACTAGGCAAATAGTGCCATAGTTGGTAGAAGTGTTAGAGTATGCAGGAGCAGTGCCAAGTAGTGGCTGAATACTCCTTGTAGGTGTATGAATAGTGGTACTAGTGTACCTTAGGACTTAGGAATAGGTAGTTGGTAGCTAGACATGTGTATATGTATCTCTAGCAGTTTGCAATGCAAAGGCAGCTCAATTGCCAAATTTCAGAGTGTGTTCTGCAGCAGCTGAAGCTGCTGCAGCGTGTGTGTGCTTGTGTGCTCAACCTCTTCTTCTTCCTTAGCCAAATTCAAGTGGAGTTCTAAGTGATCTAGGATCTAACCTTTGTGCTGCAGGGGGTGTGTGTGTGCCAACAATAGCCAGGATGTTGAACGGAACCTTGATTGGTGCAAACATCACTGCCCATATGCTGAGGGACGACTTTGAGTTGAATATTTGTAGAGATTCAGGTTGCTACATGCACGCACTATTATCTATAACTGAAATCACACTGAGACTTGCTTTAAAAATGTTGTGCTACTATTCTTTTGTGTTTTAAACATTCTTTTCATGTTTGCTAATGCTAGTGGACAAGGCCTCGAGCTGAAGCTCAATTGTGTTCAATAATGAAGTTCTTAATGAAATTTGCAAGAAATATTAGACCAAGCAAACAAATAACATAATAAGTAGGCATGAAACAATAGCTACGTTACTGGATAGACTTATTTCTGTATAGCCTTCCATTATTGATCATATAAATCTTCCACAGTAGACGTGCAATATAATTGTCAGCTCAGAAAATGTTCCGAGCAAGCTGGGGAAGGTTAGAATGAAACCAAACATGAGCCACCAACACAGGAAAAAAAAACTTCTAAAAAAGCACAAGAAAGCAAAATATTGGAGTAACATGGTTTATGGGCCTAGTAATTTCAGACAAAAAGAAGTTATGTTCAGTCCTAGCTCTGACTAGCCCCAAGGAATAAAAGTAGTGATACCTTTGAGGTTCACCATCTTACAGACAAGCCCAAGGAAGCTTTGCACCAACTAGCAAGCTTGATTTAGAAGAGCTTGAAGCAGTAACTAAAGGTTTTCAAGCACTTCACGTACCGGCTATTTCTCCCTTACCCATAGAGGCCACTCCAAGAGCTGCAGAAATACAGAAAATTTGAAGTAACATCAGATGGTTGAGGAATCAATTTGCCTAAATTAACATTTGTTTGCTGTCAATTAAAGGATAAACAAGTTGAAGTTAATTGCCAACTAAACAACGCAAACTTGTTATCAATTGCCCCACCAATTAACATCTACACTTGCACAAAATTATTATAAGGAAATTGATCTATGTTGTTAGCTGGCGGTCACAGATCAAAGGTAAGGAATGCACAACATTCAGAACAGGCACAAGGAGCATATCTGGAGTGTCAGAGTAATAACATTGTTTGTCTCCTCCTTACTGGTTCATCCTAAACTTAGATCATGTTTGAAGACCCTGTTGATTCAAGAATGGTCTATAGAAAAGTTTCAGTAAGCATAATGCAGAATTGCAGATTTAAATATCCAGCTTCCATGAACTCACTGTTATTGAGCACACAAACCATTAAATAAATTTTCATGTTGCTAAATAAAATATTTCTGAATGAATAATGGCAAATCCCATACTTAGCAGTGGTGTACGGGGGCGTGTAGAAGCTCATGTAGGGTACAAAATCGAAGAAGCTACTGCCTGTTCCTAGTTCTAGTTTCTGACCTGGTTGGTTTTGGATAAATACTAACCTTATGCTTTTCCATGTGTGCTCACCATAATGCAATGTTGGCCATAATGGTAGGGCTCTTCCAATTGATTATCTAAACAAGCATACAATGCACACAAATTCTACTCCATTCCTATCTGCAACATGTTACAGTCAAGCTATATCTTTTTTTTTTCTTTTGGCAAAAGAGTGGAGATATATCTTTTATAGATGGTATCTGTTGAAGGTTTAGAAACAAGCGTGCAAACAGACATTATGAAGGTAACTATTGCGCAATAAAATAGGCTCAAGATCCCCTGAATATTAAGAAACACTAGTTGTGCATAATCCGTTTATAGTCTTACAAATCATGGGAGTTGACATATGCACAGGTATAATCATGGGTGATGCAATTAACGATAAGAGGCATTTCAGGCAGTGAAAAGATGAAACATGCCACAGGTGATTCATCATTTTACGATATTTGAATGAATGATTCTAGGAGATGTTCTACCCCTAACTACAGTACGGTAGGGACTAAATTAAAATACAACAATTAAAAACCATTTACTCAACAATTTAAATAAAACAATAAAAACATTTACTATATTTTAAATAATCACTACAAATCAACTTTCTATACTTCCTCTCGCAACACCATACATCATTTCATTGCATTACTATTTTTTAAGGGGGGGGGGGGGTACAGTAGGGGAGGACCCTAAGTGATTTTTATTTCATCAATTCACTTACTAAAGCTACAGCAACATGTTTGGGACTAAAAACGCTCTGTTGTTTTTTCCATTAACTTGATAACACATGACATCGAACAATATAGGGCAAATCATACTGCTAACTACATTTTGTTGAAAGATATGCAAATCACCCTGGTTAATCATAAAATCATTACAATGTTTTCCTAAGAGAAAATGGCATTGTTATGAAATAGCATATTCATTTTTTAGAAATAATATAATGCTAGCCTCTCTACCTTTCTGTAGACTCCAATTGAACCTTCCGAATCCACATCTTTTGAATCTGGAAAATAAATATTATGTGCTGCCTTACCCTATTGTTTGATACACAAACTGCACTTTAAGGGTGCTAGAGGAAACCTCTAATACAATGAAGCGCAGTTCTCCTGCGTTTTCAAAAAAAGGGTGCTAGAGGAAACATACTGCCTACCTTTGTAAACACATGTTCCGAGTTTCACCATATGTGCAACTTACAAGAAGTCATAGCAATAGTTTTGTGAAAAGATCATGAAATACCAACTGTTAATCTGAAGCCGTCGGATGCAAGTTAAGGTACAGACAGGGTAATTGAAAATTTCACCAACAGGAACTTATAATTATTTTTCTTCCAAACTTATGTATAGCTCTTGCCAAAAAAAAAGGATCAACATCAATATTAAAGCCATATACTGGACAAAAACATACAATTTTGTTACCATTGATCAATTCTGTGCTAAACTCAAGCATCTCAAGTTGGCCACATCTTGCTGGGGAGCTTTCAAGCTGTATGGATTCTTGTATCAGAGCTACAGACATTACCAACCTATTTCAATTGATATAGTGAAGCCCCTAGAGTTCACGAAAGGAGATACAGATACTAACTCTGCAGACCAACTGACAAAATGAAGTTGGAGAATGGCTGCCACTCAACTTGGTAGCATTATCAACTCCAAATGTGGACAGTAAGGAACTTTTCCACCAATGCAGCCAGGCATAAATGTGTCTGAACCATTATTCAGTCAGTGAATCAGTTACACCATGACAAGATCACTTGGAACCAAAGTTGGGTTCTCCTGATGCAAAGCATAAATCTTGTCAGTCATTCCTTCCTTACGATAAGCTTCCACCAAGATAGAATATGTCATCGCATCCGGATCACATTGCTTATGCTTCATGTGCATGAAGACCCTCTCCATCTCCATCAGATCATCTGCTTTTGCGCATGCCTCAAGAATAGCATTGTGAAAAGATGTATTTGTAGGCACATCAAGTCTCTCAGCAAGCTGGACCATGCCCACCACTTTATGGAAAAGGCCTGCTTTGCTAAACCCATTTATTAGACAACAGAAGGTCTTTGTATCTGGCTTCATCCCCTCAGAGCGCATCTGGTTAAATGTGTGTTCCACATTTTTGGCATCACCCGCCTCAGCAAATGCCTCAATCACATTGTTGTACGTGGCAGTAGTCCATGGAAATGCTAGCTTGCGCATGTACTCCATAACTGCAGACATCTTATCATACATTCGCTTCTTCCCGTAGGCACCAATGAGAATGTTAAGCGTGCGAGTTTCTGGTTCGATTCCATAGCTTCGGAATTTCTCATACCATTTCTCCATTGATTCAATCTGCCCCATGTTTCCAAACAGGCTTAAGATAATGTTCATTGTCCAGACATCTGGTTTGCAGGTTGTGCTGTCGAGCATGTCAGAGAGCACTCTCTCCATGTCATCCAACCGTCCAGCCTTTCCATAGCCGCTGAGTACAATGTTCTGCGTGACCGTGTTTGGTGATATCAAGCGCTCAGCCATGTCTTTGTACATAGCATCAACGAGATCAAACCTGGTGGCATCAACACAGGCCTTGATGAGGGTGCTGTAGGTGTACACATCAGGCTGGCACAGAGGAGAGGCCTTCATGTCAGTAAGGAGCCGGAGCGCCTCATCCATTAGGCCGCTGCGGCAGTAGGCTCCAATCAAGGCAGTGTAGAGCTCAGGGGTGGGTTGGCATCCTTGTTGCAGCATCTCATTGAAGAGTTGGTGTGCTTGGGCAGCCTGGCCGGATCTACCAAGCAGCACGATGAGCTTCATGTAGGTGCCTTCTTTTGGATGGTAAAAAGGCTGCTCCTTGAGCATCTCAAAGACCTGCCGGTACCAATTTACCACTAGCGTCAGCATCAGCATTGCGATGAGTTCCTTTCTTAATAATCAGCATTGCAATGAGCCAATTTACAAAAGGTGTTGAAATTAACTAGCAATTGGTACCAATTTACCATTAGCATTAGCATCACAGGATCATAATCAGCATTGCAATGAGCCAATGAGTCCCTTTCTTAAAAAAGAAAAAACTAACTACAACTAGAAATTCAGGGGAGTTGTGGGTTGTTGGAGATGGAGACAATGGAGCAATTGCAAACAGAGTGGTGTTTACCTGGAGCGCCTCTTTCCAATTCTTGGAGTTGATGCGGTCGGCGAGAGCCTCGGTGACGGTGCACGCCCACGCCTTGGCGTCCGCGCGGGCGTCAAGCCGCTTCTTGACGTTCTTGATGGGAGTTCTCGCCGCCTTCGAATCGGCGCCGGCGGAGAACCCCGGGAACTCCCCCGCCTTCCAGTGTCGCTTCTCCTGCCGCGGGGCGGCGGGGCGGCCGCCGTCCCTGCCGCCACCGGCGGACGGCACCGGGAACTCCCCCGCCTTCCAATGCCGCTTCTCCTGCAGCGGCGCGGCGCGGCCGCCGCCGCCGCCGCCGGACACCGGGAACTCACCCGCCTTCCAATGCCGCTTCCGCTCCGGCGGTTGGGAGGAGGATGAGTCCGAGGGGCGGCGCCTCTCCTGCGGCGGTGGTGCGGAGCGGCGCTTCTCCTGCGGCGCGGTGAGGCGGCCGCTGCCGCCGTACCTACCGGCGGCCGACGACACCCCCACCTCCGCTCTCCCCGACACCCCCAGGCCCGGCCGGATAAGACGCGGCGGCGGCGGCGGCATTCGGGAGTTGGAGAAGAGGGTGGAACCGGGAGAGAGGGAAGCGGTGTAGGCCGGCGGCGGAGCCATCAGTAGGCGTGCGTGTGCTAGATTAGACAGAGAGATTAGCGGGGAGAAATGGGAGTTGCTCGGAAGGCCGGACGCCGGCGCTGTCCATGGACGGGTGCTCGACGCGGGGAGAAGTGGGGGGGTCACTCTCGAATCCAAGCCGAGCTCAACGGGGAAGAGGGGGCGGGGAGGAGATGGTCGGAGTTGGGAGAGGCGAGTGAGGTGACACAAGACAGAGGAGAGGATAAGGGGTCAAACCGTCAAAAGGATACGTGGGGACCCTGCGCCCTCCCACTTATCGGGCCCACAGGTCAGTGGCTGCGAGGGAGCAATTTAGTTATGAAAAACGCTGTAGGGTGATGGTCCACTTGTCATTGAGCTGTAATTCGAAACTTTGACTGCGTTTTCCGGTTTTCACACGTGTTCAGGAGCTTGTTCTTGTTTTATCATTATTAATATATGATAGATGTTGGTTCTCTTCTATATAAATAAATTTGACTATATCCGCTCCTAGTTTGTTCGGCTTGCTGGTGTTGATTTGTTCTGAAAAAAATACCGTTGATTGGCTGATAGGTAATGATTTGTTCTGAGAGAAAGTACTGCTGGCCGAAGGCGTCCGACCTTCGGAAAACAAAGTTTCATAATATATTGCCTCTGTTACTTGCTCCAGCAAATACTTGTTTTGGGTTACATATTTTTACTGGTTTATCCAAAGTTTTGTTCATTCCAAGTTAAGCAAATACTCCTTGCACTATCAATGATGAGATTTGTAGAACAAGACCCAGAAAGGCATGGAGACCCTGCAGAACAGGACCGACAACAAAAATGACTTGTTACAGAAGTGGTGAAATTTTTGCATTGGGTCGTGTGCACAGAGAGAAGAAATGAACTGACATGGTTCTCTAGGTGAGAAATTTTGGTGAAACTTTTAGAACTAAACATGGTCTAGTTTCAAAATTATCTCCATCCACCCATCACATCATATGCTTGGACACTTATTAGGAGCATTAAACGTTAATTAATAACAAAATACATTCTATAATCCCACCTCAACACTCGAGGCGAATCTAATGAGCCCAATTATGTCATAATTAGACAATGTCGTGTTACAGTAAACAATCTCTAATGACGAATTAATTAGGTCTAATGGATTCGTCTCACGATTTCCCGTCCATCCGTGTAATTAATTTTGTAATTAGTATATGTTTAGTCCTTAATAAGACTTGTTTTAGGGCCCAACAATTTCTCCCCATAAATTTCTCCAAACTAAACGCATCCTAATAAGGTGTAAAATTGTTATCATCCCTATCAATGATGCAAATATTTGTGGATGATTGCCTACATTGTTCTTCCTAAACCTATTTTCCTTGCACTATCAATGATGCAAATATTCCATTCTGAAGTACTGAAAAAAATAAGTTTTCGGCAACAAAGAGTGCGTTCAGTAAATAAGTTTTATCCAACCAGTCTCAAAGGCACAGAAAGTAACATGGTGGCATGCATGATTTGCAGAGTCTCATATGCTAATACTTTTACACACAGAGTTATGTTCATTCGAATCTCTGATTGCTCAAGTTCAGAACCGAGAGAGTACAAAGCTCACGTAGGCTTTACACCGACTAACTTTTAGAGTCAACAGAAACTATGAACCATTCCTTGCACAAATTATTCAAAAGAGTTATCCCACCATAAAACATATTTATGCGCTCTACTATCTCCAGGACACTTGCTTCTTGATTTAGAAGATCTTGCATTGAAAATTTGAGAATTTCATGCACTTGGAGCACCACCTCCTTGTCCCTCACCCGTAGAGACTGCTCCCAGTGCTTCAGAAAAAACACACATATATCAAACTGAGGAATCAATTGCCATCAACCAAATTTTCTCAGCAACCACAATGAGCAACCGTAAAGAGCTAACCAATGAACAGCTCTAGTTTATTATCAACAGCTACACCAGAAAATAGGCACATATGCAAAACATTGATGGACAAGGGAATTGGGGACATCTCTCTTCATTTAGCATAGATAACACCATTCACATTTATGTGCTGTCAATGCAAAGAATTTAGGTTTCTCTCTTGTTGTATTCACTCTTGGCTTAGCCTGACTTTAGAATAATCATCAGGGTTACACCAATTAGCCAATTCTAAGGATTGTCCATAACTAGAAAGAAATGATAGGTAGGAGCAATCCATATTACATGAGCTTCAGATATTCCATTTCCATAGACACATTCACACATTTTTCATGTAAGGAACTGAAATATTATTATATTAAACACTCTGAATTCTGGTGAACCAGAAATCAAGCAAAGCCGTACCTGGAACGCAGAAGCTCATGTACGGAAGAATGTCATAATAGCCATAACCCTCTCCTAGCTTCTTGATCTGACCGGACTTCAGATTGACGATGAAAACTCCAACAGCAGTCCACAGCAAAACGACTTCGACACCTTCCGCGACAGCAGCTACATGAGTTCCACCCACAAGGGCATCATTCGGGAGTAGTGCATCAAGGTCAACGACCCTGCTTTGTGCCCACGTTACATCTCCATTGGTACCAATCTCCTTCAACCACAGGTTCAGCCTGGACACCTGCACATCTGCGAATCCCAATCTACCATCTTCCGGAGCCAAGAGCACAATTATCTCCCAATTTTTGTAGCGCTCGGGTGTTAGGCGAATCACAGAAACATCCCGCGTGGCCACATTGTACTCGAGTATTCTCGCGCTCGAACCATGGTAGCAGCTGAAGTAGACTGCATCCCCCACAAGGGCACTGGGTGCCAACGCCACGTAGTCACAGGGTAGCTGATGAGCAGTGGCGGCCGAGCTCCACCCACCAGCCTCGGATGAGTATACACGGACGAACGTCGTGCTGGTGCGGGTGGTGGCCACGAAGACGACGATGAAGGGGCCTCGGCGGCAGCCGAGGTGGTCGCAGCGGCCGCCCAGGCTGGCGGCGCAGAGCACCGCCGCGTTCCAGCTCCACCTGCACGGCAACGGGGGCCGCGGCGGCGCGGGCAGGCCCCGCTGCTCGTCGGTGACGGGGTCCCAGACGGAGAGGAGGCCCTCCTCGCCACCCCAGTGCGCGGCTTGGAAGAGGACGCGGCCGTGGCGCGCGTCGAGCGCCCGCAGGCAGCGGCAGTCCGCGCGCGGCGCGCGGCGCGCAGAAGGGGGGCGTGGGCACGAAGCGCACGACGTCGAAGCCGACGGAGAAGTGGAGGATTCCGAGGAAGCCGAGCATGGGCGGCGCGGGGTGGAACTCGCGGAACCGGCGGCGGAAGGTGGAGCCAGAGACGAGGCGGCGCCACCGCCGGCAGACGAGGGCGGCGCGGACGAGCCCCGCGGGGTCGTCCAGAGGGAGGCGGATTAGTACCTCCTCGACGAGCTCGTCCACCAGCGTGTCCAGCTCCGCCATGGTTCTTGCTTGGCCGGAGCCCCGGCGGGCGGCGGCTGTAACATCATAGAAAATTGTTTGATTGCAAAAAGGTGTATTTTGAAATTTTTGCTTTGATCATGAGTGCTTCTGAAATAATATAAGGTTGTCTTCATTTCTCCTTCCCTTAAATCCTAGATTTAATTTCAAGTCAAATAATAATTTTATGACCTATAAAATGCTAGTGTGAGAAGTTGAATCTTCTTTGGATTTTATTTGTATTTTATTGGGTGAAGTTCAAATTTGAATTCCATTCAAATTTGAACTATAAAGCTTATAGGGTTTAGGATAAGGAAAAACCCACAACCTCTTCGTGGGCCGAACCCAAGCCATCTAAGTTCACCGGACCACCCTCAACCCCCTACCGTTTGCACCGCGCCACCTTAGCGCCCGCCGGCCCATGCGGCCTGCGTTCCTTTAACACCGCTCGGGGTCGCTTACAGGTGGGGCATGCCTGTCAGCCGCCACCTCACCTTCCTTTCTCCCTTCTTTTTCCCCTTTCTCCTTCCCCGCTCTCACCCGCGGAGCGCCGCCGTGGAAAGGCATGGCCGTGCGGCCATGTCCGCCGCCGCGGATGATCCCCACACGTCCCGATGCGAAATCCACCGTCCACCCTACCTACCTCGCCTATATAAGCGCCGCCCGGCCGCCTTGCCCTAACACTAGCCATCTCGGGGATTCCTCCCCATTCCCGCCGCCGGTGACGTCAGGGCGAGAAGTGGAGGAGCAGGAGGCGAGGAGACCGTCCGAGGGAGTGCCGCCCGCTGTCGCCGCCGGAACCGTCCATGAGGAGGAGCCGGACCTGCTGTCGCCGCGTACCCCTTCTTCCTCTGCATCTCCTGCTTCGAGCCGCTCCACAGCGTCGCGCCTCTTCACCGACGCCTCACCGCCGGGTCCCTTAGACCGCAGGTGAGCACCGCGCCGCCCTTCCTTGCTGTGGCGCCCGGCCTTCGAGCTGAGAGCGCGACGAGCCTTGTGAGCTCGCCGGGCCTTGTGTGCCCGTCGTCATCCTTGCCCGCGCCTCGCCGCCGCGCGACTCGCCGTCGATTGTGCGCTGGCCTTCGCGCCATGCCGGACGATTGCAAGTGCCGCTGCCTTCTACAACAAGCGCACCCCGCTTTTTCGTTCTGTCGTTCTTCCGTCTTGGCACACCGATCACCGGCTTGCCGACGGCTCGTGCACACCCGCGTGCGCCGCCGCCGGGCAAAGCCCTGTTTTTTCTGGACCACGCACGTGCTCTTGCGCTCGCGAGCACTCGTGCTTACACGCGCGACCACGCGCGCACACCGGCCTGGAGAAGTCAAGGTCGGCCTGAAGTCGTTCTAAGCCGGACCGCGCCGGAGTCCTGTCCGCCGCGGACCAGGCCCGCGCCGCCGGAGTTCCCTGCTACCGCCCCGCCGCGATGCGGCCAGATCCTGAACCAGGAGCGAGCCGCGCGTGTTCTTGCACCATGCGCACCCACGCGCACACGCGTACACGCGCGCACCCTCGCCGGCACGAGCACCCTAGCCGCGCCGCCGTACTCCTCCGCATCGAGCCCGCCGCGCCGAGCCGTACCCCGTCGTTGCGAGCCGGCGCCCGGCCAAGAGCCGCGCCTTTCCTGTGCTCTAGTGAGACCCCGTGACCCACCCTCGCGCGTCGTGACACGCGTTGGCCAGCCACCGGACCTTCTCGCCGCCGGCGAGCTTTGCATCGTCCGCCGCTCCTTTGGAGCTTTTCTTCGAACACCTGGTGCGCCGCTCCCAAAAACCCGTGGGGTTTTGATGCACACGCACGCACGCACCGTGCCGCGCCACGCCGGATCCGCCCGAATCCCATGCGGCCAACCACTCACGCCTTCGCCACACGCGCGCCCACACGGTTCCGCGCCGCGGGGGATCACCCCGGATCCTTTGCATCCAGCCACATGTGGCTGCCACTTGGGCTACCACCGGCTTATAGCTGGCTAGGTGGCAGCCACGTAGGCGTCTGGAGCTGGCTTCCAGACAGCCTGCAGCTATCTTAGAGTCCCTTAGAGCTGGCCTGTAGCTAGCTTAAAGATGATGCTATTGTGTATGCGTATTTTATTTCTAGAAAACTTTTTTATCTTTGGAAAATCATAATAAATCCATTTTAACTCCGAAAAATACAAAACCTTTTCCAGAAATTCTCTAAAATCTTAAACTCTGTGTTAGGCTAGTGTTTGCTCTCTTTTGGCTCTTAATCGCTGTTGGTTTGGAGTTAATTGCAATAGGACCGATCTTTATTTTCTTTTACGCGTTAATAGGAGCAGCTGGAGTCGGGTAGCTGAACCCGGAGTACGACTACACCGACGACTACGCTGCTGAGGACTACCCGACCCCAGGTTCACGCCCGACTGATTCTGAAATACCTATTATGCATTGCTATGTAGTATGCTAGCGCTTTACTTTATATGCATGTTGATGAACCTTGCACTACCTACTTTAATTACCCTGTCCTTGATTGCCCTACTACTACTATATATGTATATAAGCGTGTATATACGCTGAGTTTCGCGATGCATGTGTTGGGATGTGAATAGTGGTTCTTGGCGTGTGTGGGGTAAAACCGGCAGGAGAAGACGTTTTGGGTACTTTGGCGGGGGTGAGCTCGAAACAACCGATCTAGGATCGGGGACGGGGGTGCACTCCTCAGTGTATTCCCACTTTTACGGTTTTCGGAGCACAGGTGTTGGGGTTTTAACCGCGTATGGAGGACATGAGCTTGCCCCGGTCTGAAAGCGAGTGGATCAACTTGTCGATAGGACTTTCGTACACACCACCTCGCCGAGCGTGGGGTTAGGGCCGAGTTGAGCTCGGCAAGTGCGGAACCATACCTGCCAGTAGGATAGCGGGGTATCAGTGGGGGAGAGGTGGGAGAGAGACCACCTTCTCTCAGAGCGACTCCCATGTGGGGGGATCGTTTTGAGGGCCGGATGCAGGATGGGACCGTAACTACCGAGAGTTCGCACGGTAGGATGGGCTCGGTCGGCCGTACACCGGCCGGGTGCCATTCCGGGTTGGGTACAGGTGTACACGCTCTGTAGAGTTGTTCGATCTATAGCTATAGCCGCGTCCTCGGTCATGGACGAGCCCAGTGAATTGTTGGTTCTCATGTTTTGGGATTTCTACCTTCCCCCTATAGTGAGAGTGTGGTGAGCTGTGGTTGCAGTCGGGGAGAGGAGAGTGGCTCCCTCTACCTCGCGGATTTGGTTGCAATCATTGAGGTGCGAGGAGAGGAAGTTCTCGCATCGACCCTAGTTGGAGTTAGGTTGAGGAGACGGGGCCCTGGGTTCCCAGGTGGTTCCGAGCTGGTGCTCTGCACAGTTGTCGTCCTTCCTCACCCGAAGCTCCCAGGCTTCAAGGGGGAGGTCTACTACAGCATCGCCCTGACCGTCCAGACTGCGATGGACGTCGCCTGCCGCCAGGCACTGGGTTGTCTTCTCGCCCAGTACCGCACCACGTTCGAGTTCGGGACGCTCCGTCTTCTACCTCGCGACTACTAGCGTCTGGCACCGCTCGTGGACGGAGTCCCTTCGCACGAGGGGATCCAGGACGACGTCGACGCTGCACCCTTCCGCGAGTCTGACGAGACTTTGGTGGAGACAGCCAGCTACTTGGTCGACCTCGACAAGTACGCCCGCCGCCTGGAGGACGAGTCGCGGACCCTCTTCTGCGAGATCAAGGACGCCACTAGAGAGGCCCACCTTCACCTACCCCGCTGCCTTCAGTTGGAGAGGGAGAACAGCGCGCTACGCTACCGTGTTCGCCAGCTTGAGCAGGGGCTCAGCCGCGCGAACTCCACCCTACTGCAGTCGGAGAGGGAGCGTGTGGACACACGCGAGGAGCTGTTGCACGTCAAGGAGGATCTTCGCAAGATGACCGTGAGTCAGAGCCGGCTGAGAGACAGGCTTCAGAGCAAGGACGACTTGCTCACGGTACGCGCCCACCTGCTCGGCTGTGAGTGGAACAAGGTGGAGGAGCTGAAGAAGAACAGGGCGGAGAACGTCGCCAACCTCGCGTGGCTCACGCGCACGGCCGTCTACCTGAGAGACAAGGCCGAGAGACTGAGGAGGACTTGGGAGGACGCCGATTCCCTCCGAGTGGACGAGCTCATGGAGCTCAATGGAGAGCTGCCCTTCGAGTCCCAGCGTGCGATCTGCACGGAGACCTTCGAGCTGCACCAGTCCCACCTCAAGCTGCACCTGTGTCCGATGGCTCGGATGCCGACCCCCGTCGAGACCGAGGAGGTACGTGAGGCACACGCCTTGGTGTCCCAGATCTTCCCTCCGGACTACCCCACAGAGGACCGCTACCCTGTCTCGTACAAGAGGGCTCGCACCGAGTAGAGTGCAGAGCGAGGACATGACCTGAGAGTAGAGTTGTAAGATAGTAGTTTCCATGAGTTGTTCCATGCAGTCGCGAGCATGTTCCGGTGCATGAAGAGAGTCATGTCACACCGTGTAGGCACCACCCTTTTGAGCATGTAACGATGTATTAGAGTGTTGATTTGAGATGTTACCCCTAAGGTCTGAGTCAGCCTAGGGGAAGCATATGTACTACTCATGCTTGTTGTATGCTTGGATCTTAATGGAGTTATTTGTGTCTTAATGCATTTTTCTCACTAAGTGTTGGTTATATAATTAGTTTTATTTTCATGCTTGTCTCAGACTCATATGTGTTGGTGAGTGGCGCTGTGTAAAAGTCTTTTCTTCCCTAGTCGTGTTTTCAGAAGGATGTCGACCCGAAGGTCCAACCATCTGCTGGCACGCCTCGAGGAGGCTGCCGAGGAGGAAGAAGCCCCACAGGGCCGTGGCCGCGGTCGTGGTCGTGCCACCGCTCGTGGACGCGGACGTGCACCTGCCCGTGGCCGTGGACGCCCGCCCCTACATGGAGGAGCTCTGGGAGCTCGAGGCCGGGGTGCCGGAGCACCGCCACTACCGCCCGAGGGCCCTGAAGCTGAAGCCGAGGATGGAGAAGCCGAGCAAGAACTGGAGCAAGACCAGCCTGAGCCGGAGCAGCCTCCACCGCCACCGCCCAACTTGGTGGACGTGATGGCTGTTCAAACTCAGCTGATGCAGAGGATGGCGGAAGCCATGGAGCACCGGGGCAACGGTGGGAACCGCAACGCCCCGCTGGACGAGGACCTCACGAGGAAGATCGAGAGGTTCATCCGCCTGAAGGCCCCCACCTTCAGCTACTCGGATGACCCACTCGACGCCGACGACTGGCTGAGGGTGATCGAGACCAAGCTCGACCTCACCGTTTGCTCCGACGAGGAGTGCGTCGCCATAGCCGCGCACCAGCTGGAGGGTCCTGCCAAGTCTTGGTGGGACAACTACTCCGCCAGCCACCCGAACCCAGCCTTCATCACCTGGCTGGAGTTCTGCGAGGCGTTCCGCGAGTAGTACCTGCCCAGCGAGCTGTTGATCCAAAAAGCGCAGGAGTTCCGCACCATGACGCAGGGTGCGATGAGGGTGGAGGAGTACGAGCGCCACTTTATGAAGATGATGCGGTACGCCCCCAACGACACCAGCACCGACCAGAAGAAGCAGTTCTGGTTTCTGCGAGGCCTTCACCACGGCCTTCGCCAGGGACTGAAGGCGAGCGAGCACAAGTCCCTACGCCACCTCGTCAACCGTGCCATCGCGGTCGAGGAGGAGAGGAGGGGCCACGAGGAGCGCATGAAGGGCAAGAAGAGGATGGGAGATCGGGATCACCACGACCGATCCTTCCAGAAGCCGAGGAGCGGACAGAGCAACATGCTGAGGGGGAGCTACCGCCCGGGGCACAACCAGCCTGGGCGCAGCTTCGGAGGAGGCCGTGGGCAGTTCCCCCGAGGGAGGAACCCCGGCTACCCACAACAGAGTGAAGGCTACAACCGTCCGCCGCAGAGCGCCACGAGACCTACCGCTGGTGTAAGTGCAATCAAGCCCTAAGTGGGTTTTGGTGAGTTGAGTGACAACTTGATTAAATCACTAACACTCTTGTAAAGCATGTGAGCAGGTTGTTGATTATTGATAAATGATATTTATGTGTAAGATCATGTATTTGGCTCATATTGCAAAGAAGACAAGGGTGGATCATGACATTATACATGGAATGTATGCAAGCATACTAAAGATGAATGTCATGAGTTGGTTAATATGCTCTTCCCATTTGAGTTTACTTAAGACATACAACAAGTGATCCTAAGCTAAAGAAAAGCAAATATAGAGGCATGATTATATATATTACTTGTTTGGCCTTCCTATGTTAAGCAAAGCATATTATGAAGAAAGGAGAAGCTTGTGATGTAAAAATGGGAGAACTAAGTTAAAGATGAGTATGGCATCAAGGGGATTTCACTATTGATAAACACATGGAACTTGATGAGCTATACAATGAGTTCACCGAGTATAATATCAAATGGATTTCACTCTTACATCAAGTGGAAGATATTGACTCTTACAAAGAAGCTAGTTGCAAGACTTCAAATATAGCGTTGACAAAGGTCATGTGGTTACCTCTATTGTAATGGACCTAAATGGAAGCTTGCAAGGCAAGGATGTTTGTTATCAATCAAAAGGACAATTATTTGAGTGGCATCTCAAATGGAATTCTCTCTATGGTGCAAGGCTTGACTCAATAGTGGCAAGGATAAGTGATGAAGAGATCAAGATGGCTAAAACGAGGAACTAAGCAAAGGCTATGGATAGCGACCATAAGCAAGGTGCTAGGGTGAAGTTGAGAGCGTCAAGGATTTCGAAGTATCATATCCAAGCCTACCGAGGAAAGTGATAAATTGCATCTAGTGTCATGATTGATAATTTGGAGTGGCTCTAGAATTCAAAGTGATTGATTCTCTACTCTATGGAAGAATTCTAAGTCACTAGCTCAAGGTGGATATGCTCAAGCACATGCATCTACTTATATCTATAACATGTGCTCAGTTGGTATACAACATTGGAAGCCCTCGAATCATTGAAGATCAATTACCAGCGTACCTTGATGGTTCAAGCTCAAGTAGATTAATTAGGGTTTATCTTTTATCTTGAGTTTAGGTATGCCGTACTATCAAGAGGGATGAATCATTGGTTGGACAACAAACATCAAAAAGTGCTCAAGTGAACCCATGAGAGACTAACCCGTGAGATCTAAACCTTAGTAGGGCTCTCTGGCCCAAACCGGTCTGACCGGTTTGGGCACTGACACCGTCCAACGGTTGGTTGGTTTGAAAACCGGTCAGACCGGTTTGGCAAACCGGTCTGACCGGTTTTGTCTGACAGACTAACGGCTAGTTTTTGGGAGGATGGGTATTTATACCCATGAGCTCCTCTTTGAGGGGCTGCTAGTTCCCTGCGCCTCCTGTGCTTTCTTGAACCCCAGCTAAGCTCTCCCCAACCTCTCTAAGTGAGATTCAACCCTTTAGTGCCCTATTCTTGTGTTGGGTTGAGAGAGTGACTTGTGTGAGAGCTTTAGAGAGCTTTGAGAAGCCTTGTGAGCATCCCACACTTGAGCACTTGCTGATTTCGTTGAAGATCCTTTGAAGCATCTTTTACTCTTGGAGCTTTGCTCCTAGACGGCTAGAAGTCACTTGGAAGCTCTCCAATCCGAGATTGTGGAAGCTCCAAGAAGTTTGTATTACCCCTGTGATTCTAGTGGAAACCTTCTCATCTCAAGGGTTCATTCTCTTGACTTGAGACCGAGGTCAAGGGCAAGCCTTGTGTGGCGAGCCTATCCTTGTGTGGATACCTCAACAACGTGGAGGTAGGCTAACCTTAGTGGTGGGCCGAACCACGGGATAAATCTCTGTGTCTTTTGTGCATTTACATCTATTTATATCTTGCTTATTGTTTTATCTCTATCTCTAGCATATACCTTGTGCTTCCGCTTCGATCTACTTTGGTGTGCATGTGCTGTGTGCAGGGACTTCATTGATACTCTTGGAAACACCTGTGGAAGTCCTACACCAAGTTTGGTTTGTGCTAGAACTCGTAGAGGGCATATACTTGTTTGTTGGTTTGCTGCCTAGCAAAACTGGTCTGACCGGTTTTGTAAACCGGTCTGACCGGTTTTAGTACTAACAGAGGGTTGAAGTTTTTAACAAGGGCAGATTCGTCTATTCACCCCCCCTCTAGACGACATCAAGATCCTTTCAGCTGGAGGCTTCACCGTGACCTGCTTCGCCTGCGGCAAGCCGTGCCACAAGTCCTACGACTGCCCGGACAAGAAGACCGCTGCTACGCCCGCGAGAGCTCCTGCCCCAGGAGGAAGACCTCCTCAGGCTGCACCACCGCCGACTGCCGGCCGTGGAAGGCTTAACCACCTCACTGAGGAGGAGGCTGCTGACGCTCCTGACGTCGTGATCGGTGAGTTTTTGGTTTGTGGTACTACTGCTTTGGTTCTTTTCGATACCGGTGCAACCGGGTCGTATATCACCTCTAGGTTCGTAAACAAACTTTCCCTCCCTACAACCACCCGAACGATTCCTATCATCACGAGTTCACCTCTCGGAGATATCATATGCACCTTGCTGTGTAAAGGTGTGGAGGTGGTCATTCACAAGTTCTTGGGGGATTTGACCGTGTTGCCCTCCAATGGCATCGACGTGATTCGGGGGATGGTTGGATCACCGCTCACAAGGGTGTCATCTCCACTTCACCGCGACTAGTGACCTTGGTACACCCTGATGGGACGAGGGTCACCTTCGAGCCGATGAAGTCTTGAGACATACCAGCTGTGTACAGTCTTCACACGAAAGCTATCTCAGATGTGCCAGTGGTTTGTGAGTACGAAGATGTGTTTCTAGAAGAGCTGTCGGGTTTGCCTCCAGACCGTGACGTGGAGTTCGTGATCAACCTAGTACCGGGGACTGCTCCTATAGCTCAGAGTCCGTACAGAATGGCAGAAGTTGAGCTGAAGCTGTTGAAGGCCGAGTTGGACTCACTACTTGAGAAGGGATTCATTCGACCGAGTGCTTCACCATGGGGTTCACCAGCTCTGTTTGTGCCGAAGAAAGATGGGACTCAGCGTCTGTGTGTAGATTACCGCGCACTCAATGCGGTAACCATCAAGAACAAGTACCCACTACCCCGGATCGATGACCTGATGGATCAGCTAAGGCAAGCCAAGTTCTTCAGCAAGATTGATCTCCGATCAGGCTACCACCAGATGAAGATACGGCCGGAAGACATCTTCAAGACCGCGTTTGTGACCCGGTACGGACAGTACGAGTACACTGTCGTATCGTTCGGTCTTACGAACGCCCCGGCGTACTTCATGAACATGATGAACAAAGTGTTCATGGAGGAGTTAGACAAGTGTGTCGTTGTCTTCATTGACGACATACTGGTCTTCTCCAAGACCGCAGAAGAGCATGAGGAGCACCTGAGGATAGTGCTGGAGAAGCTCAGGCAACAGCAGCTGTATGCCAAATTCAGCAAGTGTGAGTTCTGGATGGAGGAAGTCGCCTTTCTCGGTCACGTGTTGTCAGCTGAAGGAGTAGCCGTAGACCCGAGCAAGATAGAAGCAGTGTCCAAGTGGCAGTCACCCAAGACAGTGACAGAGATCCGCAGTTTTCTCGGTTTAGCCGGATACTACCGCCGGTTCATCGAGAACTTCTCCAAGATTGCGAAGCCCATGACAGAACTATTGAAGAGCAACACACCGTTTGTATGGTCGGCCAAATGTGAAGCAAGCTTTCAGGAGCTCAAGACTCGCCTCACCATTACACCGGTCCTGACTCTTCCCGATGCGAGCAAGGACTTCGTGGTGTACTGTGACGCATCGAGACAAGGACTCGGTTGCGTGCTGATGCAGGAAGGCAAGGTTGTTGCTTATGCCTCGCGACAGCTTCGGAAGCACGAGGAGAACTACCCTACACATGACCTCGAGCTAGCTGCTATCGTTCACGCTTTGAAGATATGGAGGCACTACCTGATGGGCAACAAATGCGACATTTACACCGACCACAAGAGCTTGAAGTACATCTTCACACAGTCCGAGTTGAACCTGAGACAGCGAAGATGGCTTGAACTGATCAAGGACTACGACTTGAACATCAACTACCATCCTGGTAAAGCAAATGTCGTAGCCGATGCACTGAGTCGCAAGAACTACTGCAATAACCTGATGGTGCAGAAAGAACAACCGGCGCTGTATGAAGAGATGGTGAAGCTGAAACTGGAGATAGTTGAGAAGGGACAACTGAATGAACTGAGAGTGAAGTACACCCTAGAAGACCAGATTCGGCAAGCTCAGAAGGGATGTCCAGAAATTGAAGAAGTGAAAGACTTGATGGCAAGAGGCAAGGCAGCTGACTACCGCCTCGACGAGCAAGGCACTCTGTGGTTGAAAGATCGTATTTGTGTACCCCGAAGCAAGGAGATCCGAGACACGATTCTGAAGGAAGCTCACGACTCTCGGTACTCGATTCACCCTGGTTGCACGAAGATGTACCAAGATCTGAAGGTACGTTTCTGGTGGGAGAAAATGAGGGAAGACATTGCAGAGTACGTCGCTCGATGCGACACGTGTCAGAGAGTGAAGGCAGAACATCAGAGACCTGCTGGATTGCTATAGCCGCTGGAGATACCCGTCTGGAAATGGGATGATATCAGCATGGACTTCATAGTGGGTTTGCCTCGCACACAGAAAGGGAATGACTCCATTTGGGTGATCGTCGACCGTTTGACCAAGGTAGCACACTTCTTGCCAGTGAAAGCCAACTACAGTGTGAGCAAGCTTGCTGAGCTCTATGTGGATAACATTCTGAAGCTTCATGGAGCTCCGAGGAGCATTGTGTCTGATAGAGGCCCATAGTTTACTGCTCAGTTCTGGAAAAGTTTGCATGCCTCTATGGGAACCGAGTTGAACTACAGTACGGCTTTCCACCCGCAGACAGATGGGCAGACGGAGAGAGTGAACCAGGTGCTGGAGGACCTTCTGAGGGCATGTGTGTTGACCTATGGGTCGGATTGGGAGAAGAGATTGTCCTATGCCGAGTTCTCTTACAACAACGGCTACCAAGCTAGTCTACAGATGGCACCTTAGCTCTCTACGGTAGAAGATGTCGGACACCCTTGATGTGGTCCGAGGTGGGGGAGCGAACCTTCTTCGGTCCCGCCACCATTGTTGAAGCCGAGGAGAATGTGGCTAAGGTCTGAGAGAATCTGAAGATAGCTCAGAGCAGGCAGAAGAGCTACGCCGACCCGAAGAGGAGAGATGTCTCGTTTGAAGTGGGAGAGCACGTCTACTTGAGGGTTTCACCCCTCCGAGATACCAAAAGGTTCCATGTCAAGGGAAAGTTATCTCCGAGGTATGTTGGTCCTTACCCGATCATGAAGAGGGTCGGGAAGGTGGCTTACAAACTCGAGCTGCCACCAGAGCTCGCCGGAGTTCACCCAGTGTTCCACGTGTCTCAGCTCCGGAAGTGTGTGGTTGTTGAAAAGAGGGTGCCCGCTCAGGCACTCGACGTGCAGGATACCCTGGAGTACTTGGAGTACCCAGTCAGGATCCTAGACTGGGCAGAGAAGTCGACCAGGAAGACCACCACTCGCTTCTGCAAGGTGCTATGGAGCAACCACTCCGAGCGCGAAGCGACATGGGAGAAGGAGTTGATCATGAGGGAGAAATACCCTCATCTCTTCGAACCAGAGGTAACTTCTTAATCTCGGGGACGAGATTCTTGTGAGGGGGGGAGTTCTGTAACATCCTAGAAAACTGTTTGATTGCAAAAAGGTGTATTTTGAAATTTTTGCTTTGATCATGAGTGCTTCTGAAGTAATATAAGGTTGTCTTCATTTCCCCTTCCCTTAAATCCTAGATTTAATTTCAAGTCAAATAATAATTTTAGGACCTATAAAATGCTAGTGTGAGAAGTTGAATCTTCTTTGGATTTTATTTGTATTTTATTGGGTGAAGTTCAAATTTGAATTCCATTCAAATTTGAACTATAAAGCTTATAGGGTTTAGGATAAGGAAAAACCCACAACCTCTTCGTGGGCCGAGCCCAAGCCATCTAAGTTCACCGGACCACCCTCAACCCCCTACCGTTTGCACCGTGCCACCCTAGCCACCCGCCGGCCCATCTATCCCGCGACCCATGCGGCCTGCGTTCCTTTAACACCGCTCGGGGTCACTTACAAGTGGGGCATGCCTGTCAGCCGCCACCTCACCTTCCTTTCTCCCTTCTTTTTCCCCTCTCTCCTTCCCCGCTCTCACCCGCGGAGCGCCGCCGGGGAAAGGCATGGCCGTGCGGCCATGTCCGCCGCCGCGGATGATCCCCACATGTCCCGATGCGAAATCCACCGTCCACCCTACCTACCTCGCCTATATAAGCGCCGCCCGGCCGCCTTGCCCTAACCCTAGCCATCTCGGGGATTCCTCCCCATTCCCGCCGCCGGTGACGTCAGGGGGAGAAGTGGAGGAGCAGGAGGCGGGGAGACCGTCCGAGGGAGCGCCGCCCGCTGTCGCCACCGGAGCCGTCCGTGAGGAGGAGCCGGACCTGCTGTCGCCGCGTACCCCTTCTTCCTCTGCATCCCCTACTTCGAGCCGCTCCACAGCGTCGCGCCTCTTCACCGACGCCTCACCGCTGGGTCCCTTAGACCGCAGGTGAGCACCGCGCCGCCCTTCCTTGCTGTGGCGCCCGGCCTTCGAGCCGAGAGCACGACGAGCCTTGTGAGCTCACCGGGCCTTGTGTGCCCGTCATCATCCTTGCCCGCGCCGCGCCGCCGCGCGACTCGCCGTCGATTGTGCGCTGGCCTTTGCGCCATGCCGGACGATTGCAGGTGCCGCTGCCTTCTACAACGCGCGCGCACCCCGCTTTTTCGTTCTGTCGTTCTTCCGTCTTGGCACACCGATCACCGGCTTGCCGACGGCTTGTGCACACCCGCGTGCGTCGCCGCCGGGCAAAGCCCTGTTTTTTCTGTACCACGCACGCGTGCCGGCCTGGAGAAGTCAAGGTCGGCCTGAAGTCGTTCTAAGCTGGACCGCGCCGGAGTCCTGTCCGCCGCGGACCAGGCCCGCGCCGCCGGAGTTCGCTGCTACCGCCCCGCCGCGATGCGGCCAGATCCTGAACCAGGAGCGAGCCGTGCGTGTTCTTGCACCGTGCGCACCCACGCGTACACGCGCGCGCCCTCGCCGGCACGAGCACCCCAGCCGCGCCGCCGTAGTCCTCCGCATCGAGCCCGCCGCGCCGAGCCGTACCCCGTCGTTGCGAGCCGGCGCCCGGCCAAGGGCCGTGCCTTTCCTATGCTCTAGTGAGACCCCTGATCCACCCTCGCGCGCCGTGACACGCGTTGGCCAGCCACCGGACCTTCTCGCCGCCGGCGAGCTTTGCACCGTCCGCCGCTCCTTCGGAGCTTTTCTTCGAACACCTGGTGCGCCGCTCCCAAAAACCCGTGGGGTTTTGATGCACACGCACGCCCGCACCGTGCCGCGCCGCGCCGGATCTGCCCGGATCCCATGCGGCCAACCACTCACGCCTTCGCCACACGTGCGCCCGCACGGTTCCGCGCCGCGGGGGATCACCCCAGATCCTTTGCATCCAGCCACATGTGGCTGCCACTTGGGCTACCACCGGCTTATAGCTGGCTGGGTGGCAGCCACGTAGGCGTCTGGAGCTAGCTTCCAGACAGCCTGCAGCTATCTTAGAGTCCCTTAGAGCTGGCCTGTAGCTAGCTTAAAGATGATGCTATTGTGTATGCGTATTTTATTTCCAGAAAACTATTTTATCTTTGGAAAATCATAATAAATCCATTTTAACTCTGAAAAATACAAAACATTTTCCAGAAATTCTCTAAAATCTTAAACTCCATGTTAGGCTAGTGTTTGCTCTCTTTTGGCTATTAATCGTTGTTCGTTTGGAGTTAATTGCAATAGGACCGATCTTTATTTTCTTTTACGCGTTAATAGGAGCAGCTGGAGCCGGGGAGCTGAACCCGGAGTATGACTATGCCAACGACTACGCTGCTGAGGACTACCCGACCCCAGGTTCACGCCCGACTGATTCTGAAATACCTATTATGCATTGCTATGTAGTATGCTAGCGTTTTACTTTATATGCATGTTGATGAACCTTGCACTACCTACTTTAATTACCCTGTCCTTGATTGCCCTACTACTACTATATATGTATATAAGCGTGTATATACGCTGAGCTTCGTGATGCATGTGTTGGGATGGGAATAGTGGTTCTTGGCGTGTGTGGGGTAAAACCGGCAGGAGAAGGCGTTTTCGATACTTTGGCGGGGGTGAGCTCGAAACAACCGATCTGAGATCGGGGACGGGGGTGCACTCCTCAGTGTATTCTCACTTTTACGGTTTTCGGAGCACAAGTGTTGGGGTTTTAACCGCGTATGGAGGACATGAGCTTGCCCTGGTCTGAAAGCGAGTGGATCAACTTGTCGATAGGACTTTCGTACACACCACCTCGCCGAGCGTGGGGTTAGGGCTGAGTTGAGCTCGGCAAGTGCGGAACCATACCTGCCAGTAGGATAGCGGGGTATCAGTGGGGGAGAGGTGGGAGAGAGACCACCTTCTCTCAGAGCGACTCCCGTGTGGCCATACGGGAGCATTTCACAGTTCCGGTGTAATTCCTTCCGAGGGGGGGATCGTTTTGAGGGCCGGATGCAGGATGGGACCGTAACTACCAAGAGTTCGCACGGTAGGATGGGCTCGGTCGGCCTTACACCGGCCGGGTGCCATTCCGGGTTGGGTACAGGTGTACACGCTCTGCAGAGTTGTTCGATCTATAGTTATAGCCGCGTCCTCGGTCATGGACATACCTAGAAGACATGTTCGTTCCTCATATTTTGGGATTTCTACCTTCCCCCTGTAGCTGAGAGTGTGGTGAGCCGTGGTTGCAGTCGGGGAGAGGGGAGCGGCTCCCTCTACCTCGCAGATCCGATTGCAATCATTGAGGTGCGAGGAGAGGAAGTTCTCGCATCGACCCTAGATGGAGGTAGGTTGTGGAGACGGGGCCCTGGGATACCAGGTGGTTCCGAGCTGTGTTGAGAGATTTCGGGTTGGGATCTTGATGGAGATACCTTGTTGTTACTCTGCTGCTGCTGCTTAGGAAACCCGAGCTTCTACCTTGTCTCTTCTCTTCCCTTTAGAAGTTAGGCCACTTAAAGCTGCATACAGTTGGTGACGTGGACCTATCCCACTCCTTGGGGATAGACTTTGGGTGTGCAGGGTACGAGTCCGACTTCGACAACAACGCCGACTGATGGTATGACTGAGGGATGCGTCGCTTCGCTCAAGGATGCCTGTGGGCGAGAAGAATAAAAGATGGAGACCCTTCTGAGATGCTAGCTACCGCTGCGTAGAATTTCACTCTGATTCAGCCAAGAGGCTTGTAATGTTGTACTCCATAATGGACATGTAATAAATTTATATACTAATAATTGTGTGATGCGATGTATGGCTGTGTTCTACTATCTGTGATGCGTTCTGTACGCGACAGCCACTGATTCAGGGACTATCGCGAAGGTACAGGGATCCGGGTTTTCTTCTGAAAATCCGGGGTTTTACAGGTGGTACCGGCGCCCCCAACCACCGGCGCCGCCATGGAGCCCCCCAGAGCCCCCCTAGGCTGTAGGTGGAAGATGAAGAAGGAAAGGTGGGCTGGAGGAGGAAGAAGGTAGGAGGAGCCCCCCTAGGCGTTGCTGCTGGCTTCGCCACTGGCGCGAGGGTTTGGCTGGTTTGGGGAAAATCACAGAGCAGAGCAGGGGAGGGAATGGGAGGGACGCTCAAGTTATTCGGGTCTGCCAGTGTGGGCCCCGCGGCCCGAAATCAATAATGGGCCTAATTGGGGTATAGGCCCATCTTGAAACTGAATCGGTTTTCTGTTGGACTAGTGGGCTGCATGAGTTTTATGATCTCTCCGGAGAGACGACGTGGGCTGCTTAAGTTGTTTCAACATTTTTATAGGTGGTGTTCGGATTTCACAACCCTCATGTATAGGTGGTGTTCGGATTTCAACCCTCATCTTGAAAACCAGACATTCACTACCCACTAACTATTGAAACCATTTGATTTACCCCCTTCACTGGTTTTGACGACGGTTTTGGATGACGTGGCAGTGGGCTCCACATGTCCCTCCCCTAAACAATTACTCATAACCCCCTAAACTTTCTTTCTTCTCGCAGATAGGTCCCTTGCCTTCTTCTACCTTCGGGCACTGGCCTGAACTGCTGCGTTCTTCTTCTTCCGCGGCGGGCGGCATCGGCATCGCATACACATCACAAACAAATTCACAAGGGAACCCAATCCAATCCAAACTGCCGGAAGCGACGCCAGCCAGCCCAACCATATCCATTCCTCCCGCCTCTTCGGCCATGGCGCCACCTACCGCCGCCTCGGCCTCCGCCTTCCTCTTCCTCTCCCCGCCGCGGCGAAGCCGCAACCACCTCAAGCTCAGGCCCCGGCCCGCCGCCACCCTCCTCTGCTCCTCCTCCGCCACCGCCTCGGCATCCTCCTCGCGCTCCCTCTCCGAGCAGCTCAAGCCGCTCTCCCGCACGCTCCTCCACGACAAGCCCACGCCGGTCGCCGCCGACCGCCCCACCCCGGAGCCCACCTGGGTGAACCCCTCCCGTCCCAAGCCCACCGTACTCTCCCTGCGCCGTCAGCGCCGTCGCTCCCCCTCCACGCACCCTTCCTCCGCCCCGCTCCAGCCGCTCCTCCGCGCCATCCGCACGCTGCCCGAGGACGCCGACCTCGCCGCCACCCTCGACGCCTTCTTCCCCCAGGGCTCCCCGTCCTCCCCCTCCGACGCGCTCCTCCTCCTCAACTACCTCCACCCGTCGTGGCGCAAGTCGCTCTCCCTCCTCGCCTGGCTCCCCCATGCCGAAGGTAGAAGAAGGCAAGGGACCTATCTACGAGAAGAAAGAAAGTTTAGGGGGTTATGAGTAATTGTTTAGGGGTGGGACATGTGGAGCCCACTGCCACGTCATCCAAAACCGTCGTCAAAACCAGTGAAGGGGGTAAATCAAACGGTTTCAATAGTTAGTGGGTAGTGAATGTCTGGTTTTCAAGATGAGGATTGAAATCCGAACACCACCTATACATGAGGGTTGTGGAATGGACTTTTTCCTTTTTTGTTGGACTAGTGGGCTGCATGAGTTTTATGATCTCTCCGGAGAGACGACGTGGGCTGCTTAAGTTGTTTCAGCATTTTTATAAAAGTTCATTTTACTTCCCTCATATCCACTTTGTCCGCGTAACCCTCATAACAAAGTTTTGATTCACTTTACCTAACTATTTCATGTGGTACAATCTACTCCTTAATTATATTTCTCTTTTATTTTTTCGTGTATGAGTTGAATTTTGAGTTAAAATTTTGTGAGCATATATATATATATATATATATATATATACACAACATGATGCCTTATGTTAAAAAATTACAGTAAGATTCTATTCATGGTTATCGTCATAGGTTAGGAGTCTTTAATACAGAATGATCCTAATGTACGAAATTGTACAAAATAATCATCAACTTTTTTAATGTATTTTTTAACATAGAGCATCATGTTATAAGTCAACTGATCAAATTTGAAATCAAAACTCAATTTGTACGTGAAGAAATAAAAAAAGCAATCTAATTAAGAGGTAGATTGGACTAAATGAAATAATTTGGAAGAGTAAAGTGAGCTTGACTTTTCCTTAGGAAGATAAGTGGAGCGCCACCCCCACCAGAGCAGCGCCGCCGCCCGAGGTGGAGCTCGAGCCGCCGCCGCCGCCGCCCGAGCCCATCCAGAGCAGCGCCGCTCGCCTGCCCGCGCCCAAGCGTTGCCACCCAATGCCACCAGAGCAGCGCCGCCCGCCCGCCCGAGCGCCGCCGCCCAAGCGGAGCTCGAGCCACCGCCGGAGATGCGCGTCGACCTCCGCCTCGCCAAGCCGAAGGTGACCCTATCGCGCGCCTGCACGCGACGGGAGCTCCACCAAGCCTGCACCACTAGAAACGCCACTGATTTGCGTTTCCCACTATACAGCTCGTACAATGCCTTTTGCACAACCCAAACCTGACTATCCTCTTGTACAGGCTACCAAACACCAGCGAATTGCATTACACAAGCCTAAATAGCCCATATGCAGCCTACCAAACGCCCCCTAAGTGTTCTGCTGAGCTAGTGGGCTGCATGAATTGTTTCAGCATTTCAACAAAACTGAAGCTCAGTTCATTCAGCATTCAGCAGACTGAAACTCTATAGCGGACAAGGCTGAAGCTACAGAATTCACCTACGAGGAAGATCGTTTACTCAAGGCATGCAGTAATTTTTTTTTATCGCGAATTGTTACCATGAAGATCCTTTCGTTTGTGGCAGCCTCATCTCATCTTGTTCAGGTCAGACAAAAACTGAATCTTCAGCATGTTCACCGCACAGGGATACTTGTTTACTGAACCTGAACCGCAGAGCCTTTTCCCAGAAACGAAATGCACACCAGTTCAGTTCACCATGACACACTTTGTCCCTGATGATGAAAGGAGGGAGACGACGCCAAGCAGGCACAAAAACAATAGGTTCAACAATTCACAGAGTAACTCTGAACTTTCGTTTCATGATTCGTGAATGCAGAGATGGAGCAGTCAGTACATGCCCAGCAGAATGAATTATACAATGATGTAATCAAGATGAAAATTGATGTGCCCTGAAGTGAGAACTGATGTACTGTTATTCTTTGATGATGCCAAGACAAAAAAAAAATCCTTGTGGTTCAATGCAGAAGATGAATTGTGACAAATGGTATTTTCCTCACTGCATTTTGATTTTCAACATTCACAGATATGAAGTGTCTTAGTCTGGATGTCTACCAGATTGGCCACAAAAGTAATATCAGAGCAATAAATTAACAAGTTCCTGGTTGTCCGATCTATTATACATAAGCCACAAGCCCACAAGAAACTGAACCACACAAATTCCAGATAGCAACAACACGGAGCATACAGAATTGCAGATTTCAGCTTTTCATCACAAGCAGGAATACCTGAACACAAAGTAAGAGATCAAGTAGGACTGTAGGACAATACAGGGGTTAACAGCTTATATACAAGCCCGGCAGAAATTATTGCAAATGGTCAAACTAAAAAGTTTAAGCGAAATTACTGCTTTAACAGAAGCCGTAAAGGCCAAGACTACCCCGTTTTCCCCTCTTGCTTCAGAACCTCTCACATGAGCAACCCGCACTTGGTCCTTCATCCGTACAAGCTGCTCCTAATGCTGCAGAAATTTACAAATCTTGAGAACAAATCAGATAATTAGGGAGTCAAAGTTACCACTAATAAACATTTGCATCTCCCCAACCAAACAGCTACATCTAAATAATTCACAGCAAAAGCAGTTAACAGCAAACACTCGCGCAATCTCAATTGAAGATAATGGAATCAAGATAAATATGTTCCTTAGTTTAGCATTGTAGTTAAGTCACATGGACACATCTGAGCTAATAGATGAACATGATGAAAGATAGGCGCGACAACAAATTAAATTAGTGGATTTTTTATTATCACTCCTGTTGCAGAATTCCATGGCTGAGGGTACCAGGGTAAGTTGTTATTAAAAGTGTACTGTCAGAGCATAACAATCAACAAGCAAAATAAATGAATAAACTCCTAGGCATATCCTCGTATCCAAATCCAACAAGTTTGAAAGATAGTCCAACATGAACTGATTTAGGTAGAATCAACCCAGTTTGACAACAGGTTGTGATACTCCATTCTACAAATTCATTACCCAGCATGTCATCCAAATTTGATGTTAGCAGCTAGCATATTACTTATTCTGAACATTTTAAAACTCAAAACTAAGCAATGCTGTACGCCAATACCTGGAGTGTCGAAGCTCATGTAAGGAATAACGGCGCGGATTCCTCTGCCCTCAATAACCTTCTTCGCCTTATAGGTCTTCAGATCAATACTGAAGAGCACACCATTCGCAGTCACAAAGGCAACACCGACGCCCTCCGCGAAACCAGCCACATATGGTGAGGCCAAGACAGCATCGACAGGGAGCAGCCCCTCAAGCTCAATGACTCTGTCTTGTGTCCATCCAGCATCGGGAGGACCAGACTTCCTCGACCACATGTAGATTTTGCCGCCATGTGCAGTGACGAGCCCCAGTCGACCCTCTTCCGCGCTTGTGAGCACACACAGCCCCAAATTGTGGTATGTCGGTGGTAGTTGAACCCAAGACATTTTGTGTGATTCCATGTCATACCTGAGGGCTTTGTCTTTCTTGACAAACCCAAAGTAGAGTACATTACCGATAAGCGCGCTGCGCATCAAGGGATCAATGCAGTCCCCTGTTCCCGGAGTAGACATTGCCTCGCTCCAGACAGCAGCATCGGATGAGTAGGTACAGATGCATGTTCCCCCATGGTTACTGGCCACCACAACCACGAGGAAGGGTCCATGGTGGCAATCGAGGTGATCGCAGGCGCCGCCGGCAGCGGAGCACAGGATCGCCCCGCCCCATATCGACCTCTTCCGCAGCAGGAGTGGCAGGTTCAGCTTCTTGCCCGTGATAGGATCCCAGACGGCGAGAGCGATGTGGGTACTAAAGCGATCCCCGGGGAATCGGAGGAGGACGCGGCCGTGGCGGGCGTCGAGCGCGCGCCAGGAGCCGCTCTCGGCGCGCGGCGAGCGGAAGGCGACCGCGGGCACGAAGCCGCCCACGGTGCGGCCTTCGTCGGAGATGGATCTGTAGTAGAAGCCCAGCGTGGGCGGCGTGCGGTGGCGCTCGCGGAACCGGCGGCGGAACCCGGGGCCCGAGACGAGGCGGCACCAGCGCTTGCAGACGAGCGCGGCGCGGACGAGGAGCGCGGGCTCGTGCGGCGGGAAGCGGAGGAGGATCTCCTCGATGAGCTCCTCCATCAGCTTCGGCGGCGGCGGCGCCATGATGGTTGGTGGCGGCGCGAGGGTTTGGTCCGTCGGGGTCGGGGTGCCGATCTGACCGATCCTGCTTGTCCTCGTCGCTGGCTGCAACGCCGATTGATTGCGATGCCGCCGGAGTTCGGGAGTTGGCGCGGCTGCCGGGATTCGAGGGGAGGGGAGGCGCGCCGCGTTGGGCGGCGCCGGCACCGGTGCTGGTGTCGTCTGGCTCTGGCGGCCGGCCGGATTGGGGGAATGGGAGTGGGAGTGGGGAATGCTGAGGCGTGGGCCCCGCGTGTCTGTGTCTGTGTTTTGTGGGCATTTGGGGATTTAGGCCCATTTAAGACACTTTGATGCGTCGTGGGCCCAAGTTCAATTAGAGCAGTTTCAGCATTTCAGTCGTAATGGAATGAGCCCAAACTGCTCAGAGCAATATACTTACTACGTTTTTTTTATCAATCGGCAATGCTCCTGCCTTTTTTTATATAAAAAAACGTTTTCCATAGGATGCTGAAAATCATTAGCTATTTGTAAGTTGCAGATTTTTTTTCCGAACCACACAGTACATACGCAGATGCTCACACACGCACGCAACTCTACCCAACAAGGAAATGCGTGAAAGTTCAGCTCAGCGTAACACACTTGGTTCCAAAAAAAGGTGGCCCTGCCGATCAACCACAGAATGAACACAGAACGGAAAATGGGGAATCACGGTTCAGTAAAGTCAAAAGGTAGTGATCCTGAACATTGTTCACGCTTGGTGACCGCCAGCTGCAGTCTTTGCTCCATTCAGACAGGAAGTTCAGAACAATACTGACGACTAATTCAAGGTCCACAACAGACAAGGCATCAACGATCGGAGCTTTGCATTTTGTGGCAGCCTCATCGTGTTCAGATCAGACAGAACCTCAACCATGATTCACCATCAGCACCTGCTGCAAATGCTTTCCATTCAGATTCAGACAGGAAACAGAACCAGAACACAAAGGCAGAAGCTACGGAATTCACCTAGGAAGAAGATCATTTGCTCAAGGCATGAAGGTTTTTTTTTTTTTTTTTTGTATCGTGAATTGTTACCATTAAGATCCTTGCATTTGTGGCAGCCTCATCTTATCTTGTTCAGGTCAGACAAACACTGAACCCAGAGTCATTTTATCCTTGCATTTGTGGCAGCTTCATCTCATCTTGTTCAGGTCAGACAAACACTGAACCCAGAGTCATTTTATCCAGGAGCTCTGAATCTTCAGCGTGTTCACCGCACAGGGTATATACCCCTTCTATTTACTGAAACTGAACCGCAGAGCCATTTCCCAGTAACGAAATGCACACTAGGAAGAGTGGTAGCAGTCAGAATGCATACCCATGATTCATTCATGGGCAGCCAGTACATGCCTAGCAGAACAAATTATACCACTACAGATGTAATCAAGATGAAAATTGATGTGCACTGGAGTGAAAACTGTTGTAAACTCCTTGTGGTTCACTGCACAAGCTAAATTGTGACAAATGGTATTTTCCCCTCACTCCATTGTGATCTTCAAGATTCACAGATATATAGTGTCTGACTGGATGTTTACCAGATTGGCCACAAAAGTAATATCACCATAATAAATTAACAAGTTCCTGGTCATCCAATCAATAACTCCATAAGCCCCAAGCCCACGTGGAGCTGAACTGCTGAACCACACGAATTATATGTAGCAACAACACGGAGCACAAAGAGATCAAGTAGGACAGTACAGGGGTTAACAGCTTACATACAAGCCAAGCAGAATTTATTGCCAATGATCAAGCTAAAAAGTTTAAGCGAAATTACCACTTAAGGAAACACAAGCCGTAAAGGCCGAGAAATCGCCAAATCTCACTGATGCAAAGGGTGCTGTTCCACCATAGATCTCAGTTTTTTTTACAGTTACTACTACCCAGTTTTCCCTCTTGCTTCAGAACCTCTCACATGAGTAGCTTATGTTTTTTAAGCACTTGAGCCACCCCCACTTGATCCCTCATCTGTACAAGCTCTCCTAATACTGCAGAAAATTACAAATCTTGAGAACCAAATCAGTATATTAAAGAACCAAAAGCTACCACTAATAAACATTTGCATCTCACCAACCAAACAGCTATATCTAAATTATTCACAGCAAAAGCAGTTAACATCAACACTGGCACAATCTCAATTAAAGATAATGGAATCAAGATAAAGGTACCCTCAGCCCTGGAGGTCTGCAACAGGAGTGAGAATAAAAATCTACCAGGGTAAGTTGTCAGAAGTGTACTGTCAGAGCATAGCAAGCAAAATAAAAGAATAAACTCCTAGGCATATTCTAGTATCCAAATCTAACAAGTTTCAAAGATGATCCAACATGAACTGATTTAGGTAGTATCAACCCAGTTTGATAACAGATTGTGACACTCCACTTCCATAAATTCATTACCCATCATGTCATCCAAATTTCATGTTAGCAGCTAGAATATTACTTATTCTGAACATTTTAAAACCAAGAACTAAGCAAGGCTGTTGTACGGCTATACCTGGAGTGTCGAAGCTCATGTAAGGAACAACGGCGCGGATTCCTCTGCCCTCGCAAACCTTCTTCGCCTTACAGGTCTTCAGATCAATAGTGAAGAGCACATTGTTCGCTGTCACAAAGATGACACCGATACCCTCCGCGAAGCCAACCACATCAGGTGAGGCCAAGACAACATCCATAGGGAGCAGCCCCTGAAGCTCAATTACTCTGTCTTGTCTCCATCCAGCATCAGGAGGACCAGCCTTCCTCCACCACATGTAGATTTTGTCACCATATGCGGTGACCATCCCGAGCTCACCGTCTTCCGTGGTTGTGAGCACACGCAGCTCGATAGTGTGGCATGTCGGTGGTAGTCGAACCCAAGACATTTCGCGTGATTCCAGATCATACCTGAGAGCTTTCTCTTTCTGGACAAGCCCAAAGTAGAGTGCGTTACCGACAAGCGCGCTGCGCATCAAGGGATCAATGAAGTCCCCTGTTCCCGGAGCAGACATTGCCTCGCTCCAGGCAGCAGCATCAGATGAGTAGGTACAGATGCATGTTTCCCCACGGTTACTGCCCACCACAACCACGAGGAAGGGTCCGCGGTGGCAATCGAGGTGATCGCAGGCGCCGGCGGCAGCTGAGCACAGGATCGCCCCGCCCCATCTCGCCCTGTTCCGCGGCAGGAGTGGCAGCATCCGCTTCTTGCGCGTGATGGGGTCCCAGACGGCGAAGGCCATGTCGGTACCGAATCGTTCCGCGGGGCATCGGAGGAGGACGCGGCCGTGGCGGGCGTCGAGCGCGCGCCATCTGCGGCTCTCGGCGCGCGGCGAGCGGAAGGCAGCGGCCGCGGGCACGAATCCGCCCACGTCGCCTTCGTCGGAGATGGCTCTGTAGTAGAACCCCAGCATGGGCGGCGTGCGGTGGCGCTCGCGGAACCGGCGGCGGAACCCGGGGCCGGAGACGAGGCGGCACCAGCGCTTGCAGACGAGCGCGGCGCGGACGAGGAGCGCGGGCTCGTGCGGAGGGAAGCGGAGGAGGATCTCCTCGACGAGCTCCTCCATCAGCTTCGGCGGCGGCGGTGCCACGATGGTTGGTGGCGGCGCGAGGGTTTGGTCCGCCATCGGGGGTCGGGGTGCCGATCTGACCGATCCTGCTTCCTCCACGTCGCTGGCTGCAACGCCAATTGATTACGCCGCCGCCGGAGTTCGGGAGTTGGCGCGGCTGCCGGGATTCGAGGGGAGGCGCGCGCCGCGTTGACTTGGGGGTGCCGGCGGCGGCTCTGGTGTCGTCTGGTTCTGGCGGTCGGTGGGGATGGGGAAATGGGAGTTGTTTTTTTAGGAGGAAAATGGAGTTTTTTTTTGAGCAAAGGGAGGAAAATGAATTTTTTTTACATTTCCCCCCCTCAATTTTGCAAAAATAAATGGTCCGTCCAAAAAATTGCAAAACTATACATCTCCTTACCGCCGTGGTCCACGGCGGCAGTAGGGTCCAGTCTGTTTTCAAAATTTTGTATCGATATATATATATCGATTATTTGACTATGAAGATGACTTCAATTGGAAGAACTTTGAATTACAAAGTTGTAGATCTCGTCGAAAACTACAATTTTCATATAAAGTTTACCTCCATCCGAGTTCAAACTAAAAAGTTACAAATTTTTGAAAACAGACTGGACCCCTACCGCCGTGGGCCACGGCGGTAGATGTATAGTTTTGCAAATTTTTTGGCGGACCATTTATTTTTACAAAAAAGAGAAAAAAAATGTAAAAAAAATTCTCGAGCAAAATGGAGTTGGTTGGACAGACCGGTTGAGGCGTGGGGGTGAGCCCATCGGGGTATAGGCCCATTTGAAACACTGAGTGAGATTCGTGGACGTATCCGGGCTACATGCAAGCATAGATTCAGCCCAAACGCTGCCCAGAAAAAACAATTCAAGGTGCAGATAGGGGGCTTTATGTCGTGAAATCGATGCCATGAATTTGCTTGTGTTCTGATTTCTACGGCCATCAAATACTGCTTGTCCACGACGATTTCACCATCGGCACCAGCTGTAACCTTGTTCCATCAGACAGGTGATCCAGTGCAGAACAACATACTGACGACTAATTCTTGGTATGCAACAGACAAAGGCGTTAATGATCATGCTCCGATCACGACTGAAGCTTTGCACTTTGTGGCAGCCTCACCGGCTTCAGATCAGACAGAACCTGAACCGTGATTCGCAATTCAGCACCTGCTGCAAATGCTTGCTCCATTCAGATTCAGGCAGGAAACAGAACCTGAACCACACTGATGAACTGCCCTGTCCAGGAAACTGAAACAAAGAAAGAGGGATGGAATTTTATCAGGCTTTGTGATATGCAGAGGTTCACCGGCACAGCTTTCAGCATCCCGCAGCAAGATGTAATCAAGATGAAAAATGATGCACTGGGGTAAAACTGACGTACTGTCTTTCCCCTTGTGGTTCAGTGCGCAAGCTAAAATCGTGACGAGATTCAAGGATATAAAGTGTCCGACTTTAGACATTTGCCAGGTTCGCCAAAAAAGTAAACATCACAACAATAAACTAACAAGTTTCTGGTTATCCAGTCAATTGTAAGCCACAAGATGCAGGAACTAGGAACAACATACATCATACGAAATTGCAAATTTCTGGTTTTCGTCACAAGCAGGAACACTGGAGCACACGACCACAGATCAACTAGGACAGCACAGGGGTTTAGAAGCTTACAAGCCAGACAGGACTTATAAACAAACGATCAAACGAAAAAAAGTTTTAAAGAAACTACTGCTTAAGAAACATGAACCGCAAAGGCTAAGAAATTAAGGCGTGCACCAATCTCGCTGATGCAAAAGGTGTGGTTCCTAGATCTTAACCATTACTACTTACCAGTTTTCCCTTGCTTCAGAACCTCCCACACAGGAGCACCATTTCATGCACTGGAGTCATCCACACTTGGTCCCTCAATTGTGCAAGCTGCTCCCGATACTGCAGAAATTTGCAAATTTTGAGAATGACATCAGATGATTAAGGAACTGAATTTACCATTGATGAACACTTGCTTCTCATCAACTAAACAGCTGTAGCGTATGATCCACAAAACAAGCAACAATTGCACACAATCATTAAAAGACAACAGACTTGATCAAGTCCAAGATAAATATGTCCCTTAGTTTAGTACTGATATCACCGTCCATTTGGATTTCGTTAAGTCACATGGGCACATCAGAGGTAATTGATGAAAAGGAACATAGATGGGCACGGCATCAAATTAAAAGTGATGGGATTTTTAATCTCCTTCCTACTGCATGCTTCACTGGCTGAGGCCTGAGGGTACCGTAATGTCAAAGCATAACAGATGAATAAACTCCTAGGAATTCAAAGATGGTCCAATATAAAAAGATTTAGGTAGGATCAACCCATTTTGATAACACATTGTGACACTACAGTACACTTCCATGACAGCATTTATCATCCAAATTTCATATTAGCAGCTAAAATATTACTTGTCCTGGACATTTTTTTTAAAGCAAAGCTGGACTGCTGGAGGCATATACCTGGAGTGTAGAAGTTCATGTAAGGAACAACAGCACGGATTCCTCTGCCCTTGCAAACCTTCTTCACCTTACAGGTCTTGAGATCGATTGTGAAGAGCACATTTCTCGACCTCACGAAAATGACACCGACACCCTCCGCGAAGCAAACCACATCTGGTGAGCCCAAGATGGCATCATTAGGGAACAACCTTTCAAGCTCAATGACTCTGTCTTGTGTCCATCCAGCATCTGCTTTAGAACCATCCTTCCTCGACCACATGTAGATTTTGTTGCCATGTGCGGTGGCAAGCCCCAGTCTACCATCCTCCGTGGTAGTGAGCACACGCAGCCCCAAATCGGAGCACGTCGGTGGTAGTTGAATCCAAGACATTTCACGCGATACCAAGTCATACTTGAGAGCTGTGTTTGTCGAAGGAAACCCAAAGTAGAGTGTGTTCCCCACAAGCGCGCCGCGCATCAAGGAATGCATGCGGACCTCGGTATCCTGAATTGAGATTGGATCACTCCAGGCTGCAGCATCGGATGAGTATGTGCAGAGGAAGGTCTTCCCAGATTCAGAACCCACAAAAACCACAAGGGTCCCCGGTGGCAATCAAGGTGGTCGCAGTCGCCGGCACCGGAGCACAGAACCACCGCGGTCCAGCTGTACGTGTCGTGGGGCGGGAAGGGCAGCTTCCTCTTGTCGTCAGTCATGGGGTCCCAGACAAGGAGCTCATGCTCATCCATGTCTGAGAATTCCAAGGGGCATCGGAGGAGGACACGGCCGTGGCGGGCGTCGAGCGGGCGCCAGGAGCGCATTTCGACACGTGGCGTGGAGAAGGCGGCCGTGGGCACGAAGCGGGTCGAGTTGGCGCCTTCGGAGACGGTGATGCCTCTGTAGAGGAATCCCAGAAGAGGCGGCGTGCGGTGGAGCTCGCGGAACCGGCGGCGGAAGCGGGGGCCGGAGATGAGGCGGCACCAGGGCTTGCAGACGAGTGTTGCGCGGACGAGGCGCACCGGCTCGTGCGGCGGGAAGCGGAGGAGGATCTCCTCGATGAGCTCCTCCATCAGCGCCGGCGGCGCCGCCATGCTGGTTGGTTGCGGCGCGAGGGTTTGGTCAGGGTGGGTGCCGACCTGACCAACCATGCCTGCGTGCTCCTCGTCGCCGATTGGCCGCATCCGGGCGCTGGTAGGGTGCCGCCGGCGACCGACGGGCTGCCGGGGTGAGTTGGGGTTCCGCCGCCGCCGCCGCCGAGGGTTAGGGTTGGGGGGAAGAAGGGAATAGGGTGGCGTTGTAGAACCCTGACGGAGAGGCGCGGCCGCCGGAATACGGGAGGCGGCGCGGCGGCCCTTTGGGGTGGAGGCGGCGCCGGGCTCTGGCAGCCGGCGGCGGACGTGGGGAAATGGGAGTGAACTGAGGCACTGAGCTTTTCTATTGCAACCAGTCGGAAAAAGTCTAGATACCCCCCTAACGTATCAATGATAGATTACTTCACCCCTCACCTTTAAAATCAGGTATTGTGCACCCTAAAGTAGTTGAAACCGGTTAAATAACCCCCTACGGCTGTTTTGCAGGCCGGTTTTGGCTTCGTGGCGTGCCACGCTGGCTCCTTCTCCATGCCGGATGCCTGGCCCAATCAAAATGGCGGGAAGACATGGATCTTTTCCTCCGGAACCGAAAGTACTAGACCGTCCACACTCGTGGAACTTCAAAACCTCATTCAAAACAGAATATTCTGTCCTCGTCATCGAGATTCTCTCCTTCATATTCAATTCTCCCGCATCCATCTCCCTTTATTTCAGGCTATTTCAGGCTGAGTTGGTACCCTCCTTGCCCTATTGTTTCTTCCAAGCTGAGTAGTAAGACCATCTGCACCGGTGCCTTTATCCGTCTCCTCAGGAGACGAATAAAGGATTTTGGCCTGCAGCGGCATCCTTCATCCCGGACGGGATTTCCCAGGGGGCTCCCGTCTCCTCTAGATCCCAAGGAGATGCGGACTCCTTCATCCTAGGCGGGGCCCGCGCTGCTCGTCCTCTCCCGCGCCATCCCAACCACCGGGGAGATGTCCGCCGTCGAAGCCCGCTTCCGCCCGCACACCGTCACCACCGAGCAGAACCTGCGCCGTCGCCGGAGGAGCTTCGCCCGCACGCTGTGGCTGCGGCCGACCCGGAAGAGCTTCGCTCGCACGCGCCACACCCCACCGCCGTCACATCTGATCCAGGCCTCCGCGGATGCGCCGCCGCGCGCGAGGTCCTCCGCGGATGCGCCACCCCGCGGGGTGTGAGGTGTATTTTAATGCTGACAGGTGGACCCGTTGTATGGAGGAGAGTTATAAAGGGAGATGGATGCGGGAGAATTGAATATGAAGGAGAGAATCTCGATGACGATGACGGAATATTCTGTTTTGAAGGAGGTTTTGAAGTTCCACGAGTGTGGATGGTCTAATACTTTCGGTTCCGGAGGAAAAGATCCATGTCTTCCCGCCATTTTGATTGGGCCAGGCATCCGGCATGGAGAAGGAGCCAGCGTGGCACGCCACGAAGCCAAAACCGGCCTGCAAAACAGCCGTAGGGGGGTATTTAACCGGTTTCAACTACTGTAGGGTGCACAATACCTGGTTTTAAAGGTGAGGGGGTGAAGTAATCTACCATTGATACGTTAGGGGGGTATCTAGACTTTTTCCGCAACCAGTCGGTACTCAAGCTCAGCTTGCAAATTTCGTTCGGAAAAAAAAGGTTGTCCTTTGCCATTCAGACAGAGAAGACGAACAATGGGGAATTCATTATGGTTCAGTAAGTCGAAAATTGACAACCCTGAACGTTGTTCATGCTTCGTGATCGCATTGAAACAAGCAAGAAGAACCATATATGATCTCACTAACACCACCAGCTACAAACTTGCTCCATTCAAGCAGGTGATCAAGTGCACATCCATACTGACGACTGATGAACCGTTACAAGAAAAAAAAATGGATCAATACTCGGTTTCGATGTTTATCAGGTTTAGCCAAAAAAAGTTAACAATGGATTGCTTCTGCCTTTGCTAGATGCACAACGACACAAGAGGTCAAACCACACTTGACTGTGTAAAAATAACATGGAGCCAAGCATACAAAATTGCAGTATTTCAATTTCATGATGCACATTTTCTTTGGCCTAGAAACTTTCAAAAGGAATGAATGATACACACGTTTCAGGTTTTCACTCTGAAGGCAGAAATATTGTCACAGATTAAGTAGAGCAAAGCAGAAATACTGTCACAGATTAAGTACAGAAATGCAAGGAGCTTAGATACAAGCCTGATAGCCCGTTAGAACTTGAAACGGACGATTAAGCTGACAAGTTTAAGAGAAACTACAGCTTCAATAACACAAACCCTGAAGGCCAGCACCAATCCCACTGATGCTAAAAGTGCCCCCACCATAGACACCATGTCCCCTGATTACCATTACTACTACTACTCGATTTTCCAATGAGCACCTTTTTTGTTTTTCATGCACCTGAGGCACACACGCTTGATCCTTCATTAGTACAAGCTGGTTCCAGTGCTGCAAAAAATTTAGAAAATTTGAAAACAAAGTCAGCTGATTGAGTGATCAAATTTGCCCTCCATGAGTGCTTGTAGAAGCAACCAAACAGCAGTAACTTTTTATTCACAGCACCATTTGTACGAACTCATTAAGATAGTACGCCCTTAAGTTTAATGCCGATATAATAGATGAACATGATTAAAGATAGGGACAGACTAGAAGCAAATCAAAGAATGGCTTTTTTTGTTGTCCCTCCTACAGCATACCTTCCTGGCTGAGGGCTAAGTTATCAGAACATTTAGGCAATCAACTCGGCTTGACATTAAATTGCAAAATTCCACATTCAGAGTAGTAGTAATTATTCCACATACAGTTATTATTGATCTGTAACATCCCTGATGTTACTTAAGTTGAGTACTTCAATTACTCATGATAATCAAGTTTAATTAGTCCCTAAGCATGTTTTGCTTGATTGTGCACACTTTTGCACTTAAACCCTTGGTCAAACTCTCAAATCATGATCAAACCCCTAGAGCTCCAAAAGGCTGATTCGGTTTTCTTACGCGTTCTCCAAATTTCTCTATAGAAGTTCAAAATCGGCCAATATAAAAGTTGTTCCTTATTTCTGTGAACACATTTTTCATAATTGGCGGACATTCCAATTTTGAGTGCAAAGCCGCTTAAATTTGTGTTGAAGCTGCTGCGCACAGTAATTTCAGGGCCGAGATTTTTGCTGAAGTTCAACGCGCTTTTACCACAAATCCGTTGAGCAAAAGACATGTCGCCCTATGTGAAAGTTGTAGGTCTATAGATCCTCTACAACTTTTATTTTTGGAGATTTTTCACTTAGTTGGCATTTTCGGGAGTTATTCATTTTTGAAGAGGATTAAACGGAGTAGAAATTGAGCCGGGCGACGTCGTTCCCGCACCCTGGTGCGCGCGCATGCGTTCCTGATGCGCCGGCCACGTGTCGAACCTGCGATGCTCCGGCGTACGGCGCTTTGTAGACGTCGCTGTGGACCACGGAAGGGCCGTGGAGACTTCGCCCTCCCACGGGACCGTATGCCGCGCCTAGGGCCATATCGCGGCCTGGCCGCAGGCCCAGGCGGCCACGCGCCGGCGTGTGCGACGCCGCGGACGCGTGCCCGCGCATGCAGGGCGCCCACCTGTCCAAATCGCGCGCTAAGGGTCCTGTGGCCTTGCCCAGGTCAGCCCCGTCCTCGCCCTGTTTCGTTTCACGTGCGCGCAGAGCTCCGGCCAAGCGAAGCAGAGTTCCGCCGCCGCTGTCCTCTGGCGCCGCCGTCAAGCACCCTCTTCCGACCACAGTCCGCGCCACCCGAGCTGCCCCTCTCCTTCCCCTGGACCTCCTGCATCCACCGTCCGCGCCACAACCCGGCATTGAGGCCGCCGTCGCCGGAGCGCCCAGTCCCGGCGGCCGTCACCTCTGCGCGCCGCCGAGGGGGGTCACCGGCTGCACCGCCGGCCGGGCCAGCCACGCCGGCAGCACCAGGTGAAACCCCTGGTCACATCCCGGCCGCTCACCCGAGCCAGCTGCCCCTGTTCCGGCCGCCGGCGGCAGCCCCTGCGCCGGCAGGGGCCCATTCGCTTTGATTTGATTCCTTGTAAGGAGTTTTGTGCAAGGGAAGGACCCGGTTGTAATTTCGGAAAAATAGTTTAAGGGTCTCTGTGTAAATGTAATCTAGGGTTTTTGGCTGCAACTTTAAAAATTCGTAGAAAATTGTAGAAAAATTATAAAAATGCAAATCTAATTTTGTTGGGTTTCTGGTGAAGAAACCTATCTTTTCTAGAAAGCATGTATAGGGTTTTTCTGTGGAGTTTATGAATGAAAATTCAAACTCAGTTTGAAGTGTTTTTAGTTTAGTTTAAAATATACACATGCTATGGACTTGAATTTTGGATATGTTGCTCTTTATGGCACGTCTAGATTTGTGACCAAAGTTGGCATGATTTTGATGTGTAGATAATTAGTTATGATTTATGTAAGCTCTATGCTAGTTTAATCTTGATGCTTTTTATAACCCCTTTAATAAACGTTTCTTTAAGCACAAGTGCACCCTAGGGCTTTGTCTTGATTAATAGTGCCTCTGGTAGAATGGATGTGATTTTAGGATATGTTTTGACATGTGTTTTGGAATTAATCTTGTGTAGGAGTTTAAATTCAAATTTTCAAAAAATAATTTGAATCTGCACCTATGCTTTGGTCAAAGGCTTAGATTTGACATGTATGACTTGTAGGAGAAAGTTGAGATCAAAAAGTTTAGTAAATCTTTTTATATGAATTAATGGTGTTTTACTAGGTTAAAATTTGTCTTTTTCGTATAAATTAATATATAAATGATCTTAAGCTAGATTTTGGTTTGTGAACTTAAAATAGGCATATGTTGCTGTATGCAAAATCTTAGGCTCATTTGAGGTGTTTTTGTTTTAATATGGATTTATGGTTGAAAGACTTGATTTATGTAATTAAATAAAGAAATGAATTTAAGGTGTCAAAATTGAGAAAGCTTGTCATGGTTCTGTTTTTGAATGTTTAATCACACTCCCTTACTGTTTTGTAAAGTTAAATACTTTAGTTTGCTTAAATATATACACAGTCACCATCAAAGTTAACCTTTAATTAACCTCTCACACCCTCACTTAATGCATATGCATGTGTACGTGTAGATTTACCGAACGGTACATACACGCTGACCCAGGAGGGTGAAGGGGCAGTTGATGGTGAAGTGAACCAGCTTAGTGTGCAGCAAGACCTGGACCAAAGTCCAGAAGAGCCCAAGGCTAGTGCTAACATAGAAGAAGGCAAGCTCCGGATGCATCTAACCCTTTTTCTAAATTTATACCTTTACTTTTCGTATTTTGTTATGATTTGTGCATTTAAGTTTCAGGAATTGATTTGAAACCTAGATGCATGATCCTTAGGACTCCTATGCTCTTTTACTAGTATGTTAGGAACGCTAGTGCCATGCTTTAAGGACACGGTACAAGTCGAGTAATGACTCATTGCTCGCGAGATATAGGATGATTATGTTGGAATCATAAGTTGGATAAATTGACTCGCTCATGTGGTAAGAGCAATGGGTTCGGTCTCGACCGAGTAGCATGGTGCTGGTCTAAGCTATTGAACGTACCAAGTGCTTATCGGGAATGGGACCGGTAAGCCTAGTACCTAATGAACCAGTGCGGGAATTTTATTGCTACTAATCTTGAGATGCGTCTCCCGGTTCGCTACCGGCAGTGCAAGTGTGATTCTGGACGTGCCATGTTTGGGCATACCAGTAAACCTTGTACTTAGGACTGTATCATCTTTTCCTAATCTGAGGAATGACGGGAACCGCCTGGTTGGGGTAGACACTGCACTTGGTCTACTTTCTTCCGTGTATCTTGGGTTTACCTTGCAAGGATATAAATCAATCGATCGTCGGTCACTTGCCGTTATCTGAGTCGGCTTGACCACTGGCTACCCCATGTTTATTTATGGAACATTTCGGATTAATATTGTTGGATGATTAATCTTGTTTGTACAACCATGCTTGCTTAGCTAGGTGCTTACCTAGAATGGTTAACATACTAGAACTTGAGCTAAAATTTGAAAGTAAGGATCAACTCTTAGTTGCTTTTGGCAAAACAAACCCACCAGCCAAAAAGCCTTGCATGTCTAGCTGTGTCTTTTATTTTTGTCGGGTCAGTCTTGCTGAGTATTAGTATACTCAGCTTTGCTTTTATTGTTGTTTTCAGGTAATCCCATCTGGCCTGGATCTATTCCAGATGGTTGGGAACTTGAGTGGGAGAACGATGTTGATGAGTGATACTCTATGGATGGCCTCCCATGTGTATCTTCCGCTAGATTTATTTCCGCTGTTTAAACTCTGAAACACCTTTACTTTCATGTACGAAAACCTGGTTTGTAATAATGTGAACTTATGAACTTTTATGTAATGTAATGTTGTACTCTGGTCCCGCCTTCGTGTGGGCTTAGCGCATAATTCGATCCTGTGTAAGTAATTTACCGGGCATGCCCCGGCAGAGGCGACAGAATAGTTCTTTATTATTTCTTAATGGCCAGGTGGACAGGCTTAGGCGATAATACGGAATTATTTTGGGTGGTTCTGTCACAGCTGGTACCAGAGCGAGATTATGCACCAGAGTAATTAAAACACCTTAACAAACTTGTTTTTGGAATAAAATTTGCCAAGATTAATAATCTTGCTAAGTGAGTAGGACGTTAAGGTCTAATCTAGTCCGAGAGGCCCTAGAGGGAATTTTTGGGTTCTTTCAGGTGGCTAGTACTCTATGGTGTATTTAATCTGACTTCCAGCACATTTTATTCCTGTCAAAACTTACTTTCTTGCACAACCATACTAGTTCATCATGTTTTGCCATACGTGGTGGTACCATAGGAAAGTCCTGTGAGGGACTAGTGGGACCTATTCCAATGGGTCCCACGTCGCGTATGTGTCTAGCCATGTTTTGCCATACATGTGCGAACCCGCAATAGGCGGAAAGGACAACTCCATTCAAACGGAGGTGTCCGAGGTTGGACGCTGTCCATGCAGCGGCTTTACGCATGGTTACCGTTTCTATAGTGAACGGTAATGAATGTGGACGCTTTTGTGAGTGCTGGCACAAAAGGTCTTGAATATCTGTGATTTTCTGTAGGTACACTAATCACGGTTGTTAGGTACGGTAATTAAGAACGAATAGTTTTCGACTAGCTATTATAGGGAGAGACGTATATATGCCTTGCCACCGGCACTAACCTCGTTTTAAGCCTAAAAGCTTTGTGAGGAAGTTTAGGACGCTTTTTGCATCATGAAAAAGCTATCAAACCAAAACTGAACTTAAATCATGTGTTGCTTGGTCTCTATTTAATTTGTGTTTCTTAAGGACCAATCATGCTAGTTTGATGCTTTAATGAGGTGTTAAGCAAAGATTGTAACTAGATGCTATCCAAATTTTTCTAAGGATTATCTAGAAAATTTCTGGCTAGGTGCTCTTTAGGGAAATGGTTCATCACCTAGTTAAGATTGATCTCTGAAATTCTCATGATTTTAGGATGCTTAAAACTGAAGTTATGATCAATTTTGCTAGGCAAGGTCATGCTGAAATACTGTTGAAATTTCTGAGTTAAGCTGAAAACTTAAATTTTTACACCTAGTTCCAAGAAGAATTTGACCAGGGAATCTATAAGAAATATGATCCATTTATAGCCTACTTTGTGCTGACAAAATCTCATGGTCATAGGGTTCTTAATTTTTGAGATATGATCTTTTTAATGAAGCACTGTCCTGCTGAAATTTCTGGGCAATAGCACTCTAAAACTTGATCAGTTAGACCTTTTCCAATCTGAATTGGTACAACCTTTGAATACCAAAAAAAATGTGAGTTATAACATCGTCGAGTTGCTCACAAAATTTCAGCATTTGTGCATGTGTTTACTAAGAGTTATCAAATTTTTAGTAAACCTCTGTTCTGCTGAATTCCTGAGGTGCATCGATCTGAATCATGCTTAGTTAGGCCTTCTTCCCAGCAGTTTTATCTTGGCCTTTGAATACCAAAGTTGCTAGATATCTTCCTTTCAGTATCCTCGTAAAATTTTTAGCACCATGGCTTTGCTGTACCGAGAGTTGTGGACTTTTTCGTGACTCTCGGCCTGCTGAAAAACAACAGGAACAGAACTCCGGTAGGTGTATTTTTTTAGGCATGAGGATCTCAGCTTTTGGTCTCAAGTTAAACACCAATGTGATAGCTTATGAACCTACGCTCTTGCTGATCGAAGTTCAGCAAGGTTCGATTTTTGAGCTGAAAGTTATTAACTTATTGTTTCAGAGTAGCGGTAATTGAATTCTTGGGCATTATTAACCTCCCAACCTTGAAATCTTCCTTCTTAACCTTGCTTATCAAGTTTTGAGTAAATGATAACTTTAACACAAAGTGTCAATATCTTCTTGTCTACGTAATGAGCATAACCATATCCTTATCAAGTCAACTGGAATCCCGTTGTACTCTTTTTGTTGCTTCTATACACTTTCACTAGTTTATAAGCAATTCCTCAATTTCCTTTGTCCAGGAAATGTCGATCACCCAAATTTTCTGGCATTGATGTCTCTACACTTACCACTCTTACTTTTCTGTCCTTGACCATGAAACCCTTGTGCTTGCTCGCAAATAATAAAAACCTGGTTATAAAGCATCAACACCGGTTGGTAAGCACGTGAGCATCATCACCGCATGCATATCTTGCAACCTTAATGACATAAATCATGAGCATGGAAAATGCATTGCACAACATGTGCATTTGGGACATTAGATGAACTAATATGCATATGTCCTGACGGATTTCCACCTTTCTACTCTATCGCCCTTTTTGCTGGTGATGTTGTTGTTCCATAAACGAAGGTGCCGCGACGGAACCTAGGGTATCATGTGTGCTGCAGTCATGTGATTACCACCAGGAGCGCGCTAGGTATCTTGGTTTTTGAGAATGCGACTCACCGCACCTATTACTTCACAACTCTATGTTTATCCACTCTACCTTGACTAACCTCATGGGTGAAGCAAGTCATGCTGACATTGCATCATAAGCACCATACCTCATAAGCGTATGCATCACTCGTTCATCAGCATATGCATCATCATGCGTGCACTACATCAAGCACATATCCTGTGCATCTCTCACTATGCATCATGACATATGCACCATAAGTTCATATGCATAAATATCATATGCTCATATACATGTACATCATACCATGCACTCATCATTGAGCATCATCATGTGCACCATCCCATGGTTGCACCAATCATTTATATGCATTGACATTGCAATCCTACATCGTCGGTGCATCATTTCTAAAATATAAAACCATTGCACCTTTAATAACAGGAAGGATATCACACTAAATCACTAACTCAATAAGCTATGAGCAAGTTTGTTTTGAAATTTTTGGCCTCCCTGTGCCATTTTCCTATCTTCCATTTTTGCTACTCATGAGAAACTTGTTGCTAATTGCTCTCTAAAATTTTGGTTTCCTTAAATATTCTTTTAAATTAACTTTCAACTCCTTGAGTTACCACCACACTTCTGGTTACTCTCAGAAGGAAATTATTGAATTCTTAAGAGAACCACCCTTGCAGAACGTGTTTATTGACGATCCTTTAGTTAAGGAAATCCTTATGGAATCCCCGGATCGAGTTCTCTGACCTCCCGATCTATTGCTACGATTCCTTATTAATTGTTTCTGTACTTGGATTTTTGTTCTCTTAAGGAAACTGATCGGATCCTCATAAAATTTTAGGGTAATGAACTCCACTAGAGGAGGGCCGGTCAATCCTCAACCCAAAGAAATGTCCCCATCCTTTCCACCACCACAGTATGTGGTGGATATCTTTGCCAACACCATGGAAATTTTGGAGGGCCAAAATTTGATGTTAAGCCAACTAGTGCAAAATGTCATCCATAATCGTTGTCAAGGGCTATCGCAAACTAGTCTATCCGACAGTCTCTCCCAAGCAATATCAGAATCTATTATGGAGCAAGTCTATCTATTCAATCTATTGATGAATCATGAAGCTCAAAATCAACAGAACCAAGATTCCAACCAACAATTTCTAAATTCACTCCTATCATCATCACAACTTCCTATGGACCTTAGGAAGGAAGAAAGAAGAAGTAAGAGTCACAAGCGAGTTTTGCCTGAGGTGGATTTAATGGGTGGGAAATCACCTGCACCGAATTTCCTTCACATGCTAAAAAGCAGAGCAACAATGCTGGTACGACAACACATGATCACGGTGCACGCTTTTGCTACAATTGTAAACAGCCTGGGCATTTTGTCAAGAAGTGTCCGAAACCTCCGCTGGGCAAGACTAATCAAACTAAGAAGAAAAGATGCAAGAGACTTCGCACCCAAGCTCAGAAGAGCATGCTCAAAGTCACGACTCCAATAAATCCGTCAAAAAGAGCACCGACAACGACGGGTACATCTCATATCCGACACCACTTCTCTCCTACTTTTGTCTCCTCTAATCTTGTTATCGAATCTCGGGACGAGATTCCTTTTAAGGGGGGTAGTTTGTAACATCCCTGATGTTACTTAAGTTGAGTACTTCAATTACTCATGATAATCAAGTTTAATTAGTCCCTAAGCATGTTTTGCTTGATTGTGCACACTTTTGCACTTAAACCCTTGGTCAAACTCTCAAATCATGATCAAACCCCTAGAGCTCCAAAAGGTTGATTCGGTTTTCTTACGCGTTCTCCAAATTTCTCTATAGAAGTTCAAAATCGACCAATATAAAAATTATTCCTTATTTCCGTGAACACATTTTTCATAATTGGCGGACATTCCAATTTTGAGTGCAAAGCCGCTTAAATTTGTGTTGAAGCTGCTGCGCATAGTAATTTCAGGGCCGAGATTTTTGCTGAAGTTCAACGCGCTTTTACCACAAATCCGTTGAGCAAAAGACATGTCGCCCTATGTGAAAGTTGTAGGTCTATAGCTCCTCTACAACTTTTATTTTTGGTGATTTTTCACTTAGTTGGCATTTTCAGGAGTTATTCATTTTTGAAGAGGCTTAAACGGAGTAGAAATTGAGCCGGGCGACGAGGTTCCCGCGCCCTTGTGCGCGCGCATGCGTTCCTGATGCGCCGGCCACGTGTCGAACCCGCGATGCTCCGACGTACGGCGCTTTGTAGACGTCGCTGTGGACCACGGAAGGGCCGTGGAGACTTCGCCCTCCCACGGGACCGTACGCCGCTCCCAGGGCCATATCGCGGCCTGGCCGCAGGCCCAGGCGGCCACGCGCCGGCGTGTGCGACGCCGTGGACGCGTGCCCGCGCATGCAGGGCGCCCACCTGTCCAAATCGCGCGCTAAGGGTCCTGTGGCCTTGCCCAGGTCAGCCCCGTCCTCGCCCTGTTTCGTTTCACGTGCGCGCAGAGCTCCGGCCAAGCGAAGCAGAGTTCCGCCGCCGCTGTCCTCTGGCGCCGCCGTCAAGCACCCTCTTCCGACCACAGTCCGCGCCACCCGAGCTGCCCCTCTCCTTCCCCTGGACCTCCTGCATCCACCGTCCGCGCCACAACCCGGCATTGAGGCCGCCGTCGCCGGAGCGCCCAGTCCCGGTGGCCGTCACCTCTGCGCGCCGCCGAGGGGGGTCACCGGCTGCACCGCCGGCCGGGCCAGCCACGCCGGCAGCACCAGGTGAAACCCCTGGTCACATCCCGGCCGCTCACCCGAGCCAGCTGCCCCTGTTCCGCCCGCCGGCGGCAGCCCCTGCGCCGGTAGGGGCCCATTCGCTTTGATTTGATTCCTTGTAAGGAGTTTTGTGCAAGGGAAGGACCCGGTTGTAATTTCGGAAAAATAGTTTAAGGGTCTCTGTGTAAATGTAATCTAGGGTTTTCGGCTGCAACTTTAAAAATTCGTAGAAAATTGTAGAAAAATCGGAAAAATGCAAATCTAATTTTGTTGGGTTCCTGGTGAAGAAACCTATCTTTTCTAGAAAGCATGTATAGGGTTTTTCTGTGTAGTTTATGAATGAAAATTCAAACTCAGTTTGAAGTGTTTTTAGTGTAGTTTAAAATATACACATGCTATTGACTTAAATTTTGGATATGTTGCTCTTTATGGCACGTCTAGATTTGTGACCAAAGTTGGCATGATTTTGATATGTAGATAATTAGTTATGATTTATGTAAGCTCTATGCTAGTTTAATCTTGATGCTTTTTATAACCCCTTTAATAAACGTTTCTTTAAGCACAAGTGCACCCTAGGGCTTTGTCTTGATTAATAGTGCCTGTGGTAGAATGGATGTGATTTTAGGATATGTTTTGACATGTGTTTTGGAATTAATCTTGTGTAGGAGTTTAAATTCAAATTTTCAAAAAATAATTTGAATCTGCACCTATGCTTTGGCCAGAGGCTTAGATTTGACATGTATGACTTGTAGGAGAAAGTTGAGATCAAAAAGTTTAGTAAATCTTTTTATATGAATTAATGGTGTTTTACTAGGTTAAAATTTGTCTTTTTCGTATAAATTAATATATAAATGATCTTAAGCTAGATTTTGGTTTGTGAGCTTAAAATAGGCATATGTTACTGTATGCAAAAGCTTAGGCTCATTTGAGGTGTTTTTGTTTTAATATGGATTTATGGTTGAAAGGCTTGTTTTATGTAATTAAATAAAGAAATGAATTTAAGGTGTCAAAATTGAGAAAGCTTGTCATGGTTCTGTTTTTGAATGTTTAATCACACTCCCTTACTATTTTGTAAAGTTAAATACTTTAGTTTGCTTAAATATATACACAGTCACCATCAAAGTTAACCTTTAATTAACCTCTCACACCCTCACTTAATGCATATGCATGTGTACGTGTAGATTTACCGAACGGTACATACACGCTGACCCAGGAGGGTGAAGGGGCAGTTGATGGTGAAGTGAACCAGCTTAGTGTGTAGCAAGACCTGGACCAAAGTCCAGAAGAGCCCAAGGCTAGTGCTAACATAGAAGAAGGCAAGCTCCGGATGCATCTAACCCTTTTTCTAAACTTATACCTTTACTTTTCGTATTTTGTTATGATTTGTGCATTTAAGTTTCAGGAATTGATTTGAAACCTAGATGCATGATCCTTAGGACTCCTATGCTCTTTTACTAGTATGTTAGGAACGCTAGTGCCATGCTTTAAGGACACGGTACAAGTCGAGTAATGACTCATTGCTCGCGAGATATAGGATGCTTATGTTGGAATCATAAGTTGGATAAATTGACTCGCTCATGTGGTAAGAGCAATGGGTTCGGTCTCGACCGAGTAGCATGGTGCTGGTCTAAGCTATTGAACGTACCAAGTGCTTGTCGGGAATGGGACCGGTAAGCCTAGTACCTAATGAACCAGTGCGGGAATTTTATTGCTACTAATCTTGAGATGCGTCTCCCGGTTCGCTACCGGTAGTGCAAGTGTGATTCTGGACGTGCCATGTTTGGGCGTACCAGTAAACCTTGTACTTAGGACTGTATCATCTTTTCCTAATCTGGGGAATGACGGGAACCGCCTGGTTGGGGTAGACACTGCACTTGGTCTACTTTCTTCCGTGTATCTTGAGTTTACCTTGCAAGGATATAAATCGATCGATCGTCGGTCACTCGCCATTATCTGAGTCGGCTTGACCACTGGCTACCCCATGTTTATTTATGGAACATTTCGGATTAATATTGTTGGATGATTAATCTTGTTTGTACAACCATGCTTGCTTAGCTAGGTGCTTACCTAGAATGGTTAACATACTAGAACTTGGGCTAAAATTTGAAAGTAAGGATCAACTCTTAGTTGCTTTTGGCAAAACAAACCCACCAGCCAAAAAGCCTTGCATGTCTAGCTGTGTCTTTTATTTTTGTCGGGTCAGTCTTGCTGAGTATTAGTATACTCAGCCTTGCTTTTATTGTTGTTTTCAGGTAATCCCATCTGACCTGGATCTATTCCAGATGGTTGGGAACTTGAGTGGGAGAACGATGTTGATGAGTGATACTCTATGGATGACCTCCCATGTGTATCTTCCGCTAGATTTATTTCCGCTGTTTAAACTCTGAAACACCTTTACTTTCATGTACGAAAACCTGGTTTGTAATAATGTGAACTTATGAACTTTTATGTAAAGTAATGTTGTACTCTGGTCCCACCTTCGTGTGGACTTAGCGCATAATTCGATCCTGTGTAAGTAATTTACTGGGCATGCCCCGGCAGAGGCGACAGAATAGTTCTTTATTATTGCTTAATGACCAGGTGGACAGGCTTAGGCGATAATACAAAACTATTTTTGGCGGTTCTGTCACATGATCCTACTCTCCAAAATAGCATGCTAGTGACTAAATTACTACTCACTCTGAATATTGTAAAAACAAAATCCAAGCAAAGTTGTACCTGGAGTGTAGAAGCTCGTGTAAGGAACGACAGAGTAGATGTTTCTGCCCTCGTAAACCTTTTTCACCTTTTTTGTGTTTACATCAATCATGAAGAGTACAAGTTCTGCCCTTAAGAAGAATACACCGGCAGCATCCGCAAAGCCAACCAGAAGATCATCAGTAGGACTAGGAAGCAGCGGGTCAAGCTCAATGACTCTGTGTGGCGCCCAGCTACATCCAGAACCAGCTTTCAATTCATGTACAGCGGCAAATCCCAGCCCACCGTCAAGCACAAAATGCCGCCAGGAGGTGTATGTATCGGGCAGTCCAATTACCGACACATTGTGCGATTCCAAATCATACTCCAGAAGTATTTCTAGTGTCGGAAACCCAAAGTAGAGTGCATTCCCCACAAGCACGCTGGGCATGAAATCGACAATGTCCACCACCGGCTGCTCTATGGTGATCAGGTCGCTCCATGTAGCACCACTTGATGAATAGGTGCAGATGGACACATCCCCAGAAGCTGCAGAGGCTAGAAAAACCACGAGGAAAGGTCCACGGTTGCAATCGAGGTGGTTGCAGGGGACGCGGGCCGCGCAAGTGACCGCCGCCGTCCAGGAGAACAGGGACCACTGAAGGTTGGGAAAGGGCAGCGCAATCTGCTCGTCGGTGATGGGGTCCCAGACCACAAGGGCGTCCCCACGGCACTGGAGCATGACACGGCCGTGGCGGGCGTCGAGCACGCTGCTGCGCCGGAGGCCGGCGTCCGGCGCGCGGAAGGCGGCGGCAGCCTCCGCGGGCACGAAGTAGGAAGTGTTGTCTACCTCCAAGATGTTGCAGAAGAACCCAAGCGTGGGCGGCGTGCGGTGGAGCTCGCGGAACCGGCGGCGGAAGGCGGGGCCCGAGACGAGGCGGCGCCAGCGCTTGCAGACGAGCGCGGCGCGGACGAGGAGCGCGGGCTCCTGCGGCGGGAAGCAGAGGAGGACCTCCTCCTCGAGCTCCTCCATCAGCGGCGGCGCCGCCATGCTGGGTGCGGCGGCCGGCGCGAGGGTTTGGTCGGCGGCGGCGGCAGCGGCAGCGGGGAGTAGAGTGGGAGCCTCTCGATCTGATTCTGCTGAATTTTTTTTAAATATTTTTTTATCTCTATTTTGCAAAAATAAATGGTCCGCCAGAAATTTTGCAAAACTATACATCTGCCGCCGTGCCCCACGGCGGCAGGGACATACCGCCGTGCGGCACGGCGGTAGGGGCCGTGGCCCACGGCCAAACGTGGGCCCGTAGCTTGCGGTGGACATACCGCCGTAACCCACGGCGTTAGGGACATACCGCCGTGGGCTACGGCGGCAGGTCGGCCACGGCGGCAGCAGGCCTGGTACCGCCGTGCCCCACGGCGCTAGGAACTTGCTGCCTATATAAGACCGAAATTCAGCCGAAAATGTCATAATAATTCGAAAAAAAGAAAGAGAGGGGGAAGAGGAGGAGGGAGTGAGGAGGAGGTGGTGAAGGTGCGAAGCTCTGCCGGTTTTTCGTCTCGTTAGAGGTAATACTCTGGTACTTAATAGTTTGAACTGTGATAATAGTAAAAATATAGTTTTAGTGTAGATCTGCTTAGTAAAAATATAGTTTTAGTGTAGATCTGCTTAGTTAAAATATAGTTTTAGTGTAGATCTGCATAGTAAAATTATAGTTTTAGTGTAGACGGATTAGTAAAATTATAGTTTTAGTGTAGCTCTGAGTAGATATATTTTGTAGTTGCAGATCCACTTGTTAATAGCGGTTTTTTTTCATGCTGTCAGACATGTCGGATGCAGTCAGTATCAAGTTGTATTTCGGTAATAGGCAGATTATATATGGTGAACATGGAGTTGACTTGTCAGAATTCAATTCGGTTGACCATGTGATTAGAAGAGCAGCCGAAAGAACTTGGGGGTCCATTACCAACTTTTTTTATAGGGCATTCCATGTAGATGCAGAGCAACATGACTTGTCCATTATGGCTCTAATCAACAGGAGTGAGTCAGTATATTGGGAGCTTATGCCACTTCAAGGCACTGAACATTGGAGGAGTTATATCAAAACAGCATGTGAAATTGGTTTGCCTGTGATGTTGTTTATCCAAGTTGTTCATAAGGCTGGGTCTAGTAGTCAAGTGCATGAGGAGGGTAGTGCTGCTCACCAGAGTGAGGCTGAACTTCAAGCAGGAGATGGTCCTGCAACTGAGCCACAAGAAGGAGATGGTGCTGCCACTGAGGCAGAAGAAGGAGATGGTGACACACCCTTTGAGGCCCGTGGTGAAATTGACGAGGGGGAAGTTAATGAAGAAGTACTCAGGCAGTACGAAATGGAGGCTCATGAGGATGAACGTAGGTTGGAAGAGGACTCCTCAGATGATGAGGATGACCCGCTAGTTCCAAGGGACTGGGACAGTTACAATTTCTCACAGCTATCTGTCAATCCTGGTGAGAATGTGTCCTGGGAGTATAGAGACAATCTGGTTTCTGTTGGCGCCATGTATAAGAGTGCAGTAGAGGTGAAGTATGCAGTGAAGAGGTGGGCCACCCTAACTCTACAGAGAGAGTTCAGGGTAGTGAAGAGTTCTCCACACATATATGATGTACAATGTGTGAAGCCCAACTGTCCTTTTCGAGTGTATACTTCCAAGGGCAAGTGGAAAAATTACTGGGAGATCAGATCTGTTGTGGATCACACTTGTGTACTTGAGCAGCTAGATGCGAGCCATCGTAATTTGTCAGCCGGTTTTGCGGCCAGCCAGATGTTTGCTAAGATTGTGGAAAATCCTGCTTATGAGCCAAAGTCCATTATCTTGGCAATTAAGGAGAAATTTAGGTACCAGATAAGTTATGGTAAGACATACATGGCGAAGAAGAAGGTATTGGTGATGAGGTGGGGTACTTACGAAGCATCCTACGACAATCTACCTCGATTGCTGAACACAATTGCCACGCTCAATCCTGGTAGTTGTTACGATATCAAGACTTATAATCTTGTATCAAGGTCAAGGAAGCAAGTCTTGTAGCGGGCATTCTTAGCATTGGGTCCAACTACTGCTGCATTCAAACAGTGTCGACCAGTCATTTGCATAGATGGCACATTCCTAACAGGAAAATAAAAGGGCATAATCCTTACAGCTGTGGCTGCAGATGGCAACAATCAGTTGTTGCCATTGGCAATTGCTTTTGCAGATGGAGAGAATGGTGACAGTTGGTATTGGTTTCTGGAGAGATTGAAGCAGATGGTGGTGGGAGATGTGTCAGACGTGTGTGTGATACACGATAGACACAAAGGTATTTTGCAGGCCATTAATGACATCAAAGAAGGTAGCCAAGAACGTCACAGAGCACCACAATGGCCAGATGTGCATAGCAGGTGGTGCATGAGGCATATGGCAGCAAACTTTCATAGTCAGTTCAAGAACAAAGAACTTACACAATTGTTCAAGCGCTTATGTTCGACCAATCAGGAGAAAAAATTCTACGAGCTATGGCAAAAATTAGATGATCTGACGAAGAAAGCATCAGAAGAGATAGCTAAGAAGCCAATAAGTACTGAACCCGGGGAAGAGCCAGTTTCTCTGGAGGACGTGGGGCTAGATGCTCCAAATGTCAGAAGGAGAAGGGGACGTGCTGTGAAGACCTTCAGCCAGTGGATTCAGAATGAGCCTAAGGAGAAATGGTGTCTCCTGTTTGATAAGGGAGGTGTGAGGCATGGGATAATGACAACAAAATTTTCTGAGGTCTACAACGCGGTTTTGCGTGGTGCCAGAGCTCTCCCTCTTGTTGGTATCATTGAGTTCTTCTTGTACCGCACAATGAAGTACTTTCTTGAGCATGCTACTGCAGCACATGCAGCTATGCAGGACTGTCAAAAGGTGTATTCAACATGGATGACTAAGTACTTGACCACAAAACAGAAGACTGCTCTTGCTCACAGAGCTTACCCACAACCTCTACGTTGTGATCCCGACGAGGAAGTTCAGTGGAAATATCGGATAAATTGCCAGTCCAAATCACAAAAAGCGAATGGTGAAATAACAATACAACAAACAGTTATTGGGAAACAGACATGCTCATGCTCTTGCCAGAAGCCACTGCTGCTACACTACCCCTGCTCACATGTGATCGCTGCATGCCTTGCAACAAAGAATAACCATTGGGGTCGCTACGTGCCTAAATACTTTTTGAAGCAAACCATTCTAGACACTTGGAACCACACTATTGAGGGTTACCTGCATCTTGGAACTTTCACTCAAGACCCCAAAGACAGTGCGTTGTACATACCAAATCCAGATCCAACCATGTGCCAAGGTGTCGGTCGACGCAAGAAGAAGAGGATTATGAACAACATGGATGAGGCTGAAGCTGGACCTGCGGTGCAGATATGCTCTAAGTGCAACAATCCAGGACACTCCTACAAGAAATACACCGAAGCATCTTACTTTTCCACTGCCACTTCTCCAGCACCTTCAGCTAGTGCACGTGGACGTCGTTCCCGTCGCTACAACGAAGGAATGCAGTGACCGTACTTGTTTGTGCTACCGTGTTGTAATATTTGAAATACTGATGCATGTTTTCGTCTTATAATATTTGAACCATTTTATTTGGCAAGGTCTTGTAATATTTGAACTTATGCATGTTATTGTATTGTAATAATTGAACTACCTTTTCATTTGCTTGTTGTTTTCTTCTTGCCATCAAATTTATTATCATATCCTGTTATGTATTGTTCTCTAATTTCAAATGAAACATATAATGAATTATCATATTTCTCATCTTTTTTTGTAGGCTTTCAATGGCTTCCTCGGGTCCTGAGTTGGATTTGGAGTTGCTCACCAGTAGGAAGGACAAGGTTGCGGTGCCAAAGGGGATCCACACTCCTATGTGCTACCGCGGTGACAACTGTAAGCTTGTCAAGTGCAACGTTCTCGGGTACTGCTACGGGATGAGGTTCTTCATGTGCGTGAACTACAAGCATGACCCTCTCCCACCATGTCGCAATGTTAGATCAAAAGTAAGAACAAACTGCATTACTAAATAAATAATATGTCATTGCTATTTTATTATGTGCTAACTTGTCTTTGAAAAAAGACTCCACCTCCTCTCTGTGATTTTATGCCGTGGCTAGATTGTGAGTAGTCCGAACAAGACAAGTGTTACGTCGAGGTGACGGGTCGTTCAGCACGTGAGAGGTGGCAAAGGATGGTTGAGGCAGAAAAACAAGAAGAAAAACGTAAGGAGCAGCAGGAGGAAATTCGCATTCGCCGGGAGATCAAAGAACGTGAAGCGGCCGCTGTCGTATGGACATCCCTGGGCCTACTACTCCGGTGGGTACCAGGACCGACTACTCGGTGGGCCCCTGGGACTACTCAACTTGGGTAACACGGCACCTGCTGTCGTGGGGCGCAAGGATTACAGGGGGATAGTACTCGGATAGGAAGCTACACATGTCCGGATCCATGTAAAGAACTCCTAGCCGTACCCGACTAGTACTCTCCCCTCAAACCGACTTGTAACCCTACCTCCCGAGCTATATAAGGTGAGGCAGGGACCCCTATCTCTTCATCCACATCTTCTTGTAAACACACCCAATCAATCCAGAGCTACGCAACATACAGGACGTAGGGTATTACGCACCTCGCGGCCCGAACCTGTCTAAATTGTGTGCCACGTGTCTCTCCTTCGAGTTACCGATCTCGATGAGGCCACATTCATCTACCTCGGGTACTCCCCTTGGTAGGTTGCCGGTCTAAAACACCGACATCTGGCGCGCCAGGTAGGGGATCTCGCCGAAGATCACATGGCGAACTCGACGGCTCCAATCGTCATCAAGCCAACAGTCGCCTTCAACCACGGCGACACCTTCGTCTTTGGCTCCTGGGTCTGCACCGCTGACAGCGCTGGATCGTTCCAGCGCTACCTCACCATGACCCCGGACCCAGAGACTGGGCTCGTGACGCTTCCAGAAGTCACCACGAGCCCACTCGTCGAAAAATTTGGCGAAATTTCGCTCTACAACCAAGTCACCGATTTTGAGCTCGGATCCGCCTCCAACTCGAACTCGACGTCACCCTGGATCGCCTCATGCGAGCCGGCTCCTGAGCCATCGTGTGAAGTGACCCCTCTCCACGAGCACTTCCCATACGGTCTCTGCAATGCTAGCAGGGCCCATGCGGAAGCTCTCGTTGCACGCCGGGCCGGCAAGGAGATCGCCTTCGAGTACTCCTCGGACTCCAACACCGGAACCGGCTACTACTCGGACTCTTCCTACGAGTTCGACTTCGGATCGGACCCAATCGAATCCGAGTCCGAGCTCAACATGACTGAGGAACCGCTGTCAGGTCCTGCCTCTGGCTTGGTCATTACATCCACTCCCGCCAACAGATTCGTCTACTGGCCCGACCGCAAGCCTGCAGACCTGACGGACGATAACTCACGCTGTGTCGCCTACCTCGATTCACTCCTCTTCTAGGAGGGGACTCCGCTGGCTCTAAACGACGAGCACACCCCCACCGAGATGGCGACTACTGACTCCAGTCTCTGCACTCCCGACCGTGAAGTCTTCATGACGGCCACAGATGTTGGGACTTCGGAAACTCGACCCGACCGGTACCTTGACGACATCTCGGAGGATGAGTTATCTGCCAACGCACCTCCGAACGAGACCACCGAAGACAAGAACGCTCAGCGTGACTGCAACAGGAAGTAGAACGATCGACGCAGACGTCTCCGGGAAACTCTCCCCATCCGGAACCTCAGTGAGGCTCTGGAGCAAGTCGCCAACCGGGTACACACTACTCCTGAGCAGTGCCTCATGTCTATCACCACGATAGCACGGCAGGCCCAGGGAATCCGCGCGGGCGAAGTCATCGCCAAACTCGCTGAAGACGCCTACTTCATGCGGGTCGACAACAGGGTTGCTCAAGTACCCCCAGTCAGAACTCACGATGCCAGAAACAACAAAGCCACTAGCCGCAGCCCGACAGACGGCGGACGCAACCGTGTCCGTGGTGAACACCAGCCAAATCCCAACCGCTCTAGGGCCTCGGGTGCAGGACCCTCGCAGGGCGGCATCAGCCAGGGTGGCACCGGAGGTAGTCGCGGCGGCGGCGGCGGTAGCAGCAGCGGCGGGAGCTCATCCCATGACGCCGGCAAAAGTGCTGGTGGCGGCGGCGATCGCGGCGGCCGAGGCCACGCGACTAGCCACGCCACCGGCAACGCACATGGCGGCTACGACGCCCGCCACAAGATCGACGAGATCCGTCGCAAGAAGGCTACTGAAGCAAGCGACAGCGACGGCTTCCCCGCATACTCCGCAAGACTTCGCAACCTGCTTCTTCCCAAGAAATTCAAACCTCTCGGGATCTCCAAGTATGACGCGAAGCAAGATCCAGTTCAGTGGCTCAGGTGCTATGCCTTGGCCATTGAAAATGCTGGTGGCAACAACGACGCGAGGTGCCTCTTCTTCCCCTTCTGTCTGGATCAGGCTCCACTCACATGGCTCGAGTCACTCGAAAAGAACTCGATCGACCAGTGGGACCAGCTGAAGGCTCAGTTCACCAGCAACTTCGCGGGCGCCATGGGGCACTCAGGTACTCGCATGGACCTGGCGATGGTCAAACAGGAACAAGGCGAGACGCTTCACCAGTACATGCGGCGCTTCTTCGACAAGCGCGCGACCGTAGTCGACGTCACCGACAAAGAAGTCATCGACCTCTTCCAAGACGGACTTTATCACCGTCGCACCTTTGAAGACTTCGGTCGCCGCCACCCGAGCTCCATCACCAAGCTCAAAGACATGATCACATCATGGGCCGACGAAGAGGACAAGGTGAATGCCAAGTATGACTCCATTCGCGGCAAGAACAAGAGCAACACGGGCGGCAACAACAACAACAACAAAGATCAAGGGGGTCGCCACAACAACAACTACTCGAGCTCCAACCGCAAGCGCAAGCCAGACAAACAGTCGCGGCTATACAGCGCCCTGCAAAGGACAACTCAAAAAAGACCTCAGGCGGCTTCAGAGACTTGCTCAAAGAGAAGTGCCCATGGCATCTGGATGGTAATCACACCACCGAGCAGTGCTATCAGCTCCGGCGAGCACTCAAGGATACTCCCGACCCACGGCCTCCTCACGACAAGAAGGGCAAGAAGAAAGTCGACGAGGGCAACAGCAACTTCCAGGAACCTAACAAGACGGTGAATGTCCTCTTCGGTGGACTACCCACCAGACGGTCTCAGAAGGCCACTCGACGGGAAGTCTTGAACATTGAACCAGCGGTGCCGACACCTCTAAGGTGGTCGGAGGTACCCATCACCTTCTCCCGCATGGATCAATGGACAAGCTTCTCCAAGCCAGGACGTTTCCCACTCGTCCTGAAACCTGTAGTCACGGGCTCCAGACTCAACAAGGTCCTCATCGACGGCGGGAGCAGACTCAATGTCCTCTTCACCAAGACCTTGAAGAAGATGAAGCTCGACATCACCAACATGCTCACCAAGAGCGTGTCACCCTTCTACGGTATTGTCCCCGGTAACGCGGCTATTCCACTAGGCTCAGTGGTCCTGCCAGTTACCTTCGGGGAGACAAGGGAGAACTACCGCACCGAGTACATCAAGTTCGAGGTTGCGGACTTCGAAACCTCCTACCATGCCATCCTCGGCAGACCAGCTATCACCAAGTTCATGGCAGTACCACACTACACCTACTTGGTACTCAAGATGCCAAGTCCTGCCGGAGTACTCACACTGCAAGGGGACTTGAAGATTTCATTTGACTGCGACACCGAAGCCGTGGAACTCGCAGCGACCAACCAAGTACCGAATGCAATGATGGAGATCTTTGCTGCGTCCAAGAAGCTCGCCCCAACCGAACTCGAGATTCCTGAGAAGACCGACACCGCAAACAAGCCTCAGCCATCAGAGGAAGTCCAAGTGAAGGTCATCGACCTTGGGACGGGTGACAGCAGCAAGACTACCATGATCGGGGCGGGTCTTGACCCGAAATAGGAAGACGCGCTCGTCAGCTTCCTCCGGGCTAACTGAGACATCTTCGCATGGAAGCCAGCGGACATGCCAGGGGTGCCCAGGAGGCTGATCGAGCACTCACTCAACGTCGATCCTAAAGCTACCCCCAAATGACAACACCTTCGCCGACGACCGACGGGATGCCATCAAGAAGGAACTCGCCAAACTACTCGCGGCGGGCTTCTGAGAGCCAGGTGTGGTTCGAGGACCGGTGGATGGTCGCTTCCTGGTGTGATGAGTGATTGACAACGTGGTGTGGACTGATTCTTGGCTAAGTATTGCAAGTGCAGGTTGCGGCTTGACTGGTGCAGGTGCAGGTGAAGAACAAGCGTGAAAGGTCGTTGCCGGTGAGGCCTCCAGGTGTGGAGAAGACAAGTAGGCTTAGTTCGAGAGACCCGGTGGCCAGCGGGGTCAAGTGCGGGCCGCATGGTGGCAAGAACGGCAAGATGAAGTCATGGACGGTTTCTTGGTTGAGCCTCAAAACCAAGGTCGAGCCGGGACTACGTGGGAGCCGAGTCATGAGTGGTGATTGGCGGAGGCTACACCGAGTTCGCGGGGTTTCCGGTGGTTCACCAGAAAATCACTAGGTTCCTTGGTTGATCCACAAAGCCAAGACCGAAGAACCGAAGACGGAGGTGCAGCCGCTCCAGACCGGTCTGACCGGTGGGTACCGGTCTGACCGGTGAGGAGCACCGGTCTGACCGGTGTGCGACGACGCAGTCCGGAATCTTCGAAGCGGAGGACACGCGTCGGGATCGCAAGGCTTGCGTTGAGGCTAAGCAAGTTTGCGGTCGCTGGGCATCCGTCCGATGGAGCGAAGACAAAGTTTTCCGAATTCGCCCTTGAGGGGCATGTATCCCTAGTTAGCTAGTAAGGGTATTTTCGTCTTTCGGTTGCCTCCATATAACCCAAGTGGTGAGAGGATGGCAGCCATCTCTTGGAACCCTAGCTCATTTGGTTTTCCTATTTTCCTTCCTATTTTCTTAGGATTTTCGTAGGACTAGCTTGAGAGCTTCATGGTGAGATCTTGTGAGAGGGAAGGATGATTGGGCGGCAAGCTAGACCTTGTATGAACCTCTTTGGTATGTATAGATGATTCGGCGTGGTTCCTCAAGGCTTGGATGTGTCTTTCCCGTTTCTCCTTTTTGGTGATTTTCGGAGCCCTTTCTTGGCGATTTTCTTGGAGCGATTTCGAGGCCTTTCTCTTTGGGATTTGGTGGGGGATGTATGCCTGAACCCTTCGTGGTTCTTTTCCCTTTGATTCCCCTTCCAAATCCGTGAGCAAAGGGGCTCGATTTTGGGGTTTTCGTGGCTCTAGGGTTAGAGGCGTTCTTGGTGGGATTTCTTCGATTCCTCTTGATTTGACAAGTTTTGGTGGACCAAATCTTGGCTATGGAGTACCCATGAGGTGTTCCTACTATCCCCAAAGTCTTGTGCAAAACCGTGGAGCGAATCGGGAGATCGGGAGTTGGATTTGGGGGAGTTGACTCGCGGGCGCTGTTCATCCCGAGCTACCCAGGCACGACCGGTCTGACCGGTGCTCTTGACCGGTCTGACCGGTGCTTGCCCTTGGTGGGTTTCTGTCTCGGGGAATAGCCTTGTCCGTGTGGTTTTGTCCCGTGGTCCCGCTGATCAGTTCTTGGCGTGTTTGGAGTTGGTTTGCTAGGTTTGGTGAGGGGTTCTTCTTCCTCACAGGTTGTGTTTCGTGGTGGTTTTTGTTCCAGGGCCTAGAGGAGTCACTGAGGCTTCCTGGAACATTTGCTGTGCGGCTGCTGTAGCCACCGGCCTGACCGGATCTGTCCACCGGTCTGACCGGTGTCACCGGTCTGACCGGCGCAGGCCATCGGTCTGACCGGTGTAGCACAGGCAGCAAGCCGTGCAAGTTTCCGCTGTGTGGTTTGGTGAGTTTTGGCTCGGAAGGTTGAGTGTTGGTTCCTAGGACCAGTAGCACTCCAGTGACTGCGTGGTCTTGGCCAACTTGGGTAGTTGGGTCGGAGACGTGAGTTGGAAGCCGTGTTCGTCTTGTTGGAGTTCTTATCTCCTTCGAGAAGAATTTTTATCGGCTCCCATTCACTCCCCCCCTCTCTGGTTCGCCTAATCGGTCCTTCAATTGGTATCAGAGCCGGTTCGGGTCTTTATTGACTCTTGCCAGTCTAAGATCCAAAGATGGCGTACCAGGAACGGGGTTCGGGTCCTCCGCACTTTGATGGGAAGAACTACCAGATGTGGCAAAGGCGGATGGCAGCGTTCCTCCGCGGAAAGGGTCAGATCCTTTGGGATGTCACGGTGAACACAGCTTATGTTCATCCGATGAACTTTCTTGCTCCAGGATCGAGAGATATGTTCGAAGCCAACAACAAGGCTGTCGACTACTTGTTTCGTGCTCTGTGTCAGCCTGAATTCGATCGGGTTCAGACAGAGGACTTAGCTTGTAGGATTTGGGAGCAGTTGAAGGATGCTCATGCTGGGAATGCTCAGGTTCAGGCTCGGATGTACGCGACTTACCGGAGAGAGTACGAGAACTTCACTCATCTCCCCGGCGAGTCCGTCGATGCCCTTTTCCAGCGATTTACGGTCGTTGTGAACAACATGAGAGCCAATGTGGACGTCCTCCCATACAATGATCATGATAGAGCCGTGAAGCTCTTGCACTCGTTGGATCGTACCGTATGGGACGGGAAGTTTGAGGCTATTGTTGAGTCCGAGAAGTATGACACCTTGACGGTGAACGAGCTATTCTCGAAACTCAAGTCGGCTGAGTTGGACCGTGGTATGACAGCCAAGATCGAGAGCCCGACTGATTCTCATAGTCTCGCTCTCGTTAGTGGCAAAGGAGCTAAGTCTAACGCTAACGCATCCTCCAGGATGTACTCTCTGTCTTCTTTGATGTCTTTGCCAGACGAGGAGTTCGACGTGCTTGGAGAGGACGAGCTGGCGTTGCTGACCAGGCGGTTCGAGAGGCTGCACGAGAACCGGGTGAACACGAGGAGGACAGCACGGACGTGTTTTCAGTTCGGCAAGCCAGGACACTTTGTCGCCGACTGCCCGGAGAAGACGGAGAACAAGGACGGCTACAAGGACGGCTACAGGCACCGATCGAGCAAGGATGGCAAGTACCGATCGAGGCGCGATCACAAGCACAAGAACAAGCACAAGGACGAGCGACGGTCGAGGAAGAAGGATGGCCGCGGCAGGAAGGCCCGAGCAATGGTCGGAGCGAGCGACGTCGACTCCAGCTCCGCCTACTCTTCCTCGAGCTCGAGTAGCAGTGAAGATGAAGGTGATCGGTGCAAGAACAAGAAGTCATCTAGGAACTTGAGCGGGTTGAGCTGCTTCGCGAGAGATGGCTTCTGCGGCATGGCACGTAGCTCCGGCAGCAAGAAGAGCCACCAGAGTGACTCAGACTCTGACTCCGAGGATGAGGTGGGAGACTTGAAGAACATTTGGTTGATTGACTCCGGTTGCTCGAGACATATGACCGGAGACAAGGGGTGGTTCTCAAGTCTCGTCCCGGTGGTGACAAAGAAGTACATCACTTTTGGGGACAATGGGCGAGGGCGTGTGCTGTCAGAAGGTGAGATTAAGGTAAGTGACAAGATCACTCTCAGGCGTGTTGCTCTTGTTCAGTCGCTTGGATACAATTTGCTTTCTGTGTCCCAGTTGTTGGATGAGGGTTTTGAGGTGTTGTTTCGGCCTGGTGGTTCTCGGATTTTAGATTCTCGGGGGGATCTTGTTTGCATGGTCGTTCCCGAGGGTCAAGTGTTCCGAGCTGATTTTTCTCAGTCTTCTGGTGTGGAGCGTTGCTTTTTGGCTGGTTCTTCGAGTGAGTTGTGGAAGTGGCATAGGAAGTTGGGTCACTTGAGTTTTGACCTTTTGTCTCGCTTGAGTAAACTCAATTTGGTCCGAGGATTGCTACGGTTGAGGTTTGAGAAAGAGTTGGTTTGTGCGCCGTGTAGGCATGCCAAGATGGTAGCCTCTTCTCACCTGCCTCTCACTGATGTGATGACTGAGCGTCCATGCGAGCTGCTCCATATGGACCTTGTTGGCCCAGCTCGTGTGCGATCTGCGGGTGGGAAGTGGTATGTCCTTGTTGTGGTGGACGACTACTCTCGGTATGCGTGGGTGTTCTTTCTTGAGGAGAAGGGGGAGACGTTTGGTTTTGTTCGAGATCTTGTCTTGAGGTTAAGAAACGAGAGGCACGGAGATGCCATACGAGCGATCCGCAGTGACAATGGCTCGGAATTCAAAAACTCTCGCTTCGAAACCTTTTGCCATGACTTGGGTCTTGAACATCAGTTTTCGAGTCCGTATACGCCTCCCCAGAATGGCGTGGTGGAAAGGAAAAACAGGACCTTGTGCGAGATGGCTCGGACGATGCTCGACGAGCATAGGACTCCGAGAAGGTTCTGGGCTGAGGCGGTCAATACCGCGTGCCATGTGTCGAACAGGATCTACCTCAGGGTTCACAAGAAGAAAACATGTTACGAGTTGATGCACGGTCGCACACCCAAGGTGAGTCACTTCCATGTCTTTGGTTGTAAATGCTTCATTCTGAAGAAAGGGAAGAAGTTGGACAAGTTCGAGGCTAGGTCTGTCGATGGCATTTTCTTTGGTTATGCATCTCATTCTAGAGCATTTCGTGTGCTCAATCTTGAAACTAACCAAATCGTGGAGACTTGCGAGGTAACCTTCGACGAGACACAACCACGTAGTCAGCTTGTTTTTGAGTGTGCAGGTGATGACGAACTTGGTGAGGAGATCTTTCAGGAGGAGGAGCATGAACATGGAGATGATGAAGATGGCGGTGTGATGCCCGCGGCTGAACATGTACCTACTACTTCGACGACGATCGAGAATGGACCCTCTCCCACACCTACAACGACAAACCCAGATCAAGGCGAAGCTGCTGTTGAGGGGGAGGTAGCATCAAGGCGAGAACCTCCCCGACGAGTGCAAGTGGATCACCCAGCTTCGAGAATCATCGGCGACATGAATGAACGTACTACACGGTCGAGGGTTCGGAACAATTCTCATTTCGCTCATGCTGCTTTTGTTGCCACCTTTGAGCCCAAAGACATTGGACACGCGTTATCTGATCATAATTGGGTTAACTCGATGCATGAGGAATTGGAGAATTTTGAGAGGAACCAAGTTTGGGTGTTGGTTGACCCTCCCCCAGGGTGTAAGCCGATTGGGACAAAATGGGTGTGGAAAAATAAAGAGGGAGAGAAAGGAGAAGTGGTGAGGAACAAGTCAAGACTTGTTGCTCAGGGGTACAGTCAGAAAGAGGGGATCGACTACGAGGAGACTTTCGCTCCTGTAGCTCGTTTGGAGGCGATCAGGATCCTTCTAGCCTTTTCCGTGGCTAAAGGGTTCAAGTTGTACCAGATGGATGTGAAGAGTGCTTTTCTGAGCGGTGTGTTGGAGGAAGAGGTGTTTGTGAGGCAACCACCGGGGTTTGAGAGTGAGAAGTACCCTCACCGAGTGTACAAGTTGAGGAAGGCGCTGTATGGGTTGAAGCAGGCACCTAGAGCTTGGTATGGTAGGTTGAGGGGGTTCCTGTTTGAGAGAGGGTTTGAGATGGGGAAGGTCGACCAGACCTTGTTTCTCCTCAGGCAGGGCAGAGATATCCTGATTGTGTAGGTATACGTGGATGATATTGTCTTTGGTGGCTCGTCTAACTCTCTTGTTGCAAGGTTTGCAGAAGACATGAGCAGGGAATTTGAGATGAGCATGATGGGTGAGTTGCAGTTCTTCCTCGGGCTACAAATCAAGCAATCAAAGGAAGGAACATTTGTGCACCAAGCTAAGTACACCAAGGACATTGTGAGGAAGTTCAAGATGGAGGACTCCAAGGCCATGGCGACGCCTATGAGTACGACTACAGCTCTTGATGCGGACGAGGAAGGTGAACACGTGGACCAGAAGGAGTACCGGAGCATGATCGGGTCACTCCTCTATTTGACGGCGACGAGGCCGGACATTCAATTCTCGGTGTGTCTGTGCGCTCGTTTTCAAGCTTCTCCGAGGACTTCGCATCGGCAAGTAGTCAAGCGCATTTTCAGGTATTTGCGACACACTCCCGACTTTGGCCTTTGGTACTCTGCGTCTTCTTCTTTGGCGCTTCATGGATTTTCAGATGCGGATTTTGCCGGGTGTCGGTTGGATAGGAAGTCCACTTCTGGGACTTGCCAGTTCTTGGGTTCTTCTTTGGTGTCTTGGTCTTCCCGCAAACAGTCGAGTGTTGCTCAATCCACTACCGAGGCAGAGTATGTGGCCGCAGCTAGTTGTTGCTCTCAGCTCCTTTGGATCACATACACCATGAGTGACTTTGGTGAGGAGTATACCCATGTCCCACTTCAATGTGATAGCACCAGTGCCATAAGCGTTGCAAAGAACCCAGTGCTCCATTCCAAAACCAAGCACATAGAAGTGAGGAATCATTTTCTGAGAGACAACGTAGAGAAAGGGAAGATAGCTTTGATCCATGTACCCACACATGAACAACTAGCCGATATTTTCACCAAACCCCTAGATCAGCAACTTTCACTCGTTTGCGGGGGGAGCTTGGTGTTTGTTTGATTTCTTGAGTTGGCGTGTGGGAGCTCCTTTGTAGCATATGTATAGCTTTCCTTTGTGCATTTCTTGCATTTGGCATGGCATATGTAACATGATGTATAGGCATCTTTGTATCTTAGGTTGCATGCATTTTGTATCATATGCATTGTTTAGGAAAGGCTTCTCCTATATACATTGTTCACCATGGAATGATACATATGTCTTTGTGAGCAAATTTGGTAAGCTATGGTTAGTTTGGCTTAGCTCTTGATAATCTTGGTTTGTATCCATGGTAGATGGCTATGTTTTTGAAAAACTTCATATATATGCTCTCTTGTGAGTAAATGCCTTTACATGATCTTGACATGTTTTAGTGGCTTGGCTATGCTTAATTTGTGGTTGGATAGCTTATTTTGATCATATGGGGCCAAAGGCTTATTTGCCATCATGAATGTTTAGCCCCCATGCTTCATCTTGTGGAGGGGCATAAGTTCCTTTTTGTCGCAAAGACATTTCATGTACCAATTATAAATCTGAAAATGAAATGTAAATTGCTTGAAAAAAGTGCTCCCATGTCATATGTGCTAATTTTAATTTGCTTTGGGTGCTAAATCGTTGCATGATGCCTACCAATGAGAAGTCTCATATATAGAAGTAGGCACATGGCTCGGTGGCTTTGACATGACATGAGGTGCTTGTGGGTGTTTATGATGGTCTTATGCTTAGAATGGTTGTCCTAGCATGAAGTTTGTGTGGCTTTGCCTTTTTAACATGTTTTGCTCATGTTTAGGACTTTGCTCATGAGAGGGTGATTTTTCGCAAAATTACTAAATTCTATCTTAGCTTCGCCCAATGGTTGTGAAACTTGGTGATCATGAAGTTTATGTCATTACGAAGCTATAGAGTATCTAACTTGCTCGTTTGGACATGTGTAGCATCCTATGATGAATTTTGTCTATTTGAGAAGCTCTAGGTTGCGTTTTTTGCATTTTTGGCTTGATTCATGCATTGTCAACAAGGAGGAGAAGTTTGAGCATGTTTTGGCCTACTGAATGCATTTGGAAGGTTTTCAGGTGGTTTCGAGCCATTTTTGGGCTCTGTTGTGCACCGGTCTGACCGGTTGAGGTCACCGGTCTGACCGGTCAGAGTGCTGGTTCTGTTCACATGTTGCGCACCGGTCTGACCGGTGGTGCCGACCGGTCTGACCGGTCAGAGCTGAGCTGTTGCAGCTGCTCTGTTTCGTGAAGTGGTTCACATGCATTTGTCCAGGGGGAGTTGCATGTGTGCAGGGGGAGCTCTTTGTGTTTTTTGAGCTTTGGTTTGATGGTTTGTGCTCTTTGCTTGAGCATGTTTTGTCTCGGATGTGTCGAGCCGTTGCCCTTGCCTAAGGGGTCCGAGACTTGTCTTCTTCAAGTGATCTTGCTCTTTGCCTTTTCTTTGGCTTTCGATCGCTTGTTGGAGTTCCTTTTAGTCGTTTCTTTTCTTTTCTTTTTCTCTTGGTTACCAAAACGTGTGTGTTGTCAATGCACTCATCAAGGGGGAGATTGAGAGCTAGGTGTGGTTCGAGGACCGGTGGATGGTCGCTTCCTGGTGTGATGAGTGATTGACAACGTGGTGTGGACTGGTTCTTGGCTAAGTATTGCAAGTGCAGGTTGCGGCTTGACTGGTGCAGGTGCAGGTGAAGAACAAGCGTGAAAGGTCGTTGCCGGTGAGGCCTCCAGGTGTGGAGAAGACAAGTAGGCTTGGTTCGAGAGACCCGGTGGCCAGCGGGGTCAAGTGCGGGCCGCATGGTGGCAAGAACGGCAAGATGAAGTCATGGACGGTTTCTTGGTTGAGCCTCAAAACCAAGGTCGAGCCGGGACTACGTGGGAGCCGAGTCATGAGTGGTGATTGGCGGAGGCTACACCGAGTTCGCGGGGTTTCCGGTGGTTCACCAGAAAATCACTGGGTTCCTTGGTTGATCCACAAAGCCAAGACCGAAGAACCGAAGACGGAGGTGGAGCAGCTCCAGACCGGTCTGACCGGTGGGTACCGGTCTGACCGGTGAGGAGCACCGGTCTGACCGGTGTGCGACGACGCAGTCCGGAATCTTCGAAGCGGAGGACACGCGTCGGGATCGCAAGGCTTGCGTTGAGGCTAAGCAAGTTTGCGGTCGCTGGGCATCCGTCCGATGGAGCGAAGACAAAGTTTTCCGAATTCGCCCTTGAGGGGCATGTATCCCTAGTTAGCTAGTAAGGGTATTTTCGTCTTTCGGTTGCCTCCATATAACCCAAGTAGTGAGAGGATGGCAGCCATCTCTTGGAACCCTAGCTCATTTGGTTTTCCTATTTTCCTTCCTATTTTCTTAGGATTTTCGTAGGACTAGCTTGAGAGCTTCATGGTGAGATCTTGTGAGGAAGGATGATCGGGCGGCAAGCTAGACCTTGTATGAACCTCTTTGGTATGTATAGATGATTCGGCGTGGTTCCTCAAGGCTTGGATGTGTCTTTCCCGTTTCTCCTTTTTGGTGATTTTCGGAGCCCTTTCTTAGCGATTTTCTTGGAGCGATTTCGAGGCCTTTCTCTTTGGGATTTGGTGGGGGATGTATGCCTGAACCCTTCGTGGTTCTTTTCCCTTTGATTCCCCTTCCAAATCCGTGAGCAAAGGGGCTCGATTTTGGGGTTTTCGTGGCTCTAGGGTTAGAGGCGTTCTTGGTGGAATTTCTTCGATTCCTCTTGATTTGACAAGTTTTGGTGGACCAAATCTTGGCTATGGAGTACCCATGAGGTGTTCCTACTATCCCCAAAGTCTTGTGCAAAACCGTGGAGCGAATCGGGAGATCGGGAGTTGGATTTGGGGGAGTTGACTCGCGGGCGCTGTTCATCCCGAGCTACCCAGGCACGACCGGTCTGACCGGTGCTCTAGACCGGTCTGACCGGTGCTTGCCCTTGGTGGGTTTCTGTCTCGGGGAATAGCCTTGTCCGTGTGGTTTTGTCCCGTGGTCCCGCTGATCAGTTCTTGGCGTGTTTAGAGTTGGTTTGCTAGGTTTGGTGAGGGGTTCTTCTTCCTCACAGGTTGTGTTTCGTGGTGGTTTTTGTTCCAGGGCCTAGAGGAGTCACTGAGACTTCCTGGAACGTTTGCTGTGCGGCTGCTGTAGCCACCGGCCTGACCGGATCTGTCCACCGGTCTGACCGGTGTCACCGGTCTGACCGGCGCAGGCCATCGGTCTGACCGGTGTAGCACAGGCAGCAAGCCGTGCAAGTTTCCGCTGTGTGGTTTGGTGAGTTTTGGCTCGGAAGGTTGAGTGTTGGTTCCTAGGACCAGTAGCATTCCAGTGGCTGCGTGGTCTTGGCCAACTTGGGTAGTTGGGTCGGAGACGTGAGTTGGAAGCCGTGTTCGTCTTGTTGGAGTTCTTATCTCCTTCGAGAAGAATTTTTATCGGCTCCCATTCACTCCCCCCCCTCTCTGGTTCGCCTAATCGGTCCTTCAGCTTCATCCGTGAAGTCTTCCATCCTGAGTGGCTCGCCAACCCCGTCCTCGTCCGCAAGAAGAATACCAACGAGTGGAGGATGTGCGTCGACTACACCGACCTCAACAAGCACTGCCCCAAAGACCCCTTCGAGTTGCCGCGGATTGATCAAGTCATCGACTCCACGGCGGGTTGCGACCAGCTCTGCTTGCTCGACTGCTACTCCGGGTACCACCAGATCGCTATCAAGGAAGAAGACCAGGAGAAGACCGTGTTCATCACCCCGTTCGGCGCCTACTGCTACACGACAATGTCATTCGGGTTGAAGAACGCCAGCGCCACCTACCAACGAGCTATCCAGGCTTGCTTCAAGAGGCAGCTCAACAAGAACGTCGAAGCTTATGTGGATGACGTGGTCGTCAAGACCAGAAACTCCTATACGCTCATCGCTGATCTTGAAGAGACTTTCGCATCCCTGCGAGAGTACCAATGGAAGCTCAATCCCAACAAGTGCGTCTTCGGCGTACCATCTGGGAAACTACTCGGCTTCATCATCAGCCATCGTGGCATCGAAGCCAACCCCGAGAAGATCTCCGCCATCACCAACATGAAAGCTCCAACCTGCATCAAGGATGTCCAGAAGCTGACCGGGGCATGGCGGCCCTGAACAAATTTATCTCGAAGCTTGGAGAACGGGGACTACCCTTCTTCAAATTACTCAAGCATCAAGAGAAGTTCGCGTGGACCGCGGAAGCTGATCAAGCTCTAGCACAGCTCAAAGACTTCCTGTCTAAGCCACCGGTCCTCACGGCTCCTCGCAAAAAAAAAGCAGCTACTGCTCTACCTCGCCGCGACTACTCACGTGGTCAGTACTGCCATCGTCGTCGAGCGGCAGGAAGAAGGCCACGCCTACCCAGTCCAGCGACCAGTCTACTTCATCAGCGAGGTTCTGTCAGAATCCAAGACACGGTACCAGCCGGTCCAGAAGCTACTCTACGTAGTGCTCATCACCTCGCGGAAGCTACGACACTACTTCCAAGAGTACTCGATTGTTGTTATCACCGACTACCTGCTCGGTGACATACTCCACAACCAGGATGCTACTGGAAGAATCTCCAAGTGGGCGGTCGAACTCGGCGCCCTCAACATTGATTTCAAGCCACGTACTGCTATCAAGTCCCAGGCACTAGTCGACTTCATGGCAGAGTGGCAGGAGAATCAGCTACCAACTCCAACCGAGCGCCCAGAACACTGGGTGATGTACTTCGACGGCTCACTCAAGCTCGAAGGGGCAGGTGCAGGGGTGCTGCTGATCTCTCCGAAGGGCGAACAACTCAAGTACGTCCTGCAGATCTTCTGGAAGGTCTCAAACAACGAAGCCGAGTACGAAGCCCTACTTCACGGGCTCCGCCTCGCAATCTCTTTGGGCATCAAGCGGCTACTAGTCTACGGCGACTCCGCAGTGGTCATCAACCAAGTCAACAAGTCTTGGGATCGCAACAAGGAGAACATGGACGCCTATTGCCTGGAGGTCCGCAAGCTCGAGAACAAATTCTACGATCTCGAGTTCCACCACGTCGTCCGCGACAACAATGTTGCCGCGGACGTCCTGTCGATGCTTGGTTCTACTCGCGCGCAAGTTCCTGCTGGAGTCTTCGTCCACGAGCTTCACGCGCCATCCATCCCGGAGTCGGCGCCAACGGCTACTGACCCTGCGCCATTACAGTCTGGCCAGGAGGTCATGATGATTGACGTGGACTGGAGACAACCCTTCATCGACTACATCCGCGAGCAGGTCTCATCCGACAAGAACTTGGCCGAACAACTCGTCCGCCGAGCAAAGGCCTACGTCCTAGTCGGAGACAAGCTCTACAGGCGAGGTGCCACTTTTGGAGTACTCATGAAGTGCACACCTCGAGAAGAAGGCAAGGATATCTTGGAGGAGATCCACAAAGGCGTCTGCGGCAACCACGCGTCTTCTCGAACGCTGGTGAGCAAGGCTTTCCGACGAGCTTTCTACTGGCCAACAGCTCTGGCCGACGCAGAAGAACTCGTCAGAAAGTGCCAAGGATGTCAATTATTCGCCAAGCAACAACACGTCCCGGCCTACAAGCTAGTCACCATACCACAAACCTGGCCCTTTGCCTGCTGGGGGCTTGACATGATTGGGCCTCTGCCAACTGCGCCAGGAGGATTCAACAGAGTCTTGGTGGCCATCGACAAGTTCACCAAGTGGATCGAAGTCAAGCCGGTCACCTGCCCAAAGGCCGACTGAGTACTCGACTTCTTGGATGAACTCGTGCATCGCTACGGGTTGCCCCATCGCATCATCACAGACTTGGGTTCCAACTTCAACAACCACCAGTTCTGGAAATACTGCAAGAACAGCGGGATCGACGTCCGGTACGTCTCAGTCGCCCACCCCCGCGCCAACGGTCAAGTTGAGCGCGCCAACAGGATGGTACTCGACGCCCTCAAAAAGCGATTGCACGACGCAGCTAACACAAAAGGAGGCAAGTGGATCAAGGAACTACCCAACGCACTCTGGGGACTTCGTACTCAGCCTACCAAGCCGACGGGGCAGTCGCCCTACTTCCTGGTCTACGGCTCCGAAGCTATTCTACCTGCTGACGTGATGTGGGAATCCCCGGCAGTAGAACAATACGACGAAGGCATCTCGGAAGACAACAGACGGGTTGACATCGACAGCCTCGAAGAAGCCCACTGCGCCGCCCTCGTCCAATCAGCAAGGTACCTCGAGGGTATCCGACGCTACCACGATCGCAACGTCAAGGAACGCTCCTTCAACGTCGGCGATCTAGTCCTCTGTCGTATCCAGAACATGGACGGACTACACAAGCTCAGCTCACCACGGGAAGGTCCCTTTTCAATCTCTAAGGTGACCGGACCAGGCTCCTACCGCCTCCAAACACTTGAAGGCGACGACATCAACAACTCATGGAACGTTGACCAGCTGTGTCGCTTCTACGCGTAGTCGCTCGACTACTCTACGGGTCCAGGTCTACACGACTACTCATGGACTCCTCGCTGTAAGCGGCCTTTCGGTCCTGGCACTAGTCTCCGGACTACTCTTCTCCAAGATTCAGCGTCTACGGCTACTAACGGATCTTGGGCTGCTTAGAGCACTGAGGACTCTAGCGGCGGTCTGCAAGACCATGTACTCTAGATCCAGTCTATACGACTACTAACGGATCTCTAGCTGTAAGCGGCGTAAGGGTCCTAGCGCCACTTAGCCGTAGACGGCCTCCGGGTCCTGGCGACTACACTTGTAAATGGCTCTGACCATTCAGGTGTACTTATTCATCAGTAATAAAGTTTGCTTCAACTTATTTACTGTGCCTTCCAATCAGGCATCTCCTATTGAGTACTACTACTCGCAAGCTCCACCACGGTTTGGTACTCCGCACACTTCGTTGCAAGTGGCAGCTACGAGTACTTATTTCACAGATATATCATGGTCAACTTTCATTGATAATCCAAATAAGTTACTAACAACTCTGTTTGTTTTACATCAACTACTTCAAGCTACTCCTACAGGTACTTCTACTGAAGGTTGAGCTTTTCCGCCACTTGTTCAGCAATGGGCGCCATCTCCTCCAGGAGGGTCTTGTACTGATCGTCAGTACAGTTCACTGCAAGTCCACCGGCGACTACGTCCACTGGAGCCTTGGGGAAATATGACTTCATGTATGCCAAGACTTGGTTCGGGATCGACTTCGCCAAGTGCTTGAGATACGTCGCCAGACGCCCGGGGGCTTCCTTCAACCGATCCACCAGTGGAGCAATCTTGGGCCCGCCCGGGTGCGGCACCAGCAGCCTTGCAATGGGTAGCGCGGCTTCCTCAAGTTCCTTCAGTTGGCCCCGCAGCTTCTCGCAATCTTCATTGACCTTCTGCAGAGATTTATAGCAATTGACAAGGTCACGGTCTGAGGCTTCACGAAGCTCCATGTGCTTGATACACTCATGGCGCAACTGAGCGTACTCATACTCAAGTACCTCTCTTTTGTCGGTCTCACGGTACATGATGTTCTTCAAGTCCGTCTCCGATGCCTTCAGCTGGTCGACCCTTTCCTCAAGCTCTGCAGACAACTCATCACATCGCCAGATTACACCAAGGTACCCTAATAAGTACTCAAAGGCTTTGGCGGGAAGCATACCTTTATTCTTCTAGCGCAACGACTTGTTTTTCCGAATCAAGTCGTCCCTCTTCGCCTGCATCTCTTGCACTTCGTTATGATACTGGGCGAAGCCACCGTCAAGCTTGGATTAGAGCAGCGCAGAATGTTTCTTCGACTTGTCGAGCTCCTTCTCCAAGGCTTCGGCACGAAGGACTGTGTCGCCGTACCCCTTCAGCAGCTCGGACTTCTCACGGGATCTTTCAATAATATCCTGTGAAGACAGAACAGTCAAACGGGTACTTTGTATTTCGTCGTACAAGACTACTCGAGGTACTCGCAACATACCTTGACCCACTGCTGGGTACGCCGCCATGACTCCATGTTCAGAGCGACAACGGCCGGATCGACAAGATTGTCTTCCAGCAGCTCAAGACCCTCGCGGCTCGAAGATGCCTCCTCTGCCATAGCCTCCGAACGGATCGGCGCAGCTTCCTCTATGATGGGCGAGTGGACGACTACGTCCGTGCTCATCCTGTGGAGCGGATCGTCCTGCACCTCCGCACCCAACTCGGGGGCTTTTTCTTCCGCCGTCCCGGCCATCAGTCTCGAGGGCTCCGACTCCATAGCAGCCGTCTCTATGGCCACGGCTTCAGGAATCGAGGCTCCCTCAGCTTGTGCTCCTAGTACAATGAGTACACGCAGTCAATCTCAGTGGCTACGACTACTATGCGTAATGACTATCAGTGGTGACAGGACACATACCTTCAACCAAGGTGGCTTCCTCCAACGACGACTCCACCGCGACTTCAGTCTGTGGTGGCGGCGTGGGTTCGCGCTCCTCCGCCGAGCGGCCCTCTCCGTCGGCTGGAGTGCTGGTCTCCTCACCGTCCCACGACAGGTCCGTGGATTTCCTGCATCACGAAGCAATCAAGTCAACAAGACAAGTCTGCCGTCTATACGACTACTTGAAGGTTCATAAGAACTTACAGTGTCGACGGCACCACGGTCACGGTCGGAGCACCTAGTATACTGGTAATATCAACTATGCCAGCCTCGGCAGCAGCTTCGGCCTCAACAGGCGCCTTCCCCGGTTGCTCTACAGTCGCGGCCGACGGAGGGTTTCGTCCTTCTTCAACCGACGGCTGCGGTCTCCTGCCATGCCACTGTTGGCACGACTTCTTCGGTTGATGGAGGCGGGCTGATACTCCTCTCAGCTGCCGCCCCCACGGTGTCCAGGACCCCCTCGTCGCCCTGGTCTACGAGGTCCGGGGAGGGGATATCCTGCAATATTACAAGACAATTGATCAGCATACGACTACCCATCAGCTGTGCTCGACTACTCTAGTCGTGGTGTTTACCTCTTGGCTGGTCGTCTCGGAGATCTTCAGCTTCTTGACGGTGTGTTTCCGCGCCACGTTGCGAGGCCTCCTCGGCAGCATCGGCAAACTAGCCTCGAGGCTGGATGGCTTCTCAATGACTGGGACGTTTGGCATCCCAGCTCGGCTGAACCCGGAGCGCAGCTGGAACCTTTGCTGCAGAGTTTCTTCATCTTCATCATCATCAGAGCCGGACTCGATGACAACGGCGTCTTCGCCTTCACCGACCACGCGACGTTCTTTCTTCTTGCCCTTCTCCTCCGGTTGCCCCACAAGTCGCGGAGGAGAAGTCAGGATTGAGACGTATTTCGCCACGTCATCCTACAACATGTAGCACATATGAGTACGACTACTTCAAGCAAATCAGTACTCGGGGGCTTATGTCACGACTACTGACCTGATTAGGCGGCCGTGCCACAGAATACTCTGGCACCGGGCACGGTGTGTACGGGGGCATATCCTTGAAGATCTTGCCTAGCCTCTCCACGATGACATGGTTCTCGTGTTCGAAGCCAGGCAACCGGGACGTATCCTTGTCGCCGGTGTACTGGTACCCGAGGGTGTCTCGTGCCATCAGTGGCTGCACCCTCCTCTTCATGAAGCTGAAGGCCACGTGTTCGGCCCTCAGCCCGGCTTCTCGCAAGGTTTTGATCTTCTTCAGCAACTCGGGTAGCTGAATACCCTCTTGCATGGTGGGCTCTGTGTTCCACCACGGCTTGTGCTTCGGTTGACACCCGCTCGGCTTTGGCAGCTCAAGATGATGGTTGCTGATGTAGAACCACTTGGCCTTCCAGTCCTGGTTGGAGTCTATCAACTTGTACGGCAGGTACTGGTCGGCGGCGTCTTCACGCATCTGGATACCGGCACCTCCGACTACTCATGTATCGTTGGTGCTCGGTTGCGGCTTCAACCGGAAGAACTTCCGGAACAAGATCCAGTGGGGCTTGATCCTCACAAAGGCTTCGCAGAAGTGTACAAAGATGGAGACGTGGAAGATACCATTAGGGTTGAGATTAAGGTACTCAATGCCGTAGTACCTGAGCAGACCCTTGAAGAAATCACTGGCGGGGAGCGCCAATCCGCGCTCTACGAACCGGGCGAACATTGGGATTTCGTCCGGGTTCTTCTCCATCGGGTATGGATCGCCGGTGGCGGTGCGCCATAGATCCACCTCCTTCTCACGAAGGAACCCACTGTTGACCAAGGCGAGGAGGTCCTCGGTCTTCAGTTTCACCTTCTTCCACTCCTTCGCCGGATTAGGGCGAGGGGACGGAGGTGGCGACGTCGACGACTGGCCGGCATCACCGGTCTCTTCATCGCAGCTTCTTTTCTTCGACGCACCGGTCTTCTTGCCCTTCGCCAGAGACCCCTTCATTCTCCAAGAGACGGGTGTCTTCACTCGCATTCGCTCGGGGGCTACAGCGGCGGGTGCACTGCGGCGGCGCGAGCAACTGGATCTACGCGCGGCGGCGGCAGCAGCAGAGGAGCAGAGGAGGCGGCGATTCAGATCTAATCTGAGGAATGCAACTGCTAGGTGTGAAAACCCTAAGGGACTCACCGATTATTTATAACCGGCCCTGGCGGCTTGGTTCTCAGATACGGCGCCAGACGGGTGACCTAGCGGCAGCAGCGTGACTCTTCAACTTCCAGTACTCGATGCTCTCCATCTCGGGGGCTCGACTACTTCAAATGACCTCCGTGGGGCACAACCAGATACAAGCCCCACTCAGGACACATTCTACAGTCAAGATGACCCTTTAATTCGAGAGGAAGTACTCGACTCAAGGCTCGGGGGCTCCGTGCCACGTGTCCTTCAGTTTTTTCTCCGGATTTTTCGGGATAAGATTGACAGAACTTCAGATTGACCCTCAGCTTGAATCTACGATTCGACCTAAGGCTCGGGGGCTACATTCCATATGGAATGCGATTCTCCGAATCGCATTTTCCATATGGTTTCTTCATCAAGGCATCACGAGTATTATTGAAGACCTTCGAGAGAAGCACTCGGGGACGCTTGGGGACTACTCGAGAAGACTTCAAGACTACTCAAAGATCAGCTGGAGTACCTTCCAGCCTCGGGATGATTCAAGCATTCTTGAGGACTTTCGGCTTGTGGAACTCGGGGACGCTCAAGGACTACTCGCCAAGGCCATCAAGACTACTCGAAGACATCCTGCTCGACTACAAAGTACTCGGGGGCTTGTCGTATGGACATCCCTGGGCCCACTACTCTGGTGGGTACCAGGACCGACTACTCGGTGGGCCCCTGGGACTACTCAACTTGGGCAACACGGCACCTGCTGGCGTGGGGCGCAAGGATTACATGGGGATAGTACTCGGATAGGAATCTACACATGTCCGGATCCATGTAAAGAACTCCTAGCCGTACCCGACTAGTACTCTTCTCTCAAACCGACTTGTAACCCTGCCTCCCAGGCTATGTAAGACGAGGCGGGGACCCCTATCTCTTCATCCGCATCTTCTTGTAAACACACCCAATCAATCCAGAGCTACGCAGCATACAAGACGTAGGGTATTACGCACCTCGCGGCCCGAACCTGTCTAAATTGTGTGCCACGTGTCTCTCCTTCGAGTTACCAATATCGACGAGGCCACATTCATCTACCTCGGGTACTCCCCTTGGTAGGTTGCCGGTCTAAAACACCGACAGCCGTGGCCCGTGAAGCAGATAGAGAGAGGAAGAGGGAGAGAGCTCGCCGGGCTAAGGAAGCTGGGCCGGATGCTATGAGGAAGGGAAAATACCCCCGTTGTACCCAGTAGACGTAGAGTACTAGACGCTGAGTGCTACTGTATCCATAAAAAATTATGATTTCATTTCATCATTCTCTAGAGTCGGGTTGTATCTTTAAGAACTTAATTTCAGATGCATTTCAGATGCAAACAGTAAAACTCGTACTAGGGTGTGTTTTCTGTGAGTCACTGCACCAAACAGTGAACACATAGGGTGTATTTTCTGTGAGTCACTGCACCAAACAGTGTACCTAGTACTAGGGTGTGTTTCCTCCGAGTCACTGCCCATTTTTCTTGCCTCGGATCGAATGGCCCACCGTCCAGTCTGCTTTATTGCCGACATATATGTCAGCACTCTTCTCCAGTGTCACTTCACAACACAACAAGCACCAATGAGTTCCTGGACTGGGGATGATGATGACTCCCTCGGTCCAGCACTGTGGAGCCAGCAAGATCCAGAGTTCAACAGCAATTTTCCAGTCTTAGATAAGAGAGATTTCAAATCTATGCGTGATGTTAGAAAGTACGCACCAAATCAAACGGTGAACTGGCCAAGGTGTGCACACGGTGAGTTCTGTGTGATGCAGGTTTACCAGGGATGGGACAACTCTGGTCGACGCTTCTGGCATTGCTCACGAGCATGGGTAAGCAAAACTCCTTAACCTCTGTCCTTCATCATTATATGATTTACTAATGTAACCACGGTTTCTGCAGTACTCCGAACAACCAGATAACTGCGGTTTCGTGCAATGGGTGGATCCCTCAGCTATTGACCCATATCAACAGTACATCAACTACCTCGAGGATGTTGTCATCTTCAACCTGAGGCAAGAACTCGCGTCGGCATTGGCTTCTCCAGATCCGACATCTACCAACGACGATGACGGACCGGTGACCGGACCAATGGTGGTGAAGACGAACACCGGGTGTGAGGACGAGTTCTGCTGTTGTCCGTGCCACGAGAAGAAGGACAACACTCCACCAGTAACTCCACCCCCGCCACCGTCTGATCCAACTCCACCCCCGTCGGGGTACTACATGCCCTCCCAGCACTCCGGCGGGTCTATGATGTCCGGGTTCTCCGGGTACTATTCGTACAACTAGACTACAAATGTTGTAATCGTTTATCTAAATTCCCTAAGGCACGTTAGGACTAGCAGCGGCACAAAGTTAGGGTACTTGTGTCGTACGTGCCATTGCTTGTTTATGTAATTCGTCGTTAAGTATTAATGGTTCGTTGTTAAGTATCAATGCTTCAAAAATTGAAATTTACAAAAAAAAAATCCTACCGCCGTAGGGCACGGCGGTAGGTCTATACTTACCGCCGTGGCCTACGGCGCTACCTGGAGGCCACGCTGCCGCCTGGCGCTAGGCTCCTACCGCCGTGCCGCACGGCGGTAGGCCCCTAACGTCGTGGCGCACGGCGGTATGTGCCCTTGCCAGTGGGCCACGGCCTCTGCCGCCGTGCCGCACGGCGGTAGGAACCCTGCCGCCATGGGCCACGGCGGCAGATGTATAGTATTGCAAAATTTCTTGCGGACCATTTATTTTTGCAAAATAGAGATAAAAAAATATATAAAAGAATTCGATTCTGCTCCACTCCACCACCTGCTGCGGCCCAAGGCCCAGCCAGGTTGTGCAGCGACTCTGACTGACTGGTGGGTCCTGGGAGACAGCGATACTGGGGATTTAACGTCTTGCTGAAGTTGTGGCATTTCCCCAAGGGGAATTTTTTATATATATTTTTTATTTCAATTTGCAAATTTATACGACCGTTTTGAAATTTATCAAAAATATACATCAACCGCCGTGGCGTACGGCGGTTAGGGAACCTCTACGGCGGTTGGACCTAACCGCCGTGAGTCACGGCGGTTAGGCTCATTTTATTTTTTTAAACTTTATTAAATTATAATAAATCCAGTAGGAAAGTTAAAAAAGGGAAATTAAAGAATGCTGGTTCGATTATTACAACACAATCACAATAGTATCCCGTTCAAATATTACAGCACTGCAGGAAAGACTACAACATCTTACAAAATGACAAACTTCAGCTATTCTTGCGATGTGACGACGAAGGTTTATCTTTCCTGGTAGCTTTTTTAGTTCGTGGATTAGCAACACACGGGTCTGCTGGTGAAGCATAAAGACCACCCGGAGCATAAAGACCACCCCAAGGAGGTTCCTCTCCTCTTGCAATGTCATCTGCAGTTTTTCTTTGTAAATAATGATGCATGTCTGGTGGAGCATAAAGAGCATCCCAAGGAGGTTCCTCTCCTCTTGTAATGGCATCTGCAGTTACTCCTTGCAAATGACGAAGCATGCCTCTTTCGAACGTGCTCATTTTCTTCGGATGAGGTGCCGCATTTGTGTTTTTCCCCTTCGGATCACCACCACCATTACCATCCTCACCCCCTCCGGCGGCAGCAGTAGACATCTCTAGTTATTGTTACACAAAATCATAACTAATTTAACTAATTACACTATTCTAAACTAATTTAACTAATTACATAAAATAAATAAAGAGAGGAAACTTACCTAAGAGGGAGGAGCAGCCCGTGGGGAGAGGGAGGCGGCGGCAGGGTCGGGCAGGACGGCTGGTGCCGCCGCTCTTTATATAAGCGCGGCATCCGCCGTCCGCCACAGTGGTTGGACCTACCGTCGTGGTCCACGGCGGTTGGATCTAACGCCGTGGTCCACGGCGGTTGCTTTTCGACTTCACTAATACTCTATCTCGAACCTACTGCCTACCGCCGCGGTTGCTTTTCGGCAGGTTGTTTTTTTTTACTTAACGATTTATTTTTTGTTTTTTTAACTTTATGACAAAGAAAACTAGGTGGTAATAACGAAAATCAAAGTGACATGATTAAAAATAGTCATGATCACATATAACACTGTTGCTGTACAAACAATATGCGACCTAATCTAGCATCGCCTGGTCTTCTTGTGCAGCCTGTCAGCTCGGACTGCGGCATGCGTCTGCTTGCGAGGGTACGTCACCGGGTCACGTGGGTGGATCTGCCGACGCCTAGCATCAGCAGTGGCCTGCGGTGTCGCCATCGCCGTCGCCGACCCTGCAGCCTCGTGGGACGACCCTGGCAACCCTCCTGGAGACGGCTGCGCCCCACCGCTTGTGCCTGGCAGCTGCAACCCTCCAGGCTGCGTCCCACCGCTCGGGCCTGGCAGCTGCGACCCTCCTGGCTGCGTCCCTGCTCCCTCATGTGTCCACGTGGGTGGCGCGCCTCCTAGCTGCGACCCTCCGAGCTCGTCCTGCGGCTGCAAACCGTGCAAGAAGTCGAAATCCAAGTCGTCGAACCTGGACCCGGACCCTCCCGCCTGGTCCTCTAGGGTGGAGTTAGCCGCTGCTGCCGACGTAAGCCACGGCGATAAGGCCCTACCGTCCGCCACGGCGATAAGGTGCCGCGGGGCCCACACCCTGGACCCGACCGTTGGCGGTGGCCTTACCGCCGTGGGCCACGGCGGTTGGGCGTACTGCTGCCGTGGCCTACGGCGGTAGGCTCTTTCCGCCGTGGCCCACGGCAGTGGATGTATATTTTTGATAAATTTCAAAACGTCGTATAAATTTGCAAATTGGAATGAAAAAATATAAAAAAAATCCCAAGCGGGAGAGGAAAGCAAAAAAGAAAACGAATTTTCGCGTGAGATTCAGCTAAGAAACGTTTCTTGATTTTTGTAATTTTGTGATGCAGGCTTAAGTCTCTCCTTTATAGTATAATATGCAGCTCTTCTGCAAAAAAACAAAACAAAAAAACAAAACAAAAAACAAAACAAAACAAAAAAAACAAAACCAAAAGAAGACATCGGTTCTCATGAACTGACAAGTCTAAGCCAAGCATACTACAGATAATTGATGCATGAATTATTCAGGTGAAGGCAGAATGCTCACTCATGGCACTGACACATGAAGCTCCTTGTGTTTGTAGCAGCCTCATCCTTCTCAGGTCAAACAGAAATAACTGAACCCAATAGTCATTTTTTTTTCGGCTGAAACTCAACTGAACCTTGATTCACCATGACCAGCACCAGCTGCAACCTCGTTCCATTCCGACTACCGATCAAGTGCAGAACCACACTGATGGGTGATGAATAATGAATCATTCAGGAAAGTTATACAAAAAGAACAAAAGATTATCTGGTATCCGATTTCAGCGATAAACAGAGCTTCACAGACAAGTACAGCATGTCAAGCCCCACAGTCCACACAGACAAATGCCATACTCTATGTCGTGGCTTTGATGCCAATGGTCTTGTCCCTGCCATCTTGTGGAGAACGATTCAAGATTCGTATACATACATAAGGTGAGACTTTGATGTTTGTCAGGTTAGCCAAAAAAAAAAGTCATCACAATATATTTTAAATAATAAAAAGTCACCATAATAACAATGAATTGCTTCTGCCTTTTGATCATGCAGCCAATTAGGATACACAAACCACACTTTTCTAGTACTGTGAGAGATAATATGGGGCCACACATACAAAATTGCAGCATTTCAATTTCGTAATGCACATTTTCTTTGGCCTAGAAACTTTCAAAAGGAACGAATGATACACACGTTTCAGGTTCTCACTAAAATCAGAAATAATGTCACAGAATAAGTACAGCAAAGCAGAATTACTGTCACAGCTCACAGATTTAAGTACAGCAATGCAAGGGTTGGCAGCTTAGATACAAGCCTGATAACCCGTTAGAACTTGAAACGGACGATTAATCTGACAAGTTTAAGAGAAACTACAGCTTCAATAACACAAATCTTGAAGGCCAGCACCAATCCCACTGATGCTAGAAGTGCCCTCCCACCACAGACACCATGTCCCCTAATTACCATTACTACTACTACTACTCAATTTTTCAATGAGCACCTTTTCTTGTTTTTCATGCACCTGAGGCACACACGCTTGATCCTTCATTAGTACAAGCTGCTTCCAGTGCTGCAAAAAATTACAAATTTTGAAAACAAAATCAGCTGACTGAGGGATCAATTTTGCCCTCCATGAGTGCTTGTAGAAGCAACCAAACAGCAGTAACTTATTATTCACAGCACCATTTGTATGAACTCATTAAGATAGTATGCCCTTAAGTTTAATGTCGATGTAATAGATCAACATGATTGAAGATAGGGACAACACATCAGGAGCGTAGAAGCAAATCAAAGTAATGAATTTTTTGTTATCTCTCCTATAGCATACCTTCCTGGCTGAGGCTAAGCTGTCAGAACATTTAGGCAATCAACTCGGCTTGACATTAGATTGCAATATTCCACATTCAGAGTTAGTTATTATTGATCCTACTCTCCAAAATAGCATGCTAGTGTCCAAATTATTGCTCACTCTGAATATGGTAAAACCAAAACCCAAGCAAAGTTGTACCTGGAGTGTAGAAGCTCATGTAAGGAATGACGGAGTGGATGTATTTACCCTCGCAAACCTTCTTCACCTTTTTTGTCTTTAGATCAATCATGAAGAATACACTTTTGCTTAAGAAACATACACTGGTACCATCCACAAAGCCAACCAGAGCCTTAGTAGGAGTAGGAAGCAGCGTGTCGAGCTCAATGACTCTGTGCTGCGCCCAGCTACATCCAGAACCAGCTTTCCTCCAGATGCAGAGTTTGAATTCACGTACAGTGGCAAATCCTAGCCCACCGTCAAGCACAAAATGTCGCCAGGAGGTGTGTGTTTCAGGCACTCCAATTACAGACGCATTGTGCGATTCCAAATCATACTCCACAAGTATTTTTTGCGTCGGAAACCCAAAGTAGAGCGCATTCCCCACAAGCACGATGGGCATGTACTTGAAACCTGAAATAGAACCCAAATCGTACTCCGCCGGCTGCTCTATGGCGATCCGGTCGCTCCATGTACCATCACCGGAATAGTAGGTGTAAATGGACGGCCCCTCAGAGGCTAGAAAAACCACGAGGAAGGGTTCACGGTTGCAATCGAGGTGGCCGCAGGGGACGCGGGCCGCGCAGGTGAGCGCTGCCGTCCAGGAGGACGGGGACCTCTGCAGGTTGGGAAAGGGCACCTCCCGCTTCTCGCCGGTGATGGGGTCCCAGACCGTGAGGGCGCCGTCCCCTGAACTCCCACGGCGGCACTGGAGGAGGACACGGCCGTGGCGGGCGTCGAACACGCGGTAGCTGCCGAGGTCGGCATCCCGAGCGCGGAATGCGGCGGAGTCCGTGGGCACGAAGCGGGACGTGGCGCCGTCGCCGGAGATGGCTCTGTAGAAGAAGCCGAGCATGGGCGGCGTGCGGTGGAGCTCGCGGTACCGGCGGCGGAAGGCGGGGCCGGAGACGAGGCGGCGCCAGCGCTTGCAGACGAGCGCGACGCGGACGAGGAGCACGGGCTCGTGCGGCGGTAAGCGGAGGAGGACCTCCTCCTCGAGCTCCTCCATCAGCGGCGGCGCCGCCATGCCGGGTGCGGCGGCCGGCGTGAGGGTTTTGCTCGGCGGCGGCGGCAGCGGGGAGTGGAGTGAGGGAGGGAGCCTCTCATACTTTCAAAAAAAAAAGGGAGGGAGCCTCTCGATCTGATTCTGCTACACCACCTGCGGCGGCCCAAGGTCCAGCCCAGCCCAGCCAGGTTGTGCAGCGACTCTGACTGACTGGTGGGTCCTGGGAGACAGCCAGACTGGGGATTTAATTTTCAGCAGGAGAAGAAAGCAAAAAAAAAAAGGCATCAAAATGTTTGCATGAGATTCAGCTTGAACGTTTCTGAATGTTGGCAATTTTAAACACTTGTTCATCAGCAAGGAGATGCAGCATGCCCGTGTTCAGTCAAAGTGTGAAACTAACTGACAAGCCTACAGAAGCAGGACCGTTTTGTGGTTCGACAAGAAGAGGCATAAATGAACTTTACCTTGTTCGTGGCAGCCTCATCCTGTTCGAGTCAAAACTGAACCAAAATAGTCATTTCTCAGGTGTTGGCTGAAACTCAACTGAAGTACTGAACCATAACACCCACAAGCTTTGTTTACCACATTTTCCAGGAACAGGGCATGCAAGAAAGCTCAGCTCAAAGTAATAACAGACAGACTGAATACCCAAGCAATCACAGAACGAGGCAATAATTTATGGTTCAGTAAGTCAATAGGGAATCCTGAACATTGTTCATCCTGTCAGGCATCATCACTGCACAATTCCGCAAGCAAGAAGAACCTTGATTCACCAGCTGCATCCTTGTTCTATTCAGACAGGTAAATCAACTGATGAGTGATGAGTGATGAATCGTTCAGGAAGGTGAAACAAAAATAACAAAGAGGAATAAATTGGTATCCGATTTCAGCAATAAGCAGAGCTTCACGGACAAGTACAGCATGTTCCAAACAGAGAAATGCCGTACTCTATGTCATAGCTTTGAACCTTTGATTCCTTATCATCTCGCAACACATAGTAGAGCAAATCATAATACTACTCTAGCAGTAATCAAGAACAAAGTCGATGCAAATCATACTACTGCAGCAGTAAATAAGAACAGAATTGATGCAAATCATACTACTCTAGCAGTAACCAAGAACTGAATTGATGAAATCATAATACTCTAGCAGTAATCAAGAAGCACCATCTGAATGGTGACAATAGTCTTGTACTCTTGTCCTGCTGTGCTGTTTCAGGATTCACAAATGCACAATGTGTTTTGACCTTGATGTTTACCAAGTCAGCCACAAAAGTCAGTCATCACAACAATGAATTAACAAGCTTCTGGTCCTCCAAGTAATTAGGAGCCAGATGAGGTCAAACACACACTATTGTATGCAAAAAAAAACATGCACATATGAAATTGCAGGGCATAAATTCCAAGATGCTCATTTGTTCCATGTCTTCACTGATAGATAGCAGAAATACTGGAGCACAGATTGTCACAGATAAAGTAAGACACTGCAAGGGTTAACAACTTACATTCAAGACCGATCGAACTTGAAATGGAAGATGAAGCTGAGAAGTTCTTAAGAAACTACTGCTTAAAAACACATAAAGTCTGAAGGCTAGCCCAAACTCACTGATGCTCAAAGTGCCGGCCCACCATAGATACCATGCGGTTTGCCATTAGTACCACTCAATTTTCCGCTGATTAAGAAGCTCTCACATGAGCAACTTAATTGTTTTGTGCACCTGAGGCACACAAGCTTGATCCTTCCTCGGTACAGGCTGCTCCAAGTGCTGCACAAATGTACAAAATTTGGAAATAAAATAAACTTATTTATGGATGAGATGAACGCTTATTCCTCACCAACTAAATAGCAGCAGCTTATTATTCACAACAATATCTGTATAAACTCATTAAGATACTACGCCATCAAGTTTAGCACCAATATTGTCATCCATTTGGATGTTGAGTAACATTGACAGATGATATCTAGTACATGAAAAAGCTCACCAAAATAATTTCTTTTTAACTTTCCCTCCTACTGCATACTTCCTGGCCTAGGCTAAGTTTATAGAGCCTTATCATCTGAGAAAATTTAGGCAATCAACTCAGTTTTGTATCAGATTGCAATACTGCACTTTCACCAATTCGTAGTTGTTGTGCCTTAGTTGTTGCGATTATTGTCCAATTTTGATGCTGTTAACTAAATTATAACCCCTTCTGAATATTGCAAAAGCAAAATCTGAGCAAGATTGTACCTGGGGTGCAGAAGCTCATGTAAGGAATGGCGGAGTAGATGTTTTTGTTGCAGACATTCTTCACCTCATAGGTCTTTGGATCAATTGTGTAGAGTGTCGAGCCTACCCTCAGGAAAATCACACCAATACCATCTGCGAAGCCAACCACATTAGACACGGTGCTGAGGACATCATCATCTGGGAGCAGCATCTCGAGCTCAATGATTCTGTCTTGTGTCCATCCCGCACCCACTTCAGGACCATTCATCCTCCAAATGCAGAGCTTGGATTCTTGTACGGTGGCTAACGCTAGCCCACCATCGAGCACGAGGTGTCGCCAGAGGTACAATGCATGTGGCAGTCGAATTACAGACGTCTCATGTGATTCCATATCATACTTGAGGAGTGTTTTTCTTATCGGGAACCCAAAGTAGAGTGCCTTCTCCACAAGTACACTTGGCGTCAAGAGGATATCCGGGAGCAGCTGCAGTTCTGTTGTGATGGGCTCGCTCCAGGTACCAGCATCGGATGAGTAGGTGCAGATAATTACCTCCCAATTACCACCAAATCCCGCATACACGACGAGGAAGGGTCCGCGGTGGCAGTCGAGGTGATCGCATGTGCCGGTGGCGGTGGCGGCGCAGAGGACCGCTGCCGTCCAGCAGTTGGTGTACCGCCGCAGGTCGGGAACGGGCAGCTCCAGCGCCGTGTCGGCGATGGGATCCCAGACCATGAGGACGTCCTCCGACTCCGAGCTCGCAGGGCGCTGGAGGAGGACACGGCCGTGGCGGGCGTCGAGCGGGCTGCAGTCGCCGAGGTCCGCGTCCGGCGAGCAGAAGGTGGCTGTGGCGATGAAGCCGGCCGTGGCGTCATCCGGATCGTCCGCGATGCTGCAGAGGAACCCGAGCACGGGCGGCGTGCGGTGGAGCTCGCGGTACCTGCGGCGGAACCGGGGCCCCGAGATGAGGCGGCACCAGCGCTTGCAGACGAGGGAGGCGCGGAAGAGTAGAGCGGGCTCGTGCGGCGGGAAGCGGAGGAGGATCTCCTCCTCGAGCTCCTCCATCAGCGTCGTCGTCGGCGGCGTCGGTGGCGGCGGCGCGGTGGATGGTTGCGGCGGGCGGGAGGGTTTGGTCGGTCCGTCGGCGAGCAGATGAGTGAACCGGCACATGGCCGAGTCCAGCCAGGTTGAGTGGTGGCTCCGGCTGACTGGTGCGGCCTCCTCCTCGAGCTCCTCCATCGCCGGCGGCTGCGGCGGTATGGCTGGATGCGGCGCTTGGTCGGTGGCGGGCCGCTGGAACTGGAATGGACGCGAGCTGAGAGACTGAAGAAGAAGTAAGGGAAGAGTGGGCCGGCCGATCTGATTCTTATTCTGCTTCTCCCCCATGGCCCACTATCTTCAGCCCAATGCCCAACTCAACCAGACTGTGAATGGCACAAGGCCCAACGCAACCAGCGTTTTGGAAACTTGTTTATATTTATTTTATTTTTCTGAAATTTAGAGAAATTTACAAATCTATACAAGGCGACCGCAATGTTGGTGAGGAACCCGAGCATGGGCGGCACCAACGCTTGCAGATGAGGAGCGCGGACTCGTGCGGCGGGAAGCGGAGGAGGATCTCCTCCTCAAGCTCCTCCATCAGAGGCAGCGCGGCGGATGGTTGCGGCGGGCGCAAGGCCGGTTTGGTCGATCGGTCGACGAGTGAAGCTGCCCATGGCCCAGTTCATCCAGGTTGCTGAGCAGTAAAAGCACCACAATGTAACTAACAATGGTGTTAAGAGAAACACAGCGTCTAAACTAATTCCAAATGTATCATCCTCGGTGCTATCGTGCAATATACAAACACAGTTTCGGCGAGCACAACACAAAATCAGGTGGGCACATCTCATCGAATACAACAACTTGACAAGCGCGCCCGGAGCAAAGCCGGAACGAAATGCACACCCCATCAATGAAACACCAAATGCCGCCTAGTAGACGGACGTCCGTTCCTTTCCAGGCTTTCATCAGTACTCGGTCTGTTCCTTTCCAGGCTTTCATCAGTACTCGGACGGCGAGATAACGTCGTCGATCTTGAGGATCATCTTCACCACCTGAGTGGCAAGCAAGATCTACCGATGCTTGCCGTTCAGCATCTCAAACACGTTTTGTTCTTTCATGTTGTCGGTGCCGACGTCGTTGCAGTCTATGCCGCAATGGGGATTGCTCTCCTGTAAGTGTCATCAGAAGATGGTGTGTCACCAGAGTTTCCAAGAAATATTTTTCATGAAATTGAACAGCAAGAAAACCATGCATTCAGCAACACTGCTGAGAGCTTTAGGGACCAAAAATCAAGTGCAGCTGCCACCACATTAAGTCACACAGAGCCAAACTGTACTCAGTGACACAATAAGTCAATTTTTAATCACCAAAACCCAAGAGTTTGGACACAATCTGACTGACAGAAAACAAACTTAAAGAAAAAGATGTGCAAAGTACCTTCGGCAAGCAAGAACCTTGATTCACCATGATCAGCACCAGCTGCAATCTTGCTCCATTCAGACTGCTTGCCAATCGAGTGCAGAACCACACCGACGAGTGAGGACTGCTGGTTCAGGAAAGTGAACCAAAAAGAAAGAGGAATAAATTGGTATCCGATTTCAGGGATAAGCAGAGCTTCACAGAGAAGTGCAAACGCCATACTCTATAGCATAGACAAAATTTCTAGTCACCTGTGGCATATACATAGTAGAGCAAATCAAATGCCATAATCTAGCAGTAATCAAAAGAAAAATTAAGGCAAATTATACTACTCTAGCAGAATCAAGGAAGAAATTGATGCCAGTTATTCCTTTTTCCCCAGAGGTTTACCTGTGTACATCCAAATGGTGACAGTGGTTTTGTACTCTTGTCCCTGCTGTGTTGTTTCAACATTCATACATGCACAATGTGTTTGACTTTGATGTTTACCAGGTTAGCCACAAAAGTTGTCATCACAACAATGAATTGACAAGCTTCTGGTCCTCTAAGTAATTAGGAGACTGATGAGGTCAAACACACACTTTCGTGTACAAAAAAATATGCACACATGAAATTGCAGTGTTTAAATTTCATGATGCTCATTCGTTTCATGTCTTCACTGATAGATAGCAGAAATACTGGAGCACATATTGTCACAGATTAAGTAGGACACTGCAAGGGTTACCAGTTTACATTCAAGCCCAATCGAGCTTGAAACAGAAGATCAAGCTGTAAAGTTCTTAACAAACTTCTGTTTAAAAAGCCCAGTGTCATGCTAAAAGTGCCGGCCAACCATATATACCATGCAGTTTTGCCATTACTACTACTCAATTTTCCGTTGATCAAGAAGCTCTCACAAGAGCAATTTAATTGTTTCATGCACCTGAGGCACACACTCCTGATCCTTCCTCAGTATAGACTGCTCCAAGTGCTGCACAAATGCATAAAATTTTAAAATAAAATAAGCTTATTGATGGATGAAATTAGCCCTTGACGACTTCTTGTTCCTCACCAACTAAACAACAGCAGTCATTTCAAAAACAACTAAACAGCAGCATCTGTATAAACTCACTAAGATAATATGCCCTTAAGTTTGGCACTGATATTGCCATCCATTTGGATGTTGTTAAGTAACATTGACAGATGATATCTGATACATGAAAAAGCTCACCAAAGTAATTCCTTTTTAACTTTCCCTCCTACTGCATACCTTCCTGGTCTAGACTAAGTTTACAGAGCCCTACCATCCAAGACAATTTAGGCAATCAACTCAGTTTTGCATCAGATTGCAATACTGCACTTTCACAAATTCGTAGTTGTTGTGCCTATTGTCCAAATTTGATGCTATTAACTAAATTATAACCCATTCTGGATATTGCAGGTTGCAGCATGTGTGGACATGCTCCTTTGCTATGTTAGAGATGAGCTGCATGTGTGGGGATTAGCTGGGGCTCGAGGTATTGCACAACTCCTCGCCCATCTTCCCCAGCTCACCTAGTTGGGCTGGTTCTGGTCATGGGTGGTGTTCTGTTAATGGGTGATATAGTGGGTGTGTGACGGGGAGTTTTTACTGGTTTTTCTCCCCTTTGATTCTAGAAAAACATGGTGTACTGGGGTTCTTCCCTTCCCTTTTCTTCTTAATACAATGATGGGCAGCTCTCCTGTTCGAGAAAAAAAATATACTCCCTCCATACCCATAGAACATGTCGTTTAGGACAGCAATACGGTCTCCAAAGTATAACTTTGACTTCTTATTTATATAAAAATATTTATTAAAAACTGACATATGCATACTTTTATGAAAGTATTTTGCAAGATAAATCTATACATGTAGTTTTTACATTTTCAAACTCAACGATTTAAAAAGTTATTCGTGATTTATATTCCCAAATGTTTGACTGAACTCTTGTCTAAAACGACATGTTTTATGGGTATGGAGGGAGTATTACAAAACCCAAATCCGAGCAAGATTGTACCTGGAGTGCAGAAGCTCATGTAAGGAATGACGGAATAAATATTTTTGCTGCAGACCTTCTTCACCTCATAGGTCTTTAGATCAATTGTGAAGAGCATACAGCGTGCACTCAGGAAAATCACATCAATACCATCCGCGAAGCCAACAACATGAAACAAGGTGTTGCGGGCATCATCTGGCAACAGCTTCTCGAGCTCAAGACCATGAGGGCGCCCCGTGAAGTCGCACGGTAGTGGAGCAGGACACGGCCGTGGCGGGCCTCGAGCACGCTGCAGTACCTGAGGCCGGCGTCCGGCGCGGAGAAGGCAGCGGAGGGGGCCGCGGGCACGAAGCAGGTGCAGGACCTGCCGCCTTCATCCAAGATGGTGCAGAATAACCCCAGCATGGGCGGCGTTCGGTGGAGCTCGTGGTACCTGCGGCGGAAGCCGGGGCCCGAGACGAGGCGGCGCCAGCGCTTGCAGACGAGCGCGGGATCGTGCGGAGGGAAGCGGAGGATGATCTCTTCCTCGAGCTCCTCCATCAGCGGCGGCGGCGGCGGCGCGGTGGATGGTTTCGGCGGGCGCGAGGGTTTGGTCAGTCGGCCGGCGAGCAGACGAGTGAAGCGGCGCAGGGCCCGGCCCAGACAGGTTGAGTGGCGGCTCCGGCTGACTGGTGCGGCCTCATCCTCGAGCTCCTCCATCGCCGCCGCCGCCGGCATGGCAGGCTGCGGCGTTTCGTCGGTGGCGGCGGAGCGGAAGCGGGGAGTGGAGATGCTTCTCGATCTGATTCTGCTCCACCACTGCGGCGGCGGCCCAAGGCCCAGCCCAGCCAGGTTGGGTTGTGCACGACTCTGACTGACTTGTGGGTCCTGGGAGACAGAGAGACTGGGGATTTAACGTCTTGCTGAAGTTGTATCGGCGCGGCATTTCAGCAGGAGAAACCAAAAAAGGTATCAAAATGTTTGTAATTTCAAGACGCATGTTTTCAGTGAAAGTATGAAAAACTAACTTTGGTTCACATGAACTGACAAGCCTACCGAAACATCCCCACCTGAAATGATGGTGAAGCTTTTTCAAACTTGTAAGACATGCAGTTCAGCATTTTTTTTAATAGAAACGTTTGTGACCACATTGGAAAAGAAGAGGCATAAATCATTGAACCTTCTCTGATGGTATAAATGAGGTTTACCACAAACACATAATTCACCTACGAGGCAGATCGAGTGCTCAACATGTTGGTGGCAGCCTCATCCTGTTCAGGTCAAACAGAAATAACTGAATCAAATAGTCATTTCTCAATTTGTTCGCTGGAACTCAACTGAACTTTGTACTATTCATCTCACCCCATTTCACCCAACTAACACCCACAAGCTTGTTCACCACATTTCCAGGAACAGTATGCATGGAAGCTCAGTTCAAAGTAAGAGACTGAATGCCCAAGCAAACACAGAACAACGGGGCATTTACGGCTCAGTTTAAGTCAAAAGGGAATACCCAAGCAAGAAGAACCTTTGATTCACCAGCAAGAAGAATATCCGAGCAAGAGAATACACAAGAACATTGTTCATCGGATTTATCATCGTTACTGCATTCTTCGGCAAGCAAGAAGATCCTTTCATTCACCATGATCAGCACCAGATGCAACCTTGTTCCATTCGGACAGGTAATCAAGTGCAGAACCACACTGATGGGTGATGAATGATCAATCGTTCAGGAAGGTGATACAAAAAGAACAAAGAGGAATAAACTGGTATCTGATTTCAGCGATAAGTAGAGCTTCACAGACAAGTAGTACTACACAGCATGTCAAGTCCCACAATCTTCGGTAAGGCCTACATTCTGTGACCTAAGGCCCACATTCTCCACCAAGGCCCACATTCTTCGGCCTAAGGCCCAACTCAGCCAGTTTGTCGAATGGCCCGAGGCCAGTGAAGCTAATAAGGCAAAGCTTTAGCTGAGCAGTAAAAAACCACAATGTAACAATGGTGTGAAGAAAAACACAGCGTCTAGACTAATTCACACAAAATCAAGTGCAACTGCCACTTCATTAAGTATCACACAAAATCGAGGCAGGCACAGCTCATCAAATACAACAAAAGCACACCCATCAACGCAACAGCAAATGCCGCCTACTAGACAGAGGTCCCATTCCTTTCGAGGCTTTCATCAGTACTCGGACGGCGAGATCACATCGTCGATCTTGAGGATCATCTTCACCACCTGTGTGGCAAGCAAGATCTGCTGCTGCTTGCCGATCAGCATCTCAAAGACGTTCTGTTCTTTCATGTTGTTGGTGCCGACGTCGTTGCAGTCTATGCCGCAGTGGGGATTGCTCTCCTGCAAATGTGTCATCAGAAGAAGGTATGTCACCAGAGTTTCCAAGAAATAACTTTCATGAAATGGAACAGCAAGAAATCCATGCATTCAGCAACACTACAAAGAGTTTTAGGGACAAAAGAAAAAAAATCAAGTGCAGCTGCCACCTCATTACGTAATACAGAATAAAACTGTACAAGAGTGACACAAGAAGTCAATTTTAATCACCAAACCCCAAGAGTTTAGACACAATCTGACTGACAGAAAACAAACTTGAAGAAAACATGTGCAAAGTACAATACCTTTACTTGTTGAGCTTTTACCGCAGTTAAGGTGTCAATGGGTGACAAACCACTGTTTTCAGCCAAGGCTAGTGGAACAGCATCTAATGCATCAGCAAATGACCTGATAGCATACTGTAAAAAAAAAATGCACCATCAGAAGGCACAAGTTGCATCTTTTTTAAAGATAAGATCCAAAATGAGCACATACCTGCTCAACTCCAGGGTGCCGATCTGCAGCGGTTTCAACAGCAATTGAACAAGATATCTCTGCTGAGCCGCCACCATACACAATTGAGTTGTTGCGGATCAAGTTCCTCGCCACACAAAGAGCATCATGAAGACTGCGCTTGGTCTCCTCAATCATCATTTTGTTTCCTATACAGCATCAATTAGTTTTATCATATGAACTCAAATCAGGTTCATCCTAAAGCATAGGTGATAAACAAAATAACTAATCAAAATATGATCAGAGTAACACTGTAGTAGCCAGCACTTTTAATGTTTGTTATCTTGTCTAAGTTTCACTGCACAAATTTCTGTGCAGTCTGGGTTTCTGATGTACTAAAAGTCGCTTCAGGCAATCCTTGATTAGGCAGTGAAACAGGAATAGTGAAATCACCATATAGCATCCTCCCTCTCTTATTGAACAGGAGGATTTACCCTACTGATCATATTGCCTCAAATATTACCAAATATGTACTAGTATTTTCAGTTTACCAATTCTGAAGTGTCTACAAATCAGACCAAAAACTTGTCTCAATATGAAAAGAAACATGAGGACATACCACCACGAATGAAAATAGTTACAGCTCTGGAATTGGCACACTGCTCAATGTAAAGCATCCGATCCTTTGTTGTTCCAAAGGACTTCTCCCTGACTAATCCAGCCTATTAAGAAAGGGCAAGGGAAAAAGATATGAAACAGGTCGCTACCAGCAATACAATAAAGATGACAGCAGAGTTTTTTTTTTCTATTCACGATAAACATCCCAACATCTAAGCTACCTTGATGAAGATCAAATATTGAGTTTATTGGCCAGCTAAGGATTAAATCACCTTCTCAAACTCACAGAAATGAGTTAAAAGTCAGTGTATATGCAATTCAGTTCAACAGTATGAAACAATAAAGCCGTTGCTCTTAACTGGGCAAAAATATTAAGGTAAACACCATATAAAAAAATGATCTCTAGTCTAACTAATATCAGATTCACATGCATTACTCAACCCATGCATATTTCTTATAACTGAAAGTGAAAGTAATACAGAAGAGTGATACCTTCCCAAGCTTTTCAGGAGTCAACTCTTGAAATCTCGGAACAATCCGTCCTCCTGCAGTCAGTTATGTTAGGCACTACCTTCACAAGTCATTCAGAGTCACATAAGAGTGGGATATAGGAGTATGTTGACCTGTAGCAATGGCAATCAGTTCCAATTCAACACCACCAACCCATCTAACAGCTGGCAGATTTCTGTTCATCAACAAATGATTGGCTTCATCATCGAAACCCCATTGACAAATAACCAGGGTGGCACCAGCATCCTACCCAAAAAAATGTGAATTAAATTTAGCAAAGCAAACATCAGGAAATCGATAACTGGAATTGGAAATTTATCACTGTAATTACTACAATGTCATGAGAAACAAATGGAATCTAAGAAAAATAACAACATATACATATTCTAATTATGGATCACACATCCAGATCAACATGATAGTTATGCACTTACAAAACATTATACTCAACCACTCAGGTATTAACAACATTGATATTCTGTGTTAATAAGCAGTTCAGTGTTTACCTTGCATTTCTGAACCATTTCATCAAAGTATTTCTGCTCTTGTTCGCGCAGCGTCTGGAATTTCTCTACAGTGTCAATGTCAACCTTATGCTTTGTCTTAGGCTTCGGGGGCTCGAATGGGCACGTCAGGATGGCAATCTTAGCATCCTCAATTCTCTTTGGCATTTGTGGGTGGCTCATATCTTTGTCAACAACAATTCCATATATAAGCTCAGTGTCCTCAAGCTTCCCGCCAACCTTGCCTTCTACTTTAATTAAATCTAAGTTAACATCCTTCCTCTCCAAATCGGCAACCGCAAGGACTGCTTTGACAGCAATCTCTGCCAATGCCCGCTTGCAACGGTTAACACTGCAGAATATGAACAAAGGAGATATCAGACATGCTGTTTTTGTACAGTGAGTCTACTGAAATCATTTGAAGAGTAGAAAATATTTCTTCTGGTAGATAAATAGGAGGTGCTAAAACTTCATTCTAGGTGAAGAACTACATAGTTGATGTTCTAAATCAATGATTAGTAACATGTGAGAACCACTAAAATCTTCTAACCTACTAGTCCTATTAGGCTGGCTCGGATATAAAATGGAAAAGCCTCAAAAGTTTCACAGCAGGTACCACTTGCCTAACAGAAATTTTTCTGTTATGCACTCTGAGAAACTATGTAAACAATAATCATAAGGCCATAAATCAAAATAGTAAGTTCTGTACCATATAGCTACTTGATTTAACCGAACATCACAGTTCATTACAACTTACATCTTTGACGATAGAGTTGTCATGCAGGTCTGAACCAGTGGCTCAATGTTGTCGGCAGTGAACTCGAACTTGTGGGAGATGCGCTCTAGGTGCTCAAACGCTATCCTTGACGCCATCTCATAGCCTTCGGCAACCCTGATTGGGTGAATACCACGTTCCAGAAGCTTCTCTGCCTGCTCCAGGAGAGCCCCTGCCATGACGACGACCCCAGTAGTACCATCCCCGATTTCATAGTCCTGGCTGCGTGACAGCTCCACCATCAGCTTGGCAATCTGGTTGTCAACATCCATCTGCTCCAGGATTGTTGCCCCATCATTCGCTGGCAATTCACAAGGCAGCACTTTTAGTAAGCAAAGTAATAGAAGAAGAAATTAACTGTGAGATAACTTATATATATACAACCCTGAAATCTGAACTGGCGAACTGTTAGATAGCACTTGCAGCGAACTAAACTAGATCTCCAGAAGTCCAAATCAACACTTAATATCCAAATTGATCCATTGAACAGATCCTAAACTGTAGGGGGCCTTCAATTGAGCATAACAGCAGCAATGGGGGGCGAAACATCTTGTAAAGGTAGGCTGGTACTAAAATTGGATCATGAGCAACTACAGGAACTGGGGAGTTGCCAACAAACTAGACGCCGCTTTGACTAAATCAGGAGCCCCAACACGAGCAACAGTCAAGAGAAACCTAGATCTCAAGCCCTCCCCCTGCACGCGCCACTAAAACCCTAGCCGCCCACCAAAATCCCAACCCCAAGCTAAACCTGGAGCTACTGTGCATGCACCAAGGGGGCAAAAGCAGCAGGGAGGCGGATGCGTACTGATGGTGACGTCGCCGTCGGGGGACTGGAGCATCTTGTCCATGCCCTTGGGTCCGAGCGAGGTGCGGAGGATCCGCGCGACGGCCTTGCCGGCGGCGATGTTGGCCTTCTGCGCGTCGAGGCCGCGGAGGCGCGTCTTCTTCTCCTGCTCCCGGAGGATGATGAAGGGGCGCCCGAACTCGTCGAAGGCGAGCGCCATGGCCGGCGCTGTGCCCGGAGGCTCGCTCGCCCGGATCGGAGGAGGCGGCGGCGGCGGCGCGGGTGGAGTGCGGGCGGGGAGGGGGGAAAGGAGCCGAGTGTTGTGGGTTGTAGAGGGGGTGTGAATTCTCTAGTGGGCCTAGATACTTGCGGCTGCGGCAAAACCCACCCGACCGACCACCGTGTAGATGGGCCCGTGGATGGGCCTGGATGACCTCTGTGGGGGACGGACAATGGGCTGCTGTTTTGGGCTCAAATGTCCCGGGCTTTGTTCTTGCGTGCCTCTTTTTTATTTTTATATATTTTTTTAAAGATTTTTACAATAAGAACACAATCTTACTTATCACAAACAATAATTTCGATACCGCGAGATATACGGATTTCCTAGTCATGAAGTCTGGATAGCAAAATTAGAAGTGTTGATTGATATTTTGACTGATGGCTTGTCTGAAATTTGTTATGTGTGGTTGGACTGAGTAGTTTATACAGGAGTGCTCCAACACTAGTAAAATTTTCAGATAAACCGAGGGGATTCGTGATCCAGTACAAATACAGGCTTCAATCCGTTACCAAGAACAGCTCGAGTCCATGTTCTATTCTACTACCTACAACTGAGGTACACCCAAAAAGATGGATCGACAAGGCCGCAGCTAAGCTGTGTCATTGTGCATCGATCTCCATCGACATGGGAACCGCGCCGAGCCTGCCACCCCCGGCGCCGGAGGAGGCGCCGTGCGACGCGGCGGCGGTGGCCGCGCGGCAACGCAGCTTCGAGTTCTTTGAGTCCCTGGACCCCGGGCGGGCCTCCCGCTGGGCCGACTACGCCTTCTTCCTGTACAAGCGCGGCGGCGGCGGCGTCGAGCGCACGCGCCCCGTCTTCCGCGCCGCCCTCGCCCGCTGCGCCGACGGCTACGACTACATTTACGGCACGTGGATCTCCGTGGAGGATGAGTGGAGCGACAGCAATGGCGGCGCCGGCGACCACAGCGTCATCAGGGGGCTCTTCGAGGAGTGGCGCGCCCGGAGCGTGGCGGACCACGCCGACGACGGCGGAGGGGGCGACGAGCAGGGGCGGGAGCTCCTCTGGAGCCGCTACATCTTCTTCGAGCTCGAGCGGCACGGCGGCTGTAACATCCTTGAAATTGCTTGATTGTAAAAATGGTGGATTTCAAAAACTTGCTTTGTATTTGAGTGCTCATGAAATCATATAAAGATGTCTTCCTTTTTCCCTTCCCTTATTCCTAGATTTATTTTAAGCCAATTAATAATTTTTAGGACTTATAAAATGTTAGAGTGTGAAGTTGGATCTTCATTGGATTTTATTTGGAGTTCATTGTTTGTTCTTCAAATTTGAATTCAAATTCAAATTTGGAAAGGTGTAGCTAAGTGCTTTAGCTAATAGGAAAAAAAGATCCAAACCCAGCTTGGGCCGAGCCCAAATCAACGAAGTCCTTTGGACCACCCCCACTCCCTTTTCCGGGATCAACCGCGCCCCTCAACCTTTCTCCTGTTTCGGCCCACGCGGCCCGATCCGCAGCCGGCCCGCTTCCCACCTACCGCGCACACCGAGCCGCTGCCAGCCGGGCCCCACCGTGACGACGCGATGACGTCGCTGTCGTCACCCTCCCTCTTTTCCCCTTTGGCTGACGCCGGCGCTAAAGCACAGCCGCGCCGCTCATGGCCGCCGTCGCGACGCGCCCCCGCGGCCCCCCGACGCATCCCGGCCGTCCATATGCCCCCGCGCCGTCCGCCGCTATAAGTAAGCCGCCGCCGCAACCCCCAGGAGCTCCCAACCCTAGCCGCCTCGGGGGGGTTCATCCCCTGTCCACACCACCACACGTCGGAGGAGAAGGAGAGGGGGGAAGGAGAAGAAGAACGAAAGCCGCCTGTGGGAGCGCCGCCTGCCGCGAAGACCGGAGCCGCCCGTGAGGAGGAGCCGGACCCGCGGTAGCCGAGCACCCCTGCGACCCCTGCATCCTCGACCTCCTCTGCTTCCTCTGCTCTGCGCCGTCGTCTCCTTCCACGCCGACGACCTCGCTCCGCCTCTCTACACCGACGCCTGCGCTTTGGCCCGTGGCCACTGAGGTGAGGACTTGCTTCCCCTCCCCTCTGTTGAGGCCCGGCCATCGAGCCGAGGGCAGGATCGACCGTGCCTTGTCGCCGCCGCCGCGCTCGCGCTGTGTGAAGCCGGCCTTCGAGCCGTGTTGGGAGTCTTTTCTGCAGGTGTCGCCGCCTTCACCGAGCGCACGCGCACGCCTCCGCCGTTTGCCTTGCTACCTGTAGTCACGCTCGTCGTCGAAACGCCGTCTCCTTGCTCGCGCGCGCCGCCATGGAGGTTTGCTCCGTGCACGTAGCAGCAGTGGAAGAAGCGCCGCCGTTGTAGCCGTTCTATGCACGCCTCGCCGCCGGCATTCGCGCGCCCCACACGCGCTCGTGCCTGGCCGCGGGAGCCCTGCTCGCCGCCGCCCTTGGCGCTGGTCCGAGCTCCGCCATGGCCGTGATGGCCCTGCGCGTGTTGACGAGGGGCCAAGCCCCAGTTCTTACACCCCGTCAGGTTCGTCGGGAACACGCACGTCTGGACCCGACGGCTGGCGCACCCCAGCGCGTTCACCGGTGACCGTCCACCCCGCGCCGCCGCGTCCCACACCTGCACCGATGCCGACGAGCCGAGGTCCCGGGGCAAGGCCACTTCTTTCTTCCCCAAACGGACCCTTTGGACCACCCGAGCCTCGTCGTGGAACGTGTTGACCCGCAGCTGTCGACCCTCGCTGCCGGCGATGGGATTGCCGAGCCGCCGCTCCTTGGGGGCATCTTGTCGAACACCTAGAGGTCGCCCCAAAACCCTGGGGGGTTTTTCCCCTGCGCACGTTGGGCCACATATGGATTTGGCCACGGCCGATCCACCGGATCTAGTGTGGCCGACCAATCCTATCTTTGCCACACGACCGGCCACCACGAGCCGCGCCGCGCCGGATCAGCCCTGATCCCATGTGGCCGACCGCTCACATCTTTTCCACGTGCACGTCCACACCGCCGCGCGCCACAGAAGATCCCGACGGGATCCTTTGCGCCACGCCACGCCAGCAGCCACGCAGGCTGTAGCTGGCTTATAGCCGCCCACGTGGACGCCACGTCTGCGCCAGTAGCCAGCCTGCAGCCACCTAACAGCTAGCTTAAAGCCAGTTAGAGCCAGTCAGTAGATAGCTTAAAGTCATTGCTATTGTGTATGCGTAATTTATTTTTAGAAAACTATTTTACCTTTGGAAAATCATAATAAATCCGTTTTGACTCCGAAAAATACAAAATCTTTTACGGAAATTCTCTAAGATCTTAAACTCCGCGTTAGCCTAGTATTTGCTCTCTTTTGGCTCTTAATTGCTGTTCTTTTGGAGTTCTTGCATTAGGATCGCTCTTTATTTTCTTTTACGCGTTGATAGGAGCAGCTGGAGCCGGGGAGCTGATCCCGGAGTACGACTACGCCGACGACTTCACTGCGGAGGACTACCAGACCCCAGGTTCACGCCCGACTGACTTTGAAAACCTATTAGACATTGCAATATAGAATGCTAGCGCTTTACTTTATATGCATGTTGATGAACCTTGCACTGCCTACTTTAATTACCCTGTCCTTGATTGTCCTACTACTATATGTTATAAGCGTGTATATACGCTGAGCTTCGCGATGCATGTGTTGGGTTGGGGATAGCGGTTCTTGGTGTGTGTGGGGAAAAAACCGGCAGGAGAAGGCGTTTTGGGTGCTTTGGCGGGGGTGAGCTCGAAACAACCGATCTGGGATCGGGGACGGGGGTGCACTCCTCAGTGTATTCCCACTTTTACGGTTTTCAGAGCCTAGGTGTTGGGGTTTTTCTTGCGTTTGGAGGACATGAGCTCGCCCCGGTCTGAAACCGAGTGGATCAACTTGTCGATAGGACTTTCGTACACATCACCCCGCCGAGCGTGGGGTTAGGGCCGAGTTGAGCTCGGCAAGTGCGGAACCATACCTGCCAGCAGGATAGAGGGTATCAGTGGGGGAGGGGTGGGAGTGAGACCACCTTCTCTCAGTGCGTCGCCCGTGTGGCCACACGGGGGCATTTCACAGTTCCGGTGCTATTCCCTTTGCGAGGGGGATCGCCTTGAGGGCCGGATGCAGGATGGGACTGTAACTACTGAGAGTTCGCACAGTAGGATGGGCTCGGTCGGCCGTACACCGGCTGGGTGCCATTCCGGGTTGGGTACAGGTGTACACACTCTGCAGAGTTGTTCGATCTATAGCTATAGTCGCGTCCTCGGTCATGGACAATGCCTAGAAGACATGTTCGTTCCTCATGTTTTGGGATTTCTACCTTCCCCCTATAGTTGAGAGTGTGGTGAGCCATGGTTGCAGCCGGGGAGAGGAGAGTGGCTCCCTCTACCTCGCAGATCCGATTGCAATCATTGAGGTGCGAGGACAGGAAGTTCTCGCATCGACCCTAGATGGGATTAGGTTGTGGAGACGGGGCCCTGGGTGACCTGGTGGTTCCGGGCTGTGTTGAGAGCTTTGGGTTGGGAACTTGTTGGAGATATCTTGATTCACTCCGCTGCTGCTGCATAGGAAACCCGAGCCACTTCCTTGCCTCTTTTCCTTCCCTTTAGAAGCTAGGACACTTAAAGCTGCATACAGTTGGTGACGTGGACCTATCCCACTCCTTAGGGATAGACTTTGGGTGTGGAGGGTACGAGTCCGAGTACGACAACAACGCCGATGGATGGTACGACTGAGGGATGCGTCGCTTCGCTCAAGGATGCCTGTGGTGAGAAGAATAAAAGATGGAGACCCTTTTGAGAAGCTAGCTACCGCTGCGTAGAACTTCCCTCTGATTCAGCCAAGAGGCTTGTAATGATGTACTCCATAATGGACATGTAATAAATTATGTACTATTGCTTATGTGTGATGCGATGTTTGACTTTGTTTACTAGCTGTGAGACGTTCTGTACGTGATACCCACTGATCCAGGGACTATCGCGATGGTACAGGGATTCGGGTTTTCTATGAAAATCCGGGGTTTTACAGGTGGTACCAGAGCCATACTTGACCGTAGCATGTATCCCTATAAACGGCCGATAGAAATAGGACTCTATACGCTCTATTTCTATATTTATACCCTTGAGCTATGTTATAAAAACTTACCTCTTTTTGAAAACATCTCACTTACCTACGCTAACTAAGATTTCTTACGTTTCACAGGAGATGGAGCGCCAAGTTGCTGAGATCACCCCCGAGACGTGCGAGGTGATCTGCCACTGGATGGAGAGGGCCCTTCTCAGGCTTGGGGTCCCTCCTACCTACGTCACGTACCGCGCTGAGTACGTACCCACCGTGACAGGGCGGATGGTGGTCTGCACGGTCGCCGTCCTTCCTCACCTGAACCTTCCGGGGTTCAAGGGAGAGGTCTGCTACAGCACCGCGCTGACCGTCACGACCGCGCTGGACGTCGCCTGCCGTCAGGCACTGGGCTGCCTTCTCGCCCAGTACCGCGCCACCTTCGAGTCCGGGACGCTCCGACTTCTACCTCGGGACTACTGGCGCTTGGCACCGCTCGTGGACGGAGTCCCTTCGCACGAGGGGATCCAAGACGACATTGATGCCGCACCCTTCCGCGAGTCTGACGAGACTTTGGTGGAGACAGCTAGCTACTTGGTCGACCTCGACAAGTACGCACACCGCCTGGAGGACGAGTCACGGACCCTCTTCGGTGAGATCAGAGACACCACCGTTGAGGCCCGCCAGTACCAGCCATGCTGCCTTCAGCTGGAGAGAGAGAACAGCGCGCTGCGCCACCGTGTTCGTCAGCTTGAGCAGGGGCTCAACCGCGCGACCACCGTTCTGCTGCAGTCTGAGAGGGAGCGTGTGGACACCCGCGAGGAGCTGTTGCACGTCAGCGAGGACCTCCGCAGGATGACCGTGAGTCAGAACAGGCTGAAGGACAAACTTCAGAGCAAGGACGACATGCTCACGGTACGCGCCCACCTACTCGACTGTGAGCGGATCAAGGTGGAGAAGCTGGAGAAGAACCGAGCGGAGAACGTCGCCAACCTCGCATGGCTTACGCGCACGGCCGTCTACCTGCGAGACAAGGCCGAGAGACTGAGGAGGACTTGGGAGGACGCCGACTCTCTCCGCGTGGACGAGCTCACGGAGCTCAACAGAGAGCTGCCCTTCGAGTCGCAGCGTGCGATCCGTGCCGAGACCTTCGAGTTGCACCAGTCCCGCCTCAAGTTACACCTGTGTCCGATGGCTCGGCTGCTGTCGGGGTTCTCTACCGCCGGTAGTAAATTTGTATCGATCATGCGTCAGGCTCGGATGGTTAGCATAGGAGACAACGGGATTTAGACTGGTTCGGGCCTCCGAGGAGTAATACCCTACGTCCAGTGTGGTGCTGCCGTGTTCCCGAGCTAGGAGTGCTTGTAGTAGGGGTTACAAGCTGGTCGGGAGAGGGTGTCGAGCCCAAGTCCCTTGAGATGGTGTTCGGTCTATCGAAAGTCTAACCCTTGTAACCGTTGCCCTCCTCTCCCTTTTGTAGTCACAAGGGGAGGGGCCCAAGGGGGAAGTAAAAAAGAGGTACAGTGCTTGGTTGCTGGTACGTCCCGTCGTACGTCGTTGTCCGTCGGGGTGCATTGAAGCCGAGTCGCGATGCTTTGTCGTGGGAGCTGCCGCGTGGCCGGGCATGACTGTTCATTCCGGGACGCTTGGCTTCTCCTCCGAGTAGTTTGCGCTTGCCTTAGCCTGCCCGAGTACTTGCCTAGCCCGCCACGCCTGAGCCTAAGTCTAGGCTCATGCGCGTCGTAGAGGGTGCTTGAGTGCCTCGGGCTGAGCTTGCGTGTGGCAGAGTGGGAGATGATGGCGATGGGATGGCCGCTCAGCCGGTCAGACCAGCATTAAGGCTCTTGTCGGGGTGAGCTGCTTGGAAGGCCGCCAGCTGTTGTACTTGCATGGCGTGGGGAATCATTCCTCCACGCGCGTCGGTGGTGGTGCTCGCGCCGTGGGGTTTCGCTATGCGTCTGGGCCCACGCGCCAGTCGGAGCCGGACTTGTCGTGCGAGGCGGAGACTTGTCGTGCGAGGTGGAGACTTCTCGTGCGAGGCGGAGACTTGTCGTGGGGATCCCTCTAGTGGGGAGCTGGTCGGTGATGCAGCCAACTGGCCGAAGACTGGACGTCTTGCCAGTGTGGGTCTTGACCAGGGTCCTTACTCCTCCTTGTCCTGAATCTTTGCCTTGACGTTGTCAACTTGGCCTTCACGTTGTCAGTGGTGTTGGATTGTCTTGTGTTTAGGGGAGATAATCCCGCCGTCAAAGGGGGCCCTAATCTGGGCCCTCGTCAGTAGCCCCCGAGCCTGAGAGGGAGTCAAGGAGTCGCGCTCAGGCTCAGCTGGACGATCTCGGTGTTGATGGTGTTCTTCATGTTCTCGGTGGGTGCGCGCGAGCGCATCCGCCGGATGTAGCCCCCGAGCTCGTGAGTGAGTTGGAGACTCGCTCGCGAGCATTTATTCGTGATTGTAGCCGTTGTAGCTTGGGGATGCTTCGTCGGGGTTGTGGTGGCCGTTGTGGTAAATGTGGGCGCAGTAATGGGCGCGGGCATCTCGGCCGACGTGACGGGCGTGACCGTTCCATCATGACCGCGCGCAGACGTTGCAGGTCCGTATTCTGCGGGAATCGAGGCGTCGCGCGAGTGGGCGGTTGTTTCACCGGGGCGTGCGCGCGTGTGGGCGAAAGTCCCGCTGACACGGTGGGCCCGGCGTCGAAGGCGAGGGGCCGCGCTTACCCCTTTAAAACCGTGCGTCGGGCGCAGGTTCAGGACTTTACTTTCCATCGTCTTCTTCCTCTCGCGCTCGCACCCCGCTCTCCGAGCTCTTTCGCATCCGCAGTGCCACCGCTTCTTGCGCTTCCAGCCCACCCGAGACTCCGCCGTCGCGATGTCGAACTGGACACGCTTCAACGTTTCCCGCGAGCAGCTCCTCCGTCTCGTCGAGGCGGGCCAGCTTCCTCCGCTCACCGCCGCCGTCGAGTGGAAGGTCCCCGGCGACGAGTCCGTGCCGTGCCCCCCAAGGGGTTCGTGGTGTCGTTCGTGGCCTTCCACGAGCGCAGCTTCTCCGTCCCCGCCGGACGGTTCATCCGCGGGGTGCTGTTCGAGTATGGGCTCCAACTCCAGCACCTCAACCCGAACAGCATCCAGCAGATGGCTGCGTTCGAGGCGATGTGCGAGGGGTACCTTGGAATCGGTGCCTATTGGCACCTTTTCCAGTACTTCTTCAGGTTCGCCTGCTTGAAGGATGGTTCCCGGGCGGCAACGATCGGCTGCGCCAACCTCCGAATGAAGCAGGGCCAGGGCGACGACTACATCCCGGTGACCTTGACCAGCTCGAACAGCGGCTGGCACAAGGGGTGGTTCTATCTGCGGAACGACCCCGAGTTCACGCTCCCGGCGTTCACCGGGAACTCCATTGCGGAGTCGCGGAGGAACTGGTCGGATGGCCCCGCGAAGACGGAGCAGGAGAAAATCCTCAAGAATCATTGGGCAGTGCTGGGGCGTCTCCGAGGAGCCGGAGTTACCCTGGCGGAGGTGATCGGGCAGTATCATGCCCGTGGAGTCGTGCCGCTCCGGAGGCGGCCGCTTCGCCTTTGCGAGATGACGGCCGATCGGGCCCCCTGGACGGGGACCGTGACCGCGCCGTCGCTCCCGTCACCGCTCGAGGTCCAGCGCCGCATGGCGCAGGCGATCGGGAGGTCGACCTACTCGTGGCTGCCGTCGCGGCTGCTCCTGATGCTCCCCAACGCGGGGACAGAAAAAATTGTGAGTTGTTATCTTCTCGATGCATCTTGTTCGCTTTTGTCGTGACGTTGATCTTCTCGAAGTTCTTCTTTTCCGGCTGACCTTTACGCCTTCTTGTCGTTTGCAGTTGAAGTGTGCCTACCTTGTCCCGGCCAAGGCGCCTCTCCCGGAGGAGGCGATATTCAACCGAAACAAAGCCGCGGCGAAGAGACGGCGCGCCGCGCGCAAGGCGCAGCACAAAAAGCGCCAGATTGCCAAGCGCGATCGAAACGACAACCACATCAAGAGGTGGAAGGCGGGGGAGCGTGGCGTCTCCTCCGACGAAGACCCGTCGCCGGAGCCGTCGTGGAGCGACGACGTCGCCAGTGCGGCGGTTGACTGGAGCGACATGTCGGGGTCGTCCTCGTCGTCGCCTCCCCGCGGCACCGAAGTGTCGTCATCGCGACGGCCGCAGACGGCCGCGCGCGACAAGAATGTGGGCTCGAGCTCGCAACAAGCAACTCGCCCTGCCCAGGAGGACCGCGCCCCGCCAAGCTGACCCCCTGAGGAGGTTGGAGGAGCGACCGGCTCCCGCCTGCCAGCTTTACGATGGCTCCGACCGCCCCGACTCGGACTCCTTGCAGAGATGCCGGTCGCGGGGGAAGTCGGCGGGCTCAGCGTCAGCACCGAGCGCACCGCAGGCGGTGGAGTCTGGCGCCGCCCCGCGGCGCCTGCAGTCGTTACTTATCCGGGGCGGCGGAGCCCCAGACGTCCATGTCTCCCTTGTCGCCGGCGGGGGCTAAGGGCCAACCCCGACTGTTGCAGAGGTCGGAGGATCAGCCCCCGGGCGGACGGGGGAGTGCGTTGCCTCCGTTGAGGCGGCAGACCGAAGTGGAGCAGCCCCCGAGTCGGCGGGCTCGAAGCGTGCAGCCCCCGAGCAGGGCTCGTCGGGCCGCCCGGTGAAGAAGTCCCAGGTGCGCTCCAAGATGTAAGTTCTCGTCCTCGGGTCTTCTATCGTAGATTCTCCGATTTGCTTTGCTTATTACCCTTGCTTCTGTCTTCTCGTAGGTACGCCAACACCGGCGTGCTCAGCCTCGCGTCCCTGAAGCGCTTGGCCCAGAGCACGCGGGTCGTGCCTTCCGAGCCCCGTCCCCAGCCCCCGTGCGCTGAGCCGCTGCTGGCGCAGGTTGAAGAGGGGCTGGTCGTGGCCTCCGCTGTGGAGGAGCTGGGCGCGGCGCCCCTGCCAGTGACCGCCGCTGTTGAGGAGGGACGGACGGCTATGGAGACGGCCGCCCCCAAGTGGCTTTGGAACCACCGGCCGGGGCTGGCTCGGGTGGCGCAGATGTGGTGATGGTGCCCTCGGACGAAGACTCGGCGCTTCCCCCGCCGGCACGGGACCATGATGTCGCGATGTCATCAGCGCCGGAGCGTTCTCCAGCTGCGGAGGTGCCGGAGCCTTCTCCGGCCGTGGGAGCGGCGGAGCCTTCTTCGGCCACGGGCGCCGTGACCGTCGAAGAGGTGATGGAACTGGCGACGCGCCAGAGTGTGGACTTCCCCGGCATCGGGATCGTCGACCTTGACGCCCCGGAGCTCCCGAGCAACGACCGGGAGATGCTGGAGGTGGCGACGGAGTGGATGTTCGCCGAGCCGTCAATCTTGGAGACCATTGCGTCAGTTACGCTGGCGCTGCGCCAGTACGGGAGTGCTGGCGGCTCGGCTCCCCCTGCCGCATCGGAGGCGACAGAGGCGGTTCCCGAGGAGTCTGCGGCCGGCGCAGAGTCAGCCGTGGTCGTGCTCGCGCCACCGCCGACCAAGGAGGGCCAGGAGGCATCCCTTCCCCAGCCGGCAGAGGCAGCTGCATCCGCCGCCGCCGCTGTCACGGCGGCTGACGCGGCGGTGGATGTTGTCGGAGAAGCGGGGTCTTCATCACCCCGTCCGGTCGCCTCCGCCACCGATGAAGTTCCTGTGCCGGATGAGCCCGCTGCAGCCCCTCAGGAGCACGCTGCTCCCGAGGGCACGACAAGAGCCGCCTCCCCGGAGATCCAGGAGGCCGAGGAGAACACGGGCGCGGCCTTGCTGCAGGGTGCGGCAAGCGGTGAAGCCCATACCCTCGAGCTCGCCTGCACCTCATGGGCGGCTACTTCTGAGTACGGCGACGACGCCGAGGACGACGAGGAGGTCGCGGCGTGCAACACTCTGGAGCGCGGGTTGAACTGGGCGCGCCACGCCTTCAACGAGATGATCCTTCCCGCGACCTCAGTCAGTTTTCTCGCTCGAAACCTGTCTCTTCAGTTCTCTGGTTCTTTTTCGAGAAGTGCGATTTATCTTTGTCTTGCTCGGGGCAGACTCTCACGTCATCAGGTCGGAGACGAGCCCACACAGCACGTGAGCTCCGTGCAGAGCGGGCCCAGTTGGAGATGCAGCTTGTCGTAGCCCGGGTGGCGGCGGCCGCTGCCGTGGCGAGCGAGGCGTCTGCACGGACGTCCCTTGAAGCCGCCCGCCAGTCGGCGGAGGATCGCGCCACCGCCGCCCAGACCGCCGCTGCAGCAGCTGCCACTGAGTGGGACTCGCTGGCGTCGAGGCTAGCTCTCGTCGAGGCCGAGATCGAGAAGCTCTGAGCGGCTGCGGCGTCTGCTGAGGAGGCCGCGGAGAGGGCCAAGACCACCGCAGCTGCCACCGAAACCGCCGCTCGGGACGCCGCCCAGGCCGCCGCTCGCGAGAAGGCGACGCTCGAGGCGAGGGTGTCGGAACTGGAGCGTGACCTGGGCACGGCTACGACAGACTTGGCGACGGCAGGCCGCCAGTTCTCCCAGGTCACGAACCAACTCCAGGTGATCTCGGAGGAGGCGACGCAGCTGCGCGAGAGCAACGCCAAGTTGTCGCAGGATCTTGATGGTGAGTCACGTGGTCACTTTCTTTCTTTGTTTCGTTCGCTGCTTGCTCCTCGTCGCATTCTGATTTGTTGGTCATGGTCATAGGGACGCGCGTGATCCGCGCCGGGATGGTTGCGAAGCTGGCGGAGGTGAAGCAGGAGCGAAACGCCGCCCTCCTCAAGGTTATTGAGAAGGAAGGCGTCTTCGGGCGCTTGTCGGAGCAGCTTCTGAGTAAGTGCCGAATCTTGTCTCGGTCTTCCCCTTTTCCATGGACCTGCCATAACTTGCCGTTCCGTTCACCTTTCAGGGGCCAAGACCGAGCTGGAGCAGTCGCAGATGTCTCGGGAGCAGGACGCAGCCGCCCTGAGCCAAGCCCGGGACGCCCAGCGCAAGTCGGAGGCCATCAGCCAGAAGGCCATTGGGGACATAGCCAAGCTCGGAAGGGCGATGAGCACAGCCATGGCCGGGCTCGGCGTGTCGCTTGGGCCGATGACGCCTGAGACGTTGATCGAAGAGGTCGGGCGCCTCCCCGGCGTGGTGCGGGAGCTTGAGCTGACGACGGCCCGACGTACGGTGCACCGGGTCCTCGCCATGTTCGAGTCGCACTACCAAGGGCTGGACCGCATGGCGCTGAGCGGCGGCTGGGCCCCTGGCATCTCCGACGATCAGTGCGACGAGCTGGAGGAAGACTGCGCCGCCTTTGCCCGCGACATGGCCGACGCCGCCCTGAAGGACCTAGAGCTGCTGCCACGAGATGAATCAGAGGACCCAGAAGTCCCCGAGCCCTCAAATTAATTGTACCATAAATTATCTTATGTAATAACTCGAACAAGTTGTAGGGCTACCAGACGTGTAGCTAAGTACTTTATTCGAATTGCGTTACTCCCCGATTACTTCTGAGCGCTCGAGGACAAGCCTCACTCTGGAGCCACGGAGGCGTAGGAGTCGGAAGGCCTGTCCTCCTCAATCCGCTAAGTGCAACCACCCGTTCGCAGCCCCCGAGAACTTGGAAGGTTCGGGAGGTAACTTGTCGAGGTTTTGCCTGTGAAATCGTTTTTTCGGATCAGAGTCCCTGCGGTTACTCGAGTACTCTTGAAAAGAGATCGGATGAAGACCTGGGAACTCGAGGAGTGCTCGCAAGTCTTCGTGCTGTAGCCGCAGGGGCGTAAGCACTAGGAGCTTTGAACGAGCAGCAGCCCTTCATTCCACGCAAGCCGTCATCTTTACTTTTCGCGAGACTCGGGGACATCCTGGTCCTCGGTTCGAGGCTCGGCGCGGAGCCTCTCGGGCCGGATGATTGCCTCAGCGAACTGAAAGCATTCAGCGTCGCACTCGAATGCGTGCTGATACGTTGGCCCTACTGTGATGATCCCCTTCGGTCCGGGAATCTTCAGTTTCAGGTACGTATAATTGGGCATGGCCATAAACTTCGCGTATGCCGGCCTCCCGAGGATCGCATGGTACATCCCCGAGAACCCCACCACTTTGAAGGTGAGGGTTTCCGTGCGGAAGTTCCGCACGTCCCCGAATGTGACGGGCAGATCGATCTGCCCGATAGGTTGCGCCTCCATCCCGGGTACGACCCCGTGGAATGGCGCAGTCGACGGCCTCAGTGCGGACCGCGGGATGCCCATGTCGTCAAGCGTTGACGCATAGAGCACGTTGATCCTGCTTCCCCCATCCATCAGGACCTTGTGGACCCTTTTGGACTTGAATAGGGGAGCTACCACTAGTGGGTAGGATCCAGGCTGAGGCACGTGGTCAGGATGGTCCTCGCGGTCGAAGGTTATCGGAACCTCCGACCACTTTAGATAGGACGGCTTCGCGACGTCAGTGTTGAAGACTTCTCGTCGGATGAGCTTCTCGCGCCGCCTTGAGGGTCTCGCTGGGGATCCCCCAAAGATCATGTGCACCGCGCCGTCTTCTCCAGGGAACACAGCCCCCGCGCCGTCGTCGTGGTCGTGGGAGGTGCCTCCCTTCTCGGGCTGGTCCGCCATTCTTGGCTTGAGGGTGCCTTTGATGTAGTTCTTCATGAGCCGACACTCCCTGAGCGTGTGCTTGACGGGGACCTCGTGGTGCGGGCACGGTGCGTCCAAGAGCCTCTCGAAGTGGTCCTTGGTCGGTGCGGGCTTGGTCGGGTTGCCCTTGGGGCGCGACGTCTTGCGCTCCACCACCGCGACAAAGTTGTCGTCACGGCGGCGCTTGTCGTTCTTCTTCTTCTTCTTCTTGAAGCGCGAGGACGTCCCCTCGCCGTGGTCCGCGACTTGCTTCCCCTTGCCCTGAGGGGTGTTAAGCGTCGCGGCGACCGCTTCCTCGCCGTCGACGTGGTTGCTCGCGATTTCGAGGAGTTCGCGAGTCGTGCGAGGCATGCGGCGCCCGAGTCGGTGGATGAGGGACGTGCACGTAGTGCCGTTCTGGAATGCCGAGATGGTGTCGTTGTCGATCGCTCTGGGGAGCTTGGTGCAGCGCTTGGAGAAGCGCCGTATGTACTCGCGGAGACTTTCCCCCGGCTGCTGCTTGCAGTTGCGCAGCTCCCACTGCTTGCCGGGGCGCATGTAGGTGCCCTGAAAGTTGCCGACGAAGACCCGACGCAGGTCGGTCCAGTTGTGGATCTTGTCCCGCGGCAGGTGCTCGAGCCAAGTGCGCGCGGAGTTGCCGAGGTAGAGCGGCAGGTTCTTGATAACGAAGAGGTCGTCAGTCGCTCCCCCGGCGTGGCATGCGAGCCGGTAGTCCTCGAGCCATACGCTGGGGTTGGTGTCCCCGTCGTATCTCGGTACATTGGTCAGAGCGCGGAAGTGCGAAGGAAACTTCGCGTCGCGGATGCTCTGGCCAAAGGCCCGTGGACCTCGTTAGTTCGGCGACCAGCTGCGGTCGCGGTCGTCGTCGCTGTCGTGGTGCCGTCCGCGTCCACGGTCGTTGTGGTGGCGCGAGCGGTTGTCGCGGTGGTTGTCGACACTCTCGGCCCGCCGTCGGGCCTCGATGGTGTTCCGCGCGTCGCGGTTTGGCCCAAGACGGCTCCTGACCGCCGATGCCGCGGCTCCGCCTCCCTCCCCGCGCTCTTGATGCTAGGAAGGAGGCGGACTCAGGCCGTGGGCGGATGGTGCTCCGGCCCGCCCGCGCTCCGAGCGCTAGCGCGAGGCGGAGCTCTCCGCTTGTTGTGCCGCCACAGCCTCGAGTAGCACCTTCAGCTGTTGGCGCACTCGTCGCTCCTCGGAGGTCGTAGCCTCCGGGCAGCCGCGCAGCAGCATGGCCGCAGCGGCGAGGTTCTGGGACGCCCGCCGGAAGAGTGGCGGAGCGTCAGCGTCGGCGTTGGCGTCGACGTTCGCGCCCTCGTTGGCGCGTCAGTTGTTGTCGTGTGCCGGTCCGCGTGCCGGCGGCGTTGGTGCACGGCCGTGCGGCTGGTCGGCAACCGGACGGCGCTTGCGTCAGTCGCCGTTCCCCTCGCGGGGCTCCTCCTGCACAGGAACGTCCTGCGCAGGTCGTCGATCGCAGGGCTCGGCATCCACGCCCAGCTCCTGGTGGAGAAGGGCCAGCTCCTCGTCGAGCTGGCGTCTCGCCTTCGTGAGTTCGTCTAGCCGCGCTCGCCGCTGGGCGTCGGCGGCACGGAGCCGGCTCCGGTTCAGAGCTGCTCGATGTGGAGGCCACGCAGACATTGCACTCCCGCGTGGGGTCATGTCGGCGCGTGGTCTGTGCCCTCTGAGTCGTTGTAGACCCAGGGGCGGCGCCGGTCGCGCGGAGGTTGTTGACGTAGGCCGTCACCGGGTCGTCCGGGAGGCCGGGTTGTCCACGGGGGTACATCGCGGTGTACCGCTCCATGAACTCCCCCCAGCCCAGTGGTTCATCTCCGCTAGCCTAGAAGGCGAGGTCGGTGAGGTAGTAGGCGGCGAGCCTAAACGCTCCTGCGTTGGGTTTGGCCCCAACATGCCGATGATGACGTCATCCGAGAAGCCTCGGACGAAAGCCTCGCGTCCCGCAGCCCCCGTGAGGACATTGGGACGAGGCGGCCGGGCGAAGGTGCGCCCGGCGACGGACTCCCCCGGCCCAGTGTAGACGAAGCCGAGGGAGCCGAAGCGCAGCGTGGCCCCAGGAGTCAGCGTGATCCTGCGGCCGTCCATCCGATCCACTGGAGTTCATCGAGACACACGATGTGCCCCTACCTGGCGCGCCAACTGTCGGGGTTCTCTACCGCCGGCAGTAAATTTGTATCGATCGTGTGTCGAGCTCGGATGGTTAGCACAGGAGACAATGGGATTTAGACTGGTTCGGGCCTCCAAGGAGTAATACCCTACGTCCAGTGTGGTGCTGCCGTGTTCCCGAGCTAGGAGTGCTTGTAGTAGGGGTTACAAGCTGGTCGGGAGAGGGTGTCGAGCCCAAGTCCCTTGAGATGGTGTTCGGTCTATCGAAAGTCTAACCCTTGTAACCGTTGCCCTCCTCTCCCTTTTATAGTCACAAGGGAGGGGCGCAAGGGGGAAGTAAAAAAGAGGTACAGTGCTTGGTTGCTGGTACGTCCCGTCGTACGTCGTTGTCCATTGGGGTGCATTGAAGCCGAGTCGTGATGCTTTATCGTGGGAGCTACCGCGTGGCCGGGCATGACTGTTCATTCCGGGACGCTTGGCTTCTCCTCCGAGTAGTTTGCGCTTGCCTTAGCCTGCCCGAGTACTTGCCTAGCCCGCCACGCCTGAGCCTAAGTCTAGGCTCATGCGCGTCGTAGAGGGTGCTTGAGTGCCTCGGGCTGAGCTTGCGTGTGGCAGAGTGGGAGATGATGGCGATGGGATGGCCACTCAGCCGGTCAGACCAGCATTAAGGCTCTTGTCGGGGTGAGCTGCTTGAATGGCCGCCAGCTGTTGTACTTGCATGGCGTGGGGAATCGTTCCTCCACGCGCGTCGGTGGTGGTGCTCGCGCCGTGGGGTTTCGCTGTGCGTCTGGGCCCACGCGCCAGTTGGAGCCGGACTTGTCGTGCGAGGCGGAGACTTGTCGTGCGAGGCGTAGACTTGTCGTGCGAGGCGGAGACTTCTCGTGCGAGGCGGAGACTTGTCGTGGGGATCCCTCTTGTGGGGAGCTGGTCGGAGATGCAGCCAACTGGCCGAAGACTGGACGTCTTGCCAGTGTGGGTCCTAACCAGGGTCCTTACTCCTCCTTGTCCTGAATCTTTGCCTTGACGTTGTCAATCTTGGCCTTCACGTTGTCAGTGGTGTTGGATTGTCTTGTGTTTAGGGGAGATAATCCCGCCGTCGAAGGGGGCCCTAATCCGGGCCCTCGTCAGCTGCCGACCCCCGTCGAGACTGAGGAGGTTCGAGAGGCACACACCTTGGTGTCCCGGATCTTTTCGCCGGACTACCCCACTGAGGACCGCTACCCTGTCTCGTACAATAGGGCTCGCACAGAGTAGAGTGCAGAGCGAGGACATGACCTAGAGTAGAGTTGTATGATAGTAGTCTCCATGAGTTGTTCCATGCAGCCGCGAGCATGTTCCGGTGCATGAAGAGAGTCATGTCACACCATGTAGGCACCACCCTTTTGAGCAGGTAACGATGTATTAGAGTGTTGATTTGTGCTGCTACCCCTAAGGTCTGAGTCTGCCTCGGGGAAGCATATGTACTACTCGTGCTTGTTGTATGCTTGGATCTTAATGGAGTTATTTGTGTCTTAATGCTTTTTCTCATTGAGTGTGGTTATAAAAATAGTTTTATTTTCATGCTTGTCTCAGACTCATATATGTTGGTGAGTGATGTTGTGTAAAAGTCTTTTCCTCCCTGCTCGTGTTTTCAGAAGGATGTCGATCCGACGGTCCAACCGTCTGCTGGCGCGCCTGGAGGAGGCTGCTGCCGAGGAGGAAGCCCCACAGGGCCGTGGCCGTGGTCGTGGCCGTGACGCCGCTCGTGGACGTGGTCGTGCACCTACCCGTGGCCGTGGACGCCCGCCCCTACGTGGAGGAGCTTTGGGAGCTCGAGGCCGGGGTGCCGGAGCACCGCCACCGCCGCTCGAGGGCTCGGAAGCTGAAGCTGAGGATGGAGAAGCCGAGCAAGATCAGGAGCAAGGCCAGCCTGAGCCAGACCAGCCTCTGCCACCCCCACCTAACTTGGTGGATGTGATGGCGGTCCAGACTCAGCTGATGCAGAGGATGGCAGAAGCCATGGAGCACCGTGGCAATGGTGGGAACCGCGCCACTCCGCAGGACGAGGACCTCACGAGGAAGATCGAGAGGTTCATCCACCTGAAGGCCCCCACCTTCAGCTACTCGGATGACCCACTCGACGCCGATGACTGGCTGAGGGTGATCGAGACCAAGCTCGACCTCACCGTCTCCTCTGACGAGGAGTGCGTCGCCATCGCCGCGCACCAGCTGGAGGGTCCTACCAAGTCTTGGTGGGACAACTACACCGCCAGCCACCCGAACCCAGCTTTCATCACCTGGCTGGAGTTCTGCGAGGCGTTCCGCGAGCAGTACCTGCCCAGCGAGCTGCTGATCCAGAAGGCGCAGGAGTTCCACACCATGACCTAGGGTGCGATGAGGGTCGAGGAGTACGAGCGTCACTTCATGAAGATGATGCGGTACGCCCCCGACGACACCAACACCGACCAGAAGAAGCAGTTCTGGTTTCTGTGAGGCCTTCACCATGGCCTTCGCCAGGGACTGAAGGCGAGTGAGCACAAGTCCCTTCGCCACCTCGTCAACTGCGCCATCGCGGCCGAGGACGAGAGGAGGAGCCACGAGGAGCGCATGAAGGGCAAGAAGAGGACGGGAGATCGGGACCACCACGACCGATCCTTCCCGAAGCCGAGGAGCGGACAGAGCAACATGCTGAGGGGGAGCTACCGCCCGGGGCACAACCAGCCTGGGCGCAGCTTCGGAGGAGGACGTAGCCCGTTCCCCGGAGGAAGGAACCCCAGCCCCAGCAGACTGGAGGCTACCACCATCCGCCGCCGAGCGCCGCGAGACCTACCGCTGGAGGCTTCACTGTGACCTGCTTCGCCTGTGGCAAGCCTGGCCACAAGTCCTTCGAGTGCCCCGACAAGAAGACCGCTGCTACACCCGCGAGAGCACCTGCTCCAGGAGGCCGACCTCCTCAGGCTGCACCACCGCCGACTGCCGACCGTGGGAGGCTGAACCACCTCACCGAGGAGGAGGCTGCTGACGCTCCTGACGTCGTGATCGGTGAGTTTTTGGTTTGTGGTACTACTGCTTTGGTTCTCTTCGATTCCGGTGCAACCGGGTCGTATGTTACCTCTAGATTCGTGAACAAACTCTCCCTCCCTACAACCACCCGATCGATTCCTATCATCACGAGTTCACCTCTCGGAGATATCAGTTGCACCTTGCTGTGTAGAGGTGTAGACGTGGTCATTCAGGGCCACAAGTTCTTGGGAGATCTGACAGTGTTGCCTTCCAATGGCATCGATGTGATACTGGGGATGGACTGGATCACCGCGCAAAAGGGGGTCATCTCCACTTCACTGCGAGTTGTGACTTTGGTACACCCCGACGGGACGAGAGTCACGTTCGAGCCGATGAAGTCCCGAGACATACCAGCCGTGTACAGTCTACACACGAAAGCCATCTCAGATGTGCCAGTGGTTTGTGAGTACGAGGACGTGTTCCCAGAAGAGCTGCCGGGTTTGCCACCAGACCGTGACGTGGAGTTCGTGATCAACTTGGTACCGGGGACTGCACCTATAGCTCAGAGTCCATACCGCATGGCAGATGTCGAGCTGAAGCTGTTGAAGGTAGAGTTAGACTCACTGCTTGAGAAGGGGTTCATTCGACCGAGTGCTTCACCATGGGGTTCACCAGCTCTGTTCGTGCCGAAGAAAGACGGGACTCAGCGTCTGTGTGTTGATTACCGTGCACTCAATGCGGTAACCATCAAGAACAAGTACCCACTACCCCGGATTGATGACCTGATGGATCAGCTAAGGCAAGCCAAGTTCTTCAGCAAGATTGATCTACGATCAGGCTACCACCAGATGAAGATTCGGCCGGAGGACATCTACAAGACCGCGTTTGTGACCCGGTACGGACAGTACGAGTACACTGTCGTATCGTTTGGTCTTACGAATGCCCCGGCGTACTTCATGAACATGATGAACAAGGTGTTCATGGATGAGTTAGACAAGTGTGTCGTTGTCTTCATTGACGACATATTGGTCTTCTCCAAGACCGCAGAAGAGCATGAAGAGCACCTGAGGATCGTGTTGGGAAAGCTCAGGCAACAGCAGCTGTATGCCAAGTTCAGCAAGTGTGAGTTCTGGATGGAAGAAGTCGCTTTTCTCGGTCACGTGTTGTCAGCTGAAGGAGTGGCCGTAGATCCGAGCAAGATAGAAGCAGTGTCCAAGTGGCAGTCACCCAAGTCAGTGACAGAGATCCACAGTTTTCTCAGTTTGGCCGGTTACTACCGCCGGTTCATCGAGAACTTCTCCAAGATTGCGAAGACCATGACATAACTGTTGAAGAGCAACACACCGTATGTGTGGCCGGACAAGTGTGAAGCCAGTTTTCAAGAGCTCAAGACTCGCCTCACCACCACACCAGTCCTGACTCTTCCCGATGCGAGCAAGGACTTCGTGGTGTATTGTGACGCCTTGAGACAAGGACTCGGTTGCGTGCTGCTGCAGGGAGGCAAAGTTGTTGCATATGCCTCGCGACAGCTTCGGAAGCATGAGGAGAACTACCCCACACATGACCTCGAGCTAGCTGCTGTCGTACACGCTTTGAAGATATGGAGGCACTACCTGATGGGCAACAAGTGCGACATTTACACCGACCACAAGAGTCTGAAGTACATCTTCACACAGTCGGAGTTGAACCTGAGGCAGAGAAGATGGCTCGAACTGATCAAGGACTACGACCTGAACATTCACTACCACCCCGGTAAAGCGAATGTCGTAGCCGATGCACTGAGCCGCAAGCACTACTGCAACAACCTGATGGTGCAGAAAGAGCAACCGGCACTATATGAGGAAATGGGGAAGCTGAAATTGGAGATAGTAGAGAAGGGGCAGCTGAACGAGTTGAGGGTGAAGTACACGCTAGAAGACCAGATTCAACAAGCTCAGAGAGGGTGTCCAGAAATTGAGGAAGTGAAAGACTTGATGGCTAGAGGCAAAGCAGCCGACTACCGCCTCGACGAACAAGGCACACTGTGGTTCAAGGACCGTATCTGCGTACCCCGAAGCAAGGCGATCCGAGACTCGATCCTGAAGGAAGCTCACGACTCTCGATATTCGATTCACCCTGGTTGCACGAAAATGTACCAAGATCTGAAGATTCGGTTCTGGTGGGAGAAGATGAGGGAAGACATTGCTGAGTACGTTGCCAGATGCGACACTTGTCAGAGAGTGAAGGCGGAACATCAGAGACCCACCGGTTTGCTACAGCCGTTGGAGATACCGGTCTGGAAATGGGATGATATTAGCATGGATTTCATAGTGGGTTTGCCTCGTACACAGAAAGGTAATGACTCCATCTGGGTGATTGTCGATCGCTTGACCAAGGTAGCACACTTCTTGCCAGTGAAAGCCAACTACAGTGTGAGCCGACTCGCTGAGCTCTATGTGGACAACATTCTGAAGCTCCATGGAGCTCCGAGGAGCATTGTGTCAGACAGAGGACCGCAGTTTACCGCACAGTTCTGGAAGAGCTTACATGCTTCTATGGGCACCGAGTTGAACTACAGTACAGCTTTCCACCCGCAGACAGATGGTCAGACGGAGAGAGTGAATCAGGTTCTAGAAGACCTTCTGAGGGCTAGTGTGCTGACCTACGGATCGGATTGGGAGAAGAGCATGTCCTATGCCGAGTTCTCTTACAACAATGGCTACCAGGCTAGTCTCCGAATGGCACCTTTCGAAGCTCTCTACGGTAGAAGGTGTCGGACGCCGCTGATGTGGTCCGAGGTGGGGGAACGAACCTTCTTCGGTCCCACCACCATTGTTGAAGCCGAAGAGAATGTTGCAAAGGTCAGAGAGAATCTGAAGATAGCTTAGAGCAGGCAGAAGAGCTACGCTGACCCAAAGAGAAAAGACGTCTCGTTCGAAGTGGGAGAGCACATCTACTTGAAGGTGTCACCCCTCCGTGGTACAAAGAGGTTCCATGTCAAGGGGAAGTTGTCTCCAAGGTATGTTGGCCCGTGTCCGATTGTAAAAAGGATCGGGAAGGTGGCTTACAAGCTCGAGCTACCACCGGAGCTCGCCGGGGTACACCCGGTGTTCCACGTGTCACAGCTCCGGAAGTGTGTGGTTGTCGAGAAGAGAGTACCCGCTCAAGCACTCGATGTTCAAGACACCCTGGAGTACCTGGAGTACCCGGTCAGGATCCTGGACTGGGCGGAGAAGTCAACCAGGAAGACCACCACTCGCTTCTGCAAGGTGCTCTGGAGTAACCACTCCGAGCGCGAAGCGACGTGGGAGGAGTCCGTCATGAGGGAGAAATACCCTCACCTCTTCGAGCCGGAGGTAACTTCTTAATCTCGGGGACGACATTCTTGTGAGGGCGGGGGGGGGGGGGGGAGTTCTGTAACATCCTTGAAATTGCTTGATTGTAAAAATGGTGGATTTCAAAAACTTGCTTTGTATTTGAGTGCTCATGAAATCATATAAGGATGTCTTCCTTTTTCCCTTCCCTTATTCCTAGATTTATTTTAAGCCAATTAATAATTTTTAGGACTTATAAAATGTTAGAGTGTGAAGTTGGATCTTCATTGGATTTTATTTGGAGTTCATTGTTTGTTCTTCAAATTTGAATTCAAATTCAAATTTGGAAAGGTGTAGCTAAGTGCTTTAGCTAATAGGAAAAAAAGATCCAAACCCAGCTTGGGCCGAGCCCAAATCAACGAAGTCCTTTGGACCACCCCCACTCCTTTTTCCGGGATCAACCGCGCCCCTCAACCTTTCTCCTGTTTCGGCCCACGCGGCCCGATCCGCAGCCGGCCCGCTTCCCACCTACCGCGCGCACCGAGCCGCTGCCAGCCGGGCCCCACCGTGACGACGCGATGACGTCGCCGTCGTTACCCTCCTTCTTTTCCCCTTAGGCTGACGCCGACGCTAAAGCGCGGCCGCGCCGCTCATGGCCGCCGTCGTGACGCGCCCCGCAGCCCCCCGACGCATCCCGGCCGTCCACGTGCCCTCGCGCCGTCCGCCGCTATAAGTAAGCCGCCGCCGCAACCCCCAGGAGCTCCCAACCCTAGCCGCCTCGGGGGGATTCATCCCCTGTCCACACCACCACACGCTGGAGGAGAAGGAGAAGGGGAGGGGGGAAGGAGAAGAAGAACGGAGGCCGCCCGTGGGAGCGCCGCCTGCCGCGAAGACAGGAGCCGCCCGTGAGGACGAGCCGAACCCGCGGTAGCCGAGCACCCCTGCGACCCCTGCATCCTCGACCTCCTCTGCTTCCTCTGCTCCGCGCCATCGTCTCCTTCCACGCTGACGACCTCGCTCCGCCTCTCTACACCGACGCCTGCGCTTCGGCCCGTGGCCACTGAGGTGAGGACTTGCTTCCCCTCCCCTCTGTTGAGGCCCGGCCATCGAGCCGAGGGCAGGATCGACCGTGCCTTGTCGCCGCCATTGCGCCGCCGCGCTCGCGCTGTGTGAAGCCGGCCTTCGAGCCGTGCTGGGATTCTTTTCTGCAGGTGCCGCCGCCTTCACCGAGCGCACGTGCACGCCTCCGCTGTAGTCACGCTTGTCGCCGGAACGCCGTCTCCCTGCTCGCCGCGCCGCCATGGCCGTCGCCATGGAGGTTTGCTCCGTGCACGTAGCAGCAGTGGAAGAAGCGCCGCCGTTGTGGCCGTTCTGTGCACGCCTCGCCGCCGGCATTCGCGCGCCCCCACACGCGCTCGTGCCTGGCCGCGGGAGCCCTGCTCACCGCCGCCCTTGGCGCTGGTCCGAGCTCCGCCATGGCCGTGATGGCCCTATGCGTGATGACGAGGGGGCCAAGCCCCAGTTTTTACACCCCGTTGGGTTCGCCTGGAACGCGCGCGTCTGGACCCGGTGGTTTGCGCACCCCAGCGCGTTCGCCGGTGACCATCCACCCCACGCCGCCGCGATCCACAACCACACCGACGCCGACGAGCTGAGGTCCAGGGGCAAGACCACTTCTTTCCTCCCCAAACGAACCCTTGGGACCACCTGAACCTCGTCGTGGAACGTGTTGACCCGCAGCCGTCGACCCTCGCCGCTGGCGATGGGATTGCCGAGCCGCCGCTCCTTAGGGGCATCTTGTCGAACACCTAGAGGTCACCCCAAAACCCTGGGGGGTTTTCCCCTGCGCACGTTGGGCCACATGTGGATCTGGCCACGACCGATCCACCGGATCTAGTGTGGCCGACCAATCCTATCTTTGCCACACGACCGGCCACCACGAGCCGCGCCGCGCTGGATCAGCCCTGATCCCATGTAGCCGACCGCTCACATCTTTTCCATGTGCACGTACACACCGCCGCGCGCCGAAGATCCCGGCGGGATCCTTTGCGCCGCGCCACGCCTGCAGCCACGCAGGCTGTAGCTGGCTTATAGCTGCCCACGTGGACGCCACGTCTGCGCCAGTAGCCGGCCTGCAGCCACCTAACAGCTAGCTTAAAGCCCGTTAGAGCCAGTCAGTAGATAGCTTAAAGTCATTGCTATTGTGTATGCGTAATTTATTTCCAGAAAACTATTTTACCTTTGGAAAATCATAATAAATCCGTTTTGACTCCGAAAAATACAAAACCTTTTCCGGAAATTCTCTAAATTCTTAAACTCCGCGTTAGCCTAGTATTTGCTCTCTTTTGGCTCTTAATTGTTGTTCTTTTGGAGTTCTTGCATTAGGATCGCTCTTTATTTTCTTTTACGCGTTGATAGGAGCAGCTGGAGCCGGGGAGCTGATCCTGGAGTACGACTACGCCGACGACTTCGCTGCGGAGGACTACCAGACCCCAGGTTCACGCCCGACTGACTTTGAAAACCTATTAGACATTGCAATATAGAATGCTAGCGCTTTACTTTATATGCATGTTGATGAACCTTGCACGTCTTACTTTAATTGCCCTGTCCTTGATTGTCCTACTACTATATGTTATAAGCGTGTATATACGCTGAGCTTCGCGATGCATGTGTTGCGCTGGGGATAGCGGTTCTTGGCGTGTGTGGGGAAAAACCGGCAGGAGAAGGCGTTTTGGGTGCTTTGGCGGGGGTGAGCTCGAAACAACCGATCTGGCATCAGGGACGGGGGTGCACTCCTCAGTGTATCCCCACTTTTACGGTTTTCAGAGCCTAGGTGTTGGGGTTTTACTTGCGTTTGGAGGACATGAGCTCGCCTCGGTTTGAAACCGAGTGGATCAACTTGTCGATAGGACTTTCGTACACACCACCCCGCCGAGCGTGGGGTTAGGGCCGAGTTGAGCTCGGCAAGTGCGGAACCATACCTGCCAGCAGGATAGAGGGTATCAGTGGGGGAGAGGTGGGAGTGAGACCACCTTCTCTCAGTGCGTCGCCCGTGTGGCCACACGGGGGCATTTCACAGTTCCGGTGCTATTCCCTTTGCGAGGAGGATCGCTTTGAGGGCCGGATGCAGGATGGGACCGTAACTACCGAGAGTTCGCACGATAGGATGGGCTCGGTCGGCCGTACACCGGCCGGGTGCCATTCCGAGTTGGGTACAGGTGTACGCACTCTGCAGAGTTGTTCGATCTATAGCTATAGCCGCGTCCTCGGTCATGGACAATGCCTAGAAGACATGTTCGTTCCTCATGTTTTGTGATTTCTACCTTCCCCCTATAGTTGAGAGTGTGGTGAGCCATGGTTGCAGCCGGGGAGAGGAGAGTGGCTCCCTCTACCTCGCAGATCCGATTGCAATCATTGAGGTGCGAGGAGAGGAAGTTCTCGCATCGACCCTAGATGGGAGTAGGTTGTGGAGACGGGGCCCTGGGTGACCAGGTGGTTCCGAGCTGTGTTGAGAGCTTTGGGTTGGGAACTTGTTGGAGATATCTTGATTCACTCCGCTGCTGCTGCATAGGAAACCCGAGCTACTTCCTTGCCTCTTCTCCTTCCCTTTAGAAGCTAGGCCACTTAAAGCTGCATACAGTTGGTGACGTGGACCTATCCCACTCCTTGGGGATAGACTTTGGGTGTGCAGGGTACGAGTCCGAGTACGACAACAACGCCGATGGATGGTATGACTGAGGGATGCGTCGCTTCGCTCAAGGATGCCTGTGGCGAGAAGAATAAAAGATGGAGACCCTTCTGAGAAGCTAGCTACCGCTGCGTAGAACTTCACTCTGATTTAGCCAAGAGGCGTAATGATGTACTCCATAATGGACATGTAATAAATTATGTACTATTGCTTATGTGTGATGCGATGTATGACATTGTTTACTAGCTGTGAGACATTCTGTACGCGATAGCCACTGATCCAGAGACTATCGCGATGGTACAGAGATTCGGGGTTTCTATGAAAATCCGGGGTTTTACAGCGGCACCGAGCGCGTGCGTGCCGTGGCCGCGGCGGCCGAGGCGGCCTGCCCCCGGAATGCCAAGGTGCGCGCCAAGTGCGTCATGGCGGAGGTCAGGCTCGGCGGCGACGACGAGATGCGGCGAGATGGCGCCTACCTGAGCGAGGAATGGTTCGGCGGCGGCGGCTGCCTGAACTTCTGCCGCGGCTGGTGGTTCCGGCCGCACCGCTAGTGGGAGCAGATAGATGGCTCTGTTTCTTTGTAGCTTTCCAGTGAGCTGTTTGCCTGCGACTCATTTTTTGAGGGCCATATATAAGAGTCAATTTAAATAACCATGTTCTATTTGCCTGCACATTTCACTCATTAACAATAAATTGAGAATCAACTGATTAACAATAACTCGATTTGAAGTTCATAAAAAACACAGTTGCCACTGAGTTCCTTTTAAAGTGGTCTGTCATTCGAATGAAATAAAAGCAACATGTACTCCCTCCGTCCCAAAAAGAATGTCATTCTAGAAATTTTAGGACAGATTATTAAGGAGGTGAAATGACCTCGATTGCCCCTATTTATTTGCCATATTAGGTGCTAATTGATTTTTGCATGCTTACATGCACATGCACACATACCAAATTAAGTAAAACGTCATTCTTTTTGGGACAAAATTTGAATCCCAAAACGTCATTCTTTTTGGGACGGAGGGAGTGCAGAAGTTATTTGAGGATGCAGTTTTTTTCATAAACTTGGAAAAAGCATGGCCAGAAGCTAGCAGTGTTCCAAGGAGAAGTTTTAACAGTTAAAACACAAGCACAACAAAGGAAAGTGGTGTTCTACTCTTCCTTCATGTCAGTGTCCCTCACAGTGCACTCGGTCGTCTCCGACCTTGAGCTTTGGGCTCACCGGTGCAAATCCCCTAGTGACGCTTATTCTTTACAAATGTGGGCTCAGGGTCTTGTAACGTGATTGATTGAGTCCCTTGTTCTGCCCCCCCCCCCCCAAATTCTCAAAAACACATGTAAACACCAACTTGGTTTATTAATACAATGTTCAGGCCGGCTTCTTGCCTACCGTAGTTCCCCTAAAAAAAAGGATTGCTAAGAACAGAAGGGATGGAGCCAACAAGGTAATTTTGGTTGAGAAGGAGAGACTTCAGCCGACGTAGTTTACCAAGTTTAGCAGGGATTTCACCAGTAAGGCTGGTGTTTGTGAGATTAAGCAGTGAGATGAAAGTGAGGTTACCAAGGTGCGGGCTGAGTTTCCCTTGCAGGGGCACAGACGACAGGGATAGCGCCGCGACGTGCTGCCGGCGGCGGCCGCACGAGACGTCGACCCAGCCACAGAAGGAAACATTTTAAATTTTATAGTTTAGTTCTTCACATTTTTAGCATAGTTTTTAATTATATGTACAAATAAGCAGCCAGATGGAGTGGGGATGTTTGTTTGGCTAGAAATTATTAAATAAAATTTCATGCATATTTCAGACCGGTGACCTAGGGTTTGCCTAATTCGAGCGTTCGGGGGGGGGGGGGTAATTGCCACACTTACGTGATGGAGGACGGCTAGGTTTACGAGCAAACCAGCAAAGAGATAACCAACGCACTTACGTGGTGAAGAACGACTAGTTTACGAGCAAAGTAGTAAAGGCCGTCGAAGCTCTCGCCCGAGAGGGACCCTGTCAGGGCGTGAACGTCGCCGGCGTGCCCTAGGTCGACTAGCAGGCCCTAGGACGCCATCTCAGGTCGTGGAGGTCAAGAATTCAAGAGACGAGAAGCATAGAGGTTGGAAAAGGTGTTGAGAGAATAAATAGTAGATGTGATTGATAGATTCGATTGTGTTCCCCTCAATCGGCCGTGGCCCGTCATAAATATAGGGTGGGGAGGTCTTGCCCCAGTAGGAGTCGAAGCCTATACGAATTCCTTGTCGAAATACAACTCCTAACACGGATTTGGCTGCGAGCACCGGTTAGACCGTCGGGTCCCACCGGTCAAACCGGTCAGGCGCAGGGCTAGTTCTTACCAGGACCATAACTCCCTCACCCGGACTCCGAACTGGACGTTCCACATATGCATTTCGATCGTCTTGACGAGATCTACGCAATGGTGAAGTCCAATTGGAATTTTGAGCACTTTGTTCTGACCGGTCTGACCGTTGGGGTGAACGGTCAGACCGGTCAGGACTACTGAATCGGCCATATGGCCAATAACTGAATCACATCAGTTTGCCTTCTCATATCAGCCAGATCAGCCACTTTTGACCATGATTATTTGATCTACATGTCCATCTTGAACGCAATGGTGAAGTCCAATTGGCATTTTGCGCACTTTGGTCTGACCGGTCTGACCGTTGGGGTGAACGGTCAGACCGGTCAGGACTGCTGAATCGGCCATATGGCCAATAACTGAATCACATCAGTTGGCCTTCTCATATCATCCAGATCAGCCACTTTTGACCATGATTATTTGATCTACATGTCCATCTTGATCCTCTTGGCAAAAGATTCATCTTGGTGCACTTGAACTGATGATTTGACATCATATCGGCGCTTCTCCAAATACTTCTTTGCCCTCTTTATGAAATCACATTCAGAACTCCCAAGATGAGCCTCTTGTCCTGTAAAATGCATATCCAAGCCAAACTAGCAAAATATAAAGGATTAGCACCAGATTGGCACTTCTAGTCTTTAACCTCACATATCTCGAATCGTGCCACTTTTGGGTGCGAACAGGTGGATACTTTAGTACCATGTGGTTTTTTCATCCCGTACTAATGTGCCTCTTTAAGTACCGGGTTGTGTCCTTACTCAGTAAAAATGGAGGTCTAACTCATTAGTACCGGGTGTTGTGTGCACCCTGTACCTCAGGGGGTACATTAGTACTGGGTTTTGCCCCCACCCAGTACTAATGAAGGTCACGGCGGGTGTGTCGAGGGCCTCTCTCCCCACCCGTACTAATGCATCCATTAGTATTAGGTGCAAAAATACCCGATATTAATAGACTTCGAGGCTCAGGATATAAAGTCTATTCTCTAGTAGTGGTTGCTAGAATTTTAAATAATCATGTGTGTCTAATCTAATATTTTCACCCAAGCGACGCGATACAAATTAAATCGAGAATTGACCTGAAATAGTCATGGTCAAGGTCAATCTATTGCCTCAGCTGGAACATGAAGGGATTAACTACGGTATGCCAAAGAGGAAGAAAAAACCACAGCAGTGGAATCTGCTAAGGCATGTCTCAGTTTTAGTTTGAGAGTAAATGGCCAAAGGTGATGAATTGTTATCCTGGACTATGCATAAGTTGATGCAATTATTCATCAGCAATGCAGAAAAATGCTGCTGAATTGTTGCACCAAAATGGTTTCGGTGTGCTAGTCCACTAATTGCATCTGTTCTACCATTACAAGACAAATAAAATACAAACTCTAATAATACGACAACAATGAGTACTAATATAATGAAGTGAAGAAGCGAGCTTAAGCTGACTATGGGTGCTTCTTGCTTCATCTATGTGGCTTTTTTTTACAACAAATGTGACATTAATTTGTCTTACAACTTGCGTCACTGCAAGCTCTAAGCTTCACTTGCATAAGCACCTCTACTACCTCTGACATGGAAGGTCTTTCGTCCTTGTCTTCCTTGAGACATTGGACTGCCAACATGCCGATCTGATCTAGGCATTCCACATAACGATGAGATTGAGCTTCACCATGAGAAAAAATGATATCCTTGTCGTACATCTTCCTTCCATTGCCGTCCTCCTTGTAGGACTTGACAAATTCCACGGGGAGGCTATTATTATTGTTATTACCATACCTTGCCATTTTCCTCGTGATGAGCTCGAGGAGCACCACACCAAAGCTGTAAACATCACTCTTCTGCGTGAAGCGGCCCGTCTTGGTGTACACAGGATCAATGTAGCTCAAATCTGCCTTCACGCAAAAACTTCTATACCTTGCGATTGACTCAAGCTTGGAAGACCCGAAGTCTGAGACCTTGGGAGTGAAGTGATCGCCGAGGAGGATGTTACCAGACTTGACATCCCCGTGCACAAGACTGCGTCCGCCATGGGAGTGCATGTAGGCTAGAGCTTTAGCAGAGCCTATTGCAATGTCCAAGCGTACTGACAGAGGGAGAGGACATGGTGTAGAGCCATGAAGCACATTGTAGAGGCTCCCATTGGAGACATACTCAAAGACAAGCATGGGGACGTCTGTCTCAAGGCAGCAGCCAACCAGACGAACAACATTTGCATGTCTGATCTCAAACTGGGTGGCAATCTCGTTCACAAGGTCATTATCATCACACGGTTTCACGCCTTCTATGATGGAGCGCTTAACGGCGACTCGCAGGTTCTCATGGGTGGTTCCCCTGTAGACTTTTCCGAAGGCACCTTTTCCTATAGGGGTGTCATAGTTGTTGGTGATCTCCTGTAGCTGCAATTCCGTGTAGGTGTTGATATTCATGCGCTTCAATATTTCACCACCATTCTTGTTAAAGCAGCCACTCCTCTTTTGGTGCTTGCACACCTTCCATACGAACCATACTATGAGAGCTAGAAGAAGGATGGAGACCAAAGTAGCTGCAAACACATATATAAAGCGCAGAGAAAATTATTAGCATACCCACTAAAGAAGGCAAAAAAAAGCTGACGTGCTGAGAAATTAATACTCCCTCCGTCCCAAATTACAAATCCTTTTGACTTTTCTACATGCATAATTTTTTGCTACGTATCTAGACATAATATATCTATATATAATAAATGATGAATAACAAAACCTATTATCTATAAAAGTCAAAACAAAAGAAAATTGACTGAATATCAATTTTATCCCACACCAACCTTAATAGATTAATTTTAGTATCTCTTAGTACATTGACTGTGGTTGTGGAGTTGGTAAATGGATTAGTATGACATGCTTTCTTTGAGGGTTTTACAAATTAGATATATATGTAGACTCATAAAAGACTTTTAGAAAAATGGAACTAATGAATGTATATAGTAATTGTTACAACCCAGTTGGAGGAAACCATATAATGCTTTGCTTGCGTAGTAGTGCTCACCTATAAGAGCTGCTGCTTTGGCTGGAACCATAATGCATCCTCCATGTATGTATGGGTTTCCATGGTACCCGTCAGAGCAACTGCAGATATACCCTTGGCCGTTCCTGACAGTCTTGTCGTGGCTGTTGCTGCTCGCGCAGACTCCGTCCTTGAACAAAGCTGCTGGAATGGCCCAGTCGAGCACCAATGGGACCCGTTTATGGGGCGTCATGCCATCACTAAAACCATTCAGATGTCTCCGCTTGAAATGGTACCTAAAATACAAGCATGGGTTTTCTTAGTAAAGGAAGTTTTTCACAAGGATATCCCGATTATTTCCAGTAGTGCCAGTGACTCTCCAGCTAATAATAAGCTCCGAGCTCAAAGACAAGTACTGAATTATAGTAGTACTCACCCGTTCCAAATTATAGGCCGTTTTGATTTTATTAGATTCATAGATTTTGTTATGCATTTAGATATACCCTATGTCTAGATGCATAAAGAATAATAATATCTATGCATCTAGAAAACTCAAAACGACCTATAATTTAGAACGGAGGTAGATATACCCTATGTCTAGATTTTTTCTCTAAATTTTTATCCGAAAGGAAAACGAGGAATCCGAAAAATTTCTGAGAGATCCGATAAACGCGTTTCTCACCGACCTCCGGTTTTTTTTCCTTACCGATAAAATAAACCCTGAGTATGCCTGAACATAGAGCTGTGAGCGAGGTACGTACCATCCTTTTGCGGCCACGAAGCCATAGCTGCAGCTGCTGTACTTCCACGCGCGATTGCTGGGGGTTGTGCCGCCGACGCTCCAACCAACCTTCACTTTGTCAAGGTCACTGGGCAGTGTGGGCGTTTGGCAGCACCCGAGCCCCGTGCATTTTTCGCCGTCCTTGGAGGCCTTGTCCTCGCCCAAGCACGTGGTGACGCAGCCGCTCAAGTACCTGTCGTCGCCACCGCCGTCCCAGTCTCCGAGCAACGCCACCGTGTGGCAGCCGATGCCCGTGAACTCGTTCTTCTCCGGCGAGATCAGGAACGGCGAGCCGGTGAAGTTGTACGTCCGGGACTTCACGCTGCTGACGGTCCTGGATGAGTTGTGGCAGATGTGTGCCACGGGGACGGAGACGTTCATCTCGCTTGTCTCCGGCGTGATGCTGTTGACTTCATACTCGCGATAGAATGGTTTCGGAGGGTTGGAGCTATGGTTGCAATAGATCATGAAGGACTCGTGCAGGGAGCAGCCTTTGGTGATGCTGAAAGGGTAGGGGATGCTAATGTTGCCGCACTTGTAGCTTTCACTAAGGCAGCCCGGCGGTAGCCCTCCCATGGTGCCTGCAGGAACGGCAGCCGGAGGCGTTGGCGCCGGCGACACGGATTCCAGCACACGGGAGAGTACCAGGGCAGGAGAAAGAAGAAGCCACAACAGTTGGAGTTGAGGCTTGGCCATTAGCAGGCACTTCATGCTTGTCAATGGTCTATACTTTTCTGGAGCTTGTCGTCTTGATTAGCATACCTCGCTGACCCTGTTTATATATACCCATCGAGCATCTCGATACCGTTAGTAATATAAGAGTTTGCAGAATGATATCGTAATTAACAGTCAAGCTGTCAACAGGCCTGTTGGTCAATACTTCTCCTGTAGAGAAGAGATGCTATAGCTATATGGATAGAGAAGAATGGTACTGGCATGAGGTTGCCGACTACCATGTGAAGCATATCACGTGTGTAACTTGATAGCATGGTATGCACCAGCTTGCACTCTTCATTGAGTGTTTGGATTCTACTCCATCCCTTCTAAACTATAGTTCACTTTATCCTTGTTCTAAGTCAAACCTCCCTAGCTTCTGTCACACCCGGATTTAAGGGCAAATCCGAATGCAAGAATACATGTGCGCCAGGATCAAGTTACACACATGCATCGACTCAGTGAATACCAAATACAGTGTCAAAAGCGTAAAGAGAGTATTAAGCTTTATTACAGACCAAAATGTCTCATAAACGATCTAATTATTATCGAGTAGCGATGCAGCGGATAGGGTCAACACCACAGGCAGTTGACTGGTGGCACGTCCGCCTAGAAATCTTCAAAGTCTTCAGGGAAGTCTTCAAAGTGACCATCTGAGCAGCAGTCCGAGTAGTGTAGTTGCAAGAAATAAATCAACAAGCGTGAGCACATGTCGTACTCAACAAGGGAATGTAACTATAACAACATGCAAGGCTCTTTGGGGGGATGGCTGATATGGTTAAAGCGGTAAGCAATTTTAGTTGGTCAGATTTTATTAAGCAACTTATTACTAGCAGTGCAAGTACATACCAACCCAGAGAAATTATAAATGCAACAGAATCAGGATGTGATTCACAAGCTTAATTCATATTCCATAATTTACTCATGTGAGGGTCCAGGCCGCTCCATGACCGAGAGCACGGCTAATCGATTAGATTTTACACTCTGCAGAGGTTGTACACTTTACCCACAAGTCGTGTCCCCCATATATGCCCGGGTTAATTACTCCCTTAAACACTTCCGAGGTGAGTGGCATGGGTTTCACTACGAGGCCTTTACAAAGATTCCCTAGTATGAGCTGCTCGCTAGGTTTCATGACAGCGCAATGCATAACCCTCTCTCAAGACTGCGAAGCTACCACAGAGCAGATCAGCTTGAGGGCCGAGCTATACACCAACTACCGGCACCCCCTAACCCTTATCAGGTAAAGCATACTACATGCTAAGGTCTCTAATTAGTTAGCCAAGACAGAGCCATTTGTCTTGTGGTTGCACCTGGTTCCTGGGTGGTCGCTCCATGTTCCGATTAACAGGGGTAATCTTGTTTAATGAGGGTAGAGCAGAAAATAAATCAAGTTTACTTTTGTGTACAATTAAACCATCCTCAGCCCGTAATTGGCAACTAAGCATGTGCTACCCAACATAAAGTAAAACCCAGGTTAACAAGGACATGGTAAACAACACTAGTCACACCTTAGTCATAGGGTCCCATCAATTTAATGCAAGCAATAAAGTAAATAGTGTAATTAAAATGCAGTTGTATAGGAAAAAAGGGCATGCATCAAGGACTTGCCTTCCACAAACTCTTGCTGCTCAAACTCTTCAACGTCTTCAAAAGCTTGAACTTCAGCGAAAGCTCCAATCGGCACGTTCTCTACGCATCACACAATTGATACATACAAGCAAACAATGAAATAAAATAAGAAACAATCACCAAACAGTAACAACAGATCAAAACAACTGCTTAAAGCTATTCTACTCTTCAATACGATCGTTTGGACATAAAGAACGCGAAAAACGGAGTTAAAACGGAGAAGATAAGGCTAAAAGAAGTTACAGGGGTCTATCTGCGAGAAAACTAGAGCTACAGGGACTTAACTGCTAAAACAGGAAAGCCTAGGGTTTAAACCGGGAAAACCAGGACCTATACGTAAGGATCTTTGAACGTGGGAGGACGAGCTTGTGAAATATAAAAGGCTAGGGGGTTTTTTGTAAAACGGCCGTGGCCAGGTGGGGTTGACCGGTACGCCGGACTTTGACTGGGGTCTGGATCTAATCGTGATCGTCCGTGGACGATCCGGCGGCCCAGGACTCACGCAGGCGGCTGGCGGCGGAGCTAGCGTCGGAGCGAGGCGGAGCTCGACCGGGAGCTCGCCGGCGGGAGCGGAACACGCGATTCCGGCCATGATCCGAAGCACGGACGGCACCAGAATGAAGCGGGCGAGACGGAGAACCTAACTAGGGTACCGGGACGGCCTAAAGGGGCGACGGCGACGGCGTGGGGCTCGGTGGGGCGGAGCTCTGCGGCGGAGCAACTCCGGCGAGTCCTCACGGTCGAACCGGGACACATGAACGCCAACACGCGGCATCGGGACCTTCCTCACCTCCTTGCACACCTCTGGAGCAGTTTCCCGTCGATGAACCGACGGCGAGCAGGGAGATCAGCAGCGGCGGCCGTGCTAGGGTTCTGCAGCGGCGGCGCGGCGTCGAGGAGGGGCTAGGGTTAGGGTTTAGCGGGGGGGCTCGGGAGGACGCGGCGGCGGGGTTATAAAGGGGCCAGGGAGGGTCTTCCTTGGCGTGCGGGCCAAGAGAAGGGGAGGCGGCGCGGGCACGGGCGCAGGGGCGACGCGGTCGGACGCGAGCTCGAGCTCGGTTCGAACCGGAGGGGAGGGAGATGACGACCGGGGCCCGCTCGTCAGCGTCCGGCGCGAAGGGAGGCAGGATGGGCCGGCGCTGGGCCGAGCTCTTTGGTGGGCCGCGCAAACACGCAAAAGAGGAGGAGAAAAAGCAGCCTGGGCTGGGGAAACGAGGGAGCTCCAGCGGACTTTGAAGTTGAACGGGCCAAACAAAACAGGAAAGAAGAGAGGAAGAGTAAAGAATTTTATTTTGAATTTTGAAACCTTTAAAACTTCAAACAGAATTTGAATTCAAACACAAATTTGAATTCCAACACTCAAAAACAATGCACCAGCATGTATGCAACACTCAACTCCTATATTTATTTATTTTATTTATAAAAATTATTTAAATGCCTAGAAAATTCAAACAACTCCTTAAAATCCTTAAACAAATTCACAAGTTGCTAACAAAATTTTAAAATTTAGAGAAAAATGTTTATTAATTTATTTTTCTTATTCACATCCTGAAATCGGAAATTTCAGGGTGTGACAAATCTACCCCCCTTAAAAGAATCTCGTCCTCGAGATTCGGATGGATTTGGCAGGATTGAGAATACTGGGCTCCAATCTCATGGGTGAAAGATAAGGAATTAGGATAATGAAGGACGTACCAAACAGATTGGGTACTCTCTGAGTGATCCCTGCATTCATGTGATTCAGCTTCCCACGCATATAGTTCTGCCTTCCTTTGCTCTGAGGGGTCTGATTCCCACTCCTCATCTGCTGACTCTGCACTGGAGTATTCTGAACACTTCTCTGAGGACAGTGGTTGGCATAGTGACCAGTCTCTCCACACTTAAAGCATGTATTACCAACCGGAGTGCTGGGCGCACTAGGTCTCACTGGGGTTCCCGCTGGGGTGTTCTGACTAGGCTGCTGGTCATTGGGACGTGGATTCTGTGGAGTGGACTGCTGCAACTCTTGAATAGGATGCTTGAACGGTTGATTGTTACGCTGAAACTGATTCTGCCCAGAGTTACCACCTGAACCTCCAACATGGGGTGTTGCCCTCTGTTGTGGAATGAAACGGGGGCGAGTGCTGCTCCCAACCTGCACAGAGGTAGTGGCCTTCCTCTTCAGATCTCCCAACTCTATGCGCTTTGACTCCAAGCAGATAGCCTTGTCCATCAGCTGCTGAAACGACGCAAAAGTGTGAGACATAAGCTGGTACTGAAGTGGTCCAGCTAGTCCCTCCATGAATAGCTCCTGTTTCTTCCCATCATCAGCAACATCTTCAGGTGTATAACGAGACAACTCAATGAACTTGTCCCTGAATTCTGCCACTGACATTCCTCCCTGCTTGAGAGAAAGGAACTCCTTCTTCTTTAGCTTCATCAGGCCTGCCGGGATATGATGGCTCCTGAAACTGGTGGTGAACTCCTGCCAAGTGATGGTGTCTGGTGTAGCATGAGCGGCAACATAGGCATCCCACCAAGCTCCTGCTGTACCCTGAAGCCGTCCTGCAGCATACAGGACCTTCTCTCTGTCATCACACTGAGCGGTAGTGAGCATCTTGCCTATAGTCTTCAGCCAATCATCAGCCTCCAATGGATCTGCAGCATGTGTAAACACTGGTGGACGGTGGCTCATGAACTCCCTGTGCTTGTCCCTGGGTGCCTGCTGCTGCTGAGGTGGATTGTTGACTTGGGCCTGCAGGTTGGCCACAGTGTTGGTCAAGTTCTCGAGAAGCTGAGTCTGAGTCTGGAAAAACTGCTGCATAGCTGGATCCATCTGTCCTTGTTGTTGTGCACTTCCGGAACTGCTGGCTCTCCCTGGACGAGTCACTGGGGGCTGATCAACACCTGACCCAGACCTGGTGTTCACCATCTGAGTGTTAGGAACATTAACTTAGATGATTGAGTCAGGAGTGAAACTCAGAAGGTAGAGTAATGAAGAATTTTAGCATTAGGCAGATTCTGTTGACTCCAGATATTCAGGTATAACTCTCAACATGGCTAACCAAAAATTAGGAGCTTTTGGCCAGTAAAAGGTAATGAAATTACGGAACTAGTCCAACTGGAATCACCTCGATCAGAGCTCTATAACTCTAGATATAAAATTAACAAGTCAGGTATATCAATAGTGCTAACAGATTCAAGTAGCTGTAAAGTTTCGGGCATAACTCTCTGACTGTGTAATCAAAATTTCTGAATTTTGGACAGAAAAACACCCATGCAATTTCTGAACTTCTCCAACTGGATTTGCCTCAAACGGAGGTCTATAGCCCAAGATATAAAATAATGAAGTCAACTGTGTCAGCAGAGTTTTACAGTTTCTGGTAGCTCCAATGTTTCATGCATAGCTCCCAGGATATTTATTGGATAGGGCTGAATTTTTGACAGAATATCAGTTATGAAATTTGTGAACTAACCCAACTGGTTTTGCATCAATCGGAACTCTGTAGCTCGAGATATTATCAAAACACTTCTGCTGTGTCGAAGGTTGACGAGAACAGATTTGCAGTAAGATAGAATCCAAGGTAGATGAGTAAAGATTTAACAGAGGATTTAGAAGGTGTACGATAAAAGGGATGGTTGAGACAGAGTTTAAACCCAACTAATCAAACTTATACTAAACCAATGTCATTGTGGTTATCAACCCACAACACATTGCACTCAATCAAAGATACAATCAATCATTAACACAAGATCAAGCATTCAAACACACCACCTAACTAAGCACACCTAAACGACGATCGTGACTATCGATTACATAAGCATAAAGCCTAAAGAACCTAGATCCTAAGGAAGATCTTTAGCTTGAACATGATGGGTCACAAGATAACTGAGAATAATTATGAACACGTGTAGGGTAAAGATAGGAAAAGATTAGAGAGCATAGAACGAATGCTAAAGATTCCTTAAAGCAAGAACAAGAAAGTATAGAGTAGAAAGATTAGCCAAAGCAAGGTAGAGAACAAATAGAATATCAAGGATGGGGTTAAAAGCAAGGATATGTATATTAAAAATAGAATTAAAGCATAGCATGAAGTAAGAATGGCTTCTAAGATAATATAATCCTTAAGTTCGACCATTTTCTAACTAGGCTAACGTCCTACAGTCAACACAGCTCTGGTACCACTTTGTCACACCCGGATTTAAGGGCAAATCCGAATGCAAGAATACATGTGCGCCAGGATCAAGTTACACACATGCATCGACTCAGTGAATACCAAATACAGTGTCAAAAGCGTAAAGAGAGTATTAAGCTTTATTACAGACCAAAATGTCTCATAAACGATCTAATTATTATCGAGTAGCGATGCAGCGGATAGGGTCAACACCACAGGCAGTTGACTGGTGGCACGTCCGCCTAGAAATCTTCAAAGTCTTCAGGGAAGTCTTCAAAGTGACCATCTGAGCAGCAGTCCGAGTAGTGTAGTTGCAAGAAATAAATCAACAAGCGTGAGCACATGTCGTACTCAACAAGGGAATGTAACTATAACAACATGCAAGGCTCTTTGGGGGGATGGCTGATATGGTTAAAGCGGTAAGCAATTTTAGTTGGTCAGATTTTATTAAGCAACTTATTACTAGCAGTGCAAGTACATACCAACCCAGAGAAATTATAAATGCAACAGAATCAGGATGTGATTCACAAGCTTAATTCATATTCCATAATTTACTCATGTGAGGGTCCAGGCCGCTCCATGACCGAGAGCACGGCTAATCGATTAGATTTTACACTCTGCAGAGGTTGTACACTTTACCCACAAGTCGTGTCCCCCATATATGCCCGGGTTAATTACTCCCTTAAACACTTCCGAGGTGAGTGGCATGGGTTTCACTACGAGGCCTTTACAAAGATTCCCTAGTATGAGCTGCTCGCTAGGTTTCATGACAGCGCAATGCATAACCCTCTCTCAAGACTGCGAAGCTACCACAGAGCAGATCAGCTTGAGGGCCGAGCTATACACCAACTACCGGCACCCCCTAACCCTTATCAGGTAAAGCATACTACATGCTAAGGTCTCTAATTAGTTAGCCAAGACAGAGCCATTTGTCTTGTGGTTGCACCTGGTTCCTGGGTGGTCGCTCCATGTTCCGATTAACAGGGGTAATCTTGTTTAATGAGGGTAGAGCAGAAAATAAATCAAGTTTACTTTTGTGTACAATTAAACCATCCTCAGCCCGTAATTGGCAACTAAGCATGTGCTACCCAACATAAAGTAAAACCCAGGTTAACAAGGACATGGTAAACAACACTAGTCACACCTTAGTCATAGGGTCCCATCAATTTAATGCAAGCAATAAAGTAAATAGTGTAATTAAAATGCAGTTGTATAGGAAAAAAGGGCATGCATCAAGGACTTGCCTTCCACAAACTCTTGCTGCTCAAACTCTTCAACGTCTTCAAAAGCTTGAACTTCAGCGAAAGCTCCAATCGGCACGTTCTCTACGCATCACACAATTGATACATACAAGCAAACAATGAAATAAAATAAGAAACAATCACCAAACAGTAACAACAGATCAAAACAACTGCTTAAAGCTATTCTACTCTTCAATACGATCGTTTGGACATAAAGAACGCGAAAAACGGAGTTAAAACGGAGAAGATAAGGCTAAAAGAAGTTACAGGGGTCTATCTGCGAGAAAACTAGAGCTACAGGGACTTAACTGCTAAAACAGGAAAGCCTAGGGTTTAAACCGGGAAAACCAGGACCTATACGTAAGGATCTTTGAACGTGGGAGGACGAGCTTGTGAAATATAAAAGGCTAGGGGGTTTTTTGTAAAACGGCCGTGGCCAGGTGGGGTTGACCGGTACGCCGGACTTTGACTGGGGTCTGGATCTAATCGTGATCGTCCGTGGACGATCCGGCGGCCCAGGACTCACGCAGGCGGCTGGCGGCGGAGCTAGCGTCGGAGCGAGGCGGAGCTCGACCGGGAGCTCGCCGGCGGGAGCGGAACACGCGATTCCGGCCATGATCCGAAGCACGGACGGCACCAGAATGAAGCGGGCGAGACGGAGAACCTAACTAGGGTACCGGGACGGCCTAAAGGGGCGACGGCGACGGCGTGGGGCTCGGTGGGGCGGAGCTCTGCGGCGGAGCAACTCCGGCGAGTCCTCACGGTCGAACCGGGACACATGAACGCCAACACGCGGCATCGGGACCTTCCTCACCTCCTTGCACACCTCTGGAGCAGTTTCCCGTCGATGAACCGACGGCGAGCAGGGAGATCAGCAGCGGCGGCCGTGCTAGGGTTCTGCAGCGGCGGCGCGGCGTCGAGGAGGGGCTAGGGTTAGGGTTTAGCGGGGGGGCTCGGGAGGACGCGGCGGCGGGGTTATAAAGGGGCCAGGGAGGGTCTTCCTTGGCGTGCGGGCCAAGAGAAGGGGAGGCGGCGCGGGCACGGGCGCAGGGGCGACGCGGTCGGACGCGAGCTCGAGCTCGGTTCGAACCGGAGGGGAGGGAGATGACGACCGGGGCCCGCTCGTCAGCGTCCGGCGCGAAGGGAGGCAGGATGGGCCGGCGCTGGGCCGAGCTCTTTGGTGGGCCGCGCAAACACGCAAAAGAGGAGGAGAAAAAGCAGCCTGGGCTGGGGAAACGAGGGAGCTCCAGCGGACTTTGAAGTTGAACGGGCCAAACAAAACAGGAAAGAAGAGAGGAAGAGTAAAGAATTTTATTTTGAATTTTGAAACCTTTAAAACTTCAAACAGAATTTGAATTCAAACACAAATTTGAATTCCAACACTCAAAAACAATGCACCAGCATGTATGCAACACTCAACTCCTATATTTATTTATTTTATTTATAAAAATTATTTAAATGCCTAGAAAATTCAAACAACTCCTTAAAATCCTTAAACAAATTCACAAGTTGCTAACAAAATTTTAAAATTTAGAGAAAAATGTTTATTAATTTATTTTTCTTATTCACATCCTGAAATCGGAAATTTCAGGGTGTGACAAATCTACCCCCCTTAAAAGAATCTCGTCCTCGAGATTCGGATGGATTTGGCAGGATTGAGAATACTGGGCTCCAATCTCATGGGTGAAAGATAAGGAATTAGGATAATGAAGGACGTACCAAACAGATTGGGTACTCTCTGAGTGATCCCTGCATTCATGTGATTCAGCTTCCCACGCATATAGTTCTGCCTTCCTTTGCTCTGAGGGGTCTGATTCCCACTCCTCATCTGCTGACTCTGCACTGGAGTATTCTGAACACTTCTCTGAGGACAGTGGTTGGCATAGTGACCAGTCTCTCCACACTTAAAGCATGTATTACCAACCGGAGTGCTGGGCGCACTAGGTCTCACTGGGGTTCCCGCTGGGGTGTTCTGACTAGGCTGCTGGTCATTGGGACGTGGATTCTGTGGAGTGGACTGCTGCAACTCTTGAATAGGATGCTTGAACGGTTGATTGTTACGCTGAAACTGATTCTGCCCAGAGTTACCACCTGAACCTCCAACATGGGGTGTTGCCCTCTGTTGTGGAATGAAACGGGGGCGAGTGCTGCTCCCAACCTGCACAGAGGTAGTGGCCTTCCTCTTCAGATCTCCCAACTCTATGCGCTTTGACTCCAAGCAGATAGCCTTGTCCATCAGCTGCTGAAACGACGCAAAAGTGTGAGACATAAGCTGGTACTGAAGTGGTCCAGCTAGTCCCTCCATGAATAGCTCCTGTTTCTTCCCATCATCAGCAACATCTTCAGGTGTATAACGAGACAACTCAATGAACTTGTCCCTGAATTCTGCCACTGACATTCCTCCCTGCTTGAGAGAAAGGAACTCCTTCTTCTTTAGCTTCATCAGGCCTGCCGGGATATGATGGCTCCTGAAACTGGTGGTGAACTCCTGCCAAGTGATGGTGTCTGGTGTAGCATGAGCGGCAACATAGGCATCCCACCAAGCTCCTGCTGTACCCTGAAGCCGTCCTGCAGCATACAGGACCTTCTCTCTGTCATCACACTGAGCGGTAGTGAGCATCTTGCCTATAGTCTTCAGCCAATCATCAGCCTCCAATGGATCTGCAGCATGTGTAAACACTGGTGGACGGTGGCTCATGAACTCCCTGTGCTTGTCCCTGGGTGCCTGCTGCTGCTGAGGTGGATTGTTGACTTGAGCCTGCAGGTTGGCCACAGTGTTGGTCAAGTTCTCGAGAAGCTGAGTCTGAGTCTGGAAAAACTGCTGCATAGCTGGATCCATCTGTCCTTGTTGTTGTGCACTTCCGGAACTGCTGGCTCTCCCTGGACGAGTCACTGGGGGCTGATCAACACCTGACCCAGACCTGGTGTTCACCATCTGAGTGTTAGGAACATTAACTTAGATGATTGAGTCAGGAGTGAAACTCAGAAGGTAGAGTAATGAAGAATTTTAGCATTAGGCAGATTCTGTTGACTCCAGATATTCAGGTATAACTCTCAACATGGCTAACCAAAAATTAGGAGCTTTTGGCCAGTAAAAGGTAATGAAATTACGGAACTAGTCCAACTGGAATCACCTCGATCAGAGCTCTATAACTCTAGATATAAAATTAACAAGTCAGGTATATCAATAGTGCTAACAGATTCAAGTAGCTGTAAAGTTTCGGGCATAACTCTCTGACTGTGTAATCAAAATTTCTGAATTTTGGACAGAAAAACACCCATGCAATTTCTGAACTTCTCCAACTGGATTTGCCTCAAACGGAGGTCTATAGCCCAAGATATAAAATAATGAAGTCAACTGTGTCAGCAGAGTTTTACAGTTTCTGGTAGCTCCAATGTTTCATGCATAGCTCCCAGGATATTTATTGGATAGGGCTGAATTTTTGACAGAATATCAGTTATGAAATTTGTGAACTAACCCAACTGGTTTTGCATCAATCGGAACTCTGTAGCTCGAGATATTATCAAAACACTTCTGCTGTGTCGAAGGTTGACGAGAACAGATTTGCAGTAAGATAGAATCCAAGGTAGATGAGTAAAGATTTAACAGAGGATTTAGAAGGTGTACGATAAAAGGGATGGTTGAGACAGAGTTTAAACCCAACTAATCAAACTTATACTAAACCAATGTCATTGTGGTTATCAACCCACAACACATTGCACTCAATCAAAGATACAATCAATCATTAACACAAGATCAAGCATTCAAACACACCACCTAACTAAGCACACCTAAACGACGATCGTGACTATCGATTACATAAGCATAAAGCCTAAAGAACCTAGATCCTAAGGAAGATCTTTAGCTTGAACATGATGGGTCACAAGATAACTGAGAATAATTATGAACACGTGTAGGGTAAAGATAGGAAAAGATTAGAGAGCATAGAACGAATGCTAAAGATTCCTTAAAGCAAGAACAAGAAAGTATAGAGTAGAAAGATTAGCCAAAGCAAGGTAGAGAACAAATAGAATATCAAGGATGGGGTTAAAAGTAAGGATATGTATATTAAAAATAGAATTAAAGCATAGCATGAAGTAAGAATGGCTTCTAAGATAATATAATCCTTAAGTTCGACCATTTTCTAACTAGGCTAACGTCCTACAGTCAACACAGCTCTGGTACCACTTTGTCACACCCGGATTTAAGGGCAAATCCGAATGCAAGAATACATGTGCGCCAGGATCAAGTTACACACATGCATCGACTCAGTGAATACCAAATACAGTGTCAAAAGCGTAAAGAGAGTATTAAGCTTTATTACAGACCAAAATGTCTCATAAACGATCTAATTATTATCGAGTAGCGATGCAGCGGATAGGGTCAACACCACAGGCAGTTGACTGGTGGCACGTCCGCCTAGAAATCTTCAAAGTCTTCAGGGAAGTCTTCAAAGTGACCATCTGAGCAGCAGTCCGAGTAGTGTAGTTGCAAGAAATAAATCAACAAGCGTGAGCACATGTCGTACTCAACAAGGGAATGTAACTATAACAACATGCAAGGCTCTTTGGGGGGATGGCTGATATGGTTAAAGCGGTAAGCAATTTTAGTTGGTCAGATTTTATTAAGCAACTTATTACTAGCAGTGCAAGTACATACCAACCCAGAGAAATTATAAATGCAACAGAATCAGGATGTGATTCACAAGCTTAATTCATATTCCATAATTTACTCATGTGAGGGTCCAGGCCGCTCCATGACCGAGAGCACGGCTAATCGATTAGATTTTACACTCTGCAGAGGTTGTACACTTTACCCACAAGTCGTGTCCCCCATATATGCCCGGGTTAATTACTCCCTTAAACACTTCCGAGGTGAGTGGCATGGGTTTCACTACGAGGCCTTTACAAAGATTCCCTAGTATGAGCTGCTCGCTAGGTTTCATGACAGCGCAATGCATAACCCTCTCTCAAGACTGCGAAGCTACCACAGAGCAGATCAGCTTGAGGGCCGAGCTATACACCAACTACCGGCACCCCCTAACCCTTATCAGGTAAAGCATACTACATGCTAAGGTCTCTAATTAGTTAGCCAAGACAGAGCCATTTGTCTTGTGGTTGCACCTGGTTCCTGGGTGGTCGCTCCATGTTCCGATTAACAGGGGTAATCTTGTTTAATGAGGGTAGAGCAGAAAATAAATCAAGTTTACTTTTGTGTACAATTAAACCATCCTCAGCCCGTAATTGGCAACTAAGCATGTGCTACCCAACATAAAGTAAAACCCAGGTTAACAAGGACATGGTAAACAACACTAGTCACACCTTAGTCATAGGGTCCCATCAATTTAATGCAAGCAATAAAGTAAATAGTGTAATTAAAATGCAGTTGTATAGGAAAAAAGGGCATGCATCAAGGACTTGCCTTCCACAAACTCTTGCTGCTCAAACTCTTCAACGTCTTCAAAAGCTTGAACTTCAGCGAAAGCTCCAATCGGCACGTTCTCTACGCATCACACAATTGATACATACAAGCAAACAATGAAATAAAATAAGAAACAATCACCAAACAGTAACAACAGATCAAAACAACTGCTTAAAGCTATTCTACTCTTCAATACGATCGTTTGGACATAAAGAACGCGAAAAACGGAGTTAAAACGGAGAAGATAAGGCTAAAAGAAGTTACAGGGGTCTATCTGCGAGAAAACTAGAGCTACAGGGACTTAACTGCTAAAACAGGAAAGCCTAGGGTTTAAACCGGGAAAACCAGGACCTATACGTAAGGATCTTTGAACGTGGGAGGACGAGCTTGTGAAATATAAAAGGCTAGGGGGTTTTTTGTAAAACGGCCGTGGCCAGGTGGGGTTGACCGGTACGCCGGACTTTGACTGGGGTCTGGATCTAATCGTGATCGTCCGTGGACGATCCGGCGGCCCAGGACTCACGCAGGCGGCTGGCGGCGGAGCTAGCGTCGGAGCGAGGCGGAGCTCGACCGGGAGCTCGCCGGCGGGAGCGGAACACGCGATTCCGGCCATGATCCGAAGCACGGACGGCACCAGAATGAAGCGGGCGAGACGGAGAACCTAACTAGGGTACCGGGACGGCCTAAAGGGGCGACGGCGACGGCGTGGGGCTCGGTGGGGCGGAGCTCTGCGGCGGAGCAACTCCGGCGAGTCCTCACGGTCGAACCGGGACACATGAACGCCAACACGCGGCATCGGGACCTTCCTCACCTCCTTGCACACCTCTGGAGCAGTTTCCCGTCGATGAACCGACGGCGAGCAGGGAGATCAGCAGCGGCGGCCGTGCTAGGGTTCTGCAGCGGCGGCGCGGCGTCGAGGAGGGGCTAGGGTTAGGGTTTAGCGGGGGGGCTCGGGAGGACGCGGCGGCGGGGTTATAAAGGGGCCAGGGAGGGTCTTCCTTGGCGTGCGGGCCAAGAGAAGGGGAGGCGGCGCGGGCACGGGCGCAGGGGCGACGCGGTCGGACGCGAGCTCGAGCTCGGTTCGAACCGGAGGGGAGGGAGATGACGACCGGGGCCCGCTCGTCAGCGTCCGGCGCGAAGGGAGGCAGGATGGGCCGGCGCTGGGCCGAGCTCTTTGGTGGGCCGCGCAAACACGCAAAAGAGGAGGAGAAAAAGCAGCCTGGGCTGGGGAAACGAGGGAGCTCCAGCGGACTTTGAAGTTGAACGGGCCAAACAAAACAGGAAAGAAGAGAGGAAGAGTAAAGAATTTTATTTTGAATTTTGAAACCTTTAAAACTTCAAACAGAATTTGAATTCAAACACAAATTTGAATTCCAACACTCAAAAACAATGCACCAGCATGTATGCAACACTCAACTCCTATATTTATTTATTTTATTTATAAAAATTATTTAAATGCCTAGAAAATTCAAACAACTCCTTAAAATCCTTAAACAAATTCACAAGTTGCTAACAAAATTTTAAAATTTAGAGAAAAATGTTTATTAATTTATTTTTCTTATTCACATCCTGAAATCGGAAATTTCAGGGTGTGACAGCTTCAATCAAGTTTTTATAGAAAAAAGAACCAACAATATCTACATCAACCAATTAGTTTCATTGAATCCACCATCACATATACTCCCTCCGTCCCGCAAAAACTGTTCATATAGCTTTCAAAATTTGTCTCACAAAGAGTGTTCTTTTACCTCGTATTAAATACTTTTCTTATTAAACTAACACCAAGTACCAAGAAAATATTGCATTGAGAAACGCATAGCCAATGAAATACTTATTTGATGTCTCTTTTCAAGTTCCAATGCATGATTAATTAGGGGCAACAAGGTCATTTGTCACAACTACTAGTATGTCCTAAATTTTCTAAACGAACAGTCTTTGTGGGACGGAGGGAGTATCTTGATTGTGCATTTACATGGCACTATAGATGTTAATATAGCTTTTCTTAAAGTGGGGTCAAACTTAGATTTGACTGACTTATTAGGAGAAGTGAGCTATAATTTAGAATAGAGAGAGTACTAGCTAGAGCCAGAGCAGGGTAGGAAACACATCACTTTCAATGTTCCAATATTTCGCCATATCTATTTCTCATTTATTTCATTGTTTTGATAAAACGGAAGGGGTCGTTTATGGAATAAAGAAAATGATAAGGCTTCAACCATCAGCCATTGGAACTATATTATTTCTTTGAAGCCGATAATGAAGCTCCTATTCTTTATTAATACTTGTGGCCCTCTAAAAATCTTTTCTTTCACCCAAACAATCCACCGCTGAAGAGATACTGCGACGGGTGGCCACTGACATGGAATCCTGGAGATGTAGGTACAAGAAGAAGCAACACAAATGGGATCAATGCCTCTCCTTCTTTCTTTCTAAATTGTAAACATTCAAATGTTTCAAGCTCATGTAATTTCTGCCTGGAATGTCAGGTGATCTTTTGTAATGTGCCACAATTTCGATCAATGAAATCTAAGTACGTGGGGAACTCCCCCCCCCCCCCTGAAATTGTTCGAAAAAAAATTTCCATGTGAAAAAGGAATTCCTATTCGATCTTTGAAGTGTGATAGGATCTCATATATATCGGGCTAAATTTTCTGTGTCACCGGCCTGTAGATTCAGAATTATCCAACAAACACTCCATTGATGTTCAATTTGTAACAAACTTTTATCAGCAACAAGTTTGAAACTTAAGATTGGATATAGAACTATATAACAGGTGTTAGGTCACCTAAAAGAGCATGAAAATATCAACTAACGTTTCAATTATGTTGAAGAAAGTATCGGTCCCAGTTATATATGTTCCTAGTGATGCCCCAAAAGAGCTTGGTTTTGGAAGGAAGTAAGATTTGTGTGAAATGCATGATCAGAAAAAGATCGATTGAATAACCTCAGAATTAGCAAAATGGTTGCAAAACGAGTAGTGCAGCATGAATGTTGACGTCTTTTTAGGTTCACATATTAAATTGGATGATGGCAGAAGGGTACGTATATATATGGTTGCCGACTACCAAGTGATGCATGCATCATTATTAGTGTCTAACTAGCTTGGTACGTGTACACCTGGTTACGTGTGTTTGGATTTCTAGAGGAACACATCACTTTCAAAGTCCCATTTCATATCACTTTTCCAGCTTGATGAAGCATATTTTTGGAGAGAAGAATAATCAGTTGGCCGATGACTTTGAGAGTCCTGGAGAGAAGGAACAACGTGTATGATTTCGTTGTACACTGCCACATATCATTAACATTCTTTTTTTGTTGTGAGTTTGGTGGCGGCCTGTGGCGGTTGGTGACCTCGGCCGGCCTCGCGCTCTATTGCCGACCTATCTCGTGGCCTAAGTGCAACGGAGGTTCGCCGTTGTGTAGCGCGGTGTCGGTGGGGGTTGGCAGCCGGTGCGGGAGGCTTCCATCCTTCGGCATCCCCTGGTGAGGATCTGGGCCCTTCCAGTCGGTGTCGATCCTACGGCGAGTTGGGAAGGTGTGTGACTCGCGTGTCATTGGTCATCGGTTTGGTTGAGGGGAGTCTAAGCACTCACACCTTGCGTTTCTGATGGTTGCAGTCGGTGTTGCGGTTCATCTTTTCCTTCGTCGTCGGGTCAGCATTTGACGAAGCATCGGGCGAAAGCCTTCCCGACTATGGTGTCGTGTCAACAACGACGGCGTCTTCGGGTGTCGTGGTCCTCCTTGGAGGCGTTTTGTTGGGATGCTTCCTGCTTGGTCTTTATCTTCCAGGTGAAAACCTTTCTCTGGTTCTTCGGAGGAGCGACGGCGGCGGCTTCGACGTCGTTTCCTTCTTGTGGGCGTCGCTTTGGAAGTCATGTGACTTGCTTCACTTGTGGCGGTTTGTCTTGACGGGCGTTGGAAGATTTGAAGCTCGGTTGGAGAAGAAATTTGAAGCTTAGTCTTCATTTTCTTTGTCGTAGTGTTTTCTTTTCTTCTTTCTTTCTTTTCCTCGGTGCGAGTTTTAGAGTCTAAGCGCTCTTGTGTAATGTTTGGCCGTGTATATCCACATGTGGATATAGAAGCCGGATTTTAATCCTTAATCTAAAAAAACTAAATAAAATCTAACCAAAAAACATTTTCTATGTTTTCCGACATGGATTCTAAAACAAAAGGTAATGATCAAAGACTAGATATCTAATCTACTACTCCTTGGCATTAATTTGCAGAAAAAGGGAATTGCATTTGTTTGGTTTGACAGTTTCGTAAAAAATAAAAATTTAGTTGATCATAAGCACATGACCACAAAGTGAAATCAAGAAAGGCACACAGAATGATCCGTAGGAGTATGACGATGGATCAAAAGGACAAACGACTCCTTCCCTGTTCCGAATTAAAATGCAAGTCATTTTAGTAATTTTGTCCTAAGTCATATTTCTCTAACTTTGACTTGGGTTATAGGAAATATTGGGATTCTCAAACTGCAACTTCTTAAACCAGATTAAAGAGTTTAAACTCTTAAGTTAAAGTAGAATCCTGAGGTTGAAAGTTGATTATTACTTCAGTAAAAGTTTAAGTTTTCTTTTCAACTCTTATTTTTAGAAAGGAATAGAATAATGTTTAAGATATGAAATGAGGACAGTTAGATCCATTATGAAATATAACTTTATAGTTCATTTCTTCGATGTGATAGTGTTAATACAGTTCTGTATAAACTTGGTTGGACTTATAATTGTCTGTGTCTTAGTACCCTATTCATGTGAATACTTTTGTTATTGTGCAACTGAAATTTATAATAAACTTTGATCAGTAATAAGTTTGAAACTTAACATTTGTCGACTTATCCATATATATAGTATGTGGTTGCCGACCCCCCATGTGAATGTTATGCATATGCATCGTTTTATTGGCTTAATATGTGTGCCTAATTAACTAGCATCATGCCGTGTACACTTGGTTGGGTAGCTAGGGTCAGCGCATGGGGAAACGCACAAATCACTGTCAGTGTCCTATTTCACCGTTTTTTTATTAATTACTTTGGGAGAATGATCTTTGGAGAGTATTAAGAAGCGATGTCAGCATGCGAATAATCAGTTGAGCGACGATTTTGCATTGGGAGGCCCTGGCTTCTCAATAAGGCAGATTCCCAGTGTATGATTTCGTTGTACACACTCAGCATGCAAATAATTACTTTGTTTTAATTTTACGCTCCAGCGTATCAGCAACCGGTACGTACTAAAGGCGGATTCCCCAGCAGTGGGAATTACTAAAAGCTGAAAAAAATAAGATTTTCAAAGTTTTGTAAAATTGACTCTCAAACATATAATAGGGATGAGAAAACTATTATATGTACTAATAACCTATTTGTTTGGCATTCGTGCAGAGAAAAGGAATTTCATTTGTTTGGTTCGAGAGGTAATAATCGCTCTTGTTTCATAAACAAATATAATAATTTCATTAGGCACCTGACCTGAAAAAATATATCAGAAAAGTCAGACGGAATGATAAGGACCAAAACCACAGCCGACTCCCTTCCTTGAACCAAAACCACCTTGTGGGTTGACCACGGATGGTCAACACAGTTTCATAGTTGACTTTTATCTCTCTTTGCTACTTGAACTACAAAATGAAGGAGCTTGCAGTTCTATCTGGGGAAGAGTCAATGCATGCACCTGGTTCTGGTTGGGGAAAAGCCAGGCTCCTTGCATGCCGCAGACATCATGGGCTACTGTATTTGTTTGTTTCAGAAGCCCATCCATAAGCAAAGCTTGATAATATCTTTCGGATAAGCACAGGCGACTTGTTGGTCGCTTCGAAAGGAACAGTCGATGGATGTGACGGAAAATGCAGTTGCAGGTCGTCCAGAACAGACCGGCTCAGTTTTTTTTTTCAACAAACAGACCGGCTCAGTTGGAAATTCTTGACGAACCCTGCTCAGTTTTGTTATCCTTTGCCTGCATGCAGCTCGTTCCGCAGATATTCTTTTACTGAATTTTGGAAAGACTTATTTCATAAATGGTAGCAAACGTTAATAAATCATATAAATGCCCACAGGATAGTGGGAGGGCTCATTTGGGAACCCCAAATCCCCCAAGTTTCCACGGGAAAGAACCGCCCACGGCAGTTTTGACCCTGGGCCAAATTCGTCATCGTTTGGGAGCCCATTTCCAGGGGTCCGTCCGACCCTATCCGCGGCTTTTCCCCGGGTGGCCACGCCCCACCTCTCGGGTCCGGACGGTTCTACCCCGTCTTTCTCCCCCGCGACCCGTCGTCGACGACCCCATCTCCTCCCACTCCACCACGCCACCCCGCCGTCCGCTCCGATCCTCCACCACGCCGCCTCTCCGTCTCCCCGCCGCTCCTCCACCGTCGCCAGTTCAGGAGCCGCCGCCACTGTCATCTCTGTGCATCTGCTTCAGAAGCTTGGTGGCTGCAACTTCCACATCGCCATCGCCTCCATCTCCGCGGCCACCGTTTCCACTTCTGCTGGCATCTCCGCCTCCGCACTGCAGCTTGGCATATCTCAGTATGCTCGATTCTTCCTCCCCAATCTCTTCTTCCTCTCCCATTGTCCCCTTTGCTCTAGGGTTCTAAGCATAGATCTTGTGAAATTGATGATTTCTTTCCCTATTTTATGTTACTCATCTTGATCCATGGATAATAAGACGCGCATGAGTATCCAGTGTGATATGCCACATGCTCACTGCCAAGTCTTGAGAAATTGATGATTTCTTCCCCTGATTTCCTTCTTTCTGCTTATTGCCGATTCACTAATTTGATGCACCCCTATTTGATTTATTCTCTGTGCTTATTGCTGATCTAATCTACCTGATCTTGTTCTCGCAGCGAGTATCTGGTGCTATGTAAGTAAAAACATCTATAATTTACAATCGCCAGCTAGAACATGCACTGAACTAGTGGTGATTGTCGCAACTGAAAGAGCTATCACAACACAAAGCTGCTATCTCTTCCATACAGGTTTTTTTAATTTTCTTTATAATCAGAAGTAATCTTTCCATTTTGAAATAGAAACAGCCTTTGTAATGATTATTTGCTAATCACCAAAGGTTTCCAGATGATACTGTTACTCTTGCTAGGATCTTTGGAGCAAAACGAATCAACAAAGAGTCAAAGATTGATTTTTTAACCTATTGTCAAAAATTGTATAATCTTGTTGTATGTATGAACCATGTCCTTGTCTGTTTCTTAAACCTGTTACTGGATTATTTTAGAATTATGTGGCTGCTCTACCTATTATTTTTTAGTGTGATGCGCAAGTGTCCACCTTTTAATTTGGATGCTCATGTCAGTCATGGCATGTTCAGTTGCTTAACTAACGAGATTGTTGTTTGTCTTGCTGCAGGTGGTGTTGTTGCTGGGCGCATGAGAACGACGACAAGGAGAAGAGGAAGGTGCTAAAAGCAGTTTATATATGTGTTCCCTGGTAGTCCTTCCTCCTTTAACTACTTGACTTAAATATAACCAGTCACAATTTCAGTTTTGTTTTATCCCCTCGCTGCAGAATATTTTAGATTTTCAATATTTCTGGTTGCGACCTCACTAAATAATCATGCTACCAGTTCATAGAATCTGTGAGTTGTTTCTGGTCGACACAAGCGGTGCTACCATTTCTACAGCTTGATTGGTGATAATGACCAATCCACAGCATGTTAACAGTTGATAGATAAGAGTAGATTGCTTAATTTTGCACCACTTGTGTACTTGGAGTTCCATAGTTTGAAATGTTTTGCAGTTTCATATGTGGAAAATACAATACCATAAATTCATAGTTATTACTGAAATGTTTTAGCTTCTTCCTGCTAAAAGTTGTGATTGCCGCAGGTATTGGATGGCTTATATAGTTGAAGTGCTGTTCATTTTGTGTCAATTTTCCTGGCAATACGATGATAATGTCTATATAAACATTACTATGCCTGGGCCAACAACTGTTGTTGATACTTTGTTCCATGAAGAAACAAAAACTGATACATTTTGTAACAATAGGTCATATCTGAAATTTTTTAATTTTGTATATTTCTCTTGCTGTAGTGTTTTCTCTTTAGTTACATTGCACATTCCTGGACTAAGTTATTTTTATTTCATTGATCTTAAATGCAGGTCTCTGAGCCATAATTGCTTCAAAAGGATTAGTCTTGGAAAACCAATTATTTCCCCAACAACAACCATCTGGATTAAACTATCTATGATCACGGAGAGAAAACATTTGTTCACATGCAGCAAGCTAAGAGTTATTTATATTTGTTGTAGTGAGCATGATGTGCTGAGACTGGGACTTGTACAATAACTTTCTATTTCTATTTTAGTTTTTACTTTTTTATTGAAACGATAAGTTTCTTAGTGTATTTATTTTTTACTGATTTTTTCTATTTTCCTTTTTTGTTTCGTTGATTTTTCTTTTTTTGTTGATAAATTTCTCGTTGCACACTTGCACTTCGATGTCCAAAGGCGAGAAGGGTCTAGCGGCAAAAGTGCAAGGGCCCAAGGGGAGGGCCAGGGTACTGTTGACGGTGAATTTCCGTCAACCTAGAGTACTTGTTATGTATTGGTTTCGATTATGATTTGCAACTAACCCGCCACTAGGCACACTAATGATATAACAAGTTCAACTTCGTATGTGCATTTGGAAGTATTGTGTTTTTGCAGGAAAACATGGACAAAAGGGACGGAGTCACAACAAGTTCGAAGGAGCGAATGAGGAGTTCCGTTCGTGTTCGAGTGCAAGGCGAAATCGCTTCCAAAGGTGGCAAGGACCAAGGTGGTACGACGGATCATCCCCGAGGACTAAGACGTAAAGTTCGGACTTCATGCGAGAAGTCCCCCTATCTTGATCGTGGGGATGACGACCTCAAAATGACACAAATCAAGGGGGCTAAGTCCAAAATGTGAAGATGAGCCACGGGGAGGAAGACGGACCCGAACCGGCCCAGAAAGGGCCTAGGCCGGCCGGCCCGTTCGGACCGGCCCAGGGGGTTTCTGTGGTGGTTCGGCCCGCCCTTTGACCTAGCCCCTTCTCGGTCTATTAGTAGCTCCCTCCTCCGACGGCCGCCGGATCCAACCATTCTACCGACGCCATTCGCCAGAAAACTGCCGTCGCAAGATGAGGGAGAGAGTTGGATGAGCTCGTCGCAAGGATCAACGCCGGCGGAGGGAAGGAAGCAAGAGGAGGACTCCAAGCCGCTGGCCTAGGGGTGTTCCTAAGCTTCATCACCGCCACCTTCATCGACGATGTTCTCTGGAGTCTCCATCACCCCTATGTGCTTCAATCCGTGTAAGATGATGGGGTAATGTCTCCGTTCGTCCCTAGGGTTAGATGGATGCATGATATGTAATCTATACATGAATCTTATGCCAATCAATGCTTTATGGTCTATGTCTTCGCGTATGCTTTGTTTACATATGTTTGCGCAACATGTGGTCTTAGTAGGGTTTGTGGTAATCGTGGTGATTAGCTTAACCCTATGGATGCTTAGGTATAGATGCGGTTATACATGAAAGTGTTTGATTACCTTGCGTAGTGACAGTACGGTGGAGGGAAAAGGCTTAGCGGCCGCATAACCGCCATGAAGCTAGTGTAGGCAACACCCTTTTCATGTAGTAGATGCATGTTCATGAGATCCTAAACCCTAGGGAGGGAACGCTTATCTATCTTAATCTCTCTCTTGTGTCCATCCTTTGCCATCTAGTTTCACCTTAGACTTCTTAGATTGACTTAGGTTAGATTGCTTTTACCTTAGAGTAACCTCTCTTTCAAGGCTTTCCAATCAACTAGATTAGTGCTTGGTTAAGCGCTAGCAATCCCCTTGCTCCGCGGATTGACAAGAACCTTGGGGGTCACCCCGTGGTGAAAAAGGTGTAGGTCCATACGCTTGCGGATCGAAGGTTGCTACGTGTTTCAACCGTCAACAAGCCCCTTTTTCTAGCGCCGTTGCCGGGGAGCAAGCCAGTTTGCTACGTCTAATCTTGTATTAGTTTTGTTGATTACTAACATCTAACCCTCGTTTTCCAGAAAAAAAACCCTTTTTTGTTTTTCCTTTTTTATTGTTAGTGCCTAGATGGATTTGTTCACCTCACCTTTGGAGGACGAAGAGATGTCGCTAAGGGAGCTAGCAATGCCGTCAATGGAGGACATTGAGATGCAAAAATCAGATTTGGCGCTTGCTACAACCCACTACGAAGTGAAGCCTAGAATCATCAACTTAGTGGCGACAAACCCCTTTAGAGGATTGGAGGATGACAACCCATATAGACACATTAAGGAATTCACGATGATATGCAACACGGTGCAACAAGAAGGAGTTCCGGCCGCTTGGTTCAAGTGGAATCTTTTTCTGTTCTCTCTCGAAGATGAAGCACGAAGGTGGTACACACTTGTGTCCGTTGAATCAAAAGGAAATTGGGATGAACTAGTGAAGAAGTTTCTTTTGAAGTTCTTTCCCATAAGTAAGGTCCAAGACTTAAGGAGGCAAGTGCTCACTTTCAAGCAAGGAGAGGATGAAGGAATTGATGAAGCACGGGACCGTTTCAATGAACTACCCGAGCAAGGCCCGAACTTGGGATTTTCTGGTGACTTGATGTTGCATACATTTTATTTTTCACTAACCCCTAACTCTTCTCGTTTTGTAAGCATGTGTGCAGGCGGTGATATAATGGATAAAACAATTAGTGAAGCTGCACAAATCTTACAAAGGATAAGCAATGGAAAAAGAACGCAACGAGATTGGCAAAGACGTTGTCGGGAGAAGCAAAACGACAAAAGCAAGCCCGAGGTGCTTGCTGAAATTTCTGAAAAAGATGAACCGGAGGTCAAGAAAGATGAACCGACCATACAAGAAATTGAAGATCCACTTCCCAAGGTAAGAGAAGTCATTTCGGATATTAAAAATATTAAAACTAACATGAATGTAGGCCGAAGTATGGGAAATGCTAGACCATTGGCGGAGCTCAATCAATCCGGTTGGATTCAAGTTGATTTTGCCCCACTAATCTACTACCGAAGGAAGGAGGAACGCCGACACGTTGCCAAACTAGTTGAGGATATATTTGATCAAGAAATGAGTGGAGAATCGATCCAAAAGATATTTGAAGAAGAAAGAGAAGAAGATGATGAAGGATGGATCGATCAATTTGACAACTCAAAGATTTGCAATGAAGGAAGAGAGGAGTACAACCGTGATGAGCCTAGTGACTCGAAGGATAAATGGGAGAAGATAAGACTCAAGCTAGAAGATGAAAGGGAAGGAGTTGACATAGAGCAAGTACTCCAAGAAGGCCCCTCCCCACAAGGTGATAGCTTGTGTGCTATTGAAGCCTACACACTAGCAAATCAAGACATGGAAGCACTCAAGGATGAAGAAAATAGTGAATCAACGATGAGCGATCTTGACGACATGTGGTACACGGGAGATAAAGAAAGTAACATACAAGACTTTGAAGATGAAGATTTGGTTGATAAAGAAGACTTCAAAGAAGAGATGAATGCGTACATAGTTGAAGGATTACATGTTCCACATGATGAGTTGAAGAAATTGCAAGATGGTGATGAAGAGACAACTCCACTTGTTGAGATTGACTTGATTTCAACGCTACTAGATGAACCAAATATCACTCTTGTCAAGGAAGCTCCAAGGCAAAGGTACACACTAAAATCTCAAGATATTATTGGTATTAATGATGATATATTCAAATGTTCGTGTTGGACCAATAGTATGAATAATAGTTTAAATTCTATGCCTTGTTCCAATAATGATCATGTTGATAGGCTAGATTTTCTTGAGAATGAAAAAGAGGAAACATTTATGTTTGAATCAATTAATATCACACCTAAAGAACCTTTGCCTAATGATAAGCTAAGTTCTATGCATGAAACATATGCTTCCTTTGTTTACACCTTGACTTGTTGCTACAATTCGCATGTGGTGTTAATTATGGACGCGTATGTTTACAATAAGTTTTGTAAATCTCGATCATGCTTTGCGCTTGGTCAAGCTAATGACCTTAAAGAATCACATGTTGGGAAAGGCCCGATTTTTCACTAACCATGTAGACAAGGCTCGAATAATGAAAAGAGAAGTCATGCCTAATGAGTTGCAAGATAAATCATCAACCTCTCCAAATCCCGCGATGGATGCTGCTGTCTTCTTCAATTTGAGAGCTTGTTCAGAGGTGTAAAAATGAAGAAAATGAGACATTCAGAAGCTCCATCAAGTTACCATTCCAACGCATCAAGAACCAACGAATTTGAAGACCCGTGCAAGGAGTTATGGAGAAAACATTGAGCGTTGCGCGTTCTGAAATTTCAGGACAGATTTCATCGCCGAAGTAAAACAGACGTAACTCTCTTGTCCGGAGTCCGATTTGGGCAAATAAAGACTTGTTGGAAAGGAAGTTTTGTGAACTATGCAATGGAGTAGAGCTTGGGTATACTTTCTGTTCTGGACATTAAATAAAAATTCATGGAGTGAAGGCAGTACGGAAGGGTTATAAAGAAGGAGATAGCGATGAAGCAAAAGGATGCCTTGGGCAAGTCTTCTATAAGTGATCAAGCACAACATGGGAAGTAAATTAAAGCTGCATTGGTACCTTTTCTTCTTGCATGAAGGGCCATGGCTATGCGACGAAAAGAAGGTATGTGAGAAAGTCGAGCTCTATGACTTTAAATGAAGCGCTTTTCGGGAGGCAACCCGTTTCTTTATGTTTTTATTCCTTTCTTAGAGAGAATAAAGAATGGCACCATCTTATGATGATCAACTTGTGGTTATTAATATAAGATTAGTTTTCTTTTTAGAACCACCATCATGTTCATGCTCATATTTATTTATTTGCATGCTTTGCATTTTGTTATCAACGTGATGTTTCTTTGCGTATACATGTTTTGCACATAGTTGGCTTGCTTGTTTTATATACTTAATGATGTATGCTTAAGTTTCCATGTTAATGATTCTAGGGCATTTTTCTTTTTGCAATCTTGTGTAAATGTGGTGTTTAAACATGATTGTGGACCATCATCGTTAAGTTCGATAAACCTTGCTAGCTTTTCTTATGTTTTCATGTTGCATTGGTTAGTTTATAAGCTTTGCAATGCACTTAGTTTTTCTTGTGCTATAAGAATTATTGATCTAGGGATAGACATGGTGTTTTAACCCTAGATTTATCAACCCTTATGGCTATGGAGAAATTCGGCAACCTAGTTGTAAACACGGTGTTTAGAACTAGGTGAAAACATTATCTTTGTTTATATGCTTTCCTATCATGTGCATACACACCTTGCACCACGCACACTCATTAGGTTTTTATTTCTCATTAGACTAATTATGCCACAAGTTAAGATTCATAGGAAATATTGTTGGATTGTTGGCAATTCTATCTACTCCCAACCGTCACCTTGGGGATAGAATGTGCGCTTAAAACGTCTTGCAGGCAAGATAAAGACTCTCACTACAAGGAAATTGAAGGATGGCTAAGATAAAAATGCTTTGTCTTCTTCCATGCCTAGCAAAATGCTAAGCATGGGGGAGACCCTGAATCTTCAACATGGAAGTGCAACATGACGCTCTAGAAGATAGAATGATCAAGATCATTAACATCTGCGGATCGATGCACAAGAAGCCACTGATCTCATCAAAATTCTACATGGTCTCAAAGGGAAAATACTGAATATTTTTGGATAATTAGAAGCCCCATGAAGTTACGACTCCAACAAATCAAGAATCAAAACAATAGGAGGTTCCTACAAGCGGTTATGCCCGAATCACCGAGTGCAACACGTCCTGAAATCAGTTTTGGACAGCACGCAGTGCTGAAGTAAAACGGACATAGCTCCCTTGTTTGAACTCCGTTTTCGATGAATGACCACACGTTGGAAAGGTAATTTCATAAAATTTTCAATAGAGCTATATTTTGATATATGTTCTGTTTTGGACAGAGGGGAAATTCATGAAAAAGAGACAGTAAGGAGATGATGAGAACAAGAAAGAGGAGATGGTGATGACAACATTGAAGAGAAGGGCGACCAATGACTCCATTAAGCATACAAGATCAAATTCAGAAGTTTAGGAGCATTGATAAATCAAGACAAAAGCAAAGCCACATCGATACATGGAGATGTCGGAAGAAGGCAACGAAGAACTACAAAGGATGGTAACACCTCCATGGACATTCTCTTTTCCGAATATAAATGCTTGTAAGTATGCCTTCAACCTTTTTAGGTGCAACATTTTGTCTTTCTCTTCCAACAATAACATGGCTACTAGGAGGACAACCTAGGTTTCTTTTCAATAAATAGGCATGACCATGTGTTCACCTCGATGTTTATATTGCCTATGCTTACGGAAAAATGATGAAAGTTGCCGCTTTGTTTTACCTACATGAAGTTATACATGTCTTGACTAATTGTTCTCTATAACATGATCTGAAATTAATTTAAATACCGGCTCTTTTATTTGTGGAGGTGAAATGACTATGCTCTAGACCCACATACATATCTTTACTCTTTGATTTAAGTTTATGGATAGCCGGATAACTTGTTGTTTTTATGAAAACTTAACTTTTATGCTATCTACATATTTGTGATGCTCTTGCAAAGTTCTACCTACCAAAGCCATATACATATATGTTCTATGATAACAAAACCCGTAGATTGCAAACATATGTTTTGATGAGTTGGATTAGGATTGATTTCTATGGTTCGAGACTAAGAAGCTGGTCATTCCTTTGTGTAACTTTTTCATGCTAGCCTTTTTGTCCATGCATTGTGGGTTTTCACATCGAAAATTTCACAAACCTCGCTGGGCATCCAACCTAAACCAAAAACATCTTTTTGTGATCACCTCCATGTCCACAACCCAATTTGAGTATGGAGTAAAATTCTCGATGGAGATTTAAATATTCCGCAAGATTATGGAATTTATGCTTACTTTAGCAATCATTTCCCCCTCTCTTATGCTCAAGGACGAGCATCGTTCAAGCATGGGGGAGGAGTCATTACATCATCCCTGACAAATGCTATGTAAGTATTATGTTGCAAAAGTTCTGAGGAGCAAAAGAAAAAAAATGAAAAAGAAAAAAATTATGATGAGAAGAAAAGAAAAGTAAGGAAAAAAAGGAAGAATAAAGGAAAAAAAGAAAGAAAGAGAGAAAAATGAGAAGGAAATAAAATAAAAGTAAAAAAAAGATGCTCCTCGGTTCTTTTTGCTTCATAAGTTCTCAAGTGCCTTGATGGCAAATCCATACTCAAATCTTCCAACCAATTGCAATCCGATAACGAGGACTTCACTCGTGCCTTGGGATCATCCATTTGCCACTTGCACATGTCCACCTATCTAAATGTGTGTGTTTCATCCCTCTCTCTTTCCAACATTTATTTTCCATGGCCTTTTTGACGAGTCTCGGTAATTCCAGTAGATCTCTCTCTTAATTTGACAATATTTCGGATGTATGTTTTGCTAGGATTGTTTTTAACCTTCCAAGCTCCACATAAGCCTTCCACTATCACATATGAGTAGAATAGGTTGAAAATAATCTAGTATAGGCTTGAGTGACTTGATGAGATGAGTGTTTTCATGAGCTTTTGCAAGAGATTTTCACTTATGTTGGATATGCATCTTTTTGAAAATTTTTCCATGTAACAAGGTAATGGTTTGAAGTTTGCTTAAGTTTGAGAGCATCGTGTTTATTAAATGTGGCTTGTTCCTTATTGTTAGTCTATCTTCCATAATGAAAAAGAAGCCGGTCACAACTTGAACTTTAAAAATAAATTCTTAAAAGAGAGCAATTTGCCTCGTCATGGATGACTAAGTGCAGGGACAACATTGGAAGACAACACTGATTTCCCTTTTAAGCAAGGATTACTTACTCGAGGACGAGCAAGGTTTAAGCATGGGGGAGATGTTGACGGTGAATTTCCGTCAACCTAGAGTACTTGTTATGTATTGGTTTCGATTATGATTTGCAACTAACCCGCCACTAGGCACACTAATGATATAACAAGTTCAACTTCGTATGTGCATTTGGAAGTATTATGTTTTTGCAGGAAAACATGGACAAAAGGGACGGAGTCACAACAAGTTCAAAGGAGCGAATGAGGAGTTCCATTTGTGTTCGAGTGCAAGGCGAAATCGCTTCCAAAGGTGGCAAGGACCAAGGTGGTACGACAAATCATCCCCGAGGACTAAGACGTAAAGTTCGGACTTCACGCGAGAAGACCCCCTATCTTGATCGCGGGGATGACGACCTCAAAATGACACAAATCAAGGGGGCTAAGTCCAAAATGTGAAGATGAGCCGCGGGGAGGAAGACAGGCTCGAACCGGCCCAGAAAGGGCCTGGGCCGGCCGGCCCGTTCGGACCGACCCAGGGGGTTTCTGTGGCGGTTCGGCCCGCCCTTTGACCTAGCCCCTTCTCGGTCTATTAGTAGCTCCCTCCTCCGATGGCCGCCGAATCCAACCATTCTACCGACGCCATTCGCTAGAAAACCGCCGCCGCAAGATGAGGGAGAGAGTTGGATGAGCTCATCGCAAGGATCAACACCGGCGGAGGGAAGGAAGCAAGAGGAGGACTCCAAGCCGCTGGCCTAGGGGTGTTCCCAAGCTTCATCGCCGCCACCTTCATCGACGACGTTCTCCGGAGTCTCCATCACCCCTATGTGCTTCAATCCGTGTAAGATGATGGGGTAATGTCTCTGTTCGTCCCTAGGGTTAGATGGATGCATGATATGTAATCTATACATGAATCTTATGCCAATCAATGCTTTATGGTCTATGTCTTCGCGTATGCTTTGTTTACATATGTTTGCGCAACATGTGGTCTTAGTAGGGTTTGTGGTAATCGTGGTGATTAGCTTAACCCTATGGATGCTTAGGTATAGATGCGGTTATACGTGAAAGTGTTTGATTACCTTGCATAGTGACAGTACGGTGGAGGGAAAAGGCTTAGCGGCCGCATAACCGCCATGAAGCTAGTGTAGGCAATACCCTTTTCATGTAGTAGATGCATGTTCATGAGATCCTAAACCCTAGGGAGGGAACGCTTATCTATCTTAATCTCTCTCTTGTGTCCATCCTTTGCCATCTAGTTTCACCTTAGACTTCTTAGATTGACTTAGGTTAGATTGCTTTTACCTTAGAGTAACCTCTCTTTCAAGGCTTTCCAATCAACTAGATTAGTGCTTGGTTAAGCGCTAGCAATCCCCTTGCTCCGCGGATTGACAAGAACCTTGGGGGTCACCCCGTGGTGAAAAAGGTGTAGGTCCGTACGCTTGTGGATCGAAGGTTGTTACGTGTTTCAACCGTCAACAGGTACCAACCGTGGAAACTGCCAAACAGTGCAGAGGGAGAGGGAAATGCGGCCACGGAAAACAAGAGGGTTGTAATTAGCCACATAAATCCCCCTAGTGGCTTCCGTACCCTGGATTTTGCTTCCCCGAGCATCCAAACTAACCCTAAGAGTATTGAAAAATAACTGGATGATGGAACATAATTGTTATATCACAGCCACAGCCGTACAGGGTACCACCACTATTCGTCTATTCGTGGTTAAGTTGCTGATATTGTTGATTCGGTGTAAGCCTTTTTTATCTTCTTGAGTGCTACCGTGATATCTCTCATAGACATTCTTTGCTCCGGTGACTCACTTGAGCTGATCAAACCCAACTCAAAAATGACTGGAAGGAATTTATTCAGGTTGCAGGAAGATGAAGAAACACCTTGCAGTAGCCGGTCACCGAGAACAGAAGCAATCTGAGTTGGAAATGCTTGATGAACTCACTGCCTAATGCTCAAATCTGCGACGAATATATATTTTGTTTCTAAAAGGGTGATACCAAATAACAAGGTACTTTTTTTAATAAGATACATGAGCAAGTGATTAAACCAAATGTTTGAGATGTACTTGCTGATTACATGATAATTGTCTAGTTTAGCTAGCAAAACATTGTATATAGGGTGAACATGCATATAAGCTCCATTGCTACTAAAGATGACTTAACTTGCATAAAGTGCAGACTAAGGTAATGCATGACATTTTAACAGATGGATCTGCCATTATGACCAGACAACTGACAACATATGCATTACATTTTAACAGATGGATCTACCATTTCATATGCCTAACAGATGGAGTAGGAGCATAACCAGGTAGAAACATACCCAAGAAGGCCTGGCAATGGCCGTCGGCGTCTGCTCACCTTGCTGGAGCACTTCCAAATCCGGTAGCACGCTGATGCGGTAGGGTGACAGGGCGGGTACTGCACCGCGGCCATCGCGGTGCTGAGTGCGAATCCCACCGTCAACCCTCCCGCGCAGCCGCCACCCCCACCCGCGGCCGCCCCGTGGGAGTTCTCACCGCCTCTGCCACTGATTCGGATTTAAGATGGGACAGGGTTCGCAGCCTCCACCGGCATCGATGCAAGGGGCGTGGCCGTCACTACCGTGGGACGCGAATCCCGCCGTCGATCCGTGCCGCGCAGTCGCCACTCGTCACGCACCGCCGCCGCCACGAGTGGACAATGGAGAGTTGGGAGGTCGTCCCCTACCGCGGGGTGCCAATCCTGCCGTGCTGTCGTGGCCCAACACGACACCCCCCCCCACACACCGCACCACTGCTGTCACCGGCCCCTGGCGCCGCCACCACCGCAGCCGCCTGTGGGTGGAGACTGGAGTGTGGTGAGACTGAGAAGCCATAGCAGAAACAAAATGCTCGTGAATAGGGTTACATAATAAGATTCGTGTATCTCATTTCATATATTACAACAAAACCATTTTACATTTCCGATAATATCCTTATACTACCCATACGACATATGAATACTACCGTACTACAAAAACCGGTTGTATAGAGTTAATCTGAACCGTTGGATCCTTACATATTGGTCTTCTTCTATTACATACGAGTCCTTTTTTCAATCGGTAGTACCGTATTGTGCAACATAAAAGATCTCCCAATTTTTCACTCGCCATTGGTGTGAACTCATTGAGAGATCCCCAAGGTGTCGTGCCTCTCCATGTCGGATGCATGCCTCCTCTATTATTACCGCCGAGGGAGCCCCTAAGGTGCTGATGCTGTTGTCATCAAGTGTGCAGTCAACCATGTGGTGTTATTAAAGTGTTCATTCAGTGAAGAAGCAAGTTCAGTTGCTGTGTTTGTCTTGTGAGGTCATGGAGCATCTTTTTGTCTTTTGGTGTACATCAGTATCGTATGTATTCATGACTAGTAATACTCAGATTTGTACCTGAAGTGCTCCATATTTACTATATACTAGTACATCAACCCGTGCCACCGCACGGGTCAGCGTGATGGGGAGAGATCAATTTTACGATTGTATTGCATACTATGATCAAAAAAACATTAAGCATAATTAAATTTATTTTACTGAACGACCCACCGCAATAATAAGATGCAAATCTCAGTGTTTCTTATCTTCTCCTTGTTATAGTTTGCTCCCTTTGTAGCAGTTATTGAGTCAATTTCAGTATATGGGTGCACCGGAGGCCTGGCTTTTTGGAACTCAACTGTGTAAATATTTGCATTTAAAATGACATCGTTTAGTTCATGACCTGCAAATGAATAATTAAAATTTAAGAGTTGTTCAAATCATTACATGTAACGGTTCCACCAGTGTATTATTTGTTTTATGTGTTTCATGATTTGCTTCATTTTTCTGTTGAAGCATGTTAGTTGATGCCATGTATCCCTGGTCAATTATTTCAATATAATGGGCACTGTTGAAAATATTGCTTTAATTCAGTAGAAGTTTTGCAACACACATCTAAACATTAAAAATTTTGTGGTTGCTTTCTATGAAAAAAGAGGATTATTCGATCATGAGCACAATATCACAAATTTTGGTAAATCCAAAGGTTGCTGTTGTTTCTTCTACGGGTCCAATTTGTGTTGTGACTCGATAAAATCTATATATGCAGCATAAATATAAATTACTATTAGAAAATTATAAAGTTAGTAATGTTTACCTGATGATAAGTACGTGTCCACATGTGTTCTTGCCGAAAGCATATGCGTCAACACGGGTAGAGAACCAACCTTTGGAATGCTTACTTTATCTTTGAACGCGGAAAAATACTTTCCAATGCCTTCATTACCTCTGAACTTTTCTTAGAGTAGTTGTGGGCAAGAAGTTGACGTACTATCTTGTCATTTTTCATTGGTCGATATTTTTATGATACTGGTGTGGCTCCTACTTTTGTAATTATGTACAAATAGCCTTCTTTAGTCAATGGTTTTAACATTTCCATATAGGTATTATCGATAACACCTTGCATCATGGTTTCCTAATTTTTCATCACCATTAATAATATTTAAAATGAAAATAATAAAAAGGCAATCAAACCGAACATAAATCATACATTTTTGATAAATAAAGATTATGTTAAGACTTAATTGTTCACCACTATTGATAAGGTTTCATCCCACAACCTGGTTACTCTTTCTTTGATGTTCCACAATTCTTTTCTCGGTCTGATTTCACTTAAGGTTTTGTTCACCATTGCATCTTTTTCAACTGCATTAGCAAAAGATGGTGATGCATTTAATTGTGTTATTTTTTATACAAAAGACATATATAAAAATATTGAATTTTTCTACACTTAAGTTATGGTACAAAAACAATAATAATGTAAAATATAATTCAATACAAAGATTTTATAAGAATTATAGTTTGAGCACAATGGTGAGAAGCAAATACCATGAAAAGATTAATCTAATCATAGCACACAGCAGACCAGGCAATAAACAAATAATTTAATAGTTGTAACATATGCCATAAAAAATTCTTGATTTGCAAAGGAAAATCAAACAAATTTAAAAAATAATGTCAAATCTAGAATGTTTTTTTCTCTGTCATGCGCTACAAATACATATACAAAAGTCTGACATGATCCAAAAGAAAACGAGTCCATAATTTAAGAAATATTGTGTGGCTATAGTCTAGAGATTATGTATTCATGCCACATAGTTCATGGCGATCCCAAAGAAAAGGAGTCCAACATAATTTAAGAAATATTGTGCGGCTATAGTCTAGAGATTATGTATTCATGCCACATAGTCCATGGCTAAAGCAAGAAAAGAGTATGGGTTGGTGTTTTTGTCAGGTGCAATGTGCCGACTTTTTTTTTTCTTAATGGCACACGATGTGTAAAAATTGACAAAGGACCAGAAGCAGGAACAACACCGAATTTGGATACTAATAATTATAGGATGTGTGCTAACTGATGTCACGTTTTTTTTACAGATTCATGTCCCCTCTCTATTTTCTTTTTTAATTTTGAAATGGAACGACCAACCATAATCACGTGAGAGGAGGAAAACATAACTTTAGATCTGCATGCATGGAAGTTAAATCTGATAGGAGACATCTTTTCTATTTTTAGATTTTAAATTTTATAATAATACATACATCTATTAACTTCTAGGAGGTATTATGTCATTAGATCAATGATAGTTTTGGTAGCAAAATACATCCAACGGCTATTAAAATCAATGATAAATTTTTAGAGTGTCTACATAGGATTCTTAGGTGCCTTAATGTGGAGATTTCTCTTTTTTAGAGTGTCCATCTAGGATTCCTAGGTGGCTTCACGTGGAGGCTTCAAAAGGAGCCTCCAACTAGCAATAGTAATAATTTTTAGAGTGTCTGTTGACGCAAAAATAGGACGTCACCCTTGCGCGCGACACACGTGACTCCCCGGTCTGTTGCGAGGCGTGCCAGCCAATCTGACCTGTTGATTGACAATGGAAAACAAACGTATCGGCCGGATTGCCGAATCGTTCCCGCTGGTGTATCGGCTAGAGGTCCGATACAAATTATTCCGATCGGCTAAGTCAGCCGACGGATGCGTAGATCTGTAAAGATCACTAGAACGTAATCTCGACAAATCTACACAGGGCAACACTCGAAACAGATCTAATCGACTATGTATGATGATTAAAATATAATAATACGGTAAAGCTGACAGAAAGCAGTCTCAAGCTGGATAATTGATGATAAAAGCTAAAATAACAAGAATTAAGATAAAACTTGCTAATCTAGCTGATATCGATAATTTGGTGAATAAACCTAGACGAAACCACATCGATACGCCCGGTGGTTAAAGCCTAGAGATTACTCGATAAAGCGGAACTCACCAGCAAGCCGGAGATCGAAGCGATGCAGCCTGACGAGTTTGCGAGAACTCGTGAAAGAGAAAAGGTACGAAGGCGAAGTCGCCGAAAAGTAGATACGGTAAAGTAGATACAGTAAAGTAGATGCAATAATTGGTAAAGGGGTGCCCGGAGGTGGTTTTGATATTGATCGTGTGATAAATATATTACAATGCCTGGGGTTTATATTTATACCCTGAGCTCCTCTAGACTCCTATAGCCGGAAGAGCTCAAAACTTCCTAATTAAAGACTCCTGACGGATTACACAACCAACCGACACAAACTCCCCTAATTAACAAAAGGAAATACTAAAATACATAGATTCTATTTTCCCTTGTGTAGAATCCTTGCTAATCAAGCTCTTCTTCATCAATGAATCAAATTATCCAAGTACGTGATGAACTTGGATTTTCTCCCTCGGCTTTGGCATCCATGCATAGGTCTTCTATGTGCTTTCTTTATTGTTTTCCTTGCTCTTAGCTGATTCACGTATTCTATATCTCGTACATTACCTTTGTTAAGCCGGACTCTTTCTTTTTAATTGCCACTTCTTTCTTCTTCAATATGATTCGGCCAAATATTTAGATTAGGAAATATTATTTATTTCCAACCATCCGAATCATCATATGAATAAATAGCGTCTTAACGTATTAGCTTTGCCCCGTGCACGTTATTGGCTTTCTCTTCCTTGACGTCATGCTTGACCTCTTTATTTATTCTTTCTTTGATTAACCCACAAGCCGATTTGCCTTCCAATGTACTGATGCAAGCCTGCCGATGCACCCAGCGGCCGATGCTCGTCCAAATCGGCTGTATCGTTCACCTTGCTACTAGCTCTGAGTATACATGGCCTTTCTTAATTAATCTGGTCATCAATCCTCTTGCTGTCACCTTTCCTTTCTTCATTATTTTAATCATCTTTGCATTTTCACGTGTGAGTCTTTCCTTGTACGTGCTTTGCATTAAGCACCTCACTGACGTCATCTAGCTTATTGCTTGGCCGATCGTCACACTGGCTGATTTAACTGCTGCTGGCCGATCCTTGTCAACACGCTGGTGGCCGATCGTTCCTTGCTGGCATCCTGCCGATCGCTTCATGCATGCCCTCGCTGATTTTCCATTACACTTGCCAGCCGATCCTCTCTCCTCTCCTTGGTTGATTTCTATTAAATTAATTCTCGTATGCATGTCCAGCCTGCACGTATTTGCCTCTATCCTTCCTCTCTTTACTATTATTGGTTGGCCGATCCATGATGGTCCCGTATTAAACTCCTTCATGTACGTGTCAAACCAGCTAATTTCCTCTGGCTGATTCACTCCTTGCCGGTTATCCCCTGCTCTGCATTTGACTCTGGGTTTGATCAAAATCTGGTGTCAACAGTGTCCACATAGGATTCTTAGGTGGCTTAATGTGGAGATTTCTCTTTTTTTAAAGTGTCCACCTAGGATTCCTAGGTGGCTTCATGTGGAGGCTTCAAAAGGAGCCTCCAATTAGTAATATTAGTAATAGTAGTCAATGATAAATTTTTAGAGTGTCCACATAGAATTCTTATGTGACTTAATGTGGAGATTTCTCTGTTTTTAGAGTATCCACCTAGAATTCCTACGTGGTTCCATGTGGAGTCTTCAAAACGATCCTCCAATCAGTAATAGTAAGATTTAGCAGCTACGCTACTTCCCTTTCCACGCCACCTCTTCTCGCGAATGGGCGCATACGCCTCTTCCTACAGGATAGACGGCCCCTCTTGCTGGGGTTGGGCTGTATTCAATCAAGCCCAACCGCGTTTGGTACGTGCGTATCCATAGCGTATCCATGTAACAGAGCAAATAACTAGTGAAGACAAATGAAATAAGAGATGGCTGATGCTATTTATCTCTTGCAGAAGATAACAGTGGGGAAAATGAAATAAGAGATGGATGATGCTATTCATCTCTGCCAGATTGGAGTAATCATTTTTAGTGTTCTTCAATCTGCAGGTCATCACCACATGAAAGATTGCCTTCTTCTATTGCAGACAAGAACAGAGCAGATGCATACTAATAAAAGGTTAATTGGTAATCACTACTCAATAGGCTCCACTCTGCGTTGTGGCTGATGCCAATTTGGCGTAATCCTTTATAATCTTTCTCAGCGTCACCACCACGTCGTTCATTGACATTCTTTGATCAGCTGATTCACTCGAGCAGATCAAACCCAGCTCAAATATTGTCGCAAGTAGGTGCTTAAGGTCACAAGCAGCAGAGGAAACATCTTGCACGAGTTGATTGTCAAGAACATGGGTAATCTCTGACGGAAATGCTTGATGAACCCACTTCCTGATGCTCATATCTCCAACGAACATGGAATCCGTGGGTCTCTTGCCTGTGAATACTTCAAGAAGCATGATCCCAAAGCTAAACACATCGCTCTTGCGTGATGCCTTCCCAAACGATCCATACTCTGCTCAAGAAAGAAATTCAGAAAACAAAATTAGGTCGATTGATCAGCCAGGACATATTGTACTTCATTACTGCTAGAGGTGTCCCACACAAGTTGTATTACCTGGTGTGCCATGTACCCAAGTGTTCCAAGCATGCTAGCAGTGATCAGGAGCTGTCCTCACCCAATAGCAACTTCGCGATGCCAAAATCTGCCACATGTGCTGTCATGTCGCTGTCGAACAGCACGTTGCTAGGTTTCAAGTCACAATGTAGGACAACCTCATAATGCTCATGGTGAAGATACTCCATTGCCATCGACACATCTAGCATGATCTGTATCCTCCTAAGCAACCCCAAGTGACTTCTACCTTCAAAGTGCAGGAGCTTCTCTAAGCTGCCATTGGGCATGTACTGAAGCACGAGTGCTCTGAAGTCCAGGTTGGAGCAGGTGTTTAGTACCATTATCAGGTTGCGGTGCCGAGCCATGCGAAGGACACGACACTCAGCATCAAAGCTTCTAATGGCTTGCTCAAGCCGCATATCTAGAACTTTTATTGCAACTACCAAACCAGTGCTCAGTTGGCCCTTAAAAACTTTTCCAAAGCTCCCGGTGCCCAAGAGGTTGTTATTGCTAAAGTTGTCTGTGGCATGAACGAGGTCATGGTAGGACAGTAACCTATGGTTTATAATGTCGCATGGATCAATGAAGGAAGCTCCGACTTCTCTCTTCTTCTTCAATTTCATTCTAGCTGATAGGTAAATGCAAAGAATGGTAGAACCAAATGATATAGCGACAACAGGGATCACAAATTTCATGACGTGTTTATTACTTGAGTGATGCTTCTGACGACATGGTGAAAATCCAAGATGTGAAGCGCCACACAGCGCAGCATTACCGATCAAAGATTGCAACGTGATGTTTGAGAAAATACCTCCCTCTGGTATTTTGCCTTCTAGCCTATTGAAGGAGAGATTCAAGCTTTTCAAGTCGATAAAATCTGCAAGGAACTCGGGAATGGTACCAGAGAGACTGTTGGAGGAGAGGTCTAATGATGCTAAGCTAGTCAGCTCTTGGAAGGAGTCCGGGATTGAGCCATAAAATGAATTGTGTGACAGATTTAGGTATGTGAGCATTATAAGTTGTCCAAATGATTGCGGGATGCTTCCATTCAAAAAATTTGAAGATAAGTCCATTAGATTAATTTGTTTTAGCTGACCAACATCACTTGGTAGTGCACCTGCAAAGGAATTATGAGAAAGACTCAGGCTAATGATTTTTTCAAGGTGGAATAAACTTCTTGGAATTGTTGAATGTAACTGATTAAAAGACAACGAAATGTATTCTAGCCTAGTAAGGTTGCCAATGCTATCTGGTATAGAACCAGATAATCTGTTTCTAAAGAGATACAGCATTTGTAATCTCCAGAGCGTACCAATCTTTGTTGGTAGAGGACCTGAAATCTGATTGATGGAGAGATCAAAGTGTACGAGATTTGGCATCACAATTATAGATTCTGGGATTTCTCCTGTGAGTTGGTTGTTAGAAAGATCTATGCCTTCAAGACTGCTCAAGTTTGACAATGTTGATGGAAGCCCACCGGTTAGCTTGTTGTCATTTACGGAAAACTGAAGTAATTGTGCAGACAGGTTCTCCACAAGGTCAGGGATTGGTCCACTGAAAGAATTATAATCTAGGTGAAGGAACTGGAGTTGCAAAGAGTTTGAAAGGGATGTCAAGAAGTCAAGCTTCCCATTCAAATTGTTAGATTGAAGTTTAAGGCGGTTCAGAGTTGAGATGCTCCCAAGTGTTGTTGGTACTACGCCAAACAATGAATTGTCAGACAATTGTAGGAGCGATAGTTTTGATAAATTTCCAAGGGAAGATGGAATTGGACCTGTTAGCTGATTGGATCCAAGATTCAGGTACAACAGTTCTTGCATAAGGCCTACTTCAGTAGGAATCTGTCCTGTCAATTGGGAGGAAGAAAGGTCAAGTAGCGTAAGATGGGTGAGGTTGCTTAGAAGAGCTGGGATAGAGCCAGTAATGTGATTACCGCCAATGGAAAGAGTATTAAGATTCGGCAGTTGAGACAACCATGCTGGGATAACATCCACAAAAGAATTGCTAGACAATGAGATGGCTTGCAGGTGTTGACATGATGCAAGCCTTGATGGAATCCGACCCACAAAGTTATTCAAATCAAGGGAAATACCCTGTAGCATTGGAAGACTGAAGGTTTGATTGTCTGGAATGGGCCCGGACAGATTGTTACTATGAAGTATCAAGACTTTCAGCGTAGACATGTTGTAGATGGCTGAGGGTACTGTACCAGAGATGTGATTGCCTTGCAGGCCGAGGAGTTCCAGCATGGGCAGGGAAGCAATGCCTTGCGGTAGTGGACCTGATAGGCTATTATTTGCCAAGCCGATGTAGGATAGGGACGGTGTGTTATTGAATAAATATGGTGGTATGTGGCCATTCAACTGATTCAATGAAGCGGCAAACAACTGGAGGTTACGCATATTCTGCAGCAATCCACAAGGGATCTGCATCGACAGGCTGTTGTTACTGAGGCGGAAAAACTCGAGCCTTGTGAGGTTTCCTATGGCGTTAGGAATGGCACCTGATAGGCCGTTTCCAGGAAGACCAAGAACACGAAGCCGACGTAGCCTTCCAAGTTCAGCAGGGATTTGTCCAACGAGACCGGTGCTTGTGAGGTTCAGCAGGGACAGGAAAGAAAGATTACCGATGTGCGGGCTGAGCTCTCCTTGTAAGGGCACATCCACGAACCGCAGAGCCGTGACGCGCGGCCGGCGGCGGCTGCACGAGACGCCGACCCATCGGCAGAAGGACACGTTGGATGTCCAGCTACCGGCGAGGACGCCGAGAGGATCAGCGAGCTGTGCTTTGAAAGCCAACAGCGCGACGAGGTCAGCGTGGCTGCCACTGTCATTGGTTACTCTTGGACTGGGTGATGATGAAGAAAACGCACCAGCAGGAAATACAAGTGCTGGAAGCAAGATGGCCAAGGATGCTAGAGTAGCCACTCGAGCGCTTGCAGCGGCCATTTCTGGACGTACGTGCTGCAATTCAGATATAGTAGTATTACTTACATAAGCATCACACATCGTGCACTGTGAAATGGTCACCTCGCATTATATTGCCTCGCCCACACGGCACGGCACGACTCCCAAGTCAAGAGTCAAAGTCTACCGCACTTTTTCTTTTGCTATTCCACAAGAGCCTCCTGGAAACTCTCCACTTGCTTTGCACAGTTTCGTTGATTTCACAATTTCACACGTACCACTACGGGAGACACATGCTTGGCACTCGGGGAAGGGAAAAAACACTCGGAGAAGCTTTTCTCGAGTGCAACACTCGAGGAAGAGCCTCCAGGGATGCCTCTCACGGGAAAGAGGTCTTCCCCGAGTGCCAAAAATCGTACACTCAGGGAAGCCTTTCCCGAGTGTCGTCCTAGCACTCGGGGAAGATTTGACGCCGTCGGCGCCGTCCGTCATTTTTTTTTTGAAAAAACCTCTTCCCCGAGTGCAACACTCGGGGAAGAAATCCTCTTCCCCGAGTGTTGCACTCGGGGGAGAAATTCGATTTTTTTAAAAATCCTCTTCCCTGAGTGCCCCATCCCAAGCACTCGGGAAGAGTATTTCCCCCTTTTTTTAACAGCCCTTCCCTGAGTGGCCCTGCCTAGGCACTCGGGGAAGCCTTTTTTTTTCCTTCTCGTGTAAATTGATCATATATGTAAAAATTCAAAATTAGACCAAATTTGAGAAAGGAGTTTTAAATAATGTTGGAAGGCCTAAAAAAAAATGGAGAAAAAAACTAAAAAGAAAATAATTAATTTCCCGAGTGCCTTCTCCTAGCACTCGGGGAAGAGACCTTTCCCCGAGTGCCAAAAAGGAGGCACTCGGGGAAGAGCTTGCTTCCCCGAGTGCTAGGGTGTGGCACTTGGGGAAGAGGCTAGCTTTCCCAAGTGCTTGGTGGAGGCACTCGGGGAAGATTTTTTTTCATACGACTCCGTCCATCCGCGCCGTCAAATGCACATTTTCTTTTTCGAGTGTCGCTCTTCTCCGAGTGTTGCACTAGAGGAAGATGGCCTTTCCCGAGTGCCTTCCTTCCCCGAGTGTCATACACCTATAGGCACTCGGGAAAACCTCCCTTCCCCGAGTGCAATTCTTCCCCGAGTGCAACACTCGGAGAAGATTGGCTTCCCCGAGTGCCCGATTTTTGACACTCGGGGAATTATGGTTCTCCCGTAGTGTACCGGCGAACTGACAAACCATTTGCTGTGTTTCCAGATTCAAACATTTACTATACATGTTTGTTTTCTACAGACATTGGTTCACAGAGGCTTGCAATCTGCGACAAGGTCACCAGGTTTTCTTTTACGGGATTGGTTGTGTACTTCTGTGGTTATCTTGACGCACATAGATCCATCAGCTGCAGATACGCATAAATCAACTCTGCATTTCCCATGGAGACATTGATACCCTGTTTTCTGTGCATACAAATGAATACAGTTGGTCGTTTTAAAAAAAAAATTTGAGGCAGGCTGCACATTACAAAATTCAAAAGTTATTTTAAGTTAGTGAGGCGGAAAGCACAAACTAATTTTCATTTGTTGGATGCGAACTGCACCATCATGCGAAGTTTGGAGAGCAGAGTGGAGAGACAAAAGTAGTTTCTCTTGCAGAAGAGTCTTGACAGAATTTGCAACCAAACCGAAGATATAACATGACTACGCACGAATTCCATTTTTTTCAAACCAGTAGAATGCATGATCTTCATTATGCGCAACAAAGCAAGTATTTGTACCAATAACAAACAGGGAACCTGCATCAGTGCTCCTTGTAGGTAAAACATCGAACACAGGGTGTGCTGTGCAGGCATGACGATAGAGCTATCAGAGGAAGAGATACCTTGTCAGTGGCAGATCGAATGAGAGGAACCCAGCAGGGCAGCCTGAGAAGAAGATAAACAGGAATTTCCACTGGCTCTCTTCATCTTTGACACCAGTGGCCTGTGGGTGAGGAAAGCGTGGCGGTATGTATGGAGGTAGTGGCACGAGACACATGGACGGAGCGCGGGATGCACGGCCGCAATGATAGCGGTGGTCGGCGGCCTGCGGCGCGGCGTCGCCCGGGTGCCATGTCGGTCGGCCCCCGAATGCTTCACACAAGACAGCATGTTATTATCAACTAGCTGTAGCGAATATGACCCCATTTGCCATTTGTTCGAGTTAATTTTGGTGATTCGTGCTAACACAAGTAATGAGACTAACCACTTTGTCTAGCATGTCTTTGTAGACATTCCTAGGTTCCATGGATGTTACCACATGTTAACATAGTATGACCAAGTTAACATATCATGCCCAAGTTAACATGTCATACCACAAGTTAACATGCCATACACATGTTAAGTATGTTAAGTTGAAGCAAAGATCCAAGTTAAAGATGCGAAGAAAAGGAAGGAAAAAGACACCGTCGGATGAACCGACGGAACCATCGGTGCATAGCGTCGGTGTAGTTGGTACACTGCGCAACAGGCCAAACGAAGTTGATACCGTCGGATGATCCGACGGTCCCTTTCCTAGTTGCGTCGGATGAATTGGAGAAGAGGAGCCGCGAAGATAGCAGCGTCAGATGAACCGACGGTCCATTGGAGGTGTGCAGCGGTTCATCCGACGGTCGCGTGGAAGCTACCAGAGAGGTTTTGGCCGCGGGGTCTTCAGCACTGGATGATCCGACGATGTGTCAGAGCATAGCGTCGGAATAGTTGTGTCAACGGTCATAAGCGGTGGAGGGCAACAGCTAGTAGCACCGGATGAACCGACGCCCGGAAAAGCATAGCGTCGGATCATCCGACGGTACTACTTTCAGCAGCTTTTAGCCAACGGCTAGTTTGATGCCTTGGGCTATTTATACCTCCTCCACCTGCCCATTTGAGGTTGCTGGATTGTGTGGAAGTGCAGGAGAGTGCAAGACACCTAGAAGATCATATCCAATCCATCCAAGTGCTTAATTGCTCATCCTTAGACTTGCATATGCTTTGTGTATGTGCTTAGTGCTAGGCTTATCTTAGAGCTGAGTGAGTGCAAGGTTATGCAACCTTGTGAGGTGATTCTTGAGTGAATCAAGGTGTACAAGGTTCGCCGGAAGCCTTGGGGCCTAAGTGGCTCACCGGCAATCGTCATCGACCCTCCGACTTGGTGTGGAGCGGCGAGGACACTTTGTGCGGGGACGTGGAGACCCCCTCCCTTGGTGGAGAAGCTCCTTAGTGGAGGCGGCATCAAGGTGACCAAGGGAGCTTGGCAAGTGCCTAAGTGGCTAGCCTTTGTGGCGAGTCAAGTGGTGCTCTTGGGAGAGACTTGGTGACCGGGAAGCAATACTCTTGTGTGAGTGCTTCAACAACGTGGACTAGGGGTGGCTTAGTGCCTACCGATACCACGGGATAAATCGCGTGTCAAAAGTTTGCTTCATCCCCTTTACGTTTCCGCATTTACTCTATTGCAATCTTTGCTTGCCTTTACTTTCCTAGAGTAGTATCTTGCTAGGATTGACTATAGGTTGCAAACCTTATTTTGGGATGGAAGTTTCACACTAGAACAACCTTAGTTGCACATCTAGATAGTATGTTCTAGTTTACTTTGAGAAAAAGTAGTGAAGTCATAGGTTAAGGTTTTATATTGCTTAATTCACCCCCTCCCCCTCTTAGGCTACGAGCATTCGATTCCCAATATGGCCCACGCAAATAGCTAGGCTAGCTAGCTTTTTGTTTCTTCTATTTCATATTATGTTTAAGATAATGAAATATACAACTGTGTGTTTGCCATATCATTATAATAGATCAATACACTATTACATTTTTATGTTGTCATTTTTTATGAAATGTCTTTTTGAACATCAATAAAAAAGACATAGATTCCTTATATAATAATATATATTTTTGTTATTTATTGAAGTCATAGGAATATAATTTGTATTTATTATTTTTTATTGGTGACGTACATTCTTATTGTGATTTTCGTTAAGATAATATATTGCCTTATTTTATACTATTGTTTGCATTTATTTGTATGAATGGTTTTGATAATTTGACTTTTTCTATCAACATATTGGTATTGTTTTATATTTGGAATTCACAGATTTAGTTATTTATTATCAATATTTATTCTTTTCAGTTTTTTAATTAATCATACAAAACTATATTAGCGCTCCCCACTAAGGAATTCTCTAAATCCTCAACACGCCACATCATCCTCCACCAACGCGCCATGTCATCCTCCACTAAGCACCCCGCAAAGATGCATTGATTGCTAATTATCGTAGCGCGCCACATCATCCTCCACTAAGCACCCCACCAATCCTCAACGTGTCACGTCATCCTCCACCAACGCGCCACGTCATCATCCACTAAGCACCCCACCAAGATGCATTGATTGCTAACTCTTGCAGCACGTCACGTCATCTTCCACTAAGCACCCCACCAAGATGCATTGATTGCTAATTCTATATCTATATCAAACTATATACTTCTCGCATACGGTGCAGCCACATCATCTTAATTGTTTGCACCGTCAAATCTAAAATATATATATATATATATATATACACACACACATACAAACACCTCACTACAAAACATTGATTTTTGTTTCTCTCAACATGTAAAACACATAAGAATACAAAGAAATCATCTTAGTGTGTCTGCTTCCAAATTTTACTTTAGTATTTTTATTTTCAAATTTCACCAAAAGATCCCGCAGCAACGCGCGGGGTATCACCTAGTATGGGAATATTTCTAGACCCTCAAAACGTGGTAGCATCTTTTTAACACAAATGTAACATGATAAAAGTGGAACCCTATTACCTTGTACTTTTTGATCCCGATCCCATTATTTGCATATGGGATCGTGCTTTGGCTTGGGTCAGCGTTTCCGGCCGATGGCGGCCGCTCCCCATCAGAATCCGACCAGGCTCAAATCCAGCTCAAATTATTATGTGCCAAGGAACTCGTTTCATCAACATCTCCATCGAGCCAAGCTAGCAGCTATGCGTTGACTTTCACTGGCAGTTCTCAATAGGGAAGCCAGAGCATACGAAATGAGCACTGAACTCCATTTGAGATGCACAAACTTTTACATATGGCGGTTGGTGTTCAGAAATCGTATATAGGATACAAATAACTAGTGAATAAAAATGAAATAAGAGATGGCTGATGCTATTCATCTCTTGCAAAAGATAACTGTGGGAAAAATTAATGGAAAAAAATAGAGCGCTAATAGCACATGCTGCGACGATATCTTGCTTTTTTACGCTATTGACGCTATTGCGGCTATATCGCGCTAAAGCGGCACTATTCCAATTCAGCGCCATAGCGCCGCTAAAAGCGCTATGCCTACTTTTTTGGCTGGCCAATCAAAAGCCCAGTAATGGCCCAAACAAACACCCAGCCCAATCGAAAAAACCTATCTCAATCGAACATCCATATCCTCACGAACCCTATCCGGCTATCCTTAATCCGGTCAGTTTCATTCCTCACGAACGGCGGCGGCAGGGCGAGGGCGACTGGGCGTAGGCGGCGGGTGCTCGGAGGCGGGCGAGTGCGGTGTCTCGGCAGCGCGGCCCGGGGGCTTGCCGGATGCGGCTGCACGATGCAGGGTCTCGGTGGCTCAGTGGTGGCTGGTGGGTGAGCGCGCGGCCAGCAGCGAAGGGGCCGGGAGAGCGGCAGCGCGCCCAGTAGCGAAGGTGAGGAAGAGGAGTCATCTTCATCTTCTGATGGAGAAGATGACAATGATATTGATATGCTGTCTCCTTCCGATTCTGGTGCTGAAACCTGAACCATAGAAGATCGTTGCTTTGGACATGATGCCTTTATGACTGTTTGCTTGTTTCCTTTGAATTGTGGCTGCTTATTTTTGTTAAATGTTTATGGCTGAATTGTGAACTTATGGTTGAATCCTGGTGCCTTCATGGCTGAATTAGTGAATTATGAACTTATTATGTTGGTTGTGGCTTGTGGTTATCAACTTATCATATATATCTGCTGCTGTCATATTTCTTGATGCACGCTATAGCGACGCAATAGCGGCAAAATAGCGCGAGCAGACAACTAATGCTTCTGCGTTGTTGCGTGGCTATAGCGGCGCTATAGCGTCCTCTATAGCGGCAATAGCGGCCAGAAACAGTCGCCGCTATTTTTGAAAGCCTGCGATTAAAAACATTGGAGATAGCTGATGCTATTCATCTCTGCCAGACTGGAGTAATCATTTTTAGTGTTCTTCAATCTGCAGACAAGAACAGAGCAGATGCATACTAATAAAAGTGTAATTGGTAATCACTACTCAATAGGCTGCACTCTGCGCTATGGCTGATGCCGATTTGGCGTAATCCTTTATAATCTTTTTCAGCGTCACCACCACGTCGTTCATTGACATTCTTTGGTCAGCTGATTCACTCGAGCAGATCAAACCCAGCTCAAATATTGTAGCAAGTAGGTGCTTAATGTCACAAGCAGCAGAGGAAACATCTTGCATGAGTTGATCGTCAAGAACATGGGCAATCTCTGGCGGAAATGCTTGATGAACCCACTGCCTGATGCTCATATCTCCAACGAACATGGGATCCGTGGGTCTCTTGCCTGTGAATACTTCAAGAAGCATGATCCCAAAGCTAAATACATCGCTCTTGCGTGATGCCTTCCCAAACGATCCATACTCTGCTCAAGAAAGAAATTCAGAAAACAAAATTAGGTCGATTGTACTGCATTACTGCTAGAGGTATCACACACAAGTTGTATTACCTGGTGCCATGTACCCAAGTGTTCCAAGCATGCTAGCAGTGATCATGGAGCTGTCCTCACCCAATAGCAACTTCGCGATGCCAAAATCTGCCACATGTGCTGTCATGTTGCTGTCGAACAACACGTTGCTAGGTTTCAAGTCACAGTGTAGGACAACCTCATTGTTAGAAGATAAGGTTTGTTAAGGTGTATCTTTGTGTGCGTGTTGTATGTAATCTAGGTAGTTTGTTAGCATATCTTGTAACACAAGATGTTGTAATCTTTTTCTTGTACAAGCCACGCCAAGGGCTGTTCTTGGCTATATTAACACGCACCCGAGAGCCAGGCAAAGGCATCTCGTTCAACCAACTTTCACATGGTATCAAGAGCCTTCTTCTCCATCGAGTTCATCTATGGCTTTCGCTGCTTCATCCTCCGCGCTTTCAGCTGTCATCTCCCTCACCACCTTTCTCCCGGTGACGGAGAAGCTGAGCCGCTCCAACCACCAGTCATGGAAGGCCCAAGTTCTTTCGGTGCTAAGGGGTGCGCAGTTGGCGGATTGGTTGGAGGCCACTGCCGAACCCCCAGCAAGATGCCTCCCCAAGAAGAAGCCTGACGACGCCGACGAGCTTCCTGTGGTGAACCCCGAGTACACCACTTGGATAGCAAAGGACCAAACGGTCCTAAGCTACCTTCTCACCAATCTCTCCAAGGAGACACTCGGCCACGTCAACACGGAGACCACGGCGAAGGGCGCATGGGCGGCCATCGAGGCGTTGTTTGCGTCTCAGTCGCGCGCCAAGATCATCAGTACCCGCATGGCTCTCGCCACGGCATCGAAGGGTACATCTACAATCAGTGAGTACTTCACCAAGATGAAAGGCTTGGCAGATGAAATGGCGGCGGCCGGTCGTCGTCTTGAAGATGAGGAACTTGTATCCTACGTCCTGACAGGCCTGGATCTCGATTTCGATCTGGTGGCGGCGCGTGTGGAACCGATCTCCATGGGAGAGCTCTACACTCAGCTCATCAGCCATGAGCAGAGACTCAAGTTGCGCAACGGGGGTACTCAATCCTCGGTGAACGCGACGTTCAAGGGAGGCCGCAATAGCAACAACAACTCGTCCCGAGGAGGACGTGGTGGCGGCGGTGGTCACAATGGCGGCGGCCGCGGTGGTCGTGGAGGTTTTGGGCGCGGCAATGGCGGTGGCGGGCGCAGCACCTTCCAACCCGGCGCCTTCTGCCAGATCTGTGGCAAAGAAGGGCATCCTGCGCCACGCTGCTTCAAGCGCTTCGACTACAACTACCAAGGACCGCCACAAAAGCAAGCTTCGTTGGAAATGGTGGGCTACGGCGTCGACACCAACTGGTACATGGATACCAGTGCCACCAACCATATCACGGGTGAACTAGAGAAGTTGACGACGCGTGAAAAGTACCATGGAGGTCATCAAGTCCACACAGCAAGTGGACCATGGTACTTTATGTTCCCCTACTAGAAATTTGCATCTAAACAACATCCTTCATGTCCCATCTGCAAACAAAGATCTTCTTTCCGTTCATCGCATTGCAAATGATAACAATGTCTTCTTTGAATTTCACCCAAAACACTTTTGTGTTAAGGACCAGGAGACGAGGAAAAATCTTCTCACCGGACCATGTAAGAATGGTCTATACCCCGTGAAGTCGTCGAATAAAAGGGTGCTTGGAGCAATCAAGCCCTCTACCTCCTTGTGGCATCATCGGTTAGGGCATCCTGCATCGACTGTCATCCAGCGTGTGCTCAACCACCACAAGCTCCCATTCACCAAAGAGTCCAATAAAGTTGGCGTGTGTGATGCTTGCCAAAGAGGCAAAAGTCACCAACTCCCCTACCCGGTGTCCACAAGTTCTCCACCGGAGTTTTAGATCTTGTTTTCTCAGATGTATGGGGGCCTGCCCCTAGTTCGGTTGGTCGCAATAAATACTATGTTAGTTTCATCGATGATCATAGTAAATTTACGTGGGTTTATTTGCTTCGCAAAAAATCAGAGGTGTTTGCTTGTTTTCGTGATTTTCAATCCCTTGTTGAACGACAATTTAATCGTAAAATTCGTTCAGTCCAGACAGATTGGGGAGGGGAATACCGTGCTTTAAGTTCCTTCTTTACACGCATGGGGATCTCATATCATGTTTCGTGTCCCCATGCACACCAACAAAATGGATCAGCTGAGAGAAAGCACCGTCACATAGTTGAGGTAGGTCTCACCCTCCTTGCCCATGCTGGCATGCCCTTGAAATTTTGGGAAGAAGCTTTTATCACCGCAGTTTTCTTGATTAATTGACTTCCCTCTAAAGTTATAGATCAAGAAACTCCTTTTTTCCGTCTTCATGGAAAACACCCTGATTACAATTTTCTCAAGACATTTGGCTGTGCCTGTTGGCCAAATATGCGGCCGTATAATGATAAGAAGCTCGAGTTTTGATCCAAGAAGTGTGTCTTCTTAGGATATAGTCATCAACACAAAGGCTATAAGTGTCTTGAACCAGCTACGGGGCGTGTGTACATCTCTCGTGATGTTATCTTTGATGAGCATTTATTTCCCTTTGCTTCCCTTCATCCTAATGCAGGCGCACAACTTAGGGCTGAGATAGCTCTTCTTCCAAACTCGTTGCAAAATCCCACTTCTAGTCATGGGGAAATGTGTGTGCTTGACCATAGTGTTGACTCTTCATTGTCCACTGATGAAACTCAAAAGTCTACTCGAGATTTGATGCATGCAGGAGAAATTTTGGATCGATTTGGTGCAAGAATGGTGAATTCCGGGGGTCATCACATGTGCTTCCCGGCGGGAGACAGCGTGGAAAGTGAAGTTGCTTCACCTGCGGCAGAAGCTTTGCCTGCAGGCGAATCGGCCTTGGGAACAAGCGCTGCATCGCCGTCCAGCGCTGCACCGACACTGCACGTGGGCGGATCTTCTGCGGTGGGCTCGGGGGCGGTGGACTCCGTTTCAGCTGGTGCGGCTGCGCACCAGGATCCTGCTGCTGCGCCCGGATCTGATGTGGAGACGACTGGATCTTCTGCAGCACCATCATCTGCTGCTTCAGATGTACCTTCCTCGCAGCAAGGGCCGGTAACACGCCTTAAAAGGGGCATTTCTAAGCCAAAAGCTAGTATACACCGATGGTATTGTTCGTTGGGGAATGAGTGCAGGTTTTGGTGCTGAGGAGCCAACCAGTGTCGATCAAGCCCTTCGTGACCCAAGATGGGTTGCTGCGATGGATTCAGAGTACCAAGCTCTACTAAAAAATCAGACATGGCGTCTAGTTCCAAGACCAAAGGGTAAAAACATCATTGGATGCAAGTGGGTGTTCAAAGTCAAAAGGAAAGCAGATGGGACAATTGACAGGTATAAAGGCCAGCTGGTGGCTAAAGGTTACAAGTAGAGATATGGCATAGACTATCAGGATACTTTTAGTCCTGTAGTCAAAGCTGCAACCATACGTCTTATTCTCTCACTTGCAGTATCCAAGGATTGGTGTCTTCGACAACTTGATGTGCAGAATGCTTTCCTTCATGGGGTACTCGAAGAAGAGGTATATATGTGCCAACCTCCGGGTTATGTTGATAGTAATCATCCAGATTATGTTTGCAAGCTGGATAAGGCACTTTATGGGCTGAAACAGGCGCCTCGCGCCTAGTATGCAAGGTTATGTAGTAAATTGCAAGCACTTGGCTTTATTCCTTCTAGAGCTGATACCTCACTATTTTATTATAACCAAGGGAAGCATACTATATTTGTTCTTGTGTATATTGATGACATTATTATGGCCAGCTCATCTCAGGAAGCAGTGGATGCATTACTTGTTGATCTTCAGCAATCATTTGCCTTGAAAGATCTAGGTGACTTGCATTATTTTTTGGGAATTGAAGTAAAGCGTGGAAGGGATCAGCTGCTTCTGTCGCAAGAGAGGTATGCACTTGATGCGTTGAAGAGAACGGGTATATATGGACAAATGTAAGCCTATAGACACACCGATGTCCACTGTGGAAAAGTTAAGCATTGCGTCAGGAAGTAAACTTAGTCCGGATGACTCTACCAGGTACATGAGTGTTGTTGGTGCTCTTCAGTATCTTACCATGACACGTCCAGATATATCTTTTGCCGTGAACAAAGTCTGTCAGTTCTTACATGCTCCTACCACGACACATTGGAGTGCAGTTAAGAGGATCTTGCGTTATTTTCGTGGTATAGCAAGTCTTGGGTTAAGAATTGGCAAGTCAAAGTCCATGGTGGTCAGTGCTTTCTCTGATGCAGATTGGGCAGGTTGTGTTGATGATAGAAAATCTACAGGAGGCTTTGCAGTTTATTTGGGGAATAATCTGATATCTTGGACTGCTCGTAAGCAACCAACTGTCTCCAGGTCGAGTACTGAGGCAGAATACAAGTCATTGGCCAATGCTACTGCAGAAGTTCTATGGGTACAAAAGTTACTTGGTGAATTGAAAATTCCGCATCCTCCTCAGGCCCGGCTGTGGTGTGACAATCTAGGTGCTACTTATCCCTCAGCTAATCCTATCTTTCATGCAAGGACAAAGCACATAGAGATAGATTTCCACTTTGTACGGGAAAGGGTAGCACAAAAGTTGTTGGACATCAGATTTATCAATACAGGCGATCAAGTCGCAGATGGATTTACGAAACCTTTATCAGTGGCAAAATTACAGAAGTTCAGAAGCAATCTCAACCTTCAGAGTGGCTGAGATTGAGGAGGGATGTTAGAAGATAAGGTTTGTTAAGGTGTATCTTTGTGTGCGTGTCGTATGTAATCTAGGTAGTTTGTTAGCATATCTTGTAACACAAGATGTTGTAATCTTCTTCTTGTACAAGCCACGCCAAGGGCTGTTCTTGGCTATATTAACACGCACCCGAGAGCCAAGCAAAGGCATCTCGTTCAACCAACTTTCACACTCATAATGCTCATGGTGAAGATATTCCATTGCCATCGACACATCTAGCACGCATGATCTGTATCCTCCTAAGCAACCCAAGTGACTTCTACCTTCAAAGTGCAGGAGCTTCTCTAAGCTGCCATTGGGCATGTACTGAAGCACGAGTGCTCTGAAGTCCAGGTTGGAGCAGGTGTTTAGTACCCTTATCAGGTTGCGGTGACGAGCCATGCGAAGGACACGACACTCGGCATCAAAGCTTCTAATGGCTTGCTCCAACTGCAAGTCCAGAACTTTTATTGCAACTATCAAACCGTTGTTCAGTTGGCCCTTGAATACTTTTCCGAAGCTCCCAGTGCCCAACAGGTTGTTATCACTAAAATTATCCGTAGCACTAACGAGCTCATAGTAGGACAATAGTCTAAGGCTGATGATATCATCCTGATCAATGATCGAGGTCTGAACCCAACTTTTTCTCTTAAGTATCCTTCTAATTGTTAGACAAATGCAAAGACCAATAAAACCAAAAGCTATAGTGATAACAGGGACTAAAATTTTTAGAAAGTGTCTACTATTTGAGTATGACTTTTCATGGCATGGGGAAAATCCTAAACGGGGAGCACCACACAAGCCGGCATTTCCAGTCAACGATTGCAACGTGATGTTTGAGAATACACCTTCCAGTGGTATTGTTCCTTCTAGTTTATTGAATGAGAGATTCAAAGTTTTCAAGTATGTTAAATTGGCAAGGAACATTGGAACTGTACCAGAGACATTATTAGATGAGAGGTCCAATGATGCTAAGTTACTTAAATGTTTGAACTTGTCCGGGCTCGAGCCATCGAAAAAGTTATGTGATAGATTTAAGTAAGTGAGCATGTTAAGTTGTCCAAATGATTCTGGGATGCGCCCGTTCAAAAGGTTTGAAGAAAAGTCAATTATATCCACTTGTTTTAACCCATCAACATCATTGGGTAGGGCACCAGTAAAGGAATTGTGAGAAAGATCTAGCTGGATAATTTTATCGAGGTTGAAAAGGCTTGCCGGCATTGATGAACTTAACAGGTTATAGGATAAGTCAATTTGTTCTAGCAAACTAAGATTGCCAATGCTATCTGGAATGGAGCCTATCAATTCGTTTGTGGTGAGATATAGCAGTTGTAGGCTTCTGAGCTTACCAATTTGTGATGGGATATGGCCTGACATTTCATTGCCAAAGACAATTAGTCTTGCAAGCTAAGATTTTGCATCATAGTGATAGATTGTGGCATTGACCCGGTGAGTAGGTTCCTATCAAGTTGCAACTGTTCTAGACTGCTTAAGTTTGACAATGATGATGGAAAGCCACCTGTTAGCTTGTTTTTACTTGCCGAAAATATAAGTAGTTGCGCTGACATGTTTCCCACATGGTCAGGGAGGACCCCAGTAAAAGAATTATCCTGCAAATCAAGGAACCAAAGTGTTGCACAATTGGAAAGGGAGGACAAAAAGTCAAGGTTCCCCTCTAAATTATTCCGTGCCAAAGAAATAAATCTTAGAGGTGGTATGTTTCCAAGTGTTGTTGGTACTGAGCCGGACAACTGATTAGCCTGCATAACTAGGAAAGATAGGTCAGATAAATTTCCAAGAGTAGAAGGAATCGTGCCTGTTAGTCGGTTATTTGCAAGATGGAGAAATGAGAGCTTTTGCATCAGGCCTAATTCAGTTGGAACGTGTCCTGACAGGTTTGAGAGAGAAAGGTCTAGTAATGTAAGATGGGTAAGATTGCTAAGAATAGCTGGGATAGAGCCAAATAGATAATTTTCACCCAAGGAATGTTTGGTAAGGTGTGGCATCTCAGCAAACCATGTTGGCACAACATTGACAAAAGAATTTTTAGCCAAAATGACACTTTCAAGGTATTGGCAGGTTGCAAGTCCCAATGGGATCCGCTCCGCAAAATTATTCTCAAACACTGGTAGAGTTGGAGCCTTTGGTACGCCCCTTTAGTCCCGGATCAACTTTGGAGCCGGGATTAAAGGGGTTTCGTCGACGTGGCCTTAAATAGCTGTGAGAGCCGCCCCCCTTTAGTCCTGGTTGGTAAGTAGTCCCGGTTGGTATTACCAACCGGGACTAAAGGGGGGCATCAAACTGTTATTTTAAGGCAATAATTGGCGCTAGACTTTAGTCCCGGGTGGTGTTTCCACCCGAGACTAAAGGCTCCCCTTTAGTCTAGGGTGGAAACACCACCCGTGACTAAAGCCTCTCCCACCGCCGCCTCCCAACCTTCTCTTCTCTCTCTTCCTTATCTCTTTCCTTTTTATCTCCTTCACCCACCACCGCAGGACTATCTCTTCTCTCTTTCTTCCTAAAAAATCTCTAAGTCTTCTCCTCTCTTCCAGGTCTAGGCAGCCGCCGGCGCACGGGGCAGCGGGCGTGGCTGGCCGCCGGCGAGGCGCACGCGGGGCCGCGGGTGTGGAGGGCCGCTGGCGCGCGGGGCTGCGGCATGGAGGGGCACCGCTGGTGAGGCGCGTGCGCGGGGCTGCGGGCGTGGCCAGCCGCCGTTGAGCCACAGCGTGGAGGGCCGCCGGTGCGCGGGGCTGCGGCGAGGAGGGCCACCACCGAGCCGCGGCGTGGAGGGCCGCCGTCAGCGCGCGTGGCGCGGCGCGCGGTGCACGCGGCGCCCGACGTCCGGCGCGGCGCGGCCAGGCCTTGGCGGCCGGTGCGGTGCGGCCAGAGGCCCCGGCGGCCGGCGCGGCTGCAGCTACCAGCGAGGGCGTGCGGCGACGGCGTTGGTCTGTAATCTATGTGACTTATCTTTGATTTTTATTTGTGAATCGTAATCGGATGAAACTTGTATTTTTGCTTGTGTATGTGTTGTGAATCGATTCGAACTTGTGATGTTTATGCTAGTGGTGAAATTGAATGACGTTAATGTTGTGATGATTATTGTGTGATGAACTGTGAGATCAAATCGAACTTCTTGTTTGTGTTCTTGCTGCAATTGTTGTTAGTAGTGGCGGCGGCGGAGCTTGGAGCAGGCTCGCCGGCGCATGGGTGTGGCTGCCGGTGCAGGCAGCTAGGTGCTTTTTTTTTGTTTTTCTAGAAAATTACCAACCAGGACTAAAGAGAGGGGGTCTTTTGTCTCTCATCATTAGTCTCGGTTGGACATGAGAGACCTATTCCCTTTACCAACTGGGACTAAAGCCCCTCTCCCTACCAGTGAAAGAGGGAAAAAACCCGCAACAACGAAAGATTGAAACTTTGATTGTTTGGAATTGGCCCAGTTAGACTGTTATGTATGAATGTCATTACTTGTAGACTAGACATGTTGTAGATGGTTGCGGGTACTGTGCCAGAGAGCTGATTGTATCCCAGGTCTATGTACTCAAGCATTGGCAGGGAGCCAACACCGTGAGGTATTGGACCTGACAGGCTATTGTTTCTGAGGTTGATGTGCTTGAGGGAAGGTGTGTTATTGAACAGGTAGAGTGGTATATTGCCACTCAACTCATTCATTGCGAGGGACAAATTTTGAAGGTTTCTTAGATTCTGCAACAGCTGTGGTGGAATCTGGCCGGAGAGGGTGTTGTTACCTAGGTGAATATGCTGAAGCCTTGTGAGGTTTCCTATGGTTGGAGGAAGGGCACCTGACAGGCGGTTTGAGGTGAGTGCGACATATGTAAGCCGATGTAGCCGACCAAGATCAGGAGGGATGGCTCCAGCTAGCCCGGAGTTTTCGAGATTGAGCACAGAGAGGAATGAGAGGTTACTGAGGTGAGGGGTGAGCTCTCCTTGGAGGAGAACCTCCGGCAGCGACAGCATGATGACCCGGCTCCGGCGGTGGCTGCATGCGACGCCGACCCATCGACAGAAGGACACGTTGGTGTTCCAGCTGCTGGCAAGCACGCCCAGAGGATCCAAAAGCTGTGCTTTGAAAGCCAACAGGGCGGCGAGATCGTTGTAGCTGCCGTTAACGTTGGTTGCAGTCGAGCTTGGAGGAAATACAAGTGCTGGCAGCAAGACGGCCATAGACACGAGAGCAACCATTGGAGTGGTTGCAGCGGACATTGGAGCGCGACTGTGTTTCGTTTATGGATGTGTTGCAAGCAGATCATATACTACTTACATCCCATCGTGCACTCTGCTCCCTTGGTCACCTTGCCTAGCCCGCACGACACGGCACGACTCCCAGGTCACGACTCAGACTAGCAGTGGACATTGCTTGTGGAAACAAAGCAGGAATCTGTGTTTGGAGGAGGTTTGCTTTTCCAAAAGCGATTCCTGGAAAAGCTCCACTAGCTTTCAAAATTTTTTGATTCCACAATTTCACACGTACCCGAAGAACTCAATGGCACGCTGGAACGGCGGCAGAAGAATTAGCAACATATAGTAAAGATGGAGCACTTCAGGTACGAATCTGAGTCTTACAAGTCATGAATACATACGATACTCATGTACACCAAAAGACAAGAGGTTTTTTACGGTACACAATACGACTTGTACGACCGGTTGAAAAAGAACTCGTATGTAATAGAAAAGGACCTATATGTAAGGATCCAGCGGTTGAGATTAATTCTATACGACTGATTTTTTTAGCTGTCGTACGGTTGTATTCAAAGGTCGTATGGGTAGTATAAGGGTATTATCGAAAATGTAAAATGATATTGTTGTAATATACGAAATGAAATGTATGAAATGTGTTAGATAGTATAAGGGGCAGCGGGAAATTTTTTTCCAAATAATATATATCTATCAAATTACAATTTTACCCATAGAGAAAAACCGATAATATGACCGTACGACCGTTGAGTCGTATTGTGTACCGTAAAAAACCTCAAAGACAAAAAGATGCTCCACGACCTCACAAGACACACTCAGCAACTGAACTTGCTTTTTCACTGAACGAACACTTTAATATCACCACATGTTAGAGTGCACACTTGATGACAACAGCATCAGCACCTTCGGGGGCTCCCTCGGTGGTAATAATCGAGGAGGCATGCATCCGACATGGAGAGGACAGCAGCGACCACTATGGGATCACTTCAAGGCATGACACCTGGGGGATCTCTCAATGAGCACCAATGCGGAGTGAAAAATTGGAATCACACTCCCAGTGGTCACACATATTTTTTTTGAAGGAATTCGGGGGGGGGGGGGGGGTACCCCACCTACTTTCATTGATAGATGCAAGCTCAATAAAACACGAAGTTCTTACAGATCAAAGATGGAGCACGACAGAACCTAGAGAAGCCACTGATCGGCGACTAGCACCATCCAATAACAACATACTCGCCGATTAACTACGACCTGTGCACCTTGCTCCATCCCTCGTAGCTACGCCGCCCCGCTGTCCACCAGCGGAATGGGGACTAAAGATGATGAAGGGTGCATAAGCCAAAGCTCACCAAAAAACGACGACCTGCCGATGGCGACACCGACAGCACTTCCGGGCTCCACGTACCAACATCCAGCGCCATCCAAGGGGAGGAATCCTTCGAGGGGAATGGTAGAAGCTGTGGATACACCACCCGGCAATTGATTTACTATCACAATCGACAAGAAGAGCGTCGACGGGGTAGAGTTGCCAGAGGAGGAAACTTGCCGAATCACAGCAACAACACCAACTAGTGCCAGCCTCACCGAGGAAATGCACGGAGGAGGGCGACAACATCACCGGAGATGCAAGCAGTACCAGTGGCGGTGGGCAGTCTCTCGTCAACGCCTCCAAGGAGGGTAGCGGCACCGAAGGGCATCGCCGTTGACGGCACCAGCGCAATGCTGAGCTAGGATTTCTCCCGACCGAACCCATCCAAACTGGTACGTGAAAAGGGGACGCCTATCGACAACGCCTCCAAGAAGGGGAACGACACCAGGAAGGTGTCGTCGTTTCCAGCACCGGCACAGTGCCCTGCTAGGATTTCTCTTTGGCGCTTCCCTGCCCACAGACCACGGCGAAGCCTGCCGGTGGGGCACCGGCGAGCACAGCAACACCGAAGCATGACCATAGGGGGAGGCGCACGCCGGGGGGTCCCGGCCTACGCAGCCGCTCTCCTGTCACCACCGTGACAGTCCGTTTGCGCCGCCACAATAGCCCGGGCGGTGCAAGGCCTAGCCGCTCTAGCATCCCACTGACAACCGGAGCCGCGGCGGGGAGGTGGCCCCCAGCGAGGTTTGGCCAGGAGAAACCAGATCCGGCCTCGGGGACGCCGGATCGGCCTCAATGGCGGCAGCCCGGCCCCGGCGAGCGCCGGCCAGGCGACCCCCGTACACCGGCGGGAGCAGCGTTGACCAGCGAGCTATGGGTAAGGGAACGCCGGATCCAGCCTTGGTGACGCCGGATCCACGCTCAGGAGCACCGGATCCAACCGTTGGGCGCACGCTAGATCCAGTAACTCTGGTTTCAGCACACAAGGGAAAAATCTAGTGGATACCGCTTCAGGAAGCAGAGGCGCACGCCGCCGGAAGAGAGAGAAATTCCGGCAAGCGCCGGACCCGACCGTCGGGTCTCGCAGAAAGTAGGAGACCCGATTGAGCGTCGACGGCGCTTCATCCTCTCCTACTTTTCGCGGAGGACTTCACGCAGGTGAGGTGCTGCTTCACGGATTGGGTTGCAGGAGCTTGACGCGTGCAAGGGAAGGGGACGCGCGAGGTAGGCGAGACGCGGCAGGTGCACCGGTGGGGTGGAGTTGAGGTCGGGCATGGCGAGAAGGCTCACGATGGTGCCAGGTGCGTTCTCGTCGCCATTCCATAACCATATGCAGGAGAGGGAAGAGTTCCCGATGTTGAGGGATTCGGTGATTGAGAGACATGGGTACCCATGGGTCCCCACCGACCAGGGTCCTGGAGGTCCCTGTCAAGTGGACCCGACCTGCCAGAAGCCCCCACCGACCTGCAAGTGGGCCCGGAGACCTTATCCACAACCCCGGCGACCTAAGAAGACCTCGGACGACCTCATCCGGATCACGGAGGATCTGCCGGGCTTGTGGCGCAAGCTCCTCCCCTAGATCGTGGCGCAGCGCCGCCAGTAGGTCCGCGGATCACGGGATCCGCCCTGTAATTACGGAAGAAGACCTTCCTAATCTGTAATCGACCCCGATGAGGGTCCACCGACCTTGAATGGAAGCCCTAGCCCGCTGGCCATATAAGGCGGCCTAGAGCTCCATTCAAGGGGACTTCCCCATTCACGCCTAATTCCACCGCATACTGGACGTAGGGTTTTACTCTTCGAAGGCCTGAACCAGTCTAAACACTTGTGTCTCTCGCCATACTCGCCGCATTCCGAGTTCTCCCTGCGAACTACCACCTACGCTCTTAGGTCCCGATCCCCCATCAATCAACCTACAACCGCTTGGGTCGCCCCCTAGCGGATCTGTCAGGTCTCACCCCCTGATAGTTGGCGCGCCAGGTAGGGGTGATCGGGAACTCGCTGTGCAGCATGGTGGCCCGATCTGGTGTCGTCTTTCCGGCGAGCATGGCGGACATCCTCGCCAACCCTGTGGAGATCTGTTTCGGCTCCTTCACGGCGACCTCAACCACACTGGCGGCGGCAACCTCCCCGACGGTCTCCATGAAGGTTCCAGCGACGCCCGTCGCCGCCCCCAGTCCCAATCTGAAGTCGAAGACCCACCCGCCCAAACCCTATGATATCGTTCAGGGAATGGAGCGAGTCATCGACATGATGGAGGAGACCCTCCAGATCTGCGAGAGAGCCCAACGCTCAATGCAGGACGCGTCGCGCCTCAAGACCTTCCCCTTCAGTCTGCGGCCATCTAGCGACGCTCACGCCTGTCAGGCGGCCAAGTCCTTCCAGATCCAATCTGAGCGGCGGGAGTCGTCTGGCGACCTCAAGATCGAGCCTCGCACCCGTCGCGATCCACTCGATGTACCGTGCACCTACCACAATGGCGCACGGCACACCCTCTGTGGCTGCCGACTACGGAAGAAGATCGACCAGGAGCATAGTGCTCCACGCAGTACGCGAACTCCCACGTCTCCAGGCGTCGGCGAGTTCCAGAAGATCCGGGTCCGCGTCTCTCCCAACGACCAGAGTTCCATCCGGCGGCGCGTCCTGGTGGTCTCGGCGAACGAACCACCACGGGTCGGCGCGACGGACTCCGAGGAGGCACGTCGGATCCAGGGCAATGCCAACCGCGCCCAGAGGCAGGCGGAGGAGCAGCGCCAGGCGGTACCTCTGTGCGCCCGCGACCTACGTCTCGAATTCGAAGAAGCGGGGCTGCCGACATTCAACAGCCCTCAGGCCAACTTGGGTGCGGCTATGGCACGTCTCCAGCAGGCCAACCCCTCGCCCAAGGCTGATGTGGCCATGGCTTACCTCCGGGTCGCCACAGCCCTGGTGGAAGAGAGGAGCGTGGCATCCAAGTCTGCGGCATCTACGTCGAGCCGGCATTCACGTAGTCGATCTAATCGACCTGCGCATAGCAAGCTCCCACCATCCAGGAAGAAGTCAACCAACCCCGCGCGAACGCCGCGCAGGGCGGTGACCTGCGCGCCAACCTCGACAAGAACAGGCGCGGCCGCGATGCTCGTGGCTACATCGACCAGCACCATCGCGAGCGCGAAGAGCGGGAGCTCCGACGTCGTCTGGACTATGATCGCGAGTACGGCCCCCCAGGCGTCGTCCACCGCATCGTGGAGCGTGAAGAGCGCGATCGTCACGACGTCGAGAACAGGCGACGTGCCCAGTACGAAGCGGACTACGGCCACCCTGAGGGTCCAGTCCCTAACCAGGATCGCCAGCCTAGATCCCAGGTCGTGGCCCCCGCGCAGGATGAAGGTGCCGCCCAGGTCGGAGACAACGTCGATGACATGGCCATCACCGCCTTCCCCGCGTTGGCGCCTCGTCTCCGATCGGTTGCCTACCCCGACAACTTCAAGCCGAACATCCAGAAGTACGACGGCTGCTCCGACCCAACATTTGGTTGTCGACCTACTATGTCGCCGTCAAGGCGGCCGGCGGCAACTTCGATCACATGGCGGCCTACTTCCTGCTGGTGATGGGCGACGCATCGTCGCTCTGGCTCAACAACCTCCCGACAGGCAGCATCAAGTCATGGGCCGACCTGTCCTAGGCCTTCACTTCGAACTTCTAGGCGACCTACAATCGCCCTGGAAACGCCTTCAACCTCGGGAGGGTTACCATGAAGACCGGCGAGCGGCTTCGCGACTACACCAATTGGTTCTTCGAGAATCGCAACACCTGCGTTGGCATCCGGGATGACCAGGTCGTGAACAGCTACAAGAAAGACGTCAAGGATCGCAAGATCTTCGAGAAGATCCACGAGTCAGGCGCCACCACAGTCGCGTCACTCATGGAGGTCGTGAACAAGCTGATCGACACCGACGAGGCGCTGGTCAACCAGTTTGACTCTGGCGCCAAACGCGACGCGGGGACATCCGCCGCCGCGACCGACCTAGGCTCCAAGCTCCGCAAGCGACCTTCAGAGGTGCTCGCGGCGGACGGACGCCGACCTTCGACGTTCAACGTCGATGAGTTCAATGCGGTGCTCGACAGCCCCTGCACATTCCACGAGGGGGCCACCCACACCGTCCGTGAGTGCCAGCAATTCAAGAGGGCGTTCCGCACGCTCGAAGACCCGAAGCGATCTAGAAGCGACGGCGGTCGGTCATCTTCACGTCGCTACAGCAACAACCCCCGTGACGATCGACGTGGCCGCGGCGACAACGATCGCCGTGACGACCGGCGACGTGATAACCCGCAGCCGGAGGACCGCCGTGACAAGCGCGACCTACCTCCCCCACCGGAGACAGGCAACCCGAACGGCCCATTCTAGCAGGCCAAGAGGTCGATCAACATGATCGTTGGCGGCCTGAAGACCAGCACGAGCAGGAGGAGGTACCGCAAGGATCAACGCGAGATCCAGCTCATCCACACCAAGCCATCGCAGCCCCTGCGTTGGTCGGAGCAGCCAATAACGTTCTCCAGGGCTGATCATTGGGTTCACATCCCAGATCCTGAGTCGTACCCGCTCGTCGTCGAGCCCATAGTTGAGGGCGCCCTGCTCCCTCAGACCCTCATTGACGGAGGAAGCGGGCTCAACGTCATCATCGTCGACACCCTGAAGAAGATGTACTTCGACTTCAAGAGGCTGACGGAATGCGACGAGCCCTTCTTCGGCATCATCCCCGGCAAGGCGGCCTACCCCATGGGTCGGGTCTCCCTCCCGGTGACGTTCGGCACGGAGGAGAACTTCCGCACGGAGTACCTCAGCTTCGAGGTCGCAGACTTCAAGTCCTCCTACCACGCCATCTTGGGTCGCCCCATGCTGGCCAGGTTTATGGCTATCCCACATTACACCTATCTGGTGTTGAAGATGCCAGCTCCCCACGGAGTCCTCACTGTCTACGGCGACCTGATCGTCTCGTTCAAGTGCGACAACGAGGCCCTGGAGATCGCCACGACGAACGCCTGCATTGACGTCTCGGCGGTCATGGTCGCCGAGGCCAAGAAGGTCGCTTCGACCGACCTCACCATCCCGGAGCAGAAGCGCACCGAGACCGCCCTGGATGCCACACCAGCAACGAAGAAGGTCTGCCTCGGCCTTGCCGACCCAGCGAAGACAGTGGTCATCGGTGACAACCTCGGGGAGAAATAGGAACTCGCGCTCACCAGTTTCCTCTGGGACAACGCTGACATATTCGCATGGACTCCATCGGATATGCCAGGTGTTCCAAGGGAGCTGGCTGAGCACTCCTTGGATGTAAGCAAGACGGCCAAGCCTGTCAAGCAGAAGCTACGCCGCTTTGTGAAGGATCGCAAGGAGGTCATTAGGGTAGAGATAATAAAGCTCCTAGCTGCCGGATTCATCCGTGAATGTAAAAACCCGGTTTGGCTCGCCAACCCGGTGCTTGTACCCAAGAAATCCGGTCAATGGAGGATGTGCATCGACTACACCAATCTCAATAGGCACTGCCCTAAAGACCCCTTCCCTCTTCCGCGCATCGACCAGGTCGTCGACTCCACAGCGGGAAGCGTCCTGCTATGCTTCCTCGACTGCTACTCAGGCTATCACCAGATAGCCTTGAAGGTCTCTGACCAAGATAAGACGACGTTCATAACGCTGCACGGCATCTACTGCTATACGGCCATGACTTTCTGCCTCAAGAACGCTGGAGCGACCTACCAGAAGGCCATCCAGAAGTGCTTGGAATCCCAGATCGGCAAGAACATCAAAGCCTACATCGACGACGTGGTCGTCAAGACCACCATTGAGGACGACCTCATCGCCGACCTCGCCGAGACCTTCGCCAACCTCCGGCACTACCGCTGGAAGCTCAACCCGGAGAAGTGTGTCTTCAGTGTCCCGTCTGGCAAGCTCCTAGGCTCTATGGTGAGCCACCGGGGCATCGAGGCGAACCCCACCAAGGTCGACGCCATCCGCAAGATGAAGCGACCTACTGGGAAGAAAGACGTGATGAAGCTCACCGGCATGATGGCGGCTCTAGGTCGCTTCATCAGCAAGCTTGGGGAAAAAAGCCTGCCCTTCTTCAAGCTGCTGAAAAAAGTCTGACAAGTTCGAGTGGACAGACGAGGCAGATCAAGCGCTCAAAGAGTTGAAGACCTTCCTCACGACGCCTCCAGTCATGGTGCCCCCGGCGCCTAAAGAGACCTTGCTACTCTACATCTCCGCGTCCACCCAGGTGGTCAGCGCGGTCCTGGTGTCCGAGCGACCTGAAGAAGGTCACCCTTATCCCGTCCAACGACCTGTCTACTACGTCAGCGAGGTCCTATCTGACAGCAAAATGAGGTACTCGCAACCATAGAAGATGCTGTATGCTCTGCTCATCACCTCGCGCAAGCTGCAACATTACTTCCAGTCGCACAAAATCAAGGTCGTCTCCAGCTTCCCCCTAGGAGAAATCCTACACAGCCGCGACACCATGGGGTGCATCGTCAAATGGTCGGTCGAGCTAGGTGAATTCGAGCTTGAGTTCTGTCCACGACAGGCCATCAAGTCCCAGATCCTCGCCGACTTCGTCTCTGAGTGGACAGAGACCCAGCAACCCCCACCGACGGAGAAGCCGGAGCACTGGAAGATGTACTTCGATGGTTCCCTGAACCTTGAAGGAGTAGGCGCAGGCATACTCTTCATCTCGCCCCAGGGCGATCATCTGAAATACGTCCTGCAGATCCACTACAAGGCGTCCAACAATGGCGCTGAGTACGAGGCCTTGATCCACGGACTGCGCATCGCTGTTTCCCTGGGAATCAAGCGGCTCATCGCTTACGGTGACTCCAAGGTCGTCATCGATGAAGTCAACAAGGCGTGCGACATCAAGAAGGATTCGATGAATGCTTACTGCGCCGAGGTACGCAAGCTTGAGGCTCACTTCAAGGGCCTGGAGTTTCACCACGTCTACCGCGACAACAACGTGGCGGCTGACGTCCTTTCCAAGCTGGGGTCCAAACGCGTGCTGGTCCCGGCCGGTGTGTTCGTCCAAGACCTACGCAAGGTATCGATCAGGCTCCTCAGCGACCCAGAAACGTCGCAGGGCGACGTGTCCCCTCCAGGCAGCCGCGACGTCCTAATGGCGGAGGCTGAAGATGACTGGTGCATCGACTTCATCGCCTACATCTTGGAGAAGCGCGTCCCTGAAGACAAGGTCGAGTGCGAGAAAATCATCAGGTGCAGCGCCAACTACGTCGTCATCAACACCGAGCTATACCGAAGGTCCGCCTCCAACGGCGTGCTGATGAAGTGCATCCTCCGATCTGAAGGTCTTCAGCTCCTACAAGAGATCCGCGGGGGGGAATGCGGCAACCATGCAGCCTCTGCGAATCTGGTGGGAAAAGCCTTCAGGTCGGGCTTCTACTGGCCCACCGCCCTGGCTGACGCCCAAGACCTAGTCCGGCGATGTAAAGGGTGCCAGTTCTTCGCCAAGCAGCAGCACGTGCTGGCTCAAGCTCTGAGAACAATCCCTCCATCTTGGCCCTTTGCCATATGGGGCCTCGATTTAGTGGGACCCTTCAGAACGGCCCCTGGTGGCTACAGGCACATCCTGGTGGCGGTGGACAAGTTCACCAAGTGGATCGAAGTCCGGGCCGTCGCTACTGTTACGTCGAAGGAGGCAGCAAAATTCATGGAAGACATCACCCACCACTTCGGGGTACCCAACAGGATCGTCATCGACCTAGGAACGGCCTTCACAGGGTCTGACTTCTGGGATTTCTACCAAGACAGCCTCATCGACGTCTACTACTCCTCGGTGGCGCACCCGCGCTGCAACGGCCAGGTCGAGCGAGCGAACGGCATGGTGCTTCAGGGCATCAAAGATCACATCTTCGACGACGCCTCCCAATACGCCACCAGATGGATGGCTGAGCTGCCTCACATGATCTGGGGCCTCCGGACCCAGGTCAGCTCGGCTACGGGGTATTCACCTTTCTTCCTGGTATACAGGTCGGAGGCCGTCCTCCCCACAGACCTAGCCTTTGGTGCTCCACGCATCCAACAGTACGAGGAGGGCACAGCCGAGGAGACGCGCAAGGTCGACCTTGACAGCATCGAGGAACACCGCGTGGCCACGCTGATGCGCCACACGCGACATGAGCAGCAGCTATGTCGCTACCACGACCGCAATGTGCGCGAGCGGTCTTTCAACGTGGGAGACCTGGTCTTACGTCGCATCCAAGATACCAAGGGGATGCACAAGCTCTCCGCCCCTTGGGAGGGTCCCTTCATCGTGATGGAGGTCATCGGTCCAGTGACCTACCGCCTTCAGTGGGCCGACGGCCAAGGCGCCCCGAACGTCTGGAACATCGAGCACTTACGTCGCTTCTACCCTTAGAAGATGTTTATCAAAATAAAAGCTATGTACTCTACCCTTTTGTAATGTTTATTCAATAAAGAAAGAGATCCCTTGTTCGGCAACCTCTTTGTCGACCTGTTTTTCGGTCTCCCTTTTACTTTCCGTTTTTTCCCTTCCCCCTCGAAACGCTCGGGGGCTTGGTCTAGTTTCGGCCCCGAAGCGCTCGGGGGCTTGGCTTTGCCAAACTAAGGGTCTCACGACCTGAAGGGGTTTTTTGCATACCTTACGCTTCCAAGTTCCCATCACGTGTTTAGCTTTTACCTTCCTTATGAATCTTCCTAAGTTGCTGGTTCGCGAGACCTAGGGTCCATGACCCCCCTCTGCGCGCCGGCTGTGCCTAAGTCTCCACGCTGAGCCGCACAGTCGGTAAGCCGTTCCTCCACTGAGTTGGGTTAGCGGAGGGTTTCTCTTACGACCTAGTTATTTTCGAGCATGCATAATGATAGTCCTTGCTACTCAAATGATGCGCACAATTTATTATGGGCAAAAGCTTTATTATGATGAAAGTTTATTTACATCTGCCGAGCCTCGGCCTAACCCACATCTAAAGTTTGTTTCAGCCCGACTCAGTCAGTACCGAAGTCAAACTTGTTGACGACCTCCTCCGCGGCCGCCACGACGTCCTCGCGCCTCACCAAGCCGGACAGGTCCACGTCCTCTGAGACCTTTTGCAGGTTGAATGACGGATCATGGTACTTCACCGTCGACAGTGCTGCAGCCGTCGCGAGCTTGGCGGTGTCCAGGAGTAGGCCCTTGATGCGGACTTCGGCTTCATCCAGCCGGTCGATCAGCGGTTTCGGCTCCGCTCCCTCCTCCTGAGGGACGTAGAGGTCCATGACGTACTGGGCGGCGTCCTTGAGGTCGCCAAGCTCCTTCTCCAGACCTGCATTTCAAGTAAACGAGTTCAGCAACGCGCCCGTCAATCAGTTGCGTCAAGCCGCGCCGCCCTGTAGCGGTGGACAAGATACTTACCTTGATGGACATCCGCGGTCCTCTCCTTAAGGACCGTCACTTGGTTCTTGGTCTCCGCCAGCTATTTCTTTAGGGCTTCCTCGGTTTCCCGGGCACCTACATCCATTCAAGGTCGAGATGTCAAAAACAAGCACTCACAGAGTGCGCGGAATCAACCTGAGGCGACCCTGGCAACTTACCCTCTACTACAGCCTGGAGGTCGGCAGCCGCATCCTTCGCCTTCTGTTCGGCGACCTCCAACTTCCTCCTCAAGGTGGTCGTCTCCTTCTCCGCCTGACGATCCATGGTCTCTTTCACGCGCTGGATCTCCTGCGCGGCTTCGATCTGGGCTTGCAGCGTAGCCTCACGAGCCACGACGACCTCTGCGTGGGCATTGGCCGCCTCCCGCAGCAGACCTACCCAAGCTTGTGCCCGCTCGGCAAGTGACTGCAACAGGAGCAAACAAACTCGATATAAGACCTTGCAAGACGCCAAGACTCAAGGACAGAATTTGAAGTACACAGACAGGGATCCTTACCGATAGCACGCACCCGATCGTGCGCGACACCTCCTTGAAGTCGTCGACGTCGCGGCGGTCTGCAGCGACCTCCTCCTCCCATGGGGTGCCGACGTACAGGCATCGGTGCGCATCATCCTCGGTGCGGGCACCCCCTGCCTCAGCCGTCTGCGGGTCTGGCGTTGGCCGCGGGTCAGTCATACAGAGGTCGTCTTGCTCCTCTCCGGTGGGTGGAGTAGTACTGGCCCCGGCCTTCTCTGCCGCGGACGCCGCCGTCGCTCCAGCTCCGACGGCTGAGCTCGTCACGTCCGCCGTTGACACCGCCGGCGACTGCTCCACCGGCGCCTCCCTCGTCTTGCTCCCAAACGCCTCTTGGCCCGAGGCGTTCTTACCGCTCTCCGACATGGTCGGGGGCGCTCTGCATACAAGCAAAAGACCTCAATCAAAACGGAAGCACAACGAACTAAACATACAAAGCACAATAGGAAGCAGGTCTCGTGACTTACTTGGTCGCCGACCTTAGGCCGGGCTTGCAGGGCTTTGGAGGAGCCTTCCTCGCCCTCTTGTGCGACCCAAGGTCGCCCACTGTATCAGCGCTCGACCTAGGGCGCTTGTTGACGGTGAAATTCCGTCAACCTAGCCATGAGTTTACCTTCGGTGTTGGCATGAATTTTATATCCTACCCATTGGTACTAACCCCCATGGTATAACAAGTTCGTTTGTGCATGTCGGTTTTGGAGTTTAGTGTTTATGCAGGATTTTAGTGTTGAAAGCAAGACTTCTGGGATAAGTTCATTAGGCACCTCATGATAAGACCTTGAAGCCCGGTACAAGTCAAGCAATGAAGTGAACATGACTCCAAGAAGCCCAAGGACCAAACCCGAGAAGATGGAAAACTTCGAGGACCCAGTCAGAAAAATGCCGAATCTTGCGGGACAAGGAGCTTCATCTAAACCGCAGAGAAACTGACGTCAAGGGCCCACATGCAGAAGGGGGAAGACTTGGGAAGCGACATCGGGCGAAGGAGGCCGCGGGCTGGGCCGAAGTGGGCCCAGGCCGGCCGGCCCAGCCCATTTCGAGGCCCAGTCGCCCCCCCTTTGACCTAGCTGCCTCTCGGGCTATTTATAGCCCCCTGACCGAGAGCCACGCAAGAAGGCATTCATCATCCGCCGCCGAGGAGCAGAGAAGCTAGAGGGACACCATCTCGGTGAGGAGGGTCGTGCTAGTTGTCTAGGGTCTCCCTAGCTGACGTGGGAACCTTGCATGGAAGACCACGTCGGAGCTCCGGAGCAAGGATCAAGATCGAGGTAGGATCCCGGTGGTGATCTTGTTCATGTAATCATTCATGGTGAAGTTTTATAGTGAATCCGATTTCTAGCGATCAAGTGCCTTCTCGATGATTTTGTTCTCCCTTGGTTTTGCTTCTTCCTCAATCTATACTTAAGATAGATTGCATAGGGTGCTCTTGTAGCCGCGGTGGCTAGAGGTGCATACCGGATCGACCAAGTGTTTTCAACGTGTTCTTCTCGAACTCGCCCTAGGCTAACCCGCACGAATAGGAGTGCGTTGTGACAGAACGGTGGCTCCAAAAGGCGGGCGTCTTCGGAATCGGACCGGAGGCCACGGTTTAAAGATGCTTTTAATGAGATTCGCTTTTCTATCTTCATCTATCTTGTTTGGAGCTACAACATATGCATGATCTAGACTCTCTAGATCGGTTATCTCTTTGCTTTCTCTTGCTATCTCTTAGTAGATTAGATTAGATGTGTTTTCTTGATGATCTCTTAGATTAGATGCAACTTGGTTCTTCAAAAGATAGCTTTCCTTGCTTTACTAGATTGAATCCTTGCGTTGCATATTGTTCCACGGATTCGATACCTTGGGTTCTCACACTTAAGGGAAGAAGGGTCCCTTGACTACGACGGGGGATTTGTCCGCTTGCAAATCCATGTGAACTTTGATACGATAATCAACCGTCAACAACGCTCATCAGCTGCTGACGTCTGGCGGGGTGTCTCCACCGCCTGTTCTTCAGTCGACGCCACCCTACGAGGTGTCCCTGCAGACGGGGCCGCGTAGCCTTCCTCGTCGTCGACCTCGATGGTCTCGCCGCCGGAGCTGACCGTGGCCGTGTCCACCGACACCGTAGGCCTGGTCCGCTTCCGCTTCTTCTTAGCTTCCGCCGTCTGGGTCGCGGCGATCGTGGTCGCAGCCCGGGAGGCGGATATCTTCCCCGTCGCCTGCCGCGTACGCCGCTGCGTGACGACCTTGGACGGCGCCCTCCGCGCAGCGGGAGCTTCATCGTCACTCCCCATCGTCGAGTCGGAGAGGTACTCGTCGATGGGCGGCGGTGGTGCCCCCTGGACGTCCGCCGCGTCGCAGACCTTGTAGCTGCGCTGCTCCTCATTTCGCAATGGCGCAGGGCACTAGTAGATGCCCTCGCGATGCTGCACACAAGACACGGCAGTTAAATGAGACCTGAGTCAGAAAAAGAGAAACTTGAAGACCTATTCTGGATACAAACCAAGGTCGAAGACTTACCTGGTCGGAAGGATGGTAGATCTCGAGCGCCTTGGGGCACTCCTGGTTGCGGATCCGCCCGCCGAAGATGTTCTTCACCCGAGCCGTCATCTCCCCCTTGGAGACCTTGCGCTTCACGACCCGGGTGGGGTCGGATTGCCCCCAGTACTCGAAGGCTGGGTGGGCCCGATCCTGGATGGGCTGGATGAGCCGGCGGCAGAAGCTTATAGCCACTGCGCCGCCGGTCAAACCCTCCGCCTTCAGCTGCTCCAGGTCGTCCAGCAGGGGCTGCAGCTCTTCTGTATCCCGCGACGCCAGCTGGTTGGTCCACTACGGGTACGGGACGGGAGCCCGCCCCGTCCTGGTCGGGAGTGCCGGTGCGGGGTTGTCGAGGTAGAACCACCCCTGCTTCCAGCCGGTGGTGTTGTCGAGGAGCGCGAGGTCGATGTACTCTGACTTCATGTTCCACCGCAGCATGAAGCCCACGCTCCCGACGACTCCGGCCTTGCCCGTCTTCTTCAGCTCGAAGAAGTGGCGCCACAAGTGGAAATGTGGCGTGATGCCGAGGTAGGCCTCACAGAGGTGGATGAAGGTAGAGATGATGGTGATCGAGTTTGGCACCAGATGTACCAGCTCGATGCGGTAGAAGAAGAGGAGGCCGCAGAGGAAGTCGCCCGCCGAGACCCCGAATCCGCGCTTGATGTGCGCGAGGAAGACGACGGTCTCACCGGTCCCCTCCGTCGGGAACTCCTCGCCCGCCGCCTGCCTCTAGCCGACCTCCGTCTTGGGCCTCAGCAATCCGCGGTCCGCCATGGCTTGGATCTGCTCCTCCGTCGCTGTGGATGGTTCCCAGACGGTGCGCGGATCCGGAACCGGTGCCTTCGCCATCTTCCCTTCCTCGAAGCCGGTGGACTTGGATCTGAATAGCACTAGGGACTTGGTTCGCATGCAAGGTCGCGGCAGCGGCAGTCCTAAGCTCGGCGGCGCTGCTGTTCTCTCTAAGCACTGAGCGGCGGCGGAACCCTAGCACCGAGTGGAAATGGAAGCAAGTGGAGGCCCCTGGGCCGCGGAGCGGCCTTATATAACCAGGCCCCAGCGGCGCAACAGGCGGCCGCGCCTCAACGTCTCTCTGGCGTAAATCATGGCGACCCAGCGGCCTGGCGCCTTCAACGGATCTATTGCTCAACGACTCTTTTCATCCTAACGGCTAATTGGCAGTAACGGCTAGTTTCGTGCGGGAATCTGCGTCCGCCGGCCTCCAAGCAGCGCTCTGGCCGACGTGGACTCATTATGCCTCACTTCAAGCCCCCAACATCAAAAGCCCCAATGTGACATTCAAGGTCGCCATCGACCTACAAACGACCTATTCCAGGTCGCAACGACATCAGCAGCCTCCCAGGTCGCCTCGGCCTCCCCATGGTGGGTAAACACCACGTCTCCTAGGCCCAGTTGCCTACATGGCTTCTAGGTCGCCCAGACCTACAGCGGCTCCCCTCTTTCAACGGCTTCGTGCTTAAAGGCTCCACTGCAAGTTGACGACCTATTGGTCCTATTCACAGCGCCTCGGTGAGGCCCTGTTGCCTTCTAGGTCGATTTCGACCTACAGAGTTCAGGGTTGACGCCCCTGTGTTTTGCCATTGCGCAGTGGCCGTGTTGATCCAGGTCGGCACGGGCCTTCTTGTCAGTCATTATGGCCTTCTGAAGGTCGGCGTGCTACCATAGCCCTGCCGGGACCTTGGCCATGCCATTGCTGCCCCGTGCGCCCAATTACAACAGTCACAACACATCAGTTGCCATGCGAACATGTGTGTAAAAGCTTCGTAAGCTACAAAAGACCTTGGCCCAAGGCCAATTACAAGGTACAAACACATTAAAGGTCCTGATCTACCTTACATGGTGCCTACGGCGCAACCTAGACTGATGAAACACGTCGCAAGCTTTCTCCTAGCTTCAGGACCTACCTGGAGACCTCCACCGCCGTTGGAGTCGAGGCTGCCACACAGCCACCTCTACTCTAGCCCCAGAAGGTTTCCTGTGGAGTCCCATCTTTTGCTAGGGTGCTCCCACAAGATTCCAAATTGGACCAGCGTCACCTCAGGCCTCTCCTGCTGTGGTATAGCAACACACAGCATGGCCTCAGGCCTCTCCCGGCGCAGCACAGTGGCTTCCAACACCACATTAGGCCCTTGCTCACAAGGTCCGTCAAGGCATGTACTGCCCCATGCTGCACCTGGATTCCTCGCTGGGCGTGGGCACAGAGATTGGTGGAGTTCTCCCAACTTCGCAAGCATTCTTCTAGCTTCAAGAGATGATACTCTAGCTCTATGCTCAGGTGGACGCACACAAGACCAGGGTATAGCAAAATTATCAAGCAGTGTTATCATGGTGTTCTTACTTGGCTCACGAAGCAAGCACTAAGACCATCTATTTATAGCAGTGGAGCTCTGCAATGGCCGCCGCTCACCCTTCAGCTGACGCGGCAACCTTATCTTCAATACTGTTTGCACGTGGAGCACGAGGCCCTTGTCCGCTACTGGAAGCGCTGACGCGTCTGTCACGGGCCTGATGACAGCTTTTCCGTCCCTGTCTTCTAGTGGCAGCAATGACACCTTTGTTCGGAGTAGGCCCTGTGCCTGCATAGTGCGCCTGTGGGTCGCTACACGACGAGGAGCCCTGGCGCCCGGTGCTGCCCTATGAAGATTCTAGATACTTTATCTTATTCAACGGGAAGAGCACCTGTTCACTCAAGCAGAAGGCCGTAGGTTCTCAGTTTGTTCTTCGAGCATCAACCCGACCTTCTAGGTTGCCTTACTGCTCAGGGGCTACTCTACGAGTGCGTCTTGTGATGCCCTCTTTTTCTTACGTCGCCTCGACCTACCGGAAGCAAGCTTCCGTTACTCCTCTGCTCGACCTCCCTTTGGTCGGCATTTAGACCTTCCTCGAAGGTGTGATGATCTTACCTGATTCCGGTCAGGTCGGCGGTTCTTCAAGCAACTACAGCGCCTTGTCTTCACTCCAAGCCCCTGGACCTACGCCCTAGGAGCTTGATGTTCGACTTCGTACGCGCTCAGGAGGATTTTTCTTTTTGGATCCCCGTGCACCCTACGCGACCTCAGCGGCGCCATGTCTTCACTTTGCTTCAACATGGCATCATCTCAGCCGCTACGCCTACATGTTGATCGGGGGCTTAAGAGACATGGGTACCCATGGGTCCCCACCGACCAGGGTCCTGGAGGTCCCTGTCAAGTGGACCCGACCTGCCAGAAGCCCCACCGACCTGCAAGTGGGCCCGGAGACCTTATCCACAACCCCGATGACCTAAGAAGACCTCAGGCGACCTCATCTGGATCACAGAGGATCTGCCGGGCTTGTGGCGCAAGCTCCTCCCCTAGATCGTGGCGCAGCACCGCCAGTAGGTCCGTGGATCACGGGATCCGCCCTGTAATTACGGAAGGTGACCTTCCTAATCTGTAATCGACCCCGATGAGGGTCCACCGACCTTGAATGGAAGCCCTAGCCCGCTGGCCATATAAGGCGGCCTAGAGCTCCATTCAAGGGGACTTCCCCATTCACGCCTAATTCCACCGCATACTGGACGTAGGGTTTTACTCTCCGGAGGCCTGAACCAGTCTAAACCCTTGTGTCTCTCACCATACTCGCCGCATTCCGAGTTCTCGCTGCGAACTACCACCTACGCTCTTAGGTCCCGACCCCCCATCAATCAACCTACAACCGCTTGGGTCGCCCCCTAGCGGATCTGCCAGGTCTCACCCCCTGACAGTGGTGCTCGGGAAATCTCCTGTGATAGCCATTGGACTCCCGAAGCACTCGTCCCCGAGCACGGCCGTGGCAAGCAGAAGGGTTAAACATCTGGCAATTCCACCGGTTTTCGCGGTGAATCAGAGCACAGTCCAATTGGCAGATACGAACATTCAGCTGTCGTGGGAGAGAAGTGAGCGAAATTGGGAGAAGGGAGGAGAAGAGGATGGGCGGCTGAAACAGGATTCGTCAGAGATTCTCGGGGATTGTAGATATAGTCAGCAGAACATGGCCGGGATGCCGCCGCAGAGAGGGGCGGCAACGAGCGGAGGCGCCGGCGATAGGAACGAAGATGGAAGCGTATCACATACTGGGCTGGAAAGCAAAAAGGGCTCAGTACAGGTGGAGAGGCCCAATAAGAGTTTTGGGTCCAATATTGAGGACCTCTTTGACCACTCATACCAGCCAGCCGCACACCACCTCGCAAAACAAACGAAGAAACCTCAATCCAAATCTTGCTAGTTCTGGGTGGAGGCGGCTAGGGTCTGGGACGCCACGGCGGAGGCATTTCCGGCGAGGCAAAGTGAGGTAAGGAGATTCCAGGGAGACGCCAAGATCCTGAAAAAGGTACATCCAGTCCTAACTGATTCACGATCTTTTGTAGAGGTGGTGAAGAAAAGCGAGATGGACCGTAAATTTGGAGGGGGCAGAGATCACAGAGATGGCCGTGAGGGTCTATGGGGGAACAGAGAGCAGCCCAGAGGGGGTAGGGATGTGCAGCGTGATGGCTGGAATGGTAGAGATATGCATGATGGAAGAGATATGAGGGAAGGCAGAGATGGGTTTGGCCCTGGAAATCAGAGGAGGGATCAGCTCAGCAATCTGCAGGTACTAGGCCTGCTAATGGGGTTTAAACCGCCCCAAACCCGCCCCAACCCAGAGTTGATTACACGGCGGTGGTTAGTCAACCCACCCCACACCGCAAAAAGCACCAACCCACCCCGTCCCACCCCGGTTGCGTGGGTTGTACGCGGGTTTGCTGTACAGAACAGAGTTGTCGCCGCGGGCAGCAGCAGCGGCAGCGGCCCGCCCGTCGCGTGGTGGAGCGCGGCCTCCCCGGTGGGAGGCGACGTCGTGCTCTCCAGTACCGTACTCCTCTTCGTCGCCCTCGCCTTCGCGTTCGTCGTGTTGCCGTCAACTGCCGTCGTGGCGTCGAGATCGGGTGTGTCGTCGTCGTCGAACGCCCAGCAGCGGCGCGACACGCCGGGAGGAGGCGATGCCACTGGATGCCGGGGCGGCGTTGACGCGTCGTTCGGCCAGGTTCCTGCCCAGGTGCGGGCATGACTTCCACACCAAGTGCGTCAACCTCTGGTTGCCCGGGCACTCCACCTGCCCGCTCTGCCGCGTCGACGTCGAGAAGGCGGGCTCCCTGCCACTGCCGGCGCCGGTGCCCTCGTCCCTGGCGCTCCCGCCGGCGCTGCCGGAGCCCGCGAACTACCTCCACGAACCTTTCGACGAACGTTCTGTTCTGGGGATCTCAGGACACGGTGACGACCCCTGAACCCGGCGGCCGCCGCTGGGCACGTAGACGTGAGGCTTCTTGCCGAGGTAGGAGCACCATGACTTGTAGTTCTTGAGGAGCTTCTTCCGCATGCCGCGCGCGACAGAGTGCTCGCCCGCGACTGGGACCACCACGCCCACCACCTGCTCGACGCGCCGCCGTACTCGCAGCACCACCGCCGCCGGAGGCGCCGCCGTGCGCAGCCAGGCTGCCTCCGCCCCCGCTCGGGCTCGGCGGGCGGCGGCCCCGTACGCTGCTGCGCCGCCGCGGTGGCGCCCGCGCCACAGGCCGCGGTCCCGGCCGCTGCCGCCGCCACCGGTGGAGAACTCAACCCAACCCCGCACCAACCCGCAAATGCAGCAGACCCAACCCGCCCTGACCCACAAATTTCAAAAACCCGTTAGCACCCAGCCCATACAGTCCCCATCACAGCACCCGACCCAAAACCCCATTTTCCACCCGCCCCATTAGCAGGCCTAGCAGGTACGACAGTGGGAAGGGAATCGAGAGATGAAAGAACAGGTTGGTGTGAAGAGACAAGGGGAATCAGAAGATAGAAGAGATGTGAGGCAAATGACAGAAGGGGATCTGAGGCTAAGCTGAATAGGGAACAGGAGAGAGGAGGAGGGCAAACACGCAATTCCAGCAGAATGGGAGGCGAGATCAGGGGATGAGGGAGGACATCAGAAGGCCAGGGAGAGAGATGGGAGACAATCCTATGGTGTGCTTCAATTGTAACCAGAGCGGGCATCATAAGTCACAGTGCACCAATCCGTCGTTTTGTTACGGGTGCAAGCAAAGTGGACACATTTCATCAAAGTGCCCCAGCACAAAAACAAACAAAGGGTTGAGGTTGTGTTGTCACGGGATACCAGGGCAGCTGTTCTATAGCCTGAACATCCCAGTTGATAAGGTAGAGGGGAAAGTAGAGGAGGAGAAACCAATAAGAGCTCTAGTTACAGTGCATGAGGGGAGGGGGACTAAATATAGAATCGCTACTGAGATGAACTACATGGTTGGCTCAGAGGTAGATTGGAAAGTACAGAGATTGTCCTCAAATGAGTTCTTGATCCAAGTACCATCCATCCAGATTCTGAACTTACTCAAGAAGATGGGGCAAATTAAGTTCACAACCTATGACATTAAAGCGACGGGAGAAGAGACAGACAGAGACCTGGAGTCCTTTGGTATGCTTCAGTCAGTATGGGTGAAAGCCAAAGGGATTCCTCCAATAGCAAGAAAAGAACAATATGTGATGGAGCTGGCATACCTAGCAGGTGACCCTGAGGAGGTCTATTTGGAGTCACTGCAGTGGAATGAGGTCTGGGTGAAGTTGTCTTGCAAAGACCCCTCAAAAATTAGCGGCACTTCAGCGGTGTATATCAACAAGCAGGGCACTACATATCTTGGACAGTTGCAGATACTGAACCTACAAAACCAAAACAGAACAAAGACAAGGAGGAAAAGAGGGGGGAAGAGACAGATGAAGAAGATCCAGATTCACAGGACAGTTATCCCGGGCTGGAGGATATCCTCCAAGGAGGGGCGCCACCGTCACAAGAAGACAATCTATCTCACAATGATGGTAGGGGGGGCAAGAGAAAAGTGGAAAGACAGGTGGGGGCAATCAGGACCAGAGTGCTTCAGGTAGTAAGAAAAAACATGAACGAACGGTGGGAGAGGGGTGCAAGATGGGGGATGATGTGGAGGTGGATAGGGTGAAAAATGGTAGCGACAACAAGATAATAAACAAGAACGAGGGAGGTCAAAAACAAGCTGTGGCAGGAAAAGAAGACGAGTCAGTAAAAATGCGAGAAAATGTAGGAAGCGATTCCCTTGAAAAGCTGGGTTTTATAGAGGAAGGCGAGCCAATTCAGGATATCGTGGAGGGAGGCCCTGATGGTAAAGCTGCGGGCGGAGGGAACTCAGGGAAGGCAGTTCTCAAAGACAGCAAGAAGGAAGACAAGGGACCTGTGCAAGCTTCTAGATACAGTACAAGGGTGTGTCGGGACGGGGTTCTGGCACTTAAGGCAGCAGCGCAAAAGTACAAGGAAAGGGACCTGGACTTGACATGTAACAACAAACCCTCATTTTCTATTTTACAACATGTAGAGGATAGTGTGCTAGAAAAATTAGCTGTAAACTGTGGGGTTAATTTGTGCACTAACCAGAATTTAGATAATATTACTCTGATTAAGGCTAAAGAAAATGCTCAACTCGCCTTAATAAAAGCAGCAGAGAGAAAAAAAGATGTTGGAGAGTCAGAAAAAAGAAACACAAGAGTGTGAAGAGATATTGAGACATGATGTTGAGTGCAGCAAGAGTGGGCATGAGATAGAAGAGGTAGAGGATGAACAACAGCTAGCTTCTGAAGCCACACAGAGGGGGCTGAAGGGGCAAAAAGATAAGGAGAAATGAAGTTGCTCTTTTGGAATATTAGGGGGTTAGGTGCAAAGGGGAGGAAAAAACAGTTTGTAGAGTTATGCAACAAATACGCTGTACAAATCATATGCTTGCAGGAAACCATGAAGAGTTCGTACACACAACTAGGGATGAAAATGGAAACGGTAATTCCTGAATACCGGGGATCGTTTTTGAGATTTTGCCGGATTTCATACCTAAGCGGAAACGAAAATGATTACCGAAGAAACGGAAATGATAACGGTAAAAATATACGGAAACGAAAGTGAAAACAATTTGTCTTTCCCCCAACCGTTTTCGAAAATTACCGTATTCGATCGGTATTTTACCGTCGGTAATTATCGAATCTCCATCCTCTGCCACACTCGTTTGCCGACTGTCGAGCTTCTCTGCGGTAACTCGATCGTGGCCTGCGCAGGAGCTTGCACGCGAGAGTTCGACGCCGAACTGCGCTGCCTACTGCGTTCAGCCTCCACCCTACAGCCCTTGCTCCTCCGTTGGCTATAATTTGGTTGCTTCCCTCGATCCAAGAATCAAGATGAAACTAGAGAAAAGAGAGAGAGTACGCAGATAAGAACGGAGAGAGAGGATAGAGATGAGTTCAGCTGCTGTTTATTCCCATGCCGAACAGGGATGGATCCCTTGATTTTTCTGGTCCACATGTGAGTAGGGTGATTTTTAAAAAACAAATAACTGAATTTTGTGGTGCCTGTCACTTTGTGTTATGTTACAAATACTCACTCCTCCACTTCTGTGTTATGCCTTCCAAATACTCTCTCCGAATAATTTGACTAATGCGATAATCGTTAGTACTTCTGTATGAAATAGGTAAGTTATATTGTCACTGTCATGCTCTATAGTTTGACGTGTTTATCGTTTTGAATATCGTTTTGATGGATTTCGATCGCTTCCGATATACTTTCGATCGAATAGTTTCGTTTCCGATATTACCGAAGTACCGACGCCGTTCTCGTTTCCGACAATATCGTATCGTTTTCGTTACCGAGTAAAAAATGCGAAAGTGAAAGTGGTGAAGCCTTTTTCCGATCGTTTCCGATCGTTTTCATCCCTACACACAACACGAACTAGATAGTTTGAGCAGGGGTTATGATTACCATTGGCTTTGGAGTCCGCCACAAGGAAGATCAGGAGGAATGCTCATGGGAGTGGACAAAAGTATAGTAGAGATATGTGGTGAAGAGTTAGGAGAATTCTCTCAATGCCTTAAGCTGAAAAATGTTGAAGATGGCTTTCAATGGGAGCTGATCAACACCTATGGGCCAGTAAGTGATGACAGGAAGGTGGAGTACCTTCAGGAATTAGTTGGGATAATTAAGCTGTGCGAATGGCCATTGATTATAGGAGGTGACTTTAATCTGGTGAGGAAGGTGGATGATAAGTCGACAGGAAATGTTGATGTCAGGTATATGAACGCCTTTAATGAGTTGATAGCAGACACGGAGCTGCTAGAGCTGAGAAGAGGAGGTAGCAGATATACTTGGTCAAATAAACAAGCTGATCCGATTTTCAGCAACTTAGACAGAATCTTGGTGAACAATGGATGGGAAGACAAGTTTCCCTTGGTCGCAGCCACGGCGGTTACCAGAATCGGTTCAGATCATAGTCCCATTATAGTGGAGACGGAAACGGAAGAGAGGAAGAAATACAAATACTTCAAGTTCGACCCTACATGGCTGCTGAACGGGGAGTTCAAAAGTTGGGTCTTATGCAAATGGCCAGTTAGGCTCAAGAACTGTCTAGACCACTGGCATGTAGTGTCAAAGATTTTGAGGAGAATCATGAAGGGGTGGGGGGGGGGGCAAATTTTGAGAGTGATATGAAAAGGCAAAAGAAGGAGCTGGTGGTAGAGTTAGAAATGATGGATAATGAGGCGGAAAACAGAGTGCTAACACAGGATGAATGGCGACACAGATATGGGGTTGAAAAAAAGTTAGAACAGATTTATGTGGCAGAAGAGGTTTACTGGCAGAAAAGAGGGGGACAGAAATGGCTCTTAGAAGGGGATGCAAACACTGACTACTTTCACAAGTGTGCAAATGGGAGGAGAAGAAAAACAAGAATAACAATGCTAGAAGATAACGGGGAAGAGATCACAGACCCAGAAAAGTTGAAAAAACATATTACTGATTACTACAAAAAATTGTTCGGCAGAGAAGAGGTAGCAGATATTCACCTAAGGGAGGACTTGTGGGATGGGGAGCAGAAAATATCTGACAGAGAGAACGAAATATTAACTAGACCTTTCACCTTAGAAGAGCTAGACGAAGCAATTAAAGAGATTAAAAACAAGACAGCGCCAGGGCCTGATGGTTTCTCTATAGAGTTCTTCAAAGAGTTCTGGCCGGAGAATAGACTCATCATAAAAGAGATGCTAGATGACCTGCACAAAGGGGAATTAGATTTATGGAGGCTGAATTACGGGGTCATCATTCTGTTGCCGAAGATCAAGCTGCCCAACAATGTGAAACAGTTTAGACCTATATGCTTATTAAATGTGATTTATAAAATAATCACTAAAGTGCTGACTAATAGATTAACAGGGGTGGCTAGTAGAGTTATCAGTCAGTTTCAGACAGCCTTTTTGCCGGGGAGAAATATTTTGGATGGGATTGTGATTCTCCAGGAGGTGCTGCATGAACTAAGAGTTAGAAAAGAGGCGGGTGTGGTGATCAAGCTAGATTTTGAGAAAGCCTATGACAGAGTAGATTGAAATTTTTTGGAAGAAGTGCTAAATATAAGAGGTTTTTCGCAGCAATGGGTGCAGTGGATGATGGGAGCAGTAAAAGGGGGAAGAGTAGCGATAGATGTCAATGGAGAGCGGGGTGATTTCTTTAAAAGCTTCAATGGCCTGAGGCAAGGGGACCCACTCTCCGCGCTGCTCTTTAATTTTGTAGGGGATGCGCTGTCAGCAATGTTGACCGCTGCTAGCAGAAGGGGAGACATAGAGGGGCTGGTACCACATTTAGTGCCGATAGGGTTAACACATTTACAGTATGCCGACGACACGGTCTTTTTTCTGAAAAACACCGAAGAAAACTTGAGGAATATGAAATTTATTTTATACTGTTTCGAGGCAATGTCTGGGATGAAGATTAACTTTGAGAAGAGCGAGGTGTTTGTCATTGGGGCAGAGGTAGAGGCTCAGAAGAAAGTGGCTGACATTTTTGGATGCAAGGTGGGGGTGTTACCTATGATTTACTTAGGAGTGCCAGTAAGTGATCATAATATTACGAAGACAATTCTGAATTTCACAGCAGAGAAAGCAGGGAGGAGACTGGGGACTTGGAAATGTGACACTATGTCCTCTGGAGGAAAATCAATCTTGATAAACTCATGCATATCCAGTTCTCCCATGTATGCAATGGGAGTGTATATGCTGTATGAAGGGAATTATCAGGCTCTAGATACAATCAAAGCAAGGTTCTTTTGGCAGGGGACAAACAAGAAGAGGAAATATCACATGGTGAAATGGGAGGCTATGGCCAGACCTAAAGAGTTTGGTGGTCTGGGCTTTATGGACATTAGAGTTATGAACATATGTCTACTTTGCAAGTGGATAGACAGGTTGGAGAGGGGTGATAACAGCATTTGTGTAGAGATATTGAGGAAAAATATCTGGGGGAAAAAAGCATCTTTCAGCTGAAATGTGAGCGTGGTTCACAGTTTTGGAGGGGGATCCTTAAGGCAAGACAGTGGTTCCAAAGAGGAAGGGTGATGAGAATAGTAAGTGGGCAACAGACCCGCTTTTGGGAAGATGTTTGGGTCGGGGGATGCCCGCTGAAGATTGAATTTAATCAGATATATAAATATTGTAGCGAGCCAGACATATCAGTGAAAAAGGCGCTAACAAATGGATGTCAGGTGAAGTTGCGTAGAGCTCTGACAGAGGGAGAGAAACGGGAATGGGACAGGTTGGTAGAGGTAGTTGGCCAAATTACACTTAATGAGGGCAGTGATGAGGTTTCCTGGGCTCTTGAGACGAAAGGAAAATATACAACCAGGTCACTTTATAGAGCGTTAACAGATGGAGGAGTTAGAGATGTGATGCTGGATGCAATTTGGAAGTGCAAAATTCCACTGAAAATACAAATCTTCTTGTGGATGGCGTTCCATGACAGGATACAATCGGCCGTGCAGCTGAAGAAAAAGAAATGGGCTGGACCCGGAGAATGTAAAGTTTGTGAAGAGTTAGAAACAACGGACCACATCCTGTTCAGGTGTCCGTTGGCAATCTACTTGTCGGTGTTCGTTAAAGATAAGTTGGGCTGGGAGATGGTGCCAAACTCCTGTGAGACGCTATCTGATATTTTGGGGAAAAATAGTGGTAAAGGGAAAATCTGTACCAAAATACTCTTTATATCTGCAGGGGTTATGTGGACACTTTGGAAGACAAGAAACCTTGGGTCTTCGAAAACAAGATGGTGACATCGCCGGACGTGATTGCCTACAAGCTGGTGGCGCTGCTAACGTTCTGGAAGCCGTTGCTGCAAAAGAAGGTGGTGGCGGACGTGGAGAGCCTGATAAGCAAGCTGGCTTGTGGATGTGTGGAATCTGGGGAATGAGTGCTCCGTGAACTGTAATAATATGGAAGTGGGTAGTGTGGTAGGATTGGTCTGGCTTTTGTAGAGCTCTGGTAGTTTGGTTCCCATCTTTTGGTTGTAGTGTGAACTAGAAGTAGAGGTTGGTCTGGGCAGGAGTTGGGAGAGTTTTAACACTGTCTTTGGGCCAAGGTCGTTTGGACCTGTTTATCTTGTAGCTGGTAACCCCAGCAGTCGATGTCACACCCGGATTTAAAGGCAAACCCGAATGCATAGAATACATGTGCGCCAGGATCAAGTTACACACATGCATCGACTCAGTGAATACCAAAACACAGTGTAAAAGCGTATAGAAAGTATTAAACATTTATTACATGACCGAATGTCTCAAATTAACACACGTTCGAGTAGCTAACAGCGGAAAAGTAAACGTAGAAGCCCTCCACAAGCAGCTGACTGGAGGAACGAACGCCTAGAACTCATCAAACTCTCCAGGGTAGTCCTCAAAGCGTCCATCTGAGCAGCAGCCGGGTAGTGTAGATGCAATATAGAAACAACAAGCATGAGCACATGTCGTACTCAACAAGGGAAAACTCGATAACAACATGCAAGGCTTTATGGTGGAAGCTGATGGTTGTAAAGCAAGTCAGCATTTTAGTTGGTCAAGTTTTATTAAGCAACAGTTACTAACGAGTGTAAGTATATACCAAACCCAATTAACAAGTGCAACGGAACCATAGGATGCAATGCACAAGATTAAAAGTTCCATCTTTCATAAATTACTCATGTGAGGGTCCAGGCCGCCCTTGACCGTGGGCACGGCTAACTAGTCAGTTTTACACTCTGCAGAGGTTGTACATCTTTACCCACAAGTCGCGTAAAAGTCCCGATGAACTTTAGACCCAACCATGCTGTGCAAAAGTAGGCACAATACCACACTACCGAGGTGTGGCTGCATAGGGACGCTACGAGGCCTTTACAAAGATCCCCTAGTGCAGGCTGCTCGCTAGGTTACTTGACAGCGTAATGCATAAACCTCTCTCAAGACTGCGAAGCTACCACAGAGCAGATCAGCCTGAGGGCCGGGCTATACACCAACTACCGGCAACCCCCAACCCTTATCAGGTAAAGCATACCTAACACCAAGTTCTCTAATTACTAAGCCAAGACAGAGCCATATGTCTTGTGGTTGTACTGTTTTCCTGGGTGGTCGCTCCATGTTCCGATTAACAGGCATAAAGTGTTTTTTTGCATTACATGAATGAGTAGCATAAATAAATCCAATTAATGATCGTTCATTAAACCTCCCAAAACCAAGGTAAAGCTCTAGCAAGTGCTACCCAACATAAAGTAAACCCAGGTTGATCAAGGCATAGGATAAACAACACTAGGCGAACCTTAAATAATCGGACCCATCATATTAATGCAAAGCAATAAATAAATACAGTGTAATTAAAATGCATGTTGTAATAGGTTCAACGGGGATGCAGCAAGGACTTGCCTTCTACCAGCTCCGGAAACTGCTCAGGATCTTGAAATTCTTCAACGGCAGCGAAATCCTCGAACGGCTCGTGCTCTACGCTCCACACATTCACATACAAGCATACAATAGAATAAATTAAGAAACAATCACCAAACAGTATTAACAGAACAAAACAGAGGTATAAAACTGTTCTACTCGTCGAGACGATCGCATGGACATAAAGAACGCTAAAAACGGAGCTAAAACGACTAAGATATAGCTTGAACAAGATCAGGGACTAAACTGTAAAGAAAACTAAACTCGCGGGGCTAAACTAAAGAAAACAGGACCTATCCGTAAAGAAACTTCAACGGTGGGAGGACCGGCTTGTGAAATCAAAGAAATAGGGGGGCTTTCTTGCAAAGCCGCCAAGTCAAGGTTGGGTTGACCGGCCCTTGACCAGTTTGACTCGGGCTGGGATGGATCTGATCCGTCGGATCAAGATCCGGCGACCCTGGTGGCACGCGAGCGCGGGGCGGCGGCGACTGGCCGGCGGCGAGCGGCGGCGCAAGGCGGTGTGCGGCGGCGCAACCACGATGTCGAGCTAGGGTGCTCGATTTTTCACGCGGATTGCACGGGGATGAAGCGGGCGAGACGGCGAACCAAACTAGGGCACCGGGGCGGGCGCCGGAGCGGCAGCGACGGCGCAAGGCAGGGCGGGGCGGAAACCGTGGCGGTGTGAACTCCGGCGACCCCGTTTTAGGTGATGCGGAGCTCGGTGACGAAAACAAGCGACACCCGCGGGTTCCTCACCTTGCGGCGAAGCTCCGGGCGACCTTCTCGGCGACGGAAGGGCGGCAGACGAGCGGGTCCACGGCGGCGGCGCGGCTAGGGTTAGCGGCGACGGCGCGGAGCTCGGGCGCTAGGGTTTTCGGGGAAAGGAGCGGCGCGGTGCGAGGCGGCGGGGTTAAAAAGGCCAGGGGCGCCCGGGCAAGTGGGCCCGAGGCCACACACGCGCGCACGGCGCAAGCTCGGGGTCGGACCCCGAGTCCGACCCGGGCACGGCGTGAGGTGGGGGATGACCAGCGGCCCCCACCTGGCAGCGGCTGAGGCGGCGTTGGGCCGGCGCTGGGCCGACGACCACGCTGGGCTGCGAAGCGGCGGGGTGCAACGGTGAGCGGGCGACGGAGTTAAGGGGGCGCGGCCGGACTTCGGCAGGTGGGCTGCGCAGCAAAAAGAAAAAGGAGGGGAGGGAAAAGAAATGGTTTTCCATTTTTTTTTTTGAAAAGAGGAAATCAAACAAAATTCAAACTCAGGTTTGAATTCAACAATCAAAACTGATGCTCCAGCATCTATGCAACAGTAAACTCCTATATTTCATTAACTTAATTAACAAAATTATTAAATGCCTAGAAAATCACAAACACCTTATATTCCTTAAACAAGAACAATGGTTGCTAAGCAAATTTTTATTTAAACTCAAAAGTGAAAATTAGGGTGTTACAAATCCTACCCCCCTTAAGATGAATCTCGTCCTCGAGATTCGGATGGATCAAAGAGATGGGGATAATCTTCCTTCAACTCCTCTTCTCTTTCCCAAGTTGCCTCATCCTCTGCATGATTACTCCATTGCACCTTGCACATCTTAATCACCCGATTCCTCGTAACTCGTGTCAAAGTATCCAAGATTTTGATAGGCCGTTCAGTAATGGTGAGATCTTCCTTAACATCCAACCCATCCATAGGTAATGGCTCCTTATCATGAGGTTTGAGACCCTTTTTCAACTGAGAAATATGAAACACATCATGCACATCTGAGAGCTGTTCTGGTAAGTCAAGTCTGTATGCTACCTCTCCTACCCGCTGCAAGATCTGAAAGGGTCCAATAAAGCGAGGAGACAACTTTCCCTTCACTTTAAACCTGCGCAAACCTCTGATTGGTGACACCTTTAAGTACACATAATCGCCTTCTTGGAAAGCTACATCTCTCCTCTTCCCGTCTGCATAACTCTTCTGCCTGGACTGAGCAATCCTCAAGTTCTCCCTTATGATCTGAACTTGCCTCTCTGCCTCCTTAATGATATCAGTCCCAAACAACTGACTCTCGCCTGTCTGACTCCAGTACAAGGGTGTTCTGCACTTTCTCCCATATAATGCCTCGAAAGGTGCCATCTTCAGACTAGCCTGATAACTGTTGTTATAAGAGAACTCAGCATACGGCAAACTCTTATCCCAGCTACCTCCATGCTTAAGAGCACAAGCTCTCAACATATCCTCCAAAATCTGATTTGTCCTCTCAGTCTGTCCATCGGTCTGCGGATGATAGGCTGAGCTAAAGTTCAACTTTGTATCCATGGACTCATGAAGCTTCTCCCAGAAACGAGATGTGAACTGAGTACCTCTGTCAGACACTATCTTCTTAGGTACACCATGCAAACACACAATCCGAGACATGTACAGTTCTGCCAATCTCGCACCTGAATGAGTAGTCTTAACAGGAATGAAGTGAGCTACCTTAGTCAATCGATCCACTATTACCCATATCGAATCATACCCAGCTGGTGTCCGTGGTAACCCCACTATAAAATCCATACTGATCTCTTCCCACTTCCATTCGGGCACCTTTAACGGCTGCAACAGTCCAGCTGGCTTCTGATGCTCTGCCTTAACTCTATGGCACGTGTCACACAATGCTACATGAGCGGCCACATCCCTCTTCATCCCATACCACCAATACCTCTGCTTAAGATCTTGATACATCTTAGTGCTGCCGGGATGAATGGAATAAGCTGAATCATGGGCCTCTCTCAAGATGGTCTTCCTAAGGTCTCCCACATCAGGCACACAGATCCTATTCTTGAACCATATAGTCCCCTGATCATCCTCAGTGAAATCCGGGGCCTTGCCCCTCTCCATGGTCTCTCTGATCTCTCTAATCTCCACATCCTCCAACTGCCCTTCACGTTTCTGCTGCTCCAGAGTAGACTCTACCTCCAACGTAACTCCCTCAGTATGAGCAACCATCCCCAGATTGAGTTTCTCAAACTCCTTCATCAACTCTTCCGGCAGCTGGAATGCCAACGCCATGTTGGCCTGTCCCTTTCGACTCAAAGCATCTGCAACCAGATTAGCCTTCCCAGGATGATACTGTATGTCCAGATCATAGTCCTTGATCAATTCCAACCATCGACGCTGTCTCAAATTAAGGTCCTTCTGAGTGAAGATGTACTTTAGACTCTTGTGATCAGTGTAAATCTGGCACTTGGTTCCCATGATGTAATGCCTCCAGATCTTCAAAGCATGAACCACAGCTGCCAACTCAAGATCATGTGTAGGATAGTTCTGCTCATGCTTCCTCAACTGCCTCGATGCATAGGCTATAACATGTCCCTCCTGCATAAGAACGCAACCCAAGCCCTGTCGAGACGCATCACAGTAGATGTCAAAGCCCTTCTGCAAGTCTGGCATCACAAGTACTGGAGCGGTAGTCAACCTCCTCTTCAACTCCTCAAAACTGGCCTGACATGCATCTGTCCACTTGAATTCCCTATCCTTCTCCAACAATGTGGTGAGAGGCTTCACAATCTTGGAGAATCCCTCGATGAACCGTCGATAGTACCCTGCAAGTCCAAGGAAACTCCTGATCTCCTTAACTGTCCTCGGCGGTTCCCACTTCAACACATCATCAACCTTGGCTGGATCGACTGAAATACCTCCATCTGTGATGATATGCCCAAGAAAAGAGACTTCCTTCAGCCAGAAATCACACTTACTGAACTTGGCATACAACTGATGCTCTCTCAACTTCTGCAACACAAGTCTCAGATGCTCCTCATGCTCCTCCTCAGTCTTGGAGTAAATCAGAATATCATCAATGAATACCACAACGAACTTATCCAAGTACTCCATAAACACCTTGTTCATCAGATACATAAAGTAGGCAGGTGCATTGGTCAACCCAAAAGACATAACAGTATACTCATAAAGCCCATACCTAGTGGTGAATGCAGTTTTAGGAATATCCGACCATCTGATCTTCATCTGATGGTAACCAGAACGCAAATCAATCTTGGAGAACACCTTAGCACCTCTCATCTGATCAAACAAGTCCTCAATGCGGGGTAACGGATACTTGTTCTTGATAGTAACCTCATTAAGCAACCGATAATCCACACACATCCTCTGAGTACCATCTTTCTTCTCTACAAAGATAACTGGTGCCCCCCAAGGTGATGAACTAGGACGAATAAACCCCTTTTCCAACAATTCTTTAATCTGTTTCTTAAGTTCTAACAGTTGAGTACTAGACATTCTATATGGACGTTTAGAAATAGGAGCAGTACCAGGCAATAGATCAATAACAAACTCAACATCACGGTCAGGTGGCATACCTGGTAACTCCTCTGGGAACACATCCGGATACTCACAAACCACTCTGATATCCTCCAAAGGCTTGCCATCCAACTGCTGCACAGAACCTCCTGCACCTGACGGTGGATCAGCCACAAGCTCAACCTTATCCCCTTTGGGACCAGTGAGAAGAACTGTCCTCTTAGCACACTGAATCGTCGCATCATGACTAGCCAACCAGTTCATACCCAGAATGATATCAAGATCTTTTGACTCCAGAACTATCAGCTGTGCCAGAAAGTCTACTCCCATGATTCTAAGATTAACATTAGGACATATGTATATGGCTTTCATATCCCCCCCTGGTGAGTTAACTAGCATGGTTTGTTTCATATGTTGCATGGGTACACTATGTTTAGCCACAAATTGAGCAGATATGAAAGAATGAGAAGCTCCAGAATCAAATAGGACTGAGGCAGGGATGGAGTTGACAAGGAACATACCAAGCACCACCTGTGGGTTCTCCTGGGCAGTCTCAACACTCACGTGGTTCACCTTACCACGCGAATAGCTCTGTTGCCCCTTGTTGCTCTGCGGGGTCTGGTTCCCATTCCTTATCTGCTGCATCTGCTGGTTCTGCACGGGGGTGTTGGGGGTAGTCCTCTTGGGACAGTTGTTGGCATAGTGACCAACCTCCCCACACTTGTAGCAGCTGTTGCCCGCGGGGGTATGAGGTGCACTGGGCCTCACGGGCGTGCCAATCGGAGTCATCGGACGGTTCTGGTGGAATGCAGGGCGTGGAGTCTGTGGTCCTGGGCGCTGGAACTGCTGGGCGGAGCGCTGAAACTGCTGGTGCTGCTGTGGCTGATACTGGTACTGCTGCTGCTGATGCTGCTGGCCATAACTCCCTGTCGGACCTCCTGGACGGAACGGCGCACCCAGCGGTGAAGTGAAGCGGGGGCGAGTGCTGCTCCCGGACTGTCCTGGAGTGGTGGCCTTCCTCTTCAGCTCCCCCAACTCCCTGCGCTTGGACTCCAAGCAGATGGCCTTGTCTAGCAGGTGCTGGAAGGACGGAAAGGTGTGAGACATCAGCTGGTACTGGAATGGTCCAGCCAATCCTTCCATGAAGCGCTCCTGCTTCTTCGCATCATCTGCCACCTCCTCTGGTGCATAACGAGACAATTCTATGAACCTGTCCCGGAACTCTGCCACTGACATTCCCCCCTGCTTGAGAGAGAGGAACTCCTTCTTCAGCTTCATCAGCCCTGCAGGAATGTGATGGCTCCTGAAGCTGTTGGTGAACTCCTGCCAAGTGATGGTGTCTGGTGTAGCATGAGCAGCAACATACGCATCCCACCATGCTCCTGCTGTCCCCTGGAGTCGTCCTGCAGCAAATAGGACCTTCTCCCTGTCGTCACACTGCGCGGTAGTGAGCATCTTGCCCACGGTCTTCAGCCAGTCATCAGCCTCCAACGGATCCGCAGCATGCGTGAACACTGGCGGACGATGGCTCATGAACTCCCTGTGCTTGTTCATGGGCACCTGCTGCTGATGTGGATTGTTGACTTGAGCCTGCAGATTGGCCACGGTGTTGGTCAGGTTCTCGAGGAGCTGAGTCTGAGTCTGGAAGAACTGCTGCATGGCCGGATCCATTTGTCCTGGCTGTGGTGCACTGCTTGAGCTGCTGCCTCGTCCTTGGCGTGTCACTGGAGGCTGGTCAACTCCTGATCCGGACCTGGTTTTCACCATCTGAGTGTTAGACACATTGATTTAGATTACTGCACTGAGAGAAAAGCTCAAAAAGGTAAACAATGCAGGTTTCTAGATTAAGACAGATTCTGATAGCTGTAAAGAAACAGGTGTATCTCGCTGTACAGGTAACCAAAAATCATGAATTTTTCCTGAGATGTGATGTATCAAATTGCTGAACTACTCCAATTGGATTTGCCTCAATCGGAGTTCGACAACTCGAGATATTAAATAATGAAGTCAGCTGTGTCAGCAAGATTTGACAGATTCTGATGGCTTAGTGTTTCGTTTATAACTCCCAGATTATATATTGGATAATGCTGAATTTTTGACAGAAAATCATATATAAAATTTGTGAACTAACCCAACTGGTTTTACTGGATTTGGAGTTCTGTAGCTCGAGATAAAAATAAAACACTACTGCTGTGTCAGGAAGTGACGTGAACAGATTTTGCACTACGATAATCCTCATGATAGATAAAATAAGATAGATAAAGAATTATGATATTGCAAGATAAAAGATGATTAGAACAGAACTTAAACCCACTAACCAAGCTTCATTACTAAACCAATGTCATTGTGGCATTAATCCACAACACATTGCAATCACACAAAGATCCAACTCACGAATGATCACAAATCAAGCATCCAAACACACCACTAGCTAACACACCGATCCAACGTTTCGTTCTAACGATTACAGACTCTATAACTGAAAATAAAAGGACACCTAGCACCTAAGGCCAAATGATCCGAGTGCGGGATCTAAGTGACCCATAGCTGGTCCTCCTGGGTCTTGGTGACATTGCGGGCCATCTTTCTTCATCTTCCTCCACCTCTTCATCATCCTGCCCCGCAATCACTGCCTTAAGCCTTTTGATTTCCCTTCGATCCTCATCTTGCTGATCACGAAGGTCTTGCAGCTCCATGTTGGTGTCATCAAGGTTGGTGTTGAGAGCTGCAACCAATCCCACTTGAGCTGCATAGCGCGGTCCCAAATCCGCGTTAGTCACTGGGATAGTGCTGCCCACGGCTCCAGCAGTTCGGCGAGGAAAGTCACCCCACACAGTGTCATTGAGATGGTGAGCCTCCTCATAACACCATGCAGAAAGAGCCCTCCTAGCAGCATCATCTCTCCCCGCAGCGTAGGTAGCCCTGGTGGCTAAGGCATGGTGAACAGTAACCTCGTACTGTCCGCCCTCCTGCGGATCATCTTCCAGAATGCGCACTGACACCTCCCACTGCGTTGGGTAACGGGGATGTGTCCTCCTTAGCCCAACGTAGTCGATCGTCACCGGCTGATGGAGACGGTGGAAAAGCCTCCTCAGCTTAGACGGAAAGCGTGCATGCCCCCCATCATGGTGAAAAACGACCACCTTCCACTCCTCGGGCGCGGGTTGATCATTAGCATCACCATCCTCCGGATCTGAACCTTCAGGATCTGAGTGGTCATCTGGGTCACCTCCTTGTTCCTGCTCTTCAGCTTGCTCCTCTTCTGGCTCATCCTCCGACAGCTCAATGACTGAAGCGGGTGGTGAAGCTTGCACTGAAGCAGAGCTCGCCCCACTTCCCTCCTCAGTGTCGCCCTGGTGCTCATCACTCTCCGTGGAGTAGCAGTAGAAGTCCTGGTCCTCCAGGTACCTTGGAAAGCGGTAGGCACCAGCACGAGTAATCTTCAGTCGGCGAACCATCTAAAGATAGAGGAGACAAGTGCTGATTAACTAGAGATGACAAGATCAAGCTAAGATAACAAAAAGATAATCAAGGATGAGATTAAACCAAGAATAGATATAATAAATAGAATAAAGCAAACTAAACAATGTGTGGCTTCTAATATTATATAATCCTTAGTTTTCGACCAGTTCTAACTAGGCTAACGTCCTACAGTCAACACGGCTCTGGTACCACTTTGTCACACCCGGATTTAAAGGCAAACCCGAATGCATAGAATACATGTGCGCCAGGATCAAGTTACACACATGCATCGACTCAGTGAATACCAAAACACAGTGTAAAAGCGTATAGAAAGTATTAAACATTTATTACATGACCGAATGTCTCAAATTAACACACGTTCGAGTAGCTAACAGCGGAAAAGTAAACGTAGAAGCCCTCCACAAGCAGCTGACTGGAGGAACGAACGCCTAGAACTCATCAAACTCTCCAGGGTAGTCCTCAAAGCGTCCATCTGAGCAGCAGCCGGGTAGTGTAGATGCAATATAGAAACAACAAGCATGAGCACATGTCGTACTCAACAAGGGAAAACTCGATAACAACATGCAAGGCTTTATGGTGGAAGCTGATGGTTGTAAAGCAAGTCAGCATTTTAGTTGGTCAAGTTTTATTAAGCAACAGTTACTAACGAGTGTAAGTATATACCAAACCCAATTAACAAGTGCAACGGAACCATAGGATGCAATGCACAAGATTAAAAGTTCCATCTTTCATAAATTACTCATGTGAGGGTCCAGGCCGCCCTTGACCGTGGGCACGGCTAACTAGTCAGTTTTACACTCTGCAGAGGTTGTACATCTTTACCCACAAGTCGCGTAAAAGTCCCGATGAACTTTAGACCCAACCATGCTGTGCAAAAGTAGGCACAATACCACACTACCGAGGTGTGGCTGCATAGGGACGCTACGAGGCCTTTACAAAGATCCCCTAGTGCAGGCTGCTCGCTAGGTTACTTGACAGCGTAATGCATAAACCTCTCTCAAGACTGCGAAGCTACCACAGAGCAGATCAGCCTGAGGGCCGGGCTATACACCAACTACCGGCAACCCCCAACCCTTATCAGGTAAAGCATACCTAACACCAAGTTCTCTAATTACTAAGCCAAGACAGAGCCATATGTCTTGTGGTTGTACTGTTTTCCTGGGTGGTCGCTCCATGTTCCGATTAACAGGCATAAAGTGTTTTTTTGCATTACATGAATGAGTAGCATAAATAAATCCAATTAATGATCGTTCATTAAACCTCCCAAAACCAAGGTAAAGCTCTAGCAAGTGCTACCCAACATAAAGTAAACCCAGGTTGATCAAGGCATAGGATAAACAACACTAGGCGAACCTTAAATAATCGGACCCATCATATTAATGCAAAGCAATAAATAAATACAGTGTAATTAAAATGCATGTTGTAATAGGTTCAACGGGGATGCAGCAAGGACTTGCCTTCTACCAGCTCCGGAAACTGCTCAGGATCTTGAAATTCTTCAACGGCAGCGAAATCCTCGAACGGCTCGTGCTCTACGCTCCACACATTCACATACAAGCATACAATAGAATAAATTAAGAAACAATCACCAAACAGTATTAACAGAACAAAACAGAGGTATAAAACTGTTCTACTCGTCGAGACGATCGCATGGACATAAAGAACGCTAAAAACGGAGCTAAAACGACTAAGATATAGCTTGAACAAGATCAGGGACTAAACTGTAAAGAAAACTAAACTCGCGGGGCTAAACTAAAGAAAACAGGACCTATCCGTAAAGAAACTTCAACGGTGGGAGGACCGGCTTGTGAAATCAAAGAAATAGGGGGGCTTTCTTGCAAAGCCGCCAAGTCAAGGTTGGGTTGACCGGCCCTTGACCAGTTTGACTCGGGCTGGGATGGATCTGATCCGTCGGATCAAGATCCGGCGACCCTGGTGGCACGCGAGCGCGGGGCGGCGGCGACTGGCCGGCGGCGAGCGGCGGCGCAAGGCGGTGTGCGGCGGCGCAACCACGATGTCGAGCTAGGGTGCTCGATTTTTCACGCGGATTGCACGGGGATGAAGCGGGCGAGACGGCGAACCAAACTAGGGCACCGGGGCGGGCGCCGGAGCGGCAGCGACGGCGCAAGGCAGGGCGGGGCGGAAACCGTGGCGGTGTGAACTCCGGCGACCCCGTTTTAGGTGATGCGGAGCTCGGTGACGAAAACAAGCGACACCCGCGGGTTCCTCACCTTGCGGCGAAGCTCCGGGCGACCTTCTCGGCGACGGAAGGGCGGCAGACGAGCGGGTCCACGGCGGCGGCGCGGCTAGGGTTAGCGGCGACGGCGCGGAGCTCGGGCGCTAGGGTTTTCGGGGAAAGGAGCGGCGCGGTGCGAGGCGGCGGGGTTAAAAAGGCCAGGGGCGCCCGGGCAAGTGGGCCCGAGGCCACACACGCGCGCACGGCGCAAGCTCGGGGTCGGACCCCGAGTCCGACCCGGGCACGGCGTGAGGTGGGGGATGACCAGCGGCCCCCACCTGGCAGCGGCTGAGGCGGCGTTGGGCCGGCGCTGGGCCGACGACCACGCTGGGCTGCGAAGCGGCGGGGTGCAACGGTGAGCGGGCGACGGAGTTAAGGGGGCGCGGCCGGACTTCGGCAGGTGGGCTGCGCAGCAAAAAGAAAAAGGAGGGGAGGGAAAAGAAATGGTTTTCCATTTTTTTTTTGAAAAGAGGAAATCAAACAAAATTCAAACTCAGGTTTGAATTCAACAATCAAAACTGATGCTCCAGCATCTATGCAACAGTAAACTCCTATATTTCATTAACTTAATTAACAAAATTATTAAATGCCTAGAAAATCACAAACACCTTATATTCCTTAAACAAGAACAATGGTTGCTAAGCAAATTTTTATTTAAACTCAAAAGTGAAAATTAGGGTGTTACAGTCGACCAATGTAAAACGCTCTATAAGCTTTCAGTAAAGTTGGGCGATTGCCTTTGGTCTAAAAATCCAACCGTTGGCCGCCGCGCCATGGCTGCCTGGAGCTTCAATGTTGTTGCAGAGACTTGGGGGAGAGGAGGTCGACGGGGAGGAAAAACAAGAGCCGGAGGGCCCTGCCGCCGCTATCCCTGCAGACGAGCGGACTGTCCGCTGCCTACTCTAGCGGCGGCAGGAGCGAGATGCGGGGTGAGGGGGCTCGCGGCGGCGGCGGCGCCTGGGTGCCGCCTAAGTCGCCCTCAAGGAGGGACGCAGGGGCGCCCTCTCCTTTCGTTCTAAACACCAGCACCTCCTATACAACTTATTAGCTTCTGCCGTGGTCACACATATTGTTGACACCTTTTGGAGCCAACAGCACGCAAAGGCAGCTGTCGCGGCGCCTCTGCGTCGACACCGGTCAGACCGGTGGGGTAGACCGGTCAGACCGGTCGCCAGGAGAATTCCGGCGGTAGACCTCCGAACGTCGCCCGGGCAGGATCCCGTCAGGGAGACGCACGTAGGGTTGCTCTAGGGTCGGCAAGGCTACCTAGAACGCCTTCAGACGTCGCGGAGACGAAGGAAGAACAGCAAATAGTAGATTGGAAAAGTTGGGAAGAGGTAAAAGTAAATACGAGACAAATAAAAGTAAATAGATTTGATCGATTGGATGATGAACCTCAATCGGCCGTGGCCCTTTATATTTATAAGGTGGGGAGGTCTTGCCCCGCAAGGAAAACCTTTTACAAGCCTAATCTATCAGGACTCCTCAAATTGGCTCGGAATCGGGGAGGCACCGGTCTGACCGGTGAAGGGCACCGGTCAGACCGGTGCACCCGACGTGTAGATCTTGGAGAAGTCATATCTCCCTCATCCGGACTCCGATTTGGATGTTCCACATATGGATTTTGATCTACTCGACGAGACCTATCCAATGGTGAAGTCCAAATAAGATTTCGTGGACTTTGACCACACCGGTCTGACCGGTGGGGCTCACAGGTCTGACCGGTCGGATGAGACCTGCCAATTTTGGGTGCGAACATATGCCCCCCTGTTTTTTGGCAAAGGATACGTGCCAAAAAATATCTTTCTAAGCTAACAACCACTTAGGACGATGTTTAACAAAACAACGGCCGTATACATATTTTACTCAAGTCGAGGATGGCGCCTGCTTCGGTCTCCACTCCTTCCGGGTCCGTGTTAACTTGGCTGGCTTCTCTTCAATCTGCTGCTCCATTGCTCCTCGCTTGCGTAGTCTTTGCAACCTCCTTTTTTGAGTGTGGGACAAGCCTGAGGGACACCACCTCGGCTGCATCTCCTTAGCATTTTGCTTGTTGCTATTCTCACCTTGCTTAATAGTAGTACACACATTATTTTTTACCAGATTGCTATTGCAAACAATCGGTCTTTGTAATGCATTATAATTTAAGTATGCAACAGGATATTGAATCATATATGAATTCATGTACATACTACTATAATCAGCAGGTGAATAATAGCAAGGATAATACCAAGACGATGGCATAACAGATCCAACAAAAGGATATTGTGAAAGGTTACCTCGTTGGTGATGAATACCTTTATGTCTTGGTGGTGCTTTTACGCCCTTAGCACCGATTGGCTGATTACTTCGATCCTTAATAGCTCCTTCCCTCTTATATTTGGCCAGGAGCTCATTAAAACTCAGTCTTGCTTTTTTCTTGGGCTTGGAGCATCTTGAACCTTTCTGGAGGCACCGGTCAGACCGGCCCGAGGCACCGGTCAGACCGGTCGACGCAGTACCGGCCGTCTTGATCTTGTCTTGCCCCCCAAGCGTTGAAGTCGCTGAAACCTTGGGGATCACCTCCAGAGGCTGCCTCTCGTCGTGTCTCTGCTTTCCAATGATCACATTCTTTCCTTTAGCGTTTTCGGCTTGATCCGGCCGAATAAGCACCTTAGGATTTGACAACTCAAGAGCATTGACAAAGGCACTATTAGGGAAAGGATTTTCGTCGACTTGCATCTCATGGAATTTCAAACGACCTTCATTAATGGCCGATTGTATTTGCCGACGAAAAATATTGCAATCATTGGTAGCATGAGAAAAAGAATTATGAAATTTACAATATGCACGTCTTTTTAATTGATCAATAGGGGGTATAGTGTGAGACATTTTAATTTTACCTGACTTAAATAACTCATCGAATATTTTATCACACTTAGCCACATCAAAAGTAAATTTCATCTCATCCCGACTCTTATGAGCCGGCTTAAGAGAAGCACAAGTGTTTGCTTTATCATTAGGTAACCAAGTAAATTCAGCAGCACACACTTCTTTACTCTCATCGTCCGATGATTCATAATCTAGCATATGTATATTAGGATGATCAGATTTGAGCCGAGTATCTTTGCTTCGGCTTTCATGAGCTAAAGCTCTCACTAAAACTTGGGCAACATCAATAAATTCATGACCCTCTAATTTTTCTCTAATATGGGATCGCAAACCATTAAAAGCCAATTCAGCAAGATCCCTTTCGGAGATAACAAGATTATAACAATGGTTTTTGGTTTCTCTAAACCTCCTAATATAACTAGTAATGGGTTCATCATGTTTTTGCTTAACCGATGTTAAATGGCTCAACCTTAACTCATTATCTCCGCTATAAAAGTGGTCATGGAATTTTTGTTCTAATTGTTCCCAAGTACGAATAGAGTTAACAGGTAATGAAGCAAACCATGAAAAAGCATTGCCAGTTAAAGATAAAGAAAATAAACACACTCTTATTTCCTCTATGGCACTAGCTTCTCCTAGTTGAGCAAGATATTGACTAACATGCTCCCACGTAGTTTTGCTACCATCCCCATTAAACTTCACAAATTCAGGACAACGCCAACCAATAGGATAGGGAACCGAATCAAAACTAGAAGGATACGGTTTTCTATATGAAAGATTTTTATTTTTCACTTCTATCCCATAGTCATCTTTCATTTGTTTAGCAAGATTAGCGTTAAACCTATCGATGACTTCCTGGATAGTGGTTGGCATTGGCATAGTGGAAGCATTCAATTGCATCATATTCGGCTGTGTGTACTAGCCAGAAGTATGGTGTTGCAAACGGCTATTAACTTGGGGATTAGGTGCGTAACCATACCCAACACCTGTCTCAAATGGAACCATAATTGGAACACCTTGAGCTACTGAAGTATTCCCACCAGATCGGCCACAAGCAGCCTGAACGGGAGGAATAGTAACTATAGGTTTCGAAGACGAGGGAAAATGCACCATAGCGCCAGCACCGGTCTGACCGGTCGGACCCATCGGTCTGACCGGTCTGTTCTGACCAAACAGCGGCGGTTGTGTTTGTCCCGCAAAATAATTCAATGGCATACCATACTGAGGATTAATTGTTGATGCAATTGATGAATTAATAGGTGGGGTCTGAGGTGCCACGGTTTTAGAACCAGATGCAACATTATCATCACCTTCTACTCGTTTACCTAGACTCTTATCTACCATGTTTTGCATATTTTCAATCATAGACAAACGAAAGCTATCCATCACAGTAGTAAGATCATTGATGGTAACAAAAGAGGATGGAGATAACGATGTGCTCACATTGGGTGGTACCTCAGGCGGTGGAGTGTCGAAGGTGATATCCTTGATCTTCTTCACCTTGCCTTCGCGATTCTTCTTGAAGTGCGACAAGTAGTGAAGTCGATCGTCTTCAGCCTTCTTCTTCATGTGCTCTTCTAATTCTTGGCGATCTCGTTCAGCCTTTTGCTTCATGAAGTCCTCCATAGCTTGACGATCCTCAGGTGAGAGCTCTTCATCCGTGAAATCGATGATGTTTCCCTTGTCTAGCTCACACTGAGACATGTCGCCGGAGTTAGATAGATCGGTTAGGATAGCCAGATCTTCGTTCCCCAGCGGAGTCGCCAATTTGTTGACACCTTTTGGAGCCAACAGCACGCAAAGGCAGCTGTCGCGGCGCCTCTGCGTCGACACCGGTCAGACCGGTGGGGTAGACCGGTCAGACCGGTCGCCGGGAGAATTCCGGCGGTAGACCTCCGAACGTCGCCCGGGCAGGATCCCGTCAGGGAGACGCACGTAGGGTTGCTCTAGGGTCGGCAAGGCCACCTAGAACGCCTTCAGATGTCGCGAAGACGAAGGAAGAACAGCAAATAGTAGATTGGAAAAGTTGGGAAGAGGTAAAAGTAAATACGAGACAAATAAAAGTAAATAGATTTGATTGATTGGATGATGAACCTCAATCGGCCGTGGCCCTTTATATTTATAGGGTGGGGAGGTCTTGCCCCGCAAGGAAATCCTTTTACAAGCCTAATCTATCAGGACTCCTCAATTTGGCTCGGAATCGGGGAGGCACCGGTCTGACCGGTGAAGGGCACCGGTCAGACCGGTGCACCCGATGTGTAGATCTTGGAGAAGTCATATCTCCCTCATCCGGACTCCGATTTGGATGTTCCACATATGGATTTTGATCTACTCGACGAGACCTATCCAATGGTGAAGTCCAAATAGGATTTCGTGGACTTTGACCACACCGGTCTGACCGGTGGGGCTCACAGGTCTGACCGGTCGGATGAGACCTGCCAATTTTGGGTGCGAACACATATATTGTAAAACTCTTGTCTTACTCTCACAGATATGTCAATAACTGATAATTTTAAGAACGTAGGCATATCTTTGGGTATAGAGGTTTTAGCCGTTCAATCATCTGTATGTTTCACTTATTAAGAAAGTAGAAAAAGACAGATTTAAGTCATCTCCTGTTAGAACAATTCAGGAGAGCCACTCTGACATAGATTTAGATGAATCTTTTTTAGATGTTCCTGCTTTTAATATGCTATGTGGTGACTTAGTGCATGATGTCGATGATAATAGTGGTGATATCACAAATCATTTTGCTGAATTTAACAACACGATTAATCCAAAGCTAAAGAAAAGTAGTGTGTCCCGTAGAGGTTTGAAAGCTAAAAACAAATTCTCTTCCAATGAGTGGATTTTTTTTTGGAATAGCAGAGGTCTCCGGGACTCGGCTAAACATATTTTTTCATTTGAGTTGTCAACTGAAAAGAATCTGGATTTTATTGCCATACTGGAAACTCCTAGAAGGCATTTTTGGGACGACAATCTTAATACCTTCTGTGGTGGAAGAGAATCATCTTAGCATTGGATCCCACCTAGAGGTAGATCGGGTGGTATTTTATTTGGGTGTAAATTTGCAGTCACTCTCCATAGAAAACATGCAGGATGAGGACCTCTATATCATGATCCATTTAAAAAACAAAAGTGATGGCTTTTGATTGGTTCTTATCGGTTGCGGCACAACCGGAACTTAAATATTGCTTTGCTGAGTTTGTAAGAGCTTGTTGGATAGAAACGTTAACTCTTATGGTAGGTAGAGATTTTAACATCATTAATTAGAAACCCCTCAAAAAGAACAATGATAGGTATGATAGTAGATGGCTCAGTCTTTTTAATGCTTGCATAGAAACCCTTAATGTTAGAGAGTTAGAGCTTTGGGCATAGGTTGTCAAGTGCCCGATACACTCGGCAAAGGCTAGTCTACTCTTGTCACACTGTTGATGGTGAAATTCTGTCAACCTAGCCATGAGTTAACCTTCGGTGTTGGCATGAGTTTTATACCTTATCCATTGGTACTAACCCCCTTGGTATAACAAGTTCATTCGTGCATGTCGGTTTTGGCGTTTAGTGTTTATGCAGGGTTTTAGCGTTGAAAGCAAGACTTCCGGGATAAGTTCATCAAGCACCTTGTGACAAGACCTTGAAGCCCCGTACAAGTCATGCAATGAAGCAAACTTGACTCCAAGAAGCCCAGGGAACGAACCCGAGAAGATGACAAACTCCGAGGACCTAACCAGAAAAGTGTCGAATCTTGCGGGACAAGGAGCTACGTCCAACTCGGAGAGAAACTGACGACAAGGGCCCACATGCAGAAGGGGGAAGGATCTAGAAGACTCGGGAACCGACACCACGCGAAGGAGGCGACGGACTGGGCCGAAGTGGGCCCAGGCCGGTCGGCCCAGGCCGGCCGGCCCGGCCCACTCCGGGGCCCAGTCGCCTCCCCCTTTGACCTAGCCGCCATTCGGGCTATTTATAGCCCCGGGGTCGAGAGCCATGCATCAATCCATTCGTCATCGGCCGCCGAGGAGCAGAGAAGGGAGGGACACCATCTCGGAGAGGAGAGGGTCGAGCTAGTTGACTAGGGTCTCCCTAGCCGACGTGGGAACCTTGCAAGGAAGACCACGTCGGAGTTCCCGGAGCTAGAAGCAAGATCGAGGTAGGATCCCGGTGGTGATCTTGGTTCATTTATCATGTACTAGTTGATGTATCAAAGTTGAATCCGATTTCTAGCGATCAAGTGTTTCTCCGAAGTCTTCGTTTTCGATCGGCTTTTCTTATCTTAGATCTATTCTCGAGATAGATCACATAGGATGTTCTTGTAGCCGTGGTGGCTAGAGGTGCATACCTGACCTTCCGAAAGAACTCGACTTGTCCTCGGACTCGCCCTAGACTAACCCGCACGAATAGGAGTGCGTTGTGACAGAACGATGGCTCCAAAAGGTGGGCGTTTTCGGAGTCGGACGGGAAACCACGATTTAAAGAGGCTTCTAATGAGATTTGACTTGCTACTTCTTCTTTTGCGCGGAACTTCAACAAAAGGCTTGATCCGATCTCTCTAGATCGGTTTATCTACCCCTCTCTATCTCTTGCTACCTCCGGTCTTTAGTAGATTAGATTCGTTCTTGTGTTGATTCTTAAGATTAGATGCACTAGACTCTCTTTTGAAGATTGAACTTTCTCGGCTTTACTAGATCAAGTCTTGCGTCACACTTTTGTTCCACGGATTCGATACCTTGGGTTCACCACTCGAGGGAAGAAGGGTCCCTTGACTACGACGGGAGACTTGTCCGCTTGCAAGTCTAAACGAACTTGAATACGATAATACACCGTCAACAAGCCCCTTTTTCTGGCGCCGTTGCCGGGGAACAAGTGATCAAGATTCGATCTTTTATTGCTTTTTGTGTAATTTTCAGTTTTCTTTTAGTTTTTCCTTTTGCATCTACTAAATTTTGATCATCCTCAAAATCAATCTAATCTAGTTTGTCTAACCCTAGTTTTCTTAGATTTGTTTTTTACTTTTCGTTTTTTGTATATTTTGTTTATCGCTAATCCTAACAGGAGATGGACGGCTACCTCTCCAACAAACCCGTTAATTTTGTGGATGATCCAGAAAAACTTTACAGGCTAAGGAGACGCGAAGCACAACAAGCTAAAAAGCTGGATTTTGTAGATTCAAAGTCGGAAGACGAAGGATCGAAGGAATCTCCGAAGAATTCACCACCTCGAAGTCCTCGGGAGAATCGACTTCCACCGATGGGAGAACAACCGCAAGAACGCAAGATCGGGGAGCTATGCACCCCGGACATCCTCGACCTACCAATCTTGAACCTCGCAGAGATCGGAAGACCGTTCGAGATCAAGACCTCAACAATCCGCATGGTGCAACATTCACCCTTCACCGGTAAAGAGGACCCGAACCTTCACCTCCAAGCGTTCGTTCAACTATGTCAGACTTTCAACATGGACGGGGTGACTCAAGATCAAATGAGGGCAAGGCTCTTCCCATTCTCGCTACTCGGGAAGGCTTTGCAATGGTTCCACTCTCAACCAGCGGAGACGGTGCAAGATTGGAATGCGTTGATGAGGGCCTTCATGAAGGAATACTACTCACCGGGTAAAACTCAAAGCTTGCGTAATAAGATTGCTACTTTTGCTCAATATCCTATGGAAACTATCTCGGAGGCATTCGAGCGCTTCAATGAGTACACTCGGGCGGTTCCACATCACAAGTTCCCGAAGGAAGACCTCGTTCAAAAGTTCTACCAAGGACTCACCATGGCATCAAGGACGATCATCGATGCATTGGCGGGAGGATCGATCATCGAGCTTATGCCGACTCAAGCTTTCACTCTATTCAAGAAGGTCGCGGACAATGATACGTGGGCGTCGTCCGGACACTTACTTCCGTTTCAACCCACGGGGAACGTCAAAGGAGTCTTGCAAGTGGAGAAGGAAGACATACTCGAAGGCAAGATCGATTCACTTATGCGGAGGTTGGAGAAGATGGAGATAGAGAAGAAAGAGGCTCAAGATGTAAAGGCTGCCGAAGCAAGATCCACATGTGAAGAGTGCGGAGAGTATGGCCATGTCCACAAGGATTATCCGGAGGAAGCCAAGGTGCTCGACTACATGAGGAAGGGAGATTTGCCGAACTTCCGCTACGGGCATGGTAGACCTCAATTCAATGCAAGCTCATCCATTCCGAATTCGGTTCCGCTTCGTATACAATTGAAGGACTTCATGGACGAGCAAGCTAAGATCAATAAGGACACCGTCACCAAGTTCAAAGCCATAGACAAGGTGTTGGAGAACATCGATAGCAAAGTGACGGAGGTCGGAAGCTCCAACCATCAAGTGCTCAACATGATGAAGATGCTCGAGACGCAAGTGGGACAACTTGCCGGGTGCCTAACCGCTAATGAAGGGAAGCTTCCGGGACAACCTAAAGGTCCCGAATCGGCAAAGGCTATTCAAACACGTTCGGGAAAGGAGACCGAAGATCCGGAACGTTCCGCAGGAGCAAGGAAGCCTAAACCATCCGCTGAGGCAGAGGAATTTGCCAAGGAGGAAGTTACGGAGATCGTCACCGAAGAGCCCGAGTTTGAGATGCCGGGAGAAGACACGAAGATACCGCAACTCAAGCCACGCTACTTCCGAGGTAAACTTGACAACCACTTTGAGAAGTTTGTGGAGGTTGTGCGTAGACTTAGCATCAACATGCCGTTATTGGATGCCCTTCAAGTACCTACATATTCTCGTTACTTTAAAGACATACTTGCAAATAAATATGAGATAGCAACACTCGGGGTAGATCATGTCAAGATGTCCGAGCAATGTAGTGCCGCTATTGCTAATGGGCTAGAGAAGCAAAAAGACCCCGGATGCCCGACAATTCCATGTTCCGTTGGTTCGTTCAAGTTCGAGAAGGCGTTATGTGACCTTGGAGCAAGTGTGAGCATCATGCCAAGAGATGTGTTCGAGAAGCTACGCCTACCATTGGAGCCTACGGGTATGTGCTTGGAGTTGGGTGATAACTCCATTCGCTATCCCTTGGGCATCGCCGAAGATGTGCCCGTGAAGGTCGGACACCACTTCATCCCCGTCGACTTCGTGGTACTCGAGATGGGAGAGAGGGAGAAGCCACCACTCATCCTTGGGAGGCCCTTCCTCAAGACTGTGGGAGCTACTATTGATATTGGCAAGGGGGAGATCATGGTCGACATTAACGGAGAAAGGAGTTCCTTCAAGTTTCGACCATGCCTCGAGGTATGCAATATGATTGAAGTTAAATATGTTCCACCTCATCGTCGCGTTGTTAAGGAAGAACCAAGGAAGAAGGAAGAGCTGAAGAAGAAGAAAGAGCCGAAGAAGAAGGACGTGAAGAAAATCAAGGAAGTTGTTGCATCCGTCAAGACGAAGGAAGAAAAGCCGCCTGTGAAGACCAAAAAGATGACTAAGCCGGAAGATAAGCCCGTGCCCAAGATGGTGCGGAAGTGGGTACCCAAGATTGCAACACCCACAAAGAGCGTTGATCTGAAGTAATCAAATGAAGAAGTCTAGCCATGGACTATAAACGAAGCGCTAGGCGGGAGGCAACCCGTTCCATCGAGTCAAGAATAAGCTACCGGGAGGACAACCCGATTCCAGGTTTTTCGACTCTTTTCAAGCAATTTAGTTTTGAATTTTACTACGCAAAGACATTAGACTTAGAAGTGGTTGAACAATATTAGAGACATAATTCTTGGTTGAATATTTTGCTTTGATCATAAACCCTTTACATGAACCCTCCTATATGTTTGTTTGCTTCTTTTCGAGAAACCACAACCAAATAAATTCAGAACCTAACTCAACCATTCATCACCTTTATGATGTCGTGGTTGACTTGTTTTTCATGCTAAAAACACACGAGTAGAGCCACGACTTATACCTAGATGATATTTAAATTTCAGCACGTGGTAGGACTCGCGTGAACCTAGAAACTAAACTTTTGGTTGGTTTAAAAATACATCCTTGGTTTCTCTAAGATTAGAATTTTTCTAAGCCTCATTTAATTTTATTTCATTCAAAATCTCTCTCATTTAGCCAAAATTAGAACCTAAACCTATGCCCCCATGATCAAACCGGGAAAAGTTTGCTCTCAACCAATGAAGGCAAACTATACCGGTGAGACCGATATAAATGTAATCGGAAAATATTTTCGACTTACATTGGTTTTTAATGGTTTAAAAACTTTTCTAAATTTATGCTTGAGCTTTTCCATAGCTCTGAAAATATTTTTAATTTTCGAAATTAGAGGAGTGCTTAGCCTTAAATGTGCTTAGAGGGAGGCAATCTAGTTAAGTTAATCATGCATGCACCATGATGCATCATTGGATGCCCTCCCAACAACTTTCATCAAGACCACATGCAAAGGACAAGCATGGGTGGGCAGCAAGCATGACTTTGCAGGAAATTCATGGTGGCATGTGAAGCAAGTGGAGCAAGGGAGCATGGACATGACTCAAAGCAAGAGCATCAAGTGGAAGGACCAATAATGCAAGAAAAGGAATGGACGAGAGCGTTTGGGCGGTGCAACTAGTGGAGCACGCGGGCACGAAGGTCATGAAGTGGAGATCATCACGCTGGAAGAAACCGAGCCAGGGGGAGGCACGCAGCCACCAGGGCCGGTCGGCCTAGGCCGGCCGGCCTGCCATATAAATGGCACCCCCCGGTGCCCGTCTTCTGCAGGCAAGTAACCCTCTCCTTCCTCTGTTTGTGTGCTCAAGTTTTTGTGCCCAGAACCACCGTAGACATAGCCATCCTTCCTGAGCTTGATTGCTCAAACAATTTACACCCTTAATCCACTCAAAGTCCACATTCCGAAGTAATTTTTGAAGTGCCTAGTTACCGGTTGAAACCCGGAATTTTATTAGAGAGAAGAGTGCTGCAATCATGTGGAAGAAAACCACAAGTCTCTTCACCAAGAAGAAGGGGTCATCATCATCGTCCAAGCCATCTTCGACGACGTCTTCGAGGAGGCACTCGGTTTCCGAGTCTCCTCGGAGCATGGAGGAGGACACGGCACCGCCAAGGAGGAACGACACTCTCCTCCTCGGTGGTATGAGAGCTACAAGGAGCTCGTCCATGAGGTTTACCGAACCTCAAGGGCGTACGGAGGAGCCGCCCGTCCCACCTCGTCGATCGACCCGTTCATCCGCGCCACCTCCATACACTCCGCGGTACTCCACATATGGCTTCATCATCTTGTCGGAGGAGGAGGAGAAGAAACTATCTCGCCTTGAGAAGAGGCTTGTGGCAAACGTCGATTTTGACGATCAAGCTCTCAACTCATTGGGTTTTGGCACGGACATATATTATATGTTGGGGCACCTTGGATGGGTGCAATTCTCCAACGGGGTGTCGGCAAACACCCACAAGGCGTTTGCCTTGGAAATCTTGATGACTATGGCGCCTATCCTTGATGAGGGGGTCCCAAGTTTATCATTCCGTTTGGAGGGAATTCAGCAAGTGGTTCCCTACGAGCAAATTAGGGAGCTACTTGGGTTCCAAAAGGGAGCTCCGGAGAAAGTTGACGTGCCGGATGGCATGTTCGATGGATTTTGGAAATTAATCTCCGGAGAAGCCCACCAACAACGAAATTCCATCCGGAACCCCATTATCCAAGTATTCCACTCTTGGATGTGCAAGAGGATTATGGGGAGGATGAGGGAGACGAAGGTGACCGACACGGAGTTGAATTGGCTCTACTCGGCTTTAATTGCCAGGCAGCCAATAGACCCCTCATACCTTATGATCAACCGATGGTGTTGCGAGGCAACATCGGGATCGGGAGATATTGGTTCGGGGTGCTACCTCTCTATGTTGGCCATCTCCTTAAGGCCGGGAATTACAAGAAATCCCGAATATCTTCTACCCGGGACCCCTCTCGGATTCGAATATTTGAAGCAAGGAAAATATATTAGTGGAGATGAGAGAGGAGGCTTTCATGTGGCCAAGGTGAACTTACCCCTTCCGGACCCAAGACTTAGGCTCTTCATTCAAGGGAAGGAAGATTGGTTGGAGGAGGGACTCCTTGTCCCGGCAAAAAAGAATAAAAGAGGAAGAATTGTAGAGGAGGGATCCTCCTCCGCGCAAGAGGGTGGTGCACAACCAAACTATGTGCCACCATTCGGAGGAATCCCTACTCCGCCAAGTTATTACGGAGGGCCATCAATGCAAGCATGGGGGAGTGGTGCACCGATGCCCCCACAAAATTATGTGGTGCCCAACGTAACCTTTGCGGAGCCCTACACACAACACCCCCAACCACAACAAAGCATGGCCATAATTGGAGGGTATGTTGCGAGAAACATGCAAAACGTCGCAACCATCCAATCCAACGCGGCTCAATTGGGTGAAGGCAATGCAAATATTGCCTATGAGCTTGGGCGTCTTCACCTAGTACCGCCGGATCAATTCGTTGGAGGGGATGACCAAACCTATTACGAGCAAGGGTACAACTACCAAGATCATCAATACCAACCACCGGCGGAGGATTAGGAAGAAGGAGGAGCTTTAGTTTTCTTTTCTTTTCCCTTTTTCTCTAATTTTCAGCTTGTGTTTGCGTAGTGTTTTCAGTTTTTATTTAAATTTCAGCAAGTGTGTTAGTTTATTTTCAGCATGTATGTTAGTTTGTTTTCATCATGAATAAAGACACCACCTTGTTTTTACCTTTGGTTAAGTTATAAAATTTGTGCCATAAAGATATATGATTATAATTGCCGCTTTGTTTATCTTTGTAATTGATTTATGCATGTTAAAGCTAATGCTCTCGTAAAATACAAATCTGAATTTATCTAAATGCTAGCTTAATCTTTAGCGGATGTTATGATTAAAATAAAGACCCATAGTGTTTTATGTGCTCTCAAGTTTTAGATAGATTAAAGATGGTTTTTACTCCTAAAAAGTAATGCTAACCTTGTCATGAATATCACTTGTGTGTTGCTCTACCTTTCCAGAGCCTTATATATATTTGAGTGCATAAACCTTAGTGTACAAGATTTATTTTTGAGTGAGTTATTGCAGGCCATGATTTCTCTGGCCCGAGACTAAGAAGCTGGTCATTCCGTTTTTGCGTATCTATCTTATTGCTAGCCTTTTATCCATGCATTGTGTATCCCCACATCGGAGATCTCACAAACCTCGCCGGATATCCACCCTTAAAACCAAATATCATCTTTTGTGATTACCTCCTTGACCACAACCTATCGTTGAGGATGGATCATCAATTCAAGGAAGATTGCAAGATGGTGCCACGATCAAAGATTTCAAGTATCTCTCCAAAGGAAAAGTATTCCCGGTACCTACCTTACCTCTATCACCTCTTTGCCCGAGGACGAGCAAACGTCTAAGCATGGGGGAGGAGGTAGGTACAATGCAATTTTAGAGTTCAAAGGGGAGCAAATAAAAAAATTTTGATAAGAAAGAAAAGAAAAAAATGAGAAAGAAAGAAAGAAAAAATATATATATAAGAAAAAGAAAAAAATAATGTGAGTGTGTAAAAATAAAGTAAAGTGAACTCCCCGGTTCTCTAAAGTGCATTAGGAATTTCAAGGCTTCAAGATTAAAAGATCCATACTCATTTTCCAACCATGTGCAATCCGATAACGAGGACTTCCTTTGTGCCTCGGGATCACTCTTTGCCATTTGCACATGTCCACTTATCTCAAGTGTGTGTATTTTTCTCTTCCCCTCCTTGATATAACATTATTTTCCAATGACCTTTTTGACGAGTCTCGGTAAGACCATGAGAAGCTTGTCTTGTTTTGACAACATCTCATTTATAATATCTTGGTAGGACTAAACTTTCCCAAAAAGCTCCATATAAAGCCTACCACATATATATATGTTATGAGAGGGAAAGGAGTAGAATAAATAGGCTTGAGAGACAAGATGAGATGAGAGTTCATGAGCAATATGCAAGATGATTTAAATTTGTGAACTTGGTTTAGCTCTTTTTCATCTCATTCTTTATTTCAAAATTTCTAAGATCTATTTAAACTTTGGAGCATGTTAATACTTGTGGGATAAGCTTAATTAATAATCTACCCTCCGTAGGGATGAAGGCTAGTACATTATCAAACTTTAAATGAATTAAATTTTTGAGAGCATTATGTTTTCTTATGTATGATCAAGTGCAAGGTTTAAACAATGAAGGGCAACGATGATATCCATCGAAGGCTTACTCGAGGACGAGCAAGGTTTAAGCATGGGGGAGATGTTGACGGTGAAATTCCGTCAACCTAGCCATGAGTTTACCTTCGGTGTTGGCATAACTTTTATACCTTATCCATTGGTACTAACCCCCTTGGTATAACAAGTTCATTCGTGCATGTCGGTTTTGGAGTTTAGTGTTTATGCAGGGTTTTAGCGTTGAAAGCAAGACTTCCGGGATAAGTTCATCAAGCACCTTGTGACAAGACCTTGAAGCCCCGTACAAGTCATGCAATGAAGCAAACTTGACTCCAAGAAGCCCAGGGACCAAACCCGAGAAGATGACAAACTCCGAGGACCTACCCAGAAAAGTGTCGAATCTTGCGGGACAAGGAGCTACGTCCAACTCGGAGAGAAACTGACGACAAGGGCCCACATGCAGAAGGGGGAAGGATCTAGAAGACTCGGGAACCGACGCCACGCGAAGGAGGTAGGCAACTGGGCTGGGGTGGCCCAGGCCGGTCAGCCCAGGCCGGCTGGCCCGGCCCATTCCGAGGCCCAGTCACCTCCCCCTTTGACCTAGCCGCCATTCGGGCTATTTATAGCCCCGGGGTCGAGAGCCACGCATCAATCCATTCGTCATCAGCCGCCGAGGAGCAGAGAAGGGAGGGACACCATCTCGGAGAGGAGAGGGTCGAGCTAGTTGACTAGGGTCTCCCTAGCCGACGTGGGAACCTTGCAAGGAAGACCACGTCGGAGTTCCCGGAGCTAGAAGCAAGATCAAGGTAGGATCCCGGTGGTGATCTTGTTCATGTATCATGTACCAAGTTGATTTATCAAGTTGAATTCGATTTCTAGCGATCAAGTGTTTCTCCGAAGTCTTCATTTTCGATCGGCTTTTCTTATCTTAGATCTATTCTCGAGATAGATCACATAGGATGTTCTTGTAGCCGTGGTGGCTAGAGGTGCATACCTGACCTTCCGAAAGAACTCGACTTGTCCTCGGACTCGCCCTAGACTAACCCGCATGAATAGGAGTGCGTTGTGACAGAACGGTGGCTCCAAAAGGCAGGCGTTTTCGGAGTCGGACGGGAAACCACGATTTAAAGAGGCTTCTAATGAGTTTTGACTTGCTACTTCTTCTTTTGCGCGGAACTTCAACAAAAGGCTTGATCCGATCTCTCTAGATCAGTTTATCTACCCCTCTCTATCTCTTGCTACCTCCGGTCTTTAGTAGATTAGATTCGTTCTTGTGTTGATTCTTAAGATTAGATGCACTAGACTCTCTTTTGAAGATTGAACTTTCTCGGCTTTACTAGATCAAGTCTTGCATCACACTTTTGTTCCACGGATTCGATACCTTGGGTTCACCACTCGAGGGAAGAAGGGTCCCTTGACTACGACGGGAGACTTGTCCGCTTGCAAGTCTAAACGAACTTGAATACGATAATACACCGTCAACACACACCCTGAAATTTCCAATTTCAGGATGTGAATAAAAATAATAATTAAACAATGATTATCTCATAATTTTAAAATTTTTCTAACATTTATTTTCTTTACAGGAAATATAGTATAGGAAAAAGCCATTGATTGTTTTTAAATAAAGAAATTGGTTCAATGTGTGTTGCATTCATGCCGATGCATCTTGGTCCTTCTTGAGTGTAAAAGGTTTCAAAAATTCGTTAAGGTGCTGACCAAATCCCTCCGAGAATTTTCCAGCTTTTTCTGGAATCTATTCTCTTTTCTTTTGAGCTAATTCTATTTATTAGAAGGCTCTAAAATCCTTTTCATGAGATACAAATATTTTATTTGGATTGTTTGTGTCTCAATCTATCTTTGGGAATTTTCCTGGAACTTTTGTGATTTTCAGAGCATTTTTCGTGCTTTAAATAAATTGTCTAGATTTTCTGGATTTTTGTTTACCCGGGAAAATAATTTCTGAAAAAAATAGAAATCTCCTCCTTTCGGTTTGGGCCGAGCCCTTAGGCCCGACCCGCTTCGATCCGCCAGCCCGCTCGGCCCATCTAGGCCCAGCACCATCGGCGTGCCAGTCCGGGACACGGCCGCCACCACAGCCTCCTTGTCGTGTGAGCCACGGCAGGCCGCGCCCTGCGCCCTACAAAGTTGCGCCGCCGTGGCCCTCTGGTGCCCTAGCCGCTACCTTACCTCTCGCCGTCGAGTAGCACCAGCCAGAGTTCGCCGCCCGTTTCGCCGTGATGCCACACCAGCGGAGTGAGCTGTCGACACCAGAAGTTCCACGATGTCGAGCCGTGTCCGTCGAGCAACCTCCCGACGCTGGAAGTCCACCGGAACGCCGCCACCGCATGAAGGCCGAGTTGGCCACCATCCCCTCGTCCTCCTCCTCTGTTTCCGTGCCTCGGCCGAGTCCCTAGCTGCCCAGGCCACCGGCGATTTGGCCACCAGGGCTGCCGTGCGCCTCTGTCCCGAGGTAGAAGAAGAAGACTTTTGTTTTGCGAATAGACCCCTGTGTTTCTTTGTAATCTCTAGATGAGTTTCTGTGTCTTGTGCCTTTGATAGTATAACCCCTAGATTTTTCCATATCCTTACAACCAGACCCAATATGTGTCTTTTTGCATATCTAACCCTGGAGATCCATCTATTTGTAGTGACTATTCACTGAGTCTAGTGTATCTTCTCTGATAGCCCCTGAAATCTTCAGTTAATCATATCTAGGTCCTTATCATCTTGTTTAGCACATAGATTCCATGATCTAGCTCCATTTTAATCTGTTCAAGTTACGTTAGGTTCATAATAATGTAAAGCACACGTTATTAGTGAGTTTTCATTTTGTTTGTTTTCTGAAAAATATTTAATATTAATTTTGTTAATGTCTATTAAACATCTCTTTTCTAAATAAAAGCTATATAGGGTTGTACACCGTTTTTGATGATCAATAATATTAATTTGATTAATGTTTATTTCATATGCTTTTGTAAATTAAATTTAATTAGATCTTTACTTCGGTTTTTCATAAATTAAATATTAATTTGTATAATAATTTATAATTAATTAACTTTTCTAATTAAAAGTTAAATAGGCTTTTACACCGGCTTTTATAATAAATATTAACTTGATTAATGCCAACACAAATGTGTTTCTAATATAACTTGGTTAGCTCTATACGAATCATAAAGTGGTACACTTAGATCTTTTCACCTAAGTTGTTTATCAAATTAATGTTTATTTGATATAATTTGATACATAAACATTTATGAATACAACATGACTATAATCTTTCTACGGTTTTGTAAGTAAAATATAAAGTGCATTAATTCAAACTTAGGGTATTTTATTTATGAAATATCCTTTATATATTTTTGCTAATTAAAGTGAATCTAAGCTTATAGTCTTTCATGTTCATAAATGCAAATAGTTCGATACACGTTCTTTATCAAGCTATATCTCAGTGTGTCTTGTTCTAGATCATTTCGGTCCCAGTTCATGCGCAACCATAGAATCGAGCATATCCTTTAGTACGCTCTTTTAAAGATTTTTCTTTAGATGGTGCTTTGTTTTTATTTTGCTTGTTTGTTTGCTTTGTGTGCTTGTGCCGATGATTGATGCGAGTATAGTGAATGTAGTTCGAGAGCTTCGAAGAGCATGAAGATGAAGAATTTTGAGCAACAACATTACTCTGGTTAAAGGCAAGTGTGTCCTTATTCTTTTGTCCTAATAATTATTTAATCATCATTTCATATGCTTTGCATTTAATTTGATGGGTCCTATTAAGGTTTATCCTAGTCTTTATTATCATTCCTTGTCAACTTGGATTTTACCTTTTTGTTGGGTAGCATTGCTTAGTTGCTATACCTTGGGTTATGGTGGTTTAATGAATTTAATAATGAACTTGCTTTACTTTTATGATGCATACCTTTGGTTAATACAAGATCATATGATTAACTGGAACATGGAGAATCACCCAGGAAAACAGTGCAACCACAAGGACTAAATGGGCACTGGTCTTGGCTGAATGATTAGGGACTCTAGTTTGGGGTGAACTTACCTGATAAGGACAAGGGACCGGTAGTCATGTGGGGTATGGACCCACCCTAGCGGGGAGTTGGGTTTGTTATCTTTGGCGGGGTATTGACCTGCTAGGTGGCTTTATACCTTGCTAACTGATCCGGACCTTGTGGGTTGCAACTTGCTGGCAAACCTTTGTAAAGGCCTCGTAGTGTCCCTATGCAATCACACCTCAGTAGTGTGGTATGATGCTTGGCCGGCATCACATGGTTGGGTCCAAAGTTCTTCGGAACTTTTACACGACTTGTGGTGAAAGTGTACAACCTCTGCAGAGTGTAAAACTAACTTGTTAGCCGTGCTCACAGTCAAGAGCGGCCTAGACCCTCATATGATAATTGAACTTGAAGATAGACTTAAATCGTGGTTTCTAGTTGTGTTAGCCATATGTTTATGGCGTATCTCTTTATGCTTAATGTGGGTTGGTATATATTTATATCTTAGTAATCAGGTGCTAATAAAATTTGACCAACTAAAATTACTTAATGTAGTCAAGCTGTCAGCCTTTTCTTGTTTGAGCCTTTGCATTCATACTTTCCCCACACATGCTAAGTACAGCATGGGCTCACCCTTGCTACAAAGAGGAAGCTGCTATGAAGTCGTTGTGAAGATGTTGCTAGTGCTAGGTGTACGCAACCCCCAGTCGACTGCTTGTGATATTTGGAGCCTTCGTTTCCAGGATTTAGCATAATACTCTGATGATCTTTCTTTTTTCTTTACGTGATATTGTAATGTTATTCACTCATGTCAACTATATGCATGCATATAGGTTTGCACTTGGTTTACTTTTTAAAAACCAGGTGTGACAACTCTCGGCAAAGGGTTCACGACAACAAATCTCTCGGTAAATAGATAAGGTTTGTTAAGAGCATGCCGGACTCTCGGCAAAGATTCTGACACTTGGCAAATTTGCGTTAAGAAAAAGCGCAAAATAAATGCGGTGTTGCGGCGTTTTTCGCACATGGGCGCACCGCTATGCGGCCGGCGGGACTCAAACCTGTGAACTCCACCCTCGCGTGTAGCTCCCATACCACCACACCACGGACCAGTATGCATCCATATCTCGTTTTCAATTCCCTCTTATTCTACAACACCGAGTGTAAATTGCTAATTTGAAGCCCTAAACGGCTTCAAATTAAAAAGTTGTCAAATACAAACTTTCATAACTTTGTGAGGTTTACAACTTGCATATTGGGAGTTTCTCCAATCGAGGAGGTTTACAAAATTTAAATTTCAAATTTAAGAGATTAAAACTTAGTTTTTCATTGACAATATGATTTCAAACAAGAAAGTTGAAAACTACAAAGTTTCATAACTTTTCATGATATAAAACTTTTATTCAGAATATTTCTTCATTCGAGGTCATTTGAAAACTTTAATTTGCAAATTTCTAGAAATTTCAGACATACTTTTTGATGATGAAAGTAATTCAAATTAAAAATGGCTCAACTACAATGTTCAATAACTTCTGAAGATCGATAACTTTTATTTTGGTCATTTGCTCATCCTGTATAGTAGTAGTAATATTCTTCACAAATCTTATATACCTCTCATAAAGTTTCATTAAACTATATGAGATATAATATGTTTTGTGAACAAAATTAGCACCACTTGTCAAATGAAGAAATAAACCACATAAAAGTTGTTCATCTTGAGAAGTTATGGAACTTTGTAATTGAAATCTTTTTGATTTGAATTAATTTACTGCTTCAAAATGTGCTTTGAATTTGTCTTTGCCGAGTGTTTTTGCAAATACTCACAACAACCTTTTTGCCGTCGGTCAAGAAAAGCTCTCGGCAAAAAGGTTCTTTGCCGAGAGCTCCTCTCGGCAGACATTTTCTTCCGAGAGCCCTTATTTTGCCGACGGTTTTCTTTGTGACTGTCGGCAAAATGGTTCTTCACCGAGAGACCTAGATTTGTCGTCAGTTTTCATCGTGGCCGTCGGCAAAATGCTACTTTGCCGTGAGACAAAAAAGATTTCGGCAAATTAAGCAAAGGGCTCACGGCAAAGAACAAAGCTCTTTTCAAATTTGAACTAGGGTGAGTCACTAGAGAGAACTTTTTTGACATAGTGGCAAATGTGTGGTGTAATGAAACCCGAGGTACGACTCCAATGATTCGATGGCAAAATAAGATTACGGTTGTTCGTAGATTTATAAAAGATTGGGCAACAAATCAGGTGGGTGAAAGTAGGAAAAAGGAAATGTTTTTACTTGATCAGTTAGGTCTCTTAGATAGGAAAGCAGAATGTTCTATCCTTTCTGAAGAAGAGTTAGAATATAAGCATTGTCTGAAATCCGAGTTAACCATTTGCTTAGAGAATAACTATACTGGTTTCAAAGATTGAAAGCAACTAGGTTATTAAAAGGTGATGAGAATACTAAATATTTTCAACTTTTAGCTAATGGTAGACACCAAAAGTCTAGAATTTTCCAACTAGAACAAGATGAAGGTGTCATAGTTGGAGATGAGAATCTTAAAACTTACATCACATAATGTTATAAATGCCTTTTTGGTGCACCTCAAAACAATCATTTCACACTAGATGAAGAGAACATTGAGGACTTTTCCCAAGACTCTGAAATAGAGAATGAATTGCTTTTAGAACCTTTTAGTGAAAAAGAGATTAAAGACGCTATTTTCCAGATGGAGCATAATAAGCACCAGGTCTAGATGGCTTCCCAGCTGATTTTTTCAGTTTTTTGGGACATCATCAAATTTGACCCGATGGAGCTTTTTAATGAATTCCATAAAGGTGATCTACCTCTTCACTGTATCAATTTGGGGTTATCACTCTCCTTCCAAAAAAGGCTGAGGCACAAGATTTAACAATATAGACGCATATGTCTTCTGAATGTAAGTTTTAAGGTTTTCACGAATGTTCTCACAAATAGGATCATGTTGATAGCTCATAAGATAATTTGGCCTTCACAAGCTGCTTTTCTCCCTGGGAGATACACAAGGGAAGGTATCATTATTTTGCATGAAACCATACATGAAATGCATAAAAAGAAGAAAAGTGGTGTCATTCTAAAATTAGATTTTTAGGAAGCATATGATAAATTGAAATGGACTTTTCTCCAACAAGTGTTGAGAATGAAAGGTTTCTCACCAAAATGGTGTTCTTGGATCAATCAAGTAGTTTCCAAAGGTTCTGTTGGTATTAAAGTTAGCGATGATATTGGGCACTACTTCCAAACAAGGAAAAGTGTGGGACATGGTGACCCTCTCTCCCCGAGTCAGTTTAATACAGTAGTTGATATGCTTGCAATTCTAATAGCTAGAGCCAAAGATAATGGGCAATTTGCTGGGGTAGTTCCTCATTTAGTAGATGATTGTCATTCTATTTTGCAATGTGCAGATGATAGTACTACACTTTTCATGGAAAATGATCTTGAACAAGCTAAGAATATGAAGCTACTGCTATGTACATTTGAGCAACTATCTGGACTTATGATCAACTTTCATGAAAGTGAGATATTTTCCTATGGGGAGGCATAGACATTCGAAAATGAATATTCACAATTTTTTTTTTGTGAAATGGGTTCTTATCCCTTTCTATACCTTGGGATCCCTATGCATCATAAAAAACTCAGAAATGTAAATTGGTGGGAAATAGAAGAGAGATTCCAAAGGAAACTAAGTTGTTGGAAAGGATTAGAACTTAGAGTGTCCTTACCCTTTCTCCTCCTCTCCTCCTTCCTCTTTTTGTTCTTCCTTTTCATATGTTCTCCTACTCTTCTTCCACTGGTGGAGAGGGAGGCTTTTGTTCGGGCCTTTAGTCCCGGTTCAACTTTGGAGCCGGGACTAAAGGCCTTTCGTCGACGTGGCCCGAAATGCTCGCTGGAGACACCCCCCCTTTAGTCTCGGTTGGTATAACCAACCGTGACAAAAGGGCTGCCTCCCAACGGCATTTTCCTGCAATGATTGACGCGGGCTTTTAGCACCGGGTGGAATTACCAACCGAGACTAAAGGTGTACCCTTTAGTCTCGGTTGGTAATTCCACCCGGTGCTAATTCTTTAGTCCCGGGTGGAGTTACCAACCGGGACTAAAGTGTGCCCTTTAGTCTCGGTTGGTAACTCCAACCGGGACTAATAGTCGGCGCCCTATAAATCCAGTTTCTTCTTCCCCTTTCTCTTGCCCGAGCCATTCTTCACCAAGAGCTCAAGCTCCTCCTCCATGGCGCCTCAACCTTAGAGAGGTGCTGCTGAATTTTTTCTTCATGTATTTGTGAAGATTTCTCTCCTCTAAAGTGTTTCCGAGGTTTGATTCTTCTTCCTCCCATCATTTGTTGTGATTAATTGTTTTGATATATTTTAGAGATGGAGAAAATAGAAATCTTAAATCCTAGGTGGGAGGAGGTAATGAGAGATGAGGTTATTATTTATATACTTTAGATTGAGAAAAATGTGGTTGGCTAAACACTAGCATTGTCTTGTTATCTTTTATATTGATGTAGAGAAAATTGAATTTTACTTTTTGATATAATGAAACATAGAACTAATTATGATTTTACATTTAGCTAATTTTATAGAAGTTAGTTTATAAAGAATGTGAGTAGGCCTCCAATTCTCATCATCTAGTTCATAACGGAATACATCATCGAATTCACCCTTCTTCATCTTTCTCTTTGTTTACTTTTTAATATAATGGAACATAGAACTAATCTTAATTTTGCATTTAGCTAATTTTATAGAAGTTAGTTTATAAAAAGTATGGTCACTGATAATGGAGATCAAAATGGCCATCAAGTGACCTCTGTATGTCATTGTATCACAAGTCCCCAAGCTAAAAACTAGTCAGCTTCTAGCTTTTGAACCTCTGCTTCAAACACATTTATGAATTCACGTATTGTGTTTAGATGATCAACATGTTAAGGAAGAATGTAGGTAGGCCTCCAGTTCTCATCATCTAGTTCATAACGGAATACATCATCGAATTCACCCTTCTTCATCTTTCTATTTGTTTACTTTTTAATATAATGAAACATAGAACTAACCTTAATTTTGCATTTAGCTAATTTTATAGAAGTTAGTTTATAAAAAGTATGGTCACTGATAATGGAGATCAAAATGGCCATCAAATGACCTTTGTATGTCATTGTATCACAAGTCCCCAAGCTAAAAACTAGTCAGCTTCTAGCTTTTGAACCTCTGCTTCAAACACATTTATGAATTCACGTATTGTGTTGAGATGATCAACATGTTAAGGAAGAATGTAGGTAGGCCTCCAGTTCTCATCATCTAGTTCATAACGGAATACATCATCGAATTCACCCTTCTTCATCTTTCTCTTTGTTTACTTTTTAATATAATGAAACATAGAACTAACCTTAATTTTGCATTTAGCTAATTTTATAGAAGTTAGTTTATAAAAAGTGTGGTCACTGATAATGGAGATCAAAATGGCCATCAAGTAATATAAAAATTGGACTTAATATGATGCAGATGAATCAGCAATGGATGAATGCCGACAGACGATCCCCGGAGTACATTGCTGGCATGCAAGCTTTTCTCGAAGTGGCCAACGCCAACAAGAACCCAAAGGGATTCATGTGTTGTCCATGCTCTTTGTGCAGAAACGACAAAGACTACTCTGACTGGGGGACTCTTCACCTCCACTTGATAAAAAACGGATTCATGGCGAACTATGTGCTTTGGACCAGGCACGGTGAAAGAGGGGTTGTGATGGAAGAGAACGAAGATGAGGAGGATGATAATAACATTCCTGACTGGGCCGCGGGGCAAGATTTTGCGGATACTTTAATGGAAGATGCTGACGAAGAAGAGATACCGGAAGACGGCCATGTTGATGATCTTGGTCAAGTTCTAAAAGATGCACAAAGGGACTGTGAAAATGATAATGAAAAGGCAAAGTTGCGTCGTATGATAGAAGATCATAGAAAACTATTGTACCCAGATTGCAAACAGGGTCACAAAAAGCTTGGTACTACACTTGAAATGTTGCAATGGAAGGCAAAATATGGTGTGTCTGATAAAGCATTTGAGGGGATGCTAAAAATTGTGAAGGACAAGCTTCCCGAGAACAATGAATTACCGTCGACAACATATGAAGCGAAACAGACTGTGTGCCCTTTGGGGTTGGAGGTTCAGAAGATCCATGCCTACCCTAATGATTGCATCCTATATCGAGGCACGGAACACGAAAATTTGGAAGCTTGTCCTGTGTGCAAAGCGCTACGTTATAAGATTCGGAGAGATGATGATCCTGGTGCTCCCGAGGGGACACCTCCCAAGATGACGAAAGTACCGGCGAAGGTTATGTGGTATTTTCCTATAATACCACATTTGAAGCATTTGTTCAGGAACAAAGAAAATGCTAAGTTGATGACATGGCACAAAAGCGATCGTAAGCAAGACCACATGCTGAGACATCCGGCAGATGGGTCTCAATGGAGAAAGATTGATAGAAAATACAAAGATTTTGCTGGGGAAGCAAGAAACATAAGATTTGGTTTAAGCACAGATGGTTTCAATCCATTTGGTGAGTTTAGCAGTGGTCATAGCACTTGGCCTGTGACACTATGCATGTTCAACCTTCCTGGTTGGATGTGCATGAAGCGAAAGTTCATTATGATGCCGGTGCTAATCCAAGGTCCAAAACAACCTGGCAACGACATTGATGTGTATCTAAGACCATTGGTTGATGAACTATTACTGCTATGGAAGAAAGAAGGTGTACGTGTGTGGGATGAGAATAAGCAAGAGAACTTCAACCTACGAGCATTGTTATTCATTACCATCAATGATTGGCCTGCTTTAAGTAACCTATCTGGGCACTCAAACAAGGGATATCAGGCCTGTACCCACTGTTTACATAAAATAGACGGTATTCATCTGAAAAATTGTAAGAAGGTTGTGTATATGGGTCACCATCGCTTTCTTCCTGAGAAGCATCCCTTAAGGAAGAAATGTTTGCATTGGAAAGGAAAGGCTGATCATCGTACAAAGCCCCCCCATTTTAAAGGTGAGGAGATATTTGAGATGGTAAAGGATCTAAGGGTTGTCTTTGGAAAGGGTGACGGTAATGAACCTGTTCCACATGATGCTAATGGGTGTGCACCAATGTGGAAGAAGAAATCTATATTTTGGGAGTTACCTTATTGGGAAATTCTTGAGGTCCGGAATGCTATTGACGTGATGCACTTGACGAAGAATCTTTGTCTGAATGTCCTAGGCTTCTTGGGTTGTTACAAGAATTCTAAGGATACATTGGAAGCACGACGGGACCTGAAAAATATCCATAGGAATGAAGCACCTCCGATAGAGGTTGATGAGGAAGAAGCAGATCCTGAAGAGGTTGAGGAGGAAGAACAAGATTACTTAGGTCCTGCTAGTTACACCCTGAGCAAGGAAGAGAAGGACATCATGTTTGATTGCCTAAACAGTATGAAGGTTCCATCTGGCTACTCATCGAATATAAAAGGGATAATAAGTATGAAAGATAAGAAGTTCACAAATCTAAAGGCCCACGACTGCCACATGTTGATGACACAGTTACTTCCAGTTGCGTTGAGGGGTGTTCTACCAGAGAAAGTACGATTAGCGCTCGTAAAGCTTTGTGCATTTCTCAATGCAATTTCATAGAAGGCAATCGATCCAAGGAACCTAGTGAAGCTACAAAATGATGTTGTGTAATGTCTTGTCAGCTTTGAGTTGGCATTTCCACCTTCATTCTTCGATATTATGACTCACCTCCTGGTGCACCTTGTGAAAGAGATTACTATTCTTGGACCAGTATACTTGCACAACATGTGGCCTTTTGAGAGGTTCATGTCAGTCCTCAAGAAATATGTTCTTAACCGTGCACGTCCGGAAGGAAGCATCGCCAAAGGATATGTAACTGAGGAGGTCATTGAGTTTTGTGTGGACTTTGTCGACTCAATTGACTCGATTGGGGTTCCAGTATCACGACACGAGGGGAGGCTACAAGGAAAGGGCACCATTGGAAAGAAAGCATGTTTCAGCAATGATACTGATTTGTTCAATAAAGCACACCTAGCTGTTCTGCAACAATCAACCTTGGTGACTTCGTACATTGAGGAACACAAGAAGATTATTTCTTCACAAAATCCAACCAAAATCGAAGCATGGGTTACACGCCATCACTTGGAAAATTTCCCCTCATGGTTGAGTGAACAAGTTATTGGTGATTCCACAATTCACCCACAACTCGCTTTGTTAGCCAGGGGACCTTCTAGCACAATTGCCAAATTCCAAGCTTACGATATAAATGGTTATACTTTTTACACAAGAGACCAAGATCGGAAAACCACACACCAAAATAGTGGTGTCCGTATAGACGCCATGGACAGCAACAATAACAAGAACTTGTATTATGGTGTCATAGAAGAGATATGGGAGCTTGAGTACGGGCCACTTAACATCCCTCTGTTTCTTTGCCAATGGGTAAAACTAACTGGAGGTGGCATAAGGAAAGATCAATATGGAATGACAATAGTGGACCTGACCAAGATTGGTTTCAAAGATGAACCATTTGTCCTTGCCAAAAATGTGCATCAAGTTTTCTATGTCAAGGATATGACTAGCAAACCGAAGAATAAAAATCCCGAAGGACCACAAGAGCCAAAGTGACACATTGTTCTTCCAGGTAAAAGAGTAATCGTGGGAGTCGAGGACAGAACAGACAAATCAGATGACTATGATCAGTTCGATGGCATGCCTCCATTCGCTATCAAAGTTGACCCAAGCATACCGCTTGGAAATGAAGAGACACCGTACTTAGGTCACGACCATGACCAAGGAACTTTCGTCAAGAAAAGAAACTTCAATACTGTACTGTAATGATTAATGTTCAAATCATTTGTGTAATGTTCTATGAGTGTATTCCTTTAGTTATTTGAACTAAAACTTGTTAAAGCCTTTTAGATGCCCTGTGAGAAGTAACCACAAAGTTTGACATTTTTCTTATGTTCTAGGAGACAAATATTGTCGAGTCCGAAAAGAAAGTAATTATTTCAACTATTAAATTATTTTTTATATTGGAAAGTTAAGGCTGTTAACACTTAACTAAATATAATTTTGCATGGTTCAAATATTAAACTTACCATTTTTTAAAAATGTTGCAAAGAGAAAGATTGAGAAAATGAGGAGGGAAAATGGGAAAAGAATTAAAGTCCCGCTCAAAATAGACCTTTAGTCCCGGGTGGTTTTACGAACCGAGACAAAAGGCCACCCTTTTGTCACGGTTCGTTACACGACCCGGGACTAAAGAGGGAAATTTTCCCTTTTGAGACTCCCACGCAAAATCACCCTTTAGTCCCGGGTGGTATCACCAACCGTGACAAAAGGCACCCCTTTTGTCACGGTTCGTTACACGACCCGGGACTAAAGGTGTGTCTATATATAAAAGCAGCGACCCTCCCCCTCCAGCACTTAGCCACTTTTTCGTCCCCGATCCGCCGCCATCGTCGTCGTGGTGTCCTCCTCCTCCGCCGCCACCGCCATCCTCCCCGACTGCCGCCTTCCGCGGCACCCCCCGTCCTCTGCCCCACGGGATTCTCCGCCGCCGCCGGCCTCCCGAAATCCGCCGACGCCCTCGCCCCCCGCCACGCCGCCGGTCCGCCGCCGTCGGCCCCCGGAACGCGGGCGGCTTCCTCCCCGACCTGCCCCGGCCTCCGGGGCTCCCTGATCCCCATACTCCTCGCGTCGGCCTCCTCCCCATCCTCCTCCTCCGCGCCGTCCTCCCCGGCCTCCGGGGCTCCGCCGCCGCGCGCCGCGTGCGTTGCCGCCCGGCCGTCCTGAGCATCGTCGCCTCGTCCTGCTGGTAGGGGCGCCTCACAGTTGTCCTCTCCAATGCCGGTAGGGGCGCGCCTGCCCCCCCCCCCGGCCGCCAGCGTACACCGACCCTGCCCGGCTCACAGTTGTCCTCCCAAATTGGGTCTTGCTGACGCAAGCAAATTAATTGTTTGCGTCAACATTTTTTTTAATTTCTTTTAAATAATTAATTTATGTATAAAATTGTACTAAATATGTCTATAATAATTCTAATTAAATTTGTTTCTCCCTAGCATCGCCGACCGCCATCTCGCCCCGGCTCCCCACTGCCTCCCTCGACGCACCCAAGATCCCGCCGTCGTCTCGCCCCGGCTCCCCACTGCCTCCCTCGACGCACCCAAGATCCCGCCGCCGTCTCGCCCCGGCTCCCCACTGCCTCCCTCGACGCACCCTAGGATCCCGACTCCCCTTCTCCTCGCCGACTGCGGTAGGCGACACTATTGTATATTCCCCTTCTCGTAGAAATACATAGAAATTATTGTATATTCTCATAAATTCGTGTCGATTCATAGAAAATTAGTGTTTATTCTACATGGATACTAGAAATACATAGAAAATTAGTGTTTATTCTACATGGATACTAGAAATACATAGAAATTATTGTATATTCTCATAAATTCGTGTCGATTCATAGAAAATTAGTGTTTATTTTACATGGATACTAGAAATACATAGAAATTATTGTATATTCTCATAAATTCGTGTCGATTCATAGAAAATTAGTGTTTATTCTACATGGATACTAGAAATACATAGAAATTATTGTATATTCTCATAAATTCGTGTCGATTCATAGAAAATTAGTGTTTATTCTACATGGATACTAGAAATACATAGAAATTATTGTATATTCTCATAAATTTGTGTCGATTCATAGAAAATTTCTGTTAATTCTAGATGGATAACAATGACAACGATGAAAGGATTATGGAGGAGATTATTGCTGGCGGTGCAAATGCCTTTGCATCCTACACGGACGAGGAAATTATTCTAAATATGATTGGTCAAGGAGGCGTCGCCGCCGATGACTTTGCAAATAACGAGGAAGACATAGCCGCCGACTCAGAAAATAATGACGACCTTGAGGATGCTAATGCAGAAGGTTCCAACGAGGTATACATATCATGCATTAAGTTCATTAGTATTAATTCGATAACCCATTTCTTGTATATTCTCATAAATTTATGTCGATTCATGGAAAATTACTGTTAATTCTTGTAGGCTTCTGGATCGACGACGAAAAAGTCCAAGAGAGGTCGTGCACAACTAATCGTCGGCGATGTGATGTATCGTATCACAGAGGTGTCAGAGCTTGGCCAGCCTGTTGCTCCAAAAAAAGTCAAGGACAAGTTCGTGTCTCAATGAGGGGCAATTGTAAGGGACAACGTGCCCATCAAGTATAGAGAATGGAAGGGAAAACCAAGTAATCCATACGTGGTTCCAGACTCAGTAAAAGACTAGCTGTGGAATGATGTGCTAAAACACTTCGCACTTCCTGAAGGCGTCGACGCAAACCTTGTTAAAGGTTGGACTCTAGTGAAGATGGCAACTCAATTTCAGAATTTCAAGAAGAAGTTGAATAGAGATTTTATCAAGAACAACCGAACTCCAAATTGGGACGAATATCCGAAGATAAAAGATCACTGGAAGTCCTTTGTTGAATACAAGAAAAGTGAAACTTTTGCCCAAAAAAGTGCCCAAGCAAAGAACAGTGCTAGTAAGAAAGGGGAGTACAACCATCGTCTTGGTCGAGGTGGTTACGGGTAGCAATTCCCAAGTGGCGGAAGATGGAACAAGACCTTATCGCCAAAGGTATCATATTAGTAGTCTTTCACTGGCCCGAAAGATCGAAGAATTGGTATTATGCGCATGGAGGCAGATTGAACCCGGATGATGGTACCCTTGAATTCCTGCCCACGTTACGAGAGAAGGCACTTGAGTTAATGAACAAAATAGAAGATGTCAAAGCTGGTAGATTGAAGGTTGATAGAGAAATGGATGAGCTCACTATGGCACTCGGGAATCCAGAACACCCAGGACATTGCAGGGGCTACGGGGTAGTGCCGTGGAAGTATGCCTTCAAGGGAAACCTCGATAGCTATAGAAGCCGCAAAAGAAGAAAAGAGCGCGAAGAGGATCATTGGCGCCAAATGATGGAGCAAAGACTTAAAGAACAAGATGAAAAGATGCAGGTAGAGATTGAACGGCGACTGGCCGTAACGATATCTAAAATAGCCCAAACTGGAGCACTACCTGAAGTACCTCTGGATCCCGTCATTAGCCCTTCCGCTCGGAAAAGCAGTTGTGCTTCTACCGAGGTTGTACCAGGTGCTTGCATAGAGGTCGCACCGGGTGCTTGCACAGAAGGCCCTGAAGAGTCGAGGGCAATCGAAGGAGTTCCAGTGGATGACAACCAACAATACCCGGTGGATTTTCTCTGTCGGTGCACCCCATGTGAGCTGCACAAGCCATTCGGCGACATCACAATGCAGGTGGCGTACGGAAGTGCTTTTGCGCATTTTCCTGGACAGACTAGCCACGGCATGTTGATTCCACCCGGCTACGCCTCGGTTTCTGTGGATGAGATTTGTCAGCCACAATTTGAAGATTTAGAGCTAGACATCCCAGGAGGTGACGGGGAAAGGACACTCAAGGATGCGGTTCACGGTATCATATTGTGGCCCAAACGTTACATTATAATCCCCCAGATGGAGGGATCAATCCCTCCTACAGATCCCCCGCAGTCGCGACCATCATCATCTCCTAGGTCGTCCTCACGACCTTCAATATCAACTCGCTCACCGTCTACACAAGAACCATTATTCAATTCCGGAGGTGCGAGCTCCAGCCATGATATTGACATCAATCCCGAATCACCTCCAAAAAAGCAGAAAAAACCAATGGCGGCAAAGCAAGCACCGTCAAAAGCACAAAAAAACACCGCAGCACTGCAGAAAAAACCGCCCAGCCATGAAAGCGCATCAGAAAAACCGCCCAACCACCAAAGCATATCAGAAAAAACCGCGAAACCACCGCAGAAGAAACCACCGCAGAAAAAACCACCTAGCCACGAAAGCACAACCGAAAAAACCATCGGAGCACAATCTTCCAACCCAGTGCAACCACCAAAACCACCAATGATAAAGAAAATGGTTGAGCCCATCAGCAAAAGGAAGCTAGCATGGGAGACGACAGAAGAAGAAGGAAAAACAATGATCGGTGCCCAACATGTGCATGAATTTTTCAACAATCTGAATACAAAACAGCAACAGAGGGAGCTAGAGAAGACCAAACAACTAGATCCGTCAAAACTTGGGTTTTTCAAACTAATGAGTGAAAACAGCAAGAAATTGATGATGCCCATACTGGCGTCGACGTCGTCTAAAGAAGATGCGTCGATGAGGAAACAGACTTACGTTCCCTCCGGCCTCAATGCACAGGAACGAGCTGTACCAGAAATGCCTACACAAGAAGTAGTGAAGCTCCTTGGTTTCATGGAAGAAACAAGGATGCCTTTAGGTGTTGCACTCGGCCATGAAGAACCACCCCGGGATCCAAGTTTCGAGTATAGATGGCCCTTTCAGCTAGGAAAACCTCTTGTCAGGCCAGAACTAGTACTTAAGCTCTCACCTGAGATGTACAAATTTCATGAGTGGTACATGCGGCAATCACTGAAAGGCGTACATAACATAGCTATGCTTGCTGCACCCGAAGATTTTGCCACTGAAGGCAACAAGGTGGTCTGGCTGGATTTCAAAGATATTTATGAAGTTTACCATCAAGACACCCTGAATACCGATCTTATCGTCGCTTGGTGTCTGTAAGTGGCGTCTTTTTTTATGTTTATTAATTAAATTATTACATATGTGGATTTACTAATTAAATTTGTATTTCCTTTTTGGTAGCCTGCAAAAACATGAGATGCAAAAAAAGAATATTGCCATTATTGGTTTCATGGACCCATCAAAAGTCAACGAGTTTGAGGTCAAGCATCAACCAGACACAACAATCGCGATAATCTATAGGACCTTGTCTAGGTTTCATGACAAGGATCTCATACTACTACCTTACAGCTGCTAGTATGTGCAATTGCCATCTAATTGTCTTTGCTAATTCTATTTAGTTCTAATTTGTATGACTATTATGACCATGTATGTACAGTTTCCACTGGATTCTTATGATCATTCAAGTCGACAATAGCAGCGTCATGGTGTGGGATTCATTGAGAAAAAACCCCACAAGTTACCAAAACCTTCAAGATATGTTTCAAGTGTAATAATTCTACCTAAGACATTCTTTTAAATGCAATATTTATTTATTTATATATTTATTTATTTATTTATATTTATTTATATATATATATTCTTTTACCCGCAAGTTACCAAAACCTTCAATATTTGTTTCAAGATATGCTTTTACTAACACATTATCTCTCATTAATTTTCCTCAGAGCTTGGCAAAAATTCATTGCAGAGAAAGAAGGTGAATTTAACCTAACAATTACATTCTATACTGATTATCCGGTACGTAATCCAAATAACAACTTCAGATTTGAGAAAATTTAAATTTATCACACTTATATTTCATAACATTTTCTCCTATCCACTTTAGTGTTTGAGACAGGAACAAGGAAATAATTTATGTGGATACTATGTCTGTGAGCACATACGATGTTTGGCAAGTGCAAAGTCCGGAAATTACGATGTAAGTTAATTAAATAAACCTATTAATAATACATCATTTCCTAATATATTAACATATTTGCACATTATACAGATGCTTCTATATTTAATTGTTGGGTGTAATATATTAACATATTTGCACATTATACAGATGGATATGGTTAAGGACGAGGTCATTCAGAAGGATCGTCTTTCGGCGATTCAAGAAAGTCTCTTGGGATTCATCCATGAGGAGGTGGTTATGCCAACAGGAAAACATTATTATGATGCATCCAAAAAATCTAATAGAGACTAGAAATTTGAAGTGAACAATATTTTGATGTATAAATACTATCTATTTTGATGTGTATATTTCTAAGTTTATGTAAGTTTATATATAAGTCTAACTTCAAAAACTTTATATATAAGTCTAACTGCGTATATGGTATATATAGACAGGTATATACCTATATACATGTTCAAATACGTATACGTGCATATACGGGTTAGACAACAATTAGAATATACGCTCAAATAGAAAACCAAAAAAAAGAGAAACGAGACCCTTTAGTCTCGGTTGGTATTACCAACCGAGACTAAAGGGGGTGGGCGCAGGTGCTGGCGTGCCCCCCCCTTTAGTCCCGGTTCGTAATACCACCCGGGACTAAAGGAGCCTTTAGTCCCGGTTGGTTCAACCGGGACTAAGGGGGGGGCCTTTTGTCTCAGAACTTTAGTCCCGGTTGGACTTGAGAGACCTATACCCCTCTCCAACCGGGACTAAAGCCCCTCTCCCTACCAGTGTTCCTATTGTTCAATGGAGCCACCCCTTCTTTTTTGGCGGTCAACGGGGGGGGGGGGGCATCCCCACCTGAATTTCATTGATGGGCTTTTGAGCAAGCCAAAGTCTTACAACACATGAGGTTCAACAATTTTACAATAAACCCAACCCGACATGACACCTGGGAGGAGGGTAGACCAAGCTAGGACACCAGGAGAGACAACTATCACTCCTTGATGGAAGCCACCACCAAAACAACATACTTGTTGGGTACACACAACCATTGCCCCTCCACACCACCTCTTGTAGCTACGCCGCTCCGCTGTCACCCTCCATCTAAGGGTCAGAGCAACAAAGAGGGGACTCAAGGTGGCGGGAGTGGCGCAAACCAAGGCTCACCGAAAACGATGATCTTCCTTTCGATGCGGATGAAACCACCTTTGAAAGCATACCCGGGCTCCCACTTACCAACATCCAACGTCGTGCAAGGGGAGGAAACCTCACGGGAATGGTGGATGAGTGGAAACACCCCCTGGCATAGAATGGAGCCACCCCTGCAATGCCACCCCTACCTTCTGGCCAGGGCATGTGTTGGTAGGTATGGTGCGTAGATGGGTTAGCGTTCGGGGCATATGCAACAGCTGGTGGAGCATGAAGGTGATCTAGAGCCACCTTTGAAAGCATACCCGGGCTCCCACTTGCATATTTACGTTAATATAGTGATAAGTAATTTGGGACGCGTGGAGTAGTGTGAAAAGCTAAGCTGTTCTTACACTCTCACTCTCACTTTCATGTCCACCTCCGCGTTTTGATATGCACACCAGCTCTGCCCAACTTCTGAATTAGGTGAATCATACAACTATCTTATTAACTTATATTAGGAAGTCATACACATACAAATGTTCACATCGATATGTGTATACATATAATCGCACGTACAAATGATTGGTTATTACTGGCTTGATTTATTTCAACGATGATAGTTTGCAGAAAATAACATATATAACTGATATACGGTTTACTATGGTGACTATGCCACTACTTGTGTCTGCTGCTGGCCAAGGAAAGGGTAGTCTGTGTAGCCAACCACAGGATCGGAGGTATAAAACGTACTCCTATCATACTTGTTCAGATCCGCCTTCTTCCGGAACCGCTCCGGTAGGTCAGGGTTCGCCAGGAATAGATGCCCGTATGAGACCAGGTCAGCATAGCCCTCTCTGACCACCCTATCCCCTTCCTCCTGATCGTACCCTCCATTCACCATGAATGTTCCCTTGAACACCTTCCTGAACGTCGAAAGGCGAATACCAATATTGTCGTCACCATTGACACACTTCCTCGGCTCGACCATGTGGCAGTAGAGAACGCCGAGCTTGTCCATGAAGTGGACAAGGTGCAGGGCCTGAGCCTCTGTGTCGGCGTCCGTGCAATTCGTGTAGCCAGCAAACAGGGAGAGGCGCACGCCAATGCGGTGCGCGCCGACCTCATCCACCACAGCTGCTATGACCTCGGTGGCGAGGTGGGAGTAGCGGTTGTCGAGGCTTCTGCTGCTGCCGTCCTTGAGCCCGTCGTTGTGCAGAGGCTGGGAAGAATTCAGTCTTGCAGTGTCCATAAAAAAAAGCCCCGGTTGACGAGGAACCCATTGCCAGCGTGGATCTCCACACCGTCGAAACCTTTGAAGTAAGAGCAACTCCAACAGTCTCTGTATTTTGTTAGCTAAATTTGAAGATTATAGCTCTTTGTAAAAAATAGAAAACTGGTTAAACTCATTGATAAACCAACAGACTCTTTAATTTGGACTCTCCATAATAAGTGGGCTCCACATGTCATTCTTTTACCACTCTCAACCCCACATGTCATCCCCACCCACCCCAACCTTATCCATCTCGGAATCCATCCCCCACCTCTCTGCCCCCGCCTGCGGCTCGCCGCTCTCCTCCTGCACCGTAAGCCGCTCTCATGGCCCAGAATGAGAGGCAGGAGGGCGGGAAGCAGAATCGGCGCGAGGAGAAGGGCGGGAGGGATCATTCCGCGGGAATCGTAGTTTTTCCGAGGGGGGTGACCTCGCCAAAGGTCGCGAGCGGCCGGGGGAATTTGGCGAGGGAGTTTAGCGAAGATGGAGTTTAGCGCATCTGTTGGAACAGTGTTTTTGTGACTTTTTTTATTTTTTGGCGATAGAAAATGATTTGAAGAGGTTGTTGGAGTTGCTCTAAGTACGTACCACAAATTATTACAAATTGGCATTTGTAAATTTTGCAAGACTAGTTCTAGACGAACAAAATGAGGAATCATCACCAGCTCTGATGGCATTTCTGGCAGCGACCTGGAAGTCCGGCACCATTTGCGGTATCTCTTCCTCTTCAAGCCTTGCAGGGTTCCCAAGCTCTGCAGCTGCACGTACGATAGTAACATTGATATGAGGATGGAACAATGGAATCCAGAGTTCGTGGAATACCAAAACCTGAAAGAGAAACACAGAGTGGAGGACTGAAACTGAACAAAAATTAACAACCAGTAGTGGTTGACTTGCGGCCTGTGTGCCAGAGCTGGCAGAAGAAGAGGGCGCCCTTGGCGTGCACAGCATCAACGACGGGCTTCCAGGCCTCCACCTGCTCCTCGCTCCAGAACCCGGGCATATGAGGGTACCCTGTCGCCGTCTCCGAGACCGCGCTGGTCTCCGGGAAGAGGAGCATTGTGAAAGAACTCACGCTCTAGGGTAAGTGCAGTTGCCTATCTTGGCTCGCTGCGTATGCATGTGAATATATGGGCCAAAGGCCAACGAATTACAGGAGATATTGTTTACAACTTGATTCCCAAGGCACTCGGTTTAAACTAGATACAACTCTATCTACAACTAACCGAGTTCCTTGTAGATCAGGACAGATACACACACAGGCATATCGTTGTTACATAGGAGTCTATCAATTGTAACAGCCTCCCTCAATCTCAACCGGGTTGACAAACTAGATTGAGATTGTCTCTGAACGTAACTTCTCGAAAAACCTTGTTCCCAAAGCTTCAGTGAACCCATCTGCTAATTGATCTTTAGTAGAGATGAACCTAATGCTTATTTGTTTCCTGGCAACTCTCTCTCTTACAATATGAAAATCGATTTCAATATGCTTGGCTCTAGCATGAAATACCGGGTTAGCGGATAAATAGGTTGCTCCAAGATTGTCACACCAAAGTAATGGAGGAACCTTCAATTTTACTCCTAACTCCTTCAATAGTGCTTCAACCCAAATCAGTTGGGCAGTAGCACTGCCCAAAGACTTATACTCAGCCTCAGTTTGATCTTGAGACTGTAGCCTGTTTCTTGGCACTCCATGATATGAGATTAGGACCAAAGAAAACAGCAAATCCACCTGTCGATCTCCGATCATCAACACTTCCTGCCCAGTCTGCATCAGAGAATGCACTTAGCAAATTTGAGGGTGACTTTGTTATCTTGATTCCAATGCCACTAGCACCCCTAACATATCTCAAAATTCGTTTGACTGCAGTCCAGTGTGACGAAGTAGGAGCATGTAGAAATTGACAAACTTTATTGACAGCAAATGCTAGATCAGGCCGTGTAAGGGTAAGATACTGCAATGCCGCTACAATGCTTCGATATTTAGTAGCATCTTCTGGAGATAACAACTGACCATCCTCTTTGGATAATTTTTCCATTGGTGCTAAAGGAGTTGAAGCTGACTTACAAGTTCTCATACCAACTCGGTCTAGGATATCACCAGCATATTTTTCTTGCTTTATCAGTATGCCTCCCTTGATCGGCTCAACTTCAACTCCTAGAAAGTAGTTCAGCTCTCCAAGATCTTTCAGTGCAAATTCTGCTTTCAAGTCCTTGAGTAAAGCTGAAACAGCCTCTGTAGATGAGCTGGTCACAATAATGTCATCAACATAGATAAGCATATATATAACAATGCCATTTTTTGAGTAAATAAACAGGGAGGTATCTGACTTAGAAGGATTGAACCCAAGATCACATAATTTTGTGCTTAGCCTTGCATACTAGGCTCTAGGCGCTTGCTTAAGTCCATAAAGAGCTTTATCGAGTCGACAGACATAATGTGGTCTCTTTCAGTCCTCAAAGCCTAGTGGTTGTTTCATATACACCTCTTCTTCAAGAATGCCATGAAGAAATACATTTTGTACATCTAGTTGTCGTAGACACCAACCTCTTGACACAACTACTGATAGTACTAATCTGATTGTAGCAATCTTCACAACTGGGCTAAATGTATCCTCGTAATCTAACCCATACCTTTGCTTGAAACCTTTCGCTACTAACCTTCCCTTATGTGGATCTATACTTCCATCAACTTTTCGCTTTATTTTCAATTCCCATTTGCAATCAATGATATTCATACCTTTCTTATATGGGACGAGATGTCATGTGCCATTCTTGTGAAGTGCACCAATTTTTTCTTGCATAGCTTGTTTCCACTTGGGATCCCCAAGAGCCTCATCAATATTCGATGGTTCTCTTGTAGAACTATAGTTTGCATAATGTACAATACCATCTGTATAAATTTTCGATTTCAAAATACCGCTTTGGGATCGAGTCTTAGGATGTGGCGCAGGCTGTACAACAGTGTCGCTTGCCACACCGGATCCGGTCACAGTCGATGTCGGAAGCTCCTGGGTTGCGAGGGGCTCTCGCCGGACGCCACATGCTCTGGGAGAGCGTGTCCTTCCTGTGCGATGTTCAACGACACCAGGTGTCGCTCCTGGAAGTACCGTAGGGGCTGTAAGCGGATCCGCCTGGGATCCGGTGTCCGTCAGATTCGCCCCGCCGACCGTGCCAGGTGAATCCACCTAGATTTCAGTGTCGGCTCTGTCGTTTTGCTCCTGGCCACCAATTGTGCTACTAAGTGAACCATTCTGACCAGATTTTTCTCCAATTTCCTGCAGATCAATTTCTTCTATCTCCTGCTCATCAATCACAATATTCTCATGGTCATGAGGGTTAGTATTAGACAAATATTGATCATTACTACCTATTCCCCCATGATTGAAGCTGAGGAGATGTTTAGGAAGTAAAGAAATTTCTTGGCGAAGCCTAGCCCCAGCGTTTTCATGGAGAGATGCGAAAGGAAAAACTTCTTTGTCAAAAATTACATCTCGTGAAATATAGATTCGGCCAGTGGCAATATCTAGACATTTGAACCCTTTATGACGAGAACTATACCCAAGAAAGGCACACCTCTTTGATCTGAAAGCAAGCTTTCTGGAATTGAAAGATCGGAGGTTGGGCCAGCAGGCACAACCGAAAACTCGAAGGAATGAATAATCTGGCTTTTCATTAAGAAGAAGTTCAGCTGGTACTTGATAGTTTAGAATTTTGCTTGGAAGGGGATTTATAAGGTGGGTTGCTGTTAGGAAGGCTTCATCCGAGAACTCTAGGGGCATGGAAGCATTAGGTAGCAAGGCTAAACCTACTTCAACTATATGTCTATGCTTTCTTTCAGCCACACCATTTTGTTGATTGGCATGTGGACAAGATACTCGATGGGCAATGCCAATTCACTGGAAGGAGGAGTTTAACCTTTCATACTCTCCTCCCTGTTGACGGTCGTTAAGTCCCTATTTTTGACCGTCAACTTCGGATAAAAGTTACTCCATGAGAGTGTGCACCATAGATATAGGGTTATAATCTAACAAATTCCACAAGCTTTGGTGTATATTTTGTTGCAGGTGAAAATGAGCAAATATAGAATAAAATATGGCATTATCACAAACAATCTCAAATGCCTATTTGGACTACACCATTGCGACGGGCTCATCGAGACTTTGGAGCTCGGATGCAAAAGATATTAAAGGAACAATAAATCATGGGATGCTGACGTCATCATGACGTCAACACCTCGCCCACCGTACACAGCTGCGCGGGAACACACCAGAGGCAGCCACGTGGCGCGGCGGAATTGGCCGGCCGGACCGCACCGCATGCACCCGCGGGCGTGTGCGGGAGGCGCCCCGCGTGTCCACGCGGCGCACCCCCGTTGGCCGCCAGCCGTGCCGCCGGCGGACGCGTGCGGGCGCGCGCGGGAGCTGGCCCGACCGGGACACGTGGCGCCCGCGGGGTGGCCAGGGCGAGGTCGGTTGGCTGGTTTCACTGGTTTGGCCGGATTTTCCTATTTTTAGCGCAGGTTTTCGCCTGGCTCACCCGGTTCAAGGCCTCAGGATGCAGTTTTCTTCCGGTTTTCTTCTCCACCATCTCCAGGACACTGTTCACGTGCACCCACCGCCCTGGGGAGGTCGGTTGGCCCCTGGAAAGAGGGGGAGGACCTCCACTCTCCCAAGTTTCCTCCCCCTATAAATAGAAGCCCCATTCCTCACTTCAAAAGACAAACAGAGGAGCAGAGATCAAGCAAAGCTCTACCAAAATTAGTGTTAGAATTAGGTGAGAGTTGAGGTGCGAGTCCGGGAGAAGCCGGAGTTGTCGGCTTCCTCCCTTCCTCTTGTACCTCGGCGGATGCGGCTCCACTTCGAGTAACATCCAAGTAACTCTTAGGCATTCTGGATTTATTTAATTAATTAAGTTCAGCTTTATTATTTATGCTTGTGGGATCCTTGCTTTGATTAGTGTTCTAGTAATTGCAAAGCTAGAATAGTAGTCACTAGAGTAGACGTGGTGTCTAGTCTTGCGATTACCTCAGAGTACACCTAGTGGCACGGATTGTTGTGGTAGCCCTAGGTGGTGACAGCCCAGACGGCCTACGTAGTCCACCACGTGAGATCCACTAGACGGCCGTGTGCTGTGGACCTGTGCATGTGTGGCACATTGGGCGGGTGCAGGCGTGGTACCGGCAGGCCACAGCCGGCAGCCCTGCATGGCCGCCTGCATGCTTCAATTGATTTTTTAATCATTCGCATAGATTGAAGCTGACTACGTAGTATATAGGCATCAACGATTTTATTATAATGTGAAGGTTGTTAGATTTGAATCTTGGACCTCATCGATTGGCATATAGAATTTGTCAATTGGCAGCAACTAATTTCTAAAGTTCGATAATTGAGTCTGCAGGTGCTTAATTTACCTTGGTTATGAGTTTTTTAATTAAGTCCTTCCATCATTTTTATAGTGAGTTAATATTTATATTTTTCTGTTGTTGTTCAAGTGAATATTAAGTTAATGTTCATCTCTTAAAAAATGTAGGTTTGATCACTCCTCTCATTCTTAGGTCTGATATATACATTTTTAAGATTTACTCTTCTCCATGTGTCTGAAATTGCACTAGAAATTGTTTGGGGATCAGAATTTGAGGTTGGGGTTGGGGTTGAATAGGTTAGTGTTGGGCAGCGAAGGAGGGCAACGGTGGAGGTGGTGGTACACTGCCAGAGGGCGGGCGGTAGGCCTGCGGGGGAGCTCTGGTCACCGAACTTGAGGAAGAGAGTTTGGAGTTAGGATTTGGGGCATCTGGTTTGGGGGTTACCTTATTGTCCTGGCTGTAGAGGAAGCTTCGGGTGGCTCACCGGGTGGCTGTGGAGGTGGGAGAGACGGCAGCAAAGTGAAGGTGACGAGGGCGCTGTTGGAGCCGAGCGGTGGGCGACCCCCGGTGGGTGGTGGAGGCGACGGGGATGTCAAACCCCAACGAGTTAGCGTTGGTGGCGGAGGATGACAGCGGCAAATACAGCCGAAGCCAAGCGGGAGGTGGTGGGAGAGAGGGTGTTTCACATCCAGGTGGGATCGTTAGTTCACGAATTAACGGTGCTAAAAGGTGATCAAAGGATACTCTATTTCTCAGTTAACTGATGCGGAGACAGACCCATATTTTTTTATTGAAAACTAACATAAATTCTTTAAAACAACGACTTAATCATGTAAATGTAGATTCTATTTATTATATAAAAACATAACACGTGCGACACGCACGTGCAAGATTACTAGTTACCAGAGATGGGTGACACAAAGTGCTTACACATCGCCGAGAATTCCAATAAGATTTGCCGAACAGTAAAGGAATCATGAGAAGATAACACTAGTACTGTAGCTCTGTACCTTCACTACCAATAACATCTCTTTACAATTAAACAAATCAATTGGTGCTTATGTGACCTATATATAACCTACGTGCTCTTGCTCTCAAGCGCTGAACCAGCAATCACTGCTACAATATGCACAGTTAAGCCTCTTGGCACCGACGATTGGGAAGGATCAGAACGGGTATAGTATATCATAGTGTATCCCGGCCAGTATAAGGTAAGGACACTGTTGGGACTTGGGACACCACTGCTCTGGCTAGAGGTCAGTGCCGTCTCTATCTTTGGAAGGCCAGACACGACACGTACGTGCCTACGGGTGGTAGTAGGCCATGACCTTAATGCATCCTTCACAATCCAACTAAGCTCTTTTATTTTCTTAGTTCAAAATTGAATAGAATTACAGTCTGATCCTTATAGGGTCCGATCCTTAAATTTCTTAGTACAAAATTAAGGGTCCGTTACCACCCCTAGGCACAAGCGGCTCGCGGCATGATCATAACCTCGTGCTTGTCCATTAATGAGGTTGTAGGTTTAGCTTCTACCTCAAAAAATTTTGAGAAAAGAATCTTGTATGTATGGAGTATTAAATAAAAAAAATTTGTAAAATTTTTTCAAATAAGTGCAACTTTGCGTGACAAATCTAATAACCATAATTAACCTATAATTTGATATAGTAATGCTACAGTAAACATCATCTAGTCATATGGTAAAGACATCATTAGATTCGTCTCGCGAATTAACAAAGAGTTGTGAAGATAATTTTGTAAATTAACTTTATTTAATATGCCTAATTAGCCGATAAGGAGTTTGAAAAAATTTTCAACCCCCATCTAAACACATATTCACGTCTTTTTCTTCTTCTTTCGAATAACAACTCCAGGCATATCGTTGAACCGCGACATGTCATTGTTGGGGAATTGGGCAAAAACCGTTCACCCTCGAAACGTCGGAATACGAAATTTGTGAATGGTTTCATGGATGTGCCTCAGGGCGGAAAGTCTGCTTCATAGCATGGGAATATTCGTGAAGAAGTAATGCTGATTTTGCACAATTCGTGAATTCTCTAACATCGAGCGAGATGATTGTCGAATTGACTTTTGGATTGCAGATCGGCTGTCTGTTTCAGGGCGAATGGAATCTGGTGAAATCATTGAGTCGCGAATCTGCGAACTTCGGGAACATGACAAATTCGTGAAGACATGAATTACCGAACTTCGGGAATATTGGGGAGTCTGAGATTCGCAAGTCTTGATGAATGGGGATCTGCATGAATGAGGCTTCGGGAACTAATAGAAGGCCAAGTCAAAGACGTCATCTCAAAAAGTCCGGGTTTGAGGTGTGAACTATTGGCAGGCTTGTAAATGTATGAAATTAGCCCCGCAAATCACGGGATGTAAAAGACATTCATGTACATGTTCACATTAGGAATATTCTTTAGATTCGAGGGTAATCTCGGAATGTAAAAGTCCCTTCGTCTTCCTATAAAAGGGGGCGCGAGGGCACGTGTAAAGGGATTCACAACTTTTGAGACGAGTACAGACTTTCGGGGATTCCTTGTCCCCTACCTCTTCACAACCTTCGTGTATTCGTTCTGAAATCTCGTGTTCGGGGACTCCATCCGATTTTCGGACCCCCCAACATTGGCGCCCACCGTGGTTTCAGCCGAAAAACAACTCACGATACCTCCACAGAAAAAGTCCAAGAAGAACACACCCACTGAGGCTGACCAGGAAGATCATCACATCGCAGAGGACAATGGAAACTCTCTCACTGCAGAACCTTCGCAGATTTCAGACCAGGAGAGGAGAGCAAAACTTGAAGCCCTACAGAAGGCACGAGCTGAGAAAACAGCGCACACTTTGGAAGCATTTGCTGAGGAAGAAGCTGATGAAGAAGATGATGAAGCTATTGACAGAGAATTGGAGAGAGTACAGCAAAAAGTACAGCAACTTCAGAAAGAGAAGGACAGATTCGCAAACCAGCTGGAAGCAAAAGAAAGGCTTCAGAGCAGTTGCGCGAAGAGCGCTTCCCAAAAACCTTATTCGCCTTCTCCCTGTGCAGGATCACAAAGACGACGGTTCCGGAGACCTGCTCGCCCGATCGCTGGTGCACGCGAATGACCGGGCTGGAGTCTTGGCGACGGCGACGCAGCAGCGAGAAGAGGCAAAATCTAACTCGTATAGATCACCTTAGAGATACCCTTACTTGGGGCCTTCCCATGTGGTAGTCAATGATGCGTCCTTTTCATGAGGGGTTCGTCCATATTTATTAGGAGAAAAACTCCCAACACACTTGTCTATTAGCAATGTGGAACTAATAGATGGTGTACCCTTTAACGCTAATGGGCCTTTGAGATTTATTCAGAATTATTTATATGGGCCTGGTCCATATATCTAACAGGAGCTCAAGCGCACACCAATGGTGCACAAACGTAGAGACACAAGGTTTTCCGGCGACGAACACCGTGGCCGCGCAAACGGCCTGTATCTTGGCTATTTGTTTCATTGCTTCACTCGGCTCACACTACTAGGGAAACACACATTTGTACCGGTTTATAACCCTCATTAGTACCGGTTTCCAAACCGGTATTGTTCTGCCGGTACTAATGTGAAGTCACATTAGTACCGGTTTTGGAAACCGGTACTAATGTGGGCATTAGTACCGGCTGGTAATGAGGGCCGGTACTAATGTGCCCGCCCCCGGCGACGTGGCATGGGGCACATTAGTACCAGTTCTAATTGCCAACCGATACTAATTTTTTTTGTTTTTTCTTTTTCTTTAATGTTTTCTGGTTTATTAATTCTATCGTATTTACGTATACTAATCCTAATGCTTGATACGCTATAATATATATTCGTGTGCCATATAAAATATTTGAGATAATACTATACATGCATACGTATATATGTACTAGTATAATATAATATTATACTAGTACATATATATTATACTAGTACATATATACGTATGCATGTATTATCTCAAATCCGGTAGTTGATCCCATGCAAAAAACATATATAATATTGTGTATACAGAAATACGAAAAATATATATTAGTGTATATAATACATTGCATCAAAGGTTAGCAAGATTTAATATTAGTTTTTTTTGCTTCCTGAAGATTGGTCTTTTGCAGAGCTTTTTCCTCTCTTGCTCCCCTGCTTAGTCGACTCTGCTTGTTCCGTCGACTTCCCAGTTGCTTTTGCAGTGGACTTCCCCGATGTTTCTTCCGTGGACTTCCCCGTTACAATCACAGATGATAAGCCTGAGTAGAATTCTCCACCTGGCGTAATCACCTCATCCAGAAGAAATCCGCAAAGTTGTTCTTGAATTAACCGGATTCTTTCCGACTCGAGGAACCCCTGCTTGATGTCATCAATCTATGAAAGAACATGAACAAAGAATAAGAACTAGTACAAAAAAGAACATGGACAAATAAGAACTACATGCATGTGTCGTTTAGTTTAGTGGGCGCACCCTGTCTTCAAGGTTGGTACCTCTTCCGATGCTTGAAAAGGTATGCATGAACTCGCATACATAGTATCCGCACAGATTGGTACCTGAAGGTTGTGTCAAGCACTACACATGTGCGAAAACAAGGTTATGAAATATGTTTAATTATATTGGAAGACATGAGATATGCGGACTAGCAGAATACACATACAGGGAAATCATAGTGGAAATAAAGGTTCTCTTTGTATGTTCCCGGGTGCTCTACACAGAGGCGAGTCCATGCAAGTTTGATCATCTCTACGACATCTTGATATGCGCTTTTGTCTGATGTTGCCCTCAAAGAGTCGAAGATGAAGACCTTGCTTAGAGACGAACAGAATGCAAAAAGAATCTAGTGGAAGCTGTGCATACGTGTAGAAGTATTAGTTTCTTGAAATATATATGCAATATCATTTGAAAACCGATAAAATAGATGAGATACACGTTGCTCACCCGAAGTTGTATGGCAGAAGTATGATACCCTTCTTATGGTGTATTTCTAGATACAAATATATATACTCCAATGTGTCCAGCTCCCATTTTCTGACACAAGTCTGATTTATCATTAGTGGATCCATGAAGCCGACGTCCTTTATTCCTCTCCTCCTGCACCGCTGCATCTCAAAGCTGCATGATTGAAATTAAATTCAAATTAAACACAAGTTAAGATAAGGTAGAATGGCTAGATCATTGTTTTCGAGACTTACAGAGTCCAGCAAGCGATGAGTCCTGAGTCAATTGCATCTTGATTGAATAAGAACCAAAATTGGTCAAATTCCACAGCAAAAGTTTGTCGGCCACGGAAATAATGTTGATCATCTATGGTAATTTCCACATAGGTTACACCTCTTGCTGACGCAGCCATGTACCAATCGTGTAGTTCATGCATTCTCGTTGGAAGATACGGCACCAACTGCGGCCACACAAGAGGTTTACCCAACTCATACTTCGGTCTATTTGCCCCTTCATGTATTGGGATTGGTTCGTCCCCTCGAATTTGACCAGGAGTCAGACCTGATTCCTTATTGAATACAAGCATATGCTGCTCTTGCGAAGAAAGCACCTTGATGGGGGAGACAGATTGCTTTGACTGGGTGCCTAGTTGTGGAATAGATTTAGCTTCATTCGCCAACTTCTTCTGTTTGTCAATCTTGAGTGCCTGTCTGTCATAGTCACTCAAAGGAGGTGGCTGGGCATTTATTCGTTTCTCCTCCTCCATTTTCTTCATGAAGCGATGAAATTTGACCCGGTCAAATGGTTTCTCAACAGGTGGCTTCTTCGCTTTGAATATTTGTCTATCAAGTTCAGCCCGCACTGAAGCATCTAGCTCCTCCTGAGTCTTCTGGTAAGATAATTTCGGTTGAGGCTTCTTCGGCCTGGGCTTCGTCTGCTTCTTTGGAGGAGGGGGCGGAGGATGATGCGTAGCTCGTCGTTTGGTACCCTTGCCCTGTTGCTGAGGCGGCGGACTCTCGCTTGGGTCCCGATCAACTAGAGGACTCATGCTTCCTGTTGGAGATGAGGGTAGCTGATGATCTTCGCCTTCAGGCACGGGGGTGTGTAGATGAGGCTTCAGGAAGAGGTGCTTCCGGTGAGGGTAGGGGTGCTTCTTTGACCGGTTCCGTAATCTTTATGTGAGCCTTGGCCCACAATACCCAACCATGCACGGTATCTCCAAGCACCTCTTCCCCATCAGGTCCTGGTAACTCCAGTTCGAGGTCTTCCCAACCGGGGACCACTCGGTCGACGGCAACTTTATGGTAAAATGATTTACTGAATTCCACACCCATGAATGTTTCCCCCAGTTCCGGGACCTCAGCAACACCATAAGCCACCGGTAACATCTTGTTTCTGAGTTGAGCGTGAAGCTCACACGCTAACCTCACTATGATGTCATCCACGGGGAACCGTTCGTGGCAGACCTCGGCTGCTTTTGCTAAGGCTTGGGGTGCTTCTGCTGAGGCAACCGGTGCTTCTGGTGAGGGTAGGGGTGCTTCTGCTTCCTTGACCGGTGCTTCCATGTTTGCTGGTGCTGCATCCGTTGAAGCGACACTACTTTTCCCCTTAGTAGATGGCGGGCTCATTTCATCTATGGGCCCTTGCTGAGATGATTGTTTGTTAAGAGCAAGGGCCACACGCTCGTCAATGATGGCCTCAATTCTTGCCTCAGTCATTTCTACGCGCTCTTGCAATTGTCTGATTTTCCTATCTTGTTCGTCCTTGTTCCTTTTGCGCTTCTTGTACGAGTCAATGTGCTCATGCCATGCGACTTTCCATGGAATCACACCTTTGCCTCGGCAACGTCCCCCATGTTCTCTAGTGCCTATTGCAGCAGAAAGCTCGTCCTTATCTCGATCAGCTATGAATGTTCCTTCGGCAGCAGCCCTGATCAAATCAACAAGCCTTGCAGCTGTTTGTCTTAGTTGGTGACCCGGTATTAATGACCCATCTTCGGGATTGAGCGTGCCACCATGTGCATAATAGTAATTCCGCGCTCGGTCAGGCCACTCCAGAGTTGCTGGTATGATTCCACGTGCCATTATCTCTTGCTCCATCCGATCCCATTTGGGCAGGGCCATCGCGTAACCTCCAGGGCCAAGATGATGGAATTCTTTCTTTTTACGTGCATTGGCTGTGTTGGTTGCAATCAACTTGGTGGCATCTTCCGATTGCTTGCCCTGCACAAATGCATCCCAATGATCTCTTAACTTGGCATATCCCGGCTTCTTAAAATCGGGTGTAAGCCCCTCCTTGATGAACTCCTTGGTCAGCCGCTTCTTGTACATCTGAAAGGCAATTGCACCCTTCTGCAGGGCCCAAGTGCGCACAGCTTTCAAATCTGTGTTTTCGGGAAATCCAAAGTGTGCTTTCACCTCGGCCCAGATCATGTTCTTCTCTGTGACCGGGACAACATCTGGCCGAATCGGTACCGGGGGTTCATTCTCTTCATGTTGCTCTTCATCCTGATCTTGATCTTCGTGCTCAGCTTCTGCTTGATCACCTTCTTTGGGTAGCAAGTCAGGTGCGTCAACCGCTTTCCAAAACCGAAAGCTTATTGGGATGTTGTCCCGAACAAGAGCCCCAATGTGATTTACCAACTCGACAACATTTTCATGTGGAGCTAACGATCTCCCATCGGGAGATACTTCCGTGATGATGAAACGCCCGTCTAGCTTCTTCTTTGGGCCGCGTTTCCCACCTGGCTTCTTCTTGCTGCTCGATGCAGGCTCCTGGAAATTTAAGAACTATTAACTCATTTCTATAATTAGTAGTTTCCTCGAAAATCATGACGAGGTACTGGTTTTTATTAATTATACCTCAGATGGTTGTCCATTATTACTTCCTTGAGCAATTGGTTGCTCCCTCTCGTTGCCATCCGCAAACATGTTCAGGTAGCTGTCGGCCTCTCTGTGATCCTGTTCTTGTTCATTCGGTGCATCATTCATAGTATTGCGAGCAATTATATCCATGATCATTTGCTCCGCTTCTCGGTGCTCTTCGGTTCGCACCATTGTAACTAAAATAATGTAACAAAAAATAATATGAGGACAAACTATTCCAATGATGAGACGTGGCGGGGGAGTCGGGAGCGTGGCGGGGGAGTAGGGAGCGTGGCGGGGGAGTTGGGAGCTTGGCGGGGGGGAGGGGTCGGGAGCGTGGCTGGGGAGTTGGGAGCGTGGCGGGGGAGTCGGGAGCGTGGCGAGCGAGTCGAGCGATTCGAGAGCGAGTCGGGAGCGAGTTGAGTGATTCGAGAGCGAGTCGGGAGCGTGGCTAGGGAGTTGGGAGCGTGGCGAGCGAGTCGAGCGATTCGAGAATGAGTCGGGAGCGAGTCGAGCAACTGAAATTTAAATAGCATTTACATCCACATTTAAATAGCACTTACATCCAAATTTAAATAGCATTTACATCCAAATTGAATTCTAAATCAAATTCTAAATTCTCAATTCATACAAATTCTAAATTCTAAATTCAAAAGTCTCAATTCATACAAATTCAAAATTCTAAAATTCTAAATTCTAAATTCTAAAACTATATTTGTAATTCTAAATCTATATTTCTAAATCTAAAAATTCTAAATCTATATTTCTAAATCTAATTTTCTAAATCTAAATCTACATTTCTAAATCTGAAAATTCTAAATCTATATTTCTACATCTAATTTTCTAAATCTAAATCTTTATTTCTAAACAATATAAATTCTAAAACATATTTAAATCTATATAAATTCTTAAAAAAATGGGGGCTGACGTCAGCCACCACGGGACTGACGTCAGCCCCCAAAATGCGCCGGCGGGCGCGGCCCCCGGCCGGGCGCGGCGCGCGTACTGAGAGCAGCGGCGACGACGGCGTACGGCGGGGCGGGGACGGCGCAGCGGTCGGCGATGGCGCGGCGTACGGCAGGGGCGGGGACGGCGCGCGGGGCGGCGGCCGGACGTGGCGGGGGCACGCGGCGACGGAGGACGGCGCGGGGCGGCCGAGCGACGTTGGACGACGGGGGACGACGACGCGCCCGCGGGGACCGACTACGACGGCCGGCGGGGACGGACGACGACGGCGGCGCTCGGCTCGGGGACGACGAACGACGGCGCCGACGAGCGAGGGGGGCGGCGCGACGGAGCTGACGAAGAACATACTCCTATTTCAAAGTGCTAAAATCCCCTATTCTTAGTTCATTTTAAAGTGCTAAAATACTCCTATTTCAACCAATGAAACTTAACAAAATAAGCATGAATCAAGGGAGGATGAAGTAAATAACCTCTAGACCACTTGAACGAGTGAAATCGTCGAGAAATGGTCGCAAATCTGGCAAAAGCTCCTCTAGGGCGCCATGGAGAAGAAGGAGCTCGAAGTGGAGGAAGAAGGTGGGGGGCTCGGGCTGGAGGAGGAAGAAGCTGAGATATAGCCGTTGGACATTAGTACCAGCCCTTATTAAGAGCCGGTACTAATGTAGCCGTTAGTACCGGCTCTTAATAAGGCCCGGTACTAATGTCCCGCCCACGCATTAGTACCGGCCCATATTGAGCACCGGTACTAAAGTGGAACATGAGTACCGGTGCTCAATGAGAGCCGGTACTAATGTTTGCCACGAGATGGCTCCGCCCGCCTCCTTTTTGACACGGGACATTAGTACCGGTTCTTGCAACATTAGTACCGGTAGGCAAACTGGACCGGTACTAATGTCAATTTGGCCCTGGGACGAAAGCCTCTTTCCCTAGTAGTGTCAAACCGAACATCACTGAGTGCATTGGTATTATACACACACAAGACGACCTCCCATAGCACAAACTTTTTAGCCAGCCTCTACTCCACGATCCGCACGACTCGCCGCCTCTCCATGCGAGAGCCACTCGCTCCTCGGCACGACGCAGCCACTCTTTGCGGAGCGCAACTGACTCCTACACATGCATTGACGCATGCAGCTCAACTGCATGGTCCCATGTAGGGATGGATAACGAGCCGGCTCGGCTCGGCTCGGCTCGGTTCGGTCCAGCTCATTTAGATAACGAGCTGGCTCGGCTCGACTCGTTATCTTGACGAGCAAAAATGCCAGCTCGGCTCGGCTCGGTCCAGCTCGCGAGCTAGCTCGGGCAGCTCGCGAGCTTCTGCAAACTGCAACGACATGATCGAAGAACTAGGCATAAGAACCCTGCAGAACATCAAACAACTCGGGCAGATCGATTAAAAGTGCAAATCTTGCCCCGTACACATCAAACAAACACAAGCAATTGCAAAGAATCATACTACACATCACATCTTTCAAAAAAGAATCATGCACATCACACGCACGCAACAACAGATCTCACTCCCAGAAGTCAAACAGATAAATCCATCCTTCAGGAGCCACACGCCGGGGTAGCGGCACGACTTCCACTTCTGGTCAGCGTCGATCTGCGTGCCAACTCTCCAATTCTTGCTCGACCGCGAGATCTGCGTAGAGGCGGCGCCGGCAGGGGCCGCGTGGCTCAGAGCAGGGGAGACGGAAAGCAGCTAGGGAAGGGGACGGAGTGGTTCTACTGCTGCGGGGTAGGGGAAGAGCAGCGGGATACAGCTGTGCCTCCGTGATGTTACGGCCGAAAAGGGAAGGGGAGTGGCGAAGTGAAGCGACGGGGCTGTAGCGTGCGGCGGCGGACGAGTGGAGGGGACGGCCGGACGGGTGGACTGCTGGTCGGGGGGTTAGGGTTGGCTTCATGGGCTTTGTTGGGCTGCTCTGTTGCTATGCTTCCTGGCCTGCTCAGCGCTGAGTTGTTGATGTTGCCTGGCTCGTTAGCTCGTGAGCGGCTCATGAGCCGGCTCGAGCTCGCTCATTATACTAACGAGCTCAAACACCAGCTCGAGCTCGCTCGTTAGCGTATCGAGCCGAGCCGAGCCGAGCCGAGCTGACATCGAGCCGAGCGAGCTAACGAGCTACGAGCATTTCGTCCAGCCCTAGTCCCATGCACTAACCAACTAACACAAACGCGCAACACACAAGACAAGATTGTTGCTAACACTATCCGCTTCTTGTTGCAAGCAGAGTCTTACCGTGTGTTTGGTTGGAAGAAGGAGTCCAACCCGGACGGGTCTGACCCATTTTGGAGTCTTTGGATGGAGGTAGCAGGGGATGGAGCGAACCCACGAGGGGAATATTCGGTGAAGATGCGGGTTCGCTCCATCCGCCCAAATCTGGCGGACAGAGCCGACCTGCGTGGGTTCTATCGGGGGAAACAGTGGAGGAGCACACCCGCAGTTGTCCTCGATCGACCCTCCTCGTCCGCGGTGCCCGTCCCCGTGGCGGGAGTCCGCGGCATCGTACGACTAGATGTAGAAGAAGATGGGTAAAAATGAATTACAAGCTTTTCTCTGGGTCCTGATGCAAAAATGCCAGAGAGAAAGGTTTAGTGATATAGGCTTCGTTGATTTTTGACTAGTTCAGGGTCCTAATGCAAAAACGCCTCACTAACGCTGTTATCTTGCCATCCAACCCGTATCCCAATTTCTTGAACCAAACATGAGATGGGTTCACTCCGTCTCCAAAATCAGAGATGCAACCAAATAATGAGATGAGTTCAACCCAAAAAAAAAAACTGGGTTGGATCCCACACAGCCCACCCAACCCTCAACCAAACACACGGTTAAGGTGTTGTTAGGATCCTTACCATTACTTGGTCCAGAAAGAGCTAGAATGAGGTCTTCAATTTGTTGAGCCGAACGATTTTTATATATTTGTAGTTATGTATATTCCTAACAGTTTGATTCCGTATGATCCTGATGCCATGAACTTATAACTTCTCTTCGGGAACTTGCTGTGTTAAGGTTTCGATGATCAGTAGGCTCCGTACATGGATCACATTTCAAGATATTCGTTGCTGAAGCATTGTTGTGTTTCAGAATTCAGATGAAGCTCTGTTTTGCTTGGCATGTGGTGAGCAGAGGCTCAGGATGCAGAGTTATCCAAGAAGGCTTTGCTAGTGTCTCCAAGCCTCAAGCCTGCATCTCCAACCCCAGCAGGTGTCCATTTGATGACGTGACCGGAGAGGCCCGTGAGCACGAAGGTCACGCCACGGATGTCGACCGACTGCAGTGACGAAGCAAAATCGAACAGAGACCATGCTCATGAACACGTTGTTTAAACTTTTTTTATTGAAAGAAATGTCACGCAGGATCGGACCATTTCACTATCTGTTCGTTCAAAAAAAAAATTACAAACAAAGTTGGTTCATTCAAAAAGACCATATATATCTCTCTATCTGTGTGTATTTATTTTGGTGTGTTTCGATGGCCTGGGAACTGAAAAGCCATGGACACTCTGCTCGACTGAATCATTCTCCCTTTGACTGAAGCAGAGTTGATAACATTCTTCAGAAAATTGCGCCATGCTTACCTTCACTAGATATGTGTTTGCAAGTTTCTTTCTTTTTTTTTAAAGGAAGCTACGGAGGGGATGAGTATCCCCACCTGCATTTTTACCACTCCATTCAAAGTCTGATAGTTACAGACTGTAGTAACTGGATGCATGACCGTAACTCGTTAGCTCAGCAAACATTGCTAATTGAAGCCGACCATCCAATTGAAAGGCACGGTATTGCGATTAGAGGCGGCCAAGAAGAAGGCGGCAGTTACGGCTGAGGCCAGGAGCGGGACGTCGCCGACGCCGGTGAGGTAGCAGAGCCACTGGGTGGCCACGAGTCCAGTGCACTCGCTCGGGATCCTGCTCCTCCTGCCTCTACAGCTGACGGTCCCGCGCGCTCTGCCGCCGCCACCGCCGCCGGAGGCCGGACCACGTCGTCATCGACCTCCCGGCCGCCACCGCCGTTACGCCGCCCGTCGTCGTCCGAGGAGGCGCTCCTACGCCGCCGCCGCCGCAGACGGAACACGTCGCTGTCGACATCCCGGCCGCCGGCACGCTGCCCGTCGTCCCAAGAAGGCGCTCCTCCACGTCGCCCCAAGCAGAAGCTGGCGCACGTCGGGCCCCTCCCTGTGGCTTCCGTGCTGGTTTGAGGCGCCTGGCGCGTCGCTGTTCGTGCAGGGTGTTCTTCGCCGGCGTGTCACGGCCGCTCTGTTCCTCGCCCGGGAGACCGGGACGTGGAGGAGAAAGACCCGGAGGTCAGACTCACGCATACCAAGAAACCAGAAACCGGAGCCACTGATGAAGCCAGAGCACGTCGCCGTGGACATCCCGTGCGCCGTCGTCACGCTGCGCTCGCACGGCGTTCCTCCTGCGCCACCGCCGCCGCCACAGACCCCGCACGTCGTCGTCGTGCTCATCAAGTCATCATTCCGCCCACGGCCGCCGCCGACTGCACGAACTGCTCTGCAACACGTGTCGCGTACATGGCGGCCGTGCCCGCGCTGCTCCTGCAGGCCGTTCCTCATGGCCGCGGTGTTCTTCGCGGACCAGGGGCGGAGCCACCTTGATTCCTAGGTATTCCCAGGAATACCGAATACCTAACATTTTTGATAGAAAAGCAAGTATGCAGCATGTGTATACAAAAATACATATTTAATTTTTTTTGACAAGTAACATTTCATTGATAATTAACAGCAAGAAACTGTTTGAACCGGTACAGAACTAATGGTTACAAGATGGAGTGCACACAAAAGAGGGCACCTATGAACATGGCTACGATTAGTACATAAGGATGGTTGAGCAACATGGTGAAACTGAACATGATGAAATACATATTTCATTATGTTGCAATCTTCATTCCACGAGTGAAAATTTAGCCAAAACAACCACTCCGACCCAATAACCACTACCGGATTCGAGGCCTTCGCCGAGAGCGAGGTTCCTCTCGCCGAAGGGGTCTTTCCTCTCGGTGAAGGCTTCACCGAGAGGAAGCTCTCGGCGATGGCCTCTCAGCCCAGCTGTACCGGCGAAGAGCTCTTCGCCGAGAGCAGGCGGGACCCCTCTCGACGGATACGCGCCGAGAGGCCCAATTAGCTCTCGACGAAGGTTTTTTTCGAAAAAAAAGAAAAACCAGCCCAGTGGGCCCACCAGCGCCGCTGCCCGCCGCTGCACCACCGCGCCGGCACGCCACCGGCCGCCACCGCACCGGCCGCCCGGCCACCACCTGCACCACCGCGCCCCGCCACACACACACGCACACGCGCACGCGCGCACACACACATGCACACGCACGCCGCCGGCTGGCCGCCGCCGCACGCGACCACCGCGGTACGCGCGCGCACACCCACAGGGAGAGGGAGAGGGAGACAACACCCACACACGCACGCACGCACACACACGCACGTGCACACACGCACAGGCACGCGCACACACGCACATACACGCCGCGCCGGGTCGTCGGGTCGAGGCCGCGCCGCGCCGGGTCGAGTCCGCGCCGGCGGAGTCGTCGGGCCGCGCCGCCTGGTTGTCGGGGTGCGCCGGTGGAGTCGTCGGGCCGCGCCGCCTGGTCGTCGAGGCGCGCCGCCGGGTCGTCGAGGCGCGCGGGGGCCGGATCCGCCGCCACCGCGCCTCGCCCCGCCGCTGCTCCTCGCCACGAGGTGAGGGGCGAGCGGAGGGGGGAGGAGGGGGGCGGCGCGGCTGCGCCGGCGGGAGGGAGGCAGAGATGGGGGAGGTGGCGAATGTGGAGGTAGGGAGAGGTGGAGAGGTGGGGGAGGCACCGGATCTGGAGGGAGCTCGGTGAGGGAGGCGGCAGCAGCGTGAGAGAGGCGGCGGCGGCGGGTCGAGGAGGGAGGGGGAGGCGGGGATTTAGGGTTCTGGGTGGGGGGCGGCGGCTTTTATATAGGAAGGGGAGGGGCGGGGTGGGCCGCCGGGGATAATGGGCCACCGGCCCAATTATGCTTCGCAGAGAGTCCAATAAATGGCTCTCGGCGAAGAATTTTTCTAAAACATTTTTAAATTAGTTAAAAATAGGAAACAAATGTAAAAATTCTGAAAAACTTAACATGACACTAGATATGTTGTGTGTTGCTTATAAAAAAATTGTTGTGGTCAAACTCAAATTTAAATTTCTCTAATGTACCAAACGTAGTGACATTAGTTCAAATTCTCTGAAACTTCTCGTGAGATGTTCCAGTTTCTAAACAACGTATGTGTCAAAGTGCTCAAAATGTTCTCAACTTTTTACCACAACTTCGACATAAGATATAATGGACGCTCGACAAAATTCGTGATTTTCAAACTTCATTTGAATTTTATACAATTTTAAAACCTTTCCACGACACGATCTTTATCATGATCAGAGAACAAAATGTTTAAAATTTAGTTTCATTTCATGTACATGGTCTTAGAGATGTCTTATGAACATGAATCTCATTTTTCCAACAACTTTACTCTATGATTTTATGCAGTTGTAGTTCATATCGGACCTATTCGAAAAAATTACCTAGAATGAATTAAAATTTTTAAATATAGCAAACAGAGATAAAATTGCGTCAAATTTGAACATATCCTTTGTATAAGTGCATGTTTATGATAAAAAAAGTTTGAAGGTGAAAAAGTGAATTTTTTAAAATTACTTCGCCGAGAGCAAGAAAAAAACTCTCGGCGAAGAATTTCTTCACCGAGAGTTTTTTTCTTCGCCGAGAATTATTATTTTTTACTCTCAGCGAAGAGCTCTTCGCCGAGAGCCCAAGGGTAGGCTCTCGCCAAAGAGTATTACTCTCGGCGAAGGCTCCGTTTCCCGTAGTGAACAAATGTGCAGTCCTCCTAGCAAGCAAGTTGCAGCTCACAATTTATGGAGTACCGTCTACTGACTGATCAGAGCTTCGCAATTATCAATTTTGTAGCACAAATTATTATGTCGTTAATTATGGTTTATGTTTCTAAGTGTAGATCATAGATATTTGCAAGATTAAGAACAAGTAGATTGATTTGGCGATTTTTTTGGACTTTCTCGATTTTTAGTGTTCAACTAATTTGTAGGGTTAGAAGATGGGAATACCCAACTCTAGAATCCTGGCTTCTCTAGCTGCCAGGTACCTAGACTCTAGGCAAAAGCAAATAAAAAAGGGAAAGGGAGTTTGAAGAACGACTGGTGTTGTAGTTTTTCAGGTTATTGTTGGTATTTCTTAACCTCACCACTAGTCGCGCACCTAGCGTGAGTGTAAGATCCACCTGGGTATACCGACGGGTACGAAAGAGTCCGCAAGCGCACGAAAATACCGCTGTAGCACTTCACCTCAGGAGTATTCCAAAGGGTATCGAATCCAAGTAACGGTGTGTAATACCTTCTATACTAGAAGAACGGTCTAAGGACACCAAGCCCCTGCTTGGGTAGAGAGATGATGGGGTGCTCGGTTCTAGGGGGGTACAAGCTGCAAGGATCTCGCTTCGGACACCGGAACCTCCTGGCTATAACAGTCGGTTCACGGCAAAGGGTTGCCTACACCTGTATCAGAACGTGGGGGATTCCGAAAGCGTCCAACGGTTGTCACTACCGCGGCCTACCCTAAGACAAACCGTGGGATACAGGGCAATCGAAGGATAACCCATAGTTCAGACACCACGTCTGCACCACCGATTACTACTATAGCACGGCTACGTCTGTCGACCCGTAGCAACATTATAGCACTCTGTATAAATACGGAGCGACGAACCCGCGAGTACAGCTAGACCTTGCCCATCATTGAACTAAGGTGGCACAAGGTCGAACGACTAAGCACCAATTAATGTATTCCAATAAGATCTAACGAGGTAACTCACACAAATGGAATGCAGAATAATTCATCTAGTCAACAAGATCAAAGGATCTTGTCACGAAGAACACGAGCCTCTAAATGATGAATAGATGAAGAACTCAAGAACATATCACCCATGCATGAATATCACTTTAGTCTAAAAGGGAAATACAGAAATACTCACTTTGCTCTAAATGAAGAACAAATGGGAGTCTCACCCACACCACCACCTACATAGCACCTACACCTATCTACACATGGAGAGGTGAGAACTCACCTCTCCAAGTGAGAAAATGAGAGAGGAGAGAGTTTGGGATGTGTCTCTATTCTTACCCCCTCCCCTTCTATTTATAGGCCCGGGTCACTACGCGAGAACACCCCAAGCACCACGGGAATGCCCTTAGGATCCAATGGGGAGACGACACGCGGAAGATGGAGGCGAACCGCCTTAAGGTGGGGTCGGCCGACCTGGGGATCGGCCGACCTGGGCCCACCACGTTTTGCGCTGTGCTTTCTCCTAGTGACTGATATGTGGCCCCTTATGACGGTTTCAGGTGCCCACGTGGTTTGGAGGCGGTTAGCTCGGGTTGTGGGCCCTTGAATCCTTGTGCTGAACACGTGGCGGTGTCTGATTCGTCGGGAAGTGCTTCTCTTGGATTGATGAGGTGTCATGGACACATGGCATCCTGTGTGCCAGCACATCACCACGTGGCCTGGTGTGGGTCCCACCGGGCCTACATGATGTCCTGTGCATATCTCTCTCATCCGGGCTTCGATGTATGCAAATGATATATCCATTTCGATCGTCTCAACGAGCCCGTCGCAATGGTGCAATCCAATTTGGTATTTGAGGTTGTTTATGGTGATGCTCTATTTAAGCCATTAACTCGCCTGCTCTTAAGTATACCTTTTAGCATGTATTTTTGTGCAACCTGCAACAAAAGCCAGAATCACCAACACTTGTGGAACTTGTCAGTATAAAGCCCTATTCTAGTGTTAATGATCATTTTCCAATTATTTTATGTTGGTATTGACGGCCTAAAAGTGGTACTTAACAGCCGTCAACAGTGATCTTTTAAGGTCTTGAACCTTCACGATGCAACAATTAAGTTCGATGGATCAAGGTTGTGATTGGTATGATGGCTAATCTCTATTTAAGCTTATGGAGTGTAGTCTATTTTTGCTGTAGTTTCTCTATAATAATAAAAATGAACTTGCTAGCGCCCGGACGTCCGGGCGTAGCAGACAGCCCCGTCAACTGTTGATGCTCACTAACTCTTATTTTTTATGCATCAACAACTACATGAAAAAGGACCAAAAAGATAAATCAACAGTAGTATAGGGCCTTGGACTAATGAATTCCATGAGTTTTGGTGAATTATATATTTTCAGGGACTATTCAGGAAAATGCGAAAAGAATGAATTCTAGAAGGCTCCCGAACTCAACCGAAGTGGGCTCCCAGAAAATACGCATCTAGAAGGGACAAGAGGCCCACACGCGAAGGCGGAGCCCGGCCTGGGCCCAGCCCAGGCCGACCGGCCCAGTGGGGAGGCCGATCGGGCCCCCCTGGCCCCGATCAGGCCCTGCTTCGGGAAGGTTCCTCCACCGCCTCTTAGGGTTAATCAAAACCACTTGTTTAGGTCGGTTTGATCCTACGGCGACGGATTATCCCTCAGGACTATATAAGCAACCCCAGACCCCCCCAGGGCATGGTATGCATCTCTCAGAAGATCATCATCATCAGACCAAGACAGGAGAAGAAGAGGATACATCAGAGATAGGATAGCTACTTCATAGTTCAAGATCTAATTTCTAGATCAAGAACCTAGTTCTAGATAGAGAGTCAGATTCGAGTAGAGTTGAGCTTTGCTCCAGTTCAGATCTGTAAGTTATCAAGATTCAGTTCTTATATTGTTTCTCAATGACTTTATGCTATTTCAATATTATGTGTGCAATTGCTAAGTTCTTACTTTATTCTAGTAGTATATTTGATATAGTCATGATCAATGATAAGTCTACGCACTTATTCGTAGAGCTCCTAGTATTTTATGCGCATATGCTAGGTAGTAGAAAGTATGTAAGCATGGTGCTTAGATATAATTTACTTGCGGATTCACCTTATACTCCGGGTCGTGTGGTAGATCGTGGGCGTGACAGGCCTATTGAGTCCTTTGTAGTCCACCCCCCGAGTATAAGACTAGTCGAACAATGGTTCTTGGGAAGATCAAGTTTCGTCCTTGATTCTCTTGGGTAATCTTCGGGGTGTTCACATTTATCCATGACTATGCTATATATGATGATATGCTACATTAGAATAGATGAACAAACTCAGTCTTTGTATGCTATATAGAATTGTCTCTCTTAAGTAAATCCAATTCTAATCTAGACTAGGAATAGTTTATGCTATGCTCCACATGTGCCTCTGCCTGTCTATTTATCATTATTATTTGGCTTACCCCTGTTAAAGTATGTGCCATTCCATCAAAGTCCATAAAGTAATCTATTGCCATCCATATGTCTGTTGTTACATCCATCCATCTTTCCTGTGGATACGATATTTTAAAACCCATCACCCCGGGTGAAATGCTCACCGGTATCCGTGCGCTTGCGGATTATCTATCATAATATTTCTGTAGGCTCTTATACCAATCACGTTTCTTGCGCCATTGCTTAGAATGGTTTCTAGATCCATTCTTTGGAAGTTGCGTTAAGAATTGTCAACAAGCATTTCTGGCACCGTTGCCGGCGAAGATTGGATGGCTACCTTTTGAAAATCGATGGCTAGATACTTTAATGAGACTTTGTAATTTGGCACCTCTGCTTAAACAGAATTACCCTTGTTTGTTTTTGTCTATCTTATTTGCAGGGTATTAACAAGTTTGATTGTGATTCACCACACTTCAATTATTTGAGTCAAGTCAACCAAGGAAGCTTTACACCATGTTCTGAAGCCATGGTTGAGAAGACATTGTTGGAATTCTCTGCTGCAAACATCAATAACATTCGCATTGGACCAACAATCGATCATGAATTCGAGCTTAAGCCTAGGCTCATCAACATGGTGCAAGCTGATTTATTCAGTGGAAAGGTACATGAAGATGCAAGTGCTCATCTCCAGAACTTTTTGGAGAAAGGCACCACCATCTCCATCAAAGACATTCCCAAGGAAATGATCCTACTCCGCTTATTCCCATTTTCACTAAAGGGAAGGGCGAGACAATGGTTCTACTCCAATGAAATCAACACATGGGAGGAATGTTCTACAACCTTCCTGTCAAAGTTTTTCCCCACAGGCAAAACCAATGCTTTACGTGAAAAAATCACCAATTTCCAGCAGCAGAAAGGCGAGTCAATTCCAGAGGCATGGGAACGTTTGCAAGAATATATATCAGATTACCCTCACCATGGAATAAAAGAATGGATGCTCCTACAAAGCTTTTACCATGGATTAAATCAAAAAGCGTCTGAGCATCTAGATGCAGCTGCTAAAGGATCATTCTTGTCACTCACTACGAGACAAGCCAATACACTTATGCAGAAGATATCTGAAAATCAAGGCTGGACCCAGAAGAACACTCAACAATGTCATCAGAGTGAAGAAGTACAAGAAGATGAAGAGTTAAAAGAACTATCAACGAGTATGGACATGCTGTTGAACAGGCCTGAGGAACGAGCCAACTTCAAGAAGGATCGACAAGCTTTACAAGATTCAATGAATACTTTAAGAAATTCAAGCTTAGTGGTTCACAAGTCAGCACCAACCCAAGAAAAAGACCTACAACCACGACCGACTTACGCAGGTAAGTATACAGGTAATAATTCCAAGCGACCTTCGTTACGAGAGTTAATTGAAGAATAGGATAAAATAACCAATAATCTCTCTAAGAAGCTTGTTGCTAATGATAAGATTCTAGAAGACATAAATGTTAAGATAGATAATTTTTCTGAAATCTTAAAAGATCAAGCTATCTTTAATGCTAAACTAGAATCAAAGCTATCAAAATTGTCTGCTGTTGCACCTGTTGCCACTAACCCTGAGCAGGTATTTAATGTCCGAACAAGAGGTGGCAAGCAAACAATAGATCCACCATATCCCAAGGGCACAGCAAGACCACCGGCTAGAACACACACAGCACCTGCAACACCTGCAGTACCTGTGGCACCAGCCGAAGCTCCAAAGAAGGATAATAACGTAGAAGAAATCGTGCAAGAAGAACAAGACTCAGCAAGACAAGATTTCCACGACACCAACTTCATACCATATCCAAGAAGAGTGAGAAAACGTCAAGTTGATGATCAATTCGGGAAGTTCGTCGAAGTCATCCAGAAGCTTTATGTCAACATACCTCTATTGGATGCCATGCAAGTTCCGACATATGCCAAGTACATCCGAGACATCCTGAATAAGAAGAAACCTTTGCCAACTACGGAGATCATCAAGTTGACCGAAGAATGTAGTGCGGCAATCCTGAACACATCGCTCATCAAGAAAAAGGATCCAGGATGCCCCACTATAGAGTGCTCCATTGGAAATCAATTCTTCAACAATGCACTCTGTGATCTTGGAGCAAGTGTCAGTGTGATGCCCAAGGTTGTCTTCGACAAGCTCAAGCACCCTACCTTGGTCCAACATCAATGTGTCTCCAATTGGCAGATCAATCAGTTCGCTACCCATCAGGAATCGCCGAGAATGTGCCAGTGAAAATCTGAGAGTTCTTGGTGCCAGTTGATTTCGTGGTATTGGATATGCACCCGGACTCCAGGGTTTCACTGATTCTCGGGCGACCATTCCTGAGCACCGCCAATGCACACATCAATGTAGGCGGAGGAGAGATCACATTTGAGATCAATGGAAGGGAGGAGAAGTTTGCTTTCAAACCCAGACCAGAGCTCAGCATCAACGCGAACAGAATCGATCAAGAAAAGACATCGTCAGAAGGACCGTCATCTCTGAAGACGGAGAATGCATCTGAAGATTAGAAGACTCGGAAGTCCCGAACCCTCGCCAAAGGTAACCGGTAAAAACACAAAAATATATTTCTGAATTTCACATTTGCTATAGTAAAAACTTTTTCACGCCCCGTGGTAAATAATTTTTACGGTGTGTCAAAACCCGTATAATAATTTTTCGTGGTGGCATGAAAATATATTTTTACTACCATATTTTTGCTGTTATATTTGCTATTACCCTTACGCTTGGGACCCACATGTCATAGGAATACACATCAAATCTTTACCTACCTTATCTTATCACTTCTTCCACTAGCACCTCCTTTTCCCACTCACAAGGCATTTATTGTAGCGTTGGAAGACAGCAGGAAATGGATGGAGGAGAGAGCACCCGAGTGGAGGGCAGGTGGGGCCGACTGGCCCCACCAGCAGGCCGACCGGCCACCCCCCTTGGCCCTATAAAAACAGCCACCTCCTGCCCAGTTTTTCACACACTCAACAGCCCAGAAAACCACACCTTCGAGCCTTTGCAGTTCTGCCTCAAGAGAAAGGAAGTTTAGGAAGAGAGTGGAGAAGAAATCTAAGGGAAGTCTAGCTCTAAACTTTTCTTGAAAACCTTAGACACCATGTTCGGGAGAATCCTTGGACGCTCTAGCTCCAGAGCCAGCTCCCGACGGTCGATGAGTGTAGACTCTCAGGAGTCTCCCTCACTGGTGTCTAACCCCTCTCCGTCAGCATCGCAATCACAAGGAAAGATCCTAACCGCTGATGTGCATTTGCACATCAGGAGAGGAGAAGAGAAGGAACGGTATGAGAAACTGAAGAAATGTTCTTTTGTCTTTACACCCATGTTTAGCGAAGAATTTATGCAAGAAGCAGGCTTGGACTCTGAGTTCAGCCAAATTCTTGCTTTGTTGGGGTGGATCTCTTTTTATAACACTTCTGAAAGGGGTAGCCGGCTCCTCACTTTAGAGTTCCTTTGCACTTTGAAATCCTCTAACGATGGGGTAACCTTTCGGTTATTCCGTCAAGAGCACACTCTATCTTGGAGAAAGCTGAGCAACGCCTTAGGGTTCGCAGAAGGATGTGCCTTAGATTTAGACTCATCTCTTGAAGATTTTGATAGGCTAATCCTCTGGACTGATGTTACAGGGAAAGAGAACACACACAAACCGCGCACCAATGACATTCAGCATCCCACTCTCCGATTCTTTCACAAGTGGATAAGCCTTGTTCTTTTTCCACGCAATGATAATACCAGCGTGAGAGTAGGGGATATGCAGCTGATTTATGCTGCCCTGAAAAGACAAGTTGTGTCCCCTGTCAAGATGCTAGTAGAGCACTGGCTTTCGTTCCCCAACCTAGTTGGAGACGTAAGTTGCACCTCTCTGATCACCCGGATAGCCGATGACTTGGGCATCCTTGGAGATGCCACTATCATCGACATTGACACTCCTCGTGAGATCATCGGCTACGATTACTTCCGCCAAGGAAGATGGGTCAAGAGAATTCAAGAAAAATTGCATTACATCCACCATAAGAACGCAATCCCGTTACCTAACCCGGGATTGGGTATATATTCTGTGCAATCTTTTGTAATTGATGAGCAGGCACAACCGGTTCAGCAGCGACCTCCACGAACGACAGCTCGAGCTTCATCGTCAAACTACGCTGGAGCTGACCCACTGCCCCAAGACACTGCGTATCGATCATATGAGAACTTCGTGCCAACATACCCTCGTCGCGCGTACCAAGGAGGAGATTTACCACCGCAGGGACCAAGCAACCTCGGAGGACAGGAGTTTGGAAGTGGCAGGTGTCCATGACAACATGAGGACGCAAATGAACACTCAGGATATCCACACCAACATGTTACGTCAACATCAACAGTGGATGGACCAGGCGGGACAACGATTAGAAGACATACAAGAAACCGCAGATGCAAACGCTGAACTACTGGCAAGGAGATTTCGCCAGTGGGGGATGTAGAATCAAGCAGCTTGGGGGAGAAGCCCCCAAGGTAAGTATCACTATCTATTTTATATATTTTATATTTTAAGTTTTTGTTTAGCTCGATAAGTTTGAAATAATAATAAAATAAAATAAAAATTTCCCTTGTTTAAAATAAATAAAGAACTGGAGAAGTATGCTAAATGGACATGATAAACAAATGCTCTTCATTGCTGCAAATGCCTAGCTTACCATCGTTTGAAGTTCTCCCAAGACATGGATACAATTGTTTAGATTTTTTGAAACATGCTTTGAGTTTGAGATTCTTGTGGGAGCAATTTCTTGATCTAAGTCTAGGTGATTGATTGATTGACATGATTAAGTTGAGCTGCTGTTTATCTTGTTCAAAGTAACACTAAATTCTGGAGATTCACTTTTTAATCATAAGATTTATATATAACGAGTCTCCTGTATGACATAAGACGTTAGTCCTGTTAAAAAAAAGAGAAAGCCTTGTTGAAAATTTGCTAAGAGTGTTCCAGTTTTATATCTCTCTATGCTTTCAAAGAGACTTGGGCATGACATAAAAAAAAGAGAAGAAAGGAAGAAAGAAAGAAAGAAAGAGAGGAAAAAGTGAGATGAGAGAGGGAGAGAAACGAACAAGTGTTCTACTAGGCGAGAAGGGCCTACCTCCCTAAAAAGAATAAATTAGAGATGAATAATGGACACAAGTCCGAGGGCGAGAAGAGCCCACATCTCTAAGGAGAGAGAAAAATGGACAAAAGTCCGGGGCGAGTAGGGCCCACCTCTCCTAATGTCATGTAACCCAAGGTTCTCTTAAGATTATTGCTAGAAAGAGAGATATATTTCAGGAACAAAAGAAGCAAAAGCAGGCTAAAGTTGAAAGTTTTCAAAATTTTATCATATCAAGTTGTCATACAGGAGTACTCTGAGCTTTAACTTGAACATCTTTTGCAAAACTCCATAATTTTAGTGAAACCATGAACTTGAGATATGGTGCTTGACTTAATTGTTGTATCTTTCAACTGCTCAAGACCCAAGTGCAGATAAAAGCCCCATGTTCTCAAGCAGATATAAGCAGGTTTTAAAAGTCTGACTTTTTCATCCTACCTTGGAAAAGAATTTATTGTGGTAACACTGAGTCTTGCTAAGAGACTAGCAAGAGGTAAGCTTGGGGGAGTTGTTGATGCTCACTAACTCTTATTTTTTATGCATCAACAACTACATGAAAAAGGACCAAAAAGATAAATCAACAGTAGTATAGGGCCTTAGACTAATGAATTCCACTAGTTTTGGTGAATTATATATTTTCAGGGACTATTCAGGAAAATGCGAAAAGAATGAATTCTAGAAGGCTCCAGAAGGCTCCCGAACTCAACCGAAGTGGGCTCCCAGAAAATACGCATCTAGAAGGGACAAGAGGCCCACACGCGAAGGCGGAGCCCGGCCTGGCCCCAGCCCAGGCCGACCGGCCCAGTGGGGAGGCCGATCGGGCCCCCCTGGCCCCGATCAGGCCCTGCTTTAGGAAGGTTCCTCCACCGCCTCTTAGGGTTAATCAAAACCACTTGTTTAGGTCAGTTTGATCCTACGGCGACGGATTATCCCTTAGGACTATATAAGCAACCCCAGACCCCCCCAGGGCATGGTATGCATCTCTCAGAAGATCATCATCATCAGGCCAAGACAGGAGAAGAAGAGGATACATCAGAGATAGGGTAGCTACTTCATAGTTCAAGATCTAATTTCTAGATCAAGAAGCTAGTTCTAGATAGAGAGTCAGATTCGAGTAGAGTTGAGCTTTGCTCCAGTTCAGATCTGTAAGTTATCAAGATTTAGTTCCGCAATGTTGATTTTACTGCCACCCGGGACTTTCCATCCGAGCGGTCACCTACTACCTGCTCTCTTTCTCCTCTCACATGGTGGGTCCCGCTGTGCCTCCTCCTCCATCAAACCATTCACCGTTCCCTTCCACTTTCCCTTTTCTTTTCCCTCTCTCACCGAGATCCAGATGAGAGATGACCAGATCCTGCTCACCGACGGGGCTCCATCCCAGCATGCAGGGAGGCAGGAAGCACGAGCGAGCGGCCGGCTGGATGCAGGAGCGGCCTCCCCCGCGGCGCGAAGGTTGTCTCCCCCGGTGAGCGGCGGCGCACCAGTGGAGGCGGATCCAGCAGGATGTCCCACGACGGGGAGCGGCAGTGCAGGATCCGGTGGACGAGCTCCGTCGTGGTGCGGCGGCGAGCTTCCCTGCCGGGGAGCAGCGGCGCGGGGCCGGGGCCAGCTGACCCACCGACGGCCACACGGAGCTCCAAACACCGTGAGCGCCGAAGCAGACGGCGGTGGTCGGTAGGCTTTTTTTTTCTTTACAAAATCTACACAAATCTTTGTCCACAAACTTTCTAACAAATTTTCGTTTCGAAATTCTTTCCAATATTTTACTTAAAAATTTTTTCTCCTTTACTTTTCCAAAACATTTTCCTCTATTTTTTCACGAAAGTTTGTTTACAAACTTTTTTGATTAATTTTTTCTCACATTTTTTGTTTAGAAATTCTTTTCATAATTTTTCTTTTAAAAATTTTCGTCCTTAATTTTCCAAAACATTTTCCTCTAAAGTTTGTTTACAAACTTTTTTATCTGAATAATTTTTTCTCACAAATTTTTGTTTAGAAATTCTCTTTGAAATTTTCTTCAAAAATTCCCCCGAATGTTTTCCAAAACATTTTCCTCTAATTTTTCACGAAAGTTTGTTCACAATTTTTCCAGAATAAGTTTTTATGGAAATTTTCTTAAATAAGTTTTTATGGAAATTTTCTTAAATAAGTTTTGTATTGAAAATTTTTGAACAATTTTTTATCATATATTTTTCCTGTGGAGGTGAGACGCACGTGGGGACAGGTGTGAACGGTCCACACGCGCTGTCGGAAATCGCCCGGAGCGAAGCGTACTTACGGGCGCCCGTAAACTTGCCATCCCCATTTAGTTCTTATATTGTTTCTCAATGACTTTATGCTATTTCAATATTATGTGTGCAATTGCTAAGTTCTTACTTTATTCTAGTAGTATATTTGATATAGTCATGATCAATGATAAGTCTACGCACTTATTCGTAGAGCTCCTAGTATTTTATGCGCATATGCTAGGTAGTAGAAAGTATGTAAGCATGGTGCTTAGATATAATTTACTTGCGGATTCACCTTATACTTCGGGTCGTGTGGTAGATCGTGGGCGTGACAGGCCTATTGAGTCCTTTGTAGTCCACCCCCCGAGTATAAGACTAGTCGAACAATGGTTCTTGGGAAGATCAAGTTCCGTCCTTGATTCTCTTGGGTAATCTTCGGGGTGTTCACATTTATCCACGACTATGCTATATATGATGATATGCTACATTAGAATAGATGAACAAACTCAGTCTTTGTATGCTATATAGAATTGTATCTCTTAAGTAAATCCAATTCTAATCTAGACTAGGAATAGTTTATGCTATGCTCCACATGTGCCTCTGCCTGTCTATTTATCATTATTATTTGGCTTACCCCTGTTAAAATATGTGCCATTCCATCAAAGTCCATAAAGTAATCTATTGCCATCCATATGTCTGTTGTTACATCCATCAATCTTCCCTGTGGATACGATATTTTAAAACCCATCACCCCGGGTGAAATGCTCACTGGTATCCGTGCGCTTGTGGATTATCTATCATAATATTTATGTAGGCTCTTATACCAATCACGTTTCTTGTGCCATTGCTTAGAATGGTTTCTAGATCCATTCTTTGAAGTTGCATTAAGAATTGTCAACATCAACAAAAACTCTAGTAGCATCAGATGGTTTCGTTCCACCGTAACACATATACGATGTTGCATGAAACATTAAAAATCTTTTCAATTGCACGGAGTTTGTTGCAACTTTTCAAAAATAACGAATGCAACATCAAAAAATCCATTCAGTAACATGTCAAAATATAGCTTGCAACATCAAGAAAATTTCGAAAAAATAGCCTATTACGATCTCAAATCAAATGTTTGCAACATCATTTTCATGCAACATAAGAATAGTATATCGTGCAACATCAAAAATTACCTACTTCAACTGTAATAACACAAAAAATAACCATGAAACATCAAATGTGGACAAATGAAACATCTTAAATGAAATTCATGAAAAATCAAAAAAATGCACACTACAACATGGAAAACTACCAACCGCATCACCTTTTTCCACGAGGAACATCACCAGCATGAGTAGCAAGGCGGGGTGCGGAGTGGCGTTCGGGTGGACAGTGAGCGCTAGGAGGTGGAGCTGTGGGACAGGGAACTCTCGCAAATGTCGGGGGCTAGCCCGCAGGGAACTCATGCGGACGCACCGGCCGCCGGGGCCTGCCTCCAAGCTCATTGGAGCATCACCGACCTCACGATGTTGCCAAGTTCACTAGAGCACCTAGTGTCCTAGTCGCCAGGGAGATCGAGCTTGTGCCTCCTCCGACCTCTTATCAACATAGTATGAAAGAAAACCCTTTTTTATGATGCTTGAAAAGATCTTTTTATGTGGCACTGAGAAAAATCTCATAATGTTAGATCTTTTCAATTGTGCATAATAGAAGGTTTTGTTTGAATGTGACATTGTTGTCACGAACAAGTTCCCAGAGAGTTAACGAAGATCATATATAAAAAATCTTGGGAAGTATAACTAGGGCCTTGTTTAGTTGGGTGAAGAAACTTGTCGAAAATGTCACATCGAGTTTACCGATGCTAATTTGGAGAATGAAACATGATTGTCTAATTAAAAACTAATTACACAAATGGACTGAAAATCAAAAGACAAGGAAGATGTTTACTATAGAAGCACATTGTCTAACCATAATCTAATTAAGCTTAATAGATTCGTCTCTTGAATTTACCTGAGGTTATGAATTGGGTTTTGTCATTAATTTATGTTTAATAATCCTAATTAGTATGAGAACATCGATGTGATGGATGAATAGTATAAATTTGTCAATCTAAATAAGACTTAGGTAGGAGTATATAAAGCTTATGTAGAAACACTCCCAATCTGCAAGACCAACACGAAATTATGATTAGAACTCCAAAAGTTTCTTCGTAACCAACAACCAACATCCATATAAGAACATTTTGCTCTCGATCCTCAAACGTCAGCTCAACTATCTTCTTTTGCTTATGCTGCTATTGCTATTAGTATTGCAGCTTCTCCCAAATCTAATGATGTCGTCCTTGAAAATGGAAGCCAGCTTGATGCTTAGCCATGTTCTTTCCTCGGGGGTTAACACGGCTGCATAATAGCAAACCAGCACTTCGTGTAGTGTTACAATGTCCAGCATGTCCAGGAGATGAGGGACATCTAAAAAAATTATAGATATCATCATCTCCATAAGCTTTCTTCATCAGGTTCTCAAATAGTTTCTTTACTTGCTTGAAACATAGGAATTCCAATTTTTCTTTACCATAGATTACATCATGTAGAGGCTCATTGATGCGAAATGTACCATGCACACTTGAGACAAGGAGGTTTTCTTCCATAAGTGCGTGTGTAATACAATTTTCTTCCATAAGTGCACGTGCAATACAATATCCACGTTGTTTTTTTTTTGAAAAACTAGGTTTATCATAGACCTCCACAAGTTTTGGCCCTTGTACTGCAACATTAATGGGTTGCAATCATAATTGTCAATCAATCAATTTTTTATTGTATCAACAACTTATGTTCTCCTCAGGTAAGGGACCGGGTCCTCTCATGTTCAACTTAACACCTTCGGGATCACAGAAGCTGCAACATTATAGGCAATAGGGAACTATAGTGAGACATGTATGCTAGGGCGTCAACAACCAACATGGTTACTTTGAAATATAAATGTGGATCATGAATTGTCTTGATGGTATATGCCAATAAAAGAAAGGCACTTCTATTTATTGAGTTGAGTCGTGTTATTTGAATATGATTATTACAAGGTGGAACTATGGAAACTAAGTTAGATATAGTTAATAATGTCGTTGCTATTTGCCAGTTTGGTAAGTCCCTAGCTTGTTCTAGGTCTTAGTTTCTTAGCCTTCAGGGCTTATGTGTTTTGTTTAGGGAAGCTCATGTAGTCATGTATTAAGGTAACATCAAACATTATTATACTTCAAAACCAAGAAATATAATTCCACCAGAGTTGTAGTGTTTGCTGGGATAATCTACTTGCTGGTGAAGTTCTGCTGTCATCCAAACTTTGATGATGCACATCCCGATCGGGGGCTGTTAGTTGAAATCTTTAGCCAAATTCCTAGGTGTGAGAGGACAAAGGCTAGAAATCGAGCTTGTCTCGACTCGTTATAGATCGGTTTGATGTGGCTTATTTATATAACGAGTTGGTTTGGCTCGGATCGTTAAGGAGCTTGAGCCAGCTTGTTAAGCTAGCGAGCCAGGTTGTTAACATTCATACTAAAAAATCACAGTCAACAACGAACATGCTTATATGCAAGAGCAATCGAGTAAGTATGTAATTAGAAAATGAACAAGTTTATAAGCCAACAAACATAAAATGAATGTATACCAACAAGCAATCCACTAGTTCAACAAAGAGTTTAGAGTTTAGGGCATCATAGTACATGTTCAGCAAGGCTTAACCCCTGGCTCATTAGGGTTCATGAGCAGCTTGCGAGCCAGCTTGCGCCTGACTTGTTATAGTACTGAGCTAAATCCTAAGCTCAACTTAGTACAAAATTCTAGACGAGCCGAGTTACTAACGAGTCAAGCCAGACGAGCTTCGAGTTTTTCGTCTAGCTTTAAAGAGGACTGGTGAAGCATAGCAAAAACTTTGTTTTTTTCAAGTAGCAATGTTTATATTTCCACTTTTGACTCTTACTTCTATTTCAGGATTTTGGTTTTGCTTTTCTTCACTATTGAACTTAGTACACATGGGCTATGATGATGCTTTTTTAAGTTCACTTTGCTAGTTTGTTTTTTCTTCTTCAATATTTGATTCAATATTTGATGCAACAACATCCATCAATTCACACAAAAACCAGCAGATTAGGTTACACCATGATCTTTGTGAGATAGGCATTAGTTCATCAATTTCCATACATTAGCTTTATACTTTTCCAGGTTCTTAACTCATACGGTTCATGCGCTCGTGCTTAATCCTACATTATAGTGTCTTCTTGCCTATGATTTTCTATTATCTGTGATAAATAATGTTAGTGTGTGTTTTTATGATGGTATATTTGCTTAACAATGAGATTGTGAAAATGCAGTATGTCAATGTATTTATTTTGGCAATTCTTAAAATCTGATGGACATGCATTGGAATTTATTCGCTTGTTTGCACATGTTATGGATAGTTTATGAGAGTCTTGAGATGATCTGTCAAAATTTAACCTTGAGATATGTTTATCTCTAGATAGAATTCCTTCCTTGTTCAAAAAAAGTTACTACTTCCTTTCTTGGCCCTCAAAACTTGTTTCTTCCTTATTTGCCCCTAAGTTCAAATTTTCTTCTTAGAATGACATTATCGTGACTTTTGTTAGACAAAAAAATGTTAGACACCACTTGAGCCCTGCCCTAAACTATACTAAACCCAATTGATCCTTTCCTTCTTTCACCCCGTCACCCCTCACCTGAACCCTAGACCAGGTGGCGGCGGCACATGGAAGGCGACGATGGCCAAGCGGCGGCGGCTTCTGCGGGCCTGGGAGTGGTGACGGCCGCTAGCCCAACGACCGTAGTGGCAAGAGCAGGATGCCCTCTCGCCAGGTGGGATGTGGCGGCAACAGCTGGCCCTTTCGGGGTGGCTGCAGCGGTGACTCTAGGCCACAAGGATGCTATTCATGCACAACCAGAATGGCTTCATGAAGGGTGAGTGCATCTTCTCCTCGGTATTTCTTAGTAGAGCAAAATTGCATCTTGAAGTGATTGCTTATAGCCTGCTCATCTCATGCCCAGGATGGATCCATATTAGACATATTTGCTAGAAATCAGATTGTTTGGCAATGAAAAGAAAGTTAGGTAGGATTTCATATGTTACTGTTTTGATATGACACTTGATTCAGACTTGACAAATTATAAGGATTTGGTTGAACAGATTGTAGACAAGTACCCACCTGGTTATCTAGAAGTTCCTCATTTTTAGTATTATGACCATGATATGAAAACATTCCCTAAAGTTTATTCTGACCAAGATTTGGTGTCTATGTTTGAGAAAAATTCAAAGACAAAGGTCGTCGACATGTTCATTTCTTATTGTGACCCCTCTGAACCATTTGAGCCTATCAAAGAGTGGCATAGTGATGTGTCTCCACTGTCTACCAACAATATTAGATTAGAAGAAGACAATTACCTTTGCAACACATTACCAGATAATGAGCATGTGGGTATTGATGAGGAGGTCATGTACTTGGACAAGACACCTGTTGAAGCTGCAAATATGGTTATTGTGCATATTGATCAGACGGATGAGAGTGAGCCTAAGGGTGAGGATGAGGATAACCATGAGGATGGGGGTGGGGATGAATTGGAGATTGAATCAGAATTAGAGGATGGCCAAGACTTGGAAGGACATGAGGCAGATCATATTCCTAACATGGTCTATGATAAAGAAGACCCTTTAATGGTAGTTGGCTGCACATATCCTAGCATGACTGAATTTAAGATTGCATTGTCTCGTCATGCAATCAAGCATGAATTTGAGCCTATCAAAGAGTGGCATAGTGATGTGTCTCCACTATCTACCAACAATATTGGATTAGAAGAAGACAATTACTTTTGCAACCCATTACCAGATAATGAGCATGTGGGTATTGATGAGGAGGTCATGTACTTGGACACGACACCTGTTGAAGCTGCAAATATGGTTATTGTGCATATGGATCAGAAGGATGAGAGTGAGCCTGAGGGTGAGGATGAGGATAACCATGAGGACGGGGATGGGGATGAATTGGGGATTGAATCAGAATTAGAGGATGGCCAAGACTTGGAAGGACATGAGGCAGATCATATTCCTAACATGGTCTATGATAAAGAAGACCCTTTAATGGTAGTTGGCTCCACATATCCTAGCATGACTGAATTTAAGATTGCATTGTCTCGTCATGCAATCAAGCATGAATTTGAGCCTATCAAAGAGTGGCATAGTGATGTGTCTCCACTGTCTATCAACAATATTGGATTAGAAGAAGACAATTACTTTTGCAACCCATTACAAGATAATGAGCATGTGGGTATTGATGAGGAGGTCATGTACTTGGACAAGACACCTGTTGAAGCTGCAAATATGGTTATTGTGCATATGGATCAGAAGGATGAGAGTGAGGGTGAGGATGAGGATAACCATGAGGATGGGGATGGGGATGAATTGGAGATTGAATCAGAATTAGAGGATGGCCAAGACTTGGAAGGACATGAGGCAGATCATATTCCTAACATGGTCTATGATAAAGAAGACCCTTTAATGGTAGTTGGCTCCACATATCCTCGCATGACTGAATTTAAGATTGCATTGTCTCATCATGCAATCAAGCATGAATTTGAGTATCACACGGAGAAGAGTGCACCATATAGGTTCAGGGCCTATTGTTCTAGGTGTAAGGAAGATAAATGTCCATGGAAACTATATGATTCTACAACCGATGGAAACTATTCAGGGGCTATAGTGGTAATTCCTCAACTTTAACAAATTCTGATTTAAAAGGGAAGATCAAATTTAAAAGTTTTTTCTTTGCCTCGAAACCATGCATTGATGAGTTCATTAGTGGTTGTAGGCCATACTTAGCCATAGAAAGCATTTTTTTTGACAAGCAGGCTTAAGGGGCAATTTGCTAGTGCTTCAGCTATTAATGGACACAATTGGTTATTTCCTATTTGTTTTGGAGTTTTTGATTCTGAGACAAATGAGAATTGAAAGTGGTTCATGGAAAGAGTTAGAAAGGCCATAGGATCACCAAGGGGTTTAGCCATATGCACTGATGCTGGCAAAGCAGTGATGGCATGGGGTAGGTGAGGTGTTCCTAGAGGCAGAGCATAGGGAGTGTCTGTTTCACTTGGTAACCAATTTTAAGAAAAAAAATCATGGCAAGGTTTTTGATGACCATCTTTGGGCAGGAGCTTCCTCATGGAACCCGTATTTGTTTGGGAAACATTGAGCTGTAATGGAGGCAGCAAAGCCAAGTGCCACTAATTATCTTATGAAGTGTGGCACACAAGTAGGGCTGGACCGTGAGCCAGAAACTCGTGAGCTGGCCCAGCTTGTTTGTAACTCGACTCGACTCGGCTCGGCTCGGTCAAATTTGTAATGAGCCAAGCAACTATTTTTGCTCGTTTTGTTAACGAGCTGGCTCGAGCCAACTCCCAAGCTACTCGCGAGCCAAACAAACTAAAAAGCAAAAGATCCAACATAGGAAGCCGAGATGTCAAAGCCAAACCAAGTCTAAATTTTGACGGTGCATATAGAGATACTACATACACTGTGAAATTTAACATTTAGAAGTTTATAATGACTAATTAAAAAAAAATTATATATATATTGAGATGTTAATTCTAAATTAACATCCAGCTTGTGAGCCTAACAAGCTAGCTCGAGCTACTAACAAGCCAAGTCGAGCCATCTTTTTTGCTCAGTTAAAAAGCCAAGCCAAGCTAACTCGTTAGACTAACGAGCTGGACCAAGCCGAGCCGAGCTGGCTCGGCGTCTAGCCCTACACACAAGGTTGTGGACAAGAAGTTAGTTCTTGACCATTTGCAAGGTTGATTATGTAACTAACAACTTGGCTGAGTGCTTCAACAATTGGAGTAAGCACCATGAGTCCTTGAACTTAGATGACTTGATGGACAAACTGAGGCGAATGCTTATGATCGAGTGGAACCAAAGGAGACAAATAGCAAACAGTTAGATGGATTAATTCTACCCCACATAATGAAGAAGCTGAATGAAAGGAGTAGAGAATTAAACTTGGAGGTGCTTCAATGCTCAGATGAAGTTGCCGAAGTTGCATCATTAGGCGGCAGTGGCTTTAGGTTTGTTGTCAACTTGTAAGATAAGATATGTTCCTGTAGATAGTGGTAAATTTATGGAATTCTTTGCAAACATGCACTAGCATTTGTCACCTCACTTCACAATGCTCCTCTAGAGAAGTATGTAAACATGTATTACTCTGTTGACAAATTCAAAGAAGCATATATGCACTTAATCCCTGCTATGACTAACAGGTGACAATTGCCTAATCCTACTCATGGATTCATGCATCCTCCTTTATTAAAAGCCACTGCCGGTAGGCCTAAGACTGAGAAGTATAAAGATTGTAGTGATAAGAAGGTGAAAAAAGGCCAGCAAGTGCCCTATTTGCACAAGCTATGGGCATCATTGGCCCAACTGCAAGAAAGGAAACCCAAAGGACATTGCTGCCATGATGGAAGTGAGGTATTCTTTGTTCATTGTTGTTTTTTTATTTTACATACTAAAGATGCTGACTGTTGCTGTTTCTTGACATACTAAAGATACTGACTATTTTACTCTTGACCATGTAGAGGACCACCCAAGAAGAACGCAAAGAAACTCAAAACATCAGAGTCGTCTATTGTGCCTTTGGAGGACAACACACCTGCTGCTACTATGTCTTTTCCACCAAGGCTAGCTCACGATCTTTTACATTTATTTCCTCAAGAATGCGGCCGTGGCGGGAGTCCCACTGCCGCCAGCCAGCAGAGAAGGGCTTGCTCGGTGGCGGGCGGAAGGAGGGGTGGTGGGGACGAAGACACCCTCCCCAAGGCAGTAACCTTCTTCACCTGATCCCTCCCAATCGTTGCAGATGAAGCCTAGCATGGGGGCGTGCGGTGGAACACACGGAACCAGCGGCGGAAGGCGGCGCCGGTGACGAGGCGGCACCACGACTTGCAGATGAGGGCTGCGTGGACGAGGCTCACCGGATCGGCCGGAGGAAGGCGGAGGAGGATCTCCTCGACGAGCTCCTCCATCAGTTCCGGTGGGGGCGGCGGCATCGCGGCACCGGCGGATCAGAGCGTAGGGTAGGGTAGCGTAGCGAGGGTTTTAATTGGTCCTGGTCGGGTCATAGTCACCGGGAACGCGGGACGATGCAGCATCCTCGTTCCGCGGAACGTCGTCCCGGAACGCGGGTCGGGAACGACGTGGATCGTGGAGGGAACGCGATCCAACGATCGCTGCTTGGATTGTGCACGGAACGTGCTCCGGCGGCAGCAAAGAGAGCCCCGAAGGGCCTCGTGGGGCTGTCTGCTACTTACTCAGCATGTCGCTGGGCTGCTGCTAACGTGGGTATGGTTAACTAAGTGTTGTGTGGGCTTAGTTTTGTGAGCACTCATGGTGGGCTGGGCTAAAACATATCAATGTATTCTAAATTTTTGTATTATTTACTTGTGTTGAACTAATTTATCAGTAGAGATTGGGTTATTGTTCCTCGTTCCTTCCCGTCGTTCCGGGAACATCGTCCCAAACTAACTTGGATCACGTTCCATGTTATTTTGGAACATGCTAAAGCTGTATACTCGTCGTTCCAGACAGTGTTGAAAATCGGCGTACCACGATCCTCGTTCCCGTTCCTCGACCCGGTCGACCCGGGTACGCGGTGACTATGGGTCGGGTCCGTCGTCGGGAGGGTCTCGGCTTCGCAAATCAGCCAGGCTACTATTATGAGGCGTGACTCTGCCAGGTGGGGCCAGGGAAACACTGAAACCATCCAATTCCCTTATTGCTCTTGCGTTCCGCTTCTGCTAATCTTTGTGTTGCTGCTCATCAGGTTCGTAATCGTAAATCAACACAATGCATATGTGAAGTTGGCGTTGTTCGATCTTGTTTAATTTGGTCACACAAAAAGGATGCGAGGTTTTAAATTAAAAAAGAATATTCTGGTTATCCAACAACCAATTCAAGCTACGGAGTACACAAGATGGAGATGGATAGATGACCAGTACCAAAAAGATTTAGGCAGAACTTTAACATGACTTCACATTCAAGACTGATTTGGATCGCCGCCGGAGGTAAGGGTTTATTGGCCGCCCTTCTAACGCGAGAGTAGTCATCTTCGTCACCTAGCTTTAGCCTTTTTCGTTTTATTTGCCGGCTAGCCGGTTTGTTCAAATTCCTCTTTTTCAATGAAATAAGCACTCTCGTGCCCGTTCGTTCAAAAAAATCATACAAGACTGATTTGAACTTGGCACCAAGGACCAAGCTAACTAATTCATTTAAGAGAAAAACAACCTTTGAACAAAACACAAAACAGAAATCTCCAAGGTACGACATGGAAATCACACATATGCCAGAGTACCATTGCACTTAAGACATTTCAGTGTTTCAAGTTCGAATGCATTCTCTCCACTCGAGCATAGATTTCCTTGCATGAAAGGACGGTATGTCCATTGTACGCTTTTGGTGCAATCTAAAGCCCTGGATTTAAAATGGATTAGGATCATGCAGTACTCGACAAGGACCACAATACTCGACACCAATCATCAACCAAAAAATCATTTCAGGGAGATATGAAATATCTCATACAATCTGCAGAGCCTTTGAGCTCGACAAATTAAATTCAAAACTACTAGTCCCACAGAATGCTAAAGTACTGTCCCACCAAAAAGCATATGCTATATAATTTTCGCTACCATTCAATTATTTTCCTCTAGCTTAGAAGGGTCACACCCAATCTTGGTGTCGCATCTGTAGATCAGGCTGCCCGCAATGCTACAGAAATGAGAAAAAAATTGAAATTAGAATCAGATGGTTCATGGTTGAGTAATCAAATTTCTACTCATCAGTAACGGATTTTTATTTTCATCTACCAAAAAGAGAAGATGGACCCATAACTCCAGGAAAACAAGTCTCATGCATTGTGTACTTTAGCATAAAAGATACCTTCATCCATAATACTATGTTACTAGTGATATTGACACAACTATAGCTAAGAAATATTGCTGTCTTGCAGGGTTTTAGCTACCCACGAGGTTGATACAAATGTTCAAACCCATGCATGATGCATGTAACTGACTTGTCAAAATAAGAAATCATATTTCTATACATCTGGTCCTAAATTTGTAACAAAATATAAATTGCCACTCGATTCAGTGGCACTTAGGATTAAGTAATAGTCATTTTTATTTTTCCAACATTTAGATGGATTATCAAGAGTCAAAGACCCCATCTATAATCATCCATCCATTACAGTCGTTGGACATTATATGGATAACGCTCATAAACCCCTTCCCACAAAACTGAGATGGACTTGTGCAAAATTGGTATGCATTGTTCTTGAGCGTAAATAAGCTGAGTTTTACTAGAAAAAGATTGCCATAATGCCTAAATCAGTACCTGGAGTACGAAAGCTCATGTAGGGAATAACATAGCAGATCGGGCCCTCGTATACCTTCATCACCTTGCCACTTTTTAAATCAACATTGAAGACCTCATCCCCAACGTGCATGAAAATGGCACCAACACCTTCTGCGAAGCCAATCAAATCAGTATCCCAGTTCAACGAAGCATCAAAGGGGATAAGCTTCTCGAGCTTGATGACTCTGCCCGGTGCCCATCCGACTTCAGGGTCGTCATCCCTTGACCACAGGCAAAGCCGTGTCTCCTCCAACCTTGCGAATCCCAGCCGACGACCGCCCTCCGTCCTCATGAGCTGAACGCAACCTGTGGAAAGTATCTTGGTTCCCTCGTAAGGAGGCAGATCCATCACGGTCATTTCCCGTGTTCCCAAATCATACTCAAGGATATTGCCGTCCATCTCAAACTTGAAGTAGAGCGCGTTCCCAATTAGCATACTCTGATCCCAAGTGATAGAATCATTAGGCCAATAATCGGTGTGGGTCGGCTCGCTCCACCGGCCGGACTCCGATGAGTAGACGTAGGAGAAGAACTCCTCCTCATACAACTCGTCGGAACCCACGATGACCACGGTGAAGGGCCCGTCGTGGCAGTCGAGGTGGTCGCACTCGCCGGTGTCAGCGGCAGCGCAGAGCACCGCGGCGGTCCAGCAGTCCCTGTCCGGATCCTCATTCGGCATCTCGGGTAGCGTGATCCAGGCGTCGGTGATGGGGTTCCAGACGTGGGGGCGGTAGGACCCCGACTTGGTGTCGTGGAAGAGGACGCGGGCGTCCCACGGCCGCAGCCAGGCGAACGGTCCTCGCTTGGGCGGAAGGCGGAGGAGGTGGGGACGAGGACGCCGTCCCAGCGGTCGCCCTCCATCTTCACCCTGGGGTCGCAGAGGAAGCCCAGCATGGGGGGCGTGCGGTGGAACGCGCGGAACCGGTGGCAGAAGGCGGCGCCGCAGACGACGCGACACCGTACCACGGCGTGCTGACGAGCGCGACGCGGACGAGGCTCGCGGGGTCGGACGGGGGGAGGCGGAGGAAAATCTCCTCGATGATCTCCTCCATCAGCTCCGGCGGCTGCCGCGGCATCGCGTGGCGCGGTGGATCGGAGCGAGGGTTTTGCTTGGCCGAGGAAGGAGGAATGTGAGGCGGCGGCGGGCAGCCTGCTTCGGCTTCCAACCAGGCTGTTTAAATGATGAGGTGGTGCTCGATTTAACTCGCGATTTTCACCAGATCAAAGAGCGCGGCGCAACGGTTGCATCTAGGGTGACAAGGGCGGCTCACCGATGAAGACGATGACGCGCGGCTCAAAGGGGCGGACAGCGGCGGCGGTGAAGCTCCGGAGAGCGCGTGAAGACAATGTAGAAGACGGCGATGCGAACAAGCAACTCCGGCGACTTCCTCTCGACCTCGCGGTTCTCCGGGACTCCTTCTCGGCGACAGGAAGGCGGTGGACAGGGAGATCGAAGGTGGCGGCTGGCTAGGGTTTCGGTGCTCAGGCGGCGGCGTGGGTGGCGGCTAGGGTTAGGGAAAAACGGAGCACGGGTGGCGGCGGTGCCTTATAAAGGGCTGGGGCGCTCTCTTGGCGTGCGGGCCATGCGTAGAGAAGCGTGCTCGAGACGGACACAGGGCGGTGCGCGGTAGAGTCCAGGTTGGGGATGACAGGTGGTCCCCACCTGGCGGTGGCTGCGGGCGCCGGGCGCGCAACGTGGGCCGGCTGGGCCGTTTGCGGTGCTGGGCTGCGGTGCAGAAGCGGACGAGGCCGGGGAATAAAGGGGGCGGCAGCGGACTTCTGGCGACGGGCCGGGCTGAGCGAAGCAGGCTGGGCTGAGCGGGACGCGAGCGACTGCGGAAAAAAGAGATGGAGGGGCGGCTGCGGACTTCTGCAGTTTTGGGCTCAAAACAAAGACGGGCCAGAAGAGAAGGAAGAGAGGGGAGATAAAAGAAAAAGGATTTAACTATTTTTAAAAGAAATCAAACAAATGAATTCAAATACAAATTCGAATTCAGACACTAAAAAACAATGCATCAGCATGTATGAAACATTAAACTCCTATGATTAATTTGTTTTATTTTGAAAATTATTAAATGCCTAAAAGAAATTAATGGAAACCTTATAGTCCTTAAGAACAAATTAAAGGTTGCTAATAAATTTTATTAAAATTCAATTTTTGAAAATCAGGGTGTTACAAGTCTACCCCCTTAACAGGAATCTCGCCCCGAGATTCGGAAAGAGAAAGAGAAAGATTGGGAAGCTCTGCCTCTGACATCCTACTTTAACCCGGTGGCATACCTGGTAACTCCTCAGGGAAAACATCAGGGTGCTCGCACACCACTCTTATGTCCTCTAGCTGGTTCACTGTACTGGTTGTTGATGGTGGTGGATCTGCTGCAAACTCAATCCTTTTCCCAGCTAGACTAGTGAGAAGGATCGACCTCTTAGCACACTGAATCACCGCATCACACGCAGTCAACCATCCCATCCCAAGTATCACATCGATTCCTCTCGACTCTAGTATTATAAGGTTAGCCCGGAAATCTCTGCCCAAAATCTTGAGACTGACATTGTCACACTTATAGGATGCTTTCAATTCACCTCGGCGAACTAACTAGCATATGACGAGGCATAGGGCTAATGGGTATGTTATGCCGAGCTACGAACTGAGAGGTAATGAAAGAATGTGATGCTCCTGAATCAAATAGTACTGAGGCGGGTATGGAGTTGACTAGGAACATACCGAGCACAACTTTAGGATTCTCCTGAGCGGCTTCAGCATCAACGTGGTTCACCTTGCCACGTGAGTAACTCTGCTGTCCCTTGTTGGTTTGCGGGGTCTGATTGCCATTCCTCCCTTGCTGCATCTGCTGGTTCTGCACCAGGGTACTTGGGGGTTGCCTTTGGGGACACACATTAGCATAGTGACCAAGCTCACCACACTTGAAGCAGGTGGTGTTTGCGGGGTTGGGAGGTGTAGCGCCCCTCACTGGTGTACCAATTGGAGCTCTCTGCTGATTCTGCTGGAAAGTGGGGTGCGGTGTCTGAGGAGCGGGTTGCTGAAATTGCTGCCCCGTCTGCTGGAATGGCTGAGCGGGACGTGGGGACTGCTGCTACCCAAAGTTCCCACCTGATCCTCCATATCGGAAAGGCGTGCTCTGCTGTGGGGTGAAGCGAGGGTGAGTGACACTCCCAGACTGTCCATAGCTGGTGGCTTTCCTCTTCTGCTCTCCTAGCTCTCTACGCTTGTACTCCAGATGGATGGCACTGTCTACCAGATTCTGAAATGTGGGGAAAGTGTGAGACATCAGCTGATACTGCAGTGGTCCACTTAGCCCATCTAGGAATAGCTCCTGCTTCTTACTATCATCAGCAACTTCCTCAGGTGCGTAGTGTGACAGCTCAATGAACTTGTCTCTGAACTCAGCCACTGTCATCCCCGCCTGCTTGAGGGAAAGGAACTCCTCCTTCTTCATCTTCATGAGACCGGCTGGTATGTGATGGCTCCTGAAGTTGGTGGTGAACTCATCCTAAGTGATAGCATATGGGGTAGCGTGAGCATCAACATATGCATCCCACCAAGCAGAAGCTGACCCCTGAAGTCGTCCGGCAGCATACAGGACCTTCTCTCTGTCGCTGCACTGTGCGGTGGTGAGCATCTTCAGCACTGTCTTCAGCCAATCCTCAGCCTCAAGTGGATCAGCTGCATGGGAGAACACAGGGGGGTGGTGGCTCATGAACTCGCGGTGCTTGTTGAATGGCGCCTGCTGCTGCACAGGTGGATTGATGACTTGGGCTTGCAGGTTCACCACAGTGTTGGACAGGTTCTGGAGGAGCTGGGTCTGCGCCTCAAGGAATTGCTGCATGGTTGGATCCATCTGTGGTTGCTGAGGTGCTGGCCCTGAACGGTTGCTTCTCCCTTGACGGTTCACTGCTGGTTGATCAACTCCGGATCCTGACCTAGTGTTCACCATCTGAGTGTTAGGGACATTACTTTAGATGTTTGAGTCAGGAGTGAAACTCAAAAGGTAGAGTAATGAAGAATTTCAGCATTTAGACAGATTCTGTTGACTCCAGTTATTCAGGTATAACTCTCAACGTGGATAGCCAAAAATTATGAGCTTTTTACCAGTGATAGGTAATGAAATTACGGAACCAACCCAACTGGAATCACCTCAATCAGAGCTCTACAACTCCAGTTATGAAATAAACAAGTCAGGTGTATCAGCAGTGTTAACAGATTCGGGAACCTCCAAAGTTTCAGGCATAACTCTCTGTCTATGTAACCTAAATTGATGAATTTTGGACAGAACAAAACTTATGGAATTTATGAACTGCTCCAATTGGATTTACCTCAATCGGAGATCTATAGCCCGAGATATTAAATAATGAAGGTAACTATGTCAGCAGGGTTTTACAGTTTCTGATAGCTCCAATGTTTCGAGCATAGCTCCTGTAAAGTACTGTATATGGCTGAATTTTTGATAGAAATTCACTTATGAAATTTATGAACTAACCCAACTGGTTTTGAATTTTTAGGAGCTCTGTAGCTCGAGATATTGTCAAAACACTACTGCTGTGTCGAAGGTTGACGAGAACAGAATTGCAGCAAGATAGATTCCAAGATAGATAAGTAAAGACTTGATAAGGATTTAGTAGAGACAAGATTAAGATATGGTAGAAACAGAATGTAAACCCACTAAACAAGCTAGCTACTAAACCAATGTCATTGTGGTATAATCCACGACACATTGCACTCAAGCAAAGATCCAAATCAAGCATTAACACAAGATCAAACATTCGAACACACCACTAAGCTAAGTACACCTAAACGGCGATCGACACTAACGATTACACAAGCATAAAACCTAAAGAACTCCTAGATCCTAATGAAGATCTTTGGGTCAAAAGATTAATGAGAGCAATTATGAACACATGTAGGGTAAAGATAGGAAAAGATCAGAGAGCGTAGAACGGATGCTAAAGATTCCTTAAAGCAAGAATAAGGAAGCATAGAGTGAAAAGATTGGTCAAGATAAAGTAGAGAACAAGTAGAATATCAAGGATGGGGGTAAAGGCAAGGATGAGTTTATTAAAAATAGAATTAAAGCATAGCATGAAGTGAGAATGGCTTCTAAGATAATATAATTCGTAAGTTCGACCATTTTCTAACTAGGCTAACGTCCTACAGTCAACACAGCTCTGATACCACTTTGTCACACCCGGATTTAAAGGCAAACCCGAATGCATAAAACACATGTGCGCCAGGATCAAGTTTCACACATGCGTTGACTCAGTGAATACCAAGAACAGTGGCAAAAGCGTAAAGGAAGTATTAAAACTTTATTACATGACCAATAGTCTTTAATCTAACACACCGAGTAGCTAGTAGCGGAAAAAGTAAACGCGGAAGTCCTCCACAGGCAGCTGACTGAAGAAATGACCACCTAGAACTCGTCGAATCCACCAGGATAGTCCTCAAAGTGTCCATTTGAGCAGCAGCCGGATGGTGTAGATGCAATATAAAACAACAAGCATGAGCACATGTTGTACTCAACAAGGGAAAGATACTAAAACAACATGCAAGGCTTTATGGTGGAAGGTTATAGGTTGCAAAGCAGTTCAACATTTTAGTTGGTCAAGTTTTATTAAGCAACTATTACTAACAAGTGTAAGTATATACCAAACCCACTTAAAAGATGCATAAGAACCCCAAAGTATGATGAGCAAGTTTATAAGTTCCATCTTTCATAGAATTAATCATGTGAGGGTCCAGGCCGCTCTTGACCATGAGCACGGCTAACTAGTTAGTTTTACACTCTGCAGAGGTTGTACACTTTCACCACAAGTCGCGTAAAAACTCAAAGAGTTTTGGACCCAACCATGTTGTGCAAAAGTAGGCACAATACCACACTACCGAGGTGTGGTTGCATAGGGACGCTACGAGGCCTTTACGAAGATCCTCCAATGAGCAACAACCCACTAGGTTTCAGGACGAAGCAGGGCATAAAGCTCCTTAGCGGGTCAATACCCCACCATAAATAACAAACCCAACTCCCCGCTAGAGCAGGTCTATGCTCTGTCAACGCCTCCCCATTGGTCCCTTTCATGTAAGGTTGCTACAACAGTAAAGTTTCTAGTTATTCAGCCAAGGCAGAGCCATATGCTTGTGGTTGTACGGTTTTCCTGGGTGGTTCTCCATGTTCCGATTAAACAAGCATAGTGTTCTTGTATGACATGAACAGCATAAAGTAAATCAAGATTAAAAGTTTGTTCCATTAAACCACCCAAAGTATGCTCTAGCAAAGCTACCCAACATAAAGATAACAATCGGTTGGTCAAGGCACAAGGTAAACAACACTAGTCACACCTTAGCATGGGTCCCATCACATTAATGCAAGCAAAAAGTAAATACGGTGTAATTAAAATGCATGTTGTAATAGGACAAAAGGGAATGCAGCAAGGACTTGCCTTCAACCCAAGCGTGCTGCTGCTCAAAGCCTTCTTGATCTTCAACGACAGCGTACTCCACGAATTGATCGTTCACTACGTTCCACACGATAGCATACAAGCATACAATACAAGTACTTAAGAAACAGAACACCAATCATATCAAACAGAGACAAAAGCAACAGAAAACTAATCTACTCGTCGGGATGATCACATGGACATAAAGAACGCTAAAAACGGAGCCAAAACGAAGAAGATATGGCTAGAAGAAGATTCAGGGACCTGTTTGCAAGAAAACTAAAGCTAGAAGGGCTAAACCGAAGAAACCTGGACCTATCTGTAAGAAAACTAGCTATGCGGAAGGGCATACTTGTGAAACTAGAAAACACAGGGACTTTTATAAAAGACGCGCACGGCTGACCGGCGGTTGACCCGGTTGACCGGTACGCCAACCGGGTTGACTCGATCTGAATCGTAGATCGGCGGATCGACGGCTGACGGTAGCGAGCAGCGAGCGACAGCGGCGCACGGTGGCGAGCGGCGGCGCAATGCGATGATCTCGCCGGCGGAAACGCTGGGGTGCTCGATTTAACTCGCGATTTTCACCAGATCGAAGAGCGCGGCGCAACGGTTGCATCTAGGGTGACAAGGGCGGCTCACCGATGAAGACGACGACGCGCGGCTCGAAGGGGCGGACGGCGGCGGCGGTGAAGCTCCGGCGAGCGCGTGTAGACGATGTAGAAGACGGCGACGCGAACAAGTGACTCCGGCGACTTCCTCTCGACCTCGCGGTGCTCCGGGACTCCTTCTCGGCGACAGGAAGGCGGCGGACAGGGAGATCGAAGGTGGCGGCCGGCTAGGGTTTCGGTGCTCAGGCGGCGGCATGGGTGGCGGCTAGGGTGAGGGAAAAACGGCGCACGGGTGGCGGCGGTGCCTTATAAAGGGCCGGGGTGCTCTCTTGGTGTGCGGGCCATGCGTAGAGAAGCGTGCTCGAGACGGACACAGGGCGGCGCGCGGTGGAGTCCAGGTTGGGGATGACAGGTGGTCCCCACCTGGCGGTGGCTACGGGCGCCGGGCGCGCAACGTGGGCCGGCTGGGCCGTTTGCGGTGCTGGGCTGCGCGGGCTGCGGTGCAGAAGCGGACGAGGCCGGGGAATAAAGGGGGCGGCAGCGGACTTCTGGCGACGGGCCGGGCTGAGCGAAGCAGGCTGGGCTGAGCGGGAGGCGAGCGACTGCGGAAAAAAGAGATGGAGGGGCAGCTGCGGACTTCTGCAGTTTTGGGCTCAAAACAAAGACGGGCCAGAAGAGAAGGAAGAGAGGGGAGATAAAAGAAAAAGGTTTTAACTATTTTGAAAAGAAATCAAACAAATGAATTCAAATACAAATTCGAATTCAAACACTCAAAAACAATGCATCAGCATGTATGAAACATTAAACTCCTATGATTAATTTGTTTTATTTTGAAAATTATTAAATACCTAAAAGAAATTAAAGGAAACCTTATAGTCCTTAAGAACAAATTAAAGGTTGCTAATAAATTTTATTAAAATTCAAAATTTTGAAAATCAGGGTGTTACACCCCCTCCTTCCACTCGCCGCTGAGCGAGCCTTTCTCTGGTTGGCGGCAGTGGGACTCCCGCCACGGCCGCGTTGTCATCCACGATTCCCCTCCGTTCAATCAACTCAGCGTCTAGAATACATGGACGGCTAGATACAGCTGCCTGTGGTGCCGCTGGATGATCCAGACAGCTAGACTACCGCGGCGGTGCTCTGTGTCGCCACCGCCACTGGCACGTGCGACCACCTCGACTGCCATGAGGGCCCTTCATCGCCGTCCTCGTGGTCACTAACTATTTGGATCCGTGGGAAGTTTTCTCTCTTACGTCTACACTTCAGAGAGTCTCGTAGATGGGGTAAGAGAGGATCGACCATTACCAACCACTTTGGTGATGATATCCATTCGAATTGCAGCACCCTTGTGGAGAATGTGCTCTACTTTAAGTTTCTGACGATGAACGAAAGAATCCTCGTGTATGATTTGAGAACGTGGGAAATGACTCCGATGGAACTACCTCGTTATGTGTAAACCACTCTAATATCTAAACCTTTTGTTGAGCTCATGGCGACGGAGGACGTTCGGCTGAGATTTGCAAGATTGGAGGAGTCGAGACTTTGCCTATGGTCTAGGGATGATCAAGATGCGGGATGGGTGTGGAGTAGGGCCATTGAGCTCGAGAAGCTTCTCCCCTTTGATGCCTCGTCATCCTACAATAATTTCTTGGTTGGTTTTGTGGAAGGGGTCGGTGTCATTTTCGTGAGGGTTGGAGAACAGGTCTTTACTGTTGATCTAAAATCTAGCAAGGTGATGAAGGTATACGAGGGGTTGATCAGCCATGTTGTTCCGTACATGAGCTTTTGCACTCCAGGTACTAATCTTATTAGCCATCCTAACAATATTTTTCCAGTTACATGCATCTTTGGTTTTTCGTGATCAAGAACATGTATCCCAATTCCATGGCGCATCCTTCGTTTCCACCACCAGCAACCCAAGCAAATCTCAGATTTCCACCAAGGATCATCTTCTTCGAGATTAACAGGGTCAACAACATCATCACTTGAAGAAGACCACGATGTGTCGGCCCTCGACTCTTAGACAGGTCTCCCCAGACTCTCCGTTGACGTCGGAGTAGATCATCATCGGAGAATGGAAGAAGCTGGGAGAAATTATTCCTCTGCAACATCGTCTCTTCCGCATCGCCAATGCCGCCAGGAAAACCAAGCTGCAGTGGAACCACGCTCCTCCGGCAAAACCTACTCCACTGTCGAGCATCGGTAACGTGCAAACCCTAAACCTAGAAGGACTCAATTATGACTCGATTTACTAAAAGGAGGGACCCCCGTCCCTTTGCCCATGGCTGGAGGCCGGAGACGCGAGGAACGGGGGCCAAAGCCGAACTTGATTGTTGCTCAGCTATGATTTTTGCAACATGTTTAATTATCATTAGGGACAATTTGATCAGTAGAACTAGCCGATGATTCTTCAATATTCGGCTTTTCTATGCCTAGTGTCAAAAGTTAAACGCGGGAGTGTTTTTACTGGACTTGCTACGTGTGACATGGCTTCCTTTAGTCCGGGGGCAACATACTACACACTGCTGCTGCTCTTATGAATCCATCTTCTCTTGTTGGTAGATGAAAATAAAAATTTATTATTGAGTAGAAATTTGATTACTCAACCATGAACCATCTGATTCTAATTTTAGTTTTTTTCTCATTTCTGTAGCATTGCGGCCAGCCTGATCTACACTCAACCATGAACCATCTGATTCTAATTTCAATTTTTTTCTCATTTCTGCAGCATTGCGGCCAGCCTGATCCACAAGATTGGGTGCATCCCTTCTAAGCTAAGGGGAAATAATTTGAATGTTAGAGAGAATTATATATATCAAATGCCTTTTTGTGGGACAGTAATTTAGCATTGTCTGGGACTAGATTTAATTTTAATTTGTCGAGCTCAAAGGTTCTGCAGATTGTACTCCCTCCGTCCCGGAATGTTAGCATTCCAGGCATTCAAAAGCAAGAAACATCCATAGCAGGAAATTACGCATGTGCCCTCAGTTAGGTAGGAGCAGTACACTTTTCAGGTGTCCAGCACATCCAACACGCACAAAAAAAAAGGGGCACATCCTCCAACAACTCCCTCAGCACATTCCAGCAGTACACTTTTCACATGACCGCCAAAATTGAGGCGCCAAGTTCAAAGAAACTAAAAGCCAAAAAGTAGAGTCACTATATAACCGTGTGGACCACAAGTTCAAAAGCAACACAACTCCACACCTCCCTCCAGCAACAACACGCCTCCCTCCATGGCTCTGGACCTCAACTTTCCAGCAACAGATGATGAAGAAGATGACCCTTTTGGAGGTCCTCATGGCCAGAACCACCCACCTCCTGCTGGAGCCCACCCTGGAGCCCACCCCATGGGAGATGCTTGTGGAGCACCTTCTTTGCATTTCAACATGGCAGGATATGAATCAGGTTAGACAATTTGGTGCACCATTACATACAGAGTTCTGGTATTAAGAAAGGCAAGGCAGTAAATTAATGCTTCAGAAAGTGAATTCTGGTATTTATGTTGGAACTACAGCATTAATCAATACTCCACCTTATGTCCTTGAATGGTCTTCCTTTATCATCAACATAAGCTTTATTTATTTTTGTTAGTGTATCAAAACCTTCAGCAACCATCCTAAACACCTATGGTTCACAAACAAACATGTGAATTGTTGCAAACAATGCATAAGAAAAATATAATGGTTAACACATAAATGAAACATCTGATATTATCAGACTTTTCTTACTATTCCATGTACAGCACATGAAGAGGATGGGTTCATTGCACCTACAGCAGCATCAAACTTTGATTTAAATTTTGCTTTGGAGGAAGAGGAGGCAGGTACAGTACATGCAAGGATAACAGTAGTCTTATTTCCAATGGAAGCCATACAATTGTGTACCTTACATTTCTTTTTACTGCCGCCATGTAGGTGAGGACGCCGATGTGTATGCTGACGATTTTCATGTCATCTTCCCCGAAGAGGAGCTCCAAGGGTCCAGTGATCATGTCAATCAAGGTACATGCAGTGAATGAAGAATTGTCAGATTCAACAACTTTAGCATTTGAGCCTTTATGCAAAGGGTTTACCTCTGACATTCCGCCAATGAAACAGCCACCTTTGACCTGAACTGTGACTTGGAGGAAGAGGTGCTCGATAGGTCCAGTGATGAAGAACATGTTGAACAAGGTTAAGACAACATCACAATATTTAGTAGTTGCAGCAATAATTACATAATGACTTTGAAATGAAAATAATCTCACAGGCAGCCAAACTCAACATGCAAACACGGTGATGAGAAGGAAGAATTTGTCGAACAATGAAAGACAAACAATTTATGAAGCTTTACTTAGCCGCAGCGTGAATGGCAAAATGAAAAGAAGGACCACCACAATAGTAGCCAATTTGTTTAATGTTAATAGGTGTTATGTGCAATCTATATGGAGGACAGCAAAGGAATGCCTTGCTGAAGGAGTACCAGTCGATGTATCATGCAAAAGGAAAAAAAATTGTGGTCGCAAGAAGGTTGCCATTGAAATGTCTAGAATTGCAACAATACCATTGAATAAAAGGACCACTCTTAGGGCTCTTGCTCATGAACTAGGTGCCAAAAGGTCCACACTGCACCGCTGCTTCAAACAAGGCAAGATTCGTCGACACTCTAACACTATCAAGCCATTATTGAGAGAAGACAACAAGAAGGCACGGCTGCAGCATTATGTATGTATGATAGATGCTGATACATTGCATTTCATTCCTATGAGAAACATTATTCACACAGACGAGAAATGGTTCAACACCACAAAAAAAGCAAAGAAGTTCTACTTGCTGCCCGAGGAAGAGGATCCACTGAGAACAATACATAACAAGAATTCTATTCCTAAATGTATGCTCTTATGTGGTGTTACTGAGCCACGATATGATGCTGATGGGAAATGCTACTTTGATGGCAAAATAGGCATATGGCCCTTTGTGAGAAAGGTGTACTTGTAATCACCAATGCATATGTTTTTTTCCAATTCACCAATGTTGGCAATTTAATTATGTTGTCCCATGTTTCAGGAACCAGCAAAAAGAGACAGCAAATATAGAGACAAGGGTACTCTAGTCACAAAATCAATCAATGTGACACGGGAAGTTAGTAGAAGTTACCTCATCACAAAGGTTCTTCCAGCTATTGTTGCAAAGTGGCCCCGGGAAGCTAGAGGAGAGACAATTTGGATCCAACAAGATAATGCACGCACACACATAGAACCAAATGATGAAGCATTTTGTAATGCAGTTCGTCAAACTGGGCTAGACATTCGCATCTTTAACCAGCCAGCTAACTCACCGGATTTGAATGTTCTAGACTTGGGTTTGTTCGCAGCCCTACAATCCAAGACCTATCTTACAACGTCCAAGAACATGGATGAGTTAATTGAGAATGTGCAGAGAGAGTTTAGTAATTATGATGAATCCAAAATTAGAAATGTCTTCTTGACTTTACAAGGCTGCATGCTAGAAGTAATGAAAAAAGGAGGAGGAAATGGTTACAAGATCCCCCATATGTACAAGGATAGGTTAGAGGCTGCAGGAATGCTTCCCAATAGCCTTAGTGTTGATCAGGATCTGTACCATGCTGTCCTACATCAACTCGCTGCTCCATGATGAAGGAAGAATGTGTATTTTGCTGTACATAATGTTGGTTCATGTTGGGGGAGGAGAGAAGGATGTCTTTTGTTGTAGATATTGCTCCATGATGAGGGAAGGATGCAGTGTGTCATTTGTATATGGCATCATATTTTGTAAACAACTACTATAATGAAGGCACTTAGCAAGAATTATTTTACACCTATTGTTATGTGTACAAGTTCTGAGGCATTCCATCATTGCAAGGATTAAAAAACAGTGACAACATATAATTATACATTGCAGTGACAACATTTAATTACACATAGCAGGGACAACATTTAATTACACAAAGCAATGACAACATTTAATTGCACATTGCATAATCCATGTTGTCCTACACCTAGCATCATCCATTCTGCACCTAGCAGGATCCAATCTACACAAAAGCACCATCCATTCAACACCTAGCATCATCCATTCTACAAAAAAGCACCATCCAATAAACACCTAGCATCAGCCATTCTACACCTAGCATTATCCAATCTACACAAAAGCACCATCCATTCTCACAAAAGCCATGAAGGAGAGATTTAGTCGATTACCCACTTCTTGAAGGCCCTCAGGCACAACTATTGTCACAGCTGAAGCCAGTGACGACCACCAAGATGGAATTCCATGGCTTCATGCACAGCAAGGCTGTCCTCATCAGGAATGACCCCAGCAGCAGTCGCCCCCGCGCCTCCGCTCCTAGCAGCAGCCGTCGCCGCGCCTCCGCTCCCAGCAGCAGTCGCCACCGCGCCTCCGCCCCCAGCAGGAGCCGTCGCCGCGCCTCCGCCCCCAGCAGGAGCCGTCGCCGCGCCTCTGCCCCCAGCAGCCGCCACCGTTGCGCCTCCGGCCCTGGCAGAAGCCGCCGACGCTTCTGCACCGCCGCGTGCCGCTCCTGCAGACGGCTGTGTGAGATCCAGGGGCAGCGCCCACGGCATCTCCGCATCCTCGGCAGGGTGCCATGTCAAGGCCACCATAGCGCGTCGCATCGCCGCCTCCCGACCACCCCAACGTTGTGCGACAGCCCTAGTCTGCCGCGCGAAGGCCTCGTTCCGCCGCCGCCGGTCACGAATCCGCCGCATGCGGGACTCGGTTCGCCGGCGCCTGCACGCTTCTCCACTTGTCTCTTCCATGGGGAGGGGGGACGGGACAGGATGAGATCGATGAGCGGCCGCCGTGGGTCGGGCGGATCGATGAGCGGCGGCCGTGGGTGGGGCGGATCGATGAGCAGCGGCCGTGGGCGGGGCGGGCGTGTGCGGGGCGGATCGACGAGCGGGGGCCGTGGGCGGGGCGGATCGACGAGCGGGGGCCGTGGGCGGGGCGGATCGATGTGCGGCGGTGGGTGGGGAGCTCCTCTGGTGGAGGGGTGCGACGCCGCCGCCCTTGACCGCGGCGGATTCGGCGGGGCGGCCGTGTGCGGGGTAGGCGTGTGCGGCGGATTGATGAGCGGAAGGGGACGGGAGGCGCACGGGGTGGGTGGGGAGTAGCTGGGCCGCAGATTTTTCTGATGGGGAATCCCGTGTGGGGCCCACAAAACACCCCCAAATGCTTATATTCTGGGCAAAATTTCAAACCCTACAAATGCTAATATAAGGGGACGGAGGGAGTATGAGATATCTCATATGTCCCTAAAACAATTTTTGGTTGATGATTGGTGTCGATCATAGTAGAGTCACGTCTCATTAAATAGACAGGGCTCTGCTAAAAAAAATAGATAGCCTGGCTGATTTGGAAGCCGATCGAGACCCACGACCAAGGCCACGACGACTCCCCCCAAACGACCCGACCGCGACCAAAGCAACAAACCCTCGCTACCTCTCCGATCCGCCGGCGCCGTGCGATGCCGCCGCCGCCACCGGAACTGATGGAGGAGCTCATCGAGGAGATCCTACTGCACTTCCCTCCGGCCGATCCTGGGAGCCTCATCCGCGCAGCCCTCGTCTGCAAGCCGTGGTGCCGCCTCGTCACCGGTGCCGCCTTCCGCCACCGGTTCCGTGAGTTCCACCGCACGCCCCCCATGTTGGGCATCATCTGCGACGACTGGGAGCTGGGAGGCGAAGACCGTCCGGAGTGCGTCTTCGTCCCCAGCACCCCCTCCTTCCGCCCGCCGCTGCGCGATCCTTTCTCCGTCTGGCAGATGTGTGACTCCCACCACGGTCGCGTCGTCCTCTATGATGCTTCCTCTCCGTTCTGCCGTTCCAGCGTCTGGATACCCATCACGGACAGCTGGATGGAGCCGTGCGCGATGCCGCTAGATGATCCGGACAGCTACACCGCCGCGGTGCTCTGCGCCGCCGCCACCGCCACCGGTGCCGCGTGCGACCACCTGGACTGCCAAGGCGGCCCCTTCATCGTGGTCCTTGTAGTCACCAATGTGTCGGGGATGTTCTCCTACGTCTACTCATCGGAGTCTAACAAATGGAGCGAGCCGTCCATTGCTGAGCACCCCGGCGACAACATCAGCTCGAACCGTAGCGTCCTCGTGGAGAATGCGCTCCACTTCGTGTTTCGTAACAACGACAGAATCCTAAAGTATGATTTGAGAACACGGGAAATGACTCCGATGGGACTACCTCGTTATGTGCGACGAACCAAACTAATATCTAAACGTTTTGTTGAGCTCATGGCGACGGAGGATGGTCGGCTGGGATTTGCAAGATTGGAGGAATCAAGACTTTGCCTATGGTCTAGGGATGATCAAGATGCAAGATGGGTGTGGAGTAGGTCCATTGACCTCGAGAAGCTTCTCCCCTTCGATACCTCATCATCCTACAATAATTTCTTGGTTGGTTTTGCGGAAGGGGTTGGTGTCATTTTCGTGAGTGTTGGACGCAAGGTCTTCACCGTTGATCTAAAATCAAGCAAGGTGATGAAGGTATATGAGGGGTTGGTCAGCCACGTTGTTCCGTACATGAGCTTTTGCACTCCAGGTACTAATCTTATTAGCCATCCTGACAATATTTTTCAGTCACATGCATCTTTATTTTTTTCGTGATCAAGAACGTGTATCCCAAATTCCACCGAAGGCTGTGTCATCACTCCTCCCTGAGAACGTTTAATTTGAGAAAGGGTATATTAGCTAGGGGAGTAGGGGGTTGTTATTTCCATATCTACGCCTGCACTTGATGGATGATTTATTATAGAAATATGATTTCTTATTTTGATCAATCAGTTGTGCATGAGTTTGTCCATTTTTATCAACCACGAGCTCATGGGTATGTAGCTAAAACTCAGAAAGCCTGCATATTTCTTAGCTATATATGAATGCTTAGTTGTGTCAATGTCACTTAGTAACATAGAATTATGGATGAAGGTATCTATGCTAAAGTAAACAATGAGGGTTGTTCCTGGAGCTACGAGTGCATATTCTCTTGTTGGTAGATGAAAATAGAAATTCATTATTGAGTAGAAATTTGATTACTCAACCATCTTCTCATTCCTGAGTTATGAGTCCATCTTCTCTAATTTCATTTTTCCCCCCATTTATGTAGCATTGCGGCCAGCCTGATCTACAAGATGCGAGACCAAGATTGGGTGTGTCCCTTCTAAGCTAAGGGCTAATAAGCATGAAGGATTTTTGTTTCCTTGGTCGTTTTGTTTTCGTAACAGAAAGAGTTGCTCGTCAAACACGCTCAACACATTCACACTTGTTTCGGTGATTGACATTAATTTTTAGTGCAAATTATAAATGCTTACGGTGTTTTATGAGGCATGTATTCGTATATTGGTAAATATGTAGTCTACATTGATTATGATAAGGATTATATGTTGCCGACGGCAAACACCCGGTCCAACAAACCCTTCGCTACGTACCCCACGGCCAAACGAGTCCTCCTCGCTCCTGTCCACAGCAATGCCGCCGCCGCCGCCATCGTTGCCGGACGAGCTCGTCGAGGAGGTCCTGCTCCGCCTCCCACCAGACAGCGTGGCAAGCCTCGTCCGTGCCGGCCTCTCGTCTGCGAGCGTTGGTGCGGCCTCGTCTCCGATCCGACCCCGTCTTCCGGCGTAGATTCTGTGAGTTCCACCGGTCGCCTCCCATGCTCGGCTTCCTCTACCATGGCTACCATCACCCGCTTCGTGCCTATGTCTGCCGGCTCCTGCCCGCCCCTTCCCGGCGGCCACCGTAGAACCGAACTGTGGGACTCCCGTCATGGCCGCGTCCTCCTCCACACTTACGCAATGTGTACGAGGTCCCAAACCATCACAACAGTTGTGTGGGACCCTGTCACCGGCGAGCGGCTGGAGCTACCTCAGCCGCCGGCGACGACATATCTACACAGCTCGATGGCCGCTGTGCTCTGTGCTGCTACCACAAGCAGCACGTGCGACCACCTCGACTGTCATCATGGACCTTTCATCGTCGTTCTCTTGGGCGAGGCTGCTGACAAGCAGGTTTACTCCTACGTTTACTTATCACACTATAAGAAATCTTGTGATCCATGACGAAATTCTCATGACATTTTCTGATTTCGTCACAGATCACACTGCATCTGTTGACGCTTTTTCTAGTCAACACACACGAGCGCTAGATCGCGCGGAAACGTCGAAACGCTGAACTCGCCGAGCTCCTGCCCGGACCGGTCTGACCGGTCAGGGGCACCGGTCTGACCGGTGGCTGCAGACGCACGGTGAAAACCTAAGATCACCGCCTCGGGAGGGACCCCGTCAGAGGTGGTGCGCCTAGGGTTGCTCTGAGGTCGGCAAGGCCACTCAGAACGTCCTTGTTCGTCGTCGAGACAAACAAAGAAAGCACAAGGTTGGAAAAGCTAGGGTTTGAGAGATAAAAGTTGTAGAAAGTAATGTACGATTGGGTTGTTCCCCCTTAAACGGCCGTGGCCCTTTATATTTATAGGGTGGGGAGGTCTTGCCCCGCAAGGAATCCTTTTACAACTCGAAACTCGCAAGGACTCCTCAATTCTACTCGGACTCGGGGTCCACCGGTCAGACCGGTCAAGCCCACCGGTCAGACCGGTGTGGCCGTTGCCGGATCGGCTACAGGACGCCCCACCGGTCAGACCGTTGAGGGACACCGGTCTGACCGGTGGCGTCAGCCTGATCGGCCTTGTGCCAATTTTGGGTGCGAACATATGCCCCCCTGTTTTTTGGTAAAGCTTGCTGTCTAAAAAATAATTCTAAGGTCGATGTGACACTTCACCGGCCATTTTTTGGTCTAAGGGCGATTTGTGCTTTAAATCGGCCATATCCTATCAAATATCTTGCCAGACACTTGGATGAAATTTCTTCAAGTACCTCCCGTTGAGAGCCCTTGGAAGTCGCTGTCCTTGCAAAGTCTCCATCATGTAAGAATTCCCAGAACAAATCTTGACAACCTTGTATGGACCTTCCCAACTTGGAGACCACTTGCCGAACTTGTTACTCTTAGATCCAATAGGTAAAATTGTATTCCAAACCAAGTCACCTACCTGAAAAGATTTGGCTTTTACCTTCTTGTTGTATGCTCTAGCAACTCTCCTCTTGTCCTTTTCAATTTCCTCCAAAGCTTCCATACGCTTGTCGGTCACTTCATCAATATTGTCCATCATCAAAGCATAATATGACTCAACATCAAGATTATTTTGCTTTGCAAGTCTATATGCGCCTAGATTCACCTCAACGGGCAAAACGGCCTCTTGACCATACACAAGCTCAAAAGGAGTAACCTTAGTAGCACCATGTCTAGAAATACGATGAGCCCATAAAGCTTCAGATAATACCTCATGCCATCTTCTAGGATTGTCCTCTATCTTCTTCTTTATGAGCTTCACTAATGTCTTGTTGCTAGACTCGGCTTGACCATTGGCTTGAGCATAATATGGAGATGAATTGAGCAATTTAATACCATAGGACTCAACAAATTCACGCACCTCTTTGGATATGAATGAAGTCCCTTGATCCGTAGTCAAAGTCTGCGGAATGCCAAATCTATGTATGATATGCCCAATAATAAACTCAATCACCTCTCTATGTGTCATATTCTTCAAAGGAATAGCTTCAGTCCACTTGGTGAAGTAATCAGTAGCCACGATCACAAAATAATGCCCCTTTGACGACGAAGGATGAATCTTGCCAATAAAATCCAGACCCCATCCTCTGAAAGGCCAAGGCTTGATGATCGGATGCATCAACGCAGCAGGCACCAACTGAACATCTCCATGTTTTTGACACTCTTCACAACCTTTGTAGTATTTAAAACAATCAGCTATCATGGTAGGCCAATAAAAGCAAGCTCGCCTGAGGAGCCACTTCATCTTGGGAGTCGATTGATGAGTACCACAAATACCTTCATGAACCAGCCAACCTAGCTTGATCAGGACCCAAACACTTTAAGAACAAATCATCCGCAGTCCGACGATACAACTCACCATCATCAAGAACAAACTTAAGAGCCCATCGTCGAACTTTTCTATCAACTGAACTGCTAGGATTATGCAAATAATCAACTAGAGGCTTTCTCCAATCCTCCATCTCATCTTTGTCACAAAAAACCGAGGAGGAATTTTTACCAGGGGACCGGTCAGACCGGTCATGGGCATCGATCAGACCGGTGTCATTAGCCGACCCAGAACCAGGAGACCGGTCAGACCGGTCGGTGACATCGGTCAGACCGGTGTCACCGGTTAGACCGGTCGGCTGTGTCGGCCTGACCGGTGCTTCCAGAGCAAAACACTCGGTTGTAAGCAACGGTTTGTGTTCTTGAAAATTTCTTTTTCGAACATTATAACCAGATGCTTGCTGGGCCAGAGCATTAGCTCTAGGATTTTCCTCTCGTGGCACATGATAGATAACAAATTCATCCATACAAGATATGATGTCTAAACATTTATCAAGATAAGCATTTAAAAAACCATTTAAACATTGACATACCTTGGATACTTGCTGCACCACCAATAAAGAATCTCCATATGCTTCCACATGTTTTACTCCCATGTCATGTAAAATTTCCAATCCAAATAGAAGAGCCTCATATTCGGTTTAGTTGTTAGTACAATCATGATCCAATCGGTTAAGAGCTTCAAAAACAGCCCCACTTGGCGAAACAATGATAATTCCAACACCACAACCATCTTTGCAAACCGATCCATCAAAATGCAATTTCCATGGAGTAAAAGTAGCATAACCGACATTCAAATCAAGTTGCTTATCTACTCTATGTCTAACAATAAAGTCGGCAACAATTTGACCTTTCATAGAACTTAATGGCTCACGATGTAAATCATATTCAACTAGAGCATAAGCCCATTTGCCGACTCTACCACTTAAAATTGGTTTATGCAACATGTATTTGATTATGTCGGTTTGACATGCTACTATGCACGTACTAGGTAAAAGATAATGCCTCAACTTGATACAAGTATGATATAGTGATAAACACAACTTTTCAATAAAAGTGTACCTTATTTCGGCGTCCAATAATCTTCTACTCTCATATGCAACAATGTACTCCTTGCCTTCGGTCTCTTGAGTCAAAACACCTCCAATGACATCCTTTTCAGCCGCTATATACAACTTGAAAGGAATACCACTCTTGGGCGCTTGAAGAACGGGTGGCGAAGTCAAATAGCTCTTAATCTCATCAAATGCTTCTTGTTGCTTTGCCCCCCCAAGTGAAGTCAACATCATTTTTCAACCGAAGTAAAGGAGTAAAAGCATTCACCTTTCCAGACAAGTTACAAATGAACCTCCTCAAGTAATTTACCTTGCCCAAGAACTTTTGCAAATCCTTCTTACAAGTAGGCGCTTTAACACTCTGGATTGCCTCAATCTTTTTAGGATATATCTCTATGCCTTTTTCATGCACAATGAAGCCCAAAAATTTCCCAGCCGATACACCAAAAGCACATTTGAGTGGGTTCATCTTTAATTTATACCGACGCATTTTTTCAAATGCAAGTCTTAAATCAGCTAAATGAGAATCATCTCCAGCCGATTTGACAACAATATCATCGATATAAACCTCTACTATGATGCCAAGCAAATCATGAAAGATTAAATTCATAGCCCTTTGATAAGTAGCACCCACATTTTTCAATCCAAAAGTCATAACAACCCACTCAAACAAGCCAACAAAACCTGGACATATGAAAGCCGTTTTGGATATATCCTCTTCGGCCATAAAGATTTGATTGTAACCAGCATTACCATCAAGAAAACTAAGAATTCTATGTTCGGATGCAGCATTAACAAGAAAATCGGCTATAGGCATAGGATATTCATCTTTAGGAGTAGCTCTATTAAGATCTCTAAAATCAATGCAAACACGAAGCTTTTTTGTTCCTTTTTTCTCAACAGGCACAATATTAGAGATCCAATCAGCATAACGATAAGGCCTAATAAACTTTGCATCAAGTAACCGATTGACTTCCTCTTTCACTCGGTCATAAATATCAGGATTAAAGTTTCTACGAGGTTGTTTATAAGGCCTAAAACCAGGTTTAATAGGTAAACGATGCTCAACTAAATCACGACTTAAACCAGGCATTTGATTATAATTCCATGCAAAGCAATCAACATACTCCTTTAACAACTTTATTAACTCAGATTTAAACAACAGATCAAGATTCTTGTTTACAAATGTCGGCCTAGGTAAAGTGCCATCACCAATATCAACCTCCTCTAAAGGATCAGCCGACGTAAACCCTTGTCCTAACTTGCTCAAATCATCAAAGTCTTCGATGGCCTCACACATATCGTTCTTATGCGCCCGATAGTGCTCTCGCCTCTGTTGCAACCACTCCAGATTTGCATCCATCAAATTGACAGAGAAGTTCTAGCCTGATCAACGATCGGCTTCATGACAACAGTAGCAAAGCCATCTTTGGTAGAATCAATAAGCCTCAAATTAGATAAATCTAAACCAGTTAAGCACTTAAGATTCTCATGATTATCCATAGTAGGACTATCAGCCACTGCAACACAAGCCGATGTATCACCATGAACAATCTCTACCTCGTCGCCTACCCATTGGATTAAGAATTGATGCAAAGTAGAAGGCACACACTGATTTGCATGAATCCAATCACGACCAAGGATGAGACTGAAGTTACCTTGTGTCTCAGCAACGAAGAATGCCGTAGCCAACGTCTTGCTCCCAACGGTGAGCTCCATAGAGATGACGCCTTTAGCTCCCATCGGCTCGCCTCCTCCCACACCACTGACGGTCATGTTGGTCTTGATCAGCTCATCATCTGAACCTCCCAACTTCTTGAACAAAGAATACGGCATCAAGTTGACGATCGCTCCTCCGTCCACCAGCATGCGAGAGATAGGCTTCCCATTGATGTGTCCCTTCATGTACAAAGCCTTCAGATGATTTTCAGTAGCTTTAGGCTTCTGGAAAATAGCTTCCTTTGGCCCAAAGTCGAGATGCGCAACGTCTTCCTCCGAGAGCACATAACCATCCATAGACATATGAATCACATTGATGTCCAAATTCATGTGCTCAGGCGAAGAACTGTAGTCAACAAGCTCCTCATCGTCTTCTGGTGTAGGATCCGATGCGGACTTGTCATCACAAACCATGGGAACCGAAGAAGAGAAACCGGGCGGCGTCTCTGGGTCATCGGTCTGACCGTCGACCTCCACCGGTCTGACCGGTGTGACCGGTCTGACCGACCCCTCCACCGGTCTGACCGGTGCTGGCTGGGAGCTGGCCTTGACTCTCCACTCTTTCCCTTGAGGTACCATGGGCCTGTACTGGTTGAAAGCTTCGTCCCTTTGCTTCTCTAGCTCCTTCTCCCTCTTCTCTTGAAATCTCAGGCGTTGAAGCTTCCTCCTTTGTGTACGAGTCAATCCGGGAGGACACCACCTTGGTAAAAAGTATTTGAAGTTGGAACCACTCCCACTAGCCTCATGGTCATTAGCAGCAGCAAACACCCCTGGAGTTGATGTCACAACCTTATTGTTTGGAACAATCGGTCTTTTGCCACCCTCTCCAATAGGAACATCCATTGATCCAATCTTAATAATATCTTGGCTCATAGTCCTTTCTGGATCAACTTCCATCTTCTGCACCTCCTCCCTTTGCTTCGGCTTGTAAACTTGCTTCACAGGAGGTGGCACGGCTTTTCTGGCCGCACCGGTCTGACGGGTGCTAGCGACCGGTCTGACCGGTCAGGTCTGGTGACCCTGACCAGAACGGCGAGGAGCCAATCGGTCTTGGATAGGCCTGGAGATCCTGTCGAAAGCTGATTTCTGTCCACCCCATCCAGGATGAAAAGCTTGTTGGTATGGCACCCACATCACTCCATTGTCATCATATACCGGACGTGGTGCATTTGAACTTGACGCCCATGGTGGAGTAAAGCGTTGCCCTTGCTGTGATGATTCACCCTTGAGTCTTGTAGCAACCCTTGGAGGTGAAGATGACCCTCCTTGGTGTGTAGGTGACCTCATCCTTTTTTTTAACGGCCGATCACTTGTAACGGCCTTTTGCTTGGAATACTTGTCAAATAGCATGTCGAAAGTGACCTTTGGCTTAGGACCACTCCCCTGATTTTTAGCTACATTAAGTTTCCAATTTCCAATCTCCGGACGGCTTGGCTTGATCATCCTCGGACGGCCTGGGGGTGCACCGGTCTGACCAGTCTGGCCAGAGACGGCTCAGACAATCGCTGATCGGCGGGTGTGAACGACCCTTGCCCCCCATGTCCAGAAGCACTCACTGTAACCTTGAAGGTCTCTTTGCCATCAGGAGTCTTCTCATACTCAACTTTGCGAACTAACTCTTTTCCTCTCAAATCGGGCTTAGCATCCCCGATTACCACGTTCTTGCCTTTAGTTGCTTCAGCTTGATGTGGCCGAACCAGTACCTTAGGCTGCTGTAAATCCATGGTGTTGATTGGAAAAGGAGCTTTATCCACTTGCATCTCATGAAAAGTCAAACGACCTTCGTTTATGGCCGATTGAACCTGTCGACGAAACACATTGCAATCATTAATAGCATGAGAAAATGAATTATGAAATTTACAATATGCACGTCTTTTCAACTCTTCAAGTGGAGGAATAGTATGAGTTAACTTGATATTCCCAGATTTAAGCAATTCATCAAATATGCGATCACATTTGGAAACATCAAAAGTAAATTTAATTTCTTCTTGCCGACCTTTACTAGCCGGCTTAAGAGATGAACAAGAATAAGATTTTTCTTTAGAGGGCCAAACAAACTCAGCAGCATAAACTTCTTTATCACTATCATTCGAGCTATCAGAATCATAATCAATAATATGAACATTAGAACGACGTGATTTAAAGTTATCTTTCTCTTTATTCATTCGGTTTTCAACAACTAAAGCTCTTACTTGAACTTGTGCAACCGAAAGAAAATCAGAGCCCTCTATCTTATCCCTAATGGATGACCTTAAACCTTTCAGGCAAATATCTGCAAGGTCCATATCAGTGATTGACAAATTAAAGCACCGATTTTTAGTTTCTTTAAACCTTTTAATGTAGGCAGAGACAGTCTCATCTCTTCCTTGTCTAACCGATGTTAAGTCTGTCAATTTTAATTGTATGCTCCCACTATAAAAGTGGTCATGAAACTTACGTTCTAACATATCCCAAGATATAATAGAACCGGGAGCAAGCGAGGAAAACCAAGCAAAAGCGGTGCCAGTCAAAGATAAAGAGAACAAGCACACTTTTAAAGCATTATAGACACCAGCTTCACCTAGTTGTGCAGTGTATTGACTAATATGCTCCCATGTGGTTCGGTCATCATCACCACTAAATTTAATCAAGTCAGGCATACGTCAACCACGTGGGAGAGGAAATCTATCAAACTCGAGATCGTATGGTTTTTGATACAAATTAGTGTTACCAATATCAACACCAAGTTTGGTTTTTACCACATTAGCCAAATCTTCCTTAAATCTATTAAATTCCGCCCAATTAGGATTATTTGGCTGTTGTGGTTGAGGATTCTCCAAATTCATCTTATTTAAATAGGGAGCTATCTTAGCTTGAGCTAACCTGTAACTTTCAAACACATCGTCCGGAATAATGTTTTTGGAGGCCGATGTATTCATTGTCGTACTATAATGAGGTCCAACATTACTGATTGTATTAGAAAAAGTAGGGACCATCTGATTTGGCACGACAGAAATTGGCAAAGGCTGGTCGGGCACCAACTCCATAGCACCGGTCTGACCGGTACCCTGCATCGGTTCGACCGGTGCGGCCATGTTTGGCCTGTGCGGTTGAAACTGAGGGTACTGACCAGATGCTGGATTTGGTGTCAAACCATATGCATGATTACCATTATTTACAGGCAAAGGTGCTAAGCTAGGATGAGACCCCTGAGGATTAACTTTAGGAGTACTACTATTAGTTTCATTATTATTAAAACCTAAAGCCCTATCCTTTTCAAGATCCTCTAATCGTTCTAAACGAGCAATGTAAGAAGCAAGCAATTCATCACTTTCCACTGTAGATTTCATAGGAGAAGTTTCAGACGGGGGTTTCTTACTTACAGTGGGAATTACCTCAATATTGCTGTCGTTTAGCCTGATCGCTGGCAGCTCGAACTCTTTCAATCTTGCCACCTTGCCGGATCGATCCTTCTTGACGTCAGCTAGGAATTGTACTTGCATGTATTCTTGTAGCGCCTTGAACTTCTGCTGCTCCTTCGGAGAGAGATCATCCAGCGACGCGGTGACGATGTTGTTCATGTCGAGCTCACACCGAGACATCGTACTAGGGTTAGATTGAACGGTTTTAGCAACCTGATCTTTCTTCCCCAGCGGAGTCGCCAAAAGTGTGTTGACGCTTTTTCTGGTCAACACACACGAGCGCTAGATCGCGCGGAAACGTCAAAACGCTAAACTCGCCGAGCTCCTACCCGGACCGGTCTGACCGGTCAGGGGCACCGGTCTGACCGGTGGCTGCAGACGCACGGTGAAAACCTAAGATCGCCGCCTCGGGAGGGACCCCGTCGGAGGTGGCGCGCCTAGGGTTGCTCTGAGGTCAGCAAGGCCACTCAGAACGTCCTTGATCGTCGTCGAGACAAACAAAGAAAGCACAAGGTTGGAAAAGCTAGGGTTTGAGAGATAAAAGTTGTAGAAAGTAATGTACGATTGGGTTGTTCCCCCTCAAACGGCCGTGGCCCTTTATATTTATAGGGTGGGGAGGTCTTGCCCCGCAAGGAATCCTTTTGCAACTCGAAACTCACAAGGACTCCTCAATTCTACTCGGACTCGGGGTCCACCGGTCAGACCGGTCAGGCCCACCGGTCAGACCGGTGTGGCCGTTGCCGGATCGGCTACAGGACGCCCCACCGGTCAGACCGTTGAGGGACACCGGTCTGACCGGTGGCGTCAGCCTGATCGGCCTTGTGCCAATTTTGGGTGCGAACAGCATCCATGACAAACAATCTGATTTCATCATAGATTCGCAGTGTTGGATATGAAGCCCAATATGAAGTCCAAGCACTATGACGTTTCGCTAATTTCATCATAGATTTCATCACAGGGCACACTGCATCCATGACAAACAGTCAGATTTCGTCATAGATTCTCAGGGTTGGATATGAGGCCCGATATAAAGTCCAAACACAATGACATTGTGCCAATTTCATCATAATCCGACCCACAATGCGTTTCAACATTTCGTCATGATCATTAAATTAAAAAAACTTTCATATAATAGTAACTTGCCCGCGCGGCACACGCGGGGGCTCTCAATTATTCAATTTACCCACTATGATAACATCATCATGTTAGTGCTATTAATAAAATAATAATTTTTATATAAAAAAGATAGGCATGATTCCATAATTTTTTAATCAGAACGAGATCCATAGCATGGAGTTCCAAAAAATAATTAAAAGTATCACAACGGGCACAAAAAATCACGTATATTTTTTTAAATATACATTAACCATTAAAGTAAGGTACAGTAGATGAATTTTAAATAAATTTATCCATAATAATGTTACCATATATTCAATCCACATTTTATCTCATACAATGCATCTTGATCTTGAAAATCTAGTAAACAGGAGTTTTCCTTGCCGGGTTGGGCAAGGTTAGCTCGCTCGCGGAGAAGAATTGGAGGAGAACGTGAGGTGTGACAAATACGAGTTCATCATCACTAAATCGAGTCCGTTGGCGCCGAAATCAGGCTCTGCTACCGCCAAATCAGACCCGACGTTACGAATTGAACTTAGCGGCTACCAAATCAAATCCTACTACTGCCGAATCGAACCCCACTCCATCTGAATCGGACCCTGTGGCAGTCGAATCACGCTCCTTTGGATACAACAGAGATCAAGGGGAGGGTGTCGGCGTGAGGGTTGCGGCGTGCCGCCGCCAACAGACGAACAAGACCTAGTTGAGGAGCGGTTTCACTACAAGGGTCCCTTGCAACATCGCTGGTTAGGAGAAAGAGACACGTCGTCGACGAGTGACGGATGGTATATTAAGCATGCTTAGATATACTCCACCCGTTTATCTTTATAGGGTCCCTTGCAACATCGCTGGTTAGGAGAAAGAGACACGTCGTCGACGAGTGATGGATGGTATATTAAGCATGCTTAGATATACTCCACCCGTTTATCTTTATAAGGTGCACACGCTTATCATTAATATTCAAACTTTACAACCTTTGACTAATAATTTAGCCAACATTTTTTTTATTTTTTTAACATAAATTTGGAATGTTTAGATTGGTAATCAAATCTACTTTCCAATGATTATAAGTTGATAACCATAAAATATAATTTGTAATAAATGTAATTTAGCAGATCGTGTTGAGTGTTGTCAGTTTGTCACGACTTCTAAAAATAAATAAATAAATGGAGGGTGTAGTTATTGACATGTCTTATAAAATAAATAGAGCAAGTAGTTAGAGCAACTCCAACAGCCTCTGTATTTTGTTTTGGATCGGTAAAAAAATAAAGAACCGGAATCCGACACGCTTCCAACAGACTCGGAAAAGCCACGGCTCGTTATCTGACTCGCGAAATCCCTCGCGCTGCTCGTCAAAAATAGAAGCAGCATCCCCCTCGCTATCCTCCCGCGGCACGCGCAAATCCTGTGATTCCAGCCTCCAGCTACCTTTCGCCGCGGGACCGAGTCGTGATTCTCTTCCCACAATTCCTCGCGCGTCGCGATTCTTCCTCGCCAGCGTCATTCTCACCGCTGTCGCCCTGGTCGTCTCTCTTGCCGCCGACGGCTCGCCCAGAGCACCTCTGCCGCCCATCCTGATCCATGGCTGGTGAAGGCCCGCCTTGGGCCCTACACCCTCGCCGGCGCCGTCTTCCCGGTTGTCCTCGTCGTTCCCGTGTTGGCAGCCCAGGCTGCGACTGACCGCATGTCCGCCCGATGGGCTCCTCCGCACCCGCCGTATAGCTCCGCCTCCACCCTCGACGGGATTCAATCAACCCGCCTGCAGTCAGCACCGCTCCTGTGTCCTTTTCCACACTCCGGTGCTCTGTCCTTTCTTTCATCTCTCCCTGCGACACTGCCTTGACCGGAATCCAGAAGTGCGGGGAGCGGGAGGATAAGAGGATGATGAGCCCCAGTGCTACACGTACCCAACATCCAACACAACAAGTTGCTGCTGCGTGATGTCCCGGCCGGCGGAGGGGTGGCGCTGGGCGGCGGAACGAGCAGCGAGAAGGTCGAATTGTAGTGGCGACGACCTATTGTCTAGTGGGGCCTGACAGTAGGTATCCATTTTTTAGCTAGTATGTTGGATTACTCTATAAGATTTGGAGTCTTCTATTTTTACAAAGGGCTACAATCTCTAAATTTAGCTAACAAAAATACAGAGACTGTTGGAGTTGCTCTTATAAGTGGATTTCACGTAGTTATTTTTGTTTGCTTAACGTTTTCTCTGTTCGTTGTTGGACGTGGATGAGACCGTCGGAACCTCATCTTAACCGTCGTCTGCACCCTTCCCCATCCCACAACCTTGCTTTGGATCTCTCCCTTATCTCGACTGCCAAACCTCTCGTTCTTGATCCCTCCCTTCTCAAATTAATCTTTTACCAGTGAGTAGATTAAAGCCAACGGATTGGAGGCTCACCTGCGACAGCCGCGTCTGTAGTAAGTAGCGGCTGCATGCCTGCATGTGCGTGGCATCAGCTGTTTCCATAGCTCACGCGGGGGAAGTTCATGATGGCCGCGTCCCATTGGGCATCTTGCACGTCGGCCATATTCTCCAAAGCTCGAGTCGAGGAGCATGCCAGTCAGCCATGTCCGGCGGCGGAGCCTCGTGGTGGCTCTACTACTCTAGAGCTCACGACAACGAGGAGCCTGCGTGACCGTCGAAACTTGTTTTCTGAATCATGCGAGGCGTGCGGCCAAGATATTCAAGGCAAGCCACGCGAGTTAGCGCAGCGCGGCTCGTCAGCATACTGCGCAAGGCATCATCATCGTCGCTTAGCAGCACCACATATAGGCAGGGAAGCGGACACGTGCGCATCCGTGCATCACCCGGATTCATGGAAAACGCGTCACACGACGTGAAAAAAATCGTTGTCGTGTCTCCTCGGGAGACATGAGTTCGGGGAAAATCTGAACAGAGGAGTCGCGACACGGGTGGGCCCGACGCGGGTATACGGGGTGAGTAAGACGATGTTGGGTGACAAAAACATTACATTTTTGGTAGAAACGCTCTCCAAATTGCGATTTTTTGGTACTTCATAGTCCTTCCACCCTATCCACTTCCAAAAACATATGACAGGTGGGTCCGGCATGAGGGGTACGGCGGGTTTGATTTGGGTGAGAAAAGTTTTCAATTGTCTTCACTCCTTATAGTATAGATGTGTGAAAAGAATTAGAGATCATCATGATCAATAAATAAAAAAAATTTCATGTACTAGAGAAATCATGGGGAAAAAATAGAATGATGTATGGAAAAAGGTAGAGAAATTATAAAAAACTTCCATATCATAATATGTGAAAAGAATTAGAGATCATCATGATCAATAAATAAAAAATTTTCATGTACTAGAGAAATCATGGGAAAAAATAGAATGATGTATGGAAAAAAGTAGAGAAATCAAAAAAATTGTAGGGCTGTGGATTCGAAACATGGACCTCGTGACTTGAGTAGAAGTGTTATTACCACCACACCACAAGCCTTGTCTTGTTCCTTGATAACCATTCAATTTTGTCTTCGGCCAGCCACCCTACCCCGCCACCACCCCGGTTAGAAAATCCGCCCCGTAAGCGCCCCCCGTTCAGAAAATTTCCTAAAAAAACTTGAGGGCGCAAGGATTCGAAACGGGGACTTTGAGCATCAGGGGTGCTCTTATGCGTCGCTTCAGCGACAAAAAATCAACCTGTCGCTGAAGGAAAGGGACACCGGGAGGGGGCTGGAGTGCATGCATGCAAAAGAGAACAAAAGTGATGACATCAGCCACATGCAACATTGATTGAAACTAAAAAATCTATAAATCGCAAACCAAACATCAAAATTAAATTCTGATCGCACCATTGGATTTCTGACAATAAAAACTTCGAAACAAGATCCCACTTGACTATATTTTGACAAACTTTTTTTATTCATATTTTTAATTACGGTTATATATTCTGTTATCACTAGAACAAAACGAATGAAGTGCCAGAACAAACGAGAACAACTGTCAGAACAAGTTTATATGTCATCCCGAACAACAAATATGGTGTCAGAACAAATCAGAACATGGGTCAGACACATGTTATTATTATAGACAGAACAAGATATTACTATAGCCAGAACAAGTTTGTATGTCATCTCGAACAAAAAATAGTGTCGGAACAAATGAGAACAACTGTTAGAACAAAATCCGATTATAGTCGGAACAATTTTGTGTGTCATCTCGAACAAAAACAAATGTAGTGTCAGAACAAATCAGAACAAGGGTCAGAACAAGTTGTTATTATAGCCTGAATAAGATACTTATAGCTAGAACAACTTATTACTCTAGCGAGAACAATAAAAATATTAATGAAAGGAAAAATATTAAAAAGGAAAGAATATAAAAAATGGAAACAGAAACAAAAAATAAAGTAGAAAGTAAAAAATGAATAAAGAAAAAGAAAAGAGAAATAAAAGTGAAATAGGAAATAGAATAAAAAAAGAAGAATAAAAGGAAAGAAAAAAAATGAAACAGAAAAAATAATATTAGAAAGGAAATATAAATAAAAAGAAATAAAGAAGAAAAAAGAAAAAGAAAAACTGAAAAAGCGTTTATGAATAACGAAGGAAAAAGAAACAGTAAGAAAGAATAAAAAACGAACCTAAACCGAAAGGAAAAGAAACGAAGAAAAAACCGCGAGAAGAAACGAAGGAAAAAAGAAAAAATAAAACAGTAAGAAAAAAGAAAAAAAAAAGAAAAAGGAAACCGGCAACGAAGTGCACGCCAACCGAAGGAAAGAAAAAAAAGAAACCGGCAACGAAACGCACGCCGCGCGGGCGGCCAACCAATCCGAAGGAAAAGAAAAAAAAGAAACGCAGGCCGCGGAGTCCCTTCAGCGACAGGAGCGGTTTTGTCGCTTAAGCGACATGTAACATTTGCGGAGCATCAGCTTTGTAAGCTTTTACCACTTTGGCATTTGCTGGTTTGAGATCTTATTGTGATAGAAGGTTCCTATGTAAAAACATCAATGGAAGTTTTAAAAAAGGTGCAACCCAGCAGGTTGTGGAAATACCACTCATGTGGCTTACCACTTCGGTAGAAGTATTGTTGTATAGTGGTTTGGTATTTATTCTTGAGGTATTATCTTTTTGCTGCAAATGAGTGACCACATGAGCCAATGCAGTTCTGCCACGTGGCAACGTCAGGAGAAGATGAAGAATACACCGATGATTCATTTTTTCTTTTTTATTCACAATAAAAATTTGTAATTAGTATTTCTTTCTTATATGAACTCCGAATTTCATGATTCCTTTTCCTTTTTCTTTGTAAAATCACGCTCTTTCACTTTATCAACTTTGTTTATACTTAAATTATTATTTATTGGATTTGTTTGTATGACTTGTTCTTTTTCACCCTAGTACATGATAGAAAATAATTTATTTCGCATAACAATTGTTAATGTAACCTAATTTTTTCTAATGTGATAGTCAACATAAGGTGATTTCCAAATTTGAGGTTTATATGAGTTCGAATATCTTATAAGTTATTCAAATCTTGATGTTGACTTGAGTTGGTAGAAACTATACGAGAGATGTATCTATTTGTGAATAATGTATACTTCTTTTTTTGAAAATTCTCTTAAAAATTTTTTGTCAAGCTTGTACATCCATAAAATGATTTCATGGCAATTTTAGATTTTTCTGATCGACTTTGGATGTTATTATTTTTATTTTCAATGAAATTATGCATAGAAATTTGAATTAACTGCAACAAACATTTGAATGGTTCATCTATTTTTCGGGGATACGGGCTAACATTGAGTATATGTGCTTAAATATATTTTTTGGAGATTTTCTAGATAATATTTTGCATAGTTGTAGTTCTAATTTTAATTACTTTCAGTAACCTTGCAGAAATTCCTTTAAATGTTGGAAATTACCAAATCTATTTAGACAACTTTGAAACTCCTACATGACAACTTATATGGTGTCTGTTACATGTGAAAAATATATTGGGAGCATATAAGATAACTATTTTTCAACATACTTCACAAGGTTGTATTCATTAGTGATTTAAAAAATAAAAAAATAACTTTTTTCACAACAATTACTTATGTAACTTCATATTTTCTCTTACCAAGGTAATAATAAGATTGTGTCAAGATTTGAGGTGAATGCAAGGTCAACAATGTTATGAGGTGTAGAAAATTTAAAGGTTTGACTATAGTTATAAGAAACTATATGACACATGTATACATTCGTGAACAATGTATAGTGCCACTTTATCAAAATCATTTACATTTTTTTTATCATAAACTTGTGAGCCTAAAATATGTTTCCGCACCAAACTTGAGTTTGTACAAACTTTGAAATCTAAGTTGAGTTGTATGAAATAATGTGAGAGAACTATCTAGTTTATAAACAATATATACTCCAATTTTCATAAAATCTTATGAAATTTTTTTGTCAAGGTTGTACATCCATAAAATGATTATATGCCAATTTACGTAATTTTTTGGAGATTATTATCATTATTTTTTGTTAGTATCCAAGACATGGGCTATCATTATCTAGTTGGCTAGTAGAAGTTTGAACTTTCTTTATAAGTCAATCGAATTTTTCGTTAGTATCCAAGACATGGGCTATCATGTAAGATAGTAGCCTAAATATAATTTTGAAAACTTTTTAAATATTATTTGTCATACACGTAGTTCAAATTTAATTATTTTCAATGAACCTGCAAAAATTCATTTAAACTTTTGAAAATAGTAAATGATTCATTAAATTTTTGTAAATTCTAAAGAACAACTTATGTGTAGTATATTATATATAAAAAATACAGTGATGTATATAAGTAAATTATTTTGGTGTGTTACTTTACAGTGGTGCAATAAAAAGAAAATAAAACGAAAAATGTTAAGCGGAGAAATCCATAACAACCCAAATAGCCCAACTATTTTCGACCGTCGATCTGATGGTTCATATCGTGTTTCCTTGGTATATAAAATGTATTTTGGTTGCACTGGGATCGATTGCTTTCATTAATTGATAGTAAGTACCTCCGGCTTGACCGTGGGGGTATAAGTTTAGGTTCTAATTTTAGCCAAACATGAGAGAGAGATTTTGAATAAAAATAAAGTCAATAGGGCTTAGAAAAATTCTATATCTAGAGAAACCGATGGATATCAAGTTGAATGAAACCAAAATTCAAGTTCCTTAGGTTCACACGAGTCCTACCATGCGTCAAAGATTAAAAACATTAAGAAACATAGCAAGGCTCCACTCGTGTGTTTTTATCATGTAAAACAAGCCAACCTTAACACCATGGAGAGGATGAAAGGCTGGGGTAGGTTCTGAATTTTTGGTACTAGTTTCTCAAAAATAAGCAAACAAAACTTGGGATGGCTCAAGTCATCGGTTTATGATCAATATAAAATTCAAATAAAACGACCGAGAAATTATAATGTCTCCAAAAATTGTTCAACCACATAATAGTTTATGGTATGTATTGCGTAGAAAATTCTAGGACCAACTTACTTGAAAAACTTGAAAAATTCTTCGGGTTGCCCTCCCGGTAGCTTGACTCATCAACGGGTTGTCCTCCCGATAGCTTATTCTTGACTTGACGAACGGGTTGCCTCCTGCAAGCGCTTCGTTTATAGTCTATAGCTAGACTTCTTCTCTTCTTCACTTCGGATCAACACTCTTTGCGGGTGTTGCAATCTTGGGGACCCCACTTCTACACCATCCTTGGCCTTGGTGTAGGTTTATTCTTCGGCTTAGTCATCTTTTTGGTCTTCACAGGCGGGTGTTGATTCTTGGTCTTGACGGATACAACAACTTTTGTGTCTTCTTCACTTTGTTCTCCTTTGGCTCCTCCCTTTCGATGCGACGATGAGGTGGAACATATTTAACATTGGCCATGTTACATACTTCGAATCGTGGTTCACTTGAATGCACTCCTCACGCCATTGATGTCAAACTTGATCTCCCCCTTGTCGACGTCGATTGTCTCCGATGGTCTTGAGGAACGATCTCCTTAGGATGAGTGGCGAATGAGGGCGATCTCCTTTTGGGCTTGGAGGTGGAGTTTCTCTTGGAGATTCCGACGATCTTCGGCCTCCGCTTTTAGATCTTCTTGGCTCGTGTTGCACGTCACCTTTTCCAGCAAAGTTTTTCTAGACCATCCACAAAATATATATTTTTTTGTTGGAGATGTAGCCGTCCATCTCCGGTTAGGGTTAGCAAATATATAAAAAAAACTAAAAATAAAACTAGGGTTAGCAAAAACTAGATTAGATTGATTTTTTTCGAGGATGGTCAAAATCAAGAGATGCAAAGGAAAAAATCAAGAGAAAAACTGAAAATATTTACAAACGCAATACTAGATTGAATCTTGATTACTTGTTCCCCGGCAACGGCGCCAGAAAAAGGGGCTTGCTGATGGTTAAATTGTGTATCAATGTTCGTTTGGATTTGCAAGCGGACAAATCCTCCGTCGTGGTCAAGGGACCCTTCTTCCCTTAAGTGTGAACCCAAGGTATCGAATCCGTGGAACAATGTGTAACGCAAGATCCAATCTAATAAATCTAAGAACACTTTGATCTTGAAACGGAGAGCTTTTGCATCTAATCTAGAAAACATCAAGAAAACGAATCTAATCTAGTAAATACCGATAAACACCGGAGCTGGCAAGAGAAAGAGAGGGGAGAACCAATCTAGAGATTGGATCGGGTCTTTTGTTGAAATTTCAAAACCGGGAAGAATAAAGCAAACAAATCTCATTAATAGCCTCTTTAAATCGTGGCTTCCGTTCCAACTTCGAAGACGTCCGCCTTTCGGAACCTTCGTCCTGTCATGACGCGCCCCTATTCTTGCGGGTTAGCCTAGGGCGAGTTCAAGAAGAACAAGTTGCAAACGCTCGGTAGGTCAGGTATGCACCTCTAGCCACCATGGCTACAAGAACATCCTATGCAATCTATCCGCGGAATAGATTGGAGAATAAGAAAACCCAAGCGAAAACAAAATCGTAGTGAAAGCACTTGATCGCTAGAAATCGGATTCAATCTTGCAAATTCAACATGAAAGTCTAATACATGGACAAGATCACCATCGGGATCCTACCTTGATCTTGATCCTAGCTTCGGGAACTCCGACGTGGTCTTCCATGCTAGGTTCCCACGTCGGCTAGGGAAGCCCTAATCAACCATCTCGACCCTCTCCTCTCCGGAATGGTGTCCCTCTCTTCTCTGCTCCTCGGCGGTGGATGACAAATGAATTGATGCGTGGATCTTGGCAGGGGGACTATAAATAGCCTGAGGATCATCTAGGTCAAAGGGGGTGCCGAACCGATGCCAGAACGCTAGGCCGGCTGACCTGGGCCGACCGGCCTGGGTCCATTTTGGCCCGGTTCGGCCCCGGTTTTCTTCCCGTCGCTTCTCGTGTCTTCTGGAACTTCCCCCTTCTGCATGTGGGCCCTTTGTCACACCTGATTTTCCGAAGAAAACCAAATGCATCTCATATGTGCGCCAGGATCAAGTTTACACACATATGATAGACGTCATGAGTGAAATATTATTAAACAACAATAAAAACGTATAAGAGTTAAACCATTACATTATCTCTTTATTACACTCAGACGTTAGACTCGAAGGTCTTTACAACGATCAAATGATAACTAGACGAAGCAACTCCGTCTTCAGCTTCCACAGGCACATGACTGGGGGCACTCAAGCCTCAGAACTCATCGTAGTCGCTGAAGTACTCTTCTCCAGTGTTCTCCTCTGAACAGCGGGTAAGCAAGGGTGAGCACACTTATGGTTGGAGCTCAGCAAGTGGGGGAAGATGCAAGGCTATCAAGGATAGACTAAAGTTTTTGCAGCGGTTAGCATTTTAATGTTGGTCAAATTTTATTAGCAAGCACCTATTTACTAGGTGTAAGTTCATACCATCCCACTTAAAAAGACTTTAGGAAAACTTTCCATCTCAACCCATACTTAAGCCACAATTTAATTCCATCTTCAAGTTCATTAATCATGTGAGGGTCCAGGCCGCTCTTGACCGTGAGCACGGCTGATCGATCAGTTTTACACTCTGCAGAGGTTGCACACTTTCACCACAGCTCGCGTAAAAGTTCCGAAGAACTTTGAACCCAACCACGCATGTGCTGATCAGGCACAATACCACACTTCCGAGGTGTGATTGCATAGGGACGCTACGAAGCCTTTACAAAGATATGCAAAAGCACCAACAACCCACAACAGTTACAGCTTAGGGCGGACCATAACCCTCCCTAATGGTCAGCACCTTAGCAAAGGCTGCTACCCCAAAAGAACCGGGCTATACCCCTTCAACCCCGAGCCCCCTGTGTTCCTTTCGGATAAGGTCACCAGTACAATCACACACCTAATTAATTGGCTAAGCCAGAGCCATATGGACTGTGGTTGCACTGTTTTCCTGGGTGGTTCTCCATGTTCTGATTAAACCATATGATCTTGTTATTAACCATACACACATATATATTTCACCAAAGTTATTATGATCAACATTCAACATATTGCAAAGGATTCATTTGAACCATCCCAAGGTATAGCAACTAAGCATTTCTACCCAAAACATTTATTTAAAAGGGTTGTCCAAGGTAATAGGGATAAAATCTAGTCATGTCCTTAAAAGGTGATTTTCCCATCAAATTTATGCAATACAACATTTAAAAGTAAACTTAGTTATCATGCAATTATTTAGGACAAAGAGGAATATGCAGAGGGAGAAGTCCACTTGCCTTCCTTGCTTAAACACTGAGGTTCTTCTTCAAAAACTTGCTCTTGATCCACTTCAACTGGTTGCTCACTTGAAACTGGCACGATGTCTACGAGCACACAAGAATACATTCAATAAACAAAACAATACACTAAGCATGAAAAGCTTAAAGAGAGAACAAGGTTTGGCTCTAAGAACGCGAACACAAAAGCACTAGGAACTATCGGGAGATTTGGATGATCACAAACAAGAGCTAGCTATGTGCTAGGTATCTTTTAATTAAGTAAAATCATGTGTATAGGTTATTTCAAAGAAATACCCTATTTATAATTCGGCAAGTTATTTTATGTTTAAAAGCCGATGTAAACTCAGTCCAATTTTATTTATAAATATTCAAGTTTGATTTATGCAAATTAAACATTTAATTTAAAAGAAGCATGTAAAACATCTAAACGTTTGTCTTTATATTTCGAGTTGAACTAATCAAATTATAATTCAAAAACACATTTATGTTCATATTAATCAAATTAACATTTAATTAAGAAAACTCGGGATAGACCTATGTTTCTTTTATTTAGAAATCAAATTGCATAATCATTAACCAATTTAAGTTTGATTATGAAAACCGAGGTATACATCTAATTAACTTTTAATTATTAGAAATATTTAACTAGTATTAATCATATTAACTTTCTTATGAAAACACGTGTTAGACTTCTAATTAGATTTTAATTAGAAAAGCATGTGTAAACAGATTAATCATATTTAATATTTAAATAAATTATAAAACATAGAACATGTTCAACATTGGCACTAACACGTAGTTTGAGTTGATATGAACCTAACGCAACTTGAAACGGTGGAAACGGAGCTAAAACGCAAAAGATACAGCCAAAACAAGGTTCTAAAACTGACGGGCTTGAAGAGACGGTCGCGTGGACACCAAGAACGCTTAAAACGGATGAAAGACGGAAAAGATATGGCTAAAACAAGATTCACGGGCTTTTCTGTGAAGAAACAGGGCTTCCAGGGGCTTAACTGCAAGAAACCAGGGACTAAAACATGATTATGCGTATAAACCGAAGGGTTTATGCGTAAAAGAACCTACAAGGGCTTTCGGGCACTAAAATAGGAAAGTTTAGGGGCTTAACTGTGAAAACCAGGACTAAACTGTAAGGATCTTCACTGGTGGAAGGGTACATCTGTGATATTAAAGAGTGCAGGGGTGTTTTTGCAAAACTACAAGGGCTGGCCGGGGTTGACCGGTATGGGATTGTTTGACCTGGGGCTGGGGACGATCTGCGTCGTCCATCGCGGATCGGGCGGCTGGCGCGGCCGTGGACCAGCGGTAGACCACGGTTCACGGGTCCACGGTGGACCGGCCAAAGGGGTACGCCCCGATTTAACCAGGACCGTTGGACCAGCGGTAGACCACGGTTCACGGGTCCACGGTGGACCGGCCAAAGGGGTACGCCCCGATTTAACCAGGACCGTTGATCACAGATCGATCGGCTGGAGGAAAAGCAAAAGCTCAGGGGCCTAAACGAAAAGAGAAGGACCTGAATGCAAGGATTTCTACTGGTGGGAGGGTATGGTTGTGAATCTAAGAACTATAGGGTTCTTTTTGCAAAACGACCGGCATGGCTCCGGGTTGACCGGTACCGGGTCTGGTTGACTCGGGGCCGGGGCGCATCTCGACCGTCCGCGCCGGATCGGACGGCGGACGTGGCCCGCAGGCGACAGTTGCCGGCGAGTGCGGCGGCGCGCAGCAGCGTCGGCGGCGAAGCTCGCCGGAGATGCTCGATCTCAAGCTCTGGGCCTCGGTTTTGAGCGCGGATAGGCTCATTGCGAAGCGGTGGAGCTCGCGCACTTGCCCAGGGGGTTTGGGAGGTGGCTCGGGCGACCACGACGGCGCGCACCGTAAGGGGGCGGCGCGGCCAACGGCGGCGTGCGGAGGCAAGGGCTACGGGCCCTAAGACACACAGAAACAAGGAGGGGCGCGATGCTCATCACCTGGCGAAGCTTCGGGCGAAGAGACGACGTCGGAGAAGCGGCGGTGAGCGAGATCGACGACGGCAGCCGAAACTGGAAGACGACGGTGGAGCTCTGGTTCGGTCCAGCGGGGAAGAAGAAGGTGTTCTGGAGCTTGGGGTCCTCGTGCGGGATGCGCGTGCAACGGTCGAAGACGAGAGGAGCTCGAGGATGTGTTCACCGGCGGTGAGGACCTTCGGGACGGCAGCCCGACGTTCTTCCTGCGGCGGCACTCCGGGAAAAAGGAACAGGGGCTCCGGCGCTGCTCGATCCGGTGATGATGCTGTCCAGGTTCAGAGGGAAGGATGGCAAGCGTCGATCGCCGCAGAGAATAAAGAAAAAGGGAACAAGGAATACTCCACCGACGACGAGAAGCTCCGGCGGGCGTCAATGGCACGGCGGTAGAGGAATTTCGGGCGGCGGCGTGTGTGAGCGATGAGTGTGTGCGGGAGCTCGATTGGTGCAAAAGGGAAGAAGCAGAGGCTCTACCTCGCCCTTTATAGGCCGGGGAGAGGGAGGAGGATCGACGGCCGGGGGGGAAAAATGGCCATCAATAGCCATGAAGCCGGCGGCTTCACTCGAAATCAAAGGGCGCTTTGAAGGGGGTAACGGAAGGAGAATTAAGGGAGAGATGGCGGTCGGTGGGGCTTCACTGCGCCTTGAAAAGCGGATTGAAGGAGGAGGAGACACGGGAGGCGCGGTGGTAACGGCCGGCGGCCATCACGGCATCGCAGCGTGCGGAAACAGAGGAGGGGAGGGAGGCTGGAGGAAGGGGGAGAACCCGACGTGCAGGGCCCGGCGGGCAGTGGGAGAAGGGAGAGGTGGAGGGGTAGCTGGGCCTGGCGGATGGTGTTGGGCCGCAAAGGAAAACGGGCCAAGCGAGAAGATGGGCCGGCGCGAAAAAAGGAAGGCCGGTGGGCTGGAAGGGGAAAGAGAGAGAGAAAGGGAAAGTGGGTTTGGTTTTTTTTTCTCTTTTTTTTTCAAAAACCTTTTCAAACCTTTTCAACTTTTCAAACTTTAAACTCCTTCAAAACTTTTCAAGATTTAAACTCTTTTCCAAAATTTTCAAATCATTTTAAAAACTTTTAAAACTTCACACAAACAAACAATAAACACTATGCAGCCAAAAGATGATGCACAAACACTTATTGCTTCTAAAATTATTCAAAAGTGATATTTAAATATTTTAAAAGCCAAATTTAATTGATAATTTATTTATTCCTTAGAAAACAAAAACTAAAACACCATGTTGCTTACATTAATTTAGTGATGGAAAATTAGGGTGTTACACCCTTGGTGTCAGTTTCTCCGCGGTTTGGATAAGACTCCTTGTCGCGCAAGCTTCAACATTTTCTGTCTAGGTCCTCGGAGTTTTTTGCCTTCACAGTTTGGTCCTTGGGCCTCTTGGAGTCATGTTCACCTCGTGTCTTGACTTGTGCCGGGCTTCATGACCTTCTTGCAAAGTGCTTGATGAACTATACCCAGAAGTCCTCGTTTAGGTGCTTAATCCCAGCGTAAACAATAAACTCCAAATACCACATGCGAGTGCGAACTTGACATATCATGAGGGTTAGGATCGTTAGTTTGGATATTAAATCAATACCAACATTGAAGGTAAACTCATGGCTAAGTTGACGGAAATTCACCATCAACAACCCCACTAGACGATTTCTCTCCCTTCTCAGCCATCCACGTCATCTGCTTGCGTCATCCCCTCCCCTGCGGCACCCCGCCCCTTGAATTCCACCGCCGCCCCCTCGCATCCCCACCGCTCTGCCAGCTCGCCTATCTGTAAAGTTGTCGATCGGTCACACAAGTGCATGCCAACCAATTAAGTATAAAAAAATGGATGCCAACCGGCATGACGACTCTGATCCGGTGCATCTCCTCAACTCCCGACGGTTCGTGTGAATGAGATGGTGACCCTTTGCAAATGTGCGTCTCTCACACCATAAAAGTCGACCTCCTTCGCCACCGAATCTGAGATGTAGTATCTGTTGCCGCCGGTGGCTGCCGCAGCACCATGACGGCCGTCACCACCGACAGGGCGACCGGGTTCCACGTCCTTAAGGTCGACAAGTACTCCAAGATTGAGGGAATGCTCGGCCACGGCAGGAGCGTTGTCGATTCGGACGCGTTCAGTGTCGGAGGGTATAGCTGGCGCATCAAATGCTACATTGACGGCGACTGCTAGCAGACAAGGTACTGCATATCTCTCTTCCTTCTTCTCGATGATCTGATCGCAAAAGGCTCCTATGTCGATGCACGAGTCCGTTTCGCAAGAAGATCCACGCACTGTAAGAACCTTTACAGTTATGCCCTTTGCTTTACGTTTAAACCCTGACCTTTCTAGTTTTAGCGCCCGAGATCCAGTTTGGCCTTTTTGCACCATAGCCCTTAGGTTTTCATACATAATTATGCTTTAGCCCTCGGTTTCTTGCAGTTTAGCCTCTGAAAGTTTAGTTTTCCTGCAGATAAGCCCATGCATCTTGTTTTAGCCGTAGTTTGTCCGTTTTAACTCCGTTTTAGCGTTCTTTATATCCATGTGTTCGTTTCGACGAGTAGATTAGTTTGGTGCTGTTTATGTTTCTGTTCGTTATGACTGGTGTACTGTTTCTTATTTAATTGTATTGTATGCTTGTATGTGAATGTGTGGAGCGTAGAGAACGAGCCGTTCGGGGAATTTCTGGAAGGAGAAGACTATGAGCAGCAGCGAGAGTTTGTGGAAGGCAAGTCCTTGCTGCATCCCCGTTTATCCTATACAACATGCATTTTAATTACACTATTTATTATGATGGTCCTATTATTTAAGGTTTGACTAGCTTTGTTTATTCCTATGCCTTGACTGATGAGGACATCCCAGGGCACGATTTGGCCAGGCGCACAACAGTATAGGTGGCAGCCATGAAGCACGGTTTGGCCAGGTGCACGACAGTGTAGGCGGCAGTCGTGTCCAACAGGAGTACGGATTAGCTAGGCGCAGAACAGTGTAGGCGCACGACAGTGTAGCCGGCCCATGGGCTAGGTGCAAAACAGTGTAGGCACATGACGGTGTAGGCGGCAAAGCCGTGCACGTCTAAATTATCCCACCTTACTTAGCTTGGGAGGACCAAGCCACCTTAAAAGGGAGAGCCACCCTTCCCCTATTGGACTAGTCTTTTGGGGCGATTGGGACTTTCCCCGAGAGGTGTGCTGGGCCAGACTCATCATTTGGTATCAGAGCTGGGTCCTTGTTAAGAAGGGGGGATGATGAGGACATCCAAGGGCACGATTTGGCCAGGCGCACAACCGTGTAGGCGGCAGCCGTGGAGCACGGTTTGGCTAGGCGTACGACAGTGTAGACGGCAGTCGTGTCCAACGGGAGTATGGATTAGCCAGGCGCAGAACAGTGCAGGTGCACGACGGTGTAGGCGGCTCATGGGCTAGGCGCAAAACAGTGTAGGCGCACGACGGTGTAGGCGGCGAAGCCATGCACGTCTAAATTATCCCACCTTACTTAGCTTGGGAGGACCAAGCCACCTTAAAAGGGAGAGCCACCCTTCCCCTATTGGACTAGTCTTTTAGGGCGATTGGCCCTTTCCCCGAGAGGTGTACTGGGCCGGACTCATCATTGACCAACCGGGGTTTATGTTTATGTTGGGTAGATCTTGCTTAGTTGCTCAACTTGGGATCATGGTGGTTCCAATGACCAACAATATTAAACTTGATTTATTTCTGCTATACCTCCATTTAATACAAGATCACTTTTATTAATCGGAACATGGAGAACCACCCAGGAAAACCGTACTACCACAATATATATGGCTCTGTTTTGGCCAATTAATTAGAAACTTTATTATGTGGTATGCTTTACCTGAAAGGGGTTGGGGGGGTTGGGGGCTGACGGTAGATGGTGTATAGCCTGGCCCTCAGACTGATCTGCTCTATGGTAGCTTCGCAGTTTGAGAGAGGTTTATGCACTGCACTGATCAGGTAACCTAGCGAGCAGCCTGTGCTAGGGAATCTTTGTAAAGGCCTCGTAGCGTCCCTGTGCAATCACACCTCGGTAGTGTGGTATGGTGGCTAGCTAGCACCGCATGGTTGGGTCTAAAGTTCCTAGAACTTTTACGTGACTTGTGGGTAAAGATGTACAACCTCTGCATAGTGTAAAACTAACTAGTTAGCTATGCTCACGGTCAAGGGCGGCCTGGACCCTCACATGAGTAAACTATGGAAGATGGACTAAACTTGTTGTATTTACTTTTGTACATGTTGATGATGCTTATGTTAATCTCTGGGATGGCACAAACTTACATTTGCTAGTAAATCAGCTTGCTTAATAAAACTTAACCAACTAAAATGCTGACCTGCTATGTAACCACAAGCTTCCACTACAAAGCCTTTGCATGTTGTTATAGTGTTTTCCCTTGTTGAGTATGATATGTGCTCATACTTGTCGTTATTTATATTGCATCTACACAACCCGGCTACTGCTCAGACGGACGTTTTGAAGATTTTCCTGGAGATTTCGACGAGTTCTAGGCGAGCGTGCCACCAATCAGCTACCGGGCCTACACAAGCTTCAACCAACAAAAGCTATATACATACACACACATATAACCATAGAACTTTAACTAAGTGATGAATATATAATATGCATATGTCATCAAAGTTGGTGAACATGGTAGAAAGACATGAAAAGGAAAAATACAATACAACCACTAAGCATGGCTAGGTCTTCTAGGAGGCTTAGAAATTTCATCCTCCCATCTTTCACGGCTTGGAATATTTTATTAACCTTTTCAAAATCAAGTCCTACAAAGATCTCCTTCTCAATGTAGCACAAAATCAACTCATATATTGAGCCACTCATCAAACATACTATTGCGCAAATCAGTCTTGATTATATTCATATTGGAGAAGGCTCTTTCAATTGATGCTCGCCTTGTTTGCTTGGTTTGTCAGCATTATTTTTTTCTTACAACAAATCAGCACAAGTCACCAGCCACCAACCAATCAACAATATTTTCTCTCACAACAAATCAGCACCAGCCACCAAGCACATGTTGGTGGCTTGATGCCCCTTTCACTGTTAAACAGGACTGGATGGACCTAAAGACTGTCGGCCAGGATCTTTCTTTGTTCACCAAAAGAACAATTACTAGTTACTATCAACTGATCAGGTAAAGAAAGGAAGAGAATAGGTTAAATAAATCTGGGAAACTGTGGCTTATGAACAATTATTGTATTACCTTGCTATGGTTCCTTCTCATTATTCATAGTTCCCAACTTTTTACTGAATAATACTCATCATGCTTGCTAAAAGTATGATGTTTTGAAGTTTAGTGTGGGACGATTGGGATGTACGTCAAGTAAGCTCCAGATTTTGGCTTCCAGATCTTTGATGCCTCCTCTAGGGTCATCATACCAGCCACGGATACCAACATCGACCTTCGTGAGGCTAGCAAGGTGCTGGATGCCGAGATCGGTGTAACTATTCTCGGTGAAAGCGAATATAATATGAAGGTGCTTCAGGTTAGGCATAGCACCAGGCATAAACAGCAGTTGGTAGAGTATGCCGACCTTGAATAATTTGAGACGCTGGAATTCATGTCTGCCAATGGTGATAGGACCTGTATACCTTCCTGTAAATCCTAGGGAAAGAGTCTGAAGAGCCGGCAAGCCTCCAAGCACTCGCAGATCATCCGAAGTGAATTGTTCAGTTTCAAGATGTAATAGCTCGAGACTGTCAAGTGAGCCCACCCAGATAGGGAGACTGCTGATGGAGTTTATGGAAAGTGTCCGGAGGCTGTGCAGAGCAAGGAACGATGAATCCATGGGGATGGGGGTTGAACCGTTGCTAGATACTCCAACATCTACTCCCTCCGTCCCACAAAGACTGTTCATTTAGAAAATTTAGGACATGCTAGTAGTTGTGACAAATGACCTTGTTGCCCCTAATTAATCATGCATTGGAACTTGAAAAGAGGCATCAAATAAGCATTTCATTGGCTCTTTGTGTTTCTCAATGTAATATTTTCTTGGTATTTGGTGTTAGTTTAATGAGAATAGCATTTAATACGTTCTAAAAGAACACTCTTTGTGGGACAAATTTTGAAAGCTATATGAACAGTCTTTGCGGGACGGAGGGAGTACAAGGTTATGGCTGCACAGTGCACGGAGTGAAGAGGTGAAAATACCCCACCTGCTACCTTCATAAATGACACCGGCGGAAAAAGCTTCCAGGGTTCTTAGATTTGTAAGCTGACTTAGCTCTTTTAGAAAGCTGAGTGGTTGTCCGTTGATCGAGAAACATGTTAGTTGTTCCAATCCTTTCATCTTGCTTAAGCCTTCTGCTGGGAACTTGACCTTCCAACTGACGAAAAGACGTGCCAGCTTTTCAAGTAGAACGATAGTTGACGGCAATTTTTCCACTTGGGTCCCTCTTATATCTAATGTTTCTAAATGTTGTACTTGTCCAATTCCAGCAGGGAGCTCACGGATACTTGGTTCTGCATTAACAAATCCTTCTGCAATCCATCTGCTTATCAAACGATCCCTTTCAATTATGCAATCTTCTGGAAATGCACTCAAGTACAACAGGCAAGTTCTCAGATGGTGTGGTAGATTAAAGTAACTGAGTGATAATACTGATTTCATGGTCTCAACAGACTTATTTCCTTGAAGTGGAGAACTGATAGATTCTTTCACCTTGTTCCAGTGATCAGGTGATTGTGGTACATCAACTGCCAAAAAACTGGATATTGAAATTATATCTTCAGAAGCTCGTTCCAGTTCATGAGGACACTTATCTTCAGAGTCAAAAATTCTTTTGAGAAACAACCTTCTAGAGTTGTTGTCATCAAGAGGTCTCATATCATAAACACGACCACCATGAGAGGAACAACATAACTCGGCCACATCTTTCAGACGTGTTGTGATTATTATTATGCTACCAGGGCTAGTTTTGACCAATGCTTGTCCAATGATCTTCCATGGATCAGAGTGCCAGATATCATCCACTACAACAATGTACCTGGCACAAAAAGATCATAAATTTATTAAACTATATGTGGTGAGGAAAAACCATGCATTCTGCTTCAATCTTTATATATCTAGTGAAATAGTAAACAAAATGGAAATACATTGCATTATGAGAAACGTACAACTATTCTAGGTAAAAGTAACAAAAATATATGTTAATCGTATTTTTTTTCCATCTGTAAGATATAGTGGCTGCACTACACTTCCATTTATGATCACGAAGATTGATGCTTAAATATCTCGATTTGTCTTGAAACAACATGCTTTTAAGCCCATGAAGATTGTAGTGTCAGGTGATAAAAACAGAATGCTTCTGTTATCGATTAGGAAAATTTTAGGTTATTTTGGCTGCTCATCACGGGCGTAGACCTCAATAATGATATCTATTCTTCTTACTTTTTGGTTGGCCAATTGACTGAGCATCAGCATGTGAATCACTATATGTGGTACATTAATTAGGCTGTACACTAGGAGCACCACGCCAACAAATCAGAGACATCCATAATAAAGATTGGTGTGTGTATTTTTTTTCCTACTGATTTATGTGATAGTTTATAGTTTCAAGATTATTGTGGCCGGGTGCTTCTTGAAGAGCACATCCATAACTATAGATAAAGATATGAACATATGGTCGAAATAAAGCAACACACCTTTTATTCTGAGGTTGCTCTCGAAGCTTTTTGATGAGAATGAGCTCATCATCTGCCATGCCGGCGGTTACCCCAATTTCAGAACAAATCTTCATCAGCACATCCTTCATGTGAGGGTTCTGAGATACTGATACAAAAGCTTTGCACTTAAAGTCACCTTGAATTTTCTGGTACACCTGGTTGGCGAGAGTGGTCTTTCCCAAGCCGGCACACCCAACTATGGACAATGTTCTGATTTGCTGCGAGTGCTCCTTTCCCTCTGCAGGCATCAAAAGGCGGATGATCTCGTCCCTTGGTCCATCGAGTCCAACCAGATTCTTCGTCTCCTCTCAAAGCGCGCACATCCGAAGGTCAATCTTATTATGAGAAGCTTCGGAGCTGGATCCGACGAGGCCATCAACCTTGTATCTCTTCTGTCGCTTGCTCTCCTCAATGACACGAGCCTTGAGATCTTGTATCTGGTGAGCGATCTGAAGTGACACTCTTGTCTTCTTGAGCTTCCTTACCAGCTTAGCGCCAAAGAACCCGCCTTTGCTGGCATCGTCGGCCCGATGGAGCCGAGCCACGGAGCGATCGATGCAATCCTCAATGTCATAGGCCAAGTCCCACACCATGTCCCGCCACCTCTTGTTGAGGGCATTGAGTTCCTCGACGTCTGCTAGTATATACAGCAGGCCATTCATGACGCTGAGCTCAGACCTGAGGAACTCGATATCCTTGCGGACCCCTGTGGCAAGCTTGTACTTCTCATGGAGCAGCTCCGCTAGCTTTGCAAGGACAGAGCTCATCGCTCCTGTCCCCGCGCTCACTATGGCTCGCTCCATGGCTCACTCTATGGCTGTTCTATCTCGGTGGAGATGTAAACCTCAAGAAGAGATTGCCAGATGGAGTAGTGTTTCATTAGTATGCATGCCAAGGTGACCTAGCTAGCTGCTCACAATGACAATAGAGCCAGCAGCCCGGCCAGTTGACTTCTAGCCAGGACACAACTCGGAAGAATCTTGAGAGAGATCAGAAACAACAGTTGGCTGAACATGAGCCCCAAGAGGCAACCAGCCGCCCTGTCTGTACTCTTTTTTTTTCAATCTGTCTATCGATCCGTCTCACCTTCAACACCTTCGAGGAATTAGTAATTAACACTTGCTAATTAATCACAGGATTAATAATTTATTTATCTAGATCTGTTATCTTGATACGCCATGATATTCGCCATGGCAACTAACTCCACCTCCCGTGCTGTGCTTGGTTTCTGTTCACGTCACGCGAAGAGAATCGGATCGGATCGGAGGTGCATGCCGAGATCGACAGCCAGCTGGGAGTCAAAAGCATACACATGTGCACGCATGCATGTTACTGGCTCGATCCATCTCCGAGGCTTAATTGCGGCTTGCAATAGTTTTGAGCTCGCCAATTTAAAGGGAATTACGTAGAAAAATCAGAATGACAAGTATTTCGAAATGGAGGGAGTACATAAATAGCGGAGTGGCGCACTTGGCGGATGTCGTATGTAGTGGTGGCATGAGCGAAGGTGCCACACTGATGCCCAAGAAGAGCACACTCTGACGCTCATTATTTTCAATTCTTTTTATTTTTATTATTAAAGTGAATAATGTATACACATTCCACAAGCTCTTATCATTTTTGTGGAATTCCTTGTGCCCCAAAATATCTCTAGCTAGGACAATTTCTAATATATTTGGAGGTGGTTGAACATTTTTTTTGTCATTTAAATTTAAAAACTACGGCCATGTCATTCAAAAGCCGCTTTAAATACTAGATGTAATTGGAAGTAAGGGCACTGAAACTAAACGGTATTGTAGTTCAGAGTTCAGGGGATCAAAACAAAACAAGCTAAAATTTTGATGGGCCAAATATGAACATGTTATTCCTTTGTGATATTTGTGGTCAAGTCCCTCTGCTCTGCTTTGCTAGTTGGTTGGAGTCAATTTGGTAGCTTGTAGAGCAGTTTTGGCAGGTGGGGCAAGGAGTAGAGAGTGGAGATCTATTTGACTTGGTCTTGAGATTTGGGATCATGACCTCCACCTTGTCCCCGTCTGGTGCTGCCACGGCCTGCAAGTGGCAAAACATTGCTGATCGACATGTCTAGCCTAACAGTGGTGCTATTTGTAAGATCGAGCAGCACACAGCTTGTGCACACTCTCTTCTTGAGCTTGAATGACATGGTCGGTGAACCGTCTTTCTGTGTCTCTGTAATTGTGCATCCGAACCAATGGTTTCTTTGTGCAAGTTGCCGATCACACAACATAATCAGCAACACGCATATATGAGACGGAGGTAGTAGTACACTCTGCAAGCAGTACCTCCCACTCTTCATCTCTGACAAGAACACACAGCTCTGAATTCTGAACATCGATGAGAATTAAAATGAACATTGCCAATACTCCCATGGATCTGAGCTTGAGCATATAGCCAGCGAATACACAACATCCCCTCATGCGTTCGCCCTCCACGTCCTCATCGTCTCCTGAACCACCGCTTGCTCCGCCTCGGCAGGGCTAAAACCCATTGCAGGCTAATGATTCAGGAGTACAGGTAGAGTAGGCTAATGCAGTGGATCATTTTTTCACTTATTCTTTCTGATTCCTGTGCAAGGCTAGCTATTATCAGGAACATGTATAAGCTATCGCATCAAACTACTCAACACCATATTGCCAATTGCTCTCTCTTTTCCCCACCTTTGTAAACCTTAAAAAGTAGAGGGGAAAAAACTCTTCACAGATGCTTCTACTATGCGCTGCAGGTGGTGACATATGACTATCAGTAAAAAAAGTGTTAGGAGTAACCCTGATGCTTGTGTGTGTGCGTGTGTTAGCTGAATAAGCCAACCGGTTGCTTGGTTGAGCGGGTCTGTAGGAGCTCTTGCAACATGCAGAGCGCGTCCTAGAGTTCAGGAGAAGTGCGCGGTGTGGCGTGGTGCTGTGGGATGGCGCAGCCAAGTCGTGCGGCATGCCGTGCATGTAGGGCTGTTAGCAGCCACAATTAGGGAGTCTGTTAGCTATTGTAATCCCTTTATATTCAGCAATCAAATACAGAAAACGCTGCCAGTTTTACACAGCACAAAATACCATGTTTGTCTCTATTCTTCATCCAGTCCTAGTGTTCGTGTATGAGTGCAGGTGTTGGTGAGTTCTAGGCCACGGGAGATTGCCGGAATTCCAACATTTGGTATCAGAGCCGGGAGGAGGAGCCGAGGGAATCGATCGCGGCGAGGTACCGCCACTGGAATCGTGATCCGGCGATCCGTTACGCGCTCATGGCGGACGTTGTTGACGACAAGAAGAAGAACACCGCCGGTGACGACGACAAGATCAAGACCCCTCCCCATTCGCCGAAGATGCCTGGCAAAGGTGACGGTGAAGGCGGGAGCGGTGAGAAGGTTCGTGTCGTGCGGGTGATCATCGGCGCCGCGCCGAACTGGCCAAAGCTCACGAAGACCAACTACACCCAGTGGGCGTTGGTCATGAAGATCAAGTTGCAGGCCCGCAACTTGTGGGATGCAATCGAGCCTGGCGATGTTTTGTTCCAGGAAGACCGCATGGCGCTTGACGCGATCACGAGCGCCGTGCCGCAGGAGATGGTGGCGGCGCTTGCGGCAAAGGAGACCGCGCTCGAGGCGTGGAACACGATCAAGGCACGGCGCGTCGGCAGCGACCAAGTGCAGAAGATGGAGGTGCAACGTCTTCTTCGGGAGTTCGAGAACGCAAAGTTCACCGCCGGCGAGGGCGTGGACGACTTCACGATTCGCCTCCAGAACCTCGTCGTCGAGCTGGAGACCGTCGGCGAGACTGTTCCGCGGCGGCGCGTGGTGGAGAAGCTGCTCCGAGTCATCCCTAAGTCCCTGCGTCAGGTGGCCGTCGCGATTCAAGTCTCGGCGGATCTCAGCACGCTGACGCTGGAGGACTGCAGCGGGCGGCTCCGTGCGGCACAGGAGGCCGACGCCGAGGACGACGAGGCGCCGCCACCTCGCTCCGATGGGAAGATGTACCTCACACGAGAGCAGTGGGAGGCGCAGTCGAAGCCGAAGGGAGAGAGCTCGTCCGGTGGGTCGAAGTCCGGCAGCGGTGGTCGCGTTCGCCGGGGGCGCGCGCGTCGTGCTCCAGCCGGTGGAGGACCGAGCACTGGACTGGGCCAAAAGATCGTGGTGGACCAATGCCGGCACTGTGGCAAGACGGGACACTGGGCCCGTGAATGCCCGACGAAGCCCAGAAATCAGGCGGCCCATCTGGCCCAGGCGGGTGAAGAAGAAGCCACGCTTCTCATGGCTCGTGTCTGCTCGATCCACATCCAATCCCCATCCGCGGCGCAGGTCAACGCGCCCCCGCGCGGTGATACCGGCGGCGGTGGTACCAGCAGCAGATGGGCGGCCGATGCAGCTGGCGTCGGTGGCAGTGGTGCCGGCGGGAGATGGGCGGCTGGTGCAGCCAGCGCCGGTGGCGGTGGTGTCTGCAGGAGATGGGCGGCTGGTGCAGCCGGCACCGACGGGAGATGGGCGGTCGGTGCAGCCAGCTCCGGCGGTGGCTGCGTCGGCAGGAGGTCGGCGGCCAGTGCAGCTGGTGGAGGCGAAAGTCTTCGCGCAGCTCGACAGCGAGGGCTCCGGTGACGACGCCCTCTGGTACCTCGACACGGGCGCGACGAATCACATGTCCGGGTCGCGCGAGGTCTTCTCCGAGCTGGACCGCGGCGTCGTCGGCTCAGTGCGGTTCGGCGACAGGTCGGTGGTCAAGATCGAAGGGCGGGGGGTAGTGGTGTTCTCCTGCAAGAACGGAGAGTACCGGCGGCTCAATGGCGTCTACTTCATCCCGCGCCTCGACACCAACCTCATCAGGCTTGGGCAGCTGGACGAGGAGGGCTATGACATCCACATCAAGCACGGGGTGATGCGGATCCGCAACGAGCAGGGGCTGTTGCTTGCTCGAGTGCGGCGCTCCCCTACCCGGGTGTACACCATTCGCCTCGACATTGCTCGGCTGGTGGCACTGACGGCGCGGCGGGCGGACGAAGCCTGGCGCTGGCATCAGCGGTTCGGGCACATAAGCTTCCAGGTGTTGCGGAAGCTCCAAGGCGGCGGCATGGTGCGGGGACTGCCACACATCGACCACGTCGATCAGGTGCGCGACAGTTGCTTGGTCGGGAAGCAGAGGAGGAGCCCGTTCCTGGCGCAGGCACGGCGCAGAGCAGATGGTGTGTTGGACCTGGTGCACGGGGACATCTGCAGCCCAATCACGCCGACGACTCCAAGCGGGAACAGATATTTCCTGTTGCTGGTAGATGACATGAGCCGATTCATGTGGTTGTGTCTTCTCGCAACCAAGGATCAGGCGCCGGGAGCCATCCGGCGATTCAAGGCGGCGGCAGAACTGGAGTCTGGCCGCAAGCTCAAGGTGTTGCGCACTGACCAGGGTGGAGAGTTCACCTCGGTGGAGTTCGGGGCGTACTGCGCAGAGGAAGGCGTCCAGCGGCAGCTCACAGCCCCGTATTCCCCACAGCAGAACGGGGTTGTGGAGCGCCGGAATCAAACGGTGGTGGGCATGGCACGAAGCATGATGAAGGCGAAGGTGCTTCTCGGGAAATTCTGGGGGGAAGCTGTGAACACGGCAGTATTCATCCTCAACAGATCGTCGACACGCAGCCTCGACGACAAAACACCTTTTGAGGCCTGGCACGGCGAACGCCCAGCGCTGAGCTACTTCCGCACTTTCGGTTGCATTGCTCACGTGAAGAACACGAAGCCCCATCTCAAGAAGCTAGAAGACCGGAGTACGCCAATGATCTTCGTCGGTTATGAAGCTGGCTCCATGGCCTACAGGGTGTACAACCCTGTGGACGGGCGTGTCAGTGTGACACGTGATGCGGTGTTCGACGAGGACGCCGAGTGGAGCTGGGGCGTGGAAGCTGGAGGCGGCGGGAACGACGGCGCGGAGGAGTTCGTCGTCCAGTACCCAGCCCTCACCGAGGAAGCCGTGGGGGGTGAGCCTGCAGGGAGGAGCCCTACAGTCGCGAACTCCCCTCCTGCGGCCGCGACGCCCACGACGCCGGGTGTGACACCACACACGGCAACACCAGGCGCAGCGCACATGGAGCACGAGCCCGTCGAGTTCGTGTCGCCGTCGTTCGACCACGAGGACATGCTAGATGCTGATCACGACGAAGACGTTCCAGCACGCTTCCGCAAGCTCGACGACGTGCTGGGACCGACCACTCCGCCTGGTCTGGTGCCTCGGGAGTTCACCGATGGGAGGCTGATGTTCGCCTCAGCAGAAGAACCAGCGACGTTCAAGGAGGCCGAGAAGGAACAGTGCTAGAGGCGAGCAATGGAAGCGGAGATCCAGTCGATCGAGGAGAACAAGACCTGGAGCCTCGTTGATCTCCCACCTGGCCACAAGCCCATCGGCTTGAAGTGGGTGTTCAAGGTCAAGAGGGACGAGCACGGCGCAATTGTGAAGCACAAGGGGCGTCTGGTGGCAAAGGGATATGTTCAGCGCCCAGGTATCGATTTCACTGAAGTTTTTGCACCAGTTGCTCGTCTTGAATCTGTTCGAGTGTTGCTGGCTTTGACGGCTCATGAGGGATGGGAAGTGCATCATATGGACGTCAAAAGCGCATTCCTGAATGGAGAGTTGCAGGAGGAGGTGTATGTTACACAACCTGCAGGTTTTGTGGTCAAGGGTGAAGAGCACAAGGTGCTGAAGTTGAAGAAGACACTCTATGGCCTGAGACAGGCGCCCAGGGCCTGGAATGCCAAGCTGGACAGCACACTGCTGTCTCTTGGTTTCCAGAAGGATGAAGCTGAGTATGGAGTGTATACTCGTGGCACAGGAGAGGCAAGGCTCATTGTCGGGGTGTATGTAGATGATTTGATCATTACAGGGTGCACCGGGATCAACAAATTCAAGGCAGAAATGAAGCAGATGTTTAGTATGAGTGATCTGGGGTTGCTGTCATACTATCTTGGCCTTGAAGTTCAGCAGTCAGCAGAGGGGATCAAGATAGGGCAGGCTGCCTATGCTACAAAGCTTGTAGAGCGGAGTGGTATGGGTGACTACAATACCTGTGCAATTCCCATGGAGCCGAGGTTGAAGTTGAGCAAGGACAGTGAGAGTCCTCTGGTAGATGCAACGGAGTACAAGAGCTTGATTGGGGGGCTACGCTATCTGATGAACACACGGCCGGATATCACATTTGCAGTCAACTTTGTGAGCAGATTTTTGGAGAAGCCGAGGGAGGATCACCGCACGGCAGTGAAACATCTGCTCAGGTATGTGGCTGGGACACTTGATGATGGTGTGTTCTACAGAAGAGGAAAGAAAGGAGTTCATCAACTGATTGGTTATAGTGACAGTGATTATGCTGGTGATGTTGATGATCGGAAAAGCACTAGTGGTATGCTGTACTGTCTTGGTTCAAGTCCAATTACATGGAACTCAGGAAAGCAGAAGGTGGTTGCATTGTCATCTTGTGAAGCTGAGTACATAGCTGCAGCATATGGTGCTTGTCAGGGAGTTTGGTTGGCTCGGTTGCTGAAAGGATTGACTGACAGCAAGCCTGGAGCACCAATACTCAGGATTGATAACAAGTCAGTCATTGATTTGGCAAAGAATCCCGTCCACCATGAGAGGAGCAAACACATTGAAACCAAGTATCACTATATAAGGAAGAGTGTGGAGGACGGGAAGATCTGTCTGGAGCAGGTTGCCACCGGTGATCAGCTTGCAGATATCATGACGAAGTCACTCGCTCGTGTGAAGTTCCATGAGCTGCGCGATCGGATTGGCGTCGTCAATATCAAGTCTCAGCATCAGGCTTAGGAGGAGAATGTTAGGAGTAACCCTGATGCTTGTGTGTGTGCGTGTGTTAGCTGAATAAGCCAACCGGTTGTTTGGTTGAGCGGGTCTGTAGGAGCTCTTGCAACATGCAGAGCGCGTCCTAGAGTTCAGGAGAAGTGCGCGGTTTGGCGTGGTGCTGTGGGATGGCGCAGCCAAGCCGTGCGGCATGCCATGCATGTAGAGCTGTTAGCAGCCACAATTAGGGAGTCTGTTAGCTATTGTAATCCCTTTATATTCAGCAATCAAATACAGAAAACGCTGCCAGTTTTACGCAGCACAAAATACCCTGTTTGTCTCTGTTCTTCATCCAGTCCTAGTGTTCGTGTATGAGTGCAGGTGTTGGTGAGTTCTAGGCCACGGGAGATTGCCGGAATTCCAACAAAAAGTACTGCATAGGGAACATTCCCATAACCAAACAGATAGTGATCAAGCGAAAGAACTGCATGATCACCCACTAGCATCACTCTCATGCACAATAACTAATCAACAAAAACAAAATCAACAACCGTCGAAATGAAATGAGCACAAGCAGGGTAGGTTAACAAGTGACATGATACTTTGACTGTTCTAGCTGCTTAAAACCACATGCAACACCTCATGATCTGAAAAAACATATCCCAAACAAAAAATTATCTGAAATAAAGATAATAGTTGGTATCTGGTGCTATTCCTGATGATCTCATCTTTAGTATTTATGTTGGGGGATCCGAAAATCGGATGGGGTCCCCAAACACAAGTGAACGAATACGCGAAAGTACGTAAGGGCGTGAAGACAAGGAATCTCCGAAAGTCTGTTCTCGCCTCAAAAGTCGTGAACCCCTTTACACGTGCCCTCGACCCCCTTTTTATAGGGAGACGAAGGGACTTTTACATTCCGAGATTACCCTCGAATCTAGGGAATATTCCAAGTGTGAACATGTACATGAACGTCTTTTACATCCCGTGATTTGCGGAACTAATTTCATACATTTACAAACCAGCCACTTGTTCACACCTTGAACCCGGACTTTTGGCACCGCTCCTTTGACTTGGTTCATTCACGATTTTCACCCTGTTCTTGCGAAGATTCGCAGGCAGACAGTTTCCCGCGCTTTGCCGCCGAAGCCTTCACCGAAGTTGAACTTTACCGAACTCGCAGAGATCTGCAGGTGCAATGGAGCTTTCCTGTCTTCATGGAGATCTTCGCAGTTTCCATTGTCAAGATTTCCCGAATCAGCAACAACTCCTGAAATCTCTCCTGTCCTGAAATAAAGAGACAGACCTGCGAATTCATGGTCATTCGGCGATTGCTTCGCACACAGTTAGAGGGTTAGCGAATTCTTTTTGGAAATCATGAAAGTGAAGCTTCCACTTGGATCTTCCCTGCATGTTTTCATGAATTCTTCAGAGTCTTGACGTTTTCGAAGTTCCGAGGGTGAAAGGTTTTTACCCAATTCCCCAACACTAGCCCCTCGGGGAAGCGGGTTGACTCCGACGATCCGTTTCCACGAACAACCCTCAGAATTTCAGTAAAAACCGTCACCCTCGGAACGTCAGAGTGTACACGCGTCCCCCCTGAAACGCGCAACGGTCATCTCGAGACAACTTCTTGAAACTACCCACCTTCTCCCCTATAAATAGAGACCCGACGCGGTAACTTTATTTCACCGCTTCGCTGTTCTCTCTGCAGTTTTGAAGTATTCGCAGCGCAAGGCCTTTCATCTTTAGACGCCCGAAATTCGGCGACTTCTTCGGTCTTCAAAGGTATTTTACTCTCCTGTCTTATATTTTTCGAGCAGTCTCCATTTTTTTCGCAGTTTTTATTTTTCTGTAAATTAATGCTTGTTTCGTATTTATTTTTCTTCCGAAAAGGTGGCTCGTACTAAGAGCACTGCTAGACCAATGACTTCCGAAGAATTAGCTGAAGCTGGCGTTCCTCCATCATCAGAGAATATTCCTCAAGGCGCAAGTTCTCAAGCTGCCAAAGATGTTCGAGAATCTGGCAGTCGCGAGGATGGGGAGATTAGATCCGGAAACAAATCTGATGGTGGCGAAGATCTTTCTAACGTCGAAGTTAATTTTAATGAGTTGATTTCGTCAAAAGGTTCATATCCCCCGGCCTTTGTCTTCGGAAAATCCAAGGTTACCACTGAAATTATCAAAGAATACGAAGAGGCTGGTTACTTCCCTTCTGGTGATGGTCGCCCACCTTCTGACGAAGAGGCCCCTTCTCCTGAAGTGGATGAGGTTGTTGTTTTCAGGGATTTCTTCGTTTGTGGACTCAGATTTCCCTGTGATGCTCTTCTTCCCTCTATTCTTGATAAGTTCTCCGTGAAGATTCATCAGTTGACACCCAACTCTTTCCTGGAACTTTCAAAGTTTTTCTGGATTATGAAGACCTTCAAGTGCACTGCTAGTGCTAATGTTTTCGCACGCTTGTTCGAGCTTATTTTTGAGAAGGATATTCTCAAGCTTAATGACGGGAACTTCTATGAAGCCCACTATGGCTGCTGCACCTTTAACACTCGACGGAAGAATTCATTTCAGCATCTTACCCGTATTCAGATTGCTCTCTGCAGTAAAACCAACTTGCCCGAAGATTGGCGAGCCTATTGGTTTTACCTGAAAGTTGACATGTCTAAAGTTTCTGGCTACACTGGACTAGCCTATCCGTTCTATTCACCTATGGACCCAGTGACCGCTATTACCACCACTACCTTCAACAGTCGGGCTCTTGGCTTCAAGAATTGTGAGAATGCTTTCTTTCTTGCCAGCACGATTCTTGGTGGTCGTGATGCTATTGAGGAATTTGTTGCACCTCGAGTTTGGCCCTTATCACACGACTGGAAACCTTCAGATATTGTATTTCTTGACGTGGATTGGGCTTCTCAGAAGGTGATGTTTCCACGATTCAACTTACGACTGGAGGATGGTCAGAGCCTTGACAATTTTATTCTTGAAGTTGAAGAGAAGGTCACTGAAATGGTCGGCGAATTTACTCTAAATGAGTACAAAGCCTTCAAGAACATTGTGAAGCATAAAAAGAGAGTGAATCGCGTGTGTTCTCAGAACTTGGTGCTGAAACTGCCCTTCGATCTCGTCTGCAAGGTATGGACAAGAAGATTGCTGCTCCTCCTAAGGCTCGAAGGAGGAGGGCTTCAAAGAAGGAGAAGGCTAAAAGTAGCGCTGGCGACACCTCTTCTCCTGTCGTTTGCCCGGCAAAGACTAAGTCCTTGGAATCCAGCAAAAGGAAGAGGAAAGCTTCCGAAGATATTTCCGACGCTGAGATACAAGCGGCTTCTAGTCTTGCGAAATTAGGCAGGAAGAAATCTAAGAAGGCTGTGAAGAAAGTCGCTGCTACTGTTGTCCAGCGCGTTCCTCCGGCTTTTTCTGATGACGAGATGATTGATGAGCCTCGCCAAACAGGTTTCTTTTCTTGCTTGTGCTGTGAATTGAGATTCGGTGTCTGTCGTGGTTATACTCCGAATTTTGAGAACGATTTTGTTGATATTGAAACTTTTTCAGACACTGTTCCTGAGGCTAAGGCTGCTCTAGTTGAATCTTCCGTCGTTGCTTCTGCTGATGCTGGAACTTCAGAAACTGTTGCTGCTGGTGAAGAAGCCTCTCCGAAGTTCACAGAAGATTTGGAACGCACTGTGAGTCAGAGTGGTATTTTGCTTCAGGATCCTTCTTTGATCAGGACTCGCGAAGCCATTCCCGACGAAAAAGAGCCTACTCCCTCCGTCGTTGCTTATAACGAAAGCTTCGGTACGTCTTTTAGAGGTGAACTGTTAAGCGTTGGTGGTCAGGTGGCTGGTGAGGACAGTGGTAGTCCTAGATTTTCTGTGTTGTGGAAGTCTCCTAAACTTGTGGGTGAAACAGGGGGAGACGCTCCGAAGAAAAAACTCTGTTTGACTGCCAAAACTACTGTTACTGCTGAGAAGCAATCTTCTTCCTCACTTCAGAAATCTTTGGCGATTTCTGACCCTACCATTCAAGGACCCTCCAAGACATTTAATGCCAAAGGTTCGCTGGTTGTCTTGATCTTTATTTTCTGTTGATCTTCTTATTATTAAATTTGTTTCTGATCTTTTTGGTTTTCACAGGTTTTGAAGAAAATGTGCGAAAACACTCCTCCTCGGACCTTTCTAGATTCAACCATATATACAACCTGAAGACAGCAATTGTTGTTAAGGTTGTCTCTGAGAGGCTCATCGAAAAGGAAGAACTTGTTGGAAAACTCAACGACGAATCTCGAAAGTTGAAGCGTGACTTGAACAAGGCACAGGCTTCAAACCTCGTACTGGAGAAACAAATTGCTGAGCTGGCGGTTTCATTAAAGAAATGTCAGGATGAGAAGGGACTTGCTGAATCTGCTCTTCGCGATTCACAGAAAGATAATGAAAAACTTAACAAGACTCGCGAAGATGACCTCAAAATGATTGAGAATCTTCGCAAGGATGTTGACAAGAGCACAAAAACTATCAACGAGCTTCGTAGTGCTAACAGTGAACTTTCGACGAAGAACACAGAGCTCGTGAAGACTCTTAGCACAAAGGAGCAAACTATTCTAGATCTCGAGAAGGTTTTGTCTGAGCGAAGCAAGACTATAAGCCAGGACATTGAAGAAGTCAAGCGAAGTTTGAAACTTTTGTTTGAGGAGTACAAGGAAGCTCTGAAGCAATTTGGCACCCGTCCGAGCCCACTTCCTGAAAGTGATGATATTTCAGATTTGATGGACTGGATGCTGAAAGAGTTCCAGGATCTTCCAAGCGTTATTTCAGGAGCTAGCGATTTCGCTACACTTTTTTCTGTGGAAAGCCTACTCAAGATTCTCTATGACTTTGACTGTATCGACCTTCCCAAGTTCCGTGGATCCCTCTCGCGCTTTCCCGATGCTGCGGGTACTTCAGCTATCCGAGCTAATGAAGATGTCCGTGCTCTGAAAGTCAAATTCGCGAAAGAATTCTAGATTGCGAGTGGAAAGGAATTTGCGAAGAAGGTTGCCCGTGACAAGCTTGAGGAGGTTATTTTTTGACTTTGCTGGAGTTCTAGCGCCTTATAGACGTCTTTTTTCTTGATACTTAACAAATTCTTTTGTTCCTTTTTCAGATGATTCAGAAGGTAACGCACGCCAAGGCTGAGGAGATTCAAGAATCGACTTCTGAATCTGAGGGGGATGATGATACTGACGACGAAGAGGAAGGTTCGGGAAGTGAGGGAAGTGGCGACAGTAGCAGCAGTGGCGACCAAGATGGCGGAGAAGAAGAAAGCTCTGATCGTCGAACCAACTCTCCGAAGGTTGACATTGTTGGATGAGGTGAAACTTGTCTGAACTTTTGCTTTTGATGTTGAAAGCTACAAACTTGTATATTTGTGGGCTGCGACCCCTTCTAAACTTTTGTCTTGTAAATTTTAACCAGCGCAGGTCCTGCAAGGTGGGCCTGTGCAGGACATCATACCTTTGCGAATTCATCACTAGGACCAGATAGTTAGTGGTGAAGCTTGGCGTTTGTACAAAGAATCCCATCCTGGTTGCAAATTTTCTGATTTCTGGACTTACTGTTGTCAGTACTTCTCGATGCGTAGCTTTCAATTAAGTTGGTTTTTTCTTCAATACGATGGTTATGCTCTTACTACTGAAGCTTCAAGTTCGCATCCTTTCGTGAAGACAGAGCCCCTTAGCCCCATATCTGGCGACTGCAGCTTTGCTTATGCTAGTGATATTGCCAAAGAGAGGGGCCGTAGTCCGGGCCGTATCATCGAACTTCCTTTTTGATTTTTCAGCTCTTCGAAGCTGTGTAACTATGCTTTTATGAAATTTTGTATGAAACTAAGGCAATAAACTTGTTTTTTTAAGAAAAAACGTCACTCTTCCCACCTTGCTGTTTTCATGCAAAATTTCATGGATGTTTCATTTTGGTTACTTTTGTTATCTCTCGTCGCGTAATGATTTGCATTTCATCAGAGTGTAAGTTGACAAAATTTATTTCATGAATTTTGTGGACTTGGCTTATATGGCAAGCTTGCCTAGGTTGATATCGCAACTTTCAGTTGCTTCAACCGGATTGTGCGATTGCTATTTTTACGAAGGTAACTGAGCCCCTTAGCTCATAAAATAATATTTTCGGCTAAAAAACTTTTCTGAATAGATATAACTTCGCAGATTCATTCAGGGATATTTATCACTATGCCAATTCATTCTTACAACTGAAAAAAAAATAAATTGCTTCTTCATAAATTTTCTCACAAAAATCTTATATCAAGACGTTTAAACTTTCTAGGCCACAACCTTCTTTTGTCTCCGTCCCTTTGATAGGATATCCTTTTGCTCTAGGATTTAGGCCACAACTTGTTGTTGTCTTCAGGCCTTTTGGTAGGATGTGCCTTTACGGTGGGATCTAGGCCACAACTTGTTGTTGTCTCAGGCCTTTCGGTAGGATGTCCCTTTACGGTGGGATCTAGGCCACAACTTGTTGTTGTCTCAAGCCTTTCGGTAGGATGTCCCTTTAAGGTGGGATCTAGGCTTTCACAGAGCCTTCGGCTATCAAGGAGCCTTTTCTAACTTCTTTTTTCACTTTTGTAATCTCGGATATCAGGGAGCCCTTTCGCGAACTTTTCTTTCACATAAATGGATTTCGGCTATCACGAAGCCTTTCACAAATTTCTCTTTTTCATGATGGAATTTCGGCTATCACGGAGCCTTTCACGAATTTCTCTTTCTCATGATGGAATTTCGGCTATCACGGAGCCTTTCCCGAACTTTTCTTTCACATAAATGGATTTCGGCTATCACGGAGCCTTTCACGAATTTCTCTTTCTCATGATGGAATTTCGGCTATCACGGAGCCTTTCGCGAACTTTTCTTTCACATAAATGGATTTCGGCTATCACGGAGCCTTTCACGAATTTCTCTTTTTCATGATGGAATTTCGGCTATCACGGAGCCTTTCGCGAACTTTTCTTTCACATAAATGGATTTCGGCTATCACGGAGCCTTTCACGCATTTCTCTTTCTCATGATGGAATTCTGGCTATCACGGAGCCTTTCGTGAACTTTTCTTTCACATAAATGGATTTCTCACAAGACGCAAAGCTTGGGGGAAAACTCCTTTCATATATATCACAAAGAGTATTTACATAGGATCTGCCTCGTTAAAAACCTTGCCCCTTGATTTAGGGCCCCCTTTGCAAGGAAAAGAGTACGGTCCTTTTTATTCTAAGGTAAATGCGAGAAGTAAATATTTTTGTTCCCGAAACCACTTATAGTTCCGTGGTTCAGGTTTTTACAATTTTATGGAATCTAAATTTGTGAAAGGAAATGCTGAATACTAAATGTAACTACTTTTCATGATTCTCAAGGGTAGTACCTCTTTAGGTTGTCTGTATTCCACGAATGTGGTAGTTCTTCGCCGGTTTGGTCTGTTAAGCGGAAAGCTCCTGGCATGCTAGTTTCTTTTGCTATGTAGGGTTCTTCCCAAGATTCCTGAAGTTTCCCGGGATTCTCCCAATTTTTCTTTCTTTTCAGCACTAAATCACCATTCTTGATGTCTTTCCTGACTATTTTCTTATCCTTCCATGCCTTGGTTTCGCTTTGGTATTTTTCAATGTTGTCTGAAGCTTCTAGGATTGTTAGCTCAATCATGTCTACCTTCATGTCAACTTCTTCGATTCCTTTTGCTTTCTGAACTCTCAAACTTTCATTCCTGATTTCTTCCGGTGTCATTGCTTCAGTGCCGAATAGCAAGCGAAATAGTGTGAAACCTGTTGCCCTTGACACTATTGTGTTGTGAGACCAGATTACTTTTGGCAATTCATCTATCCACTTGCCTTTCTTCTGATCATATAGACACTTCTTGATTCCCGAAAAGATTAGCCCGTTTGCCCTTTCAACAGCCCCATTGGACTGTGGATGATAGACTAAAGAATACTTCACGTGAGTGCCCAGAGTTTTACAATATTCTTTGAAAGAATAGCAGTCGAACTGTTTTCCGTTGTCGACAGTTAACTCTCTTGGTACTCCGAATCTACAGATTATGTTCTGTCAGAAGAATTTCTGAACTGTTGGCGCTGTGATATTCACCAATGCCTTCGCCTCCACCCACTTGGTGAAATAATCAACTGCCACTATTGCGAACTTGCAGTTTCCTTGAGCTGTTGGCAATGGGCCGACCAAATCCATTCCCCACCTTTGCAGAGGCCATGATGGTGGAATTAAATGAACTGGCATGGATGGTAAGTTCTGCTGATTCGCTGTTTTCTGGCAGGCTTCGCATTCCTAAACCAGCCTCTTTGCATCGAGATTTATGGAAGGCCAAAAGAATCCTTGCTTTATTACCTTTCCTGCTAGTGCTCTTGTGCCTATGTGCGCACCGCAAAATCCGCTGTGGATTTCTTTGAGAAGTGCTACTCCTTTTTCGGATGTTATACACCTTAGCCATGGCTCAGTTACTCCAGATTTGTATAGCTCTCCATCCACTACTGCATAGCCCCTTGCCCTTTGTCTTAGCCTTTTTTTCTTCCAATTCATCCTATGGTTCATAGTGACCCCTCAAGTAGGCCATGATTTCAGCTCTCCAATTGTGGCTCTCTATGTTATTCACGATTTTCGGCTTCGGGTCTTTGATAGATGGTTCTCTGATGATTTCGAAGAATACATCTGGAGGCATCGCTTGCTTTTGTGCCACTGCTTTCGCTAACTTGTCTGCCTCACCGTTATCATTTCTTGAAATGTGCTGGACTGTGTAGCCCTTGAAGTGCTTCTTCATTTCTCTGACTTTCTCCAAATACTTTGCCAGAATCGGATTTCTTGCTTTGCTTTTCTTTCTTGATGTGTTCTTGAATCACTTTCGAGTCTGTTTTGATGATGAAAGTTTGCTGACCCAAAGCTTTCATTTTTCTCAAGGATAATAGTAGAGCTTCATATTCTGTTGTGTTATTCGTGGAAGGAACGTCATCCGCGAAATCAAGCCGAGCAGCATATCTTATCACGACTCCTGCTGGAGATGTTACAATTGCTGCTATTCCAACCCCTTTATCACACCAAGCCCCATCACAGTGCACCACCCATGGTGTGGTTATATCTTCGCCAGAGTCTTGGGATGGCGATGTCCAGTCTACGACGAAGTCCGCTAGGACTTGCGATTTGATCGTGCTTCTTCTTTCGAAGTCCACAGTGTATTCTGACAGCTCGGCTGCCCATTTGACGATTCTGGTTGTGCTTCCTTGTTCGTGAACAGGTCGTTCAGTGGTTGATTTGTGATGACCCTTATTCTGTGGCCCTCAAAATAATGCCTCAATTTTCTTGCCGCCATAACGACTGCATATGCTATCTTTTCTAGTTCAAAATAAAAAAGTTTGGATCCTGAAAGGGCCTCCGAAGAGAAGTATATAGGGATTTGTTTCAACTTTCTGTCCTCTTCTTTCTCTTGCACTAGAATAGCACTTACGGCTGAGTTGAAAGCAGACAAATACAGCAGAAGTGGTGATTTTGGCTCTGGTGGACATAGCTTGGTCATGTTCGATAAATAGTCTTTGAGTTCTTGAAAAGCTTGTTTCTGAGATTCGGTCCACTGAAAATTCTTGGAACTTCGGAGGACTTGGAAGAAAGGTAGGCTTCTCTCTGCAGCTCTGGGGATGAATCTGTTAAGGGCGGCCACTCTCCCTGTCAGCTTCTGTACATCTTTCACCGAAACAGGATCTTGCATCTCAACTAGAGCCTTGATTTTGTCAGGATTTGCTTCAATACCCTTTGTCGAAACCAAGCAGCCCAAGATTTTTCCCTTGTGAATGCCGAAGACGCACTTCTCAGGATTTAGCTTAAGATTTGCTGCTCTAAGGTTCGCGAAAGTTTCCGCTAAATCACTGATGTGATCTCTTCTTTGAACGCTTTTGATGACTATGTCATCGACATATGCTAGAATATTTCCTGTCTTCATGGAGATCTTCGCAGTTTCCATTGTCAAGATTTCCCCAATCAGCAACAACTCCCGAAATCTCTCCTGTCCTGAAATAAAGAGACAGACCTGCGAATTCACGGTCATTCGGCGATTGCTTCGCACACAGTTAGAGGGTTAGCGAATTCTTTTCGGAAATCATGAAAGTGAAGCTTCCACTTGGATCTTCCCTGCATGTTTTCATGAATTCTTCAGAGTCTTGACGTTTTCGAAGTTCCGAGGGTGAAAGATTTTTACCCAATTCCCCAACAATTTATATCTGCAGTATGCCCATAGAAAAGGCCTCATGCTTGAATGTTCAATGGTATGATCGGTCCCCTTCCGATGAGCACCATTGCTTGCTTTATCAAGCGCTTGTTCAAGCACCCGCACTTAATCCATCACCAGGAGTGGCCAGTGCAGCTCTTAGTACTGCAGAACAGAAGAACAAAAAAAATCAGTAGGTTAAGAAATCAATTTCCTCTTACTGAACATATGTTTCTAATAACAAAGCAAAAGGAATTAACAATTTGCTGCTAGTGCTAAAATATAACAGACAAACAGAATTTTCTTATTAAGAAGATAAACTGCAGAAAAACACCTGCCCTTTTTTGGAAAAATAAATCATCAACCTTGCCTCTATATATGTTATTAAGTCTTATTTTGCGAGAATTCTATCTTGCTCAGTGACATATCATAACTAAGGATAATTCGTAGCACATATCAAGCCAATTCCAATAGCTACAATAAAAAACTATGACTGCAGGTGGTGTATCACTGTTTTAAGACAATGGGGGAATTACAGCTTTATAAACCCACTGTTCTAGCACATATACCATCACCTATAATTGTTTGTTACTGAAAAGATATTCTCCATACTGAACATTGCAACTGCCTCTGTGCCCATAAATTCAGTCTTCTTAGAGAAGTCATAACCGATAGAAATCTGTACAATGCTAATTAGAAGGCGGTGGTGGTACCTGGAGTGTAGAAGCTTGTGTAGGAACATTGTCGTAGAAGTGATTGTTCATAATCTTCCTACCCTTCCTGGACTTTAGATCAAATATTTTAGAGTCCATCTGTCGTGTTCACGAAGATGACACCCGCGATGTCCGCAATGGCAACCACATCAGGTGTGCGCACGAGGGCACGAGGAGCTAGGTGTTTCCTGTTCAAATTTTAAATTGGGCATGACCTATTTAAATTGAAATTTTAAATTGGGAATGACCCATTTAAATTCAATTCAACTCTATGGTATGTAATATTTGCATGAGAATAACAACAATACTGGATGGGAGTTTCAACTTGGTTTAATAGTTGGTTTTTATCAAAATAAAGAGCACTTATATGTGCATGCTTGCATGCAGCGGCAGGGAGCACTTGATGGTGCATTTTTTATCTAATTAAAGAGCACTTGATGGTGCATGCGAACAGACATGCATGCAGGGGCAGGCCAAGGAGCACTTGCGTGCATGCGAGTAGGCATGCATGCAGCGGCAAGCGGACCGCCGGGCGGGTAGGCAGGCAGTCATGCATGCATGCATGCGGCTAGCGGACAGTGCAGGCGAGCGGACGGACGGGACTTTTCGTTTCGTATTTCCGTGACTCCTCATGTTCGGTGCCGTAGCTCTTCACTTCCTAAGTATGTATGGCTCTATAAAACATAGAGTTCTCTACTTCTTCCGGTTAGAGTGAAAAAAATACTCTCCAAACAAAACCACAAACTCTGTTGCTACTCGGGTATCTCCGTCCGGTGCTCCTGCGCGCACGGGATCGCTGGAGGGCAGGTGCCTCCGGAACCGACGCCATTCGTGAACTCTGCTCGGGGTGTACGACAATTTGGTTTTTTGGGAGCGTTCACGCGACTGCCTACTTCTACGACGACGACGTCTCCCGACTCTCTGCAACGACAATGCTGCTACGACGACGACATGGCCGATCCGTCGAGTTCATCCACCGCCGCTGCTGGGTATCTGTCTCTATCTCCTCTGTTTATTTACTTGTTCCTTTTTCTGCTAGTTCTTCAATATGCATGTTTAGATGTTCTTCAAAGTTCGTTTAAATATGCATGTTTAGAATGTGTTATATTCAAATTATCAATTTGTGTATATGTCATGATCATGTCAAATAATTTCTGGATTAAAATAATGAGAAAGCTGTCTAGATTTCTAACAATCCAAAAACCAAATTATAGGCAATTTTCCGTTACTGGGTTTGCTGCTGTGTTGAAACCAACTGCTTTTGATGGGAAAATTTCATGACTTGGAAAGCTAAGATGGTGTTGTGGTTGACTGCGATGCATTGCTATCATGTCGCAGAGGGGAAGCCCGAAAACTTGACTCCTGATGAGGAGACTAAATTTCGGGCTGCCGATAACCTCTTCAGAGGCGCTGTGATTTGTGCACTGCATAGCAAGTATGAGAAAAACTACATATCTTACACATCTGGCAAATTGTTATGGGATGCATTGAATGAGAAGTTTGGAGTTTCCGATGCCGGAAATGAGCTCTATCTCATGGAGCAACTTTATGAGTATAAAATGGTTTAGAACCGTTCTGTTGTAGAGCAGGCTCATGAGATTCAGGCTTTGGCTAAGGAACTGGAACATTTTCCATGTGTTCTTCCTGACAAGTTTGTGGCTAGCGGTATCATCGCCAAGTTACCACCTTCTTGGAAGGATTTTGCCACCTCCCTCAAACACAAGAGACAAGAGTTCAATGTGGCTGACCTCATTGGTACGCTCGATGTGGAGGAGAGGGCAAGGGGAAAAGACAGCAATGGGAAAGATCCAGAGCCATCTGCTGCCAACATGGTACAGAAAAAGAATTTTTATGCATCTCGTAATTTCAAGAATAAGAACAAGGGAAAGCAAGGTCACAACCCTAAGCCAAAATAGAACACTGAGTTCAAGAAGAAATTTAACAAGAAAAAGAATGAAGGATGCTTTGTTTGCGGGAGCACTGAGCACTGGGCTAGTGCGTGTCCTAGCAAATTTGTGAAGGAAAAGAAATCAGCAAACATGGTGATCAATGAGACTGGAGGAGGGACATCTGGGTATGGTAATCCTTTACCCTATGTTTTTTCAGTCTGTAATTCACCTGAGTGGTGGATGGACAGTGGTGCTAATATCCATGTGTGTGTTGATATATCTTTGTTTACATCCTTTCAGGTCGGCAGGACTGGAGCCTTGCTGATGGGGAACGGATCGCGTGCGCATGTTCATGGTGTTGGTTCCGTCATTCTGAAGCTTACTTCGGGAAAGACGGTGCTATTGAAGCACGTGCAACATGTCCCCTCAATAAAGAAGAATCTTGTTAGCATTTCTCTGTTGTGTCGTGATGGCTACAAAGTTGTTTTTGAGTCCAATAAGTGTGTCGTGTCGAGACATGGAACATTTGTTGGTAAGAGTTATGATTGCGGAGGTTTGTTCCGCTTGTCTTTGATGGATGTGTGTAATAATGTCGTAAATGCCGTTAGTGTTTGCGATGAGACAGATTTATGGCATTCATGTTTATGTCATGTTAATTTTGGATGTTTAATGCGGCTAGCAAACATGAGTTTAATCCCGAAATTTAATCACGTCAAAGGCTCTAAGTGTCATGCATGTGTGCAATCAAAACAAACTCGTAAGCCTCACAAGGCTGTCGAGCCAAGAAATTTGGCACCATTAGAGCTGGTTCATTCCGATCTTTGTGAGATGAATGGTGTTTTGACAAAAGGCGGAAAAAGATACTTTATGACTTTTATAGATGATTGTACTAGATTCTGCTATGTGTACCTTTTGAAAACAAAAGATGAAGTGTTAAATTATTTCAAGGCCTATAAAGCTGAAGCAGAAAACCAACTTGAAAGGAAAATTAAACGATTGAGGTCTGATAGAGTCGAAGAATATTTCTCCAATGCTTTTGATGAGTTCTATGTTGAACATGGGATTGTTCATGAGAGGACACCGCCATACTCACCTCAATCCAATGGGATTGCCAAGAGGAAAAATCGCACTCTAACAGAGTTGGTGAATGCCATGTTAGACACTGCGGGATTATCCAAGGAATGGTGGGGTGAGGCGATCTTGACAGCTTGTCATGTCCTAAACAAAGTTCCTATGAAAGACAAAGAAATCACACCATTCGAGGAATGGGAAAAGAAAAGATTAAATCTTTCTTATTTGCGTACTTGGGGTTGCTTGGCCAAAGTGAACGTGCCAATCAATAAGAAGCGCAAACTTGGACCTCAAACCGTAGACTGTGTGTTCCTTGGTTATGCTTTTCACAGTGTGGGATATAGGTTCTTGATTATAAAATCTGAGGTACCTGACATGCATGTTGGTACAATTATGGAATCTAGAGACGCTACATTTTTTGAAACTGAATTTCCTATGAAAGCTACATCTAGCAGTTCTAATCATGAATCTATAATTTCCCATGAGCATGATAATCTCATTCCAGATGAACAAATTGAAGAGACTCATGTACAAAATCCTCTAGAGGAGAATGACATTGTAGTTACTCGAAAGAGTAAGAGACAAAGGGTTGCAAAATCCTTTGGTGATGACTACATTGTGTATCTTGTGGATAATACTCCAACAACCATTGAAGAGGCTTTTTCCTCTCCTGATGCTGACTTATGGAAGGAAGCAGTCAGGAGTGAGATGGAATCAATAATGTCTAATGGTACTTGGGAGGTTGTTGATCGTCCATATGAGTGCAAACCTATTGGATGTAAATGGGTGTTCAAGAAAAAGCTTAGGCCTGATGGTACAATTGAGAGGTACAAGGTAAGGCTTGTGGCCAAGGGTTACACACAAAAGGAGGGTGAAGACTTCTTTGATACTTATTCACCAGTTGCTCGGTTAACGACCATTCGAACTTTGCTTTCCGTGGCAGCCTCATATGGTCTTATAATCCATCAAATGGATGTTAAGACCGCTTTCCTAAATGGAGAGTTGGAGGAGGAGATCTATATGGATCAGCCTGATGGATTTATTGCAAATGGTTGTATGGTCTCAAACAAGCTCCTAAGCAATGGCATGAGAAATTTGATAACACATTAACGTCTGCGGGCTTTATTGTGAATGAAGCTGACAAATGTGTATACTATCGACATGGTGGGGGTGAAAGTGTCATATTGTGCTTATATGTTGATGACATTTTGATCTTCGGATCTAATCTCAGAGTGATTGAGGAAATAAAGCATTTCCTGTCAAATAATTTTGAGATGAAAGATTTGGGAGAAGCTGATGTTATTCTTAATATCAAGCTTTCTAGAGATAGTGATGGTGGGGTAACTTTGTTACAATCTCACTATGTGGAAAAGATGTTAAGTCGTTTTGGTTACAGTGATTGTACACCTTCACTTACACCGTATGATCCTAGTGTTTCTTTGAGTAAGAACCGCAAGATTGCAAGGGATCAATTAAGGTACTCCCAGATTATTGGATCTCTCATGTATCTTGCAAATGCAACACGACCTGATATCTCCTATGATGTGAGCAAGCTGAGTCGGTTTGTGAAAAACCCTAGAGATACGCATTGGGGTGCTCTTGAGAGAGTAATGCGCTGCCTGAAAGGTACCATGAGTTATGGTATTCATTATTCAGGACACCCAAAAGTGTTAGAGGGATACAGTGATGCCAACTGGATCTCTGATGCTGATGAGCTTTATGCCACAAGCGGATATGTGTTTCTGTTTGGAGGTGGTGTTGTTTCCTGGAAGTCTTGCAAGCAGACTATCTTAACGAAGTCTACAATGGAAGCAGAGCTCGCTGCATTGGACACTGCTGGGGCTGAGGCCGAGTGGCTTCGTGAACTCCTTTTGGATTTACCGGTGATTGAAAAACTAATTCCGGCTATTTCCATGAACTGTGATAATCAAACCGTGATTACAAAGGTTAACAGTTCCAAGGATAACATGAAGTCATCTAGACACGTTAAGAGACGGCTAAAATCTGTCAGAAAGTTGAGAAACTCCGGAGTTATATCGTTGGACTATGTCCATACATCGAAAAATCTGGCAGATCAATTTACCAAGGGTTTATCACGTAATGTGATAGAGAGTGCATCGAGAGAGATGGGTATGAGACCCACTTGAAATCTACTTTAGTGGTAACCTGTCCTATGTGATCGGAGATCCCGTGAATTAGGATTGTGAAACAAGTTAGTAGTAGATTGTGAGGAAAGATCCCTTCTTTTAACTCATCTCTGGTGCACACCTTTCCTTTCTGTAAGGCAGGATGGTTTTTACCTTAATGTATTTCATTTGAGATGTTGTCCTACAGAACATATACTGAGAAATACATCTATATGAGACAGACTGCTGGTCACAGTCTATGAGACTTGGGTAATCTCTAAATTCTCATGAAAAGGTACAGAAGTGTGACTTATATGCTTCAAATAGAGGGGATGCCTTTTTGCAGCGTAGTACCAGTAAAGGACTTGAATGGATCTCATTTCACACAAAACTGTCAATTCAAGGCTTAGTCCATTGTATAGTTGTGATTGAGTAAAATTCTGGTTCTAGATGGATGTTCAACTTAACAGACTCCATCGAAACACTGGTATATCAAAGAGTTGTGGTTTTGTCATGCTCTATTACTTACCATAGAGTTTGGTGGGGATTGTTGAAATTTTAAATTGGGCATGACCTATTTAAATTGAAATTTTAAATTGGGAATGACCCATTTAAATTCAATTCAACTCTATGGTATGTAATATTTGCATGAGAATAACAATAATAATGGATGGGAGTTTCAACTTGGTTTAATAGTTGGTTTTTATCAAAATAAAGAGCACCTATATGTGCATGCTTGCATGCAGCGGCAGGGAGCACTTGATGGTGCATTTTTTATCTAATTAAAGAGCACTTGATGGTGCATGCGAACAGACATGCATGCAGGGGCAGGCCAAGGAGCACTTGCGTGCATGCGAGTAGGCATGCATGCAGCGGCAAGCGGACCGCCGGGCGGGTAGGCAGGCAGTCATGCATGCATGCATGCGGCTAGCGGACAGTGCAGGCGAGCGGACGGACGGGACTTTTCGTTTCGTATTTCCGTGACTCCTCATGCTCGGTGCCGTAGCTCTTCACTTCCTAAGTATGTATGGCTCTATAAAACATAGAGTTCTCTACTTCCAGTTAGAGTGAAAAAAATACTCTCCAAACAAAACCACAAACTCTGTTGCTACCCGGGTATCTCCGTCCGATGCTCCTGCGCGCACGGGATCACTGGAGGGCAGGTGCCTCCGGAACCGACGCCGTTCGTGAACTCTGCTCGGGGTGTACGACAATTTGGTTTTTGGGGAGCGTTCACGCGACTGCCTACTTCTACGACGACGACGTCTCCCGACTCTCTGCAACGACTACGCTGCTACGACGACGACATGGCCGATCCGTCGAGTTCATCCACCGCCGCTACTGGGTATCTGTCTCTATCTCCTCTGTTTATTTACTTGTTCTTTTTTCTACCAGTTCTTCAATATGAATGTTTAGATGTTCTTCAAAGTTCGTTTAAATATGCATGTTTAGAATGTGTTACATTCAAATTATCAGTTTGTGTATATGTCATCATCATGTCAAATAATTTCTGGATTAAAATAATGAGAAAGTTGTCTAGATTTCTAACATTTCCTGAGGTGGATGACTGTCCTCTGTGACCATCCTTTTGCAGGATCAGTTTCCATTGCCCAGAGCCTGAGAGTGCCCCCAAAGACCACATCTGCAAACCCCAGCGCACCATCCTCCATGGTCATGAGCACCATGCTCCGACCATTGGGCCTATGTGGTAGGGAAATCACAGATATGCTCCCTGTGGCCAGATCATACTTGAGTACTCGTTTTCCATCATGAAACATGAAATAGAGTGCATTCCTTGCAAGAGCAGCGGGCAAACCCTCATGGAGAGGGGTGTTTGGGACCTTAGCGGAGGTCCCCTTGCTCCACATAGCACACTTTGATGAGTAGATGCAGGTGAACATCTCCTTAGTGTCAATACCGACAAAGACGACAAGGAAGGATCCAAGGTGGCAGTCAAGGTGGTCGCAGGTGGCAGAAGCGGCGCAGAGCACGGCAGCATTCCAGTGCATCACTTGCTCGTGCCGCTGCAGAAGGGGTAGAGGCCACTGCTTGTCGGTGGTGGGGTCCCAGACAACGAGGGCGGTGGCATCCTGGCCCTCGGGAACATTACCAATCCGGTTGAGGAGGACGCGACCATGGCGGGAGTCGTGTGCGCGGTAGCCGTGGCGGTCAACGCGGGCCGGGCGGAAGGTGCCAGTGGGGATGAAGCGAGCAATTCCGGCGTTGTCGATGAGGTTGGCGAGGAACCCCAACACCATGGGTGTCTGCTCATTGCGCTTGCGGTACCGGCGGCGGAAGTCACGGTCGGCGATAAGGCGAGCCCAGTGCTTGCAGGTGAGGGCTGAGCGGAGCAGCCATGCGGGGTCACCGGGAGGGACTCGGGGGAGGATGTCCTCGATGACCCCATCTAGTAGCTGCGGTGCCGCGCGTAGTGGCGGCGCCAAGGGACAAAGGTTGAGGGAGGTGGAATCCACATGGCGATCCATGCTACCAGCACCCAGGCCGAGGAAACCGGGGGGCGAGAAGGGTGGGTTTACACCATGGAAACTGAATTCCTCCTCCATTTATGAGTGTAGTGGGGTCCTCAAGGCAGTAGAAGTATGGCTTCAAGATGTATTTGGATCTCCTGTCAAAAGTCAATAGGAGTGTGAGAGAATCTCATGTCCAAGGAAAGAAACAATAATCGTGCTTCGTTCATAAGATATATATCGAATTTCTAGCAAGAAAAATATCTATTGGCCTGGAGATAAAAATAATCATCCTTTGACACATAAGAAATGTACTAAAAAAGAAATATATTAAATCTCTCTACTCCGTACATGTGAACTCAGCGATCGCTTTTTGGCACCAATAATGCGAGGGATATACTGCTAGGATAACAGATCTGCCTAACATCTTGAGGGAGGCCTAGAGAGAAAATTAATTGTCTTTAAACACATAAGACATCTATTGAATTTCTACTGAAAAGAAATTTATTGAATTTATCTACATGTGAACTCATTTATCGCTTTTCAGCACAAATAATGCTTGGGATATATCCTTAACAGATCTGGGTTTGGTGGCTTGGTGGAAGAGAGAGATCCCGGATCCCATGGTGGTAGGCTGTGAGTGGGAAAATAACGTTGTGGATCCACTGTTCATCAGGTTGGTGACATATAGATAGATGGGTGTAGTGGCGGAGGAGAGGGTAAGGCCACTAAGGCCTTGGCCCTAGACGTGGGCTGACATTTCTCACACTGTAGCACTGTAGTATATAAAAGGCTTAGTATAGCTAGCTTAATACTTCTATTAAGTGGCCTTAGGCTTCAATGTGGCCCAGCTCCGCCCCTGGATGGGTGGGGACAATCGCGGTCGAGTCAACAGATTTGTGGAGGTAACAAATTAAGGCAGATCTGTGACTAGGTACGAAGGAGAGGAAAACAGCAGGAAGGAGGATATTACCTGAGAATAAGTCTGAAGAGGAAGGCAGGTCTGTGTTGATGACGGGTGAAGGGGACGGCCGGACGGCGGTGGGCTGCACCAGTGTGCACGACAACTACAAGAAGTCGGTGTAGGGTCAGGGAGGATGTCAAGGGGCTTGCGACGGTAGGTGGGAATGAAGGAGAGACCTTATAGTTAGGGTGCGTTTGGCAGGACTCCGGCTCCGGCTGTGGCTGTGCTGGTGGAGCGGATTCTGTGAGGGAGCTGAATCCGTTTTGGGAAAACGTTTGGCAAAACAGTTTCTTCTGGATGTGTGATATGGATAAGAGAGTGAAATACCCACAATACCCTTCTCTTTTTTCTTTTTTCCCCTTTTATTTTTCTTTTCTCCTTTCCTATTTATCTAAGGTTGGTTGGAGTAATAAAAAAAATGAAAGATGTTTCCCGTTTGTGGCAGGGAACCACCGCTCCTTCCTTATCTTTCCACCGACTGAGCCTGTACAGACAAAAAAAATCCTCTGCATCGCCTCGCTCGGGATCCATCGCCTCCGCCGCCCAGTGGTCCCTCATCGGCGATGACTTAGCAGGATGCGGCGGTGGAGCTCCGGCGGTGCCGCTCCCGCTGGCACTCGTGGCCTCCTCCTCCCCATCCCTCCCTGCTCTTTACCCCTGCGGCGTCTGGCATCGAGCTCGAGCAAGAGCACACCCGTCCCGGTGGCCTCCTCGACCTCCTCCACGCCGTCTTCCTTGGCCCCCGACCTCGTCTGCGCGGGTGTCGCCGTCTTCCTTGGCCCTGACCTCATCCGCGTCGTCGACCTCCACGCGGGCGCCACCGTCTTCCTTGGCCCCAATATCGTCCGCGCCGTCGACCTCACGCGGGCGCCACCGGGCTGCTCCGCCTCCGTCGCCGGGCTGGCCGTGATCTTCTCCAGGTGGGCAGTGGCAATTTCGTTGTTAATACCGCGAAGTTGAGGGGCATTTTGGTAAGCAGCGGGCTAGCCTACGGACGGAGCCGGGGGAGCTACAGTTTTCAGCTCCGTCGGCACCCTTCCGCTCCAGAAAGCGCAAAAACCAGGTGCTTCTATGCAGAATCCGTTTTGTTCGCGGAGCCGTGCCAAATGGACCCTTAGCTTTTTTTTAATATCTTGGACCTGTTTGGTAGGGATTCACCACTATAAAAAGTGAATCTGGATCTGGGATTCACCATGAATCAGATCCACCGTGAATCTGAATTCCGTGGAGCACCTCTTGAGGAGCTTCACAAAATTGGTGAATCTGGCCTCTAGATTCACCAATTTGGTGGATCCGAATCTGGTGGAAGAAAAAGTGTTTGGGAAATTTTTTTGGTGAATCCAGACTAATAAATCCGAATTCGGTCAATCCGAATCCCTGCCAAACAGGCCTATAATGTATAGCACACCGATTCATATCGATGGATCTAAAATTCGACAATTTTAAAAGCATTCTAAATATGTTATTGAATAACAAGGCAAACTTAAATAAGGAAGTAAAGATTACTTCCAAAAATTAACGGGCAGCAAATATTGATCAAACTCCAAGCACTCTAGTTGCTCGAGTGAACACAATTAATCGATTATGTGCTTTCTGCATATTTTATTTACGCAAAGCACACTTTCTGTACTTTTTTGAAGGAAAGGAAAACTTGGTTGCAAAACTAGCTAAAAATGAAATTTTTTAGAATCATAAATTTATGAATTTTCCCAATAACAACAGTCTAATCACTTTTTGTTCTCGGTCAAATTTTCTGTACTGGTGATGCTACTTTTTCAAGAAAAGGAAACTTGGTTGCAAAACAAGATAAACATGACATTTTTACAACCATAAATGTATGATTTTTTTTAAAAAAACAATGGTCTAATCACTATTTGTTCTCGGTCAAATTTTCTGTAGTGGTGATGGGCTGATGTGCTTTGTGATCAATGATTTATCTGTTTTGTTTCTTTTCCCTCTTGTCGACCAAATGTTGTTATTGGAGAATAGCCAAAAGGCTTAGAATGCTTGATTATAATAGAGTACAGGGATTACATATATAGGAGAAGAGAGGGAGCCCAAAGGGCAAGCCAGCCTGGAGAGGGTGGCGAATACAGATGGGCAGTAAAGTAAAGTAAATAGCCTAGGAGACTAATGACTTAACACACACACACACCCCCACCGCGCAGTCGAAACGTCAGAAGGGAGGACATTGAGACTGGAGTGAAAAGCAGTGAACACAGAGGAAGGAAGCCCTTTGGTGAAGATATCGGCGAACTGAGACGAGGTTGGAACGTGAAGAAGCCGGATAGCTCCAATGGCCACATGTGCCCGGACGAAATGGAGATCAACCTCCACGTGCTTGGTTCGTTAATGCTGGATGGGTTGGTGGAGAGGTAGACAACGCTGACATTGTCACAATAGATGAGGCTAACAGTTTGCAGAGGGTGATGGAGTTCCTAAAGAAGGTTGCCGGAGCCAGGTCACTTCGGCAACACCATTTGCAACCGCATGATACTCAGCTTCAGCACTTGATCGGGAGACGGTGGGTTGACGCTTGGACGACCAAGAGACAAGACTGCCACCAAGGAAGACTACGTAGTCAGAGGTGGAGCGGCGAGTGTCAGGGCAGCCGGCCCAATTAGCATCAGTGTAAACGATAAGTTGTCTTGGGGCTGCCCGGGGAATGATAAGTCCAAGATGAAGTGTGCCCTATGGATACCGAAGAATCTGTTTGGCAACAACAAGATGAGGCTCCCTGGGATCGTGCATATGCAAGCAGACTTGTTGGACACCATATGCAATATCAGGCAGGGTGAAGGTGAGATATTAAAGTGCACCAGCAAGACTTCAACAACTGGTTCAATCAGCAACAGGAGGACCATCATCAGCAGAGACTTTGGCACAAGTGTCAATAGGGGTGGAGCAAGGTTTGCAGTTACTCATTCCATGGCAGGTGAGGATGTCAAAAGTGTATTTCCATTGGGAGAGGAACAGGGTGTCCTTGTGGCGCTGAACAGTTACACCGAGAAAGAAATAATGCAGAGGGCCAAGATCCTTCGTTGCAAATTCCCATTTCAGATCTTCAATAACACGATGGAGAAGTTGAGGAGAGGATATTGTGAGCACAATATCATCCACATAGAGGAGCAAGTATACAGTGTCGTTTCCACGGTGATAGATGAACAATGAGGGTGCAGTGAAACCCAGGGAGAACAGGTAGGTAGCAAACCGGTTGTACCAAGCCGTTGGTGCCTACTTCAAGCCGTAGAGGGATTTGTTGAGCTTGCAAACGTGATCAGGCATAGTAGGATCAGCAAAGCCGGTGGGTTGCGAGCAGTACACAGTTTCAGTCAGGGTGCCATGAAGAAATGCGTTCTTGACGTCGAGTTGATAAATTGGCCAGTCCTGGGAGTGAGCCAGAGTGAGGATAGTGAAAACTGTGGCCGGCTTGACGACAGGACTGAACATCTCATCGTTGTCAACTCTAGGGCGCTGTGTGAAACCGCGAAGAACCCAGCGCGCTTTGTATCTGTCGAAGGAGCCATCGACATGAAATTTTTGCCAGAAAATCCATTTCCCAGTGACCACATTTGCTTGAGCTGGATGCTGAACAAGATCCCAGGTGTGGTTAGCGTGGTGAGCAACACATTCTTCTTCCATAGCCTTGCGCCAATTTGGATCGGCCAGAGCATCATGGTGGGAACAGGGAAGTCGGGAGAGTACCTCGAAGTGCAGGGCGGCTCAAGGTTGCTAGTAACCGGACTTGGCGTGTGTGGCCATGCTGTGAGAGTTGACGACTAGCAGGATGGCAACGAAGCCTGTCGGGAGTGGCGGGCCTTGCTTGACATAGCGAGGCGGGGACGGGATGATGCTGGAGCATCGAGGAGGAACGCCTGGTGGAGGCGCAGGGGCGCAGCAGGAGTAGACATGAATCACCGGTGGATTGGTGAGCGTCGGGGTGATGGGTGTCCCTAGGAGTCCCGCCGGCACCGGCACAGAGGTTGAGTGCAGGGCGTCGCCGCGGGAGTTGGGGAAGTCGAATCCGCGGGCACCGAGGGGGCAGATGCGGATGGCGTCGGTGTTACCGGTGGAGCCGACGCAGGGGCACAAGCGCATGGGGCACCTGCACTGGGGGCGGCGACGTGGATCCAGGCGGTGGTGAGGACGGCTGGGAGCCATGGTGAGGGAAGCTGGGTGGAGGAGACCTTGGCGTGGCTGGGCCATGAGACGTGGGTCAGGAGGCCGCTGTTCCTGGGCCAGAGTTGGGCCGAGCGGAGTTAAAACCTGGAGGGGGGCCCCGAGATGCAGGTGAATGTGGCCCGATAGCGCTAGGGATGCCTGTAGGGGGAAGAAAAACTTGCACAGACTCATCATTAGTTATAAAATCAAGGTCCTGGGATGGTAGGAAGGTTTGATGATGAGAGAAGGGGAATGTGGTTTCATGGAACACGAGATGTCAAGAGATAATGACACGGTTTGTGGTAAGATCAAGACATCTATAGACCTTGTGATTAGGGGAGTATCCGAGAAAAAACACATAATGAAGAGCGAGGTGCAAGTTTGTGAGGGGCGGTGACAATGAGGTTAGGATAGCAAGAGCACCCGAAAGTTCGTAGATTATGGTAAGAGGGAAGAGTGCCATAGAGAGTGAAGTGGGGAGTGCTCATGTGTAGGGTTTTGATGATATTGGGAACAATAAGAACATCGTTGAGATGAAACGGGTTGGGAATGGTGGAGTAGCTGTTGACAATAACTGGGCATCGTTGCCCACAATGATGGAGGAGGGAAAACCAGAGGATGGTGACATGGTGACCATACCAAGGTTGGAGACTGTTGGGGATTCGGGAAGGGACCCCCCACCTGCGCACTGGTGGGCCCCTCGAACGGGAACGTGGGACCGCGTGTCATACCTAAGTTGCAGGCTGCAGGAGGGGGAGGACACTGGGCCGGTCTGGAAGCATCCAGGATAAGAAGCCAGGGAGGACCAGCCCAAGACAGAAGAGCTCCGACGGGGTACAACGGAGGATTTCCGGGGGACAAGGGAGCTGCAGAAGTGCGGATGATGCATGCGCCAGGGAGGGTCCCCCAAGCACTATAGGAGCACATGGCGTGTCGTCAGTAGTGGGGGGAAGGACTAGGGTGCCCTCAAGGGCAGTAGGGGAGAGTCCCGTGTCCGTACCGGGGGCAAAACGGACATTGTACTGGAGGGGTCGTCGAGGCCCATAAAAGGGGAGCCACCTACCATGTATGAAAGTTAAGTTGCAAAACAATTATTCTACTAGTCACTCAGTCCCCTAGTAGCTCTTCTGACCCTTCTCGTACGGCTCAAGAGCCCCACCTTCACTGTTTCAGCTTTGTAACCACTAGCAGAGGAAATGTGGGAGGAAGCGCCGGAGTCGATCACCCAATCCGAGGAGGCTGGCGACGGGGTGAGGGAGACAGTGCTGAAGGTGTTGGCGAGGGAGTGCTAGTCCCATGGGGATGGTGTAGGCAGCGACGCCTAGTAGAACGTCCCAGGGGCCGGCGGTGGTGCATAGAATGTCAAAGGCAGGCCGGTCATCATGGCGTGTTGCGACGGCGGTGGTCCTAGGCAAGGAGGCGGTGGTCCGTTGAGGGTGGAACCAAGCCACATTTGGATGGCCCTGGTCCATGCATTGAGAATGGATGGCCACTTTGGGCCTCCGCCTCGCCGAGCTCAACATGGAGTCATCCACATCGACTCCCTCGACCCTCATCGCCTCCCCTCCTAGCAAGATGTCGACCCCCTCTCCACAACCTGGGCCTGGGTCCCCTCATCCTCCTCAAGGCAACAGGGGCTCCTCTTGCGACGGGCGCGGTCGGCGCCATCATGGCGGCTGCGGCCACGACGGCTCTCCTGGTGCACAGAATGGTCGGCGCGAACATCAGCGAAGGACGGGGATGACTTCTGGAGACAGATGAGCTGCGACAAGAATTTGAAGCGTTCGTTGAGGCCATGCAGGATATGTTGAGCACCAAGGTGCGGTCCTGAATGGGTTCACCAAGATCGGCAAAAGCGTCGGCCACGCTCTTCATCTTGCGGCAATAGTCGTCGACGGAGAGCGCGCCTTGGGAGAGATTGCAGAACTTAGTGTCGAGAATCATGGCGCGAGATTCACGGTTATTGAGGAATTGCTACTCGAGGCCGAGCTAGGCAGCTCGAGCAGAGACACCGTTGCGGTCATGGATGACGTCCAACAAGTCGAGGGAGATGGTGTTGAAGAGCCGGGACACGACCACGCAATCCATGCATGACCAGGCCGGGTCGAGGGGACGAGGTGCGTCGCCGAGGACATGGTCCTGCAAGGTGAAGCGGCCGAGGATGAGGAGAACGTAGTTGCGCCACTTCGAGTAATTTGAGGTCTGAAGGTCCAGAACAATCGGAATTATATTCCGAATGTTCTGGATGGCGGCGACTTGACAGTGGAGACGAGCAATGGCCGCGGCATCAGAGGTGAGGGAGCGGTCGTCGTCGTCGTCGTCTGAGAAGTCGTCGTCGAGGGGGTTGGCGTCGCGGGCGTCGTCCGAGCGGCGACAGTCCCGGAGAGCCACAGCCCGCTGTTCCAGGGTGTGAGCCTCGACGCGCTCTTGTTCAAGAGCGTCGGCTGCGGCGTGGACGCAGTCCTGGGCGGCGGCGGCGGCTTTGAGGAGGGCGGCATCCTCCTGGAGTTGTTGGCCGCGCTCAGCGTTGGAGGAGCGCAGGGAGGCGGCTTCATCTTCCAGAACCTTGGCAGCGGTGAGGGCTTCATCGCAGAGTTTGGCCACAGTGGCCGCAGTCGCGGCACCAGAACTGGAGGAGCCATCTCCAGGGGCAGCCATGGGCACGGCAGTGGGGAAGCGCGCAGCCTGGGCGGCAGAAGGAGAGAGGGGCGCGGCGGCAAGCGGGCGACGCGACACACGAGCAAGCGGCGCGGGCACCAAGGGAGCGGAAGTAGAGGAGGTGGGGGAGTAAAAGTTCAGGACTGTAAGAGCATCTCCAAGAGTTTGCCAAATTTTACTTGGCAAATCTTGTGTTTTGTCAACTTATGCCAAGTAAAAAAAGAGTTCATCTCCAACAGTTTGGCATAATTCACTTACCAAATCCAGATCTAACTTACATCAGGAACCCTGAGAGAGAAACAAAATTATATTTCTACCCTTCCACCTCTTGAAAACTTAAATCAGGAATCCTGAGAAAAAACAAAATTATTTTTATACCATTCCACCTCTTCTAATACAGAAGGATGCGCCGCGGATCGCTGCGCGCATATATGCGGGCGCGGAGTCGGTTTTTTCCCAACTTGGGATAAATGGTAATCTAAGATGGGGAACTGTTGGAGAAGATTTTTTCTGTTTTTGCCAAAAAAGTAACAATGACAACTTGGGATGGGGAACTGTTGGAGTTGCTCTAACTAGTCTACTCATACCATATTGGAGAATAGCCAAAAGGCTTAGAATGCTTGATTATAACAGAGTACAAGGATTGCATATATAGCCATATAGGAGAAGAGAGGGAGTCGAAAGGGCCAAGCCAGCCTGGAGAGGGTGGCGAATACTGATGGGCAGTAAGAGCAACTTCAACAGTTTGGCAAACCAACTTGGCATCCATCTAATTTTGGCAAAATAAGAAAAATTGACCTCCAACAGTTTGGCAAACCAACTTGGCAAAACACACCTCCCCACGCGCATATATGCGCGCGCGGATCGTGGTTGCCATCGGCGTTTCCCCGTAGGTGGGAGGGTGAAAAAGAAATAAAGAATAGAGAAGGATTCCTGATGCAAGTTTTTCAAGAGGTGGAAGGGCATAAACATAATTTTATTTCTCTCAGGATTCCTGATGTAAGTTAGATCTGGGTTTGGCAAGTGAATTATGCCAAATTGTTGGAGATGAACTTTTTTTTAGTTGGCATATCTTTTTAGAAGTTGGCAAAACACAAGATTTGCCAAGTAAAATTTGGCAAACTCTTGGAGATGCTCTAAAGTACAGTAAATAGCCTAGGAGACTAATGACTATTCTAACAGTTGTGTGTTTGTGTAGTGTGGTAGATTAAACGCCAAGTTGCATTTCTTGAATTTAGTTATTCAAGAGATTAAAACTATATTTTATAAGTCGTGATTTCATAAATCGCACGAGTATAGGGGTGCCCAATTCTATATCATATTCCCAGCACTTGAGGCACCTGCTATTGGCTCCTGATTACCAGAAAAGGCTGCTCTGCTCCAAAATGTTGTAAAAATTACACAAATTTTCAGAATAATATTAGCAATTTGCTAGTTGAAGAATGGGCGTGTCGTCCATAAACACTTATTTCTAACCAACCACAACCACAAGTAATAGTCATATTCAATTCTTCCTACTCTTCCATGGGCGAATCAGTTGTTACTAGGGTTTTTTTTTCCCGACCGGACAAGCCGAACCGCCGCGGTCCGGTAACGGGTATACCGGATCGGTTCAACAGAGAACCGTCCGAAACCGGATGAATTCAAATTCCAAATCAAATCAGTAGTTCACTCGGTTTGGTCCGGTATACCGACCGGTTCGACCGGTATACCGGTCTGGTTCGACCAGGAACCGGTCGTTGAACCAAAAAAACCAAATTAGTAGAGAATTTGACGTGTTTTCAAATTTAAATTAAAAAAATTGAAAAAATAAAAGAAAAATTTCTAAAAATATTGCAAGGTGCATAGAATCTAATGGTGTCAAAAAATTTCAAATATTAGTGCATTTAGTATTTTTGTGGGCATTAGAAGTTCAAGCGGCCAATTTTTTCTCCTTTTTCTTTTTTAGTTGAACTTCTAATGCCCGCAAAGTATACTAAATGAACGAATATTTGAAAATTTTTGACACCATTAGATTCTACATAACTTGAAGTATTTTTGAGATTTTTTTGAGAATTTTTCATTTTTTAATTCAAATTCAAATTTTGAATTTGGACCGGTTCGGAACCGACCGGAACCGGTCCGGACCGGTTCGACCGGTTCCCACCGGTTTGGTTAACCCTGGTTGTTACAGCCCTATAATCCTCGTTAATACAGGTTATAATAGATTCCTAAGAATTCATCCAATTTGATGTCTTGTCCCTAACAACAAAAAAGGAAAAATGCAAGTGTTTATATAAAATTGTGACACAAAAACTGGCATATAGTAAAATGTGATATGGTACGGTGTTAAAAGATGGGAGCTATCAAGGCACATGGGTAGTACCTGCTTACCTAGCTAGAATGCAAAAACTCGGGTAGGGAACAACGTCGCAGATGGCAAAGTTAGTATCTATGAAAATGACACCCACATGCTCCGCAACGGCAGTCACACAAGGTGTGAGTGAGTTTCCAACCAGGGATCATCTTAACTTTTCTCGTGGTCATTTTATTTCATAATCCATGGTGAAAATAGTTGTAGAGATTTTGTTTCACTAAAAAAGGGTACAGTAAATCAAACCAAGGGCAAGAGTGGCAATCTAGTTTCAAAACCCTCTTTATTGGAGCTAGGGACATCCTGATAGACACACATGAAGCAACCATTCCAAGCAACTCCAACTCCACATCGAGCATGCTCCAGCTGGAGTTCTAGACTAGTGGAGCAGAAATATGTGAAGTTGGAGCCATGCCAATCAGGTATAGTTTTAATAAATTTACCATCTTATATAGTGTGAGATGAAGCTGTGGTAACCAAAATTATATCACATATGAAAAGCATCAGAGCAGTATGCCATAAACATCAACAAGCAGCTCATCCGATCCTCTGTTCTTGGAATAATCAAGGCTTTTACGATTATGTGGTTGTTAAAATTTCCTAAAGGAGAGAATTGTCTAGAACGGTTGGCTGCTGTATCCTGCAGCAGATCTCCCACTCTCTTTTTATTACTTCCTTTGGTGCCTTGTTTTTATGTTTCTTACTTTTTATAATATACAATATGTATTTACCCCAGTAGGAGTTTACTTTACCCCTAATGTTCCTCTCAAAAAAACTTAAAAATATGCCGTAAATATGAACGTTGAAGCATCAGAAAAAAGAAGTCCAGTGATTGCTAGAACTAACACAAACATTCTGAAAGAGCAATGCATCTCAAGAACTAAATCAAGACGGTACATCACTAAATCGAAAAACATACGGTACTACTGCATTGTTCAATGATACCATTATTTTATAAACCGTGGTTTCCTGAATCACACGTGTATAACGATGCCTGGTTTTAAATGAGATTCAAGAGCTTGAGATATTTGCTATTGCCTCCTGATCACTAACAAAGGCTACTCTCTGCTCCCAGATGCTGCTGCAAAATTTTCAAAACGATATTAGCTAGTTGAGGTATGGATGTGCCCTAGATAAACACTTGTTTCTAACCAATAACCACAAGTAATCATCATATTTTTCCTACTAGAGGCCTTCAATTATTCCTGGGCAAGTCAGTTGTTACGGCTTATTGACAACAGCTTCAGGTGTAATAGATGAATGAATTCCTAGCAATTCTACCTTGTTTGATGATTGGTCCATAACAAAAAGGGAAATGAAAGTAAAAAATTTTTGGTAGGACATTCTGTGACACAGAAATAGGCAGAACACAACTAAGGAAAACTGTGGCAGTATGATGTTAAAGATGGGAGTGAGACACAAGGCTAGTACCTGCAGGAGTGCAAAAACTCACGTAGGGAACAACGTTGCGGATGAGATAGATGCTCTCAACCAGCTTCATCACCAGGCCGGACTTGAGATCAATACTGAAGAGCCCATCACGAGTGTCTAAGAAAAGGACACCTACATGTTCCGCAATGGCGGTCACAAAAGGTGTGAGTGAGAGATCCCAACCAGGGATCACCTTGTTGAGCTCCATAACTCTTCCCTGTACCCATCTGGCATCCCCATTGTCGAGACCAGCCTCCCTCGACCAAAAGTAGAGTTTGGAGCCCTGTCTGGTGACGAATCCAAGCCCGCCGCCCTCCGCTCTCATGAGGGCAATGTGCCAATCCTCCCGCTTGACATCGTCGGGGATCGGTAGGCTGATCAGTGAGAGTTCCTGCTTTCCCATATCATACGCAAGGATTTTGGTCATCATGTCACAACGAGAATAGAGTGAGTTCCCCACAATGGCACCGGACCCGCTCCGGACTAGGACGCTACCATGGAACCGAGCAGAGACGGGCTTGCTCCACGCGTTCTGCTCCGACGAGTAGTTGCAGGCCGACGTGATGATCGTGCCCGAATCTCTCATTATTGTCCCCACGAGGACGACATGGAAGTGGCCGCCGCAGTCGAGGTGGTCGCAGCCGGGCGCCGCGCAGAGCAAGGCGGCGTTCCATCGGTACGTGAGCAGCGGCGCTGTGGGCAGCCTCTGCACCCTGCCGTCGATGGGGTTCCACAGGACGAGGTCGATGTGCATGCGCCAGAGCACGTGGTCGTCCTGGTCCTGGAGCAAGACGCGGTCGCGGAGGGAGAACACGGGGCGCCACCGGGGGACGGCGTCGGCGGCGGACAGGCGCAGGGAGGAGGACGGTGGCGCGGGGACGAAGCGGGGGTTGGCCCCCACGCTGCAGAAGAAGCCGCGCAAGGGGGGTGACGGTGTGCCGTGGAACTCGAGGAGCCTACGGCGGAAGGTGGGGCCGGAGATGAGGCGGCGCCAGGGCTTGCAGACGAGGGCGGCGCGGTGGAAGATCGCGGGGTCTTCGAGCGGGAGGCGGATGAGGATCTCCTCCATGAGCTCGTCCATGAGCACCGGCAGATTGCTTGACGGCGGCACCATGACAAATTGGCCGGCCGGCGGAGAGAGGGAGGGAGGGTTTGATTGCGTCGAAGCAATCTGAGTTGAGGGGCGGCTCTGCCTGGTGGGACCAAGGAAGCATGCGATGTATAGTTGGATTTGTAGCAATGCCGTAGCCTCTCTGATCTCTTAAAAAACGAAAGAATACACGGACTTCGAGATCTGACGTGCAGGATCGGAGCTTCTCTCACGAGCTGCAATTAGCCGCCTCCGTTTCCCAACGACATCTCGCCACCGTCATTCCTTGTCGTCGGTGCTCCACGGTCTCGTGTCCTGACCACGCGTGCTGCGTGCATCCTGTGAGATCCTCATTGAGGACTTGGATGCGTGTCTCTTACGGAGGTTGGCCTGCGACACCGTCGTTTTTCTCCCTTCCTCGCTGAATCCATCCACGTCATGGGTTGCAATGCTGCTCCAGAATCATCTCTTTGCTAGCGTCGGTGACATGATGCCCCTTCAGGATGATCTGAAAGACACACTGAACTGCAGGCTGTTAGAATAATCGCGCGGAAGCAACCGTTGATCTATCGAGATAATGTATGCGAGAATCACATACGACACCGGAAGCACGATATTTGTTAACGAGGTTCAGCCGAAGCCTACATCCCCGGGGCATGCATGACTACGGGTGCTCCTCCTCAAACCGCAACACCAGCCGCTCCGGATCCCGGCAATACGCCGCCTTCCCCTGCGAGCCTGTCGCTATGTCGTCATGGTTACAACAGCGGTCCTCGTCTCATATAAATATGAGGAGCCCGGGTTACAAGAGTCCGACACGTACTCTACACCCTACCGTTAATACAACTCCAAGTCCAAACGTAACCAACTAGTACACAATATTCGACACAATTCCAACACGTACGAGCGATGGACTTTACGGAAGAAGAAACACGGCAGATGGAATGGGCTCTAGATGAGATGGCGTGATCGTGGTTCCGGCAGCTGTCTCACACAGGATACACCTCATGCATGCATGGTGAGGATATTGGACCATGGACCACGGGCGGCGAGGAATGTCGGCGGCGAGATGTCTGGTGGGAAACGGAAGCGCCTTGCAGATCGTTGGGAGACCGAGCCGAGAGAAGCTGCGTGCGTGAGCTGGAAATCGAGTCGAGCCGCGGCAAGGCGCTGGTTCGTCCGCTCCTCTTTCTGCGGCGCGCGTGCTGGATCTCGTAGTTGGCCACGCGTCAATCATTGGGCACCGTACGTCCTGCACGGTAGAAAGTTTGCAGGAGTCCTGCATAGAATTTTTCCCTCTAAATCTAGAAACAAAGAAGAAACATGCATGTCCGTCGTGAACTTGAAGGTCATCTTCTCCGGCGAGCCGGCGAGGCAGTTGGTAGAGCACAAACTCCTGCTTGGTTTCCAATTTCCATCAACCTTTTTCGGATTTTCCTAGACGGCAAGACCAAACAGCAGTACCTAACCCACCCAAAAAAAAAAAGACGAATAAAATGCAATGAACAAAGTGCTTTACCTGAAGCTTTCATTTGCTGATAGCAGATATATATTTTTAGAAAATCTGTCACTAAAAGCAGGGATTAATTCCCCGGGAAAGGCATATCCAAATGGCCCTGAGGTTTTTGTTAAAATAAAATGGCGTGCAGTTATGTTATCTATAAATGGTTGTCAGTTCTTTTCAGCCTCGCAGTAATGCTGTCATTCTGTGTGCCTGCTTCGAGTTCAGCTGATCCGCCAGATTCGTCAAGACATCCAAGGGCGTCGACATCATCCACACATCATCTCCATGTCGATCTCAGAATGCTGGTTGAAAATGCAGTCCATGTCCATGTCTCCGTCCACGGTACGTACGGTGTAGAATCGAAAGCAGGCGTCCTCCTTTGTGTCAAACGTAACAGGTCATCACCCATGTAAGTGATGGAAAGTTATGGCAGATACGAACTGCAAGATCTTTGCTGAACCTGCTCCAGGAGTGATGGAGAAGAAGGCGACGATGTAGGCTGAATATTTTATTACTAAATGCTGGTTAATGACCTTATTTGCTTGTATCACTAATACTAATCGATTTCTTGTATTCCAGAGAATGAAGAGGTAGGAAGAGCAACTTCAGCAACTTCCCTATCCCCTCCCTAATACAAAAAATAGTTATATAGGGGATGAAATGCCTAAAAACCTTCTCCAGCAGATTCCCTATAGCCTTCCCTTCTTTTCTCCATTGACTAAAAATCTCTCTCCATCCCCTCTATAGAGGGGATCTCTCCTCCATCCCCTACTCTGTGGGACCCACCCACCACCACCAGATCGAACCGCCGCCGCCGCCCACCACCCCGGCCACCCTCACGCCCGCCGCGACCCCACCCACCATCCGGTCCGACGAGCTGCATGAGGCGCGCCACATTCCGGTCTGACGAGCCGCCTCGCGCCACGGCGTCCCTTCTCCCCGACGCGGGACTCGAAGCCGTCTTCGGACATCCACCGCTCGAACTCGGTGAGGTCGCCGGGCTTGACCGCCCATATGAACGGACGACCGCTCGCCTCCAGCCCGTGTGCGATCTCGACGATCTGCGGCAGCGACGAGCGCGCCAGGCTGCCGAAGCTGACGAACACCACGAACCGGTGCTTCCTGGAATCCAGCCAGCTCGTGCACCGAAGGGCGTCAGCGTCATCGGTGGGCGGCGTCAATGGCGTCGCGAAGAGAGGCCCGATGGTCCATATCTTCTTGCCGAGGGCCGCCTTCCACGAAGCTATTTACCAGCACGCCGTCGGCTCTCGCGTTCTCAGCCATGACCTCGTCGGCAAACACCTTGCCGAATCCCGAGAAGTTTCCCAGCGACCGCGCCCTCGACATCTCGATATCGATGGGGAATCCCGAGATGGATCGGTGGAGCAGTGGATTGGGGACTTCCAAAGATCCAAGATTGGGAGAGGGGAAGGAGAAGATGACATGGCATGGTGGGACCCACGAGTTGGGAAGGAGAATAGGGAAACTGCTGGAACAAATTGTGTTTTAGGGATGAAAATATTTTTTCTCCACCCCTAATAACTTTATATAGAGGATGAAATTTACTCAAGCGGCCAGAGTTGCCCCTTTAATCTCAAACTCGATCAGTCAGAATCCCGTATTGGGCTGGTCCATTAAAACACAGGCTATTTATGGGCCGCAAATAAACCATTCTTGGGCCTCAAACACTGGTAAATGCAATCCAGCAGCCAGGCGTGGCAGGCCGTAAAAGGAGGTTCCTTTTCCGTTGTTCTTTTCTCTACTTCCTATTATCCTAAAAGTTTACAGAAAAAACGGTACGTCGTTTTTCTACCTCCGCCGGCGAGGCCGCCTTCCGAGCGGCCCCACAGCACGTCCGCTCCGCGCCATCCACATCAATTTTGTGCATCCGCGGCCGACCACCTACCTTCCTTCGTCCGTTTCCGCGCTGCATCCACCCCCTACGGCGCTCCCGATCGTGCCCCCCGCACCTCGACCTCGACCTCGCCTCCTCATCCGCATCGCAGCGCCTCCACCTCCGCCTCCCTCCATTCTATCCCCAGAGGAAGCAACCTTTACCTCTGCGTCGCCGTCGACGACCGCGCCGCCAACTCCCACGTTCGTCGCTCCTTTTGCCACCGTCACAACTGTTCGCTGCCATCGTGACCATCCGATCGGATCTGGATCAGGTGGCCATGCCACCTTTGTCCGCGACGGCAACAACTCCGTGCTACTGGTGACGACGACATACTCCCATGTACGTCACTCCTTCCTACTCCGCTGTTATTTTATGTAGCATCGATTGATCTGATGTTGTCGTATGCTCTTAGGGATTTTGACCGTATCTCTTTACTCAGAACTCCGTTTTCAATGATCTTATACTTGTTAGAAAGTTTATGAAATTTTACATACGATTCTGAGAAATCCTGACAATTCAATCAACTCTCGAGCACCAGATCATATACATCTATATATATATATATATATATATATATATATATATATATATATATATATATATATAGATGAAACCCACTAACTATTTCTCTCAACATGCAAGCATTCCACATATAACCCACTATACGTCATGTCATCATCCACACCGGAACATCTAATTATGTCTTTAACCGATTTTCCATGGCTAATAGCATGTATTTGTGAGTAGCACACTACAAAATTTCCGCAGTTAAAATACATGTAGGATCAATCATTTTAGAATGGTTCACTCTCAACAAAAGAACATGCTCTCATATATAATGTTGTTTACAAATGAATGTTGTCATGTAATCACTTTGGTGTTTCTACTTCCACATTTTAGATTAAAATTTTATTTAAAAAATTCTCGCACCAACGCGTGGGGTATCACCTAGTTAATGTATATAGACTGACGGTACCAGAAGTTCATGTCACCTACATTTCTACTCTTTGTGTTTTGGTCATAACTCTTTGCTCTAAATTAAACTCAGTTTTGAGAGATCTTGTACTGATCAGATTCCAGTGCATGGAGTGGGTCGACATCCGCTGCACTCGGTGAGGATCATGTCGGTGAGAAGCGCAGCGCCCTTGTGGCAAACCTGCTTTACTTTGTGAAGGACAACAATAAAAGGATCATCGAGTATGATTTGGTGACGCGGAAAATATCCATGATAAATCTACCCACTGATTTGCGTTATCGAACCTCAATTGAGCTCACGACCACCGAGGATGGTCGGCTAGGGTTCACTAGGGTGGAGAACTTATTTACACTTTGCCTATGGTCGAGGGAGGTTCAAGATTCAAGATGGGCGCAAAGCAAAGTCATTGACCTTGCGAACTTGCTTCCCCGTTGTGCCACAAGTGAAACTTGTTTGTTGGTTGGCTCCGCAGAAGGAGTTGGTGTTGTGTTCCTGACGACGGTGAAAGGTGGGCTCTACGTTCTTGATCTAAGGTCTGAACGGATGACCAAGGTATATACAAATGTGCGTCCTCTCTACAGCATGGTCGTTCCCTACATGAACTTCTACACTCCAGGTATACTCATGGCCTAACAATCTTTTTATGTACTAGAACAGCCGTTGCTTATTTGTTATAGAACAACAATGAGTTTATGAAAGTACAACATTCGGTTTCATTAAAAAAAAACATTCGGTTTCATAAAAATCATGTACCTTCTTGCATATGGATTACAGACTTATCTTGAAATTGGCTAGGTGTACTAGTGGTGTGTAACACTCAGTTCATGTGGCAATCTAGGATAATGTCCTGCTTCCATGTGCCTCCTGATTCACATGTCCCAGCCACTTAATCGACTGCAAGGTTTTAAATAACCGGCTAAGGCTCTTAGCGGTTAGCTTTTGAAAGGCTAAGAAAGAGCTATAGCCGGCTATAGCCTCAGCTAAGCCACTTAGCGGTTTGCAACACAAGTTCATAGTTTCAAATGTTTAGTATATCAATTCATCGTGGAGTGAAACAAACATATAGACTTCATCTTCATGTTTTCATAAATCTTACACAAAGGTCAATTCAGATAATGCAACCACCATAATAAATCTAATATGAATGGTAGACTGACAAACAAACGAGTTCTTTCCTGATTTAGCAGGCTAAATGATACCGATTTAGCTGATTTAGCTGGCTAAATTGGGCTATTAGCGGGTTTTTTCTGCTTAGCGCTAAATGGCCCATATCCTAATGTTTTTCCCTAGGCTAAAACCTTGATCGACTGACAATAATTTGTTAGTTATTTTGGTGAACATAGGCTGCCTGAGAAAGAATCTGGCTTCTCTTTTATCGAGTGGGAAATCCATTACCTATAATTGCCTATAAAGTTTGTACAGTTCAAATATTAACCTCTGAAACTATTTATTATATTCCTTGAATATGAATGCTTACAGTATGGCATTGTCACTTAGCAACATAGAAATACAGATGACTATATGCATGTATTTTCTTATGATGATAGATGTGGTTGTTACCTGTTGGAACTGTGGAAAATAAGTCAGTGCCAGTTCACTATTTTGGTTTAGGAACAGCTGTTCAGTATGCACAAGAATCGATATCTCAGATAGTTTATGTCAGAAGTTTTTTTATTTCTGGAGTATTGAGAGCACACTCTACATACAGAGGACGGACCAAGTGCTTGAAATAATAAGTGATAGAATGCCCAATAACGCCAGGGCGTTCAGATGTATAAAAAGTTTGAATATTTTTTGAACCAAAAAAAACTAAAGATTTCCTCAGGAAATGTAGAAGTTTGAAGGGCAAAAGGCCTCTTTCCTCTTACAACATATCAAAATTGTTCTTTATTAGGGTCAATCAGATGATTTTGATAGATAATGTATATAGACTGACGCAGATGGAGACGCCGTGGGTGATGGTGCAGCCGGCGAGGCTGTGGGTGTCGGCGTGGATGACGAGGCCGTGGGCGATGGTGCATGCAGCGAGTACGTAGGGGATGGCGCACGCGGCGACGTTGCAGGGGACATGCGTGACGCGTGGCGGCTCGGAGTAGAAGCAGTTGTTCCACGTGTCGAGGGAACTGGCGACAGACGCGGTGGAGGAGTGCCAGCCTGGAGTGCTGGTGGCGAACGGCTGGGTAGCCTGGGTGATGTGTCGTCGTCGTCACGGTACGTGGGCGTCAAGGAAGTTGGAGTAGACGGTGTGACACCACGGAACGGGAACACATGTTCCACGAACGTGACGTGGCGAGAAGTGTAGACGCGGCCGGTGGAGACGTCGTAGCAGCGGTAGCCACGATGATCGACCGGGTAGCCGATGAAGACGCACGCCACGGACCGAGGGCTGAGCTTGTGCGCTGTCGTCGCTGTCACATTCGGGTCGCAAAGGCAACCAAAAGTGCGCAGCTCGTCGTAGCGTGGAGGGACGCCGAGGAGCAGGTGATGCGGCGTGACCGAACCAGTGGCGCGGCATGGGCGGCGGTTGATGAGGAAAGTCGCCGTGGTGAGAGCCTCGGCCCAGAAGGACAAAGGAGCTGCACTTTGGATTAGTAAAGTACGAACACAATCATTAATGGTGTGCAGTATACGTTCGGCCTTGCCATTCTGTTGTGAAGTATACGGACATGATAAATGAAAAACAATGCCTGGGATGCAAGGAACGAGCGCATGGCACTGTTGTCATACTCAGTTCCATTATCGGACTGAAGAGCAACAACAGGGAGGCGAAATTGAGTGTGAACATAATTGAAGAAGGAGCGAATGACCGCAGGAACATCAGATTTCTGTCGCACGGGGTAAGTCCAAACATAGTGGGTATAAGCATCAATAAACACCACATAATATTTGTAGCCGGAGAAACTATAAACCGGCGACGTCCAAACATCTGAATGTATGAACTGGAAAGGGAAAAATGCAGGGGTTTCAGAAGGTTGAAAGGGTAGACGAACGTGCTTGCCAACACTGCAATGGTGGCAATGGTGTTTGGTGGACTTATTACAATTGAAATTCAAATTATCTAAGATCTGATGCAGTGTAGTGGAGCCAGGATGCCCTAGTCGGTTGTGCCACAACTCCACTGACGCCGGAGAGGATGCAGATAGAGCCATTGTGGAGGGTAACCGAAGAGGGTACAGATCACCAGCACTGTCACATCGGAGCTTCACCGCCTGAGTGTGCAGATCCTTGATACAAAAACTGAAGGGGGTCAAATTCAATTGAAACATTATTGTCACGGGTCAATTGTCGAACAGAAACAAGGTTTTTAACAAGAGAGGGAGTGACTAAGACGTTATTGAGATGCAAAGGTGTAGAAGCAGTAGGAATAGTTGCAGCGGCAGTGTGAGTTACTGGAAGCCGGGCACCGTTGCCAACAGTGATAAAAGAGTGAAAAGGAGTGGTGGAGGATAATATACCAGAGTTTGTGGACATGTGGGACGATGCTCCTGTGTCAAAGAACCACTCAGACGAGCTCGGCGGAGTGGTGGCAACGCCGGCGGAGTTTCAAGGCGGCGTACAGGGCGCTGTTGTCCCAGGCGCCGGGCGAGGAGGCGTACGGGTGTTGGGCCACTAGTGCTTGCTGGGCCGGAGGTCTGGGGCCCAAAACACCAGCTGTAGGGGCACGGAAGGCACTTGCCAAGCCTGGACAAGCCCAGTCCAGGGATTGTAGTTGGCTGCCCAGGGACTCGGCTGGCGTTGCGGTTGACCGCCGCCGCCGCCGCCGGAGGGGTTGGAGCCGCCGATGGAACTGCAGCTGCGGCGCTTGTTGCGGCCCTTGGACCCGCGGGTGGCGCCGGAGTCGTTGGTGGGGAGGCCGCCGCTGCCGGAAGAAGAGCCACCGCCTGAAGCAGAGGACCCGCCGCGGCTGTTGGATCCACCGGAGCCGGCGGAGTCGCCATGGCTAGCGACGAATGCCTGAGCGGCCTCCGTCTTGTCATCGTTCTCAAGTTGGATCTCTTCAAGGAGGAGGTAGGAGCGCGCACTCATGAAGGTATGAGACTTCGAGGTGAGCACGGGCTTGACATGACGAAACTTCCTGTGCAGGCCGCGGAGGAGGTTCAAGACCTGGCTCGGCTCGGAGACGAGATGGCCGACGTCGCGCAAGTTGTCGGCGAGCTTCTTCAGCTTGTTGCAGTAATCAGAGATGGAGAGGTCGCCTTGAACCACATTGCGGAATTCCGCCTCAAGCAGAACCGCCCGCTGGAGTTCGTTGTCACGGAAGAGTCCCTCAATGTCGGACCAAACATTGAAGGTAGTGGCGTCGGGCTTGTAGATGAGGTCGAAGACACTCTTGGTGATGGTGTTGTAGATCCAATTGACGATGCAGCAATCGACTTGACACCATTCGACATCACGGTCGATGATGAGAGGTGGGGAGCAGACATGGCTGACCAGGCCGAACTTGCCGAGGACGGAGTCGATGAGGCACCGCCACTGGCTATAGTTGGACTCGGAGAGGTCGAGGAGGACTGGAATATGGTTGCGGATGTTCACCGTCTGGATGACGGCAAGGGAAGCAAGTTGCGGCGCGTCGAGGAAAGCATCGGTGGCGCCGGAGTCAGAGGAGGAAGAAGAATGGGCTGGCGACTGCGCCATGTCGCTGGTGGAAGGAAGAACGCGGAAGCAAGAATGCAGGATCTGAGGGTAACCGATACCATGAAGAAAGGAATTGAATCAACCGTAATCTCTATTGATGGAAGGCATTGCCTTATATACAATTTACAGGACTCAACTAGGAACAAAACTGGCCTACGGAGCCGGGCGCGATGCGTCCCGAGAGCGACGGAGCTGTGGACGTCGTGCGGGCGTGGAGCGCCTGGAGACCGAGTCCCACGGAGCTGGAGCGACCTGGTGGCGAGCCGTGGCGAGAAGCCCGGGAGCTCGTGTAGTCCGCGTCGTGCGCGTGACCGGTACAAGCAGAGGCAGATATCTGCCAACACTTCCTCCCTGAGTTTTAATTTGTACCGCGCCCGCGGCGTGGAGCACCGGATGGTGGCGTCGAAGGGGGGGGGCACGTGCCCCCACCAAATTCTCTTTGGTTTTGTTTGGATTTGGCCATACAGGATACACCTCGCTCTTCACTGACGAAGATTGCATCAGACCAATGCTGTAAGTCCCAAGGGACAGAGACACCACGTGTGCTGACAAGAAGCCCTTTTGGATAATCCAGCGATTGGACCAACGACGGCTGGCCACCATTGCTAATGCCTAGATACGGAGCACTGTCCCCCTAGGGTTTCTCCGCAGGTAATGCAGTTAGGTTGTTGGTAAACTCTATATATACTAATCGAATTTTGTTTTTTTACATCGAGAGATGATATTACGGATCGATCTTGTCCATATTATAAACATATACATGTGTGACATGCAGTATACATTATTAAGATCATCGTATAAGTTTTATCTGGAATAGGTCAACGTCGGGCGGATGCAAGGGGACGGAACATCGATGGCAATGGTAGCTGGTTCCCAGCGTGTAGCTGAGTGCTTTTTGGTTTTTTGCATGTCTGTAATTTGAGAGCATGAGCTCCTGGACTCCTGGTAGTAGATGTTCAGTGCGAAATTGTCTGTGAGTGATCTCGGTGAGCCACTCTGTACTCCGAGCTGTAAACTGGTTGATTCTATTCTTTTAAGTAAGGATGGGGCTATGCCTTTAAACTCTAAAAAAAATAGACTGTGTACACTGAAGCAGAGTTATGGTGTTTGCTGGGAGATAATGTACGGAGTACTTGCTTTGCTTGCCAGTGATTTGCTATTATTTGTGATAAGTAATGTTAATGCGAAATTTCTGATGATGGTATATCTGGTTAACAAAGAGATTATGAAAATGCAGTACCTCGATGTACTTTTTTTTGGTCAATTCATAAAATCTGATAGATATGCAGTGGAGGTGGGACAAATTTACAAAAAAGTGTCTGCCATCCCCCATGCAAATCTCGTTGGAATAAAATTCAGATGGTTGATTTCCCCTCTATTAACATTTGTTACTGGTAACGAGACGAAGCAAAGCATCCAAATACAAAGCAAACTAATTGTTGTCTAAACAAACAGATAAACAGGGAAAAAACACAAACTATTATTAACATCCCTCTTTATTTTTTAGTAAACAGAATTCTATGCCGGCCTCTGCAAATTGCATCAAGTGGGGAGCATGTGCCCCCCCCCCCACCCCACACACACACCACCAACAACAACAACAAAATCTCTTTGGTGCTGTTTGGATGAGAGGGGATGTGAAGACGCACAGGCCGACGAAGCTCTCGCTGTGAGGCTTGGCCACCGCCTCACACTTCTTGGAGCTCATTGTACATCATCGTGTTCTTCCTCCTGGGGTTCTTGCACCTGGACCTCAGCGTGGCCGCCCGCAGCGCGGAAGGTGGGGGGCACTGCTAGATGTCCCAGACGGCGGCGACGTCGTCGAAGGGGACCGCTATGAAGTATCGGTGGTGATACATATCTGGCGCCCCATCCACGTGCTTCAGCTCCACATCGCCGCGGAGTTGTTCGGGTTCGGGAGCTAGCGGCCGCATCCATGTCGTCGGGCTCCTCCTCCATGTCTTACGGTCAATGGTCTCGAACACGAACGCCGCCCTTGTCGAAGTCCGGTGGCAGTGCCACCGTCTTGGCGGCGCCACGGTGCGCCGGTTCGCCACGGCCTCGACGCCGCTGATCTGCGTGGCCCGGGCGTGAGCCACCTCCAGGTCCCCCAAGAACCCCTTCAGCAACATCTTCTGCTGCAGCCTGCAGCACGGTGGCGCCCACCATAAGCGAGAACACGGCTGACAGTGTTGGGAATAATCACGCCATGGACGTTTTCAGGGCATGCAACGTTTAGCTCGATTAGGTTAGTGGTTCGCGAGTGTGTGCTCATGAACATGTGTATGCCGAGCCATGGCCGTGAGCAGAGCATTTGTGCGTGCTTGCGTGTTGGCCGTGGTGAGGTCGGGTCCGGGGCCGGCGGGCGTGAGGGCTTGTCTCCACCATCTGTGCACCTTGAGACCGAGTCGTTGGTTGTTCTAGGCAAGTGGGGTGCGTGTGAGGATCCTGCGGATGAAGCCGCCGTGATCGGGTCGAGCGCATGGCTCGGCGTCGTGGGCGAGCGCGTTCTGCGCAGATCGGCCGCAACGGCCATCGTGGAGGATAGCTCCCCGCCTACAAAACCCACATGTGCTCCTCAGATGTAAGCACCGGTTCCATTCAAGTGCGAAGAAGGCCAAGATACTGGAGCTATTGGCTCCACGGTGTGTGAGAGCTGTAGCAAGCTAGGTGAGGGGGGAGCTACGGGAACGTGCGTTCCCAGTCGAATTCCATCAAGTGGCATCAGAGCGCAGGCCGGAAGATGAAGATCGGCGACTCTCCGTTCAAGGGTGACAGTTCGAGCTCGAGTGCCGCCATGGAGCGCGTTCCCGGCTCCGACATGGTGGAGCTGCCGATGCTGACCAAAGGGGGCTACCAGGAATGGTCCCTTGTTATGCAGGTGTCGCTGGAGGCCCTGGAGCTGTGGGAAGTCGTCGAGCATGAAAGCAAGGACTGCGCCAAGGATAGGCACGCGCTGGCCGCGATCCTCCGTGGCGTTCCGCTGGGGATGAAAGTCGGGCTCGCCGTGAAGAAGACGGCGAAGGAGGCTTGGGACTCCGTGAAGAAGATGCGTGGAGGCCACGAGCGCGTGAAGGCGGCCAACGTGCAGAGGCTGAGGAAGGAGTTTGAGCTCCTGAGCTTCCGCGACGGCGAGGCGGTGGCGGACTTCGCTGTGCGTGTCGATCGTTTGACTGCGTGCCTTAGAGATCAAGGGGAGGTGTTGGGCGACTCTCGCGTGGTCAAGAAGGTGTTGTGCGCCGTCCCGAGGCGGTCTCAGCAGGTGGCGGTCTCCATCGAGCTCCATGGCGACCTCGAGGCCATGACGCTGGACGAGCTCGTCGGACAGCTCCAGGTCGCGGAAGATGCACACGTCGAGGACGGGCCGGCGGCCAAGGGTGGGAGCGGCGAACAGCTGGTGCTCACCAAGGGTCAATGGGAGGCTCGTTCGCACCAGCACGCAGGAGGCGGGCGTCGCGGCGGCAGCCATGGTGGTGACGAGGACGACGGCGGCGGCAGGAGCCGCTACCGTGGCCGGTGTTTCGACTGCGGCACGCACGGGCACATGGCGAGTGAGTGCCCCAAGAAGAAGTGGGAGAAGGTGTTGTTCTGCGACGTCAACGAGGAGGTGACGCTCCTGTCTCCGCCATGTTGTGTTTTAGGGGGAGATTGTCGGGAATAATCACGCCATGGACGTGTTCAGGGCGTGTGTGTGCGTGCGCGTTTAGCTCGATTAGGTTAGTGGTTCGCGAGTGTGTGCTCGTGAACGTGTGTGGCGAGCCATGCCCGTGAGCAGAACATTTGTGCGTGCTTGCGTGTTGGTCGTGGCGAGGTCGGGTCCAGGGCCGGCGGGAGTGAGGGCGTGTCTCCACCGCCTGCGCACCTTGAGACCGAGTCGTGGGTTGTTCTGGGCAAGTGGGGTGCGTGCGAGGATCCTGCGGATGAAGCCGCCGTGACCGGGTCGAGCGCACGGCTCGGTGTCGTGGGCGAGTGCGTTCCGCGCGGATCGGTCGCAACAGTCGTCGTGGAGGATAGCTCCCCAGCCTGCAAAAACCACCTGTGCTCCTCAGATTTAAGCCGCCGGTTCCATTTGAGTGCGAAGAAGGCCAAGATACTGGAGCTTTTGGCTCCGCGGCGTTCGCCGGGAACTTTTACTGTTCATCTTCCTCCTCTGTCCATCGCGGCGTGTGAGAGCTGTAGCGAGCTAGGTGAGGGGGAGCTACCGGAACGTGCGTTCCCGGTCCAATTTCATCAGGCAGCAACAACGCGAGACGTCGCCGCAGGTACGAACCCCGTGGTGCAGGCCACCAGCAACAGCGCCGAGGTCCTGGACGTCCAGCGTCAACCTCGCGGCGACGCGCACGCTCGTGTTCTCGTGCGTCCAGCGTCAACCACGCGGGGACGCGCGCGCTCGTGTTCTCACCGGCGTCGAACCAGGACATCTTGTTGCGGACGAGCAGGACATCGTGTTCTCAACGCTCTGTTTTGCTTGGCATGTGGTGAGCAGAGAGGCTCAGGATGCAGAGTTATCCAAGAAGTTTTTGCTAGTGTCCTACCAATCACTTCTCCAGAGAACATTACTCAAGGTGCATGCCGTGTGGTGGTTCAGCAGTACGATGATACAATGCATGTTGCTCTCTCTGTTTGGATGTGTGAATGGTGGCCAGTCGATCTACCATGCACAAAGTCTTACCATGGTGGACACTAAACATCACCATGAACGCTACCTGCCTTTTGACAGCAGCCACAGAGTGAATTCTTAGCACCATGCCATGAGTGTTGCTGCTTAATGCTTATACTCTGACCGACAACTTGCGCAAAGAAACCATCAATTTGCCCTTGAACGTTGCAGACTTGCAGTGCAGAGATGCAATTTGCAGACGAACAGACAGGGCTCAAGGTGAGCTCACGGGCTGTGCAATTTACCGTCCGGGCTCTAGGCCACCTGGACCGTCGGATCGCGTTCTCGCGGCCACGATCACAAGACCAAGTCAAAGCGAATCGCTTCCCTCCTCATGCACATCTGGTCCGCCGAGCGTTGGTGCCGCCGCTTCCGCCGATCCCGCAAGCTCCACCGTGCGCCGCCCATAACTGAGCTGGGCAAGAACGCACCAATAGTGGCTTCAGTAGAGAAGTCGAACCATAATGCTCGACTGAATCAGAGTTCCATTACATTATTCAGAAAACTGCACCATGCTTACTTTCTTTTTTGGCTTCAGAAAGATGTGAGCACATTTTTTAAAAAAATTACACAGTACAACGCAGGCGCTCACAACACGCACACTCACCTCTATGAATACGTGTACGCAAACCCTACCCCACGCACGCACACTCACCCCTATGAATACATGTACGCAAACTCTACCCCTATGAGCACCTCCGAAGGACTAAGTACCGGCACATCTGGAGATTCTCGAAGTCACCATTGGTTCCTCATCGTCAACGGGAGTGTCGCTTACCACTTAACGCATAACGCCGAAAAATCCCGGAATAAATTTAGGAAAAAGTGCGAGCACCAGGATTTAAACCCTGGTGGGTAGGGTCCCACTAGACCGTCCTACCATTGGACTACAAGCCCATTCGCAATGATCTGAGGACATAATCACACCATTTCAACAACTGAATCGACTGATCCCCCATTGTCATCCTCGATCAGAAGAACACAATTCTCGTGCAAGGTACTGAATCAAACACCATTCAGAGTCTGGTAGTTTCAGAGTGAGTGAGGCTGTTCGGCAGGTAGATTGAATAGTGTTCGGCTCGTAGATTGAATAGTGTTGTGTGAGAGGAAATAAGTCGAGACAAGTCGAAATAAACCGACAACAGCCAGCCGAACAACCTCAGTGTAGTAACTGGATGCATAGCCAATTCTCGTCCTCTTCGTCCCCGCCGACCCGTGCCTTCTCCTGATGCAGCGCAAGCTTCAGCCTTCAGGACTTGAGGTGATGATGCAATTGCTAGCCATCAGTTGTCCAATAGTCAATACTGAATTTTTCACTGCATTCTGTTTTTTTTTTTTTGAAGAGTACTGCTCTCTGAATTAACGAGCACAGTTTCGTCATGATTCGCTTGTAATTCCAGTTGCTCAACCTGAATGATTGTAGGGAAGCAAGCAGGTTCAGACTGCAACGCCAAGGATGGAAGACAAGACACACGTGCGGTCAGCCAGCTAAGGAGTGTGGATAACAAGTTAGTGTTATTTTTCGAACAACTTCGGGGAAGATCCCCACCTACTTGATTTCATTGATCGAATGAAGACGGCACAATACAAGTCAAGTCCCTGGCATACCGGGGGAGATTACATGAGATCTCAACCATGTGGCGAGAGGTAAGGATAAGTTTACAGAAGCGAAACCAAGAGAGAACTCCAGTCAATACTACAAAGCGATACAAGCCCAGAAGCAGCAGAAGAATATGAAGAAACTACAAAGCATTCTACCAAAAGTCCGTGTGAGCCACTACCAAATAACTTGCTTGCTAGGTCCACCATAGCCGACTTGCCACCACAACACCCCTCGCAGCTACGCCACCATGTGACCACTCTCCAACGATTTGAAAGAATTTTCCAACAGAATGAGGGCTAAAGGTGGGGGAGACAAATTGACCAAAATATCACCAGAGAACGACGATCTCCCTTCGAGCTGAAGGTAACACCAGTAGATGTGCATCCAGGCGCCACATGCCGCCATCCAACGCCCTTTGGGGGAGGAAGCCCCAGAGGAGGGAGGGCCAACAAAGCGACGCCCAGCATATGATTTTGGCATCCCGTCAACAAGGAGAGCGCCGACGAAGTAGAGGCGCTGGCAGCAGACAATCACAAAACCTCGGTGGAAACCAAGTAGCACTAACAAGCTTTCTAAGATGCTGTAAACACGGAGGGGACAGTGGTTATCCATAGCAGCAACTCTCAAGCAACATACTTGCCAAGTTCACCTAAGCCAAAGTGCCCCTGCACCCCTCGCAGCTACGCCACTCTGTGGCCACTCTCCAACGACTTGGGAGGGCTTGCCGACAGAATGGGGGCTTAAGGTGAGGGAAGCTCCTTGACCGGAGTGTCGTCGGAAACGACGACCCCCCTTCGAGCTTATTTGTGATACCAAGTGAGGCACATCCAAACGCCGCATACCACCATCCAACGCCCTTCGAGGGAAGGAAGCCCCAAAGGAGGGAGGGTCGGCAAAGACGACGCCCAACATTTGAAAAGATACCTTCATCAACAAGGAGACTGCCGGCGAAGCAGAGGCGCCAACAGCGGACAGTTGTGGGAGACGGTGGCGGGGGATGGTCATCGCCAGCAGCGAAGGCACGAAGGGGAGGAGGCCATTTGATGACTCCTTCAAGAAGGAAGATGGCTTCCGTGGACGTTGCCAGTCATCGGCCCGCATGAGCGGCCAGTGGCTTTCGCCAGGCCTCCCATCCTCTGAGGACGTCGGTTCAGACCAAGGAGAAGGTTAGGGAATGGAGTGAACCTCCGGTTCGGCTTTGTAGGGCGACAACTGGAGTCGGGAGTGGAGCGGCACCCTCGTGGCAGAGCCACAGTCCGCTGACGGCGATGGGGAGAGGGGAGGTGCGAGTCACGGCCGTCCCCTCTGAGCGGTGAGGCAAGAACCTGGGGGTGAGGTACCCTCGGGCACTGCACCAGCCAGGGCAGGACGTCAGACGGATCCGGGGCCCAGTGGCCCGCCGTCGCCGCTGGCACCCGTAGTCGCCGGCGAAGGGGCGGTTGCGCCGGGCGAAGGAGCGACGAACGGATCCAGGGCCCTGAGGCCCGCCACCACCACCACCCGCGCGCGGACACACAACGAAGGGGAGGAGCGGCGGCGTCGGGCCTAGGGGCGGCGCGTGGCTGTCTCAGTCGCTGGCGTAGGAGACGAAGGATGGGCGGCGCCGGAGTTGGTGTTGGCGGCGGATCTAGGGTTTCGCCCAGTGTCTAGAGGAGGTGAGGGAGTGGAGCTCTACTGCGGAGGCTGCCTCGCCGCCCCCTTCACGACGACCGCCTGGCCTTCCGGTGGCCGCTCGGGCGACGACGAGGTAGGGGAGGATCGTGGAGTTTTTGCCGGCGAGGGGCGGCGTGGGAGGCCGCCCGAGTCGCCCATGGGGAGGAGGGGGGGGGGAGTTTCACGAAATTCAACAAGTTAGTGTTGATAGCCATTAGTGACAACTCTTGAAGCTGTCGTTCTTCAATTTAGGCAAAGTCAATTTCTCAGGGTTCATATTACCTTCAATCTTATCTACTTGGCAGATCAACAGCGAGTTCCTCCAGTGCTTGAGGTGGTATTGTCAGAGAGCGAAGTGACAATAGGTAACACCATCATTGTTGGTAACTACTATATCTAGGCCACTAGTAAAAGATCTCATGGGTCATGGCCAATGCATAACAAGATTATCACACAATTTTACATGACACGTGCGTGACTTGATTACACAAATCCTAACAAGAGTTACGTGACCAAATTGAAGGAGCTTCATCCACTCATTCATATACTATTAATTAGAAACTGAAGTTAATCACTTACTTTTGCAAAGCTGTGTTACTGAACAAACAATCCATGAGAACGTACAGGAGGCAATTCGTCTTCATCTCACAAGCATTTCGTTCATGATACAAGAACACTACACATGGCCATATGCCCATATATCCATTGGTCAGCTTCGATTTCATCCCTGCGGAGCATACTTATACAAATTTGGTTGAGTTCATCTCATATTTATGCGTTAAGAGATTACTAAATGGACAAGCAACAAGCCAAGCAGCTACATCGGCTAAGAGTCCTTGGCATTTATTCTTGGATATATGAAGATAGTAACAAACTAAAGGAGGCGGGTAAAACATATTAGTTGCATATGAAACAGAGATACAGATCAGGGTGGAATTTCACCATCTCGTGCCTGTTGTGGCTCCTCCTCATCTGGCTTGTTCAGGATGCCTGCATGAGACAGCAAAGCCCACAGATGGGTGATGAACTCCCCGCCTTGCGAGAGGTGCCTTATGTGTTCTTCCGCGTTGTCAGACGGCGCGGCATAGAGCAGGGCCTCGACCCAGAAATCTGCCAGAATCTTCCAACGCCGAGGCATCACTTCGAGCTGCTTCCCCAGATCCACACCAGCTCTGAAGGCGCTACTATGCTCGTCCTTGTAATCATTCAGAGATCCTAAGCTTCTCATTGCCTCCAACTTGTCGCCTGTACCACAAAGAAATTTCCTCCTTGCCTCCCATTCCCCACAGTTCTCATGCAGATACCACTTCACGTCGTTACTAACATCACGGAGTATGTCTTTTGCAACATATGAGTCTTCAAGATTAACTGTGGCGCTGAAACCATCAAGTATGCGTAGTATTTAGACAGAGCGGTGGCTACAGCATGACACTTGCGCTCCTCCTCATCCACGAAATCCTCATTGCCGCCCTTTCCGAAGCAAAAGTAACCCTTCTTGCGTTGTGCTAGTTCACAGTAACACGTCCCAATGTGCCATGCCAAAAGATTCTTTATGACCTTCACAGAGCTCAAATCTACAAGGATACTAGGAACCTCCGTTGGGCTTATTCCACTTTCATCCAAGAAGGTTGAACCATCAACTCTACAGTAGTGCCCGTTTTTATGAAGAAACTCAGCGATGGATTCCTTCACATCGCCGTGCAACTCAATTGCATACCCTGTCTCTTTGCCCAACATTTCACGCAGCAAATATCCTATAAAGTGTAATCCAAACATCCAACAGAAGTAGCCTCTGAATCTGGATGCCCTGAATAAGTTGCACTTCCTCATCCTGATTGATTCAACAAATGAATATTGCCCGAGCTTATTTTGCCAGAGGTAATTGTCAAAGCAGTTTATCCTGGTGAGAAGTGCTCTCAATCTAATCCCAGGAGTCATCCGCCTGATTCCTTTGTTTCTATTCCTCATGTAAAGACAGACAAATGAGACTCTTGCCCAATTTGAGGTCCGACATCGTATCAACTGCAACACTTGTACCAAAGCCAACATCACCAGTATTATTAGAGTGATTGTAAGATCCGTTGTTGTGGTATCCACAACAATGGTGCTACCAGAATGGCTGTTACTCCTCATGCCAGGATTAATAACTGCTACAACAACAAAACATATCCCAATGACGGAAGCTGATGCCCAAATAATAGTAGCTTTTGCTTGATACAAACGAAGGAATGATTTACTGGTAAAGAAGGTATCATAGATGAAAGCCAACTCAACTTCAATTACCTTGAAGGCCCTCTTGTAGTCGAGGACACCGTCTCTTTTGTGCAGAAGCCCTTTGAAGACAAAATCACGGGTCATCTGGCTCTCCGATTCGGCACGTTTGAACCCAAAGAAGCGTCTTTGCAATAAAAGGGACAACGAGAAGGAGAGGCACACGTCCTTGCAGGCATTAACATCATAGTCTTCGCATTGCCATATTTCATCTATATAGATGGCTTGTGTGCAGTACTTTGATCTCCTTTTAGATGCAAAAAACTTTAAAACAAACTTATACATGATGGGGTTTTCTAAATCTGAAGATTCTGAGGTGTCCTTGACAAGGTCCCATAGCAACACATATCTGTATCCATGTAGGTCCTCGGTCCTGTAATCCACATCTCTTTCACTAGATAAATGTATCATATGAATTTCAATCTTTCTGGCAACGTTCTGTATGCTGCTTTGCTGCACAAGCGCCAGTGACTTGTGGAAGCCGTTGATAAAAGTGATGGCAGACATGATGCCGATGGCTATGTTACCTACACTGCTGGAGGTGGTCGAGATACTAATCAACAGGACATATCCACAGTAGAGGCAGATCTGATATAGCACCTTCGAAAGCTGGTTTTTGTAGTCAAGACTGTAGGATGTGATTGGGTCGATGAAGCTTAACAGGGTGAGCAAGGATAAACTCCATATTGGATACATCTCACTTTTCACTGATGATGATTGCATTAGACCAATGCAATATGTGCCCAGGGACAACGACAATGAGTTCGCAGCAAGAAACCTTTTTGGACGATCCAGCGGTTAGACCAGCGGCGACAGGACCCAAAGGCAGTGAGGAAGAAGGAGAGGGCAATGGCCACCAGTGTCAATGTCTCAATGCGGAGCACTGTCCCCCTAGGGCTCTTCCACAGACCCCTCAGCTGATGCAGCAAGGTTGTTGATGTTGTATTTCCCAAGTGTCGATGTTCCATTTCCATATTCTCCATGCTGCGGTAATGCACCTTGAAAGCCTAAGATTCTTTTTGTAAGAAAGGACGCCACTGAACAACAATCACACTTTACCTAGAGATATGAGTTCAGGAGAGTCAAGTGGCAAGTCCGGAGGTAGTTTATGTTCGAAACGAAAATCTGTAATATGAAAAGCTCTAGCATGAGCACTGATTTCTCTGGTTACATGCTAGGCACAGGCAGTGCATTTGGGTAGTTCATGGCAGATTGGCAAGGCCAGAAATTGTGCATGTAAAATATAAGGAAAATACAAAATAAATGTTCACTACAAAGGATCAAGTTAGTAGCCTAGTAGCATTCACTATAGTGACATACCAATGTATCTGCTTCTGTGTTCCTCGCCAAGTTGAGTTGAGTTGAATTTCTGCTTCTGCTTCTCCCGACCTCGAAACAATCAGACAGTCTACAGAGTTATCCTGTGGAACATGGAAGTTGCAAATAAGAAGAGCTCGATTTAGCCAAGATGTACTTGTTATGGCGAGAGTGTTATGGCGAGTAGGGCCGGCTTTAGGCCTGGGCCCACGAGCACTGTAGCTCGTGATTAGTATCATGGGGCAGATTAGTTTGGATAGAGATAAGTTAGATTGGTTTGTTAGGATATTTGCTTAGGGGTCAAGTCATTAGTCTCTACAAAAGGAGATACCCTTGTATCAATTAGGTTAAGCAGAAAGATAATCCTTAGAGTTCAGAGCCTCCTAGGGAGGGCGAACCAGGTGTTATCGATCTGCTATTGTGTTACCTAGTCCACCAAATAATCCATATCAACTCTGGTATCAGACGGGACTTTCCTCGGATCTTCCCCTGCGCCAGATTAGATCGATTCCATCACAGCCTCTTCTCCACCACTTCCACGCCACAGATCGCCGCCACTCTCCTTTCATCATGGGAGAACCTGCCGACGCTTGGCTCCAGCGGATCCTTGCCAAGATCGACGCCATCGGCACATCTCCTTCAGCCCTAGCAACCATCAAGGCTCCTTCATCGCCAGCAGTGGCAGAATTCGAGGAATGGTGGCTGCAGTTTCGGAAGAAGCTGAAATCTTCTTCAATGCCAGCGACGCCCCAACCTGCAGCATCGCCGGCCATGGCTTTCCCGGCCGCGACACAGGCGGTCCCGTCCTACACGGTGCCCGTCCCCGCACCATGGGCAGCCCCGTCTTCCGCGGCGTCCCCTGCTCCACCACGCACGGTCCTGTTCCCCGCGCCGTCGTCTGCGCCATGCGGTACCCCAACCAGTCGTCCGGCGGTGTTGTACGCGGCGTTGACGCCTCCGCCGACTCCAACAACCATGCCACACGAGGCTGCGGCGTCTCCTGCCGCGACTCGCGTGGCCTCGTCCTCCGCGGAGGCACCCGTCCTGGCAGTGTATCCTCCACGCGCGGCCCCGGCGTTTGCTTCCCCACCACGCACGCCCCCCACGTCCGCTCCTGCGCCACGGCCGGCACCAGCATCTTCTGTCGCGCCAAGGGCAGCTCCGCCCTTTGCGGCGCCCATTCCCGCACTGCCTCCGTCGTCTGCGCCATACGGTGCCCCGACCGGCCCTCCGGCTGCGCCGTACGCGGCGCCGACGCCTACAGCTCCACCGGCAATCTTGCCACCTCCAGCGGTGTCCATCTCCAGCGCCTTCCTTTCCTCTGCCCCGATCCACAACTCAGGCGGCAGGACCTCGAACTTCTGAGGCGGCGGGCGCAATGGCAAGGAACAGCCTGCTGCAGGTGGCGGCGGCAGCAGCAGAAACCCTGGCGGCGCAGGCAACGCAACCACGGATTCTGGACAGCCTGCCATAGGACTTTCGGTACACACGACGTGGGCTGGATTAATTCCTAGGTGGTCCAATCCGCGGCCCAGCATGGCGGCCCAGCAACAAGGGATACTCGGGACGGGCCAACAACCCTTCTCGTTCCTGGGCAAGCAGCAGGACCAGGACGGCGACCCCGCCGACAAAACCCAGTGCCCGGAGGTATCGATGCCGCTGCTACTGCCACCGCCGTCGTGCGCCACACCTCCTTCTCGTCTCCGGCGTCCAGCACGCAACGCGAGGCCTCGGCTCCGGCTCCCACGGCTCTTCGACCGGCGCCCGGGGACCCACATCTGGGTTCGCATCGACGCGCGAGCGCGGGGCTGGTCCGGCCGGCCACGACCCCGGCTCCTTCGGTGTCCGGCCCTGGCGCACAATCGTCGGGTCATCCTCTTAGCCGCACGCCTTCTCCAACTTCGCGCGGCCTCCGGGGGACCACAACGTCGCCCCATCCAGTGCTCGCGCACCGGCCTCAACAACTCTCGCGTGTTCCGCGGCCCTGGTTTCGGAATCCGCCGGCGCGCCGCCTCAATGCCGACTGCGACGCCTCCTCTGGCCTCTCCGCCTCCGGCCTCGCCGACGTTAGTGGACGATTTCTGTTCTGGGCAAGCGGCATGCCTGGGAAAAAGACTCGTCACTTGGCCACGGGTTCATCACTGCCAGTGCCGCCCTGCGGGTGTGCCGCGAGACTTCAGCAGACACGGGCGTGCGACTTGCCGTGGGCATCACCACTCCATCGTCGGGTTCATCAATAGGACTACAACGACATTCTTCAGCCTTCCTCAACGCGCCCCGCCGGCCATCGTCCCGACTGTGGATCTCATCCAGTGGTGCGGTCGGCCGGCGACCACATCGTCGCCCTGTCCGGCGTCCGTGCGCCAGCCTCAACGGCCCTCGCGCCACATGCAGCCTCGCCTCAGGCATCGTCCATGCCACACGCCACAGGCGGCCTCGTCTCCGGCGGCTGCACCACCTCGTGCGACCCCGCCCGCGCTCGTCTGGGTCCTCTGCTCCAGCGCCCGTTGTCATTGGCCATCGCCCCGCTTGGATTCGGCCTCCTGGGCGACCAGGCTCCACCCCAGGGAGGCGCGCGCTCCAACCTCCGCGTCAACGGCTGCAACTCTAGGAACAACCATGGGTCCCCGGAGCAGCCACCAGCCGGCAGCCGCAGCACACATCCGGCGCAACTCCACCAGGCAACTCCGCTCCGGCCGGATCTTCCTTTGTGGCACGGCGGCCGTGCCAGCCACCCCCGGCGCGCTTCCGCTGGCCCATCCGGTCGGCGTTTTCGGCCGCACACTTTCTTCGGCAGTGTGGCCGGTTAGGGACCGCATCACCGCCCCGTCAGGCGCCCACGCCCTGCCTCACTCTTGCCGGGATTTCCTCGCCTCAACCGCCAGCATCCATGGTATTTTCTCAGGGCCTCCAGTCTCACGTAGATGCCGTTGCCCTTCGGGGAATGCCTCAGTGGTCGTGGATATGGTGGCCTTCGCGCACTGTGGATTTCCGCTCCTTCCGGTGCTGCTGCCGGAGTTCTTCACACAGCTTGCAGCCCCCTCGTCATGCCAGCGCCTGCCTGACGATCGTCCTTCTCCAGCACACAGAACAAGGGCGGTTGGGCTATCTCTGATCGCCATAAGCTGTGCTACACTGGGCTGCAGGCTCATATGGGAACACCATCCGCATCAGATTTGGTGTACTATTTTTTCTTCAGCATCTCATGCAACCCTTCTTCGTCAGGCTATGGTGCATTCAGGACACGGCATTTGTGTTCATCCCTTCCCCGTCAGCTGGAGCTAGGCATCTCCAGGTTCATCAGTGGCAGGAGTTGGAGCCTCTTCAGGTGGCCGGTGTCAGCTGCGCTCAGTTCACAGCATCTTGGGTGCCGCTGGCCTACTGCTGCTGTGTGATACCTCCAATGCACGTCGGCGTTACCCTCTCTCAGCAGGCAACTTTCTTCCACTGCCAGAACAATAGTCGTCGCCTTCACCATCAACTGGAGTTTCAGGATTTCAGCAATGTTGGCATTACAGCTCGAGGACGAGCTGTCTTCGAGGGGTGGTGAAGTGTTATGGCGAGTGGGCCGGCTTTAGGCCTGGGCCCACGAGCACTGTAGCTCGTGAATAGTATCATGGGCCAGATTAGTTTGGATAGAGATAAGTTAGATTGGTTTGTTAGGATATTTGCTTAGGGGTCAAGTCATTAGTCTCTACAAAAGGAGATACCCTTGTATCAATTAGGTTAAGCAGAAAGATAATCCTTAGAGTTCAGAGCCTCCTAGGAAGGGCGAACCAGGTGTTATCGATCTGCTATTGTGTTACCTAGTCCACCAAATAATCCATATCATACTTGCATTGAAAGTTGTTTTAAAAATGCCGGCCACTTGGCTCCAGATATTGCATTCTATTCCTGGGGCCGATTAACACGGATCTATACATTTTGTAAACTTACAGTATGATCACTCACAGTGGCCTAGGTCAAGATCTTTATTTATGTCAAGCTGTCAGCAGACTTGGATGACTTATCACACAGCTTCGTTATTTCATATCCGCGAGACTCTGCACTGTGGATTACAGTATAAAACCTGCAGCTTTCCATAATTAAAAAAAAACAAAATTTGCAGCTCAACACAAACGGTTGATGCAGTACAGTGCAGTAGTCTTTATAGTGCTCTCATCAGATTTATTAGGCAAAAATCATCATGTGTAGCGAAAATCGCGATTCGGTAAATCTAGATGCAGCATCCATGCATGGTCATAATTCGTTAGCTAAGCTTGCTAAAAAAAAGACTCATTAGCTAAGCAAACATTGCAAATTGAAATGAAACACCCATTTCGAACGTACGGGATCGCGATTGGAGGCGACCAAGAAGAAGGTAGGACTTACGACTGAGGCCAGGAGCAGGATGTCGCCGGTGAGAGGGCATTGGATGTGGCCAGGAGGTCCACTGCACTCGCTCGGCGGCGACGTCCCACCGCCGGTGGTGGACGCGCTGTCCGCGGACGGACTGGCCCTTCTGGCCTTCCAAGTCGGCGGTGACGGATGACCCGTCCTGCCGCTGTTGGGCGTCACCTGCGCCAATACCTCCTTCTCCGGCCCGCGCGTCGTCGCCGGGGTCGCCGTGGCGGCAAAGAACCTCTCGGACCGGCGCTGCCATCCCCTCCAAGCCGTTCCTCCACCGCCTCAACCTCCACGGCAACCGCCTGACGGGTCCCCTCCCCGCCGGCCGCCGCACTCGCCAACGCCACCTCGTTCCGCTCCCTCTCCCTCAACGACAACCGCCTCACGGGCCCGCTCCCCGCCGCCGCCGCCGCCGCGCTGTGCGCGCACCCAAGGCTGCAGAGCGCCAGAGCCACGACTTGCCCCGGAACGCGCTGGAGGAGGTGCTGCTGCCGGAGCTCGCGCGGTGCCATGGCCGGGCATGCGCTGGCTCCTGGGCGCCCGGCCGCTCGCCGCCGCCCCCTGCTCCGCTGCCGGAGCCAGAGATCCGAAATCCCCTCATAACGGCGATCCATTACTTTACACAGAACCCCCTGAATTGGATCGCTACTATTATCCGCGATCCAGTTATTTACACTAAACCCCCTAAACTGGATCGCGACCATTAATCGCGATCCAATAGTTTACATAAATACCCCCTTATACTTTTCAAAATAGCCCCTGGTTTGCTCCGCGGCGGCAATCCACAGCGTTCCCCCTTTCCCTTCCGGCGACGGCGGCGTCGAGTCGCGCGGGGAAGACTCCCCTCCGGCTATGCTCTCCCCAAGACCCGCGGGATCATCCTCCTAGTCTTCCACCACAGCCGGATTCCGGCCTCGACGGGACGCGCTGCTGTCAGTGTCAGTACGGCAAGCCCCGCCGTTGCTTCTACAGCGATCCAGCGTCCCAATGGTGCAGTGCGGCGGCGGCGGCCTGCTTTGTAGGGTCTTCTTCGTCCCCGCCGGCCAGTCCATTCTCCTGATGCAACACAAGCTCCGGGCGATGAAGCAATCGCTAGCCATCAGCAGTTTTGTACTGAATTCTTTTCGCAACGATTCGCGCGTGATTGCAGCTGCTCGAGCTTCAGTCGCGTTGCAACTCATGGTCACTGCTACCTGAATGCTTCAGCGCCGCTCTGAATGGCCGTTGTTGGTGATCGAGGATTAAAAGCGATGACAGGAGGGAAGCACGCAGTCTGTCAGTCAGTGAGTTAGCTCGTGACAGAGAAACATGTACGAAGATATGCAGATGAACTGGGACAGAAAGTTCAGAGCTGCCTGAGCTATATTTCTTTCGCAACGGAGTTACCTGACGAGCTTATCACAAGCATAAATCTGAAGTTCAGAGCAAGTGAAAAAAAAACACCCAATGATGAGTTTATGAAATTACAACATTCAGTTAAAAAAAAAACAAACATTACTTCTTACGAACCACTCTTGAAATTGGCTGGACATACCGGCCGCTGTGTCATTTAGCAACCCAAAAACTATGGATTATTCTCTTGTTGATGTGTAGTGACACAGCCGGCCTAAAATTTTAGGTGGGACCGACTCGCGACAGTAATTTTCATTCACATGTCACGTTTATATCGAGAAATTACAGCAACAATAACACAAACGGCTATAAAATGGCGAGTTTGAATGTTTAATCAACAAGATGGTACGTCTCGATAAAAATTACTGCAGTAGTCTTTGTTTGACATCCACCCAACCGTGACGGTAGATGTGCGGGGAGCTCCACGTCTATTGATGTGGTTGTTACCTGTCGGAACTATGGAAAATCAGCCGAGTTTACTATTTGGTTAACAATTAAGGTCAAACTTTTGTAATTATTTGGAAATAAATGTCGTGACTTTGTTCTTTCCCTCCCTACCTTAGTGCTTAGACCATCTCCAGCAATGTTGCCAATCTGCATCCCCAAACTCCAGTTTTCCGCCAAGGTGAGAGAGGGATTTTGTGAGGCAAAAGTGGAGGGTCTCCAGCAGTTTTCTGCAACCCGTCGCGCAACGACCCGGGTAGTTGGCTCCCGCGGACGCTGGGATCGAGCGGGCGGTGGCCGGAGGCGAAGCTTGGCCGGAGGCGGAGGAGGAAGGCGAAGATGGGGAGGAAGGTGGCGGATCTGGCCCGCCGCCGGCTTGGAGCGGATGCCGCGTTGGGAGGGCCCACCGCCGCCGGGAGCCACCGCCCCGCCCCTGCCTGGTAGGTCAACACCGGAAGGCGGAAGCCGTTGCCGTCGGAGCGCATGGAGGAAGCTGTCGCCGTCGGAGCTCGCGTGGAGGAAGGGGGCCACCGTCGGAGCTCCTCCTTGCTCCTGCTCCAGATCCGCCTCGCGTTGCGCCCTGCTCCACCTCGCGCTGGCGGCCGGCGTGTCCCGCTCCGCCCCTGCTCCTTCCTCCTTCCAGATCGAGTCGGGCCGCCCCTGCTCGAGGCGGCTGGAGAAGAGAGGGAGCCTTGGCGGAGAGGGAGGGCGGCGGCGCCTACTCGAATCCGCATGTAGCCGTCGCTCCTGCCGTCTCGCCACTGTCGCGCCGCCGCGCCGCCGGTACGAGTGGGAGGTCACCGGCAGGAGCAAGCTCCTCCTGCCGCGACGCTGACGTCGCCCGGCTTGGCACCGCGGAGCCGGTGGTGCTCCGCACTCTGTGAGAGAGCGAGATCCAGGGCGGAGGGTGTGCAGGGAGAGCGGTGGGGAGGGAGGGGAGCGGGCGGTTGGGATGCGGGTGGGGAGAAAATTCCCCGAGACTGCGCGTCGTGAAGGCATTGAGTGCAAAATGCAGATGCGGTTGCAGCGATTGTTGAAGCCGCTACAGTGCGTTTTTTGCCTCATTTTGGGCGACGGGGAGGGGATAGGGGGATTGCTGGAGATGGTCTTAGGCAGTTGTTTTTCTGCAGTGTTGTGTGAGGGCGAACATGTGAACCTATTAAATTCCTTTTTTTTTCTCATGTATCCAGGAATCGTTCCTCAACAACCTCCCAATCATCTATAGAGCACCCCCACTACATGTCACAATAACAATTCTCTCAAACCAAAAATATCCACATCATCATTCAAAGAAACGACACTCACTTTCAGTACGCAACTTCTTCTTTAACTCTCATCATGCATTAAAATTCTCACAGCAACATGCGGAATATCACCTGGTTGTAGGCTAGAGCTTGAATGGTACTATCTCTATAACGCCTTTTTCCTATAGTGGGGGCATGTGCCCTACTAGACTTTTTTTGGCATGCTCATATTGTATTGGAGATTATCATATGTTTATGCACGAATGCATACATAAGAGATGTCCCACGTGGTACGTAGCTTTCTGTCATTTGCCACACCCTCGTTCCCGACTACAGAAACAACGACTTTCTGCCAAACCCTAATATGATACCCCCAGTGGCTTGTCTCGAGGGGAATGATGGTGACCGATCTTGATTTGTTCTGGTATCGTTTGGTTGGCTGGCAGTGCCAGCTGCCAATTTCGATTTGTCTTCAGACGGCCCGGGAGCTTATAAGAGTGAGCAAAGCCCCCACAGAAGACTGTCACTCAAACTTTGTGCAGAAGCAACACCATGGGGTCAAAACGCATGGCAGCATTAGTGGGCATGTGCTGCTTGTTGGTTGTGCCAGGGCAAGGCCCAGCGGTGCGTAGCCGCCGGTGGCAATAGCGGAGCCAGAGGAGCAGCCCCTATGGTATTTTAAGTATAACTTATGTTTCGCAAATTTACACTAATTTTTAAAATAAGATGAATGGTCAAACGTTATGATCAAAAGTCAACAGTGACAAGTGTTGAGACGGATGGAGTATTTTTGTAGTTGGTTTAGGCTGAAACCAACAGCATGTTCGGCTGGCTGGTGGCTGGTGCTGATTTGTTTTGCGAGAAAAATATTGTTATCTGACTCGTGACTGGTGGCTGGTTCTGAGAAAAAAGTACCGCTAGCCGATAGGCCGATAGCTAATAATAGAAAATATAGGGCGCAAGTGAAAAGCACGAGTGGCAAGAAAACTACGCGGCTCAACCCCCATTCTCCAATTTCAGCACAGGAACTTTCTTTCTTTTTTTTCTTTTTTTCTTTTTTTTTGCTGTGGCTATTACTTGGATGTTCGTAGCCTTTGTGCATGCTTTATTTCTAGCTCTCTGACAACGTTAAGAAATTAGGCATGTGCGACCCTTGATTTACATATCGCTTTGCCAGAGCAAGTGATTTTGCATACTACTACTTTTTTTTTTTGAAAAAGGCTTAACCCTGCTTTTATAGAAAGCATATAAGATTCTTTTACAAGAGCTATGCAGCATGCTGGGGTTACCAGCTTCTCCATACAAGACCACCGGCCGCCATGGCCAAAAACCACAACCAACAAAAATAGAAAAGCCCTCCACGGCTTGACATGCTGATACAGCAAAACACTAACACACTAACAAATTATAGAAGGTCTTCCTCCATTACTCTGTCTTTTACTTTGTTTTCCATGTTTTTTAGCCATCTCCGCAGCAGCGCACTCCACTGGTTCATCTTGTCTTGGTCACCAGGCTTCAGCCGCAGCCGCCATTTCTGCACGCAAGCAAGTATTTTGTGGAAGATGTCAGTCGGGTTTCGAAGGAACACCCCCTCCATAACCATTTTATTGCGAGTATTCCAGAGTGACCACAGAATTGTGGCAAAAGCAAACAGTTTAGTATTATAACCATCACAAACCAAATAGATCCACTCATTTAGGAAGTCATGCAGTCCCTCAGGCGCTCTCCCCCACCCCATAACTTCTTTGAAACCTGTCCAGGTTAGTTTAGCCACAGGGCACATGAATAGAATGTGATCTATAGTTTCTGTTACCCCACAAACAACACATCGCTTGTCCCCTTTCCACTTCATCCCCCCCAAAACCTCACCCGCTTGGATCCTCCCCTGGCACGCAAGCCACATGAAGACTTTTATCTTCATGGGCAGCCTACATTTCCATAGTCGCCGCATACGCCTGTTTATCACCCCCGGTGTAATTTGTGCCTGTACATGGACTTAGTGGAGTACACTCCTGATTTCTCAAACACCCACCTCACTTGGTCTTCCGATTCGTTCACGTTTATATCTTGGACCATTTCCATCAGACTATCCCATTGGCTTGCTTCGGTAGGCGAGAGCGGCCTTTGAAATTGCATCACCCACTCCCCTCTATCCCAACACTCGCTTACCAAGCAATTTTTCTCCCCACAGAACTCATAGAGCTTCGGGGAGACTAGTTTTAGGGGCACCGTGCCTATCCACACATCCTCCCAGAACCTGGTGTTCTGTCCATTGTTGACTGTGAAGGCGACCACCCATTTTATGTTGTGTTTTACCTTGTTTACCCCTTGCCAGAATTGCGATCCCCCTTTTTTGTATCTCGATATGGGCTTTCCTTTCAAATACTTGTTCCTCAAGAGCTCACAACACATATCCTTGTCGCCCCCTTATATAGCCTCCAGGCCCATTTAAGTATCAAAGCTTCGTTAAGGATTCTGGTGTTGATGATGCCAGCCCCACCAAAGTCTTTCGGCAGACATGTGTTTTCCCACCTGACCATATGGTATTTGTGTTTTTCCCCATCGCTCCCCCAGAAAAATTTGGATCTGATGGTGTCCATCTGATGGTGAGTGCTCTCATGTAGCTGGAACATGCTCATCAAGTAAGTCGGCATACTACTAAGTGATGTGTTGGTTAGTATTAGCCTCCCCCCTGAGGACATATGCCTCCCTTTCCAAGGTTGTAATTTCCTCCTCATCTTCTCCACGATGCCTTTAAAGGCGGTCACCCCCAATCGGTTACTACTTATAGGAAAACCTAGGTATTTCATCGGCAGCTCTCCTACCACACAATTCAACGTATTTGCAATCTTGGTTTCCTCCTCTTTTTCCATACCGAAAGTTACCACTTCGCTCTTATGATAGTTTATTTTGAGCCCCGTGAGCCACTCGAAGCAATATAGCAGGAACTTCATGTTTGTTATTGACTTCTCATCCCCCCCCACACAAGAGAATGGTGTCATCAGCGTACTGTAAATGAGTTAGCCCCCCTCCCATCAAGTGGGGAACCACCCCCTGAATGTATCCTCTCTGTTTAGCTTTGTCCAGCAACTGTGCTAAAGCATCTGCAGCCAGGTTAAACAGCAATTGTGCTAAAGCATTTGCATACTACTACTTTAATACACACGTAACATATCTAAATGGCTAAATCTCAACATTGTTGTAAGCTATCAACTTCTGCACTTTGGTTGGTTCTAGGTGATCATCTTCCTATTAGCCTCCTCTGCAGATCGCCACACTCATAGCAACGACCTATAATTTAAGAACTAAAATTCTTATTGAAATTGCCTTTGCTCTTTGATGCATGTTCAAAGGTGAATTGCATACCATTGCAGGGCGGAGTTTGCATCACGGGGGTCTTCTCTCCTTCTCCTCCAGCTTTCCATTTCCTTCTTTCCTTTTTTCAAATTTAAAGGGTTCCATAGGATTTTGGAGGGGCACAAGTAGGGGTGCAAATTGGTTATAATGTGGTGCACCTCCGAACCTCTTTAGTCCAATTATTTGTACCTCTTTAGTTTAAACTAAAGAGGTTCAGAGGTGCACTTCTTTAGTCCAATTCTGAAGAAGTAGTACAAATAATATTAAACTAAAGAGATTCAGATGTGCACCTAATAGTTACCCTTTGCACCCTTAGGCTCAAGTCCCCACCCCCACTCTACCACTGGCTTCGTCCCTGATTGCATAGGAGCTTGGGAGCAACTCATCAGGAGGCGAGTTGTTGTTGTGCTATTATGGTGGGCAAGTCATTGTAAGCTTCTTGTTGTGGTTTAATTTCCTTCCATTTGTTGCACACTTGCTTATAAGATCCCAACAATTCAAATTAATTTAATTTTTTAATATAATCAACAACTCTACTTCTGCATGGTTGGTTTTCAAAAATACGAACAAGAGAATCGTTCATGCATGCTCAAAACTACACTACCTCGGCGTAGAGGTGCAAATTGATTATAATGTAGTGCACCTCCGAACCTCTTTAGTTCAATTATTTGTACTACTTCTTCAAATTTGAAGAAATAATACAAATAATTGAACTAAAGAGGTTCGGAGGAGCACCTAACGGTTACCCCTTTGCACCCTTACCTCGGTTACACCTGTTACATCGAGTGGGGAGCATGTGGCCCCACCAAATTCTCTTTAGTACCGTTTGGATTTATGAAAATGGAGAGAGGGGATGAGACCGGAATATGTTTTATCTAATATTAGAAAAATATTTCGGTCAAAAAAAATATTTAGATAAAAGGAATGAGAACTTCTTACACCACTAGGTCTATACCCGTGCGTAGTAAAAACAAAGTTATCATGATACAAGGAACATCGCAAATATGTTCATTTTAGTAACACTTTGTTTTGACGCTCATTGAGTTTCACAAGTTCAAATGACATAGGAAATAAGAGCTTTACTTTAATGTCATGAACTACTCAAATTTTATCATTCATGTTGTATCGATCCACGTATGGAGCCAATTTTCACGATACTTTTCTCTCCCAAAAGATTGACTTTGTCATCAACTCGACAACCGGTCAATATAGTAAATGAAACCCTGTGGTTGATGGACATCACGGGACAGATAAAGTAAGTGTTTTGCTTTTTTTTTCTTAAAGTATTCAACTACTCAAGTTTTGGACTGTAACTCCGGAATATCATAATGAACTTGTGTTCCCCCCAAGTTCGTAGCTTGGTAGATTATCAAACTTGGACGCTTTGAGCAAATACCCAATGTATAGTTTGTAGCTCATTGTATCAGCTCCAACTTTTGGTAAGGGGTTCTGCGTTGCAGTTTTTGAATTTGAGAAAATTTCATCAAACAAGTTGGCCGATTCAGATGGATGTCTGTGCACTAAAGCCGGACCTCCCCGTCAGCAATTCCATCCGTTTCAAATCACTTGTTTTTGTTGACTTTTGATCACAATATTTGACCATTCGTCTTATTTCAAAAATTACGCATATATTGTTTGTTTTGTTTGTGACTTACTTCATTGTCAAAAGTATTTTAAGTATAACTTAATGTTTCACATATTTATACAATTTTTTTAATAACACGAATGATGAAACATTACGATAAAAATCAATAATGACAAGCACTTTGGAATGCACTTTGGAACTAGAGTGAGTACCCACGTGCCGCCGAGCACCGTTGCGTGAATCGGATGAGAGAAAAATGCCCAATTCCTGATTCACGTCACGTGCCCACGTGTCGAATCGCGTCTGGCCCCCACGCTCTGACAGCCCCACCCCTCACAGCACCTTTGCTCCTGCACCAGGTCCACCAACACCGCAGATTCCCACGATCCGGACCAGCCAGTCCGTGGGCGCGGTGCACGGGCGTTTCGTGCTCCTCCGCTTTTATGGAGGTTTTTACCTGTGACCCATTACAAAAAGTTCACGTTACCTGTGTACCACTGAGATTTGCAAAAGTTTCTCCAACCCATCCAACAAAATTTTCTTTACCCATTCCGTTCAGTTTTGGTGCTAACAGTAGCTAACGGCTGAGCAAAAAGACCATATGCCCTCATGTGCATGAGAACTTCACTTTTTACCTGTGTAGCACTATAAAAGAAACCGAATCTTTTTTTCCCTCTATACCACTCTGTAGCATAGACTTTTTACCTGTAGCACTATAAAAGAAACTGAATATTTTTTCCCTCTATACCACTCTGTAGCATAGTAAATATAGAAACTTTTTAATGATCTAAAAATAGACAAATCAGTAAATAATACAAAACACAGCAAAAAAAAACAGGAGTTTGACACAGTCCATCATAACCTTCACAACATGCTAATATAATATTGCAAAGATAGCCAAAAAATCATCAATTAAGACAACCACGATAGGTATTTAATGAAATATAGCAGACATAAAGGAGGTCCACATATATCATCAACATGCATAGTCAGCTTGATCACAAAGTCAAGTTTGCACATATAAGATGGTTACATTAACCTCATTACTAGTCTAAACATTGTCTGGTCATGCAGACCTCAAGTACTACAAAATGAGATCCATAGTTTGGTCATTCAGACCTCAAGTACTACAAAAGCATGTCATACATATGCAAACAGATCAAAGATCAAGTCTTTTCTTGCTCCTAGTTCCCATGACCGGACTAGAAGGAGAACTAGGGACCTTGCTGCGGGTTGACATGGCTGGACTAGCCTTGGTTGGAGATAGTTTTTTTTAATGGCCATCTTCTTCTTGTGCGGCTGTTGACTTGTGCTCTTCGCAGCCATGTGTTGCTCACTAGATCCAGAAGGATATGTTATAGTCAACTGATTTGAACTTGTTGCAGGCCCTCTGATAAAGAAAACATTAGTAAACCCTCTGGTCCAGAAGTGGTGAAAAGACAATTTAAGAAAATTAGCTTACCTCACAGAGGGGTCACTAGGTTCAGCAGTTGAAGTATTTTTTTGTTTCTTTGCACGAGTTGATGAGGATGATTTGTTCTTCCTTTTCTTGGATAGATTCGCAACAGCGAGTAGAGCTGGAAAGACCATCCTTTGTGCAGGTGCTGCAACCACAATACTAGTCTCAATAGTAGTTGGTGTTGTCTTCTTTTTCTCCTTTTTAGGTGGTCCTCTGCACAACAAAATATGTTAGCAACTAGAATTGCAGCAAACTTGTAGAAATAATTACAAATTGTAGCTTCAATTTTACCTTTCAGCAAGCATTGCCGCTATGTCATCTGGGTTACCATCCTTACAAGTGTACCAATGATGTCCGAACTGGTGACAGATTGGGCACTCATGCATACCCTTAGTATTTATATTGCTGCCCCCCTCTGCTGCTCCCTTCTATCTATTTTCCCTTCTCCTACCAGTTGTTGGCTTCAACAATGGAGGATGCATGAAGAAACCATGTTCTTCTTTGGGCCACATGGACTTGTCTGGTATAGAAGGGATTCTACCCTCATAGGCAGCCTTGAACATCTGAACTGAGTAGTAGTTGTCCACATGATCTTCTATCTTCTCTCCAGGTATAGAGGTGATAAAGGCAATTGCATGCTTGCATGGTATTCCAGAAACGTCCCATGCTCTGCATGAACAAGTCCTTTCTTGTAGGTTCACAACAAACCTGTAACTAGAACCTCCCCTTGCTGTAACCTCTGCTATCCCATCAGATGAGCTAGTGACAACATCAATGTCAAGGTTCCTGCTTTGCTCCTTCAACTTAGTTATGATGTGTGGTAAAATTTTACCTTCCATCTTGAGTGCAACTTTTTTCCTCTGGTTCCACTTGATAAGGAGCTTCTGTCTAAAAGTATCCACTAAGTTATCTAGATGCAGCCCCTTGTCATTTTTTATCCAATTGTTGAAGCATTCTGCTAAATTATTTGTCACATAGTCAACTTTTGACATTGTAGAGTATTGACTTCTTGTCCATAGCCTTGTATGGCTTTCCTGCAAGTACAATATTGCTGCTGGATTTGCTTCAGCCATGGCTTGGATGTGCTTGTCAAACATATATGAGTTCCAAGAATAAGCAGAAGCCCACAAATGATCATCAAACACTTTTCCACTATACCTTTTTTTAAAATTCTGCACCAAGTGCCACATGCACTCTCTATGCTCTGCATATGGAAAAACCTCACTGACTCCTGTCATGACTGGCAAGCCACAATCTGTGGAAAAGGTTAAACCAGGTGGGGTACCTATAGCTTCCTTAAGCCTCTCCATGAACCACTTCCAATTTTCATTGGTTTTAGAATCAATGACTCCTATAGCAACTGGGTACATCCAGTTATGACCATCAACTGCACAAGCAATGCATAACTGACCTCTGAATCTTCCAGTCAAGAATGTACTGTCAACAGCCGAATAAGGTCTGCAACCTCTAAGGAATCCTTCAACACAAGGTTTTAGTGCAAAAAAAAAGCCGTCTGAGCCTGGTCTTGTCCTCTATTTCATGATGATCAATGACAAAAAAGTTGTCAGGACAAGACTGCTCTATTTGTGCCTTCAACTTGTACAAATTGTCGAAACTACGTTTCCAATTTCCATACAACTCTTCCATAGCAAGTTCTTTGCCATCATACACTCTCTTGTAACTGATATTTACCTTATAATGCTCCTTCAATCTTCTCTGAAGTTCTTTAGGCTTGATATTTTCTCCTCAGCCAACCAACCCTTGATCTTCTCACAAACCCAAAACTTGGTAGCACCTTTCGCCTTTCCACTCCTCCTAGAACTTTGACATGAATGAGGAGAAGGGTTCTTCTTGACCTACAAAGGTTAGTTTGAATCTTGTCAAAAATGAATTCAGAAAATATGAATGAAGTATTAGTGCTAAAATATGGACAAATAAATTACCTGTACAGTAGTAAGATCACCCATTGTTGATGCATGAATCCTCCACTCACACCCATCTGAAAAGTCCGAGCAGTATACCCGATACCTCCCTAGTTCACTCGTTTCAATGTTATACTCAAATTCTTTCTTTATAGCATGTGTTGCAAGAGCCAACTTAAATTCAAACATGTTCGGATAGATGCTCCCTACTTCCATAGGAGGGTCATCTTTGTTGTATGCAACTTCAGTTATGTAAGATGGCAATTTATCCTTAACAATCTCATCTACCTCGGCATCCATATCGGAGTCAGACATAGAATCAGATTCAGAGTTCGAACCTGGCTCATAATCTTCATCCTCTTTCTCTGGTTCAGGTGGTATGTCAATGTATAAACCCTCCTCATCAACCCCCACATGTTCATTCTCTGGTTCAGGATTCATAAGATATGTATCTTTTTCCTCAACCATGTCATTCTTTGGTTCTGTAACAGTCCCAGGTTGACTTCCTTTACTAGGTTCTACATAGCTAGGGGCTGACATTGACGGGGTGCATGGGATTTCCATATTGTCCCATAGTGGAATTTCTGGTGGTTCAGCATCAGGTTTATGGTATGCAATTGACATGAAACAACATTTGGAACTCATATGTTTGGCGAACATATTCATTAAGTCTTGGTCAGAATGAATTTGTATGTTGGACTTGCTATCAGCACAGAAATAGAACAGCTTCACCACATCACCATACCCATGAGGATACTTATCCACAATTTCATCAACAAGATCCTTAAAATTTGTGGTGTCTGAATCAACAACTTTGTTAATGCCAAACCATGATCCTCGCATAGTTGGAGTAATTATCCTGATTTCTAAATTGAAACTAGTCTCGATGTCATTCCTACATATGAACATACATATCTAAAGAGTTTAATCAAATCCTAACAGCACGAAACATGGTACCGATGTTATGCAATTGAAGGCAGAAAGAACTCACCCATCTGGAAGCCAGGCTGGTCTCTCGTTCGCCATCCGAACCAAATCGGGCCTGCAGCGAGAGAGGGGCGACCCGGCTGGCGCGGCCTGTGGACCTCCTAGGCACTGCGGCCCTCCCGCGCAATGCCTGGGCCACGGAGGCCAGGCACGGCGCCTCCCCGCGCTAGGCGCCGCGGCCCGTCCCGCGCGACGCTGGCGCGCCAGGAACCGCGCGACCGCGGCCCTCCCGCGCGCGCCTTCCCAGGCGCTGCGGCCCCTCCCGCGCGAGGAACCGTGCGGCCGCCTGCCTGACGCAGCGTCGTGGCCCCGCCCTTCCGCGCGCGCGTGCCCGACGCAGTGTCGTGGCTCCGCCCTTCCGCGTGAGGACTCCGCCGGGCCGGTCTCCTTCCTCCGCGCGACCCAGTCGCCGCCTGCCGCCGCTGTATCTAGGGTTTGGCTGTGGATAAGCTCCAGAGAAAGAAGAGGTCTCGAGAACGAACACAGAAGTGGAGAATGACAGAGTCTGAGATAGTGATGGGCAACAGAGTCATTTTGCTTTGCCGTTTCCTTCCGTTACCATTGAAACTGAACGGAGTGGTTCAGAGGTAAAGAAAATTTTGTTGGATGGGTTGGAGGAACTTTTGCGAATCTCAGTGGTACACAGGTAACGTGAATTTTTTTTAATGAGTCGCAGGTAAAAACCTCGCTTTTATGCGATCCGGCTCCCCCACCTCGCTCCTCCCGCTCGCGATTCCTTTCACTCGCTCCTCACCTCGCCCCAAGGAAGGGGGGGAAAGCACTCCGCGTTCCCGAACCCTAGCCATGGCGAATGGGGCCTCCTCCGCGTCGCCCTCGTCGTCGTCGGCCGCCGCCGCCGGGCCCTCCTCGTCCTCCCCGCCGGGGGACGGCGGGGACGCGCCGCGGCAGCGCCGGCCCCCGCGCGCCGGCGGCTCCGACCCGCTCCTCATCGTCTGCGGCTGCTTCAGCGTCGTCACGGTCGCCACCGCGCTCCTCTGCGTCGCCGTCAACGTCCTCTCCGCCGCCCAGGCCTTCCGCGCCGGCTCCAATGTAAGCCTATCTATCTGTCCAACCAAACCCCGCATTCGTCAGATTGGCGAGGGTGGCAAAGCTGAATCCGGGGAGGGATGCGTGTGCTGTTGGGTTTTTTCCGCAGATATTCGGGGGCATCTTCCGGTGCTACGCGGTGGTGTTCTCGCTCTTCGTCGGCGTCCTCGAGACCGAGTGGGGATTCATCATCAAGTTCTGGAAGGTCCGTTCTCTTTCCCCACCCAATTTCTCGATTTGGAATGTGAGAGACTGCAGATTTGTTGCTCTGTCGTTTTCGGAATGATGGGATTCTTAAATTAGAGCCTAATTAGTCACTATCTGAGTTGTTCCGGAATGTTTTGTGATTTGTAATATCAAACGATTCAGTCAATTGGGGGCACTCATTAGTCTGCGCAGCGCCACTGTAGTGAGCTTTCTTGCAGTCTGGTTGTCTCCTCACTGTGTTTGATATGAACATTTCTGTCCTTTTGAGTTACCTTACTTGTTAATTTACAAATCTGTCAGTAATTTAACATTTACAATATATGATCTGAGCTGGTTATGGAGATGTCTGATTTGTATATCTAGCACACCACCTGATTGGCTCTGGTTTTGTTTGTGAGCCGTGCTATGGTGTTCAACCTACACATTATTTGCTTGGTATCACGGAGTGCCATGGACTTGTGGCATATGGATGCTCAATGTTTCACTTCATTTTAGGCAATTGTCGATTGTCGTGTTTAGCAGTAAAGATAGGTTTGAAAGTTTAGGTGTTCATTTGTTCTGTTCTGATGTTATTTTCATTATGACCTTTAACTGTTTCAGTAAACAAAATTTATTCCACTGCCGGTTTGTTTTGGAATACTGTGACAAATTGAGTTTGTTGAGGTTAGCTTAGTATATTTTGACAATTTAACTGGCTTGATGATTTAGTCATGTTTTTCCTTTTTATGTAATCAGATATTTGAATACTGGCCTGCACGGGGAATGCTTCAGATCTTGTAAGTATTCTGGATGAGCATATATTTCACTTTTCCTTTAACTTTCTTTCCAAAACTCAGTACTCAATCTGTGCATTTATTTGGATGTACAGTTGAGTGAATCACTTACGCTTGGTGCCCATCCAGATAGTATTCCCTTAGATATGGTAGAACACTTCTTTTATTCATTTTTTACAAGTGATAAAACAAAACCAGAGATCAGAGGAAATTGTAGATGAGATCAGAGGAACTTGTGTTGTTCAGTTGGTTGTTTCATGACACAAAAAATTATCTACTTATAAAGACAAGTCAAAACTTGCTTTCTCTATGAATCGGGACTGAGATTTGAAGAGCAACTATAATCACAACTCATTACTTTGAGATGATAAGCTCGTAATGGTACTGTATTAAGATCAGCTATAAAGCAACTCTAATCTTCATAGTTATATTCTCTAAAGCCACATAATGGTACTGTATAAAGATCAGCTATAAAGCAACTCTAGTCTTCATAATCACTTATATTCTCTAATGCCACATGACAGTTCTATTCTTTCTGTCAGTGTGTTGTCATCCTCACATGTTCAGGCATATCTTGTCTATGTTAGCATGTAATCATTTACTGTTGCAAGAATATTTTTCTGGTTAACCAAACGTGGAATTGCATCTTGGCTTTTCCTGACATGTCTCTCCAGATCGTCTAGGTATTCAAAAATATAACATAGTTTCAACCAGGGTGATTACAAATGAAAGAATAATCTTACATGTACACATTTGATTTGATGTTTGAGAATGCTGGATGAAAATTTTGGCAATTAAGAGTTTGTACCATGAATATAGATTACAGAGTAATATTCTTGTTATCCAGATGGTATTGAGCATATTGTTCTCTTTAGGGGCACTAAGTAAAAACTTGAGTCAATTACATGCAACTGCACGAAGTGCTGATATTACGAGCATTTTCATTTTTGAATCTCTTGCCTGTGAGCAGTGTCCAGGGACATGTGGGAGAATCCTATTAATTATTCTTGCACATGCTGCATTGTATTACATGCTTATTCCTCTCTTGATGTCCTTTTACTTTTGGTTCCTGGCAGTGTTGCTGTCATGACGAAGGCGTACCCAAGTATTGAAAGGAATGATCTGATTTTGCTCCAGGAGATTGCCAGCTATATGCTTCTTTCATGTGGGGCTGTTTATGTTATCTCGGTAAGAGAGAATTTTGATATTGACTGTGTAACTGTCTTGATAATAATGAAAATTTTGACATAACACTGTAAAATGACTGAACTAATATTTTAGGACATTGAGTCATTGATGCCTTATAATTTTCAGTCATGTTTTGTTTAGGTAAATTATCACAGTAACTACTGACCAATCTTACTTGATCAGCTGCATAGCATTATGAATCTGTTGAGTACTTGTTGTACAGGCTGAAAATTTCTCATACACTCTTAAATAATATCATGATTACTCATGAAGTTGTCCCTACCAGCTGTGTGTCTATCATAGGAAAAATACTAGTATGAGCTTATGATGTGCTATTGGAAAAGATAGATGGTCAACATTGCATTCTTTTATTGCATCATCACAAATATCTTATACCTAAAAAAACTTTGAAAATGTAGGGGATATTGTGCATTGGTGTGCTAAAACGTTCTAGGCAGCAGAAAGCAACATCACGGGAGCAAGCAGTCAAGGATCTGCATGTAAGTATTTGATTCATGCTTTTAGCTGTGACATCATGGAATCCTGAGACCGGAGTTTCCATGTTTTTTACTCATGCTATTTCCAGTTTGTAAGATACCGTTTATGTAGCTCGTGCCTACAGCCCTACATTTACTCAGTGTTGCTTAGATGGATCTTCCACATGTAGTTCATAATTGTTGCATAAAGTTTTTTTTTTTGGTCTTTTCCTACTTATTTTGCTTCACGTGGGACAGTTCAGGAGAATGTGTAACGGTAGCTGAAAACCAAGTGTAGCATATTAGAAATATAGAAACTTGACATTTAAAATGGGCGAGCCCTTTTCCAGCCCAAACAACTGATCAACCTGTTTAGGGAAAGTTTAAAATACCAAGTTAGAACTATCTGAACCTGTATGACATGTGAAATATGTATTCACAAGAGAATTGCATGTCTTCCAAAAAAGGATATAGAGCCTGCAAAGAAGGAAAAGGAGGATGCAAACCATGTTTTTTATTTTTTTGTTGGTCATAGCATTCTATTGAATAACATGCTGCCAAAATTACTCCTCTTAAATTCAAAGTTAAGCTTACATCCTAAATGGTACAAGAATAATTTGTCCTGGGTCTTCACCACCTCCTTTTCTTTATGTTTGCATGGTATTTCAGGAGCTGGAGAAACGGAGAGAAGAACTTGAGGCGCTGTTAATTGCTGAGCGGTCCGAGCTAGTCTAAAGGCTGACCACCATGATCTAACATCTGTCTTCCAGTGTAGATAACTGTCTTTTCTGCTGATAGCACACTGCTTGGTGACGGTCATAGATTGTCCACCCATAAGTCATTTCTCAGTGTATCTTCTTTAGTTCCGATGTAAGTATCAATCCTTTCTATTTGTTTATACAAACAGATTTTAACTTATATCGCATTTGACATTTCACGTTATAGTGATACTGCATCAGATCCTTTTTTTTTCCTAATTACCGATACAGAATAATAGATGTTTTTCTTGTTAACAGCTTGTTTTTAATTGACAGGTCTTGCGGCTTATGGTTTTGGAGCATTGCGTTGATTCATCGCCTGGGAGTATGTTGTTCGAGTTAGGTTATACGGCATATGTGTGTGATGTACAATGCTGACTTCCTGTAAGCTTGTCCTGTGTTTTGCGGAATAGTTCCCCTGAATTTTGTGGGTAAGACTAAGTGGTAGCTTCTTTGTTCATGAACTTATGATTATGATTTTGCATATGATTTTTTCCACATTGGTACCTATTTATTTCAGAACTTAATCACTATTTGGAGACATTAAAACTTTATGCAACGCTCGAATAGACGTGTAGATAGGTCAGAACTCAGAAGTGCCAATCCCGCTGCCTGAAAATATTAAACTTATTCAGAATGTACGGTGCAGTTCTGATTGCACTTGATCGCTAGTTTCGCTTGTTCGTAATAGCAGAAGTTTGATTATTCTAATCCAGTTTATCCATTTTTGTACTGTAAAACCTACATACCGCTGAATCAATCGTGAAGAATGAATTACAAATTCGAATTTCAAATCACGTGCATTTGCCTTGTAAAATGTTTTCAAACTCACAGGCAGCTTATCCAGCAAGCAGATTCTCACCGAGTCTTTAGATTTTTTTTTGTTCAACACCGAGTCTAGATTCTCAGACAAGCGAAAGGGAAAATTAGATCCTTACCATTAAAAGAATCAACTTATAGATATGTACCATTGAAAAATTGAAGGGCAGAATTTACCATTGAAAGTTCTCCCGTTATAGCTATCTACCATTCGGTTAGCCTCCCGCGCCGCCATGTCTTCAACCTTGGATCGACACCACCGCCTCCTGCAAGCGTAGGTTGTTTTCTCCTGTCCTCGCTCCGCTCCGCCTACGCAGGCTCCCATGCCAGCCTCCGGCCCCTCCTCCGCCGCTCGCATCGTCCTGGCCGGCGACTGGTGGGGCTGCCCTGGGCTCGTCGCATGCCTCCCAGCGGGAAAGAAGAGGAAGATGGAGGTGTCGCGCCCCGCGAACGACAGCCTCGATGGTGTTTGTGCTGCCCACGAGTCGGAGCCGGCGATGATGTGCTCGACTCCCGGCTGCCGAGGGAGCGAGAGAGCCATGAGGAAGGCGACAGCAAGCCGCCTGCACCGCCTCTGCCTTCACGCTCGCCAGTCGCGGCGAGGAGTCTCAGCCTCTCAGGCCACGCCGGCAGCTACCGGCCCGGCCTCCACCCGTGGTCGAGCGTGGTGTCCTACTCCGCCCCCGCCCCCATGGAGAAATTGGATCCGCGTGCCGACGCCTGATGCTCCGGCGGGCACCCGCCTGGCCTCTGCCCGCACATGAGCCGCGGCGAGGCTCAAGCAGAGGCGAGCCCCGACAGTGGCCAATGCGAAGGGGAGGAGTGGCGCGGTCGCGAGCGAGGGGAGGGCCGGCGGCGGCGCACGCAGAGGTGAGGGGCAACGGCGGCCCGCGCCGAGGGGGGGGGCGGTGGCGGCGGCCACCGATCAACATTGAAGGGAGGGGCAGCGACGGGATATTGACGACGTCTGCAGCAAGCTTGACGGGAGGCTAACCGAGTGGTAGATAGCTATAACGGGAGAACTTTCAACGGTAAATTTCTACCCTTCAATCTTTTGATGGTACATATCTACATGTTAGTTCTTTTGATGGTAAAGATCCAATTTTTTCCCAAGCGAAAACAAACAGGTCCGAATCCCCGACCCAGTGTGAACCCAAATCACTCCTCCCAGTCCCGATCGCGCCCCGTGAACGACGGCCTCGATGGTGTTTGTGCTGCCCACAAGTCGGAGCCGGCGATGATGTGCTCGACTCCCGGCTGCCGAGGGAGCGAGAGAGCCATGAGGAAGGCGACAGCAAGCCGCCTGCACCGCCTCTGCCTTCACGCTCGCCAGTCGCGGCGAGGAGTCTCAGCCTCTCAGGCCACGCCGGCAGCTACCGGCCCGGCCTCCGCCCGTGGTCGAGCGTGGTGTCCTACTCCGCCCCCGCCCCCATGGAGAAATTGGATCCGCGTGCCGATGCCTGATACTCCGGCGGGCCCCTGCCTGGCCTCTGCCCGCACATGAGCCGCGGCGAGGCTCAAGCAGAGGCGAGGCCCGACAGTGGCCAATGCGAAGGGGAGGAGTGGCGCGGTCGCGAGCGAGGGGAGGGCCAGCGGCGGCACACGCAAAGGTGAGGGGCAACTGCGGCCTGCACCGAGGGGAGGGGCGGCGGCGGCGGCCACCGATCGACACCCTGTTCGGCTGGCTGGTGGCTGATGGCTGGCGCTGATTTGTTCTGATAGAAAAGTACTGCTGGCTGGTAGTTGGTGGCTGATTTGTTCTGAGAGAATAGTACTGCTGGCTGGTGGCTGATAAGCCAAACGAACAGGGCGCGGCATTGAAGGGAGGGGCAGCGACGGGATATTGATGACGTCTGCAGCAAGCTTGACGGGAGGCTAACCGAGTGGTAGATAGCTATAACAGGAGAATCTTTAATGGTAAATTTCTACCCTTCAATCTTTTGATGGTACATATCTACATGTTATACATGTTAGTTCTTTTGATGGTAAAAGATCCATTTTTTCCCAAGCGAAAACAAACAGGGCCGAATCCCCGACCCAGTGTGAACCCAAATCACTCCTCCCAGTCCCGATCTCACTCCCATGGCGCAGAGCGGCGGCGGCGGCGGCGGAATCGCCGCCGCGCTCGGGAAGCTATCCTCGTCCGGCGCAGGCGACGGCGCCTTGGAGGATCGCCTCAGCGCGCTCCCCGACGACGTCCTCGTCCTCATCCTTCTGCGCCTCTGCACCACCGCCGAGGCGGCCCGGACCAGCGTCCTCTCCCGCCGCTGGCCCCGCGTCTGGCACCTCCTCCCGGAGCTCCACTTCGAGATCGTCCCCGACGGCCACCGCATCCGCGAGGTACTCGTCGCCCCTGACGCGCCCCCGCCTCTCCGCCGCATCTCCGTCTGGACCGCCGACTCCACCCCCGACACATTGGGAGCCTGGCTCCCCGATGCCGCGCGCCGCCTCTCGGGTCATCTTTTCTACGCCAACTTGGAGGAGTACCAGGCTGATGAGACAGGCGCCGTTCAGCTGCCTTGCTTCGAGAACGCGACCGATGTTTATCTCGACCTAGCGAATCTTGGCATCACTTTGCCATTCGCCGGCACATTCGCCCGCCTCGTCGAGCTCGAACTCAATAACGTCCGATTCCATGGCCCATGTGAGCTTGGTGATGTCGTATCCCAGCGCTGTCCAAGCTTGCAAAATCTCAGTGTCGTTTGCGCCAGTGGTGTGGACAAGCTCACCATCCACTCGGAATCTCTCCTGCGAGTGAATCTGGGGTATCTGAATGGGTTGCGGCAGCTCACTCTTGTTGCACCTGGGCTTAAAGAATTGAGTTTGTTTAGGTCTTTTGTCCATAATCAACCAGTAGCGGACATTTCGGCCCCTCAGCTGGTGTTACTGGAGTGGAGGGATTCATATGATCCAAGCACTGTCCAGCTTGGCAATTTTGGACAACTGCAAAGGCTGAGTACTCACGCTATTATTGTATATTGTAAGCATGCTCATCATAACCATAATCGCGGCATTCTAAAGCTCTTGCAGCAGTTTCAATCCATCCAAACTCTTAGTATCACACTCTTCTATCCACTGGTGAGTTTCTCATCTTTGCTGCTAGCAACCAATTATTGCTGTCAGGTGATAAAATTAAGTAAATGTGGTGAAACAACTTTGGACATATAAAGTTTTGAGCCTTAGTTTAGGAAAAACAGCTTCACTTTTAACATTATATTGAAACCAACCAATTTTCATAGTTAATGATGTGTCTTAGCATAGAATGGGTAGCTTTTTTTTTTTTACAACCCTAAAACAAGTGTCCTAAGCAAGGGATGTGCCATTGTGGAGTTAGTCATGCATCATGTGGGTTTGATGTATAGAGTTGTCCTGGAAATAATGATATGTGAGAATATGGGTGCAATTTCACGTTTGTTTTTGTTATGGACACTTTCTTTGGAAAGCAATTCCAGCGCAAGGGCAAGAAGGCCCAGCCGGCTGCAAGCACAAGTTAGTTAGGATTCTTTTGTTAAAGATAAATTGGTTTGTTAGATTGGTTTGTTAGTTGGATAGATATCAGGTACTAGTCTTAAGACTATATAACTCTGCCTCTCGGCAGGGATTAGAGATTAGGCAGTAGTTTATCCCTAGAACTCAGAGCCTCTCAAGGAGAGGGCGAGTAGGAGTTGTAAACTACCTGCTAATTATCAGATTGATAAATATAGACCATATCATCTGGTATCTAGATTCATCTTCTTTCCTGCGCCTGAACACCACCTGTTTCCCTGCGCCGGATTTCCATCTGTTCCCCTGCGTCCTGCTCCACCAGCCACAACCCTTCTCCCTCGTCGCCGCCGCTAAACCCACCGCAAACCCTGCCATGGGCGACAAGGTCGTCACCGAGGACCTTCTCAGGGACGCCATGAACGGCCTGGTGTCCAAGGACAAGTTCCAGTCTGACATCGACCGTCTCATCGCCTCTGTCACCGATGTCAACAAGACGGTGGCGACCCTGTCCACCAAGCTCGACGAGCACATGAAGAAGACCGAGCTTGACGCGGGATCCTTCCGCCTAGAGCAGAGCCGCCTCAACACGAAGATCGATAACGTACAGACCCAGATGCTGGAGAAGCAGGGCCGCTTCGACGGCAAGACCTCTTCCTCCGGAGGTGGAGATCCCTACGGGCCGCCGCCGCCGCCGGTGCACAAGCTGCGCTTCCCCAAGTATGATGGCACCGAAGACCCCCTGGGCTGGCTTCACAAGTGCGAGCAATTTTTTCGCTCCCAGGGTACGCCGCCGGCGTAGCGCGTCTGGACGGCGGCCTTTTACCTCGAAGGCGTCGCGAGCCAGTGGTATTTTCGCCTGGAGAAGAACCAGGGCGAGCCGTCCTGGCCGGACTTCGTCGACGGCGTCAACAAGCGCTTCGGCCCCCCAACGTGGAGCAACCCTCTCGGCGAGCTTATGCATCTGCGCTGCTCGGGCACCGTCGAAGAATTTCAGGAGAACTTCCTGACATTGCTGGCGCGTTGCGACGACATCAACGAGAAGCAACAGATCGCGATCTTCTCCGCCGGCCTTCCCCCCCAGATGGGCATTGACGTCGACCTACAGAAGCCTGCTACTCTTGATGACGCCATGTCCCTGGCACGGGCTTTCGAGCGCCGCCTGGCACTGGCCGACGACACAGCTCGTGTCGCGCCGCGCGGCCCACGCGCGCCGCCGCGTTCCGCAGGGGCCACTCCTCCGGCCGCCAAATCCCCCGCGACGCCAACCAGCACGGGTTCTACAGCAGCTAGACCTGAGCATTCCACGGGCCGGGTTCGGGCCGGGCCGAAAAAAACCCGGGTTTTTCGGGCTGAGAAAATCCTGACCATGACCGTCCCATGGGACGTGTCGGGCCTCAGTTTTCGGGCCGGGCTCGGGCCGGGGCGGGCCGCCCGCGCATTTTATAGTGTAAAGTAACTAAAAACAGCATTTCGGGCCGGGCTCGGGCCAAAAAAAAATTTCGCGGGCTTCAAGATCTCTGCCCACGCCCGTCCAGTAAGGTCCGTGGGCGGGCCGGGCCCGGGCCGGGCCAGCGGGCCGGGTCGGGCCGGGCCAAAAATGCTCAGGTATAACAGCAGCAACACCAGGCGCCCCTGTCAAGCCGCCAGCACCAGGCGCGCGCTTCACCCGCCTCTCGCCGGAGCAGATGGCCCAGCGCCGCCTCGACGGCCTCTGTTACAATTGCCCGGAGAAATTCTCCAGGGAACACATCAAGCAATGCACGATGAAAGGCATCTATATCCTGGAGATTGCTGACCGGGAGGAATCAGGGGACGAGCAGCAGGACGACGACATGACGATTTCCGTCTACGCCCTCACCGGCAGCCGCTCCTCTTCGACGCTGCAGCTCGCCACGGTGGTCCATGGAGTTCTGCTCGAGGCCCTGGTGGACTCTGGGTCCACGCATTCATTCGTGGACGCGACGACGGCCGATCGCCTGGGTCTGCGCATTGAGGAACTCCCAGGCCTCACCGTCGGTGTCGCCAACGGCGACCGCGTTCCGGCACTGGGCGTTTGCCGGGACATCTCCATCCGCATCGACGCCGAGGACTTCACTGTTGACCTGTACGTCATCCGTCTTGGTGGCTATGAACTCGTCCTCAGCTGTGAATGGCTTCGTACGCTGGGGCCCATCCTTTGGGATCTCAGCCGCCTCACCATGGCGTTCTGGCGCCACGACCACAAGGTGCATTGGCGCGGCATCTCAACACGCTTCCAGCCGCGTCTCTCCGCCGCCGAGCTTGGGAACCCGCTGGCGCTGCTCCTGGAGGAGTTTGCGGACGTCTTCGTCTCACCCACCGGCCTCCCTCCACCGCGCGCATGCGACCATCGCATCCACCTCCTGCCTGACACCGAACCGGTGGCCGTGCGCCCGTACCGGTACCCGCAGCTCCTCAAGGACGAGATCGAGACGCAGTGCCAGGCAGTGTTGGAGCAGGGCATCATCCGGCCCAGCACAGCGGCGTTCTCCTCTCCGGTTCTGCTCGTCCGCAAGCGCGATGACTCATGGCGCTTTTGTGTGGATTATCGCGCCCTCAACATGAAGACCATCCGGGACAAATTCCCTATTCCAGTGGTGGAAGAGCTCCTGGACGAGCTCAAGGGCGCCTCGTTCTTCTCCAAGCTCGACCTCCGCAGTGGCTACCATCAAGTGCGGATGCACCCCGACGATGTCCACAAGACGGCGTTCCGCACACACCACGGCCACTTCGAGTTTTTGGTGATGCCGTTCGGCCTCACCAACGCGCCATCCACGTTTCAGGCGCTCATGAACGCGGTGCTCCAGCCGTTCCTTCATCGTTGCGTGCTCGTCTTCTTCGACGGTATCCTGATCTACAGCAGGTCCTGGTCCGAGCACACGTGGGTGAGTAAGTTGTTTGGCTACAGCTTTCAGGTGCAGTACAAGCCGGGAACGCAGAACGCCGCGGTGGACGCACTGTCATGACGTGACGAGCAGGAGGTGCACAGCCGCGCTCACGCCATCTCCCGGCCGGAGTTCGAGCTCTTTGACGCCTTCCGCAAGGAGGCCACACAGCTCCCAGAGATCATCACCAAGCGCAAGGAGATTGAGGACGGCACAGCTGGCGCAGCGTGGTCCCTGGTGGACGGCTTCGTTCTCCACCAGGGGCGCATCTTCGTGCCGGCATCTTCAGAACTTTGGCCGCAAGTGTTGGCGACGGCGCACGGCGCTAGGCACGAGGGCGCCCAAAAAACTCTTCATCGTCTCCGCGCCTCGTTCTACAACCCCAACGCCAACAAGCTTGTCCGGGAGTTCGTCAAGGGGTGCTCCGTGTGTCAACGCAACAAATCTGAGCACCTTCATCCCGCTGGGCTGCTGTAACCTTTGGACGTTCCTTCGACCATCTGGAGCGACATCGCCATGGACTTTGTGGAGGGTTTTCCCAAGGTCGGGGGCCGGTCAGTGGTGCTCACGGTTGTCGACCGCTTCTCCAAGATGGCGCACTTCATCCCGCTCAGCCATCCGTATACAGCCATGACGGTTGCCCAAGCATTCTTCGACAATGTGGTCAAGCTCCATGGTCTCCCCTGCTCGATTGTGAGTGACCGGGACCCAGTCTTCACGAGCTCCCTCTGGACTGAGCTCTTTGCGCTATCTGGTGTGCAGCTTCGTCTCAGCTCTGCATTCCGGCCACAAACCGATGGGCAATCAGAGGTGACCAACAGAGTGCTGGGCGTGTACCTGCGCTGTCTTGCGGGAGATCGACCGCGCAGTTGGCTTCGCTGGCTTCCATGGGCTGAGTATTGCTACAACACCTCCTATCAGTCAGCACTACGGGCTTCTCCTTTCAAGGTGGTCTTTGGCCGCGAACCGCCGACCTTAGCATCATATCAGCCTGGTATGGCGCGAGTCGTGGCTCTGGACAAGCAGCTGATACACCGTGATGAGTTCTTGGGGGAGATCAGGGAGCGTCTGCTGCAAGCTCAGGACTTTATGAAGCAATCCTATGACAAAGGCCATCGGGATGTCACTTTTGAAGTGGGAGATTGGGTCTGGCTCCGTCTGCATCAGCGCTCGGCTGTGGCCATCAAGGATAAAGCTGCAGCGAAACTTGCTCCACGATTCTATGGACCATATGAAGTGCTGGAACGTATTGGGTCCCTTGCCTATCGTCTACGCCTGCCGGCCAAGGCCAGAATCCATGATGTGTTCCATGTCGCTTACCTGAAGTTTGAAGGGCCAGCTGCTCCAACTGTGATATCTCCCTTGCCTCCGCTTGTTCATGGCCGGGCTGTTCCAGTACCTGCACAGGTGGTTCGTGCTCGTCCAACACCAGATTCTTGGGACATTTTGGTTCGCTGGGTTGGCCGGGATCATGCTGATGCCACTTGGGAGGAGCTCCAGCAGTTCAAGGACACATACCCAGATTTCAAGCTCGAGGACGAGCTTTTCTGTCAGAAGGGTGGAAGTGTTATGGACACTTTCTTTGGAAAGCAATTCCAGCGCAAGGGCAAGAAGGCCCAGCCGGCTGCAAGCACAAGTTAGTTAGGATTCTTTTGTTAAAGATAAATTGGTTTGTTAGATTGGTTTGTTAGTTGGATAGATATCAGGTACTAGTCTTAAGACTATATAACTCTGCCTCTCGGCAGGGATTAGAGATTAGGCAGTAGTTTATCCCTAGAACTCAGAGCCTCTCAAGGAGAGGGCGAGTAGGAGTTGTAAACTACCTGCCAATTATCAGATTGATAAATATAGACCATATCAGTTTTGCTTTTCACACCCATGAGTTGAATAAGATCATGTGCTTGTGTACTGTGAATCTATGATGGATTAATTGGCATGAATTTTATACGCTATGGGTATGTACTAGATTGTTGATTAGTCACAAGCATACAAACTCGATCTGGGGTGGTGGTTAGAACTTGTACAAACATAAATTTATACCACAGTATGTAATTATGTATTCTTATTACCCTGTTCCGAAGTTAAAGCATTTCTGCATTGCATCTGTGGTCCAAATTTGCTAAGGCCGTTTTTTCACGAGAAATACATAGAGAACTAGGTAGGATGCGACAACAATTTCTCGTGTGGCAATCAGTTATATTAAAATTGGATGTATCATAACCTTCCCATGGTCTTATTTGCTATTACTTTTTATGAATCGACAGGACATTGGTGACTATCAATACTCGATGGAAGACATAACAATGCTTCCCCCCACTACATTCCTAAAAATGGGGGTAAAGCACGAAGGACATGACTTTGGACCCAGCACATTTCATCTGCTCAGGCGGTGTACTGGTATAAGAAGATTGCAGCTGGTGCTACATGGCGGAGGTTTGGAGGTAAAGCTATGTTTGTTTCACTATATATACACAAGTAATAGCTAAGAAAATGACTGGAAACAATATAGCATGCATTTCCCTTTTTTTGCCACAATTTGGCCTGACCATGGGGAATTCCTATTCTTTTTGCTGGTTTGACACTGATGCTCTGCATAGTCTCTATTACAAAATATATGTTTTGCTACCTCCAGTGGCAATAGTTTATCCTGTGATTCACTGACTCTAACAAGGATGCACACTTTTGTTGGTAAGTTGGTATACCATCCTTTCAAATACTGCTAGTAGGTGGAAATTAAACAGCAGTCATGGGAGTTGATTCAGTTTTTGCATCCGGAAGTCCTTTTTCACCAGACAGTTTTGAATAATGTATGTAGGAAAAAGTACTACATTTGTTGCATTTGTTTGATATGACATGCTGCAGCCTTATAGGTAGGGTGTCCAGGTGATGGTACGCACACAGACACAGGAACCATGAACACAATTTTCAGTTGACATATGATTGTTTGTTTATACAGTTGTTGCTGGTGTGAATACTATTGTTTATGGCTATTGATTTCAGAAAACTAAGGATCTGTTCAATTTATAAAGAAAAATATATACTCATAACAACTAAATTTGTGCAATTAATTGTCTTGAAACAACTTATCAATGATATTCGTTGGTTAAAAAATGTTGATGACATATACTTGGTGTCTGGAATCCATTGTACTGTCGGTTATCTTCTTTCTTATGTAACTTTACAATACCAGTCAGTCACTCAGTCTTAACATGCTCCTTGTTCCATGTACAGTACTCTGCATGTCAGTCAGGCTGCAATTGTGATCAACCAACAGACTGGAAAGCTGAGGAACTCTCGTTGAATTGCCTTGAAAAAGTAGAGCTCACTGACCTGAAAGGAGCTGATCATGAAGTTGTTTTCGAGGAGCGACTATTCAGTTGGGCGACGGTGTTGAAGAAGATTAGAGTGACTTTCCACTATTCGGTCAGTAAAAGCAAAGCAAGGGAGCTCCTCCAAACATTATCAAGCTTCTCCAGGTCAGAAACGCTCGTGGAGTTCTACATGTATCACGATAATAAGGTGTCGACGTACTTGCTTGCCCCAGAAGCCAAAGAATTATCACTGATTAGTCGCAAAAAGTACTATTTTTAGCCTTCATTTTTTCTCTGGATATGTTGTTCTATGCTACAGTTAAACATTGCAATGCCAGCTTATCTTTCAAGATGTTGCAATGGATTGTGCAGGCTGTATCGCACATGAAGTACTGATGTTCAGTGTATCATCCCAACATTCTCTTGCTGAAATGGTTAGGATGTACTGATGAGATCATACATTGCACGAATACTCAAATTAGGGAAGATGAAGATAAATAAACATGAACGAAATTGAAATGGTCGAAATGCAATGATATTTAGACAATTTGAAGCAAGTTTGCATGTCGGTAAAAATGAACATTTGACTCCTCTTTCGTGTGGGTTTTATGGTTTTAGCTGAACTGTGGGTTTATGGTTTTGGAGCATTATGTTGATTCATCGTCTCGGAGTATGTTGTTTGAGTTAGGTTATACGGCATATGCGTGTGATGTACAATGCTGACTTCCTGTAAGCTTTTTCCTGTGTTTTGCCGAATAGTTCCCCTGAATTTTGTGTGCAAGACTAAGTAGGTTCTTTGTTCATGAAGACATGAACCAGGAGTTCACGCAGCTTCCTCTTTCGACAGATGAAATGTAGTAACTCATCATTTTTTCTTTCGTACTTATGATTTTGATTTCTTCCATGATTTTTTTTCTACATCTCACGCCAATGAATTCGAAACTTTATGCAGTGCTCTAAAAGCACATCCCTTGGATAGACCTGTATAGATGGGTCTGAAATGCCAATCTAAGCTTATTCAGAATGTACGGTGCAGTTCTGGTTACGCTTGGATCGCCAGTTGCATCTTTTAATCGGTGTTCCTAATAGCAGAAGCATGGTCGTAGAAAGCTATTATTCGAATCCAATTTATCGCTTTTGTACTGTAAAAACATACATGCTGCTAAATTAATCGTGGTAAAAGAATTAAAATTCGAATTTCAAATATTCACAAAAGAATTCAAAATATCGTCCTTACTTCACCTAGGCCGTCTCACTGACCCAAAAAAAAAAAAAAACTATGATGGGCTGTAATCTCGTCTGGGGGCTCTGAGTATGAAAAGCCCAGTGTGAACCCTAACCTCTCCTCCCCCGATCTCACTGTCACATGGCGCAGAGCGGCGGCGGCGGCGGCGGCGGAATCGCCGCCACGCGCGCGAAGCTGTCCTCCTCCAGCGCCGGCGCCGGCGCCTTAGAGGATCGCCTCAGCGCGCTCCCCGACGACGTCCTCGTCCTCATCCTTCTGCGCCTCGGCACCACAGCAGAGGCGGTCCGGACCAGCGTCCTCTCCCGCCGCTGGCCCCGCGTCTGGCACCTTCTCCCGAAGCTCGTCTTCGAGCGCGCCCCCGACGGTCACCGCATCCGCGAGGTACTCGTCGCCCCTGACGCGCCCCCGCCTCTCCGCAGCATATCCGTCTGCATCTACTCCATCACCGACACATTGGGGGCCTGGCTCCCCGATGCCGCGCGCCGCCTCTCGGGTGATCTTTTCTACTACAACTTCACGGAGAAGGAGGAGGAGGAGGAGGAGGAGGACGAAGAGGGAGAGGGGAACGAGGACCAGGCTGGTGAGACAGGTGTCATTCAGCTGCCCTGCTTCGAGAACGCGACCGGAATTTTCCTCCGCCTAGGGAATCTTGGCCTCTCTTTGCCATTCGCCGGCACATTCGCCTGCCTCGTCAAGCTCTCACTCGGTTGCATCCGACTCCATGGCTCATGTGAGCTTGGTGATGTGGTATCCCAGCGCTGCCCAAGCTTGCAAAGTCTCATGGTCAATAACGCCAGTGGTGTGGACAAGCTCACCATCCACTCGGAATCTCTTCTGCAAGTGGACCTGGGGTGTCTGAATGGGTTGCGGCAGCTCACTGTTGTTGCGCCTGGGCTCAAAGGATTGAAATTGTATAAGTCTTTTGTCCACAATCAACCAGTAGCGGACATTTCGGCCCCTCAGCTGGTGTTACTGGAGTGGAGGGATTCATATGATCCAAGCTCTGTCCACCTTGGCAATTTTGGACAACTGCAAATGCTAAGTACTGACGATGTATTTGTATATTGTGAGCATGACTCTGAACATAATAGCGGCATTCTAAAGCTCATGCAGCAGTTTCAATCCGTCCAAACTCTTAGTTTCACACTCTTCTATCCATGGGTGAGTTTCTCATCTTTGATAGCAATCAATTATTGCTGATCAAGTAAATGTGGTGAAACAACTTTGGACATATAAAGTTTTAAGCCTTAGTTTAGGAAAATCAGCTTCACTTTAACATTATATTGAAACCAAGCAAGTTTCATAGTTAATGATGCGTCTTAGAATGGATAGCTTCTTTTTACAACCCCGAAACAAGTGTCCTAAGCTAGGGATGTGCTGTTGTGGAATTTGTCATGCATCATGTGGGTTTGATGTATAGAGTTGTCCTGGAAATAATGATATGTGAGAATATGGGTGCAGATTCACATTTGTTTTGCTATTCAGTATTCACACCCATAAGTTGAATAAGATTATGTGCTTGTGTACTGTGAATCTGTGATGGAGTAATTGGCATGAATTTATACGCTATGGGTATGTACTAGATTGTTGATTAGTCACAAGCATAGAAACTCGATCTGGGGTGGTGGCTAGAACTTGTACAAACATAAATTTATACCCACACGGTATGTAATTATGTATCCTTATTACCCTGTTCCGAAGTTGTTAAAGCATTTCTGCATTGCATCTGTTGTCCAAATTTGCTAAGGCCGTTTTTTCACGAGAAATACATAGAGAACTAGGTAGGATGCAACAACAATTTCTCGTGTGGCAAACTGGCAATCAGTTTTCAGTTACTTGAAAATTGGATGTATCATGACCTTCCCATGGTCTATTTGCTATAACTTTTTATGAATTGACAGGACATTGGTGACTATCAATACTCGATGGAATACATAACAATGCTTCCCCCCACTACATTCCTAAAAATGGGGGTAAAACACGAAGAACATGACTTTGGACCCAGCACATTTCATGTGCTCAGGCGGTGTGCTGGTATAAGAAGATTGGAGCTGGTGCTACATGGCGGAGGTTTCGAGGTAAAGCTATGTTTGTTCACTACACAAAGTAATAGCTAAGAAAATGATTGGAACAATATAGCATCCATTTTCCCTTTTTTTGCAACAATTTGGCCTGACCATGGGGAATTCCCATTCTTTTTGTTGGTTTGACACTGATGCTCTTCTCCAAAGTCTCTATTACAAAATATATGCTACCTCCAGTGGAAATAGTTTATCCTGCGATTCACTGACTCTAACAAGGATGCACACTTTTGTTGGTAAGTTGGTATACCATCCTTTCAAATACTGCTAGTAGGTGGAAATTAAACAGCAGTCATGGGAGTTGATTCAGTTTTTGCATCCGGAAGTCCTTTTTCACCAGACAGTTTTGAATAATGTATGTAGGAAAAAGTACTACATTTGTTGCATTTGTTTGATATGACATGCTGCAGCCTTATAGGTAGGGTGTCCAGGTGATGGTACGCACACAGACACAGGAACCATGAACACACAATTTTCAGTTGACATATGATTGTTTGTTTATACAGTTGTTGCTGGTGTGAATACTATTGTTTATGGCTATTGATTTCAGAAAACTAAGGATCTGTTCAATTTATAAAGAAAAATATATACTCATAACAACTAAATTTGTGCAATTAATTGTCTTGAAACAACTTATCAATGATATTCGTTGGTTAAAAAATGTTGATGACATATACTTGGTGTCTGGAATCCATTGTACTGTCGGTTATCTTCTTTCTTATGTAACTTTACAATACCAGTCAGTCACTCAGTCTTAACATGCTCCTTGTTCCATGTACAGTACTCTGCATGTCAGTCAGGCTGCAATTGTGATCAACCAACAGACTGGAAAGCTGAGGAACTCTCGCTGAATTGCCTTGAGGAAGTAGAGCTCACTGGCCTGAAAGGAGCTGATCATGAAGTTGTTTTCGTGGAGCGACTATTCAGTTGGGCGACAGTGTTGAAGAAAATTAGAGTGACTTTCCACTATTCGGTCAGTAAAAGCAAAGCAAGGGAGATCCTTGCTCGGGAAGCTATCCTTGACCATGGGGAATTCCCATTCTTTGTGTTGGTTTGACACTGATGCTCTGCTCCAATGTTTCTATTACAAAATATATGTTTTGCTACCTCCAGTGGCAATAGTTTATCCTGTGACTTACTGACTCTAACAAGGATGCACACTTTTGTTGATAAGTTGGTATACCATCCTTTCAAATACTGCTAGTAGGTGGAAATTAAACAGCAGTCATGGGAGTTGACTCAGTTTTTGCATAGAAAAGTCCTTTTTCATCAGACAGTTTTAAATAATGTATGTAGGAGAAAGTACTAAATTTGTGGCATGTCTTATATGACATGTTGTAGCCTTGTAGGTAGGGAGTCCAGTTGATGGTACGCACACAGGAACCATGAGCACAAAAATTTTCAGTTGACGTATGATTATTTATACAGTTGTTGCTGGTGTGAATACTATTATTTATGGCTATTGATTTCACAAAAGCTAAGGATCTGTGCAGTTAAACTATAGTCATAACAACTGAAGTTGTGCAATTAATTATCTTCAAACTTGTCAATGCTATTCGTTGGTTAAAAGATGTTGATGACATATGCCTGGTGTCTGGAATCCATTGTAATGTCTGGTTCTTTTTTTCGATGTAATTTAACAATACCAGTCAGTCTTAACATGCTCCTCATTCCATGTACAGTACTCTGAATGTCAGTTAGGCTGCAATTGTGATCAACCAACAGACTGGAAACCTGAGGAACTCTCGCTGAATTGCCTTGAGGAAGTAGAGCTCTATAAACTGAAAGGAGCTGATCATGAAGTTGTTTTCGCGGAGCGACTATTCAGGTGGGCGACGGTGTTGAAGAAGGTTAGAGTGACTTTCCACTATTCAGTCAGTAAAAGCAAAGCAAGGGAGATCCTCCAAACATTATCAAGCTTCTCCAGGTCAGAAACGCTCGTGGAGTTCTACATGTTTCACGATAATTTGATGTCGACGTACTTGCTTGCCCCAGAAGCCAAAGAATCATCACTTATCACCGATTAGTTTTGTTGCAAGGAATCAAGTAGTACTTTTAGACTTCATTTTTCCTCTGGATATGTTGTTCTACGCTGCAGTTAAACCTTGCAATGCCAGCTTATCTTGCAAGATGTTGCAAAGGAATCAGTCGCATTGTGCGGGCTGTTGGTTTTTACGTATTGTGGTTTCAGTGTGTCGCATATGAAGTACTGATGTTCAGTGTATCAACCCAGCATTTACTTGCTGAAATGGTTAAGATGTACTGAGGTCTGAGGAGGTCATGCATTGCATAGTCACAAAAGGGAAGATGAAGGTAAACATGAACGGAATTGAAATGGTCGAAATGCAATGATGTTTAGACAATGTGAAGCAAGTTTGCGTGTCTTATCGGTGAAAATGAACATTTGACTTTTTTTGTGTGTGTGTGTGGGGGTGGGGGGGGGGGGGTGTGGAAATCAGCACCAACTAGAAAACTTGCGCGCCTTTGCCGCGTGGTGCGCATAGCGGGCTAGCCTGTGGTTGTGGCATTGTTGTTGGCCAATGTCTTTCCTTGTACAAAAGTTTGTAATAAAACTTGAGTAATTACTCATAGAAGAACAGCAATGCATATTTCGCATTAATGCCAGCATGACAATACTTTGAACAGTGACATGGATTTTAATCTAATGTGTTTGGATCTGATTTTGATGTTACAGTAATTAAGGCTTCTTGCTAAGATCAGTAGAGGGGTGGGTACCAATACCGGCTTGTTTGCAGAACTTAAATTAGTACTAACTCAAAGGCTATACTTGCAATTCTTGTGCCTCCATAGTACTTTCAAAGAAAAGTATAGGTTTTTTATGAAGACATTAGATTACATATACTGCATTGACATAAAATTGATATTGTGGGGGATATAATATAGAATATAACAAAATAGTGTATATCAAGCCGGTATTAATATATTTTAGGCATATGGTGCCTATCAAAGTATCATTTTTTAGATAAAAGCTGGACCTGCCGGTATCAACCTAAACAAGATTTAGTAGCTTTTCTCTGAAATTGATCTTCTCACTGGTATTTTTAACTCCAAGTAGAAACAGTTAAACAATTTATTTGAAACAATCACCGGACACATTTGAGGACCAAGTGATGTTATCAGAGTAAATTATAATTAGTATAGCTAGAGAAAGGATCAAATTAATGGATCATACATGTAAGTCTTTTACTAGTTAGACTTTTTGTTTGTTCTTTTGTAAATATTTGAAGTGGCATTATAAAGAATATATATTAGTAGGTAAATTTTCCTTTTGTAGGACCTCTTTGAGGTGAAATTATACCTCAGAATTCAGAGCTCAAGTTGAAATTGCAGAAATTGGCATGTCAAATTTTACCAAAACAAGCAGTTTCAGACATTGCATTGTTGCTATCAATATAACATGTTTTAAACTGGCAGTACATAGGTAGGACAAAAAAAAGATAGTTTGTTTTGTGATATAACTCAGTAATATGTGGTATAATTCATCAAACCATTTAGTGAGATCTCAACTGTAGGAGACATCTCTAACTATAGACGTAGTAGGAAAACGTCCCACTGCATAGAGATGGGCTGAACCTTCAAAAAAATGATTCCCTCGTTTCAGAAAATATCAAGACTTTGGACAACAGTCTTAATCAAAGATATGAAGTTATAGTAGCAAACCATCACTCAAGGCAAGCACAAAGAATTAGTCTGAAACTGCGGAGGAACAGTCCCCCTAAAGATCCTTCTTTCTTGAACTCTTCCGTAGTTCCGTACCTGCAACCTGCCAGCGTCAGGCTCAATTCAGCTTATCACTGCAAATTCTAGTATCTGCAGCAACGAAACAAGATGGAGCCTCTGTATCCATGCATTCTTTGAGGCAGGTAGCAGTAACATAGATGAATTTGAGAAGACAGGAACGGGACTGACTGACCAGCGGGAGGAGACGACGATGGGGCAACGACTACAATGTTGGCGGAGGCAGTGACCTCAGAATCTATAGCGGAGTTCTAGCGGTCCCGGCTGGCGTTCCCTCGAGCGGATCTAGGGCGAGGGAACCGCTCCGCCGCGTGGGAAAGACAAGCTCCACGTAGTGCGCACTGCGCACCAAGAGGGCCGCCGCCAGAACATCGAAATCGTCGTCATCTTGCCCAGCCTTCAAATCGAATCCGCAGCTGGCTCTGCTACATCTCCACCGATGGGGATCAGCAGTGCAGAGGGGCGCTCAGTCGCTCACGCTGCCGGCCGGCTGTGGGTCCGCAACCTGAGAAGTCGTAGATGGCCGATGGGAAACGGGAAGCATCGAGAGCCGGCTTGAGACCCTGCGAGCGACTGCGACCGTAGATGGGAGATCCTATGGAGAAGAATCATAGGCGACGTGGCTTAATGATATGGCCGAGTTTGGACTCAGGATTCGGTATTTAGAGATGAGCATCGGGCCGGCTATAAACATATGAATTTGACAAAATGTGTAGAAAAACTCTTGCGTAAAACGGTTGTAAGGAATTTTTTTCTCCATCTTTTACCAAGTTACTAGTGGAAGTGCACGTGCGGCGCGCACGTGTTTAAAAAAATTAGAACACAAAAAAGTTAGCGCGTGTTTCGATAATCAAGAAATCAAGAACAAATAATACATTTTCCAAAAAAAATATCACGACCACGCATTATTCAAATATCACGACTCATATCATCTATAATCTAGTAAATATAATATAGATTATAAGCTATAATAATTCAAAATCATCTTGCACACTAAACATGAATCTATGACAATAATGCAGAAATTAAACTACGGCTATTACAGCAAACAAACTTACCGCGGATCCATGTTTAATTGCAAGGGCTCCACCCAAAGTCAAGAAACTGACAGATGCAACTATCGTGGTCATCCCCATATTTGCATCCATCTCAACTCTGATCCCTCTATGTATACCGCGACAGCAATTGGATGTATCACACAAAGAAAGATGTGTGCCTATATATATATACATATATACGGAACCCACAAATCACCTCATAATCTGTAGGTGATTGGCTGACAAATTGTCTTCCCAAAAGTGCATGGTTAATTTCCAAAAGAAAATAGAGATTCATGGGTATGTGTATTTTTTTTCTTTGGAAAGGAATCACACAAAGAAAGATACGTGCATATATATATACGGAACCTACATATCACCTCATAATCTGCAGGTGATTGGTTGAATTTTTTTTCCCCAAAAGTGCATAGTTAATTTCCAAAAGAAAATAGAGATTCATGGGCATGTGTATTTTTTCTTTGGAAAGGAAACGAAATTGTCGGGATGGTGCTGGTGCAGAAGATCCCGCAGGATTAGATCCTGCCGCCGCCGTAGCGGGATCCGAGGGCGATCCTGTCGCTGATGGACGCCCACCACGTGGCTTCCTCTGGTTGGCGCGGATGCGATCAGCTGGCCCGACAACGCGGGAACTTGCCGCGTGTCGTCATCGCACTGTTGGAGCAGGCGACGTCACTGACAGCAAGGCGGATACGATTGGAACATTGGCCTGACAGCAGCGATCCCAGCGCGATTGACGCTGGTTTTGATGCGGATTCACTCCGGGATTCACGCCGACGATTCGTGTTGATGTTTCTGCTGCAGTTTCTCATGTTTACTATCAAGTTTTTCTTGTTTATTTAGAAAAATCAATAGTGCTTTCACCATTTGACATAAATATTATTATGACAAGGGAATTTTGCTTCCCACAATCTCCACACCGAACAGACTGAACAACAATGATATTTCGATCAAAAATTCTATCAACTAAATTTTGGAAATCTCAGATTTTTTTACCGACCTCAGATTTAAACTGCAACTACAGATGCAATCTTTTCATAAAAAATGACAGTCATATTGTCGTATACCCGCATACACAATCAGGAAGCAACAATCCATGACCGGATGATAATAATAAAATATAACACATCATACATATCATACATATAGTTCCTGGTTCTTAAAAAACATTAAAATATATACAGCTTAATAAGTAACACACCTCATCACTCCAAGACATCCCTATATACAATGTTTTTCGTGCTCTTCCCAGTCGGGTCTATCTGAGTGTTTCTTCTAGCAAGAACCCATGTAGTCTCACGTGAAACACCCCTGGATAATGCTACATACAACTGTCCATGTGTAAAAACAGGCTCAGGTAGACAGATACCTACATGTGGAATTGTCCGGCCTTGTGCTTTGTTGATGGTCATGGCGAAGCTCAACCGGATCGGAAACTGCTTCCGCTTAAACTTGAAGGGGGGAGAGAGATCTTCTGATGGTGACATTGGTATCCTTGGTATGAAGACCCTCTTTCCAGCATGTTGTCCGTTGACAATCTCAACATCAAGAGAATTTTTCATAAACCCTCTGACGATCAGCCTTGTTCCATTGCAAAGCCCATTGTGTGGGTCCAAGTTCCGTAATAGCATGGCAGGACAATTCTTCTTGATAGTCAGCTCGTGAGCAGGCAATCCATTTGGTGTTAGGGAATTGAGAAAATCCTGAGGGTAGTTGTTTTGTGGATCATCCTCTACCTCATCAAAGCTGTAATACACATGTTTGGTACATGGGAATCTTTCAATCATAAGTGCATTGACTGCATCAACATGCTCATTCCTACTTGAAAGGATAGCCCGCTCGCGCATATATGTTGTCGATGCACAATTTTCAGACAAGTTGGGGAATACACGGTCGATGAGCGCATCAATAGAAATATCATCTGAAGGAGAATCAACCAATATGTCATCAGGTAATCGAACATATTCTTCCTCGTTTGTTTCCTCAGTACCATTCGCAATTCTCAACAGATATTCTGCGAACCATTTGTCGGACTGCGCTCTCATGTTTTGTGTCAACCTCATGTGACGAACACTTCCCCATATATATGACCTGAGCAATGTAGCATCAGTGATTTGTGCTCATGTACCACGTGTAACAACAAGCAGTACCTGTCTGAAATCACCACCAAACAACATGACCTTTCCGCCGAATGGTTGTGTGCATTCCATTATATCCTGCAATGACCTATCGAGCACTTCAACACATTGTCTCTTGGTCATGGCCACCTTATCCCATATTATCAAAGATGCTCTCCTAAGCAATTCAGTAGTACCACTTTGCTTTGTAAAGCCACACATACAACTATCATCCATTTTGATTGGAATTATAAATCTAGAGTGAGCAGTGCGTCCACCAGGCATGATGGATGCAGCTATACCTGAAGTTACCGTAGCAACAACAATAAGCCCCATAGAACGTATCTTTGCAATCAAAGCTTTGTAAAGATATGTCTTGCCATTACCACCAGGACCATCGACAAAGAAAACCCGGCCTTTAGCCTTCATAACATGGTCCATTATTTCCTCAAAACATGAACTCTGTTCTGCATTAAGAGTACCAATAATGGATAGATGCTCTTCTTCGTAACCGAGCTTCTGCTCCTTGGTTAGTTCCCTGTAGTGGTCTCTTGTGCGTTGCTCGACTGCAAACACACACACACACACACACATATATATATATATATATTAAAATACAACATGCTATACCTAGGTAACTATATGTAAAAAATACAACATGCGGAGGAATTGTGAAGTTATAATAGTGTTACCTAAAACTATAAGTTTTGGAAGGCCGTAAATCTTAAGTTCTTTTCCCATGGACATAAGATGAAAGGATATATCTCGAAGTACCATTTGCTCAACCAAAGCTTTGTTATCATTATCACGACTGAAGTCCTCAGACAACGAATCAAAGTGCTTGTCCCAAAGAAAACATAGGTTGCAATATTCACAAAAAATCATTATAGTGGCAAATAGTCTACGAAAAGCAGAAGGAAATTTGACCAATGCACATTCTGATAGACACTCGTCCAATGATTTATCAGTGTCCACAAAACCCTTGGCTTCTGCAGCTTCCCTGAATGAGTCACATATAATACCATGCCAAGTCCGCATATCCTCAAAAGAGGTTGCCCCTCTAACATGGTTCAACATAACCCGAAGGAAGTACCTATCACCCTCATTGATATTAACATACACCAATCTTCCAATCTGCAACCTTTTCTTCTGCACTCTAGGTTTCCAAAATTTCCCAGCCTTGTTCCACGTGAAATGTTCAGAAAACTCCTTATACAATAATTTGCGGGCTGTGGGAATTATTGCATTCATATTGAAGTACTCAGTGAGCATCAACTTTTGAGACTTAGCACGTTCAATAACATCACGAAGGTCATCTGTATCCTTGTATGCGACCATGTGCATACCAGGTAGATGTACTTGAAGCTGCAAAACAAGTGGCCACATTGAATATAATTTAAAACCAAACAACCTATAAACTGCCTCTATAGCAGTAATCATCCTTGCATCACGGTATTGCTTGATCTCATTGATCACCCTCTGCTCATTACCATTAGCATCCACTGTGAAAGAAGTTCGATCATGTCCCTTATATATATACTTGTATAGATACTTGACAGATTTTATGCTGCTACAAATCTCAACATTGATATGGCAGTTATACCTCATCAGCAAAACTGGATTGTAAGGTACCACCCACCTATTATCCAATTCCTTCTCTCTAACCTTAACTTTATGTCCATCTTCCCTTCTTCTATAAATCAGGTACGTGTCCTTCCCTTGCTGTGTTTTCTCATAAAACTGGCGAGGATACCAGAAACGACATTGACCGTCGACCATGCATGGACAATTCCTGTTAAGAACTCCACAAGGCCCATGAATCATATGCTTGATAACAATCTCTTGTAAACAAGGATACTTATTGGGATCTGGAATCTCCGCTGATATATACCTATCATAATCATCCGGGCTTCTTAATTTGCTTTCTGACTCCATAACCAATAAGAAGTGTTCATGGGGTAGTCCTCTCTTCTGGAATTCCGTGACATGTGCCCATGCAGCCACTGTACCCAGGTGACCCTTCTTGATCAAAAATGTGTGGAGATCCAGTAACTTAGCATGGTACACCCTTGCAACAACATCAGGACGGTCTTGTGGTGTCTATCCAGGATACAACTCGGCTACTATTTCATCCCAATACGGATTGCATGTCATAGTAAACAAAAAATTTGGTTTACCATACCGTGCGACCAAGGACATTGCATCCATGAACCTAGACTGAACATCACGATCACTCCCTGGGAAATGTTTACTCAATACAATCCTTTTCCCTGCCTTGGATGCATCAGCTTCGCCGGTGGCAAGAGTGTCAAGTAGCCCCTAGTCACATACAAGATCAAGTAAATAAGTAATTAGTTTACTTTAGTCTGATTTAAAGGAATTTATGACAAGATCAAGTAAATAAGTAGCCCCTAGTCACATACAAGATCAAGTAAATAAGTAATTAGTTTACTTTAGTCTGATTTAAAGGAATTTATGACAATATCTATATAAGAAAAACTGGTCACCGGATAAAGGTCGTCACGAATCAATGCCTGGTGCTCCTTCTTGGAGTACCAGTCTAGACGCATTGAATCCACCTTGACATACCAATCAACCAACAATTGTTGGAATAGACGACCACCATGGTGCAATACGTTGTACTGGCCATCACGAATCTGAAGTTTATAACACTTGTATTCCCGAGCACTGACCCAAATACGTGAAGTCCCAGATTCTAACAAACATGCATAAGATTAAGTATCTTTATGTATTCAAAAAGAGTAAGAGAATTTGACAACAACAACAACAACAACAAAGCCTTTTGTCCCAAGCAAGTAGTAAGAGAATTTGACACAAAATTATATTAGTTGCATATACCTAGTCCCTCCACTTCACCATAAATGTCATCCTCAACATCAATAGCATGATCGCCGCCTACAAATAAACATACACAATCATTTTACTAATACATTATTTAATTTACATTAACATACCATGAAGTAGACCAAGGTAGAAATGATGTTTGACAAACCTTCTGTGTCAACGAACAACCCTTCCGTATCATCATGAGCATCTATAGTTATGCCTGAGAAAATATGCAGTGCATGATGATTATGATAATTTTATTTTGTATAGTAGTGCATAAAAGTGTATCGTATTTATACCTTCATCCACCGATCTGTCACAATCATCATTTCCAGGCTCCTCCGTATTCCCACCAGCTAAATCTATGCCAAAGGTAGCAGTATAACAAGTTTAGAATAATTAACAAAGGATAACCAATGTAAAAACACAAATTCTCATAAGGATGCAATAAGTACAAATTTTAATTGCACAAACCTGTCCTTTTACGCTTGGTGTATTTCCTTTTTTGGCTTTGATGGTGGTGAAACTCTATACTTGATCTTTTTGTCCTCCCATCCAGTCTCACCATGTGGGAAAAACAGTGGGTATGCTAAAGGATCATAACACCCGTAATATGCCCTAATGTAGTGCGCATCATTTTCTTTTCCATAGATAACAATGCTACGATCGAACCTATGTTGTGGATCAGTTCCATCAACCCAAATAGCAGCGACTTGATCCATGGCTGGTGCATTATACCTCCTCTGATCAACAGAAATGCTAGTATTCAGTGCTATGGTGTACTCTTGAATGTTTGCAACTATCCCTAACCTTGTGAAGACCTGAACATATGGGTTATCCCGTTGTAGAACAGACCTTACTGACCGAATCAGGTTTTTATCGAGATTGGGTGACCTCTTAACACGATGCGCAATACTATCATCAGTATCGTGAAAGTAAAGCTACATATGACGTGGCCCTTGAGCACTTGCTGTGACTGGATCCAACTTGTGATACATTTGGCCGTGAGCCTTGAAACAATACACACCACTTCCCTTTGCAGATGCTAAACGTCGATCGATAGAAACCCCAAAACCGGTGAAAGAGAAGTGTGAGTTGAAATAGCGAATGTGCTTTCTGAAATACCTTGCATCCTTATCGGTTAGGCTTGTAAACAATCGACGTATTTCAGAAGGCAGTTCAGGCATATATATATATATCCACCTTCCCTTTCCTGCAGCAAAATGAAGGTCCTTCACCAGGGAATCTCTTTGCACTGCAGAATTCACAGTTCTTCACTTTCCTTAAAACATGATGCTTCTTGGGAAGGCTATTGTAAACTCCATCATAAGGATCCACTCCGATTGGAACCATGTCAGGATCCCTACGATAATCAAACTTAATGTCTGCAAAGAAAAAGCAACATAAAGTATGTTTTTAAATTTGTAAAGAACACGATATAAAATATAAAATATCAAAGTATCAATTAAATAAAAATAAAGCTGACCTCGTTGATAATACACCCGAGCTTCATCATCATCTAACATGTCATCACATTCTTGGGCAGGATCCATATCATCTAAATCATTCTCTAGTGATCGGAAACAACACAGAACATGTATTTAATATACCTTTTTATGGTAGTGTGTTTAAACAGGATTATAGATATGTGCTGTACCTTCAACACATTGTAGAGGATCATCAGGTTCCCATATAGACGTCTTTGGTTCTGACTATTTTCTGACAGAACTCCTTGTCACCTGACCGGAACCCAATTCTGTCATTCCAGACTGCAATGTTCCCAAAGGGGTTTGTACAAAACATCCTACAACATTTTAAATAATCATTAGGTTATAAAATAGCTCTGAACAAGACAGCAAATAATACCTTCATTCAGAGTTGATTGACTACTTCGAGCATCAATAGTTCTTGCTATTTTATGTTGCCTTTCAGACTCTGATAGACAAGCATATCATTTCCTTTCTCTTAACCTCCTCATTTCATCCGGAGGCGTTTCTACAAAAACACATTTTTTATCTAAAATTTAACCCATCAAAACAATAAAGAAATCAACAACGGGTTATAAATGCCTAACCTGCAGTAGAATTGGTTATAACGGATTGCTCGCTACAAATGCCAGCCCCTAATTAACAAACGGGACAAAACACAAAATTGTTTAGACATTCTCATACCAACACATTTTGGAAAAGCATGCAAAAGTAACCACAATCCATACCAGGAGTAGTAATTTGGACAGGAGTAACATCATCTTGATCGTTTGATCGCTGGTAATTTGATGCACCGTATTCCATATGATTTCCTGTTGCCATATATTAGATGCGTTGCTCCTAGTAATTTAATTTATTTAACACAAAAAACACATAAATAGACGCTGAAACCAAACCTACATGGACATAACTGCTCGCAACTCGATGTTTTACACAACTGGGTGTATATGTGGTGTTCCTACTAAGCCAGCCTTCTCTGAGATCACCAGCATCATCATCTGCAGCATTAAAACATAAAGAGAGCACCCTCTAAATGAAAATTCATCAGCAACGTGAAAGGCAAGGTCCACATGATTACTTGGTATAACCGTTGTGTGTTCAACTGTATTGGACGGTGGATTAACTGATTCTCTTGCTAGCTTTTTACACTGGTAATCAGCTCTTCTCTTTGCATTAATCTCCAACCTTATCTCCATGGGCATGCTTGCATATATTCCCGGTCTTTTTTGTGCTTTATCTTCCTCGCCGTCTGTATGATTAAAAACCAAATATGAGCACTGGCTAGTATCGTTTGAGTTCATGAGTAACACGAGAGGTAAGGATAGTTCACGATATTATTACCTGGTATGGCTGCTTGAGCTTCTTTTTCCTGCTTTTTACGGTGGTAATCAGCCCTTCTCTTTGCATTAATCTCCAACCTTCTCTCCAAGGGTATGCTTGCATATCTCCCTGGTTGTTTTTGTGTTTTATCTTCCTCGCGTTCTGTATGAATAATAAAAAAACAAATATGAGCACTGTTGGCAGGTATCGTTTGGGCTCATGAGCAGCACGAGAGGCAAAGTTCACGATATTACCTGGTATGACTGCTTGATCTTCATCTTTGCTGGACGACATATTCTCTGTTCTAGATTCTTTTCCCTGCTTCTTACGTTGGTAATCAGCTCTTCTCTTTGCATTAATCTCCAACCTTCTCTCCACGGGGATGCTTGCATATCTTCCTGGTCGTTCTCGTGCCTTCGGTTTATTTTGATCAGCAGAAACAATAGAATCATCTACAAGCAATTTCAGAATTTTTTTCAGCAGCAACAATAGATTCATCTGCAAGCAATTTCAGCAACAACAGGCACTAGCCTCAGAGTGGCGGAGGACGGAAAAAAATTGTCGATGTATGGCGACGTTCAAAAATAAAAATTCACAGGAGCAGCACACCCAATAACAAGAGTAAAACCCCTGGCGGAGGAGGAAGTAGCCGTGGCCGATCACGAACAAACAAGATGGATAAACGATCACATACCTTCTGCTGGTCTCTTCACACCACGACCACGTCGGACATCTTGGTTGTTGGTCACGTCACGAAGGGGAGCTCCACGGTCCATCCAACTCCGCCGTGCTCCACGTTTCCACGACGAGAGGAAAGAAAGGAAGCACTGGAAGGAAGGGAAGGGAGGGGTTTTAGGGGAAGGCACCAAGCAAGGAAGGAAGCAAACTCGCTGCGGTGGACGTTGCATGCATGACGGGAGGAAGGAAAGGAAGCAAGGGAAAATAAGCTATGGAAGGAAGGGAACACCACGGAGTCAATCAACGTGCCAAGAAAGGAAGGAAGGTGTCACACCGCGGCGTCAAAGGAAGGAAGGAAGGAAAGGAAGGGAGGGGTTGGGAGGGGTTTTAGGGGAAGGTGCCAAGAAAGAAAGGAAAGGAAGGGACGGGTTTTAGGGGAAGGCAGTCAATCAAGGCGCCAAGCAAGGAAGGAAGCAAATGTCATCCAACTCGCTGCGGTGGACGTTGCATGCATGACGGGAGGAAGGAAAGGAAGCAAGGGGAAAATAAGCTATGGAAGGAAGGGAACGCCGTGGAGTCAATCAACGCGCAAAGGAAGGAAGGAAAGGAAGGGAGGGGTTTTAGGAAAATCAAGGAAGGCAAGCCTCTGGGGCCACCGCGGCGGGTATCAGAGGCGGGTAAGGGCGAGGCAGGTGAGAAAAAATAAGTGTTTGGGGCAGAAACATTTTAGAAAGTGCGGTTTTTTTTCGTTTTCGCTACAATAGGCAGCGAAATCTTTCCTTTTGTGAGAGGTCCGAGCTGCCAGGTGGGTCCTCTGTGAGAGGTGGGTATGTTTCCCCTTGGGTGAGAAAAGTTTTCAATTCTCTCAACTTTTATAGTATAGATAAATTTGGTTTTATAGAAACATTATGCACGTGTACTTTGGCAAGGCTGCTGCGAATTAGGCCCACAAATGCTTCGAGCCTGAGGCCCAACAGCAGCAGCATCCCCTCCCGATCTAAAAGATTTTTTAATATATTTTTTTAATCATTTTGCAAAATTATACGACCGTTTGAAAATTTATCAGATTTGGCAATCAACCGCCGTGCGCCAAGGCGATTTGATCGTACATGGCGGTTGGCGGCGGCCCACGGCGGTTGGGCCTAACCGCCATGGGCCACGGCGGCTAGGTTGAAACGCCGTGGGCCACGGCGGCTAGGTTGTAACGCCGTGGGCCACGGTAGCTAGGCCCAACCGCCATGGCCCACGGCGGCTGGGGTCATTTTAATTTTTTGATCTTTATTAAATCTATTAACAAGGGAAATTCAGGACACGATCTCGAACCTAATGCCTACCGTACCGCCGTGGTTGCTTTTGTTTTTTTTACTTTATGACAAAGAAAACTAGGTTGTAATAAAGAAAAGCAAAGTGACATACTAAAAAATAGTCATGATCACATATAACAGTGCTCCTGTACAAACAATATGCGACCTAATCTAGCATCGCCTGGTCTTCTTGAGCAGCCTGTCAGCTCGGGCTGCGGCGTGCGTCTGCTCGCGAGGGTACGTCAACGGGTCACGTGGGTGGATCTGCCGACGCCTAGCATCACCAGTCGGCTGCGGTGTCGCCATCGCCGCCGCCGACCCTGCAACCTCGTGGGACGACCCTGGCAGCCCTCCTGAAGACTGCTGTGCCCCACCGCTCGCGCGGGGCAGCTGCGAGCCTCCTGGAGACGACTGCGGCCCACCGCTCGCGCCTGGCAGCTGCGAGGCTCCTGGCAGCTGGGAGCCTCCTGGCTGCGTCCCTGCTCCCTCCTGAGTGCACGTGGGTGGCGCGCCTCCAAGCTGCGACCCTGCGAGCTCGTCCTGCGACTGCAAACCCTGCAACCAGTCGAAGTCGATGCCCAAGTCGTCGAAGCCGGACCCGGACGCTCCGGCCTGGTCCCCTAGGGTGGAGTCAGGAGTGTCGACGCTGCAGTCGTAAACTGGAAGAAATAGTATTATTAAATCACGTATCTTAATTAATACAATATAGTATTTGTATATGGTTCGACATAGAGTAGTGGTCATTACCTGACGGAAGAGCACCGCCAAGGGACGAGGAAGGAACCGGTGCTGCTGCTCGTGCTGCTGCTGCTGGTAGTACTGGTGCTGGTCCAGGTGCGGGTCCTCGTGGTGCCGGTCCTGGCCCTCCTGGTGGTGGTGCACGTGTAGGTGCAGGACCTCTGAGAGAAGGCCCGCCTAGCGGAGACATCCTCAAGGGAGGATGCGCTGGAGGGCGCGCCGGGTAGAAAGCCGCCTGGTAGGGTGGCCGTGACGAGGACGACGGTGCCGCGTGGGAACGACCAGTCGAGGCGAAGCTGGAGGAAGACTGGGGGTACTGTGGAAACAGTGGTAGAGTCGGGTTGCCGCGGTAGTTGACCGCGGCAAGGAACCTCCTGGTGATGGTACCCATCCTGTGGAACGTCTCCTCGATCTCCTGGTGTGACATCTGGTTCAGCCTCACCGTCGAGTCCTCTACAATATGTGAAAGGTCCGTAATCACGTCGAACTGCAAAAGAAATTATTAGTAAATGGTAGAATGTAAAGTACCATAAGGGAAAGGCGGTGAATTTTCAAACTCACCGCCGCGTCGTAGTGCTGATCCCGTCGCACCGGGTACGCGGTACTAGAAACGAGCGCCCTCGCCGCGTCCGGAACCGGCGCTGCTGGCTGTGGTGGGACGTACATCACACGCGACTGAGTCCTCGGGGTGTACCACTGGATGTACGCCTCCCACGCCGTGTCGTCGTGGGGCCGGTCCTCCGTGACGACGTTCTGCGATGCGGTAGCCCAACCATCGACGTACGGCTGCACCCTCTGAACCCAAGAAACACGGCCCGCAACTCCCCTCCGCGACCACCTACGAAGAATTAAACATATTTGTCAGCGGTTGTAATTTTCGAACGCTGAATTAAATTTACAAATTAATGAGAACTCACCTATGGTGGGCGCTAGGAACAGTGTGGATCACAGGCACAGGCCACTCCTGGTAGCGGCCGAACTGCCTCAGCACCCTGTGGACGGCGTACTCCTCCATGTACATGTCGAACAGCAACGACGTCCTCGTCATCCAGTAGTGCTGGTCTCGGTAGCACAAAGACGAGAGCCCCTGTGGTGCGCGGGCTGCGACAGCCTCGTCTGAGTAGGGCGTCCACTTGACGTCCGCGTCTGTGAGAGCGTCGAACTGCCCGACGAAGTCCTTGTACGCTCTCTTCGTCTGGTCGTGGGCGTACGAGGTCTGCATACAAACCAAATGTGAAACCTAAATGTGGATTGAACAAACTAGACAAAATGGAAAGACAAATTGAAAGTGAAAGGTAAGAAATTACCTTCCGAAGGCACCACAACGAGCCCATGGTGAAACGGTCGCACGGGTCGTGACCCTCTGGTAGGGGCTCGTACGCGTAGAGGGGAACGACTGGCCGACCAATCACAAACCGCTCGTGGCACCAGAGCTGAAGAAGGAGAGGACAACCGAGAAGGATCGGCTCCGCCGAACGACCCTTCTACACCCCCGAGCACAGGCCCCTGTACGCGCTCGCAAGAACAGAGTTGCCCCAACTGATCTGAGGCATGGCGTCCAAGGGCGCGTCGGCGATCCTCCGAGCGTGGGGGATCAGGTACCTCGCCACTGCGTCACCCTGCGAACTGCAGAACAACACGAATCCAAACAGCCACAACAGGTACGCCTCGAAGAACCTGTCGACTGTCTCCTGCTCGGCGTCATCTGCTAGGTAATCAGCCTGCACAAGCAAAATCAAACGTTAGTTATATTGTCTCCATATCTTCAAAAACGAAGAGAAATATGAGGTAAAGGTACGTACGCTAAACTGCTGTAACCAAGTCAAGGTGGGTCCGTGAGGGTTCGCGAACTCCTGGTACGGGGCGGGGGCGCGATCGTTCCGAGGAACGTTCGCGAACCGAGCGAGGAACTCCGTACGCCACTCAGTGGAGATGTCCTCAGGCCCCAGCGGCTCGCCCTCACAAGGAAGGCCCATCAACAGCGACGTGTCCTGAAGAGTCACCGTCATCTCGCCGACGGTGAAGTGGAACGTGTGGGTCTCCGGCCTCCAGTGGTCCAGAAGCGCGCTGAGGAGGGAGAAGTCGAACTGGAAGCGTGTCATGCGATCCTTCCGAGGAATCGCGTCGCGCTGGCTGTCCCCCTGGACTAACCGCGCTACAGGCAGGAGTCCTGCAGCGCGTAGCCTAAGACAAATAACGTAATTTATTAAGTACAACAAAAGGATAAATGAAGGTACAAATAATAACATAGCATCAGTTCACGTACTTGGGAACCCAAAGGTCGTGGATCGGCAGCAACGTGCGCGTAGTGCGGGAACGCACGTGTCCAACATCCTCTCCGAGGACGGCGGACAGGAACGAACGGTGCCTGCGGTCGATATCCCTGTCCAGCAACTGAGGCGTCACGTACGCCTCAACCTCAGCACGAGCAGCCTGAGCCTGAGCCTACGCCTGAGCCTCAGCCTGAGCCTGAGCCTGAGTCTGGTCCATAGCTGCAGCTGCATACAAAAATTAAATATATAATTAGAAAAATCAGATAAGTAATTTTCTACAATTTCTAAACGAGGTACATTAATTTTCTAGATTTACTAAATAAATAAAAGTATTTTCTACAATTTCTAAAATAGATAACCTCATTTTCTACATTTTCTAAACAAACTAAAGTAATTTCGATAATTTCTACAATATCTAGAGCAGATAAATTAGTTTTCTAGATTTTCTAAATGAATTAAAGTATTTTCTACAATTTCTAAACCAGGTAAATTAATTTTCTAGATTTTCTAAACAAATAAAAGTATTTTCTACAATTTCTAAAACAGATAAACTCATTTTCTACATTTTCTAAACAAACTAAAGTAATTTCGATAATTTCTACAATATATAGAATGGATAAATTAGTTTTCTAGAATTTCTAAACGAATTAAAGTACTTTCTACAATTTCTGAACGAGGTAAATTAGTTTTCTAGATTTTCTAAATAAATAAAAGTATTTTCTACAATTTCTAAAACAGGTAAACTCATTTTCTACATTTTCTAAACAAACTAAAGTAATTTCGATAATTTCTACCCTAGAACGGATAAATTAATTTTCTAAAATTTCTAAATGAATTAAATTATTTTCTACAATTTATAAACGATATAAACTAATTTTCTATATTTTCTACACTAGAAAGCTAATTTTCTAAATTTAAACTAATTTTCTTGATTTTCTAAACTAGAAAACTAATTTTCTAAATCTAAACTAATTAAATTAACTAATTTCTAAATCTAAACTAATTAAATTAACTAGAAAACTAATTTTCTAAATCTAAACTAATTTTCTAGATTTTCTAAACTAGAAAACTAATTTCCTAAATCTAAACTAATTAAATTAACTAATTTCTAAATTTTCTAATCTACAAACTAATTAAATTAACTAAAAAAAGAAAGAAAACATACCTAGAGTGTGACGGCGACCGGAGAGGTGGGAGCGGCGGCAGGGGTGGGGAGACGGCGGCCGCCGTCCCCCTTTATATAGGCGCGGCTGCCGCCGTCCCCCACGGCGGTTTGTTCCTACCGCCGTGGGCAACGGCGGGCGCAGCTCTTACCGCCGTGGGCCACGGCGGTAGGTTGCCGCGGGCCCCGCTCCCTGCAGCGGACTGTTGGCGGCCCTCTTGCCGCCGTGGGTCACGGCGGTTGGATGGGCTACCGCCGTGGCCCACGGCGGCCGCCGTTGCGTACGGCGGTTGATTGCCAAATCTGATAAATTTTCAAACGGCTGTATAATTTTGCAAAATGATTAAAATAATATATAAAAAAATTCGATCTAAAACAACATAATCACTCCCCATTTCCATTCCGTTTCCATGGAGCACGGCGGCGGCGAGATCTCGGCCAAGCGCGCGAAGCCCTCCGACGGCGGCGGCGGCGGCGGCGGCGAGGACCTCCTTAGCGCTCTCCCCGACGATGTCCTCGTCCTCATCCTCCTCCGCCTTGACACCACCGCCGCCGCCGTCCAGACCAGCGCCCTCTCGCGCCGCTGGCGCCGCGTCTGGGCCCTCCTCCCGGAGCTCCGCTTCCACCTCGCCCCGGACGGCCCCCGCATCCGCGAGCTTCTCGACGTCCCTGAAGCCCGGGATCTCCGCTGCGTTTCCGTCACCACCGAAGGCGCCGCCCCCAACTCCGCGGCGGCCTGGCTTCCCGTCGCCGCGCGCCGCCTCTCCGGCGATCTTATCTACCACAACAACATGGTCCCGGGGAACCACGTCGACGATGATGATGATGGTGAGGAGGACTTCATGGAGGAGGACGATGTTCAGCTGCCCTGCTTCGGGAAGGCCATCAAGATTGTGCTCAACCTAGGGTTTCTCATCCTCGCCTTGCCATCCACTGGTATCTTCGCCCGGCTCACCAAGCTGTACCTGAGTCAGGTCCGGTTCCGTGGCCCGTGCGAGCTTGGCAATTTAGTCTCCTCACCGCGGTGCCCGTGCTTGCAGAAGCTCAAGATCCATGACTCCGGGGGGCTTCATAATCTCTCCATCCACTCCGAGTCTCTCCTGCAAATTAAGCTGGAGAGACTTCGTTCCTTGCGGAAGCTCACAATTGTGACACCGGCTCTCTTGCGGTTAGCCATGACTTTTAGCTTCATTGATAATGATCCGATCAAACCGATTGCCAACATCTCAGCGCCACAGCTGGTGTCTCTGAAGTGGACAGATTTTTATGCTCCTCAGTATGTCCATTTTGGCAATTTGGGACGACTCCGACAGCTGCACAACCATTTTATTGTATATGGACAACAGGCCATTAGAGATATGAATCGCCATTGTCTAAGGCTCTTGCAGCAATTTCAGGTCATTCACAGTCTTAAGCTCATTCTCATGTATCAGAAGGTGATTGCACATCCTAATTCTGTTGCAAAGTACTTAATGTTGGGTAACTTGCTAGCGTGCTATTATTGTGACAAAACTAACTTAGAGACTTAGAGTTCAACATTACAACAAGTGCCCTAGTTGAATAATGTGGCTTAGGATTGCTAAACATCACTGAAACAACTGTTCTATCTAATATCATAACATTTGAGAGTAGCCCATTCCAACATGTGGGGCTAGAAACAATTGTCCCCGTAATGGTGCCATTTCATTATTTGAAACTGTGATGCATTGATGCTTGAGGGGAATGTAGATACTTCAGCCTGATCTAGTATCCTAGTTATTCAATGGTTCATGTACTCTCATTCTCTTGAGTGGTTAAAACATGGAAAAGTTATTATTTGTATTTTGACAGTTTGTATTTTTGTCACCATGCATGTTTCGCATTTGGGAAGTGACTTCACAGCTAAAGCATGTTTGTAGGTGTTTAGCATACTTTATCTTGATGTGCAATGACAAGTTTTGGATAGGAAATATAAAACAAACTTGTCAGGTTCTAACGACCTTTTTGCGTGAGGCAATCAGTTATTTGAAGTCTAAATGTCTCTTTATTCCCTGCCGACCTTTACAATGATCGCAAATTTTGCTGCTAACTTCTTATGGATTGACAGGACATAGATGACTTTCAATACTTGATGGGAGACATGAAAATGCTTCCTCAAATTAAGTTCTTGCAACTGGCTGTATCCAATGAAGGTCATGCTTTTGGAGCCAGCTCATTCCATCTGCTGAGGATGTGTACTGGTCTAAGAAGATTGGTATTTGCCTTACATGACAATAGGAACTTGGAGGTAAAGCTCTGTGTGTTTATTCAAGTAACCATGAAGTGACAGAAGGCTATATTGCATTTGCATTTCTTGGCACAATTTGGCTTGATAGTTGAGTTGAATTTCCCCATTCTTGTTGTTTTAACACTAATACTTTGTGCTTTGTGCCAAGTTGTTGATTTGCAAATGCATATATTTATGTATCTTCAAATGACAATACTTTGTTCTGCAAGTCCCAAAGTAGCATCCTTTCCTCGGCAGTAAGTATTATCCTTTAAATGCTTTCAGCCTGTGACACATGTGGCAGTCACTGAAGTTGATTGATAGCAGACTCAATCTAGATAACACATTTGGGGGCTTTCATCTGATTATGATGTAGTTTAGCTTAGAATGTCCCTCTTTGTGGATGGGGAGAAGTATAGCAGGAATTAATTTTGTGCTAAATACTGGGGACTTCCATCCCAATCCATAGGATCCAAAAAGTTTTTCAAGTTCCCATCCATAGCCTAAGATCAAATATATTCATTTTTGTTTAAAAGCTATTTATCGTACGACATCTTAGGACCTGTGTAGTTTAACTAATATCGTTTCTGCTGTACAATTCCCTGCACATAACAACCATATTGCTTCAGCAGTTCAGTTACTTGATTTCAGACAAATTAGAAATAACATTCTTTCAAGAAAACTCTGTTGATAACATATGTTCAGGCATGACCAAGCTATTTCTGTCTTCTTGATGTCATCTGACAATGGTGCTCCTCGTTAATAGGCGCAGTCTACATGTCCATCAGGCTGCATTTGTGATCAACCAACAAGCTGGAAGACTGAGGGACTTGTGCTGAATTACCTTGAACATGTAGCCATTTTTGGCCTGCAAGGAGCTGAGCGTGAAGTTACTTTTGTGAAACAACTGTTCAGTTGGGCTATTGTGCTGAAAAACATAAGAATAACATTCAACTACCAGGTCACTGAAAGCAAGGCCAGAGAGTTCTGCCATGCATTAGTGGGCTTCTCAAGGCCAGAAACATCTGTGGAATTTCACTTGTTCCGTGATGCGGACATGAGGTCGGCGTACCTGCTTGCACCAGAAGGCTAAGGCACAAGTTTGTGACTGTGGAGGGTTGATCGTTCTCTGTTATTGCCTCACTGATTGTATCTTTTAGTTTTCCTCTGTATGCCGTAGTATGCTGCATGTTAATGCTTTTTTCCTTATAAGATCCAGCAGTGGATGATCTATGTGGATTGGTTGATCTGTTAATGTTGAAATATCACGATATATTATTCTTATATAAGTTGTTGCCAGACTAGTATTGTGGTGTAGCCGTGTAGGCTCCTTTTGCGCCTGTAGATTTCAGGTAATCAAATTGGGTGCTTGTTGGGGACATCCAAACGGCTACGTTTGCCCCCCATGTTTTGTTTAAAAAGAAACTGAAGTGCATTTCTATTTGAGTACTCCATGTAGAAATCGGAGAGCAATTTCAGTGTTTGAAAAGAGACAGTTTTGAGCACAATTGATGCACTTCCTAATATCATCCATTCTTTATTTTTTATGCCTAGTCTTTTGTTACTGAATTTTTGGCCTGAGGGCAAATCACTATTTTGTATTTCGTATACAGTGCTGACTTCATGTAAGCTTTTCCTGTGTTTTGCCGAATAGTTCCCCTGAATTTTGTGTGTAAGACTAAGTATAGGTTCTTTGTTCATGAAGACATGAACCAGGAGTTGAAGCAACTTCCTCTCTCCACAGATGAATTGTAGTAACTCAGCATTTTTTTTTTGTACTTATGAAATTGATTTCTTCCATATGATTTTTTCTTCATCTTGCGCCAATGCATTTCAGAACTTATTCACTGTGAATAGACATTGAAGCTTTATGCAACGATCTAACCAGCACATCTCTCGAATAGACCTGTAGATAGGTCCCACTTCCTGAAAACTAAAACTTACTCAAATGTCCGGTGCAGTTCTGATTGCACTTGCCAAAGGGTGCTAGACGAGTTGGTCAAAGCACACCAGCGGCACCCCACAGGTCGTGAGTTCAAACCACGGGAGGGGCGAATTTCCGTCTGTGGGTAAAAAAATCCCATCCTGACCTCATTTTTTTTAGAATTACACAGTACAACGTAGACGCTCACAACACGCACGCACACTCATCCCTATGAATACACGTACGCAAACCCTACCTCTATGAGCACCTCTGAAGGACTGAGCACCGGCAGATCTGGAGATTCCCGAAGTCACCAATGGCGCCTCGTCATCAACGGGAACGTCGCTTACCAACACATAACGCCGGTAAATCCTGGAAAATCCAGGAAAAGGTACGAGCACCAGGACTACAAGCCCAATCGCCCCTCGCTGACTGTCGGGGTTCTCTACCGCCGGACAGTAGATTTGTATCGATCGCGTGTCGGACCCGGATGGTTAGCGCGGGAGACAACGGGATTTATACTGGTTCGGGCCTCCGAGGAGTAATACCCTACGTCCAGTGTCGAGCTGCTGTGTTCCCGTGCTGGGGGTGTTTGTAGTAGGGGTTACAAACTGGTCGGGAGAGGGTGTCGAGCCCAAGTCCCTGAGTATGAGTGCTCGGTTCGTCAGCCCTTGTGACGGTTGCCCTTCTCTCCCTTTTATAGACGCAAGGGAGAGGGGCAAAAAGGGAAATAGAAGAAATGTTACAGTGTCGGCCGCTGGGATGTCCTCTCGCGCGTCGCTGTCCGTCAGGGCGCATTGAAGAGGAGCCGCGTTATGTTGTCGTCGAGGCCGCCTCATGGCCGGGCGGAGCTGTTCATCTTGGGACGCCTGGCGCCTCCTCCGAGTAGTTTGGTGCTGACTCAGCCCGTCTGAGTACGGGATGAGCTCGCCACGTTAAGGCCTAATCATAGGCCAGGGTTAATCGTAGGGGGCACTCGAGTGCCTCGATCGGTGTTGGCGTGCTGCAGGGTCGGATGTGACTGTGAGTTGATGGCCGCGCGGCTGAGCAGAACTGCATTAAGGCTTCTGTCAGGGCCGGATGCCCGCGCGGGCCGCCAGCTGGTGCGCTTGCATGGCATGGGGAACTGGCGCCCTACGTGTCGTAGTGGAGGAGTTCGCGTGTTGGAGCGGTGCCACGTTGCGTGGACCACGTCTTGGTCGGAGACGGAGAGTGCTCGTGCGAACGAGCCGGTTGTCGGAGGCGGAGAACTCCTCGTGCGAGGCGGAGAACTTCTCTTGCGAGGCGGAGACTTGTCGTGCGAGGTTCCTCTAGTAGGAAACTTCTCGGAGAAGTTCCCAACTAGTCGGAAACAAGACGTCTTGCCAGTGAGGGTCTTGGCAGGGGTCCTTAGTCCTCCTCGTCTTGAATCTTGGCCTTCACATTGTCGATTGTGTCAGAGGACTCCTCCTCAAGAGTGATTATCTCGCCGTCAAAGGGGGCCCTAATCTGGGCCCTCGTCACTAGCCCCCGAGCCTGAGAGGGAGTTAAGGACTCGCACACAGGCTCAGATAAAAGGCATTTCATCGATATTTGTTCTTGATCTTCCCGGTGGGTGCGCGCGAGCGCATCCGCCGGATGTAGCCCCCGAGCCCATGAGTGAGTTGTAGACTCGCTTGTGGGGTTTTGAACTTCAGCAGCATTGTCGTGGTCTTGGGTCGTTCTGTCGAGGTGATCGTGGCGATCGTGGCCGTCGTGGACGTCGTGGAGGTTGCGGGAGCCGCGGGAATCGTGGAAGTCGTGGCCGACGTGGCGGATGAGATCGTTTGAAAAGACGGAGTGGGGGCGGTTCAGGTACCTGGGTCCAGCGAGCATCGAGGTATCGCGCGGTTCAGGTACGCCGGGGCGCACGCGCACGAGCGAGCGTCTCTGCGACGTGGTAGGGCCGGCATTTAAGGTCGGCGGCCACGCCCCTTCCTTTTTAACCGCGGGCCGGCGGAGAGTTTGGGACTTTTACTCCCTTGCCTTTTCCTCTGCCCTTGTCATCCGCCTCTTTTGCTCCTTACGCCCGCAGCGCCGCACTGCCTTCACCGGAGTCGCACTCGAACGCTCGCCGTCGCCATGTCGAACTGGTCGCGCTCCAACGTGTCCCGCTCGACGCTGCACCGCCTTGTCGCCGCCGGGCAGCTTCCTCTGCTCACCGACGCTGTGGAGTGGAAGGTGCCCGGGGAGGAGTCCGTGCTGCGCCCGCCCAAGGGGTACGTTGTCTCGTTCGTGGCCTTCCACGAGCGCGGCTTCTCCATTCCCGCCGGGCGGTTCATCCGGGCGGTCCTCCACGAGTACGGGCTCCAGCTGCAGCATCTCAACCCAAACAGCGTCCAGCAGATGGCGGCGTTCGAGGCGCTATGTGAGGGGTACCTGGGGATCAGTGCCCACTGGCACCTCTTCAGGTACTTCCTCATGTTCGCATGCTTGAAGGACAGCCCCATCGCGGCGACCATCGGCTGCGCCAATCTTCGGATGAAGCAGGGCCGGGGCAGCAAGTACATCCCCTCCTCGCAAACCAGCTCGAACAGCGGCTGGCACAAGGGGTGGTTCTATCTCAGGAACGACCCCGAGCACGCACCGCCGGAGTTCACCGGGAACTCCATCGCCCAGGCTCCGAGGAGCTGGACCGACGGTCCTCCGAAGGCGGAGCAGGAGAAGATGTTCAAGGAGCATTGGGCGGTGCTGGCCCGCCTCCGCGAGGCCAAGGTCAACCTGGCGGCCGTCACCGGCCAGTACCATGCCCGGGGGGTCGTCCCGCTCCGGAGGTGGCCGCTGCGCCTCTGCGAGATGACAGCCAGGAGGGCCCCCTGAGCAGGGACCGTCACTGCGACCGAGCTGCCATCGTCGACCGAGATCCAGCGCCGTGTGTCGCTAGCCATCGGGAGATCGACCTTTGAATGGCCGCCATCGCAGCTTCTCCCGATGCTCCCCCAAGAGGGGACAGAAAAATTTGTAAGTAGTTTCCTCTTCCGACAAGCTTTCTGATTGGTTTGGTGTCTTCGATCATTTTTGATCTTCTCAGAGGTCCTCGACGACCATTGACTCCCTCACTGTTTGTTCTTCCAGTTGAAGTGCTCCCACCTTGTGCCCGCGAGGGCGCCTCTCCCGGAGGAGGCGATCCTCAAGCGCAACCAAGCGGTCGCGGAAAGGCGAAGGGCTGAGCGCAAAAGGCAGTACAAGGAGAAAGAGATCGCCAAGCGCGATCGGAATGACAACCGCATCAAGCGCCGCAAGACGGGGGAGCGCAACGTCTCCTCCAACGAAGATCCATCGCCGTCGCCGCCATGGAGCGGAGACGAGCAAAGCGCGGCGGTCGACTGAAGCGACATGTCCGGGTCGCCCTCGCCTTCGCCACGCCGGGCGGTGGAGGTGAGCTCATCGCGGCAGCCAGAGTTGGCTGCCCGTGAGAAGGGTGCGGGCTCGAGCTCACAGTCAGGGGCCCGTCCCACCCGAGAAGATCAGAGAGTGACCCGCTCTCAGGCGGCACCTGGCGGCCCGCGTGCCTCCGAGAGGCGGAAGGATTCTCCGCGCCGGGATGACCTGCCCAAGCGGACGGCGGAGCACGAGCCTTCCCCCCACCATCTCTACGACGGCTCCGACCGTCCGGACTTGGACTCCTTGAAGAGGCGTTCGTCGTCCAGGGCGAGGTCGGCCACGACGGCGTCCGCACCGAGCGCGCCGCAGGGAGGGGACACGAGCATCCCCCCGCGGTGCCTCCAATCTTTGGTAATCCGGGGCGGCGGGGCCCCGGCCGTGCAAGTTCCCCTCTCCGCTGGCGGGAGTCGGGGGTCGGCCTCCGACGCGGCGGAGGTCGGGCGGACAACCCCCGAGCCACCGAGGATCGGAGCGCCGCCCTCGAGTCGGCGGGAAAGGACGGGCCAGCCCCCGTGCCGGTGGAGCGCCGGGAGCCAACTCCTGAGTCGACTGGGACCAAGAGGCCGGCCCCCGAGCAGGGTTCATCGGACAGACTGGTGAAGCGGGTCCGCGTCCGATCCAGCATGTAAGCTCCTGCCCGCCATCCTTTGTCGCCCTCGAGTTCTTCATTTTGTTCGTCTTTTGATCTCGATTCGTTTCTGCTTCAGCCACGCTGACACTGGCGTGCTCAGCCTCATGCCTCTGAAACGCGCGGCACTGGGTGCGTGTGTTCCACAGCCCGAATCCCGCCCGTTGCCCCCCTATGCCGAGCCGTTAGCGGAGCAGACCAAGGACGGGCTGGTCGTGGCCACCGAGGTGGCAGAGCCAGCGACGCTGCCGCCGGCGGCGAGCGCCGACAACCTGGGCGAGAGGCAGGCGGCTGCTGAGGCGGTCGTCATCAAGGCGGCAACAGAACTGCCGGTCGAAGCCACCGTGGGGAGTGAGGATGCCGCGGCGGCGTCCTCCGAGCAGATCGTGCCCCCGCCACCGTCGGCCGCGGGGCATGAAGCCGAGGCGTCGGCAGCGGCAGAAATTCCAGCGCCTGCGGTGTCGCAGGCGGGCAGGGTCGTAGCGGAGGCGACGGCGGTCGACGCCATGGCCACGGGCCTCCTCGAAATCATCGATCTTGATGCTCCTGACCTGCCGGGTAATGACAGGGACATCTACGAAGCCGTGCTGGAGCGGATGCTGGGCGAGTCGGAGGAGTTGGGGGTCGAGGCCTCTGAGTCCGCCGCACCCGTGGCCGCGGCCTCGACCGAGACGGCGGAGCCGGCCAACGAGGAGCTCGCGCCTGACGCTACCGCGGGGGGACAGCTGGTGTCGGGACCGACTGGAGTTGTCGGGGCTCCCGAGTCCTCGGCCGCGACGGAGGCGGCCAAGGAGGTCCTCGGGGAACCTGCAACCGGCGCGGAGTCGACCCTGGCCGCGTGCTCGCCCCCGGCCGCGGTGGTGGTCTCGACCGCAGCAGATGCACCGGAGTCGTCGTCTCTTCGGCCCGCCGCCCCAGTCGACGAGGCGGCGCCCGTGGCGAGCCTGACCCTCCCGGCTCCGCAAGAACCCGATGTTCCACGGAGCGCATCGGGGGTCGCCTCCCCGAAAATCCAAGAGGTCGCGGAGGGCTCTGGCGCGGGCCTGCTGCTGGAGCTTGAAGAAGGTGGTGCGCGGATCTCCGACCTTGTCCGCTCCACGTGGGCGGCCGCTTTCGAGGCGGACGCGTCCGTCAACGAGGATGAGGAGTCCACGGCCCGTCACAGCCTCGAGCGTGGGCTCTTATGGGCGCGCCGTGCGTTCGATGAGCTTATCCTCCCCGCGACAACGGTAAGTCTTCTTGAGACAGTAGCCTACTCTTGTCTTTTTGTTCTCCCAAATTTTGTGATCGATGTACGCTTGCCCGGAACAGACGCTCGTGGAGTCCGGCAGAAGGAGGGCGCGCACCGTCGACGAGCTCCGAGCAGAGAAGGCCCAGCTGGAGATGCAGCTGGTAGTTGCATGCGTGGCCGCCGCCGGGGCGGTAGCGAGCGAGGCGTCGTCGAGGGCCGCGCTCGAGGCCGCCAGGCAGTCTGCGGAAGACCGCGCTACGGCCGCGCAAGCCGCTGCCGCTACCGCCACGACGGAGCGGGAATCTCTTGAGACGAGGTTGGCTCAGGCGGAGGCGAAGATCGAGGAGTTGCGGGCCACCGTGACGACAGCCAATGATGCCGCCGACAGGGCCATAGCTGCCGCCGCTGCTGCCGAGACGGCCGCCCAGGCCGCCGCCCAGGTAGCCGCCCAAGAGAAGGCGGCGCTCGAGACGAAGGTGGCGGAACTTGAGCAGGACTTGGTCACCACCAGAGCGGACCTTAGGACGGTCAACCGACAATTCTCCGAGGTGACCAACAAGCTCCAAGAAGTCACGGACGAGGCGACTCGGCTTCGGGAGGACAACTCTAAGTTGTCGCAGGATGTGAACGGTAAGACTCGATGCCTCCGGCTGCAAACTCCTCTTCTCTTGTTCGTTCTTGGACGGCGTTGACTCGTCTTCTCGGGATGCCAGGGCTGCACGCATATCGCACCGGGATGACCACAAAGCTCGTGGAGAAGACACAGGAGGTCAACACCGCCTTGCTCAAGCTCCTCGAGAAAGACGGTTCAATCAAGCAGCTATCGGAGCAGCTTGAGAGTAAGCCTTCTCCTCCGATTCTGATCTCGCTTTTCTCCTGAACTAGTCGTGCCTTGTTTGCTGACTTTGACTTGTCGCCCCTTCCAAAGGTCAAGACCGAGCTCGAGCAGTCCCGGATGGCCCGGGAGCAGGTCGCGTCCGAGCTCGAGCAGGCCAAGACCGCGCAGCGCGAGACGGAGGCGAGCATGCCAAGCTCGGGAGGGCTATTGGCAAGGTCTTGTCGGAGTTCGGCATTCCCTGCGGGCCGACGCTCGCCGAGAGGCTTCTAGGAGAGGTCGAACGTCTCCCGGAGATGATCAAGGAGTGGGAGCTGTCAACCGCTCGGAGGGTGGTGCACCAGGTGCTCGCCATGTTCGACTCGCACTACCAGGGGTTGGACCACACGACGCTGAGCGGCGGCTGGGCCCCTGGTGTCTCCGACGCGCACTGCGATCAACTTGAGGAAGACTGCGCCTCCTTCGCCCGTGACATGGCCGATGCCGCCATGAAGGACCTGGACCTGCTGCCAAGAGACGAACCAGAAGACCCAGAGAGCTCCAGGCCTTCATCTTAGATGTATCATTTCTAGATGTAGGGATCTAAGAACAGTTCGTGTGTGAACGTATGAACAATTTCATCTAGTCGGAACTTGCCCAAAAAGTGTTACTGTTTGAGCACTCCTGAGCACCCGGGGTCGACCACAATAACGTGTAGTAGACCTTAGGAGCTCGAGATGACTAAGCTCTACTCTGGAGCCGCGGGGGCGTAGGAGTCGAGAAGCTCAGTTATCTCCAACCGCTAAGGGGTGCCACACGTTCGCAGCCCCCGAGCACTTAGGAGAACTCGAGAAGTAACTTGCGAGATTTTGTCGTCAAAATCATTTTAGACCGGAGTCCAGGCGGTTGTTCGAGCGCTTTTGAAAAGAGGTCGGATGAAGGCCTGAGGACTCGGGCTGTGCTCGCAAGTCTTCGCACCGTAGCCGCGGAGGCGTAGGTGCTAGGAACGTTGAACGAGCAGCAACGCCGCGCCCCACGCAAGCCGTCATCTTTACTTCTCGCAAGGTCGAGCCTCCCGCCAAAAAACCTTTCGCCCGTGCGATCGGTTATGACATAGATGCCGAATTTTGTTTTGAAAAATCGTGAAAAACGGAAGGAGGGCATCGTGCCCTGGGTAGCTCCCGAGCGGGGAGCGTTCTGGCACAGGTGCGGGGACGCTCGCCGCTCAGCCTTTAGAAAGGTTGCAACATATGGAAACCGAGAAGTTTTCGAACTTATAGACATATGAACAAAGCATGCGGCATTTATTCACTGATGTATAAGATTTAAACAGTTACTCAAGGGTAAAACGGCCGCAGATGCTCGATGTTCCATGCATTGGAGATGACCCGTCCGTCCTCGTATCGGATCTTGAATGTTCCGGGTCGGAGCACTTGGTCGACGATAAATGGCCCCTCCCAAGGGGGCACGAGCTTGTGTCGATCCTTGCTGCCTTGAACTCGTCGGAGGACCAGGTCCCCGACCTAGAACTCGCGAGCACGTACATTGCGCTCGTGGTAGCGCCGCAGAGCTTGCTGATATTTTGCGGATCGTAGGAGCGCCACGTCGCGCGCCTCATCGAGCTGGTCGATTGCGTCCTCGAGTGCGATTTGATTGCCTTCCTCAGTATAGGCTCGTACTCGTGGACTGCCGTAGTCGATGTCCGTGGGTAGGACCGCTTCCGACTCGTGCACCATGAAGAAAGGTTATCGGAACCTCCGACCACTTTAGGTAGGATGGCATCGCGGAGTCGGCGTTGAGGACTTCACGTCGAATCAGCTTCTCACGGCACCTCGAGGGTCACGCCGGTGACCCGCCGAAGATCATGTGGACCGCGCCATCCTCGCCCGAGTACTGAGCCCCCGCGTCATCGTCGTCATTGTCGGGAGGCGGTGATGCCTTCTTCGGCGGATCTGCCGCCCTTGGCTTGAGGGTGCCGTTGACGTAGTTCTTGATCGAACGGCAGTCCTTGAGCGCGTGCTTCACAGGGACCTCGTGGTGGGGACACGACGCATCCAGGAGCTTCTCGAAATGGTCCTTCGGAAGACTGGCCTTGGCCGGGTTGCCCTTGGGGCGCGATGCCTTGCACTCGACCGCCGCGACCAAGTTGTCATCGCGACGACGCTTGTCGTTCTTCTTCTTCTTCTTGAAACGCGAGGACGTCCCCTCACCATGGTCCACGACTTGTTTCCCCTTTCCCTGGGGAGTGTTGAGGGTCGTCGCCACCGCCTCCTCGCCGTCCGCGTGGTTGCTCGCGATGTCGAGGAGCTCCCGAGTGGTTCGGGGCGTGCGACGCCCGAGTCGATGGATGAGGGAGGTGCAGGTCGTGCCGTTCTGAAACGCCGAGATGGCGTCGTTGTCCGTCGCGCCAGGGAGTTCGATGCAGTGCTTGGAGAAGCGCTAGATGTACTCGCGCAGGCTCTCCCCTGGCTTCTGCTTGCAGCTGCGCAGCTCCCACTGCTTGCCGGGGCGGGTGTACGTGCCCTGGAAGTTGCCGACAAAGACCCGGCGTAGGTTGGTGCAGTCGTTGATCTTGTCGCGGGGCAGATGCTCGAGCCACGTCCGCGCGGAGTCGCCGAGGTATAGCGTTAGGTTCTTGATGATGAAGAGGTCGTCTGTCGCTCCCCCCGTGTGGCACGCGAGCCGGTAGTCCTCCAGCCACACGCTGGGATTGGTGTCCCTGTCGTACCTGGGGACGTTGGTCGGAGCTCGAAAGCGCGAGGGGAACCTCGCATCCCGCATGCCCTGGCCGAAAGCTCGCGGGCCCCTCTAGTTCGGCGACCAGCTGCGGTCACGGTCGTCGTCGCTGTCGTAGCGCCGTCCGCGTCCCCGGTCGTGGTGGTGGCGCGAGCGGTGCTCGTCGCGGCGGTCGCGGTAGTTGTCGCCGTCGCGATGGTTGTCGACGCTCGCTGCCCGTCGGCGAGCCTCGATGGTGTCTCGGGCATCGTAGTTGGGCCCAAGACGGCTCTTGACTGCCGACGCCGCTGCCCCGGCCTCATCTCCGTGGTCCTGATGCCGGGGGGGGCGGGTTTGGGCGATGCGTGGAGGGCGCCGCCCCTCGGTCTCGCACCGATCGCTGGCGTACGCGGAACTCTCCACCTGCTGTGCCGCCGTCGCTTCGAGTAGCGCCTTGAGCTGTTGGCACACTCGTCTCTCCTCGGAGGACGCTGCCTCCGGGCAGCCGCGCAGCAGCATGGCCGCAGCGGCTAGGTTTTGCGACGCCCGCCTAAAGAACGGCAGGGCGTCACTGTCGGCGTTGGCGTCGATGTTCGCGCCTTCGTTGGCGCGTCGGTCATTGTCGCGTGCGCGTTCTCGAGCCGGCGGCGTCGGGGCGCGGGCTCGAGGTTGCTCGGCAGCAGGACGGCGTTCCTGCCGTTCGCCGTTTCCCTCACGGTGTTGCTCCTGCACCGGGACCTGCTGCGGGGCTGGTGGCGGGTTACGGGGCCTGCCGTACTCCCCGAGCTCCCGGTGGAGGTTGACCAGCTCCTCGTCAAGCTGGCGCCTAGCCTCGGCGAGCTCGTCGAGGCGTGCCCTGCGTTGGGCGTCGGTGGTGTGGTGGCGTGGTGCCGGCTCCACGCAAATGAAGCACTCGTGTGTGGGGTCGCGTGCGGACGCTTGAGGTGCCCTCCGAGCCGTCGCGGTGCCGGAGGTGGTGCGGGACGCTCGCAGCGCGTCTATGTAGGCTGTCACCGGGTCGTCTGGGAGGCCTGACTGTCCACGGGGGTACATTGCGGTGTACCGCTCCATGAACTCCCCCCAGGCGAGCGGCTCGGCTCTGCTGGCCTGGAAGGCGAGGTCGGTGAGGTAGTAGGCGGCGAGCCTAAAACGCTCATGTGTTGGGTTTGGCCCCAACATGGCCATGATCGTCTCGTCTGAGAAGCCTCGGACGAACGCCGCACGTCCCGCTGCCCCCGTCAGGGCGTTGGGACGGGATGGCCGGGCGAAGGTACGCCCAGCGACGGGCCCGGTGTAGACAAAGCCGAGGGACCGAAGCGCATGGTGGCCCCAGGGGTTAGCGAAACCCTGCGGCCCTCCATCCGAGTCATTGGGGAAGTTCGTCGAGACACACGATATGCCCCTACCTGACGCGCCAACTGTCGGGGTTCTCTACCGCCGGACAGTAGATTTGTATCGATCGCGTGTCGGACCCAGATGGTCAGCGCAGGAGACAACAGGATTTATACTGGTTCGGGCCTCTGAGGAGTAATACCCTACGTCCAGTGTCGAGTTGCCGTGTTCCCGTGTTGGGGGTGTTTGTAGTAGGGGTTACAAACTGGTCGGGAGAGGGTGTCGAGCCCAAGTCCCTGAGTATGAGTGCTCGGTTCGTCAGCCCTTGTGACGGTTGCCCTCCTCTCCCATTTATAGACGCAAGGGAGGGGGGCAAAAAGGGAAATAGAAGAAATGTTACAGTGTCGGCCGCTGGGATGTCCTCTCGCGCGTCGCTGTCCGTCAGGGCGCATTGAAGAGGAGCCGCGTTATGTTGTCATCGATGCCGCCTCATGGTCGGGCGGAGCTGTTCATCTTGGGGCGCCTGGCGCCTCCTCCAAGTAGTTTGGTGCTGACTCAGCCCGTCTGAGTACGGGATGAGCTCGCCACGTTAAGGCCTAATCGTAGGCCAGGGTTAATCATAGGGGGTACTCGAGTGCCTCGATCGGAGTTGGCGTGCTGCAGGGTCGGATGTGACGGTGAGTTGATGGCCGCGCGGCTGAGCAGAGCTGCATTAAGGCTTCTGTCAGGGACGGCTGCCCGCGCGGGCCGCCAGCTGGTGCACTTGCATGGCATGGGGAACTGGCGCCCTACGTGTCGTAGTGGAGGAGTTCGCGTGTTGGTGCGGTGCCACATTGCGTGGACCACGTCTTGGTCGGAGACGGAGAGTGCTCGTGCGAACGAGCCGGTTGTCGGAGGCAGAGAACTCCTCGTGCGAGGCGGAGAACTCCTCGTGCGAGGTGGAGACTTGTCGTGCGAGGCGGAGACTTGTCGTGCGAGGTTCCTCTAGTAGGAAACTTCTCGGAGAAGTTCCCAACTAGTCGGAAACAAGACGTTGAAGGACCGGATTGGCGACCAGAGAGGGGGGGGAGTGAATGGGAGCCGATAAAAATTCTTTCTCAAAAGAACTCGGCCTATATCCCAATCACAACTCTGAGGGTCACACACGAACAAGTGAGAGCACACACAAACCTCTCTCGAGACCTTAGGAACAAAGCTTGAAAGGCTAGGAAGCAAAGCGGAAGCAAGCACGAGAGAACTCAAGCAACAAAGAGGAATGCTGAGACCTACCGGGTCAACCGGTCACAAGTGCCCGGGTCACCCTGAGACATCCAGAGCCGCACCGGGTCACCCGGCCACAAGTGTCCGGGTCAACCTACCCCCTTCGGGTCACCCGGCCACTAGTGTCCGGATCACCCGGGACAGCCTAGAAAACAGCACGCGAATTCGCCCCAAACTTTCGATCAACGGATCTCCCAAACCACTTGGAGTCTTGAGAGGAAATTTTGGGGAGATGATGGACACCCCAAGGGAAGGATATGCCCCAAAAATTTCGGCCTCTAACTCCCTACAACTCCCGGAATCGCGAATCCTTGCCAAGAACACTATGAACTAGGGTTCATCTGAAAATCAACGAATCGAAGGCCAAATCCGGTGTTTGAGGGGTCAAGATCATCCACAAAGAGGCACAAGGCACTCACCCATGATCCCCTCAAAGAAATCCGGAGAGAAACGCCCTCAAATCGACGAATCGAGCGACGAACGAAAATTCCAAGAAAAGGCTCCGAAAATCACCGAAAAAGAGAAACGGGAGGAGCAACAAGAATGCTTGAGGAATCACGCCAAACCTTCTATACACACTAAGAAAGATTCATACAAGGTCTAGCTTGCCTCCTCAACATCCATCCCTCTCTCAAGATCTCACCATGAAGCTCTCAAGCTAGTCCTATGGAAAACCTAAGGAAAATAGGAAGGGAAAATAGCAAAAGCAAATGAGCTAGGGTTTCAAGAGATGGCTGCCATCCTCTCTCCTCTAAGTTTATATGGAGGCAACCGAAAGACGAAACTACCCCTACTACATAATACTAGGATACACGCCCCCGAAGGGCACTTTGGGAATTCTCGTCGTAGCACCATCGGACGGATGCCCGGCGACCGCACCTCGCTTGGCCTTGATGCAAGCCTTGCGATCCCGACGCGTGTCCTCCGCTTCGAAGTCTCTCGGTGCACCCGGATCTCGTCTCCGCCCGCCGAGTCTCCGGTCTTGGCTTTGTGGCTCAACCAAGGGACCCGACGGTTTTGTGGTGAACCGCCGCAAACCCTGCGGACTATGTGCAGCCTCCACGCCAATCCCACTCATGACTTGGCCGCCACGGTCGTCCCGGCTCGGTGTTGGTTTTGTGGAGTAAACCAACCAAACCCCGCGTGCAGACTCCGGTTGTGAGCCGCTACCCTACACCGGCTCCTGTCCACGACTTCGTCTTGCTTTTCTTGCCACCATGCGGCCCGCACTTGATCTCGTTCGGCCACCGGGTCCATCGAGCTGAGCCTACTTGTCTCTCCACTCCTCGGAGGCCACACATGCTAAGACCTTTCACGCTCGCTCTTCACCTGCACCAACGCCAATCAAGCCGCAACCTACACCTGCGATACTCGGCCAAGAGTCAGTCCACACCACGTTGTCAATCACTCATCACACCAATGAGCGACCATCCACCGGTCCTCAGACGCTCCGGTCCTCAGACGTCTTGCCAGTGAGGGTCTTGACAGGGGTCCTTAGTCCTCCTCGTCTTGAATCTTGGCCTTCACATTGTCGATTGTGTCAGAGGACTCCTCCTCAAGAGTGATTATCTCGCCGTCAAAGGGGGCCCTAATCTGGGCCCTCGTCACTGACCTCGTGTGTCAAAGCACTGGTTAAGAAACGGCCCAGGCCAGCCTGAGGACCGTGTATGGCCCAGCCCAGGTAGGTAGTTTCCCACGGGTTACGACTCCCAGTGTCAGGACGGGGCCAGGGTTCGGGGATTTTCTCGGTCGTGGAAGCTAAGGCTTCTTCTTAGTTAATACCGTGGGGGTGATCTTTTCCTCACCGGTCGAGTTTTTTTAGTTTTGATTGCACTTGGATCGCTAGTTTCAACTTATAAACGGCTTGGTGTTCATTTATAGCAGGAGCATGAATGTGTGATCATAGAAAGGTATTATTTGAATCCAAGTTATCACTTTTTTAATGTAAAATCTACATACCGCTAAATTATCGTGGTAAAAGAATTACAAGTTCGAATTTCAAAGACATGCATGATGCATTTGCCTTGTAATAAAGTATAGTACGAGGGGTGGGTGAGTTATGTTTAAAAAAAACAGATAATCTTTGCGCTCAACAACCGAATTTTTATATTTTTATATTTATTTTTTCACAATTTTTCAAAAATATATAGCGGATCCAAAAATTTGCAAAACTAGCCTCCAACCGCCATGGTAAATGGCGGTAGGGACCTATGTGACAGAACCGCCCAAAATAATTCCGTATTATCGCCTAAGTCAGTCCACCTGGCCATTAAGCAATAATAAAGAACTATTCTGTCGCCTCTGCCGGGGCATGCCCGGTAAATCACTTACACAGGATCGAATTATGCGCTAAGCCCACACGAAGGCGGGACCAGAGAACAACATTACATTACATAAAAGTTCATAAGTTCACATTATTACAAACCAGGTCTTGTTGCACACTAAGTTGGTTCACTTCACCATCAACTGCCCCTTCACCCTCCTGGGTCAGCGTGTATGTACCAACGGGAAGATCTACACGTTTATGCACATGCATTAGTTAAGGTTAACCTTGATGGTGACTGTGTACATATTTGAGCAAATTAAATTATTTAACTTCACTAAACAGCAAGTAGGTGTGTTGAAAATTCAAAAACAGAAACATGACAAGTTTTCACAATTTAACACCTTAATTGCCATTTCTTTATTTAATTAATTAAAACAAGCCTTTCAACCATAAATCTATATTAAAACAAAAATACCTCAAATAAGTCTAAGCTTCTGCACACATCATCATATACCCATTCTAAGCTCACACACCAAAATTTAGATTAAGAACATTTATAAATTAATTTATACGAAAAAGACAAATTTTAGCCTAGTAAATCACCATTAATTCATATAAAAATATTTACTAAACTATTTGATCTCAACTTTCTTCTAGCCATCCTCTAGGTCAAAACTAAGTTTCTGGCCAAAGCTCAAGTATAGATCTTATTTATATATTGAGTTATTAATTTCTCACCCTACACAAGATTAAATCCAAATAACCTATTAAACAATTTCCTAAAATCATACCGACTCTACCAGAGGTACTACTCATCAAAGGAAAGCCCTAGGGTACACTTGTGCTTAAAGAAAAGTTTATTAAAGGGGTTATAAAAAGCATCAAAATTAATCTAGCATAGAGATTACATAAATCATAACTCAAAATCTACAGATCAAACTCATGTCAAATTTGGTCACACTTCTAAACATCCCATAAAGAGAAACATATCCAAAATTCAACTCCATAGCATGTGTATATTTTAAACTACACTAAAAATACCTCAAACTGAGTTTGCATTTTTAATTCAAAAACTACAAAGAAAAACCCTATATAACCTTTCTAGAAAAGGTAGATTTATTCACCAGCAAACCAACAAAATTGGGTTTGTATTTTTTTAATTTTTCTACAATTTTCTACAAATTTTTGAAGTTGCAGAGAAAACCCTAACAACACCTTTTCAGCCGGGTCCCTGGAATAATTTCTCAAAATTACGTACAGACCCTTGGTTTACAGAACACACCCTAGAAAGAGTTCCACTCTTGCAATGTCACCCCTGGGCGGGCAGGCACCTCACCGGCGGCGGAAATTCCCGGCCGGTGATGGCCGGACTTCGCCGGAGGAGGTGGCCTGGGCTCCTACTGACCTTGATTGAGGTCTGGAGGGTGACGGCCGGACCGGGAGCGGCCTCACCGGTGCTGGCGCCGGCGCGGCTCGGTCCTGCCCGCCGTAGCCGTGCCTGGGCGGTGACGGCGCTGTCCGGTGGCCCGTCGACGGTGCGTTGGTGTTGAGGAGGTGCAGGAGGAAGAAGTGGGGGAGGAGAGGGGGACCGCGGAGCCGGTCGGAGCAAGGAAGCTGCGGCGGCGCCGTAAAGGTGGCGGCGGCGCTCTGCAAGGCCGGAGCGGCTCGGTCCGGAGCCCGACGCGCGCACGAAAACAAGACAGGGCGTGAGGGCGAGGACGGGCGGACATGTGCACGGCCTCAAGGCCTTTAGCATCCAATGCGGCCAGGTGGAGGCCATGCATGCGCAGGCCGTGCGCGGGCGAACGCACGCACGGGCGCGTGGCCCCGGCCCGGCGCGGACTGGCGCGTAGACGCGGCGTACGACGGACTGCTCGGGCGGAGACCCCACGGCGTCACGCGGTCCACAGCTGGGGCATCCAAGCGTCCGTACACCGGAGATATACGTGGGCGCCACGTGGACGCTGCGGCACGGCAGGCGCGCGCGCGCGGACGACACGGCGAGCGCGCGACGCCGGCGGCTGTGCTGGATTCCATTTCAATCACCCGGTTTCAAAAATACTAAACTCCAAAAATTGTCAACTAAGTTGAAATTCTCCAAAAATAAAAGTTGTAGAGGAGCTATAGACCTACAACTTTCACAAAGGGCGACATATATTTTGCTCAACAGAATTTCGGGAAAAACGTGTTGAACTTCAGGAAAAACTCGGCCCTGTAACACTGTGTACAGAAACTTCAACTCAAATTTAAGCGGCTTTGCACCCAAAATTTGAATGTCCGCCAATTATGAGAAATGTGTCCCCGGAAATAACGAAGAACTTTTATATTGGCGGATTTTGAACTTCTATAGTGAATTTTGGAGAACGCGTAAGAAAACCGAATCAGCCTTTTGGAGCTCTAGGGGTTTGACCATGATTTGAGAGTTTGACCAAGGGTTTAAGAGCAAAAGTGTGCACAATCAAGCAAAACATGCTTAGGGACTAATTAACCTTGATTATCATGAGTAATTGAAGTACTTAACTGAAGTAACATCAGGGATGTTACAAACTACCCCCCTTAAAAGGAATCTCGTCCTGAGATTCGATAACAAGATTAGAGGAGACAAAGGTAGGGGAGAAGTGGTGTCGGATATGTGATGTACCCGTCGTTGTCGGTGCTCTTTTTGACAGATTCATTGTAGTCGTGACTTTGAGCATGCTCTTCTGAGCTTGGGTGCGAAGTCTCTTGCGTCTTTTCTTCTTAGTTCGATTAGTCTTATCCTGCGAAGGTTTCAGACACTTCTTGACAAAATGCCCAAGCTGTTTACAATTGTAGCAAAGGCGTGCACCGTGAATTGCTTATAAACTAGTGAAAGTGTATAGAAGCAACAAAAAGAGTACAACGGAATTCCAGTTGACTTGATAAGGATATGGTTATGCTCATTATGTAGACAAGAAGATGTTGACACTTTGTGTTAAAGTTATCATTTACTCAAAACTTGATAAGCAAGGTTAAGAAGGAAGATTTCAAGGTTGGGAGGTCAATAATGCCCAAGAATTCAATTACCGCTACTCTGAAACAATAAGTTAATAACTTTCAGCTCAAGAATCGAACCTTGCTCAACTTCGATCAGCAAGAGCATAGGTTCATAAGTTATCACATTGGTGTTTAACTTGAGACCAAAAGCTGAGATCCTCATGCCTGAAAAATTCACATACCGGAGTTCTGTTCCTGCTGTTTTTCAGCAGGCCGAGAGTCACGAAAAAGTCCACAACTCTCGGTACAGCAAAGCCATGGTGCTAAAATTTTACGAGGATGCTGAAAGGAAGATATCTAGCAACTTTGGTATTCAAAGGCCAAGATAAAACTGCTGGGAAGAAGGCCTAACTAAGCATGATTCAGATCAATGTACCTCAGGAATTCAGCAGAACAGAGGTTTACTAAAAATTTGATAACTCTTAGTAAACACATGCACAAATGCTGAAATTTGGTGAGCAACTCGACGATGTTATAACTCACATTTTTGGTATTCAAAGGTCGAACCAATTCAGATTGGAAAAGGTCTAACTGATCAAGTTTTAGAGTGCTATTGCCCAGAAATTTCAGCAGGACAGTGCTTCACTAAAAAGATCATATCTCAAAAATTGAGAACCCTATGACCATGAGGTTTTTACAGCACAAAGTAGGCTATATATGGAGCATATTTGTTATAGATTCCCTGGTCAAATTCTTCTTGGAACTAGGTGTAAAAATTCAAGTTTTCAGCTTAACTCAGAAATTTCAACAGCATTTCAGCATGACCTTGCCTAGCAAAATTGATCCTAACTTCAGTTTTAAGCATCCTAAAATCATGAGAATTTCAGAGATCAATCTTAACTAGGTGATGAACAATTTCCCTAAAGAGCACCTAGCCAGAAATTTTCTAGATAATCCTTAGAAAAATTTGGACAGCATCTAGTTACAATCTTTGCTTAACACCTCATTAAAGCATCAAACTATCATGATTGGTCCTTAAGAAACACAAATTAAATAGAGACCAAGCAACACATGATTTAAGTTCAGTTTTGGTTTGATAGCTTTTACATGATGCAAAAAGCGTCCTAAACTTCCTCACAAAGCTTTTAAGCTCAAAAACGAAGTTAGTGCCGGTGGCAAGGCATACATATACGTCTCTCACTATAATAGCTAGTCGAAAGCTATTCGTTTCTTAATTACCGTACCTAACAACCGTGGTTAGTGTACCTGCAGAAAATCTCAGATATTCAAGACCTTTTGTGCCAGCACTCACAAAAGCGTCCACATTCATTACCGTTCACTATAGAAACGGTATCCATGCGTAAAGCCGCTGCATGGACAGCGTCCAACCTCGGACACCTCCGTTTGAATGGAGTTGTCCTTTCCGCCTATTGCGGGTTCGCACATGTACGGCAAAACATGGCTAGACACAGACGCGACGTGGGTTCCCATTGGAATAGGTCCCACTAGTCCCTCACAGGACTTTCCTGTGGTACCACCACGTATGGCAAAACGTGATGAACTAGTATGGTTGTGTATGAAAGTAAGTTTTGACAGGAATAAAATGTGCAGGAAGTCAGATTAAATACACCATAGAGTACTAGCCACCTGAAAGAATCCAAAAATTCCCTCTAGGGCCTCTCGGACTAGATTAGACCTTAACGTCCTACGCACTTAGCAAAATTCTTATTCTTGGCAAATTTTATTCCAAAAACAAGTTATTAAGGTATTATTAATACTCTGGTGCATAATCTCGCTCTGGTACCAGCTGTGACAGAACCGCCCAAAATAATTCTGTATTATCGCCTAAGCCTGTGCACCTGGCCATTAAGCAATAATAAAGAACTATTCTGTCGCCTCTGCCGGGGCATGCCCGGTAAATCACTTACACAGGATCGAATTATGCGCTAAGCCCACACGAAGGCGGGACCAGAGAACAACATTACATTACATAAAAGTTCATAAGTTCACATTATTACAAACCAGGTTTTCGTACATGAAAGTAAAGGTGTTTCAGAGTTTAAACAGCGGAAATAAATCTAGCGGGAGATACACTTGGGAGGCCATCCATAGAGTATCACTCATCAACATCGTTCTCCCACTCAAGTTTCCAACCATCTGGAATAGATCCCGGCCAGATGGGATTACCTGAAAACAACAACAAAAGCAAGGCTGAGTATACTAATACTCAGCAAGACTGACCCGACAAAAAAATAAAAGACACAGCTAGACATGCAAGACTTTTTGGCTGGTGGGTTTGTTTTGCCAAAAGCAACTAAGAGTTGATCCTTACTTTCAAATTTTAGCTCAAGTTCTAGTATGTTAACCATTCTAGGTAAGCACCTAGCTAAGCAAGCATGGTTGTACAAACAAGATTAATCACCCAACAATATTAATCCGAAATGTTCCATAAATAAACATGGGGTAGCCAATGGTCAAGCCGACTCAGATAACGGCGAGTGACCGACGATCGATCGATTTATATCCTTGCAAGGTAAACCCAAGATACACGGAAGAAGGTAGATCAAGTGCAGTGTCTACCCCAACCAGGCGATTCCCGTCATTCCCCAGATTAGGAAAAGATGATACAGTCCTAAGTACAAGGTTTACTGGTACGCCCAAACATGACACGTCCAGAATCATACTTGCACTACCGGTAGCGAACCGGGAGACGCATCTCAAGATTAGTAGCAATAAAATTCCCGCACTGGTTCATTAGGTACTAGGCTTACCGGTCGCATTCCCGACAAGCACTTGGTACGTTCAATAGCTTAGACCAGCACCATGCTACTCGGTCGAGACCGAACCCATTGCTCTTACCACATGAGCGAGTCAATTTATCCAACTTATGATTCCAACATAAGCATCCTATATCTCGCGAGCAATGAGTCATTACTCGACTTGTACCGTGTCCTTAAAGCATGGCACTAGCGTTCCTAACATACTAGTAAAAGAGCATAGGAGTCCTAAGGATCATGCGTCTAGGTTTCAAATCAACTCCTGAAACTTAAATGCACAAATCATAATATAAATACGAAAAGTAAAGGTATGAGTTTAGAAAAAGGGTTAGATGCATCCGGGGCTTGCCTTCTTCTATGTTAGCACTAGCCTTGGGCTCTTCTGGACTTTGGTCCAGGTCTTACTGCACACTAAGCTGGTTCACTTCACCATCAACTGCCCCTTCACCCTCCTGGGTCAGCGTGTATGTACCAACGGGAAGATCTACACGTTTATGCACATGCATTAGTTAAGGTTAACCTTGATGGTGACTGTGTACATATTTGAGCAAATTAAATTATTTAACTTCACTAAACAGCAAGTAGGTGTGTTGAAAATTCAAAAACAGAAACATGACAAGTTTTCACAATTTAACACCTTAATTGCCATTTCTTTATTTAATTAATTAAAACAAGCCTTTCAACCATAAATCCATATTAAAACAAAAACACCTCAAATAAGTCTAAGCTTCTGCACACATCATCATATACCCATTCTAAACTCACACACCAAAATTTAGATTAAGAACATTTATAAATTAATTTATACGAAAAAGACAAATTTTAGCCTAGTAAATTACCATTAATTCATATAAAAAGATTTAATAAACTCTTTGATCTCAACTTTCTCCTAGCCATCCTCTAGGCCAAAACTAAGTTTTTGGCCAAAGCTCAAGTATAGATCTTATTTATATATTGAGTTATTAATTTATCACCCTACACAAGATTAAATCCAAATCACCTATTAAACAATTTTCTAAAATCATACCCACTCTACCAGAGGTACTACTCATCAAAGGAAAGCCCTAGGGTGCACTTGTGCTTAAAGAAAAGTTTATTAAAGGGGTTATAAAAAGCATCAAAATTAATCTAGCATAGAGATTACATAAATCATAACTCAAAATCTACACATCAAACTCATGCCAACTTTGGTCACACTTCTAAACATGCCATAAAGAGCAGCATATCCAAAATTCAACTCCATAGGATGTGTATATTTTAAACTACACTAAAAACACCTCAAACTGAGTTTGAATTTTTAATTCAAAAACTCCAAAGAAAAACCCTATACAACATTTCTAGAAAAGGTAGATTTATTCACCAGTAAACAAAAAAAATTGGGTTTGTATTTTTCTGATTTTCCTACAATTTTCTACGGATTTTTGAAGTTGCAGAGAAAACCTAACAACACCTTTTCAGCCGGGTCCCTGGAATAATTTCTCGAAATTACGTACAGGCCCTTGGTTTACAGAACACACCCTAGAAAGAGTTCAACTCTTGCAATGTCACCCCTGGGCGGGCAGGCACCTCACCGGCGGCGGAAATTCCCGGCCGGCGATGGCCGGACTTCGCCGGAGGAGGTGGCCTGGGCTCCTACTGACCTTGATTGAGGTCTGGAGGGCGACGACCGGACCGGGAGCGGCCTCATCAGTGCTGGTGCCGGCGCGGCTCGGTCCTGCCCGCCGCAGCCGTGCCTGGGCGGCGACGGCGCCGTCCGGTGGCCCGGCGACGGTGCGGTGGTGTTGAGGAGGTGCAGGAGGAAGAAGTGGGGGAGGAGAGGGGACCGCGGAGCCGGCCGGAGCAAGGAAGCTGCGGCGACGCCGTAAAGGTGGCGGCGGCGCTCTGCAAGGCCGGAGCGGCTCGGTCCGGAGCCCGACGCGCGCACGAAAACGAGACAGGGCGAGAGGGCGAGGACGGGCGGACATGTGCACGGCCTCAAGGCCTTTAGCATCCAATGCGGCCAGGTGGAGGCCATGCATGCGCAGGCCGTGCGCGGGCGAACGCACGCACGGGCGCGTGGCCCCGGCCCGGCGCGGACTGGCGTGTAGACGCGGCGTACGGCGGACTGCTCGGGCGGAGACCCCACGGCGTCACGCGGTCCACAGCGGGGGCATCCAAGCGTCCGTACACCGGAGATATACGCGGGCGCCACGTGGACGCTGCGGCACGGCAGGCGAGCGCGCGTGGGCGACGCGCCGAGCGTGCGACGCCGGCGGCTGTGCTGGATTCCATTTCAACCACCCGGTTTCGAAAATACTAAACTCCAAAAATTGTCAACTAAGTTGAAATTCTCCAAAAATAAAAGTTGTAGAGGAGCTATAGACCTACAACTTTCACAAAGGGCGACATATATTTTGCTCAACAGAATTTCGGGAAAAACGTGTTGAACTTCAGGAAAAACTCGGCCCCGTAACACTGTGTACAGAAACTTCAACTCAAATTTAAGCGGCTTTGCACCCAAAATTTGAATGTCTGCCAATTGAGAAAAATGTGTTCCCGGAAATAAGGAACAATTTTTATATTGGCCGATTTTGAACTTCTATAGTGAATTTTGGAGAACGCGTAAGAAAACCGAATCAGCCTTTTGGAACTCTAGGGGTTTGACCATGATTTGAGAGTTTGACCAAGGGTTTAAGTGCAAAAGTGTGCACAATCAAGCAAAACATGCTTAGAAACTAATTAATCTTGATTATCATGAGTAATTGAAGTACTTAACTGAAGTAACATCATGGATGTTTCCTGCGGTGGCTGGGACAACTTCTCTTAAAAAAATTTTAATTTTTTGGTATGAACTCAGATGAGGATAAAATTTATACGAAAATTGTAGCTTTCGACGAGATCTACAACTTTGTAGTTCAAACTTTTTTCATTTGAAATCATCTTTGGACTCAAAAAATTGATATACTATCCAGATCTGGGTCCGTAAACTGAGATCTGGATAGTATATCGATTTTTTGAGTCCAAAGATTACTTTAAATGAAAAAGTTTGAACTACAAAGTTGTAGATCTCGTCGGTAGTTACAATTTTAGTATATCATCCGAGTTCATACAAAAAAGTTATAATTTTTTGAAGAGAAGCTGTCCCTGCCGCCACAGGAAACAGAGGCAGAAACCCGCCACAGTAGCCGCTGCCGGGGTACTGTAGCAGCTGCCGGTTGAATCGGTGGTGGGGGCAATGTAGCGCCTCTATCGCCACTTAGTGGCGGTAGGTCCCTACCGTCATTTACCATGGTAATTGGAGGCTACTTTTGCAAATTTTTGAATCCGATATATATTTTTGAAAAATTTGAAAAAATAAATACAAAAAATAAAAAAATTCTGAACAACCGGTCCGGACTTTTCTATGATGAGCCGTAATCTCATCATTGAAAAATTGGATTCGTTTCATTAAAAAATTCAAAAGTTAGATATATATTATTGATCTCAAATATCATTGACTCATGTTAACTTCACATGTTATTGATTTTTGTGGTCTTTTAATGGTATATCCAAATCTCTCATTTATTTATGAAATGAAAATGAATAGGCGCAGTGTAACCCAAATCATTCCTCCCAGATCTCGGCATGGCGCTGAGCGGCGGCGGCGGCGGCGGCGGAATCGCCGCCACGCGCGCGAAGCTGTCCTCCGGCGCCGGCGCCTTAGAGGATCGCCTCAGCGCGCTCCCCGACGACGTCCTCGTCCTCATCCTTGTGCGCCTCAGCACCACCACCGAGGCAGCCCGAACCAGCGTCCTCTCCCGCCGATGGCCCCGCGTCTGGCACCTCCTCCCGGAGCTCCGCTTCAGCCACGTCCCCGACGGCCACCGCATCCGCGAGGTGCTCGTCGCCCCTGACGCGCCCCCGCCTCTCCGCCTCATCTTCGCCTTCACCGGAGACTCCACTCCCGACACATTGGGGGCCTGGCTCCCCGATGCCGCGCGCCGCCTCTCGGGTGATCTTTTCTACTTCAACACCACTTGGAAGGACGACGAGGAGGAGGACGAAGATGGTCAGGCCGGTGAGACAGGCGCCGTTCAGCTGCCCTGCTTCGAGAAGGCGACCGGAATCGCGCTCACCTTAGGGTTTCTGGGCCTCTCTTTGCCATCCGCCGGCACGTTCGCCTGCCTCGTCAAGCTCGCACTCGATCGCTTCCGACTCCATGGCCCATGTGAGCTTGGTGATGTCGTATCGCAGCGCTGCCCAATCTTGCAAAAGCTCATTGTCAGTTACGCCCGTGGTGTGGACAAGCTCACCATCCACTCGGAATCTCTCCTGCAAGTGGATCTGCGGTGTCTGAATGGGTTGCAGCAGCTCACTGTCGTTGCACCTGGGCTCAAAGAATTGAAATTGTATAGGTCCTTTGTCCGTAATCAATCAGTAGCCGACATTTCGGCCCCTCAGCTTGTGTTGCTGGAGTGGAAGGATTCATATGATCCAAGCTCTGTCCAGCTTGGTAATTTTGGACAACTGCAATTGCTGAGTACTGACTTTGTTTTGGTATATTCTAAGCATGACTGTGAACATAATCGCGGCATACAAAAGCTCTTGCAGCAGTTTCAATCCATCCAAACTCTTAGTATCGCACTCTTCTATCTACCGGTGAGTTTCTCATCTTTACTAGCAACTAATTATTGCTGTCAGGTGATACAATTACGTAATTGTGGTGAAACAACTTTGGACATATAAAGTTTTGAGCCTTGGCTTAGGAAAAACAGCTTCACTTTAACATTATATATCAGAACCAACCAAGTTTCATAGTCAATGATTGTGTCGTAGCATAGAATGGATAGCTTATTTTTACAACCGTGAAACAAGTGTCCTAACCAAGGGATGTACCATTGTGAAATTTGTCATGCCTCATGAGGGTTTGATAGAGTTGTCCTGGAAATAATGATATGTGAGATTATTGGTGGAAATTCACGCTTTCTTTCGTTATTCACACCCCTAAGTTGAATAAGATCATGTACTTGTGTAATGTGAATCTGTGATGTTGTATTAGCATGAATTTTACTAGATTGTTGATTATTCACATGGACAAACATAAATTTATTCTACCCACACAGTATGTAACTATGTATTCTTATTACTTCAGAAACTAGAGCATTTCTAGCCAGTTTTCACGAGAAATACATAGAGAACTAGGTAGCAACAATGATTTCTCGTGTGGCAATCAGTTATTCGAAAATTGGATGTATCATAACCTTTGCAAGTTCTTATTTCCTATAACTTTTTATGAATCGACAGGACATTGGTGACTATCAATACTCGATGGGAGACATAACAATGCTTCCCCCCACTACATTCCTAACCATGGAGGTAATGAATGGAGAACATGACTTTGGACCCAGCTCATTTCATGTGCTCAGTCGGTGTACTGGTATAAGAAGATTGGTGCTGGTGCTACATACAGAGATAGGTTTCGAGGTAAATATATGTTTGTTTCACTATATACACACAAGTAATAGCTAAGAAAATGACTGGAAACCGGAAACCGGAAACAACATAGCATGCATTTCCATTTTTTTTTTTGCCACAATTTGGCCTGACTATGGGGAATTCCCATTCTTTTTATTGTTTTGACACTGATCCTCTGCTCCAAAGTTTCCATTACAAAATATATGTTTTGCTACCTCCTAATGGCAACAGTTTATCTTGTGACTCACTGACTCTAGCAAGAATGTACACTTTCTTTGGTAAGTTGGTCTGCTAGTAGGTAGAAAAAAAAACAGCAGTGGTGTAGTTGATTCAGTTTTTGCATAAGAGGGTCCTTTTTCACCAGACAGTTTTAAATAATGTATGTAGGAGAAAGTTCTAAATTTGTGGCATCTGATATGCTGGTAGGGAGTCCAGTTGATGGTATGCAAATAGGAGCCATGAACACAAAATTTTCAGTTGACATATACAGTTGTTACTGGTATGGATACTACTGTTTATGGCTATTGATTTCACAAAACCTAAGGATCTGTGCAATTTATAAAGAAAATATATGCTCATAGCAACTATATTGTGCATTAATCGTCTTCAAACAACTTATCAATGCTATTCGTTGGTTAAAAAATGTTGATGACATGTACCTGATGTCTGCAATCCGTTGTACTGTCTGTTATCTTTTCTCTGATCATGCTCGTCCTTCCATGTACAGTCTGCATGTCAGTCAGGCTGCAATTGTGATCAACCAGCGGACTGGAAAGCTGAGCAACTCTCGCTGAATTGCCTTGAAGAAGTAGAGCTCACTGACCTGAACGGAGCTGATCATGAAGTTGTTTTCGTGGAGCGACTATTCAGTTGGGCGACGGTGTTGAAGAAGATTAGAATGACTTTCAACTATTCAGTCAGTAAAAGCAAAGCAAGGGAGCTCCTCCAAACATTATCAAGCTTTTCCAAGTCAGAGACGCTCGTGGAGTTCTACATGTATCGCGATAAGAATACGAAGTCGACGTACTTGCTTGCCCCAGATGCCGAAGAACTATCCCTTATCAGTGATTAGTTTTGTTGCAAGGAATCAAGTACTGCTTTTAGCCTTCACTTTTCCTCTCAATATGGTGTTCTATGCTGCATTTAAACGTTGAAATGCCAGCTTATCTTACAAGATGTTGCAATGGAATTGGTCGCATGCATGGTGCGGGCTGTTGGCTTTTACGTATTGTGGTTTCAGTGTATCGCGTACTTTCTTTTTTGTGAACCAGTGTATCGCGTACTTGTTTGCTTATGAAGTACTGATATTCAGTGTATCATCCCAACATTGTATTGTTGTAGGGTGAGGAGATTATGCATTGCACGAATACTCACGAAAGGGAAGATGAAGATAAAATAAAAATGAACGAAATTGAAATGGTCGATGTAATTCTAAAAAAAAAGGACGAATTTGAAATGGTCCAAATGCAATGATGTTTAGACAACGTGAAGCAAGTTCGCGTGTCTTGTCGATCGGTGAAACTGAACATTCGAAATCTTTTTTTTTTTGCCGGCTCTAAATGAGCATTGGGCTACTTAGCTTGTCGGGATCGGGCTAGGAATGTACCCCTTAGAAAATGCAAAAATGATTCAATTAATTTAGTTTTAAACATATGAATTTGACAAAATGTGAAGAAAACTATTGGGAAAAAACGTTGTAAGGGATGTTTTTTTCTCTCCATGTTTGATCAAGTGTTATTCATTTCTCATAAACTAAGTTAAATTTGGTTACATTTTTTTCCTTACGAATAGTTAAATTTGGTTACATTGTGCAGGCTGCTGCTAGCCTGCTTTTTTTTAGAATTACACAGTAGACGCTCACAACACGCACACTCACCCTTATGAATACACGTACGTAAACCCTACCCCTAAAAGCACCTCCGAAGGACTGAGTACCCGACAGATCTGGAGATTCCCGAAGTCACCATTGACGCATCGTTGCCGACGGAAACGCCGCTTACACTTAACGCATAACGCCGGTAAATCGGGACTCTGCCTCATCATTTTGTAAAAAGGAAAAATAAAATAGGCCCACCAATCATTCGAGGCCTCTGAATCCCCTCCCGATCTTAAAAACAAAAAAAAAATCAGAATCACTCCCCACTTCCATTTCCATGGAGCACGGCGGCGGCGAGATCCTTTTTCAATTACCGATACAGAATTATAGATGTTTCTCTTGTTAACGGCTTGCTTTTAATTGATAGGCCTTGCGGCTTTCCTCTTGGTTTCAGCTGAACTGTGGGTTTATGGTTTTGGAGCATTGCGTTGATTCATCGCCTGGGAGCATATGTATGTGATGTACAATGCTGACTTCCTGTAAGCTTGTCCCGTGTGTTGCCGAATAGTTCTCGAGTTGTGTGAGTAGGTTCTTTGTCCATGAAGACATGAACCAGAAGTTGAACCAGCTTCCTCTTTCGACAGATGAATTGTAGTAACTCAAATCATTTTTTTTACTTATGATTATGATTTCATCCATACATTTTTTCCCTACATCTCGCGCCAATGTATTTCAGAACTTAATCTCTATATAGAGTGGCTCCGTTCGGCAGATCTTCAGCAGATTTGTACATCAAATTTGTTGTGAGAGAAAAACACCACGTGCAGATTTTTACGGCAAATTTGTTGTGACAGAAAAATATTGCAGCCGAATAAAAGAAGCTGAACAAAGAATCTTTATGCAACGCTCTAACCAGCACATCCCTCGAATTGAAGTGCCGATCCCGCTGCCTGAAAAATTGTATAAGCTTATTAAGAATGTATAGGGATGGCAATGGATCGGGTTTGCAGCGGATATCCGCGGATTTTGGATACGTGGGTTGTGGGTTTGATTCAGATTTTCACCCACAGGTTCGCGGATTTGGATATCCGCAACATTGTGGGTTTGGAGCGGATTCTACATTTCACCCGCGGATGCCCATTGGAGCTCCGCAAAGTTGAGCCTGATAAGCCCACATAGAGAACTCTAACCACATAAGAAATAATATTGCTCATGTTTCTTTTTATACTTAACTTGTTAATTTATAATGTGTTGAACATATAAGTAATTTGCAACTCTATTTTTATTTACATGTAAAGATGATTCCACCATATATAATTGATGAATGATAAAATGCCCACTATTGTTCATTTGGAGGATTATGGATGCTGATTTGTGTTGTTTTCCATCTTTATTGAACTTTTAGTGTGTTAAATTGCATATTTTCGAAGTAATTGGACAGAGTGTGTGTTGTACTGATGTATTATGTGCCCTTGTTTATAATAATCGAACCAGGTTTTGGATTATCCGTTGGGTTTTGGATATCCGTGGATTTGGGTTTGGATCTGAATTTTCACCCGAACTGATTTTTGGTTGAATTTCAATTTTAGATTTGGGTTATGGGTTTGGGTGCCCTGACACTACATCTGATCAGAATCCGACCCATTGCCGTCCCTAGTTTTGATTGCACATCGCTAGTTTCATCTTTTAAACGTCTCGGTGTTCGTAATAGCAGAAGGATGATCATAGAAAGGTATTATTCGAATCCAATTTATCCCTTTTTGTACTGTAAATAAAACCTACATACCGCTAAATCAATCGTGAAGAAAGAATTACAAATTCGAATTTCAAATCACGTGCATTTATTTGCCTTGTAAAATGCAGTACGAGGGAGTTATGTTTTCACAAAAAGGATTCAAAACCGGCCCAGACTTATCTAGTGATTTACTTGGTGGGCCGTCAAACTAAACCCAAAAGAAAAAAAATTTCGATTTTTTTAATATTTTTTCTTCGATTTTACGAAAATAAATAGTCGAATTCAACATTGGCAGAAATAGCTTTGAACCGCGTTTCAAATGGCGGTTGGGTTCCTACCGTTGTTTGAAAAGGCGGTAGAGTCCTACCGCCATTGCAAACGGCGGTAAGTGCCCGCCAACCGCCTCTGCCAACGGCGGTACGACGACCCGCTACGTGGCCCGCTCGACAGGCACCTACCGCTAAGGCCAAGGGCGGCAGGCGCCCAACCGCAGTTTGAACTGGCGGTTGACGGACCGTTGCAATTCTAACGCTGCTTCAGGCGGCGGTAGGTCCTACCGCCAGTTGACGCGGCGGCAGGACCGCGCCTACATAAGGGCCGCAGCCCTGCCGCCGGGTGGCTCCCCCCCATTCGCCTCTTGTTCCTTCCTCCTCTGTGCCTTTCTTTGGTGTCCACATCAGGTATGTCTCCAATACTTTTCTCATATAGTTAGTTTACATATGCTAGAAATAGTTTAGAAATACTATAAATAGTTTAGAAATCTTAGAAATAGTTTAGAAATTCTAGAAATAGTTTAGAAATACTATAAATAGTTTAAAAATCTTAGAAATAGTTTAGAAATTCTAGAAATAGTTTAGAAATCTTAGAAATAGTTTAGAAATTCTAGAAATACTTTGAAAATTTGTAGATATAGTTTAGAAATTCTTTAGAAATACTCTAGAAATCGTAGAAATTCCTTAGAAATACTTTAGAAATTGTAGAAATACTATGAAAATTCCTAGAAATACTATAGAAATTGTAGAAATACTCTGAAAATTCGTAGAAATACTTTAGAAATTGTAGAAATACTTTGGAAATTCATAAGAATACCTTAGAAATTGTAGAAATACTTTGGAAATTCCTAGAAATACTTTAGAAATTGTAGAAATTCTTTAGAAATTTGTAGAAATACTTTGGAAATTGTAGAAATACTTTGGAAATTCCTGGAAATACTTTAGAAATTGTAGAAATACTTTGTAAATTCGTAGAAATACTTTGGAAATTCCTATAAATACTGTAGAAATTGTAGTAATTCTTTAGAATTTTTTAGAAATACTTTAGAAATTGTAGAAATACTTTGGAAATTCCTAGAAATACTTTGGAAATTGTAGAAATGCTTTGGAAATTCCTAGAAATACTTTAGAAATTATGTGTGACTATATATTTCAATTTTTTGCAGCTATGGCTCAGCAGCAGGCGCCGCCGCTTTCGCCTGTTGGTGGTGTTCGTCCTCCTCGGGAGCCGCTGCCGTACGTGCTGCCCGAGCTCTTCGACGAGGCCACAGACAGGGCGCACCGGTCCTACCACTCCGCGATCTGCGGGGTAGAGCTAGGCACCGTGTGTTTTAGAAGCCTGGGGCACTACATGCCGCTTCACCCCGGTTGGTGTCCGAAGTATGTAATACGATACCTTGGTTTCTTTGTATTTCCTCATTTAATTTCGTAATTAATATTTATTTTCGTTTTGTGGTGCAGGCTACGCGCAACAGGACTTCTTCCCCTAGCGTGTTTGGTTGAGGGGGACCTCATGCGGGCCGCTTTGCGCCCGGCGGAGCGCAGATCGCGCTTTGGGTTCGACTACCAGCTGGTCTGCACGCACCTGGATCGGTGGCGCCCCGAGACGCACAGCTTCCATTTCCCCTGGGGAGATGGTGGTGACTTTGGAGGACGTGGCCCTCTTCTTCAGGCAACCGTGCTCAGGGGAGCCCATGGGGGCTGTTGACCCCCCGCCCCCCCGACGTGTGGCGCGATGATATTCTCGCGAGGTTCGCCAGAGTGGTGCGCCGTCCCGACGAGCGCTTGGTTGCGCAAGTATATCGTACGTACATCTATCTATCGTTTTTTCGTAGTATCGTTTTTCAGCCTCTGACTGAATTTTGAATTTTTGTAGGCCTCGTACATGAGAGACGACGCCGACGAGCAACAAGCACTTGGAGGCGTACCTGTTGTGGCTGTTCGTGTTCTATGGGTCCCAGGGGGACGCGGTGTCGAGGTTCCTGATCCCCACGCGCGGAGGATCGCGGACGCCACCGTGGAGGAGATGCCCCAAATCAATTGGGGCGCTGCAGTTTTGGCCGCGACGTACAAGGACCTGTGCGCCGGGTGCACCAAGACGGGCACCCAGTCGATCCTCCTCGGATGCCCGCTTCTGCTACACATGTGGAGCTACGAGCGGCTTCCCGTCGGTCGGCCATCGGTCGACCGATCGCCGTACCGGGCGCTGGAGGAGGGGCACGACCCAGCAGACAGACCGACCATGGGGTCGATGTGGTGCCACCGCCTAGTTCGTACTTCAAGCTAACTTCGTTCGTTAGCTATCAGAAAGTAATGCAATTCGTCGAGGTAACTTATTCTCTTGTTTGCAGCTCTCTTGGACGGAGCTGATCAGGAGGTCGTACCTTGACTTCGTCGGCCAGATCGACAACCTCACGGACCGCGAGGTTATCTGGTAGCCGTTCACCGATGCCTTGGTCGCCGCGCGTGCACCGCAGGGTCTCTCGTCCCTGTGCTTTCGGGACCGTGACTTCTGGATGACAAAGACGCCGCTCATCCACGACATGTACGTCGAGGAGTACCACGTCGAGCGCGTGATGAGGCAGTTCGGCCTCTACCAGGCTTCGCCTGTGCCCGTCGCACACACCGTCGACCCGTCCATGCACCAGTAAGTTCATTGCAAACTTCATTAGTTTTTGTTGACGAGTGACGAAAGTTAGTTTGCTGACCAATTTGCTGTTTCTTGTTGTAGGTGGACGAGGAAGGGGTCGAAGACTTCGGCCCCCTTTTTTGGTGAAGCTGCAGCAGTACCTGGACGCGTGGGCGGACGCCGCCGCCCCGGAGCACGTCGTCGTCGAGCCGCGCTTACAGGACGACGACGCCTGGAGAGCGTACCTGCAGTGGTACACGAAGAGGGCCCGTACGCGCATGATGTACGTCCCGCCGAACCCTCGCCTCGAACTCGTGCCAGTGTCGGCGCACCCCTACCGCTAGGATCAGACCCACAACATCTGAGTAAGTTCTTTTGCATCAAATCAAATTAAGTCACATTCGCTAAAGTTTCGTTGTACTAATAATCCGTCCGATCTTGACAGTACGACACAACTTGGGATATGTACCTGCTGGCCCAGCACGTGGGCATGACGATGGACCACATGACGTTGGACGGGATACGGACAGAGATGCAGAAGATGGTGGGCTTTAGCCGGCGGTTGATGCACACGGTGAACTTCCGCGGCGACGAGGGGTACGTCCTTTCACGCCACCCCTCGTCCTCCGGTAGCTGTGCCTCCACCTCAGCTTCGTACCAGGCACCCTCGTCCTCGATACGTGCACCGTTCGCGCCCTCGTCCTCGACACATCCACCGTTCGCGCCCACTACATCTGCTCTGTACCTGCCGCGGCCGAGTGCTTTCTACGCCACAGGTACATGTTTTTTCTTCCTAGTTTTCACAACATATTTTTTTGGTCCATGTCTGACTTATATTTTTATAGAGAGACCACCGATACCTACAGGACCGGGGTCTTCGTCGTGGACAGCTTCACCGGTTCAGCAGCCGGTGTTTGAGCCACCTACTTCGGAGGACTACATCACTGGCGACACACCACCACTGGAGTTTCAGTTGGACGACTTGTTCCGCGACACCGCCGACGAGATCGGTGGTACACAGCTAACTGGAACCCCGCCCGTCGGGACCCAGCCGACGCAGGAGCAGCAGCACGCGATGATGGCGGACTTCCACGAAACGGCACAGCGTGCAGGCGAGGCGTTGGCGGCGGCAGCGTCAGTGGAGGCGGAGGCGCGGTGGACCGGAGGGGGCCCTCCTGTGTGGATCGGCTACTCCAGAGGCCGCGACCGGAGGGGGGGCCGTCCCGTGTGGATCGGGCTACTCCACAGGCAGCGACCGGAGGGGGGCCGTCCCGTCGGGCTCAGGTGCTCCCTTAGCGACACCGCCCCCCGAGCCGGCGGCCGGAGGATGCGATCGCCATCCACGAGACCCCTCACGTACCCCACCCACCACACGAGGGCTGCACAGAGGGCGGCGGCAGCGGCGAAGAGGAAGGAGCACTAGGGCACGCCGCGACCGACGAAGCGTGGTCGTATTTAGATTTGTTTTTTGACACTTGTCGTGTAAACTACTTTTGTTTGTTCTAATTAAATTATGTATTTTCGTATTCAGTTTCCTGTTATTTCGCATTTATAGTATTAGGGATAACCAACTGAAAATTAAAAAAGAAGAAAAATCAAAAACACCAACCGCCTTTTGAAGCGGCGGTAGGCTGCACCCAGCCGCCGTTTCAACTGGCGGCAGCTGCCAGGCAGCCAGCCGCCACCCAACCCGTGCCTACCGCCACTGTTGCAAACCTACTGCCTTTTGCCGCGACGGTAGGTACTTACCGGCTTACCGCCATTTTCAACCCTACTCACCGCCAAGTGCCACGACGGTAGGAGTTCGAGGCTATTTCTACCAATGTTGAATCCGACTATTTATTTTCGTAAAATCGAAGAAAAAAATATAAAAAATTCAAGATTTTCTAATCTCATCTGGGGGCTCGAGTTAAACGGCCCAGTGAGAACCCAAATCACTCCTCCCATGGCGCAGGGCGGCGGTGGCGGCGGAATCGCCGCCACGCGCGGGATGCTACTGTTGTTGCTCCTGGGCTCAGAGGATTTAAAATGTATACTCCCTCCGGTTCTATATTAGAAGTCGTTTAGGACAGCGACACGGTCAACAAAGCACAATTTTGACTTCTCTTTTCTATAAAAATCTTTATTGGAAAGTTATATGTGTATATTCTTATGAAAGTAATCTTCAAGACAAATCTATTTATATGATTTTCACATTTTCAAATTCAACGACTTAAAAGTTATTCATGATTTATATTCCCAATATTTGACTCAAACCTTCTCAAAACGGCTTTTAATAGGGAACCGGAGGGAGTATGTCTTTTGTCCGTAATCAACCAGTAGTTGACATTAGGAAATATAAAGCGAACTTGTCAGGTTCCAACGACCTTTTTGCGTGAGGCAATCAGTTATTTGAAGTCTAAATGTCTCTTTATGCCTTGCCAACCTTTACAATGATCGCTAATTTTGCGGGTAACTTCTTATGGATTGACAGGATATAGATGACTTTCAATACTTGATTGGAGACATGAAAATGCTTCCTCAAATTACGTTCTTGCAACTGGCTGTATCCAATGAAGGTCATGCTTTTGGAGCCAGCTCATTCCATCTGCTCAGGATGTGTACTGATCTAAGAAGATTGGTATTTGTATTAGTTGACAACTAGTGGAATTGCACGTGCGGCACGCACCTGATGTATAAAAGATTGTAAATAAATATAATATGTTTACAAAGGTAAGGATATGTTATATTATCATAATAGTAATGATTACTAATCTCGAATTCATAATTTATTACAAGAACGGTAGGGAAGGACGTGTCGGCCAGGAGGAATGCAAGGCACACCAGATACACGATGGGGCAACATGAGATTAAATAGATGCTAAAAGTATGTGTGTCCTGCATGAAAAGATGAGAGACAAAATAAATCTAATCAGACCCGATTGGTTATTTTCCTTTCTTGCTTGAAAACCGAAATTCATCAAATATTGACCAACATTTAAAGTCTTGGATCAATTTTTTTTCTAAATAAGTCAGGTGTCAGTTTATATTGTGGCAATGTCCGGTGCAAAAAAAAACAAACCTTTTTTATCAGTAACAATTATCAATTAAAATAACACACATCAATAAATATATATCCTTCATACAAATGACATCAATCTAACATTATTTGTGCCCTTCCACTCGTCTACCCTGCATACCAGTTAACAGATTAAATTAAATTATAACAATTTGCATTGGAAAAACCAAGATATTTGATAAATAACAATGCTCAAATAATGCAATGTACCTCATGCTTCCAAAACATCCATATACACAATGTTCTTTGTGCCTTTTCCGGTGGGATCGATGTTTGTGTTCTTTCTAACAAGAACCCGCGTTATTGTATTGCCCCCATTGCAAAAATAAAAACATAGATATGATACTTGGAAGCACTCAAAAAAAATATATGGAGGGACATACAAGCATGTGAAATTTCAAAACAGAACTTAGTTTGTAGAAGTGAAATCTGAAAATTGGTTAATTGTGAAGGGAAAAGAAAGATGATGTGGCTTATGGATGTGTGTTTTTCTCTTTGTTCATAATCTTTTTTAGTAAATATCCCACCAAGTTGAATTTGGTTTCAATGCTTTATATCCATGTTGCTCAAAAAAAAACACAAAACTTCTACAAATCTGTTTTGCTTGCTGTTGCATATATGTTCCGCAGTTTGTGCACACAAATCTCTACATGGTCTTTTTCAATAAATAATATTCTTTCACTGTAAAAAAGAAAAAAAGGAAAAAAATAATTATAAGCCCACCAACGCTTCGAAGCCAGGCCTAAGACCATCTGCACCGGCACACTGCAAAACCTCCTGGAGGGAGGCGATAAAGGAACTTGTGCTGCAGCGGGCTACTGGAAGCTCACGGGAAAACCAGGGATGCCTCCCGTTTCCTTTGTATCCCGCGCACGTCGAGGACCTCCTTTATCGCAGACATGGCGTGGGTCGTGGGCCCCACCCCGCCCTCGCGCCCATGCTCGGAAGGGAGCTCGCCTCCTCCATGGTCGCCTCGCTCTGCTTCATCCCTGGCAGAGTGGAAGGCGAGGGCCGCGCCACCGCAGGAAGGCTGGGCCGCCGCCGATGCTGAGCCTAGCGCCGCGCCGCTGGATGCGGGATCCTCCGCCATGGTCGCCTCACCGCCGCTTGCCTGTTGCTCTGCTCCACCGCGGGCGGGCAGGGCCGCCGCCGGCGCTTGAGGCTTGGCCGGTGCTGGAGGCCACTCGATCCCCCAGTAGTCTGGGACTCGCCGCGCTGGCTCCTGCTCCGCCTCGCGCCGTCGAAGCAGGGAGGAGAGACCTGGAGGGGCCCGTCGAAGCAAGGGAGGGGGCGGCGGAGCCATGGCCGCCACACGGAGCGCCGGATCGAGCACCGCCTCGCCCAAATCGACGTGCTCCGGTCCACCACTGCCACCGCACAAGCGAGAGGAAGACGAGGACGTCGTTGGGGAGCTGCGTGGAGGCGGAGCAGAGGAGCTCCGTGGCGGGGAGCGCAGAAGATGGAGCGGATGGGCGGGCGCGTCCTCGCCGTCGCCGCCTGGGAGCAGGGCGTGTGGAGGAGCCGAGGCGGAGGCGGTGGCGAGGCCGGATCCGGCGTGGATCCATCCCGCCGAGCTCAGAGAAGGGGACTGGGGGATCCACCGTCGTGGATCCGGCCGCCGGCGTGTCTGCCTGTCCTCCGGCGCTGGAGCAAAATTTGGCCGCGGCTGGTGGCGGCGACGGGACGGGGCGGACCCCTGCTCCTCCCCTGCCCTGCTCGCGTCCGTCTGCCCGCCGGTTGGCGCTGGGGACGGGGGGCACCGCGGTGCTGCGACTTCCAGAGAATGGGAGAGAGGGAGGGGCGGTGGGGGATAAAAAATAATAAAGTGGGTCCCACCAGCGGGTAGTTGGGATGAAGTAGAGATATAAAAGATAATGGATGCGGGAGAAATGAATATGAAGGAGAGAATCTGGTTGAATAGGCAGAAATATTCTGTTTTGAAGGAGAATACGACGAGTGTGGATGGTCTAACCGAATAAATTCCTCCCCACTCATAAAAAAAAAAATCTCTTCCACCAATTCCCTGATGCGCTCCTGTGGCGGCGGCGAGGACCTCCTCAGCGCGCTCCCCGACGACGTCCTCGTCCTCATCCTTGTACTCCTTGGCACCGCCGCCGCCTGTCGGACCAGCGTCCTCTCCCGCCGCTGGCGTTGGGTCTGGGCGCTCCTCCCGGATCTCCGCTTCCCCGCCGACGCCGACCCCCGCCTCGTCGCCTCCGCGCTTGCCGCGCACGATGCGGCAATCACCTACCTCGACGTGCGGACGGTGGACGCCGCCCCCGAGTCCATCGAGGCGTGCCTCTCCGTCGCGGCCGCCCGCCTGTCCGGCCGCGTCATCTTCAAAAACCGGGTCTCGGAGGGAAATCCCGGTGGCGGCGGCGAGGAAGGAGGCGCCTTTGAGTTGCCCTGTCTCGAGAACGCCACCGTGGTCATCCTCGATCTAGGGTTCCTCGGCTTCGCCGTGCCGCCCGCCGGCATCTTCGCTCAGCTCACGGTGCTCGTGTTGTACCACGTCCGGTTCCCGTCCGAGCTTGCTGACGCCTTCTCCTCGCCGCGGTTCCCGTGCTTGAAGAAGCTGACAATCAGTTATGCCAGGGGGCTGGCAAGTCTCACCATCCACTCGGCGTCTCTGATTCAAATCCTTCTGACGCGTCTGTATGGGTTGCAGAAGCTCACTGTCGTGGCACCAGAACTACTTGAGTTGGAACTTGGAAGTAACTCAATGCTTTCTTGGCATTGCCACTCGTCCGGTTGCCAACATTTCAGCCCCTCAGGTGGTGGGGCTCACGTGGAATGATCCGTATGATCCGAGTTCTGTTGACTTTGGCGATTTAGGAGAACTCAAAAAGCTGACCACCTACAATTTCCGTGTATATGGGCATCATGGCTCTACAAGCAACCATATGTTCCGGTCGCTCATGAAGCGGTTTCAGGTCGTCCATTCGCTTATAATCCATCTTGCCTATCCCACGGTGAGTTCACATTCTTTATTATGTACAGTGTAGCCATCGATGTAACTTGCTTCTATGCTAGTAGTGTGACAAAGCTAACATTGCGTTCAAGAACTATTACTCCCTCTGTCCTTAAATATATGATGTTTAGGACAAACAATTCAGTTATATTATTATGGTACTATTCAGCTGTAGACCTGTAGTGGGATCTTACTATAATGGTACTATTGAGCCTCAATTTAGAAGAAAAAAAGGTTCGCTAAAACATTAAAAATTCTTGTAATCATGTAAGAAAAATCTACATTTGGGAATTTGACTAACACTACATGTGGGGTGAGAGTTCCTGAGTTTTAGAACATTCATGCAGCTTTGGGGCATGTACTTTCAGTTTTTTTTTCTTTTTTTTGGGTGGTGCTCTGCAGTTGGGAAAATACTGTATAACCATAGAATTTGTACACCGTGGAGAATTAGCATAGATAGATTTACAACATCCAGTTTCATGTGAGAAATGGAAAGCAAACATTAACTGACCTATAACAAATGATCTTTCTTTTTGGTGACTTCTTATGAATAAGCAGCACATCAGGAACTTACAATACTTGATGGAAGAGTTTACAGTGCCCCCTCGCATTAATCTCTTGGAAATCTACTTAGAGAACAGAAGACATAGCATGGGAGCCAGCTTATTTCATGTTTTGAGGATGTGCGGTTATGTAGAAACATTCACAGTGATACTACATCCCGAAATTGACTTGGAGGTAAAGCAATGTTTGTTTATTTGAATTCTCAAGTAACCTATACATGCTTGATTCTTTTTGGGCACAATTTGAACTGATCTTTGAGTGTCTTCACTTTAGGTGTTGGTATGACAAGTATACTTTGCTTGAGAATATTTTAATTTGTAATAAGTGCCACCCTCTAAATATTTGTCAGTATATGTTGTATATAACATCCATATTGCTGCAATTAATTAGCTTCCAATAAAATAGCATGCTATTTTCTGTGTTTTGACACATCCAGGCATTGACAATATCCAATGTATTTGTTTTTCCAACCCTTTCTCATTGCGTTTGCAGCCTGACTATAGTAATCTGCTCCTTGTTCTAGGCACATTCGCAATGTGAATCAGGCTGTGTTTGTGATCAACCATCGAACTGGAAGACCGAGGAACTCACTTTAAATCACCTCGAAGAAGTAGCATTCATTGACATGACAGGAACTTATCATGAATTGGAATTTGTGAAACGACTATTTAATTGGGCAGGGAAGCTAAAAAGGATGATATTAATCTATCATTCGATATCTGAAAGCAAGACCAGGGAAGTGCATGGAAAGTTGCTAAGCTTTGCTATGCCAGAAACGTGTGTAAGTTTTGAAAAATCAGAATATCCCAAATTATTGGATTGACTTTTCTTTGAAAGTTTGGAATGACTAATTGTTTCTTGGAAAGCTTGGAATGACTAATTGTAAGGAAGGAAAGCTTGGAATGAATAATTGTTTCTTGGAAAGCTTGTACTGACTAATTGTTTCTCGAAATGTGGAGGCACTATTATGATTTTGTCATCTGATGCATATCAGAGAAGTTTAGATGATAGGCGTTTTGCTGCTAGTCTTACTGCAAACCTTTCCTTGCAGTACGATGAGAAAACTGCAATGTTAAGCCATAGGATAGTTCAACGAATGATCCATATTGTCTGTGTAAACGAGCATTCCTTGAGCAACAGTTCCTCACATATAAATGTGTACAGACATCAACTCATCAAGTTCGAACAATATAGCATCTACAAAACTTGATCGCTCACATGGTCACCTACTTAGCTACAGCATGGCGACATCAGCAGAAGACAAACATGCCCTTGTCCGAGGAAATCAACCTTCGTGCAGAAGATGTCCCAACAATCCGCTCTAACTGCAAGTTAACAACAAGTCAGTTCACTCCAAGGGTGCATTGGAGTCATGCTGGTGCAGAGGTATCACACACACACACACACACACAAACACACACACACACACATCAAATAAATTACGAGAGAACAACATGGGGAAACTCAAAACCTAAAAGCTTGTGATTTTCCTCTTGAATCCATACTACGTGGTAGTATGAGTCTAACATTAAAAGCTATTCATAAAATCATTCATACAGCTATTTAACAGCTGAACTGATGGAGCCAAACTACATGAAAGTGACCTCACCTTAAGAAGGTCTAGACGAGAAAAAAGGACATTGCACTTCCGGTTTTCTGATTCACCTAGCATATTTACAAGCTGAAAGGAATATACAAACCCGAAGGGACCCAAAGGGCATTAAATTTCCAAATATCTTCAAAAAAAAAACTTGAGATGCACACACAATGACAATTTAGTCAATACCTCTGGATAAAATTCTTTTCTCCCTGGCAATGAATAAATTAGCAAATGTTTTGTTCCCCTGATCTGCATGGCAAAAAGATAATAATGAATATCCTAGACAATACAGGTAACACAAAAATAACAGGAATCACACAATCCAGGCATTTTTTTCTTCTTATTACCTTATATCTGTGGTAGAAGTGAGATCTTTCACTATAAAGCAAGATCTTTTTCTTGCCCTCAAAAAACCAGAGTCTTGAACGAGATATGTCTTGTTGTGATGTAGCCCTGATATGGGAGTATACTGAGACAGTTACCGCTTGTCTTAAGACAAAGAAAATAATTTAATTGAACACATAAAACAATCAAGAGAAGGAAGGTCTACTCACTCTCCAACCCGACAAAAAGGCGCTTCCTTAGATTTTAAGAAATTGCTTATACGAATATATTCAAAGTATGAACTAACAAATAGCAATAATCCACCCTGCATATTAGAAAATTAGTGAATATTGCGAAGGAGTCACTATAGGAGCATGAACATTATCAAATTTTACAGGAGAATTGTACATGCTGAGCATTAGAAAAATTAATACTCCTACAAAATTTCAAAAGTACCAAACACAATTGAATGCTTTGCACAGAAGTAATAACATAATAAAAAAAAACTCGGCCGGTGAGGGAAAGACCACCCCCACGGTATTAACTAAGAAGAAGCCTCGGCTTCCCCGACCGTAACGTACCTCATCTTCCTGAATCTTTGGATATACCTGTAACATATAAAAAAATTAAAACGAGCATTAAATAATATATTAAAACAAATTTATAAGGAATAGACTACAAGAAAAGTGGTGAAATAAAAACTCCAAAATTTTCTATAGTAACACAGAGACTGTCTTGGTGGGCCACACCTACAGCCAGCCCACCAAGAAGCATATTTCAGCTAGCCCAGCTGAGTAGGCTAGTGAGCAAGTCTAGCTGCTTGCTATTTGCTTAGAGATTAAGTTACTCAAGTTGATTAGACCAGTTAGCTGGTTGTAAGTTAAGTTTGCTGACTTGATTGTCAGGATAGATCCATTTGTTAGGGCGTTTGTAGAATCTGAAGTAACCTAAGTACACTTTCAAGCATTGGACAAAGTTGCTGAGATTATTCTTTAACTAGTAAATCAATCCTTAATTAAAAGAAATGTAATGTCTATTTGTGCTACCTGTACAATGGCAGACATCAAGCACAAAATAACAGACCTTGTTGCAGAAATAATCAAAGCGAGCATCATCTGCTTCAGCAATAGAAGATGCATCAAATCGTTCATACACCTGTTTAGAAATTGCACAATGAATAAGATTATATCAGTAAAGCAGAACTATTCTGGTAGATAAGATACAAAATTATGCATGAAATTTAGTCTACTACAACACAGGAGGATTCTGAATCCATGGCATTAAAACTTTGTTTACTTAAATATAAATATATCTGTGTAAACTTTACAGTTTGTTCACTTTATATGCAACAACATGGCAGAATCAAAACAGATAAGAGCATTCAGCTCACCTGCCGCACTTCAAGTTGTATTTTGGGAAGAACACCTGCATACTCGGTTGTCATTTTAATCTGGGAAAGATTGTATATATGAGTTCAATAATATAGAAATCAACTATACACTCTTAAAGACTTAAAGGGAGAAAAAAAAAACAGCTGACTCAGTGATTTCAAGCATGACATGTACCTTTCCTTCATAATTGAAGCACAATCCATTAAATAAAGCATTAACCTCTGCATAACATGGCAAATAATTGAAATTACAAATATTTATAGGTCTATAAACATATGGACAGTTATGCTATAGATGTTGAAAGAGAAGTCTTCATAGCACCATTAAATTATGAACCTATTAGCAAATTAAGGTCCTGCATTTCACCTTGAGCATCTTCATTCTCTACACTACCGAAAAACAAGAGGATTAGCTGAAACCGTACCTGGTGTAAGATAAGAGCTTAACAGTATTGTCTGACGATAGTACTGTGCATGCTGATCCAAGTACCTTGAGCATCAATGTACAAGCTTAATTAATATGGATATAGTTTGAGAATATATGTAGATAATTAATAATAAATTGCCATGACAATTGACTGTCCGTAATACTTCACAGGATGAACTTAAAAAAAAAATCAAGGAAACAGAAGTACCATGGCCTAATTCGCATCACATTGGTTCCATGTTCTTTTGATGGCAAATGATTTAGTTGTTCAAACACAGCCTCCAGATGCGCCCAGTTCTGCACATTCATGCATAAACTGTCATTTGTACCAAACGTTATCCCTAAATAAGTGGAAAAATATATAAGCATTGATGTCTACCTGCATAGATATCACATCTGCATGATCGACAACCACTATCTGCATACAAACCATTTTAGAAATAAAAAACAAGAAAAGATAAGCATAGGAGTTAGGACAAAAAAAATGCACTCTCTTCCATTCCTAAGTACAAGTCTATGTAGAAATACAATTTTTTTGCAATAATTCTTGTCCTAATTCATTAGCAACCTGCAAGGTACAATATTCTGGATTACTTTTGATGAAAGATCCTATAATGTATTTCCCCCCATGTGAATCTAGACTGTGGGCATATATCTATGGTTTAAAAGGAGGGATTGTATCTACTGATGAATGGCGAATAGATCATAATAAGGTTCAAAGGAACTAACTTCAATTGATGATAGGAAATCAAAATCCTTCTCCTTGCCATGCTCTCCTCCATCAATTTTCTGATAAAAGAAAAGCATAAAGTATAAATTACAACTCTATAACTACATGTTCCACAAGTACAACTTCATGCATTTTATTGCAAAGAAATTGGCGTTTTGACAATAAAAAGATATGAAACATAGATCAAAATTTCTGATTGGTAAAAAGCTAAATTCCAATGGTACGCTACACAAGTTTTTTTAAAAAAATTACAAGTACACAAGACTTTCAGATGGGACAACCGCCCATAATCGCTGGCAGACTTCATTACAACTCTATAACTACATGTACCACAAGTACAACTTAATGCATTTTATGGCAAAGAAATTGGCGTTTTGACAATAAAAAGAAATGAACATAGATCAAAATTTCTGATTGGTAAAAAGCTAAATTCCAATGGTACGCTACACAAGTTTTTTTTTTCAATTACAAGTACACAAGACTTTCAGATGGGACAACCGCCCATAATTGCTGGCAGACTTCTTGTCTATTTGGATCCCAAACAAATTCGTTGTGAGTTGTGACCTATCAGTTAGGCCTTTCTCTTTTTTTTTTTTCTAAGACTTGCCTGAGCAATTTGGCAAACAAGGAACAAGATGCGCCATTGAGAGGAAGTTTCCTAATAAACCGACAGTGTATCTTTTGCTGAATTGTCTCGTTTGCAGGGATGGAGTTTGCTACTAAAGGAAGGGGGACAAGATAAAGATTGACAAGATTAAAGCAATGACGTGGAAATGGCCTCAGTGATTTACCCCATCAAAGTTCAGTTTATCAGACAATTCTCCAATCATGCAAGTAATGCCTAAAGCTTGATCAATGACGTTGCTGCTTACAGTTTTAAATAATTATACTGTTTCCTTCATCCGATCGACAGGTGACACTGATTGGGACCAATCCAACAACCAATCTCCAGGTTTTCCTTAATTACTTCCTAAACCACCATTTTCCACAGGATACTGTCATACATCAGTTGCTACTTCCCAAAGTCATCACTGCTGGAAGTGTAGAGCTATTTACATTTACTTGTGCCATATCCAAATAACTTAAATGGCCTAATCAAGTTCTGCCATTATTATCATGACAGGTTATGTGAACTTCCTCCCTTTCAACTTCCCATACATCAGTAACCTAGCAGCATTGCAAACCATCAGAAAGAACACCAGTGTCATACCCTAAGTATTGTAGCAATTTCCTTATACTTTTCAGGAGTACATCAAGTTCTAGATCAAAAGGACAATAGGTCTTCCCAGAATAAGAGTAATGTACAGCTACAGGACATAAGTACAGGTCAAAAAGTCTGATGAAAAACAGTTGTTTAAAACAATACTCACACGTTTAAGCGCTAAAGGAGATGCAACTATGATATCAGACGAATAGAAGTTACTGTAAAGCTTGATAGATTTCCTGCAGAAGCATTAGTTCAAACATTAACCATCAAGATGTCCTCAGTAATCAATGTGCTACCAAAGTTATTAAGAGCTTATATTCTCACGAACACAAGTTTATCTGTTGCCGAATATTATTTTTGCAATCAAATTATTTTGCAGATGTGAGTTCCATGAATGAGGACAGTTGAATTTAGATGCCAAGTTCTGAAAATAGAAGATCAATTATCAAAACATTGCAAGAGCTAAAGTAAAGCATGTGGCATATGCTTGTTTTGTAGAAGGTAAGGATTCAGCAAAGTCCAGGCAAATGAATTTTCAACAAGGACTTAGATAAAGGCTGCTGATTGAAACTAGTGGGAAAATAGCAAAGTATATTGTTATATATCCACAACTCAATATCTATTATCCAAACTTTCACTTCGCAGCCATGTGATAGTAAAAGGACAAAAGACTGTTCAAATATATGTTTAAAGTGGTGAGAGACAAAATTAAGTCTAAAACAAAATTTTATTATAAGCAAAGCAAGTTAAGAACTATTAATTAATTATATAGCATACTTACTTTGTTAATTTTATGCCAAAAAGAAAGTGATCATCGATATCTCCAGCAAAAAGAAGGTCAAAGTCCGCAGGTTTCGTGCTATGTTCAGGCATGTCATCATCCGATTCACCAAATTCCTTTTTAAATTGCCCCATGGCATTCTACAGAAGAAAGGAAGATATCAGTTAGCAACAGAAACAAAAGCATATGAGCAGGCTATTAATATGGTTATAGGTGTATATAACCATATCAGCTATTATCACCGATTAAATTCAGTTTATAAATTTGCTTCGTATTTTTAAGAAATCAGAACCCAAATCGTTGCATATAGATACAAGAAAAATGAATTTCTACCTTTTGTTGCAACGGGGAAAGCTGGATCAATCTCTTCACAATGCGCCGTGCAAAACTTTTGAGTGGTAACAAGAAAAGAACCTAAATATGTATTTAGACAAAAGAAATTAAGATAAATATTAATGTAACTTAAGACTGGATTTATGGTACATGAAATGATACTATATGACCTGCATCAAAGTGATAGCATGCCAGCCAAGTTTACTTATATTGACAATTGCATGAGAAAATAGGACTTCATCGAGTCATAAATAAATGCCATTTTGGACATCAACATGATCCCAAAACACAACTTTGACTACTAATGTTTGTTGTACTTATATATATATACCAAATGTACACTGTTATGAAAGTTTTGACAAAAACATACCTGTATCAATTTTCAAGTATCCCAACTCAAACACATAAAATGAAATTCGTAAATAGAATCTGCATATCCAAAATGTATTTATTTTATACTGGAGTACGATTACATTCCCGTGATTATCTATGGGATAATAAATTTCTATTGCATGCAGTGTCCAGTTAGATACTATTTACTTAAATATGCTCAAAGTCAACCAAAGGTATTTCTAAGCATGTTGTGGACTACTTTTTGGAGGACATCTACCAAACGGCAGAGCTTCACCTCCAAGACCATGCGATTTGCTGAAGCTGCACACCGTGAGACACATGACCTGATAACCTCAAGTCAAGTCAACTGGAAATTGGTCCCTTATAATAAAATATAACCAATTAGTTATTTTATTTACTACTATTGCGTGGAGTTTAAGACAATATTATTTGTTTAAACCAAATTGTTAGGAATAAAAGATGCCCCATCCTGCAGGGCTCCCTTGGTGCAGGAAAGATTCTCAAAAGGCATAGTTATTGAGACTGCACTAGCGTATGATAGCCCCAAAAGATCTATTCCTTTCATCACAGCCTTCCAAAGAGGCCTTGGGTTACATATATATAGGTGCCACCAAGGGTTAACATGGTTGGCTAAGCATAGCATAGGGGGGAAAATAAAAATTACTAAGCTACTAGACTTATTACTAACATTCTCCTCATAAGTCTAGCAGCTGTTACATAGAGCAATAGAGCTTAAGTGCACTTAGGCACGCCCATAGAACAACAAAACAAAAACATTTATTCTTGATCCCGACTCCGGAGCGGTGTTCCTAGAACAGAGCCACCTCCTCGTCTTCTTCCACGACCTGCGCGACGAGGGCTTGGCCGCGCCTCGGCTCGTCGTGGGCCTGACCACGCCTCGGTGCGTCGCGAGCCCGGTCGCGCCTTGGCTGGTTGCACTCCCGAGCAAAGTGGCCAGTCCTGCCACAGTTGTAGCACCTGTCACCACCGTCGTCGTCGCTCCCCTCAGAAGTGGCCTCCTCGGCACCTCCTCGTGCATCGCCCTCAGCGCCACCACGCGCCTTGGGCGCCCTGCGTGGCTTCACCTTCCCACGCTTGCGTCCGTCTGGAGGCTCCCCCTTCTTCCGGCAGACGTGGCACTGGCAGTGCTCAGTGGCGTAGTAGAGCTTGCCACCGTCAGGGGAAAGACTCGCCAGCCATCTCCTCCTCATCATCGACGGCCTTGAACCGCCCTGTCACCTCCTCGATCGTCAACGTCGAGATGTCGATCATCGTCTGAATGGCGATCTTGAGCTGTAAGTACTTCTTCGGAGAGCACCGGAGGAACTTTGCGACAGCTCTCTCCTCCGTGATCTCGTAGTCGCCGTACTGCTCCAGCCGCTGCCTCAGGCTAGAGAGACGAAGAGCGAAGTCGTCGACCTCCTCGCCCGGCTTGAAAGCCAAGCGGTCCCACTCCTCGCGAAGCTTCTGAAGTGCAGACTTGCGGGCGCGATCACTGCCGACCCGTGCCGCAGCGATGGCGTCCCAAGCGTCCTTGGCCGTCGCCTTCCCGGAGAGGGCCGGCACCATCTCCGTCGGGACCGCGGAACAGAGCGCCTCCAGCGCCCGCCGGTCCTCGTGACGGCTCACGCCGTCCAGACGTACTGCAGTCCACATCTGACGCGCCTCAAGCTTCACCTTCATCATCGACCACTCGGCGTAGTTGGTCTTCGTCAAGACCGGCCACTGTGTGCTGCCGGAGTCCCTGATGATGGTCTTGACCACCCTCGGGGGCGCGTCGTCGTGGTTGTAGTCGTCGTGGTCGTAGTCGTAGTCGTGGACGGAGCTGTGGATGGAGCGCCTCTCGACGTCCTGACGACGCGGGTCTGGGACCCACCCATGCACCTCCGCGGCCCGCTGCCGTGCAACGTCCCCTGCAGGCACCTCCTGCGGCGGGGGACGAGCACCCAGCGCTGCAGCGTTGACGAGCCCCAAAAGATCTATTCCTTTCACCACAGCCTTCCGAAGAGGCCTTGGGTTACATATATATAGGTGCCACCAAGGGTTAACATGGTTGGCTAAGCATAGCATAGGGGGTAAAATAAAAATTACTAAGCTACTAGACTTATTACTAACAGCGTAACTGTAATGTGCACACTAAAATGGAAAAAGGCACTAAGTTTTGCTGCGAACAAGTGTTATTTGAAAATTCAGGGAATGAACAGAAAGGTCAACTGAATCTTAAGGTTTATCGTTAAGGTGCTATTTGCTGCCATGGTTTATTGTCAATACAATAGGATAATGTAGCCAAGCTCTAGAGTCACATACAAAACATAATTCATCATAAATTGCAAGTAAAAGTGTAGAAACCAACTATCAAGACTTGTTATAAACCTATCCACCTTGCATAATCATGACTTTTTTCTTTTCACAAACACACATCACAAAGAAACAAATAAAGCAGCATTGCACAAAACAACTAGAAAATCTATTAATGCAATCTCAGTTACTGCTCAATATTTCAACATTCTTGATGTTATATACCTTTGGGCGTGTAAAACCCTGATCAAGGTATGTCTCATCATCCAAAATATCTTTGTCAGCATCATTTCTAAGCTTTGCGTCATTTCTAATGACAACATCTCGTGTTCTATGAACATGATTCAACTGCAAAAGTAGTACACTTTGCAGATTAGCCAGCACCATAAGAGGTCCAAGATAATATTATAATAACATGACCAGAAAGAGATAGTAAAACTTACAGCATGCATAAGATATGCATCCATAGTACTGGAATCCACACCATTGCTTTTCAGATAAAATGGCTTCTTATTACAATGCATTATGTCACGATAACTATTACCTGCAGTAATCCATTAAGAATAAAATTATATCTGACATAAGGATAATAGAAATTATACCATACATCATACTGGTGAGAAAATTTAACAAGGTGCAGCCCTAATTTGGCCCTTTCATCACTGTATGTCTGTATCGGAGAAAGTAGGGTTGGGAATTGACTGATGATGCTAAAACTGTATCAGTAACCCTTCTTTTCCTCGAATATGATTAGACCAAGGATTGGATAGGGATACACCATGAAAAGACTTCGCTCTTTAGGATTGAATAGCCATATGCCATGAAAAGAATTCACTCTTTAGGATTTAGAATAACTTAGGCACACATTTTAAAATATTGCTATGCTCTATCACAAATTCTGATAACAGGAACCTTTATTCGCTCTAGGCCAAGATAACTGAGAGTGCTATTAAATAATATATCTGCTTTGACTCAGTAGCCATAATGGCCTGTTCAGAAGAACTCCAGCTCCACAAAGTCGCGGAGCTGGAGCTGGGGGTAGACTGAAGGCTGGTGTTTCAGTGAGCTATATTGCTCTCATTTAAGACACAGAAGCTTAAAACAATTCATTGTAACTTAAAACTCCGTATTCTGGGATATTATAGGAGTTGGAGCTCTCCCGACGACAAGAAAGAACCGTGACCTTCGCAGCTGCGCTCAAGGCAGATAAGGAAGAGATGATGTTTATTGCAAGAAAAAAAAAAGGAAACTTACAGAGAGAGAAGAAGCCCAATCGAGAATTTAAATGATCCGAAAGCGTATGTTGCCAATGGTTTCTCAACTTTCCCTTGACATCATGAAGATGATCATTGCAAGCTTCCTAAAAGAACAAAGCATCGAGATTCTCCTTAAAATTAATCATCCCAGAACTTGTCATGCACAATCAGTAATGTAACTGATCACAAAGCTATTTGATTATTTTTGACATTTAGTTTAGTGAGTCAAAGAGGCATACACAAACAAAAAATGAACATGAGCAATAGTTTAGTGGGTCTTGTGCTTAATAAAATTTGCATAAATTCACAATATATCGTAAAAATATTAAAAAGTCACAGAAACAAGCGTTGCTCCCCGAAACAACTATCAATGTTTCCTTCCCCAAACATTGATTCCCAGTTTCCCAACTCCAAATAGTAAGATGAGTTATGGACAGTTGACAAAATCCATAAAGCACACAAAACACAAATGTATTATCTTGGTAACTCACTCCCTTCCGAAGAAAAAACATTAGCATGTACCAAAAACACACTTGAAAGTTCAACAACAAATTCATATAAGTTTAGTAAGCAGCTTTCACGGCTGAAAAGATCATGTTCGCCTATAATTTTGTATGATGTGTGATTCAATTTAGCCTTCAAACATGAAAATCCGATGGAGGTGGTATGATATCTAATAAGGCATCGTTATGTCTCTCGAAGAGCATTACTCAAGGGCAATATAGCATTGGCACTTGAAATATAATATAGCATATCTCCAGACTGAAAGACTTAGGGGCTGTTTGGTGTGGGGCCACACCCCGCCTCGCCAACGACGCCCCCGCCACGGAACAGTGATTTCTGTGGCGGGCGAAACGTCCGCCGCGAGAGTGTGGCGAGATGCACAAGACCGAGGCAACTTGTGGCCACCAACCAAACATCCCCTTACACATATCACCCAAATTCAGGTGACTGACATGCAAAATTCAAAGTACATGACATAAGGATAACCGAAACTGTACCTGCATTTTTTCACCTGTTCCAACCCATTTGGACCTTGGAATGCCCACAGCAGGCATTTCCCATTTAAATTTGGAGTTCTGCTTTATCAATGCCTTGACTTCTTCTTTTGTTATGATGCGGCTAACATGACGATGAAATGAACTGCAACATAGATAAGGGAGACAACATTAAAAAAATGAGAGCGTGCTAGAACAGGAAATGATCAACAAATAGAAAGGGTTTACTTGTCACTTTTGCTTTCTTACAATCATAGATGGAATTTCAAAGGAAAATTGGCAGTTAAATTCTAACCTGATCAAAAAACATGAGGACTAACCTCCTCAGTGGTCTAAAAAAATAGCTCTACAGATCAAAATGACTATTGAATAAAGTACTAAAAAAATGAAGTGATCCGCTCATCATCTTATTACTATAATAAGGACAGTACGATTTAACTAAACAAAATTGTATACAAAAATAAATAAGGTAAACAGATGACATCAGGTTAACATTCTGAATGCAAACATGGAAGTATATACTCCATAAAGATGATAGATAGCTAACAAATTATATAGAAAAAGCCTCATATTAGCAGCACTAACCATGAAGTCTCTGTTTCATCAGAACAATCATTGCCATTGTTTATCGAATCACCCGGCGCATCACCACTAGAAGTGTCGTGCTCATCTTCTGTGTCATCTTCATCACTCTGTGCTATGCCTTGAACTCTCCCATTGGAATTTTTCTTGTGTTGAACAGCCTCCGCTGCTCTAGATTCAGTATCTACAGTTTCTGCTGCACACAATGCTCATGTTCAGTAGGAAGAAAAGATGCAAGCACTATTCTGCTGCAGGAATAAAAAATGTGGAGTAAATCCCAAAAGCCCAATTGGGTTTAACTCTCTGGTCAGTTGAGTAACCCCATGGTAAAATTCCCGGTGGCACAAACTAGCAACTCAAAGCTTCTTGCTATTAGCTAATAACGATGGCCATAAAGAGAGGAATTGCAAATCAATTCGCCGAAATTCATAGGAGAGACACGATAAATAAAGAATCCAATGCAATGCAAGAAGAAGAAAACCACACCGTCGTCGTGCTCCGACAGATGGGGATTCTCCTCCCGCATCTCAGCTGCCTGCTTGGCGGATCTTGGCCTCTTCGCTCCTGCGATTACAGCAGCAGCAACACGAGGGGAAGGACGTCAATACAATCTCCAATGGAAGCAGGGGGGGAGGAGGGGGGGGTCGCATTGGTTGGGGCGGCGTGTCGTACCTCGAGAGGCGGCGGAAGGCATGGGCTTCCGCTTCCCCATCCTGCGGAGAGGATGGCGGCGACGGCGAAGGGTGGCGGAGAGGGGTTGCTGCCGCAACTGCACCCTCCAAGGTTCGAGCTTAGAGGACGGACGGGCGGGCGGCACACGGTGGAGGCGGAGAAGACTCGCGTTCGGGGTATTGGATTGGAGAGGCAAGCAGCGGAGGTGGCGGCGGCGGAAAGGGGCGGCGGCGCTGATGGGGAAGGAAGGAGGGAAGGCCGGAGGGACAGGGGAGAAGAAGAGAGCGCGACGTGGGCCGTGGGCTTCAAGGTATGGGCCCAAATGTGATTATGACCTTTTGGGCCTTGGTGATTTTTTTCCCAAAGGAAAAGTCCTTTCACCATCCTCAATTATCACTGAAATCTGACTATCGTCCCTCATATGCAAAACCGGGTATCTGACATCCCTCAACTATCTAATCCGTTTGCATTTGATCCATAGGCTGTTTTGAAGTGATCCACATGTACAACATTTACTCATAGCCCCCTCTACTTCTTTTCTTATCACAAGAAGATCCCTTGCCTTCTTCTACCTTCAGCCGGCGCGACGCATCCCGGCCATCCTTGCGCGGCCAAGCCAAGCACGCTCGGTGGCGGCGAGCGTAGCATGGGGAGGGGGCGTCATCGTCCTGGCGGCCGGCCCAGCACAGCGCGGTCGGCACGGTACGGCAGCCCCGACCCGCACAGTCACCACATTGGTGGTCAACTCGACTAGTGCGGCCACGACACCAAGCTCACCGCGACCAACGACCATCGTAGCTTGGGCGATGCGGCCCAGAAAGGCGCGGTCGGTGCGGTGCGCAGCCCTGACGCGAGCCAGAGCGGTGCGCAAGCCTCGCCCCCGCACCTCATGGCCTGCGGTGGGAGCGGATCAGTGGGGCATTTATGGAGGAGAAAGAGAGAGGAGGAGATAATGGGGGAGAAGAAAGGCACATGGTGGGACCCACCGCAACCTGTGTCTGACTTGTGAGACCCAACACCAAACCACTTCCAAAACAGCTGATAGACTAAAAATAAACATATTAGATAGTTGAGATAGTTGAGGGATGCCAGATACCCAGTTTTGCGGATGTGGGAAGAAAATCAGACTTTGATGACAGTTGAGGGATGTTAAAAGGACTTTTTCCTTTCCCAAACGAAATCTGGTATCCAACAGCCGGGAGGGGGTTCGAGCTTATTATGCTTTTGGGCCGAAATATCTCGCTGCAAGAGCTTTCAGAAAAAAAAAGAACTCGGTGCAAGCAAAACCAATTACACAATCTTAACTCTTATGTTTCAGAATTTGCAACTCGTAAAAGGGTCGTGGATTCAGATATTACAATTAAATTTGTAAATTCTTGGAATTTACAGTTTTGGACTAGATTTAGTTTTTTATGATAATATTTTTTTAGAAAAGAGGCATTCTCTGCTTTTATTGATCTCACCCCCAATTGGAAGCACGACTACTTAGGTGAATGTTTTAATGGTATATATCTATACATTGGTTCTTTTTTTTACAATGAATACATTGGTTCTTTAAATGGTGTGATCTAATTTTGCCTTCACAAAAAAGGACATGGATTAGTGGCTGCATTCCTTCATCCATCCTATAACTTCCAACCTTTTGATGCTATATAGCTATAGATGGATTTTTTAATGGTATATATCTATACATTGGTTTCTTTAATGGTATGGATCTAATTTTGCCATCACACTTAACAAAAAAGGACAGGATTAGTGGCTGCATTCCTTCCTCCATCCCTCCTAATCCTTACCTGCTAGAGCTCAACTTCTATAAGGTGCACTATTCCACTATATATACCATCGTCTCAAACTGGAAGCTGCAATTCACCAGCCAAAGCTGAAGATGTCTATCAACACCATGAGGGCAGCTTTCATCTCTATCCTCCTGCTAACTACGACAATTGTTTTAGTTGCACCACATTCACCAGTTACAATCTCGATGAGCATCCAAAAACCTCGACGCATCGTTGTATACGGTAAACCTATTGCTGAAACTCAACTCCAAATTCCTGCTACTTTGTTTATTTGGGGCTCCAAACTTTCGCCTACATATCATTTAGGATGCCTTCTGCTGCTCGTATATATTTTTCAGTGATCGACTATCTTTATCCATTTCTTAGGTGATAGTACCCCATATAGATTGCTTTGCCACAGGCTTAACAAAGTGATTAATAATGTTGGTATGAGCATAGATTACAGCTATGTTTGATAATTTTTTTAGGTTGCAACAACAACTGCACTGTGGCCTGTTGCTACTGCAACATTCGAAGATTTCCACCAGTTTGTGAAAGGTGTTGCGGATGATTTGAGCTCCATGAAGAACATGGCATGAAAGATATATATATGTTTTCATTTATTTCCCCCCTCATCCATACAATGATGAAGCAGTGCCAGATTTCACACCATTTTTCATTTTGTAAATAAATGGTGAAGTTTGACTATCTTATATATGGATGAGCATCAGAAAGAAAATTGTATTGCTTTAGTTATTTCTGTTTGTTATATTTTTTTGACAATGGAATTATCTCCAGCCTCTGCAATTGCACACAACACAATTTTCACAGTAAATTCAGCTTCAAAGCTGATCACCAAAATAGAAACAAAAGTCCACCAACTTTAAGGGAGATCATAAGCAAAGTCTATTATTACTTCTCCATCTGTTCTTGGCGAATATTTCCAAAGCGATGACTCAGTACTTTGCTTGCCGCCCAGACTGCTCCCCTCACATCTTCACGTTGTAATAGGGACCAAAATCGCTACAATAAGCTCCCTTGGAAACAACCTTCATAAAAGAGGTGAACCTCTTTTTTCTGTTTGTTATCTGGAAGCAACAACTCTGAATTTGACAATCTCAGAGCTCCTATACTGCCAGAAGATGATTAAGCATCGAAAGTATAAAAATCCATCAAAGTCTACTTTTAGCCTAGCTTCATATTTTCGTTTCTAAAATCAAGAAGTTCAACTAGTGATGAACAATTCAACATTTTCAATGAATAAAAAAGTTGACCAACATTTTGAATATGTTGCAACATTTTTTTGAGAATGTTGGACCAACACTTTTCCTGAGAATGTTAGACCGACATTTTTCCAAAAATGTTACAACATCTTTTGTAAAATAAAAGGATGAATTGAACATTTTTTAGAAAAAAATGTTGGAGAACTTTTTTTTGTTAGCCTTCTCCTCCCGTGGCTGGCGGCATGACTGGAGGAGAAGGGATGCTTTCTCCTCCCACGAAACATTTTTTTAGAGGAGGATAGGGATTTTATTATTTATTAATTACAACGTGTACATCCAGTAATAGGAAAAAGTGTATTTTTCATCTCTCAAGTATTTCAAAAGTGTGACATCCATCCTTCATATATTATTTGGTCTAAATCAACCCCTAAACTTACTGAATTGGTCCATTTATCATCTCATCTTAATTTAACCGTTATTTAGTGCCATCTAATGATGGTTTATGCCAGATTGACAGGTAATCATCTAACTAAACCATACCTAGCATGTACTATGCTGAGAGATATAAAGCCCCATAAAGAGATAAATTTTTGCATCAAATGAAACATAAAGGATAAATGTCACACTTTTGCAATACTCGAGGGATGAAAAATACGCTTATTCCCCGTAATACAGGAGGGGGGGTACCTAGCCATACATGTCGGCCAGCTCCCATCTAGCATGTGTACTTAGCAAGAAGATTAATCGGGCCAAGAAGGCTGGAAGATGACATAAGGGGAGTGGGCTGCGGCAGGTGGGGATATGGGCTATGTGGCCTTATGGCTCTGCACATTCACAAATTTTTATATATATATATTTTTAATCATTTTGCAAAATTATACGACCGTTTGAAAATTTATCAGTTTTGACAACCAACAGCCGTGGCCGGCCGCCGTGGCCCACGGCGTTTGCTGGTCCAACCGCCATGGGCCACGGCGGTTGGGCCAACAGCCGCGGGCCCCCACGGGCGTGAAGGTCAGCCGCCGTGGCCCACGGCGGTTGAGTCCTATTCGCCGTGCGCTACGGCGGCAGGTCCAACCGCCGTAGCCCACGGCGGTAGGGGCTGCGCAGCCGCCGTGGCTTACGGCGGCAGATCTGCTGTCCTCTATAAAAGCCGAAAATTAGCCCGGAAATGTCATAAAAATTCGGAAAAAAAGAAAGAGAGGGTTGGGAAGGAGAAGAGAGTGAGGGGGCGGAGCAGCGAAGCTCTGCCGGTTCTTCGCTTCATTGGTAAGTATTTCGTCGATTTCAACCCTTTTAGCACCTATACTTAGAAAGCGTAATTACTGATTCAATGCGTTTCTTTAGATCTGTAGTATTAAAAATGTCCTGTTTGTAGGGTTAGGGTTGAGAAGGAGAAGAGGGGAGGTGGAGGGTGCGGAGCAGTGAAGCTCTGCTGCTTCTTCGCTTCATTGCAGGTATTTCACTGATTTCACTAATTACTATTTTGATGTACTGTAGATTTCTGTAGATTTATGTATGGTATAGATTTCTGGAGTATAGACTATAGATCTGTAGTTGTAGTTTATAGTACGTAACATATTACTGTTAAGTGTGTAGATTGCGGCTGATTAGTTTGCTAATTTAGTTTAGATATAAGTCTATTTGTTTCATAGTCCCTGGATGTAGTATTTGATAGCAGTTATTACTTTTTATTATGAATCAGACATGTCGGAGATAGTCACAATCAAATTATATTATGGAATTGGAGAAATTATATATGGTCCACAAGGAGTTGACTTGTCAAATTATAGTTCAATTGAGAAAAATGTTACAAGAGCAGGAGAAAGAACTTGGGAGGCTATAACCAACTGGCTGGTCAAGGCATTTGCAGTAGATTTAGAGCACCAATGCCTGTCGGTGATGGCACTAATCAACAGAAGTGCACAAGTGTATTGGGAGCTCGTGCCACTTGAAGGGACTCCACGATGGAGGAGTTTTATCAGAAATGCATGCCGAGTTGGTTTGCCTGTGATTTTGTTTGTCCAAGTTTACCAGAAGGGTGGGTCTAGCAGTCAAGTGCATGAGGAAGCTGAGGATGTGGACGAGGGGGGAGGTGGTGAAGAAGGGGAAGGTGCTGAAGAAGGGGAAGGTGCTGAAGAAGGTGAACAACAAGAGGAGGAAGAAGGGGATTCTGAGGGTGAGCAGACATCTAGAGGTTATGTTGTCACTGGTGTTATTGATGAGGGAGAAGGAAACCCAGAGGTGATGAGACAATATCAAAGAGAGTTGGAAGCTGATGAACGTGCATTGGAAGAGAACTCTTCAGATGATTATGATGATGATGATGATGATGATGAGGATCATGTGCCCTAGCATTGGCAGAACTACGATTTCTCCCAGTGTACTGTTAATAGTGGTGAGAATGTGTCATGGGAGTACACGGAGAATGAGGTTTGTGAAGGCGCTATGTACCCCAGTATTGCACATCTGAAGGATGCAGTGAAGCAGTGGTCCACCTTGACTCTACACAGGGAGTTCAGGATAGTGAAGAGCTCTCCGAGGATATATGATGTGTGTTGCAAGAAGGAGGATTATTCTTTTCGAGTGTATGCATATATGGGGAAGTGGGATAATTACTTACAGGTGAAAGAAGTGAAGGGTCACACTTGTACTCTTGATCGTATTGATGCAAGGCACCGAAACATTTCAGCTGATTTTGTTGCAAGTCACATGTACTCTCACATAGTGAAATGCCCTGATTATGAGCCGAAGGCAATTATCGGTGCAATTGAGGAAAAATTTGGGTACACCATCAGTTACGGCAAGGCATACCAAGCAAAGAAGAAGGTGTTGGAGCATAGGTGGGGTACTTATGAAGCATCCTACCACAATTTGCCTAGTTTGCTACACACAATAGTTCAGATGAATTCTGGCAGCTACTATGATATCAAGGACTATCCTTGTGAGGAGAAACCAGGCAAGCTTGTGCTTCAGCGGTCATTCTTGGCATTTGGTGCCTGCATTGAGGCTTTCAAAGTGTGTCGACCGGTCATTTGCATAGATGGCACTTTTCTCACAGGCAAATACAAAGGAACAATCCTGACAGCTGTGGCAGCTGATAGTAACAATCAGTTGTTTCCTTTGGCCATTGCATTTGCGGAGGGGGAGAACGGTGACAGTTGGTACTGGTTCCTTGAGAGATTGAAGAATATGGTGATCCAAGATGTGCAGGATGTGTGTGTGATACACGATAGGCACAAAGGTATTTTGCAAGCAATCAATGACATGAAAGAGGGCAGCCACGAGCAATACAGAGTTCCATTGTGGCCAGATGTTAAGAGCAGGTGGTGCACTAGGCACATGAAAGCAAACTTCCACAGCCAGTTCAAGAACAAGACCATGTCTAAATTGTTTGAGCGGTTGTGTGAGCAGACTCAGCAGAAGAAGTTTGATGCCATCTGGAAGAAATTAGATGATCTGACAAAGAAGGCATCAGAGGAGATAGCAAAAAGGCCAGTGAATCCCGAACCAGGAGAGGAGCCAATTTCTCTCGAGGATGTGGGATTAGATGGCCCTCAAGTCAGGCGCAGAAGAGGGCGTGCTGTGAAGACCTTCAGCCAGTGGATTCAGAATGAGCCTAAGGAAAAGTGGTGTCTCATGTTTGACGAGAGCGGAGCAAGACATGGGATAAAGACCACTAATTTTGCTGAGGTATACAACTGTGTGCTCCACGGTTCAAGACATCTTCCTCTAGTTGGCATCATTAAGTTCTTTATGTATCGTACAATGTTGTATTTTCACACAAGGAGCAAGATAGCGGATGAGGTTCTGAGGAACACTCAAATGAGATACTGCACAAGAATGACTGGGTATCTGACCAAGGCTCAGGATAAAGCACTTAAACACAAGGTCACAGCGCAGCCTTGGCACCAGTCTGATGACAATGAAATTCTGTGGAGCTATGAGGTTGAGTGCAAAGGGAAAATACGCCTAGGCCCTTCCCGTGAAAAGACGCATCAAGTTGCTAAACTTGGCAACCAAATATGCAGATGTACATGCCGGAAGCCGCAGCTACTACACATCCCCTGCTTACATGTGATCGCCGTATGCTATGAACTGCAACAATTCAGCTACCATAGGTACGTGCCATGGTACTACGCCAAGAAAACTGTTTAGAACATTTGGAACCGAACAATTCAGAACTACCTCGTGCAGTGTACTTTTACTGAGAACCCAAATAAAATGTTGTGCACATAATTGTAATAATTGCTGGTGATTGTTCTAATCTTGAACTTATGCATGGTACTGTATTGTAATAATTGAACTTCTATTTGTATTATTTTGCTGGTGATTGTTCTAATCTTTTTTTAATAATTTATGCCGATTCAGTTGTATTATTTTTTGCCTCTGATTGTTCTAATCTTGTTTTGCAGGTTTGCAATGGCCTCCTCAGGTCCTGAGTTGGACTTGGAGTTCCTCACGAAGAGGAAAGACAATGTCGAGGTGCCACAGGGGATCGACACTCCTATGTGCTTCTGCGGTGACAATTGCAAGCTTGTTAGGTGCAAGGTTCTGGGGTACGCCTACGGGATGAGGTTCCTCATGTGCATTAACTATGCGCACGACCCGATCCAGTCATTCGACCGCAACCTTAGAACCAAAGTAAGGACTTACTACATTTCTCAATTATTCATTTGTCATTTGTGGTTTATTATTTGCTAACATGTCTTTGAAAAAGACTCCACCTCCTCTTTGTGATTTCATGCAGTGGCTAGATACCGAGCAGTCCGACTTCGACAAGAGGTGCGTCGAGGGAGCTGCCCGTGATGCTAGGGAGAGGTGGTTGCGCATGGTTGAGTGGGAAAAGAGAGGAGAAAAAGAAGGAGGAGCTGAGGGAAATGCGCCATCGTCAGGAGATGAGAGAACGTGAAGCGGCCCAGGCCCATGAATCCGATAGGGAGAGAAAGAGGGAGAGGGCTCGCCGGGCCAAGGAAGCTGGGCCGGATGCCATCAGGAAGGGGAAATACCCCCGCTGTACTCAGTAGACCTAGAGTACTATTAGTCGGACTGTATCAAATAATTTCGGATTTATCCGTTGTGTTTCTCGGTTTGTATCGTTAAGAACTTTAATCGAACTGCATTAGAGTGTGTTTTATCCGTTACGTGTATTTCGTTACAGTGACTGTAATATGCAGAGTCGTTGTGTTTCCTCTGAGTCACTGACGCGTTCCCCTCCCACGGATCGTCTGGCTCACAAAGCGACAGTGCCCTAGTACTAGGGTGTGTTTTCTCCGAGTCACTGCTTCGTTTCCCTTCCCACGGATCGAAGGGCCCACCACCCAGGCAGCCTCCTTCTATATATACCACCATTCACTCCATTGTCTTCTTCTCACAGCATTCAACAATGACTTCCTGGAGTGGGGATGAACACGGTTTCGGTCCTGAGTTGTGGCATCAGCAATCAGAAAATTTCGAAGCCAATTTCACACTGAAAGGCAAGAGTGACTTCAGATCGATGCGTGATGTTAGAAGCTACGCACCGAAGCAAACGGTGTTGTCGCCTAGGTGTTCACACGGTGAGTTTTGCGTGATGCAAGTGTACCAGGGATGGAACAACTCCGGTCGTCGCTTCTGGCACTGCCCATATGCATAGGTAAGCAATGTCCACAAATTTCCTTATCATCTTTATTTGGTTTGCTAAGGTTGTCTTGCTTTTTGCAGTACTCCACCCAATCAGAGAACTGCGGTTTCTCTCAATGGGTGGATCCACCAGCTATTGATCCCTATCAACAGTACATCGACTACCTCGAGGACGTCGTCATCTACAACCTGAAGCGGGAGCTGTCGGAGGCACTGGCTTCTCCAGATCCATCGTCTAGCGCAGGAGACGACCGGTGCTGCAAATGCTCGACCTGCACTTGTGAATGCCACAAGAAGAACAGCCCCCCTCCGAAAGGTTGGTCCCCTGCACCTTCACCACCTCCACCCCACCTGGGTACTACATGCCGGCGCAACACTCCGGTGGCTCTATACTCTCCGGGCAATTCTCGTACAACTAGATTAATTAGGAATGTTGTAATGAAATTTCTAAATTCCCTAAGGTATGTTATCAGTACGTAAAGCGCTTTGTTAGGGTTGTACAAGCACTGTACATGTCATTACAAGTGTGTGTGTTTTCTCTGCTAAATTTAAAAAAAAACCAACCGCCGTGGCCCACGGCGGTTGGGCACATGCAACCGCCATGGCCCACGGCGGTTGCAAGGCGGCTGCCTGCCGCCGTGTGGCTCCTGCAACTGCCGTCTGCAACCGTCGTGGGCCACGACGTTTGCCCGCCCTGGTCCAACCGCCGTGGGCCACGTCGGTTGGTTGTCAAAACTGATAAATTTTCAAACGGTCGTATAATTTTGCAAAATGATTAAAAATATATATATAAAAAAAAGTCCACCTTCACCGTCCCTGGGCTGGTGGTGATCCAGTACGTTCGAGTCGCGGCCCGTGGACTTAAGGCTGGGACCCAAACCAAAAAATCGAAATCCAAATTCCTTGTATGGCGCAGAGCGGGGGCGAGTCACCGCCAAGCGCGCGAAGCTCTCCGGCGACGGAGACGCCGGCGCGGACGGCCTCAGCGCGCTCCCGGACGACGTGCTGGTACTCATCCTCCTTCGCCTCGACTCCCCCGCGGCCGGCCGGACCAGCGTCCTCTCCCGACGCTGGCGCCACCTCTGGGCCCTCCTACCGGAACTCCGCTTCCCCGTCGCCCTGTCGCAGCACCTCATCGCCTCCGCTCTCGCCTCCCACGAAGCGGCCCTCCACCACCTCCTCGTCGGCGTCGACGCCGCCGCCGCAGCGCCTGAGTCCGTCGCGGCCTGGCTCCCCGTCGCCGCGCGCCTCCTCTCCGGTAGCTTGGCCATCCAGATCCAAGGGAAAGATGCAAAATGAAGCCCACGGCGGGGAAACAGAGGAATTCTTCCAGCTGCTCTGCTTCGACCGCGCCACCGCCGTCTCCTTGGACTTAGGGTTCCTCGGCCTCGCCCTGCCCGCCGCCGGCGTCTTCGCCAAGCTCACCGGCCTCTCCTTGAGGCGCGTCACGTTGCCCGGCCCGTGAGAGCTCGGCGACGTCTCCTTGCCGCGGTGCCCGTGCCCGCAGAAGCTCAGCGCCCGTGACTCTCGTGGCCTGACCAACATCGCCATCACCTCGGAATCTCTCCTTGACCTCAAGCTGCATCATCTGGATGGGTTGCGGCGGCTCACCGTCGTTGCGCCGGCGCTCAGGGAGTTGAAATTGGCTTACTGCTTTGCTCGCCGTCGTCCGGTTGCCGACATCTACTTTGCTCCGCCTTTTTTTTTCTTTTGCAGTGCTTTGTTTTGAAAGTGAGTCACTTTTCATGATAGTAAGTGCAACTTAAGAAAAATATTTGTTGCTCCATTTTTTTGGCTGAAAATAACAACCATATTGCTGCCATTGATTGGCTTCCAACAAAGTACTGGTGCTTTTTTACTTTTTTATTTTTGCAAAAATCTGTGGGTATGTCCACAGGATGATAATATACTCACTTCATTCATTTTTTTTAACCCTTCCCGGTTGCATTTGATATCCTGAATCTAAGAACCGTTCAGTAGCGTAGCCAGCCGAGGCTGCACGAGCACGGGAAATTGGGACAAAGAGCTCAAGCTCGCGCCACCCGCTCGGATGCACACGCGTAGTAGCCTGAGCTGGAGGCAGTTGCCTGAGCTGGAGGCCTGGAGTTGCTGCCGCCGGGAAATGCTTGTTCACTGGAACTGAACTTCAGATTCATTTTCAGCATAACCAACTTCAACTTCATTGTCATTTGCCAAGAGGCAAGGGTTGCAAATATTCTTTTATTTACTCGAGATGATCTTTTCAATTCATCCACCATGCAGATGTGAGACACCTCCACTAGTAAACTGAATCTGAACTCCACTAGTAAACTGAATCTAAACTGAAGAGCACTTCCCAAATGCTTGTTCACTAGAACTGAACTTCAGATTCATTTTCAGCATAACCAACTTCAACATCATTGCCATTTGCCAAAAGGCAAAATTGAAAACCCAAAATGTTTCTCAGGCTTCAGGATGGCAATTGGTGAGCCATGACAAAAGCATGATTTGCCATCGCCACCTGCTGGCTGCTGCTGACAGTTGACATGAGATGCATGTGTTCAGGTTCTTCAGAAAGCTGCTGCAAAGTAAGACAAATGATACTTCACCTGCAGCTCCGAGATATAGCATGTATAGCTTCAGCTAGAAAGTAACTCCAACTCAAAACTTAAACTGGCACATGGTTTCTAAAGGATTTCACGATCACAATTTTTTTTTTAAAAAAAGATCCAGAATTGACAAACACAATGATAGTTGTGTTCAATGATCTTGTGCCCATTGGTTTCAAGATCCACACATACTTGGATGTCTGCTACTGATAGGGACTTTAGAATGAGCAGGATAGATCGGCTACTCGCCCTCCCGAGGGAGGCTCTGAGATGCACTCTTTGATCTATTTTCTGCTTATCTAACCCTAGGACTACTGGCTGCCTTTTATAGACCAAGGCGCCTAACAAACCAACTAATAAATCTTATCCAAATCTAACCAATCTTATCTAATCTGCTAACAAACTAATCCTTATCCGAGTAGTGGGCCCAGACCCAGAGCTGGTCCCACGACCATAACAGCTACATTACATTAGTCCCTAAAGGGGTAACAGGTTATCAGAACAGTTGCCTGTTGCCCTCAACACAGAGCTATGCTCTTGGCCAACAAGCAAACACATGATAATAGTAGGAGTTTCAGAGAGGGCGGCTTTGCACCTGCTGCTACTACAGCCAAGCCTATGCAGCAACACTGTAAGGTCCGACGTTTTTGGTGTAGCAACTGATGATAGCCTCCTTCCACATCCAACAGCAGCAGCTATTTGCCTGCAGTGAAACAGTCAGATGAAAGACAGTTTGGTGGAGATGAAGTAAACAGTAAGTTATGAAATGCAAATGGAGTCAGTGAACCCTCTTATTAACAATCATTAACGCTTTCAAAAACCATGGTCACAACAGTAAACCAAATGCCACAAGTCACAGGGAAGAAAAACAGAACAAGAGGGCATCGCACAGATTAAATGCATGGAGAGCAACAAATCAAATACTTTACAGTATAATCACCCCACAACACACTCACAAACCTGGGTTTTTGCCAACTAGTTATCGCTAGCTTAACGTCTCTGTATTACTAGTAATTAGCTGGCTGTAACTAGCTTAGCTAGTGGCTAACACTCAGTTCTCATTGCATGGGCAACTGGTGCTCATCTCCAACAGTTCCATTTCCCCCTATCCCCTAAAACTGATTATAGAAAAATCTCATTCAACTTAGGGGATATAGGTGATGGCCACTCCAGCAGCTCCCGCATAGTTAATTTCCTATTATCTTCTTTTTTCCATTTCAAATCCCTTTTGCATATAGCCATATACACCCTTCAAACTCCATTTCAACCTCATAATAATTGAAAAATTATGATTATACCACACATAATTGAAGAACATTTAAAATCCACAATTTGGGAATCTTTAAATTCAAGTTCGAAATGCAAACACAGCATAGGTCCAAATGGATCAGATGATCCACATAAGAATGAGAACACATATGATCACATGAATCAAACATAGACCATCACACACTCTCACTCCACCCGTTTCACTACTGAACATGATGCGATGCAGTGGACCTTGAGGGGGAGGGGAATGACCAAGCTGACAACGAGGGGGAAGAAAAGCAAGACGAAGTTGGCGAGGTTGCAGCTGTCTAACAGCACGTGCTCGATGACTGTCCACTGGCCGCTGGCTCTGTCCACTAGTATCAACAGCTGCAGAGAAACAAACACTGGCACGTGACAAAACTCGCTACTCTCTAATCTCCAGTAGAGCAACACATTCATTTCTCCAACATTTAGGTCCCAGATTTACAACATGAATTTCTCAATTCCTTTAGTAACATTTGAAGTTTGGACACCACAGCTTAATTACTGACTGAAATTTTCAGTCAATTCATTAACCTTCCTATAATACTGGATGCCGCCATGAGGTAGTAGCATGGAAGAGCGAGTCCAGGAGATCCGTTCAAAGCGACAATGAGGTCATGAAACAGGTCGAGGGAAGCAATCTGCCTGCTCCAGCACCCCAGTGGGCAAGGGGCTGGGTGTGCTGCCAGGAGGATGGGTGCTCAGGAGTGGGGATTAAGGGAAAAAATAACATGACAGAGGAGAGGAGAGGGTCCCCTTTCTTTAGGGGATAGGGAGGAGAATAAGGGCGTTTGAGAAGGAAAAAATATAGGGAAAGGTGGTCTACTCGAGCACTATTTTTCCACCCCAATCCCCGTAAGGGCAGAGTACAAGGAAAGGTGATTAGGAAAGGGAACTGTTGGCAATGCTCTACACTGGATTGAGCAGTGAGCACCCAAGTAGATAAACTTGCACTAACTGCGACTGATTGGCTGCCTTAAGTATCTAAAATCATGTAAGATAGCATTGAGCTTTAAACAATTGCACTGTTCTAATTCCATAAGCTCATTTTCTCCGGCATATGTATTTATGGGGGAAAGGAACCATAATAATTCCAGTATTCCATTGCAACCTCAGTACGAGAGTACATGTGCAGTAGAAAATTACAAAGCTTATTGGCAAGCTGAATATAGCATGAAACCATGATCAAGCTAAACAAGTTAAGAAAAATGAAATGGGAAAATGCAGCAACCCTGAAGAAAGAAAGACAGAAAAAACAACAATCCCACCAATGCTAAAGCACCACATGACATTCATAATAATTATTACACAATTTCACCTTGACTCGGAAGCCTATTGGCCACACATGACCGCCCAACACCTGAGGAACCCCCTCCTGTTCCATTCTGTCTTTTCCTCACTCCCATTACTGCATGAATGCACAAGTTTTGAAAGAAACATCAGCTGGCAGAGGAATCAACTTGCCCAAACTGAATATTTATTATCAGCAGCTAAAGAGGGTATTAACCACATTTGATCAGAAAATAAGATGTACTCATAACTACGGAAGAACAGTTTCCATTAAGCATAGGTGTCATCAATCATCATCCAGATTTCTATGTTGTTAAGTGGTAGCCATTCATAGCAAAGCAACATACAGAGTTTCAGAAAGGCCAGATGGATTTCAGAATGTAGGAGGCCATGAAAGAAATGGTTTCCCTTCTTTTGGATACCTACCTATCCCAGCTTAAATTGGAAACATAATTTATAATTTGTCACGCAATTTGGTGGCACTCAGGATTTTATCTTGCTATATGTGAATCCCAAGTTGCATAAAATTATATCAAATTATAAATTGCTACATAACTTGGTGGCACTCAGGATTTACCCCATATAGGCAAATCCTGAACTACCACATGAATAGAGCGTTATGTTTTCAGATTTTGATTAGTTGTGCTGACATCAATATTATCCATTCCAGTTGTGACTAATGAATAAGACATGCATATCAAGTGATTTCCAAGGATGTTCAATAGCAATAAAGTAAAGGACGCAAGAGTGACACCCAAATAATGAATAAGCCATGTATAGCTAGTGATCTCCAATGATTTCCAATGCAATTTTTTTTTATGCAGGAGCGACAACAATGATCATGCGTTTTGATAAAACTCATTATTCTTGAGGAAAGCTAAGATAAGTTAGTACTGTGATAAGGATAATCAGGATGTCTGTGATAAGTACCTGGAGTGCAGAAGTTGATGTAGGGAACAACGCGGGAGATGCATGCTGTCTTATAGAATACCTTCACCTGAGCAGACCTTATGTCGACACTCAAGATTCCATTATCTCCAGCGTTCATGAAAACAAGACCAACGTCTCCCACAAAGTCGATCAAAAAGGGTGGGATGGTCGACCGGACATAGTTACCACATTTTTCGAGATCAATGATTTTGGTTCCTCCCCATCCAAATTCTTCGTCTGTTGACAGTATGTAAAGTGTAGACTGACGCAGTACTACTAGTCCCAGCTGCCCGTCCTCCATGGTGGTGAGTTGAATGCGCTCGGAGTGAGTGGATTCTTCACGTGAGAGCAGATGAGGTGGCTCCATGACAGAAAATTCCCGTGTGCCCAAATCATACTTGAGGATTTTATTTCCCCGCTTCAACATGTAGTACAGTGCATCCCCTACATGGGCGCCACCCTCCTCGCTGTACTCATCAAAATGGCATGCCCAACCGAGGTGTCGGGCAAAGGTGATTTTGCTCCACGCACCAGCCTGTGATGAGTAGACGCAGGAGAGCATACCGTTTGGGTAATCGCCGATGAGGACAACCGTGAAGTGTCCACGGTGGCAACCGAGGTGGTCGCACGAGCCGGCGGGAGCAGCACAAAGCACCATGGCTTTCCAGATCCACTTGTCGCAGAAGCCCTTTGGCCTCGGCAGCACGAACCGGTGGCCCGAAATGGGGTTCCAGACGACGAGGCCAAATCCGCGTACTAGTTCGATGCCGAACATCAACGGGGAGACGCGGAGGAGGACGCGGCCGTGGCGCGCGTCCTCCTGGCGCAGCTCGCGGTGCTCGGCGCGGCCCCGGGCATTGGGTCTGAAGGAGGACGCGGGGACGAAGCTGGTGGAGAAGCCGTCGTTGTCCCTGTGGTCGCAGAAGAAGCCTAGCGTGGGGGGCACGCGGTGGCGGGCGCGATACCTGCGGCGGAAGCCGTCGCCGGCGACGAGGAGGCACCACCGCTTCTGAGCGACGGCGGCGCGCGCGAGGGTCGCGAGGTCGGACGGCGGGATGCGGAGGAGGATCTCCTCGACGAGCTCGTCCGGCAGCGGCACCGGTGCCGGCGGCGGCGGACCCATTCCGGCCCCCGGCGACGGGGGCGGGCGGCGGATCTAGGTTTTACTACTTCTCCATATACTTCTACAGTTGGATGTCAGATGGATGACTCATTAAAAAACAAATACTTTAAAATTTCTCAAAAAATATTTTATTTAAAAAGGTAAGAAATCTTCCTATGCTTCCTTTTTTAAAAAATACCAAGAGAAATGTAAAAGCAATCCAAACGTGCGCAAGGAATCATGGTACTTGTTTGCACACATAAAACTTGAGTACTATAGGTTGTGAGTCACAAGAACTTGCTACTGTTTCAATAATTAAAAACCAATTAAGAAGAAAAAAAAGCAAATGCATCCATTGTAATTAGCTAGGACATTATAGACATCGTATTATTGCATATGTGTCCTTTGGATGCAGTGGCGGATCCACCACCGGGGCGGCCGGGGCTCGAGCCCCGGCTACCGCCGGAAATGCTGTGAAGCCCCCTAAGCCTCTCCTACAAATTTTGAGCAAAAGAATAAAAGAAGAAGAAGCCGGAGGTAGAAGAAGCACAAGAGAGCCCCCCTAGGGTTCGATCCTGGCTTCGCCACTGTTTGGATGGTTCGTGTGGCACATATATCGTTGATTAGTAGCTAAGGAGAGTCAAAAGGCCAAAAACAGGTTTGGATAAAAAGGCCTTGGCCTACACAAGCAAACAAACTAACCACAAAAGGCATCACAAAAACGGTGGGCATACAAAGTATCACAAAAACAATGGGCGCTTTTGGTTGTATCAATAGCACATAGATTCTTTCACACTCCCTTAAAGTGGTGGAGGTATAGTGGCAAAAAGATAAATCATGGGTCTTTGGATGGGCTCACACATTCTTTTGATGGTATTTTCTAAAACTAGATAAAGAAAATAGAATGGAGGATGAATTATCACACTACTAAATGATAAAAAAACAAATTGAGAAGGTTATATGGTATTATCAATTAGTTTTTAAAAATAAAAATCTAGATTAACCATATTTTGGACGGTGGGAACCCAAAAAAATTTCCTGTGTTGTTTTTCTGAAAATGAAAACAAGTGCCTTTATTTGAGCATAGTACTCAGTTACTCATGCTCGTGCACAGCCAAATTTCCGATTCAGAATATCCAACCCTCGCCTTTCCGGCATTCCACGCCACGCCGCCTCGAGTACCCGTCGGAGTCCCAACAGTGCTCGGCTCCTCGCGGCGCCGCCGCGCCGTGCCGTAATTCCATTCCACCCGTCCAAGGCGCAAGCATCCCTCGATGGGGATGGTCACCACTCACCAGAGCCAAGAAGAGGAGATCAGGAGACTCGAAGAAGAAGAAGAACAACAAGGCCGTGTTAGCACCACCGCTACTGGCATCAGCCCGCGTACTCGGAAGCCCAATCCAAGAGTTGCTGGGCCTGAATGGGGAAAGTAGTTGAGCTGGTTACTTTGGCTGGGCAAAGCCCATGTAAGTCGTGTGTGCTTGTGGTTAAATAGCTGAACGGACAAAGGAGCGGGCATCATCATTTTTGTAACAAACAATACTGTACTCGAACCTTCCTCTGAAAGGCTTCTTCCTCCTTCGGTTTTCCCGGATCTCACACTCTGTTCTTCCTTCTCCCTTTCCCAGTTATCTCTGGTTGATTAATCCAGCACCAGTGTGCTAACAGTTGGTATCAGAGACAGCGATTCCGTCGATTGGGATGCAAACGAATTGGGTTTGGTGAGCGCGTCTGTTCGATTTCGCAGGAAATCGCAGTTCGTGGCCTGTAATTCCTGTTCACCGCATCTCGATCCGGGCTCAATAGTCTTATCCTGGATTCGATTCCACCCCACCATCACTACACCCGCCTGCAAGGCCGCCTCGGTGCCATGAATCCTGAAACGAAGCTCGTGCTCGACGCTCTCTCCAAGCGCTTCGACGACCTGGAGTCCAGATGGGAGAACACCTTCACTGAGGCTGCTGAGAAGCTGGAGAAGAGTTTCGGGGAGGCGGAGGAGCAGTGGGAGACCCGCTTCTCCAACTCCGAGGACCAATGGGAGCGTAAGTTCGCAGATCTCAAGGTTGCTCAGGATGCTCGTGTGGAGGCGCTCGAGCGCGTCACATCGGCCCTTGAGGACTGGCGGCCAGCGATGGAGGGCACCGTCGACGACATCCGCGTCGAGGTCGGGAAGATCTCCAAGCACTGGGAGCGCGCTGTTCGTGAGCGTTCTCCACCGCTTCTGCCAACCGTACCGTCTTCATCAACACCGCCTTCCTCAACACTACCAGCATCCGCGTATGCGCTTCCTCAACCTTCGGGAGATCTCCAGCAGCAATCGCTTGAGGCTCTCGGAATCTTGTCGGCGTCCGGGCGCCCATCTGCTGCGGACAAGACCGACAGGCCCCATGGGCACCGCTTCGACAACTATCTCCGGGAGGATGGCTATGGGTCGGTGATGACCCTGGTACATCCCCCGGTCAAGGGAGCGTGTAAACTTCCCTCTCCTCCCCAATCCCCCAAGTTTGTTGAGAATTCCATGCCATTTTCGGGGCATCGTTGGCGCTATGCTAATCCCACAGGCGCTGGTCGATTGCCTAAGATGAATTTTCCTCAGTTTGATGGCGAGAATCCAAAGCTTTGGTTGACTAGATGTGAGGACTATTTTGATCTGTATGATTTGGATCCTGCTGTAAGTGTTAGATTCGCTTCCATGAATTTTTCTGCTGTTGCTGGTAGATGGTTGCAGTCTGTAGAAAAGAGATTACGTTCATGCACTTGGGAGGAGTTTGCTAGGATGCTTTTAGATCGTTTTGGTCGTGACCAGCATGAGCTACTCATTAGACAGTTATTTCATATTAAGCAAGTGGGTAGTGTAGCTGATTACATTAAGAAGTTCGCCAGTTTGATGGATCAACTTGCTGCTTATGAAAGAAGTACAGATCCTCTGTACTATACTATGAAATTTATAGATGGACTCCATGATGATCTTAAAGCATCTGTGCTTATTCAGAGGCCTTCGGATTTGGATACTGCCTATGTTCTTGCTCAGTTGCAGGAAGAAGTCTCCTTCCCATCAAGACGAAGGGAGTTCAAGAAGACGGAATTCTCTTCTATGGCGAAGCAAGAGTATTCTTCACCTCGGGCAGACAAGGCTCCTCCTGTGCTCTCTGATGAATGCCGCGGTACTGACTCCTCCAAGCCCAAGATTGCTGATGATCGATGGGCTGCGCTGCGGGCATCCCGTCGAGTCCAAGGTCTGTGCCAACGTTGTGCTGAAAAATGGCATAAAGACCATCATTGTGCTGAGAAAGCCCAGCTACATGCATTAGAAGAGCTGTGGGAGGTATTCATGCTGGAATGTGATTCTGATCACAATCAATCCATTGAAGAGACTTCTGAATAATTGTTCCTCACATTGTCTGAGGCTGCTATATCTGGTGTTTCTGCCCCCAGAACCATGTGCTTACAAGGTGTGATTCAAGGTAATCAGATTTCTATACTTGTGGACTCAGGTAGCTCCCACACATTTATCAGTCATGATTTAGCTGCTAAGTTGTCTGGCATATCAAGTGTTCCTAGTTCCTTGCATGTGAGGGTGGCCAATGGGTCTCTTCTGAACTGTGATTCTGAACTCCTCCATGCCGATTGGTCTGTTTGTGGTTATGAATTCCAGTCTGACCTGAAGGTGCTATCTCTGTCCTCATATGATATGGTGTTGGGTTTGGACTGGTTAGAAAGCTTTAGTCCTATGAAGGTACATTGGAAAGAGAAATGGATGGCCATTCCCTATCAGGATACAACTGTATTATTATACAGCTCCTTGCCTCATCTTCCAGTAGGCACTGTGCTGCAAGTGTGTTCTCTGGAAGTGTCTGTCCAGGATACTGTGTCTGTTGTGTTGCCTGAGGGAGTTCAAGAACTTATTGATCAGTTTTCCACCTTGTTTGAAGTTCCAACAGCGTTACCTCCTGAAAGGTTTTGTGACCATTCAATTCCTCTAGTTGAGGGTGCTGCTCCAGTAAATATGAGGCCATATAGATATGCCCCAACACTAAAGGATGAAATAGAAAAACAGGTGAAGGAAATGTTGAAGAATGGCTTAATTCAACCAAGCAACAACCCCTTTTCTTCCTCAGTGCTCTTGGTTAAAAAGAAAGACAATACATGGCGTTTCTGTGTTGATTATAGATTCTTAAATGCAATTACTGTCAAAGGAAAGTTTCCTGTTCCTATCATCGATGAATTCCTCGATGAGCTATCCTTAGCTAGTTGGTTTACTAGTTTGGACTTGAGGGCTGGTTTCCATCAAATAAGAATGAGACCAGAGGAGGAGTTCAAGACAGCCTTCCAAACACACTTTGGACAGTTTGAATTCAGAGTCATGGCCTTTGGCTTAACTGGGGCACCTGGCACATTTCAAGCAGCCATGAATACCACTTTAGCTCCTTACCTCAGAAAATTTGTGTTGGTATTTTTTGATGATATTCTGATCTACAGTAAGACTTTGGAGGAGCATCTTGTGCACATTAAACTGGTGTTTGAGCTGCTAGCCAAGGATCAATGGAAGATCAAACTATCCAAGTGCTCATTTGCTCAGAGGCAAATTTCTTATCTGGGTCACACTATTAGTGAACAAGGTGTTGGGACTGATCCTCAGAAGATTGTGGCTATAACTGACTGGCCAGTGCCAGCTAATGTTAAAGAATTGAGAAGTTTTCTTGGGTTGGCAGGCTATTATAGAAAGTTTGTCAGACATTTTGGTATCATTAGCAAGCCACTAACTGAACTTCTCAAGAAGAACACTTGCTTCATTTGGACTTCTGTTCATGATCAATCCTTTGCTGCTCTCAAACATGCCTTGTCCCATGCTCCAGTCCTGGCTTTGCCCAATTTCTCCAAACCCTTTGCCATTGAAACTGATGCTAGTGGCATGGGTATTGGGGCTGTCTTGGTCCAAGATAATCACCCTCTGGCTTTCATCAGTAAAGCACTGGGTCCCAAATCCCAGGGGCTGTCAACCTATGAGAAAGAATACCTAGCTATACTTATGACTGTGCAACAGTGGAGAGCTTATCTACAGCATGGGGAATTTACTATCTCTACTGACCAAAAGAGTTTGATACAGCTTAATGAACAGAGGCTACACACCTAATGGCAGCAAAAAGTGTTCACTAAACTTTTAGGCCTACAATACATGATTGTCTACAAGAAAGGTGTGGACAATCGTGTGGCTGATGCCTTGTCAAGGAAAACTACTCACTCTGCTCATTGTAATGCAATTTCTTCAGTTGTGCCAGCCTGGATCAATGAAGTGGTAGAGGGTTATCAGCAAGACACTACTACTCTGGATATTATTGCTAAGCTCACCATTGATGATCAAGCAGTGCCTAATTTTACTCTCCAGAATGGTGTACTTCGGCTAAATGGTAGAATCTGGGTGGGCTCTAATCCTAGCTTACAGCTGAAATTAATGAAGGCTTGTCATGACAGCGCTTTGGGTGGACATTCTGGTGCTCCTGTTACTTACAGAAGAATGAAGCAAGTGTTTGCTTGGAAGGGCATGAAAGCTGCAGTGCTCAAGTTTGTGCGGGCTTGTGTTATTTGTCAACAGGCCAAACCAGATCGTGCTAAACTTCCTGGTAAGCTTCAGCCCCTACCGGTGCCTTCTGCATCTTGGCAAATCATATCTATGGACTTTGTCGAAGGTCTTCCTTTATCAAGTTCAGTGAATTGCATTCTTGTGGTGGTGGATTCTTTCACCAAATACGCGCATTTTCTTCCTCTACGCCATCCTTTCACGGCTGCTGGTGTGGCTAAGCTGTTCATGAACAATATTTACAAGCTCCATGGTATGCCATTATCCATCATCTCTGATAGGGATCGTATCTTTACAAGTAACTTGTGGCGTGAGCTTTTCTCTTTGGCTGGAGTTCAGTTGCATATGAGCTCTAGTTACCACCCTCAGTCCAATGGGCAAACTGAGCGTTTGAACCAAACAATGGAAACCTTTCTCCGCTGTTTTGTGAATTCCTGTCCACACAAATGGAGTGCTTGGATTTCATCAGCACAGTTCTGGTACAATTCTTGCTATCACTCAGCCGTGGGCAGATCGCCTTTTGAAGCTCTATATGGTTACTCTCCTAAGCATTTTGGTATATCAGCTATGGACGCCGCTCATTCTCCTGATCTCGCCAGCTGGCTGCGAGACAGGCAACTGATGACAGAGCTGATTAAGCAGCACTTGGCACGAGCTAAAGAACGTATGAAGAAGCAGGCTGATAAAGGCAGGTCTGAACGAACATTTCAGATAGGGGATTCAGTCTTTCTCAAGCTCCAGCCTTATGTGCAGTCTTCCCTAGCGCCTAGATCTAACCAGAAGTTGTCCTTCAAGTACTTTGGCCCCTTCAAAGTGTTGGCACGCATTGGACAAGTGGCTTATAAATTGGAATTGCCTCCATCAGCTGCTATTCACCCTGTCTTCCATGTGTCCCAGCTCAAGCAAGCTCTTCCTCCTTCTACACAGGTAGTATCTGTGTTTCCCTCTGACATTGAGCTTCCCCGTGTACCAGAGATGATCCTATAGAAGAGGTTAATCACTCGTGGAGTAGCTGCTGTGCCTCAAGTGTTGGTGAAATGGTCTCAATGGCCTGAAGACATGGCTACATGGGAAGACTTGGAAGCTCTGAAGAGTCGCTTCCCTGCTGCGCCTGCTTGGGGTCAAGCAGCATCTCAAGGGGAGGTGGATGTTAGCACCACCGCTACTGGCATCGGCCCACGTACTCGGAAGCCCAATCCAAGAGTTGCTGGGCCTGAATGGGGAAAGTAGTTGAGCTGGTTACTTTGGCTGAGCAAAGCCCATGTAAGTCGTGTGTGCTTGTGGTTAAATAGCTGAACGGACAGAGGAGCGGGCATCATCATTTTTGTAACAAACAATACTGTACTCGAACCTTCCTCTGAAAGGCTTCTTCCTCCTCCGGTTTTCCCGGATCTCGCACTCTGTTCTTCCTTCTCCCTTTCCCAGTTATCTCTGGTTGATTAATCCAGCACCAGTGTGCTAACAGGCCGCCGCGAGGACATCATCAGCCGCCTCCCCGACGGTGTCCTCGGCGAGATCATCTCCCTCCTCCCGACCAAATACGGCGTCCGCACGCAGGTGCTCTCCTCCCTGTGGCGCCCCATCTGGCGCTCCGCTCCCCTCAACTTCGATCTCCAGAGCCACGCCGCCGTTGCCGCTCCCCACAAATTAAACTACAGGCTAACTTGTTTACTGTTTTTCCTCTGGAATATCGTAATGTGTCGACATACCAGTTGCTATATATTGATTTAACCGGAAAAGAGCTACTTGTGGTGTCTGTTGTGATTAGTTGCAATCCCCACTGCGGCACCAATAATGACATGAAAGAACAGAATGTCTTTGAGATGCTGATTGGCAAGCAGCAGCAGATCTTGCTTGCCACTCAGGTGTTGAAGATGATCCTCAAGATCGACGACGTTGTCACGCCGTCGGAGTACTGCTGATGCGTTAATTGATGGATGTGCTTTTCGTTCTGGCTTTGCTCTGGGCGCTTTGTCAAGTTGCTGTCCTCGATGACCTGTCACCTGTGCTATGCCTGCTTGATTTTGTGTGATGGTCGACGAAACTGTGTGTTTGTAATTTTGTATTGCACGATAGCACCAAGGATACGTTTGGAACTTCGTGTTTTCTTCAGGGCAATGGTTGCGGCATTCTTAACTTCGTGTTTTTACCGCTCAGCTAGGCAGCTGAAGGCTGAAGCTCGCAGGCCTTGGGCCATTCGACAACCTAGCTAATCTGGGCCTTGAACCATTCGACTGCCGGCCGTGTCCAGAAGGTGGGCTTTTGGGGAGAAGAAGAATCTGAGTCAGGCACTTCTTCAGTCTCTCAGGCTCGAATTTTTTATATTTATTTTTCACGATTTTTCGAAAATATATAGCGGATTCAAAAAAATCAAATTGTACATTTGATCTGCGTGCACGAGGCATCTACATTTGCTCCAGGCCATGCGAAACCGAACCAGGATGGATGTGGGCAGCGACGGATCCAGAAATAATATTAGGAGGGGGCTGAACAGTAACCACGGTGACTCCAGGAAAAAGGCCGGAAGCCTGGTAGAGCCTTGGGCCTTGGCTATTCTTTTGGGCCGACTATATAGCCTGATGGCCCATCTCTAGTCATCTTCAACCTCCAGATGACCAGATCGGCGTCGAGATCCTTTTGTCCATGGCAGAAATTTAGGAGAGGCTAAGGGGAAGCTCCAAGGGCTTCACGGCAGTAGGGGGGGGGGGCTCGAGCCCCACCCGCCCCACCGCTAGATCCGTCACTGGATGTGGGTGGCCGGGCAGCGGGCATGGTCTCGCCGGCGTCGGGCTCGAGCCCCACCTCTAGATCCGCCACTAGATGTGGGTGGCCGGGCAGCGGGCATGGTCTCGCCGGCGTCAAGCCGCAGTCGACAGCGACGCACACTGTTCGAACTACCAGCTGTCGTTTTTCCTTTCGCCAAGGGGAAAAAGAGGAACAAAAAGTTGAGTCTGCCGTTATAGGAAAAAGAGGCGTTCAGTCCCTTGCAAATTGGTGTTGTACACCACCTGCATGTTCGATCTTCAAGTAGCTAGAGTTGCTGAACTTTCCACCAGATCTCAGTTTACGGTATCCAGATCTGGATAGTATATCGATTTTTTGAGTTCTAAGATGACTTTAAAAGAAAAAAGTTTGAACTACAAAGTTGTAGATCTCGTCGAAAGCTACAATTTTCGTATAAATTTTATCCTCATCCGAGTTCATACCAAAAAGTTATGATTTTTCGAAGAGAAGCTGTCCCTGCCGCCACGGGAAACGGCGGCAGGAACCCACTACAGTACCCACGGCGGGGTACTGTAGCAGCCGCAGGTTGCGCCCCTACCGCCGTTCCCTGTGATGTGATGGTAGGTCTCTACCGCCATTTACCGCGGTGGTTGGAGACTACTTTTGCAAATTTTTTGATCCGCTATATATTTTCGAAAAATTGTGAAAAAATAAATATATTAAAAAAATCCTCAGTCTCAGCCTTGCTCTCTTCCATTCCAGCGGCGGCGGCGGCGATGGAGGAGCTCGAGGAGGAGGCCGCACCAGACGGCCGGAGCCGCCACACAACCTGGTTGGACGGGGCCTTGCGCCGCTTCACTCGTCTGCTCGTCGACCGACCGACCAAACCGGCACCACGCCCGCCACCGCCGCCGCCGGCCCATGCGACCACCTCGATTGCCACCGCGGACCCTTCCTCGTCGTTTGTGTGGGCTATGGTGGTATTGGGGAGGCGTTCATCTGCACCTACTCATCTGATGCTGGTACATGGAACGAGCCCATCACCACATACACAGAGCTGCCCCTGGACGATTTCTTGACTCCCAGTGTGCTTGTGGGGAAGGCACTCTACTTTGGGTTCCTGTTCAGCAAAACACTCCTAAAGTATGACCTGGAATCGCACAAGATGTCTGTAATTGGAGTGCCACATACACTCGACCTCTGGCGACATTTCCTGCTCGATGACGGGCTAGCATTAGCCACCGTACGAGAGTCCAAACTCTGCATTTGGAGGAAGGCTGACCCTGAAGTGGATGCGGGATGGACACAAGACCGAGTCATTGAGCTCGAGAAGCTGTTCCCAGGTGATAGCTCGGACCAGTCCTGCGAAGGGTGCGGAGCGGTGCGCTTCGGCTGCCGACTCGCCGATCCATCCGTGGCAAGCCAGGATCGAGGGTCGCCCCGCTCCGTGCGGGCACGTGAACCTCCTGCTCCAAGGATATCCGGGGTTCGACCCTGGCTGACGGAACGACGTATCCATTACTGCTAAACGACGTATCCATTGGCTGACAGAATAGCATCCATAACTAGCACATCCCATCCATTACTGCTAGCGGAACGACGTACAACTCCAACTATCAGAGAAAAGGGGTTTCAATTGGACACGATTACATGATGGGAACAGATTGCCAATTTATAATAACTGCTAATCCAACAATGAATGGGGTCCGGCAATGTTAAATTGCTGATGCAACATCAATGAATCAGAACATCAAACTACAGATATTCAGGCACATCAGTACATCAAACATGCCATATATACTGGACATACACATATTCCTCTAGAATGTAGCAGTAGCACTAGTTTTGATGTAGTTGTATTCAGGAGGGACCAAACAGGAATCCCAGGGCAGATCAATCATTTTATCAACTAAATTCCTTTCAATGCAGAAAATACAAAATTCAGTCACCATCCCCTCAACATGGTAAATCCAAGAGCTTCCAAGGACATCATCAGCATGTATCATATCTGCTGCTCGCTGTTCTTTCACCCTAGAACAGTAATTCTATCAAATACTAAGTGTAATCATGTGAACATATATATTCAAATGGATGTTTTATATGCTACGAACTGTCCACTCCAAATCAACACAGACTGGAACACAGCAACAGAGTTGCATCCACCAATCACAGCCTACACGGTAAAGAGGATCACAATATTAGTTTTCTGCAACAGGAAGCCACAACCAACAAGAACGTTATAGGAATACCAATGACAGTGCTAATATGAGGCGAGGCCAACACCATGACCGTCTTTTAAATGTTATGACAGTCTAGTTGATGCTAGTGAGCACTACAATGTGCTTTGGCTATTCAGAGCAATCTACAACTCTATCGGCACCATAAACAGCTATGTACGCAATAAATATAATCCAGTTCATGCATGGAATCTACTGCAGTACCCGGTTTCTGGATTACTAAACATGCTTAGCTCAGCTAGTTGATTTAAGATTGTAATAATCAGCACTTGATATTGATAATGACAATAGAACTTCACTGTTGTCTGCTTTATCGTTGTTGCCATTGCCTGATGAGCCTGGTATGGTATATTATTGCACCAATGTTCATATATGTAGTTATCAGAACTTGAGCCTGAAATAGCTGTAGGTAGGATAGGAGTGGGGTATGCCAAATATGCAAAGAAATACCACCCTTAGAATATGTCGAGGACTGGTGTTTCTCTTCTCTCTGCACCTTCCAAGTCCCAAATACAGAAGAATAATCTTGTGCCCAACCCAAAGAACTAAACTGAAATTTCCTTGAGCAGTGAGCACATGGATTTTTTTAGCATGCAGTTGCACGATTTCTGCCTCACAAAGATAACTCTGTTATCATCCTTCAGCATACTTTATACCCTTTAGTTATCACTCCCAATCTTTTGGACAGTCATGCTATAACTGTCAGCTTTTAAAATTTGTTTACTACTATACTGTTATGTTCCCCCAACCCATTAAATTATTCATTAAATTATTGGTTGGTTTCTGACAAGTACAATTTCTTTTTTATCAGTGAGCAGGATGACTATGAAGTTGTCAGATAAGTTGGTAGAGGAAAATACAGTGAAGTCTTTGAGGGCATCAATGTTAACAACAATGAGAACATGCCTAATTTGTTCAGACCTGAATCTCAAGGAAGAATCATGGTTTCATGCAAGCAGCAAGATAATGGCATATGACAGGAGATAACAATATAATTTACAGTTATTGATTCATATGTTCATTCTCTGATTACCTGGTATCATTCTCAAACATTTCACCCATGATAAGATCATTAATAGACTTCATACTAAACTCGGATGATCCTGCGATAGGTTCCATTAACAATGATAGTTCAGGAATGAAGTTCAGTAAAATTGAGACAATGAAATTTCTTGGGAATGAAATTTACCTTCTGCTCTATACCAGTCCTGTGTGCAAATTAGGGCTTCTACTGTCTCAGGCATCAAGCTGCTACGGAAATCGCTGATTATTCTTTTACTTGTGCTGAAAGCTGATTCTGAGGCTACAGATGAAGCTGGAATGGCTAGCAAATCCCTTGCTATACGAACAAGAATCGGATACTTGGTTGCATTATCCATCCACCACTTGAAGATGTCAAATTCCTTAGAACGTGGAACTGGGATCTCATCCAAATATCTATCAAGTTCTGTACTCATTTGTGACTGAAGATCATTACTAAGTTGCCGATCCCATGCAGCCCAAGGATCAACCTTTATGGAAGGCACTTCATGATCCACTACACCTTGCTCACTAGATGTCTCAAAGGAATTATTAGGGGGATCTATGTAGTATAGTGAATAATGAAAGGTTTAAAAGTTTGATGGCTACATTTCTGCGCCGGGCCGTACGTACTCCTACATGTGCAAGGAAACAGGGTGTAAAATAAGATTAGCAGTAATTGTAATCCTCAACACGTCACAGGTTTTGACTGAAAAGAGGGCAGCTAGCTAGGGGAGTTAAGTCAACAGAACAGCACACAACATTCAGACAGTCAGATGTCTAATGTACCAGAAACAATTATGGTAGCTTAGCTCTCATGATGGCTAACCAGAAAGGGACATCTATCCATCCGTAATGATACTGAGTCCAAACATCTATCCGTAATGATACGAGCAAACTGCAAGAAACAAACATAGAAATGTCAGATGCTCTTGTGGCCAAAAGTATATCTACTCACCAGTATATGTCAGCGAAGTGGCCGTCAGCGGGGACCACACACGATATTCATTCACAAGATTAGGACTTGCACTGTTGGACGGTGGTGGGGAGTAGCTGCAGGTAAAAGAAAAGTTCTTGTCAGAAGTAAGAAATACCCTACATTAAAAGTTTTAACTATCATCATATACGAGTTGTCTACAACTATGCATCACCAGCAAGATAGGGTATCAGTCACAACAAAGAGGATTGAATTTCTTTTTGTTATATTAAATATACAAAGAAAAGAGCAAACAAGATTAAAACCTACCCTAAGAAGGAAAAAAAATCACTATCTAGCAGTACGGTATCGACCAAAGAAAAATAAAATAAAATCAGAAAACAGTGCATTCTCCAGCGTTTCTAAAGCAATCCAAAGTAATTGGAGAGAAGCAATCTGGCTACATCTCTGGTATTTGGAAGTTTGGAACCAGCATATACGAAGCAGCGTCAGGTATCTGCTATAAGGTGTGTAGCGTAGCGCTATCATGTAAGTAGCAGTTGAACACCATGCTTATCTCTTAGGAAATGTGTGCATAGTCTGATCACAGCCTCATTGCACATTTGCACTACAGGACAATGAGTATAGTTAGTAGGTTCAAAGAAAGAAAGAAATTAATTAAGAAAGCCATTTTTTTCAGAAGAAAAGAAAAGAAAGCCTCAGTATGCAGTCATGCAGCAGAGGGACATAATGTCAACTAACCTAATAACCACCGCCACTCACTGATTTTCAAACTGCTAACAGAAACACAGCCCAGACAATTGAGTCAGATTCGACCGACCAGGAGGCACATAGTTATTCCATCATTCTTGGCAATATAAAGTTGGTAAATTCACTTGTTGCCAGGTGACAATGCATGCCTCATTGCAGTTTCAAAATTAAATCGATGACAATTCACACCCTTGTACATTCTACAGAGGAATCGATGACCCAAAGCATGCATCCTAGTGACTTATTCAGAAAACCAAAGTAAATAACCAACTAGGCAACTACAAGATTGTGCAGATGTCTCACCACATATCATTATGCGCAGGGAGAGGGGTGGGATCTACACTTTGATGGTGCTCATCGTGGCTGCCTCGTGATGTAGTCGGAGCTGAAGGAGCCAACGGCGAGGAGGTTCCGACCATGGTGAACCGATCTGGGGTGGTGGTGCCGCCGCGAGATCGAAGGGATCCCCGTCCCCCACCTTGCCGTTCGAGGGCCTAGTCGGATTCACCGCCGCCGGAGCCGGTGCCGAGGGAGGAGGGCCGAGATGGTGAAGCCGACGGAGTGCGTGACTGACCGAGGTAGAAGTTCTTGGCGTACTCGGCGCAGACCTCGCCGCACCGGTCGTAGGCGTCGCCGAGGAGACCCCACCCGACGACCCCCTCCTCCTCCTTCTCCTCCGCCCACTGCCTCGTCGTCGGCTGCCGGCTCCGCGCCGGCGCCGCCCCCTTCGTCGCGACACCCTCCCGCACGAGCGTCACCTGCCGCAGCATGACGAAACCGTCGAGACCAGAGAGGAGGCCGGGAGGAGGGCGCCGGGGATCGAAGGCGGCCGGGAGGAGGGAGGACGGGGGTGACGGCGCGACAGGAACGGGAGGCGATGCGGTTCGACCCGAGGGTCACCATGGGTCAACAGGATCAACACCCTCTCGAGAATTTTTTAATATATTTTTTCCCTATTTTGCAAAAATAAATGGTCCACCAGAAATTTTGCAAAACTATACATCTGCCGCTGTGGCCCACGGCGGTAGGGGTCCTACCGCCGTGCGGCAGGGGCCGTGGCCCACTGGCAAGGGCACATACCGCCGTGGGCCACGGTGTTAGGGACCTACCGCTGTGCGGCACGACGGTAGGAGCCTACCGCCAGGCGGCAGCGTGGCCTCCAGGTAGCGCCGTAGGCCACGGCGGTATGTATGGACCTACCGCCGTGCCCTACGGCGGTAGGATTTTTTTTTGTAAATTTCAATTTTTTGAAGCATTGATACTTAACGACGAACCATTGATACTTAACGACGAATTACAGAAACAAGCAATGGCACGTACGACACAAGTACCCTAACTTTGTGCCGCTGCTAGTCCTAACGTGCCTTAGGGAATTTAGATAAACGATTACAACATTTGTAGTCTAGTTGTACGAATAGTACCCGGAGAACCCGGACATCATAGACCCGCTGGAGTGCTGGGAGGGCATGTAGTACCCGTACCCCGACGGGGGTGGAGTTGGATCAGACAGTGGCGGGGGTGGAGTTGCTGGTGGAGTGTTGTCCTTCTTCTCGGGGCACGGACAGCAGCAGAACTCGTCCTCACACCCGGTGTTCATCTTCACCACCATTGGTCTGGTCACCGGTCCGTCGTCGTCGTTGGTAGATGTCGGATCTGGAGAAGCCAATGCCGACGCGAGCTCTTGCCTCAGGTTGAAGATGACAACATCCTCGAGGTAGTTGATGTACTGTTGATACAGGTCAATAGCTGGGGGATCCACCCATTGCACGAAACCGCAGTTATCTGGTTGGTCGGAGTACTGCAGAAACCGTGATTATATTAGTAAATCATAAAATGATGAAGGACAGAGGTCAAGGAGTTTTGCTTACCCATGCTCGTGAGCAATGCCAGAAGCGTCGACCAGAGTTGTTCCATCCCTGGTAAACCTGCATCACACAGAACTCACCGTGTGCACACCTTGGCCAGTTCACCATTTGATTTGGTGCGTACTTTCTAACATCACACATGGATTTGAAATCTCTCTTATCTAAGACTGGAAAATTGCTGTTGAACTCTGGATCTTGCTGGCTCCACAGTGCTGGACCGAGGGAGCCATCATCATCCCCAGTCCAGGAACTCATTGGTGCTTGTTGTGTTGTGAAGTGACACTGGAGAAGAGTGCTCACATATATGTAGGCAATAAAGCAGACTGGACGGTGGGCCATTCGATCCGGGGCAAGAAAAACGGGCAGTGACTCGGAGGAAACACACCCTAGTACTAGGTACACTGTTTGGTGCAGTGACTCACAGAAAACACACCCTATGTGTTCACTGTTTGGTGCAGTGACTCACAGAAAACACACCCTAGTACGAGTTTTACTGTTTGCATCTGAAATCAAGTTCTTAAAGATACAACCCGACTCTAGAGAATGATGAAATGAAATCATAATTTTTTATGGATACAGTAGCACTCGACGTCTAGTACTCTACGTTTACTGGGTACAACGGGGGTATTTCCCCTTCCTCATAGCATCCGGCCCAGCTTCCTTAGCCCGGCGAGCTCTCTCCCTCTTCCTCTCTCTATCTGCTTCACGGGCCGCGGCCGCTTCACGTTCTTTGATCTCTCGGCGAATGCGAATTTCCTCCTGCTGCTCCTTACGTTTTTCTTCTTGTTTTTCTGCCTCAACCATCCTTTGCCACCTCTCACGTGCTGAACGACCCATCGCCTCGACGTAACGCTTGTCTTGTTCGGACTGCTCACAATCTAGCCACTGCATAAAATCACAGAGAGGAGGTGGAGTCTTTTTTCAAAGACAAGTTAGCACATAATAAAATAGCAATGACATATTATTTATTTAGTAATGCAGTTTGTTCTTACTTTTGGTCTAACATTGCGACACGGTGGGAGGGGGTCATGCCCGTAGTTCACGCACATGAAGAACCTCATCCCGTAGCAGTACCCGAAAATGTTGCACTTGACAAGCTTACAGTTGTCACCGCAGTAGCACATAGGAGTGTGGATCCCCTTTGGCACCGCAACCTTGTCCTTCCTACTGGTGAGCAACTCCAAGTCCAACTCAGGACCCGAGGAAGCCATTGAAAGCCTAAAAAAAGATGAGAAATATGATAATTCATTACATGTTTCATTTGAAATTAGAGAACAATACATAACAGGATATGATAATAAATTTGACGGCAAGAAGAAAACAACAAGCAAATGAAAAGGTAGTTCAATTATTACAACATGATAACATGCATAAGTTCAAATATTACAAGATGATAACATGCATAAGTATTTCAAATATTACAACACGGTAGCACAAACAAGTACGATCACTGCATTCCTTCGTTGTAGCGACGGGAACGACGTCCACGTGCACTAGCTGAAGGTGCTGGAGAAGTGGTAGTGGAAAAGTAAGATGCTTCGGTGCATTTCTTGTAGGAGTGTCCTGGATTGTTGCACTTAGAGCATATCTGCACCGGAGGTCCAGCTTCAGCCTCATCCATGTTGTTCCTAATCCTCTTCTTCTTGCGTCGACCGACACCTTGGCACATGGTTGGATCTGGATTTGGTATGTACAACGCACTGTCTTTGGGGTCTTGAGTGAAAGTTCCAAGATGCAGGTAACCCTCAATAGTGTGGTTCCAAGTGTCTAGAATGGTTTGCTTCAAAAAGTATTTAGGCACGTAGCGACCCCAATGGTTATTCTTTGTTGCAAGGCATGCAGCGATCACATGTGAGCAGGGGTAGTGTAGCAGCAGTGGCTTCTGGCAAGAGCATGAGCATGTATGATTCCCAATAACTGTTTGTTGTATTGTTATTTCACCATTCGCTTTTTGTGATTTGGACTGGCAATTTATCTGATATTTCCACTGAACTTCCTCGCCGGGATCACGATGTAGAGGTTGTGGGTAAGCTCTGTGAGCAAGAGCAGCCTTCTGTTTTGTGGTCAAGTACTCAGTCATCCATGTTGAATACACCTTTTGACAGTCCTGCATAGCTGCATGTGCTGCAGTAGCACGCTCAAGAAAGTACTTCATTGTGCGGTACAAGAAGAACTCAATGATACCAACAAGAGGGAGAGCTCTGGCACCACGCAAAACCGCGTTGTAGACCTCAGCAAAATTTGTTGTCATTATCCCATGCCTCACACCTCCCTTATCAAACAGGAGACACCATTTCTCCTTAGGCTCATTCTGAATCCACTGGCTGAAGGTCTTCACAGCACGTCCCCTTCTCCTTCTGACATTTGGAGCATCTAGCCCCACGTCCTCCAGAGAAACTGGCTCTTCCCCGGGTTCAGTACTTATTGGCTTCTTAGCTATCTCTTCTGATGCTTTCTTCGTCAGATCATCTAATTTTTGCCATAGCTCGTAGAACTTTTTCTCCTGATTGGTCGAACATAAGCACTTGAACAATTGTGTAAGTTCTTTGTTCTTGAACTGGCTATGAAAGTTTGCTGCCATATGCCTCATGCACCACCTGCTATGCACATCTGGCCATTGTGGTGCTCTGTGACGTTCTTGGCTACCTTCTTTGATGTCATTAATGGCCTGCAAAATACCTTTGTGTCTATCGTGTATCACACACACGTCTGACACATCTCCCACCACCATCTGCTTCAATCTCTCCAGAAACCAATACCAACTGTCACCATTCTCTCCCTCTGCAAAAGCAATTGCCAATGGCAACAATTGTTGCCATCTGCAGCCAGAGCTGTAAGGATTGTACCCTTGTATTTTCCTGTTAGGAATGTGCCATCTATGCAAATGACTAGTCGACACTGTTTGAAGGCAGCAGTAGTTGGACCCAATGCTAAGAATGTCCGCTGCAAGACTTGCTTCCCTGGCCTTGATACAAGATTATAAATCTTGATATCATAATAACTACCAGGATTGAGCGTGGCAATTGTGTTCAGCAATCGAGGCAGATTGTCGTAGGATGCTTCGTAAGTACCCCACCTCATCTCCAATACCTTCTTCTTTGCCATGTATGCCTTACCATAACTTATCAGGTACCTAAATTTCTCCTTAATTGCCAAGATAATGGACTTGGGCTCATAAGCAGGATTTTCCACAATCTTAGCAAACATCTGGCTGGCCACAAAACCGGCTGACAAATTACGATGGCTTGCATCTAGCTGCTCAAGTACACAAGTGTGATGCACAACAGATCTGATCTCCCAGTAATTTTTCCACTTGCCCTTGGAAGCATACACTCGGAAAGGACAGTTGGGCTTCACACATTGTACATCATATATGTGTGGAGAACTCTTCACTACCCTGAACTCTCTCTGCAGAGTAAGGGTGGCCCACCTCTTCACTGCATCCTTCACCTCTACTGCACTCTTATACATGGCGCCAACAGAAACCTGATTGTCTCTATACTCCCAGGACACATTCTCACCAGGATTGACAGATAGCTGTGAGAAATTGTAACTGTCCCAGTCCCTTGGAACTAGCGGGTCATCCTCATCATCTGAGGAGTCCTCTTCCAACCCACGTTCATCCTCATCAGCCTCCATTTCGTACTGCCTGAGTACTTCTTCATTAACTTCCCCCTCATCAATTTCACCACGGGCCTCAAAGGGTGTGTCACCATCTCCTTCTTCTGCCTCAGTGGCAGCACCATCTCCTTCTTGTGGCTCAGTTGCAGGACCATCTCCTGCTTGTAGTTCAGCCTCACCCTAGTGAGCAGCACTACCCTCCTCATGCTCTTGACTACTAGACCCAGCCTTATGAACAACTTGGATAAACAACATCACAGGCAAACCAATTTCACATGCTGTTTTGATATAACTCCTCAAATGTTCAGTGCCTTGAAGTGGCATAAGCTCCCAATATACTGACTCACTCCTGTTGATTAGAGCCATAATGGACAAGTCATGTTGCTCTGCATCTACATGGAATGCCCTATAAAAAAAGTTGGTAATGGACCCCCAAGTTCTTTCGGCTGCTCTTCTAATCACATGGTCAACCGAATTAAATTCTGACAAGTCAACTCCATGTTCACCATATCTAATCTGCCCATTACCGAAATACAACTTGACACTGACTGCATCCGACATGTCTGACAGCATGAAAAAAAAACGCTATTAATAAGCGGATCTGCAACTACAAAATATATCTACTCAGAGCTACACTAAAACTATAATTTTACTAATCCATCTACACTAAAACTATAATTTTACTATGCAGGTCTACACTAAAACTATATTTTTACTAAGCAGATCTACAGTAAAACTATATTTTTACTATTATCACAGTTCAAACTATTAAGTACCAGAGTATTACCTCTAACGAGATGAAAAACTGGCAGAGCTTCGCACCTTCACCACCTCCTCCTCACTCCCTTCTCCTCTTCCCCCTCTCTTTCTTTTTTTCGAATTATTATGACATTTTCGGCTGAATTTCGGCCTTAAATGGGCAGTTCCTAGCGCCGTGGGGCACGGCGGTACCAGGCCTGCTGCCGCCGTGGCCCACGGCGCTAGGACCTGCCGCCGTAGCCCACGGCGGTATGTCCCTACCGCCGTGGGCGACGGCGGTATGTCCGTCGCACGCTACGGGCCCACGTCTGGCCGTGGGCCACGGCCCCTGCCGCCGTGCCGCACGGCGGTAGGACCCTACCGCCGTGGGCCACGGCGGCAGATGTATAGTTTTGCAAAATTTCTGGCGGACCATTTATTTTTGCAAAATAGGGAAAAAATATATATAAAAAATTCCCCTCTCGATCCTTTTTCTTTTTGGGCCGACTCGCTTCGAACCGTGGCCCAATTTGAGGAGCGGAGCGACTTTGAAAAAGGGTCGATCTGAACCCTTCGCAGGACTAAGCTCGGTCACCTTATCTAATCTGGTTGGCTTCGCGGATGGTATTCTTTACATTGTACACAATTGATCTAAAGACCTATGAGGCGAAGACGGTCTGCAACCACAACATCTACTCAGCCATTCCTTACATGAGCTTCTGCACTCCAGGTACAATATTGCTCGGATTTTGGTCTTGCAATACTCAGGACGGGTTATAATTTAGTTAATAGCGTCAAAATTGGACGATAGGCTCAACAACTACATATTATTAAAAGTGCAATATTGCAACCTGATACAAAACCGAACTGATTGCCTAAATTTTCCAGATGGTAGAGCTCTAGAAATTTAGCCTAGGCCAGGAAGGTATGCAGTAGGAGGGATAGTTAAAAAGAAATTACTTTGGTGAGTTTTTTTTTCATGTATTAGATATCATCTGTCAATGTTACTTAACAACATCCAAATCGATGGCAATACTGGTGTTAAAGTTGAGGTTATAGTATCTAAGTGAGTTTATACAGATATTGTTGTGAATAATAAGCTGCTGCTGTTTAGTTGGTGAGGAACAATCATAAAGCATTCATCTCATCCATCAGTAACCTTATTTTATTTTCAAATTTTGTACATTTGTGCAGCACTTTGAGCAGCATGTACTGAGGAAGGACCGAAGGATCAGGCGTGTGTGCCTCAGGTGCATGAAACAATTAAGCTGCTCATGTGAGAGCTTCTTGATCAACGGAAAATTGACTAGTAGTAATGGCAAACCGCATGGTATCTATGGTTGGCCGGCGCTTTTAGCATCGGTGAGACTGGACTAGCCTTCAGACTTTATGTGTTTTTAAGCTCTAGTTTCTTAAGAACTTTTCAGCTTGATCTTTTGTTTCAAGCTCAATCAGGCTGGAATCTAAGCTGGTAACCCTTGCAGTGTCCTAGTTGATCTGTACATAATGTACGTGAGGATTAGCATGCTAATTCATTAACATTTAAATATGTAACTTTGTGCCTATATATTATACAAAATTCTTCAGCATTATGATCAGAACTAACATTCAGAGTTAATGACATGCATGCAGATCATTGCGCAACTTGAGTTCAACATCGATTCTCTTCCACCCGGATGGGTGAAACTGTATTCAGTAAATGCAATGATGGTGGCATCAGAAAAGATCACTTATATTTGATAGATGGAGCATAGAGCCTATATATTCAGTCGAAAATTTTGGTTTTAGTTTTCTTATCACTCACTGTTTGATTTTGTAGTACTACACGGATGCAATTACTAGAAAGGTATTCCGCTCGTTGAAGGCTATAGAACAATACTTCGCATCTTGAGGGAGAACCTGAGGACGCTCGTGTACCAACCATGAGTATCACTGACATGTACTCTTTCGATAGTTGCACATATATAGTAATTCTTATCCCACTAAAAAATAGTACTTCCTCCGTCCCAAATTACTATCCTGTGTGTGTACCACATAACAAACATGATTAGGCAATTCATTATCTCAAAATATGTAGCCAATCTCGTAAATTATTAGTTTATTTCCTCTCTTTTAATGCGTACAAGTAAGACACACAGGGGAGGATCCATGTTGAGGTGAGTGAAGGCACAAACCCTCACTCAAATTTTGAACTCTAGGGTAACTAACAACTTTTTACTATACAAAAAATGCTCAAATTTGAGTTGTTGTAATGGAGTTCTTTCACTAAGATGTCTGCCTGGGTCCACACACACACACACACACACACACACACACACACACACACACACACACACACACACACACACACACACACACACACACACACACACACACACACACACACACACACACACAATTGGATTCAAACGTAATAATACATCACACATATGTGGTTTGTGAAATTAATGGATATGTACGTATGTAGGGAAGGACGCATGGCTTAGTGGCTTAGAGGAATGCCCGGGTGGGCATTGGAGATCAGAGTTGGAGATGGCAACAAAAAGATGTTCAAGGTAAGAATTAAGGAAACACAATGATGCTTAAATATATGAAAGAACAATGGATTTTTTTATATCAACTATCTGTATAGAATCTTCAACATATCATTTCTTTTTTGCCGTTTTATGTTTACCTGCCTACCGGAGTCCGGCTTACATCAAAAAACGAAGTATTGTGCTACATGGATGAGGGAGAGCTCCCTGAATCTGTTAATGGAGATTGTGACACAAGCACTAAACATAATGTACGTGAGGATTAGCATGCTAATTCTTTGACATTTAAATATGTAACATTGTGCCTATATATTATATTAAATTCTTCAACATTATGATTAGAACTAACATTCAGAGTTAATTACATGGATGCAAATCATCGCGCAACTTGAGTTCAGCATCGATTCTCTTCCACCCGGATAGGTGAAACTGTATTCAGTAAATGCAGTGATGGTGGCATCAGAAAAGATCACGTAAATTTGATAGATGGAGCATAGAGCCTATATATTTAGTCGAAAATTTTGGTTTTAGTTTTCTTATCACTCATTGTTTGATTTTGTAGTACAACACGGATCCAACTATTAGAAAGGTATTCCGCTCGTTGAAGGCTGTAGAACAATACTTCACATCTGGAGGGAGAACCTGAGGACGCTCGTGTACCAACCATGAGTTTCACTGACATGTACTCTTTCGATAGTTGCACATATATGGTAATTCTTCTTCCACTAAAAAATAGTACTTCCTTTGTCCCAAATTAATATCGTGTGTGTGTACTACATAACAATCATGATTAGGCAATTCATTGTCTCAAAATATGTAGTCAATCTAGTAAATTTTTAGTTTATTTCCTATCTTTTAATGCGTGCAAGTAAGGGTAGTTAATTTTATTAATGAGACATGTTCCTTGTTTCATGCAGAAACTCTCTCTCTCTCTCTCACGCGCACACACATGCACGCGCGCGCATGCCCACACACACACAGGGGAGGATCCATGTTGAGGTGAGTGAAGGCACAGACCCTCACTCAAATGTTGAACCCTAGTGTAATTAACAACTTTTTACTATACAAAAAATAATCAAATTTGAGTTGTTGTCATGGAGTTCCTGCACTTTGATTTCTGCCTGAGTCCACACACACAATTGGATTCAGACGTAATAATACATCACACATATGTGGTTTGTGAAATTAATGGATGTGTACGTATGAAGAGGAAGGATCCATGGCTTAGTGGCTTAGAGGAATGCCCGGGTGGGCATTGGAGATCAGGGTTGGAGATGACAAAAAAAGATGTTCTAGGTAAGAATTAAGGAAACACAATGATGCTTAAATATATGAAAGAACAATGGATTTTTGTGTATATCAACTATATGTATAGAATCTTCAACATATCATTTCTCTTTTGCCATTTTATATTTACCTACCTACCGGAATCCGGCTTACATAAAAAAACGAAGTATTGTGCTACATGGATGAGGGAGAGCTTCCTGAATCTTTTAATGGAGATTGTGACACAAGCACTAAACATAATGTATGTGAGGATTAGCATGCTAATTCTTTGACATTTAAATATGTAACATTGTGCCTATATATTATTTTAAATTCTTCAACATTATGATTAGAACTAACATTCAGAGTTAATTACATGGATGCAAATCATCGCGCAACTTGAGTTCAGCATCGATTCTCTTCCACCCGGATAGGTGAAACTGTATTCAGTAAATGCAGTGATGGTGGCATCAAAAAAGATCACGTAAATTTGATAGATGGAGCATAGAGCCAATATATTCAGTCAAAAATTTCGGTTTTAGTTTTCTTATCACTCATTGTTTGATTTTGTAGTACTACACGGATCCAATTACTAGAAAGGTATTCCGCTTGTTGAAGGCTGTAGAACAATACTTCACATCTGGAGGGAGAACCTGAGAATGCTTGTGTACCAACCATGAGTGTCACTGATATGTACTCTTTCGATAGTTGCACATATATGGTAATTCTTCTTCCACTAAAAAATAGTACTTCCTCCGTCCCAAATTAATATCGTGTGTGTGTACCACATAACAAACATGATTAGGAAATTCATTGTCTCAAAATATGTAGCCAATCTAGTAAATTTTTAGTTTATTTCCTCTCTTTTAATGCGCCCAAGTAAGGGTAGTTAATTTTATTACTGAGACATGTTCCTTGTCTCATGCAGAAACTCTCTCTCTCTCTCTCTCTCTCTCTCTCTCTCTCACGCGCACACGCACGCACGCGTGCGCACGCCCCCCCCACACACACCGGGGAGGATCCATGTTGAGGTGAGTGAAGGCACAAACCCTCACTCAAATTTTGAACCCTAGTGTAATTAATAACTTTTTACTATACAAAAAATGCTCAAATTTGAGTTGTTGTAATGGAGTTCCTGCACTTTGATTTCTGCCTGAGTCCACACACACACACACACACACACACACACAATTGGATTCAGACATAATAATACATCACACATATGTGGTTTGTGAAATTAATGGATGTGTACGTATGAAGAGGAAGGATCCATGGCTTAGTGGCTTAGAGGAATGCCCGGGTGGGCATTGGAGATCAGGGTCGGAGATGACAACAAAAAGATGTTCAAGGTAAGAATTAAGGAAACACAATAATGCTTAAATATATGAAAGAACAATGGATTTTTGTGTAGATCAACTATCTGTATAGAATCTTCAACATATCATTTCTCTTTTGCCGTTTTATGTTTACCTGCCTACCGGAGTCCGGCTTACATCAAAAAAAGAAGTATTGTGCTACATGGATGAGGGAGAGCTCCCTGAATCTGTTAATGGAGATTGTGACACAAGCACTAAACATAATGTACGTGAGGATTAGCATGCTAATTCCTTGATATTTAAATATGTAACATTGTGCTTGTGTATTATATTAAATTCTTCAACATTATGATTAGAACTAACATTCAGAGTTAATTACATGGATGCAAATCATCGTGCAACTTGAGTTCAGCATCGATTCTCTTCCACCCGGATAGGTGAAACTGTATTCAGTAAATGCAGTGATGGTGGCATCAGAAAAGATCACGTAAATTTGATAGATGGAGCATAGAGCCTATATATTCAGTCGAAAATTTTGGTTTTAGTTTTCTTATCACTCATTGTTTGATTTGGTGGTACTACACGGATCCAATTACCAGAAAGGTATTCCGGTCGTTGAAGGCTGTAGAACAATACTTCGCATCTCGAGGGAGAACCTGAGGACGCTCGTGTACCAACCATGAGTGTCACTGACATGTACTCTTTCGATAGTTGCACATATATGGTAATTCTTGTCCCACTAAAAAATAGTACTTCCTCCGTCCCAAATTACTATCCTGTGTGTGTACCACATAACAAACATGATTAGGCAATTCATTATCTCAAAATATGTAGCCAATCTAGTAAATTATTAGTTTATTTCCTCTCTTTTAACGCGCACAAGTAAGACACACAGGGGAGGATCCATGTTGAGGTGAGTGAAGGCACAAACCCTCACTCAAATTTTGAACTCTAGTGTAATTAACAACTTTTTACTATTCAAAAAATGCTCAAATTTGAGTTGTTGTAATGGAGTTCTTTCACTTAGATGTCTGCCTGGGTCCAGAAACACACACACACACACACACAATTGGACTCAAACGTAATAATACATCACACATATGTGGTTTGTGAAATCAATGGATGTGTACGTATGTCTAGGAAGGACCCATGGCTTAGTGGCTTAGAGGAATGCTCGGGTGGGCATTGGAGATCAGGGTTGGAGATGACAACAAAAAGATGTTCAAGGTAAGAATTAAGGAAACACAATGATGCTTAAATATATGAAAGAACAATGGATATTTGTGTATATCAACTATCTGTATAGAATCTTCAACATATCATTTCTCTTTTGCAGTTTTATGTTTCCCTGCCTACCGGAGTCCGGCTTACAACAAAAAATGAAGTATTGTGCTACATGGACGAGGCAGAGCTCCCTTAATCTGTTAATGGAGATTGTCACACACGCACAAAACATAATGTACGTGAGGATTAGCATGCTAGTTCTTTGACATTTAAATATGTAACATTGTGCCTATATATTATATTAAATTGTTCAACATTATGATCAGAACTAACATTTAGAGTTAAATACATGGATGCAAATCATCGCGCAACTTGAGTTCAGCATCGATTCTCTTCCACCCGGATAGGTGAAACTGTATTCAGTAAATGCAGTGATGGTGGCATCAGAAAAGATCACGTAAATTTGATAGATGGAGCATAGAGCCTATATATTCAGCTGAAAATTTTGGTTTTAGTTTTTTTCTCACTCATTATTTGATTTTGTAGTACTACACGGATCCAATTACTAGAAAGGTATTCCGCTTGTTGAAGGTTGTAGAACAATACTTCACATCTGGAGGGAGAACATGAGGACGCTTGTGTACCAACCATGAGTGTCACTGACATGTACTCTTTCGATAGTTGCACATATATGGTAATTCTTCTCCCACTAAAAAATAGTACATCCTCTGTCCCAAATTACTATCCTGTGTGTGTACCACATAACAAACATGATTAGGCAATTCATTATCTCAAAATATGTAGCCAATCTAGTAAATTATTAGTTTATTTCCTCTCTTTTAATGTGCACAAGTAAGACACACAGGGGAGGATCCATGTTGAGGTGAGTGAAGGCACAAACCCTCACTCAAATTTTGAACTCTAGTGTAATTAACCACTTTTTATAAAAAAATGCTCAAATTTGAGTTGTTGTAATGGAGTTCTTTCACTTAGATGTCTGCCTAGGTCCAGAAGCACACACACACACACACATACACACACACACAATTGGATTCAAACATAATAATACATCACACATATGTGGTTTGTGAAATCAATGGATGTGTACGTATGTCTAGGAAGGACCCATGGCTTAGTAGCTTAGAGGAATGCCCCGGTGGGCATTGGAGATCAGGGTTGGAGATGACAACAAAAAGATGTTCAAGGTAAGAATTAAGGAAACACAATGATGCTTAAATGTATGAAAGAACAATGGATATTTGTGTATATCAACTATCTGTATAGAATCTTCAACATATCATTTCTCTTTTGCCGTTTTATGTTTCCCTGCCTACCGGAGTTCGGCTTACATCAAAAAATGAAGTATTGTGCTACATGGATGAGGCAGAGCTCCCTTAATCTGTTAATGGAGATTGTGACACACGCACAAAACATAATGTATGTGAGGATTAGCATGCTAGTTCTTTGACATTTAAATATGTAACATTGTGCCTATGTATTTTATTAAATTCTTCAACATTATGATCAGAACTAACATTTAGAGTTAATTACATGGATGCAAATCATCGCGCAACTTGAGTTCAGCATCAATTCTCTTCCACCCGGATAGGTGAAACTATATTCAGTAAATGCAGTGATGGTGGCATCAGAAAAGATCACGTAAATTTGATAGATGGAGCATAGAGACTATATATTCAGTCGAAAATTTTGGTTTTAGTTTTTTTATCACTCATTGTTTGATTTTGTAGTACTACACGGATCCAATTACTAGAAAGGTATTCCGCTTGTTGAAGGCTGTAGAACTATACTTCACATCTGGAGGGAGAACATGAGGATGCTCGTGTACCAACCATGAGTGTCACTGACATGTACTCTTTCGATAGTTGCACATATATGGTAATTCTTCTCCCACTAAAAAATAGTACTTCTTCCGCCCCAAATTACTATTGTGTGTGTGTGTGTACCACATAACAAACATGATTAGGCAATTCATTATCTCAAAATATGTAGCCAATATAGTAAATAATTAGTTTATTTCCTCTCTTTTAGTGCGCACAAGTAAGACACACAGGGGAGGATCCATGTTGAGGTGAGTGAAGGCACAAACCCTCACTCAAATTTTGAACTCTAGTGTAATTAACAACTTTTTATAAAAAAATGCTTAAATTTGAGTTGTTGTAATGGAGTTCTTTCACTTAGATGTCTGCCTGGGTCCAGAAGCGCGCGCGCGTGCGCACACACACACACACAGACACAATTGGATTCAAACGTAATAATACATCACACATATGTGGTTTCTGAACTCAATGGATGTGTACATATGTCTAGGAAGGACCCATGGCTTAGTGGCTTAAAGGAATGCCCCGGGGGGCATTGGAGATTAGGGTTGGAGATGACAACAAAAAGATGTTCAAGGTAAGAATTAAGGAAACACAATGATGCTTAAATATATGAAAGAACAATGGATATTTGTGTATATCAACTATCTGTATAGAATCTTCAACATATCATTTCTCTTTTGCCATTTTATTGTTACCTGCCTACCGGAGTCCGGCTTACTTCAAAAAATGAAGTATTGTGCTACATGGATGAGGCAGAGCTCCCTTAATCTGTTAATGGAGATTGTGACACAAACACTAAACATAATGTACGTGAGGATTAGCATGCTAGTTATTTGATATTTAAATATGTAACATTGTGCTTGTGTATTATATTAAATTCTTCAACATTATGATTAGAACTAACATTCAGAGTTAATTAGATGGATGCAAATCATCGCGCAACTTGAGTTCAGCATCGATTCTCTTCCACCCGGATAGGTGAAACTGTATTCAGTAAATGCAGTGATGGTGGCATCAGAAATGATCACGTAAATTTGATAGATGGAGCATAGAGCCTATATATTCAGTCGAAAATTTTGGTTTTAGTTTTTTATCACTCATTGTTTGATTTTGTAGTACTACACGGATCCAATTACAAGAAAGGTATTCCACTTGTTGAAGGCTGTAGAACAATACTTCACATCTGGAGGTAGAACATGAGGATGCTCGTGTACCAACCATGAGTGTCACTGACATGTACTCTTTCGATAGTTGCACATATATGGTAATTCTTCTCCCACTAAAAAATAGTACATCCTCCGTCCCAAATTACTATCCTGTGTGTGTACCACATAACAAACATGATTAGACAATTCATTATCTCAAAATATGTAGCCAATCTAGTAAATTATTAGTTTATTTCCTCTCTTTTAATGCGCACAAGTAAGACACACATGGGAGGATCCATGTTGAGGTGAGTGAAGGCACAAACCCTCACTCAAAATTTGAACTCTAGTGTAATTAACAACTTTTTATAAAAAAATGCTCAAATTTAAGTTGTTGTAATGGAGTTCTTTCACTTAGATGTCTGCCTGGGTCCAGAAGCACACACACACACACACACACACACACACACACACACACACACACACACACACACACACACACACACACACACACACACACACACACACACACACACACACACACACACACACACAATTGGATTCAAACGTAATAATGCATCACACATATGTGGTTTGTGAAATCAATGGTTGTGTACGTATGTCTGGGAAGGACCCATGGCTTAGTGGCTTAAAGGAATGCCCCGGTGGGCATTGGAGATTAGGGTTGGAGATGACAACAAAAATATGTTCAAGGTAAGAATTAAGGAAACACAATGATGCTTAAATATATGAAAGAACAATAGATATTTGTGTATATCAACTAGCTCTATAGAATCTTCAACATATCATTTCTCTTTTGCCGTTTTATTGTTACCTGCCTACCGGTGTCCGGCTTACTTCCAAAAATGAAGTATTGTGCTACATGGATGAGGCAGAGCTCCCTTAATCTGTTAATGGAGATTGTGACACAAGCACTAAACATAATGTACGTGAGGATTAGCATGCTAGTTATTTGACATTTAAATATGTAACATTGTGCCTATATATTATATTAAATTCTTCAACATTATGATCAGAACTAACATTTAGAGTTAATTACATGGATGCAAATCATCGCGCAACTTGAGTTCAGCATCGATTCTCTCCCACCCAGATAGGTGAAACTGTATTCAGTAAATGCAGTGCTGGTGGCATCAGAAAAGATCACGTAAATTTGATAGATGGAGCATAGAGCCTATATATTCAGTCAAAAATTTTGGTTTTAGTTTTTTATCACTCATTGTTTGATTTTGTAGTACTACACGGATCCAATTACTAGAAAGTTATTCCGCTTGTTGAAGGCTGTAGAACAATACTTCACATCTGGAGGGAGAACATGAGGAGGCTCGTGTACCAACCATGAGTGTCACTGACATGTACTCTTTCGATAGTTGCACATATATGGTAATTCTTCTCCCACTTAAAAATAGTACATCCTCTGTCCCAAATTACTATCCTGTGTGTGTACCACATAACAAACATGATTAGACAATTCATTAACTCAAAATATGTAGCCAATCTAGTAAATTATTAGTTTATTTCCTCTCTTTTAATGCGCACAAGTAAGACACACAGGGGAGGATCCATGTTGAGGTGAGTGAAGGCACAAACCCTCACTCAAAATTTGAACTCTAGTGTAATTAACATCTTTTTATAAAAAAATGCTCAAATTTGAGTTGTTGTAATGGAGTTCTTTCACTTAGATGCCTGCCTGGGTCCAGAAGCACACACACACACACACACACACACACACACACACACACACACACACACACACACACACACACACACAATTGGATTCAAACGGAATAATACATCACATATATGTGGTTTGTGAAATCAATGGATGTGTACGTATGTCTAGGAAGCACCCATGGCTTAGTGGCTTAGAGGAATGCCCGGGTGGGCATTGGAGACCAGGGTTGGAGATGACAACAAAAAGATGTTCAAGGTAAGAATTAAGGAAACACAATGATGCTTAAACATATGAAAGAACAATGGATATTTATGTATATCAACTATCTGTATAGAATCTTCAACATATCATTTCTCTTTTGCCGTTTTATGTTTACCTGCCTACCGGAGTCTGGCTTACATCAAAAAATGAATTATTGTGCTACATGGATGAGGCAGAGCTCCCTTAATCTGTTAATGGAGATTGTGACACAAGCACAAAACATAATGTACGTGAGGATTAGCATGCTAGTTCTTTGACATTTAAATATGTAACATTGTGCTTATATATTATATTAAATTCTTCAACATTATGATCAGAACTAACATTTAGAGTTAATTACATGGATGCAAATCATCGCGCAACTTGAGTTCTGCATCGATTCTCTTCCACCCGGATAGGTGAAACTGTGTTAAGTAAATGTAGTGATGGTGGCATTAGAAAAGATCACAAAAATTTGATACATGGAGCATATAGCATATATATTCAGTTGAAAATTTTGGTTTTAGTTTTCTTATCACTCATTGTTTGATTTTGTAGTACTACATGGGTCCAATTACTAGAAAGGTATTCCGCTCGTTGAAGGTTGTAGAGCAATACTTCGCATCTGGAGGGAGGACCTGAGGACGTGTATCAACCATGAGTGTCACTTACATGTACTCTATCGATAGTTGCACATATATGGTAATTCTTCTCCCACTAAAAAATAGTACTTCCTCTGCACCAAATTACTATCGTGTGTGTGTGTGTGTGGGTGTAGTTTTTTTATCACTCATTGTTTGATTTTGTAGTACTACACGGATCCAATTACTAGAAAGGTATTCCGCTCGTTGAAGGCTGTAGAACAATACTTCACATCTGGAGGGAGAACATGAGGATGCTCGTGTACCAACCATGAGTGTCACTGACATGTACTATTTCGATAGTTGCACATATATGGTAATTCTTCTCCCACTAAAAAATAGTACTTCCTCCGTTCCAAAGTACTATCCTGTGTGTGTACCACATAACAAACATGATTAGGAAATTCATTATCTCAAAATATGTAGCCAATCTAGTAAATTATTAGTCTATTTCCTCTCTTTTAATGCGCACAAGACACACAGGGGAGGATCCATGTTGAGGTGAGTGAAGGCACAAACCCTCACTCAAATTTTGAACTCCAGTGTAATTAACAACTTTTTACTATACAAAAAATGCTCAAATTTGAGTTGTTGTAAAGGAGTTCTTTCACTTAGATGCCTGCCTGGGTCCAGAAACACACACACACACACACAATTGGATTCAAACGTAATAATACATCACACATATGTGGTTTGTGAAATCAATGGATGAGTACGTATGTCTAAGAAGGACCCATGGCTTAGTGGCTTAGAGGAATGCCCGGGTGGGCATTGGAGATCAGGGTTGGAGATGACAAAAAAAGATGTTCAATGTAAGAATTAAGGAAACACAATGATGCTTAAATATATGAAAGAACAATGGATATTTGTGTATATCAACTATCTGTATAGAATCTTCAACATATCATTTCTCTTTTGCCGTTTTATGTTTACTTGCCTACCGGAGTCCGGCTTACATCAAAAAATGAAGTATTGTGCTACATGGATGAGGCAGAGCTCCCTTAATCTGTTAATGGAGATTGTGACACAAGCACTAAACATAATGTACGTGAGGATTAGCATGCTAGTTCTTTGACATTTAAATATGTAACATTGTGCCTATATATTATATTAAGTTCTTCAACATTATGATCAGAACTAACATTTAGAGTTAATTACATGGATGCAAATCATCGCGCAACTAGAATTCAACATCGATTCTCTTCAACCCGGATAGGTGAAACAGTATTCAGTAAATGCGATGATGGTGGCATCAGAAAAGATCACGTAAATTTGATAGATGGAGCATAGAGCCTATATATTCAGTCGAAAAATTTGGTTTTAGTTTCTTATCACTCATTGTTTGATTTTGTAGTACTACACGGATCCAATTACTAGAAAGGTATTCCGCTCATTGATTGTTGTAGAACAATACTTCGCATCTGGAGGGAGAACATGAGGACGCTCGTGTACCAACCATGAGTGTCACTGACATGTACTCTTTCGATAGTTGCACATATATGGTAATTCTTCTCCCACTAAAAAATAGTACTTCCTCCGTCCCAAATTACTATCCTGTGTGTGTACCACATAACAAACATGATTAGGCAATTCATTATCTCAAAATATGTAGCCAATCTAGTAAATTATTAGTTTATTTCCTCTCTTTTAATGCGTACAAGTAAGACACACAGGGGAGGATCCATGTTGAGGTGAGTGAAGGCACAAACCCTCACTCAAATTTTGAACTCTAGTGTAATTAACAACTTTTTACTATACAAAAAATGCTCAAATTTGAGTTGTTGTAATGGAGTTCTTTCACTTAGATGTCTGCCTGGGTCTAGAAACACACACACACACACACACACACACACACACACACACACACACACACACACACACACACACACACACACACACACACACACACACACACACACACACACACACACACACACACACACACACACACACACACACACACACACACACACACACACACACACACACACACACACACACACACACACACACACACACACACACACACATAGAGACAGACAGACACACACACACACAATTGGATTCAAACGTAATAGTACATCACACATATGTGGTTTGTGAAATCAATAGATGTATACGTATGTCTCGGAAGCACCCATGGTTTAGTGGCTTAGAGGAATGCCCGGGTGGGCATTGGAGATCAGGGTTGGAGATGACAACAAAAAGATGTTCAAGGTAAGAATTAAGGAAACACAATGATGCTTAAATATATGAAAGAACAATGGATTTTTGTGTATATCAACTATCTGTATAGAATTTTCAACATATCATTTCTCTTTTGCCGTTTTATGTTTACCTGCCTACCGGAGTCTGGCTTACATCAAAAAATGAAGTATTGTGCTACATGGATGAGGCAGAGCTCCCTTAATCTGTTAATGGAGATTGTGACACAAGCACTAAACATAATTTACGTGAGGATTAGCATGCTAGTTCTTTGACATTTAAATATGTAACATTGTACCTATATATTATATTAAATTCTTCAACATTATGATCAGAACTAACATTTAGAGTTAATTACATGGATGCAAATCATCGTGCAACTTGACTTCAGCTTTAATTCTCTTCCACCCGGATAGGTGAAACTGTGTTATGTAAATGTAGTGATGGTGGCATTAGAAAAGATCACATAAATTTGATACATGGAGCATAGAGCCTATATATTCAGTCGAAAATTTTGGTTTTAGTTTTCTTATCACTCATTGTTTGATTTTGTAGTACTTCACGGATCCAATTACTAGAAAGGTATTCCGCTCGTTGAAGGTTGTAGAGCAATACTTCACATCTAGAGGGAGAACCTGAGGATGTGTATCAACCATGAGTGTCACTTACATGTACTCTATCGATAGTTGCACATATATGGTAATTCTTCTCCCACTAAAAAATAGTACTTCTTCCGCCCCAAATTACTATTGTGTGTGTGTGTACCACATAACAAACATGATTAGGCAATTCATTATCTCAAAATATGTAGCCAATCTAGTAAATTATTAGTTTATTTCCTCTCTTTTAATGCGCACAAGTAAGACACACAGGGGAGGATCCATGTTGAGGTGAGTGAAGGCACAAACCCTCACTAAAATTTTGAACTCTTGTGTAATTAACAACTTTTTACTATACAAAAAATGCTCAAATTTGAGTTGTTGTAATGGAGTTCTTTCACTTAGATGTCTGCCTGGGTCCACGCACGCACGCGCGCACGCACACACACACACACACAATTGGATTCAAACGTAATAATACATCACACATATGTGGTTTGTGAAATCAATGGATGTGTACGTATGTCTAGGAAGGACCCATGGCTTAGAGGAATGCCCCGTTGGGCATTGGAGATCAGGGTTGGAGATGACAACAAAAAGATGTTCAAGGTAAGAATTAAGGAAACACAATGATGCTTAAATATATGAAAGAACAATGGATATTTGTGTATATCAACTATCTGTATAGAATTTTCAACATATCATTTTATTGACGCGAAAATAGGACGTCACCTCCGCGCGCAGCACACGTGACTCCCCTGTCTGTTGCGAGGCGTGCCAGCCAATCTGACCTGTTGATTGACAATGGAAAATATTAGGGATCGGCTAGAGAACCGATGGCCTTTTAGCAGCACGTGTACCATTCAATCGGCCGATACAAGTAAAGCGGGATCGGCCGACTCGAGTGCGACCGAAGCGCAGATGCGTGAGTAAATAGATCGTCTGGGATCGGCCGATCGTGACGTCAGCACTCGAACAGGTCGAAATCGGCTGTAAGGTTAGGAGCCGATAGGATCTAGATCGAGTGGGGTAATTGGTGATAATAGCTAAAAACCACAAGAATTGGTACGAAAACTTACAGATCTAGCTAATATTGGTAAGGGGTGAATAAAGAACTATACGAAACCTCAGCGATGCGCCCAGAGGTTAAAGCCTAGGGTTATTCGGTAAAACGGTACTCACAAGCTTGCCGGAGATCGATCGATGCAGCCTTACGAACTTGAAGGACGGCGTTGTAGAAAAGAGGAAAAACGCAATGGCGAAGTCGCTGAAAAGTAGATACTGTAAAGTAGATGCTGTAAAGTAAAGGGTTTGCCTGGAGCGGTTTGTTTGATATTGGTGTGTACACTTTTTTCCGACCGCGCAGGGTCGCTATTTATGTCCTGAGGACAACCCGACTCCTAGCCGATTACGGCACTATTTACTTGTATCTAAAGAAAAACAAATATTACTAAAAATAGAAAAGGACTCTCGCAGGAGTCAAAAATTTCCTAAAACTGGTTTTTTGACCCGTTGCCAGTCGTGGACTGACCCGCCTCCATCGTGCTTTCCTTTTGGCGTATCTTCTCGATTGCCGCCTTCTTCTTTCCATCGGCCGATCCCCTGTTTGACCATCGGCCGATCGGTTTGACCCGCTGGTTTACCGACATATTTGAGCTCCCTTGACCATCGGCGAGTCCTGTTGACTAACCTTTCTCTTTCTTCAATTGGCCGATTGCCTTGATTCTTCATCGGTTGCTTCTCCTTGCCCTTTTGACCTGTTTTTCCAAAAAAACGGTGTCAACACATGCCCCCCAGTTTCGGAGTAAATGATCTTTTGCTCCGAAATTCATGCAAAACTGACACCTTTCCCTTAATTTGAATGATAGCCAAATCTCTTCACGTGATTGATGCGATCAATCTCCATTGATAGTGTCTTGTCCTCTCCATTTGACATTTCCCATGGCTGTTCACCATGTGACTCTTTGGCTCTTTCGCTCCCCTTCCCTATAAGACTCACCCTCTTATCCAGGGGTTCCATGACTTCTTCAGACTTTCTGGATGTAGCCATTGGCCACTTTAGTTTTTAGGCATGAGAGGCATTTCTTCCTGGAAAACTCCTTAGGGGATAATGGTTGTCGCTGGTCATTGATAGACTTCAACTTGAAATAGCATTTCTTCTGGGTGCTGCCAGTGAGCTTGCAGACTCTGTCTGCAATGTTGGGCAGACGATTTCTGTGAACCATGCCCTGCAGTTTGTGGATGTGCTAGAGAAATTTCCCACCGTTTGTGTGTACGCGTGTCATCCTTTATTCGAGGGTGATTCCTCTGAATCGGTCATTCTTTGGAAACCGAACCATTCACGGGTCATCTGTTTCCTTTTTTACCGGATCCAGCATCTTCGGTTTCTGTCTTTTCTGGCTCCTTCATCTTTATCTCTTCCGGTGCCTTGGCTATAAATAACCGTCCTCACACCCTTATGGAGAACACACTTCCCCTTCATCCATGGCTCGAGATATAGATCCAGGGAGCTTTAGGCTCTTACTCTTCGGTCCCTTTCTTCTTCTCTGACTCATGATGGCTAGAAGAATTCTTGTGAAATAGCCTAGGACATACTTCCCTCTCTAATCTCCTTTTGTGAAGCTAGGAGGTCCAACAGCTAGAAGAACCCTTGTGATGCAACTTAGGTGCATCAGCTGGTGGAGGAGGGTGGAGGTCATCCCTGGGCATTGCGAAAAGAAGAACAACCCTATGTCTTCTTTCCCAACAAACTTGACGGGGAGAGTTACCGAATCTGGTGATTCATCTTCGTCAAATTTACGCTTTCTTTTTTGTTTCTCTTTCTTCGTCCCCATCACTTGTCCAGTGATGACGAATGTAACTGATCTGTAATGAACCATCCAAATTCGTCTTCTCAATGTATTCTTCAGATCCGTATTGTAATGCCACCATTGTGATCGAAGATGAGAGAATATATATATATATATAGAACCTATATGTTGTAGCCGGCCACAGAATAACTAATTCTGTGGCCGGACCCAACTCTGCGACCTGGTCTGACGAAAACCGAGCCCCCCATTGCGCCCCCACACGGCTCGGAGCTACAGCCAGCAGCCTAACGGCTCGATTCGGCGGCTCAGTCCGAGCGACAGGGCATCCACGGATTAATTACGCAGAAAACAATCGCCCAAAATTTCTCCCCTCTCCTATCGCGCACGCACGCGGCACGCAGAAATTATCGCCGCCATGATTCAATCCCCGAGCAACAAGCGGGATGCGCAATCCTCCGGAGGTGCCGCTGCCCTGGCATCGCTGGAAGAGATCCCTCGACTGCCGCAGCTTAATCAATCGCGGCTCGATGCCACAGCACAAAAACCTGCCTCGCCCCCCACCCCTGCTCTCCAATCTCCACATCGTTGCTGCTGGAGGCGCCCAAATCCTCCACCAGCGACGACGCTGGGCCAATCCAACCGCATCCCTGCAGTTTAATTGGTTTTCCTACACGGCCTGTGCCATTGGTGCTGAGATTACTGCGTGCGTGCCTGCTAGAATTCTTTGGTGTATTGGTGACCTGCCCATCCTAATCCAAGGTAAGCATTACGTAATTCTCTCTCCCTCATTTCATTAATATTAGTGCCAATGCTTCTCGTTTTTGTATTATTGCCCCAATATACACCTGTGCGTCAATATAGAAATGTTTTTCATATACACTCGTTTGATTCCTTCCATGAGAAGTAGGCTTCAAGCTTATAGTAAATTAATCTTTGTAGTAGTAAATTACCAAGCTGCATATACTACGTAATTATATTGTATTTTTTTACTGATGCCCAGTGGTAAATTCACTATGCGAATCGACTATGTTTCAAATTACATGGATTTACTACTTCAAATGAAATATTTGTATTTCTTGACTAAAATCAACTAGTAATGAATTATCAGATTAGGTTATAGTCTGAAAGATCCGTCAATGGTTATTTGTGTTACTAACCATACAATTTACCACTTTTAAGATTACGTAGATTTACTACTTCAACGGATTACTGTATTAATCTTTGTAGTAGTACATTACCAAGCTGCATATACTACGTAATTATATTGCATTTTTTACTGATGCCCAGTGGTAAATTCACTATACAAATCAAATATGTTTCAAATTACATGGATTTACTACTTCAAATGAAATATTTGTATTTCTTGACTAAAATCAACTTGCAATGAATTATCAAATTAGGTTATAGTCTGAAAGATCCGTCAATGGTTATTTGTGTTACTAACTATACAATTTACCACTTTTAAGATTACGTAGATTTACTGCTTCAACGGATTACTGTAATTTTTTTACTAGATAGGTCATGTCGTAAGTTCAGCACGAAATTTACAATTTCTTAGATAACCTACATTTACCTACCAGGATATAATATGAAAGGTTCAATTAAAGGGTGTTTCTTTTACTGTAGTTTCGACAGATCAATTATGTGTTGCATTTATACAAAATATGATACTATACTTTTTTAAATCAGGAGATGAAGCCAATTCAGGGTAGATTAAAATCGTTCGGGGTCCGCACCACACAAGGTGAATGGACATTTGATGTTAGCGCAATCACTGGGGCAGCTGCTGCTCAGCCAGCCGCAGGAGCTGATGCACAACAACAACCATCAGCACCCCCCCAACGACCTGTTGGCCGTGATGGTAATCTGGCGCAGAACACTAGCAAACCACCGTCCGGAATTGGGCAGATTTCGCACACCGAATCAAGTCGTGGCAGGGATCTCCCTCAGACTGACAACTATGAAGATGATGATGCCTTCATGGAACCACTGCCGAGGCAACCACTTGCGAAGAAACAGTGCATCAATGCAACTGCCAAGGTACAATACTAAATTAACCTTTTCTTTTTAGGCGTGTATGACAATTGCAGTAATTTGTACAATGTACTATATTTTCTTTTTTTGTTAAATCAAATTAAAAATGAATTTGATTGACCCAAGCTCAATGGTAAACCATGAAATTTCACTATAATTTGATTTATGTATATGTCACCAACTTATAGAGAGGGGGTTCTCTGCATACATAATTATGAGAACTGGTTCTTCCACAGCTCACCCTTACTACACTCTACCTTTTCTATATACATGTACTTGACTCTTTTCCTATCTTCATTCCGCAGCCTGCCAAGAATCCCGCCAAGTATGCTCATGCACCTACAGTTCGTTGCGCACCATCAAAATTTAACTTGTTTGTCGATCACCTAACACTCCAGCAGCGTAGGCAAATCAAAGCTATGGGTTTTGGTGGACTCCTTTGTGTTTCAGCAGAGAGGTTAGAGAGCAGAGAGCTATTAAAGTTCTTGTTCGACAGATTAGACCCCAAAACTATGGTAATCAATGTTACCAAATACAAGCGTATCCATGTCACCCCCTATGCGGTAAAGCAAGTGCTTGACTTACCGGATGGTGATGAAGAAATAGTTTTTCATACACACACCCAAGCATCAAAGGCATTGTCTGCTCTCAAGACTTGGCTGGGTTCACAGGAATCCCAGGACCTGAACACTAACCATCTCCAGAACATAATGAAGACAGATCTCGAGCTCAAGTCTGGCATGATTGATGATGACATGGCAATAAGATTTTTTTTTATCATTGCTTGCAACAAACTGTTGTTCCCAAGCACTGATAACAACATCAGGTGCAAGGATGTTTACCTGACTAGGGATCTGGCTCGCTTACCAGCTTTGAACTGGTGCAAGGCAGTTGTGGATGACCTCCGAGAAGCTGCACTCACATGGCATACTGCCAAAGCAAATAAATCATTCTCAGGATGTGCAATATTACTGATTGTAAGTACACCATCTTGTCATCCATATATATATGCATGTAGTTTTTGGAGTAACACAATTACTAACTTATATTGTTGTACTCCCTCTATCATGTTTGGGTGTAGATACTGTACTTGGACAACCTAGATTGCCAACATCAGATTGAGCACAAGGACACTCCTCGCGCGAAGTACTTTGATCAAACTGTGATAAAAAAGATAATCAGTGCCGATAGGACCAAAGACCAACAAGGGAAGGCTACATTTGGGCTGTTACCGGTTCGACTTATTCAAACATGTCCTTTTTTATCATGTCTCTCCGGTAGTTTCGACCGTATTAACACTTCCCTTGTTTCATTTGGTCTGTGCAGCTTAGGAACAGCATCGATACTTGTTACCATACAATTCAGCACCCATCTTCGAATACCCCACCAAGCATTGAACCATTGGCCAGTATGCAAGCAGAACTGCGTGGGTTAGTTGACCAGATTAGTGATAGGCCTAGGAAGACCCAAGCAATGCTAGCCTTAGCAAATTTTGATGCCAAAGCCAAGAAAGCTTCGAGCTATGTGAGCATCGGGCAACAGATTCTTTGTGATGCACATCAGACAGCCATTCGTACTCTGCAGGCAATTTTGAATGCCGAGATGCATGGAAACAACAGTGAAGATCATGATGATCAACCCTACACTTGTGATGCAGGTAGTGAAAATAATACTCCTCCACTTCCATCACATTGACTTACTATTATTATAATTCTTATGTTCTTTTTAATGTCTACAGCTCATGCCGATGACGCCGACATGTATGACGGCCAAAGTGCACAGAATGTAGTATCTGCGCCAATTATCCGATCTGAACCAATGGGGCTTAACCAGGACGTGCCTGATGGATTGCAACAGAACAGGAGTCAAGAACAAGATTTACCACCCTTTGATGCACTACATGATGGTGTTGCATATCACAATGTAATTCACTACACCTGACTAGAATGTTTAATTCTGTCCATCCCAAATAAATCACTCATTTACTGTCCCAATCATTATTTAACGTAACTCATCCCTCTCCCCTCAGGCCACTGTTGAACTTGATAAGGAAATGGAAAGTGACCTTTCACCTGTTTGTACTCAGGTTACACGTGCATTTTCAGTAATCATACTATTATCTAAGTGTCAGCCATTGCCATCTATTATACACATAGTTGATTCTTCTTATGCAGGTTTACACAGATGTGATGATTGATCATATCGTGCCTCCTGAGGCAACTACTGCAATGACTACTGTACCCGCTCCCAATGTTGATCCACAGGAAGTAACAGATGAGGTGCCATAACTAAAACCTGTGTTTCGTGCATTGAACAACTATTTATTGTAAACTATTATCAAGATACTCACTACACTGTTCTTTGTTGCATTTGAGCGTAGTTTGCAGGAATCCAGAGCACCACAGATGATGCCCTTGGCCCTATTCTTTTACAGCCTTGCACACAAGACGAGATCATCCATCATCCAGCCACTGCCCTGAGGCCACAGCGACTAACAAAACGACCAGCCCTGTATGTGTCCCCTTTTAAAGGTGATCCACAAAGAGCAAAAGCTCCGCATACAAAAGCACATGCTGTAAGGAAGAAGTTCCACACTGCCATGAAGTGCAAAAGGTACTATTACAACCCTACTCTTGAAGATCCAATGCTTAATGCACACACTTATGAGTAATTTCTTGCATACCAGTGATATTTTCATCCGCAACGGCTTGATAGAATTCAGTGGATTGAAAATATCAGAGTCGTTCCTTGATGGGCAGATGATCTCCACCCAATTCATGTCATACATTGTTGCCTGCATGAGCTATGATGAATGCCACATGGCTGGTGGGGGTGGGTACAGGGTATTCCTGTCTCAACAGCTTGGGGTGAGTGCAAACCTATGTGCATTATTACACAAATCCACAAAGAAAATGTTTACCCCCTGATGCCAATCAATTATACATCCAGGAATATATCAATATAGAGGAGGACGAAGATTTCTCTCAGTGGGAACCGCATCAGGCCCTAGCTGTTTTACAGCGAGATATTGGAGATATTGACCCAACCAAAGTGAAACTAGTAAGTAGTATCTTCTCCAGACTACCTCATGATTTAAAGCTTATAGTTTCCTCACTTACACTTCCTTTGGTCATGAATAGTTCCTTTTGCCGGTTATAGAGGAGGGGCACTACAGCGTATACTGCATCAATTTCATACATGACCGCATTGATGTACTTGATTCTACTCCAGATGACCACAGATATTACCATCAAGTGCTTGGTGACCGAATTATTGGGCGCCTTAATCTCTTGTTCCAGGAGGCAACAGATTATACAATGAAGCAATTTGCTAGATTCAGGCGTCCCATCATTGACACATGTATGCATTTGAACGAAAATGATTGTGGCTTCTTTGCCATCAAATTCATGGAGCTTTGGAACGGCGACTCTTTCCATGTTCCAATCCTTACAGTAAGCCAAACCATTTTTTACATAAACTCACTGTTTTTTCTATGTTGCATCTACAACAGTCCTGAATATTTGTCTTTACACAATGCAGAAAAACATAGGGCAGTACAGGTCTCAGTTCCTCTTCTACGGCCTCTACCACAAAATAAACGAGATCACAAAGCTCCCTGCTGGTCTAGAAGCTCACAGGCCTCGCATGTGATCCTTATCGCTGCTCTTTTATTAGAATAAATAAACATGTGTGCAAGCAAACAATTTTACTTTCTTCCATTTTGGTCAAAAGCTATATATATGTACTGTGTGGTGATTTGGAGGTCAAGGATTCTAAATAAGTTCGTTATGTTTCTCAGCAAATTGAGATTTTACTATTATTTCGGCTATCTATTTTCCTTCCTACCTCCCAGTCCCAAATGCCTCGTTACTAGATGAACAAATAAATTCCTTTCCATTTGTTTGGCTAAATTACATTGCATCCAGTCAGTAAAGCTCACTGGTCGTTTGGATATCATGGATTCTAAATAAGTTCTTTATGTTTCTCGGAGATTTGACATTTTACTGTTATTTCGGCTACCTGTTTCCCTTCCTACCTCCCAGTCCCAGATGCCTCGTTTACTAGATGAACAAAGGAGATCATTTTTCAGTTGTTTGGCTAAATAACATTGCATCCAGTCAGTAAAGATCCTCACTCTGTCCTCCACCTTACACCCTGCCGTAACTCTACTCCACAATCCCCTAAGTTAATAATCACATACTACAACTATAATACAGACAAGTGGTAAACCCCTTACCCCGTCCAGCCATACTATACTAAACAGTGACAGACCCCATACACACTGCAGTGAATCAGTACCCTCAATATCCCTTATCAAACTATACCATCACTCAAGAGAATTCTATTTTGAATTTAACTAATCACCATAAGATGATTAAATCACAACTGTCAATACATTCCAGTAATCACCATATATTATTTAACTATTCCAAACACACAGCCATTGAAAATTACAGTACACCAAATAATTGCTCAGTGCACTAGAGTATTGTTTCCACTACGATTATTCTACATATTTAAAACAAACAAATCATGCAACATCATCAAAATCATCCTCCAGTTGCCTTTTTGTGGGTGGTCTCCCCCTCTTCCGTCCCATCTTGCCCCGCAAACTACCACTTGCGCCTCTTTTCTTATTTGCATTATCTGGGTTCAAATCACACCCTGTACTGTAATGACCCAAAGCTCCACAATATCCACATGCCCGTTGCCCTGGTGCCTTACTGGAACTTGCATTGTCATTAACAACTTGTTTCCCTCCACGCTTTCTACCCTTTGTTCTTGCCTCCCTTGGCGCGCAGTCTGAAATTTGGAATGAACTTTGAACTGGTGGAGCAAGAGGTTCATCTATACTTTCATTTTGCGCATCTTGTTCATCCCAACTATCCTCAGGTTCACCTCCAGTGTCCAGGATCACATCAGTTTGATCATCTGATGGTCCAGTACCTCTTGCAATAGTTTCACCCCACTCAACTAACTGAGTCAGCTTCTCACAACCTTTCTCGAACCCAAGATTTGTTTTGCGGCATGCCCTGACAGCGGCCATCGCGATTTCCACTAGCCTCTTGGTTTTGTACTGATCGCTCTCGCACCCTGGTCCTGCAGTAACAATGTCGTGCCTGTCCCACATTACCATTGTTCTTGCACCCCTCGTGTATCTCTTCATTATGTACTCTGGAGGTATATTGGTAATCTGAAGGTAAGTGAAGGCTTTAAGTAGATGGGCACAAAACATGCCTGCAACAATCAAATTGACAATAATCAGTGCTACTATTCACCAAACCAATACTAAAAGGAAATTTCTTTAAAGCCCATATCTTACCTGTATGCTCCCATGTCTTGCACTCGCATGTATATTTACCAGATCTTACATCAGCCTCCACCCTAAAAGAATGTTGAAACCAAGCATATTGCCATGACTGATCTGTGTGCTTCACCAAATAAATATCAACCTCATTAGGATGAGGATCAATACGGAATGCAGTACTATAAATATAAGTTTCCCTGTATTTTTTGTATACAGCTCGTGTGTACACCCTGTTAAGATGGCCATCAAAGGGCTGCAATGTCACTCGCAAGTTACTAGCCTGTTTCATTTACAACCACAAAAACACATTATCCCCTAGTAAATGGTATCTTTAAACTTCTTCACATATAATATTCCAATGTCAATATTACCTGAGACCAATGGGTTTCCCCAGCTGCTGTGTGATTTGTGTGTTGAATGAAGTCCAGCATCCTGCGTGCAAATTTACTCATGCAAGTCATACGCCCTGTGAAGCCACTACCCTTGATCATCTTATTTACGCTTTCACTTCTTTGCGTAGAGGTCATCCTACCGCAGTACAAGGGTTTCAAATATGCAGCAACCCACAATTTCCTACTCTCCCAAAGTCCCTGTATAGTATCATCCTCCCGTATGCCATACTCATTAACCAACTCATTCCATGCAGACTCAAACTCTGTAGGTGTAAGTGGGTGATTGATTACGGTGAGGAGTTTTATCTTCAGACCATCATGAATCTTGTATAGTTTTTTCAGCTCTGCTTTATACTTCTTTAGCATGTGCCAACGACACAACCTGTGCTGTGTTTTTTTGAACACCATTTTGATCGCAGCCGCCATTGAGCTATCCTGATCTGTACCACAGTAAAGGTGACCAAGTTACCAAATAATTTATTCAATGCATCACTCAAGACGATGTATAAACATTTCTCACCTGTAAGTATACACCTTGGGTCACGACTTCCAGACATACAGGTTTTGAATGCCCCAAATAACCACTCAAATGTGTTAGCTTGCTCATCCTGCAACAATGCTTGCCCGAAAACGACGTTCTGCAGTTGATGGTTTGACCCAACAAACATAGCTAAAGGCATGCTATACATGTTTGTCTTGTATGTGGTGTCGAATGTAACAACATCTCCAAAATCACTATATTCTGCACGCTGGCTTGCATGACTCCAAAACACATTCTTGATCATGTTTTCACTGTCCACCTGCACCTCATAGTAGAAATATTCGTTTTGGGCCTTCATCTCCTTGAAGAACTCGAGTAACTTTGGTATATCGTTTTCCCTCTCCTCCCTGGCAGTTGCAGCTTTCCTGGAATCATGAACACATACATCACCTGAATTACAATGATTTCCATGTACTGAACCAAATCATCAACACTAGTAAATTTGAAGATGACATTACCTATTTTTCAGGTCCATTTCAGTAAATGTGAAGTTTTGCCGACCACCATATAATTCTGCCAGCACGTTTACTGTAGTGTTGTGGGAAGCATCACACCTATGCATCTGATCAACAATCCCCATGACTAGAGGGTCCTTGTCCTTTTGTATCCTCAAGAACTGTGTTACTGTCGGCGAGGGATGCAATGGATGATTGTGCTCCAACCTTATCCTCTCAAAGAACCAATAGTCCTTCTTCTGATTCCATTTAATCTTCACAAAAGCCTTGCATTCACACCTCATTGACATCTTTTCACGTACCCTCTCCTCACCAGGCTTGTAGTAATCCCAGTGTCCTTGTTTGTTGTAAGACAACTCTAGCACAGTCTTTCTACCAGTCTTGGTTACACGCACATCAAACCCTGCTTTGCCTGCGTAGAAATTGTAAAATTCGTGGGCTTCACCCTTGCTGTCAAAACGCTGATTCTCACTGGGCACAATTGTATTCGGTAACAATGGATCCTTGACAAAAAAACACAAATTTCATAAGGTACTACCACAGGACTGGAAACAAAAAAACAGAGATGCCTATCAAGCAGACAAGCACAATTTCTCTCGTCATTTGCATCACCGTTGCATACTAGTCAGTAAAAATGTATTACTGTGCTACCAAGTAACCACGTTATTTAGACGAAAAAAGTAACCACATTACTTCAGTGAACTCGTTCTCTTCCAAGAAATCAGATTGATATAGAGTAGATTACTATAATCAATTGCTGGCTACAGATTATTGTTAAACGAAACACTACGCATATATCCAAAAAGACCACAGGTTCAGCATACTCACATGCAAGTAGGTTCTCTCCAGATCGGGAGTTGCCATGGTCCCCGGCGACACAGGTTGGAGAGGGGTCACCTGGGCTAATTGTGCAGGACTTGTCGCCGGCGCTAGTGACAGCAACGATGCTGGGCATGGCGACGTAGTGGGTTGGCTCCTTGCTGCGGTGCCCTGTGTCGTCAGCGTCGTCGCCGGCGGAGACGAAAATCTTACCTGTGTCGATTCCGGTGACTGTGCCGTCAGTATGCTAGGTACCACCACCAGTGTAGCAGATGGCGCCGGAGTTACGTCAACCATGGCGGAACTGGACTGCACAGGAGTGTCAGCCATGGCGGAACTGGTCTGCACAGGAGCATGAGGCAGCATGGCGTAGGAAGGTGTGGAGTCGCTAGGAATGAAAGGAATCAAATGTCACTTGATGTCTCTAATGCCGTAACAGGTGCCACGCTCGGCAATTGCTCCGATGATCTATCACTACTGCAGTAACGACAATCAATACCGTAATGATCGTCCCCTCTCGGCTCAGACGTGGCTGCAGGACATCCATCGGCTCGCTAGCAGGGGGGCTGTAGGAGTCGATGGATTTTGGTGGGGGGAGCCGGCTTGGGAACTGGATGACCGCAGGATCATATAAGTTGGACGGTTGGATGGACTGGCTATAGAATAGGTTATTCTGTAGCTGGCTTCAGAGTATACTTACCGTATATATATATATATATATATATATATATATATATATATATATATATATATATATATATATATATATATATATATATATATATATATATATATATATATATATATGTTCTAAGGGCGATTTGTACATCGGCCATAACCTGAAACCGAACATATTTCGATGATTCGGCTATCCCATACTAAAGACGATTACACTTGCAATTGGCTGTAACTCGAGTCTCTAATCGGCCGTTTTCAGGCTCTGATTGGACTAAGCGTCTACCCATATGCTTGGATAGTATTTCTTCAAATACTTCCCATTCAGCGCTCTGGCAAACTTCTCTCCTTCCAATGTTTCTAAGATGTATGCATTGCTTGGCACACATTGGCTGATACGATACGGTCCTTCCCAAGTTGGTCACCACTTCCCGTATTTAGGATCTCTAGAGCCGATTGGTAATATGAGTTTCCAAATCAGATCTCCTTTGGCAAACTCTTTAATTTTGACTTTCTTATCATACCATCTGGCTATCCTTCTTTTATTCTTTTCGATATTCTCCAAAGCTCTCAGCCGATTACCAACAAGATCCTCTAGTTCCTCTTTCACCATGGCTGAATAATCATCAGCCGATAGCTGATCTTGTAAAGAAGTCCTTCTGGATCTGGTTTTTAACTCCCAAGGTAATACAGCATCATGACCGTACACCAACTGATATGGTGATACTTTGGTTGCCCCATGGCATGCCATCCTGTATGCCATAGTGCTTCATTAAGGATCGTATGCCACCGCTTGGGATTTTCATCGATCATGCGCTTGATTAACTTGATGATACCCTTGTTCGCTGCCTCTGCCTGTCCGTTTGCTTGAGCATAGTAGGGAGATGAGTTCAGCAGCTTGATCCCCAAAGAATTTGCGTATTCTTCAAATTCCCCTAAAGTGAATTGACTCCCTTGATCGGTTGTGATGGTCTGAGGTATACCAAACCGATAGACAATATGTTCTTTAACAAAATCAATCATATTGCCTGATGTCACAGCCTTGATTGGGATGGCCTCAACCCACTTTGTGAAATAATCTGTAGCCACTAGTATGAATTTATGACCTTTGCTCGACGGTGGATATATCTGTCCAATCAGATCAATCGCCCAACCTCTGAACAGCCATGGCTTGATTATTGGGTTCATTGCCGATGCTGGAACTCTTTGAATGCTTCCAAACTTCTGACACTCTTGGCATCCTTTGTAGTATTTGAAGCAATCTTCCAATATTGTCAGCCAATAATAGTTATTATTTCTGATCATCCACTTCATCTTAATCGCTGATTGATGGGCTCCACAGACTCCCTCATGAATTTCTCCCATTAAGGTTTTAGCTTCTTCTTCTTCACCGAGACATTTGAGCAGAACCCCATTGATGGTACGATAGTATAACTCATCTTCTAGCAGAACGTATTTAATAGCCCTATACCTTAATTGTTTATCAACCTTCTTGGATGGATCTTTCAGATAATCTACTATTTCCTTCCTCCAATCTTCGGCTGATAACTCCATAGTCAGAATCGGCCGATATCCTGATGCCCCTTGAGCCAGCCGATTAGCTTCACTGTTGTGACATTTAGGGATGTACTCAAGTTTTACTATTTTGAACTCTCGAAGTAGCTGAAGACATTCTTCATGATAAATCCTTAATATGTCATCTTTGCATTTATATTCCCCTGCCAATTGATTTATCACGAGTTGAGAATCCCCAAATATCTCAACAACTTCAGCATTGACTTCACGCAGTAACTTTATCCCCTTTAACACTGCCTGATACTCAGCTTGATTGTTTGTTGAAGTCTTCTCAATTGGGATGGAAAACTCGTAATTTGCTCCTTGGGGCGAGATGAGGGCGATTCCAATCCCAGCTCCTATTCCACATGATGATCCATCAAAGAACATAGTCCATGGAATAGGTTCCACAACTGCAACTTCAGGTCCACAATGTTGAGTTACCAGATCGGCCATTACTTGCCCTTTGATTGCTTTGGCCGATTGATAGGTCAAATCAAATTCTGACAAAGCTAAGATCCATTTTCCGATCCCGCCCTTCAAGATTGGTAGTGACAGCATATATTTGACCACATCATCTTTGCACACCACGGTACATTCGACAGTTAATAGGTAAGGCCTCAACTTTGTGCATGAGAAATATAAGCACAAGCATAGTCTTTCCACCGCCAAATATCTCATTTCTGCATCCAAGAGCCTTCTACTTACGAAATATACAACTCGTTCTTTTCCTTCAAACTCTTGTACAAGGGCCGATCCAATAGCCTGCTCATTAGCCGATAAATATAATTTGAACGGCTTCTTGTCTTGAGAGGGCACAAGACAGGAGGAGACTTTAGGTACTGCTTGATGTTATTTAAAGCCTTCTGCTGTTCTTCTCCCCATACGAACTTCTGATCGGCCTTGAGCTTCAGTAGTGGTGTAAATGGCTGAATCCTTTCCGACAGATTAGATATAAATCTTCTGATGAAATTGATCTTGCCAATTAATAACTGGAGCTCCTTCTTATTTAATGGTGCTTCTATTTTGTCGATTGCGCTGATTGATTTCTGTCCAACCTCGATTCCCCTTTCATGTATTAAGAAACCCAAGAACTGACCAGCTGAAACACCAAAAGCACACTTGTTGGGGTTCATCTTTAAACCATGCTTCCTTGTGCATTCCAATGTTCTTCGTAGGTCGGCCAGATGTTCCTTGTAACCTTTTGACTTGATAACCACGTCATCAATGTAGATTTCCACTATCTTGCCGATGAGCTCGTGGAATATATAATTCATGGCCCTCTGATATGTGGCACCAGCATTCTTCAAACCAAAGGTCATGGCAATCCACTGGTACAATCCAACGTGGCCAGGGCATCTGAAAGCAGTTTTTGCAATATCTTCTATAGCCATGAATATTTGATTGTATCCAGCATTACCGTCCATAAAGCTGATGACTTTGTGCCCTGCGGCAGCGTTGACCAATGCGTCGACTACTGGCATCAGATATCCATCCATCGGCGTTGCTTTGTTCAAGTCCCTGAAATCAATGCATACACGTAGTTTGCCATTCTTTTTGTAGACCAGGACTATGCTAGAAATCCATTCGGCATACCGACATTGCCGAATAAAACCAGCTTCGAGTAACTTTGTTATCTCGGTTTTTATATCAGGATAAATCTTTGGATTACACTGTCTTGGGTGTTGCTGGAAAGGTCGATACCCTGGTTTAATAGGTAACTGATGTTCGACAATGGATCGGTCTAAGCCAGGCATCTCATAATATTCCCAGGCAAAACAATCTTTGAATTCCTTTAACAGTGCGATCAGTTCCTTCTTGTATTCTGCATTTAGCTTGCCACTGATGTACGTCGGCCTTGGTTTGCTCCCATCTCCAAGGTCTATCTTTTCCAATTCGTCAGCCGATGTAAACCCATGCCCAAGCTTCCCTTCATCTTCAATGAACTGATCCATTAAATCTTGTCATCAGAGCCGACTGCTTGAACTGGCTTTAGTCCGAAATCGGACACTTTGAGATACTTGGTATCCCATGCTTTTCCTGATATGCAGCTTACTCGATCATAGGTCCATCCTTGTGCTTCAGTAGCTGCTACCGTCAAGGAGGTTTCTCCTTCGACCACCTCCACTGAATCTCCGATCCATTGGATGATGCATTGATGCATCGTAGATGGTATGCAACAATTGGCATGTATCCAATCTAGACCCAGGAGTAGATTATAAGATCCCCTCCCTTTAATGACAAAGAAAGCGGTTGGAAGGGTCTTACTGCCGATGGTGAGCTCCACGCAGATTGCACCTTGAGCCGGAGAGACATTTCCTTCGAAGTCCACCAGCATCATGTCGGTCTAGGTCAAATCTTCATCAGACTTCCCAATCTTGCGCAGCATGGTGTATGGCATCAGATTAACCGCTGCTCCTCCATCTACTAGCATCCTGGTGACTGGCTTCCCGTTGACAAAGCCCTTGAGAAACAATGCCTTCAAATGCTGTCTCTTCTCATCTTCTGGCTTCTCAAAGATAGCTTGTCTAGGTTCCAGTGTTAACTGAGCCATGCCAAGTTCTTCATCGGACAGATCCGAATCAACTGGAGCCATGAACTCTTTTGGTAGGAAGACAACCAAGTTTATATCAGCCTGTGGTTTGTCATCTTCCTCCTCATCGGCCTTAGGCTTAGGACGTCACACTTTAGACCAAACCTTCTTCTTGTCCAGCACACGTCTCTCTGCTTCTTCTTGCTGTTCTAGCTGGCGTAGGCACTGGACTCTCCTTTTCTGGGATTTGGTCAAGCCATCTGGACACCATTGTGGATTGGGCTTCTTACGTGTTTGGCTTGACCCTTCATCATCTAGTTGCAGCGTGTGTCAACGTTCAGGAGCTCGGCACATGATATCCTCGTCAGGGACCAGAGAATCGGCCATCTCTTCTAGCCGATTGTTTGACTTTTCATTGACTCAGCCTCCCAGCCGATCATAAACGCTAGCCTTGCCCCCCAGCCGATCGTGGACGCTGGCCTTGCCCCCCAGCCGATCATGGACTGAGACCCGTTGATTGCTGAATTCACGGTGATCCCCAGCTGCAGGTCTTCTGTCGTCGAAGCAAACTCTCTTAGATGAGTTGCTGTTGTTGTAAGCCCCATTGCATTCTGGACAGTTCTCAGTCGTTGGTAGCTTGATCCCTTCTTCCCAGCAATACATGAAGAACGGACATCTCCAATGTCCCTCGTTGCGTCGTGCCCACTCTTCTCTTCCCTTTGCTTTCTCTTGTCGGCGCTGAAACTTTTTGATCAGCATCTGGGACGTGACAGGTCGACGTGGCTTCAAGTCTCCTTCTTCAAGTAGCAACCCTTTTCCTTTGACATCGGCAGCAGTTGCTTGTACCTTGGGATCGACAGCTTCTTTATTTTGAGCCGAATCAGATGTCAACAGCTTAATACGTGATGTGTCTTTGCTAGACACCTCAACTGTGTTAGTTGGGAAAGGGTGCTGATCAATCTTCACCGGCTTTTCAGCTTTGGTAGGGGTTTCAAACTTAAGCCTCCCTTGCTCAATAGCTGATTGAATTTGTTGTCTGAAGATCTTGCAATCATTGGTGTCATGCGACGTTGCATTGTGCCATTTGCAATACTTCATCCTCTTCAGCTCCTCTACAGATGGTATGGTATGGAACTGAGAGAGTTTGATCTGCCCCTGCTGAAGCAACATATCAAATATCTTATCGGCCTTAGTGATATCAAAGCCGAATTTTTCTGGTTCTTTCTTGCCAAAGGGACAGGACACTGTCTTCTTGCCTTTGACCCACTCTGCAAGCCCTATCATATTGTCTTCATCTTCTGAGTCAGAATAATCCACATAAGACACCTTCTTCTGAAAGTTTCTTCTAGGTTCATAGGACTTCGCAGTTTCCTGGCTCATCTGACTGGCCAATTGGCTGAGACTCTCGAAGTCATGTGATGCATATTTCTCCCTCAAGGTTGGCAAGAGACCTTGTAATGCCAACTCAGCCAATTGTTTATCTCCCAGGTTCAGACTATAACACTTGTTTCTGACCTCCCTGAATCTCTGAACGAATCCAGCAACTGTTTCATCGTTCCTTTGCTTGAGTCTGGTCAGATCAGTAATCTTCATCTCATGGATGCCAGAGAAGAAATAATTGTAGAACTATTGTTCCAAATCAGACCATTTGATAATGGAATTAGCTGGCAATGAGGTAAACCATGAGAATGCGGGCCCTGATAGAGATGAAGAGAACAACCGTATCCTTAGTGCATCAACGTTCCCTGCTTCTCCACATTGTATGATAAATCGAGTGATATGCTCCATTGTGGATGTTTCATCTTGCCCAGAGAACTTGGTGAAGTCTGGCACCTTGAATCTTGGAGGGAAAGGTATCTGATCGTAGCCAGATGGATACGGTGTCCTGTACATGTAGGACTGCTACTTGGGTTTCATCCCATATTGCTTCTGCAGCATCTCTGAAAAGTGATCTATCAACTCCTGCTTCACATGAGACTTCAATTCGGCCGATACTTGGTCAATTGCTTGTATCTCAGCTGATGGAGTCTCTGGAGGTTGATTTTCTGAGGTTCTTGGCTGTGAATCTGGTGCTGTTGACGTCCTTGGCCCGGAAGAACCTTGCGTGTTTAACCGATTTATAACAGGTGGAGTTTGTCCGATCGGCTAACTAGCCGATGGGGCTGGTTGATGCAAATTCAACTGGCTCGAGACAACCAATTGGTTTAGAAGCGTTTGTAGCACTTGTGCAGGATCCACCTGTGGAATTACTGGCTGCCCTGTCGCCCCTTGGTTGATCGGCTACTGAGGTGATGATCTTGTATGAGCCACCGTATTAGCCGGGGTTAAGACAGGCTGCATTGGCGTTGACTGTTGTAGTGGGGTAGTCTGCACGGGCATCCCTAGCGTCGGCTGCTGAGTCGATTTCTAAGGTTGAACAGGAGCTTTTCTTTCTGTTGGTATGACCATATGAGCGTGAGCTGGACTGATCTTGACTCTCTCGAAAGCCCTGCTCCCGTGATTGAAGTAGACAAATTCTACTCCCTCCTTGTTCATGTGCACAGTCCCTGGAGTACCTCCGAACATGGCTTGATAAGACTGTGGGTACTTCACTTCTGGAATTTCCTCAGGCTGGGGTTCGAAGAAATTTGAGATGTTAGTCTCAAAATGATCACGAGGCAAATCTCATCCTGCAAGCTTTCCATCCTAGTTTCTCATGGTAGGATACTTTTGATTCTGCACTGAGAATGTCTGATCTTGGACGTTGGACTGTGTTGAGTGAGTCTGGACCACAGGCATTGTAACTGCAGGGTTTTTGGACTTATCTCCAATACTCTGATTCTGAATCAGCTGAGAATTCGATGACGAACCAGGAGCAGTTGCATTGACCTGTGGAGAAGATGAAATCCCTACTGTTGGGTCATCAATCGGCGGGGAAGCCGATTGGTTATGTTGGAACACTAGAGGAGTTCGATTTGGTTGGAAATATGCAGGTCCTAGGTATCCTCCTTCTGCTCCTTTCTTGAGTGCTTCAGTCAGACAATTCTAAATGGTATTGACGAAAACCTTAGATTGATCAAGATCATCGTTTGATGCATCGCCTTAGTCATCATGTCTTGAAGCCCTTCAGGATCGACTGAGAAGGTGACTTGCTTAGGTGTTGGCAAAGGATTCTTCTTGAAGACCCCACCTTTAGTCTGACCGTATGATGCCAAGCAAAGCTCTTCATAATGCTTCATGTGAGCTTCGAACTCAACTTTGTCTGCATCTTTCAGCTGATCCCTAGTGATCGTTTGGACGTTGTCCGGGTCAACTTCAAAAGTACCACTCTTCGTGTTCTTTGTCATAGTTGACTTCTTCGGGTCCCACTGGGCGTGCCAAAAGTGTGTTGACGCGAAAATAGGACGTCACCTCCGCGCGCAGCACACGTGACTCCCTGGTCTGTAGCGAGGCGTGCCAGCCAATCTGACCTGTTGATTGACAATGGAAAATATTAGGGATTGGCTAGAGAACCGATGGCCTTTTAGCAGCACGTGTACCAGCCAATCGGCCAATACGAGTAAAGCGGGATCGGTCGACTCGAGAGCGACCGAAGCGCAGATGCGTGAGTCAATAGATCGGCTGGGATCGGCCGATCGTGACATCAGCACTCGAACAGGTCAGAATCGGCTGTAAGGTTAGGAGTCGATAGGATCTAGATCGAGTGGGGTAATTGGTGATAATAGCTAAAAACCACAAGAATTGGTACGAAAACTTGCAGAGCTAGCTAATATCGGTAAGGGGTGAATAAAGAACTAGACGAAACCTCAGCGATGCGCCCGGAGGTTAAAGCCTAGGGTTATTCGGTAAAATGGTACTCACAAGCTTGCCGGAGATCGATCGATGCAGCCCGACGAACTTGAAGGACGGCGTTGTAGAAAAGAGGAAAAACGCAATGGTGAAGTCGCCGAAAAGTAGATGCTGTAAAGTAAAGGGTTTGCCCGGAGGCGGTTTGTTTGATATTGGTGTGTAAACTTTTTTCCGACCGCGCACGGTCGCTATTTATGTCCTGAGGACAACCCGACTCCTAGCCGATTACGGCACTGTTTACTTGTATCTAAAGAAAAACAAATACTACTAAAAATAGAAAAGGACTGTCACAGGAGTCAAAAATTTCCTAAAACTGGTTCTTTGACCCGTTGCTAGTCGTGGACTGACCCGCCTCCACCGTGCTTTCCTTTTGGCGTATCTTCTCGATTGCTGCATTCTTCTTTCCATCGGCCGATCCCCTGTTTGACCATCGGCCGATCGGTTTGACCCGCTGGTTTACCGACAGATTTGAGCTCCCTTGACCATCGACGAGTCCTGTTGACCAACCTTTCTCTTTCTTCAATCGGCCGATTGCCTTGATTCTTCATCGGTTGCTTCTCCTTGCCCTTTTTGACATGTTTTTCCAAAAAACGGTGTCAACACATTTCTCTTTTGCCGTTTTATGTTTACCTGCCTACCGGAGTCCGGCTTACATCAAAAAATGAAGTATTGTGCTACATGGATGAGGTAGAGCTCCCTTAATCTGTTAATGGAGATTGTGACACAAGCACAAAACATAATGTACGTGAGGATTAGCATGCTAGTTATTTGACATTTAAATATGTAACATTGTGCCTATATATTATATTAAATTCTTCAACATTATGATCAGAACTAACGTTTAGAGTTAATTACATGGATGCAAATCATCGCGCAACTTGAGTTCAGGATCGATTCTCTTCCACCCGGATAGGTGAAACTGTATTCAATAAATGCAGTGATGGTGGCATTAGAAAAGATCACATAAATTTGATAGATGGAGCATAGAGCCTATATATTCAGTTGAAAATTTTGGTTTTAGTTATTTGATCACTCATTGTTTGATTTTGTAGTACTACACGGATCCAATTACTAGAAAGGTATTCCGCTCATTGAAGGCTGTAGAACAATACTTCACATCTGGAGGGAGAACATGAGGACGCTCGTGTACCAACCATGAGTGTCACTGACATGTACTCTTTCAATAGTTGCACATATATGGTAATTCTTCTCCCACTAAAAAATAGTTTTTCCTCCGTCCCAAATTACTATCCTGTGTGTGTACCACATAACAAACATGATTAGGCAATTCATTATCTCAAAATATGTAGCCAATCTGGTAAATTATTAGTTTATTTCCTCTCTTTTAATGCGCACAAGTAAGACACACAGGGGAGGATCCATGTTGAGGTGAGTGAAGGCACAAACCCTCACTCAAATTTTGAACTCTAGTGTAATTAACAACTTTTTACTATACAAAAAATGCTCAAATTTGAGTTGTTGTCACGGAGTTCTTTCACTTAGATGTCTGCCTGGGTCCAGAAAAACACACACACACACACAATTGGATTCAAACGTAATAATACATCACACATATGTGGTTTGTGAAATCAATGGATGTGTACGTATGTTTGGGAAGGACCCATGGCTTAGTGGCTTAGAGGAATGCCCGGGTGGGCATTGGAGATCAGGGTTGGAGATGACAACAAAAAGATTTTCAAGGTAAGAATTAAGGAAACAGAATGATGCTTAAATATATGAAAGCACAATGGATTTTTGTGTATATCAACTATCTGTATAGAATCTTCAACATATCATTTCTCTTTTGCCGTTTTTTGTTTACCTGCCTACTGGAGTCTGGCTTACATCAAAAAATGAAGTATTGTCCTAAATGGATGAGGCAGAGCTCCCTTAATCTGTTAATGGAGATTGTGACACAAGCACTAAACATAATTTACGTGAGGATTAGCATGCTAGTTCTTTGACATTTAAATATGTAACATTGTACCTATATATTATATTAAATTCTTCAACATTATGATCAGAACTAACATTTAGAGTTAATTACATGGATGCAAATCATCACGCAACTTGAGTTCAGCATCGATTCTCTTCCACCCGGATAGGTGAAACTGTGTTAAGTAAATGTAGTGATGGTGGCATTAGAAAAGATCACATAAATTTGATACATGGATCATAGAGCCTATATATTCAGTCGAAAATTTTGGTTTTAGTTTTCTTATCACTCATTGTTTGATTTTGTAGTACTACATGGATCCAATTACTAGAAAGGTATTCCGCTTGTTGAAGGTTGTAGAGCAATACTTCGCATCTGGAGGGAGAACCTGAGGACGTGTATCAACCATGAGTGTCACTTACATGTACTCTATCGATAGTTGCACATATATGGTAATTCTTCTCCCACTAAAAAATAGTACTTCCTCCGCCCCAAATTACTATCGTGTGTGTGTGTGTGTGTGTGTACCACATAACAAACATGATTAGGCAATTCATTATCTCAAAATATGTAGCCAATCTGGTAAAATTTTTATTTTATTTTCTCTCTTTTAATGCGCGCAAGTAAGGGTAGTTAATTTTATTACTGAGACATGTTCCTTGTTTCATGCAGAAACTGCATGCTCATCAAGTTCCATTTGTGATCAGCCACTAAACTGGAAAACCGAGGAGCTCTTGTTGAATCACCTCAAAGAATTACGAATCCATAAATCAAGGGGATCTGAACATGAAATTTCTTTAGTGAAGCGGCTATTTAACTAGGCGAAAGTGCTTAAAAGGATGACAATAAGATTTCCTGATTGTGTCACTGAAAGATGTTCAAGGAATGCTACCAGCTCTTTCGAAGCTACTCTCAGTCCGAAATATGCTTTTACAAGGTGTTGTATGCACCCAACGAAGACTAGTGGCCCTATTGTCACTTCAGTTGATCAGCCCTTTTAGGGCTCTTATGGGTGATGGAATTTAAATGCTACTGCATCCTTCAAGTAATCATACATTCTAGTTGCTTTGTGCTTCGTTTTTTACATTTGACGGTATAAGTGTTTATGTCACAAGGTGAAACTGGTGTGTAAGATAGTCCTAATATTTGCATGGTACAGATTTTTTAGGGGAATCAGCAGGGGAGGCTCCTACCTATCTTTTTATATATGTATGGAAAGAAATATACGCATGTACAAGGCACTAGGTCCAAAAGGAGAAAAGGGAAGCAAAAGTTACAAACTACTCAACCAATATGTGATACTAACATTAAAATCTGGCTTCCCTCTAAGAGTCACCACAAGCATCTCTCTCAAGAAAATTCCTCCAACACCAGAAAGAGAGCATGCCATTGACAAAAAAAAATGATGCTATTCATTGAAACAAAATTGGCCAACATGCCATTGCGTGCTAAAGATTGGAAACCATTAGTGTCTAAATAACTTATATATATATTCGTTAATAATTATATTTCGCTTTTTCCCCATTTTTTATACTAAACCTTATGAACTAACGAGGTGTGGTGGAAAATCAATAAGAAATTTCAGTAAAAAAAATGAAAACCTATGTCGCACACAAATAACGTAGCGGACCTTCCCTTATTTTTGAACAAAACACAGGTACCCATATTTTGTACAGGTTGGGGAAAAAACAAGATTCGTGTCTAAAGTGCTATTCCTATTCCCAGAGACAATGCACATCATGTTTTTCATGCTGGATGCACATCTCATGCATCCAGCAAAATTGCTTTGTTTACAATTAGGAATCCGCTAAACCAATTTGTTGTGTATTTGACGGAATATTATTTTCATGTGATTGTGCATTCTTTACATGTATTTTACTTGACGTAAAAGTTTGATGGTATTTTTCAGATATTATCTTTCGAATATAATGTCTAGGTGCATATATATGAACTTATAAAAAATTAAAATGACCTACAATTTAGAATGGAGGGAGTAAATTTTAACTTGGCAAATACTTTGAGTTGAAACTTGTTTGGAAGCTGAGAGCAAACTAAGAAGCAGAGTGACACAGACACAGATAGGAGACCTTTCTTTTTTGTTAGCGGGAAATAGACGGGAGATCTCTTCTTTTTTTTTTGGAATACACAGGAGAATTGCGTATCATTGTATAAGAAGAAATATATTGTTTTGTTACAATGCGGACCAACCGGGCGCGGGGTACAACTCTAGGGGACTATACGGCAAGAAGGACAACCTAAACTTTGTCGGGGATAACCATCCGACTCAACTGACGTCGCTAGCGTTGTTAGCCTGCCTGGCCAGGGCCATGAAATCCGCGTCAGAAAGAGCGCGCTCCGCCGGGAAGAGGTCGCGAAGTGCGTCAAAATCCTCCTTGTCGACCGGTCCAGAGAAAATCTTCTTGGCGAGGCCCTGGTCGGCCACACTGGCTGCATCCTAAGGGTCTTCCGCAGGGCATCGGCTTAGTTTCCCCAGCTTGTGCATGAGCAGTACCTCTCCCTTCTTCGATGCACGCACCATCGCATTCAGCGGCTGGTTGGCAAGTCTGCTGCTCCGTCGCTGTGTTGACCCTATGCATCCTGGGGAATCCAGCACTGCAGAGGGGGTGTCATGTCTAGCTTGGCAAGGTGGCCAGCGGTACCTGTAGCGCCTGCCTAACGCTCGCGGGGAAGGTTTGATTCGCCGCCTTCGCTTCCTCCAAAGTCTTGGTGACTTGTGATGTCTTCGCCTTCTTCCTCTTCCTTTGTGTGGCTTGGATGGTGCCCCTCTCCGCTTCAGAGGCCGGCCCGGAAGCACGCTTTGAGGGTGTCCTGGAGACTGATCCATCTCCCAGCTCATTAGTCGAGTTGAAGTTGAGCTTAGTTGGGGCTGGCACTGGCAGGGCGGCATCGGCATGGGGTTGAGCCGCGACGCTACGAGGTCTTCTGTTGTATGTCTTGATCTTTGAGTCATCTTTCCCATGATGTCTTCCTGACCACTCCTCCTCGGAGAAGGTGCCTTAAGCTCCAGCAGCATTGGGTCACTGTCAAGGGACACATGGTCCACTCGAGCAAGATACTACTCCTCAAACGGCACCGACTCCAGGGACACCAGATCAGGCATTGCAAACATGAGTGGCTCGAGCTCTGTCGAAGAACCGCGATCGACGGCGGCTCTCCCACTGTAGCAGTCGGAGACGAATCAGGAAGGCTGGAGGCCGGAGCCACCACATCGCCCGACACCGGCACCCCCGGCGGTGCTGCCGCCTCCTGAGTTCGCGTGCCGCCCGGGGTGGCCTGTAGACCTTGCTGCGGGTCGGCCGCTGGGGCATCGTGAGTAGTGAAGTCGTCGCAGAGGAGTCGCGTCGTGCCGACGGGCACAGTGCAGGGTAGCCGCGGCGTGCAGACATGCATGGTGCCGGCGCGCATGGCCGCGTCCCTGATGCGCCGCGAGGAGAAGACGAGGAGCAAGCATGCAAACGGAAGGTCGTCGTTCGAGAAGAACATCCAGTCCCCGTACGGGCGGCCAACACGCACCGGGGAGGGAGACCGCGGAGGAGTATGCGGCCCGCCGGAAGGTCCAGCGCCCTCAGTCTCCAAGCGTCGGCCAAAGGTGCCACAACTGTCAGCCGCCTGGTGAGTGGGGTGGGAGGTGCGAGTCAGTGTCCGCGCGTGGCCAGCTGCGCGCGGCCCGAGAGAACGACCGCGGTGAGTGTGGCAGCGTCGAACCAGTGCGGGTGGTGGTGGCGAGGGGGTGGGTCCGCGGGCTTAGCGGCCGGTGGGGAGGCCTCGCGCAGGCTTGAATGCTCCGACCGAGGTGAGGGGGTGCGACCCTCGGCGTCCTGCCCGATGGGTGTGGGTGGCGAGCTCCCACGGCGACGGACCCCGCGGTGTTGCCCTCCGACGGACGAGGAAGCATAGGTGGCCGGGCTTCGCAGCCGCTTGCAGTCCCGGGCCAGGTGCCGGAAGACGTGGCAGCAGAAGCACCAGGTCGGCCTTGTGCACGTCGCCACTAGGTGTTTGGTGGAGAGGCAGTTGAAGCACTTGCCAGTGAACGCCGCAGGGATGCGGGGAGCGGCGGCCAGGGGTTGGTGTGCGTACTGGGCTCGACGCTAACGGCGTCTGCGGCTGGAGTGCTTGCTATGCACCTCGGTGAAGCCGTCAGCGTCGACCTGGGGTGGGATGGCCTCATGCTAGGGGCGGATGACGACGGAGCGGATGCGACAGGGCGGGCGAGGGGCGGCACTGGGCTCCGACCGTTGGGGAAGACCGCGTATCAACCATGTTTTGCCACGGCTCCGTTGCCGGTGGCGGCCAGAGCAAGCTTCAGGGAGTGACCCAAGGCGGTCATGGACCGGCCGGCGTCGGCCAGGCCGAGCCTCGGCACGCTGTCCGAGGTGGTCGTGGACCGGCCTGGGGCCCGGGTAGAAGTGCAGCCAGGCACCGCTGCCGAGGGGGTGGGGCGTGCCTACACGGCCGCTGGTGCCGGGCGCACCAGCACGTCACGGTAGAAGGAGCAGCGCAGCGGCGGGCACTCGTCCAAAGGTGGGGATTCGTCGCGCCAGCACAACCTCTTTCCTCGTCCACCGGAGACACCGCTCGGGGAGAACGGCTCCGCGTAGGGGGATAGGGAGGAGAGGGATTGCGCGGGGGTGGAGGCGGCACCCGGCGCGGAGGTGGAGGTGGCCGGGGTTGAAGCAGTGGCCGGCGCAGAGTTGGCCGGCGTGGAGGCATGTTGTGCTAAAGCGAAGCCTAACACCAACAATGAAAAGAACAGCTCCAGTAGAAAACACACGGAAGACAAAAAGCAAATTCTCAACAGTGTAATTCTTAAAAGTCGACCCCCTTTACAAGTGCCGATCGGCCTCCTTTTATAGGGAGACGAGCGGACTTTTTACATACCGAAATTGACCTTGTGTAAAATGAATCTAACTAGGATGTGCTAGGCTATTTTTGGGAATTCTGCATTGGGTCTTCACGTAATCGGCGCTTTCCTGATCTCACGCCGCAATTCGCGGCGCTTTCTCCGACATGAGCACGTGCGCCTGTGTTGGTATTTCTTAACGTTGATGCTAAGTTATGAGTTCCTAGCAACGATGCCAGAAATGACCAGATGGTAATCCTAACGATTACAAGAGTCCGCAAGCACACGGAAGTACCATTGTAGCATTTCCCCAAAAGAGTATTCCAAAGGGTATCGAATCCAAGGAAGGCTGGGCGGATTAACAAGTTCAACACTATTGCAAGGAGTATAAATCATAGACGGGAACGAACCAGGCACTCAAGTATAGGGGTGAGATATGATAGATAAGATAGTAGTGTGAACACACAAACACACACTCTCTAAGGGTCCTAGGCTTAGGAGGCAACATATGAGTTAGTTCTAGGTTCTAAGGTACTAAGCATACAAAGTTAGTCAGACGAGTCAGACACACACTAGCATCGCATCATCGCTGGCTCAAGCACCCAGGTACAAACGGGGAGCTAACCTCCCGCGTCGCTTACGCACGACTCCGGTTGTTAGACTTTAGACTCCTACAGCGTATCCGAACGTGGGGGATTCCAGAAGGGTCCAACGGCTGTCACCACTACGGCCTACCCCAAGACAAACCGTGGGATACACTCGTAAGTAATGTAGCTACGCAACCCAAGCACCACGCTTACGTTGTTAGCAGGACCCTGACCGGCCCGGGCTATTGTGACCCAGGTCAGAGCCGCTAGACAAACTGGCCAATTACACCGAGTACTGTAGCTTGAGCACGGACTTCATACAACACGAACATGGGATCTAACTAGATCAAACTAGGCTAAGTACACAAACGGATTTGTGCTTTCCTATGTCTATTCAACAAGATCAAAGGGTCGTGTTCGTGATGAACACGAGCCTCTAACTTATGAACAAACACCGAAAACATGTATAAGTCACTCGTCAACTGGATCAAAAGGCCTTGTTCATCAAGAACATGAGCCTCTAAATGATGAACGAGCGAAGAACACATAAACAAATCACCTATGTATACAAGCACAACTTTACATGAGATAGTTGAATAACTGAAGTAGATCAAAGTCATACAATAAAATAAAGATACAAGAGGACTCATACCTAGATCCCAAAGTAGACTTGGAACTTGAAGTAGAACTACTCTAGCCTACCTCCTAGCCTTAGAAACCAAAAGTGAGAGAGGAGGAGTAAGGTGTGTTGGTAAGAAATGAACCCCCCCTTCTATTTATAGGCCAGAGCACCAGCGCAAGAAGGAGTGAAACACCCCGGGGATGGCCTCTAGGACCAATGGACAAGCACCATGTGGAGGCCCTGGATCAGCCGACCCAAGGTCGGTTCGGCCGATCCTAGGGTCGGCCGACCCCAGGTGGGCCCCACTCGGGGTGTGCTTCCTCGGAGTGGCTGTCCTGTGGGCCCTTAAGTCGGTCCCTGGTGTACACGTGCTCTTGAGGCGGTTTAGGCGCTCTGGTGGGCCCATGGATCCATGTGAAGTCCACGTGTCACGTTCTGATTCGTCGGGGTTTGCCTCTCTTGGATTGGTGACATGGCATGCATGCATGGCACCTGAGGTGGCTTAGCTTGCAAGCATGGCACCTGAGGTGGCAGCCACTCCTTGAGGTGACGTGGCATGAATCATAGAAGGTGAGTTTGCCACTTCTTTTATGCTTATTTTCCTGCAATCACATGATCTCCAAGGACAAGTGGAACTACATTATTCTTAACTAAAAATGCGTGTAAGAAATGTCTCTTGCTCCTTTATTTATGAGTAAATTGACGGCTAAAGTAAGCACTTAACAGCCGTCAACAGCCTGTCGGATAAAGACCCCTTATCTGGAGACGCCCTTCGCCTAGCCAATCCTGGACAAAACAGTGGAAAGCGAGATATTAGCCTTGGCGAAACCCCAAGCAAAAATCAGACCATGATTCCTCCCGAACTAAAGATTATCTCCGAGGGTTTCGTTTCAGGAAAACCAACGACGACAAACCCTGGGAAAAACTAGGACCATTCTTGACGCTTGAATCTTTCGAACGACGAAGGGTGACTAGCGAAACCAGAAAGATAAAAAGGGAAGAAAAACTAAATGGTTTGGTGGGTTTCGCTGCTGCCTAAGGAGCGTTTTCGGATTGCTCGTTAATGTTTCGGCGACTCAAAAACATTGACTTTGTCGACCTCGGTTCCGAATCCCCCAACAAGGCAGTGGTCGGCGCGGAGGTGGCGGGCGACGTGGGGGTGGTCTGCGCGGAGGCGGCCGGCGCAGGGAGAGGCGGTGGTGGCAGCTGGCTCGGGGGAGGCGGCCGGTGCTGGGGAACCGCCCAGATCTAGGGTTCCGGGCGCCATGAGTGGGAAGGGGAGGGAGGAGGGGGGAGGCGAGGGAGGGTGGCGTGGGGATGCCAGCTGACGGACTGGAGGGGCACTGGGGCCGGGCGGCCGCCGGCGGGGGGCCTGGGCGGGGGCTAGCCGCCCGTCGCCATGGGAGTCGCCGCGCTATGTTTCCTCTGTTGTGTTCGGGAGATCTCCTCTATGAGATCGAAGTTTGCAACTACTACTACTGTGCAACCATTAGCTGAAACTATAACCGTTTTGGTAGCACATATTTTTGTCCCCTTTTACACGTGATAGAATATACTTCACACGGGTTTGTGCAGCTACTTGGAGCCCTTGCAAAATACTTCAACACGCATGGGTGACACTGACACAGCTCAGTTCTGCTGGATGAGGCACAAACATATGAATGCATGGGTTACCGGTGTCATTTCATCGTTTCGGACTAACTTTAGATGAAAAAAGAAACTGGAAGTTCACAAATTTTTTTGAGCCAGTAGGAATTTGGTGTAGTCCTAAATATGTCGCCTTCGCTGCTCCCTTGTAAATCATATTCTTGCCACATAGGAAATATGGAATAGCAAACAGAATTACTGGATTGGTCACTCCCAGGAATTGAAAGAACGATATGTACTCGTCAGCAAAACCACACTTAGATCCTGCTGAAGTGAAAAACGTCACCCTAGGATTTTTAAAACACTAAAACAGACTGGTATAGAGATATAACTAAAACACTAGGATTTTTAAATTAAAACAACCATCCATCATCCTTCATATATAAACAAAAACATCAAGCATTGCAAACAGCTTATGTAATAGCATACACGAACATGCCTTGTCAATGCTTACTGTAACTTTTGCAGCACTCCGACGGAATGAATAGTCAAGTCACAAAAGAAAACTTCATGTTCAGATCCGTTAAACTCAGGAATTACTAGTCCTTCGAGATCTGCTAATTTACTATCTCCTGTCCGTCCATAGAAAGTCAAAACATTAGAGAAGCCTCTCAAATAATCACCCTGAAAAGATTGCCCCCCTTTAATTCTACCTAGCATCCCGGTAATCAATGGGCATACAGGCTTGTAATGTATCGCAATATTGGACAATCACCTCACAGTTGGCTTCCTCACCCCTTGGCAACGATTATTAATAAACCCCCTCAACCACTAAAAATATCTTAAAAAGAGGAAAGACAATCCCTAATACTTCCTCTCTCAACAAGACGTACACACAAACCCGGAGAAGGAAAAAGAAAAAAGGAGAACCTGCAAAACCAACTGTAGTATAGACTGAATTAATGTATAAGATCAGGTAACCAACACAATCCATTTTTAATTACAAACAAGGTAAATGAGTTAGTGAGAGGTAGAGTTAAATGAAATAGCAGAAATAATAAGAGAGTTCACTTCAATCACATCTATGGTAAAGCAAGCAAACTTTACACACGTCATCGCAAAAGTTGCACAAATAGTCAAGTTGGCACAGTACATGGAACAATATCAGCTTCTACATAACATAATATCCTCATGCTGTTTACCACACAGGTTTCTTTTTGCGAATATGTAAAAGGAATTACACAGTAACATGCTTGATGCATATGACATAAGTGCATTCATTGCAATGCACAATGGATGCCTGCTGACAAGTTACAATATTCTAGGAGCAGAGATATCAAATGCCAAATACTGCAAACACTTGACTAATCAAGTTTATGTAAAACAGTATGGCTTAACTGTTCTAGTAGCGAAACCTTACAAAGGGGTCTGCTGTTGACAAATCATGTGCTATCTCAGAATAATCCAAATGGCGAAGCATCCCAGTCCTAGAGTCACGAGGCACAAAATCAAACTGCGCACCCCTGGACGCCCTATTTTTGGTCTGGAGCAACATATGTTGTCTTTCAATCCACTCACTACTGTTATTTCTATGGTCATCCAACTCAAGCACCACTGACTCTAGCACTCTTGCATTCAGCACAAAGAACTTGACAAAGTTTGTATGTGATCTGTTGCCACGATAGTTTGCAAACACAATTTTCTTCAGTTGAATGTGAAGGGTGTTGATAAGGTTCCGGTATTTATGGCACCACACATTTTTCTTCCCCGCCATTAGAGTCTGGAAAAACACGAACATAAAAAAATGTCAACTAACTAGCTTTAGAACTAGTATGCAATAATAAGTGAAAAAGAACAGTCAATTAAGGAGTAGGTTTGATCACCTTGACGTACAAGTTCTCCAAGCAAGGAAAGCTTCTCATGATGTCAATAACCACATCCAAACTAAGATGCGTATTCTTTAACGCTAGAATCTTCACACTGGGCACCAGTGTCATCAAATTAACAAGGTGTGATCCCTGGGTTAAGCACAGAAGAGAAGAAGGTAACACCATGATCAGTCCCAAAGGCCAAAGGTTTTGGAATTCCTTATGAATTGGTGAAATTAAAGTGAGGACACAGATATACCTGAAGAATCGTGTTGCCGAACTCAAGCCTAGGGAAGTAATCATCATCAGAGAGTGGCCCCAAACTAGCCAATTTTGGAGCCGAGATTACCGAGATGACCAATTCCTTGTCGTCATACCCAGACGAAAAAGTAAGCAATCTTTCTAGACTGGTAGCATCCTCGATGACGAGCCGTTTGAACGTGTTATATCTTGAACAATGATGCACCCCGATGCTTCTTATGCTAGAAGACACGATTCGAACGCAAGAGAAGCCATTGTTGTGAGCTAGCAGCAAGCTCTGCAGCACAGGGCAGCCGGCTAGCAAGGCGTGCAGAGAGCTCTCGGAGATTGTGACACACCGAAGGCTCAGCTGCTTGAGAACCGGCAAGCGGAGCGCGATGGCAGCGTCATCCCCATCAGGGAAATGGAAGCCACCGAAGCTGGCAACGCGAAGCGTGAGCGAGAAGCGGCGTACGGACGCCGGCAGCGGCGGGATCGTCTCCTCTTCACTACCGTAGTGGAACTCGAGCTCCTGCAGGCCGTCGAGCGCGGGGGTCCGGAGCCAGCCGTCCAGGGTCGCGGCGGAGCGGTCGTCGAGCTTCTCCATGTAGAACGGCAGGGTAGAGAAGCGGCGGCCGGGGCCCAGGTGCGAGGAAAGGACGCGGGAGATCTCGACGGCGCGGATGCGCTGGAACCTCGCGCGGCCGTGGAAGTCGAGGTTGAGAGGAGCAGAGCGCCATACGGGGCGCCACCGAGAGGAGAGGATCTGCGTGCGGGCGCCGTCCTTGGTGGGGAGGAGGGAGACGATTTCGCCGAGGATGGCGTCGGGGAGGCCGCTGATGCGGTCGATGCGCTCCTCATCTTCCTTTCCTTCCAGCCTTCTTCTCGTCGTCCTCCGAGCCCTGGGAACCATCGCCATGGCGAAATGGCGGCGCGGCGGCCGTCGGGGATTGGGGGAGGAATGGGAAACGGAAAGGCGGCCAGCCCGCAGTCAAAGGGGGAACAAAGGCGTTGTCAATTCCAACCCTTCATAAGGCCGATGTCGAGGGTTATAGGTATTAAAAAGGGTGTCACATATGCAAATAAGATGACATGACATGATATTTAGGTCTTGTTTAGTTGGTTGAAAATTTTGTCTTTTTAACTGCTGGAACTCCTGTAGCACACTGTAGCACGTTTCGTTTGTTTGTGGTAAATATTATCCTACTATGGACTAACTAGGCTCAAAAGATTCGTGTCGCAAAGGACATCCAAACTGTGTAATTAGTTATTTTTTTACCTATATTTAATACTCCGAACAAATGTCTTTTAGCGTATTTAATGTGATGTGATGGAGAGAGAGTGGAGAAAAGGCTAGAAATTTTAGCCAACTAAACGAGGTCTTAATAGGAGAGAGAGAAAACCAGGGTCATCCTCATGACCCCGGGTCGGCACGGATTCCTAGAAATGACACCCCCATGACCTTCACACTGAGACAAGTTGACACAATTTTTAAGCACAATTGACCAACCAACATGCAGTAATTAAATATGTACAGGAACCTATGATACTGTGCTATGACCCTGTGCATTGAGAGATGGTAGGTCATCCCGCAAATCAATACAATAAAGATGATGTGTCATTATTGAAAACTCCCCGTGACCCCTTCCACTGAGACTGGCCTAAGTAACATTTTTTTTAAGATAAAATTAATAATACCTGGAAAAGGTGAAATGACCGATAATTGAAACGAAATATTCACCAACTACCCGTCACATCAATATTCTTTCCACTAGTTCGGAGTATTAAATGTAGATTAATGACAAAACCCATTCCACGACCCCTACCTTAATTTTCGAGACGAATCTAACTAGCCTAATTATGTCATGATTAGACAATGTCGTGCTATAGTAACCAATCTCTAATGACCGATTAATTAGACTTAATAAATTCGTCTCGCAATTTCCTGTCCATTCGTGTAATTATTTTTGTAAATAATCTATGTTTAATGTACCTAATAAACCTTGAAAGGTGACCCAAAAGTTTCATTCCGTGAACTAAACAGACCCTGATAGTCTTCACTTTTTAAGAAAAAATGTTGGAAATAAATAAGACATTCTAGTAAAAGGCGAATCAAACCTGTTTTGAACAAAGATAACCCAAAGGACTGTGCAGTGATGGAACAATAAACATTTTGTACTGATTCCAAAATGGAGAAAAACTCTCTGTTCTTGTCCGGAAGCTAATCCTATTTTAACTGGTTTGAAGTGATTTTGACCATCACATAGGATCCTGTCACCATGCTGACTCAGGATCAGGCCCGCCAGTCAGGGCATATGACCCTGACTCCATCTCGTTCCTCCGGATAGACCACACGCACGCACGGCAGCGGCGTCGCGGTGGCGCACTCCCCCACCCGGTGACTTCCCCAAAGCCCTCCCCAACCTTGGGCGCATTTCCCCCTCTCCTATCTCCCCTAATCCCGAACCCTAGCACTACGCATGGAGGGGATGGCGCACGGTCAGCGGTGTGCCTCACCGTTGAGCGCGGCAACCACTCTCTCTTCAACAACCCACGAAAGCATCATGCCCAGGAGCTCACTACGAATCGATTTTGGTTTCTGGTTGGAGGAAAAGGGAGATCGAGAGGAGTGGCTCAACGGTGAGGTGAAGTTTGAAGGGTGGCGGCTATGGCGGGCGCGGGGACTTCAACCGACGACGCTGGGAGGCATGGCGTCAGCACTGGGTGGCGGAGGAGAGAGATTGAGGGATTGTCTTGGTGGAGCCGGCGAACGGGCGCAGCCCTCCGCTGCTCGCGACAGCGGAGGAACAGGGGCTGCGGCGCGGTGGCGGCACGGCTCTCCCTCCTCCCTACGCAGGCGGGCACAGTGCCTCTCCTCCCCGGCGGCGCTCCTGGCCGACTGCCCTCCCAGCGCGCATCTCCTCCGCCTCCTCGCGTGCTCCCCTGCTCCGCGTCGTCGTCCATGTAGCGGTTTCGTGCCCGGCAAGGAGGCGACTCCTTACTGGGCCATCCTCCTCTACAAGCGGTGGGTGTGACGGCGACCGCGTCTTCCTCCGCGGGGCGCGGGGAGGACGAAGGAGGGATGCGGCAGTGGTTAGCGTAGGGGAGGCTGGAGGTGCGGGGATTGGCCGCCGACCACCAACGTAGGAGAGAAGAAATAGAGGAAAGGAGAGGAGAGATGAGGGCTAACAGGTGGGGCCTCACTGCCACGTGGCTGCCACGTCACCAAAACCACCCACCAAAACTGCTTCAGGGCCAAATATGTTCGGTTTTAAGAGTTGGATGGCCAAAGTTGTCTGATTTTGGAGTTGGATGGCCAAAATCAAACCGAGGTAAGAGTTTAATGGTCAAAAATGGACTTTATCCTTATTTCAAATGTACAGTATCAACAAATTGTATAGATAATATACATCCATACTTTCAGTAGAATTGATCATGAATCCCGTAACACTAATTTTTTGCTTGCTTGGTAAGAGAAAAACACATATGAGTCTATCTAATTAAGAAGATTTTTATAAATTTATGAATTAAGAAAAATTTATACATTCATTAATTAAGAAGATTTTTATACATTTATGTATTGTCAAATCAAATCCTAGTATATGGTGTTTTATTTAGTCTTTTTAAAAATGCATTTGTTTTATTGCCCTTGTTTTGAAGTGTAATTGTAATTTTACCATTATATTTTTAATTTATGATTTTACCATCGATTCCTCACAAGTTAATACGATTTTTGTTCCTATTTCACGGTCAAAACTGGAACAAATACGCAAAAACCAAAAGTAAAATCATAATAATTTGTGGATAGTTGAGAATTAAATCACAAAGTTAGAAAATAAGAAAAAAAACACAATTGCATTTCGAATTAGGGACAAGATAAAAAAAGAACTTCAAAAAAATCTCGACACGCCCATTTCTAATTCCAATTCGATCCGATCCGATCCCCCACTGACTTCCACCGCATTCCCCATGGAGATGGATCGGAGCGACGGCGGGAGCGCCGCCAAGCGCGCGAAGCTCTCCCCCGGATCCGGCGCCGGCGCCGGCGCCGGCGAGGACCGCCTCAGCGCGCTGCCCGACGACGTCCTCGTCCTCATCCTTCTGCGCCTCCCCAACACCGCCGAGGCGGCCCGGACGCGCGCCCTTTCCCGCCGCTGGCGCCGCGTCTGGGCCCTCCTCCCGGAGCTCTGCTTCGCCTTCGCGGGCCCCGTGCCCAGCAGCGTCGGCCCCGCCATCGTCGCCCACGGGGCGGATCTCCGCTACCTCCTCGTCGGGGCCATGGACGCCACACCCGAGTCCGTGGCGCCCTGGCTCCCCGCCGCCGCGCGCCGCCTCTGCGGCCAATTCGTCTTCACCAACCTCGGAAGCGATTCCGAGGACGAAGGCCTTCTCGAGCTGCCCTGCTTCGAGCGCGCCACCGCTGTCCGCCTCGACCTAGGCCTTCTCGGCGTCACCATGCCACCCGCCGGCGTCTTCGCCCGGCTCACCAAGCTAACCCTGGATAGCGTCCGGTTCCACGGGCCGTGCCGCCTCGGCGACGCCGTTTCCTCGCCGCGGTGCCCATGCCTGCAAATGCTCGCCGTCCGCTGCGCCTGGGGCCTGGAGGATCTCACCGTCCAATCGGGGTCTCTTCTGCAAATGGAGCTGACGAAACTGCGTGGCCTGCAGCAGCTCACCGTGGTGGCGCCGGCGCTGAAGGAGTTAGCTGTGGTGGACTGCTTCCTTGGTGATGAGAACCAGCCGGTTGCCAACATCTCAGCCTCTCAGCTGGTGTCGCTAAAATGGATTGATTCGTTCGATACAAGCACTGTCCAGCTTGGAAGAATGGAACACCTTGAATCGCTGTATGCATTCTTATTTTTCGTGTATGGTGAAGATGACTTTGCGCACAATCATGCTTGCTTAAGGCTTTTGGGTCACTTTAAGGTCATCCAAAGTCTTTGTCTCGCACTGGCCTATCTGCCGGTAAGTTCACTTCCTCTTATTTGAAATTGTGTCATCGTATTAACTCAACTGGGGACATATTTGAGAATTGGACACTGAAATCCGTTCTTATACTACTAAGTATTTATGCATAGTCCTGATATTTGATATTTGACAGAGCATAATGACATAAGACTTAATTTGTTTAGAAGGAAACAACTTTGCCTTTAACATTGAAACAAGTGCCATAGTCAAGTAAAGGAATAATGTTCCATTTGTAATGTTTGTCCAATGCATTGTGAGGGGATGTGCATAACTAATTCTCCAGATGATGGTAGTGTCTAATAGTAATGAAAAATTCACTTTACTCATGTCTCTGCAACATTTTGAGCAGTGAGCACTCAGTCTTCATTCTTTGCTAATATATCTTGGCTAGACATGACATCCAAAATAAAATCTTTTCTAATATATCTTGGCTAGACATGAGATCCAAAATATTTTATTTTGGATCTCGCAACTGACAGGTTTTTTGTATGGGAATTCAAGTTAGGCTTGTTAGCTTATAATAAGTTAATAACCACTTAAAATTGAGATGTTTGTCTCTTTCCAAACTGTCATATATGATTTGTTTTTAATGGTTACTTCCTACAAACATGCAGGACATTGATGGATACCAATACTTGATGGAAGACATGACATTGCTCCCTGACATAATGAACTTGCACTTGATTGTAATGGCAAATGGACATGCATTTGGGGGTAGCTCGTTCCATGTTCTTAGATTGTGTACTGCTATAAGAAGGCTAGTGCTGCAATTTCCTGGTCGTAGACACTTCGGCATGGAGGTAAAGCTATCTCTCTTCTCTGACTTAAGTTAACATGGAAGTCACAAAAATAAATATACATTTGGTCATTTGCATTTCCTGGCACACCAGTTCCTGATCTGCTACTGGTCTGTATGCTGTAGTTCATCTGGGGGTAAACTTACGGTTCTGATATTTCCTAATGAAAAGACTTTGCTCTGTAGTTTTGAATGAGCAGTATACTCTTGGGTTGTAAATATTTGTCTTTTCTGAATTGTTTTCTATCCATTGATGTCAGTGGAGAGCAAATTGACTAGGTTGTTGCATGGCAGGCTCAATATTGATGAGTCATCATGTAATAACCAAAGCTCTGTAAGGTCAATTGAAAAATCTTGTCGAATATGGCCTATAGAATGATTCTTTTCTCCTTAATAAGAGCTGGGAACCACTATGTTGAAACAACACAATTGGACCTTGGCGATTCTGTGATTTTACTTTATTTTTCTAAGAAATCATGTTAGTAGCACAGAACAATCATATCTCCCCATTTGCTTGATTTTGATGGCAAATCTTGTAGTATTCATTATAAAGGCAATCTGATTAATTTAGAGTTCCCTCTGTTTTTATTTAATGGTGTAATATCAGTTAATTACTAAGATATGCTCCTTGTTTCAGAAACAAACAGCATGCTCATCAGGTTGTATTTGTGATCAGTCATCAAACTGGAAAACTGAAGATCTCTTGTTGAATCACCTTGAAGCAGTAGAAATTATTGAATTTACAGGATCTGAGCATGAAGTTTCTTTTGTGAAACGCCTACTCAATTGGGTGACAACGCTAAAAAAGGTGACCGTAACATTTAATAGTTTTGTCACTGAAAGCATGGTTAAGGAATTGTGCCAGATGTTTCAAGGCAACTCTCGTCCAGAAGTATGCTTTGAATTTCACATGTACCGGGGCTTCTTTAAGGTGTTGTATACACCCCAAGGATAAGGCAGCAGGTTGTAACTTTAGTCACTGCAGTCTTTTTCGTTTTCTTCTCGGTGCACAATGCAATTCATGACAACATCAATATGATAGTAGGATGAATTTTGACGAGTCAGGAGATAGTAGCAAGATTCGGTAGTGTATGTATTCTTTTTTATAGGTCCCATGCTTCTAATGATAACCCAAGCCATAGTGTCAGTCAAATATTTCTTGAACATGTGCTATTTGATTGAAGTTTGAACCACGCCTGAACTTTCAGTAATTTTATGTGTATAAAAAGAATAAAACAGTGTATCATCAAACAATCAATTATGCAATCTGTTAGACTTTGTTGTCATATCTGAAAAGTATTCAGGCATTATCTGATAATCTTAGGGCTGTCACTAATTTTATCCGACTGAACAATGTATACGTTGATTTACTAAGGTTTAGTTATTGTTTCAGGGGCAAATTTATGCTCATGGAACTGGAAAACAGTGGAACACTAGTCAAATCTCCTCGAAGGATTAGTGATCACTGAGTTTAGCAGATATGATCCTGAAGTTTTCTTTTGTGACTTGACTATTCAGTCTGGTAGGAGTGATGCAGAAGTTGACAGTAAGCATTGTCAAGGAACTAACGGCTACTTGTACAGTGTCATCTGGACTTCTCTGGGCATGGTTCAGTATGATGCGTGCCAATGTTGAAATTGTTGCATATCCTAAACCTTATAATGGTACCAGCCATGTTGGTGTATGCTATTTATTAAGCTGTTTGCAGTGCTTGTTGTTTTTGTTTATATATGAAGAATAGTGTATGGTTATTTTAAAAATTGTAGTGTTCTACTTATATTCCTATATCAGCCTGTTGAACGGCTAGAACCTGTGCTGCATCGTAGTTGCAAACTTTGATCTCATCGTAGTTGCAAAAAAAAGAAAAAAGAAAACAAAGAAAAAAAACAAAGAGGAAGAGGTCACCATCCAGTTGCTCTGCTTGTTCGCTTACTCTCAACTTCTTAACAAGTTGCTACGTTGATGTGCAATTGTGTTATCAATGAAATGTTGGAAATGAGCAACAGGACACTGTAAATGTTGGAAATGAGCAACAGGACACCCGTTTGGCACATAGATAACCCACATGATCGTCAAGTGGTTGAGCAATAACATTTTGTACTGGTTCAAAATTTGGGGGGAAACTCTCGTTCCTATCGGAAGCTAATCCAATTTCAATATACAGTATCAGCCATTTCTGTAGACAATGTACATCATACTTTCAGTAGAATTGGTCATGGATTTGCTCAGTAAGAAAAAAAATACATACGAGTCTATCTAATTAAAAATATTTTGATACATTTATCTAAATCAAATCCCAGTATATAGGTGTTTTATTTTGTTAAAAAAAAATCCATAGACTTGAATGGTTTCTATTGTTTATAGGGAATTTTAACTCGTTGCCGTCCTTACGGATGGCACCTCTTCAATAATCATTCTTACGAATGTGCTTACATTTTTGTCATCTCTCCTCAGACGAAGCAACCTATTTGCCATTTTCACTTACGTGTCACTACACCTCACTCGTGCAGCGTGGATTGAGATGGGAAAGACTAAAATGCCCCTGCCTTATCCTCACTCTCCTCCCTCTTCTACAACTGACATGTGGGGCCCACATGTTAGGTTGTCTTCAACCTCTAGCACCCTCCCTCTTCTCACGCAAGGGAGCACGACGGCGCTGGCCGGGCCGCCGTCGCTCGCCCCTGAGTGTGGTGCTCGCTGGGAGGCGGCCGCCGCTCGCTCCCAGGGGACGGTGCTCGTCGAGCTGCCGCCACTTGCCCCTGGTAAGCGGAGCTCGTCAGCGCCACCCGTTATGGCCCCCGTGGGCGGAGCTAGCGCCATGCCCCCCAGGCCGCAGCCAGAGATGGTGTTGCCCCTGCAGCAGGAGATGGTGTTACCCCCACAGTCGGAAATGGTGTTGCCCTCCGTGGGTGAGCTCGCCTCAGGCTGACAAACACTCATCGACCACTGCCGCCGCTTGGCCTTCCTTGTGGGCGGACCGCACCGGGTGGGCCGTCGCCGCTTACCTCCCCTCCGTGGGAGGAGCTCACCGGTCTGTGTTCACTGAGTCGTCGCTTGGTTGTCCTGGATAGCTCGGTGGAGAGGAAGTGGCAGGGGGTGGAGAGGAGAGGTGAGGAATAAGACATGAGTACCCTTGGGCACTGACCAGGGTCTTAGCCGTCCCCAATAGGTGGGTCCGACCTGCCAGACGACCCGCTGTTGACGGTTCAATAACGCGTCAAGATTCACAGCAAGCTTACAGATCATGTAGTACCTTTTCCCCTTAAGTATTACCCAAGGTTATCGAATCTGTGGAACATGTGCAACGCAAGATTCAATCTAATAAACGAGAAAACACTTTCATCTGAAGAGGTTTCGAATGCATCTAATCTACTAAACACGAGAGGTTGCGAGAGAAAACATAGAGATAACCGATCTAGAGAGCCTAGATCATGCTTGTGTTGTAGCTCCGAGCAAAATAGATGAAGAAAACCATGCGAATCTCATAAAAAGCATATTTAAATCTTGACCTGCGATCAAACCCCCTAAGTCACCCGCCGTACTTGGTGCCGACATCCTGTCACGATGTCCCCCATTCTTCGCAGACGAATCTTAGAGCATGCTCACAAGGAACGTGTTGAACCACTTGGTAGATCTGGTATGCACCTCTAGCCACTGCGGCTACAAGAACACCCAGTGCAATCTATCTCGAGAATAGGTTGAGGAAGAAGCAAACCCATGGGAGAACAAAATCATAGAAGAAGGCACTTGATCACTATAAATCGGATTCACAAAAGACTTCACCAAGAATGATTACATGAACAAGATCACCACCGGGATCCTACGTCGATCTTGATCCTAGCTCCGGAACTCTGACGTGGTCTTCCTTGCAAGGTTCCCACACTGGCTAGGATAGCCCTAGACAACTAGCACGACCCTCCTCTCTGAGATGGTGTCCCTCTAGCTTCGCTGCTACTCAGCGGCGAATGATGAATGGCTTGATCCGTGGCTCTTCGAATGGGGGCTATAAATAGAACGAGGGGGTACTAGGTCAAAGGGGGTAGTGAACCGGGTCTGAAATGGGTTGGGCTGGCCGTCCTGGACCCACTTGGGCTCAGTTCACCTTCGTCTTTCTTCCCGAAGCTTCTTGTGTCTTCTTGAATTTCCACCTCTCTACATGTGGGTCCTAGACGCCGTTTTCCCCGCGGTTTAGATAAGGGTGCTTAGCGCGCAAAGTCCCGCATCTTCTGTTCAGGTCCTCGGAGATTTACGGCTTCATGCTTCAGTCCTCGTGTCATTTGGAGTGATGTTCACTTCGTGTCTTGACTTGTGCTGGGCTTCATGATCTTCTCATAAAGTGTTCGATGAACTTTACCCAAAAGTCCACATTTAGATGCTTAATTAAATCCTGAATAAACAACATACTCCAAAAACCACATGCGAGTGCGAATTTGATATATCACGGGGGTTAGGATCGTTAGTTTGGATATCAAATTAATACCAACATTGAAGGAAAACTTATGGCTAGATTGATGGAAATTGTCCGCCAATACTCACCGACCTACATGTGGACCCAGAAGACCTTAACCGCGGTTCCAAGACCTCCGGAAGACTTGGCGTGCAAGTCAATGCAAGGCACAAGACGTGGTGGCGCCGACCACTCCGTAGATCACGAGATAAGATCGTATCAGGCTTAGATTGTATCCCAAGAGATATCCAGATTGTAACCGACCTAGATACGGTCCCACCAGTGGCGAATCCAGGATTTGAAGTTAGGTGGGCCAAGAGCTAATTTTTTTCCACTTCATCTACAGTAGCTACAATGGTTGGAGGAGCAAAATTAGACTTTTGTGCGAATTCAGGGATGTTATACCACTAGTTAATAGTTAGAGGATTAAATTTGATCTTTTGTGATAGTTGAGGGTGATAAATCAGACTTTTTTAAAGAAAAATCAAAGGTTCGTCACTCTTGGGCTGAATCTTAGGGTGGGTCGTGGCCCACCCGACCCACCCTCTAGATCTGCCACTGGGTCCCACCGACCATGTAAGCCCTAGCCCGCCGGTCTATATGAGGCAACCTAGGTCATCTCGTCAATGGCATCTGAGCTCTTGCGCACGCATTTCCCCTTTGAGCAATACAAACACCACCAATTGGATGTAGGGTTTTACTCTTCTGAGGCCTGAACCAGTTTAAATCCCTTGTGTCTCGCCTGATTCCGTGTGCATCCCCACATATCCATCTGCATCCTTATTTCCCTGATCTCCTTCTACCTTGTTGACGGTCGATTTCCATCAACCAAGAGCACTTGTTACACTTTGGTTTGAGCTTTGAATTATAACTAACCCGCCACTAGGCATACTAATGATGTAACAAGTTCACACTTGCACGTGGTTTTTGGAGTTTATTGTTTACGCATGAAATCAATGTTAAAGAGGAGACTTTCGGGATAAGTTCATCAAGCACTTTATGAGAAGATCATGAAGCCCGTCACAAGTCAATACATGAAGTGAACACGAGTCCAAATGACCCAAGGACCGAAGAATCAACACGTAAAACTCCGGAGACTAGGAGGTTTACCAACGAGATCAACTCAGCCCGAGAGATATTCTCGCAGCCTAGAACATCATGATCTTTCGGTGAAGATTCGGAGACTTAAACGGACTCTAATGACAAAAGTTTGACTACTAAAGTTGTGGGCCTCGACGATAGCTTCGATTTAGACATATGGAAGGCCAATTCGGGTAAAGGAGCTAGGAGATATGGCCCTCGAAATGCCAGCTGCGCAAACAAGTTCGAAATCAGACAGATTATCTTCCGAGGCTGTTTTGGGGATCTTATCTTCGTTTCCAAGGAAAGCAATGAATACCAAAGTTGAAGATAATTTCGTGGCACACAACCTGCACAACGAATTTGTATTATTTGGAGTCCGGACGTGGGAGATATGGTGCCGGCAAGGAAGGGCTGCGATCCAGGAAAATCTGGACGAGACTGAGTTTATGGAAACCAAGTTCGCTTCTCTCCCAAGGAAGATCTCGTGCAAGGCAAGGTGGAGCTTGCCCCAAGGCTCCCCAAGGGTATAAATACAACCCCTAGGTGCCCAAGATGGTTACCCATTGACATCCATTCATTGGAGATCCGTCGGAGATCACCACAAGGAGGAGGACGTCGAGGCCTTGCTGCGGCGCCGCCGGGGTTGGAGGACGGTGAGGATTGATCTTCATCGGATGCATCTACCACGTTCAACGGTACCATGCTTAGCATCTTGATGGAGTAGATTCATTGCTTGTCCATGGAGTTGTAATGGATCTTGATATGTAATCACCAACTCTTGTTTATATATATCTTAATCTATTGTTCCTTTGTTGATGATGCTTAATGCTAAAGGTTTGACCACCATGCTTTTCGGGTCGCTCCCGTGGATCGCGTCAACATACCGTGATCATCAATAGGTTTAGCAAAGATTACCTTCGCGTAGTGACAGTACGGGGGGAGGGAAAATGCTAAACTGTGGTCACATGTTTAGATAGATTAGATCAGTTTTATCATGTTTAGGTGATTGCATCTTCAAGTACCCTAGACTCCATGGGCAAATGTTCTCCACAACTTGTGTATCTCACGTCTCTGGTTTGACCTGGTTTTGACTTGTCTTAGTTCATAGATTAGATTGTCTTTAGTTTATAGATTAATCTTTCATCCAAAGGTTTGCATCAACTAGATTAGTGCTAGATCGAACGCTAGTAATACCCTTACTCCGCGGATTGACAAGAACCTAGGGAATCACCCCATGGTGAAAAAGGCTAGTGGTCTGTACGCTGCGGATCGAAGTTCGTTACGCGTTTCAACCATCAACATACCTACGAATCACCACGTGGGTACCCCCGCGTGGACTGTGCAGGTCCACTAGCGACATCGACACACGCAAGAGTACAAGCGGCATCATCTTCTTCCTCTGTGATAGCCCAAGCACTTGGCAATCTGCCAAGCAGAAGGTGGCTGCTCTGTCTTCTTGTGAAGCAGAGTACATAGCGGCGGCCACCGCCGCGTGCCAGGGTGTCTGGCTCGCTCGTGTTCTGAGTGCCTCATTGGGAAGAAGATCGGAGCGCCGGACCTCAAGGTGAACAACATGTCCGCCATCGTCCTCACCAAGAACCCAGTGTTCCACAACCATCCAAAGCACATCGCCATGCGCTACCACTACATCCAAGAGTGCAGGGCCGTCCCGGAGTATTCGGAGGCCCTGTACAAAACTCAAAATGAAGCTATGGATTTATAAATTTGTAAATCATTAAGGGCCCGTTTAGTCCGGAAAATTACGTGTATGAACAATGTTGGAATAGGAAAAAAGTTGCCGCATTGGACCTCAAGCTGTTAGAGAAGATGTAACTTGTGGATACGGAAAAGTTAGGTGAATTTTCTCATTCGATTTGTGAAGTCTGTAGTTTGCGTGATCCCTGATCACAAAAGATAAATTAATGCACTTGTACATGAAAGAATGAAAATAAAAAAACCATGGATGCAGTAGTGTACGTAAACTAATTATTCTATGGAGAAAAAAATAATGACCTAAACTAAATTTTGCTGGAAATTGGAGTGCTGTTTTCTGGAGTAACATCTAATGCATAAGCCCTAATGGAGATGTTGCTTCACTAATTGCTGGTGGTGTGATGGACTAATGATCGTGGGTGCTGCCATCCAAAGTGGTGTGCGGCATGCATGCGCGCCTGCTGTCAGGCTGCCTCGCAAGGCACGACTACTATGCTGATAAAGGACGAGAGAGAATACAAACCGATCACCCACTGAATAGATTAACAAAGCGATACGGCGATTGAAAGAGATAACTGACTGCCTTAGGGCTAAAACTTGCACGGCTGCAGCAGTTAATAAAAACAAAAAGCTGAAATATATATTGAAAACTAATCCTAATTTGGAGGCCCTTGGCAGGTGGAGGCACTGTACCGTCGTACAGCTTGCACGTGCCCAGGGACGGGCCTGCAAGAGTGCGTGGGGGGGCATCATTATCAGCTACACTTCGATAGGTTCCCAGCTGGTAGACATTCTCACCAACGTGCTCAGTCGCGTTCGCTTCCGGGAGCTCTGCACCATGATCGGCGTCAAGAACTTTCCAGGTGATCAGATCAAGGCTTAAAAAGGGGAAAATGTTGAACAATCCACAATCCCATCACCTTGTGCATGTTCTGTGAGTCCGCGCTCTCCGCGGCGGGTGCGTCCGCGTCTGCAGGGCGACGTGCGGTGGCGACCATGCGATGGCATGAGTACGTGCGCACCGCACATTCTGGTAGTTGCTAAGTTTAACCTCTTGTTTTCTATATACTCGGTTAATAAGGAAAACGCTGCTGGTTGTTCTTGCGGCACCAAAACCTCTGTGTTCCACCGTTAACTCCGACACGCGACACTCCGTTCCCCACCCGGCCATTTCCGCCGCCCATGGAGATGGATCGAAGCGACGGCGGCAGCGCCGCCAATCACGCAAAGCTCTGCTCCGGATCCGACGCCGGCGAGGACCGCCTCAGCGCGCTGCCCGACGACGTCCTCGTCCTCATCCTTCTGCGCCTCCACAACTCCACCGAGGCGGCCCGGACGAGCGTCCTCTCCCGCCGCTGGCGCCGCGTCTGGGCCCTCCTCCTGGGGCTCCGCTTCTCCTTCACGGGCCCCATGCCCAGCATCGTCGGCCCCGCCATCGCCGCCCACGAGGTGGATCTCCGCTACCTCATTGTCAGGGCCATGGACGCCACACCCGAGTCCATGGCATCCTGGCTCCCCGCCGCCGCGCGGCGCCTCTGCGGCCGATTGTGCTTCAAGAACCTCGCGGGGGAAGCGATTCCGAGGTCGAAAGCGGGGAGGCGGCCGCACGGCGGAGCGTTCTCGAGCTGCCATGCTTCGAGCGCGCCGCCGTTGTCTGCCTCGACCTAGGCCTTCTCGGCGTCACCATGCCACTCGCCGGCGTCTTCGCCCGGCTCACCAAGCTAACCATGGATAGCGTCCGGTTCCACGGGCCGTGCCGCCTCGGCGACGCCGTTTCCTCGCCGCGGTTCCCGTGCCTGCAAAAGCTCGCCGTCCGCTGCGCCTGGGGCCTAGAGGATCTCACCATCCAATCCGAGTCTCTCCTTGAAATGGAGCTGAGGAAGCTCAGCGGCTCACCGTGGTGGCGCCGGCACTGAAGGAGCTAGATGTGGTGGACTGCTTCCATGGCGATGAGAGCCAACCGGTTGCCAACATCTCAGCCTCTCAGCTGGTGTCCCTAAAATGGAGTGATTTGTTTGATACGAGCACTGTCCAGCTTGGAAGAATGGAACACCTCCAATCGCTGGATGCATTCGTATTTTTCGTGTATGGTGCAGAATCGTGCTTGTCTAAGACTTTTGCGTCACTTTAAGGTCATCCAAAGTCTTTGTCTCACACTGGCCTATCTGCCGGTAAGTTCACTTCCTCTTATTCGAAATTGTGAAGGGATTTGCATGACTAATTCTTCAGATGATGGTAGTCTGATAGTAGCAATGAAAAATTCACTTACTCTGACTTAACTTGTGTCTCTGGAACATATTGAGCAGTGAGCACTCAGTCTTCACTCTATTCTAATATATCTTGGCTAGACATGAGATCCAAAATATTTCGCAACTGACAGGTTTTTTGTATGGGAATTCAAGTTAGGCTTGTTAGCTTATATATAATAACCACTTAAAATTGAGATGTTTGTCTGTTTCCATATATAGTGTCATATATGACTTTTTTTTAATGGTTACTTCCTACCAACATGCAGGACATTGATGGATATCGATACTTGATGGAAGACATGACATTGCTCCCTGACATAATGAACTTGCACTTGGTTGTAATGGAAAATGGACATGCATTTGGGGGTAGCTCGTTCCATGTTCTTAGATTGTGTACTGCTATAAGAAGGCTAGTGCTGCAATTTGTTGGCCGCATGGAGGTAAAACTATCTCTCTTATTTGACTGAATTTAACATGCAAGTAACAAAAAGAAATTTACATTCGGTCATTTGCATTTCCTGGCACACCAATGCCGGATGTGCTACTGGTCTGTAGATAGTAGTTCATCTGGGGGTAAACATACTATTATGATATTTCCTAATGGCAAGACTTTGCTCTGTAGTTTTGAATGAGGAGTATACTCTTGGGCTGTAAATATTTATCTTTTCTTAATTGTTTTCTGTCCTTTTAAAATTGATGTCAGTGGAAAGCATATTGACTAGGTTGTTGCATGGCAGACTCAATATTGATAACCAAGGTTGTGTAAGGTCGTCAATTGAAAAATCTTGTCGAATATGGCCTATTGAAAGAATGGTGCCTGATGACTATTTTCATCTTCATAAAAGCTGGGAACCACTCTGTTGAAACAACACAATCGGACCTTGACGATTATTCTGTGATTTTGCTTTATTTTCCTAAGAAATCATGTTAGTAGCACAGAACAATCATATCTCCCAATTTGTTTGATTTTGATGGCAAATCTTGTAGTATTCATTATAAAGGCGCTGATTAATTTAGAGTTCCCTCTGTTTTTCTTTAATGGTGTAATATCAGTTAATTACTAAGATATGCTCCTTGTTTCAGAAACAAACAGCATGCTCATCAGGTTGTATTTGTGATCAGCCATCAAACTGGAAAACTGAAGATCTCTTGTTGAATCACCTTGAAGCAGTAGAAATTACTGAATTTACAGGATCTGAGCATGAAGTTTCTTTTGTGAAACGCCTACTCAATTGGGCGACAGCGCTGAAAAAGGTGACCGTAACATTTAATAATTTTGTCACTGAAAGCATGGTTAAGGATTTGAGCCAGATGTTTCAAGGCAACTCTCGTCCAGAAGTATGCTTTGAATTTCACATGTACCAGAGGGGTGTAGTATACACCCCAAGGATAAGGCACCAGGTTGTAACTTCAGTCACTGCAGTCTTTTTCGTTTTCTTCTTGGTACACAATGCAATTCATGACAACATCAAAATGATGGCGGATCCTTCCACAGATGTTATGTTCCATCATCCTATGTTTTTAATTGTTGTATTTTTCATTTGTTACAGGTAAGTTGGTTACAGCTTAATTATAGAATATTTCGAGAAGCTGGAGGTTTACATGATCCTAATGGAGGAAATTTCATTTTTATTTTGAATAATGGCTTATCCACTATGTATGTTTGTTGTTCCATCTTTTTGCTCAAACTTGTACATTTACCAGATATGTTAGAACTCAACAAAATATTGCGCACAGACGACCTTTTGAAATGTTTTTTTTAAAGAAAAACAGTTATCGACAAAAATAAGATTGCATGGGAGGAGGGAAGGCAGATAACGCCTACACTTATTGGGAGCTCACAATGAAATGACTTTTGGGGTTACCAGCGGGACATAATGCATGTGTACACATGCTTTCATAAAACTACGTTATTATTCAACAAAATTGAGTTGCCACTTGTCATTATTTTGTGTCCTGATAGAATGATATATTTTGTTGTGCTATTGTACAAAAGCTCAGTAACCCAAATTGATATTGGGGTTGTTAGACTTTTTTTCCCCAAATGGCTACTAGTAAAGATGAAAGTGTGCAACCTATCGTTCAACATGATAGTTGAACCTATATGTATTCAAGATGCGTCGAACCTAGTAATGTTTCAAAAGATGGAATTCTGCAGTCGCCCAAGCGTGTTTATGCGCTAGGTAGTGGGGTACTGTTGTCGCCTAAGGGGTAGGCGGTCTGTGGTGATAGTGGCAGAGGAGGTAGAAGCGGGTGCGTGGAGGATGAGTAGGCAGGGGATGGGCGAGGAGGGAGGGGATGGGGGATGACCAAGATACAGATGAGTAACAAGCGAGGAGTGGGGGGATAAGGTGGGGAGGGTGAATTTTCGAATGATTAGGTTACTTTGATACTTTCGTAAGTGGTTATCCACATATTTGCTTTGTTTATGTTGTTCTTTAGTTGTTGCTGCCAGATGTTGGAAGGCAACACAAAGATGAGCAACATAGAAGTACATAATGCTTGTAAAGAAAACATTAGTTTATTTTTTTCTTCTTTATATATACAAGTGACTTTGGAACATGCTGACGACTGTGAGCATATCTATATGATTTGGTACATCGTCATTAGGAAAAAAAAATAGCAACCCCATGTAAATTGCAATTTGACAATAAAGTTGCATAAAAGAAAATTTGTAATTTCCATCTCAGGTTTTTGTCCTCCAATTGCCATTGTGTATTTCCTTTGTTGTGCACGATTTCCTCAAAGAACCATGTCAAATCCACGTCATCATGTTATAAATGGAGCAGGGCCCACGTATGCTCTCCATTTAGTATTAGTTTATGACCCCACCAAAACAGGAGAAAAAAAAAAGAAAAGGGGGGAAACCATCGAGCAATCCCGATCTAGGCATCAGCCGCCATCTTCCCCGATCCCCACCGGCGCCGGCGGCGCACCTTTCCTATCCCCTCAATCTCCCACCGGTGCAGAGCCGCCGTCCCGCCATGGGGACGGTCGCCGGAGACAAGTGGAAGAGAAGACCGGAAGAGGAGGAGGAAGACGAGGAGCTCGTCGACCGCATCAGCGGCCTCCCCGACGCCGTCCTCGGCGACATCGTCACGCTCCTCCCCACCAGCGACGGCGTCCGCACCCAGGTGCTCTCCTCCCGCTGGCGCCCCATCTGGCGCTCCGCTCCCCTCAACTTCGACTCCGACATGGACACCCCCCGCTTCCTCCGCGGCAACATCAGCGACAGCGACATCTCGCGCACCCTCTCCGCGCATCGGGGCCCCGGCCGCCGCTTCCGCCACGAGTTCCCGTACGTCGACAGCGGGACCCGCTCCGCCGCGAAGCTGGACCGCTGGCTCCGGTGCCCCGCGCTCGACAACCTCCAGGAGCTCGACTTCCACTACGGGTCCAGGTTCCCGCGTGGATGGAGTCCTCTGCCACCGCCGCCGCCGCTGCCGGCGTCGTTGCGCCGCTTCTCTTCGACTCTTGGCGTCGCCAGCTTCGGCGGCTGCGCGTTCCCGGAGGAAAACAACAGCGTGCCGCTCCAATTGCCGGTTCTCAAGCAGCTCAGCCTTTCGCATTCCACGATCTCAGAGACCTCTCTGCATGCTTTGCTCGCCGGCTGCCCTGTCCTGCAAAGCTTGCTGCTGTCTTACAACAGCGGCTGCTCTCGTGTCCGAATTGCGTCTTGTACTATTCGAAGCATTGGTGTGAACCCGGGTCGGGGAGACTCCAGACTGCAACACCTCATCCTGGAGGATGCTCCCTGTCTAGAAAGATTGCTTCTTTTTTCAATTGGGACTCGCAAGGCAATGGACATCTCGGTTATCTCGGCTCCAAAATTGGATATTTTGGGGCCACTGTCCGATGACTTCTCCAAATATGAGTTTGGAACCACAGTTTTTAAGGTATAATCTGCGACTTCCTCACTTTCAACTTCACGAGGAATACCAAACCCCTTAGTATCATGATGTTAACCCCTTTGCATTCTCTGCTTAACTCAGGGACCGCTTGTTAGCGTCGCCACGGTGGTGCCCAGCGTGAAAATTTTAGCTTTAGTGAATGAGCATCTAAATATGGATGTGGTTATTGGCTTTCTGCAATGCTTTCCTTGCTTGGAGAAGTTGTACATCAAGGTGACTAAACCTACCTTGCAATTGGATGTTAATTCTTTTGTCACTTGCTGTTGCTTTACTTGTTATAAAGCTAGCTTGTCAATGTGTTTATGTTCGTTTTGCTTTTACAGACAACATTGGCGGGGTATGAAAATGTGTGGTGCGATGAATACCAAAATCTTGTCAGTACCCTTGATATTCGTGTGAAGAAAGTTGTTTTCTTGAACTATCGAGGCAACAGATCCCATGTTAACTTTGCTAAGCTCTTTGTACTGAATGCAAGAGTGCTAGAGTTAATGGTTCTTGAGTTAAATGAAGGGATAGTGCCTACCACTGAGTGGATTGAGAGACAACATAAGCGTCTACATACTAAAAGTAGGGCTTGTAGCAGTGCGCAGTTTGATTTTGTGGGTCATAAAGTCCGTTCTGGGCAGTTTGACAATGTGAATGAAGCACTAGCACATGTTGGCCATGTGAATGAAGCACAAGTACATGATTTGTCAACAGTCGACCCCTTTGTAAGGTTTCACGACTGGCCCTGCTAGGCTACCCCATTTCTACAGAACTTGATTAGTCACTTGTTTGCAGCGTTTTGATATCTGGTATCTCTGTTCCTAAAATATTGTAATAGGTAAACAGACTAAGTGATATATTCTGTTTTAAGTTTAAATCAGAGGAGCTAGTTGGTGTGTCCATTGTGATTTTAGTGTTTTTTCCGTATGCTATGTTACTTTCCAATCCCTTTGGTATCCATACAGAAAAGGAAACCTCTTTGGTCAGTTGGTGAGAACATGACAGTATTATATGTTATGTAAAAGCTAATTATATTCCATGCACTGTACCAACCTGACCACTTTCTGGAACTTTTGTGATAACCTATGTCAAGTTTACTTTATAATAAAGTAACAGAGATGTAAGGTAAGCAATCTTACTTCTGCAATTTCTTTTAACTCTTCCTCTCATAACTCATTTACTTTGCTTGTAAGTGGCATGTGTTGTTATGTACTGATCGTGTACATTGATTTCAATCTGTGCTAAAATTAGTTTACAGGTTTTCTTTGTTTTCCCTCTCCATCTTTGTTTGTGCATGTGTCTTTGAGAGAGAAGCTGTGAGGGCATGTCTGCCTTTCTTTTTCTAGTAATTCTTCTTTTTTTGTTAACTTGAGGAAATCACCAGGTGAGATAATTCAACAATCTTGTGGTACATTTCAAGTCCAGACCCCTTGATTATCTTGTTTCTATGTGGAATTAGGTAATCTTTGCAGGGTGATTGTTTGGGAATTTTCTGCAGTGGAACTTGAATTTTAACATACAACTTCAACTCTAAGTTGAACCTATTGTGGAATGCCTTGCTTCTCTGTGGTTCATCTTTCACTAGGACCTCCTGCTGACCCAAGCAGTAGTTTCAGCATTTCCATGCATACTTCAAACTGAACATATTTATATTTATGGTAATGGTTCATTTTTGTGCTTAGGGTTTAGGACCGAAAAGGCCGAAACCAAGAGTGCTAGTCAATGGTTCTTGAGTTAAATGCAGTACAAATATTTTTAACTCTAGGTCGCACAACTCATTTACCTTGTTTGCAAATGGCCAGCGTTGTTATTTACTGACGCTATACATTGATTTCAACCTATGCTACAATTGGTTTCAAATATTCTCTTTGTTTTTCTTCTCCTTCTTTGATCGTGCATGTGTCTTTGTGAGTAGTGAGGGCATGTCTGTCTTTTTCTATTTATATTTTTCTTGATTGAGGGGTGAGCCAAGGACCTAACTCAAGGCAAACGGGGAAAACACACGGCGTCAGGTGGTGTTGCCGCGAGCTGCCACGGGCTCAAGACAAAGAGGCTGCCATGCGTCTCCGTTTCTGTGCCATGTTGCTGTTACAAGGCTGCCACGCGGCTGCTACATGTTTGCCGTGAGCCGCAGATCTGGCTCATGGCACACACGCGATGTGCACCGTGTGTCTTAGGCGTTGCCATGAGCTAGGCGTCAGGCTCATGGCAACCTTAACGGTCCAGGCCGACGGCCGTGACGGGGGATGCTGTCAACGTGAGCCGTCTTCTTTGTCGTGAGCCTAGTACAGGGGCTCACGGCACCTAACGACTGATGTCGTGTGTGTTGTGTACGCCATGAGCCTGGTCAACCAGCTCATGGGAAACAGCGCCTTACGCCGTGAGTGTTCTAGCTGCCGTGAGTGCGGTCAACCCGCTCACGGCATACAGGCTTGGCGCCGTGTGTCTCGTGTCTGCCGTGAGCCGCCTAGGAAGCTCACGGCAAACAGGCCTGTATGCCGTGAGCCTGATGTTTGGCTCACGGCAACGAGAAGGCTCACGGCAGCCTTGCGATTTCCGGTAGTGTATGATATCATGATCGTGATTTTCAAACTTTATTTGAATTTTATACAATTTTTTTTAACATTTCTACCACACGATCTTCATCATGGTCAGAGAACCAAATGCCGGAAATTTAGCTTCATTTCATGTACATAGTCTTAGGGATGTCTCATGAACATGAATATCATTTTCGAACAAATTTACTCTATGATTTTATGCACTTGTTGTTCATATCGGACGTATAAAAAAATTACGTAGAATGAAGTAAAATTGTTAAATATAGCAAACAAAGACAAAATGATGTCAATTTAAACATGTACATTGTATGAGTGTATGTTGAGCAAGGAAAAAGTTTGAAGTCGAAAATGTTAAGTTTTTTTTGAAAACTTTGCCATGAGTAGGTACACTAGTAGGGAGAGGGGCTTTAGTCCCAGTTGATAAGGGGAATAGGTCTCTCAAGTCCAACCGAGACCAATGATGAGAGACAAAAGGCCCCCCCTTTAGTCCCGGTTGAACCAACCGGGACTAAAGGATCCTTTAGTCCCGGGTGGTATTACGAACCGAGACTAAAGGGGGGCACGCCAGCACCTGCGCCCACCCCCTTTAGTCTCGGTTGGTATTACCAACCGAGACTAAAGGGTCTTGTTTCTCTTTTTTTCTGTTTTCGATTTGAGGGTATATTCTGATTGTTGTCTAACCCGTATATGCACGTATACGTATTTGAACTTGTATATATGTATATACCTGTCTATATATACCATATACGCAGTTAGATTAGACTTATATATAAATTAAACCCTATATATCTACATATATAAACTTATAAATGTATATACACATAATAATTTATACACATGAAAATAAATAGTATTTTCTTAAACTAGTATATATACATTAAAACCCCATATAGTATATATACATCAAAATATCATTCAGTTCAAATTTCTAGTCTCAGTTAGCTTTCCTCGGAGGTGAGTCGGTTAATTGGATGGTTGTCATAATGATGTTTTCCTTGTGGATTAACCACCTCGTCCATGAGGAATCCCATGAGACCTTCTTGAATTGCCAAGAGACGATCCTTCTCAATGAGTGTGTCCCTTTTTATAATCCTTTGTAATTTGCAAATAGGTTGATATAATACACCAAGCGATTAAATATACAAAAAAGATAAAAAATGATGTATTATTAATAGGTTTATTTTACTTACACTATCATCATCCGCGTTGCCACTGTGATGGTGTATGTGCTCACAAACGTAGTACCTACATAAATTATTTCCTTGTTCTTGTCTCAAACACTAAATTGGAGAGAAGAACAGGATATGAAATTCTAGTGTTATACATTTTAAATATTCCCAATCTGAAGTTGTTATCTGTATACGCACCGGAAAATCATACACCCATCTAATTTTGGGTTGAAATGTTCCTTGGTGCTTTGCAATGAACATGGTCCAAGCTCTGAGGCAAAATAATAAAAGATAAAATATGTTAGTATAAAAGCTAAATATATATATATTGCATTAAAGAAAATGTCATAGATAGAATTATTACTCGTGGAATACATCTTGAAGGTCTTGGTATTCTGAGGGATCTTTTCTCAATGAATCATACACATTGATGTTGCTATTGTCGATACTGATTATGAGTAGAATCCAGTGGAATCTGTATGCATCCTCATGGAGATTAGAATTGACTAAATAGAATTAGCAATGATAATTAGATGACAATCGTACTTACTTGAAGTTGTAAGGCAGTAGTATAAGGTTCTTGTAATGAAACTCATCTAAGTGTCTATAAATGGTCTCGATTGTTGTTTTTCGTTGGTTCCGGATCTCATCATCGTTAACTTTTGATGGGTCCATGAAAGCAATTCTTGAATAACCCTTCCTTCCAACCTTAGTAAGTTGCAGGCTACACAAGAAGAAAGCCAAATGTTAATTAGTAGATCGACAAATGTAATAAAGTTATTTATAAACATATCAAAATATGTCACTTACAGACACCAGGTCATCATAAGATCGGTATTCATGGCGTCCAGATGGTAAATTTCATAGATATCAATGAATCGGAGCCAGACCACCTTCTCGTTTTGAAGGGCAAAATCTTCAGGTCTCACGAGCATACCAAACATCTCCAGGCCCTCAGCTGACTTCTTCAAGTACCAGTCATGAAATCTGCGCATCTTAGTTGGGAGCTTGTTGACCAATTCTGGCTTCACTAGAGGTTGTCCTAGCTCAAAGCGCCATCTAAATTCTTGATTTTTATCTGCTGGTAGGTCTTCAAGGCCGATAATACCACCAACAGGCATCTTTGTTTGTTCATAAAAGCTAATGACCCGAGCTAGTTCGTCTTCAGACATGATGTCAATAGCTTTTTGCACTTCTGGACTGATGCCCACAAACAAGTTAGTCCGATCGGTCGTGGATGCAGGTATTTGCTTGATGTTCGTGGCGGTCCCCAATGTCGACGCAGGAATCTCCTTGTCCTTGTCTGTGGTGGCGGTCCCTGACGTCGACGCAGGTATTTGCTCGATGTAACTATTCGGCGACCCTCGTTGTCTCTTCTTAGCATAAGACTTGTCCAACGAACGCTCATAGTCCGTTTTCAACAGCGGTTTTCTTCTCCTTTTTGTTTCCTTCTCGTCTATGAAAGCCTTGAGTCTCTCCTTAGGACCTTCATTTTTTTGGCCTCTAGCTCTTCCTGTTTTCTTTTTTCTTTCATTTTTGCAAAGAAGTCCTTGACTTCTTTATCTACAGTCTCTTCTGTTTCTTCATCTGTCTTCTTTGGCTCGGGCTTTTTCTTTACTGGTCATTTTCGTTTTTTCTTTGGTGGTTGCACCGACCTGAAAGATTGCGCTCGAGAGCTTGTGGCCAATGGTTGCTGAGGTGAATTAGGAGGGATGTCATCATCATGATCGCTGGAGCTCGCTTCACTCGAATTGTCGTATGGTTCTTGCGGAGAAGGTGAGCGAGCAGGTAGTGACGATGACGGCCCCGGAGACTATTGTAGAGGCTCACGAGCAGGTACTGACGATGACGGCTCCAGCTCCAGGTGGTCTCTCGGAGATCCATCATTCTCGGGGATTATGACGATGTAACGTTTTGGCCATAATATGATACCATGTAGCGCATCCTTAAGTGTCTTTTCCCCGTCACCTCCTGGGATATCTAGCTCTAACTCCTCAAAATCAGGTTGACATATCTTCTCTACGCTAACTGAGGCGTAGCCAGGTGGAATCGGCATGTCGTGGCTCGTCTGTCCAGGAAACTATGCAAAAGCACTTCCGTCCGCCACCTGAGAAATAATAATTAATTAGTTATTATAAGCATTGTGAATGCCTGTCCACAAAAATCAAAGTAATATATATGATCAATTATTGAGGTAATAAAAGCATGAAATATACATACCTTCATTTTGATGTTGTCGAATGGCTTGTGATGCTCACATCTGGTGCGCCGACAGATGTCATCCACAGGGTACCGTTGGCTGTCCACTTGAACTCCTTCTATTGCCCTTTGTTCTTCGGGAACCGCTGCGGAAGCACAACTGCTTTTGTGAGCAGAAGGAACTTGTACTAGAGGCAGTCCTCCAGATGGGGCCATCTCATTTACAGCGGCGGCCACTCGCCGTTCAATATCTGCCGTCACCTTTTCTTCGTGTTCTTTAAGTCTTTTCTCTAACTCTTGCCATCGTTCCTCCTCTTCGCGCTCTCTTCTTCTTCTGCGGCTTCGATAGGTGGCAATGTCTCCCCTGAAGGCAAATTTTCATGGTACCACCACGAAGCCCCTGCAACGTCCTGGGTGTTCTAGATTCTTGAGTGCCATAGTGAGCTCATCGATCTCTCTGTCAACCTTCACTCTACCCGCTCTGACATCTTTATATTCCTATAAACTTTCATGCATATCTATAACTACATATATAATATCAATAGATAAACTAAATCAAATAAATTTAATTAAAAATGCTTGCTGACGCTAGCATTTCACGGGCTGGCGTCAGCAAGGCCAAACCCCAGCGTGCGGCCCGGCCGGCCATCGGGGCACACGCACGCCGGCCGGCGGCCGCACAGGGGGGCCGGCAAGCGGCGGCGGCGGTGGCGCGGCATACCGGCTGCAGGTACCAAATGAAGCTCAGGGGCGGCGACACGGCGCCGTCGCTCGTGGAGGAGGAGGGCCGGGGACCGGCGGGGGTGGCGAGTCGGGGAGGAGATGCGCGTCGGGGAGGGGCACCGCATCGGGGAGGGGTGCCACGTCGGGAAGACGCACCGCGTCGGGGAGATGCACCGCGTCGGGGAGATGTGCGTCGGTGAGGGGCGGACGTCGGCGTGGCCGAGCTCGCTGGCGGCGGGAGACGGTGATGCGCGCGTGTCGGGGAGGGGCGTCGCGTCGGGGAGGAGCGGCGCGTCGGAGAAGGGCGGCGCGTCGGATAGGAGCCTCTCATCGGGGAGGGGCGCATCGGGGACGGGCGCGGCGAGGAGAGGCGGCGGCGACGACGACGGAGGAAGAGAGGCGAGGCGGCGATTTTGGGGAAAACGGCTAAGTGCCGATCTGGAAGGCGACGGGGCTTATATAGAACCCCCGACCTTTTGTCCCGGGGCTTATATAGAACCCCCGTGAGAAAAGGCCCTTTAGTCTCGGGTCGTATTATGACCCAAGACTAAAGGCCCCCCTTTTGTCACGGGTGGCCTCACGACCCATGGTAAAAGGGGCATTTCGCGCGGGATCCCCTGAAGGTGAATTTTTGCCCTTTAGTCCCGGGTGGTGTTACCACCCGTGACAAAAGGGGTCCTTTTGTCTCGGGTGGTAACACCACCCGGGACTAATGGGTAATTTTGCGCGGGAAGTTAATATTTCTCTTTTCCTTGCTCATTTATCTCATTCCTTTTTGCTTTCAACATTTTAAAAAAAATCATTAGTTAAAATATTTGTGCCATGCAAAATTGTATTATGTTAACACCAAAAAATACCTACTTTTCTATGCACATATTATTTCAAGAGTTGAAACAATTATTACTACTTTTTGTTTACAATTTGAAGGGGAAAATAAATTAAATTGAAAATATTAGTAAACCAACTCAGAAAAATCTCTGTTTCAAACAAATTTATGAATTCGCATATCATCAAACTCACCCTTCTTCTCATCTTTGTCTATGTTTACATTTTGATATAATGATCCATATAACGAATTATCAATTTCAATTTACATAATTTTTTACAATGGCTTACGTATACATACAGAGGTCACCTGATGGCTATTACAAGGCATGACATTAATTAATACCAATGACTACAAGTCCCAAGCTGAAGCTGGTCAGCTTTCTAGCTTTTGAACCTCTACTTCAAACACATTTATGAATTCGCGTATGAATTCTAGTATATATATGCTTAATAAACATGCTTACTAAACATGTTGAAGACAACACATGAATTCATAATAAAGTACCTAATTAACAATAATTGATAATAAGTTCATAAATGTTCACATAGCTAGCTAATTAATACAAGTTCACATAATAGGGTACAGTACAAAGCCTGATCCATGCATGCATAATGTTACTGTGCAGCACGCGCTTGTAGATATGAAACATGGTTAATGTCTGCAATCCTCCAGCCTAGAACTCCCTCAAAATAAGCTAGAGCGCGTACTAGTGCACTCTCCTCGGCTTCCAGAGGAGTGTCACAAACAGCACTGCAGACATCAAACAATGGAGCATCGGGTTCTGCTGGCTTGTAGAAAGTTAGAATTGTTTGACTCTTCCAATTGTTGGTGAAAAACTGCTCCCACCATAGTAATCCACCCCAACTCTTTCCACGACTTGATTCAGAATTGCACGGAAGCTAATTGAAGCATAGGTAGAACCAGAGCGATCCTGCACACAATCAGATGATGATGGGATATAATAACCTTATGTACCAGAAACAAATTATATATGTACCAGAAACAAATTAATTAATAATGAATAAAAAATCTTTTATATATAAATGTATTTTACCACATCTTGATGAGCCCTGCAAAGCCTCTCCGTAGTCTCAATCATATTTCCTTCACCCATCTCGAGTTGCCTTAATTTAAAATAGGAAAGGTCCGGCACGAAGCACCCAACATTATTCTGGAGCTGTTGTAGACAATTCTCCACGGCAGTCCTCTCTCGGGTCAACCGAATAGGTGATGTTGAGCCAACTGTTGCAATGGCAACCATCGGGTGTGGTGCGCCTACTGGCAACTGGCCGTAGTCTACATATCGAGCAGGTACAGTGAAAGAGATATACACTCTTGTCATGCGCTCATCAACGTGCTCAGTTTGCACTATAGGAGGAGTACCATTCATATCCCCGATAATGTCTCTGAGCCATATGATATTGTTGAGAACCTACAATAATTATATATGTAACTAAAATTACAGATTTTCCATGTGAAATGAAAAAAGTTCTATGTAAAGCAAATTAATTTCAATTCCTATATTACCACATTAGCTACATGTCCTAGATCACCCATTGGTAAGGTAATCTCGCGGTGAAAGTGCAATCCTGGACGTAGAGGCAACGGGTCCTCCAAAACACCTCCACGGCCACCAAGACCTGCACGGCCAATGCCACGGCCACCACGCCCGCCACAGCGACGGACTATGCCATGGCCACGGGCGCCATTACCAACACCACTTGACGACGACATTGTTAGCTCAAACTATATCCAAATCAAAATAACACACATTATTCACAATAAATAGGATTAGTTTGCATATATACATTGGATTCAATATATGCATAAATAGAAAAACAAAAGGGGATAGAATTCAACACTATTATTACTGTACATAACCTTTGCGAACCAACGACTCAGAAGACCCAGATGCTCCGGGAACTACAACAGTCTCACCTCACCGTCATATACACCTGGCTTTCCCACTTACAGTACTACACATACCCTACACCTCCTATCTAGATACAGCCCAACATCACGGAGCTGCAGGCAGTCCCCACGTAGCCCGTGATGTTAGGCTGTACCTAATTAGGACGTGGGGCTCTGTATCAAAAACAAGAAAAAAAGGAAATACTTACATTTATTGTATATATAAATAAATAAAGTACCTAATAAAAGAATATATGTACACATATATAGATTGGATTCAATATATGCATAAATAAAAAAACAAAAGGGGATAAAATTCGACACTATTATTACTGTACATAACTCAGAAGACCTAGATGCTCCGGGAACTACAAGAGTCTCACCTCACCATCATATACACCTGACTCTCCCACTTACAGTACTACACATACGCTACACCTCCTATCTAGCTACAGTCCAACGTCACGGAGCTGCAGGCAGTCCCCACGTAGCTCGTGACGTTAAACTGTAGCTAATTAGGACGTGGAGCTCTGTATCAAAAACAAGAAAAATAAGAAAATGCCATTTATTCTATATAAAAAATAAAAAACTTAATAAAAGAATTTAATTTTCTATTTCCTCCTACAGCTACCTAGAAATAAAAGCATTTCTAAACAATGAAAGAATGGAAATACATACCTAGTACATTTTCTGTATGTCTATTATTTTCTTTATGAGCATATATTTTTATAAACTATGTGTACAAGTAAAATTCAAATTTATGAAAAACAAGAAAATAAGAGAATACTTACATTTATTCTATATAAAAATAAAAAACATACTTAACAAAAGAATTTAATCTTCTATTTCCTCCAATGGCTACCTAGAATAAAATCATTTCTAAACAATGAAAGAATGGAAATACCTAGTACATTTTCTGTATGTCTTCTTTTATGAGCATATATTTTATAAACTATATATATGTACAAGAAAAATTCAATATTATGAAAAATAAGATTTTAATGAAAGAAGGAACAATGCAAGTACCATCCTAACTACATCTTCACGTGTATATACAAAATCTCATCTCTCTAATTATTTTAAGCTCCTCCTACCTAGCTACAAATTAACATTTATATTTTCTCCATCTCTAAACCATAAAACAAAATCTAATCACAACAAATGAAGGGAGGATGAAGATTCCAACCTTGACAACACCTTGGAGGAGAGAAATCTTCACAAACTAATGAAGAAAAAAATCACAGCACCACCCTAGGCTTGAGTCGCCATGGACGGGAGGAGCTTGAGCTCGCGGGTGAGTACGGTTGAATGGCTCGAGTGGCAGGAGGAAGAAGGAGGTACGGTACTTATATGGATGCCGACCATTAGTCCCGGCTGGTATTACGAGCCGAGACTAAAGGGTACCCCTTTAGTCTCGACTCGTACCCCTTTAGTCTCGGCTCGTAACACCAGCCGGGACTAATGCTTTAGTCTCGGGTGGTGTTACGAGCCGAGACTATAGGGGTACCTTTAGTCTCGGCTCGTAACACCACCCGAGACTAAAGACCGGGGGCAATTATTGTCGAATGGAGTCGTTGGGAGCCCCCTTTTGTCACAGTTGGTAATACGAGCCAGGACTAAAGGTGGGCCGGCTACCGCAGCCATTTCGGGTCACGTCGACGAAATGCCTTTAGTCCCGGCTCCAAAGTTGAACCGGGACTAAAGGCCCGAACCAAAGCCTCGCTCTCTACCAGTGGGAGCATACACTCACCGAAGAGGTGAGGCTCTCAGCGAAGGTGCTCCCTGTGCCGTGGGTAACTTCTTTGCCGAGAGCCGAAAAGGCCTGGCTCTCGGCGAATTTGACGGACGGGAACGGCTGTAACGGCGTCGGGTGGGCGCCGTCAGCTGGATTCTTCACCGAGTGCCTGGGCTCACTTCTCCACCGTGGGCCGGCCCTTCGCCGAGAGGCGGAGCCCCCACGCTCTCGGCGAAGGCGCTCTGCGTCGTGGGCTCAAACTTCGCCGAGAGCGGGACCCAATGCTCTCGGCGAAGAGCGCCTGTGTCTAGAGCTGGGCCTTTGGCTCTCGGTGAAGCCGCGGGCTCGTTTCTGGTAGTGGTTGTGCATGATTTACACAACGAACTATGATTAAAGTCCATGTCATCACGCTATACATGGAACAAGGACCCACGTGTCCTAGTAATTATTAGTTTATCACCCAAGAAAAAAACATCGAGCAATCCCGATCTTCCCCGATCAGCCAGCCGTCGACGCCGCCATCTATTCCCCGATCCCCGTCCGCGCCGGCGGCGCACCTTCCCGATCCCTCGATCCCACGGGCCGTCCGCCATGGGGACGTTTGCCGGAGACAAGTGGAAGACAAGACTAGAAGAAGACGAAGACAAGGAGCTCGTCGACCGCATCAGCGACCTCCCAGACGCCGTCCTCGGCGACATCGTCACGCTCCTCCCCACCAGGGACGGCGCCCGCACGCAGGTGATCTCCTCCCGGTGGCGCCGCATTTGGCGCTCCGCTCCTCTCAACTTCGACTCCAACATGGACAACCCCCGCACCCTCCGCGGCAACATCTGCGACAGCGAGATCTCCGGCATCCTGTCCGCGCATCAGGGCCCCGGCCGCTGCTTCCGCCACGTGTTCGTCGAGTCGTCGTCGTCGACAGGGGATATGTTACCCTCGAAACTGGACCGCTGGCTCCTGTACCCCACCCTCGACAACCTCCAGGAGCTCGACTTCCACTACGGGTTCCCGAGTGCTCTGCCGCTGCCGGAATCGATGCGCCGCTTCTCTTCGACTCTCCGCGTCGCCAGCTTCGGCGGCTGCGCCTTCTCGGAGGAAAACGCCAGCGCGCCGCCGCTCCACTTGCCGGTTCTCAAGCAGCTGAGCCTTTGGGATTCCACGATCTCGGAGAGCTCTCTGCATGCCTTGCTCGCCGGCTGCCCTGTCCTGCAGAGCTTGCTGCTGTCTTGCAACAGCGGCTGCTCTAGTGTCCGAATTGTGTCTCGCACTGTTAGAAGCATTGGTGTGTGCCAAGGTCGTTGGGCAGACTACAGGTTGCAGCTCCTCATCTTGGAGGATGCTCCCTCTCTAGAAAGATTGCTTCTTTTTTCAAAAAAAAAAAAAACATGGCATTGGACATCTCGGTTATCTCGGCTCCAAAATTGGAAATTCTAGGGCCACTATCTGATGACTTCTCCGTAGTTGAGTTTGGCTCCACAGTTTTTGTGGTATAATCTGCGACTTCCTCACTTTCACCTTCACGAGGAATACCAAACCCCTTACTGATCATGATGTGCATTCTCTGCTTAACTCAGGGACCACTTGTTAGCGTCGCCACGGTGGTGCCCAGCGTGAAGATTTTAGCTTTAGTGAATGGGCATCTAAGTATGGATATGGTTATTGGCTCTCTGCAATGCTTTCCTTGCTTGGAGAAGTTGTACATCAAGGTGACTAAACAACCTCGTCACTTGCTATTGCTTCGATATATAGTTTGTTCGAAAGTTAATTAGCTTATCACTGTTTTTTGTTTGTTTTACTTTTCCAGACAACATTGGTGGGGCGGAACAAAGATAGCTGGAGCGATGAATACAAGAATCTTGTCAGTGCCCTTGATATTCGCGTGAAGAAAGTTGTTTTGTTAAACTATCGAGGCAACAAATCCCATGTTAGGTTTGCTAAGCTCTTTGTACTGAATGCACCAGTGCTAGAATCAATGGTTCTCGAGTTAGAAGAAGGGATGATAGTGCCTAGCACTGAGTGGATTGAGAAACAGCATAAGCGTCTACATACTAAAAATAGGGCTTGTAGGGGTGCACAGATTGATTTTGTGGGTCATAACGATAGATCTAGGTGGTTTGGCTATGAGAGTGAAGCACAACGAGTGATTCGATTACAAGAACATGATTTCTCAGCACCTGACCCCTTTGTATGGTTTCGTGACTGGCCCTGCTAGGCTAACCTGTTTTTACGGAACTTGATTAGTCACTTGTTTGCAGCGTCTTAATATCTGGTATCTCTGTTCCTAGTTAATTGTAATTTGTCAACAGGTGAAGTGATATATTCTGTTTTAATCAGACCACTGTTATTTTTTTATATGGTTATCATTGAAATGATTGCACATATTACATATGCTATGTTTCCTTCTAAACCCTTTGGCATCCATGCAAAAAGGAAACCTCTTTGGCCAGTTGGTGAGAACTTGACAGTATTATATGTTATGTAGAAGCTAATCCTATTCCATGCACTGTAGTAACAACTTGACCATTTGTGGAACTTTTGTGATGACCTGTTTCAAGTTTACTTTCTTTACCTGTACCGCAGACGTAGTGTAAACAATCTTGTTTATTTGATCTGCAATTAATTTCTTTTAACTCTACCTCTCATAACTCATTTGCCTATGCTACTGACGGTATACACCGATTAAGTTTACTTTCTTTACCTGTACCGCAGACGTAGTGTAAACAATCTTGTTTATTTGATCTGCAATTAATTTCTTTTAACTCTACCTATCATAACTCATTTGCCTATACACCGATTTTAACTATGCTACATGGTTTCACAAGTTTTCTTTGTTTTTCCCTCTCCATCTTTGTTTATGCATGTCTTTTAGAGACAAGCAGTGAGGGCATGCCTGTCTTTCTTTTTCTATTTATTTCCTTGGTAGAGGCCTGAAGCCCTGAAGGGGTAAGGAAATCACAGGTGAGATAATTATCAAATCCTGTGGTATATTACAAGTCCAGACCCCTTGATTATCTGTTTTGAGGTAGAATTAGGGAAATCATATCTTTGCAGGGTGATTATCTGGGAATTTTCTGCAGTGGAACTTGAAATTAACTGATTATAAATGTAAGCTGCATACAACTTCTAAGTTGAACCTAGATGGATATGTTGTGGACATGTGCCTATTGCATTCCCTGTCGTTCATCTTTCACCGTGACAATCAGCTGATGGTGTGTGTGGTTGAAGCGGTAGTTTCAGCATTTCCATATGCACCCTCCAAACTGAAACATATTTATATTCATTTTTTAGTGAAAAAATTTTCATGCATGCATTAATGTTCAGCTTTTGGTTTATCTCTAGAAGATGAAAATGTTTTTTGCCTACAACTGAGGATCAGGGTGACTGTTGTGTATGGAGAGTTTCTGAACAAGTTATGGGACAGTAACGAGCACTCAATCGTCGGGATATAAAAGATTCAGTTGAGAGGCAAATTTTTTTGTTAAGGTTAAAAATCTTTCAACTGAGAATCAAAATCTTTAGTCAACCTTCAAAATCTTTTGTCACCGAGTTTTCCAAAATTTCTACCTAAAACCATCCAAAACTCCAAAGAATGGACATGGCTAAATTACAGTTAGGTGTATTTTGAACCCATTACAGCCTATTTGTGTTCTTTCTTCTCCAAATCTCATTTCCCCTTCTGCGAGCTTCCCACCCCGCTAGCCGCCACCTCCTCCACCACCCAGACCAGGAGCTGCCACGCTGCCATTTTTCTTTTCAGGATCATTCAGAAGATTTGGTTGAGAGGTAAAAATTTGTTAAGGTTAAAAATCTTTCAACCGAGAATCAAAATCTTTTGTGTTGGAATTTTCCCAAAAATCCTGGTGCTCACACTTTTTTGTAGGATTTTCCCAGGACTTATCGGTGTTGTGCGTTAAGTGGTAAGAGCAACTCCAGCAATAACACCTATATAGACCACCCCTACTTTGTTCAATAGGGGCTGCAACTAACTTTTTGGGACTCTAATTTTGTGCTCAACTCCAGCAATAACCCCAACTCAGAAGCCCCTACTTTGGTCTAACAAGTGGGACCCACCCGTCAGTGAGCCATCCTTTTCTCCTTCCTGGTCTCTTCTCTCCTGCATCTCCATCCAACACGTCCCCTCTATCCTAGTGCTCTAGCTCCTGTGAGGTCCCGAGATCTGCCCAAGCTCCCACAGCATTCAACGCACTACGCGGGGCAGCCCGACCTCCGGCCGGGCGCAACACGTGCGAGCGCGAGCTCCAACCAGTCGCGTCGGCGACAGCTTGGGGAGCTCGATCTCCGGCGGATCTAGGCGGCCACATGCTTGCGGGGCCCTGACCCCCAGCCTTGGGCGGCGGCACGGGTGAGCTTGAGATCCGTTTGGGTGCAGACGAGCTCCACCTCCGACTAGCAAGCTCGAGATCCGTCCGGGCGCCACGAGCTCGAGATCCGTTCAGGCGCCAGTGAGATGAAGCTCCAGCGCGGCGAGGGCATGTGCGAGATCCGACGAGCTAGAGCTCCGACCGGGGCGCAGCGCTGGCGAGCGCAAGATCGGGCTGGGACGTGGCGCGGAGCTCCGGGAGGTGACGCCCAAGGCCGTAGGGCAGCGGATCTGGCCGGTGGCGGTCGTGGGAGGGACCGGCAGCCGGCGGGAGAGGAGCGGCCTCCGCTCGGTGGCGCGTGGTTGAAAATTGCCAACCACCGAGTAGGGGCCTCCTCTCTCCACCCGCAGGAGAAGGGGCCAGAGGGGAGCATTTGGGTGCCCAGCTAATGTTGGTGCCCGAGTACATGGCCTGCTAGACTGCGTTTTTTTACTTCTGGGCCTCTACTTTTTGAGTTGGGGCTCAAATAGGGGGGGGGTGTCTGCTGGAGTTGCTCTAAGCGGCGTTCCTGTGGACAACGAGGAGTCAATGGTGACTTCGGGAATCTTCTCTACCGGGTGGTCAGTCTTTCGGAGGTGCTCATAGGGGTAGGGTTTACGTACTGTGTTCATAGGGGTGAGTATGTGTGCGTGTTCTGAGAGTCTTCTAGAAAAAAGTCTTTTGTGTTAGAGATAACCAACCTTCCAAAATTTCTACCTAAAACCCTCAGAGACTTCAAAATAATTCCCTAAAAGAAGAGTCTAATGCAAAGAGCAAAGAACCCCCAACGTGGAATCATATCATCATATACAATTATGTGGATGGAACCCACTAAAAGGCATTAACTATATTTCTCTCAACATGCAACTCATCCACGGATCCACCTCACATGCCACATCATCATCCACTAGGCTATCAATTTATGTTTTCCACCGATTTTCTGTAACTATAGCTTCCATACGTCTTTACGAGTACCATACTCCAAAATTCCAACGATAAAAATATGTGAAACACTGGTGGAGAGCGAGCCTTTTGTTCGGGCCTTTAGTCCCGGTTCAACTTTGGAGCCGGGACTAAAGGCCTTTCGTCGACGTGGCCCGAAATGCTCGCTGTAGCCGGCCCCCCTTTAGTCCCGGTTCGTATTACGAACCGTGACAAAAGGGGGGGCTCCCAACGGCTCCATCCGACAAGAATTGCCCCCGGCCTTTAGTCCCGGCTGGTGTTACGAGCCGAGACTAAAGGGGGCCGGGACTAAAGGCCGGGGGCAATATAACGCCCGTACCTTCTTCTTCCTCCTGCCACCCGAGCCATTCACCAGAGCCACACCCGCGAGCTCAAGCTCCTCCCCTCCATGGCGACTCAAGCCTAGGGTGGTGCTGCGATTTTTTTCTTCATTAGTTTGTGAAGATTTCTCTCCTCCAAGGTGTTGTAAAGGTTAGAATCTTCATCCTCCCTTCATTTGTGGTGATTAAATTTTGTTTTATGGTTTAGAGATGGAGAAAATAGAAATGTTAATTTGTAGCTAGGTAGGAGGAGCTTAAATTAATTAGAGAGATGAGATTTTGTATATACACGTGAAGATGTAGTTAGGGTGGTACTTGCATTGTTCCTTCTTTCATTAAAATCTTGTTTTTCATAATATTGAATTTTTCTTGTACATATATATATAGTTTATAAAATATATGCTCATAAAAGAAGACATACCGAAAATGTACTAGGTATTTCCATTCTTTCCATTGGAGGAAATAGAAGATTAATTATTTAGTTAAGTATGTTTTTAATTTTTATATAGAACAAATGTAAGCATTCTCTTATTTTCTTGTTTTTCATAAATTTGAATTTTACTTGTACATATAGTTTATAAAATATATGCTCATAAAGAAAAAAATAGAAATACAGAAAATGTACTAGGTATGTATTTCCATTATTTCATTGTTTGCTTTTATTTCTAGGTAGCTATAAGAGGAAATAGAAGATTAAATTCTTTTATTAAGTATTTTTTTAGTTTTATATACAATAAATGTAAGCATTTTCTTTTTTTTCTTGTTTTTGATACAGAGCCCCACGTCCTAATTAGCGACAGTTTCACCTCACGGGCTATGTGGGGACTGCCTGCAGCTCCGCGAGGTGGGACTGTAGCTAGATAGGAGGTGTAGCGCATGTGTGGTACTGTAAGTGGGTGAGTGAGGTGTATATGACGGTGAGGTGAGACTGTTGTAGTTCCTAGAGCATCTAGGTCTTCTGAGTCATTGGTTCGTAAAGGTTATGTACAGTAATAATAGTGTTGAATTCTATCCCCTTTTGTTTTTTTATTTATGCATATATTGAATCCAATCTATATATATGTAGGTATGTGTACATATAGTTTATAAAATACATTGTTGAATTCTATGGCCCCTTTTATTTCTAGGTTGCTATAGGAGGAAATATAAGATTAAATTCTTTTATTAAGTATTTTTTTTAAGTTTTATAGATAACAAATGTAAGCATTTTCTTTTTTTCTCGTTTTTGATACAGAGCCCCACATCCTAATTAGCTATAGTTTAACATCACGGGCTACGTGGGGACTACCTGCAGCTCCGTGATGTTGGACTGTAGCTAGATAGGAGGTGTAGCGCATGTGTAGTACTGTAAGTGGGAGAGTCAGGTGTATATAACGGTGAGGTGAGACTGTTGTAGTTCCCGGAGCATCTAGTCTTCTGAGCTATGTACAGTAATAATAGTGTTGAATTCTATCCCCTTTTGTTTTTTTATTTATGCATATATTGAATCCAATCTATATATATATGTAGGTATGTGTACATATAGTTTATAATATATAGTGTTGAATTCTATGGCTCCTTTTATTTCTAGGTTGCTATTGGAGGAAATAGAAGATTAAATTCTTTTATTAAGTATCTTTTTAGTTTTATAGACAACAAATGTAAGCATTTTCTTTTTTTCTTGTTTTTGATACAGAGCCCCACATCCTAATTAGCTACAGTTTAACATCGCGGGCTACGTGGGGACTGCCTGCAGCTCCGCGATGTTGGACTGTAGCTAGATAGGAGGTGTAGCGCATGTGTAGTACTGTAAGTGGGAGAGTCAGGTGTATATGACGGTGAGGTGAGACTGTTGTAGTTCTCGAAGCATCTAGGTCTTCTGAGTCGCTGGTTCATAAAGGTTATGTACAGTAATAGTTCCCTTTTGTTTTTCTATTTATGCATATATTGAATCCAATGTATATATGCAAACTAATCCTATTTATTGTGAATAATGTGTGTTATTTTGATTTGGATATAGTTTGAGCTAACAATGTCGTCGTCAACTGGTGTTGGAAATGGCGTCCGTGGCCGTGGCATAGTCCGTCGCCGTCGCGGGCGTGGTGGCCGTGGCATTGGCCGTGCAGGTCTTGGTGGCCGTGGAGGTGGTTTGGAGGCCCCGTTGCCTCTACGTCCAGGATTGCACTTTCACCGCGAGATTACCTTGCCAATGGGTGATCCAGGACGTGTAGCTAACTTGGTAATATAGGAATTGAAATTAATTTGCTTTACATAGAACTTTTTTTCATTTCACATGGAAAATCTGTAATTTTAGTTACATATATAATTATTGTAGGTTCTCAACAATATCAGATGGCTCAGAGACATTATCGGGGATATGAATGGTACTCCTCCTATAGTGCAAACTGAGCACGTTGATGAGCACATGGCAAGAGTGTATATATCTTTCACCGTACCTACTCGATATGTAGAGTACGGCCAGTTGCTAGCAGGCGCACCACGCCCGATGGTTGCCATTGCAACAGTTGGCAAAACATCACCTATTCGGTTAACCCGAGAGAGGACTGCCGTGGAGAATTGTCTACAACAGCTCCAGAATAATGTTGGGTGCTTCGTGCTGAATCTTTCCTATTTTAAATTAAGGTAACTCGAGACGGGTGAAGGAACTGTGATTGAGACTACGGAGAGGCTTTGCAGGGCTCATCAAGATGTGGTAATATACATTTATATATAAAAGAATTTCTATTCATTATTAATTAATTTGTTTTTGGTACATATATCTCATCATCATCTGATTGTGTGCAGGATCACTCTGGTTCTACCTATGCTTTAATTAGCTTCCGTGCGATTCTGAATCAAGTCGTGGAAAGAGTTGGGGTGGATTACTATGGTGGGGAGCCGTTTTTCACCAACAATTGGAAGTGTCAAGCAATTCTAACTTTCTACAAGCCAGCAGAACCCGAGGCTCCATTGTTTGATGTCTGCAGTGGTGTTTGTGACACTCCTCCGCAAGCGGAGGAGAGTGCACTAGTACGCGCTCTAGCTTATTTTGAGGGAGTTCTAGGCTGGAGGGTTGCAGACATTAACCATGTTTCATATCTGCAAGCGCGTGTTGCTCATCAGTAACATTATGCATGCATGGATCAGGCTTTGTACCGTACCCTATTATGTGAACTTGTATTAATTATTAGCTAGCTATGTGAACCTTTATGAACTTATTATCAATTATTGTTAATTACGTACTTTATTATGAATTCATGTGTTTGAATTCATACGCGAATTTATAAATGTGTTTGAAGCAGAGGTTCAAAAGCTAGAAACTGACCAGCTTCAGCTTGGGACCATCAGGTATTAATTAATGTCGTGCCTTGTAATAACCATCAGGTGACCTCTGTACGTATACGTAAGCCATTGTAGTTATATGGATCATTATATCAAAATAGTAATATTTGTTTCAACTCTTGAAATATAATATGTGCATAGAAAAGTAGGTATTTTTTTGTGTTAACATAATATAATTTTGCATGGCACAAATATTTTGACTAATGAATTTTTTTAAATGTTGAAAGTAAAAAGAATAACATAAATGAGCAAGGAAAAGAGAAAAAGCCCGCGAATGAGATGAATGAGATAAATGAGCAAGGAAATGAGCATGTTGATCATTCAAAGACAATACGCGAATTCATAAATTTGTTTAAACCAGAGATTTTTCTGAGTAGGTTTACTAATATTTTCAATTTAATTTATTTTCCCCTTCAAATTGTAAACAAAAAATAGTAATATTTGTTTCAACTCTTGAAATAATATGTGCATAGAAAAGTAGGTATTTTTTTGTGTTAACATAATATAATTTTGCATGGCACAAATATTTTAACTAATGATTTATTTTAAATGTTGAAAGCAAAAAGGAATGACATAAATGAGCAAGGAAAAGAGAAAAAGCCCGCGAATGAGATGAATGAGATAAATGAGCAAGGAAATGAGCATGTTGATCATTCAAAGACAATACGCGAATTCATAAATTTGTTTAAACCAGAGATTTTTCTGAGTTGGTTTACTAATATTTTCAATTTAATTTATTTTCCCCTTCAAATTGTAAACAAAAAATAGTAATATTTGTTTCAACTCTTGAAATAATATGTGCATAGAAAAGTAGGTATTTTTTTTGTTAACATAATATAATTTTTCATGGCACAAATATTTTAACTAATGAAATTTTTTTAATGTTCAAAGCAAAAAGAATGAGATAAATGAGCAAGGAAAAGAGAAATATTAATTTCCTGCGCAAAATTCCCCTTTAGTCCCTGGTGGTGTTACCACCCGAGACTAAAGGCCCCCCTTTTGTCACGGGTGGTAACAGCACCCGTGACAAAAGGGCGAAAATTCGCCTTCAGGCATCCCGCGCGAAATTCCCCTTTTGTCACGGGTCGTGAGGCCACTCGTGACAAAAGGGGGGGCTTTAGTCTCGGGTGGTAACACTACCCGGGACTAAAGGTCCTTTTGTCACAGTTTGTAATACGACCCGTGACAAAAGGTGGGGGTTCTATATAAGCCCCGTCGCCTTCCAGAGCAATTAGCTGTTTTCCCCCAAATCGCGTCGTTCTTCCTCCGTCGTCGTCGCCGCCGCCTCTCCTTGCCGCGCCCGTCCCCGACGCGCCCCTCTTCTCCGACGCGCCGCTCCTCCCCGACACGCCGCTCCTCCCCGACACGCGCGCAGCGCCGTCTCCCGCCGCCGGCGAGCTCGGCCGCGCCGACGGCCGCCATCCCCGTCCCCAGCGCGCATCTCCGTCCCCGACGCGGCGGCCCTCCCCGACGCGGCGGCCCTCCCCGACTCGCCGCCCCCGCCGCCCCCCGCCCCCCGGCCCTGATCCCTCCTCGGCGGCGACCGCGCGCCGGCCCGCCTCCTCGGCGGCGACCCCCGGCCCTCCTCCTCGGCGGCGGCCTCCTGCAGCCGGTATGCTGCGCCGCCGCCGCCGACGCCTCCGCTTGCCGGCCCCCCTCTGCGGCCGCCGGCCGGCGTGCGTGTGCCCGATGGCAGGCCGGGGCGCGGGGGGTTTCGCCTTGCTGACGTCAGCATTTTTAATTAATTTTATTTGATTTAGTTTATGTTTTGATATTAATTAGAAATTATAATTGTGTGTAAATGTTTAATATGAAATTTTATTATAGGAATAGAAAGAAAATTCAATTAGAAATTTGTATAATTTTGTGTGTATATTTGTGTACCATAATCTAATTGTGTTTTTTAGTTTAATTAAATAGTAATGCTTTGTATATTTTTGTGTGTATATTTGTGTACCAAAATCTAATTGTTTTGTAATATATAATTTCATAGTTTTGAGTATTTGAGTTATTAATTGTTTTCTAATATATATATGTAATTTTGAGTTCTTAATTGAGTATTTGAGTTCTTAATTGTTTTCTAATATATATGTAATTTTGAGTTCTTAATTGAGTATTTGAGTTCTTAATTGTTTTCTAATATATATGTAATTTTGAGTTCTTAATTGTGTATTTGAGTTCTTAATTGTTTTCTAATATATATGTAATTTTGAGTTCTTAATTGTGTATTTGATTTCTTAATTGTTTTCTAATATACAATTTCATTAGTTTGGTACTTCTGAAGTCGACGACTGCCGCGTCGTCTCGAACAAGTGACTTCCCGTCACCTCTGTCATTCTCCCGCACGGCGCCGCCATCAACAACCATCGTCCGTCCACAAGTTAGTAGAAATATTTTAACTGTTTATTCAAGAAAATTCGTATTAAATACTTGTTCATTCTAGAAATTCATAGAAAAACTTGTTGCTTATTCTAGAAATTCAAAGAAAATTCTTGGTAAATACTTGTTTACTCTAAAAAGTTTTAGAAATTGTTGAAAATTACATAAATTCATAGAATATTCTTGTTTATTATAGAAATTTATAGAAAATTCTTGTTTATTATAGAAATTCATAGAAAATTCTTGTTTATTCTAGAAATTCATATAAAAACTTGTTGCTTATTCTACAAATTCAAAGAAAATTCTTGTTTAATAAAGAAATTCTTAGTAAATACTTGTTTAATCTAGAAAGTTTTAGAAATTGTTGAAAATTACATAAATTCATAGAATATTCTTGTTTATTATAGAAATTCATAGAAAATTCTTGTTTATTCTAGAAAATCATATAAAAACTTGTTGCTTATTCTAGAAATTCATAGAAAAACTTGTTGCTTATTCTAGAAATTCATAGAAAATTCTTGTTTATTCCAGATGGATGACAACCATGACAACTTTATGGCCGACATTATAGCTAGTGGTACAATTGCAACCTTCACCGAGGAGGAGTGTAGTCAGGCGGACATGTACTTGAACATACCTCCGAATGAGGACACTACTGCCCCTGTCATGGACACAACAGCTAATATTGAGGACAATTCTAGAAACAATGAGGAAAGTGTTGTGAATGAAAGTATTGAATGTTCCCACGAGGCATATATATATATATATATATATATATATATCATGCATTAACTTCATAGTTCTTATTTTTCTAACCTCAATTCTTAGGTACTAATTAATTAAATAACGAATCAGCTGCAACATGTAGGCTTCAGCCTCCACATCAAAAAAGACAAAGAGAGGGCGTACACAAGTACTCACCGGCCATGTCATGTATCAGATCACAGAAGTATCAGATGATGGCCAACCATGTGCTCCAAAAAAAAATCAAGGACAAGTATGTGTCACAGTGTGGGGCCATTGTAAGGGATAACGTGCCCATCAGCTACAGAGAATGGAAGGGAAAAACAGATAATCCACACGTGGTTCCAGACTCAGTGAAAAATTTGTTGTGGGATGAAATCCTAAAACACTTCACACTTCCTGAAGGTGTTGAACCAGCCAATGTGAAGCGTTGGACTCTCACGAGGATGGCAACACAATTTCAGAAGTTCAAACAGCAACTCGATAAAGATTATATCAAGAAGAATCAAACTCCAAATTGGATTGAATATCCCAAGTTAAAAGAACACTGGACGTCCTTTGTGGAATACAAGAAAAGTGAAGATTTCGCCAAGGCGAGTGCACGAGGGAAGCAAAGTCGTGCTAAGAAGGAGCACGGCCATCATCTTGGTCGAGGTGGATATGCATTTGCATTTCCCAAGTGGCGGAAGATGGAAGAAGACCTTGTCGCACAAGGTACCATACCAGCGGTCGTTGATTGGCCCGAGCGAGTGAAGAATTGGTATTATGCTCATGGAGGCACAATTAACTCCGAAGATGGTACCCTTGATTACCCACCCTCGTTACGAGAGACTGCACATGAAATATTGAAAATACTTGAAGATGTCAGAGCAGGCAGAGTGAAGGTTGACAGAGAGATCGATGAGCTCACTATGGCGCTCAAGAATCCTGAACACCCAGGACGTTGCAGGGGCTTCGTGGTGGTACCATGGAAATTTGGCTTCAGGGGAGACATTGCCACCTATCGAAGCCGCAGAAGAAGAAGAGAGCGCGAAGAGGAGGAACGGCGGCAAGAGTTAGAAAAAAGACTTAAAGAACACGACGAAAAGTTGACGGCAGATATTGAACGGCGAGTGGCTGCCGCTGTAAATGAGATGGCCCCAGCACAAGGACTGCCTCTAGTACAAGTTCCTTCTGCTCACAAAAGCAGTTGTGCTTCCGCGGTGGTTCCCGAAGAGCAAAGGGCAATAGAAGGAGTTCAAGTGGATAGCCAATGGTACCCTGTGGATGACATCTGTCGGCGCACCAGATGTGAGATTCACAAGCCATTCGGCAACATCAAAATGAAGGTATGTCTAATTCATGCTTTTATTACCTCAATAATTGATCATATATATTACTTTGATTTTTGTGGACAGGCATTCACAATGCTAATAATAACTAATTAAATATTTATTCTCAGGTGGCGGACGGAAGTGCTTTTGCACAGTTTCCTAGACAGATGAGCCACGACATGCCGATTCCAGCTGGCTACGCCTCAGTTAGCGTAGAGAGGATATGTCAACCTGATTTTGAGGAGCTAGAGATAGATATCCCAGGAGGTGACGGGGAAAAGACACTTAAGGATGCGCTACACGGTATCATATTATGGCCAAAACGTTACATCGTCATAATCCCTGAGAATGATGGATCTCCAAGAGACCACCTGGAGCCGGGGCAGCCATCGTCTCCGGGGCCGTCATCGGCACTACCTGCTCGCTCACCTTCTCCGCAACAACCATACGACAATTCGGGTGAACAGAGCTCCAGCGATCACGATGATGACATCCCTCCCAATTCACCTCAGCAACCATTCGCCACAAGCTCTCGAGCGTAATCTTTCAGGTCGGTGCAACCACCAAAGAAAAAACGAAAACGATCAGCAAAGAAAAAGCCAGAGGCAAAGACAGATGAAGAAACAGAAGGGTCTGTACAGAAAGAAGTCAAGGACTTCTTTGAAAAAGCGAAAGAAAGAAGAAAACAGGAAGAGCTGGAGGCCAAAAAAAATGAAGGTCGTAAGGAGAGACTCAAGGCTTTCATAGACGATAAGGAAACAAAAAGGAGAAGGAAACAGCCGTTGAAAACGGACTATGAGCGTTCGGTGGACAAGTCTTATGCTAAGAAGAAACAACGAGGGTCGCCGAATAGTTACATCGAGCAAATACCTGTGTCGACATCGGGGACCGCCACCAGAGACAAGAACAAGGAGATTCCTGCGTCGACGTCGGGGACCGCCGCCCCAGACAAGAATGAGGAGATTCCTGCGTCGACGTCGGGGACCGCCAGAAACATCGAGAAAATACCTGCATCCACGACCCATCAGACTAACTTGTTTGCGGGCATCAGTCCACAAGTGCAAAACGCTATTGACGACATGGGTGAAGAGGAACTGGCTCAGGTCATTAGCTTTTTTGAACAAACAAAGCTGCCTATTGGTGGTCTTATCGGCCTTGAAGACCTACCAGTGGATAAAAATCAAGAATTTAGATGGCGCTTTGAGCTAGGAAAACCTCTAGTGAAGCTAGAATTGGTCAACAAGCTCCCAACTAAGATGCGCAGATTTCATGACTGGTACTTGAAGAAGTCAGCTGAGGGCCTGGAGATGTTTGGTATGCTCGTGAGACCTGGAGATTTTTCCCTTCAAAACGAGAAGGTGGCCTGGCTCTGATTCGCTGATATCTATGAAATTTACCATCTGGACGCCCTGAATACCGATCTTATGATGGTCTGGTGTCTGTAAGTGACATATTTTCATATGTTTATAAATAACTTTATTACATTTGTCGATCTACTAATTAACATTTGACTTTCTTCTTGTGTAGCCTGCAACTTATTGAGATGGGAAGGAAGGGTTATTCAAGAATTGCTTTCATGGACCCATCAAAAGTTAACGCAGATGAGATTAAAAACCAACGAAAAACAACAATCGAGACCATTTTTAGGCACTTAGATGAGTTTCATTACAAGAACCTTATACTACTACCTTACAACTTCAAGTAAGTACGATTGTCATCTAATTATCATTGCTAATTCTATTTAGTCAATTCTAATCTCCATGAGGATGCATACAGATTCCACTGGGTTCTACTCATAATCAGTATCGACAATAGCAACATCAATGTGTATGATTCATTGAGAAAAGATCGCTCAGAATACTAAGACCTTGAAGATGTATTCCACGAGTAATAATTCTATCTATGACATTTTCTTTAATGCAATATATATATTTAGCTTTTATACTAACATATTTTATCTTTTATTATTTTGCCTCAGAGCTTGGACCATGTTCATTGCAAAGCACCAAGGAGCATTTCAACCCAAAATTAGATGGGTGTATGATTTTCCGGTACGTATACAAATAACAACTTCAGATTGGGAATATTTAAAATGTATAACACTACAATTTCATATTCTGTTCTTCTCTCCAATTTAGTGTTTGAGACAAGAGCAAGGAAATAATTTATGCGGGTACTACGTTTGTGAGTTCATACACCATCACAGTGGCAACGCGGATGATGATAGTGTAAGTAAAATAAACCTATTAATAATACATCATTTTTATCCTTTTTGTATATTTAATCGCTTGCTGTATTATATCAACCTATTTGCAAATTACAGAGGATTATAAAAAGGGACGCACTCATTGAGAAGGATCGTCTCTTGGCAATTCAAGAAGCTCTCGTGGGATTCCTCATGGACAAGGTGGTTAATCCACAAGGAAAACATCATTATGACAACCATCCAATTGACCGACTCACCTCCGAGGAAAGCTAAATGAGACTAGAAATTTGAACTGAATGATATTTTGATGTATATATACTATATGGGGTTTTGATGTATATATACTAGTTTAAGAAAATACTATTTATTTTCATGTGTATAAAATATTATGTGTATATACATTTATAAGTTTATATATGTAGATATATACGGTTTAATTTATATATAAGTCTAGACTAACTGCGTATATGGTATATATAGACAGGTATATACCTATATACATGTTCAAATAAGTATACGTGCATATACGGGTTAGACAACAATTAGAATATACGCTCAAATCGAAAACAAAAAAAAAAGAGAAACGAGACCCTTTAGTCTCGGTTGGTATTACCAACCGAGACTAAAGGGGGTGGGCGCAGGTGCAGGCGTGCCCCCCCCCCTTTAGTCTCGGTTCGTAATACCACCCGGGACTAAAGGATCCTTTAGTCCCGGTTGGTTCAACCGGGACTAAAGGGGGGGGCCTTTTGTCTCGGATCTTTAGTCCCGGTTGGACTTGAGAGACCTATACCCCTCTCCAACCGGGACTAAAGCCCCTCTCCCTACCAGTGAAAGATAACAATTATTTTCTCTCAACAAACATAATATATTTTTATATGTAGTGTCATTTGTAAAAGAATGTTGCAAAACGATCACCTTAGTTTATACTTTCAAATTTTCATCTTACAACTTTATTTAAGAATTTCCGTAGCAACGTGGGTTTTTTTGTAAAAAATCGTGGAATCTTGAAGCCTACTGTTTACAAAACTTGCTTAAAAAAACTGTTTATGAAACTTTTTAGAAGTACTGTTCGTTTATTTATCTCTAGCGGGGCCCACACCTTTTCTTTCTCTGCGTCCATAATCTCAACCGACGCCATTATTATTATTATTATTATTATTATTATTATTATTATTATTATATATAACAAATCACACTAAAGCAAGGAAAACCCCAATCACCGTCATCGCCGGCGGTGCACCTTCCCGATTCCCCCGATCCCCACTGGCGCCGGCGTTCCGCCATGGAGACAGTCGCTAGAAGCAAGCGGAGGAGGAGGACGAAACCCGAGGGAGAGGAAGAGCCCGACGGCGACCGCATCAGCCGGCTCCCCGACAGCGTCCTCGGCGACATCGTCACGCTCCTCCCCACCGTGGACGGCACTCGCACGCAGGTGCTCTCCTCCCGGTGGCACCACATCTGGCGCTCCGCCCCTCTCCACCTCGACCTCGTCGAACACACCACCAGATGGTTCCTGGATTTATATAATTAACCAAATCTCCAGAAAAACTGTTAGTGGCACCCTATTCTAAATTGATATTAACATTTATGCCCTTTTCCCATGTTTAGTTGACGTATAAATATATAGGATAAGATGTGTCAACAAACTCCCCCAAGCTTACCCTTTGCTAGTCCCTAGCAAAGATATGCTTTCGCAGGATCAGGAGTTGCTACAACGCTTTCACACCTCAAAAGTACTATGGTTTTCAAAAACCAATTCTCCTCAACAAGATTGCTCTCTCTTACCTTCAACCTTTAAGCATAGCCTTTTCATAAATCTTGAGCAAATAAAAGACAAAACAATCAAGTCAAGCAGTATATCTAATTCTTTAATCAGCTATCATCCTGGGGTTTTGCACATTTTTCAGATAAAACTCAGAGATCCTGTGTATGACTGTAAGGAATCGGATGCTCATAGCCTAAGAGGGGGAGGGGGTGAATTAGCCAATATAAAACCTTAACCTATGGCTTCACTATGTTTGCATAAAGATAAACTAGAACATACTATCTAGATGTGCAACTAGGGTTGTTCTAGTGTGAAACTCCCATCCCAAAACAAGGTTTGCAACCTATAGCCAATCCTAGCATGATACTACTCTAGGAAAGTAAAGGTAAGCAAAGATTGCAAAAGAGTAAATGCGGAAACGTAATGGGGATGAGAGGAAGCAAACTCTTGACACGCGATTTATCCCGTGGTATCGGTAGTGTCGGGGACGGCCATAAGGGTCCCCCAATAACCGGGGAGAAGCCCTTTTTTCGCAAATAACAAAAACACAAACGAACTCACGAATTGTAAATTACACCTCGCGCAATCACGGCCTGGTGACAGGAGCCCAAGGCCCTGGCGACCTCAGCGGCCCACCAAGCGGTCGGCCCCGGCACCCCTCGGGCGAAACTCCGCCTCGCTCGAGAGGCCCGGCGCCGTACTACCGAAACTCCGCCTCGCTCGAGGGCGGGACGCCCCCTCGGGCGAAACTCCACCTCGCTCGAGGGCTGGACGCCCCCTCGGGCGAAACTCCGCCTCGCTCGAGGGTTATGCGCACCCTCGGGCGGGTCTCCGCCTCGCTCGAGGGCTATGCGCACCCTCGGGCGGGTCTCCGCCTCGCTCGAGGGTTATGCGCACCCTCGGGCGGATCTACGCCTCGCTCGGGGGTCTCGCGGGTCCGCTGCTCCCGCACCCACTCCCCCGACCGGAGCATTAAAAGCTCTGGCACGTCGCGGGCGCCTGGGTCAAGGACGAATCCCCGCCACGGCGACCCTCTGACACCGCCTGGGAATCATATCCCGGCGCTGTTTCGCCAACCCCCCTGGTGAGGCCATCCCCGCCACTGTGCAGCGCTGTGCGGTAAGGCCAATGTCAACTCCGTGACACTGTACCACCCACTCCCGTACGGTCGGCGCGCCGCACCCTCGAAAGAGGACAGCAGAACCCTCGAAAAAGGTACGAACGCCTGTCCCGCGCCCGCACGGGACGACGCGGTGACGTCGGACCAGTGGAGTGCGTCTTCTCCGTCACCTCCACCCGGTGCGGCCATCCCCGCCGCTGTGCCACCAACCCGGGCACTGCAGCGCCATTCCTGGCACTGTGGGGGCACGGGACAGCGGGGCGGTGCCACACCGGCTACTGTGCGACCCCCAGTCCTCCGTCAGCCCAACCCTCGAGCTGACGTACGAACAACGACCAAACAAGAGGATCCCACGCCACTACCCTCGAAGCCGCTCCTGGACGGACACAGGACTCACTACGACGTCCCGCTAGAAGCAAGATTCGCCAGGACGGCCATCCACTCCATGGCACTGTACACCATACCGCCACACGTAGTTAGAACTGTGCGGCACAATTGTAAGCCGCCTCCCCTTGGCCTATAAAAGGAGGGGGCGGTCCCCTGGCCGCAAGGGGGGGAGGACGGATAGCGCACACTTACACGATTTCCGCCTTCACGACGATATTGGCATCCTACCTCAATCAAACCTCAGGGACCTGGAGGCACTACCTCTTCTCCCGCCACGCTTGTAGCTCCCCTCTGCAAGCACCACGGTGCAGCGCAATACAGTGCCTCGAGCACACCCCTGCTGGATGTACAGCCCCGGCCGGAATCAGGATAAAACTCGTGTCACTTAGTTGCTTAGCACCGGCCATCGAGAGATAGATCTCAGCGCTCGTACTAGTTAGTGTCGGGACTACTTTCCGCACCGACAGTTGGCGCGCCAGGTAGGGGAACTGCGCTGAAGATCAGCTTTCCACCAGCCATCTCGATGGTGATCCGCACCGAGTACAGGTCCCAGAGGTACTCCATGGGCAGCTCGGACCCCCTCCCAGCCGGATACAAAATCCGGTTCGGGAGCCTGAACTTCCAGGCCACGGGGAACGGCTACCTCATGCGCATCACCAACCGTGCTGAGCTCCACCTGTGGCGGTCGACCGGGCCAGGACCGGTTCCCACCACGCCTGCTGCTGACGCTCCAGCGCCCGCACAGGCGGACGCAGCGGGCCCTTCAGCACCTCGACGCCGACGGCGTTCTAGCCAGCGCTCGCACCAGGCGCGAATGGAATGACGTCGGGCCGCGCGCGCCGCAGCACAACGCGACGCACCCGCCAGCGGGACGACGGCGACACCCACAGGGGAGCGCGTGGCCCCCGAGCCGTAGTTCCCCTACGGGATGCGTAACACCACGGCTGCCTACGCTTCGTCCGCTAGCACCGACGTGGCGGCGTACGAGGACCTGCCCGGCCACCACCTGCTCGCGGTCAGGAACCTCATCGCCACCACCAACGACGAGTCATACCACGGCTCCGCCAGCGAGCTGCCACCCGCCACCTCACACGGGTACGCGGAATGGGATTTCTCCGGTGTGCCGGACCCAGTGATGTTCCAGCGGTTCCTCGACGCCGTGGACTACTGGTTCGGCTGCTCCGACGACTCCAGCGCCGGGAGCTACGACCCCGCACACGAGTGCTTCATGGTCGCCATCGGTGACTTGGTCGACGGCACGAGCGTGGCGGGGGCTGACGACGGAGAAGCCCCCCAAAACCAGGGGACCAGCGTACCCCGGAACCCGGGGCCAAGCGCACCTCCCACCTCGCCAACGAGGGGCGCCGACATCAATGCGTAGCTGGCTCAAGCGCGCGAGCTCGAGGTTAAGCTCGCGGAGGAGTACCACGCGGTACGACTGCTTCGCGCCTCCATTGCTGGAGAGGCTTCCGCACGCGGCGAACGCGTGCGCGAGCTAGGCAAGCAGGCCCGGGAGCGCATCAACGCCGACTTCAACGTCGACAACCTGAACACGCCCCCGCGTGCTAGTCAGAAGCTCATCGCAGCTGCGACGCTGCTCCGAGCCATGCCCGCGCCCTCGACGCCCGAGGCGCGAAACCTGCACCGCGAGGCACAGGTGCTTATCGAGCAGGCGGCCGTGCAACAGGCCGAAAGCTCGGCGTCCCGCATACGCCAGCAGGGCAGCGCGCGGGACGACGGCGGCACCCAGGGCCAAGAGGCGTCCGTCCACACAGATGGCGCGGTGGGGCAGCCGGCCAACCAGGGACGAACGCCGGTCAGGGAGCGGATCCTTGATACGCGCGGACAGGTTCAGGACGGCGACGCCCACAACGTCATCAATGCTCGCCGAACGGGCAACGCAGAAGCGAGGGCGGCAGCAAGCTACCACCCCCGGCGGGGCGGGCGCTACGACAGCCGTGAGGATCGCTCGCCGACGCCGGAGGCTCCGGGGACCCGCGTGTTCAGCCGGGAGATCCGCACGGCAAGCTTCCCTCAGCGCTTCCGCCAGCCCACCTCGATCGACAAGTACACAGGGGAGACGGACCCTCGTGTATGGCTCAACGATTATCGCCTGGCATGCCAGCTGGGCGGCGCCACAACTGATGAAGTGATCATCCGTAACCTGCCGCTGCACCTCGCGGACTCAGTCCGGACATGGCTCGAGCATCTACCGCCCAGTCAGATCCACAACTAGGACGACCTGGTTCGCACGTTCGTGGGGAACTTCCAGGGCACGTACGTGCGCCCCGGGAACTCCTGGGACTTACGGGCGTGCACCCAGAAGCCCGGCGAGTCGCTCCGGGACTTCATACGGCGCTTCTCCAAGCGCTGCACCGAGCTCCCGAGCGTAGCTCAGTCTGAGATCGTGCATGCCTTCCTCGAGGGTACAACCTGCCGGGACCTCGTGCGCGAGCTTGGGCGAAGCCTGCCGATCGACTCCAACGAGTTGTTCGATATCGCCACCAGCTTTGCTTCCGGCGTGGAGGCGGTGGGGGCCATCTTCGATGGCAAGAAAGGCAAGCGCGTGGACGACGCGCCTGCGGAGGGCAGCAAGTCCAAAGACTCCCAGCAGAAACACAAGCGGGGCAAGAAGGGCAAGAAGCCTCGCCACGACGCGCGCGCACAGGGGCATGACAACAATGGGGACGAAGCCCTCGCAGTCGACCCGGCCCGAAAGGGTCCTCGAGCGGCCCCTCGAGGCCCCGGCGTGTTCGATGACATGCTGAAGAAGCCATGCCCATACCACAAGACACCGGTCAACCACACCCTCGAGCAGTGCGACATGCTCAAGAAATACTACAGCCGCGCCGCCGCGAGGGATGGCGAGGCCAAGAAGGACGGTGGTGACGGGGACGCCGGCGGCTTCCCAGTGGTGGAGAACGTCTTCCTCATCTTCGGGGGACCGACCGTGGACATGTCCAACAGCCAGCGCAAGCGGGAGCGGCACGAGGTCCTCGCTGCGGAGAAGGCTCCCCCCACCTTCCTCGACTGGTCGGGGGACGCCATCACCTTCAGCCACGAGGATCACCCGAACCGCATCCCCAACCCAGGCCAGTACCCGCTGGTTGTCGACCCGGTCATCGGCAACTCGCGGTTCTCCAAGGTGCTGATGGACGAAGGCAGCAGCCTCAACATCCTCTACGCGCATACCCTGCGGCTGATGGGGATCGGGTTGGACCAGCTGCGGCCCAGCACGACGCCGTTCCATGGCATCGCGCCAGGCAAGCGCATCCAGTCCCTCGGGCAGATCGACCTGCCAGTTTGGTTTGGCACGCCGAACAATTTCCGCAAGGAAATCCTCAGCTTCGAGGTGGTAGGGTTCAGGGGCGCGTACCATGCCATTCTTGGGCGTCCGTGTTACGCCAAGTTCATGGCGGTCCCGAACTACACTTACCTCAAGATGAAGATGCCAGGACCAAAAGGCGTCATCACCGTGGGTTCATCGATCGAGCACGCGTTCGACTGCGATGTCGAGTGCGTAGAACACGCCGAGGCGTTGGCGCTGGACGAAGCGCTCGTCGCGAACCTGGAGAAGTTGGTCAACGAGGACCTAGACTCCGCTGCCAAGCATGCCGGCAGCTTCGAGGCTGCTGAGCAGACCAAGGAGGTGCCCCTCGACCCTGCTGCCCCCGAGGGCAAGGCGTTGAGGGTCAGTTCCGCCCTAGACCCGAAATAGGAAGTGGTGCTCGTCGACTTTCTCCGCGCCAACACCGACATCTTTGCGTGGAGCCCCTCGGACATGCCAGGCATCCCGAGGGAGGTCGCTGAGCACTCCCTTGACATCCTACCTCACTCCCGGGCCGTGCAACAACGGCTGCGGTGCTTCGACGAAGAGCGGCGCCAGGCGATCGGAGTAGAGCTGCGAAAGCTCCTCGAGGCCGGATTCATCAAGGAAGTCTTTCACCCTACGTGGCTAGCTAATCCTGTACTAGTTAAGAAAAAGAATGGGAAGTGGAGGATGTGTGTAGATTACACCAGTTTAAATAAAGCATGTCCCAAAGTTCCTTTTCCTTTGCCACGAATTGATCAGATTGTTGACTCAACTGCGAGGTGTGAGCTTTTATGTTTCCTTGATGCCTATTCCGGGTACCACCAAATAAAGATGAAGGAGTCGGACCAACTCGCGACCTCCTTCATCACGCCGTTCGGGATGTTCTGCTACGTGACGATGCCGTTTGGCATCCGAAACGCAGGTGCAACGTACCAGCGATGTATGCAGCATGTTTTCGGAGACCACATCAGGCGGACCATTGAGGCATACGTAGACGACATAGTTGTGAAGACTAGGAAGGCGGACGACCTAGTTAATGACCTGCGCGTCGCATTTGACTACCTGCGGGCCAACGGGGTGAAACTGAACCCCGAAAAATGCGTGTTTGGGGTGCCGTGTGGCATGTTGTTGGGGTATATCGTTTCCCAGCGAGGCATCGAGCCCAACCCCGAGAAGGTCGCAGCCCTCGACCGGATGGGACCGATTCGAGACCTCAAAGGGGTCCAGAAAGTGTTGGGGTGCCTTGCCGCCTTGAGCCGCTTCATTTCGCGGCTCGGCGAAAAGGGCTTGCCCCTCTACCGGCTCCTGAAGAAGCACGAGCGCTTCTCCTGGACCGTCGAGGCCCAGGAGGTGCTGGATAAACTCAAGATGACACTCGCCCACGCGCCAATCCTAACGCCGCCCCAGAGTAGCGAGCCTCTGTACCTCTACGTCGCCGCGACCACCCAGGTGGTCAGCGCGGTCATCGTGGTGGAGCGTACGGAGGAAGGACACGCCTTACCAGTCCAAAGGCCGGTGTATTACATCAGCGAGGTGCTGTCCGAGACTAAGGCACGATACCCACAGATCCAGAAGCTGCTCTACGCGGTGGTGCTCGCACGACGCAAGCTGCGGCACTACTTCGAGGCCCACCTGGTCACGGTGGTCTCCTCGTTCCCGTTGGGGGAGATCATCCGTAACCCGGACGCAGCGGGCAGGATCGCCAAATGGTCCGTGGAGCTCATGGGCGAGACACTCACCTACGCACCGCGCAAGGCGATCAAATCCCAGATCCTCGCGGATTTCGTGGCCGAGTGGACGGATACGCAGCTGCCGCCGCTGCAGATTCAGGCCGAGTGCTGGACCCTCTACTTCGACGGGTCAGCAATGAAGACAGGGGCAGGCGCGGGCCTGCTCTTCGTCTCACCCCTCGGGGAACATATGAGGTACGCGATACGCCTACATTTCCCCGCGTCCAACAACATGGCAGAGTACGAGGCCGTTCTCTGCGGCCTCCGAATTGCCATTGAGACAGGCATCAAACGCCTCGACATCAGGGGAGACTCGCAGCTCGTGATCGACCAAGTCATGAAGAACGCGAGTTGCCACGATGACAAGATGGAGGCCTATTGCAACGCCGTGCGCGCCCTCGAGGACAAGTTCTACGGCATCGAGCTCAATCACGTCCCCCGCAGGTACAACGAGGAGGTGGACGAACTCGCCAAGATCGCGTCAGGGCGAATCACCGTTCCCCCGAACGTTTTTGCGCGAGACGTCGTGAAACCGTCCGTCAACCTCGGACCGTCACCCTCGAGCCAGGAGGAACCCTCGGGGGCTCCCTCGAATCCAGCGGACGCGGAGCCCATGGATGAGGACCCCTCGAACGAGGCGTTTGTGCTCTCCCTACTCGAGGGCTACGGTGCAGATGAGGCCGAGGCCATGGAAACAGAGCCAGCCCCCCGCGTGGAGTATTGGCGGGCCAAATACTTCGCTTGGATGGATCGAGGGGAACTACCCCCGGATCGGTCCGAGGCCAGGCGCATCACCAGGATGGCCAAGTCGTTTACCGTCGTCGACGGCGAGCTGTACAAGTGCACCGCGTCTGGCATCCTGTAGCGGTGCATCCCCATCCCCCAAGGTCGTGAACTCATCCGAGACATCCACGCGGGCGTGTGTGGCCACCACGCGACGCCGTGTACCCTCGTGGGCAACACGTTCCGCCAGGGCTTTTACTGTCCCACCGCGGTTGCTGACGCCAACGAGGTCGTACGCACCTGCGAGGGGTGCCAGTTCTATGCCCGTAAGACTAATCTCCCGGCTCACGTCCTTCAAATGATTCCCGTCACATGGCCTTTCGCCGTGTGGGGGCTGGACATCGTCGGGCCCTTGTGAAAGGCGCCCGGGGGCTACACTCACCTGCTGGTCGCCGTGGATAAGTTCTCTAAATGGATCGAGGCGCGCCCAATCACAAACCTCAGGGCGGAGCAAGCCGTGTCATTCTTTACTGACATCATCCACCGGTTTGGGGTACCGAATTCCATCATCACCGACAATGGGTCCCAATTTACCGGCAGGAAGTTCCTGGAATTCTGCGACAAATACCACATCCGCGTGGATTGGGCGGCCGTCGCACATCCGCAGACCAATGGTCAGGTGGAGCGTGCCAACGGCATGATCCTACAAGGTCTTAAGCCCAGGATACTCGACAGACTGAACAAGTCTGGTCGAAAATGGCTCCAGGAGCTGCCGTCGGTCGTTTGGAGCCTCAGGACCACCCCGAGCAGGGCCACGGGATTCACCCCATTCTTCCTGGTCTACGGTGCGGAGGCCGTCCTCCCCACGGACCTGGAGTACGGGTCGCCCAAAGTCAAGGGCTATGACGAAGGCGCCAACCAGCGAGCCCGCGAGGACTCACTGGATCAATTGGACGAGGCCCGCACCATGGCCCTGATGCACTCGGCGAGGTACCAGCAGGCGCAGAGGTGGTACCAAGCCTGAAAGATACGGTGCCGAGACTTCGACGAAGGGGACCTAGTCCTAAGACTGCAGCAAGACAATCGAGGCCGCCACAAGCTATCGCCCCCATGGGAGGGACCCTACGTCGTCGTCAAAGTGCTCAAGCCCGGCACCTACAAGCTGGCGAACCAGGACGGCGAGGAACTCACCAACGCTTGGAACATCCAACAGCTACATCGCTTCTACCCTTAGGAAGGATTTCCAAGTCTTTTTTCGTTATTTGCATACCCAACACCCCAGTTGGTTGTACAATTGTAAATCTCATCATTGAACAAAGTTAAAAGGGCGACTCGGCTTTCCCCCGAAAACCAAGTCCCCCTCGGGGGCTACTACGGGGGGCATTCCCCCAAAAAATGGTCCCATTTTTCGCAAAAAATTCCATTGCAAATGCACCAAGTATGTTTCGACCCAAACTCCGGGCGAATTTACGCGGGACGCGAGCGGCGAAAGGGCAAAGAAGCACGAGTCGGGGATAGCCCACACCTCTGGCAGGATACAGCCCTTCCCCCTCGCCGCTTTGCCTACAAGCTACTCGTGCAAACGAAATCTTCCCGGCTAAAATTCGCCTAAGAAAGTGGGAGAGACAAAATAGCACAGCTATTGAAATAAGTAACAAGCATTTCAACTTATGAACATTCAAATGTTTCAAGCAGAAAATGTTTATTACAAAGGCCACACGGCTCAAGTTCTAACCAAAGATTCAAAGGGCTCGAACGACCAACTACTTTCAGGCCTCGGGGCCGCCAGCCGGGGGAGCGTCCGGGAACAGGAACTCCATGAAGTCTTCCGCGAAAACGTTGGCGGCAGGAGCGGCGAGCGCGTCCACGTGATTCATCTCCACCTCGTCGTCGACGCCAACAGGAACGACGTACCCTGTGGAGATGGCCCCGAGATTGACCCGGTAGTGAGACACCACCACGCCAAGGGCTTTCTGGACCCCCAGGTGAAGTGCGCGCCGCATACGCTGGGTGACGTGCCCGCCCAAGGCGTGAAGACGGCTCGCCACAGAACTTCCGGCCTGCGCCTCGCCTTCTTCAATACCCTGGCACGCCTCAAGGGCGGCGGCCTGCAGCTCCTCCAGCTCCTGCAGAGAAGAGTTGTAGGCCGTCTGGATGACCTGCGCCTGGGTCGTCGAGTTCCCGAGAGCCGTCCGCAGGCCTAAAAACCAAGACACAGATCAAGTCGGGAGCGGATCCCAAACGAACCAAGCCAGCAGGTGAAAGGCGGGAAAGGCAACTCACCCTCGACCTGTTTCTTCTCCGTCTCAAGGGCCGCGCGCGCGGCCTCAGCCGCCTGCTACAGGTCGAGGATCATAGCATCCTTCTCCTCGCCAGCCTGGCACTGATCCTCGTAGGATACGCTCAGCTGGGCCAGCTCCCCGTTGAGTCGCGTGACTTCCTCGTCCCGGAGCTTGAGGGTCGCCTGTGCCTTCTCAAGCGCGGAGCGCTCCCGCTGGAGTTCGCCCTGCGCTTCCTCCCGTGCCATGCGTTCGCGCTCGAGGGCGGCTCAGGTCTCCTCAAGGGCGGACCGCTCCTGTTGGAGCCGAGTTTCCGCCTGCTGGCGTGCGCTCCGCTCCTGCTGGAGCTGCTCCTCCATCACAGCGAGCGAGGCAACCTTGTCTGCTAGGTCGGCCCTCAGCTGCTGGGCCTCCTTGGCCTTCTCCTCGGCCTGGCTCTGCCAAGACCGCGCCCCCTCGAGGGTTGCGCGGTCCTGTTGGAGCTGGGCTCGAGCCGAAGCGAGCTCCGTTTCCCACTCCGCCGCCACAGCCTGCATCGCGGCCAAGTCCTCGCGCGCCTTCCGCAGCGCCTCATCCCGCTCCAGAAGCGCCGACGTCACCTTGTCGACCGCGGAGGCGTCTTCCGCAGCCTGGGCACCCTAGTTCAGGAGTTCGTCCCGCACAATTTGCAGCCGGTACTCCAGCCACCCGTTGTCGGTCCGCAAGGCCTCCACGAGGGCATCGAGGGAGTCGTACTGGTCCCGGTACCAGTTGCGCCCGGAGCTCAATTGAGCGAGGTGGTTGTACCTCTCCCGAGCTCGGCCCTCCAGCTCCTGTCGCCAGCAGACAAGACGCGGGAGAACGCAAAGTCAGAAAATGCGCAAACGCAAAGGGGATAAGGGAGCAAGCCTCGAATCTGGTGAAAAACACGTACCTGGAAGATCCGCCACAAGGGACCCCCGTGGACCCGCAGCGCCTCGTTCAGTGCGTTGTTGATCGAGGCGCCGTGGTCTCGAAACTCCTGCCACAGCGCCTGCTCGGCCTGGGCCTCGTCGAAATGACCCCGCTCCTACTCTGGGTGCGCGACGACGTGACCCCGCTCCTGCTCTGGGTGCGCGACGATGACATCAGGGGTGGGCAAGACAGCGCGTGACGACGAGGCCTCGGCGTCATGCGCCGGGCACTGCGGCATCACGCAGCCATCCTCCCGCATCACCAACACACCCACCGCAGGCTCGGGGGCTGATGCGGGCCGGTTTCCCCATTGGCCCCACCCGGGGGGCGGAGCGTCGTCGCCGGCGACGTCCACCACCGCCGCGCGGTCACCCGCGGTAGGGGAAAGCGCCGGTGATGCCGACGTCACCGCGGTCGCCGCCGCTGTGGCCGCTGCCACTGCCACCACTTCCTGCTGCGGCTCCGTGGCCACAGCCGTGCCGCGCGGCGGCTCACCCGTCGCCGCGGCGCTTGCCGCCACCCGTGGCGCCCTCGACGAACGCCGCCTCGTCGGCACGGGCACTCCCGACCTGAGCGCCTTGGCGGGCGCAAGGGCGGGGACGATCGGCGTCACCCTGTGAACAAGAAAACACGAGGGTGAGCACCGGCCCCTCAAATTCCAGGGCGCATGGGGGAAGTGCTGCTCACCTCAAGTTGGAGAAGCCCCGCTTCCTCTTCCTCTAGGGTTCGGGGGGCGCCGCAGTGGTGCCCGCCGGCGCCACCGTGGCGCTCGCCGGCGCCTCCGCGGCGCTCGCGGGTTCCTCCACTGATGACCCGGTGGCGGGTACCTCCGCGCCCGCCACGGGCGCCTGCTCCATGGCCGCCTCCGCGGCCCGTGGCGACGGGGGCGGGGGATTCCACCTCTCAGGGGGGCCGCCCCCCGTCGCTCTCCTCTTCCTCCTCCTCCTCCGACGATGAGTTCGCCGGCGTCGCCGGGGGGGAGAGTCCTTGCTGCTCGCGCAGGCGGTACTCCTCGCTCTGCTGCTCCCGGCGCTCTCGCCGCCTGATTCTCCTCTCCTTCGCGCGCGCCGCCTGCTCCTGTTCCCGCCGCTGCGCGGCGCGGGCGGCCGCCCGGGCCCGGGGCGTCGGTGGATCCGATCGCGCAGCGTCCACGGTCACCCTCTGCTAATGACAACCATTAAGACCGCACCGGTGCGCTGCAAGAGACCGAGAAGAGAAGGGAGGCCCACTCACCGCCGGGGCGTCGGGGAGCATGACGAACGACCAGAGGTCGTCGTTGCCGTGCGGCACGGACTTGAGGCTGATGGCGCGCCTCGCCCTCGTAGCCGCGTATTCCGGAGGGAGACGGTCGTGCAGCAGCCGCGAACGCGCCAACGCCGTAGGGTTGGCCGCATCGTTCATCTCGTAGATGCGGAGCTCCCTCTCCATGAGGGGGACGATCCGCCGGTGGTGGAGGTTGGCGAGGATCGAGGCCGCCCCCAATCCGGCGTCAGCCAGGCTCCGCAGCGCATCGGTGAGCGACTCCAGCCGCTGCTGGCGCGAGGGAGGCGATACGCCGTGGTGCCAGGCATCGGTCTTCTCCATCAGCACCTTGCCGGTGTAGGGGGGGTGGCCGGCGCCATCGTTGCGGAGGTAGAACCACCCCCTCTCCCACTCCGCGTTGTTGGATGTCATCGTGCACGGCGGGTACAACTCCTTGCGTGAGTCCCGCAGCGTGAACGTCAGGCCGCCAGCACGCACCGCCCGACGCACCCGTGTCTCGCCCGTGGCAAGGGTGTGCAGCTCCGCGCGGAACAGGTGGACCCAGAGGTCCCAGTTCACTAGGATCCCCAGGAACCCCTCGCAGACGCCGACGAAGGTGGCCGCCTGCGAAATCACTTGGGGGCGAAGTTGTGGAGCTCCACCCCGTAGTGGTAGCATAGCCCCCGCATGAAGCGGCTCGCCGACGTGGTGAAGCCGCGCTCGTGGAGCCTGATGAAGATGGTGACGTAACCATACGTCAGGTTGGGCTCCCGGTCCGTCACCGGCGGGACGATCCACGCCGGGGGCGCCCCTTCCACGTTTGGCACCAGCTGCCCGCCAATCACTAGCTCGTTCAGAGCGAATGGCGTCACCGTCGACCGAGTCCATGGTAGAGGCTCTAGCACCACGATGAGCTGAGGCAGGGCCATTGCAGGCGAAAGCTGAAGCAAGGGAGGCGGCGGCGCGAGAACGAAACGAACGGGGGCGAGGACAAGGAGGCGCGCAGCCAGGAAGGAAAAGCAAGAAGCAGGGGCAGCGGATGCTAAGTGACGAGGTAAGGGATTCACCCCTCCCTCTCTCGCGATTTATAGATCTGGGGGAGCCGCGCTCCCGAAAACCACACGCGCCGCATGCATTAACTGCAGGCTACCTCATCTGCCGCTGACAGACGAGCCCCATAGTGCCGAAACGGCCGGATGCGCGCGCACGCACGATCATTACGGCGCAGCAACCGATGGGCCGCGGCGCCCCGTCACATCCGCCCCCCACGTCGTCCACTACGCGCGCGGCTGCACCGCCTCAAAAGGCGCGCCCGCCGCGCACGATCGCTGCCACGACTGTGGCCATTTAATGGCCCGGTTCCTTACCGAGTAAGGGTAACCCCCGCGCGGCCCGAGCCAAGGGCTCGAAAAAATCAGACCCTCGAAGGGTGCGATTACTGATCAGTGGTGTTAAGTCCCACTCGTCAAAGGTGGGCACCACAGACGCCCTCAGATTCAGAGGGATACTAATCAGCAGCTCGAGGGTCGGCTCGGCCACGACCCTACGCGTCCTGCAGATGCGAACAAGACGGGGGCGCCTAGCCGCCACCCCGCAACGGCCCTACTGATCAGGGGTTCGAAGCCTGACCCTCGAAGGGTTCGAACAGGCGCCCTAGATCAACCGAGTCAGGGACGACCAGGGCGCGCGCATTCGAGCCTATCGTCGAGCCCACCAGCTCGAGGGCGCCCCACATGTCGTGTTCAAGAGCCAACGAGGGCAGCTAGTCGAGGGATCCCATCGAGGGAGAGCTTCCGCGCCCTCGGTCCCAAGCGAACGGGACTGAGCCCTGCCTAGCACACCCACGTAAGCGCTTTCATGGACGTGTCTTCGGACCACGAGCCGACCCTTATCGAATGGGGCACGGACGTCCACTTGAATCACCCGATAACAGCTCAACGAGGAACCCACGATTCGCGACCCGCTCGATGGGAGTTGTGGACGCCTCACCCCCCTGTCCCGTGGAAGGACAGCGAAGGGGCGTATGGACAAGACGGTGAGCTCGCCCCGATCGCCTCGACTGGGCCCAGGCTCGGGGGCTCGACGCACGGCTACACTTCCTGGCGTGCACCGAACGCAGACGGGTGTCGATGCGTGCGCACGGCACCGCCGAGGCCGACTGAAACACTGCTGATGCCGGCTGAAACCAACACCTCGCACACCGACAAACTCTGCGAAAAAACCTTGCAGGAACAACCACGCTCCTGCAAGGCTTCGGGGGCTACATCCGCGGGTGCGCTCGCGCGCCCCCACGGAATAGCATAGCAGCCAGGAAGGAAGAACGTCCCATCAGTAAGCGTCAGCCTCTGCGGGTTCCTAACGGATACCTTCGCAGAGGCTCGGGGGCTACTGTCGGGGACGGCCAAAAGGGTCCCCCAATAACCGGGGAGAAACCTGTTTTTTCGCAAATAACAAAAACACAAACGAACTCACGAATTGTAAATTACACCTCGCGCAATCACGGCCTGGTGACAGGAGCCCACAGCCCTGGCGACCTCAGCGGCCCACCAAGCGGTCGGCCCCGGCACCCCTCAGGCGAAACTCTGCCTCGCTCGAGAGGCCCGGCGCCGTACTACCGAAACTCCGCCTCGCTCGAGGGCGGGACGCCCCCTCGGGCGAAACTCCGCCTCGCTCGAGGGCTGGACGCCCCCTCGGGCGAAACTCTGCCTCGCTCGAGGGTTATGCGCACCCTCGGGCGGGTCTCCGCCTCACTCGAGGGCTATGCGCACCCTCGGGCGGGTCTCCTCCTCGCTCGAGGGTTATGCGCACCCTCGGGCGGATCTCCGCCTCGCTCGGGGGTCTCGCGGGTCCGCCGGTCCCGCACCCACTCCCCCGACCAGAGCATTAAATGCTCTGGCACGCCGCGGGCACCTGGGTCAAGGACGAATCCCCGCCACGCCGGCCCTCTGACACCGCCTGGGAATCATATCCCGGCACTGTTTCGCCAACCCCCCTGGTGAGGCCATCCCCGCCACTGTGCAGCGCTGTGCGGTAAGGCTAATGTCAACTTCGTGACACTGTACCACCCACTCCCGTACGGCCGGCGCGCCGCACCCTCGAAAGAGGACAGCAGAACCCTCGAAAAAGGTACGAACGCCTGTCCCGTGCCCGCACGGGACGACGTGGTGACGTCGGACCAGTGGAGCGCGTCTTCTCCGTCACCTCCGCCCGGTGCGGCCATCGCCGCCGCTGTGCCACCAACCCGAGCACTGCAGCACCATTCCTGGCACTGTGGGGGCACGGGACGGCGGGGCGGTGCCACACCGGCTACTGTGCGACCCCCAGTCCTCTGTCAGCCCAACCCTCGAGCTGACGTACGAACAACGACCAAACAAGAGGATCCCACACCACTACCCTCGAAGCCGCTCCTGGACGGACACAGGACTCACTACGACGTCCCGCCTGAAGCAAGATTCGCCAGGACGACCATCCACTCCATGGCACTGTACACCATACTACCACACATAGTTAGAACTGTGCGGCACGATTGTAAGCCTCCTCCCCTTGGCCTATAAAAGGAGGGGGCGGTCCCCTGGCCGCAAGGGGGGAGGACGGATAGCGCACACTTGCACGTTTTCCGCCTTCACCACGATATTGGCATCCTGCCTCAATCAAACCTCAGGGACCTGGAGGCACTACCTCCTCTCCCGCCATGCTTGTAGCTCCCCTCTGCAAGCACCACGGTGCATCGCAATACAGTGCCTCGAGCACACCCCTGCTGGACGTACGGCCCCGGCCGGAACTAGGATAAAACTCGTGTCACTTAGTTGCTTAGCACCGGCCATCGAGAGATAGATCTCAGCGCTCGTACTAGTTAGTGTCGGGACTACTTTCCGTACCGACAGGTAGGCACTAAGCCACCCCTAGTCCACGTTGTTAAAGCACTCACACAAGAGTATTGCTTCCCGGTCACCAAGTCTCTCCCAAGAGCACCACTTGACTCGCCACAAAGGCTAGCCACTTAGGCACTCGCCAGGCTCCCTTGGTCACCTCGATGCCGCCTCCACTAAGGAGCTTCTCCACCAAGGAAGGGGGTCTCCACGTCCCCCGCACAAAGTGTCCTCACCACTCCATACCTAGCCGGAGGGTCGATGACGATTGCCTGTGAGCCACTTAGGCCCCAAGGCTTCCGACAAACCTTGTACACCTTGATTCACCCAAGAATCACCTCACAAGGTTGGCACAACCTTGCACTCACTCAGCTCTAAGCTAAGCCTAGCACTAAGCACATACACAAAGCATATGCAAGTCTAAGGATGAGCAATTAAGCACTTGGATGGATTGGATATGATCTTCTAGGTGTCTTGCACTCTCCTGCACTTCCACACAATCCAGCAACCTCAAATGGGCGAGTGGAGGAGGTACAAATAGCCCATGGCATCAAACTAGCCGTTGGCTAAAAGCTGCTGAAAGTAGTACTGTCGGATGATCCGACGCTATCTTTTTCCGGGTGTCGGTTCATCTGGTGCTACTAGCCGTTGCCTCCACCGCACATGACCGTTGACACAACTGCTCCGACACTATGCTCCGATGGTGCGTCGGATCATCCGGTGCTGAAGACCCTGCGGCAAAACGTCTCTGGTAACTTCCACGCGACCGTCGAATGAACCGCTGTAGACCCGTTAGTTCATCCAGTGCTACTGCATGAATCTTGGCGCGTCTCTGTCTTGTTTGAACTTGATCATCGGATAGACCGACGGTTCCTTCCAATGGACCGTCAGTTCATCCGACGCTACTGTCTTCTCTTCTTCTTCTCTGCAACTCGTCCGACGCTACTAGAAAATGGACCGTCGGTTCATCTGATGGTGCCTTGGTTTTCACCCAGTGTACCAACTTGTCCGACCATTGCACCGACGCTTGCTATCTAGGTACCGTCTGTTCATCCGACGGTGTCCTTTCTTTTTCTTTTCTTTCTCGTTTTTGGCATGTGGTATTTTTGGCATGTGGTATTTTGGCATCCTTGGGACCTAGAAATGTCTACAAAGACATGCTAAACAATATGGTTAGTCCCATTGATCATGTTGTCATGAATCACCAAAATCATACTCGAACTAATGGCATATGAGGCCATGTTCGCAACACCCTGGCCATGTGTTAATAGAAATCGACCCCCTTCCTTTCCTCACGCACGATACAGCCAAAAAACCCTCGGCGCCGCCGCCAAGCAGGAGGGGAGGATCAAGGATGGTGACGGCGACGGAGCTGCTTGACGATCTCATCGAGGAGATCTTCTTCCGCATCCACCCGTCCGACGCCGCCATCTGTCACACCCGATTTCCGAAGAGAAACCAGATGCATCTCATATGTGTGCCAGGATCTAGTTCCACACATATGATAGACAAAATGAGTGTAATATCATAGACAGTAAAAACGTATCAAGGGGTTTAACAACTTACTACACTCATTCGGAAGACACGAAGGTCTTTAACATCGGAAAACGATAACTACACGACGAGTCTTCATCTTCCGCTTCCACAGACACTTGACTGGGGGAGACGCAAGCCTCAGAACTCCTCAAAGTCGCTGTAGAACTCTTCACCATTGTTCTCTTCTGAACAGCGGTAACCAAGGATGAGCACACTTATGGTTGGTACTCAACAAGTGGGGTAAGATGCAAGGCTATCAAGGATAGGCTATGGTTTTGCAGCGGTTAGCATTTTAATGTTGGTCAAACTTTTAATTAAAGAACGCCTAGTTACTAGATGTAAGTATATACCAACCCACTTAAGAAACTTTTAAGCAAAACAACCCAAAGCTCATCGAACCACGATTTATTCTCATCTTTAAGTTTATTAATCATGTGAGGGTCCAAGCCGCTCATAACCGTGAGCACGGCTGATCGATCAGTTTTACACTCTGCAGAGGTTTGCACACTTTACCCACAGCTCGCGTAAAAGTTCTGAAGAACTTTGGACCCAACCATGCGAAGCTAATCAGGCATCATACCACACTTCCGAGGTGTGATTGCATAGGGACGCTACGAAGCCTATACAAAGGCATGCTAAAGACTAACGACCCGCATAGTTACGGATCAGGGCGGACCATAACCCTCCCTAGTGGTCAGCACCTTAGCAAAGGCTGCTATCCCAAGAGGACCGGGCAATACGCCTGCAACCCGGATCCCCCTCTGCTCCTTTCGGAAAAGGGCCATCAGATCAATCGCACACCTAATTAATTAGCTAAGGTCAGAGCCATATGACACTGTGGTTGCACATGTTTTCTTGGGTGGTTCTCCATGTTCCGATTAAATCTTATGATCTTGTATTACCAAAAGCATCGTCGTTAAACATACAAGCCTTTGACATGAAAAACCATTTTATCCAACCCAAGTTGAGCAACTAGCATATTCTACCCAAAAACATTTATTAAAACGGGTTGTGCCAAGGATCAGGGGTAAAAAGCTAGGTATGTCCTTAAAAAGGTGTTCCCATCAATTTAATGCAATAACATAATAAATATAAACTTAGTTGTCATGCAATTACATAGGATAAAATAGAATCAGGCAGGGGGAGAAGACCACTTGCCTTCCTTGCTTAAACACTAAGGTTCTTCTTCTTCAAACACTTGCTCTTGATCTACTTCAACTGGCTGCTCGCTTGAAACTGGCACGATGTCTACGAGCACACAAGAATTCATTCAATAAACAAAACAATACACCAAGCATGAAAAGCTTAAAAGGGAAAACAAGGTTTGGGTCTAGGAAAGCGAACACAAGGAACACTCTGAACTATCGGGAGATTTGGATGACCACATACAAGAGCTAGCTATGTGCTTGGTATCTTTTAATTAAGTAAAATCATGTGTATAGGTTATTTCAGAGAAATACCCTATTTATAATTAAGCAAGTTATATTTGTATTTAAAAGACGATGTAAGCCTAGTCCAATTTTACTTATAAATATTCAAGTATGATTTATGCAAATTAAACATTTAATTTTAAAAAGAAGCATGTAAAAGCATCTAGGCGTTTATCTTTATATTTCGAGTTATTCTAATCAAATTATAACTTAAAAACACATTTATATTCATTTTAATCAAATTAACATTTCATTAAGAAAACTCAGGATATAGCCTATGTTACATTTTAGTAGAAAGCAAATTGCATAATCATTAATCAAATTAAGTTTGATTATGAAACCGAGGTATACATCTAATTAACTTTTAATTAAAAGAAATATTTAATTAGTATTAATCATATTAACTTTCTTATGAAAACACGTGTTGAACTCTAATTAGATTTTTAATTAGAAAAGCATGTGTAATAGGATTTAATCATATTTAATATTTAAATAAATTATAAACCAAAGAACATGTTCAACATTGGTCCTATCACGTAGTTTGAGTTGATATGATCCTAACGCAACTTGAAACGGTGGAAACGGAGCTGCAACGCAAAAGATACGGCCAAATCAAGGTTCTAAAACTGACGGGCTTGAAACGACGGTCGCGTGGACACCAAGAACGCTTAAAACGGATAAAAGACGGAAAAGACATGACTAAAACAAGATTCAGGGGCTTTTCTGTGAAGAAACAGGGCTTCCAGGGGCTTAACTGCAAGAAACCAGGGACCTAAACATAATTATGCATATAAACCAAAGGTCTATAGCGCAAAAGGTCAAGTCAAGGATCTCAAGTGGGATTTCCAGAGAGATCAGGGGCTTAGATACAAAAGAAAGGACCTAACTGTAAGGATCTTTGGAGGTGGAAGGGCATTTTTGTGATTCGGAGAAGCTCGGGGGCTTTTCTGCAAAACAACCGGCGGGGCTCTGGGTTGACCGGGGCTGGGCGCGATCTGCGCCGTTGATCGTGGATCGGGCGGCGGGCGCGGCCGTGGACCGGGCGGTGGACCTGGTCCACGGGTCCATGGTGGACCGATCGAAGAGGGTACGCCCCGATCTGATCTGGGTCGACGATCTTGACGTGGACGGCCGGGGGAAAACTTAAAAGATCAAGGGGTTAAGCATAAAAGAATGGACCTGAACGTAAGGATTTTAACCGGTGGAAGGTTATGGTTGTGAATCTAAAAACTATAGGGTTCTTTTTGCAAAGTTACAGTGGCAACCCTGGGTTGACCGGTATGGATCCCTTTTGACTCGGCGGCTGGGGAGATCTTGGCCGTTTATCTTGGATCGGGCGGTTGTTGTGGCTCGCATGCGGCGCGCGGCGGCGGGGCAGCGGCGCCCGGTGGAGCCGGCGGCGGAGCTTGCCGGAGTCCACCAGATCTCGAGCGTCCGGCCACGGTTTGGGACGCGGCCGAGCCCTACGCGTAGCGGGGAACGAGGCGAAGCTGTCCAAGGGCTCAACGAGGCAGCTCGGGTGATGGCGGCAGCACCACGGCGGCCGTGGCGGACGGCGCAAGGCCGGCGTGCGGCGGGGAGTGTTACGGCTCGGTTTGCGCGAGTCAAAAGGGAAGATGAGGTTCCTCACCTTGCTGTGAAGCTGTGGGAGCCAAAGAGGGTGACGGAGAGGCGGCGTCGAGGGAGATCGAGGCAGCGGCGGCGGGATGCCCGGCGGCGGTGTGCACGGGGGCGAGGAGAGAGGGTGTGGGGGCTCGAGGGGAGTGAGAAAAGGGGTGAAGCGGAAGCTTTAGCTCGGTTTATATAGAGCCGGGGAGGGGCAGAGGCGACGGGCGGGGTGCAAGGGCCATTAATGGCCATGGGGGCGTCGGTGGTTTCAAAACATTCAAGAGGGAGGCTTGAATGGAGAGGAAACCGAAGGGAGTAATGGAGGGGGAGTGAAGCCGGTGCTTCACTGCGCATTGAAGGAGAGGATTGAAGGGGAAGACGCGGGAGTCGCGGGGAAACGGCCGGCGGCGCGGCACTGTGAAACAGGGGAGGAGCCGAAGGTAGGGGGCGGATCTGACCCGTGGGGCCGGCCTGCCGGTGAGAGGAGAGAGGGAGAAGGGGAAGTGGGCCGGCGGCGGGTTAGATGGGCCGCTTGCGCGAGTGGGAAAAAGGGAAGGAGAGGCCGGCGGGCCTGCTCGGCTGTGCGGGCTGAGAGAAGGGGAGAAAGGTGGAGCAGGCCGCGCGGGGTTGCTGGGCCGCACGGGCTGTGAAGAAAAAGAAAAAGAGATTGAGGGAAGTGGGCTAGGCCAAAAGAGAGAAGAGAGGGAGAGAAGAGAGGGGTTTGGTTTTCTTTTTTTTTCAAACTTCTTTTCAAACTTTTAAAATTTAAACTCCTTTTCAAACTTTTTGCAAACTTCACTCAAACAAACTTGAAACCATGCATTCGAATCATGATGCACAAGCACTTATTGCTTCTAAATTATTAAAATGATATTTAAATATTTTTAAAAGCCAAGTTTATTTGGTAATTTAATTAATCCTTAGAAAATAAAATATAAAACACCATGTTGCTTACATTATTTTGGTGATGGAATTTTAGGGTGTTACAAATCTACCCCCCTTAAAAGAATCTCGTCCCGAGATTCTGAGAGATTGAAAAGAACAAAGGGTATTATTCTAAGTTCATCTTGTATGCTGAGTTCTTCCGACAATCATAGCTCCTTCACCCACTTTCCTTAATCTTGATTCACTTTGCCTTCTTCTTTGGATGGGGCAGTAGCGACAATCTCAATCCTATCTCCTTGCGGGCTGGTTAAGAGTACAGACTTCTTGGCACACAGAATTATTCCATCACATTCGCCTAACCAATCCATTCCAAGTATCACATCTATTCCACTAGATGTAAGAACTACTAGATCAGCTTGAAAATCTATTCCCCTGATCTTAAGATTGACTTGTGGGCATACATGAGTGGATTTCATTTCACCATTCGGGGAACCAATCAGCAAATGTGTCTTCATAGAACTCATAGGTATATTATGCTTTACCACAAATTGTTTAGTAATGAATGAATGTGATGCTCCAGAATCAAATAAAATCGTTGCAAGCACAGTGTTGACAGGAAACGTATCCAGCGCAATACCAGGAGCGTCTTGAGCTTGTTCAGCTGTCACGTGGTTCACTCTGCCACGCACGTAATTCCGTTGACCCTTGTTGATCTGAGAATTTGCACTTCCATGGCGTATCTGAGATGATGGTTGTCCGAACCTTTGACCATTGTCTTTCTGGGGAGTCTAGATGTTACGATTTGGGCAGATGCTGGCATAATGTCCCAATTCTCCACAGTTGAAACAACCATTAGGGTGAACTGGAGAGTGGTTTCTCACTGGTGCACCTAAGCGATCCTGATGATGACTTGCAACATGTGGTGTCTGTTGGCTAGAATGTTGGGACTGCTGGTTTGAACGCTGCAACTGAGAATTTTGCAAATAATTTCCACTTGATCCACCAGAACCAAACTGAGAACCCTGTGATGAGTTGAAGCGGGGACGTGTGTTGCTGATTGTCCACGAGATTGGAACTTGCGCTTCTGTTCACCAAGTTCCACAAGTTCGTTCTCCAGACCTATAGCTTTGTTCAGTAATGTAGCGAAGTCCAGGAAGCTGTGACTCTGTAGTTGATAGTTGAGTGGCCCTATCAGACCATCCAGGAAGCGTTCTTGCCTCTTTGGATCAGTATTAACTTCATCTGATGCATAGCGAGACAACTGAGTAAACTTGTCCAGATACTCGTTAACCGACATATTGCCTTGCTTTAGAGCGAGGAACTCCCTTTGCTTAAGCTTGATCACACCAGAGGGAATGTGGTGCACACGAAAACTATCCCTGAACTCCTGCCAGGTGATGGTATTAGGTGCAGCATGTGCGACAGTGTACGCATCCCATCATTCAGCTGCTAATCCTTCCAAACAGCCTGCTGTATACAAGACCATCTCTCAATCAGTGCACTGTGTCATCTCCAACTTTCTTGGTGACAGTCTTTAACCAATCATCAGCATCCAACACTGCTTATCTTGCTTCCATATAATTCATCTTACACAAGCTTCATAAACATAATTCTTTATTCTTCACAACTCACTTTATAATCATCACACCTCATGGGATATTCAACCTAACTCCACTTGTAACTATGCATTCCTTTCCTCAGCTTCATTAACTTGCCTAGGTAGAATTTTCTTGTCATCTTGATAAAGTGATTTGAATAGAGCTGGATTAACTCCATTTTTTAACTATTTGGAATCACTCTTCAATTCCTTTTTTTCTTCTTTTGATCCAAAAGCTTCTTGGGGCACTGACTTATGAAATGTCCCTCTTTGTTACAATAGAAACATGCTTTTCTTGCTTTGGTATCTTGGCGATTGCATGTTTGACTAGAAGTAAAGGTATTGAGACTTCGATCCTGGGGTTGATTATCATCCTCTTTTGCACACCAACTAGCAAGATGTCCATTTTCTCCACGCTTGAGGCAATATAATCCATCATGACTAGGAAAAATCCTCTTACACTTTGATGGACAATTATTAACATAGTGGCCTTCTTCACCACATTTGAAACACAGTCTTTTAATACTTTTGTCTTGGCTTTCTTCACTTGCATGTTCCTTGAGTTGTTTGATTCTATCAGGTTGAAATGCTTTGAAAGTTATACTCCAATCCTCAAGGTTGATAATCTGATTACTGTCTACAGCTTGAGCAACTTCTTCTAGGACTGGATTTTGGGTACATAACTTCCTCTTCTTATTGATGTCCAAATGATAACATTGTCTAGCCTCATCTGTCATTAGGCTAGCTTCTTTTTGGAGACATGAACGACCATAATGCTCACAACATTGACATATTCCTATAGTCTTCATATGTTCATGTTGTTTATTCATCCGCAATTCTAGTGCTCCATGACTTTTCTTATTATTTTGATGATTCCAAGCTTCTACAACTTGCTTCTTTATTGGTCCGGCAGGAACTCCAGCTTTGGTTATCTCTGTGTTATGAGGGGATGACGTGTTGGTCTGCTTCTGTCCTTGTAAGACTTGAGCTTGCATGACTGATAGCTTTTCTTTGTCCAATGACGGTGGAACAGATGGAATCTGACGGTTATCACCCAAAACAAGGTTGAGGTTCTTAGGATTTGATGTTTGCTCTATAATATACTGATGGATATTAACCATGGTTTGAGCCATTGCTTGCAGAGTCTGAGTTTGTGTTGCCATATATATACTCTACCATCTTGCGTTCAAATGATGAGGTTGTAGATGGAATGTCGATGTTTCCTTTGTTGTCTTTATCTTCGTGATTTCCATTGGGACTCGCCATCTGGTTGTGTGATAAAGATAAACTCAGAAGAGGTTGAAAATAAATAGATTGAAGAGCAAGGTAAAATTATTGATATCATATCCATCTTTTCTTGTTGTGATTGTAATCACTTTGTGGTATAGAGGAGAATAACAGGGATGAAAGAAATTGACCATCTTTTTCTTTAACTTCTTTCATATGTTGATGTCTGTATTTGCTTGTAGATTTCTGGTTCTTGAGGTTGGTGTTGCTTCTAGACTTTGATCTTCTGACATCCTCCAACCAACTTGAATGGCAGATAAGGATAACCCAGATTTGAACCCATACTATCTTTATTAACCTAACAATTTATTTCTTGTTGCATCTGTGGCCATCACTCCACAATACAACTCACACAATCAAAACTCCAAATCAAACATGTGTTCAAACAATCAAACATTTACATCGCACGTCCTCACAGGAACGATTCTATCGAAGTTGATAAGAGGGTAGGCCATCTAAGAACTTATACTAGGAAACACTGGTGGTAGATCCAGCTGACAGAACAAGAACTGAACTCAGTATAGATCAAAAACAAATGATGGGTTTTGTCAAAGAATAAAGAATAAATTAGATTTTTATGCGTAAATAAGATAATTTTGAAAGATGACATGGCTTTCTAGAACATGAATCCTTAATTTTCGACAATTTCTAGCTAAGGCTGCGTTCCTACAGTCAACACTGCTCTGATACCACTCTGTCACACCCGATTTCCGAAGAGAAACCAGATGCATCTCATATGTGTGCCAGGATCTAGTTCCACACATATGATAGACAAAATGAGTGTAATATCATAGACAGTAAAAACGTATCAAGGGGTTTAACAACTTACTACACTCATTCGGAAGACACGAAGGTCTTTAACATCGGAAAACGATAACTACACGACGAGTCTTCGTCTTCCGCTTCCACAGGCACTTGACTGGGGGAGACACAAGCCTCAGAACTCCTCAAAGTCGCTGTAGAACTCTTCACCATTGTTCTCTTCTGAACAGCGGTAAGCAAGGTTGAGTACACTTATGGTTGGTACTCAACAAGTGGGGGAAGATGCAAGGCTATCAAGGATAGGCTATGGTTTTGCAGCGGTTAGCATTTTAATGTTGGTCAAACTTTTAATTAAAGAACGCCTAGTTACTAGATGTAAGTATATACCAACCCACTTAAGAAACTTTTAAGCAAAACAACCCAAAGCTCATCGAACCACGATTTATTCTCATCTTTAAGTTTATTAATCATGTGAGGGTCCAAGCCGCTCATAACCGTGAGCACGGCTGATCGATCAGTTTTACACTCTGCAGAGGTTTGCACACTTTACCCACAGCTCGCGTAAAAGTTCCGAAGAACTTTGGACCCAACCATGCGATGCTGATCAGGCATCATACCACACTTCCGAGGTGTGATTGCATAGGGACGCTACGAAGCCTTTACAAAGGCATGCTAAAGACTAACGACCCGCATAGTTACGGATCAGGGCGGACCATAACCCTCCCTAGTGGTCAGCACCTTAGCAAAGGCTGCTATCCCAAGAGGACCGGGCTATACCCCTGCAACCTGGATCCCCCTCTGCTCCTTTCGGAAAAGGGCCATCAGATCAATCGCACACCTAATTAATTGGCTAAGGTCAGAGCCATATGACACTGTGGTTGCACATGTTTTCTTGGGTGGTTCTCCATGTTCCGATTAAATCTTATGATCTTGTATTACCAAAAGCATCATCGTTAAACATACAAGCCTTTGACATGAAAAACCATTTTATCCAACCCAAGTTGAGCAACTAGCATATTCTACCCAAAAACAATTATTAAAACAGGTTGTGCCAAGGATCAGGGGTAAAAAGCTAGGTATGTCCTTAAAAAGGTGTTCCCATCAATTTAATGCAATAACATAATAAATATAAACTTAGTTGTCATGCAATTACATAGGATAAAATAGAATCATGCAAGGGGAGAAGACCACTTGCCTTCCTTGCTTAAACACTAAGGTTCTTCTTCTTCAAACACTTGCTCTTGATCTACTTCAACTGGCTGCTCGCTTGAAACTGGCACGATGTCTACGAGCACACAAGAATTCTTTCAATAAACAAAATAATACACCAAGCATGAAAAGCTTAAAAGGGAAAACAAGGTTTGGGTCTAGGAAAGCGAACACAAGGAACACTCCGAACTATCGGGAGATTTGGATGACCACATGCAAGAGCTAGCTATGTGCTTGGTATCTTTTAATTAAGTAAAATCATGTGTATAGGTTATTTCAGAGAAATACCCTATTTATAATTAAGCAAGTTATATTTGTATTTAAAAGACGATGTAAGCCTAGTCCAATTTTACTTATAAATATTCAAGTATGATTTATGCAAATTAAACATTTAATTTTAAAAAGAAGCATGTAAAAGGATATAGGCGTTTATCTTTATATTTCGAGTTATTCTAATCAAATTATAACTTAAAAACACATTTATATTCATTTTAATCAAATTAACATTTAATTAAGAAAACTCGGGATATAGCCTATGTTACATTTTAGTAGAAAGCAAATTGCATAATCATTAATCAAATTAAGTTTGATTATGAAATCGAGGTATACATCTAATTAACTTTTAATTAAAAGAAATATTTAATTAGTATTAATCATATTAACTTTCTTATGAAAACACATGTTGAACTCTAATTAGATTTTTAATTAGAAAAGCATGTGTAATAGGATTTAATCATATTTAATATTTAAATAAATTATAAACCAAAGAACATGTTCAACATTGGTCCTATCACGTAGTTTGAGTTGATATGATCCTAACGCAACTTGAAACGGTGGAAACGGAGCTACAACGCAAAAGATACGGCCAAAACAAGATTCTAAAACTGACGGGCTTGAAAAGACGGTCACGTGGACACCAAGAACGCTTAAAACGGATAAAAGACGGAAAAGATATGGCTAAAACAAGATTCAGGGGCTTTTCTGTGAAGAAACAGGGCTTCCAGGGGCTTAACTGCAAGAAACCAGGGACCTAAACCAGATCTATAGCGCAAAAGGTCAAGTCAAGGATCTCAGGTGGGATTTCCAGAGAGATCAGGGGCTTAGATACAAAAGAAAGGACCTAACTGTCACACCCTGAAATTTCCCAATTTCAGGATGTGAATAGAAAGAATAATTAAACAAGAGTTTTCTCATAATTTTAAAATTTTTCTCAACATTTATTTTATTTACAGGAAACATGGTATAAGAAAAAAACCTTTGTTTGATTGTTTTCTGAATTAAATAAATTGGTTGGCCTGCACATGAATGGAAAGACACACAAACCACTCCGTTTTCTGTTTCAGCTTTGCCGTTTCCTATTCCGTCTCTATCTCGTTGCAAGGCTTGTTCCTCTCGATTCCCGTGGCTACAGCGAACGTGAGTTCAATCCTGACCGTCGAGTGTTTCCAAACAGAATTAGGGTCGGATATATCTGCAGCACGCACTTTGGAGTCCTTTAAGCAGCAAGCTAGATATATCTTTTTCCATCTATTGATGTTTCGGCCATCTACCCTAGGTCCTTGGCAAGTTGTGAGCCGCCGCCGCCGCCTCGTCGTCCAAGTCCCCGCTGCGCCACCACCGACCACCAGCGCTCCGTTCTGCTGCACCATGTATGAGTTGGTCGATGGAGCTGCTGCCGCCAGGAGCATCACCACCGTGGATCATTACTGCAGCAAGCCGCGGCAGAAGGTTTCGATCCGCTATCTATCGGACTATCGGAGGAGCATGTCCACGTGAAAGACCAAACCGCGCCACCATCCATGTCGACTTGAATCTCCGTCGCCATCGTTTATGTCGTTCGTCAGCTTCTGCCGTAGGTGAAGATACATATATAACCTAGGTTATCTTGTTCCTAATCTACGTTCTATTTTGCTGCCACTCGTGTTCCTCATGCGCCAATCTTTATTCCTCCAGGGTGCACTACGTGCATGTGCGTGTTCACGCACGTGCTTCTCGTGCCTAGACCGCCAGCGAGGGCGGCAACCACCAGGAATAACCCGGCGGCTGGCACCTCTGCGTCGCCGTGTCGGTCGACCTTTGCCGCCTCCGTCCAGCGCCTTAGTGTAGCTTCCCACAAAGAACCGAGCCGGCCGTTGTCCGCCCCGTCGCCGTTTGTCCGTCGTCATCGTTGACCCTAGCCACACACGTGAGCATACTATCATGTTTATCGTTCAGCTTTCTTCCCGTTTTGCTGCTCTCACCCGTATCCCGGCCTGCCCGGTGCCTTGAAGCGCTGCCGTCTGTTCTTGGCAACAACTAGTACATGTACTTCATCGATGGCCATAGTCACCAGGAGAAGCACGGCCACCAGCACCTCAACGCCGTCATCGCCACATCTTAGCCACGACCTTGCTGGTGCCTGTCTCTCCGAGCTCGCCGTCGTCGCCGCTGGTGAGATGACCTGCACATCATGCACTCCTCCGTCTATCTTTTGTCTCTAATCCATTCTACCAGCAAATTTTTGCTGCCAATGGCCGTGCCCTGTTCATCCTTGCCGTGTCTCAGCACTGAAGCCACCACCTGTACCTGTCTCTTTGTAGCGGTGGTGCAAAGCAGATGCATGGGAGAAGTTCGAACAAGAGATACCAAGCCAGCCACGTACGTACCGAAGCAAATCCATCCACCATGCATGCAAGTGATGATGCCATGGTGATGTCATGTCTATGCAGTAAGTAGGAGCTTTTCTTCCAAAGAAAAATATTTGGAATGCTTGCTAACCGTATATTAAAATCTATTAATCCTTTGTCTTTGGCTATCTTTGACCCATATATTAATCTTTCATTTATCTATGAAATCCTTGCTCATGTCAGAACCTGTTCATCTATGGCTTTAATTCTTTTCTTGCCGTGGTCATCATCCATATACACCATGTTCAATCAGCTATCCTTTTGTTCTAAAAATCCATGCCTTATTCAATTCAATTCCAATCTCAGTAATTCTTTCAATGACGTGTTCATCCTAACGCGTAGATTAGTTTTGTACCGTTATAGTACGTTTGTGCCGTTGTATAGTCTCGTTTCACCATAACTTGTGCGTTAGCATGTGTATCACCTGTTACTTATTTTAATACTAAAGTTGCATGTTAATCTTGACTAATATTTATTCCAATACCTTTGTCAATAAAAGTGATTAGATTCTATCCCGATTTTCATAAGCTAAGATTTAATTGGTTAATTCTTATTTATAACTAGCTTTTATAAATAAAAGATGCTTAGTGCTACATATCGGTTTTCATAATAAAGTTAATGTGCTTAATGATATTATAAATGTCTTTTTAATATCAATATGTTTAGTTGAACACGCAATATAAAGTTATTCGATTAGATTCTTTCACATGCTTTATCTTTTAATGTTAATTGTTAATTGGATATAACTTGTACTTAAATATCTGCTAATAAAATATGGTTAAGTTTATCGTGTTTTCTTAATTAAACATAACCTGTTTTCAAATATTCTTGTCACATGATTTTCTAATTAAAACATATGAAGCACGTAGTCTCTTGTTGTTTGATAATAATCTTTCGATAGCTTCGACCTTAGTTTTGTTTTCAACGTTCTTTCGTCGTTGCGTAACCATAGAATCGAGCCTATCCTTTAGTGCGCTCTTTTAAAGCTTTCTTTTGATTGGTGCATTGTTCTTAGTTGTACTTGTTGCTTTGTATGTTGTGCCCGATGGTTGCTCGAGTAGAAGAATCGTTGTTCGTTGCTTTGAAGATGAAGAGTTCCAGGAAAGCAAGAGATGAAGAAAGAGCAGTAAGAGTAGCTTTTCATTGGAGAAAGGCAAGTGTCCCTAACCATCCTTCTACCTATGCTTATTTACAAGAATACTTTTGCATTAATCGGAACATGGAGCGACCACCCAGGACAACCGTACTACCACAAGACATATGGCTCTATCTTGGCCAATTAATTAGAAACTTTAGTATGTGGTATGCTTTACCTGAAAGGGGTTGGGGGCTGACGGGAGATGGTGTATAGACCTGCTCTGGCGGGGAGTTAGGCTTTGCTAAGACACGGTACCCGCTAGGGAGCTTTATGAGCTGCACTGATCAGGTAACCTAGCGAGCAGCCCGTGCTATGGAATCTTTGTAAAGGTCTCGTAGCGTCCCTATGCAATCACACCTCGGTAGTGTGGTATGGTGCCTAGCTAGCACCGCATGGTTGGGTCTAAAGTTCTTCGGGACTTTTACGCGACTTGTGGGTAAAGATGTACAACCTCTGCAGAGTGTAAAACTAATCGATTAGCCGTGCTCACGGTCAAGAGCGGCCTGGACCCTCACATGAATAATAAACTTAAAGATGGACTTTAAATCATTTCTGGTTAGTTCTTCTGGCCTTGCTGAGTACCAACCATAAGTGTACTCATCCTTGCTTACTGCTGCTCAGAAGCAATGTGAAGCTTTTGAAGATGATGATGCTAGGCGTACGCAGCCCCCAGTCGATTGCTTGTGGAGTTGGCGCCTTCGTTTCCAGGATTGAGCTGTATAACTCTGATAGATTTGTAAGTTTGTTTATGTTTTTATACGTGATACTGTTACCGTTATTCACTTATGTCTACTATATGTATGAAACTTGATCCTGGCATACATATAGGTATGCACTTGGTTTGTTTTTCTAAAACCAGGTGTGACACTAACTGTAAGGATCTTTGGAGGTGGAAGGGCATTTTTGTGATTAGGAGAAGCTCGGGGGCTTTTCTGCAAAACAGCCAGCGGGCTCTGGGTTGACCGGGGCTGGGCGCGATCTGCACCGTTGATCGTGGATCGGGCGGCAGGCGCGGCCGTGGACCGGGCGGTGGACCTGGTCCACGGGTCCATGGTGGACCGATCGAAGGGGGTACGCCCCGATCTGATCTGGGTCGTCGATCATGACGTGGACGGCCAGGGGAAAACTTAAAAGATCAAGGGGTTAAGCATAAAAGAAAGGACCTGAACGTAAGGATTTTAACCGGTGGAAGGTTATGGTTGTGAATCTAAAAACTATAGGGTTCTTTTTGCAAAGTTGCAGTGGCAACCCTGGGTTGACCGGTATGGATCCCTTTTGACTCGGCGGCTGGGGAGATCTTGGCCGTTTATCTTGGATCGGGCGGTTGTTGTGGCTCGCATGCGGCGCGCGGCGGCAGGGCAGCGGCGCCCGGTGGAGCCGGCGGCGGAGCTTGCCGGAGTCCACCCGATCTCGAGCATCCGGCCACGGTTTGGGACGCGGCCGAGCCCTACGCGTAGCGGGGAACGAGGCGAAGCTGTCCAAGGGCTCAACGAGACGGCTCGGGTGATGGCGGCAGCACCACGGCGGCCGTGGCGGACGGCGCAAGGCCAGCGTGCGGCGAGGAGTGTTACGGCTCAGTTTGCGCGAGTCAAAAGGGAAGATGAGGTTCCTCACCTTGCTGTGAAGCCGTGGGAGCCAAAGAGGGTGACGGAGAGGCGGCGTCGAGGGAGATCGAGGCGGCGGCGGCGGGTTGCCCGGCGGCGGTGTGCACAGGGGCGAGGAGAGAGGGTGTGGGGGCTCGAGGGGAGTGAGAAAAGGGGTGAAGCGGAAGCTTTAGCTCAGTTTATATAGAGCTGGGGAGGGGCAGAGGCGACGGGCGGGGTGCAAGGGCCATTAATGGCCATGGGGGCGCCGGCGGTTTCAAAACATTCAAGAGGGAGGCTTGAAAGGAGAGGAAACCGAAGGGAGTAATGGAGGGGGAGTGAAGCCGGTGCTTCACTGCGCATTGAAGGAGAGGATTGAAGGGGAAGGCGCGGGAGTCGCGGGGAAACGGCCGGCGGTGCGGCACTGTGAAACAGGGGAGGAGCCGAAGGTAGGGGGCGGATCTGACCCGTGGGGCCGGCCTGCCGGTGAGAGGAGAGAGAGAGAAGGGGAAGTGGGCCGGCGGCGGGTTAGATGGGCCGCTTGCGCGAGTGGGAAAAAGGGAAGGAGAGGCCGGCGGGCCTGCTCGGCTGTGCGGGCTGAGAGAAGGGGAGAAAGGTGGAGCAGGCCGCGCGGGGTTGCTGGGCCGCACGGGCTGTGAAGAAAAAGAAAAAGAGATTGAGGGAAGTGGGCTAGGCCAAAAGAGAGAAGAGAGGGGTTTGGTTTTCTTTTTTTTTCAAACTTCTTTTCAAACTTTTAAAATTTAAACTCCTTTTCAAACTTTTTGCAAACTTCACTCAAACAAACTTGAAACCATGCATTCGAATCATGATGCACAAGCACTTATTGCTTCTAAATTATTAAAATGATATTTAAATATTTTTAAAAGCCAAGTTTATTTGGTAATTTAATTAATCCTTAGAAAATAAAATCTAAAACACCATGTTGCTTACATTATTTTGGTGATAGAATTTTAGGGTGTTACACCATCCTCGTCCGCGCCGCCCTCGTCTGCAAGCGCTGGTGCCGCCTCATCGCTGACCCCGGCTTCCGTGGCCGGCTCCACAAGCACCAGCAACATCGACCTATACAACCACGACCCTTACATCTACTGCCCGCGCCACACCGTTGCCCGCTTCGTCCGCACCTCCTCCTGCCTGAAGCACGTCGCCATGGAGCGCTCCCGCGTGGTCGACGTCCGCCATGGCCGCATCCTCCTCCTCCGGACGCTGGACCCAGGGTACGGCTACTGGTTCGTCTGGGACCCCATCACCAACAAGAAGCAGCGTAGACTGCCAGGGTTGGCGCTTGGTAACACCTTGGGCTGGAACGCCGCCGTGTTCTGCACCGCCGCCGGCTGTGACCATCTCGACTGCCACGGCAAGCCCTTAGCCGTGGCATTCGTCTCCATCAGTAAACAACTTATTATCAGTCAACGTATCACCAGAATAATTCTTAAGCTCGACGTATCAGTCTACTCATCGGAGGATGATCGGTGGAGGAGATACGAGATCGATATTTCCCATCAGCAGGACCCATGGGTGTTGGCGCCGGCGGAGCCCAGCACCCTTGTGGGGAATACACTCTACTTCATGCTTCAGAGCAGGACCAAAATCCTCAAGTACAGTATCGGCACAAGAGAGGTGCACTACCGGAAATCGCAAGGCTGTCGTGAGCCTTTTAGCTGTCGTGAACCAAACAACGAGCTCACGGCATAAAGGCCTCTTTGTCGTGAGCTTCCTAGGAGGCTCACGGTAGACAAGTAACACACAGCTCCAAGCCTGTATGCCGTGAGCCGGTTGACCAGGCTCACGGCAGCCAGAAAACACACGGCGAGGGTTGCTCTGCGCCGTGAGCCGGCTGACAGGGCTCACGACACACACAACACACACGGCGAGGGCTGCTCTTTCCTGTGAGCAGACAGACTTGGCACACGGCACACAAAACACACACGTTGACAACCTGACCCGTCACGTCCGTCGGTCGGTGCCATTAGTTTTGCCGCGAGCCACGTTGACAGCTCACGGCACAGCGCTGCACACACGGTGCACATTGTATTCTAATGTTGGGATCAAAAATTGTAGTCCAAGCTTGCACAAGAGAAGGCCGAACGGCAGAGGGACCACTAGCAGATGCAGCAGTATGTCGAGGCCAATACGCAGCAGATGCAGGCGGTGCTTCATTATGTCCAAGGTCTTACTTCGGTGATTGCTCAAACACAACCACAAGTGCAACTCCCTTCTCCACCTGGGCTCGTACTTCCTCCTAGACTGACTCTGAGTACTCCGGTGAGTTTGTTTCCCACTTGTCTTTCCATTTCTGGTAGTGACTTAGAGCTAAGCAATGACTTAGAAACCTAGAATGACATAGAAATGTAGATTTATTCTCATATTCATATAGACCTTTCATTCTCATAGTGACAAACTTAGAATGTTGTACTTCCATGTTATTGACTTAAAATTTTGTGCAGAATATGTCGGCGGCATCGAATGATAGCCCGGTTGCACATGACGTGTCGCCGTCTCAGCGGCCTCCATTGGTCCCCGGGAGTGGAGCGTGGGGGCAAGCGCCTCACAGGTCTACTTACACGTGGCCGTCGTGGCCGCATGTTCTGCCGGGCATGGGGCTGCCGCCAACTGGCTCACCAGGTTACACATGGCCGCCGCCGGCAGCTGGGGGGTCAGTGACTACATCACCGCAGCAGCCACCAGAGCACTCGCCGCAGCCAAGGCCGTCGCCGCAGGAGTGAGTTATGGACTTTACATGCATTTGGACTAGTGGTTGTGGACTTATGTTGCATTTGTGGACTTTTGAACTTAAAACTGTCTGTGATGCATATGTGAACTTGTGTGATGCATATGTGAACTTATGTGATGGATATGGTGATATTTGAACTGCCTGTGTTGGTTATGGTGATGTTTTAAATTGCCTGTGATGATTATGGTCATATTTGAACTGCCTGTGATGGTTATGGTGATATTTGAACTGCCTGTGATGTTGTATCGTATGTGAGGTGACATATATGGTTCTGGGAAAAATTAAAAAAAACAAAAACATCACTAATGCTCCTATGCCATGAGCTATAGCTCATATGCCGTGAGCTTTGACTTGTGCTCACGGCAACGTTGTGTAACCTGGCAGCAGGAAATTGCCCCTTTGCCGTGAGCTAGAATCCCGGCTCACGGCAGAAAGGTGATTTGTGCCGTGAGCTAGAATCCCTGCTCACGGCACACAACCGACGTCAGCACGTCTGAGGAGGTGCCACGTGTGGCCTCTGTGCCGTGAGCTATATGTCCGGCTCACGGCACACAGCCGACGTCAGCTCACCTAGGAACCTGCCACGTGTGGCACCTATGCCGTGAGCCCTCCGTCAGGCTCACGGCACAATGAGCCGTTAAAACACCTCTCGTGATCTCCGTTAGACACTTGTGTCGTGAGCTGTTGAACACTCACGGCACACGTTAACCGTGAGTCATCCGGTCGGCTCACGGCAACTATGCTCTTTGCCGGCCAAACTGTGCCGTGAGTTCTTTGCCGGCGGCGACTCATGGCAAAAAGGTTACCGTCGGTGGACCGCTCTTTGCCGTGAGGAACCGGCTCACGGCAGCCTTGTGGAATCCGGTAGTGGTGAACACGATTGACCTGCCAGCTGCTCACTTCTTAGGGCAGCGTGTTTTGCTCATGGCTGTGGAGGACACGGTGGCTCGGGGTTTGCCACTGTGCGCGAGTCCAAACTCTACCTGTGGTCGATGACAGAGGTAGGATGGGCACAAAGGAGAGTCATCGACCTTAAGACGCTGCTCCCCGTTGGTGCCCTCGACGACACCTCAACTGATGTGGTTGGCTACGCATATGGTGTTGAATACATTTTTCTCAAGGCAGATGTAAGACACTTCAGAATTGATCTCAAGTCCGGTCGGGTCAACAAGGTACGCTCGATCTATGGTGGCTCCATCGTTTTCCCCTACATGAGCTTCTCCACACCCCAGGTACTAGCCTCACATGCCACCCTAAACCCTAAAGCGGTGTGCTTTATTAAAGAGCAATGAGTTTATGAAACAAAATGTGTTTCTACTCCATGTATCACCCTCTTAACCCTTTACACATTATTCCTTCTCTATGATATATCACTGCCACTTACCGAAATAAAAATATATGGACGAGTTTTTTAAAACCTAAACACAGAAAGTGGTTTTACTGATCAGGTGTAGCTTTTCTTTCCGTTTTACAGCCATAACCTACATGTGCTGCATCTATTAGCATCCATGATATTTCACTGTCGTCACATGATAATATACAAATATAGATATTTGTATTTTTTTGTACTAAAAGATATACTGTATGTGCTTTTTTCTTGAGTTCAGTCCAAATATAGTATGGCTGTTGCCTGACAGAGCTATCAATAATAAATTAGTGTTGTTTGCCTGTTTCATAAGCCAATAATTCATTTGTTTTGTATCTGCTATTCGGCTTATAACTTAGAAGCAAAATATTCATTAATTAGGGGGAATTGTTTCTCAAACAAGCTGATGCCATAATCATTATTTGCGTATATCTACAGCATTGGGAGCAGTAGCAGCATCTACAGATGAGGGACAAAGCATGAGTGCTCCAAGTGCATGAAAATCTTAAAGTTCTGATATGTGGGTTTCTCGGTCGAGCGGAAAATAGGTCGTGGTAATTGTAACATCAGTAAAGCTACTTCTATAGTATTATTTTGTTGGCATGTAAGGGTTCAATGTTTTGTTGAATGGCTCGTATATATCTCCTAATAAAGCCTGTCCATAGCCTTATTCTAGCTGCATGCATCAACCTAATTTCGCTCTGCACGAATATTGATTTGTTAACTGTAGCCGCACCTATTAGCAGCAGCTTTAGAACAACTGAGGACTCAAGAACGACTTGGTAGCTCTTCCGTCTCCACAATTTGAAGATTGTGTTTTCAGATGTCACAAGCTACAACCACGAATTGATTGATGACTTGTTTAGGAGCAAGGTTGTTCTGACGATACATATACAATTCAGATTTCCTGGGTTAGTTCATGTTCTGTCTGCAATAATGCTATTTTTAGGAGTGGATCACTGACGACTACACTCTACTGCTATTTTTAGGAGTAAATTGACACAGCTCATATTGTTATCATGTCAAGAATGAAAATATTTGAAACACGAGGCACTACAGGAAATCCCAAATACGCCGAGTGCCAAAGAAGATGCCGAGTGTTTTCCACCGGGCACTCGATGAATAGGCTCTTCGCCGAGTGCAGACACAAAAACACTCGGCGAACTATTGACACTCGACGAATAAGCTTTTTTTGTGTAGACAATAAACAACGTAGATTGCTTCATGTGAAATTTTGGTAAATTCTTGGTATTGTTTGATAAGATTTTTGAAAAAAGAAAAAAAAACGTCGGCGAGTGTAAACACTTGGCAACACATCTAAACGCCGAGTGTTTCCTGGTGCCACGTCACCGATCCACGCCCCCCCACCCACACACACACACCACGCCCGCACGCACCGGTACCCACCGTCCCCACCACACCCACCCCAGCCTCCCCCTTTCCCCACACGCGCACACCGCCCCTGCCTCCCTCGCCTGCCACACGCACATGCCTCCACGTCTCTCCCTGTGCGACAACGCAAAGCCGCGCTCGCCGCCGCACAGCCCGCACTCGCCTCCCTCCCTCTCGCGCCTCCGCCTCCCTTTCTCTCTCGCCCTCGCAGCCCGTCTCCTCCCCCTCCACTTGTCCCTCACCTCATGGGTGAGGAACGACAGTGGGGCGAGGCGCGGTGGATGCAGATCCTATGACGGCGAGATCTGGTGGCATCCTATGAGGCCGACGAGGTGTGGCGGCGGAGCATAAGGAGGAGAAGCAGTGGCCGGCGGGCGCAGCTTCTCTCCCCGGTGGCGGTCTGGTGCCCGGTCTCCGCCACCGGCCTCCCGACGCCGGATCTGCCTCCCGCCGCGAGATCTGTGCCTCCGCAGCCCAAGACCCCGACACCACGCGTCCCTAGTTTGTTCCTTCCTTGCTTTGGTTGCTAGTGTGGTGGTCGATGGCGGCTGTGGTGCTGGTGGTGGTCGCGGTGGTGGCGGCAATGGCGGCCTGGTGGTGGTGGTGGCTATGGTGGGCGGCGGCGGTCTCGTGGTGGTGGTGTCTGTGGTGGGCGGCGATGGCGGTCTGGTGGTGGTGGCGGCTGTTGTGGGCGGCGACGGCGGACCGAGCACGTGCGGTCTGGTGGTGGTGGTGGTGGTTGTCGTGGGTGGCGGCGGCTCCGGTGAGCCACGGTGGTGAAGGCCCGACACCATGACGGCGGCGGCAGGGGTGGCTGCGGTTGTGTGCTTTTTTTATTTTTTTTTGAAAAAAGGTTCGCCGAGTGCTATGTCAGATACTCAGGAAAGGTTCGTCGAGTGCCTGACGGTTACTCGCCCTTCGTCACTCAGGAAAGCTAGATTCTTTTAGGGGGCTCCTATCTAGCTACCGGAATGCGGATAAGGGTTGAAAAATCCAACCCATCAAAGCCTATCTAAATTTGTTATTTATTTTTTAAATCCCACATCATGACTACTACCTCAAAAATGTCACAACATTTTTCATCTAATACCTGCCCCCTGTTCTAGCGGACCTCCAACAGTCGACGGTGGCGCCAGCCAGCCAACCGCGAAGCCGCGGCCGCGCACAACAACGGTGGCGCCAGCCAGCGGGTAGCGGCAGCCGCTCACGGTGGTGCGCGAGTTGGCTGCTCACGGAGGCGCAGACCGCGGCGAGGCTCGTCGGCCAGCAGGCCGCGAGGGTGTGGCCTCGCAATGCGGCGGCGGGCAGGGTGGGAGGAAGGTGGCTAGGGTTTGTTGCTGCTGTTGGACTACGTAGGTGGTTATTAAGAGCAACTCCAAGAGCCTCTTTAAAAATCACTTTCTAAAATCCTGATTTAGCTACTATGTAAGATGAAATAGCTAGCAAAAAGTTGTTGATATCCAACAGCCTCTCTAAACTGAACTCTCTCCATGCTCCACCGCTTATGGGTCCAGCCTGTCATACTCATGAAAATCAGGATAGCTAGTCACTAGCCACTGGCCAAAGATAGCTAGCGGGGTAACAAATTTAGCTAGTCATGATAACTAGTTGGGTTGATAACTAGTCTGTTGGAAGAGTGTTTTTTATTTTTTTTTCCAAAATTTAGCTAGTAAGTCATTTTAGCTGATCTCCATGGTGATGGTCCCCGAAGGCAAGAAGGGTAGAGCGGACGAGGATGACCACATCAGCCGTCTCCCCGACGCCATCCTCGGCGAGATCATCTCCCTCCTCCCCACCAAGGACGGTGTCCGCACGCAGGTCCTCTCCTCTCGATGGCGCCACGTCTGGTGCTCCGCTCCTCTCAACATCGATCTCCACGACCTCGAGCACCAGGGACGCCGGATCCGGCCTGAGGAACTCTCGGGCCTCCTCTCCTCGCACCGGGGCCCCGGACGCCGCTTCTCCATCCTCTCACGCTGCTTCGACGGCGACCGCGGCCACCTCGCCGCGACGCTGGAAGGCTGGCTCCGGTCCCCCGCCCTCGACGGCCTTCAGGAGCTCGACTTCCACTACATGTCATCGTTGTCGAAACCTGTAGCTCCGGCGCCTGCGTCGGCGCTCCGCTTCTCATCCACCCTTCGCGCCGCCAGCTTCGGCGGCTGCATCGTCTTCCCGGACGCGAACGCCGCCGGTGCGCTCCACCTGCCGCTTCTCGAGAAGCTGAGCCTTTTGCATGTCAGGATCTCGGAGAGCTCTCTGCATGCCTTGCTCGCCGGCTGCCCTGTCCTGCTGAGCTTACTGCTAACCGACAGCAATGGCTGCTCTAGGATCCGCATCGTATCCCATACACTTCGAAGCATCTGTGTGCGTTCTGATTATTGTTGGGGAGAGGCCAAGTTACAGCAACTCATCATCGAGGATGCCCCCTGTCTACAAAGATTGCTTCTTTTCAGCAAACAACCTCAGACGGAATATGTCCTCTCAGTGATCTCGGCGCCGAGATTGGAAATCCTGGGGCAACTCCCTGAATACCAGCCCAAACTCGAGTTTGGCTTTGGCAGCACCATGGTTTTTCAGGTACTCGTGCACTTCTCTTCATATTCATGGAGGATTAATTCCTAGTCCCTCTGCCTCATCATGGTGCTGACCTTAGTGTATAATGTGCATGTGCTTCACTCAGGGATCACGTCGTGTCGTTAGCTCGACAACGCCGGGGCCCAATGTTAAAGTGTTAGCTTTAACACATGGCAACCTTAATTTGGATGTGGTTATTGACATCATCAAATGCTTTCCATGCTTGGAGAGCCTATATATCAAGACGGCGAAGTTGTACATTGAGCTTGAGGTGGTAAAACATACTCCATAATTGAGTTTCTATATATCTGCATTCTTTGCGTTACTGTTGCATTGATGCTTTATTGCTGAAGCTTTGTTTCTAACAATTTTTATGTTCATCTTGTCTTTTAGCCACCAAACCCAACACAGACAAATGCATGGTGCCGAAAATACCGGAACCTTATCAGTACCCTTGACATTCGTCTAAAGAAAGTTGTGGTGACAACCTATCGAGGAAACAGGGCACATGTTAACTTTGCCAAGTTCTTTGTATTGAACGCAAGAGTGCTCGAATCAATGGTGTTTGACATAAAAGTTGGGAATCATAACAAGAAGTGGATTGAAAGACAGCATGCACTGCTCAAGCTTGACGATAGAGCTTCAAGGAGTGCACGGTTTGCTTTTATTTCTCATTCTAATACTCACGCTTCGGCTCTTGATCATATCTGGTTGGAACAAGTACATGACTTATCAACACACCCTCCAGACCATAGCAAACTATTACAAACACGGGTAGCATACAAGGCAACACAACATCGGAAATAAAATTGGTGGCAATGTGAATATTAACCTCCTGGAGAAGCTTATTGCTGCTGAGATGTCTGGCTCCTTTCTTTGGATGGACTGCGCTAACAATTGCCAATTGGACATCCTCTTGGATTTGCAACTGGCCAATATACTACTAGGTCAGTTGCCAACTCCAATGCCTCCACAACACCCACTACCGGAATCCGCGGCTGTGCCGAGAGCGCGATCCTCTCGGCACAGGCCTGAATGCTCTCGGCACAGCCTGTGCCGAGAGGGAACTCTCGGCAGAGCCTACATGGCACCGCTGGGCCGGCAAAGGCCGCTCTGCCGTGAGCCAAAGGTGATACACTCGGCACAGCTGTGCCGAGAGCCCATTTAACTCTCGTCACAGGGCCATGTACAGGTGACGGCGTGAGTTGCGGGCCCCACTCCTTTGCCGAGAGCCCCAGGCCAGGCTCTCGGCACAGCTGGGAGATCTGCCGAGAGCCGCCCAGGTGCTCTCGGCACAGCCGTGTCCGTGGGTGGCCCCTGTCGGAGGCGGGGCCCACTTGGCAGTGTCGCCGTACGAGAGCCAGTGTCCCAACCGCAGGCCATCTATGCCGAGAGCCAGAGGGGCCAGCTCTCGGCATAGCACTTCAGCGGGCCCACCTGCATCCCGCGTCAGGCACGTGCTTCCATCTGTGCCGAGAGCGAGCTGGTCCAGCTCTCGGCACAGCACCTCGATGGCCCACCTGCAGCTTCTTTGCCGAGAGCATTGCTCTCGGCACAGAAGTATTTATTCAAAATTATTTTAGAAAATAGCAAACAGACATGAAAATTTTCCAAAACTCAATATGTCACCACTGATGATGTGTATTAGTTATAAAAATGTTCTTGTACTCAAAGTCAATTTTGAATTTCCCTTAGATTCCAAACGTAGTGACATTATCTATTTTTATGTGGAAATTAAACATATGCTTTGTATGAGTGTATGTTGATCTAGGAAAAACTTTGGAAACCTATAAATGAATTTTTTTTGACTTATTTGCCGAGAGCTACCACAATGCACTCGGCACAGAGCCAAAACTCTCGGTACACCCTCTCCTTGCCGAGAGCAATGCTCTCGGCACAGAAATATTATTTACTCAAAAATAATTTAGAAAATAGCAAACAGCCACGAAAATCTTCCAAAATTCAATATGTCACCACTGATGATGTATATTACTTATAAAAATGTTCTTGTACTCAAAGTCAATTTTGAATTTCCCTTAGATTGCAAACCTAGTGACATTAGTTTAAATTCCTTGAAACTCCCCGTGAGATGTTCAAGTTTCTAAACAACGTATGTGTCCTGGTGTTCAAAATGTTGTCAATTTTTTTTCTCAACTTCCTCAGATGATATCATTAGTGCTCGACAAAAGTCGTGATTTTCAAACTTTATTTGAATTTTATACAATTTTTAAATTGTTCTAGCTCACGATGTTCATCGTGATGAGAGAGTCAAATGTCGAAAATTTAGCGTCATTTCATGTAATTGGTATTGAAGATGCCTCATGAACATGAATATCATTTTTCACTAACTTTACTTCATGATTTCATGTACTTCCAGTTCATATCGGACATACACGGAAAAATTACCTAGAATGAAATAAAATTGTTGAATACAACATACATATCTATATTTATGTGAAATTTGAGCATATGCTTTGTATGGGTGTAGGTTGATGAAGCAAAAAGTTTGGACGTCTGAAATTAATTTTTTTTTAATTCTTTGCCGAGAGCTTTGCAAAAGCACTCGGCCAAGATCTCTTTGCCGAGAGCCTACGGGCCTGCTCTCGGCACACTTGACCGACGGGCCAACGGCCGTCACGGCCGTCCCGTTGTGCCGTGAGCTCCCCCCTGTGCCGAGAGCCTGCTCCTGTGGCTCTCGCTGTAAATCCTCTGTGCCGTGAGCCTCTTTCTGTGCCGAGAGCCCGATGCGTTACCTCTCGCCACAGATGGTATGCACCGTGGGTTCTTTCTGTGCTGAGAGTCTCGTGAAGGACTCTCGACAAAGAAGCCCTGTGCCGAGAGCCTGGCCGCTGGCTCTCGGCACAGAATTTTGCTCACGGCACAGGCTGCGATTCCGGTAGTGACCATGCAACAATAACAATAAAGATGAACTTAGTTCTTTGTTGAGGCATTCACTATTTGAATTGTATATGTTCTCACAGACTATTCTACTGTGGAGCAACCATTTGAATTTTGATTCTAAGAAACCAATTCCATGTCAAACATGTAAATTTGATGGAGTCTGCAAGTAAATTTGGATGAATCTGAATGTTAGAGTTGTGTTTGTCCGTCTTTTGTAGGTCCACCTCTCCGTAGGAGATGTAGGGGCAAGCATCTCTAACAGTTTGCCAAATCGGGTTGGTAATCTTGATTTTAGCAAAAAAAATGCTGAAAACACCCCCTCCAACAGTTTTGTAAATGATTTGTCAATTTTTGGCAACTTGGAAAAAACATGCCTCTAGCGCGCAAAGATATACGTGTGTACTTGAATTGGCATCCACTTTTCTCTGGTGGATGAAGTCGGGTGGGAGGGTGAAAAAAGAAATAAGGAATACGAAAAGGTTCCTAATGCAAATGTATAAGAGAGAATAGTTTGCCATGTTAAAAATATCAAACTCTTTGAAAATGCATTCTTCTTTTACTTAGTAAATCATTTCAGGAGTTGGCAAATCTTGTGATTTGCCCAGTTAAAGATAGCAAATAGCGAACTCTTAGGTTGAGACAGGTTAGGTAGATATCTTGGAAAACTCTGTTCTTTCTTTCGTTCCGTTTCGCCTAAAACGCTCACTGTAGACACTAGTTATTTCTGTTAGAGTAATGGAAATGGAGGAGGTCCCCTCGATTAGATTCCATTTGGAATCTGAAATGGAATAAAACTGATGGAAACAAATTTGTTTCATGAGAACCAAGATATGCCACTACTGTAGTTTGTACGAAACAGATGTAGGGGTTCGTTGTAAGCTGACAGAAAGGGTGGAGTTCTTCTACTATCAGAATAGATGCCACTGTTCATTGTAAGCTGACGGACAGGGTGGAGTTCTACTATCAGAATATAGATGCCACTCCAACCGTCTCGCAGCACGACAGCTCCATCTAGTATGGAACATTGCACGATTTTATGTCCAACTATTCTACAATCTGGAAGATGTACTCGTACGCGATATCCTGTCTTCATTTCCTCTTACTAATTAAGACGAGTAAGCTACCCACCACTGAGCCAGCTATCACACATATATGTGTGCGAAGGAAAGTAATAACAAGAACCAGTGAGCTTGTAAAGTGCGAAGGAAAGGAATAAAAGCTTTGGTTGGAATAACTACCAGAAGTAATAATCGCTTGCTGGGAACTCGTTCTATTAGCTGGCGGACAACCAATCTTTCCTCAGTGGCTCACATTCACAACTAAAATATTATGCGAACCTATACTTTTCTTTCAAAACCGAAAATCGAAGGTTGTTGATCCGAGATCGAGATTGGACCTCTGTGGTTTGTCTTCCTCCAATGTCTCACCACCCAAGCTCGAGTGGCCATGCATGGAGGTGGTGCTCAACTACATACTGAAGACAAGGAGGTGATGGCTACAAAATCATAGACAGTGAGCAAACAGAGCAGGAGAAACAAATCTCTATATACAGCAGCGCCAACAAATATGTGAGAGGCTGAGAGCTCATGTAATTATGGTTGTCACAAACGCATCTCGCATGCGCTTCTTCCCTGCTGCTACTATCGATCTGTTTCAATTGGCCATATTGGTGTGAATCTCACACACTCTTCTGCTTATTTTATTGTTCAATTCGTGAGTGTAAGTGATGGTATGGTCAGGTGATCAATGTGTAGAGATTTGTTACCTTCAATTTTTGTGTGCGATTGGCGTGACACACCTCACGCTCGAGAAATGAAGGCTAGATTTCAATCCTTAAGTAACCACAAGCCAATCATGAATCATGCAGTCCTCTACTTGTTTTGATCAACAGTAAATCAGTAGAAGGTGCCATTAGGACTTAGGGTGTGTTTGGTTGGACCTGTGCCTTTTGGAAAAGTAGCTTTGAAAAAGCTGACGTGAGATGGTTGGAAGCCCGTTTGGTTGAGTTGTTGTGGCTTTTAGAAAAGTCACCTCACTTACAAGTGGGACCCACATGTCATACACACAGATTGGACTTCCTCTCGCCATGCTTGCCATGTCGGGAGGGTTCCCACCAGTCACCATAGCGCATGGGAGGAGGCTCGCCGACCGCGGTCGTGCAGGGGAGGGGCTCGCCGGCCGCCGCTGCACCGGGAGGGGCTCGCCATCAGCCACCAGGGAGGGGGACAGGGCTGCGCACGCTGGCCATGAAAGGCGCCGCCAGCTCTCGCGTCAGCCAAGTGCTGTCGGGATCTTGTCGGTCGGTTCTCGGCCTCCTGGGGGCAGCGCCCGGGAGCCCGCCTGTGCCAGGGGAGAGGACGGGGCTCACCTCCATGGCTGCTGCCAGAGACAGGGGAGGTGAAGGGGGCCGCGCACGCTCGCCTCCATGGCCACTCGCCAGCCAATGGAGCCAAGGGAGAGTAGTGGGCTTGCCTCGATGGTCGCTGCTGGAGCCAGGGGAGAGGATGGAACTTGAGGGGGGCTTACTGGCCGACTGCCGGCCGGAGCTAGGGGAGAAAGGATTTCCCCATAGAAGAAAGAACAGTCGAACAACGAGAGAATCGGATTACAGTGTTGGCAAAAAAAACTAGGCCGAGAACGTGCATAGAAGAAAGAAGCCCATGAGCAGGTAAATTGCTGACCTATTCTAAAAAAAAGGTAAATTGCAGACCTATTCTAAAAAAGGTAAATTGCTGACCTGGGGATCCTAGCGCTCGACGTCTCGAGCTCGCCGTTCCGGTTCCTCATCACCATCGGCCACCGCGCCGCCATGGGGGTTGTCACGAGGGCCAAAGAGGAAACTAAAAGAAGAAGAACTAGATCTCGTTGACGACCACATCAGCCGCCTCCCCGACGACGTCATCTAGCGCTCCGCTCCCCTCAACCTCGACCTCCATGACCCATGGTTGTACATCCCCACCGGCGACATCTCCCGGCCCGCGTCCTCTGCGCGCACCAGGGCCCTACCCACCGCTTGCACGTCTACTCAGTTACAGCCGCCTCATCCTCAACCCCGACATCACCGCTGCAACATTTGACGGCTGGCTCCAATCCCCCGCCCCGGAAAACCTACATGAACTCAGCCTGTGTTGGGGAACTCCGCCGCTGCCACTGTCGGTGTCGGTGCTCCGTTTCTCCTCCACCCTCACCGTTGCCAGGTTCGAAGCATGCGTCCTCGGTCCTCCTACATTATTTTGGTGATACCCAGTAGCCGCATCTCAAGCAGCTGACCCTTTTCAGTGTCACGGTCTCGGAGAGCTCCCTGCACGCATTCCTAAGTGTGTCATATGGCACGAATGATGTGGAGTGCTGTTAGGTGTGCGTTTGGTTTCCAACCGCCTACTAGCGTAGCTCATCTTTTTTATTCTTGGATTAAAAGTTTCCCCTCTAACCGAAGAAATCAAATTTTAATTGGTGCTACTGCGATTTGTTGGGCTTTATTTATGGCTGTGTGTAGAAATGATGTGGTCTTTTAAGGTTCAAAGCCTAACTCGTGTTTGCTGGTGATTTCCAGAGGAACATATTGGATTAGGAGGTGGTCACTTCTCTCTAAAGAGGAGGAGAGAGGAGACCTGATTTTCAGAGGAACATATTGGATTAGGAGGTGGTCACTTCTCTCTAAAGAGGAGGAGAGAGGAGACCTAAAGCGAGGCTGCAGAATCCTTGAAGTCTCGAGTTTGGAGATCTTCAGCAAGGTAGGATGGAATGTTTTGAGGAGAATTCTGAACTGAGGCGCTTGTCGAGCTTGCTCCTAATTGTTCAGCTTATAGTTTCAGTGTGCTCCAGTGTCTTGTTGATATCTCTTGAACTTTTTTTAGCTGTAAGCTGGTGATGTTCGTAAATTGCTGAACATTGTTTTGGAATCTAGGACTTTGTCTGCAGCCTAAGTGCTGTCTCTGTACCATTTGGATGTTGGTTTTGGCTGTATACCTTCTCAAGGGAATGCAGAGGCTGAGTATTTTATCCTATTTCTAAATATTTGCTTATCCAGATAGCAGACGACGCATGGATCAGAAGACAGTGTAGGCTGCTCCAGGTCGAAAGGAGGGCTTCGAGGGGTGCACGATTTGATTTTGAGTCTCATATTAGGGGATCATTTCGTTTTTCATGCCAATCAAGTACATAATCTATCAATACTAGACCCCTTTCAAAAGATTCATTAATTAGTAGGTCTGGCAACACCACTAAAAAAAATTTTGGTTCCATGTGGGAGCATCCAACGAGTTTTAATTTAGGCCTCATTCGTTTCCATCGGATTGGATCCGACCGGAATTGATAAATGTAATAAGAAAATCATGATAGCTACTATAAGAGATCCGGATTTTTTTCGGGTCAAAAAATAATTTACTCATGATAGGTACGCCAAAAGACTCAGAACCAATCCACTAGTCGGGAGGTGTGGAATCAATCCGGCTCTTCGGTCACTTGTTCTACCTATCATGATGAGTAATCTCTAACATGATTTTCTTGATATATCTAGTATTTCCGGCAGGACTGAATCCGATGGAAACGAACGCGCCCTTAGTCTTTTTCAGTATCTTGACATTTGTTATCTCTTTTCATGGAACAATAATTTGCCGTCCGATTTGATGCTATATTTCGTTATAAATGGACGGGGGCTCTTGTGATGCCCATTATTGTTCTTCCCCATCTGGTTGTTATTGTAATGATTGCAACTTCCATCACTACCAGAAAATAGGTCATTTGTCATGCGCGTGCGGTGCACGACAAAGCCCTAGAAACATAAGGCTGGCAAACTTTTTGTCGTGTGTATTTCACTGGTGCGCACGATAAAGGCTGCACGGCAACGTGATTGGCACAGCAAAAGCGGCTTTGCCGTGTGCCTTTTATCGCGGGCACGGCGAACCCTTTTGCCGTGCGTTTTTTTAGCGCAAGGTGCAGGGAAAAAAACTTCGGCCGATGTGTTGTGAAAACATCCAAAATTTCGCGTTTATTGGCAGGGTCAACAATAAATTACCGACCAAAATTATTGTTTTAATATTTGTTAAAACAATCCATAAGTTAAAAAATTAAAAAAAAGAAATTCCCCAATACCATTTTCATCGCAAAGGTCCGAAAAACATTTCTACCAAAATTAAAAACCCTTTTAGGTGCACCATTGAGCTTCAAGTTGATATTGGTGCCAAATGTCCTCTCTTTAGTATGATCATTGCTGCCAAGTTTTATTTTTTTTTTATTTTATTTTGAGAACCCGCTGTCAAGTTTTATTGGGACTGTTTAAGTAGCAAAAAAAAAAAAATCAGACGATAGGCCAATAAAACGAATGGGCCACGTGCATCGTAATCGCACGCACGCGGCGGCAGATGGTAGCGGCACGCTGACGCAGCAGGTTTCCTCCGCTTCCCGATCTCCACACCGCCACACCGCGCCGCCGTCGCCGTCGCCGTCGCCGTCGCCATGGGGGTTGTGACGAGAGCCAAGAGGAGGAGGCTGCAAGAAGAAGAAGAACGACAGCACCTGGGGGACCTCATCAGCCTCCTCCCCGACGATGTCCTCAGCAACATCGTATCCTTCCTCCCCACCAAGGACGGCGCCCGCACACAGGTCCTCTCCTCCCGCGGGCGCCGCCTCTGGCGCGCCGCCCCTCTCAACGTCGACCCAACCACCCCCCGCCGCGTGATCCCCCGCATCCTCTCCTCTCACCGGTGCGCCGCCGGCCGCCGCTTCTCCCTCCCCATGTGCGGCGACAGGGAATTCATGCACTTAGGCGCGACGACCCTGGACGCCTGGCTCGCGTCCCCCGCCCTCAACAACCTCGAGGAGCTCGAGTTCCGCCTCGGCGGTGCGTACGGGCAACTACCGCCGCCTCTGCCCCCGTCAGCACGCCGCTTCTCTCGCACCCTGCGTGTCGCCAGCATCGGCGGCTGCCGCTTCCCGGACGAGACCGACGACGCCGGCGGTGGCGGCGGCGAGCTCTACCTGCCGCTTCTGAAACAGCTGACGCTCACCGACGTCACCATCTCGGAGAGCTCCATGCATTCGTTGCTCTCCGACTACTGTCCTGTCCTTGAGAGCTTGCTCCTCGACAACAATTGCTGCAGTCGATTCCACGTCAGGTCGCATAGCCTCAGAAGCCTTGGTGTGAGATCTGGTTGGCCCTGCACGTTGCGGCATCTCGTCATCGAGGATGCCCCGTGCCTGGAAAGATTGCTGTCAACCATACACATGGGTATAGGGACGCACCTCTCGGTAATCCACGCGCCAAGATTGCATGTTCTAGGGCGAATCTCTGGGCACTTCCCCTGCCTCCGGTTTGGAAGCACAGGTTTCGAGGTGCGCATTCTTGATTTCACCTCTTTTTAATTTTTCCTGATCATGGTATGATGTTACTAGTTCTGTCTTCGTTCTGTGTGCTTGGCTCAGATGCCACCTGCTGTTGGCATGGATTTGGTGTGCGGTTTGAAGGTTTTAGCTTTATCCATGGACCCTAGTTTGGATGAGATTATTCAGTTAGTGGAGTGCTCTCCCCGCTTGGAGACATTGTATATCAAGGTGACTAATAAATGTTTTCCATCTATCTGTAACAGATAACAGTGTGCATATATCTTAATTACTGTTACACCATCAGCACCTTAATTTGTTCTATCTAGCTATCAGGTTGACAGTTGACAAATTTTCTATGTTTATATTTTTACTAGCTTTTGAAACATTATTATTATTGCAGGCAGGGCTACAGGATGTGTGGTGTCATAGAGACAGGAATATTGTAGCCGGCCTTGACACTCGTCTCAAGAAGGTTGTGTTCACAAACTACCGAGGCAAGATGTCGCATGTTAAAATCGCCAAGTTCTTTGTGTTGAATGCAAGGTTGTTGGATTCGATGAGGCTCGAGTTGGAAGATGGGAACATTATTAGCAAAGAGTGGATCGAAAAACAACATAGGTTGCTCAAAATCGAAAAGAGGGCTTCCACGAGCGCACGGTTTGATTTTGTGCCTAGAAAAATATTCACCAGCTCACTTCACTTTCTATGTGCTGAGCAAGTACACGATCTATCAACAGATGACCCCTTTCACAAGCTTCATGTGTAGGTCTGGTTACGTTCCATGAGTAATAGCTGTACTGTTTTTTATAGGGAAAAAAAGGCTATACTGTTTTTTCCCAAATCCTGAAGGAAGATTATTTTAGATTTTTCTTTTTGATGAATGCGAGTCCAGAATAGTTGGGTTTTGTCTTAATTTGGCAATTGTTCCATGAGTAATTGGTTTTTCCCAATATTGTTTCTGTTACGAAATACTAATGGTGATCATTAGCTTAATCATGTAATTAGCATTAGTCTCTATAATTAGGGAATGGACAACTGCCCTCTGACCAGGCGCGTCTCTCCCGAAAGGGTGCCTGCGTGCCCCTTCCTTGTACATAAATAGTGGGGTCCACCCCCCTCATCAATCAACCAATTCATTCACTTTACAACACGTTATCAGCACTGTCTCTACCACGCACGCAACTCGCTCTTCCTCTGAGCGTGCGAGAAGAGAAGAACAGAGGCCAGAAGAGAAGAATAGAGGCCAGAAGGCCAAATCACCACGCACCCTTCCACGGTGGCCGTGGACGTCAGGGCTTCCTGGATGTCGATACATACCGTCGAAGTCCTCTCCGGAGGAGCCCTCGCCATGTTTCAATGCAGCGCCCAGGCCAAAGCGAGTTCTTCGAATTTTGGCGTTCTACAAAAATAGAAGGCGAATATCAGTGTCAACATTGGCAGTTTCTTACTTTACAATCAAGAACTCCATTGATGGAGATTAACCAACAACTGTAAGCATCAACGAATTGTTATTTCATTGCGATGCTTTACCTTGATGATGGATTTTGTTGGCACGGAACAACAAAAGACCAATGGCCGAAACAGGACGCCATGGCCATCGTGGTCATTGTTAATGCGACTGCAGTCACCAAACTTCATAGCCATGGAAACTGCTTTCTTGCCCTTCATTTTTCTAGACCGCCAGCGGCAGGTTAATGGACGGCAACAATTGAAGTACATTAGGCTAAGTGCCGACGACTGCGAGTAACAGAAATTGAAGAACGAATTTTGGCCCTCAGGTCGTAATTTACCATGGCGATAGCAGACTTCACCATCATCGACGAACCCTTCATGGAGGCGCACCCGAGCGTCACGCTCGGGCACCCGAGTGTCACGCTCGGGACCATGACGGCTGTCGGAGCGCACGACGCACCGCCCTCTTCAAGGCCCACGGGTCACGGCGCATCAGCGCTAGCGTCCTTCTTAACCAACCTGACAGCAGCAACCGTCGACCGCCACCCCGGCATCCGCCGCGGCACATGGAGCCCGGCTGCGCTGGGGCTCCCCTCCTCCGACCTCGGAAGGCCGGCCATCGGCCAGCGGCCGGTGGCACAAGCCAGCGCACCCGGGGGCACTGACGAAGACAGAAGAGGGGGAGAGGGGAAGAAGGAGGAGCAACACAGGAGGCTGCGGATCCGCCTCCGCGGATCACCGGCCGTCCGACCACCGCCGGCGCCGGTGACGCCGGCATAACCACCAGCACCAGCAGGCGGCAGCGGTTCTAGGGGGCGGCAGTGGGTTAGGGAAACCCTAATCGCACCCTCACCCCTTTTATTCGGTGGGTGCATGGGCCGGCTGGGCTAAGCAGGCCTCGGCGGGCCATTCACATGCCGACCGACCCACAGGCCGGATGACCAGCAGGCCAACCGAACCGCATAGCTTCCTCCGTTCCAGAAGTCCATCGGACCCCCTCAACTTTCGAGAAGTCTAGAAAAACCCTCTGAACTTTAATTTAGCCCTCAGGCTTTTATCTTTTATATATTCAGACTTATTAGTGTTGTATATTTATGATTTAGACCCTGAATTGTTCTATAATTTTATGTTGTGATGAACAATATTATTTGTACCATCTGGTATATGCACCTATGTAATTTAAATGTTATAATTACCGCAATAATTATTCATGATTATGATCCATAGATCATTTTTAGGTGTTAGAACAATTCTTACATATGCAATTTATTTTATTTGCATGGTCTAAATTAATCAAAATTTTCTACATCAAGTAGAACATCAAGCAAAATTAAAATTAAGGCATGTACAGATGATTGGAAATAACACAAGGTGATGTGACTTAAGCGCTGGCTGTGATAAGTTCTTTATAAGAATTTATTTACCTTGAGATCTATGCTTTTAGGCAGTTTTTGCTCATCACTAGAAGGTCTACATCTTTATGATGATTTCCTTCAAGTGTATATCCAAATTTCATACATACGGACAAAATTTTTAATGACTACCAAGTCAAATATTCCTGCAGGAATTAAAATGTCATATACCTTAATTTTGTAAGAATCGTCTCATATTCATTATTTTGCTTACTTTACAACAAAATTTTACATCAGTAAAGTAATGTTTGTTGCAAGAATCATCTTGCCTTCACTAGTTTTGCATAATCATAACAACAATATGGTGATTATTCCCCAAAATGACCTCCTAATCTTACTTGTGTAACACACATGAGTAGAGTCTAAGGTATTTATTGCAATCATGCAAATTATACTTATAAAACGAGTTTCTCGTCCACCATTTCAAAGGTTACACCATTCTGGTGATTACCTTTTATTGTATTAACTCACTAGTACATGATGATCGAGTCACTCTCGATAAAAGCGATTTCATCGCATATCAAAAATGAGGTTCACACTAATTCAAGACCCGTCTTGAATACAAAATTTAAGCATCAACTTTGGCTTAAATACATAGCAAAAATGTGCAACATATTATGGTGATTATATTCTATCATAAAGAGACTATGTTTTGGTAATGATCATCAGATCATGTATATATTCTTGCAAGAATGAAGTCGAAAACATGTGCAACGATTTATATCGCTTTTCAATTATAAAATAGTCCACTTATAATCAAGAAGTAACTTGATTTAAATAATTTTGCACTACAATATATTTCATGCTATATAATTTACTCATCGAGTAAATTCATTTAAATACATGATTAACTCTTGTAGGACATGACTAATGTTTCCAAAATGGAACATTTTGAATTCGCATTGGATTGAATTTACTATCCAATATGGGTACATGATATCAACGATATCATTGCAATATTCATGGCATCCAAGCCACCATAGTTCTACTTTAAAGAAATACCCAATACAATTCACAATTGAATTACCACACATACACCTTTGGTGTTACTAAATTTCCTCTTCAGATTTTACAAATCTGATTACCCATAGGAACAAGATCCATTTATTTCTTTGGACTCCTCGTAGAGTTATCAACAAAGAATATAACTTTTCATTCATAGTATTTACAACACAATGGATCTCATCTATAAAATGTCACTTTCCTTCAAATCAAGTGACCATAATGACTAACCTCACGTTTGTCTATAGTGTGGTTGTACATTCATGTACACATGGTTTCAAAATAAAATATTTGGTTCAAACAAAACCTCCACTCAAGGAGGAAAGCGAATTCAAGGAGATCAATTTGAATCGCACTTCAATAAATTAATAAATTAGATCTTCATATGTTTCCATATAAATTCATGAAATTATCATTAGTTCAATATTATACTACATGTGTAGTACATTGTCCATCATTAATTTCATGTACTTCATACATGCTATTTGTTCGGGATACACCCAGAAAGAAAAGGAATTTCATAAAGTGGATCACTACTATCACAATTGTGAGAAATTTACTCTCCTCACGTGTATTCAATTATTTATTGTAGATGCACTCATGTATTCTACAAATACCCCTAATTTTGTGACATCCATTTGTATATGGTTTCATACTGAAACCCATTACCAAGGATAATGATAAAAAATCAGCACTCAACTTGGTAAAATGGACAAGAAAAAATTCAATTATCATACAAATTCCTTTCATATTATCTGGGATATGTTATATGTGCATACATAAATCCCGTATGACATGTTGCGTATCAAATAATTTTTTAATCTTGATTATATCAAGAATTGGCATGATAGCCTTAGTCATTCTAACTCATGAATGATAAGAAAAAAAAATTATTATCAAACTTAATGGTCATAGCATACATTCTCAAAATCCTCAGATTTTGTGCACCGCATGTGTCACTTGAGAATTAATTTTAAGGCCCTCTTACCTTAGAATTCTAAACAATAAGCCACACAAATTCTTGAATGTACTCAAGATAAGTTGGCACATACAGCCATTTATGGATTATCTAAGCACTATCAAGTGCCCATAAAGTCATTTATGAATAGTTCCACCTTACTAATCATAAGGCATAGCAAATTACCAAATTAATTGTTCTAGTTTTCAACTTTGAGCAAAATTTTTCTGGACGCAGGATCACATCCATTCATATGGAATATTTGATTTTGAGAACTACATCACTTGTCCATATCAATTATGGCTTAATTGAATCTCTTATTGAGATAACTTATTTGTACGACCACCAAAATAGAATTCAATATATCAACATCAAGTTGGTAATATGTGGATTTACACACCGCATATTTTACATTCATCAAGCTGCAATCATACGGCTCCCTCCATTGCAGTTAGTACGTGAAAGCTTGGCCACAGCCAAATATTTCCCATCTGCGTGTCGGTATGTTTTGCACATAATGATATCACCACCTCATAACATACATCATGGGCATTAGGGATCAACATAAAAGGTATTATCCGTCATTCATATAATACCTTAGGTCTCTATGGGGATTTACACAAAAAGCCTGTATGTTGATCACACCTTGAGGATAATTCCAGGCATTAGGGGGAGATTAATACCACATATAGAATGCCAGGAATACAAAATAAATGTTACGCATCACATTCAATCCTCACATTCACGTACATACAAAAGAATATTTGAACTATCAGTTCAGAACATCTTATATATTTGTAGCATATTACAAATATTCTGCCAAATGCATTTACTTATCAAAAGTGTCATCTTATTCAATCCCTAAAATTTAATGTACCAGAAAAGAGTGGAAATCTAACAAGATCACTCAACTCCCAAATTAAAATAAGAAGGGGGCGAAGTATGGTCACTAGGGATGAAGCTTGTTAATAAGCATCCGCGGAAACAGGGGGAGATATTCTCTAAAATAGTAAATGCAAATCAACATCATACATGTTGTTAGACACTTTATGGATAATTGAAAATCCAAAGCCTATGAATGTTTAACATTCTAAAGCCCAGTACATGTGCACATAAATTTAGGCACTGAGGTATCATTGGAACATCCAAACTCTATCGTCTTGGGAAATGAGATAAGAGTTATAAGGAGTTAATATTTCACATGCTATATTGAATCAATCATACAAAGTCTACAAAATGTCGACAAATACTCCTCAAAATTGTTATACACCTTAAACTGGATCCAGACCAAAAGTCCTAGGCAGAGTGTATCAACACTCAAATTGGGTTAAATAAAGAGGTGACAATTATGGAGAATTTATCTCATTCACTAGTGAGAGGTATTTACCATAGTAATACTATCTTCTCACAAATGCATTCTTTATGAAAGAAAGGTGGTGATATAATGAGATATTGTAGTAATGGTTTCACGCAGAGACCGAGCAGCATACCCTTGTGGTATATGTGAAAATTATGTTCCTAAACTTTATCAATGGCAGATCAAATAACTTTCATATATTTGGATATACAAGTCTTCGACTTATTCCATATTCTATATGTAAATATAAATCCCAACATATAAAAATCACTCGCTAAAATCCTGATTTAGCTAGTATGTAAGATGAAATAGCTAGCAAAAAGTTGTTGATATCCAAAAGCCTCTCTAAACTGAACTCTCTGCATGCTCCACCGCCTATGGGTCCAGCCTGTCATACTCATGAAAATCAGGATAGCTAGTTACTAGCCACTAGCCAAAGATAGCTAGCGAGGCAACGAATTTAGTCAGGATAGCTAGTTGGGTTGATAGCTAGTCTGTTGGAAGTGTTTTTAAAATTTTTTACAAAATTTAGCTAGTCAAGTCATTTTAGCTAATCTCTTGGAGTTGCTGAGTTCTGAAGATAAATATAAGAAAAATTCCTCCACATATTTCGTGATCGATGTCCCTGAATGGGCTGACTTGTAATGCTAATGGGCTGATTTCGACCCGGCCCACCGTTAGTAGATATCGGCCTCTCCCCACCTGTCGTCGGCTCGTCGCCGTCCAGTCGATCACTGGTTGCGTCCGCCGGCATGGCGATGGTCCCCGAAGGCAAGAAGGGTAGAGCGGACGAGGACGACCACATCAGCCGTCTCCCCGACGCCATCCTCGGCGAGATCGTCTCCCTCCTCCCCACCAAGGACGGCGTCCGAACGCAGGTCCTCTCCTCTCGATGGCGCCACGTCTGGTGCTCCGCTCCTCTCAACATCGATCTCCACGAGCTCGAGCACCAGGGACGCCGGATCCGGCCTGAGGAACTCTTCGGCCTCCTCTCCTCGCACCGGGGCCCCAGACGCCGCTTCTCCATCCCCTCACGCTGCTTCGACGGCGACCGCGGCCACCTCGCCGCGACGCTGGAAGGCTGGCTGCAGTCCCCCGCCCTCGACGGCCTTCAGGAGCTCGACTTCCACTACATGTCATCGTTGTCGAAACCTGTAGCTCCCCCGCCTGCGTCGGCGCTCCGCTTCTCATCCACCCTTCGCGCCGCCAGCTTCGGCGGCTGCATCGTCTTCCCGGACGCGAACGCCGCCGGCGCGCTCCACCTGCCGCTTCTCGAGAAGCTGAGCCTTTTGCATGTCAGGATCTCGGAGAACTCTCTGCATGCCTTGCTCGCCGGCTGCCCTGTCCTGCAGAGCTTGCTGCTAACCGACAGCAATGGCTGCTCTAGGATCCGCATCGTGTCCCATACACTTCGAAGCATCTGTGTGCGTTCTGATTCTTGTTGGGGAGAGGCCTGCAAGTTACAGCAACTCATCATAGAGGATGCCCCCTGTCTACAAAGATTGCTTCTTTTCAGCAAACAACCTCAGACGGAATATGTCCTCTCAGTGATCTCGGCGCCGAGATTGGAAATCCTGGGGCAACTCCCTGAATACCAGCCCAAATTAACTCGAGTTTGGCTTTGGCAGCACCATGGTTTTTCAGGTACTCGTGCACTTCTCTTCATATTCATGGAGGATTCCTAGTCCCTCTGCCTCATCATGGTGCTGACCTTAGTGTATAATGTGCACATGTGCTTCGCTCAGGGATCACGTCGTGTCGTTAGCTCGACAACGCCGGGGCCCAATGTTAAAGTGTTAGCTTTAACACATGGCAACCTTAATTTGGATGTGGTTATTGACTTCATCAAATGCTTTCCATGCTTGGAGAGCCTATATATCAAGACGGCGAAGTTGTACATTGAGCATGAGGTGGTAAAACATACTCCGTAATTGAGTTTCTATCTGCATTCTTTGCGTTACTGTTGCATTGATGCTTTATTGCTGAAGCTTTGTTTCTAACAATTTTTATGTTCATCTTGTCTTTTAGCCACCAAACCCAACACAGACAAATGCATGGTGCCGAAAATACCGGAACCTTATCAGTACCCTTGACATTCGTCTAAAGAAAGTTGTGGTGACAACCTATCGAGGAAACAGGGCACATGTTAACTTTGCCAAGTTCTTTGTATTGAATGCGAGAGTGCTCGAATCAATGGTGTTTGACATAAAAGTTGGAAATCATAACAAGGAGTGGATTGAAAGACAGCATGCACTGCTCAAGCTTGACGATAGAGCTTCAAGGAGTGCACGGTTTGCTTTTATTTCTCATTCTATTACTCACGCTTCGGCTCTTGATCATATCTGGTTGGAACAAGTACATGACTTATCAACAACTGATCCCTTTGTAAGGTTTAATGTGTGGACCTGATTTCCTTCCATTGGTAAGTCCATGCTATTTGCCCAAACTTGACTAGTCTCTTGCTCGTGGTGTTTAGACATTTGCTGCATCTTTTCTTGGAGTATTATTATTTGTCAGTGACAAGTGGCTGAATTTTGTTTTGATCAGAGAAGTGCTATTCGAGGTGTCCATTGCCATTTTCTAGCTGATTATCATCACAACATCGCATATATCACATAATCTACTGTTTCACTGTCTTACCCCCTTTTGGCATCCTCTCACAAAAAAAAATCCCTTTGGTAAGAACAAAGATGATTTTAGTCTTGTGGTGCTTCATCATATATGGATATAAAGCAAGCAATCTTGTTTATTTCTGCATTTTCATTTGAGTCTACCTCTCTCCGACTCACTTACCATGTTTGTAATTAAATGGAGTACTTTTGTTATATACTGATAAATATCACATTACCTATATGTGCATTTATCTTTTAGACTCTGTACCCTGTCCAGATCTATGTGCATTTATCTTTTATTTTAGATAAAACAACAGATCGACAAGCCATGTTAGGCTTTGTTTTTTTGGTTCAGGTTGAGGGGAGCAGTGGGAATAACAAGTCTCCGATCCGAAGGCCTGCTTTCAAGTGTTAAAGTTATGTTTCCTACCAATCTATAAACCCCTAGATAATTTTGGTATGATCCAGGTGGTATATTTAATGGATCGATCCATTCTGCAGGTGGTAACATTCAAAGTCATGTTTCTGAATTTGGTCTTAATTTTGTTACATGTTTTTCCATTCGCACATAAATAAATTGATGCAGATTTTCTGATATGGGGTCGTATCGATCGAATTTGTGTGAACATGATTTTCTTGTACAGAGATATAGTTGAATTCAGTTTTCAGTTGTGGAGCAAATGTCTGCTACAGAGAGATATAGTGCAGAGATAGTATTGATTCTGTCAGAGAGATTGGAGAGGGTAGTTTGCTGAGCAAAAATACCATGAGTTTGTTACTAGTAGGAGGCATTTTGCCTCTTACAATGCCAGCAATGCAGACAGGTACCTCATCACTATCCCAATAACTAGGTAACACACCCTCCAGACCAGAGCAAACTATTACAAACACGGTAGCATACAAGGCAACACAACATCGTAAATAAAATTGGTGGCAATGTGAATTTTAACCTCCTGGAGAAGCTGATTGCTGCTGAGATGTCCTCCGGCTCCTTCCTTTGGATGGACTGCGCTAACAATTGTCAGTTGGGCACCCTATTAGATATGCAACTAGCCAACATACGTTCAGTTGCTAACTCCAATGCTTCCACAATGTCGAGACGCAAATCAAGTGACACATGAATTAGCAAGGCAGGCTTTGGTTACAAAAGTTAATTGTTTTATTATTCAGGCTTTATCCAACGATGTAACCTTTCTTATTAATCAATAAAGTCTCCTTGTGATTCAAAAAAAAAAAGATTAACTTAGTTTGTGAAAACATATTCTGCTGTGGAGTGATTCCATATAACATCCAAACAACCATTTGAATTTTGACTCAAAGAAACAATTCTCATTTGGAATCTGAAATGGAATAAAATTAACATAAACAAATTCGTTTCATGATTAACAAGGATTTGCCACTGCAGTTTTATGCAACAGAAATGGGGTTTGTTGTAAGCTGACCTTATGGACAGGGTACGGTCGAGTTAAGCTCCATCCAGTATGAAACAGTGCACGATCTTATGTCCAACTAGATGAAACAGTGCACGATCTTATGTCCAACTATTCTATAATCTGGAAGATGTACTTGTGCGCCATTTGACCATATTTGTGGTTTGTCTTCATCCAATGTCTCACCAACTAAGCTCGAGTGGCCATGCATATGGAGGTGATGCTCAACTACATACTGAAGACAAGGAGGTGATGTCTACAATATCATAGACACTGAGCTGTCTGAGCAAACATAGCAGGAGAAACAAATCTCTCTGTCTATATATAGCAGCGCCACGCCAACACATGCGAGAGGCTGAGAGCTCATGTAATTATGGTTGGCTAAACACGCATCTCGCATCCGCCCTGCTACTATCGATCTGTTTCAATTGGCCATATTGGTGTGAATCTCACACGCTCTTCTACTTATTTTATTGTTCAATTCGTGAGTTTAAGTGATGGTATGGTCAGGTGATCAATGTGTAGAGATTTTGTTACCTTCAATTTTGTGTGCGATTGGCGTGACACACCCACGCTCGAGAAATGAAGGCTAGAATTTCAATCCTTAAGTAACCACAAGCCAATCATGAATCATGCAGTCCTCTCCTTGTTTTCATCAGTTTCAATTGGCCATATTGGCGTGAATCTCACACGCTCTTCTTCTTTTATTGTTCAATTCGTGAGTTTAAGTGATGGTATGGTCAGGTGATCAATATGTAGAGATTTTGTTACCTTCAATTTTGTGTGCGATTGGTGTGACACACCCCACGCTCGAGAAATGAAGGCTAGAATTACAATCCTTAAGTAACCACAAGCCAATCATGAATCATGCAGTCCTCTCCTTGTTTTCATCAATAGTAAATCAGTAGTATGTGTCATTAGGACTTAGGGTGTGTTTGGTTGGATTGTGGCTTTTGATAAAACAGTTGTCACTTCTGGAAAAATAGCTTTGAAAAAGCTGCCGTGGGATGGTTGGAAGCCCGTTTGGTTGAGTTGTTGTGGCTTTTAGAAAAGTCCGTCATTTACAAGTGGGACCCACATGTCATACACACAGATTGGACTTCCACTCGCTAGTGCTTGCCGTGTCAGGAGGGTGCCCAACGGTCACCACAGCGCATGGGAGGAGGCTCGCCGACCGCGGTCGTGCAGGGGAGGGGCTCGCCGGCCGCCGCTGCACCAGGTGGGGCTCGCCATCAGCCACCGAGGAGGGGGACAGAGCTGTGCGTGCTGGCCATGAAGGGCCGCCGCCAACTCTTGCACCGGCCAAGCGCTGCCGGGATCTTGCCGGTCGGGTCTCGACCACCTGGCGCAGCACCCGGGAGCCCGCCTGTGCCAGGGGAAAGGACGGGGCTCACCTCCATGGTCGCTGCCAGAGTCAAGGGAGACGAGGAGGGTCGCACACGCTCGCCTCCATGGTCATCCGCCAGCCAATGGAGCCAAGGGAGAGGAGTTGGCTTGCCTCTATGGTCGCTGCCGGAGCCACGGGAGAGGATGGGACTTGAGGGGGGCTCACTAGCCGACTGCCCACCGGAGCTAGGGCAGAAGAGGAGGTGCTCCTCCATGGCCGCCACCGGAGCAAGGGGAGATGAGGTGGTCGCGCACACTCGCCTCCATGGCCTTCCACCCGCCGGAGCTAGGTGAGAGGAGGGGGCTCGCTGGCCTTCCGCCACTAGAGCCAGGAGTTGGGGCTCGCCAGAGGTCTGCAGGACACCGATGGTGGGTGGCAGGTGCCGGCGAATGTGATGCGGAAGGGAGCGAGTGGGCGACGAAGCAGACGGGATGCGGAATAGAACGAAACGTTATTTTCTCCTCATAAGCAGTGGCAGGTGGGTAATATTTTCCCCAAAAAGCAGGTGAAAGCAGGGGGAGAGGTGCTTTTAGATTTGCACTACACAAAAGTTGGCTCTTTTGGCAAAAGCAGTTGTGACCTTTTAGCCTTTTGGTTGGCTTTTTACTTTTGCAAAAGCAAAAGCAGCTTCAAAAGCTCAACCAAACCCAACCTTTGGTGTCAGTGCTTATTTGTGTAAGACTAGCTAGGCATCTATTTCCATATTGTCTCAAAGAAGTTACATCCAAATGAAATACTCCCTCCGTCCCAAAATGTAGCTTCATTTAGCGTTTAAAATTTGTCCCAAAATACAGCTACATTTGAGTTGACAACTTTGATTGAATGGATGAATGGACAAAAATAACTATATGATAATCAATTGTCGTGTGGTATTGATTGTCAATAAATGACAGCATGCACAATACATTTTATTCTGTGGAAACATACAAGGAAGGTATAATTGCCATACATAAATCACATACACATGAATGGACGGGTTTAATGAAGGGCATAATAGACATTTTAGCACTCTTTCTAATGTCTTAAAAAGGCTAAACGAAGCTATAATACACTACTGGGGAAAGGCCCAGAATTATTGTTTTAATATTTTTGAAAACAATCCATAAATTAAAAAATTAAAAAAATTAAATTCCCAAATACCATTTTCATCTCGCTAAGGTCCGGAAAAAATATTTCAACCGAAATTAAAAACCCTTTTAGGTGCACCATTGAGCTTCAAGTTGATATTGGTGCCAAATGTCCTCTGTTTAGTATGTATGATCATTGCTGTCAAGTTTAATTTTTATTTTATTTTATTTTATTTTGAGAACCCGCTGTCAAGTTTTATTGGGACTGTTTAAGTAGCAAAAAAAAAATCAGACGATAGGCCAATAAAACGAATGGGCCACGTGCATCGTAATCGCACGCACGCGGCGGCAGATTGTAGCGGCACGCTGACGCAGCAGGTTTCCTCCGCTTCCCGATCTCCACAGCGCCGCGCCGCCGTCGCCGTCGCCGCCGTCGCCATGGGGGTTGTGACGAGAGCCAAGAGGAGGAGGCTGCAAGAAGAAGAGGAACGAGAGCACCTGGAGCTGGAGGACCTCATCAGCCTCCTCCCCGACGACGTCCTCAGCAACATCGTATCCTTCCTCCCCACCAAGGATGGTGCCCGCACACAGGTCCTCTCCTCCCGCTGGCGCGGCCTCTGGCGCGCCGCCCCTCTCAACGTCGACCCAACCACCCCCCGCCGCGTGATCCCCCGCATCCTCTCCTCTCACCGGTGCGCCGCCGGCCGCCGCTTCTCCCTCCCCATGTGCGGCGACAGGGAATTCATGCACTTAGGCGCGACGACCCTGGACGCCTGGCTCGCGTCCCCCGCCCTCAACAACCTCGAGGAGCTCGAGTTCCGCCTCGGCGGTGCGTACGGGCAACTACCGCCGCCTCTGCCCCCGTCAGCACGCCGCTTCTCTCGCACCCTGCGTGTCGCCAGCATCGGCGGCTGCCGCTTCCCGGACGAGACCGACGACGCCGGCGGCGGCGGCGGCGAGCTCTACCTGCCGCTTCTGAAACAGCTGACGCTCACCGACGTCACCATCTCGGAGAGCTCCATGCATAGCCTCAGAAGCCTTGGTGTGAGATCTGGTTGGCCCTGCACGTTGCGGCATCTCGTCATCGAGGATGCCCCGTGCCTGGAAAGATTGCTGTCAACCATACACATGGGTATAGGGACGCACCTCTCGGTAATCCACGCGCCAAGATTGCATGTTCTAGGGCGAATCTCTGGGCACTTCCCCTGCCTCCGGTTTGGAAGCACAGGTTTCGAGGTGCGCATTCTTGATTTCACCTCTTTTTAATTTTTCCTGATCATGGTATGATGTTACTAGTTCTGTCTTCGTTCTGTGTGCTTGGCTCAGATGCCACCTGCTGTTGGCATGGATTTGGTGTGCGGTTTGAAGGTTTTAGCTTTATCCATGGACCCTAGTTTGGATGAGATTATTCAGTTAGTGGAGTGCTCTCCCCGCTTGGAGACATTGTATATCAAGGTGACTAATAAATGTTTTCCATCTATCTGTAACAGATAACAGTGTGCATATATCTTAATTACTGTTACACCATCAGCACCTTAATTTGTTCTATCTAGCTATCAGGTTGACAGTTGACAAATTTTCTATGTTTATATTTTTACTAGCTTTTGAAACATTATTATTATTGCAGGCAGGGCTACAGGATGTGTGGTGTCATAGAGACAGGAATATTGTAGCCGGCCTTGACACTCGTCTCAAGAAGGTTGTGTTCACAAACTACCGAGGCAAGATGTCGCATGTTAAAATCGCCAAGTTCTTTGTGTTGAATGCAAGGTTGTTGGATTCGATGAGGCTCGAGTTGGAAGATGGGAACATTATTAGCAAAGAGTGGATCGAAAAACAACATAGGTTGCTCAAAATCGAAAAGAGGGCTTCCACGAGCGCACGGTTTGATTTTGTGCCTAGAAAAATATTCACCAGCTCACTTCACTTTCTATGTGCTGAGCAAGTACACGATCTATCAACAGATGACCCCTTTCACAAGCTTCATGTGTAGGTCTGGTTACGTTCCATGAGTAATAGCTGTACTGTTTTTTATAGGAAAAAAAAGGTTATATACTGTTTTTTCCCAAATCCTGAAGGAAGATTATTTTAGAATTTTCTTTTTGATGAATGCGAGTCCAGAATTGTTGGGTTTTGTCTTAATTTGGCAATTGTTCCATGAGTAATTGGTTTTTCCCAATATTGTTTCTACCCTCTTCTGCCTGCTATTCTGTCTTCAGTTTAGATGGCCCTCTTATAATGATAACGTGGCTCCAAATGCTTAATTAGAAATTAAGTAAGGGAACACCGTATTTACTTTAGTTTTACTTTTTCAGTTCATAGCTTGTTCGATTAAGCTTTGCGTCTTTTTTTTTAAGCAGGTGGCTACTTTTATTGATTTGTCATGACAGTTGCATCATTTTCCATTAAACCAATGCAAGGATAAAATTAGGAGGCTCATCATCCCAAATACAAAAATTTCATGAAGAAAACGCAGAACTAGCAAGTTCATGACGAACCCGGTTGGTTTCCCTATTACAAATTATAATATTACTTGAACGGTAGATCTTGGTAGCTAGTCGAAATATACGTGCCGAGAAAGGAACTCGTATCCGTCGGGGTCGTCTCCCAGGAGGCGACTCGGGCGGACCCCGACCTCCGCAGCCGCTCCAACCCCCCTCCGGCGCCCTCCCCCCTCGCCGTCGCCAAGAGAAGCGTTGTCCCCCGGGAAAAACTAGGGGCCCCCACGAGGACAAGCGACGGCGGGCCTTTCTTCGCCCGTGCGTGCCTCCACGGCCACCCCTGCGGTGCGGCGGCGCCCGACGTGGTGCGCGCCGGTGGGTGCGCCCGGAGATCCGAGGGCCCAGCGTCCGGATCCGGCGCCCCCGGTCCCGGATCTACTCGCGAGCGGCCCCCTCGCCCTTCCCCACCCACTCCTCTTCCTTCCTTACTCCATGGCCGCAGCGTGCGCGAGCGGCTGCCCGTCCCGTCGCCGGCGAGGTCCTGCCTGACCACCACGCGTCAGATGCCCTTTCACGGTGCTGGTCCGCGCCCCTCGGCGGCGGTGGCTGCAGGCGGCTCCCCGGCGTAAGGCTCCTCGAGGTCAGCACCGCTGGTGTAGCCTCTATTGGCTGTGCTGCTCGGCTTGTGCTGCTGTTGATGCCGGCCGCCAGTCATCGTCTCCGCCGGTTCTCCACTCGGTCTGCACGGTGGTCGTGCGGATTGATCTGCTCGTCGTCAAGGGAGGCAGAGGTGCGTTCATGGTGGCCGTCCCTTCTGTTGCACCTTGCTAACGAGCAGTGTGAAGCCCCCGGCGGAGATGGCGCCTTGTTCACCGGGTGCAGTGCAACAAAGTGCTGCAAGACGATGTGGTCGTCTTCCAGAGATAGTGCAACTCGTGGTCGGGGATCGCCAGGAGAAATCCTAGCCCGGCTGGTTGTGCCGGTGCAGACAACGGCGGCACCCTAGGTGTCGTTCCCCTCCATGGAGCCGTTGTCTTTTAGGTGTCCCCGTCCACAAGGTGCATCAGGAGTGGGTGTCCATCAGGAGAAATCCTTGCTCGGCTTTGCGCCGTTGCCGTCAATGACGACGCCCTTGGGCGGCGCTATCCTTCCTGGAGGCATTGACGAGGGACCACTCATTCCATGCCGGCGCTGCCTACCACTCCATGAAGTTGGAGTGATGTTTGTGGCTCCTACTTGTTGTGCATCTCTCTGCTCCTTTCTCTTCAGGATGGGGGTGGCACTGGTTGTTGGCTGCTGTTGTGGTTTGAAAAGTTCCTTGCACTGGCGTCTCTGCTTCGTCGATGCTCTCCTTGTTGGTAGTGACAGAAAATCAATTGCCGGGTGGTGTTATCCACCGCTTCCGCCATTCCCCTTCAAGGATTCCTCCCCTCGGATGGCGTCGGATGACGGTACGTGGAGCCCGGATGCTCTGGAGGTGTTTCCATCAGCTTTAAGGGAGGTCATCGTTTCCGATGAGTTTTGGTTCGTGTACCTTCTGCCGCCTTTAGTCCCCATCCCGTTTGTTAGGCCTCAGTTGGAGGGTAGCAGCGGGGCGGCGTAGTTACGAGGGGTGGTGCAGGGTGCAAGGACTGAGACAAAATCGGCAAGTATGCTGTTTGGTGGTGGTGCTAATCGACAATCGATGGGTGTCAATTGGCTGTGTCATTCCTTGTCCTTGTATTGGTTGTGAGTTGTGTGATGTACCTCTGGTGTTGTACTCTTTCCTTTCCTTTGTGTCTTTCTTTTGGGCTATGCCCATCAGACCGTTCGGCGGTCAATGCTTGTAAAAAACTAGTATTGGCTTGCACAACATCCGTGGTTAATGAAATTCAAGTGAGGACTTTTCGTCCCCCGGTGACTTCTCAAAAAAAATTACAATATTCAAGCGACATATTATCAAAACCACTTCACAAGACACATCAATCGTCAAAAATAGCAAGGGATGCCGTTGCCGAGTATCCTCTGCCTTCATGATTTCAACCAAAAGCCGCCCTCCAAAAAAAAGATTTCAACCAAAAGCCAGACCTCAAATATTGGAGGTCAAATAACAAATTGGGGACTACCAAAAGCCAGATAGGATCCATGTTTAAGACCCGGAAGATAGAGCTTCGGTGGGGAAAATAACCAATTGGGCCAGAACATGCGTAGGAGCCCAATTCCTACTTCGGATCGCACTCAGACACAGCGGCGCTCCCCGACCTCCGAATTCCACCGGCCGCCATCGCCCCATCGCCATGGGTGTGGTCACCAGAGCCAAGAAGAGGAGGCTGCAAGAAGAAGAGGAGGAGGAGGAGGAGGATCTCGTCGACGACCGCATCAGCCACCTCCCCGACGGCGTTCTCGGTGACATCGTCTCCTTCCTCCCCACCAAGGATGGCGCCCGCACGCAGATCCTCTCCTCTCGCTGGCAGCCCATCTGGCGCTCTGCCGCTCCTCTCAACATCGAGTCCCCCGATCCTGCACGAGGCACCCCTCTGAGCGCCATCTCCGGCATCCTCTCCGCGCACAGGGGGCCCAGCGCGCACCGCTTCTCTGTCCACGACTGCTGCCTCGACCACCGCATCCTTGACGGTTGGCTCCGATCCCCCGCCCTCGACGGCCTCCGGGAGCTCGAGATCCACTTCGACCACGGCCCCCTGCGCTGGGGTCCTCCACCGTTGCCGCTGCCGGCGTCGGCGCTCCGCCGCTTCTCGTCCACCCTCGCCGTCGCCAGCTTCGGATCCTGCATCTTCCCGGACTTCAGAAACAGCAATGACGATGACGCCGGAGCATTCTGCTTGCCACTGCTCAAGCAGCTGAGCCTTGTGAATGTTAGGATCTCGGAGACCTCCCTCCATGCCTTGCTCACCGGCTGCCCTGCCCTGCAGAGCTTGCTGCTACTTGGCAACCCATCATGTTTCGATCGAGTGAGAATCGTGTCCCCTAGCCTCAGAAGCATCGGTGTGGGTTCTAGTTGGAGAGAAATGGAGTTGCAGTTGCAGCAGCTCGTCATCGAGGACGCCCCATGCCTGGAACGATTGCTATTCTCCAATGAAGTGGAGACGATGGACATCTCGGTGATCTCTGCGCCGAGATTGGCTGTTCTTGGCGAACTCGACAGCATCTTCCACAGACTTCAATTTGGCACCACAATTCTTCAGGTACAGGCACAGTTAATTATTCTCACCTTCATGATGGAACCGATCGAGTACGTACGTTTATTAATTTGCATGATCTAGATAAGTGTAAATTCTATGTTTCGATGACACAGGGATCGACTGCTTTAAGCTTAAAAATGGCGGTGGTGCCCAATGTGAAGGTTCTAGCTTTATCTGGTGTGAAACCTTGCTTGGATGCGGCTATTGACCTGATGAAATGTTTTCCCCACTTGGAGAAGCTGTACATCAAGGTGACACCCACTCTCTGGATCTGTGGACAAGAGTGTTTGCATTTGCGACTTTCTTTTGCCACGTATCACTATTATATATCGATCGTAGTTCTAAAACATTTGTATGTTTGCTTTGCTTTTTCAGATAATGTCTGTTGGGGACACAAATGTATCGTACCATAAATACCGGAAACTTATTGGCACTCTTGACATCCGTCTGAGAAAAATCATGGTAGCAAATTATCAAGGCAGTGAGTCATCACATATCAACTTTGCCAAGTTTTTCGTGCTAAATGCTAGCGTGCTGGAATCAATGAGGCTTGAGATACAAGTCGGACACGTTGGTGATGGCGTGTGGATTAGTACACAGCGTAGGCTGCTCCAGATCAAAAGGAGGGCTTCAAGGGAGGCGAAATTTGATTTTGTGTCTGGCACTGGTTCATTTAGTTTGCTGACTGCTGAGCAAGTACATGATCTGTCAATACTCGACCCCTTTCAGAGGTTTCATTAGCTCTAATAACACCACCGAGAGATATTTTGTTTTTGTGTGGGAATATCCTGTGAGGTTTAGTCACCTTGCATAGTATCTCTTTAATTTCCTGGAATACTGTAATTGTCATCCTATTTTGTTTTTGTGTATTGTCAATGATCAAATAATGCCTGTGTGCTGCTAAATTATGCATGGTATGATTGATCCATATGATCACCCTAAATTGTGTGTGTGTGTGTGTGTGTGTGATGCAACTTTGTGGAAGAACCTTAATGTACTTATGCTTCCAACAAATAAATTTATCAAGGAAATTGGGCAAAGTCTAAACGCTACTTAGTATAGAAGATGACAAAGGGAATGATGTCGTAGAATCTAGTGGCCATGGAAATCCTGCTCACCTGCCGAGACTTGATATCAAGACCGTAGAGCCCATCAACCATGTTCAGGAAGATGATGTCAATGCCGACACCAAACAGAACCACAAGTACTTTTGTCATTGAAGCCAGCCGATCACCGATAAGATCCACATGGCTTGGAACCATAAATTGACATTCCTTACCTACATAGGCATAGAGACCCAGCCATACGAACTGGTTCATCCAACCAAATATCACAACACCTAATGATAGCATAATGCAAATATTAATGAATTCACTTGAGAACCCATCATTTCTATTACAATAGCTAGGTCTTGACTATACTTAAAATGCTTCAATGGGGACTCCAGATAATAGGTGCAGGTCCATTGCTCTACCAATGTAAGGATGTTGAGGAACACACAGTGACCCCCTCTATGGCTATGAATTGGTCCAGGTTCCCATAAACATCTGGTTACACAACCTAGGTGCAGGACACCATCATGACATTGTGATCTTGCAGCTTCTCCTCGAACATATGTGGACCCAAAGTTGTTAAGATGCGGGGATGAACCCAATTATATGCCTCGAGGTGTGATGACCTGATTAAGAGCTTGCTGAACATTGTCAAGCTCGGGAGGTCATCGAGGGGCTTGATCAATTTTAAGGGAAGAAAGAACAGAACAATATGCAAGATTAAAATAGGTGCACAAAAAGAAAATATATCAAATTGTCAATGATCAAATAATGCCCGTGTGCTGCTAAATTATGCATGGTATGATTGATCCATATGATCACCCTAAATTGTGTGTGTGTGTGTGTGTGCGTGTGTGTGTGTGTGTGCGCGCGCGTGTGCGATGCAACTTTGTAGAAGAACCTCAATGTACTTATGCTTCCAAGCAATAAATTTATCAATGAAATTTGGCAAAGTCTAAACGCTACTTAGTATAGAAGCTGACCAAGGGAACGATGTCGTAGAATCTAGTGGCCATGGAAATCCTGGTCGCCTGCCGAGACTTGACATCAAGACCGTAGAGCCCATCAACCATGTTTAGGAAGATGATGTCAATGCCGACACCAAACAGAACCACAAGTACTTTTGTCATTGAAGCCAACCGATCACCGATAAGATCCACATGCCTTGGAACCATAAATTGACATTCCTTACCTACATAGGCATAGAGACCCAACCATACGAACTGGTTCATCCAACCAAATCTCACAACATTTAATGATAGCATAATGCAAATATTAATGAATTCACTTGAGAACCCATCATTTCTATTACAATAGCTAGGTCTTGACTACACTTACAATGCTTCAATGGGGACTCCAGATAATAGGTGCAGGTCCATTACTCTACCAAATATAAGGATGTTGAGGAGCTCACAGTGTCCCCCTCCATGGCCATGAATTCGTCCAGGTTCCCATAAACATCTGGTTACACAACCAAGGTGCAGGACATCACCATCATGACATTGTGATTTTGCAGCTTTTCCTCGAACATATGTGGACCCAAAGTTGTTAAGATGTGGGGATGAACCCAATTATACACCTCGAGGTGTGATGACCTGATTAAGAGCTTGCTGAACACTGTCAAGCTCGGGAGGTCATCGAGGGGCTTGATCAATTTTAACGGAAGAAAGAACAGAACAATCTGCAAGATTAAAATAGGTGCACAAAAAGAAAATATATCAAATTGTCAATGATCAAATAATGCCCGTGTGCTGCTAAATTATGCATGGTATGATTGATCCATATGATCACCCTAAATTGTGTGTGTGTGTGTGTGTGTGTGTGTGTGTGTGTGATGCAACTTTGTGGAAGAACCTCAGTGTACTTATGCTTCACCCTAATAAATTTACCATGGAAACTTGGCAAAGTCTAAACACTACTTAGTATAGAAGCTGACAAAGGGAACAATGTCATAGAATCTAGTGGCCATGGAAATCCTGGTCGCCTGCCCAGACTTGAGATCAAGACCGCAGAGCTAGTCCATCAAACATGTTCAGGAAGTTGATGCCGATGCCGACACCAAACAGAACCACAAGTTCTTTTGTCATTGAAGCCAACTGATCACCAACAAGATCCACATGCCTTGGAACCATAAATTGACATTCCTTACCTACATAGGCACAGAGATATGCCACTGTAGTTTGTACGCAACAGATGTGGGGGTTCGTTGTAAGCTGACAGACAGGGTGGAGTTCTTCTACTATCAGAATAGATGCCACTGTTTGTTGTAAGCTGACGGACAGGGTGGAGTTCTTCTACCATCAGAATAGATGCCACTCCACTAACAGAATAGGGGCCACTACCGTCTCACAGCACGACAGCTCCATGAAACAGTGCACGATCTTATGTCCAACTATTCTACAATCTGGAAGATGTACTCGTATGCGATATGACCATATCTGTGGTTTGTCTTCCTCCAATGGCTCACCACCCAAGCTCGAGTAAGACAAGGAGGTGATTGCTACAATATCATAGACAGTGAGCTGTCTGAGCAAACAGAGCAGGAGAAACAAATCTCTATATATAGCAGCGCCAACAAATATGTGGGAGGCTGAGAGCTTATGTAATTATGGTTGGCTACATACGCATCTCGCATGCACTTCCTCCCTGCTACTATCGATCTGTTTCAATTGGCCATATTGGTGTGAATCTCACACGCTTTTCTGCTTATTTTATTGTTCAATTCGTGAGTGTAAGTGATGGTATGGTCAGGTGATCAATGTGTAGGGATTTGTTACCATCAATTCTGTGTGTGATTGGCGTGACACACCCCACGCTCGAGAAATGAAGGCTTCCCCTTCCCTCCTCGCCGTTGCCAGAGGGGTCCGCCGGTGCTCCGGCTGGCCTCTAGGACGGCGGCGGCGGGGCTCTCGCGCTTCGTCCCGGCCATCCCGTGTTGCTTCCGGCGGGGAACCGCGTGCGGCGGCCTTGGCGATCTCCCTGCGAGGAGGGTCCTCGCTCGCTCGGCCGGCGCCGCCGCCACCGGATCCGGTGCCCCTTGGGCCGGATCTACGGCAGGCGGCCTCCGGGGTCGTCTCCACCCCCTCCCCCTTCCCTCCTCGCCATCGTCGGTGGGGTCCGCTGGAGGTCCAGCCGGCCCCTTGGCGGCGGCGATGGGCCCCTTGCGCTCCAGTTCGGCCGTTCGGCGTTGGTCCCGGGCGGGGATCGGTGCGCGGCGGCCGGGGGTGTGCCTCACTCGACCACCGCCGATCCGGTTCCTCGGGTCGAACCTTCATCCCTGGTCGTCTCTGGTCGTTCGCTCCGGCAGGGGAGCTCCCTCCCCAGTGCTGACCCGCCCTCCCCCACGCGAGACCGGTGCAGGCAGCGGCCACTCGCGGGTCTGGTAGGGACTGCGATTGGCTGCTGTCCCCCGGTGGCCGGACCTCCTGCGGGCCCCACCCGACACCTCAAATCCTTGGGGTCGGCCTCCTGCGCTACCGTCTCTCCGGTGTGAGCGGGACGCTAAGATGGTAGCAAGCTTCGGCCCCTGTTCTTGGGGCGACGGCCTCCGTTCCTCCCCGGCGCCTTCGGCCGCGGGTGGGCCTGGCTGCGCTGCTAACCTCGTCACTGCCGCTCATCTGGGTGCCACTGCCACCGCTGGCGCTGCGGCCCGCAACGGTTCCTGCGGCTTCAAGGTTGCAACTTGGTGCCACTCGTTGGCGCGAGTTCAGGCTTTTCTGGTGTTCCTGGTCGTGTGGTACCTGCAGTGGTTCTTCTTTGCTTCAGCTCGGGTTACTAGCTGCCTTTCCATCGATCTTTCTCTCAATCAGGGATCTGTGGTCGCTTGTAGTGTAGAGTTGGGTTTGGTAGCTTTGTGGCGAAAGCCGTGCTTGGTGTTGGCCGCTGATAACGGTTGCATCCTCTCGCGTAGCTCACCCTGTTGGGGGCGTTGTCGTGGTCGCCAAACCCAGTTGGTTTCGCCAGGTGAAGACTTGGACTGCTCCTTCTTGGACAGTCGGACGATGGCGGCGTCGCGTTCTCCTTGGAGGCATCGTCTTGCTTAACCCTCTCACTCTTCCTCCTTTGGCTCCGGGTTGGTGAAAGATCGATGATGTGTGGGTGCTCTTAGCTTTCTCTCGTCTGCAGGTGTCGATTCTTTGCCACCCTGCCATCTTGGTTACAGATGTTGTTCGTTGGTTGCGGCGGATGTTTGGCCGCCGTGGTTCTACCCCGATGGATGATTGGCTGTCGTGCTTCTTCTCTGCCCGAGGCTGTTGCCGGCATGGTTGTGTTGCTTCGTGAACGCTTTGCTACCTTTGTGGTCATGCGCTTGTGCTTTTCCTAGATGATTTGCCACCGGTTCTGCTCGGAGGTTTTTACTGATGGGTCGAGGCTTGCTTATGGTCGTGGCTTTGCTCGGAGGATTCTGCTGATTGGTCGATGCTTACGTTGGTTGTGACTTTTAGTCGATGTTGTGCCTCCCTGGTGCTTGGCGGATGTGCCGCCATGGTCGTGTTGCTCCGTGGTTGCCTTACTACCAGCGGTGTCTGCAGGTTCATCTTTCGATCGGCGTTGTCGGGTGGCTAGGTTGGGGGTGCTTTTCTGTTAGTTGCATGTTTGTCTGTTCACGGCTGCGCCCGCATCTGTTTGTGTTGTTTTTTTTTTCTCTTAGGTTGCTTTTCGGTTGTTGTGTTGTCCTTTGTATCTCTGCGCTTTGGGGGTTCTCCTAAAGTGGCTTATCTGTAACTCTCTCTTCTTCTTAATGAAAAACGTGCTATGCACGTCTTAAAAAAAATCATGCAGTCCTCTCCTTGTTTTGATCAACAGTAAATCAGTAGTAGGTGCCATTAGGACTTAGGGTGTGTTTGGTTGGACTATGCCTTTTGGAAAAGTAGTTTTGAAAAAGCTGACGTGGGATGGTTGGAAGCCCGTTTGGTTGAGTTGTTGTGGCTTTTAGAAAAGTCACCTCATTTATAAGTGGGACCCACATGTCATACACACAGATTGGACTTCTTCCCACCGGTCACACAGCGCATGAGAGGAGGCTCGCCGACCGCGGTCGCACAGGGGAGGGGCTCGCCGGCCGCCGCTGCACCGGGAGGGGCTTCGCCATCAGCCACCGGGGAGGGGGACAGAGCTGCGCGCGCTGGCCATGAAGGGCCGCCGCCAGCTCTCGCGCCTGCCAAGCGATGCCGGGATCTTGCCGGTCGGGTCTTGGCCGCCTGGGCGCAGTGCCCGGGAGCCCGCCTGTGCCAGGGGAGAGGACGGGGCTCACCTCCATGGCTGCTGCCAGAGACAGGGGAGATGAGGGGGGCCGCGCACGCTCGCCTCCATGGCCACTCGCCAGCCAATGGAGCCAAGGGAGAGTAGTGGGCTTGCCTCGATGGTCGCTGCCGGAGCCAGGGGAGAGGATGGAACTTGAGGGGGGCTCACTAGCCGACTGCCCGCCGGAGCTAGGGGAGAAGAGGATTTCCCCATAGAAGAAAGAACAGTCGAACAGAGAGAGAATCGGATTACAGTGTGGGCAAAAAAAAAAAGGGCCGAGAACGTGCATAGAAGAAAGAAGCCCATGAGTAGGTAAATTGCTGACCTATTCTAAAAAAAGGTAAATTGCAGACCTGGGGATCCTAGCGCTCGAAGTCTCTCGAGCTTGCTGTTCCGGTTCCTCATCACCATCGGCCGCCGCGCCGCCATGGGGGTCGTCACGAGGGCCAAAGAGGAAACTGAAAAAAGAAGAACTAATCTCGTTGACGACCACATCAGCCGCCTCCCCGACGACGTCATCTGGCGCTCCGCTCCCCTCAACCTCAACCTCCACGACCCATGGCTGTACATCCCCACCGGCGACATCTCCCAGCCCGTGTCCTCTACGCGCACCGGGGCCCTGCCCGCCGCTTGCACGTCTACTCAGTTACAGCCGCCTCATCTCGCCGCCGCAACCCTTGACAGCTGGCTCTAGTCCCCCGCCCTGGAAAACCTTCGTGAACTCTGCCTGCACTGGGGAACTCCGCCGCTGCTACTGTCGGCGTCGGTGCTCCGCTTCTCCTCCACCCTCACCGTTGCCAGCTTCGAAGCATGCGTCCTCGGTCCTCCTACATTATTTTGGTGATGCCCAGTAGCCGCATCTCAAGCAGCTGACCCTTTTCAGTGTCACGGCCTCGGAGAGCTCCCTGCACGCATTCCTAAGTGTGTCATATGGCACGAATGATGTGGAGTGCTGTTAGGTGTGCGTTTAGTTTCCAACCGCCTACTAGCCTAGCTCATCTTTTTGATTCTTGGATTAAAAGTTCCCCCCTAACCGAAGAAATAAAATTTTAATTGGTGCTACTGCGATTTGTTGGGCTTTATTTATGGCTGTGTAGAAATGATGTGGTCTTTTAAGGATCAAAGCCTAACTCGTGTTTGCAGATGATTTTCAGAGGAACATATTGGATTAGGAGGTGGTCGCTTCTCTCTAAAGAGGAGGAGAGAGGAGACCTAAAGCGAGGCTGCAGAATCCTTGAAGTCTCGAGTTTGGAGATCTTCAGCAAGGTAGGATGGAATGTTTTGAGGAGAATTCCGAACTGAGGCACTTGTCGAGCTTGCTCCTAATTGTTCAGCTTATAGTTTCAGTGTGCTCCAGCAGTGTCTTGTTGATATCTCTTGAACTTTTTCTAGCTGTAAGCTGGTGATGTTCGTAAATTGCTGAACATTGTTTTAGAGTCTAGGACTTCGTCTGCAGCCTAAGTGCTGTCTCTGTACCATTTGGATGTTGGTTTTGGCTGTATACATTCTCAAGGGAATGTAGAGGCTGGGTATTTTATCCTATTCCTAAATATTTGCTTATCCAGATAGCATACGATGAGGAAGAAGATGAATACCGGGGACCTATCAGCACTTTTGACATCCGTCTGAGAAAAATTGTGCTAGCATACTACCATGACAGGAAGTTAAATATTGAATTTGCCAAGGTCTTTGTAATGAACGCAAGCTTGCTGGAGTCAATGACACTTCGGTTACAACTTGGAAGTGTCGGCGACGATGCATGGATCAGAAGACAGTGTAGGCTGCTCCAGGTCGAAAGGAGGGCTTCGAGGGGTGCACGATTTGATTTTGAGTCTCATATTAGGGGATCATTTCGTTTTTTTCATGCCAATCAAGTACATACATAATCTATCAATACTTGACCCCTTTCAAATGATTCATTAGTAGGTCTTTCAACACCAGTAAAAAGAATATTTGGTTCCATGTGGGAGCATCCAGCGAGTTTTAGTCATTTTCATTGTCTTGACATATATTTGTTCTCTCTTTTTCATGTCCACTTTGGTGCTATTTTTGTTATAAATGGAGGAGAGCTCTTGTATATCCTTGCCAAATACTCAAATCGTATATTATATTACGTGGTACACCTGCATACCTGTATGGCAATCGCCAATATAGTGTTCACTCTAGTTTTTCAGTAATGTTCAGAATTCATAGCTTGTTTGTACGTTCTTGAGGAATCCACTTCCACATTATAATACCTAAACTTCTTTTTCTCCAGCAGAGGACTGTGCATATCATTTTATTAATAGCAGAAGGAATCATCATATAGAGACCCAAACACCCACACACAAAGCCATGGATCACACGGACTTAATCGCCCACCCAGAGCTTCAAGGACATGACCACTTATGGTACCTAAACTTGTGTCTTGCTTGCCTCTATGGTCGCTGCCGGAGCCAGGGGAGAGGATGGGACTTGAGGGGGGCTCACTAGCCGACTGCCCACTGGAGCTAGGGTAGAAGAGGGGGTGCTCCTCCATGGCCGCCTCCGGAGCAAGGGGAGATGAGGTGGTCGCGCACACTCGTCTCCATGGCCTTCCACCCGCCGGAGCTAGGTGAGAGGAGGGGGCTCGCCGGCCTTCCGCCGCTGGAGCCAGGAGTTGGGGCTTGCCAGAGGTCTGCAGGACACCGATGGTGGGTGGCAGGTGCCGGCGAATGTGATGCGGAAGGGAGCGAGTGGGCGACGAAGCAGACGGGATGCGGTATAGAACGAAACGTTATTTTCTCCACATAAGCAGTGGTAGGTGGGTAATATTTTCCCCCAAAAGCAGGTGAAAGCAGGGGGGAGGTGCTTTTAGATTTGTACTACACAAAAATTGGCTTTTGGCAAAAGCAGTTGTGACCTTTTAGCCTTTTGGTTGGCTTTTTTACTTTTGCAAAAGCAAAAGCAGGTTCAAAAGCTCAACCAAACACAGCCTTAGGTGTCGGTGCTTATTTCTGTAAGACTAGCTAGGCATCTATTTCCATATTGTCTCAAAGAAGTCACATCCAAATGAAATATATGTATTATGCTATGCATGGTAGCAGTGGTACCATAATACACTACTGGGGAAAGGCCCAGAATTATTGTTTTAATATTTTTGAAAACAATCCATAAATTAAAAAATTAAAAAGTTAAATTCCCAAATATATACCATTTTCATCGCTAAGTTTCGAAAAAACATTTCTACCGAAAGTAAAAACCCTTTTAGGTGCAGCATTGAGCTTCAAGTTGATATTGGTGCCAAATGTCCTCTCTTTAGTATGATCATTGCTGTCAAGTTTTATTTTTATTTTATTTTATTTTATTTTGAGAATCCGCTGTCAAGTTTTAGCAAAAAAAAATCCAGATGATAGGCCAATAAAACGAATGGGCCACGTGCATCGTGATCGCACGCACGCGGCGGCAGATGGCAGCGGCACGCTGACGCAGCAGGTTTCCTCCGCTTCCCGATCTCCACAGCGCCACGCCGCGCCGCCGTCGCCGTCGCCGTCGCCATGGGGGTTGTCACGAGAGCCAAGAGGAGGAGGCTGGAAGAAGAAGAAGAAGAGGAGGAACGACAGCACCTGGAGGATCTCATCAGCCTCCTCCCCGACGACGTCCTCGGCGACATCGTATCCTTCCTCCCCACCAAGGACGGCGCCCGCACACAGGTCCTCTCCTCTCGCTGGCGCCGCCTCTGGCGCGCCGCCCCTCTCAACGTCGACTCAACCACCCCCCGCCGCGTGATCCCCCGCATCCTCTCCTTTCACGGGTGCCCCGCCGGCCGCCGCTTCTCCCTCCCCATGTGCGGCGACAGGGAAGACGCGACGACCCTGGACGCCTGGCTCGCGTCCCCCGCCCTCAACAACCTCGAGGAGCTCGAGTTCCGCCTCGGCGGTGCGTACGTGCAATTACCGCCGCCGCTGCCTCCATCAGCACGCCGCTTCTCTCGCACCCTACGTGTCGCCAGCATCGGCGGCTGCCGCTTCCCGGACGAGAACGACGCCGGCGGCGGCGAGCTCTACCTGCCGCTTCTGAAACAGCTGACGCCCACCGATGTAACCATCTCGGAGAGCTCCATGCATTCGTTGCTCTCCAACTACTGTCCTGTCCTTGAGAGCTTGCTCCTCGACAACAATTGCTGCAGTCAATTCCACGTCAGGTCGCATAGCCTCAGAAGCCTTGGTGTGGAATCTGGTTGCAGGCCCTGCACGTTGCGGCATCTCGTCATCGAGGATGCCCCGTGCCTGGAAAGATTGCTGTCATCCATACACATCGGTATAGGGACGCACCTCTCGGTAATCCACGCGCCAAGATTGAATGTTCTAGGGCGAATCTCTGGCCGCTTCCCCTGCCTCCTGTTTGGCAGCACAGGTTTCGAGGTGCGCATTCTTGATTTCACCTCTTTTAATTTTTCCTGATCATGGTATGATGTTACTAGTTTTGTCTTCTGTGTGCTTGACTCAGATGCCACCTGCTGTTGGCATGGATTTGGTGTGCGCTTTGAAGGTTTTAGCTTTATCCATGGACCCTAGTTTGGATGAGATTATTCAGTTAGTGGAGTGCTCTCCTCGCTTGGAGACATTGTATATCAAGGTGACTAAATGTTTTCCATCTATCTGTAACAGATAACAGTGTGCATATCATAGTCACCAGAATGTCGGGTCGACTGGATCGAGGGTCGGGGTCGAGGGACGAGGGTCGTAAGTGTCTGAGAACATGGGTCGAAGGGAGTAGTTTGGATCGATTGACCCCAATCAATTTGGGTCGATAAACCCGGGTCGATGAACTATGACTATGATGCAGAAGTTCTATTCAACCTAGTAAATAGGAAAAGAATATCAAGAAAAATCTGATTTGGGCCGCGTATGATGGATCACCAAGCCTATTATTCCTCATATTGTAAATCCATTATCTTAACAATGGCACTCTTTGTTATCTTCCCTCCCCTGTTGCTCAATACAACCTACTTGATCCATCTTGTGACTCTGCTGCTGTGGATCAATGACCCATGCATGAATGGGACGATGACCCCGCTTGACCCCGACCCACGATTTGGTACAGTGAACCCGGGTCGAGGAACGTGGCAGCGACCCCGAATTATGTGACTATGGTGCATATATCTTAATTACTGTTACACCATCAGCACCTTAATTTGTTCTATCAAGCTATCAGGTTGACAGTTGACAAATTTTCTATGTTTATATTTTTACTAGCTTTTGAAACATTATTATTGCAGGCAGGGCTACAGGATGTGTGGTGTCATAGAGACAGGAATATTGTAGCCGGCCTTGACACTCGTCTCAAGAAGGTTGTGTTCACAAACTACCGAGGCAAGATGTCGCATGTTAAAATCGCCAAGTTCTTTGTGTTGAATGCAAGGTTGTTGGATTCGATGAGGCTCGAGTTGGAAGATAGGAACATTATTAGCAAAGAGTGGATCGAAAAACAACATAGGTTGCTCAAAATCGAAAAGAGGGCTTCCACGAGCGCACGGTTTGATTTTGTGCCTAGAAAAATATTCACCAGCTCACTTCACTTTCTATGTGCTGAGCAAGTACACGATCTATCAACAGATGACCCCTTTCACAAGCTTCATGTGTAGGTCTGGTTACGTTCCATGAGTAATAGCTGTACTGTTTTTTATAGGAAAAAAAAGGCTATATATACTGTTTTTTCCCAAATCCTGAAGGAAGATTATTTTAGATTTTTCTTTTTGATGAATGCGAGTCCAGAATAGTTGGGTTTTGCCTTAATTTGGCAATTGTTCCATGAGTAATTGGTTTTTCCCAATATTGTTTCTACCCTCTTCTGCCTGCTATTCTGTCTTCAGTTTAGATGGCCCTCTTATAATGATAACGTGGCTCCAAATGCTTAATTAGAAATTAAGTAAGGGAACACCGTATTTACTTTAGTTTTACTTTTTCAGTTCAGAGCTTGTTCGATTAAGCTTTGCCTCTTTTTTTTTTAAGCAGGTGGCTACTTTTATTGATTTGCATTAAAGTTGCATCATTTTCCATTAAACCAATGCAAGGATAAAATTAGGAGGCTCATCATCCCAAATACAAAGATTTCATGAAGAAAACGCAGAACTAGCAAGTTCATGACCAACCGGTTGGTTTCCCTATTACAAATTATAATATTACTTGAACGGTAGATCTTGGTAGCTAGTCGAAATATGCGTGCCTAGAAAGGAACTCGTATCCGTCGGGGTCGTCTCCCAGGAGGCGACTTGGGCGGACCCCGACCTCCGCCGCCGCTCCAACCCCCCTCCGGCGCCCTCCCCCCTCGCCATCGCCAAGAGCAGGGTTGTCCCCCGGGAAAAAACTGGGGCCCCCCGCGAGGACAGGCGACGGCGGGCCTTTCTTCGCCGGTTCGTGCCTCCACGGCCACCCCTGCGGTGCGGCGGCGCCCGACGTGGTGCGCGCCGGTGGGTGCTGCCGGCGGCAGATCCGGGGGCCCAGCGTCCGGATCCGGCGCCCCTGGTCCCGGATCTACTCGCGCGCGGCCCCCTCGCCCTTCCCCACCCACTCCGCTTCCTTCCTTGCTCCATGGCCGCAGCGTGCGCGGGCGGCTGCCCGTCCCGTCGTCGGCGAGGTCCCGCCTGACCGCCGCGCGTCGGATGCCCTTCCATGGTGCTGGTCCGCGCCCCTCGGCGGCGATGGCTGCAGGCGGCTCCCCGGCGTAAGGCCCCTCGAGGTCAGCACCGCTGGTGTAGCCTCTGTTGACTGTGCTGCTCGGCTTGTGCTGCTGTTGATGCCGGCCGCCAGTCATCGTCTCCGCCGGTTCTCCACTCAGTCTGCATGGTGGTCGTGCGGATTGATCTGCTCGTCGTCAAGGAGGCAGAGGTGCGTTCATGGTGGCCATCCCTTCTGTTGCACCTTGCTAACGAGCAGTGTGAAGCCCCCAGTGGAGATGGCGCCTTGTTCACCGGGTGCAGTGCAACAAAGTGCTGCAAGACGATGTGGTCGTCTTCCAGAGGTAGTGCAACTCGTGGTCGGGGATCGCCAGGAGAAATCCTAGCCCGGCTGGTTGTGCCGGTGCTGACAACGGCGGCACCCTAGGTGTCGTTCCCCTCCATGGAGGCGTTGTCTTTTAGGTGTCCCCGTCCACAAGGTGCATCAGGAGTGGGTGTCCATCAGGAGAAATCCTTGCTCGGCTTTGCGCCGTTGCCGTCAATGACGACGCCCTTGGGCGGCGCTATCCTTCCTGGAGGCATTGACGAGAGACCACTCATTCCATGTCGGTGCTGCCTTCCACTCCATGAAGTTGGAGTGATGTTTGTGGCTCCTACTTGTTGTGCATCTCTCTGCTCCTTTCTCTTCAGGATGGGGGTGGCACTGGTTGTTGGCTGTTGTTGTGGTTTGAAAAGTTCCTTGCACTGGCGTCTCTGCTTCGTCGATGCTCTCCTTGTTGGTGGTGACAGAAAATCAATTGCCGGGTGGTGTTATCCACTGCTTCCGCCATTCCCCTTCAAGGATTCCTCCCCTCGGATGGCGTCGGATGACGGTACGTGGAGCCCGGATGCTCTGGAGGTGTTTCCATCAGCTTTAAGGGAGGTCATCGTTTACGATGAGTTTTGGTTCGTGTACCTTCTGCCGCCTTTAGTCCCCATCCCGTTTGTTAGGCCTCAGTTGGAGGGTAGCAGCGGGGCAGCGTAGCTACGAGGGGTGGTGCAAGGTGCAAGGACCGAGACAAAATTGGCAAGTATGCTGTTTGGTGGTGGTGCTAACCGACGATCGATGGGTGTCAATCGGCTGTGTCATTCCTTGTCCTTGTATTGGTTGTGAGTTGTGTGATGTACCTCTGGTGTTGTACTCTTTCCTTTCCTTTGTGTCTTTCTTTTGGGCTATGCCCATCACACCGTTCGGCAGTCAAGGCTTGTTAGAAACCATTACCGGCTTGCCCGACATCCGTGGTTATTGAAATTCAGGTGGGGACTTTTCGTCCCCCGGTGACTTCTCAAAAAAAATTACAATATTCAAGCGACATATTATCAAAACCACTTCACAGGACACGTCAATCGTCAAAAATAGCAAGGGATGCCGTTGCCGAGTATCCTCTGCCTTCATGATTTCAACCAAAAGCCGCCCTCAAAAAAAAAAGATTTCAACCAAAAGCCAGACCTCAAATATTGGAGGTCAAATAACAAATTGGGGACTACCAAAAGCCAGATAGGATCCATGTTTGAGACCCGGAAGATAGAGCTTCGGTGGGGAAAATAACCAATTGGGCCAGAACATGCGTAGGAGCCCAATTCCTACTTCGGATCGCACTCAGACACAGCGGCGCTCCCCGACCTCCGAATTCCACCGGCCGCCATCGCCCCATCGCCATGGGCGTGGTCACCAGAGCCAAGAAGAGGAGGCTGCAAGAAGAAGAGGAGGAGGAGGAGGAGGAGGAGGAGGATCTCGTCGACGACCGCATCAGCCACCTCCCCGACGGCGTTCTCGGTGACATCGTCTCCTTCCTCCCCACCAAGGACGGCGCACGCACGCAGATCCTCTCCTCTCGCAGGCGGCCCATCTGGCGCTCCGCCGCTCCTCTCAACATCGAGTCCCCCGATCCTGCACGAGGCACCCCTCTGAGCGCCATCTCCGGCATCCTCTCCTCGCACAGGGGGCCCAGCGCGCGCCGCTTCTCTGTCCACGACCGCTGCCTCGACCACCGCATCCTCGACGGTTGGCTCCGATCCCCCGCCCTCGACAGCCTCTGGGAGCTCGAGATCCACTTCGACCACGGCCCCCTGCGCTGGGGTCCTCCGCCGTCGCCGCTGCCGGCGTCGGCGCTCCGCCGCTTCTCGTCCACCCTCGCCGTCGCCAGCTTCGGATCCTGCATCTTCCCGGACTTCAGAAACAGCAATGACGATGACGCCGGAGCGCTCTGCTTGCCACTGCTCAAGCAGCTGAGCCTTGTAAATGTTAGGATCTCGGAGACCTCCCTGCACGCCTTGCTCGCCGCCTGCCCTGCCCTGCAGAGCTTGCTGCTACTTGGCAACCCATCATGTTTCGATCGAGTGAGAATCGTGTCCCCTAGCCTCAGAAGCATCGGTGTGGATTCTAGTTGGAGAGAAATGGAGTTGCAGTTGCAGCAGCTCGTCATCGAGGACGCCCCATGCCTGGAAAGATTGCTATTCTCCAATGAAGTGGAGACGATGGACATCTCGGTGATCTCTTCACCGAGATTGGCTGTTCTTGGGGAACTCGACAGCATCTTCCACAGACTTCAATTTGGCACCACAATTCTTCAGGTACAGGCATAGTTAATTATTCTCACCTTCATGATGGAACCGATCGAGTACGTATGTTTATTAATTTGCATGATCTAGATAAGTGTAAATTCTATGTTTCAATGACACAGGGATCGACTGCTTTAAGCTTAAAAATGGCGGTGGTGCCCAATGTGAAGGTTCTAGCTTTATCTGGTGTGAAACCTTGTTTGGATGCGGTTATTGACCTGATGAAATGTTTTCCCCACTTGGAGAAGCTGTACATCAAGGTGACACCCACTCTCTGGACCTGTGGACAAGAGTGTTTGCATTTGCGACTTTCTTTTGCCACGTATCACTATTATATATCGATCGTAGTTCTAAAACATTTGTATGTTTGCTTTGCTTTTTCAGATAATGTCTGTTGGGGACACAAATGTATCATACCATAAATACCGGAAACTTATTGGCACTCTTGACATCCGTCTGAGAAAAATCGTGGTAGCAAATTATCAAGGCAGTGAGTCATCATATATCAACTTTGCCAAGTTTTTCATGCTAAATGCGAGCGTGCTGGACTCAATGAGGCTTGAGATACAAGTCGGACACGTTGGCGTTGGCGTGTGGATTAGTACACAGCGTAGGCTGCTCCAGATCAAAAGGAGGGCTTCAAGGGAGGCAAAATTTGATTTTGTGTCTGGCACTGGTTCATTTAGTTTGCTGACTGCTGAGCAAGTACATGATCTGTCAATACTCGACCCCTTTCAGAGGTTTCATTAGCTCTAATAACACCACCGAGAGATATTTGGTTTTTGTGTGGGAATATCCTGTGAGGTTTAGTCACCTTGCAGAGTATCTCTTTAATTTCCTGGAATACTGTAATTGTCATCCTATTTTGTTTTTGTGTATTGTCAATGATCAAATAATGCCCGTGTGCTGCTAAATTATGCATGGTATGATTGATCCATATGATCACCCTAAATTGTGTGTGTGTGTGTGTGTGTGTGTGTGTGTGTGTGTGTGTGATGCAACTTTGTGGAAGAACCTTAATGTACTTATGCTTCCAACAAATAAATTTATCAAGGAAATTGGGCAAAGTCTAAACGCTACTTAGTATAGAAGCTGACAAAGGGAACGATGTTGTAGAATCTAGTGGCCATGGAAATCCTGGTCACCTGCCGAGACTTGATATCAAGACCGTAGAGCCCATCAACCATGTTCAGGAAGATGATGTCAATGCCGACACCAAACAGAACCACAAGTACTTTTGTCATTGAAGCCAGCCGATCACCGATAAGATCCACATGGCTTGGAACCATAAATTGACATTCCTTACCTACATAGGCATAGAGACCCAGCCATACGAACTGGTTCATCCAACCAAATATCACAAGACCTAATGATAGCATAATGCAAATATTAATGAAATCACTTGAGAACCCATCATTTCTATTACAATAGCTAGGTCTTGACTATACTTAAAATGCTTCAATGGGGACTCCAGATAATAGGTGCAGGTCCATTGCTCTACCAATGTAAGGATGTTGAGGAGCACACAGTGCCCCGTCCATGGCTATGAATTGGTCCAGGTTCCCATAAACGTCTGGTTACACAACCAACGTGCAGGACACCATCATGACATTGTGATATTGCAGCTTTTCCTCGAACATATGTGGACCCAAAGTTGTTAAGATGCGGGGATGAACCCAATTATACACCTCGAGGTGTGATGACCTGATTAAGAGCTTGCTGAACATTGTCAAGCTCGGGAGGTCATCAAGGGGCTTGATCAATTTTAAGGGAAGAAAGAACAGAACAATATGCAAGATTAAAATAGGTGCACAAAAAGAAAATATATCAAATTGTCAATGATCAAATATTGCCCGTGTGCTGCTAAATTATGCATGGTATGATTGATCCATATGATCACCCTAAATTGTGTGTGTGTGTGTGTGTGTGTGTGTGTGTGTGTGTGTGTGTGTGCGCGTGCGATGCAACTTTGTAGAAGAACCTCAATGTACTTATGCTTCCAAGCAATAAATTTATCAATGAAATTTGGCAAAGTCTAAACGCTACTTAGTATAGAAGCTGACCAAGGGAACGATGTCGTAGAATCTAGTGGCCATGGAAATCCTGGTCGCTTGCCGAGACTTGACATCAAGACCGTAGAGCCCATCAACCATGTTCAGGAAGATTATGTCAATGCCGACACCAAACAGAACCACAAGTACTTTTGTCATTGAAGCCAACCGATCACCGATAAGATCCACATGCCTTGGAACCATAAATTGACATTCCTTACCTACATAGGCATAGAGACCCAACCATACGAACTGGTTCATCCAACCAAATCTCACAACATTTAATGATAGCATAATGCAAATATTAATGAATTCACTTGAGAACCCATCATTTCTATTACAATAGCTAGGTCTTGACTATACTTAAAATGCTTCAATGGGGACTCCAGGTAATAGGTGCAGGTCCATTGCTCTACCAATGTAAGGATGTTGAGGAGCACACAATGTCCCCCTCCATGGCTATGAATTGGTCCAGGTTCCCATAAACATCTAGTTACACAACCAAGGTGCAGGACACCATCATGACATTGTGATATTGCAGCTTTTCCTCGAACATATGTGGACCCAGAGTTGTTAAGATACGGGGATGAACCCAATTATACACCTCGAGGTGTGATGACCTGATTAATAGCTTGCTGAACATTGTCAAGCTCGGGAGGTCATCGAGGGGCTTGATCAATTTTAAGGGAAGAAAGAACAGAACAATATGCAAGATTAAAATATGTGCACAAAAAGAAAATATATCAAATTGTCAATGATCAAATAATGCACGTGTGCTGCTAAATTATGCATGGTATGATTTATCCATATGATCACCCTAAATTTTGTGTGTGTGTGTGTGCGCGCGCGCGCGATGCAACTTTGTAGAAGAACCTCAATGTACTTATGCTTCCAAGCAATAAATTTATCAGTGAAATTTGGCAAAGTCTAAACGCTACTTAGTATAGAAGCTGACCAAGGGAACGATGTCGTAGAATCTAGTGGCCATGGAAATCCTGGTCGCCTGCTGAGACGTGACATCAAGACCGTAGAGCCCATCAACCATGTTCAGGAAGATGATGTCAATGCCGACACCAAACAGAACCACAAGTACTTTTGTCATTGAAGCCAACCGATCACCGATAAGATCCACATGCCTTGGAACCATAAATTGACATTCCTTACCTACATAGGCATAGAGACCCAACCATACGAACTGGTTCATCCAACCAAATCTCACAACATTTAATGATAGCATAATGCAACTATTAATGAATTCACTTGAGAACCCATCATTTCTATTACAATAGCTAGGTCTTGACTACACTTACAATGCTTCAATGGGGACTCCAGATAATAGGTGCAGGTCCATTACTCTACCAAATATAAGGATGTTGAGGAGCTCACAGTGTCCCCCTCCATGGCCATGAGTTCGTCCAGGTTCCCATAAACATCTGGTTACACAACCAAGGTGCAGGACATCACCATCATGACATTGTGATCTTGCAGCTTTTCCTCGAACATATGTAGACCCAAAGTTGTTAAGATGCGGGGATGAACCCAATTATACACCTCGAGGTGTGATGACCTGATTAAGAGCTTGCTGAACACTGTCAAGCTCGGGAGGTCATCGAGGGGCTTGATCAATTTTAAGGGAAGAAAGAACAGAACAATCTGCAAGATTAAAATAGGTGCACAAAAAGAAAATATATCAAATTGTCAATGATCAAATAATGCCCGTGTGCTGCTAAATTATGCATGGTATGATTGATCCATATGATCACCCTAAATTGTGTGTGTGTGTGTGCGTGTGTGTTTGTGTGTGTGTGATGCAACTTTGTGGAAGAACCTCAGGGTACTTATGCCTCACCCTAATAAATTTGCCATGGAAACTTGGCAAAGTCTAAACACTACTTAGTATAGAAGCTGACAAAGGGAACGATGTCATAGAATCTAGTGGCCATGGAAATCCTGGTCTCCTGCCTAGACTTGAGATCAAGACCGCAGAGCTAGCCCATCAACCATGTTCAGGAAGTTGATGCCGATGCCGACACCAAATAGAACCACAAGTTCTTTTGTCATTGAAGCCAACTGATCACCAACAAGATCCACATGCCTTGGAACCATAAATTGACATTCCTTACCTACATAGGCACAGAGATCTAGCCATACGAACTGGTTCATCCAACCAATTCTCACAACACCGAATGATAGCATAATGCAAATATTAATGAATTCACTTGAGAACCCATCATTTCTATTACAATTGCTAGGTCTTGACTATACTTACAATGCTTCAATGGGGACTCCTGATAATAGGTGCAGGTCCATCGCTCCACCAATGTGAGGATGTTGAGGAACACACAATGTCCCCCTCCATGGCTATGAATTGGTCCAGGTTCCCATATCCATCTGGTTACACGACCTCTTCTCCTCGAGCATATGTGGACCCAAAGTTGTTAAGATGCGGAGATGAACCCAAATATATGCCTCGAGGTGTGATGACCTGATTAAGAGCTTGCTGAACATGTGTGTGTGTGTGTGTGTGTGTGTGTGTGTGATGCAACTTTGTGGAAGAACCTCAGTGTACTTATGCTTCACCCCAATAAATTTACCAAGGAAACTTGGAAAAGTCTAAACACTACTCAGTATAGAAGCTGACAAAGGGAACGATGTCGTAGAATCTAGTGGCCATTGAAATCCTAATCGCCTGCCCAGACTTGAGATCAAGACCGTAGAGCACCTAATGATAGCATAATGCAAATATTAATGAATTCACTTGAGAACCCATCATTTCTATTACAATAGCTAGGTCTTGACTATACTTACAATGCTTCAATGGGGACTCCTGATAATAGGTGAAGGTCCATTCACCAATATAAGGATATTGAGGAACACACAATTTCCCCCTCCATGGATATGAATTGGTCCAGGTTCCCATATCCATCTGGTTACACGACCTAGGTGCGGGACACCATCATGACATTATGATCTTCCAGCTTCTCCTCGAACATATGTGGACCCAAAGTTGTTAGGATGCGGAGATGAACCCAATTATATGCCTTGAGGTGTGATGACCTGATTAAGAGCTTGCTAAACATGTGTGTGTGTGTGTGTGTGTGTGTGTGTGTGTGTGTGTGTGTGTGTGATGCAACTTTGAGGAAGAACCTCAGTGTACTTATGCTTCACCCCAATAAATTTACCATGGAAACTTGGCAAAGTCTAAACACTACTCAGTATAGAAGCTGACAAAGGGAACGATGTCATAGAATCTAGTGGCCATGGAAATCCTGGTTGCCTGCCCAGACTTGAGATCAAGACCGCAGAGCTAGCCCATCAACCATGTTCAGGAAGTTGATGCCGATACCGACACCAAACAGAAATTTGTTATCTTATTCGTAATCCACTGTCCATCATGGCGAAGTTACCCAAGTTTCTACTCATGCTTAGAAATTTGCTTATCAATTTGACCGAGTAGTGATGGAACTCTATGGCAAAACCTCTGTGTATTTATGCTTCATTTCTCCGCCCCCAGTCAATTTATCAAGGAAACTTGGCAATGGCTGAACACTACTTCAGAGAAAAAGTGTGTACTTCCTTCACTATGGTGATGAACAACCACTACTGGGGAAAGAGGCTTCAGTATCGGGTCCAAACACCCATTACTAATGTTGTACGGCCACATTAATACCGAGTGTTGTGAAGGCTAGGTACTAATGTGAGACATTATAGTACCGGGTGTCGCCAACAACCCGTACTAATGTGGGTCACAGTCGGTGTTTTAACACGACAAACCTACCAGGGGTACCCGAGGTAGTAAATTGTGCGGTGGGGGATCGCCAGACTTGAAACCCGAAGGTTAAGGCGAGGACACGGGACACAGATTTATACAGGTTCGGGCCGCCAAGTAGCGAACCCTACGTCCTGTTTGGAGTATCATATGTGGCGCCCTGCGCTTGGGTGTTGTTTCCCGGAGGGGTTGTCTGTTGGGTTGTTGGTCGTCCTCCTAGGTACCCGACCCTCCTTTATATAGTCCAGGGGGGTTCCTAGTCGGTTACAAGGTAGGAGTCCTAGTAGGATTACAGAGATTTATGGTATGAGTCTGTATTCTTCCATGTATAGGTACCCGGGGTGTATGCCCGACAGTCACGGAGGGCGCTCGAGAGCCGTGCCTTTCCACCTGGTACTAATGCACACATTAGCACCGGTGCAAAAACACCTGGTACTAATGGACTTGGAGGCCCGGAACCAAAAGTCGATTCCCTAGTAGTGAACATCATTAGGCCAAAGACGGCCCTTCCTTCATGTAGAGCTAAGACTTGGGCCGTGTCGTGCCGGCCGGACTCTCTCATGCCTTGTGCTGCATCGTTACTTCTAGCACGTAAGGCACGTCGTGCCGACATGGCACAACAAGTTTTTTTATTACGCCCAAGCTAGCACGGTCGCACCCGTGGCACGGCAGCACGTCTTCGTGTCGTGCTGGCCCAAGCACAACCATATGAATGACTACTTGTGACCATACGAGAACACAACAACATTGTGCTATAAATGATAATTAACACAATTTCATACATGTAAGGTAGATTTTGTGATCTACTTGTATGATACTAGTTATATTAGGCTATATAATGCATATAGTTAATGATATTAGGATGGTATAACCTACAGATGTGCTATTCGGCCATTTTCGTGCAGTGCCGGCCTAAGCACAACCCAAAATACGTGTCGTGCCGTGCCACCATCATGCCAAGATCCTAGGCACAGCACGGTCCTCGCATTTGCGTTGTGCTGGCACGATCCAAAATTTATCGTGTCGTGTCGTGCTTTGAATCGTGCCAAAATGTTGTGCTTCGTGTGGTCCACAAATAGCACGGCCCAAGTCCCAGCTCTACCTTCACGTAACCCAGGAGTTTGAAACTGAAGTGGACCAAAGTGTGGTTGTTGTGGTAACCTTGAACACACTCATTATTCTTCAATTTGAGACCACACATGGAAGCTTTCGTTGGCAAATGAAACTGCGCTAGAACTTTGTGTGGCCCATCAACATTTCTGATTAGCTATTTGACAGATATTATTATTAATTTTTGCCGTACATCATGCCTTCATCCAACTAATCCCGTTCAGTAAGCTGGAATTTTTTTATATACATATATTTTTTTTATCATTTTGCAAAATTATACGACTATTTCGAAATTTATCAGATTTGACCACCAACCGCCGTGCGCCACGGCGGTTGCAGGCCCAACCGCCGTGGCCCACGGCGGTTGGGCCAACGGCCACGGGCCCAACCACTACGGGAAACGGAGCCTTCGCCGAGAGTAATACTCTTTGGCGAGAGCCAGCTGGTGGGCTCTCGGCGAAGAGCTCTTCGCCGAGAGTAAAAAAAATAATTCTCGGCGAAGAAAAAAACTCTCGGTGAAGAATTCTTCGCCGAGAGCCAGTTGGCTGGCTCTCGGCGAAGAATTCTTCACCGAGAGTTTTTTTCTTGCTCTCGGCGAAGTAATTTTAAAAAATTCACTTTTCACCTTCAAACTTTTTTTATCATCAACATGCACTTATACAAAGGATATGTTCAAATTTGACGCAATTTTATCTTTGTTTGCTATATTTAAAAATTTTAATTCATTCTAGGTAATTTTTTCGAATAGGTCCGATATGAACTACAAGTGCATGAAATCATAGAGTAAAGTTGTTGGAAAAATGAGATTCATGTTCATGAGACATCTCTAAGACCATGTGAATGAAACAAAACTAAATTTTAAACATTTTGTTCTCTGATCATGATAAAGATCGTGTCGCGTAAAGGTTTTAAAATTGTATAAAATTCAAATGAAGTTTGAAAATCACGAATTTTGTCGAGCACTCATTATATCTTATGTCGAAGTTGTGGTAAAAAGTTGAGAACATTTTGAGCACTTTGACACGTACGCTGTTTAGAAACCGGAACATCTCACGAGAAGTTTCAGAGAAATTGAACTAATGTCACTAGGTTTGGTACATTAGAGAAATTTAAATTTGAGTTTGACCACAATAACTTTTTTATAAGCAATACATACCATATCTAGTGTCATGTTAAGTGTTGGAAAAATTTCAGATTTATTTGCTATTTCTATTATTTTTTTGATTAAAATTGGCTTCGCCGAGAGCTAAACTCTCAGCAAAGAGGTTCCTTCGCCGAGAGCCAGCTGGTGGGCTCTCGGCGAAGCCCACCAGTCCCGCTCGCCCGCCGGCCCACCTCTCCCACTCCCTCCCCGGCCCACCATTTCCACTCCACAGCCGGCCCATCCAGCCCATCTACCGCGGCCCACTCCCCCACACCCCCACCCGAACCCTACCTATATAAATGCCCTCCCCTCCCCCGGTCGCAGGCGCCCCTCCCTCCCTCCCACGCCGCCCTCCCTCCCACGCCGCTGCCCACCCCGACCCCGACGCCCCTCCCTCCCACGCCGCCGCCCACCCCGACCCCGGCGCCCCTCCCTCCCTCCCACGCCGCCGCCACCCTCAACGCCGCCCCTCCGCTCGCTGCCCCTCCTCTCCCCCCTCCACTCGCTACCTCTCGGCCTCGCAGAGAGGAGCGGCGGCGGGGCGAGGTGTGGAGGCAGCCCAAGCGGCTGGCGCGGCGTACCCTCCCTCCGGCGAGCAGATCCGGCGGGCGCGGCTACGGCGGAGGATCCGGCGGGCGCTCGGCGGCGGATCCGGCGGGCGCGGCCACGGCGGAGGATCCGGCGGGCGCGGCCTCCTCTTCGTCCGGCAGCGGATCCGGCGGCCGCACCTTCTCCTCCCTCCGGCGAGCGCGGCTTCTCCTTCCGGGTTCTTCCCCCTTCCTCTCTGTTTCTTCTACAGGTGGTGGACGGCGGAGCGGTGGCGGACGGCGGCTCTGGTGGTGGTGGCGTGGTGGAGGCGTGGTGGAGGCGGTGGTTGCATGCGGTGGCGGCGGTGGTGGGTGGTGGCCGTCGTGGTGGCAGCGGCGGCGGTGGTGGGTGGTGGCCGTCGTGGTGGCAGCGGCGGCGGTGGGGGCCAGGGAGGTGGCGGTGGGGGCCAGGGCGACCGGCTGCGGCCAGGGCGGCCGGGGGATTTTTTTTTGTTTTGTGAAATTGTCTTCGCCGAGAGCTAGGTGGGCCTCTCGGTGAATCTCCGTCGAGAGGGGTCCCACATGCTCTCGGCGAAGACGCCTTCGCCGGCACAGCGGCGCCGAGAGGGCTTCGCCGAGAGCTTCCTCTCGGTGAAGCCTTCAACGAGAGGAAAACCCCCTTCGCCGAGAGGAACCTCGCTCTCGGCGAAGGCCTTGAATCCGGTAGTGAACGGGTGGGGAGGCCAGCCGCCGTGGCCCACGGCGGTTGCGTCCTATTAGCCGTGCGCTACGGCGGCAGGCCTATAGCCGCCGTGCGCCACAACGGTAGGGTTGTGCAACCGCCGTGGGCCACGGCGGTAGGTTGCCTGCCCTCTATAAGAGCCGAAAATTAGCCCGAAAATGTCATAATAATTCGAAAGAGGAAATACCCCGTTGTACTAGACCTAGAGTATTAGTCGAACTGTATCAAATAATTTCGAATTTCATGACATCGTCAACTAAAGTCCTCGGTTTGTATTGTTAAGAACTTGAATCGAACTGCATTAGAGTGTGTTTTCTCCGTTAGAGTGACTGTCATATGCAGAGTCGTTGTGTTTCCTCCGAGTCACTGACGCGTTCCCCTCCTACGGATCGACTGGCCCACAATGCGACAGTGCCCTAGTACTAGGGTGTGCTTTCTCTGAGTCACTGCTTCGTTTCCCTTCCCACGGATCGAAGGGTCCACCACCCAGCTAGCCTCCTTCTTCTGCCTGTATGTACCACCATTCACTCCATTGTCTTCTTCTCACAGCATTCAACAATGGCTTCCTGGAGTGGGGATGAACACGGTTTCGGTCCTGAGTTGTGCCATCAGCAATCAGAAGATTTCGAAGCCAATTTCCCACTGAAAGGCAAGAGTGACTTCAGATCGATGCGTGATGTTAGAAGCTACGCACCAAAGCAAACGGTGTTGTGGCCTAGGTGTTCACACGATGAGTTTTGCGTGATGCAAGTGTACCAGGGATGGAACAACTCCGATCGTCGCTTCTGGCACTGCCCACATGCATGGGTAAGCAATGTCCACAAATTTGTTCATCATGTTTCTTTGGTTTGCTAAAGTTTTCTTGCCTTTTGCAGTACTCCACCCAATCAGAGAACTGCGGTTTCTCGCAATGGGTGGATCCACCAACTATTGATCCCTATCAACAGTACATCGACTACCTCGAGGACGTCGTCATCTACAACCTGAAGCGGGAGCTGTCGGAGGCACTGGCTTCTCCAGATCCATCGTCTAGCGCAGGAGACGACCGATGCTGCAAATGCTCGACCTGCACTTGTGAATGCCACAAGAAGAACAGCCCCCCTCCGAAAGATTGGTCCCCTGCACCTTCACCACCTCCACCCCACCTGGGTACTACTACATGCCGTCGCAACACTCCGGTGGCTCTATACTCTCCGAGCAGTTCTACTACAACTAGATTAATGAGGAATGTTGTAATCAAATTCCTAAATTCCCTAAGGTATGTTATCAGTACGTAAGGCGCTTTGTTAAGGTTGTGCTAACGCCGTACATGTCATTGCAAATGTGTGTGTTTTCTCTTCTAAATATTAAAAAAAAACCCAACCGCCGTGGGCCATGGCGGTTGGGCTCATCGGACCGCCGTGGCCCACGACAGTTGCATGGCCGCTGCATGCCGCCGTGCGGCTCCTGCAACCGCCGTCTCCAACCGCCGTGGGCTACGGCGGTTGGACCTGCAACCGCCGTGGCCCACGGCGGTTGGTGGTCAAATCTGATAAATTTCGAAACGGTCGTATAATTTTGCAAAATGATTAAAAATATATAAAAGAAATTCAGTAAGCTGCCACGGGCAGTAAAGGGAAAGAAATATGCGAATTGAAACTCCAGCCACGTGGCTCTAGTCATTGGTTTCGAACTTGTGTTTGTTCGAAGTTTAAGTGTGGCAAACACATTTGGTATGTGTGCCTCCTTATTAAAACATTTTTGTCTCTAGTACCTCGGATGGAAAATGCGTGTTTTTTCTTTTTGCAATCTGTTTGAAATATATAGTGGTAAACAGAAAAATTGACCTACTAATTAGCCATCCAATCCTCAATTTTTACATATGAAACATAAGATTAGCTCAACCTACCTGGCTCGCCACTGGATAGGTCCTGATTTTTGGTACCTACTGCAGTGCATGCGAACAGATAAAAAAAATTGTTGGACCCATTATCCAATGATTTTTAAAAATAATTGATTAATTTGTTGTGTCTCTTACACATGCAAGTTTGAAGTGTTCTTTTATTTGACAACAACCTTGCATTGATGTTCTCTGTAATCTGTTCTTGATTGGTATACACACAAAGGCATGAGGGCTTCTTGCGCACGACGCGTCCATGGCGTAAGACTCGGACACCGCCCAACGCTGTCCACACAGCTAGGTCATGCATGAAACAACTAACTGAAAGCACAAAGCACAAGTTTAGGGGTCGGATTTGCTAACAAATCCAAGTGATAGACGTACTAATCTCATCTCGCCAACGGCAGACACTTCTTCTGGAACTGGCAGATCGAAAGAGTTGAGATCGAGTCATGGAAGAGACAACGATCATCCCCAGGCCGGAGAAGCTCATGATCAATTGCTACTTGAGGCTTCGGACGGTGACAGTCAAGATCGCAAGAGCTCTGGGGTTCCTGGCATTGTCTTGGTCCGCCGTCGTCCTCCTCGCCGGCTTCGTCCACGATCTGCCACCCAAGGAGTTCAGCCTTATCGCCGCACTCACCTTCGTCTTGGCAATCAGGCCGGTCTCTCATCTCCCATCTCTAGCTGATCTTCAGTTGCAATTTTAATTATTTACAATCCTGTCATTGAATTCGATCTCTTCAATCGATTAATTTTTTACTTGTCATACATGTCTGTCTCTCGATATCATACAGGATGTTGGAAACTTGTGTCATCGAGGCTCTGGCTGGCACATCAGGGATTTTCTCAGACGAGCATGCCGTAATCTGCATGCTCCGGTACCAGAAGTGGTTCAAGGCGCACAAGACCATCGCCATGCTGCGTACGATGCAGCTAGTGAAATGGATCTCCACCGTCTGCGTCCTATTCCACTTCCTGTTGTCACCATTTGTGACCCTGGGAGTCTCAGTGTGGCATCTTGTACATGATCGAGCCAACGACGTCGCTGCCGTCAACGGAGCGGCGGTCGCGAAACTGAAGCCTGCACTGGACATATTCTATGCTCTACTCCTGCTACAGAGCTTATTCAGCGCTTACTACTTGACCATTTACAGTGAGGAAGACAATATGCCGAAACGGACGAACAAGTACTCTGGGCTTGAGGAAGATTGGGGTTTGCAGGCAGTTAAAATGTACTATTCGGAGACATGGAGGAAGCTCAGTAAGGATGGGAAGCTGCCCTGCGACTGGGACTTGATCACGTATTCTATTGAGCTGCTCCAGTCTGCATCTAGGGATGACCACCGATGGGGAGCAAGGGTCTTGGATAAGCTCCTCCACACGGATGCAACGATAAGACGGGAGCTGCTGGCTTCAAGGAGCTCTGTTCAGAATCTCATCGCCATGATTGGTCGGAGAGGCGTAGCGTTCGAGAGCAGAGAGCGCGCGGCAAGGATTGTGGCTAATCTTGCCACTAGCATCAACATGACACACTTCCCGCGTGCAGCACAATGCATCTGTTCCCTAGTTGAAACAAGCAGCTGCAAGCAATATTTTTGTGAGCCACAAGTTACTGCATCAGAGGATCGTCCTCAAGAGAGACATTTTCCTGATTGTAAAGAGGATCAACGACATGGAACATCCCAGCATCAAGATGGTGCCCACATAGTGCACATCAAAGACCAAACTGATGGCCATGAACACCAACAATCTGCCAGTTCAGTAGCCAAGAAAAAAGGAAGAATAGCTTCGGTACGGAGATTAATCAGAATAGGCCGTGAGGCATTTCGACAAGGGGTGGAAGACGCCCGCATAGAGTTAGAGGGGAAGCCAGGAGCTCCCTACGAAATCAGAGGAGCCAAGGAGCTGATCTCTCAAGGCCTGTTGATTCTTGAGAGGCTCACACGAGACCAAGGAAACTGCACGGAGGTCAGCAGACACCAACGTCTGGTCTCCAAGATCACGTCGCCACTGAGCAGCCGTGACTTTCTCAGCAACACCGCACGGGACAAGAAGATGGTTGGAATGCTAAGCAATTCGCTCACAGTGGTGAGCAGGCTTCTTAGCAGCCATGGAGACGGCGCCACAAGGCTGCGCCATGAGCTGGCGAGTAAACCGGAAGCAGTCAGTAACATGATGGTTATTTTGGAGCCTGCTAATACTAACAGTGAAGGTGTCCAAGAACAGCTGAGTGAACAAGCCCTGGAGATCCTGACAGATTTGGCCTTTGATGATTCTTTCAAGAAATTGGATTTTGAAAAGCTTTTGAAGGCACTGGTAAGGATCTTCCTAGAGAAAGAGGCTAGCAATACTGCAGGGGACATGACCAAGCAGGAGTCTATGGTGGACGTGGCCGGCAGTACTGTAGCCGAACTGGAACAAGCAGACAGAGAACATAAGTCCATCAGAATGAGGCGGAAAGCAGGGGAAGCACTGGCCAGACTGCTTCCCCTAGGCGCCGCAACAGGTGTTATTTCCAAGCAAGAGAGGATCCACCTATTGACCAAGGTAACTCGCGACCTCTGCCTCTGTCACTTTTGATCTCATTCACAATTTATGAGTTAATTTCTTTTTTACCCAGACAGTTCAAGCGTACATATAAATTATATGCTATTTTAGTAAGATGCAACCACTATTTTGGAACTCATTAGCTTATCCTATATATTATATATTAAAATCAGAGAGAGTAGTTCATAATAAAACATAGCATAAACATCTCACATGTTGAAATAGGAGGAGCAATTGGAACTTGCATTAGATAGATAACCATAAGAAATTGCAAGTGGGCATATTAATTTTTTTTTCCTTCAAGTAAGTCATTAACTCATTTCAATAACTTAGCATGTATCCATTACAAGATTTCTGATCCCTTGTGCTAAATTATGTTGCCACAGGTTTTTGATCAAATATTATATAGCAAAATGGGGAAAACTGCAGATGTGGTCAAAAGTGTTGTTATGCAAAAGAAAAAACTAGTGATTGAGGTAACTTGCTTCTAGTGATCCCATCTGTCAGCACTCAGCAGCAAATTTCCTTACATTTGTAGGTTAGAATCATTTTCATCAACAGTGATGAAACATATTTAGTGGTTCAACATTAGTATCATCCCTTCCAATCCAAAGTATATATGTCATTGTAGTTAAGATAACTTATAATTGTAGTATTTTTACTTTTCTTGGCAATTTGTCATCAGTATCCATCTTAGCTGCTACTTGCATAAGAATATTATTGCAAGGGGCCATCTTAATTTATTGAAGCCATTCATCAACTCCTTTCAATAAATCATGCATAGATAAACAACATATTTCTTCTACTAGAGATGATTCGCTCGATCTGTATCATTTATAATATGATTATAAGATTGTTGATCCGTAGTGTTAAATTATGTTTGGTAGAGGTGATCGATCAAATATTATCTAGTGAAACAGGAAATTTTACAGATGCTGCTGTAAGGGCTGCTACAGAAACGAAAAACCTAGTGACCAAGGTAATTAACTCGCTCTCTCTGCATCTGAATCACTTTTGATCACATTTCCCAATTTCTTATATGTCAATCGATTCTCTTATACATCTATAGTGTAGAAATATTTTCCTTAACTGTTCGGACACATTTAGTGTATCAAAATTAGTCTCCATATTTGGATCTGAAATTTATGTCACTTTTGTTAGATAGTTTATATATAGTTGTGATATTATTATTTGCTAGGCAGTTTTGTCATTGACATTCATCTAAGCTGCTAATGGGTACTTGCATTAGATAGATATACATATGAAACCACATGGGGCCATCTTAACTTGTGCTCGAGTAATTCATTAGCTCCTGTCAGTATACAGATACCACGACATAATCCTTCTACAAGAGATGAGTGTTGGACTTAAGCTTGACATGTGTGCGTCCGTGTGTTGGGTGAGTCGTGTACGTGCATTTGTGTGTGTCGTGTGGCGTCGAGGCTGACGGGAAGCTGCAGAGAGCTGCGGCTGTGGCCGCCAGGATGTCCGCACATGCTGCGGAAGACGTGGTAGTGTGTTGGTTAGAGAAGGTGGTGTGCGTGGCATGGATCCGCATGTTGAATGCAGCGTCGTCTGGGTGAGCTCGCGGCTCCTGGTGATGTTGAGCGGGTCTTGCGGATGGTGGCGCAACAGCCAGCATGGAGAGGTTAGCTCCTGGTGTGTCCCCGGCCTATAAGATGCCCTTGTACTCCTCTGTAGCCGCGGCTGGTTCCATTTTGTGTGTGACGAAGGCCAAGATATATATAGGAGCATTTGGCTCCGCGGTGTTCGTCGCCATTCATCTACTGTTCATCTTCCTCCTCCGTCTGCGAGCGCGTGTGCGAGCCTGAGCGAGCTAGGCAAGGGGGGAGCTCCAGGAACGTGCGTTCCCGGTCGATTCCAACAATGAGTTGCATCATTCTGTATCATGTAAAATATGATTAGAACACTGCTGATCCCTTGTGCATGTTGTAGGAGCACGATCTAATACTATCAAGTAAAATGGGAACAAATGCAGATGCAGCCAAAAGGGCTTTAACACAAATTGAAAACCTGCCGACCGAGGTAACTCGCTGTGTACTTTACCTCTGCATCACTTTAGAACATAATATATCCCATTCTCTCACATGTCAGTAAATTCTCTTACTTCCGTAGTGTAGAATATTTCCCCCCAATTTCAAATGCATTTAGTGGGTCAACATATAGTATCCTTTCTGATCCAAATTATATATCATTTTATAATATATTTAATAATTGCATTTGCTAGGAAACATTTTTTGTCATCAATGCAATGTCATCTTAGCTGCAAATTAGTACTTGCATTAGATAGATAAATATACAGACGAAATTCCATGAGCACATCTTAATTTGTCCAATACAATTAGTTGGGTTCTTTCAAATAATTTATGTGCATAACAACATGCTGATTCTCAGATCAGAGATGAGCTGCACGAATCTGTATCACGTATGATATGGTTATGACATTGCTGATCTTTTGTGTTAAATTATATCATCGCAGGCACTCGGTAAGATAAGATCTCGTAAAATGGAAACAACCATGTTTGTTGCTTCCCTTTTACGTATTCTCATCCGTGGGATCGAGAAGTGATCCGAAGAAGTAAAATCAATGGCAGCCATGTTATCCCTCACCACGGTGATGTGCAACAAGAATACCATGAGTAGAGAAGATTTTGCTCGTGCCACCCCGGGAGACGAGACACTGGTGAAGAAGCTCAAGGAGATAATGAAAGTAAATGGGCACTGCACGCCTGAGTGTTTGGAAGTAGTGAAGCTTACATGCCACTTGGTGGTAGCTATGATTCAAGCCCAGCCCAGCTGCGTACAACGTTTCAATGAGCATAATTTCGAGGAAACACTGGCTGAGGCTTCCGAAACCATGTCGGAGGTTGATGACTGCATGCTCTTCGCTGGGAATGATGATGATGAGGTGATCAAGCCTGCCAGGTCTCTCGCTTCTCTTGTGAAGGAAGCACAGGAACTCCTAAAAACAGCATAGGAAAAGGGTGGGTAACTGATCGATCTCTGCCTAGCCTGATCGATCGCTTCTCTTGTTTGTTTCTCCGAATCGTGTTCTAGGCTAGCTGTGTTAAACGTGATTTTCATTCTTGTTCAAGAACTAAGATTCCAATTCTTGCTCATAATGTAAGTGATACGCTGGGAGCTTTGGGTCAGAACGCCTCACATCGGAATTATCTAGGTTGAGGTTTGTTCTCCATATATTTTGGTGTCTCCAAGTATGGATTATTTGTGTCTTCCATGGATAATAATGCTTGTTCTTGCATCTTCCATGACTGCATCTTTGTGTCTTCCATGAATAATGCTTTCTTTGCGTTTGCGTGCTGGAAGAGGCGATGTCAGTCCCATGGCCATGCATCTCCCATGGATGAGCTGTGGCAAGAGGATTCAGAGCATGGGGGAGAGCATGGGAGAGCATCGATTCAGAGCTCCTGGTGGCAATTTTTGTGGAGGGGTTCGAACTTTTGTTTGAGTGGCTGGTGAGAGATGGCAGGTGGATCCCACATCAGAGAGACGGAGAATGAAGAGAAAACACGGACTAGCACTCAGTATAGACTAGGCGATTCTCCGCGCGTTGCTGCGGGATTTGAGAGAATTTTTTTTCATAGTATGACATGCGGATAACTTATGTTTAATAGTGATACCTCGTGCCTTGCTGCGAGAATTATTTTTAAGCAAAATTTTAAGATGAACTTTGAAAGTAGAAAATTAAGATGATTGCAAGGCAGCATTGTTTTGCAAACGACATTATAAATGAAAATATGTTCATTTTATTGATAGAGAATTGCTCTTAAATTATTGATCCTTCATGTTTTTTTTGAATTACACAGTACATCAGAGACACTCATAACGCACACACTCTTCCCTATGAACACACGCGCGCAAACCCTACCCCTAGTATTATCTTCAAAGACTGGGCTGGTGTTGACGGATAAAACTCGTATCCACCTACGATCTGCAAGCGTACGGACCTACACTTTTTTCACCACGGGGATTCCTTAGGTTCTTGTCAATCCGCGGAGCAAGGGGATTACAAGCGTTTGATCTAGCACTAACCTAGTTAACTAACCAAACCCTAACTAAAGACTAATCTAAAGACTACTACTCTACACTAGAGAGGGTTGTGAGACTCACAAGATATAAAAGACACTTGCCCATAGGGTCTACGAAACTTGAACATGCAACCGCTTAGAGATACAAACCCGATCTAATCTACCGGGGGTTGTGACCACGGTTTGGCCCTTTCCCTCCCCTCGTACTGTCACTATGCGGAGGTATTAATGACTAGACCTATGATGATCATGGCGTATTGAAGGGTTCTAAGGGAGTAGAGAGATCTATGCTCCCGAAAAGCATGGTAGCTAACCTTAATCATGAAAGCAACTTCAACACTAGATTGATAGATTGAAACCATAAAGAGTAGCGATTACATCTCAAGAACATTTACAACCCCATGGACAAATGAGAAGTTTTACCCCATCAAGGCGCTAAGCATGGCGCTGTTGACAATGGTGATGCTTCCGACGGTGTCTTCCTTCTCCTCCGGGGGTGTCATGGCAGGGCCTCGATGTCCTCCTCCACTTGTGGTTGCCTCCTTGGACTTGAGCGATCCTTCTCGCGAATGATCTCTCTCCTCTCCTTCCTCTCTATCTTGTGGACGACCTCTCGGGCGAATGGCTCTCTCTTTGTGAATGACGACGCCCACACGTACTTGGGGTTGCATCATCTTCACGCTCAAGAAATGGGGGGCCGAACCAACCCAGGAATGGGCCAGGCCGGCCGGCCTGGGCCGACCGGCCCAAGTCCATCTCGGCCCGGTTCGATCGCCCCTTCGTCCACGTGGGTCCTCTTGCCATTTTGCACTTTGCCCCCTTCAATTATGTCATTTTGGCGACATCATCCTCGCGTCCAAGATAGAGGGTCTTCTCGCATGAAGTCCGGTCTTTTACACTTCAATCCTCGGGGATGTTCCTTTGTAACACTTCGGTCCTTACCACCTTTGGGAGTGGTTTCATCATGCTCTCGAACACGAACGGGACTCCTCATTTGCTCCTTTGAACTTGTTGTGACTCTGTCCTTTTAGTCCATGTTTTCCTGCAAAAACATAACACTTCCAAATGCACATACAAAGATGAACCTGTTATATCATTAGTGTGCCTAGTGGCGGGTTAGTTCCATAATCAAGCTCAAACCAAAGTGTAATGAACATGTTTGGTGTACCAAAATACACCGTCAACAGCCGGCTAATCCTCAAGGTTGACGAAGTCACCACATGCACCTCGCCATCGACGAGAACGTCGCCTACCACTCAAAGCACAAACGACGTTAAATTCTCAGAAATTCGCTCCCACGGGGAGTCGAACCCAAGACCTGAGGTGCTACCGGGGCTCTTGTAACCACTAGGCTACAGGCCCTTTCGCAATCCTTCATGCATTCTACTGTGGAAATTTTGTAACACTACGTGAAAAACTCACTTTGGTAACGGGCATAGATTGCCTTTAGTAACGGGCAAAGCGCCTGTTACCGATCAAGTATTACAAATGAGCCAAGATAGGTAACGGGCAGATGCCCATTACTGATTACACATTATTCGTAACGGGCATCAAACAACGACCGTTACCACAACTAGCCACCGGTCACGTGAAATGGCTGTTTCTCTGGGCCCACAGGGAACTTTGGTAACGGGCACCAAAACAGAGCCTGTTACAGTAACTCAATATCAGAGACGCGTGCTGTGTACCTGCGTCTCCTCTATCTCGACGAAATGAGATGCGTCTATTTCACACGCGTCTCAGCACAACTAGGATTCATAACGGGCATCAAACAACAACTGTTACCACAACTAGTCACCGGTCACATGAAAATGACTGTTTCTCTAGGCCAACAGGGAACTTTGGTAACGGGCACCAAAACAGAGCCCGTTATAGTAATTCAATATAGGAGACGCGTGCTGTGAAACTGCGTCTCCTCTGTCTTGACGAATGGGCCAAGTTCTGGGGCCCACCGGTCAGTATTGGTAACGGGCTTTTATACTACCCGTTACATTGTTGTCATATTTGTAACGGGAGTTCCGAATGAAGCCCGTTACTCACTGATCAGTGTTTGTAACGAGCTTTAATTAATGCCCGTTACAAATACGTAGGCCACCCCTACAGTAACCTGCTGCCTGCTTGCCGGCTGAATCCTGGAACCAGCCAGGATTTGGTAGCCATCAGGGGCTGCATCCCGGAACCAGCCAGGATATGACTAAATTCACATAAATTAGATCCAGCATCCAAATTCATAGAAATTCACATAATTCACATGCATCATATGACAAAATTCAGCATCATCATCTCACAAGTAAAGAAGCACCACTGGCTTGACAACAATATCACAGCCATAGTTAACTAGCTTGACAACAATATCACAAAATTCATGGGACAAGGAGGAATGCAAAAATTTCCTAAGAACCATGTACAATATTAGCCCACACAGTTTCATCAGCATAAAATTTTCCGTCGACTGCGATCACCTGTTCCATGAGGAATGTGGCAATTCTATCACGAACATAGACCAGTGTGTTGTGGTGGAGAGGATGCTTATCTAGCCCTAATCTCTGGATATAACAATGTCACCAGTCAGCACACATATATAGGTGGTTACCAAACATGTGCAGTGCTAATAAGCAAGAACTGTGCTCAGTTGCAGGTTTTACAAATGAAGATCCCAAGAAAGTACCTCCATATCTGGGCCTCTATCTTTTAATTTAAGCATGTGATAGGCACAATAGAAGCCGCAGAGTTTGGATTCAGCAGGTTGTTGGTGGCACTGCAATAAATGTACAAAGAAAAATAGTGGTGACCGAGAAGAAATAAACTCAAGCTTTAGTACTAGCTTCCATAGGAAGGAAATAAGTGGTATGTATCTTAACATCTTTGACATGTTCCATGGTGCTGCGGGGCAACTTCTTGTTGGCACAGTAACATTCCCAACCCCTATAACGAAACACTCAACAATGGTTAGGGCACTATTAATTAATATACTCTGCACAATTTGTTGAGGAACGTCCGCAGGTTAAGAAAGAAATAACTTACTCATTAATGATTAGTTTGAAAGGGGTAGTATCAGTCTTAATGCTCTTGAATGAATCAAGATAGTAGACCTTCTGCTGCTTCGGAACGATCACCACTGCAATCCAGTGGTCCCTACTGAGATAAGCGGTAAGGATGAGTTTCTTTTTAGCATATAGTTTGAAGGCACGGTGCATATAGGACACAGAGAAAGCAAGAGTGTCATCCGTGCTGTTCAATGTTGTCGATCAAAGGCATTCAGGATCAAGGAAGCCAACTGCAGCGCCCGTCTTCTCAACTTCTACAGCCATATTCCTATTAGTAAGAAAAAACAAAGTGTAAGGAGGCAAAATACATGGTAAATATGATGTGAGGCAAAAAGCACATTTCGATAGAGAATGATTGGTGAGAAGCAGATTAAATTTTCAAGCAACTTACAGGATGAAGCAGCGGAGAAGTACCAGATCCAAAGCATCCAAGTTGAAGAGATCGTACAAATCACTGAGTGGTACAGGTATCTGCTCGAGTCCGTTTGACGATTCGTCCCCTCTCTTAGGCCATGCATTGGTCCCGGGCCGAAGTGCAACCATAATCAGAGAATCATCATATGACTTAGCACGTTGCATGTAGAATGTGTGGAGATCTCTAGTACAAGGAGCAGCCTTTTTGAGATCATCACCACTGAGAAGGCTCTTTCCGAATTTGTAATTTGGGTTAACCATAGCCCAAGGATTCTTCTTGGTGTTTCTCTCAGATCGCTTTGGGTTAGTCATAGCCCAAGGATTCTTCTTGGTGTTTCTCTCAGATCCCTTTGGGTTAGTCATAGCCCAAGGATGCTTCTCGATGTTTCTCTCAGATCGCTTTCTAGTAGGCATCTTAGAGGTTTTATTTACAGCAATTTTCTTTTCCTACTGCTTTGAGATGGCTGAAGAAGGTTTCTTAAGGGCTTGCTTGCCTGTTGTAGGTGGTGTAGAGCTTTTATTTTTAGCAAGTTTCTTTTCTTGCAGCTTTGAAATGGCTGAAGGTTTCTCAAGGGCTTTCTTGCCTGCTGTACATGGTGTAAAGATTTTATTTTCGGCAAGTTTCTTTCCTTGCTGCTTTGAAATGGCTGAAGGTTTCTCAAGGGCTTTCTTGCCCAGTGGTGTCTCACCAGGAGCAATAACAGAGGTATTGGGCCCAGATGTACCTACAGCTTTCTTCGAAATGCCGTCGACAGATTTATCAGCACCAGCCAACACATCACTCTGGTTGCCTGGTAACGGTGGTGTCTCACTAGGAGCTATTACAGAGGTATTAGGCTCAGATGTACCTGCAACTTTCTTCAAAATGTTGTCAGCAGATTTATCAGCACGAGCCATCATATCAATCTGGGCTCCTGCTTTGGCATGATTGTTTTGAGCACTTTCATTTGGGGTGTAGGTTTTGTTGTTTCATGAGGAGGAGAAGGAGGAGGAGGTGGGGATGGAATATTTGGTGTATCTTGCAGATGTGGGGATGCAAGTTTTTCTGTTTTTTCAGGATGACGAGGAGGAGGTGGGGATGCAAGTTTTTCAGGACGAGAAGGAGGTCCGAATGGAACGTCTTGCGGATGTGGGGATTGAGTAGGAGGAGGAGGATGTGGGGAACCATGTGAGAAAGGAACCTGTCCCATACTCTATGAACTATAAGGAATCTGTACTGTAGCCTATGAAGGAGATTTATATGTTGGTGCTCCCTTGATGTGAATCCGACACCTTATCCACTGTAACCTCTGTCCTTCAGCTTGTCGGAGTGTCATCACCTCGTCATTAGGAGGGTATTCCACCAGTTCATCTGCAAAGATATCATATACAAAGAGCACTTGAACCACAACACAGTCTTCATGAATCGGGACTATATGTAGCGTAGTCTACTCTGGATGAACAAGACCAATTGCACCCTCACCTTGAAGACCCTTCCACGTGATCCATAGGCCACAGTGTGCGGGTTCAGTCAACATGCCTATAAGGTCTTGCTATGTACGATCGTCATAGCGCACCTCCATCGTCAACTCTACAGTGCCATCGATCAAACCTATATTATCTGCAGACGCACAGCTGCTCTTCAGTGTGGCGGGTGAAGGGCTTGCGTGATTGGACACTGGTGACAACACCACCTGGTGACAACACAACCTCTTTAGTAAATTGTTCTGCATCTGCATGTTCTTCATCTGCATCTCAGCCACCATTTCTTGCTTGATTTGTTCCTTTATCTTTTCCGTATCAATTGATGCGTCGGTCTTCGTTCTCTTCCTCTTCCTGTACATGGAAGTGTGCTGAGGCCATCCATACTTCCAGCCCTGGTAGCTGGAGACACCACGCACGCGACCTGGTTGTTCAGGGTGGCCCAAGCACTGACTTAGCACATCATACTCCCTCTACCCTGCCATTCCTGAAGATTCTGCATATGCATTCTTCTCCTTGATGTCTGCAGCTACTTTTTCAGTTTCTTTGTTGTTGAACACTATCACGACAACACGGTCTTTAATCACTAGCTTACTCCTTGCTCGCAGCCAATTCATGGAACGATCGTCAGGGTAGGTGTCATATGGGTTGGGGATCCCAGCTACAGCTAATTGTCTGTCCTCTTCCTCCCATTGTTCTAGTTTCACAGTATAACCAGCTGGACCCATGCTGTGCTCGCTTGTGTTCTGGCTTCGGAGTTCTTTGAACTTGACACTAGCAGATGAGGCTTGCTCGGTTTCCTCCTGTTTCATGAACTCCTTCCACTGTTCTGGGATGATAAACGGGTGCCTTGTAAATGGCTCAAGTCCTTTTCTAATAAAATCTTGCCTAAGCTGAAATCTGAATTGTCTCCATGCCTTGGCTGCTGTCTTCCAGAAAAGCTTGAATGCCACGGTTTCACGCCTTCCTGGAACGCCAAGTGTTTCTGCACATGCTTATCATAGAAGTCCCACTTTTCATCATTACTTAGTTCTTTGAATTATGGCAAGTGCAAAGGTATCTTTTGTCTAGCAACGAGCCCCGCAAGCGCCCTGAACCTGCGCTTTTGAGTCAATGGTACTGGCATCCCCCCTATGTCGACCTCAGTGACTATTATTGTGTCACTTGGCCACTTTGTGGATGTCCTTGGCGCTCTGCCTCGGCGCTGATCCCCACCCACCTGGTCTTGTTGTGCACTAGCAGTGTCATAACCCTCTTCTTCATCTTGTGGCCCAGGTCTATAGCCCTCGTCAGATTTATCCTGTTATTTAATAGTCATGGGATTTTGAGAAAGGTCAGCTCAGTGTCCAAGAATAGCACAAAAAGCAGACCATACTGCTACCTCTCCCAGGAGACATGCTACAACAGGAGACAAGTAGAGCACATTTTTAGTTAATCATGCTTAGCAGCTAAGCATGAGAAAACACATAAGAAAACAATTACAGTAACTACTTTAGCCCACTATAATATCATTGGTTCTATGGTAAATCATTAACATAAATGCAAAATTTAGTAACCAAAAAATTAGTTCAGGCAATGCGACCTTACCATTTTAAAGAGGAAGATGCAGGCTGCCTCTGTTGCTGATGAGGTACTTATTCAACTTGGAGAGAATGTGCGCATGTACATAGGAACAAGAGCAAAACCAAATATAAGAGTCAATTTGAAGGGAAATGCTAAGTATGTATACCATCAACAGCTGAGTATGTCCACATGTACTTATACAAAGGAGCCACAGGGTATGCTGGGTATGCACCGGCATACCATGCAATTCCCACTGAATTGTTGTTAATTTTACAATTATTACCGAGTTGGTAGAATGGATTTACCGAATTGTATAAGACATTTTTAGAGCGGCATACCATAAACTCAAATCCTAGATTCGCCACTGACCTTGTCACTGTCGGAGCGGAGGGATCTCTACTCCTCGTCGCTGCCTGCTCGCCGCCACGTCCTCGTCCTCGCGTCGACCTCATGGCTGGATCCCTCCTCCTCCTCCTCCTCCTAGTCGTCGTCGTCGCCGTCGTCGCTGGATCCCTCCTCTAGTCGTTGTCGTCGTCACCGCTGTTGGGTCCCTCCTCCTCCAGAGATCTCACTGTCAGAGTTGTGGCGCGCGTCACACCGAGCGTGGTGTGGCACGCGTCTCAGCGAAGGGGTGTAGCGTGCGTCGCGGTGTGGGGGGAGGTGAGGGGAACGAAGGCGAGGGGGAGAAAGCGGCGGCGGCGGCGGCGCGAGGAGAGAGTGGGAGGAGACTGCGTGAGGGAGGCGTCCTTCCCTACTAACCTAGCGCGAGTGGGCTTGTGTGGGCCTTAAAACGAGTAATGTAGTCAAGTACTACTCTGCTACTAGTATATCATAAACATGAGATAAAAAAATCTAATTTTAAGAAATTTGGTTAAACAAGTGTGGCTGTTGATATTTTATTCATATACTAAATTACCAATTATGAATTTTTCGTATTTTTTTACGAATTTGTAGGTGCTGTTTATGGGCTCTAACATGACATGCATCACAAGTTCACATCACCAAGCAAACAAGTGTGACTGTTGATATAGCATCACATGTTCACATATGACATGCATCACAAGTTCACATCACCAAGCAAACTAACTCATAACAAACATATTCACATCTGACATGCATCAGCAGGGCACATCACCAAAATAAGACTGCATCAACTAGGCGCATCACCAAACTAGATTGTAGCTGCAAGGGAACTAGTTAGCTAGATGGCTTCTTTTGTGCTGCTGCCCCAAGTTCAGCTAGCCTTGTCTCTAGTTTTGCAACTCTTTCTGCCAGCTCAGCATTCTTCTTTAGAAGTTCAATCTCCTGCCTCTTTTATGTGGCTTTAAACTGCTCATCCTGCTTGTCGATTCCTTTCCAGATGTAGTCAATGTCATCTCGAGTAACAGCACGTTCCTAAAATAAAGGAAAATTATATTGATGCAAGCTTCATAACAGTTGTAACATACAAGAAAGGTGTTTAGCTCTAACTGGTTTCAAAACTTGCCTGCTTCTCTTCAGCTGATTCCTTGAGCTTGTTGATTTCAGTCCAAATCCTGTCAATGTCATGTGCAGCAACTTCCTACAACAAATGGAAATTGATGCATTAGAACAATTGATCAGTGAAGATGTGAAGGTAAAAGGACAAATCGTGTGTGATGGTTTCAGAACTTGCCTCATGGTCTTCAGAATCGTCGCCGGAGTTGTTGCCAGAGTCGTAGCCAGAGTTGTTGCCAGAGTCGTCGCCGGAGTTGTTGCCGGAGTCGTCGCTGGAGGAGATGAGGTCTACCACCACTCATCTACCTAGGTCGTCGCCGGAGGAGTCCGCGCTCACCTCAATGCACGTGGACCGCTTCTTCCTTCGTGTCGAGGAAAAAAACCCTACCTCTCCATGGCGGGCGTCGCTGGAGTCCACCAACTTGGCCCTTGCGCGCGTGTACGGCTTCCTCCCCCGGGCCGACGAAGAACCGGCCTCTTCCATGGAGCGCCGAGAAAGACGCACGGGGGCGCCGCGCTGGGACGGCTCCTCTTCGTCGCCGCGGAACCTCACTCTCTTGGAGGGGGCGGCAGACAGCACCGAGGAAGACTGACGGGGACGTGGCCGCGGGGCCTCCTCCTTGCTGAACCTCCCCCTAGAGTCGCGGGCCATCCCTACGACGGAGACAAGGCTGCGACGGAGATGAGGAAGGTGGAAGCCGGAAGCCGGAGAAGGGGATAGAAGGCGTAAGGTGGGGTGGAGCGTTTATTAAAAAGGTTCGGATGCGTAAATGATACGCTGATTAACAACCAATCATCGCCAATGAAGGGGCGGGGCCAGGTCTATTCGAATGAAGAACAGTTTACTTTTCCCCTTTTAATCTACAATCAAATTTTGTATCACGTATTTCTCCGTCATCCGTAATCGAAATTTGATGATATTTGTTTCTGAATTTTTCTAAAATCAACATCTATTCATTTATGACATTTTTTCGTATGTAATTCCATTTCTTGGATGTTATTTATACGCCTTATCTTCTTCCTTATAAGTACAACATAGAAATAATATTTGTTTTACACAACCATTACTAATGAAACTTTGCATTTCGTAATCTTATGGTGAACATATGATTATGTTAAAATTTCAAATGCATATGAGTTCGAACATGTTTTAAAGTGTGGAAAACTTCAATGTTGAAGTAACATTCTAAGAAACTATGTGAGAGATGTAGACATTTGTACACAAGTATAATCTTCCATTTTCGAAACCATTTGAATTTTTGTAGACAAGCTTAGGGACCTAAATTATGTTGCCAAGTCAATTTGTAGAATTTTTAGAACGCAGTAAGATGTTATTATAATTATTATATCGTAAACAAGAGATAAAAAATCTAATTTTAAGAAATTTGGTTAAACAAGTGTGGCTGTTGATATTTTATTCAAATACTAAATTACCAACTATGAATTGTTCATATTTTTTATGAATTTTTTGGTGCTGTTTATGGGCTCTAATATTTGAGGGAAGTAAGTTTCAATTCAGAAAAAATAGTGTCGGGCCCACGCGTCAGCGTCAGAAGCCTATATAAAAAAGATAATCGTTGCCTGCCCGACCGACAAAGGCGATGCGGGTAGACTAACCCTCATCGCCAACAAGTGCACCATTGTCCGAAATGCCCCTGGCCGAATGAATATGCATCCGCCCCGGCGACGCTGGTACACTAACCCTCGTCGCCCACAAGTGCTCCATTGTCCGAAATGCCCCTGGCCGAATGAATATGCATCCGCCCCGGCGATGCTGGTACACTAATCCTCGTCGCCAACAAGTGCTCCATTGTCCGAAATGCCCCTAGCCGAATGAATATCGATACGCCTCGGCCCCGGCCCCGACCCCCTTCTTCTTCCCCGATCTGAGCTCCACCGCCGCCGCCCGCTCGTCCTTCCCCGCCATTGCGCACATGTCGCACTACGTCGATTCGTCTGGAGGTGCACGTGCGAGGAGCAGGGTTCAAGGTTGCCGGAGCAGCCGCAATCACTCCATCGGCTTGGATCCAGTCAGTGAGCTAAGCGGCTTTCCACTGGTCCCTTGCTCGGACTGTGGTATGGCTCGGGTGGTGGAGGGGCAGACGCAGAAGGAAGGTGAAAACCACGGTCGTCTTTATTTCAAGTGTGCAAGGAACTCGGTGAGTAGTCTGCTGTGTCTCCCAAATCTGAGTTAGGGTTCTTATGTGCTTTTGATTCTGCAGTACACCAAGAATTGTGGATTTTATCGTTTCCACAAGGAGTATCTCCAAATGTTGAAGGATCCTGGCGTCATTGTTTTTCGACCATCGAACTGGGCAGACGCGATCGATGAAGTAGTTGATTTAGTGGAATGTCAAATTGGGAGCGGCGAGCAGAGGCAAGCACTGGAGGACAAGCAGAGGAAGAAAGCACTGGAGGAGAAGATGGACAATGTGATCTAGAAGATGAACTTGATTATTGTGGTTGTTGTTTGTGTAGTATTTGGATGTTTAATGGGGATGTATGCTGCAAAGAAGTAATTCTGATGTTAAAAGTGGTGCTTTTGCTTCCTCTGTGTGGATGAAGAATGAAAATTTTGTCACAGATGACAAACTTAAATGTATGAATGAAGAATGGATGGAATGACAATTGGGTCACAAATCTTAATGTGTCACACATCACAAAATTCATCAATTCATCTGTGCTGACATTTCATTGCAGCACGAGGCAAAGGAGACGCGGATTAACACAAACAGAGTAACAAACTTCTGGCATAACTCTGGCATACACATTGCAATTCATTGTGAACTGCTGCCATATATAGACACAAACAGAGTAACAAACTTCCGACATACACATTGCAATTCAATGTAAGCTGCTGCCATAGACATTGCAATGCGTTATAGGAGACATGGATTGATCTACCCGCGTCTCTTAGATCTACTAATTCAACAAACACACAGGAGGAACATATTAACAGAGGAACAAACACACAGGAGGAACACATTTTTTTGAGCAAACACCGTGGGGCAAAGCCCCCCGGCAATAAGAAAATATATTAAGCTAAACAGGACAGGAGTTACAAAGCAAACTTACAGGAGGCCTAACCAGGAGTTAGGCAGGAAAGGAAAGAGGAGAAAGCAAGGACACAAAAAAGTTACAAGGTACGAAGCCAAAGCTTAATAGAGGAGTGAAAAACTGGCTTGATTCTGATGAGATGATCCTTAACAAGGGACACAAAATCGGCCATCCAAGCAGCTAGGCGTGAAGGTTTCCTGTTGAAGATAACATCATTTCTCTGATTCCACACACACCAAGCACCGATCATAAAAATCTCCATGAAAAAAGGCTGTCCAAAGGCATGCTTAGCTTTAAAGAGCCTCTGATGAATGCTTAAGTTCTCCTCCCAAACAATACCAAGCATAAACCATCTACTAACTGCAGAGGGGCAATCAAAGAACAGATGATCAGCTGTTTCCTCAATACAGTTCTGACACATGACACAATTATACCCTTCCTCAAGAACTTTCCTTCTTCTCCTCAGGATGTTTCTTGTGTTTAATCTATCATTTAGAAGCAGCCAAGCAAAGAACTTAATCTTAGGAACACACTTGGAATCCCAAATCCAGAGAATGGTTCTAGCAGGTCTGATTTCTCTAAACTGATACTGATAGTAGTAACTTGCACTGTACTTCTGCTGCCCCCAAATGTAGTGCCAGGAGTCATTGAACTCAGGATCAATGGGAGGGAGGTTGATAAGGAAATTTTGAAGTTCAAGGAACTCATTGTATGCTGCCCTGGACATAGGAGTCCTAAAGCAATCAATCAGATTGGCAGCATGCCTAATGCTCCATAAGGAGATGGCTGGGACTTTAGCAAACTACAGGAGGTGAGGGAACCTCTCAGAGTGAATAACACCATTAATGATATCTTCCCAGAAACTCAGTGTATCACCCTGGTTTGGGATGCAAATTGCCACTCCTCTGAATTGCACTTGGAGCCTAAGAATGTCTTTCCACCAAAAGGAGCCTTTTTCTCTTGCAAGATGGGGGACAACATTGTTATAATATCTTTGCCAGATGAGAGACACCCATTGAATTTTGTCCTTACGGTAGAATTTGTCCAGCTACTTGAGAAGGAGAGCCTCATTATGAACACTAAGATTAATGACTCCGAGACCACCTTTAGCTTTTGGCTTTCTAACCAAATCCCAAGCAGCAAGGTTGTACCCCCTCTTTCTGAATTCCTTTCCTCTCCATAGACAGTTCTTTCTATATTTGTCAATAACCTCAATAACTGTGATGGGGAGCTTCAGGGTGCACATGTAATAAGTAGGGAGTGAGGAGATAACAGAATTGACCAGCTACAACTTGCTAGCATGGGAGAGAAATTGAGATGCAACAGACATTTTCTTTCAATTCTTCAAATCAAGGGAGCATAGTCTTTTACTTGAGGTTTAGTTAATCCCATTGGAAGACCAAGATAAGTGAATGGAAAAGTCCCAACATTGCAGCCAAAAGCCTGTGCCAAGATGTTAGCTCTATCAGAAGAGACATTAATGGGGACTAAACAGGATTTGTGAAAGTTGACCACAAGCCCACATGAGAGAGTGATTTTGTGAAGAATTTGCTGAAGTTGAGCAAGTTGATCCTCCTTGGCTTGCATAATAATGATTGTATCATCAGCATATTGGATTATTGGAAAAGGGTTCTCAGGGTTCTGAGGGAAAGGAGCCAACAAATTTCCAAGCCTGTATTCCTTATTTATGACACACTAGAGCAAATCAGCAGCAATTGCAAAGAGGAGAGGGGATAGGGGATCCCCTTGCCTAACCCCTCTCTTGCACTTGAATTCCTTCCCTGCAGTTCCATTCAGAAGCACTAAGGAGGTTGCAGTGGACAGCAGATCATCAATCCACCTTACCCATTTATGAGGAAAACCCTTTGCATGCAGCATATCAAAAATAGCAGAGTGTTCAATGAGGTCAAAGGTCTTCTCAAAATCCAGCTTTAGGATAATAATCTCTCTTCTAGATTGATGGCACTGATGCAGGAACTCAAAGGCCCATCCAAGACAATCCTGAATTGTTTTTCCTTTGATGAACCCATATTGATTTTCATGAACAACCTCCAGGGCAACAGACTGGAGTCTATTGGCAAGTAGTTTGGAAACCATTTTAGGGGATGAGTTGAGGAGAGAAATTGGCCTAAAGTCATTTACAGATTCAGGGTTATCCTTTTTAGGCACAAGGGTAATCTAGGAGTGATTGATGCTCTTGAAGTCAGCTTGGTGATGGAAAAAATCATGACATAGTCTGTACATGTCTCCCCTGATGATATGCCAGGATTTTTTGAAAAACAAATTATTAAAGCCATCTGGGCCAGGAGTTTTGTCATAGGGGAGATCAAGGATAACCTTATCAATTTCTTCAGAGGAGAAGGGATTGCAAAGATGGTCAAGGCCACTGTGTCTCTGAACCAATTCTTCAAGGTTGAATTGCATTGAAGTCTCAACAGTAGATCCCAATCTTCTCTAAAATTCTTGCCAGAAGAGAGCACTCTTCTTTTCATGATCTTGGACCATTCTGCCAGTTCCATCAGATATTTGGGAGATAACATTCCTCCTGTACTTTTCAGTAGCCATAGAGTGAAAGAACTTTGTATTTTCATCCCCAAATTGCATGACTCTCTGGGTGAACCTTTGCCTCCAGTAGATATTCTGCAATCTCAGGAGAGTGCTGATGTGATCTTTTATGAAGTTCCTGAATTAACAGAGGAACAAATTAATTAAGCAGAGGTAGTCGCCGCTGGAGGAGCCCCACCGTCGGAGTGGGAGCCGGAGCCGTCGAGGCTGCCATCATCGCCGCCGTCGTCGTCGACGGGGGTGAGCACTCCTCTCTCAAGGTCCCCAGCCAAGATATGGATCTTGAAGGCGTAATCCTTCACGGTCCTCTGTAGCGGATCATTAGGGGCTGGGACCCCGAGATGAACGGCCACCCGTCGAAGCCTCACGAAAGCATCGCGGAACAAGTTGACTAACCAAGTGGCTCCGTCAGCAGTTAGTGCAGGAGCAGAAATGGCCTCCATGGGCTGTGGCGCCGGTGCCTCCTCGGGCTCGTCGGGCGGGGAAGCCGGCACCTCCTCAGGCTCGTCGGGCAGGGGCGGCGGCACCTCCTCGGGCTCCTCGAGCGGGGGCGGTGACACCTCCTCGGGCTCCTCGGGCGCCAGCGCCGTCCCCTCCTTGATGAGCCGACGACGGCGGCTTTCGTCGTCATCGTCCTCCTCCCTCCCCCGCTTCCTGGACGGCTCGCTTGACGATGCCATGCGCGCGCTTGAGGAAGAAGAAGCTCTTGGATTCACTTCTTGGTGACCGGAGAAGGTGGTGCTGGGGTTTTCTTGGTGGCGCGATTGACAAGTTTCTTGGCCGGCCGGGGATTTATATTGACAAGACGGGGAACCGTCAGGCGGCCGGTCACGCGCCTCGGAACCCATGTACGCTCAGGAGAACTCTTGGCCACAAAAGAGGCATGTGGTCACAATGAGACGTGTGATTGTTCATATTTTATTCAAATACCAAATGCCCAACTATGAGTTGTTCGATTCTCAAAAAAAACTATGAATTGTTCGTATTTTTATTAATTTTTAGGTGCTGTTTTATGGGCCCTAATTTTTTGAGGAAAGCAAGTATCATTTGAAAAAAAAAGTGTCGGGCCCACGCGTCAGCGTCAGCAGCCTAGTATAAAGAAGGTAACCGTTGCCCGCCCGCGCACCAGCCAACAAAGCGACGCTGTTTGCTAACCCACGTCGGCCGTGACTACAGTATCCCTTTTGCAAAATGAATATTCAACCGCCCCCCTTCTTCTTTCCGAATGGATAAGTGCAGCACTTTCCTTAAAAAAAAGCGCATCACACGACGCTTTCCTCATTTCTCACTAGGGTGAGAGGAGGCGTGGAGACAGAGACGACGATGAGCGCCGGCGAGGGGCCAAGCAGCGGACGATCCCGCGCACCCGGGATCGAGGAGAACTGGAACGCGAAGCGGTGTCGCAACTGGATCTGCGCGCGTGCCGACGAGATAGCGGCGAAGAGGGAGACGACGATGAGCGCTGGAGAGGGGCCAAGAGGCGGTGGAGTGAACCCAATGCCGGAGACGAGGGTCCTCGACTGGATCCTCTCGGGTTCCGACGAGGGGCCAGCAGCGGCAAGGAGGAGCGTGCCGGCGAGGGGGTAGTGAAGTGGGCGAGGCGCCTGCCTCACGTCTGCGAGCACAAGTGTCTAGCAACGACGAAGAGGGGTCGAGGGAGCGGCGAAGGTGTAGAGGACCTCATCTCTGACTCTGGCAACGACCACGACGACGATGAGGCAAGTTTCTCTGAATCTTACTGCCTTTTTACTTGTTCTATAGATGGAGCTTGAGCTAGCTTGAGCTTGAGCTTGAGCTTGATAAAGTTAGTGCCTATGATGATGTCTTCCATGCTTGTCATGATCTTATACCAAGTTCTGAGACAAATCAGTTCTGAACTAAGTTCTGCTTTTACTTGTCACACCCTGCTATGAAGCCTAGGATAATTTTCAAGTTCTTATATAATTTTCCTATGATGATTACTGTGCCTATACTGCTCCAAGTTCTGAGGCAAATTAGTTCTGAAACTATGTTATTCTTATACCATGTTTAACCCTGTTTCAGGCAAAACTCTATGAGTCGCGAGTAGAGCTTGAGTTACTTCTAAACCTTAATGTCTGGGATTATGTGAAACCTGAGTTTGAAAAAATCACGAAAGAAGTGATCATCCTCATCAAAAAGGCTAAGCACATAAGGAGGTACAAGTATACTACTGAACAAAATCTCGAGCCCATTGAAGATGCGCTCGAAGGGCTTCAAGAATCCTTGGTTGCTTATGAAGAGGCTGCAAAAAGATCCAATCTTGATGGGGCATGAGGAAGTTCAAGCTTGTTGATGTGCAGGGTCAGATAGCCATACTTTTGTGGATGTTCAAGGGGCATGCTTTTAATTTGTTGATGTGTATGGTCAGATAGCATGACCATAGTAAATAATTAATGTGATGGACAAGTTAAGTCCTAACCTGATGGACAAGTTAAGTTAACTAGTTGTAATAATTATTCTTTATTCCTGTGTACAAGTTATCTTCATCTATGTGGACAAGTTATCTCTCTTATGATGTCTGTTTTGTCTCAAAAGATATATGTGTTGATTGTGCCTGTATGTCGAAATGGAAGCAATGAGAGATCGAGCTGACCTGTCAATGAAGACAGACTCAAAGGAGACGCGGATTCACAAACCTCCGTCTCCTTTCTTCACAAAGGAGACACGGATTAACAAACCTCCATCTCATTTGTTCACTGCCGCCGCGCTCCCGCTTCACGGCAGTGAAGAGTGCTATTAGACTTTAATTATTGAGCTCTCAGCCTAGTAACAGGCGTCAAATGCTCATCGGTAACGGACACTAAAGCCAGTTACCGATACGGCAGCGATTAGTAATGGACTTAAAGAGCCCGTTACCGATAGGGCATTGATCGGTAACGGATTTTAGAAGCCCGTTACCAATACATTTAAATTTTGTAACAGACTAGCTTTAAGGTCCGTTACAAAGAATTAATGTAACGGGCGTTTAAGAAGCCCGTTACCAGAAATCCACATTGGTAACGGACGTAGTGGAGGCCAACCCCGGGGTCGGCCTGCCGCGCTTATGGGTAACGGGTGCCAAACAACAACCGTTATAGATGTGGGTGCATGTAACAGGTGTTAAGGGCCCATTACAAATGCTGCGTGACCTATTTGAAGTTTTCACGTAGTGTAACGTGGTACTCGCAAGACTTATAAATTGTATGCATGGATGTTATTAGCCATTGAAAATCAGTATGAGAAATAAATAGATAGTCCTAATGGATGGTGACGTGGCGCTAATGTGAATTGCTTGAATGTTGAGAGAAATGGTTAGTGGGGTGCTTCTATATAGTTATATATGATAAGGGCAGGGGCATTGGTGGTCATTTTCCACAATCGATCCACCACTAGTAGAGAAAGAGCCTTTGGTACGCCCCTTTAGTCCCAGTTCCACTTTGGAGTCGGGACTAAAGCGGTTTCGTCGATGCGGCCCAAAATGGGTGTGGGAGCCGCCTACCCTATTACCAACCAGGACAAAAGGGAAGGCTCCCAACGACTATTTGTAGCAATGATTGGTGCCGTCCTTTAGTCCCGGGTGGTGTTACCACCGAGACTATATAAATCAGCCTCCTTCCTCCTCTGCCTGCCCGAGCCATTGTTCACAATACCAACTACTCAAGCTCCTTCTCTCCATGGCGCCTCAAGCCTAGGGGGTTGCTGCGTAATTTTCTTTATCACAATTTATGAAGATTTCTCTCTTCCAAAGTGTTGGCAAGGTTTGAATCTTCATCCTCCCTTCATTTGTTGTGATTAAATTTTGTTTTATGGTTTAGAGATGGAGAAAATAGAAATTTTAATTTTTAGCTAGGTAGCAGGAGCTAAGAGATGAGATTTTGTATATATACTTTAGATTTAGAAAAATGTCAGTTAGGATGATATATACTAGCACTGTTCCTTCTTCCATTAAATTTTTATTAAGCATTCTCTTATTTTCTTGCTTTTCATATAGAGAAAATTGAATTTTACTTCTACATATAGTTTATAAAAAATATGCTCATTAAGAAATGAGATAAAGAAAATAATAGACATAAAGAAAATGTACTACCTATTTCCATTCTTTTATCTTTAGATATAGAGAAAATAGAAATTTTATTTCTAGATAGCTATATATAGGAGGAACTAAAAGATTAATTTCTTTTATTATTTATTTTCTTTTTATATAGAATAAATTTAAGCATTCTCTTATTTTTCTTTTTTTGATATACAGCCCTACATACGAACTAGCTAGTCGTACAATCGCTAGCTCTCTTGACTATATTTAGTGCACTTTTGTGACGACTCCTAATAATAGGTGCAGGTCCATTGCTCTACTAATGTGTAGAATGGTGTGACAATGTTGAGGAACACATAGTGCTCCTCCTCTGTGGCTGTGAATTGGTGCAGGTTCCCATCACCACCTAGGAACACCACCTAGGTATGGGACCCCATCGTGACATTGTGATCTTGCACCTTCTCCTCAAACATATGTGGACCCAAAAGTTGTTATTAGATGCGGGGACGAACCCAATTATATGCCTCGAGGTGTGCCGACCTGATTAGGAGCTTGCTGAACACTGTCATGTTCGAGTGGTCGTCGAGATGCATGATTGACTTTCAGGGAAGAAAGACACTACAATATGCAAGATTTAAATAGGTGTGCGAAAAGGAAATAAGTCAATGATCAAATAATGCAGGTTTCCCGGATCAACTTATTACTTCTGATAGATTATGCATGGCTTGATCGATGCATATAGTCACCCTAGGTTGTGTGTGTGTGTGTGTTTCATAATAGTTGGCGAAGTTACCCCAAGTATATGCTCATGTCTAGTAGACAATTCCTTATAATTTTCACCAAGTAGTGATGAAACTGTGTGGTAAAACCATAGCGTATTATGCTTCACCCCAAATCAATTTATCAAGGAAATTCGGTAAAGGCTGGACACTACTTCAGTATAGAAGTTGGCAAAAGAAACAATGTCATACAAACAAGTTGCAATGGAAATCCTAGTAGCCTGCCAGACTTGAGATCAACCATAGTGCATATCAACCATTTTCAAGATATGGCATCAGTGCGAGTGGCAAACACAACCATCGGTTTTTCTGTCATTGAAGCTCGTCGGCCGCCGATAGGATCCAAAGGCCTTGGAACTATAAATTGACATTCCTTACATTCCTAGGCACGAAGACCTCCTGCAGTCTTACCAGTCGGCTCATCTGCCCAAGTAGGCTCATCTGCCCAACTCTCACAACACCTACCGACAACACAATGCAAAAAGTTATTGGACACAAGATCTCCCTTGATTTCACTTCAGCACTGTTGACGGTTAAAGAATATGTCGAATTTCAATCCACAAGCGTACGGATCACTTGTAGCCTTTTTTCCCTCGAGTACTACCCAAGGTATCGAACCCGTGGAACAAGTGCAACGCAAGTTTCAATCCAATTAAGCGGAAAACACTTTCTTTTGAGGAGTTGAATTGCATCTAATCTACTAAACATGAGAGGTAGCAAGAGAAAGCATGGAGATAACTGATCTATAGAGCCTAGATCATGCTTTTGTTGTAGCTCCGAACAATATAGATGAATATAACAAAGCAAATCTCATAAAAAGCATCTTTAAACTGTGGCCTTCGTTCCAATTCTCGAAGGAACCCACCGTACACATTATTGACATCCTTTCATGATGCCCCACTTGTGTAGGTGAACCTAAGAGCACGTTCACGAGGAACGTGTTGAAAACACTTGGCAGATCTGGTATGCACCTCTAGCCACCGCGGCTACAAGAGCACCCCGAGCAATCTATCTTAAGTACGGATTGAGGAAGAAGCAAAACCAAGATAGAGCAAAATCGTAGAGAAGACACTTGATCTTGATCCTTACTCCGGAACTCCGACGTGGTCTTCGATGCAAAGTTCCCACGTCGGCTAGGGAAACCCTAGACAACTAGCACGACCTTCATCTCCGAGATGGTGTCCCACTAGCTTCTCTGCTCCTCGACGGCGAGTGGCGAATGGTATAATGCGTGGCTATTCGCGTGGGGACTATAAATAGCCCGAGGGGGTACTAGGTCAAAGGGGGAGGTGAACCGGGCTCTGAATGGATTGGGCTGATCGACTTGGGCCCATCCCAACCCAGTTTGGCCCCGGTTTGCTTCCAGATGCCCTTGACGTCGTTTTCTCCGCGATTTAAATAAGGGTACTTGTCGTGCAAGCTCCTGCATCTTCTATTCAAGTCCTTGGAGTTTTACGGCTTCATGCTTCGGTCCTTGGGCCATTTGGAGTCATGTTCACTTTGTGTCTTGACTTGTGTCGGGCTTCATGATCTTCTCACAAAGTGCTCGATGAACTTTACCCGGAAGTCCTCCTTTTAGCTCTAAACTCCTGCGTAAACAACAAACTCCAAAAACCACATGCAAGAGTGAACTTCTTATATCAAGGGGGTTAGTACCAATATTAGATTGGATATCAAATCAATGCCAACGTTGAAAGTAAACTCATAGCTAGGTTGACGGAAATTCACCATCAACAGCTCCCCATGCTTAAACCTTGCTCATCCTCGAGTAAGCATTCAATGGATATCAGTGTTGCCCTTCATTGTTCATACCCTGCACTTGATCATACATGAGAAAACATAATACTCTCAAAATTTAATTCGTTAAAGTTCCATTATGTACTAGCCTTCATTCCTATGGAGGGTGGATATCAATTAAGCTTTTCCCACAAGTAGTTAATCATGCTCCCTAATTTTAAGTGAGTCTCAGAAATTTTGAAATGAAGTGCAAGATGATGAAAAAGAGCTAAACCAAGTTCAAAAATTTAAACCTCCTTGTATCTTGCTCATGAACTCTCATCTCATCTAGTCTCTCAAGCCTATTTTTTCTACTCCTTTCCCCTCTCAATATATGTATATAAGAGGAAGGCTTTATCTAGAGTTTTTGGGAAAAGTATAGTCCTACCAAGATATTATAATCAATATATTATCAAAACAAGACAAGATTCTCATTGACTTACCAAGACTCGTCAAAAAGGTCATTAGAAAAATAATGTTTTCAAGGAGGGGAGAGAGAAAATACACACGCTTTGAGATAGGTGGACATGTGCAAATGGTAAAGAGTGATCCCGAGGCACAAGTGGAGTCCTCGTTATAGGATTGCACAAGTTTGGAAAGATGACTATGGGTCTTAATCTTGAATCCTCTTGAAATTCCTAATGCGTCTAGAGAGCCGGGAGCTTTATTATTCTTCTGTCTTTTTATTCTTATATATACACATTTTTTCCTCTCTCTTTCTTTTTTCTTTCATCTTTTTTCTCTCTATTTTTTTCCTTTTTTAACTCCCCTAAACTCTAGACTACATTAGTACCTACCTTCTTGGCAGCCCCCCCCCATGCTTAGATGATTGCATGTCCTCGGGCAAAGAGATGCCGAAATTTTGTGCCAAGGTAGATACTAAAAATCCTATATTTTTCAGGAGAGAAAGACTTGAAATCTTCTAGGGATCCTTCACGCACCCTTTATGTTGTCCTGGAGGTCTCCTGAAATTATACTTCAATCTTTGGCACCTTCATTCTTGTGATCTTCCTCGAAATATCCATCCATACTCATGAATTGGGTTGTGGTCAAGGAGGTAAACACAAAAGATATTTTGGGTTTGTGGGTAGATATCCGGCGAGGTTTGCAAAATTTCAGATGTGGAAACTTACAATGCACGGATAGAAAAGGTTAGCAATAAGATAGATACGCAAAACCGGAATGACCAGCTTCTTAGTCTCGAACCAAAGAAGTCAAGCCTTGAATCAATGCACCCAAAAATAAATCTTGTATACTAATGTTTTGCACTAAAATAAATATAAGGTTTTGGATAGGTAGAGCAACATGCAAGTGGTATTAATGACAAGGTTAGCATAATTTTTAAGAATGAAAATAAATCATCTTTAACCCATCCAAAATTGAGAGCACGAGAATAGCTATGGGTCTTCATCTTTATCATCATAACCTCTGCAAGGATTAAGCTAGCATTTAATTTAATTTTAGATTTCCATTAAAGAGAGCATTAGCTTAATCATGCATGAGACAAGCACAAAGATGAGCAAAGCGGCAATGGTAATCATATATCAACTTAGCACAGTTTTCCATCCTTACCAAAAGTCATAACTAGGTGGCAAAATTTATTCATGGTAACTTAAAACAAAAACTACTACTAACTCACACATGCTGAAAATAAATAAAATAGAAAATGCTACGCACACACAAACTCGCACACAAGCTGAAAAAATAAAGAAAAGGAAAAATCAAACCAAACTTGAAAGCATTATTTCTTCTTCCTTCCTTCACTCTTCCTCCGGTGGTTGATGCTGAAATCCTTGCTCATTATATCCTTGCACATAGTATGGTTGCATCGGTCCTCCCTGAAATTGATCTGGCGGCACCATCTGACGACATTGATGGCTTTCTTCATCGTGGTTGCTGCACAAACTCACAAACAACTTCCCCGGGGGTTTCTTGCCGGTGGAAATACGCACAAAGAAAGTATATGGATTATTGACAAGAATTGTAATGATTTTTCGGGGATTTTTAGGAAAGGAAATGAGGCAAGAACTAGCAAATGACTGAGAGAGTCACCTGAGGGAGACGAGCGTCGGCGGCCAAATAAAGGGGCTAGGCAGACCGGACCAGGCCGACCGGCTTGGGGTCCCTTCAGCTCCATCTGCTTTGATTTTTCTCCGAGATGCTCCTTGCTCCCTTGTTTGCTTTGTGTCCTTGTGCTCCATGAGATTTCATCAGTTACATAAATTTTCACCAGAGGCCAGTGCTTTTGGAAAAGGGAAAATTGGTCTCATAGCATCGAAAGATCGTCATATCTGGAAAATACCATTAGAAGATCGTCGCTCCGTAAAATACCATTGAAAGGTAGAACCGTCACCTGAAATTACCATTCTGTTATGTTTGTTGTTCACTCTGTCGTCCCCCTCCCGTTCTCCTTGCTAAGGCGACATGAAAACACGCCGCTCTAGTGGGATCCGCTCAAGCTGCTCCGGCGACAAGCGAGCACGCAAACGGGGTTGTGGTGAAGGAGAAAATGGCCACTCCGGATCATCGGCATCGGTGCGGCTACGACTCCGGCTGTCGCCAGTGCTCGTGGATAAGCTAGTTGGTGGGTCGCTGGGCGGAAGAGGTGGCGGCGCTGGACGTCGGCTGGCCCGCCTCGCTCGTGTCCTGGTCCTGCGTGGAATATCCAGTCCTGCACAGGGTGTCGACCCCAACCCTGCGCTGCCTCACTCCATTGAGTGGACGCACCTCCGCGCTGAGGCGCCTCGACATACATCTGGCCATCGGTGGCCTCACCGAGGCCCGCACGCACCGCACCGGTGTCGCCGAGGCTTGAGCCACGTCGGCACGACGCACCCCCTCCTCGTCCTGCTCCTCGCTAGGTCAACCTATGTTACACATGTAGCATTTGTTCTTCTGTCGGGGTTGCGACCGGTGCCACACTGCCACTCGTTAAAGATGCACTACGACTGCTCAGTTCAACAGGGCCGCATCAGAGCCCAAGTCTGGCCAGAGCCACACTGTGTTGACATCGTCGTCGTACAGGTTACCCGGGTCAAGCGGATGCTCATCAGCTCTTCGGGAACGGGGACGCACGGGGGACGCGCTGCTGCTCTATTCGTCGGGACTGCACTGTGGGGGGGCTGCGTTGCTGCTGGACTCCGCCTATCTGTCGTTCAGCTAGTGCTTACTGGCTTGGTGCGGAGGTGGAGGCAGGCAGTGATAGATGGGGCCTGTGATTCAAGGGGAAGGACCGCAGGACCATGGGCAAAGCTGCGGAAGGGATCAGCTTGGAAAGGGATTTGGGATGTAGGGATTTGGGATGTAGGAGATGTACAAGACATGAAGACAGACAACGTTGACGACATTTGGATGGAGGTGTCACAGAATGTTATTTTTAGGTAACGGTTCAACATTTCAATGGTATTTTACGGAGCGACTAACTTTCGATGGTATTTTCCGGATATGGTGATCTTTCGATGCTATGAGACTAATTTTCCCTCTGGAAAAAGCCGGCAGTGAAGCCGTCGGCCCCCGGAGCTTTGCCAGGGCCCATTTCGAATAGGGCCGTCCCCACCTCCTTAGCCGTGTAGGCCAACTCCAAAGTGTCTGTCATCTAGGCCGTCACCTTGCGTATGACATATTGACAAACCAATTCCGGCTGCAGGTTCTCCTAGGCTGTGAATAAGGCGCTATAGAAGTTTGACGCCATAGCCTCGAGACCTTCCTGTTCCGTTTCTTCTGAGCCATCTGCTCGCTTAAGCGCCCAGATCCGGTTTGTGCGAGCTCGAGCCTTGGCCTTGGCTTTGGAAGCCTGTATTCCAGTCACCAGACTTTAGCCAATCCATTCTGGAGCGCTGCCTTTCCATATCCTCTTCTCTTGCCAAGGTTTCAGCCAATTCTCGCATCAGTTTGCGTTCCTGAGCTGTTGGTTCTCGGTACAGAGTGTGGCTTCTCTCTTTCTCCAGTTCAACTCGCAGAGATCGCAGCTTCTAGCGAACAGAGCCAAAGACATCCCTGTCCCACACGCTAAGTGAAGATTGCAATTTGGACAAGGAGTTCGATAGGGAGTGCAAGTTGCCACCCCCTAATCCCGGGCCCAGGATTGGTTCACAAAATCCACGTAATCCTCATGCCTTTGCCACATCTCCTCATAATCTGAAGCATTTTGATCGCCGTCCTCCCCTACCTCCAAGGTCCTTCCTTAATTTCAATGAGCAGTGCAGCATGATCTGAAAAGACCGTCGGTAGGTTGGTGACTGTCGTGCTTCCCATGGAATTCATGAAACCGTGATCTCCCAACGCCCGGTCCAGCCGGACCATAACATTGTGATCACCGTCTTGTCTGTTATCCCAAGTATACTGTAGGCTGATGAAACCAATGTCTAGCAAACCACAGTCCACTATATATAGCTTCCTTGAATCCAGCCATCTGCCATTGTTCCCTATCATTCGTCCCGAAGTGCTCCGCCGCTGATAGCACCTCATTAAAATCACCTGCACAAAGCCATGGGGGGTCAAGTTGAGCACGGAGAAAGCGCAGCAAGTACCAATTGTTCTTCCTCCGTTCTCTCCTTAGCTCACCATAAAACCCCGTGAAACGCCACTGCATTGTTCTCAGGTTATCACAAGAGAGAGTGACACCAATGTGTGAGCAAGATTTGCTTTGTAGCGCCACCACCACATCTCTGAAGGGATACGGGGAGGCTACGCTAGCACAAACAAAATTTTCCCCGCAAAACAGGAACTGCTGCTGTCAGAGATCACGGGATTACCACTAGACGCGCAGATGCAGCGGAACCGTCTCGATGTAGACGAACGCGTCGAGGTAGCAGGCAGTGCAGTTGCTCACGTCCACCTTGTCCTTCACATCCGGTTCGTCCTTGTGCTCCAAACGTAGCACCTCCAAGGTATCCACACGTACGGGGAAGGAACGCCGATCGTAGATGTACTAGCACCTCACGAACGATCACGAACTGGAGGATATATATGGAGGAAGGATTGCCACAGTGACCTTGTGCATCTCGATCGGGCATTCGGAGCAAGAGAAGTCGATTTAAGGCTCGATTTATCAGTTTTATAGTTCAATTCATCGATTCGGCCCACAGTTTATCGATCTGGCCATGGAAGGAGCTCAAGGGGGTGACGGCCGTCCTCCTCGGAACGACTGCAGGGGGAAGGTGAGGCGGCGCAGTGGGGAAGGAGCTTCGCGAGCGTGCATGGCGCAAGGGAGGCGAGGTGGAGGAGCTTCGCGAGGGGAGATGGGGGAGGAAGGGCTCTTGGGGTGCCAACCAAAAGACGAAGGGGCGCCGGTGCTCTTGATGGTGGATCTGCAGGAGGAAGATGATGATTGTGGGAGATATTGAGCTTGACGGGGGAGATGGAGAAGTTTTTGGATAGGCTGTTGGAGTTGGCTACCATTTAGAAAGCTTTTTCTTTTTTTACATGAGTCTCAAATTCTTAATTTAGTTAGAATTAGAGCATCTCCAAGAAACTCTATAAAACTCGGAGACTAACTAAAATTTGGAAAAAAAGGCATAAAAACTGGCATCATGCTCAGCTCGGCATTCCGCTTGACAACAATCACCATTGGCTTAGTATTTTTGCCGAGCTTCTTCCGCTCAACATCCCTCTTCTTTCCCTCCCGCGTCTCCCTCCAGCGGCCCTGCTTCCTAGGTGCGGTCGGCGCACCCACCAGTGGGCAGCTCCAGGTGACAAGCTTGAACTACAAAGTTGTAGATCTCGTCGAAAGCTACAATTTTCATATAAATTTTGTCTCCATTCGAGTTCTTATAAAAAAGTTACGATTTTTTGAAAACGAACTGAACCCTACCGCCATACCACACGGCGTTTGCATACATGCGCCTGCAAACGCCGTACCACACGGCGGTTGGAACACTGTAGCACCACCAACCGCCGTATGGTATGGCGTTTGGACCCAAACGTCATGTGGTATGACGGTAGTAGTATAGTTTTGCAAAATTTGAAACCAGACATATATTTTTGGAAAAATCAAAAAATAAATATAAAATAAAAAAAATCGAGGATGGACAGGAGGAGCGTGCTCGCGTTGTGCAACGCGGAGAGGAGATCCCGAAAGCCGTTGAAGCCAGTGAGCCCCCTCAGCATAGTGGCTAGGTGCTTTCCAATTTGTTCTAGAGGCGGTCCAAAAGGCCACCGACCAAAGAAGCATTGAATTATATGGCACGACCGGGGTGAACCGCTTTCTAGGAGTGGGTGGTGATGGTATTGCACGTCCCTATAAATGGTTCTGCACAAATAAAAACCTAACATTTTCGTATGATCTGAGATGAAGATAAACTATACACGAATGCAAGGTTTGTAATTTTTATTTTGGTACCTACTGAGCAGTGCATGCAAGTTATAACGGGTCCAACAATTTTGTTTATTTGTTTGCATGATCTCAGATGAAGATAAAAAAGAAAAAAAACTTGCATGTGTACGAACTTGCATTTTTATTTTCAATAATTGATTAATTTGTTGTGTCTCGTACACATGCAAGTTTTTATCTTTTTTTTTTATAACTGGATCTACATGCAAGTTTGAAGTGTTCTTTTATTTGACAACAACCTTGCATTGATGTGTAGGCACTAAGCAGCACACATACATGATGTTCTCTGTAATTTGCTCTTGATTCGTAGTATACACACATCTATATACTATAAGGAGTGAAGACAATTGAAGTACTTAGGCAAATTAAAGAGCAAAAGAAGATGAAATGCGTTAAATGATTTTCTCATAAACACATGTGACAAAACACGTGGGTGCCACATGTGCATTTTACTAGTACAACTAAAAGAAGGAAGGATGACATGCATGAGCGCTTTGCACGCGCGACGAGTCGACGTCCATGGCGTAAGACTCGGACGCCCAACGCCGTCCACACAGCTCGTGCATGGAACAGCTAACTGAAAGCACAAGTTTAGGGATTTAATTGCTAACAAATCCATGTCCCTCTAATCTTGCCAACGGCAGACACTCTTTCCTTCCATTCCTCTGGAACTGGAAGATCGAAAGAGTTGAGATCCAATCATGGAAGAGACGACGATCATCCCCAGGCCAGAGAAGCTCATGATCAATCACTACTTGAGGCTTCGGACGGTGACAGTCAAGATCGCAAGAGCTCTGGGGTACCTGGCATTGTCTTGGTCCGCCGTCGTCCTCCTCGCCGGCTTCGTCCACGATCTGCCACCCAAGGAGTTCAGGCCTATCGCCGCACTCACCTTCGTCTTGGCAATCAGGCCGGTCTCTCATCTCCCATCTCTAGCTGATCTTCAGTTGCAATTTTAATTATTTACAATCCTGTCATTGAATTCGATCTCTTCAATCGGTTAATTTTTTACTTGTCATACATGTCTGTCTCTCGATCTCGTACAGGATGTTGGAAACTTGTGTCATCGAGGCTCTGGCTGGCACATCAGGGATTTTCTCAGACGAGCATGCCGTAATCTGCATGCTCCGGTACCAGAAGTGGTTCAAGGCGCACAAGACCATCGCCATGCTGCGTACGATGCAGCTAGTGAAATGGATCTTCAGCTTCTGCGTCCTATGCCACTACCTGTTCTCGCCATTCGTGACCCTGGGAGTCTCAGTGTGGCATCTAGTACATGGTGTAGACGATGTCGCGGCCGACAGAGCGGCGGCGGCGAAACTGAACGCTACACTGGGCATCTTCTATGCTCTACTCATGTTGGAGAGCTTATTCAGCGTGTACTACTTAGCCATTTACAATGAGGAACACAAAATGCAGAAACGGACGAACAAGTACTCTGGGCTTGAGGAAGATTGGGGTTTGCAAGCAGTTCGAATGTACTATTCGGAGACAAGGAGGAAGCTTATCAAGGATGGGAAGCTGCCCTGCGACTGGGACTTGATCACGTACGCTATTGAGTTGCTCCAGTCTGCATCAGGGGATGACCACCGATGGGGAGCAAGGGTCTTGGACAAGCTCATCCACACGGATGCAACGATAAGACGGCAGCTGCTGGCTTCAAGGAGCTCTGTTCAGAATCTCATCGCCATGATTGGTCGGAGGGGCGTAGCGTTCGAGAGCAGAGAGCGCGCCGCAAGGATTGTGGCTAATCTTGCCACTAGCATCAACATGACACACTTTCCGGGAGCAGCACAATGCATCTGTTCCCTACTTGAAACAAGCTGCTGCGAGCAATACTATTGTGAGCCACAAGTTACTGCATCGGAGGATCCTCAAAAGAGATTTTTTTGTGATGGTAAAAAGAGACACGGTGCCTACATAGTGCCCATCAAAGACCAAACTGATGGCCATGAACACCAACAATCTGCCAGTTCATTAGCCAAGAGAAAAGGAATAATAGCTTCGGTACGGGAATTTATCAACGAATGCCTTGAGGCATGTCGACAAGGGGTGGAAGAGGCCCGGAGAGAATTAGAGGGGAAGCCAGGAGCTCCCTATGAAAGAAGAGGAGCCAAGGAGCAGATCTCTCAAGGCCTGTCAATTCTTGAGAGGCTCACACGAGACCAAGGAAACTGCACGGAGATCAGCAGACACCAACGGCTGGTCTCCAAGATCACGTCGCCACTGAGCAGCCATGACTTCCTCAGCAACACCGCACGGGACAAGAAGATGGTTGGGATGCTAAGCAAGTCGCTCACAGTGGTGAGTAGGCTGCTTAGCAGCCATGGAGACGGCGCCACAAGGCTGCGCCATGAGCTGGCGAGTAAACCGGAAGCAGTCAGTAACCTGATGGCTATTTTGGAGCCTGCTGATCACAGTGAAGGTGCCCAAGAACAGCTGAGTGAACAAGCCCTGGAAATCCTGACAGATTTGGCCTTTGATGATTTTTTCAAGAAACTGGATTTCGTAAGGCTTTTGAAGGCCCTGGTAAGGATCTTCCTTGAGAAAGAGGCCAGCAATACTGCAGGGGACATGACCAAGCAGGGGTCTATGGTGGACGTGGCCGGCAGTACTGTAGCCGAACTGGAACAAGCAGACAGAGAACAGAAGTCCATCAGAATGAGGCGGAAAGCAGGGGAAGCACTGGCCAGGCTGCTTCCCCTAGGCGCCGCAACAGGGGTTATTTCCAAGCAAGAGAGGATCGACCTATTGACCAAGGTAAGCAACTCCAACAGATTAGCTAAATCTCACTTTTCATATTCCTATTTAGCTATCCATTTAGATAAGCTTCCCTCTCTATAATCAGGTACATTCCAACAGATTAGTTAAAATTGACTCGCCATCTAATTTTGAAATACAACATTTTTTGCTTTACCCACTTCTTATCCGCTCGCAGCACGCTCCGCCGCCCATTGATCTCCTCCCGTCGTCCAACACCACCCGTTCCGCTGCTCAGAACCACCCGCAACTCTCAGTCACAGCCGCAAAATCCTCTAGAATCACGCTTCTTCTCCGAGATTGGCATGCTCTGTTTTTCCTCTGCTTCTTGCTCCCAACCACAATCAGTAGATGTAGCTTTTACCCCCAACGCTACTGCTCGGCTGCCGATGCGACGGGGGCAAGCAAGCTGCGCCTGCAACAACAGCACAGAATCACACATTCACACGCACATCAAAATGACAGCAGCCAGGAATGACAAGGTTCGATCTGAAAATCCTCGAGCAGGGAGCGGGGGATCTGGAAGTGCCTGCACCTGGGCTGAGATGGCTAGGCATTGCGCAGAACGCCTGCACTGCCTGACGGGCTAGGAATCCGGCCATGGTGGAGCGACCTCGATGGCGACGAGGTGGCAGAGGTGATGGGGTCGGATCGAAAGGGTGACCCATGCCGCCGCCGTCCCCGGCACCAGCGGCGGAGTTGACGAACTACATCTGGTCCTGGAGGCACTTGCACAGCAGCTTCGCGCGATGCCCCTTGCCCTCCACCGAGGTGCGGCGGGCGTCGCGGCATCCGTTCCCCTGGTCCCGCGCGGGAAGTGGGCGGGGGCGCGGGATGGCGAGCTGCGGCGGCTCGACAAAGATGACGAGCGAGGGCGGCAGTATTCCGAGTCAGATGGCGAGGCGCGTCGGATAGCGAGACTGTTGCATCGGTGTTTTAAGCCATTTTCTTTAATTTTACCGATCCAATACCTTTTGGCTAGTCTATTGGAGTTGCTCTAAGAGACTCTGTAAAACTCACCTACTAGCTAAAATTTAGAAAAGAAATACAGAAAAATTGGGATCCAACAGACTCGGCATCCGCTCGGCTCGGTATCCCCGCTTGTCAAAACTCGCGTCTGGCTCGATATTTATACCGAGTGGAAGCCACTCGCAATCCTCCCGCGTTTCCCTCCGGCGGTCCTACTGCCTAGGCACAGCGCACCCACCGGCAGACAGCTCCAGGCGACGAGCTCAAGCTCGAGACAGGGAGCGGCGTCCCGGCGGGGGTCCTGAGCGGCGTGGGGTGGCGGAGCTCGTCAGCTCGCGATGTCCCGGCGGAGGTCTGTGGCGGCGGATCTCGTGGCGTCCCGGTGGAGGTCCCAGGCGGCGCGGGTGGCGGAGCTCGAGGCGTCCCGGCGGAGGTCCCGGGCGGCGCGGGGCTGCTAAATCCGGGCGACGTGTGGCCGGCAAGCGGCGAGGCTGTCGAATTCGAGGCAGCCAGGCATGACGCTTGGAGGAGGAGGAGGAGCGCCGGGGGAGAGGGAGCTCATGTGCCGAGGGGGAGAGGGAGCTCGTGCGGCGAGGAGGAGAAGCTCGTGCGGCGAGGGGGAGGAGGAGCTCGTCGGCTATAGCGGAAGCGGGATTATGGCTTCCGCATGGACGAAGTAGGCATCCTCACCGGCCACGAATGAAGAGCACCTCCAATATGGAGAGGACTAACATTCAAGAAGCAGCATCCTCGAAGCTGATATCTAAGGACAAAATTGATGAAAATTTTAAAAATAATCCCAAGCAATTGAACACTTCCGCCACATGGATTCACCCTCGGGCCAAAATTAGTACACATCTGAAGCAAATCAGCAACTCGGGGATGGACTATGAGATGCGCATACCCAAGCATAGCCCAGTTGATTCTAAGGCCTTGTTTAGTTCGGTGAAAAAATTGCCTTTTTAACTCCTGTAACACACTGTAGCACGTTTCGTTTGTTTGTGGTAAATATTATCCTACCATGACCTAACTAGGCTCAAAAGATTTGTGTCGCAAATAACATCCAAACTGTGTAATTAGTTATTTTTTTCCTATATTTAATACTCCGAACATATGTCTTTTGACGTATTTAATGTGATGTGATGGAGAGAGAGTGGAGAAAAGGTTGGAAATTTTAGCCAACTAAACAAGACCTAATCCGCTCGTGTCGGCCGCTGCTAGCAGACGCTCTTGCAGTCTGCAGATCTGCAGTTCTGCACCCGAGCTGGCCGCAGCTCCCACACCTAACGTCGCCCACACGGGCCACAGCTCCTCCACCCGCGTCGTCCATCGGTGCTTGCAAGCCCCCCACGCGCCCATCAGCCGCCACCAAGCGCGCCGGCACCAAGGAGGTGTGTTTGTCCCTGCCGCGGCGATCTAGTGCGGCTTGGCGCGCCACTGCTCCTCCCCATCCCTTTGGCACGACCGTCGAGGCACGGGGCCGGTGCCCATCCCCCACCGCGGGGACCTGGTAGCTGCCGTGGAGACGATTTAAATATAGATAGTCAATTTGGAGATACCGTTGGTTTACTTCAAGGGTTAAGAAGGTTTCTATAATTTTAAAGACCTCTAAAACTTTAAATTTAGCTAACATTATACCTAGTATGTTGGAGTTGCTCTAACTCGCTACCTCTGCCTCTGTCACTTTTGATCTCATTCACAATTTAGAGCATCTTCAACAGTTCCCCATCTCAAGTTGTTATTTTTATTTTTTTCGCAAAATCTGAAAAACTTTCTCCAACAATTTCCCATCCTAGGTTCCATTTATCTCAAGTTGGGAAAAAAAGCCTCTGCGCGTGGATATATGCGCGTGCCGATCCGCGGCACATGCGTCATATTAGAAGAGGTGGAAGAGCATAAAAATAATTTTGTTTTTATCTTAGGGTTCCTGATGTAAGCTTTTAAGAGGTGGAAGGGCATAAACATAAATTTGTTTTTCTCTCAGGCTTCCTGATGTAAGGTAGATTTGAGTGTTTGGTAAGTGAATTATGCCAAACTGTTGGAGATGTGTTCTTTTTTACTTGGGAAGTTGGAAAAATACGAGATTTGCCAAGTAAAATTTGGCAAACTCTTGAAGATGCTCTTATAAGTTATTTTTTTTACCTCTATAGTGTATAGAAATATTTTTTCCCAGACAGTTCAAGAGTACATACTGGTTTAAAATTCATATTTAAATTATATTCTATTTTTAGTAAGATGCAACCACTATTTTGGAACTCATTAGCTTATCCTAAATATTATATATTAAAATCAGAGAGAGTAGTTTATAATAAACAATAGCATAATTAAACATCTCACATGTTGAAATAGGGGGAGCAATTGGAACTTGCATTAGATAGATAAACATAAGAAATTGCAAGTGGGCATCTTAATTTTTTTTCTTCAAGTAAGTCATTAACTCATTTCAATAACTTAGCATGTATCATGTATAATACCATTATTACAAGATTTCTGATCCCTTCTGATAAATTATGTTGCCACAGGTGTTTGATCAAATATTATCTAGCAAAATGGGGAAAACTGCAGATGTGGTCAAAAGTGTTGTTATACAAAAGAAAAAACTAGTGATTGAGGTAACTTGTTTCCTCTGCATCGCTTGAGATCTTGTCCCCAATATCCCATCTGTCAGCACTCAGCGGCAAATTTCCTTACTTTTGTAGTTTAGAATCATTTTCATCAACAGTGATGAAACATATTCAGTGGTTCAACATTAGTATCATCCCTTCCAATCCAAAGTATATGTCATCAGTATCCAACTTAGCAGCTACTTGCATAAGAATATTGCAAGGGGCCATCTTAATTTATTGAAGTCATCCATCAACTCCTTTCAATAACTTGCATGCATACAGATAAAAGGACATCGTCCTTCTTTGACTTGACATGAGTTAACTCCTTTCCATAAATCATGCATAGATAAACAACATATTTCTTCTACTACAGATGATTCGCTCGATCTGTATCATTTATAATATGATTATAAGATTGTTGATCCGTAGTGTTAAATTATGTTTGGTACAGGTGCTCGATCAAATATTATCTAGTAAAATGGGAAATTTTACAGATGCTGCTTTAAGGGCTGCTAGAGAAACGAAAAACCTAGTGACCAAGGTAATTAACTCGCTCTCTCTGTATCTGAATCACTTTTGATCCCATTTCCTGATTTCTTATATGTCAATCAATTCTCTTATACATCTATAGTGTAGAAATATTTTCCTTAACTGTTCGGACACATTTGGTGTATCAAATTTAGTCCCCATATTGACCTGAAATTTATGTCACTTTTGTAAGATAGTTTATAGTTGTGATATTATTATTTGCTAGGCAGTTTTGTCATCGCCATTCATCTAAGCTGCTAATGGGTACTTGCATTAGATAGATAAACATATGAAACCACATGGTGCCATCTTAACTTGTGCTCGAGTAATTCATTAGCTCCTGTCAGCATACAGATACCACGACATAATCCTTCTACAAGAGATGAGTGTTGGACTTAAGCTTGACATGTGTGCGTCCGTGTGTTGGGTGAGTCGTGTACGTGCATTTGTGTGTGTCGTGTGGCGTCGAGGCTGATGGGAAGCTGCAGAGAGCTGCGGCTGTGGCCGCCAGGACGTCCGCACATGCTGCGGAAGACATGGTAGTGTGTTGGTTAGAGGAGGTGGTGTGCGTGGCATCGATCCGCATGTTGAATGCAGCGTCGTCTGGGTGAGCTCGCGGCTCCTGGTGATGTTGAGCGGGTCTTGCGGATCGTGGCACAACAGCCAGCATGGAGAGGTTAGCTCCTGGTGTGTCCCTGGCCTATAAGATGCCCTTGTACTCCTCTGTAGCCGCGGCCGGTTCCATTTTGTGTGTGAAGAAGGCCAAGATATATATAGGAGCATTTGGCTCCGTGGCGTTAGTCACCATTCATCTACTGTTCATCTTCCTCCTCCGTCCGCGAGCGCGTGTGCGAGCCTGAGCGAGCTAGGCGAGGGGGGAGCTCCAGGAACGTGCGTTCCCGGTTGATTCCAACAATGAGTTGCATCATTCTGTATCATGTAAAATATGATTAGTACACTGCTGATCCCTTGTGCATGTTGTAGGAGCACGATCTAATACTATGAAGTAAAATGGGAACAAATGCAGATGCAGCCAAAAGGGCTTTAACACAAATTGAAAACCTGCCGACCGAGGTAACTCGCTGTGTACTTCACCTCTGCATCACTTTAGAACATAATATATCCCATTCTCTCACATGTCAGTAAATTCTCTTACTTCCGTAGTGTAGAATATTTCCCCCCAATTTCAAATGCATTTAGTGGGTCAACATATAGTATCCCTTCTGATCCAAATTATATATCATTTTATAATATATTTGATAATTGCAATTGCTAGGAAACATTTTTTTTCATCAATGCAATGTCATCTTAGATGCAAATTAGTACTTCCATTAGATAGATAAATATACAGACGAAATTCCATGAGAGCATCATAATTTGTTCAATACAATTAGTTGGGTTCTTTCAAATAATTTATGTACATAACAACATGCTGATTCTCAGATCAGAGATGAGCTGCACGAATCTGTATCACGTATGATATGGTTATGACATTGCTGGTCTTTTGTGTTGAATTATATCATCGCAGGCACTCGGTAAGATAAGATCTCGTAAAATGGAAACAACCATGTTTGTTGCTTCCCTTTTACGTATTCTCATCCGTGGGATCGAGAAGCGATCCGAAGAAGTAAAATCAATGGCAGCCACGTTATCCCTCGCCACGGTGATGTGCAACAAGAATACCATGAGTAGAGATGATTTTGCTCGTGCCACCCCAGGAGACGAGACACTGGTGAAGAAGCTCAAGGAGATAATGAAAGTAAACGGGCACTGCACGCCTGAGTGTTTGGAAGTAGTGAAGCTTACATGCCACTTGGTGGTAGCTATGATTCAAGCCCAGCCCAGCTGCGTACAACGTTTCAATGAGCATAATTTCGAGGAAACACTGGCTGAGGCTTCCGAAACCATGTCGGAGGTTGATGACTGCATGCTCTTCGCTGGGAATGATGGTGATGAGGTGATCAAGCCTGCTAGATCTCTCGCTTCTCTTGTGAAGGAAGCACAGGAACTCCTAAAAACAGCATAAGAAAAGGGTGGGTGACTGATTGATCTCTGCCTGGCCTGATCGATCGCTTTGCTTGTTTGTTTCTCTGAATCGTGTTCTAGGCTATCTGTGTTAAACGTGATTTTCATTCTTGTTCAAGAACTAAGTTTCCAATTCTTGCTGATAATGTAAGTGATACGCTGGGGGCTTTAGGTCAGAATGCCTCACAACGGAATTCTCTAGGTTGAGGTTTGGTCTCCATATATTTTGGTGCCTCCAAGTATGGATTATTTGTGTCTTCCATGGATAATGCTTGTTCCTTGCATCTTCCATGAATGCATCTTTGTGTCTTCCATGAATAATGCTTTGTTTGTGTTTTCATGCTGGAAGAGGCGATGTCAGTCCCATGGCCATGCATCTCCCACGGATGAGCTGTGGGAAGAAGATTTGGGGCCACGAACATGGGGGGGGGGGCATGGGAGGGCATCGATTCAGAGCTCCTCGTGGCAATTTTTGCGGAGGGGTTCGAACTTTTGTTTGAGTGGCTGGTGAGAGATGGCAGGTGGATCACACATGAGAGAGACAGAGAATGAAGAGAAAACACGGACTAGCACTTGGTATAGACTAGCTGATTCTCCGTGCATTGCTGCGGGATTTGAGAGAATTTTTTATCATAGTATGACATGCGGATAACTAATGTTTAATAGTGACACCTTGTGCCTTGATGCGAGAATTATTTTTAAGTAAAATTTTAAGATGAACTTTGAAAGTAGAAAATTAAGATGATTGTAAGGTAGCATTCTTTTTCAAACGACATTATAAATGAAAATATGTTCATTTTATTGATAGAGAATTGCTCTTAATTTATGAGGTCTTTTACGGTACACAATACGACCCAAAAGTCGTACGGTCGTATTATCAGTTTCTTTGGTTGTTTCTCTATGAGTAAAATGGTAATTTGATAGATATATATTATTTGGAAAAAAAATCCCCACTACCCCCTTATACTATCTAAAACATTTCATATATTTCATTTCCTATATTACAACAATACCATTTTACATTTTCGATAATACCCTTATACTACCCATACGACCTTTAAATACTACCGTACGACAGCTAAAAAAACAAGTTGTATAGAATTAATCTCAACCGTCAGATCCTTACATATAGGTCCTTTTTATTACATACGAGTCCTTTTTCAACTGGTCGTACAGGTCGTATTGTGTACCATAAAAAACCTCTAATTTATTGATCCTTCATGTATTTTGTTTTTGTGAATTACACAGTACATCATCAGAGACACTCACAACGCACGCACACTCATCCCTATGAACACACGCGTACAAACTTGTTAACGGTGCAAAACCGTGTTGAAGTTCACCGCAAGCGTACGGGTGACTTGGTGCCTTTTTCACCAAGGAGGGTCCTCCCTAGATTTGTCAATCCAAGGATCGGAAGCAAACTCCTAAGACTATCCATCTAATCTAATGATCTAACCTATTATGAAGCGTTGATTGCATAAAGGTAACATACAAACATGGTAGATTGTATGGATCTCATCCACCTAGCCATAAAGGTAAACACCAAAGGGTAACCCTAGCCTATCGTCTTCTTGTTGTCGTTCCGGCCAAGGTGACAAACCAATCTCAACCTATACTATGATAAGGAGTACACTCGATATGGAGTAACCCGATATGGAGTGGTCCGATACACTTTCATTCGCCGCTTTCTCCTCCACCGTACTATCACTACGCAAGGATATTCATCACCGAACGATAAATCTCGGTTCGTGCACTACAACGATGTATCCGCAAGAGATAGACTAACCACCACGATTAGACCTATTCCTACTAAAATCATATGCTAGCTACACATATGGATAAAACACTCATCGATGTAGATCAAAGTAGGACAAGATATGATTACATCACCATCGAATGTTGAAGGTACAAACGACTTGACGAATTCAAGTCGTGGCTCCGGAACTCCACCATGGCTTCACCACGCAGGGCCAACCATGGCGGCTAGGGCATGGCCTAAGCCATCTCCTAGGCAACTCGAGGACTTGCGGCGGCCGTCGGCTTCCTCCCGGTGCTTCTCCTTCGTGTCGGCGGCTCTCTGATGATTGAATGGATGGATATGGCGGCCGACAGAGGTAGAGGCAATATATAGAGGAGTGCCTAGGTCACAGGGCATCGCGAACCGAGCTCAGAATAGGCCAGGCCGGCTAGCCTGGGCCGACCGGCCCAGGCCCGTCTTGGCCCGGTTCGGCCCCGTCTCGCTCCCCGACGCTTCTCGGTCAATTGTTGACTTGCTCCCTTCTGCATGTGTGCCCTTGACGTCGTCTTCTCCACGGTTTAGATAGAGCTCCTTGTCGCGCAAGCTTCAGCATCTTCTGTTCAGGTCCCTGGAGTTTTACGGCTTCATGCTTCGGTCCCTAGGCCATTTGGAGTCATGTTCATGATGTGTCTTGACTTGTGCCGGGCTTCATGATCTTCTCTTGAAGTGCTTGATGAACTTATCCCGAAAGTCTCCCTTTAAGCGCTAGTTTCCTACGTAAACAACAAACTCCAAAATCGACATGCAAGAGTGAACTTGATACCTCCAGGGGGTTAGTACCATTAGTTAGAATATCAAATACGTGCAAATGTTGACGGTAAACTCATAGCTAGGTGTACCAAAATCGACCGTCAACATACCCCCATGCTTAAACCTTGCTCGTCCTCGAGCAAGTCCAAGATATTTGCTTAACTTGGAAATCAGCGTTGCCTTTCAATGTCTTCCCTGCACTTAGTTATACAAAACAAGACATATTGCTCTCTCAAGTATTTAGCATTTAAGGTTCAAGTTTTGACCGGCTACTTCATTGTGGAAGATAGACTATCATTAAAGAACATGCCACAATAAAACAAATATAGTGCTCTCAAACTTAAGCAAACTTCAAACCTTTACCTTGTTGCATGGTGAAGGGTTTTCAAAAAGTTGCACATCTAATATAAGTGAGGTTCTCTTGTAAAAACTCATGGAAACACTCATCTTGTCAAGTCACTCAAGCCTACACTAGATTATTCTCAACCTATTCTACTCTTATATGAAAGTGGAAAGCTTATGTGGAGCTTGGTAGGTAAAAACAATCCAAGCAAAATATTATACTTGAAATATTGTCAAACTAAGAGAGAGATCTATTGGAATTACCGAGACTAGTCAAAAAGGTCATGGAAAATAAATGTTGGGAAGAGAGAGAGAGATGGAACACACGCATTTAGAAAGGTGGACATGTGCAAGTGGCAAATGGGTGATCCCAAGACACAAATGAAGTTCTCGTTATCTGATTGCACATGGTTGGAAAAGATTGAGTATGGACTTGTCTTCAAAACTCTCTAAGATTTTAATGAAAGCGAAAAAGAACCGAGGAGCATTTTTATTTTTATTTTTTTTGTTTTTTTTCTTATTTTTTTCTTTCTTCTTCTTTTTTTCTTTTTCTTTCTTCATTCATTTTTTCTTTTCTTTTTTTTATTCATCATTTTTTATGCTCCTCTGAACTTTTAAGCAACATAGTACTTGCTATAGTAGTCCTCCCCATGCTTAAATGATTGCTCATCCTCGAGCATAAAAGTGAGGGGACCTATGGCTGCTAGAGATGTACGAAATCCTTGTGTTCCTCTATAAATCTTTTGAAATCTTCAAGGGCACCCTCCATGTTGAAACTCCACATGACTTAGTTGCATTGATGAGTCCCTCCATATGTTATATGTCTTGAAATCTTGCCAGAAAATCTTCAGAAAATTCATCGAAAGATCATCCATACTCAATTTGGGTTGTGGTCAAGGAGGTAATCACAAAAAGGATATTTTGGGTTTAGGGTGGATGCCCAGCAAAGTTTGTGAAATTTCCAATGTAGAAACTCACAATGCATGGACAAAAATGGCTAGCATGAAAAAGATATGCAAAGGAATGACCAGCTTCTTAGTCTCGTACCACAGAAATCAATCCTAATCCAACTCATCAAGATATAAGTTTGCAAACTAAGGGCAACATCATGAAAGTACTTGTATGAGTATAGGCTTTGGTAGGTACAGCCTTGCAAGAGATTCACAAATGTAGATAGCATAATAATTTTTAAATAAAACAAGTACAAGGCATAGGTCATCGGTAAACTTAAATCAAAGAGCAACATAAAGTATGTGGGTCTTAAAAATTAGTCATTTAACCTCCACTAATGAAAGAGCTGATATTTAATCAATTTAAGTTCCTTTTAATAGAGAGCAAAAAGTCATGTCATATAAAACATCATGCAAGTAAAACAAAGCGGCAACTTTCATCACTTTTCCATAAGCAAGGCATACAAAATATATCATCGTGGTAAGCTCAAAAGAGATGGTGATTCATTTATTGAAAAATAAAACTAACAAACCTAGGTTGTCCTCCTAGTAGCCATGTTATTGATCGAGAGATAAATACAAAGTTTGTCTATGGTTGAAAGCATATATGTGCAAGCATTTAGAAGGAGATAAACAAAGATAAAGTTAAGGACGAGTTACCATCCTTTTCGATGCTCGTAGTGAAGTGCAGCGTGGCCTCCCCCATGCTTAAGTATTGTGCTTGGCATAGAAAAAGAATGGTGAACATCTTGTGGTGAAGGTGATCCTTGAACTCCATGTGGCCTTTTCCCTTTCGTCCTTCAAATCCTCCCCCATGCTTAGCGTGTTGCTAAGTGTGGAAGAACTTGAATCGCTCGTAATCCCCTATTGTTATGTGTTTGAGAATCATCTTCATTTCCTTGCCTTTGTTAGCTCAGTTGTCCTTCAACTTCTTCTTATTAACATCAAGCCATGGATCCAATCCTTCATCATATCGTCATCACCGACTTCCATCCCGTCCTTGTCGCTACCTCATCTTTCACAGTTTTTCTTTTACTTCCAGAACAGAACATGTACTGAAACACCCATCCAAATTGAAGTTCATGAAATTATCTTTCCAACGAGCCATCATACGCATGAAACGGGTTCCGAACAAGAGAGTTGTGCCTATTTTACTCCGGCGATGCAATCTGTCCAAGGCTGATTTCAGACCGCGCGGTGCTCAATGTTTCCGCCATATCTCCTTGTACGGGTCTTCAAAATTGATGATCCTTGATGCGTTGGAAAGAGGGTTTGAAGGAGCTTCTGAATATTAAATTTTCTTCCATTGTACATCTCTGAACACGTGCTCAAATCTTGATGGAAACAGCGACTTCCTTCTCAATCCTTGTAGATGACTAGTGATCTTGATTGCAATTTGTCAAAAACTCATGGGAACACTTCGTCATGCCTGCAAAACAAATCAAACACACATTCAAGCCCCGCGGTGATGGTCGGGAGTAGAAACAATTACCAACAAACCAAATACATCCCTAAGATCCTAACTTGTGGCATAGTTTACTTAGTAAAAAGAAAAGAGAACCTAATGAGTGTACGTGCGTGTAGATGAAAAAAATGCAAATGAGAGGAAAGCATACAAACAAAGACAATGTTTACACCTAGTTCTAAACACCATGTTTACAACTAGGTTGCCGAATTCCTCCATAGTCATAAAGGTTTATTTATCCAAGGTTAAAACACCATGTCTATCCCAAGATTAATAATTCTTATAGCACAAGAAAAATAAAGCTCAATGCAAAGTTTATATACCAACCAATGCACTTATGTAATTTATCAAGGTTTATTGAACTAAATGATGATGGTCTGCAAGCAAGTTTAAACACCACGTTTACACAAGGTTGCTAAGGAAAATGCCCATATGAAGCATTAACATGGAAATAAAGCATTCATCAAAAAGTTTTGCAAAGAAACCAAGCTAGCCTATGCATGATAGAACAAAGGGGTTGATGCAAAATGCAAATGCAAAAAGGGGTTAAAAAAAGGGTCAGCAATGTTTGAAAAAGGCTTTCGATGTTGTTCCTCAATAATGAGAAGCAAGTCACTTTATGCGAGGTAAAGTCTTGTCAACAAAATCTTTTATCAAAAGACCTAATCAAACATGCTAACAAGGTTTTAAGGTAAGGCTTATGGGTATCCTATATTTTTGGTTTAAGACAAGCATTTTGAAAAGGCAAGTCGGGTGAAGAAAATCTATCTAAGGTGGTTTTGAAAAAGAATAAAAGAAAACAAGGGTTAGATTTTCAGATAAAAACAAACCTATGGTTTTAGGATTACTAAAGGTATGAGGGGTTTTCCTAAGGGTTTAGGATGAGGCTAGTCAAAATTTTAATTAGAAAAGGGATAGAGATAGACCTTGTCGACTTGACATAAGTCGATCCCCCTTTTTGTTGGCTTTGGTTCTAGGTGTGGTTTGATAGGAAGGTTTAGGCAAAGATGTTTTTTTCTAGGGAGAAGAGTTATAAAAGATGAGGTGTAACATGCAACACAATGCAAAGGTGGAGAACAATGTGAAATGAAGTGCAACATGATATGAATGAAAAAAAGGTATGACATGATATGGTGGTGGTCTAAACCAAAAGCAAAAATTAGCCTAAGTTAACTAGCCACAAGTTTAGAATCAAAAGGGATCATGCTTCATATTTCTCTCTAAAATGACACAAATAAAAAGACTCTAAACACTAAAAAGCACACAAAAAAGTGGTCTACAAGTTTTCTAAAATTAAGTAGCATAGTGCTCACTCAATATATATATTAAAGCATACAACATGTGTTGTGGCATTTATTTGAGCAATGGTACAATGCTACTTGAAGTTTTCAAATAAAGAACACAATGTAGACTTGTCATAGTTTATATAGATATATAAAAAGATCGGGTTGCCTCCCGCAAAGCGCTTCATTTAAAGTCATAGAGCTCGACTTTCTCACGTACCTTTTTATCGTCGTGAAGCCATGGTTACTTGTGCGAGAATCCAAAGTAGCCATGCAGCTTGATGTTGCCTTATGAAATCGGTCATGGTTCGCTTCCAACATCATCATGTGTTGAGTGGTGCCTCTTGTGTCTTCATTCATCCATGCTCTAGAGGGTTTTATTTCTGTCCTTAGCTTCTGAATTTCATCATGTACGTGTTGTGGAACCGTTGCCCCATCTTCTCTTTATTGACACCATGTCCATCTCCTCTATCTTGTCGTCATCGCCTTGTTGCTTCCTCTTCTTCATGGATTTACCCCTGCATCCAGAACAGAACATATAATAAAATATAGTTCTATTGAAAAATTTATAAAATTACCTTTCCAACGGGTACTCATTCGTCTTAATCGGAGTCCGAATGAGGGAGCTATGGCTGTTTCACTTCAGCATTGCTTGCTGTCCAGAACTTCAGCAAGTGCAACCTTCGGTGATTCGGCCATATCCGCTTGTAGGAACCTCCGATTGCCTTGCCGCTTGATTCGTTGGAATGTAGACTTCATGGGGCTTTTGAAAATCCAAATATATCTTATACTTTCTGCTGAGGCTCATGCAAACATCTTGAAGACACCATTATCCTTTTGTCCATCGACCCAGAGATGTACGTGTGGTCTTCATCTTGTAGTCTTTGAGGGCACCATGTCACGCATTCCTTGGCTTCAAAAATCATTACCATCACTGCATGAGCATTATGGTAATGGAATCCTTCTCCATCGTGCTTGACATGGTCGTTTCCGAAACCTATAGCTCGAACATACAAACCTCCAAAAGAAATTAGTCTTAAAAACTTAATTGACACACGTAGGCATACCTTGTTCATCTTCGTATGCTTTGGGTGGGGGCTTGATAGCGGATGTTGGGCCACTAACCAAGGTTAGCACCTACCACTAAAGAGCATTTTTTGCGTAGCCATCAACTTGGTTGAGCGAAGTTGGACTTGTCGAAGTCCGAATGTAGGAAACTTCTCGATCGCTTTGTGTCTAGGGTTTTACCTGCATTCAAGGACACAAACAAGAAATACAGGGTATTTGCAATAATAAAATTAGGGTTAGTTAAAAAGAAAGATAGATCGCCCTAGGGTTCGAGTTGCCAATCCCCGGCAACGGCGCCAGAAAAAGGGGCTTGTTGACGGTGCAAAATCGTGTTGAAGTTCACCGCAAGCGTACGGGTGACTTAGTGCCTTTTTCACCAAGGTGGGTCCTCCCTAGATTTGTCAATCCAAGGATCGGAAGAAAACTCCTAAGGCTATCCATCTAATCTAATGATCTAACTTATCATGAAGCGTCGATTGCATAAAGGTAACATACAAACATGGTAGATTGTATGGATCTCATCCACCTAGCCATAAAGGTAAACACCAAAGGGTAACCCTAGCCTATCGTCTTCTTGTTGCCGTTCCGGCCAAGGTGACAAACCAATCTAAACCTATACTATGATAAGGAGTACACTCGATATGGAGTAACCCGATATGGAGTGGTCCGATACACGTTCATTCGCCGCTTTCTCCTCCACCGTACTGTCACTACGCAAGGATATTCATCACCGAACGATAAACCTCGGTCCGTGCACTACAATGATGTATCCGCAAGAGATAGACTAACCACCACGATTAGACCTATTCCTACTAAAATCATATGCTAGCTACACATATGGATAAAACACTCATCGATGTAGATCAAAGTAGGACAAGATATGATTACATCACCATCGAATGTTGAAGGTACAAACAACTTGACGAATTCAAGTCATGGCTCCGGAACTCCACCATGGCTTCACCACGTAGGGCCAACCATGGTGGCTAAGGCATGGCCTAAGCCATCTCCTAGGCAACTCGAGGACTTGCGGCGGCCGTCGGCTTCCTCCCGGTGCTTCTCCTTCGTGTCGGCGGCTCTCTGATGATTGGATGGATGGATGTAGCGGCCGACGGAGGCAGAGGCAATATATAGAGGAGCACCTAGGTCAAAGGGCGTCGCGAACCGGGCTCAGAACAGACCAGGCCGGCCGGCCTGGGCCGACCGGACCAGGCCCGTTTTGGCCCGGTTCGGCCCCGTCTCGTTCCCCGACGCTTCTCGGTCAATTGTTGACTTGCTCCCTTCTGCATGTGGGCCCTTGACGTCGTCTTCTCCACGGTTTAGATAGAGCTCCTTGTCACGCAAGCTTCAGCATCTTCTGTTCAGGTCCCTGGAGTTTTATGGCTTCATGCTTCGGTCCCTGGGCCATTTGGAGTCATGTTCATGATGTGTCTTGACTTGTGCCGGGCTTCATGATCTTCTCTTGAAGTGCTTGATGAACTTATCCCGAAAGTCTCCATTTAAGCGCTAGTTTCCTACGTAAACAACAAACTCCAAAATCAATATGCAAGAGTGAACTTGATACCTCCGGGGGGTTAGTACCATTAGTTAGAATATCAAATACGTGCAAATGTTGACGGTAAACTCATAGCTAGGTGTACCAAAATCGACCGTCAACAAAACCCTACCCCTAGGATCATCTTCAAAGACTGGGTCGGCAAATCCTCAAGATTGACGAAGTCACCACAGGCGCCTCGCTATCGACGGGAACGTCTCCTACCACTGAAAGCACAAACTCCATTAAATTTTAAGAAATTCACTCCCACGGGGAGTCAAACCCAGGACCTGAGGTGCTACTGGGGCTCTTGTAACCACTAGGCTATGGCCCTTTCGTGATTCTTCATGCATTCTACTGTGGAAATTTTGTAACGTGGTAATCGCAAACTTATAAATTGTATGCATGGATGTTATTAGCCATAGAAAATCAGTATGAGAAATAAATAGATATTCCTAATGGATGGTGACGCGTTGCTAACGTGAATTGCTTGCATGAGATAAATGGTAGGGTGCTTCTATATAGTTATATATGATAAGGGCAAGGGCATTGGTGGTCATTTTCCATGATCGATCCACCACTAGTAGAGAACGAGCCTTTGGTACGCCCCTTTAGTCACGGTTCCACTTTGGAGTTGGGACTAAAGGGATTTCGTCGACGTGGCCCGAAATGGGTGCGGGAGTCGCCTACCCTTTTGTCCCGGTTGGTATTACCAAACATGACAAAAAGGGAAGGCTCCCAACGGCTATTTGTAGCAATGATTGGTGCCGGCCTTTAGCCCCGGGTGGTGTTACCACCCGAGACTAACCATTTAGTCTCGGGTGGTAACACCACCCGTGACTAAAGGTCTGCGGCCCTATAAATTAGCCTCCTTGTTCCTCCTCTGCCTGCCCGAGCCATTGTTCACCGTACTAACAACTCAAGCTCCTCCTCTCCATGGCGCCTCTAGCCTAGGGAGTTGCTACAAATTTTTTCTTCACCACAATTTGTGAAGATTTATCTCCTCCAAAGTGTTGGCAAGGTTTGAATCTTCATCCTCCCTTCATTTCTTGTGATTAAATTTTGTTTTATGGTTTAGAGATGGAGAAAATAGAAATTTTAATTTCTAGCTAGGTAGGAGGAGCTAAGAGATGAGATTTTGTATATATACTTTAGATTTAGAAAAATGTAGTTAGGATGATACTAGCATTGTTCCTTCTTCCATTAAATTTTTATTAAGCATTCTCTTATTTTCTTGCTTTTCATATAAAGAAAATTGAATTTTACTTCTACATATAGTTTATAAAAAATATGCTCATTAAGAAATGTGATAAAGAAAATAATAGACATAAAGAAAATGTACTACCTTTTTCCGTTATTTTATCGTTTAGATATAGAGAAAATAGAAATTTTATTTCTAGGTAGCTATGAGGACCTGTGTGGTTCTTAGACCGGTGGATAGTCGCTTCTTGGTGTGATGAGTGATTGACAATGTTGTGTGGACTGAATCTTGGCTAAGTATTGCAGGTGCAGGTTGCGGCTTGATTGATGTTGGTGCAGGTGAAGAACAAGCGCAAAAGGTCTATGCCAGTGGGCCTCCAGGTGTGGAGTAGACAAGTAGGCTTGGTTCGAGGGACCCGGTGGTCAGCGGGATCAAGTGCGGGTCGCATGGTGGCAAGAACAGCAAGACGAAGTCGTGTAAAGTTTCTTGGTTGAGCCGGGACGACGTGGGGGTAAAATCATGAGTGGAGATTGGCGGGAGACCACACCAAGTCCACGGGGTTTCCAGTGGTTCACCACAAAACCACTGGGTTACTTGGCTGAGCCACAAAGCCAAGACCGAAGACTCGGCATGGCTGACAGACCGAAACCGGTCTGACCGGTTGGTGAAACAGGTCTGAGCGGTTTGGCTCGAGGGCGTCGAGAAGCTTCGAAGCGGAGGACACGCGGCATGATCACAAGGGTCGCATTGGTGCTACGCAGGCTTGCGGTGGATGCGCATCCATCCGATGGTGCTACAACGACAGATTCCCAAAGTGCCCTTTGGGGGCGTGTATCTTCTATTATGTAATAGGGGTAGTTTCGTCTTTCGGTTGCCTCCATACAAACTTAGAGGAGAGAGGATGGCAGCCATCTCTTCGAACCCTAGTTCATTTGCTTCCTTAGTTTTTCCCTCTTTCCCTTAGGGTTTTCTATAGGACTAGCTTGAGACCTTCATGGTGAGATGTTGAGAGAGGGATGCATGTTGAGGAGGAAAGCTAGACGTTGTATGAATCTTTCATGGTATGTATAGAAGGTTCAGCGTGATTCCTCAAGTGTTCTTGTTACCTCTCCTGTTTTTCCTTTTTGGCTATTTTTGGAGCCTTTTCTTGTGATTTTCGTGGGAAGGTTTTGAAGGAGTTTCTTTGCGGTTTTGGTAGTGGGAATCACACATGAGGACATGGTGCCTCTTTTCTTGGTGACCTTGCCCTTCCAAATCCGTGAAAAGGCCTTCAATTTGGTGATTTTCGGTGGTGTTCAAGGAGAGGTGGTTTTGGAGGTTGATTTTCGATTCCTCTTGATTCGGTGAGTTTTGGGGCTTGACACTATGTGAAAACCTCAAATAGGTCACGCATCATTTGTAACAAGCCCTTAACACCCGTTACATGGACCCACATCTGTAACGACTGTTGTTTGGCACCCGTTACTCATAAGCGTGGCAGGCCGACCCCGGGGTTCGCCACTAAAACGCCTGTTACCAATGATGACTTCTCGTAACAAGCTTTTTAAACACCCGTTACTTGAATTCTTTGTAACGGATGTTAAAATGCATCCGTTACGAAAATGATACCTTTCGGTAATAGTCCTTAAAGTCTGTTACCGATCACTTTCGTACTGGAGACGCATGTTTGTTAGGACGCGTCACTTTTGATGACGACCCAATTGGAGACGCTCGTTTGTTAAGACGCGTCTCCTTTGATGGCCACCCAATGTTGCCTTTTTCCTCACATCGGAGACACGTGTTGTTATTACACGTCTTTGTTTTTGCCTTCCGACAACACTCACTCTCTCTCCTCAGAAAGCCACTCGCGTTCGGACAACACTCGCTCTCTCTCCTCAGAAGTCCACTCGCTCTTTCTCCTCAGAAGTCCCCACCGGCCTGCCTCGTTTGCCACCGCCATCTGCGTGCACTCTAAGGATCACGCCCTCTCTCCTTAGAAAGCCGGTGCTGCAGCAGGCCGGCCGGCCGCGTGCGCGATGGTGAAAGGGGCCAGCGGACATCGACTGTGGCGTCATCCAAAGCAGACACCTCCGTCCCCTCCCCCGCAAGCTCGGTGCCGTCCTCCGTGCCGTCGCAGCGGCCGCGACGCCGCCTCCGATCCTCCTCGGTCGCGCTCGCCTCGTAGACAGCAGTCCTCGTCGAGGTGGAAATTGCCCCCTTTTATTGAAATTCTTTAGCTGTCCTAATCCTCTTATATTATCGATTTTTTGTGATGAATTATGCTCGTTTGATGTATGGAAATTGCAGATGCCGGCTGCTGCTCGGGCTTGGATGTACAGATAGCCCCAAGAAGATTGGAGAATTTCTGAAGCGGTGTCAATGGTTTTCTAAATTAAGTAGAAGCAGATATGAGAAATCGTGGTGCTCAGGCAATGCTTTGCCCCTGTATAGATTGTCTCAACCAGAAGAAATTCGGACAACACGAAATCATTTTTCATCATTTGGTCACACATGGTTTCACAAAAAATTACATGTGTTCGAATACAAATGGTGAGAAGGCCTTAATGAACTCGAAGTAGGATGCCTAAATGAAGGTGAAGTGCGACACCATGCACTGGCCTTGATGAAGGGGCAGCATGATGCCACGATGAAGACCTTGATGAAGGTGGAGTTTTTGAGAAAAATGAACCATTCCCACCCAATGTGATAGGAAAATGAACCATTCCCACCCAATGTGATGAGGCCTGAGGATGTCACTGATTAAGAAGTTAGGGGCTTCGATGATGGTGAGGTGTTGCAATGTGTGCACAATGTTGATCAAATATTACAGGATGTTGAGTTTCAACGAGTGTACACACCTTCTGAATTAGCGAGGCTGAAGCAGTTCATTGAAGATTCAAAGAAACCCCTCTATCCTAGTTGCTAGAAGTACTCTCGCCTTTCTGGTGATCTAAAACTTCTGCAGCTTAAGGCAGATCATGGTTGAAGCAACAAAAGTTTCAAACATCTATTGGATGTGCTTAGAGACATGCTACCTGCAGGAAACCAAATAGCCGAGTCTGTCTATGAGATGAAGAAGATAATTTGTCCTCTGGGAATGGAGGTTGAAAAAATCCATGCATGCAAGAACAATTGTGTATTGTTCCGTGGAGATTATGCAGACCTTGACAAGTGCCCCAAGTGTGGTTGCGATCGGTACAAGAGGAAAAAGGATGGTGGAGATGATAATAATGCTGATGACGAGAACGAGCCCATGGATATCAGAGGCAAGAAGAAGAAGGCTAATAGAGGGGCTCCTGTGAGGGTGACATGGTATTTTTGCATCATTCCTCGGCTGATAAGATGGTTCGCAACACGAAAGGAGGCCCAACTCTTGCGTTGGCATGAGGAAGGCCGAAAGAAGGAAGTTGGCAAGTTTAGGCACCCCGCAGATGCAGCATAATGGAGTAACATTAATTCCCACTTTGGGTGGTTTTCCAAAGACGTAAGGAACGTATGGTTTGCTATGAGCACAGATGGTGTGAACCCATTTGGTAAGCAGAGCTCAACACATAGCACCTAGCCTGTCGTGTTGTCATTGTACAACCTTCCACCCTAGCTATGCAAGAAACAGAAATATATGATGCTGACAATATTGGTCTCTGGGCCAAAGCAACCTAGCGACCGTATTGATGTCTACTTGAGGCCACTAATTGATGACTTGAAGACACTATGGAAGCCTGGTGTGAAGGAGGTTTGGGATGAGTTCAAGCGTGAGGAGTTCACATTGCGCGCTATGTTGTTCACCCCCATCAACGACAACCCGGCTCATTGCAACCTCTCTGGCCAGAGTAAAAGGAAAGGTGCAGCTTGCCCACACTGCTTGGAAGCAACTTGCTGAGTGTGGCTAAGAAATTCATATTTATGGGGCACCGTCATTTCCTCAGCAAGAAACATACATATCGGGCCATGGATTGTCAGTTTGATGGGCAAAAGGAGGATCGAGAGGCGCCATTTCATGTGATTAGAGATCTGGTCCACTTGAAAGTCAAGAACATCACAACTATCGAGGAGTCACCCAAACTGACTGAAAAAACCCTTGGCAAAAGAAAGAAACGAGATGGTGAAGAAGAAGAAGAAGAAGGAATGTGGAACAAGAAATCAATTCTATGGGAGCTAGAGTATTGGCCGATGTTGGATGTGCATCATTCGATTGACACTATGCACGTCAAGAAGAATGTGTGTGAAGCTACTTGTGGAACATTGCTACAACAGAAGTCCAAAGGAAAAGATCATAAAAATGCAATGGTGGATCTTAAACATCTGCGCATTAGGCCGGAGCTCTATGCAGAGGAAACAGACATGGGGACGGACCTTCCCGTTGCTGCAACCACCTTGTCAAACACAGAGAGAAAAGAATTCTATGAGTTTTTGCATGATTTGAAAGTACCTTCAGGCTACTCATCAAACTTCAAGAGGCTAGTGTCGGTGAAGGACATGAAAATGAATTTCAACTTGATGAAATCTCATTATTGCCATGTGTTGATGACAGCTCTTCTTCCTGTTGCACTTAGAGGTATCAAGACAAAACTGGTTCGCGATGCGGTCATGAGCTTGTGTTTATTCTTCAATGCAATAGAACAGAAGGTGATTGATGAGGAAAAACTATTGTACTTAGACAGGAGGCATTTCGAGACCTTATGCCTGCTTGAAGCTACCTTCTCACCATCATTCTTTGATCTCATGCTGCATCTAACAGCACACCTCGCGAGGGAGATCTGGTATCTTGGCCCATCTTACCTTCATCAGATGTTTCCATATGAGAGGTTCTTTGGATTCCTGAAATCATTCGTACATAACCGGTTATTTCCGGTGGGAGCCATTGTTCGTGGCTACGAGACCATCAAAGCAGTGGAGTGGGCCATGGGTTATATGGACCCCCAAAACCCCATTGGTGTGCCTCGTTCATGGCATGAAGGTAGGCTTTCAGGTGTTGGGACCCTCGGGAAAAGTCAGTCACTCGGGAACCAGATGCCTTCAAAAAGGCCCATTTCACCGTGATACAACAGTTGATCCTGATTACACCATCTGCCAATGAGCACAAGCGACAACTACGTGAAGAAAACCCTGACTGTGGTTGGGCTTGGCTTGCAAAGATGCACATGCAAGGTTTCAGCAGGTGGCTCGGAGATTATGTCCAGACATGCAGCAATGCTGTAATAACTGACGAGATAAGGAATCTAGCATCAGGGCCATTTTTCACTGTTACAAAATACTAAGCAATGGATATCAATGGATACACATTCTACACCATGGCCCAGGATAAAAAGAGCGTCTATCAAAATAGTGGTGTGCGTGTACGGGTCGTCATCGACGACAGTGATGATGATGATGACATGCAGATAGACACATATTATGTTCAAATAGAGGAGATATGGGAGCTTGAATATGTAGGATTGAAGGTAGCCTTGTTTCTGTGTAGATGGGTCACCAATGGGAAGAGAGTTGTGAGCAAGGACAAATATGGTTTTGTTAGTGTTGATCTCCGGGTCTTTGGTTACAAAAACGAACCATTTGTCTTCGCCAACGATGTTGAGCAAGTGTTCTATGTACCTAACCTTGTAAAGAAGAACTGGTATGTGGTTCTACCTGAAAAAAGGATTGTTGGGCTTGAAAATGTTGTTGAGGAAGAGGAGTACAACCAGTTTGACAAAATTCCATCCATTGACACTTCATACAAGCCCCGACTCTTGGGAACTAACAAAATACCGTACTTGCAAAGCAACCATAGTGAAAAAAAATCCATGTACAGAAATCAAAGAAGAAAAAACAAGCCTGCTTTCTGCTGAATCCTTTTTGTAGTGCAAGATGTGTCTATTGGTGAAAACGGAATCATTTTTGTAATATAGGATGTGATGTATTGGTGGAATTTGAATCCTTTTTGTAATATATTCTGCCTAAGATACTGTATATATTCTGTTTATATTCTGCTTCAGTTCAGTAAGTGTGCTGCAGGCTGCTGACATTATCATCAGTAACGAGCGTTAATATAAAGGAGACACGGATTAGCCAACCCGCGTCTCTCTTGTTCTGGGCAAAAGAGATATGCTCCCGTCGGCTTGTTCTTCTTCATGATTGCAAGTCAGCAGGTACATGATACAAAAAATTGGACTGCACACAGATAATGACACAAGTAGATAATCACACAAGCATGTCTCTTAAGATGCAAAATCACACACACAGATTATAGTCATCATTGATACATATGAAGGTTACAAAGCAGCCATCTATGTTCATCATCATTAGGCACTACCAGGATGAGGAACATAGATCTAAATTAAGCAAAAGAGATATGCTCCTGTTGGCTAGTTCTTCTTCATGATTGCAAGTGAGCAGAAGAGGAAAATACAGCAGAAGGGGGGAACATATCTCTTCAAAAATCCTCCTCCTAGAGGAGGGAAAGCAAAAGGAAGCGCAAGTTTGACGAGATATGCCCAGATTCAATGACCTTCCCGTCGGCTTGTTCTTCTTCCTGATGCCCGAGGTTCTGGGCTACTCTCCTCGTCAGCTGATGAACCCATGTCACAAGGATTTTTCTAGCAGCTGTGCTAAAGAGATGAGCACCCCATGCACCCATATCACAAGAATTCTTCTAGAAACTGAGAGAATGAGGAGGAGGAAGAAAAGAGAAAAGCAAAAGCTTGCACCCTACAAAATCTATTCTTTGTGCCATAGCTAGATCTAGATATAGAGAAGAACGAAGCAAGTGCGAAGGACCGATAGACGTTGGTCCATTTTTATGGCAAAAACAAGGAAGGGATAAGATCTGTTGTCAAAAAAGGGAAGGAACAAGATCAAAAGCACAGGAAACGGGAAGGTTCCCAAGAAATTAATGCCAGATCCGGTCAAGGGGGAAACAGTCACCTAGTCAATGGCTGACAGCAGAGGCAGTGATTCGTCTCCCAAGAAAAACAAAAGAGACGTGGATTAGCCAAACTACGTCTCCAATGTATAATTAAAGGAGACGCAGATTAGCCAAACCGCATCTCCAATGCATACTTAAAGGAGACATGTATTTGGAAACAAGTCACCTGTATCTTCTCTTTCCAAAATAATTTAGATCCCCGGCCCCTTCATCTACCTGCGAAAAAACAACAACTGCCTACTCCTCATCGTTGCCATTCCCGGCCGGAGATGCCTAGCATACCAGCAAGAAGCAGGCAGCACCAACCGTCGTTGCTGGACCTCCCTCAAGATCTCTGCATTGAGATTGCGGCGTGTGTCGGTGTGACCTCAGAGCGGCCCTTGGCTGACCTCCGCAGCCTACGAGGTACTTGCTTGACCATGCACCACATGTGCGGCCACCGCGACGTCGGCTGGCATTTGTCGATAGAGGGGATAAGAGATGAGATTTCTTGGGTGTGGGACCCCACCACCTACAAAGCCTTCCTTGCTATGCTAACTGATCTCGGCAATCTAGGGGCTTGCTTCTTCTCTGAGATCAAAGCCGTGTTCTCGGAAAACAAGGAAAGCAATGATCTCTGGCGTACTGTCGAGGGTGGGCATGATGCGGCGACCTATCTATATGCCATCTTGCTCTACAGGGACAATGGTAGTGCCACCGATGACGACATCATGAAGCAGTACATGAGGCGGGTCGTGGGCGGCAGCAGGACAACGTCGAGGTGGCTGAGCAACGAGGGGTGTCTGCCTTTGCGCGAGAAGGCCATGCGTGCGATCCACTCCTCGACGTGGCGCATTTGGGGTGAACCACTGCTGCCTCTAGCACCGGCCAGCCCGCTTGACCACAGGGAGGTTCTATGTTTTCCTGGAGAGAAACACTTGAAATCTTCTAGGGATCCTTCACGCAACTTTTATGTCGTCTTGGAGGTCTCCCCAAAATTATTCTTCAATCCTTGGCACCTTCATTCTTGTGATCTTCCTCGAAATATTCATCCATACTCAAATATTGGGTTGTGGTCAAGGAGATAAACACAAAAGGATGTATTGGGTTTTTGGGTGGTTATCCGGCGAGGTTTGCAAAATTTTCGATGTGGAAACTTACAATGCACGGATAGAAAAGACTAGCATTAAGATAGATACGCAAAAATGGAATGACCAGCTTCTTAGTCACGGGCCAGAGAAATCAAGCCCTAAATTAATTCACCCAAAAAAAATCTTATATACTAAGTTTTTGCACTCAAATAAGTATAAGGCTTTGGATAGGTAGAGCAACATGCAAGTGGTATTAATGACAATGTTAGCATTACTTTTTAAGAAAAAAATAAATCATCTTTAACCATCCAAAATTGAGAGCATGAGAAAAACTATGGGTCTCATATTTATCATAACCTCCGCAAAGGGTTAAGCTAGCATTTAAATTAAATTTAGATTTGCATTAAAGAGAGCATCAGCTTAATCATGCATAAAACAAGTACAAACATAAGCAAATAGGCAACAATCATCATATATCAACTTGGCACAATTTTCCATCCATATTAAATATCATAAAACGATGGTGAAATTTATTCATGGTGATGGAAAACAAAAACTACTACTACCATACACATGCTGAAAATAAATAAAATAGAAAATGCTCGCACACACAAATTTGCACACAAACTGAAAAATAAAGGAAAGGAGAAGGGAAAATCAAACCGAATTGGAAGCATTATTTCTTCTTCCTTCCTTCACTCTTCCTCCAATGGTTGATCCCCCGTCTTTATGATGAAAACAAGCCTGGAGTGCCTCGGAGTATATGGTAGTGGAGCGGATGAACGAGTTGAGCGTCGAGGTCGAACGGGTGGTTCCTCCGTGTGCCCTTGCGGTTTATGCCACATGGACGAGCTTTGTGTACTCCTCATGCCTCCAAGGAGCAGCGTGTCATTCCTCGATGGTGCCACATCCTCCGTGCTTCGCGGGGACTCAGAAATAGAGTGTTTCCACGAAGAGTTAGATGGCGCCTCCGACGATGATGTTCATGGCCTTTTTCATCATGCCTTGCTGCACAAATTCACAAACAACTCTCCTGGGGGTTTCTTGCCGGTAGAAAAAAATGCACAAAGAAAATATATGGAAGGACAAGAATTGTAACAAATTTTTGGGGATTTTTTGAGAAGGAAGTGAGGCATGAATTTTTCTGAGTGGTTCGTGAGGTCTCTAGACTATGAACTTAGGAGCATGAACTTGCAAATGAATGAGAGGCTTACCTGAGGAAGACGAGCGTCGGGGGCTGAGTAAAAAGGGCAGGCCGGCCGGCCTAGGTCGGCTGGCCTGGGGTCCCTGCTGCCCCATTTGCCTTGATTCTTCCCTGAGATGCTCCCTTGTTGCCTTGTGTTCTCATGCTCCACAAGAATCCACCGTCCAAACACTCTCGGCCACTCCATCATTTTTGAATGATGAGATCAATGCATCCCTCCTTTACTTTGTGTCACTTCTTGTCTTCCATGGTTCATGTGTTTTCACTTATTTCCTGCAAAACAAAGTCACATTGCCCTCCCCCATGCTTGTCCTTTACATGTGCCCAAGACGTTCTAATGATAAAGCCTTCCCGTGATGCATCATCGAGCACAAGGTGTTAAATAAACCTCAAATCCTTCCTTAAACATGCTTAGATGCTTATTACTCCTCTAAATTTCATAAATTAAAAATTAACTCAGAGCTAGCAATGAGTCCAAATATATTATTAGAGGAGTTTTTTAAACATCAAAACCAATTTGTAAGTCAAAAACTTTCCGACTACCTTTATTGGTTGCACCGGGATTGTTTGCTTTCATTAATTGATAGCAAGGTCCTCAGGCTTGACCGTGGGGTATGTGTTTAGGTTCTAAATTTGGCCAAACATGAGAGAGATATTTTGAATAAATAAAAACAATGGATCTTGCAAAAACTCTAGCTCTAGAGAAACCGGTAGTTATTAAGTTGGATGAAACCAAAAATCGAATTCCTTAGGTTCACGTGAATCCTAGCATGTGTCAAACGATTTAAAAACATTAAGGAACATAGCGAGGCTCTACTCGTGTGTTTTTAACATGCAAAACAAAACTAAACCTACCATCATGGAGAGGATGGAAGGCTCAAATAGGATCTGAATTTTTTGTTCTAGTTTCTCCAAAAGAGGCAAATAAAACATGGGATGGCTCATGTCATTGGTTTAAGATAGAAAAATTCAAATATAATGACCAAGCATATAAAAGGTTCTCTAAAAACTTGTTCAACCACTTAAGAGTTAATAAAATGTCTTGCGTAGCAACTTACTTGGAATTCGGAAAATTTCCGGGTTGCCCTCCCGGCAGCTTTTATTCTTGATCCGGTTGTCCTCCCGATAGCTTATTCTAGACTTGACGAATGGGTTGCCTCCCGCCTAGCGCTTTGTTTATAGTCCATAGCCAGACTTCTTTCTCTTCTTCACTTCGGATCAACGCTCTTTGTGGGCATTGCAATCTTGGGTACCTACTTCCGCACCATCTTGGGCACGGGCTTATTCTTTGGGTTAGTCATTTTTTTGGTCTTCACAGGCTGGCTTTGTTCTTTGGTCTTGACGGATGCAACAACTTCCTTGATCTTTGTTTCCTTCTTCTCCGTCTCTTCCTTCTTCTTTGGCTCTTCCTTGACAAAGTGACGATGAGGTGGAACATATTTAACATTGAAATGTTGCGTACCTCGTGGTTGAAACTTGAATGCACTTCTCTCACCGTAGATGTCGAACTTGATCTCTCCAACTTTTACGGGTGCATCTTCGGCGATTCCCACGGGATAGTGAATAGAGTTGTCTCCCAACTCTAGACACATCGTCATAGGCTCGAGTGATAGGCGTAGCTTCCCGAACACGTCTCTTGGCATGACCCCCACACTTGCTCCAAGGTCGCATAATGTCATCTCGTGCTTGTTGGCAAGCATATCTCGGAAGTAGCATGGAGGCATCTTCATGTATTGGCTCGGCATCTCAAACTTCGGTTGTTCGGTAGTGATTAACCTTCTCCTTAGTGTGATCTTCCACCTTGGTGGCCGACTTAGGCTTCCTTGCTCTGGCTGGATATTCGGGATCCTCCGTCTCCTTTCCGAACAAGTTTGAATAGCCTTCACCATCTAGGGACCTTGGGGTTGTCCCGACAATCTTCCTTTGTTACCCATTGGGCGCCCGGCAAGTTGTCCCACTTGCGTTTCTATCATCTTCATCATGTTGAACACTTGACGGATAGAGCTTCCGACCTCCGTCACCTTGCCATCTATATTCTCCAATATTTTGTCCATAGCTTTGAACTTAGTGACGGTGTCCTTGTTGATCTTAGCTTGCTCGTCCATGAGATCCTTCAATTGTATACGAAGAGGAACCGAATTTTGAATGGACGAGCTTGCATCAAATTGAGGTTTACCTTGCCCGTAGCGGAAGTTCGGCAACTCTCCTTTCATGTAATCGAGCACCATTGCTCCCTCCGGATAATCTCCTTGGACATGGTCGTACTCCCCACACTCCTTGCATGTGGATCTTGCTTCGGCAGCCTTTAGGTCTTGAGCTTCTCTCTCTATTTCCATCTTCTCCAACCTCCTCATGAGTGAGTCAATCCCCCTTCAAGGAGTTCGGCTCACATGTATTCATTGAAATGCTCCAAAGTTCCGCAATCGTCTCTGTTGGGAATTGAGCAAACGTAGCAATCTTGTTGCGCAAACTCTGAGTCTTGGCCGATGAATAATATTCCTTCATGAAGTTCCTCATCAGCTTCCCAATCTTGTTTTGACTCCACCGGTAGAGTGTGGAACCAATACAAAGCTTTTCCAAGTAGTGAGAATGGAAAAAGTCTTGCTCTCATTTGATCTTGAGTCACCCCATCCACATCGAAAGTCTGACATAATTGAACGAATGCTTGGAGGTGAAGGTTCGGATCCTCTTTACCGGTGAAGGGTGAATGTTGCACCATGCGGATAGTTGAGATCTTGATCTTAAACGGCCTTCCGACGTCTTGAAGGTTTATGATAGGTAACGGTGTCCGGGGTGCATAGCTCCCCAATCTTGTGCTTCAGTTGCGGTTGTTCTCCCATGGGTGGCGGTTGAGGTCGATCTCCCTTTGGACTTGGAGGTGGTGATTCCTTCGGAGATTTTGGTGATCCTTCGGCATTTGGATCTACAAATTCCTTATCTCGTGTTGCACATCTCTCTTGCCTGTAAAGTTTTCTTGGATCATCCATAAAAGTTTTGGGTTTCTTGGAGAGGTAGCCATCCATCTCCTGGTTAGGGTTAGCAATAAACAAAAATCTAAAAACAAAAATTAGGGTTAGTCAGAAACTAGATTAGATTGATTTTTTTTCTTTTTTGAGGATTATCAAAACTAAGAGATGCAAAAGAAAAATCAAACAAAAAACTGAAAAATATTTACAAAAAAGCAATACTAGATCGGATCTTGATTGTTTGTTCCTCGGCAACGACGCCAGAAAAAGGGGCTTGTTGACGGTTAAAAGTTGTATCAAAGTTCGTTTGGATTTGCAAGCGGACAAATCCCCGTCGTAGTCAAGGGATCCTTCTTCCCTTAAGTGTGAACCCAAGGTATTGAATCCGTGGAACAATGTGCAACGCAAGGATTCAATCTAGTAAGGCAAAGAAACATTTCCTTTTGAAGAACCAAGTTGCATCTAATCTACTAAACACAAGAGGTAGCAAGAGAAAGCATAGAGATAACCGATCTAGAGAGTCTAGATCATGCTTATGTTGTAGCTCCAAACAAGATAGATGAAGATAGCAAAGCTAATCTCATAAAAAGCATCTTTAAACCGTGGCCTCCATTCCGATTCTGAAGACGCCCGCCATTTGGAACCTTCGTCCTGTCACGACGCGCCCCTATTCGTGCGGGTTAGCCTAGGGCGAGTTCAAGAAGAACAAGTTGAAACACTTGGTCGATCCAGAATGCACCTCTATCCACCGCGGCTACAAGAGCACCCTTAGCAATCTATCTTAAGTATAGACTAAGGAAGAGGAAAAACCAAGAGAGAACAAAATCATAGAGAAGGCACTTGATCGCTAGAAATCGGATTCACTATAAAATTTCACCATGAATGATTACATGAACAAGATCACCATCGGGATCCTACCTCGATCTTGATCCTTGCTCCAGAGCTCCGCGTGGTCTTCCATGCAAGGTTCCCACGTCGGCTAGGGAAACCCTTGACAACTAGCACGACCCTCCTCTCCGAGATGGTGTCCCTCTAGCTTCTCTACTCCTCGGTGGCGGATGACGAAAGAATTGATGTGTGGCTCTTGACACGGTGACTATAAATATTCTGAGGATCATCTAGGTCAAAGGGGGCGGTGAATGGACCCCAAACTAGGCTGGGCCGACCGGCCTGGGCCCACCCCGGCCCGGTTCACGGCCTCCTTCATCGATGATGCTTCTTGTGTCTTCTGGAACTTTCAGCCTTCTGCATGTGGGCCCTTGGCGTTAAGTTTCTCCGCAGTTTGGATAGGGCTCCTTGTCGCGCAAGCTTCAACATTTTCTGTTCAAGTCCTCGGAGTTCTCTGCCTTCACGGTTCGGTCCTTGGGTCACTTGGAGTCATGTTCACTTCATATCTTGACTTGTATCGGGCTTCATGATCTTCTTGTAAAGTGCTCGATGAACTTTACCCGAAAGTCCTCATTTAGGTGCTTGATTCCTGCGTAAACAATAAACTCCAAAAACCACATGCGAGTGCGAACTTGATATATCATGAGGGTTAGGATAGTTAGTTTGGATATCAAATCAATACCAACACTGAAGGTAAACTCATGGCTAGGTTGACGGAAATTCACCGTCAACACTCTGGTTGCATGTACACATGGAACACACAATTCATCGCTGCTGAAGTTGGACAAGGAAGCTGTTGAAGGAATTTATTCTCTATTTTGATATATAAGCATAATGCTATGTCCCTGTCAAAATGGTTAGCACCTATCCCTGTATGCTAATTGTGTAAAATATGAACTGTGTATGTCTATGCTGATTTTATTTATGACTTGTACTGATTTCTAGTCTAATATCAACTATTTTGCCTGTCAGAGAAAAGAATTTATCTAATAAGAATTTTGTTTAGATTTTCAGCCTTGCTTATGTTGCTCTACTGACAAACTGACATATCATCTATGCAGTCTCCCACAACAACAAACTCCTCTATCTCTAGTGCACCATCATAGCCCATCGGCGGTGAACCTTCTTCACAGGGTCACTCAGCACAGACTGTTGTGAGTAGTACTTGATCCCGCGAGTCAAGGACACAAACCAAATGGCTAGAAGACAAGTTGACTGCAACTGGACTTGATGCCAATTTTTGGCCTACCCTAGATGCTGCGAGGGATAAATTTGTATTGGTATGTGGCCTCATTGCTCGGGAGAGGGTGTCAATCAACAAGACGGTTGATGATCTCTCACCAATTGAGAATGAATAATTGTTTACAGTTTTAGAGGAAAAGTTAGATTACCCAGCTAATCTGGAAGAATCTGTTCGCAAGAAGGCAGCTATATCAGAGATTGGAACCTTACAACGGCGGTTCAAGGCCCATTTAAGAAAAAACATGTGAGCAAAGAGGATCCTCCCTTTGCGAAGTATGCCTTTTTGCAGCAACAAGACTCGGACATGTTTGCGCAGGAAACCAATTCTCCTTCATTTCAGCAATTGAGCCAGGAGATGAAACAAAAGAGAGCGCAAAAAAGGTTATCGTGGTAATATGAAAGATTGGGAGGAGGAGGATGCAAAGCTAGCTGAAGATGGAAAACAGAACCCTTGGGACCAATTTCCTGGATGTTCAAGACCTTATCTGCGGGCAAGGGTAGGGAAGAGAGAGAACACTAGTGAAATAGGTGGGGACATAACATTCAGTAACCCTGCGGTGGTGGGGGTAGCAGATAGGGTGAAAACACTTGCAACTCAGGGTAGCGATGGTTCTTTCTGTGGGGTTAGGGAGAATGATATCCTCACCGCAGCACTTGAGACTCTAGAGCATCAAGGTCGGGTCCGAGGCGTGTCTAGTTCACTTGGCTAGGGTAAAGGGTTTGGTGAAGAGTTTGCTAGAAGGTACAGGAAGAAGAGGAACAAGAGGTCTGATAAGGAGATGGTGGACAAATTAGTTGGTGTAACATTTAAAAGAGTTGTCCACTATCTAAGACCATCAGGCATCAAAATACTGAAAAAATATACTTCTTCCTTCCCAATTACCACTGCCTGTCAGTAGCAGCAAGGAAGAAGACACGCACAGCAGCAAGGAAGAAGACGCGCATGGCAGAGAGGAAGATGTGCATGACATCGAGGAAAATGTGCGTGGCAGAGAGGAAGTCCATTGGCATGTCAATGAGGATGAAGCGAATCAAGTGCACAGTGATAGTCGATCACCTATGCTGGACATAATAGATAAGCTGACAGAGCCAACCACGTGCAGCCTTTTGGATGGCACCGGGATTAACGTGGAGCTCTCACTAGCGAAAGTCTTTCCATTTCAAAAGGCTTTGCATGCAGTATCGGTGCAGTATGGGTATGTTGTGGTGCAACCTACTTATGTGTGGGCTAATACAGGTCACTACCCTCTGCCTGCACCAATTGAGGGGGTGACATAGCAACCCTAGCTGAGGCTCTCATTCAAAGGATCCAATGGCCAAAGGACAGGATCCTTATACCACCCATGACGAGACATCCCAATCCTGAAGCCGCAACAGGTAGCAGGGGTACAACATCAGATAGAGGTATTGTAGCTCAGCATCAGCAAGAGAAGGCTCGGCAATAGCAGCAGCAGCAGATCAGCAAAACTACGCAACAGGAGTGTCGACAATAGCAGGAGGAGCCCAGGCAAACTCCGCCTAAGCAGCAGCTGCAATAGGATGATGAGGAGCCCAGGCAATCTCCCCATAAGCAACAGACGAAACAGCAGCCTCTGCTACAGGAGGAGGAGCCCAGGCAATCTCCCTCTATGCGGCAGATGCAACAGCAACCTCTGCAATAGGAGGAGGAGGAGCCCAGGCAATCTCCACTGCAGAAGGAGAACCGGGCCAGGAAACTTGTCTAAATATGAGATTCTTAACTATATTATTGGGGAAAAATAGGATCCAAAATACAAGTCTGGTGTACCTATGTTGTCAGAAGCGAACTTAGAGGCTGCTGGACCAAATTGTGCCAGGTTGCATGCTTACGTCATGGAACACCGTAAGGATAAACTTGCCTTTCCAGCAAAGGTGGATCAAGACTACTTTCAAGGTGGTGGTGCTTTAATGTTAAAGATTGCATTTAGTGGCGTGTATAACCTTATAACCCTGGCTGCTCTGGATTTTACCTTCTTGAGGTTGTGGACATTGTAAGTCCCTTAAAACCTAAAAAGATATTTCTTTAATTTTGACCAAAAAGTTCATGCATGCTAACAATTTGACTTTTTGTAGGAAAATGATGTACAAGGCAACGGAGATGCACATCAGTGTTGGGTTTTTGGATCCACATATTTTCACTTCCACAATATTTCTCAGCATTCTGCCCTTGTAATACAAGCAATCGGAAATGCAATGAAGAACGACTATGTGGTGGGTGCCTACAACACTGGCCACTGGGTAACACTGATCATCTGTATGAAGTTCAAAGAGGTTTGGTATCTAGATTTTGCTAAACATCATCCTACGTGAAAGTTCACAGACGTCAAAGTTGTTGTGGACTGGTCAGTATCTTGAAGGTTTTGTTCACAAAATTCAATCTCTTAGTATTTCTAATCGGTATTGTTGATCATGCAGGGCCTTTGATATATGCGCAAAGGACGGAGTGATGAAAGAAAAAAGAAAAAGCCAAAAACCACACTCAAGCACAAACCAAATCTCGATGTATGACCGAGGTTTTTTTATGGTCACTTCTTACCTATTTGGTACTGCATTAACTTGTCATTTTGGTACCTCGATGCAGTGTGCTCAGCAGCCATAGGGGTCCTGTTTGTGTGGATTCCATGTGGCATTCAATATGTTAAGACTACTCGATGACATATCTGACACAAGAAGGCTGCTGTAAGTAGATAATAACTAGAAACAACGCGCGGCGTTGCCGCAGTGGCCCATTTGTGGTTTTTGTTCCGTTTTATTTCATATGGTTGTGCCTTCCTTTTTCTTTTTTTTATTCAACATTTTTTTTGATATTATGATACAACTAATATTCAGTTTTCATTATAAGGTTGTACTCGTTCCATTGAAATCAGGTTTATAGGTTGTTTTCCTGTAACAGAATTCTTAGTTTGCAGCATGGTTTATAGGTTGTTTTCTTGTAACAGAATTCTTTCATCTCATCGTTCTACATAGTGTAGTAATGATGATGCTACTATTCACTGGCTGAAGTGTCTCTTACAGTACTAGTGCTCCTGCTTTTCCTTGGTGTATTAAGATCTATTTTGTATCAGTTGCTGATCAATTACTTGCCCACATACTCTTTCAGTTTTGCTACACTATTATTAGTTGGGTGACAAACCTACAGATACTATCGTGTATGGTTGCATTATTTGGAACAAATTTCTGAAGTCGAGAGCCTTGCATGTTCAGACTTCACACTGCTTGCTTATACTAAGTATATTTCGGTCACCGGAGTAGATCATCATATTAATGCCTTTTATAATAAATAGGCATCATATTACAAAAATCCATGAACCGGGTCCAGTGTCCAAACCCCAAACTAAATACCTTTAAAGAGTGGTGAAGTATCAGGTTCAATGGTATTTTCTCTTTCTTGTTTGGGACATGATGCTATTAAAGTTCTTTCATTTCATTTGACATCAATCCTGAAACATATCCACTATGGAGTTTTTGCTGCACAAACAATTATATCATAAAAGAAGTTGAGATGGCATTGAGCCATTGATGTTTAATTCTTGAGGTCTTCAACTTTCATGCATTGACATAATACTTGAATAAAATTCTTATTGTCCTTTTATTTGTGTGGTTTGCTCTGAACTTTCTGAGCGTGTGATCCCATAGAACTATCATTTGTGTCAAAAATTGAATTTATGTCTAAGCATTGGACGAGGATAATAGTCTGAATTTCCATGACTCCTGTTTGCTTCTTTTGTCAGGTAGATGTTGTCAGCTACATACATCCCTTCCATTTTTTTCTATACAGAAACCTGAACATATTATTTGTTCAGTAACTGGAAAAGCTACAAAGGCAAATCATCTGGGTGGTGCATCGCTGACTGACCGGTGCGGTGGACTGGTGGCGGCGCACAGGGCGGCCGCGGGCGCCGTTTTTGTGATGGCACCGGATTGAGGGAGGGGCGAGCAGCAATCAATTATATATAGTGAATAAATTCATGTTCAGTACTTTAGTTGAGCACACAAAGAAAATAGTTACAGGAAGTATTAAAGCAAAGGAACCTTTCGCTGCCAACATATATACAACAACCCCCAAGCTTAATTGAATAGCATATGAACATACCAAATGATGCTGCGCTGCATGCTAATTATCGGCACAAAAAAAGAAAGCAAAAGCGCATGCATACCAATCTGTAGAGTCAACTGGTGATGGGAGCGGTATTTCATCAAGCAGGAAATCGACGACGACTATAGCCATGGCTGACGAGCAGCCTCCGTTGTGGATCGCCACCGGTGCTACTCTAGCTTCTTGCTCATCTTCCTGTGCCACCGCAGCCATGAGAGTCGTGGACTCCTCATCTCCGTGGCCACGAGGCCGGCGACGCGGGGATCTGTGGGATACTTCGATTCGATTGTCCGTGGAAGAAGAGGAGGGGATGGAGAGTGGTGGGCCCAGATAGGTTTGTACGCGGACATGCGAAGGTGAGGCCCGTGATGTGGGTGACGAGGCAGAAGCCGCGGCACGGCAAGCGCCACGCGGAGGACAGCGCTCGGGGGCGAGGTCCTTGCTCCGGCGGGTTCGCGAGGATTCGCGAGCGCCCGACCTGTGGCTTAACGGGCGCGACCCTCCATACCCAGATCCAACGATTGACGTCATGAGTTCGCCAGATCGAACGGCTAGTGGGTCAGCAGGCTACGTGGACCCACTGCCCGCTCGGGAAAAGACCCAGCTTTCGTATTGTAGAGATGCTCAGCCTTGTCTCTGCTCATATTCTTCATTTGATTTTAGAAACTGATTTCTACTTGTAATCTCGTAATGGTTGTATTTTGCAGGATTTCAAAGCTGTCGTAAATGTTTCTACAGAAGATCTAAAGCCAGTCTGGGAGATGCTGTGCGAGTACATTCTTAAGGAGATCATCGACCGAAAGGGCAACTTCTATAATGGTGTACCATGAGTTCATTGTAGCCAGAAACTTGAAACTTGTTGCATTTAGGCTTGTTTAGTCAGGTGTTGTTGCATGAGAAACCTGCTTGGCTTGCTTGGTTGGGGTCATATGTTGTTGTCTGGTTCAGGCCGTTTTCTCATGACTCCATCCAAACAAGCCCTAATGAGTAACTTGAAACTTGATGTGAACTTGCTTGTCTATATCTGTGATGAGAATGTGTTTGTGATGTCTCCTTGCTGTGGTGGCTGCCAAATCCTAGCTGGTTCCAGGATGGCAGGATGCAGCCCCTGATATGGTGGCTGCCAAATCCTGTCTGGTTCCAGGATGCAGCCCCTGATATGGTGGCTACCAAACCTTGGCTGGTTCCAGAATGCAGCCAGCAAATAGGCAGGTTACTGTAGGGGTGGCCTACGTATCGGTAACGGGCGTTAATTGAAGCACGTTACAAAAACTGATCAGTGAGTAAAGGGCTTCATTTGGAACGCCCGTTACAGGTATGCCAACAATGTAATGGGTAGCATAAAAGGCCGTTACCAATACTGACCGGTGGGCCTCAGAACTTGGCCCTTTCGTCGAGATAGAGGAGACGCGGGTTCACAACAAGCGTCTTCTTTAGTTGAGACAGAGGAGATGCGCGTACATAGCACGCGTCTCCATTCATCAAGATAGAGGAGACGCGCGTACATAGCAAGCATCTCCTTCCGTCGAGAGACAGGAGATGCGCGTACACAGCAAGCGTCTCCTTTCGTCGAGATAGAGGAGACGCAGGTTCACAGCACGCGTCTCCGATGTTGAGTTCATGTAACAGGCTCGGTGTTGGTGCCCATTACCAAAGTCCCCTATGGGCCCAGAGAAATAGCCATTTCACGTGACCGGTGATTAGTTGTGGTCACGTCATTGTTTGATGCTCATTACGAATACATGTTATCAGTAACTGGCATCAACCCGTTACCTTTCTTCGCTCATTTGTAACGCTTGATCGGTAACGGGCGCTTTGCCCGCTACTAAAGGTCATCTATGCCCATTACCAAATTGAGTTTTTCACGTAGTGTGAGCTTTTGGCCAAAGGTAGCCCATGAGGTACCCCTGCTATCCCCAAAGTCTCACTTGAATCCGTGGAGCGAATCGGGAGATCGGTAGAGGTGAAGTTCGAGTTTTTCCCGTGGTTGGAGTTCTTCCCAACTGCCCAGGCAAAACCAGCCTGACCGGTTTCTTGAACCGGTCTGACCTATTTGGTCACCAGTGAGTTTTCGAGGAGAGTTTTGGGTGAGCAAGTCTTTCTTTGGTAGTGGCTTTCCTTGTCCAAGTTCTGTTGGGTTTTGAGTTCGTTTCGCTTAAGTTTGGCCTCGTGGATCTTTCGGGGAATTTCTGCACAAAACCAGCCTAACTGGTTTGCCAAACCGGCCTAACCGATTTCCCCTGGCTATGAGACGTGAAGTTCAAGAGAACTGGTCTGACCGGTTTGTGAAACCGGCATGACTGATTTAACTCTAGCAGTAGTGCTCAAGTTGTTTTCCGCTACGTGTTTTCGAGTGCCGTGTGGTTGTGTCTTGCTCCTACGTCCAGTAGCACTTCAGTGGCTACGTGGATTTGGCAAGAGAAGTGCAGGAGGTCTCCGAGTGATTTTGGGTTCATAGGCTGAATTCTTGAGTAGAATTTTTATTGGCTCTCATTCACTCCCCCCCCCCTCTGGTTCGCTTTTCCGGTCCTTCAAGCTATATATAGGAGGAACTAAAAGATTAATTTCTTTTATTATTTTTTGTTTTTATATAGAATAAATTTAAGCATTCTCTTATTTTTCTTGTTTTTGATATACAGCCCTACATGGTAGCTAGCTACAGTCATACAATCGCTAGCTCTCTTGACTATACTTAGTGCACTTCTGTGACGACTCCTAATAATAGGTGCAGGTCCATTCCTCTACTAATGTGTAGAATGGTGTGACAATGTTGAGGAACACATAGTGCTCCTCCTCTGTGGCTGTGAATTGGTGCAGGTCCCATCACCACCTAGGAACACCAACCAGGTGTGGGATCCCATCGTGACATTGTGATCTTGCACCTTCTCCTCAAACATATGTGGACCCAAAAGTTGTTAAGATGCGGAGACGAACCCAATTATATGCCTCGAGGCGTGCCGACTCGATTAGGAGCTTGCTGAACATTGTCATGTCCAAGTGGTCGTCGAGATGCATGATAGACTTTAAGGGAAGAAAGACACTACAATATGCAAGATTGAAATAGGTGCGCGAAAAGGAAATAAGGCAATGATCAAATAATGCAAGTTTCCCGGATCAACTTAATTATCACTTCTGATAGATTATGCATGGCTTGATCGATGCATATAGTCACCCTAGATTGTGTGTGTGTGTGTGTGTGTGTGTGTGTGTGTGTGTGTGTGTGTGTGTGTGTGTGTGTGTGTGTGTGTGTGTGTGTGTGTGTGTGTGTGTGTGTGTGTGTGTGTGTGTGTGTGTGTGTGTGTGTGTGTGTGTGTGTGTGTGTGTGTGTGTGTGTGTGTGTGTGTGTGTGTGTGTGTGTGTGTGTGTGTTTCATAATACTTGGCGAAGTTACCCCAAGTATCTGCTCATGTCTAGAAAATTCCTTATCAATTTCACCAAGTAGTGATGAAACTTTGTGGTAGAACCTCAGTGTATTATGCTTCACCCCAAATCAATTTATCAAAGAAATTCTGTAGTTTAGAATCATTTTCATCAACAGTGATGAAACATATTTAGTGGTTCAACATTAGTATCATCCCTTCCAATCCAAAGTATATATGTCATTGTAGTTAAGATGACTTATAATTGTAGATGTTCTTGGCAATTTGTCATCAGTATCCATCTTAGCTGCTACTTGCATAAGAATATTGCAAGGGGCCATCTTAATTTATTGAAGCCATTCGTCAACTCCTTTTTTTGAACAAATTTGGGGGGGGGGGATCCCCACCTACTCTTTCATTGATCGAAAGGACCCTGAAGGGAAGTTACAATAAATCACAAGAATCATCTCGACAAACCGAGGAGAAAAAGATGAGATCGGCAAGGCCGGAAAGAGAAAATTACAAAACAGCAAAGGGAGAAAAAGGTCTGAGCACATCTCCAAGCAACACTCTGAGAGTAACATCCAATCACTAGATTGCCCGATTTCCAAGCACCTTACTTGCTGAAACTGCAATGATCACTTTTGGTCTTCAACCCCGGTTGTCATCTAACCAAGGCAGGGATAAATACCCACCATGGCCGTCTGGTCGCCACTCTTCTCGATGTTCTGCAACGCCCTTCGAGGAGAAAGGTGAGATTTTGAAGGAGGGAGGAACATCTCGAAAAGAACGAGTCTCCTATCCTCGCTAACCCGGCTTCAGACCGGAGAGGGAACCATAATAGTCATCACTTTTCCGAACACAAAAACAACCCATCCACCGACGGTTTCACGAGGCTGCCCGCATTAAGCCAGAACAGGAGCTGATTTCTCAAATTGCTAGTAGGTTAAGCCTCCTCCAACGCCCAATGGGGGAAGGAAGCCCCAAAGGAGGGATGGATTTCAACGAATGCAGCCCTCAACTACAAGCAGACAGGATGAAGAAGAAGCAAGGAGCCCAAAGCAAGAGCTAACTAGATCCTGGTTGCTTCAATCTGAGTAGAGGAGGGTTGAGTATAGGCAAACAAGCATGGAAGAAGATGAGAGATGGGAAGGTGTGATGAGAAGCACCGCCGGTGTCTGAGTGTCTGTGGGAGGAGTGGATGCACAAACCGGCGCCACCAAGGAGGGAAGCGGCACCCAAGGGTGTCGCCGGCAAACTGACTAGCAGTTCAGCAAGCTTTCGTGATGCATTGAATATCCCAAAATAGAATAACAAAGGCATGGAGACAACCATAGGTGGGCACAGAGGGAGATAGAGGAGGGTGGGGGCGCCGCCGCCTCAGCGCCAGACACCGGGACCGGACCGCACAGACAACGAACACTGCCATTGCTGCAGTCAGGACGGGCATATGGCCGTCGCCAGCCGCCGCCGCCGCCGTGATGCAGCAGGACGCAGAGGTGCGGGGCAGACCACCGCAGGGACGCGACGGCCACCTAGAGTGGCACCGCAGGGGGGCGCAACAGCCGCCTTAAGCCGCCGCCGCCGCCTAACTAGGCCAGCAGCTGCAGTCAACCAGGGGGTGTTGTCACCGCCGCCCCCAACTGCACCAGCAGCTGCCGCACGGCCACACCGCGACCGAACAGCCGTGGTGGCTGTCGGCTACTCCTGCCATCGAGATCTATGTTTTAGAAGAGAAGATGAGGATGGAGAAAAGGAGAAAAGGGAGAGGAAAGAGCTCAAATCAGGCCCTAGAGGGAGTAGATCAGGCACAAGGGATGGCAGATCTACCGTCGGCCGGCCGGAAACAGCAGCTGTCCATCAAGGCCATGGCCACCTGGAGCTCGGAGAGAGGGAAAGTATGGGTGGAATGTTGGGAATAAGCACACCATGGCGAGCTCCAGGCGTGCGTGTGTCTGATCGAGTCGTAGGATAGGTGTTTCGCGAGGGTGTGCTCGTGAACAAGTGTGTGTCGCGTCCCGGCCTTGAGTGGCGTGTGCAGAGCACCGGGCGGGCACGGCGCGGTCGAGTTCGGGCGCCGGTGCGTGCGGAGGATAAGCTCTGTTGGTCCCGTGCGGTCCAGGACGCATCGAAGTGGGGTTGTTGGGTGAGTGGTGTGCGTGGGTGCCGATCGTGTGAGGAGGCCGCCATGTTCGGGTCGAGCAACGGCTCGTGGACATGGCTGTGCGCGCTCTGCGGGTCGTGCGCGATGGGCGCGGGTCAAGGCAAGCTTCCCCGGCCTACAAATAGCCCCTGTGCTCCCCATTGTACCTCGCTGGTTCCCTTTTGTGTGTGAAGAAGGCCAAGATACAGGAGCAGCGGCTCCGCGGCGTTCCTCACCATTTTACTGTTCATCTTCAACCTCTGTCCGCGAGCGCGTGTGAGTGCCTGAGTGAGCGAGGCGAGGAGCTGGTTGCCGGAATGCGAGTTCCTGAGCACGTCCAACATCTGGTACCAGAGCCAGGTGGGCGAAGATGAAGATCGGCGAGTCTCCATTGAAGGGTGATAGCTCGAGCGCGGGCGCCGCCGCGGAGCGCGTGCCCGGCTCTGGCGTGGTGGAGCTGCCGATGCTGACCAAGGGAGGCTACCAGGAGTGGGCTCTTGTGATGTAGGTGTCGCTGGAGGCCTTGGAGCTGTGGGACGCGATGGAGGGGGAAAGCGAGGACCGCGCCAAGGATCGGCGCGCGCTGGCCGCGATCCTCCATGGCGTTCCGAAGGAGATGAAGGCCGGGCTCGCTGTGAAGAAGTCAGCGAGGGAGGCCTGGGTCTCTATGAAGAATATGCGCGGCGGCGACGACCGTGTGACGGCGGCCAACGTGCAGCGGCTGATGAAGGAGTTCGAGCTCCTAAGCTTCGGTGACGGCGAGACGGTGGCGGAGTTCGCGGTGCGCGTTGATCGCCTGACCGCGCGCCTGGGAGACCTCGGGGAGGTGCTAGGCGACTCGCGCGTGGTGAGGAAAGTGTTGCGCGTCGTGCTGAGACGTTTGAAGCAGGTGGCGGTGTCGATCGAGATCCATGCCGACCTCAACAAGATGACACTCGACGAGCTCGTCGGGCAGCTCCAAGTTGCTGAGGATGCAGACGCCGAGGACGAGCCGGCGGCAAAGGGCAGGAGTGGCGATCAGCTGCTGCTCACCAGGGCCCAGTGGGAGGCTCGTTCGCGTCGGTATGGAGGCGGCGGGCGTCGTGACGGCGGCGGCCACGGAGGGGATCGCGACGACGACGACGACAGCAGCAGCACGAGCTCGGGACACCGGGGGAGCCGCTACAGAGGCCGGTGCTTTGACTGCGGCACGCGCGGGCACATGGCGAGGGAGTGCCCAAAGAAGAAGGAGAAGGCGTTGCTCTGTGACGTCGAGGAGGAGCTGACGCTCCTATGAAGATCGTCTCCACCATGTCGTGCTTAGGGGGAGATTGTTGGGAATAAGCACACCATGGCGAGCTCCAGGCGTGCGTGTGTCTGATCGAGTCGTAGGATAGGTGTTTCGTGAGGGTGTGCTCGTGAACAAGTGTGTGTCGCGTCCCGGCCTTGAGTGGCGTGTGCAGAGCACCGGGCGGGCGCGGCGCGGTCGAGTCCGGGCGCCGGTGTGTGCGGAGGATAAGCTCTGTTGGTCCCGTGCGGTCCAGGACGCGTCGAAGTGGGGTTGTTGGGTGAGTGGTGTGCGTGGGCGCCGATCGTGTGAGGAGGCCGCCATGTTCGGGTCGAGCAACGGCTCGTGGACATGGCTGTGCACGCTCTGCGGGTCGTGCGCGACGGGCGCGGGTGAAGGCAAGCTTCCCCGGCCTACAAATAGCCCCTGTGCTCCCCATTGTACCTCGCCGGTTCCCTTTTGTGTGTGAAGGCCAAGATACAGGAGCAGCAGCTCCGCGGCGTTCCTCGCCATTTTACTGTTCATCTTCAACCTCTGTCCGCGAGCGCGTGTGAGTGCCTGAGTGAGCGAGGCGAGGAGCTGGTTGCCGGAACGCGAGTTCCTGAGCATGTCCAACATGGAAAGGGAAAAAAGAGAGAAAGAGACCCCGCCGCCGCCGACCCCGCCGTCCTTGCGGCCGGTCGGGCTTCCGGCGGCGAGCTCCGACGGCGGGGGGGCTACGGGGTTCCGCCCGAGTCGCCCAGAGGAGGGCGACAGGGGGGGGTGTTCCTCCCTCCATTCATCAACTCCTTTCAATAACTTGCATGCATACAGATAAAAGGACATCGACCTTCTTCGACTAGACATGAGTTAACTCCTTTCCATGAATCTTGCATAGATAAAACAACATGATTCTTCTACTACAGATGATTCACTTGATCTGTATCATGTATAATATGATTATAAGATTGTTGATCCGTAGTGTTAAATTATGTTTGGTACAGGTGCTCGATCAAATATTATCTAGTAAAACAGGAAATTTTACAGATGCTGCTGTAAGGGCTGCTAGAGAAACGAAAAACCTAGTGACCAAGGTAATTAACTCGCTCTCTCTGCATCTGAATCACTTTTGATCTCATTCCCGATTTCCTATATGTCAATCAATTCTCTTATACATGTATAGTGTAGAAATATTTTCCTTAACTGTTTGGACACATTTAGTGTATCAAAATTAGTCTTCAAATTTGGATCTGAAATTTGTATCACTTTTGTAAGATAGTTTATTGTTGTGATATTATTATTTGCTAGGCAGTTATGTCATCGATATTCATCTAAGCTGCTAGCTAATGCATTAGATAGATATACATATGAAACCACATGGTGCCATCTTAACTTGTGTTCGAGTAATTCATTAGCTCTTGTCAGTATACATATACCACGACATAATCCTTCTACATCATTCTGTATCATGTAAAATATGATTAGAACACTGCTGATCCCTTGTGCATGTTGTAGGAGCACGATCTAATACTATCAAGTAAAATGGGAACAAATGCAGATGCAGCCAAAAGGGCTTTAACAAAACTTGATAACCTGCCGACCGAGGTAACTCGCTATGTACTTTACCTCTGCATCACTTTAGAACTTATTCCCATTTTCTCACATATCAGTAAATTCTCTTACTTCTGTAGTGTAGAAAATTGCCCCCCAATTTCAAATGCATTTAGTGGATCAACACATAGTATCCCTTCTGATCCAAATTATATATCATTTTATAATATATTTAATAATTGCATTTTCTAGGAAACATTTTTTCATCAATGCAATGTCATCTTAGCTGCAAATTAGTACTTGCATTAGATAGATAAATATACAGACGAAATTCCAAGGGAACATCTTAATTTGTTCAATACAATTAGTTGGGTTCTTTCAAATAATTTATTTATGTACATAACAACATGCTGATTCTTAGACCAGAGATGAGCTGCACGAATCTGTATCACGTATGATATGGTTATGACATTGCTGGTCTTTTGTGTTAAATTATATCATCGCAGGCACTCGGTAAGATAAGATCTCGTAAAATGGAAACAACCATGTTTGTTGCTTCCCTTTTACGTATTCTCATCCGCAGGATCGAGAAGCAATCTGAAGAAATAAAATCAATGGCAGCCACGTTATCCCTCGCCACGGTGATGTGCAACAAGAATACCATGTGTAGAGAAGATTTTGCTCGTGCCACCCCCGGAGACGAGACACTGGTGAAGAAGCTCAAGGAGATAATGAAAGTAAACGGGCACTGCACGCCGGAGTGTTTGGAAGCAGTGAAGCTTACATGCCACTTGGTGGTTGCTATAATTCAAGCCCAGCCTAGCTGCACCCAACGTTTCAATGAACATAATTTCGAGGAAATGCTGGCCGAGGCTTTGGAAACTATGTCGGAGGTTGATGACTGCATGCTCTTCGCTGGGGATGATGGTGATGAGGTGATCAAGCCTGCCAGGTCTCTTGCCTCTCTTGTGAATGAAGCACAGGAACTCCTAAAAAGAGCATAGGAAAAGGGTGGGTGTAACTGATCGATCGTTTCTCATGTTTGTTTCTCTAAATCGTGTTCTAGGCTATTTGTGTGAAACGTGATTTTCATTCTTGCTTCAAAACAAAGATTTCCGATTCTTGCTGATAATGTAAGTGATACGCTTGGGAGCTTTAGGCGCCAGACGCCTCACAACGGAATCGCCTAAGGCCTCGTTCGGTTGCTAGGGATTGGTTCCTGTGCCTGTACCAATCCTGGCCTGGATCCAGTGGATCCGGTGGATCCACTCATTCCTGGTCCTGTTGCAATCCACCTCTCTGTTTTCATTCCAGCACAAAAACAATCCATTCGGTTGGACCAGGAACATATCCAGCACAAAAACAATCCATTCGGTTGGACCAGGAACATATCAAATGATCCAATAAAGTGATATGGATTATTCGGTGGACTAGGGAACACGATAGCAGATTGATAACACCTAGGTTCGCCCTCCCTTGGAGGCTCTGAACTCTTTAGGATTATCTTTCTGCTTAACCTAATTGATACAAGGGCGTCTTTTCACGAGCTACAGTGCTCGTGGGCTCAGGCCTAAAGCCGGCCCACTCGCCATAACACTTCACCACCCCTCGAAGACAGCTCGTCCTCGAGCTGGGATGCAACCAATGTTGAAACGCAGATGATGACGAAGATGCGGACTATGATTCTGGCTGCTGAAGGAGGTGATTGCCCATGACTTGCAGCAGAGGATGGCTCTTGGCTGACTGGAGGAATTAGCTCACATATGTTCCACCAATGTGAAACTTGACAAACCCCCCTGTAATGCCCACTGTATTGTGCAACATGCCCTGAGGTGTTGACGAGAAAGCCGTGGAAGGTGCCGCCAAGGACGCCATATGTGGCGCTGATGCCGCCCGTGGCCGTACGGGTGCAGACGCACGGGAAGACCGAGAACTAAGGTGGCTGATGGTGTCGTCAGTGTTGGCCCCATTGTTTCTGCAAGTCGGATCGACGGTGATTGGGGGAGGAACGTCTGCCGCCAGAGATTCTGCTGCCACCAGTGCCGTCGGGGCTGACTGCTGCAAGTGGCTGGCTGGCGGAGTTTGGGGGCCGAAACATAGGAGCCGGAGACGCCGCTCGGCATGGAGGCAGAGGAGCGCCGCCGTAGGCAGACCCACGCGTAGGGGTTGTCCCGGCGGTGCTGCGCCAGCCACGGCCGACGTGGGAGGCCCTGGAGACGAAGCCGAGCGTGGTGCGGCAGCCGTCGGAGACGAGGTCGCGATGGACGCCAGGGTGGGCGCTGATGAAGAACCCGGACGCCGCGCGCGTGGTTGTAGGGACGGCGGACCAACTGCATCGCCAGCGCCGTCGTCACGTGCGGAGCAGCCAAGAGGCCGACAGTCGACAGGGCCCAGCCAGGCGCAGGGATGGCCGTCGAGGGCGACGGGGCCGCGTGAGGCAGACGCTCCAGGGGCGACGGAGGTTCAGCAGCGGAAGCGAGCGCCGCCAACACGGGCGCCGAGGAGAGCGGGGTCGTGCGTGGCATGACAGGAGACGCCGGGACGGGCACCGCCCAGGACGGGGACTCACGTGGTACGATCGGGGATGTAGAGGAACAGAAGGCGCTGGAGCTGTACACCGATGAAGATGGCAAGATTGCTGGTGGAGATGAAGGCGTTGGCGTCGCGTACGGTGCCGCTAGAGGACCGGTCGGGGCATCGTATGCCACAGACAACGGGAGCGGCGCGGGAACGGGCACCACAGAGGGCGGAGCTGCCCTTGGCGCGGCAGAAGATGCCGGTGCTGGCCGTGGCGCGGGAGCGGACGTGGGGGCGTGCCTCGTGCAGAAGCGGACGCCGAGTTGCCTGGTGGAGACTTGCCGGAGGTGTGCCTGGTGGAGTGGCGAAGCCGCGTCCTTGAAGCGGTACGCGTGCGCACTCGTGGACGGAGACACCGGGTACGGGGATGAGGAAGCTGATGTGGGCGTCGAAGGGGCGAGCGCGGTTGATGTGCCAGATCTTGGACATGGGAGCCAAGCGACTGGCAGGAGAGGTGGCGCAGCCGGCAACGAAGAGCCGGCGTCGGTATGGTTGCCCGCAGGCGCGGAAGGATTCGCGTGAGGTGAGCCCAGGCGCCGAGTGGTGGGCGCAGAAAAGTGGTGGCGCGCCAGCTGCCACGGGAAAGGCGGCGGAGCTCCTCAAGGCCGCGGCGGTCGGACCGAAACATCGCACGATGAGGATGCCGCGCCGCTGAAGAGGGTGTGGTCCGGAAACGGTGGTGGCACGAGGGCTGAAGACGCGTGGACGGCCCCTGCGGAATGCGCCGTCGAAGAGGGTGTCGGCGCCGGAGCATAAGTCGTGCGTGGGCTGATGGATGCCGGCGCAGGCGTAGGTGCGGACGGCTATGTGTGAGGAGCGGCTGACGTCGGAGACGGAGGGGATTGGCACGATGCGGCGGCTGCGGTGGCAGCAGCGTCGATCCCTCCTGTTGCTTGGGCTTGGCGACGAGGTCGTCATCCTGCTGGCTCACAGACGAGAAAAGCTGTTGGCCCATCCCAAGTAGCACCTGTTGTTGCTGGGCCGCGGTGGAGTGGGCCAAAGGAAGTAGATGGACCATAGCGGGGGGCAGCGGACCAGTGTTAATCGACAGCCTTTGGCCCATAGCCGGCTGGCCAGGACCCGGAGCGTTGCTGGTGTCCCTAGGGTTGTTGCTGCTGCCGGCTTCGCCGTTACGACTTCTACGTTACGACTTCTACGACCTGCAATAGGTCGCTGGCCATTGCCATCGCAGCGGCGGCCGCCACTGGAGTCGGAGGACCCGCTGCCTGGGTCGGGGGGCGGAGCAAAGGAGTGGGGGGTGCTGCTCAATGTGGAGGCGGGGGAGCCCGTAAGGATGGCGGCTGAAGACTCGGAGGATTGCGTCGGTGCCGCCACGGTCGTCGATGTTGTCGTGGCGGACGGGGTCGCACGAGGTAGAGACCCATGGGGCGACACCGCTGCTCCCAGCGGCGGCAGCGCTGCTGGTGAAGCCGTCGCAACGTTGCAGCCTGAAGATGCTACGGGAACGGGTGTCGTGGACACAGGGGACGAGGCTGTCGTCCGCTCGACAAGGAGAGGCGCCGGTGGAGGCCTGCTTTAGGCCTGAGCCCACGAGCACTGTAGCTCGTGAAAAGACGCCCTTGTATCAATTAGGTTAAGCAGAAAGATAATCCTAAAGAGTTCAGAGCCTCCAAGGGAGGGCGAACCTAGGTGTTATCAATCTGCTATCGTGTTCCCTAGTCCACCGAATAATCCATATCATCTTGGTATCAGACGGGACTTTCCTCGGATCTTACCCTGCGCCAGAGTAGATTGATTCCATCACAGCCTCTACTCCACCACTTCCACGCCACAGATCGCCGCCACCCTCCTATCATCATGGGAGAACCTGCCGACGCTTGGCTCCAGTGGATCTTTGCCAAGATCGATGCCGTCGGCACATCTCCTTCAACCCCAGCAGCCATCAAGACCCCTTCATCGTCAGTAGTGGCTGAATTCGAGGAATGGTGGCTGCAATTTCGCAAGACGCTGAGATCTTCTACACCAGCAGCATCGCCGGCCTCGGCGTCCACTACCGTGCCACGGGCGGCCACGCCTTCCGCGGCGCCCGCCCCCGCAACACCCGTCCCCGCGCTGTCATCGTCCTCGACATCTACGGCAGCTCCTGCAGCGTGACAGGCGGCCCCGCCCTCCTCGTCGGCCGTCTTCGCGCTGAATCCGACACCTCCAGCAACGGTCGCACGGGTCGAACTGGCGACGACCTGCGTGCCTCCACCGGCGCCTCTCCTTGTCGAGCGAACGACAGCCTCGTCCCCTGTGTCCGTGACACCCGTTCCCGTAGCATCTTCTGGCTGCAACGTTGCGACGGCTTCACCAGCGGCGCTGCCGCCGCTGGGAGCAGCGGTGTCACCCCATGGGTCTCTACCTCGTGCGACCCCATCCGCCATGACAACATCGACGACCGTGGCGGCACCGACACAATCCTCCGAGTCTTCAGCCGCCATCCTTACGGGCTCCCCCGCCTCCACATTGAGCAGCACCCCCCACTCCTTTTCTCCGCCCCCCGACCCAGGCAGCGGGTCCTCCAACTCCAGCGGCGGCCGCCGCCGCGATGGCAAAGGCCAGCGACCTATTGCAGGTCGTAGAAGTTGTAACGGCGAGGCCGGCGGCAGCAACAACCCTAGGGACACCAGCAACGCTCCGGTTCCTGGCCAGCCGGCTATGGGCCAAAGGCTGTCGATTAACACTGGTCCGCTGCCCCCCGCTATGGTCCATCTACTTCCTTTGGCCCACTCCACCGCGGCCCAGCAACAACAGGTGCTACTTGGGATGGGCCAACAGCTTTTCTCGTCCGTGAGCCAGCAGGATGACGACCTCGTCGCCAAGCCCAAGCAACAGGAGGGATCGACGCCGCTGCCACCGCAGCCACCGCATCGTGCCAATCCCCTCCGTCTCCGACGTCAGCCGCTCCTCACACATAGCCGTCTGCACCTACGCCTGTGCCGGCATCCATCAGCCCATGCACGACTTCTGCTCCGGCACCGACGCCCTCTTTGACGGCGCATTCCGCAGGGGCCGTCCACGCGTCTTCAGCCCTCGTGCCACCGCCGTTTCCGGACCACACCCTCTTCAGCGGCGCGGCATCCTCATCGTGCGATGTTTCGGTCCGGCCGCCGCGGCCTTGAGGAGCTCCGCCGCCTTTCCCGTGGCGGCTGGCGCGCCACCACTTTTCTGCGCCCACCACTCGGCGCCTGGGCTCGCCTCACGCGAATCCTTCCGCGCCTGCGGGCAACCATACCGGCGCCGCCTCTTCGTTGCTGGCTGCGCCACCTCTCCTGCCAGTCGCTTGGCTCCCATGTCCAAGATCTGGCACATCAACTGCGCTCGCCCCTTCGACGCCCACATCGGCTTCCTCATCCCCGTACCCAGTGTCTCCGTCCACGAGTGCGCACGCGTACCGCTTCAAGGACGCGGCTTCGCCACTCCACCAGGCACACCTCCGGCAAGTCTCCACTAGGCAACTCGGCGTCCGCTTCTACACAAGGCACGCCCCCCACGTCCGCTCCCGCGCCACGGCCAGCACCGGCATCTTCTGCCGCGCCAAGGGCAGCTCCGCCCTCTGTGGTGCCCGTTCCCGCACTGCTCCCATTGTCTGTGGCATACGATGCCCCGACCGGTCCTCTAGCGGCGCCGTACGCGACGCCAACGCCTTCATCTCCACCAGCAATCTTGCCATCTTCATCGGTGTACAGCTCCAGCGCCTTCTGTTCCTCTACATCCCCGATCGTACCACGTGAGTCCCCGTCCTGGGCGGTGCCCGTCCCGGCGTCTCCTGTCATGCCACACACGACCCCGCTCTCCTCGGCGCCCGTGTTGGCGGCGCTCGCTTCTGCTGCTGAACCTCCGTCGCCCCCGGAGCGTCTGCCTCACGCGGCCCCGTCGCCCTCGACGGCCATCCCTGCGCCTGGCTGGGCCCTGTCGACTGTCGGCCTCTTGGCTGCTCCGCACGCGACGACGGCGCTGGCGATGCAGTTGGTCCGCCGTCCCTACAACCACGCGCGCGGCGTCCGGGTTCTTCGTCAGCGTCCACCCTGGCGTCCATCGCGACCTCGTCTCTGATGGCTGCCGCACCATGCTCGGCTTCGTCTCCAGGGCCTCCCACGTCGGCCGCGGCTGGCGCAGCACCGCCGGGACAACCCCCACGCGTGGGTCTGCCTACGGCGGCGCTCCTCTGCCTCCTTGCCGAGCGGCGTCTCCGGCTCCTCTGTTTCGGCCCCCAAACTCCGACAGCCAGCCACTTGCAGCAGTCAGCCCTGACGGCACTGGTGGCAGCAGAACCTCTGGCGGCAGACGTTCCTCCCCCAATCGCCATCGATCCGACCTGCAGAAACAATGGGGCCAACACCGACGACGCCATCAGCCACCTTAGTTCTCGGTCTTCTCGTGCGTCTGCACCCGTACGGCCACGGGCGGCATCAGCGCCACATATGGCGTCCTTGGCGGCACCTTCCACGGCTTTCTCGTCAACACCTCGGGGCACGTCGCACAATACAGTGGGCATTACAGGGGGTTCGTCAAGTTTCACACTGGTGGAACATATGTGAGCTAATTCCTCCAGTCAGCCAAGAGCCATCCTCTGCTGCAAGTCATGGGCAATCACCTCCTTCAGCAGCCAGAATCATAGTCCGCATCTTCGTCATCATCAACGTTTCAACATTGGTTGCATCCCAGCTCGAGGACGAGCTGTCTTCGAGGGGTGGTGAAGTGTTATGACGAGTGGGCCGGCTTTAGGCCTGAGCCCACGAGCACTGTAGCTCGTGAAAAGACGCCCTTGTATCAATTAGATTAAGCAGAAAGATAATCCTAAAGAGTTCAGAGCCTCCAAGGGAGGGCGAACCTAGGTGTTATCAATCTGCTATCGTGTTCCCTAGTCCACCGAATAATCTATATCATCTGAGGAAAGTCCCGTCTGATACCAAGATGATATGGATTATTTGGTGGACTAGAGAACACGATAGCAGATCGATAACACCTAGGTTCGCCCTCCCTTGGAGGCTCTGAACTCTTAAGGATTATCTTTCTGCTTAACCTAATTGATACAAGGGCGTCTTTTCACGAGCTACAGTGCTCGTGGGCTCAGGCCTAAAGCCGGCCCACTCGCCATAACATAAAGACTATCAGCTAGCTGTTGCTCTGAAATAACCACACAACATTCACTAGATGGAAGCATTCAGTTGATTGATTCAATACATGGATGGAAACATTCAGTAGTATTAGCGATCAGAACAATAACTACACGGCTAATTTAATTCTAACTCTCAAACATAATTTAAACTTATAATATACTACACATAATTTATTTCCATGTAGCTACAAGCTAAACTCTCAAACATCAAAAACTTGGAGCTTGAAACGTGCATGCCGTCCAACAGAGCATGCTGTCAAAAGAGAGCATGCAGCTAAACTCTCAAACATATGAAATTTAGGACATATTCTTCCTCCTCTCTTCCTTGTCAAATACATTCTTTAGCTGCACTAACAACAGGCAAATGTTAAATCAATTAATCAACCAGATAGAACAAGTTAATACATTATCCTTTTCTGGAGGAAACAACTGCATATAAGTAATTTCAGTTAAGGAATGGTGCTTGCTATCAGGATGTCGGAGAAAACACCTCAGGTTTAGCAGCAGCAAAACTATCGAGTATCCATATGTAGAAAAATTAGATGATGTGTCCTTAGCAGAATCACCAAATGCCAACTCTAATTGGTACGGGAAGGATCTACAAGGCAAGGTTCAGAAACTGTTAATAAAAAAATAGATCTCTCAACATTACTAGCAGCAGACATCATCTAAACTGAATTATGACAGGAACAGTCTGGGAATCACAAAAGAGTAAACTGAATAGGCACACCTCTTGTAGCAATTTCACACAAGAGATAATTCCAAGCTAAGGATACTACAACTCCAAATAAACTCCAAATGAGACGGCTTCCTATTCAGTAAGAGTTAGCATTACTTAAGCTTATCTATCCATGCTTTTTCGTTCACAAGAAACACATCCCTCCATTGATGCCTACTAGTTCTACTACCCTCGAGCAGCCACTAGCAGGTTTATGTGTAGGGACACAAGACTGCTATCACGACGTATTCAGAGATTAAGCTTGCCAATTATTCACAGAAATAGCAGTAGTTAATATTGCAAAACAATAATCTCACAAGTAGAGGGTACATACTAGTATAGTGAAACTTGACTCTATGATTGCAAAAGGAAACTGTTGAGTCTGCACCAATGAAGCCTCAACTGTAGAGTCTGCTCCAATGCTGCAGACATTCATAGAACACATCAGAACAAAGGCTAATGCAGAGTTGTTCTCGTGCAGCCATCAGAACAAGCATTGTTTGTTTCTGAGAATATATCAAAACATATCAGAACAAATTGATTGGAGATAATTAATATATCACATCATTGTTAGTAGAGAATGCATGGAACATATTTTATCTTAGTATCGTGGTAGAGAATTGTTAAGATATAGCATTACAACCATTACATCATATTCTTGGGCTAACTAACTTATTACAACTTTTCTTGGGCTAACTAACTTATTACAACTTATTCTTGGGCTAACTAACTTATTACAACTTATTCTTGGGCCAACTTATTACAACTTATTCTTGTGCTAACATATTACAACTTATTCTTGTGCTAACATATTACAACTAATGCTGGTACTGAGCCCACATTTCTTCGGCTATGGCATCTCTTAAAATGTTGCCTTATACAGTGCCTAGATCATTGGTTTGGTCACCGGTTGGTAGAGCAACAAATAGTGCTGGATCGATAACATCCGGTTGATGATCTAACCATACTTCATCACCATGAAATGCTCGGATCAGATTGTGAAAGATGGCAGCAGCAACAGGTATTTTAACCTGATTTTCTAATGTATGGAATGTGGCAATTTTGAGAATGGGAAAGCGCTTCTTAAGCACCCCTAAAGCTCTTTCCACATGATTTCTCAATAGTGCGTGCCGGTGGTTAAAAAGCTCCTTTGAGTTCTGTGGCCTTTGATGCCCGGCTCCAAACTCTTTCGAATGGTATCTAACCCCTCTGTATGGAGCAAGGAAAGGTGCCTCATTTGCATATCCTCCATCAACCAAGTAAAATTTGCCTGGAGGTACCTGAAAGCCTTTGCTCATAGCTGACCTTAACACTCTTGAATCAGTAGCTGATCCTTCCCACCCACTGGAAATAAATGTGATGTTGAGGTCGAAGTCACATGCGACCATCACATTTATGCTTAGTGTGCCTTTCCTATTTCTAAAAGGGGAGTGTTTATCGGGAGATATGGAAACAGGAATATGGGTTCCATCAATAGCACCAAGACAATTCTTGAAGAAAGGATAGAAACTAGGATTTTCTTGGATTTTTGGGTGCACTTCATTAGGATTGGGAGGTTGAAGGAAGCGTTGAGAGAGTGTGGGAACGACATTCTTGAAGAAATGATTGATATGACGATGAAGCGTGTCGTTGCTGTGCCCAAAAGTCACTGCAATGTCCTCATACGAGGCGTTGCGACTCAACATGTATAGGAAGAAACCCAACTTCTCCTCAACGGTAATCCTTGTATCAACGACAATCCTTTTCCTTCTGAGATAAGTTGCAACCTCTCTGAAGATGTAGGGTTCCATCCTAAATGTCACTAGACAGTTTTTGACATGCCCCTCAAGGAGTCGACGGACCTTGATCTCTCCTGTTTCTTCTAATGTGTGACGTTTCTGCCTTACCACCCCCCCCTCCTGTAGCAGAACTCATCAGAAATAATGCAGGGAAAACAAACATCATCATGTCGTCATCATCTTTCTCCCTCCTTTTTCTAATACCATCTCGCAATGAGATACTCATTGCTGATCTAAAGCATATATAAGAGAGTATAAATAGAAGTGACAGGGATATAAACAATTCATAAGAAGTAATAGAAGTGACAGGTACCTACTGCATTATTTTAAGCGTAAAAAATATAGCTGCAGCTATCATCAAGACACATGGACTAATGAACTTTGGAACAAAAACTGTGTGTAGGTACCATCTCATAATGACAGCATGGCCAAACATATAATATGTGGGATATGGTATACTAAGTTCCCCACTTATATATCAGTCAACAATCAAGACATGTAAATGTACATTTTTCACACATAGCATCACAAGAAGTGACAGGCATATATAAATAGAAGTGATAGGCATATATAATTCATAGAAGTTCATAATCAGTTTATAATATGCATATAAACAATTCATAGAAGTAATAGAAGTGACACTAGTAATTTGGTACCTTTTGGTGTAGGCACCGGATCCCAAGAAGGAGGTGGTTCACCTTCCCCAACTCTTATTGGGGCCGGAGGAATCTGTAAAGTTAAAAAAGTTACTAATATCAGTATACAGCAAATTAACCTGCTGTAATAGTAAATGGACAGGAAGAGAGACAAAAATATAAACCTGCTGCATGCATATATACTGACAGTATAGACCATGCACTGAAACTGAAACGTTTCATGAGACTTAATTAGTTTGAACAAATAATTTTCACTCTGGCTCGATCTACGCAAAAGTACTTGCTGGCAAATGGCATTCATCAATAAGCGAAAACCAACATGCAGAAAAGGGCACTTGCCTAACTGGCTTTCATATATGCTATACAGTAGCTCCTACTACATACATGGATAATTATACTACTATATTCGCCATGAACAGGAAGCTAGAGCTCTTGCTCTTTTGACAGCCAGACAGTTAGGGATGGAATCAAAACATCCGAATTGTGTAATAGATTGATTATTTTAGATCACAATAAAATAAATTTGGTGCTAATTTTTTATGCATTATAACCAACTAATTACTGGAAAAAATAAAAAAAATTAGCTACAATTTTTTTATGGATTATTTGCTTTCGATAGAGAAAAAGGTGAAAAAACATCTGTATCTGAATCCGAATCCGAATTTCTTTTCATCATTTGATTAAAAATATAGCACACATTTGGGGTTTATTTTGTATGAATCTTAACAAGCACAATGCCAAGAACAAGAATATAAATTTTTGGATACAAAATATTATGCCCAATTTAGCTAAAATAAAAAAAGAACGGCTAAAAAATGATATCCGAATGGATATCCGGTTCCATCCCTACAGACAGTGGACCCACTTGCCATTGAAGCAAATCATAATACTGTAGTACTACTGTGAATCCATGATACATAGGACAATTTCAGATTTTCAGGTCCGGATCGGTCGAGTTAATGGAGAACCTGATCCTACAACTTTATCAAAAGCTGTTCTAGCACTAGAACTCCTGATTAAGCAATGAGATAACCACCAGTACACAAAATCAACCATCCAAGATGTTCTATCACTAACTGACGGGTGCCAAGCTCAAAAGAAAACTGACGGTTAGAGCTGTGTGTGGATATATATGTGCTATAACTGCACTCTAAAGAAAAGAAGACAACCTATACTGACAATGTAAGTGCAGGTACTCGCACAGATAATAGAAAAACAAAAAAAAAGGGTACAGACTGAAGCTATGCTTCCTATGTAGTAGTTGCAACTTGCAACTATTCTTCATTCCATTTAGAACATGTTGAAACTTTGGTACAGATATACTACTTTCTCAGATTCCGGTCCTTCATATGTAGGAGAAACTAAATCAGACTAAATTGCAACCTAGAATAAGCTTAAACACTATCGTCACTATGCAGAACCAGAACCACACTGGCTACCTAGAAGTGCAAATGAAGGACCAGTGCAAAGCCATCATGAATTCACATCTTAAGACCTCACGAAATGCCAGGCAACAGCCACCGGCCATCATTTGCCAATGCCAGGCAACAGCAAGAAAGCGCAAGTGCCAGGAAACCTCCATCAAACATGCATATTATCACAGTCTCTCACCAGGACAGCAGTAATAAGCAGCAAATACATGGAAATTTCTCTCTACATAAGATGCAATGCAGCTCCGTGCTAACCAACAAATCAATCGATTTTAAGCTAGGGAGTACATCAACAACCAAGAAGACTGAGATCAATCGATTTTAAGCTAGGGAGTGCTAACCAACAGATCAATCGAACTAATTGTTTAGTGCGGAGATATGTAAGCATGCTACCAGCCTACCACCATTTGCATATACCGAGCATATGTGACAAGCAGTCAAGCATTCAGCTCAAGCAAGCCATAGCATTTGCATGTACGTGATGATTTCATAAAAAGAAATTCACCCAATCGTGTTTAACCTTTGCTCCGAGAGAGATCTGGGCTAGGTCAGTAAGCTGATGCCATTCCATCGAAGCATCCATCCTGGCAAGGCCTCGCCAACCAGATACAACAAGCAAGAACAAGAATCGTGGGGAAGAACAAGAACAAGTCCCGGACAGCAGAGAGGGGAAGGAGAAGAGGGCGGAGCTTACCGGAGAGAAAGCGGCGGAGACGGTGGACGAGGGACGGAAGGTGCTCGCCGACGGAGATGCGCGTCGCCACGCCGTGACCTCGCGGCACCAGGCCGCCACCTCGCGCCGCCGCTTGCTCGCCTCCTGCGCCGCCAGTCGCGCCTCGCGTCTCGCCTCCTCGCGTCGCGCCGTCGCGGACTCGCGATAGGGTTCGAGCCGGAGGGTGGGAGACGGGGATTGGAGTTGTACGTGTGGGTTGGGCTCCGGAATCCGGCCGATGTTGTTTCCATTCCGAGCCGGGTCGAAACGAATGCCATTTTTCTTGTGCAGCTGGTATGGAAACGGCCCACTGAAATCCACCTGGCTTGGGCCCAATCCGGAACAAACGAACGAGGCCTAAGTGTGGATATATTCCTTGCGTCGATTCCTTGAGTAATGCTTCCTTTTGCGTCCTCCATGAATGCTTCTTTGCGTCTTCCATGAATAATGCTTTCTCATTTGCGTGCTGGGAGAGGCGACGTCGGACCCATGCATCTTCCGCCCTCATCTATATATATAATCCGCTAAATATCGCTGCTGTTTGTCAAGTCGGACCCAGACGCCAAACACAAAACTAGCCACATCAGCCTGCTCCATGGCATGCGCTCCTTGTTTCCATCAGTTATTTCAGAGCCCAGAAAAAGATGAAAACATGGGAGATACCACAAGGCCGGAAGAGCTGATGATTAGTTACCTGAAGCTTCGGAAGGCCACAAGGAACATTGCAAGCGGTCTTGCTGTCCTGGCGTTGCTGTGGTCCACCGTCGTGCTCCTCGGTGGCTTCGTCAGCATTCTGCGAGTGAAGGAGTTCTCGGTTCTCACTGGACTGAGCTTCCTAATGGCATGCAGGTAGCATAATTTCTCATCTCCGAAACACGTATATACGTACTCTGAAATCAATTTGCATCCTAGCCTCCTATATTTTTCTTATTTCTTCATCATGAAATCCAAGAGTGATTAATAGCTAGCCGGCCCAATGCAAGGCCATCTCTCTCTCGGTGTTTAGAGTTTAGACCGGCAACCTACCAAGGATCGAGTATATGCCAATTTAGTGGACTAGTAAAGTGCACGTGCGACACACACGTGTTTATTGAATAAATTTTTGACATTAAAACAAACTTGGTCGTATCTTTTTCATTAATTTTTAACAACTTTTGATGCTTCAAAACGAGATTCAAAATCTCCAAAATTGAAAGATATATCAAATATATAATACAAACTCTAATTCTTTAAATTCTTTGACATAAAATGAAAAAGCACCTCACGGAGCACGACCTCGAGGTCGTCCGCGCGGAGGGCCTCATCAGGTTCGCCGACGTCGAGCTTAGTGATCCAGACGGGCAGGTCAGTGGCAGAGAGCTTGTCGAGTGCGTCGCAGATGACCTTCCCGACCGGGTTGCTGACGTGTCTCTGCAGGCTTATGCCGCCCACCTGCGCGCCGCCGCGTTGCAGGTCGCGGATAAGGCCGATGTACTTCTCAGGCGTGGCATTGGGGGTCGTTGCTGCACTCGATGTTGTAGTCGTCGACGAAAAGCTCGGCGCCCGGGTCAGCCATGCGGCCTTGCGAAACATGAGCGCGGCTACGTCGTTGCCGAGGTGGTCGCGGGTCCAGCCATGCAGCATCTCGTTGTTGACGCAGCAGCGGTGTTGGCCTGCTGGCGAGCGGCGTGACAGTATGCTATTCTGTCACCGAAGTGAGAGGTAGCCGCGCCCCTTATCTCCTCAACCTTATCCCCTCGTTCATTTATTTTTTTAGCTCCATCCCTCTGTCCCCCTGGCGTGGCCGTGGCGGCGCACAGGCGTCACTGGTGGAGGCGCGTCCTCAGGTGAGCCCGACAGCCGGGCGGCATGTTGCTTCGCTCATCCCCTTCTTCTCCCTCCCTTCCTTACTCCTTTTATGTCGTTCGGTTCCCCAGAGGAGGTGCTGGTGTGGGTTGCCGCGCTCAGAGAGGTGTGGATCCGTTTGGCCAGTGTGTAGCCTGCTTGCAGCATAGATGTGTCTTCTTTCGTACGACTTGATCTATCGAGTGTAGTAGGATAAATTTTATTTGAGGTATTTACTTTTGCAAATCGTGTTCATCTTTGACCACATATGAGATGGCGCAGGTCTTTAGCCTAGGTAGCCACCAAATTCGGCTGCCATTTTACTTGTTATGCCAAACATCCGTAGCAAAATCTTTCTACTAAAATAAAACATGTCAACTTATGTGTTACTACATAGATGTACATATGCGGAGCTCAACAAAACTCGATGTGTCATTTTTGAATTTTTCGACGAATTACAACGCATTTGTGAATTTTCAGCCGATTCGAGGGAAACCACTAAAGACAGACACTTTGTAACTGGAACCCTGAACTTCTAAGGAATTAACCCACACCGCATGAGCATATGCAGCACTATTCATCTATGCAGTGGGAACCCTGGAGAACTTCCCTAATCATTTTTCCTCCTTCCCCCTTTTCTTCCTCACGAACAGAGCTGGGGAGCGGGCTCGAGCCGATTCCGGGGGCGAATTTGGCGCTGGAGGCGGGTTGTGCCTCCGCCGGCGGGCACTGGCGTGGGGGGCCGCGCCCTGGAAGCGTGACACGAACGGGATGGTCGCCCCGCTGGTTTCCACCCTCCTCCTCTTCCTCCGAAGCATAGCCGACGACGACCACGGTGAGGAAGGCGTTACCCGTGTGCGGGTCAACAGCGATGGCGCCCAGTGGGGTGGCGTCCGCGGCCAGGATTGAGAGGATGAGGCAGTGCGGGCGTGGGGAGTGGAGATCGAAGGCTGAGACGGCCCCCAGGGACGCCACAAGGAGGCGGCGCCGTCGGTCGTCACTCCCCCTTGATCAATTCCAGCTTCATTTGATCATCCTTTAGTTATGTTGTTAATTCCTCCATGAAAAACCCGGTGGGAAAATCTGAGAAATAATTATAGTTAAATATGTACCAAGCAAACTCCTCAAAACCATGTGGGACAAATAAGGAGTAGAACCATGATACTTTATTATTCCGTCAAGACTTGTAGTCCGAAGAAATAATAGTATTTATGTATCCATCATCTCTAAAAACCCCCATGGGGGAAAATAATGATCAGACATATAGCTTAAATCAGAATTTCCCCAAATAATCTTGTGAGAAAAAATGAGAAATATATACATATATCATGTAAACTTCTCAAAACCCCAATGGGAAAAATAAGGAAAAACCATATATATATATGTGTGTGTGTGTGTGTGTGTGTGTGTGTGTATGTTGTTCCATTTGAACTCTTACGAGGTAAACTCATAATTTTCAAAAGAACAACTGTTATGTCAAAGAGTATCATCCTCAAAAACCCTGTGGGGAAAATAGATGATATGACATAACACCTTGTGTTGATGTTGCCTCATTAAAAATTTTGAATGAGAAACCTAACAAGATAAAAACTCCTACAAAGAAAAGAGTGCAACATGATGTAGAAACAAGTTATGGATCAAAGAGGAAACTCTCCCCTGATACTTGCAAAACACTAAGTCCTTTCATACCAATCTCTTAAACACATTTGAAAATGTGGAGCAAGGTAGAGACTGTGTAAATAATCTGTATGATTAACACAATACTCATGATTTGTGATTAACTGCATGTGTAAGTTCCCCCAAGCTTTGAGTACATGGAAATCCATGAAGTATTTCCCATTTGCGTTTTGGGTACATCCATGGGCACACAGAAAACTGGGATCAATGTGAGATTTCACTCTCCGTCGATCATTTGGGTCCTCTTTGTGAGGAACTTGTTATACCCATACACTGATTGTAATTTAGTCATGAGCATTTCCAGACATTAGGGGGAGATATCAAGTAACACAAATAATGCTAGGAAATTTATGGAATGCAAGAAGCATTCCAGGCTTAGGATACGGAGCCCGATGCCCTCATTAGTTTTGTAGGCATAGGGTAAAAAATAGTCAACGTATCCTCTATGGAGGAAAAACTTAAAATATCTTAAAAGTTAGTTAGGTTAGGTTATTTAGTTAGGTTAGGTTATTTTTAAAGTTAAATTTAAATTTAAATACTAAATTCAAACTTCACTCAAAAAATCCAAATAATAAAATCCAAATTTCAGACTAGCAAAAATAATAAACCCAGATTTCAATGTAATGTTGATTTATTTCAGGAATTTGGGAGAGATTCCATAATGACACACTTATGATTTCAAACTTCCACACAATTTCAACCAAAACTTTTGAAATTACCATTTTTCAACACAAACATCACATAAAGTTACATGATGTTAGAATTTTCATTTTTATATATTTTTTACAATTTTACAAAAATATATGTCCTTCAAAAGTTTTGCAAAAATATACCTCTGTCGCCATATGAAACGGGAGTTGGGTGCTACAATACCAGAACTATCATTTCATTCGGTGGTAGGGGCACTGTAGTGCTCAACCGCCATTTCATACGGCGGTTAGTGTAGCATTGTGGACTGTAGCGAGCTACCACCGTTTGAAATGACACTAGCTCCCTTCACATTTTTTAAAAAAAATCATAACTATTTCATATGAACTTGGGTGCTGAAAAAACTTTATACGAAAATTGTAGATCTACACAGGATCTATAACTTTGTAGTTTGAATATTTTTCATTTGGAATTATATTCGTGCTCAAATAATCCATGTAATGCTCAGATCTACCAATTTTGGATCAAAAGATTGTGTTGATTATTTGAGAAGGAACATGATTGGAAATAAAAGTATTTGAACAGCATTGTAGATCTTGTTGAGATATACAATTTTCATATAAAACTTTTCTCCATCCAAGTTTATATGAAATAGTTATGAAATTTTACAGTACCCCTACTACCGAATGAAACGGCGGTTGGGGCACTGTAGCATACAACTGATGTTTCATATGACAGTAGAGATAACCTTCTAAACTATGTTTTAGTTTAATTTACTCCCAAAACTTACTCCCATTGTTCCTGTTTATAAGGCGCGGGGTGACATGGCACAGTCTTACAAATTTTACAAAAATTATGGATAAATTATTGGTCAAATTTTGTAAAGTTTGAATCTTGATATACATGCATGCCTTATAAATAGGAATGGAAGGAGTAGTTATTTGGTTCAACTTACTCCATAATGCAATTTATTTTTTTCCACACACAAGTCGAATTTCAATTTAAGACTTTGCAAGATGATAGTGGACATCATAATATGTATTGAAAAAATTCATAATTTTTCATCCTTATTTTTTAAATTTTTTGTATCTCAACAATAAATTTTATTATGAAATGTACTACCCTATCAAAAAAATGATAAAAATCATGATATGCTTTTTAACATGCCTTATAATGCATGCTATAATTTTGCAAAATTGGAACTTAAAACTCTACTTGTGCATAGAAAAACAAAAGAAAGTAAGGTGTAAATTGAATCATATGGTTTAGTTTAGGGGTGAACTGAACTAAGAAATACTATAGAGGCTTATCCAGACTTTGGTTATACTTGAGGGGAGTAATTTGGACTTTTTTCTTCAAGATAAACCCATTCAACATTTTTTTAGAAATGTTGAAATAGTGTATTATAAATTGTGATGATGTATTAAAATATTGAACTAGTATATTAAAATGTTGAAAAAATTATCATATTGGATATCATTCAATGTTTAAAAGACCTCATTCAACCATTTGAAAGGTATCAAACTATAGAACTAGTCTCATTCTTGCAATAGGTGATTCCACATGTTTGTCGAACCAATTCAACATTTTTATTGAAGTGATTCAACATTTTAAAAGACCTCATTCAACATTTCCTTCAAAATGTTGAATTAGTCTATTATAAATGTTGAAATGCCACGTTGAATAGTATATTAAAATGTTGAAATCTTAAGTAGAAAAAGTAAAATAACATGCTGGATCTCATTTTGGTTCGAACGGTCTTCAAATTGGAGCAAAAGTTTCCGAGAAAAATGCATTTAAATATTGAATTCAAACTCAACTCCACCAATCCACCAATTAACTACAGCTAGCCATGTGCCGAGTCATATGTTAGTATTTGCACAAATCTGAAGTACTACAAGATGCATTAGAAAGTTTTTTCAGAAGATGGATAGTTCCTAACCCCACTTGTGACGGTGATACCCTCCGGCAAAAGGCCTTCTTGAGCCCGGTAGAGCATAGATCCGGGCTTAGCCTATCCACACTCGCCGACCTTTATATCTTCATTTAAAACAGAATATTTCGTTCTGGTCAGCGAGATTCTATTTCTCTCACACCCATCTCTCATTTATATATACTCTTCCTCTATCCCAACTACCCATAGAGTGTCCGATGCATCAGTCTCCCTTTTCTCCCACCGAGCCTCCCTCCTCCGCCTATTCCTCGCCCCCCCCCTCCTCCTCCTCACATGTGGCGCCGATGCCCGATGGAGCTCGATTTGACAGCAGCGGCGGAGCTTCATTCCCCTCCAGTAATGGCATACGGCTCCGTCCTCCCTGGCCACTCCGCCATCTCCGTCCGCCCCCACAATCTCCCGCCGAGGAGGAGCAGGGGCCCGGCCGGGTCCGCTTCCTCCGGCGGAGGAGCACGGCGGCCAGACCTCCGGCGGACTCGGAGCTCACTCACCTCCCACCATTCTCGCGCCGCTCCTCCCCTTATCCCTCTCGGAGGCGGGCGCGCCGGCCCAGATCCGGCAGTGCGAGGGAAGGAGAGGGGGGCAGCGCGGGAGACGGGTCCCTCTTCCCCGGCGGCAGGCCTTCTCTCTGCGAGCTCCGCTCCCTCCGTGGCATCGGAGGCAGGGGCGAGCTCCTCCACTGCGGCGCGGTGAGGGGTCCCCTCCTCCCCTTCTCTCCCTCCCCCCACCGACCGGTGCACAGAGCTCCAAGGGCCGGCGCGGAGCGGAGATTGCGGCCGGCGGGACGGCGACGACGAATCGGTCGTGAATTGACGACGATGGGCGTCAGCTAGCCGCTTCCGACGCAGATCTAGACGAGGACGGCCTCGTCTCTCCGAGCAGGCCTCATCCTTTGGCCCCGACGGCGGAAGTGGGCAGCAGCAACAGCAACCTCGTATGGCGGTTCCTGGAGAGCTCGACGGTGCCCATCCTCTTCTTTCTCTCCCCATTCTTGGCCATGGCGCAGATGGCCTGCCATCGCGTGGGCCCCGCCCCACGTCGGCTTCCCCAGAAGCGCGCTACTCCGCTGAATCTCTAGGAAACGGGATCCTCCAGGAAACTAGCGTAGGCTTTCCCGTCCCCCGCTGCGGGACTTTTTCCTAGAAACCGGGACGTGAAATGGATGGCGGAGGGTATCAGTCCCCCAGTGCATCTGCATAACGGTGGATTTGCATAACAACAGGCTAGGACAGCCCCCGCCGGGAAAGGGAGAAACAGAAAATCACCTTGGAAGGTGATGTGTGCCAGTGTGAGTGTGGAGAAAGAAAGGGAGGGGCCACATAGGGGAGATCGAGGAGGCTGGTGGCGGCAGCTCCAAGTCGCCCTTGGGAGGGCAACACGGAGGTCTGGGACTCGTGTCACACTATCAAACTATCATGCATCATTTAGGGGCTGTCACATTTCCATCACATCGAGGCACATCCCCCTTCTATCACAGCACGTGCTTCAGTTCATACTTTTTTTCACAGATTTCCACTTCAATAAACTATTCATTTGTGCACTATAGTAGTTAAGGAATGTGGGACTTTATTGACGAGGGAATTACTGGCGATGTTCTTGTTGGAGAGACAAATTTTGCCATGGAGCTGTGAAGTTCGATTTATTTGGAAGAGGCACGTATCGTAGGTATTGTTAGGCGACTTCAACGGATTTATCAGGTCAGTCTCAGTGCAAGTTTCGTAGACACAATTACCTAGACTGAAAACTAGGTAACTGTGCCAATGGAGTTTCATAGTGATGAAACTCTCCTCACATCTCATGAAACTCTCGCATTCTCTCTCTTCGCTATGTCAGTATATTTAATGCAGTGAAACTTTTCATGAAACTCCATTGAGACTAGCCTCGAGAAGACTTCTTCCCTCTTCCACCCGGGTGTCTTCGAATCACCTTTATTACGCTGTTGGTACCGAAGGTGATTCTGTTATGTCCTGTGGCCCCCATTCAGTATCTGCCAGTTTTGAGCCTGGGGGTCTCAGCGTGGCGTCTCGTACAGCGAGATTATGGTGATGCGGGTGGAGATATTGCCAACCTAGCAAAACTGGCCGCTGCACTGGACATCTTCTATGCTCTAGTTCTGTTCATGAGTTTAGTCGCCATTTACTGGACAATTCTGGTGGTGATATCACACATGTCAGTCTATACGGTGGCATCAATGGTGAACAAAAAATGGGGAAATGAGAAATGGAGTTCAAACGTAGTTAAGATGTACTATACAGAAACAAGAAGGAAGTATATAAAAGACGGGGAGTTGCCCGGCAGTTGGAACTTGATCACATACGCTGTTGGCACCGGTGGAGAGCGAGGCTTTGGTACGGGCTTTTAGTCCCAGTTCAACTTTGGAGTCGGGACTAAAGGTCTTTTGTCGACGTAGCCCGAAATGGGTGCTGTAGCCGGCCCCCCCTTTAGTCCCGGTTGGTATTACCAACCATGACAAAAGGGGGACTCCCAACGGCTCTATCCGGCAATAATTGCCCCCGGTCTTTAGTCCCGGGTGGTGTTACGAGCCGAGCTCGGCTCGTAACACCACCCGAGACTAATGGCCGGCCTCCATATAAACATCGTACCTCCTTCTTCCTCCTGCCACCGTACCTCAGGTGTGGGCGCGAGACTCGCTCCTAGTTGTTGCTTTTAGAAATTGCGATTTCTAGAAACGGGTAAAAGGTCTGCACCTGGAAATGCATTTCTAGGTGCGGGTCATGGCGTCATCTGCACCTAGAAACACCATTTCCGGGTGCGGGTGACCAGGTGGCCCACACCTGCTAATCGATTAAAAACAAAAAATGTGGATGCGTTAAAAAAGCCAAAAATAGAAAAAATATTTTCTATGGGAGGGACCCCACCGGCCGGCCACCCACCCGTCGCAAGTAGCGCCGCTACGCGGTCGGCGGGGTTCGAACCCGTGACCTGCACCCTCACATAAAACCTCCTCTACCACTGCACCACACACTCATATTCATCCATATCCAGTTTTCATTCTACTCATATTATACCATAGAGAGTGTAAATCATTTTTTAGGCCCTAAACGGATTCAAATTAATAACTTGCCAACTACAAAATTTCCAACTTTCATGTTGGGAGTTTTTCCATTTGAGGTCGTTTATGAAATTTGAATTTCAAATTTGAGAGATTCAAATTTGAATTTCATTGACAATATGATTTCAAATAAAAAAGTTGTAAACTACAAAGTTTCATAACTTCTCGGGGTCTACGACTATCATGTTGAGAGTTTTTCCATTTGAGGTCATTTGAAAAATTCAAATTTTCAAATTTCAAAAATTCAGACGTACTTTACCTTGACAAAAGTAATTCAAATAAAAAATGGTTGAACTACAAAGTTATGACTTTTGAAGATGAATAACTTTTATTTTGGTCATTTGGTCATCCGCTATAGTGGTAGTAGCATTCTTCACAAATCTTATACATCTCTCATATAGTTTCATGAAACTATATAAAAGATATAGGTTGTTGCAAACAATCTCATAGTACTTAAATGGATATTTTGAAATATTAATGTCACACCTGGTTTTAGAAAAACAAACCAAATGCATACCTATATGTATGTCAGGATCAAGTTTTATACATATAGTATACATAAGTGAATAACAGTAACAGTATCACGTAAAATAACATAAACAAACTTACAAATCTATCAGAGTTATACAGCTCAATCCTGAAAATGGAGGTGCCAACTCCACAAGCAATCGACTGGGGGTGCGTACGCCTAGCATCACCATCTTCAACAGTTTCACATCTTTTCCTTCTGAGCATCAGTAAGCAAGGATGTGTACACTTATAGTTGGTACTCATCAAGGCCACAAGAAATAACCAGGGAGTGATTTAAGTCCATCTTTAAGTTTAATTAATCATGTGAGGGTCCAGGTCGCTCTTGACCGTGAGCACGGCTAATTGATTAGTTTTACACTCTGCAAAGGTTGTACACAAGTCGCGTAAAAGTCCCGAAGAACTTTAGACCCAACCATGCAATGCTTGCAAGGCACCATACCACACTACCGAGGTGTGATTACATAGGGACGTTATGAGACCTTTACAAAGATTCCCTAATGTAGGCTGCTCGCTAGGTTACATGACAGCGTAATGCATAAACCTCTCTCAAGACTGCGAAGCTACCATAGAGCAGATCAATCTGAGGGTTGGGCTATACACCAACTACCGGCACCCCCTAACCCCTTTCAGGTAAAACATACCAAACACTAAGGTTTCTAATTAATTATGCATAGTATTCTTGTAATAAAGCATAGGTAGAAGGTGGTCACTTGCCTTTCTCCAACGAAAAGCTACTCTTACTGCTCTCTCTCTCTCTTCATCTCTTGCTTCCTTGGAACTCTTCATCTTCAAAGCAATGAACAACGTTCCTTCTACTCGAAGCAAAGCATCGACACAACATACAAAGCAACAAATACAACTAAGAATAATGCACCAATCATAAGAAAAGCTTTAAAAGAGCGCACTACGGATAGGTTCGATTCTATGGTTACGCATGAACGAAGGAAATGTTGAAAACTAAATTAAGATCGAAGCTATCAAAAGATTATTATCAAACAACAAGAGACTACGTGCTTCATATGTTTTAATTAGAAAATCATGTGGCGAGAATATTTCAAAGCAAGTTATATTTAATTAAGCAAACACAATAAACTTAACTATATTTTATTTGTAAATATTCAGGTATAAGTTATGCCAAATTAACAATACTTTAGGAAGATAAAGTATGTATAAGATATCTTAGTCAAATAACTTTACATTACATGTTCAACTAAGCATATTAATATTGAAAAGATAATTATAATATCACTAAGCATATTAACTTTATTATGAAAACCGATGTTAACATCTTTTATTTAACAAAAACTAGTTATAAATAAGAATTAACCAATTGCATCATGATTAAAGAAAACTGGAATAGAACCTAATCACTTTTATTTAGAAAAGCAATGGAATAAGTATTAGTAAAGATTAACATGCAACTTTGATGTTAAAATAAGTAACAGGTGATACACATTCTAACGTACAAGTTAAGGTGAAACGAACTAGAACGATAGCAACGAACTATCAAACACACAAGAAAACCTTAAGGCGGGCTTCAGGAGAACTAGTCTACAAAGAAAACTAGGCTGAAGGGATAACATCTAGATGAGGATAAACTAGCTGGCAAAAGGAACTGATAACAAGATTAGCTCTAAAGAGAGATAGCTACATTAGATTGGATCATAAAGAATCACAAGAACATAGTTGACTCACAAAGAGACAACTGATGAAATATGACAACATAAGCTAGATGTTGATATACAAGATAAACAAGATTGGTAAGATTACTTGATAGGCAATGAGCAGCGCAAACTACTCACACAGGTAAAACTACTAAGCAAAACAGAAACTCTAATGCTATGGTTTCAGATTGAGCTAACACTCGAAAGGTTTAGAGCTTCAGATAGACGATCAAAACAGATATTGAGATAAAGCTGACAGAGAACGTCTAACGAATGATTTGCATTCATTAGAAAACAAGACTATGAGCTAGCTTTATTTTAATTAACAAAACAAATGTAAAGGATATTTCATAAATAAAATACCCTATGTTTAAATTAATGCAAATCACATTTTATTTGCAAACACCGGGGTAAAGAACCTAGTCAAGTTTTACTTATAAATGTTCACGTATAAATTATACCAATTAAACATTTACTTGAAGAATAACTTATGTGAGACATCTAAGCATACAACTTGTGAGTCGGTTTGTACTAACCAAATTATAATTAGAAACACATTTGTGTTGGCATTAATCAAGTTAACATTTATTTATAAAAGTCGGTGTAAAAGCCTAATAAACTTTTAATTAGAAAAGTTAATTAAATGTTAAACATTAAGCAAGATTAACATTAGTTTAAGAAAACCGAGATGTGGCACTAATCATCTTTTATTAATAAAAGCATAAGAAGTAAACATTAATCAAATTAACATTGATCATGAAAAACTGTGTATAACACTATATAGCTTTTATTTAGAAAAGGCATGCTTAATAGACATTAACAACAAATTAATATTAAATTAATTTTCAGAAACCATGCATGATGAAAACTCACTACTAACGTGCAATTTTATGTCATTATGAACCTAACGCAACTTGAACGAATTAAAACGGAGGTAAAACATGAATTCTATGAACAAAACAATATGATAAGGATCTAGATGTGATTAGCGATAAAACTGAAGGGCTAATAGATCTAAGATCAGGTTTGCATATGTAAAAGGGTTTGGGTTGGATCTATGTGTGAAAGGGGAATCTTTGTAGGGGGTTATGTATAGATTGGTCAAGACTCATAAACTAATCTAGAGATTACATCTATTACCAGGGATCTAAAGGAAAAACGGCCAACTCATCTTCTACCTCTGTCCAGGGGCGGACGGCGGCTCTGCCGACTCCAATCGCCGGTGACTCAGGCAGCTATGGGCTTGGCCGGGTTGCGTAGGGGATAGAAGAGAAGCAGGGGAGGTCATGGGAGTGCTCACCGCGGATCGAGACGAAGGGAGGCGGCCGAAATCGAAGAGGATGGCGGACGACGGCCAGATGTCTCCTATGCACAGGCAGCGCTCCAGCGAGCATCAGGTGACGAAGATGGCCAGCAGGTGGGCGTCTCAACGAGGGCATCCTTGTGGCGGTGCCTGCTTGCTCCAGTGGCGCTCCCGTGCACCGAGTCGAGGCGGCGGTGCCTAGCTCGGGTGCTCAGCCTCTAGACCGGGGCGGTGCTCCAGTGGTCAACTCACGACGGGAAACAGGCCAAAGGACGCGGCTCGGCGTCACGGAGCTTCCGGTGGTGTCGGCTTCGTCCATCGACACTCCATCGCTACAAATCGGCGACGACTGCCGGTGCTCTGCTCTGGCGCACGGAAGGCGGCGACGCAGAGCAGGGGCGAGCGAGGCATGGCGCAAGGTGGCGGAGGGAGCAGGGGCGTGCAGGGGCACGGGTGGCCGCTATTTATAGGGTGCGGAACCCTAGGCGTGGCGCACACGCCAAGGTTTGGCGGCGGCGGCGGCGTGCGCTCGGCCTGGCCATGGCTGCTGGCGAGATGGGCCTGCGACTGGGTTGGAGTGGACTGGGTCGGGTTCGCGAACGCGGGCTCGGCCCAAACTGATAGGATAGGTTTTATTATTTTCCGAAAATTAATTTTCAATGCAAAACAAATCCACAAGAAGTCTAGAAAATGTTTTGAGTCACGAAAAATATCCAGAAAATTCCTAAAATTCTAGGAAAATTCCCAAAGATGGATTGGAGCACAAACAATCCAAATAAAGTGTTTGGAGCAAATGAAAAGAATTTTAGAGCTTTCTAATAAATAGAATTAGCTCGAGGAAAGTGAGAATAAATTCCAGAAAAAGCTGAAAAATTCTCAGAAGGATTTGGTCAGCACCTAAACGTATTTTTTGAAACCTTTTTGCACTTATGAAACACCAAGATGCATCGGCATGAATGCAACACACATAACCATTTATTTATTTCAGAAAATCAAACAATGACTTTTTTTCCTATACTATGTTTCCTATAAAGAAAATAAATGTTGGAAAAATTTTAAAATTACGACAAAATCGTTGTTTAATTATTCTCTATATTCACATCCTGAAATTCAGGAATTTCAGGGTGTGACAATTAAACAATCTAAAATGAAAAACTTGTCAACTACAAAGTTTTAGGTCTCGTCGAATTATACAATTTTGATATATAGTTTGTCTTCATCCGAGATCATATGAAGAAGTTACGAATTTTTTGGCACATGACCATTTTCAGCAGAGGGTAATGTCATCACCTGCACCTAGAAAATGAAAATATTTCTAGGAGCGGGTCATGGCGTCACCCGCACCTGAAAATCATTTTCAGGTGCGGGTGATGGGTCACCCGCTCCCAAAAATCATTTCTAGGTGCGGGTCTAGCTGCTACAGTGCTGCACGTTTTTCTTGGATCGGGCGACAAAACCGCCTGCTCCTGGAAAAAAAACGGATGGCTCTTACAAATATTTTATGTAGCAGTGAAGCCTGCAAGGTCTCTTGCCCCTCTTGTGAAGGAATCACACGAACTCCTAAAAACAACATAGGAAAAGGGTGGGCGCGCGTAACTGCTCGATCGCTTCTCATGTTTGTTTCTCTAAATCATGTTCTAGACTATTTGTGTGAAACATGATTTTTATTCTTGCTTCGAAACAAAGATTTCCGGTTCGCCCCGTTTAGTTCGTGAGGTGGAATTTTTTAGTCCTCTTTCAAGGTCTATTAGCAGTATTAAACGTAGACTAATTACAAAAATAATTACACGAATAGACCGGAAATTGCGAGATAATCTATTAAGTCTAATTAATCCATCATTAGAGATTGGTCACCGTAGCACGACGTTATCTAATCATGATATAATTAGGCTCGTTAGATTCATCTCGAAAATTAAGGTAGGGGTTGTGCAATGAGTTTGTCATTAATTTACATTTAATACTCCTAATTAGTGTTTCGGAGATTGATGTGACGCTTGAGAGCTTTAGGCACCAGACGCCTCACAACGGAATCGCGTAAGTGTGGATATATTCCTTGCGTCTTCACTAATATTGCTCCCTTTTGCGTCCTCCGTGAATGCTTCTTTACGTCTTCCATGAATAATGCTTTCTCATTTGCGTGCTGGAAGAGGCGACGTCGGACCTTCCGCCCTCATCCATATATATAATCCGCTAAATATCGTTGTTGTTTGTCAAGTCGGATCCAGACGCCAAACACAAACTAGCCACTTCAGCCTGCTCCATGGCATGCGCTCTTTTCCTTCGGTCCCTTCAGAATCCAGTTAAAAATGAAAACATGGGAGGCGCCACAAGGCCGGAAGAACTGATGATTAGTTACCTGAAGCTTCGGACGGCCACAAGGAACATTGCGAACGGTCTTGGTGTCCTGGCGTTGTTGTGGTCCACCGTGGTGCTCCTCGGCGGCTTCGTCAGCGTCCTGGGGGTGAAGGAGTTCTGGGTTCTCACTGGACTGAGCTTCCTAACGGCATGCAGGTAACTTAATTTCTCATCTCCGGAACATGTAGTGTGTCCGCACTATGAAATCTCCGAAACTATATTTTTCTTATTTCTATCACGAAAATCCAAGAGTGATTAATAGCCGGCCCAACACCATTATATCGGTATTTAGACCGGTAACCTACCGAGGGTTAGTGAATTGGTTGGAGAAGTTTTACCGAGATCAGTAACTTGAAGGCAGATGCAGACACATTGAGCAGTTCCAGGCCACCTAGGCTTAGCTGGCGACGGCTATGGATGACAACACGCACATTACCCGTAGGTAGAGGATTTATAGACCCGCAAGGCAAACTCTGTACCCGGAGGTTGGGGAGGGAGGGACGGCGGTGGTGGGAGAGAGAGGCAGCTATGTTGGGAGAGGGAGCGGTGCATGAGGGTGAGGGGGAGTGAGCATGCGGCATGAGAGAGAGGAGCGCGTGCGTGCACGAGAATAATGAAGAAAAAGAGCGCACGCGGACGTGGAACCGAGAGATGAGTAAAGCAAATCTAATCAATTTTTCGGGTCACACCAACAATTTTAGCCACCAACCAGCAGTGATATAAACCACCATCGGCTCTTAAAACGGTTGGTTATAAAGCGTTGGTGATGTTCAATTCTACAGTAGTAGCTCAAGATTGAGGGCTATTGACACTTGTGTCGCTTCGTCTCGAAGCCTCTTCCTCCCTCTCGGCTCCTCCTCTCCTCCACCTTGGACCCCTCCCTTCCTCCCCGTCGGCGGCCTCGCCGCCGGCGGTGAGAGGGGTAGGGGTCCCCCTCTAGCTTCCAGTAGCCTATAGTTTTCCTAGTAGTTGTAGATGTAGTCTTAATGGCCTTTTCCCTTAGTGATCCGTCCTCCGTGTTCGTCGCCGCCGTCGTCACCGTCGTCCTCGCCGGTGTAGTCGCCGTCGACAACAAGGTATGGCTAAATAAACCTATCTCGCCCCCTCAAGCTCCCCCATCTTCGCCTTCCAACCCCCACTGGAGCTTGAGATTTCGCACCGCCTCCCCCCCTTTTCCCCTGGGATTTGGAGTTGATTTGCGGAGCACACCCCTAGATCTGCCTCTTGGTGGGTTGGATCTGATTTCTGGTGATTCTCCTCATCTCTTCCCCTTTTTTCGTCGGTTGTTCCGACATCCTTGCCTATTTGGCAAGTCTGATGTTGTTGAACGCTTCGATCTCTCCCAGCCGCCCCTGCTCAAGCATCTCGGTGGTTGTTCCATGGGCCTCGCCTCTTCCCTAGCGATGCTGCCTCTGTTGAACGCATCAAGATGCTCAAGCTTATTCAGCTGAGCAGGACGTCGCCTCTCCACCTCTTGTCCGGGTTTGTTGTCTGACTCTAATGGTTGTTCCGCCGTTCATATCTGTTGATGTGTATGCTATCGTTGAACGCATTAGTGTTGACACACCCCCGGATCCGTCGACTTCGAACAGTCTTTTTCTCCATGGTGGTTCTTTCTCTTATTTGCAACAGATTATCGGTGGTTGTTCCGATGAACATGCCTTCATTTGGGATGCGATTGGTGGCACTTCTTTGATCTCCGGCGACGACAATCCATCTAATTTTCGGTCGTCTGGCGTGATTTTCTTGGCCACGTCGCCCCTGCTTCCAACCGATGCTATGCGCGATCCTCTGCCCGGCTGCAAGCTCTCTCGACGCCTCTGCGGTCATCACCGGCATGTAGTCTTCGTCGAACGCATCGTGTGTTCCTCTGTTCTGGTCATGAAGGACCACTGTGTAATTCTGGTCTTCTTCGGGGACCTCTTTGTAAAAGGACTGTTTAAGTCTTAATATCAATATATATGCTTGTTGTCAAAAAAAAATTCTATAGTAGTAACACCCCGCTCTAAAATCTGCTTACGGTATGGAATGAGTCCACGTACACATAGTGTCTCTCTTACACTTTCTTCCTTGCTTAGTGTAAAAGTGTTAACCTGAAGATGCTATTTTCGAAACCACAAGGATTATAAGTTGGTCCTCACCCCCCACCAGGTACAACCACAATTGGACCACATGTATCAACAACTTCAATTACTATGGTATATTGGAGTGAGGTATTACATTCACCCACCCCACGTTAAATTATGGGAAGTATAGGAGCCCTGTAGAAATCAAGCCCCATTGACCCTATTGCTTGCTGCTACCTCGCTGTCCGTCTTCCGTATAATAGAAGATTCAACATTTTATCAGACTGAATCAACATTTCAAGAAAACCAATTCAACATTTTTTTAGAAATGTTGAAATTGTGTATTAAAAACGTTGAACTAGTATGCTGAAATTTGAAAATAAAAAATTATGAATCATATTGGATATCATTCAATATTTTAAAAGACCTCATTCAACCGTTTGAAGACATCAAACAATGGAACTAGTCTGGTTCTTGTAATAAGTGATTTAACAAGTTTGTCAAACCGATTCAACATTTTTATTGAAGTGGTTCAACATTTTAAAAGACCTCATTCAACATTTCCTTTAAAGTGTTGAAGTGGCCTATTATAAATGTTGAAATGCCAGTATATCGAAAAAAGTATATTGCAATGTTGAAATCTTTAGGTAGAAAAAGTAACATTATGGGCCTCATTTTGTTGCATTAAATATAAAGAATATCATGGTTCAAACGGTTTTCAAAATGAAGTAACGGTTTACGAGAACAATATATTCAAATATCGATTCCAAACTCAACACCACCAAACAACCAACCTCCCGCTGCCGGACACCCACCAAGACGTGGAATCTCTGCAAGATGCATAGAAAGTTTTTCAGAGTCGTATATTACTATTTGCATGAATTGGATTTCAAACATCGCAAGAAAAGAAAGTTTTTTCATGAAAATGGATAGGATTTCCTAATCCCACCTGTGGTGTACCCCCCGAGCCTGTAGAGCATAGATCCGGGTCCATGGATGGTGGATCTGTATACCAGCGGGTCAGGACATACAGCCCCAGTCACCGGCATCGATGCAAGTGGGGCGGACTGTGGGTTACCCGCACCCGCCCGCATGAGCCGCAAACATGTAAGCGGGATTAAAGCGGCAGCCCGCATGTGACCGCCGGTGTGTTGCGGGCTTTGCGGCAACCCGCATGGTCCGCATGGAGCACCACACCAGATTCCCGTTCTGCCATTTGCTGCGAGGGTGATTTAGCGGGGGTGTGGAAGCTCGGCTGCGGTCATCGACTTGTCGTAGAAAATGCAGACTCTGGCTTTCTGCATAAACATGGTGTCGCGGCAAGCATTGGAGCTTTTCTCTGCGCACTGCTGCAGCAAGCACAATCAATCTTCATGCCTCTGGTTGCCCTTTTTCCACTTGAATTATGTGCTTCGGAATAAAATTTTTACTCTAATTTGTGACGAAACTAATTCATTTCTCATGTACATTTTCTGCTATGTATTGTTACTAGCAGATTAGATCAGCTTTCATTTGAATTGCAGATCAGCTGCTTAATTTTGCTTTTGCTCTAATTCGAAACTAAATGCAGATTACAAAAGTAATTTGTAGACCTAGTAATGGAATAAATTACATTGCGGCCGTCTTATCATGCAACATTCTTGCTGGAATAGATCAAACTTTAGTCATCCATGGTCTCACTAGAATAGTCAGCACCACTGCACCGGCATCAAGGAGACAAGAAACCATTTTATTAGCTTCCCCCTCTCTTCCCTAATTGCCTTCTCAGCACTGCAGAACTGATGGACAATAATGGCAACAAGCGCAGGCACAGGCACGGGCACCGTATGGGGCCACCGGCAGCGACGAACTGACGCAGCATTCCTACTCAAAGCCTCAAAGGACGAGGCGGTGGTGATGGAGAGGGCGCACACGCAGGCGCAGAAGCTGTAGCCTGTAGGAACATGAGGCAGCGGTGGGCGAAGCTAGGATCCGGCATGGATGGCGGCGCAGCTGCGAAGCTCAGGGGCGCGATGGGGAAGCCGCGGGAGCGGATGCGCGATGCGAGGGCAGAGCGGGGGTATGCGGGACTCTGCGGGTCACCCGCATATGACTGCTTCCACGAAGTGGGCTTAGATGCGGGACTATGTGATTCAGGTGGCCAGCGGCGCTGCCTGACCCAGTGGGTTGACGGTGTGGCCCGCGCCGCTTGCATCCCTAGTCACCAGGAAAGGGAGAAACAGAAACTACCATGCATGGAAGGTGGTGGTGTGTGCCAGTGTGGAGAGGGAAAGGGAGGGGACAAAGGGGGGAAGAGGAGTTCAGCGTCTAGTGGCGGCATCGCCAAGAGCAACTCCAGCAAAACATCTACTTTAGTCCTAACTCAAAAAGTAAGAGCCGAGAGAAAAAAACGCACTCCAGCAAGGCCCCTACTTAGAGCAACTCCAGCAGACCCCCTACTTGAGCCCCTACTCAAGAAGTAGGGGTCGAAAGCAAAAAAAAACGCACTCCAGCAAGCCCCCTACTCGGCCCCCTACTTTAGCTGGGCACCTAAATGCCCCCCTTCGGCCCCTTCTCTTGCGGGTGGAGAAGGGAGCCCCTACTCGGGCGTTGGCCGGTTTTCTTCTCGCGCAGACGAATGGAAACCGGAAGCTGCCGGTGCGCCGCTCGCCTAGCCCCGTGCTGCTCCTCGTCCGCTGCCCCAGGACCTCGAGCTCCCACTGTTGCCGCCCAATCGCGACTGCTCCCCAGCAAATCAAGGCGGAGGAGGCCGCGAATCGAGCGCCGGAGGAGGCCGCGGAGCCGGAGGAAGCCTGGATCTTGCGCCCCTACCGCCCGGAGCTCTGCTCCCCCGCCGCCGCCTGGAGCTCGGGGCTCCCCCCGTGCAGTCGCATGGGGACGAGGCCGGCCGCATGGGGACGAGACCGGCCGCACAGGCCACTTCCGGCGCCTGGGCGGAGCTCCCGCCGCGCCTAGGCGGAGCTCCTGCCGCCGCCGTTGCGAGCTCGGGGAGCGGCGCGGTGCTGGCGTGGAGAGAGGGGATCGAGAGGAAGAGAGGAGGAGGGTGGGGTCTGGGGGAGAACAGGGGATTAAAAGAAGTGGCTCACTGACTGATAGGTCCCACATGTCATAGCAAAGCAGGGGCTTTCAAGTTAGGGGCATTGCTGGAGTTGGGGGCTAAATTTAAAGCCCTCAAAAGTTGGGGGAGTCCCTACTCAGTGAAATAGGGGCTTGGAGTAGGGGGTATTGCTGGAGTTGCTCTTAGGCACCTATTCTAGGGGGCAACCAAATCCACCCCTCCATCCCCTTCTCCTGCGGATGGAAATAGAAGGCCCCTACTCGGTGGTTGGTCATTTCCCCCGCGCGCCACCGAGCGGAGCCACCCCTTCTCACGGTCCCTCCCATGGCCTCCCCCGGAGCTCCCTTCCACGACCGCCAGAGCTCCCCTCCCCACCGTGTTTGCTTGAGCTCGGTCCCAGAAAGGAGAGGCCCCAGACCTATCGCAGCTAGCCTGAACCTGAGCAAATCCATTGTCGTAGGTCCAAATCCAGCTAGAACCGCCGCCCGACGACCACGTGCGCCAGGCCGGAGCTCGCCTTCTTCTGCGCCATCGCCTCTGCGCGCACCGCCAGAGATGGGGCGCCCTTCTCCCATGGTGGCGCTAGCTTGGGGGAGCGGCACCACCAGATCCACCAGGGATCCCAAGCGCCGTCGTCCGTTTCCGTGAGTGAGGAAGAGAAGGGGGGAGCCGAATCTGAAGAGGGCTCCCCCCCGGCATGGCCATGGGGTCTGAGCTCCTCGCACCTAAGCTCATCCTCTCCCGCCTCCCAATGGCACTGCTTGAGTTGTTGCCCTCCTCCGGCGGGCGCAAGCGGGATCTGGTGGGAGGGCAGGATTCGGCGGCGGAGTGGAACGGTGGTGGCAGCGTAGCGAGATGGGGGCGAGCGGTTCATGGGAAGATAGAAGGGAAAGAGTTGGGAGAGAGAGGAGAGCAGCCCCACATGTCATTATGGGGAAAAGATTAGACACTGATTTATAGACCCAACTTGTTAGAGTAAAAGTATGTGCTCAATTGTAGAGACCCTTGCTGGAGTTGGATGAAAAAATAGAACCCCAGAAAAGTAAGGAGAGCCTCTACTCAGCAAGTAGAGACCTTTGAGTAGAGGCTATTGCTGGAGTTGCTCTTAGCCCTCCAAGTAGCGACAAGGAGGTTCAGGGACTCGTGTCACACGACCAATATATCGTTCTTCATTCAATAGAGAAGGAATTTTATTTATCCCTCGCTGACCCAACATAATACGTACACAGGATGTTGGACGTTATTGACGAGGAGATTGCTGGCGATGTTCTTGTTGGCTGGGATGGTTGGGGCTTTGATTTAGTCAGAAGGTCGATTTACTTGGAAGAGGGACGTGTCATAGGTATTCTCGGGCAACTTCAACGTATCGTGGGGATCGAGGGGTGGGGCAACTTCAAGCTTCGAAAACCCTTCATTATGGTGTTAGTAATGAAGGTGCTGTTCCTCTGGCCTCTGATACCCATTCTGTATGTGCCATTTGTGAGCCTAGGGGTCTCAGTGTGGCGTCTCGTACAGCGAGATTATGGCGATGCGGGTGGAGATGTTGCCAACATAGCAAAACTGAACGCTGCACTGGGCATATTCTATGCTCTAGTGATGTTCATGAGCTTATCCTCCATTTACTGGGTACTTCTGCTGTTGGTATCAGACACCTCAGTTTTTGAGGTGTCATCACTGGTGAACAAACAACGGGGATATGAAAAATGGATCATTAAAGTAGTTCAGATGTACTATAAAGAAACAAGAAGGAAGTATATGAAAGAGCGGGAGCTGCCCGTCAATTGGAACTTCATCACATACGCTGTTTGGTTGCTCCAGTCTGCATCTGGGGATGATGATGACCATCTACGGGGAGCAAGGCTTCTAGACAAGCTGATCTGCGATAACAAGGATACTGTTTATGTAAGACAGAAGCTACTGTCTTCCAGGATCTCTGTTCAAAATCTGATCGGCATGATTGGTCTGAGAGGCACAGCTGATAACACCGAGAATAGAGAGCGTGCCGCAAGGATTCTAGCACATATTGCCAGTGACCTCAATATAGCTCACTTCCCGGGTACATTACAATGCATTTGTTCCCTGCTTGAAAGCAGCTGTAACCAATTCCGTGAGCCACAAGTTACCTGCCCGTCATTGGAGAAAAATCCTGATGAACATAGTAGAACACTGGAAACATCCAACCATCAACATGATGCCCACATGTTAGTTCCGATCCAAAACCAAACCGACAATGAACAAGAACAAGTCGATGCTCCTTCATTGTCTGCCGGGTTAGCCCAGAGAAAACAAAATTTTTTTCTTGACCGTTTTCAGCAACATGAGAAGGATATCATGGGGTTGAGGAGATATACCTATAAATCTAGAGGAGCCAAAGAACTGGTTTCTCAAGGCCTGCTGATTCTTGAGAAGCTCACGCAAGACCAAGGAAACTGTAGAGAGATAAGGGGACACCAAAGGCTGCTCTCTAAGATCACATCACCATTGAGATGCCAAGGATTTCCCAGCAATGTGCGGGACAAAACAATGGTTGGAATACAAAGCAAGTTACTCACCACAGTGGTGAGCAGGCTGCTTACCAGTCCCGGAGATGGCCCCACAAGACTGCGCCAGGAGCTGGCGAGTACCACGGAAGCTGTCAGCAATCTGATGGCAATTTTGGAGACTAGCAGCGAAGGTGCCAAAAAATTGCATCAACAAGCCCTGGAGATCCTGACGGAGTTAGCCTTTGATGATTCTTTCAAGAAGCTGGATTTTAACAAGCTTTTCAAGGCCCTGGTATGCATCTTCCTTGAGGAAGCGCCCAGCACAATACTGTAGTTCTTGTGGAAGAAGCAGACAGGAACAGAGCCAACAGACTGATAAGGGGAAAAGCAGGGGAAGCACTGGCTAGGTTGCTTCCCATTCGCATGGCAAGAGATGCTAGTGCTGTTGATATACTTTCCAGGCAAGATGCGATCCACCTATTGACCAAGGTAACCTGCTACCACTGCCTCTACATCGATTTTTCATCTTACTCCCAGTTTCTCAGATTTCTCATACTTCTGCGGTGTAGAAAATATTTTCCATTTTTCAACGGGGGTCTTGGTCAAAATATATATCCCTTATTATCCAAATTATATGTGATATTAGTAAGATACATTCTCTGTTTCTGGACTAATAACTAAGATATTCTATATAATATATAGTAAACAACTTATGTACATATAAAATGGCATCCTACAACTAGAGGCAAATTGTGTCAATATGTATCATGCATAAACATGATAATTACAAGATTTCTTACCTTTACCAAAGGTCTTCTAGCTTACTACCTCCGTTCTTTTTTATTTGACGCTGGCTAGCACAAATTTGAACTAATGGACATCAAGTATACAAGAACAGATGGAGTAGTTGGTTAGATGAGGCTAAGGTATGGTCACAACCAAGAGACCTGGGTTCGATTCCTCGTTGGAGCAAATTTACGGGACTGAATTAAAAAAATCCATGTTGGAGCAAATTTACGGGACTGAATTAAAAAAATCCTCTCGCCGGTGAATCCGGGGTTCGGGGATTTTCTAAGCCGGGATTAGGTTCCCTTCTCTTAATGAAAACCATGGGAATCCCACCAGCTTAGTTTTTTAGATTGCTGACCTTTTGTGTTAAATTAATTGTTGCAGGTATTGAATCAAATCTTATCTAGTAAAATGGGAACAACTACAGATGCAGTCAAAAGGTCAGTTACAGAAATGGGAGCCCTGATGACCAAGGTAACTCACTACATCTGCCTCTGCACCTCTTTTGATCTTATTTCTGATTTTTACTTTTGTAGTGTAGAATTATTTTTCCCAACAACCAAACACATTTAGTGGGTCACGATTAGTATCCTTCTTATCCCAATTATATGTCATTTGACCATGAACGCTCCTGTACACTATCAGGATGTGTACGAGCGTGATATTTATTCTTTCTATACAACATTTCACTATAATATAAAATAATAAATTTACCCTATATTCATTACATATGTTTAAATAAATAATAAAAAATCTATCATCACCATACAACATCTCATCCAACTAACACGACACATTCTTTGCAATCTTTTCTATAAAAACATACACAAATATGCATCTAAAAAAATTCTCATTCTTAGCTCATTCTAAAAATCACGAAATACTCTTAGTACAAAGCATAAAACTTAAAATACTAAGCATATATCAAGGGAGTATGAAATAACTAAGGGTTATTTGGTTTCAGGCCATTACAATTTCTCAAAGTTGGAGAAACGCCACTACTATTCGCGTATTTTGAAATTTGCCATTACAATTCTTGACTTCCCTCGAATATGCCACGGAATACGTATGAAGACGACTCGGGCCCAGCTGCAGGCGTATACGAAGACGTACATCTCATCGTATTTGGGCTCTCCTCTCAATGACACGCGGGACCCACTCGTCAGCATCTTCTTCCTCCTCTCATCTCCCTTCCTCCTCTTCTCATGTGTTCACCGTTCAGTGCAGGGGAGCGGGTCCGGCGGCCGGAGGGGAGGCGCGGCGGCCGGCCGTGTCTCGCGGCGCGGCCTCCCAAGATCTGCAGAGAGTGACGAGGGTCGGCGGCACGGGATCCCCAAGCGCGAGGGCGCCAGCCAGCTACCTAGCGTGCGGCGGCGGGGTCCTGCACACGAGAAGGAGCTCGCTCGCGGTGGCGCCCCGCACGCGAGGCTGAGCCCGCCCGCGGCGTCGCATCCGGCCCGGGCGCATCCCAGACGCCAGCCGCGACGGCTGCTTCATGAGCCCGCGCGCGAACCCGCCCGGCGGCGGAGGGAGCCTCCCCAACCCCAACGACTGCGCCCTGCCGCCGCCGTTGACGGTGTTGCCCTCCAGGGGCGGCGAACGCCGGTCACCGTGCCCCGCCATGCCCGCGCCACCGACAAGCGCGCTCGACTCCGGCCGGGACTGCATCTCAGCCGTCGCATCCGTGCTCAGGGACCCCGCCGCCCCCTTGGTCCTCCCGCCGCCGCAGGGGTCCCTGCTCCTCCGCCCAGATCGAGAGGCCGCTACGACCTCGGGCCTCGCACCTCCCCGACGGAGGGAGCAGCAGTGGGGCAGGGCGGCCTCGCGGCTCGACGGCGGCCGGTGCCGGGAGCCCATCCGGGGGAGAGAGCAGCGGGAGGGGCAGGGAACCCGTCCGCGCGGAGAGGGAGGGGCGGAGCGGCAGGGCAAAGGCAGGGGCCGCCGCCCTCGGGGCAGAGAAGGGGAGGGGCCGCCGAACTGCGCGAGGAGGGGCGCGGCGTGCCGCCGCGGGTCGCGAGAGGGGCGCGGCCGCAGGTGAGGGGGTGGCCGGCTGGGGATGGAAGAGAAGGGAACAGAGATGGCTGAGTGAGAGAGGACAGGAAGAAGAAGATGATGCTGACGAGTGGGACCCGCGTGTCATTGAGAGGAGAGCCCAAATACAATGAGATGTACGTCTTCGTATACACCTGCAGCTGGGCCCGAGTCGTCTTCATACGTATTCCGTGGCATATTCGAGGGAAGTCAAGAATTGTAATGGCAAATTTCAAAATACGCGAATAGTAATGGCGTTTCTCCAACTTTGAGAAATTGTAATGGCCTGGAACCAAATAACCCAATAACTAACCTCTAGACCACTTCAATGAATGAAATCGTGGAAAAATCTTCACAAATCGGGCAAAAACTCCCCTAGGGTGACATGGTGAGGGGGAAGCTCGAGCTTGAGGAGTGGAGAGGGTGAGGCTCGGACAGAGCAAGAAGATGGTGAATTACAGCCGTTGCACATTAGTACCGGGTGGTATCCTACCCCGGTACTAATGTGTTGACCTCACATTAGTACCGGTGCCACATTAGTACCGGTACCTGAGCCAGCCCAGTACTAATGTGGGTCAAGGGCCCTCCCTCCCCACCCGGTACTAATGTGCTTTTGGGCTTGGGACAAATGCTCGATTCTCTAGTAGTGATCTTTGGAAACAATAAGAGTTCCAATGGGTTCTTTTTTTTAACCATATCTCAAATTAATTCCGCTTCCAAAGATAATCAAACTCGAGCCACCAAGGTGCTACGCACTCGAATCAATAGGCTATAGCGCCCACATCTTAAATTTTTTTTAAATAATTCATTAACTCCTTGCAATAAATTTTGTATAGATAAATATGCATAATTATGTTATTGTAGGTATTCAAAGAAAAAATGGGGGAAAACGTGCGCACAAAAGATGTTACAAAAATGCAAAACCAAGTGGCCGAGGAGGTAACCCGCTGTATACTACCTCTCCCTCTGTGTTACTTCTAATCTTATTCCCAATTTCTTAGATGTCAATATCTCTTACTCCTATAGTGTAGATATATTTTCCCCGGCAGTTTAAACACATTTAGTATCAACATTAGTTTCACTTATCCAAATTATATGTCATTTCTGTAAAATAGGTTCGAATTGTAATATTATTATTTTGCAAGGTAAGTTTGTCATTGACATCCATTTTACCTCTTGTACATGCATTAGATTAGATGTGCATATGAAATTACATGTGGCCATCTCAATTTGTTTATGTAATTCATAAAAAAAACTTTGTCCGTGGGGAAAACTCAACATGAGTCGCCACCAAAAAATTGTCACGAAAGCAAGGGGATGCCACCCCATGTGGTTCGGACTTAACCAGTGCTTTGAGGCCCACCTAGGGGTGGGCGTTCGGGTTACCCGATTAGTTCGGGTCGGGTAATTCGGGTTTTGAGAAATTCGGGTAATGAGAATCATTACCCGATATCAGCTCCAGAAAAACACTACCCGCAAATTCGGGTACCCGCAAAAATCGGGTTCGGGTTCGGGTTACCCAATTTACCCGAAATCTATAATCAAAGTATACACTCAAACACACATAATTTTGCATAGACTAGTAGTTTGTGTTGAATTTCAACTACAGGTTGAGAAGAATAATATATTATAGTCACTTGTTCAAATTAAGAGAATTATATTCTAGTAAAGTGACAATTTCAAGTATTCAACTAACAACACGTGAATAAATACAAAGACAAAGGCAAATTTCGGGTAGTTCGGGTACCGGAGTGTATTACCCGAATTACCCAAACTAATTTCGGGTAATGACAATCACTATCCGAACTTGGGATCGGGTACCTCGGGTTCGGGTAATTCGGGTTCGGGTTCGGGTAATTCGGGTACGGGTAATGGGTATCGGGTATTTTGCCCAGGCCTAGGCCCACCCCACGACAAGCCCCTACACAAGGAGCCGTTCACGCATGCCACCTTATTTAACTCCTTCCACTAAATTACAAGATAAATTGATATCCTTGTTTGTACTAGAGATGAGTTACATCAATCTAAATCATGTTTAATACAATTATAAGACTGCTTTTGTCATTGCAGGTGATCAATCAAATATTATGTAGTGAAGTGGGAACAATCGCGGATGCAGCCCGAAGGGCTCTTACAAGAAATGAAAACCTACCCACCAAGGTAACTACCTTTGCCTATGCATTGCTTTTGTCTTATTTATTAGTGTAGAAATATTTTCCTCAATAGTTCAAATGCATTTATTGGGTTATTAGGCTAACTGCAATAGTACACCCTAAAGCCTCATGGACTTATAAAATAGGGGAGATGGGGTTCAAAACGACCTGCAGCGATAGACCCTAAGCACCCCCTACCATCCGGGACGAGCTCCACCTCCCCCTCCGCTCCTAACCCCCGCCAGCGCCCCTTCCCACTTGGTCAACATTGTGGAGTGGAGGAGCATCGAGGTGGCGAGGGAGACCAAGGGGACGGAGCGAAAGAGGTGCCCGGGGAGGATGTTCTCCTGGTGCGACGAGGGGTAGGGACGGCGTCGCGGAGATGCTCGCCAGCGCTCCGCGACGTCCGTCGGCAGCTTCTTGCGGGGCAGTGTGGAAGCCAGCGGCGTCGCCGCCATCAGTGTCCAACACTATCCAACGCCTTGAACGGGTGCGGCACCACCTTGAGGCAGAGCGACGTCGAGCACGACAGCAGCACCAGCAGGCCCCATGGCCATGTCGCTTAGTAGTAGGTCCTCAAAGACGGTGGCGAGCAGTCGTGCCCGCTTGGCCACCGATGCAAAGACCGGCTGGGGAAGCTAGTCGTCACATGCAGCTCACCCACCTCGGCGTCGACATCATCAAGGCCCGTTTACGCTCACCGTCGATGGTGTCCGCCGACGTCTGGGGGCAGCCAGCGGCCGGGATGAGCTCCGGCGGAGAGAGCTCACTAGGCCACCGGGGATGAGGTCGCCTCGCTCCGTGCGCGGCTCGATGAGGCGGAGGTCAATGTCACCTGCGTCGAAGGTGGTGGCGCCACCTTCCTCAACGGCATCCGGTAGAGGCTCGGGAGCCAGCAAAGGCCCGCGCGCTCGAGGCCAGGGAGTCGGCAGGGTGTCGCGACGGTGGGGAGAAGACTGCGGGGAGAAAGAGGAGCAGGTGGATGGGCTGCGTCGATGGGGGTGGGGTGGTATGGTTGGGGAGGGGAACATATAGGATAGGATTGAATATTCCTAGGAATAACATTTTGAGGGTGAAAAATAGAGTCTACCGCTACATTGCAAAGTTAATTAGACGGTAAATTTTTTTAAAGGGCCCTCCAAATACTCTTTTAGGGGATGATTTTTAGAGGATACCTTTGCAGATAGTCTTAGTAAGAGTAACTCCAGCAAACCCTATAAATAACACCATCCCAAGTTGATAGGGTCAAGTAAAAAAAATAACCCTCTGCTAGGCTTCCCATTTGGGAGAGGCCTTCAAATTTCCTTGGGGGCTATTGTTTGAGGGTTATTGCAGGAGTTACATGCCATGCATTTTAATGTGGTGATTCATAAGTGTAATATTATAATTTTTCTAGGATTTTTTTCGACCAATATCCATCTTAGCAGTTAACTGGCACTTGCATACATAAGAATTAAATTACAAGGGGCGTACGTACAAAATTACAAGGGACCATCTTAATTTGTTCAAAGTAACTCACTGACTTCCTTCCAATAATAGTATACTACAATTTATATACAGACAAAATGACGTCCTTTTGAACGAGACCTGAGCTGCATGAGTCTGCATCATGTATGATACACGGCTATAATATTACTGATCCTTTGTGTTAAATTATATATATTGTTGCAGGTGCTATATGAAATATTATCTAGAAAAATGGAGACAACCGTGGTTGGCATTTTACAGCCTCTCATTCAGGGAATTAATAAGCAAACTGAGGAAAGAAAATTCCTGGCAGCTATATTATCTGTCACTGTGGTTATATGCAACGAAAATGTGATCAGTAAAGAAGAGTTTGCTCGTGCCATCCCTGAAGATGCAGCACTGGTGAAGAAGCTCAAGGAGATACTAAAATTAAACAAGCACAGCACAACTGAGTGTTTGAGAGTAGTGAAGCTTACCTGCCAGGTGGTGATAGCCATGATTCAAGTCAAGCCCAGCTGCATTGCACATTTCAACGAACAAAATTTCAAGGAAGAACTAGCTGAGGCTTTGGAAACCATGTCGGATGTTGATGAATGCATGCTCTTCGCTGGGAATGATCGTGATGAGGTGATCAAGCCAGCAAGGTCTCTCGTTTCTCTCGTGAAAGAAGCACAGGAACTCCTAAACACACAGCACAAGAACATGGTAATTGATATATCTGCTTGACAAAGGGAACGCTGTTAAGTATAATATTGGGTATATATGCATGCACTTGTTTGTGTCAAGGACGTACTTTATAGTTGAGTTGTATTCGACCTATCTATTTGTGTGAGAAAATAAAACTGTGTATTTGTGTTGTTGTTCCAGAACTAAGATTTCCAATTCTTGTTGGCAATAATATATTTGAAGTTATCATAATATATTTGAAGTTATCATAATATATTTGTCTACAGATATAAAATATGCAATCATCACAAAATTAAAGTACTCAGTGCATACTACATATACATATTAATCTATATCTAGGAAAATACAGTGACTCTAACATTTAATCAAGGTTGAATACTAAATCCATTAGCCTCTAGTTCAGAAAGTGTACTTTTCTTCACTATGGTGACAAACGACATCATTAGACCAAATGCCCTTCCATCATGTAGTCAAGGATTTCCAAGCTGAAGTGGATTGGATCAAAGTGTATGATTATTATCATCTGTTGCTATTTTTCAACTATGTCATAATGTCTATTTCTGGTGAGCATGCTGAGTTTTGTAAGCACTTAAGAACCCACACTTGATTCCTCGCTTGAAAGTGACTAGCGCCGCTCTTAGCAATCCAGAGATAAAATATGGAATCATCACAAAATTAAGGTACTCCGGGCATACTACTAATATCATATGGCTGAATACTCAATCCATTAAGAGCAATTCCAGCAAGGGCCCTACTTGCCCCAACTCAAAAAGTAGGGGCCGAGAGCAAGAAATCAAACTCCAGCAGATCCCCAACTCCGGTCCCAATCACTGTTCACACCCCCTACTTCTCCCCTCCGGCCCCTTCTCCCGCGGATGTGTAGGGAGGCCACTACTCGGTCGTTGGGGCTGTTTCCCCTCCCGCGAGCGCACGGAAGCCATCGCCGCCGCGCCGACCTGTCTGCACCGCTCCCCTGCCTCGCCAAAAGGCCCGCCGCCGCCATTTGAACTCACTAACGGACGAAGAAAAGGAAGGGAGGGAGAAGGGAAGAAGGGCGTGGTCATCTCACCTCGCCGTCGAATCGAGCCTGCAAGGTGTCAAATCGAGCACAGGAGCCGTCAAATCGAGAAGCCATGACCCAGCTTGGAGCGCCGCCGCTCCGTCGGGACCCCTCCGTCGACGGCGGCAAGATCTCCCCCACCACAGCGCCACCACTCGGTCGCCGCTGCCCTTGCGCCCGAAGCAGGATGGCAGCACTGGCTCGAAGGAGCGGGCGGCGGGTTGACGAGCGGAGCACGGGCCAGGGAGCGGTGCCGCCGGATCCGCCGCTCCATTTCGCCCACCGTCAAGCTCCGGCAAGGCTCCTGCGGGGCGCTCGACATGTCGGCCATTGGCGTGACCCCGGAGATCCGCCAGCCCCGCCGAAAGCTCCACCCCTCTTGGTGCCGCTGCGTGCTGCTCGAATCTCCTTCCGGAGAGGAGGCGGCGGGCGCACGGCGCCGAGACCGGCGCCGCGCTATGGGGAGAAGTGGGAGGTAAAAATAAAATGAGAAATAAGAAAAAAAAAAGTAGAACCACTGACATATTAGTCCCACGTGTCATATGGTAAGTAGGGATGAAAGTAGAGTTAGAAGCAAAATCTGCACCTCAAAAAATCAGAAGGCCGTACTTAAGTAAGTAGGGGTTCAAATAGGAGCCCATCCAAGCAATAATCAATTTTTCAATTGTAATCAAGATTTTCAAATAGAGCATGTGTACAGATTGCCTCTGGGATGGCTCGTGCAATCAAATATTTTTTTAAAGAGAAGTGACATCGTATTTCTGTATGCAATTATTTGTTAAAGTGAAATTTGATAATCAAAACCAAAGTTTAGGGGTGATTTGGGGTTTTCCAAAGAAGAAAGGGTTAAAAAGGGAATACTGGCTAGCGCACGATGACAAATTTTGTGAGCCGTGCCAAATCAGTCGCAAATTCTGAAAATTTCCCCAAATTCTACAGCGAAATCCTGAAATTCCACTCAATTCCATTCCGTCCCCCACTCCGGATGGAGCTGAGCGGCGGAGACGGCGAAGACGCCCCCAAGCGTGCGAAGCTCTCCTCCGGCGATGCCGTCGGCGGCGGCGGCGAGGACTCCCTCAGCGCGCTCCCCGACGACGTCCTCATCCTCCTCCGCCTCGGCACCGCCGTCGCCGCCCGAACCAGCGTCCTCTCCCGCCGCTGGCGCCGCGTCTGGACCCTCCTCCCGAAGCTCTACTTCCCCGTCGCCCCCGAGCCCCACCGCTTCCGCGACGCCCTCGACGCCCACGAGGTGCCCCTCCGGGACCTCCTCGTCGACGCCAGGGGCACCACTCCCGAATCCCTGGCGGTCTGGCTCCCCGCCGCCGCGCGCCGCGTCTCCGGCGACCTAACCCTTCTCAGCCTTGATTCGGTGAAAGACGCCGGGGAGGAGGAGGAGGCTGCGCAAAGAGGCGCCTTTCAGCTCCCCTGCTTCGAGAAGGCCACCTCGATCTCCTTCATCCTGGGGTTCCACGGCCTCGCCATGCCACCCACCGGCGTCTTCGCCCGGCTCACCGGGATCTACCTGAGCCGCGTCCGGTTCCACGGCCCGTGCGCGCTCGGCGACGCCGTGTCCTCGCCACGGTGCCCGTGCCTGCAGAGGCTCACCGTCGAGGACTCCAGTGGACTGGGCAATCTCGCCATCAATTCGGTCTCGCTGCTGCAACTGGAGCTCAGCAACCTGCGCGGGTTGTGGCAGGTCAATATTGTGGCGCCGGTGCTCACAGCGCTAACTGTGATATGCTGCTTCCTCAACGATGATACTCAACCCGTTGCCAACATCTCAGCCCCTCAGCTGGTGAGCCTCGATTGGAAAGATTCCTATGATCCGAGCTCCGTCCGTCTTGGCAAGATGGCACATCTCCGATGGCTGGGCACCATTTATTTTGTATATGGACAAGATGGCGCTAGTAACAACAACTCCTGTTTGACGCTCTTGCAGCGCTTTGAGGCCGTTGAAACTCTTTGTCTCAAGCTAGCATATCTGCGGGTGAGATTACATCTTCTCTTATCTGAAATTATGCCATCGCAGTATCATACTGATATGTCATTGTAACATCATTGGTTACCTGGGTACAGTTTGGAATTGGATAGCAAGACCCATTTTTCTGTGACATGCCCACCAAGAATGGTCCTAGGCTACGACACTGTAGAATTCGCTCAGCCATGCATGAGTATTCGTTTAGAAAAACTTTATGTTGAAGCAAATGCCCTAATTAAATTAATGTACCATTTCAACTGTTTTCTGGATGCGATATGTAGAGTTATATAGTTGTCCTTGTGGTGGTGGTATTCATGTTGAAATATTTTCACTTGTTTTGCCTTGCAATGTTGCTGAGCACACTCAATTATCCTTCTTTTCCAATATATCTAGCGATACACGAGATTTGTAGCATTCTCTAGACAACTAACTATTAGAACTGTTTTTGTGGCTCGAAATGGCTATAGGTTTCGTATAAGAAACCCAAAGTGAGCTAGATAGCTCAACAATTTCCTGCTTGCTCACAACAATAGGCAGCTTGCGATAATCACTTGAAGTTGTGATATGTTTCTCTCTTTCTAACTTTCATGTATTACTTGTTCTTTTTACTTTCTACTATGGACACACAGGAGATAGAGAACTATCAATACTTGATGGAGGACATGACGGTGCTCCCTAACATTACATTTCTGTATCTGGTTGTAACTGCAAATGGACATGCCTTTGGGGCTAGCTCATTCCACGCTCTCAGATTGTGTAATGGTATAAAAAGAATGGCCCTGCTATTTTCTGCTCCTACTAACTCGGAGGTAAAACTGTCCTTTTGAATGGGGCAAAAGCTATCCCTTGTTTATCTAATATTCCTTATAGTCAAAAAAAAGAGAAGTGGCATTTGGGGGGTTTTGCATTTCTCCCCCTTTTTTAACATGCTAAGGCATATCTATGGTAAATATGTGGCCTATTTATCTCCTATTAATGAAACTTTAATCTATAAATTTAACTCAGTGATATACTATTTGTGCTGTAAATAGTTGTTATTTTAGTTGTCAGCATGTTTGAAATATGTGGTCATGTAGCAGTGATCAGAAATTTGACTGTGTTGTTGAATGGCAGTTTGACAGTTCAGTTCTGTAATATAAATAGCTGAGAGATAATAATATGGCACTGGAAAAAGTTGAATTAGTTGTTGCTTTAGAAGTTTAGATATACTTTTTCTTTTAAAAAAAAACTTTCCTTACATCCATTGACAACATATGCCCTAAGGTTAACTCAATTTTCTTGAATTTGGACTGCTGATTGCATGTTATGGTGGTTTGTGGGATTTTATAAAAGAAATTATGCCCTGATGATATATTGGCATATCTCAAAAGTATCAAGGATTCTGTCAAATTAATATTTCTCTGTTTTTGTCAGTCATAATCAGTTAATCTTATTAAGTCGATATACTCTTTGTGTCAGGCACAAACTGTATGCCCATCAGGTTGTATCTGTCATCAGCCAGCAGAGTGGGAAACTGAGGGACTCTCATTGGATCATCTTGAAGTAGTTGAAATCAGTCACCTGAGAGGATCTGAACATGAAGTTGCTTTTGTCAAGCGGTTATTCAGTTGGGCGACAGTGCTAAAACAGATTAAAGTAACTTTCTACTATTCGATCCCTGAAATCAAGGCGAAGGAATTGTATCAAATGTTTTGGAGCTTCTCTAGCCCAGGAATATGCATGACATTTTACATCTATCGAAAATTTAGTAAGGAAGTATATGTGCCTGAAGACTAGTGCACCTGGTTGTTACTTTTAAGTTTAAGCACTTATGGTTTGTGTTTTCTCAGTATGAACTGCACTGCGTGTGAACTGTGAAATGCTAGCGGATCTTTATTATTTTGTTGGTCTATCTAGTGATTCTTTGTTCCTGGTTGCCGTTAAACATTTTACATAGACAGTCACATGGTAATTTAGAGCACTGATAAAATATTTCCACAAATGTAAAATGCAAAACCTGACCTGTTTTGTACACAGGTAAGCCTGTGGGCCTCTGATATTTTGGCCAAAAATGAATAATTAATGATACAGCGAAAATATGATTACACGGTGCCGCGAAAGCAGCAGAGCTCCAGCTAATTCCTATTGGCTGAAAAATTGGGAACTTACAGTTTTACATACAACTAGACCTATTCCTATGTTACAAAGAAAATGCCATCAACAATTTCTGAGACACTTTACATCCGTGCTTTCACAGATCTCTCATCAGAACCCTTGTAAACTGTACAAATTCATATGGTTATGTATCCTTCCTAAAGAATGGTTAGTCAAGATAAGAAGCTGCATCCTGCAGATGAAACGCCATAGAAGCTCCGTCACCCACCGGGCTGTTAGCCGAGTCCTTCTGGATTGCAGTGCTTCTTGAGCAGTCAGGACCTTAATTGCACAGCACCTTTAGACTGGAACTGCAACTGAGAGAAGTGGCACTCTAAATGGCATGCAACACCATCCACTATCAGAACAGAACTTCCTTCCCATTAGGCCTTGGCAATGGACTAGGCTGTGGGTTTGCACCTGGAAAATGCATGGGGTTCACAAAATTTGCTGCTAAACTGGGATTGTTGCTGAAACTTAAAGGCCGAGGTGAAAAGTTTTGAGTAGCTTCCTGGATTGTTAGTGGGGCCAGCCGAAAAGTTGATTCAGACCTAGCAACTCTGCTTGGTTCACTGGCAACAAAAGAAACTTGTTAAGATCTAGTGATGAAAAACTAGCAGTTTATTTATCCATGACAGCACAACGATAATTCAAATGGAACTACTCACATATTGGTATTTTTTACTTTCACGCTCGAGTCACTCTTTGAGGTTGATTTGTTGTCTCTTGAACTGTGAGCAATATCCTGAAATGCAGCAGTGGCATCATATGTATGCCATTCTCAGGGTTATTTTTAACCCTCATTGGTCATGCAAGAAAAGAAAAAGGTACCTACATTGATTTTAATCCCTGCAAATGAATGTATGGATCCATGTTTGTTATAGTGACTTGAATTGCGGATGAATGGATGATCCAGCAGCTCACTTGCAGTTGGCCTCTCTGCAGGATTCCTCTTAAAACAGCATTGCAGAAACTCTTTGCCCTCATGGGACAAATTTTCTGGAATTGGTGGGTCCTTATGTAAAACCTTAAACATCGCGGCAGGCTGTAGGACAAAAGGTGTAACTTATAATAAGGAACTTTAGAATCAAAGTTTTCTGTATATACCAAGAAAACCAGTGACAAATAAAAGCATGCAAGGTTGTAGTGAGCGAGGTTAAGAGGTGACTAATGACTCTACCAAGAGTATGCCTGTCTCACCTTTATATGCATAATAACCCAACTTTGAAATTTCTCTATGACAGCATAATCAGACTATCTAGATCCAGTTTCTTCAGGCATGAAAACAAAAACTTTATCACGCTAGGCTTTTTCCTGTATAGAATGCAAGGCATCACTGACATGATAGTTTCACACGTTCTTGAGGTTTTGAGCAATCAGACGGCATCATCTGTTAAGCAAATGTACATAGGACTATTTGCATAGCGAGCATGTAACTCAAGTACCACCTCAATACCAAAAAAAATTGTTGGCCAAGGATCCCGACGACTATGGGGCAAATATTGTAAGTCTGCAAGACTCTAACGAGAGGAGCTCAGAAGGCATGGCTGAAGGGCAGAGCCTTTGGAGAATGATTTGCGTAGACTTTTTTAGGAATAAAGAAAAAAGTTATCCTGCATAATGGAAATATCAATATGCCCTTCTCCAAGTAAAGAGTTTGTGCCTTAATAACTTGATTTAATAGGTAGAATGCAGTGCAGCATGAAGTAAATAATCTTATTCATGAACATCACGTGAAGGGTAACAGTACCACAGCAGCCTGCATATTAGAGGGGAGGTGCTCCATTTCAAGTGAGCTTAAGCAGACTAGGAAGACTTAAGTCATGCAATGCATGCTGTAGAATTTACAAAATACAAGCATGCTTCAAGTCATTAACTCATTACCCCTTCAAGATCACTCCAAGGAGGTTTTCCATCAAACATTTCTATGATGGTGCAGCCAAGACTCCATATATCAACAGCGACATCATAGCCTACATCTTTCATTAGTGTAGCCTGAACCATCTGAAGAAGAAACATAATTTTGTCAACACAACACTACAGCTAAATTTATTAGTCACAATCATGTTAACTAATTTTGATATGAAAATTAAAACATGAAGTAGAAAAATAATGTAGCAGGCTCATTTGTGACAAAATATTGGCTTTCGAGGGAGGAAAAAATGCTGTTGTTTTATTTTGTACATGTCTATCACTGCCTGCCTAACTGTCCAGTTGTGAATCCATGTACATAACAGTACTATGTGATTGCAAAAATGAAGAAAACCCCATATCTCATCATCTTAAGATCTGTTACTATTCCTAAGTTGCCCATACTGAATTTAAGCAGCCAATGTGATAGGCTGTGGGCTCCCACTGTACTTTGCAGTTTCACTAAGTACAGAGCTTCAAAAAAAACACTGGGCTCACACTGCAATTGACAGACCAGTGTTAAAAAGAGGATAATGTTAGATAAGAATTATAGTACTATTGTATCATGCACCATTACAAACTCTATAACAGATCAAAGGAATTTTTTGGATATGTTTTGTATAGGAAACTAGGTGCTTAGTCGCATGAGAAGTTGGTAGTAATACAAGCCACAAGGAATATCGAAGAATACCTCCGGTGCCATCCAGTACGGAGTTCCCTTCAGTGAAAGATTTGGAGCTGCGGTACTTAGCTGATAAAAGGACAAAATACTGTCAACAGTGCCACATGAAAAATGTTACTGAACTCCATATGACGCTACTCACATGTTTGGCCATTCCAAAGTCAGCCAATTTGACTACACCTTGAACATCAACTAGTAGATTTGCTCCTTTGATATCCCTGCAAGTGTAGATTTTTATTTACCTTTCACCTAAAGACATTTTAAGGAAAGTTTCTCCTAAAGCGTTTTATGTGGGAAAATCTAAAATAGCAAAGTTTACTGATAGCTCCCAAGCAGGCAGAAGAAGCATGAAGAAATCCACGAGTTAACATAACAGTTGACCTGGCATTAAAAGAAATTGCATTTGAACAATGACAGAGATTTGCACACCTATGCATAATCTTTTTCCCATGCAAAAATGATAGACCCCTTAGGATATGGCGGGTGAAGTTGCGAACAACTGATTCTGTCATTGCTCCATAATGTTGTTTGACATACTTATTAATTGAACCCGGATGAACGTATTCCAGGTAAATGTAAAAACGGTCTTCAATCTGCAAGACTCCGCAAATATCACATGATGAACTAACAAGCAGAGTTACTTAACTCAGAGTTACAATGGGGAACTTACAATGTCACTGCCATAATACTGCACTATGTTTTCATGCTTAAATTGGCTTAAGAACTTTATTTCCTGAAACATATGAAAGTATGTCAGCAAAGGCTACTGTAAAACTTGCATATAGATCATTAGCCATTACAGAGGAGGAAAAGGGGATTTCACTGAACCACTATTAAAAATTACAAGGAGAATTCAGATGACGCTCTCATATAGATGGTATAGCTGGAGTTGTCTAGATATACCATACAGATGCTGCAGGTAAATATTCAAGACACAATATACTCAAGAAGCTATTGGCTTTTCTTGGCATAACTATAACAGCATAGAAAACTATTCAGAGGGAACAAAAGGTGCATACGAAAATTCAAATATTAATTAAATATTACTGATATGGCTTAATGGCTGATGAATACTAATAGCAATTAGCAGATTGATCAGGGCTACTCGCCCTCCCTAGGAGGCTCTGAGTTTAGGATTGATCTACTGCTTGATTTATTCCTCAGGCGCACAGGCCCCTTAAGTAGCCACAAAACTCCTAGCTAACAACCAAACTAGCTAACCAATTCTCCTATTGGCCGGCGGCCAAGCTTATCCATGGAAAAATCCTAACAAACTCTATCTACTCACTATCAGGCGCCTGATCCTGCAGAGTCCAGCGCCTGAACTGTCTCCCAAACATGGAGTCCATAACACTTCCACCCGCCTGACTAAAAAGCTCGTCCTCGAGCTTGAAATCTGGATACCGGTCCTTGAAGTCTTGCACGTCCACCCAGGAAGCATCAGCAGCGTCGAGGCCTTCCCAGAACACCAGCACTTCCCAGGATGTGCCTGTGGGTCTTGCATGCTTCACACGGGAGGGTACTGGCAGGGCGCGACCATGGTTGATGGGTGGTAGGCGAGGCACAGCAGTAGGAGGAGTCCCCTCAAATTTCTTCAGAAACACGACATGGAAGACATCGTGTATCCTGGCCTTGGGCGGCAGCTGTAGGCGGTACGCGAGGGAGCCAACACGTTCCAGCACTTGGAAGGGGCCATAGAACTTAGGAGCGAGCTTAGCGTGGGTGCGCTCCGTGATGCCGGCCGCCGCCTGGTGATGAAGACGTAGCAGAACCCAGTCTCCCACGGCGAACTCCACATTGCGGCGGTGTTTGTCATGCTGCTCCTTCATGTGATCCTGGGCCTGCAAGAGGCGCTCCCGGATTTCACCCAGGAACACGTCACGCTGCTGCAGCTGCTTGTCCACTGCCGCAACACGAGCGAGGCCCGGGGCGTAGGACATCAAGGTCGGCGGATCGCGACCGAAGACGACGCGGAACGGGGTGGACTGGAGCGCGGACTGGTAGGAGGTGTTGTAGCAGTACTCCGCCCATGGCAGCTAGCGGAGCCAGCTGCGAGGACGGTCACCAGCGAGGCAGCGGAGGTAGACGCCCAAGATGCGGTTGGTGACCTCTGATTGGCCGTCCGTCTGTGGTCGGAAGGCCGAGCTCAGGCGCAGGGTGACACCGGCGAGGGAGAACAGCTCTGTCCATAGCTTGCTGGTGAAGAAGGGGTCGCGGTCGCTCACAATGGAGCAAGGGAACCCGTGCAGCTTGATGATGTGGTCGAAGAATGCCTGGGCGACGGAGAGCGCGGTGTACGAGTGGCCCAGGGGGATGAAATGCGCCATCTTGGAGAACCGATCGATGACGGTGAGGACCACAGACTTGCCCCCGACCTTCGGGAATCCCTCGACGAAGTCCATGGCGATGTCGCTCCAGACGGAGTGCGGCACATCAAGAGGCTGGAGGAGGCCGGCCGGGTGCAGGTGCTCTGTCTTGTTGCGCTGACACACCGCGCAGCCGTGCACGAACTCCCGCACGAGCTTGGATGCGCGGGGATTGTAGAATGACTCGCGGAGGCGAACGAGCGTCTTCTGTGTCCCCTCATGTCCGGCGCCATGGGCTGTCGCCAGGAGCTGCGGCCAAAGGACGGAAGACGCCGGGACGTAGATGCGGCCGCGGTGCATGACGAGATCGCCAACGATGGACCACGCCGCCCCAGCCGTGCCGTCAGCAATCTCCTGCCGCTTGGCGATGATCTCCGGCAGGTTGGCGGCCTCAGTGCGGAACTCCTCAAAGAGCGCGAACTCTGGGCGCGAGATGGCATGGACGCGCGCCTGGAGTTCGTCCTCGTCACGGCGTGAGAGTGCATCCGCCGCGGCGTTGAGTCGGCCCGGCTTGTACTCGACCTGAAAACTGTAGCCAAACAGCTTGCTCACCCAAGTGTGTTGAGGGATGGTGGAGAGGCGCTGGTCCAGGAGGTGCTTGAGGCTGAAGTGGTCGGTGCGCACAACAAAGTCGCTCGTCCAGAGGTAGGCACGCCAATGGCGGACCGCCTTGACGAGCCCGATGAGCTCGCGCTCGTAGGCCGCCAACTTGGCGTGCTGCGGGGCAACCTGGCGGCTGAAGAACGCGATTGGGCCCCGGTCTTGGTGAAGAACTGCGCCAAAGCCGGAGCCGGAGGCGTCGCAGGGGACCACGAAACGCTCATCGAAGTTCGGCAACTAGAGCACCGGCGCCATTGTGAGTGCCGTCTTGAGCGCTTCAAATGCCGCCGTGGCCTCGGGCGTCCACCTGAACGCCTCGCGCTTCAACAGCGCCATCAACGGTGCGGCGATGGTGCCGTAGCCGTGGACGAACTTGCGGTAATAGCCCGTGAGGCCGAGAAATCCGCGAAGGGCCTTGACCGTCTTTGGCACGGTCCAGGCCTGCACCGCCGAGACCTTGTCGGCGTCCCTGGCGACGCCGTCGTCGCCAATCACATGCCCAAGGTAGTGGTTCCGCTGCTCAGCGAAGAGGCACTTGGAGCGCTTGAGGACGAGGCCGTGGGCGCGCAGGGCGGTGAAGACGGCGCGCACGTGCTGGAGATGTTCCGCGAATGTCCGGCTGTAGATGAGGATGTCGTCGAAGAAGACGAGCACGAAGCGCCGGAGGAACGGGCGGAGCACCTCATTCATCAGAGCCTGAAAGGTGGACGGCGCGTTCGTCAAGCCAAAGGGCATCACCAGGAACTCGAAGTAGCCGTGGTGGGTGCGGAACGCCGTCTTGTGCACGTCGTCCAGGTGCATCCGGACTTGGTGGTAGCCGCTACGAAGATCGAGTTTGGAGAAGAAGGCGGCGCCCTTGAGTTCGTCGAGGAGCTCGTCGATGACGGGGATTGGAAAACGATCGCGCACCGTCTTGCTGTTGAGGGCCCTGTAGTCGACGCAGAAACGCCACGTCTCGTCGCGCTTGCGCACTAGAAGGACTGGCGCCGAGAAGGCGGAAGTGCTGGCGCGGATGATCCCCTGGGCCAACATGGCGGCGCACTAAGCTTCAACCTCATCCTTGAGGATCTGCGGGTATCTGTATGGCCGTACCGCCACAGGAGGTGTCGCCGGCTGTAAGTGGATGCGGTGGTCGAAGGAGCGCGCCGGCGGCAGGCCCGTCGGCTCTGCGAACAACACCGCAAATTCCGCCAAGATGAGCTGGAGCAGGTCGTGGACGTCGGCGGTGGTGAGGTGTGGTGCGGACGGGGCAGAGGAGCCGCGCCATTGGACGCGGTGGTCACCACGCCAGAGTGCCATCGTCTGGCGCTGGAAATCCCAGAGGACAGGGCCCAGGGTGCGGAGCCAGTCGCAACCGAGCACCAGGTCGTAGCCGTGTAGATCGATGGCGTAGAGGTCGATGGAGAAGTCCTCGTCGCCAATGCGAATGGGAACGGCCTTGCAGACGCCCACCATGGGGACGCGCTCGCCGTTGGCGACCCCCACCGTGAGGCCCGGGCGGGCAGAGGGCGTCAGGCCGAGCCGTCGCGCCACGTCGAGCCGTCGCGCCACGCCCTCGGCGATGAAGCAGTGCGTGGACCCGGAGTCCACGAGTGCGGCGAGCTTGGTGGCGGCGATGGTGGTGTCGAGGCTGAGGGTGACCGCCGTGCGCACGCCGGAGAGGGCGTGCATGGAGATCGTCATCTCCTCGTCCGTGGCCGCCTCCATGGTCGCGGATTCGTCGTCGTCGGCCGCCTCCAGGTAATAAATCCCCCGCATAGAGCACTGCTTGGCATGTTCGCGGGAGAATTTCTCCGGGCAATTGAAGCAGAGCCCGTCGAGGCGGCGGCGCGCCATCTCCTCGGCCGAGAGGCGGTTGAAGCGCCTCGGCGGAGGAAGCGGCTTGGTCGGCGCGCCGGGGGTCGAAGTGGATCCGCCTGATGCCGGCGGGGTCGCCGGTGGTTTGGACGCTGGTGGCGGAAGGGGTCGCAGCACCGGTCGACCCGTGGGCGCCGGACGGCCTGGGCCGCGCGGCACGTCGTCGGAAAGGGCCAAACGACGCTCGTAGGCGCGGGCGAGCGCCATGGCGTCCTCCAGTGTCGCCGGATTTTGGAGCTCGACGTCGACGCAGAGGGGCGGAAGGAGTCCCGCCGTGAACAGGGCGACTTGATGCTTCTCCGAGACGTCCTCGCACCGCGCCAGGAGGTTGAGGAAGGACTCCTGGTACTCGTCGACCGAGCTCGTGCGGCGGAGATGCGCGAGTTCGCCTCCGCGAGTCATAATGGCTGATGAATACTAATAGCAATTAGCAGATTGATCAGGCCTACTCGCCCTCCCTAGGAGGCTCTGAGTTTAGGATTGATCTACTGCTTGATTTATTCCTCAGGCGCACAGGCCCCTTAAGTAGCCACAAAACTCCTAGCTAACAACCAAACTAGCTAACCAATTCTCCTATTGGCCGGCGGCCAAGCTTATCCATGGAAAAATCCTAACAAACTCTATCTACTCACTATCAGGCGCCTGATCCTGCAGAGTCCGGCGCCTGAACTGTCTCCCAAACATGGAGTCCATAACAATTACTCATTTCTGCAAATAAAGAGTATGTATATTACGTAAGACACACTGCCAAAAATTCTTCTAACCTGCTCTAACTGCTTCAAGGACTCCGCAGATTTAGCATCATCAGGAATTATGTTGACTTCTTTCATTGCGCAGAGAGCTCCAGTGTGCCTGCAAGTAAATGGCAGTAACAACCTTCAGAAGTTCAGAGTTTAACATGACGTGCTAGCTGCAGTGATATAGAAAATACGCTTCCATACCGATTGGTAGCTTCATACACACAGCCAAATGTGCCACTACCTAGAAGCCTTCCTTTTTGCCACTGACCAGCCACTGAAGGCATTTCAGCTTTCGGAGCAGACTGATTGCTGAAACCTGCTTGCATTGGGCTTAAAGCACTAGGAGGGAGTGGTAATGGGTGGAAGCATGAAACATTGCTATCTGTGTGCAATTTAGAGTGCATTGGTGATGGAGGGGCACTGGTATTCCTTGGAATAAGAACAGTACTTCTCAATGGACTAGAGAAAGAAGATAGGTCCGGAATCCCTGCATATTTTTCAGGTGAAGTTCGAGGGGATGAGGCCCCCATAAAATCTGTAGATCGGATAGATGGAGCGGACCATGCAAGGTGTCCTTGTGCAGGTGCTGCGGTAGCTGAGAAGTCAGCATAGCTCAATTTTCGAGGGCTGCACACAGGACTTGAAAAGGCACTGCTTGGAGCACTTTTAGCAGGAATATTCAATCGAAAGTCCATAATTTCTGCTGAACTCTTATCGTGGAACTTCTCACGGAAAGCATTCCTGTGGTGACTAAAGGTAACCCGCTTTGTTCCATTTGGTAGTAATTCATTTTGCTCAGGAAACTTGTGTACAGTCTGGCTTGTGAACCTATAACCACAGAACTCGTAAGGAACAGGAAATAACTCAAAAGTAATGAAAACTAGCTTCTGCTGAGCTCAAAACATATATAGAAATTATCCATTTTGAATATATGAGAACAGGTGCAGGTTATACATAGCCAGAAAAGGGGCAATCAGGTGGTTGCTATGCTATTTTTCATCTGTCGAATATCTCTCCGTACAACTGAGCTAAATCAATTTACTAGAAACCTCAAACACCATCACAAATGCTCTTTAATTAACTTCAGCACAGGACTGATGGAATGTGGGGCCAGAGGATGGATGTCCGTTTTGAGCAACTGTCAAGTGCTGTCAATCCTGTTGAAAGTTCAGTTCAAGCAAACATTCTAGTACAGAGACCTTTTTCTGATCCCCTGTTCCTACATTTGCACAGCACAATAAATGCTAACGATCCCTGAGTAACCAATCATTAAGCCCCCTTTCTTAATCTTAATTGTTAACTACTGAAAGCAACATTTCCTCCTGACAACCAAACTAATGAATATTGATGTCTTCAGTATTTCCTAAGTCGTACAGTAAATTACTACCATGGTAAAATGCCTGATGCAAATTGATGGCAAATGTAGCACCTTCCTGACGGTTACAATTACCCATAAATAACAATCTATGAGCAACAATCAATCAATTCAGATGAAATGAAATTGGGCAAAAATAATAAAGGGGAAAAGGAGACTCTGAAGAAAGGGAATCGACACGCACCTGGGCGCGCACCCATCGGCGACCCCGGCGGGCGGGTCCTGCGCCTCCAGGTCGGCGGGCCTCGGCGACGGGAGCGGGAGCGGGTGGAGCACGGGCGAGGAGGCGGACCTGGGCGGCTGCGCGACGGGCTCCCTGGTGCTGGAGGACCTTGACACCGGGGTGGACGCCGGGATCCCGACGGCCTCGGACGCGCCGCGGCCCCGCTGCAGCGGGGGCGAGGAGGACGCCCTTCGGTCGGCCTCGACGACGACGACGACGAGGTCCCCGAGCGCGACGTCGATGCCGCCGACGTGGCGCATCTTCCGCTGGCGCGTGAGCTTGGGCGGCGCGACGAGGAGGTCCGCCTCGGCGTCCTCCCCGCCGCCGCCGCCGACGCCGCGGCGCCCGCCGGGCTGGGCACGCGAGGTGGACGCCCGCGCGGGGGAGGCCGGTGTGGAGGCCGGGAGGACGGAGGAGCGGTGGAACGCGGACTTGGAGCGCTTCCACCACGACGGCATCGTCACGCGGGGGGAGGAGGAGGGGACGAAACCCTAGCTAGCCGACGTGCGCGTAGGGTTAATGGCATTGGAGGCGGGGGGCGAGGAGGGGGTGGACGGCGACGGCGACGGCGGCGACGACGACGACGACCTCCTCCTCCATTTGGGCGGGGACCGGGGGCTGGCGCCTTTTTCCCTCTTCTTTTTTATTTAATATGTTTATTATAATATATCTTTTTTTTTGTCGTTTTGGGAGGCGGTCGTTGGTTTCGCGGGGTTCCGTTAGGATCGCTGACATTTTCACAGCTCACGCGGCGTGCCGAAAGAAAGTCCAACCAGTCAAACACTTTTGTGTTCTTTTCATTCCTTGGTCTTTAATAATTCTGCCTTTCACTCCATGTCGCGTTCACACGTCTTTGCATCTTTTTTAAAATAATAACGATAAATTGAATGTGTGTCATGTTTAGGGATGAAAGTGGTACGGATATTATCCGTCCGACCGACCGATCGAAAGGGTCAGACACTCAAATAGTAAGACCGTATTCGAATCCGGACATTTAATATCCGTAACTATCCGTACCGTATTATTATCCGGAAATTCAGTGTTGAATTTCTATGATCCAAATATGATAAATATCACTATTCGACAAAAAATATACTGTCCGTATCCGTATTCGATCCGAGAATTCAGTCCGAGAAAGAAAAATTATCTGTATCTGTATCCGCAGTATCCGTCCGTATCCGATCCGGTTTCATCCCTAGTCATGTTCACTCTAGATTCATAATGTATGTAAAAAATTGAAGAAACGTAATATCCATTCATAATACGCTAGCTTCAAAATCAAAACGATTAAACGAACAAGGTATTTGTTTCGTACTAAAACTTTGTCAAATTTAGTTTGGTAATTTTTTTCTCAAATACACGTATGATTGTATTAAGATAAACAGAAATTCGATACAATTTTGATTACAACTCAAATGGAACGAGCTCCAGATGAACATAAGTCAGTGCACCAGATGAACACAAGCCATGCGAAAGACTTCAGCAAGAACTACTCACATCCAAGACGATCTAGACGACTCGGTCTACCCGGAGCTCTCAGTCAACACTTAATCCTATGAAGGGAGAGGTTTACTCTTATTCCTCAACATCAGGAATATATCCGTCAATGCCATGTTACACGATGAAGGCCTTTCGTCGAAGAACTACTTGACTGCATCACCTGCGGATACTGTCAAAGGCGGAGGTGTGCCGACTTCACCAAGATGATTTATTAGAACCACCTCCCCTCGCTTTGCCACCTTGGTAGTCGAAAGAGGATCCACAGCTTAGCAGTGGTTTCGCTTGAGACCAAATACCTCAAACTAAGGCAAACTTATTTTTGTAGAATGTCGTCGTGTTTTTTTTTTAACCAAGCTTGTGTGGCTATCGTGGCAATAGAAGAAAACATTGCGAAACAAAGTGACATCAAACAAACGTGCTCCTCTAAGGTTTAAGTGATGAGCTCATGCATGGAGAATAAGATTGGAGCATGCATGCCTGAAAACCCTCTATAGCTAGTCTTGCCTTTCATTAATTACATCCACAATGTCTAAATCCGTCGGAGTAGGACTGAGTCCAACAATAAGAGGTATTTTGGGGAGGCAAATTGTCGTTTGCCTTCGGTGTATAGTATTTTCCATTCCCCTTTCCTCCCACCGGCTCCAACGGAGGCAGCGCAATCGCAATCCTCTACCGCTGCCCATGCCTGCGCCGGAGGAGAGGGAAACGCTGCTCGCCATCCTCCACCAGTGCGGCCTCCACCGAGTCGTCGCAGCTGGACCGCAGCTCCACGCCTGCGCTCGCTGGTCATGGACATAGCGGATGCACCGGCTGCGGAGATGGAGAAGCGGCACTGCCCGTGGCTTCCTCCTGCATCCCTCCTGATGGAGCGGCCTCCCCTTCTCCCGCGGCAGAGCAAGCCCGCATCGCCGTCCCCTTCTCACGCGCGCGGCCCCCTCCTCTGCTCCTGCTCGGGGTCGCCGTCCCCTTCTTCCATGGTAGGCCTGCGCTGAAGGCCATGGATCGACCTCCCCTGCTCCGGCTACGACAGGGAAGGAGGGAGGCAGAGAGATAGACGAGATGGCTCGGAGGTGGTAGAGGGGCGCGGAGGCCATGGCGGCTCGGAGGCGGTGGAGGAGCGGAGGGTGCGGGAGGGAGACGTGGCCGCCGGCTCCTCGCCCGACCTTGAGTCCTCCCCGCGCCTCCTATGTCGACGAGCGTGCCAGGTCTGCTCCACCTCATTCCTACGTCTCCTTCACCTCCTCTTCCGCACAGCGGGGCCGATACACCACCGCGCGACGGCCTCCTTCTCGGCGGGCGCGCCGACCTCCTCCTGGCGGGCGCGCGGCCTCCTCCTTCTCTCACGCGCAAATACCTTCGAGGGGAGAGGTGATGCAATTTTACATCCCCTCTCTCCTCCATAGGAAGTTTGCCTCGCCTATTGGAGACCGTTCCAAGTAGGCACAGTAGCGGTGCGGGAGGCAAAATTGTATTTGCCTCCTCTGCTGAATTTAGGCCCTGTTTGGATTAAAGGGGCTAAACTTTAGCCCTCCACTTTAGCCATTGAGGCTAAAGTGAAGAACTAAACTTTAGCCCATTTTGCTGTTTGGTTACATAGGCTAAACTGCAGCACATGGATGTTACAATGTCTCATTTGCTCCTAATAAATGCAGATGGAAAAGATGTTGGCGCATGGGGAAGTGGCAGGGATGGAAAAAGGAGTTGTTTAGCCCTTTTTAGCCCACTTTAGCCTACTTTGGGTGGGCTAATGATTTTTTTTGGGGTGGGGGGGGCTAAAGTTTAGCCCTAAAGTTTTAGCCCACCTGTTTGGATGCAAAAGGGCTAAAATGAGCCTAAAGTGGGAAGACTAAACTTTAGCCTTATGTAAACAAACAGGACCTTAGCCTAAAAGTGAATCACAACCAATCAGAAAATAACTCATGGACAACAATTATAGTGTATAAAAAATTGTGCTGCATCATATCAAAAGAAAAACCAATCCACGAGAGAAAAGTAAAATGTAAACTTAATATCAATGCAAAATAAGTCGGTCCAAAATGTCCCTATTTTTCCTTTGGATCGAAGAAAGAAAGAAAAGCTCCGTGTTTATGGGCTTTTTTTTTTTTGAAGAGGTCCCACGCAGCAGCAGCAGCAACTTTGGCGGCCACTTTTTCTTAGCAGGCTTACTTATACTGCTGAGTAGGGCCAATGGGCCTTCCGAAACTTGCAGGTCCAGCAGCCAGACAGGCCCGGGAGGAGGAGGGCTCCGATTTGAGCCCAAACACGCCACCTGGGCCCAAAATCAGCGTTGCAAGTTGCAACAACAAAACAAACGCTCGCCCATGCTGCTGGTACAGTGTGGATTGGATTGGATGGTGCCGCGGCGGCGAGTCGTCGTTGTCGACGGCGAGTTGCGGGGGAATCTGCTCGCCTCGCAGCGCAAAGATTCGGATCGGACACGATCGAGCCGAATCCATCCACTGTGGAGGATCCACGGATGGATACAAGCCGCGCGCTCGCGCGGCCTGCCCGGGTCGCCGTCGCCATCGTCGTTTCCCCGGCGCGGCGGCCATTGGCGTGGATGCCAAGGTCCGGTCGGAGAGGATGAAGCTGGCGCTGTCGGCACGTGAAGTGGGGCCGGACCCTTCCTTCTTCCTTTCCTTGCCCCATGCATACCCACAATGGATTCCATGGGATGGGAGCAAGCACTGGCACAGCAGCTTCTCTCTATTTCTCCTCTCCAACCCTTTGAACCCCAAACTCGAATTGCAGAGCAAGCGACGGATGGTTGCTGAACACGGTGATGATGACGAATTGACGATTGACGAGGAGGAAGACGTCGCGATCGGGCCGGGATGCCGCTGGCTGGCCGGATTCTCTAGCAATTGGGTTGGGTGTCCATGTCGCCGGAGATCGCATTGGTGGGGGCCAGATTCCAAGATCCATCCATCGAGCTCCGGAACGTGAACAATGCGTGGCGATCAGGCGACGATGCCCTACTTCGTTGGTTGGTCCCATCCCATCTCGTATCTGCTATCCATCACAAGAAAAGAAAAGAAACAGGAATTGGAAGAAATTGGAAGCATCTCTATCGGAACCAGAGTGAAAAGAATCCATGGCTCATTCATTTCATTCACCCACTCCGTCCTTCCCAGTTGTATCCTGCAACAGCGACTGCTGGATCCGCCGCGGCCGTCCAGGTGGTGTCTCCCGGCGATTTGGCCGTCAGTGCTCAGTAGCATTCTCATTGTTGCAGCGTATTATGCTCTGTTCTTGTGATGAAGATACCAGCAGCCAGCAGGTTTGCTTCTTGAACCAAATTGTCTTTGTGAATTCGTGATGCTTGTGTTATTTTCAGTGGATTTTTCTGATGCTCATTTTTACAGTGAAAACGACTCTTATTTGTGCAGATCGAACAGGTTCTTATTACAGCCACTCAAAGTCGAGACCGTGGATCAGTTGCTGAAGCTACGTTTTCTTTATCTGATTCTATTCAGCAGCAGGGGCGATTCCTGGCTTTGCTTCCTTTTCCTTTCTCCTTTTTTGCAGAGCTTCGTATTCTTGTTGCCCCGGAAAATGGCGACGACCACAGTTTTACAGAATCAGTTGGGTTCATCAGTCAATTATTACATTTTACCAATTCCTGAAAGACACCCTTCTGGCTGCAATGATCATAGAAACTGAATGACTGAATGGCACCTACCACCAAACCTACCTTGGGCTCTGTTTCGGTCAGCAGATCTGCTGACACTCTTTCCACCTGAAACGAAAGGAACTCAAACATGTGGCTGCACTGCAGTGCACGTTTCTGATAAGAGTCCGGTCGATTCAACTCCATGGGCAGGCGCGTTTCTCTATGACACACACATATATACAGTGCAGTTGGTTAATCTGAAACTGCTGCCGCTACCATTTCTCAGCTCCATCTGTGGTGCTAGGCTGCTTGCAGATGCAGTTGCAGCTACAGTCGTAGGCTAATCAGGCATTCAGGCTAGCAATCGCCCCGGTGGTCGGTGCAGTCCAGAACAGATAACACACTGGCCCTTCGTGCCGCCGGGGACCAGAACAAAGAATCATCAGATAGACACAGATACAAAGTGCCCTGGCCGTGGTCGTTCAAAGGTAGGAGAAGGTCAGACGTCACAAGGCTACTCTGCTCTACTAGTGCTCTACACAGGCAAATATCTTCTTGCACCTGCACAGTACAGTGCAGTGCAGCAACTGTTGAGCAGGACGCATGAAGATCTAGTGGTGGCTTTCACTTTTCAGGCCTTCAAAAGCCAGCCAGATTAAAAGGTGCCTCCGGATCAAAAGCCAAAAGGAATGGAGGTCTGAAAACAGTAGCGCCTTCCTTTCAGTTCCTCCCCCACTTGCAGCCTTGCTCGTGCAGCACGAGGAGAAAGAAACGGACGCCTCTTTTTCTCTCATCTTCAGAGTTCAGGCCGGGTTCAGAGCCAGGGCCACTAGACAACTCTTTGTTCTTGGTGACATTGTAGGCAAAAGTCAATAGACTCTGGAAATATTATATTATACTAAAACTGTATAGTGTCTAGGTCAAAACTTTGTTTAGTTGCAGTTTCGTTTACGATAAGGTCAGCAGAGGCTCCTCCTTGTGAAGGGAGGTGAGGTTTCTTATGTGTTGATGAACGTGGATGTGAAGAGGGTTAAGTTCATGAAGCATAATGCGTCCTTGTTCCTTGAGTATATGCCAGAATATGATTTTCTTTTTTACACTGATCAGTTAATGATGGTTAGCTGCAATTTGTATGCCTTGTGCGCCCATTAGTTGTCGAGATGGACGTATTTGGGCAGGGCAGTGAGGAGTAAGTGCTTTCTTTGCTCATTTTTTGCCAGCTTCTTTTAGAGTTGTTTTTCAATTGGGTGCAACACACAAGATGGATGAACATGGATGCTAAAACGGGTTAAATGCAGGATGAATGCAATGAACCTGCTGCTTAGCATTCCTTAAGTAGTAGTACCACCTTCCCAGTTGTTCACCACAATAACAATACTTTTTATTTTGTAGCATCATGCACAGCTTGTTTAGGAAAAAGGCGACTTTTTAGTCGCTACAAAAAAAAATATATATGTACCCTTGCTGATTCGTCATTCACTCACTCATCAAGAAATTTAAGTCGTTTCAAAGATACGCATCTCGGAAAGGATACCTAAATGAAGAAATCAAGAAATGCTAATATAACAAAGGTCGTGCTCACACGTGTCACGACCAGGCGATTAACAAGCTAAGCGTGGCTTAACCACTGAACTATTTGTATTCTGAAATTGGTGTTGGTTTAATTTTTAATTTCGTTTGTAGTACTAGTGAGGGAGATCAGATTCGAGAAGCAAATGTATATGTAATGAAAATGTACTAATTAAGCTCGGTCAAAGAGCCGGACTTTCTTGATAAGATAAACTAAGGTGTGATGGTTCTTCTTCATCTTCTTCCTCCGGTACGAATATAAATTCGCTGGCCATCGGTCGAATCTCGACAAGATATTCCCATGATTCTAGGCCGCGAAAATTCTAGATTATCTCCTTGTCGCTGTGCAGAATCTCGCATCGAGATCATCTGATTAACAATGCCGCCAGCATCCGGGTCAACACAACCATCCGAAATTCCAAAGAGAGAATGACTCAAATGGTTTCTGAAGGCCAGTTCGAGGTGGTGATGGGAGTAAAATAGGGTGCAAGAGGCATTTGTGTCTGGGATCGTCCGGAGCTAGGATTCCGATTCCGGGGGAAGCAGGGGGACCAATCAGCAACCAGTGCCCAGTAGACCTTAATTTAAGTTTCAACCTAATAGTACCTCTTAAGATTACCAATTCACTGACAAGTGCCTAATTTTGGCTACTTGTTTTGAAACCAAACAATTTTGGTACTACTGAATTTACACCACACCATCCTTTTTTTAAATCTTTTTTAGTATTGTCGGTGTTTCTCTTGATTTAAATAAAATAGGGGGATTTACCAAAACATAAAAATTGAGAAAACATAAAAAATTAATGACTAGTATTCTCTGTCCTTTTTTATCATACTAATGTGACTGAAGAATTGCAGACATGTTACCAGAATACGATGGGCAGTGAACATGAGAGTTTTTGATAAGTGCAGTGGGATCTCTACTCAAGTTGCAAATTTCCACAAAGTGTGCCACAAAAAGAGGCATAATTAGGTCCTTGATGATGGACAAAATGTGCAGGAGTGTGGTAACAATAAACTATCATGATCAAAGCCATAGCTGTCAAGGAGAAGCTTCTCTCCTCATCATCTCATTGGAAGAGTGGCTCAATTGTGGAACACGACACATGCTGGACAGGAGGGCAATCAGGACAAAACGAGGGGGGAGAGAGACAAAGGATGAGAGAGAAAGGTAGAGAGAGAAGAGATTAGTACAAGTCGTACGACTAATACAATCTTGGCGCCTGGCCACGTGGAGGGGTCAGATACTCCAAGATACCTCTGCCTCCTCGAGGCGCCGAGGAGCCATCTGAAATTCATGTGAAGCTGACCCCTGATGGCCCAGCACAACCTGTGATCGTACAACGTTTGCTATGCACAGCAAGCTGCCAACTACCACGCCTTGGAGTAGCAGCTAGCATCCATGCATAATATTCCTTGGATTTTTATTTTACATATCTTTGGGGTCGATCTCCCTTGTGAATGAAGAAGAATGATTCACTCGCTATGAATATTCGGGTATCTATACTTTGACTTCTCTCGCCTCTTCTCCAGTTGAGTCGCTGATGTGTGGATCCAAACGCATATGTTAGTGAGGGTAATTACATCGGACAATGTCATCTTGGATATTCCAGAGCACCTTTAGTTAGGTGTGGCTCAATTATTTGGTTAATATTGCATTGAGCAATGTTTCTCCATCAAGAATTAAAATCCGACGTGCAATCAACATCGCCCTGAACAAAGAAAAGGAACTTATTGGCACGCTATTTTTGTTGGAAGGGTGTCTAAGCGGTACACATATACGAATAAATTTTGTACAATCTCCCATATTTTAGAAAAACAGAATATATGAAGAATTTAGATTCCGCGTACAGAGATACTAGGATCATAATATTGGAACCACTATTTTAATTATATTTTTTGACGTAGTATCAAACTCAATAACTTATTGGGCAGAACCCACCACTTATTAAGTCCAAGTTTAATTCAGCTCAAATTTAGGTGTTAAGTACACATACCATCACTTTAACATAGATAATGCCTCCACGGACTATACTTTATCATCTGTATCAGGATTGGAATAAAAATAATTGAGTGGTGACATGCTTGCGACGGAAGATCTGATCAATTTGGTGTCAATAATTGCAAAAAAAAAAACATACAAGTTTGTCTCTCTTTGGCCATAACCACCATGAGCGCATCATGTGGAATTCTTCAAAGAAGAGAGAGGAGGGAGGGGGGATCGAATTCTGTACTGCACTAGCAAAGAAAGGGACCAACCAGTGCAGGCCCAGGGGTTGCCATGCATCACCACAAAGGAGAGCATCAAAACCACTGGCTAGTCCTCTCATCCATGCATCACTACTGCAATTGGCATCACAGAAAGGTGCTTTTTTTACCTAATCAATTGGGAATCTAATTCACCACTAATCTAATGGTGTGTTGCATGCTTTTGCTTTTCCTGCTTCCTGTGGGCACAGTCCACACACAGCATGCTGCATATATGCTTGCTTTTGGGTGGTGGGATGGGAGAGATTCCTCAGCAAGTGCACACATCCAAATTCTTCAAAGTGTTGATATCCTCTGGCATCTTTGCTTGCCTTAGAATCCACCACTTTGAAAGATACCATCATGTTGTCCAGGATTCTCTCTTTTGGTTAATTGGGGGGCACCCAAAATGCTCATCTCGGGTCAATATGAATTTCCTTTTCATTCATATGGATCGGAGTAGTCTTTGTAGTGCCTTGCAATTTTTACTTTTTTTTGTTAACAAGTTTAGTCACATCTATCTTTTATGGGAATCCATAGATAGGATTTTAAATAATTGATTGACTTCACGACTAGGATAATAAATAAAATAAAATTTTGAATCACGCGGATAATCAAGACCTTTGTTAGACCTTCCTCCGCACAAAGAAATTCTTAATTAAAACCATTTGTGTTACTTTTCTTTCTCACCAGTTTTTTTTACTAAGAGTGTGGTCTTCTTCTTTTTCGGTAAATTAAAAAACTATATGTGCATTTGGCATGCTAAATCAATGTAGTAATGAGCTAAGCATGCGCGAACCTGCAGGGACTGGGATTGGGATTGGGATTGAGAGTATATGAACTTTTCTCAAGCAATCTTAATTTTACTCCAAGCTCATAAGCCCATGGTTTTTGATGAAAAAAGGGTTTTTACTCAAAGATGGCATATATACTACATGCATCTGAATGACCTCAGAGCACAGCAGGCATGCCCACATCCTATAGGGATAGGGTGTGTGGATAAGGGAGAGCACGTACGATGATTGGGCTCCTTGCTCTCCGCTGGTCCTTCTCTCTGATTCTTACCTATCTCTTTAGGAAAAGGAAACAAAGCCGATATTCTCCGTAGCTTAATTGTGTGTGTTGATTGAGACGAAGAGAGATCATCAGATGGTGAGTAGCTCGCTAGTGAGATGCCCATTCAACTTTTTTTAAAGACGTGTAAAATATGTTTTTTCACGAAAAGAAGAGAGAACAAAATTTGTTTACGAGCACAAATTCACAAAAGAACAAAGAGAGAAAAGATTATAGAACGAAAACGAAGTGAAACGTCTAAACAAAGAACTTCACGGACCTCAAAAGGCCGCAAGTCCAGAAGGCGAGCAAGAGTAAGGAAACCCGCACGCGTCCAAATCTTGACCTCCTTCAGGATTGCCAGCGCGAGCGCCACCGGCATGAGCGCCTCCTTATCATGCACACGCTTGTTGTGCTCATTCCAAAGCGACCAGACGACCAACCAAGCAAAGACGTCAAAGTCTTTCCTACGAACTTTAGCGACCTGTTATCTAGCGGAGCACCACCAAGCAGCGAAGTTCTGGAGGCGGTCCGAGACTAGATCCTGCAGGAGGATATGCCAGAGAGTTCTGAACCAAGTCTCCCGACTGTAGACACAATCGACAATAAGGTATGCCCGTTCAGCTTGTGTGGTGGAACAACTTAACCTGCCCATTTTCAGCTCGGCATTAGTCCCACATCGTCATGGATTTTTTTCTCTCTCTCCAAAAACTAGATGGTATTGCTCGAGAGGTAGACAACGTGTGCGTCGATAATGAGTGCCAACAAAAATAAAATGTTACTACCATATGATGTGGTAGCGTTAAAAGAAACAAGGTTTTGGTGGAGGAGAGGGAGGGATGGTGTGGATAGGGGAGAAGACGAAATGGAGACGGCTGGGGACGTCATGTGTTTATATTGTCCGCCGGATGGGCAGGACGCGGAGAACACTACGCGAGTAGAGAAGAGAAGAGCCAGCCGCACGAAGAGGCAAGCCACCAGTGACCGCGATGCGGCGAACCGCGCGCCGGCTGGCCTCACGTGTCCGCGTGGCCGCGCTGCACGGACACGTCGACGTCCGATCCTGGGCCCCTCCTCGAACGAGCGCACCATGCCATACCATCACCTTTGTCCCGTTTGCGTGATTCCTGCTCCGATCCGCTGCTCGTGTCGACACGCTGGCACCCCACGTCGTCGTCGCATGGACTGCTCTATGAGCATGACTTTTCCAGGGAGTATGTAGGAAAATGTTTACTGGACGGTAGTTTGTAGCTAGATTGTTGTTTTACAATCTACATATATAATTATTTGTTCCTGCTTTTCAAATTCTAAAGAATTTATACTTGCTTCCTTGACTTCGTTCATTTCCAATCAAATTGTAGTTTGTTTCGATTTTTCTTAGATGTCTAGATGCATAATAATATCAAGTGAACCTATGGAAGCTAAAACATCGATCTTGCAATGTGAAACACTTATTTTTCAATAGTAAAACACACACACACACACAACGTGTTGCCTACAACTAGAGAAATACTGCTGTTATATGTGATCTTCTCAAATACGAGCACTCAGTAGAGAAATGCCCAAATTACAAATAATCAAGCCCCACATAACACAGTATAACCCAACCAACCAGCTAAGACTGACCACACTCATATTCCTTCAAATGTTCCTTCAAAACGGAATATTACTGCCTGATCATCAAGACTCCTTTACACAACTTTTTTCCGCACTCGTTATCCTTCGTATCTCTTCCTCTATACCAACCACCCGTGGCTGGACTCACCTGGCAGTCTCATTTAACCTTCCCGACCTCCCTCCCACTCTCTCTCTCTCTCTTCCTTCCCCTCCCATCTCGCTCCCTCCGCCCTGTCTTTCCGACCGGCGCCGCCCCTGGCCTCCCTGCACCGCCTCCCTCTCTTGCGAACGGAGCAGGGTGGCCTCTTCCTCCTACCTCAAGACCACCACCTCCTCCCCAGGTCGCGGCGGCGCGGAGGCTGGCTGCCCCCTCCCGGTCGCCCTCCCTGCCTCCTCGGGGACGCGCGGAGCAGAGGATACCCGGCGGCGGCTCGCGCTCCTCCTCGAGCTCTCCGGCGTCGGATCCTGGCCGCACGGAACAGAGGCGGCACGAATCGAGGCAGGGGCCATGGCGGCGGCGAGGTGCAGGGCGTGGGGCTCCCCCCCCTTCCTCACTCTCCAGCCCGCGCGTGGTGGCGGTCGAAGAGCTTGAGCCACGCCTACGTAGATGACAGCGAGGAGAAAGGGAGGCCGGGCTGTCGGAGCGGCTCCTCTGCCCTCATCTTCCGCTCCGGGATCCGGCAGTGGCGGAGCTCCGGGATCCCCCCATGGTGGTGGATCTTGGGCAGGGGTGCTCGTGGCAGCCGGCCTCCCCCTCGGCCCCTCCTCTGCTTGCGACGATCGCCCCATCCCTCCTTGGTCGCTCCTCTCTGGCGAGTAGGGGCTTCCCTCCCCTTTCTGACTTTCGAGCACGGGCGCCAAGGGGGCAGTGGTTGGGGCGGAGGCAGATGGGACCCGCGTTTGTGTTTCCGCGGAGCACGCCATTGCCAGAGGAAACATGACAGCTGGGTTGCGTCGTGAAAGCTATCGAGGAAGCCGCTGCATGCCTTTTTATCAACGCACTTTCGCAAGGAAGCGGTAAAAGGCACCAGTGCGGTCAGTCTAAGGTACGCTCACTCCGTCATCAGAAATTCATTTTGAATTGAAGTTCAATTTGCACGTACGTATGTTATTTGTCAAACATTGTTTGAGTTACACGTGCACAAACCCGAAATGCACAACAAAACGATGGGTCATTCTGTTAGAATTAACTTAATCTAACCATTAACTTAAACAGGATCTTAGCTTAGTCTAATCATGATCACTAATTAAACTTAATGCGGAAACTTAGATTAGACTAACCAGCAGAGCTCGTAGATGCCATCTATAGTCGTGAAGAAGTTGAAGTAGATGCAGTAGATCTTAATCTTCACCAGATTAGAAACTTGTTGCTTCTAGTTGATGAAGATCTTGGTCGATGACGAACAACAGCCTTGCAAGCGTCACCTCTTGTTGAACTTGATGTAGATGCAATTCACCTCTCAAGAACAGAGGTTCTTGATAGGTGAAGTCAGGATCTCGATCTTCCAACCCCTTCAACACTCTAATTAATCGGTGTTTAGGCTAATTTCGAGAATAGAGGATTGGCATACCATGAGGCACCTCTCCAACTCATATATGTAGTAGTGCTGTAGGGTCAGGGTCGAGTCCTAGTTGAATACAACTTAGGTGTACCTGCCGATCACGGTACTAGAGTCCTAATCACATAAGGAGGTGGAGTCCTTGTACGTGTAGTTGTTCTCTCAGTTGTTACACTGAGATCACAATATCTAACATTCTCCCACTTGATCGAACGGTAACAACTAATGTTCACTTTAATCTTATGTTCACACTCAGTACAACAGTAATACTAGACCAGCGCGTCGTCAATAGCATTTAATTCGCTACTGGGACCCCATTACCCATAGTTCACTGCAATACCTTGATAGAACGTTTATTAACTTAATTGGGAGTTACTTATTCGACCTATTCCCAGAATCTTATGTGATAAAGTCTAACTATAAATCCCAAACTAATTTCGCGAATATTGGGATAAATAGTAAGCCTTTAGTAGAAAGATTTGCTAGCACTTAATATTTATTTCTTAACAAATCGATCCTGGGATATATCTTTCACAACACAATATATAATCATGAATGGACTTGACACCATTTATGAATATGTTGCTAATCGAAGTAATACAACAATACTGATATCACTTATTATCATTGTATATTGTTTCTTAATACCAGAATATAATTCTTAAGCCTGCTTGGTTAAAACATGCCATATGCAAACTTAGCTTTTCATCATGCTAATTTTGTTTAGAGCTTTTCAAAAAAAAATTTGCTCTTTATGCAAGAGTGAAGGATATAACCTAATTGTGCACTTTTATATCCATACACTTTTACAAAATTTCATCTGATTATTTCATAATAAATAAGCATGTATTTGGTGTCTTAAATTCTCTTTGCACCATTCTAGTGGACCTTATCTGGATTAAACTAATATTTTGTCAAGCATCCTGGCTAAGTCAAATACTTATAGACTTTTAACATACAACTTTCAATAGTTGAAGCATAAGGAACATCCTTTATTTTATCTTAAATTTGATCTTAGAGTATTTGGAATAAACCAAATTTTGCTACATAATGCAAAATAAAACAAGCATGACTCTATATTCATAAGTATCACGTCACTTAAGCAATTATATCAACTTATGCTTCAGCGACGAAAATCCTAACACTCCCTTTGGTCCAATTTTAGTGTATAACTTAGTGCCCAAAACATAAAAGGCTTACACCAAAAACATCTTTATATATAATAGAATGATATCTCTTTTGCAGCTACACTTATTGCTACTTAAGAGTAACATTCACTTTGAGTATTAGGATAATAATCTTTTCCACCTTTAATTTTAGGATAACTTATTGACCATGAGACTCTAAAACATGGTGAGAAACAAACTTAATATCTTAATTTTCCTTTGAAATCACTATTAAAGTATAGACCCGTTATAGTCTACTGTTTTGACTTCATCAGAAATTTCTGCTAATATCCAAACTTATAGATTTAAGCTTGTAGACTCTTTCCTTTTGTGCCTAATTATTGTATACTACATTTTCTAGTGTGGTTAATCAACTAATGAGAACCCTCACTAGAATATAGTAGTTTGCAATGGAGGTAAACTTACTTATAGCACGAATTAAAAAATTTATGAGAATTTTTCTCTTAATTCACTGATGCAGAAAACTAAATCCGCATCTCCTGAAGATTTCCCTTCCTCCTTTGTGAGCTCCCACTGATCTCTACATTCTTATAGAACACTACTAATTTGTCTCAATACTCTTAGTGAAACAATTTAGAACAGTAGATGTGGTATCCTCCTAAACTTATTGGGGTATCCACAAATGGTAACTCTTCTAATTTCTTAAACTTTAGCAAAATGTTACTTTTGTCTTGCTTAAATACCACTGATGAACTTCCTTTACTAATCTAGCCCACCACAGCGATGGCCAGAGAATGAACTAGAGTAATAAAGTTATGGTTAAATATTCACAATCAGCGATGGCCGGAATGATGAATATAAATCATACTTCAAAAATCCCAGGCCTCATTGAACAAGTTCAGAACAGCGATGGCTAGAAATGAACCGGAACAACAATAACCTTGTGAACATGTACTCATTAATTAGTGATGGCCAGAAATAATGAATAAATGCCACACTAACTTATTTGAGATAATTGGTAATTTTGGAGTATTTCTCCTATCACCATGGTATTTTAGTGAGCATTCTCTCAATTTATTCACCCTATTATTTATGCTGATTTTTATTCCAACCTTTTGAATATTTAATTCAACTTTGTGGGCAAATAAGAGCAAGTGAGAGAACTTATAGCTCCTTTATGTCTTAGCGTTATTTTCCCTTAATACAAATAAGTGCAATATACTTAATGGATGTAGTATCTCTTTACTGATGAGACATTCCATTCTCCCCTTCGAATTGTGGTCTAAACGAAAGTGAGCCACAAATTCGACAAGGTCTCATCATTATTTTATGCATACACACCACATAATTATATCATCTAAGAGAGCACATAAAATATTTTATTTACCAAACAGCAAGATAAAAAATAATTCGGATAAACTTGATGATAAATTTCTTAATACCACAAAAAACATTATGTGACATAATATTGAGACAAAACTAAAAATCTCTCATAAAACTATTTATTACATCATCAAGATAACTATTAAAGTCACTAGTTAATTCTCATAAGAATCTCATAACACTTTGGACTTCAATTTTATCCATTAGTCATACTTTTGCTCCCGTTCTTCTTATGGATCTTTATGCAAAATCTACAAGTGATGTGCACAATTGCACTTTAGTCCACCATTAAAGGAAAATAATTTGCTAAGAAACTTAGCCGTAATGAAACATCATGTCAGAACTAAGGAGGCTCTTGATACCGATTGTTAGAATTAACTTAATCTAACCATTAACTTAAACAGGATCTTAGCTTAGTCTAATCATGATCACTAATTAAACTTAATGTGGAAACTTAGATTAGACTAACCAGCAGAGCTCGTAGATGCCGTCTGTAGTCGTGAAGAAGTTGAAGTAGATCTTAATCTTCACTAGATTAGAAACTTGTTGCTTCTAGTTGATGAAGATCTTGGTCGATGATGAACAACAGCCTTGCAAGCGTCACCTCTTGTTGAACTTGATGTAGATGCAGTTCACCTCTCAAGAACAGAGGTTCTTGATAGGTGAAGTCAGGATCTCGATCTTCCAACCCCTTCAGCACTCTAATTAATCGGTGTTTAGGCTAATTTCGAGAATAGAGGATTGGCATACCATGAGGCACCTCTCCAACTCATATATGTAGTAGTGCTGTAGGGTCAGAGTCGAGTCCTAGTTGAATACAACTTAGGTGTACCTGCCGATCACGGTACTAGAATCCTAATCACATAAGGAGGTGGAGTCCTTGTACGTGTAGTTGTTCTCTCAGTTGTTACACTGAGATCACAATATCTAACACATTCATCAGGGCGTGATCTATCGATGAGCTGATGAAATAATGCCTCGCACGCCCCTGCTATACTACACTACACTACACTACACATGCTTTTGTACGACATGTGTACTGGTGACTACTGTAGTACGTACCTCCGATCCAAAGAGACTCGAGAAAGAATCTGTACGCGCAGAGTTGACAAAATTGTGCAATAAAAAAAACCAGAGAGATCTTATCGCATCGTGCGACGTTGGATCATTTATTCAATTCGCAACAAACTGTGCATAGCTGCCTAGATACATCATGCATGCATGCATGGCACATGCTATTAAATATTAGGTATATTGCAAACGTATGTGTGTAAAAATAGCCCACACGTATATACGACAAGGAATACACCGACGAATACATGAACCAAACGCAGCTTATTAGCTGGTAAGATTTTTTTTTGTTCAAACTTGTGATTCTCGAAAGCCCGACGAGTGTTCGTATTTTCTGAATTTATTCTAAGATTGAATAATGTTCCAATGGTAGGTGAAGATCGACGTGCTCGTCGTAAACAAGACACCTTTCGACAAATGCACTGCTAGCTACAACTACAACATGTTCTAAACCAGATGAATTTCTTTCCTCGATTTTACTTATACAACAAATCGAAATATCGTGGACGTGGGTATAATGCCGTTGTCGACAGAGGGAGTACACTAATATACTCCATCCATTCCAAACTGTAGATCGTTTTGATTTTTCTACGAACTACAAAAAACTAAAAGACCTACAATTGAAACGGAGGGCGGAATAGTTTTTATTGTACAAATATAGTTCTCACTTCTCCCTGGTGCAACAATAGGCTTATCTCTGACCTTTTGGGGAGGAAAAAAAAGGAAAGTGATGACCAGCAGAGATTTGGGTGCACCTATCTCTAGCATATAGCATACTCCCTCTGTCCCAAAAAGAATGTCATTCTAGGAATTTTAGGACAGGGTATTAAGGAGGTCAAATAACCTCGATTGCCCCTATTTATTTGCCATATTAGATGCTAATTGATTGTTGCATGCCTACATGCACATACACACATGCCAAATTAAGTAAAATGTCATTTTTTTTGGGACAAATTTTGAATCCTAAAACGTCATTCTTTTTGGGACGGAGGGAGTAGGTGCATGGTGCACGGAACGGGGTTGTAAAGTGGCCTTGCCCGCCCTACGCTTGTTCCAGAACGGCGTAGTTAGGTACGTGGCGAACCGAGTGCGTGTGAGTTGTCCGTTCGGACCGTGTGACGAGAATACCCCTTGTTATCCACCGAAACCACGGGATTGCCATGCATGGAGCAACGGGAATCTTTTCTTTTTCTCTGCTCGTCGCATTTCGCATAGCTCCAACAAAAGCATCTCGTAATACATGGTCCGCACCTAGAGAATATTTCCATTCCTCTCCCTTTCTCTCTCTCTCATCAGGAAAGAAAGAGAGAAATTTCAAACGAAATTTGTAGGAAATTTGAGTGTTGAATTCACCTCAAGGTGGAGGGGAATGGAGCATCGGAATCTGAATCAGCAGCCGTCCAAAAAAAATCGCACGGCATATCCTCCCCAGGAATCCAACTTATTTTATTTGGCTTCTTGCACTGTCGCTTTGCTGGTGGATGATGGGGGTTCTCTCTCTCTCTTTGGTTTTACCCGGCCGATTTTTAGTTTTACCCACTCTTTTCTTACTTTCCCAAAGAGCAAATCAGATGCTACGACAGAGGAAATATGTAGATTTGTTTTTCATTTCTGTGATTTTGTAAGTAGAAAAAATATAACATGTATAGCTAGTGTGCTTTTTGATCACCGGAAATGCATGGTAGCACAACAAGTAGTGGGGGTGACACCAGCTATCCTTGTAGAGCGAAGATGATAGACCCAATTTCTTGGTATTTCCCTAACAAACGATATCTTGTTCGAAGGATATTCCGTTCCTGTATGCATATGCCATATTGAAATGATGTCACCACCACAATAAAGACAATGTGAAGAGGCCAATTCCTATCTTCAAAGGGGCATCATATATCGTATCTTCTTCTTCTTCTTTGTGATGAAGCTTCTTTTTAACCATCATGCATGCATGCTGTCATGGAAAACCTCCTTAATATAATTTGCTTGCATTGTAGAAAATAATTAGCAGGTATATTCCATTTGGGTGACCTAATTTGTGCGATGTTTGCAATGAATGTTGGTCGCGCTCTGGTGTTGTTGTGGGTTGAGCTTTGAGCCAATAATCCTATAAAAGTTTAGGCTTTACATGGCTCACCAAGATGTTCATATATAGTGCAAAAAGAAAGATCAAATAACTAGTGAATACAAAGTTAGTGTTTGAAAAAAAGGGATCAAAGTACTATGAGTATTTTGAAACTTTTCATGAGAGATCTAGTAGCATCAATCGACAATTAGCAATAGAGACAACTATAAAGTTTGCCAAAAAAATGGAGTATGAGTGCCACATTTCCTTTGTGTTGAAGCCAATGCTTATTCTCGTGTTTAGTGCTACTAGTCATTCATAGGTAGAAATTACGCCAAATTTATAAATCGTCATAAAAAACAAATATGCTAAACATGCTAGCTAACATAAAAAGGAACATGAAAAACGTGGTGCTAGGCCATGTTACCCCACAATTCGATCAATAGAAGCAACAACAATGACAATATCATTCTCGAGATGTATATCTTAGCAACTAATGATTCGGCGGAAAATAGAATGGCAATCAATGAATGAAATCCAAAGTTATGTTCCTACCAATTAACGCATATAGTAGACTTTTCGCAAAGTCCAAAATTTCTCTTCCGTTTCAACCATTAATCTATAATATCATTACTAGCGCCCAAAACTAAATGCATTTTATTTAAGCTCCTTTCGAGATGGGTATTATTTTACTAAACTTTGTAAAAAAACGAATAGCCTTTTACAGGATTTATGCAAAAAAGATACCTTCCAAAAGTTGGATCCCAGTACATAGCTTAGAAATTAAATGACAATTTAAAGTGAATAACGCTCTAAATCTACAAAAATATATGACTTAATTAGGATAGGGGCATGAGGCTCCACTACAAAATCTTGAGAAAATCTTTTTTATTTACAAAAATAGGAGGATATACATGAATTTAAGTGAAAAATACACAAAGATAAAGGGCTTGGATGTAAATGGACGAATGGACGTGAAAACTCGTCCTTGTTGATTCGGAGATTCTACCACTCCCATCTCCAGTTTTTTCCTTCTCTATAAATGGAGCTCACCTTCCCCCACCTTCCGTTCCCCATCCGCCTCATCCCAGCTTCTCCCTTCCACCAGCGTAGCGTAGATTGAATCCATTTCCGATGGGGCTCGACGTCTTGGAGATCGGGATGGGCTCCGATTTGAGCCTGGATCTGAGGTACTTCGCCTCCAAGGCCGTCAGGCAGGCCAGGAACGCGCCGGCGTCCGACGTCGACGCCTGCATCCGCCGCCTCGAGGAGGAGCGGGGCAAGATCGAGATGTTCCGACGGGAGCTCCCTCTCTGCGCGCGCCTCCTCGCCGAAGGTGAGCAAATCTTTTCCTCTTGTTCTTTTCTTCCCCGTGATTTTTGTGTTCGTGTGCCTTTCCTTTTTTTGGGGGCGGTTTTATTTATGCGGCGATGCGGCGGCGTGTGCGCAGTGATCGATGTCATGAAGGCGGAGGCGGGGAAGAAGGCGAGGAGCGATCGCAAGGCCGCGTCGGCGGCGGAGGAGGAGGAGGACGGCGCCGCTGGGGACAAGAGCAAGTGGATGAGCACGGCGCAGCTCTGGACCGGCGATTCCGGCCGGGAGGAGGATGCGGAATCAGAGGTACGATTTGGGTGATTGCTCTTGCTCATCGTCGATTCGTGAATTCTTGGCGCCTCAGTGGCCTAAAACTGGGAGCTTTACGATCGCAGAAGCAAGACAAGGGGAGGAGCTCGCCGAAGGCCGAGTCCGCCGCCGGCGGCGGCGGCGCTTTCGTGCCGTTCAAGGCCGTGAGCTCCGGCGCGCCGGCGTTCGCGCCTCTGTGCTTGCGAGTGGAAGACAAGGCCGCGGACGCCGGGATGCCGGATCTGTCCCTGCTGTCCCCGCCGGCGATCAAGGCTCCCGCCGGCGCCGCCGAGGAGAGCCGCCGCCAGGTCGTCGGGTTCGCGCAGGCAGCGGCGAGGGCGGTCGCCATGGCGCCGTCTGCTCCTTCTCTGAGCCTTCAGTCTCAATCACAGCAGACAGCTCAGCAGCAGCAGCAGGCGAGGAAGGCCAGGCGCACATGGTCGCCGGAGCTTCACCGGCAGTTCGTCGCAGCCTTGAACAAACTCGGTGGGCCCCAAGGTGAGCGTTTTTTGCGATTTTTGCGGGCTACGTTTGCTAATTCCTTGTGATAGAAGCAAGCACAAACATGAAATTAATGAATTCCATTTCCACGGCATGGCTGCAGTTGCCACACCGAAGCAAATCAGGGAGCTGATGAAGGTGGATGGCCTGACAAACGATGAGGTGAAAAGCCATCTTCAGGTGAGCAGTTCATCACAATCTTATTGCAGTCCATGTCAAGAACATCCACTCAATTAATCTTGTTGTTGGTTGTGATTTGTGAGGATTACTACTTTACTAACTTGGATTCTGCGATGTTGATTGTTCAGAAATACCGGCTGCACAACCGAAGGGCGCCCGGATCCGCCATGGTAAGCCAGCCAATTGTGTTTGTGGGAGGAGGGCTGTGGATCCCCCCCGAGCAAAGCAGCTCACAATCTGGATCTCCCCAGGGCCCTTTCCACATCTCAACCTCAGACCTCGCCGTCTCATCAGCGGCCACCGTCAGCTATGAGGAGGAAGATGGCCGGTCTGAGAGCTATGGCTGGAAATGATGAAGAGGCGGTTGCATTGCATCATCAGTGTTCAAATAGAAACCTTTGGCGGATCGCCGTGCCACCACTTACAAGCTTCAGGAGGGAGCCATGAGGAGACTGTAGTGTAGTTTATAACAAGCTTCAGGAGGGAGCCATGAGGAGACTGTAGTGTAGTTTATATCTATATACAAATACAGGGGAGATGAAACTGATGATGGTGCGTCAACGTCGGGTTTGTACATCGGCAAAGAGATGATACTAGTTTCAGTTTTGCGGCTTGTTAATCCATGTTCAGGGCAGAGCTACAATTTTCGCCCCGAGAGAGTTTTACTTACCTATGTAGAATCCGTTGTCAATTATATGATATATACATAATCTTCTCCCCTTTCTGTTCAATAAAATGGTTTTTGCTGAATTGTTACTGAAAATGAATTGTTGCAAGACCATGTGTCCAGTTTCTGATTGTTCTTGTATGTCCTTTTCCCGGGTTTTATTACTTCTGTATAATGTGGTTTCGAGATGCATATAATTCAGCAGGACCAATTCATAGATGTGACGAGAAATTTAAAAAAGAGAGAGATGTTGGTGATATATTCCAGCATTGAATGGAGACTTTGGATGCTGTCCTTGTTTCTTGGAACTTGATGGAGGTGTGGGTGGTCCTTGCTGACATGCATCCTGATAAACCAACACAGGCTGTTTGTTCTCCATCCTCAAGATTCAAGAAGCTGTCGTTAAGGCTTAGCTCGTTATAACTCGTTCGATAACGAGTTGAGCTCAATTGACTCGTTAAACTAACGAGTTAAAAATCGAATTCGGCTCAGTTCATTTGAAAGTTCGAGCTAGCTCGTTAGGCTCACGAGCCTAGTATTATTGAACATTAATGTTATAATAAAAATAATATTAATCAATATATGATAATTTAAGTATGCTAATAATATTTAAATGTTGAATTTGTGATTATATTATGAAAATATGTAACATAAGTCAATAAAAAGGATAATATAGATATTTCAAAGCTCAAAATAGACTTATTTTGTACTAGATTTGACTTACAAGTTGAACAATAAGATTATTTAACCAAATAATACGAATACAACTCTATCCATAAAAAACAATTTTGATATTTTCATTTTTATCAAGCCTAACGAGCTAATCACGAGCTGTACACGAGCTAGCTCGTTAAACGAGCTTAAATTGAGGCTCGGCTCGACTCGTTTAAAGATCGAGCCGAGCTGAACCGAGCCAAACCTATAAACAAATTGAGTTAACTCACGAGTTGCGAGCCCGAGCTTTTATGCCAACCCCAGGCAAAGAATTCAGAGGTCAGTTTGTCTGCCGCCGGTGCTCTCCGGCGATAAACAATAATGGCCGCCGTCGCTGTCGTGGCCGGTCGGCCGGTCCGACACAATTGGCTTGCTCTTATCCACACAGCTGAGGCTGAGAGCTGAGAAAGGCATGCCGCATGCGTTTCCTTGGCTTGCTGCTCCTCTCGGTTCAACATGCTGTTCGCTCAGCGTTTTCTTCAATCATATCGTAGCTTCCCTTGAGACATAGATTAGTCGCTGCTGAGTGCTGATGACTGCGTGCGTTTTCTTCCCAACTTGCATACCTGTTCTTGGTCGGTCTTTGGCGCAAATTCAAAGAGGATGCAGAGACGAATTGCAGTTTATATTTTTCTTTTGCAAACATGTCAAATCAATTGCAGTTTATAAAAAGAACAAACAGCCTGTTCGTTTGGCTGGTGGCTGGTGCTAATTTGTTCTGAGAGAAAAGTACTGCTGGCTGGTTGCTGGTTTGTTCTGAGAGAAAAGTACTGCTGGCTGGTAAGGGCGAAAGGATTCAGGACCGGCTGTTGATCGATCAAGGTGATTGGGATGTACAGTGTTTAATAGCAGGATGTGTACGTGGGGAGTGTCGGTTTCAGACTTTCAGTCAGTTTTAACAAAATGTTGGTATAAAATTTTGGCTTGTTCTAACCAGCGAGAGAGACGATGGATGGAATTGACAGCAGGCCCAGTGCAGCGCATATGTGGTGGGGAATAAAATTCTTGGATGTGCGATGCTGGAAGAATACTGAATATTCGCTTCTTTACTATTCTTTTCAGAAAGATATTCTGAATATTCGTCGGATTTGGTTGCTGTCGCTCTCTCTCTCTGGCGGACAACCGTACCTAACGATCGGATGGGTGCTCTGAATATTCCTTGCCTTTTGCGTTCCTTTTCTAATTCTTCTTCTTGTTTTTTATGGAAGAAGAAGAAAGATGTGAAGAGAAGATGCCGACTTCTTGTTTTTGTATTTTTGTAGGGAATATTAGGCCGATGCCCTTTCTTTGGTCATGTTTGGTTTGGGCGCAAAATTATAGCGCTGAGGAATCTTGTTACTTTGGAGGAGTGCTAAATAAAATTTATTTACAAAATCTTTTCACGGATGAATGTATTATTTATAGAGAAATTTTAGAGTGCTCGTTTTTTTTAACAAACCGTCTATCCGACGAAATCCAACAGTGGAAGTATCAAGAAGTACCAGGAAATTTCTATAAAGAAGTACTGGGAAGTACCAAATTCAGTGGGACACACAACAAAATTTTAATTAAATATTTTTAATTCAGAAAGGGTATATATCAGTAAATTCTATTCATCTTCTTCCTTTTGACGCCGGAGTGTTCTCCCTGCACCGTCAAACTTCGATCCGCCCCTCGAAGCAGCAGGAACAGAATCGACGCCCGGACTCGAGATCCTCCACACCGGTAGACCCCAAACCTTGGAAGCGCTGCATAAGCCACCACCCCGGTAGACCCCAAACCTTGCATGCTGCGATTCACACAATACCCTTTTCTCAATTAGTTTAATTTTTAATTAATTATTAGGTGGTGAAAAAATTAAAACACATAGTACTTCCTAATACTTCACAAGCACCATAAAAAAAGCTCATTATTTATATGACCCTCATCGCTCGTTGTGCAGCTCTACAGTGTGTGTTATGCCCCTACAGATATACTGCATCCTATGTATGTCTACTACGAGGAAATTAGCAATAACTTATTTGCTAAGTGCTAAAATATTTGCCAAAGCTAAAATATGCATCAGCAAGAGTTTGCTATTTTTAACTTGACAAATCTTTTTTTCTTTCTTATACATTTGCATCAGAAACCCTTCTCTATTCATTATTTCTTTTTTCACCTTCCCACCTGGCTTCCACACTGATGCCAACCGGAGTACATGCGCGTATATTTACGTGCTGGAGGCAGGTTTTTTTCAAGTTGCCAAAAATTACTAAGTCCTTTGCCAAACTGTTAGAGGAGCGTTTTCAACGTTTTTACCAAAAAAAAAATACCAACTGAATTTGGCAAACTGTTGAAGATGCTCTAACGAAACACTAGTACCATCGATTGAATTATCCACTGTTGTGTCGAGTGAGGGTCATGCTCAATAGTGGCTTGTATTATCGATACATATTAAAACTAACTCTACATATATTTCTAAGCGCATACGGATATTGTCTATATATATACATATCTTAGTGTTTTGTGTGTAAAACCTCTTTCATGTGTTCGAGCATTCGAGGTGGGATGGGGGGGGGGGGGCCTTGGCCCCTCCCCTGCCTACTATCACCTCCTTCCCCTCGGCTTGGTTGGAATGGTCCAATACCTCTCGCAAGTTCACTAGCATTTAGGTCAAAAGGAAAATGACCGAAAAATTACAGTAAAGTTACGTGTGGAGTTTCAGAGTTCATATTGGAGGATTGAATTTTTTTTTATCCCACCTTGTAGAAACTGTTACTCATAGAAAGTTTTGCTCCACCTGAACAACCATTTTGTCAAAGCGAACAATTGTACAAAATTTTATTCTTTGAGTTTATATGACATGTTCTTAAGGGGGCTACGACTTTGTTTATTATGTTATTTTATTATAAGGTTTTGTTGCAAAATACTCCCCGGCTGTTAAATATGTGATATTTAGGCTAGTTAGTTTATAAATACCTTGTCCTAAATGTTTTTTTCTTGGATGCGCGGGGGATACTGAATATTCGTTTCTTTTCAGAAAGATATTATTCTGAATATTCGTCGGATTTGATTGCTGTTGCTCTCTCTCTCTGGCGGACAACCTAACGATCAGACAGGTGCTCTGTTCGTATTTGTGTGGAAAATAGGCCCATTCCTTTGTTCTCTTCACGGGCTGAGATTCCATTGCTGACTGACCCACGTATGACTCAGGCCCATATACGTGACTGTTACAGGCCGGAAATCCTATCCATTTCCCAGAAGATAGATAACTAAACATCTATAATCAAGCAGCAGCCCAATAATTAGACCATCTCAACGTTTTAGATAAACTATTTCAACAATTTTTATGTAAAAAAGTTGGTAAATACAAAAAATGTTGGTGCGAGTACATGTGAAAAATTGTTGAGCATAATGTAATAGAGTTGGATAAAAATGTTAGTAGATATAAAAAAATGTTGGCTCATGTCAAGAAATGTTGACAGAAGTTAAGTTAGACATTTTTTCTAAAAAATGTTGCTGAAGGTCAACAAATGTTGTTGAAGGTAAGAAAATATTGTACTCATATGAGTTTTAAAAATGAGTTCCTTATCTACCTTTAAGGGCACTGCACACACGAGGTCAAAACTCATATGAGTGCCCTTATGTGAGGAGAGTAAAAATGGATTTGGCCCTTTCATATCTGGCTTGGAACCTGCACACACTCAACTCAAACGCATTGGGTTCGCCTACTACTAACAAAGTCGAGTGGTATTCTTTAGGGAGGGCATAAGCCCCCCGATTTAAAACTTAAGAGAGAGTGGCCTCCCGGGTAATATTGTTGCAGCCTTGTATGTATGTAGGTGTTAACGTACAACATTTTAATGGTAAGCTAAACTAAAGGTGGTAATGGTAACGGATAGTATGTATCTCCACCGAGGAAGACAAGTTCGTGTTGCGCGTAATGATGAGGGCACCCCCACGCTAAGCATAATCAGCATAACGGTACGTACGCTGGTGAGAACCACTCATGTTTGGCAAAAGACGCATGCAGCCTTGGGCACTTAAAACAAGAGAATGCATTTGTGTAAAACTTCGCTGTTGCAGTTAATATTTTGAGTTCAGTTAGTTGCACTTTGGGGGGATTAATTTGGAAACTAGCTAAGGAATTAATTATTTGTATTTTCAGAAATCAGAACATACATCCTTTAAGCACTTGGCAGAGGCAGAGTATAGTTGGGAATTGGGATGATACCAGACATTGAGTTGGCAAATTCTGCGCCCATCAGAAAATGTCTCAGCAGAGAGTTACAGATGATGATTTGCCCTCATCGCCGGCAGAGATCACGGCACGACGACACTGCGCATGTTTCCTGAAGCAAGAAAAGGTCACCCAAAAGGAAAAGGCATGAAGGAGCTAGCTCCTGAAGTGAAAGCATGCGTGACCACTTCACCAGCGACACAGACACAGTACGCTCTTCTCTATCTTGTTCTTGGCTCTTGAGACCTGAGAATATTATTTGAATTGGGATCCCTGCCGTGGCCGGCCGACACGGTTCAGCGTCCACATGGTTTAGTCAACAGATCGATTAAAGCGTGTGATCAATTTGAGATGGAGGACTGCCATTATCGATCTGTTGCTCCTGCTACCCAGAACCCAGGGCCCACAGCAACTACGTACTAAACCACTGTTAACTGTTTTTTTAAACCTTTGTATACCCTTTGTCGTCGTTCATTGTGCAACGGTATCTTAATTTAATCCACTGTCCAGTGTCATGGCCCCTGCAAATATGCTGCACCGGTATATGTGTGCTAGCTGCTACAAGCAAATTAACAATACTTATACTGATCCTAGTAGTAGTAATATACTACAGAACACGCTGATTCTCCGTTGATTTCAACATGCTGAGCCACTGGTTTCATCCTATCAGGCATGTGTGGAACAACATCATCCACATATCTCATCAGTAAGTACCTAGCACGCTATGCATCCATCCTCCGAAACAGGGGCGGAGCTAGAGATAAAATCAAGGGGGTGCGGCACCTTCATTGCACTTGTAGGCATTCAAGTTTACATGGTGAAAATCTATGAGTGATGAAGGATTATAAAAATCTTGTGGGTGCTGCCGCACCCAGAGCTCACAACGTAGCTCCGCCCCTGCTCCGAAATTGCATGTAGTAAGAAAAACTCGTAAAATCGATGATATTAATGTATCTATTATCAAGAAATATTTTTAAAAAATCTACATATATCACTATATGCACAATACTCTGATAATAGATAAGTGTCCAAAAAAATGTGCCGCTCTCTGGGTTGCTGTATGTCTGCCCCATAACGCCCCCGCGCAGGCTACCGCCCGGAACTCTGATGCGCCGCGCTCGGGTTTGCTCTCCATAATTTGAAGTTCAGGTGGACAATCTCTGCCCACTGTTAAACCAGTCCCAGGTCTCCTGGTTGCGATCGTACCTCTGCCCCCTCTAACCAAGTAGGTTAGAGGACCTTTGGTATTGAAGGCAAATGCACGTTATTAATATTTTCTCTTGTCAAAGAAGAAGCTCCAAAAGCATAGGCTGATACTCCCTCGATCTATTTTTATAAAGCCCGAACACATATCAATATGGTAATATAATATATAATTTACTATGATTATAAGTTTATAATCATAATTAAGTAATATAATACGAGACAAAGAAAGTAACGATCAAAGTGTTATCTGGAAGAGTGTGCCAAGTCATAATATACCTTACAAAAAAAGATAAATGAAGCAGTATAATTTAATAATTGTAGTCCAACATTTATCAGTCTCCTCTTTATTACTAAGAAATGGATGGAAGGAAGAAAAGACATAGTACAGCAGTCTAACAAAAAACTGTTTGTTGACTCCTTAGATTACGTGTTAGGCCCATGAAAAGGGCTTACTTAGCACGATGGACCGTGCAGTTTAAATAAGACACGACACACTTTTCATTTATGCCCGGCTTTAATTATTTGCTCTCCGTTTTCTTTTGATGCTCTTGCTGGGGGTGTCCATTGCACACATGAAGTGGGCAATCGAGTCCATTGTCTTCCAAGCTAAGGTAAGCTTCCAGCCAGGTCCACGGAAATAAGGTGTGCTTAATATGTGTGTGAATAACAAAACAATGACCTAGCATAGCAATACCTACAAAATTCTTGTAGATTACCTTGAACAATAAGGGCCGTATTTATTACATTACCAAAGTATTTTTTTCATAATGAGTTCCTTTTTAAATTGTGCTTGTTAAGTTTTTTTTTGAAAAGTGAATTTTTATCAAGTTCCTAGTGACAAACAGGGAGGAGACGAGAAAGAGACCACACCGCGACATCAGCACTGACATGCGGACCCACGAGCGACAAGGTCACGACGCGCCGTGCACTTGTGTGACAGAATCCTGTCAAGGATGGATGGAGATCGATATCTTGTCCAGTATAGGAGTATTATTGGAAAATTTATTTAAGTGGTATTAACAAAATATAAGATTCTTCATTTATTTTCCATCCACGATTTTTTCACTCATACTCCTTTTCACTATCTGGTTAGACTGAGTCCAACAATAATTGGCAAAAGCAATTTTGCCTCTCCCAGAGCTACTGTTTCACGAAGGTATTGCCTCCAACAGATGAGGCAAACCTGTTCATCAATGTTCATCACTGTGTATTTGGCCTGAGGGATAATTCCGGCCCACGGCCGCCTCCTCGCTCCCACCTGGGCTCGCGGCCGCCAAACTGGCCCATGGCCAACGCCTGCATGGGCCACATTCGGTCTGCTTTGCGCCGGATGCCAGGAGCCGTCCATCACCACTCTCCGCAGATCCGACGGCCATCCGGGAGTTTCGCTAGAACAAAACCTCCGAGCGCCGCCTGGCTGGATCCCTAGCCCTCCATTTCCTCTGCTCCCCGCGTCTTTCGCAGCGTATCAGCGACGGCGGGGTGGTGCGGCCTGTGGCCGGCGGTGCCAACGACAGCGAGGGGCACCGCCCGGCACGCGGCCGCGACAACCTCCTTTCTTCTTTTCTCTGTCCTTTCTTTCCCATCCCCTTTCTACCCTAGCACCTCAAACAAGCGAGATACAGAGGGTTGCGCCGCCCATGGTGGCCCGGAGAGGAAGGTGGTGGCGCCAACGCGGGTCCTCTCGCCGGCGAGCGCGTTCCCCACGAGGGAGAGCGCGCCACCGTCGAGCGGATGCGCGACGGTGCCCTCTGGCCCAAACCCGCACGGCGGCGGAGGCCCTTCGAGCACGTGGCTCGCGTTGCCTGTCCGACCGGTGCGCGCCAAGGCGGCGCCGGCGGCGGTGGTGGCGAGGTAAGGTCCCCTGGTGGGTCCCCTTTTCGCCCTTTGCAACTTCCAGATCTAGGGTTAGGGTTACGAGTTTCATTCGATTTGCCTTTTCGATTCGAGATCGAGTTTCTTCTCCTTTTCTTCTACCCGTGACTAGATCTACAACCTAGCATGGCTTTGATACCATTGATAGATTACAAGGATCTACTAGATGCACACCTAGCCGGGTAGACACTGTTACTGTGTCTGTGTTCATGTGATTCATGTGTGAACCAAGAGAGGAGAGGGATAGATGGACATGGGAGAGGTATACCTTCACCAGCAGACGTGCTGGAACCGGCGGCCATCTTAGGTTCGCTTGGTGAAGATCTGCGCTAGGCAGCGACGCACAGTGCAGGTACTGCTCTAGGGCAGCGACGGGCAGTGCAGGGGTCGTCGGGGTGTAGGTGGCGGCGGAGCTTCCCGTCACTATTGCGACCCTCTCTAGATTGGATTAGGGTTATTGGTGGGGTGTGCGGACTGGCGGCGAACCTCATATTGCGAGCCTGCGGCCCCCACCTCCCTTTAGACCACTGTCACACCTGGTTTTAGAAAAGGAAACCAAGTGCATATCTATATGTATGCCAGGATCAAGTTTCATACATATAGTATACATAAGTGAATAATGGTAACAGTATCCGTATAAAAACATAAACAAACTTACAAATCTATCAGAGTTATACAGCTCAATCCTGGAAACGGAGGTGCCAACTCCACAAGCAATCGACTGGGGGCTGCGTACGCCTAGCATCAACAGCTTCACACATTTTTCTTCTGAGCAGCAGTAAGCAATGATGATTACACTTATGGTTGGTACTCAGCAAGGCCACAAGAAATAACCGGAAAGCGATTTAAAGTCCATATTTAAGTTTATTAATCATGTGAGGGTCCAGGCCGCTCTTGACCGTGAGCACGGCTAATCGATTAGTTTTACACTCTACAGAGGTTGTACATCTTTACCCACAAGTCGCGTAAAAGTCCCGAAGAACTTTAGACCCAACCATGCGATGCAGATCAGGCATCATACCACACTACCTAGGTGTGATTGCATAGGGACGCTACGAGGCCTTTACAAAGATTCCCTAGCACGGGCTGCTCGCTAGGTTTCCTGATCAGTGCAGCGCATAAACCTCTCTCAGCTGCGAAGCTACCATAGAGCAGATCAGTCTGAGGGCCGGGCTATACACCATCTACCGTCAGCCCCCAACCCCTTTCAGGTAAAACATACCGCATACTAAGGTTTCTAATTAATTGGCCAAGACAGAGCCATATGTCTTGTGGTAGTACTATTTTCCTGGGTGGTTCTCCATGTTCCGATTAATGCATAGTAATCTTGTAAATAAAGCATAGGTAGAAGGTGGTTAGGGACACTTGCCTTTCTCCAACGAAAAGCTACTCTTACTGCTCTTTCTTCAGCTCGCTTTCTTGAAACTCTTCATCTTGAAAGCAACGAACAACGTTCCTTCTAATCGAAGCAATCATCGGGCACAACATACAAAGCAACAAGTACAGCTAAGAACAATGCACCAATCAAAAGAAAAGCTTTAAAAGAGCGCACTAAAGGATAGACTCGATTCTATGGTTACGCAACGACGAAAGAACGTTGAAAACAAAACTAAGGTCGATGCTATCGAAAGATTATTATTATCAAACAACAAGAGACTACGTGATTGACATATTTTAATAAGAAACCATATGGAAAGAATATTTCAGAGAAATACTCTATATTAAGCAAAGTTACATTTAATTATAGAAAACAAGATAAACCTAAACATATTTTATTAGCAGATATTTAAGTACAAGTTATATCAAATTAACCATTACTTTAGAAAGACTAAGCATGTGCAAGACATCTAAACCGAGGAACTTTACATGGCGTGTTCAACCTAACATATTAATATTGAAAAGACATTTAATATCATTAAGCACATTAACTTTATTATAAAAATCGATATGGAACACTAAGCATCTTTTATTTATAAAAGCTAGTTATAAATGGTAATTAACCAAATTAAATCTTAGTTTACGAAAACCGGAATAGAACCTAACCACTTTTATTTGGAAAAGTAATGGAATAGATATTAGTCAAGATTAACATGCAACTTTGATATTAAAACAAAAAAACAAGTGATACACATGCTAACGCCCAAGTTATGGTGAAGCGAACTAGACAATGGCACAAACGTACTATAACGGTACAAAACTAATCTACGCGTTAGGAGGAACATGTCAGTGAAAGAATTACTGAGATCGGAATTGAATAGAATAAGATATGAATTTTAATAACAAGAAAAAGATAACTGATTGAATATGACATAAAGATGATGTCCCCATGAGCAATAATCAAGAAAAGAAATTAAATGATAGATAGATTAGATGACGTGAGCAAGGATTTTACAGATGAATAAATAATTATTCTATAGATCAGTGATTTGCAAGGCCTAGTGATGATCAATGAAGACATTACCAAAAAGAAATGTAGGAGAAGTGCTGATTATTTTGTTAAAGGAGAAGTCCTAATTACCACATAAGCATGACGTCACCATGATGTCATCACCGGCAAGGGAAAGATGTATGAACGATGCTAGCTTGTTTGCTTCAGCACCAACCTGTGCACCTCTTTCTACAGCTGTCGTCTTGCTTGGACTTCATGGCTTGCGCTATAACTGTTGTACAGACAGGGAAGGTGGTTCAGTAGATGTAGCTAGGGCATCAGGAACGATGGAACAGGCATGCCATCTGTTTGCTACGCCGTCCTGTAGTATTTGGATGCAACAACAGGAGGGCACGGCCGTAGTAGCACATGCATGGATTAGAGATAAAGATGGACGTGCATGCATGAGTAGCTAACGAGCACGTCGTCGCTGGTGATTCATACGTGCATGCATTGAAGGCTTGCACGGATCAGTGTGATAGAGGACAGAGAATGAGAAGATGTATATGGAGGTTCTCACCAGCGGCGTTCGACGGCGAGCTCGGCCGGAGGCGGGCGACGACGACGTGATCGGCGGCACGACTTCAAGTGCGCCGACAGCTCGGTGCAGCAGACCTATAGAATGGTGAAGACGAAGCAGATCAATGCCGGCGGCTCAGGGGTTGAGCGACGGCTATGGCGGCGCGCTAGGGTTGCGGCTGCGAAGTTGTTGCAAAAGGAAAACAAAGAGATTATAGATCGGAGTAGTAGCTATTAACCATGCACATTACTAAGAGCATTGAAAATTACCACGGATAGATTTGCATGGCCGGTGGATATAGCTTCGGAAAGAAGTCGATCTGCCTTGCAAGATGATTGACGACGCGCAGACAGTAGCAGCAAGGCAGCAGCAGCTGGCACACATGGACGACCGAGTGTGGTTGCTGCAGTACGTGGTGCATCGACGGCGACGTCCGGCGAACAGGCCTCCGCCGGCAAGTCAACGGTTGCAGCAAACCGGCCGGAGTTGCAACAGATAGATGGTGGCGACTTGAAGTCCTTCATCAGGGCCGTGCCGGCATAAACGGAGGCCCTGTACAAAATTTTAAAGTGAGACCATCAAAATAGAAAAATAAATACTCCTTCTGTCTCAAAAAGAATGACGTTTTAGGATTGTCATAAGTCAAACTTTTTAAACTTTACCAAAATTATAAAGAAAAATAGATATATTTATGGTATGAAATACATATCATTAGATTCATCTTGAGATCTATTTTTATAATATATCTATTTGATGTCACAAACATTGATATCTTTCTCTATAAATTTGGTCAAAGTTGAGAAAGTTTGACTTAGAACAATCCTAAAACGTCATTCTTTTTGGGACGGAGGGAGAATTTTCGTCACATATTTTTTACTTGAACAACTTCATTCTTTGTGGTGTTTCTTGATGATTAGAGGGCATTTTCTGGTTTCTTAAAAAATATATCCGTTGCTCCTTTATGAGATTGAGTTAAATCATCTATCCTTTGCTCTTTTTTACGCTTTTGACAACTAGAATCATACTTCCTAGATCGATTTGCAGAAGACATGGTTTGGATCTTGAAACATTAAGCGTCTAGATAAATTAATAAACACTCACACAAAAGATGAAAGGAATAATTAAACTATTATTTAAGGGATACATTAACAGAATTGAGTAAAAAATTGGTAAGGGAGGGCTGCTGCTAGGTGTCTGACGACCACGGCCCTTTTATCTCTGTGCTCAGGCTGGTCGCCGGCCTCTTGTGGTTACCTCAATCAGTCAATCGCTCGTTGTGTCACGCCACCGAGGATGCTAGGCGCTGGCCGCCGGCACAGACGCACAGTCTGCCCTAGCGTGGACGGATGAGAAAAGAAAAAGCGATAGAAACAAGACACGGAGGCATGCAGAGACAACGGAGTTTTACAGAATTACGGTCTTGGGCACACACGAAGCTAATTTGATCTGTTTTTTTCTTCCAGGCAACAACTGCTTGTATTGGGCTGCCGTATGCGTAGGAAATTGTTTGGGCCCCTGGAAATTGGGGGGCCCTGTTCCGTCGAACCGTCTGCACGCCCATGCGCACGGCCCTGTCCTTCGTGACGGTGGAGCTCCAGAGCAAGTCGGGACAGGGAGCGGTCAGCAGCACAGATTGAACATGGAGATTGCATTAAGTCAGGAAGCACAAGATCGATGAGGGAACAAAAAGACTAGGCCTTGGCGGCGGGTTGCAAACTAAGGCAACTAGGGCTTATGCGTGCTCATCTTGATATATATGGCAGGGTTACTATCTCAACTCAAATCTGGTATTTAGAGATGGAGATCGAATGGCGCTGACAGATCGAGCCCATGGGTGCAAGAAAATAGAGAGAGAGAGAGGCTTTGACGTGTGTTTTGGGCCCAAGAAGGAAGTGACGATAGGATAAAAAGAAATAGAAAGGGAAATAAAAGATAATACATGTAGCCATGGAAGTTATTAATGTAGAGTAGGATCTTGAAAAGAAGACGGATCAGAGTAGCTAGAAAATATGTGGAGATGATATAGAGCACGGTAGAGCCAAATAAAATACTTGAAGCTCACGGAAAGAATTTCAGAGCTTTGTAGAAGATAGATTTAGGTTTGAGAAAAAAAATAAATTCCAGAAAAGCCGGAAATTCTCATGAGAACCTAAACGTGATCTCAAAGCATTTTAAAATCTTTTGCACTTAAGAAACACCAAGATGCATCGGCATGAATGCAACACTCACATTGAACCAATTTATTTAATTAAGAAAATCAAACAATGACTTTTTCCTATATTAGATTTCCCGTAAATAAAATAAATGTTGGGAAAATTTTAAAATTATGAGAAAATCATTGTTTAATTATTCTTTCTATTCACATCCTGAAATTGGGAAATTTCAGGGTGTGACAATCACGCAGTGTGACAGGGGCCCGCCAACCTGTTAGGGTTGGGCGCCCCGATCAGGGCGCAGATCCAGGACCCAATGGGTCGTTGGGCCCATTGGTGGAGGGATCAATCTAACACGTCTTAGTATTACTCGCCTTACACGATCTGATATACCCTTGGAAGACTCATGGCTTCAGTCCTTGGACATGATTATGGAATTAGTTGAGAAAATTATGAGTGTCTTGTGTCTGAAAACTCTTTCTCCTATTTGAGCCTTCGAGGTGGGATGGGGGCATCGGCCCCCTGCTAGACTACCGGCTCCTATTCCTCTCAGTTTGGCTCGTCTAATACCTCACAAGTTTACTAAGAGCGACTTCAACAGTTTGGCAAATCAACTTGGCATCCATCTAATTTTGGCAAAATAAGAAAAAATGGCCTCCAACAGTTTGGCAAACCAACTTGGCAAAACTCACCTCGCGCGTGGATCGTGGTTGCCATCGGCGTTTCCCTGTAGATGGGAGGGTGAAAAAAGAAATAAAGAATAGAGAAGGATTCCTGATGTAAGTTTTCATGAGGTGGAAGGCCGTAAACATAATTTTGTTTCTCTCAAGATTCCTGATGTAAGTTAGATCTGGATTTGGTAAGTGAATTATGCCAAATTGTTGGAGATGAACTTTTTTTTTACTTGACATATCTTTTTATAAGTTGGCAAACTACAAGATTTGCCGAGTAAAATTTGACAAACTCTCGGAGATGTTCTAAGAGCATCTCCAAGAGTTTGCCAAATTTTACTTGGCAAATTTTGTGTTTTGCCAACTTCTAAAGAGATATGCCACGTAAAAAAAGAGTTCATCTCCAACTATTTGGCATAATTCACTTGCCAAACCCAGATCTAACTTACATCAGGAATCTTGAGAGAAACAAAATTATGTTTATGCCCTTCCACCTCTTGAAAACTTATATCAGGAATCCTTCTCTATTCTTTATTTCTTTTTTCACCCTCCCACCTACAGGGAAACGACGATGGCAACCACGATCCGCGTGCGCATATATGGGCGTGGGGAGGTGTAACACCCTAAGTTTCACTTTTGAGTTTAAATAAAAATTTGCTTAGCAACCATTGTTCTTGTTTAAGGAATATAAGGTGTTTGTGATTTTCTAGGCATTTAATAATTTTGTTAATTAAGTTAATGAAATATAGGAGTTTACTGTTGCATACATGCTGGAGCATCAGTTTTGATGGTTGAATTCAAACCTGAGTTTGAATTTTGTTTGATCTTTTCTTTTCAAAAATGTTAAAAGCTTTTCCTTCTTCCCCTCCCTTTCTCCTCCTTTTGGTTTGCGCAGCCCAGCTGGGGAAGTCCGGCCGTGCCCCCTGTTTTCTGCCGCTCGGTCGCCGCTCCTCCCCGCGCTCTGCAGCCCGCCTTGCATTCCGGCCCAGCGCGGCCCAGCTTCGCCGCTCGCCGCCTGCTACCGCTGACGGGCGGGTCCCGCCCGTCATCCCCCTCCTCGCGACCGAAGCCGAGCCAGACTCGGGTCCGACTCCGGTTTCCGTGCCGCGCCGCCTTCTCCGCGGGCCCGCACGCCCAGGCGCGTCCCCCGCGGCCTTTTTAACCCCGCCGCCTCGCACCGCGCCGCTCCTTTCCCCGAAAACCCTAGCGCCCGAGCTCCGCGCCGTCGCCGCAAACCCTAGCCGCGCCGCCGCCGTGGGACTGCTCGTCCGCCGCCCTCCCGTCGACAAGGAGCCGTCCAGGAGCTTCGCCGCAAGGTGAGGACCCTTTTGGTGCCGTTTGTGCGCATCCTTGCGCTTAGCTTCGCTTCGCGCGCGCTCGCCGGAATTTTTTGCAGCGCCGCCGTCCGCCTCGCCGCGCCGCGCGGCGTCGTCGTCGCCCGTGCGCCTGTCTCGGTGCCACGGTCGATTTCGCCGCGACCTTAGCTGCGTCCAGGTGCTATCCACGCGTTCAATCGAGCACCCCTGCTCGAAATCGCGTTCTCTCCGGCGAGCAGCCGCCTTGCGCCGCCGCAGCTGCGTCGCCGCCGGCCGGTCGCCGCTTCCTGGGCGCGTGCGCGCGTCTTGGACCGCCCGATCAAGATCCGACGGATCGGGTCAGATCTGACCCGAGTCCACGCCGGTCAACCCAGCCTTGACTTGGCGGTTTTGCAAGAAAGCCCCCTGTTTCTTTGATTTCACAAGACGGTCCTTCCACCGTGGAAGTTTTCTTACGGTTAGGTCCAAGTTTCTTCGGTTTAGCCCTTATAGTTTAGTTTTCTTCACAGTTAAGTCCCTGATCTTGTTTAAGCTATATCTTAGTCGTTTTAGCTCCGTTTTTAGCGTTCTTTATGTCCATGCGATCGTCTCGACGAGTAGAACAGTTTTATACCTCTGTTTTGTTCTGTTAATACTGTTTGGTGATTGTTTCTTAATTTATTCTATTGTATGCTTGTATGTGAATGTGTGGAGCGTAGAGTACGAGCCGTTCGAGGATTTCGCTGCCGTTGAAGAATTTCAAGATCCTGAGCAGTTTCCGGAGCTGGTAGAAGGCAAGTCCTTGCTGCATCCCCGTTGACCCTATTACAACATGCATTTTAATTACACTGTATTTATTTATTGCTTTGCATTAATATGATGGGTCCGATTATTTAAGGTTCGCCTAGTGTTGTTTATCCTATGCCTTGATCAACCTGGGTTTACTTTATGTTGGGTAGCACTTGCTAGAGCTTTACCTTGGTTTTGGGATGTTTAATGAACGATCATTAATTGGATTTATTTATGCTACTCATTCATGTAATGCAAGAACACTTTATGCCTGTTAATCGGAACATGGAGCGACCACCCAGGAAAACAGTACAACCACAAGACATATGGCTCTGCCTTGGCTTAGTAATTAGAGAACTTGGTGTTAGGTATGCTTTACCTGATAAGGGTTGGGGGTTGCCGGTAGTTGGTGTATAGCCCGACCCTCAGGCTGATCTGCTCTGTGGTAGCTTCGCAGTCTTGAGAGAGGTTTATGCATTACGCTGTCAAGTAACCTAGCGAGCAGCCTGCACTAGGGGATCTTTGTAAAGGCCTCGTAGCGTCCTTATGCAGCCACACCTCGGTAGTGTGGTATTGTGCCTACTTTTGCACAACGTGGTTGGGTCTAAAGTTCTTCGGGACTTTTACGCGACTTGTGGGTAAAGATGTACAACCTCTGCAGAGTGTAAAACTGACAAGTTAGCCGTGCCCACGGTCAAGGGCGGCCTGGACCCTCACATGAGTAATTTATGAAAGATGGAACTTTTAAACTTGTGCATTGCATTCTATGGTTCCGTTGCACTTATTAATTGGGTTTGGTATATACTTACACTTGTTAGTAACAGTTGCTTAATAAAACTTGACCAACTAAAATGCTGACTTGCTTTACAACAATCAGCTTCCACCATAAAGCCTTACATGTTGTTATAGAGTTTTCCCTTGTTGAGTACGACATGTGCTCATGCTTGTTGTTTCTATATTGCATCTACACTACCCGGCTGCTGCTCAGATGGACGCTTTGAGGACTACCCTGGAGAGTTTGATGAGTTCTAGGCGTTCGTTCCTCCAGTCAGCTGCCTGTGGAGGGCTTCTACGTTTACTTTTCCGCTGTTAGCTACTCGAACGTGTGTTAATTTGAGACATTCGGTCATGTAATAAATGTTTAATACTTTCTATACGCTTTTACACTGTGTTTTGGTATTCACTGAGTCGATGCATGTGTGTAACTTGATCCTGGCGCACATGTATTCTATGCATTCGGGTTTGCCTTTAAATCCGGGTGTGACAAAGTGGTACCAGAGCCGTGTTGACTGTAGGACGTTAGCCTAGTTAGAACTGGTCGAAAACTAAGGATTATATAATATTAGAAGTCACACATTGTTTAGTTTGCTTTATTCTATTTATTATATCTATTCTTGGTTTAATCTCATCCTTGATTATCTTTTTGTTATCTTAGCTTGATCTTGTCATCTCTAGTTAATCAACACTTGTCTCCTCTATCTTTAGATGGTTCGCCGACTGAAGACTACTCGTGCTGGTGCCTACCGCTTTCCAAGGTACCTGGAGGACCAGGACTTGTACTGCTACTCCACGGAGAGTGATGAGCACCAGGGCGACACTGAGGAGGGAAGTGGGGCGAGCTCTGCTTCAGTGCAAACTTCACCACCCGCTTCAGTCATTGAGCTGTCGGAGGATGAGCCAGAAGAGGAGCAAGCTGAAGATCAGGAACAAGGAGGTGACCCAGATGACCACTCAGATCCTGAAGGTTCAGATCCGGAGGATGGTGATGCTAATGATCAACCCGCGCCCGAGGAGTGGAAGGTGGTCGTTTTTCACCATGATGGGGGGCATGCACGCTTTCCGTCTAAGCTGAGGAGGCTTTTCCACCGTCTCCATCAGCCGGTGACGATCGACTACGTTGGGCTAAGGAGGACACATCCCCGTTACCCAACGCAGTGGGAGGTGTCAGTGCGCATTCTGGAAGATGATCCACAGGAGGGCGGACAGTACGAGGTTACTGTTCACCATGCCTTAGCCACCAGGGCTACCTACGCTGCGGGGAGAGATGATGCTGCTAGGAGGGCTCTTTCTGCATGGTGTTATGAGGAGGCTCACCATCTCAATGACACTGTGTGGGGTGACTTTCCTCGCCGTACTGCTGGAGCCGTGGGCAGCACTATCCCAGTGACTAACGCGGACTTGGGACCGCGCTATGCAGCTCAAGTGGGACTTGTTGCAGCTCTCAACACCAACCTTGATGACACCAACATGGAGCTGCAAGACCTTCGTGATCAGCAAGATGAGGATCGAAGGGAAATCAAAAGGCTTAAGGCAGTGATTGCGGGGCAGGATGATGAAGAGGTGGAGGAAGATGAAGAAAGATGGCCCGCAATGTCACCAAGACCCAGGAGGACAAGCTATGGGTCACTTAGATCCCGCACTCGGATCATTTGGCCTTAGGTGCTAGGTGTCCTTTTATTTTCAGTTATAGAGTCTGTAATCGTTAGAACGAAACGTTGGATCGGTGTGTTAGCTAGTGGTGTGTTTGGATGTTTGATTTGTGATCATTCGTGAGTTGGATCTTTGTGTGATTGCAATGTGTTGTGGATTAATGCCACAATGACATTGGTTTAGTAATGAAGCTTGGTTAGTGGGTTTAAGTTCTGTTCTAATCATCTTTTATCTTGCAATATCATAATTCTTTATCTATCTTATTTTATCTATCATGAGGATTATCGTAGTGCAAAATCTGTTCACGTCACTTCCTGACACAGCAGTAGTGTTTTATTTTTATCTCGATCTACAGAACTCCAAATCCAGTAAAACTAGTTGGGTTAGTTCACAAATTTTATATATGATTTTCTGTCAAAAATTCAGCATTATCCAATATATAATCTGGGAGTTATGAACGAAACACTAAGCCATCAGAATCTGTCAAATCCTGCTGACACAGCTGACTTCATTATTTAATATCTCGAGTTGTGGAACTCCGATTGAGGCAAATCCAATTGGAGTAGTTCAGCAATTTGATACATCATATCTCAGGAAAAACTCGTGATTTTTGGTTACCTGTACAGCGATATACACCTGTTTCTTTACAGCTATCAGAATCTGTCTTAATCTGGAAATCTGCATTGTTTACCTTTTTGAGCTTTTCTCTCAGTGCAGTAATCTAAATCAATGTGTCTAACACTCAGATGGTGAAAACCAGGTCCGGATCAGGAGTTGACCAGCCTCCAGTGACACGCCAAGGACGAGGCAGCAGCTCAAGCAGTGCACCACAGCCAGGACAAATGGATCCGGCCATGCAGCAGTTCTTCCAGACTCAGACTCAGCTCCTCGAGAACCTGACCAACACTGTGGCCAACCTGCAGGCTCAAGTCAACAATCCACATCAGCAGCAGGTGCCCATGAACAAGCACAGGGAGTTCATGAGCAATCGTCCGCCAGTGTTCACGCATGCTGCGGATCCGTTGGAGGCTGATGACTGGCTGAAGACTGTGGGTAAGATGCTCACTACCGCGCAGTGTGACGATAGGGAGAAGGTCCTATTTGCTGCAGGACGACTCCAGGGGACAGCAGGAGCATGGTGGGATGCTTATGTTGCTGCTCATGCTACACCAGACACCATCACTTGGCAGGAGTTCACCAACAGCTTCAGGAGCCATCACATTCCTGCAGGGCTGATGAAGCTGAAGAAGAAGGAGTTCCTCTCTCTCAAGCAGGGGGGAATGTCAGTGGCAGAGTTCCGGGACAGGTTCATAGAGTTGTCTCGTTATGCACCAGAGGAGGTGGCAGATGATGCGAAGAAGCAGGAGCGCTTCATGGAGGGATTGGCTGGACCGTTCCAGTACCAGCTGATGTCTCACACCTTTCCGTCCTTCCAGCACCTGCTAGACAAGGCCATCTGCTTGGAGTCCAAGCGCAGGGAGTTGGGGGAGCTGAAGAGGAAGGCCACCACTCCAGGACAGTCCGGGAGCAGCACTCGCCCCCGCTTCACTTCACTGCTGGGTGCGCCGTTCCGTCCAGGAGGCCTGACAGGGAGTTATGGCCAGCAGCATCAGCAGCAGCAGTACCAGTATCAGCCACAGTAGCACCAGCAGTTTCAGCGCTCCGCCCAGCAGTTCCAGCGCCCAGGACCACAGACTCCACGCCCTGCATTCCACCAGAACCGTCCGATGACTCCGGTTGGCATGCCCGTGAGGCCCAGTGCACCTCATACCCCCGCGGGCAACAGCTGCTACAAGTGTGGGGAGGTTGGTTACTATGCCAACAACTGTCCCAAGAGGACTGCTCCCAACACCCCCGTGCAGAACCAGCAGATGAGGAATGGGAACCAGACCCCGCAGAGCAACAAGGGGCAACAGAGCTATTCGCGTGGTAAGGTGAACCACGTGAGTGTTGAGACTGCCCAGGAGAACCCACAGGTGGTGCTTGGTATGTTCCTTGTCAACTCCATCCCCGGCTCAGTCCTATTTGATTCTGGAGCTTCTCATTCTTTCATATCTGCTCAATTTGTGGCTAAACATAGTGTACCCATGTAACATATGAAACAAACCATGCTAGTTAACTCACCAGGGGGGGATATGGAAGCCATATACATATGTCCTAATGTTAATCTTAGAATCATGGGAGTAGACTTTCTGGCACAGCTGATAGTTCTGGAGTCAAAGGATCTTGATATCATTCTGGGTATGAACTGGTTGGCTAGTCATGATGCGACGATTCAATGTGCTAAGAGGACAGTTCTTCTCACTGGTCCCAAAGGGGATAAGGTTGAGCTTGTGGCTGATCCACCGTCAGGTGCAGGAGGTTCTGTGCAGCAGTTGGGTGGCAAGCCTTTGGAGGATATCAGAGTGGTTTGTGAGTATCCGGATGTGTTCCCAGAGGAGTTACCAGGTATGCCACCTGACCGTGATGTTGAGTTTGTTATTGATCTATTGCCTGGTACTGCTCCTATTTCTAAACGTCCATATAGAATGTCTAGTACTCAACTGTTAGAACTTAAGAAACAGATTAAAGAATTGTTGGAAAAGGGGTTTATTCGTCCTAGTTCATCACCTTGGGGGGCACCAGTTATCTTTGTAGAGAAGAAAGATGGTACTCAGAGGATGTGTGTGGATTATCGGTTGCTTAATGAGGTTACTATCAAGAACAAGTATCCGTTACCCCGCATTGAGGACTTGTTTGATCAGATGAGAGGTGCTAAGGTGTTCTCCAAGATTGATTTGCGTTCTGGTTACCATCAGATGAAGATCAGATGGTCGGATATTCCTAAAACTGCATTCACCACTAGGTATGGGCTTTATGAGTATACTGTTATGTCTTTTGGGTTGACCAATGCACCTGCCTACTTTATGTATCTGATGAACAAGGTGTTTATGGAGTACTTGGATAAGTTTGTTGTGGTATTCATTGATGATATTCTGATTTACTCCAAGACTGAGGAGGAGCATGAGGAGCATCTGAGACTTGTGTTGCAGAAGTTGAGAGAGCATCAGTTGTATGCCAAGTTCAGTAAGTGTGATTTCTGGCTGAAGGAAGTCTCTTTTCTTGGGCATATCATCACAGATGGAGGTATTTCAGTCGATCCAGCCAAGGTTGATGATGTGTTGAAGTGGGAACCGCCGAGGACAGTTAAGGAGATCAGGAGTTTCCTTGGACTTACAGGGTACTATCGACGGTTCATCGAGGGATTCTCCAAGATTGTGAAGCCTCTCACCACATTGTTGGAGAAGGATAGGGAATTCAAGTGGACAGATGCATGTCAGGCCAGTTTTGAGGAGTTGAAGAGGAGGTTGACTACCGCTCCAGTACTTGTGATGCCAGACTTGCAGAAGGGCTTTGACATCTACTGTGATGCGTCTCGACAGGGCTTGGGTTGCGTTCTTATGCAGGAGGGACATGTTATAGCCTATGCATCGAGGCAGTTGAGGAAGCATGAGCAGAACTATCCTACACATGATCTTGAGTTGGCAGCTGTGGTTCATGCTTTGAAGATCTGGAGGCATTACATCATGGGAACCAAGTGCCAGATTTACACTGATCACAAGAGTCTAAAGTACATCTTCACTCAGAAGGACCTTAATTTGAGACAGCGTCGATGGTTGGAACTGATCAAGGACTATGATCTGGACATACAGTATCATCCTGGGAAGGCTAATCTGGTTGCAGATGCTTTGAGTCGAAAGGGACAGGCCAACATGGCATTGGCATTCCAGCTACCTGAAGAGTTGATGAAGGAGTTTGAGAAACTCAATCTGGGGATGGTTGCTCATACTGAGGGAGTTACGTTGGAAGTAGAGTCTACTCTGGAGCAGCAGATACGTGAAGGGCAGTTGGAGGATGTGGAGATTAGAGAGATCAGAGAGACCATGGGGAGGGGCAAGGCCCCGGATTTCACTGAGGATGATCAGGGGACTATATGGTTCAAGAATAGGATCTGTGTGCCTGATGTGGGAGACCTTAGGAAGACCATCTTGAGAGAGGCTCATGATTCAGCTTATTCCATTCATCCCGACAGCACTAAGATGTATCAAGATCTTAAGCAGAGGTATTGGTGGTATGGGATGAAGAGGGATGTGGCCGCTCATGTAGCATTGTGTGACACGTGCCATAGAGTTAAGGCAGAGCATCAGAAGCCAGCTGGACTGTTGCAGCCGTTAAAGGTGCCCGAATGGAAGTGGAAAGAGATCAGTATGGATTTTATAGTGGGGTTACCACGGACACCAGCTGGGTATGATTCGATATGGGTAATAGTGGATCGATTGACTAAGGTAGCTCACTTCATTCCTGTTAAGACTACTCATTCAGGTGCGAGATTGGCAGAACTGTACATGTCTCGGATTGTGTGTTTGCATGGTGTACCTAAGAAGATAGTGTCTGACAGAGGCACTCAGTTCACATCTCGTTTCTGGGAGAAGCTTCATGAGTCTATGGATACAAAGTTGAACTTTAGCTCAGCCTATCATCCGCAGACCGATGGACAGACTGAGAGGACAAATCAGATTTTGGAGGATATGTTGAGAGCTTGTGCTCTTAAGCATAGAGGTAGCTGGGATAAGAGTTTGCCGTATGCTGAGTTCTCTTATAACAACAGTTATCAGGCTAGTCTGAAGATGGCACCTTTCGAGGCATTATATGGGAGAAAGTGCAGAACACCCTTGTACTGGAGTCAGACAGGCGAGAGTCAGTTGTTTGGGACTGATATCATTAAGGAGGCAGAGAGGCAAGTTCAGATCATAAGGGAGAACTTGAGGATCGCCCAGTCCAGGCAGAAGAGTTATGCAGACGGGAAGAGGAGAGATGTAGCTTTCCAAGAAGGCGATTATGTGTACTTAAAAGTGTCACCCATCAGAGGTTTGCGCAGGTTTAAAGTGAAGGGAAAGTTGTCCCCTCGCTTTATTGGACCCTTTCAGATCTTGCAGCGAGTAGGGGAGGTAGCATACCGACTTGACTTACCAGAACAGCTCTCAGATGTGCATGATGTGTTTCATATTTCTCAGTTGAAAAAGGGTCTCAAACCTCATGATAAGGAGCCATTACCTATGGATGGGTTGGATGTTAAGGAAGATCTCACCATTACTGAACGGCCTATCAAAATCTTGGATACTTTGACACGAGTTACGAGGAATCAGGTGATTAAGATGTGCAAGGTGCAATGGAGTAATCATGCAGAGGATGAGGCAACTTGGGAAAGAGAAGAGGAGTTGAAGGAAGATTATCCCCATCTCTTTGATCCATCCGAATCTCGAGGACGAGATTCGTCTTAAGGAGGTAGGATTTGTAACACCCTAAGTTTCACTTTTGAGTTTAAATAAAAATTTGCTTAGCAACCATTGTTCTTGTTTAAGGAATATAAGGTGTTTGTGATTTTCTAGGCATTTAATAATTTTGTTAATTAAGTTAATGAAATATAGGAGTTTACTGTTGCATACATGCTGGAGCATCAGTTTTGATGGTTGAATTCAAACCTGAGTTTGAATTTTGTTTGATCTTTTCTTTTCAAAAATGTTAAAAGCTTTTCCTTCTTCCCCTCCCTTTCTCCTCCTTTTGGTTTGCGCAGCCCAGCTGGGGAAGTCCGGCCGTGCCCCCTGTTTTCTGCCGCTCGGTCGCCGCTCCTGCCCGCGCTCTGCAGCCCGCCTTGCATTCCGGCCCAGCGCGGCCCAGCTTCGCCGCTCGCCGCCTGCTACCGCTGACGGGCGGGCCCCGCCCGTCATCCCCCTCCTCGCGACCGAAGCCGAGCCAGACTCGGGTCCGACTCTGGTTTCCGTGCCGCGCCGCCTTCTCCGCGGGCCCGCACGCCCAGGCGCGTCCCCCGCGGCCTTTTTAACCCCGCCGCCTCGCACCGCGCCGCTCCTTTCCCCGAAAACTCTAGCGCCCGAGCTCCGCGCTATCGCCGCAAACCCTAGCCGCGTCGCCGCCGTGGGACTGCTCGCCCGCCGCCCTCCCGTCGACAAGATGCCGTCCAGGAGCTTCGCCGCAAGGTGAGGACCCTTTTGGTGCCGTTTGTGCGCATCTTTGCGCTTAGCTTCGCTTCGCGTGCGCTCGCCGGAATTTTTTGCAGCGCCGCCGTCCGCCTCGCCGCGCCGCGCGGCGTCGTCGTCGCCCGTGTGCCTGTCTCGGTGCCACGGTCGATTTCGCCGCGACCTTAGCTCCGTCCAGGTGCTATCCACGCGTTCAATCGAGCACCCCTGCTCGAAATCGCGTTCTCTCCGGCGAGCAGCCGCCTTGCACCGCCGCAGCTGCGTCGCCGCCGGCCGGTCGCCGCTTCCTGGGCGCGTGCGCGCGTCTTGGACCGCCCGATCAAGATCCGACGGACCGGGTCCACGCAGGTCAACCCAGCCTTGACTTGGCGGTTTTGCAAGAAAGCCCCCTGTTTCTTTGATTTCATAAGACGGTCCTTCCACCGTGGAAGTTTTCTTACGGTTAGGTCCAAGTTTCTTCGGTTTAGCCCTTATAGTTTAGTTTTCTTCACAGTTAAGTCCCTGATCTTGTTTAAGCTATATCTTAGTCGTTTTAGCTCCGTTTTTAGCGTTCTTTATGTCCATGCGATCGTCTCGACGAGTAGAACAGTTTTATACCTCTGTTTTGTTCTGTTAATACTGTTTGGTGATTGTTTCTTAATTTATTCTATTGTATGCTTGTATGTGAATGTGTGGAGCGTAGAGTACGAGCCGTTCGAGGATTTCGCTGCCGTTGAAGAATTTCAAGATCCTGAGCAGTTTCCGGAGCTGGTAGAAGGCAAGTCCTTGATGCATCCCCGTTGACCCTATTACAACATGCATTTTAATTACACTGTATTTATTTATTGCTTTGCATTAATATGATGGGTCCGATTATTTAAGGTTCGCCTAGTGTTGTTTATCCTATGCTTTGATCAACCTGGGTTTACTTTATGTTGGGTAGCACTTGTTAGAGCTTTACCTTGGTTTTGGGAGGTTTAATGAACGATCATTAATTGGATTTATTTATGCTACTCATTCATGTAATGCAAGAACACTTTATGCCTGTTAATCGGAACATGGAGCGACCACCCAGGAAAACAGTACAACCACAAGACATATGACTCTGCCTTGGCTTAGTAATTAGAGAACTTGGTGTTAGGTATGCTTTACCTGATAAGGGTTGGGGGTTGCCGGTAGTTGGTGTATAGCCCGGCCCTCAGGCTGATCTGCTCTGTGGTAGCTTCGCAGTCTTGAGAGAGGTTTATGCATTGCGCTGTCAAGTAACCTAGCGAGCAGCCTGCACTAGGGGATCTTTGTAAAGGCCTCGTAGCGTCCCTATGCAGCCACACCTCGGTAGTGTGGTATTGTGCCTACTTTTGCACAGCGTGGTTGGGTCTAAAGTTCTTCGGGACTTTTACGCGACTTGTGGGTAAAGATGTACAACCTCTGCAGAGTGTAAAATTGACTAGTTAGCCGTGCCCACGGTCAAGGGCGGCCTGGACCCTCACATGAGTAATTTATGAAAGATGGAACTTTTAAACTTGTGCATTGCATTCTATGGTTCCGTTGCACTTATTAATTGGGTTTGGTATATACTTACACTTGTTAGTAACAGTTGCTTAATAAAACTTGACCAACTAAAATGCTGACTTGCTTTACAACCATCAGCTTCCACCATAAAGCCTTACATGTTGTTATATAGTTTTCTCTTGTTGAGTACGACATGTGCTCATGCTTGTTGTTTCTATATTGCATCTACACTACCCGGCTGCTGCTCAGATGGACGCTTTGAGGACTACCCTGGAGAGTTTGATGAGTTCTAGGCGTTCGTTCCTCCAGTCAGCTGCCTGTGGAGGGCTTCTACGTTTACTTTTCCGCTGTTAGCTACTCGAACGTGTGTTAATTTGAGACATTCGGTCATGTAATAAATGTTTAATACTTTCTATACGCTTTTACACTGTGTTTTGGTATTCACTGAGTCGATGCATGTGTGTAACTTGATCCTGGCGCACATGTATTCTATGCATTCGGGTTTGCCTTTAAAACCGGGTGTGACAGGAGGTGAGTTTTGCCAAATTTCTATTTTTGTCAAGTTGGTTTGCCAAACTGTTGGAGACCAATTTTTCTTGTTTTGCCAAAATTAGATGGATGCCAAGTTGGTTTGCCAAATTGTTGGAGTTGCTCTGACATCTCCTCTCGTGCAAATCGTGTAAACCAACCCCCCCCCCCTCCTCATTTTTTGGCTGTGACTGAGAGCCCACGTATGACTCGGACCCATATGCGTGACTATTAGGGGCCGAGGAAAAAAGTCCTATTTACCTCACAGACTCCACGTTTCCTCCCGCAACGCAAGAACGTGTCAACTTGACCACATTCTAATGCATGGTAAGCTAATAAGGTGGTAACGGATAGTTTGTCCACAGAGGAGAGGCATGCGGCGCGTAATGATGAGGGCACCCGCGCTTACTTCAAAAAAAAAAAAGGCAAGTAGTAAGCATGATTACGCAACATGATTACTTAAAAACACTCCTGTTTGGCAAGAGACGCATGCAGCCTTCAACACTTAAGCAAGAGGTATATATAGGCATTTGTTAAAAAACTTTTGCTGCTTCAGTTAATGTATTTTGAGTTCAGTTTTGCACTTTGGGGGATTTGAATACTAGCCAAGGAATTATTTGTATTTTCAGAACATGTGTTGGCAGCACTTACTTAGGCAGAGTATGGAACAGCTGCTGATGCGGATAATTGGGATAGTATAGAATTGGTAAATTATGTGCCGCCCATCAGACAAAAATGTCTCAGAAGAGATTGCCCGCCTCGCCGGCAGAGATCACGGCGACACTGTCGACTCCCTGCGCACATTTCCATTTCGGCGCATGTACGCATGTTTCCTGAAGCAATCAAAAAAGGGTCACCGACACCACCCAAAAGGAAAAGGCAGCAGCAGGACAGTACAGTGGTAGATATAAGTTCTTCTTGTTCTTGGCTCATCTTGAGACCTGAGAATATTATTGAATTGGGAATTTGGTATATCTCTGGTCGGCCGACACGGTTCAGCGTCCACATGGTTTAGTCAACAGATTAAAACGTGTGTGATCAATTTGAGATGGAGGATACTCGTACAGCCTTATCTGTTGCTCCTGCTACCCAGAACCCAGTGCCCACAGCACGCAACCACGTACTAAACCACTCTGAACTGTTTAAATAGAGAGCGTAGTATTTTTTTTGTACCTCTGTATACCCTTCGTCTCAAATTTCCATAGAGAAGTGATTCACGAGCTAAGAGGATGAGAGCTGAAAAAAAGTTGTTTCTTCTCATTCTGTGGATTGATTCTCCATCTTCAGTTCAAGAGTTTATGTTAAAGAATAAAAAAGAATCACTTCTCTCGGAGATTCAACTTAAATAGAGAATCAGAATCAGGTAGAACTCTACCAAACAGAGTATTATTACTGTCTCCTGGATTAGCCACTTTTTGCCTTCGGAGTGAGGGCCTTGTGCAGCCTGACCACCACTACACATGTTGATGAGAATGCGTCAGTTTCATGCTGTTAGGTCTTGGGCCTACGTGGAACATACAGTACATGCTCTAGCGCATTTTTTTTAGCACAAACTGTGGGGGAGATCCCCACAGCACCAAAACTCATTTTATAAAATTAAGAAACAGGTGCAGGAGTTCTTACATTAGTTTAACTTAACTGTTTAACTGAAAGCATCTAACCAAAAGCAGAAAGCTGACCGCAGGTCAGAGCTAAATCTAAGAGATTGAGAGAAGCATTGGTTTTTGAAGTTTTGGAACCATCTTTCCTGGCTTGGCTGATGTCTGCTGAAGATGTGATCATTTCTAATTTTCCAGAGCTCCCAAGCTGCTATAATAGCTGCTTCCATGAAAAAAGCCAGACCACTATCCTGACTGGCTTGGGCTAATCTGTCATCCAGGCTAAGATTTATATCCCAGCTAAAACCTAGGCGACTCTAGCATTGTGAGACATGGGTACCCCTGGGTCCCCACCGACCAGGCTCACGGCCGTCCCCGACAAGTGGGTCCGGCCTATCAGAAGACCCGCCGACCTGTCAGTGGGCCCAACCGACCTAGTTGGTGGCCCACACGACCTCCTGAAGACCTTCCAGAAGATTCCAGACGACCTTATCCAGAACGACTTCAAGACTTGGCGTACAAGACAAGATATTAGTGGATTCCGACCAAAGCAGATCGACAGATATGGCAAGCGATGTAATCAATTAGACTTAGGTCTACTGGTCGTAACCGACCAGGAATCCAGTTCACCGACCTTGTCCATCGCCCAATATAAGGCGGGCAAGGGCGTCCCCCAGGGACATCGGCACCTGTAATATCGACCTCGACCTCCACCTTCGCCACGATCAAAGCAATACAATCAAGAACTGGACGTAGGGTTTTACTCTCCGGAGGCCCGAACCAGTATAAAATCGCCTTGTCCCTTGTGTCTCGCCGTGATTTTCGTGTGCTACGCTAGCATAACCATCGCGTTCTTAGCTCCCGATCTCCCCACCGAACAAATAAACCACCGGGGCTGACCCCCTGTGGACTGCTCAGATCTAAACCTCTGACAGTTGGCGCGCCAGGTAGGGGCAGATTGAGAGCTCTTCGTGCAACGTGATGGCAGCTCGTTCCGGCGACCTCTTCTGCGACGACATGAAGGATATCTTCACAGCGACCTGCTCGCAGCTACCCTCGGATCTAATCGCGAGGTCGACGTCTTCGATATGTGGATGGCGCGCCTGAAATTTTTTGTGCCCACCCACCCTCACCGTTTTTCATCAAGTCGGCGAGATGCGATTTGCTCGGCAGCCGACATCATCTTTCCGGCGGTACGGTGTGTACGTGTCTACACGTACGTCATCACTGCATACCGGCCTCCGGGCGTTCCACTACAAAAAAAAAAGCGGTGTTGAGACTCCAGGTCCATCACGTGTGGCCAGAAAAAAAATCGATCTACAGCATCGCCGCCAGGCCATGTGGATCACCACGTTGATTTTTGGAACTAGCAAGAAGCAAGCCGTGTAGACCACCTCGTGTTCACACGCATGCACAGGGTTTTGAGTGGACTCCGAGTCCTGTCCATTGGCAAGGTGGTTCATGGCATGCACGACGTGCGCAGCGCACAGCTATGATAAAAAAAATCATCTACAAAGACCACTGCCGAGCCATGTGATGAGGAAAAATTAATCTACAAGCTTTCCCGAAGCTGGTGGTAGGGATTTGCTCGTGGGGGTTCCGGCCATCACGAGCGTCATCAGGGTCTGCACAACCAACATCGACGTCCGACCTGCTGAAGATCAAGCACCAGCAGGTGCTGCGCGTCGTCCACGGCATCCGACCTCGGCCACAACGACCTCCTCGACTACACGCATAAGCTAAGTGCCAGTTTCAATTAAATATTTTACAGCTTCTGCTCTACATGTTTTTTCTGCTCTTCCGACCCCTCCCCCTCGACATGCTCGGGGGTTTGGCCATGCCAACATGTAGGTCGCCAGACCTGAGGGTTCAAATTTTTTTTATCTTGTGCTATGTTCCCCTCGCCCTCGACATGTTCGGGGGCTTGGCCTTGCCAATCTAAGGGTCGCCAAACCTGTGGGGTTCTACTTCTCCTATGTGTTCTTCCTTAACTGCTTGACTCTCGTTATGAGTATTCGATGATGTTGTGTGGTTGCAAAACCTGGGTCCTAGGCCCCACCCCGTGCGTCGGCTACATCTAAGACTCCCTGCTGAGCATTGTAGAGGGGTGAAACACTTTGCAGCTTCAGAGCTTTCGAGTCCGCATAATGCGTGCCTGGCACGATAAGGAAAACAAAACATAGCACAAGAATGTTCAGCTTCGGCTAACATTACTCAACTTCTGCATACTTGGCTCAGGTTATGTTTTTGTTATATTCGACAGATTGATACACCGACCTGGTGTTTATTTTATTTTACAAGACCAGCTCTTTGCTCCGGCGTCGCCTTCATCAGGTCGCTAGACCTCTCTCTAACTCCGGCGAAGACCTTCCTGGTGGCTCCATCGTCGTCGGATTGAGGTCGGCGGACCTCCTTGCGGCTCTGTTGTCGCCGGCGTTAGGTCGCTAGACCTCCCTATGACTCTGTCATCATCGTCTTCAGGTCACCTAGACCTTCCTCCGGCTTTGTCGTCGTCCTCGTCAGGTCGTTGGACCTTCCTCCGGCTCCGTCGTTGTCTTCGGCAGGTCGCTAGAACTCTTTGCAGCTCTGGCGTCATCTTCGGTGGACTTCTTGGTGTTTCCGTCGTCGCTGGCGTCAGGTCGATAGACCTTCCTGGTGGCTCCGTCGTCGTTGGATTGAGGTCGGCGGACCTCCCGGCATCTCTGTCATCGTCGTCTTCGGCTCCGTCGTCATTCTCGTCAGGTCGCTAGACCTTCCTCCGGCTCTGTCGTCACCCTTGTCAGGTCGCCAGATCTTCCTCCGGCTCCGTCGTCACCTTCGTCAGGTCGCTAGACCTTCCTCTGGCTCCGTCGTCGCTTTCGTCAGGTCGCTAGACCTCCCTACGGCTTCGTCGTCGCCTTCGCCAGCTCGGAAGACCTTCCCAGGATTTTACGTCGGGAATGAAGGCCTCCCTGTGGGGTGCACGCCTAATGGCCCTGTCAAGTATCTCCGGGTACTTGGGCGCTTCTTGATTTGAGACCTTCTTGAGGTCGGCATGCCTCAGGTGGCTCTGCCAGACTCTCTGCAGCTATGCAGGATATCTGGGTGTCTCTACACTCCATTCGGTTAAAGATCTACATATTCTTCATCAATAATAGTTACGGACGTCACAACTTCAGCTACAACATCATTTGGTGACTTCTTCATCTGACGCGCCTTTCAAGATTCTACTGGGTATCGTCGGATACTGGACATTATTGATTTGAGGCCTCTTTGAGGTCAGCACGCCTACAAGGCCTCCTTGAGGTCGGCTCTGCCAGACTCCTTGCAGCCATGCTGGGAGATCTGGGTGTCTCTACACTTCGTTTCGATCCAAGACCATGACTCAGTTTTCTTCTCTTTTTTGAGTATCAAACCAGCCATGCTGCCTGCTTCAATGCTCGGGGACTACTCTACGAGAACGTCTTCGACGCCCTCTTAATTTCTTCGTCGTACCGACCTGTTGGGAAACCTGTTTCTCATCACGTCGTTACTCGACCTACTTTTTCTTCTCTTCTTCTTTTTTGGATCATCATACCGGCCATCCTGCCCGCCACGATGCTCGGATACTACTCTACGAGTGCATCCCGGATGCCCTCTGAAATTTTTTCGTCGTCATTCCGATCTATTGGAAGCCAGCTTCCTATAGGTCGTCACTCGACCTCTCTTTGTTCGGCAAGATTTCAAACAGGTCGGCTGCTAAGTCAATTTGTTCTTTTCTTTTTGACCGACGTGCATGCTATTCGCCCTGTCGAAAGCTCTACGACTACGTCATGACCTTTCTAAGGTCGCTGCGCCTACACCTCGCTCGGGGGCTTGTGAGACATGGGTACCCCTGGGTCCCCACCGACCAGGCTCACGGCCGTCCCCGACAAGTGGGTCCGGCCTATCAGAAGACCCGCCGACCTGTCAGTGGGCCCAACCGACCTAGTTGGTGGCCCACACGACCTCCTGAAGACCTTCCAGAAGATTCCAGATGACCTTATCCAGAACGACTTCAAGACTTGGCGTACAAGACAAGATATTGGTGGATTCCGACCAAAGCAGATCGACGGATATGGCAAGCGATGTAATCAATTAGACTTAGGTCTCCTGGTCGTAACCGACCAGGAATCCAGTTCACCGACCTTGTCCGTCGCCCAATATAAGGCGGGCAAGGGCGTCCCCCAGGGACATCGGCACCTGTAATATCGACCTCGACCTCCACCTTCGCCACGATCAAAGCAATACAATCAAGAACTGGACGTAGGGTTTTACTCTCCGGAGGCCCGAACCAGTATAAAATCGCCTTGTCCCTTGTGTCTCGTCGTGATTTCCGTGTGCTACGCTAGCATAACCATCGCGTTCTTAGCTCCCGATCTCCCCGCCGAACAAATAAACCACCGGGGCTGACCCCCCTATGGACTGCTCAGATCTAAACCTCTGACAAGCATTGAACTGCAAAGGGGCATAAGAAAAAGAGATGTTCCAGGGTCTCATTCTCTCCCAAGTTGCATAAAACACAGTGATCATTGCTTCTTTCTCCAATATGCCTCCTGGAGAGCATTGTCTTTGTGTTAAGTTGATCCACAAGAATAAGCCAGATGAAGAATTTTATCCTCGGTGTGCACCTTGATTTCCAAATTGTTTTGAATACTGGGTGGGCCTCAGTAAGATCATAGACAAGGGTGTAGAACTTTTTGGCAATATAATCTTTTCCCCAATCAGGCTTTCACTGATCAGGAGTGTTTTCATTGAGCTCGAGGTCTGGCAGACTGTCTTGCAACTGCCCGAGTTCTTGCAAAGCTTCTTGGGAGAGGGGGAGGATGAAAATGGAGTCCAGTTCATCAGCTTCTAGTATGTCTTTGACAGATGCAGCATGGTTTAAAGCAAAAGAGGCAAGCCTAGGATAGGTGATGGCTAGCACAGTTTCAGTCCATCTATCCTCCCAAAAGCAAGTAGTGAGTCCATCTCCAATGCTGCATTGAGAAAAACCTCTGTAAATGCCATTTAGTCTCAAAATGTTTTTCCACCAGAAAGAGCCAACTTCCCTTGCTGCATGTGGGACTTTGTGTTGGTAATATTTAAACCAAACCAGCTCGACCCAAGGGAGTGCCTCTTTATTGTAAAACTTGTGAAGGTGTTTGAGCAACAGGGCATCATTCTGCAGTTTTAAGTTGATCACACCAAGACCCCCTTTCTCTTTTGGTCTTTGAACTGTTTCCCAGGCTACTAAATTTCCTCCCCTTTTCTTTTCTGTGTTGCCTCTCCACAAGCATTGTTTTCTTATTCTGTCTATGTTATCTATTACTCCTCTGGGTATCCTGATTGTGCACATAGCATAGGTTGTGATTGGAGTAATTGCAACATTTAGCATCTGAAGCCGGCCTGAGTAGGAAAGCCATGTGGTGCAACCTGAAAGTTCTCTTTCCACTCTGTCCATCATTGGGGTTAGATCCTCAAACTTTGGTTTTGTGGTTCACATTGGCAAGCCCAGATAGGTGAAGGGGAAGGTGCCAATTGAGCAACCAAAGGTCAAAGAAAGTCATTGGATTTTTTCTTCTGAAACATTAATTGGGAGCATTTGGGACTTCCTATAATTAACCCTTAGACTTGTCGATTCAGCAAAGCAGTTCAGAAGTGATTTGAGGAAGAGGAGCTGCTGGGCATCTGCTTTCATGATCAAAAGGTTATCATCAGCATATTGTACTATTGGAAAGTCAACCATTGGCTGTGCAATTGGGGCCTGAATAATGTTCTGAGAGGCTGCTTGATTAACTAAAATTTGTAAGAGCTCAGCTGCTAGCACAAATAAAAGGGGGGAGAGGGGGTCACCCTGTCCGACACCTCTCTTGCATTTGAAGAACTTTCCAGGAACCCCATTGAGAAGAACTGCAGTTGATGCTGAATTCAGTATGTTGCTGACCCAATGAATCCAGGTGTCTGGGAGACCTAGGCTGGACATGATTTGGATGATCACCTGATGCTCTACCAAGTCAAAAGCTTTTTCAAAATCAAGCTTTAGAATGATGGCTTCTCTTCTAGATTGGTGACACTGATGAATATATTCAAAGCACCAATCCAAGCAATCCTGGATGGTTCTTGATTTAATAAAACCATACTGATTTTTGTGGATCAAACCAATTATTTCTGTTTGAAGTCTGTCAGCTAGTATTTTGGTCACTAGCTTTGGGGCTAAATTCATGAGGGAGATAGGTCTGTAATCACTGACTGACTCTGGGCTATTCTTTTTTGGGATCAACACAATAAATGAATTGTTGATGCCTTCTAAGCTCGTGGTTCCCTCGAAGAAATCTTCGCAAAGTTTATAGAAGTCATTCATTATAATGTTCCAGCATCTCTTAGTAAACAAGCCATTGAAACCATCTGGGTCTGGGGCTTTGTCTGATGGGAGTCTTTTCACTATGTTGTCAATCTCATCTCTGGTGATGGGAGCACTTAGGGCTTCCAAATTATCTCTGGGAGTGATAAGGTGTTCAAGATTGAAGAGCATGTTGACCTCAGTAGAAATGCCCAATCTATTTCTGAAAGCAGACTAGAGAAGGGCTTCCTTCCCAGAATGATCTTGAACCCAAACACCATCTTCATTCAGGATCTGAGAGATAGTATTCTGTCTATGTGAGATGGTGGCCATTGCATGAAAGAATTTTGTGCATTCATCACCAAATTTTACTCTGTTATTTGTGTATCTCTTCCTCCAGTAGAGATTTTTATAATGAAGGAGGGTCTTTAGCTGTTGCTTGACCAGGATCCTGAGATTAGCCTCTGGGTTGAACAGAGGTCTAAAATTTTCTAGAGCATCTAGAAAGGAGATGACTGTGTTGCAATTGCCAATCCGCAGGTTAAGGTTTGATAGACTCTTGCTCTAGAGCTTAAGAGCTGATATGAGTCTTTTGAGCTTTGATGAGATTACTCTTGTCGAATTAGGGCTGGGAATTGGTGCAAGCCAGCTACGCTGGACTGTGTCAAAAAAGCCATCATGTTCAAGCCAAAAGTTTTCAAATCTGAAGATACTTGATTTTGGAATCCTAGTGCTCACTGAAACTCTGCAGGGAACATGATCTGATGTGATCTGGGCCATTGGAAAGACCTCAGTGATTGGGTAATCAAGTGTCCAATTAGGTGAGGTGAAAAACCAGTCCAACTGTTCAAGTAGAGGATCCAATTGCATATTGCTCCATGTGAAGGCCCTCCCTTTGATGGGTAGTTCTATCAAACCAAGATGACCAATTGCGTCATTGAAAATGAGTGTGTCAGCAATGTTTCCTCTTGGTCTATTTCTGTTAGCTAGCGAGCGATAGAAATTGAAATCTCCAAGAAAGAGCCAATTGATGGAGTCATTGACATCGCAATTTTTGAACCAATCAATAAAGTTTGATCTATCTGGCTCCACACAGGGACCATAGATATTGGAAAGAGTCCATCTGTCACCATTGTGCAACGAGAAAAAATCCACTGTAAGGCAAAATTTTTCCTTTTCAATTACCGATCAACGAAAAGTTGAGCTGGACCAAAGCGTTAAGAGGCCCCCTGAAGCTCCAATCGAGGGGACAAAGTCAAAACAATCAAAACGACGGGGAGCAAACTTTCTGATGAAGGCCATGTCAAAGTGCTCACGTTTTGTTTCCTGAAGACACACAATAGAGCAAGCACTTTCTTCTAATTTGTTTCGCACAGCATCCCATTTACCAGTCGCATTAAGCCCCCGAATATTCCAACACAAGATATTCCAGATACGATTATCCATAAAGCAAACTAGGGGGAGAGAGGCTGCCTGGACAACCGGGCAGAGCTGAAAGTTATCAGACAACGGACAAAAGCAGAGGTTTAACATAAAAGAAAGCAGCAACAAGGTACTCCCTAAAATAGGACCGGGGGTAGTGCCGAGCAAGCCATCAACCTTCAATGGTGTCATCATCATCATCAACCCTTGGAACAAAAGGAGTAGGCGTCTGCAGAAGTCTGTCAGTGGTTAACTCGCTAGGAGCTACACCACAATCAATACCCCAGGAGCTCAGCAGATCCAAGGACACAGATTCAGTCTTGCCGGTGTTTTCATCAATCTGGATGATGCTGATTTTGCGCTTCTTGGCTGGCTCCCTGTCAAGTCTAACGGCGCAAAAACCCTCCTGTTTATTCAGACGAGCACTGCGCCTGACACTTGTTGCTGCAATGGGGATTGCTGGGTTGGAGACCCCGATTGGCAGAGAAGCTCTTGTGGATCTTCTCTTCTTCTGAATGGCAGGCGTCTTGGCAGCAACTGTTGTTGTGCATGATGGGCCTGGGCTGCTTGAGCGAGTTTCAGTGGTGAAATTGGGGCACTCTTCAGAAAGTGCAACTACAGCCGCTGAAGAGTATGGGCCTGGGCTGCTATGAGCTCCTTCAGTCAAGATGATGGAAGCTGTTTGTGTTTCCGGCAATTCACAGGCGCCAAAGGAGGCTCTTCTCTGTAAACCCTCAACCACAACAGGCCAGTATTGAAGCAAAACTGCCGGGACACAGGGCTTCCAGGGGACAATTTCAAGCCTAGTGGGTGCTCGGACTTCAGGATCAATGAGGATAGGATTCATTGCAAGGATTGGTGGAGCACGTTGGGCTGTAAAAGTTGAGCTCAGGTTTGGCAGCTCCATCCTGTGGAAGATGGTGATAGTTGCACACAAACTTTGAGCTGCCAGAAAGCGGGCCTAGTTTTCATCAGGGATCGAAGTGGCATCACTAGAGGAAGAGCTGTCATCTGAAAAAGAACCCTGCAGCACCTCATCAAGTGAGATGTCAGGGCCTGATGCACGCAGGAACCTCATCGAGGAGCTGGAGAGATCAAGATCAATGAAGTGTTGGGGGAAGACAGGATGCTGTGGTTCAGGCACGGCAGGGATAGCTGGATTCCATTCTGGCCATGGGTCTTCCTCATCCTCGTCAATATCTTCAACATGACCATCAACTTCTAGGTTTGCATCAGCAAGTTGTTCAACATTGGCGTCGGGCACATTGTGATGTTGGTGGATTGCATCCGGGTGCGGATTTCCCCCAAAGACACCAAGATTGTTCGCGGCCCCATTTTGCTCTTCTTCCCAGTTCGGGTCATGCTGATGTGGGCCAAGCACAATCGGGGGGTGCTCTGGATGCGGTTCGCCATCTATTGGAACTGGGTCTTCATCAACCGGGAATGCATCAGGGAAGTTTCCGTTGAGGATGTACACCGGGACGGCCCAGGAATGCCCAGTGCCGCCAATCATGGTACCTTTTGACACGATCAAGCTTCTCGGGACTCTGTCAGGGCTGAGCAAAAGAACATGGACAAGGATTCTTGATTTATTTGCATCTCTGTACCATTCTAGTAGGCGACCATAGGGGGCTACAACAGCTCTGATGTAAACATCTTTCTGAAAATCCAGTGGAAAAGCAAGGAACATCACCCAGCAAACACGGATATAATTGCAACTTCTAGAGTTAATTCCTTCATCGTGCTTGACAACAGAAACAATGTTGTGTTGACCCATGTGAAACGGTGATTCTCTAACCAACTGATCTCATTGGGGAACGGTTCGCAGTTTGATCAAACCAAGACCGAGAGGAGACAGATGCGATTCTAGAATCTGGACCCGCTGAGTGTGCTCGAGGAAGTCGCATACCATGTTGAGCGTGGGGCGGAGCTGTGCTGCTTCCTGCGGTGCCGGATTGATTGAGACGATCGCGAAGTCCTCATATTCCCGGGTTGGTTCTCTGCCCAGCGCCATGCGACCTCTAGCAGGGCGATTCCACCCATGCTCCACAGCAAGGCCAGCAACGAGGAAAGGTCGGGGATCGACTTGGAAGTTTGCCATTGGGTCGTCGTCGCCGGCGTCGGTAGCTTCGACGGCGGCGGCGGTGGGTATTGATGGGGTGCAGATGGGTTTTTCTACTGTTGGGGTAAACAGCGGATGTGTTTGGGGAATAAAGTGTTCCTGTTCCTCCGCAGGAGAAGATGAAGCGTCCGGGTGCAGATGGAAACCGGCGCGAGAATCGAGGTTGGGGTGCTGAAAATCGATCGGATGCCTTCCAGGGGTTACTGCAGGGGCGGGCTCATGCTCAGAGGCCTTATTACTGGGGAGGGGGATTTTGGGCCTCCAGAAAACCTTGTTAGGTCCATGAGTCGCTTGAAACGAGGCTTTAGGGGCCCAAGTTGGCGTCCGGCAAGATCTGGCCAGGTGTCCAAAACGAAGGCATCTTTGGCAGTGAAGCTTGAACTTTCTGGCCCAGCTAGCGTTAGACGATCTCTGCTGGCGGTTGTGAAGCTTAGAGCTGGGTCTAGGCCTGTTGGGCCGAGAAGTCTCTCTTGGATGAGGTTGCGAATTCAAATTTGAAGTTGACTGCTGATTACGCGCCTGATGACATTATCGATAAATTCATAAATATTAAAGTTAACTATACATATCCAAATTATTAAACACACAAAATACTTATGTGTGTGTATATATAGCATAAGTATCCAAAACATTTTTCTGGTGGTTGAGCATTCGAGGTGGGATGGGGGGCATTTGCCCCTACTACACCATCAACCCCCTCCTGCTCGCCTTCGCAATTTACTAGCATTTAGCTGATATTTTTTTAACAAAGTTATAGTAAAATTAAGCATATGTAGAAGTTCAAAGTTCATACGACGGACCGGATTTGTCTTGCAGAAAATTTTACTCTTTTATAGAAAGTTTTGCTCCACCTAAAAACCATTTTTGTCAAAGCAAACAATTGTACAAACTTTTATTCTTTGAGTTCGTTTGACATGTTCTTAAGTGTACGAGTTTATTTATTTTGTTCTTTTTGTATAAGGTTTTGTTGCACAAATACTTTTGTTCATATTGAATAATCCCTAATTATTAGGAAGGCCAAATTAAATGTAATAGTCTAAGAAACCCACTGGTTTAGGTTGAGAGCAAATGTACATTATTAATATTTTCTTTTGTCAGAGAAGCAAAAGAATCATAGGTTAATAAAGTAATTTAATAATCATAGTCCAACATAAAAGGAAGAAAGAAAGGCTCACACCATTTGTGTTGAAGCAAGACAACAATACTTACTCATATACTCATATTCTCTCATAGAAAGATTTGGTCCACCTAAACCAACCGCTGTGTCAATCTAGCGGGCAATTGTGCAAAATTCTACTATTTCATTTTGAATGACCTTTTATAAGCGTACGAATTTATTTTAGTTCTTTTCCTAGCTGTAAGGTTTCGTCGCACAAATACAATCATTATTAGGAAGGCCAAAAGAAATATAATAGTCTAAGAAACCCACCAGTTTAATCAGATTAAAGGCAAATGTGCATTATTAATATTTTAATCAGTCTAAGAAACAAACAAACCGTTTGTTGACTCCTTAGATTAGATTACGTGTTAGTCCCATGAAAAAGGGCTTTACTAGCACGATGCATGGACAAGGCAGCACACTTTTCCTTTATGCTCTCTCTTTTTTCTTTTGATGCTCTTGCTGGGGGTCCCCATTATTGCATAGTACATGAAGTGGGCAATCGAGTCCATTGTCTTCCAAGCTAAGGTAAGCTTCCACTGACCGTGATGAATATGTGTGTGTGGATAACAAAACAAAATGACCATTGCTTCCAGAACATTCTGTTGTTGCAGCAGGAGGAAAAAACATCATGTCTATTCGACCTGTAGAATGAATAGTACTCGGATGGATGCTCATACAATCTAGCTTCATCATTATAAGACTGAGTCCAACAGAATGGGCATTTGCATATTTGCCTCTCCAGCACGCACTGTTCACACGGTGCATACGCTCCAACAGCGAGTGCAAAACCGGGAGGCAAAGTGCCTTCGAGGAGAGAGGCGATGCAAAATTGCAATCCCTCTCTCCTCGAAGGCATTCGAGTCCACGGCGGGAGCAGCCAATCCGCCGCTCCTCCCTTCCCGCGCTTCTTCCCCTGGCCGGCAGACGGAGGGTCTGGCGAACCAAATCGCCGGCGCTGTGGGATCTGCATGGCTCGGCGGAGTTTGGGAAGCAGAGGAGAAGGTCGAGGGGGAAGTGCGGATGTGCTCACCGAGGTTGGGAATTGGCGGCTCTGGCCGGAAATTGGAGGCGGGAGGCCGGCAATGGCCATCCGGCCGGCGTGCTCCTCCGGCAGCAGAGCAGGGACGACGAATGGCGGCGGGTGAGCGCCCGAGCGTCGCGAAGCTCGTGGCGCTCTCCTCTTGCTCCGACAGGCGGCGGTTGCTACGAATCGAGCGGCCAAGGCGACGCCCGCGGGAGGCGCAGGGGAGGCGGAGGAGTGGGGGACGGCGGAGGAGCAGAGGCAAAGCTCCGGTGGTGTTGCGGCGGCAGCGGCGGCGGCGCGGCACCCTCCTCCCTCGCGGTTCGGCGCTCGGCGGGAGGAAGGGAGGTGGGCGCTCGATGGCTCGGCGAGGAGGCAGGATCTGCTGTCGTTGACCTCTCCGGCGGTCGGGCTCCGCGGCGATCCAGAGGCGCGGGGGACGTGGAGGCGGAGGAGTCGGGGAGGCGGAGACGGAGGGGATGGATGCCAATGCGATTTCCTTCTCTCTGTTGGAGACGGTGTCCTGCGAAGGAGATTGCAAACACTGTTCACGTTAGGCAAAAGCTCATTTGCCTTCCATTTTTGCACTACGTTGTTGGAGTTAGCCTAAGGGTTGTATTTATTACATTACCAAAGTATATTTTTTTGCATAATGAGTTCCCTTTTTTAGTTAAGCTTATTATTATTATTATTATTATTTGAAAAAGTGATTTGTTACCAAGAATCCTCATATAACAAACAGAGAGGAGGAGACGAGAAGACATGGGCGCTGACACGCGGACCCACGGGGGACAGGGTCGCGACGCGCCGTGCAGCTACGGCGCAGAATCCTGTCAGGGGTGGATGGATGGATGGTCGGAGTCACGTGTTGGGTGAACCTGTGCCGCCATTGCTTTATTTGTCTACTGTCAACTTTAGATAAACCTCATCATTGTTAATGCGTGCATGCATAGTGTACTCGCGCTGTGCAAAAAGGAGCTTAACGTGTTTTGGTAAATCATGTGATCTATATATGGCAATGCAGCGTTAACCGAAATTAGATACTTTTAGCAGCGCAATCTTGGCAATCTTATTCAAACATTGGTCTTATTAAAAAAATTATGACAAAACCAGCTTTTCCTTTTCTTTTTGTTTCTCTCGCTAATAATGTGCACACTGACTGCACACTGTCCATGGAGCTGCAACGCGTACGGGAGGATCCATCAGCCATAGTGTGGACGTTTCTTTTGATAAAGAAATGAAATGAAATTACGGACAAGAAGGAATTCAATGCTCTGGACTCTACGGCGAGGGAGAGAGAGAGAGAGAGAGAGAGAGCAGAGCACGGCGGCTGCAGGGGACGGGAGGGAGGGAGACAGGGTGGCCGGAGCTGTCCCGGCGACGCGGAATGGTGCTGCTTTTCTTCTTCGTCTCCTCCGCGTAGATTTCTTTGCTCTTGTTTATAATCCCGAGCACGGAGCACAGCACCAGCGACCGCCGACCAGGGTCCGCGAGAAAGAAGAAAGCTGCCTGCCGCCCCACAGCTATAAAACCTCCACCACTCTCTCTCTCTCTCTCCCCGCTCCACCCCCACCGCCGCCGCACTCCGCCATTAACTGCGTGCGGGCGGTCCCGTGTTCCCCACCACAGATCTAGATAGAGAGATCCGCCGCCGCCATGGCGCCGGCCCTGGTGCCGCTCCTCCTCCTCGCCGTCGCCGTCGCCGTCTCCCTCGCCGCCGCCGACGACCCCTACCGCTACTTCACCTGGACCGTCACCTACGGCCCCATCTCCCCTCTCGGCACCACCCAGCAGGTACTATTTCTCTCTCCCCCTACATTGCCCATCTCTGGTGTTTTCTTGTTTCCATTCAAGACGCAGAGTAACCGCTACTCTGTTTCAGTTTCATTTCTCACTGTAGCACATTTCCACTTATACTCACTCACGAACTCAACCAATGGCAATGGCAGGGCATCCTGATCAACGGCCAGTTCCCGGGCCCGCTGATCGACTGCGTGACCAACGACAACCTCATCGTCAACGTCGTCAACAACCTCGACGAGCCGTTCCTCCTCACCTGGAACGGCATCAAGCAGCGGAAGAACTCGTGGCAGGACGGCGTGGCGGGGACCAACTGCGCCATCCCTCCGGGCGGCGCCAACTACACCTACAAGTTCCAGGCAAAGGACCAGATCGGCACGTTCTTCTACTTCCCTTCCCTCGCACTCCACCGCGCCGCCGGCGGGTTCGGCGCCATCAACGTCTACCAGCGCCCCGCCATCCCCGTCCCTTACCCTCCCCCCGCGGGGGACTTCACCCTCCTCGTCGGGGACTGGTACAAGGCGACCCACGTCCAGCTCCGTCAGGCGCTCGACGCCGGCGCGGCTGCTGCTTCACTGCCGCCGCCCGACGGCCTGCTCATCAACGGCGCCCAGGCGGCGATGTTCGTCGGTGACCTCGGCAGCACGTACCTGTTCAGGGTCTCCAATGTCGGGCTCAAGGCTTCGGTTAATGTCAGGATCCAGGGACACTCGCTCCGGCTGGCGGAGGTCGAGGGCACCCACCCCGTGCAGAACGTCTACGACTCCCTCGACGTCCACGTCGGCCAGTCGCTCGCGTTCCTCGTCACGCTCGACCAGCCGCCGCTCGACTACGCCGTCGTCGTGTCCACGCGGTTCGCCGCCGCGAACCTCACGGCGGTGGGGACGCTGCACTACGCCGGCGCGACGGCCAGGGCGCCGGGACCGCTCCCGCCGCCGCCGCCGCCGGGGCAGTTCGACTGGTCCCTCAACCAGGCGCGGTCGTTCCGGTGGAACCTCACGGCGAGCGCGGCGCGGCCCAACCCGCAGGGCTCGTTCCACTACGGCACCATCCCGACGTCGAGGACGCTCGTGCTGGAGAGCTCGTCGTCCGCCGTGCTCGCCGGCGGCCAGCGGCGCTGCGCCGTGAACGGCGTGTCGTTCGTCGTCCCCGACACGCCGCTCAAGCTCGCCGACAATTACAACCTCGCCAACGTCATGGACTGGGACGGCGTTCCGGCGAGGCCCGTCCCCGGGGCGCCGCCGCGCGCCGGGACGCCCGTCGTCAGGCTCAACCTGCACGAGTTCGTCGAGGTCGTGTTCCAGAACACCGAGAACGAGATGCAGTCGTGGCACCTCGACGGATACGACTTCTGGGTTGTCGGGTGAGCATCTAGCCACTGCTCTTCTTCACCTCCTCTGAAAACAGAGACTCATCACTAGCACACATCTTGCTCATCGTCTGAATGCATTCAGGTACGGCAATGGCCAGTGGACTGAGATGCAACGGCAGACCTACAACTTGGTCGACGCGCAAGCGAGACATACAGTTCAGGTATTCTATCTTGGAACTGGATTGCTCAACAACATGGCTCTGAATCCTGAACATTCCATCTAGAAAAATTTAACTGAACATTGGGGGTCCTGAACATTCTATCTAGAAAAATTTAACTGAACATTGCAATTTTTTGTTGGCATCAGGTGTACCCGAACGGATGGTCGGTGATCCTGGTGTCGCTAGACAACCAGGGAATGTGGAACCTGAGGTCAGCGATCTGGGACCGGCAGTACCTCGGCCAGCAGCTCTACCTTAGGGTCTGGACGCCGGAGCAGAGCTTCTCCAATGAGTACAGCATTCCGACCAATGCCATACTCTGTGGCAGAGCTGCTGGCCTTCCACACTGATGGACGAACAAGATGCAGATCGTATACTTGGATCGATTCGTCATACTACTTATATGTCTTGTAGAATAAATCATTCTACTTATATAGCTGATGAAATGATAGGTGACAAGAGTGTTTTGTTGTAGCCGAAAGCTCAGAATCTGAACTTGCTATTCTTTGATGGTGATGTCAGTAATTTATTTATGCTTGTGGTTTGCCTGTGGGTAACAATGGCCTCAGGCTGAAGCTGTCCAATGACCTCTTCCCCAATGCCTTGTGCATTGTTGATTCAGAGTTCACAGATATGTTTGAATGTTTACCAGATTGTGTGATATCAACAAAAGTCAGCAGATTTCAGCTTTATGCAACCAAATTTCAAGGCACAAGATGTTGATTCAAACTGTATTCAGGCGGGAACAATGTAGTGGTTCGTAGTGTTTCAGTTTCAAATGCTCGCACAATTTCTTTTTAAACAATATGGAACCACATCCAATCTTCACATGCATTGCAACTTGGAAGTTGAGTAAACATTCAGGTCTAACCTGAATCACAGACGAAGCCCAATAAAACTTGACAGCAGTGATCAAATTAAAACCCAATATTCAACCAAACATAACACAGAATCTTTGAAGGTCAACAAATTATGTCCAGTACTAATCTCATTGGTGCCAAACAGCTTTCTTGCCAAAAAAAGCTAATTCTATTTTTATCCATTCCCACTAACCAATTTCCTCTTGGACTGAGAAGCACCCTCTCTTGGTCTCCCAATTGTAAAAGCTGCTACTCTCCAAAAAAAAAAAAAAAGCGAAAGCTGTTCCAAATTCTGTTGGGGGTGAAAACATTTTTTAAAAGTAAAACTAGTAGGGGCAACTTTGGTTTTTAAAAGCGATTCAGGTATTAGTGTACCTGGAAGCAGATTCCTAAAGAACAAACAAGTTCTGAATTCTGAACAATGCTGGACTGAACATTGGCAACTTGGATTCGTCAGGCGTACCTGAATGGATGGATGGTCGGAGATCCTGGAAAACGAGGGGGTGTGGAAGCTGAGGTTGGCGATCTAGGACCGGCAACACCACAGTCTGTGGACGCCGGCCGGAGCAGAGCTTCTCCAGCGAGGTTTTGGTGATTTCTCCTTGCCCCTCCCGGCCTCCTTTCAATTTGGCTCAGCGAGTCAGCGGCGGTCTGAAGGGCAGGGGCTCTGCGCTTCCCGGCCGGATCGACCGGCGGCTGTGCGTGCATGTACGCGTATGTGCCTGCGCGATCTATGCGGCGGGCGGCGGGCGGCGGCGGCGGCGGCGGAGCCGCGGAGGATTCGTCGTCGTTGGAGAGAGAGAGAGAGCGGCGGCCAGCTAGGGGGCACCATGCAAAATCTCCATCCAGGACAGGGAGCTAAACGCAAATATTCGGATCGCGATTAATAATCGCAATCCAAATGAGGGGGTAAGTGTAAATATTCGGATCGCGATTAATAGTAGCGATCCAAAAACAGGGGGTAAATGAAAAATATTCGGATCGCGATTAATAGTCACGATCCAAATCAGCGGCTATTTGAACATGTTCCGGGTGGGGAAATAGCTTTCCGGCGAGCTCGCGCTGCCGCCGTCCTGTCCGCCTCCGGTAGCCCCGCCGCCGAGCATCTCGCGCCCACCCTCCGCCAAATCCACACGCGCGTAGGCTTCCGTCGTCCTCCCGCGCGGGCCCGTCGCCCGTACGAGATGCTGCAGCGGGCATCGCCGGTACGCCGCGAACGACGACGAGGGAGGGATCCAAGCACAGCGACGGCCAAGGCTCCGGCCCAGCCAGTCCGCGGGGCGCTGCCGCATGCCGGGAATCCCGTCGTCAGGCTCAACCTGCAGAAAACCGAGAACGAGATGCAGTTCTGGGTTTGGGTGAGCATTTCGCCATTGCACTTCCACCTCTGAAGAACATTTTGAAAACAGAGACATACAGTTCAGGTATTGTAGCTTGGAACTGGATTTCTCAACAAGATGGCTCTGAATCCTGAACATTGTGTTCAGAAAACTGAACACTGGAATCCTGAACATTGGACAACCAAGGGGAGGGGGGAATGTGGACAACCGGCAATATCTTGGCCAGCAGCTCTACCTCAGGGTCTCGACGCCGGAGCCGAGCTTCACCAACGAGTACAGCATCCCGACCAATGCCATACTCTGAGGTAAAGCCGCCGGCTTGCCACACTGATGATCAACATGCAGAGCATACATGGTCGATTCATCCTAGTATAGGCCTCGCAAAATAAAATCATTTTACTTATATAGCTGACGAAATCAAGATGATAGGTGACAAAGTGTTTTGTTGTAGCTGAAAGCTCAGAATCTCAACTTGCTATTCTCTGATGGTGATGTCAGTAATTTGTTTCTGCTTGTGGTGGCAGACCTTTGAGGCTGAAGCTGTCCAATGAGCTTTTCCCTAATGCATTGTAGATTCAGAATTCATTCACAGATATATGTTTGGATATTTACCAGATTGTGTGATATCAAACAAAAGTCAGCAGATTTCAGCTTTTACGCAACCAAATTTGAAGGCACAAGAGTTGAACCAAAAAATTTAGGCGGATGTTTCAGTTTCCAATGCTCGCTCATTCTATTTTCCATTCCTACGAGTAACCAATTTCGAACTTGAAGCGCCATCTCTTGAATCCTGGTGTGTCATCTACTAACCAATCATCTCGTCAAAAGCTTTAGAAGAGTACATGTTGGCATGAGATGCATCGCACTCTACAGGTTAAACTTTTACTTTTTTTTGCAGCTTAAGCTTATACCTGAGCATTTTGAGCCCGGTCCGGCCCGGACCCGGCCCGCGCCAGGTCCGCCCACGAACCTTACTGGACGGGCGTGGGCAGAGATCTTGAAGCCCGCGAATATTTTTTTGGCCCGAGCCCGACCCGAAATGCTGTTTTTAGTTGTTTTACACTATAAAATGCGCGGGCGGCCCGCCCAAACCCGGGCCCGGCCCAAGCCCGGCCCGAAAATTAAGGCCCGACGCGTCCAGTGGGATGGTCATGGGCAGGATTTTTTCGGCCCGAAATAACAGAATTTTTTTTCGGCCCGACCCGAACCCGGCCCGGCCCGAAAAATGCTCAGGTCTACTTAAGCTACAGGTTGGAGCTCAAGGGATTGCGAATCGCGGCCTCTGTATTTTATTTCAAGGGATCGTATAAATTCAGAGCATGCACACCAAGATAGTATTGTCACTATGTCAGAATGGATCGGCAGGTTATCAGGTTGCACTTGAACTGCGGTGCCTTTGCTTGCAACTGAAGAGGAGCTGAGCCTGCTCATCGGAGCTTAGAAAAGTTAGCATGAGATGCTGCAGATTTTAGCTCCAACACAGGTTATGCTAAAAGGAATTTTCAGCAATGTAATAGCAGAGTAGGAATGTGCGAAAAACTTCAGTCATTGTTCTTCCTCGTCGGCCACGGCAGCGGGCAGCCTGCCAGGCTCAGTGTCCGTGCTCTGGATCATCTGGATCGTTGGATCAAGGCCGTACGGCCAGGATCACTACACCTGGTCAAGCAGATAGGATTCTCACTCGCTGCTCCCGTGGCCCCACTTGTCAGAACAGCTCCACTAGTCAAACTGCCCCTCCGTTCTCACTAGAAATGGCCGCGGCGTTGCCGCTTATGGCCAGTGGTTAGCTTTGTATTGTATGTGTATCTATTTATTTTTATATTTTTATTTCTACGACTTATATTTTAAGTGTATTCATTTTGTTTGTTTGTATGTGTGATATGTAGTGATATGTAGGATTATACGGAATGTCTTATGTTTAGGGAAGTATTTTGCTTCGTATATGTATGTGAACGATTATTTATTTTGTAGTATTTGCACTGCAAGTTAAGATAATTTATTTCGTAGTATTTGCACTACAAGTTAGTATTAAATTGAATAGTTTGGAAACGAAGATTATGAAAGGGGATATGAATTGATTTAGAGTTAAGGTGGGGTAGATATTTCTGGTTCATATGTGTTATGCGCAAAAAATTAATCAATGACATTAAAATGTAGATGTATAGCTTTATCAAATAGAATGCACTAAATCATATGATATTTAGAGTTCAGTGCATAGATGTAGTCATGAGAGACTGAACAAAACTGGTTTGGCCTTTTTTTATTTTTTCATGATTTTATATGAATTTTGGAAGATCTCAGATTTCAAAAGGAAAGAGAAAAACGCAAAAAAGGAAAATGGGTTCAGGGGCCGTTTTAGGCTTATTTAAAGCGGAAGGCAGGCCGGCCCATGAGCTGTTGGTAGGCCGGCCCATAGTATGGCCTGGACGGTGGGTTGTATTTGTGCAAAAGTCGAGGGCTTTTTTGCAAGAAATTCTGAGAGAGGAGGTCGGACTGCGGGTTGTATTTTGCCAGAGCTCGAGGACTTTTTCGCAAAATGTCCTAGGATTGGCCGATCTAGGCCGTCCGCGCGCCCGATCCGACGGCCGAGGTACGCTGGCGACGTGGCCACGCTTGGCGGCCCTCTTTTGTTGCGTGAATTGATATTTAGAGTTCAGTGCATAGATGTAGTCATGAGAGACTGAACAAAACTGGTTTGGCCTTTTTTTTATTTTTTCATGATTTTATATGAATTTTGGAAGATCTCAGATTTCAAAAGGAAAGAGAAAAACGCAAAAAAGGAAAATGGGTTCAGGGGCCGTTTTAGGCCTATTTAAAGCGGAAGGCAGGCCGGCCCATGAGCTGTTGGTAGGCCGGCCCATAGTATGGCCTGGACGGTGGGTTGTATTTGTGCAAAAGTCGAGGGCTTTTTTGCAAGAAATTATGAGAGAGGAGGTCGGACTGCGGGTTGTATTTTGCCGGAGCTCGAGGACTTTTTCGCAAAATGTCCTAGGATTGGCCGATCTAGGCTGTCCGCGCGCCCGATCCGACGGCCGAGGTACGCTGGCGACGTGGCCACGCTTGGCGGCCCTCTTTTGTTGTGTGAATCGTATATAGAGATCACTTCATCAATCTCCGGAGCGATTCCCCATTTTCCCTTTCCCCAATCCCCTGAGCAAAAAAGTGCCGTGGTCCTAGCTTTCCTAGCTAGCACTGCCTTCTCGAGTGTTCCGAAGTGAACAGTAGGGAGAGGCGATTTCCTCATCTCAGCTTCTTTCCTCAGTGAGATTGGAGCCTGGAGATTGGAGGGAGACTCTGCAGACATCCGCTGGATGGTGCTGCGTGCTTGGTAAGAGTTTTCCAGTAGTTTGGTGGTGGTTTGATCCTCTTTCCTCCATCAGATCTGCCTTTACACCATTAGGTCTGGTCTCGATTCGGGATGATTAAGGGGTGATCCTAGCATCACTGCCCGTCCTTGGTCGGTGGCCAATGCCTTGGTGAAAAAGGGACTGATGGCACGAAATCAGGGAAAGGAGGAAGTGGCTGCAGTCTTAGGGTTGGGGGAGGGTTCTCTCCCGAATCCTAGAGCTGATAGAACAGAAGGTAGAAATGCGAATGAGGAGATCCATGGAGTGGAGGAGCAGGTCTCAAATTTGTTTGGTAAGCTTAATTTGACTGCAAAAGAGAAGGAAACTCTAGTTTTGGAGGATACTGAAGATGAACATTTGGCAATGGTTAAACATGCAGTGATTGGAAAGGTTCTGGCACCCAATTTGTTACATTTGCAAACCATTATGTCAGCTATGCGGCCAGCCTGGGGTAACCCTAGAGGTTTGGAGGTGAGAATGGTAGATGACAATCTTTTTATTGCCGAGTTTGAATCTGAAATAGATAAAAATAGAGTTCTTGAAGGTTCACCATGGTATATAGGTCGTCAGGCTATAGGAAAACAGGTTGTGATTTTACAGGATTTTAATTATGACCTGCGACCAAGTGATGTAAAATTTGATGAAATGGCAATTTGGGTGAATATCCTGAACCTCCCATTTGGGCTACGAGATGAAAGGTGGGGTTTTGAATTAGCAGGGAAGATTGGAAAAAGGGTGTTAAAAGTGGATGTGGATGAAAATAAAAGGGCTGTGGGCAAGGAGTTAAGAGCAAGAGTAATGATTTCGTTAAAAGAGCCATTGCCACGAGGAGTATCTGTGTTTTCATCTAGGAGACAAAGGAAGGAATGGTACGATGTGGTTTATGAGCGAGTTCCTTTCTTTTGTTTTTCTTGTGGTATTATTGGTCATTCGGAAATTCAGTGTCCCACGCCAGCTGTTCGTGATGAAAAAGGTCGCTTACCTTATAGTGAAAAGCTACGTGCACCTGAAGAGAAAAGATTGATGAATCAAATTGAGTGGCACGCTCTGGGGGACAACTTGTTGAGGAGAAGTAGCCCTGTTGGAGCAAGAGAATGTTCAGATTCCAAAAAGTCTGCTACAAGAAGAAGTGTTGATAGTGGTCGAGAGTATAGCAAGGAAGATGGGGATGTTGATAGTTTTGAAGCGTCATTACCAATAAAAAATCAAACTCTCAAAATAGTTGGCAGTCCCAAAGATGATGAAGTTTTGGAGGATTTTCCAGTGGATGATAAGAAAGCTTCCCTTTATACTAAAAAGCGTAAATCTGATGAGACTTTATCGAAGAATAGTTTACAGGAAGAACAAATGGATATTATTGAGACCTCATCCGCGGCCTTAGTGCCAAATGTTCAAGAAGGAAATAATAATTGGGTTAATGAAGATGATAATGAAGCTATGGAGGGTACTAAGAAGATGAAAAAAGAAAACGCGAGGCTGCTGGAGCAGCCTCGCGTGCAAAAATGAGGCTCATCAATTGGAATTGCCGGGGATTGGGGAATGGCCCGGCAATTCGTGGGCTTCTGGATGTCCAGAAGCAGGAAGCCCCTGATATCCTTTTCCTAGCAGAAACTAAGCATGATGGGAAATGGATGGATTGGTTAAGGTGGAAATTGGAAATGACTAATCTTGTGACAGTGGACAGTGAGGGTCTCAGTGGTAGATTGGCTCTTTTTTGGAGGAAAGGTATTGAGGTAGAGGTAAAAAGTTTTTCAAAATATCATATTGACTGTTTGCTGACAGAACAAGATGGGCTTCAGTGGAGATTCACTGGTTTTTATGGAGAATCAAAAAATGAGGAAAAAGATAATACGTGGCAGACATTGAGGACATTAAAAAAGAAATTTGATTTGCCATGGCTCTGTAGTGGTGATTTCAATGAAATTCTTTTTAGTTATGAGAAGGAGGGTGGTCCCCCGAGGGCGGAATCAAGAATGAAAAAGTTTCGATATGCTTTGGAGGATTGTGGCCTACATGACTTGGGTTTTATTGGGGACCCTTTCACTTGGCGTAACAACCATCATATGGCCACCAAGTTTATAAAGGAGAGACTGGATAGAGCAGTAGCAAATAGCGCTTGGAGATGCATATTTCCCATGGTTAAAATCACTAATGGTGACCCCAGACATTCAGATCATAGGCCTATTATAATTGATGTGGGAAGTAGAGAAAGAAGGGATTGGATGGGGCCAGCAGAGGTATTACCAAAGTTTGAAGCTAAATGGCTTGAGGAAGATGAATGTGAGGATCAGGTGATGCAGGCATGGAGAAGAGCCATGGAGGATGGGTGCAACAATATGGTGGAGGTGCAGAAAAAGGTGTTGGCAGATCTCTGGCATTGGGACAAAAATATTTTGGGAAATTTAGAAAAGAGAATTGCTAAAGTAAAGAAGGAGTTGGAAATTTGTAGGCGACAGAGCATATCTCAAGAATCAATAAATCGGGAAACTCTATTACGTTATAAGCTTGAACGCTTGCAAGACCAACAAAATGTTTACTGGAAGCAACGAGCTCATAGTACATGGTTGACAAAAGGGGACAGAAATACTCGGTTTTTTCATGCTTTCGCTTCAAAACGGAAAGTAAAGAATTATGTGAGAAAGTTAAAGGATGACAATGGAAATATAGTGGCGGGTGGTCAATTGAAGAGGTTCATTGCTGACCAGTATATGGAATTGTTTATGTCTCACGCAGGTAACCAAATTGACGAGGTGCTGAATTGTATTCATCCTATTGTCACACAAAATATGAATGAAATTCTACTTCAACCCTTTACAGGAGAGGAAGTCTGGAAAGCTCTTGAAGGCATAGGTGATCTGAAGGCACCAGGTGCTGATGGTATGTCCTCAATTTTTTATAAGAAATTTTGGCCTTTGGTTGGGGATCAGGTGAAACAAGAAGTTCTTGATGTTCTTAATGGAGGTCCGATGCCGGAGGGTTGGAACGAGACAATCGTTGTGCTGATCCCTAAAAATAACTCCCCACAAATGTTAAAGGATTTGAGGCCAATCAGTTTGTGTAATGTTCTTTATAAGCTTATTTCAAAGGTCCTTGCTAATAGATTAAAAAAGATATTGCCTCATATTATTTCTCCATCTCAAAGTGCTTTTGTCCCAGGTAGATTAATCACAGATAATGTCTTGCTGGCTTATGAGTTAACACACCACATAAATTCTAAAAGAAAAGGAAAGGTGGGATTGGCTGCTATTAAACTAGACATGAGCAAAGCTTATGATAGAGTAGAGTGGATGTTTCTGGAGAGGATAATGAGAAAATTGGGTTTTCATGGCACATGGGTTAATCTTGTTATGAAATGTGTGACCTCGGTTTCTTATAAAATTAAAGTTAATGGTTCTTATACTACCACAATTCTTCCCCAACGAGGACTACGGCAGGGTGATCCATTGTCTCCTTACTTATTCATCCTGTGTGCAGAAGGTCTATCAGCAATGTTACTGAAGGCGGAGGAGGAAGGCAAGATTATAGGCATTAAAATTTGTCGAGAGGCACCTAGGGTTAACCACCTATTTTTTGCCGATGATTCTTTGATACTGATGCGAGCAAGAGCAGATGATGCAAAAGAACTCAGACATATTTTAGAGGTGTATGAACAAGCTTCTGGGCAAATGATTAATAAGGACAAATCGTCAATAATGTTCAGTCCAAATACAAGTCAGTATCGTAGGAATCAAATGAGGGCCAATCTCTCTATTGCAAATGAAGCAAAGACTGAAAGGTATTTGGGCTTACCAGTTTCAGTGGGGAAATCAAGAAAGAAAGCTTTTGAATATATTAAGAAGAAGATCTGGAGCAGAATTCAAGGTTGGCAAGAGAAACTTCTCTCAAAAGCTGGGAAAGAAATACTCATTAAAGCTGTAGCACAATCCATCCCAACTTATGCTATGTCATGCTTTGACCTGACCAAGGAATTATGTGATGAACTGAGTGCTATTATTGGGAAATATTGGTGGAGTCAGCAAGACAAATTGAACAAAATACATTGGCTTAGTTGGGAAAAGCTTACCAGATCAAAGAAGAAAGGTGGACTTGGCTTTAGGGACTTGCACCTATTCAATATGGCTTTGTTGAGTCGACAAGCTTGGAGGCTGCTTACCTGCCCTGATACATTATGTAGCAAAGTATTAAAGGCGAAATATTTTCCACGGTCAAATGTTCTTAAATGTTTTCCTCGGGCTGGTATATCATATACATGGAGAAGCATTTTAAAAGGGATTGCTTTATTAAAGGAAGGCCTCATTTGGCGAATAGGCAATGGTGAAAAGGTGAATATATGGAAAGATCCATGGCTGCCTAGATCTAGCACAAGGAGACCACTCACACCCAGAAGAGGCTCTCTGTTAACAAGAGTGAGTGAGCTTATTAATCCAGTGACAGGTAAATGGGATGAGCAATTAATTCATGATACTTTCTGGCCTGAAGATGCAGCTGAAATAATGCGAATTCCTATTGATTACGAAATGGAGGACTTACCTGCTTGGCACTTTGATGCAAAGGGATTATTCTCTGTAAAATCAGCGTATAAGGTAGCAGTGACTAAGAGAGATGCAAAGGCCTGTCAGGATGCTTCAACTTCTGAAAGTGGGAAAGAAGGAAAAGGAGATTTCGAATGGCACAGAGTATGGCAGCTCCAAGTCCCAAACAAAGTTAAAATGTTTATTTGGCGTTTAGCTCATAACAGCTTACCAGTAAGGAGAAATGTGGCTAGACGTGGTGTTGACTTGGATACTAGGTGCCCAGTATGTCAAAGGTTTGATGAAGATTGTGGACATTTGTTCTTTAAATGCAAGTATGTTAAAATGTGTTGGCGGGGATTGGATATGGAGGATGTCAGAACTGAATTGTTAAATTGTCGTTCCGGTAAGGAAACAATCACAAAGATATGGAAGTTGGAGAAGGCTAAACAAATGAAGATCATTGTATTTCTTTGGAGATGGTGGTCGGCTAGGAATAAAGCAAATGATGGTAAAAAAATGCAATGTGCAACTGAAATCCAAGGATCAGTATCCTATTTTGTAATGGAGTTTGAGAAGTTGCAGACTACCAAGAAAGGAGTATTGGACAATGTCAGACATACTTGTAAGCCACCACCACTAGAGTATTACAAAATTAATACAGATGGTGCTTTTGATCCAAACACAAGAACTGGGGGGTGGGGCTTTGTTGTACGGAACACAAATGGTGAAGTGTTGCTGGCTGGTGCTGGGAATATTTGTCATGTGGCGTCTGCGTTGCATGCTGAAACAATTGCAGTGCTCAAGGGGGTGCAGCAAGCAGCAAGATTAGGTATGTATCACATTATTTTGGAGACGGACGCTTCAACACTTGCATCTGCCATCAAAGCAACAGGAATAGACCGAAGTCCTATTGGCTGTTTGGTGTACCAGATTAGGGACCTTATGCAATCTGATTTCTCTACCTGTAGTGTTTCTGTCTGTAACAGAAATTGTAATAAAGTAGCAGATTGTTTAGCTGGGTATGGAGCGGCTGTGTTGATCCTTGGCTCTGAAGTGTTGATGAGTCAAGTTCCAATCTTTGTAAGTGAACTGGTTTCTGACGATTTGTCTGCAGTAAAAGTTTAATGCGACTTTGGTTTCAAAAAAAAAAAAAATCCCCTGAGCAAACCCTACCGCCGCCACCGCCGCCGGCGACCGTCCCGCCGGTGTCCGGCCATGGATCCGCCGCCGCTGGGGCCTCTGGTGGAGGAGCTCGTCGAGGAGGTGCTCCTCCGCGTCCCGCCCGACGACCCCGCGAGCCTCGTCCGCGCCGCGCTCGTCTGCAAGCCCTGGTGCCGCCTCATCTCCGGCGCCAGCTTCCGCCGCTGGTTCCGCGAGCTCCACCCCGCGGCCCCCATGCTCGGCTACATCTACGAGCGCGAGCACGGCACCGACTTCGTGCCGGCCTCCTCCTTCCGCCCGCCTCACGCCTTCCGGAAGAACTGGCGCGCGCTCGACGCCCACCACGGCCGTGTCCTGGCGTTCGATCGTGGGTTGTGCTCGTCCAGGGAGACGGGGTTCATCGTGTGGGACCCCGTCACGGACAACGTGCAGAGCCTGCCTACCCTGAAAATCTGGCCCAGTTCAGTTTCATGCGGTGGGGCGGTTCTCTGCGCAACGGCAGGCTGTGACCATCTCGACTGCCGCGGGGGGCCTTTCATCGTCGTTGTCGTTGTCACAGATGTGATTGGGGAGCGGCACACATCCGCCTATGAATACTCATCCGAGCAAGGTGCGTGGAGCGAACCAATCACAGTGCAGCACCCCTATGACTGTATCATGAGACTGCAGTGTGCCCATGTGGGGAACGCTCTGTACTTCAACTGCAAGCTGAATAAGAGGATCCTGAAGTATGATTTGGGAAGGCGAGAACTGTCGTTAATCGCTCTACCATCAGAATTCCATGGATGGCACATTGTCCTCATGGAAGCGGAGGATGGTGCGCTTGGATTTGCCACCATACAGGAGTCCAAACTGTCTGTTTGGTTGAGGGAGGATAGTGCAGATAGATATGCTGGATGGGCACAGCGAAGAGTAATCGACCTTGATAAGCTGCTACCAGTTTCGGATTGTAACCTCTCAGTCTCACCTCGTGTGCATACCATTGCACACCCACCTTACGTGGTTGCTGTAGCGAATGGTGTCGGTGTAATTTTCATGTGGACGGATGATGGACTATTCACTGTTCATCTAAGCTCTGTCCGGGCTGAGAGGATAGGAGATTTCATTTCCAACTTCGGAGTTGTTCCCTACATGAGCTTTTGCACTCCAGGTACTACTAGCATCGCAGTCTTGTCTATGCTTTTAACACGTACACCTTACTTAGCTGTGATTGCCAATTTTCTGATTTATTACTATTTCAGTTACTAGTATGGAAATATAACTGATGCTTATGTGCAATGTGCTATCGACCTATGTCACAAATGGCTTCTTTTATTTGTTATGGACTATTCCTAGAGTTGGGTAGACATACTTGGGAAATTTATTCACGTCTAATTCATGTCATGGAGGGATGATGGGTCTTGAGTCTTGACACAATCTTGATTTTGCTGTGGTGCTGGGGCAGAAAGGTCTCCAGCATCCATTTAAGAAAAGAACATCACCTACACGAATTTCTACGCTTATGCTTTAAATGCAAGCATCACACATATCTTTAACCAGTACATTCCTCAGCTAAGAATAAGATATGTTGGTGTCACTTAACTAGGTGTTATCTGCATTAAAGAAAGGTAGTTGTTTTTCCTAAGTTATGAGTCCTCTTATCTTAATGATCAAGTGTTCTGTTAACTAGTGAATATGTGGATAATAAGTTAGTGTTGTTTACTTGTTTTCCTGTTTGGTTAGCCTTTCAAAAACTTACTAGTGGATAGCTGATTTTATTTCCTAAATTTATCAATTTTGTAGCACTGTATATGGCCTCTGCAGGTGGTGAGGGACCAAAAGTGGATGCTTCAAGTGCTTCACAAACTTAAGGTGCTCATGTGAAAGCTTATGTATATTTGTTGAACAACAATGCGTTTATTAGTGCAGACTACCACACCATAATTTTAACCCATGTCACAACTACAATTGCGATGGACCATTCTTAGAATTGGGTGGCATACTTGGGACTTTATTCATTTATTGCACCTATTATGGACAGAGGATGGGGTCTTGACAACTGGCCTAAAATTTAGGATGTGTTACTGGGCCACGAAGGTCTCTAGAATCCTTTTAGTATGAAACATTTACGTTTCTAGCAGGACAGAAACCAAGAATGTGATTATCTTTAGCAATCAGCATAGTGCCTATCTTATTTGATTATGTTTCTAGTTTTGTGCATTCCAGATACAAGCATAGTGCCTATCTTTAGCAATCAGCATTGTAAATTCATTATGATATGAATGGTAAGTGGTAACCTCATCCATAATGATTTTTTGAATTCCTTTTTTCAAGGGAATTTAGAAAATTAAATTGCTAAACTTGCAGAAGAAATTGCAACTAAGTTAGGTGTTTTTTGTGCAGTCAGGGGTTAATCGAATGAGTCTGTTAATTGTTGGAGCTGGCGAAAGTAGATTAATTATGTTTGCCAGTTTGGTTTTCCCTTAGCAGCAACATGCAGATCCCTTTTTTGTTAAAAGTAAATGTCCAATGAGGGTAAGAGTGCTGCTGATGTTATTTCTTTAAATTTGTTAATTTCTGCAGCACCGGGACGCTTCTATAGGTGAGAGATCGAGAGTGGTGCTTTTGAGTGCTTGACAAACTGAAGTTACTCATGTGAGGGCTTCTTGGTCAAGGAGGAAAAAATGTAGTAGTAGCAGTGTTAATGGAAGATCGTATCTGTTTTATTTTATGGTGAGACAACTCTTTAGCTTCAGCAAAGTTGATCTGGGTCTCATGTGAGGGCCTTAAGGTGCTTGCCTTTGTTTATGATGGTCTTAAATTCTTAAATTTTCTGCTTGATCAACGGTGTCAATTCCCGTCAGGCTTTTTGTCTTTTTCAGTAAGCCTGTAACCCCTGCATTTATCGTAGTCTGTGGTGTACCCCAGTACTTTGGTTTGTGATGAAAGGCTGGAATGAATATGTTTAATTTGTTCTCGGAATATTTTTAATCAAGAAATTAGCATATATGAATTAGGGCAACAGCAAATCTTAGCTATGCATGCGGAAGCAGCTTCTCCCTCATCAGGTGTGGGAGGCTGTCGGCGGCTCAGCAGAAACATGCTTCATCAGTGTTGTGTTCAGGATTCTGAACTTGTATGTTCAGCATATACCTGAACTGTATGCCCTGCACCAGCATGGTTGTGGAACTGTGGATGAGGTTGCTGCACCTGAATGCAGTGTAAGGTTGTTTGATTGTTTCGATGTCCAATTGTCCATGTCAGAGTTGAAACATGTCTGGATTGTTCCTGAATCTGGCATGTTTGGGTTGTTGTTGCATGAGAAACCAGTGTTGCTGTGAAGTTTGTTTGCAGCTCCATAAGAGACGAAACGTTTTGGATTGGTTTCAGAAAAGTCTGAAACAAATACTGCTTGTGATATCATCAGTAATTTATTTGTGCTTGTGGTTTGCTTGTGGGTAAGGACCTCTCAGGCTGAAGCTGTCCAATGATCTTTTCCCCAATGCATTGTTGATTCAGAATTCACAGATATGTTTGGATGTTCAACAGATTGTGATACGGATACGGACTATCAACAAAAATCAACATGTTTCTGCTTATATACAATCAAATTTCAAGGCACAAAATGTTGAACCAAACTAAAATCAGGCAGGAATAAAACCAGACCAATCATGAGCTCAAAGCAAGCAAATATGTCCAACTGCAGGCTGCAGCGCTCATCTTATCTTCAGAGGCAATTTCCTTTTCCTCTATAGATGGATGAAGACAATTCAAACAAAGATGATGCAGCCTGATTAGTACTAAGCATTAACCTGTATGTTTACCAGATTGTGCTGATATCAACAAACATATATTTGTATGTTTACCAGATTGTGTGATATCAACAAACATTTGCTGGTTTCTGCTGATGGAACCAAAATCGAAGGCACAAAATGCTGTTATGAAACAATGTTTTGGCACTATTTCTCGCTCTATCCTTTTGCCCAAAATGTCGATATTCACTGGATTATTTGTGCGACAATGGTTTTGATGTGCATTTTGCTTGAATGTTCTGTTTCAGATCCAACATATCTTGTAAATTTGTAATTAAAAATTCAAGAAAAACTTGAATAACAAAAAAAGATACAGGAGGACCATTCAAACAAAGATGAATTTTCCACCCTTCGGAATACCATACACTTCTAGCTCGTAAAAGGAATGCTTAAATTGACATTTGTAAGAAACCAAACATAGAACAATTGAAAACATAGAATGCTTAACATGCTTTATGCTTAGAAGGATCAGATTAAATGTTGATGTTAGCATTCCAGTACATGTCATACATCAAACCTTAAAAAAACAGAGAAACTACGTCCAGTTCTTCAAATGATTTGATGTAGCACCTTAGGCTTCATATGCATACAACACCTACCATGTTCAGATACACATTAACGTCCATGCCTATTTCTGGTCTGGAGAATATTTGTAAATCGTACATCTAGCATAACTCCTTTGCCAGCTCTCACCAACTGAATAAAATTGAAAGTTACAACTATCCTTGTTAGTGCTGTTGCCCAACTTCACAAAAACAAATTCATTCTCTGACCTCTGGGATTTCCACTCCAATTCTGAGCTTCTAAGTTTTCCAGTTTGGTGTCCCGTCACAAATGCAACCTGGAGGGCATTGACCCCGTGCCTGAAACATGAAAAGAGAGGAAAGCCATTGCCAGGTTGGATAACATAAAAGAGAGGAAATTTGAAAGTTAATTGATTTAATCTCTTAACAAATGAAATTACTCCAGGAAATGAGATAACAAAATGTCAAGACATTGCTAACAAGGGACTGATCAAGTCTGGGCAAAACAGTATAGCCAATCCATGGTGAATGGAATCAGACCTAATTGTGAAACCTTTCAAAGGGGTCTGTTGACAAATCATGCACCTGTTCTTGCCCAGCAGGCTTACGGAAAGATGACCCAATCGATTTGTTACGAGATACAAAATAAAATTGCGCACCCCTCGAAGCCCTCTTTTCAATCTGGAGCAGCCTATGTTGTCTTTCAATCCACACACTGCTAATGTTTTGATCTTTTAACTCAAACCTCATTGACTCGAGCAGTGTCGCATTCGATACAAAGAACTTGGCGAAGTTAACATGTGACTTGTTGCCTCGATAGTAAGACAACACAATTTTCTTCAGTCGGATGTCAAGGGTACCAACAGCAATCCGGTATTTACGATACCACGTATTTTTCTCTCCCAAATCTGTTGTCTATAAAAAGCAAAATAAACATAAATTTGGCGTTAATTGTGAACCTAGATTTAGACCAATTATTGATGTAAGTGACAAAAGAGCGCAGATGCACGCTCAGTTAAAGAGTAGGTTTTGTCACCTGGATGTACAACTTCTCCAGGCAGGGAAAACATTTAATGAAGTTGATAACCGCATCCAAACTAAGATTCACATCGTCCAAAGCTAAAACCTTCGCACTGCACATCACCGCCATCAGGGTGACAATGCTTGTTCCCTGAGTTAAGCACAAAATTAACATCATGATCAGGCAAAGGGACATTGGATTGCGCATGAAGGTGAAAGTTAGAATGATGCTGGTACCTGAAAAGTTGTGGTGCCAAACTGGAGCCTGGGGAATTGGCTAGAAACACTCCCCAAAATTTTCAATCTCGGCGCAGATATTACCGAGATGTCCATCTCCGTGAATCTGAAAATTAATCTTTCCAGACATGGGGCATTCTCGATGATGAGCTGCCTCAATCTGTTGTCTCCCCAACTAGAACCCACACCGATGCTTCTGAGGCTAGTGGACACGATCTGGACTCGAGGGAAGCCATTGATGCTTCTTAGCATCAAGCTCTCAAGGACAGAGCAGCCGTCGAGCATGGCATGAAGAGAGGTCTCTGAGATTCTGACCCGCACAAGGCTCAGCTGTTTCAGAAGCGGCAGGTGGAGCACGCTGGCGTTCCCGTCCGGGAAACTGCAGCCGCCGAAGCTGGCGACGCGAAGGGTGCGCGAGAAGCGTCGTACTGATGGAGGAAGCGGCGGCAGACTCTCATGGCTGAGGCAGAATTTGAGCTCCTGTAGGTCGCGACGGCGGCGGCGGAGTCTTTGCTCTCCACGTAGCCCATGTAGATAGTGAAGCGGCGGCGGGGGCCGGGGTGAGAGGAGAGGATGTTGCAGATCTTGCCGGCGGCAGTGACAGATCTCTCCACCAGCGAGGTTTTGGTGATTTCTCCTTGCCCCTCCTGGCCTCCTTTCAATTTGGCTCAGCGAGTCAGCGGCGGTCTGAAGGGCAGGGGCTCTGCGCTTCCCGGCCGGATCGACCGGCGGCTGTGCGTGCATGTACGCGTATGTGCCTGCGCGATCTATGCGGCGGGCGGCGGGCGGCGGCGGCGGCGGCGGAGCCGCGGAGGATTCGTCGTCGTTGGAGAGAGAGAGAGCGGCGGCCAGCTAGGGGGCACCATGCAAAATCTCCATCCAGGACAGGGAGCTAAACGCAAATATTCGGATCGTGATTAATAATCACAATCCAAATGAGGGGGTAAGTGAAAATATTCGGATCGCGATTAATAGTAGCGATCCAAAACAGGGGGGTAAATGAAAAATAGTCGCGACCCAAATCAGGGGGCTATTTGAACATGTTCCGGGTGGGGAAATAGCTTTCCGGCGAGCTCGCGCTGCCGCCGTCCTGTCCGCCTCCGGTAGCCCCGCCGCCGAGCATCTCGCGCCCACCCTCCGCCAAATCCACACGCGCGTAGGCTTCCGTCGTCCTCCCCCGCGGGCCCGTCGCCCGTACGAGATGCTGCAGCGGGCATCGCCGGTACGCCGCGAACGACGACGAGGGAGGGATCCAAGCACAGCGACGGCCAAGGCTCCGGCCCAGCCAGTCCGCGGGGCGCCGCCGCATGCCGGGAATCCCGTCGTCAGGCTCAACCTGCAGAAAACCGAGAACGAGATGCAGTTCTGGGTTTGGGTGAGCATTTCGCCATTGCACTTCCACCTCTGAAGAACATTTTGAAAACAGAGACATACAGTTCAGGTATTGTAGCTTGGAACTGGATTTCTCAACAAGATGGCTCTGAATCCTGAACATTGTGTTCAGAAAACTGAACACTGGAATCCTGAACATTGGACAACCAAGGGGAGGGGGGAATGTGGACAACCGGCAATATCTTGGCCAGCAGCTCTACCTCAGGGTCTCGACGCCGGAGCCGAGCTTCACCAACGAGTACAGCATCCCGACCAATGCCATACTCTGAGGTAAAGCCGCCGGCTTGCCACACTGATGATCAACATGCAGAGCATACATGGTCGATTCATCCTAGTATAGGCCTCGCAAAATAAAATCATTTTACTTATATAGCTGACGAAATCAAGATGATAGGTGACAAAGTGTTTTGTTGTAGCTGAAAGCTCAGAATCTCAACTTGCTATTCTCTGATGGTGATGTCAGTAATTTGTTTCTGCTTGTGGTGGCAGACCTTTGAGGCTGAAGCTGTCCAATGAGCTTTTCCCTAATGCATTGTAGATTCAGAATTCATTCACAGATATATGTTTGGATATTTACCAGATTGTGTGATATCAAACAAAAGTCAGCAGATTTCAGCTTTTACGCAACCAAATTTGAAGGCACAAGAGTTGAACCAAAAAATTTAGGCGGATGTTTCAGTTTCCAATGCTCGCTCATTCTATTTTCCATTCCTACGAGTAACCAATTTCGAACTTGAAGCGCCATCTCTTGAATCCTGGTGTGTCATCTACTAACCAATCATCTCGTCAAAAGCTTTAGAAGAGTACATGTTGGCATGAGATGCATCGCACTCTACAGGTTAAACTTTTACTTTTTTTTGCAGCTTAAGCTTATACCTGAGCATTTTGAGCCCGGTCCGGCCCGGACCCGGCCCGCGCCAGGTCCGCCCACGAACCTTACTGGACGGGCGTGGGCAGAGATCTTGAAGCCCGCGAATATTTTTTTGGCCCGAGCCCGACCCGAAATGCTGTTTTTAGTTGTTTTACACTATAAAATGCGCGGGCGGCCCGCCCAAGCCCGGGCCCGGCCCAAGCCCGGCCCGAAAATTAAGACCCGACGCGTCCAGTGGGATGGTCATGGGCAGGATTTTTTCGGCCCGAAATAACAGAATTTTTTTTCGGCCCGACCCGAACCCGGCCCGGCCCGAAAAATGCTCAGGTCTACTTAAGCTACAGGTTGGAGCTCAAGGGATTGCGAATCGCGGCCTCTGTATTTTATTTCAAGGGATCGTATAAATTCAGAGCATGCACACCAAGATAGTATTGTCACTATGTCAGAATGGATCGGCAGGTTATCAGGTTGCACTTGAACTGCGGTGCCTTTGCTTGCAACTGAAGAGGAGCTGAGCCTGCTCATCGGAGCTTAGAAAAGTTAGCATGAGATGCTGCAGATTTTAGCTCCAACACAGGTTATGCTAAAAGGAATTTTCAGCAATGTAATAGCAGAGTAGGAATGTGCGAAAAACTTCAGTCATTGTTCTTCCTCGTCGGCCACGGCAGCGGGCAGCCTGCCAGGCTCAGTGTCCGTGCTCTGGATCATCTGGATCGTTGGATCAAGGCCGTACGGCCAGGATCACTACACCTGGTCAAGCAGATAGGATTCTCACTCGCTGCTCCCGTGGCCCCACTTGTCAGAACAGCTCCACTAGTCAAACTGCCCCTCCGTTCTCACTAGAAATGGCCGCGGCGTTGCCGCTTATGGCCAGTGGTTAGCTTTGTATTGTATGTGTATCTATTTATTTTTATATTTTTATTTCTACGACTTATATTTTAAGTGTATTCATTTTGTTTGTTTGTATGTGTGATATGTAGTGATATGTAGGATTATACGGAATGTCTTATGTTTAGGGAAGTATTTTGCTTCGTATATGTATGTGAACGATTATTTATTTTGTAGTATTTGCACTGCAAGTTAAGATAATTTATTTCGTAGTATTTGCACTACAAGTTAGTATTAAATTGAATAGTTTGGAAACGAAGATTATGAAAGGGGATATGAATTGATTTAGAGTTAAGGTGGGGTAGATATTTCTGGTTCATATGTGTTATGCGCAAAAAATTAATCAATGACATTAAAATGTAGATGTATAGCTTTATCAAATAGAATGCACTAAATCATATGATATTTAGAGTTCAGTGCATAGATGTAGTCATGAGAGACTGAACAAAACTGGTTTGGCCTTTTTTTATTTTTTCATGATTTTATATGAATTTTGGAAGATCTCAGATTTCAAAAGGAAAGAGAAAAACGCAAAAAAGGAAAATGGGTTCAGGGGCCGTTTTAGGCTTATTTAAAGCGGAAGGCAGGCCGGCCCATGAGCTGTTGGTAGGCCGGCCCATAGTATGGCCTGGACGGTGGGTTGTATTTGTGCAAAAGTCGAGGGCTTTTTTGCAAGAAATTCTGAGAGAGGAGGTCGGACTGCGGGTTGTATTTTGCCAGAGCTCGAGGACTTTTTCGCAAAATGTCCTAGGATTGGCCGATCTAGGCCGTCCGCGCGCCCGATCCGACGGCCGAGGTACGCTGGCGACGTGGCCACGCTTGGCGGCCCTCTTTTGTTGCGTGAATTGATATTTAGAGTTCAGTGCATAGATGTAGTCATGAGAGACTGAACAAAACTGGTTTGGCCTTTTTTTTATTTTTTCATGATTTTATATGAATTTTGGAAGATCTCAGATTTCAAAAGGAAAGAGAAAAACGCAAAAAAGGAAAATGGGTTCAGGGGCCGTTTTAGGCCTATTTAAAGCGGAAGGCAGGCCGGCCCATGAGCTGTTGGTAGGCCGGCCCATAGTATGGCCTGGACGGTGGGTTGTATTTGTGCAAAAGTCGAGGGCTTTTTTGCAAGAAATTATGAGAGAGGAGGTCGGACTGCGGGTTGTATTTTGCCGGAGCTCGAGGACTTTTTCGCAAAATGTCCTAGGATTGGCCGATCTAGGCTGTCCGCGCGCCCGATCCGACGGCCGAGGTACGCTGGCGACGTGGCCACGCTTGGCGGCCCTCTTTTGTTGTGTGAATCGTATATAGAGATCACTTCATCAATCTCCGGAGCGATTCCCCATTTTCCCTTTCCCCAATCCCCTGAGCAAAAAAGTGCCGTGGTCCTAGCTTTCCTAGCTAGCACTGCCTTCTCGAGTGTTCCGAAGTGAACAGTAGGGAGAGGCGATTTCCTCATCTCAGCTTCTTTCCTCAGTGAGATTGGAGCCTGGAGATTGGAGGGAGACTCTGCAGACATCCGCTGGATGGTGCTGCGTGCTTGGTAAGAGTTTTCCAGTAGTTTGGTGGTGGTTTGATCCTCTTTCCTCCATCAGATCTGCCTTTACACCATTAGGTCTGGTCTCGATTCGGGATGAATAAGGGGTGATCCTAGCATCACTGCCCGTCCTTGGTCGGTGGCCAATGCCTTGGTGAAAAAGGGACTGATGGCACGAAATCAGGGAAAGGAGGAAGTGGCTGCAGTCTTAGGGTTGGGGGAGGGTTCTCTCCCGAATCCTAGAGCTGATAGAACAGAAGGTAGAAATGCGAATGAGGAGATCCATGGAGTGGAGGAGCAGGTCTCAGAGTTGTTTGGTAAGCTTAATTTGACTGCAAAAGAGAAGGAAACTCTAGTTTTGGAGGATACTGAAGATGAACATTTGGCAATGGTTAAACATGCAGTGATTGGAAAGGTTCTGGCACCCAATTTGTTACATTTGCAAACCATTATGTCAGCTATGCGGCCAGCCTGGGGTAACCCTAGAGGTTTGGAGGTGAGAATGGTAGATGACAATCTTTTTATTGCCGAGTTTGAATCTGAAATAGATAAAAATAGAGTTCTTGAAGGTTCACCATGGTATATAGGTCGTCAGGCTATAGGAAAACAGGTTGTGATTTTACAGGATTTTAATTATGACCTGCGACCAAGTGATGTAAAATTTGATGAAATGGCAATTTGGGTGAATATCCTGAACCTCCCATTTGGGCTACGAGATGAAAGGTGGGGTTTTGAATTAGCAGGGAAGATTGGAAAAAGGGTGTTAAAAGTGGATGTGGATGAAAATAAAAGGGCTGTGGGCAAGGAGTTAAGAGCAAGAGTAATGATTTCGTTAAAAGAGCCATTGCCACGAGGAGTATCTGTGTTTTCATCTAGGAGACAAAGGAAGGAATGGTACGATGTGGTTTATGAGCGAGTTCCTTTCTTTTGTTTTTCTTGTGGTATTATTGGTCATTCGGAAATTCAGTGTCCCACGCCAGCTGTTCGTGATGAAAAAGGTCGCTTACCTTATAGTGAAAAGCTACGTGCACCTGAAGAGAAAAGATTGATGAATCAAATTGAGTGGCACGCTCTGGGGGACAACTTGTTGAGGAGAAGTAGCCCTGTTGGAGCAAGAGAATGTTCAGATTCCAAAAAGTCTGCTACAAGAAGAAGTGTTGATAGTGGTCGAGAGTATAGCAAGGAAGATGGGGATGTTGATAGTTTTGAAGCGTCATTACCAATAAAAAATCAAACTCTCAAAATAGTTGGCAGTCCCAAAGATGATGAAGTTTTGGAGGATTTTCCAGTGGATGATAAGAAAGCTTCCCTTTATACTAAAAAGCGTAAATCTGATGAGACTTTATCGAAGAATAGTTTACAGGAAGAACAAATGGATATTATTGAGACCTCATCCGCGGCCTTAGTGCCAAATGTTCAAGAAGGAAATAATAATTGGGTTAATGAAGATGATAATGAAGCTATGGAGGGTACTAAGAAGATGAAAAAAGAAAACGCGAGGCTGCTGGAGCAGCCTCGCGTGCAAAAATGAGGCTCATCAATTGGAATTGCCGGGGATTGGGGAATGGCCCGGCAATTCGTGGGCTTCTGGATGTCCAGAAGCAGGAAGCCCCTGATATCCTTTTCCTAGCAGAAACTAAGCATGATGGGAAATGGATGGATTGGTTAAGGTGGAAATTGGAAATGACTAATCTTGTGACAGTGGACAGTGAGGGTCTTAGTGGTGGATTGGCTCTTTTTTGGAGGAAAGGTATTGAGGTAGAGGTAAAAAGTTTTTCAAAATATCATATTGACTGTTTGCTGACAGAACAAGATGGGCTTCAGTGGAGATTCACTGGTTTTTATGGAGAATCAAAAAATGAGGAAAAAGATAATACGTGGCAGACATTGAGGACATTAAAAAAGAAATTTGATTTGCCATGGCTCTGTAGTGGTGATTTCAATGAAATTCTTTTTAGTTATGAGAAGGAGGGTGGTCCCCCGAGGGCGGAATCAAGAATGAAAAAGTTTCGATATGCTTTGGAGGATTGTGGCCTACATGACTTGGGTTTTATTGGGGACCCTTTCACTTGGCGTAACAACCATCATATGGCCACCAAGTTTATAAAGGAGAGACTGGATAGAGCAGTAGCAAATAGCGCTTGGAGATGCATATTTCCCATGGTTAAAATCACTAATGGTGACCCCAGACATTCAGATCATAGGCCTATTATAATTGATGTGGGAAGTAGAGAAAGAAGGGATTGGATGGGGCCAGCAGAGGTATTACCAAAGTTTGAAGCTAAATGGCTTGAGGAAGATGAATGTGAGGATCAGGTGATGCAGGCATGGAGAAGAGCCATGGAGGATGGGTGCAACAATATGGTGGAGGTGCAGAAAAAGGTGTTGGCAGATCTCTGGCATTGGGACAAAAATATTTTGGGAAATTTAGAAAAGAGAATTGCTAAAGTAAAGAAGGAGTTGGAAATTTGTAGGCGACAGAGCATATCTCAAGAATCAATAAATCGGGAAACTCTATTACGTTATAAGCTTGAACGCTTGCAAGACCAACAAAATGTTTACTGGAAGCAACGAGCTCATAGTACATGGTTGACAAAAGGGGACAGAAATACTCGGTTTTTTCATGCTTTCGCTTCAAAACGGAAAGTAAAGAATTATGTGAGAAAGTTAAAGGATGACAATGGAAATATAGTGGCGGGTGGTCAATTGAAGAGGTTCATTGCTGACCAGTATATGGAATTGTTTATGTCTCACGCAGGTAACCAAATTGACGAGGTGCTGAATTGTATTCATCCTATTGTCACACAAAATATGAATGAAATTCTACTTCAACCCTTTACAGGAGAGGAAGTCTGGAAAGCTCTTGAAGGCATAGGTGATCTGAAGGCACCAGGTGCTGATGGTATGTCCTCAATTTTTTATAAGAAATTTTGGCCTTTGGTTGGGGATCAGGTGAAACAAGAAGTTCTTGATGTTCTTAATGGAGGTCCGATGCCGGAGGGTTGGAACGAGACAATCGTTGTGCTGATCCCTAAAAATAACTCCCCACAAATGTTAAAGGATTTGAGGCCAATCAGTTTGTGTAATGTTCTTTATAAGCTTATTTCAAAGGTCCTTGCTAATAGATTAAAAAAGATATTGCCTCATATTATTTCTCCATCTCAAAGTGCTTTTGTCCCAGGTAGATTAATCACAGATAATGTCTTGCTGGCTTATGAGTTAACACACCACATAAATTCTAAAAGAAAAGGAAAGGTGGGATTGGCTGCTATTAAACTAGACATGAGCAAAGCTTATGATAGAGTAGAGTGGATGTTTCTGGAGAGGATAATGAGAAAATTGGGTTTTCATGGCACATGGGTTAATCTTGTTATGAAATGTGTGACCTCGGTTTCTTATAAAATTAAAGTTAATGGTTCTTATACTACCACAATTCTTCCCCAACGAGGACTACGGCAGGGTGATCCATTGTCTCCTTACTTATTCATCCTGTGTGCAGAAGGTCTATCAGCAATGTTACTGAAGGCGGAGGAGGAAGGCAAGATTATAGGCATTAAAATTTGTCGAGAGGCACCTAGGGTTAACCACCTATTTTTTGCCGATGATTCTTTGATACTGATGCGAGCAAGAGCAGATGATGCAAAAGAACTCAGACATATTTTAGAGGTGTATGAACAAGCTTCTGGGCAAATGATTAATAAGGACAAATCGTCAATAATGTTCAGTCCAAATACAAGTCAGTATCGTAGGAATCAAATGAGGGCCAATCTCTCTATTGCAAATGAAGCAAAGACTGAAAGGTATTTGGGCTTACCAGTTTCAGTGGGGAAATCAAGAAAGAAAGCTTTTGAATATATTAAGAAGAAGATCTGGAGCAGAATTCAAGGTTGGCAAGAGAAACTTCTCTCAAAAGCTGGGAAAGAAATACTCATTAAAGCTGTAGCACAATCCATCCCAACTTATGCTATGTCATGCTTTGACCTGACCAAGGAATTATGTGATGAACTGAGTGCTATTATTGGGAAATATTGGTGGAGTCAGCAAGACAAATTGAACAAAATACATTGGCTTAGTTGGGAAAAGCTTACCAGATCAAAGAAGAAAGGTGGACTTGGCTTTAGGGACTTGCACCTATTCAATATGGCTTTGTTGAGTCGACAAGCTTGGAGGCTGCTTACCTGCCCTGATACATTATGTAGCAAAGTATTAAAGGCGAAATATTTTCCACGGTCAAATGTTCTTAAATGTTTTCCTCGGGCTGGTATATCATATACATGGAGAAGCATTTTAAAAGGGATTGCTTTATTAAAGGAAGGCCTCATTTGGCGAATAGGCAATGGTGAAAAGGTGAATATATGGAAAGATCCATGGCTGCCTAGATCTAGCACAAGGAGACCACTCACACCCAGAAGAGGCTCTCTGTTAACAAGAGTGAGTGAGCTTATTAATCCAGTGACAGGTAAATGGGATGAGCAATTAATTCGTGATACTTTCTGGCCTGAAGATGCAGCTGAAATAATGCGAATTCCTATTGATTACGAAATGGAGGACTTACCTGCTTGGCACTTTGATGCAAAGGGATTATTCTCTGTAAAATCAGCGTATAAGGTAGCAGTGACTAAGAGAGATGCAAAGGCTTGCCAGGACGCTTCAGTTTCTGAAAGTGGGAAATTAGGAAAAGGAGATTTTGAATGGCACAAAATTTGGCGGCTCCATGTCCCAAACAAAGTAAAAATGTTTATTTGGCGTTTAGCTCATAACAGCTTACCAGTTAGGAGAAATGTGGCTAAACGTGGTGTTGATTTGGATGCCAGGTGCCCAGTTTGTCAAAGGTTTGATGAAGATTGTGGTCATTTGTTCTTTAAATGCAAGTATGTTAAAATGTGTTGGCGGGGATTGGATATGGAGGATGTCAGAACTGAATTGTTAAATTGTCGTTCCGGTAAGGAAACAATCACAAAGATATGGAAGTTGGAGAAGGCTAAACAAATGAAGATCATTGTATTTCTTTGGAGATGGTGGTCGGCTAGGAATAAAGCAAATGAGGGTAAAAAAATGCAGTGTGCAACTGAAATTCAAGGTTCAGTATCTTATTTTGTAATGGAATTTGAGAAGTTACAGACTACCAAGAAAGGAGTATTGGACAATGTCAGACATACTTGTAAGCCACCACCACTAGAGTATTACAAAATTAATACAGATGGTGCTTTTGATCCAAACACAAGAACTGGGGGGTGGGGCTTTGTTGTACGTAATTCAGGTGGTGAAGTGTTGCTGGCTGGTGCTGGGAATATTTGTCATGTGGCGTCTGCTTTGCATGCTGAAACAATTGCAGCACTCAAGGGTGTGCAGCAAGCAGCAAGATTAGGCATGCAACACATTATTTTGGAGACAGACGCATCGATGCTTGCATCTGCCATCAACGCAACAGGAATAGACCGAAGTCCTATTGGCTGTTTGGTCTACCAGGTTAGAGAACTAATACAATCTGAATTCTCTACTTGTAGTGTTTCTGTCTGTAACAGAAATTGTAATAAAGTAGCAGATTGTTTAGCTGGGTATGGAGCGGCTGTGTTGATCCTTGGCTCTGAAGTGTTGATGAGTCAAGTTCCAATCTTTGTAAGTGAACTGGTTTCTGACGATTTGTCTGCAGTAAAAGTTTAATGCGACTTTGGTTTCAAAAAAAAAAAAATCCCCTGAGCAAACCCTACCGCCGCCACCGCCGCCGGCGACCGTCCCGCCGGTGTCCGGCCATGGATCCGCCGCCGCTGGGGCCTCTGGTGGAGGAGCTCGTCGAGGAGGTGCTCCTCCGCGTCCCGCCCGACGACCCCGCGAGCCTCGTCCGCGCCGCGCTCGTCTGCAAGCCCTGGTGCCGCCTCATCTCCGGCGCCAGCTTCCGCCGCTGGTTCCGCGAGCTCCACCCCGCGGCCCCCATGCTCGGCTACATCTACGAGCGCGAGCACGGCACCGACTTCGTGCCGGCCTCCTCCTTCCGCCCGCCTCACGCCTTCCGGAAGAACTGGCGCGCGCTCGACGCCCACCACGGCCGTGTCCTGGCGTTCGATCGTGGGTTGTGCTCGTCCAGGGAGACGGGGTTCATCGTGTGGGACCCCGTCACGGACAACGTGCAGAGCCTGCCTACCCTGAAAATCTGGCCCAGTTCAGTTTCATGCGGTGGGGCGGTTCTCTGCGCAACGGCAGGCTGTGACCATCTCGACTGCCGCGGGGGGCCTTTCATCGTCGTTGTCGTTGTCACAGATGTGATTGGGGAGCGGCACACATCCGCCTATGAATACTCATCCGAGCAAGGTGCGTGGAGCGAACCAATCACAGTGCAGCACCCCTATGACTGTATCATGAGACTGCAGTGTGCCCATGTGGGGAACGCTCTGTACTTCAACTGCAAGCTGAATAAGAGGATCCTGAAGTATGATTTGGGAAGGCGAGAACTGTCGTTAATCGCTCTACCATCAGAATTCCATGGATGGCACATTGTCCTCATGGAAGCGGAGGATGGTGCGCTTGGATTTGCCACCATACAGGAGTCCAAACTGTCTGTTTGGTTGAGGGAGGATAGTGCAGATAGATATGCTGGATGGGCACAGCGAAGAGTAATCGACCTTGATAAGCTGCTACCAGTTTCGGATTGTAACCTCTCAGTCTCACCTCGTGTGCATACCATTGCACACCCACCTTACGTGGTTGCTGTAGCGAATGGTGTCGGTGTAATTTTCATGTGGACGGATGATGGACTATTCACTGTTCATCTAAACTCTGTCCGGGCTGAGAGGATAGGAGATTTCATTTCCAACTTCGGAGTTGTTCCCTACATGAGCTTTTGCACTCCAGGTACTACTAGCATCGCAGTCTTGTCTATGCTTTTAACACGTACACCTTACTTAGCTGTGATTGCCAATTTTCTGATTTATTACTATTTCAGTTACTAGTATGGAAATATAACTGATGCTTATGTGCAATGTGCTATCGACCTATGTCACAAATGGCTTCTTTTATTTGTTATGGACTATTCCTAGAGTTGGGTAGACATACTTGGGAAATTTATTCACGTCTAATTCATGTCATGGAGGGATGATGGGTCTTGAGTCTTGACACAATCTTGATTTTGCTGTGGTGCTGGGGCAGAAAGGTCTCCAGCATCCATTTAAGAAAAGAACATCACCTACACGAATTTCTACGCTTATGCTTTAAATGCAAGCATCACACATATCTTTAACCAGTACATTCCTCAGCTAAGAATAAGATATGTTGGTGTCACTTAACTAGGTGTTATCTGCATTAAAGAAAGGTAGTTGTTTTTCCTAAGTTATGAGTCCTCTTATCTTAATGATCAAGTGTTCTGTTAACTAGTGAATATGTGGATAATAAGTTAGTGTTGTTTACTTGTTTTCCTGTTTGGTTAGCCTTTCAAAAACTTACTAGTGGATAGCTGATTTTATTTCCTAAATTTATCAATTTTGTAGCACTGTATATGGCCTCTGCAGGTGGTGAGGGACCAAAAGTGGATGCTTCAAGTGCTTCACAAACTTAAGGTGCTCATGTGAAAGCTTATGTATATTTGTTGAACAACAATGCGTTTATTAGTGCAGACTACCACACCATAATTTTAACCCATGTCACAACTACAATTGCGATGGACCATTCTTAGAATTGGGTGGCATACTTGGGACTTTATTCATTTATTGCACCTATTATGGACAGAGGATGGGGTCTTGACAACTGGCCTAAAATTTAGGATGTGTTACTGGGCCACGAAGGTCTCTAGAATCCTTTTAGTATGAAACATTTACGTTTCTAGCAGGACAGAAACCAAGAATGTGATTATCTTTAGCAATCAGCATAGTGCCTATCTTATTTGATTATGTTTCTAGTTTTGTGCATTCCAGATACAAGCATAGTGCCTATCTTTAGCAATCAGCATTGTAAATTCATTATGATATGAATGGTAAGTGGTAACCTCATCCATAATGATTTTTTGAATTCCTTTTTTCAAGGGAATTTAGAAAATTAAATTGCTAAACTTGCAGAAGAAATTGCAACTAAGTTAGGTGTTTTTTGTGCAGTCAGGGGTTAATCGAATGAGTCTGTTAATTGTTGGAGCTGGCGAAAGTAGATTAATTATGTTTGCCAGTTTGGTTTTCCCTTAGCAGCAACATGCAGATCCCTTTTTTGTTAAAAGTAAATGTCCAATGAGGGTAAGAGTGCTGCTGATGTTATTTCTTTAAATTTGTTAATTTCTGCAGCACCGGGACGCTTCTATAGGTGAGAGATCGAGAGTGGTGCTTTTGAGTGCTTGACAAACTGAAGTTACTCATGTGAGGGCTTCTTGGTCAAGGAGGAAAAAATGTAGTAGTAGCAGTGTTAATGGAAGATCGTATCTGTTTTATTTTATGGTGAGACAACTCTTTAGCTTCAGCAAAGTTGATCTGGGTCTCATGTGAGGGCCTTAAGGTGCTTGCCTTTGTTTATGATGGTCTTAAATTCTTAAATTTTCTGCTTGATCAACGGTGTCAATTCCCGTCAGGCTTTTTGTCTTTTTCAGTAAGCCTGTAACCCCTGCATTTATCGTAGTCTGTGGTGTACCCCAGTACTTTGGTTTGTGATGAAAGGCTGGAATGAATATGTTTAATTTGTTCTCGGAATATTTTTAATCAAGAAATTAGCATATATGAATTAGGGCAACAGCAAATCTTAGCTATGCATGTCGAAGCAGCTTCTCCCTCATCAGGTGTGGGAGGCTGTCGGCGGCTCAGCAGAAACATGCTTCATCAGTGTTGTGTTCAGGATTCTGAACTTGTATGTTCAGCATATACCTGAACTGTATGCCCTGCACCAGCATGGTTGTGGAACTGTGGATGAGGTTGCTGCACCTGAATGCAGTGTAAGGTTGTTTGATTGTTTCGATGTCCAATTGTCCATGTCAGAGTTGAAACATGTCTGGATTGTTCCTGAATCTGGCATGTTTGGGTTGTTGTTGCATGAGAAACCAGTGTTGCTGTGAAGTTTGTTTGCAGCTCCATAAGAGACGAAACGTTTTGGATTGGTTTCAGAAAAGTCTGAAACAAATACTGCTTGTGATATCATCAGTAATTTATTTGTGCTTGTGGTTTGCTTGTGGGTAAGGACCTCTCAGGCTGAAGCTGTCCAATGATCTTTTCCCCAATGCATTGTTGATTCAGAATTCACAGATATGTTTGGATGTTCAACAGATTGTGATACGGATACGGACTATCAACAAAAATCAACATGTTTCTGCTTATATACAATCAAATTTCAAGGCACAAAATGTTGAACCAAACTAAAATCAGGCAGGAATAAAACCAGACCAATCATGAGCTCAAAGCAAGCAAATATGTCCAACTGCAGGCTGCAGCGCTCATCTTATCTTCAGAGGCAATTTCCTTTTCCTCTATAGATGGATGAAGACAATTCAAACAAAGATGATGCAGCCTGATTAGTACTAAGCATTAACCTGTATGTTTACCAGATTGTGCTGATATCAACAAACATATATTTGTATGTTTACCAGATTGTGTGATATCAACAAACATTTGCTGGTTTCTGCTGATGGAACCAAAATCGAAGGCACAAAATGCTGTTATGAAACAATGTTTTGGCACTATTTCTCGCTCTATCCTTTTGCCCAAAATGTCGATATTCACTGGATTATTTGTGCAACAATGGTTTTGATTTGCATTTTGCTTGAATGTTCTGTTTCAGATTCAACATATCTTGTAAATTTGTAATTAAAAATTTGAGGAAAACAGGAATAACAAAAAAAGATACAGGAGGACCATTCAAACAAAGATGAATTTTCCACCCTTCGGAATACCATGCACTTCTAGCTCGTAAAAGGAATGCTTAAATTGGCATTTGTAAGAAACCAAACATAAAACAATTGAAAACATAGAATGCTTAACATGCTTTATGCTTAGAAGGATCAGATAAAATGTTGATGTTAGCATTCCAGTACATGTCATACATCAAACCTTAAAAAAAACAGAGAAACTACGTCCAGTTCTTCAAATGATTTGATGTAGCACCTTAGGCTTCATATGCATACAACACCTACCATGTTCAGATACACATAAACGTCCATGCCTATTTCTGGTCTGGAGAATATTTGTAAATCGTACATCTAGCATAAATCCTTTGCCAGCTCTCACCAACTGAATAAAATTGAAAGTTACAACTATCCTTGTTAGTGCTGTTGCCCAACTTCACAAAAACAAATGCATTCTCTGACCCTCTGGGATTTCCACTCCAATTCTGAGCTCCTAAGTTTTCCAGTTTGGTGTCCCGTCACAAATGCAACCTGGTGGGCATTGACCCCGTGCCTGAAACATGAAAAGAGAGGAAAGCCATTGCCTGGTTGGATAACATAAAAGAGAGGAAATTTGAAAGTTAATTGATTTAATCTCTTAACAAATGAAATTACTCCAGGAAATGAGATAACAAAATGTCAACATTGCTAACAAGGGACTGATGAAGTCTGGGCAAAACAGTATAGCCAATCCATGGTGAATGGAATCAAACCTAATTGTGAAACCATTCAAAGGGGTCTGTTGACAAATCATGCACCTGTTCTTGCTCAGCAGGCTTACAGAAAGATGACCCAATCGATTTGTTACGAGATACAAAATAAAATTGCGCACCCCTCGAAGCCCTCTTTTCAATCTGGAGCAACCTATGTTGTCTTTCAATCCACACACTGCTAATGTTTTGATCTTTTAACTCAAACCTCATTGACTCGAGCAGTGTCGCATTCGATACAAAGAACTTGGCGAAGTTAACATGTGACTTGTTGCCTCGATAGTAAGACAACACAATTTTCTTCAGTCGGATGTCAAGGGTACCAACAACATTCCGGTATTTACAATACCACGTATTTTTCTCTCCCAAATCTGTTGTCTATAAAAAGCAAAATAAACATAAATTTGGCGTTAATTGTGAACCTAGATTTAGACCAATCATTGATGTAAGTGACAAAAGAGCGCAGATGCACACTCAGTTAAAGAGTAGGTTTTGTCACCTGGATGTACAACTTCTCCAGGCAGGGAAAACATTTAATGAAGTTAATAACCGCATCCAAACTAAGATTCACATCGTCCAAAGCTAAAACCTTCACACTGCACATCACCGCCATCAGGGTGACAATGCTTGTTCCCTGAGTTAAGCACAAAATTAACATCATGATCAGGCAAAGGGACATTGGATTGCGCATGAAGGTGAAAGTTAGAATGATGCTGGTACCTGAAAAGTTGTGGTGCCAAACTGGAGCCTGGGGAATTGGCTAGAAACACTCCCCAAAATTTTCAATCTCGGCGCAGATATTACCGAGATGTCTATGTCCGTGTATCTGAAAATTAATAATCTTTCCAGACATGGGGCATCCTCGATGATGAGCTGCCTCAACCTGTTGTCTCCCCAACTAGAACCCACACCGATGCTTCTGAGGCTAGTGAACACGATCTGGACTCGAGGGAAGCCATTGATGCTTCTTAGCATCAAACTCTCAAGGACAGAGCAGCCGTCGAGCATGGCATGAAGAGAGGTCTCTGAGATTCTGACCCGCACAAGGCTCAGCTGTTTCAGAAGCGGCAGGTGGAGCACGCTGGCGTTCCCGTCCGGGAAACTGCAGCCGCCGAAGCTGGCGACGCGAAGGGTGCGCGAGAAGCGTCGTACTGATGGAGGAAGCGGCGGCAGACTCTCATGGCTGAGGCAGAATTTGAGCTCCTGTAGGTCGCGACGGCGGCGGCGGAGTCTTTGCTCTCCACGTAGCCCATGTAGATAGTGAAGCGGCGGCGGGGGCCGGGGTGAGAGGAGAGGATGTTGCAGATCTTGCCGGCGGCAGTGACAGATCTCTCCACCAGCGAGGTTTTGGTGATTTCTCCTTGCCCCTCCTGGCCTCCTTTCAATTTGGCTCAGCGAGTCAGCGGCGGTCTGAAGGGCAGGGGCTCTGCGCTTCCCGGCCGGATCGACCGGCGGCTGTGCGTGCATGTACGCGTATGTGCCTGCGCGATCTATGCGGCGGGCGGCGGGCGGCGGCGGCGGCGGCGGAGCCGCGGAGGATTCGTCGTCGTTGGAGAGAGAGAGAGCGGCGGCCAGCTAGGGGGCACCATGCAAAATCTCCATCCAGGACAGGGAGCTAAACGCAAATATTCGGATCGTGATTAATAATCACAATCCAAATGAGGGGGTAAGTGAAAATATTCGGATCGCGATTAATAGTAGCGATCCAAAACAGGGGGGTAAATGAAAAATAGTCGCGACCCAAATCAGGGGGCTATTTGAACATGTTCCGGGTGGGGAAATAGCTTTCCGGCGAGCTCGCGCTGCCGCCGTCCTGTCCGCCTCCGGTAGCCCCGCCGCCGAGCATCTCGCGCCCACCCTCCGCCAAATCCACACGCGCGTAGGCTTCCGTCGTCCTCCCCCGCGGGCCCGTCGCCCGTACGAGATGCTGCAGCGGGCATCGCCGGTACGCCGCGAACGACGACGAGGGAGGGATCCAAGCACAGCGACGGCCAAGGCTCCGGCCCAGCCAGTCCGCGGGGCGCCGCCGCATGCCGGGAATCCCGTCGTCAGGCTCAACCTGCAGAAAACCGAGAACGAGATGCAGTTCTGGATTTGGGTGAGCATTTCGCCATTGCACTTCCACCTCTGAAGAACATTTTGAAAACAGAGACATACAGTTCAGGTATTGTAGCTTGGAACTGGATTTCTCAACAAGATGGCTCTGAATCCTGAACATTGTGTTCAGAAAACTGAACACTGGAATCCTGAACATTGGACAACCAAGGGGAGGGGGGAATGTGGACAACCGGCAATATCTTGGCCAGCAGCTCTACCTCAGGGTCTCGACGCCGGAGCCGAGCTTCACCAACGAGTACAGCATCCCGACCAATGCCATACTCTGAGGTAAAGCCGCCGGCTTGCCACACTGATGATCAACATGCAGAGCATACATGGTCGATTCATCCTAGTATAGGCCTCGCAAAATAAAATCATTTTACTTATATAGCTGACGAAATCAAGATGATAGGTGACAAAGTGTTTTGTTGTAGCTGAAAGCTCAGAATCTCAACTTGCTATTCTCTGATGGTGATGTCAGTAATTTGTTTCTGCTTGTGGTGGCAGACCTTTGAGGCTGAAGCTGTCCAATGAGCTTTTCCCTAATGCATTGTAGATTCAGAATTCATTCACAGATATATGTTTGGATATTTACCAGATTGTGTGATATCAAACAAAAGTCAGCAGATTTCAGCTTTTACGCAACCAAATTTGAAGGCACAAGAGTTGAACCAAAAAATTTAGGCGGATGTTTCAGTTTCCAATGCTCGCTCATTCTATTTTCCATTCCTACGAGTAACCAATTTCGAACTTGAAGCGCCATCTCTTGAATCCTGGTGTGTCATCTACTAACCAATCATCTCGTCAAAAGCTTTAGAAGAGTAAATGTTGGCATGAGATGCATTGCACTCTACAGGTTAAACTTGTACTTTTTTTGCAGCTTAAGCTACAGGTTGGAGCTCAAGGGATTGGCAATCCCGGCCTCTGTATTTTGTTTCAAGGGATCGTATAAATTCAGAGCATGCACACCAAGATAGTATTGTCACTTTGTCAGAATGGATCAGCAGGTTATCAGGTTGCACTTGAACTGCGGTGCCTTTGTTTGCAACTGAGAAAAGGAACTGAGCTTGCTCATCGGGGCTTAGAAAAGTTATAGCATCAGGGTGCGTTTGGCAGGGCTCCGGCTCTGGCTGTGGCAGCTCCGGCTGTGGCTGTGCTAGTGGAGCGGATTTTGTGGGGGAGCTGAATCCGTTTCGGGAAAACGTTTGGCAAAACAGCTTCTCCTGGCTGTGTAACATGGATAGGAGGATGAATTGTCCATAACGCCCTTCTATTTTTCCTTTTTATTTCTTCTTTATTTCTTCCTATTTTCCTTTTCTTTTTTCTTTTCTCTTTTTCCTTCTCAATTTTTTTCCTTTTATTTCTTTTCTCCCCCCTCTTTCCACCGCCTCCCATTTCCCCACCCTTCCACACCCTTCCTCCATCTCGCATCCATCCCGTCGCCCCACTCCCACCTCCCTCGCGCCGCCGGCCGGCCATGGAGGCGGCCCGCGTCGGCCATGGAGGCGGCCCCTGCCTCCGCGCCTGCCAGCCTCCCGTCTCCCCATCATCCACTCCTCCAGCGCCGGAGATCCACCCGGAGATCCCCGCCGGCCGCTCCCCGCCGCAGCTCGCCCGTCAGCCATGGGGCAGCCCGGGCGGAGCTCGTCGGTCCGCGCGTCCTCCAGCTCCGCCGCTGGCCTCCAGCACCATCGTCGTCGCCTCCAGCCGGTCGGCGCGTCCTCCAGCTCCGCCGCTGGCCTCCAGCGCCGTCGCCCAGCCGGTTGGCCGTCCCATCGCAGCGCTCCTCTGCTCGCAGGGGCAATTTGCTCGTTATTGTGCCGAACTGCAGGGGCAACTTGGTAACACAAAGAGTGGGCGTCAGACGGAGCCGGGGGGGAGCTACGTTTTCCGGCTCCCTCCGCCCGGAACAGCTCCAGTCACCGGGATTTCAGGGAGCTTCTCAGGAGAATCCGTTTTTCTCAACCCTTTGGTAGGGCTTCAGCAAAAAACAGCTCCGGCTCCGGAGCTGAAGCCCTACCAAACGAACCCTCAGATGCTGCAGATTTTAGCTCCAACACAGGTTATGCTAAGGAATTTTCAGCAATGTGATAGCAGAGTAGGGGTATGTCAGAGAAACTTCAGTCATTGTTCTTCCTCGTCGGCCACGGCATCAGCGGGCAGCCTGCCAGGCTCAGTGTCCGTGCTCTGGATCATCTGGATCGTTGGATCCAGGCCGTACGGCCAGGATCACTACACAAGGTCAAGCAGATAGGATTCTCACTCTCGCTGCTCCCGTGGCTCCACTTGTCAGAACAGCTCCTCTAGTCAAACTGCCCCTCCGTTCTCATCAGTCTCCCGAGCGATTCCCCATTTCCCCAATCCCCCGACCAAACCCTAGCGCCGCCGCCGGCGACCGTCCCGTCGGGGTCCGGCCATGGATCCGCCGCCGCTGGGGCCTCTGGTGGAGGAGCTCGTCGAGGAGGTGCTCCTCCGCGTCCCGCCCGACGACCCCGCGAGCCTCGTCCGCGCCGCGCTCGTCTGCAAGCGCTGGTGCCGCCTCATCTCCGGCGCCAGCTTCCGCCGCAGGTTCCGCGAGCTCCACCCCGCGGCCCCCATGCTCGGCTACATCTACGAGCGCAAGTACGGCACCGACTTCGTGCCGGCCTCCTCCTTCCGCCCGCCCCACGCCTTCCGGAAGAACTGGCGCGCGCTCGACGCCCACCACGGCCGCGTCCTGGCGTTCAATTTGGTTTCGTGCTCGTCCAGGGAGACGGGGTTCATCGTGTGGGACCCCGTCACGGACAACGTGCACAGCCTGCCTACCCTGAAAATCTGGCCCAATTCAGTTTCATGGAGTGGGGCGGTTCTCTGCGCAACGGCAGGCTGTGACCATCTCGACTGCCGCAGGGGGCCCTTCATCGTCGTTGTCGTTGCCACAGATATTATAGAGGAGAGGCACACATCCGCCTATGAATACTCATCCGAGCAAGGTGCGTGGAGCGAACCAATCACAGTGCAGCACCCCTATGACTGTATCATGAGACTGCAGTGTGCCCATGTGGGGAACACTCTGTACTTCAACTACAAGCTGAATAAGAGGATCCTGAAGTATGATTTGGGAAGGCGAGAACTGTCGTTAATCGATCTACCATCAGATTTTCATGAATGGCACATTGTCCTCATGGAAGCGGAGGATGGTGGGCTGGGATTCGCCACCATACAAGAGTCCAAACTGTCTCTTTGGTTGAGGGAGGATAGTGCAGATAGATATGCTGGATGGGCACAACAAAGAGTAATCGACCTTGATAAGCTGCTACCAGTTTCGGATTGTAACTTCTCAATCTCAGCTTATGTGTGTACTATCGTGCACCCACCTTACGTGGTTGCTGTAGCGAATGGTGTCGGTGTAATTTTCATGTGGACGGATGATGGGCTATTCACTGTTCATCTAAACTCTGTCCGAGCTGAGAGGATAGGAGATTTCATTTCCAACTTCGGAGTTTTTCCCTACATGAGCTTCTGCACTCCAGGTACTACCAGCATCGCAGTCTTGTCTATCCTTTAACATGTACACCTTACTTAGCTGTGATTGCCAATTTTCTGATTTATTACTATTTCAGTTACTAGTATGGAAATATAACTGATGCTTATGTGCAATGTGCTATCGACCTATGTCACAGATGGCTTCTTTTATTTGTTATGGACCATTCCTAGAGTTGGGTAGACATACTTGGGAAATTTATTCACGTCTAATTCATGTCATGGAGGGATGATGGGTCTTGAGTCTTGACACAATCTTGATTTTGCTGTGGTGCTGGGGCAGAAAGGTCTCCAGCATCCATTTAAGAAAAGAACATCACCTGCACGAGTTTCTATGCTTATGCTTTAAATGCAAGCATCACGCATATCTTTAACCAGTACATTCCTTAGCTAAGAATAAGATATGTTGGTGTCACTTAACTAGGTGTTATCTGCATTAAAGAAAGGTAGTTGTTTTTCTTAATTTATGAGTCCTCTTTTCTTAATGATCAAGTGTTCTGTTAACTAGTGAATATGTGGATAATAAGTTAGTGTTGTTTACTTGTTTTCTTGTTTGGTTAGCCTTTCAAAAACTTACTAGTGGATAGCTGATTTTATCTCTAAATTTATCAATTTTGTAGCACTGGATATGGCCTCTACAGGTGGTGAGGGACCAAAAGTGGATGCTTCAAGTGCTTCACAAACTTAAGGTGCTCGTGTGAAAGCTTATGTATATTTGTTGAAGAACAATGCGTTTATTAATGCAGACTACCACAACATGAGTTTAACCTATGTCACAAATACAATTGCGATGGACCATTCTTAGAATTGGGAGGCATACTTGGGACTTTATTCATTTATTGCACCTATTATGGACAGAGGATGGGGTCTTGACAACTGGCCTGAAATTTAGGATGTGTTACTGGGCCACGAAGGTCTCTAGATCCTTTTAGTATGAAATATTTACGTTTCTAGCAGGACAGAAACCAAGAATGTGATTATCTTTAGCAATCAGCATAGTGCCTATCTTTAGCAATCAGCATTGTAAATTCATTAGGATATGAATGGTAAGTGGCAACCTCATCCATAATGATTTTTTGGATTCCTTTGTTCAAGGGAATTTAGAAAATTAAATTATGAAAAACAGTAAGTAGATCCATAGAAGATATATGCTGAGTAGACCAAAAATTACTAAACTTGCAGAAGAAATTGCAACTAAGTTAGGTGTTTTTTGTGCAGTCAGGGGTTAATCGAATGAGTGTTAATTGTTGGAGCTGGCGAAAGTAGATTAATTATGTTTGCCAGTTTGGTTTTCCGTTAGCAGCAACATGCAGATCCCTTTTTCGTTAAAAGTAAATGTCCAATGAGGGTAAGAGTGCTGCTGATGTTATTTCTTTAAATTTGTTAATTTCTGCAGCACTGGGACGCTTCTATAGGTGAGAGATCGAGAGTGGTGCTTTTGAGTGCTTGACAAACTGAAGTTACTCATGTGAGGGCTTCTTGGTCAAGGAGGAAAAAATGTAGTAGTAGCAGTGTTAATGGAAGATCGTATCTGTTTTATTTTATGGTGAGACAAATCTTTAGCTTCAGCGAAGTTGATCCGGGTCTCATGTGAGGGCCTTAAGGTGCTTGCCTTTGTTTATGATGGTCTTAAATTCTTAAATTTTCTGCTTGATCAACGGTGTCAATTCCCGTCAGGCTTTTTGTCTTTTTCAGTAAGCCTGTAACCCCTGCATTTATCGTAGTCTGTGGTGTACCCCAGTACTTTGGTTTGTGATGAAAGGCTGGAATGAATATGTTTCGTTTGATCTCGGAATATTTTTAATCAAGAAATTAGCATATATGAATTAGGGCAACAGCAAATCTTAGCTATGCATGCGGAAGCAGCTTCTCCCTCATCAGGTGTGGGAGGCTGTCGGCGGCTCAGCAGAAACATGCTTCATCAGTGTCGTGTACAGGATTCTGAACTTGTATGTTCAGCATATACCTGAACTGTATGCCCTGCACCAGCATGGTTGTGGAACTGTGGATGAGGTTGCTGCACCTGAATGCAGTGTAAGGTTGTTTGATTGTTTCGATGTCCAATTGTCCATGTCAGAGTTGAAACATGTCTGGATTGTTCCTGAAACTGGCTTGTTTGGGTTGTTGTTGCATGAGAAACCAGTGTTGCTGTGAAGTTTGTTTGCAGCTCCATAAGAAACGAAACGTTTTGGATTGGTTTCAGAAAAGTCTGAAACAAATACTGCTTGTGATATCATCAGTAATTTATTTGTGCTTGTGGTTTGCTTGTGGGTAAGGACCTCTCAGGCTGAAGCTGTGCAATGATCTTTTCCCCAATGCATTGTTTCAGAATTCACAGATATGTTTGGATGTTCAACAGATTGTGAAACGGATACGGACTATCAACAAAAATCAACATGTTTCTGCTTATATACAATCAAATTTCAAGGCATAAAATGTTGAACCAAACTAAAATCAGGCAGGAATAAAACCAGACCAATCATGAGCTCAAAGCAAGCAAATATGTCCAACTGCAGGTTGCAGCGCTCATCTTATCTTCAGAGGCAATTTCCTTTTCCTCTATAGATGGATGAAGACAATTCAAACAAAGATGATGCAGCCTGATTAGCACTAAGCATTAACCTGTATGTTTACCAGATTGTGCTGATATCAACAAACATATATTTGTATGTTTACCAGATTGTGTGATATCAACAAACATTTGCTGGTTTCTGCTGATGCAACCAAAATCGAAGGCACAAAATGCTGTTATGAAACAATGTTTTGGCACTATTTCTCGCTCTATCCTTTTGCCCAAAATGTCGATATTCACTGGATTATTTGTGCAACAATAGTTTTGATTTGCATTTTGCTTGAATGTTCTGTTTCAGATCCAACATATCTTGTAAATTTATAATAAAAAATTCAAGGAAAACTTGAATAACAAAAAAAGATACAGGAGGACCATTCAAACAAAGATGAATTTTCCACACTTCTAGCTCGTAAAAGGAATGCTTAAATTGACATTTGTAAGAAACCAAACATAAAACAATTGAAAACATAGAATGCTTAACATGCTTTATGCTTAGAAGGATCAGATAAAATGTTGATGGTAGCATTCCAGTACATGCCATACATCAAACCTTTTAAAAAAGAGAAACTACGTCCAGTTCTTCAAATGATTTGAAGTAGCACCTTAGGCTTCATATGCATACAACACCTACCATGTTCGTCCATGCCTATTTCTGGTCTGGAGAATATTTGTAAATTGTACATCTAGCATAACTCATTTGCCAGCTCTCATCAACTGAATAAAATTGAAAGTTACAACTATCCTTGTTAGCGCTGTTGCCCAACTTCACAAAAACAAATTCATTCTCTGACCCTTGGGATTTCCACTCCAATTCTGAGCTCCTAAGTTTTCCAGTTTGGTGTCCCGTCACAAATGCAACCCAGTGGGCATTGACCCTGTGCCTGAAATATAAAAACAAATGAAACTCATTGCCTGGATACATAAAAGAGAGGAAATTTGAAAGTTAACTGATTTAATCTCTTAACAAATGAAATTCCTCCAGGAAATGAGATAACAAAATGTCAAGACATTGCTAACAAGCGATTGATCAAGTTTGGGCAAAACATATAGCCAATCCATGGTGAATGGAATCAGACCTAATTGTGAAACCTTTCAAAGGGGTCGGCTTTTGACAAATCATGCACTTGCTCTTGCTCTTGCTCAGCATGCCGACGGTAATATGGTCCAGCCGATTCGTTACATGATACAAAATAAAACTGTGCACCCCTTGAAGCCCTCTTTTCAATCTGGAGCAGCCTATGTTGTCTTTCAATCCACACGCTGTTAACATTTCCATGTTCTATCTTGAACCTCATCGACTCCAACAGTGTTGCATTCGATACAAAGAACTTGGCGAAGTTAACATGTGACTTGTTGCCTCGATAGTAAGACAACACAATTTTCTTCAGTCGGATGTCAAGGGTACCAACAACATTCCGGTATTTACGATACCACGTATTTTTCTCTCCCACATCTGCTGTCTATGAAAAGCAAAATAAACATAAATTTGGCGTTAATTGGGAACCTAGATTTAGACCAGATGCACGGTCAGTTAAAGAGTAGGTTTTGTCACCTGGATGTACAACTTCTCCAGGCAGGGAAAACATTTGATGAAGTTAATAACTGCATCCAAACTAAGGTTCACATCGTCCAAAGCTAAAACCTTCACACTGCACACCACCGTCGTCAGGGTAACATCGCTTGATCCCTGAGTTAAGCGCAAAATTAACATCATGATCAGGCAAAGGGACATTGGATTGCGCATGAAGGTGAAAGTTAGAATGATGCTGGTACCTGAAAAGTTGTGGTGCCAAACTGGAGCCTGGTGAATTGGCTAGAAAGCTTCCCCAAAATTTTCAATCTCGGCGCAGATATTACCGAGATGTCCATGTCCATGTATCTGAAAATTAGTAATCTTTCCAGACATGGGGCATCCTCGATGATGAGCTGCCTCAACCACCTGTCTTTTCCAGGTCCCCAAGGAGGACACAAACCGATGCTTCTGAGTTTAGTGGACACGATCCGGAGTCGAGGGAAGCCATTAGTTTCTCTGAGCAGCAAGCTCTCAAGGACAGAGCAGCCGGCGAGCAAGGCATGAAGAGAGGTCTCTGAGATTCTGACATTCACAAGGCTCAGCTGTTTGAGAAGCGGCAGGTGGAGGGCGCTGGCGTTCCCATCCGGGAAACTGCAGGCGCGGAAGTTGGCGATGCGAAGGGTACACGAGAAGCGGCTTACTGATGTGGGAAATGGCGGCAGAGTATAGGTATAGCCAGTCCGAAAGGTGAGGCAGAATTTGAGCTCCTGTAGGTTGTTGAGGGCGGGACACTGGAGCCATGCGTCGAGGGTCGCGGGGGCGGCGATGGAGTCTTTGCTCCGCACGTAGCCCATGTGGATAGTGAAGCGGCGGCCGGGGCCGTGGTGCGAGGAGAGGATGCTGCCGATCTCGCTGGCAGTGCGAGGACCACGAACAGGACTGTTGTAGAAGTCGAAGTTGAGGGGAGCGGAGCGCCAGATGGGGCGCCACCGGGAGGAGAGCACCTGCGTGCGAGCGCCGTCCTTGGAGGGGAGGAGCGTGACGATGTCGCCGAGGACGGCGTCGGGGAGACCGCTGATGCGGTCGTCGACGAGTTCCACCGGTTCTTCTTCCAGCCTCCTGTTGAGGTCGTCGACGACCTCTCGTTCTTCTTCATCCAGCCTCCTCTTCTTGGCTTTGGTGATGACCTCCATGGCGATGGCAGTAGCCGGGAGCTCGAAAGCAGAATGCGGCGCCGGCGGCCAGCGGCGATCGGGGGAATCGAAACGGTCGGTCAGGCAGGGCGACCATATAATTGCCGGTGCATGGGCTTTTGCGCATGTTCGTTGCCCAATATATTTTCTAGTTTATGGGCTTTATTGCATTCTGATTCCTTGATTACGAAGGCCTCAGTCAGCCTGGGCTGTCCAACGATCTTTTTGCTCAATGCATGTGAATTTGTGAATGCATTGTTGATTCGGATTTCACAAATATACTAGTAAAATGCACGTGCGACACGCACGTGTCTAAAAAATAATTACTAAAAACTATATTTATATGATAAAGTCACGTATGTACCGCATGTGTCTAAAAATTCACAATAAACAAAAAAAATATTTCATGTGTATACAACTTGCACCGCTCGTCGGCTGAGCAGAGCGCCGCCAGCCATCGATGTCTTGTTGTGTTTGAGCACTGCCAGACGAAGACATTGACGCCAAGAAGCAAACGAAGCTGACGTGTTTTAAAAATATAGAATAAAAATAATTTTCTTTAAAAATATATGATTGTTATTAGATTTTGACTTTAATAAAGTTCACAAATACCGCTACAAGGACACAATTTATTCAAACTTTAACAATCCGTGATAATTATTTAATCGATTCATATAAGGACACGTCAAAAACTTCAACATTTCATCTTGGTCATGAAAGACGTGACCCGTGATATATGTAATCAAACACGTGTTTATGGAAGAACCTGTAGACTTCATTTTGGACTTTGTGTATGTTGTATTGAATAATGTGTGCAACCCCCCCCCCCCACGTTTTCATCATCATATTCTTTGTCCTCTTCTTTCTCGTCCTCCGGCTGCCATACACTATCAGACTTTTCTTTTTTAAACCATCGTCATCTCTTCGTCTTGATGTGATTCGTCCAACTCCAGATTGATCTCTTGGTTGTCCTCTCCACTAATCATCTCAACATCTACTTTTGTTTCACCTCATTGATAATAGGTGGCGAAATCTCTCCTTGCATTGTTTGAATCAACACATGACAACTTGCTCTAGGTGAATTATTTAACCAACCAATGTTGTTTTTGTTTGAAAAAAGATCTAATAATTAGTAATAGATTACAAATTTCAGATAACATTGTGTCGGTGACCTTCTGACAGGTGATGTCCAGCAGGCCCTTGATGTCGAGGTAGTTCACATCTAGAATAAAGTCGAACATCGTGGCCTGGTTGACATCGACAAACGCCTCGTTGAAGTTCCTCAGATGGTCCTTCAACACGTCGGCCCAGAACGAGGTTCTGGCAGCCTCCCCCTCGGCAATGCCCACGGCGGTGTATAGGGATGAGGAAGTTCCTTCGGCCTCGGTGCTGCTCGTGGGGGCGTGCTCGTTGCAGTATTCAAGGACCTTGGCGAGGACTTTGCCGGTGATGTTGGGGAGCGGGACGCCGCCGTCGGTGCAACCGTCCTCGAGGCTCGATCATGTGGCGGATGGTCTGTGACAAGGTCGCCATCACGCTGCTACAGTGCTACACGAACCATGCGTCGAGTTTGCCTCCCCGTTCGCTTTGTTGCCTTGTCTATATACTATAAAGAGCGAATTGACTTGCCGATAGAATGTGGCTCATTCAAAGGAAGATCCTGAGTTGGATGATGAGCACAAAACAGAATCAACAATTGAGACCTTAAATAAGAATGAGCCAAGCTTTGTAGTTGCCTACTTGGTTGCTTGGATGGAAACATCACATTGGATTCCATCAGTACCAATTCAGCCCAAAGTGCTGACATGGAAGATGGCACTTCAGGATTAGTTCATCAGGAGGAAGGGGGAGCATCCAAATCAATTTGTGATGCAGTTGGTCTCCATGGACACCTTCGCTTTGCGAACTAAAATTTTTGAGAACTTCAGAAGCTGGTACAGCATTACCTGAATATAGCTGCAGTATTACGTTTGGTTTTCTGAAACCCCGTGAAATCAGTATTGACTCCTTTTAGTGCTCATGCGCTTGTATTTCTCGTACTGATGGCTACACTAAACAGTGGTGTAATTTGTAATGATCGAGTCGGTGGTATTCTCCTTTATCCAAGTCCCAAATCGGTGGATTGTGCTGTTAGTTGCTGATTTGTCGAACGCGCCACTGCTGCAGCTAATTGTTGCGCAGGGTGATGACAGTTTCGTTTCTCGTTTCAGTGATTCCAACCTTTTTGGACAAACGGAGTAGTAAGCTGCAGGAACGACGTCCGATTCGCAGACGTCTTCCATCACCAGCCTGAGGCAAGCCCGCTAGCGACGGCAGCCATGCAGCTGGCGGAGGCCGCTTCTCCATGTGTGTGCGGCGAGCTCTGCCCTCTTCCCGCGACGGCGCCGGCACCCGCGTCAACCTGGCGGTGTTCCCGCTATCGCTCTACATGGCGCTGGCGGTCCTCGCCGTGGGGGCGCAGGGCGCCATGCTCGACGAGATGTCTGACTTCCTCGGCCCCGCTGGCGGCAGCGCCCACGCCGCGCTCGCGTCGAACGTCGCGATGCGCGCCCTCGCCGCTGACGGCGGCGGCGAAGGTAGGCTCTCGGTGATGGGGTTCGCCAATGGCGTCTGGAACGACGGCGACCTGCAGCTCAAAGCCTCCTTCGCCCGTGTCGCCGCTGAGCAGTACCGCGCCGAAGCGCGTCCGACGTTCTTCAAACCCATTGTTAGCTGGAATTTGACGGGGAAGGAATTTTTTTTAGATGCCAATACGGGGGAGGGTAAATTGGGTGGGCCCAGCGGTTACAACGGTGGGTATGCAAACCATAGGTGAGAAAAATAATTTGTTTTTAGCAGAAACGCTCTCCAAATTGCGATTCTATGGGTCTTCCACCCTATCCACTTCCCCAATTAGATGACGAGTGGGTCCGGCGTGAGGGGTAAGACGGCCCGATTTGGGTGAGAATTATTTTTCAAATTATTCGATCTTTATAATCTTTATTACTAGTAAAGTGCACGTGCGACACGCACGTGTTTACGAGAAAATCGTTTAAACATATTTTATATTTATCAAATAGACATTGTAGTACCATTTCTTTTCAATCAATATAAATGGTTTATTTTTGAATTAGCGTAATTATTTTTGTAAACCTATTAAAAGGGATTTCATAGTCATAGAAAAGGACTGATTAAAACATTTTTATTGAACTAATGTAATAAGTTATGAAGCAAAGTTTAAATTAATCACCTAGGTGCATTTCAACCAAATAATTAACACCACCATATAGTCTTCTGAAATTGTTTCTTACAAAAAAATTCATGACGTTTTCAGATGCTTCCTTTTACTATTCTTTTCTCATACTTCTGTTAGTCTACCTGAAATTGTATTTAGATGGTGTATAAGACATGACCGGAAAAATTTAGCTCGGCGATGATAAATCTAATGAGTAGAATAGTCACGTGTATATCACATGATAAACATGTTACCCTTTGGCGGAATCTTCAATCAGCCTTATATTCTACTGAGGATACTAAAATAAATGGATTGTGATAACAATTATAATTTGTTCACGTTCTATTATGTTTGTTATGAAATCACAAAAATGTCATATTACTATTGCTATGCAAGCTTTTATGTGCTACAACTTAAAAATGCATTAGTATAATTTAGTTTGTTTCTCCTGAGAATAGGCAATTATGTGTCAACGAACCCACTAAAATCTAGAGATTTCCAAGAGGAATGTGTTCTTGTAGAAATTCAGGTTCTATCAGCTCATCTTGCCCAATGGAACTAATATATGTCCTTAGCATCAGAAGTAGATACCATTCCTCTTATTTTCTTTGAAAAGACTATCAATGGTGACAACCAGAAAACATTAATGTAGAAATCACACAACCATCAAGCATCCTAATGTTACCCGACGTTGGTACAGAGACCACAACTTTCAGATAAATCCCCTCCCATTGATTGCTTAATAAGTATCCAACCCTGTAATTGTACGGTAAAATTTGGAACAAACCTGGATGCAACTTAAATCTGGAAATAACTTGGTTTACAACATCCTCGATACGAATCAAGAGACAGATTCGCAGATAGTCCATGAAAAATAGACAATTGGGTGGAAAAAACACTTTGCATGTCACAAGAGACCGATCGATCTATGAACTTGTCTGAAATTTCAATCATAAATACATCTGGAAAATGCTCACATTCATTAGCACAAATCGCGTGTTGACTATTACAAAAAAAAAAGGATAGAAAAGAATTAGCTGATAGCTAGCAGGGGGGTGTGGGAGACATTTAGCACTGAACCTCTGATCGAGCAGTAGTAACCAAAAGACACCGTTCATGACCTTCAAGGCTTCAAAAGCGAGAGCAAGGCACCACATATAGTCAGCATGATGCAGACGCCAAGCATACTTCTGCGTAGCAGCCGACTGGTACGTAGGTCGTGCGGCAGCTGATGCTGCAGGGCCACGCCCGCCGGGATGGGAGAAGAAGCTGCAGCGTCGTCGGTCAACACGAGCAGGGGCCTCTTCCGTGATCCAGTGGCTGAGCAGCGGCTTCATGACGAGGCGCCGCCACAGCAGCGGGTTCCCTTCTACGACGACGTACAGTGCTAGTGTGGACCGGTTGGACGTACGCCTCGAGGCTGGAAAGCAACAAGTTCATCGTTCCAAGTCAGGCCGTGGCGGCGCACGGCATAGTCTTACTGACCTCGGCGTTCGGGGCTCGGGCCCTTGTCGATGGCGATGAGGTAGGAAAACGCCGTGGCTGGCCCTCGATCGGGTCGATCCATGGCAGCAGCGATATATATAGCCCAAGGCACGCCACGCCCTCTTGCATTGCGTCGCGTCGCCACGTCCGTCGTCCCCGACCACCGTTTGACTGGATCGCGCCCGGCGCCCCGCCGGCCACGCTCCGGCACCAGACGGTCAGTAGTACGGCAGCCCAGCCCCACGTCCCACCACGGCGTCGGGAACGTGTCCACTTCCCCGTACATCTCGTCAGGGTGGATTGCCGCCTTGCCTCGGAGCAGCGAGCTTTAAGCCGTGAGAAAAAGAATTAGTTTGGGTCCGTGAGGAAAAGAATTAGTTTGGGTGGACGCAATGGGTATGCGGTGGGTATGATAGCGTTTGGTGAAAAAATAATTCGTTTTTGGCAGAAACGCTCTCCAAATTGCGATTTTTTGGTACTTCATAGTCCTTCCACCCTATCCACTTCCAAAAACATATGACAGGTGGGTCCGGCGTGAGGGGTAAGACGGGCCCGAATTGGGTGAGAAAAGTTTTCAATTGTCTTCGCTCCTTATAGTATAGATTTATTATTTATAGTATAGATATTTGGATGCTTACCAGATTTTGTGATTACATCAACAAAAAGTCAGGAGGTTTCAGCTTAATAAAGCAGGCCAATAAAACTTGGCAGCAGTGATCAAATTAAGCCCAATATTGCACCAAGTAGTACACAGAACCTTTGAAGGCCAGTACTTTTTTTAAGATATGCAAAGCACATTTTTCATTAAGAGGGGAGTTTTACAAGATGCGATTTTAGAAGAACCTTTAAAGCGTAGAAAAAATAGAACGACTACCTGGAAAAGAAACAAGGAAGACGACAAGAGGGATATAAAGAAGAACACCACACCATCACCACTACAGAAGAAACAACATAAGACGACAAATACCTGCAAGGAAGAGACACTAAGGAGACATGCCCATCACAACTTGGCAAACACCCCGGAAGTCACAGAGGCAGTGAAGAGGTCATGCAAGACGACGCCCTCAAGAAAGGAAACGACGACAACGCCGCCGTCGCCCGCCCATCCACGAACGAGCAGGCCAGGTCTTTCACCTGGCAAACCAAAGGGATTTGGAGGCCGCAACAACGCCCCCAGCAGGGTAAGTTACGAAAGAGGCGCAACCGTTTTCAGCACTACCATACATTAGGCAAAGCTTTCGCCAAAGGCCTCCAAGACCCAAACCGCACAGCCGACTGCCACAAGCTACATGAGAGCCGAAGAGATGGAAAACGCAACGAGACTCCAAGGTGACGATGACAACGAAGGACAACTGTTGGCACTGTCAAGAGGGGGGTTGCAGCTCGGAGCAGCCTCGCCCAACGACCGCGTAGGGGAGTCGAGCCCCGGAGCAAAGACCGGCGAAGGGGAAGGGGAAGAGAGGAGCGGTGGCCACCAGAATCCGCAGCAGTGCCAGCGAAGGAGTGACGGGAACGCCCAAGGCCCCTCGCAGCAGGTGCATTGATGGCGCCATGCCCAACGCTGGTCCCCGATGCCGTAGAAGGACACCGAGATCAGACGGGAGGCCCATAGGAGGCGGGAGCCGCGACCGCCGGCTCGGGGAAGGGAGTCACGACCGCCAGCACGGAGGAGGGGCTGCGGCCGTCAACGGGGGAGGGAGCCACGGCCGCCAGCACGCAGGAGGGGTTGTGGCCGTTGGCGGGGGAGGGAGCCACTACTGCCAGCACGAAGGAGGGGCTGCAACTGTCGGCGGGAATGGGGCCTGCGGGGGCGCCGTCGATGAGGCCGACAGGGGCGCCGTCGAGGAGGCCGATGGTGACGCTGTCGAGGAGGCTAGCGGAGATGCCTTCGGCGAGGTGGAGGCCACAGAGGAGGGGCAACGGGGAGCCCTGACCGCCGATGAGGAGGGAGCCGCGGCCACTGCCAGAAGGTGGCTCACACCCTGCCGCGGCGGAGGTGCTTTGCACCGCTAAGATCCCAAGGTCACCAGCGGGGGAAGTACCGCGGGGTGAGGGGGTACCGCGGCTGCTAGTGGTGAGGAAGGAGTCACGGACGCCGTGGAGGAGGTGCCGCGACCCGCCCCGATCTCAGAACCGTCGTGGCGCGCCAGAGGAGAAGCATTGGCAGAGGAGGAGGCGCCGGGGAGAGGATGAAGTGAAGTGGAGAGAGCCGTCAGCGGGGCGCCGCCAACGCGACTGACGGTGTGGGAGGAAGCCAGCGGCAACCGAAAGAGACAACCTTGGTGTGGTGTGGTGAGGGAGGTAGGGGTGCGCATGTACCTTGACGACCCGTACGACCGCGTGTGGACCTCGTGGGTCAACACGGAGGACTGGTCGGAGATTTCGATAACAGAGCCGGTGGGCGGGACGGACATGGCCGCGCCGTCTGCCGTGATGCAGACCGCTGCCACGCTCCGCAATGCCTCCAAGAGCATCGAGTTCTCATGGGACGTTGCGCCGAACCACGTCTTCCAGTCCCCGCCGGCCGGAGCCGGCTGGAAACGACCACTGCGCCGAGTCAACGCGGAACCGCCGCCCCACCCAACGTCGAATCCGCCACTTCGCGTGCCAGATCTGTGGCGAAGATTGCCGGATCCGCACCGGGGACGGCAGGATCTGCACCGGGGAGGGCCAAACCCGCCACCGGCGGACTGTGCCACCACCTGGAAGAGAAGGGGGATGGAAGGGAAGCGAAGGGAGAGGAGGAGGGGAAAGGACGGGGGATGCCGCCATCGCAAGTGCCGCAGCCACCGGCCATGGCGGCGGCGGCCAGAGGAAGCGCCGGGGAGGGGGCTAGGCTGGCGCGAATCGTCAAACCCCCACCCCCTCCCCCCCACACACACAAGGCCAGTACTAATTTCATTGACGGTAAGCAGCTTTCTCGTGCCCAAAAAACTCATTATATTTTGCATTCCTAAATAGATCAGAAGCCACCCAATGCATTGTTCATTCAGGATTCACAAACGCATGTAGATGTAATTGGGCTTCTGGCCCAATCGTTTTTTTGGCCCACTGCAGCTTTAATATGGTAAGAAATACCTCAGGCTTAAGGAAGGTATCCAATGAATGATATTTTCCTTGATGCATATCAAATTTGTGTTTACTTTAGCAAATTGACGTGAATGAATAGTGCTTTGGAATGGATTGAGGTGGAAAATTGTCACATTGGTCGCGTGCTGTGAGAGAAGATGTGACTCTATGTGACACGTGAATAGAGAATTGGAAGGCGAATTTGCCAAAGTAAACTCACGTGTGTAAACACTACAAGAAAAACGCCGACTAGTAACGTAAAAAAAGGCCGTTTCTCGTCATAAACCGCGATTAATGACGCCGGTTGTTACGAAAACGCTCCGTAATTAATCGAGTGTCACAAACCGCGATTAATGATGAGACCTTATTTCCCGGCGTCATGTGTTTAATGACGTGTGGAAATTCGTCTATACAATGCGTCATAACTTCGTTCCTGTAGCTTTGCCACGCTGGACAGAATCTGATGTGGCATCCGATGTGACAGGCCAATTGTGACAAATCGTATGCGTCATAAAACGAATTTGGCCCGTTTGTAGCTGGGTTGAGCCCAAAACTGTTCCTGTAGGCTAGCGTTGTTCATATAGCCCAAAAAAGATTTTGTTGGGCCCAATTATAGCTTTTTTAGATGAAATTTGATTAGGGTGGGCCCGTTTTGTTTGGGTCGGGTCCAACAAGTGCGCACATTGTTGCGGCCTTCTGTGTCATGTTAATTTGACAAAAAATGACTTTTGGCCCAATTAAAAGTGGGCTAAGTCCACTGAAGGACAATATAAAATTAACTAATCATGCATCAGTATTAATGGATTTAATTTCAATTCTGATTTTTTTTAATAATTCCGATCTGGTTGGCAAAATAGTAATCATCACATATTTCTTTATACGATAAAACAAACTATTGTTTATTATCAAGCACGACCATATTGTTCATCACATATCACAAACTATTACAAGATAACAGTATCACAAGGAACATTGATTAACAAAGCTAAATCCAGTTCATAATCACAAGAGAAAGTGGAGATTTGATCTAATGATCTTAACCTCTTCATCTTTTACTACTAAGCAGTAGACGAAGGAGGTCCTCACTGTCTTCGGTTAGCTTCTGCAACCTCTTAATCTCAGCAGACTGCATTTTCAGAGTTGATTCTGATTCTTCGGTCTTCTTCTTCAAGCTACATAACTCTTTCTGGTGAGCAACAAAACCGTTGTCGAAGTTGTACCCCATCCTGATTGGGAGCGTCAACTCGCTCTTCATCAACACTACTACATAAGGATTTGGTACCCATTCTTGAGTACTCGGCTGCCTCTGTTTTAATTTGTTCGGGAAGAAGCATCATTGACTTGGTAGCTTACATCTAGCAACAGTGGATCCCAAGTCAAATTAGGACCTTGTAATTGATTTGAACTAAGGAAACAAAGGTGTTACGTTTGTTACCTTGGAGCAGATCTGAACAGGAGCGACTTCAGATGTTGACCCTTTGGCCCGCTGAAACAAGTACAAGAACAAGAGGTAAGGGTTGAGATCATTCGCAATTGGAAACAAAGGTGTTAAGTTTGTTACCTTGGAGCAGGTCTGAACAGGAGCGACTTCAGACGTTGACCCTTTTGCCCGCTGAAACAAGTACATGAACAAGAGGTTAGGGTTGAGATCATTCGCAATCGGAAACAAATAAGGTGTTGAGTTTGTTACCTTGGAGCAGGTCTGAACAGGAGCGACTACAGATGTTGACCCTTTGGCCCGCTGAAACAAGTACAAGAACAAGAGATAAGGGTTGAGATCATTAGCAATCAGAAGCAATTTCATTTATTAAGTTCAATGCGGTACATGAACGATCACACCCAATCCATCATCACCTAAGCATGCAACAAAAATATGGAAAGCCAAAGAATATGGGTAAGCAATATAATAATTTCATCCTTTAATTTCTACAAACCTCAAATAAGTTGACTTGGAACAATCTCTTGCAATAGGGAACAGAAGATCCACAATCACCCAAGCATGCTACAACAATATTCAAAGGCAAAGAGCATGGGGAAGCAGTCCAATAATTTCATCTACAAATTTCTACAAACCTCAAATAAAATGACTTCGAACAAATTCTTGCGATGAACTCTTTTTTTACTTGGCATATCTTTTTAAAAGTTGGCAAAACATAAGATTTGCCAAGTAAAATTTGGCAAACTCTTAGAGATGGTCTTAGGCGTTTTCAGCTTGTGAAAAGAAGCTATAGTTTCAAGCATGAAAAATAAGCACACGAAGTAATCAAAGACATATATAGGATGATTATGCCTAAGGATGATAGTGGAATTTAGTTTTTAAAGGATCTGCTAGCATTTTGATATTCTTAAGCACTGCACACTGCAGTAAGCACGTACTAACATAAGTATATATGTTGATGGGCATATATCTGAGCAATTTGCAACCGTTCCAATGACAACAAGCTGTAAAAGACAATGTGCAGCTCTTGTCCATTTAAAACAAAATACAGCACCGAATTGGATGACAAATTACAGTATTCCATGAAAAGAGATAACAAATTAATGCCAAGACACTGAAAAGTGACAAACTCGATAGATATATATTCCCAGATGGAAACCAAATATCTCCCATTGGTATGAATCCTTTGAAAGGGATCGTGACAAATCATGTACTCGCTCCTCGGACAGAAGACTAAGTGACTGAACACGGGATACAAAATCAAATCTTGCGCCCCTCCAAGCACTCTTTTCAGTCTGGAGCAGCATACACTGTCTTGATAGTATGTTTCCAAGTTGTAACTCAAGCCTCATCAACTCCAGCACGCTCGCATTTCTTACAAAGAACTTGGCCAAGTTAATATGCGACTTGCTGTCTTGATAGTATGGTAGCACGATTTTTCTCAGACGGATGTCGAGGGTACCATTAAGTTTGCAATATTTATGGTACGGCACATGTTTCATAGGAAGCGTCCTCTGAAAAAGGAGAACGAACATAAAAAAAAAGGCAGCATAGAACTTAATTACTACAAATTTTGATTAGGCAAATTAAGATCCACGTAATGAATGAGAGTTGAGAATGCATGATACCCATAGCCCTGTATATGTGCCAAATTGAAGTATATATGTGACAGCAGACAGTGGCGAATCTACCGGTGGGTCTAGGGGGGCTCCAGCCCCCCCTAATGACCCTGGTTTCTTCACTAATCACTGTAGCAAAAGCCTTAAATCACCATTAAATCTTCATGAAAATCAACATCTCCATTGTTTCAGCCCCCGCTTGTCCGCCATCCTGCATCCGCCACTGACAGCAGAGTCCCCCCAGGACACCCAATCTTGGTGCAGAGATTACCGAGACCATCAACATGCCGGCTTCGGATAACAGCAATCTTTTCAGGCAGGGCGCGTCCTCGATGACGAGCTGTCGCAACCTGAGATCTTCCTCTCTCCAACTGGAACCCACACCGACACTACGGGAAACGGGATTGTTGCCGTGAGCCGATTCCTCACGGCAAAGGTGTGCCGTGAGTACTATCTGCCTCTCGGCAAAGAGTTGTGAAACGGAATAAAAAAAATCAAATCCAACACGTGGACCCACCGGTCGGCCGTCGTGGCCCTCCGCCGCCGGACGTCCGTGCTCGTCACCGCCACCACCACCCGGCCACCGCACACCACCACCACCCAGCCGCCGCACGCCACCACCACCACCCGGCCGCCGCACGCCACCACCACCGCCCGGCACTGCGGGCCCGCCACCACCTCTGGCGGCTGCCACCACCACCACCGCCAGCGGCTGCCACCACCACCACTACCACCACCGGCCCCTCCCCGCACCAACCGCGCGGCCGCTCCCGCCGGTAGAGGAGCTCCACCACCACCACGCTGCCGCCGCCGCCACCACATGAAAAAAACAGGGAGGAGGGAGATGAGAGGGAGAGAGAGGGGCGGAGGAGAAAAACCTGGATGCAGAGGCACCGGATCTGAGGGTGCCGTCCTCCATAGATGTCGATGCACCGCTGGAGGGAAAGAGAAGACCAAGCCGCACCTCCTTATGTGCCGCCGCCGCACCTCGCCCCGCCACTGCTCCTCACTGCTGGTGAGGGCGAACGGAGGGGGAGGGGTGGGGAGGCAGGAGGGCACGGTGGCGGCCGGAGAGGAGGCGGATCTGCCGGGAGGGGAGCTCCGCACCGGATCCGGAGAAGAGGCCCGCAGTGGCCAGAGAGGAGGGAGAGGAGGCGGAGCCACGGGGAGGGGAGCTCGGGCGCGCCGCGGGAAGGGGATGGCTAGGGCGCACTGTCGCCGGGAGGGGAGGCGACTACGGGATGTGCGAGGGAGGAGGCAGGGAGAGGGGAGCGGGGATTGGGGGGGTTATATAGGTAGGGTTCAGTCGGGTCGTGGGCCGACTGGCCCAATAAGGCTTTGCCGTGAGCCCATGTTTGGCCCACGGCTCAAATGGTTTTTTAATTACATCAAATGTATTTCATTATTTAAATATAGCAAACCACTTCAAATAAAAAAGTTGTCAAATACAAAGCTTCATAAATTTTTGAGATACACAACTTTCATATTGCGAGTTTCTCCATTCAAGGTAGTTTACAAAATTTAAATTTCAAATTTGAGACAATCAACTTAGTTTTGATGTACTTTTCATTGACAAAAGTAATTCAAATTAAAAATCGTTCAATTACAAAGTTTCATAAATTCTCAAGACCGACAACTTTCATTTTGGTCATATGATCATCCAGTACTATGGTAGTAACAATCTTTACAAATCCTATACATCTGTCATATAGTTTCTTGAAACTATATAAAAGATATAGGTTTTGTGAACAAAATTATTACAACTTTGTCAAATGAAGAAATCACCCTGATAAAAGTTGTACATCTTAAGAAGTAATGAAACTTCGTAATTGAATTTTTTATTTGAATTAATTTACTGCTTCAAATTTGATTTCAATTTACGGCAAAGATCATTTTCCCATCGGCCAGAAAAAAGGCTCACGACAAAGCCATTTTTTTTGCTGTGAGCCGCTCTCGCCAAAACAGCATTTTGCCGTCGGGCACAAAAGGCTCACGGCAAAACCATTTTTTGGTGAGGCACTCTTGGCAAATTCCTTTTTCCCTGAGCCGCTCTATTTGCCGTGAGGTTTTCTGTTGGCCGTCGGGAAAAAGGTATTTTGCCGTGAGCCTGACTTTTGGCTCGCGGGAAAAATACCTGGCTCACTGGTGTGATTTCCGGTGGTGCGATGCTCCTGAGGCTAGGGGACACGATCTTTGCTCGAGGGCAACCTTCGATGTTAAGCAGCAGCAAGCTCTCCAGGACAAGGCAGTCGGCGAGCAAGGCGTGCAGGGAGGCCTCCGAGATGGTGACATGGGCAAGGGTCAGCTGCTTGAGAAGCGGCATGACAATGTTTCCGCAATCGGGAGAGACGCAGGAGTCGAAGCTAGCGGAGGTGAGGGTGGACGAGAAGCGGAGCATCGACGCCGACAGCATCGGCGAGCCCAGGATCCGGAGGTCATCTTCGAAGTGGATCTTGAGCTCCCGGAGGCCGTCGAGGGTGGAGGACCGGAGCCAGCCGTCGAGCTTGGTGGTGGCGACATCCCGGGTGTGCCATGGAGAAGCAGCGGATGGGGCCCGGTGCGAGGAGAGGGCACCGAAGACGTCACCGGCGGGGTTGCACCACCATGGCTCGCGAAGGTCGAGGTTGAGAGGGGCGGAGCGCCAGATGTGGCGCTAGTGGGAGGCGAGCACCTGCGTGCGGGCACCGTCTTTGGTGGGGAGGAGGGAGACAATGTCGGTGAGGACGGCATCAGGGAGGCCGCTGATGCGGTCGGCGACGACGGCGAGCTCTTGATCTTGTTGCAGCCTCCTCTTCTGGGCTCGTGTGACCACCCCCATTGTGGTGGGCGATGGCGGCGGGTCGGCGGCGACAAGGCGTCGTCGAGAGCGCTGCTGCGGCGCGCCGCCGCGTGCGATCTCCAAGTATGTAGATGTAATTGGGCTTCTGGCCCAATCGTATTTTCGACCCACTGCAGCTCTAATTTGGTAAGAAAGACCTCAGGACGAAGGAAGGTATCCAATGAATGATATTTTCCTCGATGCATATCAGATTGTGTGAAAAAGGGTATATGTCAACAAAAGTCTCATCTTGTTCAACACATCCAAATTTCAAGCCACAAAATGTTGAACCCCAACTAAAATTTGGGCCGAATGATATACTTAACAAGTGCATATACCAGTGGCAATGATGTATCTTAAAAGAGTAAAATGCGATGGCGGTCCTTAAACTCGTTGTGCTGTGTCAAGCCGGTCCCCGAACTCGCAAAACGACCAACTAACCCCCTAAACTCCATTCGAGTCTCATTTTGGTCCCAAATGTGTTTGGACCTGCGTGTTAAGTTGTCTTCAACCTCCCGCCAGTGCCGGTCGCCACACCGCCGCCGTTGTGGCCATGTGACCGTGATTGCTCCTTGCTGTGACCGGTCGGCGGCGGCACCGCGGGGAGCTTCCTCCTCCTCTGGCCGAGCTCTGCTCCGCTCCTCTCCGTGCTCCTCTGCCCCCGCACCGAGCACCACCGGGCCCGCTCCTGCTTGCGACGGTTGGCTGCCCATGCTCGCAGAGGCAAGGCTCGCCGCGCAGGCCTGCATCTGGCTGCCACCGCTGCCTAGGAGAGGAGCTGCAGGCCGTCGCGGACGCGAGGGGGCGGCGGTCCAAGGCCGAGTGGAAGGGGATTGTTTCCTTGACTCTGACGCGCTCGCCCGGATCTAGCTAGGGAGGGATGGCAGGCGGCCGGTGTTTGTAATGGCTGGAGGTTGAAGACAACCTTACTCGCGGGTCTCACGTGTAAGTGACAGGGAAGAGAGATATGCATCTCGCGATTGGACCAAAATGAGACCCAAACGGAGTTTAGGGGTCTAGTTGGTCGTTTTGCGAGTTTGGGGACCGGCTTGACACAGCGCAACAAGTTTAAGGACCGCTAGCGCATTTTACTCATCTTAAAATGTCCCCTTGATCAGGTAGAGATATCAGCTAACCTTTTCTTGTGCTGGGTTTAGGCGTTGCTGCGTGTGCTTCCTTCACAAGAGAGATGAAAGATTCAAACGAATTTGCAAGTGCTATTATGTATAATGCCACCACAATCCAACATTGTTCGTTCATATATAAAAGGAGGAAAAATTCATGTGTAATAAAAAGTTCAAGCCTGTTTGTGGCCTAGAGAAGCTTTGTAGCATCTGTCACAACTCCTTCACCATCCTTTTCAGTGTGACTGAATACCCAAAAGTTACTGCCATCTTTTGCAGCACTATTGTCCAACTGAATAATAGTCTGAAAAGTAATCAAAGACGTAGGATGATAGTGGATTTTTAATTTTTTTAAGGATCTGCTAGCATTTTGATATTCCTTTTTTTTTAGCCATAGCATTTTGATAGCTGCCCACCACCTTCTAGCAGATTGCAGATACACGAAGCGAATTTGGGAACTTATTGCGGTTTGGACAGCACAACCTGCTCTATCTCCATCCGACTAGACTCCTACCCACAATGCCCTACATTGGTGGACAATGATCACTACTTTGCCAGACTACCCGCGACGAGCATTGAGAAGTCTAGCCCTGTTCTCTTCTCTATCAATGAAATAGTCACACTCTCGTGCCCGTTCGTTCAAAAAAAATAGCATTTTGATATTCTTAAGCCCTGCAGCAAGCAACTAACAAGAACACTAATTAAGGGAGTATGCGGTAATATATAATTTGATGGGCATATATATGTGCAAGTTCCAACCATATATTCCAATGACAACAAGCTGTAAAAGACAATGTGCATCTCAAGAGATCTCCATTTAAAACAAAATACATCACCGAATTGGACGACAAATTACAGTGTTCCAGGAAAAGGATAGCAAATTAATGCCAAGACACTGAAAAGTGACAAGCTCGCTAGATATTCAATTCCTACACGGAAACCAAATAGCTCCCATTGGTGTTATCAGACCTACTCATGAATCCTTTGAAAGGGATCGAGTATTGACAGATCATGTACTTGCTCCTCAGACTCAGACATAGGTCTAAATGAGTCAAAAATATGGGATACAAAATCAAATCTTGCGCCCCTCGAAGCCCTCTTTTCAATCTGGAGAATCCTATGCTGCCTTGTAATCCACCCATCGTCGCTAACATTTCCATGTGGTAACTCAAGCCTCATCAACTCCAGCAGGCTCGCATTTCTCACAAAGAACTTGGCAAAGTTAATTTGCCGCTTGCTGTCTTGATAGTATTGTAGCACGATTTTTCTCAGATGGATGTCATGGGTACCAGTAAGTTTCCAATATTTATCACGTGACACATTATTTCCCCCCCAAATATCTGTTCCCTGGAAAAGCAAAAAGCAAAGCGAACATAAAAAATAAAGGTGTCAATGCATTGTCAACCTAGCTTTATTAGGACAACCATCGATATTCTACCAGTAGTAGGAGGTCACCTGGATGTACAACTTCTCTAAGTGGGGGAAGCACCTCAACACGTTAATAATCGCATCAGGTTCCACAAAACATAAAGCTAGAACCCTCACACCGGGCACTACCGCCTTCAGACTATCAACAGTTGATCCCTGAGTCGTCAAAGCATCATAGAATTTACAAGTATTTTTGATTAGTAGGCAAATTAAGATCCATGTAATGAATAAGAGGTAGAATGCATACGGTGTATCGATCATATCCCTGGCTGTACCTGAAGAGTTGTGGCGCCAAATCGAAGTTTGTGGGCGTTGCCAACGAGCTCCCCCAGAATACTCAATCTTGGCGCGGATACTACGGAGATGTTGAACAGAATGAAGCATTCGATGAATAGTAGCCTTTCAAGCAACGGGGCGTCCTCGATGACGAGCTGTAGCAACATCATATCCTCTCTCCAACTAGATCCCACACCGATGTCCCAACTAGATCCCACACCGATGCTCCTGAGGCAAGGGGACGCGATCTTCACTCGAGGGAAGCCTTCACTGTTAAGCAGCAGCAAGCTCTCCAGGGCAGGGCAGCCGGCGAGCAACGCGTGCAGGGAGGCCTCGGAGATCCTGACCCGGGCAAGGGTCAGCTGCTTGAGGAGCGGCATGGTGGTATTGTTTCCACAATCCGGGAAGACGAATCCTTCGAAGCTGGCGACGGCGAGGGTGGAGGAGAAGCGGAGCACCGACGCCGGAGGAGGCTGCAGCAGCAGCGGAGCCCCACCGAAGTAGGGGTTGCTGTCGAAGTGGATCTTGATCTCTCGGAGGCCGTCGATGGCGGGGGACCGGAGCCAGCCCTCGAGCTCGGCGGCAGCGACGACCCAGCGGCCCAAGAGGATGGAGAAGCGGCGGCCGGGGCCCCGGTGCGCGTGGAGGACGCGGGAGATGTCGCCGGTGGGGTTGCGTTGGATCCGTGGCTCGTAGAGGTCGAGGTTGAGAGGGGCGGAGCGCCATAGGTGCCGCCATCGGGAGGAGAGGATCCGCGTGCGGGCGCCGTCCTTTGTGGGGAGGAGGGAGACGATGTCGCCGAGGACGTCGTCGGGGAGGCTGCTGATGCAGTCGTCTACGAGCTCTTGTTCTTCCTCCAACCTCCTCTTCTCGGCTCCCGTGACCACCCCCATGGCGATGGCGATGGCGGCGGCGGCGGGATGGCGGCGCGACGAGGCAGAGAGCGCTACTGCCTCGCCAACGCAAAGTATATATATAAATAGACGCAGCAATTTGTTCGCAGGGCATCAATGAGGATGATTTCGGCAATTTGTTTCTCCATTGTGGCCGTCCAATGAATGATCGTTTCCTCAATGCGTTGTTGATTCATGATTTACAAGGTATCCATATGTATATTTTTATTTTGATGCGAATATCAGCAGGTTTTCAGCCTATGAAATGCAACAAAATTTTAAGCCACAAGATGTTGAACGCCAACTAAAATTATTGACAAGCCCAATAAAACTTGAGGTCAATGATCAAATTAGGAAAAAAAAGAGCTTTGATGCCAAACGCTAAGAGCATTCACACTAATCGATGGCATAGGACGATGGTGGATTTTAGTTTTTGAAGGATCTGCTAGCATTTTTTATATTATGCTGCTAGCTTTGTAAGCACTAACAAGAAAAATGCATGGACTATACACCATGCAAGTTGCAATCATTCCAATGACAACTAGGTGGGAAAGAACAATGGGCATCTCAAAAGCTCCTCTCCATTTAAAATAAAAGAAATATATCACCAAATCAGATATGACAAATTACAGTATATATTTCAGAAAAGAAGATAACAAATGTCAAGATACTGAAAACTGACTAAACCTTGCTAGATATTCCTACATGGAAACAAGATATATCCTATTGATGTTATCAAACCTAAGATACTAATGAAGAATCCTTTGAAAGGGATCTAGTATTGACAGATCATGTACTTGCTCCTCAGACTCAGACACAGAACTAAATGACTTATTAACATGGGATACAAAATCAAATCTTGCGCCCCTCGAAGCCCCTCTTTTCAATTTGGAGCAGCCTATGCTGTCTTTTAATCCACTCACCGTTGCCGATGACATTTCCAAATGGTAACTCAAGCCTCATCGACTCCAGCACGCTCGCATTTCTCACAAAGAACTTGGCGAAGTTAATATGCAGCTTGCTGTCTTGATTGTATGGTAGCACGATTTTTCTCAGACGGATGTCAAGGGTACCAGTATTCCAACATTTATCGTACGACACATTTTTCTCCCCAACATGTGGTTTCTGAAAAAGAAAACAAACATAAAAAAGGGTCAACCTTATAGCTTTACAAGGACAACCATCTATACTGTACTCCTAGTAGTAAGTGGCAAAATTAATGCAAGTACGCACTCTAGCCTAGGAAATCACCTGGATGTACAACTTCTCTAAGTTGGGGAAGCACCTCAACACGTTAATCATCGCATCAGGTTTCACATAACATAAATCTAGAACCCTCACACGGGGCACCACCGCCGTCAGGCTATCAACAGTTGATCCCTGAGTCGTCAAAGCAGCATAGAATTTACACACATCTTGATTAGGCAAATTAAGGTCCATGTACTAAATAAGAGTGAGATAGAGTTAATGCATGCATGATATACAAACCCTAGCTAGCTGTATGTACCTGAAGGGTTGTGGTGCCAAATCTAAGTATGTGGCAGTTGCCAACAAGTTCCCCCAGAATACTCAATCTTGGTGCGGATAATACCGAGATGTCGATGGCGACGAAGCATTCGATGAAGAGTAACCTTTCAAGGCACGGGGCGTCCTCGATGACGAGCTGTTGCAACATCATATCCTCTCTCCAACCAGATCTCACACCGATGCTCCTGAGTCTAGGGGACGCGATCTTCACTCCAGGGCAGCCTTCGATGTTAAGCAGCAGCAAGCTTTCCAGGGCAGGGCAGCCGGCGAGCAAGGCGTGCAGGGAGGGCGGCGAGATCCTGACCTGGGCGAGGGTCACCTGCTTGAGGAGCGGCATGGCGATGTTTCCATAAGGGTAGACGCAGGCGCCGAAGTTGGCGACGACCAGGGTGGTGGAGAAGCGGAGCACCGACTCCGGCAGCATCGGAGTCCCACAGCGGTCGTGGCCGATGTGGATCCTGAGCTCCCGGAGGCCGTCGAGAGTGGAGGATCGGAGCCAGCCATCGAGCTCCTCGGTGGTGGCGACGACGAAGCTACACAAGTGGACGGAGAAGCGGCGGCCGGGGCCCGGGTGCGCGGAGAGGACGCGGTAGATGTCTCCGGCGTGGTTGGTCCGCCTTGGCTTGTGGAAGTCGACGTTGAGCGGAGCCGAGCGCCATAGGTGCCGCCATCGGGATGAGAGGACCTGCGTGCGGGCGCCGTCCTCAGTGGGAAGGAGGGAGACGATGTTGCCGAGGACGCCGTCGGGGAGGCTGCTGATGCGGTCGACAACGAGCTCTTGTTCTTCCTCCAGCCTCCTCGTCTTGGCTGATGTCGTGACCACCCCCATGGCGATGGCGGCGCGGCGCTGCCGGTGGCGTCGTCGAGGACGTTGTTGCTGGTGCGTACGATCGCCAAGTACTACTATATAGAAGAAGTTGGGCTTCTGACCAAATCGCTTTTTCGCCCCACGTGATCCACCTCTGCGGCACAAGATGATATAGGTGACAATGTATTTTGATGTAGAAGATGAGAACATCGGCAATTTTGTTTCTGCATTGTGCCCGTCCAACGAATGACTCATCTTTTCCTCATTTCACATACAACATGTGGTACTTTATGTTAAAATTTGGTACTTTTTTATTTATTTGTTATATTTAACTAATTAAATATATTTCAAACAAAAGAAGAAAATTTATTTTTTTCCCGTGGCCCGAGCACACAACAAACCCAGTTTTTGCCCGTTCAAACCACTAAGGCCCGCTGCCCCCTCCTCCCCTCCCCCCCCCCCGCCCTGAGAAATCCTACATATAGAACAACCTCCTCCCCCTGTCTTCCCATCTCCCTCAACCCGCTGCTCCTTCCCCATCTCATCCTCTTAAGCACACCACCGCCCCTCCTCCTCCTCCTCCTCCATCCGGCGTGATCCCCTCGCTCTCCTGTCCCAACACGGACGGTCGCCCCCTATGCTGCCCCTCCCACCCCCCTTCCGTGCACCCCTCAATGGCAGCACTGAGGAGCGGTGACAGGTTGACTGCGGGGGCATCACACGAGCTAAGGCGTCGCAGTGGCCGATGGGGACCGGTGTGGCAGCATCCCGCGGGCGGCGCCTCAGCTTCCTTCCCGGCAACGAGATCCGGTGGTGCCTCGACTTGCTCCCTCGGTTTCCTCCCTATTGACGGGATTCGACAGCGACCTCGACGACGTCAGGTGACGGGCCTCCCTCTCTCTAATTTTGTTCATGGTTGGTGGCAGCCTCCTCACCTCGGAGGGCGGCTAGATCTACGAAAGCCGGTAGTTGGGATATACATTAGCCGGGAGGAGGGATCTACATCGGCCTCCTCTAACCGGCTGTGATGCATTGGCCTCGAGCTCCCTCCAGTGGCGCATCGGCCTCAAGCTTCCTTCGGTGGCGATGCGGTCTCGAGCACCGTCCCTCCCCTCCCCACCCTTTGGTGCGCATCCCCAAGCTCCCTCCAGTGACGCGGCCTCAATCTCCCTCCTCAGCGTGACGAGATCCTCCATGGTGGAGGAGGGGCCGATCTGTCCATCCATCGATGCGGAGCAGCGGTCCAAGGGCGTGGTGGAGGTCCAGGGGCGCGGCGGCGGAGATCCAGCGGTGGGGCGTCAGCCAGAGCTAGCTCCGGTGGCTCGAGGAGGCGGCCGGCGGGCCAACAGCGAGCCCCCAACATTTTTTTATTTCTTGTGTCTTTTCTTTGCCGAGGGTCACATCTGACACATGACAAATGTTTCCCATATGCCCAAGCTTCAGCCCACGACAAAGGTGCTCTTTACCAGTCGAAGTTTGTCGTGTATCTTTTACCGTGAGCAACGCACGACAAACATTTTGCCGTGTGTATTTGAGCGTTCTCCGGGCACACGACAAACGGAGGGAATCCGATAGTGAACACTGAAGGGACTATACAGTATGTAATATAGAATTTGATGGGTACATATATGTGAAAGTTGCAACCATTCCAATGACAACAAGCTGTAAAAGATAATGTGCATCTCAAGAGCTCTTCTCCATCATAGACAAAAGTTTCAGCACCGAATCCGATGGCAAACTACTGTGTTTCCATGAAAAGATATAACAAATTACTACCAATCACTACGGGAAACCATGAGAATCCCATGAGCCTGATACTCACGGCAAAGGGCAAAAACCTCACGGCAAAGGAAACTCTCAGCAAAGCCTTTACGGCAAACAGTTTCACGACAAACAGCTCTTTGCCGTGAGTCGAAGCTTAGGCTCATGACAAAGATATGACGTGTGCACTTTTTGACACTCAGCAAACATTTCTTGGGAGAATAAGAAAATCAAAAAAATCTGGCGGCTGTCCCACTGGTGGACCGCGACTGCCGCCTTCCCGACCGCCGCACGCCGCCACCACCAGGCACTACTAGGCTCTCCCCTTGACTGCCGCCACGCTTGTCGCCGATCGCCCGCCGCCCGCCGCCACCATTAGGCGCTCTCCTTGACCGCCTCGCCGCCAAACCTCTGCGGCCACCGCCGTCCCGAGAAGGAGTGGGGAAGTGACGTCTCCGGTCGCCGGTGAGGAGGGAGCCCCGGCCCTCTTGATCTTGATGATCGCGTCGTGTCGGTCGGCGAGGAGAAAGAGAAAGACGCCACGTCGGAGGGCAGGAAGGAGAGGATGCCGTGCCGGAGGGGAGCAAGAGAAGGACACTGTGCCGGAGGGGATGAAGGAGGACGCCGTGCCAAAGGGGAGGAAGAGCAGGCCACCGGAGAGGAGCGGAGATCTAGAGGGTGGGGGCTCTGCGCTTGCCGGCCATGCAGTGGCGACGACATCATGGCGGAGGATTACGCGGTGAGGATGCACATCGCGAAATTCCAATTCATGTCATGGGGCTATCTGCAAATATTCAGATCACGGTTAACATAGTCACAATCAAATTAGAAGGTAAATGAAAATAATTAGATCATAATTAATACTAGTCACGATCCAAACCGGGGGTCTATTATTTACAAGTTTTCCGGGTGGGGGATGGCTTCCGGCGCGTTCGTCCCCTCGTGCTGCCGCCTCCGTTGCCGCCGAGAATCTGTGGCGCATCTCCCTCCAATCTTCAGGTGTGCATCTGACTCAACTCAATCTGCTCCATGTTGCAGTTTTCTGCATCTCTAATTTCTATCAGCCCATTTTATTTCGCCGAATTGGGTTATTGGTAGAACCTGAATCGTTTACAGATGCCACAAATGCACTGATGCTTGCTTGGTTTCACTTTTCGTTTTCTGTCAATTGTCAAATACCATCTGTTGGTCTACTTGTTTGCTGTCAGGTACAGAGTGCTTTCCTTTTTGAGCCAGTCAGCTACAGAGTCCTGAACAATGGCCTCTGCTTGACTTCAGTTAGCCTCTGAAAGCTGAAACACATTCAGAGATTTAAACAGGTGCATGTTCTTAGGACAGGCTGCCAATAATCGTGTCCACACATTTGAAATAACAAGTCATGGAAAGATCGATTTATCAAATGCAAAGCTCTTTGACTGATATAATTTAGATAATGAAAAAAATAGTCGCAGCCTTTGCTTCTTTGGAAACATAGTACCATGTACTTGTTGCAACCAGCTCAGTATGTTACTATTACTAATTGGAGGCTCCTTTTGAAGCCACCAGATGAAACCACCTAGGAATCCTATGTGGACACTCTAAAAAAAAGAGAAGCCTCCACATGAAGCCACTCTAAAAAAATTATCAATGATTTTAATTGCCGTTGGATGTACTTTATTTATGAAATTACCCACCTATGCCATTATGAAGAATTAACATAAATAAGTTCACTATAACTATATTTAAATTACCCACATATGCCACTATATAGAAATTAAACATAAATCATCACGTGATCATGTCTAACATACATGCACTCCACGTGACATGATATTTTCCTTTCTTTAATTAATGATTGGCTGTAACAATCTAATCAAACATTCAATGTGTCACACGCCTCCTTTTTAAATGTATTAAGGCAAGAGCTATCCTTTCACACGCACTCATGCAAAATATCTCGTGTGACTTCATCTCGATTAACTGTTGCCGATCTGCCTCTGTCGATTTTGCCAATGCTTGCCGTTTCCACTAATTGTTTTAGTTCGTGATCATGTCTAACATACATGCACTCCACGTGACATGATATTTTCCTTTCTTTAATTAATGGCCGGTTGTAACAATCTAACCAAACATTCAATGTTCACATGCCTCCTTTTTAAATGTATTCAGGCAAGAGCTATCCTTTCACATGCGCTCATGCAAAATATCTCATGTGACTTCATCTCGATTAACTGTTGCCGATCTGCCTCTGCCGATTTTGCCAGTGCTTGCCGATTCCACTAATTGTTTTAGTTGGTGTCAACAATCTCTATACTTCAAATAAAAAACCGTCTAACTATCCTGTTGTGCATGCCACATGTTGCGTAATTAACCAAACATTGTAAGTCGTACCCGGTATATGTATCACTAAAGTCTCTTGCTTTTTATCTCTTCCCCATATTTAAATCATAAAAAGAATTCATTTTAAAAAGATATTTAACTAATACAACTAACAAACTAGCTAGACAGCCACGTGCATGTAGAGATGCCTGTCGACCACATATAATGGAGTTAATCTCTATGAGACATGGGTACCCCTGGGTCCCCACCGACCAGACTCATGGCCGTCCCTAACAAGTGGGTCCGGCCCACCAGAAGACCAACCAACCTGACAGTGGGCCCAACCGACCTAGTTGGTGGCCCACACGACCTTCTGAAGACCTTCCAGAAGATTCCCTGATGACCTTATCCAGAGCAACTTTAAGACTTAGCGTGCAAGACAAGATAGCGGTGGATTCCGACAAACAGATCGACGTATATGGCAATGGTTGTAAACAACTAGATTTAGGTCTCCTGGTCGTAACCGACCAGGAGTCTGGGCACCGACCGTATTCGCTGGCCAATATAAGGCGGGCAAGGCGGCTCTTTGTAACATCACACAATCCTCAAGCAATCTACACCGACAATTGGACGTAGGGTTTTACTCTCCGGAGGCCCGAACCAGTATAAACTCGCCGTGTTCTCTGTGTTCCGTGTGCTCGCGCGCAACCTTCGAGTTCTTAGCCCTAGATTCCACCCCGCCGAACAAATAAACCACTGGGGTTGACCCCCCTGTGGGCTGTTCAGATCTAAACCTCTGACAGTTGGCGCGCCAGGTAGGGGGAAATCCAGGGTTCTTCGTGCAACTCGATGGCTTCACCAAGCAGCGTCATCTTCCCTGAGAGCATGGCGGACATCCTCGCCAATCCCGTCGACATCTGCTTCGGCTCTATGCCGGCGGAATCCACCGCTCCAGCCGCCTGCATCGTCATCGAGAGCACTACGGTCACCTCCAACCAGCAGATCGGATCCGAACTATTGGCGGAAATCCACCCACCCACTCCTCGCGACCTGATTGCGGGGCTCGATCGCGTTGAAGGCATGCTCTCCGACACGATCAAGGTCTGTGAGCATGCCAAGCGCCCTCGCAGGACCTCCCCACCTTCACCCCGCATGCCTCTTGGCCTGCGGAACGCAGCTCATGCAGTGTCTCGCTACATGAAGAACAAGATCCAGATCGAATCTGGACCCAAGACCCCACATCGTGGAAACTGCCGAGGACTCCAAACACATGGCTCGCCAGTGCCGCATGCTCAAGAAGCTTCGCCGACCCCTAATCGTGGCTCATCGCCGCCAGATCAACCGTGAGCCATCCCCGGACTGCCTCGCGTTCCAAATCGCTCGTACGACCATCTTTCTCAACAACCCGGGCGACGCGTTCGAGATCCCGGATCAAGAGGTCCTCGTGGTCTCCGCCGACGTACCCGCTCAAGCTGGTGAGACAGATGAGCAGCGCCAACAGCGAGAGAATGCTAATGTCGCACGAGCTGTGTGTCGTCAGCAGGAAGCAGATGCAGCTGCAGCAGTTGCCCAGGCTCCAGGTCAAGCCACGGGCAACGTTGTACCTGGTGCTGGCGGCCAACCCGCAGGCAATGTCGTTGATGGGGGACCACACCCCGCGGCCCCAGCCGCTCCTCAGCAGCAGCAAAACCAAGATGAGCCTCGCCGACAACGCCTACGTGCTAGAGACCTCCTAAGGGACTTTGAGGAAGATGGCCATGAAGTCTACAACTCTCCTCAAGCCAACCTAGGCGCGGCCCTTGCCGAGCTGGACAACTTGCGGACACCCCTGCAACATGACGTCTACAAGCTTACATCCATATCGCCACTGCTAAGGTCGAAGAAAGAGGTCCAGTATACAGCAGATCGACTTCAAGTTCCTACTCCAGGAGTAGGTCGGAGCGACCCCACCATCGTCGTCACCACAACGACAATGCTCCCCTTCAGCCCGTGGCTGAAGAGGGAGGTGGTGAGAATGAAGTCGTGCAACCAGTCAACGCTGCTGCCAATGCAGCAGCCAATCCAGCTGCCAACGCTGCCAACACCGCCGTTAATGCCGCCGGCGATGCTGCCAACAACGCCGCCAATGCTGCTAGTGCCCAGCAGCAGAATGCCGCCGGCAATGCAGGACAGAACGCGGGAGCTCAACCTCCACCAGCGCAAGTCACACGTGCTCAGAGCAATCAGCGTCAACCCATACGAGATGAAGCAGAGATAGAGCGCCACGCTAACTACGTCCTCGACAACGGGGTCCCTGATCCCCTTGACGCCAATCACCCCATCCAAGCAGCAGACCTCTGGGAGATGCACGATCGAGAGCTTCTGCGTCGTGCCCAGTACGACCAGGATAATGGTCCTCCTGATGACCTCTACGTCATCCCGACAACCTACGCTCCAGCATCTAGTTCTGGAGCAATCAACAACTTTCCGGCGTTCTCACGACGTCTCAGGACGATCAGATACCCCAATGACTTCAAACCAGCCATTGAAAAATATGACGGCCACTCTGACCCGAGTATTTGGCTCAAGATGTACAGCATCACCTCCCGGGTGTCAGGAGGCAACAAAGACCACATGGCAGGATACTTTCCTCTTGTGATGGGCCAGGCGCCACTCCTGTGGCTCGACAATCTCCCTGCGGAGTGCATCACCTCGTGGGCGACCTTATCGCGGCTCTTCACAACCAACTATCAAGCAACCTACAACCGCCCCGGCAACACTCACCATCTCGCTAAAGTGCGGATGAGGAAGGACGAAACTCTCCGTGAGTACACCAACCGCTATTTCAAGAACCGCAACACTCTTGCGGGTGTCAAGGATGAAAATGTCATAGCCTACTACAAGAAGGGGGTAACTAACCTCAAGCTCTTCGAGAAGATCCATGAAGCTGACGCCAACACCATCACTGACCTCATGACCTACATTGACAAGCTCGTCGACACCTAAGATGCGGTGGTACACGACTTCAAAGGAGATGACCACGAAGACAACAACGGGGGCGGCAGGTCGCGTAAGCGATCTAGCGAGGTCTATGCGACCGACCCACCTAGACCGTCCACATTCCTTGAAGGTGACTTCAACTGCACACTGGACGATGTGTGTCAGTTCCACCGTGACGCCAAGCACACCATGAGGGAGTGCGAGCAACTAAAGCGCGCCCTAGGCATACCCCCGGAGCCAAAGAAGACCAAGAGCGGCAACAATGACAACCAGAACAACAACCGCCGCTACGACAACCGCAGCCGTCGACCTGATCGACATGACTACTGTGACCGATGACCTTACCGTCGCAACGACGACAGGGATCGCCGAGATTATCACCGCGACTACCGTCGTGATGATAGACGTAATGACCGCCGCGACGACTACCGCCGCGATGACCGCCGTGACGACCAACGTGATGACCGCCGCGAGGAGTGATTTAACTACCGTCGATGACCGCGACAACGATGGCAATCGTCGGAAGGAGCCTTCTTTTCCGCCTCCACCTAAAGCAAGCAACCCTAACGGCATATTCCAAAACGCCAAAAGGCAAATCAACTTCATCGTCGGAGGCCGCCAAGCAGCCAAAAGCAACAGGCAGTAGCGGTCGAGTGCAAGAGAGATTGGCCAAGTCAACACAGAAACTCCACAACCTCTGCGGTGGTCGGAGTTCCCCATCACTTTCTCCAGGCAAGACCACTGGGTGCACATACCCGACCCCGGGACCTACCCGCTGGTCGTCAACCCCATAGTGGACGGCGCTTTCCTGCCTAGGACCCTCGTTGACAGGGGCAACAGCTTGAACATCATCTTCACCGAAACGCTGAAGAAGATGGACTTCGACTTCTCCAAGATGACTGCCTGTGATGAACCCTTCTACGGGGTCGTGCCCGGCATGGCTGCATACCCCATAGGTCGTGTATGCCTGCCGATCACGTTCGGCAAAGAAGACAATTTCCTCACGGAGTACCTGACGTTCGAGGTCGCGGACTCCCACTCCTCCTACCATGCCATCCTCGGTCGACCTATGTTGGCCAAGTTTATGGCCGTCTCGCACCACACCTACCTCATCATGAAGATGCCAGCGCCAAACGGGATCCTTTCCGTTTATGGCGACATCCTCGTCTCCTACAAATGCGAGAGCGACACCGTCGACCTCGCCAAGGTATCTGCATGCAAGGCTGCAACAACGGTCATGGTCGCTCCGGCTGCCAAGATCGACCAAACTACTCTGGAGGTGCCAGAACAGAAGCACACGGCTACTGCCTTGGACGCAAGTCCCGCGGTGAAGAAAGTTTGCCTCGGCCTGCCCGACGCAACCAAGGAAGTCACCATTGGGGCCGACCTCGACCCCAAATAGGAACTCGCGCTCACCAGTTTCCTCCGGGACAACGCTGACATCTTCGCATGGAGTCCATCTGACATGCCCGGTGTCCCCAGGGAACTGGCTGAGCACGCCCTTGAAGTAAGCAAGATATCAAGACCTATCAAGCAAAAGCTCCGGTGATTTGCGAAAGATAGAAAGCAGGCCATAGAAGTAGAAGTCTGTAAGCTCTTAGCTGCAGGATTCAGTCGAGAATGTAAACACCCGGTTTGGCTCGCAAACCCGATTCTTGTACCCAAGAAAACTGGAGGATTAAGGATGTGTATCGATTACATCGATCTCAACAAGCACTGCCCGAAAGATCCCTTCCCTCTTCCTCGCATCGACTAGGTCGTGGACTCCACGGCCGGCAGCGTCCTTTTATGCTTCCTGGACTGCTATTCAGGGTATCACCAGATAGCCCTGAATCCCGACGATAAAGACAAAACGGCGTTCATAACGCCCAATGGCATCTACTTCTACAAGGTCATGACCTTTGGCCTGAAAAACGCTGGTGCGACCTACCAGAAGGCGATACAAAAGTGTATGCACTCTCAGATCGGGAAGAACGTGGTCGACGATGTGGTCGTCAAGACCACCATACAAGATTAGCTCATCGCCGACCTCGCCGAGACCTTCACCAACCTACGTACCTACCAATGGAAGCTCAACCCGACCAAGTGCGTCTTCGGTGTCCCCTCTGGGTTGCTCCTGGGCTTCATGGTGGGGCACCGAGGCATCGAAGCTAACCCAGTCAAGATCGACGCAATTCGCAACATGGCCAAGCCATCTTGCAAGAAAGACGTCATGAGGCTCACAGGTATGATGGCAGCCCTAGGTCGTTTCATCAGCAAGCTCGGCGAAAAAGGTCTACCTTTTTTCAAGCTATTGAAGAAAGCAGATAAGTTTGTATGGGATGAAGAAGCACAGAAGGCTTTCGAGGCTCTCAAGGGATCCTTGACCACGCCTCCAATCATGACTCCTCCAATACCCAAGGAAACACTCCTCCTCTATATCTCCGCCACCACTAATGTGGTCAGCACGGTTCTCGTCGCCGAACGAGAAGAAGAAGGGCAGGCCTATCCTGTTCAGCGACCTGTGTACTACATGAGTGAGGTCCTGGCTTGGCTGACGCTAAGACACGTTACTGACAGCCTCAAAAGCTGCTCTATGCCCTCCTGATCACGTCAAGAAAGCTGCGACACTACTTCCAAGCTCACGAAATCAAGGTGCCTTCATCTTACCCGCTAGGGGAGATCATCTGCAACCGCGATGCTAACGGTCGCATCTTCAAGTGGTCGGTTGAGCTCGGCGAATTCGACATTGAGTTCTGCCCCCGGCAGGCGATCAAGTCGCAAATCATAGCTGACTTGTGTCAGAGTGGACGGAGATCCAGATGCCCCCTCCCAAGGAGCGGCCTGAGCACTAGATAATGTACTTCGACAGTGCACTTAACCTGGAAGGTGCAGGAGCAGGTGTGCTATTCATCTCTCCTCAGGGAGAGCAGCTCAAATACGTCCTACAGATACACTACAAGGCTCCAACAATGGAGCAGAGTACGAAGCTCTAATCCACAGGCTCCGTATTGCAGTGTCCCTTGGCATCAAGCGACTACTAGCATATGGTGATTCCAAGGTCGTCATCGAGCAAGTCAACAAGGAGTGGGATTGCGTCAAAGACACAATGGATGCTTACTACGCTGAGATCCGTAAGCTCGAAGGCCACTTCGAGGGGATCGAGTTTCAGTATGTGCCACGCAACAACAATGTGGCTGCCGACGTTCTATCTAAACTAGGCTCCAAACGAGCTCTAGTTCTGGCGGGTGTGTTCGTCCAAGACCTACGCAAGCCATCGATCAAGATGTTGGATCCGGACAATCCGGACCAAGGTCAGCCCGACCTAACTCCAGCACCTCCTCGCGACGTGCTGATGACAGAAAAAGAGGATGATTGGCGCGAGCCTTTCCTAGCCTTCCTGCTCAACCAGCGAGCTCCAGAAGACAAAGCTGAGCGCGAACGCATCACGCGGCGTAGTGCTAACTACGTCGTGATCGGCAACGACCTCTACAGAAAAGCCGCCTCTACCGGTGTGCTGATGAAATGTATCTTGCGATCAGAAGGTCTTCAGCTCTTAGCTGAGATCCATGGCGGCGAGTGTGGCTGCCACGCGGCGTCTGCCAATCTGGTTGGAAAAGCTTATCAATTTGGTTTCTATTGGCCCACGGCTATGACTGACACCAAAGACCTCGTAAAGAGGTGCAAAGGATGCCAATTCTTTGCCAAACAGCAGCATCTGCCAGCCCTGATCCTGTGCACGATTCCCCCATCATGGCCTTCGCCATGTGGGGTCTCGACTCCATAGGACCGTTCAGAACCACCCCGGCGGCTACAAGCACATCTTTGTGGCCGTCGACAAATTCACCAAGTGGATTGAAGTCCGACCTGTCGCCAAGGTCACGTCGGAAGAAGCGGCGAAGTTCATCTAAGAGATAACACATCGCTTCGGTGTGCCTAACAGAATCATCACCGACCTCGGGTTGGCCTTTACAGGATCTGCCTTCTGGGATTTTTGCCAGGACAACATGATTGATGTTTACTACTCATCGGTCACCCACGCTCGGTGCAACGGCCAGGTTGAACGTGCCAACGGCATGGTTCTTCAAGCTCTCAAGGATCGTATCTTTGACGATGCTTCAAATTACGCTTCTCGGTGGTTAGCCGAGCTACCACACGTGATTTGGGGTCTGCGGACCCAAGTCAGTTCAGCCACGGGCTTCTCGCCCTTCTTCCTGGTGTATGGCTCAGAGGCCATCTTACCCACCGATGTCACCTTTGGAGCTCCATGCATACAGTTCTACGAAGAAGGTGAAGCCGAGAAAACCCGTCGCGTCGACCTCGACAGCCTTGAGGAGGAACGAGTGGCAGCTGTCATGAGGCAAGCTCGCCACAACCAACAACTTCATCGGTACCATGATCGTAACGTCAAGGAGTGCTCCTTCAACATTGGCGACCTAGTTCTAAGACGCATACAGAAGACCGACGACATGCACAAGTTGTCCACCCCTGGGGAAGGACCCTTCATCGTCACAGAAGTCATCAGCCCATCTACATAACGCCTCCAGTGGGGCGACGGCCAAGGTGTACCCAACCCATGGAACGTGGAGCACCTACGACAATTCTATCCGTAGAATAGTTTTCATTACAGCTATGTATTCTTCGTCTTTGTACCTTTGGTTAAATAAATATTAGTATTAAGCAGTCATCTGCTGTGTCTCGAGTTCTATCCTCTTTTCTTCCATGTCATGTACCCTCCCCCTCGACATGCTCGGGGGCTTGGCAAAAGCCAATACAAGGTCGAAAGACCTGAGGGTGAAGTTTACTATTCCTCTCCCTCGACATGCTCGGGGGCTTGGCACAAGCCAATACAAGGGTCGCTCGACCTGAGGACGTCGTCCCTCACGACTACTTATTCTATGTTGTTGCGAGCATGCTTGGTCGTGTGGTTGCAAAACCAGAGTCCCAGACTCCTCCCCGCGTGCCGGTCGCACGTAAGTTTTGAAGGACCGAACTGGCGACCAGGGAGAGGGGGGGGAGTGAATGAGAGCCGATAAAAATTCTCCTCGAAGGATGGGAACTCCAACAAGACGAACACGGCTTCCAAAACACGTCTCCGACCCAACTACCCAAGTTGGCCAAGACCACGTAGCCACTAGAGTGCTACTGGTCCTAGGAACCAACAACCACCTAGACCTACTCGAGAACGCAGCGGAACAAGCAACTCGAGCACCACTGGACTACACCGGTCAGACCGGTCCCTGCTGGAGCAACCTGGCAAAACCTGAGAACTTCCACAGAAGGCCCCTACACCGGTCAGGCCGGTGTAGCTCGCCGGTCAGACCGGTGCAAGCCAGGAAATCCCAAATCCACCAAACAGACCTACCGAGCTCCAAAACTGACCAAACTCGAAACAGCAGAAACACGAGACAACAGGGAACACACCAAGACGTTCACCCGAGCAAAACTCAACCAAGAGTCTGCACCGGTCAGACCGTTGAGAGGCACCGGTCAGGCTGGTGTGACCTGAGTTCTCGGGATGAACAGCGCCCGCGGGTGAACTCCTCCAAATCCAACTCCCGACCTCCCGATTCGCTCCACGGATTCGCACAAGACTTTGGGGATAGTAGGAACACCTCATGGGCACTCCATAGCCAAGATTTGGTCCACCAAAACTCGCTAAATTAAGAGGAATCGAAGAAATCCCACCAAGAACGCCTCTAACCCTAGAGAGGAGAAAACCCTAAAATCGAGCCCCTTTGCTCACGGATTTGGGAGGGGAATCAAAGGGAAAAGAACCACAAAGGGTTCAAGCATACATCCCCTACCAAATCCCAAAGAGAAAGGCCTCGAATCCACCACAAGAAATTCGCCAAGAAAGGGCTCCGAAAATCACCAAAAAGGAGAAACGGGAAAGACACCACAAAGCCTTGAGGAACCACGCCGAATCATCTATACATACCATGAAGGTTCATACAAGGTCTAGCTTTCCGCCCGATCATCCTTCCCTCTCACAAGATCTCACCATGAAGCTCTCAAGCTAGTCCTAGAAATTCCAAAGGAAAAAGGAAGAGGAAAATAACAAAACAAAATGAGCTAGGGTTCCCAGAGATGGCTGCCATACTCTCACCACTTGGGTTATATGGAGGCAACCGAAAGACGAACCTACCCCTAAGGCCTAATACTAGGATACACGCCCTCGAAGGCCCTTTTGGGAAACTTTGTCGTCGCACCATCGGACGGATGCCCAGCGACCGCAAACTTGCTTAGCCTCGATGCAAGCCTTGCGATCCCGACGTGTGTCCTCCGCTTCGAAGTTCCCGGACTGCGTCGTCGCACACCAGTCAGACCGGTACTCCTCACCGGTCAGACCGGTACCCACCGGTCAGACCGGTCCGATGCTGTTGCACCTCCGTCTTCGATCTTCGGTCTTGACTTTGTGGATCAACCAAGGAACCCAGTGGTTTCTGGTGAACCACTGGAAACCCCGCGAACTCAGTGTAGCGTCCGCCAATCTCCACTCATGACACGGCTCCCACGTAGTCCCGGCTCGACCTTGGTTTTGAGGCTCAACCAAGAAACCGTCCATGACTTCATCTTGCCGTTCTTGCCACCATGCAGCTCGCACTTGACTCCGCTGGCCACCGGGTCCCTCGAACCAAGCCTACTTGTCTTCTCCACACCTGGAGGCCTCACCGGCAACAACCTTTCGTGCTTGTTCTTCACCTGCACCAACACCAGTCAAGCCGCAATCTGCACCTGCAATACTTAGCCAAGAATCAGTCCACACCATGTTGTCAATCACTCATCACACCAGGAAGCGACCTACCACCGGTCCTCGAACCACACAGGCTCTCAATCTCCCCCTCGATGAGTGCATTGACAACACACACGTTTTGGTAACCAAAGAGAAAAGGAAAAGAAAAGAAACGACTAATAAAAACTTCAACAAGCGATCGAAAGCCAAAGGAAAGGCAAAGAGCAAGATCACTTGAAGAAGACAAGTCTCAGTCCCCTTAGGCAAGGGCAACGGCTCGACACAACCGAGACAAAAACATGCTCAAGCAAAGAGCACAAGCCACCAATCCAAAGCTCGAAAACCACAAAGAGCTCCCCCTGCACACATGCAAGCTCCCCCTGGACGAATGCAACTCCCCCCGGATGAATGCATGCAAACCACAACGCCAAACAGAGCAGCTGCTTCAGCCTTGCTCTGACCGGTCAGATCGGTCAACCTCATCGGTAAGACCGGTGGACAAGATCGCCCAGCACCTGACACTCACACCGGTCAGACCGGTGCATTCCACCGGTCAGGCCGATGGCCACCTGGGAAAAATTGGGAACTGCACGAGCTCAAAACTAGCTCGAAACCACTTGGAAACCTTCTAAACACATGCAACAAGCCAAAACATGCTCAAACTTCTCCCCCTTGTTGACAATGCATGAATTAAGCCAAAAAAGCAAAAAAATGCAACCTATAGCTTCTCAAATAGACAAAATTCAACATAAGATGCTACACATGTCCAAATGAGCAAGTTAGATACTCTATAGCTTTGTAATGACATCAACTACATGATCACCACGTTTCACAACCATTGGGCGAAGCTAAGATAGAATTGAGTAATTTTGCGAAAATTCACTCTCTCATGAGCAAAGTCCTAAACATGAGCAAAACAAGTCAAAATGGCAAAGCCACACAAACTTCATGCTAGGACAACCATTCTAATCATAAGACCATCATAAACACCCATAAGCACCTCATGTCAGGTCAAAGCCACCGAGCCATGTGCCTACTTCTATATATGAGACTTCTTATTGGTAGGCATCATGCAACGGTTTAGCACCCAAAAGTAAGTAAATTAAGCACATATGACATGGGAGCACATTTTCCAAGCAATTTACATTTCATTTTCAGATTCATATTTGGTACATGAAATATCTTTGCGACAAAAAGGAACTTATGCCCCTCCACAAGATGAAGCATGGGGGCTAAACATTCATGATGGAAAATGAGCCTTTGGCCCCATATGATCAAAATAAGCTATCCAACCACAAATTAAGCATAGCAAAGCCACTCAAACATGTCAAGATCATATAAAGGCATTTACTCACAAGAGAGCATACATGTGACATTTTTCAAAAACATAGCCATCAACCATGGATATAAATCAAGATCATCAAGAGCTAAGCCACACTAACCATAGCTTACCAAACTAGCTCACAAGGACATATATATCATACCATGGTGAACAATGTATATAGGAGAAGCTTTTCCTACACGATGCATATGATACAAAATGCATGCAACCTAAGATACAAAGATGCCTATACATCATGTTACATATGCCATGCCAAATGCAAGAAATGCACAAAGGAAAGCTATACAAATGCTACAAAGGAGCTCCCACACACAAAGCTCACAAACGACCGGCTCCTCAAGGGGAGGCAAAATGGGCTCGACACCACCGGCAAAAGAGCAAAGGAGCACAAAACATACAAGCTCCCCCTAAACACATGCACTAGGGCCAACGAGCATACAAAGCTCACCCTAAGCACACATGATAGAGCAAAGAGCACACTAAGCACACAGGCTCCCCCTAAACTCATGCATTAGGGCCAAAGAGCATACAAAGCTCACCCTACACACATGAGATAGGGTGAAGAGCAAAACGAACCAAGTGGCTTGACCAAGGCCACACACTTGAAGGTCACAAATTTACTTACCTTGATCATTCCTCCAGAAGTCCCACGTCCTTGTTCACCATCCTCGAAAGTGATGTATCTCCATGACACCACCGGGGTATGAGGCTGGAGAACCACCCCCGATATCAACCAAATGTTCTCCGAGCCACCCACCTGCAACTCAAAGCCAAGAGCGAGAGCGAGCAAATGACTCAACACTGGGGTTAGTACCAAAGGTGTCAAACCAGTGCCGGGCCATTTCCTCAAAAGTAGGGTTAGCAACATCCATCCTACCGTGCCTATCAAAACTGCGACCCAACCTGTCAAACCTATCAAACCTGGAACCACCATGGGAAAACCACTCCCGTCTCACTGGAGGAGTACGAGTACCACGAAAAGGAAAACGTGGTCCGTAGCCCCTCTGAGACTCAAAACTGTGACCTCTCCCAAACTCGTATTGATCACAAGGTGGAGAACGTTCAGCAAACTCAACACCGCCAGACTCAAAGCGCCTACCATCTATTCCACGACCGAAAGGGCTGAACCCTCTAGCACCACGGCCCTGGAAACCAAACTGTCCAGCATTCTGCCTAGCACCAGTCTGACCGGTCACTCTGACCGGTGGTCCTCGGCCAGCAAACTTGCCTCCACCTGAAGCTCTCCTATCTCTCCATGCTGGAACTGTATGCACAACACCCTTTCCCTTAGGTAGTGGCATACGAGGCTCAAGCACACCATGAGAAGGGTGGTACCTATCCTTGTTTGCCCACTCCTTAGCCATTCTCGCCTCTCTCCTTCTCTTATAGCAAAACTCTCTCTTGTGACCATCCTTTCCACAAAACTCACAATGGAAACGGATTGGTCTTGGCTTAGGCTTGGGGTGAGGCTCTTCACAAGGCTTCTCACTAGGCTTCCCACTTGGTTTCTCACTAGGCTTTTCACTTGCCTTCTCACTTGGTTTTTCTCTCGGTTTAAGCAACTGGTTTGGCTTGGGCGCAAACTTGTCTTTGGGTGTGGGTTGTGGTGAACTGGAATATTCCCAAATTTCCCTTCTCTCTCACCACTGCTCTCACCAAACCTAACAGATCCCAAAGCCCAACCATCAAAGCGCTTACAACCGGCAATCATCATACCAAGCTGAGGCTCATGGCTGGACAACCAACCCAACACCTCACGCAACTTATTGTTCTCATCCTGCAAATGATCAACACATTGTGCAAGTTCCAAATTCTTCACAGCATGCAATTCACAAGTAGAGCAAGAAGTGGGAATAAGAACTTTCAATTCAGCTTTGAGCGAAACAATACAAGAACGAAACTCAGCAATCTTTTCATGCAAAGCAGGGTAAGAAGTGCATGCACCAAGCAAAGTGGGTCTAGATTGCAGCTCAGCCAACTCAACCCTAAGCACATCTAGTTCCTCACACTTGGAGGCATGCTTTTCCCTAAGAGCAGTCAAATCAGCTAGGAAAACAGAGCAATCGGCATAGTCAACCTCATAAGAAACAACAGGACTAGCCTTAAGCAAATCTATCTCAAGCTTGGCATCAAGGTTCTGTGTTTCTAGCTCAGCCACTCTATTCCTAGCATCTTCAAGCAAAGCCCTAAGCTCCTTCATAAGCTTCTTAGCCTCTCTAAGCATGTGGTCGCGGTTATCAAGCAAGTCAACCAACTCCTCATTCTCCTTGCGCAAAGAAGAGAGCTCATCACATACCTCATCCTCGGAGTCGGAGTATGAGTCCGAGGCATTCTTCTGGCTTCTCTTGCTGTCGGAGCTGTGTGCCATGCCGCAAAGACCATCCTTCTTGTTGTAGCTTCTCGAAGTCTTGCCTGCAGTACAGCAGAGGCTGTTCAAGTACTTGCCAAAGTCCTTCTTCTTCTTCTTCTTGTCTTTCCTCTTGCTGTCCTCTTCTTCTTCTTTACTCGAGCTTGATGACACGTCCTTAGAGCCAGAGTCGATGTCGCTCGATCTCTTGATCTTCTCTTGGGTTTGTGTCTTCCTCCCATGTTCGTGCTCCTTCTTCTTGGATCTTCTTCCTTTGTCCTTGGACTTGTGCTTGTCGTGGTTGCTCACCTTCGGACACTCGGCGAAAAAGTGTCCGGTCTTGCCACACTTGAAGCACGTCCTTGAGTTCCTTCTTGAGTTCACCCGGTTCTCGTGCATCCTCTCGAATTTCCGTGTCAGCAACGCCAGCTCGTCCTCTCCAAGTACATCAAACTCCTCGTCTGGCAAAGACATCAAAGAGGACAAAGAGTACATCCTGGAGGATGGGTTAGCGTTAGTCTTAGCACCTGAGCCACCGACGAGAGCATGACTATGAGGGTCAGTCGGGCTCTCAAGGCGGGCTATCATACCACGATCCAACTCAGCTGACTTGAGCTTCGAGAACAGCTCGTTCACCGTCAGGGTGTCATACTTCTCGAACTCAAGAATAGCCTCGACCTTTCCGTCCCATACGGTGTGATCCAACGAGTGCAAGAGCTTCACAGCTCTATCATGATCATCGTATGGGAGCACGACCACATTGGCTCTCATGTTGTTCACCACGACTGTGAACCGCTGGAAAAGGGCATAGACGGACTCGCCGGGGAGATGAGTGAAGTTCTCGTACTCTCTCCGGTAAGTCGTGTACATCCGAGCCTGAACCTGAGCATTCCCAGCATGAGCATCCTTCAACTGCTCTCAAATCCTACAAGCTAAGTCCTCTGTGTGAACCCGATCGAATTCAGATTGATACAGAGCACGAAACAAGTAGTCGACCGCCTTGTTGTTGGCGTCGAACATATCCCTCGATCCTGGAGCAAGGAAGTTAATCGGATGAACATAAGCTGTGTCCACCATAACGTCCCAAAGGATCTGACCCTTTCCACGGAGGAACGCAGCCATCCGTCTCTGCCACATCTGGTAGTTCTTCCCATCGAAGTGCGGAGGACCCGATCCCCGTTCCTGGTACGCCATCTTTGGATCTTAGACTGGTTAGATCCTCGAAAGACCTGAACCGGCTCTGATACTAATTGAAGGACCGAACTAGCGACCAGAGAGGGGGGGAGTGAATGGGAGTCGATAAAAATTCTTCTCGAAGGAGATGGGAACTCCAACAAGACGAACACGGCTTCCAAAACACGTCTCTGACCCAACTACCCAAGTTGGCCAAGACCACGTAGCCACTGGAGTGCTACTGGTCCTAGGAACCAACAACCACCTAGACCTACTCGAGAACACAACGGAACAAGCAACTCGAGCACCACTGGACTACACCGGTCAGACCGGTGAGCAGCACCGGTCAGACCGGTCCCTGCTGGAGCAACCTGGCAAAACCTGAGAACTTCCACAGAAGGCCCCTACACCAGTCAGGCCAGTGTAGCTCGCCGGTTAGACCAGTACAAGCCAGGAAATCCCAAATCCACCAAACAGACCTCAAGGTCCTTTCGTTATTATTTCTCGTAAGCCAGCTTCTGGCTCACGACATTCTCACTGTCCACGGTGGCCTTCATCAGTTCCTTCAGCTCCTTGCCTGATGCGTCAGCAGCCCCCAGGTCCACCTACAGGCTTCGGACTCTCTCCTTAGCAACCTTGAGGTCGTTCTTGAGGTTTTCCTTTTCTCGATGAAATTCTGCAATACAAAAATGTCGTCAGATAAAAGATCTAGTTTTGCAAGTTGAAACACACAAGGTCATGGGCAGTTGGCCTTACCAGCACTGACAGTCGTCAGCAGCGCATCGGCGTCCTGATTCTTCCGCTGCTCCTCCTTCAGCTCGTCTTCGAGCTTCTTCTTATCCGCAGCGGCCTCCTCTCGAACTCGCTTGAGCTCTTGCTCAAGCTCCGTCACCTACAGCTGCATGGTTGTAGTATTTCTACACTGTTCGGCCCTGCTCTGGGCATGGTTGGCCAGCGACTACTTCACAAACACAAGACAGGTTGTCGACAACATTTACAAGATAAGTTGCTTACTGAATTTAAAGGCAGCTATTTACTGTGAAGGCTTGATTTAGCGTCAAGATCGCTCGGCGCACCTCCTTCATGTCCTCGTCATCCTTGAAGATATCTCCCTCCCAAGGAGTGCTATTCCAGTCGATATCCTGCCTCCCCAAGCCTAGCCCTGTCGACGTCGAACCCGGTACCTCTCCACCGGTTGTTTCTGGGTCCTGCTGTGGCTACTCAATCTGAGCCTGGTCCACCGCTGGGTCCTGAGCCGACGTGCTTGGCACCGCGTTGACCAGGTCCACTTCAATGACGGGCGGGGGAGCCGATGTCCCTATGTCGCCAACGGAACCCTGTGTCCCGACCTCATGCTCGGACGTCGTCGTCCTTGTGGGAGAACCTTGAGCACCCGAGGTGCTCTGAGGTCTGGCATCCGACCTGCAATAATTCCTTCGTCAATATACTACGACCTCACAACGATTATCAATGAACAAGTCCAAGTCTTGGGGTCTTACCTCACGACCACTGTTGCGCGCAATTTCGGCCTCAGGGGCTGAGCTCGCACCTTCGTAGGCATTTTTGCCTCAACACCAGCTGCAGCTAGCTGCGCCTCCTTAATGCAGTGGAGGTCCTCCTCTGTCACCTGCCTCTCCTGCTCTCACCGCCTCTTTGTCACGGGACTTGGCGACCTCGGCACCGCACGGTCATCAATAACCGGCGGATCATCAGTAACTTCATCTTCATCCTCGATGTCACGCGACGCCAGGGTGGGGATTGTCTTCCTCTTCTTCTTCGCAGCTTTGAGCTTGGCAGTCTTCGCTGCCTTGACCGTCACAGCAGCCCTCGAGCTTGACTGCTTTGCTGTTGTTCCTCTCGTCTTGCGCCCTGGCTTTGTGGCACTGCTAGCCTCAGGCCGGTCTGCAACATCATCGCCAACCTCTGGGTCGCTGTCTTCATCAGCCTCCACCGACGAATCCGACAAGTAGTTCTCCAGCAGAGCAGCTGCTGGAGGCTGGTAGTCTTGCGACCTCAACTTCCGACGTGGCTCCTCGCCGGTCGGCAAAGGTGCAGGACACCAGTACTGCATCTCCCGAGCCTGCAAAGATAATCAACAAGACATAAGAGATCTTCCTCTACTAAACAAAGCAAAGAAACATGTTAAAATGACCTGGTTGTCTCAGGACTTACAGGATCAACAGGTCAGGATAGGGACTGCGCCTTCGGGCACTTCTTGTTCCGGATCCGCCCGGTGTACAGCTGCGTGACTCTGGATGCCATCTCGTCCCTGGAGACCTTGCGATTGACCTCGCGAGTAGGGTCTGACTGACCCCAATACTCGTAGGTCGGATGCACCCGGTCCTTGATCGGTTGGATCAGACGACAACAGAATGACATCACCACCGAGCCCCCATCAGACCTTTCTTCTTGAGGTCGGCGAGGAGGGAGAGCAACTCCTTCAGATCTTCCATCTCGCGGGAGGTAAGAGCCAGGTCCCACTCAGGTATCTTCTCGGGCCTGTGCCCAGTTCGCTTCGGGAGCACCGGCTTCTGGTCAGCAACGTAGAACCACTCCGACCTCCACCCCGAGGTGTTGTCCAGCAGGTCCATATCAAGTCATTCTGCCTTAAGACCTGGTCTTAAGCAAAACATCACCGAGCCTACGATGCTCGTACACTTGCCGGTGGTCTTGACTTGGAAGAAGTATCACCACAACAAAAAATGGGGCGGTATTACCAGATATACCTCGCAAAAGTGGATAAATGACTATACTACAGTAATGGAGTTGGCGATGAGGTGTACCAGCTCCAGCTTGTAGTAGTACAGTAGACCTCTGAAGAAGTCACCGGCAGGCACATTGAACCCGCGCTCGAAGAAGGAGGCAAAGACGACCTGCTCCTTGTCGTCCTCCGTCGGGAACGCCTCGCTGGTGGGCGCCTTCCACTCCATCTCCGCCTTGGACCTGAGCAGCTCGTGATTCACTAGCACTTGGATCTTCTCCTCGGTCATCGCTGAGGGCTCCCAGACCGTCTCCGGGGCGGGGATTTGGGAAGCTGCGGCCGCCATTTCTTCAAGACGAGTGGATTTGGATATAAATGTCACTAGGGTTTTTATGCGCATGTGGAGCGGCGCGGTGCATGAGTCGCGGTGGAGGCACGCGGTCTGCTAGAGACGGCGGCGGCAAGCTCTGGCTTCGAGTATGTTGGGCTGGATGCGTGAGTACAGTGGCTAGGGCAAGGAAGCTTCTGGCGGATGGCGAGAGGAAGAAGATGATGGAAAGGGAGGGTCAACGCCTGTCCCCTCGGCCGTATTTATATGGGCCCCGCCGCGGACGCCTGTTGTGGATCTATCACCGCAACGGATCTACCGTAACGGCTCTATGCCGCTGATTTCGCGAGACGATCTCGCCGGATTTCACGCCAACGGATATATATGCAACGACACGATTGGCGACCTAATACTTTGAGTCTAGATCGTAAACACAACAGCACTATCAGGTCATCCTGTTAGTTAATTTGACCTCCATGAGGTCGACAAGCCCCCAAATCACTTCATATTCGGTCTTTGATGAATAACTTCTTCAAAACGACCATTACATGACAGAAGAGAGCGAACATTACACGGGAACTTCGAATGTACACAAGTCGCCTGCGACCTCATTGGATCCAGAACCCGTTACAAGATACAAACATAATTTGAAGACCTGATCTACCTAGAGCAATCTTTACCATGTTCTCTGCTATAGCAGAGCACATCGCAAGGATTCTTCTAGCTTCAGATCCTCGATGGTGGCCTTGCGGTGAACGCCGGCACGATGCTGCGCATAGCAGGACACACTTTTGTGCCTGACTATGGAATGCAGGCATGAGCTTGCTCTTCGGCGCGTCCTGCAAGCCCTCGATGAGCATCTCATGCTTACCAAGAACCTGCAGCATCACCTCGGGCCTCTACAACATCACCTCCAAACTCTCCTTGATTCTTCACTGAGGCACGGTATAAAGAGTGGGGGAGACACCTATACTTCGCAAGCATTCTTCTAGCTCCAAGCTTCTACAAACTTTTCTTCCTACGCTCTGGTGGACGGTTGCATGCCCATGGCATGGCCGGAACTTTACTCTGCAACTTCATAGCTCAGCAATGCTCGGTGCTTGCCTCCTTCAGCCTTACGGTGCTATTTATAGCCAAACCAGGCCTTGTATAGCCGGTGAAGTGATGACACTGTGATCACGTGATTGAGGGGTCCTGCAAACATGTGGATGATTAAAGACGATGTCCCTTTTCCCTGCCTTACGATGCCTTTGTCGCTGGTGCATCAATGATGCTTGAGGCTACTGCTGCATCACATGGCTACAGTACACCTCTTGATCAGTGGGTAGTTTGTCATTTTCTGGGTGGCAAGAGAATCTTCGACCGCTGTTGACCGGTGACCCTGCAGTCTACGGAGAAGATATGATTGACTCCGCGTCAGATAGCCCTGTGCCTCGTCACATCTACGGACGATGACGACGATTAAACGCACCCTTTACGGCTCTGCGTCTTCATTGCACCCGCTAGGCTCTGCGTCCTGGTGCACCCGCTATGGCTCTATACGTAAACAGACCTATTCCAATCAGCCTATATTTCTGTTCCCTGGGCAGAATGGTCGTAGGTTCGATTGAAGACCTCTCAGGGTAGGCGTGCCTCGCTGCTCTGCTAGATCAGTCTGGGTGCCTGGAGATCAGAAGCTTCACGTCTACGATTTCGTCGGGCCCCCGAGGTCGGTGTGCCCGCTACTTAGGTTGTCAATACCTTTGTACCATGGCTCCGCTGGATGGCTAGCAGCTATGTTGGTAGTCTGGACACCAAAACGACCTCCTGGAGGTCGGCGTGCCTTAATACCTAGGTCTTTCAATACCTCGGTATGTCTACAGCTCTGCCAACCTAGTTGGGCACCCTGGATGCGTGACCTTCCTGAGGTCGGTGTGCTTTTGTGGCCCTGCTAGCCTGCTCTGGACACCTAAGGATTTTACGTTGGGAATGAAGGCATCCCTGTGGGGTGCGCGCCTAATGGCCCTGCCAAGTATCTCCGAGTGCTTGGGCGCTTCTTGATTTGAGACCTTCCCAAGGTCGGCATGCCTCGGGTGCCTCTGCCAGACTCTTTGCAGCTATGCAGGATATCTGAATGTCTCTACACTCCAATCGATCAAGATCTACATATTCCCAAGGTTTCATCGTTGACCGTTTTGACTACTATAGAAGACCTTTTCATGTGATGCGTGTTTCAAGATCCTGCTAGGTATCCTTGGATACTGGACATTGCTGATTTGAGGCCTCTTTGAGGTCGGCACGCCTACAAGGCCTCCTTGAGGTCGGCCCTGCCAGACTCCTTGCAGCTATGCTAGGAGATCTGGGTGTCTCTACACTTCGTTCGATCAAGACCATGACTCTGTTTTTCTTCTCTTTTGAGCATCAAACCAGCCATGCTATCTGCTTCAATACTCGGGGACTACTCTACGAGAGCGTCTTCGACGCCCTCTTATTTTCTTCGTCGTACCAACCTGTTGGGAAACTTGTTTCTCATCACGTCGTTACTTGATCTACTTTTTCTTCTCTTTCCTTTCTCTTTTTGGATCATCATACTGGTCATCCTGCCCGCCACGATGCTCGGATACTACTCTATGAGTGCGTCCTTGACGCCCTCTGAATTTTTTCATCATCATTTCGATCTATTGGAAGTCCACTTCCTATAGGTCGTCACTCGACCTCTCTTCAATCGGCAAGACTAAAACAGGTCGGTTGCTAAGCTGGCTAGTTCTTTTTTCTTTTGGACCAACATGCATGCTATTCGACCTGTCGATAGCTCTACGACTTCGTCATGACCTTCTAAGGTCGCTGCGCCTACACATCACTCGGGGGCTTGTGAGACATGGGTAACCCTGGGTCCCCACCGACCAGGCTTATGGCCGTCCCCGACAAGTGGGTCCGGCCCACCAGAAGACCAACCAACCTGACAGTGGGCCCAACCGACCTAGTTGGTGGCCCACACGACCTTCTGAAGACCTTCCAGAAGATTCCCAGATGACCTTATCCAGAGCGACTTCAAGACTTGGCGTGCAAGACAAGATAGCGATGGATTCCAACAAACAGATCGACGTATATGGCAATGGTTGTAAACAACTAGATTTAGGTCTCTTGGTCGTAACCGATCAGGAGTCTGGGCACCGACCTTGTCCGCTGGCTAATATAAGACGGGCAAGGCGACCCCTTGTAACATCACACAATCCTTAAGCAATCTACACCGACAACTGGACGTAGGGTTTTACTCTCCGGAGGCCCGAACCAGTATAAACTCACCGTATTCTCTATGTTCTGTGTGCTCATGCTCAACCTTCGAGTTCTTAGCCCTAGATTCCACCCCACCAAACAAATAAACCACTGGGGTTGACCCCCTGTGGGCTGTTCAGATCTAAACCTCTGACAATCTCCTGTAATCTATCTTTCATATTTAAATTATAAAAATAATCTATATTAAAGGGTTGATATTTAATCAACATAACAAATAAGATACTTTGTACGTATATAAAAAGAGAGCCTCCTATGTAATGCTTCCATCAACTAGGGTCTGCTGCTACTTTCATCAATGGAACTAGGCCTCCTGCTATTATTCAACGGAAAGGTATGATGTGAACCGAGCATACCTCACTTGGTAAGGTTTATTGTGATGGAAACCTTGCAACTAGAGTTTGAGTTCTCGACTCTATTGCTGTTGTTCACGTTTTTCTTAATTTATTCTAGGGTTTAACCGGTGTTATACTTTCACTGGTAAGTGACGTACATATCGATAGCGAGGCATCAGTGGTGACTTCATTTCTCGAGGATCTGTTGGCTCAGTCTTTTAGAAGTGGTCATAGGGATAGGGTTGCTTACATATGTTTGTAGAGACGAGTGTGTGTATGTTGTGAACTTCTACATCTGTAATGTGTTTTGCAAAAAATGTGTTTTGTAGAGACGAGTGTGTGTATGTTGTGAACTTCTTATCAAAATATAATTTACTTGATTGTTGTTTGTGTATCATAACATATGTATAAAAAATTCATATATTTATATAATGTATTTTGTATAGAAAAATAGCTCAATTAGATCCATCACCATTTTTTTGCTAATGCAGTTGAACAGTTTGCAATGGTGAAAAAAACCTTATGTGAAATTAGATCGGGAAAGGAATTGTGGAACATCAAGACAAGAGTAACCATAGTGTGAAATGCAGCCTTACTCAATAGTGGTGAAGAATTAATTAAGTCTTGACATAACAGTAAATGTTGAGTTTGATTGTATTTTTCTATTATTTTTGGTTTACTAATTATTAATGATGATGTGAAATTAGGGAATTCATGGTGTTATCAGTAAGATACTTAGCATCAACCATAACATGGTTCAAGAAAAATAATGCAAATCATGAAACACATAAAACAAATAATGCATTCTGGTGGAACTGTTACAGGAAATGATCTGAAGAACTCTTATTTAATAATTATTCATTTACAAATAAGTTTCAAAAAAATTATTCATCTACAGATGATGAACTAACATATGCCACTTTAAATGCAAATATTTACATAGTTGAATTCCAAAAGATAGACCTCTAGTGCATCCATATACTCAAATTGTCGTGATAATTGCTACATTGGGACGCAAACTATAACAAAAAGACAAGAAACACTGAGATTTGTATCATATTGCGCTTGATATTTCAATAAAAACAAAGTTAGTGGTACTTATATTTTTTTAAGCATTATACAATACAATCTAAAATTGTATTTATTTCTCTCCCCATTTATGTTGACTAAATGCTAATTATATATTATATTTATAGTTCACGTTGCAAAATTTTTGAACCTTATTAGGACGCACCTAAAAAAGTAAACAACAACTTCTGTCTAATAACTAAACTAAAGTACTAGCCCGTGCGGACGCACGGGTTAATGGACTAGTGGAGACTAATATGATAGCATCACACAAACCGTGATATGAACAAAGAAAAGTTTGTGTCATCAAATACAAAACTTAGATAGCACACGACTACATTGTCAACAAGAATTGTAGATCCCAGTTCTGGAATAAGAATAAAAATAAAGGTTTTTTTATTTTCTCAAACAAATAGCCCAAGAAGAGGATCCAAGATAAATCCTTGATACAAACAAGGTAATACACTTTTTTTTCCAGGTAAAACAAGGTAATACACTTAATGATGTCCCTTTGTCAGACAGAGATATCAGTTACCCTGTTCTTGTGCTGTGTTTAGGAGTTCTTGTGTTTCCTTCACTAGAGAAGCGAGAGACCTCGCTGGCTTGATGACATCACGATCATTCCCAGCAAAGAGCATGCAGTTGTCAACCTCCGACATGGTTCCTAAAGCCTGGGTCAGTGCTTCCTTGAAATTATGTTCGTTGAAATGAAGGACGCTGCTGGGCTTGGCTAGAATCATGGCTATAACCGCCTGACAGGTAAGCTTTGTGTAGCGAACATGGCCTCATATGCCATTAGTTCAAGTTTGATTTTGGTGATTCATGACAACATGATCATTGGGACTAACCTTATTGTTTTAGCATGTCTTTGTAGACACTTCTAGGTCCCAAGGATGCAAGAAAACCATATGCCAAATTGAGAAGATAGTGTATTTTTCAAGGGTCAAAACCGAGCAAGAAAAGGAAGCGTCGGTGCAATCGTCGGACGAGTTGGTACACAGGGTCAAACCCTAGGTACCGTCGGATGAACCGACGGTCCATTATTTAGTAGCGTCGGACGAGTTGCAGAGGAAGAGCAAGGAAGACAGTAGCACCGGATGATCCGACGGTCTGAGTGGGGATCCCGTCGGTCTATCCGACGCTCAGTTTGAATTCATACAGAGACGCGCCAAGACGAAGCCTTCAGCACCGGATGATCCGACGCCTTGGACAAGGAGAAGCGTCGGTCTATCCGACGGTCGATTGGAAGCTAACAGAGGCGACTTGAGCGCGGAGTCTTCAGCACCGGATGATCCGACGCACCGTCGGTGCATAGCGTCGGAGCAGTTGTGTCAGAGAACCTCAACGGCTAAGTGACGTGGGAGGGGCACCGGATGAACCGACGCCGTGGAAAATATAGCGTCGGATCATCCGACGGTACCTTTTTCAGTGGCCGTTAGCCAACGGCTAGTTTGATGCCTTGGGCTATTTATACCCCCTCCACTCACCCATTTGAGGTGGTGGGATTGTGTGGAAGTGCAGGAGAGTTCAAGACACCTAGAAGATCATATCCAATCCATCCAAGTGCTTAATTGCTCATCCATAGACTTGCATATGCTTAGTGTATGTGCTTAGTGCTAGGCTTAGCTTAGAGCTGAGTGAGTGCAAGGTTGTGCCAACCTTGTGAGGTGATTCTTGAGTGAATCCAGTTGTACAAGGTTCGCCGGAAGCCTTGGGGCCTAAGTGGCTCACCGGCAATCGTCATCGACCCTCCGGCTTGGTGTGGAGCGGCGAGGACACTTTGTGCGGGGGACGTGGAGACCCCCTTCCTTGGTGGAGAAGCTCCTTAGTGGAGGCGGCATCAAGGTGACCAAGGGAGCTTGACAAGTGCCTAAGTGGCTAGCCTTTGTGGCAAGTCAAGTTGGTGCTCTTGGGAGAGACTTGGTGACCGAGAAGCAATACTCTTGTGTGAGTGCTTCAACAACGTGGACTAGGGGTGGCTTAGTGCCTACCGATACCACGGGATAAATCGCGTGTCAAGAGTTTGCTTCCTCTCATCCCCTTTACGTTTCCGCATTTACTCTATTGCAATCTTTGCTTGCCTTTACTTTCCTAGAGTAGTATCTTGCTAGGAATGGCTATAGGTTGCAAACCTTGTTTTGGGATGTGAGTTTCACACTAGAACAACCGTAGTTGCACATATAGATAGTATGTTCTAGTTTACTTTTGTGTAAAATTTAGTGAGCCATAGGTTAAGATTTTAAGTTGCCTAATTCACCCCCTCCCCCTCTTAGGCTAACGGGCATCCGATTCCTTACACTTTGCTACTCTCAAACACTCAGCCGTGCATTGTTTGTTTACTTTCAGTATCTCTTTGAGCTTCTTCGCAAGTGCTGCATCTTCAGGGGTGGATTGAGCAAAATCTTCTCTACTGATCACATTTTCGTTGCATATCACCACGACAAGGGATAACATGGCTGCCATAAACTTTATTTCCTCGTATCGCTTTTCATCCCCCTGAGTGTGCGGCTGTATAATATCAGCTTTTTCTGGGGGCTGGTTTTCGCAAAATTTCACGAGGCATACCATGGTTGCCAGACATGACCTTTCCTCGTAATGCTTTTCATCTCCCTGAGTGTGAGGCTGTACATATCCTGGGTGCTGGATTTCCACAAAATTCTCTGCTGCATCTACATTTGTTCCCATTTTACTAGATAGTATTTGATCGAGCACCTGCAACAAACATAATTTAGCGCAAAGGATTAGCAATATTGATGAAACTCATCTCTAGTTGAAGAAGGATGCCAGTTTTTATCTGAACGTAAATTATTGAATTAGTTAAAGAATCACTTGAACAAATTAAGATGTTCCCTTGTAATTTTGTACTTATACCTTTTTACTGCAAGTACCTGTTTGCATGCTAAGAAAAAAAATTAATATTACAATTGTAAATAATCTTACTGAAATGGCATACAATTTGAATTAGAAGGGATATTAATTCTGACCCAACTATATGTGTCTCGGCTGTTAGTGCAGAAAAAAAAATCTACACCGGAGAAGTGAGAGAAATTAATTGACATCAGAGAAATAAGATCAAAAGAGATGCAGAGGCAGAGGAAGCACAAGCGAGTTGTTCTTAATGAAAACTTTTGTTCTAATTTCTAAACAACAATAGGCAGATGTACTGAGGTAGCGAGTTACCTTGGTCAATAGGTTTATCACCTCTTGCTTAGAAACACTAACATCTCTTGCAGTGATAAGGGGAAGCAATCTGGCGATTGCTTCCCCTGCTTTTCCCCTCATCAGCCTGGTGGCAATTTCCCTATCTGCTTGTTCCACACGAACTAGAGTACTATTTCTGGGCGCTTCCTCAAGGAAGATGAATAGCAGGGCCTTGAAAAGATTGTTAAACTCCAGCGTTTTGAAAGAATCATCAAAGGCTAACGCCGTCAGGATCTCCAGGGCTTGTCCATGCAGTTCTTGGGCAGCTCCGCTGTCAGTCTCCAAAATAGCCATCAGATTGCTGACAGCTTCCGCGGTACTCGCAAGCTCCTGGCGCAGCCTTGTGGCGCCATCCCCAGGGCAGGTAAGTACCCTGCTTATCACTGTGAGTGACTTTCCTAGTATTTCAACCATCGTGTCGTCATCCCAAACATCATTGCTGAGGAAGTCGTGGCTGCGTAGTGGTGATGTGATCGTATAGAGCAGCCATTGGTGCCTGCTTATCTCTGTACAGTTTACCTTGTCTTGTATGAGCCCCTCAAGAATCACTAGGCCTTGAGAAATCAGTTCTTTGGCTCCTCTAGATTTATAGGTAAATCTCCACTCCTCTATATCTTTCTGAATTTGTTTAATACTAGTTGTCTGTTTTCTCTGGGCTAACCCGGCAGATGATGCACTAACGACTTGTTCATGGTCAGTTTTGTTTTGGATCCGCACTGATATGTGGGCACCATGTTGATGGACGGATGTTTCCAGCTGGGACCTGCTCTGTTCATCAGGATTTTTGTCCGACGACGGACAGGTAACTTGTGGCCCACAAAGTAGGGAACAAATGCATTGTAGTGTACCCGGGAAGTCTGTTAGGTAGAGGTCACGAGCAAGATGTGCTAGAATCCTTGCGGCGCGCTCTCTGTTCTCGACGATGTTACCAGCTTTGCCGCTCCGACCAATCATGCTGATCAGATTCTGAATAGAGCTCCTGGAAGATAGTATCTCCTGTCGTACAGATATAATATCTTTGTTATCAAGGAGCTTGTCTAGAAGCCTTGCTCCCCATTGATGGTCATCATCCCCAGATGCAGACTCGAGTAACCCAACAGCGTATGTGATCAAGTTCCAGTTGCTGGGCAACTCCCCGTCCTCGTTAAACTTCCTTGTTTCTAAACTGTACATTACAACTGCCATTGGGCTCCAATTCTCATGTCCAAACTCTTTTTTCGTCACTTTTGCCACTTGCAAAACTGAAAAATGTAATATTGCGTAAAGATTAGACCAGTATATTACGAACAAACTCTGGAACAGAACTAGAGCATAGAAGATGTCCAGTGCGGCGGCCAGTTTTGTTCTGTTTGCAGCATCTCCATCCGCATCGCCATAATCTCGATGTACAAGACGCCACACGGAGATCCCCAGGCTCAGATATGGCGTAATATTTAAGGCCACTCCTGAAAGACACAGGAGCAAAATAAACTTAAGCAAATACGCTATAAGCAGCCAGATTTTATGGCGCCTGGGCACGACGATCCATTTCTGATGCCCGATAACACGAATGACTTGTTCCTCTTGCATATAGATTCCTCTTTTAAACTCATTGTCAAAATTGTCCACCACCCTGTTCAAGTATGTTGGGTGATTAGGTAGTGGATAAGATTGAGTGCCGACCGAAAGAGATTACTGTTTGGGGAAATAGTAGATTGATTAATGAGGGTACAAGGGAGTACATTATATAGGCAAGGATCGGTCTAGGGTTTATACAGGGCCGTCCCGGGAAAAACTAGGGCCCTGTTCGTACTCTAAAGTGAGGCCTAAGAACAATAAATAATGTATATGGTATGATGTATATATGCATAGCAATGGCATGCATGAGTACAATTTTTTTTCCTTTTTCTTAAGCTTTTGGCCATACTTTTTAACAACAATTGACATGATTTTTATCTTGGAGCACTAGAGATGTCTAGACTCTAGACTAATTGAGGAACATATACAAAAGATGAAATGTACAAAAATAAAGGACATGCATCAAACAAACAAAGAAGCTACTTGATGAAATCATCATTAATGTTTTTTAACAAACTGGGTAGGAGAACTGCTGAGTATATAATTAAAAAAAGTCACAGCGACGAAGGAAGAAGGCATCATCATCAATTATAAATTTATAATTGTATCTTGTTCCTGTTGTGCGAGTAACTGAGCACATCAACGTCCTCCACTGTACAAGGCTTCAATGACGAGACTGCAGACAGCAGGTGATCATTTGGGAGAAGGCTTGGCTGACGCCGCCTAATCTCACACGCGCCGGAGTCACGGCAACACAGACGAAAGAAACTCAGCACGCTCTTTTCGGTAATGTAACATGCAAGCAGCAAACAACGTCTGGATTAGGAAAGGAGATCAACGGGCTTAATGAACTGCACAGCTGAAAATTGAGGCCCCTGAAAATCTGAGGCCCTGTTCAGGTGCACCGGCCGCACGCCCGTCGGGACGGCCCTGGGTTTATACAATACACCCAATCAACGGAGATCCTTGCCTAACCTCTAATCAATCACCAGAAAACGCTAAGGCGCCAGCCGCCTAGTGGGCGCCACGACCCATATGACCGACCCCATTAACCCTTAATAGCCCATGCTAACACCCTCCGCAGTCGGACCGTTAGCCATCGCACACGTTTAAACTGGTCATGAATTCGGTGAAGACGGAGGACAGACAGGAGACCCTTGGTGAAGACATCAGCATACTGCGAAGCTGTGGGCACTTGCAGAACATGAAGATCACCAATGGCAACCCATTCTCAAACGAAGTGAAGGTCAATCTCAATGTGCTTGGTGCGTTGATGCTGGACGGGGTTGGAAGACATGTAGACGACACTGATGTTGTCGCAATACACCAATGTAGCCAGGTGAAGAGGGGCGTGGAGCTCCTGAAGAAGCTGGCGCAACCATGTGGCCTCGGCAACACCATTTGCTACAACACGATACTCAACTTCAGCGCTAGACCTGGAGATGGTGTTCTGACGCTTGGAGGACTAGGAGACGAGATTTTTTCTCCAAGGAACGTAACATAGCCCGAGGTGGATTTGCGAGTGTCAGGGCAGCCAGTCTAATCAGCATTAGTGTACACCACAAGGGCGATCGCTGTAGATGGTCGCAGCTGAAGACCAAGATCAAGAGTGCCACAAATATACCGAAGAATCCGCTTGAGAGCAGCAAGGTGAGGTTCCCGTGGCACATGCATATGGAGGTAGACCTACTGCATGGCATAGGCAATGTCTGGCCGAGTGAATGTCAACCACTATAAGGCACCAGCGAGGCTCCGAAAATCAAAGGCATCCGCAGCAGCCAAGAGCACTCCATCTGCTGCAGCAACCTTGGGATTTGTGTCAACTGGTGTTAGACAAGGCTTGCACTCAGCCATCCCAACGCGATCAAGAAGCTTCACCATGTACTGCTTCTGAGAGAGGAGAAGACCGTCGCCCGAGCGCTGAACATGAATACCAAGGAAGTGATGCAGAACACCAAGATCCTTCATGGAGAATTCCTGCTGTAGGGTTGAGATGATCGGGTGCAAGAGTACTGCAGAAGAGGTCATGAGGCCGATGTCGTTAACATAAAGCAGAAGGTAGGTAGTGTCTGATCCATGCTGGTAGACGAAGAGCGAAGTGTCGGACTTGGCCTCAACAAAGCCAAGGGAGAGCAAGTATGTGGCGAAGCGACTGAACCAGGAGCGAGGAGCTTGCTTCAACCCATAGAGAGACTTGTTCAGAAGGCATACATAGTCTGGGTGTGCAAGATCATCAAAACTGGATGGCTGGGTGCAGTAGGCGGTCTCAGACAGAGTGCCATGGAGGAAGACGTTCTTCACATCGAGCTGGTGCACAGGTCACCAACAGGAGAGAGCCAAAGAGAGAACTGTATGGACGGTGGATGCTTCACCATGGGGCTGAACGTGAAGCCCCAGAGGAACCAGTGCACCTTGTACCACTCCAGTGTCCCGTCAGCTAGGAACTTCTGCTAGAAGATCCACTTGCCCATGACCACATTGGCATGTGGCAGACGCGGCACAAGATCCCAGGTGTTGTTCTGTAGGAGGGTGGCATGCTCCTCCTCCATGGCAGCACACCATGCACGTAGGGCTAGATATCGAGCCCGACTCGGCTCGTTATGGCTTGGCTCGTTATAGCTCGGCTCGTTACGGCTCGGCTCGTTTTAGCTTGTTATCTTAGTGAGCTAGAAACTCAGCTCGGCTCATCTCGTTAAGAAGCTCGAGCTGGCTCATTAAGCTCATGAGCCATCTCGTTAACAATAATAAATTGAAAAAATCACAACCAACAAGTAAGTATGGAATCAACAAATGCAATATGTTTATAAGCCAACAAACCATGAAACCAAGTAGTCTACAAGCAATCTAGTACTTCAAAAAAATTACCACTTTGTCTACTCCGGCAACAAGAAATAAGCTCGTTTGCTAGCTCCTACTCTGGCTCGTTAGGCTCGCAAGCAGCTTGCCACCCAACTCAAGCTCGGCTCGTTATCGTAGTGAGCTAAAACATGAGCTTGGCTCGGTTCAAATTTACTAACGAGCCAAGCCGAGCCGAGCCACTAACGAGCGAGTTCGAGTGAGCTAACGAGATTCGAGCTTTTTGTCCAGCCTTACCAGCACGGGTCGGTGAGAGCACCATGGTAGGTACAGGGCACCGGAGACAACACCGTGGAATGGAATAGGGACAAAACATGGAAGCCACACTTCGCACGCGTCGCCATGCATGGAGTGCTGGTTGACCACAGGCCAAACAATGGCAGTACCCTTAGGAAGGGGCGTCGTGGGTGGCAGAGGCGGTGGAGACGGTACCATTGGTGGCGGCACGGCCGCGACAGCTGGACGTTCCCGACGCGCGTAGACGCTGGAGATGATGCGCGTCAAGACCGGGAGCAAGGGGAACCCGAGCGGGGGTCCACGCGGCTTGATGACAGAGGGCGCCAAGGTCTGTACCAACAGGAATGCCGGTGGCAGGCCGCACGGCCCGACGACAGGGATGTCGTGGCCAGTCGTAGTGCCAGAGGAACATAGGGGAGTCGAGGCAATGTGGCTGCACGTGGTGCATGGGAGGGTGATGCAACGGGCGACATGGTCACACGTGGCACTGGCGAGGACGCGACAGGGGCCGCGCGTCCACAGAACAACCAGCAAGATCAAACTCAATAGATCAATTATTGTCGATAGTGAACTGGCGAACAGAAATCAGATTCTTAATAATTTGTGGAGACACAAGGATATTATTAATAAGCAAATAATGTGGTAATTTAGTAGAGCCACTGCCAACTACGGGAAGTAGAGAGCCATTTCCGACAACAATAGATGAAGGAGTAGGATACCACAGATAAAAAGAATGTGAAAGATTGCTAGAAGAAGGTGTCATGTGGGAAGTAGCACCTGAGTCGAAGTACCAGTCGTTGGACAGGGGCTGATTCAGCGTCGCCGTGTCGAACGCGGAGGCTAGCAACTGCTGGTCCCAGTAGAGGAGGCCAACCATGGGGTTGTAGAAGCCCGGTGGCGCCCATTGGCCGACCCTCTCGGCCGATGAGGAGGGGGCCGCAGGGAGCTGCAGCGGCTGCTGCTGTTGCTGTGCAACGAAGGCCTGCTGGTGCTGGGGGTGAGGTGGAAGTGGTGCCAGAGGAGGGTAGGCACTAGGCCACATGTGGATGGTGCTTGTCCATGGGTTGTAGATGGAGGGCCAATTGGTGTCCGACGCATGGGACTTGGTGTCGAGCGCAAATTGCTACTGGGCGCCAGAGGACGAGCGTTGGCCACCTGCCTGCCTGCCGTTGCCACTGTTGCCACCGCCATCACCACCGCGCTTGCTGCGGCGGTTGCTGTTGTTGCCCTTGGAGTTGTCAGCGCTCCCGGAGTTCGAGCCGCCCTGCTGAGTAGGGTTGAAAACGGACGGTTTTCATCCCGTTCCGTTCCGACCGTTTTTCTACATTATGATTTTGCTCCCGTTTTTACCGAATTATGAAAAATTGTCAGATTTAATTAATTTTAATACCATTTTTATTATTTTGTAGTAGTTTACTTTCATAAATGTAGAAAAAATCCCGTTCCGTTCCGACCGTTTTTCTACATTTATGATTTTGTGTTCGACCTTTTTCGACCGTTTTCATCCCTACTGCTGAGCAGGCTTCTGGGACGTCTTGGTGGAGGCGGTGAGGGCGACGGTCAGGGTGGACTGGCGGCCCTCGAGGGTCAGATCCTCCAGGGTGAGGTCATCGCGGGCCTCCACAAAGGAGGGGAAGGGACGAGCATGACGCAGCAGGGACCTGACAATGGCGAAGTGCTCATTGAGGCCAAAGATCACATCGAGAGTGCAGTCCGTGATGACCTCTCCAAGGGCGCCGAGATCGTCAGCCATCTTCTGGAGGCGGCGGTAGTCTCGGTGATAGAGAGATCACCCTGCACGAAGTTGTGAAACTTCATCTCCAGCTGGATGGCGCACATCTCTCGATTGCCAAAGAATTGTGACTCCATAGCGAGCCACGCGTCCCTTGCAGTGGAGCCTTGGGAGGGGACGATCTCGGCGAGGTCCTCAGAGAGTGCACTGAGGATCCAGGACTGGACAACATAGTCCATCCGCTCCAAATCCGGCGACGGGACCGGGGTGTCAAGGCAGACATGGTCCTGCAGGGAGAACATGCCGAGGGTCAGCATGAACTGATTGCACCAGCAGTTGAAGTTGTCGGAGTTGACGTCGAGGACGATGGACACATGCTCTAGATGTTGTTGATGGTGACCACCTGGGCATGGAGATTCAGGAGGGCGGCGGCCTCCTGGAGAAGCATGGCGGCATGGAGATTGCCCGGGGCGACGAACTCGGGCTTGATGTGTTGAGGGTCGACGAGCGCGGTGGCGGCTGCGGTGTGCTCCTTCTCGGCTTGCTCGAGACGGGCGATGGCGCGTCGCGTTCGTTGGCGGTGGCGGCCGTGGGCGTGTTTGAGGCGGGCGAGAGCCACTTTGTGCGCCTCCTCGCGCTCCTTGATGAGGGCATTGGCCGCCTCCTAGGCATGGTGGCGATCGATCTCCTCCTGCTGGGTGGAGGTCTGGGTGTCGCCGGCCTTGGGATCGGCAGCCTTGGGGGAGTGAGGAGGCGTGGGAGACATGGCGCTAGGGGGGGAGGGGGAGGAAGGCGCTGCACGGCGAGGGCCGACGCGCGAGCGTGGCGCAGCGAGGGGCTGGCGCATGCTAGGGCAGCGGAAGTCGTGGAAGCCACAACCTTCGTGAAAACCCGTGCAAACCACAGTAAAAAAGTTTTCTAAATTCACTAAAAAACATACGTGTAGATGATATGATGATACCCAACCTTATAAATATCTTGTCCCAACTCGACTTCGTTTGTGAGATATAAAAATAACAAATTTCTTAGTCGACTTGGGATAAGATATTTTAAAAAATTGTGTATTATCATATCATCTTCATGTGTGATTTTTTTTGGTGAATTTAGATAATTTTTTGCTGCAGTTTGCACTAGTTTTCACGAAGATTGTAGTTTCCACCTGATACATGACAACAATGCAAATAGAAACATGACAACAATGCAACTGTTTAGTTCGCAAAATTTTCACCAACTGCAATCTTCGAACACTAATTAGGAGTATTAAATGTGGATTAATGACAAAACCCATTTCATAACCCTCGTGCTACATTAAACAACTTCTAATGAACAAAACGGGACAGCGATGATCAAGATAGAGGCCTAATTTAGGAAGGATCAAGATAGAGGCCTGATTTAGGAAACCAGCTACAGAGCACCACCCCCGCCGTCCTTTTTTATTAGTCGTTTCGAAATTGTGCCCTCCTCACAGACACGAATTTCTAGCGACTGTTATTACGGGATAGAGTAGTACGACGTAAGTGTTGTAAGAAGAACAGAAGCTCAGTTATACCTGCATGCCATCACGATGCTGAGTAGAGTGAGAACCGAGAACTCCTTTATCCGCAGGTCGCTGACGAAGCCGCCGAGGAGCACCACGGTCGACCACAGCAACGCCAGGGTCCCCAGACCACGTGTGATGTTCCCTGTGGCCGTCAGTAGCTTCACGTAGTGATTGATCAGCTCTTCAGGCCTTCCGACGGCCTCTCGCATGATTCCTCTCTTCCTCAGCTCGATCCGGAATAACCAGATGCTTTCAATGGGATTACCCGGCCCTAGCCTGCAACACCGGCACCATAGCCTCCGAGGCATGGCGCCGCCTGGTGATCAGACGAGTTGGACGAAGCAAGAGGAAAAGGCGGACGAAGACGGCGAGTGCCACGGGAGGTGGTGTGCAGCGTGTGTGTGTGGGTGAGCAAAGATATTGGACTGGATAACGAGTCAGCTCAGCTAGGGAAAGGAGGAGCTCGGGTGGCGTTGGGATCTCGCCGCCGGGGACGAGGAGATCAGACGGCGTTGGGATCGCGGGCAGGAGGAGCGCCGCGGAGAGTGATGGCCGCTAGGCCAGAGTTGCCGCAACCTCGGTTTGCTGCTGATGGTGGCGTGTCGCCGCAGCCCTGCCGGAGACGAAGACGGCACTGACGACGACATCTCCACGGCACTCGCATTGAGCCTGCAGGCTGCAGCAGCTAGTCGCTCATGAGCTCGACGTCCGCCACCGCCGTCGTCCCGTTCCCTCCCCACTTGTGCGCGGCGACGTCGCTGCTGCCGGCAGTGCTTCGTCTTCTACTCTGACGGCTGCGGCTACACCCAGCGTGTGGTCAAGAACGAGAAAGACCGAGAACCACAGGAGATAAGGAAACATGGACGATCCCGTCCCTCCAATCAAATATTAGGTGTAACGGAGTTGCTAGCGTCCGGACGTCCGATCCGGGGGCTAGCAACGGACGGGTCCGCAGCCGTCAGATCAAGGTACTGTAGCTGTCAGATCTCCTTAAAGGGAAAAAATTACTACCGCAACATCACATCATGTTGCAAAAAATTCCCACCGGAACATCACACCGTGTTGCACGCAACATCACCCGGTTACAAAAATCTGCTGCAACACTAAACATTATTTCATGCAACATTTGCTAAAATACAGTGAAACATTGAGATGCACATGTCGCAACATGAAAAAGTAGCAGCTCAAACACGAAAACAAATGTTGCAACATCATCAAAAGAATAATGAAACATCGCAAGTCACTTCATGCAACATCAAAAAACCTCGAATGAAACATAAATTCCCACCGCAACATCAGACCATGTTGCAAGCAACATCACCTTGTTACAAAAATCCGCTGCAACACCGAACATTTTTTCATGCAACATTTGATAAAACACAGTGAAACATTGAGATGCACATGTCGCAACATGGAAAAGTAGCAGCTGAACACGAAAACAAATGTTGCAACATCATCAAAACAATAATGAAACATCTCGAATCACTTCATGCAACATCAAAAGGCCTCGGATGAAACATCTCAGATCGCTTCGTACAACATCGAATAGCACCCGATGAAACATCTCAACTCGCTTCATGTAACATCGAAAAACACAGACTGGAATCCAGCCACGAGCAGACGCGGAAGGCAAGGGTGGTCTCCTCCTCGTCCGCGTCGTCGTCGAGGTATTCGGCCCCGGACGCCAAGGAAGCGTAGCCGCCGCCGTCGCCGCCAGGCGTGGAGGGCAGAGGCGACAGGCGGAGCACAGCATGGAGAGAGAGCCCGAGCGGGGAGCGGGACCAGGAGAGCGCGACGAGGTCGAGGTGGATCTCGTAGACGGAGGCCGCGAGGCTGGGACCCGCCCCCGCAGCACCCGCGCCCGAGGATGGCGCCCCCGCATCGGCAACGGGCGGGACGACGCGCCCGCATCGACGGACGCGCGGCTGCTCGCCTCTGCCCCTCCGGCAGTAGAGGAGCCCGGGCCCAGGTCTAACGCGTCTACCGGTGCAGATCTTGGGCGGATGGCGCTCTAGCGGCCGGGCGTAGGTGCGACGCAGCCCACAGGGAGGAGCAAGCGCGACGTGGCGGCGCTAGCAAGGAGCAGGCGCGCGGCCAGTAGAGAGGAGATGCTGGTGGGCGGCTCGGCGGGCAGTGCGACATGGCAGCAGTAGAGTATAACCTACAGTAGAGAGAGAAAGCAGTGCACAGACGGCAGTGTTACGGCAGCAGCAGAGGCAGAGGAGCAGTTCGCTGCAGGGGCCAAGCAGCCCGGCCCCGGCGCCGCCGCCGTGGGAGCATCACGGAGGGGCAGGAATGGCGTGGGAGTGGAGGGTGGGTGAGATGGAGACGAATGAATGGTGAGGGTCCGTCCGTCGGAGGAGGATAAGATTGAGGTGGGGCCCGCAGTTGATTTTTCCTCCTCCAGCCACGTGAACCGTCCGGAGGAGAGACGTGCGTCCGGACGTCCTACTTCAAGCATTACCGTAGGTGTAATTATCTGATCCAAAAAATGTGATCCCTTATTATCTCACGCCTGCATGTTTTTATATACGTTTCCATATTTTCTCTTCAATGGACCAAGTCTCATCTTATGATAAGACAATAATTGCAGTATGCGTATACTATATATCTTAGGTTTCGTTTAGTTTCCAAAATATTCTGCAACCATCCGTTACATCAATCTTCAAACACTAATTAGGAGTATTAAATGTGGATTAACGACAAAACTCATTTCATAACTTCCGGCTCAAATCTCGAGATGAATCTAACGAGCATAATTATGCCATGATTAGACAACGTCATGCTACACTAAATAATCTCTAATGACGGGTTAATTAGGCTTAATGGATTTGTTTCTTGATTTCTGTCCATCTGTGTAATTAATTCTTTAATTAGTCTATGTTTAAACCTCCTAATAAATCTTGAAAAAGTAGCCCAAAAATTTCTCCCGACTAAATAGACCCTTATTATTTATTACCTTTTGTACATTACCCGTGTTATTGCATTGGGTCACCTGTAACTAAAAATTCTACATATATTACAGCTCAATACATGCTTCTTAATCAGATGGTGCATGAGTTTACTTTTGAACTGTGCTGTGCAGCTAGCATTATCTAAACATGTCCGGACATAAACATCCACATAAACTGAATCTCAAAATGCAGATCCGCAGCATGATTAGGTAAAACATCCACATAAACTCATTCATGGAGACAATGTGCTCCCAATGTGCTCCCAAGAATATGCAACCTCGGCGCAGAGATCACAGAGATGCCTATGCAAAGCCCTTCGAAGAAGACTAAGACTGCGTTTGGCACAACTGTGGCTGTGAAACATCTCCGACTGTGGCTGGTGGAGCGGATTCTCTGGTTAAGCTGAAACCGTTTTATGAAAACGTTTGGTAAAACAGCTTCTTTCGGCTGTGTAACATGAATAGAAGGGTGAAATCACTGGTAGTGAGAGGGGCTTTAGTCCCGGTTGGTAAAGGGAATAGGTCTCTCAAGTCCAACCGGGACTAATGATGAGAGACAAAAGGCCCTCCCTTTAGTCCCGGGTGAACCAACCTGGACTAAAGGGGGGCACGCCAGCGCCTGCGCCCACCCCCTTTAGTCTCGGTTGGTAATACCAACCGTGATTAAAGGGTCTCGTCTCTATTTTTTCGATTTGAGCGTATATTCTAATTGTTGTCTTACCCGTACATGTACGTATACATATTTCCACTTAACATCTATGTATACCTGTCTATATATATACCACATACGCACTTAGACTTATATATCTACATATATAAACTTAGAAATATACACATCAAAATAGATAGTATTTATACATCAAAATATCGTTCACTTCAAATTTCTAGTCTCTACTGAATTTTTTAGATCCATCATAATGATGTTTTCCTGCTGGATTAACCACCTCCTCCAAGAGGAGTCCCAAGAGACTTTCTTGAATCGTCAAAAGACGATCCTTCTGAATGACCTCGTCCTTAACCATATCCATCTGTAATATGCAAATATGTTAATATATTACACCTAACAATTAAATATAGAAGCGGTTAGGAAATGATGTATTATTAATAGGTTTATTTAATTAACTTACATTATAATTTCCGGAGTTTGCACTTGCCAAACATCGTATGTGCTCACAGATAGGGATGGAAACGGATAGTAATTCGGATACCATTTTTTAGCCGTTCTTTTTTGATTTTAGCTAAATTAGACATAATATTTTGTATTCAAAAATTTATATTCTTGTTCTTGGCATTGTGCTTGTTAAGATTCATACAAAATAAACCCCAAATGTGTGCTATATTTTGATCAAATGATGAAAAGAAATTCGGATTCGGATTCGGATTCGGATACGGATGTTTTTTCACCTTTTCCTCTATTGAAAGCAAATAATCCATAAAAAAAATTGTAGCTAATTTTTTTATTTTTTCCAGTAATTAACTGGTTATAATGCATAAAAAATTAACACCAAATTTATTTTATTGTGATCTAAAAAAATCAATCTATGATACTATTCGGATGTTTTAGTTCCATCCCTACTCACAGACATAGTATCCACATAAATTATTTCCTTGTTCCTGTCTCAAATACTAAAGTGGATAGGAGAAAATGTTATGAAATATAAGTGTGATAAAATTTAAATTTTCTCAATCTGAAGTTGTTATTTGGATTACGTACCGGATAATCAGTATAGAATGTAATTGTTGGGTTAAATTGACCTTCTTTCTCTACAATGAATTTTTCCCAAGCTCCGAGGAAAATTAATGAAAGATAATGTGTTAGTAAAAGCAATATATATATATATATATATATATATATATATATATATATATATTGCATTAAAAAGAACGTCTTAGATAGAATTATTACTCTTGAAATAGATTTTGAAGGTCTTGGTAACCTGCGGGGTTTTTTCTCAATGAATCCCACGCCATGATGCTGCTATTGTCGACTTGAATTATCATAAGAATCCAGTGGAAACTGTATATACATGGTCATAATACTCATACAAATTAGAACTAAATAGAATTAGCAAGGACAATTAGATGGCAATCGCACATACTTGCAGCTGTAAGGTAGTAGTATGAGATTCTTATCATGAAACTTAGACAAGGTCCTATAAATTGTCGCGATTGTTGTGTCTGGTTGATGCTTGACCTCAAAATCGTTGACTTTTGATGGGTTCATGAAACCAATTCTGTTGGCAATATTCTTTTTTTGCATCTCTTGTTTTTGCAGGCTACCAAAAATTAAATTCAAAGTTAATTAGTAGATCCACATACAAAATAAATTTATTAATAAACATAAAAAAATACGGCACTTACAGACACCAAGCGATGATAAGATTGGTATTCAGGGCGTCTAGATGGTAAACTTCATAAATATCTTTGAAGTCCAGCCAGACCACCTTGTTGCCTTCACTGGCAAAATCTTCCGGTCTAGCAAGTATACCTATGGTATCTACGCCTTTCGCTGATTGCCGCATGTACCACTCATGAAATTTGTACATCTTAGGTGAGAGCTTAAGTACCAGTTCTGTCCGGATAAGAGGTTTTCCTAGCTGAAAGGGCCATCTATACTCGAAACTTGGATCCCGGGGTGGTTCTTCATAGCCGAGTGCAACACTTATAGGCATCCCTGATTGTTCCATGAAATCAAGGACCTGCACTACTTGTTGTGTAGGCATTTCTGCTAGAGCTCGTTCCTTTGCATTGAGGCCGGAGGCAACGTAAGTCTGTTTGCTCATCGACGCATCTGTTTTCTGCTCCAGCTTCTTTGCACGAGTACCTTCTTTAGACGACGTCAACACCATTATGGGCATCATTTTCTTGCTGTTTTCACTCATTAGTTTGAAAAACCCAAGTTTGCCCGGATCTACTTTTTTGGTCTTCTCGAGCTCCCTCCGTTGCTATTTTGTATTCAGATTGTTGAAAAATTCATGCACATGTTGGGCACCGATCGTCGTTTTTCCTTCTTCTGTCGTCTCCCATGCTAGCTTCCTTTTCCTGATAGGCTCAACCATTTTCTCTATCATTGGTGGTTTTTTCTGCGTTGGTGGTTGTACTGGGTTGGAAGACTGTGCTCCGGGGGGTTTTTTGGTTGTGCTCTCGTGGCTTGGTGATTTTTTCTGCTTTGGTGGTTGCACTGGGTTGGAAGACTATGATCCAACGGTTTTTTTGGTTGTGCTTTCGTGGCTATGTGGTTTTTTCTGTGGTGGTTTCACGGTTTTTTCTGATGTGCTTTGGTGGCTGGGCGGTTTTATCTGCGGTGCTTTGGTTTTTTCTGCTTTTTTGGAGGTGATTCGGGATTGATGTCATTATCGTGGCTGGAGCTCGCACCTCCGGAATTGAATAATGGTTCTTGTGTAGACGGTGAGCGAGGTGATATTGAAGGTCGTGAGGACGGCCTCGGAGATGACGATGGTCGCGGCTGCGGGGGATCTGTAGGAGGGATTGATCCCTCCGTCTGGGGGATTATAATGTAACGTTTGGGCCACAATATGATACCGTGAACCGCATCCTTGAGTGTCCTTTCCCCATCACCTCCTGGGATGTCTAGCTCTAGATCTTCAAATTGTGGCTGACAAATCTCCTCCACAGCAATCGAGGCGTAGCCGGGTGGAATCAGCATGCCGTGGCTAGTCTGTCCAGGAAAATGTGCAAAAGCACTTTCGTACGCCACCTATATATGTAGAGAAATAAGAAATTTATTACATTTTCTAAGTGATGCATCAAAAGTTGAGCTAAGTGTGTGTAATAATTATATTTATATATACCTGCATTGTGATGTTGCCGAATGGCTTGTGCAGCTCACATGGGGTGCACCGACAGAGAAAATCCACAGGGTATTGTTGGTTGTCATCCACTGGAACTCCTTCGATTGCCCTCGGCTCTTCAGGGCCCTCTGTGCAAGCACCTGGTGCGACCTCTATGCAAGCACCTGCTGCAACCTCGGTAGAAGCACAACTGCTTTTGCGAGCGGAAGGGCTAATGACGGGATCCAGCGGTACTTCGGACAATGCTCCAGATTGGGCTATTTGAGATATCATTACGGCCACTCGCTGTTCAATCTCTGCCAGCATATTTTCTTCTTGTTGTTTAAGTCTTTGCTCCATCATTTGACGCCAATGCTCCTCTTCGCACTCTCTTCTTCTTTTGCGACTTTTATAGCTGTCAAGGTTTCCCTTGAAAGCATACTTCCACAGCACCACCCCGTAGCCCCTGCAACGTCCTGGGTGTTCTGGATTCCCGAGCGCCATAGTGAGCTCATCCATTTCTCTGTCAACCTTCAATCTACCAGCTCTGACATCTTCTATTTTTTTATTATCTCAAGTGCCTTCTCTCGTAATGTGGGTGGGAATTCAAGGGTACCATCATCCGGGTTCAATCTGCCTCCATGCGCATAATACCAATTCTTCGATCGATCGGGCCAGTGAAAGACCGCTGATATGATACCTTTGGCGATAAGGTCTTGTTCCATCTTCCGCCACTTGGGAATTGCTACCGCGTAACCACCTCGACCAAGACGATGGTTGTACTCCCCTTTCTTACTGGCACTTTTCTTCCCTTGTGCACTTTTTTGGGCAAAAATTTTAGTTTTCTTGTATTCAACAAAGGACTTCCAGTGATCTTTTATCTTCGGATATTTATCCCAATTTGGAGTTCGGTTGTTCTTGATAAAATCTCTAGTCAACTTCTTCTAGAAATTCTGAAATTGAGTTGCCATCTTCGCTAGAGTCCAACCCATAACAAGGTTTGCGTCGACACCTTCAGGAAGTGTGAAGTGTTTTAGCACATCATTCCACAGCTGGTCTTTTACTGAGTCCGGAACCATGTATGGATTACTTGATTTTCCCTTCCATTCTCTATACTTGATGGGCACGTCATCCCTTACAATGGCCCCGCATTGAGACACGAACTTGTCTTTGATTTTTTTGGAGCACAAGGCTGGCCAAGCTCTGACACCTCCGTGATACGATACATCACATCGCCGACGATTAGTTGTGTACAACCTCTCTTAGCCTTTTTCGTCGTCGATCCAGAAGCCTACAAGTACCATATTCATTATTTATTTATGTAAGAAATGGGGTTATCGAATTAATACTAATGAACTTAATGCATGATATGTATACCTCCTTGGAACCTTCTGCGTTAGCATCCTCAAGGTCCTCATTATTTTCTGAGTCGGCGGCTATGTCGTCCTCGTTATTTTCAAAGTCCTCGGCGGCGAAGCCTCCTTCACCGATCATATTTATGTTGAGAAATCTGTCTGCATGGCTACACTCCTCGTCCGTGTAGGTTGCAACGGTATTTCACCGTGAGCAATAATGTCCTCCATAATCCTTTCATTGTTATCACTGTTATCCATCTAGAATAAATAGTAATTTTCTATGAATCGACACGAATTTATGAGAATATACAATAATTTCTATCTATTTCTAGAATCAACTAGAATAAACACTAATTTTCTATGAATCGACACGAATTAATGAGAATATACAATAATTTCTATCTATTTCTAGAATCAACAAGAATAAACACTAATTTTCTATGAATCGACACGAATTTATGAGAATATACAATAATTTCTATCTATTTCTAGAATCAACAAGAATAAACACTAAGTTTCTATGAATCGACACGAATTTATGAGAATATACAATAATTTCTATCTATTTCTAGAATCAACAAGAATAAACACTAATTTTCTACAATAATTCATATTAATTTCTATCAATTTGTAAAATAACCACGATTTTATCGGTAGTGGCGCCTACCAGAGTCGGTGAGGAGCTGGGGCGAGACGGCGGTAGGATCCTGGGTGCGTCGAGGGAGGCAGCGGGGAGCCGGGGAGAGACGGCGGTCGGCGTTGCTGGAGAGAGACATATTTAATTAGAATTATTACACACATATTTAGTACAATTTTATACTTAAATTTAAATCTTCAATTCAAATTAAAAAAATTGCTGACGCAAACAATTCATTTGTTTGCATCAGCAAGTCCCAAAACTCCCAAAATTTGGGGCAGGCCGGTGTAGGCCGGCGGCCGGGGGGGAAGGCCGCGCCCCTACTGGCGTTGGGGATGACGACCGTGAGGATGAAGGCAGAGCGCAGTAGGACGAGGTGACGGAGGAGTGGGACAGACGATGTAGATGCGCGGTCGACGGAGGCGACGACGGGCCGGCCGGCCGGGCAGCAAGGCGGCGCGCGGCGGCGGCGGAGCCCCGAAGGCCGGGGAGGACGGCGCGGAGGAGGAGGATGGGGAGGAGGCCGACGCGCGGAGGAGCCCCGGAGGCTGGGGCAGGTCGAGGGATGCGGCGGTCGGGGAGGAAGCCGCCGCGTTTCCGGGGCCGATGGCGGCGGACCGGCGTGGTGGGGGCCGACGGCGTCGGCGGAGAAGGGCCGGGTCGGTAGACGGCGGATTCCGGGAGGCCGACGGCGGCGGTGAATTCCGGGGGGCCGAGGACGGGGGATGGCGTTGAATGCGGCGGTCGGGTAGGATGACGGCGGCGGAGGAGGTGGAGGACACGATGATGGCGGCGGATCGGGGACGAAAAAAGTGGTTAAGTGCTGGAGGGGGAGGGTAGCTATTTTATATATACACCCCCCTTTAGTCCCGAGTTGTGTTACCAACCGTGACAAAAGGGCCCTCTTTAGTCCCAGGTCGTGTAACCAACCGTGACAAAAGGCCCCCCTTTTGTCTCGGGTGGTAACACCACCCGGGACTAAAGGGCTATTTTGCGCGGGATTTTGATTTTTTTTCCCATTTTCCCTCCTCATTTTCTCATTCTTTCTCTTCGCAACATTTTTTTTAAATGGTAAGTTTAATATTTGAACCATGCAAAATTATTTTGGGTTAAGAATTAACAACCTTCACTTTCCTATATAAAAATTAATTTAATAGTTGAAATAATTACTTCTACTTTTCCGTTTATATCTACCTTTTCCCAATTCCTAGTGATAAAAATGCTAATTTCATTTCATATAAATTTTAAAAACAATAATTATACATCGGACTCGACAATATTTGTCTCCTATGACATAAGAGACCATGTGGTAAAATTTGGCACCATTCCATATCTTTTTAGTGGTGGAAATTCAATTAAACTGAAAAAATGCTTAACTAATTCAGAAAAATCTCAAACTTTGTGGTTACTTGCCACAGGGCATCTGAAAGGCTTTAACGAGTTTTAGTTCAAATACATAAAGGAATAAACTCATACAACATTACACAAATGATTTGAACATTAATCATTACAGTACAGCATTGAAGTTCCTTTTCTTGACGAAAGTTCCTTGGTCATGGTCGTGACGTAAGTACGGTGTCTCTTCATTTCCAAGCGATATGCTTGGGTCAACTTCGACAGCGAATGGAGGTATGCCATCGAACTGATCATAGTCATCCGATTTGTCTGTTCTGTCCTCGACTTCCACGATTACTCTTTTACCTGGAAGAACAATGTGACGCTTTGGCTCTTGTGGTCCTTCTTGGGGATTTGTATTCTTCGGTTTGCTAGTCATATCCTTGACATAGAAAACTTGATGCACATTTTTTGCAAGGACGAATGGTACATCTTTGAAACCAATCTTGGTCAGGTCCACTATTGTCATTCCATATTGATCTTTCCTTATGCCACCTCCAGTCAGTTTTACCCATTGGCAAAGAAACAGAGGGATGTTAAGCACCCCGTACTTAAGCTCCCATATCTCTTCTATGACACCATAATAGGAGTTCTTGTTATTGTTGCTGTCCATGGCGTCTATACAGATACCACTATTTTAGTGTGTGGTTTTCCGATCTTGGTCTCTTGTGTAAAAAGTATAACCATTTATATCGTAAGTTTGGAATTTCACAATTGTGCTAGAAGGTCCCCTAGCTAACAAAGCGAGTTGTGGGTGAATCGTGAAATCACCAATAACTTGTTCACTCAACCATGAGGGAAAATTTTCCAAGTGATGGCGTATAACGCATGCTTCGGTTTTGGTTGGATTTTGAGAAGAAATAATCTGCTTGTGTTCCTCTATATACGGAGTCACCAAGGTTGATTGTTGCAGAACAGCTAGGTGTGCTTTATTGAACAAATCAGTATCATTGCTCAAACATGCTTTCCTTCCAATGGTGCCCTTTCCTAGTAGCCTCCCCTCGTGTCATGATACTGGAACCCCAATCGAGTCAATTGAGTCGACAAAGTCAACACAAAACTCAATGACCTCCTCAGTTACGTATCCTTTGGCAATGCTTCCTTCCGGACGTGTGCGGTTAAGAACATATTTCTTGAGGACTGACATGAACCTCTCAAAAGGCCACATGTTGTGCAAAAATACTGGACCAAGAATAGTAATCTCTTTCACAAGGTGCACCAGGAGGTGAGTCATAATATTGAAGAATGAAGGTGGAAATGCCAACTCAAAGCTGACAAGATATTGCACAACATCATTCTGTAGCTTCACTAGGTTCCTTGGATCGATTGCCTTCTGTGAAATTGCATTGAGAAATGCACAAAGCTTTACGAGCGCTAATCGTACTTTCTCTGGTAGAACACCCCTCAACGCAACTGGAAGTAACTGTGTCATCAACATGTGGCAGTCGTGGGCCTTTAGATTTGTGAACTTCTTATCTTTCATATTTATGATCCCTTTTATATTCGACGAGTAGCCAGATGGAACCTTCATACTGTTTAGGCAATCAAACATGATGTCCTTCTTTTCCTTGCTCAGGGTGTAACTAGCAGGACCTAAGTAATCTTGTTCTTCCTCCTCAACCTCTTCAGGATCTGCTTCTTCATCAACCTCTTTCGGAGGTGCTTCATTCCTATGGATATCTTTCAGGTCCCGTCGTGCTTCCAATGTATCCTTAGAGTTACCGTAACAACCCAAGAAGCCTAGCACATTCAAACAAAGATTCTTCGTCAAGTGCATCACGTCAATTGGGTTCCGGACCTCAAAAATTTCCTAATAAGGTAACTCCCAAAATATAGATTTCTTCTTCCACATTGGTGCACGCCCGTTAGCATCATGTGCAACAGGTTCACTACCGTCACCCTTTCCAAAGACTACCCTTAGATCCTTTACCATCTCAAATATCTCCTCTCCTTTAAAATGGGGGGGGGGGCTTTGTACGATGATCAGTCTTTCCTTTCCAATGCATACCTTTCTTCCTTAAGGGATGCTTCTCAGGAAGAAAGCGACGGTGACCCATATACACAACCTTCTTACAATTTTTTAGATGAATACCGTCTGTTTTATGTAAACAGTGGGTGCAGGCCCGATATCCCTTTGTTTGGGTGCCCTGATAGGTTACTTAAAGCAGGCCAATCGTTGATGGTAATGAACAACAATGCTCGTAGGTTAAAGTTCTCTTGCTTATCCTAATCCCACACACGTACACCTTCTTTCTTCCATAGCAGTAATAGTTCATCGACCAATGGTCTTAGATACACATCAATGTCATTGCCAGGTTGTTTTGGACCTTGGATTAGCACCGGCATCATAATGAACTTTCGCTTCATGCACATCCAACCAGGAAGGTTGAACATGCATAGGGTCACAGGTCAAGTGCTATGACCACTGCTAAACTCACCAAATGGATTGAAACCATCTGTGCTTAAACCAAATCTTATGTTTCTTGCTTCCCCAGCAAAATCTTTGTATTTTCTATCAATCTTTCTCCATTGAGACCCATCTGCCGGATGTCTCAGCATGTGGTCTTGCTTACGATCCTTTTTGTGCCATGTCATCAACTTAGCATGTTCTTTGTTCCTGAACAAATGCTTCAAACGTGGTATTATAGGAAAATACCACATAACCTTCGCCGGTACTTTCGTCGTCTTGGGAGGTGTCCCCTCGAGAGCACCAGGATCATCATCTCTCCGGATCTTATAACGTAGCGCTTTGCACACAGGACAAGCTTCCAAATTCTCGTGTTCCTTGCCTCGATATAGGATGCAATCATTAGGGTAGGCATGGATCTTCTGAACTTCCAACCCTAGAGGGCACACAGTCTGTTTCGCTTCATATGTTGTCGACGGTAATTCATTGTTCTCGGGAAGCTTTTCCTTCACAATTTTTAGCATCCCCTCAAATGCTTTATCAGACACACCATATTTTGCCTTCCATTGCAACATTTCAAGTATAGTACCAAGCTTTTTGTGACCCTGTTTGCAATCTGGGTACAATAGTTTTCTGTGATCTTCTATCATACGCTGCAACTTTGCCTTTTCATTATCATTTTCGCAGTCCCTTTGTGCATCTTTTAGAACCTGACCAAGATCATCAACATGGCCATCTTCTGGTATCTCTTCTTCATCAGCATCTTCCATTAAAGTATCAGCAAAAGCTTGCCCCGCAGCCCAGTCAGGAATGTTATTATCATCCTCCTCTTCTTCGTTGTCTTCCATCACAACCCCTCTTTCACCGTGCCTGGTCCAAAGCACATAGTTCGCCATGAATCCGTTTTTAATCAAGTGGAGGTGAAGAGTCCCCCAGTCAGAGTAGTCTTTGTCGTTTCTGCACACAGAGCATGGACAACACATGAATCCCTTTGGGTTCTTGTTGGCTTTGGCCACTTCGAGAAAAGCATGCATGCCAGCAATGTACTCCGGGGATCATCTGTCGGTGTTCATCCATTGCCGGTTCATCTGCATCATATTAAGTCCAAAAATTATTTCCTTTAAATCAGAATAACAAAGACAAAGATGAAGAAGGGTGAGTTTGATGATGTATTCTGTTATGAACTGGATGATGAGAACTGGAGGCCTACCTACATTCTTCCTGAACATGTTGATCATTTCTACACAATACGTGAATTCATAAATGTGTTTGAAGCAGAGGTTCAGAAGCTAGAAGCTGACTAGTTTCAGCTTGGGACTTGTACTCATTGCTATTGATGTCGTGCCTTGTAATAGCCATCAGGTGACCTCTATATGTATGTCATTGTACCACAACCGCGACAATCATTGGATCCTATGTGAACTACATACATCTGGTCTTTTCTTGTGATACAATGACATACAGAGATCACTTGATGACTATTTTTTATCTCCATTATTAATGACCATATTTTTTATAAACTAACTTCTAAAAAATTAGCTAAATGTAAAATTATAATTAGTTCTATGTATCATTATATCAAAAAGTAAAATTCAATTTTCTCTACATCAATTTAAAAGATAACAAGAGAATGCTAGTGTTTAGCCAACCACTTTTTTCTAAATCTAAAGTATATAAATAACCTCATCTCTTATTAGCACCACCCACCTAGGATTTAAGATTTCTATTTTCTCCATCTCTAAAATATAAAAAAAAATTAATCACAACAAATGAAGGGAGGAAGAAGAATCAAACCTTGGCAACACTTTAGAGGAGAGAAATCTTCACAAATAGATGAAGAAAAAAATTCAGTGGCACCTCTCTAAGGTTGAGGCGCCATGGAGGAGGAGCTTGAGCTCTAGGTGAAGAATGGCTCGGGCAAGAGAAAGAGGAAGAAGAAGAAGCTAGATTTATAGGGCGCGGGCTTTTAGTCTCGGGTGGAATTACCAACCGAGACTAAAGGGAACCCTTTAGTCTCGGTTGGTAACTCCACCCGGGACTAAAGCATTAGCACCGGGTGGAGTTACCAACCAAGACTAAAGGGGCACCCTTTAGTCTCGGTTGGTAACTCTACCCGGTGCTAAAAGCCCGCATCAATCATTGCTGGAAAGAGACGTTGGGAGTCAGCCCTTTTGTCACAGTTGGTTATACCAACCGGGACTAAAGAGGGGGTGCCTCTCTCAAGCATTTCGGGCTACGTCGACGAAAGGCCTTTCGTCCCGGCTCCAAAGTTGAACCGGGACTAAAGGCCCGTACCAAAGCCTCGCTCTCTACCGGTGAATGTCCATATAATGCACTTCTATTTTCCTTTTTTATTTCCTTCTTTTATTTTCCTATTTCCCTTTCTATTAATTTTTTCTTTTCTTCTTATAATTTCCTCCTTCTCTTTTCTTCTCTTACACACTCGGCTGCCTCATCTCAATGCCGCCCACCTCATCCCCATCCCAGCGCCGCCTGCCTCATCACCTCGCTCCAATCCGGCGTCCTCCTAGCACAGGGCTGCGCCCCTGTTGCCACCACCGGCCATCTCTTTCCTGCGTCACATCCCTCGGACGCCACCGGTCATCTCCTCCTCGCACCGCGCCTTTGCAGCCGTCGCTGACCATCTCCTCCTCGCGTCGCTATCGAGCTCCCCCAACCACCTTCTTTCCGCGCCCCTGCAGCCGTCGGCCACCTTCTTCCGCACACCATGCCCCGATGGACCCTACCGGTGGGAGGGCTGGCAAAGGGAGTGGAGGAGCAGGGGAGTGATGTTTTTCGGCTCCGCCTCCTCCAAATTGCTTCAGTGAGCGGGTTTTGCGGTGGCTCCTCAGAAGAAACTGTTTTGCGTCTCCGTTTTGTACAGCTCCGCCCAAAACAGCTCGTGGAGCTGTTGGAGAAGTTGTGCCAAAGGCAACCTAACCTTTATGCATGGAGCGTCCTCGATGACGAGCTGTTGTAACACGAGGTCATCGTCATCACATCCCATATGAACTACATAGATAGAACTCGCATTGATGCTTCTGAGGCGAGGGAGATGTCTCCGGCCGGTGGGGTTGCACCACCGCGCGTGGCTCGTGGAGGTCCAGGTTGAGAGGGGCGGAGCGCCAGATGTGGCGCTTGCTAGAGGAGAGGACCTGGGTGCGGGCGTCGTCTTTGGTGGGAAGGAGCGTGATGATGTCGGCTAGGACGGCGTCGGGGAGGCCACTGATGCGATTGACAATGATGGCGAGCTCTTGGCCTTGTTCCAGACTCCTCTTCTTGGCTCTTGTGCGTTGTCACCACTCCCCATGGCGATGGACGACGTCGGCGAGTCGGCGGCACAGCACGCGGAGGCAGGTAGGCGTCCAATGAATGATCTTTTCCTCCATGCATTGTTGACTCAGGGGATTCAGAGATATATACCGTGTATGGATTTATTTGGATGCATATCAGATTGTGTATGTAATGCAACCAAAGTTCAAGCCACAAGATGTTGAAACCCAACTAAAATTTTGGGCAGAATGATATAGGAGTCCTTGTCAATTTCCACAAAAAACGGTTCGGCCTCTCGCGTCGTCCCCGCGAGGGCGACCGAGGGGCTCCCAACCCTAGCGCCGCCAGCCTCCTCTTCGCCGCCTCCCGCCACGCCGCCGCCCGAGCAGGCCACCGGGAGCACGCACCACTCGCGAGGAAGGCGGCGGCGGGGCGTTCTTCCCCTTTCTCCGGTGGTTGGGGCGGGCGCGGCCGCCTCGGCCTCCTCGGAGCTCCTTCACCGGCGACGAGCATCTGCATGGCGGCAGCGGCGGGAGCCACCAGATCCGGCAGTGCCCCGGCCGGATCTGATGGCGGCGCGACGGGGGCGCGTGGTGGTGCGTGGGGGGCAGCGGCCGGAGCAGCACGGCGGCGCCGGCTGTGGCTGACACGGACAACACCGGCGGCTGCTGCGGTCGGCGCGGGTCGGTGGCGGCGGCGGCAGGCGGTGTGGATGGCGCAGGGGAGGTGGCCATGGGCGGGCGTGGCCGTGGCTGGCCCTGGTGGCCGGCCGCGCCTGGCCGTGCTGGCCGTAGTCAGCCGTGGCTGGCTGTGGCTGGCTGGGGCCGGCTGTGGCCGTGGCCTGGCTGCTGCTGGCCGTGGCTGTTGCCGGCGCAAGGCGGCGGGTGCTGCGGCAGGCCGGTTTTCCTCCTCTCCTCCTCGTCAACGACTCTGGTTCAGCGCTGCCGTGGTGGTGGGGTCGGGGGCTGGTTGGTACTTTTCGGTAGTGCCGCGGTGGTACCTCGGGCGGTGCCGGGCTTTTTCCGTTGGGGTGGATGCGGTTGTGACAGGGACCGGCCTCTGCCTTGGTTGAGAGTGTGCTGCATGTATGTGCTGAGCCGGGCGAAAGCCTCTACCGACGCTCTGTCAGTGGCAATGGTGGTGTCGCTCTTGGGCGTCGCTTTCCCCGTTGGGGCACCATTGAGTGCCAGCTTACCCTTGCAGTACAGGGCTTTCAGAGTGAAAACTCTGTCCTTCAATGGACGTGCGACGACGGCGCCATCAACATCGTACCCTTCTTGGAGGCGTCGTATCTGGAGTCCTGACTTAGCCAGGCAGTGGTGGCGGTTAGTGTTGCTTGTGCACGGCGGCAGATGAGGTGCGCTTGGTCCGTGTTGGCAGGAAGGTGCAGAGGGCCTGTGGGTACTGGAGGACTTGGGTTGTTGCGCATGGTGCGGTGGTGTCTCCGGCGACGGCAGGGTGGAGGTGTTGCTCCCTTAGCGGCTTCAGATATCTGAGTCCTTGGCAGTGGAAGTGGCGAGCCCCCCCCCCCCCGCAGAGTGGTCAGGATCAGTGGTGTTCATCGGCGCTACAACGGGAGTTTTATGCTGAAGCTTCACTGGGACAGGGGTTCACCGATCGTGTGCGTGCAGCTCGAGGGGGATGGTCCCATGGTGGACGAGCTCGAGTTGTTGCTCAAGATTGCAACGGGCCGCGGCTTTCGGCGTGGCACAACGTTGGTGACGACGGCGCAGTTCATGAGTGGCTTCTTTTTGGCTCCTCTCCCAGTTTGTGGTGATGGTGTAGTGTTTTGTTGTGTGCGTTGTTAGCGTGCGTTATTTGAGTGGTGGTGTTCGCTTCGGCGCGTTATGTAAAATTGCTTCTTCTTCTTATATGATGTGGCAGTGCTCCTGCCTTTTATTCGAAAAAAAAAGATATAGGAGTCCTTCAAGTGCACATACCAGGGGCAATCACATACTTAAAAATGTTCTTGTGCTGGGTTTAGGCGTTGCTGCTGTGCTTCCTTCACAAGAGAGATGCAAGATTCAAACGAAATTACAAAGTGCTATGTATAATGCCACCATATAATCCAAAATTGTTCGTTCATCATATATAAAACGAGCAAAATTCATATATGTAAAAGTTCATGCATGTTAATTAGTGGCCTAGGGAAGCTTCGTCGTAGCATCTGTCACAAGTCCTCGGCCACCCTTTTCAGTGTGTGACTGAATACCCAAAGATATTGTCATCATTTGCAGCACTATTGCTCAACTGAATAATATTCTGAATGGATTGGGTATGCATATTTTCCTGTTATCTAAACCATTGGGATGTTAGGCACGATCTGCTTGTGAAAAGAATGCTTATAGTTTTAGGCTTGAAAAATAAACACGTACATGAAGTAATCAAAGACATATGATGATAGTGGCTTTTAGTTTTTGAAGGATCTGCAAGCATTTTGATATTATTAAGCACTGCAAAGCACTAACAAGAACACCGAATGGACTATACAGTAACATACAATTCGATGGGCATTATACATGTGCAAGTTGCAACCATTCCAATGAGAACAATGTTCTCAAGGACTGTTTCGACACGCCAAATGCCCAAATCGGCCGGCGCTGCACGGCCACGAAGCGAGTGGACACGAAAGTAGAAACGGGAGAGACTTGATGGCGTCCCCAACCGCCTCCACCCCCGCTGCCGCCGCCTCCGCCGCCCTCGCCACTCGCGGCACCCCCCTTGCAGCAGGGCCGACCACCGCGTCGACCGCCTTGCGATGGAGGTCGCGAAGCTGTCCGGGGATGGGGAGGCCGCAGCGATCCTGGAGGCGGAAACCGAGGTATGCACCTAAACAAAAAATGTAGATCCGAGATTCTGCGGAGGATTGAGAGAGAAGAAACTAGGGGGGTCAGATTGAGGAAGATGGGATGGGAATTCGAAGAGGAACGCGAGAGATTAGCCAGAGACATTCATCGCAATCTGTTCAGCTCGGCGCAACAACGAAGTTCATCTCGATTTGGGGGAGATATGGAGGACGATGATGCGGAACTAATGCATGAACTTGCTTCTCTGAGATTACACACAAATTCAACTCAGCAGGGGGCATGTGGGGGAGATTGACATTGGGGGGTTCAAGCTCTGCAGCGGAATCCTCGACAGTTGGAGAATCTAGGTGCGTGCGAGATCGCCAAGTATATAGAAGTAGTTGGGCTTCTGACCCAATCGGCCCACCCAAATCCACCTCTACGGCAGGGCCGTCGGCCTGCCACACTGATGAACAAGTATTTTGCTGCAGAAGAAGAAACTACAAAGCCAAGAACCAGCACTAAATAAATCCTCAGACGAAGCAACGAGCAGATCCCAATAAAACCCGCGCGCCCCCAACGTCGAGCCTGCCACACTGCCAAGGTGATTTCAGCAATTTTGTTTCTCCATTGTGGCTATCCAATGAATGATTTTTTTTCCTTAATGCATTGTTGATTCAGGATTCATGGTGTATCCACTTATTGTTTTATTTGGATGCTAATATCAGATTGTGTACAAAGGAGTCAAGGATACATATCAACTAAAGCCAGCAGGTTTTCAGCTCAGGCAATGCAACCAAATTTCAAGTCACAAGAAGATGCTTGACGCTAAGAGCATTCGCACCAATGAACTTGAAGTCCAATAATCTTTTGCAGCTCTGTTACACAAACTGAATAGAGTAACTTCATGTTCGCATGATATCATGCATGCAAGATCACAAATTTATATTTCGTTTAGATGATCCAGCAGGCGTTTCTGATTTTTCAGTTTGATCAATGCTTACAAACAAATGCGACTTGTAAGATTAAATGATCTTTTTCCTCTCTGATGCTGCCATGAAACCATTTTTTTCCTTTACTTTGAAATGTTCTTGGAGAAACAATGTTCCACTGACTCCGACAGTTTACTATATTTTTTTTGGTTTTTCCAACAGTCAAATCTTACTGTTCTTGTACTGAGCACCGGATCGACCGCCTCTTGCCGATGGTGTGTGTGCTCGCGACGACCCCGGCCAACACACGGTGACCCGTTTCCCCATTCCATGCCACGGCGGTTGCCTCGTCTTCCTCCTGGGCAACGCCTCGCGCTCCAGCAAACTTCGGCGAGTGGCCCGTTCCCGTCTCACTTGTCGCTCGCGGCTTCATCGCTGCTCGGGAGACGGTTCGTGCGGCGCACACGCCTGCCATCTTCCTCGCCTGCGGGCCCGTAGCCCCTAGGAGACACTGTCGCAACATCGCCGCTTGCCGGTGCGCCGCGAACGCGGCGGGCGCCAGCTGCGATGGCGAGGGATCCAACCACCGCTGGAACCTGCAGCCGACTCTTGTGGGTTCCTCCCCGCACCTGATCGCGTGCTGCCGCTTGTTGCCGCGGAGAATCTGTCTGTCGCGCATCAACCTTCAGGTGTTCATGCGATTCAACTCAATCTGCTCCAAGTTGCAGGTTTTTGCATCTCTAATTTGGGTAATTTGTATCAGCCCATTGCATTTCGCCGAATCGTAGAATCTGAATGTTTCTCAGATGTCACAAATGCACTGATGCTTGCTTGATTTTTCTTTTCTTTTTCTGTCAATTGTCGAATACCATCTATTGCTCTGTATTGTGCAAGCAGTTAGCTACTTGTTTGCTGTCAGGTACAGAGTCCTGAACAAGTGGCCTCTGCGTGACTTCAGTTAGCCTCTGCCTGATCAGGGGAGGTGGAACCTGAAGCACATTCAAAGATTCAAACATGTGCACAATCTCAGGGCAGGCTGGCGAGAATAGTGTCCACACATTAGAAATAACCAAAGTCATGGAAAGATTGATTTATCAAATGCAAAGGTCTTGGATGGATATAATTTAGATAATAATGAAGAAAAAACAGTTCCGGCCTTTGCTTCCTTCGAAACTTAGCACCATGTACTTGTTGCAACCAGAGCTCAGTATGCAGACTGATAAGATAGCATCACACAAACCATGACATTAACAAAGATAAAATGGGGTTATTGAATACAAAACTTAGGTAGCACACAAATACATTGTCAACAAGAATTGTAGATCCAAGTTCTGGAATAAGAATAATAATACAGGTTTTTTTCCCTCAAACAAACAGCCCAGAAGACAATCAAAGATAAATCCTTGATACAAACAAGGTAACACAGTTAACGATGTCCCTTTGTCAGACAGAGATATCAGTTACCCTGTTCTTGTGCTGTCTTTAGGAGTTCCTGTGCTTCCTTCACCAGAGAAGTGAGAGACCTGACAGGCTTGATCACCTCACGACCATTACCAGCAAAGAGCATGCAGTAATCAACCTCTGACATGGTTTCCAAAGCTCCGGTTAGTGCTTCCTTGAAATTATGTTCATTGAAATGTTGGATGCAGCTGGGCTTGGCTCGAATCATGGCTATAACCACCTGGCAAGTAAGCTTCACTACTCTCAAACACTCGGCCGTGCTGTGTTTGTTTACTTTCAATATCTCATCGAGCTTCTTCGCAAGTGCTGCATCTTCAGGGATGACTAGAGCAAAATCTTCTCTACTGATCACATTTTCGTTGCACATCACCACGACGAGGGATAACATGGCTGCCATAAACTTTCTTTCCTCGGATTGCTTTTCATCTCCCTGAGTGTGAGGCTGTATACTCTCAGATAATTCTGGTGCTGCATCTGCACTTGTTCCCATTTTACTAGATAATATTTGATCGAGCACCTGGAACAACCATAATTTAATGCAAAGGATCAGCAATATTGATTAAACTCATCCCTAGTCGAAGGAGATAAAGGACTACCTGAACAAATTAAGATGGTCCCTCGTAAATTATAATTTTGTATGTGTTCCTATCTAGTCTGCAGCTAAGATGTTATTGATAAGAAACTTGCTTAGAAAAAGAAAAGGTGGAAGTAGCGAGTTACCTTAGTCAATAGGTTGATGGCCACTTCCTTAGAAAGTATACCAGCAACATTAGCACCTCTTGCAGCGCGAAGGGGAAGCAATCTGGCCAGTGCTTCCCCTGCTTTTCCCCTCAGTTTGGTAGCATTCTCTCTGTCAGGTTCTGCCACTATAGTGTTGCCATCCTTTTCCTCAAGGAAGATGCGTCTCAGCAGGGTCTTTAAAAGCTTGTTAAGCATGCAAGTAGACTCACCAAAGACCGGTTTTGTAAAAGAATCATCAAAGGCTAACCCAGTCAGGATCTCCAGGGCTTGTTCATGCATTTCTTGGGCACCTTTGGTGTCAGTCTCCAAAATACTCATCAGATTACTGACAGCTTCCGTGTTACTTGCCAGCTCGTGGCGCAGCCTTGTGGCACCATCTCCAGGACTGGTAAGTAGCCTGCTCAAAACAGTGACTGACTTGCTTACCATGCTAACCATAGTTTGGTCGTCCCAAACATTGCTGAGGAAGTCGGGGCAGCTCAGCGGTGATGTGATCTTATAGATCAGCATTTGGTGCCTGCTTATTTCTGTACAATTTACTCTGTCTTGTGTGAGCCCCTCAAGAATCAGCAGGCCTTGGGAAATCAGCTCCCTGGATCCTCTAGATTCATAGGGGTGGTGGTACTTAGGACTAAGAAATCTCCTTTTCTCCTTGACAGCTTTTCTCCATTGTTGAACACCCTCATGCCATTTCTTGATCCATCCACATAGAGTTTTTGTTCCTTTTCTGTTGGCTAGACCAACAGATGATGAACTGACGACCTGTTCACGGGCATTTTGGTCTGTGATCAGCAGTACAGTTTCCAATTGCCTATCTCTGTCAGGAAGTCTCTGTTCAGGCCTCTCTGTCGGACAGGTAATAGCCTGTTGTGGATTACAGATTTCAAGCATGGAATGTATACATTGCAGCGTGCCTGGGAATTGTGTTATATGCAGGTATCTGGCAAGACGCTGTGCCACAATCCTTGCGGCGCGCTCTCTGCTCTCGATGTTACTATCAACTGTTCCTTCTCTTCCTCCAGCAATAATCATAGCCATCAGATTCTGAATAGCGAGCCTGGAAGAAAGTAGCTCTTGTCTTACAGATGCATCTACCTTAGCAAAGAGCGTGTCTAACACCCTTGCTCCCCACAGATGGTCATCATCTTCACCAGATGCAGACTGAGACTGGAGCAACCCAACAGCGTATGTGATCAAGTTCCAGTTACCGGGCAGCTCCCCGTCCTTGTTAAACTTCCTTCTTGTCTCTTTAGCGTACATACGAATCACTTCTGAACCCCATCCGTCAAATCCACACCGTTTGTTAGTCTCTGATGCCACTTGACGAATTGACCAGCCTTTAGACCAGACAATGCACTACCAGTAGATGATGGCTGAACTCTGGAGCAGAGATAGAACATAGAAGATGCCCAGTGCGGCTCTCAGTTTTACATCAGCATCTACATAACCTCGTAGTTCAAAGATCAGTACTATTGCGACCACCGGGGTAAATATTATTGACACGTTGTAAAAGAGCGATTGAAGGTTGGAGAACAGAATCAGCTTGGCTATATAAATCACAAGCAGAATGATTTGGGAGAACTTAGCTCCGCAAGCCTCGGTCCATTTATGTCGCCTGAGAATACGTATGATCTTTGGCTCTTCCATATAAATCCCTTTACTAATCTCGTTTTCAGAATTTTTCACCATCCTGTTTGAAGATATGTTGGGTCAGCGAGAGATGAGATATTGAGATTGCCGAGGATTACAGTCTAGCAATAGTTTCTTTCTGCCATGTTTTTTTGGCTTACTACTTGGTATATATAATATAAGTGTGAGAGATATGGAAGGCTAATGGGTTTAAACAACAGTTGGGTCGGGACCTATAAAAGTAGTACAAAAAAAGTAGTAATTCACGCGTTCCAAATTGTATATCATTTTGATTTTTTAGGTTTCTTAAACTCTGTCTTTGTTTTCGGTAGATGCTTTTGTTTGTGGTATGTTTACCCTCCAGATGGTTAAGCCCTCTGTTGCTTCCAGCTGGAGGGGGTAGAGAACGTGTTGGTTACCAGGTGGTGTAAGAAACTCTGTAATTTCGTTGCTTCGATAATGAAATTCGGGCATTGCCCTTGATGGAGGTTTGTTAATATTATTATGCATCATACTACTCGTTCTGTTCCAAATGATAAGACATTCTAATTTTCTTGGAGAGTGAAATGATTTCAACTTTGACCAAATTTATATAATAAATGACTAACATTCATGATACCAAATAAGTACAATTAGTTTTTTTCATTAAATAGAATTACATAATATATTTATTCGGTGCTATAATTCTTTGTGATCCTCTTTATAGTTTTAATCAAATATAAAATTCTCCAAGAAAGTTGGAATGCCTTATAATTTGGAATGGATGGAATATATATCTTAGATGCATAGCAAAAACTTTGCACATAGAAAAATCAAAACTATCTATATTTTTTCATTAAATAGAATTACATAATATATTTATTCGATGCTATAAATAAAGTCTTTTAAATGATGGCCGGAGGGAGCACTAAAGATAGTATAATATACTATTTACTTAGCTCGATCAAAGGGTGAAATTGAACTTACTTGCATGCCATTACTAAGCTCAATAAAGTGATGATCCAGAAGTGCTCCTTCGGCAGATGGTCGACGAAGCCGCCGAGAAGCACCACGGTGGACCACAGCAACGCCAGGACTCCCAGACCGCTCGCAATCTTCCCTGCGGCGATCCGATGCTTCACGTAGGAATTTATAAACTCTTCCGGCCTCCCGGCGTCCTCTTCCATGGCTCCTTTAATAATTTATTTGGTCAACTCGATCTGGAAGAATGCACTTAATTACGCAGCCTGCTTGTATATGTAGAGCCGAATGAAGAACCAACCTGTCTGTAGCGGCATTTACGCTGGCCACCACCTACCTAGACGCTTTGGTGGGTGATGGTGGGCCATGCGCACAAGTGCACACACAACGCATTGCAGCAAGCACATGGGCCCATGCGCGAAAGAAACGGCCCACCAAACCGGAGCACGAACGAGAGCCAGAGTGCGCTGTAGCATAGCATTTTCTTTCTTAGGTCCACACCATCCATCTACTACCCCTATTGAGATGTTAGAACAAGGCTCTTTCAACTTTCTAGGGTCACCATTTTTACCGTCAACTCCAGCAACAACCCCTACTCTCATCCTCTACTATTAATAATGACATATGGGAGCCATCTGGCAGTCTCCATTCTCCCCCCCCCCCCAATTACACCTCTCTTCCCCTACTCTCTGCCTCTCTCGGTTGATCGACGGGGGTCGACGACGTGTGGGCTGACGGACGCCGCGGTCGGAGGGCTAGGCCAGTGGCGTGCAGGGCAGCTGGCAGATGGGCGGTCGGCGGGCAGGGCCAGCAACGGGCGGGGCGGGCGGCAGGTGAGGCCAGCCACGCTAGGCTAGTGGCGCTCGAGGTTGGGCGACGCGCGAGCTCTAGGCGACAGGCCCGACGGGGAGCTCCCTCTCCTCGACTTGTAGGTGCTTCTCCTCCTCTACCCCTCCATCCTATTCTTACTCCATCGAGCTCAAGTTCAATTGCGGCCGGATCTGCTGAGGCTCCGGTCGCTGGCAGCGGATATGCCCAGGCTCGCATCGGTCGCGGTAGAGGGGCCTGGGGGCAGCGGTCTGTGGCACATTGGACGGAGAGATGGGAGTGGTGGCGAGGGAGCCTACTCGTGGCGATGATGGCGGCGGATCTCGAGCATGGGCGGCGACGGTGACTGTCAGGGAGGCGGGTCCAGGTGGTGGCGGGAGGAGAAACTGCCACAATGGTGGAGTAGGGGGGCTCCCCTGCCACCCGCAAGAGAAGGGGCCGGAGGGGGGATTTGGGTGCCCCTCTAGAATTGGTGCCCGAGTAGTGGGCCTGCTGGAGTGCGTTTTTTTTTTGGTTCTCCGCCCTCTACTTTTTAAGTTGAGGCTTAAGTAGGAGGACTGCTGGAGTTTCTCTTACACCCTAATCAGTTAGTTACATCCATGATGCCGCCCTCCGCTGTGACGCAGCGCGGATGAGCTCCCGCAGGTCATCCCCATCGGCGTCCCAGCCGCCGGAGCAGGAACAGCGAGACGAGGCAAATTGTCTGGTGTGGGCACAGCGAAGGACGGGTAGCCAAAGGCGGCATCCCGAAAGGTGGCCCACCCACCTAGACTTGATCATGGGCCGTCCACACCGACAAACCCAACCCGACCCACTCGAAAAAAACTGACCTGACCCCACCATGTGATAGGCACGGGCTAAACATTTTAACCCAGAAGCCAAAAAAAAAACCATTCCCAACCACGTGGCGGGTTGGGCAGGTGCCAAAATTCTGACCCGACAACTAGAAAGAACCCAACCCGACCCGACAAATGATCAGGTCCACGTGCACCACTTCAGGCAGCGCATGTACAGGTCACGGGCCGCCCGCGCCTAGATGCTAGCACAGCCACCGAGTCCACAGCCACAGTGAAACGAACACGTCACAGGCAACAATGAAGGTGTCAACCTTTAAATTTTGGTTTATTATCCTGTTTGCTCACAAGTTAGCATTTCAAGTAATCATGAAAAGCTCATCAGCAACTGAAAGAGGTACTGTACATGAATTTGTATGACTCTAGGAACGAAATGTTATTGCACCAGTGACCGGAGTACAAGAAGATTAGAGCAAAGTATAGTGGGTGTGCGGCCAGCTCTAGCTCTCGCTCACAGTGCCATTGAGGGAAGTCTGTACGCTGAGGTTGCTGACACTGTCATCTCGCTATTCATGGGACGACTACGCATGCACCTTCTTCGTTACTTTGCCGGCACATAGGTAACCATGATGATAACCTGCTTTGTGTGCATCAGTGCCAAATTAGTTGCCTGTTGGTTACGGTAGGTAACAGATGTGTTGGACAGGAAAGGGATGGGCTCAATTAGATATTTTTATAAATATGAAAGAATATTGGATGCATAAATATGAGTATGAGAATAGGATGATTAGTTGATATAATGCTTTCTTTGAAGGCAATTGTATCAATATAATTTTACAGTAAAGTTTATTCTTGTTATTCATGTTAGTGCCTACTTTTACGTTTTTTTATTCATGTTAGTGCCTACTTTTACGTTTTTGTTACAATTTCTTTTAATTCATGTTATGTGTATTTAACAACGTAGGTTGAGGTAAGCTTCTCCATTGCATCTAGTATTTGCGCAGAGTTAGAGTTTATGAACAAAGTTTTTGGGACAGAGGAAGTATCTTTCAAGTCATGTACTTATAAGTTTATACTTGGAACTCAAAAGCTTTGAAGCCATATGTTTAAAACTTCTTGCATCTCTAACTTTCAAGTCACATATTGAAACAATTGAATCTGAAAATAACAAACTTTCGAATCGTATTTAAAGCTTAATGACTGAAGCATTATAGCCACACATGCTAAAACTTGGAATTAAGTCATTGGAAACTCTGAATGGAGATAATTTGAAACTTTCAAATCATGTAAAAAAATAAACATTGGATAAGAGTACCAAAATAGTCGACCCAGAAAAAGGAATAATTCAAGTGATATTGGGAAAAAATTGGGCATAGATGTTGAAAACTTTAGGCCTAGAGATTTGAAACTTTCATGTTCAAATAGAAAAACTGCAACCACGCGAACATAAGTTGACATAAAAGAACAAAATAGAATTTATGGCTTTATAGCATATTGGAAACATAAAATGAAATTGAAAAGACATAGCAAAATATTTATTAAAAAAACCAAAATCTTTCAACTCGCATATGCAAGACTTCCTATGTATAAACCTTTATAGCAAACTGAGAAGTGCAAAGCTTTATACCATACCTTATGTTCCAAATGCATAATAACGAAATTGTGCAGCGGAAACAAAAAGTAAAAAGCAATAAATTACCAAATTTCGTATCCTTAGACTCAAAATTGTAATCATAGATAACAAACTTGCAACTAGAAAATTTACATCGACAGTGAATCGTCTCAGAACCTGTTGAACAGCGGGTGCGACTGTGCACCGGCTGGCTGGAGAGATAGGCTATTCTGTGATGCTACGAAACACAGGAGAAAAGGCAATCACGTATATGATCGGCAGCTAGCAGAATAATTTGCGATGCAAAGATGTAAAATTAAGTCGGTGGGGTTAAGACCGCCTCACGGTTTTCATTAAGAGAAGAGAACCGAATCCCAACTTCGAAAATTCCCGAACCCTGGTTTCACCGGCGAGAGGATTTTTTAAGGAAGAAGTGCATTTTTCGTCCCTCAAGTATTGCAAAAGTGTGACATTCAACACTCACGTATCATTTGGTCCAAATGAACCCCTTAACTATCTGAACGGGTGCATTTATCACACTAGGTCAGAATCGATTTCTACTGGCACATGAAAAATACAGTGCTGGCGGGCACAATTGGCACCCGCCAGTATAGTGGCCAGGGCACAGTGCTGGCGGACGTCTATGTTGCCCGCCAGTAGAGATGGCACAGTGCTGACGGACGACATAAGGCAGCCGCCAGCACAGATGCCATCTGTGCTGGCGGCTGCCTTATGTCGCCTGCCAGCACTGTGCCTTGCATAAAAAAATCAAAGTGTTTAGTGCGTGTTACAAGTAGTAAACTAATTCAAATCAAAAAATTTTGAACTACAAAGTTTTGAAAATGTACAACTTTTGAAGATGTACAACTTTTATTTGGGTTTTTCTTCATTTGACAAAGTGGTAGTAATTTTGTTCACAAAATATATATCTCTTATATAAGTTTCATGAAACTACATGAGTGGTGTATAAGATTTGTGAAGAATGTTACTACCACTTATACCGGATGAGCAAATGATCAAAATAAAAGTTGTACATCTTTAAAAGTTATAAAACTTTGTAGTTGAACCATTTTCAATTTGAATTATTTTGGTCAATGAAAAGTATGCCTGAATATCTAGTCACTTGAAAATTTGAATTTTTCAAACGACCTCAAATGGAAAAACATTCAAAATAAAAGTTGTAGATCCTGAGAAGTTATGAAACTTTGTACTTTACAACTTTTTTATTTGAAATCATATTGTTAACGGAATTCAAATTTGAATCTCTCAAATTTGAAATTCAAATTTTGTAAACGACCTCGAATGGAGAAACTCTCAACATGAAAGTTATAGATCTCAGAAAGTTATGAAACTTTGTAGTTGACAAGTTTTTAATTTGAATACGTTTAAAGCTTAAAAAAGCAATTTAAACTCGGTGTAGCATATTATGAGTAGAATGAAAACTGCATATGGACGCATATGAGTGTCTGGTGTAGTGGTAGAGGAGGCTACGCGCGAGGGGGGAGGTCGTGTGTTCGAACCCCGCCGACCGCAGTGCACTGTGGTCTCTCTGTTGGTGGGCGGGCACCCGCCAGCACAGATCGCCATTTCTACTGGCACAAGATTGCTGGCGGTTGCTCCACCCGCCAGCAGAAACCCCGTTTGCCCGCCAACACAAATCGTTTATGGGCTAGTGTCATCCTCACCTTAGTTCAACAATGATTTAGTACCATATAATAGCAGTTTAGACCATGTAATCATCTTTCTAATTACTGCTTAGTCACTTTTATGTTAATTCAAGCTCTATAATAATTGAGTAAATCAGTTTTATTAAATTTTTTGAAAAAATTATAGAGTATCCAATTTAGAGAATTTATTTTTTTGCAAACTTTATACTTTCAACTTATCATGTTGCACCTCTAGTCTAGGTAGAGATCACTGAGTAACCAAATGATTATTGATTATGTGACATAGACTGATTTGCACCAAATGAAACATAAGGGATGAATACCACACTATTGCAATACTTCAGGGATAAAATACATTTTTTTCTTTTTTTTAACCAGTACCGTAAATTCGCTCTAACGAGGAATCGAACCACGCCGACTGCAGAGCACTGTTGTCTCTCTGCTGGCGGGCGGGCACCCGCCAGCACATATCACCATTTCTGCTGGCACAAGATTGCTGGCGGTTGCTCCACCCGACAACAGAAACCCCGCCAGCACAAATCGTTTATGGGCTAGTGTCATCCTCACCTTAGTTCAACAATGATTTAGTACCATATAATAGCAGTTTAGACCATGTAATCATCTTTCTAATTACTGCTTAGTCACTTTTATGTTAATTCAAGCTCTATAACAATTGAGTAAATCAGTTTTATTAAATTTTTTGAAAAAAATTTATAGAGTATCCAATTTAGAGAATTTACTAAGACTTTTTGCAAACTTTATACTTTCGACTTATCATATTGCACCTCTAGTCTAGGTAGAGTTCACTGAGTAACCAAATGATTATTGATTATGTGACATAGACTGATTTGCACCAAATGAAACATAAGGGATGAATACCACACTATTGCAATACTTGAGGGATGAAAAATACATTTTTTTCTTTTTTTTAACCAGTCCCGTAAATTCGCTCTAACGAGGAATCGAACCACGCCGACTGCAGAGCGCTGTGGTCTCTCTGCTGGCGGGCGGGCACCCGCCAGCACAGATCGCCATTTCTGCTGGCACACGATTGCTGGTGGTTGCTCCACTCGACAACAGAAACCCCTTTTGCCCGCCAGCACGAATCGTTTATGGGCTAGTGTCATCCTCACCTTAGTTTAACAATGATTTAGTACCATATAATAGTAGTTTAGACCATGTAATCATCTTTCTAATTACTGCTTAGTCACTTTTATGTTAATTCAATCTCTAAAATAATTGAGTAAATCAATTTTATTAAATGTTTTGAAAAAAATTATAGAGTATCCAATTTATAGAATTTACTAAGACTTTTTGCAAACTTTATACTTTCGACTTAGTAGATTTCATGAAATCATTGTTAAACTATAATGTGGGATGATAAATGCCCCAATTTAGTTAGTTAAATGTCACACCCGGATTTAAGGGCAAATCCGAATGCAAAGAATACATGTGCGCCAGGATCAAGTTACACACATGCATCGACTCAGTGAATACCAAAACACAGTGTAAAAGCGTACAGAGAGTATTATATCTTTATTACATGACCGAATGTCTCATAATCGTAACAAAAGCGAGTACTAGCAGCGGAAAAGGACGTCTCCACAGGCAGCTGACTGGTGCTACGCTCGCCTAGAAACCGTCGAACTCTCCAGGAAAGTCTTCAAAGCGTCCGTCTGAGCAGCAACTGGGTTGTGTAGATGCAATATAAAAGAACAACAAGCATGAGCACATGTCGTACTCAACAAGGGAAAACTCTATAACAACATGCAAAGGCTTTATGGTGGAAGCTTGTGGTTGCATAGCAGGTCAGCATTTTAGTTGGTCAAATTTTATTAAGCAAGCTGAATTACTAGCAAATGTAAGTTTATACCAACCCAGAGATTAACATAAGCATCATCATCATAAACGAAAGTAAATGCAACAGGTTTAATCCATCTTTCATAGTTTACTCATGTGAGGGTCCAGGCCGCCCTTGACCGTGGGCACGGCTAACTAGTTAGTTTTACACTCTGCAGAGGTTGTACATCTTTACCCACAAGTCGCGTAAAAGTTCTAGGAACTTTAAACCCAACCATGCGATGCCGGCCAAGCATCATACCACACTACCGAGGTGTGATTGCATAGGGACGCTACGAGGCCTTTACAAAGATCCCCAGGTGCTGGCTGCTCGCTAGGTTACTTGACAGTGCAATGCATAAACCTCTCTCAGCTGCGAAGCTACCATAGAGCAGATCAGTCTGAGGGCCGGGCTATACACCAACTACCGGCAACCCCCAACCCCTATCGGGTAAAGCATACCTAACACCAGGTTTTCTAATTACTTGGCCAAGACAGAGCCATATGTCTTGTGGTAGTACTGTTTTCCTGGGTGGTCTCTCCATGTTCCGATTAACACAGGTGATCTTGTTTAATGAAGGTATAACATAAGTAAAGCAAGATTAACATTGTTGTTCATTTAAACCACCATGATCCCAAGTTGAGCAACTAAGCAAGGTCTACCCAACATAAACATAAACCCAGGTTGATCAAGGCATAGGAATAAACAAAACTAGTCAAACCTTAACATAGTAGGACCCTTCAATTTAATGCAAAGCAATAAGTAAATAAACGGTGTAATTAAAATGCATGTTGTAATAGGATAGACGGGAATGCAGCAAGGACTTGCCTTCTACCAACGCTTGCTGCTGCTCAAGGTCTTGAAAATCTTCAACTTCAGCGTATTCCACGTACGAACCGTCTTCTACGCAACACATCGTACACATACAAGCAAACAATGGAATAAAATAAGAAACAATCACCAAACAGTACTAACATAACAAAACAGGGGCATAAAACTGTTCTACTCGTCGAGACGATCGCGTGGATATAAAGAACGCTAAAAACGGAGCTAAAACGTGTAAACTACGGCTAAAACAAGGTACAGGGGCTTTTCTGCAGGAAAACTTAACTTCCAGGGGCTAGACTGTAAAAAACTGAGGGTTAAAACCTAATTACATATAAAAATCTAAGGGCTGAGGTGCAAAAAGGTAAAGGCTGGACCTCGGGTGGAAAAACCAGGAAGTCTAGGGTTTAAAACATAAAGAAAAGGACCTATTCGTGAGGGTCTTAACACTGCGGGAGGGCATATCTGTGAAACTAGAAAAGCCGGGGGCTTTTCTGCAAAACGGCGACGAAACAGATCTGTTGACCGGTACGTTGCTGGATTGACCCGGGGGTGGATCTGATCTGGAGCGTTGATCGCGCAACGGACGGCTGCGGTGGCGTGCAGGCACGCGAGCGGCGGCGACTGCGCCGGCGAGCGGCGGCGCACGGCCGAACTTCGGCGAGCTCGCTCGGATTCGAGCTACGGGGCACGGTTTGGTGTGCGGAAGGCACCGGGGTGAAGCGGGAGACGCGGAGGATTCGTCCAGGGCACCAGGATGAGCTTTAGGGCGGCGACGACGATGCGCAGCACGGAGGGGCGGAGCATCTGGGCGGCGCCAACTCCGGCGGGTGGCTACGGGCGATGCAGGGCACGGAGACGCAGACAAGCGGCCTAAGTGACTTCCTCACCTCCTTGCGGTGCTCTTGGTGACCTCCACGGCGACGAAACGGCGGCGGAGCGGGGAAACGACGGCGGCGGTCGAGCTCTAGGGTTTCGGCTCGGGCGCGCGGGGGAGCTCGGTGGCTAGGGTTTCAGGGGAAAAGACGGTGCGGTGCGAGGCGACGACCTTTTATAGGGCCATGGAGGCGGCCTTGGCATGCGGGCCAAGCCGAGGAGCGGCGCAGGCGTGACGTGCGGCGCGGCCGGGGTCGGACTCGAGCTCGAGTCCGGCTCAGGCGTGGCGCGGCGGGCGGGATGACAGGCGGGTCCCGCCCGTCAGCGGCTGCGCGCGGGGAAGGGAGCGGAGCGGGCCGGCGCGCCGGTAGCTGGGCCGAGCTGGGCTGGGGGAAAGCGGCGCGCGCGTACCAGGCCGGAAGAACAAGGGGCGGCGGCAGACTTAGTCTGCTGGGCTTCACGCAAGGCTGGGCCGGAAAAGAGGAAAAGAAGGGGGAGGGTAAGGAAAGGATTTTGAAATTTTGAAAAGGCAACAAGCAATTGAATTCAAATTTAAATTTGAATTCAAACACCTAAAAGCAATGCATCAGCATGAATGCAACAAACATCAAGCTACTGATTCAATTTGGGAAAAAAACAAATATTGTTTTTTTTGTTTTTTTTTACTATATTCCTTGTAAACAATTAAATGTTTGGAAAATTTTAAAAATTATAGGAAAATCGTTGTTTAAATTTTCATCCTATTCACATCCTGAAATTGGGAATTTCAGGGTGTGACAAATCTACCCCCCTTAAAAGGAATCTCGTCCTCGAGATTCGGAAGAACTAAGAAAGATTTTGAGAATGATATGGTAGAACTAATGTAGGGGCAATGTTGATAGAGAACATACCAAACACGGTCCTTGCATTTACGTGGTTCAATCTACCACGTGTGGAGTTCTTCTGTCCCTTGGAGCTTTGCGGGGTCTTGTTTCCATCCCTCATCTGCTGACTCTGCACTGGAGTATTCTGCACGCTCCTCTGGGGGCAGTTGTTGGCATAGTGACCAGTCTCCCCACACTTAAAGCAAGTATTGCCAACAGGAGTGCTAGGCGTACTAGGTCTCACTGGGGTTCCCGCTGGGGTGTTCTGACTAGACTGCTGGTCATTGGGGCGTGGAGTCTGTGGAGTGGACTGTTGCAACTCTTGAATAGGGTGCTTGAACGGTTGATTGTTACGCTGAAACTGATTCTGCCCAGAGTTACCACCTGAACCTCCAACATGGGGTGTTGTCCTCTGCTGTGGAACGAAACGGGGGCGAGTGCTGCTCCCAAACTGCACAGAGGTAGTGGCCTTCCTTTTTAGATCTCCCAACTCTCTGCGCTTTGACTCCAAGCAGATAGCTTTGTCCATCAGCTGCTGAAACGACGCAAAAGTGTGAGACATAAGCTGGTACTGAAGTGGTCCAGCTAATCCCTCCATGAATAGCTCCTGTTTCTTCCCATCATCAGCAACATCCTCAGGTGCATAGCGAGACAACTCAATGAACTTGTCCCTGAATTCTGCCACTGACATTCCTCCCTGCTTGAGAGAAAGGAACTCCTTCTTCTTCAACTTCATCAGCCCTGCAGGAATATGATGGCTCCTGAAGCTGGTGGTGAACTCCTGCCAAGTAATAGCATCTGGTGTAGCATGAGCGGTAACGTAGGCATCCCACCAAGCTCCTGCTGTACCCTGAAGCCGTCCTGCAGCATACAGGACCTTCTCTCTGTCATCACACTGAGCGGTAGTGAGCATCTTGCCTATAGTCTTCAGCCAGTCATCAGCCTCAAGTGGATCTGCAGCATGTGTAAATACCGGCGGACGATGGCTCATGAACTCCCTGTGCTTGTCCCTGGGTGCCTGCTGCTGCTGAGGTGGATTGTTGACTTGGGCCTGCAGGTTGGCCACAGTGTTGGTCAAGTTCTCGAGAAGCTGAGTCTGAGTCTGGAAAAACTGCTGCATAGCTGGGTCCATCTGTCCTTGTTGTTGTGCACTGCCGGAACTGCTGGCTCTCCCTAGACGAGTCACTGGGGCTGATCAACACCTGACCCGGACCTGGTGTTCACCATCTGAGTGTTAGGAACATTGACTTAGATGATTGCACAAAGAGAAAAGCTCAAAAGGTAAAGCAGTGCAGACTTCCAGTTTAAGATAGATTCTGTTGACTCCAGACATTCAGGTATAACTCTCAACGTGGATAGCCAAAAATTATAGGATTTTTACCAATGAAAGGTAATGAAATTACGGAACCAACCCAACTGGAATCACCTCGATCAGAGCTCTATAACTCTAGATATAAAATTAACAAGTCAGGTATATCAATAGTGCTAACAGATTCAAGTAGCTGTAAAGTTTCGGGCATAACTCTCTGACTGTGTAATCAAAATTTCTGAATTTTGGACAGAAAAACACCCATGCAATTTCTGAACTTCTCCAACTGGATTTGCCTCAAACAGAGGTCTATAGCCCAAGATATAAAATAATGAAGTCAACTGTGTCAGCAGAGTTTTACAGTTTCTGGTAGCTCCAATGTTTCATGCATAGCTCCCAGGATATTTATTTTATGGGGCTGAATTTTTGACAGAAAATCTGTTATGAAATTTGTGAACTAACCCAACTAGTTTTGCATCAATCGGAGCTCTGTAGCTCGAGATATTATCAAAACACTACTGCTGTGTCGAAGGTTGACGAGAACAGATTTGCAGCAAGATAGAATCCAAGGTAGATGAGTAAAGATTTAACAGAGGATTTAGAAGGTGTAAGATAAAAGGGATGGTTGAGACAGAGTTTAAACCCAACTAATCAAACTTATACTGAACCAATATCATTGTGGTTATCAACCCACAACACATTGCACTCAAGCAAAGATCCAAATCAAGCATTAACACAAGATCAAGCATTCAAACACACCACTAAGCTAGCACACCTAAACATCGATCGTGGCTAACGATTACATAAGGATAAGCCTAAAGAACTCCTAGATCCTAAGGAAGATCTTCGGGTTGAACATGATAGGATCACAAGATAACTGAGAATAATTATGAACACGTGTAGTGTAAAGATAGGAAAAGATTAGAGAGCATAGAACGAATGCTAAAGATTCCTTAAAGCAAGAACAAGAAAGTATAGAGTAGAAAGATTAGCCAAAGCAAGGTAGAGAACAAATGGAATATCAAGGATGGGGTTAAAAGTAAGGATATGTATATTAAAAATAGAATTAAAGCATAGCATGAAGTAAGAATGGCTTCTAAGATAATATAATCCTTAAGTTCGACCATTTTCTAACTAGGCTAACGTCCTACAGTCAACACAGCTCTGGTACCACTTTGTCACACCCGGATTTAAGGGCAAATCCGAATGCAAAGAATACATGTGCGCCAGGATCAAGTTACACACATGCATCGACTCAGTGAATACCAAAACACAGTGTAAAAGCGTACAGAGAGTATTATATCTTTATTACATGACCGAATGTCTCATAATCGTAACAAAAGCGAGTACTAGCAGCGGAAAAGGACGTCTCCACAGGCAGCTGACTGGTGGTACGCTCGCCTAGAAACCGTCGAACTCTCCAGGAACGTCTTCAAAGCGTCCGTCTGAGCAGCAACCGGGTTGTGTAGATGCAATATAAAAGAACAACAAGCATGAGCACATGTCGTACTCAACAAGGGAAAACTCTATAACAACATGCAAAGGCTTTATGGTGGAAGCTTGTGGTTGCATAGCAGGTCAGCATTTTAGTTGGTCAAATTTTATTAAGCAAGCTGAATTACTAGCAAATGTAAGTTTATACCAACCCAGAGATTAACATAAGCATCATCATCATAAACGAAAGTAAATGCAACAGGTTTAATCCATCTTTCATAGTTTACTCATGTGAGGGTCCAGGCCGCCCTTGACCGTGGGCACGGCTAACTAGTTAGTTTTACACTCTGCAGAGGTTGTACATCTTTACCCACAAGTCGCGTAAAAGTTCTAGGAACTTTAAACCCAACCATGCGATGCCGGCCAAGCATCATACCACACTACCGAGGTGTGATTGCATAGGGACGCTACGAGGCCTTTACAAAGATCCCCAGGTGCTGGCTGCTCGCTAGGTTACTTGACAGTGCAATGCATAAACCTCTCTCAGCTGCGAAGCTACCATAGAGCAGATCAGTCTGAGGGCCGGGCTATACACCAACTACCGGCAACCCCCAACCCCTATCGGGTAAAGCATACCTAACACCAGGTTTTCTAATTACTTGGCCAAGACAGAGCCATATGTCTTGTGGTAGTACTGTTTTCCTGGGTGGTCGCTCCATGTTCCGATTAACACAGGTGATCTTGTTTAATGAAGGTATAACATAAGTAAAGCAAGATTAACATTGTTGTTCATTTAAACCACCATGATCCCAAGTTGAGCAACTAAGCAAGGTCTACCCAACATAAACATAAACCCAGGTTGATCAAGGCATAGGAATAAACAAAACTAGTCAAACCTTAACATAGTAGGACCCTTCAATTTAATGCAAAGCAATAAGTAAATAAACGGTGTAATTAAAATGCATGTTGTAATAGGATAGACGGGAATGCAGCAAGGACTTGCCTTCTACCAACGCTTGCTGCTGCTCAAGGTCTTGAAAATCTTCAACTTCAGCGTATTCCACGTACGAACCGTCTTCTACGCAACACATCGTACACATACAAGCAAACAATGGAATAAAATAAGAAACAATCACCAAACAGTACTAACATAACAAAACAGGGGCATAAAACTGTTCTACTCGTCGAGACGATCGCGTGGATATAAAGAACGCTAAAAACGGAGCTAAAACGTGTAAACTACGGCTAAAACAAGGTACAGGGGCTTTTCTGCAGGAAAACTTAACTTCCAGGGGCTAGACTGTAAAAAACTGAGGGTTAAAACCTAATTACATATAAAAATCTAAGGGCTGAGGTGCAAAAAGGTAAAGGCTGGACCTCGGGTGGAAAAACCAGGAAGTCTAGGGTTTAAAACATAAAGAAAAGGACCTATTCGTGAGGGTCTTAACACTGCGGGAGGGCATATCTGTGAAACTAGAAAAGCCGGGGGCTTTTCTGCAAAACGGCGACGAAACAGATCTGTTGACCGGTACGTTGCTGGATTGACCCGGGGGTGGATCTGATCTGGAGCGTTGATCGCGCAACGGACGGCTGCGGTGGCGTGCAGGCACGCGAGCGGCGGCGACTGCGCCGGCGAGCGGCGGCGCACGGCCGAACTTCGGCGAGCTCGCTCGGATTCGAGCTACGGGGCACGGTTTGGTGTGCGGAAGGCACCGGGGTGAAGCGGGAGACGCGGAGGATTCGTCCAGGGCACCAGGATGAGCTTTAGGGCGGCGACGACGATGCGCAGCACGGAGGGGCGGAGCATCTGGGCGGCGCCAACTCCGGCGGGTGGCTACGGGCGATGCAGGGCACGGAGACGCAGACAAGCGGCCTAAGTGACTTCCTCACCTCCTTGCGGTGCTCTTGGTGACCTCCACGGCGACGAAACGGCGGCGGAGCGGGGAAACGACGGCGGCGGTCGAGCTCTAGGGTTTCGGCTCGGGCGCGCGGGGGAGCTCGGTGGCTAGGGTTTCAGGGGAAAAGACGGTGCGGTGCGAGGCGACGACCTTTTATAGGGCCATGGAGGCGGCCTTGGCATGCGGGCCAAGCCGAGGAGCGGCGCAGGCGTGAAGTGCGGCGCGGCCGGGGTCGGACTTGAGCTCGAGTCCGGCTCAGGCGTGGCGCGGCGGGCGGGATGACAGGCGGGTCCCGCCCGTCAGCGGCTGCGCGCGGGGAAGGGAGCGGAGCGGGCCGGCGCGCCGGTAGCTGGGCCGAGCTGGGCTGGGGGAAAGCGGCGCGCGCGTACCAGGCCGGAAGAACAAGGGGCGGCGGCAGACTTAGTCTGCTGGGCTTCACGCAAGGCTGGGCCGGAAAAGAGGAAAAGAAGGGGGAGGGTAAGGAAAGGATTTTGAAATTTTGAAAAGGCAACAAGCAATTGAATTCAAAATAAAATTTGAATTCAAACACCCAAAAGCAATGCATCAGCATGAATGCAACAAACATCAAGCTATTGATTTAATTTGGAAAAAAAACAAATATTGTTTTTGTTTTTTTACTATATTCCCTGTAAACAATTAAATGTTTGGAAAATTTTTAAAAATTATAGGAAAATCGTTGTTTAAATTTTCATCCTATTCACATCCTGAAATTGGGAATTTCAGGGTGTGACATTAAATGACCGATTTGCACCAAATGAAATATAAGGGATGAATACCATACTATTGCAATACTTCAGTGATGAAAAATACAACCAATCTCGTAAATTCGCTCCAACGAGAAATCGAACCTAGGTCTCCCGGTGTGACATCCTAAAAATTCCATCACTTAAAATTTTGCTTAAGCAACATAGTGGCTTAGGTTTAGTCTTAAGGACATAATGAATTTGTTAATTAATTTGAGCTCTAAATATTTAAATTCAATTTAATTAATTTAGAGACAACAAGTGTTTGTGCATCATTATTTGGCTATGCATGGTTTTTGGTTGCTTGTGTGAGGTTTAAAAAGTTTACAAAATTTTGTGAAAAAGTTTGAGAAGTTTTGAATGGATTTGAATTGAAAAAGTTTGAATTTTTAAAAGAGTTTGAAAAAGGAAAAAGAAAAAAAAGGAAAGGACCTTACCTCCTTACCTTTCAGCCCAGCGGCCCACTGGCCCATTTCTCTCCCTCCCGCAGCAGCCCAGCTTCCCGCCTCCCTTTTTCTTTTTTTCTCTGTGCCGCTGACACGCCGGCCCCACCTGTCGGCACTTCTTCTTCCTTCCCCAGCGCCTCCCTTCCTTCCTCTGCTCAGCCGGCGCCGACCGGGACTCCGCCGCGCCCGCCCACCTTCCTCGCTCCTCTTTCCATCTTTAAGCTGCGGTAAATGGCAATTAATCCTCGCGCCTCCTCCCCCCTCAATTGCCTTGCCGTTTCTAGTCCCCACCTCCCGTAATGCCCGCCGGCCATCTATGGCAAGGCCACCGGCCGCCGCTCCCTTCCGCTTCCCCTTCCCCCTCCCTCTGCCCGTATAGAACCCGGGCATCCCCCTCATGTTCTTCCTTTCGCCTCCACACCCACACACTCCTGCGCCAGAGCACGAAACCCACCAGCGCCGCCGCCCCTGTTTCCGCCGCCGCTGGAAGAGCTCGTCGCCGGTGAAGGGTTCACCTTCTCCCTTTCTTCTCTCTATTATGTGCTACTCCGTCGCTCATCGAGCTTTCTTTGCACCAGGACCTCACCCTCGTCGCCCTGTGGAGCTGCGCCCCTGTCACGCTGGAGCGCCGCCCGAACCGCCGCCGTCACTGATAGTCGCCACCGCCGCTTCTTCCTCGCCGGCAAGCTCGTTATCTTCATCCTCAAGTGGTGAGCAACGCTTCGCCGCCACTCTTTGTCCTGCACGCGTACCGCAGCACCGGCGTCCGCACGCCGGCGAGCCCCGCGCCACCCCCTTTCGGTGCCGGCCGCCGTGGGTGCGCAAACCGCCTCCCTGACCTCCTAGGCGTGTGCGCATGCTTCCTCTCTACGTGTAGAGCTCGCTCGCGCACGAAATGTTGCCCTGTAGGCCGATCTAGGGCTGCGCCGGCGATCTTCCGGCGAAGCGCCGCCGCGCCGCTCCTGCCTCCGGCGCACTCGCCGCCGCGCCCCGCACGCACGAGTCCTGGGCCGTGCGATCTGAGATAGATGGACAGGATCGCGTACCCCTTCGCGTTATGAGGCCGGTCCACCGTGGACTCGTGGGCCGCGACCACGGCACGGTCCACGGCTTCCTCAGCCGTTGGATCAAAGATCCACAGCTTAAACAAGCCGCTTTCTTTTAAGAGCCCCTGAGTTTCTATGAATTTACATGTCGGTCCTCCCACCTACATAAATCCTTGCAAACAGGTCCTGAATCTTGTGTTTTAGCCCCTGTCTTTTCTAAAGTCTAGCACCCGAGGTCCTTTTTACTTGTTTTAACATGTTAGCCCTCCTGTTTTCATATAAAATTATGTTTTAGTCCCTGGTTTTTTTTTCATAATAGTCCTGTAAGCTTAGTTTTCTTACAGAAAGGTCCCTGTAACTTGTTTCAATCATATCTTTCTTGTTTTAACTCCGTTTTTAGCGTTCTATATACCAAAATGATCGTCTCAGCGAGTAGAATCTTTTAGACAGCGTGTTTTTAGATTTTGTCACTGTTTGGTGTACTGTTTTATTTATTGTTTGTTTGTATATGCTTGTGCGTAGTTATCGTGCCTGTTTCGTCTGAGCTCCCCGTTGGAGAAGATCAAGAAGAGCCTATCTTCGAAGAAGAGAATACTCAGTTTGTAGAGGAAGGCAAGTGGATTTTCGCCCTCTGCATATTCTTTTGAACCTATATAACTGCATGCTTACACAATGTTTACTTTACTTGTTGCTATGCATTAAATTGATGGGCAAACACCTTTTTAAGGACTTGACTAGATGTTTCACCCTGTTACCTTGATCAACCCTATTTAACAAATGCTTTGGGTAGATAATTGCTTAGTTGCTAAACTTGGGCTGGTTATGTGGGTTATGTCTTGCAATCTGTTATGTTTATGAAATGTTGTTTAAGAATAAGACAAGATCATATATATTTTTTTAAATGGAACATGGAGAACCACCCAAGAAAACAGTACAACCACAGTCCACATGGCTCTGGCTTAGCCAATTAATTAGGAGAGTGGGTTTATCTGATAGCCTTTTTTTCCGAGAGGGGCACAGGGGGCTCGGGGTTGCAGGGGTATAGCCCGGTTCTTCTGGGGTAGCAACCTTTGCTAAGGTGCTGACCATTAGGGAGGGTTATGGTCCGCCCTGAGCTGTAACTGTCGCGGGCTGTTGGTTTCTCTGCTTTCCTTTGTAAAGGCTTCGTAGTGGACCCCTAGCCACTCACCTTGGAAGTGTTTAAGAGTCTAGCTAACCCGGGCAACGTGGGGAACACGAGCTGTGGGTAAAGTGTACAACCTCTGCAGAGTTAAAACTGATCGATCAGCCGTGCTCACGGTCAAGAGCGGCTTGGACCCTCACATGATTATCAAACTTAAAGATGGATGTAAATCGTGGATCTTGTGGGTCTTTGGGCTTGGGATGTCTTTTAAAGCTTAAGTAGGTTGGTATAAACTTACATCTAGTAATAGGCTTGCTAATAAAACTTGATCAACATTAAAATGCTAACCGCTGCAAAACCTTAGCCTATCCTTGATAGCCTTGCATGTTTCCCCCACTTGCTGAGCTCCAACCATAAGAGTGCTCACCCTTGCTTACTGCTGTTCCGAGGAGAACATCGGTGAGGAGTACTGGAGCGACTTTGAGGAGTTCTAAGGCATGCGGATCCCTCAGTCATATGCCTGTGTAAGATGAAGCTAAAGTTGCTCGTTTAGTTATCGTTTGTTTTCGGACCTTCGTGTCCACCATCTGAGTGTAATAAATGAATATTGTATCGGTTAAACTCCTGTACGTTTTGATTACAGTTATGGTATTACACTCTTTTGTCTATCGTATGTGTGTAATCTGATCCTGGCGCACATATGAGATGCATTCGATTTTCCTTGTAAAATCGGGTGTGACAAAGTGGTACCAGAGCCGTAATGACTGTAGGTCGCAGCCTTAGTTAGAAATGGTCGAAATTAAGGATTCATGTTCTAGAAAGCCATGTCATGCTTCAAATTGCCTTATTTACGCATAAAAATCTAATTTATTCTTATTTATTATTAAAACTCTATCATTTTGATTTATTCCATACTGAGTTCAGTTTTGTTTTGTCAGATGGCCAGAACAAAGTACACTGCACGCAAGAGCACTGGTGGCCGTGTTCCCCGTGGTCAGTTGGCACCCCGCTACCCGGTGATTGCGCCAGAGCCAGAGCCGCAGCCAGAGGTTGAAGTTGAAGAGGATCCCGAAGAAGTGCAGCCGGAAGCTGAGGTTGAAGAAGACCCTGAGGAGGTGCAGCAGGAGGATCCAGTTGAGCAGCCACAGCTGTATGATGGTACTGTCCTGGAGGCCGATGCAGATGGTGACATTGTGATTCCGCCAGCACCTGAAGCAGCAGAAGATGCACCACCTTCGCCAGTTGCTCCCGCACCCAATGCTATGGGTGGAGATCCAGATGACTCGGGGGATGACAGTGGTGAAGATGATGACGATGAAGACAACAACAATGATGGTGAAGATCCTGAGGAGGAAGAGGATGATGATCCTCGCTATCGTGGGGCTGAGTACCACAAGCACTCCACTGAAGATGAGAATGGCCAGTTCTGTGTCCTACTGCAGGAGGTACTGCAGCACCTGGGGTACACCATGAAGCCACTCTATGTCACCAAGCATTTCAGTGAGCCTGGTATGAGGGATTACTACACCAGCCGAGTCTACATCCGTGTGCCTTTGATTGACACCAATGGGTGGAGGAACCGCTCATCACACCACAGCACAGCTCACTTCTCCACTGATGAGGCTGCGGTCAATGATGCAGCTAGGAGGGCTCTCTGGTCACTCTGCAATGCTCAGCGTGATCGTCTGCATGAGTCTGAGTTCCGCCACGTTCCTCGTCGTGTGAGTGGCTCAGAGGATACCATAGTACCTGCTGGAGGAGATGACCGTATTGACATCCTGGCTCGGGTGACAGCTGCACTAAACATTGACCTTGAAGGTGCAACAACTGAGATGGATAGGTACCATGAAGAACTGCAGACTGCTCAGGCTAGGATTGCCTATCTGGAAGCACAGCTTGCTGGTCAACAGCCACCTGAGGAAGCAATGCCGTACCAAACTACAGCCTCTCCTCCACGCAAGAAGCTCCGTTACGGCACTCCAGAAGCTACAACCCGTCTTGGCTAGGATCTTAGGATGCCTGCCTTTACCTTTTTAAGTTTCGATAGACCGTTCCTGTGAGGACGTATGCTTGTAATAATGGTTGTTGCTTGAACACATGTTTGATTTGGATTTTGCTTGTGTGAGTTGTATGGTGGAGTGATGGCCACGATACAACAAGAAATTATTAAGTTAAATAAAGTTAGTTTGGGTCCAAATCTGGTTGTCTTCTATTTTATCTCTCATGCAAGATTGGAATGATGAAAATCTGTTCTCGCAGTTATTTGACAGAGCAGTAATGTTTTAATTTTATCTCGAGCTACAGAGCTCCGTTTGATATGAAACCAGTTGGGTTAGTTCACAAATTTTGAGGTTGATTTTCTGTAAAAAATTCAATATCATACAGTATGTATTCTGGAAGTTATGCACAAAGTATTGAGCACATCAGAATCTGTAATCTCTGCTGACACAGCTGCACTGTTTGAATTTTATCTCGAGTTGTAGACCTCCAATTGAGATGATTCCAGTTGCATTAGTCTCATAATTTTGCACTTCACAATCTGGTAAAAATTCATGATTTTTGGATAATAACACAGAGAGTTACACCTGAATTATTGAGGTCAACAGAATCTGTCCTAGTTGGAAGTTTGTGTTGCTTAATCGTTTTGAGTTCATCTTTTTTATGCATCAGTTCAATACCCCTCTCTGAAATAGATTTCTCTAACAATCAGATGGTAAAAACCAGGTCCGAAGGAGGTCAAGACGTTCCGCCTGTGATTCGTGCTCATATTGCTAATCAACAGAACCAAGCACCACCTCCGCCGATCAATCAAGCAATGGATCCGGCAATGCAGCAGTTCTTTGAAGCACAAATGCAGCTAATCCAGAATCTCACCCACACTGTTCAGAACATGCAAGCTCAGCAGAACCAGCAACCACAGCCAGCTCCACCGCCACCCAGGGATAGGCACAAGGAATTCATGAGCCACAACCCTCCTACTTACTCTCATTCAACTGATCCGCTAGATGCAGATGATTGGTTGAAGACAGTTACTAAGAAGCTGGAGATTGTTCAGTGTACTGACAGGGAAATGGTCTTGTATGCTGCTGGGAGACTTGTTGGACAGGCTGGTGATTGGTGGGATGCATATTCAACTGCACATCCCAATAGGCACAACATTACTTGGCAAGAGTTTCGTGACAACTTCCGTACTTATCACATCCCTTCAGGGGTAATCAAGCTTAAGCAGAAGGAGTTCTTGTCACTGAGGCAGGGAAGCATGTCGGTCACTGAGTACTTGGACAAGTTCACTCATCTGTCTCGTTATGCACCTGATGAGGTGAACACTGATCCTAAGAGACAGGAAAGGTTTCTGGATGGATTGATTGGGCCTCTCAATTATCAGCTGCAGAGTCATACCTTTCCAGACTTCCAGACACTGTTGAACAAGGCAATTGGACTGGAAAGCAAGAGGAAGGAACTGGGCGAGCAGAAATGCAAGTTCCAGTCACATGGGCAGTCTAGCAGTAACACTCGTCCTCGCTACAGTTCACAGCAGAGCTCGTCTCAGTATCGTCCTGGTGGACAAGGAGGAAAGTATCCACAGAACTTACAGCTGCAGCGCTCGTTTCAACCACAACGTTTCAACCCTCAGACACCACGAGCTCCTACTCCTCAGCAGAGTCGTTCCAACAATGGCTCTGGGGCACCTGTCAGGAACACTACCCCTGTTCAGCCTAGTGGGTGTTTCAAGTGTGGAGAGCTGGGACACTATGCTAACAACTGTCCTAAGAGAGCAGTGCAGACCCCTCAGAGGGATAACAGTCACAGGTCTGGGCAGCCATCTTCACAGCCTCGCACTCCACAAGCTCCTAGCAAGAGAGGCCAGCAGAACTATGTGCGTGGCCGGGTTAATCATGTATCAGTGGAGCAAGCTCAGAATGACTCCGGCGTGGTATTGGGTACGTTTCCCGTCAACTCTATACCCGCTACAGTATTGTTTGATTCAGGAGCATCACATTCTTTCATAACTGATCAATTTGTGACAAAACATAACTTACGTATGAGTTCCATGAAGAATCCATTGATAGTTAGCTCCCCGGGAGGAGAAATGAAAACTGGTTATATATGCCCACAAGTAAAGATTAATATCATGGGAATAGACTTTCTTGCTAATCTGGTAGTCTTAAAGTCATGGGGAATAGATATCATCCTAGGGATGGATTGGTTACAAAAACATGATGGGATTATTCAGTGTCGGAAGAAGTCTGTATTGTTGACCAGTCCACAAGGAGAGAGAATAGAGTATGTGGGTACACCCTCATCCAACAGTGGAACTGTGAATTCAGTAGAAGGCAAGGCCTTGGAGGATATAAGAGTAGTGAGTGAATTCCCTGATGTATTTCCAGAGGATCTGCCAGGTATGCCACCTGACCGTGACATTGAATTTAGTATTGAACTTATACCTGGTACTGCTCCTATATCAAAAAGACCTTATAGAATGGATGTTAAAGATTTAGCTGAATTAAAGAAACAAATAGAGGAACTACTTAGTAAAGGGTTTATCCGTCCTAGTTCATCACCATGGGGAGCCCCCACACTCTTCGTTGATAAGAAGGATGGATCTAGGAGGTTGTGTATAGATTATCGATCTCTTAATGAGGTTACTATCAAGAACAAATACCCTTTACCCCGGATCGAGGATTTGTTCGATCAGATGAGAGGAGCTAAAGTTTTCTCCAAGATAGATCTTAGATCAGGTTACCATCAGTTGAAAATCCGATTGGAGGATATACCAAAGACAGCATTCACATCTAGATATGGGTTATATGAGTTCACTGTGATGTCTTTTGGCTTGACCAACGCTCCAGCATACTTTATGTACTTGATGAACAAGGTATTCATGGAGTATCTTGATAAGTTTGTTGTGGTATTCATTGATGATATTCTGATATTCTCTCGGAGTGAGGAAGAACATGAAGAACACTTGAGGACATGTTGAGAGCTTGTGCGTTGAAGAATAGTGGCAGCTGGGATAAGAGTTTGCCTTATGCAGAGTTTGCTTATAACAATAGCTATCAGTCCAGCATCAAGATGGCACCGTTTGAAGCTTTGTATGGAAGAAAGTGCAGAACACCGTTGTTTTGGAACCAGACTGGAGAGAGTCAGCTCTTTGGACCAGATAGCATAAGAGAAGCAGAAAGACAAGTTGAGATCATTAGAGAGAATCTCAAAGCCGCACAGTCACGTCAGAAGAGTTATGCTTATCCTCGAAGAAGAGAAGTGGTTTTGGAAGTAGGTGACTATGCATACCTCAGAGTGTCACCTATCCGTGGTCTGCGAAGGTTCAATGTCAGAGGGAAGTTGTCACCTCGTTTTATAGGACCTTTCAAGATCGTGGAAAGAAGAGGAGAAGTAGCCTACCAGTTGGAGCTACCAGCACAGTTGTCAGGTGTACATGATGTGTTTCATGTATCGCAGTTAAAGAAGTGTACGAGTGAGGTCAGAATAGAACCAGTACTGCTGGAGGACATTGAAATGGGGAAAGATTTGACTTACAAGGAATATCCTGTCAAAATCTTGGATACCTCAGAAAGGGTTACTAGGAGCAAAGTAATCAGGATGTGTAAGGTACAGTGGAGTCATCACACAGAGGAAGAGGCAACTTGGGAAAGAGAGGATGAACTCAAAGAAGACTTTCCTCAGCTGTTCTCTAAATCTTCTGAATCTCGGGACGAGATTCTCTTTAAGGGGGTAGGATTTGTGACATCCTAAAAATTCCAACACTTAAAATTTTGCTTAAGCAACATAGTGGCTTAGGTTTAGTCTTAAGGACATAATGAATTTGTTAATTAATTTGAGCTCTAAATATTTAAATTCAATTTAATTAATTTAGAGACAACAAGTGTTTGTGCATCATTATTTGGCTATGCATGGTTTTTGGTTGCTTGTGTGAGGTTTAAAAAGTTTACAAAATTTTGTGAAAAAGTTTGAGAAGTTTTGAATGGATTTGAATTGAAAAAGTTTGAATTTTTAAAAGAGTTTGAAAAAGGAAAAAGAAAAAAAAAGGAAAGGACCTTACCTCCTTACCTTTCAGCCCAGCGGCCCACTGGCCCATTTCTCTCCCTCCCGCAGCAGCCCAGCTTCCCGCCTCCCTTTTTCTTTTTTTTTCTCTGTGCCGCTGACACGCCGGCCCCACCTGTCGGCGCTTCTTCTTCCTTCCCCAGCGCCTCCCTTCCTTCCTCTGCTCAGCCGGCGCCGACCGGGACTCCGCCGCGCCCGCCCACCTTCCTCGCTCCTCTTTCCATCTTTAAGCTGCGGTAAATGGCAATTAATCCTCGCGCCCCCTCCCCCCTCAATTGCCTTGCCGTTTCTAGTCCCCACCTCCCGTAATGCCCGCCGGCCATCTATGGCAAGGCCACCGGCCGCCGCTCCCTTCCGCTTCCCCTTCCCCCTCCCTCTGCCCGTATAGAACCCGGGCATCCCCCTCATGTTCTTCCTTTCGCCTCCACACCCACACACTCCTGCGCCAGAGCACGAAACCCACCAGCGCCGCCGCCCCTGTTTCCGCCGCCGCTGGAAGAGCTCGTCGCCGGTGAAGGGTTCACCTTCTCCCTTTCTTCTCTCTATTATGTGCTACGCCGTCGCTCATCGAGCTTTCTTTGCACCAGGACCTCACCCTCGTCGCCCTGTGGAGCTGCGCCCCTGTCACGCCGGAGCGCCGCCCGAACCGCCGCCGTCACTGATCGTCGCCACCGCCGCTTCTTCCTCGCCGGCAAGCTCGTTATCTTCATCCTCAAGTGGTGAGCAACGCTTCGCCGCCACTCTTTGTCCTGCACGCGTACCGCAGCACCGGCGTCCGCACGCCGGCGAGGCCCGCGCCACCCCCTTTCGGTGCCGGCCGCCGTGGGTGCGCAAACCGCCTCCCTGACCTCCTAGGCGTGTGCGCATGCTTCCTCTCTACGTGTAGAGCTCGCTCGCGCACGAAATGTTGCCCTGTAGGCCGATCTAGGGCTGCGCCGGCGATCTTCCGGCGAAGCGCCGCCGCGCCGCTCCTGCCTCCGGCGCACTCGCCGCCGCGCCCCGCACGCACGAGTCCTGGGCCGTGCGATCTGAGATAGATGGACAGGATTGCGTACCCCTTCGCGTTATGAGGCCGGTCCACCGTGGACTCGTGGGCCGCGACCACGGCACGGTCCACGGCTTCCTCAGCCGTTGGATCAAAGATCCACGGCTTAATCAAGCCGCTTTCTTTTAAGAGCCCCTGAGTTTCTATGAATTTACATGCCGGTCCTCCCACCTACATAAATCCTTGCAAACAGGTCCTGAATCTTGTGTTTTAGCCCCTGTCTTTTCTAAAGTCTAGCACCCGAGGTCCTTTTTACTTGTTTTAACATGTTAGCCCTCCTGTTTTCATATAAAATTATGTTTTAGTCCCTGGTTTTTTTTTCATAATAGTCCTGTAAGCCTAGTTTTCTTACAGAAAGGTCCCTGTAACTTGTTTCAATCATATCTTTCTTGTTTTAACTCCGTTTTTAGCGTTCTATATACCGAAATGATCGTCTCAGCGAGTAGAATCTTTTAGACAGCGTGTTTTTAGCTTTTGTTACTGTTTGGTATACTGTTTTATTTATTGTTTGTTTGTATATGCTTGTGCGTAGATATCGTGCCTGTTTCGTCTGAGCTCCCCGTTGGAGAAGATCAAGAAGAGCCTATCTTCGAAGAAGAGAATACTCAGTTTGTAGAGGAAGGCAAGTGGATTTTCCCCCTCTGCATATTCTTTTGAACCTATATAACTGCATGCTTACACAATGTTTACTTTACTTGTTGCTATGCATTAAATTGATGGGCAAACACCTTTTTAAGGACTTGACTAGATGTTTCACCCTGTTACCTTGATCAACCCTATTTAACAAATGCTTTGGGTAGATAATTGCTTAGTTGCTAAACTTGGGCTGGTTATGTGGGTTATGTCTTGCAATCTGTTATGTTTATGAAATGTTGTTTAAGAATAAGACAAGATCATATATATTTTTTTTAAATGGAACATGGAGAACCACCCAAGAAAACAGTACAACCACAGTCCACATGGCTCTGGCTTAGCCAATTAATTAGGAGAGTGGGTTTATCTGATAGCCTTTTTTTCCGAGAGGGGCACAGGGGGCTCGGGGTTGCAGGGGTATAGCCCGGTTCTTCTGGGGTAGCAACCTTTGCTAAGGTGCTGACCATTAGGGAGGGTTATGGTCCGCCCTGAGCTGTAACTGTCGCGGGCTGTTGGTTTCTCTGCTTTCCTTTGTAAAGGCTTCGTAGTGAACCCCTAACTACTCACCTTGGAAGTGTTTAAGGGTATAGCTAACCCGGGCAACGTGGGGAACACGAGCTGTGGGTAAAGTGTACAACCTCTGCAGAGTTAAAACTGATCGATCAGCCGTGCTCACGGTCAAGAGCGGCTTGGACCCTCACATGATAATCAAACTTAAAGATGGATGTAAATCATGGATCTTGTGGGTCTTTGGGCTTGGGATGTCTTTTAAAGCTTAAGTGGGTTGGTATAAACTTACATCTAGTAATAGGCTTGCTAATAAAACTTGATCAACATTAAAATGCTAACCGCTGCAAAACCTTAGCCTATCCTTGATAGCCTTGCATGTTTCCCCCACTTGCTGAGCTCCAACCATAAGAGTGCTCACCCTTGCTTACCGCTGTTCAGAGGAGAACATCGGTGAGGAGTACTGGAGCGACTTTGAGGAGTTCTAAGGCATGCGGATCCCTCAGTCATATGCCTGTGGAAGATGAAGCTGAAGTTGCTCGTTTAGTTATCGTTTGTTTTCGGACCTTCGTGTCCACCGTCTGAGTGTAATAAATGAATATTGTATCGGTTAAACTCCTGTACGTTTTGATTACAGTTATGGTATTACACTCTTTTGTCTATCGTATGTGTGTAATCTGATTCTGGCGCACATATGAGATGCATTCGGTTTTCCTTCTAAAATCGGGTGTGACACCCGGTTGCGACTGCAATGCAAATATTTGAAAAAAACGTGAAGAAAACATACCATAATTAACTTCACCGTCGACACCTGGTTTTGGCAGTGGGCTGGAGGTGGGGCATGACGAGACGCGGTAACAAGCTAGCTAGAGACATGGCGAGGGCTATATTTCCGTTAGTGCGATGGCAGCTGGTCACAAGGACGCGACGTCGATCGAAGCACCACCGGTTTCCTGGCGCTGCACTCGTGGTAGTGGAGCGGCAGCATTTCTTGGTGGGTCAGATTTTCATATGTAGCCCCAAAACGTAGCCTCGCCATCATCTGGATGGGATGATTTTCAGAACGCACCGAAATTCGTAGGCATTAATCTTTTTGTTACAGTCGTAATTACACTGCTCGATCATTCAGCCGAGGAGATACCACTGATAATTCGCACTAACAATGCCAATACTCAAAAGTTTACAAAAGGCTCGGTATTATTACATAAAAGAAACGATGCACGCATAACCAATAGTTTCTAGCTAGCTACTACTCTCTTTTGACGACGGCGACGTGCAATGATCTTCACTTCAATGATTAATTATTACAGCATGTCCTGCTGCATACGGCAAGTACAGTGTTGCTGCATACAGAGTCCTGCATACCTTGCAAAGCACAAAACACGTACAAACGCCGCACGCCGTCAGGTAGCGGCCAACCAAGTACGTACTGTCGTTTTCTTGCATCAGGGAAGACAGTGCTACTACGTACGGCTCTGACCGCTATGAAAATATGCATAATCTTGATGTGGTTTATAGTTTCTCCTTAGGCCCTCTCCAATGGTGCAATTTGAGCTATCTCATGCAATTCTTTAATCGATGAACAGTAGAAAAAGTTCTGCGCTAGCGTCGGATGAAGAGCTAGCTCGCACGGTATCCCAAATGAAGCTCTCTCACAGCACAGTGTTCGAAGCAGTGCTGCTGTTCTGTTATTTCCCCTCTCTCCTCTTGTATGAGTCAGCATCTATCTCTTACCTTTGGAGAGGGTCTTACATTGATTCAAAGCAATGACTTCTCACTCAGCAGATTCTCCAACAAAAGTTCCATGCGGCCTTTAATTAACAAAGTTACTGAATTAGCATGCAAAAGCACAATATTGGCGTATCCCAATTAAAAAATATGTTTTAGAAATGAATTAACATAAAGTTAGCAGCCACAAGGAATTCACAAACTGGAGAAAGACACTGATGGAGCATGGAGGTGCCGTAGCTGTTTTCTATGCAATCTGGAGAGGACCTTTCATGAGAAGAGAGATAACAAGTGTTGTGCAGAGTACTGAAGAAACTGCAAAGTGCTCACCTTGTGCCTTGGTGACCTGACAGTGAGGACTTCCTAAGAATTATTTGCCAGCTTGTACATGATCGGCCACGGCAATATCCCTGAAAATTGTTGTGATGCAGACCAAAACAAGCTGACGAATCGCGATAATAACAAGATGTTCAGACCTAGATATGACCATCCCTTCTAGTTCTAGTCCCTCAAAAATAAAAGTGACTAATCAGGATTGTGATCTGGCGAAGAACCAAAAGCTATGCTGAATTGCTCAAATTGTCCCTGAACCTATCATCAGGAAGAACGCAAATGATGACTAATATGAGAAGGATACAAGTTTACAGAACAATGCTTCAACGTAAGCCATTTTTCATTCACAGCTTCAAGCATTTTTTTCGTGGCAACTATCTTCATGCTTGAAATTTCAGTAGAATGGAGAGGATCACTAAAATATGGGAGCTGTAAAGCAACAACATAACCATAGATAAAAATGTGTGCAATCAAATAACTATGAGTGCTCCTGCTAAACATAGAAAGTGAAGTAGCCTTCATGGGAAAAACCTGGAATTCATAAAGCTCCACATCACTGAGAGCACCATCCTTGTCACTAAAACATAAAATGAACATCCGCTTTAACGCTCTCACACAACAATGCTTAAGAGTTCAGAGATTATGCCTCTCGGCATAGTAAGACCTCAAGCACCTGCAGGAAAAACAATATATGTGATTCTAATAACTGAGAAGGAATGCATGATGGGTGCCATAACCTGCTCAAGGCTACCTTGCTGCTTGTCCTCAGGTCCAATTTGCACCTCACAATGATTACTGGAGTCTTCCAAAGTCTTAGGGTTTGATATTCATTTACTTCACATCAGAATAATACTCATCGATTTGATTTCTGTGAAGACAAAGGGGTGTTTCAACAAAATACAGATAAATAGGTCAGAGGCAAGGAACAGTCAAGAATGGATCTAGCAAAGCAAACAGACTATCATCTTTATCTTGAAATTCTATACTAATTTTGCAAAAGACCTGCATCTGCAAGACAGTAGGTTGGCATTCACAAATACAAAATCGATATGAAATAATCGTGTATGCAACATGGAGATTGGATCGTGCTTATACCAGGTGGAAAGGTTGCACCGCAGCTCCTTAAGGACAACATGGCCGGAGTGGTGCAGCGGCAGCATCGATGCAGAGACTCGACGACGGCGGCGACGACGTGGAACTAGTGGTGGCATGGACCCGAAGAGGTAAGGGCGGAACGCGGGCCGTTCCTGGAAGCGAGGGCCGACTGACCGGGCGTCGTTCCTGAAGGCTGCGCGGAGGAATAGGTCGTCCGGCGTGGAGGAAGGAGATGGCGACGGCGCGGCCTGGATCTGCTGCTTGCCCTGGATCGGCGGCGCGGACGACGGGCGGAGGAGGCGAAGATGAATGTCGCCGGCGGCACGATCTGGATCGGCTGCGCGTCTTGGATCGGCGGCGCGGCCTGGTTCAGCACCGCGGACGACGGGTGGAGGAGGACGGGAAGGGCGAACGCGCGATGGGGCGAGAGACGCGATGCCCGGGGGAGGCAGACACACGGGGGAGGCGCACAGTTGGGGGAGGAGGCGAGATGCACTGCTGGGGGAGGAGGCAAGGTGGCGATGGATCTCACCTTTGCCCGCCCTAGTTGCACATGGTGGCATCCAGGGCGGCGGCGGTGCCGTCGGGATAGAGGGAATTGTGGGCGGCGGCGGGGGAGAGGTAGGCGTATCGCGACGTGAAAAAAGATCGGGAGGGAGGGGATTGCGGGCGGGCGTCGGCGGCGGTGATGGGTCGCAGGAGGAAGGCTCACGGGTGGGGCACACGGGGCGCGCGCCTGAGCGGAGGGTTGACCCGCGGAAGGCTGACCCGCGGGAGCGGAGGAAAAAACAGACGAAGTTTTAGTCTTACTTTCATTCTTTTTAGGAGTAGAGATAAATCGCCGATCTAGCCCACCGAAAATACTTCCTGCCAACAAAGATTTGCTCGCCAAAAACCTCCTCGTCCATAAAGTCCAACATCCTGCGTACGTACTATGTTGGGTCAGCGAGGCATATCATTCCTTCTCTACTGAACGATGAAGTACGATAAATTGGTAGCATGACACGAGTCCATCGGGCGACTGATGGGTGTGGGCGTTAGGCTATCCGCAATGCGCGACTGCATTCCCACCCTTATCCTACCGTTTGCTACAAGGCACCCCCATACTCATTTGCGAAAAAGATAAACGCTATCCGCCCCGAGGGTGACTTTTTTACTTTTTTAACCATTTTTTGGAAACATTCTCGCAAATATGCCTTTGGGAGAAAAAATTCAAAAAATGGACCCCGACCTCGGCAGGCACCGAGCTTCTACGTCTCGGCGCTGAGGTCGAAAACAGCAATACTTTCAATTTTGGAGCCTTATTTTAAATATGTAAACTCACTTATTTTTCATCAAAAATAGTTGCCAAATGTTAACCGAAGTTCATAGATTCCATTTTGCATGTTGGTGGTCATATCTTACATACAAATTTTTTCCTAAAAGAATTTCAAAGTGGGCTAACTGACACTATTTTCGGACATTATTTTTCGGTCTCCGACAGACTTACTTTCATTTTTAGAGCTCCAATTGAAATATATAAACACACTTCTACATGATGAACAACTATTTTAAATTGTTAAACAAAGTTTATAGATTCGATTTTGAATGTTTTTTGTCACATCTTACATACAAATGTCTTCACAAAAGAATTTCAAATTAGGGTAACTGACACTGTTTTCAGACTGGTGAAGCTGAATCTCAAGTCTGAAAACAGTGTTAGTTACCCTAGTTTGAAATTCTTTTGTGAAGAAATTTGTATGTAAGATGTGATCAACAACATGCAAAATCGAATCTATAAACATTGGTTAACATTTTAGAACAGCTGTTGATCATGTAGAAGTGAGTTTATATATTTGAATTGGAGCTCCAAAATTGAAAGTAAATCTGTCGGAGACCGAAAAATACTTAACTCCGAAAATAGTGTCAGTTAGCCCACTTTGAAATTCTTTTACGAAGAATTTTGTATGTAAGATGTGACCACCAACATGCAAAATCGAATCTATGACCTTTGGTTAACATGTGGCAAGTATTTTTGATGAAAAATAAGTGAGTTTACATATTTAAAATAAAGCTCCAAAATTGAAAGTATTGTTGTTTTCAACCTCGGCGCCACGATCCGTGGCGCTGAGGCCAGGGTCCATTTTTTGAATTCTTACTCCCAAGGGCGTCTTTGTGAGAATGTTTCCAGAAAAAGGCTAAAAAGAAAAAGAAAAAAGTCGGTCCCCGAGGTGCCAACCACGACGTTCGCGGCCTCCTACGCCACCTCATGGTGTGCAGGGGAGGGAAAAGCAACAATGGGAGAGGGCGGAGGTGGGGAAGGACGACGAGCTCTAGGACGGCAAGCTGCGAGGGACGGCGAAGGTGGACCAGCGAGTGGCGGCGCGCGGTCGCGGCGGCTGACAAGAGGTGCCCCACGCCGAGAGACCGTACCACGCTCGTCTGCCGACCCCTCGCACCAACGATGGTCGCTCTCATTCCCACGTAGGGATAGGGATTAGTTGGTTTGTTAGGATAAGGATAGAGATAAGATTAGATGGTTATTTCTTAAGGGTCAAGTTAGGGATCTCTATATAAGGAGACCCTATTGTATCAGTTGAGTCAAGCAAGAAGAACCCTAAAAGTAGTCAGAGCCTCCTAGGGAGGGCGACGAAAAGGTTCTTCGGGCTTATCCTTAGTTATTCCATAACATTTGGTATTCAGAGCCAGCTTTCTTGGATCGCATCTGCTTCCGCCGCCGCCACCAGAAATCCCATCCAGATCCCACCCCTAATCCAGCCACTATGGGATTTTCCATATTCCAGATCCCAGCCTTTGATGGGAGTTCTGATCCATTGCAGTGGTTGAGCCATTGCTATCAGTGCTTCGATGCAGGGCAAATGCACGAGACTATGAAGGTCTTGGTAGTTTCTTTCCGAATGGAAGGTGCCGCCTACAAGTGGTTCCGCTGGATGGAGCAGAACGTCGGTGCAATTTCATGGCCCAACTTCGTCGACGCCTTCAGCCACCGATTTGCACCTGTTGCTGCAGCATCAGTCCCGGGGAACATCAAGCCTGTGTTGCCTGCGACATCGGCGGCACCGCCAGCTCCGGGGTCCCCAACCGCTCCTCCCGCGGCCTCGTCCTCCACAGCGCCCGTCCCCGCGGCGCCTTCCGTGGCGCTCGTCCCAACGGCACCCGTTCCAGCAGCAGCGCAGGCTGCCGCTACGTTTGCATCTGTGGCAGCATCTTCGGCCGCGCCTTCCGCGACGCCCGTCCCCGTGCCGCCGTCGTCCTCGCCATCCCCACCAGCAGCAGCGCCGCGGGCTGCAATGGCTGTGACGGCATCAACCGCCGCCGTCACCAAGGGTGCGAGTATCTTCCAGCAGCCCAAGCACCCGACGTCAACACCAGCGAAGATCCAATCTGCAACACCTCCAGTGGCACCGGATGCAATCGTTTCAGTGGTCGTGTCGGCATCCCCTGCCGCGGATCCGATGCGTCCGACGGCTGTTTCCGCACCCTCAGCGGTCACGACACCGGTGGCCACACCACAAGCTGCTCCAGTAATCGTTTCCCCACCATCTTCACCCCCTACGACGGCCATCTTCGCATCATCACCATCGGCACCCGCGAGTTCACTGTCCGTTCCAGCGCGGGCTCCCTCGTCTGCGCCATGCGGTGCCCCAACCGTGCATCGTCTCCGGGGTCCCCCGCGCCCTCCGCGGCCTCATCGCCAGAACCCCTTGCGCCACGCACGGCCTCGTCTCCGGCGTCTCTGGTGGCTGCCACATCACGTGTGGCCTCGTCTTCGGTGCCTCCGGCGTTCGCCGCGCCTCACGCGGCCCTGCCCACCCCGCCCCTGCGTGCGGGGCTGCCTATGGCGGTGCCCCTCCAAGTCCTCATCGGCCCTCTCGTCGGCCCCTTCAGCCACGACAGAACCAAAGTAGCGTGGCCTGCAGATCTAGGCCCGTGCGGAATCTGCGTGCCACCGTGCACGCGCACGCCCCCGCCGGCCCCAACACATGCAGCAAGTTCCTGCCGCCTCCAGCACTCTTCTCCACGTACGGCCACCATGCAGTGTCGTCCGCCTGCTCCAACTACCCCAATGTCTGCAGATGAGGAGCATTGCTGCGCAGGGCCGAACCAGGCTGGTCTGTAGTATGCTCGCCTTGGGACATCCTCAGCAGATTGGGGATACTATTTCTCGAGCAAAGCTTCTGGCCCTTCTTCCTGAACGAGCAACATGTGCTGATCGTCACAGCCAGGAGATCAAAGGACTTCGTGATACAATTTCTGCTGGTATTGCCCTATGTGATGGATTTCCTGCAAATACATATGACATTTTCATTACTGCCGGAGCAAGTCCTGGGGTGCACATGATGCTGTAATTACCGATAAGGACTAAGGAAGACATTGATGTTAGGGCCTCGGGGGTTACCAATCCAGAAAATCCAACTGGGCAGGTTCTTTCTGAGGACAACCAATGTGACAGTGAAATTCTGCAAACACGAGGGCCTCATTCTTCTAGCTGATGGGTCTGTTTCTAAAGGATATTATGAAGAGCGTGGTACCAGAGGAGGTTACATAGAGATTCCTGGTTTCGGTGCTACAGTAAGAGGGCAGTTCTACAAGGTAGCTTCAGTGAAGTTATGCTCCAATATCACTGGCCAAATCCTGGCCAGCCTCGTCCTGAATCCACCAAAGGCCGAGGATGAATCATATGCTTCCTTCACAGCAGAGAAAGATGGAATCCTTGAATTTTTAGCTCGTGGTGCAAAGGCATTGGAGGATGCATTCAACAATATAGAGGGAACTACATGTAACAAAGCTGCAGGGGCAATGTTCTTTTTTCCATCAAATTCAGCACCTGATGCATTCTATGCCCTCCATCTCCAGCATCAACGCAAGCAGTCCCACCTGCTGGGTCAGCAGTGTACTGGGCCGCATACCCGGCCTTCCAGCAGCCGTCGTCGCCAGTGCCCTCAATGGATTGGGATTTGAGCTGCCTAGTGCCAAAGCAGCACGCCTTCGGCCTCGTCAACAACGACAACATGGGAACACCCCGGAGTTTCTTTTTCTGCAGTGTGAAGGCCTGGCACGTTGGGTCTCTTTGCAGTAGGTTGGGCACGTAGTTCCTTCAGCAGCCAGATGAATCATCGACCTCCTCTTCGTCATCCACGTCAATTGGAGTTTCAGGATTTCAGCATCGGTGGCCTTCCAGCTCGAGGACGAGCTGTCTTCGAGGGGTGGTGAAGTGTTATGGTCAGCTGAGCGGGTACTGTAGGGATAGGGATTAGTTGGTTTGTTAGGATAAGGATAGAGATAAGATTAGATAGTTATTTCTTAAGGGTCAAGTCAGGGATCTCTATATAAGGAGACCCTATTGTATCAGTTGAGTCAAGCTAGAACCCTAAAAGTAGTCAGAGCCTCTTAGGGAGGGCGACGAATAGATTCTTTGGGTTTATCCCTAGTTATTCCATAACATATTCATCCCAGGTCCGATTTGCCATTTGTACTAGGTATTTTTGCCCCCGGTACAAATGAGAACATTTGTACCGGGTGGCAAGGGGGGACCTGACGCGGCTCTGGGAGGGGCACATTTGTACCGGGCCGTCGCTAGCCCCGGTACAAATGTGCCACATTTGTACCGGGTGGTGGCTACACCCGGTACAAATGTGAGTCAGCCACATTTGTACCGAGCCTAGACACCACCCGGTACAAATGTGGACACATTTGTACTGGGCTGTGTGTAGGCCCGGTACAAAAGTACAACGGCTATAAACTCGCCTTCTTCTTCCTCTGCCCGAGCTCCCCCTCCCCACTCTTCTTCTTCATCTCCAACTCGAGCTCCACCCTCCCCATGGCGACCTAGGGGAGTTTTTGCCTGATTTGCGATGATTTCTTCACGATGTCACTCATTGAAGTGGTGTAGAGGTTAGTTACTTCATCCTCACTTGATTTACGGTTGTCGTTTGAAGTTTTTTGCTTTGTATTTAGAGTATTTCGTGAAAGTTAGAATGAGCTAAGAATGGTGTTTTTTTTCAATTTAGATGCATATTAAGCTATGTTATAATAGAAAGAAGGTGTCATGTTAGTTGTATGAGATGTTGTATGTGATGTTTGTTTTTTTGATTGATTTATTTATATTTATATTTTTGTCATTAAAAAATTGGTTTGTATGCATTAGAAAATTGATTTCCTGATTAGAAAATTAGTTTTCTCATTAGAAAATTGATTTTCTCATTAAAATATTAGTTTCCCATTAGAAATTTAGTTTACTCATTATATATGTTAATAGTGACATATAGTGCACTACCTTCAGTACCAATTGGAGCCAACTGTCCAAGCATAATGTTTTGAGTGACACCTTATATTCAGAGAGTGAGAGAGAATGTCGACATCATGCTTGATCGGCTGGCTCCATTGGTACTAGAGGTTGTATGTGCTCTATGTCAGCTTCTAGATTGTCTTCAAATCATCAACATGTTCAGTAAGAGTGTTGTCCATGCTATTTAAAGAAAATCATCAACTTAATAAATTTAAGCATTCTCTTATTTTTATTTTTTATATACAGTCAGTTGTTGGTTCTCTACCAGTGGCCCTACATCCTAGCTAGCTACAGTACTACATCACCGACGAGGTGTGGGCTGTAGCTCGGTGATGTAGGACTGCAACTAGGTAGGAGATGTTGGGTTTCAGCTTGGTGATGTAGGACTGGAAGTGGGAGAGCCAGGTGTGTGTATATGATGGTGAGGTGAGGTTGTAGTTCCTAGATGATCAGGGTCATCTGAGCCAGGTGCATTTATTAGATGTTAGTTTATTCAATAGAAAATAAGTTTATTCTTTAGAAACTTAGTTTCTTCTTTAGAAAATTAGTTTAATCATTAGAAAATTAGTTTCTTCATTAGAAACTTAGTTTATTTATTACAAACTTAGTTTCTTCGTTACAAAATTACTTTCTTCATTAGAAAATTAGTTTATTCTTTTTTTACCACAATGACTGTGATCTTTTACCTTCATTTGAAATTGTTACATGGCTGATCGAGAGAGAGATGAGCTTAGTGCTGCAATAGGCACTAAAGAACACGGTGGACGTTGCCGAGGCAAAGGAGTAGTTCCATGGAAAATCGCATTCAGGGAGCATGTTGACAGCTATAGAAGTCGCCAAAGGACCAAGGACCAGCAAGCTAGACAACTAGCCGAGTTGCAAGCGCGCATATTTAATACTGAGGCAAGAATGGAGCAAATCATCGACGAGCGTGTGGCGCTTGCTCTTAGCAAACAACAATCTCAGCAAGGGCCTATCGATGAAATGAGCCCATCTGCTAAGCGGAGAAGCAGCGTCGCTTCAACGGATGCACCAGAACCAGCAAACACGGAAGCAGCTGCACCAGCCGGACCACCACCCTCACCACCACGCCCACGCTTCCCAGTGGATGACATCACCGAGAGGACTCAGTGTGAGCTTCTCGATCAAGTCAGAAACAAGATGATCGTGGTGGGTCACGGCGTGGCTGAGCTACCGGCAGAAGAGGATATCGTCGAGGGCCACCACAATTCAACTCAGTGGTACGCCAAAGTCTTCGTGGACTCCGCGGTCGACGGTTGGGCTGACCTCGAACTGGAGGTACAAGAACCTGAGGGGGAACTCACTCTTGGGGATGCCGTGCACACTTGGATTTTTTGGCCCAAGTCTCTAATAAGGCTCAAACAACCGGCACCTACTCCTCCTCCTGAAGGCCAGCCACCGCAGCGAGAACGCAGCGAGAGTCCTGTATTTGACAGGGACCGAAGCGAGAGTCCACCTCCTCCTCCTGCTAATCCACCTGTTAAGGGCAAGGGTACCAAGAGACCAGCTCCTCCTCCTCCTCCTCCTTCTCCGCCAAAGAAGAAGCAGAACAAACCGGGGCAGAAGAAGCTTCCACCGAAACTACCTTATGAGAAGACAGAGGAGGAACTTGATGTGTCAGTGAGGCATGAATTGGATAGACAGATATTCAAAAGACCGAAGAGTCCTGTTGAGAAACCAACTGACAGGGTTAGACTTCATCGTTTCATGAAGGTCATGGAGGAGGAGAAAAGAAAAAAACCAGAGGAACCTCCGTTGACTGACTACGCCCGACAAGTACTCAAGACTCAACGGCAAAAGAACATGGCCAAGAAGAATGCTCCATCTACTGTTCCACAACTAGGGACCCAGGCAAAACAATCAATCCCCCCTCTCAAGGTGCTTTCAACGAAAGAGCAGCAATTGTCTATATTTGAGAAAGAAACAGGTTTGACTAAAGCTCAACTTCGAGGGGAGGATCATATCCAAGGACATGGTGTGCCAGCAAGACCACTTTCAAAGATGGAGCAGCAGTTGCTTGAATTTGCTAAAGACGCGGGTCTCACTCCTGGTCAACTTCAAGGGGACGAGGAAATCGAAAACCATAAAGGGGCAGATAGACCAAAGTATGAGCCTGGGAAACCGCTTGTGAATGAGCGATTGCTCCAGTATCTTCCAACGAGGATGTTTGAATTGCACCAGTGGCACATGAAAGCATCCACCAAGGACCAATATCTCGAAGTTCGCATTGAAGATTGTCATTTTTTTCGTGGCCGAGAGATATTCAATATACAGATGGAGCATTTCTGGGACCTATTCAATATGGATGCACTTGACGTCTCATTCGTGACTTGCTGGACTCTGTAAGTGTTTATTCTACTATAAGCTGAAAATCAATGCTCTAGCCACTGTACCATATCTAAACTTCTATATATATTTTGTACCATACAGCTTCGAGATGCAACAGTGTAGGAAGAAAGGAATCATGGATGTCGGCTTTATGGATCCTTTGATGATAAATCAGTACACTATCAGAAAATGGGAGATTGATACATTGGACCATATATTCACGTTTCTAGACAAACACCATGACAAGCCTACCATACTTCTGCCATACAACTTCGGGTGAGCAACATGTATCTCATCTCTTTATTTTTTTTTCAAATACCATTGCATATTTGAAGAAACTAATACCTCTGCATCTATGGACAGCTTCCACTGGATTCTCTTTAGTTTCTATATGCCATTAAGCAAGGTCTTTGTCCTCGACTCTTTGAGAGCGACTACAGATAAAAGCCAATACCAAAATGTCGTAGATCTGATAACATTTGCTTGGGGTCGTCTCTATGATAAGTACCCCGGAAAATTCAAAGAGAACCTTTATTTCCACTATGATTTTCCAGTATGTGCCTTAACTTATTCACTTCCTACAATACAATAAAAAATATTTCATAACTTTGTTGTGCATATGTGCAGTGCATGAGACAGCCTTCCGGCACTAATCTATGCGGATACTATATATGCGACTTCATGCATACTGCTTCAACCCTCGAAAACAAATTCGACGAAAAGGTGCGTGCACACAACTGCAACTACATGTAGTTCTTATTGTTCATAATCTCCGGTTGATATTCTTTTCTTCTTATTCTTTGGTAGATTGACAGCATCATGGAAAAATAAAATTCCTCGAGACAGAAAGAATCCGAGTCATTCAAGAACAATTATGCGGATTTCTTCTAGACGAGGTTATTAGTCCAGGGGGAGAGTTTTTTGCAGGTTTATCATCTATTCTTGTACCATCACAGAATACGGATGGCAACGAAGAAGCATCTGGAACCAAAGACCAAGCATCTGGAACCAAAGACCAATCATCTGGAAGCAAAGACCAAGCAGCTGGAAGCAAACAAAGCCGAGGGAAAAAAAATAAACTCTGCTAACATTTGATCAAATGTATATTATTAATCTAAATTTCAGTATGCACAATATTCTCATGTGTAATATTATCTCCAAGTTCTTCAATTTCAGGACTTAAGCTTATATTGTACATGCATACGTATAATATACGTATAATATTAGAGATAATATTATACAAATAAATATATACGTATGCATGTATAATATTATATGGCACACGACTTTAGATTACAGCGTATTAGTATTAGTATTAGTACATTAAGCAAATACGATAGAATAAACAAACATAAAAGAAAACATAAAAGAAAACAAAAAGAAAAAAGAAAAAAGAATATTTGTACCGGGTGGTGTCCACACCCGGTACAAATGTGCCCCCTGCCACGTCAGGGGGGCGCCGCACATTTGTACCGGGGCGGGGTTACACCCGGTACAAATGAGACCCCCTCATTTGTACCGATGCGTTGTACCGGCTCCATACCTGGTATAAATGAGGGTTTGGAGCCGGTACAAATGCCTCTTTTTCCAGTAGTGGAACTTGTCCATTCCTCCTTATTAATCAGGTGATGGTGATGATGGAGGAAATTGTGAAGCTCATTAAGCTCGTGAGCCGGCTTGAACTCAGCTTGCTATACTAATGAGAAAAAAAATATCTGCTTGGAGATTGAACGAGATGCAGTCGTCGCACCTCGACGGTCACGAGCATTTAGCCATTGAACTTCACCTCTGAAGAACATTTTGAAAACAAAGACCCACTCGCACTAATCATCAACTTGGCCGACGCTCAAGCAAGACATACAGCTCAGGTATGGATGTAGATTGCTCAAGAACATTGCTATGTATGCTGTGGGCATACAGAGCACTAGCTTCCAATGAAGGCCGTGTATGGGCGCGCTTTTCAGACAAAGAGCAAGGTCATGACAGCCTGACGGGTTGACTGTGTCTCTTGAGAGATTAGATTCATCAGCATGCATGTGAACCTGTCATTTCCTCCTTAATGAGGTGATGGTGATCTTCATCATGAGGACGTACTCCGATAACTCACTGATAGAGGAAATCGCGGAGCTCATTAAGTTCGCGAGCCGCTCGCTATACTAAGGGAGTACTTAATTTGTGTAATTGCCAGTTGAGAAGTAATTAAACACTACGTACAAATAAGAATATTATTTTTATTTTGGCAAAATAATTATAATAACATAGTAATGTCAACCAAACTAAATTAAATCCTTTTGATCTGCAAGCTAAATAATTATTGCTTTCATTATAGTCGAAGATACTACCGCACTAATGTGACCACATGTTGTTAACGTGACTGTAGCAAGAAGCACTTCCCATCAGTGGCGGAACTGGAGAGAAAATTAAGGGAGGACCAAGCATAATTCACCTCAATTTTTTAAGTATACAATAGCTAATCATGACTATATAGCAATTAATTATACAACAATGAAAAAATAGTTTGCAAAAGTGATCAATATATCTTACACATTTAAAATTCACTGCATGGTTATTCACCATATTGAAATAATCAATAATTGAATCCGTCGTGATGACCTTCGTTGCAATCTCCCTCGAGTAGCAGAACTGCCCGTGATCATGCATGCCTGCTTCTGCCCGCCATCGTTGTTGCCCACCGTGGCCTGCGACTCGCGGTCGTAGCCAAACTCCGCCTGCCGCAACGGCCACACCCGCCGGTGGCCTCCGAATTGTCTTGATGTCGCACCCTTGTCGGCTCGCCGTCTGACGTTGCCGCGCTCGCTCGCACTGCGTCAGTCTGGACCACAACCAATGGAAAAACGAATTATCACGAGGAACAATATATGCAAAAAGTGAAACATCACTGGAGCGTAGGTCTACGAGTCTTCGTATATCGTTTGCAAGCTGTGGGCCGTTGCCTGCTGAGACCTGTTGAGGCTTGATGCGCTAATCAATTAGCGTATGAGCTTAGTGTTTAGCTAATAACTATACATATATAATAGCTAATACTTTTTTGGTGCAAAATTATTGCTTTCATTATCGTTGAAGATGTTTTTAAAATTTAAATTAAGGATTTCATACAATTCCACAATTAATCATTTGTGTGACTGTGTCACTACTGTATGGATACCGTGGGCGGGCAGAATCGTAAATTCCCTATATTAAATAATAGAGAACTTTGGACAAGTGCAACCCTTAAAAAAAACATAGGTCTCGCAAGCTATACATGGACAAACATACAAAGAAGATAGAACAGTCAATCCAATTTAGATTGGCAGTTGGCAGACACCGACAAGGATCCATCATGAATGAAGGTGAGAATAACGATATGCCCATATATCTGAAGAGCCGTGGTGCCAAATCGAAGCCATTCGAAGCCTTGGAAATTTTTGGAGAAATTTTTGCGGTCATCTTTCGAAGCTTATTAGGAGTATTAAACGCAAGCTAATTACAAAACTAATTACACAGATGGACAGAAAATCGTGAGACAAATCCATTAAGACTAATTGAGCTGTCATTAGAGATTGGTTATTGTAGTACTACATTGTCTAATCATGACATAATTAGGCTCGTTAGAGTCTCGAAAAATTAGGAGCGTTATGAAATGAGTTTTGTTATTAATCCATGTTAAATACTCCTAATTAGTGTTTGACTATTGTAGTTGGAGAAATTTTTATAAACTAAACAGAGTCTAAGCTATAAGATAGGTAATCGTCGCCTCCTATATATAAGTCCTCACCAGCGGCCCTCGGTAGAGCACACACACAGACACAGCTCCACAAGAAAAAACCCTGTCGGCCAGCAATATCATATCATGGCATTGTCGGCGGCAGGGGTAACGGCGGCACTCAATGTGATCAAATTTGTTCTCGACGCCTCAGAGAAAAATATAATTTGCACTCAAATTTGCAATATCAATGCAAGTCGCAGGCCAGGAAAATAGTGGTCGACAAGACGACAAGATACGAGGCCTCAGAGAGAGGATACGCCAGATGAACCAGAGATACAAGGAAATCCAGGACTGTCGCCGGGACAATAATACATCGGCTACCGGTGGGGTCCATGACCTTCTCAAGGTGAACAACAATGCCCTATACTTAACGAATTAAAATTAGTTACTCCCTCCGTTTCCAAATTATAGGTCTTTTTTTTATCTAGACATATTATTATTATATCTAGATACGGAGCAAAATGAATGTACCAAAAAAGTCAAAACGACATATAAGTTGGAAGGGAGGAATGTGACAGGGGTGAGGGGAGGCCAGGGAGGGAGCCACCACCACCACATCCCTCGCCGCCTCCACCACATCTCCAGGTCAGGGGGTGAGGGGACGCCGGGGAGGGAGCCACGGCGCCACCATCCGCGTCTGCTGTGCTCTGGCTAGGATGGCAGCGGGTCGGGTAAGGTGCGGGTAAGGCATTTACCTGCCCGCGAGCTTGCTCACGTGCCCGACCTTTGCCCATCCGCGAGCTTGCCCGCGGGTCAAAAACTGTGCCCGTGCCCGATGGATATCCGTCGGGTATCGGGCATCCACGGGCGAGGATTGGTCGCCGGAGCCTCCTGCTGGAGCCTCGCGTGCAGTTGCGATGCGCCACCACCTGGGTCCTTGAGCTACGCGCACAGGCAAGGGGAGGTGTTGGGGTGGGATGCGGACGCCAAGCGCGGAGGTCGATGCGAAGAAGGGAAGGAGGGGTGCCCTCGCCGCGCTACCGTGGAGGAACTCGCCCCCGCCTCCGTCACTTCCGAGCTTGGGGAGAGGGGCCGTTGGCGCAAGGAGAGGGAGCGGAGCTCGGGGAGAGGAGGGATCCGTCTCCCGCGCCGCCAGTCCTCCCGCCGCTGCGCTGGACACCTCACCTTCCTTCGCACCACCGCATCTGGGTCGGTGCGCCCGCCGCTTGGAAGGGAGGGAGTAGGGGAGGAGCGGCGAGGATGGAGGGAGGCGAGGAAGCTCCGGGTCCACCGAAGTTCTGGCCGCCGTACTCCTCCGCCAGAGAAGGTGGGCCCGGCTGAGTCCCTGCACCTTCGCCGATGCGTCGAGAGGTAGAGGGGCGGCACAAATGGAAGTGAGGAGGGAGATGGAGAGGCCGACGCGGTGGGTCGTGAGGGAATGTGGGGTGCGTTTGATTTTTTTATGCTTGGCCGAGTGAGATGTGGGCCTTAATTACTGTAATACGGGTAACTAGCGGTTCCCGCAGGTGAAATGAGCTGCCCAAATCCGTGCCCACGGGCGGGATTAGCTGCCCGTATCCGTGCCCATCGGGGTAGGATATCCGTGGATATTCGCGCCCGCGGGTAGGATTGCCATCCCTAGCTCTGGCCCACCGCCGGCTACCGTGCCGCGCCGTCGGAGAGGGATGCCGCCACCACCACCACGCCCGCCGGCGTCACTTCTGGAAAAATACAGGGAGAGGGAAGGAGATGAGAGAGAGGGAGGGAGGGACCGTCCTCCCACTGTTGCCACCGTGCCCGCTGGATCTAGCACAGGGAGAGAGAGAAACAGAGAGACAGAGAGAAATAAAGAGAGAGACAATGACCTTCTCAAGGTGAACAACAGTACATCGGCTACCGGCGGGGTCCATGACCTTCTCACGGTGAACAACAATGCCCTATACGTAATGAATTAAAATTAGTTACTCCCTCTGTTTCCAAATTATAGGTCTTTTTTATCTAGACAAATTATTATTATATCTAGATGCGTAGCAAAATGAATGTACCAAAAAGGTCAAAGCAACCTATGATTTTGAAGGGAGGCTGGACTATAATGTGACATAACTAAACCTTAGAAATAAATTACTGTGTGATCTACTATAATATAACATGAATTATTGTACCACATGTATGAAATATTGATCTGTATCCACTTTATTGTAAATTAACATAAATATTATCATAAGATTAGTATAAATATATCTACTCTAACCATTTCAAATTATAAGTCACTTTGACTTTTTTGTTCATCTATTTCGCTATGTGTGTAGACATATTATCATTATATCTAGATGTATGTCAAAATGGATGTATCGAAAAAGTCAAAATGATTTATAATTTGGAACGGCATGAAGCATATATGATAGTTACTAGCTATCTACATAGTAATAAAAAGGGCCTGCAGCAGGTGTGATGAATTCATTCATGACTCACTAAAAAGGATTCTTCAGCTCTTATTGGCGTAATTAATGGCCCAACTAGCGCGTTATTGCTTACTGGTTGCCCATATATTTGACGAAAATAATTGAACTGTAAAAATCCATTTACTCGTGCAGGTAGGGTATGCAAAGATGAAAGAATACACACTTAAAACAAATAAATTAAGTATAAAATTAATTAGCTAAACAGGTTACGATAATGAGTGTGTTCCAAATAACTCACAATGCATGATTTCTTCTTCCCATCAAAGAAATACAACAACCCTGCAAGGAACCCTGCAAAATCTTCAGCAGCCTTTGTCACGCTCAATTTCAATTCACCACAGTGCAAGGAACCCAATACATTCATCATCTGCTAGCACAGTTAATCTGCCTGGTATCAGCCTTTAATAAAGAATTGTGAGATCCTGATGACTGTGTACACACAAGCAAACATGTAGTCCCTCTGGCCATCAATGTAAAGCATACTTAATTATGAGAAAGTCCTCAGAAATACATTTTGAACAATGTTTTGGTTTCCAAAATGTTATCAATTACTGCAAAATCGGCATGACCTTAAAACTCCTATGAATACAAATCTATTCATGTAATTTTTGTGCACTAAGCATGCGTATTATTCGACTAATCGTTGGTTAAATTCGCCCATCTGGGCCAAGATGGGCCGTTAAAAAGGCCAATTCATTCCCACTACTATGGGCCGTAAAAAGGCCTATTCATTCCAGCAGCAAGGCCCCCGCGATCCAACAAACTTACCTGGCCGACGGGGGGCCCAATTCGACGGGTGCGGCCAGCCCAGTTTTTTTAGGGAAAAAACAAGCCCAGTTTCGGATATGCGACATTTTCCGTCGGAAGGAAGATGATGATGTGGACGCTGTCAGATCCGGCGGCGGACTTGGCACCGGCGGCGACGGGAGGGGTGATGGGGGCAGATTCCGTCGAGATGGAGATTCCTACCGCACTTGCCTCCTGCTCGCCTGGCCGACGGCTATACTCAACAGGTAACAGATCGTTCCTGTTTCAGTATGTTCATCGTTGTGGAATCTGGACGTTAATTAGCTTCGTCAACTACTGCCCTGATTTAGTGATGAACATGTCAACTTATTCCTAAGGAAGAAACAAAGATACATTGTAAACAAAGCTGCGAGTATTATAATTCTTGACGTACTAGCTGGATAGAAAATCAAGACTACAGTAAAAGACCTTGATGTAGATCTCTTTTGTGTGTTTTTGTTCCGGAGGCACCATATGGAGCTGTCATAAAACTATGCAGTACCTACAATTTATCCAGAAGAATCAGTGTGGATCGATGGTCTAGTGTAGCATTCCTTTTTTTTTCCATTCTGTATATTTATCAGTGTGCAAAAAGCTAGCCAGTAACTAACTTTGTTTCCTGTGTGCATTGAGATATTTATCCATGTCTACTAAATCCAGCGTTGTCAGCAACTAACACACAATGCTCATTTGCAAAAAGTCATTCCATTTCATGTTACCTGTGCTGAACCTACGAACCCCAATGAAACACTGAGCTACATACATGGCTGCTTATATGAATCATTTTCCATAATTTTACCAAAAGAAAATCAAGACGCCTTTTGGGATATCAACAGTAGTGATTCGTTGGTTCCTGCATCCATCATGTGCGTGTGTGCCAGTCCATCTAAAGATGCACCAGCCGATTGCAACCGTAGTACATGCCTGCTCTGCCCCGGTAAAGACCCACCGGCAGGCCAACCCACCAGTGAAATTTTCCCTTGTCTTTCCTTAGTTAGCAATTCTCCAGCTCTCCTCCCCAAAGGGAAAGAATTCCTGGTGTCTCAGTTCTTCAGAATTGCCCCACCAGACCAAAGCCGCATCCAACAAGACCTTGTTCGTTCTACTGTTTCGGTTGTTCAGAGGTTGATTTCCAAGTGGGTAAAAACAAGAACTCTAGAAGAATTAAGACATCCGGGTAAAAGGAAGCACACAAAATAGTTATTTATCATTCATCAAGTGGAGAAACAAATGATACAAAGTGCGATAATACACACGGCCAGGAGTATTTTGTCTGAAAGAAATTGACAGATACATGAAAATAACCAATAATGATAGTACTGCAGCAAGCACTGACAAAAGTACATAAGAAATAGATGGCCAAAGGCCTCAATGGTAGAGATCAACCACACTGGCATTCTTCCAATAAGACTTGCAATAATAAAAAAGAAGTCACTAAAGCACACCAGGATAACGATTATCTTGAACAATTAAAAAACTGAAGAAGTGGCAGGGCAGTATCACCATAAGTGATCAGGGCTTGCTGAAAGTTTCCTTGGATGAGGATAATAGAGGTTTCCCAGAATCTGCAAGTTCAATATTAATTTAGCCATTATAAGTTATGACTAAGGTGAAGATGGGTTGGACCCATTATTGACATTGAGTAGCGCTTAAATTTCAGTATCTATTATTTTTAGTTTGGATTCCCTGGGTTCGAATGCAACCAGCAACATATGTGAAGTGCTCAATATAAATTTCAGTGACTGACACGGATTAATTTAATGATAGCAACAATACTCACTATTATGATTCAGTCTCTATGATCTCATTTGAAGCACTGCATGCATCGCGAGCTCCTTCCACAAGACTTTCCTGTTGCGGGATCACCATCCCTGCTGCTGAAAAACAAGATCATTAGCTAAGACAATTCCATTTATTAGAGCACATAAGCCTGTATAATACTATTTGGAACATATGCTTTTTGTCACTTATCATTTAGGAGAGGGAGAGGAAGAGGGAGAGAGAGACTTACCTTTCACGAAGGTTGTAGGCGATGCTGGTTGATTTCCTCCATTATTATCTACGTCGACGATGTCGCTTTGACCCCTGTCCAGGATGCCAGCGTGGGTGAGCAATGCCCACAGGTGTGTTATGAACTCCCCTCCTTTTGCCAGGCACTCGACATGCTCCTTCACATTTTCTGATGGCGCGACACAGAGCAGCATCTCCGCCCAGAATCCCGCCAGGCCTGCAGTATCTAAAATACAGATCTCGTAGCATGATTTATGTAGCTTAAAAGAAGGGGCCACTGCAAACCAAATTTGATCTACTGAAGAAATGTATTCTACATCGAGTTTTAGGTTGAATGATTTAATATTGTTGAACTATATAGAAATTAATCTCAAATTTGAAAAGATTAAAATCGAGTTTTAGGAGTATTGATTCTTGCTTCTCAGAGTCTCTCTACTCTGCACGTCTCATCAGTTTCAAAACAATATCCAATAATGCAAGCCGGCCACCTCTTCCGTAGACTAGTAAATTTAGGAGTTTTCAAACCTTATGAAACAATGCACATGCATTTTACATCTGTAAATGTACATTGCCACAATGTACATTTACAGGTGCAATATGGGTGTGTGGATTGTTCCAATTTTTAAAATACTTCTAAATATTCCTTTCTTTTTTGTGAGGTGTTTCCTGAATTTGTTGCTGATGTGGTTTGCACTAATTTATTATTTCTCAATTTTTTTTATTTTGCTAAGACAAAGAAAAGAATAGTTTCAAATATACATTATTTCTAGAAGTACTCATTATTTCTACATTAATGAAATTCTATGATAGTTACATAACTATATATAACACTATACCACATTGCATGGCAAAACTAATGATTTGAGATTTTAAAGATGCAATATTGGCAATCCAAATTTGTTCTGACAGTGTACATACCATTATAAAACTATATAATATAATCCTAATTTTAATTTCAAATTTGTTCTTGGTCAAAATTTTACTGAGAGTAAAAGACGTCAATTGCATGTATTATTTTACCGAACATGCATAGAAAAGTCCATATTTTTTCTTCTCATTTTGGATTCTACCATTTGCAGGTGTTGGCCACAATGCGTAATCATACCCTACTCATTGGGAGAGAGAAAGACCAGTCTCACATCATCCATACTATTACCAAAGATGACAAAACCCGCCAAATAATTCCCATCTGGGGGATGGGCGGTCTAGGGAAAACAGCTCTAACCAGAAGCATCTACGAGAACCAAGATATTCGTTGCATATTTCAGAAGTATGCATGGATAACATTATCTCATCCTTTCAATGCTGAGGAGTTCTTCAGAAGTTTAGTTGAGGAGTTACAAGAGTCTGACATCACATTCAACGAACCTCTGAAAGATATGCAACTTAAGGATTTGATTGAAGAGTCAAACAAACTTCTACAAGGAAGGACTTATCTGATTGTCCTTGACAATGTATCCTCCATTTCAGAATAGAAGTCCTTAATGCAACATATTATAGAAGAGGGCAATGCGAGTCGGATAAAAGTCACAACAAGACAAAAGACTGTTGCCGAGAATTGTTCTATAGACAACATATACAAGCTTGAAGCTCTAGAAGATATTGCTGCCTTTCAACTCTTCAAGAAGAAGGTTATTACTTAATAAAATTATTATAATTTCCCTTCTCAAAATGAATTCAATGTGTGTGTGCGCGCCGCATGTGTGTGTCTTGGCCTAATTAAAATCACGACCACAGTCATGTGTTCTTCAATGCAGAAACAACAACAACAACAACAACAACAAAGCCTTTTGTCCCAAGCAAGTTGGGGTAGGCTAGAGATGAAACCCACAGGAAACCATGAAAGGCGAAACACACACACACACACCCACCCACCCACACACACGAAGTGTTAAGGGTAAACAAAGGGTGAAATAGAGATCATGGTTCAGGCACACTGATGGCTAGTCTCCAAGCACTCCTATCCATAGCTAACTCCTTGGGGATGTTCCACTCCTTAAGGTCTCTTTTAACCGCCTCGTCTCAGGTCAGTCTAGGTCGACCTCTACCTCTCTTTACATTATCGACCCACTTTAGAACCCCACTACGCACCGGCGTCTCAGGAGGCCTCCTTTGGATATGACCAAACCATCTCAACCGATGTTGAATCAATTTTTCCTCAATCGGTGCCACTCCAACCCTATCTCGAATATCTTCATTGCGGACTCTATCCCTTCTTGTATGCCCGCAGAGCCAACGCAACATACGCATCTCTGCTACACTCAGTTGCTGGACATGTCACCTTTTTGTAGGCCAACATTCGGCACCGTACAACATCGCCGGACGAATCGCCGTCCTGTAGAACTTACCTTTTAGCTTTTGGGGCACCCTCTTGTCACATAGGACGCCAGAAGCTTGACGCCATTTCAACCAACCGGCTGAGATCCTATGCCTAACGTCTTCATCAATGTCGCCATCCTTCTATAGCATCGATCCTAGGTACCGAAAAGTATCCTTCTTGGCCACCACTTGCCCATCGAGGCTAACATCTCCAATCTCATGTCCAGTCGCGCTGAAATCGCACCTCATGTACTCAGTCTTGGTCCTACTGAGTCTGAAATCTTTTGACTCTAGCGAGTCTTTCCACAACTCAAGCTTCCGATTAACCTCTGCTCTAGTCTCGTCAACTAACACTACATCATCAGCAAAGAGCATACACCACGGGATATCATCTTGTATATCCCTTGTGACCTCATCCATCACCAAAGCAAAAATATAAGGGCTCAATGCTGATTCCTGATGTAGTCCAATTTTAATTGGAAAGTCACTAGTGTCACCATCACATGTTCGGACAACCGTCCTCGCATCATTGTACATATCCTTGATGAGGGTAATGTACTTAGTTGGGACTTTGTGCTTTTCCAAGGCCCACCATGTGACATTCCTTGGTACTTTGTCGTACGCCTTCTCAAGGTCAATAAAGACCATATGCAAGTCCTTCTTTGATTGTTCTTCAATGCAGAAAGAAAAAGGAAAAAGTAAATTTGAATGTCCCGAGGAATCTACTTTGTTCTTTTGACACCTCAACAAATTTTCATCTTGATCTACTCTACATTAGTTACTCCAATCTACCCCAGATTAGGATTTATCTTATTTTTTGTTTACATGCGTGTGAATTTTTTTCAAGTTCAAGTTTGTGATAGAGGACATGGTATCCTACAATAGGAAAATGCATTAAGAGGTCTCCATCATTATTCTTCATTCATTTATGTTTCTATCTCTAGACGTTACTTAGTATTACATGCTCCTAACATATGAAAATAATCATGGAACGAAAATGTTAATACACATTTTATGTGTAAGTTATTATGTTGTTTGGCACTCCAAAATGCTTTCACTGAATGTTGAAATAGTTGTTTGACAGAGAAAAAAGAGTCAAGACTCATTAGAATGCAGATTTGGACTAAGTGAAATAGTGAGGTGAAAAAATGTGAATAATTCAAAAATCTATGAATATATGCTTAGAATCATCTCATTAATTATTTTAATGTGGTATATAGAAGAAAAAAAAAGAAAAGATAGTAAGAAAACATTCTGACTTTTGTTGCATTAATAAAATTTTCAAGCCTGAAATGCACCTTATGCAGTATGTATTATAGAATTTATAATGCCTGCATAAGAATTTTAAATTAACCGCAGCTACAGCATCCATTTAGAGGGAGTCAGTTTAATTAAATAACTAGACCAGCAGGAACTTCGACCTTATCTTTATAATGTGGTTAAGTGTTAACTGATTTCATCAAATGTAGGTGCTTATGGACACTGTAAATTTTGAAGGGCAACCTGAAATGGTTGAGCAAGCTAAACGTATCCTATGTAAGTGCAATGGACTTCCCCTTGCAATAGACACAGTAGCTGGCTTCTTGGCCTCTAGGCCTAAAACTGCTCCAGAGTGGAAGAAGTTCAACGATCAGTTCAGTTTTGAGTTTGAGACGAATCCAAGCCTTGAGATGATAAGGACAGTTCTTCACTCTAGCAGTGAGACCTTACCTTATCACCTCAAGTTGTGCTTTTTGTACCTGTCCATCTTCCCCAATGATCAGAACATAAGGAGGAGGCGTCTGGTGATGCGGTGGATTGCAGAGGGCTTTTCATATGGGACGCATAATAGGACTGCAGAAGAAAATGGGGAGGGATACTTTGCTGAACTTATAAGCAGGAGCATCATCCAACCTTCAGATTCAGTGGCTGGTAGTGCTGCAAGTATTGATTATTGTCATGTCCACAATCTGCTTCATGAAATCAGTGTTTCGGAGTCAGCCAAGGAAAAGTTTTCCTTTGTGCTGCACGGCACTTCAAACTTACAAACCAAGGATACAATTCGGCACCTGAGCATAACAAGCAGTTGGAAACTTGGAAGAGGGTCGAGGATGAGCTGAAAAGCATAGGAAACCTGTCCCAATTACGGTCATTGACCGTCTGCAGAGAGTGGCAATCATTCTTTATTTCAGAGGGCATGGGTATGATCAGAGTCCTGGACCTGGAAGGCGCATCTGGGCTGAAGGATTATCACGTCAAGCATATTGTTACTAAGCTTATTCACTTGAAGTACCTTTCTCTCCGCGGATGTGTTGACGTTTTCAATCTGCCTGATTCATTGGGAAACCTGTGGGACCTCCAGACGCTCTTGATGTCAGGGGTACACACATAATCTTGCTACCGGCAACCTTTGTCAAGCTACGGAAACTGCAGTATCTTCGTGCCGGTCTGATACCAGCAATGGGTGAAAGACTCATGGAAGATGTCACAACATTTATGAGCAAGCGTAAGTTGGTTGCAACGAGTCGCCACCGGGCAACAGTGAGGATTTACTGAAAATCTGGCCTAGTCTGGGATTGGATATTCATGGAGTCATAGTCCCCAAGGGGCTCGGTAATTTGAACTGTATGCGCACACTAGGTGTTGTGAATTTTTCTGCTGAAAATGGAAAGGTCGCCTCAGCCGAGGTTGGCAGCGCCTCCCAGCTGCGCAAGTTGGGAGTGACTGGGATAATAAGGGACAATAGCCAGGAGTTCTTCTCTGCCATTACCAAGCTCATCCATCTGGAATCACTGTCAATCCGGTCGGAGGGGTGGCCTGGTTTGCAGGATTGTTTGGACTGGGAGACTTGGTCAGCTCCAAGAGACCATAGAAGCCTCAAGCTCTACGGAAACTAAGTCACATTGCCGGCATGGGTGTCACGGCTTCAGAACCTTGCGAAGCTGAAGCTACGGAGCACCCGACTGATGGGGCAGGGAGCAATTCAAGTGATGGGGCAGCTACCGCTTCTGACACTTCTCTGCCTCCTGCACAACGCAATCGAGAGGGAAAACGACCAAGATCTCAGGTTCCATTTCACGAGTGGCAGCTTCCCAGCACTCGTGTCGCTGCAGCTTGATGGGCTGCCCGACCTTCGGTCTGTGGAATTTGAACAAAATTCAGCCTGTAAACTTGAGCTACTGCAGGTGCAGGGTTGTAATAATATGGACAAAGATGGGTGCTTTGGGCTATCTTTTCTGAAAAGCCTCAAACAAGTTTCACTGGAGGCTGACCATGGTTACGATGACAAGTTCGTGCAAGAGTTGCGGACGCAGCTCAGTGGCAACCCAAGGAGACCAATCTTGAAGGAAATCTAATCATACAAGGGCTCCAGGGTTGATGGTTGAGGGCTTCAGGTCCAGGATGCATCTGTCTCCTATTTCCGCCTTTACGTATGTGTGATGTGTATTCTCCATTTCCGTTCAAAATTCAAATTGTTTACTTTTGTTTAAATGTACTCCAATAAGAGGCTATACTACGTAGTTAGGAGATTGAATTCTTGCGTGGCCAGGCCACGACCACGCTGCACAGCAGAGGCTGATCGCGTGTTTTGATGGGCACGTCCCATCCTTATGATAAAAACGCTGCTCGGTTATTGCAGCACCAAATCTACTTTTGTTATTGTGATCTTGATTACAGTTTCGATAAATTTTTGTGAGACTGAGAGCGAGGCGGCCAGGCCCCTATCATGTCTAAGCAATTATTTTTTAAAAATCAAGATTTATAGTTGCATGGCTTTAGGATGTTGTAATTATAATAATTGGATTTATGATTTATTATTATTCATTGATTATGAAAGATTTTTTTTATAGTCATGTGTGTATGCACGTGCTTGTCCACTCATTGTAGCTTGGCTTTTCCCGGCCCAAGAAGAACGAATTGACACCAGATTTTGTTACCTGTCACATCAAACTTGTGATATTAATTAGAAGTATTAAATATAGATTAATGACAAAACTCATTCCATAACCTCATCTCAAAACTCGAGAAGAATCTAATGAGCCTAATTATGTCATGATTAGTCAATGGTGTGCTACAATAATCAGTCTCTAATAATAGATTAATTAGGTTTAATGGATTCGTGTTGTTATTTCCCGTCCGTCTATTTAATTAGTTTTGTAAGAGCACTTATGATGAAGTATTAATGTTAGAGCAACTCCAACAGCCTCTCTAAACCCATTTTCTATCTGTAAAAAAAAACCCCCTCAAAACCTTATTCCAACAGCCTCGGGAAAACTTCGCCTCGCAATCCAGTTCGCCATCCGCCTGCCTCCGCTCGCGATGTTTGTAGAAGCCGCCCGCCTCGCAATCTCGCGGATTCCGCGGCAATCCATCCCTCCCGCCCTGCTTCCCGTGCGAAATCGCCCGCGCCAATATTTCCCTCCGCGTTCCTGCCTCGCGCCCAGTCCAGCTTCGCGCCTCCACCCCGTTCCGCAGTCGCCGCCGCCGCCGCGTTCCGTCCCCGCGCGCCGGACTCGTGCTTTGCAGGCATCACCGCCATGTACAGGGCGCCGCGACCGAGGTCAACCGCGGTCGGGGTACCCATGCCGTGGATTGGAACCGTGCAGACTCGTCCACAAGACACAGCGTCGCCGGGGTACACGGGGTCTCAGATCGAGCCAGGAAGGGACGAGGCAGTGGGAGATGAGTCACAGCGCTGCCAGTCGCCAGTAGATTTCCTCAATGGTGAGGAATTCCATGGAGAAGATGCATACACTGGTGAGTTCATGAATCCATTTTTGGTTTGTTCACTGCTCATGTGGGAATATGTGTTCTTGTACTGTATGGAGCCTATGAATGGTGCTGTCAGGATTAATCTGTGTACATCTGATTGTTAATCTATTAGTGGTAGCTTTGCTTGTTAAGTGCAGTTCGATATTATTGCACTGCGACACGAGATTCAGGAAAGAAAATGTTAATTCACTGTTGTTCTCCTTTGAAGCACTTGCAATTTGTATCAGTCATTCGAGAGATCAAAATCACAGCAAAATAAATCCTGGGCTAACATTAGGAAAGAATCAGTAAGTTCTCCATTGTCTCCATCTAAAGGGAGTTCCCTGTGTGTCGTAGAGTTGTTTTCTGTGAAGAAGCAAATTTCATCTGCCCATCAAACTGACCTAAAATTAAAATTAAAGTGTGTCCTAAAACTGTTTTGTATTTTTTTTCAGTTTCAGTAATCTAGCTTGTTCCAGTTTCTATTCCTTTCAATTAACAAAATCCATCAGTGCTTCTTACATATACTGTATGCTTATTAAACTTTTGATGAAGTTGTTTCTGTCTATATGCAGAACTTCTAGAAGGGCTTAATGATACAGTACTTTTCTTTTGTGGGCAATTATGAAATCCACAGATGCCCTTTTTTGTTGATGTGGATTTGCCACTACAACAGTACAATCCCATTGTCTTCTGATGGACCTGCATGTTTGCTACCTCTTGTTGCTTCCCAATTGCACATCAACGCATGGGCCCATTACCTGATGCACATTTTTGAATGCCTTTCTTATTTGCATCCCAAACCCAATCAATTGCATAACTAATATCCAAATATTACGACCATGACGTTCATTTTAGACTTACTGAATATCTGAACTTAGGTGCAGTTCACCATGACCAGAAAAAAAAAATAGAGTGCGCTAGTTTTTGAGCATACTTGATTGTGTTAGTTATTCGAAAACCACAGTGTATCTGTCAGTCCACATCAATATCTTTAGTTGAAGTCACATGCATATGAAAGCTTGAAAAGGTAAACAACCACTCTAATATCATTTACATAAAAAGGATATACCATTTGGAGGCTTGGGGTAAACATTGATGGTGAATTTATATTCACACCATACCATCCTTGCTAAAGTAATTGAATCATATACTGATGTGAAGTTATGGAGTTAATTAAATGTGAACTCCTTTCTTTTATTTATGAAAAAACATCCCAATTACAATTTGCCTGTGCTCAGTGAATGCAAAAGAGTAACAGGAAGGCACAAGTTATGACGAATGATGCTTCAGCCATACTGTTACTTATTTGCCTGTGCTAACCCACAACTACACATGCTGATTTCTCTTATTTTCCTCATTGTAGAATTTTTTGTTCATCCTCAATTTTTGCATGAATGTTGAATGTAGATCCTTTCATACTGTACCCATACATATTTATATGCACAGTAGTGCATCTGTAGCATCTGAAACTTAATTCTATTCATAACTATTAGAAGAGTTGTATTGAAGCTGAATGCAAATTGCAATTAAGGGAAAAGCATGGTGCCCTTGTTGACACCACCTTTAATTCCTGTGCTGTTCGACATTAGTTGCTGGTGTGGTGGACTGTGACTGTCAACAGCAGTTAACCATCAGGCAGCCCTTATCTAGCATTTAGTCGGTGCAGCTGTGCAAGTGATGACCCATCCTGGGAATTTTTCGTCTTTAACTTGTTGTGCCACCCTGAAAATGCCATATTGTGAATGAAAATGCCAGAGGGTACCCTGATATGATTGTTTGTTGGAATTTTTTAACTGAATGGTAATTCACCTGCAGCCTAGTTAGATCGCACCACACAAAATGGATTGCCTTGTTACAAACATTGTAGCATATATGCTTTATCATTAATCCATCCATGTTATGCTTTAGACTTGTTAACCTTTAGACATATGTCATGCTTCAAAAATTACAGTCTGCCAGTCTGTAGGTTCAGAGTTTAAACATCTTTCACCTTTTATTTGTTCTTGCAGAAAATAGTTCCTTCATAGAGGATGCAAATATTTTTATAATCTGGTGTCCCATGCCAATCTAATTAGATGTTTAAACACCCAGATTTCTACACATTTTGAATTAGCATGACATATAACATGAAGAGTGAATTTCACTGCAGGTCCATGAACTTTTGTCGAGATGTCATCTAGGTCCGCAAACTAAAAAATTGGTCATCTAGGTCCATAAACTTTTCCGATGTCTCATCTAGGTCCGCAAACTAAATAAGTGGTCATCTAGGTCCATAAACTTTTAAAGAGCGGTCATCTAGGTCCAAGGTGGTAGCGACGAGTCATGCATGGCTGCGGGCAGGGGCACGGTGCATCTCTCTCCTCCACCATCGAAGCAGAACCACCTCCATGCCTTTCACTACCAGGAGGTTTGTCGCCACCACCTTGGACCTAGACGAGCGCTTTTTAAAAGTTCATGGACCTAAATGACCGCTCTTTAAAAGTTTATGGACCTAGATGACCGCTTATTTAGTTTGCGGACCTAGATGAGATCTTGAGAAAAGTTTATGGACCTAGATGACCGCTTTTTTAGTTTGTGGACCTAGATGACATCTCGGGAAAAGTTCATGGACCTACGGTGAAATTCACACTAACATGAATAAATTATCCGGCACTCTGATCTGGCTGTTGGTCATCTGGTTGTTGATTAATGAATAGAACATGAGCTATTGATGAATCTAGAGTGCTAGTGCTGGCTGCATTTTTTTTATTGTGTTGAGTTTTTTTTCCTCATGTGGCAGGAGGTATGGATCCTGGATATTACACTAACCTTCTAGTGAATGGAGTTGAACAATCTCAGGAGCTCTCACCTACCAGCAGTGAACCACCCATCCATGTTGCTAGATCAACAGCCAAGAGTTCTCAGGGCAGAAGCAAAAACTTCAGAGAGGAGGAAGACAAACTACTTGTCTCAGCTTGGCTGAATGTGAGCATGGATCCAATTCAAGGTGCTGATCAAACACAAGGCACATTTTGGAAAAGGATACATGCATATTTCCATGCAAACAAGAACTTCATGTTCGAGTCAACTCGTTCTGAAAGTTCCTTGATGAACCGTTGGTCCGGAATTCAACATGATGTGAATCTGTTTTGTGGGTATCTGTCTAAGATAGAGAGAAGTCAACACAGTGGTTGGTCAGTTGGTGACAAGGTTATCTCTCAAACACATAATCTATCTTTTATGATCATGTCTTAGTGCTTCATTGTAATGTTTACTTTGGTTCAAATGTGCAGATAGCAAATGCTTGTGCAATGTTCACGAAGGAAGACCCGAAGGACAGGAAGTTTGCATTCATGCATTGCTGGAACATTCTCAAGGACAAGCCCAAGTGGATGACTAGGCGGCGGGATGTTGGATGTGCAAAGAAAACAAGCAACAAGAAACAGAAGATTGTGGCCAATTCTACTCCAAGCTCAGCTGCAATACCTCCTGTTGCCCCTATTGATGTTGCTGATGAAGGTGAACCATCTGTTTACCTAAAGGCAAGAAGGAGGCGAAACAGAAGCTGAAGCAACGATCGACCATTGAAGCATTGGATTATCTGATGGTAAAGAAAAAAGAAGCTGATAATGAGAAAGACCTGAAGAAAGAAGAGAGGTGCAACAGAGCATTTGCATTGCAGGAGGAAAGGATAAAAGTGGAGAAAGAAAAGATTCAGGTCCAAAGGGACCTAGAAGAGGAAAGGCTCAAATTGGACAAAGAAAAGTTTCACTTCGAAAGGGATCGAGATGAGGAGAGAATTCTTAATTTGGATTTGAGCACAATGAACTACAAATTGCAGCAGTACTATGCAGTGCGGCAGGAAGAGATTCTCGCAAGACGTTGCAACATCTAGGAGTTTTTGTCTAGTTCTAGTTAATTTGAAAACTCATGTGTGAGATACCCTATGAATTCTTAATTTAGATTTGTGTCTATGGATTTGTCTCCTTGTGATCTTCCCTTTGAATTATGTGGTTAAAAATACTTGAAGCATTGCTATTTCAGTTTCATTCGAAATTATCGACTCTGAAAACAGTGATGACTACCTGTCTTTGAAACTAATTTCAGTGAAATATTTCTTAAGTACTATGGATCAACAGTAGCAAAATGGGATCTATAGACATTGATGATCATGTATCTCTCTCTTTTTTTTTGATATTTTGATAAAGGCTTGAAGATGGAACTTTGCCACTTATGCAACTTATTTTATTAAAAACAAAGGTATATACTATATGATTTACTTGAACCTGACAAAAAAGACTTCTTTGGCAAATATAGAATAGTAGCATTCGAATCCATATTTTTGACTATGATAGTTCTTGGAAGTACAAGCATATTCAATTCAGAGATTAAAAAAATTCTACTCGAGAAAGCACACTGAGCCAAAGAACCACAATATAATCTATAATGTTCTCAAAATAATACTAAATGGACTACAGGAAACTAATCAACATTAATCAATATTGTACAACTCCGAATGGTGTTGCCACAAGTGCTCAATCAGGTCTGCCTTCAGCTGAAAGTGGATTGCACTGTCCTTGATGTTTATGTAATTTTGCATTAAAGCATCAAGTTCAGGTGCTGCACTATGTGAAATTGTCACTCTTGATCCCATATCGTCGTAGTTGCAAACATAATGTCCCTCATTGTCGAAGTGGTACTCATATTCCTCCCCGTACTCTTCACGCTCGTCTTCAATAATCATGTTATGCATTATGATGCAAGCCATCATAATGTCATGGAGCGTATCTTCATCCCATAAATGAGCCGGCCCACGAACAATGGCAAAGCGAGATTGTAGAACCCCAAATGCCCTTTCAACATCCTTGAGACATGCTTCTTGTGCCTTTGCAAAATATTTTTTCTTATTACCCTGTGGCTCTGGAATGGTCTTCACAAAAGTTGCCCATGACGGATATATGCCATCTGCTAGATAGTAACCCATTGAATAATCATGTCCATTAATCTTGTAGCTAACTTGTGGACCTTGCCCCTCAGCAAGCCTGGCAAAGATAGGGGATCTTTGAAGCACGTTTATATCATTGTGTGAATCAGGCATGCCAAAGAATGCATGCCATATCCATAAATCTTTAGATGCGACTGCTTCCAATATAATAGTAGGCTCCTTTTTGTGTCCTCTGTACATCCCGTGATGTGCTGATGGGCAATTTTTCCAAGGCCAATGCATACAATCTATGGAACCAACATTACCAGGAAATCCTCTGCTCGCTCCAATGTCAAGCAGTCTAGGAGTATCCTATTCATTAGGCTCTCTCATGTACTCCGATCCAAAAATCTCAACAACAGCTGCTACAAACTTTCTCAAAGATTCTAGTGCAGTACTCTCTCCAATACGAACACACTCGTCTAGAGCGTCAGCTGGTGTGCCATAAGCTAACATACAGAACGCAGCGACAACCTTCTGTAGACAAGATAATCCTAGTACACCGGCTGCATTCCTCTTCTGCACAAAATACTCATCATGTTTCTCAACAGCCTTCATTATGCGAAGAAATAGAGATCGTCTCATCCGAAACCTATGTCACGAAGCAGTAACAATTTAGCACAAAAATATTACATGTACTGTGAATATTATATTAAAATTAAAGAAAAATATACAAACCTCCATCTAAAAGTAGTGACGTTGAAAGCAGGATTATTTGAGAAATAATCTTTGTACAGAAGATCATGCCATAAAAGTCTTTCACCATGCACTATCTCATGTCCCTCAATAGAACCAATACGACCGGGATTATTAACAGAATCCTCAATGACTATGTGCACGGCATCATCATATATCTCATCGTCGGAAGAGGACGGATTGATAATTTCATCAAATACAAATTGACTGAATTCATCGTCAGAATCCATACTCTATTGCGTTGATTTTTAATACAAATCGGCAATGGCATAACGAATTAGTTCAAGATTGAACGAGGAGAAGCGGACATGATCAGAAATTAAAAACCCTAAACCCTTACCTCGAATCAAATTGATTGTTGGCGTCAATTTGCGGTGGAATATTCAGGATCGGGCGCTGGACTTTCTTGATCGGCAGCTTCTTGACCGGCGGCGACAGAGGCCGTCACGTCCTGTTCCGCGACGCCTCGCGTCGGGAGGCGAGCAGGTTGGGCCGTCGGGGGTGGGGGGTGTGTGGGGTGTTCGGTTCTGTGTGGTGGGCCAGACACTAGTTATCCAAATTTTAGCTAGTCTGTTGGAATACCCCTTTGAAGTATATAGTTTTCTATTTTTACAAAAGGCTCAAACTCTAAATTTAGCTAGCAAGAATAGAGAGGCTGTTGGAGTTGCTCTTAGTTTTCATTCATATTAAATAACTTGCCAACTAAGCAAAATGCTGATATAGCAGTCTACTTAATAAGGAAAAAGACGAAAAACAAAAGAAACTATTTCTTATGAGAGAAAACATGTCTTTCCTCCAAACGAGGCAACAAGAAATCAATATTTTGCATTGGAAAGAAACTGGTACTAGTTACGTGCAAGCTGTGGAACCGGACTAACCCAATATAAAGCGCTTGTTATGGGCTGGGTTGAAAAACCAGTGCAAACAAACCTAACCCATAGATGAACAGACCTACTGGCGAGTGGCTCGCTCGGTTCCCCGCTTCAACTGTCACCCATGGCTTGATCGCTGCAGCTCACGAGGCGGTTAGTGCATTGCTGGTAATTTCGCTTTCCCTCAGCGGAGAGCACTAGCCGTGTGTTTGGTTGGGGAGCGGCGGGAGCGGAGCGGAGCCGATCCCGCTCCCGCGGCTGTTTGGATGGGGCACGGCGGGAGCGGAGCGGCTCCAGGGGGAATATACCCCCAGGATGCGGGTTTGCTCCGTCCCTCAAAATTCGAGGGACGGAGCCGCTCCGCTCCAGTTTCTCTCGGTTGTCTCTCTCCCACCTCCCTTCCGTCTCTCGTGTCTCACACCTTGCATCTCAGCTCGAACCCGAGGCCGGTCAGGGTGAGCTCCCCTAGCGACGCATGGTGGTGGCCCGCGCGACCTCCCGTCACGAGCTGGTGGCGTGGGCTTGGACGGCGGGGACCCCCGGCGGCGCGCGGTGGTGGCCCAGAGCGGCGGCAAGGAGCTCCCGCGCCGACCCCTGCTCCGGATCTGCGTCGCAGCAGCGGGCGGAGCTCGTGCCCGCGGCGGCGGATCTCGCAGCCGGCGGAGCTCGCGGGCGGGCGGCAGGTGGTGCGCCGGTGAATGGAGCAGGGGAAGGGCACGCCGTCGAGAGTGAAAGGAGGCACGCCGCATGAGCACGACCTGCAACAGGGCGACACACTTCCCGGCGGCCGCGGGCAGGCGGGTGGTGTGGCTGGGGATGCTGGTGGCGGAGCTGTGGTTCGGCTTCTACTGGGTCATCACGCAGTCGGTGCGGGGCGCCCCATCCACCGCCGCCCCTTCAAGGACAGGCTCGCCGCCAGGTATGGCGAGCTGCTCGAGGTTGCGAGCTCGTCCGCCGTCACGTGGGGATGAGGATGAAGAAGAGGAAATGTATGACATGTGGGACCCACTAAACCCTAAATCCTATGACATGTGGGTCCCACTAACGGAGTGAAATCTGCCATCCATTCCACATCTCATTCCTCCAGCCAAACAAAAAAAGAAGGTCGGAGCCACTCCAACCCAACATTTCCAACCAAACATAAGACGGGTTGGAGCCGTCCCCAAAACGAGGGTCGGCTCCGCTCCGCTCCCGCCGCTCTCCAACGAAGCACACGGTAGGAGAGTGGAGATGTGGAGGGTGCAGGCTCTACGAGCACGTTTGCGAGGGTGGCTGTCACCAGCCTGGCCTGCCCGCGCGGCCCAGGCCATACCTGGCCAGTCTCAACTGGTGCAATTCATCATGTTTGCCTCCCTGTACTTCTTGAGTCAGGCCAAAACGAGTTCGTGTTTGTGCAGCATCACCCAGCCGGGCCAAAGCACCAAAGCACTGGCTAACATCTGGGCCAGCTCGCCCAGGCAGTCAGACTACGCCGCGGGCAACCATGCTCCCGAGATACAATCCTTCGCTCAGCTCGCAGCCAAAGGTCGCAAACGCGGCGAGTTGCATGCCGCGAGCGCAGCCGGGCTGCAGAGCCGCCCTCGCAAACGCGCCCTACACTTGTCGTTCGGCGGTGGCGGCGGTGCTCGGGTGGAGGATTAGTCAGTGAGGGTGCACATTGCGAAATTTCCATACACAACACAGGGCTATTCGCAAATATTCGGATCACGATTAATAGTCACGATGCAAATCAAGGGTAGATGCAAAGACTCGAATTGCCATAAATAGTAGCGATCCAAATCAGGAGGCTATTTGCAAATTTTCTAGGCGTGGGCAATGGCTTTCCGGCGAGCATGCGCTTTGTACGCGCCCACCCTCAGCCAAATTAGTACGCGCATGTGCGCTGCCATCGTCCTTGCGCGCGGGCCCGTAGCCCGCAGGAGACGCTGCCGCGGCATCGCCGGTGCCCCGCGAAAGCGGTGGCCGCCAGCTGCGACGGCGAGGGATCCAACCACAGTGAGCCGCTAGAACTTGCTGCCGGTCTTCCCCGAGTTTGCTGCGTGCGGTCGGCTCCGCTCGTTGCCGCCGAGAATCTGCCGCGCAGGCAGCTCCAACCTTCAGGTGTGCATCCGACTCAAGTCAATCTGCTCCATGTTGCAGTTTTCTGCATCTCCAATTTCAGTAATTTGTATCAGCCCATTGCATTTCGCCGAATCGTTGAAATTGAATTTTTTTTTCGAAAAGAATCGTTGAAATTGAATTGTTTTCAGATGCCACAAATGCACTGATGCTTGCTTGATTTTTCGTCTCTTACAGTCAATTGTCAAATACCATCCGTTGCTCTGTATTGTACTAGCAGTTAGCTACTTGTTTGCTGTCAGGTACAGAGTCATGAACAATGGCCTCTGCTTACCGGGGGATGTGGAACCTGAAAGCTGAAACACATTCAGAGATTTAAACAGGTGCACGGTCTCAGGGCAGGCTGCCAATAAGCGTGTCTGCACATTAGAGATAACAAGAGTCATTGAGAGATCAATTTATTAAATGCAAAGCTCTTCGATGGATATAATTTAGATAATGATCGAAAATAAGTTCTGGCCTTTGCTTCTTTGGAGACATAAGCACATAGCACCATGTACTTGTTGCAACCAGTTCAGCATGCGGACTGATATGATAGCTTCACACAAACCGTTATATTAACTCAAAAAAACTGGGGTTGTCGAATACAAAACTTAGATAGCCTGCAACTAAAGAATATTGCACATCACGCACTTACATAGCACTCGACTACAACCTTAAATCTGAAACATACACAGTTTTATTTTCTCACACAAATAGCCTAGAAGACAACTCAAAGATAATGTACATCCTTGATACAAACAAGTGAATACATACCAATATTATACTTAACAGTGTTCCCTTTGTCAGGCAGAGATATCAGTCACCATGATCTTGTGTTGTGTTTAGGAGTTGCTGTGCTTCCTTCACGAGAGAAGCGAGAGACCTTGCTGGCTTGATCACCTCACGATCATTCCCAGCGAAGAGCATGCAGTCATCAACCTCCAACATGGTTTTCAAAGCCTCGGTTAGTTCTTCCTCGAAATTATGTTCGTTGAAATGTGCGATGCAGCTGGGCTTGCCTTGAATCATGGCAATCACCACCTGGCAGGTAAGCTTCACTATTCTTAAACACTCAGTTGTCCCGTGCTTGTTTAATTTTAGTATCTCCTTGAGCTTCTCCACCAGTGCTGCATCTTCAGGGGTGGCACAAGCAAACTCTTCTTTACTGACCACATTTTCGTTGCATATCACCACAGCGACAGATAATATGGTTGCCAGAAATTTTCTTTCCTCAGATTGCTTTTCAATTTCCTGAATGAGAGGTCGCAAAATGTCAACCACGGTTGTCTCCATTTTACTAGATAGTATTTCATCTAGCACCTGCAACAACATATATAATTTGACACAAAGGATTAGTAATGTTATAGCTGTATCTAGGGATGGATTCGGATCGGATACGAATTCGGATGTCACTATTTACCACATTTTAATTCGAATTCGAATTCGGATACGAATACAAATATTATCAAATACGAATACAAAACGGATATTTCGAATTCGGATTCTCATTCGAATACTTACTCGATTTATAGCATAGAGTCATAATGAGTATCAATTTCATTTGTTGATGGTTTTATAATTGATCAAATCATGTTGCAAGTAGAGATTAAATTATGATCATTATACATAATAGATATCTTATTGCAAATAACATATCTATGAAGAAATAATAAATATATCACAATAAATATAAAATAAGTATTTTTTGTAAATATATAAACATCTTTGAATAGTAAAAATATAAATACATTTAAATATAATTTATTTATTTGCTAAATAATATAATGTATTTAAAATTACTATGATTAGACACATTAAATTAATTTAAAAAGACCATTATATAATTTAGTAATATTAGGTTAACATAATTAGTTAGTTGTAATATATATATAATTTCCAATAGTTAGAATGGTGTAAATAATTATTTTACTAGCAATATTAAAATTAACATCATTTGTAATTAGTATTTAGTAATATAAATAAAATTTAGATGGCTTCTATGGGTACTGTATTCTTTATGGATACGAATAATGTCGGATATGTCAGATAATTCGGATAATGTCGAATACGGATAATATTGAAAATCGGATTCGAATACATCCATATGACATACATATTAAAAACGAATACGAATACGGATTCCATATTAACGTTTTAGCGGATACGAATACGGATAATTCGGATTTCCAGACATCCGACTCCATCCTTAGCTGTATCACACTACATGACTCATGCAGCTCATGTTTGGTTGAAACAGGATGTCGTTTTGTCTGCACATACTACGTAAATTGTATTATTTGAAGGAAGTCAATGAGTTACTTGAAAAAATTAAGATGGCCCCTTGTAATTTCCTATGTATGCAAGTGTCACTTAACTGCTAAGAGTGATATTAGTGGCAAAATTTCCGAGAAAAATTATAATATTGCAATTATGAATCATCATACTAAAATAACATATAACTCCATCAATAACTCTCAAACAAAAGCCTCCAAGGGTCAATGGGTCATACAAATTTCTCCAACTCTTGAAATAGTCTCCATGGATAGACACCTCCTTAGAGACCCCTAGGAAATTTGAAGGCCTCTCCGAAGGAGCTAGTAGAGGACGTGCTAGAGTGCATTTTTTTTTACTTGACCCTATAAACTTGGGGAGGGTGTTGTTTAGAGGGTCTGTTGGAGCTACTCTTACTAATAATAAGGACAAAGTCTATTTTTGACTATTCAACTATCAACTGAGTTTTGTTTGGGCCATGCAACTCCAAAAACCGCTCTCATGCCACCGTTGCAAATCCGCTGCAAAGGGAGCTCATGCTCGACGACATGTAGGGGCTAACAGAGTAGGGGTTGTCAGTGCTGGGTTGCAGCAGGCTGATGCTGGCTTTGGTGGCCGCGGCGTCGGTGAGGCTCAGGATGGACTTGGCCACTTGGGCGACATGGCGGTAGGAGCGGGTGTGGAAGGGAGGGAAGGAGTTCAGGAGTTGAGATCTTCATCTAGAGGAAGAGCACGACAGCGTCTGGTTGGACGCCCAGATCTCCGACACCCACGAGCCCACCTCTGCATCTGCAGCTGCTTCTGACTTTTCGAGCTGTACTGCAGCCTGTGCTCTGTGCCTCACTGCCACCGAATTGTCGGAGGTCTGACGAGCTTTCAGATGGAGAGAGAGAGAGCCTCACTGCCACGTGTCCCATCCGTCAAAACAACTATATGGCCAAATGTGAATGGGTTTAATACTTGGATGGTCAAACATTTCTGATTTTTGCAGTTGCATGATCAAAACAAAACTCATCAATAGTTCGATGGTCAAAAATGGATTTATTTCTAATAATAATAACCCACTAAAGGGTGAAAGGGCATCTAGCCTAGTGATTTCCTCTGTTGACTTTGGTCAAAAAATAATAACCCACTAAATGCATTTGAAATGTTAGGGAAAATATTTCTACACTGAAATAAGATAAATTAACTAACATTAAATTGGGAATAGGACCAAAGTGATGCAGAGGTAGAGGTAGTTACCTTGGTGGGTAGGTTTTCGTTTCTTGTAAAGGCACTTTTGATTGCATCTGCGATTGTTCCCACTTCACTACATAATATTTGATTGATCACCTAAAACGAAAAAAGCAGTCTTATAATTGTATTGAACATGATTTATATTATTGCATTGATGCAACACATCTCTAGTAGAAACAAGGATGTCGTTGCATCTGGTAAGTTATTGGAAGGAATTAACGAAAGGTTACTCATTGGTTTTACAAGTAGCATGGGTGAACCGACCTATGATGCTTTGGGCCCTCGTGTAGGGGATGGTTGTGGGGTATGTTTCAAAGCACGGGTTAAGTCGGAACCACATGGGGACATCCACATGTATGAAGACATGGGGTGGGGGTGGTGGTGGTGGTGGTGGTGTGTGGTAGGCTGGGGGGGGGGGAGCCAAGCTCAGGTTGAGGTTTCATTAGTAAAATAGTGTGAGAATGGTCCCCTACCTTTGCTGACTAAGTTGTTTTGATGAATTACTTGGAACAAATTAAGATGGTCACATGTCATTTCACATGCGCATCTTTCTAATGCAATTACAATTACTAGGTAAGACAATAATTGACGTCAATGACAAACTTACCTTGTAAAATAGTAATATTGCAATTCCTATCTATCTTTAAATGTCATATAATTAGGATATAAGAGATTCTAATGTTGATCTACTAAATATGTTTGAACTATTGGGGAAATTATTATTAGACTACAAAAGTAAGAGATACATTGAGATCTAAGAAATTGGGAATAAGATTAACAGTAACATAGAAGAAGAGGTAGTATATAGCAGGTTACCTCCTCGGCAACTTGGTTTTTTGTTTTTGTAACAGCCTTTGCACGCACATTTTTCCCTATTTTTTGATTGAATACCTGCAACAACATAATTTAACACAAAGGATCAGCAATCTTATCAGAGTGTTTGTTTCCATTATTTCTTGCTTATCAGTGGAAATAAGCGAGAATCCCGTCAACCGCTTTTGCTTATTTCCACTGATTCTCACCAAAGCGAGATTTGAACTACGAGAAGCGAGAAAATCTTCACTTAGATTATAATCTAAGTGTGGCTGGGAGAAGCGTATCCAAACAGGGCATCGTGATACAGATTGATGCAACTCATCACCGGTAGAAGGATGTATATTTATCTATACAAAATTTATGGCAAGGAGTCAATGAATTACTTAAAAAATTAAGATATGGGCATATAGCCTAATAGTTGGAGACTTGGAGTGCCTTAGTAGGACCTTGGTGGCTCGAGTTTGATTCTCCTTGGGAGCAGAATTAATTTTGAGATACGGTTAAAAAATGACCCATTGGAACTATTATTGTTTTCAAAGATATACCTGTCATACAAGCACATCCTGGACAGTGTAGAGGAACCATTCGTGGTCAAATGACATATAATTGGGATCAGAAGGATACTAATGATGAACCGCTACATGTGTTTCGTTGGTGGGAAAAATAATTCTACACTACAAAAGTAAAAATCGGGAATAAGATCAAAAGAGATGCAGAGGCAGATGTAGTGAGTTACCTTGGTCACCAGGGCATCCGTTTCTGTAACTGATCTTTTGACTGCATCTGTATTTATTCCCATTTTACTAGATAATATTTGATTCAACACCTACAACAACATAATTTAACACAAAAGGCCAACAATCTTATAATTATCATGTTATGCATGATACAAATTCGTCTCTAGTTGAAGCTATGATGCTATTTTATCTGTACATAAGTTGTTTAAAGGTGTTAATGAATTACTCGGAAAAATTTTTGAGCAAACATGGTAGGTGCTCTACCTTTCATTATAGAAGAAGCAGCAAGTGTTATTGTACAAGCCCGGAAGGACCGGGCGCTACAGATTTCTACGAATTATGTACACTTTTTTTACAACAGGGTACGTCTGTCACCCATCACTATCTATTCAACTATACTCCGGTGGCCTGTTGGTAAGCCAGGATGTTGTGTTTGATGCATCCTGCTAATGGGTCAGCAGTAACAGCTACGTTCTGAAACACCCGGCGGCACCTTTCTTTCCATATGTTCCAGATACCTCGTTGTAATTTCCTATGTATATCTATTTAATGCAAGTACCTGTTGCTCCTTATGTTTCAAAATATGACAAACTTTATGTAAAAATGCACAAACATCTATAACATCTAATTCGTTAAATCTGTCATGACATCCATTTTAGCAATAGCTAAGATGGACACTGATGACAGAAATGTCTAGAAAATAACTACAATTATAAAACAACCCCCCTCGGCATTTTTAAATTATAATATTTAGGATACCCTAGATAGTCTAAAAACATAGAATGTATCTTACTAATATCACACATAATTTGGATAATAAAGGGATATATATTTTGACCAAGACCCCTGTTGGAAAATGGAAAACTTTTCTACACTACAGAAGTAAGAGAAATTAACTAATAATCTGAGAAATTGGGAGTAAGATCAAAATGGGTGCAGAGGTGGCAAGTTACTTTGGTCAACAGATTGATCGCCTCTTGCTTGGAAAGTATATGAGCAGTATTAACATCTCTTTCTCTTGCAGTGCCAACGGGAAGCAATCTGGCAAGTGCTTCTCCTGCTTTTCTCCTCATCAGTCTGGTGGCTTTGTCCCTGCTGTTCGCTTCTTCCACTTCATCTATAGTAATCTCTTCCTCAAGGTGGATGCGTAGGAGGGCCTTGAAAAGCTTGTTAAACTCCAGCTTTTCGAAAGAATCATCAAAGGCTAACTCTGTCAGGATCTCCAGGGCTTGTTGATGCAATTGTTGGGCACCTTCGCTGTCAGTCTCCAAAACAGCCATCAAATTGCTGATAGCTTCTGTGTTACTCGCCAGCTCCTGGCGCAGCCTTGTAGCACAATCTCTATGGCTGGTAAGTAGCCTGCTCACCACTGTGAGTGACTTGCCTAGCGTTGGAACAACCACTGTGTCCTCCCGCACATTGCTGAGAAAGTCAGAGCTGCTCAGTGGTGATGTGATCTTAGAGAGCAGCCTCTGGTGTTTCCTTATCTCTGTACAGTTTTCTTCGTTTTGTGTGAGCCTCTCAAGAATCAGCAAGCCTTGAGAAATCAGTTCTTTGACTCCTCTAGATCTATAGGTATATCTCCTCCACTCCTTTATATCCCTCTCATGTTGTTGTTGATGCTCACGGCCTTTCTTTAGCCAGTCAACAAAAGGTCGTTTCCTTTGGGCTAACCCGGCAGATGAGGAACATGGACTTGTTCTTGTGCATGGTCAGTTTGGTCTTGGATCGGCACTAACGTGTGGGCATCATGCTGATGGTTGGATGTTTCCAGTGACCTATTCCGTTCATCTGGATTTTTCTCTGACGACGACGGGCACGTAAGGTAACAGCTTTCAAGGAGGTAACAGATGCATTTCAGTGTACCCGGGAAGTGTGTTATGTGGAGGTCACTGGCAAGATGTGCCAGAATCCTTGCGGCTCGCTCTCTCTTCTCGATTTTATCAGCTGTGCCTCTCCGACAAATCATCCCGATCAGATTCTGAATAGAGCCCCTGCTGGTATATAGTAGCTCATGTCTTACAGATATAATATCCTTGTTATCACAGAGCTTGTCTAGAACCCTTGCTCCCCATAGGTGGTCATCTTCCCCAGATGCAGACTGGAGCAACCCAACAGCGTATGTGATCAAGTTCCAATTGCCGGGCAGCTCCCCGTCCTTGTGAAACTTCCTTTTTGTTTCTTTGTAGTACATCCGAACTACTTTAGGGATCCATTTTTCATATCCCCGTTGTTTGTTCGTCAGTGATGCCACCATATAAACTGACTGGTCTGTTAGCCCCACCAGAAACATCCAGTAAATGGCGAATAAACTCAGCAACAGCACTAGAGCATAGAAGATGTCCAGTGCGGCGGCCAGTTTTGCTATGTTGGAGATATTTCCATCTGCATCGCCATAATCGCCACACGGAGACCCCCAGGCCCACAAATGGCAGAAACTGAAGGGCCAAGGCAGGACAGAGGAACAGAATCACCTTCGCCATCAACAGCATAGCAAAGGTGAATGGAAGACGCCAGACGATGTAGCTCCGCCCCACGATCCGTCGAAGTCGCTCGAGAATACCAACGATACGTGCTTCTTCCATATAAATCAAAGTTGTGGCCGTCGGCTCCTCGCCTGAGACATTCTCGTCAATAAAGTCCGTCATCCTGTACGTCAAAATTACTCCCTTTAAATAGTATACAATTGTCGTAGATAAACCGAGGATCGCCGACTTGTGTCGCCGGTGAGCTCTAGAACGCACGCAAGAACAACAATAGAATCTGTGTTTTTGGTGCCGCTGGCAACGTTTTTCATTGAATGATCCAAAACAAAGTGCTAACTACCTAGAATGTGAGCTAGTCTCACGGGAATGTGCGAGGCGCACGACATCTACGGAGCCACGCCATCCCATGGCCTTCGCCACCTCCACACGACACCGCGGAACGCGGACGCGCCCAGGGGCACGAACAGCGCGCGCGGCTCAACCTGTGCACCAGAGTGCACTTGACACACTAATAAGCAAATTTAAGCTAGCCTAACTAGTGTATGTACAAGATGGTGATCAATTGAGGGTTAAGTTCAACATTTTCCCCTCTAAGCGTTGATTGGATCACCTTGAAGTTCCTTGACGCAGATCCTGGAGCACATCTCCTGTAAGCGAACGCGCCCGAGCGCCTTGGTGCGGATGTCTGCGAGCTGCACCTTTGTGGCGTGTAGTCGATGACGATCCTCCCCTGCTCGACACACTCTCGTATGTAGTGGTAGCGAACGTCGACGTGCTTCGAGCGGTCGTGGAACACTAGATTCTTAGCGAGGGTGATGGCAGACATATTGTCCACCCTGATCTCCGCGCTGCTATCTCCACTCTGACGAGGTCATTGAGAAGACGAGCAACCCAGCATGCGACGATTGCCGCCGCGATGTACTCCGCCTCACAGGAAGACAGAGCAATCACCTTCTGCTTGGTAGATTGCCAATTTATTGGGTTGTTGCCGAGGAAGAAGACGATGCCGCTGGTACTTTTTCGAGTGTCAACGTCCCCGGCCATGTCCGTGTCACTGTAGCTGATCAACTTGAGTGGTTCGCCCTTCTTCCTCGTGTAGTGCAGGCCATAGCCGCGAGTTGCAGCGACATACCAAAGTATTCGCTTCACTGCGGCCAAGTGCTCCTCATGCGGTGACTCCATGAACCTGCTCAGGTACCCCACGGCATAAGAGAGATCAGGCCGTGTGTGTACCAGGTATCGTAGGCCGCCGATGACCCGCCTGTACTCCGTGGCGTCGACAGCTGGAGTAGTGCTCTGCTTGCTTAGGTTCAGGCGGGACTCCATGGGCGCCTGTGCAGGCTTGCTGTCCCGCATCCTGCTGCGCTCCCGAAGCTTGTTGGCGTAGGCGGCTTGACGGAGCGTGATGCCGCTATCTCTCTGGTGAACCTCGATGCCGAGGTAGTAGGACGGAAGGCCTAAATCGCTCATGCGAAAGACCTCCTTCGTCTCGGCCTTGAACTGGGTGATGTCGTTGACGTCGCTCCCGGTTATCACCAAGTCGCCGACGTAGACGCCAACGATGAGCCGGTGTTCTCCCTACAGATGCATGCAGACACCATACTCTGTGCTGCTCCTCTGGAAACCAAGCCCCACCAAAGTGGCGTCAAGCTTGGCATTCCAGGCCCTGGGTGCCTGCTTGAGGCCGTACAACGCCTTGCACAAGCGTAGTACCTTGCGCTCGGCGCCCTTGACGATGAAACCAGGAGGCTGCGCGACGTAGACCTCCTCCTTGAGCTCACCATTGAGGAAAACTTTCTTCATGTCCATGTGGTGGACCTCCCAGCCTTGGTGTGTTGCCATGGCTAGCATCAGCCGCACGGACTCCAGGCGCGCAACGGGGGTGAACACCTCGTCATAGTCGATGCCAGCGCGCTGGACGTACCCCTTCACCACGAGCCACGCCTTGTAGCGGACGACGTCGCCGTGCTCGTCCCTCTTCACCTTGTAGACCCACTTGAGGCTGATGGCGCGGTGCCCCGGTGGGAGCTCGACAAGCTCCCAGGTGTCGTTGTCGGTGATGGAGTCCATCTCCTCCGTCATGGCCGCCCTCCAATACAGCTCGTGTTCCGCGGCAGCAAACGTGGCGGGCTCCTCTGCAGAGGTGAAGTGGAGCTCGACATCGAGCACTCGAGGTGCTGGCTAGGGGTCATGGATCCAGCGGGGATGATGGTGTCGATGGCACGGAAACGGAGTAGTGTGTCGTCATCGTGGCCGTCGTTGAGGTCCAGTTCGTGGTCCAGCGGTGGAGACACAGACTGGATTGGAGTTGCTGGTGCAGCAGGTTCACACGTCGTGGGAACGTGGACCGGAGATGTAGTGCGTGGCGTCGCGCTCTTGGACTCTGTCGTGGGCGTTGTGGGCACGTAGTCCTCTGCGTACTCGATGGTGAAGGATCTCGTGTCAGCATTGTCGGCGTCATCCTAATCAGCCCACTTCCAAGCGCCGGTCTCGTTGAAGACTGCATCCCTAGAGATGACGACACGCTCAGTGTTGGGGTCGAAGAAGCGGTACGCCTTGGAGCCGTTCTCGTAGCTGGCGAAGATCATCGGGCTGCTGCGATCCTCCAACGTCTTGCCAATGCACCCGAAGGTCCTAAAGTAGTGAACGTGTGGCCGCTCGCCATGCCAGGCCTCAAACAACGTCTTGCCGTCGAGTGCACGCGTCGGCGCCCGGTTCAGGATGTGGACGGCGATGGTGACAACTTCTCCCCAGAAGTATCCCGGCAGGTTCTTGGCCTTGAGCATGCACCACGCCATGGTGACGACGGTTTGGTTCCAGTGCTCCACTGCCCCATTCTGCTGAGGAGAGTAAGGGGTAGTGAGCTGCCAGTGCACCTCGCGCTCTACGCAGTACCTGCCAAATTCAATAGAGTTGAATCCCCCTCACGATCAGTGCAGAGAATCTTCAACTTGCGCCCTGTCTCCACTTCCACACCCGCTTGGAAGTTCTTGATCGCGGACGCGGCGTGATCCTTGCTTGGTAGGAGCACCAGCCACATAAAACGGTTGAGGTCGTCGACAAGTAGGAAGAAGTACTTGTTGGCGCTTAGAGTCGTGGGAGTGATGGGCTTGCAGAGATCCCTGTGGACGAGGTCGGGATGGCCTTCGCGCGTCGGTGTGCTTGCTCGGGGAAGGAGGTGCGGCGGTGCTTGCTCGGGGAAGGAGGTGCGGCGGTGCTTGCCGGCGAGGCAGGCATCACAGATTTGCTCCACCTGCTCCAGTGGTGGCAGGCTGAGCACAATGTCATGGTTGGTGAGGTGGCGCAGTGACTGGAAGCTGATGTGTCCGAACCGAGAGTGCCAGCGCTAGGCCGTCTCGGTGCTCCGGGCGGAGAGGCACACCGGGCGCCCAATCTTGAGCTCCAGCGTGTACAGGCGTGTGGACGAGCGCTTCACCTGAGCGAGCAGCTTGTGCCCGGGCTCCAGGATGGCAAGGACACCGGCGTCGAGGACGATGCGACAACCGGCTTCCTCCAGCTGACCGAGGCTGACGATGTTGGCCTGCAGCTTTGGTATGTAGTAGACACCTATAAGGGCGCGGTGCTCGCCATTCTTGCAGCTGAAGACCACATACCTGTAGCCCTCGATGTCCACCAATCCATCCCCAAAGCGGACAGTCCCGTGGACATTGGCGTCGAGCTCGGAGAAGATGCTCCTCTCCCCGGTCATGTGGTTTGTGGCCCCCGAATCCAGAACCCATCGATGAGGCTCCGGATCAGGTCGAGTGCCGAGCTAGGCGAAGACTTGTTCCTCGACAAGGTCAATGTGGTGGCGTGGCAACGGCGGTGTCGACAACAATGGGGGCGAGGCGCTGCTGGATCTTAGTGGGGAGTTGACCTCGACAGAGACGGCGGCGTGAGCCATTAGGAGAGTGGGCTCGTCTTCCTCAGCTTGGGCCAGATGGGCCTGCTCCTTCTTGGGCTGCTTGTTGGGGCAGTAGCAGACCCAATGGCCCGTCTTGTGGAACTTGAAGCAGGGTGTCGATGGTGGCTTGTTGGGGTCACAGCTTTCGCCACGGTCACCGCCACCGCTGGTGCCCTTTCCCGGCCGGCTATTCTGGAACTTCTTCTCGCTGAAGCTGGAACCACCGCGTCCTTTGTCCTGCGCCTTGTACTTCTCAATCCACTCCTCATGGGTGAGGAGTAGCTTGCCCGTGGAGGAACTGGACGGCGGTGTTGCCTCCACATCCGCGTCGTCAGAGGACTTCAATGTCCCGGTGATCTCCTCAATTGAAAGCTTTGAGAGATCAGCAAAAGCCTCCATGGAGACAATAAGATGCTTGTACCTAGCTCGAACAACATGCTGATACTTCTTCACTGGCTTCTCATCTGGCTCGGTGTCGCCAAGATCCCCAAGGCACTGGAGAACGCCAGAGAAACGGAGAGCAAAGTCTTCGATTGCCTCGCCATCACGAAGCTTGATGTTCTTGTACTTCGTGCGGAGTGTTTGCGCTGCACCACCCTCCTGCGCTTGTCACCGAGATGCGGAGAATCTTGATGGCCTCCGACGCCTCCGGTGCAATCTCCTTGATAGCGAGCGTGGGAATCATCTCAGCGGGCCAGCGCTGCAGGTGGCATCGAGGCCGTTCCGGTCGTCGCAGTAGTCGCTGTCGCCGTACTCGATCACATCCCAGAGGTCTCAAGCCTGAAGCTTCAACATCATGCGCAATGATCACTCGGTGTCGTTCGTTTTCGTCAGCTGCGGCCAGGCACCGGAGCTGCTGGTGTCCCGAATGACGCGCTCAATGATGCGTTCCCGGGGCTTGTTGGCATCGTGGTGACGCGAACCGCGACGACGAGAAGGGGAACGGCTCTGCGTCAGCTTGCGGCTCATCGATCTGTGCCCGGAAGGCTTCTTCTCGTCGGCAGTTGACGGTCAAATTGGATACACCTAGCTATAAGTTTACCGTCAACATTGGCACTGATTTGATATTCGAACTAATGGTACTAACCCCCTTGATATAACAAGTTCGCACTCGCGTGTGGTTTTTGGAGCATGTTGTTTATGCAGGATTTAAGCGCTTAAAGGAGTACTTCCGGGTAAAGTTCATCAAACACTTTATGAGAAGATAATGAAGCCCAACACAAGTCAAGACTCGAAGTGAACATGACTCCAAAGGGCCCAAGGACCGAAGCATGAAGCCATAAATCTCTGGGGACTTAAGAAGAAGATGTAGGACCTTGGACGACAAGTACCCCTATCTAATTCGCGGAGAAAATGACGTCAAGGGCCCACATGCAGAAGGGTGTAAATCAACAATTGGACGAGAAGCTTCAGGGAGCGAACCGGGGCCAAACCAGGCCGAAACGGGCCCAGGCCGTTCGGCCCAGCCCTTTTTCGTGCCGGTTCGGCCTCCCCTTTGACCTAGACCCTTCTCGGTCTATTTAAAGCTCCTACCCCGAAGGGCCGCCTCATCCATTCATCAGAGAGCCGCCAAATCGAAGGAGACACGCCGAAGGGAGCCGATGGCTGCCGCAAGTCCTCGAGTTGCCTAGGAGATGGCCTAGGCCATGCCCTACCCGCCATGGTTGGCCATGCGTGGTGAAGCCATGGTGGAGTTCCGGAGTCATGCCTGGATTCATCGAGGCAATTGTACATTCAACATTCGATGGTGATATAATTCATACATTTTCCTTTCTTTGATATATTTCGATGCATGCTTATTCATATGTCTAGCTAGCATATGCTCTTAGTAGGAATATATGTAATCATGGTGGTTATTTTATATCTTGCGGATACATCGTAGTGGTGCACGGACTTATAGTCGTTCGATGATGAATACCTTTGCGTAGTGACAGTGCGAGTGGAGGGAAAGCGCCGAGCAAACGTGTAAGGGTTTACTCCTTATCTTAGCATGAGATTAGATTGGTTTCTCATCTTGGCCGGAGCGGCAACTAGAAGACGGTAGGCTAGGGCTACCTTTGGTCGTGTAGCTTTATGGTTAGTGAATGTGATCCATACATCCTTTCGTGTTTGTATGTTAAATCTTTATGCAATCAATGCTTCATGTAGGGTTAGACCGGTAGATTAGATGGAGAACCCTAGGTAGTTTGCTTCCGATCCACGGTTCGATATCTTGGGTCACCCCCAAGTGAAAAAGTCAACACGTGATCCGTACACTTGCAGATCGAAATGCGGCCAACTGTCGTAGATAAACCGAGGATCGCCGGACTTGTGTCGCCGGCAAGCTCTAGAACACACGCACACGCAAGAACAACAATGGAGTCTATGTTTTTGGTGCCGCGAGAACTGGCTACATTTTTGATTGAATGATCCAAGATAAATAAGAAACAAAATGCTATCTACCTAGAACGTGAGCTAGTCTCACGTATGAGAACGTGCGAGGCGCACGACATCTACGGGGCCACGCCATCCCGTGGCCTTCGCCACCTCCACACGACGCCGTGGAACGCGGACGCGCCCAGGCACACGAACAGCGTGCGGCTCAACCTGTGCACCAGGGTGCACTTGACACACTAATAAACAAATTTAAGCTAGCCTAACCAGTGTATGTACAAGATGGTGATCAATTGAGGGTTAAGTTCAACAACAATAATGTCTGCATAACTCTCTAAAGTATTTCTTGATTCAATTTACCCTCTATTTTGCAAAATGATAAAAGATAACATACGAATTGTTAAAGAACTATATCATGAATTTTCGTCACAATTTTTAAATAGCAAGATATTTAATAGTGAAATTTATTCTTGAGATACAAAATTATATAAAACATTAATGATAAAAAAATCATAAAATAATTTTTACTATAGACTATACTGTACACTACCACTCTGCAAAGTCTCTAATTAAAATTCAACTTTTGTGTGGAGAAACAAAAATGATAAATTGCATGATAGTGTAAGAGTTAAAAACAAATTGTATAGTTAAATGGTAAATTGAACCAAAATATAGATTTGGGGTTATCTGAACTAACTTTCAATATAGTTGAAGAGACTAATTGGACTTTTTCCATGTATCAATATATATATACATACAAATATACATATCGTTGACACTCAAATTTGGCACCCTCCAAGATAAGCAAGATAAAGGCCCAAATAGCTAATTCTCCGTGATAGTTATGCGTCTTAATTGGGTCAGCGTTTCACAATTTTTGTAAGAAAACCCTAGAATATAAACTACTACATAGGAGGTCATCACCGCCGATTTTGAGTGAACCAACGGTGATAAAGTATCACCACCAGTTTTAAAATAGATGGACGTAGTGGAAGTTAGAACCGATGGTGAAAATCTTCACCGACCACACCGAAAATTAAACTAGTGGTGGTGACGTTTTTGGGTCGGATAGTGATATAGGACCTTCTATACTAGTGGCAGGGGGGAACTCTCGATTTCTTGAAACTGGGAGCATCCGGTTTCTATAGAGGCGATAAGGCGAGCCTCCGCGGGATGCACGACTGCATGTGGAGCGCCCACTACATGCACACATGACGAGTAAAACGAGGATAATTTTGGAATTAAGTTGCTTAGGGTACTCCTAATAGAGTATTAATTGTAGTTTCTATCCTTATTAAATAGATTGTCAATTAAGCAAAATGGTGATGTGACAGCCTAATTAATGAGAAAAGAGAGCACAAATCAGAGAAATGGTTTCCTCATGGAGAAACCATGTCTACTCTTTGACTCAATGCATAAGAAACCATGAATTTGCCATTGGGAAGAAACCACTAGTTTCTATGAGGTTAATGCAACGCTCCCCATTGGTGAAATTGAAAAAGAGAAAGAGAAAACAATTATCATCTACAAAATAGTTTCTATAGATGATTTCTTGTGCTATGAAAACTGTGTTAGTTTCCTCCATTGGGACTGCCCTTATGGAGATAGTCTACACGGAGATGATTGGTCTAGTGATGGTCATCGTGAGAACCAATAAGGACGGGGGAAGGTACGGTCATTCCTAAAGCCTTGCCAGCACCGATCATCACCGCTACACTAGCTCTCTACCACAGCTGGCGATATGATGTACTCCCTCCGTGTCGAAATACTCGTCGACTTTGACCTTTTCTTAAAACTTTGAGCATTCGTCTTATTCAAAAACTATTACAAATATGTAAAAGGACAAGAACAGCTTAAAATATCTGCAATAACAAAGTATTTAGTAAACAAAATAGGTGCTACTTACATAATTTTTTTAATAAGGTGAATGGTCAAAGTTATTAAAAAAATCAATGACGACAAATATTTCCATAGAGAGCTTAGGGAGTACAAGGCTACAAGCCTATATACGAGGCATCTAATTGTGCTTTTGAATTAATTAATAAATGTGTTGTGAATCAAGAACTCTTGAACATACTATGTAATATGAACTAGCTAGCATCAATTAAATTTTTTATTCCCCGGGAGATGAGAAATTTAACTTACCTGGACGCCATTAGGAAGCTCATTCCAGTGAGAACCCAGAACTCCTTCACCCGGAGGACGCTGATGAAGCCGCCGAGGAGCACGACGGTCGACCACAGCAACGCCAGCACCCCGAGACCGTTGGCAATGTTCCTTGTTGCCGTCCGGAGCCTCAGGTAACTATTCATCAGTTCTTCCGGCCTTGTGGCATCTCCCATGATTAATTCCTTGGTCTCGAACTCGCTCTCGTCTTGCTTGCAATTGAGATAGTACAAGAGGAGATCGGAGGCTGATGCTGGCTAGTTGGGCACTTGTACGAGAGTCCGCCTATAGATCTGTCGTCGTCAATGCTCTTGCGCGGTCAATTATATATTTGTCCCTGCTTGACCGCTCCGGTTCTTGATTTTAATTAGTTTAGTTTCGATTACCAAAAAAATAGTTTAGTATATGCATGTTATCGATGCACCAAATTGACTTAATTTATGGTTGCTCTCACAGCTCATCCATGCAACCCGCGGCCGCGCGCCGCCCCAAATATGCACACATGTGAAGTCTGCCAAATATATGGCGTACTTGATGGGTCAATCCAAAAATGTTTGTGGATCATACTCCCTCCGTCCCTTATTGATAGTCGTTTAGAATGCGTGTCTGTGAGGAGAATCATTGTTTTTTAGCAACCAACAAAAAGGGACGGAGGGAGTAATTAATTGTCGTGATCCAAATTAGAGGGCTACTAACTTAAAAATCTTTGGATCGCGATTAATTGTTACCACCAAATCTTTGTGTCCGCTCTCCACCAAATCCTTACACGCATACGCGCTGTCATCATCCTCGCGCTTGGAGAGACACTGAGGGCACTCCCAACCCAGACTCCACCATACTAGAGTCTAAATGCATTAATTACCCTCTATTTATTGTTTTTTGCTGATGTGGCAGTGTAATTATTGAAGAAAGAAAAGAAAAAACAAGACTCCGTTTCTAGATAGGACTCGACGTCCTCGTTCCCTTCGAGGCCGCTGGAAACTAGACGACTCGCATTGGGGACGGACGGTGTGGAGTCGATGGATCCCCTACGCCGCCGCCCGCCGCTGCTCTTCTGCTCGCCACGCCTCCCTCCCGCGCATGCCTCCTGTTCCCGCGCGCGCCGCGGTCGTGCCAGCATGAGGCTGGATTCAGCGTCGCCGTCGTCGGGTGCCGGCTAGCCTCGGGCCGCCACCGGATGAGGAAGGGCCGGTCTCCACACGCGTCGCGGTCGTGCTGGTGCCGCGCCGCGGTCGTGCCTGTGCCGCGCCGGGGCTCGATTCATCCGCACGTGGGGCTCGAATCAGCGTCGCCGTCGTCGTGGCTTGATTCGGCCGCGGCGAGCTCCAATCTAGCGACACCAAGGCCTGATTCACCGCCGGAGAGGAGGGGATGGCTTCCGCGAGTGCCACCGGAGAGGAGGGGTCGGCCTCCGCGCGCGGCGCAGGAGAGGCGGGCCGGCATCTGCGCGCGCCGCCGCTGCAGGAAGAGGCAGGGTTGGCCTCCGCGCGCGCTGCCACTGCAGGAAGAGGCAGGGTCGGCCTCCGCGCGCCGGGAGGTGTCGTGATGGTTGTGCGCGGGCGGGCACGCCAGCGACCAAATGAATCAAACCATCACGTCGCGTTCGCGTCCATTACCTGATGCACATCAACGCATGGGCCCATTACCTGATGCACATTTTTGAATGCCTTTCTTATTTGCATCCCAAACCCAATCAATTGCATAACTAATATCCAAATATTACGACCATGACGTTCATTTTAGACTTACTGAATATCTGAACTTAGGTGCAGTTCACCATGACCAGAAAAAAAAAATAGAGTGCGCTAGTTTTTGAGCATACTTGATTGTGTTAGTTATTCGAAAACCACAGTGTATCTGTCAGTCCACATCAATATCTTTAGTTGAAGTCACATGCATATGAAAGCTTGAAAAGGTAAACAACCACTCTAATATCATTTACATAAAAAGGATATACCATTTGGAGGCTTGGGGTAAACATTGATGGTGAATTTATATTCACACCATACCATCCTTGCTAAAGTAATTGAATCATATACTGATGTGAAGTTATGGAGTTAATTAAATGTGAACTCCTTTCTTTTATTTATGAAAAAACATCCCAATTACAATTTGCCTGTGCTCAGTGAATGCAAAAGAGTAACAGGAAGGCACAAGTTATGACGAATGATGCTTCAGCCATACTGTTACTTATTTGCCTGTGCTAACCCACAACTACACATGCTGATTTCTCTTATTTTCCTCATTGTAGAATTTTTTGTTCATCCTCAATTTTTGCATGAATGTTGAATGTAGATCCTTTCATACTGTACCCATACATATTTATATGCACAGTAGTGCATCTGTAGCATCTGAAACTTAATTCTATTCATAACTATTAGAAGAGTTGTATTGAAGCTGAATGCAAATTGCAATTAAGGGAAAAGCATGGTGCCCTTGTTGACACCACCTTTAATTCCTGTGCTGTTCGACATTAGTTGCTGGTGTGGTGGACTGTGACTGTCAACAGCAGTTAACCATCAGGCAGCCCTTATCTAGCATTTAGTCGGTGCAGCTGTGCAAGTGATGACCCATCCTGGGAATTTTTCGTCTTTAACTTGTTGTGCCACCCTGAAAATGCCATATTGTGAATGAAAATGCCAGAGGGTACCCTGATATGATTGTTTGTTGGAATTTTTTAACTGAATGGTAATTCACCTGCAGCCTAGTTAGATCGCACCACACAAAATGGATTGCCTTGTTACAAACATTGTAGCATATATGCTTTATCATTAATCCATCCATGTTATGCTTTAGACTTGTTAACCTTTAGACATATGTCATGCTTCAAAAATTACAGTCTGCCAGTCTGTAGGTTCAGAGTTTAAACATCTTTCACCTTTTATTTGTTCTTGCAGAAAATAGTTCCTTCATAGAGGATGCAAATATTTTTATAATCTGGTGTCCCATGCCAATCTAATTAGATGTTTAAACACCCAGATTTCTACACATTTTGAATTAGCATGACATATAACATGAAGAGTGAATTTCACTGCAGGTCCATGAACTTTTGTCGAGATGTCATCTAGGTCCGCAAACTAAAAAATTGGTCATCTAGGTCCATAAACTTTTCCGATGTCTCATCTAGGTCCGCAAACTAAATAAGTGGTCATCTAGGTCCATAAACTTTTAAAGAGCGGTCATCTAGGTCCAAGGTGGTAGCGACGAGTCATGCATGGCTGCGGGCAGGGGCACGGTGCATCTCTCTCCTCCACCATCGAAGCAGAACCACCTCCATGCCTTTCACTACCAGGAGGTTTGTCGCCACCACCTTGGACCTAGACGAGCGCTTTTTAAAAGTTCATGGACCTAAATGACCGCTCTTTAAAAGTTTATGGACCTAGATGACCGCTTATTTAGTTTGCGGACCTAGATGAGATCTTGAGAAAAGTTTATGGACCTAGATGACCGCTTTTTTAGTTTGTGGACCTAGATGACATCTCGGGAAAAGTTCATGGACCTACGGTGAAATTCACACTAACATGAATAAATTATCCGGCACTCTGATCTGGCTGTTGGTCATCTGGTTGTTGATTAATGAATAGAACATGAGCTATTGATGAATCTAGAGTGCTAGTGCTGGCTGCATTTTTTTTATTGTGTTGAGTTTTTTTTCCTCATGTGGCAGGAGGTATGGATCCTGGATATTACACTAACCTTCTAGTGAATGGAGTTGAACAATCTCAGGAGCTCTCACCTACCAGCAGTGAACCACCCATCCATGTTGCTAGATCAACAGCCAAGAGTTCTCAGGGCAGAAGCAAAAACTTCAGAGAGGAGGAAGACAAACTACTTGTCTCAGCTTGGCTGAATGTGAGCATGGATCCAATTCAAGGTGTTGATCAAACACATGGCACGTTTTGGAAAAGGATACATGCATATTTTCATGGAAACAAGAACTTCACGTTCGAGTCAACTCGTTCTGAAAGTTCCTTGATGAACCGTTGGTCCGGAATTCAACATGATGTGAATCTGTTTTGTGGGTATCTGTCTAAGATAGAGAGAAGTCAACACAGTGGTTGGTCAGTTGGTGACAAGGTTATCTCTCAAACACATAATCTATCTTTTATGATCATGTCTTAGTGCTTCATTGTAATGTTTACTTTGGTTCAAATGTGCAGATAGCAAATGCTTGTGCAATGTTCACGAAGGAAGACCCGAAGGACAGGAAGTTTGCATTCATGCATTGCTGGAACATTCTCAAGGACAAGCCCAAGTGGATGACTAGGCGGCGGGATGTTGGATGTGCAAAGAAAACAAGCAACAAGAAACAGAAGATTGTGGCCAATTCTACTCCAAGCTCAGCTGCAATACCTCCTGTTGCCCCTATTGATGTTGCTGATGAAGGTGAACCATCTGTTTACCTAAAGGCAAGAAGGAGGCGAAACAGAAGCTGAAGCAACGATCGACCATTGAAGCATTGGATTATCTGATGGTAAAGAAAAAAGAAGCTGATAATGAGAAAGACCTGAAGAAAGAAGAGAGGTGCAACAGAGCATTTGCATTGCAGGAGGAAAGGATAAAAGTGGAGAAAGAAAAGATTCAGGTCCAAAGGGACCTAGAAGAGGAAAGGCTCAAATTGGACAAAGAAAAGTTTCACTTCGAAAGGGATCAAGATGAGGAGAGAATTCTTAATTTGGATTTGAGAACAATGAACTACAAATTGCAGCAGTACTATGCAGTGCGGCAGGAAGAGATTCTCGCAAGACGTTGCAACATCTAGGAGTTTTTGTCTAGTTCTAGTTAATTTGAAAACTCATGTGTGAGATACCCTATGAATTCTTAATTTAGATTTGTGTCTATGGATTTGTCTCCTTGTGATCTTCCCTTTGAATTATGTGGTTAAAAATACTTGAAGCATTGCTATTTCAGTTTCATTCGAAATTATCGAGTATGAAAACAGTGATGGCTACCTGTCTTTGAAATTAATTTCAGTGAAATATTTCTTAAGTACTATGGATCAACAGTAGCAAAATGGGATCTATAGACATTGATGATCATGTATCTCTCTCTTTTTTTTTGATATTTTGATAAAGGCTTGAAGATGGAACTTTGCCACTTATGCAACTTATTTTATTAAAAACAAAGGTATATACTATATGATTTACTTGAACCTGACAAAAAACGACTTCTTTGGCAAATACAGAACAGTAGCCTTCGAATCCATATTTTTTACTATGATAGTTCTTGGTAGTACAAGCATAGCTTTTTCAGAGATAAAAAAAATTCTACTCGAGACAAGCACACTGAGCCAAAGAAGCACAATATAATCTATAATGTTCTCAAAATAATACTAAATGGACTACATGAAACTAATCAACATTAATCAATGTTGTACAACTCCGAATGGTGTTGCCACAAGTGCTCAATCAGGTCTGCCTTCAGCTGAAAGTGGATTTCACTGTCCTTGATATTTATGTAGTTTTGCATTAAAGCATCAAGTTCAGGTGCTGCACTATGTGAAATTGTCACTCTTGATCCCATATCGTCGTAGTTGCAAACATAATGTCCCTCATTGTCGAAGTGGTACTCATATTCCTCCCCGTACTCTTCACGCTCGTCTTCAATAATCATGTTATGCATTATGATGCAAGCCATCATAATGTCATGGAGCGTATCTTCATCCCATAAACAAGCTGGCCCACGAACAATGGCAAAGCGAGATTGTAGAACCCCAAATGCCCTTTCAACATCCTTTCGACATGCTTCTTGTGCCTTTGCAAAATATTTTTTCTTATTACCCTGTGGCTCTGGAATGGTCTTCACAAAAGTTGCCCATGACGGATATATGCCATCTGCTAGATAGTAACCCATTGAATAATCATGTCCATTAATCTTGTAGCTAACTTGTGGACCTTGCCCCTCAGCAAGCCTGGCAAAGATAGGGGATCTTTGAAGCACGTTTATATCATTGTGTGAACCAGGCATGCCAAAGAATGCATGCTATATCCATAGATCTTTAGATGCGACTACTTCCAATATAATAGTAGGCTCCTTTTTGTGTCCTCTGTACATCCCGTGATGTGCTGAAGGGAAATTTTTTCAAGGCCAATGCATACAATCTATGGAACCAACATTACCAGGAAATCCTCTGCTCGCTCCAATGTCAAGCAGTCTAGGAGTATCCTATTCATTAGGCTCTCTCATGTACTCCGATCCAAAAATCTCAACAACAGCTGCTACAAACTTTCTCAAAGATTCTAGTGCAGTACTCTCTCCAATACGAACACACTCGTCTAGAGCGTCAGCTGGTGTGCCATAAGCTAACATACAGAACGCAGCGACAACCTTCTGTAGACAAGATAATCCTAGTACACCGGCTGCATTCCTCTTCTGCACAAAATACTCATCATGTTTCTCAACAGCCTTCATTATGCGAAGAAATAGAGATCGTCTCATCCGAAACCTATGTCACGAAGCAGTAACAATTTAGCACAAAAATATTACATGTACTGTGAATATTATATTAAAATTAAAGAAAAATATACAAACCTCCATCTAAAAGTAGTGACGTTGAAAGCAGGATTATTTGAGAAATAATCTTTGTACAGAAGATCATGCCATAAAAGTCTTTCACCATGCACTATCTCATGTCCCTCAATAGAACCAATACGACCGGGATTATTAACAGAATCCTCAATGACTATGTGCACGGCATCATCATATATCTCATCGTCGGAAGAGGACGGATTGATAATTTCATCAAATACAAATTGACTGAATTCATCGTCAGAATCCATACTCTATTGCGTTGATTTTTAATACAAATCGGCAATGGCATAACGAATTAGTTCAAGATTGAACGAGGAGAAGCGGACATGATCAGAAATTAAAAACCCTAAACCCTTACCTCGAATCAAATTGATTGTTGGCGTCAATTTGCGGTGGAATATTCAGGATCGGGCGCTGGACTTTCTTGATCGGCAGCTTCTTGACCGGCGGCGACAGAGGCCGTCACGTCCTGTTCCGCGACGCCTCGCGTCGGGAGGCGAGCAGGTTGGGCCGTCGGGGGTGGGGGGTGTGTGGGGTGTTCGGTTCTGTGTGGTGGGCCAGACACTAGTTATCCAAATTTTAGCTAGTCTGTTGGAATACCCCTTTGAAGTATATAGTTTTCTATTTTTACAAAAGGCTCAAACTCTAAATTTAGCTAGCAAGAATAGAGAGGCTGTTGGAGTTGCTCTTAGTTTTCATTCATATTAAATAACTTGCCAACTAAGCAAAATGCTGATATAGCAGTCTACTTAATAAGGAAAAAGACGAAAAACAAAAGAAACTATTTCTTATGAGAGAAAACATGTCTTTCCTCCAAACGAGGCAACAAGAAATCAATATTTTGCATTGGAAAGAAACTGGTACTAGTTACGTGCAAGCTGTGGAACCGGACTAACCCAATATAAAGCGCTTGTTATGGGCTGGGTTGAAAAACCAGTGCAAACAAACCTAACCCATAGATGAACAGACCTACTGGCGAGTGGCTCGCTCGGTTCCCCGCTTCAACTGTCACCCATGGCTTGATCGCTGCAGCTCACGAGGCGGTTAGTGCATTGCTGGTAATTTCGCTTTCCCTCAGCGGAGAGCACTAGCCGTGTGTTTGGTTGGGGAGCGGCGGGAGCGGAGCGGAGCCGATCCCGCTCCCGCGGCTGTTTGGATGGGGCACGGCGGGAGCGGAGCGGCTCCAGGGGGAATATACCCCCAGGATGCGGGTTTGCTCCGTCCCTCAAAATTCGAGGGACGGAGCCGCTCCGCTCCAGTTTCTCTCGGTTGTCTCTCTCCCACCTCCCTTCCGTCTCTCGTGTCTCACACCTTGCATCTCAGCTCGAACCCGAGGCCGGTCAGGGTGAGCTCCCCTAGCGACGCATGGTGGTGGCCCGCGCGACCTCCCGTCACGAGCTGGTGGCGTGGGCTTGGACGGCGGGGACCCCCGGCGGCGCGCGGTGGTGGCCCAGAGCGGCGGCAAGGAGCTCCCGCGCCGACCCCTGCTCCGGATCTGCGTCGCAGCAGCGGGCGGAGCTCGTGCCCGCGGCGGCGGATCTCGCAGCCGGCGGAGCTCGCGGGCGGGCGGCAGGTGGTGCGCCGGTGAATGGAGCAGGGGAAGGGCACGCCGTCGAGAGTGAAAGGAGGCACGCCGCATGAGCACGACCTGCAACAGGGCGACACACTTCCCGGCGGCCGCGGGCAGGCGGGTGGTGTGGCTGGGGATGCTGGTGGCGGAGCTGTGGTTCGGCTTCTACTGGGTCATCACGCAGTCGGTGCGGGGCGCCCCATCCACCGCCGCCCCTTCAAGGACAGGCTCGCCGCCAGGTATGGCGAGCTGCTCGAGGTTGCGAGCTCGTCCGCCGTCACGTGGGGATGAGGATGAAGAAGAGGAAATGTATGACATGTGGGACCCACTAAACCCTAAATCCTATGACATGTGGGTCCCACTAACGGAGTGAAATCTGCCATCCATTCCACATCTCATTCCTCCAGCCAAACAAAAAAAGAAGGTCGGAGCCACTCCAACCCAACATTTCCAACCAAACATAAGACGGGTTGGAGCCGTCCCCAAAACGAGGGTCGGCTCCGCTCCGCTCCCGCCGCTCTCCAACGAAGCACACGGTAGGAGAGTGGAGATGTGGAGGGTGCAGGCTCTACGAGCACGTTTGCAAGGGTGGCTGTGACCAGCCTGGCCTGCCCGCGCGGCCCAGGCCAAGCCTGCCCAGTCCCAAGTGATTCATCATGTTTGCCTCCCTGTACTTCTTGGGCCAGGCCAAAACGAGTTTATGTTTGTGCAGCATCACCCAGCTGGGCCAGAGCACCAAAGCACCAACTAACATGTGGGCCAGCTCGCCCAGGCAGTCAGACTACGCCGCGGGCAACCATGCTCCCGAGATACAATCCTTCGCTCAGCTCGCAGCCAAAGGTCGCAAACACGGTGAGTTGCATGCCGCGAACGCAGCCGGGCTGCTGGGCCGCCCTCGCAAATGCGCCCTACACTTGTCGTTCGGCGGTGGCGGCGGTGCTCGGGTGGAGGATTAGTCAGTGAGGGTGCACATTGCGAAATTTCCATACACAACACAGGGCTATTCGCAAATATTCGGATCACGATTAATAGTCACGATGCAAATCAAGGGTAGATGCAAAGACTCGAATTGCCATAAATAGTAGCGATCCAAATCAGGAGGCTATTTGCAAATTTTCTAGGCGTGGGCAATGGCTTTCCGGCGAGCATGCGCTTTGTACGCGCCCACCCTCAGCCAAATTAGTACGCGCATGTGCGCTGCCATCGTCCTTGCGCGCGGGCCCGTAGCCCGCAGGAGACGCTGCCGCGGCATCGCCGGTGCCCCGCGAAAGCGGTGGCCGCCAGCTGCGACGGCGAGGGATCCAACCACAGTGAGCCGCTAGAACTTGCTGCCGGTCTTCCCCGAGTTTGCTGCGTGCGGTCGGCTCCGCTCGTTGCCGCCGAGAATCTGCCGCGCAGGCAGCTCCAACCTTCAGGTGTGCATCCGACTCAAGTCAATCTGCTCCATGTTGCAGTTTTCTGCATCTCCAATTTCAGTAATTTGTATCAGCCCATTGCATTTCGCCGAATCGTTGAAATTGAATTTTTTTTTCGAAAAGAATCGTTGAAATTGAATTGTTTTCAGATGCCACAAATGCACTGATGCTTGCTTGATTTTTCGTCTCTTACAGTCAATTGTCAAATACCATCCGTTGCTCTGTATTGTACTAGCAGTTAGCTACTTGTTTGCTGTCAGGTACAGAGTCATGAACAATGGCCTCTGCTTACCGGGGGATGTGGAACCTGAAAGCTGAAACACATTCAGAGATTTAAACAGGTGCACGGTCTCAGGGCAGGCTGCCAATAAGCGTGTCTGCACATTAGAGATAACAAGAGTCATTGAGAGATCAATTTATTAAATGCAAAGCTCTTCGATGGATATAATTTAGATAATGATCGAAAATAAGTTCTGGCCTTTGCTTCTTTGGAGACATAAGCACATAGCACCATGTACTTGTTGCAACCAGTTCAGCATGCGGACTGATATGATAGCTTCACACAAACCGTTATATTAACTCAAAAAAACTGGGGTTGTCGAATACAAAACTTAGATAGCCTGCAACTAAAGAATATTGCACATCACGCACTTACATAGCACTCGACTACAACCTTAAATCTGAAACATACACAGTTTTATTTTCTCACACAAATAGCCTAGAAGACAACTCAAAGATAATGTACATCCTTGATACAAACAAGTGAATACATACCAATATTATACTTAACAGTGTTCCCTTTGTCAGGCAGAGATATCAGTCACCATGATCTTGTGTTGTGTTTAGGAGTTGCTGTGCTTCCTTCACGAGAGAAGCGAGAGACCTTGCTGGCTTGATCACCTCACGATCATTCCCAGCGAAGAGCATGCAGTCATCAACCTCCAACATGGTTTTCAAAGCCTCGGTTAGTTCTTCCTCGAAATTATGTTCGTTGAAATGTGCGATGCAGCTGGGCTTGCCTTGAATCATGGCAATCACCACCTGGCAGGTAAGCTTCACTATTCTTAAACACTCAGTTGTCCCGTGCTTGTTTAATTTTAGTATCTCCTTGAGCTTCTCCACCAGTGCTGCATCTTCAGGGGTGGCACAAGCAAACTCTTCTTTACTGACCACATTTTCGTTGCATATCACCACAGCGACAGATAATATGGTTGCCAGAAATTTTCTTTCCTCAGATTGCTTTTCAATTTCCTGAATGAGAGGTCGCAAAATGTCAACCACGGTTGTCTCCATTTTACTAGATAGTATTTCATCTAGCACCTGCAACAACATATATAATTTGACACAAAGGATTAGTAATGTTATAGCTGTATCTAGGGATGGATTCGGATCGGATACGAATTCGGATGTCACTATTTACCACATTTTAATTCGAATTCGAATTCGGATACGAATACAAATATTATCAAATACGAATACAAAACGGATATTTCGAATTCGGATTCTCATTCGAATACTTACTCGATTTATAGCATAGAGTCATAATGAGTATCAATTTCATTTGTTGATGGTTTTATAATTGATCAAATCATGTTGCAAGTAGAGATTAAATTATGATCATTATACATAATAGATATCTTATTGCAAATAACATATCTATGAAGAAATAATAAATATATCACAATAAATATAAAATAAGTATTTTTTGTAAATATATAAACATCTTTGAATAGTAAAAATATAAATACATTTAAATATAATTTATTTATTTGCTAAATAATATAATGTATTTAAAATTACTATGATTAGACACATTAAATTAATTTAAAAAGACCATTATATAATTTAGTAATATTAGGTTAACATAATTAGTTAGTTGTAATATATATATAATTTCCAATAGTTAGAATGGTGTAAATAATTATTTTACTAGCAATATTAAAATTAACATCATTTGTAATTAGTATTTAGTAATATAAATAAAATTTAGATGGCTTCTATGGGTACTGTATTCTTTATGGATACGAATAATGTCGGATATGTCAGATAATTCGGATAATGTCGAATACGGATAATATTGAAAATCGGATTCGAATACATCCATATGACATACATATTAAAAACGAATACGAATACGGATTCCATATTAACGTTTTAGCGGATACGAATACGGATAATTCGGATTTCCAGACATCCGACTCCATCCTTAGCTGTATCACACTACATGACTCATGCAGCTCATGTTTGGTTGAAACAGGATGTCGTTTTGTCTGCACATACTACGTAAATTGTATTATTTGAAGGAAGTCAATGAGTTACTTGAAAAAATTAAGATGGCCCCTTGTAATTTCCTATGTATGCAAGTGTCACTTAACTGCTAAGAGTGATATTAGTGGCAAAATTTCCGAGAAAAATTATAATATTGCAATTATGAATCATCATACTAAAATAACATATAACTCCATCAATAACTCTCAAACAAAAGCCTCCAAGGGTCAATGGGTCATACAAATTTCTCCAACTCTTGAAATAGTCTCCATGGATAGACACCTCCTTAGAGACCCCTAGGAAATTTGAAGGCCTCTCCGAAGGAGCTAGTAGAGGACGTGCTAGAGTGCATTTTTTTTTACTTGACCCTATAAACTTGGGGAGGGTGTTGTTTAGAGGGTCTGTTGGAGCTACTCTTACTAATAATAAGGACAAAGTCTATTTTTGACTATTCAACTATCAACTGAGTTTTGTTTGGGCCATGCAACTCCAAAAACCGCTCTCATGCCACCGTTGCAAATCCGCTGCAAAGGGAGCTCATGCTCGACGACATGTAGGGGCTAACAGAGTAGGGGTTGTCAGTGCTGGGTTGCAGCAGGCTGATGCTGGCTTTGGTGGCCGCGGCGTCGGTGAGGCTCAGGATGGACTTGGCCACTTGGGCGACATGGCGGTAGGAGCGGGTGTGGAAGGGAGGGAAGGAGTTCAGGAGTTGAGATCTTCATCTAGAGGAAGAGCACGACAGCGTCTGGTTGGACGCCCAGATCTCCGACACCCACGAGCCCACCTCTGCATCTGCAGCTGCTTCTGACTTTTCGAGCTGTACTGCAGCCTGTGCTCTGTGCCTCACTGCCACCGAATTGTCGGAGGTCTGACGAGCTTTCAGATGGAGAGAGAGAGAGCCTCACTGCCACGTGTCCCATCCGTCAAAACAACTATATGGCCAAATGTGAATGGGTTTAATACTTGGATGGTCAAACATTTCTGATTTTTGCAGTTGCATGATCAAAACAAAACTCATCAATAGTTCGATGGTCAAAAATGGATTTATTTCTAATAATAATAACCCACTAAAGGGTGAAAGGGCATCTAGCCTAGTGATTTCCTCTGTTGACTTTGGTCAAAAAATAATAACCCACTAAATGCATTTGAAATGTTAGGGAAAATATTTCTACACTGAAATAAGATAAATTAACTAACATTAAATTGGGAATAGGACCAAAGTGATGCAGAGGTAGAGGTAGTTACCTTGGTGGGTAGGTTTTCGTTTCTTGTAAAGGCACTTTTGATTGCATCTGCAATTGTTCCCACTTCACTACATAATATTTGATTGATCACCTACAACGACAAAAGCAGCCTTATAATTGTATTAAACATGATTTAGATTGATGCAACTCCTCTCTACTAGAAAGAAGGATGTCGTTTTATCTTGTATGTTATTGGAAGGAGTTAATGAAAGGTTACTAATTGCTTTCACAAGTAGCATGGGTGAACCGATCTATGGTGCTTTGGGCCCTCGTGTAGGGGATGGTTGTGGGGTATGTTTCAAAGCACGGGTTAAGTCGGAACCACATGGGGACATCCACATGTATGAAGACATGGGGTGGGGGTGGTGGTGGTGGTGGTGGTGTGTGGTAGGCTGGGGGGGGGGAGCCAAGCTCCGGTTGAGGTTTCCTTAGTAAAATAGTGTGAGAATGGTCCCCTACCTTTGCTGACTAAGTTGTTTTGATGAATTACTTGGAACAAATTAAGATGGTCACATGTCATTTCACATGCGCATCTTTCTAATGCAATTACAATTACTAGGTAAGACAATAATTGACGTCAATGACAAACTTACCTTGTAAAATAGTAATATTGCAATTCCTATCTATCTTTAAATGTCATATAATTAGGATATAAGAGATTCTAATGTTGATCTACTAAATATGTTTGAACTATTGGGGAAATTATTATTAGACTACAAAAGTAAGAGATACATTGAGATCTAAGAAATTGGGAATAAGATTAACAGTAACATAGAAGAAGAGGTAGTATATAGCAGGTTACCTCCTCGGCAACTTGGTTTTTTGTTTTTGTAACAGCCTTTGCACGCACATTTTTCCCTATTTTTTGATTGAATACCTGCAACAACATAATTTAACACAAAGGATCAGCAATCTTATCAGAGTGTTTGTTTCCATTATTTCTTGCTTATCAGTGGAAATAAGCGAGAATCCCGTCAACCGCTTTTGCTTATTTCCACTGATTCTCACCAAAGCGAGATTTGAACTACGAGAAGCGAGAAAATCTTCACTTAGATTATAATCTAAGTGTGGCTGGGAGAAGCGTATCCAAACAGGGCATCGTGATACAGATTGATGCAACTCATCACCGGTAGAAGGATGTATATTTATCTATACAAAATTTATGGCAAGGAGTCAATGAATTACTTAAAAAATTAAGATATGGGCATATAGCCTAATAGTTGGAGACTTGGAGTGCCTTAGTAGGACCTTGGTGGCTCGAGTTTGATTCTCCTTGGGAGCAGAATTAATTTTGAGATACGGTTAAAAAATGACCCATTGGAACTATTATTGTTTTCAAAGATATACCTGTCATACAAGCACATCCTGGACAGTGTAGAGGAACCATTCGTGGTCAAATGACATATAATTGGGATCAGAAGGATACTAATGATGAACCGCTACATGTGTTTCGTTGGTGGGAAAAATAATTCTACACTACAAAAGTAAAAATCGGGAATAAGATCAAAAGAGATGCAGAGGCAGATGTAGTGAGTTACCTTGGTCACCAGGGCATCCGTTTCTGTAACTGATCTTTTGACTGCATCTGTATTTATTCCCATTTTACTAGATAATATTTGATTCAACACCTACAACAACATAATTTAACACAAAAGGCCAACAATCTTATAATTATCATGTTATGCATGATACAAATTCGTCTCTAGTTGAAGCTATGATGCTATTTTATCTGTACATAAGTTGTTTAAAGGTGTTAATGAATTACTCGGAAAAATTTTTGAGCAAACATGGTAGGTGCTCTACCTTTCATTATAGAAGAAGCAGCAAGTGTTATTGTACAAGCCCGGAAGGACCGGGCGCTACAGATTTCTACGAATTATGTACACTTTTTTTACAACAGGGTACGTCTGTCACCCATCACTATCTATTCAACTATACTCCGGTGGCCTGTTGGTAAGCCAGGATGTTGTGTTTGATGCATCCTGCTAATGGGTCAGCAGTAACAGCTACGTTCTGAAACACCCGGCGGCACCTTTCTTTCCATATGTTCCAGATACCTCGTTGTAATTTCCTATGTATATCTATTTAATGCAAGTACCTGTTGCTCCTTATGTTTCAAAATATGACAAACTTTATGTAAAAATGCACAAACATCTATAACATCTAATTCGTTAAATCTGTCATGACATCCATTTTAGCAATAGCTAAGATGGACACTGATGACAGAAATGTCTAGAAAATAACTACAATTATAAAACAACCCCCCTCGGCATTTTTAAATTATAATATTTAGGATACCCTAGATAGTCTAAAAACATAGAATGTATCTTACTAATATCACACATAATTTGGATAATAAAGGGATATATATTTTGACCAAGACCCCTGTTGGAAAATGGAAAACTTTTCTACACTACAGAAGTAAGAGAAATTAACTAATAATCTGAGAAATTGGGAGTAAGATCAAAATGGGTGCAGAGGTGGCAAGTTACTTTGGTCAACAGATTGATCGCCTCTTGCTTGGAAAGTATATGAGCAGTATTAACATCTCTTTCTCTTGCAGTGCCAACGGGAAGCAATCTGGCAAGTGCTTCTCCTGCTTTTCTCCTCATCAGTCTGGTGGCTTTGTCCCTGCTGTTCGCTTCTTCCACTTCATCTATAGTAATCTCTTCCTCAAGGTGGATGCGTAGGAGGGCCTTGAAAAGCTTGTTAAACTCCAGCTTTTCGAAAGAATCATCAAAGGCTAACTCTGTCAGGATCTCCAGGGCTTGTTGATGCAATTGTTGGGCACCTTCGCTGTCAGTCTCCAAAACAGCCATCAAATTGCTGATAGCTTCTGTGTTACTCGCCAGCTCCTGGCGCAGCCTTGTAGCACAATCTCTATGGCTGGTAAGTAGCCTGCTCACCACTGTGAGTGACTTGCCTAGCGTTGGAACAACCACTGTGTCCTCCCGCACATTGCTGAGAAAGTCAGAGCTGCTCAGTGGTGATGTGATCTTAGAGAGCAGCCTCTGGTGTTTCCTTATCTCTGTACAGTTTTCTTCGTTTTGTGTGAGCCTCTCAAGAATCAGCAAGCCTTGAGAAATCAGTTCTTTGACTCCTCTAGATCTATAGGTATATCTCCTCCACTCCTTTATATCCCTCTCATGTTGTTGTTGATGCTCACGGCCTTTCTTTAGCCAGTCAACAAAAGGTCGTTTCCTTTGGGCTAACCCGGCAGATGAGGAACATGGACTTGTTCTTGTGCATGGTCAGTTTGGTCTTGGATCGGCACTAACGTGTGGGCATCATGCTGATGGTTGGATGTTTCCAGTGACCTATTCCGTTCATCTGGATTTTTCTCTGACGACGACGGGCACGTAAGGTAACAGCTTTCAAGGAGGTAACAGATGCATTTCAGTGTACCCGGGAAGTGTGTTATGTGGAGGTCACTGGCAAGATGTGCCAGAATCCTTGCGGCTCGCTCTCTCTTCTCGATTTTATCAGCTGTGCCTCTCCGACAAATCATCCCGATCAGATTCTGAATAGAGCCCCTGCTGGTATATAGTAGCTCATGTCTTACAGATATAATATCCTTGTTATCACAGAGCTTGTCTAGAACCCTTGCTCCCCATAGGTGGTCATCTTCCCCAGATGCAGACTGGAGCAACCCAACAGCGTATGTGATCAAGTTCCAATTGCCGGGCAGCTCCCCGTCCTTGTGAAACTTCCTTTTTGTTTCTTTGTAGTACATCCGAACTACTTTAGGGATCCATTTTTCATATCCCCGTTGTTTGTTCGTCAGTGATGCCACCATATAAACTGACTGGTCTGTTAGCCCCACCAGAAACATCCAGTAAATGGCGAATAAACTCAGCAACAGCACTAGAGCATAGAAGATGTCCAGTGCGGCGGCCAGTTTTGCTATGTTGGAGATATTTCCATCTGCATCGCCATAATCGCCACACGGAGACCCCCAGGCCCACAAATGGCAGAAACTGAAGGGCCAAGGCAGGACAGAGGAACAGAATCACCTTCGCCATCAACAGCATAGCAAAGGTGAATGGAAGACGCCAGACGATGTAGCTCCGCCCCACGATCCGTCGAAGTCGCTCGAGAATACCAACGATACGTGCTTCTTCCATATAAATCAAAGTTGTGGCCGTCGGCTCCTCGCCTGAGACATTCTCGTCAATAAAGTCCGTCATCCTGTACGTCAAAATTACTCCCTTTAAATAGTATACAATTGTCGTAGATAAACCGAGGATCGCCGACTTGTGTCGCCGGTGAGCTCTAGAACGCACGCAAGAACAACAATAGAATCTGTGTTTTTGGTGCCGCTGGCAACGTTTTTCATTGAATGATCCAAAACAAAGTGCTAACTACCTAGAATGTGAGCTAGTCTCACGGGAATGTGCGAGGCGCACGACATCTACGGAGCCACGCCATCCCATGGCCTTCGCCACCTCCACACGACACCGCGGAACGCGGACGCGCCCAGGGGCACGAACAGCGCGCGCGGCTCAACCTGTGCACCAGAGTGCACTTGACACACTAATAAGCAAATTTAAGCTAGCCTAACTAGTGTATGTACAAGATGGTGATCAATTGAGGGTTAAGTTCAACATTTTCCCCTCTAAGCGTTGATTGGATCACCTTGAAGTTCCTTGACGCAGATCCTGGAGCACATCTCCTGTAAGCGAACGCGCCCGAGCGCCTTGGTGCGGATGTCTGCGAGCTGCACCTTTGTGGCGTGTAGTCGATGACGATCCTCCCCTGCTCGACACACTCTCGTATGTAGTGGTAGCGAACGTCGACGTGCTTCGAGCGGTCGTGGAACACTAGATTCTTAGCGAGGGTGATGGCAGACATATTGTCCACCCTGATCTCCGCGCTGCTATCTCCACTCTGACGAGGTCATTGAGAAGACGAGCAACCCAGCATGCGACGATTGCCGCCGCGATGTACTCCGCCTCACAGGAAGACAGAGCAATCACCTTCTGCTTGGTAGATTGCCAATTTATTGGGTTGTTGCCGAGGAAGAAGACGATGCCGCTGGTACTTTTTCGAGTGTCAACGTCCCCGGCCATGTCCGTGTCACTGTAGCTGATCAACTTGAGTGGTTCGCCCTTCTTCCTCGTGTAGTGCAGGCCATAGCCGCGAGTTGCAGCGACATACCAAAGTATTCGCTTCACTGCGGCCAAGTGCTCCTCATGCGGTGACTCCATGAACCTGCTCAGGTACCCCACGGCATAAGAGAGATCAGGCCGTGTGTGTACCAGGTATCGTAGGCCGCCGATGACCCGCCTGTACTCCGTGGCGTCGACAGCTGGAGTAGTGCTCTGCTTGCTTAGGTTCAGGCGGGACTCCATGGGCGCCTGTGCAGGCTTGCTGTCCCGCATCCTGCTGCGCTCCCGAAGCTTGTTGGCGTAGGCGGCTTGACGGAGCGTGATGCCGCTATCTCTCTGGTGAACCTCGATGCCGAGGTAGTAGGACGGAAGGCCTAAATCGCTCATGCGAAAGACCTCCTTCGTCTCGGCCTTGAACTGGGTGATGTCGTTGACGTCGCTCCCGGTTATCACCAAGTCGCCGACGTAGACGCCAACGATGAGCCGGTGTTCTCCCTACAGATGCATGCAGACACCATACTCTGTGCTGCTCCTCTGGAAACCAAGCCCCACCAAAGTGGCGTCAAGCTTGGCATTCCAGGCCCTGGGTGCCTGCTTGAGGCCGTACAACGCCTTGCACAAGCGTAGTACCTTGCGCTCGGCGCCCTTGACGATGAAACCAGGAGGCTGCGCGACGTAGACCTCCTCCTTGAGCTCACCATTGAGGAAAACTTTCTTCATGTCCATGTGGTGGACCTCCCAGCCTTGGTGTGTTGCCATGGCTAGCATCAGCCGCACGGACTCCAGGCGCGCAACGGGGGTGAACACCTCGTCATAGTCGATGCCAGCGCGCTGGACGTACCCCTTCACCACGAGCCACGCCTTGTAGCGGACGACGTCGCCGTGCTCGTCCCTCTTCACCTTGTAGACCCACTTGAGGCTGATGGCGCGGTGCCCCGGTGGGAGCTCGACAAGCTCCCAGGTGTCGTTGTCGGTGATGGAGTCCATCTCCTCCGTCATGGCCGCCCTCCAATACAGCTCGTGTTCCGCGGCAGCAAACGTGGCGGGCTCCTCTGCAGAGGTGAAGTGGAGCTCGACATCGAGCACTCGAGGTGCTGGCTAGGGGTCATGGATCCAGCGGGGATGATGGTGTCGATGGCACGGAAACGGAGTAGTGTGTCGTCATCGTGGCCGTCGTTGAGGTCCAGTTCGTGGTCCAGCGGTGGAGACACAGACTGGATTGGAGTTGCTGGTGCAGCAGGTTCACACGTCGTGGGAACGTGGACCGGAGATGTAGTGCGTGGCGTCGCGCTCTTGGACTCTGTCGTGGGCGTTGTGGGCACGTAGTCCTCTGCGTACTCGATGGTGAAGGATCTCGTGTCAGCATTGTCGGCGTCATCCTAATCAGCCCACTTCCAAGCGCCGGTCTCGTTGAAGACTGCATCCCTAGAGATGACGACACGCTCAGTGTTGGGGTCGAAGAAGCGGTACGCCTTGGAGCCGTTCTCGTAGCTGGCGAAGATCATCGGGCTGCTGCGATCCTCCAACGTCTTGCCAATGCACCCGAAGGTCCTAAAGTAGTGAACGTGTGGCCGCTCGCCATGCCAGGCCTCAAACAACGTCTTGCCGTCGAGTGCACGCGTCGGCGCCCGGTTCAGGATGTGGACGGCGATGGTGACAACTTCTCCCCAGAAGTATCCCGGCAGGTTCTTGGCCTTGAGCATGCACCACGCCATGGTGACGACGGTTTGGTTCCAGTGCTCCACTGCCCCATTCTGCTGAGGAGAGTAAGGGGTAGTGAGCTGCCAGTGCACCTCGCGCTCTACGCAGTACTTGCCAAATTCAATAGAGTTGAATCCCCCTCACGATCAGTGCAGAGAATCTTCAACTTGCGCCCTGTCTCCACTTCCACACCCGCTTGGAAGTTCTTGATCGCGGACGCGGCGTGATCCTTGCTTGGTAGGAGCACCAGCCACATAAAACGGTTGAGGTCGTCGACAAGTAGGAAGAAGTACTTGTTGGCGCTTAGAGTCGTGGGAGTGATGGGATTGCAGAGATCCCTGTGGACGAGGTCGGGATGGCCTTCGCGCGTCGGTGTGCTTGCTCGGGGAAGGAGGTGCGGCGGTGCTTGCTCGGGGAAGGAGGTGCGGCGGTGCTTGCCGGCGAGGCAGGCATCACAGATTTGCTCCACCTGCTCCAGTGGTGGCAGGCTGAGCACAATGTCATGGTTGGTGAGGTGGCGCAGTGACTGGAAGCTGATGTGTCCGAACCGAGAGTGCCAGCGCTAGGCCGTCTCGGTGCTCCGGGCGGAGAGGCACACCGGGCGCCCAATCTTGAGCTCCAGCGTGTACAGGCGTGTGGACGAGCGCTTCACCTGAGCGAGCAGCTTGTGCCCGGGCTCCAGGATGGCAAGGACACCGGCGTCGAGGACGATGCGACAACCGGCTTCCTCCAGCTGACCGAGGCTGACGATGTTGGCCTGCAGCTTTGGTATGTAGTAGACACCTATAAGGGCGCGGTGCTCGCCATTCTTGCAGCTGAAGACCACATACCTGTAGCCCTCGATGTCCACCAATCCATCCCCAAAGCGGACAGTCCCGTGGACATTGGCGTCGAGCTCGGAGAAGATGCTCCTCTCCCCGGTCATGTGGTTTGTGGCCCCCGAATCCAGAACCCATCGATGAGGCTCCGGATCAGGTCGAGTGCCGAGCTAGGCGAAGACTTGTTCCTCGACAAGGTCAATGTGGTGGCGTGGCAACGGCGGTGTCGACAACAATGGGGGCGAGGCGCTGCTGGATCTTAGTGGGGAGTTGACCTCGACAGAGACGGCGGCGTGAGCCATTAGGAGAGTGGGCTCGTCTTCCTCAGCTTGGGCCAGATGGGCCTGCTCCTTCTTGGGCTGCTTGTTGGGGCAGTAGCAGACCCAATGGCCCGTCTTGTGGAACTTGAAGCAGGGTGTCGATGGTGGCTTGTTGGGGTCACAGCTTTCGCCACGGTCACCGCCACCGCTGGTGCCCTTTCCCGGCCGGCTATTCTGGAACTTCTTCTCGCTGAAGCTGGAACCACCGCGTCCTTTGTCCTGCGCCTTGTACTTCTCAATCCACTCCTCATGGGTGAGGAGTAGCTTGCCCGTGGAGGAACTGGACGGCGGTGTTGCCTCCACATCCGCGTCGTCAGAGGACTTCAATGTCCCGGTGATCTCCTCAATTGAAAGCTTTGAGAGATCAGCAAAAGCCTCCATGGAGACAATAAGATGCTTGTACCTAGCTCGAACAACATGCTGATACTTCTTCACTGGCTTCTCATCTGGCTCGGTGTCGCCAAGATCCCCAAGGCACTGGAGAACGCCAGAGAAACGGAGAGCAAAGTCTTCGATTGCCTCGCCATCACGAAGCTTGATGTTCTTGTACTTCGTGCGGAGTGTTTGCGCTGCACCACCCTCCTGCGCTTGTCACCGAGATGCGGAGAATCTTGATGGCCTCCGACGCCTCCGGTGCAATCTCCTTGATAGCGAGCGTGGGAATCATCTCAGCGGGCCAGCGCTGCAGGTGGCATCGAGGCCGTTCCGGTCGTCGCAGTAGTCGCTGTCGCCGTACTCGATCACATCCCAGAGGTCTCAAGCCTGAAGCTTCAACATCATGCGCAATGATCACTCGGTGTCGTTCGTTTTCGTCAGCTGCGGCCAGGCACCGGAGCTGCTGGTGTCCCGAATGACGCGCTCAATGATGCGTTCCCGGGGCTTGTTGGCATCGTGGTGACGCGAACCGCGACGACGAGAAGGGGAACGGCTCTGCGTCAGCTTGCGGCTCATCGATCTGTGCCCGGAAGGCTTCTTCTCGTCGGCAGTTGACGGTCAAATTGGATACACCTAGCTATAAGTTTACCGTCAACATTGGCACTGATTTGATATTCGAACTAATGGTACTAACCCCCTTGATATAACAAGTTCGCACTCGCGTGTGGTTTTTGGAGCATGTTGTTTATGCAGGATTTAAGCGCTTAAAGGAGTACTTCCGGGTAAAGTTCATCAAACACTTTATGAGAAGATAATGAAGCCCAACACAAGTCAAGACTCGAAGTGAACATGACTCCAAAGGGCCCAAGGACCGAAGCATGAAGCCATAAATCTCTGGGGACTTAAGAAGAAGATGTAGGACCTTGGACGACAAGTACCCCTATCTAATTCGCGGAGAAAATGACGTCAAGGGCCCACATGCAGAAGGGTGTAAATCAACAATTGGACGAGAAGCTTCAGGGAGCGAACCGGGGCCAAACCAGGCCGAAACGGGCCCAGGCCGTTCGGCCCAGCCCTTTTTCGTGCCGGTTCGGCCTCCCCTTTGACCTAGACCCTTCTCGGTCTATTTAAAGCTCCTACCCCGAAGGGCCGCCTCATCCATTCATCAGAGAGCCGCCAAATCGAAGGAGACACGCCGAAGGGAGCCGATGGCTGCCGCAAGTCCTCGAGTTGCCTAGGAGATGGCCTAGGCCATGCCCTACCCGCCATGGTTGGCCATGCGTGGTGAAGCCATGGTGGAGTTCCGGAGTCATGCCTGGATTCATCGAGGCAATTGTACATTCAACATTCGATGGTGATATAATTCATACATTTTCCTTTCTTTGATATATTTCGATGCATGCTTATTCATATGTCTAGCTAGCATATGCTCTTAGTAGGAATATATGTAATTATGGTGGTTATTTTATATCTTGCGGATACATCGTAGTGGTGCACGGACTTATAGTCGTTCGATGATGAATACCTTTGCGTAGTGACAGTGCGAGTGGAGGGAAAGCGCCGAGCAAACGTGTAAGGGTTTACTCCTTATCTTAGCATGAGATTAGATTGGTTTCTCATCTTGGCCGGAGCGGCAACTAGAAGACGGTAGGCTAGGGCTACCTTTGGTCGTGTAGCTTTATGGTTAGTGAATGTGATCCATACATCCTTTCGTGTTTGTATGTTAAATCTTTATGCAATCAATGCTTCATGTAGGGTTAGACCGGTAGATTAGATGGAGAACCCTAGGTAGTTTGCTTCCGATCCACGGTTCGATATCTTGGGTCACCCCCAAGTGAAAAAGTCAACACGTGATCCGTACACTTGCAGATCGAAATGCGGCCAACTGTCGTAGATAAACCGAGGATCGCCGGACTTGTGTCGCCGGCAAGCTCTAGAACACACGCACACGCAAGAACAACAATGGAGTCTATGTTTTTGGTGCCGCGAGAACTGGCTACATTTTTGATTGAATGATCCAAGATAAATAAGAAACAAAATGCTATCTACCTAGAACGTGAGCTAGTCTCACGTATGAGAACGTGCGAGGCGCACGACATCTACGGGGCCACGCCATCCCGTGGCCTTCGCCACCTCCACACGACGCCGTGGAACGCGGACGCGCCCAGGCACACGAACAGCGTGCGGCTCAACCTGTGCACCAGGGTGCACTTGACACACTAATAAACAAATTTAAGCTAGCCTAACCAGTGTATGTACAAGATGGTGATCAATTGAGGGTTAAGTTCAACAACAATAATGTCTGCATAACTCTCTAAAGTATTTCTTGATTCAATTTACCCTCTATTTTGCAAAATGATAAAAGATAACATACGAATTGTTAAAGAACTATATCATGAATTTTCGTCACAATTTTTAAATAGCAAGATATTTAATAGTGAAATTTATTCTTGAGATACAAAATTATATAAAACATTAATGATAAAAAAATCATAAAATAATTTTTACTATAGACTATACTGTACACTACCACTCTGCAAAGTCTCTAATTAAAATTCAACTTTTGTGTGGAGAAACAAAAATGATAAATTGCATGATAGTGTAAGAGTTAAAAACAAATTGTATAGTTAAATGGTAAATTGAACCAAAATATAGATTTGGGGTTATCTGAACTAACTTTCAATATAGTTGAAGAGACTAATTGGACTTTTTCCATGTATCAATATATATATACATACAAATATACATATCGTTGACACTCAAATTTGGCACCCTCCAAGATAAGCAAGATAAAGGCCCAAATAGCTAATTCTCCGTGATAGTTATGCGTCTTAATTGGGTCAGCGTTTCACAATTTTTGTAAGAAAACCCTAGAATATAAACTACTACATAGGAGGTCATCACCGCCGATTTTGAGTGAACCAACGGTGATAAAGTATCACCACCAGTTTTAAAATAGATGGACGTAGTGGAAGTTAGAACCGATGGTGAAAATCTTCACCGACCACACCGAAAATTAAACTAGTGGTGGTGACGTTTTTGGGTCGGATAGTGATATAGGACCTTCTATACTAGTGGCAGGGGGGAACTCTCGATTTCTTGAAACTGGGAGCATCCGGTTTCTATAGAGGCGATAAGGCGAGCCTCCGCGGGATGCACGACTGCATGTGGAGCGCCCACTACATGCACACATGACGAGTAAAACGAGGATAATTTTGGAATTAAGTTGCTTAGGGTACTCCTAATAGAGTATTAATTGTAGTTTCTATCCTTATTAAATAGATTGTCAATTAAGCAAAATGGTGATGTGACAGCCTAATTAATGAGAAAAGAGAGCACAAATCAGAGAAATGGTTTCCTCATGGAGAAACCATGTCTACTCTTTGACTCAATGCATAAGAAACCATGAATTTGCCATTGGGAAGAAACCACTAGTTTCTATGAGGTTAATGCAACGCTCCCCATTGGTGAAATTGAAAAAGAGAAAGAGAAAACAATTATCATCTACAAAATAGTTTCTATAGATGATTTCTTGTGCTATGAAAACTGTGTTAGTTTCCTCCATTGGGACTGCCCTTATGGAGATAGTCTACACGGAGATGATTGGTCTAGTGATGGTCATCGTGAGAACCAATAAGGACGGGGGAAGGTACGGTCATTCCTAAAGCCTTGCCAGCACCGATCATCACCGCTACACTAGCTCTCTACCACAGCTGGCGATATGATGTACTCCCTCCGTGTCGAAATACTCGTCGACTTTGACCTTTTCTTAAAACTTTGAGCATTCGTCTTATTCAAAAACTATTACAAATATGTAAAAGGACAAGAACAGCTTAAAATATCTGCAATAACAAAGTATTTAGTAAACAAAATAGGTGCTACTTACATAATTTTTTTAATAAGGTGAATGGTCAAAGTTATTAAAAAAATCAATGACGACAAATATTTCCATAGAGAGCTTAGGGAGTACAAGGCTACAAGCCTATATACGAGGCATCTAATTGTGCTTTTGAATTAATTAATAAATGTGTTGTGAATCAAGAACTCTTGAACATACTATGTAATATGAACTAGCTAGCATCAATTAAATTTTTTATTCCCCGGGAGATGAGAAATTTAACTTACCTGGACGCCATTAGGAAGCTCATTCCAGTGAGAACCCAGAACTCCTTCACCCGGAGGACGCTGATGAAGCCGCCGAGGAGCACGACGGTCGACCACAGCAACGCCAGCACCCCGAGACCGTTGGCAATGTTCCTTGTTGCCGTCCGGAGCCTCAGGTAACTATTCATCAGTTCTTCCGGCCTTGTGGCATCTCCCATGATTAATTCCTTGGTCTCGAACTCGCTCTCGTCTTGCTTGCAATTGAGATAGTACAAGAGGAGATCGGAGGCTGATGCTGGCTAGTTGGGCACTTGTACGAGAGTCCGCCTATAGATCTGTCGTCGTCAATGCTCTTGCGCGGTCAATTATATATTTGTCCCTGCTTGACCGCTCCGGTTCTTGATTTTAATTAGTTTAGTTTCGATTACCAAAAAAATAGTTTAGTATATGCATGTTATCGATGCACCAAATTGACTTAATTTATGGTTGCTCTCACAGCTCATCCATGCAACCCGCGGCCGCGCGCCGCCCCAAATATGCACACATGTGAAGTCTGCCAAATATATGGCGTACTTGATGGGTCAATCCAAAAATGTTTGTGGATCATACTCCCTCCGTCCCTTATTGATAGTCGTTTAGAATGCGTGTCTGTGAGGAGAATCATTGTTTTTTAGCAACCAACAAAAAGGGACGGAGGGAGTAATTAATTGTCGTGATCCAAATTAGAGGGCTACTAACTTAAAAATCTTTGGATCGCGATTAATTGTTACCACCAAATCTTTGTGTCCGCTCTCCACCAAATCCTTACACGCATACGCGCTGTCATCATCCTCGCGCTTGGAGAGACACTGAGGGCACTCCCAACCCAGACTCCACCATACTAGAGTCTAAATGCATTAATTACCCTCTATTTATTGTTTTTTGCTGATGTGGCAGTGTAATTATTGAAGAAAGAAAAGAAAAAACAAGACTCCGTTTCTAGATAGGACTCGACGTCCTCGTTCCCTTCGAGGCCGCTGGAAACTAGACGACTCGCATTGGGGACGGACGGTGTGGAGTCGATGGATCCCCTACGCCGCCGCCCGCCGCTGCTCTTCTGCTCGCCACGCCTCCCTCCCGCGCATGCCTCCTGTTCCCGCGCGCGCCGCGGTCGTGCCAGCATGAGGCTGGATTCAGCGTCGCCGTCGTCGGGTGCCGGCTAGCCTCGGGCCGCCACCGGATGAGGAAGGGCCGGTCTCCACACGCGTCGCGGTCGTGCTGGTGCCGCGCCGCGGTCGTGCCTGTGCCGCGCCGGGGCTCGATTCATCCGCACGTGGGGCTCGAATCAGCGTCGCCGTCGTCGTGGCTTGATTCGGCCGCGGCGAGCTCCAATCTAGCGACACCAAGGCCTGATTCACCGCCGGAGAGGAGGGGATGGCTTCCGCGAGTGCCACCGGAGAGGAGGGGTCGGCCTCCGCGCGCGGCGCAGGAGAGGCGGGCCGGCATCTGCGCGCGCCGCCGCTGCAGGAAGAGGCAGGGTTGGCCTCCGCGCGCGCTGCCACTGCAGGAAGAGGCAGGGTCGGCCTCCGCGCGCCGGGAGGTGTCGTGATGGTTGTGCGCGGGCGGGCACGCCAGCGACCAAATGAATCAAACCATCACGTCGCGTTCGCGTCCGGTCTCGAGGGCAGAGCGTGTGGCCACCAGCCACGCCGGGCCACCCAACTAGTACGCCACTGCCGCTGCCACGGCCCGTCCGGTTCAACCTGCCTTCCCTTTTCTCCCCTTGTTCGCCGGTCGCCTCCCGACGCCGGACCACGACGGCCCGTTCCGTGATGACTGACGACGAGTAGGGGTCAGCAGTCAGCAACGGAGCAGCCTACATTAAGCTGGCGCGGGCGGCATGGCGGCGAGGAGGAGGTGACGAGGGCCGCGGGGCTAGTGGTGGAGGGTCGGCCGTCACCGAGATCCACAGTCGCCGCCCCCCTCCTAGGGCCGGTGCTCGTAGGAGGCTTGTGGACCGGCCACCAGCTCTGCGTTCGGAACTCATCGGCGTTGGCAGAGATGGACGGGCAGAGTTGAGGCTGGAGATTGAAGATAACTTACACGTGGGAAGATGAGTAGGAAGAGGACAAAGGGCATTAGAGACATTTCACACTGTTCGCTGACTCAAATCCGAGCTGCACGGCCGCGCTAGCGTATAAAAATGTATGCCTTTCACAACAACACTGGTGTATAAATATTTGGCATCGTTAAGATGCTAAACAAAGAGCGACATCCGTTATAATGGTAAAAAGTTAAATATCCTCAGGGGAAGAAGAGGAGGCTCCTCTATTTTGACTCACTGGCAGTGGCAGGTGGGGTCAAACATGTTTGACTCACGTGGCAGTTATACAAAATTAGAGATGATAAAATTATATTTTTAAGAATTAGATTCTCTAAGAAAATGAGTAAAAAAAATTTTTGATTTAGCTGTGATCAAATGCGTATGTCATAAAATTATGAGGATTAATTTCAGTAATATTATGAAGTGACCTAATTAAAATATAAAAAGTGTAAGAGCATCTATAGCGATTTTTTCATATCATTTTTTATTTTTCTGGATAAGGAATTGAATAAGGAATATTGCTCCAACATCTTCTTTTTAACCCCACAGTTTAACTTATGACACCACTCTATCATTTATTGTACTACATTTGTTGTCATGCATAACATCATTTAGTTGCAGTCTGCTACTCTCTCCGTCTCGTAAAGAATGCAATCATAATATTTGAAAAAATCCCACAAGAGTGTAATTCTAAAAAAATAAATCTAATTATCTGCTTAATTAAGTAATCAAGATATGATCTTCATGTCAAAACTTTCTGCATGTGATTACAGAATAGAAATACTAGAGTCTTTTCGCGCCATCACTAATCTACCGTAGAAAAACTAGAATTATAATTTTTATGGGACGGAGAGAATACTCTCTATTTGGGGTGGGAGGCTGTCGTCCCACTCAACATCATCGAGGCACCGTCTCCCACTCACGGCTGTCACAACTCGGGTTCCAATTTCCAACCAGGCCCCAACCTTAGCGCGCGCACGTCAGTCCATCCGATTCCCCATCCGCTGACTGCCGTCCCCATCTCCATCTGCTAGCGCTACTACTCCTCCAACATGCTCGATATTTCAGGAGCATCACTTTGCTGTATGGATCCAAACTTGGAAGTTGAACCAAGCCTTTTTTATACTGTTATTTTACAACAAACTTAATTATATTAATATCACAACAGACACTTTACATAGAGGTCCTCCAAAGAGAACCAAATTTCAGAAAAGTCCTGGAAGCAGAGAAGCTCAGGACGGCAATGTCCATGGTGATGAGGACGAAAGAGCCGCTGGCGGGGGGTCGCAGAGGCGTCAGAGACGCATACACCCGGGTGGAGGCTGCGCACAGGGTGTCGGTTGAGACTTGAGAGCGGGCTGGTGAAGCCGTTGTTGGAGAAGCACACCGACAACCGAAGGATGTGTTTGTAGTCGTCGTCGGAGAATGATGAATCGGCTTGTACCAGGGTCCAGGGGGTGGCGGCGATGTCGAACCCGCACTAGGAGCGCAACAATCTTGTTGAAGATGCAAGCTCCAGGCCTCGTGATTGCTGTGGAGAGGAAGCGGGGCGGGGGTGGCGGAGATCTTGGCCGGGAGTAAGAGGCGACGAGATAGCATCCCAGAGACCAGATCCACCAAAGGTAAGTTCCGATTTACCGGAGACTCTATTGAATCGACCTCCTCACCAACCAAATCAAGGGCGGCATCGAAGGGGCACCAACACAGAGGGCGGAAGGGAGCGGAGGAGCTGCTGGAGAAGGCGATGGCGGGGATTTTATTTTATTGATACTAACCTTAGGGGCGAGGACGGCGACAGCGAGGTAGCAGGAGAAGACTCCAATGACGACGAGGACGACGGTCGGCCACAGTAGGTAGCGGATACGACGGCGGGCAAAATCCATAAAGGCACTGAAGAAAAAACTAAGAACTACTAGCTATACTACAGGGAGCGGACGCAAGGGTGAGGCCCCGCTCCTTCCCGCTGCGACGAGCTCGCCAGAGCAAGCTCGCCGGAGACGGGAGGGAGGTGGCCGGCGGGGAACTGGATCTGGGGAGAAGCCCGGACGGTGCCTTCTAGGAGAAGGAAGAGCCTCCGCGCCGGTTTGTGTGTAATGTGTTTATACTGTTTATTAAATATTGTGTGAACCTGCTACGTCATATGAAAATGTCCTGCTACTTGGGTTATATCACGTGAATTTGTACACGGGTTAAAGAATTACAGTTAAAAAAACTAAGTATTTTCATTAAGAGAAGGGAACATAATCCCGACTTAGAAAATCTTCGAACTCGGCTTCACCAACGAGGGGATTTTTTTTAAACCAATCCCGTAAATTCTCTCCAAATGAGGAATCAAACCCGAACCGGTCCCGTAAATTCTCTCCAATGAGGAATCAAATCCGGGTCTACTAGTTGCGACCATACCTTACCGCCTCTAACCAACTAGGCTAGAGGACCTTTGGTGTAAAGAATTACATTATCTTTCTTGTATAGACCTATGGTCATATGCACGTAATCTTGTTTGCTATTATGCGTTATCATTTTGCATACTATGAAATTATCGTCTACCGACCGATATCGATGTGTTTTCCATCGTATAGTTTCGTTTTCTGATGTTGCCGCATTACTCTTTCGACAACATCGTTTTCGATTTCGTTCCCGCCTTAAAATATGAAATTGAAAACAATTTAGGCTTCTTCCGATCGTTTTCAACCCTAAATGTAAGTTTGAGACGATGGATGCTTTTAATATTTCAAATAAACATGTTATATATTAATAAACGGGATAAACTATGGTAATCCACGGTTTTCTACAATTCACATGTACATGATCTATTAGTGCAAAATACTCCCTCCAATTCATATTATTCAATGTTGGCTAGTTAAAAAATCAATGTGGAGAGGTAGTAAACCTTAACGCCCCACTCTAATAATAGTCTATTATCATTTTTGTAACAGCACGTGGACTCACCGGCAAGATGATGTTACACATTTGGTCGTTGCAATCATTCCAACTAGGTGATACCCCGCGCGTTGCTGCGGGGATTTCTAAAAGGATTGAAGATGGTTGCATCGCAAACTAAATAAAGACAATTGCAACTTAGAAATGCTAATGAAGTTGGAGCAGAGGTTATTACCTGGTTCGCTAATGTACGATAATTGGCTTTCTATTTTCAGAGGCAACCTACAAAATTCGTATGTTTTATGAAAAAGTCAATACAACATATTGAAACTCAATGGAGCTGTGAGAGTTTTTGTTGTGTAAAATCACATAATAAGAAACCAAAATCGTACCATACCCTTCCACAGCAGTTCCCCAGCAATTAAGCTCCCCTTTATTTTGAATCGAGCAGCGCGGCGCAGCAAGTCTGGATGGTGCAGGATTCGTGAATATGAGGAGTTCAGAGACAGACCTAGAGCTTCCTCACCGGTGTGTTTCATGGGCAACCTGGACGGCAGCGGAGCTCCTGCCAGCGACTCCGGCCACGACGGCGCGGGGAGAGGGGCAAAACGGAGAGAGGAAAGCGGGGGGGGGGGGGGACCGATTCCTGTCTTCACCTTGGGTAGCGACGACGCGAGTAGCGAGATCGACGGCGGCGGGCGCAGAGAAGAGAAGCCGGTCTGGGAGAGAAGAGAAGGGCACAACTTTATGGAGACTGGGCGGAGGGGGAGGCAAGAGGGCGCCGGTTGGGGGGGGGGAACGAGCGGCGTGGGTGAGGCGAGGGGGCGCTGGTGGGGCGGTGGCGCGCGACATCCGTGAGGCGCGGAGTGGATGGGGACACCACGGGCGGCGGTGGGGTTCGAGGCTGGATCAGGGGTCGCGGTGGGTTGGGTGGGGGATGACGTGACCAAATGATGTGGATGACTGTGGTTTGAGATAATTTCTTAGTGGAGACCTCTTATATAGTTTTGTATGATGACAACCAGAACCAGGTGGGAAAGAACAATGGGCATCCCAAGAGCTCTTATCCGCTTAAAACAAAGTATAGCAACCAAATTGGATGAAAAATTACAAAAAAAGAGATAACAAATATCAAGCAATGAAAAGTGACTAAACCTCACTGATATTCCCCACATGCAAACCAAATATCTGACATTGGCATTACCAAACCTACCGACGAACCCTTTGAAAGGGGTCGAGTATTGACAGATCATGTACTTGCTCAGCGTAAGGAAGACGAAACGATCCAAAACGAGATACAAATTCAAATCGTGCATGCCTCGAAGCTCTCCTTTTGACCTTTAGCACCTTATTCTGTCTTCTAATCCATGCTTCATCACCAACACTTCAAACTTTTAACTCAATCGTCATTGACTCTAGCAGGCTTGCATTCATGACAAAGAACTTGGCAAATTCAATATATGGTTTCATTTGATAGTATGCTAGCACGATTTTTCTGAGACGAATGTCACGAAATCCCTTACAACCTAGCCAAGAACGAGTACCCCGCAAGATTCAGATGCTGCAATGGTCGAGTACACGGAACAACCTACGATGGGTGGGGAGCATGGAGGTAACAATGACAACAACATGACCCTCCAAGATGTTGCAGATGTCGGGAACACGGAACAACAACCTACGATGGGTGCGGAGCAGGGAGTTAACAATAATGACAACAGCATGCCACAAGCACCCCTCCAAGCAGTCGTCGAGAACATTGAACAACCTACGATGGGTGGGGAGCAGGGAGGTAACAATGAGAACAAATCACCCATCCAACAAACTCTCGATGAAGGGGCATCATCACCGAAACTTGTTCCAAGACCACCATCTCCTCTGCCATGTCCACCAACCAAGACGCCAGCAATACACCGGATGATAAACTCATATGAACCAAAGACGAAATCATCTGATGTTGACTTGTTCTTGAAAGTACTGAAGAATAAACCTAAACGGGCTCCAGCATCCAGTAAAGAATCATCTGATGTTCAAGTACTCAAGAAGGTACCAGATGAAAAATCTTTAACCCGCAGCTCTTTTCGAAAACAAAAGGAGGAGCAAATAAATATGTCTTCGTCGGATGAGGTGCCCGACAAGTATGAGCATGGCAAACCATTCTGTTTTTGGTGGCAACTGAATGAAGGGCCGTCAGAATTGATGAGGCTGCATGGATGGATCATGCACGCCATGAAGCAAGGCATTCACACTATCACCGCGAATGTCCCGACATGGGTGTTCAGTAGCACTTTAGAATGGAAGGTTGCAATCGATTTCCCCGATTTGCATGTGATGTTCCGTCGTGACAAACTCGACATCAATCTCGTCACCATTTGGTCCATGTAAGTCAACATCCCTATGCCACATACAAATCTATTCAAATCCATATGTATTGTTATTACCATCCTAAGTAAAATTTTTTGCAGGATGCAAGCGTTGGATGAAAGGAAGACAAACGGGAGGTGGAAGGTAGCATACCTGGACCTGCAACAAGTAAGCAAGCCGCAACACACATTCATAATGTCGGCTGAACTAAGAAAGAAAATAGATGAACAAGCAAAGACACCACATGAGAAAGATGAATTAACAAAGAGTTACGAGAAAGCTAAACTTCATGAGGTGGCTGTATACATTGCAAGGGTAATGAGGAAAAACCAACATAAGGATTCTATCATGTGTGCTTACAATTTTGAGTAAGATCCTTTAAATAACTATTTCATTTGCTTTCAATTTTGAGTCTATTTATATTAATTATTTTAATTTTATGCAGCGACCATTTCATTTGCTTTCACATGTGTCCGAAGTTCGGAACTATGGGGGTCTACGACTCATTACACTTTTCAGAGGCTTCTTACCGGAAAATCATTAAGATTATAAGAAAGTAAGACAACTCAGTGCAATATATAATCACTATTGCGTGTATCAGCTATAGTTCAAATAGTATTACTAACTTATGTCTTTGTATCCTTAAAGTGCGTATAGGCTATACACAGTCAATGGTGGGCAGCACCCTCCAAAGAAGAAAAAATTGGTGGTACGACATGCCAAATGGGTAAGAACAATTCTGTTAATTAGTACCAATCATTTTTATTAGAGTTGTACACTTCTGTTAATAATTACCGATCATTTTTTATTTGTTTGCAGTGCTACAAACAACCTCCTGGCAGTGTGCTATGTGGATATTATGTGTGCGAGGTTTTGAGAAATAATGGGAGGTACCGGACGAATCCTGAAGACGTAAGCCTCTTGTTTATACACAACCATGCATGTGCTAATTATGGTCTTAATGGTAATGCATAACAATCTTTATTTATTGTGTTTACGTGCAGATGCCTACAATCGAGGGGTCGTGGGGGCAACTTCGTGACAGTGAAATCACCAACATTTGTGCGGACATGGCGAGATTCATCCTACGTGAGGTTTGCCACGAGGATGGAGAATTCTTCGATAAAGAAGGAGTCTTGACTTTAGACGATGCGCAAAGGTTACGTAGATGGGTGTCCTAGTGTTATCTATTATGTACGATATTTTTTTGTAATGTGACTTATGTATACAATTTTATATTTTAGTTTGGATTATGTGTTTGACAGACATATTTGGATTTGGCGGTTAAATACAAATTACAATAAATTAAAGTGAAGTTGGCCTACAAATGCAAATATAAAAAAAATACGGGCGAATATAGCGGCCAAATACAAATAATAAACAAAAATGACAAACTATATATATAAATAATAAACGATTATTGGGAATTATATAGCAAAATGGGAAAAATGCTTTCTCTGGCGGGCGGCCCAAGCAACCGCCAGCACAGATGGCCTTTGTGCTGGCGGGCGGCTTAAGAAATCGCCAGCTATGATGGCGTTTGTGCTGGCGGGCTTCTTAAGGAACCGCCAGCACTGATGGCCCTTTGTGCTGGCGAGCGTTTAAGCCACCTGCCAGCACAAATTCCTCTGTGCTGGAGGGCGGGGCACCCGCCAGCAGAAAAGGTCGTTTCTACTGACTCAAAGTTGCTGGCGGGTGATGCGCCCGCCAGCAAAGACCGGTTTTAGCCATCAGGACAAATCGTTTCTGGCTTAGTGTTATCCGCTTAAAACAAAGCATAGCAACCAAATTGGATGAAAAATTACATGAAAAGAGATGACAAATATCAAGCAACGAAAAGTGACTAAACCTCACTGGATTTTCCCACATGCAAACCAAATATCTGACATTGGCATTACAAGACCTACCGACCAACCCTTTGAAAGGGGTCGAGTATTGATAGATTATGTACTTGCTCGGCGTAAGGAAGACGAAATGATCCAAAAGGAGATACAAATTAAAATCGTGCATGCCTCGAAGCTCTCCTTTTGACCTTTAGCACCTTATTCTGTCTTCTAATCCATGCGTCATCACCAACATTTCCAACTTTTAACTCAATCGTCATTGACTCCAGCACGCTTGCATTCATGACAAAGAACTTGGCAAATTCAATATATGGTTTCCTATGATAGTATGCTAGCACGATTTTTCTGAGACGAATGTCAAGAGTACAGATAGGTTCCCGGTACTTATGAGACGATGCCTTTTTCTCCCCACGATGTGTTATCTGAAAAAACAAAGCCAACATAAAATTGGCAAGTCTAGCTTTTGATATAATAAAATACTCCAAGTTGGTTCAGAGAGCCACCTCCATATGCAAAATCTCCAAGTAGGGAAAGCACTTGATCAAGTTAATAACCACATCCAAAGAAGACTCCATATATCACATAAAGCTAGAACCCTCACACTAGGCACCACCGTCGTCAAGCTAGCAACACTCGATCCCTGAGTGAAATTAAGCATAGAATTTACACACATTTTGATCAACCAGTCATGGATGCATGGATCCATCATAAGGTTAGAATAATGATGCCCTAGATATACCTGAAGTGTAGTGGTGCCAAATCGAAGCATGTGGCCTCCGCCCTTCAGTTCCCCTAGAATATGCAACCTCGGCGCAGAGATCACCGAGATGCCTATGTGAAGTCCTTCAAGGAACAGTAATCTTTCCAGGCATGGAGCGTCCTCGACGACGAGCTGTTGTAACACGAGGTCGTCGTCATCGATTCCCCATATACCACTCACATGCATAGAACTCGCTCTGATGCTTCTGAGGCTAGGGGATACGATCTTTACTCCAGAGAAGCCTCTGTTGTGACATAGCAACAGGCTCTCAATGGCAGAGCATCCAGCTAGCAACGTGTGCAGAGAGCTCTCCGAGATCGTAACCCTGGAGAGGGTCAGCTTCTTGAGATGCGGCAAATTGGGCGCTCTGCTAGCAATATTGTCGTTTCCATAATCCGGGAAGATGCATCCTTCGAAGCTGGCGATGACAAGAGTGGAGCTGAAGCGGAGCACCGATGACGGAAGCGGTAGAGGTCTACCCCCAGGGCAAAAGCGGTTAAGTTCGATGAGTATATCGAGCTCCCGGAGGCCGTCGATGGCGGGGGACCGGAGCCAGCCGTCGAGGGTCGCGGCGGCAGTACGGGGGACTCTGGGAACGATGCAGTCACGGAGCCATCTGTAGCTGATGTGCAAGCGGCGGCAGGGTCCCGGGTGCGCGGAGAGGGCGCTGGAGATGGCGCCGGCAGGGGTGCGCCGCGACGACTCGTGGAGGTCGAGGTTGAGGGGAGCGGAGGGCCAGATGTGACGCCACCGGGAGGAGAGGACCTGCGTGCGGGCGCCGTCCCTGGTGGGGAGGAGCGTGACGATGTCGCCGAGGACGTCGTCCGGGAGGCCGCTGATGCGGTCGGCGACAAACTCTTGTTCTAGCTTCCTCTTCTTCCTGGCTCTACTGACCACCCCCATTGCGATCAGGCGATGGGCGACGGCGGCGCGCGCGGAGATCGGGAAGGAAGACGATGCCTGCCGCGTATGATATTAAAAGAGTAGTTGGGCTTCCGCGCACACGTTTGAGGCCCATTGGCGGTTCGTCTGTGCTGTCCGATGATCCAATGGTTTTTTTTACTCTCGAGTTCCTTCAGGAGTTTACTGATACTAACTCGTGTTTGTGTTGTTTTATTGAAGTAGTACTCCCTCTATATCAAAATACTTGTCGTTATTGACTTTTTTCTACAACTTTGATCGTTCGTCTTATTTAAAAAATTATACAAGTCAATCTGTTTTGTTTGCTATATGCTTTACAATTGTAGGTATTTTAAGTTTGACTTACCCTTTTACATATTTGCAATAATTTTTTGATAAGATGAATGGTCAAAGTTATAAGAAAAATCAATGACGACAAATATTTTGATACGGAGGGAGTACTATGGATGCGTTTGGCACAGTTGTGGCTGTGGCTACGGCAGCTCCGACTGCGGTTGTGCTAGTGTAGCGGATTCTGTGGTGAAGTTGAAATCATTTTTAAGAAACGTTTGGCAAAACAGCTTCGTCCGGTTGTGTAACATGGATAAGAGGATGAAATGTCCATAATACCCTTCCATTTTCTTTTTTTCTTTTTCCTTATTTTATTTTCTTCCTTTTAGTTTCTTCTTTCTATTTTTTTCCTTTCCCTCTTCCCATCCCTCCTTATCCATTCACTGTTGCCTCCTCAACCTCCTTCGCGGCCCGCATCTCACCATGCCGCCCCCTCCGCGGGCGGCAGGACTCACCGGCCACCTCCTCCGCGGCCCGCTGTCCGTCGGTCACCTCCTCCGCTGCGCCGCACCCACGCTGCGGTTACGACTTGTCATTAGGGATCATTGTCGTCGGGCCTCAGAGGCAACTGTTGGAGGGGCCGCGAGATGATGGAGGCCGGCGGAGGAGGAGCGACAGCGGGAGGGAGGAACGAGAGGGTGCCACATTGGGGCACGCATGAGACACGGGAGCTCATCACGACACGCGGGGAGGTGGAGCGGGAGGCCGACACGGCACGCCGCAACGCCAAGACGATGTGTGAGGCTGTCACCACGAGGCTCCGGGAGCGCAGGTACCGGCGCACTGCCGACAAGTCATCCACCTCCTCCGCAGCTTGCACCTCGCAGGCTGCCGATCGCTGTCCATCTTGCCCGCGCCCGCGCCGCAACTGTCTCTGTTGCCCGAAAGACCCGCCAGCCACCTTCTCTGCCGCCGGCTGGACACGTCGGCCACCTCCTCCGCGGCTCGCAGGCCGCCAACGCTCCTTCGCGCTGCAGCTCGCCCCCTCCTCTACCTCTCTGGCACCGCGCCTCGGCGGACCCCACCTGGGGGCACGGCTGGCAAAGAGCACGATGGAGCGGGGGGAGTGACGTTTTTCCAACTCCCTCTCCTCCAAATCACTCTAGAGAGCGCAAAATCCGGACGCTTCTGTTGAGGAGCTCTTGTTTCACCTCTTTGGCACATCTTGTCCAAAAACAACTCCCAGAGCTGTTCTTGGAGCTGTGCCAAAGGACCGTTATATATGATCCACAGGACGTCACCGCTGGCCGTTTACATGGCAAGCAATGTAATATTGATGATACAACTCTTGTTTTTTTAGAGTGCTAGTTGTTTCAGTTATTATACTGTGCGATTGTTACTGCTTCTTCATGCTCTTCTTCAAAACATATGTTTGTTTGGGTCGTGTTTCGTCCTATGGTTCCATAAATAGTATACTCCCTCCGTCCCAGAATATAGCTTCATTTAGCGTTTAAAATTTGTCCCAAAATACAGCTACATTTGAGTTGACAACTCTGATTGAATGGATGAATGGACAAAAGTAACCCTATGATAATCAATTGTCGTGTGGTATTGATTGTCAATAAATGATAGCATGCACAATACATTTTATTTCTATGGAGACATACAAGGAAGGTATAATTGCCATACATAAATCACATGCACATGAATGGATGGGTTTAATGAAGGGCATAATAGACATTTTAGCACTCTTTTTAATCTGTCTTAAAAAGGCTAAACGAAGCTATATTTTGGGACGGAGGTAGTATATAATAAGAGGGTGGGAGAGTTGGTGTAGATAATAAAGTGTTGGTGGTGAGGGAGGGAACGAGGGTGTGCGGGACCGTGGACATCAACATCGGATGCCCATCTGATCTGTTACTAATGTACTCCTTTTAGTATTGTGTGAAGCCTTCACCCGGTATTGAAGGCACTCATGCATATGAATGTCTTTTAGTACCAGGTGGTTCCCTCATCCGGTATTAATGTGGTCGCAGAGCACGTTTCGAGGGACTACCCCTTAGACCTGGTACATTAAAGTGAACCGGTACTAAGCCTCATGATGAAAGGTCCATTCTCAAATAGCATGGATTCAATGAAACAAATTTGATATCGTAGTTAATGTTATTATTTTTTTTCTACAAACTTGGTTAAGTTAAAGTTGGCTAAAATTTGAGTTAGGAGTATAGGACAAACCTAACACGACATCTAAATAAAAACAGACCGTTGCTGCGATCCATCCGTGAAGGAAAATATAGATGGTTCAGTTTGATTTGATGCATGCTTATTATTCAGAGAGATGTAACGGGAACTTCTTATTAACGCGAAGCATCATTCTGGATTGGTGAATGATTTAGTTTTAATCAACGAGATTACTCCGACCCCGACTGGAAAACGCTCGAAGACGTACAGAATGCTAATAGAAAGAATGCATGCGGGCAGGGTCTGATTCCCTTCAGTCTGAACTGATTAGAGAACTAAACAGCCACTGTAGTGTAGCAAGGGGAAGCTGCTGGGGCTGGCAGAATCTAATAAGTACCATGAGAGAGCCTCTGCATCAACAAGTTCACTTAACTAAGATCAACTGCGATGTTGTTAATGCCCACAATCAGATCAAACTGGCAGCTCACTATACAAACTTATGACCATTAAGGATGGGTACAGAGTGCAAGGATGATTAAAAGGAAATCTAAAAGGAACTTACATTTCTTCGTAAAAACCATCATGTTCCTAATCCTCCCTGGCTAAAATGCCAGCATGAGAAAGCAAGGCCCAGAGATGAGTAAGGAACGCCCCTCCATTTGCCAGATTCTGTATATGGTCTCTTGCATTGTCTGATGGAGCAATGTACAGTATCATCTCGGTCCACAGATCTGCCAGTATCTTCCAGCGTTCGGCTTGGCCTATTTCTTCCTCTAGTTGTTTCCCAAGTTGTATACCCTTGGCGAAAGCTCCCTCGGCTGATAACTGATGGCTGAAGAAATTCTTCATCTTCCGAAACATGCTTTCCCGAGACCTCTCTTTGCGCAGGAACTCCAGTGCATCCTTCCTTGCTTCATGGAAGCATGCAGTAGTGTCCAAGTGATGGTCAGGAAGCAATTCTGGGACAAATGCCATCAAGTAGGCACAGTACCTTGAAAGTGCTAGGGAAATTTTATGATTGTAATCCTTTGATCTGCTGTGCCTGTCCTCACTCGACAAGAGTGCGCAATCTCACAATACTGAGTTGCAATATGGCATGTCAACATCGTGCCAGCATAGGTTTCCTCCCTTTCCCGTATGCATGCCCATATAAGTCCATATTGATTATTCTGTTGCAAGGATGAAGCTCCATTTGTCAGTCGGCCATTGCTGCGCTTGAGAGTTCGAGCAACTGCTAATTTCACATCGTCAGTCAATCTGATGCGATCTGCCCCTTTAATTCCTGGGTTTTTAATCCCTCTGGAGAAGGATGTTGCCTTGTACTGAAGAACCGTTGTGAAGGTCCACTGAGACAGATGTCCTATTATGTCACTTGTAAACGACCGGCGATGTAGATCCTCAAGTAAAGAGTGCTGCCCAATCTTGTTTTGCCAGTGTCCAAATAGCTGTGGGAAAATGCCTTCTTTAGAAGGCTTATTAGGCTGGCAAACAGACCAAATCCTAGCCCAGTCAGAAGTGTAATAAACATACAGCTGCAGTAGCTCCACTGCCACAAGGACACCCATGAATGTTGCTGTGGCAATTCTGTACGTGTATTTAATTGAACCGTACAAGGAAGTACAGTAGCAAAAGGCTTTGAAAACGCTTAGAATGATGATAGGTTTCCGCAACCTAGTGTTGAAGGAAGCAATGCTGGTAAACATGTGGTCATGAACGAAAGCCAATTCTGCCTCAATCACCCTGTATGTGGCTTTGTAATCATCCTCTACATTGAGCAATAGTCCTCGGAAAATGAGGTCATGGGTCTTAGGGAGCTTGGATTCAGGACAAGCAACCCCAAAGAAACGCCTCCTTAACAGCTGAAACAGAGCGAAAGAAAGACTCAGTTCCTTCAATCTCATGCTATTGCTGGTATCAAGATAGACGTGACTGACAGTAATTATCTTGTCACTTTTTAACTGGATCCTCGAAAGTTCGTCATTGGGTACACTTTTCCAAGAGACAAGGTAGTTGTAGCCTTCAAGAGTAACAGGGTCGTAACTCGTACAAGTAGTATGCTCATGTTTCATATAATCTGCAAGATACAGGCTTAGGTCGTCGGTGAAACTGCCTGCAACCTTACTCGCAAAAACTCTTCCAAGATTCATTGACAAAGCAAATAATATTAAGAAATACAAAACGAATTGCTGGGGGTTCTTCACGTTTGGATCAGCATTTAAAAGGGGCATAAGATTTGCCACATACAGGAATTGCTGGACAAAGTGCCTCAAGTATTGTTTGTTGTCTTCTACAGTATAAGCTGTCATCGTGTTTGTGCTACCGAGGGCCATGAGCAATGAGAAAGACCAAGCCCCAAAAGCATCAAGATTAATCGGAGAAGACCGCATGAGGCCAAGCGTGTAAATCACTACGGCGGGTGTTATAGTGTAAGCCAGCCAGAGTGGGTACTTGATGAATGCACTGTGGCAACAGCGTCTCCACCAGCCAAATATAACCTGGATGGCAAAGAGTAGAATTGAAAGATCCACAAGGATCTCAACCTGGGTCATGATCCCGCTCTCGCTGCGCCACCAAGAAAGGAAAGATTCCATATCCTTTGTTGTGTTTCGATGTAATGAACCATTTAGTTGCATGACATCAGCTCTGGCCATAGTCGCTTAATTGTCCAGTAAATCTTGAGGCATATAACAAATTATATTGGTCCCTGATCTGTAATAACGACATTGTAAAACAAGTTGGTGGAATATGGTTATCGAATTTTTGAAAAGAAACAAGAACATATTCAAATAACTCACCGTGTTTGCTGGTTCAGAAGTTGATGTTTAACGATTCTAGCTAGACAACAATCTACCACATAAGCATCATCTCAGCAATAGAATCAAGCAACTTGAAGTTGAAGGACGATGGAGATAGTATACGTATATATAGTCCCTGCCTATCCTATCCGTATTAAATTGCCTGTTGTGCATTTATCTTTATTTAGAGAAAAGACCGAGCCAGCGTGCTGACCAGCAAACACAATCACAAGCACCGGCGGATCAGGCAAAGGGTTGTTTGGCTTCATCAGCATTGGGTGCTACGGAAATTTTACCGAAAGTACCTATGTATATGGAACAAGGGAGAAGAATAAGCAATACCGCAACGATTTGGATGGACATGTTTGGATAACACGTCTGAAAATATTTCCTGTTTTCCCAAACGTGCACGAGACAAGGACCGGTTTCTGCAGTACACAATTGAAACGACAGTAATAAGATCCTGCATTACAGTGTCCATTCTTCACTTTCATTGGAAGTTGAAGTGCAGGCGTAAATATCCATGACTTACCACTACTACTAGAAAAGGGGCTTCCGTCCCGGCCATCAGTACCGGGTGTTTTGCCCCCCGGTACTGATGTCCACATCAGTACCGGGTGGGAAGGGAGGACCCCAACGCGCCCCCTAAGAGCCACATCAGTACCGGTCCGTGGCTGGAGCCGGTACTGATGTGGCGCATCAGTGCCGAGTAGGGGTCAGGCCCGGCACTAATGTGGAGCTGCCACATCAGTACTGGCTCCAGCCACGGACCGGTACTGATGTGGGCCACATCAGTACCGGCGCCAGCCAAGGACCGGTACTGATGTGGAGCGGCTCACATTAGTACCGACGCCAGCCACGGCCCGGTACTAATCGCCTCGCATTTAAATATGCCAGCCTTCTTTTTCCTCCAGCCCGAGCCACTCACTCACTCTCCCCATCTCGAGCTGCCCCATCTCCATGGTGCCCTAGAGGAGGTTTTGCCGGATTCACCTATTGAAGTGGTGTAGAGGTTAGTTACTTCATCCTCCCTCGATATATGCAACTTATTTCGAGTTTTAATGGTTGAAATAGGAGTATTTTGTGATATTTAAAATGAGCTAAAGATGGGGATTTTTTCTTATTTCCATGCATTTATGTGTATATTCAATTAGAATGTTGTAGAGGTTAGTTGAATGAGATGTTGTATGTGATGGTAGAATTTTTTTAGTTTTATCTATTTGAACATATGATTTACTTTTTCAAATTAAGCTAGCATTAAATAGTATTTTAGAAATGATAGATAAATTAATTCTTCCATTAAATAATATTTTAGAAATAATACTTTTAGAAATACTTGAAATGCTAGAGTTAGTTTAGAAATATTAGAAATTTGTCTACAATTACTCTTCTGGAAATATGAAACATCGGTTAATTAGCATTGATTTTATTTAATTTTTCATATATATGTCGCACTTTGTAGATGAATCGGCAATGGATGTACTCGGACAAGAGAATCTCCATGGAATACATTAATGGGTTGCGTGAATTTCTAGCTGTGGCGGAAGCAAACAAGCCCCCGTCCAGTTTCATTATTTGTCCATGCAAAAAGTGCAATAATCTGAGGGATTACTTATCGATAAAGAGTCTTCACGACCACCTATACAAATGGGGATTCATGCAGAATTATTTTGTTTGGACAAAGCATGGGGAAAGGGGGGTCATAATGGAAGACGATGAAGAAGAAGATGATCAGATTCCAGATTGGACTCAAGAAGGTGCCTTTGCAGATGATCCAATGGGAGAGGATTACATGGGCGACACTCAAGAAGCTGCTCCGGCTGATGAGCCTCTCGACGAACTCGGTGAGATGTTACGCGGTGAAAAGAAAGATTGTGAAAATGTGAAGGAGTCCAAGAAGTTTGAGCGTATGTTGGAAGATCAAAAGAAACCGTTGTACCCAGGTTGCAAAGAGGGGCAGAAGAAGTTGGGTAGCACACTGGAAATGTTGCAATGAAAGGCTAGACATGGACTTTCAGACAAGGGCTTCGATGATTTGATGCAGATCGTAAAGGATATGCTTCCCGAGGGAAACGAATTGCCAGCGTCAACGTACGAAGCTAAAAGGGTTGTTTGTCCTCTGGGTTTGGAGGTATAAAAGATACATGCATGCCCTAATGATTGTATCATCTACCGAGGTGACGATTATGAGAAATTGGAGGCTTGTCTTGTGTGCGAAGCGAAGCGTTATAAGGTCCCACGCAATGAGGGTGATGAAGTTGAGGGGGGTAAGAAGAAGAAAATTCCTGCGAAGGTAATGTGGTATTTTCCAGTGATATCACGACTGAAGCGTTTATTCAGGTGTGCAGCCAATGCAAAGTTGATGAGTTGGCACAAAAAAGAACGCAAAGCAGATGCAAAGATCAGGCACCCTGCTGACGGGTCACAGTGGAGATTAATTGACACAGAATTTAAAGACTTTGCAGGGGAAGCAAGAAACATTCGGTTCGGTTTAAGTACGGATGGATTCAATCCATTTGGTGAGTTTAGTAGCGGTCATAGCACTTGGCCTGTGACCTTTTGCATGTTCAACCTTCCTGGTTGGTTGTGCCTGAAGCAGAAGTTCATTATGATGCCAATAATCATCCAAGGTCCAAAGCAGCCAGGCAATGACATCGATGTGTATCTAAGACCGTTGATTGAAGATCTGCAAAAGTTGTGGAAGAAAGAAGGTGTACCAGTTTGGGATGAGGACAAAAAGGAGGTCTTCAATCTACGAGCATTGCTGTTCGTAACCATCAATGATTGGCCAGCACTTGGTAATCTATCAGGACATACAAACAAGGGATATCGAGCATGCACCCACTGTTTAGATGATACTTGCAACATGTATCTAAAACACAGTAAAAAGATCGTGTATTTGGGCCATTGTCGATTTCTTCCTCCTAAGCACCCGTTAAGAGAAGAAGGAAAGCATTTTGAAGGTGTTGGAGAAAAACGTAAGAAGCCCTTGCACCGTGCTGGTAAAATTGTATTTTCTATGGTGAAAGATTTGAAGGTAGTGTTTGGCAAGGGTTCTGGTAGCCAACATGTACCAAATGACGTTGTCGGACATGCACCCATGTGGAAGAAGAAGTCGATATTTTGGGAGCTACCTTATTGGGAAGTACTTGAGGTTCGCAATGCAATTGATGTGATGCACGTGATGAAGAATTTTTGCGTGAACTTACTTGGCCACCTAGGTGTATATGGAAAGGCAAAAGATACAATTGAAGCACGTAGGGACCTGAAAAATATGAAGTAACGAGAAAGCCTACATCCCGAGAAGAGAGATAAAGGAAATTACTTGGCTCCTGCTAGTTACACGCTAAGCAAGGAAGAGAAGAAGAGAATGTTTGATTGCTTGAACAGCATGAAGGTCCCAATGGGCTACTCCTCAAATATACAACGAATAATAAATTTTAAATAGAAAAAGTTCATAAATCTAAAGGCTCACGACTGCCACGTGTTGATGACACAACTCCTGCCTGTTGCACTAAGGGGTATTCTACCAGAGAATGTGAGACTAGCGATCGTTAAGGTGTGTGCATTCCTCAATCAGATCTCTCAGAAGGCAATCCATCCACGCAATCTATTGAAGCTACAGAATGATGTCGTGGAATGCCTCGTCAGCTTTGAGATGATCTTTCCACCTTCGTTCTTTAATATCATGACCCACCTTCTGGTCCATCTAGTTCAAGAGATTTTTATCCTCGGACCTGTATATATGCACAACATGTTCCCTTTTGAGAGGTTGATGTCTGTTTTTAAGAAGTATGTCCACAATCGTGCCCGTCCTGAAGGAAGCATCGCAAAGGGATATGCTACGGAGGAGGTGATATAGTTTTGTGTCGACTTTATTGATGACATGTCTCCGATTGGACTCCCTATATCACGCCATGAGGAGAGACTCAGAGGAAAGGCACACTAGGGAAAAAAGCTCGGATGGACATGGATGCAGAGTTATACGATAAAGCACATTACACTGTCTGAAACAATCATCCCTTGTGTCTCCATACTTGGAGGAGCACAAGTCCATTGTTCGGGCCTCAAATATAGGGAAGACAGAAGCTTGGATGACACGTAAGCACATTGATACTTTCGCGTCTTGGTTTTGGCAGAAAATAAGGGGTGATAAAACTGTTCATGAGCAACTACGATGGTTGGCTAGGAGCCCATCTATCTCAGTAGATACATTCCAAGGATACCAGATAAATGGGTACACATTCTACACGAGAGCCCAAGACCAAAAGAGTACAAACCAAAACAGCAGTGTCCGTATAGATGCAATAATAGACGACGAAGGGAACACAGAAACATACTTCGGTGTCATTGAGGAGATATGGGAATTGGACTATGGACCTCTAAAAATCTCTCTTTTCAAGTGCCAGTGGGTCAACAATAAAGGAGGTTTAACGACAGACAACTTTGGAATGAGAATAGTGGATCTCAACAAGATCGAGTACAAAGCCGAACCATTCGTCTTAGCCAATGATGTGAGTCAAGTTTTCTACGTTAAAGACATGTCAAGCAAACCACCGATAAAGAAGGGTGCTGATAATAAGTCGAATGCTGATGAGCCAAAGCGTCACATTGTTCTACCAGGAAAAAGAAAAATCGTTGGAGTTGAGGACAAGACTGACATTTCAGAAGACTATGATCAGTTCGATGATGATCTTCCTCCTTTATCAGTCAAGGTTGACCCAAGCCTTCTGTTAGCCCAAGAGGACGCTCTGTACTTACGTCGCGATAACAACCAAGGAACATTCGTGAAGAGGATGGTTACACACGTTCCGTTAGATGATGACGTGTAACAAATTTTTTATAAATTTATGGTCATGTAATAAAGTAATGTAATATGTACCTATGACTCAGTAACAAGAACTTGTATTTCTTTGGATCAAAATTAATTATTTTAATTTTCTATGCATCGTCAGGTATAAAATAAATAATTTAACGTAAAAATATACACGAGCAAGACTAAATCGAGGTATACATGTTAATAACACGACAAGTCTTACGAATGTAAAATTTTGCATGGCAAAAAAATATTCATGTTCGATTTTTAAAGTGAACATAAGAGTTTTGACCAAAATAACTTATTACTAAGTTAAATTAATAGATTTGACAAGTTTGAGATGTAAGTTCACATTCCACAGTATATATCTAAGTTAAGCACAATAGTATTTAATCTGTCATTTCACCGTATGCAATATGATTTATAATAAATTTAAGAGCAATATCAAATAGATTTGGAAATTTAAAAGGAAAAGGAAAACGAAAATAAACAAAAGCACATCAGTACCGGTCCTAGTTTGGCCCCGGTACTAATGTGCTTTTCCATTTGGCGCTAAATGAAAAGGCATATTAGTACCGGAGCTCATCTAGGTCCGGTACTAATGCCCACATTAGTACCGGTGCCCAACTAGCCTCGGTAGTAATGTGCACATTAGTACCGGGCCTAGTTGAGCACTGGTACTAATGTGGAGAGGTATACAGCCGCGGCCCTCCTCCAACACTTAGCAGTTCTCCGCCCGCCGCGCCGCCTCCATCTTCCTCCCCGCGCCGCCGCGCCCTGCACCGCCGCGCTGCCGCGCCACTGCAACGCCACGCCACTGCACCCCGCCGTCGACCCCGCCGTCGACCCCGCCCTCACCGCCGTCGACCCTGTCCACCGCACATGCCACCGCGTTGACCCTGCCGTCGTCGTCCACGCGCCGCCGCGTCGCCCCCGCCGTCGTCCCCGCGCCCCGCCGTCGTCCCCGCGCGTGCCGCCGTCGACCCCGCTGCGTCGACCCCGCCCTCGTCCACGTGCCGCCACGTCGCCCCCACCGTCGACCTCGCCGCGTCGCCCCGCTGTCGACCCCGTGCGCCACCGCGTCGCCCCTGCTGTCGACCCCGCTGTGCCGCCGTCTCGATCCCCCACCGCGCGCCGTCGCCAAGGTACCCCGTGCGCACCGGCCGCGTCGTCGTCCCCTGTTTCGGGGGCTGACGTCAGCCCCCTTTTTTTTACATTTTTAGAATGGAATTTAGAATAAAATTTGGATTTATAGATTTATAAATATAGATTTAGAAATGAATTTAGATTTAGAATTGAGATTTATATTTAGAATTGAATTTAGATTTAGATTTAGAATTGAATTTAGAATAGAATTTAGATTTGTAGATTTATAAATATTTAGAATTGAATTTAGATTTAGAATTGAATTTAGATTTAGAATTGAAATTTAGATTTAGATTTAGAATTTATGTGTATTTATGGACATTTAAATGTGTATTTATGGACATTTATGGACATTTAAATGTGTATTTATGGACATTTTGATTTATAATTTAGATTTAGATTTGAATTTAGATTTGAAATTAGGTAACCGACACACTCCCGCCTGACTCGTTCGCTCGCCCGACTCGCTCGCTCGCCCGACACGCTCCCGCCCACACGCTCCCGCCCGACACGTTCGCTCGCACGACTCGCTCCCGACACGCTTCCGCCCGACACGCTCCCGCCCGACATGCTTCCGCCCATATGCTCCCGCCCGACACGCTCCCGCCCGACACGTTCGCTCGCACGACTCGCTCCCGACTCGCTTCCGCCCGACACGCTTCCGCCCATTATTTGTAGTCATTATTTCATGAAACATTTATTCTTGTCTAATTATTCTTGTCATTATTTGTAGTTACGAGATGGATCCAAATGAGGATGAGTTCGAAAAACAGGAGCGAATCTTAATGGATATGATCGCTCAAAATGAAAACAATGACGAGGCCGCTCGAAGGGAGGCTGATAGCTTCCTCAACATCCCCGTGGGTGATGGGGAACAAGAGCAAGAAGGAGATCAACAACCAGTTGCCCATGAAAGAAACGAGACGCAACAAGAGGAGGTATAATATGGATGATGACTTTGAAGATTTGACATCGTTCACGACTTCTCATATATTAATAATAGTTTATCCATTTTCCAGGTTCCTTCTTCGAGCAAGAGCAGTAAAAAGTCTCAAAGGAAACGCGGCCCAAAGAAGAAGCTAGAGGGTCGTTTCATCATGACAGGAGTCGCTGAATCAGAGAGACCACTTGCTCCAGAAGAAAATGTGACGAAATTGGTCAACCACATTGGTTTTATTGTCAGGGATAACATCCCCATAAGCATTCCGTACTGGAGAGCTTCTGAAGCTCCCGATTACGAAGATGGGGATGATGAGGCACCGGGGGTGCGGGGAGATGTGGTTGCGGACACAGACAAGGACATGATATGGGAGCAGATCACAGAACACTTTACATTCCCAGATGAAGCAAACTTGGCTAACATCAGATATTGGGCGATGCAAAAGGCTGCAAATGCCTTTCAGTCGTACAAGAAGCGTCTGACCATAGAGTACATCAAGACTGGGCTTACACCGAACTTCACGAAGAAGGGATTGGCCAAGTTAAGAGATCACTGGGATGCCTTTGTGCAACACAAGGAATCGACAGAGGCCAAGAAGTTGACAGAAACCAACACCGCCAATGCCAGGAAGAAGAAAGAATTTCACAAGCTCGGACCGGGAGGTTACAAGAAGGCCATTCCCAAATGGGATCAGAATGAACAAGATATAATGGCTAAAGGAATCATACTGGCAACTCTAGATTGGCCCGAGCGAGTAAAACATTACTATTTTGCACATGGTGGCAAACTGAATCCAGAAGATGGAACATTACTGCCGAGCGATCAATTAAGAGAGACAGCTGGAAGGCTTGTTGATTTAATAAGGTGTACAGTGGAAGGATCTTTCGTGCCTGATTGAGAGAATGACGAGCTTACTATGGCACTAGGTCCCAAAGAACACGGTGGACGTTGCAGAGGCAAGGGTGTCATACCATGGAAAGAAGCATTCCTGCAGCACATTGATTCGTATAGAAGTCGCAAAAGAACTAAGGACCAACAAGCATGTGAGATACGAGAGCTGCAACAGCACGTCAGTATGCATGAGGCGAAAATGGTGGAAGTCATCAATCAACGTGTGGCGCTCGCTCTTAGCAAGCACTCAACAAGTCAGCAAGCACCTGCAGCATCAGGCCCTCATGATGAAATGAGCCCATCTAGTAAGAGTAAGAGCAGCGTCACTTCCACGGAAGCAGCCCCAGCGGCCATGGATGCAGGCGCCTCTGCTGTCGAGGAGCGACGACCCCAATACCCCGTGGATGACATCACTGTGAGGTCCACATGTGAACTTCTGACTAAAGTAAGAAACAAGATGCTTGTGGTGGCTTACGGTATTGCTGAGGTACCGACACCAGGGGAAACATTTATGGAGTACCCCCTTACGAGTATAACTGCCGATTTAGCCAAAGTCTTTGTGGACCGAGTGGTTGACTCTTGGGATGACTTAGAACTTGAACCAGAAGGACCTGATGGGGAAGAGACCCTAGGAGAAGCGGTGCACCGTTACATTTTTTGGCCCAAGGATCACATAAGGATAACACAACAGCCCGTGGAAGCATCATCTCCTGCACGATCCGCCGTGCCGGGAGCACAAGACTCGCCAGGTAGAAGGGAACACAGCAGCAGTTCCGAACATCCAGCAGGTGACAAGGATCCAAGCGTGAGTCCAACTCCTCCTACAAGTAAGGGTTCCAAACAAAGACCTCCTCCTCCTCCTCCGCGTCCAAAGAAGCAGAAGATAGTCAAGACTCCAGAGAAAAAATCTTTCGAGAAGACTTCGGAGGAACTGGATGCGATAGTGGCCAAACAAGTGCATGATCATTTTCATGGCCCGAAGCCTCCACCTAAGAAAAAAACTGACATGGTTAAATTTAAGCGTTTCCTGGCAGGCAAGGAGAAAGAGAAATTGAGAGTGCTAGTGCCTCCTCCGTTGTCTGACTATGATCGCGCGGCAGTCAAGATCAACAAGAAGAAACAGAAAGTTCGGTCAACTGTTGCACAACTAGGAACCCAATCGAAGCAATCTGTCTCGCCCCTCAAAGTTATTTCAACCAAGGACCAGGAATTGCTTCTATTTGGTGCAGATGCTGGAATCACACCTGGTCAAATTCTAGGGACTGAAGAGTTAGAAATTCATCCAGGGGCACAAAGATGTCGATATGTGCATGGTGAGCCGCTTCTGTTGGAGCGATTGTTGGTCGATCTTCCAACTAGAATGTACGAGTTCCACAATTGGTACATGGAAGAGTCAAGAAACAATGGGACCCGTATGCTCGAAGTTAGAATTGGAGAGGAACATTTTTTCCATGGTACAAGGACTTTCCTTGTGCCTTTCGAAGAGTTCCATATGCTATTCAATCAAGATGCACTCGACTACACATTAATGACTTGCTGGATGTTGTAAGTCTTTATTTTGCTATAAGCTTAAAATTATTGCTGTAGCCTTACTACCGTATGTCTGATCTTCTCATTTGTATCATATAGCATGGAGATGCAATCTTGCCGGAAGCAAGGAATCATGGACGTCGGCTTCATGGATCCTATGCAAATAAATGAGGCAAATGTGGATGATCAGGCAACATATACAGTGGTTCATTTGTATAAGTTTCTGGATAGGCAACAGGACAAGACTATGATACTTTTGCCGTACAACTGCCAGTGAGCAACCTGTTTCACATATCTATTTATTTATTTTTCAAATTACACTCAATATTACAATATACTTATATACTTGTATATGTAATGGCAACTTCCACTGGATTCTCTTTGTTATCTATCCAAAGACGGGCCACGTCTGGGTCTATGACTCTATTGGCAGATATAAAGACGGGTATATTTCTCTCCTCGAACAGTTGAACCTAGCATGAGATATGCTCTTCGTACAGTACAAAGGGAAATTCAAAGAGAAACTTACTTACCTCCATGACGTCGAGGTACGTCTTTTTGTTCGTCGATCTCATGTCACTTCTTCTCTGAATAGAACAAAACATATTTATTAACTTTGTTTTCACATATGTGCAGTGCATGAAGCAGCCGAAGGGTACCAATCTATGCCCATACTACGTATGTGAGTTCATGCATACCTTTGCAAGTAACTACTTGGGTGGAAGCCGCGAGCGAGCGGTGCGTACTTATCCCTAGTTCTTAATTTTTATGTACTTCGTTCTACTAATAATACTTATGCAATTAATAACTTCTTCTCTAGATTGAGCGCATAAAGAAAGGATTTCTCGAGACAGAAAAAATCCGGCTAATTCAAGAACAATTGTGCGGATTTCTTCTAGACGAGGTGATCAATCCAGAGGGAGAGTTTTTTTTCCGGTGCATCGAGGTTCACAAGGACCACTGACGCCACTTCAGGTCCTAGCATTGAAACCGGTCAGAAAAACGAGGAGGAGAAGGAGAAGCAGAAGGAGAAGGAAAAGGAGAAGGAGAAGGAGAAGGAGAAGGCTCACAATGAGAAGGAGGAGGAGAAGGACAAGGTGAAGGAGAAGGACAAGGACAAGGAGAAGGTGAAGGAGAAGGAGAAGGAGAAGGAGAAGGAGAAAGCCGACAATGACAAGGAGAAGGTGAAGGAGAAGCCGAAGGAAATTCCTTCTAGGGTCAGTACTAGGAGTCAGCAACGACGAGAAGGATCTTCATGCAAACGGTCTTAGAAGGATTCAAACTTTAATCTTCTCTGACAATTGATTTGTTGTAAATATTTTTATCATATTTTCATATGCACAATATGCTTATATATATGTATTATATGTTGTATGCAATCTATACGCTTCGCATTAGGATAAGCATATTAGTATATGTATACCAAACAAATACGATTGAGATTAGAAATAAAGAAACTGAATAGAAAATAAAAAATAAAAAAAACATTAGTACCGGCCCGTGTTAGCAACCGGTACAAATATGAGCCCACATCTGTACCGGCTGGTGACACAGTCCGGCACTAATGTGGGCGGTCACATTAGTGCCGCCTTAGCTGTACCGGGTGGCCACCCGGCACTAATGTGGGTTGCCACCCAGTACAGATGCCCCTTTCCCTAGTAGTGTACCACCTTGCAGACAATAGTAAGCCTGAACTTGAAGCTCAAATCTTTTGCCGAGCTATTGCCTAACCGAATAGTCACTTCACGGCAGTAATTTCATGTTCAGATGCTCTGAAATCACGAAGTTCCATTTCTTAGAGGCGAATAAACAGGTGTTCCCTTGGTTTTCCAGTTTGTTCGGTGATGAAAAAAAATGCTGCCTGATTGGCACTGAGCAACAATAAAGTTGTTCCGAAATAAGGACTAGGGGGAATATGCCATGCCGCCTGTTATGCTCTGCTCATATTGCAGTTGACGCGGCGCAAGCAAGATATAAGTTCAGAGATTATAACCTGGAAATACATTCCTCAAGAAGAAACAAGCTCTGAACTCTGAACATGCTGAAAATTGCACAGAGCATTTGCAATTGCGAATTGTGAATTTGTGATACATCAGGTGTACGTGAACGGATGGTCGCCGACCCTGGTGTCGATGGACAACCATGGGACCGGCAGTATCTCGGCCAGCAGTTCTACCTCAGGGTGTGGATGCCGGAGCAGAGCTTCAACAACGAGTACAATTTATAGTTTGTGAAACAAGTACAGTTTATGCCTTAAGTAGAGTACCTAAGCCATTGAGATGTTAGGCTCGTTCAGCTTGGGAAAAGAGTGTTTATAGCTTATAAGAGCATCTTCAAGAGTTTGTCAAATTTTACTTGTCAAATCTTGTGTTTTGCTAACTTCTTAAAAGATATGCAAAGTAAAAAAAGAGTCCATCTTCAACAGTTTGGCATAATTCACTTACCAAATTCAGATCTAACTTACGTCAGAAACTCTGAGAGATAAATAAAATTATGTTTATGCCCTTCCACCTCTTGAAAACTTGCATCATGAATCCTTCTCCATTCTTTATTTTTTTTCTCACCCTCCCACTTGGCTTGGCCACGCTGATGTCAACCCAGATTGGCGCACGTATATTTCCGCGTGAGGAGGTGAGTTTTGCCAAGTTGATTTGTCAAACTGTTGGAGGTTATTTTTTTTCTTATTTTGTTAAAATTAGATGGATGCCAAGTTAGTTTGCCGAACTGCTGGAGCATGAAAAATAAAGAGAATGGATTTTATGAGCATAGGGGCAGGTGCCCACCCTATGACATGGTGCACTTTCAGCCATCGGATCGGCATCGTAGGGCTGAGATTGAGCCACGTCACTTCTAGACTGAGCTGACATGGCTCAATCTCAGCCCTCCGATGCCGATCCGATGGTTGAAAGTACGGGTGGGCACCTGCGTCTATGCTCACCAAAGTAATTTTCGAAAAATAAACACATCAAGTAATCTAAGATATAGGACGATAGTGGATTTTAATTTTGGATAAAGTCAATTTTTGACCATTAATCTAGGCCCACAAATTAAAAAAATACAATCATCTAGGCCCATGACTTATTAAAAAGGGATCATCTAGGTCTGTAAACTTGAAAAGGAGTCATCTAGGGCCGTATAATCTATTAAAGAGGAGTCATTTAGGTCAAAAAGGTAATGTGTTGGTGGTAGCGAGCCATGACTGGTGGCCTAGAAGCGTGAGGACCGCAGTGGTAGCATACCATGGCCGGCGGTTAGTGGAGGCCTAGGACCCAAAGATGCGGGTACTAGCGCCCCTCACGGAGGTGCAACAATCTTGGACGACGACCACGAGCCATGAATGACAGTCAAGAGCTTAGACACCTCAAGAAATAAGACATGGAGGAACATTTTAGCAACTTTTTACCACGCTAGCATCACCACATAGGCAAAAGGTGTCTTCGTGGACGCTAGTGGACCTAGATGACTCATTTTTAATAAATCATGGACCTATATGACCACTGTTTTTTAATTTGTGGACCTATATGAGATCTCGGAAAAATTGTACAGATGTATAGTGAAATTCACTCTCTCTCTCTCTTTTTGCAAAGTTTGCATGCCAAAAGTAATTGTAGCATACTATTCCTGAAGATGATAAAACAAATATCAGCATGTACAGTCTATGAACTTCTTTTAAGCATGCTCTAGTCATACTTTTTTAAAAGTATAGAGATAATGTAAGTTTGAAACGATAGATGATGAATTTCATATTTCAAATAGTCCACGGTTTGCTACAATTCATAGGTAACTGCATAGTACAAAATGCTCCCTCCAACTCATTATTCAATGTGCTTAGTTTAATTTTGAACTAGCCTACATCAAATTGATCGATGTGGACGTATTAAATATAACGCATCGCTCTAATATCATTTGGTCATTGCAATTGCAATGACGGCTAGCTGGAAAAGAACAATGCGCATCTCAAGAGCTCTTCTCCGTTTAAAATAATCTATAGCAACCAAATTGAATAAAAAATTACAATATTCCAGGAAAGGAGATAACAAATGTCAAGCAATGAAAAGTGACTAAACTTCGTTGAATATTCCCACATATTGCAAACCAAATATCTATCTCACAATGGCGTTACCAGACCTACTGATGAACCTTTTGAAAGGGGTCGAGTATTGACAGATTATGTACTTGCTTGGCATGAGGAAGACGTAACGATTCAAGACACGATCCACGAGATACAAAATCAAATCTTGCACCCCTCGAAGCCCTCCTTTTGACCTTTAGCAAACTAAGTTGTCTTCTAATCCACGCGTCATCGCCAATCCTTCCAAGTTTTAACTCAAGCGTTATTGACTCCAGCACACTTGCATTCATTACAAAGAACTTGGCAAATTCAATATACGGTTTCCTATGATAGTAAGCTAGCATGATTTTTCTCAAACGGATGTCAAGAGTACCGATAAGTTCCCAGTACTTATAAGATGGTGCCTTTTCCTCCCCATGGTGTGTTATCTGAAAAAGCAAAGCCAACATAAAATTGGTCAGCCTAGCTTCGGCTATAATTATACTGATAAGCAGCAAAATAAAAGGCACAGCAAATGCACACTCTAGTTGGTTCAGAGAGTCACCTCCTTATGCAAAATCTCCAAGCAGGGAAAGCACTTCATCAAGTTAATAACCACATCCAAAGAAGACTCCATAACAGATAAAGCTAGAACCCTCACACTTGGCTCCACCGTCGTCAAGCTAGCAACGCTCGATCCGTAAGTGAAATTAACTGTGTGTTTGGTTGCGGGACGTGTGGGTTGGGTTGGCTCCAACCCTCGTTCTGGGGATGACTCCAACTCTCACTATGTTTGGTTGCGAGAGGACTGAAAGGGTTGGAGCCAACCTGTCACCTGTTTGGATGAATGTACTGGATTGGAACTACAAATCTGATCACCTTCCCACTCAAATGGTGATCTTACCCCCTCCAATATTTCATATGCTTGCACACAATATTTTAACAGCCACTTCATCAACACAAATTAATATTTCATATGCTTGCACACAATCTTGTAACAGCCACTTCATCAACACAAATTAATATTTCATATGCTTGCACCATGCATCAAGGAATAGCACAAATAATAATTTCAAAGCCACATAAAAGTTTTGGCTACATTAGAAATAGAAGTCTTAGGCCATATCCATAGGCACATTACACACATTTTCAACCCCCAACATTACACGATGTGTTAAGTTCAAGCCTTACACAATATATAGCAAGTTCAAGGCTTCCACACATGTGGTACTAACAAAAGATTAATCCTACCACCACAACTTACCCTTACTACCCAGGGAAGTTTTCAGCAATATACTTTGCAACCCAATTTAATTTATGGTCAAAAGGCAAACTATTGAAAGCTCTAGCTATGTGAGGTTCGGAGACCAAATGGGCATAATAGAAGGATAAATGAGTCTCATTGAAACTACCCTTGAAAGCCATCAAGTTGTCAAACAAATCTGAGGGGACATCCTTGTCTGATTTGCCCGCTGCCTTTATCGCCTTGGCTATCTTGTTACTTCCTCTATTAATTTCAGCAACCAATGGATCAACATCAGTCCTCGGCCTCTTGTTGGTCTTCTTGTTGTTGTTGATCTTGCCAATCCTGCTGGTCTTGCTTGCAGATGATGTTGCCCCATTGTTACCTTCATTAGCAATGGTATCCCCATTGTTGCCTTCATTGGCAATGGCATCCCCATCACTCTTTCCGGTTTCCTCAGCCTCACAATCATCTGCATCTCCATCATCTGTACCTAGAGGTGCACTTGAGTCCTTTGCAAACTTGCCTGTAGCCATGGTACTTCCAAATATTGTGTGCATCTCCTCAAAGTGTTGAATAGGCTTGTTCAGATATTCAGCATCAGCCTTGTGATCCTACAATATTTGTAGAATTTCAGCAGCTACTATTATGTACATGTGGACAGCAACTATATAATAAATGAGAATAATAATATGTGGACAGCAACTACAATATGTGAGAACAATAATATGTGGACAACAACTACAGATTTCAGCAATATAGTGGTAAATGTGGTAGTTTGACAACTATATAGTGCAGCACTATAGAATTTCGGCAACAATCATTTTATGGACAACACTATATGGACAGCGAGCAATAATATTATGGACAACACTATAGAATTTCAGCAATTATTATTATTGACAACACTATAGAATTTCAGCAACTACCTTAATATGATTGTTGTAGTGCTCATCATCAAGAGTTATAGTGTAGGTATCTTCATCCCAATTAGCAGCACTCAAACCACGAAGGTCACATATTTTACGAAACTTCTTTTGCCATGTCTTAAGGTGATTCTTAACTTGGTCACCACTGCGCACAATGCCAAATGTTTCTTGGAGAGCCTTTGCACACGCATTGTAGTGCACCATCTTGTAGGTAGATGAAGTCTTGGTGCCATTAACCACTAAACCGGCAAGGTATTCAAGCATGTAGGCTGACCAAGGTGAAGTCCAAGTAGCATGTCCACCAGCTGGCTCCATTTACCTTCAAAATTAACAATGCAATATATTTGGTCCATTTTAGCAAGACATACAAGAGAAAATAATTTCAGCAATGCATACATGAGGTAATAATTTCAGGAAGCCATACATGAGCCAATAATTTCAGCAAGCCATACATAAGACAATAATTTCAGCAAGCCACAAATGAGACAATAATTTCTGCAAAGCATAGATGAGACAATAATTTCAGCAAAGCATAGATGATACAATAATTTCAGCAAGGCATTCATGAGACAATAATTTCAGCAAGTACTATTATTTCATCAAACAAGAATTGTAGCAAAGTGACAATCAAATATCTCTCAAATACAATTTCACCCATCGAATACAATGATTACATTGTCCAATCAAATGAAATACAACACAAATTACATTATCCAAACAATTAAAATACTAGTTCCCATGGCTCTGACGATCAGCCCACATTTGGTCAGCCAAGCCTTGTCTAAAAGCGAGCATAACAGCATTTTCACTTGCTGTCCCACTATATGTGGTGTGTTGGGTGTCCTCATCATTGTCCTCTGGCACATTGAATTCATCACTCCCATCTTGGATCACCCAATTATGAATGATCCAGCAAGCAATAACAATATCTACTTAAGTTTCATAAGGAAAAAAAGAAGATGCATCATCAAGAACTTTGAATCTCCTTTTTAATGCTCCAAATGCTTGCTCTACTATGATTCTCAATGAACAGTGCCTACGGTTGAACAATTATTTCTCATTTTGCACCGGATTCCTCCCCCATTCATTCAAGTGGTAGCGGACAGCCCGAAAAGGGGGTAAAAATCCGGGTTTGGCTCCATATCCGGCATCAACTAGGTAATATTTACCTAACATATGATGGATAGTTAGGTTACATCTTAATGATCCATTAATTTTGATGAACAAATTTATGGACAAGACATAGGTTAAACTATTACCTTGTGGCACATGAAGGCCATCCTCACGTGCTAAAGCATCACGTAAAACTAGAGCATCATGTGCTGTCCCCTCCCATCCGGCCAACACATAGGTGAACTTTTGGTCAAAATCTACGGCTGGCAATACATTTTGAGTACAATACTTGTATCTACCACGAAAAGCATGCTGCATTTCCTTTGGAATAGTGGCTCTTATATGTGTACCATCAAGTGCTCCTATACAATCCTACATGATGTTCAAAGAAGTCAAGATTAGGACAACTATAGGTTTGTGAAAAAATAAATTTAGAATGTGACATAAGGTTGAGCTACACACCTTAAAGTAAGGATACCACCTTGTGTCTCCTATTTTAGCGGGAGTGTCCAATGAAGGGGGCCTAATATAATCCTCTCGTAGCTCACCAATAGCATGAAGTACTTTGTTAAAATAACGACTCACTGTTTCTCCGGATCTCCCAAAATTGGTTGCAATTACTCTATTCCTAACATTATGTCCAACAGTGTGTAGAAATATTGCCACTTGTTGCTCAACACACATATGAACGGTATCTTCAAGTAAAGCATGATCTCTAAACAACTGACAAAACCGAAAGAAACGTGCTTTATTCATTCTCAGCATGTTTACACAAGTTGTGTCATTACTCCAAATTTTGTCATTCAGGTACTCAATTCTCTTCCTATCCCTTTCAAACATTGGGGCACAAGTAATCCCTTCCCTTCTTGCAACTCGTTTTCTTTTTCTAGACCGAGCAACAATTGCCATCACACACAACAACCAATGTGCAGCAGCAACAAAAATAAATGTCTTGCGCCTATTATCCATCTACATTCGACAAGATAAAATTGTGACTACAAATGACCTAGTGAAAATACCATGTACGATTTTCAGGTACTAACACAAGAATCTTCAAATCAATCATCAATCCAGCATCAATGTGCCATATACACACAAGAAGGAGGGGGGATGAATTTACCTTGAGCAGATCTAGACCGGTGGGAGCAGCACCTTGCGGTTGGTAATGGACCTTGCTGAGGGAGGCGGTCTGGCGGGGTCCAGCCCTACGCGCGACCTGCCGGCGGTGCGCGCCCGTGCGGGCGTGGCACACACCTGCAGCAGGCGGCCGGAGGCACACTCCCTGCAGGCGCCCCTGGCAGCTGGCCGCGGGACGCGACCGTGGAGGCCGCGCAGGCCTGGCGGAAGCGGCCTGGCCAGCGGCAGTCAGCGTCGGGGGCGGATCGGGAGGGCGGTGGTGTCGCAGAGGCTCGGGAGGGCGGCGGTATCGGCAGAAGCGAGAGGGCTCGGGGGAAAAAAGGATAAGGTCGCGGGGCGGTCACGGGACGCACGCACGCCCTCTCAACCCGGACGGAGCGGCTCCGTCCGCCGGATTTTGAGGGTCCAACGCAACCCGCATCTTGACCGGATATTCCCTACCGGAACCGCTCCACTCCCTGCGTTTCTCATCCAAACAGCCTAAAAACAGGTCGGACCCGTCCGGGTTGGACTTATTCCTCCAACCAAACACACGGTAAGGATATAATTTACACATATCTTGATCAAGCGATTTATAGGACATGGAGATCCATTATCACTGGTGGAGAAACACCCTTTGTTCCACTACATTTGTCCCGGTTAAAGTTTAGACCCGAGACTAAAGCCTTTTCGTCGACGTGGCTCGAAATGACCTTAGATGCCCCCTACCCTTTAGTCCCGGTTGGTATTACCAACCGAGACTAAAGGCTTGACACCCAACAGCTAGCTATCTAATTATTGGTACTGAGCTTTAGTCCCAGGTGGAAACACCACCCGGGACAAAAGGAGAACCCTTTAGTCCCGGGTGAAAACACCACCCGGGACAAAAGATTTTGTCACAGGTGGTATTTCCACTCGAGACAAAAGGGCATCCTTTAGTCCCGGGTGGAGACACCACCCGAGGCTAAAGGCCGGTGCCCACCCCGATGCCCCCTTCCTCTCTCTTTTTATCTTCTTCTCTCCCAGACATCCAGTCAACTCCTCTCTTCTTCTCTCATCTCTATCTCATCTCTTTCGTCCTTGTGCAGGTGGAGGCGCGTCCCCCGGCGGCAGAGCGGGCGAGCGCCCCGGCGGCGGAGCGGGCGGCGCGGCCGCCGGCTAGCGGCCCCCGGCGGAGCGGCCGGTGCGGCCTCCCGCGGCCCCCGGCGGCCAGCGGCGGAATGGGCGTGCGCCCGCCGCGCGGCCCCCGGTGCGGCCTCCCGCGGCCCCCGCGCGGCACGGCGCGGCCCCTGGCGACCGGCGGCGGAGCGGGCGTGCGCCCCCCGTGTGGCCCTGGCGGAGCGGGCGTGCGGCCTCGGAGGTGCGGGCGCGCGGCCCCAGCGGCGCCTGGCCCCCCGGCGGCGGCTAGCCCCCCGGCGCTCGCGGCCTGGAGGCAAGTTTTTTTTATTTTTCTACATGAATAGAGTTGTATTGTGATGGGATTTTTCTGGTGATGGATCGGTTCTACGATGATTAATCGAGTTGTATGACAATGAATTGTATGATGATGTGATTTTTCTTTGGAACAAGATGATGATGAGATTGAGTTGAACATGTGTGATAGTGGCATGATTTGATTCGATTTGGGTATGTAGTGATGAATCTAAGTTGTATGATGATCAATGAATTTGTGAAGTGTCAGTTTATTGTTCTTGATTTGAACTCAGAAAAAAAGATGGAAAACAGGATGAGGACGGGGACAGATGAGGGTACAGGGGTAGGGATTTTTTTATTTTCTAAAAAACGCTTTAGTCTCGGTTGGTATTACCAATCGAGACTAAAGGGGTCGACACAGGTGCTGGTGTGCACCCCCTTTAGTCCCAGTTGGTAATACTAACCTGGACAAAAAGACCCCTTTAGTCCCGGTTGTTCACACAGGACTAAAAGGGGGGCCTTTTGTCTCTAATCATTAGTCCCGGTTGGACTTGAGAGACCTATACCCTTTATCAACCGGGACTAAAGCCCCTCTCCCTACCAGTGTATGCATGAAGGTGAGAATAATGATTGCCCTATATATACCTGAAGAGCTGTGGTGCCAAATTGAAGCATGTGGCCGTGGCTCTGCAGCTCCCCTAGAATATGCAACCTCGGCGCAGAGATCACTGAGATGCCTATGTGAAGCCCTTCGAAGAAGAGTAATCTTTCCAGGCATGGAGCGTCCTCGATGACGAGCTGTTGTAACACGAGGTCGTCATCTTCCTCGATTCCCCATATACATCTCACATGCATAGAACTCACACCTATGCTTCTGAGGCTAGGGGACACGATCTTCACTTGAGAGAAGCCTCTGTTGTGATATAGCAACAAGCTCTCAATGGCAGAGCAGCCGGCGAGGAACACGTGCAGGGAGCTCTCCGAGACTGTGACCCTAAAGAGGGTAAGCTTCTTGAGATGCGGAAAATTGAGCACTCCGCTAATGCTAGCAACATTGCTGTTTCCACAATCCGGGAAGACGCAACCTTTGAAGTTGGCGACGGCGAGAGTGGAGGAGAAGCGGAGCACCGATGGCAGGAACGGTAGGGGTTTAACCCCATGGCGGAACAAGTGAAGGTCGAAGAGGATCTCGAGATCCCGGAGGCCGTCACTGGCGGGGGACCGGAGCCATCCGTCCAGGATCGACGCGGCGCCGATCCCCTGGTCGTAATTACGGAGCCATTCATAGCTGATGTGGAAGGGGCCGCCGGGGCCTGGGTGCGCGGAGAGGACGCTGGTGATGGTGCCGGCGGGGGTGCGCCGCAATGGCTCAGGGAGGTCGAGATTGAGGGGAGCGGATCGCCAGATGTGGCGCCACCGGGTGGACAGGACCTGCGTGCGGGCGCCGTCCCTGGTGGGGAGGAGCGTGATGAAGTCGCCGAGGACGTCGTCGGGGAGGCTGCTGATGCGGTCAATGACGAGCTCTTGTTCTTCTTTCAGCTTCCTCTTCTTCGTGGCTCTCCTGACCACCCCCATGGGGCAGGATGGGCTATAGCGGCGCGGCAGGTGGTGTGGAGATCGGCAAGGACAATGTTTTCAAATCGTAAAATCGAACCTTATCGTAAATGTACCGATAAGATGATAAATCGTGATAAGTCGTCGATAAGCCCGATTAATCGAGGCTAATCGACCTTATCGGTAGTATAATCATCCTATCAGTATAGGACCAATATACATACCATATAGTATATGATCAACATAATTTTGAACAAATATAAACAAAAAAGTATAATAAGAAGCAACAATAGAGGAAAAAAAAAGGCTGAGCAACTAGCCAACCATAGCAGAAAGCAATCACATAATTAAACGAGGTCTAAATGAAGTCTAAATGTCTAATATATCAAAAGCTGGGTGCCCAATTAACCAACATTACAAATAATTAGCAGTAAAGTCCTTCAAAACTTATCGTCCCCAGTCATATCGGACAAATTATCGCGATAAGTGGACGATTAATCGGACAATTTGATTTCTTATCACTCAACTCGGGTCGCTGACCCTTATCGGTATGCGCTGAGTGATAAGGATGATTTTTCACGATTTGAAAACACAAGGAGGAAGACGACGAGGAGCAGGGCACACCGCCGCGTGCGATCGCGAAGTATGTTAAAAGAGTAGTTGGGCTTCTGCACATGTATGTGGGCCAGTTGTTTAATGGCCCATCTCTCTCTCTGGGCTGAGATTTTTAGGGTGTTGTCCGATGATCCAATGGGCTTCCTTTTTACTCTGGATTCACGAGAGATGTTGTATACGGCAGAAGAGGTTTCAGCTTATGCAATGCCACAAGATGTCAGATGATTGTTGCATTGCAAGTTGAAGTTCAGGGGTAAACATCCACAAGTGTCTTAGTCTTACCAGCCCACTAGAACTTGACAGCAATTGATCATATTAGGCAATAAAGATAGGACCTTTAGCGCCAATATGAACTTGAAGCTCAATGATCCATCAAACCAAACACATGACCCCTATGGGTCAATAAATTAAGTCCAGCACTAATTTCATCGAACTTCCATATGCTAAAAGGCTCATTCTATTTTCCAGAACTAGTTTTTCCCCTTGAGTGAGAAGCACTGGAGGCACCAGCTCTTGACATCAATATGATTAGATTATTAGCATTTGATGCTCTCAAGCACTGCGGTACATAGCAAAGAAGAAAACTACAGAAATGCGCTTAACCTGATAACGACCCGACACCTTGGTCTTCGGGTGCAAGCGGTACCTTGGTCATGTCCTTATTATACATGTAAAATTCCATGTATATCTTTGGACTAGAGAAGCTTCGTAACACCTGGCACACCTCCTTGACCATGCTTTCAGTAACTGAATAATCAAACGTTACCATCATCTTTTCCAATACGGTCGCCCATTTGAATAGCTGCTTCACAAATGTAATCTCATGTCCAGACCCTCTCGACAAAGTGATTTCTACTTCTTGGAGGCAATTCAACAACAGTTGCTCGGTTCTCCAGTTTCACCGGTGGAAAAACGACCATTGTTCCCAAGTATTTGTCCCGGTTCAACTTTGGAACCGGCACAAATGCTTTTGGGGCGATATGGCCTCGGAAGGCTGTTTGCACCCCTCCTTTAGTCTCGGGTGGTAATACCACCCGGGACCAAAGCCCTGGCGTCCAACGGCTTCGAGCCGCAATTATTGGCGCCAGACTTTAGTCCCGGGTGGTATTACAACCCGAGACTAAAGGGTGAGCCTTTAGTCCCGGGTCGTAACACCACTCGGAACTAAAGTTTTTGTCCCATCTTTAGTCCAGGGTGGTAATACCACCCGGGACTAAAGGGTGCGCCTATATATCCCTGCCTCCCTTCTTTTTCCTCTGCCCGAGCCCACATTTTCACCCGAGAGCTTAAGAGATAGTTTGTGAAGAGCTAGCTAGTTCTTCTCCTAGGGAGGTGATGTCCAATTTTTTCGTCATCAATTTGTGAAGATTTCTCTCCTCCAAAGTGTTGCTAAGGTTTGATTCTTCATCCTTCCTTCATTTGTTATGATTAAATTTCGTTTTTATGATTAGAAATGGAGAAAATATGGATTTAGATTTTTAGGTGGTAGGAGGAGCTAAGAGATGATGTTTTCAGATGTTTTAGATTTAGCTAACATTGTATTTAGTTTCACATATTTTTTAAGCATAGTTTCACATAGGGATTAGAAAATGAGAAAATAGGTCTTATATATTATGTTTTTATATATAATAGATTTAAACATTCTCTTATTTAAGCATTGTTTTATATATATAATTACAGAGTAGTCCAGAATAACTATGGCAAGTTATTATGGTCACGGTGGTCGCCGTGGAGGTCGCCATGGCGGTGGTCGTGGAATCAGTTTTGATGACTGACCACCTTTGGCTCGTCGTCCAGGCATACACTTCACCCATGGTGTGATTGAGTTACCTACTGGTGATCGAAGCCAGGGACCTCTTCCCAACATAGTAATATTCTTTCGTTGTATAAATTTGATGTTTACGTAGTACACACGGATAATAATATTATTTTCATACAATGCAGGTTCTCAATCATTTGCAGTGGCTTGCACATGTTGTTGAAAATTTAGGTGGTACCCCTCTTGTTACACAATGCGCCATTGTCGGTCCAAACAATTGCATACAATTAAAAATCTCGTTTGACATAGCCGTTTGAGGACAAAATCACTCCTCGCTGTCTTCAGAACCCATCCAAATGGTATCGATTGTTGCGTGGGGTACCCCTGCACTAGTTAAGAGGACTTATGAAAGGACCGCCGTGCAGGCATGCTTACAACAACTAAACGCTAATGGGTATTTTGTGCCAGATTACTCTTATTTTCTAATAAAGTCACTCGAGGAAGGAGAAAGTGTCACCACGACCGCAGAGAGACTTTGTCGGCTAAATGAACATGACATGGTATGGAGCACTATTTAACTTTTTTTAATCTTCTTATTCAGTATTTTTAATGTGTCGTAATAACATTATTCTTAACTGTAGGATATGTTTGGTCAAACCTTTGCGGCAATGAGCTTTCATGCAATTCTAGAGCAAGTGATGGATGTTGTGGGATTTTCTTACACAGATTCAAATGCTATACAAACAAGAAATTGGAAGTATCAGGCTCATCTTTCATTTTACAGGCCATATCAGTTTTCCTCGCCACCACTGTTTGAAATTTATGGAAGTCCCTTTGACCGTAATTGTGAAGCTATAGAGAGTACATTGATCCATTCTCTGGCATATTTCGCTGAAGTTCTCGACTTCAAGATCGGAGACTTCAACTATATGGACTATCTAAAGAAGAAGAATGAAGTATGAAATATGTGTTGTGCATTGATGCACCTCTCTATCTTTGTTAAGACCGTACCTTAAGTATTCATGTATGAACTTTTTATGTTTGTAAGACCTTAATTAAGTATTGATGTACGAACTTTTTTATATTTTTTGTTAAGACCTTAAGTATTGATGTTAGGCCAGTGACTAATTTATTGGAAACCTTAATATTAGGGTTCTCACCTCCAAAGTATTGATTAAGCCTTAATATTAGCCTTTATCACAAATTTTGGAGACCTTAATATATATTAAACTAAAAAACAACAGGGTCATTGGGGGGCGACCCTTTAGTCTGGGACTAAAGGCCAGCCCTCCACAGCCGCAATGATTGGGGCCGGCCTTTAGTCCCGGGTGGTAAACCAACCCGGGACTAAAGGGTTGGCGGGGCCGCCTTCAGAGGCCTTTTGTCACGGTTGGTTTTACGAACCAGGACAAAAGGCCTCCCCTATACAAAATCGACAGCATGCTCCCTTCTTCTTCCCTGCCCGACCATTTTTCACCGAGAGCTCAAAGAGCAAGCTCCTCTCAGCTCCATGGCGCCTCAAACCTAGGGAGGTGCTGCCCAAATTTTTCGTCATCAATTTGCGGAGTTTTCTCACCTCCAAGGTGTTGCTAAGGTATTATTCTTCATCCTCCATTCATTTGTTGTGTTTAAATTTCGTGTTATGATTTAGAGAAGGAGAAAATAGAAATTTTGATTTAAGAGCTAGGAGATGAGGTTTTTAGTATACTTTAGATTTAGTAATAAGTAGTTATCATTTGTTATGATAATCTTCTATCATTCATTTGTACTAAGATTTTTTTGTTTTTATAAAAATTTTACTTTTAGCTAGCTTTATTTATTATTAGAGAAAATAGAATTTATTAATTTAGTTATTAGAAAATGAGACCTAGCGATAGTGTATATTTTTTATACTTAAAATTTATGCCACAATTAAGAAAATAGAACATTTGATTTAAGAGCTAAGAGATGTAGTTTTTATATTAGTATACTTTAGATTTGGTAATAAGTAGTTTTCATTTGTTATGATTATCTTCTTTCATTCATTTGTACTAAGATTTTTTTTTGTTTTTATATAAATTTTACTTTTAGCTAGCTATATTTAATATTAGAGAAAATAGAATTTATTAATTTAGTTATTAGAAAAGGATACCTAGGGATAGTGTTGTAGAATTAACATGGATATTTTGCACTTAATATGATGCAGATGAAGAGGCAATGGATGTACAACACCGACAGACGGTCAACGGAGTACATTACCGGCATGCATGGTTTTCTCGAAGTGGCGAAAAAAAACAAGGATGCGAGTGGGTTCATGTGTTGTCCATGCTCCGATTGCAGAAACGAAAGAGACTACCATGACCCGAGCACACTTCACCTCCACTTGTTGAAATACGGATTCATGCCGAACTATGTGGTTTGGACCAAGCACGGTGAAAGAGGGGTTGTAATGGAAGACGACGAAGAAGAGGATGAGGGTATTCCGAACTGGGCTGCAGGTCAAGCTTTTGCAGATACTTTAATGGAAGATGCTAACGAAGAACAGTTACCAGCACATGTTGACGGGCCTACTGATGATCTCAACCAGGTTCTACAGGATGCACAAAGGGACTGTGAAAATGAAAAAGAAAAGGCAAAGTTCCAACGTATGATCGAAGATCACAGAAAACCGTTATACCCAGATTGCAAGCCAGGTCACAAAAAGCTTAGTACTACACTAGAAATGCTGCAATGGAAGGCAAAACATGGTGTGTCTGATAAGGCATTTGAAGGGATGCTAAAAATTGTGAAGGACAAGCTTCCGGAGAACAATGAATTACTGTCCACCACATATGAAGCAAAACAGACTGTGTGCCCTCTTGGGTTGGAGGTACAGAAGTTCCATGCATGCCCTAATGATTGCATCCTATATCAAGGTAAGGATTACGAGAATTTGGATGCTTGTCCTGTGTGCAAAGCGCTACGTTATAAGATTCGGCGAGATGAAGATGCTAGTGATCTCCAGGGGCACCGTGACAAGATGAAGAAAGTTCCGGCGAAGGTTATGTGGTATTTTCCTATAATACCACGTTTGAAGCGTTTGTTTCGGAACAAAGGACATGCTAAGTTGATGAGATGGCACGCCGAGGAACGTAAGCAAGACAACCTGCTGAGACATCTGGCTGATGGGTGTCAGTGGAGAAAGATTGATAGAGAATTCAAGACATTTTCTGAGGACGGGGAAAGGAACATAAGGTTTGGTTTAAGTACGGATGGTTTCAATCCATTCGGGGAGTTTAGCAGTGGTCATAGCACTTGGCCTGTGACCCTATGCATGTTCAACCTTCCTGGTTGGATGTGCATGAAGCGAAAGTTCATTATGATACCGGTGCTCATCCAAGGTCCAAAACAACCCGGCAACGACATTGATGTGTACCTAAGACCGTTGGTCGATGAACTATTACTGCTATGGCGGGAAGAGGGCGTACGCGTGTGGGATGAGGATAGGCAAGAGAACTTCGATCTACGATCATTGTTGTTCATAACCATCAACGATTGGCCTGCCCTAAGTAACCTTTCTGGGCAGACAAACAAGGGATATCGGGCATGCACGCACTGTTTACATAGAACACAAGGTATTCATCTCAAAAACTGTAAGAAGGTCATGTATAACGGTCACCGTTGTTTCCTTCCAACTAATCACCCCTTACGGAAGAAAGGGATGTATTGGAAAGGGAAGGCTGACCATCGTACGAAGCCACCCCATTTTAATGGAGATGCCGTATTTGAGATGGTAAATGATCTAAGGGTAGTCTTTGGAAAGGGTGCCGGTAGTGAACCTGTTCCAACTGACGCCAACGGGCGTGCACCAATGTGGAAGAAGAAATCTAAATTTTGGGAGCTACCTTATTGGCGTAGCTTTGAGGTCCGACACGCAATTGACGTGATGCACCTTACGAAGAATCTTTGCGTGAATGTGCTAGGCTTCATGGGTTGTTACGGTAACTCGAAGGATACCAACGAAGCACGAGAGGACCTGAAAGAATTTCATAAGATTCCCAAAGTTCCGCGAGAGGGTGATGAAACTGATCCGGAAGAGGATGATGATGATGTTGATTACTTTGGTCCTGCTAGTTACACTCTCACCAAGAAAGAGAAGGAAAGTGTGTTTGATTGCCTGAACAGTATTAAGGTTCCGTCTGGCTACGCGTCGAATTTAAAGGGGATCATAAATATGAAAGAGAAGAAGTTCACAAATCTAAAGGCCCACGACTGTCACATGTTAACGACACAGTTGTGTTGAGGGGTGTTCTATCAGAGAATGTATGATTACTAGTCCTAAAGCTTTATGCATTTCTCAATGCAATTTCACAGAAGGCAATCGATCCAGCCAAGCTAGGAAAGCTACAGAATGATGCGGTTCAATGTCTTGTCGGCTTTGAGTTGGCATTTCCACCTTCCTTCCTCGATGTTACGACACACCTCCTGGTACACCTTGTGAAAGAAATTACTATTCTCGGTCCAGTATACCTTCACAACATGTGGCCTTTTGAGAGGTTCATGTCGATCCTCAAGAAATATGTTCTTAACTGTGCCCGTTCGAAGGAAGCATTGCTAAGGGATATGGAACTGAGGAGGTCATTGAGTTTTGTGTTGATTTTGTCGACACAATTGACTCGATTGGGCTTCCAGTATCACGACACGAGGGGAGGCTACAGGGAAAGGGTACCATCGGAAGGAAATCAAGTTTGAACAATAATATTGATTTGTTCCATAAAGCACACCTAACAGTCCTGCAACAATCATCACTGGTGACTCTGTATAGGATGGAACACGAGCAGATTATTGCTTCTCAAAATCGAACCAAATCCCCAGTTTGGATTGCACGCCATCACTTGGAAACATTTCCCTCATGGTTGAGTGAACAACTCATCGGAAACTCAATGATTCATCCACAACTAGCTTTGTTAGCCAGGGGACCTTGTAGCACAATTACAAGATTTCAAGCTTACGATATGAATGGTTACAATTTTTACACGAGAGCTCAAGATCGCAAAAGCACAAACCAAAATAGTGGTGTTCGTATGGACGTCATCGGAAAAGATGGGGGCAAGACCTGCTATTATGGTATCATAGAAGAGATATGGGAGCTTGAGTATAGTGCAATGAACGTCCTTCTGTTTTTTTGCCAATGGGTAAACCTGAATGGCGTAAAGAAAGATGAATATGGAATGACAATAGTGGACCTTACCAAGATTGGGTTCAAAGATGATCCATTCGTGCTTGCCAAAGATGTGCATCAGGTTTTCTATGTCAAGGATATGACTAGCATACCGAAGAATAAAAATCCCCAAGAAGCAGGACCACAAGAGGCAAAGCGTCACATAGTTCTTCCAGGTAAAAGAGTAATCGTGGGAGTCGAGGACAAAACAGATCAATTCGATTATTATGATCGGTTTGATGGCATGCCTCCATTCGCTGTCGAAGTTGACCCAAGCATATTGCTTGGACGTGAAGAGACACCATACTTACGTGCTTGAGATTAATGTCGTAATGTAATGATTATTGATCAAATCAATTGTGTAATGCTAATGTGATCAACTCTTTTATTGGTCTCCAACAAGTTAACGATTCTGAAGTCCATGCACTTGGCAGTGTTGTATCGGTCTCAAAATTTTTATGAAGCTTGAATATGTCATGTGAGTTTGACCCACCAAGTTTGAGATTTTTCTGAATTAATTTACTATTTTTTCGGTTTAATTGAATTTATGTGCGACATCACCTAGAAATTAAAAGTTGAGTTGAGAGCACCCCTGAAACGATCCAGAATGGAGCCAAACTTGACCACAAGTTCTCTTGTGCCGTAGGAGTGTAATTTATCTAGAAGCCAAATCATAATTCTTGAGTTATTGATGTGTAATTCACAATATTCTAGCTCCTTTAGCACGAAGAAAAAACTTAAAATACATTTAGTCATCAGGAAAATCTAAGATCTTGCATGAGCTAATATTTTGAGTGTAAATGACAACCAAAAAAATTTCAGACCATTTCGACATAGATGGAGTACACGTGCTTCACAAAGCTATATAGAACCTTTCATCGAACCATGTCTATACCACTTATGTCTTAACGATTCTGAAGCCCATGCACTTTGCAGTGTTGTATCGGTCTCAAAATTTTTATGAACCTTGAATATGTCATGTGAGATTGACCCACCAAGTTTGAGATTTTTCTGAATTAATTTACTATTTTTTCCGGTTTAATTGAATTTCTGTGCGACATCACCTAGAAATTAAAAGTTGAGCTGAGAGCACCCCTGAAACGATCCAGAATGGAGCCAAACTTGGCCACAAGTTCTCTTGTGCCTTAGGAGTCTAATTTATCTGGAAGCCGAATCATAATTCTTGAGTTATTGATGTGTAATTCACAATATTCTAGCTCCTTTAGCATGAAGACATCAAAGCGGGTAGATTGGTTCCTGACAGAGACATGGATGAGCTCACTTTGGCGCTCGGGAATCCGGAACACCCAGGACGTTGCAGGGGCAACGGGGTAGTTCTGTGGAAGTTTGCTTTCAAGGGAAGCGCCGACACCTACAGAAGCCGCAAAAGAAGAAGGGAGTGTGAAGAGGGGCGGTGGTGTGAAATGTTGGAGGAGAGACTTAAAGATCAAGAAGAACGTATGAATGCAGAGATTAAACGATGAGTGGCCGCCGCGGTAGCTCAGATCACCCCTGCCGGAGCACTGCCCCAAGCACCGGTGGATCCCGTCATTAGCCCTTCCGCTTGCAAAAGCAGTTGTGCTTCCACAGAGGCCCCCGAAGAACAAAGGGCGGCAAACCAAGAGGAAGTTCAAGTAGAGGACAACGAACGGTACCCTGTGGATGAACTCTGTCAGCGCACCGCATGTGAGCTGCACAAGCTGATCAGCAACATCACAATGACGGTATAAATCTGATTATACGTGCAATTATCTCAACCTTTGATGTATGTCTCAGGCATTTAATAACTTCATCATTTCTCTACATATATATAGGTGGCGTACGGAATGGCTTTAGCACATCTCCCAGGACGTACAAGCCATGGCATGGAGATTCCAGCTGGTTACACCTCAGTTGGTTTGGAGGAGATTGTTGACCCAAAGTTTAACGACATAGAGCTAGACATCCAAGGAGGTGACGGGGAAAGGACACTCCATGATGCGCTTCACAGTATCATATTGTGGCCCAAACATTACATCATAATACCTAACATGCCGCCACCGATCCCTCCGAGTGTTGTCGAGCAGCAGCCACTATCTCCCGGGCCGTCAACGATCCCTCTGAGTGTTGCCGAGCAGCAGCCACCATATCCCAGGCCGTCACCGGGCTGGTCGTTGCCGAATGATTGGAGCTCACCGTCTCCACAATGGGGGAATTCTCCTGCCGCGAGCGATGGCGATCGTCAGCAATCACCACCAAAGCAGCCTTCACCAAAGCCTACCAAGAGGCGGTCCCGATCAAAATCTACCGCGTCTATGCCCGTGCCAAATCCGGATCCCCCGAAGAAGAAAGGGAAAAAGCTGCCTGTTAAAAGGAAGCTGCCATATGACATGACAACATCAGAAAATGAGGCGGAGTGTGATAAGCAACTCAAGGCGTGGATTGAAGGGAATAAAGAGGCCGCTAGACAAAAACTGCTCAAAGAAAAGGAAGCAGAAAAGAATAAAGATCGTCCGCAGAAACTCAAAGCTTTCATAGAGAAGAAGGAAGCAGAAAAGAGACAAGAAATTATAAAACCCCTACTAAGTGATTATGACCGGTCGCTGCACAAGTCCCTAAAGAAGAAGAGACAAGGAGGCTCACCAAATAGTTACATCGACCAAGTACCAAGGTCGACGATGCCACAGGATTATAGGAAGAAGAAGAAGGCAACAGAAGCGTCGACGTCAACGAAAGAGCCTTCAACGAAGAAGGCAACACAAATGTCGACATCGGCGAAAGAGCCTTCAACGAAGAAGGCAACACAAACGTCGACGTCAGCGAAAGAGCCTTCAACGAAGAAGGCAACAGAAGCGTCGACGTCGGGAGTACAGACTTACGTCGCCTCTGACCTCACTGCAACTGAATGAGCTCTTGCACTTATGGACACAGAACAACTAGCAAATGTCATTCAAATGCAAGAAGCAACAGGGCTCCCACTAGAATATGTTCTCGGCCACGAATCACCTCCTCGGGACAAAAACTTCGTACCTAGATGGCACTACGAGCATGGGAAATCTTTTGTCAGGCCTGAGTTAGTGAAGAAACTCCCTACTCAGATGCGCAGATTGCATGACTTCTACATGAAGACGTCTAAGGCGGGCCTGGAGATGATTGGCATGCTTGTTAAAGCAGGAGATTTTGCTGGTGAAGGCAAGAAGTTGGTCTGGCTGCAATTCAAGGATGTTTATGAAATTTACCATCTTGACTCCTTGAATACCGATCTTGTCATGGCCTGGTGCCTGTAAGTGACGGTGCAATACATACCCTAATTAACAAATTAATGCATGCATACTCTAATTATTAACTTTGTCTTTCATATTCTGTAGCCTGGAAATGCATAACATGCGGAAGAATGGTTACCAACGAATAAGTTTCATGGACCCATCTTTAGTTAATCAAGATCAAGTAAAGCTCCAACCAGAAACAACATTCAAAACAATCCTAAGGACCTTGTGTAATTTGCATTACAAGGATTTGATACTTCTACCTTACAACTTCGAGTAAGTGTGATTACCATCTTAATTACTAAGGGTTCGCATTTCTAATTGTCTCAGTTAACATTATTTAGTTCTAATCTTTTGAGCTTCCATGTATATACAGTTTCCACTGGATTCTTCTCATAATTGATGTCAACAGAAGCAACATCCATATCTTTGATTCGTTGAGAAGAGATCCGAACAAATACTTGGACCTTCAAGATATGTTTCAAGAGTAATAATTCTATCCATATGTCCCCTTTTATGCAATAGTGTGCTTTTACTAATACTATCTAGCTCTAACTTTCATTATTTTCTGCCAGAGCTTGGGAAAAATTCAAGGCTGTCAACCCTAGACCATGGAGACCTAGAATAAACTTCTCTACAAATTTTTCGGTACGTAAACCAAATAACAACTTCAGCTTGGGCAAATTAAAAATGTATAACACTAATTTTTCATAATTATCTTATTCAATTTAGTGTATGAGACAAGAACCAGGGACACATTTATGTGCATACTATGTGTGTGAGTTCATTCACAATTTCTGCGAGGTAGACCCGTCAGATTATATTGTAAGTATTATTTTAAACCAATTAATAATACATTTTTTTCTAACCGCTTATATATTTAATTCTTGTGTGTAATATATTAAATTATTTGCACATTACAGAACAATATGATTAGGGACGCAATCATTGAGAAGGACCGACTCTTGGCGATTCAAGAAAGTCTCTGCGGATTCATAATGGACCAGGTGATTAATCCACAAGGCAGAAATCACTATGACGGTCATCCAATTCATAAAGTTTAATTAGCACCTCCGGTGGAACTTTAGACTAGAATTAGAATGAAACGGTATTTTGATGTATATACATACTACTTTCAGAAATACTATCTATGCTTTCGATGTAATATAATGTGTGTATATATTTATTTATAAGTTTATTCTCTTCATATAGTACGTATAGTAGACACGTATAATTAGTGCAAACATTTATACGTACACGTAAACTACACCCAAATACGTGAGAATATACGCGTATAACATTATTAGAACAATTAGAATTGAAACAAAAAAAATTCACAGCGGGATCTTTAGTCCCGGGTGGTATACCACCCGGGACTAAAGAGGTGGCGCACAGGCGCTGGTGTGCCCTCTCTTTTTGTCCCGGGCGGGGCTACCACCCGGGACTAAAGGGGTGGTGCACAGGCATTGGTGTGCCCTCCCCTTTTGTCCCGGGCGGGGCTACCACCCGGGAATAAAGGCCACCCTTTATTCCCGGTTGCCCACCCGGTAACAAAGGGGGGCTTTTTATCTCTCCCTTTTCGTCTCGGTTGGGCTTTAGAGACTTAAAGCCTTTACCAACCGGGACGGAAGGGTGTTTTTCCACCAGTGTTTTGTTGCTCGCCACATATGCAACCTGATGAGCATGCAGTTTGTGCCTGGAACAGGGTATTAACCTTTTAAGATAAACCGATATTGTTGGATGGAATATTAAAGACAGGAAATGAGAACAATATCAGATTGCCCAAATATGCAACCAAAGCCAAATATTTGCTCAAGGATCCCTCCTCGACATTAGTTTGAAGCCGACAGATTGCAGAAATACAATTGTTCTGAGCTAAAGAGAAAATGGTTTAGCGGATATGATTGTTCTGTCAATAATATTAAAGGAGATTTTCAATCCACCATAGGGCTTAGGTTATACAATGGAAGTACAGAAATTTCTACAGATTAGGGGCATTTAAAAAATTTCCAGTGGTTTCTTTTATGTGCCAACGCATGCTATTATTTCCTAACTCCTAATTCTGTTATCAAGATCAAGCCTCACATGCGACAATTCAATTAACTTGAACCTCACTGCAATTTATTATTTTTAATGAAACCTGCTGTGTATTTCAAAAATGCTGACCATTATTTATAAATAACACATGTTTTGCAATCCAAATAGTGGAACACTCAGTCAAAACTCAAGACATTGCCATTAGTATTACAAAATGAAAAGGGAAAATATTTGGTGGAAACCACCATCTCAGTGGAATCGTGAAAACCACTCTAAACAACACACTTAGACATCTCTAAAACATTTGAAACGATGCAAATTTATAATTTATCCATATATGTACTTTGTTGCAAAAGTTGAGATGCAAACTCATTATATAAAAAATCATATGAAAATGACAAAATTCAAATGCATATGCATTGGAATACACATGCTCAGAAATTTTGTCTTGTAGTGCACTTGCACTCCTGATTTGTCATTTTCGTATGAATTTTTCTACATTGAGTTTGTATCTCAACTTTTGCAATAAAGTAAATCTATAGACACACCACAAATGTGCATGGTTTCAACTTTTTTGAAAACTTTGAAGTATGAATTTGAGAGTGGTTTTCACGATTCCACCAAGATGGTGGTTTCCACCGAATATTTTCCCGAATGTACAAATGCAAACTGACCCACTACACTTGGGAGTAATGACACAGCTATGTATTATACATATACATGAGTAGCATCTAACAATTAGGAGACGCATCAACCATATATATTTAGAGCAGATAAGCTTTTGAAAAAAAAAGTAAGAATGCCACCTAAGGGCACTAACAGATCATGCCATGGTAAGCTAAGATATAGAAAAGCATACTAGATAAGCAAATGGTAGCTTTACCTCCATGTCAGTAGAACCCACCAATTTTCAGCTTTCTTATACCAGAACACATACTGAGAACATGAAATGCACTGGCCCCAAAAGCATGTCCGTTTGCCAAAACCGTCAGGTTCAAAAACATAATCTCAGGGAGCATTGTCATATCTTCCATCAATTAATCATAGTCATCTATGTTCTGTGTTTGGAAGTCCACCAAACAAAAAGAGAAAGAATTGTCATATGTGATAACTAGAAGGAAAGAGATAGCAACAATCCATGTTAAGTGGTTCTTACAAGCTGCCCATGTGTTGTTATAACTAAGTAACTAGTTAACGTACGACTTACACAAAATCCACCTTTGCGGTCATAAATAAAATTGCATGATAGTTTGAGGACCAGAGTGTCCGATGGTTAGTGGTTGGCCACTCCTTAGTGATGAGTGATTGACAACGTTGTGTGGACTGACGTTGTGTTCTATCTTGTGGACACGACAGCGAGCGCGTGAAGGCGGCATGGCATTCGTGGGCGGGAGAGCGAGACGGGGACTTCAGGTGTCGTGGCAGACGTGGACTCGGAGGCTTGCGACTTGTGAGCAGGCAGCCAGGGCCGGCTCAGCCTTGCCGCCGGTGGTGAGTGTGGCGGGGCGAGGTCGGGTACGACGGCCAGTGGTAAGCTCCCGCAAGGAAGGGGGATGTCTCAAGGACCGAGAATCCGACAGCGTGCCCGATCGGGGGCGTCGGGAGGGAGACGCAGCGACGGGAGATCGGGTCCGCGACGGCGAGCTCCTGAGATCCCATGTTCTTGAGGAAGAGGTGCTCCCACGCGGCGGTGCCGAGGCCCAGGCGGCGGCCAGCCGCCGTCGGGAGGTGCTCTCTCATGAGCTCCCCGGCACGTGGAGGCCGCGAGGAGGCGAGCCGGACGACGCCGACGTGTGGAGGCCGTCGACGAGGAGGTGGTGGAGGGGGAGGGACAGAGGAGAGGATCCGCATCGCGGGGCGGTGGCTCGTGGGTGGGTGGGTGGGTGGGTGGGAAGGGAAACAACAGTGGCAGGCATGCGGTAATGGGGAAGTTCTTTTTCTGCGATGTGATACGAGGAAGGGAAATTTGGGTGGACCCAGCGTGTACCGGGATAATAATTAAAATTTTGATATAATGAAATAATCTTTTTCATACTCAACATACTAAGTACAACCATGATTTCAAATAATGTGCATGAAGATCTGTGTGATAAAAAATCGTTAGCCATGTATAGGGTTGACAATTTTGCCCGCAGACGCGGATACCCGACCCGACGGGCAAGGGTACGAGCAAGAAATTCATCTGCGGGGACCGGTACGAGCAACAACCCTCAAAATGCGCATTACCCTCAAAATACACGGGCAAATTACTACAGTCGCGGATAATGCGCATTACCCGTTGAAATATAAAAACCCATCAAAATGTTAACTATATGAAGTGCCATATTTCCCAAGCCCAACAAAAATCACATACCTCTCCTATGCCCGCCGCCGTCCTCTCTCGCGCACAGCACACACAGCGGTGCATCTACCGGAGGGGCGGAGATCAGGGGCAGTTGCTGAAGCAACTGCAACTTAGGGGCTGCACACAACCTGAGCCATCCATTTTGCAGATGAACGGATTAGATCAGCTGCTACAGTAGCACACTACTGGTGGAAAAACGATCTTTGTTCCTACACATTAGTCCCGGTTGAATTTTGGAGCCGAGACTAAAGGTTTTGGGGCGACGTGACCATGAGTGGTAAGAGAGCTCCGACCCTTTAGTCTCGGTTCGTAACACCAACCTAGACTAAAGGTCCGAGACCCTTTAGTCTCGGTTGGTGTTACGAATCGAGACTAAAGGACCCCTTCAGGAATTTCCAAATTTTTTTTGACGTTGGCGTGCTCCTCCCCCCTTTTAGTCCCGGTTGGTAATACCAATCGGGACTAAATACCCCTTTTAGTCCCGGTTGGGCACCCGGTAAGAAAAAAGGGGGTCTTTTGTCTCTATGAATTAGTCTCTAGAGGTTTTTAGAGAGATATTGTTGTTACCAACCGGAACCAAAAGACCATTTTTCCACCAGTGCACATGCCACCCGTGAATACTGATGGGACCGGAGGGCGGACTCCGGAGGCAGCGCCCGGGCAGGGCGCACGGCGGCATCTCCTCGCACCCACTGGCCGGCCGCCTGGTCCGCCACCCCATTGAGGCACCGCTGGCCCGCTGGGGTCGGCTGCCGCGTTGCTGGTTGCTGAGCTTGCTTTGCATTGGATAGGCGAGGCTAGAAAGGGCATATCGTTTGGAATGTTTGCCTCGCTTGTCTTGCTCAGCACAGCACCGTTTCTCCCTCCCAGTTTGTTAGAGCAACCTGCAGGCAAGAAAACAAGGTGGAGCAGGTCTTGGTTCTTGTGAGGTTCGAGGGAGGAGTTCGATTTGACTTGCGCTAAACTCGACCCCATACACAGACATTTGATTTTCGCCTTCGCGGAGCTCGATTTTTAGCGTTGCTGAACTCCATCTGGGCGGAGTCTAGATCGATTGAAGGTGAGGTGGATCTGATTTTGGTCTTCCGAACTTCGATTTGGAAATAACTGAGCTTCTAACTGTGGTGTTGCTGTCCGCTGTGGGCACGCGAGCGCAGAAGGCCAACCTTTTGCAGCGTTGGAGAGCTGATTCGGCTCTCCCGCACGAGCAAGAATTTGGCCCATGTAGGGAGCTCTCATCCAGACTAATGGGGAGGCCTACAACCGGAGGAGCTTGACGGCATGGCGGCGTCGAGGAGTTTCAGTGTGGCACCACCGCCTCTCACCTCATCTGCCTCCGCATCCATGGAGGAGGAGGAGCTTCGCGGTGGAGGGCAAGATCCTTTGCTTCGGCGCTCGGAGGCCGCCTCCTCGCCTCTACTCTGCTCCGCGTCGCCGCCCATCCCCGACTCCGACAGGGGTCGGTTCTCTGCTCGACGACGGTGGCTGCTCCGCCGCGACGAGGATCCGCATCTAGGGGAAGAGGAAGGGATTTTTTCGATGCGAGATGTCACATACAAATTTGGGTGGACCCAGCGGGTATGGTGGGTGGGTACAACAGGAGCGGGTGAAAAAAGAAATAGTTTTTTCAGAAACGCTCCCCAAATTACGATTTTTATAGTTGTTCCATTTTTTTTGTCATCATGCAACCTGACGGGTGGGTCCGGCGTGAGGGGTACGGTGAGCCCGATTTAGGTGAGAAAAATTTTCAATTATTTTCGCTCCTTATAGTATAGATTATTGGTGATGGACATTTTTTTCATTTGCCATAACATTTGGGGAGTTCCCAAAAGTCAAGATTTGCCAAACAAATTATACCAAACTATTGGAATTGTTTGTAGCTGACCAAACCAAAGTAGTTCTGCTTTTTTTTCTATTTGAAATTGTTCCATTTTCTGCAATTTCCAATCTATAGAAAATTACAAAATTACACACGGGAAAAGTTTTTTTTTACTATCCTCATTACCTCAATGTCCACTTTCAACCTGTAAACAAAATTTGTGCTCGACATATATCCCCCAGAACTATTTAATTAAATTCGTCCGTTCTACATAAATGCGTAACATGCATGGAGGAACTGTATCTTTCTCGCAATACCATTGCTGCGTGCTACATCAACAACCTGGGATACCTGAAAACTAGTCTCCCATTGTTGCCTCTTCCACGACGTGACTCTACTCTCCCTTGTCCTCTCCAATGACATGGCTATACACAGTTGTCGTACGTGCCGCGCCGCAGACATAGAGGCCTGCAGATTTTGGCTCCGATTGATCCTCCAGTTCCTCTCGCCATCGCGTGGTTCAGGTCCACTAGCGCGTGAGAAGATCGAATTGACCGAGACCGCAGAGGCCAGGCAAGCCGCAAGCAGCTTTGGGAAGAGACGACGTTCCAGGCGGAAGCTAGCTGCCAGCGTGGATCGCCATCCCGTCTCGTGGTCCAGAAGATAAGGGGCGCCGCTAAGTGCCGACACGTCGGGCCGGGCGAGATAAGGATAGGCCAGCCTGGCTGGGAGCGAACAGTGGCCACTACTGCCACATCCGGCCATGGGAGCCGCTGCATATATACATATATGTATATATGCCGCCGGTGGGGGAGCCTATACAGGGACTCGTGTGCTTCTTCTTTTCCTTGGTTAATACTAGTAATAAGCATATACTAACACTACTAACACTAGCTTGTAAGCCATGGGGCTGACCGTGATGGCCTCCTCGGCCACCTCAGTGGCTCCATTCCAGGGGCTCAAGTCCTCCGCCGGAATCCTCACCGTCAGCCGCCGTGCCAGCAGCACCGGCTTCGTCAGCAACGGCGGAAGGATCAGATGCATGCAGGTAATATAATCGATCGATCTAGAGACTGGAATTCTTGCTATTGTTCATACAAATAAATAATGCAACTCATTAGCAAGTCAATTACGAACTGATCTATATGAAGTTGTGGTTGCATGCTCCAGGTGTGGCCGGCGGAGGGCAACAAGAAGTTCGAGGCCCTGTCGTACCGCCAGCTCTCACAGCGGAGCAGGTCCTGAAGCAGGTCGACTACCTGATCCGGAACAACTGGATCCCTTGCCTTGAGTTCAGCAAGGTCGGGTTCGTGTACCGTGAGAACAGCAGGGATCCCTGCTACTACGACGGGCGCTACTGGACCATGTGGAAGCTGCCCATGTTCGGCTGCACTGACTCCACCCAGGTGTTAGCTGAGCTCGAGGAATGCAAGAAGGCCTACCCCGACTGTTTCATCCGTATCATTGGCTTCGACAACATCAAGCAGGTGCAGTGCGTCCTGTTCATCGCCTACAAGCCCCCGGGCAGTGAGTAGCTAGACCGACCGGCAGCGCCATATAAAAAAGTTATTACACGGCAACCATGAAGTGTCTGTTGGGTTTTTTCGCTTCATGAACCTGTATTTTTGTTTCGTTGCTTGCTTCTGATGTATCCATGGCATACGTGCGATCTCTCCCCCTAACCCTACTACACAACTATCAATCGTTGGGTGAGGAACATGCAAATGCTAGCTCCGGCTATGATATGTAAAATGGATAGACCAAGATAATCACTGTATTAATTACTGGCATTTTTGCCTAATTTTTGTGTATCTTTGCTCAAACATACAATACATGTCCTTTTTAATACCCCAGTCAGATTTGAAATTTGAAAACATGCATGTCAAAGGTATCCCGTGGGAAACATTCCATGCTTCAGCTTTTGGGTCTAGCACATATAACAGACTTGCTGAACTTGTGAAGGAAAAAACACAAGGATCATGTTTTATTTTGTCCCCGGTGTGTATTTTGTAGAAAAACTGAAAAGGGTGAGTCCAAACTAATCTCGGCGTAACCCAGCTTGAATATATAGGACTACCTTGTAGTCTGGATATGACAACTGAAATATATCTGATAGTCTACCATAATATTACTCTGTCCTCAGCCACGTTCACTACACGGCTGTTTTGTGTCACACGTTCCGCTTCACGACTCATGGTGTGGAATCTGATTCCTTTAATAATATAACCATTGTATTTCACACCAAATTTGCTCGGTTTGCTGCCAAAGCTCTGACATTTGCCGTTACATCTGCTCCATCGCCTAAGATAACCTGTGTACAACGAAAACATTATATTCATTGCTTCTATTATTGCCGTGTCAAATTCACTGCAAATTCAGCTGTAATTACCTTTTCCTCCAAACCAGTCGGCAAAGTGGTCATTGATGAACTTATTGACGCTTTTGACGGTCGAACACACGAGTGCGTTGGATCGCACGGTAGTCAAAATCGCATCTCGTCGAAGTCCCGGGCACGGGCCGGTCTAACCGCCCATGGAGGGCGGTCTAACCGCCTTGGTCAGAGACATCGGTGAAAACCTAAGATCGCTGTTCCGGGAGGGACCCCGTCGGGAGTAGCGCGCCTAGGGTTGTTCTAAGGTCGGTAGGCCACTTAGAATGCCCTAAATCGCCGTAGAGACGAAGGAAGCAAAGGGGTTGGAAACATAGGGTTTAGAGATAAAAAGTTGATAAATGTTTGATTGATTGGGTGATAGGTCCTCAATCGGCCGTGGCCCTTCATGATATAGGGTGCGGAGGTCTAACCCCGCAAGGAAATCCTTTACAACTCGAAATCTACTAGGACTCCTCAATTTCAGTTGGACTCAGGGGAGGGCAGTCTAACCGCCTGGGGCACGCGGTCAGACCGCCTGGGCCCTTTTCTGGACCGGCTACATGGATAGGCGGTCTAACCTCTTAGGTGGGGCAGTCTAACCGTATGTGTGACGTGCAGATCTTCCAGAAGTCATAACTCTCTCATCCGGACTCCGATTTGGACGTTACATATATGAATCTTGATCTACTCGACGAGGCCTATCCAATGGTGAAGTCCAAATTGCCTTTTGAGGACTTTGACCAGGGCGGTCTAACCGCCCTAGGGACGAGGTCTGACCTCCTGTTGCCAGACCGGCTACAGGGAGCGCGGTCAGACCTCCTGGTACCACGGTCAGACCGCCTGGTCCAGCCTGATCTGGCTTAGCTACCAATTTTGAGTGTCAACATATGGCTCCCCTATTTTTTAGTAAAGCTTGCGTATTAAAATAAAAATCTAAGGTCGATATAACACTTTCCACCGACCATTTTGTCCTAAGGGCGATTCTCATCGAAACCGGCTGTATCTTCTCAATCGTCTTCAAGATCCATGTGCTCCGGAGAAGAACTGTAATCATTGAGTTACTCATCGTCTTCTAAAGTAGGCACTGATGACACCTCATTGTCACAAACCATTTGAATCGAAGAAGCAACACTAGGCGATATCTCTGGACTAGCCGGTCTAACCGGCCCATCATCCGGTTTGACCACCACAGTCAATCTGACCGTCTCCTTCACCGGTTTGATCGGTTTTGCTTGGTTGTCGGTCTTGATTCTCCACTCCGTCCCTTGCGGCACCATGGGTCTGTAGTTATTGAACATCTCATCCCTTTGCTGCTCCAGCTCTTTTTCTTTCTTCTCCCGAGACCTCAGTCGTTGAAGCTTCCTCCTTTGAGTATGAGTCAATCCGGGAGGACACCATCTTGACAAAAAGTATTTAGAGTTAGAACCACTTCCACTGCCCTCATGATCATTAGCAGCAACAAATCCCTTCTGAGTAGGTGTCATAACTTGATTGCTTAGCACAACAGGTCCTTCACCACTTTTCTCAACGGGAACGTGCATCGTCCCAATTTGAATGACGTCTTGACTAGTAGTCCTCTTTGGGTTGACATCCATCTTTTCAACCTCCTCCTCTCTGATCTTGGGCTTGTAAACTTGCTTCAGAGAAGATTGAGCAAAATTTCTGGGTAGGACAGTCTGACCTCCTACAGGGGGCGGTCTAACCGCATCAGCCTAGTGATTCTGACCAGATTGATGTCCAGATGCCAAACGGACTTGAGTATATCGTGAAATCTTGTCCAAGGTTGATTTTCTTGGTCCTCCCCATCTAGGATGAAAGGATTGGTGATATGGCACCCACATTATTCCATTATTATCATAGATCGGGAGAGGTGGATTTGAACTTGAAGATGCCCATGAAGAAACAAAGTGCCCCCCGTGCTGGGATGATTCACTTCTGAACCTTGTTGCTGCTCGTGGAGGCGAGGACGACCTCTCTTGATGTATAGGTGACCTCATCCTTTTTTTAATGGCCGATCACCTGTAACGGCCTTTTGCTTAGAATATTTGTTGAATAGCATATCAAATGTGACCTTTGGCTTTGAGACACTTCCCTGATTCTTTGCCACATTAAGCTTCCAATTCCCAACTTCTGGTCGCTTCAGTTTTAGCATTTTTGGATGACCATTGGCAGGGGCGGTCTGACCGCCCTCCTTACGCGGTCTAACCGCCTGGACCTGATTAGGCTCAAACGGTCGCTGAGAAGATGGAGCGGACGACCCTTGCCCCTCATGTCCAGAAGCTTTCACAGTGATCCTAAATGTTTCTCTACCATTAGGGGTCATCTCATAAGTAACTTCTCTTTTTAGATCTTTTCCTCTCAAATCGGGTCGCTCTTCCCCGACCACCACATTTTTTCCTTTCGTTGCTTTGACTTGATGCGGCCGAAGTAGAACCTTAAGCTGCTGCAACTCCATGGTGTTGATAGGAAAAGGATGCTTGTCCACTCGTTTCTCATGAAACATCAAATGACCTTCGTTTATGGCCGATTGAATCTGACGACGAAACACATTGCAATCATTAGTAGCATGAGAATAAGAATGATGATATTTACAATATGCACGTCATTTTATCTCATCAAGTGGAGGCATGGTATAAGATATCTTAATATTTCTAAGTTTAAGTAATTCATCAAAAATTTGATCACCCTTAGAAACATCAAAAGTAAATTTTAATTATTCTTGCCGACCTTTACTAGCCGGCTTAAGTGATGCACAAGAAAAAGATTTATCTTCAGAAGGCCATACAAATTAAGCACTATAGACTTCATTTCAAATTAGTAGAAATATAATCAATCACATTAATATCAGACCGATGAGACTCAAGTTTTTCATTTTCTTTATTCAATTTCAATTCTTGTGTCATGCCCCTCACAAGAACAGAATCAAGCGAATAAAATCCACACCTTCTAATCTCTCTCTAAAAGCAGATATTAAACCTTTAGCAACAAGATTAGCTAGGTCGGAATCAGAAAGTGACAAATTAAAACAACGGTTTTTAACCTCTTTAAAACGCTTAATATAATTAGAGACTGTTTCATCTCTACTTTGTTTAACTGATGTCAAATTTGTCAATTTTAGTTGATAGTCCCCACTAAAAAAGTGATCATGAAATTTTTGTTCTAATTGATTCCAAGAATCAATAGAGTTAGGGGCTAAAGATGAAAACCAAGCAAAGGCAGTACCCGTTAAGGACAAAGAGAATAAACGCACTTTCAAAGCATCAAAGGTACTTGCTTCACCTAGTTGAGCAATGTATTGGCTTATGTGCTCCCAGGTTGTACAATTATCCTCACCACTAAATTTAACAAAATCAGGTACACACCAACCAAGGGGATAAGGCATAAGATCAAACTCAGCTTTATAAGGTTTTTGATATAATTTAGAATTACCCATATCAATGTCGAGTTTGTTCACCAAGCTAGCTACTTCTTCCTTAAATTCAGCAAATTCATTCATAGCATCTAGTTGGGATTGCATTGTAGCTGACATATCAACTCTATTCACAAGAGGTGGGTTACAATTTGAAACAGTCATCATCTGACCGGATGAGGCGGTCTGACCGGCCATAGGGGGCGGTCTGACTGGGGTCGGTTTTGGTGATGATGATTGTCCCAAATAAAAACCAGTCGGCATGGCATATGCAGGTGTCTCAGTTGAGGTTCCTGACGTTGCCGACAAGCTTGTTTGTAACACCCCTTGTGAATCTAATTGAGGGATAAAATGATCGGGAATATTAAAATTACTACTTTCACCCTCTACTTTTTCTAGGCGAGTAATCATACTAGCAACCTGACTATGTTGATTACTAAAAGCACGATCGAATTTATCAGACAATGCAGCAAGCTTTGCAGATATATCAGATTCAGGGTTGCTTATAGTGGTGATTACCTCAACCTTGTTGTTGTTCAGCTTGATCGCCGGCAACTCGAAATCTTGAGCTATCGTCACCTTGCCTGAACGATCTTTTTTGGCGTGGGAGAGGAATTGCTGCTTGATGTACTCTTGAAGCTCTGCATACTTCCTCTGATCTTCTTTGCTGAGTTCTTCAATGCTTGACATGATGACATTTGACAAAACGGTTATAAAACCAGATTTTGGGTTCGGTCCCCAGCGGAGTCCCCAAAAGTGTGTTGACGCTTTTAACGGTCGAACACACGAGTGCGCTGGATCGCGCGGTAGTCCAAATCGCACCTCGTCGAAGTCCCGAGCATGGGCCGGTCTAACCACCTATGGAGGGCAGCCTAACCGCCTTGGTCAGAGACGTCGGCGAAAACCTAAGATCGCTGCTCTGGGAGGGACCCTGTCGGGAGTAGCGCGCCTAGGGTTGTTCTAAGGTTGGCAGGCCAGTTAGAACGCCCTAAATCACCGTATAGATGAAGAAGGAAGCAAAGGGGTTGGAAACATAGGGTTTAGAGATAAAAAGTTGATAAATGTTTGATCGATTGGGTGATAGGTCCTCAATCAGCTGTGGCCCTTCATAATATAGGGTGGGGAGGTCTTACCCGCAAGGAAATCGTTTACAACTCGAAATCTACTAGGACTCCTCAATTTCACTCGAACTCAGTGGAGGGCGGTCTAACCGCCTGGGGCACGCAGTTAGACTGCCTGGGCCCTTTTCCGGACAGGCTACAGGGATAGGCTGTCTAACCTCCTAGGTGGGGCGGTCTAACCGCCTGTGTGACGTGCAGATCTTCCAGAAGCTATAACTCTCATCCGGACTCCGATTTGATCTACTCGGCGAGGCCTATCCAATGGTGAAGTCCAAATTGCCTTTTGAGGACTTTGACCAGGGCGGTCGAACCGCCCTAGGGACGAGGTCTGACCTCCTGTTGCCAGACCGGCTACAGGGACCGCGGTCAGACCGCCTGGTACCACGGTCTGACCACCTGGTCTAGCCTGATCTGGCTTAGCTGCCAATTTTGAGTGTCAATAGAACTTCTCGTTGGAAGAAGGTGTCAAATTGCGCCTCTCCTCATCCAAGAATTCTTTACCACAATAGGCATATCGGTATGATTTCATCAATTTAAGTGAAAAGAAGCACATGAGGTAGCAGTATACGAACTAACCTGCGAAAATCATCAAGTTCATCGCAATATCGCAAGACATCGATGAGCCTGAACAAGAAGCTTCTTATCAAGGTTGATAGCAGTACTACTTCCAATTGGTTCACCGGCACTATCAAACAAATACATGTCCCTTTTTTCATTACAAGGTTCAAGATTCCTGGATGGCCTTGTAAAACGTGTTGTTCCATCTAAAAATCTAGAACAAAAGGTCAGGAACTCCTCCATGCACCAACCTTAAGCAATTGATCCTTCTGGGTGAGCTATATACTTCACAAGTGATTTCAAAGGAACAAAAAACCTAAAAGCAATGATGGACACATGTAAGACGTAATAATTATTGCTAATCATAATGAAAGTTAAATGTTATTGCATACCTCTGCATGGGGTACATCCACCGATACTACACTGGTCCACCCAGCTTAACTTTTTCTACCAAATGCACCATCAATTGCACATTAACAATAGAGAATATGATGGAAGGAAAATTTTCTCCATATCACAGAGTGTCCTCACAATACTGTTTTGTAGCTCTTCTAGTTCTGCCACATCTATCACCTCCGAGCACAACATCTTCAAGAAATTTCCTAACTAAATGACAAATTTGATGACTGTTGGTGTTCCTTAACCACAACACTAGGTGCCGTAATAGCGTGAGCATGTAAGAAACTCCCGGGTACACTGACGAGTGCGAACGAATCCGCAAGCGCATGGATACACCATTGTAGCACTTCTCCCTAGGAGAATGAGTATTCCTATCGGGTTTCATTCCTAGGACGGAGGGTAACCAGAGAGGGTCTATCCAAGGACACCAGCTTCCGCTGGGGTAGGTAGGGATATGAGAAGCACTTTCTTACGGGACTTAGCTCTCGAGATGGATCTGTCCGCTATTAGTCCTCCCCCGTGGGGCGCCAGCCCATCCTAACTTTTTAGGGAGAGGCCAATGTGCTGGCAACGGGGCCCGACCGGTACGCAGGCACGGAGGGTTCCAAAAGGGTCCAACAGGCTATCACCACTGCGGCCTACCTCTATCGTTACGCGAAATGCATGCGGTCTTCGTAGGATAACCAGAGCCCAGACACCACGTCTGCACCCCTGATAACTACTATAGTGCAGTAACGTCTGTCGATCCGCTAACAACACTACAGCAACCCGTACAAATATGGAACCACGAACTAGAGAGAGAACGGAATCAAATCATACTAGTCATCGAGCTACGGAGCAGAAAAAAAGCTATGGATGCAAACAAATGAGATACATCAGACTTACTCAGCTAAACAGGATCAGAGCATGCAAACAGGTATATGAACTACTGATCTAGCTCTAAAGGATCGAAGCCTTGTGTCATGAAGAACACAAGCCTCTAACTTATGGACGAGCTAAGAACACAAGAACAAATCAAGCATGCATGATGTCCACTATAGTCTAAATAAGAAATGCTGAAATACTCATTTTGATCTAAATGAAGAACGAGCATCCACGAGGACATCAACTCACTCCTCACTCCTACTCTACCTCTCAACTAATCTTAGTCTAGATCTCTTCTCAACACCATTCTACCACATAGAGGTGAGAATCACCTCACATGGGCAGAATTAGAGAGAGGGAGAGAGAGCTACACAAGAGAGAAGTGGAACTTGAGAGCTTGGTGGTGTGTGTGAAATGAGGCCCCTCCCCCTCTATTTATAGACAAGGGAGTGGCTTGCTTCAGGGCTCCAAGTGCTCCAAAACACCCCGGGATGTAGCCAAGGACCAATGGGAGAGCAACACGTGGAAGGGGGAGATCAACCGACCCTAGGTCGGTTCAGCCGATCCTAGGGTCGGCCGAAGCTCCCGGCCGGCCTTTTGGCCTGTGCTTCCTCTAGCTCGCTTCCATGTGGGCCCTAGTGCCCCTCCTCCGTGCATGGTGCGTTTCCTGGTGGTTTAGTTGGCAAAGTGGGCCCATGGATCCATGTGATGCTGACATGGCAACGTATGATTCATCGAGAGTTCTTCACGTGGATTTGTGACATCATGGATCCAAGAGAATCCATGTGGCAGCCCCTGATTGGCCAGCATTTGAGTGCCTTGGATTGGAGTGGAGTGAATGTGCATGGGTTCCTCTCATTTCTCATGCTAAATACCTGCATTCGAATAGACATCGACACTGGTGGAAAGTGTTAGTTCAATCTCCTATTCTAGTGTGGATGTGCAATTCATGCTTCAATTTGCAGGAGTTGACGGCCATAAAAATGGTACTTATCAGCCGTCAACAATGACATTTTGGTAGGGTAGCAGGATCAAAGAGCAATAGGAAGAATGTCATGAAGTAAAATATGATTATCATGGCTTTTTAATCCACTAAATTTATGATCTTTCATGCTCACATACCTAGAAATGTTTGATGCATACCCATCAGGGGTTCAAGAGGTTCTTAATTGCTAAGCAAACAATCTCCTTTTGGTCTCTAGACAAAGTAAAAGGCGCATCAAGATTTGTTCTTTTGCCTTCATCATCTCCATCGGATGAAAGATCCTGTCGAATTCCAAGTTCAACTAAATCTAGTCGTGCATTAGTGTCATCCTTTATTTTTTGACAAATATCCGACACAGTTGCAATAAAGTTGTCACATGCATTTTTCTCTATGTGCATTACGTCTAGATTGCGTCTAAGCTTGTTGCATTCCCAGTAGGGCAACTTAAAAAAATTGAACTCTTTTTCAACCAATCTTCTGGCTTCTTCTCCTCCTTACCTTTGCTCACATATGATTGCTTCTTCTCCTCCTTACTTTTGCTCATATCTGATTGCTTCTTCTTCTTTTCCTTACCTTTGCTCACATCAGATTGGATATTTACTCCTTGTCTTTTGCACTTACGTTTTATATCACTTTCTTCTTCTTGCCTTTCTTCTTCTCCTTCTTTGTTCCTTGCCCCTTTTTCCCAAACTCAAACTCTTTGCCTTCTAACATTTTCAAAATAGCAATGCCATCCATAGTTTCAGGTGCAAGTTCAATCTCGATCGAGCCATCAAACTGGATCTTTTGCCTCTGGTGTCTGATTTGTTGGCAACCGTCAATAATGGCCCATATAGCACATCTTCTTAGTTTTTTCAAATAAAAATGTTCTTGTTTTTGGACCACATGATGAACATGCATATCTACCACTTGTCGTCCATCTAGACAGGTAAGCTAATGGAAGGAAATAATTTATATAGTCCACATTAGTGCAGCTCGGAGTTTGAACTCCTTTTTCGAGGAGCCATCAAATGTTTTTAATCCTTTCCATAGCTCTAAAACCTCATCAATCAAGGTGAGTCTTTAAGACACTTCGCTACCTTCGCAAAAACTTAGAACTTTTTCTATGCAGATCTGCAATGCCTCATGGTAGGAATGGTGAATCCTAGTAGCGATGGAAAGATGGTTGTATCACCACCTCTCTGCTACGAGACGATGAAATAGAACGATGAGGTCAGTTCTCTAGTTGAGCCTCTATATTTTCCTCTGTCATCCTAGGGATGGGGGTTTCTGGATTTGGAGATCTGGTAGACTGATGAACATATATATTAGATTCAAATTTCATCATACCCTTAGATTTGCACTCTGATTGGTATTAGAAGTTGATAGGATATAGACAATTGATAGGCGTTAGATTCAGTTAGTTTTCAATTTGCATCATTTTATGGATTGGTAGGTTCTTGTATTTTACTAGCTTCTTAGAGGTGCTTCAAGCCACTAGTATCGGTGGATTGGGGCCTGATGATGTTGATTTTATCCTTGTGGGTCCTAATAACAAGTGCGAGCATGGGTCTGCTGACCTTGTGAGGTATAGTTGGTCATTTCACAACCCTGGGTGTCAGTATAAATCATATAGCGAGGTGAACAATAACTTGTTTCAATTCCAATAAACCTTACTTGTACTCCAGATGTTAAGAGTTGTAAATGGAGAATTGTATGAATGTATATGTATTTCGTGTCTGTAGTTTGAAGAAAAAATAATGTGTGTCGCTTATGTGGATTGATCATAAATGGGATGCTATGAAGCAAGGTCATGGAAAGAAGAATGCACAAAGGCTAACATGAAGTTTGAAGCTACTGTTGCTGAGCTACAGAAGGTGAAGGGACATATGCAACAAGTCACATGTGTGATGGAGATGTTGAAGCAATCAATATAATAGGATATTGACGAGGTCTAGCACACCACTGATACTTCTAATGATGAATGGTTATATGGGCATAAATAAGTACTCTATCAGTTGTTGTCCAAGCTGAGAAAGGTTACATGCACAACATCTTGAGTTACACTACAAATGGTTCAACTTTTCATGCAAGTCTGTACCAATCCACCAGTATTCGTGGTGCATGATATACATGGTTGGAAGCTCCATCAAGTCAAGATTCCAACGTGTCACACCTGTTTTCCGAAGAAAACCAAGTGATAACTATATGTGTGCCAGGATCTAGTTTCATACATATAGTGACATCATTAGTGAATAACAGAAACAATATCACGTAAAGAAAGAGAGATTATCAGAGATTTACAGCGGAATCCTGGGAAACAAAGGCTCCAAACTTCACAGGCAGTCGACTGGGAGTTGTGTACGCCTAGCACCATCTTCTGGACATCATACACCTTCTTCTCTTCTTCTTCTTCTTCTTCTTCTGAGCAGTGGTTTAGCAAGGATGAGTACACTTATGGTTGGTACTCAGCAAGGTCACAAAAGTTAACTAGAAAGCAATTTAAATCCATCTTCAAGAATATTAATTGCTCCTCCTTTCCCTCAGAGTGCTGATCTCCCTTTCCCTATTGTGCAATACGCTGATGATACCATCATCACCATGCAAGGAGATGAACAGCAGCTGCTTGTGCTTAAAGAGATTCTGCAAAAAATCACTTTGTCTAGAAGATTGAAGGTTAACTATCATAAATCATGTCTAGTACCAATTAACATTGACAGTCATAAGGCTGAAATGTTGGCTGCCTCCTTTGGATGTATGGTGGGCTCTTTTCCTTTCACATATCTTGGCCTCCCCCTGGGGCTCACTAAGCCATTAGTTAAAGATTATGCTCCCCTGATATGCAGAGTGGAAAGAAGGCTTGCTGCCTCATCCCAGTTTCTCTCTTATGCTGGTAGGCTACAGCTTATCAACTTTGTTCTTTCCTCTCTACCAACATATTATATGTGCTCTTTGATGCTTCTTGTCACTATCATTGAGGTGATTGACAAGTACAGAAAGAATTGTCTATGGAGGGGAAAGGACTTCAATCAAAAGAGATATAATCTTGCTGCTTGGGACTTGGTTAGGAAACCAAAAAACAAGGGAGGACTAGGGGTGATTAATCTCAGTGTGCAAAATGATGCCCTCCTTCTGAAACAACTTGATAAATTCTACAGGAAAGCTAATGTTCAGTGGGTCACTCTTATTTGGAATAAATACTATCAAGGTCTAGTTCCTCACCTTGCTCGAGAGGAAGGGTCATTCTGGTGGAAGGACATTCTTAGGTTGTCTATAGGGGAGTGGCTGTTTGCTATCCATCCATGGGGGGATACAGTTGCCTTTTGGGAAGATATTATCAATGGCTCCCTGCAGACTGAAATCTTCCCGAACCTTGCTGTCTACGCTAAGGATCCTAAGGCCTCCCTTTGGAAGCTTAGGCAGGAAGATGATCTGATCAACTGTTTTCATATTCCGATGTCGAGAGCTGCCTACAATGAGCTCCTGCTTTTGCAGCAGTATTTTGACTCATTGCCTTCTGCTGAACTCTGTGGAAAGGACTCCTGGCACTTCATCTGGGGTCAGCAAAGCTATGCCTCAAGCAAGTATTATCAGTACCAGTTCAAGAATTTGCAGCCTAGCAAAGTGGTTCTTTGGATATGGAAATCAAAGTGCACTCCTACAGTTAAGTTCTTCACCTGGCTCCTGCTTAATGACAGGCTTAACACAAGAAATGTTCTGAAGAGGAGAAAAAACATCTTGAAGAAGGGTATAATTGTGTGATGTGTCAGGATGGAATTGAGGAAACAACTGAACATCTTTTCTTTGACTGTCCGGCTACTGCATGTAGATGGTTTGCGTTGGGAATCTCCTAGGATGATTTCCATAACACTCATCAGAAGCTCTATCTTGCTAAGCGGGCCTTCCCCCACCCTTTCTTTATGGAAATTTTCATGATTGGTGCTTGGTGCATCTGCAAAGAGAGAAATCGACTGGTTTTCAGCAGCAAGCCTCCCTGTATTGCTTCCTGGAAGGTGTCCTTCAAGGAGGAGGTTCTTCGGCACATGATTAGAATCAAAAGCATGCTTCATCAATCCATTGTTGCTTGGCTAGAGGCCATTTAGTTGTTTTGTCTTTCCTTTGTTTGTTTGTACCCTTTCTTGTGGTTTTGTACAGGCTCCTGCTCCTTCCTCCCCCCTCCTCTCCTCTCACCTGCTGTCCTAACCTCTAGTTAGGGGTGATGTAAGTTTTTTCTTGTAACTTTTCCTTTATTAATATAATTATAGTTGTTGGGGGGCATTGCCCCACAGTTTTTGCTCAAAAAAATCATGTGATGGTCCAGACCGCTCTTGACTGTGAGCATGGTTGTTATAACAGTTTTACAGTCTATAGAGGTTGTACACTTTCACCACAAGTCGCGTAAAAGTTTTGAAGAACTTTGAACTCAACCATGCTATGCAAAAGTAGGCATAATACCACACTTCCGAGGTGTGGTTGCGTAGGGATGCTACGAGGCCCTTACAAAGAGTCCTCCTATGTGTATTAGTCCCTAGTAGCACGTCCTAGAGGCTATCTTTCGTACCCTCCTTCTACCCTCAGACTAGGTTAGCCTAGAAGAGCACTTCTGTTCCAATACCTGTCAAGAGTAGAAGAGTCATAAAAGCATACATTCGTACCCCAAGCTACCTTGACTAATAGCCACACAAGACTTCCCTAATTAATTAGCCAAGACAGAGTCATATGTCTTGTGGTTGTACTATTTTCCTGGGTGGTTCTCCATGTTCCAATTAATTCATAGTATTCTTGTTTAAAGCATAGGTAGAACGATGGTTAGGGTCACTTGCCTTTCTCCAACACAAAGCTACTCTAGCTCTTCTGCTTTTGCTCTTTGAAACTCTTGCTCTTTTGGTATTCTTGATCTTCAAGACTTCCTATCAGCAGCTCGATCTTCTACTTGAAGCAAACATCGAGTACAAACATGCAAAAAAGACAAACAAGAACGACTAAGAACAATACACCAAACAAGAAAGGCTTAAAGAGCGAATAGGGAAAGGGTTTGGTTCTAGGACCGCGAACGTAAGAAAAGCTTGGAACTATCGAGAGATTTGGATTATATCACACAAAGGCTATGTGCTTGGTATATTTTAATTGAATAAAGAATATGCATAGGTTATTTCAGAGAAATACCCTATTTAGAATTACTCAAATTATATTTAGATATAAAAAGATGATGTTTAACTTAGGCCATTTTATTTGTAAATATTCAAGAATGATTTATGCAAATTAAACATTTAGGTTTAGAAAGAAGCATGTGAAGCATCTAAATGCATATCTTTACATTTGGAGCTGAACTAATCAAATTATAATTATAACATGTTTATATTTATATTTGGGCAAATTAACATTTAATTATGAAAACTCGAAATAGAACCTATGTTGCTTTTATTTAGAAAGCAAATTGAATAAATATTAATCCATTTAAGTTTGATTATGAAAACCGAGGTATACTCTTATTAGCTTTTAATTGAAAGAATTATTTAAATAAGTATTAATCAAATTAACTTCCTTATGAAAACACATGTTGAACTCTAATTAGACTTTATTTAGGAAAGCATGTTTTAATAGAGATTAACCAAGTTAATATTAAATTTAATTTCAAAAACCTGCATGATGGAAAACATCTATTCTAATTTATAACATGTACTTTATCTTGTTATGAAGCTAACGCAACTTGAAACGATCGAAACAGAGCTAAAACGTGGAAACTAGGGGCTAAACAAGGTTGCAAGGGCTAAATTGCGAGAGAAACTAATTACCAGGGGCAAAACTCAAAGAACCAAGAGGCTAATAGCTTAAACTACAGAAGAACCGAGGAGCTTGGGTGCTAAAAAGGTGACTAAGGATGGCGGGCGCAAAAACTAGAAAGCTTAGGGGCCTAAACGGAAAAGACAGGACCAAACTGGAAGGATCTTTGAACTGATTGGACTTTGGGTGCGAAAAGGAGAAACTCCAGGGACTCTTTTGCAAAACTGCAGGGCCGGCTTTGGTTGACCGTTACATGAATGGTTTGGCTGAGGGATGGGGCTAGATCTGAGCCGTTGGTCTGCGGATGGACGGCTGGCGTGGCTCTGGTGGAGCGAGCGGCGGCAACGGACGGCGTGCGGCGGCACCGGGTGGTGAGGCTCACCGGAGTTGCTCGATCTCGAGCTCCCGGGCACAGATTGCAACACGGAAAGGCTTGGGAAAAAGCTGGGGTGGGTGCAAACGCTACTAGGGGCTTAGTGAGGCAGATAGGTCAACGGTCGTGGCAGCACGGCCGACGGGGCGGACGGCGCGCTACAGCTAACGCCGACGAGCACGCACGGGCGATAGAGAGCATGAGGGCGCGTGGGAAAAGCATGGGAGGATTCCTCACCTCGATTCGAAGCCCCGGGTGGACTCCTTGGCGACGGAGAGGTAACGAGGAAGGAGATCAAGGCGTCGGCCTTGCTCCAAGCTTGCTCCCTTGGGGCGACGGCGCAGCGCGAGAGAGGAGAGCGGGAGCTCAGGTAGAGAGGTGCGGGGTGGAAGCGAGCTCAGGATCGCCTTTCATAGGGTGGAGGGGGAAGAGAAGGGGCGGCTCCGGTGGAGAATAGTGGTCGGCCTTCAAAGCTCGGTGGAGCCATTGCTTGCGGAAGAAGGTGAGGTAGTGGCAGGAGTGCGCCACTGTGCATTTGATGGCGCGCTCGGTGGAGGAGAGGGAGGGGCGCGAGAGAGGGAACGGTGCTGGGTGGACGGTGGCGCATGGAGCGGCCATGGGATGCAGGATGGATGGAGGTAGAAGAAAGGCCTGATGGGTGGGCCCCGTCCATCAGTGGGTGAGAGAGAGAGGGAAAGGAGAGCATGGTGGGTTGCCTGGTTAACTGGGCCGTGCGAGCTGCTGGGCCGCGAAGGGGAAGAAAAAAGGAAAAAAAAGAGAAGTGTCCAGCTGGGCTGAAAGGGAGGGAAGACCGGATCGGGCTGGGCTAAAGAGGAAGGAAGAGAGAGGGAGAGAAAGGTTACTTCTATGATTTTAAAAACCACACTCACCAATCAAAAACCATGCAAACGAATATGAATGCAGCACACACAGATTAATTTTATTGAATTTATAAAAGTAATCAATTGCTTTTCCTATACTAAATTTCCTGTAAAGAAAATAAATGTTGGGAAAAATTTAAAATTATGAGAAATTGTTGTTTTATTATTCTTCCTATTAACAAGGAAAATTTTAGGGTGTTACAAATCTACCCCCTTAAAAGGGAGAAATTTAGAAATTTGACACCCAATTCGACCGCCTCTCTACATTTAACACCTAATTCGTGAAATCTTCAAAATTTGACACCAGAGACGCGAATTCCTTCAAAACAAGGGACTTTCTCCTATTTCTCTCTTCAGCTGCTAGTGAAAAGACGATACTGCCGACTTCTTCTTCCTCGGTCTTCTTCCCCGACGGGATGCTGGGCGTCCCATGGTGCGCCTGTTGGTATTTCTTAACCTCACCACTAGTTGTACACCTAGCGGGGGCGTAAGATCCACCTGGGTATACCGACAGGTACGAAAGATTCCGCAAGCGCACGGAAATACCGCTGTAGCACTTCCCCTAAGGAGTATTCCAAAGGGTATCGAATCCATGGAACGATGTGTACTACCTTCTATCCTAGACTGATGATCCAAGGACACAACTCTATAGGTTGAGATGAAGATGGAAAGGATCCTGCTGATAGCGTGCAGAGTCGAGAACAGTCTCTCAATTAGGGACTTCTCGTTTCGGACACCGGCCCCTCCTGGCTATAACAGTTGGATCACGGCAAATGGTTGCCTACACGTTGTATCCGGATGTGGGGGATTTCAGAGGGTCCAACGGCTGTCACTATCGCGGCCTACCCCAAGATAAACCGTGGGATACAGGGCAAACGAAGGATAACTCGAAGTCTAGACACCACGTCTACACCACCGATTACTACTATAGCACGGTTACGCATGTCGACCTGTAACAACACTATAGCACTCCATACGAAGACGGAGCGACGAACCCACGAGAGAGAGACCCGAACTCACTCAGGTATACGCTATCTTATGCAAGGGATCACGGATGAACTTGATCTAGATTAGGATATAGGAGCATCCACTTACTCTGATTAAACTAGCAGGCATACAAACATGATACAAACTTAAGTGTTTATAACAGAAGATCAAGGGTCATGTTCGTGAAGAACACGAGCCTCTAACTTATGAGCAAACACAAAAGTATGAGAAACTTGCTCGTCAACTAGATCGAGGAAGTGTGTTCGTGAAGAACACGGGCCTCTAAATGATGAACGAATGAAGAACACAAGAACACAGTATGAATGCCACTTTAGTCTAATTGAGAATGTCGAAATACTCACTTTATTCTAAATGAAGAACAGAAGCATCCGTAGAGGATCGTTCTTGAGAAAATGTGCCAAACACCATGGCACAACCCCAAGACACCACCTCACCTTCCTTCTAATCTCTAAAGCACTAGCAAGCCAGCACTAATCCTATGCAAAGAGCTCTCCTCTCCTAATGAGAGAAGACAAAAGGCAAAAGTGAGAAGGAGGAGAAGAAGTGTGTGTCCTATTCTCTAACCCCTCCACTTCTATTTATAGGACTGAGCACCAGCATGGAGGCACTCCAAACACCCCGGGAATGAAGTCAGGAGCGAACCAGGAACCACCACGTGGAAGGCCAGGATTGGGCGCCACAAGGTCGGTTCGGCCGACCTGTGGGGTCGGCCGACCCCTTGTGGGCCCCACCTACCTTGTGTTTTCTCCTAATGGATGATATGTGGGTCCTTATGGTGGTTCCAGGTGTCCACGTGGTTTGGAGGCGGTTTAGGCGCTCTGGTGGGCCATAGGATCCATGTGCTATACGCGTGGCGACTTTTGATTCGCCGAGGCTTTCTCCCTTGGGTTGGTGATGTCATGGATCTAGGGGGTGTTTGCATGGCAGCCCCTCATTGGCTGAGCCTGGATTGCTTGGATTGGTGAGGTGGACGGATAAGGTGTGCTTTTGCTTTCTCTCTTGTGCTGATTGCCTGCATTTGAATATACACTGCAACTTGTGAAAATTGTCAGTATAAGGCCCTATTCTATTGTGAATGTATATTTCTCATGTCAAAATGTAGGAGTTGACGGTAATAAATATGGTACTTAACAGCCATCAACAGCACCGCCTCACCTGGCTGCCGATGGACCACTCGTGGCTGAGTGCCACGCACACCCACTGTTGGCGTTTCTTAACCTCAACACTAGGCATCGTGGTAGCATGAGCGTGTAAGAAACTCCTGAGTACACTGACAAGTGCGAACGAATCCGCAAGCGCACGGATACACCGTTGTAGCACTTCCCTTAGGAGAATGAGTATTCCAATAGGGTATCATTCCCTAGGACAGAGAGCAACCAGAGAGGGTCTATCCAAGGACACCAGCTTCCGCTGGGATAGATAGGGATATGAGAAGCACTTTCGTAAGGGACTTAGCTCTCGAGATGGATCTGTCCGCTATTAGTCCTCCCCGTGGGGTGCCAGCCCATCCTAACTTTTTAGGGAGAGGCCAATGTACTGGCAACGGGGCCCAACTCGGTATGTAGGCGCGAAAGGTTCCAAAGGGTCCAACAGGCTGTCACCACTGCGGCCTACCTCTTTCGTTACGCGAACACACGTGGTCATCGCAGGATAACCAGAGCCCAGACACCACGTCTGCACCCCAGATAACTACTATAGTGCGGTTGCGTCTGTTGACCCGCTAACAACACTATAGCAACTCGTATAAATATGGGACCACGAACTAGAGAGAGAACGGAATCAAATCATACTATTCATCGAGCTACGGAGCAGAAAGGAAGCTATGGATGCAAACAAACGAGATACATCAGACTCACTTAGCTAAACAGGATCAAAGCATGCAAACAGGTATATGAACTACTGAGCTAGCTCTAAAGGATCGAAGCCTTGTGTCACGAAGAACACAAGCCTCTAACTTATGAACGAGCTAAGAACACAAGAACAAATCAAGCATGCATGATGTCCACTATAGTCTAAATAAGAAATGCTCAAATACTCACTTTGATCTAAATGAAGAACAAGCATCCACGAGGACATCAACTCACTCCTCACCCCTACTCTACCTCTCAACAAATCCTAGTCTAGATCTCTTCTCAACACCATTCTACCACATAGAGGTGAGAATCACCTCACATGGGCAGAATTAGAGAGAGGGAGAGACAGCTAAACAAGAGAGAAGTGGAACTTGAGAGCTTGGTGGTCTGTGTGAAATGAGGCCCCTCCCCTCTATTTATAGACAAGGGAGTGGCTTGCTCCGGGGCTCCAAGTGCTCCAAAACACCCCGGGATGCAGCCAAGGACCAATGGGAGAGCAACACGTGGAAGGGGGAGATCAACCGACCCTAGGTCGGTTCAGCCGATCCTAGGGTCGACCGAAGCTCCCGGCCGGCCATCTGGCCTGTGTTTCCTCTGGATCACTTCCATGTGGTCCCTAGTGCCCCTCCTCCGTGCATGGCACGTTTCCTGGCGGTTTAGTTGGAAAAGTGGGCCCATGGATCCATGTGATGCTGACGTGGCAGCGTATGATACGTCGAGAGTTCTTCACATGGATTGATGACATCATGGATCCAGGAGAATCCATGTGGCAGCCCCTGATTGGCCAGCATTTGAGTGCCTTGGATTGGAGTGGAGTGAATGTGCATGGATTCCTCTCATTTCTTATGCTAAATACCTACATTCGAATAGACATCAACACTGGTGGAAAGTATTAGTTTAAGCTCCTATTCTAGTGTGGATGTGCAATTCATGCTTCAATTTGCAGGAGTTGACGAGCATAAAAACAGCACTTAACATCCGTCAACAACACCCCCACATTTGACCTTTGTTCGTCCCGAGTGAAGGGGAAACAAAACCAAGTGGGTCATGAATACCAATGAGTAAGACAATCATAAGCGATATTCCAAGTCATACCTTGCTCCTGTGAACCTCTGTGGAGTGGCTATCGTGTCTCCTTGGGTGATTGAAAAGTAGAAGAGCTGTGAATCAAGTCACTTATACACCTGATGATAAACACCTTTGGGTTTTGCAAGGTTTCATAAACAAAACTCTTGGTGGCTTCTTCATTTGATTCTCTCAGATCGCTCAATGTGTATATGTCCTCACCAAGGCATTTGCCTTTCTTCATCCTACTTCTAATGATGGCTATATGTGGAGCTCAGGATAGGATAAGGAGAAAGCATACTTGTATCACATTTATTGCAAAGTCAAAAATTGGATCCACAGAGAAAATCAAATCATACCATTAGATCAAGATGTGCACCGGTATAGCTATGGTGAGTATGGTAAGGTGGATACTAGGTCCGGAATGGGTGCTAGATATTACCATACATATATGATGAGAACTATGGGTTGATGGTAAGGTGGACACTAGCCCCAGAATGGACACTAGTTATTACCATCAAGATTATGGAACTCCTTTTTGCATGACCATCTCTCTCTTTTTCCTCCTTTATTTTGGACATGGGCTATACTTTCTTTCTCTTTTTTTTCATCAACATGCTTTGAGCATGTGTTTTCTTTTTTTCCATAGCCCATGCCTCTTTTTGAAGGAAACTTTTAGAGAGAGAGTGGTCACACCACATATGGAGCTTTTATTTTTATGGAATAGATGAATGATACAATGCTAACTTCTAGTGTAGAAGCATAGCAAGGGGAAATATGTGGGGTGCACATGAATCTTGATCATGAAAGTAATGAAAAGAATTCTCACAAGGGTCACAGAATTTGACAAGGCTCAATGCAATAACAAGCAGCATATGAATCTAAGGTTTTCGACTACGAAGATCATATGGCTCTAATAGGACAGAGGCATATCAAAGAGGAGCCTTTCCAAGAGGTTTTGAATTTTTCAATAAATAACCCAAGAGAGTTAGTCATCAGAGCAACAGGTCATATCATCCAGTCATATCATACTCGTCAATTACTTAGGTGAACATGCTTGTCCTTAAGAAGGTTATGGTTCACAAGCATCAGGTAGATAACAAGGAATAAATCATATGTGAATCTACTCAGGCATCAAGAAAGCTGGGTGATCTTTAGCATCATCATTCGAGTTTTAGTTTAGAGATAGATAGATATAGCTTATAAAACTCAGGAATGAAAGAGAGTGAGATGTCGAGATGCAAACTGGTGCTATGCATGGGAGTTGAACCGTGAGAGGTTCTCCACAGGAGTGAACTCGTGCGGGTCCCGTCAGGTTCTCTGTAGGTGATCGATCAGCTAGCGCGGAGTGCTCACAGCGGGTACGTGCGAAAACGTCGTGCCTGCATTGGGAGAGTCGTGGCTCTTCCCCCACACTGTCTCGAACCTAGATGTCCTTTAGATCAAAAGACCAAAGTAATGACACAAGGGTGGCTAAACTGGGTTACATGACCGGTGAGCCACTTTATTCAAATCCAAATGTTCTAGAAATAAAATGATTAGGCGCTTACACACATGGAAAGAAATAAATGAAATAAAGGGAAATAAAGGGAAACAAACCTAGACCTAGACTAGCGCCTAATAAACTAAAGTTGGGGCTAATCCCCACTACTCGGCATCATAGAGGGCCGCATGCCCCGTAGCCGAGAACAGCCTCCTCATCTTCGCACAGAGGCCGCGGCGAAGGTCACGCACGTCGCCTCTCAGCTCGGCCAGGTCTAACTTCTGCTCTGAGTAAGTAGCCCTGAGCTTCTCGTTGCTAGCCTCCAATTCCTTCATCAGCGGGGTCAGCTTGGCCACTGAGGAGAGCTTAGGGAGCTGCTCGGTTGCCCGAGTCCTGTCCCTGGACCTCCTAGTGTAGCGCGGCGGTGGCAATCCATCATCCAGGCCAAGGTCTTCATCCTCTTCGGGTAGGACTGGAGCTGGGCGTGCCTCAAGAGCCTTCTCCTTGGGCAGTGATGGCTTTATGGTCACCAGCGGCTGTGGTGAAGGAGCGGACTGCACTGAGCTCGTCTGCCCTCCAGCTAGCGACGATCCAGGTGTGCTAGGTCGAGCGAACGGCAAACCCTTGGGGCGAAGCTGAGCCGTGGTTGGCCTGCCGTAGGGGCTGGCCGCCCGTCTCATGTGCCTCTTCCCAGGCGAGGCAGAGTGCCTAGATGACGACGTGTCTGGAATCCTCCCGCCCAGCAGGATGGTGGCGAGCGGAGGAACATCAAGGACTCCAGCCACCATCGCGAAGTCCGCAGCGGGGGCGGCAGCAATGGAGGGGTTGCCTCCTGCCCCGGGACCGGTGGGCGAAGTGGAGTCGTCGAAGGGGACGACACTCCTTTCGGCCATGGGTGTGATGATGAGCTGAGGATGGTGAGGTGGAGGAGATGGATTCTCGCGATGCGAAAACTCATCGGGCGGCAGGGAGAAGGTTTCTGGGGGAGAACGAGACGCACACGCGAAAGAAGAAGGGAGGCGGCGTCACCAGGGTTTCGGCCAAACCTGGGTTCGGCCGACCCTAGGTGGGCCCCTCTGGCCTTCCCCCTTCTCGTGTGGGCTCAAGCAGGTCTCAGGACCAGAGGCCCAGGTGGATTCCCTGAGATGGAATGGTTGGCTTAGGCTTAAGGCTAGGATAAGGTTGAGGTTGAATAATCAACCTCTACTATATAATAACTTTGGCCAAGCCATAATATAACCATAGAAAATCTGGGGGAACTCACCTTGACAACATACCTGTTCCATCAAAAGTGTAGGAACTTCTGATGGGGATCATGAAGAGTTCACCGTGTTGCCACGATGGTGTTGCCTTCCTGTGGTCCTTTGCTTACCCCTTTTTATCTTGGCAATTTTCTTTCTCCTGCATAATCGATATCCACAAGATACCCGAAGGATAATTCTTCCTGGGGAAACGAGATGAGTCCCAAGAGTACTCAGGGTGTGGGTGTCTTGTGATCTCCTGTCTCACTCATGACCATCTCCCTTGCAGATACGGTGATATGTGATGATAAGCTCTGATCTACAAGGTTAGTGCATATACGAACTCAAGCCCAAAAGATATATCGAAGCTGAAAGCAAACATGATCATCCCAGAGATCTCGAGGCATCCCTGAGGTGGTCACAGGACTCGAGAACTATAGCACTATGGTCTCAGAACTCAGAGATGAAAAGATCGAGCACTGAGGCTAGTGCTTCATCAACAGGTACCGATCTCCGAGTGAACTCAAGCTCAGAAAGACTCTCGGCCCCAAAAGGGGATAGAACACAAACTTCCAAAGGCCGATGTACGATCAGGAACCAGAGTTCGGATGAAGAACGAGATTTAACTCGCTCTTACCTTAGGCAGAGGGTTTAATGTTCTCATCAGAGCGATGGAAACATCTCGAGGTCTGGCCTAAGCTTCCAATGGGAGGTTATGGATAAGCTGGAAAGTGCAACTCCCATTGGGCATCGATCGAGTCAGGCATAAGATACGAAGTTTAAGCTTATCCTGACTGATTGGCATTGATCGATGGGCTTAAGATCTAAAGTGAACGTACCCCATTTGATCAGTAAATGATCGTGCTCCTTCGGTCTAATGAATGAATCCAATGGATTATAAAGCAGAGACCGATGTCTTGGTTTATAAGAAACTTCTGTGCAAGGCACTTCAGCTCAAACCTCAACATAGCAACATGATGAACCTCTCATACTCTCCTTAGGAGATAGTAGTTTAGGATCGAACAGGCCATCCTGGTCGGGAATGACTGTTCTTTTCCAACCCACTCCCTCCATCCTCCTGCGAGACAAAGTCTCGGGGAGAAGGTCTAAGAAGACGCACGAGAGGGGAGCCCAAGGGTAGATCTCAGGCCACGAAATCTTTCCCTTAGACTCCTGCTATTTAGGAATGACATCTTCAGCCAGAGCTCAGAAAGAGTGGAAATGAAGTCTCGGGCTCTGCTGATGATGGATCTAGGTGGCTCAACATTTCCTCTGGTGTGTACCTCATTGACTGGGATGCAAGGGGAGCTGAAACCCCGGAGATTCTCCACGATCTCTTTTCCCTCGACAGCATCCAAGTGCACAAAGGATCCTCCAGAGAGAGCATTATGCCTTATGGCATCATCCTTCCACAATCCAAACCAGAAGTGCTGGAGCAACATCCAATCGGGAATGTAGAGGACTGGGCAATCTTCCACCGCAGAGGCGAAATGATGCCATGTCGTTCCTAGTGATTCCTCCTCACATTGCTTGAAACTGAGAATCTTAGTCCTTAACGAGATGACACGTCGTATCGGGAAGAATTGGGAGAAGAAAGCCACTCTCAAACTTTCCCAAGTAAGGTAGTTTCTACCAAAACAATGGTGCCAATCCCGTGCTTTCCTAGAGAGGGATAGCCAGAAAAACTCTCTTTTCCGAGCATCCGGTGACTCTCCGGTCTTACCATGAGTTTCAATCAGACGCTCGTAGTCTCTCACATGATCAAAGGGGTTCTCATGACTTAACCTCGAGAAGGATAGGTCCTGAATTAGCTTCATGAGAGAGGGGTGAAGCCAACAGCCAGATGTAAGAATGGGCCTTGACAAAGATGGCTCTGAGGGTTCACTCCTCGAAGGCGGAAGGTGTTTACAAGGATAACCTTCCATGGATAGTGGGGGTAGAGGTCAATAAAACAAAAAGGGATATCTCAAAAAGGATAACGGGGGTGAAGGTAGGAGAAAAAGAGAAAAGATAAATACGAGGATAGACGGGCTCGAAGGTTAACAACAGCCGTCCCCGGCAACAGTGCCAGAAATGCTTGTTGGCATTTCTTAACCTCAACACTAGGCGACGTGGTAGCGTGAGCGTGTAAGAAACTCTCGGGTACACTGACGAGTGTGAACAAATCCTCAAGCGCACGGATACACCATTGTAGCACTTCCCCTAGGAGAATGAGTATTCTCGTAGGGTATCGTTCCCTAGGACGGAGAGCAACCAAAGAGGGTCTATCCAAGGACACCAGCTTCCGCTGGGATAGGTAGGGATATGAGAAGCACTTTCTTAAGGGACTTAGCTCTTGAGATGGATCTGTCTGCTATTAGTCCTCCTCGTGGGGCGCCAGCCCATCCTAACTTTTTAGGGAGAGGCCAATGTACTAGAAACGGGGCCCAACTCGGTACGCAGGCGCGGAGGGTTCCAAAGGGTCCAACAGGCTATCACCACTGCGGCCTACCTCTATTGTTACGCGAACGCACATGGTCTTCACAGGATAACCAGAGCCCAGACACCACGTCTGCACTCCAGATAACTACTATAGTACGGTTACGTCTGTCGACCCGCTAACAACACTATAGCAACCCATATAAATACGGGACCACGAACTAGAGAGAGAACAGAATCAAATCATACTATTCATCGAGCTACGGAGCAGAAAGGAAGCTATGGATGCAAACAAACGAGATACAGCAGACTCACTTAGCTAAACAGGATCAGAGCATGCAAACAGGTATATGAACTACTGAGCTAGCTCTAAAGGATCGAAGCCTTATGTCACAAAGAACACAAGCCTCTAACTTATGAACGAGCTAAGAACACAAGAACAAATCAAGCATGCATGATGTCCACTATAGTCTAAATAAGAAATGCTGAAATACTCACTTTGATCTAAATGAAGAACGAGCATCCACGAGGACATCAACTCACTCCTCACCCCTACTCTACCTCTCAACTAATCCTAGTCTAGATCTCTTCTCAACACCATTCTACCACATAGAGGTGAGAATCACCTCACATGGGCAGAATTAGAGAGAGGGAGAGAGAGCTACACAAGAGAGAAGTGGAACTTGAGAGCTTGGTGGTGTGTGTGAAATGAGGCCCCTCCCCCTCTATTTATAGATAAGGGAGTGGCTTGCTCCGGGGCTCCAAGTGCTCCAAAATACCCCGGGATGCAGCCAAGGACCAATGGGAGAGCAACACGTGGAAGGGGGAGATCAACTAACCCTAGGTCGGTTCGGCCGAAGCTCCCGGCTGGCCATCTGGCCTGTGTTTCCTCTGGCTTGCTTCCATGTGGGTCCTAGTGCCCCTCCTCCGTGCATGGCACGTTTCCTGGCAGTTTAGTTGGCAAAGTGGGCTCATGGATCCATGTGATGCTGACGTGGCAGCGTATGATTCGTCGAGAGTTCTTCACATGGATTGATGACATCATGGATCCAGGAGAATCCATGTGGCAGCCCCTGATTGGCCAGCATTTGAGTGCCTTGGATTGGAGTGGAGTGAATGTGCATGGATTCCTCTCATTTCTTATGCTAAATACCTGCATTCGAATAGACATTGACACTGGTGGAAAGTATTAGTTTAAGCTCCTATTCTAGTGTGGATGTGCAATTCATGCTTCAATTTGCAGGAGTTGCCGGCCATAAAAATGGCACTTACCAGCTGTCAACACCCACTCCGCCAGGTCGTTGTCCTCCTCCATGGGCACCATGCCGGTCACCAGCTCCAGCAGCACCAGCCCGAGATACACGTCGGCGCGGGACGACAGCTGCCGCCCGCCACCGCGCGCGAACTCCGGGCACTTGGCCGCCGCCAGCCGGTGCGTGTGGTGCGGGAGTAGCGGGTGGAACCCGTGGTCCGTCAGCTTCGGCACCGCCTACTTCTGCTGCTGTTGTTGCGAGCTCTTGGCGGCGGCGGCGGACAAGAAGAAGACGAGCACGTTGGAGGACTTGAGGTTGTCGTGCGGCAGCCAGTGGAAGTACGACAGCGACTGGTCCAGGTACGCCAGCCCACGCGCCGTGCCCTGCGCTATCGACAATCAACTAGGGGATCCCCGACACCTCACCTGGCTGCCGGTTGCCTCCGCCCTGCTGTCACACCTGTTTTTCCAAAGAAAACCAAGTGCATCCTATATGTATGCCAGGATCTAGTTTCATACATATAGTTGACATAAGTGAATAACAAAAACAATATCACGTAAGGAAAAGAGAGATTATCAGAGTATTACGCTTAATTCTGGGAAACAAAGGCTCCAAACATCACATGCAGTCGACTGGGGGTTGCGTACGCCTAGCACCAGCAACATCTTCACAACGACTTTATAGCAGCTTCCTCTTTCTGAGCAACATTGTTTATAGCAAGGGTGAGCACATGCCATACTCAGCAAGTGTGGGGAAAGTATGAATGCAGAGGCTTGACAAGGAAAGGCTGACAGGTTGACTGCATTAAGCACTTTTAATTGGTCAAATTTTATTAGCACCTAATTACTAAGATATAAGTATATACCAACCCACAATTAACATAAAGAGATACACCATAAGCATATGGCTAACATAACCATAACCACAATTTAAGTCCATCTTCAAGTTTAATTATCATGTGAGGGTCCAGGCCGCTCTTGACCGTGAGCACAGCTAATCGATTAGTTTTACACTCTGCAGAGGTTGTACATCTTTACCCACAAGTCGCGTAAAAGTTCAAAAGAACTTTAAACCCAACCACGCGATGCTGATCAGGCATCATACCACACTACTAAGGTGTGATTGCATAGGGACGCTACGAGGCCTTTACAAAGGTTCTCTAGTGTGGACTGCTCGCTAGGTTACATGGTCAGTGCAACGCATAACCCTCTCTCAAACTGCGAAGCTACCATAGAGCAGATCAGGTTGAGGGTCGGGCTATACATCATCTACCGACACCCCCTCGCCCCTTTCAGATAAAGCATATCACACCCTAAAGTTCCTAATTAATTAGCCAAGACAGAGCCATATGTCTTGTGGTAGCACTGTTTTCTGGGTGGTTCTCCATGTTCCAATTAATGCATATGATCTTGTATTAAACAGAGGTATAGTATAAAAGTAAAGTATGTTCAACATTATTGTTGTTCATTAGAACCACCATAACCCAAGTAGAGCAACTAAGCATAGCTACCCAACAGAAAGGTAAAACCCAGGTTGACAAGGAATAAAGGTAATAAAGACTAGGATAAACCTTAATAGGACCCATCAATATTAATGCAAGCATATGCAATAATGATTAATAAAGTTATTGGGACAAAGGAACAAGAACGCACTTGCCTTTAACCAGAGTAAAGTTGCTGCTCAGAATATCTTCATCTTTAAGATCTTCAAAGCTCTCGAACCACGTTCATTCCACTCGCATCAACTATCGGACACAAGCATACAAAGCAAATAAACAAGCAAACTAAGAACAATACATCAATCAAAAGAAAATCTTTGAAAGAATGCACTAAAGGAAGGGCTCGATTCTATGGATCACTAAAGCACACATACTGTGCTTACAAGGAAAAGGCTTGGCTAGATGTTGGAAACAACTTGATCTGAGCTAGAACTGGATTTAGAAAGATCTAAAACTTACACAAGGCTAGATACACAAAAGAAAGATATTGAGACAAAGCTGACACAGAACGTCTAACGAACGATTTGCATTTATGAACATGAAGGACTATAAGCTTAAGTTCATTTTAATTAGCAAACATATGTAAAGGGTACTTCAAAAAGAAAATACCCTAAGTTGAATTAATGCAAATTAAACTTTATTTGCAAAAACCGGGGTATATAACCTAGTCAAGTTTTATTTATAAATATTCAAGTATAAATTATACCAATTAAACATTTAACTTAGAAAAGGTAAACTATATGAATTCTCTAGGCGTAACTTTATGATTCGAGTGGATCATATTATTATGGAAAACATCATGACATTGGTAGTAATCAAATTAACATTATTTATAAAAGCCGGTGTAAAAGCCTAATTAACTTTTAATTATGAAAGGTTGATTCAATGTTGAACATTAAGCAAGATTAACATTAGTTTAAGAAAACTGAGATGTGGCACTAATCATCTTTCATTAATAAAAGCATATTAAGTGAACATTAATCAAATTAATATTTATTATGAAAAACGGTGTATAACACTATATAGCTTTTATTTAGAAAAGGCATGCTTAATAGACATTAACAAAATTAATATTAAATAATTTTCAGAAAACATACATGATGAAAACTCACCACTAACGGGTGCTTTACATTATTATGAACCTAACACAAGTTGAATGGATCAAAACGGAGCTAAAACAAAGATTATATGGACAAAACAAGATTAGAAGGGTATGGATGTGAAAACTGCACATTTCAGGGGCTAAAAGAGAAGATCTGCAAGACACATTGAATAGTACTCACGAAAAGAATAAAGAACAAGGTTAAATCTATAAAAGCTTTCGGGTTGGACCTATGTGTGAAAGTGGAATCTTTCTAGGGGTTTATCTGTAGATCTACCAAGACACAAGAAACTGACTAAAGACTACATCTATCACCAGGGACCAAAACACAAAATGTGCTTTCTTCTTCCTAGGATCGGGATGGATGGGAGGTACGTACAGGAACTCTAGGCGCATCAAATCGCCGGGGCTTTGGGTGGCTAGGAGCTTGGGTGAATTGCGGAACGGAGAGAGGAGATCCAAGGAAGTGCAGATGTGTGCTCACCATGGGCAGGGACAGGGGCGGAGCTGGGCTTAATTCACGCCTGGGGCCACTATATGAAGTTGATGGGCTATCTGGACTGGACCTTCATTGCTACAGTGTTCTGCAGTGTAGGGAATACGGCCCAGTGCCTAGGGCCATGGCCATACTGGCCCTAGGCGCTCCTCCGCCACTGGGCAGGGACGAACTGGAGCGGCCGGATTTGATGGAGACAGCAGCGGCGGCCGGCTCGGACTGGCGGCGCTGCTCGGCTCCGGCGGTCGACGGCGCACGGCACGACGCGAGCGAGGGCGTGGGGCGCGAGGGAGCAGCAGGGACACGCGGGCGCCGGATGGAGCGGTGCAGGCGGCCCATCGCAGGGTTGGCGCGCGGCTCTGTTGAGGGTGGCGGGAGCGGACGCCCATGGAGACGGCGGCGGTAGAGAAAAACAGAGACAGAGAACTTAAGGGATCACCATGAACAACTTCCCGAACTTGCGCTTGAACGGCAAAACAGAACAAGAACGAAGAGATAAACATGATGGTGAACAGACATATGTATTGCATGGTTGCACGCAAAAAGAACAGCTAGCTAAAGGATCACATTGCAAGCTGGTGCTGCACAAGTGTATTTAGATTGAGATATATGAATCATTATTGCTCAAGCATGAGGTAAGCATGACATCACCAAGGTATTTAAGCAATAAACAATGTGGCAAAGGAATTTTATGGATAAATAAAAGACTATTCTACCAAGTTAAAAAGATTAGTGGAGCTTTGGAAAGATGGAAAGGAAATACGGTTAACAGGCATTGCGTAGGCATGACATCATCATCACTTGCATGGCCTTTTATTTGTTTCCGGCTGGCCAACGGAGCTTCCATGCATGTGCTTTGCACCAGATAGCCAACCGCTGCAAAGAAACAGGTGGTGTGCTCAGACGGCAAGAATGAACAGTGCATGACCATATAGGCAGCACGAGTTGCAGGTAGTATGAATTAGAGACAAAAAGATGGATGGACGTGTGCATGCAGAGGTAGCTAACAAACAACTATTGATGAAAGGTACAGTTTAAGAACGAATTATTGCTCAATCACCAAAACAGATGAAACAGCAAGAGGGGACTGATACAATTGCATGATGTTGTTGCCTTGAATTGGTTAGAGACAGGAATCGAGAGAGCTGCATGTGGAGGTTCTTACCAGCGACGACGATGATGGACTTGGCGTCTTGGCCGGAATCGACGGCGAACGGAGAAGACGGTGGTCGGTGGCTTGATCGCCTCAGGCAGCAGCAAACATCGACGGACATGGATGAGGCCGGAACATTCAGCAACGGATCAGCGCATGGTGATGATTCAGCTTGAACTATCGCCTGGTGACGATGGGATGGCGGCATGGCGCTCGGTGTCACACCCTGAAATTTCCAATTTCAGGATGTGAATAGGAAGAGTAATTAAAATAATGATTTCTCTCAATTTTAAAATTGTCCAAACATTTATTTTCTTTACAGGAAATATAGTATAGGAAAAAGGCTTTGCTTGTTTTTCAGAATTAAATAAAATGCTTGTGTGAGTGTTGCATTCATGCCAATGCATCTAGTGCTTCATGAGTGCAAAAAGCTTTTCAAAATGCGCTTAGGTGCTGACCAAATCCTCCCGAGAATTTTCCGGATTTTTTTGGAGTTTATTCTCATTTTCCCTGAGCATTTTCTATTTATTAGAAGGCTCTAAAATCTTTTTCATGAGCTTCAACTATTTTATTTGGATTGTTCGTGTCTCAATTTATCTCTGAGAATTTTCCTAAAATTTTTGAGATTTTCAGAGTATTTTTCGTGACTTTATTGAATTATCTAGCTATTTCTAAAATATTCATTTCACGAAAATATATTCTGAAAATAAAAAAAAATATTTCCTTCATTCCTTTCCCTTCCTTTCTTTTCGACCCATGGTCTTGATCCGGCCCAGCCCGCGACTCCTCCCTCTCGCGCGCCAAAGGTCCAGTTCACCCCCTGAACACCTCGGTCCCGCTCACTCCTTCCCCTTCCACTACGCAGCTGTTTTCGGCCCAACACCTTCAGCCCATCAGCGGCCGCCAGGAGTCCGCGACCCAGCCGGCCCTTTTGGCCCAACACCAGTTCGCTCCTCTCTCTCACAGTCGCTGACGTGGGGGCCCTCCGTGTCATCCACGAGCTCCAGACCTTGGCCGGAACGGACACTGGAGTCCGCCGCCTCCCCGCCTCGGCGTCCGTGCTATGCACGACAAACCGCGCGCCCCCATAAAACCCCAGCCCGGCCTCCGCGTGCCCCGCCAGCGCCTGCCCTGCTGCTGCTCCGCCTCGCCGCCTTGCGCCGCCCTGCGTCTCGGTTTGCGCCGCTGCGCCGCCGGACCCGGACGACGAGCTCGCCGTCCGCCGGAGCCGAGCTCGACTGGGGCGAGCTATCACCGCCGGGAGCTTCACAGGGTCGTGCTGCACCTCCTCCGCCCCTCCCTGATGCCGGCGTACCACCGGAGCGGCGCCGCCTCCATAATTTCCGGTCGCCCCTGCTCACCGCCGCCGTCGCCGATTCACCGGCGTGAGACACAGCCGGAGCCAGCCGTTGCCACCTTGAGAACCATGAGGGCGAGCTGCATCTCTTCCGCCGCTCCCCGTCGCCGGAGGTCCATCCGAGCGCCGCCGCCACCTTGATGACCAGCCGCCGGCCGAGTCCTCCGTCGCCGGCCGTCCTCCGTCTGCCTCCGCCGTCGGTGAGTAGCCCAGGATGGACCTCTCGATCTCCTCTTCCTTTTCCCCTATCCAGCCGAGGCCCTCGCTGTTCCGGTCACCGGCGCCGCCGACGGCCAGACCGCCGGTCAACCCCTGTCCATGGTCCGCCCGACCCATGGAAAAAGAAGACAGGGTCCTTTTTCGAATAACCCTCTGAAGAAACTTGTAAACCATAGATCCAAACCTGTGTCTTGCAGATCTTGTAGAAAACCCCCTAGATAGATCCCACCTCTGCACATAAATCCATCCTGGAGTTTTTGCGTGAAAGCCCTCAGGTTTGTAAGCATAATTATGTATATGCCCCTAGTTTTTCGCAGATAAGCCCCTGGAAATTTCTAATCTTTGCCAACAAGTCCCTAGAGCTTCGTTTGTCCATATCTTTTATGTTTTTGATCCGTTTTCACCCGTTCAAGTTGCATTAGGTTCATAATAATGTGATGTACACGTTAGTGGTGAGTTTTCATCATGGTTGTTTTCTGAAAATAAATTTAATATTAATTTTGTTTAATGCTTATTAAACATGCCTTTTATAAATAAAAGCAACATAGAGCCATACACCGTTTTTTCATAGTCAATATTAATTTGATTAATGTTTATTTCACACACTTTTGTAAATAAAATCTAATTAAATGTTTTACCCGGTTTTTCATAAACCAAATGTTAATTTGCTTAATATTTATTTAACTTTTCTAAATAAAAGTTGATAGGCTTTTACACCGGTTTTATAAATAAATGTTAACTTGATTAATACTAATGCTATAATGTTTTTAATAATAATATGATCCACTCGAATCATAAATTACGTTTAGGTGATTCATATAGTTTAGTTTTTTAAATTAAATATTTAATTGGTATAATTTATATATGAATCTTTATAAATAAAATTTGACTAGATCTTTACTCCGGTCTTTTGCAAATAAAATATAATATTGCATTAATTCCAATTTAGGGTATTTTCTTTATGAAATATCCTTTACATATCTTTTGCTAATTACAATAAACCCAGCTCATAGTTGTTCTCTCATGTATGCAAATCGATCGTTAGTCGTTCTTTATCAAGCTCTGTCTCAGTGTGCCCCTGTTGTAGAGCTAGTTTTCTTTCAAGCGATCTTCTTGATCCATAGAATCAAGCCTATCCTATAGCACGTTCTTTTAAAGCTTCTCTTTTGATTGGTGCATTGTTCTTAGTTATGCTTGTATGTTTGCTTTGTATGTTTGTGCTCGATGATTGATGCGAGTAGATTGAACGTGGTTCGAGAGCTTTGAAGAGCATGAAGACGAAGAATTCTGAGCAACAACATTACTCTGGTTAAAGGCAAGTGTGTCCTTGATCTTTTGTCCTAATAATGTGTTTAATGACTATTGCTGTGACAACCCCATCCGAGATAATTCCGTACTATCGCCTAAACCACTCCATTTGGTCATTAAGCGATAATAAAGAATCATCCCGTTGAGTGTTGCCGGGTCAAAGCCCGGTAAATCACTTGAAACACACACAGAGGATCGAAACGTATACATTGAAACTCCCACGAAGGAGAGTCCAGAGTGGCCTTACAAATTAAACAATTCTTCCCCATAGGGTCCATTATTACAAACCATGGTTCTTGACATGAAAGTAAATGGTTCAGAGTTTATTAAAACAGCGGAATAAACTAAACAACACGATAAGCATCATAGGAGGCCGTCCATGATGCAATCACTCGTCATCATCCACCCATTCCAGCTCCCAGCCGGGTGGAATTTCTCCAGGCCACACATCATTGCATGCATTACCTGGAAACAACATTTTAAAAAGCAAGGCTGAGTATATTAATACTCAGCAAGGCTTACCCGTCTAAAAGAAAAGACTTTACCTCTGATCATGCAAGGCTTTTGGCTAGTGGGTTTGTTTTGCCAAAAAGCTACTAAGTAGTGAATCCTTACTTTCACATTTTAGCTCAAGTTCTAGTAGAAGTAATCATTACTAGATAAGCAACTATTGCAATCAGAAGTTGTACAATACAATTAATCAAATAACAATATTCACAAAGTTCCATCATAAAGGGATATCATGGCCAGTAGATTAAGTAGTCTCAGATAACGGTGAGAGGCTGACAATCGATTGATTTAAACCTTGCAAGGTAGACCTAAACACACGGGAGGTGCCCTCACTAAGAGTGCTCCAACCAGGCGGTTCCCGTCATTCCTCGGACTGGGATCAGATGTTACAGTCTTAAGTACAAGGTTTACTGGGCTACGCCACCAAGGTCATCCAGTCTCACGCATGTACTCAGGTGGCGTGCCCGGGGCCGCAACCCTAAGATTAGTAGCGCAAAGTTCCCGCACCGCCTCATTTAGGTACTAGGCTTACCGTGCCCATTTCTGACAAGTGCTTAGTATGTTCAACACTTAACCAATGAAGCCACTGGACCGGAGCCCAAATCCCATGCTCTTACCACATGAGCAATCCATTAATAAATATGGTGATTCCATCAAGGAGATCCTATTCTCGCGAGTGACGAACATCACTCGACTTGTACCGGATCCTTAGAACATAGCAACTAGCGACCTAACATGCTAGTAAAAGATCATAGGTACTTAAGGATCATGCAACTAGGGTTTCAATTCAACTCCTGAACGTAAATGCACATAGATAATCAAAGATAAATTCAGAAGCTTAAAAGGAACACATATGTTAATGTTTAAACCGGGGCTTGCCTTCGTCAGCACAAGCAGTCACACAAACTTCCGGACTTTGGTCCGGGTCATGATCTACGGACACGTAGTGTACGTCTCCTCCTGCTCCCTCGTCCTCGTCAGCCGGTACGAGTGTGTAGCTACCGTCGAGAACTTCTACACGGAGGATGCATATGCAATAGTTAGTGATGAATTTAATTTAATTTAAACAAAAACAGCAACACATGACAACAAGAAGCTCATGGTTGACCATATTCACCTTGACAAAAACATATTCATCACTTTTCCTTTTAAAGAATATTATGAAAGGCTTTATTTATTCTTCTCTTTATAGTGATTGTGTGCATATTTAAATAAATAATTTATTTATTTGCACAAACAGCAAGGAGGTGGTTTTCAACTCTTAATTCATTTATATAACACATCCATAGGGTTCAAAAAGATAAAAGGAATGGTTTTCCAATTAAACTTATTATTAAGCTTAAAATGGCTTCTCCATTCTTATTCAACAAAACAATTTATAAAACACCATGGGTGGTGTTCACTGAGCTCACTAACTCTAATTTAAGCCACTGACCACACATGCATACTTGATTAAGCTATAAATTAAATATACCAAAAATAACAACTTTTATTTACCACAAACAAGATAAATACATATAAAAAATAAATAAAGCACTTTTGGAACCAAACTTTCTCTCACTGATTCTCTAGTCCAAAACAAGGCTAAGGCACCAACATATACATCTAGGGCTATTATATAACTTGAGCTATGCAATTACTTTTAAAACTAAGCATAAAACAAGAAGAAATATTTATAGCTGATATAAAACCATGGTAAATTCACCAGAGGTGCATTTCAGCATAAAAAGACAATATCCAGAAATTGGCACAAAAATATATTTAGTTTAAGCTATAAAATTCATTTAGGCAGATTCATCATAAATACAAGATAAATCATATTAAAAGATTTACTCATCAACTTTCTGCAAATTTTGGTGTGGAGCGTAAACATGGCATGAAGCACAACATATCCAAAAATCAGCTCATGAACACTTGTAAATTTTGCAGTACAATAGATCTAGGGTAAACAGTTTTCAATTTTTCATGCAAAAACTATCACTCAAAAGTAGGATCATGATTTACAAAAGTTGTAGTGTTCTTCACAAGGAAACCAACAAAATTGGTTTTGCATTTTTCTGATTTTTCTGTGAAATTCTACGGATTTTACAAGTCACTGGTCTGAACTCTAAAAAGGTAAAGAATCTATTTGCACTCAAGTCCTTAGAAACTTTTGGGCTTCACAAAACTACCCTCGACTCTAACACACAGGCCCTCAGGGGAAAACTCCTTCACACCCGTGCCCTCCGGCGGCGGGGCAAGCTCGCCGCCGGCGAGGTGGGGCCGGGGAGGGGCAACAAGTGGGCCTGGGCTGCGATTGGGCTCACCAGGCGCCGATTGGTAGCGGATTTGAGGGCAGGGGGTACTCCGGCGAGCGGGTACGGCGGAGCCCAGCGACGGCGGCCGCGGGAGTGGCGGCGCCGGCGAACTCTCGGCCGGGGAGTGCGAATAGACGGTGTGGGGAGCTTCAAGGTGCCCTAGGGAAAGCGCCTGGATGGTTGGATGGCGCCGGGATCGAGCGGAGCAGGGAGCTCGTCGGCGGCGGCAATGGTGGCCGCGGCGGAGCACTGCTTGTTCGCGCGCGAGGAGAAGCGGCGGTTTAAATAGGCGAGCGCGCCGTGGGGAAGGGGTCACGAGGGTCGTCGAATAGTGGGTCGCGGTATGGCTCGGCATGGGCGCGACGACGTGCGTCGACGGCGGCCCAATGGCGGGCGGCGGGCGCGGCCGGTGTGCGAGCGCCGCGTGGCACATGGCACCGGCCAGGGGGCCCACGAGCGTCACGCACAGCAGCTAGGGTGCGGCGCACGAACCAACGGTCACTGGCCGGCCTCGGCGTCCGTGTACGGCGAGTACGGCGGCGGGCCGACGTGGCCGGGCGCGACGTCGCGCGCGCGCTCGCGTTCCAGCGCGTGCAAATTATGTTTAACCCTGTTTGACCACGCTTTTCTCCCAATTTTTGAACTGAAGTGGACCAAGAGGTAATAAGCAAAGTTGTAGACCTCTGATCCCTCTACAACTTCTAGAAAGGCTCTATGGGGTTTTTCTCGACCGATCTTGCATAAACGGCACGCCAAGATGCAGATTTTCTGGGCGCTAGTGAATAGTAACTGGAGGCGTTGACCACGATTTTTCACGCATTTACACTTCGAATTTGAAATGCCACTCAACATGAAAGTTGTGTGCCTCGACAAACTGCACAACTTCTACATTGGGAGAATTTGAAGTGTTTAGGTGAAATTTGGAGAACGCGGCAAAAGTCCTAGGGTTGCCATGGATCTCAAAGGGTTTGAGTGGGGTTTTAGCTAGGGTTTGACCAAGCTTTGAACAAGGGTTGACCATTAGGGGTTGTTGGTTAGGTTTTCGAGGTGATGACCCAGGTTGACCAATGTTTGACCAAAGTCAAGTGTTTGACTAGATCATTAGGGTTAATGAACCCTGATGAAAACCTGGAGCGTCACAATTGCATATGCTTGCATTAATATTGTTGGGTCCTATTAAGGTTTATCCTAGACTTTACTACCTTTATTCCTTGTTAACCTGGGTTTTACCTTTCTGTTGGGTAGCTATGCTTAGTTGCTCTACCTGGGTTATGGTGGTTCTAATGAACAACAATGATGAACATGCTTTCCTTTTATGCTATATATATATATATGGTTAATACAAGATTATATGTTTAATCGGAACATGGAGCGACCACCCAGGACAACAGTGCAACCACGAGGCTATATGGCTCTGGCTTGGCTAGGGACTCTAGTGTTGGGGTGACCTTACCGAAAGGGCAAGGGGGAGCATTTAGTTGGGGTATAGACTCGCTCTAGTAGGGAGTTGATCTTGGCTAAGACACGGTACCTACTAGGGGACTTTATGCTCTGCGACGGCTCGGAACCTTCGTGGGTTGTTTCACACTGGGAAACTTTGTAAAGGCCTCGTAGCGTCCCTATGCAATCACACCTCGGCAGTGTGGTATGATGCCTGATCAGCATCGCGTGTTTGGGTTTAAAGTTCCTAGAACTTTTACGCGACTTGTGGTGAAAGTGTACAACCTCTGCAGAGTGTAAAACTAATCGATTAGCCGTGCTCACGGTCAAGAGCGGCCTGGACCCTCACATGATAATTGAACTTGAAGATGGACTTAAATTGTGGTTATGGTTATGTTAGCCATATGCTTATGGCGTATCTCTATATGTTAATGTGGGTTGGTATATACTTATACTTAATAGTAATCAGGTGCTAATAAAATTTGACCAACTAAAAGTGCTTAATGCAGTCAACCTGTCAGCCTTTCCTTGATAAGCCTTTGTATTCATACTTTCCCCACACTTGCTGAGTACGACATGTGCTCACCCTTGCTATCAACAATGTTGCTCAGAAAGAGGAAGCTGCTATGAAATTTGCTGAAGATGTTGCTGAGTTCTAGGCGTACGCAACCCCCAGTCGTCTGCCTGTAAAGTTTGGTGCCTTCGTTTCCAGGATAAAGCGTAAATCTCTTATAATCTTTGCTTTTCATACGTGATATTATTTCTGTTATTCACTTATGTCAACTATATGCATGGAACTTAATCCTGGCATGCATATAGATCTACACTTGATTTTCTTTGGAAAAACAGGTGTGACACTCGGTGGCTTGGCCAGGGTCTTCAGGCAGACGAGCTTTTTCCGGTGGCAAGTTGAGGACGAGAGGCTCCGGCGAAAGTGCAGCTCGACGATGTGGAGGTCCTGGTGGCGTCTGCGTGCTTCGACCGGCAGCAGATCGACGGTGATGGCCCTCGCGGCTTCGGCAGCAGCGGGCGGCAGAACGACGGTGATCGATGATCAGTGGAACAGGCTTCCTGGCCAAACGTAGATCACCAGTGGCAGGGTCTGGATGGAGAGCTTTGGCGGACGTGTGGTTCGGCGAGGGAATGCTCATGTCAGCTTCGCCCCGCGGTGCTCCATCGTGACGAATCGGACGGCGGCCAGCGCCAGCTTGCTCAGCTCCGGCGGACGGGCACGGAAGGCGGTGACGGACGGCTGCTCAAGGTAGGGCACCGATGGAGGCTGCAGATAGGGCGCACGAGATTGGGCGCAAGCCCTTTATAGGTGGCGACGGCAACGTCCTGGCCGTGAAGGCCACGGTGACGGTGTGCCAGATAGGCCTTGCGGCTGGAGATAGTTGGGCCACGAGCTGAGCTTGATAAGAAAAGATAAAGAAAATATTACATTCAGAAATGTATTTGTCATGAAATAAAAATCCAGAAAAGTTCCAGATAATTCTTAGAGTCATGAAAATTATTCTGAAAATTCTAGGAAAAAAATCTTGGTGAAAGATTGAGACATGAAGAACCCAAATAAGTATTTGGAGCTCATGAAAAAAAGATTTTGAGCTTTCTAATAAATAGAATAAGCTCAAAGGAAAGTGAGAATAAATTACAGGAAAAGCCGGAAAATTCTCGGAAGGGTTTGGTCAGCACCTAAATGTGTTTTTAAAATATTTTGCACTCAACAAAGACCAAGATGCATCGGTATGAATGCAACACTCATCGAACCATTTATTTAATTTCGAAAATCAAACAATAGATTTTTCTTATACTGTATTTCCTGTAAAGAAAAATAAATGTGGAGAAAATTTTAAAATTATGAGAAAATCGTTGTTTAATTTTTCTTTCTATCCACATCCTGAAATTAGAAATTTCAGGGTGTGACACCTGCCGCGTCGTCGTTGCGGCCACGGCCGACCAAGCGCGAGTGGGCACCGGGAGGGGAAGCACAAGCGGGCTTGGCCGGTGTGGAAGAAGAAGCAAAGAGCATTTTAGTCCGTTCACTAGAGATGAAGAGAGAAATGGGATAGAGTCTCTTATTTTGAACAAATTCGCGTCGTTGGTGTCAAATTTTGAAGAGGTCACGAATTAGGTGTCAAATGTAGAGAGGCAGTCGAATTGGGTGTCAAATTTCCAAATTTCTTCTTAAAAGGAATTTCATCTCGAGATTCGCAAAGCCTAGCATGAAACAAGGGTTCAGGTGGTTACTATCCAACACTTATTAACTTTCTTCCAAATTATTTGGCATTACATAAGCTCCTCAACACACTTTTTATTCTTCAAAACACTAAGTGAAAAACAGACATTGGTAACGGGCGCGGATGGCTATTGGTAATGGGCAAAACGCCCGTTACCGATCAAGCGTTACAAATAAGCCAAGAAAGGTAACGGGCGGATGCCCGTTACTGATAACACATAATTGTAACGGGCGTCTAACAAAGGCCGTTACCAAAACTAGTTACCGGTCACCTGAAATGTCTGTTTCTCTGGGCCCACATGGACCTTTGGTAACGGGCACAGAAACCTAGCCCGTTACATGAACTCAATATCGGAGACGTTTGCTGTAGACACGCGTCTGCATGTAAGGAGACGCATTTTTTGTACGTGCATCTTCTCTGTCTGGACGACAGGAGATGCGTACTCTGGACGCGCGTCTCGCCTGTCTCCATGAAAGGAGATGTGTGCTCTGGACGCGCGTCACGTTTGTCTTGACGAAAGGAGACGCGTGCTCTGGAAGCGCGTCTCCTCTGTCTCGACGAAAGCATCAACTTCTAGGGCCCACTGATCAGTATTAGTAACGGGCCTTTATGCGGCCCGTTACAGTGTTGTCATACTTGTAACGGGCGTTCCAAGTGAAGCCCGTTACTCACGAATCTGTTTTTGTAACGTGCCTTACTTAACGCCCGTGACCGATACGTAGGGCACCTACAGTAAACTGCTCGTTTTCTGGCTGCATCCCGGAACCAGCCAGGATTTGGTAGCCAGCAGATCAGGGGCTGCATCCTGAAAATAGCCAGGATTTGGCAGCCACCATGGCAATGCTAGGAGGCATCACAAACACATTCTCATCACATATATACATAAGCAAGATCACATATATATACACAATAATGCGAGATCACATCAAGTACCTCATCATATCGACATGCATGCTAAAGTTTCAAGTTCATCATATGTTCTTTGTTTGGATGGAGTCCTGAGAAAACTGCCTAAACCAGGCAACATCTGACCCTAGCCAAGCAGGTTTCTCAGGCAGTACTAAACTAGGCTGAATGCAGCAAGTTTCAAGTTTGTCAGGCAGTACAATGAACTCACGATGCACCATTATAGAGGTTGTCGTTTCGGTCGAGGATCTCCTTAACAATGTACTCGCACAGCATCTCCCGGACCGGCTTTAGATCTTCTGTAGAAACATTTAGGGCAGGTTTGAAATCCTGCAAAACAAAATAATTATGAGAATACAAGTACAAATCAGTTTCTAAAATCAAATGGAGAATATGAGCAGAGACAAGGGTGAGAGCATTATCTACTTACAGCAGCCTTCTTGATGTGAGGTATGTCTTCGAGTAGTTTGAACATATTGAATGCCACATGGAATCCATGCAAAAAGGACCCCGATGGCTGCTGAGCACACTGCGCATCGAGGTACGAAAATGATAAGTTAATGCAGTACCAAATTTGAATGAAGGGACCATAAAAAAAACCTTGGACTTACAGTGGTATTTGGCTTGTGCTTGAATGTCTGATTGGATTTTAGCTTTGTCTTCTTTCCTTTCATCCCTTCGTCGTTTGGGCCTATATTTTCAGAGACCCTGCATGATCAGCAATACCGATTAGAAACACTAAGAGATTGAATTTTACGTACCAATTCACAAGCACTCGGAGGTCTTCGAACTTTCGCGCAGGATGATGTTTAGCAGAATCTAGATACCAAACCTCTTTGAACTTCATACAGATGATCAGTGTTACACAGTGGCCACTGGTGCCGAAGGCACCCACCACGTAGTCATTCGTCATTGCATTTCTCAATCCTTGCATTACAAGGTTAGACTGCTTATCAATCTTTGTGGTCGTGAGAACTTATGGATCCAAAAACCCAACACTGATCTTCATCTCCGCTGCCTTGTCCATCATTTTCCTACAAAAAAATCCAAATGTTAGCATGCATGAACTTTGTGGTCAAAATTAAAGAAATATCTATTTTGGTTTTAAGGCACTTACAATGTCCACAACCTCAAGAAGGTCTCATCCAGAGCAACCAGGGTTATAAGGTCATACACGTGACTGAATGCAATGTTTAACATTAAATCACCAGCACCATGAAAGGAGTCTTTAGGCAAGTTTGCTGGAAAACTAAGTTTATCCTTACTGTGTTCCAAGGCGTAAGCAAACAACCTGGCACAATTCTGTCTAGCAGCCTGTAAGTCCGCTTCTGACAACATAGGCACAGTAGGCTTGTATTTTGGATCCTGTTTTGTCCAAAAACAGTTAAGAAGCTCATCTCTAGGCAGAGGTTTCCTGGCCCCCTTCTTCTGCGGTGGCTGCTGCTCAGGCGGAGATTGCCTGTCCTCCGCCTGTCGCTGTGCTGCTGTTGCTGCTGCTGCTTAGGTGGAGATTGCCTGGGTTCCTCCTGCTGTTGTTGATGCTCTTGCTATGTAGTTTTGCTGATCTGTTGCTGCTTCTTAGGCGGAGATTGCCTGTCCTCCTCCTGCTGTTGTTGATGCTCCTGCTGCGTAGTTTTGCTGATCTGCTGCTGCTGCTGCTGCTGAGCTTTCTCTTGCTGACGCTGAGCTGCAGTACCTCCATCTGATGCTGTACCCCTGCTACCTGATGTGGGAGCAGGGTTGGTATTTCTCGTAATGGGTGGTACATGGATCCTGTTCTTTGACCATTGGATCCTTTGACAGAGAGCCTCAGCTAGTGTTGTTACTTCATCCCCCCCCCTTAATTGGTACAGGCAGAGGGTAATGACCCGTATTGCCCCACACATAACTAGGTTGCATCACAGCATGCCCATCCTGCACTGGTACTGTATGGAGAGTCTTTTGCAATGGAAAGACAGTGACTAGTGCAAGCTCCACTTTATTCCCGGAGCCATCCAAAAGGCTGCACTTGGTTGGCTCTCTCAGCTTATCTATTGTGTCCAGCATAGGTGATCGACTATCAATGTGCTGTTGATTACCTTCGTCCTTGCTGACACGCCAATGGTCTTCCTCTCTGCCACATGCTTCTTCTTCCTCACTGCCATGCACATCTTCTTCCTCGCTGCTAATGACAGGTGGTGATTAGGGAGGACGATGAAGTCCATTTTTCCGTATATCAAAGCCTGATTCTGCTGGAATGGAGACAATTCTGGTGACTGCTTCACCAACTAGGTCTTCCATCTGCGGTACAGCCTTCTTGTTCCTCTTCTTCCTGTACATTCCAGCAAACTCTTCACCAAACCCTTTACCCCAGCCAAGTGAACTAGACACGCCTCAGACCCGACCTCGATGCTCTGGAGTCTCAAGTGCTGCGGTGAGGATATCATTCTCCCTAACCCCGAAACAACCATCACTAGCCTGAGTTGCAAGTGTTTTCACCCTAGTTGCTACCCCTACCACCGCAGGGTTACTGAATGTTATATCCCCGCTTCCTTCACTAGTGGTCTTCCTCTTCCCTACCCTTGCCCGCAGATAAGGCCTCGAACGTCCAGGAAATTGGTCCCAAGGGTTCTGTTTTTCTTCTTCAGCGAGCTTTGCATCCTCCTCCTCCCACTCTTTCCTTTTACAAACATAACCTTTTCTGCCCGCCCTGTGTGGCTTATCATGCAATGCTCTCTTTTGTTTCATCCCCTAGCTCAATCGCTGAAATCTAGAAGAATTGGTATCCTGCACAAACACGGTCCAGTCTTTTGGCTGCAAAAAGGCATGCTTCACAAAGGGAGTCTCCTCTTGGCTCGCAAATTTTTTTCTTAAATGGGTCTTGAACCGCCGTTGCAAGGTTCCAATCTCTGACATAGCTGCCTTAACTGCCTTCTTGCGAACAGATTTAGCCAGATTGGCTGGGTAATCTAGCTTTTCCTCTAAAACTGTGAACAACTTTTCCTTCTCAATTGCTGAGAGATCTTCAACTGCCTTGTTGATTGACACCCTCTCTCGAGCAATGAGGCCACAGACCAATACAAATCTATCCCTCGCAGCATCTGGGGTAGGCCAATAATTGTTATCAAGTCCAGTTGCGGTCAACTTGTCTTCTGGCCATTTGGTTTGTGTCCTTGACCCGCGGGATCGAGTACTACTCGCGGCAGTATGTGCTGAGTGACCCTGTGAAGAAGGATCACCATCGATAGGCTGTGAACAAGGTTCACCGTTGATGGGCTGTGATGGTGCATGAGGACCAGGTGTGTCCGAGGACCAGTGGAGGGTCGCTCCTTAGTGATGAGTGATTGACAACGTTGTGTGGACTGATGCTTGGCTAAGTGTGCAGGTACAAGTTGCGACTTGACTCGTGTCAGTGCAGGTGAAGAACAAGCACGAAAGTCCTGAGCCGTGGTGGCCTTCGGGTAATGGAGTGGCAAGTAGGCTTGGTTCGATGGACCCGGTGGCCGATGGGGTCAAGTGCGAGCCGTGCGGTGCAAGACTGGCGGGCTGAAGTTGTGAACATGGGATGGCGCAAGGTAGCGGTTGAAGCCCGAAGCTTGCACGCGGGGTTTGGTGGTTTGCCCACAAAACCATCAGGTGGACAGTTTCTTGGTTTGGGCCTCAAAACCAAGTCCGAAGGCCCGAGGCGACAGAGACGGTGATCCGGGAGCTTCGGGAAGCTTCGAGGCGGAGGGCACGTGGCGTGATCACGGGGTTTGCGTCGAGGTGAAGCGAAGCTGCGGTGGAAGCGTGTCCGTCCGATGAGAACTTGACCAAAATGCCCCTGAGGGTTTGTATCTTCATTTATGCAGTAGGGGTAGCGTGGTTATTTACCTCCCTCCGATGGACTTCGCATAAATAGCGGAGAGGTGGATGGCATCTCTCTCTCTTGCTTCCTAGGGCTTTCTTCCCCGGTAGATTTTTCTAGACTGCTTCGTTTTCCTCTGGATTCCTTAGGCTAGACTCTTGTACAGACTCTGACCTCTGGATGTATGGAAGCATTCGGCGTCCCGGTGATCTCCTAGTCCCTTGTGATTTTCATGTCATTTTCAGGTCTATTTTTGGGAGTTTTCGTTCTTCGCTCGATTCGTGATTTTGGAGGCGTTTCTTCACGGATTTCTTTCAGGGATCATGGGTGGATGACTTGCGCATCTTTGTGTGTGATCTTGACCTCTCAAACGCTGTGGAGAGCCTTTGATTCGTGCATTTTTTGTTGGAGCCCGAGTTCATAGTGGTGTTCGTGTGATCCGCGATTCTCAGCGATTTAGTGGCTTAGAGGTCGAGATTTTTGGGGTATAGCTTCACCTTGTGTTGCTTATCATCTACCCCAAATCTTGTCTCAAGAGCTTTTGGCGTTTGGGAGATCCAGTGATGGATTGGGAGAGTTGACTTCGCGAGCTCGAGCTCGAGCAGTTCTGTCCGGGGCTAGCGGACAGTCCACGAGGAGCCTGCGGACAGTCCGCGCCCTCTGCTGTTCGTCGTGTGTTCTTCATGTTCTTGCGCGTCTTTGTTTCGATCCGTTTCGCCCCTAGATTTTGATTGCAAGGAGTTTGGCGGACAGTCCGCGAGGTCCTCACGGACAGTCCGCGTGGTCAATTTCTGGTGGACAGTCCGAGAAGCCTCCACGGACAGTCCGTATTTTCAGGGTGCGGCTCTGGTAGCTCTGGTGCTTATTTCGGACAGTCCGCACCGTACCTATGGACAGTCCGCCGTACCCTAGCGGACGGTCCGCCCGTACTGCATGGACAGTCTGCGGCTGGCATTTCCAGATTGTGCCAAGTGCTTTGATTCTTGTCCGGTGCTTCCGCTCTTTGTTCCTAGGCTTCTCTAGTGATCTTCTTGGCTTGTGTGTGCCTTGTTTGGAGCTTCTTTTGTGTGCACGGATTCGTGGAGTGGCAATCGGGGTATAGGCCGAGTTCGACCTTAGGGAAGAATTTTTATCGGCTCCCATTCTCTCCCCCTCTCTGGTCACCCTATTCGGTCCTTCAGTGCACTGGAGGTAGAGGAGTTTGGTGTTGTGGGAGACTGCATAGATGATATGTCAGGTCGTCAGTAGAGCAAAATAAGCTAGACTGAAAACCTAAACAAAATAAGATAAATTCTTATTCTCTGACAGGCAAAATAGTTGATATTAGCATACAGGTTGGGGATAGGTGCTAACCATTTTGACAGGGTGAAGCAATATGCTTATATATCAAAGTAGAGACTAAATTCCTTCAACTGCTTCCTTGTCCAACTTCAGCAGCAATGAATTGTGTGTTCCATGTGTACATGCAACAAAAGGACAAAGCAATTAGAATTAAATTATGTTAATAGATCCAAAGCATAACTGTCGATCTGGTACATTTGAAGCATAACAAAATTTCAACAGTTCATATAAGTTCATCTGTTAGCAACAATTTATTCAAACAGACTTGGAGCAACAAAATTCATCCGTCAAATCCACAGCCAATCAATTAAAAATGAACTATTAAGGCATGCTGTACTAATGCAGGCAATTCCAGGAGAATAATCCTATGTGAACAACCGTAAAGTAGCATGTCTCCCTAATCCACCTTGACAGGAATAGCAGATTGGGTGGCCGAGCAGAGAGAGGGCGTTGGGGGTTCAAGCAGCACTAACCTCTGTCGCGAATGAAGTAGTTGTTCTCGTGGTGGTCAGAGAGGCCCGATCCACGTCGCCTCGTTGCTTGAGGTGGCCAGCTCGTCGTCGTGGCCGAGGATGCCGGATCTGCGTCACCGTCTCTAGGTTGGTCGGGACGCCGTTCGCACGCCAGTAATCGTGTCCTCGTCACCGTCATCACGGCTGGAGCCGCTTCGCCGACGTCACGCTGGGAACGGTGGGGCTGGAGAAGAGCTGGGCTGCGGCGGGGAGAGCGGTGGCGGCGGGCTAGGGCTGGAGAAGGAGCAGGGCGGCGGCGTGGAGAGTGCGGGCTTGGTGGATCTGTCTGAATTAGACTCCCGAGTATATGTTCCCTGCGCGCGCGTTACTATGTTCACAGAAATTACTGGCGTGCCCTTGAACGGCTCTCTTGTGAAATTGGAATTCCATGGGCATTATAGTCAATATAGGTGGGAAATTTTGAACAGCGCGCGCAAGGTTTGCCTGCTGACGCTGACAATGGATAGTCATCGCCGACGCTGGTTAGTAAACCCGCGTCGCTTTGTCGGCAGGTATCTTCTTTATATAGGCTGTTGACACTGACGCGTGGGCCCGACACTATTTTTTAGAAATGAAACTCGCATCCATCAAATATTAGAGCCGGTAAAACAGCACCTAAAAATTCATTAAAAATAACATCAATTCATATTTGGACATTTAGTATTTTAATAAAATATCAACAGCCACACTTGTGTACCCAACATTCTTATAATTCGAATATACATCTCATGCTTGTGATATAATAATTCTAATAACATCTTAGTTTGCTCCAAAAAATCTACAAATTGACATGGAAACATAAATTGGGTACCTAAACTTGTCATTAAAAAATTCAAATGGTTTCAATAAAGGAATAATATACTTGTGTACAAATGGCTACATCTCTCACATAGTTTCTTAGAATGTTGCTTGAACATTGAAGTTTTCCACACATTGCAACATGTTCGATCTCGTACGCATTTGAAATTTTACACAAGCTTGTGTTCACCTTAAGATTACGAAATGCAATGTTTCATTACTAATGGTTGTGCAAAACAAATATTATTTCTATGTTGTACTTACAAAGAACAAGATAAAGGCATATAAACATTATTCACGAAACAGAATATACACTAAATAATGAAATTAATGAAAAGATGGGCATTTTAGAAAAAATAGGAAAAAATCATCAAATTTGGACTAAGTACGACGGAGAAATACATGTTACAAAATTTGGCTGCAGATTAAAAGGAGAAATGAGAACTGTTCTTCATTCCAATAGAACAGAGGGGGTGGTTAACCCGCGTCTCATTTGCCCCTCCAATCCTCATCTCCTACGCCCACCCAATAGAACACAGGAGGAAGCAGACCAACAGAGGCCACCACCGCTGTCGTGCCCGCTTTGACATCCAAGAGGGCACCCTAGGCCTCTAATGCGGTAAATGAGACCACCACAACCTTCGATTTGACTCAGAAACGTGACAAATCAAATCTTGTGGATGCGACACAGAATATGTAATAATTTACATTCAAGATACATAATTTTTATTGATGCTTCCGCCTACATCCCGATGTTCATCCTGTTGACGGCGTACTCCACCGCGACGCTGAATCCACGCGTCCAGAGGTCGAACTCATGACGGATGTGACACTCGGCGCTGCAGTAGTGGATGATCCCTGGGGTCTCCGGCCCGTAGCGCCTACATCCCGCTGCCCAAATGCAGACGTGGGGATTCTGGACGGGCAGCAACAGAATGTCATCATCGCCGTCACGAAGCCAGTACCACCACGCAATGTTATGGAGATCCCAGCGGATGAGGTAGCGCAGCCGGTGCAGGTTGTGGTTCTTCCAGCGCCCGTCACTGACGCGTGGGCCCGATACTATTTTTTAGAACTGAAACTCGCATCCATCAAATATTAGAGCCGGTAAAACAGTGCCTAAAATTTCATTAAAAATAACATCAATTCATATTTGGACATTTAGTATTTTAATAAAATATCAACAGTCACACTTGTATACCTAACATTCTGATAATTCGAATATACATCTCATGCTTGTGATATAATAATTCTAATAACATCTTAGTTTGCTCCAAAAATTCTACAAATTTACGTGGAAACATAATTTGGGTACCTAAACTTGTCATAAAAAATTCAAATAGTTTCGATAAAGGAAGAATATACTTGTGTACAAATGGCTACATCTCTCACACAATTTCCTAGAATGTTGCTTGAGCATTGAAGTTTTCCACACTTTGCAACATGTTCGATCTCGTACGCATTTGAAATTTTAACACAAGCATGTGTTCACCTTAAGATCACGAAATGCAAAGTTTCATTACTAATGGTTGTGGAAAAAATATTATTTCTCCGTCGTGCTTAGTCCAAATTTGATGATTTTTTCCTAGTTTTTTCTAAAATCCCCATCTTTTCATTAATTTCATTGTTTAGTGTATATTCCGTTTCGTGAATAATATTTATATGCCTTATCTTTTACTTACAAAGAACAAGATAAGGCATATAAACATTATTCACGAAACGGAATATACGCTCAATAATGAAATTAATGAAAAGATGGGGATTTTAGAAAAAACTAGGAAAAAAATCATCAAATTTGGACTAAGCACAACGGAGAAATACATGTTACAAAATTTGACTGCAGATTAAAAGGAGAAATGAGAACTGTTCTTTGTTCCAATAAAACTGTGCCCCACTCCTATTAGAGACGCGGGATTGTTAATCCTCGTCTCATTTTTCCACATAAACTGTTCTTCATTCCAATAGAACAGAGGAGGAAGCAGAGGGCGCCGCAACCTTGGATTTGACTCAGAAATGTGAGAAATCAAATCTTGTCTATCAATAACCGATTGGACGATACTTTACACGATAGAAGAAGACATTATATTCGTAACGAAGCCTACATTCATCACTACAGAAATACATGCAAAACCCCCTCCGGCTCGGCGTTGTACCGCAGAATGCTTTGCCTGCGCAATGTTGAATGTTGCCTCGCGCCGCCGCCGTTGGCAGCGTCGGCCGGCGGAGGCCACGGCGGAGGGCGACACTCCTAATTTGCCAAGCCAGATTGACCCCACGATGCCGGAAATCTAGGGATTGCACATTGCTGATCAAACACGGACGCCACTACCCTTGCTCCTCGCCCTCAACCTATTTCATGTACGCAATTGCAGTGGCGTCGGCGTCGGCCCCGCTGTTGGCTCTATAGAGGAAGACGGCGGCCACATAGGCCGCCCCTCTGTGCCCGTCTTTGGCAGCGTGGTGGAGCTCGTCGAGGGGAGGCTGAGGGTTGCGGTTCCTGCTGAAGATGTCGTCCATCTCGGTGAGGAAGCAGGCCACCGGGTTGCTGGCTGCAGCCAGGCTACGAAGGAAGACGTCGTAGCTGATGGGGTCGTTGTTCTGCATCTGCTCGACTGGAACCCGATCCAGTGCCAGGCGCCTACCGACGTCTCTGTCGTGGCAGGGGCGGAGCATGTCCTTGCAGGTTGCCCATAGGCTGCAGAGGTCCTCCATAGGCCGATTCGATGTCGCACCGACTCGGCCAACGATGATCGCCAACACCTCCGCCGGGAGTTCCGCGAGCGACCGCGGGTGCTCCCTCGATGCCATGAGTGCGGCAGAGGGGCATGACGAGGAGTGTAGGCAGTTGTGGTTTTCTCGCGGGTAGATGAAGGGGCTGTGGTGGTTTCGCGGGTAGAAGAAGGGGTTGGGGCAACGGTTATTTATTTTGGAGAGAAGATACAGGAGACGCGTCTCCGATGAGCGTGTGGATACTACTAATTGCACATCTCATTTATTGAGGAGTCAAACTCTTTGAAGTTTGACGAAATGTAGACAAAATAATATCAATACTCTCCGATGAGTGGTACTACTAATTGCACATCTCGCTTATAGGCACCTTAGGCAGTATCTTCTGCATCTTAGGAAGTATCTTAGGCAGAATATATAGGCATCATATATTACAGAAAGAAGATTCAAATTCCACCAATACACATCCTATATATATTACAAAAAGGATTCCATTTCCAGCAATAGACATCCCTGCATTTTACAAAAAGGATCGGATTCAGCAGAAATCAATCTTGCTTCTTTTTCTTCTTTGATTTTTGTATATGGATCTTTTCACGATGGTCGCTTCGCAAGTATGGTGTTTTGTTAGCTCCCAAGACTCGGGGCATGTATGAAGTGTGAAAGGATGGACTTTCGTCAAACTGGTTGTATTCCTCCTCCTCAACAACATTTTCAACCCCAACAATTCTTTTTTTCAGGCAAAACCACACTCCAGTTATTCTTTGCAAGGTCAGGTACATAGAACACTTGCTCAACATCCTTGGCGAAGACAAACGGTTCGGTTTTGTAACCAAAGACCCAGAGATCAACACTAACATAACCAAATTTGTCCTTGATCATAGCTCTCTTCGCATTGGTGACCCATCTACACCGAAACAAGACTACCTTGAATCCTACATAATCAAGCTCCCAAATTTCCTCTATTTGACCATAATATGTGGCTGTGTTCTTCTTACTGTTGACGGCCTGTACACGCACACCACTATTTTGATAGACGCTCTTGGCATCCCGGGACAGGGTGTAGAATGTGTATCCATTGATATCCATTGCTTGATATGTTGTAACGGTGAATAACGGCCCTGCTGCTAGTTTTCTTAGATCATCGGTTATAGCAGCACTGCCACTCTGCTGGACATAATCTCAGAGCCACCTGTTGAAGCATTGCATGTGCCTCTTTGCAACCCAATCCTCAGTACAGCCAGGGTTTTGTTCACATAGTTGTTGCTTGTGCTCATTGCCAAATGGTGTAACCTCTACGCTCTGTTCTATCATGGTGAAATGAGCCTTCCTGAAGTCCTCTGGGTGCGGAGTGATTGACTTTTTCCCCAGGGTCCCAACACTTGAAAGCCTACCTTCATGCCGTGAACGAGGCACAACAATGGGGTTTTGGGGGTCCATATAACCCATGGCCCACTCCACTGCTTCAATGGTCTCATAGCCACGAACAATGGCTCCCTCCGGAAATGACCTGTTATGTACCAATGATTTGAGGAATCCAAAGTACCTCTCATATGGAAACATCTGATGAAGGTAAGATGGGCCAAGGTACCAGATCTCCCTCGCGAGGTGTGTTGTTAGATGCAGGATGAGATCAAAGAATGATGGTGGGAAGGTAGCTTCAAGCAGGCATAGGGTCTCGAAATGGCTCCTCTCTAAGGCCAATAGTTTTTCCTCATCAATCACCTTCTGTTCTATTTCATTGAAGAATAAACACAAGCTCGTGACCGCGTCGCGAACCAGTTCTGTCTTGATACCTCTTAGTGCAACAGGAAGAATAGATGTCATCAACACATGGCAATCATGAGATTTCATCAAGTTGAAATTCATTTTCATGTCCTTCACCGACACTAGCCTCTTGAAGTTCGATGAGTAGCCTGAAGGTACTTTCAAACCATGCAAAAACTCACAGAATTCTTTTCTCTATGCCTTTGACAAGGTGGTTGCAGCAACGGGAAGGTCCATCCCTGTGTCTGTTTCCTCTGCATAGAGCTCCGGCCTAATGCCTATTTCTTTAAGATCATCCCTTGTATTTTTATGATCTTTTTCTTTCGACTTCTGTTGTAGCAATGTTCCCAAAGTAGCTTCACACACATTCTTCTTGACGTGCATGTTGTCAATCGAATGACGCACATCTAAAAGCGGCCAATACTCTAGCTCCCATAGAATTGATTTCTTGTTCCACATTCCTCACCCATCTTCTTCTTGTTCTTCACCATCTCACTTCTTTCTTTTGCAAAGTTTCTTTTCAAACAATTTGGGTAACTCCTCGATAGTTTCGACGTCCTTGACTTGCAAGTGGAGCAGATCTCCAGTCACATGCATTGGTGCCTGTCGATTCTCCTTTTCCCCATTAAACTGACAATCCATGTCCCAGTAGGCATGTTTCTTGCTGAGGAAACGACGGTGCCCCATAAATGAGAATTTCTTTGAATTTCTTAGCCACACTGCACAAGTTTCTTCCAAGTAGTGTGGGCAAGCTGCACCTTTCCTTTTACTCTGGCAAGAAAGGTTGCGATGAGCCGGGTTGTCATTGATGGTGGTGAACAACATGGCATGCAATGTGAACTCCTCACAGCCGAACTCATCCCAAACCTCCTTCACACCAGGCTTCCAAAGTATCTTCAAGTCATCAACTAGTGGCCTCAAGTAGACATCAATACGGTCGCCGGGTTGCTTTGGCCCGGAGACCAATATTGTCAGCATCATGTATTTCTATTTCTTGCATAGCCAGGGTGGAAGGTTGTACATTGACAGCACGACAGGCCAGGTGATATGTGTTGAGCTCTGGTTACCGAATGGGTTCACGCCATCTGTGCTCACATAGTGAACCGAATGTTCCTGCTTTCACCAGCAAATTCCTCAAAGTGGGAATCAATGTTTTGCCATTGTTGGCCATCTGCAGGGTGCTTAATCTTGCCAACTTCCTTCGTTCGTGTCTTATGCCAATGCAAGAGTTGGGACTCCTTTCGTGTGGTGAACCATCTTCTCAACCGAGGAATGATGCAAAATACCATGCTACCCTCACAGGAGCACCTTTAACCTTCTTCTTCTTCTTCTTCTTCTTGCCTGTGATCTCCACGGGCTCGTTCTCGTCATCATCAGCATTGTTATCATCACCACCATATTTTTTCCTCCTGTACCGATCGAACCCACACTTGGGGCACTTGTCAAGGTCTGCATAATCTCCACGGAACAATACACAACTGTTCTTGCAAGCATGAATTTTTTCAACCTCTATTCCCAGAGGACAAATTATCTTCTTTGCCTCATAGACAGACTCGGCTATTTGGTTTCCCTCGGGTAGCATGTCCTTAAGGAGATCCAATAGTTGTTTGAAACTTTTGTTGCTCTAACCATGATCTGCCTTAAGCTGCAAAAGTTTTAGATCACCAGAAAGGCGAGAGTACTTCTTGCAACCAGGATAGAGGGATTTCTTTGAATCTTCAACGAACTGCTTCAGCCTCGCTAATTCAGAAGCTGTATACACTCCTTGAAACTCAACATCCTGCAACATTTGATCAACATTGTGCACACGTTGCAACAACTCACCATCATTGAAGCCTGTAACTTCTTGATCAGTGATATCCTCAGGCCTCATCACAATTGGTGGGAATGGTTCATTTTCCTCATCAAAAACTCCACCTTCATCAAGCTCTTCATCATGGCATCCTGTAGCATGGTGTCGCGCTTCACCTTCATTTAGGCATCCTGTTTCGACTTCATTAAGCCCTTCCTCACCATGTTTATTCCAACACGTGTAATTTTCTTTGAAACCACGTGTGATCAAATGATGAAAAATGTTATCCCGTTGTCCGAACTTCTTCTCGTTGAGACAATCTGTACAGGGGCAAAGCATTGCCTGAACACCACGGTTTCTCATATCCGCCTCTGCTTGATCTAGAAAACCATTGACCCCCATTAAGAAACTGGCCCAATCTCGGGACTTACTACTGTACATCCAAGCCCGAGCAGCAGCAGCCATCTGCAATTTTCATACATCAAATGAGCATAATGCATCACCAAAACCGATGAGTAAGAGGATTAGGATAGCGAAGTTCAATAAAAGGGGGCAATTTCTACCTTGACAAGGACTGTCTACGAGGCGAGCGCTTCCGAGGAGGAGGACGAGGCATCGCGGCCGCGGCGACGGCGCGGAGGACGGTGACCGCGACGGCGCGGAGGACGGCACCGAGCCCGAGGAGGAGGATAAGCTGCTGCTTTGGATGACGTACGACGCGGAGGGACGCCGCGCCGCGGTCAACGTCCGCTGGCACCTTTCGCCATCACGCACGCGGCCAGCCGGCCTGCTGCAGCGCCGGCTTTCTGAGGAGAGAGAGAGAGCGTGCGCAGCGAGTGGGGCCTTCAGAGAGCACGCGAAAATGCTGCTACAGCAACGGCGGGGAGAGAGTGAGTGGGGCCCTCAGAGGACAGAGAGCGAGTGCAGTTGTCCGAGATAGCAGAGTGGTCGGAATGCAAAAACAACGACACGTACTAACAACATGCGTCTCTATTGTGAGAAAACAAAGGAGATGCTAACTCCAAACAAGCGTCGCCAATTGGGTCGTCATAAAATGAGATGCGTCCTAACAACAACGCATCTCCAATAGGAAAGTCATCGGTAATAGACTTAAAGAGCCCGTTGCCGATAGGTTTTACTTTCGTAACGGACGCATGTTAACGTCCGTTACAAAGAAAACATGTAACGGGCGTTTAAGAAGTCAGTTACCAGAAGTCCTCATTGGTAACGGGTGTTATGGTGGTGAGGTCAGGGTGAGGTCGTGGTCGACCCTGCCGCGCTTATGCGTAACAGGCGCCAAACAACAACCATTACAGATGGGGTCCATGTAACGGGTGTTAAGGGCCCGTTACAAATACTGCGTGACCTATGTGAGGTTTTCACGTAGTGAAACTCACATAATAAGTAAAACACCTTAGGGATACTTAGTCTAGCTCCACTTGTAACTATCCATTTCTTTCCTCAGCTCATCTTTGAAAATATTCTCTTCTTGTCTTGATAAAGTGATTTGAATAGAACTGGATTGACTCCATGATTGCTTTTCTAATCATACTTGATGCCTTCATCCTTTCATATTTTTTTCTAATTTGGTCTAAATGCCTCCTGTGCATTGATTTGCCTATTTCATCTCTGCTGAGCCTTCTTCTCATATCGATCCATACATTTCTTAGGGAACCTGCTAATAAAATGTCCATGAGCTTTGCTGATGGGAACGGGGGTGCCTGATCTTCCGTCAGTAGAAAGATAACTCATTTTGGTGGAGTGCGACACACCGATCCGGCTTCAGATCCAAAGACCCGAACTCATGCAACCTTAGCACCACAACTCCTCTGGTTATCAACCATGTCACAATCCAATTGACCTCGCCGCAAAGGCTAATCCCTGCCTGCGAAATGAAGAACACAAGCAAGAACTCGAAAGATATGCAGCTCTAAAAAGATAGTGACGTCTGCAGATGAATGATTGAATCACACGAATGTTGGGGTTTCACAAACCGAAAACGGCGACTGTTCGACAACAGAAAACTCTAAGCAAAACCTGAGTCTAAGCAGCGGCAGCTACGAAGTTTAAAGGCTAGGGCGACCTAGGGTTGAGGGCGACCCGGGAGGGGCGTCCACAACATGGGCTGAAGGCCCGACTCGATACAAAGGCCAAGTTGGCCCAAAATAGGTGACGCATCACCTTTTCGTGATCACACAGTATGATCAGGCGTCATCGTCCCCTTTCCAACGAGTCCTTATACACCTCGTCCCGATGTCGTATGATGGAGATATCGTCGAAACCGTGCCGAGGTGTAGGCTGATTCCGAACCGGACGTGGCAGCTGAGTCAAAGACGAAGTACAACTTGGGGAAGGTCGTGGCGTGTGCATGTCTAGCAGCTTCGTGATGTCCTCATCATTTGTAGTGAAACAAACTCCACTTTCTTTAATGTTTCGACGATTGCGTGGTGTCTCATAAATCACTTGCACTGAGGAACCATAATGATATTCTTGATATGTATCCTCATACTCATGTTCAGGATAATCTGGTCCTTGAGATATATGGTAAAGGTGTGAACTATTATCAGCTTTCTCTGAAAATTTCCTCTTCTTACTTATGATCTTCTGTAGTTTGCTTTCTAACTCGATAGCTTTGTCGATGACATGTTGCAAATTGGAATATTCATGTAAGGTTAGTATCCTCTGAAGGTCTTCATTCAACCCTTTGATGAAATGTTCTCATTTCTTCTATCACTTTCACCCGATTTTGGAGCATACTTAGATAATTGGATAAACTTAGCTCTATACTCAGTCATTGTCATTTGCCCCTGCTTCAAGTTAAGGAAATCCTTCCTTTTGAGCTTCATCACACTTACAGGAATAAAGTGTGACATAAAGTTGTCCTTGAATTCCTTCCAAAAAATACTATGTGGTTGTTCATATTCGTCGATGTAGGAATTCCACCATTCTAATGTTGTTCCTACAAGTTATCCTGATGCAAAAAAAAACCTTATTTCTATCATTGCACTATACCATATCTAATTTCTTCTCAATTGTCGTGATCCAGTCATCAGCTTCTAGGTGCTCCATAGTGTTAGAGAGCAAGGTGGCTCAGTCTTCTAGAACTTTGTGTACGTATCCTCCGAGTTTGGATATGGTGACACATATTGGTTGTATCCATGGTTGTAACTGCAGTCATTGCACTTGTCTTGGTTACTAGAAAAATCTATGGCGCTAGATAGCAAAACTGACAGTGCTATCAGAGATAGGCTTACTACTTCTGATAGTGCTCTCGGATACAGGTTTGCCGACAGGCCAGTCAGACACAATTTTGCTTTGTGCGTCAGTGCTGTTAGGAACCTGCATAGCTGTTGGGCAAAATCGCAGCTGTTGTAGTGCTATCCCCATCCAGTTCAACAACGACCAGTATCCTTTCTGCTTGCAAGGTAGTAGGGTTCTGATACGTGATGACAGCATCTGCAAGAGTCACAGTGTTTTCGTTTCCAAGATTGGCTCCGCAGAAGAACACAATCTGAGAGAAATGACCACGGACCCTCTCGTCATTGCAGGCGTGCTCAACAAGAGTGCTCTTGCCAACTTTTCTAGGGCCAATGATTGGCAGGACGCCAGGATTTCCATTGCCGGGAGCCTCTCCTTGCATCAGGAAGCTGACAACGCGCTCCATCTCCGTTTGGCGACCGAACATGCACTTGTCCATGACCAAGTACATGCTGTACGGCTGACGGTACAGACGAGGGCATCCGCTAAGGAACACAACGAGCTCACTTGCATCTTCAATGGTGGCCTCGAGGCAGCTAAGAATTTGCCGGAGCTGCTCCTCTCGATCACCGGAACTAGTAGTGCTGAAGCCAAAGAGACGGGCACGCTTGGCAGAATTGAGATTGGATGGTGTAAACAATTGCCTCGCTTGATGCGTGTCTTTGGCTTCATCCTTTTCTTCGTCTCGGCATCTCAAGGTGTAGACCGTGTAGTAGCCTCTGTACATCGCCTTTCTCATCATGTTCAGTTGACGCAGCATGGCCTGATTCGTGACCTGCCGCTCCTCTGCCTCTTCGACGACGATGCCAACCCGGAGCAGAAGCCTCTGCAGCCTGTTGAGCCCCTCCTCCACCGTGGGCCTTGAGCATCTTTCCTGATATCTTTCCATCAGAAATGACATGGACCTGTTGGTAAGTTCGCTCAAAATTGCAGAGAGAAACATTGCCATTGTTGATCAGCTCGATCGGCTATATATGTATCCTCCTGAAAGCTAGCATTGTAGGGTTGGAAAAGTTGGGTAAAGGAAAAGAAAGGTAAAAAGTATAATTGATAGATTCGATTGGATGATCCCCTCAATCGGCCGTGACCCTTTATATTTATAGGGTAGGGAGGTCTTGCCCCACGAGAAAATCATTTTACAAACTTAAATTTATCAGGACTCCTCTTTTTAGTTCAGACTGGGGGGCACCGGTCAGACCGGTGAAGAGCACCGGTAAGACCGGTGCACTCGACGTGCAAATATTGAAAAAGTCACATCTCTCTCATCCGGACTCTGAATTGGACGTTCCACATATGGTTCTTGATCTACTCGGCGAGACCTATCCAATGGTGAAGTCTAAATTGCCTTTTGAGCAACTTGACCATACCGGTCCGATCGGTTGGGGCCACCGGTCTGACCGGTCTGCGCAGTCCTGCCAAATTCGGGTGTCAACACTCACTCATCGTTATATACTGCTAAAGTTTAAGTCGACCATGCAACGGGTGCGTGGCAAGAATGATTAGTTCAAACAGAATTGTTAGTTCAGACCCACAGATGGACACAAGGTAGGATGGCCCAATCCATTACGTGTCCGTGGAAGTCTCACTGAAGCTGTAAACTGACCGGATATCATAATTTTTTGTGTTCTTAGCTCACACAAGAAAAAGCACCAAAGTGCATTTCCAGGCTTTCAGCACACACAGGAAGCACATAGAACTGGTAACATTCACTAGGCCACAAACGATTTGACCTGATGACTAAAACCGATCTCTGCTGGTGGGCGCTGAACCCGCCAGCGACTTGGAGCCAGCACAAATGTCCCTTTGTGCTGGCGGGTGCTCGCCCGCCAACACACGCCAACACAGAGGCTTTCTGTGCTTGCGGGTGCTAATGCTGCCCGCCAGCGAAAGATTTTTCCATTTCGCTATATAATTCCCCATAATCATTTATTATTTGTATATAATTCATCACTTTCGTTTATTATTTGTATTTGCTCGCTAAATTCACCTATATTTATTATTTTTTGATGTATTTGATCGCCAAATTCAATTATATATGCATGTCTATCTACCACATAATCCAAACTAGCATATAATAATACATAAGCCACATTACTAAAAAAACATCGTACATAATAGATAATCCGCATAATTGATATCCAACATTTCGAATAGATAATCCTAGGACGCCCATCTACGTAACTTTTCACACTCATCCAAAATCAACACTCATTCGTTATCGAAGAATTCTCCTTTCTCATGGCAAATCTCACGTGGGATGAACCATGTCATGTCCGCACAAATGTTGTCAATTTTCTTGTCACCCAGCTTCCCCCATGATCCCTCGATGGTATCCATCTGCACATAGACACAATAAATGAAGATTATTATGCAATACCATTAGGAAGATAATTAGCACATGGTTGTGTACAAACAAGAGGCTTACATCTTCAGGATTTGTCCGATGTACCTCCCATTATTTCTCAAGATCTCGCACACGTAATATCCACATAGCATAGTGTTGGGAGGTTCCTTGTATCACTGGAAACAAATAAAAAATGATCAATAGTTATTAACAAAAGTGTACAACTCTGATAAAAAACCAAGTTGTTATGTTCTTACGTATTCAAAGCCTTTAAACCTTGAGCATTGATGTCTAATGTCCTCAGTCGGAAAGCTGATCATGAGCTAGTTCTCTTCACTCATCTTCTTAATACTCCATTTAGTCACCTCTCTAAACAGATGCCTCAACTCCCTCTCAATGATTACTTCAAGCTTCCCCAGATTCAATAATCATTATGCCAAGTACTTCCTTTTTGGCTTTATTCCACACACAACATATACTTCTAGCTTACTAGCTAGTGCTAGTATATGCTTACTACTAGTATTAACCAAGGAGAAGAAGAAGAAGCTTTGAGTCCCTCTAGGCTCCCCCACCGGCGGCACATAAATATATAGCCAGCGGCGGCTCCATGGCCGGGCAGTAGTGGCCAGCGTTCGCCGGTGGCATCGCACCCAGCCAAGCCGGCCTCTCCTTATCTCGTCTGGCACGACGTGTGGGCACCTAGCGGCACCCCTTATCTTGTGGACCACTGTGTAGGATGCAGCGGCGGATCGGAGGTCGCCCAGATTTTTAGACGGGGCACAAGTTACTTTGTTGTGCTGGATGGTGAACCGTCCCCACCCATAATCAGTGACCCATCAAGCGTGCTATATCTCTATGCTTTTCTCCTTGCATTAATAATGCTCGTGGCAGGATATAATCACAGCGTGTTTTTTTTTACAACAAACTCATAATATATTAAACCAGCAGCAAGAGTACAAATAGGTCCTCTGAAAAGGGCCTAATTACATAGTTCTCCAACTTCATTACAAAAAGGTCCTCAAAAGAAAACCTAATTACAACAAAGTCCAACAGCTAGAACTGGATCAGGATCCAGAAGCAGCGACGCCGGAGTCGAGGAAGTTCAGTCCGCCGGCGGGGGGCTGCAGGGGCGTCTAGGACGCTTGCACCCGGATGGAGGGACCGCGCGATGCGTCGGTTGAAGATGGGCCGGAAGAGCTCGCAGGAGCCGCACGCACCGACGACCGAAGGATTCGGTGTGAAACGTCGCCGGAGACAAAGGGAGCTCAGTCCAGGATCCCAAATGGAGGTGGAGCAGACGAATCGACACCAGAGAAGCTGCCAAGCTGAGGAGGAGACCTACGGGACCAACAACTGCTGCTTGGAGAGCGAGGCGAGCGATGGTGAAGGGAGGCGAACATGGTGGAGCAGATCCAGGCGGAGGCGAGGTGAAGAGGTGACATGGGTGGAGAAAAGAGGATCTGCGAGGGGGAGGAAGAAAACCGGAGGAGGGGAAAGAGAGTTTATTTTATTACTACCACTAACCTTGACGTCGAGGAAGACGACGACGAGCACACTGAGGAGAACCGCAGCGACGCAGTTGACGCCGGAGACGACGACGATGCAGGAGCGAGCCATAAAGGCAAAGCACAAAGGCACAAAGGACTAAAAAGCTATACTACAGGGAGCGTGAGGGTGGGGCCCCGCTCCTTCCCGCTGCGGAGAGCTCGCCAGAGCAAGCTCGCCGGAGACGGGAAGGAGGGGGCCGAAGGGGATCTGGATCTGGGGAGGAGGAGGAGCGGTTCCTTCTAGGGGAAGGGAGACTGCGTGTCTGTCCATCACAGCGTGTTAAACATCTCATCCCATCAAAAGGATAAGTTTTGTTTGCTTTGAAGAAGTGGGCAATTAAGAAAATTGACAAGATTAGAAGAAATTTCCTGTGGAAATAAAGGCGCTCCTAAGGGGAATGGTGGCCACTACTTGGTCAGGTGGACAAAAGCTAGTCATCCAAAGAAGTTTGGCGGGTTGGGAATTCCTGATCGTAATTTGTTTGGCAGCAGAGCATTGGGTTGCGTTTGTTATGGTTAGAATGGGTTGATCCAAATAGGCCATGGGTAGGATCAGCAGTACCGTGCAATGCGATTGATCGTCAACTTTTCCGCACTACGGGAATCCACAAAGTCGTCGAGTGCCCAAAACAACACTCGGCGAATATATTCCGAGTGTAACACTCGGCAATGACCACTCGGCGTATACATACTCGGCGGAGCGGTCTTTACCGTGTGTCTTGCACCGGACACTAGGCAAACAAATGCCGAGTGCCCAAATCAGCACACGGTGAACATTTTTCAAATAACAAAAAGAAAATCTGGCACAAGCCCACAACCACCGCCGGCGCCCACGCCAACCCACGCCGGCACCGCTACCACCACCACACCGGCACCGCCACCACATCCCTAACCACCACTATGACGGATCTCCACCGCCACGAGGCCTGCCGCCGCAGGCCCTTACTCATTTGGCCGCCGGCGAGCCCGTCGAGGAAGGGAGGGTGGAGCTGGATGCGCAGCCGGCCGCCACCGCGCTGGATCTCCCCCGCCACGCCGATCTCCGCACTGGATCTCCACCGCCACGCCGTCCTCCGCACCGCGCTGGATCTCCACCGCTATGAGGCTCATTGCTGCGGGGCCCAACTCTTTGGCCGCCGGCGAGCTCCTCGAGGAATGGTCGGTGGAGCTAGACGCGCGGCCGGCCGCCACTGCGCTGGATCTCCCCCGCTGTGTCGTCCTCCGCACTGCGTCGGCTCTCCCTTGCCGGATCCGGGGAGAAGGTAGGAGGCGCCTCCTTCAACGTCCTCCTCCTTGGCTTGGCCCTGCAGCAGAAGCAGAGTCTGCCGACAAATCCAAGGTACGGGGGCGAACGAGCGTCGGCGTCGTCGTTTCCCCTTGCTTGAACTTGTTGTTGCGGAGGCGGCGGCGGGATCCTCGTCGTTTCATCGAGGCAGCGGCCAAGGTGGTTGGGGATTCGGCCGGCGGTGGGAACGGAAAGAGAGGTCCGGCGGCGGGGAAGGGATAGGGAGGGAAGTAGGGCCGGCGGCGTGGGCGTGCGGCCGGGAGCTGCTGTGCGTGCCATGGTGGCCTAGTGGGAGAGGTAAGGTGCGGGGGTGGATAGGTGGGCGCGCGGAGGATCGATGACATGACACGTTCGCCGAGTGTCTATAAAAAACAGTCGGCAAAGAGCTTTAGATGCCGACGCTGAGTGTCAAAATTTAAAACTCGGCAAACATCTTTCTATTTTTTCTTTTTCAAGTTTCTCCTTCTCATTCTTTTACATAACGTAAAATTAAATTAATATCAATTAATTCAACAATATTCAATTATCTTATGCACATATAGCTCAAATTTAATTTATATCAATTAAAATACTATAATGGCACTTAATACATTAAAATCATCAAACAGATCCAAATAAACTACCAAAAAATCACATGAAGCAATCTTTGTTCTCTATTGCTTGTACAAAAAGTTTTGTACTCAAATCACAATTCGACTATCACTTTAACTCTAAATCTTATTGAATCCTGCTCAACTCTAAGATTCTTCCTGGGAGATGTTTCGATTTCTACACGCATTTGACAAAATGTTCAAAACCTTTTCAAATTTTTACTACAGCCTTTCTGTATGATATCATGACATCTTGACAAATCTTATGATTTTCTGACTTCATTTGCATTTTTTAGAATTTAAAAACAATTTGGCCACAACCTCATGATCATGTTTATTGAACAAGACTTGTAAATTTCCCTTTGATTTAAGGTGCAAGGTCTCAAAATAGACTAAGTACCATGAATAACATTTTTCAACTAATTTTATAGCATTATTGTAAGTTATTCAAAAAAATCCTTTAAATGAAATTAATAAGTTAAGTATCGCAAATAGATCGAGAAATGTATCAAATTTGAGTATAGAGTACCTAGTACTATATAAGAACAAAAGAAAAAATTTGAAGGTAAGAGGGAGAAAAGAATTCAAATTTTCCCGAGTGTCTTAGCCAGACACTCGGCAAACAAGTGTACGCCGAGTGTATGGCCCAGACACTCGGCGTACACTTGGGTAGATGCCGAGTGTCGAGTCAATGAGACTCAGCGAATAAATAATGCTGAGTGTTTTATGTCTAACACTCAGCGAATAAGGCTAGACGCCGAGTGTCGAGACTTCGCCGAGTGTTTTTCATGTACACTCTGCGAATAAAGCTAGACGCCGAGTGCTCGATGAAAAACACTTGGCATCTTCCGGGTTTCCTGTACTGCCGGGCGACCACGGTGGTGAGCATTGGGAATGGGCAGAAGGCCTCCTTGTGGTAATCAACTTGGCTGCAGGGCGTGCAGCGAGCGATGGATGTAGCACCAGGACTGTTCAAGCTGCTTGGCCCAAGAACAGAAAGGTCACGGACTGAAAGATGCGGACACCTGTGCGCTCTGCGCGTAGGAAACAGAAACGCTAGACCACCTAATCGTGGACTGTGTCTTTAGTCGTGAGGCCTGATTCAGGGTGCTCAGGTATATTCTCCTGCAGGACCTTGCCCCTGACCGCCCTATGAGCTTCGCGGCTTGGTGGTGCTCTGCCAGAAAACAGGTCGCTAAGGTTCGAAGGAAAGGTTTTGACACTTTTATCTGGTTGGCCGCTTTGTCACTTTGGAAGGAGCTCAATAAGCGTGTGCACGATAAAGAGGCGCTCATGTTGGTGGCGCTGGTGTCGGCTATCCTGGACGAGGCCAAGACTTGGGCACGTACGGGTTTCTTTCTGCTACCTCGTCTTATGGGGGTGCGCCCGGTAAGGGCAAGGTAGCTCTTTTCTTGCTTTCTTGTTTTGGGTTTGTGCCTCGCTGTTTTCGAACTTGAAGATTTTTTTCCTCTCTTAATAAAAAACGTGCTTTGCACGTCTTAAAAAACGAACAAAAGTTCAAGAAGGAAATTCACACCCGTAACTGGATGAGAGGACTTTGGCGCATGAACACAGTGCAGGAGATGCAGAATTTGTGGAGTTATGGCTTCCTCTTGGCTGCCGCCTCTCGCCGATGCCGGCTTGTCTTGCCTCTGCGGTCGATCGATCCGTCGTCGTGACTCGTGAGCTCTGTGTGGCGAGATTTTTCTCGGCGCGGCGAGCGACCGAGCTCCGCTAGTTTTTCTCTCACGCAGCTAGCTAGATGCTAGTAGACACGTGGTCCACAGAGGAGGATGCCGAGGAATTAATTGCTGCGGAGCCAAGGTAGAAGATGCCACGGGAGAGTAGAGCGAGTCACGTCGTGGAAGGGAGATCGATCGAGTAGTTTTCAACGATCCATCCAAGCAATGGCCGGTTGCGAGAAAGATGCAGCAGTTCCTTCGTCGTTTGGTGTGCGACTGCGAACGTTCCACACCGTGCCATGCATGCCCAAGGTCTGGCGCCATGGCGCCTCTGCCCAGGCCGGCGGCGTTTTTGGTTCATGGCGGCACCTCTGAAGTGCTTTGCGTCCGTACGTTTTTTCAGGCCAAATGTCTGGCTAATAGTATTTCCAAATGGGCCGGGCACGATAAGCGGCACGAGGCACGGTCTTAAAAAGCACGGCCCTAACTCGGCTCGAGGCATGATCCTTCCTTAGTGCTTAGTGCCGGACCGGCACGATATGTTGTAGTGCCTGGGTCGCCACTCCGGCCAATAGTGCCAGCCCGAGGCACGTCCCGATTTTAAACGGCTCGATAGGTGGTTCGATATAATTTTTTTTCATCTTATACAAATACCTACTCAACCCTAATTTTCCTCCCCAACTCCAGCCACCAGCTGCCACTGCTCCTCCCGGCCTGCCCTCCGGATCCCGCCGCGGCCCCCTTCTCTCCCGCTGTGGCCGCATCGGCCTGCGCCGCCACCGCCTCCTTTGTTCCCGCGGTGGCCGCACTGGCCGGCGCCAGCGCTCCCTCCCCTCCAGCGCGAGTGCCACCATTCCCTCCCCTCCAGCGCCGGCGACCCCAGTCGCGGTGGCCGCACCGCCTCGGCCGTGCCTGCCTGAGCTGCTGCTTCCTCCCCTCCCGCGTTGGCCGCGCCGCCTCGGCCAGAGCTCCCTCCCGAGTCCGTCGACGCCCCCATCCCCTCCCGTGGTAGACGCGCCGACTAGCGTTGGCGGCCCCAGTCGCGGTGGCCACGCCGGCCTGAGCCGCCCTTGCTGCCGATGGATAGTGTCGGGCTGGGTCGCGGCCCGTCGGGCCGTCTTCGTCGCCGTGCCGGCCCGACCCGAAAAACAAGCCATAGGGCTTGGCCTGGGCCGTCAGTTCGGCACGACACCAAACCCGGCCCGGCACTAAAAGCCATCAGGCCGGCATAGTACTGGGCCAAATCAGGCTAATGCCGGGTTAGGATCGAGCGGCCCGTTTGGAAATCTATATGTGGACATTTAAATTTTGCTGGCCAAGCTTGCGGCGCGGCCGCCGTTCTGGCGTGGGAAGACTTGCTAATAAACCAAACAGGACTAATTTTATGTCAATTGTGATGAGAGAAGCTAAAGTATATTATATGGTGAAAATGGTAAGCAGCTTCATCGATTAAACTAAATTGATAGACGGAGGAGATGTAATGATAAGCAACCAGGGTGATTAGCAGTTATGTGCAGAGGTTAGTCTCTCGTTAGCTGGTTAGTTATTATAGGGTCCAAATGGCAAAAGAAAGACAAGCAAGAGAGATGTCGCGATTATATATCGCTGAAGCGACGGATAACAATTTGTCGCGCTGGGCTGATTTTGGATTGCTGGGTCGCCGATTCGATTTATTCGACCTGTTGGGCTACTTCAGCTTGATTTGATTAGTATCTTCGAGCCTAACTGACAGTTTGGCACGATGGGCCTTTGCTCCGGCCCAAACTGATGCATTAGCAGGGCCGTTTTATTTTTTCACGGTGAGAGAGGAATTTTTTTGATATATTTTTTCTTTGATTTTCGAAAAATAAATGGACGAACCAAAAATTTCGAGAAATATACATCTGCCGCCAAACCCCACGGCGGCCCGCACGGCGTTAAGTCCCTGCCGCCGTGGGGTACGGCGGCAGGCGAGTACCTCTGGCGGCAGAGCCGCGCGGCACGGCGCCAGGACCCTGCCGCCGAGCGCCACGGCGGCAGGCCCCTACCGCCGTGCCACGTGGCGTTAGGACTTTTTTTTATTTTTTTTACTTTTTCATTTTTAAAACACTTTTAACCTTCTTAAAAACAACAAACTGATAAGTGTAAGCATAATCACAAGGGAATATCATAATGAACGAGTAGATGCAAATAGTTTATACAAAATCATGGTAAAAGTAGTACTACATCTAAATACGTCGGTGCCTCTTCGGCCCAACAGCTCTAGCACCAGCCCAGGTGTGGTCCCGGTCGTACGTCCAGGGGTCAGGTGCCCTGACCACCCGCGGTCGTAGCTGGTCGGGAGACGGTGTCGCCATGGCCGCCTGCGACGAGCCTGCAGCATCCGGTGTCCATCCGCCCGCCGGTGTCCCTCCTCCCGCCAGTGTCCCTCCCGCCGGTGTCCCTCCGCCGGCCGGTATCGCTTCACATAAACGAATTATGTGAATTTAAACCATTTTCTACGAATTTTACATCAATTTAATCTAATTATGTGAATTATAACCATTTCCTACAAGTTTAAAAACAATTTAAACGAATTATGTGAATTTAAACCATTTTCTACGAATTTTATATCAATTTAATCTAATTATGTGAATTATAACTATTTCCTAGAAGTTTTAAACCAATTTAAATGAATTATGTGAATTTAAATAATTTTTTACGAATTTTACATCAATTTAATTAATTTAAATAATTTTCTAAGAATTTTATATCAATTTAAACGAATTATGCGAATTTAAATAATTTTCTACGAATTTTATATGAATTTAACTGACCTAAGTTAACTAAACTAAATTTCAAAACTAAACTAAACTAAGTTAACTAAACTAAATTTAACTAATCTAAGTTAACTAAACAAAATTTCTAAACTAAACTAAACTAAATTTCTAAACTAAATTAACTAACTATACTAACTACACTAGATTAAATTTAGAAACATACCTCAGTCAGAAGTGCTCCGAAGGGTTGAAAGCCGAAGGTTTAGAGGAGGGAGGGAGGGGGCCGGCGGCGGTCGCCCTGGGGGACGCTACCGCCAAACCCCACGGCGCCAGGACCCTGCCGCCGTGGGGCACGGCGCTAGGGCTCCTGACGCCGTGGGCCGGGGCGCTAGGATTCCTGCCGCCGTGCCCCACGGCGGCAGGAGTCTGACCCCACCTGGCAGTAGAGCCGACCGTTGGGGCCACCCCTAACGCCGTGCCCCATGGCGGCAGGAACTCCTGCAGCCGTGGGGTTTGGCGGCAGATGTATATTTCTCGAAATTTTTGGTTCGTCCATTTATTTTTCGAAAATCAGAGCAGAAAAAATAGAAAAAAAATTCGTGAGAGAGAGAATGTTGTTTGTTTGACTCCGTTGTATATATTTCCAAACGGCCCATGGGCCGGCGGCACGGCCCACGGCACGGCGGCACGGCACGGCCCATGGGCGGCACGGCACGGCAGGCAGTGTGCCCGTGCCGGCACGGCACGAAGGCCAGTGCAGTGCATGGGCCGCCGGTCTGGCCCATGACACGACACGGGCACGACACGGCCAAGTGCGCGGCACGGTGGCCGGCACGGTCCCATTGCCCCAACGGCTCTTTTGGCCGTTGGCCGGCCCAGCCCACCCCACCGCGCAGCAGGCCCATATAAAGCCGCCGGCCGCCCCGCCCCATCCCTAACCCTAAATCACTCCCCCCCACCGCGCAGCCGCAGCTCTCTGCCTCTCTCGCTCTCATCCGATCCGCTGCCGCCGACTGTCGTTCCCCTTGAGCTCGTCGTCCCTGCTCCGGTGACCTCGACACCTCGCCGGCCACTCCTTCTCCCTCAGTCCCTCTCCTACCTCCTTTCCGCCCTTCCCTCCTCCTCCGGTGTACCATGTGAGTCGTGCCATGGGCCGGCACGACACGGCGAAAATGGCTGTGGCCCATGGGCGGCACGACACGGGTAAACGGCCCATGTGCCGTGTCGTGGGCCGAAGGCCTGGCCCATAGCACGGTCAGGCACGGCACGGTCGGCACGGCGGCACGCCGCGGCACGGCGCAGTGCCGGCACGGCACGGCACGGCCGTGCCGCGTGTCGTGCCGGCACGGCACGGCACGGCCGTGCCGCGTGTCGTGCCGGCACGACACGGTGGCCAACTATACTCCGTTGACCTTGTCCCTAACAACTACTCCATCTGTCCCAAAATAACTGTCGTCGTTGGTTTTCGTGCCACAAGTTTGACCGAATTTGTAGGAAATACGTGAAACATTTGTATCTTCAAATAATTTTGTTAAAAAACTAGATTCAAATATTTGTCTAATGATATTAATTTTGTACCATAAATATTAATATATATTTTTATATAATTAGTCAAAGTTGTTTCTCGGGAAGTGAAAACGACAATCTTTCCGGGACGGAGGGAGTGTGTCGCAAACACTTACATGCATGCGTAAACATATGTTATTTCCTTTAATGTTTTTATTTGTATCTTTCTACTATTTTTATTTTTTATTTTTTTATCATTTATAGCTTTTTTCTTTACTTCTGCATCTTTTTCAATAATGTGTTTTCTGTTCTTTTCATTTTTCTTATTTGTTTTAGTCGGTTTTTTTTCTTCCAATGTTTTTTTGCTTGTTTCCCTTTTACTCGTTCCGATTCTTTTTCTTTTTCTTGTTATTTCGTACATTCATGATGTGTAATTTTTCCCTTTTATCATTAACACTTATTTAGTATTTTTTCGTTTTGATTCTTTTCTTTTCTTTTATATATTATATTAGTTTTTTTGTATTTTCTTTCTTACTTGATTAATTTTGCTTCAAATAAAATAAAAACATTATCTTGGTATCCTGCCCTTAATCTTGTATGACACAACTAATCTCTTACTCTTAATCTTTCCAATATTTAAATCATAAAAAGAATTTATCGTTATAATATCTTTAGCCAATGCTCAGGTCTCACTACCAAATCATAACAACTAATACTCATTAATGTATTATACGCTATTTAAATAAAAATATTATTAATTGTTCTTCTTAATCTAAATAATAAATATTTATTATGTGTCATCTAAAAGTACTAGCCCGTGCGGATGCACGGGTTGATGGACTAGCAGTTACTACTAATGTCGTGACACCTCGACGGATACGACTTGTGGTTTGTTGGGTGAACATCAAAGCCTGAAACTTTCAATGTCCTCCAATTCTGAATTTCTGATACGTTTGCAAACAGAGTATCACTCTGTTGCTGACACTTTTATCTCGATAAATTCAGGTATGGCAATGGCCAGTCGACTGAGATGTAGCGAGCCAGTGACAAACCTACAACTTGGTCAACGCGCCAGCAAGACATGCAGTTCAGGTATTGATACTTGAAACTAGATTGCTCAACAAGACAACATTGCTCTGAATCTCGAACATTGTACTAATGAAGTTGTACTGAGGTCCCGTTTAGTTCCCCAAAAGTCCTAAAATTTTTCGCATCGCAGACCGTGTCACCTCTCACAGAATACGCTTCTCAATGCAAAAATTTCACCACTTCCACCAAAATTTTACCAGACTAAACAGTGCCTGAGTAAACATTGGAATTCTGAACACTGACTTAAAACGTACAGTATAGATTAATTAGGGGCAAAAAGTCTGAACAGATTAGAGCACTAAACACAGAGTTTGATAAGTAACATTAGCCTTCTGTACGTAGTGTAATCTACATATATATCAGTTCTGGAGGGCAGCAAGGGGAGGCTGTGGCTGGCAGAATTGCGTTGTCCATCCGTACCATGAGAGGCACAGCTGCATCAATAAGTTCAATTAAGTAAGTTCAACTGCGACGTTGTTAATGCCCATAATTAGACAAAACTAGCAGCTCACTAAAAATTAATAAAGGATGGGTACAGAGTGCCAGTATGATTAAAAGGAAAACTAAAAGGAACTTACATTTCACATCTCTTCGTAAAAACCATCATGTTCCTAATCCTCCCTGGCTAAAATGCCAGCATGATAAAGCAAGGCCCAGAGATGAGTAAGGAACTCCCCTCCATTTGCCAGATTCTGTATATGGTCTCTTGCATTGTCTGATGGAGCAATGTACAATATCATCTCGGTCCAGAGATCTGCCAGTATCTTCCAGCGTTCGGCTTGGCCTATTTCCTCTAGTTGTTTCCCAAGTTGTATCCCCTTGGTGAAAGCTCCCTCGCCTGATAACAGATGGTTGAAATTCTTCAACTTCCGAAACATGCTTTCCCGAGACATCTCTTTACGCAGGAACTCCAGTGCATCCTTCCTTGCTTCATGGAAGCATGCAGTAGTGTCCAAGTGATGGCCAGGAAGCAATTCTGGGACAAATGCCATCAAGTACGCACACTACCTTGAAAGTGCTAGGGAAATATTATGGTTGTCCCTTATACTCCCTTGATCATCTGTGCCTGTCCTCGCTCGACATGAGTATATATTCATACAAATTGATAATCGATACCCTCCTCCCTCATCATCTACCGGTATATGTAGACAATGAGCAGGCTCGCAGCAGGCCAAACAAGAAGCAGGCTCGCAGGCCCATTACGGAAACCAGACCAGTATTGGCCCAATAAGTACCCATATCCTAACATGGTGTTCGAGAACATCGACAACGAGCTGCAGTTGTGACACCTCGACGGATACGACTTGTGGATTGTTGGGTGAGCATCGAAGCCTGAATCTTTCAGTGTCCACCAATTTTGAATTTCTGATACGTTTGCAAACAGAGTATCACTCTGCTACCGACACTTTCATCTCAATAAATTCAGGTATGACAATGGCCAGTGGACTGAGATGCAGTGAGCCAATGACAAACCTACAACTTGGTCGACGTGCAAGCAAGACACGCGGTTCAGGTATTGATACTTGAAACTAGATTACTCAACAAGACAACAACATTGCTCTGAATCTCGAACATTGTACTGATGAAGTTGAACTGACTGAACATTGGAATTCTGAACAATGACTTAAAACGCAAAAAGTCTGAACAGATTAGAGCACTAAAGACAGAATTTGATAAGCAACATTAGCCCACTGTACGTAGTGTAATCTACATATATATCCAGTTCTGGAGGGCAGCAAGGGAAAGCTGGGGCTGGCAGAGTGGTCCGACCGTACCATGAGAGCCTCAGCTGCATCAACAAGTTCAATTAACTAAGGTCAACTGCGACATTGTTAATGGTCACAATTAGACTAAACTAGCAGCTCACTAGCACAAACTTATGACCATTAAGGATGGGTACAGACTACAGAGTGTCAGGATGATTAAAAGGAAAATTAAAAGGAAATTTGCTTACATTTCACATTTCTTCCCTGGCTAAAATGCCAGCATGAGAAAGCAAGGCCCAGAGATGAGTAAGGAACTCCCCTCCATTTGCCAGATTCTGTACATGGTCTCTTGCATTGTCTGATGGAGCAATGTACAGTATGATCTCGGTCCAAAGATCTGCCAGTATCTTCCAGCGTTCGGCTTGCCCTATTTCCTCTAGTTGTTTCCCAAGTTGTATCCCCTTGGCGAAAGCTCCCTCGTCGCCTGATTGCAGATGGCTGAAATTCTTCATCTTCCGAAACATGCTGTCCAGAGACCTCTCTTGGCGCAGGAACTCCAGTGCATCCTTCCTTGCTTCATGGAATCATGCAGTAGTGTCTAAGTGATGGTCAGGAAGCAATTCTGGGACAAATGCTATCAAGTAGGCACAGTACCTAGAAAGTGCTAGGGAAATATTATGGTTGTCGTCCCTTGTACTCCCTTGATCTGCTGTGCCTGTCGTCGCTCGACATGAGTGCGCAATCTCACAATACTGAGTTGCGATATGCCAAGTCAACATCGTGCTAGCATAGCTTTCCTCCCTTTCCCTTATGCATGCCCATATAAGTCCATCTTGATTATTCTGTTGCAAGGATGATGCTCCATTTGACAGTCGGCCATTGCTGCGCTTGAGAGTTCGAGCAACTGCTAATTTCACATCATCAGTCAGTCTGATGTGATCTGCCCCCTTAATACCTGGGTTTTTAATCCCTCTGGAGAAGAATGTTGCCTGGTACTGAAGAACCTTTGTGAAGGTCCACTGAGAGAGATGTCCAATTATGTCACTTGTAAACGACCGGCGATGTAGATCCTCAAGTAAAGAGTGCTGCCCAATCTTGTTTTGCCAGTATCCAATTAGCTGTGGGAAAATGCCTTCTTTAGAAGGCTTATTAGGCTGGCAAACAGACCGAATCCTAGCCCAGTCAGAAGTGTAATAAACATACAGCTGCAGTAGCTCCACTGCCAGAAGGAAAACCATGAATGTTGCTGTGGCAATTCTGTGGTACTTAATAGAAGCATACATGGAACTATAATAGCAAAATGCTTTAAAAACGCTTAGAATGATGATAGGTTTCCACAACCTAGTGTTGAAGGAAGAAATGCTGGTAAACATGTGGTCATGAGCAAAAGCCAATTCTGCCTCAATCACCCTGTATGTGGCTTTGTAATCATCCTCTACATTGCACAATAGTCCTTGGAAAATGAGATCATGGGTTTTACGGAGCTTGGATTCAGCACAAGCAACCCCGAAGAAACGCCTCCTTAACAGCTGAAACAGAGCGAAAGAAAGACTCAGTTCCTTGAGTCGCATGCTGTTGCTGTCATTAAGATAGACGTGACTGACAGTAATCTTGTCACTTGTTAACTGTTGATCATTACTCGATACACTTTTCCAAGAGACGAGGTAGTTGTAGCCTTGAAGAGTAACAGGGTTGTAATCGGTAGAAGTAGTATGCTCATGTTTCATATAATCTGCAAGATACAGGCTTAGGTCGTCGGTGAAACTGCCTGCAACCTTACTTGCAAAAACTCTTCCAAGATTCATTGACAGAGCAAATAATAATAGGAAACAGTAAACTAATTCCTGGAGGTTAACCTTCACCTTTGGATCAGCCTCTAGAAGGGGCATAAGATTTAACACATAAAGGAATTGCTGGACAAAGTGCCTCAAGTATTGTTTGTTGTCTTCTACAGTATAAGCTGTCATAGTGTTTGTGCTACCGAGGGCCATGAGCAATACGAAAGACCAAGCCCCAAAACAATCGAGATTAATAGGAGAAGACCGCATGAGGCCAAGCGTGTAAATCACTACGGAGGGTGTTATAGTGTAAGCCAGCCAGAGTGGGTACTTGATGAATGCACTGTTGCAACAGCGTCTCCACCAGCCAAATATAACCTGGATAGCAAAGAGTAGAATTGAAAGATCCACAAGGACTTCAACCTGGGCCATGACCCCTCTCTCGCTGCGCCACCAAGAAAGGAAAGACTCCATATCCTTTGTTGTGTTCCTCTGTAATGAACCATTTAGTTGCATGACATCAGCTCTGGCCATAGTCGCTCGCTTAATTGTCCAGTAAATCTTGAAGCATATAATAAATTGGTCCCTGATGATCTGTAGTAACAACATCGTAAAACAAGTTGTTATCGAATTTTTGAAAAGAAACAGAAGAAGAACATATTCAGTTAATAACTCTTCTTCTTTTCACCTTGGTAGGGTGGGACATTGTGCTTACCGTACGTGTTTGCAGCTTCAGAAGTTGACGTCTAACGATTCTAGACAGCAATCTAGCACATAAGCATCAGCAGCAGAACCAAGTTACTTGAAGGACGATGGAGATGGTCAGATGGGGTTTTGTCACTTGATTGCTATATACGTGTGTGTGTTTATATATATAATCCCTACCTATCCTGTCCATATCAAATTGCCTGTTGTGCGTTTATCGTTATAGAAAAGACCGAGCCAGCGTGCTGACTCCACCACCGCGTGCAACCAGCAAATAAACACAACATGATCATTGTCCAACAGAAGTGAACCACAGTGCATCGCTTTCAGCCGGCTCATCACTACTGGCTCGGCCATCCCAGTCACCATCAAGACGAATCCATCACAAAGCACCGGCAGATCAGGCACTCATGAGGGTTACGTTGTTTGGCGCCATCAGCATTAGAGAACTTCGATTCGGTGCTACGGAAATTTCACCAAAAGTATACCTATGCATAGGGAACAAAGGGAGAAGAATAAGAAATACCACAACGATTTGGAAGGACATGTTTGGATTACACGTCTGTAAATACTTCGTGTTTTCCCAAAGCATAAACTGAACAATGTCTTTTCCAGTGCCTTATACTACTGCTTAATAGTATATGGTATAGAGAAGATCCAACCGTTCATTTGTATGGGTAATTAAGTAATTATCACATACTCTCTCTATTCTTAAATATATGTCGTTTAGGAGAAGCTAGTTAGTCAAAAATGAACAAAATTGTTTGTACTAACGTCATATATTTAAGTACGGAGGTAGTAGTATTATTAATCAATTGGTACACAGTCCACTGCCCTTTCCTTCCAATCTTGCCGGGTGCCGGCCTTTTCCCAAGCTGCCTCCGTGCCGCCGCCGGCGCCCCGATCCCGGCCGCCGTCCCGCGGATCCCGCCGAAACGCAACATGAGCGTCACGCCATTCTAACTGTGATTGGCCGCCACTGCAGGACCCTCCTTTCCTTGGCGTCCGCGCAGAGCGCCCCACTAGGGCCGTGCCGACCCTGCTGGCGCCGCACAAGGGCGCCTCCTCCCTGTGCCACTCCCATGCCTCTTGACTCTTGTGCCTGTTGATAGATCTGCAATTTTGCTATCCTATTGTGAAATTCTATGATGTAAGTTTTCTCAAATTCGTTTTGGAACATGGTTAATTTTTTGATCTGTTTTGTATTGTTCAGGACACAAAGTTGAGGGCATGCTGCTGATTCCGAACTACTCAACAGCATATCAGTGTTGCCGGGTTAGATTTCTGAAGTAATTTTGCTCTGCTCAGGTGTTTCGTGGTAGTCCCCGGTTTGTATGATTGCTAATCTAGTAATCTTTATAATGTGCAGATGCACTGAACATTCTGAATTCTTTTGCAAAATGAGTGAATGGCAGTATGGCTTACTCTATCTCTATTCAATTGGGATTAATAGGATTTGTTATTTTATTGCTTCAATGACCTGCTTGCATGAAACTTAATACAGTATTGCTTACAACCGATGGAATAACAATTTGCATATTTTATAAACATGTAACAATAATTTGCATGTGTTACCTCATATCTGAGTTGTCTGATCACTGCACCGTATCGTTAAATTTTCAGTAAGTTATTCTAAAACTATAGTCAACTAAACTAAGCAGTACCCAAAAGGGTTGCATGTCTAGTTTTGTATTACAAACAAACATCCGAACTTGCTTATGCAACAGCATCTACTGTCTCCACGGAACACTCCTGCTTAGGTGCGGTTGCCGTGAGGAATCAAGATTTTCCTTGGAAGCATGCGACTGACTTGGGACCAAGAGTTAAGAGGCCGAGATTATCAAACTGTGGTGGCTTGACATGTGCCTGCAATTTGATGTGAATTAAGTTGTATTCTGATATCCTAAGTTGTAATCCTATATTACTCGTGGACTTTGTAAAAGTGGCATGTCTCACAATTTTCCCCGTGATTTTTTCATATGTATTATTGGTATTCAAATGTTTGGTTCAATTCACGCTCTTCGGTAATTCTGAAACTGATCAATTTGTTGAGATGTGGAAACAGTGAAGTTTGATTAGGCGCTGTCAACATATTTAGTAGCAACAAATGACTTCACTGGCTGATAACAACCATCGTCAGACATGTAGACTCCACCTACAAATTTTATTGTAGATGCTTTAACCCTCGATGTTATTCATATGGATATGTAATTGCAGAGTGAGCTTCTCCAAAATTTTTTCCATATTTTAAAAAATAAATATTGATTACCATTCATATAAGCTTATTTTTAACAATGGGAACCTCTCAAACGCAAATACAGTCTTGAACTAATGGTATCTCACCGAATTGCTCATCATTTATCTGTCGCTGGTGATCCAATCACCCAACCTCTGTGAAGTTTCTATGTGAAAGCAAAACTCAACGAGACCAGGAAATGATTCTCAACGATAGATAAAGAAATCGTTGCCATGACCAAGTTACTTGCTGCATGAATGAGAGGTTTCCTTCGGTACACAATACGTCTCAACGGTCGTACGGTCGTATTGTCGGTTTCTTCGGTTTTTTCTCTAAGGGTAAAATGGTAATTTGATTGATATATGTTTTAGAAAAAAATTCCCGGCTACCCACCCGGTCCACCCGTGCGCACCTCCTCCTTCCGTTTTTTATATATTACAAAAAATGATATTTTACATTTCCGATAATACCCTTTAACTACCAGTACGACCTTTGAATACTACCGTACGACAGCTAAAAAAACCGGTCGTATAGAATTAATTTTAACCATCCAATCCTTACATATAGGTCCTTTTCTGTTACATACGAGTCCTTTTCCAACAGGTCGTACAGGTCGTATTGTGTACCGAAGAAAACCTCATGAATGAAGTAGTTCAAGAAGCCACTCGCCAAGGCCACGCCGCCGTCATTTAGCAGCGCCAGCCCTTTGTCCATCTTCTCGACAAGCAGATCGCTGAGCCAGAGGAGGCATGTCCAGCAAACGGATCTGAACGCTCCAACCCGCGCATCCACCACGCGCCACATGTCCCCACAGTTAGTTGGTCACCATTCGCGTGTGGAAGCTCGTCGGCACCCACGCGGTCTGCACGGCCACCGCCTGTAACAGCCCAGCCCAGGAGGCCAGTCAGGCCAGGCCACTTTCATAGGTACTGTAGCAATATATTACTAGAGTGTAAGGGATTTAGTCTCAAATTGGAAGTGGAGGAAGAGTTATCGCTGCTCGATCGGGATCTGGAGCGTTGCCGGCGCCGAGGATGAGAAAGGGAGAGATAGTGAGAGATAGGATCTAGTGATTACAGAGAATACGTTGATTTCCAAATGAAAATCTTTTAAAAATTTTGATGGTAAGAAGTGGGATTCCAATTCACAGATTATACAAGGTTGTAATTATAGAAGTTCTTTAATTTTTTATTTCGGTAATACTCTTATACCACCATATACTACTCATCCATACCACCTCATACTATTGATGAGTTTTACAAATTATACCATTAATCTGAGCCGTTGGATGTCAGTATACTAATCCTTTTTTAGTGATAGTATAGCCTAGTATAAGACACCGAAAAAGAGCTCAAACAGAACACTAAACGAAAAACAGAGTATATTCTCACATCCTGTTCAGACTGCGCTAGAGTGCAGCCAAACGTGTACGAGACAAGGATCCCCATGTGTCTTAGTCTTACCGACCCAATAGAACTTGACAGCAATGGTCATATTAGGCAAAAAGAGAGAACTTTTCGCGCCAATACATCCATCAAACCGAATACATAAACCATGAAGGTACCATACCATTGATGCTAAACAATTTCGGTGCGGAAAAGGCTCATTCTATTTTCCAGAGTGAGTTCCACACATTGACTGAGAAGCACTTGAGGCACCAGCTCTTGACATCAATGACTAAATTAGCAGTACACTACATATCAAAGAAGAAAACTGCAGCAATGCGCTTAAAGTGATAACCCGGCCCCTTGGTCTTCAGGTGCATACAGCACCTTGATCATGTCCTGATATATGTAAAATTCCATGCGTATTTTTGGACTAGAGAAGTTTCGTAACACCTGGCACAACTCCTTGGCCATGGTTTCCGTATCTGAATAATCGAAAGTTACCAACTTACCATCACCTTTTACAATACGGTCGCCCATTTGAATAGCTGCTTCGCAAATGTTACCTCATGTTCAGATCCTCTCAACCGAGTGATTTCTATTTCGTGGAGGCGATTCAACAAGAGTTGCTCAGTTCTCTAGTTTTGTTGCTCGCCACATATACAACCAGGTGGGCATGTAGTTTGTGCCTGGAACAAGGTATTAACCTTTTGAGATAAATTGATACTGTTGGATGGAATATAAAGACAGGAAAGTTGAACAATATCTGATTGCCCAAATATGCAACCAAAGCCAACAATATTTGCAAAAGGACCCCTCCTGGAAATCAGTTTGAAGCAGACAATTTGCAGAAACAAGATTGTTCTGTTCTATATGATGTTGAGGAAATAGTGCCAAGTGACAGTGACTTGCAGCAGGTTCATGCAGGCTCTACGGTCTCTCCTTCAGTGGAGTCAACCGTGTTGGTGAATAAAGGGGAAGTGTTGGCACATGCCCCACTTATTGTGACTGGCATAGAAGGGCAGAAGAAGGTGGAAGCTAGTATGGACAATCCGTCAATGTTTCCTTCGCTGGCTCTGGGTCCTCTTTTGGAGAGAGCTACCATGGGGCTTAAGGAGACAAATGGCGACATGGTTTTTGGTGGGGAGGAGGGGTTGGCAGCAGGGAACCAAGGAGAGGTGACCCCGCTTGAGGCCGTGCTGGCTGAACCCATCCAAAGCCCGCCGCTTAGAAGGAGCAAGAGAAGGGAGGCAACTGCAGATGAGGATTCCACTGCGAGGGCGGCCAGGCTGGTCGCTAAGAGGAATTTAGAAGTGGATGAAGGTAAGACTTTAATAATTCTATTCTTTCTTTTTCAAATGAGCATGTTGCAAATAAAGTAAAGAACATATGTATCTCAATTGGTAAAGATGTTAGTATTGTTTAATTCTATGTCATGCTTATGAAGAAAGTTGAAAAAGATAAATTTAAGCTTCTTTCTTCTGTTCAAACCTGTCAGGATAGCCATTTAGACTTAGATGAGTCGGATTGTGAATTAGACCATTTGGCTCTTGGCCACCATTGTGCTGACTTAATGAGGAGCTAATGGACGATAACAATCTGCTCTTGGATCTCTCATCTAGACCTAGTAAAAGGTGTACAGGTTCTAAGAAAAAAGTAGTAGATCCAAAGATGAAGGTTAAGAATTTACAGCCAACCCATAGAGGGCAGACAACCAAAAAAACAAAATGTTCTTACATGAAGGGCATTTTTGGAATAGTAGAGGTCTTGGGACTTGGCTAAAATTAATTTTCTTTGTGACACATCTGTAGAAAAAGACCTTGATTTTATTGCCTTACTCGAAACCCACAAAAGAGACTTCACTGATGCTATGTTAGAAGACTATTGTGAGGGCAAAGAGTTTTTCTGGCATTGGGTCCCTCCTAGAGGCAGATCAGGAGGTATTTTTCTAGGAGTTAACTTATCTATTTTTGTGATAGAAAATACTCAGGTGGGTGATTTTTTGTGAACTTCACTGTTAAGAACAAATGTGATAGCCTTCGTTGGGTTTTAATGGCTGTATATGGTGTGGCTCAACCTGAACATAAAGATAGCTTTCTTGCAGAATTTGTTAATACCTGTAGTAGTCAGACTCTACCACTTTTTGTGGGTAGTGATTTTAATATTATTAGAAGTCCAGGTGAAAAGAATAATGATCATTTCGACAGTAGGTGGCCTTTGTTGTTTAATGCTTGCATTGAATCCTTGAATCTAAGAGAGTTGGCACTTTCTGGGAGAAGATTCACATGGGCAAGTTCAGCAGAGATACCAACTATGAGAAACTTCATAGAATTTTGGTCAGTACAGATTGGGGGCAAAAATTTCCAGTTTCAACAGTTCAAGCTTTAACTAGAGCTCTCAGATCACACGCCGCTTTTGCTTAATATCGGAGACGCGGCTCACAGAGGCAACACTCACCAATTTAAATTTGAATTGGGATGGTTGACTAGAGATGGTTTCCATGATATGGTAGCTAAATTGTGGCAAAGAGAAACCAGGGGAAACTCTCCCATGCAATGGTGGCAGAATAAAATTAGGGTTGTTAGAAGGTGGTTGATGGGTCGGTCAAAGAATTTAGTAGGAGAAAATAAAAGAAAAAATCCTTTTTGCTGTCCCAATTGGATATTCTTGACAAGAAAGCATAAGACAATTTGTTATCACTACAAGAAGCTGACTATAAAAGTTGTCTTCGTGCCGAGATAACTAAGTTGCTTAGAGAACAGGAGTTATACTGGCTCCAAAGATCTAAAGCCATCAGGTTAGTGCACGGTGATGATAATACAACATATTTTCAGCTACTTGCAAATGGTAGATATCACAAAACGAGAATTTGTCAACTAGAGCAGGAGTGGTAGGGACCGCTGCAAGAAAGGTCCTGGGGATGGCCCGATCTTCACGGCAGTAGGTTTCGTAACAAGATAAATTGCTACAAGCAGTGGGTAAATGCTTTATACCTGACAAAGGTTGGTTGCGACCAAGTGACGGGGAGAGAGGCACCGAAACCGCGAAGACTTCGACTCGATCTCCGGATGACCGCAGAACCACAAGCCGGAACTAATCCACACAATACGGCACAGCCGAATGGAAACCGTAAAGCACGAAGTAGCGGAACCCAGAGGGTTCTCTTCACAAGTCCAGGAAGAATATGGGTGTGCAAGGCACTCAGCAGCTCGGCTGCAAGAAAACCATATGTGGTTGTCAATTCTCAATGATCAAAACTGAGTTATTTGGGGTACATAGGGGGTATTTATACTAGGAACAACCCTCCTAGATGGGTGTGGGATAAGTGTGAACTGAAGTGGCCATGTTGGGAGATGGAAGGCCAACTGGTGGAAGCATTCACGAGGTCTTCTTCAGTTCACGCGCGTCTGTTCAGCTTCTGCGCAGCCTTTAGTAAATTTGTCATTACTCCTAGCTCGGAAGTCGAAATGGTGTGCCGTTTGTTGGGTTGGAATCTTGACTTCAAGAAGCTTCCGGTGATGTATCACTTGGCCCCTGTCTCTTCCCGAGATGGTACAGACTTGGATGTGAAGTTGATGCTTCTGCGGCGTAATCCTGAGTCTTGTGTGCGTAACCCTTCTCAGCTTGGACAGCAGTCTTGGGGTCCTCCATGTAACCTCTTGTGTCCTTCACGTAACCCAGCGGAGAAACCTCTTGTGTAAACTTGAGTAGGAGTAAAGTACAAGACTTAGGTAGTATATGACTCTCATCAACATTACAATGTAACTCGGAGAGGAAAGCATGCACCTCTTGTTGGAGTTTCCTTGCACGGCTGCGCGTAACCAGTCCTTGATATGCTTGTGCTCGTGTATCCATAGCTTGATCTTGCGTAACCGGTTCTGCACTTGGTGTAATCTGTGATGCATCCGGCGTAACCAAGGCATCCGGGTTACGTATGGCTGGGATGTTCTCATCAATGAGGAAGGTGTCACAGTGGGAGAGGAAAACCTAAAAACTTACATTACAAATTTTTATAAGGACTTGTTTGGATCTCTTAAAAGTAATAATTTTACTTTGGATGAGACTCACATTGAGGATATTTCTCATGTCTCTGATTTAGAAAATGACATTCTTTCAGACACTTTTAGTGAGAATGAGATTAAAGAGGCAATTTTTCAAATGGAACACAATAAGGCACCTGGGCCGGATGGCTTCCCAGCTGAATTTTATCAAGATTTTTTGGACATAATAAAGCCTGACCTTTAGGCGATGTTTAATGAGTTTCATCAAGAAACTTTACCTCTACACTATCTCAATTTTGGTGTAATTACTTTGCTACCTAAAAGAGCTGAAGCGACCATGATTCAACAATATAGGCCCATTTGTTTGTTGAATGTAAGTTTTAAGATTTTTACAAAGGTTCTTACAAATAGAATTAATTTGGTAGCTCAAAAAGTAATTAGGTCCTCTTAGACAACCTTCTTTCCTGGTAGATACATTATGGAGGGGGTTGTTGTTCTTCATGAAACAATTCATGAGTTGCATCAGAAAAAAGAAAGATGGAGTTATTCTTAAGCTAGACTTTGAAAAAGCCTATGACAAGGTAAAGTGGCCTTTTCTGCAACAGGTGTTGTGCTTGAAGGGCTTTTCACCTAGGTGGGTTTCTTGGATACAACAAGTTATGTCGAAAGGGTCCATAGGATGAATGACAGTGTAGGACATTACTTTCAAACGAAGAAAGGTGTTAGACAAGGTGATCCTTTGTCACCTATTCTCTTCAATATTGTGGTGGATGTCCTGGCTATCTTAGTTGCACAGGCAAAGGATAGCGGCTTGTTCAGAAGTCTAGTCCCAAACCTAGTAGATGATGGTTTGTCTATTTTGTAGTATGCGGATGATACAATTCTTTTTATGGAAAATGATCTAGAAGAGGCCAAGAATATGAAGCTCTTGCTATGCGCTTTTGAGCAATTGTCGTGCTTCAAGATTAATTTCCATAAAAGCGAGATGTTCTGCTATGGTAATGCTAGTGATCTAGGGAGTGAGTACTCAGAAATCTTTGGATGTGATATGGGGAATCTCTCGTTTAGATACCTTGGCATACTGATGCATCGTAGAAAGCTTCGGAACTCAGATTGGAAAAAAGTGGAGAAGATGTTTCAGAAGAGATTAAGTGAATGGAAAGGAAAACTGCTTTCTGTTGGGTAGGTTGGTTCTAATTAACTATGTTCTTAGAAATTTGTCAATGTTTATGCTATCATTCTTCGAGGTTCCTCGTGGTGTTCTTGAAAGATTAGATTACTATAGATCTAGATTCTTTTGACAGAGTGATGGACATAAGAAATAGTATAGACTGACAAAATGGGGTGTACTATGTACACCTAAGGACCAAGGTGGGTTAGGAATCCAAGACCTAAATTTGCAGAATAGATGTCTACTGAGTAAATGGATGTTTAAACTCATTAATGAGGATGGCATTTGCCAAAGATTCCTTGGGAACAAATATTTGAGACATAAAACCATTAGCCAAGTAGAATATATGCCAGGAGATTCTCACTTTTGGTCGGGTCTTATGAAGATCAAAGATGACATATTGAGGATGGGCAAATTCACGGTGGGTGATGGGTCACAAACCCGTTTTTCGGAGGATGCCTGGCTGGATAACACTTCTTTCAAAAGTCAATATCCATCCTTATATAACATTGTACGGAAGAAGAGTGCAACTGTAGTAACAGTTCTTAGATCGAATCCTTTGAATGTGGCCTTTAGGAGATCCTTCGTTGGTAATAATTTACAGACTTGGCACCATTTGGTTACTAAACTTGTGAATTAACAGATCAGAGAGACCATTTTATTTGGTCTCTAAAACAAAATGGTCTCATCCGAAGCTCGAGCGCACCCCACCACGGCCACACCCAGGCTATAAATAACACCCCAGGGGTGCCTTCGCACTCCACACCATCGCCAAGCCTTCCGCCACACACACTTCACCACCCCACTGCTACCCATCTAGCTCACCGGAGCAGCCCCGAGTGTAGCCGTAGTACCCACACGCCGGCCGATTACCCCTCTTCTACTGTAGTGCTGCCCTACCGACCGGTCCGCATGAGCTCAGCTTCGTCGTCGCGGCCTCTAGCACCGCTGTTGCTGTGAATCCCCGGCCGCCGTGCAGCTCAACAGGAAAGTCTCCAGGTACCCCCCCCATTATGCTGCCCAATCTCCTCCTGCCCTGTTTCGCCTCTCTACACACCTCCTTCCCATCCGTCCGAGCACCACCGAGATCCAGCGACTCACCGCTGCCGCACTGGCCATCCCCTGCCCTCCTAAGATCACCGGAGAGTCTCACAGCACAGCACAAACACGTCCACGGCTCCGTTTCCGCTCCAAATCAAGCATGGGCAAAACACCCTTTTGAGCCGCGCCGCCACCGGAACTCCGGCGAGTCATTCCGGTCGCTGTGGCTCACCCCTCACCACCACACCTACCCCCACAGCTCCGCCATCATACGCTGAGCACATAGGTACCCTTGCCGTCGCCGTAGACACCCTGTAGCCGGCGGCGGCGAGCCTTCCGGTGAGCTCCTCTACCCCCGCCGCCGCGCGCTCGTTATCTTGGGCAGTGCGCAACATGGCGCCCACATGGCTGCCACGTCAGCCGCACACACGAGCCACGCCAGCCACCACGTCATCTCCTCTCCCCTCCGTGCACCCAGTCCAGTGGACCACAGACACAATCCAGCCCCGATCCACAGAGTCCACCGGTCTGGTCCACGAAACAGTGCCAGCCCCCACACGTGCCTGCGTCAGCCCCCTCCTTTTTGCTAGAGCCACCAGGTTAATGTACACACAAGTCTAGTTAGTGACCTTAGAAATTTCCAAAAATTCTCAAAAATACTAGATGGTCCCCTAAGCCTCTAGGTACACTCCAAATCTTTTTATCACATCAAATCCTTAATTAAATTAGGCTAGTTTAACCCTATAGAAAGACCCATGAAATGTACACCAAAATATAATGTGCATTTCCTCATCTAGAGCTCCATAAATTCCCAATAAATTTCTAAAATTATTGGGATATAACCTAAGGATATTATTCATAGACTCACATCCCCATTTCCACACGTAGAGCACATGGTTATAATTATAACCTTCTTTATACCCAATAGACACCGTATAGCCACATGAAATAACAAGCCCTTAATGTCGATCACAAGTTCTCGGATCACGATCAACTTCTCCTTATCTTTAAGGACATTCTAGAAATACTCATATTCAAGAGATTTGGATTAATTGCTTGGTGATTGATTGCTTGTTATATTTCTTGTTTGTGTTTAGTCTGTCATCTAACCCAGTGATTGCGCTCTCATCAACAGGGATACGCATTTTAGGAACTCAACTCTTCGCTCAACAAGGGAGGCAAGTATCTCAACACCACCCCCTTGGTCATACCTATTCTATGTTTTTAATATTAAAATTTACCAAGATAATAATATTGTACCGCATTTATGTCATATGCGATAACATGGGGTTTAGGCATTCACCTAGGAGAACTCATATTCTCCACCTATCCTTTTGTAACCCTAGGCCAAGCCTTGTTTTCAAGGCTTACCTTTATTTACTCACTCTTTATACATATTACTAGAATGGATAGGTTGGTGTGAGTGTGAAATATAAAAGTTGCCTTAGAAACATGCTAGAAAGGATGTAAGGGAAGTTGGGTATCCTTCGGAGAGGCTCTACTCAGCGTTGCCTTAGTTCGTATAAGGACTGGATCATGGAGAAAGTCTTTCTAGTGTTTCTAGTACGACCATGCGTAGCCGAAAAGGTACAACCTGTTGGGAGTACCTACTTATGTGAGGCCGTGGACCAAACCCCACTACTGAACCTAGTAAACCATCCCAAGGGGCCACGGTGGGAAATGGATGCGCTGGAGCAGAACCTTCGCAGAGTCCCAGGTCCAGCCGGTACGGGTCATCGGGTTTGTTATGGTGCCCAGAATGGTGCGGTGGTATTGTATACCACGTTTTTATATGCATATGCATTTTCCTGTGATGTGGACCCGCGAGGCGGGTGGTGGTGGAATGACCCCTACTTAGGCCCCATCGTAAACTTGGATGGAGCTAGGGAATATTGTCTAGGCGTGGATGAGAATGTAGTCCACAAATAAATGTTGGTGGGTATGGTTCTCACGGCCAGTACCGCCTATACGTAGGCTATGGGCTAGTCGGACATATGTACAATGTACGCCTCTGCACAGAGTATGATCTATCCGGATAGTCATGGTTCTCGGTTAAGAACCCCTTTGGTTAAATCTCTCTTTAACTAGTCACACCACTAGAGATAGGTTGGTTAAAATTGTGGGTGGAAGCCCAAAGAGATAATATGTTGGGTTAAGGGTTAAGCAGGATCCTAACGATCGCTGCATTAAAACTTGGGAACTGGTAGGAGAGGCTACGTGTTCCTCCTCTAAGGCCACCACTTCTTATTGTAGTTTAGGGATCCCATAGTTGTTACACTGTGTTTACAACTGGCATTGCTTATTTTCTGCATTGATGCTAGCCCCACTATATTCTCTCCCTTCATGTCATTAATTCCTTTTATGTTGGGGTACTTGCTGAGTACTTCTGGCAAAAGTACTCAAACTTGCTTGTTTGCCCAGGTTAGGGCCTTTCTACGTCTACCGCTGCATAATGATTGTTGTGTGCTCCTATGGGGAAGGTGACTATATATTCACCAGAATAATTTTCACTTTAACCTCTACCTCTTTCTACTTTGATTATCAAACACATACAGGCTGGTGCCATTTACCCGGTCCAGGGTGTGGCACTGTATTGCTTAAGTGGGGCCATCCCGAGGGAGGTCCCCACAATATCCAACTGTCAACATCTCATCTTACATCTTACGAGCGAGGATGGAATTTATGTGCAAAGGTGGGATCTTTGCAGGGGTTATTGGTAAAAGTTTCAAGAGACAAAAATAGAGCTTGCGAGCGAGTGGGATCTATGTGCAAATTACGTGCAAAGATGGGATCTTTGCAGGGGGTTATCAATAAAGTTTCAAGAGACAAGAATAGAGCTTATGGTTTGAGATTCTTTGGAGGGCCTAAAGGCAAAACTGTCTTATCTAAATTGTGAGCCTACTCGGCGATTGGGTGGTAGGTAAACGACGCAAGTTGTTACATACACATGCCCGTGGCACGTGCGCTTCCCCTAGTTTTTTAATAAATTCTCTAAATTGGGTATTCCATAAATTCTTTCTGAATTTTCTAATGAAACTGATGCACACTCAATTATTATAGAGATTGACTAACCTAAGTTGTGGTTAAGCAATAATTAGCACGATGATTGCATTGTCGAAACTGCTATTATATAATACTAAATCATTGTTAAACTAGGTAGGGATGATAAATGCACCAAATGAAACATAAGAGATGAATGTCACACTTTCGCACTACTTGAGGGATCACAAATACACTTTTTCCTTATCATTATTACTATTCTTGCTAATTAAAGAATGTTTAGCAGGTTTCACGCTAAATCTCACAAAACAATCAAATACTCCCTCCGTACCATGAAGAGTGCAATTCTAGTTTTTCTAGGATAGATTAGTAGTAGCATGAAAAGACTTTAATACCCTTATTTGTTTGTCAAATGCAGTAAGTCTTGACATGCAAATCAGATCTGACCACTTAATTAGGAAGATAATTAGATATATTTTCTAGAATTGCATTCTTTGTGAGATTTTTTTCAAAACCTGGGATTGCACTTTTATGAGACGGAGGGAGTAAAAAAATAAAGTTTAGAAATCTAGCTTCCATATTGGTATTTGGCTAACAAAATAAGATTCCGTATTAATGCTCAAGGTCTAGAAATTTTGGGTTAATCAAAGAAAGTAAAATAAAAATATCCAAACAAATTTTATTTCATCAGCATTTATAGTAGATCCTTAATCGGGTATGGAAAGTTCCATCGGGTTGTTTGGAAATTAGTGCTCAATTTTAGGAGGCCACCGCCGCTATGACTGCGACGATCCGGTTAATATAATCTTTTTACTGATTTTTTACTATATGTATATATGTATATAATGGACGTCTAGGATTTGATTGATTTCTTACCTTCAAGGCTTCAATGGTGAAAGGTGTACGTACGTGTAGTAGTATATATATTGACCACACAAAGCTCCTGGAGATGCAAGCGCGCCGCCCGCACGTGCGATCGATCGCGAACGAAGGAGTTGGGGCGAGACCTACCGGCAGGAAGGAAGTGATGAGGGCGTCGTCGTCGTCGACCCGAGCTAGCTTGATCGATCATGAAGGCAATGATGGTGGCCTCGGCCTGGTTGGCCGTGCTGCTCGCCGCCTCCCTGGGCGCCGCCTCACCTGCGTCGTCGCCGCCGATCCAGATGGGCGAGGGTTGCGCGGGCGCGGAGGACATCGCCATCTACCAGAGCAACGCAACGTCGCTGCCTAGCGGCGTGCCGGCGTACAGGGTGGACGTGACGAACCGGTGCGTGGGGGATTGCGCCATCGCGGGCATCCACCTGCGCTGCGGCTTCTTCAGCTCCGTCAGCCTGGTGGATCCTCGCAAGTTCCGGCGCCTGCGCCACGACGACTGCCTCCTCAACGACGGCCGCCCGCTGCTCGGCGGCGATACCATCTCCTTCGAGTACGCCAACTCGTTCCCCTACAAGCTGTCCGTCAGCGCCGCCACCTGCGTCCGTCCGTAGCCATGACTCCAGAGAAATTAAATACACCAACTCGATCTACTCAATAATCTACCACGAGTTTCACCCATAGCTTAATTAGGAGCACAAGTCAGTCAGATGCAGTAGTAGGCCACTGTAATACTAAGCTAGCTGATGGTTTGGGTGATTAATTAATATATTTTAATCGTTGGCTTGATCGTTTTGGATTTGTCACACCGTACTTTTGAAACATGTTCATCATGAAATGATCACACTCCAGTTGCTCCGATCCTTGTTGATCTGCCATATTGAAAGCAGCATCTATGTTGATCTTTACAAAACCTGCTGGAGGGATCGGTAGATAACTCCCTTGCCCATCTACAAGTGGATCAAATTCATATTTATTTCCCCATGCTGTCTTCGATTATGAGCTGTCCAGACTGCCCACATTATATTCCACACAAGATACATCGGTCCACATTTTTCATCAGGGCACAGAAATGTTTGTAGCTATGGACCATGTAGCTGGATGTAATTTTGGTAATTTAATATCACATAGTTCATAGAAAGATTGCCAAAACATGGTAGCAGTTTCATTTTGAACACCACAATCAAGGCATGTGCCTTCAAATGCATCCGTCGCCAGACCGTGATTTCTGGACAGGCAAAAGAACTCGCGTGCGCTCCTATGCGTGTGCAGGCACTCGCCCACGGTCGTCGTGGTCATGCCGGTACCCTGTGCTCGTGCACCGCTGCGACCGAGTTCATTCGCCGCCGTCTGACCCCCACGTGCGCTGCCCGTCCTCACCACGACGCGCCGTCGTGTGCCTGCTTCGCCCACCCGTGTGGCCAGGCCATCGGGCATGGTTTGCCGCCCCTGCGGGCACCTATTTGTGGGAACGGGAGTCGGGAGGGCCGGTCGAGGTTCCGGAGGTCACCTGAACCGGGGAAAAGGCCGGCCAATGCCACCCTGCCCATGCCTGTGCGTGAGGACGAGGGGCTTGCGAGGGCAGGAGATAGACACTACTCCCGCCGTCCCATAAAAGAGTGCAATTTTAGATTTTTTTAGGACAGATTAGTGGAGGAATGAAAAGACTCTAATACCCTCATTTGTTTGCCAAATGAGGTAAGTTTTGCCATGCAAGTCAGATCTGACCGCTTAATTAGAAAGGTAATTAGATCTATTTTCTAGGATTGTATTCTTTGTGAGATTTTTTTTAAAAGTTAGGATTGCACTTTTTATGGGACGGAGGGAGTACTGCACAAAGAAGCTTCACTGTCGGTTCAAAAAACGGCATCAGTGTCGGTTTTTGAAACTGGCAGTACCAAAAAGGCAGTGATGTGATGATATTTTTTAATTCAGAATTGGACAAAAAAATAGCCAAAAAAACCGGTGAAGGACAACCCCCACCCCTATTTTTTCCCAGTTTTCTGGTACCGTTTAAACATTTGGTGTCCACGTCCTCCCGCTCGCACAGTACTGCTCTTACCACTGCACCGCACACTCACTTGTGTCTAAAGCAGATTTTCTTTCTACTCATTTATACTCGACCGAATTTAAATTGATTGTTTGAGACCATAAACACATTCAAACCAAAAACTTGTCAACTACAAAGTTTTCTAACTTTCTGAGATCTATAACTTTAGTGTTTGCAATTTGTCCATCCGAGCTCATTTAAAATTTTGAATTTCAAATTTGAGAAATTCAAACTTAGTTTTACTTGACAAGATGACTTCAAATGAAAAGGTTGTCAACTACAAAGTTGCATAACTTTTTGAGATCTACAACTTTTGTTTTGATCATTTCTACATCCAAGGTATTTTGAAAAATTCGAATTTTAAATTTTAGTAGTTCAAACATAATTTTGTTTGGATAGATGATTCAAAATGAAAAACTTGTGAACTACAAAGTTACATAACTTCTTAAAACTATAATTTTTGTTTTAGTCATTTATCCATTTAATATCGTTTCCAACCACTACACACACACTCGTATAGTCACAGTTGACTATGATCTTGGTGCATCCCGTTGGTATTGACTATTTAAAATCAAATGAATCATATATTTTGAAATCAAAATGACTTCAAATAAAACAATGATAAACTACAAAGTTGCATAAATTTTCAAGATCTACAACTTCTATTTTGGTGGTTTTTCATCCGAGATCCTATCCTACCACTATACACTCACATGTGACTATAGAGCATATGAATTAACTCTATCGATCTAGTGAATCAAATATTTCAGCTCCGAAACAATTAAATAAAAAAGTTATACTTGTGGGAGGTCAATGGGAGCAATTGAGGAACCGATTATTCTATAGCCAAGCTATATTTGTGATTTGTCTTACTCCAATCCAATGTCTCATCTATGCTCAAGCAGCCACGGATGTTCGTTTGCCACTCGGCGGATGGCAGCTTGGTGGGGTGTCTATGGGCACCCACAATGGTTACAGAGAGTTGTAACTTTTGTTGAGATCCAACTCTCTATAACTTAGTCCATATCAACTAAAGAGAATATTATGGGTGTATTTAGTCTACTGCCACGCCAAAACTGTGGCGACGCCGTAAAAGTATGCATGGCAGTTTGCTTGGTTCGTGCGGAGGTTTAAGTGCACCACATAATAACAAGTGTTTTCTTGCACTTTCCATGCCAAAGGTGCAGCGCCGTTTTTTCTTTCTAAGCTTTGGCGCCGCCGCACCCGCAGTGTGGCAGGCTGCGGCTACGAACCAAGAAGGTTCTATATGAGATGATTTAGGCATAAGGTCTTCTCCTTAACTATATTCTTTCCCCGGCCCCTCTTCGTGGAGAACTACAGAGAGATCATCAGTGGTAGCCACAAACAACTCTGGATGGTACCTCTTGACAAGGATTCCTCGGTATTCTCGTCGCACCAACAATGGCGACATACGACTCTACCGAAAGCCTCGATGACCAAATGATATGGATGCTTCTGCCAGGTCTCTAGCTTGTGATGTACTATGAGGCGATTAGATTCACACACCCATCCGGATGGTGTTCAGCAGCGGCAATCGGTAAGAGCACCAGACCTACATCTCCGGCCGGCACCTAAGCCAACCAGTGGGGCAGGATGTCCATGCTCCTTTTTTTTAAGACGTGCAAAGCACGCTTTTCATTAAGAGGAGAGAGTTTTACAACACGCAACTTTAGGAGAACCCCTAAAGAGCCGAGAACCGAGAACCAAAAACAGCAACAAGAAAGAAAGAGAGAAGAGGGGGGTCACCACACCAGCACTACAGAAGGGAGAACACCCGGCAACACAAATGCCAGCGGGGAAGAAGTACATCCAGGAAACACGCACATCATTGCTAGCCTAACAGCTCGGAGGCAGCGGAGGCAAATGTAGCAGTCTTGCAAAACGACGCCTTCAGGAAGGAAGCAGCACCGCCGCCACCGTCGTCTGCCCGCCCACGAATGGGTAGGCCAAGTCTTCACCTGGCATACCAGAGGCAATCACAACGCCCCCAACATGGTAATTACGCAAGGATGCGCAACCGCTGCGAGCACTAGCAAGCGCTAGGCAAGGCTTTCGCCCTAGAACTCCAAGGCTAACAACAACACTGCCAGCCGCCAGAACCAAAGTGGTAGACCAAGCAATGGGAACCGCAGCGTGTGCCCGAGATGATGGCAACAAGGAACAAGCCGTCGCGGAGACCGCGCCATCTCAGCCCACGCAGAACGCCCGGACAGCAGCACGAACTCCACCGGGCGGCGACAGACCCGCCACACACCACTGCAACACCGGCCGCCGAAGGAAGGGAGGTGCGGAAGGGGGAGGGCACCTCCCTCCCGGCCCGCCGCCCACACCCGCACCCGTGTCGAGGGGGTAGGGACGCGGCACCAGCGTGGGATGGCCGTCGACGGTAGGAGGGCGGCGGCCGCCGGCGGGAGCCCAGTCGAAGATGCCGAAGACCGTAGGAGGGAGGGGGTGCACCAGACGACGATGACGACGAGGCAGCACGGGAGACGGTTCAGCGGCCGAGGGTGCAGAGGCGGACGGGCCCGACGGACCCGGGAGAGTAGGCGCCGGAATGGGCAAAACTGCAGTAGAGCCGCGCCGGCGCGGGGAGGAGGCGCGCGGAGGGGGCCCCACCATGGTGTCGGGTGGTGGTGCCGACAGAAGGCACAGCACGGCGCGCGTGCAGCAGCACAGGAGCCAGCAGGAGCCGCCGCCCATCATGGCGAGTCGCAGCCCGTGCAGAGGGACGGCCTCCGCACCGGAGTGCTGCAGGCACCAGCCGGGCACATAAGCACCGAAGACGTCGGGCCGGCGCCCAGGACGGCCGGCGCCTCGGCAGCCGGGCCCCCACCCCGCCAGGCCGCACCGACAAGGGGCAGTCCGGATGGGGGCCGCCCGAGCCAGCGAGGGGGCGAGTCCGGGGGACGATTCGCGGGCATAGGGGCAGGGGAGGGCGGCCGAGCAGGGGACGGGCGTGCACCGAAGCACGCGCCCCCCGCCAGGCAGGCGGCGCAGAGCAGGCCCGCCCGCGCGACGCGAAGACCAGCCCGCAGGACCGCGCCCGACGCGCTGCCCAGCGCCAGCCTGTGCGATTCGCCGCGCTCCCACCCCGCCGCCCCTCCGCACCCTGCCGCCGGTGCACCAGACGACGAGGCCAGGGCCACCGCCGCCGGGCCCACCTGCCTAGATCTAGGGTTAGGGTGAGCCCCGACGGCGGCGGCGGTGAGGAGGGCGGAGCGGGGAGCAGCCGCCGCCGGCGCGCCCGCCCGCCGGGAGGACGAGGCCGGCCGCGGTGGGGGCGGAACCGGCGCAGCCGGGTGTAGGGGAGAGGCGACCGGCGTGGTGGTGTGGGAGGGGGAGGGAGGAGAGGAAGGGAGGGAGAGAGGAGGGAGAGGGAGGAGGAAAAAGGGGGGAGGGAGCTGGGCCGCCGCTGCCGGAGGAGGTAGCGGCGGCGGCCGGGGGGCTTGGCGCAGGGGGTTTCGCCCCCCGAGTCGCCCTGAAGGCGTCGCGGGGGTCGGGATGCGTGTCGCCGTACACGACTAGTTATTCTGTTGGATGTCCACGCTCCTCGTCGCCTTGGAACATGTTCATTCGCCACTAGGCAGCTCGGTGGGGTGTCTATTGGAGCATGATGTAGTGCTAACTATTCTACAGAAAAGCCATATTTGTGGTTTGTCTTGCTCCAATGTCTCATCCAATGCAAGCTCAAGCTTCAGCCTGCAGCCACAGCTAGATGTGCTACGTGACTCCTGACAGTAAGAGAAGTTGGCTAAAAAATATACTAGATATATAAACAGAAAATGAAGTAGCTAGGAGAGTGCCAACACATATATGTCCTACGCATCTGGCTATAAACACGTCCCATATGAACTCATTACCATAATGGTGTGAATCTCACACGCTCCTTTTATGATTCGATTTGTGCATGCAAGAGGAAAAATGGTGTGATGATGATCAGTGTAGAGGTTTTGCTGTCTTCTATTTTGTGTGTAACAATTTGCCTGACAACACATGCCACCAACCTACTTTGGCTCATGAAAGAAATGCTAAAATTTCAATCTCCAACACCAAACACACAGGAGGGAGAACCATTCATTTCAATACTTCTTCCTTCTGATTCGGTAATAATAGGTGCCATTATGGAGTTCCTGAGTATTTCTGTTATATGCAAAATGAGCTAGAGATAAAATCATACCCAAACACTACCAGCAGTGCTATCGCAGCTCATTTGTAACAAGCACTATTTTCTTTGTATGGACAAAATCACTAAAATGGTTGTTTTTTGGGGCAGGGGAGTTGGGAGAAAGCATGGTCAATATTATGATGAAGGGGGGGGGGGGGGGGTATATCAGAACAGAATTACATTGTCTCAATTAAGAAAAAAATGTCGAGGTCATTTGTTGTTTTTTATATATCTTATATGGAATACAATTGTTTTTCTGTGTAATGCAGAATTACAAGTTTCCGATCCGTGGAAATATCTCAAAATTTCAAAGTTTACAATAGTAATTAGGTGTGACTCGACGATCTAGGCTAAAACTTGAAAGCCGGAAAAAAGAGTCGATCTTTCTGACAAATATATGTGAAGCTGTCAAGCTGCAACTTAAACTGAAAGTTGCATTTGTCTATATAGGGCACTTCAAATTTCAGTAGTTCTGACGTCCAGATTCAACCTGTGCTGACCTTGTATTTCATTGTTTGGAAGTAGGAATTTGTAGTCATAACTACAAGAAATTTGAAGTACTGGGAAAAAATGATGCAAGTCACCCTATGCCTCAATAAATCCTGAACACTAGGGTCTTGAGCAGAATGTTAATTGTTAAGGCATCTGGTAACAGTAGCCTCTGCATATCAGAACCCATCAACCTTGTCTTCAATTTAGTTCTCGGAATGCTTGCTTGGCGTAAGAAGCAAATTCAATCGATGCAACCGGCCATCACGTTGCAACGACTGAACTTCTTTGACTATTCAAGTGGGAATTATAAGTCCTCAAACTCATGCAATATGCAATAGTTAGCACAAGGGAGTTGCCCCAGTTTTGCACACTAACTGTACACTACTAGAATACCCCACCTGTAGTTACGCCATATTTAGAGTTAGACACACTTCATTTTGTCTTTATGACTTTGTAGATACGCTTTCAAAGAGTGTGTCAGAAGCGTCTTCTCAGTCACCGTGTTAGGCTTCATAGAGACGAATTCCTGAAGTGTGTCTACGAAAGAAAACAACGTTGCATTGACACATTTTTGGCATGTCTACTCGGATTGATACAATTTTAGAGACACATTTATAACATGCTTAGTGGTGTAGTTACATAGTATAATAACACTTCATTGTGTGTTAAAAAATATAGAGACAAACTCCTAGATACATTTATAAAACATGTCTATGAATTTATGAAAAAAATCAAAAAATTATTTTAGACTCAAAGACACTTGTACATGATTACTTCTGAGTAATATGTGTGATGTGTAGGATTCGAACCCAAGATCTCTCACCTCACACATAGCTTCCTATCATCTCACCTACACAACAAGTCTGACTTTCATAAGATATGTTTTCCTTTTGAGTTCACCTATGACGAACCATTAATACATTTATTTGATACGCTTTATGATATTCTTACATGCTAGTCATGATTCAAAGCATGTCTAACCATGTATCATTTTGAAACATTTTTTAGAATCATGTCTACAAATATATTTATGTGACTAATAAACATTGTTTGATACGCTTTGTAGCATGTCAAGATAATAATGACGCTTTAAATCATGTCTAACTTCGTGTCTTTTGAAATTGATTTTCGTAGCGTGATAAAAAAAATTGTCTCTATAAGACTACTAACATTGTAAGCGTGTCTAACATCGTGGCACTTTGATATGTTATCAAAATCGTGTCAAAAAGCATCTTTTGTGCACTAGCGTAGAAACACTTTCAGAGTGCATTGCTACTATAACCTGTCTCCCTCCCTCTAACTTGCAAATGATATAATCCCAAGTGAGATGTGTGCACTGATTTATTTATGTGTTAAGGTATAAACTTTTCTTTAATATACGTCTTTTATTGCTTATAAAATACTAAATTCTGATGGTACTATATAAGTCGGTGATCAGCAGGATGGTTAAGAAGGCTCAACCGGCTATTGCCGATGGAGATTGGGATCCAATCTCCCAAAGGGAGGTCCCCACAGCTGGCGCTCTGGCAAACAAGGGCTCAAGAAGACGGCAAACTCCCACACCCACCCTATATATGCGCTCCTCGTGACCCAATCCTAGGGGCAGGGTTCACAAAACTAGTGTGAACCGGCCGGTTTACCGCAGAAACCGGTGGTACCGGTGCGGGCCGGTACCGGTTCACACCGGTATCGTACCGGTTAATTTGAAAATTTTCAAATTTGATTTCAAAAAATTGAAAGATGAAAGAAAAATTCCTAAAAATACTTCATCATTTATAGAATCTAATGGTGTCAAAAAATTTTAAATATGAGTGCATTTAGTTTTTTTTTTAGCATTAGAACTTTAGCAAAAAAAGAAAAAGAAAAAACCAGCCGGCCCATTAGGCCCATACATCGGGGAAAGTCTGTTTTACCTCCCTGGACATAGTGTCGAGTACACGATTCCTCCATAGATATGAAAACCGGGTGAACTACCTCCCACAACTTTCAAAACCGTACAATTTACCTCCCTACCCTGGATATAAACCGTACAAACTAGTGAAAATGTCTACAAAATTTTAGATTTAGCTCTACCAAAATGGAAAATATATCCAAATATTCAATCTATATATAGTTGGATCTTGAATACTTTCTATAATAAAAAATGAAATGAAGCTAATATGAAAACATTCATCCAAAATGCATGTGTATCAGGTTTGTATGCACTATTATGAGTTTATGACTATGGTATTTGTATGCACTATTATTCCTATGCTTTGTTGTGGTCTTTTTACATTAATATGTGCATAGGTCATGCCAAAATTTTCATTTATTCAACACCAGTGAGCTAGAAAAAAAACGTCGGTAACTTAGGATAATTCACCGGTATACCACTGAAACCGGCCGGTTTACCCCTCAAACCGATTGGTATACCGATCCGTACCGAATGCATCAGTACTTAGGATAATTCACCGGTATACCACTAAAATCGGCCGGTTTACCCCGCAAACCGATCGGTATACCGATCCGTACCGAATGAATAAGCGTTTCGATTTGATTTTTTGAATTTGTGCGGTTTTGAGCAGTATCCGCAGTAAACCGGTCGGTATACCAGCACCGGGCCGTGGCGGTTCAACCTTACGGTTCGAAATTGAAAACCCTGCCTAGGGGGCCCAACATCCTAGAGGGTAGTGGCATTGGGGTAGTTGGAGACAACTTCAACAGGGACAACGGCGGTGGGTGTCCTCCTCCTTATCCGCATACAAGATGCCGACAGGTGTCGCTCAAGCAAGTTCTTTGGGTGACTTAATAGGTCTTTGCCACTCGACGGAGTGTATGGGCCACAACTAGGGCTGGACGAAAAGCTCGAAGCTCGTTACCTCGCTCGAACTCGCTCGTTAGTGGCTCGGCTCGTTAGGAAATTTGAACCGAGCCGAGCTCAGGTTTCAGCTCATTACGATAATGAGCCGAGCTCGAGCTGGATCACGAGCCGCTCGCGAGCCCTAACGAGCCAGTGCAGCAACCAACAAACGAGTTGATTCATGTTAGCAGAGTAGATAGAGTAGTAATTTTCTTAAGTACTAGATTGTTTGTTGGCTACTTGGTTCATGGTTTGTTGATTTGCAAAAGTATCGTATTTGTTGATTCCATATTTACATATTGATTGTGATTTTTTGAATTTATAACTCCTAACGAGCTGGCTCGCGAGCTTAACGAGCCAGCTCGAGCTTCTTAACGAGCCGAGCCGAGCTGGGTTTCTAGCTCGTTAAGATAACAAGCCGAGCCGAGCCAGCTCGTTATCTAAACGAGCTAGACCGAGCCGAGCCTTAACGAGCCGAGTCAAGCTCGATAGCCAGCCCTAGCCACAACTATCTTGCAACAAAGATTGGTGGGAGGTCAATTGGAGCAATTGATTTGGTTATTCTATAGCCAAGCTATATTTGTGGTTTGTCTTACTCAAATCCAATGTCTCATCTAAGCTCAAGGAGCCACGGATATTCCTTCGTCACTCGGCAGATGGCAGCTTGGTGGGGTGTCTACGGGGAACCGGGTCCTCTGAAGTTTTGGCCTCTACCTCAGACGGAGGTAGTAGGAGTGTCCCCTGCTCAGTTCGCGATTTCAACGCATCGGGGAGCGTGGCTACTTCAAATGGGTTGGGCCTAATTTGAGCGGTGGTGGCAACGAGCATCTTCTTCGAATCGTCTTTACTATGGTGTTGGTACTGAAGGTGATTCTGTTCCTCTGTTCTTTGTTCATCCTTCAGTATGTGCCATATCTGAGCCTGGGTGTCTCCGTGTGGCGTCTTGTACGTCGAGATTATGGAGATGCGGGTGGAGACGCTGCCAACGCAGCAAAACTGGCCGCCGCACTGGACATCTTCTATGCTCTAGTGCTGTTCCTGTGTTTATTCGCCATGTACTGGGTGTTTCTGATGCTGGTATCAAACGTGTCAGCTTATACGGTGGCATCACTGATGAACAAACAACGGGGGTATGAAAAATGGATCCCTAAAGTAGTTCATATGTACTACAAAGAAACAACAAGGAAGTATAACAGGGATGGGGAGCTGCCCAACAAGTGGAACTTGATCAAATACGCTGTTGGGTTGCTCCAGTCTGCATATGGGGATGATGACCATCTATGGGGAGCAAGGCTTCTAGACAAGCTCTGTGATAACAAGGATGATATTATACCTGTAAGACAGGAGCTACTATCTACCAGCAGGAGCTCTGTTATTCAGAACCTGATCGGGATGTTTTGTCGGAGAGGCACAGCTTATGATAACATTAATGAGAAGAGAGAGGGAGCCGCAAGGATTGTAGCACATCTTGCCAGTGACATGCACATAACACACTTCCCGGGTACACTGCAATGCATCTGTTCCCTACTCGAAAGCTGCAACCAATTCTGTGAACCATCAGAGATAACTCTTGATGAACATAATAGGTCACCGGAAACATCCAACCATCAGCATGATGCGGCCCACACGTTAGTGCCGATGGAAGACCAAACTCAGAGCCGGCTCTACAAATTCAAGGGCCCTTGGGCAAGCAAGAAGAAAGAGCCTGTTGAAGTAGCATTATATATAATTCAGCGAACTGTTCTCGTTGCTTGCTTGCTTTCTTTTCTTTTCGGAGCACCCATAAGATACGGAGACTTGCTTCACATTTGGAATTACACAAAAAAAGATTTTTCCGATCTACGAAGACTTTTGGGAAAACGTCAACGTTTGCTGGCTTATTTGGCTAAGAAAAATAGAGTACGTTATAAGAAATTAATCAGTTGGATATTCGGGAGAAGTAATTTAATCGTTCGAATTTTTTCTTATTTTATTAGTAGTCTTATAGTAGTCTTAGATTTTGCATTTTGATAAGCCTGGTTTTGAGGAATTCATGGAATAATCCATTTCCATGGAAAAAGAATAAAAATTCATAGATAGTGGGCTGGTTTGCTATGGGCCTACTAATTACTAAATACTAATTAGTAATCACATATATTATATTTGGCCCCCAGCTCTATGGGCCCATGGCCGTCGCCCTGCCTGCCCTCCCCGTAGAGCCGGGCCTGACCAAACTGACCATGAACAAGAACATCTCGTTATTTCATCATCTGCCCGTGAGAATCCTAATAACTCTGCTCTTAACGATATATTGGAGTGGAGGAGGTATACCTATACATCTAAAGGAGCTAAAGAACTGATTTCTCAAGGACTGCTGATTCTTGAGAGGCTCACACAAGACCAAGAAAACTGTATGGAGATAAGGAAACACCAAAGGTTGCTCCCTAAGATCACAGCACCACTGAGCAGCCCTGACTTTCTCAGCAGTGCGCGGGAGGACACAATGGTTGAAATGCTAGGCAAGTCACTCACAGTGATAAGCAGGGTACTTACCTGCCCTGGGGATGGCGCCACAAGGCTGCGCCAGGAGCTTGCGAGTAGCACGGAAGCTGTCAGCAATCTGATGGCTATTTTGGACACTGACAGCAAAGGTGCCCAAGAACTGCATGGACAAGCTGTGGAGATATTGACGGAGCTAGCCTTTGATGATTCTTTCAAGAAGCTGGATTTTAACAAGCTTTTCAAGACCGTGCTATACATCTTCCTTGAGGAAGCGCCCAGCAACAATACTGTAGTTCAAGTGGAACAAGAAGACAGGGAAAATGCCACCAGAATGATGAGGGGAAAAGCAGGGGAAGCACTGGCCAGATTGCTTCTCATTAGCACTGCAAGGGAAAGAGATGTTAACGTTGCTGATATAATTTCCAAGCAAGAGGCGATCAACCTATTGACCAAGGTAACTAGCTACCTCTGTCTATTTCTGTTTAGAACAAAAAAATTGACAACAACTCTCGCTTCGTCTGACTCTGCATCATGTTTTATCTCATTCTCAATTCTCACATGTCAGCTAATTTCTATTAATTCTATAGGGTACAAAAATTTCCACTAGAGATGAGTTGCATCAATATTGCTGATCATTTGCATTAAATTATGTTTGTTACAGGTGCTCCAGCAAATATTATCTAGTAAAATGGGAACAGAAGCAGATGCAGCCACAGGGGATGGTGCAAGCAATAGTCGTGCAGCAGAGAGTGCTGCGGAAAGTGAGCCCTCAGAAGAACCTGATAGTGTACAGCCTCACACTCAGAGAGATGAAAAGCAATCTGAGGAAAGAAAGTTTATGGCTGCCATGTTATCCCTCGCCGTGGTGATATGCAACGAAAATGTAATCGGAAGGGAAGATTTTGCTCAATCCACTCCTGAAGATGCAACACTGGCGAAGAAGCTCGATGAGATATTGAAAGTAAACAAACACAACACGGTCGAGTGTTTGAGAGTAATGAAGCTTACCTGCCAGGTGGTTATAGCCATGATGCGATCCAAGCCCAGCTGCATCCAACATTTCAATGAACATAATTTCAAGGAAGCACTAACCGGAGCTTTGGAAACCATGTCAGAGGTTGATAACTCCATGCTCTTTGCTGTGAATGATCGTGAGGTGGTCAAGCCTGTCAGGTCTCTCGCTTCTCTTGTGAAAGAAGTGCGGGAACTCCTAAACGCACCACAAGAACAGGGTAACTGATATCTCTGTCTGACAAAGGGACATCGTTAAGTGTATTACCTTGTTTGTATCAAGGATTTATCTTGGATCGTCTTCTGGGCTATTTGTTTGAGAAAATAAAAAACCTGTATTAATATTTTTATTCTTATTCCAGAACTGCGATTTGCAATTCTTGTTGACAATGTAGCCGCGTGCTATCTAAGTTTTGTATTTATAACCGGATTTTTTGGTTAATGTCACGGTTTGTGTGACGCTATATCATATTAGTCTGCATACTGAACTGGTTGCAACAAGTACATGATGCTATGTTTCCAAAGAAGCGAAGCCTGGAACTGCTTTTTTCAATTATCATCTAAATTATATCCGTCGAAGAGCTTTGCATTTGATAAATCGATCTCTCAATGACTGTTGTTATTTCTAATGTGTGGACACAATTACTGGAAGCCTGCCCTGAGATAGTGCACCTGTATAAAAATCTGAATGTATTTCAACTTTCAGGTTCCACATCCCTAGTAAGCAGAGGCTAACTGAAGTCACATAGTGGCCGTTGTTCAGGACTCTGTACCTGTTGGTGTATTATTGTAATTAGTGTAAGTGTAAGGGACCAATGTGCAAAGTGTAGTGATAAAGAGAAAAAGGGGCTGTCGGGGAGATTCACCCCAGCCAGAAAGATCCCCAGATTGCAACTTGGTATACAGATGAGCTAGGGTTCCGTTCACCTCGGGCGTCGTCGACGGCATCGCGTAGGAGTGAGCAAGCGGCTCCGTGGCAGTGTGCGTGCCTCCGCGGCGGCGTGTGGGGCCGGTGGGAGCGGCTCCTGCACGGCGTGCAGGTTGGAGAGGGGCGCTCTTGGAGGCGTGACCTGCTACTGCAGGCACGGGCACAAGGCGTGCAGGAGGAAGCAGCGGCGAGTGTGCAAGGTTCTGTTGGAGTGATTTGAGTTGCTGTTTATGGCCGGAGGTGGTGGAGCTGTCCAATGTAAAGGAGCTGATAGGGTGCTGGTGTGCTGCTGCCGACTTCCCTGCTTATTCCTGGAGGTGTTTCCTGCTGCTTGGAAGTGTGCTATTCGGATTAAGGTTGTCGAGATGAGTCCGGAAGAAATAGAGGCCAAGAGGAAGGCAGAAGAGGCTGCGCTGAAGGCAGCGGATGGTAAATGGTAATGATTGTGGTTCACTGGTTACAAAGAGTGATGATGAGTGGGATGAGAAGTATGATTGAAGAGCTCATGGGGTTGCGTCTGATTGGTGGCACGACAAAGGCAGGCCCATCTGAGTTGAAGTTGGAGCTTGTGCCGAACGATCTGAAGCTAGAGGGAAGCAAAAACTACTTGAGCTGGTCGAGGAGAGTGTGTGTGCTCCTAGGAGGCAAAGGTGTGGAGCACTATTTGGAGGAAACATGTGTTGAACTGGTGGAAAGTTTGGTATGCAACAAACTCTCTGCTAGCAGGATGGTTGATGGAATCTATGTCTCCCACCATTAAAAAGAGGGTGGAGTCATGCGCAGTGTGTCATTGATATGGAAGACCTTGAGTAACATATACTCTCAGAGGGAGAATCTGATGATGATGATGGAGATTCTCAAGGCAAGTCAGATGCAGTGAAATAGGCGGGGAGACCAGTGGAGCAATATGCTAGTGAGGTTCAGTACTTGTGGGAGGAGCTAGATCACAATGCTCCTCTCCAAATGGAGAGTCCATGAGATGTTCAGGTTGTGTACAAAAGGGTGGAGGACAGGAGAGTGACTCATTTTTTTGAAGAATCTGAACCCTGAATTTGATAGCAGGGAGCTGACTTTTGTCACCAGGAGAGTCTTCCTACCATGGATGAGGTTTTTTTTTCCACTAAGGGCCGCACCCGAATTTCATTACCGAAGCAACGAAATTACAAAGTCTTGACAGTTTTAGACACACAGACATACTCCCCTCGAAGCAAGAGATACCAAAACATAAGCTACCTCCACAGAAAAGGATGAGCTCACAGGGCTATCCTTCCTGCACAAACGACCAGCGCAACAACGAAAGAAAGTTCTAAAACAGAAGTTTCCACTGAACAAACAACAGCCAACAAAGCAAAAAGATTGTCTTCAGGGGCAGCTTCTGGGAAACAGAGGGTCTTCACTCTTCTTGATCTTGTTTGGGTTCTTCTTTTCCTTCCCTCTCCGACGTCTCATCTACTGCAGCAGCACTGTCCCCGTTCTTGGTTCTCCATGGTCTTGCTCTTGGGGATGATGAAGCAGCGCCGCGTTCTTCAAGGCTTCAGCCCCGGTCTCCAGCATAGTTTTCCCCTCTTCCTTTTGAAGCCCTGCCCAGTATTTGAGAAAATACGAAGCTAAGCAAATGATCTCAGTAGGAGATCTAATCTTTTTCTTTTCAAAAAAAACATTATTGCACGCTTGCCAGATTGCCCAGCAAATCGCTGCCAAGCCGACCATATGTAAGCTTGAGTTCCTTGGCATAAATTTCCCACACCAAGCCCAATATTGTTCTATATTGGTTGGTCTATAGTCAGCTCTGATCACCCAGGCTGTTAGACTCCATACATATCTAGCCGGGGAACAGTCAAAGAAAAGATGAGTTATGTTCTCATCCTTACTACAGAATTTACAATGTTGATCTCCTTGTCAGTTTCTTTTCAGCAAGTTGTCTTTTGTTAGGATTGCGTTTTGATTCATAAGCCACATGAATATTTTTATCTTTAGAGGAATCTTTGCTTTCCAAATTCTTTTGTTAGAACTCCCAGTATCCCCACTACACAAATGAGCATACATGGATTTGACTGAGAAAACTTTGTGTGATGAGTAGTAATAATCTTGTGATGCTGACCTATGTTGCAATTGAAGACAGAGAATGCTACAATTGTCACCTTTATGTCAGCAACGTCGAGATGGCTTCCTTCGACAGCGTCAGCACTGATGGCGGAGGCTGAAGCTTGCCGAGACGGTGTCAGACTCATTGACCTAGGAGATCGACGAGCTGTATTGGCAGTCTGACTCGATGGAGCTAGTTGCCCTGTGGAACTCGATGGGTAAAACACACAGGCCGGAAATCTCAGTGATCCTGGAAGACATTCAAGACATCACGTCTTCCTTCTCTGCCATTTTCACTTGTGCATATTAGGAGGTCGGCCAATAAAGCTGCCCATTTGTGTGCGAAAATTTGCCTCTCGGGGAGGTAGTCAGTCTTGGGTCCAAGAACCCCCTAGCTTCTTACTGCACTGTTTGCAGTCAGGTTGTAATCAAATTGGTTAATTATTGAAGAAGCTATGATTCAAAAGAAAAAAAAGGTACGTACAACCGCCGAGTGCGTCTTAACTTAAGTACTACTTTCAAATATTGATCTTCAAATGCTTGCTTACTGTTCTAAAAAATGGTTATCAACTCGTTTATGTTACTTATTGTCGTCACGACAGTATGAATGGTACCTGAGTCTGCCATATAGGACGACGGGGAATCAACTCCAAGGCAGATAAAAAGCAAAAGCGATCGAGGCCGTCGGCCAGACTGCACGTGGTACGTTCGTTGCTACCTAGGCAAAGCGTATTGCCCATGTGAAACCACGCTGCGCGTGCTCTCATGGCTCCTGACATCGGAGGGAGAAAAAAAGAAAAAAAAAGCTGCAGAGCTCCACGAATTGATGTACTATATATGATGTATACTTTTTTAAAAAATGGAGCATATGCGAGTATATACTAGCCATCAGCTTCCTCATCTCCATTGCAAGGTAGCCATTGATCTCTTTCAGAGTGTTGAGATCAACAAGGAATCATGAGAGAGGCGGGAACTGATGAATAGTCTCTTGAAGCTCCTGACGGCCACAAGGAACATTGCAAGCGGTCTTGCTGTCCTGGCGTTGCTGTGGTCGACCGTGGTGCTCCTCGGCGGCTTCGTCAGCGTCCTGCGGGTGAAGGAGTTCTGGGTTCTCACCTAATGGCATCCAGGTAAGTTAATTTTCTCATCTCCAATCCGGAATAGTCTTGTTTAGTTCCACAAAGTTTATTGCGATGTAATGTGTGAATAGTACAATTTGCTAGCAATTTAAGGCATTGGGCCGTGCACGTAGAGAGAGCAGTACACTTCGATGTGATGGGTGAGTAGTAGCAATTTGTCAAACTAAATAATATCTAAAAATTGCTAGTTGTTCACTTTATAAGAGTTATTGCATCACAGCACAATTTTTTAATTCAAAACCACAACATGACGTACGACAATCTTGGTTCTAGCTAGGTGCCTCGCATATACAGTACGCTACAAAGTGGTAGCCTCGAGCCGATGGTAGTAGGATGGCGAGGCCTTAAACGACCTTCCCCGGCCCTTCACTCTTGGCTCCGCCATTGATCAACATAGTGCGCAGAAACATGCATGGTTTGCCGTGCGCCTGCGGTGTACGCCAAAGAAACGAAAACACACGGCAAAGCTTTTACTGTGCGTTTTCCTAGGAAACGCACGGCAAAGGCCGCATGACAGTAAATTGCCCAGCAAAGGACCTTTGTCGTGCGCTTTTTATCGCACGCACGGCAAAGGCGTGCGTCAAAGGCGGGTCACGGCAAAAAACGGGGGGGCCTGCGGCGCGGCCAACACAGACGGCCGTTCACCAAGTTTGCCGTGCGCCTCCCTCTAGGACGCACGGCAAATATTTTGATAAAAAATAAATAAAATATAGTCCAAAGCCCGGTCAGCCTTCTCCTTCCCCATGCCAGCGCCGCCACCAGGCCGCACTACTACCATCGCAGCCACCAGACCACCACCGCCACCACCACCACACGTCGGCCGCAAGGAAGATGGGCGGACGGATCCGGCCAGCACCGCTCGGCCCGCCGCCGCGCGCGCCATCCGCGTCGGGAGAGAAGAGGGAGGGGCCACAGGAGCTCCAGGCGGCGAGCTCCGCGCCGGCCCCTGCCACCGGATCTGCGCCAGGGTGGTGCGGAGGAGGCGAAAGGGAGCGCGCCGCCGCATGCCATGGAGAGGGTGCCGCACATGCCGTCCGCGCCGCTCCCACCATTCGCGCCGCGCATGCCGTCGAGAGGAAGGCTCTCGTGCGCCATTGTGGGAGGGAGCCCCCTCGCCGTGCGCACGCCGTGGAGAGGAAGGCCGCCGTGCGCCATCGTGGGAGTGGAGCGCCTCCGTCGGAGTGCGAGAGGGAGACAGTGGATGAAGCTGCCGCGCGGTGGGGGAGGGGCCGCCACGCCGCGGTCGGCGGAGGCTGCCGCACCGCTGTCGGAGCAGGCCGCGCGTGGCCCCTCCACTGCTCCTCCCCCGAGCTTAGATCCGATCACGGGCAGGGATGGTGAGGTGACCCGCCAGCCGGATCTGGGCAGGAGTGAAGTCGTCGCGCCATGGGGGAGGTGGCCCCCCGGCAGAATGTGGGAGGAGGAGGGGCTGTGGCCGAATATGGGAGGAGGAGGGTGGATTAGGGTTGGAAAGAGGAGTTGGTTTATATAAAAACTTTGGGACAAAATCTCGGTCGTCCGATCGCGAGATCGTCGGTTCCCAGCAAATGAGGTGCTGGTGGGCCGAGCGAGGTGAGGTGGGCCGGTTGCTTGTGGGCCGAGATTAGTTCGCAAGCCTGAAGGGCCAATTCGGCTTTGCCGTGCGCCAGGGTCCCATGGCACGTGACAAAGATACTTTGACGTGCGCTTTGTATCCCTGGCGCACGGCGAAGACCTTTTCCATTTATGTCTATTTCAACCTCATAATTAGAGCTAATGTACTAAAATTATCAAATGGATCCGAAAAATTACATAAATTAGGATGAGACAATATAAGTTGTATATTTACTAAATAAAAAACATTGTATTCAAATTCAAATTTGAACTTTACTACGGCTACAAACTTAATCAAGTGACTCTCAACACTCTGAAACTTCTAGTGAGATACTTCGATTTCTAAACACCATCCGTGACGACTTGCTCAAAACACTCTATATGATTTATCACAATCTTCACATAGAATATCATGAGCCCTTGACGAATCTCATGATTTCAAACTTTGTTTGCATTTTATACAATTAAAAAACATTGCAACCGCATGTGGATTTTCATGATTTGCGAATAAAATGTTCAAGATTTCATCCAATTTCATGGATAAGGTCTTAAAAATGAATATCATTTTTCCACAAACTTTACTCCATTACTTTACGCATTTGCAGTTCAAATTTAACGTATACGACAAAAATTATTTAAGTGACATATAATTGTTAAAAATAGTAAATTTATCGAGACATGTATAGAATTTAAATATAGAGTACAAAATAATGTTTTTTTAGTGGAGAAATAAAAATAAGTACAAAAATCATTTTTTACGGAAATCAGCAGGGGAGGCCCCTACCCCTATTTTTATATATATACAAAGGTAACAAAATATTTACATTTTACAAGGCCCTAGGCCCAAATAAAGAGAGGAAAAGGAGTCTAAGGCAACCTACTCAAAAAAATGTTGATCAACTAAACCACATGCGGTTTAGCCCGTAGGGTAACCGCCAACAACTGCTTAACGAAAAAATTTCTCCAACAAGAGAAAGACAAAGAAACCACATTAAAGATAATGTCATTCTGATGACACCAAATGGACCAGCAACCAATTATGATTACTTCTCTGAAAATCATCGAAAAGGCAAAGATAAATCCCACTGGATGCCCAAGAAGGTCCAGCAAGCATCGTTGAAAGGGCAAGCGAAGAAGAGGTGTCGAATGTCCTCTTCCACATTCTCCACACATAGAACACATGAGTAGGAGTGCAGGAACATATTTTTTCAATGCAATAAATTCCGAGTGTTGATTCTGTCCCTCAAAAACAACCAGAAGAACTTCTGTTTGTTTTGCACCTATGATTTCCACATCCATTTGAATAAAATAGAAGCTGGGTGAGATCCTTGCAGTTGACAATAAGCCTTGTGACTAGAGAATATATTTGAACCCCAAGAATAATTCCAAACATCCGGCTGAAGAGCTTCTAAGTTGAGGGCTTCACTATCAGACTTGAGCTGAATGAGTTGGCATAAGCAATAGTCGACAAAGGCACAAAAAGAGACCTACTCTCATCCCAGGCATGAAACTGATTTAGAGAACAATTCTTCTTCCTTGCAAAAGAGTGAAGCCGGGGGAATTTGAGTTTAACAACCCCCAGGTCCCATTGATCATTCTAGAAAGCCACATAAATGCCACTGTTAGCCTTACAACTGGCCATGGAGAGAAAATTAGGAGCCAAAGACATAATATCACTCCACCAAAAAGAGCCAACATATTTTCTCTCATGAGGAGGAGTACTAGAGGAGTAAAGCTTTTCCCAGGTGAGATGCACCCAGGGTAAGTCAAGTCTGTTATAGAACTTGTGCAAAAATTTAAGCAGAAGGGCAACATTGTGGTTTCTCAAATTAATAATGTCAAGACCCTATCCTCTTGCTTTTTGTAGCGAACATGGCCTCATATGCCATTTGTTCGAGTTTGATTTTGGTGATTAATGACAACATGATCAATGGGACTAACCAAATTGTTGAGCATGTCTTTGTAGGCATTCCTAGGTCCCATGGATATTATCACAAGTTAACATACCATGACCAAGTTAACATGTCATACCACAAGTTAAGCGAAGTTAACATACCATGCACAAGTTAACATATGCATAGCAAAAATCCAGAGTTAGTATATATTTTGAGGCTATAAGTGATGGTATGTTAAGTAATGGTATGTTAAGTGATGGCATGTTAAGTTCAAGTAATGATAAGTTGAAGACGTAAAGAAAACAACAAAAAGTCATCGTTAGATGAACCAACGGTCCAATTTCTTGTTGCGTCGGATGAACTCAAGAGAACAAGCAACAGTCAGCTCGCAGGAATCAATAGCACCGGATGAACCGACGGCCTGGTTGGTTCGACCGTCAGTCTATCCGATGATCAGTTTGAACAAGACAGAGAAGCGCTAAGACAGGAGCAGTAGCACCGGATGAACTGACGGGCAGGCATCAGTTCATCCGATGGCAGTGCATCAGCTAACAGTAAGGTCTGGCCGCGAAGGTCTTTAGCACCAGATGAACCGATGGTTACAAGGTTTGAGTAGCGGTTCATCCGACAGCCTTGAAGAAGCTAAAAGAGAGGGTCTGGCTGCGGAGCTATCAGCACCGGATGAACCGACGGTGCATCGGTTGAAGCGTCGGATGAGTTGTGTCAACGGTCAAGTGAGGTAGAAGGTAATAGTAGCACCGGATGAACCGATGCCTATGAAAAGGGGAGTACTTCTTTCTGTAGCTTTTAGCCAACGGCTCTTTGGTCGCCTTGGGCTATTTATACCCCTTCCACCCTACCATTTGAGGTAGCTAGATTGTGTGCAAGTGCAGAGGAGTGTGAGACACATACAAGATCATATCCAAACCATACAAGTGCAAAATTGCTCATCCATAGACTTGCACATGCCTTGTGTGTGTGCTTAGTGCTAGGCTTAGCTTAGAGCTGAGTGAGTGCAAGGTGTGTCTACCTTGTGATGTGATTCTTGAGTGAACCAAGCTATACAAGGTGCACCGGAAGCCTTGGGGCCTAAGTGGCTCATCGGCATACTCTTCGACCCTCCGGCTTGGTGTGGAGTGGCGAGGACACTTTGTGCGGGGGACGTGGAGACCCACTTCCTTGGTGGAGAAGCTCCTTAGTGGAGGTGACATCAAGGTGACCAAGGGAGCTTGGCAAGTGCCTTCATGGCGAGCCTTTGTGGCTAGTCAAGTGGTGCTTTGGGAGAGACTTGGTGACCGGGAAGCAATACTCTTGTGTGGAGTGCTTTAACAACGTGGACTAGGGGTGGCTTAGTGCCTACCGATATCACGGGATAAATCGCGTGTCAAGAGTTTGCTTCCTCTCATCCCTCTTTATGTTTTCGCATTACTCTCTTGCAATCCTTGCTTGCCTTTACTTTCCTAGAGTAGTATCATGCTAGGATATAGGTTGCAAAACTTGTTTTGCGGTGAGGGTTTCACACTTGATCAACCTTAGATTGCCCATCTAGATAGAAATGATCTAGTTTACTTTATGCAAAGTAGTGGAAGCCATAGGTTAAGTTTTTAAGTTGCCTAATTCACCCCTCCCCCTCTTAGGCTATGAGCATCCGATTCCTAACACTTCTACAAGCATGTTTCCAAGCAACTAAATAGCCACCCTTCTTAGTGACATCCCAACCATGCCAAAGCACATGTTTTCTATATTTGTTAATTTAATCCAACAGTTCAACAGGCAATTTGAGAGAGCACATGTAATATGTGGGCAGAGCAGAAGAGACCGAGTTCACCAAAATGAGTCTTCCTCCATAAGAAAGGTGCCTTGAAATGCCCATGAGATGTCTTTCCATCCGGGTAATAATGGGGGAAAGCTCCTGAACAGAAGGTCTTGTAGTGCCTAGAGGCAGGCCAAGATAAGTAAAAAGCAGAGAACCCAGTTGACAACTCAAAGCACTTGTGAGAGTATGCCATCTACTTTCATCCACATTAATGGGAACCAAGTAAGATTTCTCAAAGTTAACCTTTAGACCAGTGGAAGTGGCAAAAGATTGAAGGACAGACTTCAAGTGTTCCAGTTGAGAAGGCTCAGCAGGCAAAACCACCAGAGTGTCATCAGTGTACTGAATCACTGGAAAATCCCCTCCAAAATAAGGCCCTAGAGGGTGTGAAAAATTACCTAATAAAGCTTCTGCATTAAGCACAGACTTAATAAGATCAGCACCCAAGACAAAGAGCAAAGGAGACAAAGGGTCACCCTGCCTAACACCCCTTTTGCACTTGAACTGTTTTCCTAGGATTCCATTCAAAAGAACCGAAGAAGAGCCAGAGGACAAGACTGACTTAATCCAGGAGATCCATTTTTCTAAAAAGCCCTTGTGATGCATCACTTGCAGAATGATCTCATGTTCAATCTTGTCAAAGGCTTTTTCAAAATCTAATTTAACCAAAACAATCTATTTTTTGGACTTGTGACAGATGTGCAGAAATTGGAAAGCCCAAGCAAGGCAGTCTTGAATAGTTCTCCCTTTAATAAATCCATACTGGTTGGCATGAACCACCTGGAGGATGACTGATTGCAGTCTATTTGCCAACAGTTTTGTAAGAAACTTTAGGGAGTAATTAAGCAAAGAAACAGGCATGTAATCATTAACACCCAGAGGATTGTCCTTCTTAGGGATCAAACTTATAAGAGAGGCATTAATACTTTCCAAGTTCAAATTTCCATTAGCAAAATCACTACAGAGCCTGACAATATCATCCTTGATGATGTGCCAACATTTCTTGAAGAATGCCGCATTAAAGCCATCTGGGCTAGGTGCATGATCATAAGGCATGTCCTTGAGCACTGCAAGGATTTCTTTCATTGAAAAAGGGTTATCCAAAACTGGGAGCTCAGAACATTGAATCAATTTAGTAAGTTCATAAAGCATTTCAGAGAACTCAGTGACACCAAGCCTTTCTTTGTAGGATAGCTAAAGAGCACCAGCCATTTGATCTTGGGAGGGAACCAAAGAACCATCAGGCAACTAAAGAGAAGTAATAAAATTTCTCCTCATAGAATAAGTGGCCATGGCATGAAATCAGCTTGTATTTTCATCACAAAATTTAATCCATCTAGCTTTATTTCTTTGCTTCCAATAGATCCTCTTGGCCTCTAGCAATTTACTAAGACGTTGTTTAACCAGACTTCTGAAAGCCCTCTCCAGAATACTCAGGGGCCTCTGATCTTCTAGGCCATCCAAAAGAGCAAAAAAATTACAATTATTGATCAATTTGCTAAGCTTAGAAAGTTCCTTACTCCAATGCTTAAGACTAGCTCTAACTTGTCTGAATTTGGCATTCAAAGTTTGAGCAGAATTTGCAAAGTATGGTGAGGTGTTCCAATGCAATTCCACTACTGACAAGAAATCTACAAATTCAAGTCAGTAATTCTCAAAATGAAATTTTTTTTATCTTGGAACATGAGTTCCAATAGAAACCACAAAAGGTGAATGGTCTGAAACTGGCTTGCTCAACACTTGTACTGAGGTATCTAGGAAAGAAAGATCCCAAGAGGAAGATGTGAAGACCCAATCCAGTTTCTCAAGCAGAGGTTCAAGTTGCATATTGGTATATGATCTTCCATGAAAACTTATTTCAGCAAGATCAAGGTGTTGAATGACATCATTGAATAAAAGCATGTCATTGAAATTCCCCCAGCCCTATTGTCTGGAGAGCGAAGCAAACTGAAATCTCCAACCAAAATCCAATCCTCAAAAACTGATGTGTCAAAACTGTAAAGCCAATTAATGAAAGTCACTCTCTCATCAGGGGCACTAGGCCCATAAATATTAGTTAAGTGGAAGCACTTGCCAGTCAAAACACAATCAAACTTGACAGTAACAGAGTATGAATTGGCAGAGACTAAAGACCTAGTAAAGAGAGCTAGGTTCTAAATAACAATCCAACCCCCTGAGGCACCATCCGATGGGGCAAACTCAAAGTTACTCAGAGTTCTAGGGCAGAATTTGCGTAGAAAGATTGGGCACTCCGCCTCTATCAGATATGAGGAGTCAAACGAACTTCTCTTAGTCTCTTGCAAGCAAACAATATTAGTAGAGGATTCACCGATTTTGTCCCGAATAACATCCCATTTCCGCTGGGAATTGATACCACAAACATTCCAAACCAACATTTTAATGCTTCTGGTTGAATTCATTGAGGAAACAGGAAGAAACCAAATCATAGCACTGATGCACACAGCACACCAGCCACAGCAGCACAGGGAACATAGATGACACCGAAAGATAAAGCCACAAGCTAAAGGAGTAGCTTAATAGAGTGCTTAAAGTAACCACCAACATAGCCAAGAGTTTGCAACATCCAATGGTGGACAAAACAGCATGAGTAGCAAAAGAACCTAACTGAAGCCAAAGGGCTACTAGGTGAGAGCTAGCCCTATTAAAGAGAAGATCACCCATCATCAGCATCAAGCTCCAGCAAAGCAGTAGTAGATACAGCCTCAGACTGCACCAGAAGGAAGCCCGTCACCATTCCTTGGATGTTGGCTAACGAGAAATGTGGTGCAGAGGAAGAGCCAGCCTAGACATTAGCTACATAGGTGTAGGGATTGTTCACCAGCACTATGGCGTCAGGAGCCACCTGTTCAGCAACTTGAGCAGCAGCATCTGTAGCTTGAGCCTCCTGGGCACTAGCACGGTCACGGTAGCCCCCAAGGTCTGGATTCAGCCTCCAGCTGCAACGAAGGAAGGAGGCCTCCAGAGGCTCTTTCATTTTGCGGGGAGCGGCAACACTTCCTGGAGGAGCTGGGACAGATGGGGCCTGGAGTCTCCATGATATCTTCATCATCACTGTCTTCATATGGAACCAGCGGGAGACCCATAGGAGGAAGCAAGGGGCCAATGATGGGGGATGCATCACGATCATCTTGTTCCAAAGAGATCAAAGCTAAGGACAGGAGGATATCCTCATCAACAATGTAGGAAGGAATAGGAGTATTCAGATCAACCTCAAAAACAGAGAGATTGAAGAAAGGCGAGGAAGACAGAGCTGAGGGGAGACCAGCGAAATGAAAAAAGGGTGTCACCTGATTAGCAAACACCACAATGGCCCCCATAGCCGCAGGATCAACTAACGAAGTCATCTGAAGAACAGGCTCTGGATCAATAGTAGGAAACTGAATAGGGTTGTCTTCCACCATCTCAGGAACCACATCAAGAGGAGGCTCACTAAGATCAGCAAAAAACCCCTGCGCCACTTCAACATTAGGTTGGAGCTCTGGGTCCTCAGGACCAGGATCAACAGCCAGAGGAATCAGAACATCCTCAACAACAACAACATTCTGATGCAGAGAGAAATCGCCACCCACAGATTGACCATCATCAGCCATGGCCTCATCATTCTGATGTTGCAGAGGATCTTGCGTAACAGATGATTGATCAACAGCATTTGGGCCCATCCAGCGGGGAGGTTGAGCAGGCAGCGGGTGCATAGGACCTTGATCAGGAAAGATCATCCTCATCTTGGAGCACAGTAACATTCTTCCTCTTCAGAGCAAAAACTGGGCAGGTGAAAGAACGCTTGCACGGAGGCATCCCCACAAGAACAGTGATATCATGTGGAATCTGGGCATCTTCCTTAAGAAGGACTCTAACTACAATCCTTGACATGTAGTTAGTATCATGCCAATACCGCAACAAACCAAATCCAGCCACAGCTTTGCCCACAAGCAGATTGTTCTTAGCATCTAAGGGGTAATTCATCAGCATAACCCAAGCCTCACGATCAACATCATGATATCGAGCATTAATACCCTCATCGTGCTTAACAAAGTGGAACTGATACTCAGAAGACAGCTGATACATCTCATCCAAGAAACACTCCCTTTCCAAAGCACTACCAAAACGAACGTAGGCATCGCCAATGGCGTAGGGATGTACCTCCCGGAGATGAACACGGTGATGCTGGATGAATTAGTCCCTGATAGCAGCAGCAAGAAGGAAGCCCTCCTTGGCGACGGTAGGAACCAACATGGCGATGGCGACATCTTCATTGGAGGCATCCATGTATCCCCCCAGGTACGCCGATAGACGGCGCGGTGGGTCAGCGGGATCATGGGGGTGACAGTGAAGCCACGAGGAGCATGCGGCTGTGGATCAATGGCAAAGTTAGCCATCGGAGCAGGGCCAATGGGGGGAGGAGGCAGAGGCGATTTCCTCCGAAGAGGCGGCGGGAGATGGGGTTATCTCGTGTTCCTGTAGTTTGGGGGAAGAAGATGGAACAGTATGGGGTCGGTCTGGTGAAGACGGCTGTTGCGAATTTATGTCAACTAGAGATGAGGATCCCTGATTGTGTGGGCCCTGGTGCTTCGGCCGGTACACAAAAGGAGAAGGCTTCCGGGATAGACACATGTGTGTGTAATGGCCATAATTGTACCACGATTTGCACCGGATGTCACGTCTACAATACTTGGTAAGATGACCTGGCGAAAGGCAATAGAAACACGAAAAATTCGGCCTGGAAGAACGCCGGTGATTTGAATTTTGAAACTTCCCCTCCGTGTTCATCGCACGAGATTTGGAGGATGAGGCAGCCTGGGAATCAGATCGCAAACCAGCTGAGCGACAAGCAGCTCATCATTAGCCAAAAGAATCCTCGAGAAAACTGAAGGTCGAGGACGATCAGAGCTAGAAGACTTCACTACATCAGCAAAGGTCTTTTTGGAATTACGATTACCAACAAAAGACCAACTGTATTCCTCTTCTAAAAGCCAAGCACGATGCTCACACCGTTAATCCGGCCCCCCGATCCCTCAAAGGGCAAAATGGATGTCAAAGAGAGCACACTTCACAAAACGGAGTCGATAGAAGAGAAATCCGACAACCTTACTACAGACTGAGAAGCGATAAGAGGATCCAGCCAGGAAGAGAACATTGAAATCCTTTGCAACGCCTCCAAGACAAGATTGGAGGATGAGAGACATCGAATCGACATTGATTCGAAGAGCAGACCTGCCAAAGGAGCAAACAAGAAAGAATTCCGGGGAAGAAGACGTAGCACTGACCCGGAGATTGAAACGATCACGAGCCAGGCGCTGAAAGGCCAAGCCTGGCTCGAAATCAAGGTAGGAGAGGCCTCCCATGGAGATCAGCAGCAGAGATCACTAGAGACGCCATGAAAGTCGTGTGTAAAAGGCCATTACACATGGCGAATAAGACACGGTGACCCAGGCACGTTGAAGGACCTCTTCACCGTGTGTCGTTTAAAATCAATTTTTTAAATACTTTGCCATACGTAGTAGAAAAACGCACAGCAAACGTATATGTTTGCCGTGCGCCTTGCCCTAGCGCACAGCGAAGATATATCTTTGCCGTACGTTTTCTCATAACGCACGGCAAAAGGGAAAAAAATAGTTGGTAACAGTTGCGGATGGTGATAAAGCTTAGTGACCCAACATAGTACGTACGCAGGATGTTAAACTTTGTGGACAAGGTGCGTACTGGAAGAGGTTTTATTTATTTGGAAGAGGTGCGTATCGTACGTATTCTCGGGCGACTTGGACGGATCGGGGCGCCGCGGGAATGCTGCGAGGCTCTTCGAATCACCTTTATTAGGGCACGTACAACCCGTCTATATGTGCTCGTCTGTAAGCGTCTGTTTTGCAAAAAGCCCCCCGGCTGCTCCTACCGACGGGCTGCGCGTCGCCTCCGGAGGCGACGCTTCCGTCCCGTTCCCAGAGGCGGAACCGACGTGCGTAGACGCGTTGTAGAACGCGTCGTCTCCCATCGCCGCAGCACGCCGGATCCCGCGCGCCTCCACCTTCCCCTGCCAAAACTTTCCCTCACGCGCGCCTGGCCCCGTGGAGCGCGCCACAAGCTCGCCTCCTCCCCGCTAGAAGCTCGCATCCTCCTGCGCCGCATCTGCTTTACCCTCCTCGCCGCAAATCGAGTGCTCTTGCTGCAAATCGACCTCCTGCGACGCGAATCGAGCTCTGGTGCCGTGAATCGAGCTGCAGTAGCCTTACAACACGAGAATGACGCAGCTGGAGGATGAGCAGCAGCGAATCAACCTCCATTCGAGCTCCGGCGGCCCCGAATCGACCTTCATATGAACTCCAGGGGCGGCGAATCGACCTCTGTTGGAGCTCCGGCGGCCGCGAATCAACGGATTGTACAGCCGCGAATCAACAGCAGGATGGCGCAGGCCGCAGATCCGGTGGCGCCGCCGCTCCACAGCGGAGGAGCACACCTGCCCGTGTGCTCACTCCCCGACGGCGTGCGAGCTGGATCCCGGGGGTTGATGCCGACGTGCCCCAGCCATGGCTTCTGCCTGATCCCGGGGTTGACGCTGACGTGCCGCAGCCAGGAGGCCGATTCCAGGGCGGCGGCGAGCCCCATCCATGCCTCCGATGGGCAGCTCGCTACCAGCCTCGCGCCTACAGGGGTTCCCATGGGTGACCAACAACGTCCGCCTGGGAGTTGGTCGAAGTGCTCCCGCGAGCTGATCACTGACGGATATGGAGCTCGGATGAGCAGAAGGAGCTCGAAGCTCCACCAACGCTGCTGGGAATGAGATAATGTAAATAAATATGTGGTGGAGAAATATTCGATGTTTCACTTATGCCTTTTTTCCACCAAGTGATCAATAAAATATTTTACCATATTATACAAAGGCATTGCAACTATATGGGTAATGTAATTATTATATTCATGATTTCTTAAAATTATTGTAATTATACATCTCTTATTTATGTTTGATATTATTTTATCAAATAGTCACACAATGATATACACAAAGGCATTTATAGATGATCTTGAGCTACATGCAAAACATTAAACAGCTTGTAGACACCCTCTCTGTCTATGGGTTGTATGATATGTCTATACACCTGTCTGTATGCTAAATTCGAGATTCTACAGACGACCCGTCGTCTATGGGTTGTACATGCCCTTATGCTATATATTGGTACCCAAGGCGATTCTGTTCTGTCCTGGGTTGGCCCTTCAGTTTGTGCCACTTGTGAGCCTGGGGATCTCCGTGTGCCGTCTCGTACAGCGAGATTATGGCGATGCGGATGGAAATATTGCCAACATAGCAAAACTAGCCGCCGCAATGGACATCTTCTATGCTCTAGTGCTGTTCCTGAGTTTATTCGTACTGTACTGGTGGTTTCTGGTGGCGCTATCAGACGAGTCTGTTTACTATGTGGCAACACTGACGAACAAACAACGGGGATATGAAAAATGGATCCCTAAAGTAGTTCAGATGTACTACAAAGAAAGACAAAGAAAGTATAACGAGGATGGCGAGCTGCCCGGCAATTGGAACTTGATCAAATACGGTGCTGGGTTGCTCCAGTGTGCATCTACTAGGGAGGAGGATGACCATCTATGGGGAGCAAGGGTTCTAGACAAGCTCTGTGATAACAAGGACATTATATCTGTAAGACAGGAGCTGCTATGTACCAGCAGGAGTTCTATTCAGAATCTGATCGGCATGATTTGGCGGAGAGGCACAGCTGATAGCGTCGAGAGCAGAGAGCGAGCCGCAAGGATTCTAGCACATCTTGCCACTGACCTCCACATAGCACACTTCCCGGGTACACTGCAATGCATCTGTTACCTCCTTGAAAGCTGTAACCTTACGTGCCCGTCGTCGTCAGAGAAAAATTCAGATGAACGGAATAGGTCACTGGAAACATCCAACCATCAGCATGATGCCCACACGTTAGTGCCGATCCAAGACCAAACTGACCATGCACAAGAACAAGTCCATGGTTCCTCATCTGCCGGGTTAGCCCAAAGGAAACGAACTTTTGTTGAAACGCTAAAGAAAGGCCGTGAGCATCGACAACAACATGAGAGGGATATAAGGGAGTGGAGGAGATATACCTATAGATCTAGAGGAGCCAAAGAACTGATTTCTCAAGGCCTGCTGATTCTCGAGAGGCTCACACAAGACGAAGAAAACTGTACAGAGATAAGGAAACACCAGAGGCTGCTCTATAAGATCACATCACCGCTGAGGAGCCATCACTTTCTCAGCAATGTGCGAGAGGACACAATGGTTGTTCCAATGCTAGGCAAGTCACTCACAGTGGTGAGCAGGCTGCTTACCAGCCATGCAGATGGCGCCACAAGGAGGCTGCGCCATGAGCTTGCGAGTACCGCGGAAGCGGTCAGAAATCTGATGGCTATTTTGGAGACTGACAGCGGAGCTGCCCAACAACTGCATAGACAAGCCCTGGAGATCCTGACGGAGTTAGCTTCTAGTGGTTCTTTCAAGAAGCGGGATTTTACCAAGCTTTTCAAGGCCCTGCTACTCATCGTCCTTGAGGAAGAGGCCTGCAATACTACAGTGGAAGAGGCCAGCAATACTATACATGAAGTAGAAGAAGCAGACAGCAGGAACAAAGCCACCAGATTGATGAGGGGAAAAGCAGGGGAACCACTGGCCAGATTGCTTCCCGTTAGCACTGCAAGAGGTGTTAATGCTGCTCATATACTTTCCAGGCAAGAGGCGATCAACCTGTTGACCAAGGTAACCTGCTGCCTCTGCCTCTGCATCCATTTTGATCTTAGTCCCAGTTTCTCAGATTATCAGGTAATTTCTTTTGCTTCTGCAATGCAAAAATAATTTCCAACACAGTTCAAATGGTCTAGGTCAAAAAAAAATATATCCCTTTATTATCCAAATTATATGTGATAATAGTAAGATACATTCTCTGTTTTTGGACTAATAACTAGGGTATCCTAAATAATATATAGAAAAGTGCCGAGGGGAGTAGTTTATAATTGTAGTATCTTTCTAGGAATTTGTGTCATTAATGTCCATCTTAGTCATAGCTAAAATGTATTTTTTTGTTGTTTTGACATAGACTTCTGAAAAATTAATCAAGTTTATAGAAATAACATTTACAAATAATGAATAATAAATTAGCAGGGCTATGTTGTGGCAGATTTAGTGAAACAAATTAGATATTATAGATGTTTGTGCTTTTTCATAAATTTTGTCAAAGTTAGTGATGTTTAACTTAGGACAAATGTACAGTATCTCATATTTTGAAACATAAGGAGCAACATGTACTTACATTAAATAGATATACATATGAAATTACAATGATGTATCTTAATTTTTTGAGTAATTCATCAACACCTTTAAACAACTTACGTACAGATAAAATGGCATCCTTCAACTGGAGGTGAGTTGTGTCAATCTGTATCATGCATAACATGATAATTATAAGATTGCTGACCTTTTCTGTTAAATTATGTTGTTGTAGGTATTGAATCAAATACTATCTTGTAAAATGGAAACAACTACAGATGCAGTAGAAAATACAGTCAAAAGGTCAGTTACAGAAATGGAAGCCCTGGTGACCGAGGTAACTCACTGTCTTTGCATCTCTTTTGATCTTATTCATAATTTTTACTTTTGTAGTATAGAATTATCCCCCCCCCCCCCACCAACCACAAACACATTTAGCAGGTCATTAATAGTATCCTTCTGATCCCAATTATATGTCACTTGACCATGAAGGCTCCCTTTACACTGTCCAGGGTGTGCTTGTATGACAGGTATATCTTTGGAAACAATAAGAGGTTCAATGGCCTATCTCAAAATTAATTCTGCTCCCAAGGATAATCAAACTCGAGCCACCAAGGTGCTACTAATAAGGCACTCCAACCATTAGGCTCTATGCCCAAATCTTAATTTCTTTCATTACCTCCTTGCAATAAATTTGTATAGATAAATATACATCCTTCTACTGGAGATGAGTTGCATCAATCTGTATCACGATTATAAGATTGGTGAACCTTTATGTTAAATTATGTTGTTGCAGGTATTCAATAAAAAACTTGGAAAAAATGTGCATGCAAAGGCTGTTACAATAACGCAAAACCAAGTGGCCGAGGAGGTAATATATATACACACTACCTCTTCCTCTGTGTTACTTTTAATCGTATTCCCAATTTCTTAGATCTCAATACCTCTTACTTTTGTAGTCTAGAAATAATTTCTCCGACAGTTCAAACACATTAGTAGATCAACATTACAATCTCTTATATCCTAATTATATGACACTTAACGATAGATTCAAATTGAAATATTGATAATTTATTTACAAGGTAAGTTTGTCATTGACATCCATTATTGTCTTACCTGGCAATCGGTACTTGCATTAGGTAGATGTGCATGTGAAATGACCAGCAAACCTACCAAGGGGTACCCGAGGTAGTTGTTTGTGGGCTCGCCGAGATCAGAACCTTGAAGGAGAGACACGTGACACACAATTTAGACAAGTTCGGGCCGCAATGTGCGCAATACCCTACGTCTTGTATGTTGTGTAGCTCTTGATTGATTGCGTTGGTTGGGGTGTTGTTCAGGTGAAATTTGAGGGGGTCCCTGCCTCGCCTTGTATACTCCGGGAGGTAGGGTTACAAGTCGGTTAGATAGAGGAGTACTAGTCGGATACGAGTAGGAGAAGGCTATGGCGGATTGTACATGATAAGCTTTCCTATTCGAGTACTAGTCCCGGGGGCCCATCTCATATACGGGCTGGGCCAATCTCCATAGTGGGCCCAGGGATTTTCATACGACAAACATCTTAATTTGTTCAAGTAATTCAATAAAACAACTCAACCGATGGGGGTGGGAGGGGGGACCATCCTCATAGTATCTTACTAAGGAAAACTCAACCGGAGATCGACTGAGAATGCTCATGAAACACCCTTCAACCCCCCCCCCCCAACCACCACAACCACACCCCACATCTCCATACATGTGGATGTTGTCCATGTGGTTCCGAATTAACCCGTGCTTTGAAACCTAGCTCACAACCAGCCCCTACACGAGGGCCGAAAGCACTATAGGTCGGTTCACCCCATGCTAATTGGGAAACCAATTAGTAACGTTTCATTAACTCCTTCCAATAACTTATAATAAGATAAAACAATATCCTTGTTTCTACTAGAGATGACTTGCATCAATGCAATCTAAATCATGTTTAATACAATTATAAGGCTGCTTTTGTCGTGGCAGGTGATCAATCAAATACAATGTAGTGAAGTGGGAACAATCACTGATGCAGCCAGAAGAGCTTTTATAAGAAATAAAAACCTACCCACCAAGGTAACTACCTCTGCATAGCTTTTGTCTTCTTCCCAATGTAATATATGTTAGTTAATTTATATTATTTCTTAGTGTAAAAATGTTCACTAGGCCAAAAACGATTTGTGCTGGCATATAAAAAATAGACTGCTGGCACATGTAATTATCACCCGTCAGCATAGTGGTGGGGGCACAGTGCTAATGGGCGCTTATGTCACCCGCCAACACAAATGGCACAGTGCTAGCGGGTGCCTTATGTCGCCCGCCAGCATCGTGCCTTTGCAAAATCAACAATCCCTTTTTAAAGTAGTAAAACGTTGTCAAATAAAAAAGTTGTAAACTACAAAGTTCCATAACTTCTCAAGATGTACAATTTTTGTTCGAGTTGTTGCTTCATTTGACAAAGTGGTAGTAATTTTGTTCACAATCTATATCTTATATATAGTTTCAAGAAACTATGTAAGAGGTGTATAAGATTTGTGAAGAATGTTGCTACCACTATTCCGGATGAGCAAATGACCAAAATAAAAGTTGTTCATCTTCAAAAGTTATAGAACTTTGTAGTTGAACCATTTTTTATTTGAATTACTTTTGTTAACGTAAAGTACATCTGAATTTTTGAAATTTGAAAATTTGAATTTTTCAAACGATCTCAAATGGAGATACTCTCAACATGAAAGTTGTACATCTTGAGAAGATATGAAACTTTGTAGTTTACAACTTATTTATTTGAAATCATATTGTCAATGAAATTCAAATTTGAATCTCTCAAATTTGAAATTCAAATTTTGTAAACGACCTCAAATGGAAAAACTCCCAACATGAAAGTTGTAGATCTCAGAAAATTATGAAACTTTGTAGTTGACAAGTTTTTAATTTGAATCGGTTTAGTGTCCCAAAAAACCGATTTACACTCGGTGTAGTATAATATGAGTAGAATCAAAACCACATATAGACGCATATGAGTGTCTCAAAAACGATTAGGGGAGGCTTGGTGCGAGGGGGAGGTCACAGGTTCAAACCACGACAACTGCGGAGCGTCGCGACTTTACGCGAAAAAATGCGCCGCTGGGGTTCCTCCCCTAATCTTTTTTTTTGCTATTTGCTTCGAGTAGATTTCGAAAATCCACATTACTGGCGGGCGCCTATGTCGCCCGCCAGCACTGTGGTCTCTTTGTTGGCGGGCGGGCACCTGCCAGCAAAGATAGCTATTTCTCCTGGCACAAGACTGCTGGCCGGTGTTGCGCCCGCCAGCATAAAGGTGTTAGCCGCCAGGACAAATCGTTTCTGGCGTAATGGTTTTCCCCAACAGTTCAAATGCATTTAGCGAGTTATTATTATTAGTAAGAGTAACCCCAGAAGATCCTTGAAACTATGCCCTCCCCCAAGTTTATAAGGTCAAGTAAAAAACAAGTACTCTAGCACACCCTCTACAAGCTCCTTCGGAGAGGTGTCTATCCATGGAGACTATTACAAGAGTTGGAGAAATTTTTACGACCCTTGAAACCATAGAGAAAACCCCATTTGACCCTTGGAGGCTTTTGTTTGAGAGTTGTTGCTGGAGTTACATGTCATTTTAGTATGATGATTCATAATTGTAATATTGTAATTTTTCTAGGAAAATTTGCCACCAATATCACTCCTAGCAGTTAAATGGCACTTGCATACATACAAAATTACAAGGGGCTATCTTAATTTTTTTCAAGTAACTCATTGACTTCCTTCCAATAATACAATTTATGTACAGACAAAACGACATCCTTTTTGAACCAGACATGAGTTGCATGAGTCTACATCATGTATGATACGGCTATAACATTACTGATCCTTTGTGTCAAATTATATACGTTGTTGCAGGTGCTAGATGAAATGTTATCTAGTAAGATGGAGACAGCAGTGGTTGACATTTTACGGCCTCTTATTCGGGAAATTGAAAAGCAATATGAGGAAAGAAAATTCCTGGCAGCCATATTATCTGTCACTGTGGTGATATGCAACGAAAATGTGATCAGTAAAGAAGATTTTGCTCGTGCCACCCGTGAAGATGCAGCACTTGTGAAGAAGCTCAAGGAGATACTAAAATTAAACAAGCACAGCACAGCTGAGTGTTTGAGAGTAGTAAAGCTTACCTGCCAGGTGGTGATAGCCATGATTCAAGTCAAGCCCAGCTGCATCGCACATTTCAACGATCATAATTTCAAGAAAGAGCTGTCCGAGGCTTTGGAAACCATGTTGGAGGTTGATGACTGCATGCTCTTCGCTGGGAATGATCGTGAGGTGATCAAGCCAGCAATTTCTCTCGCTTCTCACGTGAAGGAAGCACAGCAACTCCTAAACACGACACAAGAACAGGGTGACTGATATCTCTGCCTATGCATGCACTTGTTTGTATCAAGGACGTACTTTATCTTTGAGTTGTTTTCTAGGCTATTTGTGTGAGAAAATAAAACCTTGTATTTTTGCTCTTGTTTTAGAACTAAAGTTTCCTATTCTTGTTGGAAATGTAGTCGACTGCTACGTTTCTGGAATAATAGAAAAAAAAAGGTACAGAGTACATATATAGGTAAGGATCATTAGGGTTTATAGAAACACCCTAATCAACGGTGATCCTTGCCTAATCTACCATCTATCTATCTTAATCCCCAAGGCAGGCAGCTCATTAGGCTTGGCGCCAGGCCCTAAGGGCAGCCCATAGGCGCATATTCTAACACTCCCCCTCAGTCGAAACGTCAGCCACTTTGCACAACGTTGAGGCTGGACCTAAACTCTATGAACACAGTAGAAGGCAGCCCTTTGGTGAAGATGTCTACATATTGTGACCCTGTGGGAACATGCAATACTCGAACATTACCGATGGCGACTCTCTCTCGGACGAAGTGAAGATCAACCTCAATATGTTTAGTACGTTGATGCTATACCGGGTTGGAGGTTATGTAGACTGCATTGATATTTTCGCAATATACCAGTGTGGCGTGCCTGACGGGGGCGTGCAGCTCCAGAAGAAGCTGGCGCAGCCAAGTGGCCTCTGCAACTCCATTGGCCATCGCGCGATACTCGGCTTCTGCACTTGACCTTGACACGATGTTCTGGCGCTTGGAAGACCAGGAGATGAGACTGTCCCCGAGGAACACAACGTAGCCCGAGGTGGACTTGCGAGTGTCTGCGTAGCTAGCCCAGTCGACATCCGTGTGACAACAAGGTCGGTCGAAGAAGACGGTCGCAGCAGGAGTCCAAGGTGAAGGGTGCCTCGAATGTGGCGTACAATCCTCTTCAAAGGCTGCTAGGTGAGGCTCACGGGGATCATGCATGTGGAGGCAGACCTGCTGAACTGCATATGCAATATCTGGCCGTGTGAACGTCAAATACTGAAGCGCTCTAGTGAGGCTGTGGAAGTCTGTGGCAGCGGATGCAGACATAGGTGCCCCCTCAGTGGTAGCTACCTTCGTGTTTGTGTCAACTGGTGCAGAGCAGGGCTTGCACTCAGACATCCCAGCACGGCTCAGAATGTCCACCATGTACTGTCACTGAGAGAGGAGGAGACCGTCGCCACGGCACTCATCCTTCGGACCAAGGAAGTGATGCTGGGCACCAAGATCCTTCATGGCGAATTCTTGTTGAAATGCTGAGATGATCCGCCGAAGGAGGTCAGGTGAGGAGGTTGTGAGCAAAATATCATCCACATAGAGCAGCAGGTAGGCGGTGTCTGTACCATGTCGAAACACGAAGAGGGAGGTGTCTGACTTGGCCTCAATGAACCCAATAGATAGCAGAAAGGAGGCCATCCGACTGTACCATGCACAGGGCGCCTACTTCAACCCATACAGAGACTTCTTCAGGAGACAGATGTGATCCGGATGAGCTGGATCCTCAAATCCAGATAGTTGTTGACAGTAGACAGTCTTAGACAGGTTGCCATGGAGGAAGGCATTCTTCATGTTGAGCTGATGAATGGGCCACTGGCGGGACAGAGCTAGGGATAGCACAGTGCGCACAGTGGCAGGCTTGACGACGGGGCTGAACGTCTCATCAAAGTCGACACCAGGCCGCTGTGTGAATCCCCAGAGTACCCAACGAGCCTTGTATCTCTCAAGAGTGCCATCAGCCCAGAACTTGTACTTGAAGATCCACTTGCCTGTCACAATGTTGGCACCAGGCGGTCGCGGTACCAGATCTCAGGTGTGATTCTGGAGAAGGGCACTGTGTTCTTCCTCCATTACAACGCACCAGTTGCGGTCGGCAAGCGCACAACGGAAGGTCTTCGGAACCAGAGGGAGAGAGGCGATGTGGTAGGCAGCAGGCATCCAGTAGCTGCTCTTGGCCCGGGTGGCCATAGTGTGCTGATTTGTCACCAGAGGGACAACAACAACAACCTTTGGCAGGGGGCGGCCAGAGGAGTCGCAGCAGGAGCGGGTCACGCGGGAGTAATGCTGTGTGAAGATACGTTCTGGGCGCAAGGGCGGGAACCCGAGTGAAGGTCCCGCGCTCGCGCGAAGAGCAGGCGGAACTGAAAGACATCTAGGCCCTAAGTGGGTTTTGGTGTATTGAATGACACCTAGATTAAAGGTCTAATATCTTTGTCAAGCATGTGAGCAGGTTGATATATGAAAGACAAAGTATATTGTATGACATTGGTTATCTACATGGTGAAAACAAGCTATGTGTATACAAGATAAATTGAGCATATCTGTGACACATAACAAGCAAGCAAAGGTGAAGATAGAGACATGATGATACTTGGGTTATTGGTTGGTCTCTAAATAAATTGGGAAGCTTGTTGTACACAAAAGGGATATCAAAATCAACTATTGGCATGATCTCAATTGGATCTCACTCTTGATGTTGAATCAAAACTAAACTCAAAAGGGCAACGAATGGATGAAGAAATCAAGCAAGGGATTAGCAACGAGGTACTAAGCAAGGTTTGGCCAAGTAGTGACTTGTGTCATGAACCTAGCTAGGGTGAAGTGGCTATAGCTTGGAGAATTTCGAGGTATCAAGTCGAGCCTATCGAGTGGAGCAATGAGAATACATCAAACGTTGTTTGGATCATGTGAAGGGTGACTTGGCATCTAGAAGTGGATTTCATTCATATGTGTTGAATATTGATCCAAGTCACTAGCTCAAGGTCGAAGTGCTCAAACCAATGAGACATTGATGGATGGATCTCTCAAGTGGATTTATTGATCAAGTATGGCTATTCATGAAGATGAAGCTTTAGAGTTTGAATATTGTATTTATATTTAATCTTGAGTATAGGTATGTCGTACTATCAAGAGGGATGCATCGCATGGTCATTTGACAAAGTCTTAGTGCTCAAGTATCCTATGTGAGTTGATGAGAGACACAAAAGCCACACGTACACACTCTAACTTGTTAGGCAGTGGCAAAACCGGAAGCTCCAGTTTTGGGAAACTGGAGGTTCCAGTTTTGGGCGCCAGTGTCTCTAACGGCTAGTTGGTTTGAAAAACCGGAGGTTCCAGTTTTGTGAAACCGGTAGTTCCGGTTTGGCTCTGACAAGTCTAACGGCTAGTTTTTTTGGGAGTGATGTATTTATACCCCACACCCTCCCCTTTAGTTGGCTGCTGCTTTTGTGGTTGCTGGTGTGCTTCCTACCCATTCTAAGCCAAGCTAAAGCCAAGATAGCTCTCCCCAACCCCTCTTGGTGAGGTTGCTTGATCTTTGATAGATCTATTGTGTTGGGTGGTAGAGAGGAGCCTTTGTGAGCAAACTAGAGAGCACTCAAAGCCTTGAGCACTGTTGGACGTCGTCAAGCTCATGTGAAGCGTTTGTTACTCTTGGAGGCTTGCCTCCTAGACGGCTAGGCGTCGCCCGCAAGCTCCCAAGGTGTGGTGAGCTGTGGGACAGTTTGTGAAGGTCTTGCTTCGCCTCCGAAAGGGAAGAAGCTATCTAGTGGATCGAGAAAAGGGTTGAATGCAACCCGGCTTCAGTAGGAGAAGCACCCAACGGAGACTTGGATTCACACGGTGGTGAATCCGAACTTCGGTAAAACTAATCACTGTGTCTCTTGTTGGTTTACCTAGCATTTACCTTGCTTCTTATTCCTAGCTTGCTCTTTGTCATATTTGTCGATCTACTCGGTTGTGAGTGTTTGTGAAGTGCAGGGCTATTGTTTATCTTCTAAGGAACACTTCTTATCTTACACACCAAGTGGAAACTAGTTTGGAGCAAGATTTTCAAGGCAAAGGTTTGAGGGGTCACTGCCAGGACAAGCCCGGTGGCACCGGGTTAGCAAAACCGGTGGCACCGTTTTGGGCAGTGTTGTCTATTCCGCTGCGTAGGCGCATTTCCAGAAACTCCGGAACTTAGTTACAGAGACTCCAGAACTTCCAGAGACTCCGGACATATTCTCCAGAGACTCCGGACTTTCCAGAGACTCTGAACCTAATCTCCGGAGTATCCACTCTTTTCTGATAAAATTGTTTTAAGTGGTGTTTTTTCAGATTGCGCCTATTCAACCCCCCCTCTAGGCGACATCAAGATCCTTTCAATTGGTATCAGAGCCTGGTGCTCCGAATTAAGCTTAACCACTTGGAGTTTCGAGATGTCGACACCTTATGAGGTAAACTTTGACTTTGAGCCTCTAGCTATCAATGGTTCGAACTATGATTCTTGGTCTGCTCGTATTCTTGATATCTTTAGGGCCATTGGTCTGCAAATTGAGCAGGTTGTAGTTGTGAGCATTTCTCCTCCAAATGTTGAGTATTCCAAATTGACTAAAGAGGAGAAGAAATGCCTACAACTCAATGCTCAAGCATCTTACATTTTGATTCATGCTTTGAGTGAAGATGTACTTGATATGATCATGGATGACGACGACGATGATGAAAGAATCAACCATGATGCACATCGTATATGGACCACACTCAAAAATCTTTATGGTGATTGTAAAGGCCATGATCAAGATCATAGGGCAATTGGGAAAGAAGAAGAGTATCAGTTAACTCAACTGAGAAATCACAAGAACTCTCCTACTTCAGTTGCTGCAGCAGAACTGGAGGTTCCAGTTTCAGAAACTGGATGTTCCAGTTTTGACAGTGAGATAGGTAATAACTGCAGTAACAGTGAAGTTCATTCACGTCATCGGCCTGAGGAAGAATCCACTGCTCCAAACCTCTCATCTTCATATCAGTACACTCATACGTGCTTCATGGCTAAGGGCGATGAGGGAAGTGAAAGTGAAAGTGAAAGTGAAAGCGAAAGTGAAGAGGAAGAGTTTGGGTTTGAGCTTGACAAGATGTCAATAAGAGATAAAAGAGAGGTTATCAAGCTCATGAAGATAGTGTACCAGCAAAAAGAACAGCTTGAGAGACAAGAGGATCATCTTGTTGATAGAATCAAAGAACTCGAGTCTCTCAATGAAGAAATGGAAAAGCTAAAGGAATCCAATGTATCCTTGATTGATAAATGTAAAGAACTAGAAAAAGGATATACTTGTGCTACTAACTCTCTTTCATGTGTAGCACCATTGGAGGATGCAAACCAAAGGCTCAAGGCTCAACTTGACGAGCTCTCTAGCAAGTATGTGAACTTGCAAGCTAATCACAAAGAACTAGAGTGTTCTCATGAGAAGCTTGTGGAATCACATACTATGCTTGAAATGTCTCATGAGGTTATGGTTACAACGGTAAAATCCTTAGAACCTCAATTGCACAAGTATTCTTGCTCACTAGATAAAATTGATGTATCTTGTGCTAACTGTTGCGTCTCGCAAGCAAAAGTTTCTTGGTATGATCAAGTTCTTGTAGAGTCATGTGACGATCTCATTGCACAAGAGAATGATAATCTGAAGCAAGAGGTTGAGAAGCTCAAGATGGACTTGTCTAGGCTAAAGGGTAAGGGCATTGCACAACCTTCTCAAGATAACCGTGATGCCATGGTGAAGAAGCTTGAGAAGGGATCAACCTTGCAAAGCTCCTGCAATAATTCTGTCAAGACCATCTCAAGACATAAGCAAGACAACAACAACAAGAAGAATCTTGATCACATCAAGTGCTTCGAGTGCTCAAAGATGGGACACTTTGCTTCCATGTGCCCAATGAAGAAAGAAGACAATCCAGCACTTTCGAAGAGACAAAGAAGTCTATCAAAAAGGAGATGCTTCAGCTGTCACGAGAAAGGACACAAGATTGCATCATGTCCAAGAAAGGAGTCTCACTTTGGGAAAATAGGAAGTTACAGTTTCTCAGAACTGGAGGTTCCAGTTTTTGAAGTGAAACCTCATGTCAAGCTGAACAAAGGCTTCTTGAAGGCTCAAGAGAACTTCAGAAGAGGTGTTGCTATCAAGAGCCAACATAAGAAAGCAACAAGCAATAACAAGCACAAAATTTGCTATACATGTCGACAAAAGGGCCATCTAGGTAAGGATTGCCCAAATGGTAACACTCATAAGCTCAAGTTCAATCATGATTATTTTGAGAAGCGTAGGGAGAACATAAATGACTCTTGTGCTACTAAAGTGTCTCTCTCAACCAGGGCTAGCACAAAAGCCATTTGGGTACCTAAGACCTTGTTGACTAACTTGAGTGGACCCAACTTAGTTTGGGTACCAAAATGTGCCTGAAAGAAGTATACATGTACTTGTAGGTGCATTGGAGCTTGGCATACTTGAGAAGAGCTTTATATCCTATATTTGACTCAAGTATAAATTTCAAGTCCATTCAAGAAAAGTGTCAAGTGGAACTTGATGGCTCATTCTATTCTTCAATGCACTATTGGTAACAAGTACCTCGCTCCTAGCTTTCTAGCTGGTTGTGTATGAGTATGCTCTTTTGCTAATCATACACAATAGCAAGAAAGCACTCTTGGTCTAGTTAAAGTAATATTTATCTCTCATGCCATTTGATGCCTTTAACTACTTCTCTGGAAGCTCTTGATATTATGCTCGCAGGACAATGTCTTATTCAAGAAAAGTGGTCAATAATTCCAATAATACCTCAACTCTGTGTTGGTAAGGCAAAACTGGAAGTACCTATTTTCGAAAACTGGAGGTTCCAGTTTTTCCTGGAAAAACTAGTTGATGTCATGCATATGCGTAATGAGCAGAGATTCTGCAACTTTCTACAGAAAATTCCAGAAGCTACAGATATTCCTGAGTATAAGCATCAAAGAAAAATGGTTGTAAGAAATTCTCAATTGATTCCATCAAGGCATGTTTATGTGACTAAGACCAAGATATGAAATGAGTCTCCCTTTGAGCTTTAACTAAGTCATGTGCATATTTCAAGAATTCAATCCTTGGTGCACTTATTAAAGGGGAGCTCATCTCATAACTTGTGCTCCTGCTAGTAATAGATTCCATGGGAAGCATTTTGCTTATTTGCATACAGGGGCTAAAAGAAGAAAGGAACCATCCAAGAAAGATTGAAAGAGAAAGGTAGTTAAGAAAGGTTCAGCTGAGTTCAATGCTTAAACCGGATGAAGGAAAACTGGTAGTTCCAGTTTGGCAAACTAGAACTTCTAGTTTTGGCAAGTCAAGTCTGAATCAATGGAATAAAAGTGCAACTCAACAGTGTATATAGTGACTATGATTATGTGATCAGACTTCATGCTTCATTCCAGTTTAAATCACTGTGAGCCGTTCTAGACCCAAAAAGATTCTTGGTATGATCCTATCACTATTGTGACTCAAAATATGGGTTAAGCTCCCCTAGTCCCCTTTAGATGAACTAAAAGTGCATGTCTCAAGATTCGAATCCTTGATGCTCATATTGAGGGGGAGCTTGTCTCATATTTTGTGTCTAAGCCACTAACTCCATTGTCAAGTTCTCATGTGTGTAGTAATCGTTTATGCCATACTCTCAATATTATTTCTAGTCATAGAAGTGATATTACCATATGAGTAATTGCTACAAGTAGAAGGAAACATTAATTCAAAACTGAGAGCTTGATGCGCATCTAATGGAGATGGTATTTGGGTTTAATGAAATATTATATGCAAGAAAATGATGCCATTGCCCTTATAAGTGAAGAAGTCTTGACCTAGGGCTAAGGTATGAGTATCCTCAAACTCTATGTCGTTACCTTATGCATCTAGGCTTATTCATGCTATCATGTGTTTTTAGCATACACTGAGTGCTAGACTCATTCTTGTGAGTACCCTTGTGGGTATGATGGGTTTTGGATATTTAATTGATGCCTCTCTACCCTTGTTGACTGGAACATGTTCTATGTCGTACTATAAACTTTGAGAAGGAGGCATGAGTTAAACATACCAATTCTTGTCTCATCTAGTGGCTCTTTTATGCTCTGTGTGAAGTAGGATAAGTTTTCAAAATTAACTAGCATGATAGGAAGTGTGCTTATTTGAAAATTATTTGAATCTTGGTCTTTGTGGCCATGTTGACCCATTTATGGTTATAGTTATCCTTGCTTGATTGCTGGCTAACTACAAATGTTGAGACTCTCTCAAGTCCATAGGATTATCTCAAATCTTTTCTCAAGGGCTATATATTGGATTTCTATCCCAAATCTCCTATGTCTATGGAATGTCATCTTTGTGATGAAAATCCATCTCATCAGGATCAAACAATCATATCGATCTAAATCTTGGTCTCCAGATCAATCAAATTCCTTGCAAATCTGTGGCTGTTAGCCAGGGGGAGCGGAGTCTCTGCAACTTTGGTGCGGAGTCTCCGGAACTTCTGTCCGGAAACTCCGGAACTTTTCAAGTATATATTTGTTTGACCGCGGGTTTTACCATTTCACCCATCTTTTTCACTGCGCGTCATCTATCTCTCCCCCTCTCCTCCAGTCGCCCCACAGGTGATTTACAGTTCCAACCACTCAAATCCCTCTACATCTTCAGAATCAAGGCTTTGGAGGACGAGGATTTGCGTGCTGGTGGTTGCTTCTTTCGATTCTAGCCTGGAGGATCTGTTTCCCCTTCATCTTATTCCTCAGGAACTCTGAAACCATGTCTCAAGGTACTCAAAATCGAATTCATCCTGATCTATTTTGCTAGGGCTTATCTCTAAGTTTCCCATGGTCAATTCATCCACATTTATGCCCTAGATACTACTCCTTTCACTGGATTCAAGTCCACATGGTTAGTCAGATGGATTCATGACCTAGGGTTTCCCAACCGAAATTGGAAGTTCCAGTTTTCAGGAACTGGAAGTTCCAGTTTGGGCAGAGAAGCCCTGTTTCATGTTTGCTCTCTGTGCTTATCATGTTTTTAGCTAGAGGAGTGGAATGGTTCATCTATCAGAGGATTATTTCTAAGCCGAATACACCCTTGTGTCATTGATCCTCGAAGGGGAGGTAGAGACATTGTTTTTCAGAGAAGGAACAAAGGGAAAGAAAATCCAAACAATGAGCAAACTGTGCAACCTAGGAGGTCTCAGAGGGCTACTGTCACAAAGGAATTATCCAGAGGCACTATTCGCATTGAAGAGCCAAAAAGTGAGAAAAATAAGACTTCTAGTGGCGAAGAGGAGACCGAGGATGACACTTATGTGCAGCCACCTCATGAGAGCTTAAAGAGAAAGGGAGAGACCATTAGGACTTGCAGTCATGAGGACAGTCAAGGCAATGGCAGTGGAGGTAATGGAGAAGAAGAAGATGATTGTATTGGCACACCTACATCTCATTCACCATCTTCCCAATCTATCATTCAAGATGCAAGGATGAGACCACCTCAGGAATCTATTCATAAAGTCAATTATAAGGCTGCGGGGATGACCGAACATGCAAGAGAGGAAAGAGCAAAGAATCCTCAGAAAATTGGAAGAGGAAATGTGGACCATAGATTTTACATAGATTTTCACCAAAACTTCTATGAGAGTGCCATTCTTTCCAAAGACGTACCTATTGCTCGCTCTCAATACATTGATTAGTCACATTTGGAAAATTTGGGAGACCCTGTGATAAATGAAGTAATAGAGGCTTGCAAAGAGAAAAATGTTTATCATCTCATGGGTTTTGAGCGTAGTTGGAACAATGAGATTATTGCTCAATTCTATGCCACTTGCTACTTTTGTGTGAGGGAAGGTGTAAAGAGGGTATATTGGATGACAGAGGGAAATTGGTATGGTGTCTCCATAACAGATTTTGCGACTTGCCTTGGCTTTGGTAGAGATGATCTAGACTTGGTGAGGCTTCATGTGAACAAATGACTCACCAAAAAGCAAGTAGCTTTTATGTATCTCACACCTAATCTGGTCAACTATGGTGAGAACCGTGGTATGGTACCATTCTATGGCTATTTGAACCGAATGTTTAGAAAGACGATTGCACCAAGAGAAAGTGATGCAAGCAAAATTACATTCTATGCCAAGAACTTGCTCGAAGCCATGTCTCCTACTTCAGTCCATTTTAGTGTGATTGACTACATTTGGGAGGAGATAAAGGACATTGCTAGCTCTCCACAAAAGTGTTGTGGATTTGCTCCCTATCTTATGCATATGATTGAAGGTGTGACCAATCTTCGATTTGTATGTGATTTTACTCACAAGCCGTATCATTTGAAGAATGACATTGAGGGGCCAACACTTGAGCAGTTTTTCAATCCTCCCGGAGATGTTCCTAGTCCATCTTTTATTGCTGCTGCACCTTCTAGGACAGCAAGGGCAGCAAGGACAACATCTACACTTGGTGATGCTAGTGGGTCTCAAGCAAGTTACAAGCCTCCCTCTCCTCTTCGAAAGATGTTCAACTTCTTTACATGCATGTGCAACTCTATGAACACCAAAATACATAAGGAGAGACAAAAGAGAAAGAAAGACACCATTTGGCGCAAGAAAATGCAAGAACTCAACATGCCAAACAACCCTCCGTCTCCTATTGGTTCAGATGGTCAAGAAAGTGAGCCTGAGACGATTGAACACCAGTGGGAAAATGCTCAGATAGCAGATTATTGGAGAAGAACATTTGGATACAATAATCCCACTTTTAGTGGAATGCCACAACATCCTCATACTTCAAGTGGCCCAAATGGAAATGATGAAGATGAAGAGCCACATGTTGATTCCACAGATGAATAGAAGCTGCAAAAGAACCCCCCCAGGATCCTTTGTGGTGATGGATGACAAAGGGGGAGAAGGAATAAAAGATTAAAGCTTCAATCTAGTAGTTGTCGGGCAAAACTGGAGATTCCAGTTTTCTAGAACTGGTAGTTCCAGTTTCTGGCTGTTGGATGCAACAGGCCTATGTAAACTCTATCTTAGCTCTTGTGGACTTGAGAACTTATGTAATGTGTGCTACTATGTGTGTTGAACCTGTTTAAGCTTTGTTAGACACCGTTGTGTGAAAATTATTGGGTGATGATTGGTTTAGCTTGTGCTGTCAGGCAGAAAACAGGTAGTTCCGGTTTTCTGAAACTGGAAGTTCCAGTTTTAGGCTTGACAGACAACACTTTCTCTCATAATTATTTGGTTGTCGATTTGTCTGCTGCATGCATCACGTTTATCTGTTCACACACTTGTTTTGCACCCCACTGTTGCTAAGATTTAGGGGGAGCTCCATGTTTTATTGAACTTGTACAAAATGGCATTTAAGGCCAACTTTTATGAATTCCATTCATAGCACAAGGGGGAGCTCAACCTAACTCTGAGTTTTTAAGCTTTATTGAATATCTTTTGTAAGCTTTAATCGAGGTTGTCATCAATCACCAAAAAGAGGGAGATTGAAATACATCTAGGCCCTAAGTGGGTTTTGGTGTAATGAATGACACCTAGATTAAAGGTCTAATATCTTTGTCAAGCATGTGAGCAAGTTGATATATGAAAGACAAAGCATATTGTATGACATTGGTTATCTACATGGTGAAAACAAGCTATGTGTATACAAGATAAATTGAGCATATCTATGACACATAACAAGCAAGCAAAGGTGAAGATAGAGACATGATGATACTTGGGTTATTGGTTGGTCTCTAAATAAATTGGGAAGCTTGTTGTACACAAAAGGGATATCAAAATCAACTATTGGCATGATCTCAATTGGATTTCACTCTTGATGTTGAATCAAAACTAAACTCAAAAGGGCAACGAATGGATGAAGAAATCAAGCAAGGGATTAGCAACGAGGTACTAAGCAAGGCTTGGCCAAGTAGTGACTTGTGTCATGAACCTAGCTAGGGTGAAGTGGCTATAGCTTGGAGAATTTCGAGGTATCAAGTCGAGCCTAATCGAGTGGAGCAATGAGAATACATCAAACGTTGTTTGGATCATGTGAAGGGTGACTTGGCATCTAGAAGTGGATTTCATTCATATGTGTTGAATATTGATCCAAGTCACTAGCTCAAGGTCGAAGTGCTCAAACCAATGAGACATTGATGGATGGATCTCTCAAGTGGATTTATTGATCAAGTATGGCTATTCATGAAGATGAAGCTCAAGAGTTTGAATATTGTATTTATATTTAATCTTGAGTATAGGTATACCGTACTATCAAGAGGGATGCATCACATGGTCATTTGACAAAGTCTCAGTGCTCAAGTATCCTATGTGAGTTGATGAGAGACACAAAAGCCACACGTACACACTCTAACTTGTTAGGCAGTGGCAAAACCGGAAGCTCCAGTTTTGGGAAACTGGAGGTTCCAGTTTTGGGCGCCAGTGTCTCTAACGGCTAGTTGGTTTGAAAAATCGGAGGTTCCAGTTTTGGGAAACCGGTAGTTCCGGTTTTGCTCTGACAAGTCTAACGGCTAGTTTTTTTAGGAGTGGTGTATTTATACCCCACGCCCTCCCCTTTAGTTGGCTGCTGCTTTTGTGGTTGCTGGTGTGCTTCCTACCCATTCTAAGCCAAGCTAAAGCCAAGATAGCTCTCCCCAACCCCTCTTGGTGAGGTTGCTTGATCTTTGATAGATCTATTGTGTTGGGTGGTAGAGAGGAGCCTTTGTGAGCAAACTAGAGAGCACTCAAAGCCTTGAGCACTGTTGGACGTCGTCAAGCTCGTGTGAAGCGTTTGTTACTCTTGGAGGCTTACCTCCTAGACGGCTAGGCGTCGCCTGCAAGCTCTCAAGGTATGGTGAGCTGTGGGACAGTTTGTGAAGGTCTTGCTTCGCCTCTGAAAGGGAAGAAGCTATCTAGTGGATCGGGAAAAGGGTTGAATGCAACTCGGCTTCGGTAGGAGAAGCACCCAACGGAGACTAGGATTCACACGGTGGTGAATCCGAACTTCGGCAAAACAAATCATTGTGTCTCTTGTTGGTTTACCTAGCATTTATCTTGCTTCTTATTCCTTGCTTGCTCTTTGTCATATTTGTCGATCTACTCAGTTGTGAGTGTTTGTGAAGTGCAGGGCTATTGTTTATCTTCTAAGTAACACTTCTTATCTTACACACCAAGTGGAAATTAGTTTGGAGCAAGATTTACAAGGCAAAGGTTTGAGGGGTCACTGCCAGGACAAGCCCGGTGGCACCGGTTTTGGGCAGTGTTGTCTATTCTGCTGCACAGGCGCATTTCCAGAAACTTCGGAACTTAGTTACAGAGACTCCGGAACTTCCAGAGACTCCGGACTTTCCAGAGACTCCGGACCTAATCTCCGGAGTATCCACCCTTTTCTGATAAAATTGTTTTAAGTGGTGATTTTTCAGATTGCGCATATTCAATACCCCCTCTAGGCGACATCAAGATCCTTTCAGGAACGTAGACCGGGGAGGTTGCTCCGGGCGCGCTGGGCGAAGCCGTGGCCGCGCGTGGCACGGGAGAGGCCGGCCTGGTGGTCGGCTTGGAAGGTGCCCCCAGTGCCCGCAGCGCAGGAGGGACGTAGAGTGCGGGCACTTGCGAATCTGCAGCGTCGTCGGCCGGAGGTTGGGCGCCCCAGGCACAGTCGCAGAGGGACCGGCAGGGGCGCTGGCGGCATTACTGGCTGTTGACGGTCGATTTTCGTCAACCAAGAGCACTTGTTACACTTTGGTTTGAGCTTTGAATTATAACTAACCCACCACTAGGCATACAAATGATGTAACAAGTTCACACTTGCATGTGGTTTTTGGAGTTTATTGTTTACGCAGGAAATCAACGTTAAAGAGAAGACTTTCGTGATAAGTTCATCAAGCACTTTATGAGAAGATCATGAAACCCGTCACAAGTCAAGACATGAAGTGAACACGACTCCAAATGACCCAAGGACCGAAGCATCAACACGTAAAACTCTGGGGAGTAGGAGGTTTACCAACGAGATCAACTCAGTCCGAGAGATATTATCGCAGCCCAGAATAGTATGATCTTTCAGTGCAGATTCGGAGACTTAAACGGCCTCTAATGGCAAAAGTTTGACTACCAAAGTTGTGGCCCTCGACGATAGCTTCGATTTGGACATATGGAAGGCCCAATTCGGGTCAAGGAGCTAGGAGATATGGCCCCCGAAATGCCAGCTGCGCAGACAAGTCCGAAATCAGACAGATTATCTTCTGAGGCTATTTTGGGGATCTTATCTTCGTTTTCAAGGAAAGCAATTGTCACACCTGTTTTCCCAAAGAAAAGCAAGTGCATAACTATATGTATGCCAGGATCTATTTTCATACATATAGTGACATATAAGTGAATAACAGTTCAGTATCATGTAAGAAAAAGGGAGATTATCAGAGACTTACGCTTAATCCTGGAAACGAAGGCTCCAACATCACAGGCAGTCGACTGGGGGTTGCGTACGCCTAGCTCCAGCAACATCTTCACAACAACTTCATCGTATCTTCCACTTTCTGAGCAACATTATTTATAGCAAGGGTGAGCACTTGTCGTACTCAGCAAGTGTGGGGAAAGGATGAATGCAAAGGCTTTATAGTGGACTGGGCTTTGAGCATTTAGCATTTTAGTTGGTCAAATTTTATTAGCACCTGATTACTAAGTCATAAATATATACCAACCCACATTAAGCATAAAGGATAAGAGATACGCCATAAGCATATGGCTAACATAACCAGAGAGCACGATTTAAGTCCATCTTCAAGTTCAATTATCATGTGAGGATCCAGGCCGCTCTTGACCGTGAGCACGGCTAATCGATTAGTTTTACACTCTGCAGAGGTCGTACACTTTCACCACAAGCAGCGTAAAAGCTCCGAAGAACTTTGAACCCAACCATGCGATGCTAGCTAGGCACCATACCACACTACCGAGGTGTGGTTGCATAGGGACGCTACAAGGCCTTTACAAAGGTTCTCCAACAAGTTGTGACCCACAAGGTCCGGATCAGTTAGCAAGGTATAAAGTCCCCTAGCAGGTCAATACCCCACCATAGAAAATAACTCACCCAGCCCCCTGCTAGAGCGAGTCCATACCCCGCAGTACCGCCAATCCCTTATCCTTATCAGGTAAGATCACCCCAAGCTAAAGTTCCTAATTATTCAGTCAAGACCATTGCCCGTTTAGTTCTTGTGGTTGTACTGTTTTCCTGGGTGGTTCTCCATGTTCCAATTAAGCATGTGGTCTTGCAATTAAAATTAACATAAAGGAACATAGAGCATAAAGAATAACCATGTTGATTAACACCAACCCAGTTGAGCAAACTAAGCATTATCTACCATCAGAATTAATTTAATAACCCGGTTACAAGGGAATGGTAATAAGATACTAGTCATAATCCTTAATAGGAACCCATCAAAGTTAATGCAAGCAATGCAATGAGTGATTAAATATAGTTATTGGGACAAGGAACCACACACTTGCTTGTAACCAGAGTAGTGTTGTTGCTCAGAGTTCTTCAACCTCTTGCTCTTCAAAGCTCTCGAACCACGTTCCCTTCTACTCGCATCAATCATCGGGCACAAGCATACACAAAGCAAACAAACAAGCAAACTAAGAATAATGCACCAATCAAAAGAAGAGCTTTAAAAGAATGTGCTAAAAGGATAGGCTCGATGCTATGGATCACTGAAGCACACAAACCGTGCTGAGATAAGAAAAGGCTTGGTTAGCTTTTTAAAGGGCACTAGGTCTGAGCAAGAAAAAGATCTAGAGCTTGAAAGGAGATTAACAGAGACACACTGAGACAGAGGTTAAAAGAACGGCTAACGATAGATTTGCATATGTGAGAGATCAAACTATGAGCTAGGTTTATTTTAATTAGTAAAAGATATATAAAGGATATTTCATAAAGAAAATACCCTAAGTTGGAATTAATGCAACATTAAATTTTATTTGCAAAAGACCGGGTAAAGAACTAGTCAAATTTTATTTATAAAGATTCATATATGAATTATACCAATTAAACATTTAACTTAGAAAAGGTAAACTATATGAATAACCTAAACGTAACTTTATGATTCGTGTAGACTAATAAAGTATAATTAAAAACTCATTCATGTTGATATTAAACAAATTAACATTTGTTTATAAAGAGCCGATCTAAAAGCCTATCAACTTTTAATTAGAAAAGTTAATTATCTATTAAACAGATTAATATTTGTTTAGGAAAAACTGAGATAAAGATCTAATTAGATTTTATTTACAAAAGCAAGTGAAGTAATCTTTAATCAAATTAACATTTATTATGAGAAGCGGTGTGTAGCACTATATTGCTTTTATTTATAAAAGACATGCTTAAAAGTCATTCACAAAATTAATATTAAATTTATTTTCAGAAAACATACATGGTGAAAACATCACTGCTAATGTGTGCTTTGCATTACTATGAACCTAACGCAACTTGAACGGATTAAAACGGATCTAAAACGTGGATTCTATGAGATGAACAAGATGAAAAGGACCTATGTGAGATTTTGCAAAGATAACAGGGGCTAGCAAACAAGATCTGCTAGACACAAAGAATAGTGACCGCGGAAAGATCTAAGATCGAGGTTAGATCTGCAAAAGAGCCTCTGGTGGATCCAAATGCAAGAAACCAAAAGATCTAGGGTTTTACTTATAAAAGATGCAAGACACATCAAAAGAAAACATGATAACCTATACTTCCAGGGGCCTAAGAGCAAAACGGCGAGGTCATCCCCTACCTCTGGACAGAGGCGCACGGCGGACAGGGAGCTCCAGCGGTTCCAATCGCCGGCATCTGGGACCTCTACAAGCTCGTGTGAGATACGGAACGGGTAGAGAAGGACGAGGGGATCGCGTGGGGTGCTCACCGAGGCGGGGACGGAAGGGAAGCGATCGGATTCTAGGGAAGACAGCGCCGGCAGTCGAGCGCGGAGGCAGCCGGACTTTGTGACGGCGTCGGTGCTCCGGTGGCCAACTCGCGACAGGAAGCGGCGCTACGGCTTCGTCTCGTCGTCACGGAGCTCATGGCGTCGCTGGCCTGCTCCGGGAGAGCGTCGAGGAGGCGCTTGGCGGCGGCGGCTCTGTCAAGCGGCGACGGCGGTGCGCAGAGGCGAGGGCAGGGTGTGCAGGGGTGTGCGAGGCTCGGCGTCGCGGCTAGGGCACGCGGACGGCCAGGTGCTCCGCCTTAAATAGGCACGGACGCCGAGGATCCCTGGCGTGCACGCCAAGGAATCCGTGGCGGCGGCGGCCTGCCATGGTGGCCATGGCCACTGATGGTCGGGCTCAGATGGGCCCCGTGTGGGCTCGCGGCCGGGCCGATGCGGACTGGGTCGGGCCCTCGGGCTCGGCCCAAACAGAAAGGAGGAGTGTGAGGAGCATTTCGAGACTTCTAGCGTTGGGCCACAAAAGAGAGATGGACTGCTTGTGCTGAGGGCGACGCAGGGAAAGTTAAGGGAGCATAACAGGACTTCGGTTGCTGGGCCGAATGTATAGGAATATTTTTCTTTATTATTTTCCGAAAATATTTTAAGTGCGAAAACAATTCCAGGAAATTCTAGAAAATGTTTTAAAGCACGAAAAATACTCGGAAAATCCCAAAAATTCTAGGAAAATTCCCAGAGACAGATTGGAACATGAAAAATTCAAATAAAGTATTTAGAGCTCATGAAAAGAATTTTAGAGCCTTCTAATAAATAGAACAAGCTCAGGGAAAATGAGAATAAATTCCAGAAAAAGTCCGGAAAATTCTCAGAAGGTTTTGGATAGCACCCAAACACATTTTTGAAACCTTTTGCACTCAAGAAGCACCAAGATGCATCGGCATGAATGCAACACTCACAACTTTTTTTTATTTGATTCAGAAAATCAAACAAGGATTTTTCCTATACTATATTGCCTGTAAAGAAAATAAATGTTGGAAATTTTTTTAAAATTGTGAGAAAATTGTTATTTTATTATTCTCTCTATTCACATCCTGAAATTTCAGGGTGTGACAGCAATGAATACCAAAGTTGAAGATAATTTCTTGGCACATAACCTGGACACTGAATTTGCATTATTTGGAGTCCGGACGTGGGAGATATGGTGCCAGTAAGGAAGGGCTGCGAATCAGGGAAATCTGGACGAGACTGATTTTATGGAAACCAAGTTTGCTTCTCTCCCAAGGAGGATCTCGTGCAAGGCAAGGTGGAGCACGCCCCAAGGCAGCCCAAGGGTATAAATACAACCCTCTAGGTGCCCCAACATGGTTACCCATTGACATCCATTCATCGGAGAGCCGCCGGAGATCACCACAAGGAGGAGGACGGCGAGGATCGATCTTCATCGGATGCATCTACCACATTTAACGGTACCATGCTTAGCATCTTAATGGAGTAGATTCATCGTTTGTCGATGGAGTTGTAAGGGATCTTGATATGTAGTCACCAACTCTTGTTTATATCATAATCTATTATTCCTTTGTTGATGATGCTTAATGCTAAAGGTTTGGCCACCATGCTTTTCGGGTCACTCCCGTGGATCGCGTCAACATACCGTGATCATCAATAGTTTAGCAAAGATTACCTTCGCGTAGTGACAGTACGGGGGGAGGGAAAATGCTAAACCGTGGTCACATGTTTAGATAGATTAGATCGGTTTTATCATGTTTAGGTGACTGCATCTTCAAGTACCCTAGACTCCATGGGCAAACGTTCTCCATAACTTATGTATCTCACGTCTCTCATTTGACCTAGATTAGATTGGTTTTGACTTATCTTAGTTCATAGATTAGATTGTCTTTATTTTATAGATTAATCTTTCATCCAAAGGTTTGCATCAACTAGATTAGTGCTAGATCAAACGCTAGTAATCCCCTTGCTCCACGGATTGATAAGAACCTAAGGAATCACCCCATGGTGAAAAAGGCTAGTGGTCCGTACGCTTGCGGATCGAAGTTCGTTACGCGTTTCAACCATCAACAGGGGCGCCGGAGGAAGTGCCTGCAGACAAAAACTTGTGCACCGGTCCAATAGGAGGGAGTACACAGTCAGTGGAGTCATCCTCAAGGAACTGGAATCCTACTGGAGCGCGAGGACCGTGGCGCTCGGCAAAGGGAAAGGTGGCTTCATCGAAGATGACATGCCGAGAGACAATGACTCGGTTGGACGAGAGGTCAAGGCAGTGGTACCCTTTGTGATGAGCGGAGTATCCTAGGAAGACACAGAGGATAGACCGAGGGGCAAGTTTGTGGGGTGCAGTAGCTGATATGTTGGGATAACATTTGCAGCCAAAGACTCGAAGGTGACTATATGTGGGTGCTTGCCGAGAAGGGCAAGGTGAGGTGTGGATAAGTCTAGAGTCTTAGTAGGCAAAATGTTAAGGAGAGTAGTGGCAGTGGAGAGTGCCTCAACCCAGTAGGACAGAGGCATGGATGCCTGAAAGAGCAGGGAGCGAACTACATTATTTATGGAGCGGATAATGCATTCAACTTTACCGTTTTGAGGCGAAGTGTATGGACAAGACATGAGTAGGTGGATGCCTGAGGACCTGTGTGGTTCGAGGACCGGTGGATGGTCGCTTCCTGGTGTGATGAGTGATTGACAACGTTATGTGGACTGACTCTTAGCTAAGTATTGCAGGTGCAGGTTGCGGCTTGATTGGTGTTGGTGCAGGTTAAGAACAAGCATGAAAGGTGGGCCTCCAGGTGTGGAGCAGACAAGTAAGCTTGGTTCGAGGGACTCGGTGGCCAGTGGGATCAAGTGCGGGCCGCATGGTGGCAAGAACAGCGAGATGAAGTCATGGACGGTTTCTTGGTTGAGCCTCAAAACCAAGGTCGAGCCGGGATGACGTGGGGGCCAAGTCATGAGTGGAGATTGGCGGGAGGTCACATCAAGTCCGCGGGGTTTTCAGTGGTTCGCCACAAAACCACTGGGTTGCTTGGCTGAGCCACAAAGCCAAGGCCGAAGACTCGGTGTGGCTGTCAGGCCAAAACCGGTCTGACCGGTTGGTGAAACCGGTCTGACCGGTTTGGGGTCGTAGGGCATCGAGATGCTTCAAAGCGGAGGACATCGCGTCGGGATCGCAAGGCTTGCGTCGAGGCTAAGCAAGGTGCGGTTGCCGAGCATCCGTCTGATGGTGCGACGACGAAGATTTCCCAAAGTGCCCTTTGGGGGCGTGTATCTTAGTATTATGTAATAGAGGTAGTTTCGTCTTTCGGTTGCCTCCATATAGCCCAAGTGGTGAGAGGATGGCAGCCATCTCTTGGAACCCTAACTCATTTGCTTTTGCTATTTTCCCTTACTATTTTCCTTAGGATTTCCATAGAACTAGCTTGAGAGCTTCATGGTGAGATCCTTGGAGAGGGATGGATGATCAGGAGGCAAGCTAGACCTTGTATGAATCTTTTTTGGTATGTATAGAAGATTCGGCGTGATTCCTCAAGGTCTTTTGTTGTCTCTCCCGTTTTCTCTTTTTGGTGATTTTCGGAGCCTTTTCTTAGAAATTTCGTGGTGAAATTTTGGAGACGTTTCTTTGCGGGATTCTTATTGGATGTCACATATGAGGACCTTGTGCCTCTTTGCTTGGTGACTTTACTCCAGCAATCTCCCGGAAACGGCTTAGATTTGGTGGTTTTCGGTGGAGGTCTTGACAACGTGTTCTTGAGGGTTGAATTTCGATTCCTCTTGATTGAGTGAGTTTTGGGGCACGAGCTTCTAGCCAAAGGTAGCCCATGAGGTACCCCGGCTATCCCCGAAGTCTCACTTGAATCTGTGGAGCGAATCAGGAGATTGGTTGAGGTGAAGGGTGAGTTTTTCCCGCGGGCTGAGTTCCTCCCGACTGTCCAGGCAAAACCGGCCTGACCAGTTTCATAAACCGGTCTGACCGGTTTGGCCTTCAGTGGGCAGTGGAGAGGATTTTTGAGCAGACAAGTCTCTTTCAGGCTATGGCTTTCCCTGTTCAAGTTTGGTAGGTTTTTTAGATGGTTTTGCTCTGGTTTGGACTCTTTGGTCTTTTGGGGATTTCCTAGACAAAACCGGCCTGACCGGTTTCCCCTGCCTGTGAGAGGCTAAGTCCCAGAGAACCGGTCTGACCGGTTTCAGAAACCGGCCTGACCGGTTTAGGTTCCAGCAGCTGTGTTCGTGTTGTTTTCCGCTGCGTGTTTTCGAGAGCTATTGGTTGGGTCTTGTTCCTAGGTCCAGTAGCACTTCAGTGGCTATGTGGATTTGCCAAGAGAAGTACACGGAGGTCTCCGAGTGATCTTTGGTTCATAGGCCGAATTCTTGAATAGAATTTTTATCGGCTCTCATTCACTCCCCCTCTCTGGTTCGCCGTTCCAGTCCTTCAACGCCCTATGCGAGGAAGAACTGCCGGGAGCTGGAGTTGTCAAACTCATGCTCGTTGTCGCACTGGACAACCTTCACACGTGCACCAAACTGGGTGGAGACATAGGCGACGAAGGCGGTGAGGGTGCTGAATGTGTCAGATTTGAGGCATAAAGGAAAAGTCCACAAATAATGAGTGCAATCATCAAGTATGACCAAATAATATTTATAACTAGAGATGCTGACAAGGAAGGGAGAAAAAGGGGGAGGGGATGCACGTCGTCGGGCACAGCTAGAACGGTGAGCTCCTCTTGGTCGGGCCGCCACCGCCGTCCACTGGCCGCGGGGCGTTGGAGGAGCTCCTCAGCGGGGAAGAGGTCCTCGAGCTGCCTGAGGAGAGGCAAGGGAGCCCCGCCTGTGCGCCCCTCCAGCCTCGGTCGAACCCTGCCGCCGCACGGGATCCACGGGTGCTCCGTCGCGAGCACGAGAGCTCCACCACCGCACAGGATTCACGGGCGCGAGTGTGGGCTCCGGCCTTGGACGATGGCTGGGGCTTGGAGGACTTGCAGGGGAACGGATAAGTGAAGAAGCACGCGAGAGATATTTTGCTTGAACTTTTACATTTCAGCTCTTTTTAAGTATGATTTTAACGTAGAGGTCCTTTATATAGATAAATTGGACCTGAAATAAATAAATAAATAAATTACAGTTTTACCCTTTCAATATGATTGTATTTTATGCTGATACATTTTTTAACAAATAACAAAATAGCATACGAATATCAAATGTACACTTTATCATTCTTTCTATGATTGATTTAAACTAGCCACACAATGAGATACACAAATACATTTGTAGTTGATTGTAGCTATACGCAAAACATTAAACAGCTTACAGCCGGTCTCTGTATGTGGGTTGTACGAGTTGTCTGTACATATGTTTGTATACTAAATTCGAGGTTCTACAAACGATCCGCCTTCTGTGGGTTGTACATGCCCTTAGCTTCTAGCAAAACCCATATACTCCCTCCATATATGATTTAGATGACGTTTAGGATAGCATTTAGCGTACCAAGACACTGAAGCATCTTCCCCGCCTGTTACTTTTTAGGAAATCTCAGGTATGCTATGTTCCATCTCAAGGCCAATCAGGAGGTCTTTGCTAGTTGTGTACAAATTAAGCAAGTAATCAACAGTATGGACTAGTCTGTATATATGGTGATCCTCATCACCAATCCACTAATGTAATATTGGGACCATGTGTTGAACTTTGTCACACTTAATCGCTTTATGCATATGTTTTGTATGGGTGATCACAATTCAATCATGCATGTCAATGAAAAGCTTGATCGTTCTTTGCATACTAGCCATGGTACTCATCTGAGTATGAGAAAATCCTTAAAATAAGCTTTCTGGGTGCTTCTGCTGAAAGTGTGAGATAGTAGATTTCACTCATCTAATATTTTGTCTGAATTCGTAATATGTTCCCCCCATCTCAGTATATTTGCATGCCTGCTTGAACACCAGAATAACACACAATGTGATGGGTACTTTTTCCTATGTAAAGTAAGTTGAATTATAGTGTGTACCTTCATTGCTATTTCCCCAGAATTAGGTATGAGAAGTTTTTGTACTGCTCTTCCCGGGCCAGCCTATATATTTCTCTTTGTAAGCCCCATCCATTCCTAGGGGTATTCATTGAATTTCTCTCCCATTTCTTGCATCTCCTGCTGATCTGTCAGGGATTCTATACACTGTACAAGTAACTAAAACAAAAAGTTTAACCAGATACAAGTATAAGCTCCAGTTCAACTAAAAAAATAGTAAATAGTGAGGTTTTATGGTCCAACATTGGAATGGACTTCAACGTTATCATGGGTCTCCAATACACCCAATTCTTCACTGATAATCAGTTTGCCAACTGTATCAATGTAGCTAATCCCTCTGATGCACCGGATTGGAGCACCAAACCCTTTTCCCAGTCTATTATTGCCTTTTTGACAGGTTCCTCCACGGTCCACAACATACCCAAAGCTCAAAACCAGATGGCAGACTCAGTTGCTACAAGTGTCTTTCCACATTATGCAGTAATCTGAGACATTCTCATGGGTGCCCTCTTTTGTGTGCACTCCAGCTTGTAACCTTTAACATTGTAATGGTTTTAACAGCTTCATGCTGTTAGTTATGAATGAAGAGTCAGATAGTGACCACTAACATTGTCATGAAATGTTTTTTTAAAAAAAATCATGGATAGGCTACTTGGGTATAGTAGAAGAAGGGACATGCAACATGGTATGTTAACTTGACGCGGTATGTTAACTTGACGTGGTATGTTTACTTGACGCGGAATGTTAACTTGACGTGGTATGTTAACTTGATGGCACGCCGACTCTCTGTGACATGGCAATTTAAACAATGATATGTTAATTTGACATGTTATGTTAACCAATGTTATAGCATGTTAACTTGACATGCTATGTTAACTTGGCGGCGCGCTAGCTACAATGTAGCGCCGATCTGTGACATGTTATGTTATGTTATGTTATGTTATGTTATATTATGTTATGTTATGTTATGTTACGTTAGCTTATACAATGATATGTTATGGCATGTTAACTTACCGACAATATATTGTTTTCCATGTCATGGTAACTTGCCGATCCATACATTACATGTTAACGTAACGACGGTATGTTAACGTTCCTTTTGCACTCTCAATCAACAAGAAATGCAGCGACCGAAACGAAAACATGATCCACATGTCAAATGATAAATTCCGCATTGCAAAGGTTACAAAGACTCTTGGAGTGAACCGCCTTGTTACAATTTTAGCGTCGTCCGAGTGCTTTTAGCTTCATCCGAGTACTTTTAGCTTCATCCGAGTGCTTTTATTGAGTACAATGATCCATCCGAATGCTTCATAACTGGTATGACCAGGTTAATGACTCAATCCTAGTTAAATCTTATCTTGGCTCAGTAAGAGTTGAACAATCGATACAGCAAGCACTCATAAAAAAAGCCACAAACAAAATAGGCACAATGAAGGCAGGAACAATGACAATTATTAAGAGAATGAAATTTGCCAAGAACATAACTCACCCCCACAAACTCAGCTTGATTTCATGAAGCCAAACAAGAACCCACAGGTACTGGAGAAAGCGAAGTCACATACAGGATTCTAGAATTTTGTTGGAATGTATACCTTTGCCGAATCATTTATCCAACACATCCTCAGGGAGCATTTTATCCTACAAATGAAGAGGGACATTAGCAAAAACTACACATGGCTCACAGACAATCAATTTTAAACTTTGATCACAATTACGCTTAGCTTACCTCATCTCTCAAGTAGCATGTTCGCCGATTGTGACCCCGATCTTTACATAGGGTACAATGTTTGTCAGATCTATCTAAACTTGACTTCAACTTTTTCTTCGGGGCCCCTCTGCCAGGCACACGTATGGGATCTAATACATTGCAGCACTCCGCAGAATCAACATCCAGGGCTTGTGGGAGCATAGGACCAAACGTCTTGCGTCCACCCTCTCCTATATTTCCAGGAATCATAGCAGCTTCCTCTTCAAGAACGCGTTTGAGCCATTCAAATGCTTCTTGTGATTGAGCTGCTGCGAAGGTTGCCGTTCGACCGATATTGTGTAGGTCATTGTACCTCTGTACGCTATCAGAATAGTCATACATTGTGCTCTTCCTTGTAGGAGGAAATCCACGCTTGGCACCAATCGTCCACCTTTCCAAAACATAGCAGTCTGGAAGCTTACTTTCTTCGCGATAGCCCAACACAAAGAAGATGTGTGAGCATGGGGTTCCAAGGGACTGTAACTTTAGACAAGAACATGAAATTTCCTTGACCTTATCCTCATCAACACATATGTCACATCTCACAGAGTATCATTTTTCCCCTTTATCAACCCTTGCAACTTTATACACAACAATGTCATAGCTATCCATTTCCTCAATCAAATAACACTTCTCAGCTGCTTTCAGACTATACAGCACATCATCATAAAAAACACTTGTTGTGAACCTTTTTGCAGCCTCATGCACAAAAAACAAAGCATCTGGTTCCAAGCATGGCTTGTAATTGGATACAAAATCCAGAGTCGCTTCTCTAGTGCGCAGCTTTACAAGACAATTGTCAAAGTGTTGAACCAGCTCTACCAGTGTCATTTTCCGATCTAGATTAAACTGGATCCTAGAGTGTAGGCTCTCGCTACGTTGGTTGCTCCTCAATCCTAAATAGCGCTTACTAGCATGATACGCAGCGCACCAGGATTCCCTCCTCTCATACATCTGATATAGCCACGAGTTCTCATCTGTGACCTCATGCTTCTTCAAGAAAACCATCCATTTCAACTCAATCTCTTCTATAGAGCAACGATCATAAAGAAAGCACCTAATCTCTTCCTTCACATCATCGTCCTTAATATTACTCACAATGTTATTCTCAATATGCCATCCGCATAGCCTATGCGATACATTCGGCCACACAATCCTGATTGCATTTTGCATAGCAAGGTCTCCGTCGGTGATCACAGATACTGGATGTTTCTGAGACATGGCTTTAGTGAATGCCCTAAGCAGCCACACATAGGACTGAGTATCCTCATGAGCAACAATTCCACAAGCAAACAGAACTATGCTTTTATGATGATTCACCCCCAACAAAAGGAACAAGAGGCAGGTTGTATTTATTGGTTTTGTAAGTGCCATCAAATACGACGACATCACCAAATGCTCTATAATCCACCTGAGATTGGAAGTCGCATCAAAGCACTCCCGTCATATGCCCTCCCCCATCTCTCTTGTGGTCGAAATGGAAATCTGGATCTCTACGTTTCTGAGCTATCAAGTAATTCATGATTGTTTGGGCATCACCGGCGGAGAGCATCTGCAACTTATTGCGATGGCAGAAATTGTAAAGGTCCCTTACTATAAATCCAACCTTATCATAACCACCGTGCCGCTTCAGCATACTGTCCATTATCTGGTGTTTGCGGATTCTAGAAACCTGCATATGCACATGTAACGCCCTGGGTTTTCAAAATCGGAAAACCCAGCATTCCGTCTCGTGATAGTCCCTGGATCAGACGCTATCACGCACAGGCATTCATCACAGATAAATAGCACAGTCATACATCGAAATAAAGCATCAGAGTACGGCTAATAATCTGAATATTACATGTCCTGAATATTCGGAGTACATCAATACTCGCCTCTCGGCGGAATAACAGAAACAAGAGCCTACGCAGCGGTAGCTAGTCTTCAAAAGGTGTCTCCATCTTCAGGCATCTCCCACAGGCATCCTTGAGCGAAGCGTCGTGCCCCCCTCAGTCGTACCATCCGTCGGCATTGTTGTCGTAGTCGGACTCGTACCCTGCAAGCTCAGGGGCTATCCCCAAGGATCGGGATAGGTCCACGTCACCAACCGTATGCAAGCTTTAAGTAGCCTATTTCTAAGGGGAAAAGAGTATCTCAAGGTAGTAGCAGGGTTTCCTATGCAGCAGCAGCAAAAATAGAGTAATATCTCCATAAGTTCACCATATCCCATATCTCTCATCCTCATCCGGATACATCTGGTTACCCAGATCACCGTCACCATCACCTATCTCCATCTAGGGTCGGTGCGAGAACTCCCACTCCTCGCACCTCAATGGTTGCACCCGGATCCGCGAGGTAGAGGGAGCAACTCTCCTCTCCCCGAATACAACCACGGCTCACCAATCACACTCATCCTATAAGGGGGAGGTAGAAATCCCAAAACGTAAGAGTCGGAGAAACAACGGGTATGTCCATAACCGAGGACGCGGCTATACGTATAGATCTAAACTCTGCAGAGCGTGTACACCAGTACCCAACTCGGAATAGTACCCGGACGGTGTACGGCCGACCGAGCCTATCCTACCGGGCGAACACCTAGGAGTTACGGTTCCATCCTGCATCCGGGTCTCGATGCGGTCCCCCGCAGAAGACCACCCCAGAACTGTGAAAAATGCCCCCGTGTGGCCACACGGGAGTCGCACTGAGAGGGTGGACTCACTCCCACCTCTCCCCCACTGATACCCCGCTATCCTGCTGGCAGGTATGGTACCGCACTTGCTAGGGTCGAACGGCCCTATCCCCACTCTCGGCGAGGTGGTGTGTACGAAAGTCCCGTGTAACAGGCGACCCACTCGGTTTCAGACCGGGGCGAGCTCATATCCTCCAAGTCATCACAAAATCCCCAACACCTGTGCTCCTAAAACGGTGTACCCGCCATAGGTACCAACTCGGGCAACGTCCGAGAAGACGATCCCTGGCCCCCGATCCCAGATCAGGTTGTCTCGAGCTCACCCCCGCCAAAATATCCCAAAACGCCTTCTCCTGCCGGTTTTCCCAACACACGCCAAGAAACTACCACAATAATCCCAACACATGCATAGCAAGCTCAGCACAACAATAAGCTTAAGTATAGCAGTGGTAGTAGGTCATTCAAGGACAAGTAAGTAAAGAGGCTATGCATGGGTTCATCATATCCATCTCTATGCATTAAATAAAGCACTAGCAGTTCTAAAATAGCCATGCCTAATGGGCATTCAAAGATGGTCGGGCGTGAACCTGGGTACGAGTGGTCGTCGTAGCTGAGGTCGTCGTCGTAGTCCTGGTTCAGCTCTCCGGCTCCGGTAGCTCCTAGAAACGTATTTAAAATAAATACTCGGCTACTAGATAGCAATAAATCCAAGATAAAGAGCAAATAAGATCCAAAAAGAGGCAAACTCTAGTCTAGCACGGAGTTTGGGTTTTTAGAAGATTTTCAGAAGAAGTTTCATATTTTTCGGAGCTAAAACGGATTTATTATGAATTTCCAAAGATAAAATACATTTCTGAAATTAAAATACGCATATACAATATTGCAGACTCTTAGCTAGCTATAGGGTAGCTCAAACTGGCTCAACCCTGGCTTTAAGCCAGCGGCAGGCCGGCTACAGTTGCTGAGGTGGCGGCCACGCCGGCGGCTTTAAGCCAGCGGCAGCCCGCGTGGCCAGCCACGCGGCACTCGCGTGGCGCGGCGCGCGGCGGATCCTGGGATGGATCCCTGCGGCGCGCGGCCGTGCGGCGCCCGTGTGGCCTAGCCGTGGTTGGCTGGGCGCACGGGATCCCCTCGGATTCCCTGTGGTCACGCGCGCGTGTGCGCTCCCGTGTGCGTGCTAAAACCCCAGGGGTTTTCCCCCTCCGCGTGAAGGTGCTCGGTGAAATGCCCGCGAGGGGCGGCGGCGCGGCAGCGGCTCACCGGCGGCGAGGCGCGCTCGGCCGGGCCAACAGATGGCCGGGAAAAGGACGAGGAGCAGCAAGGCTCGTCCCTGGCCCCAATCGGGGACGGCCTCGGCCAAAGAAGGGCGGCCGGCGGCGAAACAGGGAGCGGCGGCGGCGGACGCGTGCGGCGGTGTGGTGAGGGTCGCCGGCGACGGCGCTAATCGATGCCCAGCAGCCTCGGCTGGTTGCGGATGGGTCCTAGGGACGCAAAAACACCCAAAACCGGGGCTTTTCCCCTAGGTCGCCAGGAATGGCTCCCGCCCGCCGTGGCGGAGCTCTGGCCGGTGGCGACGCGTGGTGCGAGCGCAGCTCCGGCCACGGGGTGGCTCTGCGTGCGTGCGCACGGTGACCGGGGTGTCGTGGCGGTCGTGTCGTCGTGCTTGTGTGGGTGGCAGGCGCTCGTGCGTGTGGGAACGGAGTCGAGCAGGCCGGCGGCGCGGCGCACCGGAGCACGACGGCGGCGTGACACACGTCGGCGAGGTGAGGATGGTGCGGGGTCAGAAAGGAAAACGGCGGCGCGTGTGCGTGCTCGCGGCGACGGCGGCGGTGGCACCTGCACAAGAAAGCATCCCAGCCTGGCACGAAGGCCGGCATCACCAGCGGCGGCGCGGCGGCAAGAGCGGCACGGGGTGATCGCGATGCGCCTCGGCTCGAAGGCCGGGTCGACCACAGATGGGCGAGGGAGCTTCGCCTCACCTTGGTGGCCACGGGCCGACGTGCAGGCGGCGGTGAAGCGGGGCGGAGCAAGGTCGTCGGCGTGGAAGGAGACGGCGGCGCGGAGCAGAGGAAGCAGGGGCGTCGCGGTACTTGGCTTCGCGGCGTCCTCGAGCTCCCACGTGCGGTCCTTCGGCTTCGCGAGGTAGGCGGCGAGCTGGCGGTAGACCTCCGGGTCTTCTTCTTCCCTCCTCCTCCTTCTTCTTCTCCGGCGGGCAGAGGCGAAGTGGAACGGGGAGGACTCCCCGTGGCGGCTAGGGTTGGGAGCTTCCCTGAGGCGCGGCGGCGGCCTTCTTATAGGGCAAGGCAGGGTGCTGGACGCGTGGACGGCGCGGATGGCCCCGGCGGAGCTCGGACGGCTGCCGGGCGAGGGGCGGTGCGGAAGGCTGCGGCGCCGACGGTAAAGGGGAAAAAGAAGCGGGTGACGGGAGGAAGAAGAGGTGACGTCGGGGGCGACGTCACGCGGGTCCCACCTGGCGGCGACTCGGCGCGGGTGCGGTAGGTGATAAGCGGGCTGGCGCTTGACGGGCCGCTGTGGGCTGGAAAGGGGAAAAGGAGAGGGTGGCGCGGCGCGCAGAGAAAAAGAGAAGAGGGTGGTTCAGCGGACTTCGGGACTTTGGGCTCGCGGCCCAGAAGCTATCCTCCCTTTACCTTTTCTATTTCTTTCCAACCCCTTTCTATTTTAGATTCAAATTTGAATGTAAATTCAAATTTGAAATCCCACTCAAATAAACTCCAAATAAAACCAAAAGAACTCCAAGTTTCTCACACTAACATTTTTATATTTCCTAGAAATTTTATTTAGCTCAAAATAAATCTAGGAATTAAAGGAGAGAAAAGGAAGACATCCTTAAATAAGTTGATAATCACTCAAATAATTCATCGAAAATTTTAAATCCACATTTTTATTAATTAACATTCCTCAATAAATTTGAGGGATGTTACAGACTCCCCCCCTCAAAAGAATCTCGTCCTCGAGATTAAGAAAATACCTCCGTCTCGAAGAGGTGCGGGTACTTCTCTCTCATGACAGACTCCTTCTCCCACGTTGCCTCTCGCTCGGTGTGATTGCTCCACAACACTTTGCAGAGGCGTATGGTGGTGCTCCTGGTAGCCTTCTCGGCCCAATCCAGAATCTTCACGGGGTACTCCAAGTACTCCAAGTTGTCTTGCAGATCGATAGCATCGGTGGAGACATGTTTGTCAAGCTTTGGGTCTAGACACCTCCGGAGTTGCGATATGTGGAACACAGGGTGCACTCCGGCAAGGTCAGACGGTAACTCCAGCCTATAGGCAAGTTTCCCCACCTTTGCCATGATCAGGAAGGGTCCAACGAATCTCGGGGCTAGCTTCCCCTTCACGTGGAACCTCTTCGTGCCTCTAAGCGGTGACACTCTCAGGAAGACGTAGTCACCGACTTCGAAGGAGACATCCCTCCGCTTTGGGTCAGCGTAGCTCTTCTGTCTGCTCTGAGCTATCTTCAAGTTCTCCCTAACCTTGGCCACATTCTCCTCAGCCTCAAGAATGGAAGCAGGACCGAAGAAGATCCTCTCCCCCACCTCAGACCACATCAACGGGGTTCTACACTTTCTGCCGTACAGGGCCTCAAAGGGTGCCATTTGCAAACTCGCCTGATAGCTGTTGTTGTACGAGAATTCAGCGTAGGGCAGACACTTCTCCCAATCATTGCTGTAAGTCAACACACAAGCTCTCAGCAGATCTTCTAGAACCTGATTCACTCGTTCAGTCTGTCCATCTGTCTGGGGGTGGAAGGCTGTGCTGTAGTCCAGGTGAGTGCCCATCGAATCGTGCAGACTCCTCCAGAACTGAGCTGTGAACTGGGCACCACGGTCGGACACAATGGTGCGAGGTGCTCCATGCAACCTCAGGATATGCTCAACGTAGAGATCAGCCAACTGACTCACAGAGTACTTGTTCTTAACCGGTAGAAAGTGCGCTACCTTGGTCAAACGGTCCACTATCACCCAAATCGAGTCATTCCCCTTCTGAGTGCGGGGAAGACCTACCACAAAGTCCATACTGATATCATCCCATTTCCACTGAGGTATCGCAAGTGGCTGAAGTAGTCCGGCGGGTCTCTGATGTTCTGCCTTCACTCTCTGGCAAGTGTCGCATCGGGCAACATACTCAGCTATGTCTTTCTTCATATTCTCCCACCAGAACCGACACTTCAGGTCTTGGTACATCTTCGTGCATCCAGGGTGAATGGAATATCGAGATTCATGTGCTTCCTTCAGAATCGTCTTCCGGATATCCTCTCCACTGGGCACACATATGCGATTCTTCAACCATAACGTGTCTTGCTCATCAACGCGGTAGTCAGGGGCCTTGCCTCTTATCAGAAGATCTTTCACTTCCTCAATTTCAGGACACTTCTTCTGGGCTTGCCTGATCTGGTCTTCCAAGGTGTACTTTACCTTCAACTCGTTGAGCTGACCTTCCTCGATAATGTCAAGCCGCAATCGCTCCATCTCTAGGTACAACTCTGGCTGTTCCTTCTGCACCATTAGGTTGTTGCAGTAACTTCTTCGGCTCAAAGCATCGGCCACGACATTCGCCTTACCCGGATGATAGTGAATGTCGAGGTCATAGTCCTTTATCAACTCTAGCCATCTTCGCTGTCTCAAGTTCAGCTCTGACTGAGTGAAGATATACTTCAGGCTCTTGTGATCAGTGTATATATCACACTTGTTGCCCATCAAGTAGTGCCTCCATATCTTCAAAGCATGAACAACAGCAGCCAACTCAAGGTCATGCGTCGGATAGTTCTCTTCGTGTTTTCGGAGCTGCCTTGAAGCATAAGCAATCACTTTGCCTTCTTGCATCAGCACGCAGCCAAGACCTTGCCTCGAAGCATCGCAGTACACCACAAAGTCCTTGTTGTCATCAGGAAGCGTCAACACAGGAGTTGTGGTGAGTCGGGTCTTGAGCTCTTGGAAACTTGCTTCACACTTCTCTGTCCACACGAATGGCGTGTTGTTCTTCAGCAACTCGGTCATCGGCTTCGCAATCTTGGAGAAGTTCTCGATGAAACGGCGATAATATCCAGCCATTCCGAGAAAACTCCTGATTTCTGTCACAGTCTTGGGCGTCTGCCACTTTGATACAGCTTCAATTTTTGAGGGGTCCACAGCAACTCCCTCTCCGGACAACACATGCCCAAGAAAAGCCACTTCCTCTAGCCAGAACTCACACTTGCTGAACTTGGCGTACAACTGATTCTGCCTCAGCTTCTCCAGCACAATCCTCAGATGCTCTTCATGATCTTCTGCAGTTTTCGAGAATACCAAGATGTCGTCAATGAAAACCACGACAAACTTGTCCAACTCGTCCATGAACACCTTGTTCATCATATTCATGAAGTAAGCAGGGGCGTTCGTAAGACCAAACGATACAACAGTGAACTCATACTGCCCGTACCGGGTCACAAACGCGGTCTTGTAGATGTCCTCAGGGCGAATCTTCATCTGATGGTAGCCCGACCGAAGGTCAATCTTACTGAAGTACCTGGCCTTCCTCAACTGATCAAGCAGGTCATCAATGCGAGGCAACGGGTACTTGTTCTTGATGGTTACCGCATTAAGAGCGCGGTAATCGACGCACAGCCGTTGCGTCCCATCCTTCTTCGGCACAAACATCACCGGTGAAGCCCAAGGTGAGGCACTCGGACGGATGTATCCCTTCTCACGGAGAGCTTCCAACTCCTCCTTCAGCGTTGCTAGCTCTAACTTGCCCATTCTGTAAGGACTCTGTGCCACAGGTGCAGTCCCTGGCACAAGGTTAATCACGAATTCCACGTCGCGGTCTGGTGGTAACCCCGGCAGATCATCAGGAAAGACATCGGGGTACTCACAAACCACTGGAACATCAGTGGTGGTGTCGTCAGGGGCATAGCGCATCATTTTCATGAAGTGCCTCTCGTACTCCTCCACCCTCATCGCACCCTGAGTCATGGTGCGGAACTCCTGAGCCTTCTGGATCATGAGTTCCTTCGGCAGGTACTGCTCACGGAACACCTCACAGAACTCCAGCCAGGTGATGAATGCTGGGTTCGGGTGAGTCTCGGAGTAGTTGTCCCACCAAGACTTGGCAGGACCCTCGAGCTGGTGGACGGCGAGAGCGACACATTCCTCGTCGGTGTAGGCGGTGAGGTCGAGCTTCGTCTCGATCACGCGGAGCCAGTCATCGGCATCGAGGGGATCGTCCGAGTAGCTGAAGGTAGGGGCCTTCAGACGGATGAACCTCTCGATCTTCTTGGCGAAGTCCTCCTCCACCGGGGCGTTGCGGTTCCCACCGACTCGGTTCTCGACGGCGTCAGCCATCCTCTGCATCAGCTGTGTCTGCAGGGCCATCACCTCAGCTAGGTTAGGCGGTGGCGGTGGGGGTGCTTCCCCACGGCCACGACCACGCCCACGGCCACGCCCCTGGGGAGCCGGGTGTGGCGCAGGCTCTCCTTCGGCTTCCTCCTCAGCGCCTTGTCCGATGGGCGGAGGCGGTGGTGGTGGCACCATATTGCCTCGACCACGTCCCAGGACAGGCGCGTGTCCACGTCCACGAGCGCGTCCACGTCCACGTACGGGAGCGCGGCCACGTCCACGGCCACGGACAGGCGGGGCTGGCGGGGCTTGCTCTTCCTCGGCAGCCTCAAAGCGTCCCAACAGACGTCCGGACCTCCTGATCGACATCTTGCTGAAAAACACGACCAAGGGTACAAAAAAAACCTCAGATACGTCTCTCACCAGCAAATTGAGTCTGATATACAATCACGAAAATATTTCTACTAATATAAATCCTACACTCAATGAGAAGAAGCAATAAGAACAAACAACTCCATTAAGACCAAACAACCAGCATCCATTAAGAGTACATAGGTTCCCTCGAGGCTGACTCAAGCCTTGGAGGTCACACACATCAACGATCTAATATAGCGTTACAAGATCTCAAAAGGGTGTGCACATCTAAGTGTGAAAAGACTCATAACTCAACATGCACCGGAACAGGCTCTCGGCTGCATGGAATGACTCTTGGAGACTACCTACCTTACAACTCTACTCTTAAAAGCATGCTCAAGCTACTCGAAACGGGACTTCTTGTACCTCACTGGGTAACGGTCCTCATCGGGGAAGTCCTTGGGGAACATCCGCGACAGCCTGGAGTGAGCGGCCCTCACCTCGTCGGTCTCCACCGGAGTGGCCATGTCGGCCAGGGGACACAGGTGAAGCTTGAGGGCGGACGGGTGGAGCCTGAAGGTCTCCTTGCGGATCGCCCGCTGACGCTCGGGGGGTAGCAGACTGTTGAGCTCCTGAAGCTCGTCCACCCGAAGTGAGTCAGCGTCCTCCCAAGTCTTCAGCATCCGCTTGCACTTGTCCAACAGGAACACGGAAGTCCTGGTGAGTGCGGCGATGTTGGCGGTGTTGTTGTAGTGGTCCTCCACGAGCTCTGTCACTCTGGCCTTCTCACGAACCAAGTTGCGCCCCTGGGCAGCGAACTGGGCATCCTTCTGGTCCAGCTTGGCGAAGAGACGGGTGAACCTAGCCTCCTGCTTGCGTAGATCCTCCTGAGCGTAGATCTTCTCCTCTCGAGCGGTCACCCTCTCAGCCTCAGCCTGAACTGCCAAAGAGTTGGCGTGGCGAAGTCCTCGCTCGAGCTGCTCAACTCGCTGGCGAAGGGTGAGGTTCTCCACGAGCAGGCTCTGGGTGCGGGGCTGAAGCTCCTTCAGCTCCAGAGTGGTGTACTCCAGTCTGCTGAAGAGTCCACTCGTCTGCTCGCTCAGTCGGCGGGCGTAAGTGTCGAGGTCCACGAGGTAGCTCCCCGTGGTGACGAGCGTGTCGTCGGCCTCACGTAGAGGTCCCTGAACAACCTCCTCCTCGTAGAGTGCTGAAGGGTCTGGCAGTCCGTTCACGATCGGAGCCACTCTGTAGTAGTCCTGAGGGATCAGCCTCAGGTCTCCAGTCCTGTAGACGTCGCGGTACCTGGCCAGCAGGTGGCGAAGTACGTGGCTGCAGGCGGTGTCCACAGCGTTCCTGACGTTGAGTCCAGTGCTGTGCTCGAGCATCCCGGGGAAGCCTGGAAGTGCCGGGTGGGGTAGGACGGCCACCGTGCAAAGCACTAGTGGTCCCGACAGCGTGCGGACGTCCTCAGCGCGGTAGGTGACGTGCGTAGGGGGAATCCCCAGCCTGAGGACGACCCTGTCAACCCAACGGGCGAGTCCCTCCATGTGCTCCGGGAGCAACTCCACCTCCTGACGAGCCATCTCCTGTGACACGGAAGAAATTTCTAGTTAGCGCAGGAGAGATAGAGCTTTTCAAAAGAAGGATAAGTTTTGTGATATAAGTCAAGAATGGTATATAGCAAAAGAGTTTCGTTTAGAGTCCTAATTTCTAACGACCATTTCTAAGGGCACGTGCTACGGTCAAGTATGGCTCTGGTACCATCTGTAACGCCCTGGGTTTTCAAAATCGGAAAACCCAGCATTCCGTCTCGTGATAGTCCCTGGATCAGACGCTATCACGCACAGGCATTCATCACAGATAAATAGCACAGTCATACATCGAAATAAAGCATCAGAGTACGGCTAATAATCTGAATATTACATGTCCTGAATATTCGGAGTACATCAATACTCGCCTCTCGGCGGAATAACAGAAACAAGAGCCTACGCAGCGGTAGCTAGTCTTCAAAAGGTGTCTCCATCTTCAGGCATCTCCCACAGGCATCCTTGAGCGAAGCGTCGTGCCCCCCTCAGTCGTACCATCCGTCGGCATTGTTGTCGTAGTCGGACTCGTACCCTGCAAGCTCAGGGGCTATCCCCAAGGATCGGGATAGGTCCACGTCACCAACCGTATGCAAGCTTTAAGTAGCCTATTTCTAAGGGGAAAAGAGTATCTCAAGGTAGTAGCAGGGTTTCCTATGCAGCAGCAGCAAAAATAGAGTAATATCTCCATAAGTTCACCATATCCCATATCTCTCATCCTCATCCGGATACATCTGGTTACCCAGATCACCGTCACCATCACCTATCTCCATCTAGGGTCGGTGCGAGAACTCCCACTCCTCGCACCTCAATGGTTGCACCCGGATCCGCGAGGTAGAGGGAGCAACTCTCCTCTCCCCGAATACAACCACGGCTCACCAATCACACTCATCCTATAAGGGGGAGGTAGAAATCCCAAAACGTAAGAGTCGGAGAAACAACGGGTATGTCCATAACCGAGGACGCGGCTATACGTATAGATCTAAACTCTGCAGAGCGTGTACACCAGTACCCAACTCGGAATAGTACCCGGACGGTGTACGGCCGACCGAGCCTATCCTACCGGGCGAACACCTAGGAGTTACGGTTCCATCCTGCATCCGGGTCTCGATGCGGTCCCCCGCAGAAGACCACCCCAGAACTGTGAAAAATGCCCCCGTGTGGCCACACGGGAGTCGCACTGAGAGGGTGGACTCACTCCCACCTCTCCCCCACTGATACCCCGCTATCCTGCTGGCAGGTATGGTACCGCACTTGCTAGGGTCGAACGGCCCTATCCCCACTCTCGGCGAGGTGGTGTGTACGAAAGTCCCGTGTAACAGGCGACCCACTCGGTTTCAGACCGGGGCGAGCTCATATCCTCCAAGTCATCACAAAATCCCCAACACCTGTGCTCCTAAAACGGTGTACCCGCCATAGGTACCAACTCGGGCAACGTCCGAGAAGACGATCCCTGGCCCCCGATCCCAGATCAGGTTGTCTCGAGCTCACCCCCGCCAAAATATCCCAAAACGCCTTCTCCTGCCGGTTTTCCCAACACACGCCAAGAAACTACCACAATAATCCCAACACATGCATAGCAAGCTCAGCACAACAATAAGCTTAAGTATAGCAGTGGTAGTAGGTCATTCAAGGACAAGTAAGTAAAGAGGCTATGCATGGGTTCATCATATCCATCTCTATGCATTAAATAAAGCACTAGCAGTTCTAAAATAGCCATGCCTAATGGGCATTCAAAGATGGTCGGGCGTGAACCTGGGTACGAGTGGTCGTCGTAGCTGAGGTCGTCGTCGTAGTCCTGGTTCAGCTCTCCGGCTCCGGTAGCTCCTAGAAACGTATTTAAAATAAATACTCGGCTACTAGATAGCAATAAATCCAAGATAAAGAGCAAATAAGATCCAAAAAGAGGCAAACTCTAGTCTAGCACGGAGTTTGGGTTTTTAGAAGATTTTCAGAAGAAGTTTCATATTTTTCGGAGCTAAAACGGATTTATTATGAATTTCCAAAGATAAAATACATTTCTGAAATTAAAATACGCATATACAATATTGCAGACTCTTAGCTAGCTATAGGGTAGCTCAAACTGGCTCAACCCTGGCTTTAAGCCAGCGGCAGGCCGGCTACAGTTGCTGAGGTGGCGGCCACGCCGGCGGCTTTAAGCCAGCGGCAGCCCGCGTGGCCAGCCACGCGGCACTCGCGTGGCGCGGCGCGCGGCGGATCCTGGGATGGATCCCTGCGGCGCGCGGCCGTGCGGCGCCCGTGTGGCCTAGCCGTGGTTGGCTGGGCGCACGGGATCCCCTCGGATTCCCTGTGGTCACGCGCGCGTGTGCGCTCCCGTGTGCGTGCTAAAACCCCAGGGGTTTTCCCCCTCCGCGTGAAGGTGCTCGGTGAAATGCCCGCGAGGGGCGGCGGCGCGGCAGCGGCTCACCGGCGGCGAGGCGCGCTCGGCCGGGCCAACAGATGGCCGGGAAAAGGACGAGGAGCAGCAAGGCTCGTCCCTGGCCCCAATCGGGGACGGCCTCGGCCAAAGAAGGGCGGCCGGCGGCGAAACAGGGAGCGGCGGCGGCGGACGCGTGCGGCGGTGTGGTGAGGGTCGCCGGCGACGGCGCTAATCGATGCCCAGCAGCCTCGGCTGGTTGCGGATGGGTCCTAGGGACGCAAAAACACCCAAAACCGGGGCTTTTCCCCTAGGTCGCCAGGAATGGCTCCCGCCCGCCGTGGCGGAGCTCTGGCCGGTGGCGACGCGTGGTGCGAGCGCAGCTCCGGCCACGGGGTGGCTCTGCGTGCGTGCGCACGGTGACCGGGGTGTCGTGGCGGTCGTGTCGTCGTGCTTGTGTGGGTGGCAGGCGCTCGTGCGTGTGGGAACGGAGTCGAGCAGGCCGGCGGCGCGGCGCACCGGAGCACGACGGCGGCGTGACACACGTCGGCGAGGTGAGGATGGTGCGGGGTCAGAAAGGAAAACGGCGGCGCGTGTGCGTGCTCGCGGCGACGGCGGCGGTGGCACCTGCACAAGAAAGCATCCCAGCCTGGCACGAAGGCCGGCATCACCAGCGGCGGCGCGGCGGCAAGAGCGGCACGGGGTGATCGCGATGCGCCTCGGCTCGAAGGCCGGGTCGACCACAGATGGGCGAGGGAGCTTCGCCTCACCTTGGTGGCCACGGGCCGACGTGCAGGCGGCGGTGAAGCGGGGCGGAGCAAGGTCGTCGGCGTGGAAGGAGACGGCGGCGCGGAGCAGAGGAAGCAGGGGCGTCGCGGTACTTGGCTTCGCGGCGTCCTCGAGCTCCCACGTGCGGTCCTTCGGCTTCGCGAGGTAGGCGGCGAGCTGGCGGTAGACCTCCGGGTCTTCTTCTTCCCTCCTCCTCCTTCTTCTTCTCCGGCGGGCAGAGGCGAAGTGGAACGGGGAGGACTCCCCGTGGCGGCTAGGGTTGGGAGCTTCCCTGAGGCGCGGCGGCGGCCTTCTTATAGGGCAAGGCAGGGTGCTGGACGCGTGGACGGCGCGGATGGCCCCGGCGGAGCTCGGACGGCTGCCGGGCGAGGGGCGGTGCGGAAGGCTGCGGCGCCGACGGTAAAGGGGAAAAAGAAGCGGGTGACGGGAGGAAGAAGAGGTGACGTCGGGGGCGACGTCACGCGGGTCCCACCTGGCGGCGACTCGGCGCGGGTGCGGTAGGTGATAAGCGGGCTGGCGCTTGACGGGCCGCTGTGGGCTGGAAAGGGGAAAAGGAGAGGGTGGCGCGGCGCGCAGAGAAAAAGAGAAGAGGGTGGTTCAGCGGACTTCGGGACTTTGGGCTCGCGGCCCAGAAGCTATCCTCCCTTTACCTTTTCTATTTCTTTCCAACCCCTTTCTATTTTAGATTCAAATTTGAATGTAAATTCAAATTTGAAATCCCACTCAAATAAACTCCAAATAAAACCAAAAGAACTCCAAGTTTCTCACACTAACATTTTTATATTTCCTAGAAATTTTATTTAGCTCAAAATAAATCTAGGAATTAAAGGAGAGAAAAGGAAGACATCCTTAAATAAGTTGATAATCACTCAAATAATTCATCGAAAATTTTAAATCCACATTTTTATTAATTAACATTCCTCAATAAATTTGAGGGATGTTACAGCACAATCTATGCTTTCTGCTCATCAGTAATTTTTCTGTGAGAGCGCAGGAAACAAGAAAGGTCTGGTGGAATCATCAGATGGTTGTGTTCGTTGATGAAATCCTTCACATACCACTGCTCTGTGTCATAATCCAGTGCAATCACAAATTTAGCACGGCAACCAAAGCGAGTGACATTCCGCGACCTCCGCAACTTGATCTCCCTCCTAAGGTGCTTCTCTGCGCGGAAACCTTCACTGCTGCAAACAAACTTGCGAAGGTTCCTCTCATTCAAGTCCCTGTCCCACTCACAGTAACCCTTCCTCACACTAAATCCCTTCTCATAAGCGTAGTCATTATAAAACTGAAATCCTTCATCCTCACTGTTAAACATCTTCATAACTACTTCATTGTACTCCAGCAAAGAATCATCATTGGACATTTCGGCCTGAAAAGAAAAGAATTCAGAGCAAGTGTTGCTGCCTGCAAGATCTAGTAATTTGGAGTATGACTTCAACAACTAATTTGGCACCTACATCTACAAGATCTAGTAAACGAATGAAGAACTACTGCATCTATCTATAAGGGGTGCCTACACTAGATCAATAACTTGTAAATGAATCAAGAAATACTACATCTGCAAGGTTCTAATTCATGAATCAAGAAACCCTAAAAAGCACGGGAGTGATGAGGAGAAAGGCGTGGTTGCTTGACTCACCGGCGAGAAGAACAGGGTCCGATGGGGATGGGCGCTTGAGGCAAGAAGACTGTGTCGGCGTCACCGTGACGACCTGCCTTGCCGCCGGGGCTCGTCGTCTGGTGAGGCAGGGAGAAGTCGATGGCGTCCTGAGGCGGTGGCGCGGCAGGGCCACCGGTGCGATGCCTTGCGAGGGCGCCGGCGGGAGCTGGAGGGAGCGAGAGATGAGGGCTGTGTTGGCTACGGAGCAGGGAGGCGTGAGGGAGGGCCGCCGTTCGGGATCCTCGCCGGAGGAGCCGTCGTCGCAGTCTATGGCGTTCGCCTCTCGGTTCGCGTGATGCGTGCGCGTCGTTTGAGGGAGCGAACGTGGGTCGGGCCGCGGGGGGCGCGGGTTTGGGGGACGACCTACAAACGCGAAATGACCAAATTACCCTTTGCGGGAGGAAAATACTTTTTGTGGAGGAAATGAGAGGAAACGGGAGGAAATTTCAAGCACCATAACAGGTAAATAGGTAATTCTTGCAACATCGGGCCAAGAAACAAATTTCGTTTATGCCACCAAGAAAAATTTGAAATGAAAATTTTTTAAAAAAATTCGTTTTTAAAATTTGAAATGAAATTTTTTGTTTTTGAAATTTGAAAAACATTTGGCCATACCACCCCGTGGGAAATGAAAAATTTTGAAATTTTTTTTTGAAATTTGAAATGAAAATTTTCGTTTTTGAATACCACACTCTGGGAAATGAAATTTTTTGAAATATTTCATTTATGCCACCAAGAAAAATTTGAAAAAAAATCATTTTTGAAATTTGAAATGAAAATTTTCGTTTGAAATTTGAAAAAAAAAATTGGCCATACCACGAGAGGGAAATGAAAAAAATTTGAAATGAAGAAATCATATACACTCTGGGAAATGCACTGAGGAAAAGATCATTGGACGAATTCCTAACATGCTTTAGCAATGCACCGGGGAAAAGATCATTGAGTCAACAATGCTTCATCCTGAGTTCTTTCTTACTCAGAGGCAAACCACAAGCAGAAATAAATTACCAACATCGCCATCAAAGAGTAGCAGGTTCATCTGGGCTTTTGGCTACAACAAAACACCTCTTGTCACCTATCAACTTGATTTCATCAGCTATATAAGTAGAATGATTTATTCTACGAGACATAAGTTGTATATCGTTACGAATCGATCGTGTATGCTCTGCATCTTGGCCATCAGTGTAGCAAGCCGACGGCTCAACTGCAGAGTATGGTGTTGGTCGGGAGACTGTACGCATTGGCGAAGGTCTCCTCCACTGCTCTGGCATCTACACCCTGAGGTAGAGCTGCTGGCCAACCTCAGGTTACACATCCCCTAGTTGTCTAGCAACACCAGGGTCGCCGACCATCCGTTGGGATATACCTGATGCAAACAAACAATTGCCAATGTTCAGTTCAGTTTCCTCAATACAGTGTTGAGAATTTCAATGTTCAGTCAGTTCAGTGTTCCAGATTCAGAGCAATGTTGTTGACTGTTGGGCAATTCGCTTGCAAGTTACAATACCTGAACTGCGTGTCTTGCTTGCGCGTCGATCAAGTTGTAGGTTTGTCACTGGCTCACTGCACCTCAGTCCACTAGCCATTGCCAATTTCCATACCTGAATTTATCGAGATGATCAAGTGTTTATAACAGAGTGATACTCTGTTTGCAAACGTATCAGAAATTCAGAATTGGAGGACACTGAAAGTTTCAAGCTTCGATGCTCATCTAACAATCCACAAGTCGTATACGTCGAGGTGTCACGACCGCAGCTTGTTCTCGAGGTTCTGGAACACCAGCTAAACGAACTCGTGCAGGTTGGGCCTGACGGTGCGCGGCGGCGCGACCCGCGCAGTTGGGACTCGGCGGGACGCCGTACCAATCCATGATGCTGGCGTTGTCGCAGTTGTCCCTGAGCTTGAGCAGCGTTTCGGGGACCACGAGTAACACACCGTTGACCTTGACCACGCACTGCTGCCGGCCGCCGGCGAGGTCGCCATCACCAGCTGCATCCTCGACGTCGATCGAGATGGTCCCGTTGTGGAAGGAGGCGACGAGCCCTGCGGGTAGGGTGTCGCGCCGCACTGGAGATCAGGTTCCACCGTAACGGCCGCGCCTGGTTGAGGGACCAGTCGAACTGTCCCGGCGGTGGCGGGTGCAGCAGCGGGCCCGGCGCCCGGCAGCGGTGCCAGCGTAGCGTGCCCACCGCCGTGAGGTTCCCGGGGAAGATGGGAGATTCACTTGGCTTTTTTTTTAAAAAAAAAAAAGCCCAGGAGGCCCAGCTTGATTAAAGCTAAAACAAACACTGGGGTTACCAATTTTACAAAGTAACAGCACATCAGCCATCAGCACAATCAGATTTACTAACTGATTGGGGAATCAATGGTTCACAAATTGGTGGAGTGTTATCTGTGTTTATATCCACCAAAATAGCATGTGTTAGCAATTCAAATGATAGTGAATGGATACAGAACTAAATTGTTCCTGGGAAAGGGAAATCTAATTTGGAGAACAATTTGTACTTCTTTTAAATTTGTTTACCAACCATCCTGTGCTAAATGTACTTTTAAATTTCTGAAATTTGAACTCAAACCCAATTGTTAGACTATAAAATTCCAACTATCCTAACTGTAAGTATATGTCAGGTTGAATGATTGCCATTACCTGAACATGTCAACCTTTAATGTCAGGCAGACTATATGCTTAGATAGTTAGATGCTTGGGTGTCCAAATTAACAAATGTCCAGTCTATTAGATTTTTTGGCATATTGAGAAACATAGAGAATACAATCTCTTGATTATCTATGTGAAATGCTTATACAGTACATAAACATGGAAGGGTATGCTTTCTTATCAGTTTTTAGGATCATTCAGTGATGAATAAATTGTAGATATGAAAAATTGGTGCCCTGGTTTATTTTTTAGGATGTACCCACCAGGTGGATTTACCAAATTTCTCCAGTTAAACAGCAGTCCAGAAAATTTCCATTTAGTTGGCAATAGAACAAGCAGAACCATAGTTTCTCCAACTGCTCCAAGTTTTCAAGGAACCCCTCCAGGTGATAACAATGCACCAGACAAAGAAACAATCAATATTGATGAGGGTGACATTGTCGAAGACGAAAGGAAAGAGAAGCGATTGAACTGGACAAAAGATGAAGATATTAGATTGGTAAGCAGCCTTTCTTAAACTGAAATTTGAATGATGCTGAAAAATTATGTCGTGGTGTAAACTTAACTTGGGCTGTTTTCTGAAATGTAGGCTTCTGCTTGGGTGCATAACTCAAAAGACCCAGTGGATGGAACTGACAGGAAGGCTGATCAATATTGGGCTTCTGTTACTGAAGAGTACAACAAAAGCACATAGCCTTGCCGCCAAAGAAACAAAAACCAGCTAAAACTTGGTTGAGATGCAAGATGTGCTTAACAGAAATATCGCCTTACATGATCGTTGTGCGCATAAACAACTTCAATCTGATTTGATCGATCATATTTGGCAAAAGTTTGGTCATACATATAGCCAAAATAATTAGGTACATATATCTGTTAGTACAACAGTTTATAGAGACATACATGTTTATGTTCATTTTATTCTCTATGTTTATGATTATTATCTTTTTATTTGAATGATGTTTATGCAACTCTGACACAACAAGTCAGTTTTCTAGAATGATGTTTCCTGTCCAATCACTAAGTTGCATGCCCAATTGGTTGACCTGTATGTATATATAGTTTGTGCAAAATACCATTTGTCACTACCTTATTCAGTAAGTTCATGGACAATAGGCTAGCTACCATGTGAAATTAGTAACAATCAGCTTAAGTGATTTAACTGACACCAATCAGCAAATGTGATTATGTGCTGCATGGGGATGGTTTTGTTCCTGTTATGCTTCAGGCCATCTCTGATACAAACTGGTGTATTATGTTCACATAGCTTTACATTTTATTCATGAGGTGGAATGACAATAGACCATTAATTCTATATTGTAGTTTGCATTAGTGTGGACTGTGTTTATATTTGGTCATACTCTTCTATATCTTTTTATTTTTTTAGAAAAGGGAATATATTTCAATATTCCAGCCTCTGCATAAAACTATGCATATAGCTGTTTTTTATTACACACAAGAGTACCACAAACGGAAAGGGAAAAAACACAGTCTTCGGAACAAACTCAAAACTATCCAACACCAATTCTGTAATTAAACGACCATCCATTGGTGGCAAAGATCTCCATCGACGTGGTCTCAAGCACACGACACCCCTGAATAACATGAGGTCGCTCGTCCTCCTTTTGCAATAATGCCCAAAAACGGATCCAATGAGTCGCCCGGAAGATAACCTGTATAGGAGTAACAGCTCGAGTGTTGTTAAAAACCATGTCATTTCTACTTAACCAAATTGCCCAACATAAAGTAGATGCTCCAACCAAGATTTTGTACATAAGCTTCTTTTTAATCTCATTCAACCACCCATTAAACATATGAAAAATGTTCATAGGTGGTGTTATATTAAAAGAAATTTGTACAATCCTCCACATAATTCTAACAAATTGACAATCAAAGAAAAAGAGTTGAATGGTTTCATCCAGATTACAGAAACAACACTTTAAATTCCCTTTCACCGTCGACAAGCTAAATTATCTTCGGTTACAACTACCCCTTTTTGTAAATACCAGATAAAAATCTTTATTTTTAAGGGCATTTTTAACTTCCATATCATATTTTTCCGCGGTGCGGGCAACTGAGCAATAAGCGCATTATACATAGATCGAACAGTAAACTGACCATTTTGTTTTAGAGACCACATAAAAGTATCTCTCTGATCCGTTAATTGGACATTCACAATTTTAGCTACCAAATGGTGTCAGGCCTGTAAATTGTTGCCAACTAAGGATCTCCTGAAGGCCACATTCAAAGGATTCGATCTAAGAATTGTTGTCACTGTCGCACTCTTCTTCCGTACAATGTTATATAAGGATGGATATTAATTTTTGAAAGGGGTGTTATCCAGCCAAGCATCCTCCCAGAAACGTGTTTGTGACCCATCACCCACTATGAATTTGCCCATCCTCAATAAGTCATTTTTGATCTTCATAAGACCCGACCAAAAGTGAGAATCCCCCGGCATGTATTCAACCTGAGTGATGGTTTTATGTCTTAAATATTTATTTCTAAAGAGTCGCTGCCAAATACCATCCTCATTGATGAGTCTAAACACCCATTTACTAAGTAAGCATCTATTCTGTAAGTTTAGGTCTAATATTCCTAACCCGCCTTGGTCCTTAGGTGTGCAGAGCACTCCCCATTTTGTCAACCTATACTTTTTCTTATGTCTATCGCTCTGCCAAAAAAATCTAGATCTGTAGTAATCTAGTCTTTTAAGGACACCACGAGGAACCTCGAAGAAAGAAAGCATAAACATTGACAAGTTACTAAGGACAGAGTTAATAAGAACCAACCGACCACCAACAGAAAGCATCTTTCCTTTCCATCCACTTAATTTCTTTTGAAACCTTTCCTCCACTTCTTTCCAATCTGAGTTTCGGAGTTTCCTACGATGCATTGGTATACCAAGGTATCTAAAAGGAAGAGTACCCATATCACATCCAAAAATTTTTGAATACTCCCTCCCTAGCTTCCTAGCGCTATCATAACAGAACATCTCACTTTTATGGAAATTAATCTTGAGGCCCGACAATTGCTCAAAAGCGCATAGCAAGAGCTTCATATTCTTAGCCTCTTCTAGATCATTTTCCATAAAGAGAATTGTGTCATCTGCGTACTGCAAAATTGACAAACCATCGTCTACTAGGTTTGGGACTAGACCTCTAAACAGGTCGGTATCCTTCGCCCGTGCAATTAAGATAGCAAGGACATCTACCACAATATTGAAAAGAATAGGTGATAAAGGATCGCCTTGCCTAACACCTTTTTTCATTTGAAAGTAATGTCCTATGCTGTCATTGACCTTAATTCCTACGGATCCTTTCGACGTAACTTGCTGTATCCAAGAAGCCCACCTAGGTGAAAAGCCCTTCATGCGCAACACCTGTTGCAGAAAAGGCCACTTTACCTTGTCATAGGCTTTTTCAAAGTCCAGCTTAAGAATAACTCCATCTTTATTTCTCTTATGCAACTCATGAATTGTTTCATGAAGAACAACAACTCCCTCCATAATGTATCTACCAGGTAAGAAGGCTGTTTGAGAGGACCTAATTACCTTTTGAGCTACCAGATTAATTCTATTCGTAAGAACCTTTGTGAAAATCTTAAAACTTACATTCAACAAACAAATAGGCCTATATTGTTGAATCATTGTTGCTTCAGTTTTTTTGGGTAACAAAGTAATTATACCAAAATTGAGACAGTGCAGTGGCAAAGTTCCTTGATGAAACTCATTAAACAGCGCCAATAGGTCCGGCTTTATTATGTCCCAAAAGTGCTGATAAAATTCAGCTGGGAAGCCATCAGGCCTAGGTGCCTTATTGTGTTCCATTTGAAAAATTGCCTCTTTAATCTCATTCTCACTAAAAGCGTCTGAAAGAATTTCATTTTCTAAATCAGAGACCTGCGGAATATCCTCAATGTGAGTCTCATCTAAAGTAAAATGATTACTTTCAGGAGATCCAAACAAACCCTTATAATAATTTGTAATGTAAGTTTTTAAGTTTTCCTCTCCCACTATGACGCCTTCCTCCTGCTCTAGTTGGTAAATTCTCGTTTTGCGGTATCTACCATTTGCAAGTAGCTGAAAATATGTTGTATTATCATCACCGTGCACTAACCTAGTGGCTTTAGATCTTTGGAGCCAATATAACTCCTCTTCTCTAAGCAACTTGGTTAGCTCGGCATGAAGACAACTTTTATAGTCAACCTCTTGTAGTGATAAGACATTGTCTTCTGCTTTTCTATCAAGAATATCTAATTGGGCTAGCAAGAAGGATTTCTTTCTTTTATTTTCTCCTACTAAATTCTTCGCCCAACCCCTCAACCACCTTCTAACAGCCCTAATCTTATCTTGCCACCGTTGCATGGGAGAATTTCCCCTAGATGCTCTTTGCCACACCTTAGCTACCATATCATGGAAACCATCTCTAGTCAACCATCCCAATTCAAATTTAAATTGGTGAGTGTTGCCCCTGTGAGCTGCGTCTCCAGTGTTAAGCAATAGCGGTGTGTGATCTGAGAGCTCTCTAGTTAAAGCTTCAACCGTTGAAATAGGAAACTTTTGCTCCTAATCTGTACTGACTAAAATTCTATCAAGTTTCTCAAAAGTTGGTATCTCTGCTGAACTTGCCCATGTGAATCTTCTCCCAGAAAGTGTCAACTCTCTTAGATTCAAGGATTCAATGCAAGCATTAAACAACAAAGGCCACCTACTATCGAAACGATCATTATTCTTTTCATCTGGACTTCTAATAATATTAAAATCACCACCCACCATAAGTGGCAGCGTCTGACTACTACAAGTATTATTTTCATATCTTTTTATTTGAAATTCATTATTTATTTTAACTTGTAGATGCTGCTGTGGAATATTAAGGCTGTTGGAGGACTTCAACAACCTGATGGCTTGGAGGACTTCTACGATGCTGTGCAATTGAGATGATGCCATGCAACCTGATGATGCCTTCTTATTAATATACTCTAAAATATCATGAATTTTACCTATTTTGTTGCCTAGCTATGTGTATGAACCTATCTGAGACTGGATGATGCCTATTTTTATCTTTATGAGCTACATATGTGCTACCTGTTTCACCAGTTATGGATTGACTATCTATATGAACCTATGTGCTACCTGTTTCTCCAGTTTCTCCATGGATTGTGTGTTGTACATGCGTTGGGGAGCCTGTGTTGTACATGCCTGTGTTGAGACTTGTTTTGCTTCTTTGATAAGTGGAAGCCTGTGTTGTACATGCGTTAGGGAGGATGGTGATTCTCCCAGCCACACAACATGTCTTCTACTTAAGTTGCCACACCTGATCTCTCTCATTTGTGCATTGTATTTAAAGTATTTTGTGTATGGTGATTAATATAGACTCCAGCTGTTGGGGAGGATGGTGTCTATTAACAATAACTCCTCTTGGAAACTATTCCAAGACTCTAGCCATTGGGACTGCCCTTAGCCACTCACTCTCCAACCCTCACTCTAAGCTACTCACTCTAGAACAACCAACAAAGACTCAAGAAAAGCAGAAAGAACAGAGTATAGAACGTCTTGTAGTAGTTTGATCTGCTTCGGCATGTGGATCAGACCGTTGAAGAGACCGTAGCCATATCCTCTTGGACAGTGAAATGCACAGAAAAATAAAGGATTTTTCAGAGGTGGTGGCCTCCACGTGAATTCACCGAACCGAACAAAACATATATTGAGCTTCTCTCTCAACCCTCTCGCAAATGCTTATTAGCCACAACTCAATCAAACAAAGCACTAGGACGGGAAAGATCAATATATTAAGGTTGATTAATTAATAATTAATGTATATTTATTGTAGCATCACATGAGCTAATCATGATCTAGTTAGACTTAAAAGATTTGTCTAGCGAAAAAAGGCTAGAGGTTATGAAGTTCATTTTTGTCATTGGTCTACATTATATTTAATGTTTGTAATTAGCATCCAAAAAAAATTATCCGATGAGACGGTGCTTGTAAAATATAGCAAAAGGTCAAATTACACCCCTCAAGTACTGCATAACCCCTAAAGTATTTTATGGTTCAGTTTAGCCCTTAAACTTTGCCTTTGTTCGGCAGATCTTCAGCAGATTTGTAAGACAGATTTGTTGAGAGAGAAAAATACTCCATGCAGAATTTTACGATAGATTTGTTGCGAGAGAAAAATATTGTATGCAGATATTTACGACAGATTTGTTGTGAGAGTAAATACTGCAGAAGAAGCCAAATAAAAGGAAGCCGAACGGAGCCTATGTCATCTGGTTCCTTTTATCCCTTAATGCAATTTTTTTCTCTATGCACAAATGGAGTTTTAAGTCCAAATGCTGGAATATGATAGAAGACAACATACGACATTAAATATAAATCATAAATTTTTTATCACTATTTTGATAAGATAAGATATTTAATAAATAGAATTATTGTTGAGATATGAAAGTATGTAAAAACTAATGATGAAAAGTTCATAAAATAATTTTTTTAATATAAATTACTATATGCATTGCCATCCTGCTAAGTCTAAAATTAAAATTCAACTTGTGTATGGACAAATAAAATTGATAAATTGCATTATAGGGTAAGTTCAACCAAATAGCATAGTTTAGGGGTAAATTGAATCAAAGCATAGTTTAAAAAGTGATTTGGACTCACGATATATAAAGGGACTAAATTGGATTTTTTTTCCTAAAATATAGTACTATAGAAATCAAACACTCTCTAAATCAACTTGTTTATGTTATTATTGTTGTTGTCACAATAGTACTGTATGAATGGTACGTGAGGTATCCTCGTCTTTTCTTTTTAGGACGACAGTGTGCGTACCAAACAAAAATGGGAAGAAAATTATTGGTTGCATCTCGGGTGCACCATAACGTATGTGCACCCCGAGACCGATGGATTGTCACTCACGTGGGTCAAATTATGAATCTGACGGTAGTATGAGACAACACCAAAAATGATAAAACTAGATAGGAGATGCATAGCTCATAACATATGGAGACGTTAGATGTTTTCTTTTTGTCACATGACATGTATCGGTGTGGAGGTACACGGGTAGCGTGGTCTAAATTTTTTTTTTCAAAAAATGGTAGACAGGACCCGGGTTTGACGGGCCAAGGCAGATGAAAAACAAAAGCAGTCGAGGCCGCCCGCGAGACTGCACGTGATACGTTCGTTGTTACCTAGGCAAAGCGTATGCCCCCCATCTGAACCCATGCTGCTCTCATGCATGCACGACTGACTTTTGACAACGGAGGAAAAGAAAAGTCCCACCCGCAATGGAGCAGCAACTCTAAGAGCCTCTTTAAAAATCACTAGCTAAAATAATAATTTAGCTAAGATGTAAAATGAAATAGGTAGCAAAATGTTGTTGACATCCAACAGCCTCTCCAAACTGAACTCTCTATATGCACCACCGCCTGTGGGTCCCGCCTGTCATACTCATGAAAATTACGATAGCTAGTCACTAGCCACTAGCCAAAAATAGCTAGCGAGGCAACGAATTTAGCTAGTCAGGATAGCTAGTTCGGTAGATAGCTAGTCTGTTGGAAAAGTGTTTTTGAGATTTTTTTCAAAATTTAGCTAGCCAAGTCATTTTAGCTAGTCTCTTGGAGTTGCTCTTAGTTCGCCATTTGGTCCGAGGCTCATGGGCCAGCCCATACAACGAAGATTTGACCCGACACGAGCACAACCCAGCAGGATCAGGTTCAGGCTCGGGCCAGCCCGACCCATACATGGTGCTAGTGCAGGCGGCGTTTTCAGCCCACCGTGTCATCTCGACACGAGCACGAAAACGGTTGGCCTGACGCGGCACGTGTGCTGGCCGCAACCCATTTGCCCAGCTGGACCAGCGGCCCGACACTGACACATATATAGTCGGCATCTGCTCCTCCCCGCCCCAAATACTAGCCTCGCTCTCCCATTCCGCAACCACCTCCTCTGCCACCTCCTCTACGCCTGGATACTATGCGTCTCTTCAGCGACAAATTCGCTTCCCTTCACAGTAGTTTTTTCCCCTCCTTTCCGGTTTTTCCCTTACGGTGGTGCACGGTTTTTTTTCTTGCTTCCCGTTTTTTCTTTTCTTCCGGTTTCCTTCTCTGGTCCGGTTTTTTTCCTTCGGTGCGCGGCCTTCGGGTTTTTTTCTTCCTTCCGTTTTTTCTTTTCTTCCGGTTTTCTTCTCTGGTCCGGTTTTTTCCTTCGGTTTTTACCTTCGGATTTTTTTCTTCCTTCTGTTTTTTCTTTTCTTCCTGTTTTCTTCTCTGGTCCAGTTTTTTACGTTCAGATTTTTTTTTCTTCCTTCCAGTTTTTCCCTTTTCTTCCAGTTTCCTTCTTGGTTCGGTTTTTTCCTTTGGTTTTTAACGTTCCTTCGTTTTTTTATGTTTCGCTTTTTTTCCTTCGGTTTCTTCGGTTTTATGTTTCTATATGAAGTTAAAATAAAAAAAATCCACCAATCACAAGTTTTGAACTTGAGACCTACACTTGGTGACTACATAGAGTTACAGATCATTTTAAGCTATTTTTCGTTATTTTCTTTTCTCTTTTTTTAATTTTTATTTTCCTTTTCCTTCTATTTATCTATATTTAATTTTCATTATTCTTGCATGATTTATTCCATTTTATCATTTTTTTGCTCTTACACATTTTTTATTCCTAACTTTTTCTTTAATACAGAGTTTCATCTTTCCTATGTTTTTTCCTTTATTTTCATTTTATTCTTTTTTATTCTCTTTTTATTTGTTCCCCTTAGTGAATATTTATTCCACATCAGTGAAATTTTGTTTTCGCTTAGTGAAATTTTTCGTTTGATTGATTTAATGCTTCATGATTCATTTTTCTTTATATATATGTTGTTTTCTTTTAAATATTCATTTCCCTCTTCTGTAAATATTTGTTCCACCTCTAAAATTTGTTGTGTTAGTTCATATAATTTGTTAGGTATGTACAATTTTTTTGTTTTGGCAGTTTGTAGAATTTGTTCGACACGTATACATATTTGTTCCGTCAGTTCATATAATTTGTTCGGTACCTACAAATGTTTTGTTGTAGTAGTTTGTATAATTTGTTCGACAAGTATACATATTTGTTTCGGCAGTTCATATAATTTGTTCGGTACCTACAAATATTTTGTTCTAGCTATAATAATAACATGTTCTGTTTGTAATAATAACAACTTGTTCCTACCCTTATTCTGATTTGTTCTGACACTACATTTGTTTTGTTCGAGGTGACATACAAACTTGTTCCGGCTATAATAATATAAGTTGTTCTGACTATAGTAATATCTTGTTCTGGCTATAATGATAACATGTTCTGACCATTGTTCTGATTTGTTCTGACACCACATTTGTTGTTCGGGATGACATATAAGCTTGTTCTGACAGTTGTTCTCGCTTGTTCTGGCACTTCATTCGTTTTGTTCTAGTGATAACAGAATATATAACCTTAATTAAAAAATACAAATAAAAAAGTTTGCAAAATATAGTCAAGTGAGATCTTGTTTTGAAGTTTTTATTGTCAGAAATCCAATGATGCGATCGGAATTTAATTTTGATGTTGGGTTTGTGATTTATAGATTTTTTAATTTCAAATCATACACTCACGTCATCACTAATGGGAAAGTACATGAGCTGCATGCAAAAAATAAAAGACCCACACGGACCCCGTATGCACAGGTCCTTCAGCGACAAGTTGTCTTTCTGTCGCTGAAGTGACACATAGAACCTCCCTCCTCTACGCCTCTCTCGCGTCACACTGCTGCGGCGGTGGAGCGACCCATCCTCATGGCGGCCCGCGCGGTGATGGCAAGTGGGAGTGCGGCCTGCACGACGCTGGTCGTCTCACCCCTTCCTCTTTCCTCTTTCTTCCCCTCCCCTCGTACTACCCCGCAGCACGCGAGCTCAGATTGATGCCCACGGCGACCGAGAGGATTGTGGCGCTGCCGTAGGTTCCCTCATAGGCGAGTGTGTTCCCCCATGAAGGAGAGTGCGCCGTCGTCGAGCAGTCTCTCTACGGCGCTCTTTGGCCCTGTCCTACACGCCGGGCGAGCGGGCTGACATGGGCACGATGGCAAGATTTGTGTTGTGCCTCCGCTCGGCACGTAGTGCCGGCAACGGCACGACACAAAGTGCCTTCGTGCCGCGTCATGTCGTGTGGCCATCTATACTTCGACGAACCACCTGCCGTCACTTGCTACACACAGTCCCAACCAATAAGCAACCTGCTCTTCGAGCCACAGACTTTTCAATGGGAGCTGTGGGCACCCTACTTCCAAACAATATGGGAAACCGCGAATATGCCACGTGTCATAAACAAACGGCAAAGGGCCCGACAAAGCCCGAGTGCCTGTTCTCGGGCACTTGGCAAATGTTTGTCATGTGACAGATTTGGCCCATGGCAAAATTCCGAAAAGAAAAAACATAAAATAAATAGAAACATTTTTTAGGGAAGGACCCCACCGGCCCAACCACCCGCACAGTCGGCGGCGCTCGAACCTGCGACCTCCCCCTTGCACGTAACCTCCTTTACCACCGCACCACAGAGTTTCATTCCCCTTCTATTATACTACACCAAGTATAAATTTCTTATTTGAGGCACATAACCTATTTAAATTAAAAAGTTGTCAACTACAAAGTTCTATAACCTTTTGAGATCTACAACTTTCATTTTGGGAGTTCCTCCATTCGATGTCATTTATAAAATTTGAGTTTCAAATTTGAGAGATTCAAACATAGGTTTTCATTGACAATATGATTTCAAATGAAAAAGTTGTAACCTACAAAGTTTCGTAACATTTAGAGATCTACAACTTTTATTTCCGTTCGAGGTCGTTTTAAAATTTTAAAATTTAAAATTTGAGAAATTCAAACGTACTTTTCGTTGACAAAAGTAATTCAAATTAAGAAGATTTCAACTACAAAGTTGTATAACTTCTGAAGGTTTATAACTTTTATTTTGGTCATTTGTTCATCCGGTACAGTGGTAGTAATATTATTCACAAATCCTATATATTGCTACTATAGTTTCATGAAACAATATAAGAGAGAGATTTTGTACATCTTCAGAAGTTAAAAACTTTGTAGTTGAAAGTTTTAAATTTTTAATTAATTTACTATTTCAAGATGTGATTTGTATTTCTCTTTGTTGACTTTTTGCTCCAGCACTTGGCAAACTATGATTTTGCCATCAACAAAAAAATACACACGGCAAAATACTGTTTTGCCTTCGGTAAAAAAAGCACACGGCAAAAAAGTTCTTTGTTGTGTGCCAAAACCGAAACACTCGGCAAATCAATTTTTTTTGTCATGTGCCTTTTTTTGCCGTCGGTAAAATAGTTTTTTGTCGAGTGTTTTTTTTTCGCCAAAACACTCGGCAAACTTCTTTACGCTGGATATTTACATGCCACATCCTTCTCCACGCTACAAGTTGTCTCCAACTCAGCTGTCATGTTTGGTTCGGATTCAGTCGACATCCCTGCACGGTTTCGACGATATCTCCCTTGCCCGACATCGAAACGAGGCGTATAAGGATGTGTTGGAAAGGGGACAACGACGCCGTCGTTTTGGTTCTGATCCAAGCTCCAAAAGGTTCGTGGATCATGTTGTGTGACCACGACAAGGTGCTGTGTCACCTACTTTTGGGCCAACTTGGCGTTGTATCGAATGGGGCCTTCAGCCCAAGTTGTGAGCGCCCCTCCCTAGGTCGCCCCAACCGTAGGTCGTCCTTTAGCCATAAAACTCAGTCGCTGCCGCCGTTTATTAGAGTCGGGTTTTGTTTATTGAGTTGTGACTTCCGTCAAAGATTAAACTTTCATCATAGACACTAAACGTCAAGTTCTTTTGCTGTGATTCCGGGGCCCGTTCTTGTTTGTCACCACTATGTCGATTAGTCCTTTTGTGATCAGAACTTGAACCCATTCATATTTCGCTTCAATCCATATCTGCAATTTTATCAGATTGCGTGTTTTCACTTTCTTGCTTGTGTTCTCGATTCGCTTGCAGGGAAAGTCAATCAAGTTGTGCTTGGTTGATAACCAGCGGAGCAGTGGTGTAACGGTTGCGGGGACCGAATCGTGTTGATTCGAAGCCAAGATCTCCAACGTCACGTCGCCACCAATCAACTTATCTTCTACCTCCCGGAAGATCGGACCATCACCTATCAAGAATGCACTCGGCAAACCCCCAAACACTCAGCAATCAGCCGGTTTCCAGTAGTGAAAGCTCGGCCAGCTGCTCCAGGATGAGTACACCCGCAGATGGGCGTCAAGAAGGAAAGCAAGTTCCTCATAACATGGGAGCTCGAGAGCATGCACGCCGCCCTCCGCACCGTCGGCGAAGTGCCAGGATCCTTGCTGGACGTTCAGCACGGCCGGCCGGGATGCCTGCTGCATACTATATGCAATAGTTGGATAGAGATTGAAGAAGTTGAGCCACGACTGCTGTTTATCTTCGCCACTAGGCCATCATTGGTCACGTATGTAATTGTGTAGCATCCATAAACTAAGTTAATTTGGGTGGAAGATATTCGTCGTGTGTTCACGCGTGCATCAATCTCGTGACAATGCAAAGCTGACAACATGAACCATAAATTAATGCGACCTTAGAACTGGTGGAGCGGTAGGTCTGGGATTAGTATATTAATTACTTGGGGCAGGAGCATTGACCAGACCTGGGATTCCTACAAGTGTATAATATACTGTATACACTTTTTTTTTTTGAAATGGAGTTACACGAGTACTCTATATACTAGCTAGCCACCATCAGCTTCCTCATCATCTCCATTGCAAAGGTCGTAGCCGTGGTTTCTTTGAGAGTTGAGATCAACAAAAAGAGGAATCATATGGGAGGGGCTACAAGGCCGGAAGAACTGATAAATAGTCTCTTGAAGCTTCGGACGTCCACAAAGAACATTGCAAACGGTCTTGGGGTGCGGGCGTTGTTGTGGTCCACCGTCGTGCTCCTCGGCGGTTTCGTCACCGTCCTGCAGGTGAAGGAGTTCCGGGTTCTCACTGTAATGAGCTTCCTAATGGCGTCCAGGTAAGTTAAATTTCTCATCTCCGGAATAAAAACTTCTAGTTCACTTTACATCATGTTCAAGAGTTCTTGATTCACAACACATTTATTCAAAAGCACAACATCACGATAATCTTGGTTCTAGCTTGGTGCCTCGCATAGGCTGACTCAACACACGCCATTGCCATGGCCCAAGGCCTATCCATACAACTCAGCTCAACACAAGTACTCATTTCCCGATTCTAAAAAAAAAGTACTCATTTCCCCACCAGTTATGGTAGAGAGTGTATATAGCAGCGATTGGTCCGATGATAGGATGGCGAGGCCTTAGAACGTCTTTCCCCAGTCCGTCTTGGCTCCGTGGTGGATATTGTATCAAAATCGTGCTTGATGACCCAACCTAGCTTGCTCAACAAAGGCAATGGAGAGGTAGTGATAGTGCGCCGAAGCATGCATGGTTTTTGCGGCCAAATTAATAGTTGAAGCAATTGCTGACAAGTGTTGGGATAAATGGCAGCAGCAATACACCAATTAATCCCTCATCTTGTGATGAACAATAAGGAGAACATCTACCAACAGATATACAACGGAATAATAACAATCACATGCACAAAGACACAATGATTTACGTGGGAAAATCTCCTCAAGGTGAGGAGTAAAACCCACAGGAGGACCACTCCAAGCTTCCACTATAATCAACAAATGGTTACAAGGAGTCTTCTCTAGTACCTCTAGAGGATTACACCAGTAGCAACACATTCACCATAATGCAACTAGGCATTTGCAACAACAACAACCACCACTAGAAAGAGGAAACTCTAAAACAGAGAATACACAAATTCTATCCCCTTTGGTAATCAGTTAATATATCACAAACTACAGATCCGCTGTGCACAAATTTTGGTAGGATTGTGATTCCACGAGTCCTCTGACCACTGACAAAATTTCAGCTCAATCGGGCATTGTTTGACCATCCAAACAGATCATCTACCGAAACTGCTCTGTGCTGAAACTACAGTACCCCGAACTGACATACCGACATCCAAATCTGATGCTCTGCTGAACCGAACCACAAACCAACTGACCAGATCGTATAGTACCCTAAGTGAAGAATGAGATCACCAAGTTTGGCGCGAATCCAAGCACGTTTGAGCCTCTGATCACAGGCTTGAGTCAGATATGTCCGGAGCCACAAAATCTGGACATATTTGCTTCTCCTTCCTCTTCCTCTCCTCTCTTCGTTGTGTTGTGTGTGTGCTGCACTCCCTCACTCCCAAAGTGACGTCCAGCACTTGGGTGAGAATGGGGGCTAGGGTTTTCTTCTGCCTTTCACTCTCTTGGAGTGATCTCCACCATTGATTCAAGCACCCAATCAACAGTGCACAAGCACTTGGGCTTGTGGGCTGTTTTCTTCAAATTGTTGGGCTCCAAATCTTCGTCCAAGTGGAGGGATATCACAACAACAAGGTCATTCGGCATAGGGCACCGGCACCACGCGGAATCTACAACAACCAGAGTCTCAACCACCCCTTCTTCCCCACTAGCTCCCAACCACCTTCATCTCGAAAGCCACCTTGGTGTGCACGATGTGGCTGGAGAACCATCAACATGAAGCACTATGCATCATGCACCATCCATGAAGGCCCCTGCCCCCTCCCTAAATTAAATCTTGGGGAGGAAGCAGAGCGAGGTGGCAAAAGCCTTGCCCTTGGCTTACACTGTGTGTGGGAGCCGTGCCTCTGGGTAGCCCATGGTAAATCAGCTCCATCGTTATCCAATTCCAAGAAGTTGCTAAAACACATCTGCTTCGATAGCTCAACCTTTAGATCTATAAGGCCCAGCTTCAAATAGATGAAAATATGGGGTGTTAGGATTCAAGCACAAGAAAGACGAATGGTGGACGGTGGTGCCAAAGTGGCCACCGTTGTGAGGCTGGCTGGATGAGGGTGGAGGCTCGCTAGGGAGCACGGCGGGGCGGGGAGTGATGCAGTGGTTAGAACGTGGAGATGATGAATCAAACAAGAGGCACACAAACAAGACAGAAATCTAGATGGAATTGCAACTCACAAATTCCTTCGAGTAGTCACCAAGAATAGTGGTTGTATTATTCATGTCTCCCTCCTGAAATCAAGAGTCTTTACATATATAGAGACCACACTGGTCGATTGAACCAGTAGGTGAAAAGACTTATTAAAACTGAAACATTAACATAAGGCTCTTAAGCTCCTTATTTAATCAAATATATATTTAGGCCATTGGACTTTCATGCCGTTCTCAAAAATCAATTTGCAAGAGCGGATGATGCCACCGTCCGTGCTTACAAATGGTTCGGTTCAAAAAAATTTTGGACTCCAATAGTGGCAACATATATAAAAGAGAAGTACTTGCACCCGAACGTCCGACGTAAAAATTCCTGTCGGACGCTCCGTCACTGCACTGCAACATGAAAAATTAGCATCCGCGACATGGACAAAAGACATCTGCAACATGGAATAGTAACTTATGCAACATGCACGCAGAAATACATCTTTGGCATTCAATTCTAGGAGAAAATTACCACTGCAACATTCATCAATAGTAAAAGGATAGTCTTCATCAGTCAAAACGCATGGTACTGTAACATTCAAAACTCAAAATTGCAACATTTTCAAAAAACAACTGCAACATTAGAAAGTCTAATCCAACAAAACTAGCTTATAGTGGTATTTCAGTCCTGTAAGGAATCGGATGCTTGTAGCCCAACAGGGGGAGGGGTGAATTAGGCAACTTAAAAACTTAACCTATGGCTTCCACTACTTTGCATAAAGTAAACTAGATCATTTCTATCTAGATGTGCAATCTAAGGTTGATCTAGTGTGAAACCTTCATCCCAAAATAAGTTTTGAAACCTATAGCCAATCCTTGCATGGTACTACTCTAAGAAAGTAAAGGCAAGCAAGAATTGAAAGAATGTAATGCAGAATCATAAAGAGGGATGAGAGGAAGCAAACTCTTGACACGCGATTTATCCCGTGGTATTGGTAGGCACTAAGCCACCCCTAGTCCAAGTTGTTGAAGCACTCCACACAAGAGTATTGCTTCCCGGTCACCAAGTCTCTCCCAACTTGCCATAAAGGCACTCGTCAAGCTCCCTTGGTCACTTTGATGCCGCCTCCACTAAGGAGCTTCTCCACCAAGGAAGGGGGTCTCCATGTCCCCCGCACAAAGTGTCCTCGCCGCTCCACACCAAGCTGGAGGGTCGAAGATGATTGCCGGTGAGCCACTTAGGACCTAAGGCTTCCAGCGCACCTTGTACAACTTACACTCAAGAATCACCTCACAAGGTAGGCACACCTTGCACTTACTTAGCTCTAAGCTAAGTCTAGCACTAAGCACACACACAAAGCACAAAAATTTGTACCATCAGATGAACTGATGCTCCCCTTTTCACAGGCATCGGTTCATCCGGTGCCCCTCCATGTCATATAGCTGTTGCAAATCTGCTGACATAATTCATCCAACGCATACACCGACGGTGCATCGGTTCATACGATGCTGAAGGACATGAGCTTCGAACGTCTCTGTATGAAATGCACATAAACATCGGATGAACCGCTGTCTGGACCATCGGTTCATACGATGCTTAAGGCTTCTGAGCCAAATCCTTTCTGTCTTGCTTCTTCAATCCATCGGATAGACCGATGGTTGAACCACCTAGACCGTCGGTTCATCCGGTGCTACTGACTTTTACTGCTTCATCTCTTCCATTCATCCGACGCATGTAGAAATTGGACCGTCGGATCATCCGATGGTGTCTTTTTGCTATTTTCTTTGCGTCTTCAACTTGCCATCACTTGAACTTAACATGCCACTCTTTGATCTCGATGACACCTCCGTCTTGCAAAAATAGGATAGAAACAACCTTTTATCTACCAAGTAATGCTCTCTCGTATACTCCTCGAATAGCTTAATGCCAAGGTCTGGTAGGTCAGCCGTGATAGCGAGATGTTCTTCCCCAGTGGAGTCGCCAATTTGTTGACGCCTTTTTCGGGGCCAACAACACGCAGAGGAGTTCCTTGTTGCCCCTCTGCGTAGGCACCTTGAAACTGACGCAAACCAACAAATGCTGACCCGGGGGGAACCTTATGGGGGCAAGCGCACCTTGGGTTGTTCTAGGGTCGGCAGACCACCTAGAATGTCCTCAAATGCCATGGAGACGAGAGAAGAACAACATGGCAGAGTTGGATGAGTTTGGTAAAGAAGAAAAGTAAAGGCAAAAGGATAAAAGATAAATTTGATAGATTCAATTGTGATACCCTCAATCGGCCGTGGCCCTTTATATTTATAGAGTGGGGAGGTCTTGCTCCAAACAAGGTTGAAACCCTAACAAATACAACTTCTACACTGATTCTTTAGACCGACGCCGGTCTGACCATTCGGGCCCACCGATCTGACCGGTCTGCTCGAGGTGCAGAACTTCTCGAATCCATATCTCTCTCATCCGAAGTTCGAATATGACGTTTTATATATGAATCTTGATCTACTCGACGAGATCTATCGAATGGTGAAGTCGAAATTGCCTTTTGAGCAACTTGACCTGACCATTCTGACCGGTTTGGGCAATCGATTGGACAGGTCTGCCCGAACCTGCCAATTTTGCGTGCGAACGGACGGCTTTGGCACACAGTGGGAGCTGCAAGGCTATGCTCACAGCATCACGGAGGCCAGGGTTCGCAGCGGCAGCCCAGACCAAGTTGTGTGGCGGTGGGGTATGGCCTGGGGAGCGACGGGCAGCCGGGGGTGCAGCTCAACCCGCGGACCAGCTGTGGGAGGATTTGACACGGCTCGCGGCGACCGGCGACTAGGGTTCGGAAGCGGCGCAACTACGGTGAGCCACATCGAAGCGAGCAAGCTGCTGGGCGTGGTGCCAATCCAAGGTTGGACGTGGAGGCCAGATCGAGAGGTGGCGGCAAGAGTGAGGCAGCCAGTGGGTGCGACGGCTAGCAACCCAGCACCAACGTCGTTGCGGCGAGCCGGATGTGGGACAGGCGGCGTGAAGCTCATGCAGTAGCTGGCGCGGCAGCCGACGGCTTTTATTTTATTTTTTAAATCGGTTTCGAGGGGCGGGTAAGGGCATGACACGCCCCAGCAAACAACTATTCTAGCTGCGAAAAGCAGGGGCAGGCGGGACGTCCGACCCTGCAAATACCATTTCACCCGATCCTGGAAACCTTGTGGTAGTGATTGGATTATTCTAGTTTGGACTTAAACTTTGCTCCAACTAACATGATCCTTTCCTCTAGATAAGAGATACTCTTTCCGTTCTAAACAACAAGTCATTCCAACTTTAATGGAGAGTCAAACCACTTTATGTTTGACCTAATTTATAGAGAGGCACAAAGATTTACGGCACCAAATAGATATACTATAAAAATATATTTAATAAAAAACTAATAGATGTTTGAGAAAACAAGCCATTTAGCTACTGGAAGTCAGATCGATATTTTATCCATGTGGATTGTGTATATATGCATCACTCTTTCATTTTACTCAACATGTAAAGGTAAAGGAAGTTAAGGATTAGCAGAGACGCGCGGTCACTGTAAGTTAAGAAGAGGTGAAATGATACATTGGAGTCTGAATGGAACAACTGATGAAAGGCACTGCTTGCTTGCTACGGAGTAGTGTGTGCTAGCTGCAATCTGGACGAACTGATGTGCACACAGGAAGTAGGGCCTAGTGATGCTGAAATCAGAGTAAAATGACCCTAGGTAGGAGGAGGAACAGTAGTAAGAGAGATATAGGGGCTGCACAGTGACAGGGCGTGTGTCCACATGCATTGCTATGCAGACTGCAGACGTGGATGGATGAGGAGGTTGTGGTGGTGGGCTGGTGGCACGCCACGCATAAACGCATTGCAGGGTCCAGAGCGTGCGTGAGGCCTCCACACGCCAACGGCCGACCTCGCCACCCTCAGCGCCAAGCTCGCCGGCCTTCGACTCGGTCGCGCTCCCGATTCCGGCCACCTCCGGTGGAGCCCGGAGAAAGCTTTCTGTGCCGGCGCAGTCTACAAGATGCTGAAGCAAACCGGCTGCTCGGTGCTGCTTGCGGAAGTCAACTGGGACAACTTTGCCCCCGTCAAGGTGCAGGTGTTCTTCTGGGTCCTCAGACACGGCAATACCCGGACGCGAAGCTTCCTGCATCGCAATGGTGTGCTCGAGATCGACCGCTGCCCCTTCTGCCTTGACACGTCCGAAGACACCGACCACCTCTTCTTCCAGTGTCCTCGCGCCGCCGCATTCTGGACGCACGTCTGCCTCGGCGTGTCCCCGCCCCGCAACGTCGAAGAGCTCGTGGCGTGCGTGCCACTCCCCCATGGACAGCTGCGCAACACCGCCGTCCTCCTCCTTCTCTGGATCATTTGGAAAAGCCGCAACAAGATGGTCTTTGATTCCCACGACCAAGACACTTGTCGGCGCTGAATGCGGCTGCAGTGTCGCATGCCCAGCTGTGGGTAGTCCGGGCGCCCCGCCGCCTAGACTGTGCCCCGCTGGACCTTTGGTGCTCCGATGTCTCTTTGTAAACCTCTGTTTAGTTGGCATCTCCCCTTCCCCCTCTCTCCCTTGTCGCGCCGTGCCGGCGATGTAACACCAAAACAGGGCTTTGCCCCTTTTCAATGAAGTTCAGGTGGACGATCTCCGCCCACCGTTAACACCTAAAAAAAACATGGGTAAGTCTGACGATGGTGAATTGGTGACTATAGAGTAAGGATCACCCTCGATCGAGGAACCACCTCAACAGTCATCACTAGACCATTCTTCTCCCTAGCAGCTTAATCCCAAAATTTTCCTCGGTTTTACTCGTCATGTGTGCATGTATACGGATATGCATATGTGTTGACACAAAAAGCGTGCCAAAAGATATAGTGAGCGCTCGACATGCACTCGTGCATCCCGTGAAGGCTCGCCTTGCCATGCGTTTGCAGAAACCGAGTGCTCCCGGTTTCAAAAGAAATCGGAAGTTCCTGTAGTCATTCTAGGGTTCCCTTACAAAATCTTGAAAAGCTGGCCCAATTAAGAGGTATAACTATCACGGAATTGGCTATTTTGGCCTTTATCTTGGAGCGTTCCAAATTTGAGTGCCAGCGATATGTATATTTGTATGTATACGTGTGCGTGTCTATAGATAGATGTGTACGCGCGTCCGATCCCTCGCTGACCCAAACATGGTACGTACGTACACAGGATGTTGGACTTTATGGACAAGGATGTTTTTGGCAATGTCGAAGGGCTGCTGCCCACAAATTCGATTTATGTGGAAGAGAAACGTATCCTAGGTATGTCATCTCACGTAAGGCTGTCTCTATACATCTTCCGTGCAGCGCATTAGGCGGTGGGCCCAGCAACACAGACAAGATAAAAAAAGAAAGCAATGCAACGCGTTAGCGTAATGGTGCAAGTAGGAAGTTTGGCACACGTTTCTACTTTTGCGCAAAAACAAGTTTTAAATAAAAAATATGTAGCTCCCAAAATTAAATCAAGTGCTCAAATCAAATTTTGATTGAACCATGGTATTCCTTATAACGAGATCTACTAAATAAGATCACACTTCTTGACCATATTTTAAATCAAATTATTTTTTGCACGTGCTTAAAAATGTTAGTCGGTTCCTTTTGTAGAAATCAATAAAATGTTGCTATAGTCCAAAATGTTGGCTCAGTTCAAAAAATGAAGTGTTGGTCAAAATCAACAAAAATGTTGGTGTATACAAAAAATGTTGGCTTGGTTTCAAATGAAATGTTGGTCAAAATCAGTGGTGTATTCGAAAAATGCAAAAACAATTTTGATATGGTCAAGGAAATCTTGTTTTAGGCCTTGTTTAATTCGTTGCGAAACTTTAAAAAATTTTACTGTAGCAATTGTAAATCGAAAATTAGGAAGACCAAACATGATCTAATTATAAAACTAATTACACGGATGAACAAAAAATCATGAGATGAATCTATTAAACCTTAATTCATCATTAAAGATAGTTTATTTAGCACGATTATGTCTAATCATGACTTAATTATATTTAATAGATTCATCCCTCAATTGCACTGGACGTTATGGAATGAGTTTTGTAATTAATGCATATTTAAGAGCACGTCCAACAGTTTGCCAAATCCGGTTGGCATCTTTGATTTTGGGCAAAAATATTGAAAAAACTCCTCCAACAGTTTGGCAAAGGACTTGCAATTTCTAATGACGGATTAATTAGGCTTAATGGATCCATCTCGTGATTTTTAGTCCATTCGTGTAATTTGTAATTAGTCTACGTTTAATACTCCTAATAAACCTTGAAAAGGAACCCAAAAATTTCACCGAACTAGTTACTATCCATAGATTCGATGTGGAGGCTAAATAGTGAAAAGTTGTGAAACTTGGCACAACTGAACAAAGTCTCGTAGATCCGGTTCATTTGACATTTGATTTGAATATTTAATTTGGAATCTACGCCTTTTTTTTCTTCTAGTGAAGAAAAAAATGTGCCAGCTGATGCTCTGCCTTTTTTATTTATTTGTATCTGCTTTGTTGCAATGTGCCTTGGGTCTCAAAAGCTGAACGGAAGCTTTACATGAGTCCTCGTCGTGGGATGCAGATCGAACGGCGTAGGCACTCCTACCTCTCTCTGAGGTAGCCTAGAACGTTTATGGGCACTCACAATGAGTAGCTCTCTAAGTTGGTCCATGCCAACTAAAGAGAGTGTATTATGTGAGATCCTTTAGGCATAGTATCTTTCTCTTAACTATATTTCTTCTTCTCGCCCGTTCCCGGAGAATTAAGGCGACATCATTAGTGATGGCCACAAAACAACTCTGAAGGGTACTCTCCGCAAGGATTCTACCGTGTTCCCCACAAAGACAATATGGCAACGTACGACCCTACAAGAAGGCCCAACGACCAATCATGGATGCTTTTGTCAGGTCTCTTGTGATGTACTGCTAGGTGACATGCCCACCCGGATGGTGTTCAGCAGTGGCAACCGGTGGGAGCACCGGAGTCCCGGACCTACGTAAATCTCCAGCACCCAGGCAAAATGGGTAGTCCATTGGGGTAGGATGTCCACGCTCCTCGTCGCCTGGGAACAAAGTGGACTGCGATGTCAATGTTTGTTCGCCAATCGGCAGATGGCAGCTCGGTGGGGCGTCTATTGGAGCATGTAGTGCCAACTATTCTACATACAAGCCATATTTGTAGTTTGTCTTGCTCCAATGTCTCATCCAAGCTCAAGCTGCAGCCAAAGCTAGATGTGCTACGTGACTACTGACAGTAAGAGAAGCTGGTTACAATACACTGGATAAACATAAAATGATAGTAGCTAGGAGTGTCAACACATATATGTCCTATGGCTGGCTATAAACACGTCCCACATGAACTTATTACCATAATGGTATGAATCTCACACGCTCCTTTTATCATTCGATTTGTGCATGCAAGAGACAAAATGGTGTGATGATCAGTGTAGAGGTTCTGCTGTCTTCTATTTTGTGTGTTGGCCTGACGACACATGCAACCAACCTACTTTGGATCACGAAAGAAATGCTAAAATTTCAATCTCCAACACCAAATACACAGGACAACCATTCATTTCAATATTTCTTCCTTCTAATCGATAATCATAGGTGCCATTATGGAGTTCCTGAGTATTTCTGTTATATGCAAAACAGCTATAGCCGCGGTGTATGAGCTAGAGATAAAATCATATCCAAACACTGTACCAGCATTGCTATTGCAGCTCATTTGTAACAAGCACTATTTTCTTTGTATGGACAAATCACCAAAATGGTTGATTTTTTGGGCAGGGGGGTTGGGAGAAAGAATGGGTAACATTATGCTGAATGGGGGAGATATATATATCAAAACAGAATTACATTGTCTTAATTACGAAAACTCAAAACAACCTACAATTTGGAATGGAGAGAGTAATTGTTAAGACATCTGATAATAATGGCATCTGCATATCATACCATATCAACCTAGTCTTCAGGAAAAAAAATTTAGTTATCGGAATGGTTGCTTGGCATAGAACACAAATTCAACTGATGAAACACCGGCCATCACGTTGCAATGACTGAACCTCTTTGACAATTCAATTGGGAATTACTAGTCCAGCCACCATGTGTACCTCTGTATTCCCGAGAATACCCTACAATTTTTACAGAAGAACAAATATAATTTGGCATTGGGGTAGTTGGAGACAGCTTCAACGGGAACAATGGTGGCGGGGTGTCCTCCTCGTCCTCCTCCTTATCCGCACACAAGATGCCGGCGGGTGTCCGTCGATCAAGAAAGTTCTTTGGGTGACTTAGTATGTAGGCCTTCGCCACTCGATAGAGTCTATGGGCCACAACCATCTTGCAGCACATATTGATGGGAGGTCAATAGGAGCAATTGAGGAACCGGTTATTCTATAGCCAAGCTATATTTGTGATTTAAATTTGTGTTACTCCCATCCAATGACTCATCTAAGATCACGCAGCGACATATGTCAGTTCGCCACTCGGCAGATGGCAACTTGGTGCACGTGGGGGTGTCTATGAGCATCCGCAATATATAGTTACAGAGAGCACCCGGTACATGTCAACTAAAAAGAGTATTATGTAAGATGCTTTAGGCATAGGGATCTTCCCGTTAACTATATTCCTTGTCCCCTGAGAATTACGGCGAGATCATTATTAGTGGTGGCCAAAAGCCCCGATAATGGCGACCTCTCAGCAAGGATGCTTTTGTCAGGTCGCTTGTGATGTACTGCTAGGTGATTGGATTCATGCCCATTCGGATGGTGTTCAGCACTGGTGGGAGCACCGAACCTACATCTCCACCAAAACCGGGCAAACGGGAAGTCCATTGGGGCAGGTTCCTTGTCGCCTAGGAATGAAGTGGACGACGTACCTCCATTCTTCGAAGCCAACGCCCAAACAATGCTTATCCAAGCTCGAGTGGCCACCGATGTTCGTTTGCCACTCGGCAGGTGGCAGCTCAGTGGGGTGTCTATTTTGGAGCATTATGCAGTGCCAACAATTCTACAGACAAGCCATACTTGTGGTTTGTCTTGCTCCAATGTCTCATCCAAGCTCAAGCTGCAGCCACAGCTGTGCTACGTGACTCCAGACAGTAAGATGCTGGCTACAATACACTAGATAAACAGAATTAAGTAGGAGTGCCTACATATATGTCCTATGGCTGGCTATAAACACGTCCCACATGAACTTTACCATAATAGTGTGAATCTCACACGCTCCTTTTATCATTTGATTTGTGGATGCACAAGACAAAATAGTGTGACCAGTATAGATATTTTGATTTCTATTTTGTGTGGAACAATTGGCCTCACACACACCAACTTTGGCTCACGAAAGAAATGCTAAAATTTCAATCTAAAACGCCAAACACACAAGACAACCATTCATTTAAATTTCTTCCTTATGATTCAATAATCATAGGCGCCATTTATGGAGTCCCTGAGTATTCAATATTATGCAAGACAGCTATAGCCATGCCGTATGAGCTAGAGATAAAATCATATCCAAACACTGTTCCAGCAGTGCTATTGCAGCTCATTTGTAACAAGCACTATTTTCTTTGTACGGACAAAATCACTAAAATGGTTGATTCTGTTGGGCAGGGGAGTTGGGAGAAAGAATGGGTAATATTATGCTGAATGGGCGGGATACATCAGAACAGAATTACATTGTCTTAATTAAGAAAAACTGCTGATGGCATATGTTGTTTTTCATATATCTTGTATTGAGTACAATGGTTTTTCTATGTAATGCAGAATTACAAGTTTCCGTGGAAATATCTCAAAATTCCGAAGTTTACAACCAACAATAGTAATTAGTTGTGACTCTTATGATCTAGGCTAAAACCTGAAAGCTTAAAAAAAAGAGTCGATCTTTCTGATAAATATATGTGAAGCTGTCAAGCTACAATTTAAACTGGAAATTGTATTTGCCCATAGGGAACTTCAAATTTCTTGTAGTTTTGACGTCCAGATTCAACCTCTGCTGACCTTGTATTTCATTATTTGGAAGTTGGAATTTCCAGTCAAAGATACTAGAAATCTGAAGTACTGGGGAAAAAAATGCAAAGTCACTCTATGCCTCAATAAATCCTGAACACTAGGGTCTTGAGCTGAATGTGATTCATGCAAATTGTTAAGGCATCTGATAACAGTGGCCTCTGCATATCAGAATTTCAGAACCTATATATCAACCTAGTCTTCAGGAAAGAAATTTAGTTTTGGAATGGTTGGTTGGCATAGGACACAAATTCAGTGGATGCAACCGGCCATGACGTTGCAACGACTGAAGCTATTTGCAGACAAGTCAAAAAAAAAAACCCCCAAACTCATGCAGTATGCAATAGTTACCACAAGGGAATTGCCCCAGTTTTGCACTTGACTGTGCTGCAGAAACAAACTTCCCTGTCTCCCTCCCACATGACTTGCAAATGATGATATAATCCCAAGTGATCTGCACTGATTTATTTATGCATGAGGGGAAAAAACAACCAACTTAATACTAACCCAACAATTGAAAGATTCAAAAACATCCCAAAAATCCCCAAAGCTAGACTAAGCCTGCAGCATTCCAGAATATCCAACAAATACCACCTGGATCCCAGAATATCGAAGAAGTCTATAAACTTTTGTTAAGAAACACACTCCCCTTAACCAGAAGAAAAAAAACAAAGCATGGGCCCTGTCTCTCTATCTGAAAATAGAAGATACATGCATGCACACAAATCTGGACCGGGACAAACTAAGAGAGCCTGCTAATTACTCCAATGATAACCAGGTAAGAAATGGGAATGAGCACCTCAAGTACCACTTCTCTGATAAAATTTAGCACTTTTACATATTCCAGGAGAGACACCAAATGTATAACAACAAACTCTGCCGACAGAGACTAGACAAGTTTAGGGAAGACAATATAGCCCAACCAGTGGGAGGAAATCAGGCCCACCTGTCAAACCTTACAAAGGGGTCAGCTGTTGATAAATCATGCACTTGCTCAGACCAGATTTGTTGAATCGACAAAATCTGAGAAAGATGATGCACAAATTCAAACCGTGCACCCTTAGAAGCTCTACTTTTGATCTGGAGCAAAATTTGTTGTTTTGCAATCCATGCCTTGTCATCATTTCTAACATGTACTTGAAACACCATTGATTCGAGGACTCTTGCGTTCAATACAAAGAACTTGGCAAAGTTAACATGTGCTATGCTGTCTTGATAGTCTGTCATCACAATTTTCTTTAAACGAATGCCAAGGGTATTGGCAAGGTTCCAGCATGCATTTGTTTCCGCTGACTTTGTTGGGGTGGAAAAGAAAAACAAACATAAAAATGGTTACAACCTAGCTATAGAATAAGTATCGATGCAATCGCAAATGACAGAACAGTGCAAATAATGGGAAACTCTATTGCAGAGTATGTGTAGTCAGTAGTCACCTCGATGTAATGATTCGACGTCTTGATGTACAGGTTCTCCAAGCACGGAAAGCATTTCATGAAGTCAATGACCACATTCAAACTAAGATTGCTAAGTGTTAAAACCTTCACACTGGGCATCGGCATCATCGAGTTAACAACAAACGATCCCTGCATTGAGAGCACATAATACTAAGGTCACCATCATGATTACACAAAGGGACTTGGATTGGCTCATGAATGTGAAAGTGAGAAAGGATGCAGAGATACCCGGAAAATTGTGGTGCCAAACTCGAGTCTTGGCCGACCTACAAAAGGAAGTTGCCCCAAAACATACAATTTTGGTGCCGAGATTACTGAGATGACCATTTCATTGCTCAAGTGTTGTCCACAAAGAAGCAGTCTTTCTAGACACCGGGCATCCGCAATGATGAATTGCTGTACTTTGATGCCTCCGCAAGAATGGAGCAGCCCGATGCTTCTAATGGTACTGGACACGATTCTGATGCAAGAGCAGCCGATGCTCTCGGTTAGCATCAAGCTCTGCAGGGCAGGACAGCCGACAAGCAAGGTATACAGAGAGCTCTCCGAGATACGGACATTCAAAAGGCTCAGCTGCTCGAGAAGCGGCAAGCTGAGCGTGGCGTTCCCGTCGTCCGGGAAACTGCAGCCGCCGAAGCTGGCGACGCGAAGGGTGGACGAGAAGCGGCGCACCGATGCAGGCGGCGGCTGCATCGGTCTCCAGGAGCACAAGTCGTAGTGGAACTCGAGCTCCCCGAGGCCGTGGAGGGCGGGAGACCGGAGCCAGCCGTCCAGCGTCGCGGCGGCGTGCGCGTCGCCTTCGAAGTAGCGCCTGGGGACGGAGAGGCGGCGGCCGGGGCCGGGGTGCGAGGAGAGGATACCTGAGATTTCGTCCAGTCGGATGAGGCGCCAGGCAGCGCCGGGATCTTGGTCGAGGTCGAGGCTCAGAGGAACGGAGCGCCACAGGCGGCGCCACTGGGAGGCGATGGCCTGCGCGCGGCCGCCGTCCTTGGTGGGGAGGCGGGAGACGATGTCGCCGAGGACGCCGTCGGGGAGGCGGCGAAAGGGATCCTCTTGTTCCAGCCTACTCTCCTTGCCTCTGGAGACCGTCGCCATGGCAGCCGGCGGCGGCGGCCAGCGAGGGTTTGGTGTTGGGAAACGCCGGAATGGGGAGGAGCGAGGCAGCGAGCTATCAATGCGGGAAGGTGTCCGCTTGACTTCCGTTACCCAATTTTTATGGGCTGGATCAAAGAAGCCCAATTGCATACAAAGCCGGCCCATTTAGAGAAGGTTGTAAAAATTCTGCTGAGAGAGAGAGAGAGAGCCGGGAATCTGATTGACTGCAGGACTTGTGCATTTGGTACAAAAAAATGCACCACAAAGTTAACTTTGAAACAAAAACAAATGCAAGTCACACTATGCCTCGATAAATTGTGAACACACTAGGGTCTTGAGCTGGATGTTAATTGTTAAATCATCTGACACTGGCGCTTGCATTCAGCACCTACTAGTCTTCAGGACAAAAACTCAATTCCGAGCATGTGTGCTCGGCATGGGATAAAATTCAGTTGATGCAACTGGGCATTGGCCATTCACATAGTAACGACTAACGACTGAACATCTTGCAGACAAGTGAAAAAAAACTGCTCCAATGAGAATATTTAAGTCTTCAAGCTGATGCAGTATTACAAGTCAAACTATTTTCTGAACACTTTGACTGTGTGGTACAGAAACAAACTTCCCTGTCTCCCACCCTCTGTCTCTGACATACAAATGATATGGTTACAGATCCAAACATGTGTTGCCTCAATTTATTTACTATGCATGAAGAAATGGAATGAGGTCCATAGATTTCTACCACTCTCCTAAATAAAACAAAGCATGGCCTCTGTTACTTTATCTAAAGTAAAAGATACATGCACACAAATCTGGACAGGGATAAACTATGAAACCATGTGAATTGTGGGCATACTTTTTTTTTAGGTAATGTGTTATTCAGTACAAAACAAGAGTTCTCCATTTATGAACATGGCAAATGGTTCAGGGAGAGAAGTCCAATGGAAAATGCAGAAATAAGCAGATAGCTTCCATAACATCAGATGAAGCAACCCAAGAATGATATCCTCATGTTATCATCAAAAGGATTTCTTTTTTGCAAGGATGCAAAAAAAAAAAAAAGATTAGACAGTGAACTGGTAGACTATGCAAACATTCCAATGATAACCAGGTACAAATAGCAATGAACACCTCAAGTACCAAATCCCCAGTTAAAACAAGATTTAGCACCTTGTCTGTTGACAAATTACAATATTCCATGAAAGAGATAACAGATGTCTAAACATTGCAAACAAGTGACCAATCAATAAGAATAAGGAGAGCAGTTCCACTTGTCAAACCCTACAAAGGGATCAGCAGTTGACAAATCGTGTACTTGGTCAGACCAGATATATTCAAGAGTCGAAGGCCAACCAAAATGGTGCACAAAATCAAAATGTGCGCCCTTTGAAGTTCTGTTTTCAATCTGGAGCAATGTATGTTGTCTTTCAATCCAGGCTTTGTCATGAGAATTTCTGACATCTACTTCAAGCACCATTGATTCGAGGAGTCCAGCATTCAACACAAAGAACTTAGCAAAGTTAACATGTGCCTTATTGCCTGCATAAGTTGTCACCACAATTTTCTTTAGGCGAATGTCAAGGGCACCAATAAGGTCCTTGTATTTACGACACCATGCATTTGTCACCCCTGACTTTCTGGACTGAAAAAGCAACATAACATAAAAAGAGTGTCAACCTAGCTTTAGAACAAGCATCAATGCAATAGTAAGCGAAAAAGGAATGCAAAGGGACACTATTATGGAGTATGTTTGGTCACCTGGATGTGGTCTTTCCTCAACTTGATGTACAGATTCTCCAAACAGGGAAAGCATTTCATAAAGTCAATGACCATATCCAAGCTAAGATTCATGTGTGTTAATGCTAAAACCTTCACACTAGTAACCACCATTGTTGAGGTAACAACACACGATCCCTGTGTTAGGTGTGAAATATTAACAGCAAAGCAAATTGGATCCTGACAAGAACGTGATAGTGCAAAGGATGCAGGGGTACCTGAAAAGCCGTGGCACCAAATTCCATCCTGAGCCCCGTAACAGGCAGCTGACCCAAAATCTCCAATTTTGGCGCTGAGATTACCGAGATGACCATTTCTTCACGAAAACATTGTCCAAAAAGAAGTAACCTTTCCAGACAGGGTGCGTCCTCAATTATGAGTTGTTCAAGCCTGTTCTCTCCCCAAAAACAATGCACACCGATGCTCCGAAGGGTACTGGACACAATTCTGATGTGAGTGCAGGAGCCGATACTCTCAGTTAGCATCAAGCTTTGCAGGACAGGGCAGCCGGCGAGCAAGGCATACAGAGATCTCTCCGAGATTCTCACATTCATAAGGGTCAGATGCTCAAGAAGTGGCAAGTGGAGAGCCCTGAGGTTCTCGTCCAGGAAACTGCAGCCACCGAAGGAGGCGACGCGAAGGGTGGACGAGAAGCGGTGGGCCGACGCAGGCAGCGGCGGCGGCGGCATTGGGCTCCCATCACGCAGGAACTTAAAGCCGTAGTGGAACTCGAGCTCCTGGAGGCTGTCGAGGGCGGGGGACCGGAGCCAGCCGTCGATTGTCGCGGCGGGGTGGGCGTCGTCGTCGAAGTAGCGGCTGGGGATGGAGAAGCGACGGCCGGGGCCCGGGTGCGAGGAGAGAATGCCGGAGAGCTCGGTGCCCCGGATGCTCCGTCCCTTGAAAGGGGGGCGGTCTTGGAGGTCGAGGTTGAGAGGAGCGGAGCGCCAGAGGTCTGCCATTTAGAGAAGGACCAAAATTTTCTGCAAATAAAAACTAGGTGCAGCTCTATATAAGAGGTCTGCCATTTTTGCACGTTCCTATTACATGTCCAAGTTACAATAGCAACATGACGAGCATGCATTTTGTGCCTGAAATGAGGACCATATCTTAGGCCCTGTTCTTTATAACAAAAAGGAACAGTGAAAAATACTATTCACCTATCACATCCATCACATCTTCTCTCGCAAGAAACACTATTTCAGCACTATTCATTTGCAACTTCACTATTCCTTTTCACCCAAAAGAACAGGCCCTTAACTGATATTGACATATTGTTGAGACAGCAATGCACAAATCTACAGCAGAACAACTACAGATCAAGTATGAATCAAACACCTAGGACAACTAGCAGACGTTGCTTGAGCAGTGTTCTGTTGAGTCCACCATACCATGTAAATGTGTGTTACAAGTGTGTGTTACAAGTTCAAGAGAAAAATGGAATAGCAAACAAACATACAGGAGACCGTTCAGGCAAAAATAATTTTGCAGTCTTCTGCATACCAATTAGGATTAGGATCTCATGCACTTCCACCTCGTGAAAAGAATGCTTAAACGTAAGAAAAGAAACAAGAAGCACTGCAAACATAGAATGGTGAATCTTAACAGTTTTAGAAGGATCTGACAACATTTTGATGTTCTCAGGCATTCCAAGTACATGTCATACATAAAACTATTAAAAAATACAATGTTAGCCCTTTAAGTGATTTGAAGTAGCACCTCAGTCTTCAGATGCATACACCACCTTTAAGATCAAGTATGAATCAAACACCTAGGACAACTAGCAGACGTTGCTTGAGTAGTGTTCTGTTGAGTTCCACCATACCATGTAAATGTGTGTTACAAGTGTGTGTTACAAGTTCAAGAGAAAAATGGAATAGCAAACAAACATACAGGAGACCGTTCAGGCAAAAATAATTTTGCAGTCTTCTGCATACCAATTAGGATTAGGATCTCATGCACTTCCACCTCGTGAAAAGAATGCTTAAACGTAAGAAAAGAAACATGAAGCACTGCAAACATAGAATGGTGAATCTTAACAGTTTTAGAAGGATCTGACAACATTTTGATGTTCTCAGGCATTCCAAGTACATGTCATACATAAAACTATTAAAAAAACAATGTTAGCCCTTTAAGTGATTTGAAGTAGCACCTCAGTCTTCAGATGCATACACCACCTTAAACATTCCGGTACACATAAAATTTCAGGCTTATTTCTGGTCTGGAGAAGTTCCGTAACATCTGGCACGATTCCTTGGCCAAGCTTTCACTGACTGAATGATCGAAAGTTACTGCCATCCTTTTTAGAGTTGTTGCCCAAGTGAATAGTCGCTTCACAAAGACTAGATCATGCTCTGACCCTCTGAACTTTTCGATTTCCACTTCATGGAGACAGTTCAACATGAGTTCATCAGTTTTCCAGTTTGATGGCTGACGACAAATGCAACCCTGTGCGCATTCATCTTGTGCCTGAAACCAGGAGCAAATTATCTTATTTAACTGGTGTTGTTGGATGACATAAAAAGAGAGGACTTCTTAAAAAAGACAAAAAAGGAGGGGAAACTAAAAATTTATCAGATTGCCTGCAGTCCTGGACACTTAGAAGGTAATGCCATCAAGACATCAACATCATCCACAAAATGATTCTACTAGAAAATTAGGAAGCCAACTGATTGCAGAATCATCACTATTCCGTGCTACGAGATTGGTATGATGGACACGAATATCAATAAGGGGAAATATCATGTGCTGAAGGTACTTGAACAAACTCCATGAGAGGAACCACTGGATCCAAAATTGGTAGCCTCGATGGTCCGCTTTTTATGTTGGACTTGCTTCAAGAATATTTCAATTTGCAAAAAGCCCCAGCTTCTTCACCAGAACAATGCAATCCCACATCTCTACACAGTGATCCCACAGAAAGGATGAGCTAGAGTTAGGCTATCGCAATTCACACAACTGGACCGCTCCTGAATGGTGCCCCATCTTTGATCTGGTACTCACTATAACCACTGACACCATTTCTCCCAATTTACCCCATCAAAGTAGTTTGTGTACATGTTCACAGATATTTCCCAGTTAATAAAATTCCACAAATCCTTGAGCATTGTGATATCAATATGACATATTCAATAAGATTTTCAATTAACCCTTAGTGCTTAAGTTATAACTTATTAATTGCAAGTATGGAACATTCTAGAGATTACATGCCCAGGGCTTACAAGCTACTATCTGTTGGTAACGCCTACTAGTGTTATATCAAGATAGAGTCTTCCATGCAACAACTGATATTTTTTTAAAACAAAGATGAACAGCAATTCAAAAACAGCAGTTATTTGCAACCATACATCAAAGTGTTGCTATTAGGGCTTTTAGGAGATACCAGCCATTTTTAGCACAGAATGAACAATTTAGGAACTATAAAAGAAATATGCAACCAATGGTTAGAGCCACCAGTAGCTAGCAGATGATGCCTTTGTGAATACAAGCACGTGGCACATGTTGCATTTTTGTTACTTCCCTGGTAACAGCGTATTTGATAGACAGAGTATAGCTTACCTCCAAGAAGAAACGATCAGATAAGTATATTGTAAGACGTTTTATACCAGGACGCATCCTGAGAATATGGAATGTGGCAGCCCCAAACGAATGTTGTTTTGCATTTAGGATAAGAAGTAAAGATGTAATGTCAGGAAGTATTGTCATGTCTTCCATCAAGTATTGAGGATCGTTATGAAAGCCCTGTGTGCCGATATAACGTCAGACAAAAGAATATTATATATGACAGCTTTTTTTAGGGTAAAGCGCCATAAACATCTAATGGTTTAATTAAGCAAAACCTATATAAGCTGGCCAATGGTCTTAGTATGCAGGACAAGATGGATGTTAAGCCAAGCTCAGTATTTTTTGTATGCCAATCTTGCCACTCAAGCCTAAAAAAACTGTACTGCTAGTTCTGTACAAAATGCTTTGGATCTCACATCTCATCACTGTCAGAAAAGACTGAAATGCGAGTGTGGTCAACAATATTGCAGGCACTTAAGCAAAGCGAAGCAATTGAGTGAGAATTTTTCATGGCTTCTCGCAGACAACAGCATCATCCAGAGAAATGTATATGACATGCCCTAATGGACAAGCAGTCCAACTTACATGATCAGGGCACTTGTTTCATGTCACACCCAAGCTATCTTTTAAGAAAACAAGACTTTAGTATGCCTAGTTACTTAAATGCCTAGGATCTTGCAGTCCACCTTAATTAGCATGACTTGATTTCCTCTGTCAATGCCACAGGCACAGGACACTAGGATAGATATTAGATAATCGTTTCTGATTCTTAATTAGGTGTGTTCTAAGTAAAACAATACACACAGTGACAGTTCAAAACAAGATTGGAAGTGAACTCACCAGCGCATAGCCCAGTGCGAGGGTAAGAGATTCAACGACCTTAAGATGCGACATGAGCATTAGACTTATGCGATTTTGTGCCAAGCTCTCTGGTCCACATCCATATGCAAAAAAGAATATGATCAGCGACCGGAGACATTCCATCTTGCCAAGATGTACAGATCTTGGATCACATGCATCCCACCACTTGAGAAACCTGAGCTGAGGAACTGAGATATCGACGACCACCAGTTGTTCAGTCCAATCACAAAATAAGCAGTACATAGATAACTCTTGGAGCAGCGCTGCCTTGATGGTGAGCTGCCGCAAGCCACACAACTTCTTGAGCACCACCATCTTGAGAGACTTTGAATGGATGGCGAGATTCTCCAGCCCTCGGGCGCCCTGTACGATGAGCTTCTGCAGGCACGGGAACCGCGGCGAGGAGACGTCTTCGCCGAAATCGCACGAGCCGTGGAAGCGGACACGACTCATGGATAGCTCGGTGAGCCGGGCGAAGACGCCGGCGGGCGGGACGGCGAGGCCGAGGAACCCTAGATCGAGCGAGATCGAGGTGGCCTTCTCGAAGCAGGGCAGCTCGAGGGAGCCTCTCTCCGTGACCTCCTCTCCGCCGCCATCGCCGACGGCGTCTCTCCGCGGATCCATGTCGACGAGGACGAGCTCGCCAGAGAGCCGGCGCGCGGCGGCGGGAAGCCAGGTCGATAGGGATTCGGCGGAGACGTCCCCCCGGCCGACGACGAGAAGGTAGCGGAGGGGAACCGCGGAGGCGGCGAGGGCGTCGCGGAAGCGGTGGGGCTCGGGGAAGGAGGTGAAGCGGAGCTCCGGTAGGAGCGCCCAGACGCGGCGCCAGCGGCGGGAGAGGACACTGGTCCGGGCGGCCTCGGCGGTGCGGAGGCGGAGCAGAATAAGGACGAGGACGTCGTCATGGAGCGCGCTGAGGCGGTCCTCCCCGACGGCGCCGCCGCAGGAGTGGGCCCGCGCGCACTCGGCGGTGATCTCCCCGCCGCTCTGCTGCTCCATGGAAATGGGGATTAGGGAGAGGGCTGTTTCGGAATTTTCAGTCTCACAAGTGACCCACCAGCATTTCAAAGTCAACCCAGGTCAATTCCGATTGAAGAATTTAATATTTTATATTTTCACAGGAGCGTCACATCGAAGCGAAAATACTCTGCTCCCTCCCTTTCAAATTACGAGTCAACCCAATTTTTGTTAAGAGTCAAATCATTGTATATTTAACCGAAGTTATATAGAGAATCAATAAGGTTTGTGGTACCAAATAGATTTCTTCAAATTTAACATTTATGAAGAAATTAATGGTACTTATTTGGTATCATGAATGTTAAATTCATTCATGAAGAAACTAATGGTACTTATTTGGTATCATGAATGTTAAATTTGATCAAATTTGCAATGTTTTGACTCTCCAAGGACGTTAGAATTACTTATAATTTCTAACTTATAATTTGGAAATGAGTGAGTAGTTTTCTAATACATTATGTCGTCATGTTATTTCATTTCATAGGTTCCATAATATTTACTTGTATAACATATCCTGATTGAAACTATTTGTACGAGGTTAAGACGACGACTACTACATCGGCTATCTTTTCAACGTTCTCTGCATCCTACTTGATCCATCATTCACGTCTGTATGAGATTCCATGGCTGATTACTCTTTTTTTTATATATATTTTGCTCCTCCCAAGACCAAACAAGATCCTCTACAGTTTGCCTCCCTACCGTTGAGTCAAAGGTAGAGACCGAACGACCGAGAAACTGGTCCCCCCCCCCGACTGGGTTACTATTCAAATCATAGGAACAATCCTTAAAAATTGGCATCATACCATAATCTACTAATATAATATAGCTCTACTCCTAAAAAGTGTCGAGAGTAGAGAAAATCACCGTCCTCCCTCCCCTCTGCTCGCGCGGGTCTGCCGAGCCACGACGCTAATCCCTCCGCGGGTCTGCCGAGGGCCCACGCCAGCCTTCCGTGCCGACGCCCTCCCCCCGATCCTTTCACGATGCAGTAGCAGTTCTAAAGAAAAACATCCCCGCAGAAGCCGCCGTCTCCTCCCGCGACCCTCTCTCCCATCGCAGCCATCGTCTCCTCCCGAGACCCCCTCTCCAATCGCCACAGCCGCCTGATCCATCACGTCCTCCCCCAACACCAATACTCGTCGTCCGCCGGAGCCGCTCCCTACGCCACACCCGCTCGCACCTCGCCGCCGCTCCTCGCACGGCCGCCGCCGCCTCCGGATCTATCGTGTCCTGCCCTAACGCCAACACCCACCGGACGCGGCCACCGTCCGCCGGAGCAGCTGTCGACGCCCACAGTCGCCGCCCCCTGCACCCGCGCTGTCGTCGTCGGGCGCCACCATCCGCCGGAGCCACCGCCAAGGCCCCCACCTGCCACCCGTGAGAGGGCCGTCCCTCGCTGCTGCCGTCGACGCCATCCCCCGCACCCACGTCGTCGTTGACGTCAGCAGCCATCCAACGATTTTCATGGCTGCCGAACTTGCCAAACGCCACCGTGGTACGTTCATGATTTCTTCAACGTTTCCAATTCATCCAGAAACTCTGTACAGAATATCCTGGAGCTCTGTTGGTTGGTCTTAACCACATCAAGGAACTGATTTTGTGAATGTTACAATACAGTCTTTAATGATGGCTGTTCCACTGATTTTGTGAATGTTTCAAAATGTTTCCTTGCCTTGAAGGGTATTTACAGTCCATCACATCAGTCCATCACATCCTTTTTCCAAAATCTAATAGTGGTTTATAAAGGAGGTGCCACTTTTTCTTTAGTATCTATGGATTGCCGCAAATGTTATTAGCTGTACATAGACTCAGCTAGATGACTGATCTGAATATAAGTACTACTCAACTACCTTTGCATATGTAGTCTTGATCACTGATTTGCAAATATTGCATGGTCAAAGTCTCTAATGCTTGATCAAGTAAGAATATAGTATGGCTACAAGCAATTTATTTTGAGCATCTGTTGATTTATAAAAGACTATAGTCTCTACATACTGCCTTCATTTGGAGTGATCTTCAGTAGTTCATAATATCTGTAAATATGGTGGCAACCTGAAGGAAAACATCTGTAAAATTTGGGATCTAATTAACTATAAATTTTAATGCATTTAATCTATACTATGTAGTTTTGGAACATTAGGGATGGCTCAGACAACAGCAGACAAGAGCCAATGTTGAAAAGCAGATAAAAGGTATGACCCTTCTAAATTTGCCAATGTTGTGTTACGCCAATTGTATTGGATTAATGTATCATATAGCTCAAGTCCTTGATCTTGTAGCATACTGTTCGAGATTAAAAAAAAGGGTTTATTCGATATATGCCATTACAACTTTCGCGTTTCGGAGATATGCCATTACAATTCACGTATTCGGAAATATGCCATTACAATTTCTTCTTTCCTTGAGATCTGCCATTTTGTACGTATTTGATGCCCTTGGACCCATTTGCAGGCACTGATTTTTTCGTATGGACAAGAATGCCCCCCTACATCTATACTCTTGGCTCACTGACTCGTGGGTCCCACATGTCATCCCTTTCCTCTCTCTCTTCTTCCCCAATCCTTCAAGTCGTTCCCGTTCTTCAGGTCGTTCACGGCATCGGCGCCGGCGCTCGCCTAGCTCGTGTGTTGGAGGCGTGAGCGGCGGAGGTGGTTCCGGAGGAGACGCCGGTGAGGCCAGCACCCGGCGGCGCCCATCAGCACGGGGCGGGGTTGTCGGACGCCACGGGAAGCCCTCCATCCCGATGCATCACGTACCGGCTCGTCAGAGGCGGCAGAGGCCTCGCCGAGCTTCAGGAGCCTACCATGGACGAGATCCCGGATCCACACACAGAGGGCTCGTCACCGCACGAGCTCTTTGCCACCATCCCTCTCTCGCCGGCGACCACCACCGCCCGCCGCCAACCGGAGGACCTCGTCGTGCCCGTCACTGGCGCCCTCGGCGGCAGTCGTGGCGGGGGATGGTGCACGCGTGCGAGCTCGGCAAGGACGGCGTCGCATCTTGACTGCGACGACCTCGGAGGGGGTGGCACGGGCGGGCGACCTCGGCTCGGACGGCTGCGCGTCCCGACGGCGGCGGCCTCGGAGGGGGGGTGGCGCGGGCGGGCGACCTCGGTTTGGACGGCGGCGCGCCCCGATGGTGATGACCACAGAGGGGATGGCGCGGGCGCCGTGTCGACCACCAGACGGCCACCATGCGTCGAGGGCGATTGGGGAGGGAAGGAGGAAGAAGGGAAAGAGGAAGGGGATGACACGTGGGACCCACGAGTCAGTGAGTGAAGAATAGAGATGTACGAGGGGCATTATTGTCCGTACGAAAATATCTGCGCCTGCAAATGGGTCCAAGGGCATCAAATACGTACAAAATGGCAGATCTCAAGGAAAGAAGAAATTGTAATGGCAGATTTCTGAATACGCGAATTGTAATGGCATATCTTCGAAACGCGAAAGTTGTAATGGCATGTATCGAATAAACCCTAAAAAAAACTGCAGAGGAAGTTTGGTTAACAAGAATAAAAAATAATTAGAATTGGATTTGTGTCCTGTAAAAACATATTGGGTGAGAGATTAAACCTGATATTCTTACAAGTGATTAATTTATTTCCTCCATGTGCTTGCAGATCATATGCCTAGAGGATGTTAATTTGATATATACAGATCAGCCATCGCAACGGATTCTGTAGTCTACCAACTAGCTGATTTCTTCTGAATGTTGGATCTTGTATGTGATTAAGGCAAGCCTATTCATGCTTTGAGACTCATAGTTTTTATAGTCACAAAAAACTCTGTAGACAACTACACATAGATCATTGGTCCATGCCTGAAGTTTTGCTTTAACCGTGGTGAACATTGAAATTCCAAAGCATGATAATAATACCGCATTTTAATTTTCAACATAACAGTGGGTGTAAAGAGTTAAAACTTAAAACTAAAAAGTAACCTATATTTGACCAGATATGAACTTTGCAACTTTCAGCTCCCAAGCATAGTAAACTTGAAGTCAAATGAAGCCTCACATTTTTCAACAGAATGTATTCATATGCCATTGTATGTTCTAATTATTTGGATAGCGCAGACTTTGTCTTGCACTCAACTCAAACATGAGTCGCCGCCTGAACCGGGTGGCAGTTCCTGCGCTCCCGCACGGCAGCCGACACGGTCTTTCAATCAGGTGCGTATTGATTATTAATTCCTCAACATTTTTGTGAATGTTATCTAATGTGCAAGCTTGATAACTTACTGCCTGCATTGCCTTTAGTATCCGAAGATTAGAATTGCAATCTGTTTGTTTTAGAAAATTAATTTTCAACCCTGTGTGCCGCCATGTACCTATCCGCCATTCTCGAGTACCAGGCTGCTGAGGTAATCTACAGATCCCCATTCTCCTCAGGTCATCCACTTTTTCCAATCCGTGCTGATTTCCTATCCCCTAGGTCGAACCCACCCACACGACCCGTGACAAAAGGCCTCCCTTTAGTCTAGGTTCGTGTTACCAACCGTGACAAAAGGGTCACCCCTTTAATCTAGGTTCGTGTTACGAACCGAGCTACTCGGTTCGTAACACGAACCTAGACTAAAGGGGATGACCCTTTTGTCACGGTTCGTAACACGAACCTAGACTAAAGAGGGGTCTTTTGTCATGGTTGGTGTTATCAACCCGGACTAAAGGGGTGAGCACTCATGGCATTAGTGGCCACGTCGATGAAACCCCTTTAGTCCCGGCTCCAAAGTTGAACCGGGACTAAAGGGGCATACCAAAGCCTCTTTGTCTACCAATGCTTACTGTCCCCTTGCCCGGCGGCGGAGGAGAACCTGACGCGATTGATAGGCTACGGCGAGTGCAATGGTGTCGGCTGCTGCTACGCGCTCATGCCGGGGAGCGGCCTCGCTTCCTTCACTACCCAGTTCGTTTGGAGTCATCATACTGATGGTGGCAGTGGCACCGTTAATCCACCCTCGACTACGAGGAACGTGAGCTTGGTCGTGGTGGAGATAAATTGGTTGTCGTCGTCGTCGTCTGCGGTGAAGGTCAAGAAGCTCAAGGAGAATCTGTTCCATGGGAAGACGACGGGCATAGAGATTCCGGCGATCCTGGACTAGTCCTTCGACAACTCGACGTTGTCGTGTGGGAAAGCGAAAAAGAGGCATGACTATGGATGTGCCAGCGCCAACAGCGATTGCCTGGTATCCAAAAACAGCGCCAGAGGCTACGTCTGCCGGTGCGGAAAGGGTTACGATGGCAACCCGTACATTCCCGGTGGATGCCAGAGTCCAAACCATCGTTCAAATGGTAATTAGATTCATCGTCATAGTTTTCTACTTCAAGATATATATACGTTGCTAGATCTCCATATGATTTTCAGTTCGACGGGTGTGGCGATCGTATTAAAATTAAATTACTCTGTCGTTCTAAACAAGAAAATCTATAAATTGCCATATCTATCTATACTATACTATAAAGAACGAGTTCTTTTGAAAACTTTTTTCACCCAAAAGAATTTCCCTATACCCCTCACAGAGGACCCACCTGTCAGGCCGAGGGGAGTTGGAAAGGGGTGGAAAGAGGTGAAAATAGCACATTAGAAAATGTTTCCCCCCTTTTGCCTCTATTTTTTTCACCAAGAATTTTTCTTACCCACATGCATACCCACTCTCAATCCCGCCCGCATTAATTGGGGCGCACCCCACCAATCATGTTTATGTTTCCAACTAAGAAATAATTTTCTTCTTTTTTCCTAATTCTTTTTGACCAAGGCTTTAGTGATTGTTGTGCGTGCCCGCGGTGTCAGGGCGCAAAGCCTAACGTGCATGCTCTTGTCAATCACCTTCCTATTTTATATGGTTCCCTTCCTTCCTATTTTAATCTAATTCCCTTCCTTCCTATATTATCTGATTCCTTGCCTTGCTACATGCAATTCCTAGCTTTGGACGCTGCCTCCTAAAGTCCATTCATAGTTCATACACATCATACCACCGGGACACCTCTGTTGCAAAAATCAACACCGCTATCGGGTGAGGACCTCCGCCGGCCGTCTCTGCGCATCTGCCGAGGCTCGCCCACCCCATCCTCCATCATCTTGTCATGCGCAGGATCACCAGGACGCCATCCCGACGTCGAGAAGCAAGGACCCCTTGTTGAAACTTTTCGTCCTCGTCACACACCCTAGGCCGTCGTCGTCCACGCTTCACCGCCGCAGGCGCACTTGTGAACTGCTCACGCCATCATCGATCTGCATCACGTAAGCCCATCTCCCCATGCACGGATAAGAACTCTTCTGCTTCCTCTTGGACCTACGCAGTGGTATCTTTGTAATTGGTGGTTGCCGGCAGCGAGGACCTAGATAGCGGGCATCTTCCTCTCCACCGACAGAGGAGGTCCAGAGGACGAGCGCTGCGGCACGTGAGGACCTAGCGGACGAGCACCACGACAGGCTGCTACCTCAAGCGTTACACCCTGACAAGTGATCAATCATTGGTACGTATACGCATCATGTAACCATATGTTAACCATGTTGCGCAAGAAGGCCGCACACTACAACTATTCGTTTCTTCATTGCATGTGTCTCATTCTAACCAAATCTGGGATGGGGTAATTTAATTTTTCGGGTTACAGAATTGTCCAGTGGAATGACAACGACTGTCGTGCATTGATGGATAGTGCAACACCGGTGAATTGAGTTCTAGCCGTGGTAGTTGAGCTGCGAGTAGAAGGGGACTTGAGCTACGTTTTATTTGCGTTCGATTCATCAAGGATTCAGTCCAGGTAAGCATTATCATGCCATAGAAATTGGATGATAATCTAGCCTAGATTGCTTAAAACTAAAACTCTGTACAATAATTACCTATGGTTACAATTATACCGGACGTTGTTATATTGATTTTTTTTAAACACATTTCATGATTTGATTAGAGGCCATAGGTAATCAGTGTAGCCATGCGAACTCATAAGCATGGGTGGGTAATAGAAAATATGCTTCTTACCTGGCTTGTATGGGATTTGGTTTTGATCGATCAACTCGGCATGTTCTTGTACTTCTATGTATTATACCATGATGAGCAAGCACAAGGTAATTAATGCGCATTATTTTCATCTCTATGAAGGTTCTGGATCATAGTTCATTGCATTGTACCAAGATTTAAGATTCTCACGCCTCCTATCTCATTTAAGACTTCGTTTTTTATTTCTTTAACGTTTTCATTACTTCATCTTTTTTCTATAAATATAAAATCTTGTTCACCAGCACGTGCACTTTGATTTCAGGTCTCCTCCAGTGGTTAAATTGTGATCATGGAGCAGTGTACTCCAATTGGTGACATCACAAATGTACTGAAGCGATCCTCTGTCGGTAGTCGTCAGAGTCGTAAGCGCCAGAGAGAGAACAATGTTTCACCCGGGGTTGGCGTCGATGAGTTTGACCTGTGTAATATTTTTTAGAGGGCACACCACCAATTTTTTAAACACGTGCGTGCCGCACGTGCATTTTACTAGTAAATGTAATAAAAACTAATACGTTGAAGGGACAGTGGATTGGAGAAACATCATAAAATCACACAAGTATGAGTGGAGATAATTTGGCCATTAGGGGCCTTGCTTATATAGTAAAATATGTGTGGTGTGTGTGTAGATAGAGAGAGAGAGCGAGAGAAACCCCATATGGCGCCATTTCTAGCATTCGGTGAGCCAATAGACATATAACCCGCGGTCTAAGCCATGACCTTCACCACATCGACTTCGACAAGCCCCAGCAAACTAGCACACATGAGCCAATATATATAATAGACATATGTTTCTCCCCCTTGTCATCATCACATACCTTTTTCACCTTGGGCTAGTCTTAACCTAAGCAAGCAAAACACACAATTAATATATATGCTCATACAAAAAAAAAACTAAAAGCATTCACAACATATCTGTGTCAATTATTAGTAATAATAGTAAACGTGGTCCGAGGTTGACTAGACAGTCTTAGACAAAGAGTAGGTTTTATACACTACTCCATCACTGCATAGAATGTACATGAAAGCAAAAGTTAATAATAATTATTCATGTAACAGAATATTAATGAAGATATATCACCATAAAAATTAAGGTTTCTCTATGTCTGCAGGGACATATATTGCTGTGGGGTTCGGCATTGGCATGGGCCTTTTGCTCATGGTGTTAGCTACCATCTATGCCATTAGGACACTGAAGGATAAAAAAACCAAGAAACTGAGGGAATACTTTTTCAAGCAAAATCGAGGATTGTTGCTCCAACAATTAGTCGATAAAGACATTGCTGAACGGATGATTTTCAGCCTAGAAGAACTTGACAAGGCTACAAACAAGTTTGATGAAGCTCGCATATTAGGTGGCGGAGGGCATGGTACTGTATATAAGGGCATACTCTCAAACCAACATGTTGTTGCTATGAAGAAGTCCAAACTTGTGATTCAAAGGGAAATTGATGGTTTTATCAATGAGGTAGCTATCCTTTCTCAAATCAATCATCGCAATGTGGTGAAACTTTTTGGATGTTGCCTTGAGACAGAAGTCCCACTACTAGTATACGAGTTCATTTCGAACGGAACACTTTATGCTCATCTTCATGTTGATACCCCAGTATCTCTTTCATGGAAAGACCGTTTGCGAATTGCAGCTGAAGTTGCTAGTGCTTTGGCCTATCTTCACTCTGATGCTTCGATATCAATAGTTCACAGGGACATCAAAACTAGCAACATATTGCTTGATGACAGCTTAACAGCAAAAGTATCAAACTTTGGTGCATCAAGAGGCATCTCTATTGACAAATCTGGAGTAACAACAGCCATACAAGGAACTTATGGGTACTTGGATCCAGAGTACTTCTACACTAGACGGTTGACTGAGAAAAGTGATGTATATAGCTACGGTGTTATGCTTGTAGAGCTACTAACTCGGAAGAAACCAACCATTGACATATCTATGAACTGTGTTAGTCTTGCAGAACACTTCATCCAACTCTTTTGTGAAGATAGACTAAGTGAGATACTAGATGTGCAAGTCACTAAAGAAGGGGAAGATGAGGCCAAGCAAGTTGCTGCAGTAGCAGCTTTGTGCCTGCAGATGAAGGGCGATGCTAGGCCAACAATGCGCCATGTTGAGACGATACTTCAGGGGATTCAATCTTCTAACGACAATTATCAGGGCAATCCAGGGGTACAAGAAATTGGACTAAGGAACACAACTTTTGAACAAAGCGATATTATCGTGCATGACAAGAGCAGCAGGCGTTTTAGTATGGAAAGAGAAATGTTGTTGTCCGCGAGCTTTCCTCGGTGAGCCTGTTCTAGGAGTCAAAATCACTATATGTAAAAAAATAAGCATTTCGAAATTACCACTCGCTTTCATGTTCTAGTCTAGGTTCCACATGTTGGAAACTTTTGTCTGCAATACATCTCTGCTATATGTACGGTCCTCTTCATCTGTTCTGTAACACCATTTGATGTAAAATTCTGCATGGTTGTATGGTACATTTGTTTGTTTAGTCTTAAACGGGGTGTTCTATTTCCTTGGATTACTCAGCGAGTTCACTGTTTTCAGTTCATACATGAGATGAAGTTAGGCATGAAAGCACAGTCAATCAATTTCTAGTAGGTGTAAGAGGTCGATGATTGCATACTGAGACTCTCAGTCTGAGAGTTGAAGTTTTAATTAAAGTTGCAGTTCACAACGAATGGTTACTGAGCGGCTGCTCTGCCGATCAGCAGATTCAGAGCTGCATGTTTCTTTCTTGGCTTGTCACCGGCCTTGTTTTGCTGTCGCTTGTGCGCGTTGTTCAGATTACAATAATGGTCTTTTTCTCGAGAATATAGATAGTAATATTGGGACTACACATTTTCTAGCTAATAACAAGAATACAATTTTTTTGTAAAAGATCCTTGCAACTTGAGATAATTTTCAGCATGGCGGACAAAAGTATGGGTGACAAAATCAACGAGATCTTACATATTAGCACATAACCCTATTACTGTAGTAGTACTACATATGTTGTATGGGTTATTTTTGTTCCAGAACAAGGCGCATCTTTTATATAAGACATTGTTATGAACTGCGATGCGAGGAAGGGAATTGCGAGGATTGGGGGCTGATTTGTGGAGATTTAGGGCTAGGAGCTACAGTACCCACGGGTACTGTTCACGCTCATGGTTGTGGCGGCGGCTAGGGTTGGAGGGGCGCAGGGAACGCCGGATGCGGGGCTTCGCCCATGGCCGGCAAGAGAGAAGGGTTTTCCTTCTAATCTCTTGCTTGATTAGATTGATACATCTCCTCTCTTTAAATAGAGAGGATTACTTGACCCCTAAGCAAGAACTCGATCTTATCCCTAAACCTAACCCTAACGGGCCTCCCGGCCCATTAGACCCTTGACACCTGACAGACATTGACAATGCAAGATGGCATCCATTAATTCAAACACTTTGGAATCTACGGAGAGGGATACTGTAACCAAAATAGTTGTTTTAGCTTGGGCAAGCCAACAGGGAGAACAAGAACAGCATGGTTACTCACAAGCATCGTCCCATTTGTACTTGAAAGAAAAAATAAAAAAAATACTGCCATCTTATTCTGTGCAACTACATTTTTTTTCTCAATTCTAAGATTGGGGTTAGAAGACTAGCAGTAGTATAAATTGATGTAAACCAGGATAATATACTAGGACATCATCTCCACTTCTTAATTTTCAAGTTGCTCCTATACCACCAATACAATAATTAATATTATACTAGACGTGCAGGTGGGGAGAAAACCATTTAGTAAAAAAAATCTAAACCATAAGATGAAAAATAATCTAACGGCCTGCTCCTCTATATAGCCATACTGTCTAGTGGTATAAGACATTGTAAAAATGCGCTCATAATTAAAGAGGGACAAAAGTTCAGACAATGAAAAACCTTGTGTCCTGCCCTTGTCGCATTATATATACTATGGCCTCTGCAAGTATGATAATGAATCAATCTTATTCATTCCCGGACTACTGAAAAATGGCAAATAATGTACCGTTTAAGTAACTTTCATTGTCCAAGTAGTGCGGTATTTGGTTTCCCAGGTCGCAGGTCCGATCCTTAGTCAACACATCACCAAAAACACGAGCAACCTTAGCTTCTCCAAATGGAGAGCTCCAATGAGTCGTTGATAATCGTACTGATCTTTTGACTTTGATTGACTTATCAACCCGGAGCAGGGGAAAATTATCAAAGTCCTTGCAGGCCTGGCTGGTTCGGTGGCTAAAGTTCCAATCTAGCTAATAAAATTAAGGTGGAATGCTTTTTTTTAAAAAAAAGCAAATGATATGGTAAAAAAAATGGAGAAGTTCAGCTTATATTTAGGGGGGCGTTTTTGGATCACAAGGGCTAAACTTTCTCTATCTCACATCAGATGTTTAGATACTAATTAAGAGTATTAAATATAGACTAATTAGAAAACTAATTTGCAATGTGCAAATTACATAGATGGAGGCTAATTCGCGAGACAAATCTATGTTTAGTAATTTGTTTTATAATTAGCTCTTGTTTAGTCCTCATAATTAGCATCCAAAAGTTTGATGTGACACCTTTTAAACTTTAGCCCAAGGATCCAAACAAATGACTGAGAATGGTGAACAAAATGCCAAAATTATTCTCTCATAAGTTTGATGTCACACCGCGTCGATCTTTGCCGCCGGTCCCAGCTTACCTTGCTTCTGGCTGCCGTTGCCGTGACAATTTCACGGGGATATCGCCAAATGGAGTTCCAGAGTGTGAATCTAATCAGCATCGTGATGATCCAGTGTGCTGAGCTAAGTGATCAGTAAAATCTTATTCACGCCCGGACTAATAATGGTACATAATATACCATTTGAGTAACTTTCAGTGTCCGAGTAGTGCGGTAATTGCATTGGTTTTCCCATGTCGCAGTCAACACGTCGCCAAAAACACAAGCATCCTTCTCCAAATGGAGATCTCCAAGCAACTAGTCGCTGGTACGATGATCGTACTAATCTTTTGACTTCTGTTGACTTTTTTATATTTATTTTGCTTTGATTTTCGAAAAATAAATGGTCGAATCAAAAATTTCGAGAAATATACATCTGGCGCCAAACCCCACGGCGGCAGGAGTTCCTGCCGCCGTGGGGCACGGCGTTAGGGGTGGCGCCAACGGTCGGCTCTACTGCCAGGTGGGGCCAGATTCCTGCCGCCGTGGGGCACGGCGGCAGGAATCCTAACGCTGTGGCCCACGACGCCAGGAGCCCTAGCGTCGTGCCCCACGGCGGCAGGATCCTGGCGCCGTGGGCCACGGCGGCAGCGTCACCCCTATAAAAGGGGGTGACCGCTGCCGCCGCCGGCCCCCTCCCTCCCTCCCTCCTCTAAACCTTCGGCTTTCAACCCTTCGGAGCACTTCTGAGTGAGGTATGTTTCTAAATTTAGTCCAGTTTAGTTAGTGTAGTTAGTATAGTTAGTTAGTTTAGTTAACTTAGTTTAGTTTAGTTAACTTAGTTTAGTTTAGTTTAAAATTTTAGTTTAGTTAACTTAGGTTAGTTAAATTTAGTTTAGAAATTTAGTTTAGTTTAGTTTAGAAATTTAGTTTAGTTAACTTAGGTTAGTTAAATTGATATAAAATTAGTAGAAAATAGTTTAAATTCACATAATTTGTTTTAATTCATTTAAAATTTGTAGAAAATAGTTATAATTGACATAATTAGATTAAATTGATATAAAATTTGTAGAAAATTATTTAAATTCACATAATTCGTTTAAATTTGTTTTAAACTTCTAGGAAAGGGTTACAATTGACATAATTAGATTAAATTGATATAAAATTTGTAGAAAATTATTTAAATTCACATAATTCGTTTCAATTTGTTTTAAACTTCTAGGAAATGGTTATAATTGACATAATTAGATTAAATTGATATAATTAGATTAAATTGATATAAAATTTGTAGAAAATTATTTAAATTCACATAATTCGTTTAAATTTGTTTTAAACTTCTAGGAAATGGTTATAATTGACATAATTAGATTAAATTGATGTAAAATTCTTAGAAAATGGTTTAAATTCACATAATTCATTTAAATTGGTTTTAAACTTCCAGGAAATGGTTATAATTCACATAATTAGATTAAATTTGTTGTAAAATTCGTAGAAAACGGTTTAAATTCACATAATTCGTTTCAATTTATTAAAAATGGTTTAAATTCACATTATTCGTTTCAATTCATTTAAATTTCCTAGAAAATGGTTATAATTCGCATTAAATTGAAATAAAAATCGTAGAAAATGGTTTAAATTTACAAAATTCGTTTTTAATTAGTATAATTGGAAAAATTGATTCAATTATGTTATTTTTTTGCAGTTATGGCTGCACCGCTGGGCCGGAGTTGTTCGACGAGGCGGTGGACCGGCACCACCGCTCGTACGTGTCGGCTGTTCTCGGACGTTCGCCCGGCACCATACGTTGCCGGACGACCCGCACGTTGATGCCGATACACCAGCGGTGGATTCCGAAGTACGTAATTCATACTTATTATTTATTTCTGTTTCTTTACAATAGTAATTGCGTTAAGTAAATTAATATTTTTTTCAGGCTACGCGCTGCAGGACTTCTCCCTGTTGCGCGGTTGGTCGAGGGGGACAGGCTACGAGCTGAGGTTCCCCGGGCGGAGCGGTTGACGCGGTTCAGCTACGACGCCCCGCTGATCGCCGCGTTCGTGGACCGGTGGCGACCAAAGACACACACGTTCCACTTCCCCATCGGCGAGATGACTCTCAGTCTGGAGGACGCCGCGATGTTGGGAGGACTGCCGTGTGCTGGCCAGGTGATGGGGCCGATCGACATCCCCTCGACGTGGCACGCTGACTTCCTTGCTCGGTTCGCGAACGTTCCTCGGAACGATCGCGCGCCGGCGCCGTACGTGCCCTTCGCCGACACCCACGGGCCCACCTGGATTTGGATCCAGCAGTTCAGCATACGTGATTCTAACTCTTATTTTCAACGTTTGTATGCATTTTAAACGAATGTGACGATGGACCTTTGTGTGTGTGCAGGCTGACTACATGGCGGACGATGTCGACGACCCGACGTCAGACAGGTTTTTGGAGGTCTACCTGCTCTGGCTGTTCGGGTGGGTGCTGTTCTGCGAGTCAGTGGGAGACTCCGTGTCGCGGTACATGATCCCCTGGGCTCAGAGGATCGCCGACGCACCCCTCGAGCAGATGCCCCGGATCAGCTGGGGCAGCGCTGTTCTGGCAGCTACCTACAGGGGGTTGTGTTCGGCAGTGACGAGGCCGGCGAGTAGGGAGGCGATCCTCCTGGGGTGCCCTCTCCTGCTGCAGATGTGGATACACGAGCGGTTCGACATCGGTCGGCCCAGGGCCGACCTCTCGGAGTACGAGCCGCTGCCCGACGGCACCGACCCAGCGGACCTCCCCACCATGGGTTCTCTGTGGTGCCTCCGGAAGGTAATGACCTCCCTTTACGTGATTATTCGCGTTATGAGTTGTTTAGTTCGATTCACTTAATTTTTCTTGTTCTTTGCAGCACGTTTGGGCTGGGGAGCAGCCGAAGAAGGCGTACAAGGACTTCGTTGGTCAGATCGACCGGATGGTCGATGCCCAGGTCCGGTGGACGCCGTACGCTCCTGCCATGGTCGCTGCCCGCGCACCACAGGGGCTCTCATCCCTGTGCTCCCGAGACCAGGCGTACTGGATGACGAGGCGACGACTGGTCTTCGACGTCTACATCGAGGAGTACGCCGTCCACCGGGTGATGAGGCAGTTCGGCCTCTTCCAGGAGGCGCCAGTACCCGCTGCGCCACGTCTGCCGCCTACAGCGCACAGGTGAGCTACATTTGCCAGTTATAATTATTTTCCGTTACAAATATTCAGTTGCCAATAATTTTATGTTTCATCTATGCTAGGTGGACGCGTAAGGCGTGCCTGCGGCGACGTCGTTCATTGACAAGCTGCAGCCGTACGTGGCCGAGTGGGCGTCCGCGGCGCACGAGCAGAACGTCGTCACCGAGCACCGCCTTCACGACGGCGCCGCCTGGGTAGCGTACCTTTAGTGGTACCTCCCGAGGACGCGGACGCGGGTGACGTACGTGCCTGCTACCCCGCCATCGCCACCTGTCCCGGACCACGACAGGATCCTGCCGGACGCGACGTACCCGGTGCGTCGAGACCAGACCACCGACACAGCGGTAAGCTACGATACTGCAAACATATTACATTCATATGACTTTTCATTATAACATGTGTTTCTAATTTTGTGCGCAGCACGACGTGCTGGCTGATATCGTGCGGCTCGCATCGGCCGCGAGGGAGCAGTGCTTTACCTGGGGGCCTCGGGAGCACCAGAGCACGTACGACAGGATCATCGCTGCTGCCATGAGGTACTCCGCCGTCGTGAACTACGCCGGGGCCGTAGAGAGTCCTCTCCTTCCGCGCCACCCAGCGTCATCCTCGAGCTCCGTCTCGACAGCGGCTTCGCAGCCGATGCCTGCCACCTTTGCCGGCGGCTTCTCGGCTCTGACGACACAGCAACAGCCACAGGCGCAGGGCCCGCACACCTACGTGCAGCGGCCGTTTGTTCCCCCGGCGCAGGTACTTTCAGTGAACCTTATTTTTAACTAATGCACGCAATTATTGTGTGTTTCCGATTATACTATATTCTAATCGTACAGGGCGACCGCCGCCTTTTCCGACAGCCGGGCCTCGACAGCAGGAGCCGCCGCCGATCTATGCGCTAGGAGGTTCTAGACCGCCGGCCTTTCAGTTTCCGGCGGCAGATATTCCTTCCTCGTCCACTCGGCCTATGTTCCAGCCTACTTTCGACACGACCACCGAGGAGCACCTGGGCTGGGATCAGATGGAGTTCGGCGACGTTCTCGCGACCCTAGATGCCCCGCAGCAGGCCGAGGAGGTTGGCCCGTCACAGTTGACACAGGCACCAGTTTGGACTCAGCCGACACAGCCGGCGGCCGGCGGAGGGACACCAGCGGGCGGAGGGACACCGGCGGGCGGAGCGACACCAGCGGGCGGAGGGACAACGGATGCTGCAGGCTCGTCGCAGGCGGCCATGGCGACACCGTCTCCCGACCAGCTAGGACCGCGGGTGGTCAGGGCACCTGACCCCTGGACGTACGACCGGGACCAGACCTGGGCTGGCGCTAGAGCTGTTAGGCCGAAGAGGGGCCGGCGCATTTAGATGTAGTACTACTTTTACCATGATTTTGTATAAACTATTTGCATCTACTCGTTGATTATGATACTCCCTTGTGAATATGCTTACACTTATCAGTTTGTAGTTTTTAAAAAGTTAAAAGTGTTTTAAAAATGAAAAACTAAAAAAAAAATTAAAAAAGGACCTAACGCCACGTGGCACGGCGGTAGGGACCTGCCGCCGTGGCGCTTGGCGGCAGGGTCCTGGCGCCGTGCCGCGCCGCCCTGCCGCCACAAGTGCTATCCTGCCGCCGTGGGGTATGGCGCCAGATGTATATTTCTCGAAATTTTTGATTCGACCATTTATTTTTCAAAAATCAAAGCAAAATAAATATAAAAAAAATTAAAGTCCTTGCCGATCTGACCGGTTCGGTAGCTAAAGTTCCAATCAACATGGCTCATAAAATTAAGTTGGAATGATTTTTAAAAGCAAAGGTTAATTAAGGTAGAAAATAAAATCAGGAGTAGTTGAGCTTATATTTAAATATTTAATGATGGATGTGGGTTCCACATGTTCATACTGATTGAGAATGGTGATCAAAATGCCAAAATTGTTCTCTCACAAGAGGAAAGAATGGATCAAACTGCTGATGATGTCCTGTGGAAAAGGGAATTATTTAGAATTCCTTCCGTGTGCATCAAACCAGCTGATTTTAAATGGTCTCTGTTGGTGGCCGGCGCGGGCGCGGCACATAACTACTGCCAGGTCACAATCATGCTTCCGTGTCGTCGACACCACACAGCTATATATATGATCGAGCTGAAAACACTAGTAGCTAAAAATTCATGCTACACACTGGCAATGGCGATGCACCACATTCATGTAGCGGCGCTGCTGCTGCTGCTTCTGCTACACCTCGCGGCGACCACCACCATAGCAGCTGGAGCAGCTGTGAACATTGCGCTGCCCGGGTGCCCGAACAAATGCGGGGACGTGGACATCCCGTACCCCTTTGGCATCGGCGATGGCTGCAGCCGCCGGCCAGGTTTCAAGGTGGCCTGCCGCCGCCGGCGTAGCGGCACACCTGACATGTTGTTCTTGGGGCCTAAAGGTGAAGGGCCGCAGGTGCTGGAGATATCCTGGGCGAACAACACTGTGCGCATCCTTAGCCCGGTGTGGCCGTTCAGCGTCGGCAACACGAGCGTGACGAAGCTCCAGGTCGTCGACTTCCAACCATACGCGCTCTCCGAAGACCGGAACCGGCTCGTCCACACTGGGTGCGGCTTCCACGCCCAGTCGTGGTCAGGATCCCGCGCTCCGACAAATTGCTCGACCGTCTGCACGGCGGATAGCGACATGGCGCAGCTGATGAGCAGCGGCGGTTGCGACGGTGTCGGCTGCTGCAGCACGCTCATGCCGAGAGGCGTCCGCGCTTCGTTCCGTTCAAAGTTCCAGTGGCATAATCTGATGGAAGGAACCATTCCACCGTCGATTACCAGGAACGCGAGCTTGGTCGTGGTGGAGAGAGAATGGTGGTCTGACACGAACAACATCATCAAGCTCAAGAAGGAAGTGCTGCCCGGGAACGCCAAGGTTTCAGTACTGATTCCGGCGATCCTGGACTGGTCGTTCCACAACTCATCCTGCGACAAAGCGAAAAAGAGGCCCGACTATGGATGCACCAGCGTGAACAGCGAGTGCCAAAACTCCACAGGCAACGCCAAAGGCTACGTCTGCCGGTGCAGAGATGGTTACGAAGGCAACCCGTACATGCCCAATGGATGCCAGATCAGCACTAGTCCAAACAAACGTTCAACTAGTAAGTTTCATCAGAATTTTCTACTTCAAGATACATCGCTAGATCTCCATGATTTTCTCGGGCAATAAACTGAATTTTAAAGCGGGCCTATTAATGACGTTTTTTAAAAAAACTATTTTACTGTTATAAACAGAAAAAATTTGTTTACAACCAATTTACTCCCTCCTATTTATTTGTATGACATTGGGCAGAAGGTGGGAGTATATATTTTTAAATTCGAGTTATCTGTTTTGGGCCATCGAGAGCATAGTTTTTTGAGCCCCAACAGGATAGAGATACCCCAAAATATATTCATATATGTCGGTCGCCCAACCACTACCAGATTCTGAGCCTTCGTTGAGAGCCGGCATTGTCTCGGCGAAGGGCTATTTCCTTACGGCAGAGCCTTCGCCAGCAAAGGGCTCTCGGCGAATGGCTCTCGGCGGACTCTAGCCGGCAAAGGCCCCTTCGCCGAGAGCCGTGGGTCCCCCTCTCGGTGGATGTGTGCCGAGAGGTCACAATAGCTCTCAGCGAAGATAATTTTTGAAAACAAAAAAAAAGGCGCAGGGGGCCACCGCGGCCCCTACCGCCTAGCCGCCGCCGCACGCCACCACCGCCGCGCGCGCACATACACACACACAGAGAGAGAGAGAGGGAGAGGGAGAACCCGGAGCCGGCCACCGCCTAGATCCGCCGCCACCGGAGCCGGGGAAGGAGTTGCTGGCCGCCGCCGCACGCCACCACCGCAGCGCGCGCGCACACACACACACACAGAACCCGAAGCCGACCACCACCTATATCCGCCGCCGCCGGAGCCGGGGAAGGAGGTGCAGACTGCCGAGCTGGGGAAGGATCCGCCGCCGCCGCCGCTCCGGGGGAAGATCCGCCGTGCCGACGCTGGGGATACGAGGCCGAGCTGCGCCTCCTTGTGCGCCGCCACCGCACCTCACCCCGCCGCTGCTCCTCACCGCCGGTGAGGGGCGAACGGAGGGGGGAGGGGAGGGGAGGCAGGAGGTCTGGCGGGCCTAACCGGTGAGGGAGGAGGTTGAGGAAGAGGGAGGGAGGTGGCGGAGGCCGGAGGAGGAAGAGGGAGGTGAGGCGGCGGCGGATCTGCGGGAGCAGGAGGCGGCGGCGGCGGGAGCAGGGGAGCAGTCGAGCGTGGTAGGGTTTCGAGGGGTAGGGGAGGCGTCGACAATTTATGGAAGGGGAGGTGGGCTGTGGTGGGCCGGCGGGACATGTGCCGGAGGCCCAATGCTGCTAAGATATTCTTCTAATTTTTTTTTGCAAATGCATTTAATTAGTTAAAAATAGCAAATAAATGCAAAAATTCTCAAAAACTTAACATGACACTAGATATGTTGTGTATTGCTTATAAAAAAGTTGTGGTCAAAATCAAATTTAAAGTTCTCTAATGTACCAAACCTAGTGACATTAGTTCAAATTCTCTGAAACTTCTCGTGAGATGTTCCGTTTCTAAACAGCGTACGTGTCAAAGTGCTCAAAATGTTCTCAACTTTTTACCACAACCTCGACATATGATATAATGAGCGCTCGACAAAATTCGTGATTTTCAAACTTCATTTGAATTTTATACAATTTTAAAACCTTTCTACGACACGATCTTCATCATGATCAGAGAACAAAATGTTTGAAATTTAGTTTCACTTCGTGTACATGGTCTTAGAGATGTCTCATGAACATGAATCTCATTTTTCCAACAACTTTACTCTATGATTTCATGCACTTGCAGTTCATATCGGACGTCTTCGAAAAAATTACCTAGAATGAAGTAAAATTTTTAAATATAGCAAACAGAGATAAAATTGCGTCAAATTTGAACATATCCTTTGTATAAGTGCATGTTGATGATAGAAAAAGTGTGAAGGTGAAAAAGTGATTTTTTTAAATTTCTTTGCCAAGAGCAAAAAAAAATTCTCGGCGAAGAATTTCTACGTCGAGAGTTTTTTTTTGGCTCTCGGCAAAAAATTCTTCGCCGAGAGTTTTGGTCTTTGCCGGGATTTTTTTTGACTCTCGGCAAAGAGCTCTTCGCCGAGAGCCCAAGGGTAGGCTCTCGCCAAAGATTTTTACTCTCAGCGAAGGCTCGGTTTCCGGTAGTGAACAGACCAATTCCAACTTTAGAAATGGCCGCTTTAAGATTCATGCAAGTCAAGCACGAGCTATAGATGTCCAAATGGGAGATTTGGTCCATGGCTGGCCAACTTCTTGCTGGCCCTCTCTAGCCCGGCACTACACCCCATTGTGGCAGGTCCCACAGGCTGCACCGGCAGCCCAGGCACAATCTGACGGGCCCTTTTTCATGTCGGGCCGCCTGTAAAGCATAGGCACAATATGTGGGTACCGTGCCGGCTCGCACCCCGTGGGAAGCGGATACAACGGGTGGAGAAGCGGAGGGGAGTGATGCCGACCACCAGCGGTGGAGAAGAGGAGGGAGAGTGACGGCAGGGGTGGAGCCGTGGAGGAGATGAGAGAGGAACACGATGCTGTCCCTGGTGGTGGAGGATATGAGGGGGGGGCGCGACGCCGGAGGTGGAGGATATGAGGGACGAGCGGCACCAACGGTGGAGGAGATAGAGAGGAGCGGTGTCGGCGGTGTAGGAGTGGAGATTGGAGAGGGGGGAGCAACGCTGGTGGTGGAGATGAGGGAGGAGCGGTGGGGGCAGTGGCACTGGCACCAAGCATGGCAATGCTGCTTGGGAAGGAGGCAACGCCTCAGTGGGGTTGAGGGGGAGAGAGAGGGGAAGTAGCTGTGCCACGCACCCATGCAATGAGAGAGAGAGAGAGAGAGAATTTGAAGGACCAGATTGGGCGACCAGAGAGGGAGGAGTGAATAGGAGCCGACTAAAAATCTCCTCGAAAGAGATAACTTCTCTAGCGAGATGAACACGACCGAAATCCCAAAATCACTTCCTCCACAAACTCCTCAAGTTTGCGGAGACCACGTAGCCATTGGAATGCTACTGATCCTAGCAACAAACCACACTTCCAACCAACACAACCACACACAACATGGAGCGGAAAACTACGTGGCTTGCTGCCTATGCTGCATCGGTCAGACCGATGGTGCGCGCCGGTTAGACCGGTGACACTGGTCAGGTCGGTCAGTTGCACCGGTCAGACCAGTGGTACAGCAACCGCACAGAAAACGTTCTAGACAGCCTCAAAGACTCTACTAGGCCCTGGAACAAAAACCACATCAAGAACACGAACCGAGGAAAACAAGAAGCTCCACAAACCGAGGCAAACCAACACGATTCTTGCCAAGAACTGACCCAAGAAAACTCACAGGGACTACCAAATGAACCAACTGTTCACCCGAACCAAAAACCCACAAGGGCCAGCACTGGTCAGACCGGTCACGCCTGGGCAGCTCGTGATGAACTCCACCCACGGGTCAACTCCAAGAATCAAGCTTCCCGAGATCTCACGATTCGCTCCACGGTTTCAAGAGAAACTTTGGCAAAGGTTGGAACACCTCATGGGTGAACTCTCTAGAAAAGGAGCAATCGCAAATCTCTTGCATCCTCCTCAAGAACACCAAGAACACGAAAACCACCAAAATCGAAGGCCTTCCCACGGGATTTAAGAAGAACATCACCAGGAAAAGAGACACACCAACCTCATGTGTGATTCCCAACACAAATCCCACAAAGAAATGCCTCCAAAACCTTCCCTCGAAATTCCACCAAAAAGACTACAAAAATCGCCGAAAAAGAAAAACGGGATCCACAAGCAAATCATAAGGGGGCACAAGGATGAACTCCAAACCTTTCATTCTACACGAGGAAATATTCTTTACAAAGAGGCTAGCAACCTCCCATCATCCTACCACTTGAAGATTTGCATGAAGCACTAGCTAGCCCTAGGAAGGAAGAAGAAAGGGGAAAATGATTGCATAACAACATTATTTTTAAACAACATTATACATGAAAGCATGTTAATTTTGTTTAGAAAGAATCATTCTTAAATGATTGATCCTACATATATTTCTATTGCGGGAATTTTGCGGTATGCTACTTAGAAAGACATGCTATTAGTCATAGAAAATCGGTTAAATAGATGATTCAGTGGATGGTGACAAGGCGTACCGTGGATGGTGACATAGCGTATAGTGGGTTATGACGTGGAATGGTTGCATGTTGAGAGAAATAGTGCTATGACCCTTAGTGGGCTGCTACTATATAAATATAGATTATCACACAAGTACAAGAGAAGATAATTTGGCCATTTACATATACAGTAAAATTAGTAATATATGTGGTTTATTCTTGTTTAGGGCCGTAAGGCACCATGTCAAGCATTCAGTAACATTCAGTGAAACAATAGACATATGTCCCTCAGGTCTAAGCCACTTGTTTGACCTTCACTACGTCACCGTCGACCGTCAAGGACACGCCAAACCAGCACACATGAGCCAATAGACGTATCCGTTCTCATCATCACAATACCTTACTAGTCTTAACCTTAGCATGCATAACGCACAATTAATAAGTATGCTCATACAACCAAACTAAAAGCCTTCACAACATCCCATTGTCAATCAGTAATCATCATAAACTTGGTCCGATCCGAGGTCATTCTCTTGGGCAAAGCATAGGTTTTATACACTTGTCCATCAAGTGTAGAATGTACATGAAAGTAAAAGATACTCCCTCCATTCTTAAATATAGGACCGAGGTAGTATATAGTAATAATTATTCAAGCATCCAAATATTAATGAAGATAAAGCACCAAAAAAAATTAAGGTTTCTCTATATATGTCTGTAGGGAAATATATTGCTGTGGGGTTCGGCAGTGGCATGGGCCTTTTGCTCAAGGTGCTAGCTACCATCTATGCCATTAAGACGCTGAAAGACCGAAAAGCCAAGAAAATGAGGGAATATTTTTTCAAACAAAATCGAGGAATGTTGCTCCAACAATTAGTTGATAAAGACATCGCTGAACGGATGATTTTCAGCCTAGAAGAAATTGACAAGGCTACAAACAAGTTTGATGAAGCTCGCATATTAGGTGGTGGAGGGCATGGTACTGTATATAAGGGCATACTCTCAAACCAACATGTTGTTGCTATTAAGAAGTCGAAACTTGTGATTCAAAGAGAAATTGATGGTTTCATCAACGAGGTTGCTATCCTTTCTCAAATCAATCATCGGAACGTGGTAAGACTTTTTGGATGTTGCCTTGAGACAGAAGTCCCGCTACTTGTCTACGAGTTCATTTCAAATGGAACACTTTATGCTCATCTTCATGTTGATGCCCATGTCTCTCTTCCATGGAAAGATCGTTTACGAATTGCTTCTGAAGTTGCTAGTTCTTTGGCCTATCTTCACTCTGAAGCTTCGAAATCAATAGTTCACAGGGATATCAAGACTAGCAACATATTGCTTGATGACAAGTTAGCAGCGAAAGTATCAGACTTCGGTGCATCCAGAGGCATCTCTATTGACAAATCTGGAGTAACAACAGCCATACAAGGAACTTATGGATACTTAGATCCAGAATACTTCTACACTAGACGATTGACTGAGAAAAGTGATGTATATAGCTACGGTGTTATGCTTATAGAGCTACTAACTCGGAAGAAGCCAACCATTGACATATCACTAGATGGTGTTAGTCTTGTAGAACACTTCATCCAACTCTTCTGTGAACATAGACTAAGTGAGATACTAGATGTGCAAGTGATTGAAGAAGGGGAAGATGAGGCCAAGCAAGTGGCTGCAGTAGCAGCTTTGTGCCTGCAGTTGAAGGGCGACGATAGGCCAACAATGCGCCATGTTGAGACGATACTCCAGGGGATTCAATCTTCTAATGACAATTATCAGGGCGAACCAGAGGTGCAAGCAGGAATTGAGCTAAGGAACACAACTTCTGAAGGAATCAGCAATGTTGGTGTGCATGACAACAACAGCAGGCGGCTTAGTATGGAAAGAGAAATGTTGTTGTCAGCGAGCTTTCCTCGGTGAGCCTGTTATATGAGTCAAAATGACTATATGTAAAAACAAAATGTGTAGTACCAATGCAAGCATTTGGAAATTAACACTCACTTTATATTCTAGTCTAGATTCCATTTTGGAAATTAACTTTTGTCTGCAATACATCTCTGCTATATGTATGGTCCTCTTCATCTTTTCTGTAATACCGTTTGATGTAAAATTCCGCATGGTTGTATGGTAACTTAGTCTTAAACGGGATGTTCTATTTCCTTGCATTACTCAGCGAGTTTACTGCTTTCAGTTCCGACTTGAGATGAAGTTAGGAATGAAAGCACAGTCAATCAATTTCGATCTAGTAGATGTAAGAGGTGGAGGATTACATACTGAGAGTTGACGTTTCACTGTAATTCACAATCAATAGTTACTGCGGCCGCCGCTCTGCCGATCACTAGATGCAGAGCTGCGTGGTTCTTAATTTCTCGTGCTCATCGCCCGGAATAGACTCGTTCCCAGCCGTTCCAGAGTAACGGAACAAGGCAAAGTGCATCAAGCTTACACCAACCTATGCAACGTCTTAATTACTTGGAGATGATCTTGATATGTTCCCTATTGGTTACTACAAATTATGTATTGGGCGATAGCATTGATAGTAGGCACGTAATAGTTCAATCCCTTTCAAGGATGTAATAGTTGACCAGTATAGATAGTAATATTGGTACTACATTTCCTAATAACACTCGGTGTCTTTCTTGGCACTCGTTGTCTGTCGGGTTTCCCGTAGTGCTGAGAGTTGAATTTATTAATTAAAGCTGAAGTTCACAAAATTATACTCGCTAGCACTGCTATGGAAAACTAACTTTACATACAAAGAATATAACCAGAAGTATGATGTTATATTTAAATCTGCATATAAAACCTGATGTTCTGTATCACAAACACTACTGGAAAACAAAATTTTCCTGTGTGTGTTGAATTTCCCTGAGGGTTTTTTCTTGAACACACAGGGAAATTCACATTTCCCTGGCGGTTTCTAAAGAGTACACAGGGAAATACCAAAACACATAGGGAAATTCATCATTTCCTTGTGGGTTAGATTAAACAGACAGGGAAATTGACATGGCCCACAGGGAAATTCCTCATTTCCTTGGGGGTTTGGTAAAACACACAGGGAAATACATGTTACCCACAGGGAAATTGATCCAAATTGGGAGGAAGAACACATCAATCATTCATCTTTCTTTTTTTAATCTGGAATTAAAATTTGTAATTGGTTTTTTTTACCTCATATGAACTCCAAATGTGATGATTCTTTTTTCAAAATTTTATAAAAACACAATTGTTTATTTAATAGCATGTTGTTTGTTAATTATTATTTCTTGAATCTTTTTCTTTATAGATTGTTTTCTTACATTTAAGGGGATAATAGAAATACATGTTTTTTCTTAACAATTGTTAATAAAATTTTATAATTGCTAATGTTATATTCAAGATAAGGTCCAAAATTGGGGTACATATGAGTAAAAATATAATGTAGGGTATGAAAACTTCAATGTTTGGTTTGAGTTCTATGAAACTTTGTGATAGAGCTATCCATTTTGTGAACCATGTATACATCAAATCTTGTAAAATGTAATGAGAATTTTATGCCATCCTTATACATCAACAAAATGATTGTATGACAATTTTGAGAATTTTGGGATAAATTTTAGGTATTATTATTGTTATTTTATAATAAGGTTGCAAATAGAAGTTTAAGTTACCCCTAGCAAACATGTGAACTTTCCACATATTTTAAAGATATGAGGTATAATAGAACATAGATACCTGAAATATTTTTTGTTAATATTTTTAACATATTATTTGAGATACATGTAGTTCAAAATTCAATTTCTTTAAATAAACCTACATAAATGCATTTGAAGTGTTGAAAATAGTAAATGGGTTATTAAATTATTGAAACTTATACAAGATAACTCATATGTAGTCTGTTGTATATAAAAAAAATATATTGACATATATGAGATAATTATTTTTATGTGTTGCTTCACAATGGTACAATAAAATGAAAAAGAAAAAGAAAAACATTAACTAGATAAGGAATGGAACATGGCCCATTTCAGCCCAAATGGATCAATTATTTCCAGCCGTCCATCACCGGTTCAACCGTTCTGATTGAAAACGAGATGAATAAAAGGCACCTGTGAAACCCTAACTCTTCTCTCCCTCAAGCCGCCGCTCACTCCCCTCACCCGGTCACCTCTCTCCCTCCCCTCGGCAGATCCGCACGCCGCCGCACGCCGCTGGGGCAGAGCCCTGCGCCCGCGAGCGAGACTCTCACCAGGCGGCCCAAAGGTGCGGCGGCCAGACGCCAGCCCCGTCCGTCCGTCCATCCCTCCGCTGCCGCCACCCACGACTTCTCTGCATGGAGGCCGACCCCGACTGTGCACGCGTGGAGGCAAGGCGCCAGCAGCCGGGTCGCGCCGGCCTAGATCTGTGCGACGTCCAGGGTGAGCACGGTGAGCAGGTGAGGTGCAGGTTGTGCTCGAGCTGTTGCTATTCATGGCCCTGCAGCGCTCCTCCCAGTTTGAGCAGAGGTGCACTGAGCTGAGGTCGCTCTGTCGATCTCCCACTTCAATCAATCCTCGCTTGAGGTATGAGCCTGTTCGATTGAATACTTCTATGTGTCTGAAGTTTAATTTTATTTTTCCTTTGCATGGCACCTTGCTAATGAATCATATCCAATGTGCTTCCATATTCTGAAACAAATGTTTGCCTGTACTGCAGTACTCGTGCGAATAGTTAGCAGTTCTCAACTAATTTTTCTAATTGAAAGTGCCAGGATTATTCTAACAAGAAAAATATGGATGTTGTACTGATTAAGATTAGGAATTTAATATGTTTCTCTGAATTTTATGCACTTTCAATCCATTGTAGACAATATAGATATTAAGTTTCAGAATAAACAGAGTTTTTCGTGTATGTATCACTTTGTGTATGTATCATAACAATTTTGGATTTTTTTCTCTAACTTATGCCTGTTTCTTTGTAATCAGCAGGGTCACTTCTCGATGGTAGTATATGTTTACTTGCTTAGTGTGTGATACATTGGCCAACTTTTATAATAAATTGTCTAACAAAACAAAGTACTTCTGCACCAATGTTAGTTGTGATTACCTTTCTCACACTTCACAATATGATGAATCTGAATATGTGCTTGCAATATACATGCAGGTACTTGGAAAATGAAATATCAGATCAAGGGCTACGTCTATCAGCTGCCCAAGCAACTGTGAGTTCAAACAACTCTGACTTGGTTCTATCTCATGTTAGCACACATTTAGAAAACTTTGTTGCATAGTTGCATCTATGATTTTCAGTAATGTATGGTCAGTTGTAAAATTTTGTATTTTACTCAGTTTGTACATAGCATTTTCAGTCAAGTATTGCCGCGCCTTATACTTGCCTAAGGCAACACTCCAGTACCTGAAATAGCCTTTATTCTTAGCAAAGAAAACCATGCAGTACCAATAGGAACAAGAGCACCTGGTTATCTAACTTTCATTCTCATGCAGGCTACTTGTTCCATCTCATGTTGGCTTAGAGTCCAAGCATGGACCTCGACATCACAAACATTGAAAATACAGTTGTGAGCATTTTAAAGTTTGGTAGTTTGTCTCCATGAGCTAGTCTCTAGTTAGTTCTGTTCCAGAAGATTAAGGCTTTGGTGGGCTGCTCCTTTTGCTAACTTGTATCGATTCCACAATTTGGAGAAGTTATGATATATGTATATATGTAATGATCTGTACGTGGACATGTGATTCGATTTTGAATTACTGATAAGTAATGTGGTCTGGCATTCTATATTAAATTCAATTTGATATCATTCCATCTTGATAATGAGTTTCCCTGATGGTGGGCTTGTGGGTTTTCACTGTAATTAAAGGACATGCAAATGAATTGTCCTGACGGTTAGCACAATAACACTGTTGCCAAGTGGACGACAGAAAAATATGCTTTTCTTTAATGGTGAACTGACCCGACAGAAAAATGTTTTCCCTGGCGGTAGTCTGCTTATTCCCCGTCGGGCTTTTCTCGACAGAGAAAAGTTCTCAAACCTGACGGGAGACAATTTTCCTGTGTGTTCGGAACCATCAGAAAAACAACGAAACCGACAGGGAAATAAAAAACCGACGGGCAAATTTTAATTTCCCTGTCGCTTTATCCCTGGAGATTATTCCGACAGGGAAATTATTTTCCATTATCCCTGTCGGTAATTTGCTTTTCCCTGTCGGTTTTGGTGCACACAGGGAAATTTCGTTTTCCAGTAGTGAAAGTATAGCATGATTTGCTTCACGTCCTATTTGTACTTGAAAGAAAAAAAATACTGCCATACCTCTTATTTTGTGCAACTAAATTTTTCACAGTTCTAAAATCCGGGCTAGAAGACTAGCTAGCAGTGTAAATTGACCTAAACCATAATATACTAGGACGTCATCTCCACTTTCTAAATTTTCAAATTGGTCCTATACCACCAATACCAGATTATAATACAAGAGAAGACAATTTAGTAAAAAATTAATCTAAACCATAAGATGAAAATAATCAAATGGCCTGCTCCTCAATATAGCCATACTATAAGATATTGTAAAAATGCTCATAAAGAGATGGACAAAAGTTCACATATAATGAAAAACCTTGTGCCTAGAATATAATCAGGTAAGAAATTCATTAAGCTCAGATATTTGGGAAGAAAAACAAGCTGGAGGGCATATGTATTTCACAAAATGAAACGATTATGTTTTTCAAGGAAAAGCTATCACGTCGACTTTATCGATTATGAAGATATCCAATTACAATTCAACTTATGCAAAAAAAAATATAGCGATGATTTAATGTGACATTCCATTTGCTTCTATTGGACAAAGAATAAACTGGACTTTTCCAATCTTCTCTTTTATCTCATATATATATAGCACTCCATGAAGGTCACTGACGCTGTTAATTAAGTTGCTTCGTTGTATACCTGCCCCTGTCCCATTGCTATGGCCTCTGCAAGTATGATCAAAATTAATTTTACCCGTCACACGGCGTCGATCTTTGCCCAGTCGCCCCAGCTTATTACCTTGCTTCTCGCTGCCGTGACAATTTCATGGAGATGTCGCCAAATGGAATTCCAGAGTGAATCAGCATCGTGCACATATAATGAAAACCTTGTGCCTAGAATATAATCAGGTAAGAAATTCATTAAGCTCAGATATTTGGGGAAAAAAACAAGCTGGAGGGCATATGTATTTCACAAAATGAAACGATTATGTTTTTCAAGGAAAAGCTATCACGTCGACTTTATCGATTATGAAGATATCCAATTACAATTCAACTTATGCAAAAAAAAATATAGCGATGATTTAATGTGACATTCCATTTGCTTCTATAGGACAAAGAATAATCTGGACTTTTCCAATCTTCTCTTTTATCTCGTATATATATAGCACTCCATGAAGGTCACTGACGCTGTTAATTAAGTTGCTTCGTTGTATACCTGCCCCTGTCCCATTGCTATGGCCTCTGCAAGTATGATCAAAATTAATTTTACCCGTCACACGGCGTCGATCTTTGCCCAGTCGTCCCAGCTTATTACCTTGCTTCTCGCTGCCGTGACAATTTCATGGAGATGTCGCCAAATGGAATTCCAGAGTGCGAGTCTAATTAATCAGCATCGTGGTGATCCAGTGCTGAGCGAAGTGAGTAAAATCTTATTCATTCCCGAACTAATAATGGCACATAATCATAACGTTTGTGTAACTTTCAGTGTCCGAGTAGTGAGGTAATTGCATTGGCTTCCCAGGTCACAGTCAACACGTCGCCAAGAACACTGCACGAGCAACCTTCTCCGATTGGATGATCGTACTGATCTTTTGACTTTTGTTGACTTATTAATCTAGATCAGGGGAATATTAAAGGCCATGTCGGTCTGGACGGTTCGGTGGCTAAAGTTCCAATTAATCTGGCTCATAAAATTAAGTTGGAATGTTTTTTTTAAAGCAAAGGTGGTAGAAAAAATGGAGTAGTTGAGCCTATATTTAACGATGTGGGTTCAACATGTTCATATTGATTGAGAATGGTGTGCAAAATGCCAAAACTGTTCTCTCATGAGACGAAATTAAAGAATGGAACAAACTGCTGCTATCCTTTGGAAAGAGGGGTTATTTAGAATTCCTTCCGTAATCAGTGAGAACATTTGTACTTGAAAGATAGTAAAAATTAAGATGAAATACTGTCATCTTATTGCAACTACATTATTTTCTCAATTCTAAAATTGGGGCTAGAAGACTAGTACTGTACATTGATGTAAACCATGATAATATACTAGGATGTCATCTCCACTTTTTAATTTTAAAATTTCTCCTATACCACCAATATCTGAATATAAAAAAACTAAGCCGGTGGGGGTAAGACCGCCCCCACGGTTTTCATTAAGAAGAAGAAAACTTCTCCCGGCTTAGAAAACCCCCGAACCCCGATTTTACTGAATATTATACTAGACGTACCGGTGGGGAGAAGACCATTTAGTAAAAAATTAATCTAAACCATAAGATGAAAAATAATATAGGGATATAATGGCCTGCTCCTCTATATAGCCATACTGTCTAGTGGTATAAGACATTGTAAAAATGTTCATAATTAAAGAGGGACAAAAGTTCATATATGTTGAAAAACCTTGTGCCTAGAATCAGGAATTAAGGCAAGAAACAGTTTATTGCCTTCCGAATTCAAGATTTATCAGGCTCAATATTTGAAAAAAAAAGTTGGAAGGCACATAGTTCACAAAACGAAACTATTATTTTTTAAGGAAAATCAATTGTGAGGACTTTATATATCGATTATGGAGAACGAAGATACCCAATTTACAATTCAACTTATGCGAGAAACAAAATCTAGCAATGATTATTTAATGTGCCATTCTATTTGCTTCTCTTGGACAACAAATAAACTGGACTACTCCATGAAGAGGTCGCTGTTGCTTCGTTGTATACCTGCCCTTGTCGCATTATTATACTTTCAGTAATAATTAATGTACCGTTTAAGTAACTTTCAGTGTCCAAGTATTGCGGTATTTGGTTTCCCAGGTCGCAGGTCCGATCATTCGTCAACACGTCACCAAAACCACTAGCAACCTTAGCTTCTCCAAATGGAGAGCTGCAATGAAAACTGAAATCTTATTCATTCCCAGACTACTGAAAACTGGCAAATAATATACTGTCTTAAGTAGTAACTTTCAGTGTCCGAGTAGTGCGGTAATTTGTTTCCCATGTCCCAGCAGGTCCTTGCATTGGTCAACACGTCACCAGAAACACGAGCAACCGTCTCCAAATGGAGAGCTGCAATGAGTCGTTGATTATCGTACTGTTCTTTTGACTTTTGTTGACTTATTAACCTAGATCAGGGGAAAATTGTTAAAGGCCTTGCCGGCCCGGCCAGTTCGGTTTTCTTAAGTTCCAATAATCTGGCTCATAAAATTATGTTGGAATGAAATTTTAAAGCAAAGGATACGGTAAAAAAATCTGGAGTAGTTTAGCTTATATGTAACGATGTGGGAACATATCTAGTGCAAACTAACTTTCAATCAAGGTCACAAGAAGCTCATCCAAGGGACATTATGGAGTGGGGTTATCATAAAATTTCACAGATTGAGAATGTTGAAAAAAAAGCCAAAATTGTTAGACGAAAGAATGGATCAAACTACGTATTGTCCTTTGGAAAGAGGGGTTATTTAGAATTCCTTCCTAATCGGTGTGCCTGTAGTGCACCAAACCAGCCATTTAAACGGTCTGTGTTTCTCAGAGAGATACGGGATGTGCAAGTCACTGAAGAAGGTGAAGGAGAGGTCAAGGAAGTGGCCACACTAGCAGCTTTGTGCCTGCAGATCAAGGGTGATGATAGGCCAACAAGGCCAACAATGCGCCAGGTTGAGATGGTACTTCAAGGGATTCAATCTTCAGACGACTATTTCCAGAGCAATCCTGGGGGGCAAGGAATGGGACTAAGTAATAACACAACTTTTGAAGGAACCCGCAATGTTGTTGTGAGTATGTAATATGAGTATGTAATGCAAGAAGACCACCTTCCCATACGTCCGTGCATCTCCAACAGGCTGACAAAAATACCAAGAAAAATGACCCCAGTTTATCAGATTTGGAACAAAGTACTGACCATTGCCATTTCTAGACACTTAAACATATACTATATGAAAAATGCTATTTTTTATTGCTGTGTGTCCTTTCTTAAATATACATGAACTGATATTCTATCCTGACAAGTTAACTTTGTGTGTCTGTGTATCCAGAACTGGCCATTGAAAATTTGGACTCAATATATATGCCAATTTCTGTACAAATTAAACATGCTCATGACGTAGTCTCTTCGCGCAGCTGGCACACACCGCGTCCCAGCTTATATTATTACCTTATGCTAGTAACTAACAGCCGAAGACCAGACCACCTACGATCTGCGATTTTGGGCTGGTCCCCGGCGAGAAAGCGATGGCGGCGCGGCGGTGTGTGGCCGGCGCCGCGCTCCGCTCGCTGGCGGTCATCGCCGGCGCCTCGTGCGGCGACCCCTCCACTACGCGGCGGGCATAGTAGGCCAGTTACGCGGTCGTGATGGCGGCCGGGCTCCTCTCTCCTGGTGGCGACAATGGTGACCTCTGAAGATCTCCTTCGCCGTTCGTTCTGCCCACCCCGTCAATGGATCCCTCCTCTCTAGATACCTCGCATGGCATCTCCTTTTCCTCTGAGGTACGCTCCTCCCTCGGTCTCCCCGTTTGCTCGCCGTCTCCAGATGATGCCTCCAGTTTTTGGCTCGTCGTGGCTTTCAGTCGCTCCAAGTTTCGCCTGAGTGAGGCTTCGGTGGGTCTCGTCCTGCAATCTGTTCTTGGAGGCGCGGCTGATCTTTTCTCGGTTGTAGAGGTTGAACGTCAGCTGTTCAAATTCTCTGTCCTCGATCGACAGGTCGGTTTGCGCATCTATGCGCTCAAATCTTTCGCTTGCGAGTCTTTCAGGTTGTTTTTTCATCTCTGGAACCCCAATGGCCTTGCCCGTGCGAGAATTTCTGCTACTTTGGATTCCGGCCCGCGTTTTGATTGGGTATCTGTTAATCGCAAAAAGTCTTTTGCTTCTGTGGTTCGAAACAATTCGGCACCCTCACATTCGGTTTTCTCTAGACTCAATTTTGCTCCAGTCCCAGATCGCAATTTGCGACCGTGTTCTTCGCCGGGGAAGCGTAATCACCCGCGTTCTACGCCGGGAAATTTTTTTTCAAATTCTTTCCTTCAGTCTGGCTCGAATCGCCCAATGGCTGGGCCGCCACCTCTCTCTGGTGCGAATGCTGTACCCCTGGGTACTAAATCTGTTCCGGCCCACGCTCGGCCCACTCGGCCCACTTGCTCCCGATGTCTTTCCAATTTTCACTCAAGGCAAGTTTGCAGGTCTAGCACAAGATGTACCTCCTGCTTCAGGTTGGGTCACGTAGCAGTTTCTTGCCGTTTCCCGCCTCGGTTCCCGAGCCTTTCCAAGATTGGGGTTTTCCCTTCTCATTTGCGCACGGGCACCTGGGATCCTTTGGTTGTCTCTACCTGGTTTCGTTCCACTCCTTCGCTGACCAGTGGGTCCAACTGCGCCGACCCTCCTGTGTTTACCTGGCTTTTACCGGAACCTTCCTTTCAGCCATCCCCTGCTCAATCTCCTCCGGAGGCAGCGGAGCTTCCAATCTCCTCTTCTCCGGTGGTTCTGGAGCTCCGGCAGCCCTCTCCCGCTGCCCCCTTGTCGCCGACGCAACCAACGCCACCTCCACCACCACCTCCGCCCCCGCTCTCTGGCCATCAACCGCGCCAAGAAACCCCACCTGCTGCTACAGTGCTTCCGCCCAGGATGGCATTCAACTTCGTCGATCCGGCCCCCTTCATCCCTAGGGGCTTCCAGCGTGTGTTGGTACCCAATCGCAAGCCAATGTCTCGAGTTATCCTGGGGCGGCCGGCTAAGCGCAATGCAGATGTGGCCATCGTCACCATTGAGCCAATGCCGCACAATCAGGTAGCCTTCAATGCTATTCGAGATATCCTGCATGAGTTTCTGAGAGATCAAGCGAGGGTAGGCTATTCCTTCATACAGCCTTGTCCTTGGGGCCAAGCATATGTTAAGTTTGTTTATTTCCACGATCGGGATCAGCTCATTCACAATAGCCCTCATCAGTTTGGGGACGTGCGTATTTCTTTTGTTGAGCATGACAGAGGAATAAATCATCATGCAATGACTCTAAACTATGAAGTATGGCTGATGCTCCTAGGTCACAATATTGATTTTATATCTGATGTGCATATCAATAAGCTGTTGGGGGACCATGGCCAAGATATAGCTTGGGAGGAAGATGATAATCATGTTGCCAGAGTGCTTGTTAAGGCCAGAGTAGTGAATTTGGAAGAAATACCGTGGTTCATAGTAGGCACTGAGGGCCCTGACTTCAATGGTGACTCCTGGACAATTCAGGCAGAGATTATTCAGGCAAAGATGCTAGGTGGTTTGGCTCCTGATGAAGATCTCCCCCCAAGCCCTGATGATATTCAACCTGAGCTGTTTGACTTTTTTGGCTTTGGTCAGCCTGGGCAAGGACCTAATTTGCCACAACAAAATGCTGAACCAGCCCAAGAGGGGCAAGAGGGTGATTGGGGTCTCTGGCCTCAGGGTCCCGCCAATGCTCAGGCTCCAGTTGATGTGGAAATAGTTCAGGCTATGCCTGCAGTCCAGCCTTTAAACTTTGATCTTAATGAACCTTTGGCCCCTCAGGAAGATGACATGGGAGCAGTGGACAATGTCTTTTTCGGCCATCTGGGGCAGCAGCCAGTTGTTCCCATGGATGAAGATGTTATTGTTGCTAGTAGTGATTCAGAGGGGGCAGCAGAGGAACCCCTTGCTCCAGTTGATCCACAGCTAGTGGTGCCTGATGTTAATGTTTTCATACCCATGGAAGATGGCATTCCCCTGCAATTAATCCCTGATGAGATTCAAGAGGAGGAGCTTTTGGGACAGCCAGAATTGCAGGATCTGAATGCTGTTCAGTTAGACAATGCCGTCTTAGTTGGAGATGGGCATTTAGTTGATGATTTCAACTTTCAGCAGCTTGGTTTTGTAGAGCTCTCTCGACCAGATGCTGACCCAGTTTTTGTTCAACGACAACTTCAATCATCCCTTCCAGTTGGGTTCAAACAAAATCCTGAAGCAATACGGTTCTGGGCCAGCAATCTAGCACCTGGGCCTGGTGCTCATCCTGTTCAGGTTCCTGCAGCTTGGGCTGACTTTCTTACTCTGTTGCTCTCCAGCCCAGGAGCTTTTGAGTGGGCCAAAAGTTTCATTGCATCTCCAGCTTTAGAATTTCTTCATGGTGGCTCCTCTTCCAAATCAGTCCCATTCTGCCTGCCTTCTTCCTTACCAAGCTCAAGTATTCTTCTATGTGATAAAAACATGCCATCTGTAGCTGAGCCAGACACTAATACACCCCCTTCTTCACCTGTTGGCTCAGAGCAAATGTCGCCAATCACTCCTCCTGATAAGCTGCAGGCTCTAGTTTCAAATGCTCCGGGTCCCTGGTCCAAGGACCTGTTGGAATTGGCTGCCCAAGGGAAAGAAGCTCCAACTCTAAAAGATTCCATGGCCAGAAGGAGTTTAAGGCAGAAAAATCTCCATAAAGGTTATAAAAGTTCTCCCTGTTCCAACAAGCATTGCCTAGGCTGCACCATGGATCCCCCATCTTTATCCCCTTCTGTCACTAAAAATCTGGGTGTTACTTTCTGTAAACTTGACTCTGATCTTTTGTTAGTTGAAAACCTGTCCAAAGTCAAGAAAGGTGCTGCTGCCCCTGCTGGGAAGAAGCAAGCCAAAAAGAAGAGCAACAATGGTTCCAGTAATGAAGACACAAACTTTTCAAGCAAGAAGAAGTCAAAGAAGAATTAAAACAGCCTCTTGGGTGTTGAGGCCTTCTTTTGTCTTGGGTCATGTAATTTTAATCTCTGGGCATGTACCCATGTGTGAATCTCTGCTGAGAATTCTTATTTTGTTTTCTGTCATGACTGCTAGACAGTTCATGTGGGTTCTCTGCTCCCTTATCTATGTTATCTATGAATAACACTCATCAGAATAGAAAATGGAAGGTTCTTTGCTGGAATGTTCGAGGCTTGAATGCTAGAGAAAAATGGGATGCAATTCGTGATAAAATCTCTGAATGCGCTTGTGATATCATCTGTTTACAGGAAACAAAAAGGCAGACCTTTAACCTCCAGTACATTAAGAATTTCTGCCCCCTGCTTTGATGCCTTTGAGTTCTTGCCATTTGCTGGAGCTTCTGGTGGTCTTATCATTATTTGGAAATCCTCCCAGTTCACTGGGACCCTAGCTTTCTCTAATAACTTTGCTATTTCAGTGGATTTTCATTCTCTGCATGATCAATCAGATTGGATTTTAACTAATGTTTATGGACCTTGTACTTCTGAAGCTAAGGTCCAATTTGCAAATTGGCTCAAGCACATTCAAATGCCAGATGATGTGGATTGGTTGGTGGTTGGTGATTTCAATCTCTTAAGGAACCCTTGTAATAGAAATAGACCAGGTGGTGATGTTCAGGAAATGTTCCTTTTCAATGAAGCTATCAGTGCCCAAGGATGGGTAGAGTTACCCCTGCATGGTCGAAAATACACCTGGTCTAACAAACAGAATCCCCCCTTGTTGGAAAGGCTGGATTGGTTCTTTACCTCTCCTTCTTGGACTCTAAATTACCCTGATACTTCAGTTTCTACACTTTCAATGGAACCATCAGATCATGTGCCATGTATAGTCAATATTTGTACAAACATTCCTAAAGCAAATATTTTCAGGTTTGAAAATTACTGGATGGAGCATGAGCACTTTTCAGCTGTGGTGTCACATGGTTGGTCAGTTCCAACCAATCAAACTGACTCTACTAAAGTGCTTACAGCTAAGTTCAAGAATCTAAGGAGAGTTCTGAAGGCCTGGCAGTCCCAGCTTTCCAGCCTTAAAAGAAATATTGAAAATGTAAAGGTCATCTTGATGTTTCTTGGTATCATTGAGGAATTCAGAGACTTAACAATTGTTGAATGGAACTTCAGATCCCTTCTTAGTGAGAAATATGCTTTACTGCTCAATCAGCAAAGGATTTATTGGAAGCAAAGGGGCACAATCAAATGGGTCAAGCTTGGTGATGAAGGGACCAAATTTTTCCATGCCAATGCAACTATCAAGCATAGGAGGAATCTGATTACCTCCCTAAAGGATTCAAATGGGGTTCCACAGTCTGATTTTCATATCAAAGCCCACATCATCTGGGAAGCCTTTAAAGATAGGTTGGGTACTTCTGATTCACCAACCATGTTGTTTAACCTGGAGGAGCTTCTGCATAGAGCTGAGGGTCTAGATTTCCTTTCTGCACCCTTTTCCCATGAAGAAATAGATGCAGTGGTTGCCAACCTACCTTCTGATAAGTCACCAGGACCTGATGGTTTCAACACAGATTTTGTAAAGAGGTGCTGGTCAATCATCAAGCAAGACTTCTATAGAGTTTGTGCAGATTTTCAGACAGGAACAGTTTGTCTACAAAGTTTAAATGGGTCCCACATTACTTTGCTTCCCAAGATTGACAATCCAACAAAGGTCTCAGACTTCAGACCCATTTCTCTTCTGAATACTTCTATCAAAATCATCACAAAGCTTCTGGCAAATAGGCTTCAGCAGGTTATCATGAACCTCATTCATCAAAATCAATATGGTTTTATCAAATCGAGAACCATCCAAGATTGTTTAGCTTGGGTCTTTGAATATTTACATCAGTGTCACAAGTCCAATAAAGAGCTAATCATCCTTAAACTGGATTTTGAAAAGGCTTTTGACAGGATAGAGCACCAAACCATGCTGCAGGTCATGGAGCACAAGGGTTTCAATGTCACTTGGTTGCAACGGATGGAAGCAATCTTTAATTCAGGAACTTCAGCAGTCCTTCTCAATGGTGTGCCTGGGAAAGTCTTTCATTGTAGAAGGGGTGTCAGGCAAGGTGATCCTCTGTCCCCTCTTTTATTTGTCCTGGCAGCAGATTTCCTTCAGACTTTACTCAATAAAGCAAAAGATTCCACTCTTATCATCATGGAGGGTTTGTTGTGCTAGACAGCTAGTCTTCTTGAAGAGCTTGCTACACTCATTTGCAGATTCCACTGGTTTAAAAGTGAATTATGCCAAGTCAATGATGGTTCCCATCAACATTGAGGATCAGAAATTAGAGCTTCTAGCTAACACCCTGGGTTGTGCAATTGGATCCATGCCCTTCACTTACTTAGGATTGCCACTGGGAACAACAAAGCCAAAAGTTGTTGATTTTCTTCCTCTGGTTTCAAAGTGTGAAAGGAGGCTGGTTAGCATCTCAAAATTTCTTTCCCAAGCAGGCAGGCTTCAGATGACCAATGTTGTTCTTTCAGCTTTACCAACCTTCCATCTTTGCACTTTCAAGGTCCATAAAACAGTCATTAAGCAAATTGATAAATATAGGAAACATTGTCTTTGGAGGGGTGCTGATATCAATGCTAAATCTCCCCCTAAGGCAGCCTGAGAGATGGTTTGTTTGCCAAAATCTGAAGGTGGTTTGGGCATCTTACAGCTAGAAGCTCAGAATGAAGCTCTTTTGATCAAATTCTTTCATAAATTCTTCAACAAAGCTGATGTGCCTTGGGTCCACTTAGTTTGGGAGAAGCACTACAATAATGGAAAACTGCCAAACCACACTTTGAAAGGATCTTTCTGGTGGAGAGACATTCTAAGATTACTACCCAAATTCAAAGAGTTAGCCTCTGTCTCTATCAACCTGGGTGATACATGTCTCCTCTGGCATGATTTTTGGGGGGGCTCGGTGCATAGTCAGGCACTCCCTCATTTGTTTCCCTTTGCAAAGAATAAAAGCATAACAATAGCTAAGGCTAGAACTGCTACAGATATCAACCATCTCTTCCACTTACCAATTTCCCAGGAGGCTTATGACCAGTTGCTACTCCTTGCTCAGGAACTAGAGGACTTACCAACTTCAGATCAACTCGATATTTGGACCTATATCTGGAGGTCCCCAATTTATTTGCCCACCAAAGCTTATAAACACATCATTGGTACTCGGCAGGTTCACCCAGGCTTTCATTGGTTGTGGAAAAGTTCAGTACAAAAAAAGCACAAAGTGTTCTTCTGGCTTCTTCTAAAAGATAGGCTAAGCACCAGGAATCTCTTGTGCAGGAAAAACAGAGTGTTGCCCTCATATGAATGCGTTCTATGTCAGTCTCATGAGGAGGAATCCTTAGAACATCTTTTTTTGAACTGCCCTTTCTCTCAAAGTTGCTGGGCCTTGTTGAATCTGCAGTTCCAGTCAGGGGATCCTCTTGTTGCTCTTGTTGCACTCAAAGACCAGCTACATGTCCCTTTCTTCATGGATATAATCATCATACTCAGTTGGTGCATTTGGATGGCTCGAAATGATTTAATTTTCCAAGCTCTTCATCATGATTTGGATTCAGTAAGAGGGAGATTCAAAAAAGAGTTTGCTCTGGTTATCACTAGAGCAAAAGAAAGTCTCAAACAACCGATGAACACATGGCTGCAACTCTTTGTGTAATTCTTTTGATTTTCTTTGTTTCTTTCTTTGTGTCCTGATTTTCGTTGGAACTGTAAGAACTTTTGCCTTTTAATATATAACCAGTAGGGGCCTCCCCTCCTGTTTCGTCAAAAAAAAATTATTACCTTATTTGCTGCCGTGAGAATCGAGATATCGGCAAATGGCCACTTCCCAGATCAGTGCAAGCGATCGACTGAATCTCATCAGCATCACGATGATCCAGTGGTCTTGTTCATTTTCAGACTAGCTAGTGAAAAATGGCAAATAATTCACCGTTCGCTTGCGTGTAACATTAATTATTCAGTGTGTGTATGAGTAGTGCGGTAACTAGCTAATTGATTTCCCAGGTCGTCCGTCTCCAAATGGAGGGCTCCAACTCCAACAACTCGTTGACTACATATAGTACTCATGATCTTCTGATTTTCTTGTCTCCATTCTGATGGGGATTGGCGAAGTACTTGCCGGCCCAGCCGGTTCGATCGGTGACTAGAGTACCAATAAATTAGGAGGTGTTTGGTCAAGATGGGTTTACTGTAAGTTCCGTTCATCATATGTTTGGAGGATGCTAATTAGGAGTATTAAACATAGACCAATGGTAAAATGAATTCAATAGTCTCTAAGTTTTTTTTCGAGATGGGCCTATTAAGCATAATTGGTCCATGTGATGCTGCAGTAAATATATACTAACTATATATTAATTAGGTTTAATTGATTTGTCTCGTGAAAAATCATAAAGCTTATGCAATTAGTTTAGTAATTAGATTATGTTTAGTCCTCCTAAATGGCACAAAAGCTTTCGATGTGTCATGATTTATAAGTCTTAGGTAACCAAATATCCTCTTAATCTGGCTAGCTCATAAACATTTGAAGGATAAGATACCTGGTCCAATGATTGAGACTGGTGCAGAGAAAAATGACAAAATTGTTCTCTCATGCTAGGACAGAATGGATCAAACTAGCAATCTGTCCTATTCGACAGAGCTAGAGATTAGTACGATTTTGCATGATCACAGTGTGGCTGTCTTTGTCAACCGTAGTAAGTGGGTAGCCGATCGACAAGGCAAAGCAAAATAAAGCAGCACTTGGCGCCCGGCAGTCCATGGCTCAAATACTACACACACTGTCCCTCAGCTGAAAACTAATTAAGCTAGCTACCACTCCATCGTCCGATCCTGTACTAGCCAGCTACTCCAGATAGCATTATGAACTAAAAGTACATAGGAAACCAATGATCATCTTAATCCTTGGTGATGAACTTGAAGAAACAAATACTTCAACAAGTAGCTGGTTACAGATGCAAAGCATCAGCTTAATGCCTTGATACAGACAATCTGGATAGGTTTTACACGACTAAGTCACTCTGGTAGTCTGGTGACACAGCTTGATCTTCACGTTCATTGTTAAATAATCTTGGTGGTTATATGATCCGAACTATGCCATCTTGTATCATTATCCTGTTTGCATCTTGCATCCTCTGAAAGCACAAGTAATTTTTAATAACCCAACAAGCGTAGTCCATAAATGATCACAAAATAACCAGGAAATTAGTATCACCAGCCAATACTAATCTCTATGATTCACATGCTTCCACTAGTGAAAAACTGTGCAATATTAATCTCACTAAATTGATGCGAAAATAGTGCATGAGATGGATTCCAACATCATAACAACAACTTTACACGCAGGCTTGCAAAACAATCCACAGATGCCTTTGGCAAAATCATGTTCGATGATAATAGAAAATTGAAGTTACCTTTGGCAAATCATATATTTGCAACCGTCGGAGGGGCTACCACTAATACACTCTGTAGTTTGTAATAAGACAGTACATAAATAATATAACAGCTGCACCGTCAAGTTATCTGATGTTTGATGTCATGGTTGGATACAATACAAAGACCAAAAGATTGGCTGCATCTTATGGATTATTAAACATGCCAACACATAGCATGAACCTGTATATTGAAATTTCAATATAATACTAGTTTTATTGAGACAAGGGCATTACTACTAACAGTAATAAAGTACATAGAACAATATATGTCTAGTGTTCATCAGTCAACTAGTTGAAACAGTTTAGTCAACAAAGTGAAGACTAGAAACATTTTGCATCTTTTCATTGAAACTCTCTTATGCTGGCAAACAAGCATTATAATAGAGCAAAAATTGGAAAATAGAGGCATAAGAAAAGTTCTTAATTCTTTTTATGTGTGTGCTCCTACGAATCCCGATAACATAGCCCAGAAAATAATAAGCATGACACCATCAGCATTTTCGGTATTTGGCTGCATAGAAAGGCAAAGCATTAGCAAAATAATTAACATTACAGGAAGCCTAATTAACTTTAAGTCATACATAGCAAATCAGAAAATATTTCTTGGCCTTCCAGATTGGCACATCTGGACCCAGTAAAAACATAGTCATCTTTTACATAGTGCCTGGGATCACGTTCAGATGAAAGATATCGCAACTGGCAGGTTTGGGTCTGGTAAAGTAAAAAAAATGCCTCATTTACTGTCTAGGCAAAAAATAAATTAATAGATCATCTTCAGCTTTTGTACTATAGTCCCATGAGATCTGTTGGCCTCAGACTACAGCTTTTGTTTTTCTGCTCTTGTAGAGCCTGAGCTCTATTTCATATTTTACACATTCATTAGGATCTCCTCTAGTGCTCTAAAGGGAAAAAGGTGAAACTATTGCTAAAGGTTTTTGTGTTAATCGGTTCAGAGTGAAGGCAATAGGATTGCAGTAAAAAAATGATTGTGGAGATAGATAGTAAGACAACATAGTAGCATCTGAACCATTATGCTTGTAAATTCGCTATGAAGTTAAGACGGTGACAAGGAAGAATGAAAAAAATCAGTACCTTAGCATTATGTTGAAGCAGAGGGGTTGGATCCAGTGGAACCTTCGAGGGCGGCGGTGGCGTCGGCCATGACGGAGAGCAACCTGGGGACGGCGGTGAGGGATGGCTGCGGCGGCGGCGGAGGAATTGTTTGGGAGAGGAGGGTGTGGGTATTGTGATACCGGTCCGGTGGACGGGGACGGCGGTGCCTGGAGATGGCGGCGGCTCCGGCGTGGCAGGCTAGGGTTGCGCGGCGGCGATGGATACGGCGGATGCGAGGTGGTGACGAGGACGGCACGGTTCGGGCTGGGAGGGAGTCAGGAGAGGCCGCAGTCTTGGGGGTGCGAAGTTACCAACACACCCTTTGTTACCGAAAATAAAATTTAAGGGAGGAAATGGGAGGAAAATCCAAGCACCATAACATCACTCTAAGCATAATTGTTCATGTGATGCTGCAGTAAATATATACTAACTATATATTAATTAGGTTTAATAGATTTGTCTCGTGAAAAATCATAAAGCTTATTCAATTAGTTTAGTAATTAGATTATGTTTAGTCCTCCTAAATGGCACAAAAGCTTTCGATGTGTCATGATTTATTATAAGTCGTAGGTAACCAAATATCCTCTTAATCTGGCTAGCTCATAAAAATTTGAAGGATAAGGTAAATAAATATGTACCTGGTCCAATGATTGAGACTGGTGAAGTGAAAAATGACAAAATTGTTCTCTCAGACTAGAACAGAATGGATCAAACTAGCTATCTGTCTCATTCGACAGAGCTAGAGATTTGTACTTTGCATGATCACAGTGTGGCTGTCTCTGTCAACTGTAGTAAGTGGGTAGCCGATCGACAAGGCAAAGCAAAATAAAGCAGCAGTTAGCGCCCGGCAGTCCATGGCTCAAATATTACACACACTGTCCCTCAGCTGAAAACTAATTAAGCTAGCTACCACTCCATCGTCCGATATTGTACACTCAGCTGCTTGTTGCAGATGTCCTGCTGCTCGCGGCGACCACCATAGCAGCAGCTGCGGCAGCGAACAAGATCGCACAACGTGGATGCCCGAGCAAGTGCGGCAAAGTGAAAATCCACTACCCCCGGCCTCGGCGACCACCCCCACTGCTACCGGAAGGGTTTCGAGGTGACATGCCACCGCCCACACGGTGGCGCACCTCGGTTGACGCTGGGACGAGTACCGAAGGGCCGGAGGTGCTGGAGATATCAGTGAAGCACCACACTGTGAAGATCCGCAGCCCAGTGCAATCCTTCAACTTCGGGAGCACGATCAACGAGTCAATCCACGTCCTGGATTCCGGCAAGCCATACGTGCTCTCCGTGGTGGAGAACCTTCTCCTCCACACAGGGTGCGGCTTCCGCGCCGAGTCGTGGTCAACGGGGAAGTCGCAGTGGGGATACGGCGCTGGGAGCGCATGCTCAATGTCCCCTTGCAGGGAGGAGGACCTGACGCCGTTGAACCGCAGGGAGTGCCTTGGTGTCCGCTGCTGCTATGCGATCATGCCGCGGGAGCGGGGCGCAGCGTCACTTCGTACAGTACCAAGTTCGATTGGAATGATCATACTGATGATGATGGCACCATTCCCGTCTCACCCTGGAATGCGAGCTTGGTCGTGGTGGAGACAAACTGGTTCTTTGAGGGCAAGAACCTCAAGAACCTCACTGAGAATATGCTCCGTGGGACGAACACGACGGACATAGAGTTCCCGGCAATCCTGAAATGGTCGTTCGACAACAAGTCGTGTGGGGGAGCCAAATTGAGGCCCGACGACTATGGATGCGTCAGCAACCACAGCCGCTGCCACAGTCGTCCCATCAGTTCCACGAGCAGCAACGCTAGCAGAAGAAGCTACACGTGCAGGTGCAACGATGGTTACGATGGCAACCCGTACTTGAGGGATGGATGCCAGAGCACCACTAGTCCAAACCATAGTTCACCAGACCATCATCATGATTCACAAGGTAAGCTTAGTTCCATCATATATTTCCTACTTCAACAAACGGCCACGCTAGCTGCTTTTCTCCATGATTTTCTACAGCAATAATCTTGAGAATTTTCAAGCAGATTTTTTAAAAGTGCAGTATATATTGTTGATTTACGTGAAATTGGTAAAGCTGAGACGATCGAAGCCGTGCCATGTGTCCATATGCCCACATGAGCTTTTCTCTATTTTTCTCGGCCTGGCAACATTTTTGAAATGTGTAATTCTGTTTTTTAAGTTCATACCCGCTCCATCCCACTTCTTTATACCGCTTAGGGGTTTAAGCTATTGACATTACAGCTAAATATTTGACTTTAACTTGAATTAAAGAATCTTCAGAGTTGGTTAGGTTCACCCGGTCAAGTCCTAGACTTGGCGTGGGTGCTTGCATTATTTTAGATTTATTTCAGGATTTACTAGCGCTATACTTTCGGTGATATGAGAGGTTTTCGTCGATAGGAGGGTGTTGGATGAGGCACGTGTGGTGACTTCTCCAATCATCAGGTGTGGTGACTTCACCAATCATGAGATCCAGCCGGTTTTCCGGTTGTTCGACGGGTGTGGTGATCATATTAAAATTAAATTATTCCCTCTAAATAAGCAAATTAATAAATTGTCATAATACATGTAAAAATTAATATGTTGAAGGGCGGTGGATTGGGGGAACATTATAAAATCACACAAGTACGAGTGGAGATAATTTGTCCATTTACAGGCCTTGCATATACAGTAAAATTAGAAATATATGTGGTTTATTCTTGTGTAGGGCCACAAGGCACCACGTCTAGCACTCATGTATCATAATATTAATGAAGATAGATCACCAAAAAAGTTAAGGTTTATCTATGTCTGCAGGGACATATATTGGTGTAGGGTTCGGCAGTGGCATGGGCCTTTTGCTCATCGTGCTAGCCACCATCTATGCCATTAAGACACTGAAGGATCGAAAAACCAAGAAAATGAGGGAATACTTTTTCAAGCAAAATCGAGGATTGTTGCTCCAACAATTAGTTGATAAAGACATTGCTGAACGGATGATTTTCAGCCTAGAAGAACTTGACAAGGCTACAAACAAGTTTGATGAAGCTCGCATATTAGGAGGCAGAGGGCATGGTACTGTATACAAGGGCATATTCTCATATCAACATATTGTTGCTATTAAGAAGTCGAAACTTGTGATTCAAAAAGAAATTGATGGTTTCATCAACGAGGTTGCTATCCTTTCTCAAATCAATCATCGGAATGTGGTGAGACTTTTTGGATGTTGCCTTGAGACAGAAGTCCCGCTACTTGTCTACGAGTTCATTTCAAATGGAACACTTTATGCTCATCTTCATGTTGATGCCCATGTCTCTCTTCCATGGAAAGATCGTTTATGAATTGCTTCTGAAGTTGCTAGTTCTTTGGCCTATCTTCACTCTGAAGCTTCGATATCAATAGTTCATAGGGATATCAAGACTAGCAACATATTGCTTGATGACAAGTTAACAGCAAAAGTATCAGACTTCGGTGCATCCAGAGGCATCTCTATTGACAAATCTGGAGTAACAACAGCCATACAAGGAACTTATGGATACTTAGATCCAGAGTACTTCTACACTAGACAATTAACTGAGAAAAGTGATGTTTATAGCTACGGTGTTATGCTTTTAGAGCTACTAACTCGGAAGAAGCCAACCATTGACATATCACTGGACTGTGTTAGTCTTGTAGAACACTTCATTCAACTCTTCTGTGAAGGTAGACTAAGTGAGATACTAGATGTGCAAGTCACTGAAGAAGGGGAAGATGAGGCCAAGCAAGTGGCCGCAGTAGCAGCTTTGTGCCTGCAGATGAAGGGCGACGATAGGCCAACAATGCGCCATGTTGAGACGATACTTCAGGGGATTCAATCTTCTAACGACAATTATCTGGGCAATCCAAGGGTACAAGGAATTGGACTAAGGAACACAACTTTTGAACAAAGCAATATTATCGTGCATGACAAGAGCAGCAGGCGGTTTAGTATGGAAAGAGAAATGTTGTTGTCAGCAAGCTTTCCTCGGTGAGCCTGTTCTAGGAGTCAAAATCACTATATGTAAAAAAATTGTTTAATACCAATGTAATAAGGATTTCAAAATTACCACTCTCTTTTATGTTCTAGTCCAGGTTCCATCTCGGAACCTTTTGTCTGAAATACATCTCTGCTATATGTATGGTCCTCTTCATCTATTATGTAACACTATTTGATGTAAAACTCTGAATGCATGCTGGTATGGTACATTTGTTTTGTTTAGTCTTAAATGGGCTGTTCTATTTCCTTGGACTACTCAGCGAGTTTACTGTTTTCAATTCAAACTTGAGATGAAGTTTGGAATGAAAGCACAGTCAATCGATTTCTAGTAGCTGTAAGAGGGGGAGGATTACATAGAGAGTTGAAGTTTTAATTAAAGTTGTAGTTCATTCACAACCAATAGTTACTGTGCGGCTGCTCTGCCGATCAGCAGATTCAGAGCTGCATGTTTCTTTCTTGGCCTTGTTTTGCTGTCGCTTGTGCACGTTGTTCAGATTAATGAGATCTTAGAGCATCTCCAAAGTCTTTCTAAACTTTACTTTCTAAATCATCATTTAGAGAGCCATTTGCATAAAGTTCGTTTTCTATATCTGTTTACTTTACAACAGCTTTTCTATTTCTCATGCGCACTCTAGAGAGCCATTCTCGTCTTCTATATTTGACTAGTGAAAAATCCAGAATAGAAGATGATTATATTTGGATGACCATTTAGATAGGCTGTTGGAAGACATTTTTTCACCAAAATCTCTATTTCTACCATTTAGAAAGAATATAGAGTCTCTTGAAGATGCTCTTACATATTAGCACATAACCCTATTACTGTAGTACTACACATGTTGTATGGGTTATTTTTGTTCAAGAACAAGGCCCATCTTTTATATAAGACATTGACAATGCGAGATGGCATCCATTAATTCAAACACTTTGGAATCTACGGAGAGGGATACTGTAACCAAAATACTTGTTTTAGCTTGGGCGAGAACAAAAACAGCATCGTTACTCACAAGCAGCGTCCCATTTGTACTTGAAAGAAAAAATAAAAAAAATACTGCCATCTTATTTTGTGCAACTACATTTTTTTTCTCAATTCTAAGATTGGGGCTAGAAGACTAGCAGTAGTATAGATTGATGTAAATCATGATAATATACTAGGACATCATCTCCACTTCTTAATTTTCAAATTGCTCATATACCACCAATACAATAATTAATATTATACTAGACGTACTGGTGGAGAAAAAACCATTTAGTAAAAAAAATATAAACCATAAGATGAAAAATAATCTAATTGCCTGCTCCTCTATATAGCCATACTGTCTAGTGGTATAAGACATTGTAAAAATGCTCTCATAATTAAAGAGGGACAAAAGTTCAGACAATGAAAAACCTTGTGTCCTGCCCTTGTCGCATTATATATACTATGGCCTCTGCAAGTATGATAATTAATAAATCTTTTTCATTCCCGGACTACTGAAAAATGGCAAATAATGTACAGTTTGAGTAACTTTCAGTGTCCAAGTAGTGCGGTATTTGGTTTCCCAGGTCGCAGGTCCGATCCTAACTATACAACGGTAGCCGGGAGCATCGTTGCCCAGGAACGGCAGCGCTCGCGTCCAGCTACGGCAGTGTCCGGCAAAGGTAGCGCCTGCATCTGCCTACGGTGGCATCCCTACACGGTCTGTTGCATAGCGCTATGGTTGCCTTGCTCTGGGTGGTTGGCTGCCCCGGCTGTAGTAGGCGTCGATGTGGTGGGTTGCTGCTTTGGAGACGATCTGCGAAAGCCATGCACAACTCCATGTTGGGTGGATGATGACGATGCTCTCAGGCCCCGCACACCTTCTCAGAGGCGTCATCTCTGTGATCTTCTCCCCTCAAAACCTGGGCGACCTCTCTCCTCTTCTTGTGTCTCCTTATCTGGGTCATTATTCCACTCTGCTCTGATGGTGGCTTGCAGGAACTAGCAAGTTCTTTTGCTCAGTGTCTTGCTTCTTCTTCATCCTGTCTGCTTGGTTGTTGTATGGCTGCATTCGTTGGTGGTCCTCCCTCCTTTGGGGCTTCCTTCCCCCACTAGGCGTTGGAGGGACATTGATTTATTGGCAAATTGAGTAGCCTTCCTTTGTTCTGGCTTGATGCGTGTCCGGGGTTGAGACCTGAACAGATCTGCTAGGGGGTTACCCAAGCAGTTTGTAGGTTAATGGGGGGGATCAGGAACTAATAAGAGCGTAGGTGGTAGTTCACGTGATGAACTCGGAACACGGTGAGAATGGCGAGGAACACAGGGACACAAGAGTTTAGACTGGTTCGGACCTCCGTAGAGTAAAACCCTATGTCTAGTGTGGCGGTGGTATTATGGGGAGAGAGGAAGTCGCCTCGAATGGAGCCCTAGGCCGCCTTATATGGGCGACAAGCTAGGGTTTCCATTCGAGGTCGGTGGACCCATATCTGGGTTAGTTACAAAATCCCGAGATACTCGACCTACTAGCGGTGCCAAGCCACGCTCTAATGTCTTGACTTGCACTCCAAGTACTGCGGACTCTCCGGGATCTAGATAAGGTCGCCTGGAGTCTTCCAAGGTCGCCAGGCCGATGGACAAGATCTTCAGGCCCACTTGCAGGTCGGCGGGGCTTCTGACAGGTTGGGTCCACTTGGTAGGGACCTCTGGGACCTGGTCGGTGGGGACCCATGGGTACCCATGTCTCTCAATGCGGGCAACATTGTCAACCCCGTGTTACAGCTACCGTTGGCAACTCATTGGAGAACCACATATGGCTGCAGATTGAGAAGCTCTAGTGTCTTCGTGCATTGTTTCGCAGATGGGTTGTTTTCATGATCCATGAAGTGCTCTCTTTTATGGTCTTCTCTTCGGTCTAAAGTCGGGTTAGCGAGGAGCCGAGGACAAAGGCCTCGTTCTTTTCAAGATTATCCTTCCCCCTTCAAGCTCACATTTCTTCTCGAAGGGCGTCGGAGGGCTTTAAGAAGAATGGCAACCAGACCATCAGGGTGGGTTCTTTCCCTGCCTTGGTTAGATGACCATTGAGGGTGAAGATCATGGATGCTTAGTGCGAAATCGACAAGGAAGGTTCTTAGTTATTGGGCTTTCTAGCGCTAGGAAGTTTACTCTCATGGTAGTATTTGGAGAAGTACTAGAACCCTCTCCTTATTTGTTTTTGTTGTAATCTTCTTTCATTCGGCTTTGTCGACCTCATGTTCTTCTCCTCGGCTTGCCGAGATAATCTTTGTATGTTCATTCTAACTGCCCCTTCTCGGGTCACTATTAAGAGTAGGTGGGGATCCCCCCCCGCCCGAATTCGTTCGAAAAAATAAATATTAATATTTTTATATGATGGGGGTAATTAGACTAAACTGATGAGCTTTATTGGAGGCCTCAAGAGATTTTTGTAAAGCGTTATTACAAACTGACGGTAGCACTTAGCATGGCGCACAACCATATATGATTAAACAAACTACAACAGTTTTGCTTCATTCCACAAGTCACTCCAGCAAGGCCCTGAAAAGGGGTCCCTACTTCGTTTTAGGGACGAGGACGAAAATAGAAGTCACTCTAACAAGATCCCGAGTAAGATCTTTACTACAAGGATTCATCCTAACTACCCCAACAGCCCCTTCTAGAAGATCTTCCCAACCCTTATATGGTAGTTAGGTAGTTTTCCCTTCCACCACCTCTGGATCCTACCGTGTCCACCTTCTTTCTACCTACATGGGATTGTTGTTGGCCCTGTCTCCATACACACACCCTCCCGAGTCCGGTTCCAGTGCCAGCTTGGGGAGCCTCCGCTTCGGAGCCAGCTCCCCCCCCCCCAAAAAAAACCCAAACTCCACCAAAGCAGGGGCACGGCTTGTCTCAGGAGTTGCAATCTCCCAGCTAGGAAGTTCATGCTAGGCTATGGGCACCATGGACCCCACCTGTGTCATCACATCAAGGCGAGGGGTGTTGTGGCCACACCATTAAGAGAGAAGGGAGTATTGATTTTTCTTTTTTTGTTTTTTTCTTGAGGGAATGCAAGGGAACATAATGTTTTTTCGAACAACTTGGGGCCGGGGGGGGGGGGGGTTCCCCACCTACTTATATTTCATTGAACGAAATTGTGGCACATCACAAAGGATTACCTGGCATTCCAGGCAGAAATTACACGAGCACGAAACAAGTCTGTTTACATTCTAGAAAGAAAGAAGGAGAGCCATTGGTCCCATTGATGCTGCTTCCTCTTGTATCTGCGTCTCCAGGATTCCATATCCTTGACCACCCATCGCAAGATCTCACCAGCAGTGGATTGCTTGTGGTAAAAAATCACAGCATTGCGTGCCTTCCAAACATGCCATAGAATCAGCAAGACTACGTCCACGTGCACATTAGAAGGGAGTTGGAGTTCCCTTCCAAGAACCCAAAGTTTCCGGAATTCTTCTGGGAGCGGTTCAATCCCGATCAAGTTCCAGACCTGTTTTGCCTTGTCGCATTGAGAGAAGATGTGTCTGTTTCCAGTGTTCCAAGACAGCATTCACAGTATGACTCCTCGAGGGTCCTAATGTTGCGGTAAGGGAAAATAATGTGGGACAGAGAAATAAGGGATTGTTGCTAGAGTTTAGGAAACTTTAGGGATCTAATTTTATTAGTGCCGACCTCTAAAGACCTTTTATGAGGCTATTCCTAGAGTTGCTTTAAGACTAAGTAGTTAGATATATGTTGAGTTTAATATTATTGCTTCCAAAAGATATCATTGAATTAAAATCTGGTCCACGGCCTCTTCGACAAATCCCAAGTCGTATGCACTAGTCTATATGTAGAACATACATAGAAGCAAAAGATAGTAATAATTATTCATGTATCATAATAGTAATGAAGATATATAGATCACAAAAAAATTTTAAGGTTTCTCTATGTCTGCAGGGACATATATTGCTGTGGGGTTCGGCATTGGCATCTGCCTTTTGCTTGTGGTGCTAGCAACCATCTGTGCCATTAAGAAGCTGAAGGATGAGAGAGCAAAGAAAATGAGGGAATACTTTTTCAAGCAAAATCGAGGATTGTTGCTTCAGAAGTTAGTGGATAAAGACATTGCTGAGCGGATGATTTTCAGCTTGGAAGAGCTTGACAAGGCTACAAACAAGTTTGACGAAGCTCGTATATTAGGTGGCGGAGGGCATGGCACCGTATATAAGGGCATACTCTCAAACCAACATGTTGTTGCTATTAAGAAGTCCAAACTTGTGATTCAAAGGGAAATTGATGGTTTTATCAATGAGGTTGCTATCCTTTCTCAAATCAATCATCGGAATGTGGTGAGACTTTTTGGGTGTTGCCTTGAGACAGAAGTCCCACTACTAGTCTATGAGTTCATTTCAAACGGAACACTTCATGCTCATCTTCACGTTGATACCCATGTATCGCTTCCATGGAAAGACCGTTTGCGAATTGCATCTGAAGTTGCTAGTTCTTTGGCCTATCTTCACTCTGAAGCTTCGATATCAATAGTTCACAGGGATATCAAGACTAGCAACATATTGCTTGATGACTGCTTAACTGCAAAAGTGTTAGACTTCGGTGCATCTAGGGGCATCTCTATTGAAAAATCAGGAGTAACAACAGCCATACAAGGAACTTATGGATACCTAGATCCAGAGTACTTCTACACTAGACGATTGACTGAAAAAAGTGACGTCTATAGCTTCGGTGTTATGCTTGTAGAGCTACTAACTCGGAAGAAGCCAACCGTTGACATATCACTAGATGGTGTTAGTCTTGTTACTCACTTCATCCAAATCCTGTCTGAAGATAGACTCAATGAGATACTAGATGTGCAAGTCATTAGAGAAGGTGAAGAAGAGGCCAAGCAAGTGGCCACAGTGGCAGCTTTGTGCCAGCAGATCAAGGGTGATGATAGGCCAACAATGCGCCAAGTTGAGACGGTACTTCAAGGGCTTCAATCTTCAGAAGACTATTTCCAGGGCAATCCTGGGTTGCAAGGAATGGGACTAAGTAATAACACAACTTTTCAAGGAAGCAGCAGCAGGCGGTTTAGTATGGAAAGAGACATGTTAGCGTCAGCGACCTTGCCTCGGTGATATGATCCTGTATTCCTGATCAAGTTAGAGTCAAAATAATTGTTTCTTTTTTTCTCCTGTTCCTTCACAGAGTAACAATTAAAGTAACTTTCTGTGTAACTTCCCCGTCCCTACAGGCAAATTGTTTAAAACCAATATAATGCAAGCATTTTGGAGTTTAATGCCAAACTTTTTGTCTGCTCATTATACATCTATAAAACTCTCTACAGGCATGCTTGTTTGGGCACATTTCAAATTGTAGTTCATTTGACTTTTTTACCTCAAATTTGACAACTCGTCTTATTTAAAATTTTTGTATAAATATAGTCAAATTTATAACATTATTGCAGAACTTCATTAATAAAGAAAGACACAAAAAAATGTGATATTTTGAATAATTTTTTGAATAAGACGAACGCTCAAATTGGGATAAAAGTTAAACGAATTATAATATGAAACGAAGGGAGCAATAGTTTATTGTTGTCAGTTCAGACTTGAGATGAAGTTAGCAATGAAATTAGGCATAGTAGATCCATAAGAGCAGCATGGGATATGATTATATATATATATATATATATATATATATATATATATATATATATATATATATATATATATATATATATATATATATATATATATATATATATATATATATATATATATATATATATATATATATATATTATACTGTACCCTGGGTACCAAATAATATTCGGTACCCGAGCCAACTTTCGACCTCGCACGCGCCACCACTGCCCCGCACCACTTCCGGTTTTGTACCGGTTCTTTTCCTCTCCTGGTCCTCCCTCGTCCCTACGTATCGTGGGTCCCACAAAACCGCCGCCGCCCACGCCCCCGGTCCTCCTGCGCCCCCGTCCCGTCACCGCTGACCACCTCGAGGTGCAACACGGCGCAACACCACGGCAGCAGGGCGGAGCGGGCGGCGGCGGGGGCGACGCGATGCCCTGGAGCTCCTCCTGCGCCCCCATTCCGCCACCGCTGCCGCCCACACCCCGCCTGGCTGCAACCGCATCCCGTCGCCACCGCCCCCTCGCAGCGCCACGACAGCTGGGCGGAGAGGACGCCGGTGGTACGATGCCCTGGAGCTGCTCCCTCCGTTGGCCGCTGCATCCACCTCCACCCCTTGCCGTGAAGTTGAGTTTCCTAAATTATTCTCCGAGTAATTGATTGATAATCATTCTGATTCTCCGTTGAATGTGCTGATTGAATGTCCATGATTTGGTTTGGATCTATGGAGCTCTTGTCCTGCGATTTGATTCTGTGGTCCGGCAGTGCAGTGGTGAGATCCATAAACTGCACATCCCTTTCTCCAATTTCTCTCTATCGCAGTTCGGTGTATTGACCAAGGTTGTCCAATTAGCTGCCTGTGTCCTTTGCAAATCACAGATCCTGCGCTCTAAATTGCTGTCCCATCCGATTTCTCCCTCCACTGTCGTATCCCCACAGCCAGATCCATTCCTCCGCTATCAATCTGTGCTGAATCAAAGTAGTTGCTATTGCTTTCCTTTGTCCTATGCAAAGCGTCTGATTATTTCAGCATCCATGTTATAATTGAGAGGCCCATGACTTAATTATGGGTTTGCAGTTTTTATTAAGCCTGGAGTATTGGGCAAAATGTTTCGGAACAACATTGGTTTTGTTGGAAAGAAAATCCTGATCCCATGTACACCTTCGTTTTTTTACTTGATAATTATTTCCATGGTCAGTGAGATTCATTTCTCCACATAGAGGAATTGATGAGTATGCACTATGCAGTGCCTATGTTGCTACTGGCTGATTATTTAAATTGGCTGCCACTGAGTGCTTTCTCCTCCACTATACTCATTTTTCATTTGATATGTGATAACTGATGTCTTGACCTGAAGGCGGGAAATAAATTTGATTGATAATTCATTTCTTGGCATATTTTGGCTACTTGGTACCCTGAAAATTTTCTCCTGATTGGCAACTGTTTTGATCCCTCAGAATGTGAGTTACTGTCTCTGCAGGGATGATGGGATCCATCCTGCTGCCTGATGGCTATTCTGACCCATGAGTTGGAGGCGACAGGCAGACGGCAAAAAATGTGCCATTAGTCCCCCAACCTCTGCTGGTCTGACCCAAATCCAACTTATAGAGCACCCTCTATGTCATAACTCAATTTGTTGTGTTATAATGGGATTTAATTTCAGATGACATCATGACTTGAAACATATCCCTTCAAGTTTTGGAGTAAGCATTTGATGTAAGCATGCAGGATTAATAATTTTCTATCCTCATATACACTCAAGTCATACTGGTCAAGGTGATACCTTGTTGTACCCTGTTTGGCTTTTTGATAGCTTGCTAGCTATGCTCTTGGAACATGAGTACAGACTGATATTGAATTTATATAATCCTAGTAGCGAAGAAAATTTATTCGTGTACCTACTCCTAAGATTTGTGTTGTTCTTTACCCATTTCAATGTCTCTATCCTTTTGACTTCAAGCCTCTTGTTATGAGAACATCTAACTACATCAAATTATTCTTCTTGCAGTACTAGGGTGAGCTTGTGACGCGTCACAATGACAATGTATAGAGGTTGATGGATTAAATCGAGGAGTGGTAAAATCTGCTGGTGTTTTCAAGCAATTAGCACTCCAAGATTTAGTGACTTCGTCGATGAGTATCAGTCCCGCGCAACGAAGAAATTGTGGTTCTCCCCAAGGTTGAATATGCAATGAGCTGTTGCTGCTCATCCGAAGAAGAAGAGGACAACAAGCCTCTCACTAGTCGCTGACTTGCTGCCACCCTCAGATAGATAACCGCATCAGGTATTGATAAAGTTATAGCTTGTTGTTTTTCAGATTTCAAAATTCGAATACATCACAAGTTTATGCTGACAGCAATACATGAAATGGCCTGGTGCTATGTTCGTCTGTGAACCCTGGGAATAGTCAGTCAATGCATTCCCTAAACTAACTCTGGGTCCAGCCATACTAGTTATTTGGTTTATTCAAATCATAGTTTAACAATCTATTCCAGTAGTATTTTTAATGTGCACAAACGAGATGGCAGCAGCAGGCTCACAAGGATTGTGCTTAAACGAGCACTTGAAACCAGAGCCCTAGACTTCATGGGTGCTCTGACAGTTGAAAGCACGGTGTTTGTAATTTGGCAAAGGATTATATATTTTCCATTGAACCTGTATTATGTTTCTATTGAGCGTGTTACTATTCTGCTGAATCTTTTACTAGCAAGTATGTTTTGTTCTGAACTCTTGTTATCTGCCTGCAGCTCCAATATTGCATTAGAATGGACTGGTCATAACAAACAAGCTTGCCTTTTGTTTGCACTACGGGAGACATTCCAACCAAGCTGTTTGAAGTGAGATGATAAAGCTCAACAGAACAGTAGAAAAATTCATGATAGCCTGATGACCTCAGAAATCCGTTTGTTTGCCTATAACAATGTGGTTCTTCCTATCCTTACACATGTATTGAAAAGTAATCATCTGCTTGCCTGATGTAGGAGACGGCCACTGTATGCATATAGTTCTTTTGTTATAAATAGAAGAATGAATTTTGATAGGAAAGAAAGATTTTCATTGGCATGGTGTCTTGTCATTTTTCCATAAATTATTCATTTGTGAGTAAAGTAACTATTTGTCATACAACACCAAGAATTTGGTGCGATGTCTTCCATTGAAAAAAAATACTCCCTTTATTTTTTTTACAACGTTCAGATCGTGATGCATGTGCGAGGTGATCACAATAACTAGTAGGCAGCTTATCCTTTATGCAGGGCTCACAGAGAAACGGTTTGAATTTTTTTAGTTGAGCACATCCGCGCATGGCTCAGGCAGTCAGGCTCACCCACCTGCCCGGCGCCTCCCAACTCCCAAGTCCCAACCCCTCGCGCACGAGAAACTGGAAAAGTATTCGTAAAAAAAAGAGAAAAACGGAAAAGTGGACGGGCGTGGGCCACCTGCGTGCACGGAGGAAGGCCCAGAGGAAAACTTCTCGCGCGCTGCGGGGTGGGCAGCCGGAACTGCGTGCGTCGGAGGGGCCTCGGGTACTGAATAGCTATTCAGTACCCTGGTGCCAAATAGTGGAGTCCTATATATATATGAGAGTTGAAGTTTTAATTAAAGCTGTTGCAGTTCACAAAATTATACTCCCTCCATACCCATAAATCAAGTCGTTTAGGACATAATTGTGGTTACCAAGGAGTCATTAGTTAGGGGCTATTCTTCCATCTTTTCCCTTATTAAATACTTTGCAGGTTTATTTTGTACAAGTGTTCTTTCTAGTTGAAGTGGTTTGGTGGCCCTGCGTTGGGCTTGCTGGGCAGAGTTCGAATCCTCTTGCGAACTATTTTTTTTAGAGTAAAGTGCACTAGCGGTTCCTAAACTTGTAATGGTGTGTCATCCCGGTTCTCAAACTTGCAAAATGCTCATCTACGTCCTCAATTTACTGAGTCTGTGGGAACCATGCTCTGACGCGGCCAAGCCCAGCCCTGCCGCCACGCACCCACCATGGCCGCTGCTCGGAGGTCCTTCGCACCGCCGCAGGGACGGCCCAGCTCCTCCATGCGGGTGGCCTTCGTAGCTCCGTTCCCGTTGGCGGGGCTCATGAGGTCCTCCCCAACGTCGGCCATCTCCCCCGCGCCATTGATGGCGTTGTTGCTCCCGGAGAACACCGGATGTCGGGAGCCGGCCGAAATCCTTGCGCCACCACGCCTCCCAGCGCAGGCCCAAGTCCGGGAGCCGGCAAGGTCGCGGCGGAGTCGCCCCCCCCCCCCCCCGGCCCGCAAGGCCGCGTGGGAGCATGGTCCGGTCCCGCGGCCTAAGAGCAACTCCAAGAGTTTGCCAAATATTACTTGGCAAATCTTGTGTTTTGCCAACTTGTAAAAAGATATGCCAAGTAAAAAAAGAGTTCATCTCCAACAGTTTGGCATAATCCACTTGCCAAATCCAGATCTAACTTACATCAGGAACCCTGAGAGAGAAACAAAATTATATTTCTACCCTTCCACCTCTTGAAAACTTAAATCAGAAATCCTGAGAAAAAACAAAATTATTTTTATACCCTTCCACCTCTTCTAATACGGGAGGATGCGCCGCGGATCGCTGCGCGCATATATGCGCGCGCGGAGTCGGTTTTTCCCAACTTAGGATAAATGGCAACCTGAGATGGGGAACTGTTGGAGAATGTTTTTTCTGTTTTTGCAAAAAAAAAAACAATAGCAACTTGGGATGGGGAACTGTTGGAGTTGCTCTAAGTAGATTTAATAGGTTGTTTAACTAGATTTGGGACTCATATGACACAATTAGCAAATTTGAGGATCTAGATGGCCATTTTGCGAGTTTGGGGACCGGGATGACACACCATAACAAGTTTAGGGACCGCTGGTGTATTTTACTCTTTTTTTTATATTGGTTCGCGCAATGTTGCATGGGACTGTGGCTTTAGCATGGAACTGTGAGTTTGGGTTTGTCGCTAGGTTGGTTTGCGCGCGTTTGCGTGTTTTTTTTTTGTTGCGATTCGTTTGCTCGCGAGTGAACTTCATGGCGACGACATCCTCTGGCATGATGTCCTCCACGGCGACCATCTCCAAGACCTCTGTGCTGGTGACGACGTCCTCCTCGGAGACCTCCATGGCGTCGACGTCCTCCGCGGAGACGTCCAGTGAGTCCGGGGCCAACACCAATTCCTCCAGCATGCCGCTGGGTTCCATGGCGAGGAGAAGATGGAGCATGCCGCGACCTGTTGCGAGAGAAAAAAAAGAGGCGAGCTAATGCACGAGACGTCCGAGGCGATGCGATACATACGAGGCGACACAATTAATTACGGAGTGCAGGCGTGCAGCGAACGGCCAGCAAGCGCGAAGGCCAGGGGCAAAGGCGTCCACGGAGTCCCTCGCATGCTCAGAACGACTTGATTTGTGAAAATAGGCCAAAGGTCCGGAACGACTAGATTTTTAGGCACGGAGGGAGTACTCCTTAGCACAGCTGAGTATATACGGAAATTAACTTTAGGCCTTGTTTAGTTTGCTAAAATTTCTAACGTTTTCTCCACTCTCTCTCCATCACATCACATTAAATACGCCAAAAGACATATGTTCGAAGTATCAAATATAGGTTAAAAAATAACTAATTACACAGTTTTGATGTACTTTGCGACACGAATCTTTTGAACCTAGTTAGGCCATGGTAGGATAATATTTACCACAAATAAACGAAATGTGCTACAGTGTGCTACAGCAGTTCCAAACGTTGAAAAGGCAAATTTTTCACCGAACTAAACAAGACCTTACATACAGCCAATAGTTACTGTGGCCGCTGCTCTGCTGATCAACAGACGCAGAGCTACCGGACGACAGACGGGGAGACGCGGAATTTGACACTGTTCCTCACTCATCAACAAAGCCAAGTGTAGACAAGAAGACGAACAAACGTTTCTAACTTGTAAACGAAAGATAAGAGCACTGTATATATGTCAACATTTGGCAAAACAACACCACATTTTTTAAAAAAAGAACTTTGACCTGCATCATAGTAGGCCGCACACAGAAGGAAATTACACGCTACAAGCAGCACGCGGCAGGCTGGATTTTCCTTGACAGGAAATCAGGAATGTTTTGTTCGAGTTCCATTATTCTAACATTCACATTATCCTGTAAATGCTAGAGTTCGAGGAAAAATAGAACAGCAAACAGAATTACCAGACAGTGAAAACAACACTTAAATTGTCATCTGGAAAGATAGCAACAAAAGCCAAAATACATGAAGCAGTACTCGAACACACAACAGGATGACAGAAGTTAACATCTTCATCAAAGTGGTAATACTTCCATGTTCGCAGGCATGGCAGCATGTACCAGAAGCTACATAAATTACATAAGCCTAAGGTGATTTAAACTAGTGCTTAAATCTTCAGGAGCATATAGTACCTTGACCTTGTCCTTATACATGTAAAATATCATGCATATTTCTGGCCTAGAAAAGCTTCGTAAAACCAGGCACAACTCCTTGACTATGCTTTCAGTTACCAACGATTTGAAAGTAATTGTCATCTTTTTTAGCACTGTTGCCCAGCTGAATAGTTGCTTCAAAAAGGTAACTTCATCTTCAGATCCTCTCAGCTCAGTGACTTCTACTTCTTGGAGACGATTCAACAAGAGTTGCTTGGTTTTCCAGATTGGTTGCTGACCGCAAACGCAACCAGGTGGGCAGGCTGTTTGTTTCTGAAAAAAGGACCATGTTAACTCAGTAAGACTAACGGATAAAGAGTCCAATGTGAAAATTATTATCTAGATTGCCTGAATATGTAATCAAGACATCATCAACATTTTCCAAAAGGATTTGAACAAGACATTAATCAGATGCCATTTGATTGCAGCAATATAAATGTTATGAGATAACAAAAAGTGGCATAGTAAATGTCAAACATTCAAGAAGATTTTCAGTTGCGCCTTAGGATTAGATTGTCTGACTTATGGAAACTTTGAAAAATAAAGTACCCAGAACTTACTATTACCCAATAGCTCCAACTTATATTATCAAGATCAAGCCTCTCCCATGCAGCCACTCAAGTCAACACAAGGCCATTTAATTCAACAAGGATGATACTAATATAAAAAAGGTTAACACATATTTGCACCCTAAATGGTACCCCATTCAATTGAATTTCAATAACATAGAGCAAAAGTGTGATAATTAGATTTTAGGAGTCATATAAGTAGAACAAGCATTTGTACGTGAACTAAGAAGCACAATTGCATATTGTGTAAACAAAGGATAACTTTACCTCTGAATGAGGGGAAGAAAGTTCCAGATACAGCTTCTTGATACCAGAACACTTCTTGAGAACATGGAACAAGCTGGCTCCAGTGGCATGTCCATTTGCAGTTACACTCAAGTCCGAAGACTGAATATCCGGGAGCGTTTTCATGTCTTCCATCGAGTTTGGTAGGTTATCAATATCCTGTGTGTCCGCATGAAATCAACATAGAAACAGGGGATTGCATCAGTTTGGAAAGAGTCACCAGAAACAACTCACTTTGAAGTAAGCTCACCTTGGATAAATACAGCTCATTTTTGCATGCCTAAAAGAACCATACTACTAGTTTACTGCAAACAAAACTTTGGATATCGTGTCTCGCTAAGATATATTCTGACAGACTGAGGATTTAGTGTGCTCAGGAAATGTTGCGGGGACATGAACAAAGAAAAAGGCGACAGTTTTTCATTGCTAATTTTTACATAACATAGTCATCATCATCTACACAACTGTGTAAAATACACCCAAATGTTGCATTGAACAAACAATCCAAATGACATCCCTTACTTGATTATGGCACTACGTACAATGATAGAGGAAGCAACATCTTTATGAATAAAGTCTCATAAACAGCATTTTCATGGCAGAATTACTTAATTATACCGGCTTTTGTCAAATAATAGAAAATGTTGTGAATGTTTATTGGTCTATCATCGATATAATTGTCCAATATTCAAATCTGTGCCAAGTTAAATCGCCAAACAAACTCAAATGTTGCCATGATGACCCAATTCTAATTTTCAAATAAGAGGGACAGTGAATGCACCGGCGGATAGACCAGGCTGAGGCAAAGTTCCCGGATGACCTTGAAGCACAGCAAGAACTCCCAAAAATTGACATTGTTGAACGAAAATCCGTAAACCAAGAACAAGATGGGGCACACGGTCTCGAGATGCTTCATCTTATCAAACTTGATAGATCTTCGATCAAACCAACTCCCCCACCTCAAAACCTTCAGTTGCCGGGCCGAGATGTCGGCAACCAGTTGATTCGGCCTTTGATAGAAGCAACATAGCACGGTCAAGTACTCGAGTGCCGGCGTGACGATGGTGAGCTTCTCCAGGCCGCGCATTTCGGCGAGCACCATGTGTCGGAGCGAACTGGAAAGGATCGTTAGATTGCTGTTGCTCATCCCCAAGATGTTCCTAACGGTGAGCTTCTCCAAGCACGGGCAACGCCGGGAGGAGACCGCGTCGCCGAGCGCGCACGGGCCACGGAGATGAGCGTTGCTCAGGGAGAGCTCGGCGAGGCGCGTGAAGACGCCAGCGGACGGGACGGCGACGCCGAGGCAGCCGAGGTCGAGGGAGACGGTGGTGGCGTTCTCGAGGCATGGGAGGTCAAAGTTTTGCCCGCCGTCGTTTGCGTTCTTCTTCTCCGATACCAGATCATAGTTTTTATTATCGGAAATAAAAATTTATCGGGGGTCAAGGATAAAGAGGAAAAGCAAGATATATCAGAAATATCGGACCAAATTAAAAAAATCAAATTAATTTTAAAAAATTTTGTAGAATTTGACTTGAAACTATTCGTAGACTATTAAACATCACTTGTTCATAGATAAAATTAAGAATAAAACATTATGAGTACGAGATTATTGCGCGGCTGAATTTGAGTCGTCAGTGTAAAGTAGGAAAAACAGGAAAAATTTAGCAGATATCTAATTTTATCGGACCCTACGGATATATGGTGAAGGTGAGGCTGCCGGAGAGGCGGCACGCGGCGGCGGGGAGCCACGCCGCCACGAACTCGGCGGCGGCGTCCTCAGCCGCCACGTCGAGGCGAGTGAGGACCGCTTCATGGGCGGCGAGAGCCGAGGCGATGGCGCGGGGGCCCGAGGATGCAGAGAAGCAAAGCTCCGGGAGCAGCGTCCAGAGGCGGCGCCAGCAGCTGGCGAGGACGCTGGTCCGGCCGGCGGCGGCAGCGTCCTCGAGGCGGAGGAGGATGCGGAGCAGGACGTCGTTGGGGAGAGTGCTGAGGCGGTCAACACCGGCGGCGTCAGCGTCGGGGTTGGCGGTGAGCTCGCCGCCGCCGCTCAGCCTTTGCTCCATTGGGAAGGAGCTTGAAGCTTCACAGGCTCGCATGTCAGAGCTCCAGCGTCACCTTCATCTGCTAGGTGCGCAGCAACTTTCGCACCTCCTCCACCATCAGGCTCGCTACCAACAGCATTGCGCCGGCACCGGCACCGCGGGCAAGATCCACCGGGTTTTGGATCCAACGTGATGGGGAGGACACGACGGGGCAACACGGACTGGATCTTGACGGATGTGTGGCAGCAACGAGGGGCAAGACGGGGAGCGACGGCAGCGGCGGAGGCCGGGGATTCGGGACGCAAGCGGCGGCGGCGCAGGTCGGGGATTCGGGACGCAAGCGGCGGCGGCGGCCTGAGCGGAGAGAGAAGGTTGGGCTCGCTCGTCAGGTTTGCATCGTTTTGTTTATTGGTAGAGACGAGAAACCGTGGGCGGCCGGCCATGTTTTTACTGAGCCGAACGGCCACCGACCAACAGCCCGTCATCAATGCGCCACACACACCTTCTGCTTGGCGCTTCTTCTTTTTAGTGTTCCACTGGATAGATTGGTTGCCAGAGAAAAATACTATAAAGAATTTGTATGGCAGATTAACTGTGAGAGGAAAGTAGTCGAAAGACGAGTTGTCGAACACTTTTTTCTCTCCATCAGATAAGTGTTGACAACAGTTGGAAGGCGGTGGAGTAGGCGGCGGCTCGTGGAGCCGGTGGAGGGCGGGGGCAAGCTTCCTCTGATCCGAGAAGGTGATCGGCGACCACAAGCAAGATCCGACGAGGTCAGCAGTTAAGGTTAGCGTTCAAGGTTCAGGGTTCGGAGTTTGGAGTGGGGGATTTGTGCTTTCCAACTGTAAAAGGATCTACAGGGAGGCCGGTTGACCTCTGTTGATGCATCTAGCACTTAAAATGATTTGTTGCAGTACTTCAGTCTTCTGGCTCATACAGCACCTTTACCATGTCCTTATACATGTAAATTTCATACATATTTCTGGCCCAGAGAAGCTCTGGAAAATCTCCCAAAACACCTTGGCAGTGCTTTCAGTCACCAAAGAATTGAAAGTTACTGCATATTTGTTAGCACCGTCACCCATTCGAATAGTTGCTTCACAAAGGTTACTGCATGCTTAGATTCTCTAAACTCTGTGATTTCTACTTCTTGGAGGTGATTCAACAAGAGCTCCTCGGTTTTCCAGTTTTGTTGGTCATCACAAATGCAACCAGGTGGGCAAGCGGTTTGATCCTGAAACTAGGAACATTTTACCTTAGAAAGGTTAACTAACTGAGAGTAGTTTGACAATTATCAAGACACATCAACATAGACAAAAAGGATTCCACATACAAATTATTAAATGGCAGTCATTGGATTGAAGTAAAGGGATTTATATAAAATTCCACAAAATGCTCTAGTATCAAGCTATAAATAAATATAATAAATTTAAGAAGGCTTTCATCAATTGGCATTGCAAATTAGGTTCTCTAGTAGAAGTATAGGGACTTTCAAAAATCAAGTACACAAAACTTACTGTATCTCATAACTCCTAGTTGTAACAATTCAGTCAATTTACTGCAATTTATTTCACAGATGGTAACAATAACTTAAAAAGTAAACTGTCAAAACTCAATACTACAGAGTAAACTGTCATCATTAGGAAATAAATAAGCCAGTTACAACAGATGAAGTTTGCAACAAAAATATAAACATGCAACCAATACCTAAGGCCACTGGCACATTAGGGTTTGGCGAACCAAAAAAAATGCAGATGCATATTATATAAGCAGAGAATAACTTCACCTCCAAATCATCAGAAGCAAATTGCAAATTGAGCTTTTTGGTACCAGAACACAACTTGAGATTATGAAATAAGTTGGTCCCAAAGGCATGTCCATTTCTAGTTACACACAGGGTCAAAGACGTAGCAGCCAGGAGCATTTTCATGTCTTTCAACAAGTATTGTTGTTCATTAATGTCCCGTGTGTCACTAGGAAGTCACCATACAAAATGGGAATTGTGTCAGTTTGGACAGAGTCAGTAACATCTGTAATATACGAAAAATTGTTTTTTCATACCTAAGAAAACTCTGGAATCTGGATCTCATGTCTTGCCATCAGCGGCGAATCCAGGATTTGAAGCTAGGGTGGGCTAAAAGCCAATTTTTCCCTTCATCTACAGTAGCTACAGTGGTTGGAGGAGCAAAATCGGACTTTTGTGCGAGTTCAGAGATGCTATGTATCTGGTTTCATACTTAGAGGACTAAATTTGATCTTTTGTGATAGTTGAGGGGGTTCGACCAGACTTTTTTTTAGAGAAAAATCAAGAGTTGGTTACTCTTGGGCTAAATCTTAGGGTGGGTCGTGGCCCACCCGACCCACCCTTTAGATATGCCACTGCTCGCCATGATATATTAGGAAAGAGTAGAGACTGAATGTGCTCGGAGTTGTTGAAGGCACATGGAAAACAAAAAAAGTGGGAATTTTTCATGACTAAATTTCTCGCTACCTACAAAATTGTGTAATATCTATACACACACATGTTGCATTGAACAAACAGTTTAAATTAAATAACACATTCCTTACTTGATTAGGACGCTTCTGGCAATTTATTAGAGTGAAGCTAATTTTTTCTAAATAGTCTAACAAACAGTCTTCATGGCTGTTAATTAATTTTATGAGTTTTGTCAACTGTTAGGAAATGTGTGTGTTTAATGGCCCAGTGAATTTGGGTGCCCTCTCAAATCTCTCTGTCCAAATTAACCGTCAAATTAAACATACTAGAACGTTACATTCAAGATGTCACGGTCACGGACTCACGGTTGCAAATAAGAGAGGAAGTGATGAACTCACCGGTAGATAAACACCGGTTGCAAAAAATTATGAGTTTTTTGATGATCTTAAAGCACCGCAAGAGCGCAAGGCAAGGCTTGTTGTTGACGAGAAACAAGTCGGGCAACAGAAACTCGAGATGCTAGCTTCATCCTTCCAAGCTTGACAGTGCTTCGATCAAACAAATCCCCCCATCTGAGCACCTTCAGCTGACGAGCTGAGATGTCGGCGACCGGTCGATTCCTGCTTTCATAGAAACAGGCTAGCACGGTCAAGTGCTCGAGCTCCGGCGTGACGACGGTGAGCTTCTGCCGGCTGCGTATGCAGGCGAGCTACATATTGTGCCGGAGCGACGGTGAGCTTCTGCAAGCAGGGGCAACGCCGGGAGGATACGGCGTCGCCGAGCGCGCACGGGCCGCGGAGATGGACGTTGCTCAGGGAGAGCTCGGTGAGGCGCGCGAAGACGCCAGCGGGCGGGACGGCGACGCCGAGGCACGGAGGCAGCCGAGGTCGAGGGAGACGGTGGTGGCGTTCTCGAGGCACGGGAGGTCAAAGGCGCCTTTTTTCTCGCCGCCGTCGTTTGCGTTCTTCTTCTCCGGTACCCGGTTGGTGAAGGTGGGGTGAGGCTGCCGGAGAGGCGGCGTGCGGCGAGGGGAAGCCACGCCGCCACGGACTCGGCGGCGGCGTCCTCCGTCACCACGTCGAGGCGAGTGAGGGCCGCTTCATGGCCGTTCAGAGCTGAGGCGATGACGCCGGGCTCGGGGGAGGAAGGGAGGCGGAGCTCCGGGAGGAGCGCCCAAAGGCGGCGCCAGCGGCCGGCGAGGACACACTACGGGAAACTGTGGCTTCGCCAACAGCCCAGAGCTTTCCCATCAGCCAAGGCCTGGGCTGTTGGCGAAGAAATTCTTTCCCAACAGGAAAACTCCGCTGTTGGGAAAGAATTCTTCGCCAACAGCGCAAAATCCAAGGACTGATGGCAAAGACCGGCTGTTGGCGAAGGGGTTCTTTCCCAACAACAATCTTGTTGGGAAAGAAACGTTGTTGGCGAAGCCCCGGCGCGGCCAAACGGTGCCGGCGCCGTCCGCTTCGCCAACAGCATCGCCGTTAGGCTGTTGGCAAAGGGAACAACCCTTCGCCAACAGGACTACCATGCTGTTGGCGAAGGGCCTTCTTTCCCAACAGCCTTATGGTGCTGTTGGCGAAGATTGCTCTTTGCCAACAGCATGTGCATGCTGTTGGCAAAGAATTTTCATTTTTTTCGAATTTTGAATTCAAACTTTTTTGGTAGCCTTGCTACATTGTTTACAAGCACATGGTTGAATGTGGGCCCTTTTCGCAACATTTAGCTATATTTCGTTAATTATTTTCGTTTGGAGCAAGTTGCCGCGTCGGATGCTCAAAACCCAGACATCTCCACATGTGATCAGTGATCACATGTGGAGATGTCTGGGTTTTGAGCATCCGACGCGGCAACTTGTTCCAAACTTTTTGAAATTTTTATCGTAGGCTCCACATGCCATAACAAGGCACCCCGACAAGTTTCGTGATTTTTCGACTTTGTTTGGATTTTATATAATTAAAAAACAGTTGTACCACGCCTGGACCGTCGTGTTACGTGGACAAGGACTTCGAAATTTTGGGTGAGCTTTGGGACACGGCCTCAAAACACACTCCCCAACATGAATATCATTTTTCGAACGCCTAAGTTTCATTATTTCATGCACCTGCAGTTCAAATTTGGATTATGCCGGAAAATTCAAGTGAACGAAAATAATTAACGAAATATAGCTAGATAACTCAAAACATCCCCATATTTTGAAGTTGAGATGTAGTTATAGTAGGAAGGACCCACAAAAAAAGTGGAAAGAAAAAAATAAAAAATGCAAACATTCTTTCCCAACAGCTTTGTGATGCTGTTGGCAAAGGTGTCTTCACCAACAGCTTTAAGGCTAAAGCTGTTGGCGAAGGTTGTCGCAGTAAAAAATTAAAAAAATTCTTTGCCAAGAGCCGCACCCCCCTCTACCGAAATGGCCCATCTGCATCCGACGGCCCAACACTTACCCGCCGGCCCAAATAAATGAGCCTCCTCTACCGGCCGTCGGATGGGATCCGACGGCCCAAATGCATTCAGCCGCACCCCCCCTCCGTATATAAGCCTGCTCCAAGCCTCCAACCCTAACCCTCTCCCTCAATCCCCCCACCCCGCGCCTCCCTCTCTCCCTCAGCTTCACCTGCGCGCGCGGGCCTCCCGGCGGCGCTCCCCCTCCACCTAACCGGCGCGCCTCCCTCTCCTCCTACCCCGGCCGCCTCTCCCTCTCCTCTGGACGGCGCACCACCACCGGCGGCGAGCCCACCACCGGACAACTCACGGTGCCACGGCGGCCCCCTCACTCTCCTCCTTCAGATCCGGCCGGCGAGCAGCGGCTCCACCTCGTCGTCCCCGCCGGCCTCCTCGTCATCGACGGCGGTGCGGCCCGGACCCCGACGGCGAGCAGCGGCTCCACCTCACCCCTCCCGACGGGCGGCGCGCGCGGACGACAGCGGTGCGGCCCGGATCCGCCCGCCCCGGCCACCGGCTCCCCGGATCCACCCGCCGCCGCCGCGCTCGGCCGCCCCATCGCCACCGGCGCCCCGGCCGCGCCCGCCACCACCACCGACGCCGTAAGCCCCTCGCCCCCCTCTTGCTCCCGCTGATTTGCATTTTGTTCATAGCATGATGTGTATGTTCAAATTAACTTGTATGTAAATGTTGGTGGACTTAATTTTTCTAGCTACAAGTGTGTTGGTTGAGAGCTTCTTCTGCTAGAATTACCAGTGGGGCAGTGACCTATTATCATTCAGTAGAATAGTTTTCTTATATGCCAGCCTCATTCTCTGCTCATTGCCACTGACACCTTCATCTTCTAAATATAACAGTAGTTTTCATGTTGTGTCAGATAAGATTGTTAGAAAGAATCAATGACTTAATACAATAATGGTGGTGTCCTTATTTATTTGGGCTGCAGTTTCTTGAGCTACAGCGTGTTGGAGCTTGAAATGCTTTTGTCATGTTAATACTAGCTGGTAAGCGAGTGCTAGAAATCATCAGAATCATTTGTGTTGAATGGTGATCCAAATTATGTTGCACATGTTATCTTTGTATCTTTTGTCATGCTAAGTTTGTCATTCTTTGTATATTTGGAACTGTTCCTAAAGATACAGAACTGAGTTATTTCTTAAAGTTATCTTATGAGTAAATGCTAGCCTCAATCTTGTGCCATCCGTCCAGTTTGAACTATGGAATAAAAATTTCATTAAAAAAGACATATGGGATAAAAACAACATATAAATAGATAAATAGGCAAATCCACTTTGGCAACACATAATGTTGCACATTACATGGGAAAATTAAAACATCAGAAAATTTGGTGATTATATAAATGAAGGGCACCACTCTATGCAAATGAAAGTTGCAAACTCCCTGCCCCCTAGGAGGAATAACACATCAGTATACATGCACACTAATTAATCCCCACCCATCATAGCTGTTGTGAATCTGCTGCAATCCAACCCATTTTTTGCAATCTGTGAATGTGATGCACTCACCCACCCACCCGGCATATTTCCATTTTTTGAGAATGAGGTCTTAGAAATAAGTTTCACCAAGTCTGTTAAGGAAGAGGGAAAATCCTCTTTGTACTACCACATGGAACTACCAAGTCTCTGTGCCATTTTAATGCTCAGTTCCTGATTTACACTGTCCTTCTCTTATTTATTTAGGATGCCTCAAGTGAACTAAGTCTAGTTATGTCTCTTGTGGTTCATTCTTTATCTGTGTTTTCCTTTAGTTCTTGATTGTTTCCTTTTGATTGCAGAGGCATACGACAGATGCTGAAATGATGAATATTGCAATGATGCACAAAACTTGAAAATGGTGTAAAACTAGTGCATAGCAGAACCTTGTTGTTAATTACAGTTGTACAAATCCTTAATTATGTGGTTTATTTTTGTTTCTTTGCCTTTTGTATTTATGTTTGTCTATGGACTGTCTATGTCTTATCCATAATAAAATTGTTTAGTGATTAAATTGGACACTTGGTCCTTGTTGTTAATTAAATTGTACTGTGTGCTCTTTGCCGTGCGCCCCGACGAAAAACGCACGGCAAAGTCGTTTGCCGTAGTGTATATATATGCTATACATGTGGTTTAAAGGCAAGAAAACAGCAAAAGAAAAGGAAAAAAATTATTTCCCAGCTTTGCCAACAGCATGGGACAAAGCTGTTGGCAAAGCTGGGCTTTTTCCCCAGCAAAACATGCCAGCTTTGCCAACAGGGTTCCTTTGCCAACAGCTTTGTCCAGTGGTTTTGCCAACAGCCAGGACAAGCTGTTGGCAAATCCCTGACGTGTAATTCTTTGCCAACAGGACTGTGATACTGTTGGCGAAGCCTTCGCCAACAGCCATTGCAGTCCTGTTGGTGAAGGGAACGGCAGCCGAGTCGACGGCGTTCTCCCTTCGCCAACAGAACACGTGGCTATTGGCGAAGCTTTCCCAACAGGACCCGCGTTCCTGTTGGCGAAGAGCTCTTTCCCGTCACTTAAAACGCCAACGGTGCTTTCCCAACAGGAACGGGCTAACCCTGTTGGGAAAGCCTTCGCCAACAGGATAGGTGTCTTCGCCAACAGCGCTAAGCTGTTGGCGAAGCGCCCGTTTCCTGTTGTGACACTTGTCCGACCGGCGGCGGCGGCGTCCTCGAGGCGGAGGAGGATGCGGAGCAGGATGTCGTTGGGGAGCGCGCTGAGGCGGTCCACGCCGGCGTCGTCCTCGGAAGGCTTGCCGGCGAGCTGGCCGCCGCTCAGGCTCGGCTCCATCGGAACGGAAGGTGGAGCGGAAAGGCTTTTGGGTCGCCAATGTGTCGCGCGGCTACTGAAGCGAACTGTACAGCAGTACAGGATCTCAAATATATCCAAAGATAGTTTTCAAAAATATAATGCACAAAATTTTGAACTTTAAGATTCATCAAGAGGTTTTTGAAAATCTGAAGTGCAAAATTCTCATTTCTAGGATTTTATCACAAGCTATGAATCTCTAGTTTATTTTTTTTCAAATACTAGTTTTGAGAAAAGTACCATTCTAAGAGTCCATCATTGGGTTTCTACTATTTTTTTCATGATGTGTTGATATTTGATAACGAACAATACTACGCAAGGAATCTAGGTATGATCCAATACCATTCAAAACGCACACCGTTTTGCTATGCTTTACAATTACTAGCATGCCTGTTTTAGCTAAGACTTTTCAAAAGTTACTTTTAGATTTTCACTAGGAATGAATATCATTTTTTATCAAATAAGGTATCTATGCAAAGCTACATAACAATTTACTATAGGATGCTACTGTGGTTAGAGATGATGGTTGAGGAAAAAGATAGCCCAGGTTGTTCAGGTTGCCGTATAAGTCGTTAAACGTTGTAAAGCTCCGTGTGCGTGCGCCCGGTTGGCCCGCATTGTAACAAAATCGTGTTTTCTCCTTCTTAATACAAAGATACGCAGCTCTCCTGCGTATTCCGGAAAAAAAAAGATGCTACTCTGGCGGATGGTTTTGAAGTAAATTATGCAATGCTCGTAATTTTCTATTCATTTGTAGTGTATATATTTGTTTGATGATCTTTCTTCCTCTCAAGGATAGCTACTTTGGGCAATACCACTGAAAAGAAGAATCTTTGTGTTCCAATACCATCCAAAGTGCCCACAGTTTGGTTTTTCTACCACTGCCGTGATCTGTCAACAGCAAGAATACCAATGTGCCTACAAAGCACTCACCACTTAGTTATGCTTTATACTTAAATTTAATTGCATGTTTGGTTTATAGCTAAGGCATTTCAAAAACTGCTTTTGTCATTTTCACATACATCAAAGTTCTAGAAGCACACGTTTGGCAACTAGAGGGATTTCAAAAACTGCTTTTGGCATTTTCATAAGCATCCATGCTCAAGAAGCACACATCTAGCAACCACAATTGCTATGAAAAAAGGATTGTCATTAGAATGTTTTTTTATGTAGGTACTAGGCTACACACTGGAGTAGAAAAAGAACAGTGAGAATCTTAGGCCATCAACAAATTTGGTTTAGATGGGATCACGTTCCTCTAAAAGGCGAGATCATGTTAATGCTGCCAGTGATCATAGGGATCTTTTGTTGGTTGCATAGTGTTTCAATGTCTCTGCATAGTGATTATGCTATCAGAAAACAGAGTATGTGAAAAAGGATTGAGGTACTACCATCCATCTGTCAAGACAAGAAAGGAAGTTTCTTCAGCTATGATTCATGAACGACAATGCGTACACACAACATTCAGGCGAATTACTTAGAAGCATAATACATGACAGGCATACACGAGATCATCATACTACACATCACACAAATGCTGGAATTTAACTACAACAACATTTCCCATACGACCTAGAACCAAAATTCAGCTGAAAGTCCAGAAGAAAGCAGAGCGAGTCCTGTCCATCAAAAGCATGGTGTTAACAACTAAAAAGAAAAAATAGCAAGGATTCCTAGAAAAGCCATATCAGTATGGAGCATCGAGATATCAAGTTAGAATCTGTAAACTTGGTATAAACAAAATAGAAGTCATTCATACTTACAGTGGAACTAGAGGGGATCAGGGGATACACTTCAACAAAGTAACTTCTGGATGAACAACCAAGCAGTATGCTGTCAACAGGAAAAACAATTATCTACACCAAGAGATGTTTGTGGTCAGTCATCAGGCCGTCTCAGACCCCTCAGCAACTAACAGTGACTCAAGTTCTTCTCTCCGTTTCTCCAGCTCCTGAAATACCACGATTCAGAAAATGAGACACAGCTTGCCTCTGAATGAAAGCAAACAGCAGTGTGTAGCATATTTTTATTATTATTATCGGTGTGTAAACCCTCTTTTACAAACAGATGCAAGTCTCTTGTGAAGTTGTGAGAGCATGTTTTACTTGATGTGTACTCCCTTGTATTCTAACAAACAGAAGTTTCACAAAACAGGTTCATATGTGCCTCATAGGCACACCAAGTTTGGCACATGTTGACGTGGCTCTATCGTGTGTGGTGTGCACACCTTTCGTATTAAAAAAACAGGTTCATATTATTTTCTTGAGCTAGAAAAACATCATTTAAGGTTAATTTCTATATTTCTAATTTGCTCCACTTGGTTTTTAGCTACAGATTCGCCTGAACTCCAAATGGGCAAGCAAAAACAGAGAATTTCATGTGCCTGTTTTGAGTTAAAACATACAGAAATCTGAGGATCGAGCTAAGCCACACTGTAAGCTCATGTATGAGCTAGAGCAATAATGTCTTGCAAACAGAGGAAACCAGGGATCGAACCACAGAAAAATGCTCAGCCTCAAGATTCAATGCTATCCCTACTAAAATTAGGAACCAAGTACTCACCCTCAGATCCTTCACTGCTTGATCCCGTGATGTCGCTTTCTGCTGCTTACGATGTTTTAACACACCAAGGCACAATATACCCTGCATATTCAAGCTTTTTAAGTGCATGTCCAGGATATTTATGATGATGTAGTATAAAAATGTTGATCATTTGTTCCATTCCAAGCATAAGACAATACTTTCTTTCTATGATAGATACGCCAGGTCAGGGACAAGTTCATAATATTATTAGACGATGCCAGAGCCATGATAGTATTTGTAAGTGAAGTTCCAGGCCATACTTTTAGCATTCATCTGGTCCATTATGCTATGAAGACAGTTGAACAAGATTCGGTGGTTACTAGGCTAATTTTTCCAATCAAAAAAATGATATAAGATTACAAGGCACCAGTTCCCTATGAGATTTGATGACTAACAGAGTAACAGTGCTCATTCAGAATTTCAAAAGTAGAAAGACAGTTACGCTGACACAGATTGATCATAAACTCCAAAACTCTACAAACTTACCGAGATTATGTAGACAGCTCCACATGCAAGAAGCATATAGCTGGCAATCTCCTGGAGCAAAAGCAGATCATTCCTCTCAACATTTGGGTATGCCTTCGTCATGACAGCAACACTGCAAAGAACCAAAGGTAAAATAAACTCAACAGAGGAATAGACATGTAAGACATCACAGACCTGCTCACAGGCAAGAAACTTCAAACTGAAATGGTCAATACCAGCTAGATAACAAGTGGTTTACTCTAAATGTGGATACATGGTTTGAGCTTTGAACTGCCAAACTTTTCATGCCATTATTCTAAAACATTCAATCAAGTTTTTCATGATGAGCATATGACATCATCCATGTTTGTTCAAGTATATTAAAAAAAGCAAGTTTTCATTTATCAAGATAAAAGGGCGGCCTAGTGCAAGTGGTAGTGCTTGACGTCTGTGAACCGAGAGGTCACAGGTTCGAGCGGTGGCCTCTACACATTGCACGATGTGTGGGAAGACCTCCCGCTAATAACCTCCCCCAGACCCCGCACAGTGCAGGAGCCTACGGCACTGGGTACGTCCTTTTTTTTCATTTATCAAGATAAGCACCTATTTTTTTAGTTCATGTTTTCCATGTAATATTTGGAATGTGGACTTGTGAAGTGTGGATGAGCACCACATCTTTAATTGGCAGCAAGCATAGGTGGCCTGTAAATCCTATTATATATGCTCGGAACCTCGGGTTGAGTTCAGATTTTTGGAAAATTAGTTGGAGAAAAATAGAGATATATGCTCATCCAGAAAATTTACAATATCTGTAGCATTCCCCTTGCAGGCAAGTATTCAAATATCTGATCAAATGAGGAATAGAAACATTAGTAAGTCAACTAGCCAAATAAAAATATCAAAAAGCTAAGGTAATCTAACTAAATGTTGAATCCGTATACAAAATTGTAGAGTATTTAATATCCATGCCTAAAAGGCTAAAACAAAGGGAGAAAATAATAAAATCTGTTGATTGAAACAGTAAAACCCAAACTTAGCAATAAGTACATAATATAGGAGTATCGATAAACACAAGAATTAGCATCCACACTTCACAAGTCCACATTCCAAGACAACAAAAAAAAAAGCTGTGTGGGTCTGAACAGCATGAGAATGACTTTGAGGCTGAACCCCCATGTTAATCAGGCCGTGTACTACTGACAGAAACTAGAATCGTATATGGAATAGCTTCAAATTTGGACATGGCAAATATTAACTTAACAGAAACTACCACATCGAGCACGATAACAAGCCAAACAGAGTACCGGAAAGTTTACAGCAGTGGCGCAATCTACTGCAAAAGTGTTAACTGCCACAGTGAATCAATCAATCAATCAAATGGTGTACTATCATACAGGAACAGTATTAGTATGGCAGAGCATTTGACAGTCAATCAGATAGCGATCAGTCGTCTGTAACTGAATCAGCTCACTGCTAGTTTGCTACAGAACAACAGTATCACTGAGCGAGGTGAAAGTGTGAAACAGGGGAGATGAGAACAGAACACAGCACGACAGAGGCGAAGTGAAACAGGGGAGGGTGCGAAGAGGGGCAGAGGCAGCGCGAGACCTTGCAGAAGCTGATGATGAACTCCCACTCGGTCTCGAGGACGCCGACGAAGATGGAGAACACCACGGCGTAGCACCGAAAGATGCCCCCTAATATCTGCGGGAAGAAGAAGTCAGCTCGCGAGTCGCCAATGGGCCGGGGGGGGGGGGAGTTGGGAGCTCGAGGGGCGAGCGGCTTACGTACGTCGGTGCCGGAGCGGAAGGAGTGGACGGCGGAGAGGACGTTGACGGCGACACAGAGGAGCGCGGTGGCCGCCGTGACGACCCCGAAGCAGCGGCACACGATGAGGAGCGGGTCGGCGCCGGACCGCTGGGGCCGCCTGCGCGCTTCAGGGGATCGAGACGCTTCCCGGGTTCTTCTCCGACGAGGCGGCTTCGCGAGCGGAGTCGAGAGCGCGAGGTGGAACGGAACGGAAGCCGCCGGAGCAAGCATTTATAAAGCACAGCACGACCGCGCCCGTAGACCTGGCGCACGGCGTTGGTGGGTCCGGGCCGTGGGAGTGTGCGGTGGCGGTGGACGTGGTGCAGGGAGGCGGCGAGGCCGTCGAGGTGGTGGGGAGCGCCGGAGTGGCGTGGCAGCGGTGTGGGGCCCGGGGCGGGGTGGACACGTGGGCCCGTGAGGTGGAGGGGAGCGCCAATGGAGGCGGAGCTCGTGGCGGCTCTCGCCTGGTTTTCAGGACAGCTCCCTGCCTCCCCATGCCGGTAGGTACGGAATGCTGGAGAAATGATTTTCCTGACGGAGGGATGTTTCCATTCGAGGACAGCTCGACTGTTTCGAATTCCATCAACCAAATTCCTCTCCAAAAATTATTGGATAAAAGAATCTTGTATGTACGGAGAACTAAATGAAGTTTATTTGCAAAACCTTTTCACAGATGAGTGTAACTTTGCGTGCTGAATCTAATGAGCATAATTAATTTAATAATTTGCTACAGAAAGGCTACAGTAACCATCATCTAATCGTGTGGTCAAAACTCTCATTAGATTCCTCTTGAATATTTACATAAAGGTGTGGAGGTAGTTTTGTAAACTGCTTTTATTTAATACCCTTAAATAGTGATCAAAGTCGTATTTAATATCTTAAATTTTTTTTGCAAAACACAAGCTCAAATTGGCTACGCATTTGAACAGAGCAGATAAAGGAATTTCATTTTGATACCAGCAGAAAGACAGGTTGATTCGATCAGGCAAGCAGCTCTGTCTCACGATTGGCAGAAGGCGATTTTTCAGAGGGCCTGCTACCGCACATGACCCGTCCCCCCGTCTCCCCAGGCGACTCGGGCGGCCGGAACTCCCGCGCCAGCGCCCGTCGCCGCCGTCATTTCTGGCCCCCGTTCCTCCTTGTCTTCAACCTTTTAACCGGTGGCAAGGGGAGCGGGGTCCATCCTTTAGTAGATCGAGTCATAATCGAGTCTGTCTAGGTCTAGGGTTTACTCATCGCCGATGCTCGGCAGCAGAGTTAGGTGGTTTTCCTGGTGGCGTCGGCAATGCGGAAGCGACGGCGTTGCAGAGGGATAATTTCTCCCAACTTCTTTCGTTCTCCGATGGCGATCTACTCCGACGTCAACGGAGAGGCTGGGGAGATCTATCTAGGAGTCGAGGGTCGGCGCATCGTCATCTTTTTCAGGTGATGATGTTGTTGACCCTGTTAATCTCAAGCAAGATGACCTTTGGAGGAAATCTGAGCATTGCTCGAGTTACCGGCGATGGAAACGAAGGATGCGTCGTGGGTACTGAAGTTGGCCGATGCGCATGGGAGGCAGCGTACTCGGCTGATTCGCCTAGTAGTAAGCCCTCCTCTGCTGTCTCCACTTTGTGAAGTTTGGCTCTGATACCCGGCGACGATTGGGAAGCGGCTTCGACGGTGGCGACGAACGGATCGCTGAAGGTTTCGAGGAAAATGAACAAGAGTTTTGAACTTCTTTATAATTTTTCTTTTCTTTCAGATTCTGTTTGTAGACGAGTCGGTGTAATGCGCTAAGATCAATACATGTTCCTCCTTAAAAAAACGATTGGCAGAAGGCGCATTTCACCGGTCTTGCGAGTTCCTCTCCGTCCTCTGAATTTGATGTGAATCGGCAGTTTTGGCACACTTTTGTTTTGCTCCTGAATTACAGGATCACGAGATAAATGATAAACTGACTGGAACCTGCACTACACATCTGAATTTTTACCAGAAACGCACAAAATCGCTGACCAAAGTCAAGGGATGCTCAACCAATTACGTCATGATCCACAAATGACCAATTACAAAATTTGCATAGCTTTCCATGCTGCATCATATGGATGATATGTACCTTGCAAATTTCAGTTAGGAGGCCGCCAAACTGTGCATATGAAATTGCAGTATTTTAAGTTCTTATACACATTTTCTTGGGAATATTATTTTTAAAGCAAAAGTTCATGTGTAGTACATAAATAAGTTATTTTTGAAACGTCTACCTAATTTTGCGAATGATGACCGATCCCATTCATTGAGGACAGAGAGAGCCACGTCACCAAGCAAAGATGCTCTTTTTTCTCACTCTTCGATAAAGCCACTATCAATGGACCCACTTTTAACATAAAAATCACTCCTTTGCTTCTCGTTTCCCATGTACAGCCCGTCGATTTGACCCGTCTATATGATGGCTTTTTTGCAAAAAGGCCCTCGCTGGGCGAAGTGACGGGGTACCGCGTCGTCTGGTGAGGCGACGGGGACGACCCGTTCTCCCAGGCGGAATCGACGAGGTCGACACCGTTGTACGACTTCTTCCTTCCGAGGCGATGCCGCGGCCGGATCCCGCGTGAAGGGTGCGCGCGCGGGAGATTTCCCCGCCAAGCTCAGGACAGCGGCGGTGCGAGAGTGACAGAATCGCCCTGAGCTCAAGGTTGAAGCCGTCGTAGTTGGAGAAGGGAAGAGGGGTGCCGTGAGTCGTGGAGAAGGCGCGCGGTGGAGTAGGTGCCGAGGGAGTGCTGGACTCCCCACACCAAAGACGAACCACCGGAGGGAGGAGCTCACGGCGTACCCCTTGCTCCTCCACAGCGAGGAAGCCGCCGGCGTGGGGAGGAGAGGCCCCTACTCCTCCACCGGGTCCTGGCCCTCAGGCTGCCAGCCACCGAGCGTGGCTCAGAGCTTGCTCTCCTCCGAGCAGTGCTCCTCTGCCGGCCAAATCCAGCACGCTCCGGCCATCTTCTTCAAATCTGCCACCATAGCCTTCAAATTCGGCTGCTACGAGATCGATTTCTGGTTTTTGAGGAGCAAGAAGGAAGGGATTGAAGCAGATCAGGAAGGAGGATGGAGACAACGAAAAATGAAGCTGCGTCCTCCACTCCTCCTGGGTCGTGTGGGTTGCATCCGGGAAGAAGTAGTTGGTAGGAGTTAGATTTTTCACTTATGATTTTACAAGTCATGTGAATGCTTTTCAAAAAAAAAAAGTCATGTGAATGTGTGATGGGTGGCCGATACGCGTGTATGTCGCCGTGGTGATGCTAGGAGTGGATAAGAGAGGGAAAAAGAAATAAAAAAAAAGAAAAGAAAATTTCTGATATGTGGATACTAAAATTGCTAAAAAAATTAAATTAAGCATCAAAATAGCTACAAAGATCAAAATAGCCACACAATAGTATACACAAATGCATGTGTAGTTGATCTTCAGCTACATGCAAAACATTAAACAGCTTACAGACAGTCTCTCTGTCTGTGGGTTGTATGAGCTGTCTGTATATCTGTCTGTACGCTAAATTCGAGATTCTACAGACGTCGGGTCGTCTGTGGCTGTACATGCCCAAGCCGAGCAACCGATTATTTCTCTTTCTTTCTTTATTCACTATGGCTCGGATACAAATTATGAGTCGATTTTTTTCTCCTCTTTGAATCATCTCATTCTAGTGACGATGATCCGGCTCATTAGCTCAATATATGTTGGCTCATACACCGGCCACTAGAGAAGCTCCTAGGAGTTTTTTTTTTCCGAACAACATCGTGAGGAAGATCCCCACCTACCCTTTATATTTCATTGATCGAAATAATGGCACAATACATAAGATGACCCGGCATAACAGGTGGAAATTACAAGTTGAGAAGCTAGAGAGAATTTACAGTCCAGAACACAAGAAGTTGCGCCAGCAATTCCAATGAGGTGCCATCTTCCGATAGTGGCAGCTCCAAGCGCTCATACTGTCAAGCTCCTAGGAGTTTGATGTTGGGAATCTAGAGATCATGTACAAAATGCCAGTTTTGGTTTCCTCAACTGTTGGGTGCCTTCCTGATCAAGCCCAAATTTGGATCAGGTGTTCCTCATATGGCCTCATCAAAATAACGGTTGTAATAGATAAGAAAAAAAATCCTTATGTAGAAAAGCTAGGTAACACATCATATATTATATTACAATATTCTACCTTTATAAAGCCACTGTTCTTCAGCAAATATACTGCCATGCTACAAAGTAGAAAATACTAGAAAATCACAACTAAGTATATAGAGCATCTGCAATGTAGAGTTCATACGAAGGGGATAACATGGGCGATGTGGCCATCAAACACCTTGTTCACCTGGCCGGATTTCAGACCAACAGTGAAGACCCCAGCATCACCAGCCCATACGAAGATCACACCGACACCATTGGCAGCAGCAATCACGTAAGGCGAGAACGAAAGCGCAGGAGCAGGTAGCAAGCTCCTGAGCTCAACGACTCTCCGTTGCATCCATCCTCCACTCCGAAGACCATCACCATACGACTCATCCCTCGACCACAAGTGGACATTGTGACCCCACACGACGGCGAACCCCAACCCGCCGCCGTCCTCCGCCGCCATGAGCTCGACCCTCGACCTGATGCACGTAGGCGGTAGCTTGATCACCGACATTTCTCCCCGGCCCAGATCACACTTGAGGATCCCGTTGCCGAGCTCCAGGAGGAAGTAGACCTCGTCGTCGCCGATGAGGGTGCCGCGACGTTGCTTCATCAGTTGGCAGGGCTCCTGGATACGACCGGCGTCGTGCCAGAACCACTGGCTAGGCAGATCAGGATCCGGTGACGGTGAGTAGACGCGTGCGGAGGTGAACCTCGGGTACCGGTCGTCCGTGCTGACCACGACCACGCTGAAGCGGCCGTCGCCGCCGCAGAGCAGCGCCGCGTTCCAGGAGGTGTAGGAGCTCAGGAACCGCGCGAGAAACATGCGCACCTCGCCGGTGATGGGGCTCGAGACGAGGAGAATCGCGTCCGCTTTTGTGGCATCGAGGAAGAGGACGTGGCCGCCGCGGGCGTCGAGCGCCCGCCAGTCGCGGAAGCCAGCGGCGTCGGACAAGCGGAAGGAGGAGGTGGGCATGAAGCGGGTGGCGCACCCGCGGCGGTAGAAGAAGCCGAGCATGGGGGGCGGTGCCGGCGCGGCGAGGTGGAGATCTCGGGGCCTCCGGAGGAAGACGGGATCGGTGACGAGGCTGTGCCAGCGCTTGCAGACGAGGCTGGCGCGGACGAGGCTGCGGGGGTCGTCCGCAGGGATGCGGAGGAGGATCTCCTCCACGAGATCGTCCATCATCAGCGCCGGCGGCGGGCGTAGCCGCGGCGGCGCCATGCTGCTGGCTGGCCGCGGATCGATCGGGGTGAGGGTTTGGTCAGGGAGATGAGCGAGGAGTACGCGTAGGAGTACGTTTTCAAGAAAGGAGTACTTCTTCTCCGAACGACATTTGGACGTTTGCAACGGGCACGATTCGGAATATATGAGCTTTTTTGCCAGTTTACAGAAATTTGTATAGTTCCAAACTACTCCGAACCAGGTACAAATTATACATCATATATACATGTTTGTTGTTTATATACAAAAACAAACCATAAATATACGTGAATTATGAGCCACTTTCACATTTTTATGGAACCAAATTCTTGTAGCAACTTTAACAGGAAGGGCATATTTCAAGCTCACCAAGTTGGTGATTGCAAAGGCCGCAAAGGCGTCGAAGCTATTGGAGAGAACAGTGCCGGTTTTGAAGGTGAGCGAGCTAGGAGTGGGATGTAGCGACTGTCTCCTCATTTCCCCACCGTGTGGAGTACTGTTTATGGATAAACAATAACAAGAGCTAGCTGCACAGTCACCTTGACTTTTGCCGTGAACTTTTTGTTGGGCTCACGGTAAAATAGCCTTTGCCGACGGACGTGATGAAAACTCACGGCAAAATCAGGGTCACGCCAAAAAAGTTGTTTACCGTGAGGGGCTCCTCGCAAAATAAAATTTTGCCGTGAGCCTATGCAAAAAAAACCCTCTTCCCACCTCAAAATGTTTCTATAGCTTTTTCATACAACTTTTGATGAAGAAAAACATTTTATTACAATTGTACATCTTGAAAATATCTACAACTTTTAGTAAGTAAGTATTTCAAATTTTCAATTTAAATATGTTTTTCCTTTTTTCAATTGAATATAGAAGGGACATTTGTGAAATATCCTATAGCTATACTTATCTTCTATATTATATACTTTATTGTACTCTCCACATACAACATGTGGTACTTCATGTTAAAATTTGGTATGTTTTTGTATTTGTTATCTATATTAACTAATTAATTGCATTTCAAGCAATTTTTGAGTCAATTTAAATTTGAACAGCAAGTGATTCAAATAGTAGAAGAAAATGAGTGTAAAATGATATTCATGATATTTAGACAAATTTGAGATCTTAGCCATAAAATCAATAGAAATTCCTAACATCTTGTCGAGGAAACACCATCGAAGACGCGTGTCTGAATGTTTTTAAAATTCGAAAAAACGCAAATGAAGTCTGAAAATCATGAATTTTGTCAATATCTCATGATATCATACAAGGAGGCTATGGAAAAAAATTGAGTGAGTTTCGAAGATTTTGTCACGCACGATGCTTAGAAACCGAACATCTCCAAAGAAGTTTCATAGAGTTATGAAGGAAGCTTTGTAGGAAAAGCGACGTTCAAATTTGAATTTGAATTCAAAACTTTTTCTACTCTACATAGAACATGTGATACTCCATGTTAAAAGTTTGGACATTTTTATATTTGTTTGCTATATTTAACTAATTAAATCCATTTCAATCAAATTTTGAAAAATATAACATTGCCGAGAGGCGGATTTGGGCTCACGACAAAGCCAGCCCAAACAGGCCCATCTTCCCCCATCGAACCCTATCTATATAACCGCACCCCCACGCCACCCCCAAACCCTTCTCCCTGCCATCATCGTTGCCTCCCTCAGCCCGCACTCCCACGCTGCCGTCCCTCCCTCTCTCCTACCTCCCGCGCTTCTCCTCCCTCTTGCAAATCCTTCCCGCACCGGCTCTTCGGCTCTTCCGCTCGCTGCCCCTCCTCTCCCCCTCCGCTAGCTGCCTCTCGGCCTGGCAGAGAGGAGCGGCGGTGAGGCGAGGTGTGGAGGCAGCCGCGGCGGTGGGGAGCGCCGGGCGCGCGGGATCTGGAAGCTGCGTCAGTGGGAAGCACATGCGCTCGTGATCCGGCTGCTTCGGCAGAGGAGAGCATGGGCGCGCGGATTCCGACGGCTTCGATGGCTACAACAGGATCTACTACGGCAATTGCGAGATCTTCGACGGTGGCGGCGGAGATCTACGACGGCGACACATTGGCCTCCTCTACACCGGCGGCCCATCGTGCTCGAGGTCCATCTGGCGGCGGCGCATTGGCCTCAAGCTCCCTCTACTGACGGCGCATCCGCCTCAAGCTACCTCCAGCGACGGCGCATCCCCAAGCTTCCTCCAGCGGCGCGGCCTCGAGCTCCTTCCCTGGTGCGACGAGATCTCCACGGTGTTGCGGCCACCTCCTCCAGGCACGGCGTTGCGACCTCTTCCTCCAGGTGCAGCCGCCTCCACCCCTAGGCGGGCGGTCTTCTCCTTCAGGTGCGACGGGCGACTCCTCCCGCACCCCGGCCATCCCCTCGCCTCCTTCCATGGCTGCAAAACCGCCAGTAATGGGATCTGGTGAGCGCAGCCCCGGATCCGCCGTCTGGTGGTGGCGGTAACGCGGTCGGTGCGGGGAGGGGAGGACGGCAGCGGTCGGCCAGTGGGAGCCGGTGAGGGGCGGTGGGTGGGACCTTTTTTGTCAAAAATTGTTTGCCGAGAGCCAAAGGATATGCATGACACACCTTTGCGGAGTGTACGACAGAAGTCTCTCGGCAAAGAGCTATTTGCCGGCCGATATTTGTCGAGAGCTCCTCTCGGAAAAGGCATTGCCGAGAGGAATTCATCCTTTGTCGTGAGTAAGGGCAGGCTCATAACTCATAAAAGCATCTCCCTTTATTTAACGCATATCAATATATCATAGCTTACCAGTGTACATGGGTAAAGATAGGCAAAGGTCCGATCACATTTTTGAACAATTGACGACAGGTGCTCTGCCCTTTCATTATAGTAGAGAGCAATGTATAATGTACAAGATAGACCAAGCGGCCTAGAAACAAAGACAAAAGTGAACAGAAAGAACAAAGATGACTACTCTCCCTCTGTCAAAAACGCCGAGTGGTATGTTGCTATGTCAGTGCGGATGATAGAACATAAATCGTCAGGTTGCAAGTACTTGTTGTCAAAATTGCGGCGACATCTCTCTTTCCAGATGTTCCAGGCTGTGTAAGTGATAAGTTGCATGTGTTGTTCTCTTGTCTGTGATTGATTTAAACTTGCCTTCTTCATCAGTTCCCACCATGATAGCAAGCGGTTGACATTCTGAAGTTGTGGTAACTGAAACTGATCTTCCCTTGCCATCTGTTGCCAAACCGTCTTTGAATAGTCACATTTGGCGATCATGTGAATTGTTTTTTCCTGGGCCGTTTGACATAGTGTGCATATAGGGTTGGCTTGGTTGCCCCGTCGAATAATTCGGTCATTAGTTGGCAATCAGCATTGCAGTAGCAACCAAAGGAAGATCTTGCATTTATTTTCCACCTTAGCCTTCCAAATTGCATCCCAGGAGGTTTCAACTATGCTTCCCTTAAATTGCATTTGATATCCTGATTTAGCCGTATATTGTGCTGAACCAGTGAAACTCCACTTTATGGTGTCGCTTTCTTGTGTCAGATTTATTTGATGCAATTGTCTCCATAGCTCAACAAATTGTCGAAGGGCCATTTCAGTATCCATCCGCCGAAGACCACGCATCCATTTCCTTCCTTCCAGAGCCACAGCCACCGTCTGATTCTTTCTCCAGGCGAATCTGAAGCATTCAGGGGCGATGTCAATTGGAGCCTGTCCATTAAGCCATTTATCCCTCCAGAAGCTGGTTTGTCTCCCATTTCCAATTGTGATCTTAGTGCAGGCCCTAAATAATGCTAGTTCTATTGGAGTTAACTGTATATTTAGGCCATGCCATGGTTTTGAATGATCCACCCATCTGAACCAATTCCATCTTAGCCGTAAAGCCCTGTTAAAAGTAAGCAGATCCAGGATGCCAAGGCCCCCTAAATTCTTTGGTCTACAGACACGCCGCCAGTTGACCCAACATCTGCCAGCTCTGACCTCTTCAGTTCCTGCCCATAGGAAGTTTCTTCGTATCCGATCAATGCGTTTGATAGCCCACTTGGAGAGGGTAAAAGAAGTCATAGTTCCTGCCCATAGGAAGTTTCTTCATATCCGATCAATACGTTTAATAGCCCACTTGGAGAGAGTAAAGGAGGTCATGTAGTATACGGGGATGGACGACAGCACCGAGTTGATCAATGTGAGTCTCCCAGCTCTTGTGAGTAGTCTACCTTTCCAACCCGGCAACCGAGCACCTATCTTGTCAATAAGCTCTTGTTCATCATCTCGTCTTGTTTTTGTAACACCCCAGGTGTTTATTAATGATAAATACCTCGATTAGAGTGGTTAATCAAGGTTAATTAGCTCCTAAGCATGTTTGACTTGATCTCACACACTTTTGCACAAAAGACCTTGGTCAAAATCTCAAACCACGGTCAAACCCTAGATCTCCTTTAAGGCTGAAATGGTTTTCTTCCGCGTTCTCCAAATTTTGCTATAGAAGTTCAAAATCGGCCAATATAAAAGTTCTTCGTTGTTTTAGGGGACACATTTTTCGTAATTGGCGGACATTCCAATTTTGAGTGCAAAGCCGCGTAAACTTGAGATGAAGGTCCTGTCAACAGTGGGCCAAGGCCGAGTTTTGCAGCGACTTTTCCACGTTTTTCCTGTCAATCCTTTCACCAAAGCTTAGGTCGTCCTTTGTGAAAAATATACTTCTATAGTTGCTCTACGACTTTTGTATTTGGGGATTTTCTTGTTGTATTCAAAAGTTTGGAGTTTAGCATTTTCGAATACGGGCAAATGAAATTAAAAAGTGGGTGCCGGCCGTCGCGCCGCCGCGCTCTAGCGCGAGTGCGCACGCCCGTCCGCCTGCCCACGTGGCGCTAGCGTGGCCGTCCGGCGTACGGACGCCTGGAGTCCGTCGCCGTAGACCGCTCGCGCTCGGTGGAGCCTCCGCCCGCCTATGCGCCGTACGCCGCGCCTAGGAGCACCGCAGCGGCCTGGCAGCGGGCCCGGCCTGGCCACGCGCCGTCGCGCGCCCGCGCCGCGCGCCCTGCGCGCATGCGGCTAAGGCCACTTGGCCGCCCATGCGAGCGCCAGTAGGCCAACGCTCCCTCTCCTCTTCTCCTTGGCGGCAAAAACGAGCCAAGCAAGAGCCGGGGGAGCCCTGTTCCGCCGCTCGCCGCTCTCCATGGCCGCCACCGCCTAGTTCCTTCTCCACTCGAATTCCACCGCTATCCTCGAGCTCTACTCCTTCCTTGAGCCTCCCTGCACCTTCCTCCGCCATCTTACACCGCGCTTTGCCGTCGCAGCGGCCGGACAGCAAGCCGCGGCGGGCACTCCACCCGTGCGCCGCCGCCGGCGCCGCTCCGGGCCAAGCCGCCGTCTCCACCACCTCCCTAGCACCCCTAGCCCTTCCCTAGACCTCCCCGACGCCTAATCCGTCGTCGCCGCCCCGCTTTACAGCCGCCACGGCCGAGCCAGCAAGCTCCGGCGGGAGCTCTGCTCCGCCTCCGCCGCGGGCAACCGGCGGCGCCTGTTCCGGCCCCGCCTCCACCTCCTCTAGACCACAGGTGGGCCCAGGTACATCCCCACGCCGCTACCCGACGAAGGCCGGCCGGCAATCGCCGCCGGCGAGCTCGCCCGGCCGGCGGAGGGTCACATTGCGGTGATTGTTTTCTTTCCAGGGTTTAAACCGTAAACCGAGGGCCTAGTTGTAATTTCCAGAAGTTCTTTCGAGGTCTCCTCTGTAAATGTGTTTTAGGGTTTCAGCAGCAAATTCAAAAATCCGTAGAAAAATGTAGAAAAATCGTAAAAATGCAAATCCAATTTTTGTTGGGTTCCTGGTGAAGAAACCTACATTTTCTAGAAAGCATGTATAGGGTTTTTCTGTGTAGTTTTTGAACTAAAAATTCAAACTCAGTTTGAGGTGTTTTTAGTGTAGTTTAAAATATACACATGCTATGAACTTGAATTTTGGATATGTTGCTCTTTATGGCATGTCTAGATCTGTGGCAAAAGTTTGCATGATTTTGATGGGTATATTTTCGGTTATGATTTATTTAAGCTTTATGCTAGAATAAGTTTGATGCTTTTTATAGCCCCTTCAATGAACTTTTCTTTAAGCACCAGTGCACCCTAGGGCTCTGTCTTGATGAATAGTACCTCTGGTAGAATGGATGTGATTTTAGGATATGTTTTGATATGTGTTTTGGATTTAATCTTGTGTAGGAGTTTAAATTCAAAATCTGAAAAATAATTTGAATCTGCAACCATGCTTTGGTCAGAAACTCATTTTTGGCATACATGACCTGTAGGAGAAAGTTGAGATCAAAAAGTTTATTAAATCTTTTTATATGAATTAATGTTGATTTACTAGGCTGAAATTTGTCTTTTTCGTATAAATTAATTTATAAATGATCTTAAGCTATATTTTGGTTTGAGAGCTTAAAATAGGCATATGTTGCTGTGTGCAAAAGATTAGGCTCATTTGAAGTGTTTTTGATTTAATTTGGATTTATGGTTGAAAGGCTTGTTTTAAGTAATTAAAGAAAGAAATAGAAATTAAAAGTGCTAAATTGTGAAATCATGTTTGTTTCTGTTTTTATTAATTTAAACACACCCCCTTGCTGTTTGGTGTAGTTAAGTAACTTAAATTGCTTAGATGTGCACACAATCACCATCAAAGTAGTGTTTTGCTTATCATCACACACCCTAATAATTTCTGTGAGAAAATGATAATGTTTGGATGAATGTGTCCAACAAGAGTTGGTTTTGTGGTAATTCTCCCACCTCCACCATAATCTAATGCATGTGCATGTAAACGTGTAGATCTTCCCGACGGGACATACACGCTCACCCAGGAGGAGGAGGGAGCAGCTACTGGAGAGTTGAATCAAGTTAGTGTGCAGCAAGACCTGGACCAAAGTCCAGAAGAGCCCAAGGCTAGTGTTAGTGTTGAGTCAGAGGAAGGCAAGCCCCGGATACATCTAACCCTTTTTTCTAAACTCATATCTTTACTTTTCGTATTTATGTTATGATTTGTGCATTTAAGTTTCAGGAGTTGCTTTGAAACCTAGATGCATGATCCTTAGGACTCCTATGCTCTTTTACTAGTATGTTAGAAACGCTAGTGCCATGCTTTAAGGACACGGTACAAGTCGAGTAATGACTCATTGCTCGCGAGATATAGGATGCTTATATTGGAATCATAAGTTGGTTAAAATGACTCGCTCATGTGGTAAGAGCAATGGGTTCGGTCTCGACCGAGTAGCATTGTGCTGGTTTAAGCTATTGAACGTACCAAGTGCTTGTCGGGAATGGGACCGGTAAGCCTAGTACCTTCTGAACCGGGGCGGGATCTTTCTAGCTACCGGCTTGGGTTGCGTCTCCGGGCTAGCTACCCGTGGTATAGTGTGTGAGTCCGGACTGGTCGGGTTAGACCCTCCGGATAACCGTGTACCAGAGTTTGTAGCGTCTGATCCCAAACTGTGGGATGTTGGGAACCGCCTGGTTGGGGTAGACACTGCACTTGGTCTACCTTCTCCCGTGTATCTTGGGTTTACCTTGCAAGGATATAAATCGATCGATCGTCGGTCACTCGCCGTTATCTGAGTCGGCTTGACCACTGGCTACCCCATGTTTATTTATGGAACATTTCGGATTAATATTGATGGATGACTAATCTTGTTTGTACAACCATGCTTGTTTAGCTAGGTGCTTACCTAGAATGGTTAACACACTAGAACTTGAGCTAAAATTTGAAAGTAAGGATCAATTCTTAGTCGCTTTTGGCAAAACAAACCCACCAGCCAAAAAGCCTTGCATGTCTAGCTATGTCTTTTATTTTGGTCGGGTAAGTCTTGCTGAGTATTAGTATACTCAGCCTTGCTTTTGTTGTTGTTTTCAGGTAATCCCATCTGGCCTGGATCTATTCCAGATGGTTGGGAACTTGAGTGGGAAAACGATGTTGATGAGTGATACTCCATGGATGGCCTCCCATGTGTATCTTCCGCTAGTTTTATTTCCGCTGTTTAAACTCTGAATCACCTTTACTTTTATGTAGTCAAAACTTGGTTTGTAATTTTAAGTACTTATGAACTTTTATGTAATGTAATGTTGTACTCTGGTCCCGCCTTCGTGTGGGCTTAGCGCATAAATCGATCCTGTGTAAGTGATTTACCGGGCATGCCCCGGCAGAGGCGACAGAATAGTTCTTTATTATTGCTTAATGGCCACGTGGACCGGCTTAGGCGATAATACGGAATTATTTTGGGCGGTTCTGTCACAGCTGGCATCAGAGCGAGTTATGCACCAGAGTAATTAAAATAACTTAACAAACTTGTTTTTGGAATAAAATTTGCCAAGATTAATAATCTTGCTAAGTGAGTAGGACGTTAAGGTCTAATCTAGTCCGAGAGGCCCTAGAGGGAAATTTTGGGTTCTTTCAGGTGGCTAGTACTCTATGGTGTATTTAATCTGACTTCCAGCACATTTTACTCCTGTCAAAACTTACTTTCTTGCACAACCATACTAGTTCATCACGTTTTGCCATACGTGGTGGTACCACAGGGAAGTCCTGTGAGGGACTAGTGGGACCTATTCCAATGGGTGCCACGTCGCGTCTGCGTCTCGTCACGTTTTGCCATACGTGATGGTGCCACGGGAAAGTCCGTGAGGGATGAGTGAGGCCTATTCCAATGGGCACTCACGTCGCGTCTGTGTCTAGCCATGTTTTGCCATACATGTGCGAACCCACAATAGGCGGAAAGGACAACTCCATTCAAACGGAGGTGTCCGAGGTTGGACGCTGTCCATGCAGCGGCTTTACGCATGGATACCGTTTCTATAGTAAACGGTAATGAATGTGGACGCTTTTGTGAGTGCTGGCACAAAAGGTCTTGAATATCTGTGATTTTCTGCAGGTACACTAACCTCGGTTGTTAGGAACGGTAATTTAAGAAACGAGTAGCTTTCGACTAGTTATTATAGGGAGAGACGTATATATGTATGCCTTGCCACCGGCACTAACTTCGATTTTTAAGCTTAAAAGCTTTGTGAGGAAGTTTAGGTCGCTTTTTGCATCATGTAAAAGCTATCAAACCAAAACTGAACTTAAATTATGTGTTGCTTTGTCTCTATTTAATTTGTGTTTCTTAAGGACTAATCATGCTAGTTTGATGCTTTGATGAAGTGATAAGCAAAGATTGTAACTAGATGCTGTCCAATTTTTCTAAGGATTATCTAGAAAATTTCTGGCCAGATGCTCTTTAGGAAAATTGTTCATCACCTAGTTAAGGTTGCTCTCTGAATTTCTCATGATTTTAGGATGCTTAAAACTGAAGTTAGGATCCAAATTGCTAGGCAAGGTCATGCTGAAAGGCTGTCAAATTCCTGAGTTAGTCTGAAAACTCGAATTTTTGCATATAGTTCCTAAATGAATTTGACCAGAAAATCTATAGCAAAAATGTTCTTTATCTAGCTTAGATCATGCTGTAAAAATCTCATGGTAATTGGGTACTCAATTTTTGAGATATGATCTTTTTAGTGAAGCACTGTCCTGCTGAAATTTCTGGGCAATAGCACTCTAAAAATTGATCAGTTAGACCCTTTTCCAATCTGAATTGGTTCGACCCTTGAATACCAAGAATGCTCCTTAGGTATCTATCTACCTCCTGTAGAAATCTCAAGGTCACTAGATTTTTAGTTTGGGAGTTATGCACAAAACATTAGGTCTCTGCCCTGCTGAATTTCAGAACTAGTGGTCTCTGAAATTCAAATTTTTAGGTTATCTTCCTTTGAAATCCAGAGCAAACCTTGAATACCAAAGTTGTTTAGAATTTCATATTCTGCATGCTCGTAAAATTTCAGCATCATTGCAGTTTTGAGCTGAGAGATATGGAATTTTTAGTGACCCTCGGCCTGCTGTCCAACAGCCCTGACAGCAAAGCGATATCTGAATTTTCGGGCATGATAGCCTCAGCATTATCTCTAAGTTGAATACCAATATTGGAAGGCACGAGATTTTACATCCCCTGCCTAAAGATGATGATATTTAGATGGTGGAAGAATGCTCCAAGTATGTTTTTGAAGTTTCTATCCACAGATGAACACAATCAGTGCAAGATACATCTATCTCCATCTTCTCTTAGGATGGTTTCTTATAGAAGCATAATCATATCCTTATCAAGTCAACTGGAATTCCGTTGTACTCTTTTTGTTGCTTCTATACACTTTCACTAGTTTATAAGCAATTCCTCAATTTCCTTTGTCCAGGAAATGTCGATCACCCAAATTTTCTGGCATTGATGTCTCTACGCTTATCACTCTCACTTTTCTATCCTTGACCATGAAATCCTTGTGCTTGCTCACAAACAAACAAATAAATGAGAACATGGTTACAAGGCATCAAAAATCTGTTGGTAAGCACGTGAGCATCATCACCGCATGCATATCTTGCAACCTTAATGACATAAATCATGAGCATGAAAAATGCATTGCACAACATGTGCATTTGGGACATTGGATGAACTAACATGCATATGTCCTGACGGTTTCCCATCTTTCTATTCTATCACCCTTTTTGCTGGTGATGTTGTTGATCCATAAACGAAGGTGCCGCGACGGAACCTAGGGTATCATGTGTGCTGCAGCCATGTGATTACCACCAGGAGCGCGCTAGGTATCTTGGTTTGTGAGAATGCGACTCACCGCACCTAGTGCTTCTCAACTCTATGTTTATCTTCTCTACCTTGACTAACCTCATGGGTGAAGCAAGCCATGCTGACACTGCATCATGAGCACCATATCTCATGAGCATACGCATCACGCATTCATAAACATGTGCATCATCATGCATGCACCTCATCATATACATATCATGTGCAGCTCTCACTATGCACCATGACATATACACTGTAAGTTCATATGCATAAACATCATATGCTCATATACATATACATCATACTATATGCACTGCATCATGAGCATCCACATGTGCACCATCCCATTGTTGCACGAGTCATTTCCCATATGCATAAGCATTGTCATCCCATGACTCATTAAGTGCACGAGTTTCAGCTCAAAATCATTACACCCTGGTGTGGTGCATAAAGTAATTAAAATACTTTATTAAGATAAACCTTGAGCAAGGGTATTTTTCCTCACTCCCATCCCAATTTTGTTTTCAAAATCTTGTCACTTGCCATTGACAACTGTACTTTCCAGGATACTCTAGGAGTTGATTTTTTTTTTATTGATCTCCTAAAAACAAATTCATGAACCTCTGTAAACAAATTTAACCAACTATTGGAGGTTTCCCTTCTTTATGGGAGTCTTTTTGGAACCTTTTGACTTGGTCTTCTTCCTTCTAAATTTCAAAATTCACTTGGTAGTAACTCAACTAAGCTGGTTGAAGGAGTATGAGCAAGTTCTCCAAAAGTTAAGATAAGAAGAGCCTTCTACTGAGTCAGTAATCTTTGGTCCTTTAGCACGTTTCCTCCTAATCAAAGGAACCGGGATACCAGTAAATAAAGGATGGGCAAAATCCTTTGATAGGTTTTCCTTGGTATAATCCCAATTTAGGATGGTAGATACCCCAACTCTTCTCTTTCTCCCAAAGTCACGGTCAATCCTCTTGAGGGCCAATTTGACTCCTCCATATCCATGCTTCGCCTGTTCTGTGCTGCGGCTGATCGTGGCCGTCTTGTCGTCAAGGCATCCAATGCCGGCCACCATCGTGCCACATACCGCCACCACACCTCCTTGCCACCGGCCCCTACCCAAGTGGCGCGAGCACCACCGCCACTACATCACGGTGAACATCAATAAAAGGAGCATCTCCTCGTCGACTCTCACCACTCAGAGTTGCATCCAGTTGAGCCACCACCTTTCGTCGCCCTCCCTTCTCTCCAAATATTTCTTTGAGCGCACATCGGCCACTTTCGCCGCTTACGGCATTCCTTGTCGATTAAGCTCTTTCCTCTATCTTCCCCAGCAATGTGAAGAAGAGTCAAGCTCCTCCAGCTGTTCGTGTCAGTCCGAGCCTTTCCATGAAGCTCGTCCACTGAAGGTTGGTGCCAACATCACAAAGAAGAAGCTCGAGAAGAGAGCTACAAGAGGGAGCCAATCCCACATCACCAACTATGGATCGTTTTCTCAAAATGTGTGATTCAGAGTGCTGGGACATAGCGATAGTGTACTTCTGTTTTGCACCTCTGCTATGCCTGTTTTTAGCTTTTCATGTATACATTCATTGACCGCTCCCTCATGAGCGACATTGATTTCCTCATCAAGCCTGTTATCTCTCCTGGAGGTTTCCTCTAATCTTGTTGTCAAATCTCGGGACGAGATTTCTTTTAAGGGGGGTAGACTGTAACACCCCAGGTGTTTATTAATGATAAATACCTCGATTAGAGTGGTTAATCAAGGTTAATTAGCTCCTAAGCATGTTTGACTTGATCTCACACACTTTTGCACAAAAGACCTTGGTCAAAATCTCAAACCACGGTCAAACCCTAGATCTCCTTTAAGGCTGAAATGGTTTTCTTCCGCGTTCTCCAAATTTTGCTATAGAAGTTCAAAATCGGCCAATATAAAAGTTCTTCGTTGTTTTAGGGGACACATTTTTCGTAATTGGCGGACATTCCAATTTTGAGTGCAAAGCCGCGTAAACTTGAGATGAAGGTCCTGTCAACAGTGGGCCAAGGCCGAGTTTTGCAGCGACTTTTCCACGTTTTTCCTGTCAATCCTTTCACCAAAGCTTAGGTCGTCCTTTGTGAAAAATATACTTCTATAGTTGCTCTACGACTTTTGTATTTGGGGATTTTCTTGTTGTATTCAAAAGTTTGGAGTTTAGCATTTTCGAATACGGGCAAATGAAATTAAAAAGTGGGTGCCGGCCGTCGCGCCGCCGCGCTCTAGCGCGAGTGCGCACGCCCGTCCGCCTGCCCACGTGGCGCTAGCGTGGCCGTCCGGCGTACGGACGCCTGGAGTCCGTCGCCGTAGACCGCTCGCGCTCGGTGGAGCCTCCGCCCGCCTATGCGCCGTACGCCGCGCCTAGGAGCACCGCAGCGGCCTGGCAGCGGGCCCGGCCTGGCCACGCGCCGTCGCGCGCCCGCGCCGCGCGCCCTGCGCGCATGCGGCTAAGGCCACTTGGCCGCCCATGCGAGCGCCAGTAGGCCAACGCTCCCTCTCCTCTTCTCCTTGGCGGCAAAAACGAGCCAAGCAAGAGCCGGGGGAGCCCTGTTCCGCCGCTCGCCGCTCTCCATGGCCGCCACCGCCTAGTTCCTTCTCCACTCGAATTCCACCGCTATCCTCGAGCTCTACTCCTTCCTTGAGCCTCCCTGCACCTTCCTCCGCCATCTTACACCGCGCTTTGCCGTCGCAGCGGCCGGACAGCAAGCCGCGGCGGGCACTCCACCCGTGCGCCGCCGCCGGCGCCGCTCCGGGCCAAGCCGCCGTCTCCACCACCTCCCTAGCACCCCTAGCCCTTCCCTAGACCTCCCCGACGCCTAATCCGTCGTCGCCGCCCCGCTTTACAGCCGCCACGGCCGAGCCAGCAAGCTCCGGCGGGAGCTCTGCTCCGCCTCCGCCGCGGGCAACCGGCGGCGCCTGTTCCGGCCCCGCCTCCACCTCCTCTAGACCACAGGTGGGCCCAGGTACATCCCCACGCCGCTACCCGACGAAGGCCGGCCGGCAATCGCCGCCGGCGAGCTCGCCCGGCCGGCGGAGGGTCACATTGCGGTGATTGTTTTCTTTCCAGGGTTTAAACCGTAAACCGAGGGCCTAGTTGTAATTTCCAGAAGTTCTTTCGAGGTCTCCTCTGTAAATGTGTTTTAGGGTTTCAGCAGCAAATTCAAAAATCCGTAGAAAAATGTAGAAAAATCGTAAAAATGCAAATCCAATTTTTGTTGGGTTCCTGGTGAAGAAACCTACATTTTCTAGAAAGCATGTATAGGGTTTTTCTGTGTAGTTTTTGAACTAAAAATTCAAACTCAGTTTGAGGTGTTTTTAGTGTAGTTTAAAATATACACATGCTATGAACTTGAATTTTGGATATGTTGCTCTTTATGGCATGTCTAGATCTGTGGCAAAAGTTTGCATGATTTTGATGGGTATATTTTCGGTTATGATTTATTTAAGCTTTATGCTAGAATAAGTTTGATGCTTTTTATAGCCCCTTCAATGAACTTTTCTTTAAGCACCAGTGCACCCTAGGGCTCTGTCTTGATGAATAGTACCTCTGGTAGAATGGATGTGATTTTAGGATATGTTTTGATATGTGTTTTGGATTTAATCTTGTGTAGGAGTTTAAATTCAAAATCTGAAAAATAATTTGAATCTGCAACCATGCTTTGGTCAGAAACTCATTTTTGGCATACATGACCTGTAGGAGAAAGTTGAGATCAAAAAGTTTATTAAATCTTTTTATATGAATTAATGTTGATTTACTAGGCTGAAATTTGTCTTTTTCGTATAAATTAATTTATAAATGATCTTAAGCTATATTTTGGTTTGAGAGCTTAAAATAGGCATATGTTGCTGTGTGCAAAAGATTAGGCTCATTTGAAGTGTTTTTGATTTAATTTGGATTTATGGTTGAAAGGCTTGTTTTAAGTAATTAAAGAAAGAAATAGAAATTAAAAGTGCTAAATTGTGAAATCATGTTTGTTTCTGTTTTTATTAATTTAAACACACCCCCTTGCTGTTTGGTGTAGTTAAGTAACTTAAATTGCTTAGATGTGCACACAATCACCATCAAAGTAGTGTTTTGCTTATCATCACACACCCTAATAATTTCTGTGAGAAAATGATAATGTTTGGATGAATGTGTCCAACAAGAGTTGGTTTTGTGGTAATTCTCCCACCTCCACCATAATCTAATGCATGTGCATGTAAACGTGTAGATCTTCCCGACGGGACATACACGCTCACCCAGGAGGAGGAGGGAGCAGCTACTGGAGAGTTGAATCAAGTTAGTGTGCAGCAAGACCTGGACCAAAGTCCAGAAGAGCCCAAGGCTAGTGTTAGTGTTGAGTCAGAGGAAGGCAAGCCCCGGATACATCTAACCCTTTTTTCTAAACTCATATCTTTACTTTTCGTATTTATGTTATGATTTGTGCATTTAAGTTTCAGGAGTTGCTTTGAAACCTAGATGCATGATCCTTAGGACTCCTATGCTCTTTTACTAGTATGTTAGAAACGCTAGTGCCATGCTTTAAGGACACGGTACAAGTCGAGTAATGACTCATTGCTCGCGAGATATAGGATGCTTATATTGGAATCATAAGTTGGTTAAAATGACTCGCTCATGTGGTAAGAGCAATGGGTTCGGTCTCGACCGAGTAGCATTGTGCTGGTTTAAGCTATTGAACGTACCAAGTGCTTGTCGGGAATGGGACCGGTAAGCCTAGTACCTTCTGAACCGGGGCGGGATCTTTCTAGCTACCGGCTTGGGTTGCGTCTCCGGGCTAGCTACCCGTGGTATAGTGTGTGAGTCCGGACTGGTCGGGTTAGACCCTCCGGATAACCGTGTACCAGAGTTTGTAGCGTCTGATCCCAAACTGTGGGATGTTGGGAACCGCCTGGTTGGGGTAGACACTGCACTTGGTCTACCTTCTCCCGTGTATCTTGGGTTTACCTTGCAAGGATATAAATCGATCGATCGTCGGTCACTCGCCGTTATCTGAGTCGGCTTGACCACTGGCTACCCCATGTTTATTTATGGAACATTTCGGATTAATATTGATGGATGACTAATCTTGTTTGTACAACCATGCTTGTTTAGCTAGGTGCTTACCTAGAATGGTTAACACACTAGAACTTGAGCTAAAATTTGAAAGTAAGGATCAATTCTTAGTCGCTTTTGGCAAAACAAACCCACCAGCCAAAAAGCCTTGCATGTCTAGCTATGTCTTTTATTTTGGTCGGGTAAGTCTTGCTGAGTATTAGTATACTCAGCCTTGCTTTTGTTGTTGTTTTCAGGTAATCCCATCTGGCCTGGATCTATTCCAGATGGTTGGGAACTTGAGTGGGAAAACGATGTTGATGAGTGATACTCCATGGATGGCCTCCCATGTGTATCTTCCGCTAGTTTTATTTCCGCTGTTTAAACTCTGAATCACCTTTACTTTTATGTAGTCAAAACTTGGTTTGTAATTTTAAGTACTTATGAACTTTTATGTAATGTAATGTTGTACTCTGGTCCCGCCTTCGTGTGGGCTTAGCGCATAAATCGATCCTGTGTAAGTGATTTACCGGGCATGCCCCGGCAGAGGCGACAGAATAGTTCTTTATTATTGCTTAATGGCCACGTGGACCGGCTTAGGCGATAATACGGAATTATTTTGGGCGGTTCTGTCACAGTTTTGCCAATATGTACCGGTAGACCAAGGTACTTACAGGGAAAGAGACCCTGGGCAGCCTGGAAAACATTGGTCAAAGGCTCCACTTCCTCGATTGGGAAACTAATAGGAAAATTTGGGATTTCTGTAGGTTTGTCTTCAGACCGGTAGCATCCCCGAACGCGAGTAAGAGCTGTCTGACATTAGTGACATCACTGATCGTTGGACGTACAAATAGTGCAGCATCATCAGCATATAAACTTGTCCGAAATTTGATCGGTTCAGCACCAATTGGGGTGAGGAGACCAGCCTGTGTTGCCTTTTCTAGCATACGTTGTAGAGGATCCATTGCCAAGATGAACAACATTGGTGATAGTGGGTCACCTTGTCTGAGGCCTCGTCCGTGTCGAATTGGTTTCCCAGGAATCCCATTGAGCAAAATACGGGAAGTCGTGCAGCCCCACACAATTGATATGATGTCCCTCCATCTCTGGCCAAACCCCACTTTCTCCATGACATCCAGGAGGTACTCCCAGCGTACACTGTCAAACGCTTTCGCTATATCCAATTTGAGAAATAGCATCGGTGTCTTGGTCTTGTGGAAATGATTAATTGCACCCTGCACATATTGGAAGTTATCTTGAATGCTACGCCCCTTGATGAAGGCACTTTGACAAGGTGAGACAAGTGAGGCTAGATGTGGTGCCAATCTGTTGGCCAGGATCTTGCTCAGTATTTTAGCCACACTGTGCATCAGGCTAATTGGTCTGTAGTCAGTAGCAGTTGTTGGTTCTGTCTTCTTTGGCAAGAGGGTCACATGTGCTGAATTTAGCAATTGCCATCTCTGCCCTCTCAAGTGATATACTTGGTGTAAGGCTGCGAGCAAATCCAGTTTAACAATGTCCCAACATATCTTGTAGAATAAGCCTGTATAGCCATCAGGTCCAGGAGCCTTTTCATTTGGTGTTTGCATGACTGCTTTCTTAATTTCATCTTCGGAGAAGGGGGCCTCTAGATCCTGTAGATCATGTCTGGGTATGTGTAGTGAGTCCAAATTGAGTTGTCTTTCGCGCGGTGTGTTGTGACCAAGTAAGGTGCTGTAGTGCCGAAGGAGTTCCTCTTCCTTGTCCCGATGGCTGGTGACCACACGTCCCTGTGAGGTGAGGTGTGGGATGAAATTCTTGCGTCTCCTAGCATTTGCTCTGAGGTGAAAGAACTTTGTATTTGCATCCCCTAATCTGATCCAGGTGAGTCTGGAACGCTGTCTGATTTTGATCCTCCGTAGTGCCGTGAAACCCAGGATGCGAGCTTTGGCATTCCTGCGCAGGCACAACTCAGATGGTGTAAGATCCCTGTGCTCTTGGGCCTGGTCCAGTAGTTGTACTATCAGAGTTGCGATATGAGTCAGTAGTTTCAGCAGTCACATTTGTTGTCGGTGCCAATTTTTCAAAGCAATTGCTAATCGAGACAACTTAACATGTAGAACCCTGATCTTATCTTCGGAAGAGAAAGGCTTATCCCAGCTAGCCTGGACAGTTTCTCTGAAGCCGGGCAATTTGGTCTAGAAGCTCTCAAAACTAAAACTGTGACAACGTTGTACAGGTAGTCTCATTAGTAGTAATGGACAGTGGTCTGATACATATGTAGAGAGGGCTTGTACATAGACATCTGGTCTTGCCAGCTCCCAATCCTTGCTTACAAAGATGTGATTAATTTTGGTGAAAGTTAGGGTATCAGTCTCACTTGACCATGTGAATTGGCGGCCATGTGGTTTCAGCTCTTTCAGTTCTAGGTCATCCAATGCTAGTTTGAAGCTGTTCATTAGACGTCTGTTCACCCTGCCATTACTCTTGTGGTCAGCCCTGAAAATTAGGTTAAAATCTCCTAAGATGCACCATTGCGGTAGGACTGCAGGTTTTAGATTCCTCATTTCCAGCATGAAGCGTTTCTTGTCAACATCTAGCTGAGGTCCATATACACCTGTCAGGGACCATTGCAAGCCATTTTCTCAACACTTCACAGTTGCAGAAACTGTAAACTCCCCCACTTGAATGTCTTGTAGCAAATAGTAATCTACTGAATAGGCGATGATCACTTCTCCCCTAACACCCTCAGCCGGCAGAGCTGCATATGCAACACAAATTGTGGACCCAAGGTTTCAGTGATGATCCTGTCATCAATTGTCTGCAGTTTTGTTTCTTGGAGACAAATGATTGTTGCCCTATGATCAGCTATGAAGTCCCTCACAACCTGCCTTCGCACTACCCCATTTAGGCCCCTCACATTCCAGTTGAACATAACACAATTGTTGTCATTCATTGATAATAAGTGGATACAACATACTGTTACTCCAAGGCAGAGTACCTTGGGAGAGAACAGCATAAGAGATACAGTTGCACATTTGCAGTAGTTTCAGCCACTTGCCCACAATAATTGAACTGTGCTGGAAGAGCACAAGTTGGGACACCACCCTAACCATCCTCCTACCATAATTCCACCCTTCCCATCTACTATTATTGAATTTGAAAGTACACATAAGTTAAACTAATAAACTACAGTTCACTGCACCATCACATCAGACCACCTCCACACGGGCCTGGCGCATGTTGTCCTTCTCATTGCCATCATTGATCAGCTCCTCCATGGCCTCCACCGCCAGCTCAGGGATGTTTCCCTTGAACAAAGCTAGGAGACGCTGCTTCTATTCCTCCTGTGCATCATGGCCATCATCCAGCATACCCAACTTCTTCAAGAGGACCACCTATGCCTTCTATAGGGGTGCCAGCATCAAAGTTGTCTTGTTGGTGAAGGACCGAATAGGCGACCAGAGAGGGGGGGGAGTGAATGGGAGCCGATAAAAATTCTTCCCGAAGGTCGAACTCAGCCTATACCCCGATTGCCACTCCGACTACTCGCACACACCAAAGAAGCTCTAGACAAGGCACACACAAGCCCACAAGATCAAGAGACAAGCCTAGAAGCAAAGAGCGGAAGCACAAGACAAGAAACAAATGGACTTAGCCAAATCTGTGAAGGCCTGGGCGGACGGTCCGCAAGGGTACGGCAGACAGTCTGTGCAGCTCGCGGATAGTCCGCAATAACGCACCGAGCCTCCAGTAGCACACCGAGGAAATTCGGACAGTCCGGACAAGCACCGCAGACGGTCCGGTGCCTCGCGGACAGTCCGGCTCCACCTGGCGGACAGTCCAGCACAACTCGCTGAAAACCCCAGACAAACCTCGAGCACCCCAGACAAAACTCAAAGCCCTGCGGACAGTCCGCACAGCCCACGCGGACAGTTCGAAAACAACCTGCAACAGAACCCTAGCGACAGAACGGATCGAAACGCGAACACGCATGAACACGGATGAACACGCGACGAACTGGAGTCACGCGGACAGTCCGCACGAAGCTCGCGGACAGTCTGCCAAGCGCGGACAAACCAGAAAAAGCCCGACCTCGCGAGGTCAACTCTCCAAATCCATCACCGGATCTCCCAAATGGCTAAAGCTCTTGAGACAAGATTTGGGGGAGATGATAAGCAGCACAAGAGGAAGCTATGCCCCAAAAATCTCGACCTCTAACTCACTAAATCGCCGGGAATCACGGATCACACGAACTACCACCAAGAACTCGGGCTCCGGCCAAAAACTTATGAATCAAAGGCTTTCCCCGGTGTTTGAGGGGTCAAGATCACACACAAAGATGCGCAAGGCATCCACCCATGATCCCCTCAAAGAAATCTGAAGGAAAACACTCTCAAATCCCTGAATCAAGCGAAGAATAAAACTCCCCAAAAATAGCCCCGAAAATGACACAAAAATCACAGAAGACCAGGAGATCACCACAACGCGGAATGCTTCCATACATCCAAAGGTCAGAGTCTATACAAGAATCTAGCCTAAGGAAAGCAGAGGAAAAAGAAGCAGTTCAGAGCAATCTACCGGGGGAGGAAACCCTAGAGTCCAAGAGAGAGAGATGCCATCCACCTCTCCGCTATTTATACGAAGTCCATCGGAGGAAGGTAAATGACCACGCCACCCCTACAACTCAAATAGAAGATGCAACCCCTCAGGAACATTTTGGTCAAGTCTTCATCGGGTGGACACGCTTCCACCGCGGCCTTGCTTATCATCGACGCAAGCCCCGCGATCACGCCATGTGCCCCCCCGCCTCAAAGCTTCCCAAAGCTCCCGGATCATCGTCTCCGTCGCCTCGGGCCTCCGGACTTGGTTTTGCGGCCCAAACCAAGAAACCGTCCACCGATGGTTTTGTGGGCAAACCAACAAACCCCGCGTGCAAGCTTCGGGCTCCATCCGCTACCTTGCACCGGCCCATGTTCACGACTTCAGCCCGCCAGTCTTGCACCGCACGGCTCGCACTTGACCCCATAGGCCACCGGGTCCATCGAACCAAGCCTACTTGCCTCTCCATCACCCGGAGGCCACCACGGCTAAGGCCTTTCGCGCTTGCTCTTCACCTGCACCAACACGAGTCAAGCCGCAACCTGTACCTGCACACTTAGCCAAGCATCAGTCCACACAACGTTGTCAATCACTCATCACTAAGGAGCGACCCTCCACTGGTCCTCGGACACACCTGGTCCTCAGTTGGAGAGGCGCTCGCTGTGGCGCGGCTTCTCTGTCACCTGTGTAGTGACCGGCTCCGTCAGCTGTGTAATGAGAGGTATGGGTGCTACATTCATCAGTTCATAAATCAGGGCTGCCATTCCATCCACAGCTGGTGCAGGGTGTTCTACCGGCTGAACCATAAGGTCATCCATGTATGCATCCAGAAAGTCATCCTCAGTTTCAGCATCATGTTCCTGGTCCGGCACAAGCGCAGATGGCCTTTGCGTGGTAATGTTATGCTGAGGGGTCGGCAGGGGTATGTGACTGGTTGAGTTGAGTGCCTGCTGCTGGGTTTTTGGTGGGCAGGTTGGGAGTGAAATCAGCAGTTGCTGGGAGTTGGTGAGTACAGGTAGTGGAGTGGTTGGTGGTGTGCTATCTGGTGAACTGAGCAAACCAGCAGGCAAGGCAACACGCTCAGTGTCCGCGTCCAGGATAGGCAAAGAGGTGGCAGCAACATCAACACATTTACCCTTCAGAATAGGATCAGAACCCGGCCGAGTGAGGAGATCAGGAGGGGGGATCCACAGAGGAGATGTTACCATGGTAGTGTCACTGTTGGTCCAAATGCCTGTCGGGTCGATGAAGAGCGGCCCAGACACGTCAGGTTGGGCCTGGTCAACAAAGCCCAACGAAGCCCAGCTACTTGAGCGAGGGAGCGGTAGCTCAACACCCCGCCCATGGATGGCTTCCTCCAGCAGCATGGGTCCTCCATGGTGGGTTCCAGCTCCAGACGTGCCATCTTCTTGGTCAACAAGCTTGTTTTGTCATGTGCTTCAACGGCTGCGGCCCCCTCCTACTCCTGCCCACTGCCCCCAATTGGCGGTATGTGTGGATCAAAAGGCAGCAGCATGAGCTCCAGAGCACAACGACCCCGCCATCCTTGGCACGATGTGCCCCAACACTGGGCCCAGTGGTGGACCCAGCACTGGCTGCACCACCCGCGCCGCTAGCGTTGCCAACGCCATCGACACCGCCGAGATGACGTGCTGATGTAGCCGTATGCTCCTCGCTTCCTTGACCACCCCCGGCGGGGAGCGATCACGCTTACGGTAGACGAGTCGGGTGTGGACGGGCAGCCGCGGGCGTGGTGCCGGCGATCCCTCCTCGACCGGAGCTGCGCCAGGTGCCGGCGGGTGTGCTTCCCGATGGGGGCGCGTGTAGTCGATGACTTGGTCCAAATGGAATAGCACAGGGTAGGACAACATGGGGATTGGCCCCCGGCGCGCACGGCGAGTCCAGAGATGTCCCCGGCCTTGCCAGTAGGTCTCCATGCGCCCCGGTGCGTTCTCCAGCTGGAGGATGCCGGCCTTGGCGAAACCATCAGGATCACGCGTCCACGCCCAGACCACACAGCAGGCGCGGTCCTTGTCCTCCTGTGGATCCACCTCGATCCGCTCCATCAGCGTCGCCGGCGCCATCAGTTGCGCCACCGACGCAAGTTGGTGTGCATGTCGTGGCACCCCTTCAATGCAGAGACGAAACTTGAAGAACAGGTCGTCCGCCTCCGCGTGCGACGTCGGCGTCCAAGGGACGAAATAGTACAGGAGGTCCCCGATGCGAATCCCCCGTGGCCAAGCGAGGACGTTGTCGCGGTACGCCGGCGAAGGAAGCTCGGCGATGAAGCCTTCATGCGGGTACGGCGAAACCCGGATGGCCACCGGCACCATGCGCAGTGCCAAACCCAGGGCCCGCGCCATGTCGTAACAGGATGGCTGACCGCCGCTGCCCACTGCAACTGCAATCACCGCATGACTCTGGAGCGCTCTGGCTCGACCAACAAGCTCCAGAGTGCAAGGCGCGCACGCCACGACCGAGTCTGGGCGACCCGCCATCGCACCCAAAGCAGCATCGAACAGAGGTGGCGGTGGCAGCTCAAGGGTTGGAAGCGGAGGCGGTAGTGGCGGTGGCGGCGGCGGCGTGGTGGTGATGACAGCAGGTTGCGGTTTGTTGGTGGTTGTTCGGTGATGTTTACACTGACCAGCACGGTGACCGTAGCGGAAGCAGGAGATGCATCACACGGGGTCCCGGCACTGGAAAGCTTTGTGGTCGGCGGGGAGGCATTGAAAACAACGGCCAGCAGCACGCTCGCGAAAGGATGGTTGCTTACGTGGTGCGGAGGTGCCCAGTCGCCGGAACATGGAAATGCGCCGATTGGGATGTTGTAGCTTGGCTTCCCTCCTGCGTTGGCCCCGAGAAGTAGCCCGTTGCCAGCCATCCGCGTCGACCTCCCCCCAGAGGCCGGCAAGAGCAGCTTGCCGGGAAGGTGAGGCGGGCGGAGATGGGCGGCCTGGAGGAAGGTGGAAAGGCAGTTGGGTGGTTGCCTGGATTCGGCACAACCAGCACGGACTTCAGCTTTGGCTTCATCTTCGCTTCACGAGATGCCCTCGGACTCCCCACGCTTGCAGCCGCCATAGAAGGACCCTGTAGCTCAGCACTGTAGCAGCTCCCCAGCACCTAACCGGAGGAATCCATTCCCTCTTCAGTCCTCCTGTCCCCGGCTGCAGTGGTGGAGAGTAGTGCCTCTTTGAAGGTCCGCTTCTCCTTGGCTTCATCTGCTTGGCAAGGTCCAGTTCCCCTAACGCAACCAAGATCCAGATGCGGGTCTGGGCTAGGGGAGAAGGAGTAGTCCACCGCATCCAGCGATGGAGACAGTGGGATGGTAGGGGATGTCTTTGTTGAGAGGTGACGCCGGTCACCGGAGTGGCTTGCCGACGGCGAGGACGAAGCGAGGTGGGTGGTGGAGGGCGGCGGAGGCGAAGCAGGAGAGAGGGGTGGGGGCGAGGCCATAATGTTGCTCCTGATTTGCCTTCCGATCACATAGACAATGGAACTTTTGGTTTCCAACAGTTGGATTGTATATGTTCCTGACCAAGCCCAAATTTGGATCTGTTTAATTGTTTGTAATAAAGGACCCACCATCCGCCCTAACAGGTGCAATAGATAAATGAATTCTTGGAATGTCTACCACGTATGTAGGAATGATCCATATAACATAAAAAAAACTTAACACGGCTTTGTATGATATTGCAATATTCTGCATATGCATTCATAAACCCACTGTTCTTCAGCAAATATACTGTCACCCATACTTCCATGCTACTAAGTACAATACTGGCAAAACGCAACTAAGTAGAAAACTGAAGTGAATTAATTAAAAAGATATGGATGAGACACATGAGAGGCAACTAATTAACCTGGAGTGCAGAAGCTCTTGTAGGGAACCACAATGAAGAAGCCATCACTTTCAGCAACCTTCCTCAACTGGCCAGACTTGAGGCCAATAGCAAAGATCCCAAGATCATGAGCCCATACGAAAACAACACCTACACCACCCGCAAGAGCGATCATTGTAATTGAGAATGAGCGTACAGAAGCAGGGAGCAAGCTCCTGAGTCCTGAGTTCAATGACTCTTTGCATCCATCCACTCGGAACAGACTCATCCCTCGACCACATGTAGAGATTCAAATCCCGCAATCCGGCGAATCCCAACCCACCACCCTCCGCTGCCATGAGCTGAATAACGCTCGGCCTCTCGCATGTCGGCGGCAGCTTGATGACAGATAATTTCTTGTTGCCCAAATCGTACTCCAGGATCCCATTGCTCCCTTCCTGGAAGTAGAGCGCATTGTCAACAAGGGTGCTGCCGAATTGGATCCTAACTAAGCTGTCTTTGTCAATACGTGCGGTCAGGCTCGATCCTAACGAAGCTGTCTTTCTCAATACGTGCGGTCAGGCTCCACTTATCAGCCTCGGATGAGTAGACCCAAGCGGAAGTGAACCTCGTCTCCACGCCGCCATCTGTGCTTTCGGGAGCGCAGTCGAGGTGGTCGCAGCCCGCGGCGGCGCAGAGCAACACCGCTTTCCAGGAGGTAAGAGCTCGAGAACCACGGAAAGGGCAGGCGGCGCACCTCGCCGGCCGGTGACGGGATCCAAGACCACCATGAACCCTTCTTCCGTGCCCTTAGTCAAGATGGCGGTGTCGCGGAAGAGGATGCGGTCGTGGCGGGCGTCGAGCGGCCACCAGTCTCGGAGGAGGTGGGCGTGAAGCCGGTGGCGCACATGCGGCGGTAGACGAACCCGAGCATGGGGGCGGCGCGGTGGAACAGGCGGAATCGACGGCGGAAGCCGGGGTCCATGACGAGGCGGCACCAGCGCTTGCAGACGAGCGCCGCGCCGAGGAGGGTCGCGGGGTCGTTCGGCGGGACGCGGAGGAGGATTGCTTCGACGATTTCCGCCGGCAGAGCCGGCAGCGGCGGCGGCGGCTCCATGGTGATTGGCAGCGGGGATCTGATCTGCTCCCCCGCCAGTAGTTCCATTTCAACCAGGTTCTATGTGTCTCTGCCAGATGGGGCCAAGGACAAGGCGAGTGATAATCTGAGCTGGCCAATGGCCCAATGGGCTGAATCCATTATTGAAAAACCCATCCAAGCAAAGGTTCAAACTCAAAGCAGATACTCCTCCCTCCAAAGGTGCATAAAAACTGAGCTAAAAAAAAGGAGCTGTTGCTTGCGCCTAGCATATAAAGGTGCAAAAGGCTCTAAAAAACAAAGGTGCAAACTCAATGAATTGACTTCAGCCGAGATTTCACTGCCGTGCAAGTAGATACTCCATCTGAGGGTTTTTTTTAAAAAAAAGTAGATAATCCATCCGTTTCAAATTGTGCATAAAAAACAGAGCCAAAGTTCAAAAAGCCAAACTGTTGCGCCTAACAAAGGTAATATCATTCTTATAAACTGAATTCATTTTGCTAGACTTCTTTTTTTAACGATTCGTTTTTGTGAGACAACACCCCGAGTTACAGACTCGCATGTGCAAGGTGCAAATGTAGAAACATACTTATACATGAAATTTTGCAAAAGCAAAATAAAGAAAGTTCATGCACTCGGCATCATCGTTATTGTTCATGTTCATGCCAACTGATTCCACTGCATTATTGGTTACTCTCCAAACGCAAAGGCAGCGGCGTCGAAGCTATAGGGGCGGAGCCAAAGGGGGGTGGGGGTCTGGCCCCCTGGCCCATGCATGACCCTGATTCCGTTGTGTGCTCGTATTTTGGTTTGAGTTAAGATTAAATAACCGGCAGCTAGCGGCTCCTAGCTTCATTTTTTTTTCTCATACATGACTTTTTTTTTCAATCTTTGAGCTATAGCTGATTGTGATAGCTAGATGAAGAAGAGTAGGACCCTTTAGTTGGTATAAATCTCGGCTGATCCTAATGTCAAATAATAATCAAGCCGTCAAGCCGGTTAAAGTGAAAGATTCAAAATTAAAACAAATACACTTGCACCATCACAAACTAAACAAGCTTGAATTAGTAGAAAATATTAGAAAAAAATTTAACTACATGATGTCTCGGCCCTCCTTATGATCAAATCCTGGCTACGCCCCTGGGAACATAGACCTCAACCACGCTGAGTCAGAGCATCAACTCCTTGGTCTTCGCACTGGTGATCTTCCTCAGCTTACCTTTCTCAGCGAATGCCGTCACCTCGGTGGCGTACGACACGGTCTGCTTGATCTTTTTCGTTGAAGGTGTGATCCACCTTCTTCATCCTCTGCAGCAGCCACATGAACTCGGTGGTGTGGTTGTACTCGAACTCTTGGATGTCCTTCATAGTGAGGAGGCCCTTGGGGAGACCAAGCTCGACATACTTCTTTATTCAATTTACTAACAAGGATAGTAGATGGCAAATGGCTAACCCAACAACATTAAGTTATTATTCACAGCTACAGAAGGGTAAGGCAGGGGTTACCCAGCATATAACTTGACATCAACAATCAACCTAAAAAAGTTTAGATGACCACTTCTAAAGGAAGCATGTTTGTTTAGTTTTTTTTTCCAAACTTTGCCACACCTATGCACTGAAGCAATATTCCGCCCATGGCAGCCATCGTAGACATTGCTTTGGCCTGTCACCGGTGAGGCAACGGAGGTACATCACGATCACCTTGTTGGCCGCCTCTGACTAGCCGTCACTTTGGGGATGAAATGCCGAGCTAGTGTGCAGTTTAGTCCCGGACAAACGGAAGAGCTCCCGCCACATGTTGCTGGTGGAGACCACATCGCGGTCGTTGACAATGGAGGATGGCAGACTGTGTAGGCACACTACCTCATCAAAGAATGCCTTGGCGACTGATGTTGTCGTATAGGGATGGCCCAAGGGAATGAAATGAGCCGCCTTTGACAGCCGATCAACCACCGTCAAGATCACTGTTTTGTTGTTCACCTTGGGGAGGGCTTCAATAAAGTCCATGGCGATGTCACTCCAGATCATCGTCGGCACCGGCACCGGCTGGAGAAGCCCCGAGGGCTGCAAGTGGCTGGTCTTATTCTTCTGGCAGACGGAGCAGTCGCGGACGTACGCCTGAACCAACGCTTTGTCCCCTGGAATGTGGAAGTCCGCTCGGAGCCAGTGGAGAGTGCGTTGAACTCCTTCATGGCCGGCATCGTGGGCGCGCTCGAGCAGGACCTGAACGATGGGAAGTGTCACCGGTACAAACACCCGGCGAGCCATCGTGACTAGGTCATCCATGATCGCCCAGTCCAACCCCTTGCGCCCTTCCTGGACCTCCAACCGCACGCGCATGTAGTCGTCATCCTCGCCTGCTTGCAATTGGAGCTCGTTCCAGAGGTCAAACGTGGGCGAGGAGAGCGCTAGGACCTCCGCCACGTCCGCATCGCGCTGGGACAGAGCATATGCCACCGTGTTCATGCTCCCCGGCTTGTACTCGATGACAAAGTCAAATCCCATGAGCTTGCTTATCCACCGATATTGTGCAATCATCGAGAGGCGCTGATCAAGGAGGAACTTCAGGCTGTAGTGGTCGGTCTTCACGATGAACGAGCGCCCCCAGAGGTATGGACGCCAGTGCTTGACTGCCTGCGCTAAGGCGATCAACTCGCGCTCGTATGCTGCTAGTCCAGCTTAACGTAGTGCCACGGGCTGGCTGAAGAATGTGACCGGTCCGTCACCCTGGTGCAGCACCGCGCCCATGCCGGACCCCGACACATCACACTCCACGAACGAGATGGTGAAGTCCGGTAGTTGAAGCACCAGTGCCGTGGACAGGGCACACTTGAGCTCCTAGAACATGTGCTCCGCCTCCTCTGTCCATGCAAACCTGTCCTTGGACAAAGCGTGTGAGTGGCGCAGTGATGACGCACACTTGGACCGCTTAAGCCGGAGCTGTTGGCGAAGCGTGTCGAGGACGAGGTGGACATGGCGGAGATGCTCGGCCTAGGTGGCGTTGTAGATTAGTATGTCATCAAAGAAAACAAGCACAAATTGATGCAAGTACCCGCCAAGGATGGCATTCATCAATGCTAGGAATGTAGCCGGAGTGTTCGTCAATCCGAACGGCATCACCAGGAACTTGTAGTGTCCCTGATGTGTCCGGAATGCCATCTTCCCCACGCCGTCAGTGTACATGCGCACCTGGTGATAGCCGGAGCGGAGGTCAAGCTTGGAGAAGTTTGGAGAAGTACCGCATGTCGTGGAGCTCGTTGAGGAGTTCCTCGACCATTGGGATCCGGAACTTGTCCTTGATGGTGATGGCATTGAGCGCTCGATAGTCGACGTAGAAGCACCACGTGTCGTCGGCCTTCTTAACGAGGAGGAGAATGCCGACATGCTCAGGAGGATGATTCCTTGGTGCAGCATCTACACGCACTAGCGCTCCAGTTCGTCTTTCTGGAGCTAGGGGTAGCAGTACAGCCGTACCGCCATTGGCTGCGCACCGACGTCCAGATGGATGTGGTGGTCATGGCGACGTGCGGGTGGCACACTGGCAAGCTCAGCGAAGAGGTCCGCGAATTTTCCAGCAAGCGATCCAAAAGCTCCTCGGCCTACAACTGGCGGCACGATGTGGGTGCTCTGCCCAGCTCGCCCTGCCATGTCATGCGCCGGCCGTTGAGGAAGCAGGTTGTGGACAGGCAAGCGAAGTCCCACAGGATGGGCACGAGCCTGTGAAGCTAGTGAGTGCCGAGGATGAGGTCGTAGCCGCCAAGCGCCAAGGAGAAGCACGGCAAGCGAAATAGCTCAGCACCAACCAGGACATCGAGGGCACTGCAAAAGCCCCAGCATGGGAGCTTATCACCGTTGGCAATGATGACGTTGAGGTCGTCACAAACCAGGAGTAGGGAACACCCAGGCACTGCCCCACCTCATCGTGGATGAAGTTGTGCAAGGAGCCGGAGTCGACGAGGGCCAGGAACACATGTCCCTGGATGAAGATGCGCAGATGCATCGTGTCAGCTACCTAGACGCCTGCCACGGCGTGGAGCGTGATGCATGGCTTGTCATCCTCCGGTGCGCTGTCGCCACCGGTGTCGTCGAGGCCAGAGTCATCGTACTCGATGAGGAAGAGGTGGGCGCACTTGTGCCTGCGGACAAAATTTTCTTCGCAGTTGAAGCAGAGCCCCTGACGGCGGCATTTCGTCATCTCCGTCGGTGCGAGCCACCAGATCATGTGGGTCTGCGTAGAATCCGCTACTGGTAGTGCCGACGCAGGAGGCGGTCGTGGCTGCTGGTACGCCCGGAAGGTGCTTGAGCGTCACGTGGGGCGTGCCAGCTTCTTCTCATACGCCTGGCTAGAGCGAGCGCGTGTTCCAAGTCCTGTGGGTCCTCAAGCTCGACGTCGATGCGGGTGTCGTCATGCAGGCCGGACCTGAACATCTGCTGCTCCTAGCGATCGGAGAGCGGGTCGGCATGGCTGAGCAGGGTGAGGAAGCGGCTCTGGTAGTCCGCCACCATCCCTGTCTGGTGCTGGAGTCGGAGTTCGCCCAGCAGATTGCTCCGGATTGGCGGCCCAAACCGCACATTACAGAGCTCATGCATAGAACTCCTCCTAGGAAGGAACGCCGCGGCTGCGCTCCAGATGCGCATACCAGTGGAAGGTGTCACCGTCGAGGTGGAAAGTGTCTAGCCACATCTTCTGCAACGTGTCGGCCCTCTACACCTAGAAGTACTGCTCGCAGCGGCTAAGCCACGACAGTGGGTCTTCCTTCCCGTCGAAGCGCGGAAAATTGAGCTTGAAGTACCGAGGGACCAATCCGTCCGTCGAGTTACCAACGCGAGACGTGGAGCTCGCCATCTTCAGGGAGTGGGATCTCGTCGAATGGCTTCTTGGGGACGTCGGGGCCGTGATGCAGAACGCCGTCGACATTGAGAATGCCCTTGCGAGCCAATGCCGACCGGACGGTGAGATCGGGCTCGGGTGGCCCGGTCGTGTTGCGAGGTTGTGGCGGCGCGGAGCTTGCGCCAGCGAGCTTCGGCGGAACCTCCGGCGGGGGTGCCGCAAACTCCAGCTTGGTGATACGGGCGACAAGATCCTACACCTTGGTGGCGAGGGAGTCGACTGTGGCGGCGAGCGTGGTGGTGGCGGCGGTGTCCTCCTGACGTCGGGCCTTGACCTTGGTGTGGTTATCTACGATGAGCTTCTTCAGCGCATCAATGGCGGATGGGGACCCCATGGAAGACCCGGAAGCTGATACCAAGTTGTCACGACTGTGCGGCAATGACGGAATAGGGTAACCGTGGGAGGTGGCCGACCGCTGGGCTGTCGGCTTCCTTCCCGTGGCGGCGGGTGGTCGCCTGACGGCGACGGTAGGAAGGGGATGAGAGTGCAGAGGAGAAGGAGATGAGAGATTAGATTAATCTGGCTTGCTTTATTCATTGTGCGGCTGGCTATAAGTAGCCAAAGATTACAAGCCCCACAACCTGCTAACAATCTCACTAAGAATCTCTAATCTTATCCAAATATCAACTAACCAAATCTTAGCTTGTAGCCTAGCGGTTACAGGAGCCTAGGTAGCACCTCAGGTCCTGGGTTCGATTGTGGGAGCAAATTTCTCAGGATTTAACAGCGTTTGTGCTTTCAGTGGTAGGCGACGTTCCCGTCGACAGCGAGGCGCCCGTGGTGACTTCGTCATTCTTGAGGATTTACCGACCTAGTCTTCGAAGATGCTCCTAGGGGGTAGGGTTTGCGCACGTGTGTTCATAGGGATGAGTGTGCGTGCGTTGTGAGTGTCTCCGATGTACTGTGTATTTCGAAAAAAAACAAATACCCCAACTTATAAGGCAACTTATATAATCTAGCCTCTCCCTCGACTTACATAATCCTATAAGCTGGCATGGGCTAACTTATTTTTTAGCTTATATAGTTTAGCTTTTTTTTTTTTTGCCTTCCACACCTATAAGGTAGGTTGTATAGTATAGTATGTAAGGGTAAACAAGTAATGTATCATTATCATCTTACACGAAATCAATCTAACCGACTCTTCAAATCCTAACACCACTCCTAGAGACACCTCTCTTTGCTAAACATACGTATTAAGTACTAACCCATATCTGTGTTTTGATTATTAGTTGATAATAAATGAATGCGTAACAAATGACAGAGTCAAAGTTATAAACAGACCTGTGTCATTGTCAATATAGTTGAAGGTACTCAAGTAGTCACGATAAGGAGTTTCTTTTTTGTTTTCCTCCTGCTTCATAATATACCTTTCTTTCTCATCCTAAATTTAGATCAATTGTCAAGGCTCTATTTCACCCGTTCCTACCATGAAACTAGATGGAAAGTTTCTAGAAATGTCCAGCAAAAATCAAAGACTCTGTACAATGAAAAGAATTAATGCACTCGCAAAAAAAAAAGATAGCACAGGGTCTTGAGCGTGTGCCATGCCGCGTCGGGGTTCACCCTCCAAGTGGGCGCGACATGAAGCTACCGGAAGGTAGATAAGAGTTGAAACTTCCAGCCCACTAAGACTCATCTAAACTTCCTTCTTATTTTTCCCACCAGCCTACCTGACTAGTAACTAAAAATGTTTCAACTTTTTAAAAAAATGTTCCAACATTTTTAAAAAATATTAGTCTTTTCAACATGTTTTCATCAATATTTATGAAAATGTTCCAACATTTTTTGAAAATGTTGATCATTTTTTAGGTCTCTTTGATGTTTCAATATTTTAAAGAAATGTTCTAACATTTTTCAGAAATGTTGATTTTTTAAACATGTTTTAGTCAACATTTTGTAAAATGTTCCAACATTTTTTTTGGAAATGTTGAACAATTTTTTTCACCTTTCTTCTCCACGGGCGGCGGCGGCGCGCGGCGGCCGGCGGTGAGCTCCGGTCGCGGCCATGGCGCGCGGCGGAGCTCCAGCCGCAGCCATGGCGGGCCGGTAGCGGAGTTCGCACACGGCCATGGCGGCGCGGCGCGGAGCTCGCGTCCGGCCGCGGCGGGCTGCGGGGGGAGGCGGCGGGGGCACGGGGAGAGGCCGGCGGGGCGCGGGGCCGCGGGCCATGGCGGCGCGCGGCGGGTGTGGGAGAGAGGCTAGGGTTGTGAAATTGTTGGGTTACGTGAGCTTAATTGGGCTAGTAGTGAATTATAGTTTTATTGAAAAAAATCTTCCGGCAGGTATATAGGATTTCCGGCGCGACATCGTCCTGTTCCAGCCTTCCAAGAGGGGCTCGACTTCTGCCCAGGGAGCAGCAGTACATGAGGCCGGCGAGTGGATCCCCTACTTTGGGTCCGCTCCCCCGCCACCTCCCGGGCCTGGGCCAGATCACCTCCCGCCGCCTCCACCCCGCTTCGGGTCCTGCTCCGCCGCCCCCGCCACCAGCTTCACCTGCTCCTCCGAGCCAGTCGCCGCTGCACCCTGCGGCGTTCGTGGGCGTGGCGATTCTCTGCCATGGCTTCATCAACGCCTTCCCCCTGCCTCGCCTCCCCACGCTGCCGCTCATGATCCGTCTGCCGTCCGCCGCAGAGAGCGGGCCTCGCTCCTTCCGCGCCTCCCCGGTTCTGCTACTCACCTGGGACGCCGTCGCACCTCCGTCGCCGGCTGCCCCTTCTTCCCCTTTGGGCGCACAGGCGGCTCCATAGTCACCGCTGTTCCCGGAACGACGGAACGGGAACGACGGATCGAGGAACGAGGAACGTCATTTTAGATGCAATTTTACACTGTAGGAACGAAAACGTTCCCGCGTTCCCGTCCCCGGAACGGCGTTCCCGGAACGAGGAACGCTAGGTCGTTCCCGTTCCCAGGTGACTAAGGGCGGCTCCGGGTGAGGTCAGCATTCCGCCGGCTCGTCGCTCCAGGAGGCCCTCCGCCCGGGTGCGTGAAGCGCGCCAGGCCGCTCTAGGACTCCGGAACAGTGCCCAGATCGCGGCAAAGGACGACGGGAGGTACCTCGATGCCACCACCAAAGCGGCGCAACTCAAGACCTTGAAGAACAGCTTGGCCCTGTGCTCCAAGCGGGTCCAAGCCCATATCCCCAGCAAGAAGCTGATGAAGCGCTCCCGCAAGCTGATTGCGGCAGCTGATCTTGTCAAGCTCGCCGACGCCATCGGCCTCGGCGATTACACTGCTCGTGCTCTGGACCGCGTCCTGGCTGTCAGCCAGGCGACTTCGGCTGCGCTTGATCAGGTGCTCGCTGCTGGGAAATGATAGGTCCTCGAGACACTTGGGCACTGACGGGCTTTGCCTTATTCTATTAGCAGTAGTGCGCTCGCCGTCGGCGCCCCTATCTGGGCGTTCGTGTCTCCCCGCCCCCTCGGCCCTGCGTGGCCCCTTTACTTTCCTGTTGTTGATCGTAGTAGTTGTTCCTTTGTGTTGTGAACTCCTATGCTTGGTTCCCGTATTGCTGGTTCCTGGTGACGTCTACCTTTCAATGAATTCAAGCACTATTTCTTACTCGCTCGTGTCTTGGAATGTTCGTGGTCTCGGCGATAGTGATAAGTGCACCACTATGCGCGACACCCTCGACGCTGCCCATGCTGACATTGCTTGCCTCCAGGAATCTAAGCTCAAGGACATTGGCACGCTCAAAAGGCGTGCTTTCCTCCCCGCATCCCTCTCTAACTTCCGGTGTGTCGACTCGAGTGACACCCGTGGCGGGATCATCGCCACCTGGAACGCCGGAACATTCACTCTAACCTCGTTCATCACCAGCCGCCACACCCTCGCCACCTTCTCCTCCTCCACTGCTTCGGATTACGCCTTCGCTGTCACTAACGTTCATGCCCCCGCGGATCACCAGGACTCCCTCTGCTTCCTCGAAGATCTGGAGGAGATCGCCGGGCAGATCACGGGGAACTGGGTCCTGGCCGGCGACTTTAACCTCACTCGGGGGGCGGATGATAACAGCAATGGCTCCGCCAACGCCTCTCTATGTGATGCTTTTAACTCTTCGATTGACAAACTGTGTCTCATTGATCTCCCCCTTCTTGATCACCTCTTCACTTGGTCGAACCACCTCAGCTCCCCCACCCTTGCTCGTCTTGATCGAGTTTTCCTCAACATCCCCATGAGCATGGTGTTTCCCAACTCCTCCCTCACCTCCCTCCCTAAACCGACATCACATCACACACCCATCCAGCTCCACCTTTCCACTGATATTCCAAAACCCAATCTCTTCCGGTTCGAGAATGCCTGGCTCAAGCACCTAGACTACCTGTCTTCTGTGCTCCCGGTTTGGCATGGCGGTCCGCCGCGTGGCGACGCGGCTGCTGCCATTGTTGGATCGCTCAAGGCAGTCTGATGTGTGTCGAAGGTTTGGGCATGGCGTAAGCGTGCTCCCCCATCCCTCCACTCAAATTGCAAGTTTACCATATATTTGTTTGATGTGCTCGAAGAAGATCGATCTCTGTCTGCAGGAGAACAACTACTCTGTCGTGCTTGCCATGACCACCTTGTGCTGTCCCTGCGCGAGCGTGCGGCATATTGGAAGCAGCGTGCCATCCGTGAAGGGGACTCGAACACACGCTTCTTCCACGCGCAAGCAAGCCACTGTCTCCGGCGCAACAACATCCGGTCCCTGGAGGTGGACGGGGCCACAGTCTCCTCCCACCACGACAAAGTGCGGGCACTGACCAAGCACCTCCAACTGCTCCTGGGTGAGTCCATGCTCGTCACCTGCGCCGTGGACCTTGCGGCGTTGTACAGCGGCGCGGCGACGGTGAACGTCACCCCCCTCGTCGAGCCTTTCACCGAGGCGGAGGCGCACACGACCGTCCGCGCGATGAATCGGAACAACTCCCCATGCCCCGACGGCTTCGGGCCGGGCTTCTACGCGGTTGCGTGGCCCGCTGTTGCTCTTGCGATGATGGAGCTGGCATGGGCATTCTAGGCTGGCACGGCGCAGCTGGAACGGCTGAACCATTCCTACATCATTCTGATCTCGAAAAGCGCCGCCGCAACCAAGCCGGGCAAGTACCGACTGATTTGCCTCCAGAACTGCTCCCTCAAGATCTCCGCCAAGATGATGATGACCAGGCTGCAGCGGGAGATCTCCCGCCTTATTGACATCGACCAGACCGGCTTCATCAAGGGGAGATCGATCTCTGAAAACTTCATTTATGCTATGGAGCTGGTCCAATGCTGCTGTGAGACATGGGTACCCCTGGGTCCCCACCGACCAGGCTCATGGCCGTCCCCGACAAGTGGGTCCGGCCTACCAAAAGACCCGTCGATCTGTCAGTGGGCCCAACCGACCTAGTTGGCGGCCCACACGACCTCCTAAAGACCTTCCAGAAGATTCCAGACGACCTTATCCAGAACGACCACAAGACTTAGCGTGCAAGACAAGACATCAGTGGACTTCGACCAAAGCAGATCGACGGATATGGCAAGTGTCAGCTAGATTTAGATCTCCTGGTCGTGTCCGACCTGGAGTCTGGGAACCGACCTTGTCCGCTGGCTAATATAAGGCGGGTAGGGCGACCCCTTGTATCAATACGCAATCCTCAGGCAATCTACACTAACAACTGGACGTAGGGTTTTACTCTCCGGAGGCCCGAACCAGTATAAACTCGTCGTGTTCTCTGTGTTCCGTGTGCTCATGCGCAACCTTCGAGTTCTTAGCCTTAGATTCCGCCCCGCCGAACAACTAAACCACAGGGATTAACACCCCCGTGGGCTGCCCAGATCTCACCATCTGACAGTTGGCGCGCCAGGTAGGGGGTGAATCCGAGGTTCTTCGTGCAACTCGATGGCTTCGACCAACGGCGTCATCTTCCCGGAGAGCATGGCGGACATCCTCGCCAATCCCGTCGACATCTGCTTCGGTTCGATGCCGGCGAAATCCACCGCTCCAGCCACCTGCCTCGTTATCGAGAGCAATGCGGTCACCTCCAACCAGCCGGTCGGGACAGATCTGCTGGCGGAAACCCACCCACCCACTCCTAGCGACCTGACCGCGGGGCTCGATCGTGTTGAAGGCATGCTCTCCGACATGATCAAGGTCTGCGAACGCGTCAAACGCCCTCGCAGGACCCCTCCGTCCTCATCCAGCATGCCTCTTGGCCTGCGGAACGCAACTCACATAGCGTCTCGCTACATGAAGCGCAAGATCCAGATCGAATCTGGACCCAAGACACCAGATCGTGGAAACTGCAGGAGTCACCTCGACGACCCTTGCCCCATCCACGAGAACCGCAAACACACGGCTCGCCAGTGCCGTGTGCTCAAGAAACTTAGACGACCTCTCACCGCGGCTCATCGCCGCCAGATCAACCGAGAGCCGTCCCCGGACCGTCTCGCGTTTCAGATCGCCCGCACGACCATCTCCCCGAACTATCTGGGAGAAGCGTTCGAGACTCCAGATCGCGAGGTCTTAGTGGTCTCCGCTGATGTACCTCCTCAAGCTGGCGAGACGGACGAGCAACGTATCGAACGTGAAAATGCCAACGCTGCACGAGCGGCACGTCGTCAACAAGAAGTCGAAGCAGCCGCGGCCGCCCCGGCTATAGGACAGCATGCAGGCAATGCCGGTCAAGGCGACGGCAATTTACCAGCAGGCAACAACGGAGCGCAAGCACCCGCGGCTCCAGCAGCTCCCCAACAACGCAACGAGCCTCGTCGAAACCGCCTACGTGCCAGAGACCTCCTCAGGGACTTTGAGCAAGATGGCCACGAAGTCTACAACTCTCCTTAAGCAAACCTGAGGGGCAGCCCTTGCCGCGCTAGGTCAGCTCGAGGACACTCCCGCAATACGGCGTCTCCAAGCTTACATTCGCGTCGCCATGGCTCAGGTTGAAGAAAGGGGCCCAGGGTACAGCAGGTCGGCTGCAAGCTCCTACTCCAGGAGTAGGTCGGAAAACCCTCGGCAACGACGTCGCTCCAACGCCAATGCTCCTCTTCAGCCGGTGCCCGAAGAAGGAGGTGGCGAAAACGAAGTGGTACAGCCGGTCAACCCCGCTGCCAACGCCGCTGCTAACGCCGCAGCCAACCCTGGCGCCAATGCTGCCGCTAACACTGCAGCCAGCCCTGCCGCTAACGCCGCAGGTAACATCGCCAATGATGCAGATAATGCTGCTCGTGCTCAACAAAACGTCAGAGCCCAGCCTCCACCAGTTCAGGCCAACCACGCCGAGGGCAGTTAGCGTCGACGGATACGAGATGAAGTGGAGATATCACGTCGTGCCAATTACGACCGCGTTAACGGGGTCCCTGATCCCCTCAACGCCAACAATCCAATCCAAGCAACGGAATTGCAGAATATGCACGACCAAGAACTCCTCTGACGTGCCCAGTACGACCAAGATAATGGTCCGCCAGACGACCTCTACATCATCCCGACGGCTTATGCCCCATCAGCCAGTCCGGGAGTAGTCAACAACTTTCCAGCGTTTTCACGACGTCTCAGGACGATCAGATACCCTAAAGACTTCAAGCCAGCCATTGAAAAATACGACGGTCACTCCGACCCAAGTATCTGGCTCAAGATGTATAGCATTGCGGCACGCTCCTCTAGAGGCAACGAAGACCACATGGCGGGATACTTCCCCCTTGTGATGGGCAAGGCACCACTCCTATGGCTCGACAACCTCCCAGCAGAGTGCATCACCTCCTGGGCAACTTTGTCACGGCTCTTCACGACCAACTACCAGGCGACCTACAACCGTCCTGGAAACACTCATCACCTCGCCAGAGTGCGGATGAGGCGCGACGAAACTCTCCGAGAGTACACCAACCGCTACTTCGAGAACCGCAACACCCTTGCAGGTGTTAAGGACGAAGACGTCATCGCCTACTACAAGAAGGGAGTCACCAACATCAAGCTCTTTGAGAAGATCCACGAAGCTGACGCCCACACTATCGCCGACCTCATGGCTTACGTCGACAAGCTAGTCGACACTCAAGATGCGGTGATGCACGACTTCAACGGAGAAGACCACGACGATGGCGGCAACAGGTCGCGAAAGCGATCCGGAGAGGCCTACGTAGCTGATCCACCCAGACCTTCCACCTTTCTCGAAGGTGACTTCAACATGGTCATGGGCGACCAATGCCAGTTCCACCGCGACGCCAAGCACACCATGAGGGAGTCCGAACAGCTAAAACGCGCCCTCGGGGTATCTCCGGAACCCAAGAAGACCAGGAGCGACAGCAACGACGGCCAGAACGGCAACCGCCGCTACGACAACTGTAACCGTCAACCTGATCGACGTGATTACCATGACCGCCGACCCTACCGTCGCAACGACGACAGGGACCGTCATGATTATCGCCGCGACTATACCGCGATGATCGACGTGATGACCGACGCAACGACTACCGCCGCAATGATCGTCACAAAGACAACCGCAACGACCGGCGGGATGACCGTCACGACGACCGGCCAGATGATCGTCGCGACGACCAACGTGATGATCGTCGTCGCCAGGACAACCACAACCGCAATGACAACAACCGCAAGGAACGCTCTCCACCACCACCGCCAAAAGGGGGCAACCCCAACGGCGCGTTTCAAACCGCCAACCGAGAGATCAACTTCATAGTCGGCGGTCACCAAGCGACCAAAAGCAACAGGCAGCTTCGATCAAACGCAAGAGAGATCGGGCACGTCAACACTGAAACTCCACAACCCCTGTGTTGGTCGGAATACCCAATCACTTTCTCTAGGAAAGATCATTGGGTGCATATACCTGACCCCGGGACCTACCCGCTGGTCGTCAACCCCATAGTGGATGGGGCGTTCCTGCCTAAGACCCTCATCGATGGGGGCAGCAGCCTGAACATCATCTTCACAGAGACGCTCAGAAAGATGGACTTCGACTTTAACAAGATGACCGCTTGCGATGAACCCTTCTACGGGGTTGTGCCCGGCAAGGCTGCGTACCCCATAGGTCGTGTGTGCCTGCCGGTCACCTTTGGCACGAAGGAGAACTTCCGTACGGAGTACCTGACGTTCGAGGTCACGGACTTCCGCTCTTCCTACCACGCCATCCTTGGCCGACCTATGTTGGCCAAGTTCATGGCCATATCCCATCACACCTACCTCATCATGAAGATGCCGGCACCAAACGAAATCCTTTCTGTCCTCGGCGACATCATGGTTTCCTACAACTGCGAGAGCTCCACCGTCGAACTCGCCAAAGACTCCGCTTGCAAGGCTGCAGCAATGGTCATGGTCGCTCAGGACACCAAGATCGACCAAACCACTCTGGAGGTGCCAGAGCAGAAGCGCACAAACACAGCCTTGGACCCAAGCCCTGCTGTGAAAAAAGTTTGCCTCGGCCTACCCGACGCGTCCAAGGAAGTCACCATCGGGGTCGACCTCGACCCCAAATAGGAACTCGCGCTCACCAGTTTCCTCAGGGACAACGCCGACATCTTCGCATGGAGTCCATCCGATATGCCTGGTGTCCCCAGGGAGCTGGCTGAGCATGCCCTTGAAGTAAACAAGACTGCACGACCTATCAAGCAAAAGCTTCGGCGATTTGCAAAAGATAGAAAACAGGTTATAGAAACCGAAGTCTGCAAGCTCTTAGCTGCAGGATTTATTCGCGAATGTAAACACCCGGTTTGGCTCGCAAACCCGGTTCTTGTACCCAAGAAGACTGGAGGATTAAGGATGTGTATCGATTACACCGACCTCAACAAGCACTGCCCAAAAGATCCCTTCCCTCTTCCTCGCATCGACCAGGTCGTGGACTCCACGGCTGGTAGCGTTTTACTTTGCTTCCTCGACTGTTACTCAGGATATCACCAGATAGCCCTGAATCCCGACGACGAAGACAAAACAGCGTTCATAACGCCCCACGACATCTACTGCTACAAGGTCATGACTTTTGGCCTGAAAAACGCCGGAGCAACGTATCAGAAGGCGATCCAAAAAGTCTGAAGTCGCAGATCGGGAAGAACATCAAAGCCTACGTCGATGATGTGGTCGTCAAGACCACCGAGGAAGACCAGCTGATCACCGACCTCGTGGAGACCTTTGCCAACTTACGGGAATTTCAGTGGAAGCTCAACCCGACCAAGTGTGTCTTCGATGTTCCCTCCGGATTGCTCCTGGGCTTCATGGCCGGACACCGAGGCATTGAAGCCAACCCCGTAAAGGTCGATGCTATACGCAACATGGCCAAGCCATCTTGCAAAAAGGATGTCATGAAGCTCACAGGATGATGGCGGCTCTAGGTCGTTTCATCAGCAAGCTCGGCGAGAAAGGTCTACCCTTCTTCAAGCTATTGAAGAAGGCAGATAAGTTCGTATGGGACGAAGAAGCACAGAAGGCGTTCGAAGTTCTCAAGGAATCCTTGACCACACCTCCAGTTATGACACCACCTATAGCAGGGGAAACCCTCCTACTCTACATCTCTGCCACCACTCATGTGGTCAGCACGGTTCTCGTCGCGGAACGAGAAGAAGAAGGGCAGGCCTATCCTGTTCAACGACCTGTGTACTACGTAAGCGAGGTCCTGGCTGACGCTAAAACACGGTATTCACAGCCTCAGAAGTTGCTCTATGCACTCCTGATCACGTCGAGAAAGCTTTGCCACTACTTCCAAGCCCACAAGATCACGGTGCCTTTGTCGTTCCCTCTAGGAGAGATCATCCGTAATCGTGACGCCAACGGCCGCATCGTCAAGTGGTCAGTGGAGCTTGGGGAGTTCGACATAGAATTCTGCCCTCGTCAAGCGATCAAGTCACAAATCCTCGCTGACTTTGTGTCAGAATGGACAGAAATCCAAATGCCCCCTCCCAAGGAGCGGCCCAAACACTGGATAATGTACTTCGACGGCGCCCTCAACCTCAAAGGTGCAGGAGCAGGTGTGCTACTCATCTCTCCCCAGGGAGAGCAGCTCAAGTACGTCCTACAGATACACTATAAAGCCTCCAACAATGGAGCAGAGTACGAAGCTCTAATTCATGGGCTCCGTATAGCAGTGTCCCTTGGCATCAAGCGACTACTGGCTTTTGGCGATTCCAAGGTCGTCATCGAACAAGTCAATAAAGAGTGGGATTGTGTCAAAGACACAATGGACGCATACTGTGCTGAGATCCGCAAGCTCGAAGGCCACTTCGAGGGAATTGAGTTTCAGCACGTGCCACGCAACAATAACGTCACCGCCGACGTACTTTCTAAACTAGGCTCCAAGAGGGCTCTAGTTCCGGCGGGTGTGTTCATCCAAGACCTACGCAAGCCTTCGATCAAGCTGCTGGATCCAGATAATCCAGACCCAGCTCAACATGACCAAACTCCAGCACCTCCCCATGACGTGCTGATGACAGAAAAGGAGGATGATTGGCGCGAGCCTTTCATAGCTTTCCTACTCGACCAACGAGTCCCAGATGACAAAGCAGAACGAGAGCGTATCACATGACGAAGTGCTAACTACGTCGTGATTGGTACTGACCTATACAGAAAAGCTGCTTCCACTGGCATCTTGATGAAGTGCATCCTGTGATCAGAAGGTCTACAGCTCTTGGCTGAGATTCACGGTGGTGAGTGTGGCTGCCACGCGGCTTCCACAAATCTGGTTGGTAAAGCATACCGATCTGGTTTCTATTGGCCCACGGCCATGTCTGACGCAAAAGACCTAGTAAAAAGGTGCAAAGGATTCAATTCTTTGCCAAGCAGCAGCACCAGCCAGCTCAGGTCCTGCGCACAATTCCCCCCATCGTGGCCCTTTGCCATGTGGGGTCTCGACTCTGTGGGACCATTCCGAACCACCCCAGGCGGCTACAGGTATATCCTCGTGGCCGTCGACAAATTCACAAAGTGGATTGAAGTCCGACCTGTCACAAAAGTCAAGTCGGAAGAAGCGGCCAAGTTCATACAAGACATAACACATCACTTCGGTGTGCCCAATAGGATCATCACCGACCTTGGGACAGCCTTCACAGGCTCTGCCTTCTGGGATTTCTGCCAAGACAACATGATCGACGTCTACTACTCTTCGGTCGCCCACCCTAGGTGCAACGGCCAGGTCGAACGTGCCAATGGCATGGTTCTTCAAGCCCTCAAAGAACGTATCTTTGCCGACGTTTCAAACTACGCTACACGATGGTTAGCCGAGCTACCACACATAATCTGGGGCCTAAGGACCCAAGTCAGCACTGCTACAGGCTTCTCGCCCTTCTTCTTGGTCTACGGCTCCGAAGCCATTCTACCTACCGACGTCACCTTCGGAGCTCCACGCATACAATTCTACGAGGAGGGAGAAGCCGAGCAGACTCGTCGTGTCGACCTTGACAGCCTCGAGGAACAAAGACTGGCCGCCGCCATGCGTCAAGCTCATCACGACCAGCAACTTCGTCGGTACCATGATCGCAACGTTAAAGAGATATCCTTTAACGTCGGCGACCTAGTCCTAAGGCGTATCCAGAAGACAGATGGCATGCATAAGCTCTCTTCCCCTTGGGAAGGACCCTTCATTATCACTGAAGTCATCAGCCCATCTACATACCGCCTCCAGTGGGGCGATGGGCAAGGTGTACCCAACCCTTGGAACGTGGAGCATCTACGACGATTCTACCCATAGAATAGTTGTTTTTAACAGCTACGTATTTTTCGTCTCTGTACCTTTTTCAGCTTCAATAAATATTAGTTAAAGTAGTCATCTTCTGTGTCTCGAGCCCTACCTCCTCCCCTTCCATGTCATAAACCCTCCCCCTCGTCACGCTCGGGGGCTTGGCTGAAGCCAACATAAGGGTCGCGCGACCCGGGGGTTAAAACTGTGGATCCTCCCCCTCGACATGCTCGGGGGCCTGGCTCAAAGCCAACCTAAGGGTCGTTCGACCTGAGGACATTATCCCTCATGGCTACCTGCCTTGTGTCACTGCGAGCCTGCTTGGTCGTAATGGTTGCTAAACCTGAGTCCCAGACTCCCTCCCGCGCCCCGACCTCGCGTAAGCCTCCCTGCTGAGCCGTGGAGGTCGGTAAGCCAGCCTCTCTGTGAGTAGTGGTCAGCGGGATATGCTATAAGAAGTCATCACTTTGAAGACTACCAAGTTCGCGTAGACACAAAGTAAGTACATCATGCAGGCAACAAAATAAGGTTTCATCACATGACATTTTTACATGGCTGAGAGGAGGAGGAGGTACAGCTCCTAGACTAAGACTACTCTTCGCCGTCGTCGCCTTCACAGTCAAGAGCATCCATTACCACCGTAGCGGCATCGCGCACTTCAAGCTCCAAGGCCTTGAGGTCTTTCGTCGTATCAGAACTCTCCCTGACCTTGACCATGTCAACCACGGGGTAGTGCGACTTCACCCGCACTAACGCCTCCGTGGCCGCTGCCAAGCTTGTCGCCCTCAGCAGGTCAAGAAGCTTCTCGGGTATTCCTATGAGACGGTTAAGAGCAGACTTGGGTTCCTCCCCCTCGACCTGCGACGCTATCATATCCATAGCATAGTGGGCAGCATTCTTCAGGTCGTTCAGCTCCACCTCTTGCCCTGCAATGATCACTTGGTCATTTTGCAATGACTTCAACGCTACCTCGAGGCTGACCTCGAGATCCTACCGAGCCTGTTTCTCATAAGTCAGCTTTTGAGTTACGGCCAACTCACTGTCTATTTTCTCCTTCATCACCCGCTTGAGCTCATTGGCACCAGCATCGGCCTCTCGCAGGGTTACCTCCAAGCTTCGAACCCTTTCTTTGGTGTTCTTCAGGTCGTTCTTGAGATCATCCTCACGCCTGTGAAAATCTGCAACACGCCGATGTACTCCAAAGATCACACCCCTAGCAACACATTACAAACAACGGTGAAAAACCAATAAGCAAAAAGCCTTACCAGCGCTTGCGGTGTTAAATTGCGTATTGGCCTCCTGGGTCTTGCGCCTCTCCTCAGCCAGCTCGTCTTCGAACCTGCTTAAGCTCCTGCTCAAGCTCGACCAGCCGCGTCGCCGCAGCATTCCTCAGCAGGTCGGCCCTGCCCTTCGCACGATCAGCCAGCGACTGCTCCAAGAAACCAGGTCATATACAAGTTTGAAACTACATCTTCACAAATAGCACAGGAGAAAGGCTTACTGTCAACGCCTCGTTGAGCGTCAAGATCGCGTTCCGGACCGCCCTCATATCCTCGTCATCGTCGAAGATATCCTCCTGCCAAGGAGTACCATTCCAGTCAATCTCTCTACGTCTCAACATCGGCCCTGTCGATGGCGAACTCGGTACCTGCGCACCGGATGTTTTTGGATTCTTCGGCGGCGGCTCGATTTGAATTGGGTCCCCGACCAGGTTCTGATCCGACGCGGTGGGCACCGCGTTGATAGGGTCCACGTCGATGATCGGGGGAGAGGTCGATGCTCCGACGTCACCAGTGGAGCCCTGCGCTCCAACATCGGCAGCAGGTGGAGGAGTTGCCGTCCTCACATCATCAACCAGCGTCTGCGCCCCGACCTCATGGTCGGGCGACCTCATTTGTGAAGGCGACGCCTGGGCACCCAGATCGCGCTGGGGCCGTGCATCCGACCTGCAGAAACCATCATCAAACACAACACAAGATCCAGCAACGGCGTTAGATGAAAGACCTTCAGTTCTACGACTATACCTCACAGTGGCCGGTGCACGGAGCTTAGGCCTAAAAGGCTGTGCCTTGGTCAGAATAGGCATCCTCGCCTGTGCACTAGCAGCAGCTCACTGCACCTCCATCCCTTGACGGAGGTCGTCCTCCGTCGTCTTCTGCGTCAATTCCCGCTGCCTCTTGGCCGCAGGACTCAACGACCTCCTCGCCGTCCGGTCTTCAACGATCGGTGGATCATCAGTGGCTTCGTCTTCCTCATCGGACTCGACCTCCCTGGTCGATGGTGTAGGAATCACCGGTGTCTCGACCGCCGGTGGAGGGCTCGTCTTCCTCTTCCTCTTCTTCTTCTTCTCCGCCTCGAGCTTGGCGGTCTTCGCTGCTTCGACCTTCGCAGCAACCGTCGAGACTGACTGCTTCACCGCCGCCGCCCTAGTCCTGCGCTTGGGCTTCGCGGCGCTGCTCGCCTCTTGCTGATTCGTGGCATCATCACCGACCTCCGGGTCAGTGTCTTCATCAGCTTCCACCGACGAGTCGGACTCATAATTCTCCAGTAGCCTAGCTGCTGGAGGTTGGTACTTGTCCGACCTCAGCTTCCAACGAGGTTCTTCGCCTTCCAGAAGAGGTGCCGGGCACCAAAACTGCCTCTCCCGATCCTATGACAGATAAAGACCAAACGAATAACGACGTACCTAAAGAAACAGAGCAAATGACCTAGTAAGTCCCAGGACTCACCGGGTCAGCTGGCTGGCTCAACGAGTATGCCTTTGGGCACTTCTTGATCCATGCCTTCCCGGCATAGATCTGTGACACCCTAGCCACCATCTCCTCCTTGGGGACTTTGCGGTTGACCTCACGGGTGGGGTCCGATTGCCCCCAGTACTCGTATGCTGGGTGCACCTGATCCTTGATCGGCTGGATCAGGCACCGGCAAAACGACCTAGTGACTGAGCCTCCTATCACACCCCTCTCCTTGAGGTCAGTGACCAGTGCAAGCACCTCCTTAATGTCGTCTGCGTCGCGCGAAGACAGCCCCAGGTCCCACTCTGGAATCTTCACGGGCTTATGCCCAGTTCGCTTCGGGAGCGCCGGCAACTGATCAGCGACGTAGAACCAATCCAACCTCCACCCAGCGGTGTTGTCCGGCAGGTCCGTATCAATCCACTCTGACTTGAGGCCCGACCTCAAGCAGAACATCACAGCCCCTACAACACCGGCACACTTGCCGGTGGTCTTCACACAGAAAAGATGCCTCCACAGAAGGAAGTGAGGCGATATCCCCAGATACGCCTCACAGAAATGAATAAACGTCGACACTACAGTGATGGAGTTGGGGACGAGGTGTACCAGCTCCAACTTGTAGTAGAAGAGAAGCCCTCGGAAGAAATCACCGGCGGGGATGTTGAACCCGCGCTCGAAGAAGGAACCAAAGACGACCTGCTCCCTGACGTCTTCCGTCGGAAAAGCCTCGCCCGTCGGCGCCTTCCACTCCACTTCCGCCTTAGGCCTCAGCAGCCCGCGGTCCACCAGTGCTTGAATCTTCGTCTCCGTCATCATTGAAGACTCCCACACCGCCTGCGGGTCGGGAATCGCACAGGTCGGCACCACCATTTCTCGAGCTTGAATGGATCTGGATCTAAATGTCACTAGGGTTTTGCTGCGCATGCACGGCGGTGCAGGGCGCGGATGGCGGGGCTGGTGCGCGGCTGGCTAGAGATGGTGGCGGATTGGTGAAGTTAGGGCAGAGGTTGGATGCGGAACCGTGGCGGCTATGGCGTGGTGGCTCTGGCGGTGACGACGACGGGAGGAGGAAGATGAAGCGTGCGGTCAACCGCGGTCTATGGCGGCCTATTTATACGGGTCTCACCGGGTCGGCCTGTTGCGGCTCCTTCCACTGTACGGAGATCACCACTACGGCTCTGTGCCGATAATTTCGCGAGTTGATCATGCCGGATTTTGCGTCAACGGATAGTATAGCGACCTGAACTCCGAGTTTAGGTCGTGGGAAACGTCAAATTATCAGGTCGACCTGATTTCACATTTTGATCTCTACAAAGTCGATAAGCCCCAAAAATCATGACATTTAGGTCTTTGATGAATCAATTCGTCAAATCGACCAGTGCATGACAGAAGAGAGCGAACATTACACGGGTCCTCCGAAGGTACACAGGTTGCCTGCGACCTTATTGTATTTAGAACCCGGCGCAAAAATATAAACATACTCGAAGACCTGATCTACCTAGAGCAATCCTTGAGGTGCACCCAGCTACAGCCGAGCACGTTGCAAGAATTCTTCTAGCCTCAGGACCTCGATGGTGGCCTTGCGGTGAACAACTGCACGACGCTGCACGTAGTTGGGCACACTTTGTGCCTGACTATGGAATGCAGATACGAGCTTGCTCTTCGGTGCGGACTGCAGGCCCTCGACGAGCACCACATGGTCGTCGAGGGCTTACAGCTTCACCACGGGCCTCTACAGCATCACCTCCAAACTCTACCTGGTACCACGCAGAGGCACCGTACAAAGAGTGGGGGTGCTGCCTACATTTCGCAAGAGTTCTTCTAGCTCCAAACTTCTACAAACATGACATCCTACAATCTGGTGGACGGACACATGCCCATGGCATGGCCTCAAAACTACTCTGCAGCTTCATAGCTCAACAATGCTCGGTGCTTGCCTCCCTCAAGCTTCACGACGCTATTTATAGCCAAAGCCAGGCCTTGGGCAGCTGGCGAAGTGATGACACTGTCACCACGTGGTCGGGAGGGCCTGTGGACATGTGAGTGATTAAAGGTGACGACTTTATACCTATCTCGCGATGTCTTTGTCGCTAGTGCATCAATGATGCCTGAGCCCGCCGCAGTATCACATGGCTACAGTGCGCTCCTTGATTCGTGGGCAGTTCGTCATTTTCTGGGTGGCAAGAGAATCTCCGACCACTGTTGACCTGTGACCCTACAGTCTACGGAACAAGACAAAGCCTGACCATGTGTCAGAGGGCCCAGCGCCTAGATACATCTATATACAACGACGATGATTATATGCACTCCTACGACTCGACGTTTTTATTGCACCCGCTAGGCTCTGCGTCCTGATGCACCTGCTATGGCTCTGCATGTAAACGGACCTATTCCAATCAGCCTATATTTCTGTTTCCTGAGCAGAATGGTCGTAGGTTCGATTGAAGACCTCCCGGGGTAGGCGTGCCTCGCTGCTCTGCCAGATCCGTCTGGGCGCCTGGAGACCAGATTCATCACATTTACGATTTTCGACGGGCCCCCGTGGTCGGTGTGCCTATTGCTGAGGTCGTCAATACCTTAGTGTTATGGCTCCGTTGGATGGTCAGCAGCTATGTTGGTCGTCTGGGCACCAAAATGACCTCCCTGAGGTCGGCGTGCGTTAATACCTAGGTCTTGCAACACCTCGGTATGTTTACGGCTCTGCCAACCTAGTTGGGCGCCCCAGATGCGTGACCTTCCGAGGTCGGTGTGCTCTTGTAGCCCTGCCAGCCTGCTCTGGACACCTAGGATTTTACGTCGGGAATGAAGGCCTCCCTGTGGGGTGCGCGCCTAATGGCCCTGCCAAGTATCTCCAGGTGCTTGGGCGTTTTTTGATTTGAGACCTTCCTGAGGTCGGCATGACTCGGGTGGCTCTGCCAGACTCTCTGCAGCTATGCAGGATATCTGGATGTCTCTACACTCCATACGATCAAGATCAACATTTATTTCGCCAGCTTCATCGTTGACCACTACAGAAGACCTCTTCATGTGACGCGCCTTTCAAGATCTTGCTGGGTATCCTCGGATACTGGGCATCATTGATTTGAGGCCTCTTCGAGGTCGGCACGCCTACAAGGCCTCCCTGAGGTTGGCCCTGCCAGACTCCTGGCAGCTATGCTAGGAGATCTGGGTGTCTCTACACTTCGTTCGATCAAAACCATGACTCAATTTTCTTTTCTCTTATGAGCATCAAACCAGCCATGATGTCTGCTTCAATGCTCGGGGACTACTCTACGAGTGCGTCTTCGACGCCCTCTTAGTTTCCCTCGTCGTACCGACCTATTGGGAAACCTGTTTCTCATCACGTCGTTACTCAACCTACCTTCTTTCTCTTCTCTTTCTTTTTGGATCATCATACCGGCCATCCTGCCCGCCATGATGCTCGGATACTACTCTATGAGTGCGTCCTTGACGCCCTCTGAATTTTTTCATCGTCGTTTCGATCTATTGGAAGTCTGCTTCCTATAGGTCGTCACTCGACCTCTCTTCGTTCGGCAAGACTACAAACAGGTCGGCTGCTAAGCTGGCTTTGTTTTCTTCTTTTTTGACCGACGTGCATGCTATTCGACCTGTCGATAGCTCCACGACTTCGTCATGACCTTTCTAAGGTCGCTGCGCATACACCTCGCTCGGGGGCTTGTGAGACATGGGTACCCCTAGGTCCCCACCGACCAGGCTCATGGCCGTCCCCGACAAGTGGGTCCGACCTACCAAAAGACCCGCCGACCTGTCAGTGGGCCCAACCGACCTAGTTGGCAGCCCACACGACCTCCTAAAGACCTTCCAGAAGATTCCAGACGACCTTATCCAGAACGACCACAAGACTTAGCGTGCAAGACAAGACATCGATGGATTTCGACCAAAGCAGATCGACGGATATGGCAAGTGTCAGCTAGATTTAGATCTCCTGGTCGTGTCCGACCTGGAGTCTGGGAACCGACCTTGTCCGCTGGCCAATATAAGGCGGGCAGGGCGACCCCTTGTATCAATACGCAATCCTCAAGCAATCTACACCAACAACTGGACATAGGGTTTTACTCTCCGGAGGCCCGAACTAGTATAAACTCGCCGTGTTCTCTGTGTTCCGTGTGCTCGTGCGCAACCTTCGAGTTCTTAGCCTTAGATTCCACCCTGCCGAACAACTAAACCACAGGGATTAACACCCCCGTGGGCTGCCCAGATCTCACCATCTAACAGCTGCAATCGACGCAAGCTGCCCACCATTGTGCTCAAGCTGGACTTCGCCAAAACTTTCGATTCCGTGAATTGGGGGAGTCTGCATTGGGGGAGTCTGCAGGAGATCATGTTGGCAAGAGGTTTCTCATCTCCCTGGTGTGGCTGGATCAGGGACATGCTATCTTCTTCCAAGCTCGCGGTGCTGGTGAATGGCACACCCGACCCCTGGTTCACGTGCAAACGCGGGCTTCGGCAGGGGGACAGGGGGTCCCCCTACCTCTTCTTGATCGTTGCCGACGTTTTGCAACAAATGATCAAGAGGGATAGACGAATCAAGCACCCCGCGACCAATGGTGTGGCGTGTCCTGTGCTGCAGTACGCGGACGACACCCTCATTCTCCTTGCTGCGGAGCCGGTCGGGATGCAAGCTCTGAAGGACATCTTGGACTGCTTCTCCGGCTTCACCAGCCTAGGCATCAACTATAGCAAAAGTACAATGGTCCCACTGCATACGTCGGAAGCGTTGGTGGCCACCTTGCAAGCAATTCTCGGCTGCCAGATTGGTACCTTCCCCCAAACCTATCTGGGATTGCCCATCTCCAGTGAGAAGCTCAAGTTCTCGGCGTTCTTGACGCTGATTTCTAAAGTGGACAGGCACCTCAGTGGGTGGCGCGCCTCGCTGCTCCGTCATAAGGGCCGAGCAGTGTTGATCAACAGCATCTTGGATAGTCAACTCACCTATGCCATGTCTGTCTTGCTGCTCCCCCAAGGGACCCTGGACGCACTAAACCCTCGCCGCCGGAGCTCCTTGTGGGCGGGCGATGACTCAGTAAGCGGCTCTCAGTGCCTTGTGGCTTGGGAGTCGGTGTGCCTACCGAAGGAACAGGGAGGGCTGGGGATCAAAGACCTGGCCACCCAGAACAAGTGCCTCCTCCTCAAGTTGCTACACCGGCAGCACCACCCCGGCGACTCGGCATGAGCGGCGTGGGTTCGAAGCCGGGTGGACCTGGTGACGCTCCATGGAGACGTGGTGGCATTGGCATGATCTCGTGGAGCTCCTGTCGATCTACCGCGCCATCACCACGTGCGAGGTGGTCGACGGAATGTCCACCAACTTCTAGCTGGACCGGTGGCTCTCCGTTGGGAGGCTGTGCGACGTCTCCCCCCCCCCCCCTCCTCTTCACGCACGCCACCACTCTGGATGCTTCGGTGGAGCGGGTGATCTCTGATAGGCTCCCCTGTCACCTGGTCCCTCGGATCTCCAGGGTGGTGACAACGGAGCTTGAGAACCTAGGTGCTCTCCTGGCCCAGGTCACACTCCGCGACGGCCCCGACCGCCGCTGCTCTCGGTTCGTTGCACCGGCCGCCGCGCTCCGCTCCGGACCGGTCTACAGCACGATCATGACAGCGACGGGGCCACCCGCGTGCTCCTTCTCCAAATTTGTATGGCGCAACCGCGCGCCACCGAAAGTCCAGTTCTTCACCTAGTTGCTCATCCAGGAATGCGTGCAGTGCGCGCCAACCTGGTGAAGAAGAATGTGCTGGACGCTCCGACCTGTGAACTCTGCGGGCAGCTGGAGGACTACGACCACATCTTCTTCCATTACCCATTCGCCGTCCATGTCTTGGCATCGCTGGGCTTCAATACCGCCGGCGCTTCTGTCTGAGCTCTTTGGGAGGTGCAGCGCCCCGTGTCACTTCCTCCAGTGCAGTTCGACTGCCTCCTCCTCCTCGTCTGCTGGAATCTCTGGAAGCATGGCAATGACATGGTGTTCTCCCGTGCTTCGCCTTGCCATGCTCGCTTCTGGGCCTCGTGTAGAGAGGAGGCGCGGCTCTGGAGTGATCGGTTCAAGGCGGTAGGCAAGCGGGCGGCCGAGTCCTGGTGTGATCTCTTTTTATCCATGTAGAACATTGTAGTAGGCTTTGCTCTCTTTTCCCTAAAATCTGCTGAAGATGTAAGACTTTCAAGCTTTTGGCCTGCGGTAAAAGGCCCATGCAATGCAATTTCAGGTGGGGATGCTCTCCCCCCGTTGACCCTCAAAAAAAATTAAGATAACACAATTTCATGCATATCATAAACTCAAATCATTGTTCATGAACATGAATGCTATCTTAACTATTTCTGGTGTTACTAATTGATGAAATCTTCTGATTCTACATACATGCAAATCACAGCTAATAGTTAAAAGCTTTATTAATTAAATAGTACCTTGGAACGCAGCAGAAGCTCGTGAAGAACACCATGGAAAGCTTCTACCCTAGGTCTCCAAGCTTGATCGCCCGTTTGGACTTGAGATCAACAAGAAAGTTCCCAACTTTCGTCCCCCAAAAAATGACTCCTAAGCCAGCAGCAAATCCAACCGCTCTGAGTTCGGCCAATAGTGCATTAGTAGGGAGAAGGGTCTTGAGGTCAATGACTCTACTTTTATACCACTCCGCACCGCTGCCATCCACCTTCGACCACATGTAAAGCTTGGATTCTCCAACAATGGCAAACCCCAACCCGCCATCCTCCATGGTGGTGAGCACAATGCGCGAACAAATGAATCCAGTTTGGGGAAGGTTCATTAGTGACATCTGCTCCGTGCCCAAATCATACTTTAGGATTTTGTGGGCAGCCTCCTTTGTCCCAAACACAAAGTGGAGAGCATTGCCGACGAGGGCGCTTGGATTCGACTCAACAACAAAGCAACCCGGTTTCTCAGAGAGAGCGCCCGCCATCCGTGCGCTCCACACGCACCCGGGCTCCGACGAGTAGGCGCAGGAGTAGGTGTACTATTACTGGGGGTGGATGCCCACCACAACCACCTTGAAGTTGCCGCGGTGACAGCCGACGTGGTCGCAGCCGCCGCGGCCGGCGGCGGCGCACAGCACCGCCGCAGTCCAACCCCGCTGCTCCAGGACCACTGGAGGTGGAGGGTAGGGGAGTTCTTGGTTCTCGCCGGTGACGGGGTTCCAGACGGCGAGGTGCTTCCTGTAGGGGGAGCTCGTGGCGTCGTGGAGGAGGACGCGGCCGTGGCGCGCGTCGAGCGCACGCATCCTACTGCGAGGAGCGGCAGCGGCGCGGGGCATCAGGCGGCAGGAGGTGGAGGGCGCAGTGTAGGGGAGAAAGTGGGCGGTGGTGCCGTAGTCGTTGGCGCTGCGGAGGTTGGCGAGGTTGCAAACGAATCCCAGCGTCAGCGGCGCGCAGTGGCGCTCGCCGTACCTGCGGCGGAAGCTGTGGGTGGTGGCGAGGCGGCGCCAGCGCCAGCAGAGGAGCGCCGCGCGGAGGAGGCGCGACGGGTCGTCCGGCGGGCAGCGAAGGATCACCTCCTCGATGGCGTCGTCCATCAGCTCCGGGACGTCACGCGCCGCCGCCATGCTGCAGAGCGGAGGGAGGGTTTCGTTTGTTCTTGGGATAGGGGGAGTCGGGACTCGAGAACGCCGCGCCGACTTGTCCGTCTTCGGGGTTCAGGAAGACAGGAACGGATCTAATATACCGGAATCGATGTGTACGGTAATTTGCAGGGGACGTCCTAGCGCCCGGACGTCCGGGGCTAGCAACAGACGTAATCAGAACCGTCAGATGAGATCTACATCAGACGTAGGTACAACCGTCAGATCTACAGTAACCATCGTGTCACATCCGAATTAAAGGCAAATTCGGATGCTTATATTATATGTGCACCAGGATCAAAGTTCACATATATAACGACTCAGTGAATACCAAAACACAGTGCCAAAATGTAAAGAGAGTATTAAACTTTATTACAGACCAAATGTCTCATAAACGAACTAATAACAACGAGTAGTTACGCAGCGGAAAGGGTCAACACCACAGGCAGTTGACTGGTGACACGCCCGCCTAGTATTCGTCGAAGTCTCCAGGGAAATCTTCAAACCTCTCCAAGTCTGAACAGCATCCGGGTAGTGTCGTTGCAATAATGAAAACAAGCGTGCGCACATGCCGTACTCAGCAAGCGGAAACAAAATATAACATGCAAGGCTGTTTAGTGGAAGCCTGATGGGTTTAAGCATTTAACATTTTAGTTGGTCAAGTTTTATTAGCAACATAAATACTAGCATGTGTAAGTTTATACCAAACCCACAATTAACATAAGAGAATAAACAACATAAATAAAGATAGATGCATCAAGTTAATCATTGTCTTTCATAGATTAATCATGTGAGGGTCCAGGCTGCTCTTGACCGTGAGCACGGCTAATCGATTAGTTTTAAACACTCTGCAGAGATTGCACATCTTTACCCACAAGTCACGTAAAAGTTCTAGGAACTTTAAACCCAACCATGTGATGTCGGCCAAGCATCATACCACACTACCTAGGTGTGATTGCATAGGGACGCTACGAGGCCTTTACAAAGTTTCTCTAGTGTGAAGCAACCCGCGAAGGTTCCGAGCCGCCGCAAAGCATAAAGCCCCCTAGTAGGTATCGTGTCTTAGCAAAGCCCAACTCCCTACTAGAGCGAGTATATACCTAGACTAACGCTCCCCCTTGCACTTATCAGGTAAAGTCACCCCAACACTAGAGTCCCTAATTAATTAGTCAAGCCAGAGCCATATAGCCTTGTGGTTGTACTGTTGTCCTGGGTGGTCGCTTCATGTTCCAATTAAGCAAGGTGATCTTGTATTAATGAAGGTATAACATAAATAAATCAAGTTTTATAAAGTTTCATTAATACCATCCACCAAGTTAAGCATAGCGAGAGCTACCCAATAATAAATTAAAAACTCAGGTTGTTCAAGATAAAGGAATAAAAATAATCTAGTCAAGTCCTTAATTGGGTCCCATCAATTTAATGCAAGCAAAAAGTAAATACAGTGAATTAAATGCATGTTGTATAGTTAAACGGATATGCATCAAGGAAGACTTACCTTCAACAAATCCCTGCTGCTGTTCAGACACTTCATCTTCTTGGTCTTCAAATCCTTCAGGCCAAACGTTCTCCACGCATCACATCAAGGTACATACAAGCACACAATAGAATAAAATGAGAAACAATCACCAAATAGTATTATCAAAACAAAATAGAGGCAAAAAGCTATTCTACTCTTCGATACGATCGTTTGGACATAAAGAACGCTAAAAATGGAGCTAAAATGAAGAAGATATGACTAAACGACGGTGCAAGGGCTTGTCTGCGAGAAAACTAAGGTTCCAGGGACCTAACAGCAAGAAACTGAGGGCTAATACATAATTAAACGTATAAATAGAAGGGCTTGGGTGAAAAACTAAGGGTCTGGACCTCGACTGCTAAATCTACAAAGCTCAGGGGTTAAAACAGAAGAAAAAGGATCTAACTGTAAGGATCTTTATATGGTGGAAGGACCGGCTTGCGATATTTAAAAGTCTAGGGGTTTTTCTGCAAAAAGACACGGTCGCGCGGGGAAAAGGCTGGGTTGACCGGTATTGACTCGGGATGGAACAGATCCGAGCTGTTGGATCTCGATCGGACGACCGAGGTGAACCACAAGCGACTGACGGCGGCGCGAGCGACAGTGAGCGGCGGCGCTGCAGAGGATCTCCGGCGAGCTCGCTCGGATTCGAGCTGGGGTGCTCGGCTGGCGACGCGGGTTGGCCGGGAAGGTTGCTGGTGCGACGGCGGACCGATTTAGGGGCTCGGGAAGGCGGAAGAGGCAACAACGACGGCGCGCAGCTCGGCGAGGCGGCGGCGGCGGAAGAACCAACTCCGGCGAGCTCTAACATGCGATGCAAGGCACCTGGACGCGAACAAGCGGCTCCTACAGCTTCCTCACCTCCACACGGTGCTCCTGGTGACCTCCTCGACGACGGAACGGCGGCGGAACGGCGGATCAGCGACGGTGGCGGCTAGGGTTTCGCAGTTCGGCGGCTGGCTAGGGCTTGAGGAGACGGCGGTGCGGCGCAACTGCTTAAATAGGACCGGCGCAGGGTCTTGGCGTGGGCTCCAAGCCGACGCGAAGGCGGGGGCGGCCGGGACTCGAACTCAGCGTCGAGTCCGGGTCGGGGACAAGCGGGAGGAAGGGGATGACCGGTGGGTCCCCTGTGTCAGCGACAACGGGCGAGGGCGGGGTTACACAGGCCGGTGCGGGCTGTTTCTTGCTGGGCCGGGGCGGAAGCGAGCGGGCGAAAGAGATCGAGGGGCGGGGACGGACTTCTGCGGCTGAGCTGCAACTCAAACTGGGCCGGAAGGGGAAGAAAGGTTTAGGAATTTAAAAGAAAAGGGTTTGAATTTTAAAAAGGATCAAACTCTTGAATTCAAATTCAAATTTGAATTCAACCAACCAAAAATAATGCTCCAGCATGAAATGCAACAATAAACTCCTATATTTATTTAATTAATTTTCAAAAATATATTTAAATACCTAAAAATTCAAATACTCCTTATAATCCTTAAATTCAAACCTTGTTTCTAATAAATTTTGTTGAAAACATTTTTTTGTAAAATTAGGGTGTTACACATCGCCCAGAGAAAAATTTTCTCATCACCCAGAGAAAAATCCCACAGCAACATTTCTTCGTGTTGCATGCAACATTGCTGGTTAAACATCGCATATTGTTATTTCGAGGGTAAAATTATCAGATTGTTGTTGCAACATCACATATCACACGTGAAAAATCGGACAATCAGCTGGCAAAACAAAATCCCCGCTGCAACATAAAAAAATGACGTCTGCAACATGGGGAAAAAGTTTGCAACATTAAAATCACCGTCTGGAACACCAAAAAAACACGTTGAAAAAACAAATTAACCATCCATTGATGATGAGGATAAAAATCCGCTGCAACATCTTGTTCGGGTTGTATGGAACATTCAGATCTCAATTTTGAAAATGCAACATCAAGGTAAAACAGTTGCAACATGGATTTGTAACCCTTGCAACACCGCAACATATTTTGCAACATCCAAGTAGAACACTAGAAACATTTTTCTGAAACATTGGAAACATGTGCTCGTAACATGAAACACAATCTGGTAGAAGAAGCACAACGCAAGGGGATCTGACGCAAGCACCAGTGGAGCAGAGGACGAGGATGGCGACGGCAGGCGCGGCACGCCTGGGCCGCGAGGAGCATAGATCGGCGCGCGGCCACGTCTCGACGCTTGTGTGGCCGCACGCGGCGGGTGCACGCTCGACCCCTGGTCGAGGGAGGGCGGTGACCCGACACGGCTCGCCCGCCCTCGGTCATGGAGGAGCGGCGGCGCTCCTGGCGCGGCTCGCCCGCACCCGACCATGGAGGAGCGGCACAACAACTCGCGCTCAAGCGGCCTGTCATGCCGCCGTGGGGGAGCGACGAGCCAGGCGCTGGGAACTGCAGCACCGCACCCGACCGGACACCAGAGGGAAGTGGGTCACGCCGTGGAGAAAGGTCGCCCGCGGGAGCTCGCGACACCACCCTTGCTGCAAAGTTCGCGCCGTCTGGAAGCCGGTGCCGTTGGCGCCATGGCAGCCCACTAGGGAGTCGTGGCCATGGCCGCTGTCACCCACGACAGTGCGCCTTGCCCGATCCGCGGAGAGCGGCGTCCTCTCCGAGCCATCACAACCATTCCCGTTCCGTCGTCCGTGTCCCCGAGCGAGAGAGAGAGATTTGGGGATGAAAGTGAGCCGCGTCTCCCAGGAAGGGATAAGGCTGACCGCAGCAGTAGCCTCTATATATCACCATGTAAAAGAGTATTTGAACAGTCCTTTAAAAAAATTTAACACCCTAAATTACATTTTGCTGCAGCGATAAACCCTATCTGCATCCTCTATCTGTGGGCCCCACATGTCATTTTCTTTTTATTTCCCTCACAACCTTATCCATTGCCCCCCACCACACCCCAGCGTGCGCCCACATCCCACGCCGGCCAACCGGCCGCCGGCAACCGCAGGCGGCGGGGGCCTCCCAACCGCCGCGCGGGTGGTCGGCGCAAGGAGCCGGCCTCCCCGCCCGCCGCGTGAGCCACCGGCGCAGGGGGCCTCCCCGCCCACAGCACGGACCGCTGCTCTACTCCGGCGGCGGCGTGGCGGGCTCGACAGTCGGCGGCGTGGGAAGGGGAGCGGCGGGGAGGACGCTGGCCCCGTCCAGGAATTTGGCGACGTGTGTCGACGAGCGAAGCCAAGAGCTGCTCCGATCCGGTGGCCTTGTCTCGTGCTGCTGATGGGCCTGGGCTCACGGACGAATGACGAATTGACGACCACTGCCGGAGTGCAGCGTGGCCGAGCTCGCGTCGCGGCTGCAACCCGTCCCCGCGTCCAGAGCTTACCTGCGACGCCGTGCCGGCCTCAGAGGTCCTGCCGCCGTCGCCAAGCTGGGCCCTGTCGAGCGCCGGCCGTCCTTCCCGTGTTCCCGCGTCGTCCCTGGCCATCGCTCCGGCGCTAGTTGCTCGCCCTCTTTTCCCCGACCGCGGAGGATGGAGCGCCGGCCGCTGCTCCTTGGCGCGGGCACACCTGGGGTCGAGTCAACAGCGAGCCCGACGGCGGTCTTGATTTCCGCGAGATGCACCTGGGCCTCGTCGTCCATCTCGCACTCCCACCGGAGCACGGCGAGAGCCTCCTTGGCAGGCACGTCTCGGGCATCGTGAACACGGGGCAAGCGTGTTCCTTTTGCAGATAGTTCCCTCGACTGCGTTGGTCCCGGCCCGCCGGCCACGGAGGTCCTCCCGCCGCCGTTGCTGCCTTCCGCCTTGCACTGTGGACTGTGGAGGGCCTCAAGGTCGCCGCTCTCGCCGACGAGCTCCATCCTGGATGGCGAGCGCCGTTCCCTCTCCCCCGGGCCCCAGCCTCGATGCAGCTCCCCCACAACGGCACGCCGGAGCACGCGAACGTAGCAAGGACGCCAGATCAGATTCGTGCGGCGACGGCGAGGAGGATAGGGAGGCGGCGTACGCGGGTACGGCGAGGGGAAGGGGTAGGCGGAGGACGCCGCGACGGCGGGGGAGGTACGAGCGGGCGACAGAAAACACGAACGAGGATTTGGAGGAGCCGGCCAGCCCTGACATTTGGCGGTGCGACCCCGGGTCTTGGACGGTGGAGGACTTCTTACCGGTTGCTGCTACAGACCGTTCAGGAGCTCCGGCCCTCTATTTTTACCGGTCCAGGGTGCTATCTAGGAGACTGCTGCGGTCAGCCTAAAGGATAAGATGGAGAGGTTTGGGTGGGACCCGTGTCCCATTTTTTCACCCCACAACGGACGCCTGAGGTACACGTACAGCATTACCGAATTTGCAGACATGCTCGCGTGGAAACTTGTCCGCTATAACAACATATAGAAATCGATTGAGGCAATTACTTTAAACGTCATTAAAAAACACTAGAAGCACAATGACTGGTGTGGATGCTGGAGACCAAATCACTGATGAGGATGCTGGTGCCATTTGTTTGGCTTTATATAAACGGCCCAGCTTGTAGTAGGGGAATTTTGGCTATTTCCATAAAAATCTGATGGATCCTGAGAGCTTAACGGCGAGCTCTGCTAACGGAAGTGACAAATGTGGTCTTAATGTCAACCTCAAAATTCAACTGATGGAGTGGAAGGGACTAATATGTTTTAGTGGTATGTAGGGAATTGCAAACTTTTCTAGTGGCGAGTAAAGAATTGCCTCAAATCGAACCGCCTCCATCTGGGATAATATTAACGCAAAAAAACGAATTGTATGTTTACCAAATTCGAGCATCCGCTTACATGTTTAATAACCAAAGTGATACTATGGAGCAATTTGCTTTTAAGAAAATTTTGATTTAACTGTAGTGGAAGTACATGAGTCTCGTCGCAGCAGATTGTTGCTTTCAAATTAAACGAGTATAAAAAGGCTTGGTGTTACCTAGTGGTGAAGGTCAAAAGACAATTTCTAAAACGGCAAAATCAATCCTCCAAAGTAAGGCGATGTCACTTCTCAAAAAAAAAGTAAGACGATGTCCAAATAACCCCTTAGCTATTCTTTTCTTCGATTTATCAATAAAACTTATTTAATTGCTAAAACTTACATTTTTGTTGGAGGAATGGCCTAGCCCATAAAGTAATGCCTTAGGTGCAGGCCAAATGGCAATCATATACCCACCGATGGTTTGGTGGAAAATTAGCATCCCCTTCCTTCTATATAAAGGACCTAAAGGGTCATGAGAATGAGAGTCACTCCCCACCAACTCTCATCTCCACCATTTCACCTTCCTCTCATCTAGAATATATACAATTTTGACTATAAGTTCGGAATCACATCTTCACAACATCAATATTGTATCAACTTAGAAATCATAAAGATGTCGATGAGTCTAGAAACATACAACTCTGAATTAAATTTATAAATGCACAATTGACAAAATCACCACTTTTTTATTTAACATCATTTGATTTACATTTAATTTGATGTTAATTTATGTTAACATAATATAATTATTTATTCTATTGTCATGTTATATATAAAATTATGTCTCGAAGTTAATTTATTGATTATACAATGTCCTTACTCATTTAAAAATAATGAAGAATTCATAATATATTTTTAAAAATATATTATATGTTGCCATCGCTGTCGTACAGATATCTATGGCCCATCCCGCGAGCTTAGTGGTCCATCTACGGAACTGTAACCGGCACGTATCCGACATGAAGACTACAGTGCATGACGACGACTCTACAAGGAAGCTCAAAGGACTAGCAGTAGATTAGGAAAGTACTCGATAGGCCTCTCCTAGTCGTACTCAACTAGTACTTTTGTACTTCAACTACATGTAACCATGCCCCCCTAACATATAAGGCGAGGCAAGGACCCCTACAATCAATCAATCCAATACATGACATACAGGACGTAGGGTATTACGCACTCTGCGGCCCGAACCTGTCTAAATTGTGTGTTCGTGTTCACCTTCGAGTTCCTGATCTCGGCAATCCCCTTTGCCAAAGTGTACCTCGGGGCACCCCCTTGGTAGGTTGCTAGGCATAAACACCGACAATCGCAAAAAGATTAACTTAAACTCTCAACTTATGTATGGAGAAAAAAATCATTTCTGAATATAGTTCGGAATGACATCTTCACAACTATAGATGTCCATTCGGGCCACCCGGCCCTAGCCTGAGCTCGGCTGGGCCCGGTCAACTTCGTGTCAGGCCGTGCTAGCCCACGGGCTGCGACAACGGCCCAGGCACAGGCCCACGGGTTGCTTTTTGTGCCAGGCGGCCCGACTGGCCCGAGGGAGTTCACCGGGCTCGTGCTGCCGTTAGCCCGGGATGTAGAGGCGACGACGGCAGTGCCTCGCCAGAGGCCTTGGAGGCGCGAGCCAGGGAGGGGACCGGTAGACAGGGGGGAGAAAGGAAAGGGGATTCGGTCAAACCGCCAAGGCGGAGTGCGAGGGCGCCGTGGTGCACTGCAGCGGCCGCGCCGGCCTCCGCCGCGGGGCAGGGCAGGAGGTCGCGTCGGCGTCAGATGCGAGGCAAGGTGGCGGCCGCGCCAGCCTCCGAGGCTTCGACGAAGGAGGGTCTAGCGTCGGTGTCCGACGCGAGGCAGGGCGGCGGCGGCGAAGGGAGGACGAGGTCACGTCGGTCATGAGATGCGCGTGCGGGGGTGGGGAATCGCCACCTCAGAGAGAAAGGGAGTGGGAGGTGGCGGCCGTGAGTTGTGAGTTTGGTGGGATGGGGAGTTAGGGTTTGTGAAGTATATATATGGTGTGGGGGTTTTTGGGGGCTTTCGATGGGCTATACACTGTTTCGCGTGCCGGGCCGGGCCGCCCGACGTGCCGAGGTGGCGGCCCACACCCGGCCTGAGGTATCGGGCCGGGCCGGGCTCGGACCGGGCTAAAATAATGTGCTTTCAGGCGGGCTAGCGGGCTACGAGCTAAATGGACATCTATATTCGGAACCTAGAAATCATAAAGATGTCGACACATACAAGTCTGAATTAAAATTATAAATGCACATGTTGACAAAATCCACACTGTATGAACCTAAAAATAACCAAGAAGGTGATGAATATAGAGCAAGAACATACAGAATCACATGTTCTGAAATCACATGCTTACAGAATCGACACAAGATTCAACCAGCTTGTGATCTTTGTCAGAAGAGAAATATGGTACCAGTAAAGGGTTGGGAGGCTCGCTTATGATGCTGTCGGCGGCAGTGTGGTGCGGTTATTAGAAAGATGAACTTTTTTTTTAACGAACGGGCACAAGATAGTGTCTATTTCATTAAAAAAGAAGAGAAGTACAGCCGGTTAGTCAGACAAGTCTAGAAATAAAATAATTACACTCGCGCGTTTAGACTCGTCAAACTCTTGGCTCCCCATATAACACAAAGTAAGTGCTCGCACTAAAATTTAATTGCAAACGAAAGTACGGACGACTCTGACGTTTCACTCTATTTGGCAAGATGAACTTGAGAGGACAGAGGACTGAACTTGGGAGGAAGGCGGCGAGCTTCTTGGTGAGTCGAATTGGAGGCGGAAGGCGGCGGTGAGGTGGGGGAACATGTACGTGAACGGTGGTGAGTGGGTGGGCGAGTGTTGGGGCCATGATGCATCGATGCAACATGTACACCACGATCTGTATGTGTATGGTATATATAATATAGGTAGAGATTCAAAAACATGTACCATGTCTTCTTTTTACAAATCTATACTATAAGGAGCGAAGACAATTGAAAATTTTTCTCACCTAAATCGGGTCCACCGTACCCCTCACGCCGGACCCACCCGTCATATGTTTTTAGGAGTGGATAAGGTGGAAGGACTATGAAAAGACCGAAAAATCGCAATTTGGAGAGCGTTTCTGCCAAAATCATAATGTTTTTGTCACCCACTCGGTATATACCCACCCCGTGTACCCACGTCGGGCCCACCCGCACCCCACGCCGCGACTACAACAACATTGCTCACCCAACCAGGACAACATTGCCTCCTCACGCTCCAGGCCTCCTGATCCGCCCGTGTCCTCTGAATCCCATGCGGCATCTTGCGGCCTGCCATGTGCTGACAGGAGCGATGAACTCCCGGCAGGTCGCAGCCTCGTAGCTGTGCAGTACCGAAGAAGAGCAACAATCAAGGAGAGGCAATGATTGCCTTGCGCAGTGAGCCGTGAAGCCAAGTAGAAAATGTGAAAGCATCGTGAAGATTTTAGGGATTTTCTATTTGTTTCTGTTTGCTTAGTGAAAAAAATAACAGATTGTATAGACGTGTTTATGGATGCGTGATTGATTCGCATTTTGTTTTTATTTTTGTTGTGTAAGTCTTGAGATTTTTCAAAGTTTTCTTTGTACACAAGGATTGAATTTTGTCGGGGTTGGGATCCACGTCGGGGCTCTCACCCCCGCTCGGGGACGGGGACGAGGATGGGAAAAAATCTCCCCCGCAAGCTATGTCGGAGACGGGGAGCAGGGGGGTTTTGCTCAGTCGGGGGGGGGGGGGCCGAACGTTCTGCCAAAACCCGTCGGGGATAGTCCCGTTGCCATCCCTAGACCTACTTGCTCCACAGAATCCGGCCGGGCTCCTGGTCATCATGTGTCCAACAAATATTGCCGTCGAGATTCAATAACCATCGTCGTTCAGGTATGCATACAACCTGGATCACGATGCACTTGCACTTTTGCTGCATGCATCGTTAATCTATTCTTAGTTTCGATCTACTATCGGTGGCAACCCTGATAATAACCAATACTTTATGTATTTGCTTCCAAGATACAATTACGAGGGCGAGTGCCCCAACTGCTGGCATGCTTGATGTGTTCAATTAATACACGCCCACTACTGCGCGCATCTACGGCAAGCCATTGCCCAAGGTACTCGGCGATGAGTGCCGCAGCTTCAAGACAATCCCACTTCACGACGGCTGCGACAAATTCTGCAACAAGTGCCATGACTTGTCTACAAGTTTGCTCGCCCATGGTGGACAGCGACCGGCTGATGAGCGCTCATCGTCTTTACCGGTGTATCGGTTTCGTTATTACCAACTAGTCACCAGCACCACCGACCATCTCATCTCAGACCTCCATTGTGTCTCCGTAACTTTCACCGAGTGCTCAGCTTCACCAGGCCGTTGGCCCTCTTTGCCTTGCATCGCAGAGGCTCGAGTGATCGAGAGAGGGTTGGGAGGAGAGAGGTGAGTGGAGAGGAAATGGATGGCCGTGCCGTCGTGGCCTTGTGGGGAGAGAGGCTGAGTGGGGAGGTAAATAGGAAAAGAAAAAATGGAAAGGAAAAAAAGGAAAAAAGAAAAAGAGGAAAATGGAAAATGGAAAATAAAAAATAGGAAAAAGGCAAAAAGAAAAACAGAAAAAAGAAAAAAAGAGAAGTGAGAAGTGAAATATGTTTGTTAAAATGAGACAAGAGATGGTTGAATAAAATAAAGAGTAGTTGGTATAAAGTAGGAAATATAAGATGTATGAAAAATTGAGTCTATAAGGTATATAGTAGCAGATTGGCGTGTAGAAAGAGAAACAGAGAGATGAGCACATACATAATTCCAAATGATAATAATATATCTGCTCCTTACGTGGTATAAATTTAAAAACTTCTTAATTTAAATACTTGGATAATAAAATTATATTATAAAACGTGCGTGTCGCACGTGCCTCTATACTAGTTTGTAAAAATATGGATACATGTACACAAAATTTGTGAAAAGATGGTTTTGATACCTTTTTAGACTGCAATGTATTTTTTTCTCAGTTTCCCCTTAGTAAGCGGCTAGATGTATACTTCCCTATGTTTTGATATATCCAACCTGTTTCTCAAAACATGAGAAGCTAGATAAAACTCAAATTCAATATTTTTCTCTTTAATCTCTGTCTTCCGTAAATCCTTTGAACCATGTTTTCACAATTCTTTTAAAAATACATTATATGAGTTGAACTTGTTAAATGATACACTATCTCACCGTATTTCGTAACATGCATGTGTGTTTGCAAAATTGTTAGTTAGGTTTCACAAAATTGTTGCTTTCAAACATGTACAAAAGCATAAGCATTCAGCGTCGATAATCCCTTGTACAAAAAAAATCCTCTTGGTATTACTAGTGGCCATGGTCAAAAGCAAACTCTAAAAAGGTCAAACTAATTCTTAACATGATGTCCAAATAACCCACTTTTTGAAAATGAAATTGTTTCCGACCTGTGCCACCGCACACAACCAACTGTTGCAGCAAATTCAGCTTTAAAGCACTCGAGTGGTTAGAGCATCTTCAAGAGACTAGCCAAATAGTTTGCCAAGTTAAATTTTGGCCACTCAACATCAAAATAGCTCTCCAACAAACCATTCAACTCGCCAAGCCATCCGGCTCTCCAAATTGACCCCATCGCTAGGCAAATTGGCTTACCAAGTGCGAAATGACCGCATAGGATCCACATATCAGTGTGTGAAGAGGAAGAGTTTGAAGAGTGGGAATGGAGATTTTGTTGGAGTGAGATGTTTAATTATGGAGTAGAATCTATATGAAAAGACAAATAAATGGTTAAATAGAGAGTCAAAAATGGAGAGTCTCGTGGAGATGCTAACACATGAGTTGCACCTAACAGATCCAGGTTTGAGTCCATGTGGGACAGTGGGAGAGAATTGAACAAGACCGGAATAAAAAATATTTAAAAATAGATAGGGACTTCTACCGCCGACTTTGATAAAAAAATCCAGCTTTAAAATTGATCTAACAAATGTAATGATATCAGTTCAAAAATAAAAGAAATAATCATAAGAAAATTTCAAATAACACACTAAATTATCCTTTGGTTCAATCTATCAGCAAGACTTATTTATTGCTACAGAGGTGTATGTTTTCAAAAATATATTATGAGTTTTTCATTATAATTTGACATGCAAGGGTATGTATAATAACTTAATAAACTAACCTTGAGACATAATATTACATAAAACCTGATGGAAAAAGTCAAAATTTATTCTTTTAACATAAGTTATACAATGTCCGTCATCATCATATTATAAAAAATTAAACTGACATCTAACCTAGTAGCTGGAGCACCTAAGTAGCACAATCAAACACGAGTTCGACTTCCCATGAAAACATATTAAACGGAGTTGAAATAAAAAAATTATAAAATAGGTAGTAGCATCCCATGCTTACTTCAGTCAACATTAACTTAAATGTAAAACCTAACTTAATATAGTTGCAAGGGTAATTTGAATCCAAAATATAATTTATGAGATTATTCCGGACGGTAGTTTTAGAAGGGGAGTGGTATGTCAGGGAAGGTCTCATTTTCCAAATAAGATATGTAAAGATAAACATAGAGTTCAACCGACCTCCTGTGAAACGTACGACTAGTTGAAGCCATCTAAATCCAACTAAAGTACGCGAAGATCCCTTCCCCTCGAAACCTCCTCCTCTCCTCTCGCTTAGGCCCTTCCTCGGTCCTTCTCGGGCCCCTCTCCTTCCTCCCCTCTGGCGTCCTTGCCGGCGGCAAGAAGGGGTAGGGAGCCCGGAGCTCCCCAACCTGTAGATCTACTACCTATTTACCTTATAGTCGTAACTTGTGCTTATATAGCTTTTTTTTTTTGTGGTTTGCTCTTCCCGAGCTGCGCCGCCGTAGTCGTTGTTGTCTTTGCCGGCAACCTTATCGTTGTCGACTCCGCCGCCCTGGTAATTTGTCTAAATAAAATAAATTGATCCCTCTCCACCTAGCTGTAACACCCTAACTTTGAATTTATGAATTTATTAAAATTTTGTTAGCAACTTATGAATTTGTTTAAGGATTATAAGGAGTTAATTGAATTTTCTAGGCATTTAAATAATTTTTAATAATAAAATAAACAAATATAGGAGTTGAGTGTTGCATACATGCTGGTGCATTTTTTTTAGTGTTTGAATTCAAATTGTGTTGAATTCAAAGTTTAAATTGAGTTCAAAAGAGGTTTCAAAAATTCAAAAAGAAATTATTTTCCCTCCCCCTCCCCTTTCCTGTTTTTGTTCGGCCTGTTTTCCTCTAAGTCCGCTGGACCACCCCTAGTTCTCCGGCCCAGTCCGTTTTCCCCTCCTCCTTTCCTTTCCAGCCGCGCAGCCCAGCTCTCCTTTCAGCCCATCCTCGGCCCAGCTGCGTCCCGCCGCTCCGTGTCACCGACAGGTGGGGGCCGCCAGTCATCCCCCACCTCACGCTCGTGTCCGCGCCGGACTCCTCCCGAGTCCGAGCAGCGTGCGCGCCGCCCCTAGCGCCTTGGCCTGCACGCCAAGGTTCGCCTCGGCCTCTTATATATCCCCGCGGCCGCAGCCCCGACAAGTTTCCCAAGAAACCCTAGCCTAGAGCTCCAGCGTCGCCGCCGCCTTGAACCCTAGCGCCTTACTTCAAAAGAAGTCCTTGATGCATGCCCTTTTTCCTATACAACTGCATTTTAATTACATTATTTACTTTATTGCTTGCATTAAATTGATAGGTCCCTATGTTTAAGGTGTGACTAGTGTTTGTTTACCATGTCCTTGTTAACCTGGGGATTTAAATTATGTTGGGTAGCACATGCTTAGTTGCTAACATCGGGTTGAGGATGGTTTAATGATACACAAAAGTAAACTTGATTTATTTTATACTCTACCCTCATTAAGCAAGATTACCCCTGTTAATCGGAACATGGAGCGACCACCCAGGAATCAGGTGCAACCACAAGACAAATGGCTCTATCTTGGCTAACTAATTAGAAACCTTAGTATGTAGTATGCTTTACCTGATAAGGGTTAGGGGTTGCCGGTAGTTGGTGTATAGCCCGGCCCTCAAGCTGATCTGCTCTGCGGTAGCTTCGCAGTCTTGAGAGAGGGTTATGCATCGCGCTGTCATGAAACCTAGCGAGCAGCTCATACTAGGGAATCTTTGTAAAGGCCTCGTAGTGAATCCCTAGCCACTCACCAAAGGCAGGTTTTAAGGGTCTAGCTAACCCGGGAAACATGGGAGACACGACTTGTGGTTAAAGTGTACAACCTCTGCAGAGTGTAAAATCTAATCGATTAGCCGTGCTCTCGGTCATGGAGCGGCCTGGACCCTTACATGGGTAAATTATGGAACATAAATTAATCTTGTGCATTGCATCCTGATCTTGTTGCATTTATTTCTGGGTTGGTATATACTTACATTGCTAGTAATTAGTTGCTTAATAAAATCTGACCAACTAAAATTGCTTACCGCTTTAACCATGTCAGCCATCCACCCAAAAAGCTTTGCATGTTGTTATAGTTACATTCCCTTGTTGAGTACGACATGTGCTCACGCTTGTTGATTTATTTCTTGCAACTACACTACCCGGATTGCTGCTCAGACGGCCGCTTTGACGACTTCACCGACGACTTCGGGGACTTCTAGGCTCGTTGCTCCAGTCGACTGCCTGTGGTGGACGACTCCGTTTTACTTTCCGCTGTTAGCTACTCGAACGTTGAGTTAAATTATTGGACTTTTGGTCTGTAATAATAATAACGCTGTGACACTGCGCTTTTTGGTACTCCACTATGTCGCTTGCGTGTGTGAACATGATCCTGGACATATGTAAGCTATGATCTGGTTTTGCTTTCAAAACTGGGTGTGCAAAATTGGGTGTGACACTAGCCCCTTCCATCGCAGCATCCTTCCTTCATCTCGTCGGATCTGTGCTGCCTCGACCCGCCTCCACCGCTTGCCCCTGCCTCCGCCGTCTTCCTGCAGCCTCCAATCTTGCAGATCCAGTCCATCCAGGCACAACTCCTTCTGGTGCTGACCTGATGACCTCATCTCCACCTGGGTATCGACATCGAGCCTCATCCTCTACCGCCGGCGACGAGATTTCTACTCATCCTTCGATCGTCCGGTGTGGTCTCCATCAACAGGTCCGTCGTCCCTCCTTCAACCGACGCATAGCGCGGTCCCTCCATCCGGGTGTATGCGCCTACGGCGCCCCTACGGCCCACCACCGACGAGCTCATCTTCGTCTTCGCCACTGTTGTAGTTGTGCTAATCCGATCTGTGGACCACTTTGTAATACGATCTTTCTTTGAAAGTCCGTTTTGTAAGATGGTTGCTTAATATATAAAGTTGTTTTTAAAAAAAACCTGCTGTGAAACAAATTAAATAATATAAAAATATAAAAAATAAATAGGAACTTTCCTTACTGACTTTGATTAAAAAAATTCCAAACTACCCTGCCGTTCCCCTGCTCTCAGCACGCAACCGCGACTAGTTCAAGCACCGAGCACGAGCAGTGGCGTCGTCGCACTACGGTTGCTCCGCCGCCGCCTCAGGCGAGGATATAGCGTCCCTGACGCCCCAGCACGCGCACGCCCCCACTTGACTCACCAGCCGGCCGTGGTGCGCATCGCCAACCAAACTTCCTTGTCGGATTGCGCCGCCGCTTCCGGTTAGTATCCCTGTTTGCTTTCTGCTGAATTGATTGATGTGTTGGTGAATCCGACAGATTGAGGATTGGAGGTGATTTTGGAATATTGCAATCGAATCCGATTGAGTGTCGGAGGACGACTTACAGTTGCCAGTTGGGATACTCTTGCAGAATCGAATTCGATTTGAAGTCCGATTTTTTTCAGAGGGATTCGGGTTTCTCGTCACCCACTCGGATCGGGAGTTCAGACCTTCAGGTGCGTGGCCTCGGCTAGCGATCGATCTATGTAAGTGCAACCAACCAGGATCTGCGTGCTCCACCCAAGATTTGCAGCTTTGCAATTCACCTTCCAAGAGGGATTCGCCCCATCTATTCCAATGGCAACCTATAGCAGAGCTGTAATCATGAGCAGCCTATGTGGTGTGGTAGCTCTACAACCCAAAGATCTGTGGAGTCTAATCCTCAGAATCTTGCCTAAGCAGCTCTGTCTCCCTGCCACTTTTTTTATGAAGAAATTGCAGAAAGGTGAGCATTTCCATCCACCTCTGATGGAATTGGAGGTTGAATTCAGATTGCCAGAGCTGCCACTGGATGTGTTGATGAACATCTTTGCTACGTTGGAGATCCCTGACCTTTTACGAGCAGGCTCAGTCTGCTCGTCCTGGCATGCGGCCTACACATGCCTGCGCAACTTGATGAAATACAAACAGTCCCAGACACCGTGCCTGCTCTATACTTCTGAATCTGCTGGTGAGAATGTTGCATGTTTATACAGCCTTGAGGAAAATAGGGCCTACAAGATAACTCTGCCCGAGCCACCCATCCGCAGTAGGTCGCTAATTGGTTCCTCCAATGGCTGGCTGATCACTGCGGATGAGATGTCCGAGCTGCACCTTGTCAATCCCATCACTGGTGAACAGATTGCTCTGCCCTCGGTGATCACCATGGAGCATGTGAAGCCCATCTTTGATGGCTCTGGAAATATCGACAAGTACGAGTTGTCATATCATACTGCTGAGGAATTTCACTGGGCTGATGTACTTGCTCCCAACAATCTGCGTGAGGATCTCTACTTCAAAGCGTTTTTGTTTCCTGATCCATCCACGGGAAGCTACATTGTGGTTCTCATCCACAATCCATATTTTCAACTTTCATTTGCAAGAGCAGGAGATGACAAGTGGACCTGGCTGCCACACAACACAAGCTACAGTGATTGCATATATAAGGATGGTCTGTTGTATGCTTTGAAATCACTTGGAGACATTCATGCCTTTGATCTCACTAGCTCCACTGTCACAATGAGAGTAGTTATTGGCAGATCAAAGCGGAATATCTATGAGAGCACGTACATTGTTGAGGCTCCATGGGGTGATCTACTGCAAGTTTGGAGGACTGTTGATGTTCCGCCGGGGTTGGATTGCGATGATGATGTTCCAGAGGGGGAGGGGGAGGATGTTACAGAGGAGGATGAAGATGAAGATGACACTGAGAAATGGGACGCATGCACCTTGGAAGTAAAAGTATATAAAGTGGACATGGAAGCGAAAGGGCTAGTGGAAATAAACAGCTTGCCGAACCATATGTTGTTTCTTGGGCGCAACAATTCGCTTTGTCTTAGTGCTGATGGACACCCAAAATTGAAGTCAAATCATGCCTATTTCACTGATGATCTGGATCAAATTACTACACAAGTAAATGATGATACTCGCGATATAGGAGTTTGGGACTTTGAAAATAGCAGCAAGAAGGAAATTGTGTCTCAGATTTGGTCCAACTGGCCTTGCCCCACATGGATAACACCCAGTCTTATGAAGCTGAATCTGGCATTCAGCATATAGGTCAACTTTGTAATTTGTTTCAGATATTGAATTCCTTTCGCTATCTTTTTTTTTTCTAGAAAGATAGGGTTGTAAGCCAGGCATCAGAAAACATAAATGAAAGATAGGAGTTCTAGCAGCTGTATGTTCCTGTTATAACCAGTCATGAGTCTATTTTCATTTGGAAACATCTTGAAGGTGTTAGTCAAGGCCTCTGTTTTTCTAAGAAAATGGGTTGGCTTGATTGCATCATTGAGTCCTCAGCAGAGACCAAGCTGCGGAAGTTTTTACTGAGAAAACTGGTGACCTGAACCGTCTGCAGCAGTGTCCATGGACGAGGAAGATTGAAGTGCTCATTGTTGGTCTGCCTGTTCTTGGTCCAATTTACAGCGTCAGGCTGCAGAAATGGCAGCTTCGACATCTTGCAGTGTGCTAAACAAGCATAGGCAGTACGGAAACCCAGCTCTGAATTATGAGCTGAACTAAACCCTGGCAATTGTTTCTTCAGGTATACCATGGCGAGGAGCTGTTCCTCAGGGCCTGGACCGAGGACTAGAGCATCACCAAGGACTGCACTATGCTACCAAATGGCATACTTTTCTGGAAGAGTCATCAGAGTTACACACTGAAAGAGAAGATTGTTCAGCATCCAGATCTGATTTTGCTGTCTTTCGGCATATACCTGTGTTGATTTTTTTTTCATCAACAGCCTACAGCCTACTAGAATAAATAGACTAGAGCTGAAATCAATATCATAGTTCATAGTGTTGTAGTGAGATCTGTTATACAAAGACACACAATGGTTTCACGGTTGGGGAATGGAATTTCCACTCTTGATATATTTAATGAATGAATACGCCACTAAGACACAGCTCCTTTTATAATTTATATGCCACTGATACACTTCCTCCGTTTCAAAATGTAGGTCATTTTGATTTATTCGATACATTGTTTTGTATCTAGACATGACTCTATAGTTGGTTGCAAAACATCCATATATCTAAAAAAAAGCTAAATGACCTATATTTTGGAACTGATGGAGCATATCATTTAGAATTTGAGAAATGCTAACCAAAATGACTAACAAGACCCAATAATAAATTTTCTAACAAAACAGGATTAATTTATTATACACAGTACCACCAGTGAATACCCACTTGCACTAAATCATTAACAGAAAACGACTCAAATTATAGAGACAGCACCTTAAAAAAAATGCACACCCTCTAATGGTGTTGAGCATGTTGATCCGGATTTTTGCAGGAAACTAGAAACGTGCAGACAGCTACAAAAACCATCAACTTTTCCAAGACCAACGTTGCTAACAATTTCCAGGTCGCCCCCAGAAGTTTGTGCTAGTCAGCATATGTTGCACTGGTACACTCACTCAGGTAAATAGAACACAATGCATCATAAAATTCTACATTCGTGTAATTCTCAAACTGCTAGATTGGATCCTGCATACTGGCTAGAAGTCCCAAAGAAAACACCGTCATGTATACCATGATCAGCAGCTGTTCCTGTTTTATCCACACAAAAAAGAAGAAAAGAAAAGGAACAGCTCCGCCAAATGTAATTATGGGAGTTCCACACTGAGGAAGAAGACCCATATGCCTGTACTGGAATAAATCATAAGACTGCACCTATTCCCTGATGAAATATTTTGTACTTGCACTACTGTTCCTTGATGATGTCAGTTAGCTTGCTCTGTCAATGGTTTCACGTTTCACACATAGATAAGGTGCCTGAATTTGTATGCTTTCCAGATTGTCCACTTCCCAAACATGGAGATCATAAATGCCAAAATTTACATGATTTTCCAGTCAGATAATACATTCAGTTCTGAAGAAAAATGTGAACAAGCTACAGAGCCTCAAAAGGCCAACACAAATTTAAAAAGAAACATAAGCTGGTTGCGGAATCAAATTCCCATTATTGATGATCTATGATGGATGAATACACCACTAAGAACTTTTACAGTTCCTCTATATGCTGTTGATGTATCAATGAACTGAAACATTGACAAACAATAAAATACCATTTTTTCCGTAAGGAATCTATCCACAGACTTTTATTTCTTAGTAACCACAGGGACCAAACAGAACAAATAAATAGCCAAACAGAACTAATTTAGCAAAAAAAAAAAGAACTCAAACTGATACGTGCCAAATAGCAATCTTATTAGAAGAGAAGTGAGAAGAAGAATACCAGCAAGTGAGAAGAAAAGAACAAGACATAGCAGAGGGATGAAGCATTTGAAATCACACACCCAACCAAAATCGATGCCAAATTCAACCAATTCGGGATCTCAGCAGAAGAGAAGGAAAAATACCAGCAAAGGTCTGGGAGGAGGGGAAGATGGCCGTCTTGGTTCTTTCTTCTGACGCCCTGGTAGCTTGTCGGCGAAAAGCATGGCGACACCGCCACCTTGGCGCTGACATCCCTGGTGCGGACCACCGCCGCCTTGGCGCTGACAACTCTTGCGCAGACCACCGCCGCCTTGGCGCTGACAACCCTTGCGCGGACCAGCGAGGAGCACCTCCTCCCCCTCCTCTGCGGCCGGCAACTCGAACTCCGCAACCTGTCGTCGCCGTGCGAAGAAGATAGCCCGGAGCAGCCTCCCGAGCTCCTGCAGCCCCGCCCAGAGGGCCTCGATCAGAGCGGCCACGCGAGCCCGCCGCGCGGCCTCCTCGCCCCCGTCCTGCACGGGCGGCGCTCCCTCGCCGACGAGCTCACGCAGCAGAGCCCGCCGCGCAGCCTCCTCGCCTCGGTCCTGCGCGGGCGGCGCTCCCTCGCCAACGAGCTCAGGCAGCTGAGGGTCCCTTCCCCTGCGGCGCCTTCTCCCGTGCCCCTTCTCCATCGCGCAGCGCGTTCTTGGCCGAGTTCTTGGAAGTTGATTTGGGGGAGGAGGCGGAGGTTCTTGACTTCTTGCGGACGAAATTGACCGAGGAAGGCGGCGGTGAGGTGGGCGAACGGGATCGTGGACGGCGGCGAAGAATCGGTAGAAGTCGACGGAGGAAGAGGCAGTGGCGCGACGGGCGGCGATTTGCGCGTGGTCGGCGGCGCGGGGAGGTTCTTGATTTTGGGGAGGAAGGCGGTTACGGATGGAGTTGAGCGAGGAAGGCGGCGGTGACGTGGGGACCGGGTTCGTGGACGACGGCGAGCGGTTGGGCGACGTTTCTTGGACGGATTTCGGGGTTCTGGCGAGCTTTTGCGGGTGACGGTGTCGGGGGAGGCGGAGGCGCCCGGCGGGCAGGGAGGACGGTGAGGGAGTTTTGAAGGGGAACCGAAGGGTGACCGTTGCTTTATGCGGCAACACACCGGCGCACCCACCGACTTGTGGGCCTTACCGCCAAGTGGGCCGCGGTGGGCCCACGATCTTCTATGGGCATGTTCTTTTGCTTCCAAATGAATAGTGAATAACACTATTTACTTATTATATCTGTCACATCTTCTCTCACAAGAAACACTATTACAGTACTATTTATTTACAATTTCACTATTCTTTTTCACTGGAAAAACAGGCCCTATGTGACTCCGTTGCTGGGTCAACACAGTCAAGGCATGCCAACAGTCAAACGCACTCCCCCTTACGCCACTCGCACTCTCCAATGGCCACCTCCGCCGCCGACTGCACGCCGACGGCGCCGGCGCCGCCGTCGAGCCCCGTGAGGGCCCCGTTCGACCCCGGCGCAGAGGTGGAGGTCCTCTTCGACGACGACTTCCACGGCCACTGGCGCGAGGCCACCGTCGTGGGGTTCGTGCCCGCCCGCCGCCGCGACACCCACAGCGCGCCGGACCGGTACGATGTGTCCTACACCCACCTGGCGGAAGGCCGCGGCCGTCGGCGGCGTCCCGCTCGCATCCGCGTCCGCCCGCGTCCCCCGCCTGTTCCGGCACCCCCGCCGCCGCGCTTCCTCCTCCACAACGCGGTCGAGGCGTTCCGCAAGAACGCCTGGCGCGCCGGCCTCGTCGTGTCCGCCTCCCCCTCCGCCGTCACCGTCGCGTTCCCCGTCACCCGCAAGGCCATCGAGTTCCCGCCCGGCCTCGTCCGCCCCCGCCTCGTCTACGTCGACGGCGACTGGATCCCCCCGTCGTCACCGGCCGCCACGATGGATCAGGCTCAGGCCCATCTCCGTCCCGCCAGGGTCTACGAGGTCGGGGACAAGGTCGAGGTGGTGGTGAGGAAGGGGATGATGTGGGTCTCCGCCACTGTGGCGAGGGTGGTCGACGACCTCAGCTACGTGGTGGAGTACGACGACGACGACCTAGATCTAGAGGATGAGGACGAGGTGGACGGCGGCGGCGGCGGCGCGAAGAAGGCCGCCACGGAGTACCTGCACTGCAAATTCATTAGGCCTGCCGTGGAGCGTTTGCCGCGGGAGATGTTCCAGCTCGGCCCTGGTGCCGCAGTGGAGGTGCACTGCGACGGGGCGTGGTTGCCGGCAGTGGTGCGCAGGGTCGTCGGGGAGGGTGAGTTTGAGGTCAGTATTCATGGCAATGAAGCTAAGCCGCTGGTGACCGACAAGGTCAGGCCCTTAGTCACCTGGGAACGGGAACGACCTAGCGTTCCTCGTTCCGGGAACGCCGTTCCGGGGACGGGAACGCGGGAACGTTTTCGTTCCTACAGTGTAAAATTGCATCTAAAATGACGTTCCTCGTTCCTCGATCCGTCGTTCCCGTTCCGTCGTTCCGGGAACAGCGGTGACTATGGTCAGGCCGCAATACAACTGGGATGGCGAACAATGGACGATTGTGACTCCTAAGGTGATACAGCAGGTAAGATTTGTTCCAGCTTGTTTGCTGTTGTCAGGCCTTGCGATGCATTATTGGGCCATCTGCATGCATGAATTAGTTTGGAATTTGACATAGGTACATCTAATTGGAATCAAGCTGTTTGATGAATCAGGGGATCCTTGAGCATGCATGTTGCACTGAGGCTGTCCATAAATGTGCATTACCTAGCATTTTGGATTGGCTGTCTTGTCAGTTTACAACAAGTTTGTTTTACCATTGGCATGTCTTATCTATATGCGAATTGCTAAACAATGTCCCCCTTCCGCTGTCTTGTCAGTTTACAACAAGTTTGTTTTACCATTGGCATGTCTTATCTATAGGCGCATTGCTAAACAATGTCCCCCTTCCGCTTTCGAACATAGCTATATAACATCCTATCCTTAACATGGCTGACATATTCAAAGTGTTTGTTTACTTGCACAGAGACAGCCTAACCTGAAGCGGCAGTTTATGGATGGAAAAGATCCAAGCAGACCCATTGATGTGGCGTCAAGTAGTGATGAACAGAGTCATGATTCAAAATCTCCTACCACCAAAAAGTCAAGGAAAGAGCTGCAGCAACCAGATGTCATATTAGCTGACGATCCTGAACATGCTTCAGTTTTTGAGATGGACACTGTTTTTTCTGCTCCGTGCAAGTTGCCAGAAAGCAACCATTCTCCAGGTACTATAGTTCTCAGTTCTCTCAATAGAATAGTCTACAAGTGCTCTCACGCAATATTGTTGGATTGGTGTCAATGAATGGTCTTCATTGTGCCTCTTCAGGACATTCAGCACCTCAAAATGAATCAGTACCAAAGACTGATGGAGAAACAGTGGACAAACAAGTACTGTCTGAGAAAATGGTTTCCGATGGTCATCTTAATGCACCTTTATGTGTTAGTGCTGGAGACACTTCAGAATTAGGAAAGAAAATGCCATCATCTCACAGAGTGCTACCGAGGAAGGTGATCTCTGTCAAGGTACCGGTAAAGAGTGATACATCAAAGAATAAAGGGGCCCAAACACGCTCTATTCATGAGCCTCTGGGAGGAAATGATGCCTCTGATAAAGTAAGATCCCTTCATTATGTTCTATATTTGGATGATTGGCTTTCACAACGTATGCTTTTCATATTCACGTGTGTTCTGTTCTGTTTCTGAATCTACATTATGGTGTCAACACAGATCAATAGTGGTTCATCAAATACAAAGATTCATACCTATGAGACATGTAAGTGCTTCTTTTGTCAAGCACACATTCATATTTAAGGTGGTTACTAATATCTAACAATTTCTGCAATCTGCAGTGGAAAGATCGGATGAACTTCGCAATCCACTTAGCTCATCAGATTTGACTGGTATTGTCCAGCAGAGAGGAAGAAAGAGAGTGGCAGGGCCAATGAATCTGCAACCGCCCTTAGCAGTAAGAGCGCATTTTTTTGAACTTACATCATCCACCAGCTTCTCACCCTAGTATTGTTTCTAGTGCAGCTAGATCGTACAAAATCTCATACTCAGCAGCAGATGGAGAGAAATTTGGAGGGTGAACTGCACACAGTCGAATCATCAAATCAGGTCATGTTACTGACGGTACCTGCCAGCTCTGAATCAAATTTAAATAGAAAAGGTATGAACTGTGAAAACTTTGCCATGCTGGAAATGTTCATTGTTTGCTATGATGGCATACATCAAAGTAGCAGATTTATGACGAATGACTGGTGTTCTGTTTGCAGGTATGCAAAATAGTTCACGGTGCACAATGGACAATTCACCAGTAAGGAGCTGCTCAGCTGGTGGGAGCTCTATGCCTTCACACATGGTGTCCACTCGAGTTCCCAGTCACCAGGTTCCATTTGCCAAGAACTCACCTTTGTGGCCACTAATTGAAGCATGGGATGTGTTTAAGGAGGTAGCACAGCAGCCACATTTCCTTCCACTCACAGAATTCTTACCAATGCTGCGTGAAGGTATGGCGCTTGGTATGATGGTGACGTACGCCACCTTAGTGAAAAGCATAACGGAAGCAAGCATAGAGCAGACCGTGGAATGGTTCGAAGACCACATGGATGCACTCCGCCATCTAGAGGAAAATGGGTTCAATGTCCAGCCTTTGCAACGCACCCTGACCAAACTATCGCAGATAAAATCTAATGATGCCCATTGTATCAAGGAAATTGGCAAACTGGACGCAGAGGTTGCGGGGAGGACAAGTTCTTTGTCCCGAATCGATGAACTGCTCGATGAAAGGGATGCAGCTGTGGCTGAGCTTGAGCAGAAACTTGGACACCTTCGCCAGGAATCACAAAAGATTGCCAAGGAAAAAGAAGAAGAAGAAACGCAGATCTCTAGCCTCCAAGCGGCACGCGGCAAGCTTGTGGAGGCACGTGGCGACGCCAAACGACAGTTCGTCAACATCTTACGCATGGTGAAGGGTCGTGGTGGTAATGGTTCTCGTGTGATGACTTGAGAAATCGAAAATGCTTTTGGTGGGTGTGGACTAGTAGTGACACTTTGGTGCTTGTCTTAGTATGCTGGCAGTCGGAGTCTCCACATTTGGTTCCAGAAATTATTTCATGCCACTTGAATCTTTTGTCTGCTTGAACACTACTGTCAAGTTCTATCTGTGGATTAGAGTTTGGTGCCTGTCTTGTATGTAAAGCTGATAGAGCCCTAGTGCTGAACTGCTCATTTCACCTGGCTTAAATTTTGTCAGCTCAAGCACTAGTGACTAGTGTCAAGTTCTGTTGGCATCGTCTGTAATCGGGTGAGCCCTGCATGCAGTGACGACGACAGTGCAGGCTGAGCTTAAACCTGATCTTTTACAGTATGATAGAACCTGAAACTGAACTTGTTCGTTTGTTTTTTACCTTTTTTTTTCTGCCCTTGTGTCCGTGCGTGTTGTTAGTTGATGCGTTTATTATTTGATTCACTCCTCTTAAGCATTGCAGTCCGGAATTGGCCGTGATTTACTGGATGTTCAGTTACAAGTTCGCAATTAATAATCATACTGAAAAAGGGGACCACAGAGTGAACGGGCTTATTAACAGAAATTGTACAACTTGCAAAAACAAAAACAAAAAAAAGACGCCGTTGCCGGGGATCGAACCCGGGTCACCCGCGTGACAGGCGGGAATACTCACCACTATACTACAACGACTTTGATGTCTGTTGCTCGACCAGTCCGTCTAACATACTAATCGCACCATTCCAGCATCTTCTCGGAAGGATGCAGGTCACCTGTACACATGAAGCAAGTACATGTGCAATTGACCTCCAAGTGAAGATCCAGTACAGCAGCATACATACATATATAACAAAACAAAGCAGCTTCTCGAGATCCTTGGTACCCATTTGAGATTTCTTGTTTAGTATTGAGATGAAAAATACAATGACTTGTCTGATCTCTGACTCCTGAGTATCTGCTGCACGAGCCGTAGCATCGCTTTCAGAGACCCTCACTATGACCAAAATTTTGTCTGGCTGGCTGGTAACATCACTCATTACCACTTGGCACCACAAATGTTCAGAGCAACGTCGTAGTTTATGGTTCCTCGACACGAGGACTGTAATCTTTGCAGAATTTATGCTATTTTCTATCATCCATTAATATCATATCTCACGGATGGTCAGATGCTGAAATTGCACACAGGCCAAACACACAGTTTGCCATTTAATGTTCTCTCCTCATTACTAAAGAAACCTACCATGGTCAAAATGATGCATGATAGTTCTTGCACTTGGCATGGAATAAAATAATATTCTTTAGTACTACACAGTACGCACTGCATTTACCATATTCTAAACGCATACAGCATCCATGTAAGCCAAAATAATGGGGAACCACTTGATTTCATTTCTTTTCTACAGATAGTCTTTAGACTAAAACTAAAGGAAAGAACCACAGAGCAGGAACAAGAAAAACATATAGATTAGCACAGATTTGAGACTCCAATGCAATATCAATTATCAACCACGTACTGACGTACATATGCAATAAACATCCAATGTAAAGATCCAATACAGCATATGTTGTCAGCAAAAAAAAGGACGCATATTGACCTAATATAATACCTCAATATAACAGCATCATTTTATATAGACAAGGCCTGCTGAAATAGAAAAGGAGTCACAGTCAGGTACGCATGTTCAGAGCCAAATCGTCATCAAAATATACCAAACTTATGATGAGAATACATAGTAACTTTCCAAACTTAGAAGTGTTTGCACCTCAACTCATAGGTACTAACCTAGATTATCTTTCCAAGAAGTTGCCCTCTTGATAATAATAATGCAATGGCCTCCAACTCATTCCAGTGTAGCTTAGTGATTTGCAAAGAGAGTGTCATTTCGTCTTGGAGGTCTATCACGAACTGAGACTGGCTTGAACTTTGATGCCTCGTGCCTTGCAAGTTCAGGCGGCACAGGACTGTTGCTCTGTATAAGCATCTGTTTCAGATCAAAGAAAATATCAGTGTCTTGCAGAGTTAAAAATGAAGTTGCCACACCCTCCTTCCCCGCACGCCCTGTTCTTCCAATGCGATGCGTGTACACCTCGATAGTATTAGGCATATCATAGTTAATCACATGGGCAACATCAGGAACATCAATACCACGCGCTAGTATGTCAGTAGCGACAAGAACATTGCAGCGCCGGTTCCTAAATTCATCAAGGCTGGTACCTCTCTTGCCCTTCAACTTCCCTCCATGTATGGTCATGACACGGAAGCCTGCATTCTCCAGATCCTTGGTCCGCATGTCAACTGCCTTCTTGGTGTTGCAGAAGACAATGGCCTTCTTGCCACCAAGGTCTCTGAGTATCTTCTGAAGCTGTGACATCTTTTCAGACTCCTTCACCATAACCACATTCTGGGTGATCAGATCAGTGGCCTTGCCGGCAGTACCAACCGTAACGACAACTGGGTTCCGGAGATACTTCCTTGCAAGACGCTCCACGGCGGGCGGCATGGTGGCACTGAACATGTAGGTTGTCCTGTAAACCCTCTTCTCGTCAAGCTCCTCATCCTCGTTCTCAGGTTTCAGGTTACTCGAAGGCATGGCGTCAAGGACAGCAGCAACCAGGGGCTCGAAACCCATGTCGATCATCCTGTCGGCCTCATCAAGCACCACGTAGTTGCATCGGTTGAGCACACAGTACCTCCTCTCCAAGCAATCAAGAAGCCTACCAGGCGTCGCGATCACAACCTCACAGCCCTGCTGAATCTTGAAACCCTGCGCCTCAATCGACTCACCGCCAACAATCGACACGACCCTGATGTCCAGATAAGCTGCAAACTTCACCGTCTCCTCCTGAATCTGCTGAGCAAGCTCACGAGTCGGTGCCAGGACAAGGGCACAAGGACCTTCAACCTCATGTCCATCCCTCACCGGCGGTAGCCGGGTGATGTAAGACAGCATGGGAAGCACGAAAGCCGCGGTCTTGCCGGAACCAGTCTCGGCGACGCCGATGACATCGCGCTGGCTCAGACCAAGTGGAATGGCAGCCATCTGGATGGGCGACGGCTTCCGGTACCCGGCGTCCTCAATGGCATCGAGCAGTTCATCCCCAAGCTTGCTCTCACTCCAGCTCCGCATCGGCCGGGGCACGCGAGAGCCCTTGTAGGAGATGTCGAAGTCCTCCCGGAAGATCCGCCAGTCTCGGTCGGTCATCTCCTCCAACGCCTTCTCGGACCAGTGCCTGTCCACGGGCATGTCGATGGCGTCGTCGTGCGCATCAGCTTCAGCTGCAGCAGCGGCCTTCCTCTTCCTCTCTACCAGACCATCCCCCGCGGCCGCGCCACCGGCGTCGCGCCGCCGGAGCAGCTCCGCGCGGCGGGCCTCCCTCTCGTGCTCGGCCGCCGCTTTCTTCTGCTCGCGGCGGTCGACGCCGGCGAGGAAGCCCCGGCCGAACAGGAGCGGCGCCGCGTCGTGGAGCGCGCCCGTGTCGCGGCGGCTCGTGTCGTCGGCGTCCTCCCAGTCGAACGAGAACCGGAACTTGTCGGAAGGCCTGTTGATCGCCCGCCTCTTGGGCTTGTTGGACCCCAGGTACTGCTCCTTGATCGCGTCCAGCGCCTCCTCGCGCTCCCGCGCCGCCGCCGCCGTCTTCTCCGCCCGGTCTCCGTCGCCGTTCCGGTCCCCGCGCTCCCTGTCGCGGCCGCGTTCGGGGCCTCGCTCCCCACTCTCGTTACAACCCCACCTCTCCCGGTCCCGGCGGGAGGAGTGGCGATCTCGTTCTCGGCGAGAGTCGTCGTCGTCGCCGCCGCGGCGGCTGCGGCGGTCGCGGTCCCGATCATAAGAGCCGCGAGGAGAGGTGTTGAAGCTGGACGGCGGCGAGGAAGCGGGCCGGGGGAGGGACTCGGGCGGATCTGTTGCGGGGTGGCGGTGGCCGGAGACGGCGGCCTGGCGGCGGCGCTCCATGGCGAGGCGCTCCCGCTCCGCCTTGGTGAGGAACACGGGCCTCGCCGTCTCCATCGAGTCGGCGGCGCGCTTCATGCCCAAGGATTCGGCGGGTACGTGGCGGCGCCCGCCCGAGTAGGGAAAGAAAATCTGGCAATTGCCAAAGCAAATACCCCAAAAACACCAATTTGTCTAAAACGAAACCAATTCGTACTCCTGTTTCTTTCAGAGAAGAAAACGTCTGAAAGCCAAAGACACAAGCAGTACTTGTTTCAGAGAAACGTTTCTCGGACTTCAGCTTTTTCTCAGATCAATCGTCTCTTATGGAGCTGCAAACAGAACTTAACAGCAACGCTGGTTTCTCATGGAGCAGCCACCCAAACACGGCAGATTCAGGAACAATCCAGACATGTTTCAACACTGATGACATGGACATCTGGACACCGAAACAACCTTAAGCTTCTCACACTGCATTCAGCCATTCAGGTGCAGCAACCTCATCCACACACATGCTGATGCAAGGCATACAGTTCAGGTATATGCTGAAAGTACAAGTTGAGAATCCTGAACACAACACTGATGAAGCTAAGACGAACATATTCATTCCAGCTTTTCACTACAAGCCAAAATACTGGGGTACACACCATAGACTACGATAAATGCAGGGGTTATAGGCTTACTGACAAGGCAAAAAAATCCTGACAGAAATTGACACTGTTGATCAAGCAGAAAAAATACAAATTTAAGACCATCCTAAACAAAGGCAAACATCTTAAGGCCCTCACATGAGACCCAGATCAACTTCACTGAAGCTAAAGAGTTGTCTCACCATAAAAACTGATACGATCTTCCATCAACATACTACTACTACTGCACTTTTTCCTCCTTGACCAAGAAGCCTCCACATGAGTAACTTCAGTTTGTCAAGCACTTAAAAGCACCACTCTTGATCTCTCACCTAGTCACCTATAGAGGCGTCCCAGTGCTGCAGAAATTAACATATTTAAAGAAATAGCATCAGCACCACTCTTACACTCATTGCACATTTACTTTTAACAAAAAAAAGGGATCTGCATGTTGCTGCTAAGGGAAAACCAAACTGGCAAACATAACTAATCTACTTTCACCAGCTCCACCAATTAACAGACTCATTCGATTAACATCTGACTGCACAAAAAACACCTAACTTAGTTGCAATTTATTATGCAAGTTTAGAAATTTTTGGTCTACTCATACCATCTATCTTCTATGGATCTACTTACTGTTTTTCACAATTTTTTTTTATAATCCCTTGAAAAGGGGAATCCAAAAAAATTATTATGGATGAGATTAGCATTCATATCCTAATGAATTTACAATGCTTATTGCTAAAGATAGGCACTATGCTTGCATCAGGAATGCAAAAACTAGAAACAGAATCACATAATGATAGGCACTATGCTGATTGCTAAAGATAATCACATTCTTGGTTCCTCTCCTGCTAGAGACATAATTATATCATATTTCATCCTAAAGGGATTCTAGAGACCTTCCTTGCCTAGCAATACATCCTAAAATTCAGGCCAGTTGTGAAGACCCCATCCTGTCCATAATAGGTGCAATAAAGGAACAAAGTCCCAAGTATGCCTCCCAATACTAAGAATGGTCCATTGCAATTGTATTTGTGAAATAGGTTTAAATCATGGTGTGGTAGTCTGCATTAATAAACACATTGTTCTTCAACAAATATACATAAGCTTTCACATGAGCACCTTAAGTTTGTGAAGCACTTAAGCATCCACTTCTGGCCCCTCATCACTTGTTGAGGACATATCCAGTGCTACAGAAATTGACAAATTTAGGACACAACATCAGCTTATTGAAAACAGGAAAAACACCTAGTAAGTTTCTGAAAGGATAACCAAACAGAAAAACAAGCAAACAACACTAACTTATTATCCACATATCCACTAGTTACCAGAACACTTGATCATTAAAGTAAGAAGACTCATAATTAATTGAAGAAAAACACCAGCCTTTCATTAACACAGATAACCACACAAAATTCCTTTGTTGTTAAGTGACACCAACAGATCTTAGCAAAGGAATGTACGTGGTTAAAGATATATGCGGTGCTTGTATTTAGAGCATAAGCGTAGAAACTATGTATGTGACATTCTTTTCTTAAATGGATGCTAGAGACCTTTCTGGCCCAGGACCACAGCAAAATCTAGACCGTGACAGGAGTCAGGACTCAAGATCCGATCATCCATCCATAACATGAGTTAGGCATGAATAAATTTCCCAAGTATGTCTACCCAATTCTAGGAATGGTCCATAACAAATAAAAGAAGCCATTTGTGACATAGGTCAATAGTACATTGCACATAAGCATCTGTTATCTTTCCATACTAGGAACTGAAATAGTAATAAATCAGAAAATTGGCAATCACAGCTAAGTAAAGTTGTATGTTCCAAATGATAGAAAAGATTGTGAAGATAGTAGTACCTGGAGTCAAGAAGGTCGTGTAGGGAACAACCTCAGAGTTGCAATCTCCTATCCTCTTGACCCGGCTGGAGTTTAGATGAATACTGAATAGCCCATCACCTGTCCACATGAAAATGACACCGACGGTGTCCGCGACAGCAACCACGTAAGGTGCGTGTGCAATGGCATGCCCACAATGTGTGACCGAGATGTTACAATCCGAAACCGGTAGCAGCTTATCAAGCTCGAAGGTTCTTTGTTGTGTCCATCCAGCATTTCTTTCCGGACCAGCCTCCCTCGACCACAGAGCCAGTTTGGACTCCTGTATGGTGGCGAATCCCAGCCCACCATCACTGGCTTCCATAAGGACAATGTGCCACGGATGGAATTCTGATGGTAGATCGATTAATGACAGTTCTCGCGTTCTCAAATCATACTTGAGGATCCTCTTGTTCATCTCGTAGTTGAAGTACACAGCATTCCCCACATGGGCACGGTGCAGTCTCGTGATACAGTAATTGTGGTGCTGCACAGTGATGGGTTCGCTCCACGCACCTTGCTCAGACGAGTATTTGTAGGCGGACGTGCGCCTCTCATCAGTCACAGTTGTGACAACGACGACGACGATAAAGGGCCCCCCGCGACAGTCAAGATGGTCACAGCCTGCCGTTGCGCAGACAACCGCGGCACTCCATGTAATGGGCCGGAATTTCGGGATTGGCAGGATCTGTACGCCGTCGGTGACAGGGTCCCACACGATGAACCCCATCCCCATGGAGAACGACTCCACAGCGAACGCCAGGACGCGGCCGTGGTGGGCGTCGAGCGCGCGCCAGTTCTCCCGGAAGGCGTGGGGCGGGCGGAAGGAGGAGGCCGGCACGAACTTGGCGCCGTAACCGTAACGCTCGTAGATGTAGCCGAGAATGGGGGCCGCGGGGTGGAGCTCGCGGAACCTGCGGCGGAAGCTGGCGCCGGAGATGAGGCGGCACCAGCGCTTGCAGACGAGCGCGGCGCGGACGAGGCTCGCGGGGTCGTCCGGCGGGACGCGGAGGAGCACCTCCTCGACGAGCTCCTCCATCAGAGGCCCCAGCGGCGGTGGACCCATGGCCGGATCCCGCCGGCGGCGGCGGCGTTAGGGTTTGGTCCGGGGATTGGGGGAAATGGGGAATTGCTCGGGGGAGAGTGAGCCGAGAGAGACAAGCGCAGGGGGGGCGCTTGGTTAGTGAAGTGGTTCTGACAGGTGGGCCCATGGAAGCAGCGAGAGTGGAAATGTTCTTGCCCTGCTGTAGTGATCCTGGCCGCACGGTCTGGATCCAACGATCCAGATGGAACTGAGAACGGACCATGGAGCCTGGTAGTATAGATGTCCATTTGACCCGCAGCACGAAGGCCCGCCCGAAAGCACGTGTTTTTGGCCCGGCCCGTCCTGCGTCGGGCCGGGCTAGTGCCGGGCGTTGGGCCGCCACCCAGCACGCCGGGCGGCCCGGCCCGGCACGAAAATAACCAGGCAGCCCTGTGCCGACCCGCTAACCTACCTCCATATATAAACATAGAAGAATCCCACCCAAACCCTAACTCCTAATCTCCTACCCCCGCCTGCGCGCCGCCTCTCTCTGTTTTCCCTTTCCCCGCCGCTCGGCCCTCTCTCGCTTCCCTCCCCTGGCTCGCATGCTCCGGCGCCCGCCCGCCGTCGGCCATCGCACCCCTTCCCTCCGCCCGTCCGCCGCCGGCCGCTCGCCACTCCGGTTCTCCCCTCCGCCAGCGCCGCCGCCCGCTACTCCGTCTCACCTCGCATCTCCTCGTTGTCGCTCCCCTCCCCGTCTCCTCCGGCGGTTCGACGCTCCTGCGCGGCTGCGGCTACTGCGCTACCCCCTCCTCTCTCCCACTGCACGAGTCGTCGGCGCTGCCACCTCCCCTTCATCCCTCCGCCGTCTGGCCCCTTTCTCGCGGAGCGGCGGAGCCGCGGAGGCGAGTTCCCCGCATTCGCTCGGCACAACAGCTCCTCTTCCCTCCGCCGTCTGGTCCCTGTCCCCAGCATCGGCCCTCATGCGCTACCCCATGGCGCGGCGGCGCGTGGACCTCGAGTATCGGCTAGCGGCGGAGTAGCCGAGAAGGGGAGGCAGCGACGCCCTTTGTGGGCCGCAGGCGGCCCGGACTGTGGGTGTCAGTGCCGGGCTATGTCGGGCTAGCCCGGCACGAAACGGCACGACAGGCCGGTGCTTGGGCCATCGGCACAGCATGGTGGAACTAAGGGCCGGGCTTGGCACGGCACAAAAATGAGCGGGCCACCCCGGGCCCGTGCCAGGGCCGGGCCAGGCGGCCCGTTTGGACATCTATACCTGGCAGGCTGCCGGCGGCGTCCTCACGGCGGTGCGCTCTCCCAGCTCGCCGCCGCTGCTCTGTGGCCGTGGTCACCTCCCAGCTCGGCGAAGCCGCCACCGCGCGTGCATGGCTGCATGCTGATCGACGACGACTGCACGTCTGCACACTGGTGTTTGACTAGTGGTGCTGGTGGATACTTCAAATATATAAAAAAAAGCCGGCGTAGCTAGATTCAGTTAAATCTTGGGACCTGCAGCTGCGAGTTTCAAAATTAAAAAGAGAACCACGAAACATTAAATTGAGCTGGACAGGTTCAATTTGAAACAATCCACGTTGACAAACCAACGATCAGAGCACTTAGCCATACAGGAGTAGAAGAATTCAGAACCAAGCAGGGTAGACACATTTTCACTGAAGCTAAAGAGTTTGTGATCTTCCATTAACAACAACACTACCATTACCACCACCACTACTAACTGATACGATCTTCCATTAACACTGCTACTACTACACTTTTTCCTCCTTGACCAAGAAGCCTCCACACATGAGTAACTTCAGTTTGCCATGCACTCAAAAGCACCACCCTTGATCTCTCACCTATAGAGGCGTCCCAGTGCTGCAGAAATCAACAGATTTAAAGAAATAACATCAGCACCACACTTACCCTCATTGGGCATTTACTTTTAACAAAAAAGGGATGTGCATGTTGCTGCTAAGGGAAAAAGCAAACAGGCAAAAAAAAAGTAATTTACTATTGCCAGCTCCACCAATTAAGACTCATTTTAACCCCATGACTGCAGAAAAAAAAAAACCTAACTTAGTTGCAATTTCTTCTGTAAGTTTAGCGATTTTTAGTCTACTTATAACATATATCTTCCTACTTATTGTTTTCTAATAATTTGAATTGTCTAAATTCCTTGAAAAATGGAACCCAAAAAAATCTTCAGATGAGATTATCATTCATACCCTAATGAATTTACAAGGCCGATTGCTAAAGATAGGCACCAATGTAGGTAATCACGTTATGACTATTAAGACGATAGGTAACTGCTACTACTATTACCAAATTTTCCCCTTAATAAAGAAGCTTTCACATGAGCACCTTAAGTTCATGAAGCGCTTGAAGCATCCGCTCTTAGTCCCTCATCACCTGTAGAGGCCATATCCAGTGCTACAAAATTGACAAATTTAGGAAATAAAATCAGCTACCCACTAGTACGTTTTTGAAAGGCTAACCAAACAGGAAAACAAGTAAACACCACTAACTTATTATACACATATTCACTAGTTAAGAACACTTGATCATTAAGATAAGAGGATTCATAACTGAAGAAAAACACCTACCTTTCTTCAATGTAGATAACAACTAGTGTCCTAGTTAAGTGACACCAACATATCTTATTCTTAGCTAAGGAATGTACTGGTTAAAGATATGTGCGATGCTTGTATTTAGAGCATAAGCATAGAAACTCATGTAGGTGATGTTCTTTTCTTAAACGGATGCTGGAGACCTTTCTGGCCCAGCACCACAGCAAAATCAAGATCGTGTCAAGGCTCAGGACCCATCATCCCTCCATAACATGAACTAGACATGAATAAATTTCCCAAGTATGTCTACCCAACTCTAGGAATGGTCCATAACAAATAAAAGAAGCCATTTGTGACATAGGTCGATAGCACATTGCACATAAGCATCAGTTATATTTCCACACTAGTAAATCAGAAAATTGGCAACCACAACTAAGTAAGGTGTACATGTTAAAGGAAAGACAAGACTGCAATGCTAGTAGTACCTGGAGTGCAGAAGCTCATGTAGGGAACAACCCCAAAGTTGGAAATGAAATCTCCAATCCTCTCAGCCGGGACAGAGTTTAGATGAACAGTGAATAGCCCATCATCCGTCCAAATGAAAATGACACCAACACCATCCGCTACAGCAACCACGTAAGGTGGGTGTGCAATGGTATGCACATGAGGTGAGACTGAGAGGTTACAGTCCGAAACTGGTAGCAGCTTATCAAGGTCGATTACTCTTCGCTGTGCCCATCCAGCATATCTATCTGCACTATCCTCCCTCAACCAAAGAGACAGTTTGGACTCCTGTATGGTGGCAAATCCAAGCGCACCATCCTCCGCTTCCATGAGGACAATGTGCCATCCATGGAATTCTGAAGGTAGATCGATTAGCAACAGTTCTCGCCTTCCCAAATCATACTTCAGGATCCTCTTGTTCAGCTTGTAGTTGAAGTACAGAGCATTCCCCACATGGGCACTGTGCAGTCTCATGATACAGTAGGGGTGCTGCACTGTGATTGGTTCGCTCCACGCGCCTTGCTCGGATGAGTATTCATAGGCGGACGTGTGCCTCTCTCCTCCCCCATCTGTCACAACGACAACGACGACAAAGGGGCCCCCGCGACAGTCAAGATGGTCACAGCCTGCCGTTGCGCAGAGAACCGCCCCACTCCATGAAAAGGGCCGGAATTTCAGGATAGGCAGGCTCTGCACGCCGTCCGTGACGGGGTCCCACACGATGAACCGCGCCCCCGTGAGCGCGACCGAATCCTTATCGAACGCCAGGACGCGGCCGTGGTGGGCGTCGAGCGCGCGCCAGTTCTGCCGGAAGGCGTGGGGCGGGCGGAAGGAGGAGGCCGGCACGAAGTCGGTGCCGTACTCGCGCTGGTAGATGTAGCCGAGCATGGGGGCCGCGGGGTGGAGCTCGCGGAACCTGCGGCGGAAGCTGGCGCCGGAGATGAGGCGGCACCAGCGCTTGCAGACGAGCGCGGCGCGGACGAGGCTCGCGGGGTCGCCGGGCGGGACGCGGAGCAGCACCTCCTCGACGAGCTCCTCCATCAGAGGCCCCAGCGGCGGCGGATCCATGGCCGGACCCCGGCGGGACGGCCGCCGGCGGCTGCGGCGGCGCTAGGGTTTGGTCGGGGGATTGGAGAAATGGGTAATCGCTCGGGGGAAATGATAAGAGTGAGAGCGGAGGGGGCAGCTTGGCTAGTGTAGGGGAGCTGTTCTGACAAGTGGGGCCAGGGGAGCAGTGAGAGTGGGAATCTGCTTGCCCTGCTGTAGTGATCCTGGCCGCACGGCCTGGATCCAACGATCCAGATGACCAAGGAGAACGGCAGGCCGCAGGCTGCCGGCGGCGTCCTCGCGGCGGCGCGCTCTCCGGACTCTGTGAAGCCGCCGCCATTGCCTCTGCTTCACTCGCGGGCGCGTGCGTGCTGAATCTGCTGATCGACGACGACTGCAAACTGGTGATGGAGTTCGACTAGTGTTGAATTGTGCTCGATTCAGTAAAATCTTGGCACTCCAGTTGCGAGTTTCCAAAAAAACATAGTTTGCAATCGATTAAAATGAGAGAGATGGGTTCAATTCCATACAATCCACGGTGACAAACCAAAATATCAGAGTACAAGAATTCTGAAGCATCAGGAAGTGAAACAGGGTAGATAGACTTCAGCTGTTTTGGAGCTTTCTGTAGCTTAAGCTGCAAATAAAAAAAAACAAGGAAAGGTAACCTGATGTTCCTTCCTTTTCAGTTGCAACAAGCAAGGCGCCGCAGTTCAGGTGTATCCCTGATCCATTCTGACAAAGTATCTTGGTGACAAACTTTGAATGACTGAATCACTGGCTGCTCTCTGCATCTGCTCATCTGAATGGTGTCTGTCATCAAGTCACTTGATGTTGACTCAAATTGAAATTCTGTAGGGACTTGGGTCATACGAAATTGCAGTGTTATGGACTTATGGTTTCATTGAGACCTCAAAGACTAGTGTACACATTGAGGGCGACAGGGCGTAACCATATAGCGTGAAGTAATACAAAGTTTAGAACTTGAGTGCTCAAGTTAACAAATTTAAGCGAAATGAAAATGATCCTTCAAACATAACGAAGAGACACTGAAGACGAGCGTACTAATAAGACAAGCACCAACCTGGTAACCTCATCACTGATACTAAAAGAGTTATTCCACACTCCAAAATCCAAAAACTCTACTACTGACATATCTCACCTTAACTGAGAAATACACAATTTTAGAAAACAAAAGCAGTAGAGAACTTTATATGAATTTTGGTGACTGCACTATGCACAAAATCATAATCTAGGATCTCGAAGTAGAGGGGATTCCCAAATCCCAACCATGGCACGCAGCTCCCTGTGATGGCAGAGGCAGTTGGGTGCTTGACAGAGGCCGTCACGCTCCAGCCTCCAGGTGCCGGTCTCCGACGAGTTGACGGAGGTGGTAGTGGACGTTCTGTGCACGTCGGTGACGACAAGGACGACGAGGAAGGGGAGGCCGGGCCGCCGCGGCAGTCGAGGTGGTTGCAGCCGGCCGCCGCACAGAGCAGCGCACGCGGAGCTCCACTGCTCCAGGCCTCCAGCCACAGTACGCCTCCGGCGGCCGCAGCACGGGCAGCCGCGCGCATCCGCGGCCAGGCCAGCGATGGGATACGACACGACGTGGTCCACCTGCGGAGGGTAGTGGTCCGGGACGACGACGTCGTAGAGGAGTACGCGGCCGTGGCGGGCGTCCGCCGCCGTCCTGGCGACGGGAGCGTCGGCGTGCGGCGGGCGGAAGGAAGAGGCGGAGATGAAGCGGGTGCGGCGCACGCTGCGGTGGAAGAAGCCGGGGGACGGGAGGGGATCGGTACGTGGAGCTCGAGGAACCGGCGGCGGATCCGAAGCAGGGGATTCGCGCGCGGCGCACCGGGGATGTCGCGGCAACATCTCCTACGGATACGAGCTACGGGCCCGCGCGCGACGACGATGGAAGCGTATGCGCGTATGGATTTGGCGGAGGGCGGGAACGAGACGCTCGGCGGCGGGGATGCCGGAGGCGGCCGGCGGCAGCGCGAGCTCGCCGGATGCCATTCTCGTCCCGGCGGTGAAGCGCAGGGCCCGCATACCCTCCAGGTGTCCGATCCTCTCCGCTGAGCCAAAGAGAAAACACTGGCGGCGCACGAACCGCCATGGCCAACGGAGCCGCTTGCCGTGGCCGACGAGGAAGAACAATGACTGAAGTTTCTCTCTGACATCCGCCCAGCCCGTCGACGAGATACTCCGTGCACGCACATTCCTACTCAGCTATCACATTGCTGCACATTCCTTATGCTAACCTGTTTTGGAGCTTACCATCTGCAGCATCTCATGCTAACTTTTCAGTTGCAAGCAAAGGCACCGCAGTTCAAGTGCAACCTGATAACCTGCTAATCCATTCTGTCTAAGTGACAATACTACTATCTTGGTGAGCATGCTCTGAAAAAGGGAAGCGTCTACTTTTATATGATCCGATCCCTTGAACTTCAACCTGTAGCTTAAGCTGCAAAAATGTAAAAGTTTAACTCGTTTTGCGATGCATCTCATGCCAACATGTACTCTTCTAAAGCTTATGACGAGATGATTGCATTGGTTAGTAGATGATACACCAAGAGTCAAGAGATGGTGCTTCAAGCTAAGTGCTTCTCAGTTCAAAGAGGAAAGTGGTTACTAGGAATGGAAAATAGAATGAATGAGCATTTGAAACTGAAACACCCGCCTGAATTTGGTTTGGTTCAACATCTCTTGTGCCTTGGAGTTTGGTTGCGTAAAGCTGAAATAATCTGCTCACTTTTGTTGATATCACACAATCTGGTACATATCCAAACATATATCTGTGAATTATGAATCATCAATGCATTAGGGAAAAGATCATTGGACAGCTTCAGCCTGAAAGGTAATTACCACAAGCAGAAATAAATTACTGACATCACCATCAAAGAATAGCAAGTTCAGATTCTTAGCTTTCAGCTACAACAAAAACACTCTGACACCTATCATCTTGATTTCATCAGCTATATAAGTAGAATGATTTATTCTACGAGACATATATGTATAAGTAGTATGGCGAATTGACCATGTATACGATCTGCATCTTGTTCGTCCAACAGTGTGTGGAAGACCGGCAGCCCTGCCACTGCCAACAAACAATTGCAATATTGTATACAGGCTGACACGAGAATTAATTTTATCACTGCTGTCAAGTTTTATTGGCCTGTTGTTTTAAGCTGAAACCTGTTAATTTTTTTGTTGATAAGCACAAAATCCGGTAAGCATCCAAATATATATTAGTGAATTCTGCATGCAGCAGTGTGGGCTAGAAAACATACTGGGCCACGAATGCATGCAAAAGCCCATGAGCCGGCAACTATATGGCTGGCCTGCCTGGCTGTACGGGTTCACCCCGTTCCGATTCCCTGATCGCCGCGCCCCGCCGGCGCCGCCATTCCACTTCCGGTCCGGGGCTACCGGCTACCGCCATGGGGATGCTCACCAGAGCCAAGAAGAGGAGGTTGGATGAAGAAGAAGGTGTGGTCGTCGACGAACTCAACAGCTGCAAGAAGATAAGGAGGCTGGAAGAAGAACCGGTGGAACCCGTCGAGGACCGCATCGGCGCTCTCCCCGACGGCGTCCTGGGCGACATCGTCTCCCTCCTCCGCTCCAAGGACGGCGCCCGCACGCAGGTCCTCTCGTCCCGGTGGCGCCCCATCTGGCGCTCCTCTCCTCTCAACTTCGACTTCTACGGCAATCCAGTCACTGCCGGCGAGATCAGCAAAATCCTCTCCTCGCACCCCGGCCCCGGCCGCCGCTTCACTATCCACATGGGTTGCGTGCAGAGCAAAGACTCCATCGACGCCGCCGCGACCCTTGACGTTTGGCTCCAGTGTCCCGCCCTCTACAACCTACAGGAGCTCCAATTCTCCCTCACCCTTGGCAATAGCAACAGTCTGCCGCCGTTTCCCGCATCAGTACGCCGCTTCTCGCGCACCCTTCGCGTCGCCAGCTTCGGCACCTGCATTTTCCCGGACGGGAACGCCGGTGTGCTCCACCTGCCGCTTCTCAAACAGCTGAGCCTTGTGAGTGTCAGAATCTCAGAGACCTCTCTTCACGCCTTGCTCGGCGGCTGCTCTGTCCTTGAGAGCTTGCTGCTCAGAGAAAACAATGGCTTCCCTCAAGTCCGGATCGTGTCCACTAGCCTCAGAAGCATCGGTGTGTATTCTCGTTGGGGAGACGACAGACTGAGGCAGCTTATCGTCGAGGATGCCCCATCTCTGGAAAGATTCATAGTTTTCAGATACACGGGGCTGGACATATCGGTAATATCTGCACCGAGATTGAAAATTTTCAGATGCCCCAGGCTCCAGTTTGGCAACACAACTTTGCAGGTACCAGCATCATTCTAACTTTCACCTTCATGATCAATCCAATGTACCATTGCCTGAGCATGATGTTAATTCTGTGCTTAACTCAGGGATCAAGCAATGTTACCCCGACGGAGGTGGTGTGCAGTGTGAAGGTTTTAGCTTTGACCGATGAGAGCTTTAGTTTGGATGCGGTTATTAACTTAATTAAATGCTTTCCCTGCCTAGAGAAATTGTACATCCAGGTGACAAAACCTACTCTTTAACTGAGCGTGCATTTGCACTCTTATGTTACTCACATCAATGATTGATCCGGGAGAGAAAAATACGTGGCACTCTTATGTTCACAATTAACGCCAATTTTATGTTTATTTTGCTTTTCTAGACAACAGATTCGGGAGAGAAAAATACGTGGCATCGTAAATACCGGACTCTTATTGGTACTCTTGACATCCGACTGAAGAAAATTATGCTATCTTACTATCGAGGCAACAGATCGCATGTTAACTTCGCCAGTTTCTTTGTATCAAATGCGACAATGCTGGAGTCAATGAGGTTTGAGTTAGAAGATCGAAATATTAACACAGTGTGGATTGAAAGACAGCATAGGCTGCTCCAGATTGAAAAGAGGGCTTCGAGGGGTGCACAGTTTTCTTTTGTACCGCATAACAAATCGATCAGACAATTTTACCATCTACATGCTGATCAAGAGCAGGTGCATGATTTGTCAACAGCCGACCCCTTCGAAAGGTTTCACAGTTAGGTCTGATTCCATTCACCATGATCAGTCACTTGTTAGCAATGTCTTGAGTCTTGACATTTGTTTTCTCTTATCTGGAGTACTTTCATTTGTTAAGATCAAATCAGTTAATTTTCGAGTTTCCTATCTTTTTATGTCATTCAACAATATCCAGACAATGAGTTTCCTTTCTTTTTATGTCATCCAACAATATCAGTCAATCTTAAACAAGTTAATTTGCTCTAAGGTTTCAGGCACAGGCTCAATGCCCACTGGGTTCCAATTGTGACGGGACAACAAAATGGAAAACTGAGGAGCTCAGAATTGGAATGGGAATCCCAGAGGGTCAGAGAATTAACTTGTTTTTGTGAAGTGGCTATTCAGTTCGGCAACAACGCTAACAAGGATAGCTGTAACTTTCAATTTTATTCAGTTACTGGGACCTGGCAAAGGAGTTGTCGTTGTGCCAGATGTATGATTTACGAATATTCTCCTAACCCGAATTCCGAACATGGTTGTGTTGTATGCATATGAAAGCCTAAGGTACGGTGCTGCTTCAAATCACTTAAAGAGCTAGATGTAGTTTTTTTATTAAAAAAATCTGTATGGCATGTATTGGAATGCTTTTAGAACATCGACATTTTATGTTAAGCATGCTATGTTTTCAAAATTTCTTTATGTTTGGTTTCTTACAAATGACAATTTGAGCATTCTTTTTTACAAGATAGAAGTATATGGTATTCCTTAGAGTGGAAAATTCATCTTTCTTTAAAAGGTTCTCCTATATCCTATATCTTTGTTTGATATTGCTTTTTTCCTCAAACTTAGTTACAAATTTACAAGATATGTTGGAGCTCGAACAAGAACATTCAAGCACAATGCAAATCAAACCATTGTTGCACAGATAATCCAGTGAATGTTGCTATTTTGGGCAAAAGAAAAGAGCGATAAATAGTGCCAAAACATCGTTTCATAGCAGCATTTTGTGCCTTAAATTTTGGTTGCATCAGCAGAAACCTACTAACTTTTGTTGATATCACACAATCTGGTAAACATCCAAATATATATTTGTTAATTCTGAATCAGCAATGCACTGGGGAAAAGATCATTGGACAGCTTCAGCCTTGAGCCTTGAGGTTTTCCTTCACCACAGGCAAACCACAAGCAGAAATAAACTACTGACATCACCATCAAAGAGTAGCACGTTCGGATAATGAGCTTTCAGCTACAACGAGACACAATTTCCACCTATCACGTTGATTTCAGCTGTCTAAGCAGAATGATTAATTATACAAGACATATATGTAGTATGACAAATCGACCATGCATGTGCACTGCATTTTGGTCATCGCAGTGTGGAAGACCGGCGGCTCTGCCAGAGAGGTAGAGCTGCTGGCTGAGGTACTTCCGGTCCCAGATCGCCGACAATCCGTTTGGGCACACCTGATGCCAACAAACAATTGCCAATGTTCAGTTCAGTTTTCTGAACATAATGTTCAGTCCAGTTCGGTTCGGTTCGGTTTCCTTGACACAATGTTGAGGATTCAGAGCAATGTACTTCCAAGTTACAATACCTACAGTCCTGCTTGAGCGTCGACCAAGTTGTAAGTCTGCCACACCTGAACACATTCAGACGATGATCAATGTGAGTGAGTCTCTGTTCTTCAGAGGTGAAGTTCAATGGCCAGAAGTTGTAACCGTCGAGGTGCGACGCCTACATCGCGCTCTTGGTGTTCTGGAACGCCACCTCGACGAACTCGTGCAGGTTGAGCCTGACGACGAGCGTCCCGGCACGCGGCGGGCGCCCGCTGATCGGCCTCGCCGTCCCAGTCCGTGATGCCGGCGATGTTGTAGTTGTTCGCGAGCTTGAGTGGGGGTGTTCGCGGCCATATTTTTATTTCCCTTTTCTCCAAAACCTTCCGGTTGTAATATATATATTTCCTCCTCTAAATGCCCATTAAGAAAAACAGTTTTCACATCCATTTGATGGAGTTCAAGATCATAATATGCCGTCAAAGCACTAATAATGCGAATAGAAGGAAACTTTGCAACAGGAGAAAAAGTTTCCACAAAGTCAACACCTTCCCTTTGTGTATAGCCTTTAGCAACAAGTCTAGCCTTATATTGTTCCACTTGACTTGCTGCATTCAGTTTCCTTTTGAAAATCCATTTGCAACCTATGGGCTTGCGGTTGTTTGATAAAGAAACTAGTTCCCAAACTTTATTTTTTCTCATCGAGTTTAATTCTTCCCGCATTGCTTCCACCCAAAGTTTTGAGTGTGTACAATTAATGGCTTCATTATAAGTCTTTGGATCATCCTCTATATCTGAAACTTTAGAGTGGACTTCCCCCAGAAACACATAATAATCATCTAGATATGATGGTGCATGTGTATTCCTCCCACTTCTCCTAAGTATGTTAGTGTTGGGAGTTTGGTATGTGTCTCCTTCTGGGGTATAATTTTCCTCACCATGTGAGTTAACTCCAGTGTATCCATTTGTGGTTCATATGGAGTTGTTAGTAATTCCACCCTTGCTCTCTTAGCACGGAGAGGTGTGTGTTGATCTAAAAAAATTGCATCTCTACTTTCCACCAATTTATCATTTTCAAGATCATAAAACCTATACCCTTTAGATTCTATAGAATAGCCAATAAAAATTCCTGGTGTGCTCTTAGGTTGCAACTTAGTACGATATGGATTTGGCACTCTAATATAAGCATTGCAACCCCAAACAGCTAAATGGAGAAGTGAGGGTTTTCTTCCAGTCCACAATTCATAAGGAGTGACGATAACAGCTTTAGATGGTGAATGATTCAATAAATAAACAGCAGTATGCAAAGCTTCACCCCAAAAAGACAAAGGGAGATCAGAATATGCCATCATTGACCTAACCATGTCCATGAGAGTTCTATTCCTCCGCTCGGCTACACCATTTTGTTGCGGAGTGTATGGCAAAGTGTACTGATGAATAATTCCATGCTCTTTACAAAAGTCATTTAATATTCCTGAAGTGTATTCTCCCCCACGATCAGTTCTTAAAACCTTAATTGTTTTATTCAACTGATTTTCCACTTCAGTTTTATATGACTTGAATGCATCAAAACCTTCCGACTTTTGTTTGAGAAGATAAATGTAACCATATCTAGAATAATCATCAATGAATGTGATAAAATAAACCTTTTGCCCTTTAGTAGGAGTAGACATTGGACCACAGATATTAGAATGAATTATAGCAAGGGGTTCCTTAGATCTTTCCGCCTTTGGAAAAGGCGCACGGGTCATTTTACCCATTATATGCCTCACATGTACCAAAATCCTCCCACTTAAAGTTTAGAATTCCAGAATTAATAAGCCTCTTAATTCTGTTTTTAGATATGTGACTGTGACAACCCGCCTAGGAAAATACCGTACTATCGCATAAACCAATCCACTTTGGTCATTAAGCGATAATAAAGTACCATCCTGTCGTAAGTTGCCGGGTCAAAGACCGGTAAATCACTTGGATAACACACAGAGGATCGAACATATGCATTAAAACTCACACGAAGGCGAGTCCAGAGTACAACACAAATTAAATCCAAATTACCCCGAAGGGTTATATTATTACAAACCATGGTTCATGACATGATAAGTAAAGGTTCAGAGTTCGAGAACAGCGGAATAATAAACTAACGGTACGATAGACATCACAGGAGGCCATCCGTGATGACATCACTCGTCGTCATCCACCCATTCCAGCTCCCAGCCGGGTGGAATCTCTCCAGGCCACCCAACACCTGCAACAACAATTATATAGCAAGGCTGAGTATACTAATACTCATCAAGACTTAACCGTCGGGTGATAACTACATCACCAAACTCTAGACATGAGAGGCTTTTTGGCTAGTGGAGTTCTTTTGCTGAAAAGCAACAAAGAGTAGGTCCTTACTTTCAATATTTTAGCTCAATTTCTAGTTAATTACCATTTCTAAATGAGCCAACTATTGCAATCAAGAATTGTGCAATATAATTAATTCACGCAGTAATATTCACAAAGTTCCATCATTACGAGATATCATGGCCAGTTGATTAAGCAGTCTCAGATAACGGTGAGAGGCCGACAATCAATTGATTTATAACCTTGCAAGGTAGACCTAAACACACGGTAGGGTGCCCTCACACTGGACAACCACCAGGCGGTTCCCAAAAATCCTCGGTTTGGGATCGAATCTTACAGTCCTGGGTACAAGGCTATCTGGTATGCCCCACACAGTACATCCAGCCTCACACATGTACCCCCCTCCCGGTTATGAGCCGGGCAGGCGAATACTCAAGATTAGTAATAGTAAGATCTCGTACCGTCTCATTAAGGTACTAGGTTTACCGGTCCCATTCCCGACAAGTGCTTAGTAGGTTCAAAAGCTTAGCCCACGAAAGCCACTGGACCGGAGCCCAAATCCCATGCTCTTACCACATGAGCAATCCATTTATAAAGATCTTATGATTCCAACATAAGAACCTATTCTCGCGAGTGACGAACATCACTCGACTTGTACCGGTCCTATAGCATAGCAGCTATCGACCTAGCATACTAGTAAAAGAGCATAGGTACCTAGGGATCATGCATCTAGGGTTTCATTCAACTCCTGAAATGTAAATGCACAAACATAGCAAAGGTAATTGCATCATTTTAAAAAGAAGGGTTAATGATCCGGGGCTTGCCTTCGCTGACAAGGTTGTCCTTGGGCCCTTCTGGACTTTGGTCTAGGTCCTGAGCTACGTCCACGTACTGCAGCTCACCGACAACACCTTCATCTCCTCCTTCCGGCACGAGCGTATAGCTACCGTCGGGAAGATCTACACGAGGATGCATATGCAAGATTTAATTGACAGTTTCAATTTAGTTAATTACAACACAACACATGACAACCATGGGTGCATGGTTGACCACATTCACCTAGATAAACACACATTCAGCATACTCTTCCAATAAAGGAACAATATGTGGTTCTTTATTAATTATTCTTTTTGATAGTGACTGTGTACATTTTATGTAAATAAATTAATTTAAAAACTCACCAAACAGCAAGGGTGGTGACACTTAGCTTTTTAGCATGATTTACATCACAAACATAAGGTCATTAAGTGATCAAGGTGATTTTTCCCAATTAAACCTATTATGAAGCTTATTTGGATGCCAAAGCTTTTAATTACAAAATAAATTATAAAAATAGTGGGAGGTGCCATTTAAGCTCTATTTACCTAAATAAGGCCTCTGATCAAAGATTCATATTTAAATGAGCCACAAAACAATTCTACCAAAAACGACATTTCCTAGCTACCAAAATATGAGAAAAGCATAAATAAATAAATAAATAAATAAATAAATAAATAAATAAATAAATAAATAAATAAATAAATAAATAAAGCACTTCTAGAGCCAAACTCACTCCAACATCAACTCTGACCCTCAACAAGCCTAGGAAACTAACAAACACAACAAGAGCCATTTTAAAATTTGAACTAGGCATTTAAATGTAAACCTAAACATAAAACAAGAATAAATAATTCTAACAGAGATAAAATCATGATAAATACAGAAAAGTTGAATCTAGTCATTTCATGATCATAGCTAGAAGTTGAGCACAAAAATCTATTTATATGTTGCTACAAAAATCATTAAGGTAGAAATAGCATAACTGCAAAGTAAATCATATTAAAAGATCTGCTCGATAACTTTGTGCAAATTTTTGTCCAGAGCCTATACATGCCAGTTCTAGGGATATATCCAAAATTCAGCTCCATAGCTTCTCTAGATTTTGAACTACAGCAAATGTGTGCCAAACTGAGTTTGAATTTTCATTCAAAATCTACAAGTCAAATGTATGGTCATGCTTTGTAGAAGTTGTAGATCTAGTCTTACTAAAACCAACAAAATTGGGTTTGCAGTTTTCTGATTTGTCTACGAATTTCTATTACTTTTCTAAGGTGTTGGACCAAGTTGTAAAGAAACTAAGATTACTTTCCTTGCTAACAAGTCCCTGGTTCACAAATCAGTCCCTGGAACTTCACAACCATGCCCTCCGCAGCGGGGCGAGCTCGCTGACGGCGAACCACGGCCGGAGCTGGCAAACAAATGGCGGGGATGTTCGATTGGGCTTACCATGAGCCGATTGGTGGCGGTGGCTTGGCCGGAGTTGGCTCCGGCGAGCGGCGGCGGCGCGGCCGCCTCGGCTCGAATTCCGGTGAGAGCGACGGCAATGCCGGGCAACAAGCGGTTGTGGGAGCTCCAATGGAACCTAGGGGAGGTGCTCGAAGGCTTGGCCGGTGGCGGGAGCTGGCGGAGGAGCAAGCTCGCGGCGGCGGCGGCAATGGCGGGCGGCGGACGGTGCACGCGCGCGGGAGGAATGAGGTGCTGCTTTTATAGGCGGGCGAGGCAGTGGGGATGTGGGAGAGCTTCACCTCGAAGCAAGGTAGGCGAGGGAAGAGAGAGAGCGGCACGGCAGGTGAGGTGCCCGGCAGGCGCGGTGGCGGGGTTCGGCCAGGGCGCGGGCGAGACGGCCACGCGCGGGTGTTGACACCGTTTTTTGGAAAAAACAGGTCAGAAGGGATAAAAAGAGGAAGCCGATGAAAACAATGCAATCGGCCGATTGAAGGAGAAAGAGGGATGGTCAACGGGACTCGCCGATAGTAAAAAATGCTCAACCCTGACAATGGGCCAGCGAGTCGGAGCGATTGGCCGATGGCTAACTAGAAGATCGGCCGATGGGCGTGAAGAAGGCGGTATTCAAAGGGATACGCTGATGGAAAGTATGGTGGAGGCAGGTCAATCTACAATTGGCAACAGGTCAAGAGTCAGTTTTGACTCCTGCGAGAGTCCTTTTCCGTTTTAGTAGTTTTTTGTCTTTAGATGCAAGTAAACATTGCCGTGATCGGCTAGGAGTCGGGGTTGTCCTCAGGACATAAATAGCGACCCTGCGTGGTCGGAAAATCTGTACACACCAATATCAAACAAACCGCCTCCGGGCAAACCCTTTACTTTTACTGCATCTACTTTACAGCATCTACCTTTACAGCATCTACTTTTCGGCGACTTCGCCATTGCGATTTTCTCTTTTTCTACAACACCGTGCTTCGGGTTCGTCGGGCTGCATCAGCTGATCTCCGGCAAGCTTGTGAGTACCGTTTTACCGAATAATCCTAGGTTTTAACCTCTGGGCGCATCGCTGAGGTTTCGTCTAGTTCTTTATTCACCCCTTACCGATATTAGCTAGATCTACAAGTTTTCGTACCAAATTCTTGTGGTTTTAGTTATTATCACCTTTATCCCACTCGATCTAGATCCTATCGGCTTCTAACACCGCAGCCGATTCCGACCTACTCGAGTGCTGACGTCACGATCGGCCAATTCCAGCCGATCCGTTCGTTCACACATCCGCGTTTCGGTCGCTCTCGAGCCGGCCAATCCCGCTTTACCCGTATCGGCCGATTGGCTGGTACACGTGTCGCTGAAAGGCCATCGGTTCTCTAACCGATCCCTAATATTTTCCATTGTCAATCAACAGGTCAGATTGGCTGGCACGCCTCGCTACAGACCGGGGAGTCACGTGTGCCGCGCGAGGAGGTGACGTCCTATTTTCGCGTCAACACACTTTTGGCACGACTGGTGGGACACGAAAAAGTCAACAATGACGAAGACTGGTCCTCATGAAGTCAATCCGGACAACGTCCAACTAATCACCAAGGATCAGCTGAAAGATACAAACAAAGCTGAATTTGAAACTCACATGAGGCATTATGAGGAGCTTTGTCTGGCATCATATGGTCAGACTAAAGGTGGAGTTTTCAAGAAGAATCCTTTGCCAACACCTAAGCAAGTCACCTTCTTAGCCGATCCTGAAGGACTTTAAGATATGTTGACCAAGGCGATGCATCAAACAATGATTGATCAATCCAAGGTTTTCGCCAATACTGTTCAGAATGCTATAATTAATGCACTCAAGCAAGGAGCAGAGGCAGGATATTTGGGGCCTGCATATTTTCAACCAAGGCGAACTCCTCCAATATTCCAGCAAGACCAATCGGCTATACCGCCGATTGATGATCCAACAGTGGGGATCTCACCTTCTCCATAGGTCAATACGGTCACTCCTGGTTCTTCATCGGACTCTCAGCCGATTCAGAACAAAGGTGTTGGGGAAAAAAAGCCAAAGATCCTGCTGTCACCACGCCTGTGGTTCAAACACATGAAGTACAGTCCAATGCCCAAGACCAGGTCTTTCTAGTTCAGAATCAACAAAAATATCCTGCGATGAGAGATCAAGATGGAAGGCTTGCAGGATGGGATTTGCCTCGTGATCACTTTGAGACTAACATCTCAAATTTCTTTGAACCTGTGCCTAAGGAAGTTCCAGAAGTGAAGTACCCACAGTCCTATCAAGCTATGTTTGGGGTACTCCAGGAACTGTACACATGAATGGGGATGGAGTGGAGTTCGTCTACTTCAATCACGGGAGCAAAGCTTTTGAAAGAGTCAAAATCAATCCAGCTCATGCTCATATGGTCATACCAACAGAGAAAAGGACTCCTGTTCTACCTCAGAGACCAACTCCTCAGAGATCGGCTCAACAGCCGATACTTGGGATGCCCATACAGACTGCCCCACTTCAACAGTCAACGACAAAGCAGGCTGTCTTAACCCCGGCTAATACAGTGGCCCATACAAGATCATCGCCTCATCAGCCGATCAACCAAGGGGCAACAGGGCAGCTAGTAGTTCCACAGGTGGATTCTGCGCAATTACTGCAAACACTTCTAAATCAATTGGCTATTTCAAGCCAGTTGAATACACAACAACCAGCCCCATCGGCTAGTCAGCCGATTGGACAGGCTCCACCTGCTACAGGTCATTCAAACACTCAAGGTTCTGCTGAAGCGAAGAGATCAACAGTTCCAGATCTACAGCCAAGAATCTTAGAAGGATGGCCTCTAGAAACTCCAGCTGAGATACAAGCAATTGAGCAAGCATCTGCTGAATTGAAGTCTCATGTGAAGCAGGAGTTGATCGACCACTTCTCGGAGATGCTACTAAAGCAATATGGGATAAAGCCCAAACAGCAGTCCTGCATGTACAGGACACCGTATCCCTCTGGCTATGATCAGATACCATTCCCTCCAAGGTTCAAAGTGCTAGATTTCACCAAGTTCTCTGGACAAGATGAAACATCCACTATGGAGCATATCACTCGATTCATTATCCAATGTGGAGAAGCAGCGAATGTTGATGCACTCAGGATACGCCTGTTCTCTTCATCTCTGTCAGGGCCAGCATTCTCATGGTTCACTTCATTGCCAGCAAATTCCATAATCAAGTGGTCCGATTTGGAACAGCAGTTCCATAACTACTTCTTCTCTGGCATCAATGAGATGAAGATCACTGATCTGACCAGACTCAAGCAAAGGAACGATGAAACAGTAGCTGGATTCATTCAAAGATTCAGAGAAGTCAGAAACAAGTGTTACAGTCTGAACTTGGGAGACAAGCAACTGGCTGACCTAGCTTTCCAAGGTCTCTTACCAACCTTGAGGGAGAAATATGCATCACACGACTTCGAGAGTCTCAGCCAGTTGGTCAGTCGGATGTGTCAGGAAACTGCAAAGTCCTATGAGCCTAGAAGGAACTTTCAGAAGAAGGTGTCTTATGTGGACTACTCTGACTCAGAAGATGAAGACAATATGATAGGGCTCACAGAGTGGGTCAAAGGCAAAAAGACAGTGTCCTGTCCCTTTGGCAAGAAAGAGCCAGAGAAATTCGGCTTTGATATCACTAAGGCTGATAAAATATTTCATCTGTTGCTTCAGCAAGGGCAGATTAAACTCTCCCAGTTCCATACCATACCATCTGCAGAGGAGCTAAAGAGAATGAAGTATTGCAAGTGGCACAATGCAACATCGCATGACACCAATGATTGCAAGATCTTCAGATAGCAGATCCAGTCAGCTATTGAGCAAGGAAGGCTTAAATTTGAAACTCCTGCCAAAGCTGAGAAGCCGATGAAGATTGATCAGCACCCCTTCCCAACTAACACAGTTGAGGTGTCTAGCAAAGACACATCACGAGTTAAGTTGCTGACATCTGATTCGGCTCAAAATAAAGGAGCCGTTGATCCCAAAGTGCAAGTAACCGCTGCCGATGTCAAAGGAAAAGGGTTACTACTTGAAGAGAGAGACTTAAAGCCACGCCGATCTGTCACTTCCCAGATGCTAATCAACAAGTTCCAGGGTCGACGAGAAAAAGCAAAGGGGAGAGAGGAGTGGGCACGGCGCAACGAAGGACATTGGAGATGTCCGTTCTTCAAGTACTGTTGGGAAAAAGGGATCAAGCTGCCGACGGTGGAAAACTGTCCAGAATGCAACGGGGCTTACAATAATAGCAACTCATCCAAAAGGGTTTGCTTTGATGACAGAAGACCTGCAGCCAAGGATCACCGTGAATACGATAATCAACGGGTCTCAGTTCACGATCGGCTGGGGGCCAAAGCCAGCGTCCACGATCGACTGGGGGGCAAGGCCAGTGTTCATGATCGGCTGGGAAGCCGAGTCAATGAGAAGTCAAACAATCGGCTGGAAGAGATGGCCGATTCACTGGTCCCTGATGAATATATCATGTGCCGAGCTCCTGAACATTGACGCACATTGCAACTGGATGATGAAGGGTCAAGCCAAACACGTAAGAACCCCAATCCACAATGGTGTCCAGATGGCTTGACCAAGTCCCAAAAGAGAAGAGTCCAGTGCCTACGTCAGCTAGAACAGCATGAAGAATTAGAGAGGCGTGTGCTGGACAAGAAGAAGGTTCGGTCCAAAGTTTGGTGCCCAAAGCCTAAGCCGATGAAGCAAAGGATGACAAGCCACACGCTGATATAAACATGGTTGTCTTCCTACCAAAAGAGTTCATGGCTCCAATTGATTCGGATTTGTCCGATGAAGAGCTTGGCATGGCTCAGCTGACACTGGAACCTAGACAAGCCGTCTTTGAGAAACCAGAAGATGAGAAGAGACAACACTTGAAGGCTTTGTTTCTCAAGGGATTTGTCAACGGGAAGCCAGTCACCAGGATGCTAGTAGATGGAGGAGCAGCAGTCAATCTGATGCCATACACTATGCTGCACAAGATTGGGAAATCTGATGAAGATTTGACCCAAACCGACATGATGTTGGTGGACTTCGAAGGCAACGTCTCTCCAGCTCAAGGAGCAATCTGCGTGGAGCTCACCATCGGTAGTAAGACCCTTCCGACCGCTTTCTTTGTCATTAAAGGGAGGGGATCCTATAATCTACTGCTGGGTCGGGATTGGATACATGCCAACTGTTGCATACCATCTACAATGCATCAATGCATCATCCAATGGATCGGAGATTCAGTGGAAGTGGTTCAAGGAGAAACCTCCTTGACAGTAGCCGCTACAGAAGCACAAGGGTGGACTTATGATCAAGTGAGCTGCATATCTGGAAAAGCCTGGGATACCAAGTATCTCAAAGTGTCCAATTTTGGACTAAAGCCGGTTCAAGCAGTCGGCTCTGATGACAAGATTTAATGGATCAATTCATTGAAGACGAAGGAAAGCTTGGACATGGGTTTACGTCGGCCGATGAATTAGAAAAGATAGATCTTGGAGATGGAAGCAAACCAAGGCCGACATACATCAGTGCCAAGCTAGAAGAAGAGTACAAGAAAGAATTGATCGCATTACTGAAGGAATTCAAGGATTGCTTTGCTTGGGAATATTATGAGATGCCTGGCTTAGACCGATCCATTGTTAAGCATCGATTGCCCATTAAACCAGGATACCGACCATTTCAGCAGCATCCAAGGCAATGTAATCCGAAGATTTATCCTGATATAAAAGTCGAGATAACAAAGTTACTCGAAGCTGGTTTTATCCGGCAATGTCGATATGCCGAATGGATATCTAATATAGTCCCTGTCTACAAGAAAAACGGCAAACTACGTGTGTGCATTGATTTCAGGGACTTGAACAAAGCAACGCCGATGGATGGATATCCAATGCCAGTAGCCGATGCACTGGTCAATGCTGCTGCAGGACACAAAGTCATCAGCTTCATGGACGGTAATGCTGGGTACAATCAAATATTCATGGCCATAGAGGATATTGCAAAGACTGCTTTTAGGTGCCCCGGTCGTGTAGGATTATACGAATGGATTGTCATGACCTTTGGGTTGAAGAATGCTGGTGCCACATATCAAAGAGCCATGAATTACATATTCCATGAACTCATCGGCAAGATAGTAGAAATCTACATTGATGATGTAGTTGTCAAGTCAAAAAGCTACAAGGAACACTTAGCAGATCTACGAAAAACATTGGAATGCACTAGGAAGCATGGTTTGAAGATGAATCCCAACAAATGTGCTTTCGGTGTTTCAGCTGGTCAGTTCTTGGGTTTCTTAATACACGAAAGAGGAATCGAAGTGGGCCAGAAGTCGATCAGTGCGATTGACAATATAAAAGCACCATCAAACAAGAAAGAGCTTCAGTCATTAATTGGCAAGATCAATTTTATTAGAAGATTTATATCTAATCTGTCGGAAAGGATCCAACCATTTACACCTCTATTGAAGCTCAAGGCCGATCAGAAATTCGTGTGGGGGAGAGAAACAGCAGAAGGCTCTAGATAATGTCAAGCAGTACTTAAAATCTCCTCCCATCTTAATGCCCCCTCAAGATAACAAGCCGTTCAAATTATACTTATCGGCTAATGAGCGGGCTATTAGATCGGCCCTTGTGTAAGAGTTTGAAGGAAAATAGCGAGTTGTATATTTCGTGAGTAGAAGACTCTTGGATGCAGAAACAAGATATTCGGCGGTAGAAAGGCTATGCTTGTGCTTATATTTCTCGTGCACGAAGTTGAGGCCCTACCTATTAACTGCCGAATGCACTGTGGTGTGCAAGGATGATGTGGTCAAATATATGTTGTCATTACCTATCTTGAAGGGCAGGATCGGAAAATGGATCTTAGCTTTGTCAGAATTTGATTTGACCTATCAATCGGCCAAAGCAATCAAAGGGCAAGTAATGGCCGATCTGGTAACTCAGCATTGTGGACCTGAAGTTGTAGTTGTAGAACCTATTCCATGGACTATGTTCTTTGATGGATCATCATGTGGAGTAGGAGCTGGGATCAGAATCGTCCTCATCTCACCTCAAGGAGCAAATTATGAATTTTCCATCCCAATTGAGAAGACTTCGACAAACAATCAAGCTGAGTACCAGGCAGTGTTAAAAGGGATAAAGCTACTACGAGAAGTCAATGCTGAAGTTGTTGAGATATTTGGAGATTCTCAACTCGTGATAAATCAGTTGGCAGGGGAATATGAATGCAAAGATGACATATTAAGGGTTTATCATGAAGAATGTCTTTAGCTACTCCGAGAATTCAAGATAGTAAAACTTGAACATATCCCTAAGTGTCATAATAGTGAAGCTAATCGGCTGGCCCAAGGGGCATCAGGATATCGGCCGATTCTGACTATGGAATTATCAGCTGAAGATTGGAGGAAAGAAATAATAAATTATCTGAAAGATCGATCCAAGAAGGTTGACAAACAACTGAGGTACAGGGCCATTAAGTATGTTCTGCTGGAAGATGAGCTGTATTATCGTACCATCGATGGAGTTCTGCTCAAATGTCTCAGTGAAGAAGAAGCTAAAATTTTAATGGGAGAGATTCACGAGGGAGTCTGTGGAGCTCATCAATCAGCATTCAAGATGAAGTGGATGATCAGAAACAATATTATTATTGGCCAACGATATTGGAAGATTGCTTCAAGTATTACAAAGGATGCCAAGAGTGTCAGAAGTTTGGAAGCATTGAAAGGGTTCCGGCATCAGCAATGAACCCGATAATCAAACCATGGCCGTTCAGAGGTTGGGCAATTGATTTGATCGGACAGATATATCCACCATCAAGCAAAGGTCATAAATTCGTGCTGGTGGCTACGGATTATTTCACAAAGTGGGTTGAAGCCATCCCAATCAAGACTGTAACAACAGGCAATATGATTGATTTTGTCAATGAGCATATTGTCTATCAGTTTGGTATACCTCAAACTATTACAACCGATCAAGGAAGTCAATTCACCTCAGGGGAGTTTGAAGAATATGCAAATTCTTTGGGGATCAAACTGTTAAACTCATCTCCCTATTATACTCAAGCGAATGGACAGGCAGAGGCAGCAAACAAGGGCATCATCAAATTGATCAAACGCAAGATTGATGAAAGTCCTAAGCGATGGCATACGGTCCTTAATGAAGCACTATGGGCATACAGGATGGCATGCCACGGAGTGACCAAGGTATCACCATATCAACTGGTGTATGGTCATGATGCTGTACTACCTTGGGAACTGAGAGCCGGATCCAGGAGAACTTCTTTACAAGACCAGCTATCGGCCGATGATTATTCAGCTATGATGAAGGAGGAATTAGAAGATCTTGCTGGTAATCGGCTGAGAGCTTTGGAGAGTATTGAAACGAACAAAAGAAGGATAGCCAGGTGGTATGATAAGAAAGTCAAAATTAAAGAGTTTGCCGAAGGAGATTTGGTTTGGAAACTCATATTGCCAATCGGCTCTAGAGATCCTAAATACGGGAAGTGGTCACCAACTTGGGAAGGGCCATATCGGATCAGCCAATACGTACCTGGCAATGCATATATTTTAGAGACATTGGAAGGAGTCTGAAAGTGGCCGATTACAACCGATTGAAAATGAGATCTTCTCTAGCAGAGGAAAGCCGAAATCTTCTAAGCATGTTCGGTTTACAGTTATGGCCGATGTACAAATCGCCCTTAGAACAATATATATATATATATAGGGAGAGTATACTCCGTGATCGGCCATAGAATAGCTTATTTTATGACCGGGCCAACCCACTGACCTGAGGAGTGCGTCCTGCTTTATGAGATGCTGAAGGCACGCCACTATTTAATTAGTGCTAATTAATGGAGTCAAGCTGTGCAAGAGAGGCATTTACTGTGGCCTGCTCCCGTGCGTGCGTCGGGCTTCCGTAGAAAAAGGCGACGCATATTTACTCCCAGTTCGTGATTACCGTTGCCGTTACTATTAACTAGCCATGCCTGCTCTTTGTTTTGGTTACGAGAAAACATGAGTTACTGTCTTCTCCATGCGCACATGCAAGAGCAAAACACATTATGAGAATTGGTAATCATAAATATATGTGGTAATTTGGTTGGCAAGTTATCACTAGTTGTCAAATTCTTCTGGTAATCCGTTACTATAATGTCATGACCAATTTACCATGGAGATAATTTGAATAGTGAATTACCAAACATAGGCATTCTGACAAGATCCATTTAGAGGGTTAGTTACAAAAATTTAGTTACAAAATTTAGTAAATGAATTACTTTGATGCCCTGCTACACATGGACATTCCGACAAGATTATACCATAGTATCTAGTAAATCATTTACAAGAATTTTTTAAACAATTTACTAGATTCCATGCATGTCCTTGTATATTTTTTAGATAATGGATATCAAATCCGGCCTCTACATCCAGAGATGTACACAGCCAAAAGTTACAAAAGGAGAGAAAAAACAAAAGAGAGAAAAACCACAGTCTTAAACATCGACCAGGACAAAATAGCAAAACGAAAAAAATTCTTCGATCCTCTATTTGATTAACAAGAGAACGTCCTTGGCTTTCTCTTCACACCGCAGCTGAGTCTCGAATGCCGTACTGCAGGAGGTCAGGAAGGCTTTCGCAAGGAAGGAAATTACAGCGACGCCTCCAAGGGGGAATATGACGCCGAATTCGTCATCGCCGCCGGCCCAGAGCCAGCCAGGCAGGGTTTTCACCCGTAATCCAAGTTCCTGCAAAAGCACATTCAAGCCGAACCTGCAGACGACGATATGCCGGAAATGATCGGCAGAGTCATCAACAGCTGCAGCGAGGCAACCTTTGATGTGGACGGCAGATGATCCGAGCACGGTGTCCTTTTGAAGTGGACGTCGAAGCCAGCTTGCGGCTGCCTGGGAGCAGCGTGGCAGATGCTCAGGGATCTAAATGTGACCCCCAAACGCCGCCATTCGCTGTTGCAAAAGGTCCCTCTGGCCAACGCATTAGGGTAGGCGCCGACGGCCGGTGGAGGGGCCTCGCGAGGTGGAAATCCGCGACAAGCCCACCGTACCGCCGCCGCCGCTCGGCGTCGCCGTTCCGTGGCCGGATCCGGGGGGCAGGGGGCGTGGATTCGCGCTCCTAGACCCCCAGCTAGCGCGCCGCCACCGCCGGTGGCCGGCCTAGAAGCAGCCGGTCGTCACCAGGGCCGGTGGTCGGTAGGAGCTGAGGTTCCTCGCGCCGCGGCGCCCTCCCACCGCTGGATCAAGGCCGGAAATCACCGGATCCAGTGGCGGAGGGCATGGATCCACGCTCCCAAGACCGCTGCCCGTCGCCTGACATCGTCATCTTCAGGCGCCCTGACTTTTGTTCACGGGAGAGGAGGTGGAGAGAGGGGTGGGAGGAAAGAGTGAGAGGGACGGGAAGGAGAGCGGGGGCCGCCGCCGCCGGCGATGGTGGCAGCGGCGGCCCGGCCGGCGAGGTTGGAGGGAAGCCTTCTGGCGGCGCGGAGGGGAGCCTCTCGAGATCTCTATCCTTCCGTCGCTCCCCTGTATATGATTTACTATAATCAATTATAAGATTATGCCCCTGTATGTGGTTAATCATTGACAAGAATTACTGTCTAGATCCGTTCGGTTTTCCTGTAACTAATTTATGGTAAATGCTAAATGGTTCTCGTGTCAATATAGTAAATCGACACAGTAAATGGAACTCAGAAAAAGCGTGACGTCGGTAGCACAAATAACAAAGCCATGGTTTCTTAACTTCTCCTAAATTGTACTCCCTCCGTCCCACAAAGACCGTTCGTTTAGAAAATTTAAGACGTGCTAGTAGTTGTGACAAATGACCTTGTTGCCCCCTAATTAATCATGTATTGGAACATGAAAAGAGACATCAAATAAGCATTTCATTGGCTCTATGTGTTTCTCAATGCAATATTTCCTTGGTACTTAGTGTTAGTTTAATGAGAAGAGCATTTAATACGAGCTAAAAGAACACTCTTTGTGGGACAAATTTTGAAAGCTATATAAACAGTCTTTGCGGGACGGAGGGAGTAACTATTTTGCGCATGCACGTGTAGGCTACAACACATTATAGTCCGTGCATCAGTCCCGCATGCAAGTGTGACGATCATCTTTTGTTTAGTTGTACATGCAGCAATTACGGACTGGAATCACGGTTCCCTCGGCTCTCTCTCCTATTAGTCTTCTACATCACGGCAATTAAAGCGAGCAGGGACGTGCCTAGCGGGAGCTCAGTCAGGGTTTGGTCCGGCCATAGAATAAGCTATTCTATGGCCGGCCATAGAGTACACGTTCAATATATATATATATATATGTTTTCTCTCATCTTCAATTACAATAGTGACATTACAACGCATATCTGAAAGAATACATTGGGAGGGCAAACTTGAGTAATTCATTACAGATCGATTACATTGGTCATCACTGGATAAGTGATGGGGACGAAGAAAGAGAAAAACAAAAAAACATAGATTTGACGAAGATGAATCACCAGATGCGGTAACTCTCCCCGTCAAATTTGTTGGGAAAGAAGACATATGGTTGTTCTTCTTTCCGCAACGCCCAGGGATGACCTCCACCATCCTCCACCAGCTGATGCACCTAAGTTGCATCACAAGGATTCTTCTAGCTATTGGACCTCCTGACTTCACAAAAGGAGACTAGAGAGAGGAGCATTTTCTAGGCTATTTCACAAGAATTCTTCTAGCCATCTTGAGTCAGAGGAGGAGGAAGGAATAAAAGAGCAAGAGTCTAAAGTTTGCTGGGCCTATATCTCGAACCATGGTTGAAGAGGTGTGGTCTCCGTAAGGGGGTAAGGATGGTTATTTATAGCTAGTACACCGGAAGAGATAAAGATGAGGGGGTCAGAAAAAACGGAAACTGAAGATGCTGGATCCGATAAAAAGGGAAACAGATAACCCGTGAATGGCTCAGTTTCCAAAAGATGATTGATTCAGGAGAACCGCCCCCAAATAAAAGATGGCATGCGTACACTCAAACGGTGGGGAATCTCTCTGACGCGTCCACAAACTGCAGAGCATGGATCACAGAAATCTTCTGCTCAATATTACAGACAGAGTCTACTAGCTCACTAGCAGTACTCAGGAGGAATGCTATTTTGAGCTAAAGTCTGTCAACGGCCAGTGATAATCATCGATGCTCACAGAGTTTTCCAGGGGAAGATGCCTCTCATACCCATAAGACTGAAAAGAGCTAACACCTACATCAGGAAAAACCTAAGGACGAAAAGAGATACAAAGAACCCCCGGGTAAAAGGATGAGTTTTATAGGGAAGAGGAACAAAAGAGCCAAAGTGTCACATGGTAAACAACCTTGAAGAAAGTCAGATAGAAAGGACAAGGCGTTATCAATGGAGATTGATCATGTCAATCACACAAAGAGATTTGACCATTATTCAGAAGATATCAAGTGAATTTCGGAGCAAAAGGATCATTTATTCCGAAACTAGAGGGCATGTGTTGACACCGTTTTTTGGAAAAAACAGGTCAGAAGGGATAAAAAGAGGAAGCCGATGAAAACAGAGTGCAATCGGCCGATTGAAGGAGAAAGAGGGATGGTCAACGGGACTCGCCGATAGTCAAAAATGCTCAACCCTGACAATGGGCCAGCGAGTCGGAGCAATCGGCTGATGGCTAACTAGAAGATCGGCCGATGGGCGTGAAGAAGGCGGTATTCAAAGGGATACGCCGATGGAAAGCATGGTGGAGGCGGGTCAATCTACAATTGGCAACGGGTCAAGAGTCAGTTTTGACTCCTGCGAGAGTCCTTTTCCGTTTTAGTAGTTTTTTGGCTTTAGATGCAAGTAAATATTGCCGTGATCGGCTAGGAGTCGGGGTTGTCCTCAGGACATAAATAGCGACCCTGCGTGGTCGGAAAATCTGTACACACCAATATCAAACAAACCGCCTCCGGGCAAACCCTTTACTTTTACTGCATCTACTTTACAGCATCTACCTTTACAACATCTACTTTTCGGCGACTTCGCCATTGCGATTTTCTCTTTTTCTACAACGCCGTGCTTCGGGTTCATCGGGCTGCATCAGCTGATCTCCGGCAAGCTTGTGAGTACTGTTTTACCGAATAATCCTAGGCTTTAACCTCCGGGCGCATCGCTGAGGTTTCGTCTAGTTCTTTATTCACCCCTTACCGATATTAGCTAGATCTACAAGTTTTCATACCAAATTCTTGTGGTTTTAGTTATTATCACCTTTATCCCACTCGATCTAGATCCTATCGGCTTCTAACACCGCAGCCGATTCCGACCTACTCGAGTGCTGACGTCACGATCGGCCAATTCCAGCCGATCCGTTCGTTCACACATCCGCGTTTCGGTCGCTCTCGAGCCGGCCGATCCCGCTTTATCCGTATCGGCCGATTGGCTGGTACACGTGTCGCTGAAAGGCCATCGGTTCTCTAGCTGATCCCTAATATTTTCCATTGTCAATCAACAGGTCAGATTGGCTGGCACGCCTCGCTACAGACCGGGGAGTCACGTGTGCTGCGCGCGGAGGTGACGTCCTATTTTCACGTCAACAGCGGGGAGCGCGTCCCCTAGCGGATTCTTGCTCGGGCGGCGCGCGGGCGCGATGATGGCTTGCCTCGGGCGGCGTCCGACCGGCAGGGGGGTCCGGACGCCAAGGCCAGGGCGGCGTACGCCGGCAGCCGCGTGGCGTCGCGGGCGCGACGCGCCAGCGCGTGGGCGCGGTCCAGGGCGCCGGGATGCCAATTCAAAATCAACTTGCCCGTGTTTGACTGCCTCAAACTTAAATTTTTCAAATGCAACTTCAAAACCGCCAAAAAGCAAAGTTGTAGAGGGGCTATAGGAGAGCAACTTTTGTGCATGTCGACCTAGGTTTTGAGCAATGGTTTGAGCATGAATTGCAGGCAAAGTTGCTGACGTCCATGGCGCTAATGAATAGTGAATTTGAGTTTGACTTGGATTTTTGAACCATTTCCTCTCCGAATTTGAAATGCCACTCTAAAGATGGAATGTGTCCCATGAAATTCTGCACAACTTTTATATTGTCCAAGTTTTGAGTATTTAAACAAATTTTGGAGAACATGGCCAAAGTCCCAGGACAAGGTGTGGGCACTAAGGGGTTTGACCACTTTGACTAGGGTTTTGACCATGGCAATGGGTGTTGACTTGCTTAAGATGTTCGTGGGTGATTGTTGGCTAGGTTTTCAAGGTGATGACCCAGGTTGACCAAGATTTGACTAGAGTCAACGGGTTTGACTCGTTTGATTCGGTCATTAGCACTAATGATGCTAATTAAAAACCTGGGATGTCGCAGTGACCAAGTCGTAAATGCCATAAATAAGATTCCGAGCATGCATTCCTATCAACTGTATTCCTAACTATAGAGGTATCTTCACCAACTAAGCAATCAGTGTTGCCATCTTCTAATAAGTCATCAAGAAAATAAAGGCCATCTTGACGGACACCAGTATGCACTAATTTCCCATTGAGCAATATTTTAACTCTTCCTGTTCCAAATAGAATATCATAACCAACAGATTCCAACTGAGAGACGGATACTAAATTCCTTCTCATGCTGGGTGAATATAAAGTGTCGTTTAACAATAACTTTCCTCCACCAGGGAGTTTTAGGACATAATTTCCAATTCCAAGTATATCGGCTCTAGCATTAGTGCCTAAGTAGACATATCTATTTCCTCTTGGAATTGTTTGCATGGAAGTAAAAGATTTATGATCTCTAGCAATATGTGATGTAGAACCAGAATCGACAACCCAACTATTTGGAGAAGTAGTAGTAAATAAAGATTCAGTGCATACAAAAACACTTTGCATACCTCCATCTGCAGGGTTGCCTTTAGGATCATCATGATGGTTTTCTTGCTTCTTTTTCTCATTGTGCTTCCTCTTCTTCCTGCAGTCAGCTCTAAAATGCCCATACTGACCACAGTTGTGACAAGCGAAATCCCTTTTGTTCTTGTCATTCCTCTGAGATGAGTCATGATTTCCACGATCATCACGATCACGTTTCCTGTTAAGCTTGTCTCTTAAATCCACTTTATATTTCTTCTTTTGCCAATTCCTTTTATTTGCATTGTACCTTTCCTCTCCAAGGTGCAACTCTGAATTATTTGAGTTTATTTCCTTTCCTTGGGAGAGTTTTCTATCTTCCTCCATAACCAAGTGATGCCTTAGGTTGCACATATTAAGTGCACGCTCAGAATGACAAAATGACATTTTAAATTGTTCCCATGAATTGGGCAAAGAGTTCAGAACAACCATAACTTGCACTTCTTCTTGAAAAGGATACACAACAATTTTTAATTCCTCTGCTAAAACACAAAGTTTATTGATATGCTCATTAACAGAACCACCCTCGCCCATCTTGGTGGAGAGAAAACGATTAACAAGGCTGAGCACCTTTACGAGAGATACATCACCAAAATCCTTTTCCAGTTTGCCTAATATTTTTCGAGCAACCTGTTCACTCTCATACTCAGCAGCTAAAGAATCTGTCATAGATCCCAACATAAATACGCGAGCCCTTTTGTTATCTTTAGCCCAACTTTCATATTCTATCAAATAATCTTTCTTTTCCTCATCAGTGGCATCATCCTTAGGCTTTTCCGGTTCAGGCACATCAATGACATAATCAATATTCTCAACAGTAAGCAGATACATGATTTTCCGTTTCCAAACCGTGAAATTAGAACCATCTAACTTGCAGGATTTGAGCAGCTCAGAAAATACACTATTAGATGTCATTGCGAGTGGTGATGAGTTACCGGAAAATGTCTCGAGGCCGAAACAGAATGATTAAATGAATCTGCCCTTGTGAAGCCCCCACGTTTCAGCTCCTTCCCTGATCTTCACTGCTGGGTGACGAGCACTAGCACGCAGCACGCAGCACGCAGCCACGCACACGTACAGCCGTACAGGAGCTTCTTCCAATCTTCACGAGTGCGGCAGACCAGCAGTAGCACAGATCAAAAAAATCGTGCTAAAACTTCCTCGATTTACGTGTGCACGGTAGGAGCGCGGGATGAAACACGCGCTCCAGCTTCCACGCAAAAATCGAGTTGCGATGGCAACGGGATGTACGCGACACCACGAACGGAGAGGCGACGGCGGCACAAAGCGGAGGAGATGCACCACGCCAACAGATTGAAAAACACAGTGGCGGCGGCGGCAGAGTTTTTTCATGGAGCTAGGGTTGACCACGTGAGTTTGCTGCGGAATTACGTGGATACCGGCTCGGATGCCAATGTTGGAAATTGTGGGCTATGTGGTCTACCCTCTATTCCTCTGCCTTATCCGTGGTGCCGCTCACAATGCATGATGAGGCTAGAGGGTAGGGACCTATTTATAGACTCCACTTCCAGGTATTACAAATATTCCACCCGTATTCCGGAGAATCCGTGACTCCTGAACCATGTCACCAACCATGATCAAACATGTCAGTTTAGCGAGTCTAAAATATATATCAGTCCCTAGCACACATGTGTGAGTCATGTGCCATGATCTGTTGTATATATGAGATCAATTCCAATCTATCATGTGGATTAACAGCCTGCAGAGCCGATCCTGCAAAACAAACCCAGCTCTTCCGTCGTGCTGCACCCGGGTCATACATGTACGTACATAATAAACATTCCAGTAGAGTCGATCTCAACTTGTTCCTCTAATGTGTTCCAGCACAAACGTCCTCGGCACCTCAAGTACAAATTCCTCGAGTTAGATCCCACATCAATAAGTCCTTTGCCCTTGTCCTTGTCCTCCACCTCTTGCGCCTTGCCCTTGCCCTTGTCCTCCACCTCTTGCGCCTTGGTAGCAAGTGTCTTTATCGCCTCCCATTGAAATTTGGTAGCCGCATCCACCATTTCCTCTACATTGTTGCTACTCTTTTTTTGTGTTGTAAATTTCGACAATTCTCTCACAAGAGCTTTCATTGCCTGCAATTGCGCCATTTTTGCCTCAATTCTAGCCAACTTCAAATTAATCCCTCTTTTCTTTGCCTCCGCCATTTGGAACCACTCGGCTATGGAATCCTTAGCAAATATCCTAGATGGATCAAACTCACTCCAATCACGGCGCCACTTTTCCCTCATGTTACGCACGCATGTCCCTCTTCTCTCCTCCTCTTCCTCCTCCCTCAACCTCTTCCTCCTTCTCTCATCCGCACTTAGTGGTGGTGGATAGTTCATCCTATTCCGCCTCCAAAATTCAATGAGGCCCTCTCTAATGCTCTCTCCAACACTAGTTTGTGAACATCCCTTCTCTCTAGCAAGTTTATCCTTAGCAATTGGTCCAAACAACTCTTTATCCGATGGAATTGGGACATCATATTTTTCTCTTAATTTATTTTTCCTCTTGGCTGTTTCCTTGATTTTCAAATACCCCGAACATTGCCCCAAATGTATACGGAGTGCTTCCCTCCCTGCAAAGCTCTCCCAATCACATGTTCTCCCCTCCTAAAAAAATTAATGTCAAATTTTAGGCAACGTAACCATTTAAATTGTCACAGCACATGGATACAAAGTTAGGAAAGTGACTTTACCCAATAATCTCTATATGAGTTACCACAATACCATCCATATCCAAAATCAGATGGAACCACACCCTTTCGAGCGAGTATCCCACACTTGCAACGAGGCCTATAAGGCTCATCACATGGCCATGGCTTCTCCCCACTCTCGAATGCTTGCACGTCTTCTTCTGACGGCCAATGAGACTTTGGACCGTATATGTCCTCCTGAAAATCACATAGGGGCCATCCATCCTACACAACAAATTCAATGAGACCTCTATATGTCAAAATATCGACCACAATGAAGTTGTCGGGAAGAGCAATGATGCTTACATGTGTTCTTTGCTTGCACCGAAAGAAGGGCGTGAATTTGTCGGGAAGGTCAAGATCAGGAAGTTGCAACTTGCTTGGCCTCCCACAATGACACAATGGAGGGTTGCAAACACGCTTGCATCCTGCCTCTTGTTTTTCTTGGAATGTCATTTGTGGTGGATTTGGTGGTGGTGGCACCCACCGTCTGAACTCATGATAGGGTTGCACCACCGATTCTAGCCACGGAAATAATCGGATCCTAGGGTCAAATTTTTCCGGTCCATCAATCCACTGGTGGAAAAAGCAAGGTGCCATGTTGTATTGACTTGGGCCGCCATCTTCATTTAGTATCCACTTTCTTGCACATGTGTAGAACGCCCTTCCAGCTGTTGCCTCATCCCTTGATTGCTTCATTTGAGCTGGAATGCCACAATGACACATAGGAACCGGAAGAGGCGGTGGGACGGGAGCATCAGGCCTGCCTCTGCTCGCTGCCATTGGCCTGAAAAAACATAAAATTGCATCAGATTTTTTATACAAAAGGAAAGGACAACAATATTATTTACATAATTAAGAAATAAAGACATGAATTCCTAAGTAGCTACCGTATGCCTGCCCCCACTAGATTGTTTATGTCGTTCCTTCCGATGACCCTCCTCATGGCAGACACTACATCGGTTCTTCGACTTTTCTTGGTCAAACTCCCCGGCACCGTAAATATCCCTATCGTATCCACTTGTTTGGTCCATCTCATTGCGTAATCGCTTTTTCTTCCTCCTTCCGACACTCGTTTTCTTCTTCTCGTCATCTGGTATGTAGTCAGGACCATTGTACTCGGGCCAATGTGTCTCGTCTAGTATTGGCTCAAAACGAGCCGCCCATGTCTTCAATATTGTTTCCTTAGAATATAATTGCGTCGTGTACGCTGGTGCTAGCCAAGACACCCCTCTAACAGTACATGCGGCCATCATATGAGAGCATGGAACATGTAGCAATTGAGGTATACAACAAGTGCAATTCACTCCTGAGAGGTCCACCTTATATATGCGTCCGCCCGTCATCTCACCTCCAACATTCAAAGCGGAAGCTGTCCTCACTGAGTACACATACAATGTGGGATCGAACAACTCAGCTCTCATGCTCGCAGCTTTCAAACCTTGTTCGGTTAAGTGCTTCTTTGCGGCTTTACCAAAAGTATTTACACCACGTAACCCCATATCTATGTGGTCTCTTACTTTTTTCCACCTATGCACAAAATATGAATTGATCTTGTAGAATGTGTACTCCACAATAGCCGATCCTGCAAAACAAACCCAGCTCTTCCATCGTGCTGCACCCGGGTCATACATGTACGTACATAATAAACATTCCAGTAGAGTCGATCTCAACTTGTTCCTCTACTGTGTTCCAGCACAAACATCCTCGGCACCTCGAGTACAAATTCCTCGAGTTAGATCCCACATCAATAAGTCCTTTATCACACGCATCAATAAATAATTCCACATTGAGGTGAATATATGATAACAATAATAAATGATATAAATATAAATGTTGATAGCCATATAATAATTCCAACAGAAGTTACTCTTGTGAAGCCGATCGACCATTCACATTCAGTAGGGCAATAGGCTGCAAAAGATGACAGTAACTTTTGGGTATTCAGTCATAGTCAAGGATAGCCAAGGAGTTGTACCAGATGGCCACAAACATGCACAAAGTTTTACATCTATCAGCGCACGATTATGGTGTTGTAGTGCGATGCATCTCATGCCAACATGTACTTTTCTAAATCTTCGACAAGAAGATTCAAATTTCTTTTTTTTGTCTCAAATGTTGAATTAGCTCATCTGAATTCACTGGCAGTTATGCACTCTTGGTTTGGCGAATTTTTTTATTTTTTAACCCTTTTTAATCTAATTTTTTAAAAATAACCCGTCCCCAACTAAATTTGCAAAAAGTAGCCCTTTTGGTCGCGCCAGGGCATGTGGCGCGACTGAGCCGCCACGTCGGCCGGGCGCGCGCCGGCAGCTACTGAGGTGGAGGGGTGAGTCGCGCCACATGCTCTGGCGCGACTCAGTCATGCCAGGCGGCGTGGCGCGACTCACCAGTTATACCCGGGGCCGCCGGGCCCCCTTCTTTCTTCCTCCTCCTTTCCTTCTCCCAACCCGAGCTCCCTCCTTCTCCCCATGGCGTCGCCCCCCTCCGCCCCCTCTAGATCCGGCGCATCCCTTAGGGGATTCAACTCCTCCACCGGTGGAAATCACTCCTTAGCGGTACCTCCTTCACTTTAACCGAGTAGTTTTTGTTGATTCGGTTGGTATTCTAGGGTTTACTCATTGCTAGGGTTTGTTGAATATGGGGCTCCAATGGTGGATTGAGTACGAATCGGACACCGTTAGTTGTCTTGTATCGATGCATTGAATCATTGTAACACCGATCTATCGTGTAGTTTGCAATGCATGTTTCGGTTTCAATGGATTTGTATGGTGTAGATGTTCACTATGAACAAATGAATGCTCATGTTTTATTGTCACTACCTTCGAGTAGTAGTAGTATTTCTTTATTTACCTATAATGTATGAACAAAATAATGTAGGCTCATGTTGACTATGAACAAATGATTTGAGTAGTATTTTCACTAGCATTTTTTATTTACCTTTGAGTAGTAGTATTTATTTTTTCACTAACTTGGAGAGCATGTGTAAATGAAATGTAGGTTAGTGTTTAGCCTATTGAAATGCAAGTTATTAAATCAATGCTCATATGCTCATTTATGTAATTAAAATTGTAGTACAAGATTTAGAATTAGTAGTTAATTTTGTATTTTACTCATGAGTGGGTTGTAAATTCTTTTGCTTGTATGATGGTACTAGCTTTAGTCATGACTTAGTAGTTTTTTTCACTAGTAATTTTTTCACTAGGTGTATGTATGTTGGAGATAGTAGTATGTATGTTGGAGATAGTAGTGCTCATCTAGTAGTATTTTCTTCACTAGTTGTATGTATGTTGAAGATAGTAGTATCTTGGTGCTCATCTAGTAGTATTTTCTTCACTAGCTTTTCTTATGAATTTTAATTTTACTTCACATATGCATGCAATTGTTTAGGTGGGTTATAAATTTTGTTTTCTTTATTTAGGACCATGGTGCAACAACAACAGTACCACCCACGGTATCCACTCCTTGAGAAGTACTATGATGACAATCACCGTGGGAGGAAGCTTGAAGAGCGTTTGGAGGTAGGATGAGAATCACTTGTTAATTTTGTGATGGATGGATTGAAATTGGATTGTCATATACTAATCATGTGTTGTCAACGTTGATATTTGTTTGCAGGTTTTGAAGCCTTTACGACCCCGCACTCACACTCCTCTACAATGGGATGATAGATACACACCTTTCCTTCGCCGAGCGGGTTTCCTCCTGCTTGCCACATTGATCAAGACGGGGCTGCCGAAGATGGATAATGCTGCTTTGACAGCGCTAGTGGACCGGTGGAGGCCCGAGACACATAGCTTCCAGCTTCCCTGTGGTGAGATGACTATCACACTTGAGGATGTCGCCATGCTGTTTGGCCTTCGTGTTGACGGGTATGCTGTGACTGGTCACATAAATCCACAAGGATGGAGGGACCTTGTTGAGGGATTGCTAGGAGTACGGCCAGATGAACCACAAGAAGGTGTGAAGGATAGGAAAACCACTGGAGTGAATTCGTCTTGGTTGGCCCAACACTTTGGTCATCGCCCACCGCCACATGCTAATGCCCTTCAGATTGAGATGCATGCTCGTGCATGGTTGTGGCATATGGTGGGTGGATTTCTTTTTTCTGATTCTAGCGGGAATACCATATCTTGGATGTGGATACCAATGATCGGGCAAGAATGGGATGGCATTGCAAGTTATAGCTGGGTGAGTGCAACTCTTGCATGGTTGTATCGGCAGATGTGTGATGCATGCAGGAGAAGTGGTCCTATTGCTAATCTTGGCGGGTGTGTTTACCTTCTCCAGTTGTGGATGTGGGAGCGGCTTCCAATTGGTCGGCCAGAGCGCTACGCATTTGGTGTACGTAATTTGCATCTCAAATATTCTTAAGCATTTGTCCTTTGAGTTCTTATTTAGATTTGGTACTATGTTGCAGGAATTGCCATATGACGGCGAGGTTCCCTTGGCCACTGTCGGGTATCTTTGGACCAACATTGCAAGGGTCCATGGGAACCCAGGACGGCGCTACACAGACTACACCAACGGCCTGGACTGCCTTCGACCAAGTCATGTAAGTGATATACTTCACCACTACTACTTTCTTTGCTAAGGACTGTTTATCTAGGTTACAACATTTGCTTAGACAAATCAATATGTATATCTAGGTTACTTGGCGGCCATATGCAAGGGATGAGGTTGTTCAGGGAGAATTTAGCCCAATGTGCACAATTGATGAAGATTATTGGCGTAACATTTGCCCTCTTATTTGCTTCTATGTTGTGGAGTACCATCTGCCACATAGAGTGGCACGACAATTTGGTCATCTTCAAACCTACCCTCCAGAGTATTACAACACCAGCCACAACCTCCATGAGTACGTATTTTTCATATGTTGCATACCCTTCAAATTGTTGGTTTTCTTAGAAATTACTCACTATGTTGTTTATTTACTATGTAAATGCAGAACTGACCGTCACAAGCAAAGAGGTGCCAAGAATTGGCTGGAGCATCACATCCACGCGGTCAATGCATGGAATGCGAGAGCCAACAACATAGTGGGTGGGGGGCCACAACACCGTGATGGTCTGTTCAATCAGTACTTGGATTGGCTAAAACAAAACACCCGCTTAAAGCTAAGGGTTGCAATGGATCAAGAGTATATTGAGGATCTACCTTCTGATCCGGAAGATGTTTTCCCCGAGTACGACGAAATCACTAGAAGTGGGAGGCAGCCAGAGCGTGGTCCCTTCGAGGATTATATTGTAAGTGATGACACTCATGTCACTAATTTGAAGTCTCACTTGGTATTGTGACATAATGTTAATTTATTAACCACATATAGGGGCAACAACTCGGAAGATTTGCTAATGAGGCTGAGCAAGCTTTGGCTGTCCCGATAGGATCTCCGGAGGAGGCGGGTGTGTTGAGGGGTTTTGTGCAGGTAATATCCTTTTTGCCTGCTATTCTCTGACTGCTAGTTATGGATGCATGCTCAATTTTTTTATGGTGCTTTACAGAGGATCAGACGGGGATGTAGGAAAGCGGCGTTCAAGTTGAATTGCTTGGCATGACCGGCACCGGGACCCGAACATGATGTTGGACCTTCACACTCCGCACAAAGATCCACGAGACGAGCACAAAGTGCATCAACTTCAGGTGTGTGGCCTTGATAGTTGTAGGTTTCTCTTTTTTTTAATATTGTTGACGACATCAATGATGCATATATGGTTGTTGTAGGAGGATCTCGTCATCGTTGTGCACCGGGGATTGTAATTAGATCCCCTCCACGTACCCTAGAGCCGGATACTGACTCTGAGACCAGTGTAGACGACGAGGAGGGAGACCCTTCTTTCGGTCCAACTGTGATTGGGTCCTCTCAACTTGTGGGCGCTCCTCTTGGCACACAAGAAACTCCCCCAAACCGGCGGGGGAGGCGGGAGCGTGCGGATGTGGGCAGCCAAAATGTCGTTGACGCGCAGCCTGGGCGGGTTCGAAAGGCGAAGAAAATCTACACTCCGAATCCTTAGGCTTGTGCTCGGTTTGATATGTTGAACGTTCCTTTAGGCTTGTGGTCGAACTATGTCAGGATGTGCATTATGATCAAACTATGTGGCTTGTGATCGAACTATGTAGGCTTGTGGCTTGTGGTCGAACTTTGTAGATGGGCTTGTGATCGAACTATGTAGGTTTGTGGCTTGTTGTCGAACTATCTAGGCGGGGAATCGAATCGAACTATGTCGGCTTGTGATCGATGTATATATGTGTTAAATTATGTGTGAATTTGTGTTTCTTAATCATGTGAAATATTTGTGGTCGAACTCTTCAACTCACTCCAAAAACGGCACAAACTTAGCGAATCTTGAACTCACTACAAAAAAGTCACAGACTTAGCCAATTTCCCAAACTCTCTTATCTGGAGACTGAACTAGGGTGGTACTGAATTGGGGCTTCCACTGGCGCGACTCCTTCACGAGTCGCGCCATGTGTCATGGCGCGACTCAGTCTTGAGTCACGCCATGCGGCTTGGCGTGACTCTTGTTGGACAAATGAGTTAGGGCAAAACTGTATCTGGGCTTCCATTGGAGCGACTCCTTCACGAGTCGCGCCAGAGGGCTTGGCACGACTCAGTGTTTAGTCGCGCCATGTGTCTTGGAGCGACTCAGTGTTGAGTCGCGCCACGCGGCTTGGCGCGACTCTTGTTCGACAAATGACTTAGGGCAAAACTGTATCTGGGTCTCCATTAGCGCGACTCCTTCACGAGTCGCGACAGGCGGCGTGGCGCGACTCTATACATAGTCGCGCCAAGCAGCGTGGCGCGACTCGTGAAGGAGTCGCGCCAATGAAGACTCAGATACAGTTTTGCCATAAGTCATTTTGCAGATAAGAGCAGTTCGAGAAATTGGCTAAGTTTTTTTCAGCTTTAGTAGTTCATGTTTGAGTGGGTTTCACTAGGACTTGTCTTAAGCACTATATATCCAAAATAGTTGAAATACACCAAACATTCAACATGCCCTTAGGCCATTGCTTCCACATTGTTCAAACATTCCACAAGGTCCACGACATAAGTTCATTACATGGCATAATTAAAATAGTCGACGAGGTACACAACACAAGTTCACTACTCTGAATCAAAATCAAACAAAAGTTCATCGTCACCCCAATCGTCATCCTCCACCTCAATCACTTTGCCTTTGCCCTTGTCCTTGTCCTCCACCTCTTGCGCCTTGGTAGCAAGTGTCTTTATCACCTCCCATTGAAATTTGGTAGCCGCATCCACCATTTCCTCTACATTGTTGCTACTCTTTTTTTGTGTTGTAAATTTCGGCAATTCTCTCACAAGAGCTTTCATTGCCTGCAATTGCGCCATTTTTGCCTCAATTCTAGCCAACTTCTAATTAATCCCTCTTTTCTTTGCCTCCGCCATTTGGAACCACTCGGCTATGGAATCCTTAGCAAATATCCTAGATGGATCAAACTCACTCCAATCACGGTGCCACTTTTCCCTCATGTTACGCATGCATGTCCCTCTTCTCTCCTCTTCTTCCTCCTCCCTCAACCTCTTCCTCCTTCTCTCATCCGCACTTAGTGGTGGTGGATAGTTCATCCTATTCCGCCTCTAAAATTCAATGAGGCCCTCTCTAATGCCCTCTCCAACACTAGTTTGTGAACATCCCTTCTCTCTAGCAAGTTTATCCTTAGCAATTGGTCCAAACAACTCTTTATCTGATGGAATTGAGACATCATATTTTTCTCTTAATTTTTTTTCCTCTTGGCTGTTTCCTTGATTTTCAAAGACCCCGAACATTGCCCCAAATGTATACGGATTGCTTCCCTCTCTGCAAAGCTCTCCCAATCACATGTTCTCCCCTCCTAAAAAAATTAATGTCAAATTTTAGGCAACGTAACCATTTAAATTGCCACAACACATGGATACAAAGTTAGGAAAGTGACTTTACCCAATAATCTCCATATGAGTTACCACAATACCATCCATATCCAAGCTCAGATGGAACCACACCATTTCGAGCGAGTATCCCACACTTGCAACGAGGCCTATAAGGCTCATCACATGGCCATGGCTTCTCCCCACTCTCGAATGCTTGCACGTCTTCTTCTGACGGCCAATGAGACTTTGGACCGTATATGTCCTCCTGAAAATCACATAGGGGCCATCCATCCAACACAACAAATTCAATGAGACCTCTATATGTCAAAATATCGACCACAATGAAGTTGTCGGGAAGAGCAATGATGCTTACATGTGTTCTTTGCTTGCACCGAAAGAAGGGCGTGAATTTGTCGGGAAGGTCAAGATCAGGAAGTTGCAACTTGCTTGGCCTCCCACAATGACACAATGGAGGGTTGCTAACACGCTTGCATCCTGCCTCTTGTTTTTCTTGGAATGTCATTTGTGGTGGATTTGGTGGTGGTGGCACCCACCGTCTGAACTCATGATAGGGTTGCACCACCGATTCTAGCCACGGAAATAATCGGATCCTAGGGTCAAATTTTTCCGGTCTATCAATCCACTGGTGGAAAAAGCAAGGTGCCATGTTGTATTGACTTGGGCCGCCATCTTCATTTAGTATCCACTTTCTTGCACATGTGTAGAACGCCCTTCCAGCTGTTGCCTCATCCCTTGATTGCTTCATTTGAGCTGGAATGCCACAATGACACATAGGAACCGGAAGAGGCGGTGGGATGGGATAATCAGGCCTGCCTCTGCTCGCCGCCATTGGCCTGAAAAAACATAAAATTGCATCAGATTTTTTATACAAAAGGAAAGGACAACAATATTATTTACATAATTAAGAAATAAAGACATGAATTCCTAAGTAGCTACCGTATGCCCGCTCCTACTAGATTGTTTATGTCGTTCTTTCCGATGACCCTCCTCGTGGCAGACACTACATCGGTTCTTCGACTTTTCTTGGTCAAACTCCCCGGCGCCGTAAATATCCCTATCGTACCCGCTTGTTTGTTCCATCTTATTACGTAATCGCTTTTTCTTCCTTCTTCCGACACCCGTTTTCTTCTTCTCGTCATCTGGTATGTAGTCAAGACCATTATACTCAGGCCAATGTGTCTCGTCTAGTATTGGCTCAAAATGAGCCGCCCATGTCTTCAATATTGTTTCCTTAGAATATAATTGCGTCGTGTACACTGGTGCTAGCCAAGACACCCCTCTAACAGTACATGCGGCCATCATATGAGAGCATGGAACATGTAGCAATTGAGGTATACAACAAGTGCAATTCACTCCTGAGAGGTCCACCTTATATATGCATCCGCCCGTCATCTCACCTCCAACATTCAAAGCGGAAGCTGTCCTCACTGAGTACACATACAATGTGGGATCAAACAACTCAGCTCTCATGCTCGCAGCTTTCAAACCTTGTTCGGTTAAGTGCTTCTTTGCGGCTTTACCAAAAGTATTTACACCACGTAACCCCATATCTATGTGGTCTCTTGCTTTTTTCCAACTATGCACAAAATATGAATTGATCTTGTAGAATCTGTACTCCACAATAGCCGATACTGGCATAGCACAGATGCCTTTGAGGACCTTGTTGAGCACTTCTGATAGATTTGTATTGTGCACACCATATCTCCAACCACCTTCATCAAATGCATTGGCCCACTTATGCTTATTAACCATCTGCTCCTCCAACCACTCTTTTGCTTCCGGATTCATCATTTGTTTTAGTTTCTCTAGTCTAATATTAAACGTCCTCTCCGCTTTGGCTGCACACACCAATTTTAGCTGCGCTCTCACTTTCTTGTTAGCTTGCCTATGCCATATGTTCGCTGCAAAGTGTCGCATGCACCAACGACTCACGATAGGTTGGTACCCTTCCATGTAATCCTCAACCGCACTTAGTATTCTTTGATGGCGATCTGAAATTATGCACACCTTCCTTAGACGTCCCACAACGTCCCGACGGACCAAATGCAAGAACCAAGACCAGTTGTTAATATTCTCACATTCAACTAAGGCAAATGCAAGGGGTACCAATCTATCCTCACCATCAACACCAGTGGCGATCAACAAAACACCCCTGTACTTTCCAGTTAAGAATGTAACATCAACACTTATCACCGGTCTGCAATGCTTGAATGCCTCTACACATTGGGGGATGCACCAATACACCCGCTCCATTACTGGCTTCATTACACCTTTGTGGAGCTCCTCCTTTCCCGTTGTATGAGTGCACCACTTCGTACCCGGGTTGAAGTGTGTTATTGCTTGTAGGATTTTTGGCACCCTACCGTAAGCATCCTTCCAATCACCCCACAACATGGATATTGCATGCTGCTTAGCTCTCCAGGCCTTTCCATAATTCACTGTGTAGTTGCTGAAAGCTTTGATGGATTCAATGATGGCAGCTATAGAAACATCGGGATCCTTATGAACCATGCCAGCAATCCGTCTTGAAATGTAACGAGCTGTGCATTGAGAATGTTCTTGTGCCACTTCCGACGTACCACATGTACGAGGTTGGACAACTCTTGTGATTCTCCATTTGTTCCTATCATCAGGAAGTGGACGCGCCCACACCTTCCAATCACAATCTTGTTGGCAAGTAACCGTGTATCTTGTTTTGGACGATGAATGAATCACATTATATGGCCTATGGTGCCGCACCGAGTAATCCCTTAAGAAAAACTTTAATTCTTCCAAGTTATCAAATTGCATTCCCTTCGTTATAAACAATTGACCACTGTCGGGATCAACTTCAGTAAGACGTAACCCTGAATCACAATATGCCTTCCTCGGAACCAAATGGAAAATGGAAACTTCAGGTACATCAACATGTACAGCTTCCAATTGCCTCAACTCTGTTGGAGTGAATTCTAGCACTCGAAATCCAGATAGAGTATACACCGACCCTCTAGACGCCTCATCTACCCTCTCACCAAATAATGGAATCTCTTCACCCAAAGGACTAAATTGGCGTATAGGATTTACTCGAACCACAGGTGTTGGGGTTGGTTGCCTAAGTGGAGTTGAGGTTGGTTGGCTAACTGGAGTTGGAGTTGGTTGGCTAACTGGAGCTGGGGTTGGTTGGATAACTGTTGACGGTCGATTTCCGTCAACCAAGAGCACTTGTTACACTTTGGTTTGAGCTTTGAATTATAACTAACCCGCCACTAGGCATACTAATGATGTAACAAGTTCACACTTGCATGTGGTTTTTGGAGTTTATTATTTACGCAGGAAATCAACGTTAAAGAGGAGACTTTCGGGATAAGTTCATCAATCACTTTATGAGAAGATCATGAAACCCGTCATAAGTCAAGACATGAAGTGAACACAACTCCAAATGACCCAAGGACTGAATCATCAACATGTAAAACTTCGGGGACTAGAAGGTTTACCAACGAGATCAACTCAGCCCGAGAGATATTTTCGCAGCCCAGAACAGCATGATCTTTCGGTGCATATTCGGAGACTTAAACGGCCTCTAATGGAAAAAGATTGACTACCAAAGTTGTGGACCTCGACGATAGCTTCGATTTGGACATATGGAAGGCCCAATTCGGCTCAAGGAGCTAGGAGATATGACCCCCGAAATGCCAGCTGCGCAGACAAGTCCGAAATCAGACAGATTATCTTCCGAGGCTGTTTTGGGGATCTTATCTTCATTTCCAAGGAAAGCAATGAATACCAAAGTTGAATATAATTTCGTGGCACACAACCTGGACACCGAACTTGCATTATTTGGTGTCCGTACGTGGGAGATATGGCACCGGCAAGGAAGGGTTGCGAATCAGGAAAATCTGGACGAGGCTGGTTTTATGGAAACCAAGTTTGCTTCTCTCCCAAGGAGGATCTCATGCAAGGCAAGGTGGAGCACACCCCAAGGCACCCCATGGGCATAAATACAACCCCCTAGGCACCCCAAGATGGTTACCCATTGACATCCATTCATCGGAGAGCCGCCGGAGACCACCACAAGGAGGAGGACGCCGAGGCCTTGCCGCGGCGCCGCCGGAGTTGGAGGACGGTGAGGATTGATCTTCATCGGATGCATCTACCACGTTCAACGGTACCATGCTTAGCATCTTGATGGAGTAGATTCATTGTTTGTCCATGGAGTTGTAATGGATCTTGATATGTAGTCACCAACTCTTGTTTATATCGTAATCTATTGTTCCTTTGTTGATGATGCTTAATGCGAAAGGTTTGGCCGCTATGCTTTTCGGTCAACATACCGTGATCATCAATAGGTTTAGCAAAGATTACCTTCGCGTAGTGACAGTACAGGGGGAGGGAAAATGCTAAACCGTGGTCACATGTTTAGATAGATTAGATCGGTTTTATCATGTTTAGGTGATTGCATCTTCAAGTACCCTAGACTCCATGGGCAAATGTTCTCCATAACTTGTGTATCTCACGTCTCTCGTTTGACCTAGATTAGATTTGTTTTGACTTGTCTTAGTTCATAGATTAGATTGTCTTTAGTTCATAGATTAATCTTTCATCTAAAGGTTTGCATCAACTAGATTAGTGCTAGATCAAACGCTAGTGATCCCCTTGCTCTGCGGATTGACAAGAACCTAGGGAATCACCCCGTGGTGAAAAAGGCTAGTGGTCCGTACGCTTGCGGATTGAAGTTCGTTACGCATTTCAACCATCAACAAGCCCATTTTCTGGCGCCGTTGCCGGGGAGCAAGCCAGTTTGCTACGTTTAATCTAGTATTAGTTTTGTTGATTACTAACATCTAACCCTTATTTTCTAGAAAAAATCTTTTTTGTTTTTCTTTCTATTTTCTTGTGCCTAGATGGATTTGTTCACCTCACCATTGGAAGACGAAGAGATGTTGCTAAGGGAGCTAGAAATGCCGTCAATGGAGGACATTGAGATGCAAAAATCAGATTTGATGCTTGCTACAACCCACTACGAAGTGAAGCCTGAAATCATCAAGTTAGTGGCGACAAACCCATTTAGAGGATTAGAGGATGACAACCCATATAGATACATTAAGGAATTCACGATGATATGCAACACGGTGCAACAAGAAGGAGTTCCGGCCGCTTGGTTCAAGTGGAATCTTTTTCCGTTCTCTCTCGAAGATGAAGCACGAAGATGGTACACACTTGCGTCCGTTGAAGCAAAAGAAAATTGGGATGAGCTAGTGAAGAAGTTTCTTTTGAAGTTCTTTCCCATAAGCAAAGTTCAAGACTTAAGGAGGCAAGTGCTTAGTTTCAAGCAAGGAGAGGATGAAGGAATTGATGAAGCTTGGGACCGTTTTAATGAACTACTCGAGCAAGGCCCGAACTTGGGATTTTCCGGTGACTTGATGTTGCATACCTTTTATTTTTCACTAACCCCTAACTCTTCTCGTTTTGTAAGCATGTGTGCAGGCGGTGATTTAATGGATAAAACGATTAGTGAGTCCGCACAAATGTTACAAAGGATAAGCAATGGAAAAAGAACGCAACGAGATTGGCAAAGACGTTGTCGGGAGGAGCAAAACGACAAAAGCAAGCCCGAGGTGCTTGCTGAAATTTCTGAAAAAGATGAATCGGAGGTTAAGGAAGATGAACCGACCATACAAGAAATTGAAGAACCACTTCCTAAGGTAAGCGAAGTCATTTCGCATGATAAAAATGTTGAAACTAATATGAATGTAGGACGAAGTATGGGGAATGCTAGACCATTGGCGGAGTTCAATCAATCCGATTGGATTCAAATTGATTTTGCCCCCATAATCAACTACCGTAGGAAGGAGGAACACCGACACGTCACCAAGAGAGTTGAAGACATTTTTGATCAAGAGATGAGTGGAGAGTCGATCCAAAAGATATTTGAAGAAGAAGGAGAAGAAGAAGATGAAGGATGGATCGACCGATTTGACAACTCAAAGATTTATGATGAAGAAAGAGAAGAGTACAACCGTGACGAGCCTAGTGACTTGAAGGATAAATGGGAGAAGATAGGACTCAAGCTAGAAGATGAATGGGAAGGGGTTGACATAGAGCAAGTACTCCAAGAAGGACCCTCTCCACAAGGTTATAGCTTGTGTGCTATTGAAGCCTACACACTAGCAAAGCAAGACATGGAAGTACTCAAGGATGAAGAAAAGAGTGAATCAACGATGAGCGATCTTGACCACATGTGGTACACGAGAGATAAAGAAAGCAACATACAAGACTTTGAAGATGAAGATTTGGTTGATAATGAAGACTTCAAAGAAGAGATGAATGCGTACATAGTTGAAGGATTACATGTTCCACATGATGAGTTGAAGAAATTGCAAGATGGTGATGAAGAGACAACTCCACTTGTTGAGATTGACTTGATTTCAACGCTACAAGACGAACCAAAGATCACTCTTGTCGAGGGAGCTCCGAGGCAAAGGTACACACTAAAATCTCAAGATATTATTAGTATTAATGATGATATGTTCAAATATTCATGTTGGACCAATAGTATGAATAATAGTTTAAATTCTATGCCTTGTTCCAATAATGATCATGTTGATAGGCTAGATTTTCTTGAGAATGAAAAAGAGGAAACATTTATGTTTGAACCAATTAATCTCATGCCTAAAGAACCTTTGCCTAATGATGAGCTAAGTGCTATGCATGAAACATATGCTTATTTTGTTTACACCTTGACTTGTTGCTACAATTCGCATGTGGTGTTAATTATGGACGTGTATGTTTATAATAAGTTTTGTAAATCTCAATCATGCTTTGTGCTTGGTCAAGATAATGACCTTAAAGAAGCATATGTCGGGAAAGACCCGATTTTCACTAACCATGTAGATAAGGCCTGAATAATAAAAAGAGAAGTCATGCCTAAAGAATTGCAAGATAAATCATCAACCTCTCCAAATTCCGCGACGGGTGCTGCTGTCTTCATCAATTTGAGAGCTTGTTCAGAGGTGTACAAATGACGAAAATGAGATATTCAGAAGCTCCATAAAGTTTCCATTCCAACGTATCAAGAACCAACGAATTTGAAGACCCGTGCAAGGAGTTATGGAGAAAACATTGAGCGTTGCGCGTTCTGAAATTTCAGAACAGATTTCATCGCCGAGGTAAAACAGACGTAACTCACTTGCTCGGAGTCCGATTTGGGAAAATAAAGACTTGTTGGAAAGGAAATTTTGTGAACTGTGCAATGGAGTAGAGCTTGGGTATACTTTATGTTCTGGACATTAAAGAAAAATTTGTGGAGTGAAGGCAGCACCTAAGGGTGACAAAGAAGGAGATAGCGATGAAGCAAAAGGATATCATGGGCAAGTCTTCTATTAATGATCAAGTATAACATGTGAAGTGAATTAAAGCTGCATTGGCACCTTCTCTTCTTGTATGAAGGGCCATGGCTATGCGATGAAAAGAAGGTATGTGAGAAAGTTGAGCTCTATGACTTTAAATGAAGCGTTTTTCGGGAGGCAACCCGTTTCTTTATGTTTTTATTCTTTTCTTAGAGAAAATAAAGAATGGCACCATCCTATGTTGATCAACTTGTGGCTATTAATCTGAGTTTAATTTTTCCTTTTAGAACCACCATCATGTTCATGCTCATATTTATCTATTTTCATGCACTGCATTTTGTCATCGACGTGATCTTTGTTTCTTTGCATATACATGTTTTGCATTTAGTTAGCTTGGTAGCTTTATAGACTTAATGATGAATGCTTCAGTTTCCATGTCAATGCTTCTAGGGCATTTTCTTTTTTGCAATCTTGTGAAATGTGGTGTTTAAACATGATTGCGGACCATCATCGTTAAGTTCGATAAACCTTGCTAGCTTTTCTTATGTTTTCGTGTTGCATAAGTTAGTTTATAAGCTTTGCAATGCGCTTAGTTTTTCTTGTGCTATAAGAATGATTGATCTAGGGATAGACATGGTGTTTTAACCCTAGATATATCAACCTTTATGGCTATGGAGAAATTCGGCAACCTAGTTGTAAACATGGTGTTTAGAACTAGGTGAAAACATTGTCTTTGTTTATATGCTTTCCTCTCATGTGCATACACACCTTGCACCACGTAAACTCATTAGGTTTTTATTTCTCATTAGACTAATTATGCCACAAGTTAAGAGTCCTAGGAAACATTGATGGATTGTTGGCAATTCTATCTACTCCCAACCGTCACCTTGGGGGTAGAATGTGCACTTAAAATGTCTTGCGGGCAAAATAAAGACTCTCAATACAAGGAAATTGAAGGATGACTAAGATAAAAAAATATGTTGTCTCCTTCTTCCATGCCTAGCAAAATGCTAAGCATGGGGGAGGTCCTGAATATTCAACATGGAAGTGCAACATGATGCTCTAGAAGATAGAGCAATCAAGATCATTAACTTCTCCGGATCGATGTACAAGAAGTCATTGATCTCATCAAATTCTACATGGTCTCAAAGGGAAGACATTGTATACTATTGGATATTTGGAAGCCCCATGAAGTTAAAATTCCAACAAATCAAGAATCAAGACAATCGGAGGTTCCTACGAGCGGTTATGGCCGAATTACCGAGTGCAACACGTCCTGAAATCAGTTTTGGACAGCACGCAGCGCTGAAGTAAAACGGACATAGCTCCCTCATTTAAACTCTGTTTTCGATGAATGACCACACGTTGGAAAGGTAATTTCATAATCTTTTCAATAGATCTATATTTCGATATATGTCCTGTTCTGTACAGAGGGTAAATCCATGGAAAAGAGACAGCAAGGAGATGATGAGAACAAGAAAGAGGAGATGGTGATGACAACATTGAAGAGAAGGCGACCATTGACTCCATTAAGCATTCATGATCAAATTCAGAAGTTTAGGAGCATTGGAAAATCAAGACAAAAGCAAATCCACATACATGGAGATGTCGGGAGAAGATCAAGAAAAAAACTACAAAAGACGGTAACACCTCCATGGACCTTCTCTTTTCCGAACATAAATGCTTGTAAGTATGCCTTCAACCTTAACTAGGTGCAACTTTTGTTTTTTTTCTCCTTCAACAATAACATGGCTACTAGGAGTACAACCTAGGTTTGTTTTTGTTTTCAACAATAATCGTCGTTACCTTGTGCTCACCATGATGATATCTCGTATGCTCTTACTTATGGATATATGATGATTGATGCCACTTTATTCATTCTTGTGCTTGGTTTGTATATGATTAAGCTAGTGCTCTCTTTAAATATGATCTGAAAATTAATTTAATGCTAGCATAATCTTTTGTGGAGGTTATGATAACTTGAGACCCATAGTATTTTTCGTTGCTCTCATTTTTGAATGAATCAAAGATCATTTATTTTTGTTCTTAAAAGATATGCTAACCTTGTCTTTGATACCACTTGCATTTTGCTCTACCTATCCAAAGCCTTATATTCATTGTGCAAAAACATTAGTATACAAGATTTATTTTTTGGGTGCATTGATTCAAGGCTTGATTTTTTTGGCTCAAGACTAAGAAGCTGGTCATTCCGTTTTTGCGTATCTATCTTTATGCTAGCCTTTTCTATCCGTGCATTGTGAGTTCTCACATCGGGAATTTTGCAAACCTCACCGGATATCCACTCACAAACCCAAAATATCTTTTTGTGTATACCTCCTTGACCACAACCCAAAACTTTGAGTATGGATGAATATTTCGAAGAAGATTACAAGGAAGGTGCCGTCAAGTGGAGCAAGATTTTGGGAGACCTCCATAAAAGGATCCGTAGAAGGTTTCAAGTATCTCTCTTCAACAAAATACAAGAATTTCAGCACTTATCTCGGCACAATAATCACCTCTTTGCTCGGGGACGAGCTGCGTCTAAGCATGGGGGGTTGCCAAGGAAGTACTAGTGTAGTCTAGAGTTCAAGGGGAGTAAAAAAAATGAGAAGAAGAAAAAAAGAAGATAAAATTGATGAAAGAAAAAAATATAGATGAAAAAGGTATGATGAGAAAAGGAAGAAAAGAAAAAAATGATGAAGACAAAAATATAATAAAGCTCCCCGGTTCTCTAGCTACATTTGGAGATTTCAAAAGGATTTCAAGATCAAGACCCATACTCATCTTTCCAACCATGTGCAATCCGATAACGAGGACATCATTTGTGCCTCGGGATCACTCTGCCATTTGCACATGTCCACCTATCTTAAAAGTGTGTGTTTTTCTCTTCCCCCTCCGCGGAATATTATTTTCCCATGATCTTTTTGACGAGTCTTGGTAAGTCCATGAGAAACTTGTCTTGTTTTGATAATATGTCAATTATAATATCTTGGTAGGACTAAACTTTCCCATAGCTCCATATAAAGCCTAACACAAAATATTTGAAAGAGGAAAGGAGTAGAACAAGTAGGCTTGAGAGACAAGATGAGATGAGAGTTCATGAGCAAGATGCAAGGAGGTTTATTATTGATCTTGGTAAAGTAATTTTTCTTCATTCCGCTCTTTATTTTCAAAATTTCTGAGATTTGTTTAAAATTTGAGAGCATGATTAATTACTTGTGGAAAGAGATTAAATGATATCTACCCTCCATAGAGATGAAAGCTAGCTACATTATGTAACTTTAACAAATATAAACTTGGAGAGCATTGTGTTTTCTCATATATGATCAAGTGCAGGGTATGAACACTGAAAGGCAATACTGACATCCATTAAAGGCTTACTCGAGGACGAGCAAGGTTTAAGCATGGGGGTATGTTGACGGTCGATTTCCGTCAACCAAGAGCACTTGTTACACTTTGGTTTGAGCTTTGAATTATAACTAACCCGCCACTAGGCATACTAATGATGTAACAAGTTCACACTTGCATGTGGTTTTTGGAGTTTATTGTTTACGCAGGAAATCAACGTTAAAGAGGAGACTTTCGGGATAAGTTCATCAAGCACTTTATGAGAAGATCATGAAACCCGTCATAAGTCAAGACATGAAGTGAACACAACTCCAAATGACCCAAGGACCGAAGCATCAACATGTAAAACTTCGGGGACTAGAAGGTTTACCAACGAGATCAACTCAGCCCGAGAGATATTTTCGCAGCCCAGAACAGCATGATCTTTCGGTGCATATTCAGAGACTTAAACGGCCTCTAATGGGAAAAGATTGACTACCAAAGTTGTGGGCCTCGACGATAGCTTCGATTTGGACGTATGGAAGGACCAATTCGGGTCAAGGAGCTAGGAGATATGGCTCCCGAAATGCCAGCTGCGCAGACAAGTCCGAAATCAGACAGATTATCTTCCGAGGCTGTTTTGGGGATCTTATCTTCGTTTCCAAGGAAAGCAATGAATACCAAAGTTGAAGATAATTTCGTGGCACACAACCTGAACACTGAATTTGAATTATTTGGCGTCCGTACATGGGAGATATGGCGCTGGAAAGGAAGGGCTGCGAATCAGGAAAATCTGGACGAGGCTGGTTTTATGGAAACCAAGTTTGCTTCTCTCCCAAGGAGGATCTCGTGCAAGGCAAGGTGGAGCACGCCCCAAGGCACCCCATGGGCATAAATACAACCCCCTAGGCGCCCCAAGATGGTTACCCATTGACATCCATTCATCGGAGAGCCGCCGGAGACCACCACAAGGAGGAGGACGCCGAGGCCTTGCCGCGGCGCCGCCGGAGTTGGAGGACGGTGAGGATTGATCTTCATCGGATGCATCTACCATGTTCAACGGTACCATGCTTAGCATCTTGATGGAGTAGATTCATTGTTTGTCTATGGTGTTGTAATGGATCTTGATATGTAGTCACCAACTCTTATTTATATCGTAATCTATTGTTCCTTTGTTGATGATGCTTAATGCGAAAGGTTTGGTCGCCATGCTTTTCGGGTCGCTCCCGTGGATCGCGTCAACATACCGTGATCATCAATAGGTTTAGCAAAGATTACCTTCGCGTAGTGACAGTTAGGGGGAGAATGCTAAACCGTGGTCACATGTTTAGATAGATTAGATCGGTTTTATCATGTTTAGGTGATTGCATCTTCAAGTACCCTAGACTCCATGGGCAAATGTTCTCCATAACTTGTGTATCTCACGTCTCTCGTTTGACCTAGATTAGATTGGTTTTGACTTGTCTTAGTTCATAGATTAGATTGTCGTTAGTTCACAGATTAATCTTTCATCTAAAGGTTTGCATCAACTAGATTAGTGCTAGATCAAACGCTAGTGATCCCCTTGCTCCGCGGATTGACAAGAACCTAGGGAATCACCCCATGGTGAAAAAGGTTAGTGGTCCGTACGCTTGCGGATCGAAGTTCGTTACGCGTTTCAACCATCAACAATAACTGGAGTTGGTTCTTCTTCTTCTTCTTCAGAGCTCACAGATATATCATCCCCATCCTCTTTCTCATCATCCTCATACTCACCAAAATTATTGTTCAACCCACATCTATCAAAGTCATCTTCCCCATCTGAACCATAAGAACATTCCTCATCATCACCACCTTCTTCATCATCCTCATTCTCATGAACCTCATTGTGTGGTACCATATCTTCCTGAGTTAAGTGTTCCATGGGCTTATCATTATGCGGTGAATCAACCGGAGAGTAAACATCAACAACTAACTCGGCACAACGAACTTGAGATTCTTTCACACACTCTTTGTAAAATAACCAATCATCACCACATTTAATAAGCATCATCACATAGTGACTTCTTTTGTCACCGGAATCAAACCTTCCATGAATCCTTAATTCCTCCCCCTCATTTCCAACCTTGAACAAAGAATTCACTCGGGTTTTAATATCTTCAAATGTTGGAGGACTATCAAATCTTGCTACTTGTTGCCTCATGCTTTTAAACTCCCCATTGTCATCAACCATGCCACCCGAAAATATACGAACTAAACGATCCATCTACACACAACCACAAATTAAATTGATTATACCAACTCTCATCTCACATATCAATAGCATCTACACTATCCAACATGGAAATGATAAAATCCTACCATGCAAGAGAAACTACACGATAAGAAGAGGTTAACATCGGCCACTTGCACGATACACTACACTTAATCATACCCGATTCGTACTCAATCATGTTATCTATCTCAAATCATACACAAAACCTAACCACCTCAAATCCAACGAAAACGACGGAATCCGCGAAAACTAATTGGTTAGATTGGAGGAGTTACCTTCCACGAGCAATTTCCCACACTTTCCTCTTCAAAACGGGTGAGGGATGGAGTGGATCTAGAGGGGGAGGGTTGGGGGCGGCGCCATGGGAGGGGATGAGCTCGAGTTAGGTCTTGGGAGTGAAGGGGGAAGTGAGGAGGAGAAAGAAAGAAGGGCCCGGCGGCCCCAGGTCTTTTAAGTGAGTCGCGCCACGGCGCCTGGCGCGACTGAGTCGCGCCAGAGCATGTGGCGCGACTCACCCCTCCACCTCAGCAGCTGCCGGCGCGCGCCCGGCCGACGTGGCGGCTCAGTCGCACCACATGCCCTGGCGCGACTCAGTGAGGAGTCGCGCCACGCGGCCTGGCGCGACCAAAAGGGCTACTTTTTACAAATTTAGTTGGGGACGGGTTATTTTTAAAACATTAGATTAAAAAGGGTTAAAAATAAAAAAAAAAATGGTTTGGCTCATTTGAATTCGCTTGTTAGTTCGATCCGGTGGTCAGAACTCAGAAGGAGATCGATGGCCCAATTTGGTAATCCCTGAATATCACTAGGATCATTGGTGATGGATTTCCATGCATCCAGATTCTACTGATGAAGAAATTCATGAATAATCGTACCTGCATTTTTCCCTCTGCTTTCTTTACTGTGCTCTTTGCTCAGATGATGGAATTGCTTGCTTTAATCGTAACCAGTTTTGTTGTGCTTGTAACTAAAACTGATTGAAATCAAGCAGAGCCCTGACAACAAACAATGAAAGAAGTAGCAAAGCTGCTACGATGCAGAAGTTCCCAGTCTATTGCCTCCAATTTGCCAAGTAGCCTAGGGCCATGGCGGCTGGACCGTGCGTATCCGTCCGTCTCCTTCCTGAGTGCAGCAGTCTGCAGCGGGGCAGTCGCCGGCTCACCTGGCCGCGGCCGCGTTCGCGGCGCACCGGCTGCGCCGCGGCAGCATCCCCATAAGGGCGCGCGAGAGATGCTTGGCGGCGGGGCTACCGGAGGTGGGCGGCGGCAGCGAGCTCGCGAAGCAATTCCCCATGTCCAGAACACATTTACATGGAGCCCCCTGGTTTGGATCGCGAGTATTAATCGCGATCCGAATATTGGCAGATAGCCCCCTATCTCGGATGGGACTTTTACAATGCGAACCCTCACTGCCTAATCCCCCCGGCCCTGACGCCGCTGTGCACCGGCGCCGGCGGCGATCGTGCCGGCCGGAAAGTGCAGAGCCCCCACCCTCTTCCAGATATCCACTCATCTCCGCTGAGCCAAGGAGAAATGACTGGCGGCGCACGAACCACCTCCGGCGCCATGGCGAACGTCAGGGTGTTTGTAGAGAGGAGCCTGTCGCGGATGGGAATTTGGAATACGCGCCCTCGTGTCGCCGCCGCCGCCGCCGAACGTCAGGGTGTTTGCAGAAAGGAGCCTGTCGCGGATGGGAATTTGGAATACGCGCCCTCGTGTCGCCGCCGATGGTCGTCCCGTCCGGGAAGCACAGAAGCCCCACCCCATCCAGCTTTCCCGTCCTCTTGGCCGAGCCAAAGAAGAAGGGCTGGAACAACGAGGAAGCCGTTGCCCACGGGTGAGGCAGAGGAGCCCAGCCGCTCGCCGTTGTTCGGAGAGTACGCAAGCTCCGGCCGATCGAGGAGGAAGACGAGAGTTGACTTTGACTATTCTAACAGGAGAGACGTCAATGCTCCGATCCGTACACCGAGTTCGCCGCACATCGAGATCATGTGCGCGTTCTGATTTGAGCAGCCTCTCCCTCGCCTCGACCATCTATCTCCCCCAATTCTTTCATGCACTAGCACTAGTCAAAACAAATGCAGCACCTACACTCCTCAAACCCAGAGTGTGCAAACCACAATTACTTTCGGCCAGCATCCTCCGTTTATGATTGATTGAATATATACGTGTCAACTACAATGTTGGGCGTCGAACACTTGGAAACTCAGCCCTAATGTGCTACTGTCAACCAACCACACTGCATAGTACAGTATGTAGATGCTTGAGATCAGAGAAAAGCGTCATATTGAATCGAAAGCATAGAAAGGAAAAATGCCAGCTTCGACACCCAGATGCCAGATTCTGGGGCTGCATTGTATTTGTATGTAAAGGAAAGAAAACGACAGACAGTTCATCATCAGATCTCATGAAAATCATGCCTAGCGGCGCCGGAGTGCATTGTTCTGTTCATACCAAAGCACTTTGCAAATGACTGAATAGGCCGTAGTGCACTAGTACTATAGTTACATTACACCGGGTTTATTCAAGACTAAACGTTCAAATATCCTTCTGGTTCTGCATAAGCGTGATCTTGAAGAAACTGAATGTATGTTTCACAGAACGCTGCGTCTTCACAGCTCTTTGAGAACAACATATCTGGATAATAATATGCACATAGATGGATGAAATCAAAAATTTATCGGGGAATCTCAGCAGATGCTATGAACTCTCGCTCCAAACTGTAGCATGCTCGGCTATGAACCAAAGGAGTACCACCACCATTAGCTCTCGAATAGATCAAAGGCTCTATCTCTTGATTATTTCCTCGAGAAACTTGTTGGCATAATGAATTCAACCTTTCCATTCGCAAGTTGTGCAATGTTATCTCCACTTGCTTCATGGTTGGTCTCTCTTCCCCTCGAAGTTTCAAGCACATCTCAGCAAGGGTTGCAACACTTTTTATCTCTTGTTCAGTTGCTTCTTCACGAACATGAGCATCCACTATTTCTGTTATTGGCCTTGACTTAATTTCTGAAAGAAAGTAATTGAACAAGTTCTGCTTTAACCCTGACTCATCTGTAAAAAATGGGCTCCTTTCTTAGGAGCAGCTCAAGAAGCACCATACCAAAGCTATACACATCACTCTTTTCATTTAGCTGTGCAGTTTGGAAGTACTCTGGATCTATATAACCATATGTGCCTTGTACCTTTGTATAAACGTGAGTTTGATCAATAGGAACCAACCTTGAAGCTCCAAAGTCTGAAACTTTAGCAGTGTAATTTGCATCAAGTAGTATGTTAGCGGACTTGACATCACGATGAAAGACGGATACTGCGGCCGCAGAGTGAAGATAGCAAAGTGCACCTGCAGCTTCGCATGCAATTCTCATGCAATCATCCCATGACAGAGTGTAATTTCTATTTGAAGCAGAATGAAGAACTTGAAATAACGAACCATTTGGAATAAAGTCATATACCAGTAAAGGGACTTTTGTTTCAAGGCAGCATCCAAAAAGTTTTACGATATTTCGATGATTTATCTGTGAAAGAATGGCAACCTCATTGATGAATTGCTTGATCTCACTTTGTTGGATGATGACTGATTTTTTATGGCCACCACACGTTGATCAGATAAGATTCCTTTGTACACCATACCATGGCCACCACGACCCAGGATACGTGTGTGGTCAAAATTGTTTGTGCTTTTCTCTAGCTCTTCCAATGAGAAGATCTTTGTCATGTCCTTGGCATTTTCATCTGATGATATTAATTGTTCTAGTAGAAGACCTTGGTTGTCTTGGAAATGCTTCTTGCGCATTCGCTTTTGGACATCTTTTCTCCATTTACGAACAAGAAATATTGCACTTAAAGTAAGAAGTAGAATTGCTATGCCAGCACTAAGGCCAATGGCAATACCTGTAGCAGACAGTTATTCTCCTCAGTATTTTCTTCTTTATGCTATATTCATTGCAAAATTTAACATGGTTAGAATATAGAAACTCACCAAGCAGGAGACCTCTCTGTCGTTTGACCTTAATGCACTGCATTGTTGTAGTATCATACTTTGTTTTATCAGGGCACTTGGTACAATGGTAGCTTCCCACAGTGTTATTGCATAATAGCTCTTTGCAGATTCCAGGTGTAGTTTTGCACTCGTCAATATCTGCAACAACATTCATATATATAGTGTCATGAGAATTACACAAAACAGTATAATGTTTTGCTAAGTATATGTATGTATGTTATTGTGGCTTAAAGAGAAACCTTGGCAACCATTTGGGACATATGGATTTCCATGAAAGCCATGCATGCACTGGCACCGATAACCATTGTTGTTGAATATTGATCCATATACCGTATAGGTTGAGTTGAAATCCAAGCACATACTGTTGACGCTAACACATCCATATGCAGACACATTCTTCTGCGCCTGTAGGCAGCTAAGATTGTCGATGGTCCAGTTCAAAGATTCAGAAGTCATAAAGCTACTGTAGACACGTTGGAATAGATAATTGACACTGTTGCTGAGCACATCAGTTGGCCCTTTCAATTTAATGTCAATGAACCCTCCCTCAATATTGATGTGTGATACCTGACGAATACTATCTAGCTGAAGTGTAGAGGTCACTACGTCTGCGCAGTTGAGACAAAACTGGGCCCTTGCAGAACAACTTTCTTCCAGGCCGAATGGAAAGGGGACGTTGATGTCTCCACATGATCGACTACAATTCACCTTCCGTGGAACAGGATTGTAGTATGTTGTTGTTAGTCCCAAATTAACAGCATCATCATCAACAAATAAACAAAGAAATATGGCGTCAAATTTTACTGCACCAACCATTAAATATATATCACTATATATAGATACTGAAGGCATGTGAAATTACCTGAATCGACATGGGAGCAGCCATCCAGTATGTATGGGTTGCCAGCATATTCTGACTCACACCGGCACCTGTACTAGTAAATGTTCTCAAATGGTCCGTCGCAGCTGGTATTGCTACTAACACATGCATAATTGTTATCATTATGCAATTCATCGCTGCATGGTGGATGGTCAGCATGCACAGCCCAATCAAGGTACATATGTCTAGCAATTACGCTAATTTCTCTGTACTTGGGGAAGCTTCCGTTAGTATGCCGTACAAACTGAAGCTGCAAAGTGTTAGTGCCGGTAATAGGTTTATCGCAGCATCCGATACCATTGCATACCACCCAGGCGACACTCGGGAACGTTTCACCTGGGCATGTAAGTGTACATGTACTTGCTGAACCATTGCCAAGGAGGTATACATCAAAGCCACAGCCCGTGATTATTAGTTCTAAGCTGAATGATCTAATTATGCTCGGTGCTTTCCATGACACGTTGTACACATCCACGCCGGATATAACAGGGATATTACGGCTGAAGATGGTAGCGATATCTGCTAGCAAAATTAACAAAGTTATTAAAAATGGAATAAATTGGAGTGACTTTTTTTTTAGAAAGGGATTGGCTAAATTGGAGCGACTTGTTCAGGAGATATAATCAAAGATGGATATTCTATATTATTTCAAGGTGCCAGTAGCTTTTGGTGTTGGCTAAGTGATTGAATCTTCGCCATGGAATAAAAGGATTTGTATTGTTGAGATCTAACCTATTATTAGCAATTGATACCATGAAAGCAATTAGGATTGCGTGTGAATTAGATTAGATCGATTGGAGATAGGGGTTATAAAATATATAGGGGTGAGGAGATCCGGCTAAGGATCTCCCCATATCTCTTTTTTTTTCTCGAACAACGTAGGAGAGCTGCGTGTCATTTCATTAAGATAGAAGAAGAACACATGTCAAATACAAGATAACACACCAACCATACACCACGACCTCTACATTCTAGCACCCAAAAACAAACAGGAGGTGTTGAAAGACATGCCGAGCATAAGCTCCCAGGGATATCTCCCCATATCTCTAAACACACACACACACACACACACACACACACACACACACACACACACACACACACACACACACAGCTTGCTAACAGTAATCAGTATCCTATCATACCTTCTTCGTGTATACGAAGTAGTAGACTTGTCTAATTCAGTTCTTAGGCAATTGTGACTCAGACCTCAACAAGAGAATTATAAGCACCTCTTTTTCTTCTTGTTTAGGGTTTAGGGTTTTCGGACAACTTGACTATTCGTGTGATAAATTCTTTGAGTACCTTGAAGAAATATCTGATGTACAGTTACCTTGGTAAGGAGAGACAATGATGTCTGTGAGAACTTCCGTGTCATTGTCGCTGAGGTAGAGTCCTCTTGTGTCGCAGATGAGCTCAAACTCAGGGCTCCGGAAGCAGCCGACGCCAATGCCAAATGGGTAGTCAAAGGTTATTCTGCCACAGCGTTTCGGACAGCTAGCCAGAGAGGCAGCAGAGGGAGTAGTAGTGCTGCTATTGGGGTTATCGTGGTTGGCACGGACGGCACCATCTGCTTGGACTGTCGGAGCAGCTCCGACGCAGGCAGCATGAAATATTAGACCAGCCAGTAGCACGTCAAGGGCACCCATCCTCGCCAAACTGAAGCGCTTGTTGCTACCTCTAACCTGCAGGAGGAATTTGTGATCAATATGTCTGTATGTGATGTTTTCCCTGAACCAGTTGGAGAGGTTTATATTTGAAGGTAGTGCAGCTAGGATATAAAAGGACGTGTCTTCAAACTATAAATCTGCCTTTTAAATTTGTATAAAAAGCTTTAGACTCATTGGTGGGCATCTAAATTTACACATGAGAGGGCTCCCTGGCCAGCACAACACTCATTGTGTCCAAATCTTACTCAGATACTCCCTCGGGCCCAAGAAAAATAGAATTCTAGTTTTATAGATCAACCTGATAATTAAATACAAATGAGATTGAAATCCAGGTACTTGGATCACAACTGTTTCAATAACTAGGGTTTAGTGATCTAATTAAGCAGAAGTGCAGATATACAGAGAGTAGAGCATCAGCAGCTATTAAAATGAGAGGAGAGCATCAGCAAAGTAGCAAGGGAATTGAGGAGGTAAACTAACCGTTGGAGGAGGATGAGAATTGCCACATCTTTGTAATCCTGGGGGCAGCTTGAGCTCAGCAGCACTTAAGATGCGGAGAATTTTTCTCCTGCTGGCGCTCCGTGTCCTGCAGAAGCAGAGAGCACACACCAATTTTCTTATATGCCCTATACTGCCTACTAGATGGCTGTTTCACACACGAATTTAAGACCTTCAATATGACACTTTGATTTGGCTGGGCATGTACACTGAATAATGGGAAAGTAAAAGCACATCCACAGTTCACTATCATGCGACGGAGGAGCAAAGGGTGCACATGTTTTTTATATTTTTTATAAAAAAGTTCAAGGTGGTGCACATCCTATTCTTGCGCCTCGCTTTCAGCACATGCTTTTGATCTAATTATACTTTGTGAACCTATTTTAATTTGGGGCTTGTTAAAGCCCGATTGGATCCCTGTCCCTCCCATATATATTGCACACTTCAACTTTTTATAATATGCCAGGTATCCAAACAGGCATATTGCACGATCTACTCAGATTGTTGCACATTTAATAATAAAGGATGGCATCTCTCTGGCAAGGCAAGAACTGCTAGCTAGGAGTAAAGTAGTCAAGCATGGGATCAACAACCACCACTACTACAACTTTCACTCAGGAAATCAAACAATATGAACATCCTGTTGACCAGTTCATTCTTCGTCAATGTTAAAATTAAGGAGTAAAGTGGGTAAGCATGGGATCCAACAACCACCACTACAACTTTCTCTCAGGAAATCAAATAATATGCGCATCCAGTTGACCAGTTCAGTCTCCGTCATTGTTAAAGTTAACCTAAATCAAGTAACATTATATAGTATACAGTGCGTTTGGAACAATATCTACCCTGAATTCCTCATCTCTCTCACCTTGGATCGCCAAAGAGCAAAGAAGCATTGACCCTGTAGCTACTACTGTAACAACCTGGTCAGTAGGACTGTAGGATGGGTATGTTTGTGCGTAACCAACACTTAGATTGGATCTGAAGTATGGTGGGAACTGGGAAATACCATCACTTGTCTAGCTAAGATGTTAGTGGGATGCAGTATGCACATATAATTATCCATTTTACCTTTTTTCTAATATACCCAAAAAATCATGACATGAATGCATGCTATGTATGACCATGTAAGACTATGTGTATACCAATGCAGGAAGCAATAAACATATTGATTTCCATTCCAAATATACAGTTCATAAAAGGTTGAAATGCTCTATAAGATCACATCAGCACTGAACAGCCCAGACTTTCTCAGCAAGTAGCGGGAGGACGCAATGGTTGTTGAAATGCTAAGCAAGTTACTCACAGTTGAGCAGGCTACTTACCAATCCTGGAGATGGGGACACAAGGCTGTGCCTGGAGCTTGCAAGTAACACGGAAGCTGTCATCAATCTGATGACTATTTTAGAGAATAACAGCGAAGGTGCCCAACAATTGCATCAACAAGCCCTGGATAGTGGATACTGACGTAGTTAGCCTTTAATTATTCTTTCAAAAAGCTGAACTTTTAATAAGCTTATTTCCAAGGATTGCTACACATGCCACCAAGAATACAGTGCAAAAGGCAACAATACTTTAGTTCAAGTTGAACAACCAGATAGGGAAAACGCCACCAGAGACCAGATTGAGGGGGAAAGCAGAGGAAGCTTCATTTTTATTTTGTCTTATTTCCAGTTTCTAAGACGTCAGTTATGTCTCTTACTAATGTAGTGCGAAAACATTTTCTCCGTGCTTGGCTGTTCATGCACATACAGTGGATCCAGTTCAACATCAGAACTATTTATGATCCAAATTATATATCGTTCTAGCAAGATAATTGTAACTGTGATGCCATTTTATTATAGGCGATGTAGTCAGCAATATCCATCTCAGGTACTAAATGAAATTTGCATCCAATAGATATACATACATAATTATAAGGGGCCATTTTAATTTGTTCAAGTATTAACTCCTTCAGGGCTTTGTAACTGTTGGAATATCTGAATGTGTTTCAGGTTCCACATCCCATGATCAAGCAGAGGCCATATGTTCAGTGCTTTGCACCTGACAGCAAACAAGTAGCAACTAACTGCTACTCCTGCAATTCAGATAGGTCTATTCTCAGTTTGCCGAGGCCATTTGCTGTTTCAGTAGATTAAAAAGGAAAATTCAAGCAATCATCAGTGTGTTCGTGGCATCTGAAAAGCATAGATGTTCCACCGTATGACAAGACAATTCGATGGAATCAAATGGGATGAAAGAAATTTGAGATGGAGCACACTGCAATGGAAGGAGGATTGAGTTCAGTCAGCAGAGCACGGATGGACACACCTGGAGGTAGGTTGGATGCGCGGCGGCAGCGAGCGGAGCGGACTTCGCACAGCCAGCCTACAGCGGCAGTCGTTGCGGTTGCCGGTTGGACGACCGTCGCCGTCTCAGCTGACGGCCGCCGCGGCAGCATCTCCTACGGCTACGGGCTACGAACCCGCGCGCGACGACGGCGGCGGAAGGGTACGCGCGTACGAATTCGGTGGAGGGCGGTCGCGAGGTGCTCGGCGGCGGGGCTACCGGAGGAGGCACCCGGCGGCGGCGCGAGGTCGACGGAGGCCACATTCCCCCACCGCCGCACGGAACATTTCTAAATAGAACCCCAGAATGAATCGCGACTATTAATCGCGACCCAAATATTTCATTCACCCCCCTAATTTGGGTCGCGGGCATTAGTCGAGATCCAAATATTTTCTTTTACACCCCTACTTTGAATCGCGACTATTAATCGCGATCCGAATATTTGCGGGTAGCCCCCCTGTCGCGGATGGGAATTTTGCAACGCGCACCCTGTCTTCCTTTCCCTCTCGTTTCTCCCACCAGGCCACCACCACCAGGGTTTTAAATCCCGGGAGGAAAAAAATTTCGGACCCCAACGAAAACAAGGGATTCCGGTAATTTCGGATTTTTCAGAATTTTTTATTATTATTTTTTCAATTTTTCAATTTATTTTAATTTATTTTTCGAAAAAATATTAAAATATTAGTTTCGGTCGGGGAAAAAATTTCGAAACCCACCGGGAAAGACGAAATTCCGAGAATGTCGTGGGATCCCGACCAGGATTGTTTTCCCTGACCACCACCACCACCGGCGAGTAATCCTGCGACCCTGTCGCCGCCGTTGGGGCCACCGCCGGTCGTCCCGGCCAGGAAGCAATGAACCCTGATTGGACCCGTCGTCCCGGCCGCCGTATATCCAGCTTTCCCTTCTCTTCTTTGAGCCAAAGATCGAGGAAGGACCGGGGGCGGGAACGCACGAATCGCCTCCGGAGCAGCGAAGCACACGGGTGAGGCAGAGGAGCCGGAGCCGGTCGCCGGAGTTTGGAGCGCGAGCTGTGGGCCTGTGGCCGAGGAGGAGGACGAGAGCTTGGCTTTTCTTCTTTTTATAACGGTTGACTTTGACTATTCCGTCCTGGGTTCCTCTCTGACACTGTCCAGCCCGGCAGCACTGTGGACGCTGGATACGGCATGCAGCGGCAGGTGAATCTTGGCGGCGGGGTTACCGGCGGACGGAGGTAGCCGGAGCCGGCGGCGGAGCGAGCATTTCACCGTCCTGGGATATTTTGCAACCCCCTGTCACCTACTCTCTCGACGCCTCTCTACATCCATGAGTGAAGTGACGAAGCCAATGGTGGGCAATGGCCTGTCATGTCTTCTCCGGCCGGCGACTGAAACTTCGCTGATGCCAGGCGGCCCGAGCCTCCCTTCTCGACCGCCGGCGAAGAAGAAGCACGCAACCGCAGCCAACTCACACACAATCAGTGCACGCCAAGCTTGACATGTGGCCATCCCTACGCCTCCAATTCAGCTGGTAGTCAAACTCTGAAATTGCTTCCAAATTAAGTCTTGCTGTATGTGTACTATAGTATGTGTAAACCATTCTCCTACAAACGTTGTATGATAACTCAACTGCCTATTGCAAATTTTCCGTGGTTTTCCTAAAAAAAAGAAAAACAAAAACAAACTCAACTGCACATACACACATTTTTCATACATCTTGGAATTTGGAAGTTTACACTATTAACATCAGCTTTCAGCCTTTTGCAGTAAATACAAAAAAAAACAATGCTGATTGCCTGATTGGTAGGCCCATACACAAAATCCGCTTACAGTGATGATGATTCAGCAAATGCTGATTGTGAAAGTAAAGTCATGGAGATGGAACAAGCCCAATCACACATCCAAACAGAGAAAGCATCATGCATTTGTATCATCAGACTGCTGAACCACCGCACGGCATGCATTTGTATCATCAGACTGCTGAACCACCACACGGCAAAATCTTCTTGGATTCAGCAATGAATATCTCGAAATGTGATCGATGTACTAATCCTTGAAACCATCACACAGCAAGTTCCTGAAGAAAAAAGACTGAAGTCATGGCATCAGTAATAGGATCATATGGAACCGAACTGTTACCGAAAAAAAACTAGTATCTGCATAGCTACAATTATATAGAAATAATTCAGCTCAACTAATTCAAGACCTCATTCCAGCTCTTTCAGGACCAAGGAATGGCAAGGATCCTAACACCTCGAGGCTCTGCTTGCAACAAGAAGCTGATAGCATCCTCTGCCTCCATTTGCTGACCAAACATGACCATGTGGTTAAACTGAAAAAACAAAAAGGCAAATGCAAATCCGAAAACCCAGATTGTAAGCCTATTGTATGAAGAGAATTGCGCATTCTTAGGCATTGAGTAGGCTGTTACATAATGTTTTCTTTAGCACTGACTGATACTGTAAGATGTACTACTGTGTCTAACAATCCTCACCGCACAATCTACTACCTCGGGTCAAGGTTTTTTTTTCGAACCCGGTCCGGTTAACCGTCCCAAAAAAGCCGGGGCGGTAATCGGTCAAACTGGCCGGTAAATCGGAAGGCCCGGTTTGGCAGATTTGGTAGGGTCGGTAAGGGTCGGTTTACCTGCTGTTTTAGGAACCGGGCCGGACCGGTCAAACCGGACCGGTTCCCACCTGTTAGGTGAACCCTACCTCGGGTACCCTCTTGGTAGGTTTGCCGGGTTATAACACTAACAATACTATTTCCTTAGGCTAAACTTCAGCTATCAAAATAGCTCTTGGCTAGTTCTCCAAACATGGCTATATGGTTAATTAAACACATGCCTAATTTTATAAATTTGCCACAGATCGAATTTTGATGGCCTCATGATCTCGTTTTGGCGGAATGTTTGGAAAGAACAAAATTGGTGAAGAACTTTCAACCAGGAACAAAAATCAGTCGACGAAGTGGTATTCCTAACTAGAGAAGAAATTCAGCCGTTCAACTTTGCAACACAGGGGGTGTTTGGAGAACTAGTCAAAAAGCTATTTGTGCTCCATTCCAAATAGCTCCAATTAGCACCTTACCGTGGGTTAGTTGCAAACAGTTCTAAAATAGCCCACATGTTTAGCTTCTTTGGACTATTTGGGATAAAAAGAGAAGAGCTAAAAAATTGTTATGAGATTCAAACACACCCCACACAAAGCCGGCTCAACACCTCACCTTGTGGTTCTCCCTTTTTTGCCTTTTATAGGCATGCTTTTTTATTTTTGCCTTTGTTTTGGTCCATGGTCTTCTTTCAGTTGTCGTAGACTCGTAGTCCCCTGGGGTTGTGTTTTTTTTTTGGGTCTCGTTGGCATGCTGCCAGAGTGCTAGTTGCTTCTTTTATGCTCTTTTCTTATAATAAAAATTTGGCAAATCTCCTGCCGTCCTTTCAAAAACAAATATATAAATTTGCACATCGAACGCTGGGAAAATCAGCAGGTGTTGTCAACGAGATGTAGACATGCTGAACATGGATTTTCACATGCCATTATTGTGACCGCATAATCAATCATAGCCATCCAAAATAAAAAGATCAAGGGATTTGAAAAATCAGAGCAAAGCGTTATAATGAATCGACAACATAGAGGAAAAATGCCGGGAAGGCGACAACAAGAAATTCATTAGATCTCACGAAAATACATAGATGCCTCGGTAGCGTGCGTTTTCTGTTATACTAAAGCACATAACTGACTAGGTACTACTATAGTTACATCTTGGAACCTTGCATTGTATCCTGAAATCTGATCCTGTCCATCCGAAAAGTGTTTGACCCTGATGGTAAAGCATGAAATCTTCCGAAGGCATAACCATTCTCCCGGGATTTGTGAAGTCCTAAGAAACATTCAGGTATCATTTCTGCGTGAGACTGCACTGTAACAATCAAGAAACTTAACAATTTGTGACTTCATTTTTCATGCAACGCTTCCTCTTTATAGCTCTAGTTTTTGGCCCTTCAATCTCACAAGTATAGATATAGCTATAGTAAGGAGGTATCCTAGACGTCCATGCTAGGACCTCAAATTTCCCATGATGCTTCACGCTCCCACATAGTACATCTTGAAATTTTATCTTCGGAATCTCATCTTCCCAAGGGTGTTGACACCAATCTATACTATAAGGAACGAAGACAATTGAAAACTTTTCTCATCCAAATCGGGTCCACCATACCCCTCACGCCGGACCCACCCGTCATATGTTTTTGGAAGTTGATAGGGTGGAAGGACTATGAAGTACCAAAAAATCGTAATTTGGAGAGCGTTTCTGCCAAAATTTTAATTTTTTTCTCACCAGCCACGGTCTTACCCACCCCCTTACCCGCCGGGCCCACCTCGTGCTTTTCTCACCACGACCATCCCCTCCGTTCTATGTACATCTGCCTCCTCGGCCTCAGCGAGTCGGCGAGAGAGCGTCGCGATGAGTCGCCACGCCTCACCGCTGGCGTGACGCCCCCTCCTCTCCCGGCGACTACATCACAGATGTCAAATGGCTCCTCTCCCACCCTAGCAAGGTTTGCTGCTGCTGCGGCGGCGTTCGAGGCCAATCATGGACCACCGCGGATCTCCGGCGGCCGGTCCCCTCGCCGGCAGTCCCTTCGCGCGGTTGTCCAACGTTCCCTCCCATCCTGCTCGGCACGCCGTCCCCACGACTCTCTAGCAGCCTGTCCCCTTCTGTCTGGCGCGCCGTCCTCGTGTCTCCACTCACAAGGAAGGTACCTGACCAGCTAATTTGGGTGGAGGCGGCCGGAGTTGGGCTGCCAACGGAAATAATGGCGGCCGCAAGAAATTCAATCCCCAGCTGTATAGGCCATGACCGGCGTCAAGAGGGGGTGGAGGACGGAGCAGGTGGAGTGGGGAAGGTTCGGGCTGAGGTGATTTGGATTTTGTGAAGGGATTGTGGAGGAATCGGCCGGCAAAGTTGCATGTGGATCTCGAATTCAAGCGGGGAAATTCTCGTTTTCTTTCTCGGGAATTCCCGTTTTTCTTGTACCTGTTCAGCTCTGCCTCTGCACTTGCCACATCGATGGCATCGGGGAGGCTGAGCTGAAGGTCGACATGGGGTGCCACCGAGGCCGGGGCAGCTCGCGGCGCGCCAAGCATGGCCTCCACACCTGAGCCCGCCGCAGCAAATGTCGATCCCACATCTGCTTCCCTGGTCCTTGTGCTACCTCAACAGTCAACACTAAACAATCGAGCTGCTTCCCACACCCCTGTTCTGCTTCGGGAGGAGCTCGTGGTGCTTCTCTCGTGTAGCAGCCGGCGTTGCGGGGTTGGAGCTGTGCGGCGGCGGCTTAGCTGGGGAGCGGAGCGACGCTGGGATTGGAATGGAGAAGCTAGCAATGAGGAAAGAGACGAGCGTAGCGGAGGAGACGAACGGGGTCTGTCCGTCGACCGTCCGGATAAGGGAGAGAGATGTACGGTGAAAAAAGAAAGAAAGAGATAATAAAAAGGAAAAATAAATAAAGGAGAAAAGGAAAATATAAGAATAAGGAGCCAAATTCATGGACGCTGGCTGTTTTGCTTTTTATTTATTATTTTTTCTAAAGAACCGTCTCATATCATACCTCGTTAGAATATCTTGTTCAAATAAGTATGCTGAGAGATGCAAGTATTATTATGGCTGTATATGTCGTGTTGACTCGATCATTTAAAGTGGTCATATGATTTGTTCCCGCTTTTAAATATCGGTTCCCGATCGATATCGACATGTTTCTGATCTAATTATTTCGTTTCCGATTTCCCGTGTTTCCGATTTCACTTTCATGACCTAGGTTTCCCAATTTCATTTCCGTTCCCGAATTAAAATACCAAAACAAAAGTGGTTAGGGTGTTTTCCCGACCGATCTGGACCGATTTCATCCCTAGCCGCACCAACCTGTGATGCAGAGACTCGGAGGTCGAGCTCATGGTGGCGACCATGCTCCTCCCCTGCCCGCCCCTCACCCTGGGCGTTCGGTACTACCGAACCGATCGATTCGGTTCCTCGGTACCCCGGGTAATTCGGTTCCCGGAGAACACGGTACCGATTGGTACCCCAAAGAATCGGTACCGAAAGTATTCGGTATCGGTTCTTTCGGTTCGGTCCCAGTATTTACCGAAAATACCGAACCAACTAAGGTTGCTGTGGTGCTCGGGGTTGGAGGCGTGGAGCCGGGGAGCAGACAAGCTGTTGCCGGCTTGCCGGCGTGGGGTCGCCGGCTGCAGCCAGATCCGACCATGGAGGTGGTGACGGGAGCACTGCCAAGCGTCATCACCAAGCTAGGCGAACTGCTCGTTGGCGAGTACAAGCTGCAGAAGGGGGTGAAGGGGGAGATCAGGTTCCTCCAAGCTGAGCTCGAGAGCATGAAGGGTGCTCTTGAGAAGGTCTCCAACTCGCCGCCTCGCCGGTCGCGGCTTGCCGGCGTGGGGTCGCCGCCTCGCTGTTGCTAGCTTGCCGGCGTGGGGTCTTGGGGTGCCGCGGGTCGCGGAGAGCCGGAGACGCGGCGGCGCGGCACAGAGGGCAGAGTGCGGCGGCCGGCGGCGGGGGCGGAGTGCGGCCGCGCGGAGGGGCGGAGTGTGGACTGCGGAGGGCGGCAGCGCGGGGTGACCGGGTCTGCGGAGTGTGGTGCCGAGACGAGGGTCGAGAGAGAGGTGAGAGGGTCAGGCTGTCCCTAGGGTTTTTCCTTGGGCGGTTGCGCTGTTGGGCACTTGGGCCCTTGATGGGCCGCTTGTGCTTCGACGGATGGACTGAGGGACATAGCTGGTTCGGTTCCCTTCGGTAATTTCGGTAAACCAAGGAAATATACCGATTGTACTCGGTACATTCGGTTCCCAGGAACCCAGAACCGAACAGGAACCGAATTACTCGGTATCGATACTTTTCGGTTCAGTTTTCGGTTTTTTCGGTTCGGTTTCGGTTCTCGATATTTCGTGCCAAGGCTGACCCGCCCCAAACCCGCGTCGGGCCCACGCCCGCATCTTACACCCTCACTCGCACTCTGCGCCGGCTCCCACATGCGTCGTTGCCTGACCTCCCCGCTAGCTAATGGCACGGTCGTACCTGAGTGCCCCCGTCCACGCCCTTCACCACTCCGTCTCCGACACCACCCGAGACGCCTCCTACGTTCGCCCCGCACCGGCTCCCCCACGAGCCGCCGTGTGACCTCCCCGCCGGCAGTTGCCACGGCCCCGCCGCTAGCGTCACCCATCGCACCACCGCCACCATCCAACACCTCCTCCTCCCCCTCGCCTCCGGCCCGAGCACCCCCGTCCACACCTACGCTCGCAACATCTTCCACGATGCCACCGAATCCACTCGACATGCCCTCCATCACTCCCTTTCCTGAGCCACCCAGGACGCCCCTCGTGTTCTTCACCACGACAGCGTCCTTCCTGGGGATGTGTTCTGGAGGATAGGAGGATGTGCCGCGGAGGAGGCCAAACACAAACGTCCGGCCCACGCTCTCATGTCATCGCACCCCCGCGATGCCTTCCTCCCCTGGCTCGATCTCGGCGAGGCATAGTCGCATAGACGCCTGACGCGAATGGAAACACCAACAGCCTTGCAAGTTGGGGGAACAACCTCCAGAGTGGTCCACTCATCTCATGCCCCATCCACATCCACCATGGCCGCCCAATCCACTGTCAATCTCAACAGGGCGACGACCATAGCAGTAGTCCCCTGGCTCGATTTCGGTGAGGCATTAACGCACGACATGGATGGGCACTCTACCAACCTCGCAAGTCGCAAGTTGGGGGCATGGCCGCCAGGGTCACCCAAGCCACTGGACATAGCACGTTTGATGAGAGTTTTACCTGTATGCCATTAAAAAAGTTGCTACTGACCTGTGTGTCACTGAAAAGTTTGTTCGCATTTGTATACCACTGACTTAAACTTTTGAGACATGTGTGCCATGTCCATCTGTGCAGCTAACGGTGTCAAGTGGATATAGGTGAAATGACCATTTTACCCCTGCGGGCCCCACCGAATTTCTCCTTCCTCCTCCCTTTAGGCTGTGGTTGCAGGAACGTGACAACGCTCTGGACAGCTGCTTTACTTTTCTCCTTGCCACCGATGAATCATTTTTTGTTGTGAGTAATGAAATGCATGAATGTCAACAGTGTTGTACCTATACTGGTATTTTGCTTTTGTGCTTTGTGGTGGTCGTATATGTTTATCAGTCCTCATATAATGTAGAAGAGCTCGTACAATATATTTCTTTGCTACAAAAATGCATTTTTGTTTATATATTGTGTTCCCACATCATAATTATATATTGTCCTCACCCAGTTGATCTATTGGTCCAATTGAATTATGACAGCACAACATTTGCATTTTGGCATATGTTTTTTTTTGTATTTGAAGAGCTTTAATATGTACATTAGTGGTTACTGAATAAAAAATGTTTTTGATATTTTTTCAAAATTCCAAATTTTTTTATATCTTTGCTTAAAATTTAAACCTTTTGATTTATTGCTTAATATATTTTTAAGAACACGTGCGTGTCGCACGTGCATTTTACTAGTTATAATAATGCACAATATCTTCAGATGGCGTAGCCATTCTCCCACATATATAGTACATGTCTGTTTTTGTTTGGACTATCAAATGGATGCCCACCAAATTGGGAGACAAACTTCTGATAAGTCCGCCTCCAGAAGGCAAGAAACTCGTACCAAAATTTGATATCAAAGTTATCGTTTAGCAAATGGGCAATAATGTTTGCACTAAGGTAGCACCTTCTCATTGCCTTAGCTATTTCCTTGGCTATGTATGTGAGCCTTGGGTGCATCTCAGGATTATGCTTCCGAATGTAAGCGTCTTGAAGAAATACCAGTATGCCTCATGGGAGAGAAACTTTAGAGTCAAAGCCTGTGTTGCACCAAACTTTACAATACTGTCAAATCGGCTTGTAACTATAATTGTACTTCCTCTTGGTGCATACCTTTCAGAAGCAGAATACAACATACCCCATGCATCTTCATTAAGATCCCTAATTATCTCAAGAGTTTTGCTCCGGTGGTCCTTCCCATGAAAATTGCATGCATATTAAAGCAGCCAATTAATTGATTTTCCCTTTCTCCCGTCTGGGTCAAGTTTGGGCCCGGCCCTACGCCCCTACCCGTGCCCTAATGGAGCCCGGTCCATGGCATACCCGATCCAGTAGCCGGCTCCCTCCTCCGTTCTTCCTATAGCTCGCCGAGCACAGTACGGCGGCAGCTCACGACACCCTCTCGAATCCTCTATCCAATCTCTTCGGCATCAGTTTCTCGTTGCCACTCGTCGCACGTCATCCCTGACCTAATTTCTTCAGCGGCAGCGGCTACCTCTCCCTCGCCGTTCTGCATCTTCCCTGATCCAATTTCGTCAGCGGTAGCCGCAACCTCGTCACCCCTGATCTGTTTTCATTGGGAGTGGAGGTGCATTTCCGTGAGGCTCAGCGGGAGGAAGACGGCGTTCCACTGGTGGCTGAGTAGTGATAGGCTTTTTATTTCTGTGGTTACCAGGGGTCTGCTACTCTGCTTACAGCCGCTGCTCATCATGAAAACCTTATTTATGTTACGATCATACTGGGTGTCTGTTAATTACATGCGGATATAGACAAGTTCGGAAAAGGCAAACAAGGCTGACGATGTGAAGCACTTATGAACCAGAGGAGGACGATGATGCAGAATATCCGCCTCACTGCTGTCTTCAATTATCTTACCTATACTGCGCTTTTCAACTACCAACTATTTTGGGTTGAAGACTGGTTCTTTGAATTTCTGAAGAGAGGAGTTGGCGCCCGGTGGTGAATCCACGCGTGCAAAATGGAGCGTTGGACGGCTGCTCCATCAAGTGCGCATGGATCGGGCTCTGTAGGGTACGGGTAGGGTTTTGTCTAAACTTAACCCAAGCGGGAGAAAAAGAAAAATCAATTAATTAGCTGCTTTAAAATGCGTGTAATTTGCATGGGAAGGACCACCGGAGCATAGCTCTTATCTCAATAACAACAAGCAATCTTGCCTCCAAGTTTAATTCAGACATACAATTTTGATATTTTAATTCACATTCATTACTAAAAGCTAGTAGTTAGCTCATCATCCGTGAAACCTTGGATGTGAAAGAACAAGATTTTAGAGAAATGTGCGCATGTTCATCCTTGCAAACATGAGTGACAAGGGTGCTTTTACCAACATAGCTTGGTCCAATAATTGGTAGAATCTCCAATTCTTCATCACCATGAGGTTGTACATGCAACAAGAAGTTGATGACTCGATGTGCCTCCATCTGGTGGCCAAACTTGCAGTTGGCCAGCTGGAGATGCATGCTGTAAGGTTGGCGGTACAAGTGAGGGTAGCTCGGTAAGAACAGGACGAGCTCATTCACATCAAGGATCATGGATCTCAATTTGGTAAGCGTCTCTTGCAGTTCTTTCAGAGTGTCAGCACTTCTGCTGGAGAAACAAAGACGCTTTGCAGAATTTACTATGGATAGAGATGAATAGTTACTCACAGACTGATGATCTTTGGTGTCCTCCTCATCGTGAGGTTGGTATCTCAAGCTGTCGAGCACATAATAGCCCTGATGCATAGCATCTCTGAGCATGTTCAGCTGAAGGAGCATGGCTTGGTTGGTGATGGTCCGCCCCATGGCCTCATCGACAATGACCTGTGCCCGGATTACAGCCCTTTGCAGACTTTCCTCCATTGCGTGTGCTTGCAGCTTGCAGCACTTGTTGGTGATGAAATTTATGGATCTAGATGTCAGGTCGCCCAGCACTGCAGACAGGAAAGTTTCCATTTGGGTTTTAGACAACACTGGAGATGTGTCCAAGACACAACAAATAGCAAGTTTGATGCTTCTCAAATTCTCTGTGTTCTATGTTTCTTATTAAAGCTCCAAAAGGAGCAAGAATATATAACAGCCAAGGTGAAGAGTGAAACTGAGAAAGTCAATAGTCAATGCTTTTGCTTTCACATGATTAGTTGTTCTGATCCTTATTTTTTTTCTGACTTTGTCAAATTGTACTTAACTCCTTATCTTTGTCTGATTAATGACTTTCATTCGTTCCTTTTTTTCATAAACTTTCACTCTTTCCAATAGTGAACAAATACCAGAAATGTCCATAGCCTCTCTCGATCGTGCATTCATCCGACACCGACAGCATGAAGCTGGATTTGCTGCCTTGATGGAGACTATTCTGGTTTCCGTTTTAGATTTGTCCAGCTCATCCACACTCGGTGCACTTCATTTTTGTGTTCGAATTTGTTGTGATCATTATTATGCTTTTTTGGATGAACAAATACTGTTAGGTAACAATTACACATATTGTATGTAGCTAACGTATAATACCTAAGATTTTGTTTTAATATCTCCTCTGTTTTTCTCCTACTTCCTTATTCCCTTCTTGGTTTATTTGGCTTCTACCTTTCACTTCAAAAGCAGAATTGCTTGGAAATTCATGCTGGTAAAGGCCATTATTGAATTATCTTCTGAAGTGATGACGAATCCACCTGCAGTATGGGGATGCTTCAGTAAGCTAGCTACTTTAGGAGAACTTGCCACAAGGAGGAGCAAAATTGACAAAAAGGGACAAAAGAAAGGAACAAAACTATGTTGGAAATAAGTTCTTAATTTTCGGTCTCCAACCCAGAGAAACTTACTCCTCACATTTTTCACCAACGTGGAGAAGGATTCGCGTCGTCTGCGATCGACATGCACGCGGTTAGATTCCTAAACACACTCTAGGCTATTGGTGAAGATGTCAGTGTAGCTGTAGATGCATTGATGCAGAACACCGATTCAAGAATAGGGATTCTTGATCAGCAACTTGAGTTTCTTCTCGCTGGATAGCGTCTCCCCTCTGGATGTCAACGACAGTCGAGAACTTGAAACCTCAAACGTGGAACTAGGGCTTCTCCCTCCTCCAGCTCCCTTAGTGCAATCGATGGTGTGGTCTTTAGGCTAAAGCTAATTGATTTCATTTGATGCCTTAGAGCCTGCTGACCCCTTAATTTTTCACCAACTCAGGAGACAGGAGGCATCCATGACGGCTACTAACGCTGGTATAAGATTAATTCCGCCTAATTCCACATTAGTAGATTGATTATGCAGCGTCGTTCTTGTCATCCTGTTAATTTCCGTCACTTTCAGCAGGGGATTGGACTGGACTTGCTGGTTGTTCCGGGTTTTATTTGAGGCACACACTAGCACCATTCGTCTAGCCCGTCCTGTACGCCATGTCTGTACACCAATCATGCATGGATGTCGACGTTCCCATCGTCTCATGCAGACGACTTGCATATTGTATTTGCGCGTACCTCAATCATCAACGACCTGTTCAAAGATCGGCTAAGAGTGTAATAATGAATGATTATGTGCATAACTCACTACCAGGGTTAACCGAACCGGTGGGAACCGGCCCGGAAACCGTGGGAACCGGTCGTACCGGTTCGGATCGGTTCCGGTCGGTTCCTAACCGGTCCAAATTCAAAATTTGAATTTGAATTCAAAAAATAAAAAAATCTCACAAAATTCTCAAAAATACTTCAAGGTGCGTAGAATCTAATGGTGTCAAAAACTTTCAAATATTCCTTCTTTTAGTATAGTTTGCGGGCATTAGAAGTTCAACTAAAAAGAAAAAGGCGAAAAAATTGGTCGGTTGAACTTCTAATACCCCGCAAAAAATACTAAATGCACTAATATTTGAAATGTTTTGACACCATTAGATTCTATGCACCTTGCAATATTTTTAGAAAATTTTCTTTTATTTTTTCAATTTTTAATTCAAATTTGAAAACACGTCAAATTCTCCACTAATTCGGATTTTTTGGTTAAACGACCAGGAACCGGTCGAACTGGACCGGTATACCGGTCGAACCGGACCGGTATACCGGTCGAACCGGTCGGTATACCGGTGGGAACCGTTTGAACTGCGTGTTTTGGTTTGGATATTGAATTCAACTGGTTTTTTCCGGTTCCCGGTTGAACCGGTCCGGTTTACCGGAACCGGACACCGGGGGTTCGGCACCTCTGGTCGGGAAAAAAAACCCTGCTCACTACGGAAACGCCAACTTTGCCGTGAGTTGGTTCCTCACGGCAAAACCTAGTTTACTCACACGGCAAACAAGACGACAAAGACCGTGTTTGCCGTGAGCCGCCACTCGAGCTCACAACAAACGTTTGCCGTGAGAACTGTTGGCTCTCGACAGAGAAAATTGAAAAAAATAATAAAAAAAGAAATACACAGCCACCGCAGGGCCCACCAGACGACCGCTGTGGCCCTTCGCGGACCCCATCGCCACGGCGGCCGCCGCCGCCACCACGTACGCCGCACCTCCGGAATAAAAATTCTTTTTTTTAAAAAAAGGTCATTTGGATCGGTACCATTACAATTTTCAAAAGTTGGAGATATACCACTACAATTCACCTATTCTGAAATTTGCCATTATAATTTTTCATCTACCTGATCCCTACCAAATTTGATGACTTATTAAGGGAAAGACGAAGTAAGAGCATGCTATTGAAGACGTTACAACATATGTCGGGGGGGGGGGGGCTCCGTTGATTGTGTACGAACAAAATACGAGTCCGAAGGTAGGGTAAGAAAGGGTTTAGCTAATGGAGAAATTGACTCTTCCAGAAACCAGTAACGCGTAAACCATGTCAAACCAAGACCGATCAATATCCGAACGGAACGGATTCGAACTTCTCCTAGAAAAGTTTCCGGTGCGAAATTCCATTCAATGAGTAATTCAAAGCGGCATGCGGTCGGTAGGGCTCCCCCTTCCTCGCTTCCGTCCGCTATCCGTTGTGTCATGGCACAGTGGGACATCTGTCAGCCTTGCATTTCTCAACAGGGCTATCTTCCCTTTTCCGAACATAGATATCAAAAAATGATGATGAATTCCAAGGAAAAATGAGTGAGCATTCTGTCCTCAATTTCTCAATCCTCTTTCTATATGATAATATGTCAAAACAAGTTCGATAGTATATCACCCGAACTGCAGGCCTCGAGCAAAAAGCAGAGTTCACTCTTCAGAGTTCAGACTCGCGTTCGTTCACACTAGATAGGATCATATGTAACAGCCCAATTTTTGCACCTCACGGACAGTCCGCACGTGCGGCGCGGACAGTCCGCCCATTGCATGCTGTGCGTGTCGCGCGCGCAGAAATTCCTCGCCACGTTGCCCCCGCGGCCCCACTCGTCAGGTCGCGCGTCCCCACCCCTGCCAGCACCCCTGGCTTCCTCTCTCTCCCTCCCATTCACTCCCTCACACTCTCTCTCTTCTATCAAGAAACCATGGAGGAGCTCCCAAGGTGATTCAACCTAGGAAGCCCCTCACCTCGCCGGAGTTTCGCCGGAGGACCGCCGGAGCTCGACGCCGGCGAGCCGCACCACCTCTCCTTCATCTTCTTCCTCAAGCTTGGAGCTAGGAGCTTCCCCAAGCTCTTCTTCCTCCACCCCAAGTTCTCCCCCTCAAGCTCAAGGTGAAGGACGAGCTCAAGCTTCACCAAGGCCACTCTACTCCAACTTGTGGCACCTCACCGGAGTTTTACTCATTGACGGTGAGCTATCTCTATTCCCGATCCATCTCCATTGATTTGGGATTTAGGATATTGAACCCTCCCATGAACCAATCACCATTGATGGGCTAAAGCTTCCAAACCCCAATGCATGTCGAATATATCACTTGGAATCACATCTAGGCACTCCCAGGAACCCATAGAAACAAACCCCACCCAAAACCGAGGTCGGAGCCGCCGCCGGCGAGCTCGACGGCGATTCTCGGCCGAGCCGCGGACGGTCCGCCCAACCATGTCGGATAGTCCACCCAACCAGGTCGGACAGTCCGTTACCCACGGCCAAAAACCTCCAAAAACATGTGTTCTGCTCCCTAGCCTCGCGGACGGTCCGTCCCCTCAACCCGGACAATCCGTTTTTAACTCAAATCCATACAGAAACATTGTTGGTTCTTCGAGGTCTCGCGGACAGTCCGTCCCTTCAGTTCGGACAGTCCGTCACCTCCGGGCGGACGGTCCGCCATTTCATCGCGGACGGTCCGCAGTTACTATTCATTCCATCATGTATCATCTTGTATAATTCATATAAAATTGCATATAGCTCAGAAAATTATGAAATAAATTTTGTTGGTTTCCTAATTATGTCAGAAACCTAGTAAAAATAAGTTTGCCCTCAAATTATATAATTAATTATCTGAAATAATTATATTCTTGTATATCATATTAATTGCATAGTTAATTAATTGTTAATCCAAAAATTATGAAACCAATTTTGCTAGTTCACTTATAATACAAGTGACCCAATGAATATATTGTTTAGCATTTTATTCATGGTAAAGCATACCATTTAGCATATCATATCATCACACTCATTCATAGCATATTTATTTACCAAGCATCATTGCATTTCGTGTAGAGATCGAACCGTCGGAGCAAGAGGAGGTTGAGACCGAGCAAGAGTCCGTTGCCGACGACACTCAATTTGAGAATCAAGGCAAGCACCTAAGCATTCTTTAACCCTATTTTGGATCAATTGGAGTATATGTGTCTTGTTTGTGCATAAGTAATATTTATGTATATGATTGTTTAGCTAGATCCTATTTGATGCATTATCCATCCTTGATCTAGAATAACCTTTCTTAGATGAGTATGCTTGTTTAGGTGTCACGAATTTAATTGCTTACTCATGCTTAACTTCGGTAGAAGCCAAGAGGTGGCAAGGTCACCACCACTTGCGAGTTATAGAATGTTTGTTTAATTAAAATTAAACCTATGGTTGGCTATGAATGACTAAAATTGGACTCCATGATATGATGATTCGAGACTTGAGCAAGAATGGTAGGGTCATGTGGAGATTGGAGCTCACTTGACTTAGTCTTGTTTAAGTCGGTTAAGGTCCGCTTGTTATTGAATTGTACTTGAGCACTTTTTCGTACAAACCACATGCTTACAATGGGCATGGCAAGCTAAGTAGCATAAGTCGCACCGTACCTTGACCGGATTCGGTGCGGGGTGGGATGAGGTGTGATCGGCCGTGTCCGGTGCACCTATACACTCACGACCGTTCATTCATAGTAGGGTGCGGGTATGTGAAAGGTCGAGGGCATGAATTAACACTTATCCTCGATCAAGGGTATGGTCGTTGGTCTTGCGCTTCGTGTGGGAAAAATTGTACACCCCTGCAGGGTTAAGATCTATTGCAATAGCCTCGCTCCAGGTTACGGAGCACGCTCCTGTACTTTCCCTTTAACGTAGAGTTGCGAATGGAGTTCTCGAAAGATTGAGCTTAAGATCATGATATCACTTTACTTATTGCAATTTACTTGATGCTTGACTTAGAGATCATAGAATGCTATATCTTTTGCTTATTACAACTTGATAAAAAGGTAGATGCTTTTATGCAAAATAATTACCCATGTCATTCCTTGCTACTTAACCAAATGCATACTCCTTGAGAGTCGGGCAATTATATACCCATATGTGGATAAGTCCTGTGGAGTACATTTTGTACTCACGGTGCTACCAATAAGTTGATTGCAGGTGAGGCGCAGCCGGAGCCCATCTTTGGGTACTTCCTTGCCGAGGATGGATGTCCGGAGAGGAAGTAGGCGGCCATGGCTTAGGAAGGGCACTATCGGCATATAGTGCTACCTTCTTATTTCGTTATGTATCGTATGAGAGCGATGATGGAACTTTCCGCTGCAAAACTCTAAGACTTTGTAATGTAAACTTGAATCTATCTTTGTAATGTGATGGACTATGTTTGGATTGCTATGTGGTGATGATGTTCATCTTGTTGTGCTTAGTGAGGTGTGTATAAATCCTGGGCATTGCTCATGACACATCTCAAGGACGACCGGGGTTATTCCTATTTAATTGAGTTGGTCAATGGTGATGACTCGATTAAATGGGATTAACTTGGAGGTTCCTCACAGCGTGGTATCAGAGCCGACTCTCGCGGTTTCACGGGCGCGTGTAGTCGCAGTTGTGCAGGCATGGTGTGCATGGCTGGTGTGGGCCCTGAGTGGTCACACAGCGTGGCACATGCGCTGGCACTGAACCCACGGACGTGGCCAAGAGAGGACGTTCCTGGCTTGGGGTTGATCGACGAGGACGTCGATCTTCTAAGGGGGGGTGTATGTGACATCCCGGCCCAAGGCTTAATAGGATTAATAAGGATACTCATACCAACAAGTTGCAACTTCTTTTCCGGAAACCTATCTCGAAAAGACAAAGTGCTTCCCGGGTGCGCATGAGTGAGGACAAAGTGCGCAGAAAAGACATGTGTTGGTCTGTGGGGATATTCTTGAGGTCCTAGAGAGCTGCCAGGTGTAGGCGGGCCCGGCCTCGGGGAGGCGGATCGTTACATCATAGGAAAAGATGGGGGATGATTGCGAGCATAATAGAGTAGAATATGGGGGATGATTTCTCAAACGATTCTTTCGGGGTGATGGCAATCGGAGCCGGCGGTGAGCATTTGGTCGAGCTCGTCTTCCGTTCCCTCTCTGACAGCGGCCTTCTACGGCGGAAGTAGCTGCGGCCCGCGTGGCAAGGCTGGGGGCAGAGGTTCGGCGTGTGAATTCGGTGTGGAGGACGGGAACGGGATGCACAGCAGGGTCTAGCGGGGTTCGCCGCCGCCTCGCTGGGAGAGATGTCGCGAGACCGTAACATTTGCACAAGGTCCCTAGTTTATTAATCGCGATCCGGATATATGCCCCTGTTTTCGGGTAGGTATTTTGTGAAGTGCCCCCTGGCTGGCTCCCGGTCTCCCCTCGCCGGCTCATCCTCCGGCGCATACGCCGCCAGCGACCTTCCGTCCCCGCCGGGAGCGTAGCGCCAGACTCCACGACCCGCTCCAGCTCCACACTCATCTGCTGCCCCCAATCGCTCGAGTCGCCGGGCAACGAAGCCATCACCTTGCCGGCGTCAAGCACGACATGTTCTGGGACGCCGTCAGCGAGAACCTGGCCGAGACGCATGCGAGAGAAGATGCTCGGCGCTGCCGTGCTCCGCAACGAGATGGGCCTGGTTCGACGCCGACGAGAACGAACGAGAGGTTGGCGCAGGACGCCGGGAACGTGCCGTCCGTCATCGGTGGCCGCATCCCCGGCAGAACTCGGCGCTGGTGCTGGTGGCCTGTGCCACAGGGCTCGCTTTTGTGGTGCTGGCCGTGTTCCCGCTTGTGGTGGCCGGGGGCGCGCGATCGTGCTGCAGCATGCATGTGCTCTGCTCATGAAGGGGTTCTCGAGGGGACCTGGCTGGATGGGAGGTAGCGCACGCCGGGTCTGTACAGATCACCGGTGAGGCCGTGGTGAACCTGCGAACTGTGGCGCCACCGAGATCAGGGCCGTCCCGACTAAATAAGAGGCCTTGTACGAAACTAAAAAATGAGGCCTACTAGCTTGGAAAAAAGAAAAAATAATAAAATATACGATATAATATATTACATTGTAAATGAGCTATGTTAGAATTGTACCTATGCTGCATAATCTTTACTTGAATAGCTTCATTCTTTTGGTGTTTTTTGAAATGAAATTTTCTATAATATGCTCATAATCAATCTTCTCCAATATTCTGCTCTCAAGTGCTATTATAGCCAAATCTTGTGTCATTGTAGAACGCAAATAGGTCTTCAACAGCTTCAGTTTTGAAAAGCTTCGCTCCGCTGATGCAACAGTCACAGGAATGGTCAATAGAACTCTATATGCAATAGTTGCATTGGGAAAACAACCATGCTCCTTTAAAAACTGTAAAATTTCAATAGGTCCCATTTTTTCTTTAGGAATCAAATCTCGCACAAACTTCAACTCCATAAAGAGTTCTTTGGCATCAATATCAGATTTTCCATCCTTTTCAAGGACAGCCTCAAGATTATCACAAGAAGACTTCAAGCTCTGATTATCCAATGATTGCAATGTTTCTGAAGTAAATAAGAATCCAAAATTTTTTTGGAACTCTTGGTACTACACAAATCTTGTTGTAAGAGAGACAATAGCTTGATCAACAAGAGGTACAAAATAACTGGTTCTAAATGACTCCTCTAGAGACCGTGTAGCAATATTTGTGTCTTCTGGGTTCTCATCAAAATGTCTCTTTCTTTTAATTTCTTGTTTTTCACGAAATGTTGTACTAATATCCATCTCAAGTGCAATTTCTTTGGCTGACTCCAAAGCTTCTAAGAAGCCAGTTTCCCTATAGCCCTTGAAGAAAGAAATAAGCCATTGTACTTTCTCAATAGCAACATCAATAAGCATATCCTTTGTTTGCAGTTGTTTGCTTACCAAATTAACAGCATACAGTACCTCGTACCGAATGACTACTGCCACTATAAATTCAAACTCTCCAAGTTCATTATTTGCCAGACCTTTAGCCTCACTTCTTTTCCCCACATCATTGTCAGTATCAGATACCTGAAATTAAAAGAAGGAAAATATTTGTTAATATATGAGATAACCAACAAAATTACATCATTAATTCATTATTAATATTAGAATGTTGGGTACCTGAAGTAGTGCCTCCCGAATATCCGAACATTGAAATCTGATGGCTTTAACACTGTCAACATGACTCTCCCACCGTGTAGCTGAAACCGACTTGAGAGTCAACCCAGTTATGTTATCTTTTAGAATCTGCCATTTTTTAGTAGAGTTAGCAAACATTGTGTAGATACGCTGGATGATTCCAAAGACATCTTTAGCTTTGCCACAAGTCTTTGATAGCCATATCACAAAGTGTTAAATTAAGGCTATGACAACCACAAGCAGCATAAAAAACTCTAGGACTTACATCCAAAAGTTTCCTTTGTACACCCTGATGTTTGCCTTTCATATTTGATCCATTATCGTAGCCTTGTCCTCTCACATCATCTATGTCAAGATCAAGACACTTTAGCTCATTCTGTAGCACATCAAAAAGTGCTTGTCCTGTTGTGTCATTCACATCTAAAAATCCTAGAAAGGATTCTTCAACAGAAACATGACCTGATGATGAGTCCACATATCTTACAATTAAAGACATTTGTTCTTGGTGACTTGCATCAGGGGTACAATCAAGTATGACAGAGAAATACTTTGCCTTCTTTATTTTTTAATAATTTCAGACTTAATAGCAGAAGTAAGTAAGTGTATCAACTCATTTTGAATTCTCAGACCAAGATAATGAACATGGGTTTCTTCATTTGTAATACGACGAACATGCTCTTGAATAACTGGGTCAAATTCAGCCAACATCTCTATTAAGCCCAAGAAATTCCCATTACTATCATCATATAGTTTGCTGTTACTTCCACGAAATGCAAGATTATTCTTGGCAAGAAATTTTACTGTGCCAACAATTCTAAATAAAACTTTCCTCCAGTGGTCTTTTTCTTTCTCAAGTTGTCGTTGAGCAGCTATATCAATGCTTTGACTAGTTTGCAATCTGTTACGCAGTTCATACCAAGCTGTCATGCTCAAAACATGATCTGCACCTGTCTCATGCTCTTTGAGTCTTTTCGCAAGATGTGCCCAATCATTATAACCCTCATTTGCTAACAGACCTTTTTGATGCCCTTTTGTAAATAATTTACAGCTAAAGCAAAATACTCTGTCAAGTTCCTTAGAATAGACAAGCCAATCCCTGTCACATCCTTCTCCATTTGATAGAAACCTTGTATAAAATAGTGCAGAAAACCTTCTAGAAAACCTATCCTTAGGACCCGTCTGAATTGATAAGTCTCTTTTAGGACCTTTTTGTGCTAAAATGTCTACTTGTTGACGATCAAGTGAATCTCAATATCTTGGATCAAATATATCAGGCTGAAAAGAATCACTAGCATCCGGAGAAGGATTCAAGTCATCACTATTATTGTCCATCTGAGTATTTGTATTTGTGTTGCCAGGAAAACCTTCCTCAACTTCAACATTATTTTCTGAAGGATTTATAATATCATTGACAATATTAATGTTAACGGCTTGCCCATGTTCAGGTGTCGGATTATCAGATGACACTTGGGTAGTTTTTTTTGTAACAAACCTATCCATAGCTCCTTTCTGAGATTGGACTAAAGCCTCTGCTCTTTGTTTTTTCTTTTGCTTGTCCCAACCCGATTCAAATTTTCTAATCCGATTTGAAGAAGACATGACTTCAATATGTGAACAATATTGCAATAGTCGTCTAGATGAAAAGATCAAAAGAACAAAACTTAGAGATAGACTAATTACTCCCTATAGTTTGTTGTGATTGTGATGGACAACAAATTGAATTGAAATAAAATACGAGTGATTAGTTTTAGTATTACCTTTAGGGTCTCGCCCGTCGCCTGGAATCTGGATCGCGGGCTCGCCAATCGCCATCGGCGCCGCGGCTTCGTCACGTAGATGAATCGACAGGAGACAAAATAGATACGATGCCAATTGCCAACGACACCAGGAGGCAGGAGTCCTCCTCGTAGGAGGACTAGGAGTAATTTCTTTTTGGGCTCCGTCTCCGAATGGCTGTCTATCCAAACATTAGACTCATGACCTTTTTTCTTATGGGCTTATTTTCTTAATCGGGCTGCAAATTACTGCTTAGCTATATGGGTAAGTACTATATTTGGAGGCCTATGTCATTTGGAGGCCTTGTGCCGTCGCTCACCCTGCACATGTTGTGTGTGCAGGGACGGCCCTGCCGAGATGCTGCTGACGGCTGCTGACGCTGGCGCCGGACTTCGGCAAGGGCGGGCGAGACAATTGACCCAGCGCAAGACGGAGGTGGAGCCCAACCACGTGGAAAATCAAAAGCAGCTTCTTTTTTCTCTTTCTTTTTTTTTCAGAGGAAGCAGCTTCTAATTTGGTGGGCTGGTCCTGCGTTATAGGCCTGCTGGCCCATGACGGATGTTTGAACTTGGGCCCATTTAATTTGATTTGCACAATACTGTATCTTTGCCGCCAAAAAATTGAGTATCAACAAGCACGGGGTCAGCTGTAAATGAGCCCTCAAAAAATTCTTCAGAGTCGAGAGAGAAAGGTGGCTGCTAAATTTTTGGACGAAATTTCTTTTGCAGATCGTCAGCTGGGCATTTCTTGTCTACTAGTACGGAGTATATACAAATGTACATGTTGACCAAATGCATGTAACCTTTTGGGAATCAAAGAAAACAGAAGGAACATTCAATGCAGACAACAGGCTGCTATCTTGTTTTTTTTTTAAAAAAAAACAACAACAGGCTGCTATCAACTCTGAGAGTCCTCTGCTGTTTTTTTTCCAAAGGACTGATGATCCAGTCCTTGCATTGGTCAATATATTATGTGGATGTTTATGGTCTAACACCTGGAACAACAATGCTAAGAAAACTAAGAAGAAGCTTCATCTGCTTTTGATTTTCAGCCCATCAAGCTGCTGGTCAAATAACTCCAATAGCAAGTGCTGAATCCTGGTGCCGTCAACGACCACCATGTCAGATTCAACAGCCCACCATTCTCCTTTTGTGATGAATTGAACACATGTCAGGTTCTATGAAAGTATATTGAACACTTGGAAAGTCAGCAGGTGCTGAATCCTGGTGCTGTCAACGAACAGTCGAACGCCGCTGCATAGCAAGTACAATATGTAGATGCTTGAAATCCATAAAAAATACGGCAAGCAATCCATTAGATCTTACCAAAATATAATACTAAAGCACTTTCATGACTAGGTAGTACTATATATTTACATCTTGGAATCTTATATTCTGAAATCTGAACCTGCTCATCTGAAATCCTATTCAGAAGGGCTAGCCATTCTCCCAGGATTTGTGACACCCTAAAAAACACATATTCAGTCATCTTTTCTACATGAAACCATAATTGTCAAGAAACTAACAATTTCTGACTCCATTTTTCACAGAACGCTTCCTCTTCACAGCTATAGTTTTTGGCCCTTCAATCTCACAAGTATTGATATAGCTATAGTAAGGAGGAATCCCAGACCTCCATGCCAGGATGTCAAATTTCCCATGAGGTATCGCGCTCCCACATAGGACATCTTGGAATTTTATCTTCGGAATCTCCTTTTCCAAAGGATGTTGACTCCAATGATAATGCACAATATCTTCACATGTCGTAGACATTCTCCCAAACATTATATGTTTGTTTTGGTTTGGAAGATCAAATGCACGCCCACCGAATCGAGAGACAAACTTCTGATGAGACTGTCTCACAAAGGCAAGAAACTCAGACCAAAATTTAACATCAAAGTTATCCTTTAGCAGATGAGCAGTAATGTTTGCGGTAAGGTAGCACCTTCGTCCCATTGCCATCTTAGCTATCTCCATGGCCATGTGCGTGAGCCTTGGGTGCATCTCAGGATCCGTGCTTCCGAATGTAAGCGTCTTGAAGAAATACCAGAATTCCTCGTGGGATAGAAACTTTAGAGTTAGAGCCAGTGTTGTTCCAAACTTTGCAATACTGTCAAACCGGCTCGTAATTATGATTTTACTACCTCTTGGCGCATACCTTTTAGAAGCAGAATACAACCTACCCCATGCCTCTTCACTAAGATCCCCAATTAGCTCAATAACAACAAGGAATCTTGCCTCCAGGATTGGTTCAGACTTACAATTTTGATATTTTAATTCACATTCATCTCTAAAAGTAGCTAGCTCATCATCTGTGAAACCCTGGATGTGGAAGAACAAGATTTTTGAGAAATGTGCACATACTCTTTCATCCTTGCAAACATGAGTGACAAGGGTGCTTTTACCAATGTAGCTTGGTCCAACAATTGGCAGAACCTCCAATTCTTCAGCACCATGAGGTTGCTTGTGCAACAAGAAGTTGATGACTAGATTCACTTCCATTTGGCGCCCAAACATGCGGTTGGCCAGCTGGAGATGCATGCTATAAGGCTGGCGGTACAGGCGAGGGTAGCTTGTCAAGAACAGGACGAGCTCATTCACATCAAGGATCATGGATCTCAATTTGGTAAGCGTCTCTTGCAATGCTTGCTGAGTGAGTGCACCTCTACTGGAGAAACAAATATGCTTTGCAGAATTTACTATGGACACAGATGAATAGTGACTCACATGCTGATCATTGGCGTCCTCCGGGATATAAGAGACTACTTCTATCCTCTTTAAGGTCCTTGGTAATGGTATTTTAAGGGCACGCTCAACTTGCTCTGCTAAAGGGGATTTGAGGCTACTTTTCATCAATTCCATATGGCGTCTTGCAAATAGAAGGGCTTCTTCAAGTGCACCTTCATTGTGAGTTAAAAGATTAGCTGCGTTGTATAAACTTAACAAGCCCTTCGGGTCATTAGTTACGTCACTGGTAAAGTGCCCATCTTCGTGCTTGAATTTGTCAAATTCACCTATGCAGTAAATATAAGTTATACTATTGTTATAAGAAGCATTTAATTATTCATAAATCACATTGGTGTGCCCTCATACCTGCCGAAACCCAAAACCCATGCTGCCTAAGCAAGCGAAAACGAAGGGCAACCTCATGAAGGCTTGAGCTATAGAATTGATCCCTATGGATGCTGCTTAAGGTGGTGGCTATTGTTCCTTGAAATGGTGATCTATCCCCAAATGTTGCAGCACATCTACCAGGTCCATTTTTTCCACAACAGTATTGCAAGCCTCAAATAGACCACTTACTTCCCCTTTCAGATGATTGACTTTCTCTAACATCTTCATCTGAAATCTGCCATTATGAAAGGATGGAGACGAGAGATAACTTATCGGTTTTGGTACACAATCATAAATTAAGGTGTTAGTTGAGCATTTTTTGGTAACTCATGTCTACTTTATAGCTATAATAAAATAGTTACATAAATCTTGGAATTTGGCAAAGAAATAGGAAGACTACATGTTATTGTTTTTTTCAAAAAAGAAAAGAGAGTATTGTGGCATGTTTTCCAGAAAATAGCTCTACAAATTCAACTAAGAGAAATTTTAGAGTCCTTGAAATTAATGAGAGCGGTCTATCCATTGAAATCTAATGAGGAAGCACCCCCACCCTTTCTCTCTTTTAAAGTATCTAAAAGGAAGTACTAGGAAGTACTAATTTGGTAGGACCAAGTACCAAAATGTAGGCCCAACAACCATAATAAAGCCCACTACTCTAAGGGGGAAAAAGAAGTATTTGATCCCTTTGGATGTCTCATTCTCTTGACCTAAGTCAAACTATTTTAAGTTTGACCAACTTTACAACAAAGAGTACCAATGTTTATAACTCTAAATATGTATACTATGAAACTATATTTCATAATGGATATAATGAAACTTGTTTGACATCAAAACCATTGATATATTTTAAACATAAATTTGATCAAATCTACGATGGTTTGACTTAAGACAAACATAAGTGGACACTTATTTTCAGACAGATGGAGTATCTAACAATTAAGGGGAAGTCGCAGCGGCAACAATATGGAATTAGGCTTGGCTACGGAATAAAGCAAGCAAAGTGCGTGTAAAACGATGATACAAATTAATTGCTACGAAAACATGCCTGCAGCGGCTCAGGGATGTAATTGATGAAGAAATCACCCCATACACTTGGGTTAATCGCAGCTGCTGCCTTCCAACAAGATGTGGCCGCGCTTGTAAGTGCCATTGTTATAGCTTTTGTGTGTATAATCTGCTAGCTGTGTGTCTGCAACCGGTGTATAATCTCCATTAATTTATAGGCAAGCCGTGGCAAACACCACGTAGCACCCAATGCAAAGGTTTTCGTGTTCTCTCGTGTTATTTTTTCCAGGCTAATTTCGTGCATGACAGAGATCGAAGTGGAGTCCTTTAATTTTCCTTTGATATGAAGATATTGTTTTCGTGCTTCTGATTCGAGGCCTCGTCGCCATTATGGTTTGCTTTTTGCCCGGGCACGTGAGCACGTGGGGGGAGTGCACGTGAAAGCGACATGATGCGTCGTCGATGTTGATGTGAAGGCATTGATGTCCACGTTCACCAAATTTTGGATCATACGTTACATAGCAAATTTTGAAAAATGTGAGCGCTCTTGCTGGAGTCACTTCGGTGATGCATCTAAAGAAGATCACCTCCACCCCTTCTCCTTTTCCTCTTTCCCTCTCCCACCGCCCACCAACCTCCCCGGTCGGCGGTTGCAGCGCCGTCCACCCTCCATCCACTGCCCACCCATTAACTCTCCTCGTCTTCCTCCTCTGCGCTCCCGCCGTCAACCAACCTTCGTGGCTGGCGGTTCGCCGCCACACCTTCCACCCTCCATCCGCCGCCCACCTCCTTCCTTTTCCATCTTCGTCCTCCTGCGCGCCCCCGCCGCCAACCACCGCCCACCGGATGTTCTCCCTACCCAGCCAGCGGTGCTCACACACCACCTCACGTCCGCCACCAGCCAACCCGCCACCTCCGTCGGGCATCCACCACCGTCGGACTTCAATCTATAGCCAGTGGCCATTAGAAACCCGGCACCCATTATTTCTCATTATTTTCTGAATTTCATTTAAATAACATGTATCATCTTAGATATAGTTAGAAAATGGGTAATTTACATTAAAGCAATATTTGTTTTTTTTGAAACATGATATTTGAATTTATTTCAGTAGGAACGCACGGACACGAATATGGTGCCGGAGAAATTAAGAACGTGTGACCCGGGCCACGCAGTTCGCCGCCGAGGTAGGTGGGTGGCGCACGCCCGGGCCACGCAGGTCGCCGGCGAGGCCATGGCGAACCCGCGCCTGCGCACCGTGGCGCCGCTGCGCCGCTGAGACGTTGACGCTGGCGCCGGACTTCGTCAAGGGCGGGTGCGCCATGTGGAGCGAGACCATTGACCGCAAGACGGTGGTGGAGGTGAGTGTTGGCCTTGCCCTCACTCACACACTCGGGAACAACTCGCCGGAGTTGGAGACCACGCACAAAGATTGTCGGCGACGAACGCCGCGGAGCACAAGCTCCTGTATCTTGGCTTCTGTTGATAAAAACGGACTCGGCGAAAGCGAGCAGGAGCACACGGGCGTACAGATATAGACCTGGTGACTCTGGAGCTAACCTCCACGTCGTCACGCACGCCTTCACGCCTCCACGCCACGATCCGCGAGACTCGCTCGTCATCGTCGTGAGCCACACGCTCGCCCAACGACGCGGCCTCCTTCTCAGGGATCAGCACACAACTCCTAACTGCCTACGACTCTATCCATACTGCAGCCTGGGCACAAACATGTGCACGTACTGCACCTAGACTCCTACACGATCAACAGCCCTAAACAGCCGTGATCCAAACTGCAACACACACGTACATCAACTCAACTCGTGTACGTGACGCACACACGCACATATACGAGCTGGACACCCTGCGCGTCACGAACGAACCGAGACGCTGCACCACGCCGTGCACCCTGGACTCACCGCGTCACGACGCGGACTCGTTCACACCAAGCGACACACGTGGCGCGTTTATTCCTAACAGTGAGGTGTAGCCTGACGACGTGGACCGTCCACGAGGGGCGCCGCGGCGAGGTGGAGCTCAGGTGTTCCGTTACCTCAGCCTGCGAAGTGCGAGCAGGTCGGCAAGCTGGATGGCAAGGACATGCGCAAGGACAACCTGCATCCACCACGGCAACATCGCGTACTGGCGAACGAGGGCGCGACGGAGGCGAAGGTGGTGGAGGCGGCGGCGCAGGGGAACGTGCACTGGTGCACAAGCTCATCTCGGCAGTCGGCACCCGGCCGGAAGCACGCGCAGGTCGGGGAGCAACACCTACACCCATCAAACCCGAGCAGAGTGTTGCGTGTAGTTGTTGGTTTAAGTTTCCCACTAATTTTCTGTCACCATTCTCGTTTTATGATTCATCGAACACATGTCAGATTCTGAAAAGTTGGGCATCCAAAACTTGGAAAATCAGCGGGGTGCTGAATCCTGGTGCTGTCTGTTAACGAAAACCACTGCATAGTGCATATCACATATGCTTGAAATCAGAGCAGAGCATCATACTGAATCGACAACATAAACGAAAAATGCCCACCTGAAATTCATTACATCTCATGAAAATATAAATAATACTAAAGCACTTTGATTACTAGGTAGTAGTACTATAGTAGTTACATCTTGGCAACATTATATTCTGAAATCTGACCCTGCTCATATGAAAAGTGTTTGATCCTGATGGTAAAGCGCAGAAACTTCAGAAGGCTCCCAGGACTTGTGACACCCTAAGAAACACATATTCAGGTATCTTTTTTGCATAAGACTACAACACTCTAACAATTTGAGACTCCATTTTTCATAGAACGCTTCCTCCTCACAGCTCTAGTTTTTGGCCATTCAGTCTCGCAAGTGTAGACATAGCTGTAGTAAGGAGGTATCCTAGACCTCCATGCTAGGACCTCAAAGTTCCCATGAGGCTTCCTTCACTCTCCCACATAGTACATCTTGGAACTTCATCTTTGGAATCTCCTCTTCCGAAGTGTGTTGACAACACCGATGATAAAACACAATATTTTGAGATGTCGTAATCATTCTCCCAAATGGTACAGCTCTATTTTGGTTTGGACTATCAAATGGATTCCCACCAAATTGGGAGACAAGCTTCTGAGAATACCGTCTCAAGAAGGCAAGAAACTCATACCAAAATTTGACATCAAAGTTATCCTGTAGCAAATGAGCAATAATGTTTGCGGTAAGGTAGCACCTTCTCAGTGCCTTGGCTATTTCCATGGCTATGTATGTGAGCCTTTGGTGCATGTCAGGATCCATGCTTCCGAACGTAAGCGTCTTGAAGAAATACCAGTATGCCTCTTTGGAGAGAAACTTTAAAGTCAAAGTCCGGGTTGTTCCAAACTTTACAATACTGTCAAACCGGCTTGTAACTATAATTTTACTACCTCTTGGTGCATACTTTTTGGAAGTAAAATACAACCTACCCCATGCCTCTTCATTAAGATCCCCAATTAACTCGATAACAACTAGCAGTCTTCCCTCCAAGTTTGATCTAGACACATGATTTTGTTTCCTTAGTGCACATTCATCTCTAAAAGTAGCTAGCTCATCATCTGTCAAACCCTGGATGTCGAAGAACAAGATTTCTGAGAAACGTGCACGCACTCTTTCATCCTTGCAAACATGAGTGACAAGGGTGCTCTTGCCAGCATAGCTTGGTCCAACAATTGGCAGAACCTCCAATTCTTCATCAGCGCCATGAGGCTGTACGTGCAACAAGAAGTTGATGACTAGTTGTGCTTCCATCTGGCGGCCAAACATGCAGTTGGCCAGTTGGAGATGCATGCTATAAGGCTGACGGTACAGGCGAGGGTAGCTTGTCAAGAACAGGACGAGCTCATTCACATCAAGGATCATGGATCTCAACTTGGTAAGCGTCTCTTGCAGTTCTTTCAGAGTGGGAGCACCTCTGCTGGAGAGACAAAGACGCTTTGCAGAATTTACTATGGACAGAGATGAACTCACAGACTGATCTTTGGTGTCCTCCTCATCATTAGGTTGGTATCTCAAGCTGTCGAGCGCATAATGGCCCCAGTGCATAGCATCTCTGAGCATGTTCAGCTGAAGGAGCATGGCTTGGTTTGTGATGTCCCGCCCCATGGCCTCATCGACGATGACCTGTGCCCGGATTACAGCCATCTGCAGATTTTCCTCCATTGTGTGTGCTGGCAGCTTGGAGCACTTGTTGATGATGAAATTTATGGATCTAGATGTCAGGTCACCCAACACTACAGAAAGGAAAGTTTCCATTTGGGATCTGTCCTCAGGAAGACAACACACCAGATGTGCAAGACAACAAACAGCAGTTTTGATGTTTCTCTCTGTGTTCTATGTTTCTTATAAAAGCTCCCAAAGGACCGTGGACAAATAAGAACAACCAAGACCAAGGTGAAGGGTTAAACTGAGGAAGTCATTAAGGCTGACCAAGCTCACAAATAAATAAACCTGAAAATTAACATGACCGAGCACACGCAACTAACTGAAGATCTGATTCGAGTCCTTCCTGGACTAATGAATGGAAGGCTGCTCATTTTCCTAACAGCACGAGGTTCTGCTTGCATCAAGAAGTGGACAACTTTCATTAAGAAAAATAAGAAGTGCACAACTTGCTGTTGCGTGTTTGGACGAAACCAAATCTGAACACCTAGATTCTATTACTGTCGTGTTTGTACTATTATATAGTTGTTCCAGAACGAGAAAATTAGGATCTTTCAACACATATGCTTGACAACTCTTTTCTGAAAAAAAAAACATATGATTGACAACTAAGTCAAGTCAAGCAGCCATTTATTCTGACCTCCATATGACAGCAAACAAGTTAACTTTCCTGTGCATCCTAGGCGCTCAAACATAGGATATATTTTATTTTAGTTTACTAGTCTGCAACGGAGACTTTACCCTGGAAAAAAAGATAGAAATCAAGCAGTATTGTCCTTTGAATGCAAGCACGCATGGGTCCTCTGCACCTCCCTGCCAACGCGGACCAAGCGCACCTCCCTTGCCATTGCGCACGAGCAACGCCACCAACCAACCGTCGCCACTACCTGACCAAGACGGCCCTCAGATGCGACGCCTCCAAGGAGGGCACGACGCAAATGGCACCGCCGTCGCACGTCCAGAGATGGACAGGGTTCCACCCTCGAGAGCCCCATGCGATAAGGGACATGATGCCTCACAATGATACCCCCAACAGGTAATGCGACATCACAAGGGCGTCACCACCATCACCACTGACAGAGACGTCAGTGAAGGCTTACGCTTGACTCAGCACCATATCTACCACATGTTCTTTACCAAGCCAATAGCCTGCTCCTCCTCACCTCCGCATCACCTCCACCGGAAAAACTCGGCACCGCCCGAAGCACAACCACGGCGCCACCAGCAAGTACCAGCCAGCCTCCAGCCCCACCACCAAGGCAGCCCCGGACCAACATCAATGTCGAGAAGCACCAGCCGTCTGACCGCAGAGCCCTTGTTTCGTGCTGCCTTCGGCCAGCTGCGGCCGACCACAGCCAGTCACAGCCACGACTGTCCCGGCCAGCCGCGGTCACCATGTCTCGCCGCGCACCACGATCGCCCAGGCCAGCCACAGCCACGACCGTCCTAGCCACGACCGTCCCAGCCAGCCGCAGTCGCCATGTCTCGCCGCGCACCACGACCGCCCAAGCCAGCCGCGGCCAAGCCACGGCTAGCCACACGTGGCGGCCACAGCCGGCCTCACGGCCGCCACCCGTAGCCACATGGCCGTCGCGGCCAGCCCCTTACGCCCTACACCTACCGCCAACACCGGCCGCCACGTCCGCCGACGACTTGCGCCTGCCGCCGCCAGTGTCGTCCGTGCCAGCTGCCGCCATCACCGCCGCCTCCAACGTCGGCAGCCTCCCCCCAACGCACATCTCCGCGCCTCCCGTCGCACGGCCACCAGATCTGGCCGGAGCAACACCGGATCTGGTGGCTCCCGCCGCCACCGCCGCGCATCTTAGAATCTTATCTCTGGAACCTCCTCTTCCGAAGAGATTTGGTACTGACGTTCAAGAACAAGATCTTCATAGCACTTAGTGTTTGCAATGTTCAACAATACTCTCTACGGTTTGGGAATTAAGAGCAACTACAACAGCCTCTTTATCCTGTTTTGGATCGGTAAAAAATGGAAAAAAAAGCTTCGAAATCGCTTCCAACAGCCTCGCTAAACAAACCATTGTTAACCCCCTCGCAAAAAACAGTCGGCCGCTCGTCAAAGATAGAAGCGCTCTCCCGCTCGGTATCCCTCCCGTCGCGCCCACAATCTAGGCCTCCCGCGTCACGCCAATCAATTTTCCTGTGCTTTTGCCCACTTGCCACCGCAGCACCGGCTGCCTTCCTTGTCGTCGCGGGCCTTCCAGCGCACATGCCTGGGCGAGGAGGAGAACGGCCGAGTTGGGGAAACGAGAGATCAGGGAAAGGGGATGATGCGAGATGGCTCACCGGCGGCAGGGAGAGACGGAGACAGTCGGATTCGACCTAGCGGCGGAAGGTGAACGGTGATGGATGAGAAGCAACCGATAGCGGTGCTCCGTCGGCTCGGTTGGTGACGACGCTTGGTGCGGCGGTGTTCCGGTGACAGAGAGGTGTCGGACACCGCCGGCGGACCTTCGTCTCGGCGAGGAGGTGCTCCAAGTGCCGCTGTCTTGGCTGGATTGCTCAGCTCGCGATGAATCGTGCCGCCAGCCGGAGCTCCCCGTGGCGCCGAGGAGAGGCGGAGCTCGGGCGGTGCCGGGGGAAGGAGGAGGTCGGGAGAGCCGGAGCTCGGGCGGCGCCGGGAGAGGCAGCGATCGAACGGTGCCGGGGGAAGGAGGAGGTCGGGCGGCACGCCGCCGCCCCCATTAACGTCGTCCTGGAGGGGGCCGGCGGAGAGTGGGGCTGAGCGTGGACCTGGCGGAGGGGATGGATAAGGTTGGAGTGGGTTGGGGTGGGTAATAAGAATGACATGTGGGCTCTAGTTATTATAAAGAGTTCAATTTCAAGAGTCTGTTGGATCATCCTATAGAATTATAAAGTCTTCTACTTTTACAAGAGACTAAAAACTCTAATTTTTGCTAACAAAAATAAAGAGGCTATTCGAGTTGCTTTAAGATCGCCCTATGGGCAAAGCCAATTGCGAAAAAAAAGAGTCGTTCCGCACGTGGGAGGGAGTTTTGGTCGTAGTTACCCCTGCATGCCGAGTAATTAATGCCGCCACGCGCCTCGCCTTGCAAAATCGAGGTGAAATGCCAAAAAGGTGCAGCCTTGCAGAATCAAACCCGAGATGTTGCACCTCGGGAAGAACCGCACTAACCAATCAACTTACATGCGTGTTCATGTCAAGGCTGGATACGTTGCCTATTTAATAATGGCAAACAGGGAAAATTTCACCTTAATTAATCACTCTTTGGTATTAACAATCTTGTCCTAAACGACTTGATTTATCAAACCGGAGGGAGTAGGGTAGCTCGTCAAGAACAGGACGAGCTCATTCACATCAAGGATCATGAGGCTTTGCCTAGTGAGCCATCACCATTTATGATCTGCCGTGACCCCTCTTCTTCTTGATACATGAGGCCAGCTGTTTCAAAGGAGGAGAGCATAAACTGCATGCTGCCACTGCCTGTTGGTTAAGAGGGGCAAGAGACTAGTGTAGCCTCCTGTGTCAGGACGTTAAGGGACCGGGTTCTTTCTATGATACTCCCGGCCGATGACTCCCTCAGTGCTAGCAAGAGGCCACCGTAGGGGTTCGAACCCAGGTCTCTAGCATGAGCTCACGCTCAGCTGACCAGCCGAGCCAACTAGTGACAGACGTGAAACGGTAGGCTTGGGGGGGGGGGCTCTCTTCTTTTTCTTCCCTCTTTTTTCCTCTTCCTCCTCCTTCTCCCCTCTTGTTTCCATGGAGTTCTAGCGGTAGGGGGGCTTGAGCCCCACCCGTCCCACCGTCAGATCCGTCCCTGGAGCCTACACCCCCTCCCTACTGCCTGTTAGTTCATCTCACCATAGAGCAGACATGGGGCTCTGTCCTCGGGAACATCTTGGAAAACTGAAATATAGTGGTTACTAGTTGAGACAATTTTCATGCTGCAAGTCCCTGAAGAAAACAAGTGAAAAGATCATAGCGTAGCAAGCATCATACTTCATACCGAATTGACTGTTGCCAAATAAATAATCCAGAAAGTTAACATGACCGAGCACATGCAACTAACTGAAGATACGATCCTGGCTCTTCCTGGACTACGGAATGGCGGATTGCACAATTTCCTAACAGCACGAGCCTCAGCACATTTTCCATCACCACTTAGAGACCACACCAAACACGGCCACGTTCTGTTTGGGAGCTGCAGGGTTTTTTTAAAGGAACGGCAAGACATTTGCCGTAATTTTTATTAGAAGGATAAAAAACAGAGCTTAGAAACAAAACAAAAAAGACAGATTTCAGTGGAGCCCCAACTACTGGCTCCAACCCCGACACAACTCTAGGAACAACTAAAAAAACACTTCCCCTGAACTGCAGGGTTGAGCTGAAAACAAAATCCAAATGCAAGTCAGAAGTCTGAACACCTAGATTCCATTCCATGCCTGTCATGTTTGTATCATTACATAACCTCTTGGTTTTCTTTACTTATCCTAGCTAGCACGATAAAATTAGGACCTTGGAACAAATATCATTGACATGTGAGGCAGCCATCTATTCTCAACTCTGTACCTGACACTGACAGGCACAGCAACCCAAACCAAGTATCTATAGGACTACACCGCTATAAGCCATCGCCTCCCATTTCCCATGTATCCGGCAATCACACATGGGGTAGATTTACTTTTAGTAGTTCACTAGTATGTAACAGAGACATCACATGCAAAGAGGTGCCAAGAATTGGCTGGAGCATCACATCCACGCGGTCAATGCATGGAATGCGAGAGCCAACAACATAGTGGGTGGGGGGCCACAACACCGTGATGGTCTGTTCAATCAGTACTTGGATTGGCTAAAACAAAACACCCGCTTAAAGCTAAGGGTTGCAATGGATCAAGAGTATATTGAGGATCTACCTTCTGATCCGGAAGATGTTTTCCCCGAGTACGACGAAATCACTAGAAGTGGGAGGCAGCCAGAGCGTGGTCCCTTCGAGGATTATATTGTAAGTGATGACACTCATGTCACTAATTTGAAGTCTCACTTGGTATTGTGACATAATGTTAATTTATTAACCACATATAGGGGCAACAACTCGGAAGATTTGCTAATGAGGCTGAGCAAGCTTTGGCTGTCCCGATAGGATCTCCGGAGGAGGCGGGTGTGTTGAGGGGTTTTGTGCAGGTAATATCCTTTTTGCCTGCTATTCTCTGACTGCTAGTTATGGATGCATGCTCAATTTTTTTATGGTGCTTTACAGAGGATCAGACGGGGATGTAGGAAAGCGGCGTTCAAGTTGAATTGCTTGGCATGACCGGCACCGGGACCCGAACATGATGTTGGACCTTCACACTCCGCACAAAGATCCACGAGACGAGCACAAAGTGCATCAACTTCAGGTGTGTGGCCTTGATAGTTGTAGGTTTCTCTTTTTTTTAATATTGTTGACGACATCAATGATGCATATATGGTTGTTGTAGGAGGATCTCGTCATCGTTGTGCACCGGGGATTGTAATTAGATCCCCTCCACGTACCCTAGAGCCGGATACTGACTCTGAGACCAGTGTAGACGACGAGGAGGGAGACCCTTCTTTCGGTCCAACTGTGATTGGGTCCTCTCAACTTGTGGGCGCTCCTCTTGGCACACAAGAAACTCCCCCAAACCGGCGGGGGAGGCGGGAGCGTGCGGATGTGGGCAGCCAAAATGTCGTTGACACGCAGCCTGGGCGGGTTCGAAAGGCGAAGAAAATCTACACTCCGAATCCTTAGGCTTGTGCTCGGTTTGATATGTTGAACGTTCCTTTAGGCTTGTGGTCGAACTATGTCAGGATGTGCATTATGATCAAACTATGTGGCTTGTGATCGAACTATGTAGGCTTGTGGCTTGTGGTCGAACTTTGTAGATGGGCTTGTGATCGAACTATGTAGGTTTGTGGCTTGTTGTCGAACTATCTAGGCGGGGAATCGAATCGAACTATGTCGGCTTGTGATCGATGTATATATGTGTTAAATTATGTGTGAATTTGTGTTTCTTAATCATGTGAAATATTTGTGGTCGAACTCTTCAACTCACTCCAAAAACGGCACAAACTTAGCGAATCTTGAACTCACTACAAAAAAGTCACAGACTTAGCCAATTTCCCAAACTCTCTTATCTGGAGACTGAACTAGGGTGGTACTGAATTGGGGCTTCCACTGGCGCGACTCCTTCACGAGTCGCGCCATGTGTCATGGCGCGACTCAGTCTTGAGTCACGCCATGCGGCTTGGCGTGACTCTTGTTGGACAAATGAGTTAGGGCAAAACTGTATCTGGGCTTCCATTGGAGCGACTCCTTCACGAGTCGCGCCAGAGGGCTTGGCACGACTCAGTGTTTAGTCGCGCCATGTGTCTTGGAGCGACTCAGTGTTGAGTCGCGCCACGCGGCTTGGCGCGACTCTTGTTCGACAAATGACTTAGGGCAAAACTGTATCTGGGTCTCCATTAGCGCGACTCCTTCACGAGTCGCGACAGGCGGCGTGGCGCGACTCTATACATAGTCGCGCCAAGCAGCGTGGCGCGACTCGTGAAGGAGTCGCGCCAATGAAGACTCAGATACAGTTTTGCCATAAGTCATTTTGCAGATAAGAGCAGTTCGAGAAATTGGCTAAGTTTTTTTCAGCTTTAGTAGTTCATGTTTGAGTGGGTTTCACTAGGACTTGTCTTAAGCACTATAGATCCAAAATAGTTGAAATACACCAAACATTCAACATGCCCTTAGGCCATTGCTTCCACATTGTTCAAACATTCCACAAGGTCCACGACATAAGTTCATTACATGGCATAATTAAAATAGTCGACGAGGTACACAACACAAGTTCACTACTCTGAATCAAAATCAAACAAAAGTTCATCGTCACCCCAATCGTCATCCTCCACCTCAATCACTTTGCCTTTGCCCTTGTCCTTGTCCTCCACCTCTTGCGCCTTGGTAGCAAGTGTCTTTATCACCTCCCATTGAAATTTGGTAGCCGCATCCACCATTTCCTCTACATTGTTGCTGCTCTTTTTTTGTGTTGTAAATTTCGGCAATTCTCTCACAAGAGCTTTCATTGCCTGCAATTGCGCCATTTTTGCCTCAATTCTAGCCAACTTCTAATTAATCCCTCTTTTCTTTGCCTCCGCCATTTGGAACCACTCGGCTATGGAATCCTTAGCAAATATCCTAGATGGATCAAACTCACTCCAATCACGGTGCCACTTTTCCCTCATGTTACGCATGCATGTCCCTCTTCTCTCCTCTTCTTCCTCCTCCCTCAACCTCTTCCTCCTTCTCTCATCCGCACTTAGTGGTGGTGGATAGTTCATCCTATTCCGCCTCTAAAATTCAATGAGGCCCTCTCTAATGCCCTCTCCAACACTAGTTTGTGAACATCCCTTCTCTCTAGCAAGTTTATCCTTAGCAATTGGTCCAAACAACTCTTTATCTGATGGAATTGAGACATCATATTTTTCTCTTAATTTTTTTTCCTCTTGGCTGTTTCCTTGATTTTCAAAGACCCCGAACATTGCCCCAAATGTATACGGATTGCTTCCCTCTCTGCAAAGCTCTCCCAATCACATGTTCTCCCCTCCTAAAAAAATTAATGTCAAATTTTAGGCAACGTAACCATTTAAATTGCCACAACACATGGATACAAAGTTAGGAAAGTGACTTTACCCAATAATCTCCATATGAGTTACCACAATACCATCCATATCCAAGCTCAGATGGAACCACACCATTTCGAGCGAGTATCCCACACTTGCAACGAGGCCTATAAGGCTCATCACATGGCCATGGCTTCTCCCCACTCTCGAATGCTTGCACGTCTTCTTCTGACGGCCAATGAGACTTTGGACCGTATATGTCCTCCTGAAAATCACATAGGGGCCATCCATCCAACACAACAAATTCAATGAGACCTCTATATGTCAAAATATCGACCACAATGAAGTTGTCGGGAAGAGCAATGATGCTTACATGTGTTCTTTGCTTGCACCGAAAGAAGGGCGTGAATTTGTCGGGAAGGTCAAGATCAGGAAGTTGCAACTTGCTTGGCCTCCCACAATGACACAATGGAGGGTTGCTAACACGCTTGAATCTGCCTCTTGTTTTTCTTGGAATGTCATTTGTGGTGGATTTGGTGGTGGTGGCACCCACCGTCTGAACTCATGATAGGGTTGCACCACCGATTCTAGCCACGGAAATAATCGGATCCTAGGGTCAAATTTTTCCGGTCTATCAATCCACTGGTGGAAAAAGCAAGGTGCCATGTTGTATTGACTTGGGCCGCCATCTTCATTTAGTATCCACTTTCTTGCACATGTGTAGAACGCCCTTCCAGCTGTTGCCTCATCCCTTGATTGCTTCACTTGAGCTGGAATGCCACAATGACACATAGGAACCGGAAGAGGCGGTGGGATGGGATAATCAGGCCTGCCTCTGCTCGCCGCCATTGGCCTGAAAAAACATAAAATTGCATCAGATTTTTTATACAAAAGGAAAGGACAACAATATTATTTACATAATTAAGAAATAAAGACATGAATTCCTAAGTAGCTACCGTATGCCCGCTCCTACTAGATTGTTTATGTCGTTCTTTCCGATGACCCTCCTCGTGGCAGACACTACATCGGTTCTTCGACTTTTCTTGGTCAAACTCCCCGGCGCCGTAAATATCCCTATCGTACCCGCTTGTTTGTTCCATCTTATTACGTAATCGCTTTTTCTTCCTCCTTCCGACACCCGTTTTCTTCTTCTCGTCATCTGGTATGTAGTCAAGACCATTATACTCAGGCCAATGTGTCCCGTCTAGTATTGGCTCAAAACGAGCCGCCCATGTCTTCAATATTGTTTCCTTAGAATATAATTGCGTCGTGTACACTGGTGCTAGCCAAGACACCCCTCTAACAGTACATGCGGCCATCATATGAGAGCATGGAACATGTAGCAATTGAGGTATACAACAAGTGCAATTCACTCCTGAGAGGTCCACCTTATATATGCATCCGCCCGTCATCTCACCTCCAACATTCAAAGCGGAAGCTGTCCTCACTGAGTACACATACAATGTGGGATCAAACAACTCAGCTCTCATGCTCGCAGCTTTCAAACCTTGTTCGGTTAAGTGCTTCTTTGCGGCTTTACCAAAAGTATTTACACCACGTAACCCCATATCTATGTGGTCTCTTGCTTTTTTCCAACTATGCACAAAATATGAATTGATCTTGTAGAATCTGTACTCCACAATAGCCGATACTGGCATAGCACGGATGCCTTTGAGGACCTTGTTGAGCACTTCTGATAGATTTGTATTGTGCACACCATATCTCCAACCACCTTCATCAAATGCATTGGCCCACTTATGCTTATTAACCATCTGCTCCTCCAACCACTCTTTTGCTTCCGGATTCATCATTTGTTTTAGTTTCTCTAGTCTAATATTAAACGTCCTCTCCGCTTTGGCTGCACACACCAATTTTAGCTGCGCTCTCACTTTCTTGTTAGCTTGCCTATGCCATATGTTCGCTGCAAAGTGTCGCATGCACCAACGACTCACGATAGGTTGGTACCCTTCCATGTAATCCTCAACCGCACTTAGTATTCTTTGATGGCGGTCTGAAATTATGCACACCTTCCTTAGACGTCCCACAACGTCCCGACGGACCAAATGCAAGAACCAAGACCAGTTGTTAATATTCTCACATTCAACTAAGGCAAATGCAAGGGGTACCAATCTATCCTCACCATCAACACCAGTGGCGATCAACAAAACACCCCTGTACTTTCCAGTTAAGAATGTAACATCAACACTTATCACCGGTCTGCAATGCTTGAATGCCTCTACACATTGGGGGATGCACCAATACACCCGCTCCATTACTGGCTTCATTAAACCTTTGTGGAGCTCCTCCTTTCCCGTTGTATGAGTGCACCACTTCGTACCCGGGTTGAAGTGTGTTATTGCTTGTAGGATTTTTGGCACCCTACCGTAAGCATCCTTCCAATCACCCCACAACATGGATATTGCATGCTGCTTAGCTCTCCAGGCCTTTCCATAATTCACTGTGTAGTTGCTGAAAGCTTTGATGGATTCAATGATGGCAGCTATAGAAACATCGGGATCCTTATGAACCATGCCAGCAATCCGTCTTGAAATGTAACGAGCTGTGCATTGAGAATGTTCTTGTGCCACTTCCGACGTACCACATGTACGAGGTTGGACAACTCTTGTGATTCTCCATTTGTTCCTATCATCAGGAAGTGGACGCGCCCACACCTTCCAATCACAATCTTGTTGGCAAGTAACCGTGTATCTTGTTTTGGCCGATGAATGAATCACATTATATGGCCTATGGTGCCGCACCGAGTAATCCCTTAAGAAAAACTTTAATTCTTCCAAGTTATCAAATTGCATTCCCTTCGTTATAAACAATTGACCACTGTCGGGATCAACTTCAGTAAGACGTAACCCTGAATCACAATATGCCTTCCTCGGAACCAAATGGAAAATGGAAACTTCAGGTACATCAACATGTACAGCTTCCAATTGCCTCAACTCTGTTGGAGTGAATTCTAGCACTCGAAATCCAGATAGAGTATACACCGACCCTCTAGACGCCTCATCTACCCTCTCACCAAATAATGGAATCTCTTCACCCAAAGGACTAAATTGGCGTATAGGATTTACTCGAACCACAGGTGTTGGGGTTGGTTGCCTAAGTGGAGTTGAGGTTGGTTGGCTAACTGGAGTTGGAGTTGGTTGGCTAACTGGAGCTGGGGTTGGTTGGATAACTGTTGACGGTCGATTTCCGTCAACCAAGAGCATTTGTTACACTTTGGTTTGAGCTTTGAATTATAACTAACCCGCCACTAGGCATACTAATGATGTAACAAGTTCACACTTGCATGTGGTTTTTGGAGTTTATTGTTTACGCAGGAAATCAACGTTAAAGAGGAGACTTTCGGGATAAGTTCATCAATCACTTTATGAGAAGATCATGAAACCCGTCATAAGTCAAGACATGAAGTGAACACAACTCCAAATGACCCAAGGACTGAATCATCAACATGTAAAACTTCGGGGACTAGAAGGTTTACCAACGAGATCAACTCAGCCCGAGAGATATTTTCGCAGCCCAGAACAGCATGATCTTTCGGTGCATATTCGGAGACTTAAACGGCCTCTAATGGAAAAAGATTGACTACCAAAGTTGTGGACCTCGACGATAGCTTCGATTTGGACATATGGAAGGCCCAATTCGGCTCAAGGAGCTAGGAGATATGACCCCCGAAATGCCAGCTGCGCAGACAAGTCCGAAATCAGACAGATTATCTTCCGAGGCTGTTTTGTGGATCTTATCTTCATTTCCAAGGAAAGCAATGAATACCAAAGTTGAATATAATTTCGTGGCACACAACCTGGACACCGAACTTGCATTATTTGGTGTCCGTACGTGGGAGATATGGCACCGGCAAGGAAGGGTTGCGAATCAGGAAAATCTGGACGAGGCTGGTTTTATGGAAACCAAGTTTGCTTCTCTCCCAAGGAGGATCTCATGCAAGGCAAGGTGGAGCACACCCCAAGGCACCCCATGGGCATAAATACAACCCCCTAGGCACCCCAAGATGGTTACCCATTGACATCCATTCATCGGAGAGCCGCCGGAGACCACCACAAGGAGGAGGACGCCGAGGCCTTGCCGCGGCGCCGCCGGAGTTGGAGGACGGTGAGGATTGATCTTCATCGGATGCATCTACCACGTTCAACGGTACCATGCTTAGCATCTTGATGGAGTAGATTCATTGTTTGTCCATGGAGTTGTAATGGATCTTGATATGTAGTCACCAACTCTTGTTTATATCGTAATCTATTGTTCCTTTGTTGATGATGCTTAATGCGAAAGGTTTGGCCGCTATGCTTTTCGGTCAACATACCGTGATCATCAATAGGTTTAGCAAAGATTACCTTCGCGTAGTGACAGTACAGGGGGAGGGAAAATGCTAAACCGTGGTCACATGTTTAGATAGATTAGATCGGTTTTATCATGTTTAGGTGATTGCATCTTCAAGTACCCTAGACTCCATGGGCAAATGTTCTCCATAACTTGTGTATCTCACGTCTCTCGTTTGACCTAGATTAGATTGGTTTTGACTTGTCTTAGTTCATAGATTAGATTGTCTTTAGTTCATAGATTAATCTTTCATCTAAAGGTTTGCATCAACTAGATTAGTGCTAGATCAAACGCTAGTGATCCCCTTGCTCTGCGGATTGACAAGAACCTAGGGAATCACCCCGTGGTGAAAAAGGCTAGTGGTCCGTACGCTTGCGGATTGAAGTTCGTTACGCATTTCAACCATCAACAAGCCCATTTTCTGGCGCCGTTGCCGGGGAGCAAGCCAGTTTGCTACGTTTAATCTAGTATTAGTTTTGTTGATTACTAACATCTAACCCTTATTTTCTAGAAAAAATCTTTTTTGTTTTTCTTTCTATTTTCTTGTGCCTAGATGGATTTGTTCACCTCACCATTGGAAGACGAAGAGATGTTGCTAAGGGAGCTAGAAATGCCGTCAATGGAGGACATTGAGATGCAAAAATCAGATTTGATGCTTGCTACAACCCACTACGAAGTGAAGCCTGAAATCATCAAGTTAGTGGCGACAAACCCATTTAGAGGATTAGAGGATGACAACCCATATAGATACATTAAGGAATTCACGATGATATGCAACACGGTGCAACAAGAAGGAGTTCCGGCCGCTTGGTTCAAGTGGAATCTTTTTCCGTTCTCTCTCGAAGATGAAGCACGAAGATGGTACACACTTGCGTCCGTTGAAGCAAAAGAAAATTGGGATGAGCTAGTGAAGAAGTTTCTTTTGAAGTTCTTTCCCATAAGCAAAGTTCAAGACTTAAGGAGGCAAGTGCTTAGTTTCAAGCAAGGAGAAGATGAAGGAATTGATGAAGCTTGGGACCGTTTTAATGAACTACTCGAGCAAGGCCCGAACTTGGGATTTTCCGGTGACTTGATGTTGCATACCTTTTATTTTTCACTAACCCCTAACTCTTCTCGTTTTGTAAGCATGTGTGCAGGCGGTGATTTAATGGATAAAACGATTAGTGAGTCCGCACAAATGTTACAAAGGATAAGCAATGGAAAAAGAACGCAACGAGATTGGCAAAGACGTTGTCGGGAGGAGCAAAACGACAAAAGCAAGCCCGAGGTGCTTGCTGAAATTTCTGAAAAAGATGAATCGGAGGTTAAGGAAGATGAACCGACCATACAAGAAATTGAAGAACCACTTCCTAAGGTAAGCGAAGTCATTTCGCATGATAAAAATGTTGAAACTAATATGAATGTAGGACGAAGTATGGGGAATGCTAGACCATTGGCGGAGTTCAATCAATCCGATTGGATTCAAATTGATTTTGCCCCCATAATCAACTACCGTAGGAAGGAGGAACACCGACACGTCACCAAGAGAGTTGAAGACATTTTTGATCAAGAGATGAGTGGAGAGTCGATCCAAAAGATATTTGAAGAAGAAGGAGAAGAAGAAGATGAAGGATGGATCGACCGATTTGACAACTCAAAGATTTATGATGAAGAAAGAGAAGAGTACAACCGTGACGAGCCTAGTGACTTGAAGGATAAATGGGAGAAGATAGGACTCAAGCTAGAAGATGAATGGGAAGGGGTTGACATAGAGCAAGTACTCCAAGAAGGACCCTCTCCACAAGGTTATAGCTTGTGTGCTATTGAAGCCTACACACTAGCAAAGCAAGACATGGAAGTACTCAAGGATGAAGAAAAGAGTGAATCAACGATGAGCGATCTTGACCACATGTGGTACACGAGAGATAAAGAAAGCAACATACAAGACTTTGAAGATGAAGATTTGGTTGATAATGAAGACTTCAAAGAAGAGATGAATGCGTACATAGTTGAAGGATTACATGTTCCACATGATGAGTTGAAGAAATTGCAAGATGGTGATGAAGAGACAACTCCACTTGTTGAGATTGACTTGATTTCAACGCTACAAGACGAACCAAAGATCACTCTTGTCGAGGGAGCTCCGAGGCAAAGGTACACACTAAAATCTCAAGATATTATTAGTATTAATGATGATATGTTCAAATATTCATGTTGGACCAATAGTATGAATAATAGTTTAAATTCTATGCCTTGTTCCAATAATGATCATGTTGATAGGCTAGATTTTCTTGAGAATGAAAAAGAGGAAACATTTATGTTTGAACCAATTAATCTCATGCCTAAAGAACCTTTGCCTAATGATGAGCTAAGTGCTATGCATGAAACATATGCTTATTTTGTTTACACCTTGACTTGTTGCTACAATTCGCATGTGGTGTTAATTATGGACGTGTATGTTTATAATAAGTTTTGTAAATCTCAATCATGCTTTGTGCTTGGTCAAGATAATGACCTTAAAGAAGCATATGTCGGGAAAGACCCGATTTTCACTAACCATGTAGATAAGGCCTGAATAATAAAAAGAGAAGTCATGCCTAAAGAATTGCAAGATAAATCATCAACCTCTCCAAATTCCGCGACGGGTGCTGCTGTCTTCATCAATTTGAGAGCTTGTTCAGAGGTGTACAAATGACGAAAATGAGATATTCAGAAGCTCCATAAAGTTTCCATTCCAACGTATCAAGAACCAACGAATTTGAAGACCCGTGCAAGGAGTTATGGAGAAAACATTGAGCGTTGCGCGTTCTGAAATTTCAGAACAGATTTCATCGCCGAGGTAAAACAGACGTAACTCACTTGCTCGGAGTCCGATTTGGGAAAATAAAGACTTGTTGGAAAGGAAATTTTGTGAACTGTGCAATGGAGTAGAGCTTGGGTATACTTTATGTTCTGGACATTAAAGAAAAATTTGTGGAGTGAAGGCAGCACCTAAGGGTGACAAAGAAGGAGATAGCGATGAAGCAAAAGGATATCATGGGCAAGTCTTCTATTAATGATCAAGTATAACATGTGAAGTGAATTAAAGCTGCATTGGCACCTTCTCTTCTTGTATGAAGGGCCATGGCTATGCGATGAAAAGAAGGTATGTGAGAAAGTTGAGCTCTATGACTTTAAATGAAGCGTTTTTCGGGAGGCAACCCGTTTCTTTATGTTTTTATTCTTTTCTTAGAGAAAATAAAGAATGGCACCATCCTATGTTGATCAACTTGTGGCTATTAATCTGAGTTTAATTTTTCCTTTTAGAACCACCATCATGTTCATGCTCATATTTATCTATTTTCATGCACTGCATTTTGTCATCGACGTGATCTTTGTTTCTTTGCATATACATGTTTTGCATTTAGTTAGCTTGGTAGCTTTATAGACTTAATGATGAATGCTTCAGTTTCCATGTCAATGCTTCTAGGGCATTTTCTTTTTTGCAATCTTGTGAAATGTGGTGTTTAAACATGATTGCGGACCATCATCGTTAAGTTCGATAAACCTTGCTAGCTTTTCTTATGTTTTCGTGTTGCATAAGTTAGTTTATAAGCTTTGCAATGCGCTTAGTTTTTCTTGTGCTATAAGAATGATTGATCTAGGGATAGACATGGTGTTTTAACCCTAGATATATCAACCTTTATGGCTATGGAGAAATTCGGCAACCTAGTTGTAAACATGGTGTTTAGAACTAGGTGAAAACATTGTCTTTGTTTATATGCTTTCCTCTCATGTGCATACACACCTTGCACCACGTAAACTCATTAGGTTTTTATTTCTCATTAGACTAATTATGCCACAAGTTAAGAGTCCTAGGAAACATTGATGGATTGTTGGCAATTCTATCTACTCCCAACCGTCACCTTGGGGGTAGAATGTGCACTTAAAATGTCTTGCGGGCAAAATAAAGACTCTCAATACAAGGAAATTGAAGGATGACTAAGATAAAAAAATATGTTGTCTCCTTCTTCCATGCCTAGCAAAATGCTAAGCATGGGGGAGGTCCTGAATATTCAACATGGAAGTGCAACATGATGCTCTAGAAGATAGAGCAATCAAGATCATTAACTTCTCCGGATCGATGTACAAGAAGTCATTGATCTCATCAAATTCTACATGGTCTCAAAGGGAAGACATTGTATACTATTGGATATTTGGAAGCCCCATGAAGTTAAAATTCCAACAAATCAAGAATCAAGACAATCGGAGGTTCCTACGAGCGGTTATGGCCGAATTACCGAGTGCAACACGTCCTGAAATCAGTTTTGGACAGCACGCAGCGCTGAAGTAAAACGGACATAGCTCCCTCATTTAAACTCTGTTTTCGATGAATGACCACACGTTGGAAAGGTAATTTCATAATCTTTTCAATAGATCTATATTTCGATATATGTCCTGTTCTGTACAGAGGGTAAATCCATGGAAAAGAGACAGCAAGGAGATGATGAGAACAAGAAAGAGGAGATGGTGATGACAACATTGAAGAGAAGGCGACCATTGACTCCATTAAGCATTCATGATCAAATTCAGAAGTTTAGGAGCATTGGAAAATCAAGACAAAAGCAAATCCACATACATGGAGATGTCGGGAGAAGATCAAGAAAAAAACTACAAAAGACGGTAACACCTCCATGGACCTTCTCTTTTCCGAACATAAATGCTTGTAAGTATGCCTTCAACCTTAACTAGGTGCAACTTTTGTTTTTTTTCTCCTTCAACAATAACATGGCTACTAGGAGTACAACCTAGGTTTGTTTTTGTTTTCAACAATAATCGTCGTTACCTTGTGCTCACCATGATGATATCTCGTATGCTCTTACTTATGGATATATGATGATTGATGCCACTTTATTCATTCTTGTGCTTGGTTTGTATATGATTAAGCTAGTGCTCTCTTTAAATATGATCTGAAAATTAATTTAATGCTAGCATAATCTTTTGTGGAGGTTATGATAACTTGAGACCCATAGTATTTTTCGTTGCTCTCATTTTTGAATGAATCAAAGATCATTTATTTTTGTTCTTAAAAGATATGCTAACCTTGTCTTTGATACCACTTGCATTTTGCTCTACCTATCCAAAGCCTTATATTCATTGTGCAAAAACCTTAGTATACAAGATTTATTTTTTGGGTGCATTGATTCAAGGCTTGATTTTTTTGGCTCAAGACTAAGAAGCTGGTCATTCCGTTTTTGCGTATCTATCTTTATGCTAGCCTTTTCTATCCGTGCATTGTGAGTTCTCACATCGGGAATTTTGCAAACCTCACCGGATATCCACTCACAAACCCAAAATATCTTTTTGTGTATACCTCCTTGACCACAACCCAAAACTTTGAGTATGGATGAATATTTCGAAGAAGATTACAAGGAAGGTGCCGTCAAGTGGAGCAAGATTTTGGGAGACCTCCATAAAAGGATCCGTAGAAGGTTTCAAGTATCTCTCTTCAACAAAATACAAGAATTTCAGCACTTATCTCGGCACAATAATCACCTCTTTGCTCGGGGACGAGCTGCGTCTAAGCATGGGGGGTTGCCAAGGAAGTACTAGTGTAGTCTAGAGTTCAAGGGGAGTAAAAAAAATGAGAAGAAGAAAAAAAGAAGATAAAATTGATGAAAGAAAAAAATATAGATGAAAAAGGTATGATGAGAAAAGGAAGAAAAGAAAAAAATGATGAAGACAAAAATATAATAAAGCTCACCGGTTCTCTAGCTACATTTGGAGATTTCAAAAGGATTTCAAGATCAAGACCCATACTCATCTTTCCAACCATGTGCAATCCGATAACGAGGACATCATTTGTGCCTCGGGATCACTCTGCCATTTGCACATGTCCACCTATCTTAAAAGTGTGTGTTTTTCTCTTCCCCCTCCGCGGAATATTATTTTCCCATGATCTTTTTGACGAGTCTTGGTAAGTCCATGAGAAACTTGTCTTGTTTTGATAATATGTCAATTATAATATCTTGGTAGGACTAAACTTTCCCATAGCTCCATATAAAGCCTAACACAAAATATTTGAAAGAGGAAAGGAGTAGAACAAGTAGGCTTGAGAGACAAGATGAGATGAGAGTTCATGAGCAAGATGCAAGGAGGTTTATTATTGATCTTGGTAAAGTAATTTTTCTTCATTCCGCTCTTTATTTTCAAAATTTCTGAGATTTGTTTAAAATTTGAGAGCATGATTAATTACTTGTGGAAAGAGATTAAATGATATCTACCCTCCATAGAGATGAAAGCTAGCTACATTATGTAACTTTAACAAATATAAACTTGGAGAGCATTGTGTTTTCTCATATATGATCAAGTGCAGGGTATGAACACTGAAAGGCAATACTGACATCCATTAAAGGCTTACTCGAGGACGAGCAAGGTTTAAGCATGGGGGTATGTTGACGGTCGATTTCCGTCAACCAAGAGCACTTGTTACACTTTGGTTTGAGCTTTGAATTATAACTAACCCGCCACTAGGCATACTAATGATGTAACAAGTTCACACTTGCATGTGGTTTTTGGAGTTTATTGTTTACGCAGGAAATCAACGTTAAAGAGGAGACTTTCGGGATAAGTTCATCAAGCACTTTATGAGAAGATCATGAAACCCGTCATAAGTCAAGACATGAAGTGAACACAACTCCAAATGACCCAAGGACCGAAGCATCAACATGTAAAACTTCGGGGACTAGAAGGTTTACCAACGAGATCAACTCAGCCCGAGAGATATTTTCGCAGCCCAGAACAGCATGATCTTTCGGTGCATATTCAGAGACTTAAACGGCCTCTAATGGAAAAAGATTGACTACCAAAGTTGTGGGCCTCGACGATAGCTTCGATTTGGACGTATGGAAGGACCAATTCGGGTCAAGGAGCTAGGAGATATGGCTCCCGAAATGCCAGCTGCGCAGACAAGTCCGAAATCAGACAGATTATCTTCCGAGGCTGTTTTGGGGATCTTATCTTCGTTTCCAAGGAAAGCAATGAATACCAAAGTTGAAGATAATTTCGTGGCACACAACCTGAACACTGAATTTGAATTATTTGGCGTCCGTACGTGGGAGATATGGCGCCGGAAAGGAAGGGCTGCGAATCAGGAAAATCTGGACGAGGCTGGTTTTATGGAAACCAAGTTTGCTTCTCTCCCAAGGAGGATCTCGTGCAAGGCAAGGTGGAGCACGCCCCAAGGCACCCCATGGGCATAAATACAACCCCCTAGGCGCCCCAAGATGGTTACCCATTGACATCCATTCATCGGAGAGCCGCCGGAGACCACCACAAGGAGGAGGACGCCGAGGCCTTGCCGCGGCGCCGCCGGAGTTGGAGGACGGTGAGGATTGATCTTCATCGGATGCATCTACCATGTTCAACGGTACCATGCTTAGCATCTTGATGGAGTAGATTCATTGTTTGTCTATGGAGTTGTAATGGATCTTGATATGTAGTCACCAACTCTTATTTATATCGTAATCTATTGTTCCTTTGTTGATGATGCTTAATGCGAAAGGTTTGGTCGCCATGCTTTTCGGGTCGCTCCCGTGGATCGCGTCAACATACCGTGATCATCAATAGGTTTAGCAAAGATTACCTTCGCGTAGTGACAGTTAGGGGGAGAATGCTAAACCGTGGTCACATGTTTAGATAGATTAGATCGGTTTTATCATGTTTAGGTGATTGCATCTTCAAGTACCCTAGACTCCATGGGCAAATGTTCTCCATAACTTGTGTATCTCACGTCTCTCGTTTGACCTAGATTAGATTGGTTTTGACTTGTCTTAGTTCATAGATTAGATTGTCGTTAGTTCACAGATTAATCTTTCATCTAAAGGTTTGCATCAACTAGATTAGTGCTAGATCAAACGCTAGTGATCCCCTTGCTCCGCGGATTGACAAGAACCTAGGGAATCACCCCATGGTGAAAAAGGTTAGTGGTCCGTACGCTTGCGGATCGAAGTTCGTTACGCGTTTCAACCATCAACAATAACTGGAGTTGGTTCTTCTTCTTCTTCTTCAGAGCTCACAGATATATCATCCCCATCCTCTTTCTCATCATCCTCATACTCACCAAAATTATTGTTCAACCCACATCTATCAAAGTCATCTTCCCCATCTGAACCATAAGAACATTCCTCATCATCACCACCTTCTTCATCATCCTCATTCTCATGAACCTCATTGTGTGGTACCATATCTTCCTGAGTTAAGTGTTCCATGGGCTTATCATTATGCGGTGAATCAACCGGAGAGTAAACATCAACAACTAACTCGGCACAACGAACTTGAGATTCTTTCACACACTCTTTGTAAAATAACCAATCATCACCACATTTAATAAGCATCATCACATAGTGACTTCTTTTGTCACCGGAATCAAACCTTCCATGAATCCTTAATTCCTCCCCCTCATTTCCAACCTTGAACAAAGAATTCACTCGGGTTTTAATATCTTCAAATGTTGGAGGACTATCAAATCTTGCTACTTGTTGCCTCATGCTTTTAAACTCCCCATTGTCATCAACCATGCCACCCGAAAATATACGAACTAAACGATCCATCTACACACAACCACAAATTAAATTGATTATACCAACTCTCATCTCACATATCAATAGCATCTACACTATCCAACATGGAAATGATAAAATCCTACCATGCAAGAGAAACTACACGATAAGAAGAGGTTAACATCGGCCACTTGCACGATACACTACACTTAATCATACCCGATTCGTACTCAATCATGTTATCTATCTCAAATCATACACAAAACCTAACCACCTCAAATCCAACGAAAACGACGGAATCCGCGAAAACTAATTGGTTAGATTGGAGGAGTTACCTTCCACGAGCAATTTCCCACACTTTCCTCTTCAAAACGGGTGAGGGATGGAGTGGATCGTGCGGGGGTGGGTTGGGGGCGGCGCCATGGGAGGGGATGAGCTCGAGTTAGGTCTTGGGAGTGAAGGGGGAAGTGAGGAGGAGAAAGAAAGAAGGGCCCGGCGGCCCCAGGTCTTTTAAGTGAGTCGCGCCACGCCGCCTGGCGCGACTGAGTCGCGCCAGAGCATGTGGCGCGACTCACCCCTCCACCTCAGTAGCTGCCGGCGCGCGCCCGGCCGACGTGGCGGCTCAGTCGCACCACATGCCCTGGCGCGACTCAGTGAGGAGTCGCGCCACGCGGCCTGGCGCGACCAAAAGGGCTACTTTTTACAAATTTAGTTGGGGACGGGTTATTTTTAAAAAATTAGATTAAAAAGGGTTAAAAATAAAAAAAAAACTGGTTTGGCTCATCTGAATTCGCTTGTTAGTTCGATCCGGTGGTCAGAACTCAGAAGGAGATCGATGGCCCAATTTGGTAATCCCTGAATATCACTAGGATCATTGGTGATGGATTTCCATGCATCCAGATTCTACTGATGAAGAAATTCATGAATAATCGTACCTGCATTTTTCCCTCTGCTTTCTTTACTGTGCTCTTTGCTCAGATGATGGAATTGCTTGCTTTAATCGTAACCAGTTTTGTTGTGCTTGTAACTAAAACTGATTGAAATCAAGCAGAGCCCTGACAACAAACAATGAAAGAAGTAGCAAAGCTGCTACGATGCAGAAGTTCCCAGTCTATTGCCTCCAATTTGCCAAGTAGCCTAGGGCCATGGCGGCTGGACCGTGCGTATCCGTCCGTCTCCTTCCTGAGTGCAGCAGTCTGCAGCGGGGCAGTCGCCGGCTCACCTGGCCGCGGCCGCGTTCGCGGCGCACCGGCTGCGCCGCGGCAGCATCCCCATAAGGGCGCGCGAGAGATGCTTGGCGGCGGGGCTACCGGAGGTGGGCGGCGGCAGCGAGCTCGCGAAGCAATTCCCCATGTCCAGAACACATTTACATGGAGCCCCCTGGTTTGGATCGCGAGTATTAATCGCGATCCGAATATTGGCAGATAGCCCCCTATCTCGGATGGGACTTTTACAATGCGAACCCTCACTGCCTAATCCCCCCGGCCCTGACGCCGCTGTGCGCCGGCGCCGGCGGCGATCGTGCCGGCCGGAAAGTGCAGAGCCCCCACCCTCTTCCAGATATCCACTCATCTCCGCTGAGCCAAGGAGAAATGACTGGCGGCGCACGAACCACCTCCGGCGCCATGGCGAACGTCAGGGTGTTTGTAGAGAGGAGCCTGTCGCGGATGGGAATTTGGAATACGCGCCCTCGTGTCGCCGCCGCCGCCGCCGAACGTCAGGGTGTTTGCAGAAAGGAGCCTGTCGCGGATGGGAATTTGGAATACGCGCCCTCGTGTCGCCGCCGCCGCCGCCGATGGTCGTCCCGTCCGGGAAGCACAGAAGCCCCACCCCATCCAGCTTTCCCGTCCTCTTGGCCGAGCCAAAGAAGAAGGGCTGGAACAACGAGGAAGCCGTTGCCCACGGGTGAGGCAGAGGAGCCCAGCCGCTCGCCGTTGTTCGGAGAGTACGCAAGCTCCGGCCGATCGAGGAGGAAGACGAGAGTTGACTTTGACTATTCTAACAGGAGAGACGTCAATGCTCCGATCCGTACACCGAGTTCGCCGCACATCGAGATCATGTGCGCGTTCTGATTTGAGCAGCCTCTCCCTCGCCTCGACCATCTATCTCCCCCAATTCTTTCATGCACTAGCACTAGTCAAAACAAATGCAGCACCTACACTCCTCAAACCCAGAGTGTGCAAACCACAATTACTTTCGGCCAGCATCCTCCGTTTATGATTGATTGAATATATACGTGTCAACTACAATGTTGGGCGTCGAACACTTGGAAACTCAGCCCTAATGTGCTACTGTCAACCAACCACACTGCATAGTACAGTATGTAGATGCTTGAGATCAGAGAAAAGCGTCATATTGAATCGAAAGCATAGAAAGGAAAAATGCCAGCTTCGACACCCAGATGCCAGATTCTGGGGCTGCATTGTATTTGTATGTAAAGGAAAGAAAACGACAGACAGTTCATCATCAGATCTCATGAAAATCATGCCTAGCGGCGCCGGAGTGCATTGTTCTGTTCATACCAAAGCACTTTGCAAATGACTGAATAGGCCGTAGTGCACTAGTACTATAGTTACATTACACCGGGTTTATTCAAGACTAAACGTTCAAATATCCTTCTGGTTCTGCATAAGCGTGATCTTGAAGAAACTGAATGTATGTTTCACAGAACGCTGCGTCTTCACAGCTCTTTGAGAACAACATATCTGGATAATAATATGCACATAGATGGATGAAATCAAAAATTTATCGGGGAATCTCAGCAGATGCTATGAACTCTCGCTCCAAACTGTAGCATGCTCGGCTATGAACCAAAGGAGTACCACCACCATTAGCTCTCGAATAGATCAAAGGCTCTATCTCTTGATTATTTCCTCGAGAAACTTGTTGGCATAATGAATTCAACCTTTCCATTCGCAAGTTGTGCAATGTTATCTCCACTTGCTTCATGGTTGGTCTCTCTTCCCCTCGAAGTTTCAAGCACATCTCAGCAAGGGTTGCAACACTTTTTATCTCTTGTTCAGTTGCTTCTTCACGAACATGAGCATCCACTATTTCTGTTATTGGCCTTGACTTAATTTCTGAAAGAAAGTAATTGAACAAGTTCTGCTTTAACCCTGACTCATCTGTAAAAAATGGGCTCCTTTCTTAGGAGCAGCTCAAGAAGCACCATACCAAAGCTATACACATCACTCTTTTCATTTAGCTGTGCAGTTTGGAAGTACTCTGGATCTATATAACCATATGTGCCTTGTACCTTTGTATAAACGTGAGTTTGATCAATAGGAACCAACCTTGAAGCTCCAAAGTCTGAAACTTTAGCAGTGTAATTTGCATCAAGTAGTATGTTAGCGGACTTGACATCACGATGAAAGACGGATACTGCGGCCGCAGAGTGAAGATAGCAAAGTGCACCTGCAGCTTCGCATGCAATTCTCATGCAATCATCCCATGACAGAGTGTAATTTCTATTTGAAGCAGAATGAAGAACTTGAAATAACGAACCATTTGGAATAAAGTCATATACCAGTAAAGGGACTTTTGTTTCAAGGCAGCATCCAAAAAGTTTTACGATATTTCGATGATTTATCTGTGAAAGAATGGCAACCTCATTGATGAATTGCTTGATCTCACTTTGTTGGATGATGACTGATTTTTTATGGCCACCACACGTTGATCAGATAAGATTCCTTTGTACACCATACCATGGCCACCACGACCCAGGATACGTGTGTGGTCAAAATTGTTTGTGCTTTTCTCTAGCTCTTCCAATGAGAAGATCTTTGTCATGTCCTTGGCATTTTCATCTGATGATATTAATTGTTCTAGTAGAAGACCTTGGTTGTCTTGGAAATGCTTCTTGCGCATTCGCTTTTGGACATCTTTTCTCCATTTACGAACAAGAAATATTGCACTTAAAGTAAGAAGTAGAATTGCTATGCCAGCACTAAGGCCAATGGCAATACCTGTAGCAGACAGTTATTCTCCTCAGTATTTTCTTCTTTATGCTATATTCATTGCAAAATTTAACATGGTTAGAATATAGAAACTCACCAAGCAGGAGACCTCTCTGTCGTTTGACCTTAATGCACTGCATTGTTGTAGTATCATACTTTGTTTTATCAGGGCACTTGGTACAATGGTAGCTTCCCACAGTGTTATTGCATAATAGCTCTTTGCAGATTCCAGGTGTAGTTTTGCACTCGTCAATATCTGCAACAACATTCATATATATAGTGTCATGAGAATTACACAAAACAGTATAATGTTTTGCTAAGTATATGTATGTATGTTATTGTGGCTTAAAGAGAAACCTTGGCAACCATTTGGGACATATGGATTTCCATGAAAGCCATGCATGCACTGGCACCGATAACCATTGTTGTTGAATATTGATCCATATACCGTATAGGTTGAGTTGAAATCCAAGCACATACTGTTGACGCTAACACATCCATATGCAGACACATTCTTCTGCGCCTGTAGGCAGCTAAGATTGTCGATGGTCCAGTTCAAAGATTCAGAAGTCATAAAGCTACTGTAGACACGTTGGAATAGATAATTGACACTGTTGCTGAGCACATCAGTTGGCCCTTTCAATTTAATGTCAATGAACCCTCCCTCAATATTGATGTGTGATACCTGACGAATACTATCTAGCTGAAGTGTAGAGGTCACTACGTCTGCGCAGTTGAGACAAAACTGGGCCCTTGCAGAACAACTTTCTTCCAGGCCGAATGGAAAGGGGACGTTGATGTCTCCACATGATCGACTACAATTCACCTTCCGTGGAACAGGATTGTAGTATGTTGTTGTTAGTCCCAAATTAACAGCATCATCATCAACAAATAAACAAAGAAATATGGCGTCAAATTTTACTGCACCAACCATTAAATATATATCACTATATATAGATACTGAAGGCATGTGAAATTACCTGAATCGACATGGGAGCAGCCATCCAGTATGTATGGGTTGCCAGCATATTCTGACTCACACCGGCACCTGTACTAGTAAATGTTCTCAAATGGTCCGTCGCAGCTGGTATTGCTACTAACACATGCATAATTGTTATCATTATGCAATTCATCGCTGCATGGTGGATGGTCAGCATGCACAGCCCAATCAAGGTACATATGTCTAGCAATTACGCTAATTTCTCTGTACTTGGGGAAGCTTCCGTTAGTATGCCGTACAAACTGAAGCTGCAAAGTGTTAGTGCCGGTAATAGGTTTATCGCAGCATCCGATACCATTGCATACCACCCAGGCGACACTCGGGAACGTTTCACCTGGGCATGTAAGTGTACATGTACTTGCTGAACCATTGCCAAGGAGGTATACATCAAAGCCACAGCCCGTGATTATTAGTTCTAAGCTGAATGATCTAATTATGCTCGGTGCTTTCCATGACACGTTGTACACATCCACGCCGGATATAACAGGGATATTACGGCTGAAGATGGTAGCGATATCTGCTAGCAAAATTAACAAAGTTATTAAAAATGGAATAAATTGGAGTGACTTTTTTTTTAGAAAGGGATTGGCTAAATTGGAGCGACTTGTTCAGGAGATATAATCAAAGATGGATATTCTATATTATTTCAAGGTGCCAGTAGCTTTTGGTGTTGGCTAAGTGATTGAATCTTCGCCATGGAATAAAAGGATTTGTATTGTTGAGATCTAACCTATTATTAGCAATTGATACCATGAAAGCAATTAGGATTGCGTGTGAATTAGATTAGATCGATTGGAGATAGGGGTTATAAAATATATAGGGGTGAGGAGATCCGGCTAAGGATCTCCCCATATCTCTTTTTTTTTTCTCGAACAACGTAGGAGAGCTGCGTGTCATTTCATTAAGATAGAAGAAGAACACATGTCAAATACAAGATAACACACCAACCATACACCACGACCTCTACATTCTAGCACCCAAAAACAAACAGGAGGTGTTGAAAGACATGCCGAGCATAAGCTCCCAGGGATATCTCCCCATATCTCTAAACACACACACACACACACACACACACACACACACACAGCTTGCTAACAGTAATCAGTATCCTATCATACCTTCTTCGTGTATACGAAGTAGTAGACTTGTCTAATTCAGTTCTTAGGCAATTGTGACTCAGACCTCAACAAGAGAATTATAAGCACCTCTTTTTCTTCTTGTTTAGGGTTTAGGGTTTTCGGACAACTTGACTATTCGTGTGATAAATTCTTTGAGTACCTTGAAGAAATATCTGATGTACAGTTACCTTGGTAAGGAGAGACAATGATGTCTGTGAGAACTTCCGTGTCATTGTCGCTGAGGTAGAGTCCTCTTGTGTCGCAGATGAGCTCAAACTCAGGGCTCCGGAAGCAGCCAACGCCAATGCCAAATGGGTAGTCAAAGGTTATTCTGCCACAGCGTTTCGGACAGCTAGCCAGAGAGGCAGCAGAGGGAGTAGTAGTGCTGCTATTGGGGTTATCGTGGTTGGCACGGACGGCACCATCTGCTTGGACTGTCGGAGCAGCTCCGACGCAGGCAGCATGAAATATTAGACCAGCCAGTAGCACGTCAAGGGCACCCATCCTCGCCAAACTGAAGCGCTTGTTGCTACCTCTAACCTGCAGGAGGAATTTGTGATCAATATGTCTGTATGTGATGTTTTCCCTGAACCAGTTGGAGAGGTTTATATTTGAAGGTAGTGCAGCTAGGATATAAAAGGACGTGTCTTCAAACTATAAATCTGCCTTTTAAATTTGTATAAAAAGCTTTAGACTCATTGGTGGGCATCTAAATTTACACATGAGAGGGCTCCCTGGCCAGCACAACACTCATTGTGTCCAAATCTTACTCAGATACTCCCTCGGGCCCAAGAAAAATAGAATTCTAGTTTTATAGATCAACCTGATAATTAAATACAAATGAGATTGAAATCCAGGTACTTGGATCACAACTGTTTCAATAACTAGGGTTTAGTGATCTAATTAAGCAGAAGTGCAGATATACAGAGAGTAGAGCATCAGCAGCTATTAAAATGAGAGGAGAGCATCAGCAAAGTAGCAAGGGAATTGAGGAGGTAAACTAACAGTTGGAGGAGGATGAGAATTGCCACATCTTTGTAATCCTGGGGGCAGCTTGAGCTCAGCAGCACTTAAGATGCGGAGAATTTTTCTCCTGCTGGCGCTCCGTGTCCTGCAGAAGCAGAGAGCACACACCAATTTTCTTATATGCCCTATACTGCCTACTAGATGGCTGTTTCACACACGAATTTAAGACCTTCAATATGACACTTTGATTTGGCTGGGCATGTACACTGAATAATGGGAAAGTAAAAGCACATCCACAGTTCACTATCATGCGACGGAGGAGCAAAGGGTGCACATGTTTTTTATATTTTTTATAAAAAAGTTCAAGGTGGTGCACATCCTATTCTTGCGCCTCGCTTTCAGCACATGCTTTTGATCTAATTATACTTTGTGAACCTATTTTAATTTGGGGCTTGTTAAAGCCCGATTGGATCCCTGTCCCTCCCATATATATTGCACACTTCAACTTTTTATAATATGCCAGGTATCCAAACAGGCATATTGCACGATCTACTCAGATTGTTGCACATTTAATAATAAAGGATGGCATCTCTCTGGCAAGGCAAGAACTGCTAGCTAGGAGTAAAGTAGTCAAGCATGGGATCAACAACCACCACTACTACAACTTTCACTCAGGAAATCAAACAATATGAACATCCTGTTGACCAGTTCATTCTTCGTCAATGTTAAAATTAAGGAGTAAAGTGGGTAAGCATGGGATCCAACAACCACCACTACAACTTTCTCTCAGGAAATCAAATAATATGCGCATCCAGTTGACCAGTTCAGTCTCCGTCATTGTTAAAGTTAACCTAAATCAAGTAACATTATATAGTATACAGTGCGTTTGGAACAATATCTACCCTGAATTCCTCATCTCTCTCACCTTGGATCGCCAAAGAGCAAAGAAGCATTGACCCTGTAGCTACTACTGTAACAACCTGGTCAGTAGGACTGTAGGATGGGTATGTTTGTGCGTAACCAACACTTAGATTGGATCTGAAGTATGGTGGGAACTGGGAAATACCATCACTTGTCTAGCTAAGATGTTAGTGGGATGCAGTATGCACATATAATTATCCATTTTACCTTTTTTCTAATATACCCAAAAAATCATGACATGAATGCATGCTATGTATGACCATGTAAGACTATGTGTATACCAATGCAGGAAGCAATAAACATATTGATTTCCATTCCAAATATACAGTTCATAAAAGGTTGAAATGCTCTATAAGATCACATCAGCACTGAACAGCCCAGACTTTCTCAGCAAGTAGCGGGAGGACGCAATGGTTGTTGAAATGCTAAGCAAGTTACTCACAGTTGAGCAGGCTACTTACCAATCCTGGAGATGGGGACACAAGGCTGTGCCTGGAGCTTGCAAGTAACACGGAAGCTGTCATCAATCTGATGACTATTTTAGAGAATAACAGCGAAGGTGCCCAACAATTGCATCAACAAGCCCTGGATAGTGGATACTGACGTAGTTAGCCTTTAATTATTCTTTCAAAAAGCTGAACTTTTAATAAGCTTATTTCCAAGGATTGCTACACATGCCACCAAGAATACAGTGCAAAAGGCAACAATACTTTAGTTCAAGTTGAACAACCAGATAGGGAAAACGCCACCAGAGACCAGATTGAGGGGGAAAGCAGAGGAAGCTTCATTTTTATTTTGTCTTATTTCCAGTTTCTAAGACGTCAGTTATGTCTCTTACTAATGTAGTGCGAAAACATTTTCTCCGTGCTTGGCTGTTCATGCACATACAGTGGATCCAGTTCAACATCAGAACTATTTATGATCCAAATTATATATCGTTCTAGCAAGATAATTGTAACTGTGATGCCATTTTATTATAGGCGATGTAGTCAGCAATATCCATCTCAGGTACTAAATGAAATTTGCATCCAATAGATATACATACATAATTATAAGGGGCCATTTTAATTTGTTCAAGTATTAACTCCTTCAGGGCTTTGTAACTGTTGGAATATCTGAATGTGTTTCAGGTTCCACATCCCATGATCAAGCAGAGGCCATATGTTCAGTGCTTTGCACCTGACAGCAAACAAGTAGCAACTAACTGCTACTCCTGCAATTCAGATAGGTCTATTCTCAGTTTGCCGAGGCCATTTGCTGTTTCAGTAGATTAAAAAGGAAAATTCAAGCAATCATCAGTGTGTTCGTGGCATCTGAAAAGCATAGATGTTCCACCGTATGACAAGACAATTCGATGGAATCAAATGGGATGAAAGAAATTTGAGATGGAGCACACTGCAATGGAAGGAGGATTGAGTTCAGTCAGCAGAGCACGGATGGACACACCTGGAGGTAGGTTGGATGCGCGGCGGCAGCGAGCGGAGCGGACTTCGCACAGCCAGCCTACAGCGGCAGTCGTTGCGGTTGCCGGTTGGACGACCGTCGCCGTCTCAGCTGACGGCCGCCGCGGCAGCATCTCCTACGGCTACGGGCTACGAACCCGCGCGCGACGACGGCGGCGGAAGGGTACGCGCGTACGAATTCGGTGGAGGGCGGTCGCGAGGTGCTCGGCGGCGGGGCTACCGGAGGAGGCACCCGGCGGCGGCGCGAGGTCGACGGAGGCCACATTCCCCCACCGCCGCACGGAACATTTCTAAATAGAACCCCAGAATGAATCGCGACTATTAATCGCGACCCAAATATTTCATTCACCCCCCTAATTTGGGTCGCGGGCATTAGTCGAGATCCAAATATTTTCTTTTACACCCCTACTTTGAATCGCGACTATTAATCGCGATCCGAATATTTGCGGGTAGCCCCCCTGTCGCGGATGGGAATTTTGCAACGCGCACCCTGTCTTCCTTTCCCTCTCGTTTCTCCCACCAGGCCACCACCACCAGGGTTTTAAATCCCGGGAGGAAAAAAATTTCGGACCCCAACGAAAACAAGGGATTCCGGTAATTTCGGATTTTTCAGAATTTTTTATTATTATTTTTTCAATTTTTCAATTTATTTTAATTTATTTTTCGAAAAAATATTAAAATATTAGTTTCGGTCGGGGAAAAAATTTCGAAACCCACCGGGAAAGACGAAATTCCGAGAATGTCGTGGGATCCCGACCAGGATTGTTTTCCCTGACCACCACCACCACCGGCGAGTAATCCTGCGACCCTGTCGCCGCCGTTGGGGCCACCGCCGGTCGTCCCGGCCAGGAAGCAATGAACCCTGATTGGACCCGTCGTCCCGGCCGCCGTATATCCAGCTTTCCCTTCTCTTCTTTGAGCCAAAGATCGAGGAAGGACCGGGGGCGGGAACGCACGAATCGCCTCCGGAGCAGCGAAGCACACGGGTGAGGCAGAGGAGCCGGAGCCGGTCGCCGGAGTTTGGAGCGCGAGCTGTGGGCCTGTGGCCGAGGAGGAGGACGAGAGCTTGGCTTTTCTTCTTTTTATAACGGTTGACTTTGACTATTCCGTCCTGGGTTCCTCTCTGACACTGTCCAGCCCGGCAGCACTGTGGACGCTGGATACGGCATGCAGCGGCAGGTGAATCTTGGCGGCGGGGTTACCGGCGGACGGAGGTAGCCGGAGCCGGCGGCGGAGCGAGCATTTCACCGCCCTGGGATATTTTGCAACCCCCTGTCACCTACTCTTGACGCCTCTGTACATCCATGAGTGAAGTGACGAAGCCAATGGGCAATGGCCTGTTATGTCTTCTCCGGCCGGCGACTGAAACTTTGCTGATGCCAGGCGGCCCGAGCCTCCCTTCTCGACCGCCGGCGAAGAAGGCAACCAGCCAACTCACACACAATCAGTGCACGCCAAGCTTCCCTACGCCTCCAATTCAACTGGTAGTCAAACCCTGCAATTGCTTCCAAATTAAGTCTTGCTGTATGTGTACTATAGTATGTGTAAACCATTCTCCTACAAACGTTGTATGATAACTCAACTGCCTATTGCAAATTTTCCGTGGTTTTCCTAAAAAAAAGAAAAACAAAAACAAACTCAACTGCACATACACACATTTTTCATACATCTTGGAATTTGGAAGTTTACACTATTAACATCAGCTTTCAGCCTTTTGCAGTAAATACAAAAAAAAACAATGCTGATTGCCTGATTGGTAGGCCCATACACAAAATCCGCTTACAGTGATGATGATTCAGCAAATGCTGATTGTGAAAGTAAAGTCATGGAGATGGAACAAGCCCAATCACACATCCAAACAGAGAAAGCATCATGCATTTGTATCATCAGACTGCTGAACCACCGCACGGCATGCATTTGTATCATCAGACTGCTGAACCACCACACGGCAAAATCTTCTTGGATTCAGCAATGAATATCTCGAAATGTGATCGATGTACTAATCCTTGAAACCATCACACAGCAAGTTCCTGAAGAAAAAAGACTGAAGTCATGGCATCAGTAATAGGATCATATGGAACCGAACTGTTACCGAAAAAAAACTAGTATCTGCATAGCTACAATTATATAGAAATAATTCAGCTCAACTAATTCAAGACCTCATTCCAGCTCTTTCAGGACCAAGGAATGGCAAGGATCCTAACACCTCGAGGCTCTGCTTGCAACAAGAAGCTGATAGCATCCTCTGCCTCCATTTGCTGACCAAACATGACCATGTGGTTAAACTGAAAAAACAAAAAGGCAAATGCAAATCCGAAAACCCAGATTGTAAGCCTATTGTATGAAGAGAATTGCGCATTCTTAGGCATTGAGTAGGCTGTTACATAATGTTTTCTTTAGCACTGACTGATACTGTAAGATGTACTACTGTGTCTGGCGATCCCCCACCGCACAATCTACTACCTCAGGTCAGTTTTTTTTTTCGGACCCGGTCTGGTTAGCCGCCCCAAAAAAACCAAGGCGGTAACCGGTAAAACCGGCCGGTAAACCGGAAGACCCGGTTTGGCAGATTTTGTAGGGTCGGTAAGGGTCGGTTTACCGGCTGTTTTAGGAACCGGGCCGGACCGGTTCCCACCGGTTAGGTGAACCCTACCTCGGGTACCCCTTGGTAGGTTTACCAGGTTAAACCACTGACAATGCTATTTCCTTAGGCTAAACTTCATCTATCAAAATAGCTCTTGGCTAGTTCTCCAAACATGGCTATATGGTTAATTAAACACATGCCTAATTTTATAAATTTGCCACAGATCGAATTTTGATGGCCTCATGATCTCGTTTTGGCGGAATGTTTGGAAAGAACAAAATTGGTGAAGAACTTTCAACCAGGAACAAAAATCAGTCGACGAAGTGGTATTCCTAACTAGAGAAGAAATTCAGCCGTTCAACTTTGCAACACAGGGGGTGTTTGGAGAACTAGTCAAAAAGCTATTTGTGCTCCATTCCAAATAGCTCCAATTAGCACCTTACCGTGGGTTAGTTGCAAACAGTTCTAAAATAGCCCACATGTTTAGCTTCTTTGGACTATTTGGGATAAAAAGAGAAGAGCTAAAAAATTGTTATGAGATTCAAACACACCCCACACAAAGCCGGCTCAACACCTCACCTTGTGGTTCTCCCTTTTTTGCCTTTTATAGGCATGCTTTTTTATTTTTGCCTTTGTTTTGGTCCATGGTCTTCTTTCAGTTGTCGTAGACTCGTAGTCCCCTGGGGTTGTGTTTTTTTTTTGGGTCTCGTTGGCATGCTGCCAGAGTGCTAGTTGCTTCTTTTATGCTCTTTTCTTATAATAAAAATTTGGCAAATCTCCTGCCGTCCTTTCAAAAACAAATATATAAATTTGCTCATCGAACGCTGGGAAAATCAGCAGGTGTTGTCAACGAGATGTAGACATGCTGAACATGGATTTTCACATGCCATTATTGTGACCGCATAATCAATCATAGCCATCCAAAATAAAAAGATCAAGGGATTTGAAAAATCAGAGCAAAGCGTTATAATGAATCGACAACATAGAGGAAAAATGCCGGGAAGGCGACAACAAGAAATTCATTAGATCTCACGAAAATACATAGATGCCTCGGTAGCGTGCGTTTTCTGTTATACTAAAGCACATAACTGACTAGGTACTACTATAGTTACATCTTGGAACCTTGCATTGTATCCTGAAATCTGATCCTGTCCATCCGAAAAGTGTTTGACCCTGATGGTAAAGCATGAAATCTTCCGAAGGCATAACCATTCTCCCGGGATTTGTGAAGTCCTAAGAAACATTCAGGTATCATTTCTGCGTGAGACTGCACTGTAACAATCAAGAAACTTAACAATTTGTGACTTCATTTTTCATGCAACGCTTCCTCTTTATAGCTCTAGTTTTTGGCCCTTCAATCTCACAAGTATAGATATAGCTATAGTAAGGAGGTATCCTAGACGTCCATGCTAGGACCTCAAATTTCCCATGATGCTTCACGCTCCCACATAGTACATCTTGAAATTTTATCTTCGGAATCTCATCTTCCCAAGGGTGTTGACACCAATCTATACTATAAGGAACGAAGACAATTGAAAACTTTTCTCATCCAAATCGGGTCCACCATACCCCTCACGCCGGACCCACCCGTCATATGTTTTTGGAAGTTGATAGGGTGGAAGGACTATGAAGTACCAAAAAATCGTAATTTGGAGAGCGTTTCTGCCAAAATTTTAATTTTTTCTCACCAGCCACGGTCTTACCCACCCCCTTACCCGCCGGGCCCACCTCGTGCTTTTCTCACCACGACCATCCCCTCCGTTCTATGTACATCTGCCTCCTCGGCCTCAGCGAGTCGGCGAGAGAGCGTCGCGATGAGTCGCCACGCCTCACCGCTGGCGTGACGCCCCCTCCTCTCCCGGCGACTACATCACAGATGTCAAATGGCTCCTCTCCCACCCTAGCAAGGTTTGCTGCTGCTGCGGCGGCGTTCGAGGCCAATCATGGACCACCGCGGATCTCCGGCGGCCGGTCCCCTCGCCGGCAGTCCCTTCGCGCGGTTGTCCAACGTTCCCTCCCATCCTGCTCGGCACGCCGTCCCCACGACTCTCTAGCAGCCTGTCCCCTTCTGTCTGGCGCGCCGTCCTCGTGTCTCCACTCACAAGGAAGGTACCTGACCAGCTAATTTGGGTGGAGGCGGCCGGAGTTGGGCTGCCAACGGAAATAATGGCGGCCGCAAGAAATTCAATCCCCAGCTGTATAGGCCATGACCGGCGTCAAGAGGGGGTGGAGGACGGAGCAGGTGGAGTGGGGAAGGTTCGGGCTGAGGTGATTTGGATTTTGTGAAGGGATTGTGGAGGAATCGGCCGGCAAAGTTGCATGTGGATCTCGAATTCAAGCGGGGAAATTCTCGTTTTCTTTCTCGGGAATTCCCGTTTTTCTTGTACCTGTTCAGCTCTGCCTCTGCACTTGCCACATCGATGGCATCGGGGAGGCTGAGCTGAAGGTCGACATGGGGTGCCACCGAGGCCGGGGCAGCTCGCGGCGCGCCAAGCATGGCCTCCACACCTGAGCCCGCCGCAGCAAATGTCGATCCCACATCTGCTTCCCTGGTCCTTGTGCTACCTCAACAGTCAACACTAAACAATCGAGCTGCTTCCCACACCCCTGTTCTGCTTCGGGAGGAGCTCGTGGTGCTTCTCTCGTGTAGCAGCCGGCGTTGCGGGGTTGGAGCTGTGCGGCGGCGGCTTAGCTGGGGAGCGGAGCGACGCTGGGATTGGAATGGAGAAGCTAGCAATGAGGAAAGAGACGAGCGTAGCGGAGGAGACGAACGGGGTCTGTCCGTCGACCGTCCGGATAAGGGAGAGAGATGTACGGTGAAAAAAGAAAGAAAGAGATAATAAAAAGGAAAAATAAATAAAGGAGAAAAGGAAAATATAAGAATAAGGAGCCAAATTCATGGACGCTGGCTGTTTTGCTTTTTATTTATTATTTTTTCTAAAGAACCGTCTCATATCATACCTCGTTAGAATATCTTGTTCAAATAAGTATGCTGAGAGATGCAAGTATTATTATGGCTGTATATGTCGTGTTGACTCGATCATTTAAAGTGGTCATATGATTTGTTCCCGCTTTTAAATATCGGTTCCCGATCGATATCGACATGTTTCTGATCTAATTATTTCGTTTCCGATTTCCCGTGTTTCCGATTTCACTTTCATGACCTAGGTTTCCCAATTTCATTTCCGTTCCCGAATTAAAATACCAAAACAAAAGTGGTTAGGGTGTTTTCCCGACCGATCTGGACCGATTTCATCCCTAGCCGCACCAACCTGTGATGCAGAGACTCGGAGGTCGAGCTCATGGTGGCGACCATGCTCCTCCCCTGCCCGCCCCTCACCCTGGGCGTTCGGTACTACCGAACCGATCGATTCGGTTCCTCGGTACCCCGGGTAATTCGGTTCCCGGAGAACACGGTACCGATCGGTACCCCAAAGAATCGGTACCGAAAGTATTCGGTATCGGTTCTTTCGGTTCGGTCCCAGTATTTACCGAAAATACCGAACCAACTAAGGTTGCCGTGGTGCTCGGGGTTGGAGGCGCGGAGCCGGGGAGCAGACAAGATGTTGCCGGCTTGCCGGCGTGGGGTCGCCGGCTGCAGCCAGATCCGACCATGGAGGTGGTGACGGGAGCACTGCCAAGCGTCATCACCAAGCTAGGCGAACTGCTCGTTGGCGAGTACAAGCTGCAGAAGGGGGTGAAGGGGGAGATCAGGTTCCTCCAAGCTGAGCTCGAGAGCATGAAGGGTGCTCTTGAGAAGGTCTCCAACTCGCCGCCTCGCCGGTCGCGGCTTGCCGGCGTGGGGTCGCCGCCTCGCTGTTGCTAGCTTGCCGGCGTGGGGTCTTGGGGTGCCGCGGGTCGCGGAGAGCCGGAGACGCGGCGGCGCGGCACAGAGGGCAGAGTGCGGCAGCCGGCGGCGGGGGCGGAGTGCGGCCGCGCGGAGGGGCGGAGTGTGGACTGCGGAGGGCGGCAGCGCGGGGTGACCGGGTCTGCGGAGTGTGGTGCCGAGACGAGGGTCGAGAGAGAGGTGAGAGGGTCAGGCTGTCCCTAGGGTTTTTCCTTGGGCGGTTGCGCTGTTGGGCACTTGGGCCCTTGATGGGCCGCTTGTGCTTCGACGGATGGACTGAGGGACATAGCTGGTTCGGTTCCCTTCGGTAATTTCGGTAAACCAAGGAAATATACCGATTGTACCTGGTACATTCGGTTCCCAGGAACCCAGAACCGAACAGGAACCGAATTACTCGGTATCGATACTTTTCGGTTCAGTTTTCGGTTTTTTCGGTTCGGTTTCGGTTCTCGATATTTCGTGCCAAGGCTGACCCGCCCCAAACCCGCGTCGGGCCCACGCCCGCATCTTACACCCTCACTCGCACTCTGCGCCGGCTCCCACATGCGTCGTTGCCTGACCTCCCCGCTAGCTAATGGCACGGTCGTGCCTGAGTGCCCCCATCCACGCCCTTCACCACTCCGTCTCCGACACCACCCGAGACGCCTCCTACGTTCGCCCCGCACCGGCTCCCCCACGAGCCGCCGTGTGACCTCCCCGCCGGCAGTTGCCACGGCCCCGCCGCTAGCGTCACCCATCGCACCACCGCCACCATCCAACACATCCTCCTCCCCCTCGCCTCCGGCCCGAGCACCCCCGTCCACACCTACGCTCGCAACATCCTCCACGATGCCACCGAATCCACTCGACATGCCCTCCATCACTCCCTTTCCTGAGCCACCCAGGACGCCCCTCGTGTTCTTCACCACGACAGCGTCCTTCCTGGGGATGTGTTCTGGAGGATAGGAGGATGTGCCGCGGAGGAGGCCAAACACAAACGTCCGGCCCACGCTCTCATGTCATCGCACCCCCGCGATGCCTTCCTCCCCTGGCTCGATCTCGACGAGGCATAGTCGCATAGACGCCTGACGCGAATGGAAACACCAACAGCCTTGCAAGTTGGGGGAACAACCTCCAGAGTGGTCCACTCATCTCATGCCCCATCCACATCCACCATGGCCGCCCAATCCACTGTCAATCTCAACAGGGCGACGACCATAGCAGTAGTCCCCTGGCTCGATTTCGGTGAGGCATTAACGCACGACATGGATGGGCACTCTACCAACCTCGCAAGTCGCAAGTTGGGGGCATGGCCGCCAGGGTCACCCAAGCCACTGGACATAGCACGTTTGATGAGAGTTTTACCTGTATGCCATTAAAAAAGTTGATACTGACCTGTGTGTCACTGAAAAGTTTGTTCGCATTTGTATACCACTGACTTAAACTTTTGAGACATGTGTGCCATGTCCATCTGTGCAGCTAACGGTGTCAAGTGGATATAGGTGAAATGACCATTTTACCCCTGCGGGCCCCACCGAATTTCTCCTTCCTCCTCCCTTTAGGCTGTGGTTGCAGGAACGTGACAACGCTCTGGACAGCTGCTTTACTTTTCTCCTTGCCACCGATGAATCATTTTTTGTTGTGAGTAATGAAATGCATGAATGTCAACAGTGTTGTACCTATACTGGTATTTTGCTTTTGTGCTTTGTGGTGGTCGTATATGTTTATCAGTCCTCATATAATGTAGAAGAGCTCGTACAATATATTTCTTTGCTACAAAAATGCATTTTTGTTTATATATTGTGTTCCCACATCATAATTATATATTGTCCTCACCCAGTTGATCTATTGGTCCAATTGAATTATGACAGCACAACATTTGCATTTTGGCATATGTTTTTTTTTGTATTTGAAGAGCTTTAATATGTACATTAGTGGTTACTGAATAAAAAATGTTTTTGATATTTTTTCAAAATTCCAAATTTTTTTATATCTTTGCTTAAAATTTAAACCTTTTGATTTATTGCTTAATATATTTTTAAGAACACGTGCGTGTCGCACGTGCATTTTACTAGTTATAATAATGCACAATATCTTCAGATGGCGTAGCCATTCTCCCACATATATAGTACATGTCTGTTTTTGTTTGGACTATCAAATGGATGCCCACCAAATTGGGAGACAAACTTCTGATAAGTCCGCCTCCAGAAGGCAAGAAACTCGTACCAAAATTTGATATCAAAGTTATCGTTTAGCAAATGGGCAATAATGTTTGCACTAAGGTAGCACCTTCTCATTGCCTTAGCTATTTCCTTGGCTATGTATGTGAGCCTTGGGTGCATCTCAGGATTATGCTTCCGAATGTAAGCGTCTTGAAGAAATACCAGTATGCCTCATGGGAGAGAAACTTTAGAGTCAAAGCCTGTGTTGCACCAAACTTTACAATACTGTCAAATCGGCTTGTAACTATAATTGTACTTCCTCTTGGTGCATACCTTTCAGAAGCAGAATACAACATACCCCATGCATCTTCATTAAGATCCCTAATTATCTCAAGAGTTTTGCTCCGGTGGTCCTTCCCATGAAAATTGCATGCATATTAAAGCAGCCAATTAATTGATTTTCCCTTTCTCCCGTCTGGGTCAAGTTTGGGCCCGGCCCTACGCCCCTACCCGTGCCCTAATGGAGCCCGGTCCATGGCATACCCGATCCAGTAGCCGGCTCACTCCTCCGTTCTTCCTATAGCTCGCCGAGCACAGTACGGCGGCAGCTCACGACACCCTCTCGAATCCTCTATCCAATCTCTTCGGCATCAGTTTCTCGTTGCCACTCGTCGCACGTCATCCCTGACCTAATTTCTTCAGCGGCAGCGGCTACCTCTCCCTCGCCGTTCTGCATCTTCCCTGATCCAATTTCGTCAGCGGTAGCCGCAACCTCGTCACCCCTGATCTGTTTTCATTGGGAGTGGAGGTGCATTTCCGTGAGGCTCAGCGGGAGGAAGACGGCGTTCCACTGGTGGCTGAGTAGTGATAGGCTTTTTATTTCTGTGGTTACCAGGGGTCTGCTACTCTGCTTACAGCCGCTGCTCATCATGAAAACCTTATTTATGTTACGATCATACTGGGTGTCTGTTAATTACATGCGGATATAGACAAGTTCGGAAAAGGCAAACAAGGCTGACGATGTGAAGCACTTATGAACCAGAGGAGGACGATGATGCAGAATATCCGCCTCACTGCTGTCTTCAATTATCTTACCTATACTGCGCTTTTCAACTACCAACTATTTTGGGTTGAAGACTGGTTCTTTGAATTTCTGAAGAGAGGAGTTGGCGCCCGGTGGTGAATCCACGCGTGCAAAATGGAGCGTTGGACGGCTGCTCCATCAAGTGCGCATGGATCGGGCTCTGTAGGGTACGGGTAGGGTTTTGTCTAAACTTAACCCAAGCGGGAGAAAAAGAAAAATCAATTAATTAGCTGCTTTAAAATGCGTGTAATTTGCATGGGAAGGACCACCGGAGCATAGCTCTTATCTCAATAACAACAAGCAATCTTGCCTCCAAGTTTAATTCAGACATACAATTTTGATATTTTAATTCACATTCATTACTAAAAGCTAGTAGTTAGCTCATCATCCGTGAAACCTTGGATGTGAAAGAACAAGATTTTAGAGAAATGTGCGCATGTTCATCCTTGCAAACATGAGTGACAAGGGTGCTTTTACCAACATAGCTTGGTCCAATAATTGGTAGAATCTCCAATTCTTCATCACCATGAGGTTGTACATGCAACAAGAAGTTGATGACTCGATGTGCCTCCATCTGGTGGCCAAACTTGCAGTTGGCCAGCTGGAGATGCATGCTGTAAGGTTGGCGGTACAAGTGAGGGTAGCTCGGTAAGAACAGGACGAGCTCATTCACATCAAGGATCATGGATCTCAATTTGGTAAGCGTCTCTTGCAGTTCTTTCAGAGTGTCAGCACTTCTGCTGGAGAAACAAAGACGCTTTGCAGAATTTACTATGGATAGAGATGAATAGTTACTCACAGACTGATGATCTTTGGTGTCCTCCTCATCGTGAGGTTGGTATCTCAAGCTGTCGAGCACATAATAGCCCTGATGCATAGCATCTCTGAGCATGTTCAGCTGAAGGAGCATGGCTTGGTTGGTGATGGTCCGCCCCATGGCCTCATCGACAATGACCTGTGCCCGGATTACAGCCCTTTGCAGACTTTCCTCCATTGCGTGTGCTTGCAGCTTGCAGCACTTGTTGGTGATGAAATTTATGGATCTAGATGTCAGGTCGCCCAGCACTGCAGACAGGAAAGTTTCCATTTGGGTTTTAGACAACACTGGAGATGTGTCCAAGACACAACAAATAGCAAGTTTGATGCTTCTCAAATTCTCTGTGTTCTATGTTTCTTATTAAAGCTCCAAAAGGAGCAAGAATATATAACAGCCAAGGTGAAGAGTGAAACTGAGAAAGTCAATAGTCAATGCTTTTGCTTTCACATGATTAGTTGTTCTGATCCTTATTTTTTTTCTGACTTTGTCAAATTGTACTTAACTCCTTATCTTTGTCTGATTAATGACTTTCATTCGTTCCTTTTTTTCATAAACTTTCACTCTTTCCAATAGTGAACAAATACCAGAAATGTCCATAGCCTCTCTCGATCGTGCATTCATCCGACACCGACAGCATGAAGCTGGATTTGCTGCCTTGATGGAGACTATTCTGGTTTCCGTTTTAGATTTGTCCAGCTCATCCACACTCGGTGCACTTCATTTTTGTGTTCGAATTTGTTGTGATCATTATTATGCTTTTTTGGATGAACAAATACTGTTAGGTAACAATTACACATATTGTATGTAGCTAACGTATAATACCTAAGATTTTGTTTTAATATCTCCTCTGTTTTTCTCCTACTTCCTTATTCCCTTCTTGGTTTATTTGGCTTCTACCTTTCACTTCAAAAGCAGAATTGCTTGGAAATTCATGCTGGTAAAGGCCATTATTGAATTATCTTCTGAAGTGATGACGAATCCACCTGCAGTATGGGGATGCTTCAGTAAGCTAGCTACTTTAGGAGAACTTGCCACAAGGAGGAGCAAAATTGACAAAAAGGGACAAAAGAAAGGAACAAAACTATGTTGGAAATAAGTTCTTAATTTTCGGTCTCCAACCCAGAGAAACTTACTCCTCACATTTTTCACCAACGTGGAGAAGGATTCGCGTCGTCTGCGATCGACATGCACGCGGTTAGATTCCTAAACACACTCTAGGCTATTGGTGAAGATGTCAGTGTAGCTGTAGATGCATTGATGCAGAACACCGATTCAAGAATAGGGATTCTTGATCAGCAACTTGAGTTTCTTCTCGCTGGATAGCGTCTCCCCTCTGGATGTCAACGACAGTCGAGAACTTGAAACCTCAAACGTGGAACTAGGGCTTCTCCCTCCTCCAGCTCCCTTAGTGCAATCGATGGTGTGGTCTTTAGGCTAAAGCTAATTGATTTCATTTGATGCCTTAGAGCCTGCTGACCCCTTAATTTTTCACCAACTCAGGAGACAGGAGGCATCCATGACGGCTACTAACGCTGGTATAAGATTAATTCCGCCTAATTCCACATTAGTAGATTGATTATGCAGCGTCGTTCTTGTCATCCTGTTAATTTCCGTCACTTTCAGCAGGGGATTGGACTGGACTTGCTGGTTGTTCCGGGTTTTATTTGAGGCACACACTAGCACCATTCGTCTAGCCCGTCCTGTACGCCATGTCTGTACACCAATCATGCATGGATGTCGACGTTCCCATCGTCTCATGCAGACGACTTGCATATTGTATTTGCGCGTACCTCAATCATCAACGACCTGTTCAAAGATCGGCTAAGAGTGTAATAATGAATGATTATGTGCATAACTCACTACCAGGGTTAACCGAACCGGTGGGAACCGGCCCGGAAACCGTGGGAACCGGTCGTACCGGTTCGGATCGGTTCCGGTCGGTTCCTAACCGGTCCAAATTCAAAATTTGAATTTGAATTCAAAAAATAAAAAAATCTCACAAAATTCTCAAAAATACTTCAAGGTGCGTAGAATCTAATGGTGTCAAAAACTTTCAAATATTCCTTCTTTTAGTATAGTTTGCGGGCATTAGAAGTTCAACTAAAAAGAAAAAGGCGAAAAAATTGGTCGGTTGAACTTCTAATACCCCGCAAAAAATACTAAATGCACTAATATTTGAAATGTTTTGACACCATTAGATTCTATGCACCTTGCAATATTTTTAGAAAATTTTCTTTTATTTTTTCAATTTTTAATTCAAATTTGAAAACACGTCAAATTCTCCACTAATTCGGATTTTTTGGTTAAACGACCAGGAACCGGTCGAACTGGACCGGTATACCGGTCGAACCGGACCGGTATACCGGTCGAACCGGTCGGTATACCGGTGGGAACCGTTTGAACTGCGTGTTTTGGTTTGGATATTGAATTCAACTGGTTTTTTCCGGTTCCCGGTTGAACCGGTCCGGTTTACCGGAACCGGACACCGGGGGTTCGGCACCTCTGGTCGGGAAAAAAAACCCTGCTCACTACGGAAACGCCAACTTTGCCGTGAGTTGGTTCCTCACGGCAAAACCTAGTTTACTCACACGGCAAACAAGACGACAAAGACCGTGTTTGCCGTGAGCCGCCACTCGAGCTCACAACAAACGTTTGCCGTGAGAACTGTTGGCTCTCGACAGAGAAAATTGAAAAAAATAATAAAAAAAGAAATACACAGCCACCGCAGGGCCCACCAGACGACCGCTGTGGCCCTTCGCGGACCCCATCGCCACGGCGGCCGCCGCCGCCACCACGTACGCCGCACCTCCGGAATAAAAATTCTTTTTTTTAAAAAAAGGTCATTTGGATCGGTACCATTACAATTTTCAAAAGTTGGAGATATACCACTACAATTCACCTATTCTGAAATTTGCCATTATAATTTTTCATCTACCTGATCCCTACCAAATTTGATGACTTATTAAGGGAAAGACGAAGTAAGAGCATGCTATTGAAGACGTTACAACATATGTCGGGGGGGGGGCTCCGTTGATTGTGTACGAACAAAATACGAGTCCGAAGGTAGGGTAAGAAAGGGTTTAGCTAATGGAGAAATTGACTCTTCCAGAAACCAGTAACGCGTAAACCATGTCAAACCAAGACCGATCAATATCCGAACGGAACGGATTCGAACTTCTCCTAGAAAAGTTTCCGGTGCGAAATTCCATTCAATGAGTAATTCAAAGCGGCATGCGGTCGGTAGGGCTCCCCCTTCCTCGCTTCCGTCCGCTATCCGTTGTGTCATGGCACAGTGGGACATCTGTCAGCCTTGCATTTCTCAACAGGGCTATCTTCCCTTTTCCGAACATAGATATCAAAAAATGATGATGAATTCCAAGGAAAAATGAGTGAGCATTCTGTCCTCAATTTCTCAATCCTCTTTCTATATGATAATATGTCAAAACAAGTTCGATAGTATATCACCCGAACTGCAGGCCTCGAGCAAAAAGCAGAGTTCACTCTTCAGAGTTCAGACTCGCGTTCGTTCACACTAGATAGGATCATATGTAACAGCCCAATTTTTGCACCTCACGGACAGTCCGCACGTGCGGCGCGGACAGTCCGCCCATTGCATGATGTGCGTGTCGCGCGCGCAGAAATTCCTCGCCACGTTGCCCCCGCGGCCCCACTCGTCAGGTCGCGCGTCCCCACCCCTGCCAGCACCCCTGGCTTCCTCTCTCTCCCTCCCATTCACTCCCTCACACTCTCTCTCTTCTATCAAGAAACCATGGAGGAGCTCCCAAGGTGATTCAACCTAGGAAGCCCCTCACCTCGCCGGAGTTTCGCCGGAGGACCGCCGGAGCTCGACGCCGGCGAGCCGCACCACCTCTCCTTCATCTTCTTCCTCAAGCTTGGAGCTAGGAGCTTCCCCAAGCTCTTCTTCCTCCACCCCAAGTTCTCTCCCTCAAGCTCAAGGTGAAGGACGAGCTCAAGCTTCACCAAGGCCACTCTACTCCAACTTGTGGCACCTCACCGGAGTTTTACTCATTGACGGTGAGCTATCTCTATTCCCGATCCATCTCCATTGATTTGGGATTTAGGATCTTGAACCCTCCCATGAACCAATCACCATTGATGGGCCAAAGCTTCCAAACCCCAATGCATGTCGAATATATCACTTGGAATCACATCTAGGCACTCCCAGGAACCCATAGAAACAAACCCCACCCAAAACCGAGGTCGGAGCCGCCGCCGGCGAGCTCGACGGCGATTCTCGGCCGAGCCGCGGACGGTCCGCCCAACCATGTCGGATAGTCCACCCAACCAGGTCGGACAGTCCGTTACCCACGGCCAAAAACCTCCAAAAACATGTGTTCTGCTCCCTAGCCTCGCGGACGGTCCGTCCCCTCAACCCGGACAATCCGTTTTTAACTCAAATCCATACAGAAACATTTTTGGTTTTTCGGGGTCTCGCGGACAGTCCGTCCCTTCAGTTCGGACAGTCCGTCACCTCCGGGCGGACGGTCCGCCATTTCATCGCGGACGGTCCGCAGTTACTATTCATCCCATCATGTATCATCTTGTATAATTCATATAAAATTGCATATAGCTCAGAAAATTATGAAATAAATTTTGTTGGTTTCCAAATTATGTCAGAAACCAATTAAAAATAAGTTTGCCCTCAAATTATATAATTAATTATCTGAAATAATTATATGCTTGTATATCATATTAATTGCATAGTTAATTAATTGTTAATCCAAAAATTATGAAACCAATTTTGCTAGTTCACTTATAATACAAGTGACCCAATGAATATATTGTTTAGCATTTTATTCATGGTAAAGCATACCATTTAGCATATCATATCATCACACTCATTCATAGCATATTTATTTACCAAGCATCATTGCATTTCGTGTAGAGATCGAACCGTCGGAGCAAGAGGAGGTTGAGACCGAGCAAGAGTCCGTTGCCGACGACACTCAATTTGAGAATCAAGGCAAGCACCTAAGCATTCTTTAACCCTATTTTGGATCAATTGGAGTATATGTGTCTTGTTTGTGCATAAGTAATATTTATGTATATGATTGTTTAGCTAGATCCTATTTGATGCATTATCCATCCTTGATCTAGAATAACCTTTCTTAGATGAGTATGCTTGTTTAGGTGTCACGAATTTAATTGCTTACTCATGCTTAACTTCGGTAGAAGCCAAGAGGTGGCAAGGTCACCACCACTTGCGAGTTATAGAATGTTTGTTTAATTAAAATTAAACCTATGGTTGGCTATGAATGACTAAAATTGGACTCCATGATATGATGATTCGAGACTTGAGCAAGAATGGTAGGGTCATGTGGAGATTGGAGCTCACTTGACTTAGTCTTGTTTAAGTCGGTTAAGGTCCGCTTGTTATTGAATTGTACTTGAGCACTTTTTCGTACAAACCACATGCTTACAATGGGCATGGCAAGCTAAGTAGCATAAGTCGCACCGTACCTTGACCGGATTCGGTGCGGGGTGGGATGAGGTGTGATCGGCCGTGTCCGGTGCACCTATACACTCACGACCGTTCATTCATAGTAGGGTGCGGGTATGTGAAAGGTCGAGGGCATGAATTAACACTTATCCTCGATCAAGGGTATGGTCGTTGGTCTTGCGCTTCGTGTGGGAAAAATTGTACACCCCTGCAGGGTTAAGATCTATTGCAATAGCCTCGCTCCAGGTTACGGAGCACGCTCCTGTACTTTCCCTTTAACGTAGAGTTGCGAATGGAGTTCTCGAAAGATTGAGCTTAAGATCATGATATCACTTTACTTATTGCAATTTACTTGATGCTTGACTTAGAGATCATAGAATGCTATATCTTTTGCTTATTACAACTTGATAAAAAGGTAGATGCTTTTATGCAAAATAATTACCCATGTCATTCCTTGCTACTTAACCAAATGCATACTCCTTGAGAGTCGGGCAATTATATACCCATATGTGGATAAGTCCTGTGGAGTACATTTTGTACTCACGGTGCTACCAATAAGTTGATTGCACGTGAGGCGCAGCCGGAGCCCATCTTTGGGTACTTCCTTGCCGAGGATGGATGTCCGGAGAGGAAGTAGGCGGCCATGGCTTAGGAAGGGCACTATCGGCATATAGTGCTACCTTCTTATTTCGTTATGTATCGTATGAGAGCGATGATGGAACTTTCCGCTGCAAAACTCTAAGACTTTGTAATGTAAACTTGAATCTATCTTTGTAATGTGATGGACTATGTTTGGATTGCTATGTGGTGATGATGTTCATCTTGTTGTGCTTAGTGAGGTGTGTATAAATCCTGGGCATTGCTCATGACACATCTCAAGGACGACCGGGGTTATTCCTATTTAATTGAGTTGGTCAATGGTGATGACTCGATTAAATGGGATTAACTTGGAGGTTCCTCACAGCGTGGTATCAGAGCCGACTCTCGCGGTTTCACGGGCGCGTGTAGTCGCAGTTGCGCAGGCATGGTGTGCATGGCTGGGTGGGCCCTGAGTGGTCACACAGCGTGGCACATGCGCTGGCACTGAACCCACGGACGTGGCCAAGAGAGGACGTTCCTGGCTTGGGGTTGATCGACGAGGACGTCGATCTTCTAAGGGGGGGTGTATGTGACATCCCGGCCCAAGGCTTAATAGGATTAATAAGGATACTCATACCAACAAGTTGCAACTTCTTTTCCGGAAACCTATCTCGAAAAGACAAAGTGCTTCCCGGGTGCGCATGAGTGAGGACAAAGTGCGCAGAAAAGACATGTGTTGGTCTGTGGGGATATTCTTGACGTCCTAGAGAGCTGCCAGGCGTAGGCGGGCCCGGCCTCGGGGAGGCGGATCGTTACATCATAGGAAAAGATGGGGGATGATTGCGAGCATAATAGAGTAGAATATGGGGGATGATTTCTCAGACGATTCTTTCGGGGCGATGGCAATCGGAGCCGGCGGTGAGCATTTGGTCGAGCTCGTCTTCCGTTCCCTCTCTGACAGCGGCCTTCTACGGCGGAAGTAGCTGCGGCCCGCGTGGCAAGGCTGGGGGCAGAGGCTCGGCGTGTGAATTCGGTGTGGAGGACGGGAACGGGATGCACAGCAGGGTCTAGCGGGGTTCGCCGCCGCCTCGCTGGGAGAGATGTCGCGAGACCGTAACATTTGCACAAGGTCCCTAGTTTATTAATCGCGATCCGGATATATGCCCCTGTTTTCGGGTAGGTATTTTGTGAAGTGCCCCCTGGCTGGCTCCCGGTCTCCCCTCGCCGGCTCATCCTCCGGCGCATACGCCGCCAGCGACCTTCCGTCCCCGCCGGGAGCGTAGCGCCAGACTCCACGACCCGCTCCAGCTCCACACTCATCTGCTGCCCCCAATCGCTCGAGTCGCCGGGCAACGAAGCCATCACCTTGCCGGCGTCAAGCACGACATGTTCTGGGATGCCGTCAGCGAGAACCTGGCCGAGACGCATGCGAGAGAAGATGCTCGGCGCTGCCGTGCTCCGCAACGAGATGGTCCTGGTTCGACGCCGACGAGAACGAACGAGAGGTTGGCGCAGGACGCCGGGAACGTGCCGTCCGTCATCGGTGGCCGCATCCCCGGCAGAACTCGGCGCTGGTGCTGGTGGCCTGTGCCACAGGGCTCGCTTTTGTGGTGCTGGCCGTGTTCCCGCTTGTGGTGGCCGGGGGCGCGCGATCGTGCTGCAGCATGCATGTGCTCTGCTCATGAAGGGGTTCTCGAGGGGACCTGGCTGGAGGGGAGGTAGCGCACGCCGGGTCCGTACAGATCACCGGTGAGGCCGTGGTGAACCTGCGAACTGTGGCGCCACCGAGATCAGGGCCGTCCCGACTAAATAAGAGGCCTTGTACGAAACTAAAAAATGAGGCCTACTAGCTTGGAAAAAAGAAAAAATAATAAAATATACGATATAATATATTACATTGTAAATGAGCTATGTTAGAATTGTACCTATGCTGCATAATCTTTACTTGAATAGCTTCATTCTTTTGGTGTTTTTTGAAATGAAATTTTCTATAATATGCTCATAATCAATCTTCTCCAATATTCTGCTCTCAAGTGCTATTATAGCCAAATCTTGTGTCATTGTAGAACGCAAATAGGTCTTCAACAGCTTCAGTTTTGAAAAGCTTCACTCCGCTGATGCAACAGTCACAGGAATGGTCAATAGAACTCTATATGCAATAGTTGCATTGGGAAAACAACCATGCTCCTTTAAAAACTGTAAAATTTCAATAGGTCCCATTTTTTCTTTAGGAATCAAATCTCGCACAAACTTCAACTCCATAAAGAGTTCTTTGGCATCAATATCAGATTTTCCATCCTTTTCAAGGACAGCCTCAAGATTATCACAAGAAGACTTCAAGCTCTGATTATCCAATGATTGCAATGTTTCTGAAGTAAATAAGAATCCAAAATTTTTTTGGAACTCTTGATACTGTTCAAATCTTGTTGTAAGAGAGACAATAGCTTGATCAACAAGAGGTACAAAATAACTGGTTCTAAATGACTCCTCTAGAGACCGTGTAGCAATATTTGTGTCTTCTGGGTTCTCATCAAAATGTTTCTTTCTTTTAATTTCTTGTTTTTCACGAAATGTTGTACTAATATCCATCTCAAGTGCAATTTCTTTGGCTGACTCCAAAGCTTCTAAGAAGCCAGTTTCCCTATAGCCCTTGAAGAAAGAAATAAGCCATTGTACTTTCTCAATAGCAACATCAATAAGCATATCCTTTGTTTGCAGTTGTTTGCTTACCAAATTAACAGCATACAGTACCTCGTACCGAATGACTACTGCCACTATAAATTCAAACTCTCCAAGTTCATTATTTGCCAGACCTTTAGCCTCACTTCTTTTCCCCACATCATTGTCAGTATCGGATACCTGAAATTAAAAGAAGGAAAATATTTGTTAATATATGAGATAACCAACAAAATTACATCATTAATTCATTATTAATATTAGAATGTTGGGTACCTGAAGTAGTGCCTCCCGAATATCCGAACATTGAAATCTGATGGCTTTAACACTGTCAACATGACTCTCCCACCGTGTAGCTGAAACCGACTTGAGAGTCAACCCAGTTATGTTATCTTTTAGAATCTGCCATTTTTTAGTAGAGTTAGCAAACATTGTGTAGATACGCTGGATGATTCCAAAGACATCTTTAGCTTTGCCACAAGTCTTTGATAGCCATATCACAAAGTGTTAAATTAAGGCTATGACAACCACAAGCAGCATAAAAAACTCTAGGACTTACATCCAAAAGTTTCCTTTGTACACCCTGATGTTTGCCTTTCATATTTGATCCATTATCGTAGCCTTGTCCTCTCACATCATCTATGTCAAGATCAAGACACTTTAGCTCATTCTGTAGCACATCAAAAAGTGCTTGTCCTGTTGTGTCATTCACATCTAAAAATCCTAGAAAGGATTCTTCAACAGAAACATGACCTGATGATGAGTCCACATATCTTACAATTAAAGACATTTGTTCTTGGTGACTTGCATCAGGGGTACAATCAAGTATGACAGAGAAATACTTTGCCTTCTTTATTTTTTTAATAATTTCAGACTTAATAGCAGAAGAAAGCATGTGTATCAACTCATTCTGAATTCTAGGACCAAGATAATGAACATGTGTTTCATCATTTGTAATACGACGAACATGCTCTTGAATAATTGGGTCAAATTCAGCCAACATCTCTATTAAGCCCAAGAAATTCCCATTACTATCATCATATAGTTTGCTGTTACTTCCACGAAATGCAAGATTATTCTTGGCAAGAAATTTTACTGTGCCAACAATTCTAAATAAAACTTTCCTCCAGTGGTCTTTTTCTTTCTCAAGTTGTCATTGAGCAGCTATATCAATGCTTTGACTAGTTTGCAATCTGTTACGCAGTTCATACCAAGCTGTCATGCTCAAAACATGATCTGCACCTGTCTCATGCTCTTTGAGTCTTTTCGCAAGATGTGCCCAATCATTATAACCCTCATTTGCTAACAGACCTTTTTGATGCCCTTTTGTAAATAATTTACAGCTAAAGCAAAATACTCTGTCAAGTTCCTTAGAATAGACAAGCCAATCCCTGTCACATCCTTCTCCATTTGATAGAAACCTTGTATAAAATAGTGCAGAAAACCTTCTAGAAAACCTATCCTTAGGACCCGTCTGAATTGATAAGTCTCTTTTAGGACCTTTTTGTGCTAAAATGTCTACTTGTTGACGATCAAGTGAATCTCAATATCTTGGATCAAATATATCAGGTTGAAAAGAATCACTAGCATCCGGAGAAGGATTCAAGTCATCACTATTATTGTCCATCTGAGTATTTGTATTTGTGTTGCCAGGAAAACCTTCCTCAACTTCAACATTATTTTCTGAAGGATTTATAATATCATTGACAATATTAATGTTAACGGCTTGCCCATGTTCAGGTGTCGGATTATCAGATGACACTTGGGTAGTTTTTTTTGTAACAAACCTATCCATAGCTCCTTTCTGAGATTGGACTAAAGCCTCTGCTCTTTGTTTTTTCTTTTGCTTGTCCCAACCCAATTCAAATTTTCTAATCCGATTTGAAGAAGACATGACTTCAATATGTGAACAATATTGCAATAGTCGTCTAGATGAAAAGATCAAAAGAACAAAACTTAGAGATAGACTAATTACTCCCTATAGTTTGTTGTGATTGTGATGGACAACAAATTGAATTGAAATAAAATACGAGTGATTAGTTTTAGTATTACCTTTAGGGTCTCGCCCGTCGCCTGGAATCTGGATCGCGGGCTCGCCAATCGCCATCGGCGCCGCGGCTTCGTCACGTAGATGAATCGACAGGAGACAAAATAGATACGATGCCAATTGCCAACGACACCAGGAGGCAGGAGTCCTCCTCGTAGGAGGACTAGGAGTAATTTCTTTTTGGGCTCCGTCTCCGAATGGCTGTCTATCCAAACATTAGACTCATGACCTTTTTTCTTATGGGCTTATTTTCTTAATCGGGCTGCAAATTACTGCTTAGCTATATGGGTAAGTACTATATTTGGAGGCCTATGTCATTTGGAGGCCTTGTGCCGTCGCTCACCCTGCACATGTTGTGTGTGCAGGGACGGCCCTGCCGAGATGCTGCTGACGGCTGCTGACGCTGGCGCCGGACTTCGGCAAGGGCGGGCGAGACAATTGACCCAGCGCAAGACGGAGGTGGAGCCCAACCACGTGGAAAATCAAAAGCAGCTTCTTTTTTCTCTTTCTTTTTTTTTCAGAGGAAGCAGCTTCTAATTTGGTGGGCTGGTCCTGCGTTATAGGCCTGCTGGCCCATGACGGATGTTTGAACTTGGGCCCATTTAATTTGATTTGCACAATACTGTATCTTTGCCGCCAAAAAATTGAGTATCAACAAGCACGGGGTCAGCTGTAAATGAGCCCTCAAAAAATTCTTCAGAGTCGAGAGAGAAAGGTGGCTGCTAAATTTTTGGACGAAATTTCTTTTGCAGATCGTCAGCTGGGCATTTCTTGTCTACTAGTACGGAGTATATACAAATGTACATGTTGACCAAATGCATGTAACCTTTTGGGAATCAAAGAAAACAGAAGGAACATTCAATGCAGACAACAGGCTGCTATCTTGTTTTTTTTTAAAAAAAAAACAACAACAGGCTGCTATCAACTCTGAGAGTCCTCTGCTGTTTTTTTTCCAAAGGACTGATGATCCAGTCCTTGCATTGGTCAATATATTATGTGGATGTTTATGGTCTAACACCTGGAACAACAATGCTAAGAAAACTAAGAAGAAGCTTCATCTGCTTTTGATTTTCAGCCCATCAAGCTGCTGGTCAAATAACTCCAATAGCAAGTGCTGAATCCTGGTGCCGTCAACGACCACCATGTCAGATTCAACAGCCCACCATTCTCCTTTTGTGATGAATTGAACACATGTCAGGTTCTATGAAAGTATATTGAACACTTGGAAAGTCAGCAGGTGCTGAATCCTGGTGCTGTCAACGAACAGTCGAACGCCGCTGCATAGCAAGTACAATATGTAGATGCTTGAAATCCATAAAAAATACGGCAAGCAATCCATTAGATCTTACCAAAATATAATACTAAAGCACTTTCATGACTAGGTAGTACTATATATTTACATCTTGGAATCTTATATTCTGAAATCTGAACCTGCTCATCTGAAATCCTATTCAGAAGGGCTAGCCATTCTTCCAGGATTTGTGACACCCTAAGAAACACATATTCAGGCATCTTTTCTGCATGAGACCATAATAGTCGAGAAACTAACAATTTCTGACTCCATTTTTCACAGAACGCTTCCTCTTCACAGCTATAGTTTTTGGCCCTTCAATCTCACAAGTACAGACATAGCTATAGTAAGGAGGTATCCCAGACCTCCATGCTAGGATGTCAAATTTCCCATGAGGTATCGCGCTCCCACATAGGACATCTTGGAATTTTATCTTCGGAATCTCCTTTTCCAAAGGATGTTGACTCCAATGATAATGCACAATATCTTCACATGTCGTAGACATTCTCCCAAACATTATATGTTTGTTTTGGTTTGGAAGATCAAATGCACGCCCACCGAATCGAGAGACAAACTTCTGATGAGACTGTCTCACAAAGGCAAGAAACTCAGACCAAAATTTAACATCAAAGTTATCCTTTAGCAGATGAGCAGTAATGTTTGCGGTAAGGTAGCACCTTCGTCCCATTGCCATCTTAGCTATCTCCATGGCCATGTGCGTGAGCCTTGGGTGCATCTCAGGATCCGTGCTTCCGAATGTAAGCGTCTTGAAGAAATACCAGAATTCCTCGTGGGATAGAAACTTTAGAGTTAGAGCCAGTGTTGTTCCAAACTTTGCAATACTGTCAAACCGGCTCGTAATTATGATTTTACTACCTCTTGGCGCATACCTTTTAGAAGCAGAATACAACCTACCCCATGCCTCTTCACTAAGATCCCCAATTAGCTCAATAACAACAAGGAATCTTGCCTCCAGGATTGGTTCAGACTTACAATTTTGATATTTTAATTCACATTCATCTCTAAAAGTAGCTAGCTCATCATCTGTGAAACCCTGGATGTGGAAGAACAAGATTTTTGAGAAATGTGCACATACTCTTTCATCCTTGCAAACATGAGTGACAAGGGTGCTTTTACCAACATAGCTTGGTCCAACAATTGGCAGAACCTCCAATTCTTCAGCACCATGAGGTTGTACGTGCAACAAGAAGTTGATGACTAGATTCACTTCCATTTGGCGCCCAAACATGCAGTTGGCCAGCTGGAGATGCATGCTGTAAGGCTGGCGGTACAGGCGAGGGTAGCTTGTCAAGAACAGGACCAGCTCATTCACATCAAGGATCATGGATCTCAATTTGGTAAGCGTCTCTTGCAATGCTTGCTGAGTGAGTGCACCTCTACTGGAGAAACAAATACGCTTTGCAGAATTTACTATGGACACAGATGAATAGTGACTCACATGCTGATCATTGGCGTCCTCCGGGATATAAGAGACTACTTCTATCCTCTTTAAGGTCCTTGGTAATGGTATTTTAAGGGCACGCTCAACTTGCTCTGCTAAAGGGGATTTGAGGCTACTTTTCATCAATTCCATATGGCGTCTTGCAAATAGAAGGGCTTCTTCAAGTGCACCTTCATTGTGAGTTAAAAGATTAGCTGCGTTGTATAAACTTAACAAGCCCTTCGGGTCATTAGTTACGTCACTGGTAAAGTGCCCATCTTCGTGCTTGAATTTGTCAAATTCACCTATGCAGTAAATATAAGTTATACTATTGTTATAAGAAGCATTTAATTATTCATAAATCACATTGGTGTGCCCTCATACCTGCCGAAACCCAAAACCCATGCTGCCTAAGCAAGCGAAAACGAAGGGCAACCTCATGAAGGCTTGAGCTATAGAATTGATCCCTATGGATGCTGCTTAAGGTGGTGGCTATTGTTCCTTGAAATGGTGATCTATCCCCAAATGTTGCAGCACATCTACCAGGTCCATTTTTTCCACAACAGTATTGCAAGCCTCAAATAGACCACTTACTTCCCCTTTCAGATGATTGACTTTCTCTAACATCTTCATCTGAAATCTGCCATTATGAAAGGATGGAGACGAGAGATAACTTATCGGTTTTGGTACACAATCATAAATTAAGGTGTTAGTTGAGCATTTTTTGGTAACTCATGTCTACTTTATAGCTATAATAAAATAGTTACATAAATCTTGGAATTTGGCAAAGAAATAGGAAGACTACATGTTATTGTTTTTTTCAAAAAAGAAAAGAGAGTATTGTGGCATGTTTTCCAGAAAATAGCTCTACAAATTCAACTAAGAGAAATTTTAGAGTCCTTGAAATTAATGAGAGCGGTCTATCCATTGAAATCTAATGAGGAAGCACCCCCACCCTTTCTCTCTTTTAAAGTATCTAAAAGGAAGTACTAGGAAGTACTAATTTGGTAGGACCAAGTACCAAAATGTAGGCCCAACAACCATAATAAAGCCCACTACTCTAAGGGGGAAAAAGAAGTATTTGATCCCTTTGGATGTCTCATTCTCTTGACCTAAGTCAAACTATTTTAAGTTTGACCAACTTTACAACAAAGAGTACCAATGTTTATAACTCTAAATATGTATACTATGAAACTATATTTCATAATGGATATAATGAAACTTGTTTGACATCAAAACCATTGATATATTTTAAACATAAATTTGATCAAATCTACGATGGTTTGACTTAAGACAAACATAAGTGGACACTTATTTTCAGACAGATGGAGTATCTAACAATTAAGGGGAAGTCGCAGCGGCAACAATATGGAATTAGGCTTGGCTACGGAATAAAGCAAGCAAAGTGCGTGTAAAACGATGATACAAATTAATTGCTACGAAAACATGCCTGCAGCGGCTCAGGGATGTAATTGATGAAGAAATCACCCCATACACTTGGGTTAATCGCAGCTGCTGCCTTCCAACAAGATGTGGCCGCGCTTGTAAGTGCCATTGTTATAGCTTTTGTGTGTATAATCTGCTAGCTGTGTGTCTGCAGCCGGTGTATAATCTCCATTAATTTATAGGCAAGCCGTGGCAAACACCACGTAGCACCCAATGCAAAGGTTTTCGTGTTCTCTCGTGTTATTTTTTCCAGGCTAATTTCGTGCATGACAGAGATCGAAGTGGAGTCCTTTAATTTTCCTTTGATATGAAGATATTGTTTTCGTGCTTCTGATTCGAGGCCTCGTCGCCATTATGGTTTGCTTTTTGCCCGGGCACGTGAGCACGTGGGGGGAGTGCACGTGAAAGCGACATGATGCGTCGTCGATGTTGATGTGAAGGCATTGATGTCCACGTTCACCAAATTTTGGATCATACGTTACATAGCAAATTTTGAAAAATGTGAGCGCTCTTGCTGGAGTCACTTCGGTGATGCATCTAAAGAAGATCACCTCCACCCCTTCTCCTTTTCCTCTTTCCCTCTCCCACCGCCCACCAACCTCCCCGGTCGGCGGTTGCAGCGCCGTCCACCCTCCATCCACTGCCCACCCATTAACTCTCCTCGTCTTCCTCCTCTGCGCTCCCGCCGTCAACCAACCTTCGTGGCTGGCGGTTCGCCGCCACACCTTCCACCCTCCATCCGCCGCCCACCTCCTTCCTTTTCCATCTTCGTCCTCCTGCGCGCCCCCGCCGCCAACCACCGCCCACCGGATGTTCTCCCTACCCAGCCAGCGGTGCTCACACACCACCTCACGTCCGCCACCAGCCAACCCGCCACCTCCGTCGGGCATCCACCACCGTCGGACTTCAATTTATAGCCAGTGGCCATTAGAAACCCGGCACCCATTATTTCTCATTATTTTCTGAATTTCATTTAAATAACATGTATCATCTTAGATATAGTTAGAAAATGGGTAATTTACATTAAAGCAATATTTGTTTTTTTTGAAACATGATATTTGAATTTATTTCAGTAGGAACGCACGGACACGAATATGGTGCCGGAGAAATTAAGAACGTGTGACCCGGGCCACGCAGTTCGCCGCCGAGGTAGGTGGGTGGCGCACGCCCGGGCCACGCAGGTCGCCGGCGAGGCCATGGCGAACCCGCGCCTGCGCACCGTGGCGCCGCTGCGCCGCTGAGACGTTGACGCTGGCGCCGGACTTCGTCAAGGGCGGGTGCGCCATGTGGAGCGAGACCATTGACCGCAAGACGGTGGTGGAGGTGAGTGTTGGCCTTGCCCTCACTCACACACTCGGGAACGCCTCGCCGGAGTTGGAGACCACGCACAAAAATTGCCGGCGACGAACGCCGCGGAGCACAAGCTCCTGTATCTTGGCTTCTATTGATAAAAACAGACTCGGCGAAAGCGAGCAGGAGCACACGGGCGTACAAATATAGACCTGGTGACTCTGGAGCTAACCTCCACGTCGTCACGCACGCCTTCACGCCTCCACGCCACGATCCGCGAGACTCGCTCGTCATCGTCTTGAGCCACACGCTCGCCCAACGACGCGGCCTCCTTCTCAAGAATCAGCACACAACTCCTAACTGCCTACGACTCTATCCACACTGCAGCCTGGGCACAAACATGTGCACGTACTGCACCTAGACTCCTACACGATCAACAGCCCTAAACAGCCGTGATCCAAACTGCAACACACACGTACATCAACTCAACTCGTGTACGTGACGCACACACGCACATATACGAGCTGGACACCCTGCACGTCACGAACGAACCGAGACGCTGCACCACGCCGTGCACCCTGGACTCACCGCGTCACGACGCGGACTCGTTCACACCAAGCGACACACGTGGCGCGTTTATTCCTAACAGTGAGGTGTAGCCTGACGACGTGGACCGTCCACGAGGGGCGCCGCGGCGAGGTGGAGCTCAGGTGTTCCGTTACCTCAGCCTGCGAAGTGCGAGCAGGTCGGCAAGCTGGATGGCAAGGACATGCGCAAGGACAACCTGCATCCACCACGGCAACATCGCGTACTGGCGAACGAGGGCGCGACGGAGGCGAAGGTGGTGGAGGCGGCGGCGCAGGGGAACGTGCACTGGTGCACAAGCTCATCTCGGCAGTCGGCACCCGGCCGGAAGCACGCGCAGGTCGGGGAGCAACACCTACACCCATCAAACCCGAGCAGAGTGTTGCGTGTAGTTGTTGGTTTAAGTTTCCCACTAATTTTCTGTCACCATTCTCGTTTTATGATTCATCGAACACATGTCAGATTCTGAAAAGTTGGGCATCCAAAACTTGGAAAATCAGCGGGGTGCTGAATCCTGGTGCTGTCTGTTAACGAAAACCACTGCATAGTGCATATCACATATGCTTGAAATCAGAGCAGAGCATCATACTGAATCGACAACATAAACGAAAAATGCCCACCTGAAATTCATTACATCTCATGAAAATATAAATAATACTAAAGCACTTTGATTACTAGGTAGTAGTACTATAGTAGTTACATCTTGGCAACATTATATTCTGAAATCTGACCCTGCTCATATGAAAAGTGTTTGATCCTGATGGTAAAGCGCAGAAACTTCAGAAGGCTCCCAGGACTTGTGACACCCTAAGAAACACATATTCAGGTATCTTTTTTGCATAAGACTACAACACTCTAACAATTTGAGACTCCATTTTTCATAGAACGCTTCCTCCTCACAGCTCTAGTTTTTGGCCCTTCAGTCTCGCAAGTGTAGACATAGCTGTAGTAAGGAGGTATCCTAGACCTCCATGCTAGGACCTCAAAGTTCCCATGAGGCTTCCTTCACTCTCCCACATAGTACATCTTGGAACTTCATCTTTGGAATCTCCTCTTCCGAAGTGTGTTGACAACACCGATGATAAAACACAATATTTTGAGATGTCGTAATCATTCTCCCAAATGGTACAGCTCTATTTTGGTTTGGACTATCAAATGGATTCCCACCAAATTGGGAGACAAGCTTCTGAGAATACCGTCTCAAGAAGGCAAGAAACTCATACCAAAATTTGACATCAAAGTTATCCTGTAGCAAATGAGCAATAATGTTTGCGGTAAGGTAGCACCTTCTCAGTGCCTTGGCTATTTCCATGGCTATGTATGTGAGCCTTTGGTGCATGTCAGGATCCATGCTTCCGAACGTAAGCGTCTTGAAGAAATACCAGTATGCCTCTTTGGAGAGAAACTTTAAAGTCAAAGTCCGGGTTGTTCCAAACTTTACAATACTGTCAAACCGGCTTGTAACTATAATTTCACTACCTCTTGGTGCATACTTTTTGGAAGTAAAATACAACCTACCCCATGCCTCTTCATTAAGATCCCCAATTAACTCGATAACAACTAGCAGTCTTCCCTCCAAGTTTGATCTAGACACATGATTTTGTTTCCTTAGTGCACATTCATCTCTAAAAGTAGCTAGCTCATCATCTGTCAAACCCTGGATGTCGAAGAACAAGATTTCTGAGAAACGTGCACGCACTCTTTCATCCTTGCAAACATGAGTGACAAGGGTGCTCTTGCCAGCATAGCTTGGTCCAACAATTGGCAGAACCTCCAATTCTTCATCAGCGCCATGAGGCTGTACGTGCAACAAGAAGTTGATGACTAGTTGTGCTTCCATCTGGCGGCCAAACATGCAGTTGGCCAGTTGGAGATGCATGCTATAAGGCTGACGGTACAGGCGAGGGTAGCTTGTCAAGAACAGGACGAGCTCATTCACATCAAGGATCATGGATCTCAACTTGGTAAGCGTCTCTTGCAGTTCTTTCAGAGTGGGAGCACCTCTGCTGGAGAGACAAAGACGCTTTGCAGAATTTACTATGGACAGAGATGAACTCACAGACTGATCTTTGGTGTCCTCCTCATCATTAGGTTGGTATCTCAAGCTGTCGAGCGCATAATGGCCCCAGTGCATAGCATCTCTGAGCATGTTCAGCTGAAGGAGCATGGCTTGGTTTGTGATGTCCCGCCCCATGGCCTCATCGACGATGACCTGTGCCCGGATTACAGCCATCTGCAGATTTTCCTCCATTGTGTGTGCTGGCAGCTTGGAGCACTTGTTGATGATGAAATTTATGGATCTAGATGTCAGGTCACCCAACACTACAGAAAGGAAAGTTTCCATTTGGGATCTGTCCTCAGGAAGACAACACACCAGATGTGCAAGACAACAAACAGCAGTTTTGATGTTTCTCTCTGTGTTCTATGTTTCTTATAAAAGCTCCCAAAGGACCGTGGACAAATAAGAACAACCAAGACCAAGGTGAAGGGTTAAACTGAGGAAGTCATTAAGGCTGACCAAGCTCACAAATAAATAAACCTGAAAATTAACATGACCGAGCACACGCAACTAACTGAAGATCTGATTCGAGTCCTTCCTGGACTAATGAATGGAAGGCTGCTCATTTTCCTAACAGCACGAGGTTCTGCTTGCATCAAGAAGTGGACAACTTTCATTAAGAAAAATAAGAAGTGCACAACTTGCTGTTGCGTGTTTGGACGAAACCAAATCTGAACACCTAGATTCTATTACTGTCGTGTTTGTACTATTATATAGTTGTTCCAGAACGAGAAAATTAGGATCTTTCAACACATATGCTTGACAACTCTTTTCTGAAAAAAAAAACATATGATTGACAACTAAGTCAAGTCAAGCAGCCATTTATTCTGACCTCCATATGACAGCAAACAAGTTAACTTTCCTGTGCATCCTAGGCGCTCAAACATAGGATATATTTTATTTTAGTTTACTAGTCTGCCACGGAGACTTTACCCTGGAAAAAAAGATAGAAATCAAGCAGTATTGTCCTTTGAATGCAAGCACGCATGGGTCCTCTGCACCTCCCTGCCAACGCGGACCAAGCGCACCTCCCTTGCCATTGCGCACGAGCAACGCCACCAACCAACCGTCGCCACTACCTGACCAAGACGGCCCTCAGATGCGACGCCTCCAAGGAGGGCACGACGCAAATGGCACCGCCGTCGCACGTCCAGAGATGGACAGGGTTCCACCCTCGAGAGCCCCATGCGATAAGGGACATGATGCCTCACAATGATACCCCCAACAGGTAATGCGACATCACAAGGGCGTCACCACCATCACCACTGACAGAGACATCAGTGAAGGCTTACGCTTGACTCAGCACCATATCTACCACATGTTCTTTACCAAGCCAATAGCCTGCTCCTCCTCACCTCCGCATCACCTCCACCGGAAAAACTCGGCACCGCCCGAAGCACAACCACGGCGCCACCAGCAAGTACCAGCCAGCCTCCAGCCCCACCACCAAGGCAGCCCCGGACCAACATCAATGTCGAGAAGCACCAGCCGTCTGACCGCAGAGCCCTTGTTTCGTGCTGCCTTCGGCCAGCTGCGGCCGACCACAGCCAGTCACAGCCACGACTGTCCCGGCCAGCCGCGGTCACCATGTCTCGCCGCGCACCACGATCGCCCAGGCCAGCCACAGCCACGACCGTCCTAGCCACGACCGTCCCAGCCAGCCGCAGTCACCATGTCTCGCCGCGCACCACGACCGCCCAAGCCAGCCGCGGCCAAGCCACGGCTAGCCACACGTGGCGGCCACAGCCGGCCTCACGGCCGCCACCCGTAGCCACATGGCCGTCGCGGCCAGCCCCTTACGCCCTACACCTACCGCCAACACCGGCCGCCACGTCCGCCGACGACTTGCGCCTGCCGCCGCCAGTGTCGTCCGTGCCAGCTGCCGCCATCACCGCCGCCTCCAACGTCGGCAGCCTCCCCCCAACGCACATCTCCGCGCCTCCCGTCGCACGGCCACCAGATCTGGCCGGAGCAACACCGGATCTGGTGGCTCCCGCCGCCACCGCCGCGCATCTTAGAATCTTATCTCTGGAACCTCCTCTTCCGAAGAGATTTGGTACTGACGTTCAAGAACAAGATCTTCATAGCACTTAGTGTTTGCAATGTTCAACAATACTCTCTACGGTTTGGGAATTAAGAGCAACTACAACAGCCTCTTTATCCTGTTTTGGATCGGTAAAAAATGGAAAAAAAAAAGCTTCGAAATCGCTTCCAACAGCCTCGCTAAACAAACCATTGTTAACCCCCTCGCAAAAAACAGTCGGCCGCTCGTCAAAGATAGAAGCGCTCTCCCGCTCGGTATCCCTCCCGTCGCGCCCACAATCTAGGCCTCCCGCGTCACGCCAATCAATTTTCCTGTGCTTTTGCCCACTTGCCACCGCAGCACCGGCTGCCTTCCTTGTCGTCGCGGGCCTTCCAGCGCACATGCCTGGGCGAGGAGGAGAACGGCCGAGTTGGGGAAACGAGAGATCAGGGAAAGGGGATGATGCGAGATGGCTCACCGGCGGCAGGGAGAGACGGAGACAGTCGGATTCGACCTAGCGGCGGAAGGTGAACGGCGATGGATGAGAAGCAACCGATAGCGGTGCTCCGTCGGCTCGGTTGGCGACGACGCTTGGTGCGGCGGTGTTCCGGTGACAGAGAGGTGTCGGACACCGCCGGCGGACCTTCGTCTCGGCGAGGAGGTGCTCCAAGTGCTGCTGTCTTGGCTGGATTGCTCAGCTCGCGATGAATCGTGCCGCCAGCCGGAGCTCCCCGTGGCGCCGAGGAGAGGCGGAGCTCGGGCGGTGCCGGGGGAAGGAGGAGGTCGGGAGAGCCGGAGCTCGGGCGGCGCCGGGAGAGGCAGCGATCGAACGGTGCCGGGGGAAGGAGGAGGTCGGGCGGCACGCCGCCGCCCCCATTAACGTCGTCCTGGAGGGGGCCGGCGGAGAGTGGGGCTGAGCGTGGACCTGGCGGAGGGGATGGATAAGGTTGGAGTGGGTGGGGGTGGGTAATAAGAATGACATGTGGGCTCTAGTTATTATAAAGAGTTCAATTTCAAGAGTCTGTTGGATCATCCTATAGAATTATAAAGTCTTCTGCTTTTACAAGAGACTAAAAACTCTAATTTTTGCTAACAAAAATAAAGAGGCTATTCGAGTTGCTTTAAGATCGCCCTATGGGCAAAGCCAATTGCGAAAAAAAAGAGTCGTTCCGCACGTGGGAGGGAGTTTTGGTCGTAGTTACCCCTGCATGCCGAGTAATTAATGCCGCCACGCGCCTCGCCTTGCAAAATCGAGGTGAAATGCCAAAAAGGTGCAGCCTTGCAGAATCAAACCCGAGATGTTGCACCTCGGGAAGAACCGCACTAACCAATCAACTTACATGCGTGTTCATGTCAAGGCTGGATACGTTGCCTATTTAATAATGGCAAACAGGGAAAATTTCACCTTAATTAATCACTCTTTGGTATTAACAATCTTGTCCTAAACGACTTGATTTATCAAACCGGAGGGAGTAGGGTAGCTCGTCAAGAACAGGACGAGCTCATTCACATCAAGGATCATGAGGCTTTGCCTAGTGAGCCATCACCATTTATGATCTGCCGTGACCCCTCTTCTTCTTTATACATGAGGCCAGCTGTTTCAAAGGAGGAGAGCATAAACTGCATGCTGCCACTGCCTGTTGGTTAAGAGGGGCAAGAGACTAGTGTAGCCTCCTGTGTCAGGACGTTAAGGGACCGGGTTCTTTCTATGATACTCCCGGCCGATGACTCCCTCAGTGCTAGCAAGAGGCCACCGTAGGGGTTCGAACCCAGGTCTCTAGCATGAGCTCACGCTCAGCTGACCAGCCGAGCCAACTAGTGACAGACGTGAAACGGTAGGCTTGGGGGGGGGGCTCTCTTCTTTTTCTTCCCTCTTTTTTCCTCTTCCTCCTCCTTCTCCCCTCTTGTTTCCATGGAGTTCTAGCGGTAGGGGGGCTTGAGCCCCACCCGTCCCACCGTCAGATCCGTCCCTGGAGCCTACACCCCCTCCCTACTGCCTGTTAGTTCATCTCACCATAGAGCAGACATGGGGCTCTGTCCTCGGGAACATCTTGGAAAACTGAAATATAGTGGTTACTAGTTGAGACAATTTTCATGCTGCAAGTCCCTGAAGAAAACAAGTGAAAAGATCATAGCGTAGCAAGCATCATACTTCATACCGAATTGACTGTTGCCAAATAAATAATCCAGAAAGTTAACATGACCGAGCACATGCAACTAACTGAAGATACGATCCTGGCTCTTCCTGGACTACGGAATGGCGGATTGCACAATTTCCTAACAGCACGAGCCTCAGCACATTTTCCATCACCACTTAGAGACCACACCAAACACGGCCACGTTCTGTTTGGGAGCTGCAGGGTTTTTTTAAAGGAACGGCAAGACATTTGCCGTAATTTTTATTAGAAGGATAAAAAACAGAGCTTAGAAACAAAACAAAAAAGACAGATTTCAGTGGAGCCCCAACTACTGGCTCCAACCCCGACACAACTCTAGGAACAACTAAAAAAACACTTCCCCTGAACTGCAGGGTTGAGCTGAAAACAAAATCCAAATGCAAGTCAGAAGTCTGAACACCTAGATTCCATTCCATGCCTGTCATGTTTGTATCATTACATAACCTCTTGGTTTTCTTTACTTATCCTAGCTAGCACGATAAAATTAGGACCTTGGAACAAATATCATTGACATGTGAGGCAGCCATCTATTCTCAACTCTGTACCTGACACTGACAGGCACAGCAACCCAAACCAAGTATCTATAGGACTACACCGCTATAAGCCATCGCCTCCCATTTCCCATGTATCCGGCAATCACACATGGGGTAGATTTACTTTTAGTAGTTCACTAGTATGTAACAGAGACATCACATGCAAAGAGGTGCCAAGAATTGGCTGGAGCATCACATCCACGCGGTCAATGCATGGAATGCGAGAGCCAACAACATAGTGGGTGGGGGGCCACAACACCGTGATGGTCTGTTCAATCAGTACTTGGATTGGCTAAAACAAAACACCCGCTTAAAGCTAAGGGTTGCAATGGATCAAGAGTATATTGAGGATCTACCTTCTGATCCGGAAGATGTTTTCCCCGAGTACGACGAAATCACTAGAAGTGGGAGGCAGCCAGAGCGTGGTCCCTTCGAGGATTATATTGTAAGTGATGACACTCATGTCACTAATTTGAAGTCTCACTTGGTATTGTGACATAATGTTAATTTATTAACCACATATAGGGGCAACAACTCGGAAGATTTGCTAATGAGGCTGAGCAAGCTTTGGCTGTCCCGATAGGATCTCCGGAGGAGGCGGGTGTGTTGAGGGGTTTTGTGCAGGTAATATCCTTTTTGCCTGCTATTCTCTGACTGCTAGTTATGGATGCATGCTCAATTTTTTTATGGTGCTTTACAGAGGATCAGACGGGGATGTAGGAAAGCGGCGTTCAAGTTGAATTGCTTGGCATGACCGGCACCGGGACCCGAACATGATGTTGGACCTTCACACTCCGCACAAAGATCCACGAGACGAGCACAAAGTGCATCAACTTCAGGTGTGTGGCCTTGATAGTTGTAGGTTTCTCTTTTTTTTAATATTGTTGACGACATCAATGATGCATATATGGTTGTTGTAGGAGGATCTCGTCATCGTTGTGCACCGGGGATTGTAATTAGATCCCCTCCACGTACCCTAGAGCCGGATACTGACTCTGAGACCAGTGTAGACGACGAGGAGGGAGACCCTTCTTTCGGTCCAACTGTGATTGGGTCCTCTCAACTTGTGGGCGCTCCTCTTGGCACACAAGAAACTCCCCCAAACCGGCGGGGGAGGCGGGAGCGTGCGGATGTGGGCAGCCAAAATGTCGTTGACACGCAGCCTGGGCGGGTTCGAAAGGCGAAGAAAATCTACACTCCGAATCCTTAGGCTTGTGCTCGGTTTGATATGTTGAACGTTCCTTTAGGCTTGTGGTCGAACTATGTCAGGATGTGCATTATGATCAAACTATGTGGCTTGTGATCGAACTATGTAGGCTTGTGGCTTGTGGTCGAACTTTGTAGATGGGCTTGTGATCGAACTATGTAGGTTGTGGCTTGTTGTCGAACTATCTAGGCGGGGAATCGAATCGAACTATGTCGGCTTGTGATCGATGTATATATGTGTTAAATTATGTGTGAATTTGTGTTTCTTAATCATGTGAAATATTTGTGGTCGAACTCTTCAACTCACTCCAAAAACGGCACAAACTTAGCGAATCTTGAACTCACTACAAAAAAGTCACAGACTTAGCCAATTTCCCAAACTCTCTTATCTGGAGACTGAACTAGGGTGGTACTGAATTGGGGCTTCCACTGGCGCGACTCCTTCACGAGTCGCGCCATGTGTCATGGCGCGACTCAGTCTTGAGTCACGCCATGCGGCTTGGCGTGACTCTTGTTGGACAAATGAGTTAGGGCAAAACTGTATCTGGGCTTCCATTGGAGCGACTCCTTCACGAGTCGCGCCAGAGGGCTTGGCACGACTCAGTGTTTAGTCGCGCCATGTGTCTTGGAGCGACTCAGTGTTGAGTCGCGCCACGCGGCTTGGCGCGACTCTTGTTCGACAAATGACTTAGGGCAAAACTGTATCTGGGTCTCCATTAGCGCGACTCCTTCACGAGTCGCGACAGGCGGCGTGGCGCGACTCTATACATAGACGCGCCACGCAGCGTGGCGCGACTCGTGAAGGAGTCGCGCCAATGAAGACTCAGATACAGTTTTGCCATAAGTCATTTTGCAGATAAGAGCAGTTCGAGAAATTGGCTAAGTTTTTTTCAGCTTTAGTAGTTCATGTTTGAGTGGGTTTCACTAGGACTTGTCTTAAGCACTATAGATCCAAAATAGTTGAAATACACCAAACATTCAACATGCCCTTAGGCCATTGCTTCCACATTGTTCAAACATTCCACAAGGTCCACGACATAAGTTCATTACATGGCATAATTAAAATAGTCGACGAGGTACACAACACAAGTTCACTACTCTGAATCAAAATCAAACAAAAGTTCATCGTCACCCCAATCGTCATCCTCCACCTCAATCACTTTGCCTTTGCCCTTGCCCTTGTCCTCCACCTCTTGCGCCTTGGTAGCAAGTGTCTTTATCACCTCCCATTGAAATTTGGTAGCCGCATCCACCATTTCCTCTACATTGTTGCTACTCTTTTTTTGTGTTGTAAATTTCGGCAATTCTCTCACAAGAGCTTTCATTGCCTGCAATTGCGCCATTTTTGCCTCAATTCTAGCCAACTTCTAATTAATCCCTCTTTTCTTTGCCTCCGCCATTTGGAACCACTCGGCTATGGAATCCTTAGCAAATATCCTAGATGGATCAAACTCACTCCAATCACGGTGCCACTTTTCCCTCATGTTACGCATGCATGTCCCTCTTCTCTCCTCTTCTTCCTCCTCCCTCAACCTCTTCCTCCTTCTCTCATCCGCACTTAGTGGTGGTGGATAGTTCATCCTATTCCGCCTCTAAAATTCAATGAGGCCCTCTCTAATGCCCTCTCCAACACTAGTTTGTGAACATCCCTTCTCTCTAGCAAGTTTATCCTTAGCAATTGGTCCAAACAACTCTTTATCTGATGGAATTGAGACATCATATTTTTCTCTTAATTTTTTTTCCTCTTGGCTGTTTCCTTGATTTTCAAAGACCCCGAACATTGCCCCAAATGTATACGGATTGCTTCCCTCTCTGCAAAGCTCTCCCAATCACATGTTCTCCCCTCCTAAAAAAATTAATGTCAAATTTTAGGCAACGTAACCATTTAAATTGCCACAACACATGGATACAAAGTTAGGAAAGTGACTTTACCCAATAATCTCCATATGAGTTACCACAATACCATCCATATCCAAGCTCAGATGGAACCACACCATTTCGAGCGAGTATCCCACACTTGCAACGAGGCCTATAAGGCTCATCACATGGCCATGGCTTCTCCCCACTCTCGAATGCTTGCACGTCTTCTTCTGACGGCCAATGAGACTTTGGACCGTATATGTCCTCCTGAAAATCACATAGGGGCCATCCATCCAACACAACAAATTCAATGAGACCTCTATATGTCAAAATATCGACCACAATGAAGTTGTCGGGAAGAGCAATGATGCTTACATGTGTTCTTTGCTTGCACCGAAAGAAGGGCGTGAATTTGTCGGGAAGGTCAAGATCAGGAAGTTGCAACTTGCTTGGCCTCCCACAATGACACAATGGAGGGTTGCTAACACGCTTGCATCTGCCTCTTGTTTTTCTTGGAATGTCATTTGTGGTGGATTTGGTGGTGGTGGCACCCACCGTCTGAACTCATGATAGGGTTGCACCACCGATTCTAGCCACGGAAATAATCGGATCCTAGGGTCAAATTTTTCCGGTCTATCAATCCACTGGTGGAAAAAGCAAGGTGCCATGTTGTATTGACTTGGGCCGCCATCTTCATTTAGTATCCACTTTCTTGCACATGTGTAGAACGCCCTTCCAGCTGTTGCCTCATCCCTTGATTGCTTCACTTGAGCTGGAATGCCACAATGACACATAGGAACCGGAAGAGGCGGTGGGATGGGATAATCAGGCCTGCCTCTGCTCGCCGCCATTGGCCTGAAAAAACATAAAATTGCATCAGATTTTTTATACAAAAGGAAAGGACAACAATATTATTTACATAATTAAGAAATAAAGACATGAATTCCTAAGTAGCTACCGTATGCCCGCTCCTACTAGATTGTTTATGTCGTTCTTTCCGATGACCCTCCTCGTGGCAGACACTACATCGGTTCTTCGACTTTTCTTGGTCAAACTCCCCGGCGCCGTAAATATCCCTATCGTACCCGCTTGTTTGTTCCATCTTATTACGTAATCGCTTTTTCTTCCTCCTTCCGACACCCGTTTTCTTCTTCTCGTCATCTGGTATGTAGTCAAGACCATTATACTCAGGCCAATGTGTCCCGTCTAGTATTGGCTCAAAACGAGCCGCCCATGTCTTCAATATTGTTTCCTTAGAATATAATTGCGTCGTGTACACTGGTGCTAGCCAAGACACCCCTCTAACAGTACATGCGGCCATCATATGAGAGCATGGAACATGTAGCAATTGAGGTATACAACAAGTGCAATTCACTCCTGAGAGGTCCACCTTATATATGCATCCGCCCGTCATCTCACCTCCAACATTCAAAGCGGAAGCTGTCCTCACTGAGTACACATACAATGTGGGATCAAACAACTCAGCTCTCATGCTCGCAGCTTTCAAACCTTGTTCGGTTAAGTGCTTCTTTGCGGCTTTACCAAAAGTATTTACACCACGTAACCCCATATCTATGTGGTCTCTTGCTTTTTTCCAACTATGCACAAAATATGAATTGATCTTGTAGAATCTGTACTCCACAATAGCCGATACTGGCATAGCACGGATGCCTTTGAGGACCTTGTTGAGCACTTCTGATAGATTTGTATTGTGCACACCATATCTCCAACCACCTTCATCAAATGCATTGGCCCACTTATGCTTATTAACCATCTGCTCCTCCAACCACTCTTTTGCTTCCGGATTCATCATTTGTTTTAGTTTCTCTAGTCTAATATTAAACGTCCTCTCCGCTTTGGCTGCACACACCAATTTTAGCTGCGCTCTCACTTTCTTGTTAGCTTGCCTATGCCATATGTTCGCTGCAAAGTGTCGCATGCACCAACGACTCACGATAGGTTGGTACCCTTCCATGTAATCCTCAACCGCACTTAGTATTCTTTGATGGCGGTCTGAAATTATGCACACCTTCCTTAGACGTCCCACAACGTCCCGACGGACCAAATGCAAGAACCAAGACCAGTTGTTAATATTCTCACATTCAACTAAGGCAAATGCAAGGGGTACCAATCTATCCTCACCATCAACACCAGTGGCGATCAACAAAACACCCCTGTACTTTCCAGTTAAGAATGTAACATCAACACTTATCACCGGTCTGCAATGCTTGAATGCCTCTACACATTGGGGGATGCACCAATACACCCGCTCCATTACTGGCTTCATTAAACCTTTGTGGAGCTCCTCCTTTCCCGTTGTATGAGTGCACCACTTCGTACCCGGGTTGAAGTGTGTTATTGCTTGTAGGATTTTTGGCACCCTACCGTAAGCATCCTTCCAATCACCCCACAACATGGATATTGCATGCTGCTTAGCTCTCCAGGCCTTTCCATAATTCACTGTGTAGTTGCTGAAAGCTTTGATGGATTCAATGATGGCAGCTATAGAAACATCGGGATCCTTATGAACCATGCCAGCAATCCGTCTTGAAATGTAACGAGCTGTGCATTGAGAATGTTCTTGTGCCACTTCCGACGTACCACATGTACGAGGTTGGACAACTCTTGTGATTCTCCATTTGTTCCTATCATCAGGAAGTGGACGCGCCCACACCTTCCAATCACAATCTTGTTGGCAAGTAACCGTGTATCTTGTTTTGGCCGATGAATGAATCACATTATATGGCCTATGGTGCCGCACCGAGTAATCCCTTAAGAAAAACTTTAATTCTTCCAAGTTATCAAATTGCATTCCCTTCGTTATAAACAATTGACCACTGTCGGGATCAACTTCAGTAAGACGTAACCCTGAATCACAATATGCCTTCCTCGGAACCAAATGGAAAATGGAAACTTCAGGTACATCAACATGTACAGCTTCCAATTGCCTCAACTCTGTTGGAGTGAATTCTAGCACTCGAAATCCAGATAGAGTATACACCGACCCTCTAGACGCCTCATCTACCCTCTCACCAAATAATGGAATCTCTTCACCCAAAGGACTAAATTGGCGTATAGGATTTACTCGAACCACAGGTGTTGGGGTTGGTTGCCTAAGTGGAGTTGAGGTTGGTTGGCTAACTGGAGTTGGAGTTGGTTGGCTAACTGGAGCTGGGGTTGGTTGGATAACTGTTGACGGTCGATTTCCGTCAACCAAGAGCACTTGTTACACTTTGGTTTGAGCTTTGAATTATAACTAACCCGCCACTAGGCATACTAATGATGTAACAAGTTCACACTTGCATGTGGTTTTTGGAGTTTATTGTTTACGCAGGAAATCAACGTTAAAGAGGAGACTTTCGGGATAAGTTCATCAATCACTTTATGAGAAGATCATGAAACCCGTCATAAGTCAAGACATGAAGTGAACACAACTCCAAATGACCCAAGGACTGAATCATCAACATGTAAAACTTCGGGGACTAGAAGGTTTACCAACGAGATCAACTCAGCCCGAGAGATATTTTCGCAGCCCAGAACAGCATGATCTTTCGGTGCATATTCGGAGACTTAAACGGCCTCTAATGGAAAAAGATTGACTACCAAAGTTGTGGACCTCGACGATAGCTTCGATTTGGACATATGGAAGGCCCAATTCGGCTCAAGGAGCTAGGAGATATGACCCCCGAAATGCCAGCTGCGCAGACAAGTCCGAAATCAGACAGATTATCTTCCGAGGCTGTTTTGTGGATCTTATCTTCATTTCCAAGGAAAGCAATGAATACCAAAGTTGAATATAATTTCGTGGCACACAACCTGGACACCGAACTTGCATTATTTGGTGTCCGTACGTGGGAGATATGGCACCGGCAAGGAAGGGTTGCGAATCAGGAAAATCTGGACGAGGCTGGTTTTATGGAAACCAAGTTTGCTTCTCTCCCAAGGAGGATCTCATGCAAGGCAAGGTGGAGCACACCCCAAGGCACCCCATGGGCATAAATACAACCCCCTAGGCACCCCAAGATGGTTACCCATTGACATCCATTCATCGGAGAGCCGCCGGAGACCACCACAAGGAGGAGGACGCCGAGGCCTTGCCGCGGCGCCGCCGGAGTTGGAGGACGGTGAGGATTGATCTTCATCGGATGCATCTACCACGTTCAACGGTACCATGCTTAGCATCTTGATGGAGTAGATTCATTGTTTGTCCATGGAGTTGTAATGGATCTTGATATGTAGTCACCAACTCTTGTTTATATCGTAATCTATTGTTCCTTTGTTGATGATGCTTAATGCGAAAGGTTTGGCCGCTATGCTTTTCGGTCAACATACCGTGATCATCAATAGGTTTAGCAAAGATTACCTTCGCGTAGTGACAGTACAGGGGGAGGGAAAATGCTAAACCGTGGTCACATGTTTAGATAGATTAGATCGGTTTTATCATGTTTAGGTGATTGCATCTTCAAGTACCCTAGACTCCATGGGCAAATGTTCTCCATAACTTGTGTATCTCACGTCTCTCGTTTGACCTAGATTAGATTGGTTTTGACTTGTCTTAGTTCATAGATTAGATTGTCTTTAGTTCATAGATTAATCTTTCATCTAAAGGTTTGCATCAACTAGATTAGTGCTAGATCAAACGCTAGTGATCCCCTTGCTCTGCGGATTGACAAGAACCTAGGGAATCACCCCGTGGTGAAAAAGGCTAGTGGTCCGTACGCTTGCGGATTGAAGTTCGTTACGCATTTCAACCATCAACAAGCCCATTTTCTGGCGCCGTTGCCGGGGAGCAAGCCAGTTTGCTACGTTTAATCTAGTATTAGTTTTGTTGATTACTAACATCTAACCCTTATTTTCTAGAAAAAATCTTTTTTGTTTTTCTTTCTATTTTCTTGTGCCTAGATGGATTTGTTCACCTCACCATTGGAAGACGAAGAGATGTTGCTAAGGGAGCTAGAAATGCCGTCAATGGAGGACATTGAGATGCAAAAATCAGATTTGATGCTTGCTACAACCCACTACGAAGTGAAGCCTGAAATCATCAAGTTAGTGGCGACAAACCCATTTAGAGGATTAGAGGATGACAACCCATATAGATACATTAAGGAATTCACGATGATATGCAACACGGTGCAACAAGAAGGAGTTCCGGCCGCTTGGTTCAAGTGGAATCTTTTTCCGTTCTCTCTCGAAGATGAAGCACGAAGATGGTACACACTTGCGTCCGTTGAAGCAAAAGAAAATTGGGATGAGCTAGTGAAGAAGTTTCTTTTGAAGTTCTTTCCCATAAGCAAAGTTCAAGACTTAAGGAGGCAAGTGCTTAGTTTCAAGCAAGGAGAAGATGAAGGAATTGATGAAGCTTGGGACCGTTTTAATGAACTACTCGAGCAAGGCCCGAACTTGGGATTTTCCGGTGACTTGATGTTGCATACCTTTTATTTTTCACTAACCCCTAACTCTTCTCGTTTTGTAAGCATGTGTGCAGGCGGTGATTTAATGGATAAAACGATTAGTGAGTCCGCACAAATGTTACAAAGGATAAGCAATGGAAAAAGAACGCAACGAGATTGGCAAAGACGTTGTCGGGAGGAGCAAAACGACAAAAGCAAGCCCGAGGTGCTTGCTGAAATTTCTGAAAAAGATGAATCGGAGGTTAAGGAAGATGAACCGACCATACAAGAAATTGAAGAACCACTTCCTAAGGTAAGCGAAGTCATTTCGCATGATAAAAATGTTGAAACTAATATGAATGTAGGACGAAGTATGGGGAATGCTAGACCATTGGCGGAGTTCAATCAATCCGATTGGATTCAAATTGATTTTGCCCCCATAATCAACTACCGTAGGAAGGAGGAACACCGACACGTCACCAAGAGAGTTGAAGACATTTTTGATCAAGAGATGAGTGGAGAGTCGATCCAAAAGATATTTGAAGAAGAAGGAGAAGAAGAAGATGAAGGATGGATCGACCGATTTGACAACTCAAAGATTTATGATGAAGAAAGAGAAGAGTACAACCGTGACGAGCCTAGTGACTTGAAGGATAAATGGGAGAAGATAGGACTCAAGCTAGAAGATGAATGGGAAGGGGTTGACATAGAGCAAGTACTCCAAGAAGGACCCTCTCCACAAGGTTATAGCTTGTGTGCTATTGAAGCCTACACACTAGCAAAGCAAGACATGGAAGTACTCAAGGATGAAGAAAAGAGTGAATCAACGATGAGCGATCTTGACCACATGTGGTACACGAGAGATAAAGAAAGCAACATACAAGACTTTGAAGATGAAGATTTGGTTGATAATGAAGACTTCAAAGAAGAGATGAATGCGTACATAGTTGAAGGATTACATGTTCCACATGATGAGTTGAAGAAATTGCAAGATGGTGATGAAGAGACAACTCCACTTGTTGAGATTGACTTGATTTCAACGCTACAAGACGAACCAAAGATCACTCTTGTCGAGGGAGCTCCGAGGCAAAGGTACACACTAAAATCTCAAGATATTATTAGTATTAATGATGATATGTTCAAATATTCATGTTGGACCAATAGTATGAATAATAGTTTAAATTCTATGCCTTGTTCCAATAATGATCATGTTGATAGGCTAGATTTTCTTGAGAATGAAAAAGAGGAAACATTTATGTTTGAACCAATTAATCTCATGCCTAAAGAACCTTTGCCTAATGATGAGCTAAGTGCTATGCATGAAACATATGCTTATTTTGTTTACACCTTGACTTGTTGCTACAATTCGCATGTGGTGTTAATTATGGACGTGTATGTTTATAATAAGTTTTGTAAATCTCAATCATGCTTTGTGCTTGGTCAAGATAATGACCTTAAAGAAGCATATGTCGGGAAAGACCCGATTTTCACTAACCATGTAGATAAGGCCTGAATAATAAAAAGAGAAGTCATGCCTAAAGAATTGCAAGATAAATCATCAACCTCTCCAAATTCCGCGACGGGTGCTGCTGTCTTCATCAATTTGAGAGCTTGTTCAGAGGTGTACAAATGACGAAAATGAGATATTCAGAAGCTCCATAAAGTTTCCATTCCAACGTATCAAGAACCAACGAATTTGAAGACCCGTGCAAGGAGTTATGGAGAAAACATTGAGCGTTGCGCGTTCTGAAATTTCAGAACAGATTTCATCGCCGAGGTAAAACAGACGTAACTCACTTGCTCGGAGTCCGATTTGGGAAAATAAAGACTTGTTGGAAAGGAAATTTTGTGAACTGTGCAATGGAGTAGAGCTTGGGTATACTTTATGTTCTGGACATTAAAGAAAAATTTGTGGAGTGAAGGCAGCACCTAAGGGTGACAAAGAAGGAGATAGCGATGAAGCAAAAGGATATCATGGGCAAGTCTTCTATTAATGATCAAGTATAACATGTGAAGTGAATTAAAGCTGCATTGGCACCTTCTCTTCTTGTATGAAGGGCCATGGCTATGCGATGAAAAGAAGGTATGTGAGAAAGTTGAGCTCTATGACTTTAAATGAAGCGTTTTTCGGGAGGCAACCCGTTTCTTTATGTTTTTATTCTTTTCTTAGAGAAAATAAAGAATGGCACCATCCTATGTTGATCAACTTGTGGCTATTAATCTGAGTTTAATTTTTCCTTTTAGAACCACCATCATGTTCATGCTCATATTTATCTATTTTCATGCACTGCATTTTGTCATCGACGTGATCTTTGTTTCTTTGCATATACATGTTTTGCATTTAGTTAGCTTGGTAGCTTTATAGACTTAATGATGAATGCTTCAGTTTCCATGTCAATGCTTCTAGGGCATTTTCTTTTTTGCAATCTTGTGAAATGTGGTGTTTAAACATGATTGCGGACCATCATCGTTAAGTTCGATAAACCTTGCTAGCTTTTCTTATGTTTTCGTGTTGCATAAGTTAGTTTATAAGCTTTGCAATGCGCTTAGTTTTTCTTGTGCTATAAGAATGATTGATCTAGGGATAGACATGGTGTTTTAACCCTAGATATATCAACCTTTATGGCTATGGAGAAATTCGGCAACCTAGTTGTAAACATGGTGTTTAGAACTAGGTGAAAACATTGTCTTTGTTTATATGCTTTCCTCTCATGTGCATACACACCTTGCACCACGTAAACTCATTAGGTTTTTATTTCTCATTAGACTAATTATGCCACAAGTTAAGAGTCCTAGGAAACATTGATGGATTGTTGGCAATTCTATCTACTCCCAACCGTCACCTTGGGGGTAGAATGTGCACTTAAAATGTCTTGCGGGCAAAATAAAGACTCTCAATACAAGGAAATTGAAGGATGACTAAGATAAAAAAATATGTTGTCTCCTTCTTCCATGCCTAGCAAAATGCTAAGCATGGGGGAGGTCCTGAATATTCAACATGGAAGTGCAACATGATGCTCTAGAAGATAGAGCAATCAAGATCATTAACTTCTCCGGATCGATGTACAAGAAGTCATTGATCTCATCAAATTCTACATGGTCTCAAAGGGAAGACATTGTATACTATTGGATATTTGGAAGCCCCATGAAGTTAAAATTCCAACAAATCAAGAATCAAGACAATCGGAGGTTCCTACGAGCGGTTATGGCCGAATTACCGAGTGCAACACGTCCTGAAATCAGTTTTGGACAGCACGCAGCGCTGAAGTAAAACGGACATAGCTCCCTCATTTAAACTCTGTTTTCGATGAATGACCACACGTTGGAAAGGTAATTTCATAATCTTTTCAATAGATCTATATTTCGATATATGTCCTGTTCTGTACAAAGGGTAAATCCATGGAAAAGAGACAGCAAGGAGATGATGAGAACAAGAAAGAGGAGATGGTGATGACAACATTGAAGAGAAGGCGACCATTGACTCCATTAAGCATTCATGATCAAATTCAGAAGTTTAGGAGCATTGGAAAATCAAGACAAAAGCAAATCCACATACATGGAGATGTCGGGAGAAGATCAAGAAAAAAACTACAAAAGACGGTAACACCTCCATGGACCTTCTCTTTTCCGAACATAAATGCTTGTAAGTATGCCTTCAACCTTAACTAGGTGCAACTTTTGTTTTTTTTCTCCTTCAACAATAACATGGCTACTAGGAGTACAACCTAGGTTTGTTTTTGTTTTCAACAATAATCGTCGTTACCTTGTGCTCACCATGATGATATCTCGTATGCTCTTACTTATGGATATATGATGATTGATGCCACTTTATTCATTCTTGTGCTTGGTTTGTATATGATTAAGCTAGTGCTCTCTTTAAATATGATCTGAAAATTAATTTAATGCTAGCATAATCTTTTGTGGAGGTTATGATAACTTGAGACCCATAGTATTTTTCGTTGCTCTCATTTTTGAATGAATCAAAGATCATTTATTTTTGTTCTTAAAAGATATGCTAACCTTGTCTTTGATACCACTTGCATTTTGCTCTACCTATCCAAAGCCTTATATTCATTGTGCAAAAACCTTAGTATACAAGATTTATTTTTTGGGTGCATTGATTCAAGGCTTGATTTTTTTGGCTCAAGACTAAGAAGCTGGTCATTCCGTTTTTGCGTATCTATCTTTATGCTAGCCTTTTCTATCCGTGCATTGTGAGTTCTCACATCGGGAATTTTGCAAACCTCACCGGATATCCACTCACAAACCCAAAATATCTTTTTGTGTATACCTCCTTGACCACAACCCAAAACTTTGAGTATGGATGAATATTTCGAAGAAGATTACAAGGAAGGTGCCGTCAAGTGGAGCAAGATTTTGGGAGACCTCCATAAAAGGATCCGTAGAAGGTTTCAAGTATCTCTCTTCAACAAAATACAAGAATTTCAGCACTTATCTCGGCACAATAATCACCTCTTTGCTCGGGGACGAGCTGCGTCTAAGCATGGGGGGTTGCCAAGGAAGTACTAGTGTAGTCTAGAGTTCAAGGGGAGTAAAAAAAATGAGAAGAAGAAAAAAAGAAGATAAAATTGATGAAAGAAAAAAATATAGATGAAAAAGGTATGATGAGAAAAGGAAGAAAAGAAAAAAATGATGAAGACAAAAATATAATAAAGCTCACCGGTTCTCTAGCTACATTTGGAGATTTCAAAAGGATTTCAAGATCAAGACCCATACTCATCTTTCCAACCATGTGCAATCCGATAACGAGGACATCATTTGTGCCTCGGGATCACTCTGCCATTTGCACATGTCCACCTATCTTAAAAGTGTGTGTTTTTCTCTTCCCCCTCCGCGGAATATTATTTTCCCATGATCTTTTTGACGAGTCTTGGTAAGTCCATGAGAAACTTGTCTTGTTTTGATAATATGTCAATTATAATATCTTGGTAGGACTAAACTTTCCCATAGCTCCATATAAAGCCTAACACAAAATATTTGAAAGAGGAAAGGAGTAGAACAAGTAGGCTTGAGAGACAAGATGAGATGAGAGTTCATGAGCAAGATGCAAGGAGGTTTATTATTGATCTTGGTAAAGTAATTTTTCTTCATTCCGCTCTTTATTTTCAAAATTTCTGAGATTTGTTTAAAATTTGAGAGCATGATTAATTACTTGTGGAAAGAGATTAAATGATATCTACCCTCCATAGAGATGAAAGCTAGCTACATTATGTAACTTTAACAAATATAAACTTGGAGAGCATTGTGTTTTCTCATATATGATCAAGTGCAGGGTATGAACACTGAAAGGCAATACTGACATCCATTAAAGGCTTACTCGAGGACGAGCAAGGTTTAAGCATGGGGGTATGTTGACGGTCGATTTCCGTCAACCAAGAGCACTTGTTACACTTTGGTTTGAGCTTTGAATTATAACTAACCCGCCACTAGGCATACTAATGATGTAACAAGTTCACACTTGCATGTGGTTTTTGGAGTTTATTGTTTACGCAGGAAATCAACGTTAAAGAGGAGACTTTCGGGATAAGTTCATCAAGCACTTTATGAGAAGATCATGAAACCCGTCATAAGTCAAGACATGAAGTGAACACAACTCCAAATGACCCAAGGACCGAAGCATCAACATGTAAAACTTCGGGGACTAGAAGGTTTACCAACGAGATCAACTCAGCCCGAGAGATATTTTCGCAGCCCAGAACAGCATGATCTTTCGGTGCATATTCAGAGACTTAAACGGCCTCTAATGGAAAAAGATTGACTACCAAAGTTGTGGGCCTCGACGATAGCTTCGATTTGGACGTATGGAAGGACCAATTCGGGTCAAGGAGCTAGGAGATATGGCTCCCGAAATGCCAGCTGCGCAGACAAGTCCGAAATCAGACAGATTATCTTCCGAGGCTGTTTTGGGGATCTTATCTTCGTTTCCAAGGAAAGCAATGAATACCAAAGTTGAAGATAATTTCGTGGCACACAACCTGAACACTGAATTTGAATTATTTGGCGTCCGTACGTGGGAGATATGGCGCCGGAAAGGAAGGGCTGCGAATCAGGAAAATCTGGACGAGGCTGGTTTTATGGAAACCAAGTTTGCTTCTCTCCCAAGGAGGATCTCGTGCAAGGCAAGGTGGAGCACGCCCCAAGGCACCCCATGGGCATAAATACAACCCCCTAGGCGCCCCAAGATGGTTACCCATTGACATCCATTCATCGGAGAGCCGCCGGAGACCACCACAAGGAGGAGGACGCCGAGGCCTTGCCGCGGCGCCGCCGGAGTTGGAGGACGGTGAGGATTGATCTTCATCGGATGCATCTACCATGTTCAACGGTACCATGCTTAGCATCTTGATGGAGTAGATTCATTGTTTGTCTATGGAGTTGTAATGGATCTTGATATGTAGTCACCAACTCTTATTTATATCGTAATCTATTGTTCCTTTGTTGATGATGCTTAATGCGAAAGGTTTGGTCGCCATGCTTTTCGGGTCGCTCCCGTGGATCGCGTCAACATACCGTGATCATCAATAGGTTTAGCAAAGATTACCTTCGCGTAGTGACAGTTAGGGGGAGAATGCTAAACCGTGGTCACATGTTTAGATAGATTAGATCGGTTTTATCATGTTTAGGTGATTGCATCTTCAAGTACCCTAGACTCCATGGGCAAATGTTCTCCATAACTTGTGTATCTCACGTCTCTCGTTTGACCTAGATTAGATTGGTTTTGACTTGTCTTAGTTCATAGATTAGATTGTCGTTAGTTCACAGATTAATCTTTCATCTAAAGGTTTGCATCAACTAGATTAGTGCTAGATCAAACGCTAGTGATCCCCTTGCTCCGCGGATTGACAAGAACCTAGGGAATCACCCCATGGTGAAAAAGGTTAGTGGTCCGTACGCTTGCGGATCGAAGTTCGTTACGCGTTTCAACCATCAACAATAACTGGAGTTGGTTCTTCTTCTTCTTCTTCAGAGCTCACAGATATATCATCCCCATCCTCTTTCTCATCATCCTCATACTCACCAAAATTATTGTTCAACCCACATCTATCAAAGTCATCTTCCCCATCTGAACCATAAGAACATTCCTCATCATCACCACCTTCTTCATCATCCTCATTCTCATGAACCTCATTGTGTGGTACCATATCTTCCTGAGTTAAGTGTTCCATGGGCTTATCATTATGCGGTGAATCAACCGGAGAGTAAACATCAACAACTAACTCGGCACAACGAACTTGAGATTCTTTCACACACTCTTTGTAAAATAACCAATCATCACCACATTTAATAAGCATCATCACATAGTGACTTCTTTTGTCACCGGAATCAAACCTTCCATGAATCCTTAATTCCTCCCCCTCATTTCCAACCTTGAACAAAGAATTCACTCGGGTTTTAATATCTTCAAATGTTGGAGGACTATCAAATCTTGCTACTTGTTGCCTCATGCTTTTAAACTCCCCATTGTCATCAACCATGCCACCCGAAAATATACGAACTAAACGATCCATCTACACACAACCACAAATTAAATTGATTATACCAACTCTCATCTCACATATCAATAGCATCTACACTATCCAACATGGAAATGATAAAATCCTACCATGCAAGAGAAACTACACGATAAGAAGAGGTTAACATCGGCCACTTGCACGATACACTACACTTAATCATACCCGATTCGTACTCAATCATGTTATCTATCTCAAATCATACACAAAACCTAACCACCTCAAATCCAACGAAAACGACGGAATCCGCGAAAACTAATTGGTTAGATTGGAGGAGTTACCTTCCACGAGCAATTTCCCACACTTTCCTCTTCAAAACGGGTGAGGGATGGAGTGGATCTAGAGGGGGAGGGTTGGGGGCGGCGCCATGGGAGGGGATGAGCTCGAGTTAGGTCTTGGGAGTGAAGGGGGAAGTGAGGAGGAGAAAGAAAGAAGGGCCCGGCGGCCCCAGGTCTTTTAAGTGAGTCGCGCCACGCCGCCTGGCGCGACTGAGTCGCGCCAGAGCATGTGGCGCGACTCACCCCTCCACCTCAGTAGCTGCCGGCGCGCGCCCGGCCGACGTGGCGGCTCAGTCGCACCACATGCCCTGGCGCGACTCAGTGAGGAGTCGCGCCACGCGGCCTGGCGCGACCAAAAGGGCTACTTTTTACAAATTTAGTTGGGGACGGGTTATTTTTAAAAAATTAGATTAAAAAGGGTTAAAAATAAAAAAAAAACTGGTTTGGCTCATCTGAATTCGCTTGTTAGTTCGATCCGGTGGTCAGAACTCAGAAGGAGATCGATGGCCCAATTTGGTAATCCCTGAATATCACTAGGATCATTGGTGATGGATTTCCATGCATCCAGATTCTACTGATGAAGAAATTCATGAATAATCGTACCTGCATTTTTCCCTCTGCTTTCTTTACTGTGCTCTTTGCTCAGATGATGGAATTGCTTGCTTTAATCGTAACCAGTTTTGTTGTGCTTGTAACTAAAACTGATTGAAATCAAGCAGAGCCCTGACAACAAACAATGAAAGAAGTAGCAAAGCTGCTACGATGCAGAAGTTCCCAGTCTATTGCCTCCAATTTGCCAAGTAGCCTAGGGCCATGGCGGCTGGACCGTGCGTATCCGTCCGTCTCCTTCCTGAGTGCAGCAGTCTGCAGCGGGGCAGTCGCCGGCTCACCTGGCCGCGGCCGCGTTCGCGGCGCACCGGCTGCGCCGCGGCAGCATCCCCATAAGGGCGCGCGAGAGATGCTTGGCGGCGGGGCTACCGGAGGTGGGCGGCGGCAGCGAGCTCGCGAAGCAATTCCCCATGTCCAGAACACATTTACATGGAGCCCCCTGGTTTGGATCGCGAGTATTAATCGCGATCCGAATATTGGCAGATAGCCCCCTATCTCGGATGGGACTTTTACAATGCGAACCCTCACTGCCTAATCCCCCCGGCCCTGACGCCGCTGTGCGCCGGCGCCGGCGGCGATCGTGCCGGCCGGAAAGTGCAGAGCCCCCACCCTCTTCCAGATATCCACTCATCTCCGCTGAGCCAAGGAGAAATGACTGGCGGCGCACGAACCACCTCCGGCGCCATGGCGAACGTCAGGGTGTTTGTAGAGAGGAGCCTGTCGCGGATGGGAATTTGGAATACGCGCCCTCGTGTCGCCGCCGCCGCCGCCGAACGTCAGGGTGTTTGCAGAAAGGAGCCTGTCGCGGATGGGAATTTGGAATACGCGCCCTCGTGTCGCCGCCGCCGCCGCCGATGGTCGTCCCGTCCGGGAAGCACAGAAGCCCCACCCCATCCAGCTTTCCCGTCCTCTTGGCCGAGCCAAAGAAGAAGGGCTGGAACAACGAGGAAGCCGTTGCCCACGGGTGAGGCAGAGGAGCCCAGCCGCTCGCCGTTGTTCGGAGAGTACGCAAGCTCCGGCCGATCGAGGAGGAAGACGAGAGTTGACTTTGACTATTCTAACAAGAGAGACGTCAATGCTCCGATCCGTACACCGAGTTCGCCGCACATCGAGATCATGTGCGCGTTCTGATTTGAGCAGCCTCTCCCTCGCCTCGACCATCTATCTCCCCCAATTCTTTCATGCACTAGCACTAGTCAAAACAAATGCAGCACCTACACTCCTCAAACCCAGAGTGTGCAAACCACAATTACTTTCGGCCAGCATCCTCCGTTTATGATTGATTGAATATATACGTGTCAACTACAATGTTGGGCGTCGAACACTTGGAAACTCAGCCCTAATGTGCTACTGTCAACCAACCACACTGCATAGTACAGTATGTAGATGCTTGAGATCAGAGAAAAGCGTCATATTGAATCGAAAGCATAGAAAGGAAAAATGCCAGCTTCGACACCCAGATGCCAGATTCTGGGGCTGCATTGTATTTGTATGTAAAGGAAAGAAAACGACAGACAGTTCATCATCAGATCTCATGAAAATCATGCCTAGCGGCGTGTATTGTTCTGTTCGTACTAAAGCACTTTGCACATGACTGACTAGGCAGTAGTGCACAGCTATAGTTACATTACACCGGGTTTATTCAAGAATAAACGTTCAGATATCCTTCTGGTTCTGCATAAGCGTGATCTTGAAGAAACTGAATGTATGTTTCACAGAACGCTGCGTCTTCACAGCTCTTTGAGAACAACATATCTGGATAATAATATGCACATAGATGGATGAAATCAAAAATTTATCGGGGAATCTCAGCAGATGCTATGAACTCTCGCTCCAAACTGTAGCATGCTCGGCTATGAACCAAAGGAGTACCACCACCATTAGCTCTCGAATAGATCAAAGGCTCTATCTCTTGATTATTTCCTCGAGAAACTTGTTGGCATAATGAATTCAACCTTTCCATTCGCAAGTTGTGCAATGTTATCTCCACTTGCTTCATGGTTGGTCTCTCTTCCCCTCGAAGTTTCAAGCACATCTCAGCAAGGGTTGCAACACTTTTTATCTCTTGTTCAGTTGCTTCTTCACGAACATGAGCATCCACTATTTCTGTTATTGGCCTTGACTTAATTTCTGAAAGAAAGTAATTGAACAAGTTCTGCTTTAACCCTGACTCATCTGTAAAAAATGGGCTCCTTTCTTAGGAGCAGCTCAAGAAGCACCATACCAAAGCTATACACATCACTCTTTTCATTTAGCTGTGCAGTTTGGAAGTACTCTGGATCTATATAACCATATGTGCCTTGTACCTTTGTATAAACGTGAGTTTGATCAATAGGAACCAACCTTGAAGCTCCAAAGTCTGAAACTTTAGCAGTGTAATTTGCATCAAGTAGTATGTTAGCGGACTTGACATCACGATGAAAGACGGATACTGCGGCCGCAGAGTGAAGATAGCAAAGTGCACCTGCAGCTTCGCATGCAATTCTCATGCAATCATCCCATGACAGAGTGTAATTTCTATTTGAAGCAGAATGAAGAACTTGAAATAACGAACCATTTGGAATAAAGTCATATACCAGTAAAGGGACTTTTGTTTCAAGGCAGCATCCAAAAAGTTTTACGATATTTCGATGATTTATCTGTGAAAGAATGGCAACCTCATTGATGAATTGCTTGATCTCACTTTGTTGGATGATGACTGATTTTTTATGGCCACCACACGTTGATCAGATAAGATTCCTTTGTACACCATACCATGGCCACCACGACCCAGGATACGTGTGTGGTCAAAATTGTTTGTGCTTTTCTCTAGCTCTTCCAATGAGAAGATCTTTGTCATGTCCTTGGCATTTTCATCTGATGATATTAATTGTTCTAGTAGAAGACCTTGGTTGTCTTGGAAATGCTTCTTGCGCATTCGCTTTTGGACATCTTTTCTCCATTTACGAACAAGAAATATTGCACTTAAAGTAAGAAGTAGAATTGCTATGCCAGCACTAAGGCCAATGGCAATACCTGTAGCAGACAGTTATTCTCCTCAGTATTTTCTTCTTTATGCTATATTCATTGCAAAATTTAACATGGTTAGAATATAGAAACTCACCAAGCAGGAGACCTCTCTGTCGTTTGACCTTAATGCACTGCATTGTTGTAGTATCATACTTTGTTTTATCAGGGCACTTGGTACAATGGTAGCTTCCCACAGTGTTATTGCATAATAGCTCTTTGCAGATTCCAGGTGTAGTTTTGCACTCGTCAATATCTGCAACAACATTCATATATATAGTGTCATGAGAATTACACAAAACAGTATAATGTTTTGCTAAGTATATGTATGTATGTTATTGTGGCTTAAAGAGAAACCTTGGCAACCATTTGGGACATATGGATTTCCATGAAAGCCATGCATGCACTGGCACCGATAACCATTGTTGTTGAATATTGATCCATATACCGTATAGGTTGAGTTGAAATCCAAGCACATACTGTTGACGCTAACACATCCATATGCAGACACATTCTTCTGCGCCTGTAGGCAGCTAAGATTGTCGATGGTCCAGTTCAAAGATTCAGAAGTCATAAAGCTACTGTAGACACGTTGGAATAGATAATTGACACTGTTGCTGAGCACATCAGTTGGCCCTTTCAATTTAATGTCAATGAACCCTCCCTCAATATTGATGTGTGATACCTGACGAATACTATCTAGCTGAAGTGTAGAGGTCACTACGTCTGCGCAGTTGAGACAAAACTGGGCCCTTGCAGAACAACTTTCTTCCAGGCCGAATGGAAAGGGGACGTTGATGTCTCCACATGATCGACTACAATTCACCTTCCGTGGAACAGGATTGTAGTATGTTGTTGTTAGTCCCAAATTAACAGCATCATCATCAACAAATAAACAAAGAAATATGGCGTCAAATTTTACTGCACCAACCATTAAATATATATCACTATATATAGATACTGAAGGCATGTGAAATTACCTGAATCGACATGGGAGCAGCCATCCAGTATGTATGGGTTGCCAGCATATTCTGACTCACACCGGCACCTGTACTAGTAAATGTTCTCAAATGGTCCGTCGCAGCTGGTATTGCTACTAACACATGCATAATTGTTATCATTATGCAATTCATCGCTGCATGGTGGATGGTCAGCATGCACAGCCCAATCAAGGTACATATGTCTAGCAATTACGCTAATTTCTCTGTACTTGGGGAAGCTTCCGTTAGTATGCCGTACAAACTGAAGCTGCAAAGTGTTAGTGCCGGTAATAGGTTTATCGCAGCATCCGATACCATTGCATACCACCCAGGCGACACTCGGGAACGTTTCACCTGGGCATGTAAGTGTACATGTACTTGCTGAACCATTGCCAAGGAGGTATACATCAAAGCCACAGCCCGTGATTATTAGTTCTAAGCTGAATGATCTAATTATGCTCGGTGCTTTCCATGACACGTTGTACACATCCACGCCGGATATAACAGGGATATTACGGCTGAAGATGGTAGCGATATCTGCTAGCAAAATTAACAAAGTTATTAAAAATGGAATAAATTGGAGTGACTTTTTTTTTAGAAAGGGATTGGCTAAATTGGAGCGACTTGTTCAGGAGATATAATCAAAGATGGATATTCTATATTATTTCAAGGTGCCAGTAGCTTTTGGTGTTGGCTAAGTGATTGAATCTTCGCCATGGAATAAAAGGATTTGTATTGTTGAGATCTAACCTATTATTAGCAATTGATACCATGAAAGCAATTAGGATTGCGTGTGAATTAGATTAGATCGATTGGAGATAGGGGTTATAAAATATATAGGGGTGAGGAGATCCGGCTAAGGATCTCCCCATATCTCTTTTTTTTTCTCGAACAACGTAGGAGAGCTGCGTGTCATTTCATTAAGATAGAAGAAGAACACATGTCAAATACAAGATAACACACCAACCATACACCACGACCTCTACATTCTAGCACCCAAAAACAAACAGGAGGTGTTGAAAGACATGCCGAGCATAAGCTCCCAGGGATATCTCCCCATATCTCTAAACACACACACACACACACACACACACACACACACAGCTTGCTAACAGTAATCAGTATCCTATCATACCTTCTTCGTGTATACGAAGTAGTAGACTTGTCTAATTCAGTTCTTAGGCAATTGTGACTCAGACCTCAACAAGAGAATTATAAGCACCTCTTTTTCTTCTTGTTTAGGGTTTAGGGTTTTCGGACAACTTGACTATTCGTGTGATAAATTCTTTGAGTACCTTGAAGAAATATCTGATGTACAGTTACCTTGGTAAGGAGAGACAATGATGTCTGTGAGAACTTCCGTGTCATTGTCGCTGAGGTAGAGTCCTCTTGTGTCGCAGATGAGCTCAAACTCAGGGCTCCGGAAGCAGCCAACGCCAATGCCAAATGGGTAGTCAAAGGTTATTCTGCCACAGCGTTTCGGACAGCTAGCCAGAGAGGCAGCAGAGGGAGTAGTAGTGCTGCTATTGGGGTTATCGTGGTTGGCACGGACGGCACCATCTGCTTGGACTGTCGGAGCAGCTCCGACGCAGGCAGCATGAAATATTAGACCAGCCAGTAGCACGTCAAGGGCACCCATCCTCGCCAAACTGAAGCGCTTGTTGCTACCTCTAACCTGCAGGAGGAATTTGTGATCAATATGTCTGTATGTGATATTTTCCCTGAACCAGTTGGAGAGGTTTATATTTGAAGGTAGTGCAGCTAGGATATAAAAGGACGTGTCTTCAAACTATAAATCTGCCTTTTAAATTTGTATAAAAAGCTTTAGACTCATTGGTGGGCATCTAAATTTACACATGAGAGGGCTCCCTGGCCAGCACAACACTCATTGTGTCCAAATCTTACTCAGATACTCCCTCGGGCCCAAGAAAAATAGAATTCTAGTTTTATAGATCAACCTGATAATTAAATACAAATGAGATTGAAATCCAGGTACTTGGATCACAACTGTTTCAATAACTAGGGTTTAGTGATCTAATTAAGCAGAAGTGCAGATATACAGAGAGTAGAGCATCAGCAGCTATTAAAATGAGAGGAGAGCATCAGCAAAGTAGCAAGGGAATTGAGGAGGTAAACTAACAGTTGGAGGAGGATGAGAATTGCCACATCTTTGTAATCCTGGGGGCAGCTTGAGCTCAGCAGCACTTAAGATGCGGAGAATTTTTCTCCTGCTGGCGCTCCGTGTCCTGCAGAAGCAGAGAGCACACACCAATTTTCTTATATGCCCTATACTGCCTACTAGATGGCTGTTTCACACACGAATTTAAGACCTTCAATATGACACTTTGATTTGGCTGGGCATGTACACTGAATAATGGGAAAGTAAAAGCACATCCACAGTTCACTATCATGCGACGGAGGAGCAAAGGGTGCACATGTTTTTTATATTTTTTATAAAAAAGTTCAAGGTGGTGCACATCCTATTCTTGCGCCTCGCTTTCAGCACATGCTTTTGATCTAATTATACTTTGTGAACCTATTTTAATTTGGGGCTTGTTAAAGCCCGATTGGATCCCTGTCCCTCCCATATATATTGCACACTTCAACTTTTTATAATATGCCAGGTATCCAAACAGGCATATTGCACGATCTACTCAGATTGTTGCACATTTAATAATAAAGGATGGCATCTCTCTGGCAAGGCAAGAACTGCTAGCTAGGAGTAAAGTAGTCAAACATGGGATCAACAACCACCACTACTACAACTTTCACTCAGGAAATCAAACAATATGAACATCCTGTTGACCAGTTCATTCTTCGTCAATGTTAAAATTAAGGAGTAAAGTGGGTAAGCATGGGATCCAACAACCACCACTACAACTTTCTCTCAGGAAATCAAATAATATGCGCATCCAGTTGACCAGTTCAGTCTCCGTCATTGTTAAAGTTAACCTAAATCAAGTAACATTATATAGTATACAGTGCGTTTGGAACAATATCTACCCTGAATTCCTCATCTCTCTCACCTTGGATCGCCAAAGAGCAAAGAAGCATTGACCCTGTAGCTACTACTGTAACAACCTGGTCAGTAGGACTGTAGGATGGGTATGTTTGTGCGTAACCAACACTTAGATTGGATCTGAAGTATGGTGGGAACTGGGAAATACCATCACTTGTCTAGCTAAGATGTTAGTGGGATGCAGTATGCACATATAATTATCCATTTTACCTTTTTTCTAATATACCCAAAAAATCATGACATGAATGCATGCTATGTATGACCATGTAAGACTATGTGTATACCAATGCAGGAAGCAATAAACATATTGATTTCCATTCCAAATATACAGTTCATAAAAGGTTGAAATGCTCTATAAGATCACATCAGCACTGAACAGCCCAGACTTTCTCAGCAAGTAGCGGGAGGACGCAATGGTTGTTGAAATGCTAAGCAAGTTACTCACAGTTGAGCAGGCTACTTACCAATCCTGGAGATGGGGACACAAGGCTGTGCCTGGAGCTTGCAAGTAACACGGAAGCTGTCATCAATCTGATGACTATTTTAGAGAATAACAGCGAAGGTGCCCAACAATTGCATCAACAAGCCCTGGATAGTGGATACTGACGTAGTTAGCCTTTAATTATTCTTTCAAAAAGCTGAACTTTTAATAAGCTTATTTCCAAGGATTGCTACACATGCCACCAAGAATACAGTGCAAAAGGCAACAATACTTTAGTTCAAGTTGAACAACCAGATAGGGAAAACGCCACCAGAGACCAGATTGAGGGGGAAAGCAGAGGAAGCTTCATTTTTATTTTGTCTTATTTCCAGTTTCTAAGACGTCAGTTATGTCTCTTACTAATGTAGTGCGAAAACATTTTCTCCGTGCTTGGCTGTTCATGCACATACAGTGGATCCAGTTCAACATCAGAACTATTTATGATCCAAATTATATATCGTTCTAGCAAGATAATTTGTAACTGTGATGCCATTTTATTCTAGGCGATGTAGTCAGCAATATCCATCTTAGGTACTAAATGAAATTTGCATCCAATAGATATACATACATAATTATAAGGGGCCATTTTAATTTGTTCAAGTATTAACTCCTTCAGGGCTTTGTACCTGTTGGAATATCTGAATGTGTTTCAGGTTCCACATCCCATGATCAAGCAGAGGCCATATGTTCAGGGCTCTGTACCTGACAGCAAACAAGTAGCAGCTGACTGCTACTCCTGCAATTCAGATAGGTCTATTCTCAGTTTGCCGAGGCCATTTGCTGTTTCAGTAAATTAAAAAGGAAAATTCAAGCAATCATCTGTGTGTTCGTGGCATCTGAAAAACATAGAGGTTCTACCATATCCTAATTCGACGAGACCAAATGGTATGATCTTGAGGTGGAGCAGATTGCAATGGAAAGAGGATTGAGTTCAGTCAGCAGAGCACGGATGGACACACCTGGAGGTAGGTTGGATGCGCGGCAGCAACAAGCGGAGCGTACGTCGCACAGCCAGCCTACAGCGGCAGTCGTTGCGGTTGGACGACCGCCGCCGTCTCAGCTGACGGCCGCCGCGGCAGCGCGAGCTCGCCGGAGGGCCCGCGCGCCGGCGATGCCGCGGCGGCATCTCCTGCGGGCTACAGGCCCGCGCGCGACAACGGCGGCGGAATGGTACGCGCGTACGGATTCGGCTGACGGCGGTCGCGAGGTGCAAGGCGGCGGGGCTACCGGAGGAGGCACGCGGCGGCGACGCGAGGTCGACGGAGGTCACATTCCCCCACCGCCGCACGGAACATTTCTAAATAGACCCCCAGAATGGATCGCGACTATTAATCGCGACCCGAATATTTTTCACCCCCCCTAATTTGGGTCGCGGGCATTAATCGCGATCCGAATATGTTCATTTACACCCCTACTTTGAATCGCGATTATTAATCGCGATCCGAATATTTGCGGGTAGCCCCCTGTCGCGGATGGGAATTTCGCGACGCGCACCCTGCCTTCCTTTCCCTCTCGTTTCTCCCACCACTGCCAGCACCGGCGAGTAATCCTGCGACCCTGTCGCCGCCGTTGGGGCCACCGCCGGTCGTCCCCGCCAGGAAGCAATGAACCATGATTGGACCCGTCGTCCCGGCCGCCGTATCCAGCTTTCGCTCCTCTTCTTTGAGCCAAAGAGGAAGGAGCGCGCACGAATCGCCTCCGGAGCAGCGAAGCACGCCGGTGAGGCAGAGGAGCCGGAGCCGGTCGCCGGAGTTTGGAGCGCGAGCTGTGGCCGAGGAGGAGGACGAGAGCGCCCGCGGCGCCACCGCGCTTGGCTTTTCTTCTTTTTAACGGTTGACTTTGACTATTCCGTCCTGGGTTCCTCTCTGACACTGTCCAGCCTGGCAGCACCGTGGCAGGTGCTTCTTGCCGACGGGGTTACCGGAGGACGGAAGTAGCCGGAGCCGGCGGCGGCGCGAGCATTTCACCGCCCTGGGATATTTTGCAAATAGTAGACCCCCTGTCAGCCAATGGGCAATGGCCTGTTATGTCTTCTCCGGCCGGCGACTGAAACTTTGCTGATGCCAGGCGGCCCGAGCCTCCCTTCTCGACCGCCGGCGAAGAAGGCAACCAGCCAACTCACAATCAATGCACGCCAAGCTTGACATTTGGCTAATGGCTATCCATACGCCTCCAATAATTCAGCTGGTAGTCAAACTCTGTGTCCTTGAGCCTCTGCTCACCACATGGAAAGCACAACAGAGGTTCATCTGAAACAGAACAATGCTTCAGCAATGATTATCTCGAAATGTGATCGATGTACTAATCCTCGAAACCTTCACACAGCAAGTTCCTGAAGAAAAAAGACTGAAGTCAACAAGTCATGGCATCAGGAATAGGATCATATGGAATCAAACTGTTACAAAAAAAAAAACTAGTATATGCATAGCTACAATTATATAGAAATAATTCAGCTCAACTAATTCAAGACCTCATTCCAGCTCTTTCTGGACCAAGGAATGGCAAGGATCCTAACACCTCGAGGCTCTGCTTGCAACAAGAAGCTGATAGCATCCTCTGTCTCCATTTGCTGACCAAACATGACCATGTGGTTGAACTGAAAAAACAAAAAGGCAAATGCAAATCCGAAAACCCAGATTATAAGCCTGTTGTATGAAGAGAATTGCACATTCTTAGGCATTGAGTAGGCTGTTACATAATGTTTTCTTTAGCACTGACTGATACTGTAAGATGTACTACTGTGTCTGTAATGGATTTCTTATTCTAAGCAACATACTCTGTACTGTTCTTTCACAATAACAGAAAACGGCAGGCACCAAAGCAGTTTCAGCATTTGAAATGAACTGCAGTTTCAGGTTTCCTTTCAACTACCATGGGGTCCATATGTCAAAACAGCGAAATCAGATTGGCTGAAAAAGAACTAAACCAACAACGAAGCCATCACCTTGCCGGCGTGCAGCACGACATGTTCTGGGACGCCGTCGGCGAGAACCTGACCAATCCGCGTGCGCCAGAAGATGGTCGGCGCTGCACCACGGGCACGTCCTGCGGTCCTGCCTGCAGCGGCGCCTCGGCGTCGGAGGTGGAGCCCAACGACGTGGAAAATCAAAAGCAGCTTCTAATTTGGTGGCTGGTCCTGCGATGTTATAGGCCTGCTGGCCCAGGACGGATGTTTGGATTCTGGGCCCATTTAATTTGATTTGCACAATGTTGGATCTTGCCGCCAAAAAGTTGAGTTCCAACAAGCACGGGATGAGCCCTAAGAAAATTCTTCAGAGTCGAGAGACAAAGGTGGCTGCTAAATTTTTGGACGAAATTTCTTTTGCAGATCGTCAACTGGGCATTTCTTGTCTAGTAGTACGGAGTATATAAATGTACATGTTGACCAAATGCATCTGATGGGCATTTCTTGTCCATGCAATTTCAGTGGTTTGACTTGTCACTGGTATATGTGCAACCTTTTGGGAATCAAGGAAAACAGAAGGGACATTCAACGCAGAACAACAGGCTGCTATCTTGTCTTAAAAAAACAACAACAACAGGCTGCTATCAACTCTGAGAGTCACTCTGCTGTTTTTTTCAAAGGACTGATGATCTTGGTCAATATATTATGTGGAAGTTTATGGTCTACCACCTGGAACAACAATGCTAAGAAAAACTAAGAAGAAGCTTTATCTGCTTTTGATTTTCAGCCCATCAAGCTGGTCAAATAACTCCAGTAGCAAGTGCTGAATCCTGGTGCCGTCAACGAACACCATGCCAGATTCAACAGCCCACCATTCTCCTTTTATGATGGATTGAACACATGTCAGATTCTATGAAAGTACTCCCTATATTCCACCAAATCTGACGTTTTGGACAAAGTTTTGGTCAAACATTGGGAACATAAATCATGAATAACTTTTAAGTTGTTGAGTTTATGAATATGGAAACTATTTGAGTATTTGTCTTGCAAAATATTTTTATAAAAGTATACATATTTCTATTTTTGACAAATATTTTTATAAAAATAAGAAATCAAAGTTATGTTTTTGGAGACCGTGTCGTTGTCCTAAACGTCAGGTTTTGTGGAATGTAGGGAGTATATTGCACTTGGAAAGTCAGCAGGTGCTGAATCCTGGTGCTGTCAACGAACAGTGGAACGCCGCTGCATAGCAAGTAAAATATGTAGATGCTTGAAATCCATAACAAGTACGGCAAGCAATCCATTACATCTCACCAAAATATAATACTAAAGCACTTTCATGACTAGGTAGTACTATATATTTACATCTTGGAATCTTATATTCTGAAATCTGAACCTGCTCATCTGAAATCCTATTCAGAAGGGCTAGCCATTCTTCCAGGATTTGTGACACCCTAAGAAACACATATTCAGGCATCTTTTCTGCATGAGACCATAATAGTCGAGAAACTAACAATTTCTGACTCCATTTTTCACAGAACGCTTCCTCTTCACAGCTATAGTTTTTGGCCCTTCAATCTCACAGTACAGACATAGCTATAGTAAGGAGGTATCCCAGACCTCCATGCTAGGATGTCAAATTTCCCATGAGGTATCGCGCTCCCACATAGGACATCTTGGAATTTTATCTTCGGAATCTCCTTTTCCAAAGGATGTTGACACCAATGATAATGCACAATATCTTCACATGTCGTTGACATTCTCCCAAATATTATATGTTTGTTTTGGTTTGGAAGATCAAATGCACGCCCACCAAATCGAGAGACAAACTTCTGATGGGACCGTCTCGCAAAGGCAAGAAACTCAGACCAAAATTTAACATCAAAGTTATCCTTTAGCAAATGAGCAGTAATGTTTGCAGTAAGGTAGCACCTTCGTCCCATTGCCATCTTAGCTATCTCCATGGCCATGTGCATGAGCCTTGGGTGCATCTCAGGATCCGTGCTTCCGAATGTAAGCGTCTTGAAGAAATACCAGAATGCCTCGTGGGAGAGAAACTTTAGAGTTAGAGCCGGTGTTGTTCCAAACTTTACAATACTGTCAAACCTGCTCGTAACTATGATTTTACTACCTCTTGGCGCATACCTTTTAGAAGCAGAATACAACCTACCCCATGCCTCTTCACTAAGATCCCCAATTAGCTCAATAACAACAAGGAATTTTGCCTCCAAATTTGATTCAGACATACAATTTTGATATTTTAATTCACATTCATCTCTAAAAGTAGCTAGCTCATCATCTGTGAAACCCTGTATGTGGAAGAACAAGATTTCTGAGAAATGTGCACATACTCTTTCATCCTTGCAAACATGAGTGACAAGGGTGCTCTTCCCAACATAGCTTGGTCCAACAATTGGCAGAACCTCCAATTCTTCATCAGCTCCATGAGGCTGTACCTGCAACAAGAAGTTGATGACTAGTTGTGCTTCCATCTGGCGGCCAAACATGCAGTTGGCCAGTTGGAGATGCATGCTATAAGGCTAGCGGTACAGGCGAGGGTAGCTTGTCAAGAACAGGACGAGCTCATTCACATCAAGGATCATGGATCTCAATTCGGTAAGCGTCTCTTGCAATGCTTGCTGAGTGAGTGCACCTCTACTGGAGAAACAAATACGCTTTGCAGAATTTACTACGGACACAGATGAATAGTGACTCACATGCTGATCATTGGCGTCCTCCTCCTCATTAGGTTGGTATCTCAAGGTGTCGAGCACATAATGGCCCCGGTACATAGCATCTCTGAGCATGTTCAACTGAAGGAGCATGGCTTGGTTTGTGATGTCCCGCCCCGTGGCCTCATCGACGATGACCTGTGCCCGGATTACAGCCCTTTGCAGACTTTCCTCCATTGTGTGTGCTGGTAGCTTGGCGCACTTGTTGATGATGAAATTTATGGATCTAGATGTCAGGTCACCCAACACTGCAGACAGGAATGTTTCCATTTGGGTTCTGTCCTCAGGAAGAGACACAGCAGCTGTGCAAGACAACAAACAGCAAGCTAGTCTGATGTTTCTCAAATTCTCTGTTCTATATATGCTTATTTTCAAAGCTCCAAAAGTCAATAGTCAGCCAAGGTGAAGATTTAAACTGACAAACTCAATAGTCAATGCTTTTGTTTCTACATGACTGGTTCCTATCGATGTTTTTTTCCTGCCTTTGTCGAATTGTACTTGGTTACCTGACAGAAACAGCTTTTTTAATTACTTCGAGATCCTGAGCCTTTGCCTAGTGAGCCACTAGCCATCACCATTTATCTGCCGTGAAACATTGATAGATACATGAGGCAAAGATCAAGCATCATATACCGAATTGAGCTGTTGCACAAGTAAATAAACCAAGCATGCACAACTAACTGAAGATCTGATATTCTTGCTCTTCCTGGACTACGGAATGGAAAATTGCACATTTCTCCTAACAGCACGGGGCTCTGCACATTTTTCCATCTCCATTCAGAGACCACACCAAACACGGCCCGTTCTTTTTGGGGGGCTGCAGGGTTGAAGTCTGAACACATAGATTCCATTCTATGCCCGTAGTGTTTGTATCATTAGATAACCTTAACCTCTTGTTTTTCTTTACTTGTCCTATCACGAGAAATTAAACTAGGACCTTTGAACAAATATCATTGTCGACTAAGTCGTGTCAGGCAGCCATCTTTCCTAAAAAAGGAAATGTAAGTATGCAACAGAGAGCAAAACTGTCTTCAGATTGGGCAGGAAAACAGAGTATGAATAAACACATGCAGGTGGAGATGGCGGTCAGTTATCTTTCTCTTCTCCTAAATGAAAATTGCATCGAATAGATATACATACATAATTATAAGAGCCCATTTTAATTTGTTCAAGTAATAATTATTTCTGTTTTGGATCTTTTCTATCCTTTGTAATTAATCTATGATGTAGAAACCAAATTAGATAATAGAAGGTATACCGTCCTTTCTGTTTGAAATTGTATTCTCTGTCAAGAAATAGCCCGGACACTATGGGAAAGCCTCAAGACGCCAAGTACCAGGGGCACTTGGCAAAGGTCGAATAACACAATTAACACTCGGCAAACACTTCGCCGAGTTTTGCACTCGGCGACGGCGTCACCCACTCGGCGATGGCGGCTTCGCCGAGTGTCAAAAGTCAGGCACTCGCTGTGTTATGTGGGGCAAGAAGTATGGTAGGCGCAAGAGGCAGAGGTCAAACCAGCCGGCGCATGATAATAGTGGTTAGTTAGGATTCTTAGTTTAATTAGAGATATTAGAGTTCAGTTAAGAGTTTGTTTAGATTGAGTTAGCAGTAATCTCTTGGAAAAGGGGCAAGGATTGGCCTATAAATATAAAGGCCCTGTAATTGGATTCAATGAGTAATAGATCAATCTTTCCCAACCTCCTTCCAATCTACAAGCGCAGAGCAGAGAGGACTTGATCCCCTCCCTCGGCTGCAGCTACCTGCTGGCAAAGGCCAGCTATAACATTGGTATCCAGAGACCACGATCCTCGGCACCATGGGCGACGACACCACCTCCGGCAAGAAACCGCTGGGCGCCAGCGGCAAGGACGACGACGAGGAGCTCCGCCAGCTGATGGTTGGCCTCCTGAAGAAGATGGAGACCCTCGACGCCGTCGGCGAGCGGCTGACCCGCTTGGAGGCCGGCCAGCAGGAGATCCTCCGCACACGTGCGCCGGAGATCCTCAATCTCCGCAAGGAGGGGCCGATGGGGAACACGCGCTTCCACAAATTGGACTTCCCGACCTTCGACGGCGGCGGCGACCCACTTCCGTTCCTCAATCGTTGTGAGCACTACTTCCGCGGCCAGCGGACCGCGGAGGAAGAGAAGGTCTGGCTCGCCGTCCATCATCTGCACGGGGCCGCCCAGCAATGGTATATGCGCCTGGAACGAGACGAAGGCACACTGGGGTGGCGCCGCTTCAGCGAGTTGCTCGATATGCGCTTCGGGCCGCCGCTCCGGTCCAATCCCCTGGGTGAGCTTGCCGCCTGCCGCCGCACCAGCACGGTGGCGGACTACCAAGAGCGATTCCTGGCCCTCCTGACTCGCGCCGGGCCGCTCACTGAGTCCCAGCAGATTCAATTGTTCATCGCCGGTCTTCAAGATCCCCCGGGAATCGACGTTCAGCTCCAAGGGCCGCAATCCCTGGAGGTGGCGATGAGCCTCGCCCGTGCTCACGAACGCCGCGAGTAGGCGGTGGTGCAGCAGACTCGCCCCGCTCGGCCGCCGCCGCCGCGCGCGCCCTGCCAGCACCAGCCCCGGTGCTAGCGCTTCCCGCACCGGGCTGGGGCCCTTCGTCAACACCGGCCAGCTCGCCTCTACGCCCAACTGCATCGTCCACGCCTGGCACAGTCACGGTGGCAGGCCGCACGGTTCGCTGCCTATATCCAGCCGAGGTGGACGAGCGTCAACGCAACGGCCAATGCTTCAATTGCGACGAGAAGTACGTCAGGGGCCATAACAGAGTCTGCGCCAAGCTATTTCATCTGGAGCTCCATGAGGCGGACGAAGACTCCACCGAAGACCAAGGAGAGCAGCCGCGCATCTCTCTGATCGCCATCGCCGGCATCCGCACCCGCGACACAATGCAGGTGGTAGCCCGCTTCGGCGCGGTGATCGTCACGGCACTGCTCGATTCCGGCTCCACCCACAACTTCGTGTCGGCGCCTGCAGCAACCCGCTATGGCCTCTGCTTCATCCCACGCACGGACATCGCCATCACGGTGGCGAATGGGGACAAGGTGCCAGCGACGGGAGTCTTCCGCGACGCCATGTTCTCCATCGACGGCGAGGCCTTCCGCGCTGACTTCTTCGTGCTGCCGCTCGGCGGCTATGACATGGTGATTGGCACCGACTGGTTGGCCACCCTGGGACCAATCCTGTGGGATTTCGGCCGCCACACCATGTCCTTCTGGAGACAGAGCCATCGGGTGCGCTGGCGCGGCGTGGTTGGCCCTGGCGAGCCCGGGCTCCGCACCTGTTCCATCACTGCCGGCCAGGAGCTGCTGAACCTCCTGTTGGCAGAATTTGAGGAAGTCTTCACTGCTCTGACGGGACTGCCTCCTCCACGCTCTCACGACCACCACATCCACCTTCTGCCTGACACCGCACCCGTGGCTGTACGCCCGTACCGTTATCCCCAATTGCAGAAGGGTGAGCTCGAGCGCTAGTGCAGCGCTCTGGAACAGCAAGGTCTTATCCGGCGCAGCACCTCGGCATTCTCTGCTCCAGTGCTCCTGGTGAAGAAGGGTGATGGGACTTGGAGGCTGTGCGTGGATTACCGTGCTCTCAACGATCGCACTGTGAAGAACAAGTTCCCCATCCCCGTCGTCGAGGAGCTCTTGGATGAACTGCGCGGTGCCAAGTTCTTCACCAAGCTAGACCTGCGCTCAGGCTACCATCAAGTCCGCATGTACCCTGCAGATGTGGAGAAGACAGCGTTCCGCACTCACGATGACCTCTACGAGTTCCTCGTCATGCCCTTCGGCCTCACCAACGCACCTGCAACCTTTCAAGCCTTGATGAATGATGTTCTGCGCCCGTTCTTGCGGCTGTTCGTCCTGGTATTCTTCAACGACATCTTGGTATTCAGTTCATCCTGGGCAGAGCACTTGCATCACATCAGGGAGGTCCTGTCTGCCATGCGCGCCCATCAGTTGTTCTTGAAGCTCTCCAAGTGCTCCTTCGGGAAAGAATCTGTGTCCACTTGGGGCATGTCGTTTCAGCAGCAGGCGTCGCCATGGATGTCAGCAAGGTGCAGGCTATTACTGACTAGCCACGTCCGCGCTCGGTCCGCGCCCAGCGGGGGTTTCTTGGCCTTGCGGGCTATTACCATCACTTCATCCAGGAGTTTGGATTGATCGCTGCACCATTGACAAGCCTCCTCAAGCGCGACGCGTTCCACTGGTCACCGGCGGCAGAACAGGCGTTCGTGGCGCTCAAACATTCGCTAACTACAGCACCGGTGTTGGCCCTCCCAGACTTCGACAGGCCATTCATTGTTGAATGCGACGCATCCGGATCAGGCATTGGTGCGGTTCTTCACCAAGCTGATGGCGCTATTGCCTTCTTCAACCGTGCTCTTCCACCTCGACACTGCGGCTTGGCAGCATATGAGCGCGAGCTCATTGGCCTCTCCCAGGCAGTGCAACATTGGCGGCCATACCTATGGGGCCGTACCTTCGTCGTTCTCACAGATCATCAGCCACTGAAATTCATCCTCGGCCAACGGCTGGCCACAATTCCGCAACATCATTGGGTAAGCAAGCTCTTAGGCTATGATTTCACTATTGAGTATAAATCTGGGCACCAAAACATAGTGGCTGATGCTCTCTCCCGTCGCGACACGCCTGACACACAACTCCAGGCGATCTCTTCGCCATCCTTCGACCCCCTGGAAGATGTCAAGCAAGCAGCCGAAACAGATGCAGAGTTGGAGGATCTGCACGCCCAGATTAAAGCTGGAACACTTGGAGCTCCCTGGACATTGGTGGATGGCATGGTGTTGTACCAGAACCGTATTTATATCCCTGCAAATTTTCCTCTGCTCCCGGCCATCTTATCTGCTGTACATGATGACAGCCATGAGGGCATCCAGCGCACCCTGCACAGGCTTCATCGGGATTTTCATGTACCCACAGCTCGGAAGATTGTCCAAGATTTTGTGCGTGCCTGTGTGGTTTGTCAAAGGAACAAGACCGAGCTGATGCATCTAGGTGGTTTTTTGCAGCCCCTTCCAGTCCCATCAGTAGTATGGCAGGACATCAGCCTGGACTTCGTCGAGGGTCTGCCAAAGGTTGCCGGGAAATCAGTAATTCTAACAGTGGTTGATCGGTTGTCCAAGTATGCCCACTTCATTCCGCTCGGTCATCCGTATACAGCAGATTCAGTGGCCCGTGCTTTTTTCTCAGACATTGTGTGCCTTCATGGGATTCCTGCGTCGATAGTTTCTGATCGTGACCCGGTGTTCACCTCAACATTTTGGCGGGCTTTGTTCAAAGCCTCGGGAACCACCCTCCTCATGAGCTCTGCTTTTCACCCCCAGACCGACGGACAGACGGAGGCAGTGAATAAGGCCACTGGCATGTACCTGAGATGTCTTACTGGAGATCGTCCGCGTCAGTGGTTGAGATGGCTTCCCTGGGCTGAGTATGTATACAATACGACATATCACACAGCTCTTCAGGAGACTCCTTTCAGAGTAGTTTATGGCCGTGACCCGCCTACCATTCGCTCTTATGACACTAGCGAGATCAGGGTAGTTGCTGTTGCTCAGACTCTAGCTGAGCGCGATGAGTTTCTACAGGATGTTCATTTGCGCCTGGAGCAGGCTCAGCAGCTGGCCAAACATCAGTATGACCGTGGGCACCGGGCTGTCACCTTTGCTGTTGGAGATTGGGTCTGGTTGCGGCTACATCATCGCCCCCATGGCTCTTTGACATCTTCAACTTCAGGGAAGCTCCGCCAGCGCTATTTTGGGCCTTATAAGGTGGTTGAGGTGATAAATCCTGTAGCATTTCGATTGGCATTACCACCAGGCACCAGGTTACATGATGTGTTCCATGTTGGCCTACTGAAAAAATTTGTGGGCACTCCTCCTGAAGCCCCGCCGCAGCTGCCTCCAGTCCACAATGGTGCCATTGTTCCAGTCCCTACGTGTGTGCTCCGCCTACTGCTGTCTTATACTGGTGTTCGTCAAGCTTTGGTTCAGTGGGATGGTCAACCTCCGTCATCAGCTTCTTGGGAGGATCTGGAACTGTTCAAGCAGCGCTATCCTCAATTTCAGTTCGAGGACGAGCTGTTGCTCAAGGGGGGGGGGGGAGTGATGTTATGTGGGGCAAGAAGTATGGTAGGCGCAAGAGGCAGAGGTCAAACCAGCCAGCGTCTGATAATAGTGGTTAGTTAGTGATGTGCGCACGCGTACAGATTACGCGGGAGCGATAGTTGTGTCCCGATCTTCTCGAAGGATCTTCAAAACTTGGTAAATATCGTTGCGTGACCTGACGAAGAGGCTGCACACCGCGAGATCTTGCACACGCGACGAACAACCGAGACAATCGCCCTTCCACGTACCGATGAAGCCAGCCCACGCAATCACGCCGTATAGACGTGAAGGCACAAACTAGGTGAACCGCAGTTCGGCGTTCTACAACTCCCTCAGGAATCGAAAGAACAAGTCCGCAAGTCTCTCAAGGCTCACGTTGAAGAACTCAAAGAGTTTGTATTTCTGAAATGGCAGCCAAAAAGATCCCCACGTCCATCTATTACATGGATACATATAGCACTAGTGGTGTTTTCAGTTTAGATAAAATAAATGGGAACATGCAGCGGGAAGTTGTAGCACTCCTTTTATTAAAAGCCTGGCCTAATGGAACTCTTTGGATGGTTGATATTCTTCTGCATGCTTGTACGTGTGTGGACAGCAACCTGGTTGCTGACTGCCTTCTTAACTCGCAAATTTATTTGACATCCACGGCTGATCTGCATGGTAGCTGAATAGTCTGTCCTTCTCCCTTTATTCTCACAAGCACGTCCAAGCACCAAGCCGCCGCAATTAAAATGTAGGATACAATATAATATTTCTAGATACAAAATAGTATTTGATATTTAGGGATAGCTTTCACCTATCATTATTCTTCTAAGATTCACACTTCAATATCAGCATATCACACAGAGGTGATCATCACAATGTGGGAAGACAAAAACCATCATCGTCCCATGCACTTGAGTACACGCCATCATTCCTAAGAATGTTCAAACAACAATTTGAAAGCATTACCTGATCTGAATTATTGTGATTAATTAAAATAAGGTTAGCATGCACCTGAGATTGAATTTCCTTCTCTAGTTGTTTAGCTCTCATTCTTGTAACTGGACCGACAATATTTGTTGCATCACTATCCTTTATAATATTAGTGTCAATGCTAGGGGTGTCCACATCAGCCTCCCCCTCTTGAGAAGGAGTCGTCCTCGACTCTGACTCACCAACAAATGGAAGCAAATCTTTGACATTGAATGTTGCACTCACAGTTGAATATTCAGGAGGGAGCTCTAGTTTATAAGCGTTATCATTTATTTTTGCAATAACCTTGAATGGACAATCCCCTCGAGGTGATAACTTACACTTCCGCTGTTGAGGAAAACGATCCTTGCGCAAATGCAGCCACACTAGATCACCTGGTTGAAAAATTACTTTTTTCTTACCCCTGTTTGCTTGCTTGGCATACTGAGCAGATTTCTTTTCAATATTTCTCCTTGTGTCCTCATGTAGTTTTTTGATCAACTCATATCTCTTGATAGCATCTAAATTAACTTGTTCCTGCAATGGTAAGGGCAAAAGATCCATGGGAGTATGTGGTTTAAAACCGTAAACAATTTCAAAGGGACAAAAATTAGTTGTTGAATGAACTGCCCTGTTGTAAGCAAACTCGACATGTGGAAGGCATTGTTCCCACATCTTAAGATTCTTTTTCAGCACAGCTCGCAACATTGTCGAGAGAGTACGGTTGATAACCTCAGTTTGACCATCGGTTTGTGGATGACAACTGGTAGAAAATAACAATTTGGTGCCAAGTTTACCCCACAATGTCTTCCAAAAGTAGCTAAGAAATTTGGCATCCCGATCTGAAACAATAGTCTTTGGCACGCCATGTAAACGAACAATCTCCCTGAAAAATAAGTCAGCAACATGTGAAGCATTGTCGTTCTTGTGACATGGAATAAAATGTGCCATCTTAGAAAAGCGATCAACAACAACAAAAATAGAATCGCTCCCCCTCTGAGACCTAGGTAACCCCAAAATAAAATCCATGGATATATCTTCCCAAGGTACATTTGGAATTGGTAATGGAGTATATAGACCATGGGGATTAGGGCGGGACTTAGCTTTCAAGCAGGTTATGCAGCGCTCAACATGTCGTTGGACATCACGTCTCATATGTGGCCAAAAGAAATGATCGGAAAGCATGTCCAATGTCTTTTTCACACCAAAATGACCAGCTAAACCACCTGCGTGTGCTTCCTGTAAAGGAACACCACGAATCGAGCAAGCTGGAATGCAAAGTTTATTAGTCCGAAATAAGAATCCATCATGAATATAGAATTTATCCCATCCTTTTCCAGCAATGCAATGAGAGAAAGGTTCATTAAAATCAGAGTCATCAACATAAAGTTTTTTAATTGATTCCAAACCAAGCACTTTTGTATCTAGTTGTGTCACCAAAGCACATCTTCTTGACAAAGCATCTGCAACAATATTATCTTTGCCACGCTTATGTTTGACAACATAGGGGAATGTTTCAATAAACTCGATCCATTTCGCATGCCGACGGTTCAATTTACCTTGACTTTTCAGATATTTCAAAGCTTCATGATCAGAGTGTATGACAAATTCTTTAGGGAATAAGTAATGCTGCTATGTTTCTAAAACTCGAACTAAGGCATAAAGCTCTTTATCATAAACAGAGTAATTCAGGTGTGGACCATTTAGTTTTTCAGAAAAGTAAGCAATCGGTTTACCTTCTTGAAGTAGCACACCTCCTATGCCAATACCACTTGCATCATACTCAATCTCAAAAGTCTTACCAAAATCTGGTAATTGTAGAAGTGGTGCCTCACAAAGTTTTCGTTTTAGCTCTTGGAAGGCTCTCTCTTGTTCATCTCCCCACAAGAATGGAACATCTTTCTTTGTCAAGTTGTTTAGTGGTGCAGCAATTGTGCTAAAATCTTTGACAAACCTCCGATAGAAACCTGCTAGCCCATGGAAACTTCGAACTTGACTCACATTTTTTGGTACAGGCCAGTCCTTTATTGCTCTGATTTTGTCTTCATCAACCTGGATGCCCTCTGCAGTCACAACAAAACCAAGGAAAACAACACGATCTGTGCAAAAAGTGCACTTAGAAATATTACCATATAACTTTTCAGCTCTCAAAACATTAAGTACTTGGCGAATGTGATCAATATGTTCATCAAAAGATTTACTATAGATCAAGATATCATCAAAGTATACAACCACAAATTTGCCAATAAATTCCCTCAAAACATGATTCATTAAACGCATAAAAGTTGAAGGAGCATTTGTCAAACCAAAGGGCATCACAAGCCATTCATATAAACCAAATTTAGTCTTAAAAGCTGTCTTCCATTCATCTCCAATTTTCATGCGAATTTGGTGATAGCCGCTGCGTAAATCAATTTTGGAGAAAATAATGGAGCCACACAATTCATCTAACATATCATCAAGACGAGGAATAGGATGACGGTATCTAACAGTTATAGCATTTATAGCACGACAGTCAACACACATGCGCCAAGAACCAGGGGCGTAGCCAGGAATTGACCATAGGGGGGCCGAGACACCGAGTAGAAATAATCTCGTACGAAATCTTGAAATAAGAAACATGAAAAAACATAGAAGTTACACACCAATTATATATTTTTTCTCAATAATCAAGAATCAATTGTTTCCTTCTCTTCGTGACATTTGTCCAAAAAATTTGAGAGGAACAAACAATAACTCTTAAGGATGTACATCATCTAATGGTTGGGGGAAAAATAAAGAACTGCAAAGGGAGTAATTTTCATGCATCTATAATGCTCTATTGAGGTATTCGCATCCCTACCGAGCAATCTAACTTTATGATGGTGAGATTGATATTTGTTTTGGGTTAATTCTGTCTTACTTGAAGGACTAATTCTTGTAATTACCAAAATAATAAAAAAACTTTCTTATGATGTCTTGGGGTCTTACGGCAGCATCAGGGGCGCGCCCCCCCTGTGCCTCCGCCCCTGCCAAGAACCGTCTTTCTTAGGGACCAAAAGAACAGGAACAGCACACGGAGAAAGTGATTCTCGTACGTACCCTTTGTCCGTAAGATCTTTTACCTGCCATTCAATTTCTTTTGTTTCGTCGGGATTAGTGCGGTAGGCTGGACGATTTGGAAGAGAAGCACCGGGAACCAAATCAATTTGGTGCTCAATGCCACGCATGGGAGGAAGACCAGTGGGCACCTCATCAGGAAACACATCCTCAAATTCCTACAATAAATCAAGAACAACAGTTGGCAATGTCGAGGGTAAGGTGTTAGTTGAAATCAAAGTGTCCTTGTGCAAAAGCACAAAGAAAGGGGTTGTGGTGTTTTGTATTTCTCGCAAATCTCCCTTGGTCACTAATAAACATTTGGTATTTTGTGGTGCTCTTTTATTTTCAGTGGGATTTATGGAGTGGGGTGGTTTAGGATTCTCTCCCTTACTATTGTTGTGTGTCTCACTCATTTTTCTTCTCTCACTCTCTTCTCTTTTCATGCGAGCAACATCAGAAGCATGTAAATCATCAGGAGTTAGTGGGACAAGGACCACTTTCTTCTCTTTGTGAACAAATGAGTATTTGTTTGAGCGACCAAAATGCACAGAATCGACATCAAATTGCCATGGACGACCCAAAAGTAAGTGGCATGCTTGCATTGGAACGATGTCACAATCCACCTCATCATGATAGTCACCAATTGAGAATGGCAAGCGGACCATGGATGTAACCTTCACTGTCCCTGAATTATTCAACCATTGCATATTGTACGGGTGAGGGTGGCGATGCATTTTCAGGCCAAGCTTCTCAACAAGCAGGGCACTAACAATATTGTTGCAGCTGCCACCATCAATTATAAATCTGCACACCTGTCCTTTCACTTTGCATCGTGATTGAAATAAATTATGGCGCTGCCCTTGCTCAGCTGCAACTAATTGTGTTGAAAGAACACGACGTACCACCAAAGAATGATGCGGTGAACCAAAACGAGATGATAGACATTCAGATTGCAGTGAGTGATAATTGGGCTGTGAGGTGCTTGACAAATCATATGACAATGGAAATAATGGTAGTTCAGTACCAAACTCTGGAGCACAAATGACTTCTTGCACTACTTGATCCGGTGCAACAGCTAGAGTAGTGGTCTTGTGGCTACTTGAAATGTGATAGGGTGCAGCCAGTAATGTGATACTCTGATTATTAGAGGGATCAGTAGCACATTCATGTAGACTTCCTTCTGGTGGAGAAATATGAGTGTACAAATCACCAATATCAGTAAGTAGTTCATCAAAATCAGCACAAGTAATTTCTTCTGTAGAGCTAGGAACAATAGCTTGAGTCATGTCCTTCTCAGCAATACAATGTACTTGTTTAAGTGCTAAACAATTCAGGCCCAATTCGCATTCACCATCCTCCGCTTCGTACTCAAAAGTTTCCAAATTTTCATCATGTATATTGGTGTCATGGTTTACATCCTCCTCCTCACTTTGTGAATCATACGAACCATCTGCAAGTGCTAGAATAACACGCCGATTGGGGCATTCAGCTTGCTTATGCCCATGACCACCACACTTACTTGTCTTCTTTTGGGCTGTTGCAGTAGAGGAGTCGGACTGATTAGAACTCACAGCTTTGCCTTTCCCATCAGATTGCTTTCCAGAAGCTGAAACTGAACGAGGGGTTGCCCGAGATGGTGTAGAAGCTGCATGAGATGAAGGTGTGTGCGCCCTCGATCCTTGCTGCTGTGGATTGCGCCATGGAGTAGAACTATTTTGTGCTGAAAAAGAAACACGGCTCTTATAAGATCCAGCAAGCTGTCGTTCTGCCCTTTTAGCAAAATGAACCAATTCTGTTAGATTTGTGTAGTTTGTCATGTCCACTTTATCAGCGATGGGTTTATTCAGGCCAACCAAGAATCGAGCCATTGTGGATTCCTCATCCTCAGTAATTCCCGTACAGAGTAGGCACATCTCCATTTCTTGAAAATATTCATCAACACTGTGATCGCCTTGCACAAGACGTTTCAGCCGCAAATGTAAGTCACGAGAATAATACGCATGAACAAAACGGCGTCTCATTTCCCTTTTCATGTCTTCCCAAGTGATACGATCATGTCCCACACGATGATATTCTGCACGGATTTGATTCCACCATGTGATGGCATAACCTTTGAATTCAAGGGCTGCCAACTTTGCCTTCTTCTCAGCAGGGTACTCATACAAATCAAATATTTGTTCCACCTTTGTCTCCCACTCATAATAAGAATCAGCATTTTCCTTGGCGTTAAATGCAGGTATGGACACTTTAACTTTGCCCAGACCATCTTCACCTCGTCGACGTTCTGGATCACCACGACGCCGATCACGGTGGCCATCATCACCAGCAAATTGGTGGTCACCAAAAGCACCAAAGTGACCACCTCCACGATCATCGTAACCACCACGGTGACCATGATAACCTGCTCGATGGTCATCTCGATAACCAAAATTAGGATCACCATCAAAACCTGCAGCACCTCCAATTGGAACACGTTGTGCACGGCCAAAAAATTGTGGCCTCATATTGGGAGCACCGAAATTGCCAAAACCAGCACCATGTCCTCGACCAGCACCACGTCCTCGGCCACCACCTCCAGCAGCAGCACGACGTGCTGCCTCTGCCTCCAAGGCAGCAGGATCATCATCTTCCACATGTTCTTCATCACCAGGTTGATCCTCCATGTTAGGTGCATGGTGTAGATCATGCTGAAGTGCTTGTAATTGCTGCATCAATTGAGTAATTTGTGTTTGCATTGCTTGGAACTCCGCAGCCGAAACAGCACCACCGGAGTTCGAGTGAGATCCATCTTGTCCTGTCATATTAGTATAGGGAAAAAAGGAAAATGTATTTAATTTTTGTGGAGTCACTCCCTCAACACTTACTGAACAAGTTTTTTGTTTCCCTGAAAGAGAGTGAACCGGGGCAGCAAATAGCAGTGGAAGAACGATGTCAAAGAGTCGACGGTGTACAGCTCGCGAATGCTTTGGGTGGAGCTTGGTGGGGTAAATTTGTAGTGTATTGCAAGCTGAATGTATGTATGCAAAATCGAATAATAATCCAAAAGAGAAACACAAGTCTAAGTTGCTGATCCGAGAGAAAAATAGGTGGAAAGGAAAGGGAAAAGATACAAGAAGTGGATGGAAGGAAACAATTGGCACGAATCGAACTGCAACTCAATCTTTTTTTGTCTGCAGAACTGATATCACTCTTTCTCTGTTCTCTTTTTTTTTTTACCTTTGTTCCTTTTTTTGAGCTTTTTTTTAACTGAATCACAACTCTTTTCTTACTTTTTTCAGTGACACTTGAAAAACTGGTGCAGAACTTCAAAGATAGCACGATGCAGAACAGTAACAAAAATCATGTGCAAAAAGATATGCGGAAGAGAAAGCAATCAGGGAGGGATGGGTGGGGATTTTTGTTTTGTGTATGTTTCAGAGAGAAAAATGAAGATCAGATAAAGGGTAAAGGTCAGAATGACATGGATGAAAAAAATGAAATTCAGATCAAGAAAAAAAAATCAGACCAGCAAAAAGGCAAGTTTCAGAGGATTGAAAACTCGATAATGCAAACTACGTATCAGCTGCAGAAGTGAGAGGCAATAGGTATATATATAATTTTTTTGTGGCTATTTGTGGACTGTAGGTATATAAAAATCTATCCTACCAAAAGTAAGAATGATCCTACCGAGTCAACAGAGGCTCTGATACCAGATGATGTGCGCACGCGTACAGATTACGCGGGAGCGATTGTTGTGTCCCGATCTTCTCGAAGGATCTTCAAAACTTGGTAAATATCGTTGCGTGACCTGACGAAGAGGCTGCACACCGCGAGATCTTGCACACGCGACGAACAACCGAGACAATCGCCCTTCCACGTACCGATGAAGCCAGCCCACGCAATCACACCGTATAGACGTGAAGGCACAAACTGGGTGAACCGCAGTTCGGCGTTCTACAACTCCCTCAGGAATCGAAAGAACAAGTCCGCAAGTCTCTCAAGGCTCACGTTGAAGAACTCAAAGAGTTTGTATTTCTGAAATGGCAGCCAAAAAGATCCCCACGTCCATCTATTACATGGATACATATAGCACTAGTGGTGTTTTCAGTTTAGATAAAATAAATGGGAACATGCAGCGGGAAGTTGTAGCACTCCTTTTATTAATAGCCTGGCCTAATGGAACTCTTTGGATGGTTGATATTCTTCTGCATGCTTGTACGTGTGTGGACAGCAACATGGTTGCTGACTGCCTTCTTAACTCGCAAATTTATTTGACATCCACGGCTGATCTGCATGGTAGCTGAATAGTCTGTCCTTCTCCCTTTATTCTCACAAGCACGTCCAAGCACCAAGCCGCCGCAATTAAAATGTAGGACACAATATAATATTTCTAGATACAAAATAGTATTTGATATTTAGGGATAGCTTTCACCTATCATTATTCTTCTAAGATTCACACTTCAATATCAGCATATCACACAGAGGTGATCATCACAATGTGGGAAGACAAAAACCATCATCGTCCCATGCACTTGAGTACACGCCATCATTCCTAAGAATGTTCAAACAACAATTTGAAAGCATTACCTGATCTGAATTATTGTGATTAATTAAAATAAGGTTAGCATGCACCTGAGATTGAATTTCCTTCTCTAGTTGTTTAGCTCTCATTCTTGTAACTGGACCGACAATATTTGTTGCATCACTATCCTTTATAATATTAGTGTCAATGCTAGGGGTGTCCACATCAGTTAGGATTCTTAGTTTAATTAGAGATATTAGAGTTCAGTTAAGAGTTTGTTTAGATTAAGTTAGCAGTAATCTCTTGGAAAAGGGGCAAGGATTGGCCTATAAATATAAAGGCCCTGTAATTGGATTCAATCGAGTAATAGATCAATCTTTCCCAACCTCCTTCCAATCTACAAGCGCAGAGCAGAGAGGACTTGATCCCCTCCCTCGGCTGCAGCTACCTGCTGGCAAAGGCCAACTATAACACGCTGGAGGGGAGGTGGCCGTCGGGCCCCACTGTCGCAGCTCGGGCAGGCCGTCACCATCGATTTGAGCTCCGACGCAGACGAATCGAGCTCCGGTGCAGCCGAATCGAGCTTAGCTGAGTGGAATCGAGCTCCGCCGTCGTCGATTGGAGCTCCGCCGTCATCGGATCGAGTAGCGGCGAGAGCGCGAGGGGGCCCCGCTGCCACACCTTGGCCAGGCAACATGCCTGCATGAGGGACTGGCCGTCCGCAGCTCGCTGTCCACGCCGCCATCCGCGCCTCACAATTCGCGCCGCCTTCTGTGCCCCACAGTCAGTGCCGTCAGCGCCGCCCAAGCCATCTAGCAGCCGCCGCCCAAACCGCCGGAGGGAGACAAAGGGGGAGGCAGAGGGAGAGCGGGGGAGGGAGACTGTCCACAAGCTTGTTGACGCTCCTTAGCCTCACTACTAGGTTTGCACTCACGACGAGGGTGCCAGGAATGCTTGTTGGCACTCGCTAGCGTCGCTACCGGGTTTATACCCTGAGTAATGGAGCTAGGAATGTCTTTGGTAAAACACACGTCACAGAAAGGTCCGCAAGCACACGGATGACCGTTGTAGCATTTCACCCGGTGGTATTCGGGTTATCGTATTTATATTTTCCCAAGGGAGGCACTACGGCAAAGATGATCGAATAAACGGTGGAGAGTAACAAGACTCGGTAAAGAGCTATAGCGGGGGTAACAAATAAAGATATTCGGGGATAACTTGACACACACAAGGAGATCTTGATAAAGGGTTAAAGAGGACCTAGTGAGCTGGGAGGACAACGAGGCGAGAAAGGATCCTATCACAATCTATCTATTCTTGTCAACTCTAGGTAAAGAACTAAGGCAAAGGATAACCAAGGCAAGCTAAACTCGACAAGCTCTTCTAGTGTTGTAGGGGCATGCAAAGCCGCGCTCTCGGACTGGGATGAGAAGGGAGAACGACGACACGCTGAATCCTACCGGCTCGAACTAACGTGGTGGACTACTGAGCCCGTCCGGAGCTGTCACCTCCTTAGGGTACCACAACTATTCCGTTGAACGGGACACCAATCTAAGACTAAGGCAAGCTCTGAGCACCGCGCTCACAACAAACCAAAGAACCTTTCCCCGGATATCACGAAGGAAGGTCTCTCTCCGCTACTAAGCACAAACGTACTCTATAGAAGATCAAGCGAAGAACGACCACAACACTATAGGGTTCAAGAGAGCTACGCTAACCAAGATTAAACTAATTTTAGTCTAAATCAGGAATAAAGCTTCTAGAGCAAAGTAAAAGCTGAATGTAATTGACTCGAAAGGTAAGATAGAAAGATAACTTGAATTGTACTTGAGTCTAAACAAAGAAAGGATACAAGAGTAGTACCAGACCCCTGAAGAAGACTCCTCCGAAACCCCGAGACTAGCTCGACTCGACTCTAACTCTCAAGCTACACTAATCCTACTCTAAGTGAACAATAGAGAGAAATGGAGATAATCCTACGTTGTGTGTTCGTTCCAGCGAGTGGGAGGTGCCTTTTATAGGCAAGGGAGGTCAGTCGAGCGCAGGGGGGCAAAACCCCAGGTGCGGCCACACCTCTAGGCACGGCCGGCCCTGGGATGTGCCGCCTCTTGCCTTGGACGCTCCTGATCACTGCTCCTGAGGCGGTTGTAGGTCGGCTCCTTGGGTCGGTTTTGCCCGGCACTCCAGTTGATAGGTGCGACCGGCCCTATAGGTGCGGCCGGCCCTACCCCGTGCCGTGTGATGCACCGACCGTGTTAGGGGACGCCTAGGATTGCCTCTGGATGACGGTTGTGGCGGTTGAGTGATCGGATAAGTGGACCCATTGATCCAAGTGATCCTAGCCTCCACCCTTTGATCAAACCGACATTTTTTCAGTGAATCACGCTCATCCAAGTTGTGCTCGAGGGAATAGGGGTGCTCTGGACCAGAGTCGTGCCACGGGGCAGGGCCGGCCGCACCTGCAGGTTCGGCCGGATCAGGTGGTTCGGCCGTGCCTAGCACATGTGGCATGTTGATCCCAAATTCTCCCAAAATGTGTACTTGCCTATGAAATTCACAACACAACTCGTGAAACTTTGTTAGTAATAAAAATGCGCATGAAACTTGTCACATACTCCCCTCGAACCCGAGGTTTTGACGGTCAAATTCTTGTTGTAAGGACCGTCAACAAACTCCCCCAAGCTAAACGTTTGCTCGTCCTCGAGCAAAGCCTAGACTTGGCCTCGGTGGATCAGGAGTTGCATTGATGTTACCACTCGGCAAGTACCTATGCACAAATCCATGCTCTACTTGCTATTTGAAAAGATTGGTATGAGAGAAACTTAGCCTTATCTTACCTGTGGGGCTTGTAACTTCCCACCTTGCCTTCGGAGGTTGAAGAGTAGAATGGTTTTGATTTTGCATCACTCACTCTTCTCTTTTCTGGATCCTATCTCGGTGTTTTGAGATTTTTGCAAAGAAAGACAAGGTTCCTCAGATGGTTCCCTCGATCGCTCAAGTGGTATTTGTTACCTCACCAAAGGCTTTTGAGCGAGCCTCAACTTCCTACTCTATGGCTTGTATGTGGAGCTTTGGGTAGGATAAGCATGAGACTCACTTGTGCCACATGATGTTGTTGAGCCAAAAACTGGATCCAAGAAGAAACTAGTCATGCAACTTGATCGAGATGTGCAAGTGTGTGGAATATTTTTGTTTGTTTTTCTATGTACTCCTTGGTTGAGATTCTCCTCTTGCTTTTATTTTGGAGGGGGGTCATGCTTCATCATATTTTTTTCCTATGCTCTTTGATTGGAGCACATCTTTTTTTTTTCTATGCTTCTTGAGCATATACTCTCCTTTTTTTCTTTTGATGACCCCTCTCTCCTTTTGCAAGAATACAAGAAGAGAAATCTCTTAGGAACTTTGGAGTATTTATTTTTGGTGGGTGGATGGCATGTTTTGCGTAACTCCCGGTGTGGAAGTTAGCTTGTATATGTGGGTGTACGTGATCTCAATTATGGGAGCATGAAAAGATTCTACCAAGGGTCACAACAATTTGGCAAAACTCAATGGTTCACAAGCAAGCATATGTAGAAGGTTTGTACATTGATATCGACATATGGCTTTGGTAGGTGATATTACCATTGAGGAACTTGTCTTGTTTTATTTTCTCAAAAGAAATCATCCGAGATTTTCACCATACTATGAGATAGAGCAAAATCAACATTGTCTCACCATATCATACTAGTCAACACCCTAGGTTTGGTCATAAGCATTTGCTTCCCACAAAGTTTTATTTCGGGCTCTTGTCTCAAAATATACCAACAAACTAAAATGCTCATAGAGCACAAGGTTGTACACTAGGTTCTTGCAAAGTTTTAACATAGCAACTATTCATCATTTCCAATGTGAGGATATAGACAAGATTTCCAGTGCACATGGTTGAAGCAAATATTTTTGTTGTTTTTCTTTTATTCAAATGTGATAAACAAGATGTTGAAAATTAGTTTGGATGGACATACCTTCCTTGATTGAAAATGGGGTCTCCCCCAAGCTAATTTTTGGTTACCTGGTTGGCGTGTCTTCATTTTGGTGATGAGTTGAGCACTTGGAAGCTTGTAGTGGTTGGCTTGATGGATTTGTGGAAGATCATAGGCACGGCCGTACCACTAGGTTCGGCCGGCCCTACTCTATTTGTTCCATGCACTCGTGTCCCCTCCTGCAAACATCCTGCACAAACATTTTGTCGAGGGGAGGTACGGTCGTACCTCTAGGTTCGGCCGTATCACCAAAAATCTACAAAATTGTTTTTCTATGTCTTGTTTACTTACTAATGCAATGGTGAAATCAAATTTGAATTTTAAATATGCTTGATGCACGAAATAAAATGTTGAAAGGGAAATATGAGATAAATACCGGTTTACCTCACGGTGAGGGCTCGTAGTTTAGAGTCTGTGAGCGGGACTCCTCTGGTTGCTCAATTGATCTTGTATTCGTTCGGTCCCGGAGTGGAAGACTCGGACGATGCTCCCTTCACACGCCACACCCTCTTTGTTTTCTTCGGTGGCGCTGAAGTCGGTGAGGCTTTAGCGAGGGTGTTTTTGGTTTCCATCTTTTTAGCTTTGTTGATTGCCTTCGGCTTCTTTGGTTGGTGGCGCCCTTTGAATGCTTTGTCTTGCTCCCAACGCTTCCTCATCGTGGTAATAAGACTCTCCACTTTGGCCTTGGTCGGGGCCACCTTCTCTTTCTTGTATTGGGGCCGTGGCTTCCTCCACTCCCTAGATTCCTCATCTTGCACTAGGTAACATTGCTCTTCTTTTGCTTGAAATTTGAATATCATGTTCCTTTGCCCTATGCAGAATTGAATTTTTCTGGCTCCGACATCAATCCTTGCATTGACATCTCTTAGGAATGGTCGCCCGAGAATAAGTAGCATTTCTCCATCATCTTGTCTGTCGAGGACCACGAAATCCGCAAAGATATAGGAGCCTTTGACATTCACCAAGAGATTTTCCACTATGCCTTCTGGGTATTTAATCGATGAGTCGGCAAGTTGGACTGTCATCATTGTCAGAGAGAGAGCAGGATATCCTAACTCCTCAAACATGGCCTTGGACATGAGGTTGACACTCGCACCAAGGTCACAAAGAGCATTCTTGATCTTTTGATAGTAGATCGTGCATGTGATAGCCGGATATCCATTGTCTTTCCTGTGCAAGACTACTGATTCCTCCCATGGGTCTTGGATTTGGTGTATGAGCTTCCCTACATGGTTAGGTGCATAAACCCTCCTAGATGGCTTACCCCATCTGGTGGATACAATGCTAACATTCTCTCGGGTAGGCTCGGGTTGCCCCGGGATTCCACCCGACTCGGAAGAAGGTAAAGAAGCAGCAAGCTAAGCAAGTTGAGTTTCTATCATTTTATTAAAGCTTAGCTAATTCTTCATAGCAGTAGTGAAGGATTCTATGGTGGAATTTAAATTTTCAAGAACTTTATCATTGGTAGCTAGCTTCTTATTTAAGCTTTCATTAATTCTAGCTTGGCCAAAGACAAGATCTTTAATGGAGGGCTGATTATTGAAATTGTTAGAATAATTACCTCTATTTTGATTGTTGAACAGGAAGTTGGGCCTTAAGTTCCACCCTTGATTGTTGTAGTTGTTGTTGCGGAACCTGTTGTTGTTGCCATTGTTGATGAAGCTGGCTTCTTCCCTTGTCTCGGGACAATCATTTCCCGAATGACCCACATTACCGCAAACCTCGCACGTCATGCGAGCGTCCATAATCTTGGCGATCTCCATGTTGCTCGGTGCCTCCAATTTCTTCATGAGGAGGTCCATCTTAGCGGCGAGCATGTCGATTCCATCGACTTGGTGTACACCGCAGTTACGGGGTTGGAGACGATCTCCATCCCAACCTTGATTTGCTACCATCTTCTCGATCAATTCCTTGGCGGCGGGTACTTGTAGCGAGAAGAAGGCTCCTCCAGCGGCTGCATCTAGGTGCTCACGGGCAGTACGCTTGAGCCCGTGGTAGAATGTTTGAATTAAGAACCACCCCTGCATGCCATGGTGCGGGCATGCGGTGATGTACTCCTGGAGACGTTCCCATGCTTCCGGGATACTCTCATCATTCTGCTGCTAGAAGCCCGAAATTCTAGCGCGAAGGGCATTTGTTTTGCCCACCGGGAAGAACTTCGCGAGAAATGCCTTAGAGCACTTATCCCATGTGTTGATGGCATCTCGCTCCGCATAAAACCATTGCTTCGCCTTCCCGAGCAATGAGAACGGGAATAGGCGAAGACGAATTGCGTCGTCCGTCACTCCGCGGATAGTGAAAGTCCTGCACACCTCTAGGAAATGTTGGAGATGTGCATTGGCATCTTCATTAGGCTTGCCACAGAACGGACTTGCTTGCACCATGTTGATCAACGCTGGCTTGAGTTCAAAGTTTCCTTCTCCCACCGTCACGTTCGGTCCGGTAGGGACATTGGTGTTGGAGGGAGCGGAAAACTCGCGGATCGTCCTCTCGGCCATCAGTGCTGATGAGGTGCTGTCTACGGGATCGACGGTGTTCATTTCGTGACTCCAGAGAAACTTCTGAGGAATGAGGACACGAGGTCGCACTCTCCTCACAAGTGACTCTGGATTGTCGTGAAAGTTGGACGGTAGGTCGAAACCGGTCATGCACTACTTTGCGTACACGTGAGTAGAGCAAGGGTAAACCCGCTTAAATAGCGGTTCACTGAACCTGGATAACTCTACCACTAAGTTTAAATGATATCTTTTGCCTATTGCCTCCCCGGCAACGGCGCCAGAAATGCTTGTTGACGCTCCTTAGCCTCACTACTAGGTTTGCACTCACAGTGACGGCGCCAGGAATGATTGTTGGCACTCGCTAGCGTCGCTACTAGGTTTATACCCCTAGTAATGGAGCTAGGAACGTCTTTGGTAAAACACACATCACAGAATGGTCCGCAAGCGCACGGATTACCGTTATAGCACTTCACCCAGTGGTATTCGGGTTATCGTATTTATATTTTCCCAAGGGAGGCACTACGGCAAAGATGGTCGAATAAACGGTGGAGAGTAACAAGACTCGGTAAAGAGCTATAGTGGGGGTAACGAATAAAGATATTTGGGGATAACTTGACACACACAAGGAGATCTTGATAAAGGGTTAGAGAGGACCTAGTGAGCTGGGAGGACAACGAGACGAGAAAGGATCCTATCACAATCTATCTATTCTTGTCAACTCTAGGTAAAGAACTAAGGCAAAGGATAACCAAGGCAAGCTAAACTCGACAAGCTCTTCTAGTGCTGCAGGGGCATGCAAAGCCGCGCTCTAGGACTGGGATGTGAAGGGAGAATGACGATGCGCTGAATCCTACCGGCCCGAACTAACGTGGTGGACTACTGAGCCCGTCCGGAGCTGTCACCTCCTTAGGGTACCACAACTATTCTGTTGAACGGGACACCAATCTAAGACTAAGGCAAGCTCTGAGCACCGCGCTCACAACGAACCAAAGAACCTTTCCTCGGATATCACGAAGGAAGGTCTCTCTCCGCTACTAAGCACAAACGTACTCGGTAGAAGATCAAGCGAAGAACGACCACAACACTATAGGGTTCAAGAGAGCTACGCTAACCAAGATTAAACTAACTTTAGTCTAAACCAAGAATAAATCTTCTAGAGCAAAGTAAAAGCTGAATGTAATTGACTCGAAAGGTAAGATAGAAAGATAACTTGAATTGTACTTGAGTCTAAACAAAGAAAGGATACAAGAGTAGTACCGGACCCCTGAAGAAGACTCCTCTGGAACCCCGAGACTAGCTCGACTTGACTCTAACTCCCAAGCTACACTAATCCTACTCTAAGTGAACAATAGAGAGAAATGGAGATGCTCCTGCGTTGTGTGTCCGTTCCAGTGAGTGGGAGGTGCCTTTTATAGGCAAGGGAGGTCGGTGGAGCGCAGGGGGGCAAAAACCTAGGTACGGCCGCACCTCTAGGCACGGCCGGCCCTGGGATGTGCCGCCTCTCGCCTTGGACGCTCCTGATCACTGCTCCTGAGGCGGTTGTAGGTCAGCTCCTTGGGTCGGTTTTGCCCGGCACGCCAGTTGATAGGTGCGACCGGCCCTACCCCGTGCCGTGTGATGCACCGGCCGTGTTAGGGGACGCCTAGGATTGCCTCTGGATGACGGTTGTGGCGGTTGAGTGATCGGATAAGTGGACCCATTGATCCAAGTGATCCTAGCCTCCACCCTTTGATCAAACCGACGTTTCTTCAGTGAATCACGCTCATCCAAGTTGTGCTCGAGGGATGGGTGTGTCGGTGTTTTAGACTGGCAACCTACCAAGGGGAGTACCCGAGGTAGATGAATGTGGCCTCGCCGAGATCGGTAACTCGAAGGACAGACACGTGGCACACAATTTAGACAGGTTCGGGCCGCGAGGTGCGTAATACCCTACGTCCTGTATACTGTGTAGCTCTAGATTGATTGGGTGTGTTTACAAGATGATGCGGATGAAGAGATAGGGGTCCCTGCCTCGCCTTATATAGTCCGGGAGGCAGGGTTACAAGTCGGTTTGCCAGAGGAGTACTAGTCGTGTACGGCTAGGAGTACTCTACATGGATCCGGACATGTCTAGCTTCCTAACCGAGTACTAATCCTCTGCATGCCTTGCGCTCCACGCCATCAGGTGTCGTGTAGCCCAAGTCGAGTAGTCCCTGGGGCCCACGGAGTAGTCGGTCCCAGTACCCACCTGAGTAGTGGGCCCAGGGATGTCTGTACGACAAGCCCCCGAGTACTTTGTAGTCGAGCAGGATGTCTTCGAGTAGTCTTGATAGCCTTGGCGAGTAGTCCTTGAGCGTCCCCGAGTTCCACAAGCCGAAAGTCCTCAAGAGTGCTTGAATCATCCCGAGGCTGGAAGGTACTCCAGCTGATCTTTGAGTAGTCTTGAAGTCTTCTCGAGTAGTTCCCAAGCGTCCCTGAGTGCTTCTCTCGAAGGTCTTCAATAGTACTCGTGTTGTCTTGATGAAGAAACCATATGGAAAATGGGGTTCGGAGAATTGCATTTCATATGGAATGTAGCCCCCGAGCCTTAGGTCGAATCGTAGATTCAAGCTGAGGGTCAATCTGAAGTTTCGTCAATCTTATCCTGAAAAATCCGAAGAAAAAACCGAAGGACACATGGCACGGAGCCCCCAAGCCTTGAGTCGAGTACTTTCTCTCGAATTGAAGGGTCATCTTGACTATAGAATGTGTCCTGAGAGGGATCATGAATTGGTGTAGCCCACTGAGTCCACCAGATGTAGTCGAGCCCCCGAGACTGAGAACATCGAGTACTGGGATGTGAAGAGTCAGGTTGCCGCCGCTGAGTCACCCGTCTGGCGCCTTATCTGCCCGTTTAGAACTGAGCCGCCTGGCCGGTTATAAATAACTAGTGAACCCCTTAGGGTTTTGCACTCACAGCAACAGCATTCCCACAGATTAGATCTAAGAGACTGCCCTCTCTGCTCCTCTGCTGCCGCCGCCGCCATAAAGTAGATTGGATCTACATGCGCCCACCGCCGCAGTCGGCCCCTCCTCAGCCCCCGAGCGAATGCAAGTGAAGACTCTGGTAACTTGGAGGACGAAGGCGTCCCCGGCGAAGAGCTCGAAGACCGGCGCGTCGAAGAAAAGGAGCCGCAGTGAAGCCGGAGATGCCGGCCAATCTTCGTCGTCGCCGCCCTCCTCCCCTCGCCCCAATCCGGCAAAGGAATGGAAGAAGGCAAAGTTGAAGACCGATGACCTTCTCGCCTTGGTCAACAGCAGATTCCTCCGCGAGAAGGAGATGGATCTATGGCGCACCGCCACTGGGGACCCATACCCGATGGAGAAGAATCCGGACGAGATCCTGATGTTCGCCCGGTTTGTGGAGCGTGGACTTGCGCTGCCGGCCAGCGACTTCTTCAAGGGGCTCCTCAGGTACTACGGAATCGAGTACCTCAACCCCAATGGGATCTTTCACGTCTCCATCTTCGTACACTTCTGTGAAGCTTTTGTGGGGATCAAGCCCCACTGGATTTTGTTCCGGAAGTTCTTCCGGGTGAAGCCGCAGCCAAGTACAGATGATCCACGGGTAGTTGGAGGCGCCGGGATCCAGATGCGCGAGGACGCCACTGGCCAGTACTTGCCGTACAAGCTCATCGACTCCAATCAGGATTGGAAGGCAAAGTGGTTCTACATCAGCAACCACCATCCCGAGCTGCCGAAGCCGAGCGGGCGTCAACCGAAGCACGCGCCGTGGTGTAACACGGAGCCCACCATGCAGGAAGGTATCCAGCTACCTCCCCTGCTGAAGAAGATCAAGGCCCTGCGGGAGGCCAGACTGAGGGCCGAGCACGTGGCCTTCAGTTTCATGAAGAGAAGGGTGCAGCCTTTGATGGTGCGAGACACCCTCGGGTACCAGTACACGGGCAACGAAGACTCCTCTCGGATGCCCGGCTTCGAAGTTGAGGACGACGTCATCATTGAAAGGCTGGGCAGGGTCTTCAAGGACATGCCGCTGTACACACCATGCCCAGTTCCCGAGTACTCCGCGGCTCGGCCGCCAAACCAGGTCAGTAGTCGTGACATAAGCCCCCGAGTACTGATTAGCTTGAAGTAGTCGTACTCACATGTCCTGTATGTTGTAGGACGATGTGGCGAAATACATCTCCATCCCACCCTCTCCTCCGCGACTTGAGGAACAAACGCAGGGGAAGGCCAAGAAGAAGGAACACCACGAAGTCGGTGAAGGTCACGATGCCGTCATCATCGAAAGCAGCTCTAATGATGAGGACGAGGAAACGCTGCTGCAGCGATTCCAGCTCCGCTAAAGATTTAGCCGAGCTGGGATGCCAGACGTTTCGGTCATCATCGAGAAGCCATCTAGCCTAGAGGCTAGCCTGCCGGTGCCGCCGAGGAAGCCGCGCAACGTGGCGCGGAAACGCGCCGTCAAGAAGCTGAAGATCTCCGAAGCCACCAGCCAAGAGGTGAGTACCACGACTAGAGTAGTCGAGTACAACAGATAAGTAGTCTGGTACTGACAAGCCCAATTGAACTGTTGCAGGACATCCCCTCCTCGGATCCCGTAGATCAGGGCGACAAGGACGTCTGGGATACGGTGGGGGCGGCAGCTGAGAGGAATGTCAGCCCACCTCCAACCACTGAAGAAGCCGTACCAGGAGCGGCACAACAGGAGACCGGCGCTGTAGAGTCGCGGGTGTCGATCGAAGAAGGACAGGGCCCTTCCCCGGCTGCAGTGGTAGAGCAGCCAGAGGAGGCTCATGCTGAAGTCGAAACTGCCAGCGAGGCTGGCATAGTTGATATCACCAGTATACTGGGCGCTCCGACCGTGACCGTGGTGCGGTCAACCCTGTAAGTTCTCTGAACTCCCGAGTAAGTGTGTAGTCGTCAAGCTTGCATTGCTGACTGGATACTTCGTGGTGCAGGAAATCCACGGACTTGTCGTGGGATGGTGGGGAAACCAGCCCTCCGGCCGATGGAGAGGACCGCTCGGCGGAGGTGCGCGAACCCACGCCACCGCCACAAGCTGAAGCCGCAGTGGAGTCAACACTAGAAGAAGCCACCTTGGTCGAAGGTATGTGTCCTGTCACCACCGGTAGTCATCATGCGTAGTAGTCGTAGTCGTTGAAATTGACTTCGTGTACTCGTCTTGGCAGGAGCAGAAACTGAGGGAGCCGCAATCCCTGAAGCCGTAGCTATGGAGACGGCTACTGTGGAGACGGAGCCCACAGAACCGGTTGCTGGGGCGACGGCAGCAACAGCCCCCAGACTGGGGACTACGGTAGCCCTCGAGCTGAGCGCGGAGGCGCGGGTCGATCCGCTCCCCGAGGCAAGCACGGATGTAGTCGTCCGCGAGCCAATCATAGAAGAGGTTGCGCCGCTTCACTCGGCGCCCATGCCAGAGGCGACATCTTCAAGCCGTTGATTGTCTCGAGCTGCTGGAAGACAACCTTATCGACCTGGTTGTTGCTGCTCTGAGCATGGAGTCGTGGCGCTGTACCGAGCAGTGGGTCAAGGTACGTTGCGAGTACCCTGAGTAATCTTGCTTTGCGGAATACAGAGTACCCATTAACTGTTCTGTGTTGTGCAGGATGTTGTTGAAAGGTCCCGCCAGAAGTCCGAGCTGCTGAAGGGGTATGGCGACATAGTTCTCCGCACCGAGGCCTTGGAGAAAGAGCTCGAGAAGTCGAAAAAGCATTCTGCTCTGCTCCAATCCAAACTTGACGGCGCCTTCGCCCAGTACCACAACGAGGTACAAGACATGCAGGCGAAGAGGGACGACTTGATCCGGAAGAACAAGTCGTTACGCCAGAAGAATAAAGGTACGTCTTCCGCCAAAGCCTTTGAGTACTTATTGAAGTACCTTGGAGTAATCTGACACTGCGTTGAGTTGTCTGCAGATCTTGAGGCAAGAGTTGACCAGCTGAAGGCTTCTGAAATGGACCTCAAGAATATTGTATATCGGGAGACCGACAAAAGAGAGGTACTCGAGTACAAGTACACCCAGTTGAGCCATGAGTGTATCTACCACATGGAGCTCCGTGAAGCCTCAGACCGTGATCTTGTAAATTACTATAAATCTCTGTAGAAACTGAATGAAGACTGCGAGAACCTCCGAGGCCAGTTGAAACAACTTGAGGAAGCCGCACTACCCATTGCGAGGCTGCTGGTGCCACATCCAGGCGGGCCAAAGATTGCGCCACTGGTGGACAGGCTGAAGGAAGCCCCCGGGCGCTTGGCGACATACGTCAAGCATCTGGCGAAGTCAATTCCGAACCAGGTCTTGGTGTATATGAAGTCATATTTCCCCAAAGCCCCCGTGGACGTGGTGGCCGGCGGACTTGCGGCGAACTGCAGCGATGAGCAGTACAAGGCTCTCCTTGAAGAGATGGTGCCCATCGCTGAGCAGGTGTCGGAGAAGCTTAATCTCTAGTAGATGTACCTGTAGAGGTAGCTTAGGGTAGTTCATGTAAAACAAACAAAGTAGTTAGTAACTTGTTTGAATTATCAATGAAAGTTGTCCACGCTTTGTTTGTGAAATGAGTACTCGTGGCCGCCACTTGCAACGAAGTGCGCGGAGTACCAAACTGTGAAGAGGTTGTGAGTAGTAGTACTCGGTAGAGTCTGCCTGATTGGAAGGCACAGTAAAGAAGTTGAGTAGAATCAATCTTTATTACTGATGAATAAGTACACCTGGATGGCCAGGGCCGTTTACAAGTGTAGTCGCCAGGACCCGTAGGCCGCCTACGGCTAAGTGGTGCTAGGGCCCTTGAGCCGCTTACAGCTGGAGATCCGTTAGTAGCCGTATAGGATGGATCTAGAGTACATGGTCTGTAGACCGCCGCTATAGTCCTCAGTGCTCTGAGCAGCCCAAGATCCGTTAGTAGCCGTTGACGCTGGATCTTGGAGAGGAGTAGTCCGGAGACTAGTGCTAGGACCGAGAGGCCGCTTACAGTGAAGAGTCCGTGAGTAGCCGTATAGACTTGGACCCATAGATGAGTAGTTGAGCAACTACGCGTAGAACCGACACAGCTGGTCGACGTTCCACGAGTTGCTGATGTCGTCGCCTTCAAGTGTTTGGAGGCGGTAGGAGCCTGGTCCGGTCACCTTGGAGACTGAGAAGGGACCTTCCCATGGTGAGCTGAGCTTGTGTAGTCCGTCCGTGTTCTGGATGCGACGGAGGACTAGATCGCCGACGTTGAAGGATCGTTCCTTGACGTTACGATCATGGTAGCGTCGGATACCCTCTAGGTACCTTGCTGACTGGACGAGGGCGGCGCAGCGGGCTTCTTCGAGGCTGTCGATGTCAACCCGTCTGCTATCTTCTGAGATGCCTTCGTCGTATTGTTCTACTGCCGGGGATTCCCACATTACGTCGACAGGTAGAATAGCTTCGGAGCCGTAGACCAGGAAGTAGCGCGACTGCCCTGTCGGCTTGGTAGGTTGAGTACGAAGCCCCCAGAGTGCATTGGGTAGTTTCTTGATCCACTTGCCTCCTTTGGTGTTAGCTGCGTCGTGCAATCGCTTCTTGAGGGCGTCGAGTACCATCCTGTTGGTGCGCTCGACTTGACCGTTGGCGCGGGGGTGGGCGACTGAGACGTACCGGACGTCAATCCCGCTGTTCTCGCAGTACTCCCAGAACTGGTGGTTGTTGAAGTTGGAACCCAAGTCTGTGATGATGCGATGGGGTAGCCCGTAGCGATGCACTAGCTCATCCAAGAAGTCGAGTACTCTGTCGGCCTTTGGGCAGGTGACCGGCTTGACTTCGATCCACTTGGTGAACTTGTCGATGGCCACCAAGACTCTGTTGAATCCTCCTGGCACAGTTGGTAGAGGCCCAATCATGTCGAGCCCCCAGCAGGCAAAGGGCCAGGTTGGTGGTATGGTAACTAGCTTGTAGGCCGGGACGTGTTGCTGCTTGGCGAAGAATTGACATCCTTGGCACTTTCTGATGAGTTCTTCAGCGTCGGCCAGAGCTGTGGGCCAGTAGAAAGCTCGTCGGAAAGCCTTGCTCACCAGCGTGCGAGAAGACGCGTGGTTGCCGCAGACGCCCTTGTGGATCTCCTCCAAGATGTCCTTGCCTTCATCCCGAGGTATGCTCTTCATGAGTACTCCAGAAGTGGCACCCCGCCTGTAGAGCTTGTCTCCGACTAGTACGTAGGTCTTGGCTCGGCGGACGAGTTGTTCGGCCATGTTCTTGTCGGAGGGAACCTTCTGCTCGCGGATGTAGTCGATGAAGGGTTGTCTCCAGTCCACGTCGATCATCATGACCTCCTGACCGGACTGCGGTGGCACAGGGTCAGTGGTCGTTGCCGCCGGCTCCGAGATGGATGGCGCGTGAAGCTTGTGGACGAAGACTCCGACAGGTACTTGCGTGTGAGTAGAACCAAGCTTCGACAGGACGTCCGCTGCAACATTGTCGCGGACGACGTGGTGGAACTCGAGATCGTAGAACTTGTTCTCGAGCTTGCGGACTTCCAGACAGTAGGCGTCCATGTTCTCCTTGTTGCGATCCCAAGACTTGTTGACTTGGTTGATGACCACTGCGGAGTCGCCGTAGACTAGTAGCCGCTTGATGCCCAATGAGATTGCAAGGCGGAGCCCATGTAGTAGGGCTTCGTACTCGGCTTCATTGTTTGAGACCTTCCAGAAGATCTGCAGGACGTACTTGAGTTGTTCGCCCTTTGGAGAGATCAGGAGTACCCCTACACCTGCGCCCTCGAGCTTGAGTGAACCGTCGAAGTACATCACCCAGTGTTCTGGCCGCTCGGTTGGGGTTGGTAGCTTATTCTCCCGCCACTCTGCCATGAAGTCGACTAGTGCTTGAGACTTGATAGCGGTACGTGGCTTGAAGTCGATGTTGCGGGCGCCAAGTTCGACCACCCACTTGGAGATTCTTCCAGTAGCATCCTGATTGCGGAGTATGTCACCGAGCGGGTAGTCGGTGATGACGACAATCGAGTACTCCTGGAAGTAGTGTCGTTGCTTCCGCGAGGTGATGAGCACTGCGTAGAGTAGCTTCTGGACCGGCTGGTACCGTGCCTTGGATTCTGACAGAACCTCGCTGACGAAGTAGACTGGTCGCTGGACTGGGTAGGCGTGGCCTTCTTCCTGCCGCTCGATGATGATGGCAGTACTGACCACATGAGTAGTCACAGCGAGGTAGAGCAGTAGCTGCTCCTTTTTGCGGGGAGCCGTGAGGACCGGTGGCTTTGACAGGAAGTCTTTGAGCTGCGCCAGAGCTTGATCAGCCTTCGCGGTCCACACGAACTTCTCTTGGTGCTTGAGTAGTTTGAAGAAGGGTAATCCCCGTTCTCCAAGCTTCGAGATAAATCTGTTCAGGGCCGCCATGCACCCGGTCAGCTTCTGGACATCCTTGATGTAGGTTGGAGCTTTCATATTGGTGATGGTGGAGATCTTCTCGGGGTTGGCCTCGATGCCGCGATGGCTGATGATGAAGCCGAGTAGTTTCCCAGATGGTACGCCGAAGATGCACTTGTTGGGATTGAGCTTCCATTGGTACTCTCGTAGGGATGCGAAAGTCTCTTCAAGATCGGCGATGAGCGTATCGGAGTTTCTGGTCTTGACGACCACGTCATCCATATAGGCTTCGACATTCTTGTTGAGCTGCTTCTTGAAGCAGGCCTGGATAGCTCGCTGGTATGTAGCACCGGCGTTCTTCAACCCGAATGACATTGTCGTGTAGCAGTAGGCGCCGAACGGGGTGATGAACGCGGTCTTCTCCTGGTCTTCTTCCTTGATAGCGATCTGGTGGCACCCGGAGTAGCAGTCGAGGAAGCAGAGTAGGTCGCAGCCCGCCGTGGAGTCGATGACTTGATCAATCCGCGGCAACCCGAAGGGGTCCTTGGGGCAGTGCTTGTTGACGTCGGTGTAGTCGACGCACATCCTCTACTCGTTCGTGTTCTTTTTGCGGACAAGGACGGGGTTGGTGAGCCACTCAGGATGGAAGACTTCACGGATGAAGCCCGCCGCAAGTAGTTTGGCGAGTTCCTTCTTGATGGCATCCCGTCGGTCGTCAGCGAAACGGCGAAGGTGTTGTCGTTTGGGGGTAGCATTAGGGTCGATGTTGAGTGAGTGCTCGATCAGCCTCCTGGGCACCCCTGGCATGTCCGCTGGTTTCCACGTGAAGATGTCTCGGTTAGCCCGGAGGAAGCTGACGAGCCGTCTTCCTATTTCAGGTCGAGTCCTGCGCCGATCATGGTCGTCTTGCTGCTGTTGCCTGTCCCGAGGTCGATGGCCTTCACCTGCACTTCCTCTGACGGTTGAGGCTTGTTCGCGGTGTCGGTCTTCTCTAAAATCTCGAGTTCGGTTGGGGCAAGCTTCTTGGAGGCAGCGAAGATCTCCATCATTGCATTGGGTACTTGATTGGTAGCTGCGAGTTCCACGGCTTCGGTGTCGCAGTCGTAAGAAACCTTCAAGTCCCCTTGCAGCGTGAGTACTCCGGCAGGACTTGGCATTTTGAGTACCAAGTAGGTGTAGTGGGGGACCGCCATGAACTTGGCGAACGCTGGTCTGCCGAGAATGGCATGGTAGGAGGTTTCGAAGTCCGCAACCTCGAACTTGATGTACTCGGTGCGGTAGTTCTCCCTTGTCTCCCCGAAGGTAACTGGCAGGACCATTGAGCCCAGTGGAATAGCCACGTTACCCAGTACGATGCCATAGAAGGGCGACGCACCCTTGGTGAGCATGTCAGTGATGTCGAGCTTCATCTTCTTCAAGGTCTTGGTGAAGAGGACATTAAGTCCGCTCCCGCCGTCGATGAGTACCTTGTTGAGTTTGGAGCCCGCGACTACTGGTTTCAGGACCAGTGGGAAACGTCCCGGCTTAGAGAAGCTTGTCCATTGATCCGCGCGGGAGAAGGTAATAGGTACCTCCGACCACCTTAGAGGTGTCGGTACCGCTGGTTCAATGCTCAAGACTTCCCGTAGAGTGAGCTTTTGGGACCGCTTGGTGGGTAGTCCGCCGAACAGGACATTCACCGTCTTGTCAGGTTCCTGGAAGTCGCCATTGCCTTCGTCGACTTTTTTCTTGCCCTTCTTGTCGTGAGGAGGCCGTGGCTCGGGAATGTCCTTGAGTGCTCGCCGGAGTTGGTAGCACTGGTCAGTGGTGTGGTTGCCATCCAGATGCCACGGGCACTTCTCTTTGAGCAAGTCTCTGAAGCTGCCTGAGGTCTTCTTTCAGTTGTCCTTCGCAGGGCGCTGTATAGCCGCAACTGTGTTGTCTGGCTTGCACTTGCGGTTTGAGCTCGAGTAGTTGTTGTTGTTGCGACCCCCTTCATCCTTATTGTTGTTGTGGCCGCCCGTGTTGTTCTTGCTCTTGCCGCGAATGGAGTCGTACTTGGCGTTCGCCTTGTCCTCTTCGTCGGCCCATGACGTGATCATATCCTTGAGCTTGGTGATGAAACTTGGGCGGCGGTGACCGAAGTCTTCGAAGGTGCGACGGTGGTAGAGCCCGTCTTGGAAGAGGTCGATGACTTCTTTGTCGGTGACGTCGACTACGGTCGTGCGCTTATCGAAGAAGCGCCGCATGTACTGGCGGAGCGTCTCGCCTTGTTCTTGCTTGACCATTGCCAGGTCCATGTGGGTACCCGAGCGCCCCATGGCGCCTGCGAAGTTGCTGGTGAACTGAGCCTTCAGCTGGTCCCACTCGTCGATCGAGTTCTTTTCGAGTGACACGAGCCATGTGAGTGGAGCTTGATCCAGACAGAAAGGGAAGAAAAGGCACTTTGCGTCGTTGTTGCCACCAGCGTTTTCGATGTCCAGGGCGTAGCACCTAAGCCACTGAACTGGGTCTTGCTTCGCGTCATACTTGGAGATCACGAGAGGTTTGAATTTCTCAGGAAGAAGCAGGTTGTGAAGTCTTGCAGAGTAGGCAGGAAAGCCGTCGCTGTCGCTTGCTTCAGTAGCCTTCTTGCGGTGGATCTCGTCGATCCTGTGGCGAGCGTCGTAGCCGCCACGTGCGTTGCCGGTGGCGTGGCTATTCGCGTGGCCTCGGCCTCCGCGATCGCCGCCGCCACCAGCTCTTCTGCCGGCGCCATGGGATGAACTTCTGCCGCTGCTGCCGCCACCACCGCCGTCACAGCGACTACCTTCGGCGCCGCCGCGACTACCACCGGCACCGCCCTGGCTGTTGCCGCCCTGTGAGGGTCCTCCAGCCGAGGCCCTAGAGCGGTTAGGGTTTGGCTGGTGTTCACCACGGACACGGTTGCGTCCGCCGTCTGCCGAGCTGCGACATGAAGTAGGCGTCTTCAGCGAGCTTGGCGATGACCTCGCCTGCGCGGATCCCCTGGGCCTGTCGTGCTATCATGGTGATAGACATGAGGCATTGCTCAGGAGTGGTGTGTACCCGGTTGGCAACTTGATCCAGAGCCTCATTGAGGTTCCGGATGGGGAAAGTTTCCCGGAGACGTCTGCGTCGATCGTTCCGCTTCCTGTTGCGGTCACGTCGGGCGTTCTTGTGATCTTGTCTTCGGTGGTCTCGTTCGGGGGTGCGTTGGCGGACAACTCATCCTCTAAGATGTCGTCGAGGTACCGGTCGGGTCGATTTTCTGAGGTCCCAGCATCTCCGGCCGCCATGAAGACTTCACGGTCGGGAGTGCAGAGACTGGAGTCAGTAGTCGCCACCTCGGTGAGGGTGTGCTCATTGTTTGGAGCCAGCGGGATCCCCTCCTGGAAGGGGAGTGTATCAAGGTAGGCGACGCAGCGTGAGTTGTCGTCCGTCAGGTCTGCAGGCTTGCGGTCGAGCCAGTAGACGAATCTGCCAGCGGGAGTAGATGTAATGACCAAGCCAGTGGCAGGGCCTGATAGCGGTTCCTCCGTGAGCTCGGACTTGGACTCGATTGGGTCCGATCCGAAGTCGAACTCGTAGGAAGAGTCCGAGTAGTAGCCGGTTGCGGTGTTGGAGTCTGAGGAGTACTCGGAGGCGATCTCCTTGCCGGCCCGGCGTGCGGTGAGAGCTTCCGCATGGGCCCTGCTAGAGTTGCAGAGGCCATATGGGAAGTGCTCGTGCAGGAGGACCGTTTCACACGATGGCTCAGGAGCCGGCTCGCATGGGACGATCCAGGGCGACGTCGAGTTCGAGTTGGAGGCGGATCCAAACTCGAAGTCGGCGACTTGGTTGCAGAGCGAAAATTCGCCGAATTTTTCGACGAGTAGGCCCGTGATGACTTCGGGAAGCGTTACGAGCCCGGTCTCCGGGTCCGGGGTCATGGTGAGGTAGCGCTGGAACGATCCAGCACCGTCAGCGGTGCAGACCCAGGAGCCGAAGACGAAGGTGTCGCCGTGGTTGAAAGCGGCGGTTGGCTTGATGACGATTGAAGCCGTCGAGTTCGCCATGTGATCTTCGGCGAGATCCCCTACCTGGCGCACCAGCTGTCGGTGTTTTAGACCGGCAACCTACCAAGGGGAGTACCCGAGGTAGATGAATGTGGCCTCGCCGAGATCGGTAACTCGAAGGAGAGACACGTGGCACACAATTTAGACAGGTTCGGGTCGCGAGGTGCGTAATACCCTACATCCTGTATGTTGCGTAGCTCTGGAAGTGCATGGAGGCGAGCGAAGGGCAGACTACCACGGTAGCGGACACATAGGCAGGCGAGGTGTAAAGTGACTGTCTGTAAAGTCTATGGGTACGGAGCCCTGTGAGGATACCAAAATACCCCCAAGATGCTTCGCACAATGTGAAAAAGCGATGGTAGGTGTCGTAAAGTGTAATTGTTACGGGCCTATAAAAAGGACTCGACGGTAATGAAGTGGGGGCGATTGGAAGGCGGCTAAATTTTCTTACACTTAGTTGCTTTCGAGTTTTACATTCTTCGGTTTGGCAGTCGCGTTCCCCCATCCTTAGTCCGTTTCGACTGTTGGCCCCTCTTCGGGGAAGATTTTTATCCCAACAGTTAAGGCGCCCACCGTGTTTCGTCCCAGCCATGCCACCGAAGAAGCAACCGAAGAACCCACAACCACATCCAAATAGGGCGACCGATGATCCGTCGGAAGCAGAGAGCGAAAACCCCAGAGAGAGACGAGTACCAGATAACACAAACACGACGCGAGACATAGTCCTAAGTCCACGAAACCAAAGAGCAGGAGAAGATCAAGAGCAAGAGGCAGAAGATGTTGCTGAAGGACACTTCGAGGTCGGGCTAGTCTAGCAGACGTGGGAGTCGAAGATGAGGACATTGCTGCGTTAAGAAGAATCGAAGAAAGACTTGTTGCTAAGATGAGAGAAAGACCAATGCCAGTGAACATTCGTACAAGAGCTCAGGTGGAAGCCGCCATACTCAGGGCGAAGGAAATATAGAACGAGGACCCAGTGCAAGAGAGGGCAAGATATAATGAAATGTTGCAGCAATTCAAGAAGAAGATAATGCTATTGCAACAGTTACGGGAAGACGAAGAGCACCAAGAAGTAAGAAACAAAACATTACAGCTGCAAGAACAAATGGCAATCTTACAAGCTCAGCTGAACTCCATCCAACCACAAGAACAGACCCAGCAACCTCGCAAAGCACAGGATCACAGCAAAAAACGAAGACCGATAATTATCGATGAAGAAACTTACGAAGAAGAAGAAGAGAATGAGGAAGGCTCCATGTATTATGACTCAGAAGAAGAGGCGTATGTGGAACGTAGGCCACAAAAAAGATACAAAGATATGTTTTCATGCAAAATGAAGCCTGCTTCTCCCCTTTCGCTAGAACTTGAGAATGCTGATTGGCCGCCGAAGTTCAAGTTGCCCGCATCCCTGCCAGAGTTCGATGGCGAGTCAGACCCAAGACAATTTCTTCAGAAATACACTGTGGCAATATCTTCGGGCGGAGGAGATGAGGTAGCAATGGCAAGAGCTATGATAATGGCCCTCAAAGGCTCGGCACAGCAGTGGTACGCTTCGCTACCGAAAGGAAGCATCAGGTCATGGGAACAGCTTCGTCGAAGAATAGAGAACAACTTTCAAGGGTATCAACCCCAAGATCTCACATCAGGAGATCTTCACCTCATAAAACAAGGAGACAAAGAACCATTGCAAGAGTACATCAAGCGATTTGCCAAAGCAAGAGCTAGAGCACCTCATGTACAATCCACAACAGTAATTGACACAACAATAGATGGCCTCAAGGTAGGACCTTGCAGAGAGTATCTTGACCGAAGAAGACCGAAAATAGAGAAGCAGTTGTTTGACATAATGCAAGAATATTGCAAATCAGACAGAGGAAAACAGCGAAGAGTTGATGAATACAACAAAAGAAAAGGTCAAGCGAAGTCTCAGCCAGGGTGGGGGAGCAGGCCTCAGAGCAATCAAGGACCTTCGGCAAGGCCAAACTTTTACAATAGAAGTAATGTGAATAATGTTTCAGGAAACAACTCGCAAATGGCATCTTCGGCTGCAACAGGAGGCAGAGGTCAAAATTTGGGCAGAGGCCCACCACCACAATCTGTGTGTTCCTTGCACGGTCTTAACAAAGGGCATTGGTCATACGAATGCAGAACGCTACTTCGCAAGAAGCAGATAGAAGAAGACAAGAAGAGAACAGCACAGAGCCAGGCGAAGACAGTCAATCACACATCATCATCAGCACCTTCGATGGCTCAGAGCTCAATGCAAAACTGGCAACCTTACATCCCACAACCATGCTTCCAACAAATGCCACTACCACCTCCGCCGATGTTCAACCCAAACATGATGCAACTACAGCAGCAAAGCACTGCGTCATATCAGCCAAAACCAGAGCCTGCTCATCAGGCACCTTCACAAGCAAATCAGAACAGAGAAGATGAAGATCGTTACCTTCGCGCGTGCGGCAGGGGCTGCAGCCTCAGAACTTCCTTGGCCAGCTTTCTTCGATGCTCGCTTCGCTTGAGCTTCGCGACAAGCAATAGTAACAGAGCGATCACCAGCATGAATGCCGAAGAAAAAGAAGAGACGATTGTCTCGAGTGCCACCAAGGCGTTCTTGGATTTCAGCATCTTCCTTCGAAGAAATAGGCCCAAGAATTTCGTTCGCTCGAGCTTCAATTTCAGCAACGTTGATAGCTGTAATGGGAGATGCAAACAAGTATCAGTAAAATAAAAATATACATAAACAAGAAAATTAAATGAAGAGAAGTAAGAAACAACAAAGAAGAAAGAGAGAGGTGAGCATCATTCTTCGTCAAGCCGAAACTCCTAGCGAACTCAGGAATCTTTATCACCGAGGAGAAGTCGCTCCAGGTGACGACAGACCATCCAGCACGAACAGGAAATATCTTCGCGCCAATGTATTCTTCTACCAGGTCACGGGTAGCATAAGTCTTCGCCAACTCCTGGAAAGCAGTGAGGAAAAGACGATCCGCATCTCCATCTTCGTAAGCAGTGCCAACACCCTTGGGCAGGGGCTCAAATTGTGTACACACAAGAGGGAGCGCTTCGTCGTCAACAGTGTAATAAAACCAATAATGGTTCCAGTTTTCATCCCACTTGTTCTTGTAGGCGACGACAGGAACATCAATGTCACCACGATACTTGAAGTTCATAGAGGCAAACTGGGCCTCTTCGCGAACAAGTGCACCATCAACAAGATGTTCTATCTTCAGAGGTTGGTGATGAACAGTATGAACTTTGACAAAGTTCGCAGTGGTAGGACTAACAGACATTGTCTTGCTGGCCCACATATAAACACTAAGCCGAAGAATGGCATTAGGGGTGAGGTGATGAAGATACATCCCGAAATTCTGAAGAATGGAGATGACAGCTCCGTCGAGAGGAAAACGAAGTCCAGGAGTAAATAGATCCCGAAAAACAACCACCTCTTTGGGGCGAGGAGTAGGAGTAGTCTCTGAACCAGGAGCTCGACCCTTTCCTTCCTTGATAAAACCAGAAGTGACAAACTCCGCAACATGCACTTCAGAAACCTTGCTCTGCCCGAAGACAAAGGTGGGAGGCGCTTTGTCAGCCTTGGGCGCCATAGATGTGAAGAAACGGGGAAGCTAAAGTGGAAACTACACACAAATAAAAGAAAATAAGAAACAAACAAATGCGAAGAGGCGAAAAGAAAGAAGAGAGTAGAAGAAGCTTACGAAAAGAAGAATATGAAGGGAGCGAAGAAGATCTTAGCTTTCACGAAGTCACAGGAAACCCTTAGCTCTCGCGAAGGCAAAGGTAAACTGGCAAAGATTTCACCGCGGTGAAAACAACCTCAGGTGGGAGGTAGGTCTTTATATAGGTGGCCAAAGACGGGAATCTCGGAGATCCTGTAGCGAAAGACGTGGCAAAAATCTAGGAGTCCCGTTAGGACGTGGCAAAAATCACGGAGCTTCACGGATAAACATGCAAAATAGTAAAAAAGAATTTGAAAATAATTAACAATAATAATAAAAATAAGAAAAAAGAAGGAGAAGAGAAGAAGTTTTATGCAAAGACGAGCCGAAGAGGGGAGGCGCTTTGGAGCGAAACATTTCCGCCGGTAACGAAGAAGGATTGCTAGTTCGGCTCGTCTTTGGTTGAAACCCTCACTAGCAAGGGGCTGAATGTTGGGGAAAATATTTCGCAACTAACCCCCCCCCCCCTTATCTTCGGCTCAACGAGGAAAATTGGGAAACGTATCTACTTTTACTTGTGTTATTTCAAGAGATGATTGCGGGTCAGCTGGAGAAGATCAAGCAAGGCTTGGGATCTTCATTTGGCGAGGGCCGGGTCCGTCGAGCGAAGAGCCAAATGAAGCTGGAAGTCTTCACTTTGAGAGTGCGAGACCCGCGCGCGAAGATACAAGGGCAAAGTTGCCGCGAAGTCGAGGCAAGGTTTGACGAAGATGCGACGCGAAGAAGAACGGCCAGGGAGGAGGCGCATGATCTTCAGAAAAGTAATCATCATTCTATCTTCGGGCGGCGATGGTGAAAATGCAGGTAGTGATCAAGAGAAGGCCCGCGAAGGAGAAAGCTTCGGCATGAATTTCGCAAAGTGCATGGAGGCGAGCGAAGGGCGGACTGCCACGGTAGCGGACACATAGGCAGGCGAGGTGTAAAGTGACTGTCTGTAAAGTCTATGGGTACAGAGCCCTGTGAGGTTACCAAAATACCCCCAAGATGCTTCGCACACTGTGAAAAAGCGATGGTAGGTGTCGTAAAGTGTAATTGTTACGGGCCAATAAAAAGGACTCGACGGTAATGAAGTGGGGGCGATTGGAAGGCGGCTAAATTTTCTTACACTTAGTTGCTTTCGAGTTTTACATTCTTCGGTTTGGCAGTCGCGTTCCCCCATCCTTAGTCTGTTTCGACTGTTGGCCCCTCTTCGGGGAAGATTTTTATCCCAACACTTCTTTTTGCCCCTTTCTCAGATTGCGTCTCTACAACTATCAGTTCTCAAAGCTGCCAAGGGTTGAATCTGGTATTGGATTCAAATGACATCTAGTCTTATTCCTGGGGATCTGATATTTTCTCTAGTCACAAGGCTTACCTCTGCATTCAGGGTTCACATCCAGCTTCTCCCCTCTTCAAATGGCAATGGAATTCAAGAGCCCAGAATAAGCACAAGTTCTTTTTTTGGCTTCTACTCAGAGACAGACTGAATATACTAGGGATTTGCTACATCGAAAGAACATGTTTTTGCATTCCTACTCATGTGTTCCTTGTGCCAGCAGTGTGGAAGAAGATGTTAGGCATATGTTCTTCTCTTGCCCATTTAGTGATGCCTGTTGGACCTACCTTGGGGTTATTTGGGATCTCTCTCTGGATTTTCAGTCAATGGTGCTTCATGCAAGGCTCTATTTTAATGCAGCCTTTTTCAGAGAACCAAGATTTTTTTTGTTATAGGCTCTGGATACCAAAGCTTGCCTTTTATCTTTTTGTTATATGCTCTAGCAACTCGTCTTTTATCTTTTTCAATCTTCTTCAAAGCTTCTAATCGCTTATCGACCATTTCATCAATATGTCTCAATACCAAGATTTTTTTTGAGGGTCAACGGGGGAGAGTATCCCCACCTGCTTTCATTAGAAGCTTTTTGGCAAGCCAAAAGACAGTTACATCTTACATTTTCAGCATTTTGCTAGGAAAAAAAGGGGGTGACCAAGTTCTTCTAGTGGCGTTTACATGGATGTAAGCCTACTACACTAGGAACCAACTATTTCATGATCTACAATAGGCCACCATTCGCTCCACAGATGGGTGTCATCCTTGCATGAAACCCAGAAGCGGGAGATGGATGGGGACGCACGGTCGAAGATGACATCGTTCTGGTGTTTCCACAGATGCCAACACCAAGATTATTTTGTTTTGCAAGTCTATATGCGCCTAGATTCACCTCAATGATTAAAACAACCTCTTGACCATACACAAGTTCATAAGTAGTAACTTTGATAGCGCCATGTCTAGAAATACGATGAGCCCATAAAAGTAACGAGTAACATCTTCTTATATCTATGCATCCCACACAACACTAACGATGTTGGATTTCCACAAGCAATGCTTAAAAGAACAATACTTTTTTAATGAAAATAATGCATATATGTGCAAAGCTGACAAATTATTTGATGGCACATGCCTCACTCCTAGATATTCATAATTGTTGATGCCATCCTTCACTTGTGTATCATATTAGAGGGGAATATGCTTGACGAATTGGCTCTTCAAGGTCTTTTTAAGTTCCTTGCTGTTTGTATAGCCATCTATCTGGTCGAAGAAAATAATCATGATGCTCATTGCAAAGTTTGTGACTCGTTGTAGAACTGGAAGTAGAGCATGATGCTCAAAGCCTGCATGATTTAGTGTTTTCCATGCATCGTCAACAAAGGAACCGATCTTGGCCAGGGCAACCTCGCCGGTGACATTGTGCTCCTTCATGTAGCACTCCACAGATGTAGCTACATCCATTTTGTTCCTTCCTCTCTGTGAATAAGATGTAGCTAATTAGTTGAAAATGCTAGTAATTCTACTTGTGAATATTGAACTAGTTGAAGTCATTGTACAACGCTGTCATGGCACATTCACTTTGAAGAAACCACATGTTGGTTAAATAAAAGATTCTTTAGACATAAACATGTCCCAAAACAAATCATGAAATGAATTAATGAAACATATTTCACTTGAAACTAATTAATCCCTGTAGTCTATATGATAGCTTCGATCACATATTATACCAAGGTTGACAGGGATGACCATTTGGGATAATGAACTTTCTACAATCAACCATTCCAAGTAACCAATGGATGAAAGTAGAAAAATATTAGGATGAACTCTATTGTAGTAGCGGTCTCGGCTAACCCCACATTTGGATCTGCATGGTCCCTCAAGGGAGACACTACCTCTATGAGGAAAAGATGTGGATAACCAATAATCAAGCTCTCCCCGTTGAATGTTATCATGGTGAAGCTCTTCATAATATTTCATTATAAGTTTTCTCTAGTTTTGAAAGAGAGATAAGTGACTTCTCTATTTCCTACATGTTGTATATAATATGCCTATAGAGCACCTCTCCTTAATGTCAAGTTGCTTTAATTTATACCCTGTAGAATTTTTTCCAGTACCCTCAACCAACTTTTAGTAAATAATCTACCTTAAAATCTGCCATGTCATCCATAAAGCGTGACACCTCTGCACATGCTCTTATGGCATCATTGTTACAAAGGGTCCAATCAAATACCTCCTTGGTTGCAACATCTCCCATGCCCACAAGCATCCCCGTGCACATCAATTGACCACCTGCTGATATGGTGGATACATTCACACATGATCATTGAAACTTGGTATGTAATCATGATGAGACCATTCCGCTTCTTGGAGATAACTTTTGGATATAAGCTGAAATTGGATGTGCATAATATAAAAAAGTGCATTGTATTAGTATTTAATGAAGAAGAATCATATAGAGGTAGACTGAGCGTTGGCTCAATGGTGAGCCCTCCAGGTGTGGAGGCTAGCTGCACAGGCTCTAGCAAGGTGCACTGCACCGGTTTAAAGTTTTCTGAAAGGCTGGGGGCATAAGCAAGCCCTTCTTCCAAAAAAAGAAGAAGAATCATAGATCTGAAAAACTTTAATCTTGATGAACAAACGAGTTACATCTTTTACTTTATTTTCCTTTTTTGGCAAACAAAAGAAGCAACATCTGTTTCCACCTCCTCAATAGCTCCATGTTGGATGTTATATCTTTTCAAATTTTACAATGAATAATTGTGCATTTTTCTTTCAATAATGATTTGTGTAAGCATTTTTATGATTTCCGCATTAGGCACACAAGGATATCTTCATCGCCATTATGATTCCAAAAAAAAGGGAAGACAAAGAGTAAGAGTTGTTAGCAAAAAGGGGATTATAGTTACTACATACCCCTTTTCTAACATAAGCAATGCGGTACTTCTCATGTGGTTCCAACTCATCCTCAAATTCCTTGAAGTTTCTTAACACCTCGAGAAATAATTTCTTCATGTATTCAGGTAGAAGGGAAATATCACTCTCATCCCATCTGCATGTATAACCGCCAAGCATTTAGGCCACTGATGGACATTTATTCTCATTAATTTTCATTATCAAATTGATTAGTTCACACCATCTTATTCTTATCTATGTTTTGTTCTTTAGGTGAAGGGTAAGCAAAAAAAACTGAACCACCTTTCTATAGCCTTGGTCAGCACCCGACTCTCCTCCAAAGTAGCATGATCATCATATGTGTCATCTAACAAAAATGTTAGCATGAATAATCTGACAAGGATCATCCATGCACGAGCATGCTCTTGCTCGTAGTACACACTCAGGGCCGGCTCTACAATTTCAAAGACCCTTGGGCAAGCAAGAAGAAAGGGCCCGTTGACGTAGCATAATATATAATATGAGTAAAAAAATAACTTTGCAGTTCACGTATAGCAGTCTAGTTCATGAAATATAACAATAGTGTCAAAAATAAAAAATACAAAATACCAACCATTACAGTTAAAAAATACAAAATACCAACCATTACAGTTATCTTAAATAATATGTAGTGCTTATGCTTCTTAGGTAACATCTATCATATTCAAATAAAAAGAACTCGAAATTTATAACCCTTGTAATTATTTTGGGAAAAATTTAAACCCAAGGAGTGGTGTTGTTGATCCTTACCGTGACTCCGTGAGGACCGAGGAGAAAATTGAATTGCCCTGCTCGCCGGTGGCCGCAGGGCTGGGTCGCGTCGCAGTGAATCGCGAGGAAAACTGAAACGTCGAGCGTTAGGGCGTGCAGTGCCGGCGGCTGAAACGCACGTCGTGGACTAGTACTCGTGGCTGAACCTAAATTCCTAGAAGCTGGAACGTCTTGACCTCTTGGGCTGGTTAACTGGTTTGTTAATTACTACTATAAGCCTACTAATTAGTATATGGTCTTGGGCCCCCCAGCTCCATGGGCCCACGGCCGTCGCCCTGCCTGCCCTCCCCCTAGAGCCGGCCCTGTACACACTATAAGCCCAAAAGTAACACTCAACGATCCGATCTCTCACATATTCTAGTTGAATGTCTTCAAAAAGATCCTTCCACCACCTGTATAAGTTAAGTAGGTATATTTACAATTACTAGCCAAAAGACTTTGAAGTTATCATATTTAAACCCTTGTGATATCTATGAATATTTTTGTTCACAAAGAAATAGTGTGTGAATATTTGTCTTACACGTTCATTTCATGGTATCATGAATTTTACTTGCCTTTGTACACATTTAATATGTACCAGTCACGTCGAAGTTGTCACTTATAGTACTGTAAGAATTTGATACCCTCGTTATGCACAGCCGCCCCCCCCCCCTCAGATCTAGAAAGGATATTGCGAGTATGACACAAGCTTGCACCGTATCAAGAACAATGTATTTGAATCTCGTAAAAAACTCTAGATGATGGCAATGAAGCAACAACCACAAGAGAATAGTATTTTGGCAAAGCCTACCCACACATTATTTAAGCACACAAATCTAAAAGAGTACTAGTGATTGTCGCTCCCTCATGACCCTCTAGGATTCTCAGATTATTGACCTATACAAGAATTAATCTAGTGTTATCCCTCTTGAGCATTCTTAATTGCCTCTCACAAGCCTTGGATGAGACCTTGTGTTTTCCTTTGGCTTGATTGACTCCTAGAGGCTCCACTCCCTTGTTTATATATCCCCTCCAAGGCCCCCATCCATGCAAGTACGAGTCCACCTAGTAGGATTCAATGCTCAAGTCCTAGTAGAACACTACAAGTCCTAATAGCACACCTCTATCGAGTCATAATCCAACTAGGATTTCAGTCACCATACAACATATACCATGTCTAATATACTTACTTAGAAATTGTCTTGAGTTCCTTTTGGTGAAGACGCTGCAATAGGTTGAAATCTAGCTTGGCAAGCTCCAATAATAAGGATGTGTTGTACCTTTTCTCTACATTGTACTCCGGGATATAAGAGACTACTTCTATCCTCTTTAAGGTCCTTGGTAATGGTATTTTAAGGGCACGCTCAACTTGCTCTGCTAAAGGGGATTTGAGGCTACTTTTCATCAATTCCAGATGGTGCCTTGCAAATAGAAGGGCTTCTTCAAGTGCACCCTCATTGTGAGTTAAAAGATTAGCTGCGTTGTATAAACTTAACAAGCCCTTCGGGTCATTAGTTATGTCATTGGTAAAGTGCCCATCTTCGTGCTTGAATTTGTCAAATTCACCTATGCAGTAAATATAAGTTATATTATTGTTATAAGAAGCATTTAATTATTCATAAATTAAATCACATTGGTGTGCCATCATACCTGCCGAAACCCATAACCCATGCTGCCTAAGCAAGCGAAAACGAAGGGCAACCTCATGAAGGCTTGAGCTTTTGAATTGATCCCTATGGATGCTGCTTAAGGTGGTGGCTATTTGTTCCTTGAAATGGTGATCTATCCCCAAATGTTGCAGAACATCTACCAGGTCCATTTTTTCCGCAACAGTATTGCAAGCCTCAAATAGACCACTTACTTCCCCTTTCAGATGATTGACTTTCTCTAACATCTTTTCATCTGAAATCTGCCATTATGAAAGGATGGAGACGAGAGATCACTTGTCAGTTTTGGTACACAATCATAAATTAAGGTGTTAGTTGAGCATTTTTGTGGTAACTCATGTCTACTTTATAGCTATAATAAAATAGTTACATAAATCTTGGAATTTTGGAAAGAAATAGGAAGACTACATATTATTGTTTTTTTCAAAAAAGAAAAGAGAGTATCGTGGCATGTTTTCCAGCAAATAGCTCTACAAATTCAACTAAGAGAAATTTTAGAGTCCTTGAAATTAATGAGAGCCGTCTATCCATTGAAATCTAATGAGGAAGCACCCGAAAGTATCTAAAAGGAAGTACTAGGAAGTACTAATTTGGTAGGACCAAGTACCAAAATGTAGGTCCAACAACCGTAATAAAGCCCACTACTCTAAGGGGGGGAAAGAAGTATTTGATCCCTTTGGATGTCTCATTCTCTTGACCTAAGTCAAACTATTTTAAGTTTGACCAACTTTACAAGAAAGAGTGCCAATGTTTATAACTCTAAATATGTATACTATGAAACTATATTTCATAATGAATATAATGAAATTTGTTTGACATCAAAACCATTGATATATTTTAAATATAAATTTGGTCAAATCTACGATGGTTTGACTTAGGACAAACATAAGTGAACACTTATTTTCAGACGGATGGAGTATCTAACAATTAAGGGAAGTCGCAAGTGCAACAATATGGAATTAGGCTTGGCTACGGAATAAAGCAAGCAATGTGCCTGTAAAACGATGATACAAATTAATTGCTACGAAAACATGCCTGCAGCGGCTCAGGGATGTAATTGATGAAGAAATCACCCCATACACTTGGGTTAATCGCAGGTGCTGCCTTCCAACAAGATGTGGCCGCGCTTGTAAGTGCCATTTGCTATAGCCGAATGTAAGTGGCTGTGTGTCTGCAGCCGGTGATCAGTAGGAATGTAGGATCCATTAATTTATAGGCAAGCCGTGGCAATGGCAAACCCCACGTAGCACCCAATGCAAGGTTTCGTGTTCTTCTCGTGTTATTTTTTTCAGTTTCGTGCTTCTGATTCGAGGCCTCGTCGCCATTATGGTCTGCTTTGCCCGGGCACGTGAGCACGTGGGGGAGTGCACGTGACAGCGACATGATGATGCGTCGTCGATGTTGATGTGAAGGTATTGATGTCGACGTTCATCAAATTTTGGATCGTACGTTTACCTAACAATTAGGATAATGCGAGCGCTCTTGCCAAGTTACTTCGGGGATGATGCATCTGAAGAGGCTCGCCTCCACCCCTTTTTCCTCCTCTTCCTATTTCCCTCTCCCACCACCTAGCAACCTCCCCGGTTGGCGGTTGCCGCACCGTCCACCCTCCGTCCACTTCCCACCCCTTCCCTCTCCTCTTCTTCCTCCTCTGTGCTCCCGCCGTCAACCAGCCTTCTTGTTGGCCGGCGGTTGTCGCGCCGCTGCATCTTCCACCCTCCATCCGCCGCCCACCTTCTTCCTTTCCCTCTTCTTCCTCCTGCGCGCCTCCACCGCCAACCACCGCCCACCCGGATGTCCTCCCCTGCCCAGCCAGCTGGGCTCACACACCGTCTCGCGTCCGCCACCAGCCAACCCGCCACCTCTGTCGGGCATCCACCACCGCCGAACTTCAACCTATAGACAGTGGCCATTAGAGCCTCTGCACGCACCCATATTTCTCATTATTTTCTGAATTTCATTTAAATAACATGTATCATCTTAGATATAGTTAGACAATGCATGGGTAACTTACATTAAAGTGATATTTGTTTTTTTAAAACATGATATTTGAATTTTATCTCGGTAGCAACGCACGCACACAAATCTGCAGGGGTGGGTATTCGGTTTTAACCGACATTTCGGTTCGGTTTTTCGGTGATGAAAAAGTTCGGTTTTGGCGAATGAAAGAACCGATCGGTGGAAGAAAAAATCAAAAACCGACGAATTCGGCTTTGGTTTTTTCGGTTCGGTTTTCGGTGTACACCGAACTCCACCAAAGTTCGTAGAACACAACAGAGATTTCAGTAGTTCAAGCGCAAAAAAAAGTACCGCAGGGAGCGGCGTTGCCTGTGCTGCCGATGCGGCCGTCGCTCGCCTGCGCTGCCTCTGCTGCATGCCTTGCCGCTCGCTCGCGCCGCCAATCTCCATGCCTGGGCGCTCGCCCACACCACCATGGCCGCTCGCCCGCTCGTCTTGTCGCGTGCCGTTGCCGTGTCTTGCTGCGCACCAGCACCTTGGAAGCTATGCGGCATGCTGACACCCCACGCACTCCACGCTGGCTGGACGAGGCTCGCTGCGCCGTCGCGGAACCCCGGCCCCCGCCGCCGCCACCAGCCGCTCGTCCGTCTCCCCACCGCAGGCAACAACCTGTGCAAAAGGAAGGGATAAGGTTAGGTCCGTGTGGTTGTGGCCTAGGGTTCATTGTGGGCTAGTATTTTGGGTTGTACAATTTGTTGGGCCGAGTGATTAAGGATGGGTCCAAAGCATATTTACACTACGGGCTGCATTTCATTCAGGGCCTTTCGTGGTGTTGGACGGTTTGGTGGTTGCCGCTTGCCAGAGTTCGGTTGTTCGGCTGTTCGGTGTTCTGGGAGCTGAAAACCGAAGCCAAAACCGATGACCGAGATTCACAAAATTAAAAACCGAAACCTCGGTTTAAAAAAGCCCACCTCTACAAATCTGGTGCCGGAGAAATTAAGAACGTGTGACCCAAGCCACGCAGGTCGCCGGCGAGGCCATGGCGAACCCGCGCCTGCGCACCGTGGCGCCGCCGAGACGTTGACGCTGGCGCCGGACTTCGTCAGGGGCGGGCGCGCCATGCGGAGCGAGACCATTGACCGCAAGACGGTGGTGGAGGTGAGGTGTAGCCCGACGACGTGGACCGTCCCCGAGCGGCGCCGCGGCGAGGTGGTGGAGCTCAGGTGTGTTCCGTTACCTCAGCCTGCGAGCATGTGCGGCTGGCAAGCTGGATGGCAAGGATATGCGCAAGGACAACCTGCATCCACCACGGCAACATCGCGTACTGGCGAACGAGGGCGCGACGGAGGCGAAGGTGGTGGAGGCGGCGGCGCAGGGGAACGTGCACTGGTGCACAAGCTCATCTCGGCAGTCGGCAGTCGGCACGCAGGTCGGGGTCGGGAGCAACACCTACACCCATCAAACCCGAGCAGAGTGTTGTGTGTAGTTGTTGATTTAATTGTCCCGTTAATTTTCTGTCACCATTCTCGTTTTATGATTCATCGAACACATGTCAGATTCTGAAAAGTTGGGCATCCAAAACTTGGAAAATCAGCGGGGTGCTGAATCCTGGTGCTGTCTGTTAACGAAAACCACTGCATAGTGCATATCACATATGCTTGAAATCAGAGCAGAGCATCATACTGAATCGACAACATAAACGAAAAATGCCCACCTGAAATTCATTACATCTCATGAAAATATAAATAATACTAAAGCACTTTGATTACTAGGTAGTAGTACTATAGTAGTTACATCTTGGCAACATTATATTCTGAAATCTGACCCTGCTCATATGAAAAGTGTTTGATCCTGATGGTAAAGCGCAGAAACTTCAGAAGGCTCCCAGGACTTGTGACACCCTAAGAAACACATATTCAGGTATCTTTTTTGCATAAGACTACAACACTCTAACAATTTGAGACTCCATTTTTCATAGAACGCTTCCTCCTCACAGCTCTAGTTTTTGGCCCTTCAGTCTCGCAAGTGTAGACATAGCTGTAGTAAGGAGGTATCCTAGACCTCCATGCTAGGACCTCAAAGTTCCCATGAGGCTTCCTTCACTCTCCCACATAGTACATCTTGGAACTTCATCTTTGGAATCTCCTCTTCCGAAGTGTGTTGACAACACCGATGATAAAACACAATATTTTGAGATGTCGTAATCATTCTCCCAAATGGTACAGCTCTATTTTGGTTTGGACTATCAAATGGATTCCCACCAAATTGGGAGACAAGCTTCTGAGAATACCGTCTCAAGAAGGCAAGAAACTCATACCAAAATTTGACATCAAAGTTATCCTGTAGCAAATGAGCAATAATGTTTGCGGTAAGGTAGCACCTTCTCAGTGCCTTGGCTATTTCCATGGCTATGTATGTGAGCCTTTGGTGCATGTCAGGATCCATGCTTCCGAACGTAAGCGTCTTGAAGAAATACCAGTATGCCTCTTTGGAGAGAAACTTTAAAGTCAAAGTCCGGGTTGTTCCAAACTTTACAATACTGTCAAACCGGCTTGTAACTATAATTTCACTACCTCTTGGTGCATACTTTTTGGAAGTAAAATACAACCTACCCCATGCCTCTTCATTAAGATCCCCAATTAACTCGATAACAACTAGCAGTCTTCCCTCCAAGTTTGATCTAGACACATGATTTTGTTTCCTTAGTGCACATTCATCTCTAAAAGTAGCTAGCTCATCATCTGTCAAACCCTGGATGTCGAAGAACAAGATTTCTGAGAAACGTGCACGCACTCTTTCATCCTTGCAAACATGAGTGACAAGGGTGCTCTTGCCAGCATAGCTTGGTCCAACAATTGGCAGAACCTCCAATTCTTCATCAGCGCCATGAGGCTGTACGTGCAACAAGAAGTTGATGACTAGTTGTGCTTCCATCTGGCGGCCAAACATGCAGTTGGCCAGTTGGAGATGCATGCTATAAGGCTGACGGTACAGGCGAGGGTAGCTTGTCAAGAACAGGACGAGCTCATTCACATCAAGGATCATGGATCTCAACTTGGTAAGCGTCTCTTGCAGTTCTTTCAGAGTGGGAGCACCTCTGCTGGAGAGACAAAGACGCTTTGCAGAATTTACTATGGACAGAGATGAACTCACAGACTGATCTTTGGTGTCCTCCTCATCATTAGGTTGGTATCTCAAGCTGTCGAGCGCATAATGGCCCCAGTGCATAGCATCTCTGAGCATGTTCAGCTGAAGGAGCATGGCTTGGTTTGTGATGTCCCGCCCCATGGCCTCATCGACGATGACCTGTGCCCGGATTACAGCCATCTGCAGATTTTCCTCCATTGTGTGTGCTGGCAGCTTGGAGCACTTGTTGATGATGAAATTTATGGATCTAGATGTCAGGTCACCCAACACTACAGAAAGGAAAGTTTCCATTTGGGATCTGTCCTCAGGAAGACAACACACCAGATGTGCAAGACAACAAACAGCAGTTTTGATGTTTCTCTCTGTGTTCTATGTTTCTTATAAAAGCTCCCAAAGGACCGTGGACAAATAAGAACAACCAAGACCAAGGTGAAGGGTTAAACTGAGGAAGTCATTAAGGCTGACCAAGCTCACAAATAAATAAACCTGAAAATTAACATGACCGAGCACACGCAACTAACTGAAGATCTGATTCGAGTCCTTCCTGGACTAATGAATGGAAGGCTGCTCATTTTCCTAACAGCACGAGGTTCTGCTTGCATCAAGAAGTGGACAACTTTCATTAAGAAAAATAAGAAGTGCACAACTTGCTGTTGCGTGTTTGGACGAAACCAAATCTGAACACCTAGATTCTATTACTGTCGTGTTTGTACTATTATATAGTTGTTCCAGAACGAGAAAATTAGGATCTTTCAACACATATGCTTGACAACTCTTTTCTGAAAAAAAAAACATATGATTGACAACTAAGTCAAGTCAAGCAGCCATTTATTCTGACCTCCATATGACAGCAAACAAGTTAACTTTCCTGTGCATCCTAGGCGCTCAAACATAGGATATATTTTATTTTAGTTTACTAGTCTGCCACGGAGACTTTACCCTGGAAAAAAAGATAGAAATCAAGCAGTATTGTCCTTTGAATGCAAGCACGCATGGGTCCTCTGCACCTCCCTGCCAACGCGGACCAAGCGCACCTCCCTTGCCATTGCGCACGAGCAACGCCACCAACCAACCGTCGCCACTACCTGACCAAGACGGCCCTCAGATGCGACGCCTCCAAGGAGGGCACGACGCAAATGGCACCGCCGTCGCACGTCCAGAGATGGACAGGGTTCCACCCTCGAGAGCCCCATGCGATAAGGGACATGATGCCTCACAATGATACCCCCAACAGGTAATGCGACATCACAAGGGCGTCACCACCATCACCACTGACAGAGACATCAGTGAAGGCTTACGCTTGACTCAGCACCATATCTACCACATGTTCTTTACCAAGCCAATAGCCTGCTCCTCCTCACCTCCGCATCACCTCCACCGGAAAAACTCGGCACCGCCCGAAGCACAACCACGGCGCCACCAGCAAGTACCAGCCAGCCTCCAGCCCCACCACCAAGGCAGCCCCGGACCAACATCAATGTCGAGAAGCACCAGCCGTCTGACCGCAGAGCCCTTGTTTCGTGCTGCCTTCGGCCAGCTGCGGCCGACCACAGCCAGTCACAGCCACGACTGTCCCGGCCAGCCGCGGTCACCATGTCTCGCCGCGCACCACGATCGCCCAGGCCAGCCACAGCCACGACCGTCCTAGCCACGACCGTCCCAGCCAGCCGCAGTCACCATGTCTCGCCGCGCACCACGACCGCCCAAGCCAGCCGCGGCCAAGCCACGGCTAGCCACACGTGGCGGCCACAGCCGGCCTCACGGCCGCCACCCGTAGCCACATGGCCGTCGCGGCCAGCCCCTTACGCCCTACACCTACCGCCAACACCGGCCGCCACGTCCGCCGACGACTTGCGCCTGCCGCCGCCAGTGTCGTCCGTGCCAGCTGCCGCCATCACCGCCGCCTCCAACGTCGGCAGCCTCCCCCCAACGCACATCTCCGCGCCTCCCGTCGCACGGCCACCAGATCTGGCCGGAGCAACACCGGATCTGGTGGCTCCCGCCGCCACCGCCGCGCATCTTAGAATCTTATCTCTGGAACCTCCTCTTCCGAAGAGATTTGGTACTGACGTTCAAGAACAAGATCTTCATAGCACTTAGTGTTTGCAATGTTCAACAATACTCTCTACGGTTTGGGAATTAAGAGCAACTACAACAGCCTCTTTATCCTGTTTTGGATCGGTAAAAAATGGAAAAAAAAAGCTTCGAAATCGCTTCCAACAGCCTCGCTAAACAAACCATTGTTAACCCCCTCGCAAAAAACAGTCGGCCGCTCGTCAAAGATAGAAGCGCTCTCCCGCTCGGTATCCCTCCCGTCGCGCCCACAATCTAGGCCTCCCGCGTCACGCCAATCAATTTTCCTGTGCTTTTGCCCACTTGCCACCGCAGCACCGGCTGCCTTCCTTGTCGTCGCGGGCCTTCCAGCGCACATGCCTGGGCGAGGAGGAGAACGGCCGAGTTGGGGAAACGAGAGATCAGGGAAAGGGGATGATGCGAGATGGCTCACCGGCGGCAGGGAGAGACGGAGACAGTCGGATTCGACCTAGCGGCGGAAGGTGAACGGCGATGGATGAGAAGCAACCGATAGCGGTGCTCCGTCGGCTCGGTTGGCGACGACGCTTGGTGCGGCGGTGTTCCGGTGACAGAGAGGTGTCGGACACCGCCGGCGGACCTTCGTCTCGGCGAGGAGGTGCTCCAAGTGCTGCTGTCTTGGCTGGATTGCTCAGCTCGCGATGAATCGTGCCGCCAGCCGGAGCTCCCCGTGGCGCCGAGGAGAGGCGGAGCTCGGGCGGTGCCGGGGGAAGGAGGAGGTCGGGAGAGCCGGAGCTCGGGCGGCGCCGGGAGAGGCAGCGATCGAACGGTGCCGGGGGAAGGAGGAGGTCGGGCGGCACGCCGCCGCCCCCATTAACGTCGTCCTGGAGGGGGCCGGCGGAGAGTGGGGCTGAGCGTGGACCTGGCGGAGGGGATGGATAAGGTTGGAGTGGGTGGGGGTGGGTAATAAGAATGACATGTGGGCTCTAGTTATTATAAAGAGTTCAATTTCAAGAGTCTGTTGGATCATCCTATAGAATTATAAAGTCTTCTACTTTTACAAGAGACTAAAAACTCTAATTTTTGCTAACAAAAATAAAGAGGCTATTCGAGTTGCTTTAAGATCGCCCTATGGGCAAAGCCAATTGCGAAAAAAAAGAGTCGTTCCGCACGTGGGAGGGAGTTTTGGTCGTAGTTACCCCTGCATGCCGAGTAATTAATGCCGCCACGCGCCTCGCCTTGCAAAATCGAGGTGAAATGCCAAAAAGGTGCAGCCTTGCAGAATCAAACCCGAGATGTTGCACCTCGGGAAGAACCGCACTAACCAATCAACTTACATGCGTGTTCATGTCAAGGCTGGATACGTTGCCTATTTAATAATGGCAAACAGGGAAAATTTCACCTTAATTAATCACTCTTTGGTATTAACAATCTTGTCCTAAACGACTTGATTTATCAAACCGGAGGGAGTAGGGTAGCTCGTCAAGAACAGGACGAGCTCATTCACATCAAGGATCATGAGGCTTTGCCTAGTGAGCCATCACCATTTATGATCTGCCGTGACCCCTCTTCTTCTTTATACATGAGGCCAGCTGTTTCAAAGGAGGAGAGCATAAACTGCATGCTGCCACTGCCTGTTGGTTAAGAGGGGCAAGAGACTAGTGTAGCCTCCTGTGTCAGGACGTTAAGGGACCGGGTTCTTTCTATGATACTCCCGGCCGATGACTCCCTCAGTGCTAGCAAGAGGCCACCGTAGGGGTTCGAACCCAGGTCTCTAGCATGAGCTCACGCTCAGCTGACCAGCCGAGCCAACTAGTGACAGACGTGAAACGGTAGGCTTGGGGGGGGGGGCTCTCTTCTTTTTCTTCCCTCTTTTTTCCTCTTCCTCCTCCTTCTCCCCTCTTGTTTCCATGGAGTTCTAGCGGTAGGGGGGCTTGAGCCCCACCCGTCCCACCGTCAGATCCGTCCCTGGAGCCTACACCCCCTCCCTACTGCCTGTTAGTTCATCTCACCATAGAGCAGACATGGGGCTCTGTCCTCGGGAACATCTTGGAAAACTGAAATATAGTGGTTACTAGTTGAGACAATTTTCATGCTGCAAGTCCCTGAAGAAAACAAGTGAAAAGATCATAGCGTAGCAAGCATCATACTTCATACCGAATTGACTGTTGCCAAATAAATAATCCAGAAAGTTAACATGACCGAGCACATGCAACTAACTGAAGATACGATCCTGGCTCTTCCTGGACTACGGAATGGCGGATTGCACAATTTCCTAACAGCACGAGCCTCAGCACATTTTCCATCACCACTTAGAGACCACACCAAACACGGCCACGTTCTGTTTGGGAGCTGCAGGGTTTTTTTAAAGGAACGGCAAGACATTTGCCGTAATTTTTATTAGAAGGATAAAAAACAGAGCTTAGAAACAAAACAAAAAAGACAGATTTCAGTGGAGCCCCAACTACTGGCTCCAACCCCGACACAACTCTAGGAACAACTAAAAAAACACTTCCCCTGAACTGCAGGGTTGAGCTGAAAACAAAATCCAAATGCAAGTCAGAAGTCTGAACACCTAGATTCCATTCCATGCCTGTCATGTTTGTATCATTACATAACCTCTTGGTTTTCTTTACTTATCCTAGCTAGCACGATAAAATTAGGACCTTGGAACAAATATCATTGACATGTGAGGCAGCCATCTATTCTCAACTCTGTACCTGACACTGACAGGCACAGCAACCCAAACCAAGTATCTATAGGACTACACCGCTATAAGCCATCGCCTCCCATTTCCCATGTATCCGGCAATCACACATGGGGTAGATTTACTTTTAGTAGTTCACTAGTATGTAACAGAGACATCACATGCAAAGAGGTGCCAAGAATTGGCTGGAGCATCACATCCACGCGGTCAATGCATGGAATGCGAGAGCCAACAACATAGTGGGTGGGGGGCCACAACACCGTGATGGTCTGTTCAATCAGTACTTGGATTGGCTAAAACAAAACACCCGCTTAAAGCTAAGGGTTGCAATGGATCAAGAGTATATTGAGGATCTACCTTCTGATCCGGAAGATGTTTTCCCCGAGTACGACGAAATCACTAGAAGTGGGAGGCAGCCAGAGCGTGGTCCCTTCGAGGATTATATTGTAAGTGATGACACTCATGTCACTAATTTGAAGTCTCACTTGGTATTGTGACATAATGTTAATTTATTAACCACATATAGGGGCAACAACTCGGAAGATTTGCTAATGAGGCTGAGCAAGCTTTGGCTGTCCCGATAGGATCTCCGGAGGAGGCGGGTGTGTTGAGGGGTTTTGTGCAGGTAATATCCTTTTTGCCTGCTATTCTCTGACTGCTAGTTATGGATGCATGCTCAATTTTTTTATGGTGCTTTACAGAGGATCAGACGGGGATGTAGGAAAGCGGCGTTCAAGTTGAATTGCTTGGCATGACCGGCACCGGGACCCGAACATGATGTTGGACCTTCACACTCCGCACAAAGATCCACGAGACGAGCACAAAGTGCATCAACTTCAGGTGTGTGGCCTTGATAGTTGTAGGTTTCTCTTTTTTTTAATATTGTTGACGACATCAATGATGCATATATGGTTGTTGTAGGAGGATCTCGTCATCGTTGTGCACCGGGGATTGTAATTAGATCCCCTCCACGTACCCTAGAGCCGGATACTGACTCTGAGACCAGTGTAGACGACGAGGAGGGAGACCCTTCTTTCGGTCCAACTGTGATTGGGTCCTCTCAACTTGTGGGCGCTCCTCTTGGCACACAAGAAACTCCCCCAAACCGGCGGGGGAGGCGGGAGCGTGCGGATGTGGGCAGCCAAAATGTCGTTGACACGCAGCCTGGGCGGGTTCGAAAGGCGAAGAAAATCTACACTCCGAATCCTTAGGCTTGTGCTCGGTTTGATATGTTGAACGTTCCTTTAGGCTTGTGGTCGAACTATGTCAGGATGTGCATTATGATCAAACTATGTGGCTTGTGATCGAACTATGTAGGCTTGTGGCTTGTGGTCGAACTTTGTAGATGGGCTTGTGATCGAACTATGTAGGTTTGTGGCTTGTTGTCGAACTATCTAGGCGGGGAATCGAATCGAACTATGTCGGCTTGTGATCGATGTATATATGTGTTAAATTATGTGTGAATTTGTGTTTCTTAATCATGTGAAATATTTGTGGTCGAACTCTTCAACTCACTCCAAAAACGGCACAAACTTAGCGAATCTTGAACTCACTACAAAAAAGTCACAGACTTAGCCAATTTCCCAAACTCTCTTATCTGGAGACTGAACTAGGGTGGTACTGAATTGGGGCTTCCACTGGCGCGACTCCTTCACGAGTCGCGCCATGTGTCATGGCGCGACTCAGTCTTGAGTCACGCCATGCGGCTTGGCGTGACTCTTGTTGGACAAATGAGTTAGGGCAAAACTGTATCTGGGCTTCCATTGGAGCGACTCCTTCACGAGTCGCGCCAGAGGGCTTGGCACGACTCAGTGTTTAGTCGCGCCATGTGTCTTGGAGCGACTCAGTGTTGAGTCGCGCCACGCGGCTTGGCGCGACTCTTGTTCGACAAATGACTTAGGGCAAAACTGTATCTGGGTCTCCATTAGCGCGACTCCTTCACGAGTCGCGACAGGCGGCGTGGCGCGACTCTATACATAGTCGCGCCAAGCAGCGTGGCGCGACTCGTGAAGGAGTCGCGCCAATGAAGACTCAGATACAGTTTTGCCATAAGTCATTTTGCAGATAAGAGCAGTTCGAGAAATTGGCTAAGTTTTTTTCAGCTTTAGTAGTTCATGTTTGAGTGGGTTTCACTAGGACTTGTCTTAAGCACTATAGATCCAAAATAGTTGAAATACACCAAACATTCAACATGCCCTTAGGCCATTGCTTCCACATTGTTCAAACATTCCACAAGGTCCACGACATAAGTTCATTACATGGCATAATTAAAATAGTCGACGAGGTACACAACACAAGTTCACTACTCTGAATCAAAATCAAACAAAAGTTCATCGTCACCCCAATCGTCATCCTCCACCTCAATCACTTTGCCTTTGCCCTTGCCCTTGTCCTCCACCTCTTGCGCCTTGGTAGCAAGTGTCTTTATCACCTCCCATTGAAATTTGGTAGCCGCATCCACCATTTCCTCTACATTGTTGCTACTCTTTTTTTGTGTTGTAAATTTCGGCAATTCTCTCACAAGAGCTTTCATTGCCTGCAATTGCGCCATTTTTGCCTCAATTCTAGCCAACTTCTAATTAATCCCTCTTTTCTTTGCCTCCGCCATTTGGAACCACTCGGCTATGGAATCCTTAGCAAATATCCTAGATGGATCAAACTCACTCCAATCACGGTGCCACTTTTCCCTCATGTTACGCATGCATGTCCCTCTTCTCTCCTCTTCTTCCTCCTCCCTCAACCTCTTCCTCCTTCTCTCATCCGCACTTAGTGGTGGTGGATAGTTCATCCTATTCCGCCTCTAAAATTCAATGAGGCCCTCTCTAATGCCCTCTCCAACACTAGTTTGTGAACATCCCTTCTCTCTAGCAAGTTTATCCTTAGCAATTGGTCCAAACAACTCTTTATCTGATGGAATTGAGACATCATATTTTTCTCTTAATTTTTTTTCCTCTTGGCTGTTTCCTTGATTTTCAAAGACCCCGAACATTGCCCCAAATGTATACGGATTGCTTCCCTCTCTGCAAAGCTCTCCCAATCACATGTTCTCCCCTCCTAAAAAAATTAATGTCAAATTTTAGGCAACGTAACCATTTAAATTGCCACAACACATGGATACAAAGTTAGGAAAGTGACTTTACCCAATAATCTCCATATGAGTTACCACAATACCATCCATATCCAAGCTCAGATGGAACCACACCATTTCGAGCGAGTATCCCACACTTGCAACGAGGCCTATAAGGCTCATCACATGGCCATGGCTTCTCCCCACTCTCGAATGCTTGCACGTCTTCTTCTGACGGCCAATGAGACTTTGGACCGTATATGTCCTCCTGAAAATCACATAGGGGCCATCCATCCAACACAACAAATTCAATGAGACCTCTATATGTCAAAATATCGACCACAATGAAGTTGTCGGGAAGAGCAATGATGCTTACATGTGTTCTTTGCTTGCACCGAAAGAAGGGCGTGAATTTGTCGGGAAGGTCAAGATCAGGAAGTTGCAACTTGCTTGGCCTCCCACAATGACACAATGGAGGGTTGCTAACACGCTTGCATCTGCCTCTTGTTTTTCTTGGAATGTCATTTGTGGTGGATTTGGTGGTGGTGGCACCCACCGTCTGAACTCATGATAGGGTTGCACCACCGATTCTAGCCACGGAAATAATCGGATCCTAGGGTCAAATTTTTCCGGTCTATCAATCCACTGGTGGAAAAAGCAAGGTGCCATGTTGTATTGACTTGGGCCGCCATCTTCATTTAGTATCCACTTTCTTGCACATGTGTAGAACGCCCTTCCAGCTGTTGCCTCATCCCTTGATTGCTTCACTTGAGCTGGAATGCCACAATGACACATAGGAACCGGAAGAGGCGGTGGGATGGGATAATCAGGCCTGCCTCTGCTCGCCGCCATTGGCCTGAAAAAACATAAAATTGCATCAGATTTTTTATACAAAAGGAAAGGACAACAATATTATTTACATAATTAAGAAATAAAGACATGAATTCCTAAGTAGCTACCGTATGCCCGCTCCTACTAGATTGTTTATGTCGTTCTTTCCGATGACCCTCCTCGTGGCAGACACTACATCGGTTCTTCGACTTTTCTTGGTCAAACTCCCCGGCGCCGTAAATATCCCTATCGTACCCGCTTGTTTGTTCCATCTTATTACGTAATCGCTTTTTCTTCCTCCTTCCGACACCCGTTTTCTTCTTCTCGTCATCTGGTATGTAGTCAAGACCATTATACTCAGGCCAATGTGTCCCGTCTAGTATTGGCTCAAAACGAGCCGCCCATGTCTTCAATATTGTTTCCTTAGAATATAATTGCGTCGTGTACACTGGTGCTAGCCAAGACACCCCTCTAACAGTACATGCGGCCATCATATGAGAGCATGGAACATGTAGCAATTGAGGTATACAACAAGTGCAATTCACTCCTGAGAGGTCCACCTTATATATGCATCCGCCCGTCATCTCACCTCCAACATTCAAAGCGGAAGCTGTCCTCACTGAGTACACATACAATGTGGGATCAAACAACTCAGCTCTCATGCTCGCAGCTTTCAAACCTTGTTCGGTTAAGTGCTTCTTTGCGGCTTTACCAAAAGTATTTACACCACGTAACCCCATATCTATGTGGTCTCTTGCTTTTTTCCAACTATGCACAAAATATGAATTGATCTTGTAGAATCTGTACTCCACAATAGCCGATACTGGCATAGCACGGATGCCTTTGAGGACCTTGTTGAGCACTTCTGATAGATTTGTATTGTGCACACCATATCTCCAACCACCTTCATCAAATGCATTGGCCCACTTATGCTTATTAACCATCTGCTCCTCCAACCACTCTTTTGCTTCCGGATTCATCATTTGTTTTAGTTTCTCTAGTCTAATATTAAACGTCCTCTCCGCTTTGGCTGCACACACCAATTTTAGCTGCGCTCTCACTTTCTTGTTAGCTTGCCTATGCCATATGTTCGCTGCAAAGTGTCGCATGCACCAACGACTCACGATAGGTTGGTACCCTTCCATGTAATCCTCAACCGCACTTAGTATTCTTTGATGGCGGTCTGAAATTATGCACACCTTCCTTAGACGTCCCACAACGTCCCGACGGACCAAATGCAAGAACCAAGACCAGTTGTTAATATTCTCACATTCAACTAAGGCAAATGCAAGGGGTACCAATCTATCCTCACCATCAACACCAGTGGCGATCAACAAAACACCCCTGTACTTTCCAGTTAAGAATGTAACATCAACACTTATCACCGGTCTGCAATGCTTGAATGCCTCTACACATTGGGGGATGCACCAATACACCCGCTCCATTACTGGCTTCATTAAACCTTTGTGGAGCTCCTCCTTTCCCGTTGTATGAGTGCACCACTTCGTACCCGGGTTGAAGTGTGTTATTGCTTGTAGGATTTTTGGCACCCTACCGTAAGCATCCTTCCAATCACCCCACAACATGGATATTGCATGCTGCTTAGCTCTCCAGGCCTTTCCATAATTCACTGTGTAGTTGCTGAAAGCTTTGATGGATTCAATGATGGCAGCTATAGAAACATCGGGATCCTTATGAACCATGCCAGCAATCCGTCTTGAAATGTAACGAGCTGTGCATTGAGAATGTTCTTGTGCCACTTCCGACGTACCACATGTACGAGGTTGGACAACTCTTGTGATTCTCCATTTGTTCCTATCATCAGGAAGTGGACGCGCCCACACCTTCCAATCACAATCTTGTTGGCAAGTAACCGTGTATCTTGTTTTGGCCGATGAATGAATCACATTATATGGCCTATGGTGCCGCACCGAGTAATCCCTTAAGAAAAACTTTAATTCTTCCAAGTTATCAAATTGCATTCCCTTCGTTATAAACAATTGACCACTGTCGGGATCAACTTCAGTAAGACGTAACCCTGAATCACAATATGCCTTCCTCGGAACCAAATGGAAAATGGAAACTTCAGGTACATCAACATGTACAGCTTCCAATTGCCTCAACTCTGTTGGAGTGAATTCTAGCACTCGAAATCCAGATAGAGTATACACCGACCCTCTAGACGCCTCATCTACCCTCTCACCAAATAATGGAATCTCTTCACCCAAAGGACTAAATTGGCGTATAGGATTTACTCGAACCACAGGTGTTGGGGTTGGTTGCCTAAGTGGAGTTGAGGTTGGTTGGCTAACTGGAGTTGGAGTTGGTTGGCTAACTGGAGCTGGGGTTGGTTGGATAACTGTTGACGGTCGATTTCCGTCAACCAAGAGCACTTGTTACACTTTGGTTTGAGCTTTGAATTATAACTAACCCGCCACTAGGCATACTAATGATGTAACAAGTTCACACTTGCATGTGGTTTTTGGAGTTTATTGTTTACGCAGGAAATCAACGTTAAAGAGGAGACTTTCGGGATAAGTTCATCAATCACTTTATGAGAAGATCATGAAACCCGTCATAAGTCAAGACATGAAGTGAACACAACTCCAAATGACCCAAGGACTGAATCATCAACATGTAAAACTTCGGGGACTAGAAGGTTTACCAACGAGATCAACTCAGCCCGAGAGATATTTTCGCAGCCCAGAACAGCATGATCTTTCGGTGCATATTCGGAGACTTAAACGGCCTCTAATGGAAAAAGATTGACTACCAAAGTTGTGGACCTCGACGATAGCTTCGATTTGGACATATGGAAGGCCCAATTCGGCTCAAGGAGCTAGGAGATATGACCCCCGAAATGCCAGCTGCGCAGACAAGTCCGAAATCAGACAGATTATCTTCCGAGGCTGTTTTGTGGATCTTATCTTCATTTCCAAGGAAAGCAATGAATACCAAAGTTGAATATAATTTCGTGGCACACAACCTGGACACCGAACTTGCATTATTTGGTGTCCGTACGTGGGAGATATGGCACCGGCAAGGAAGGGTTGCGAATCAGGAAAATCTGGACGAGGCTGGTTTTATGGAAACCAAGTTTGCTTCTCTCCCAAGGAGGATCTCATGCAAGGCAAGGTGGAGCACACCCCAAGGCACCCCATGGGCATAAATACAACCCCCTAGGCACCCCAAGATGGTTACCCATTGACATCCATTCATCGGAGAGCCGCCGGAGACCACCACAAGGAGGAGGACGCCGAGGCCTTGCCGCGGCGCCGCCGGAGTTGGAGGACGGTGAGGATTGATCTTCATCGGATGCATCTACCACGTTCAACGGTACCATGCTTAGCATCTTGATGGAGTAGATTCATTGTTTGTCCATGGAGTTGTAATGGATCTTGATATGTAGTCACCAACTCTTGTTTATATCGTAATCTATTGTTCCTTTGTTGATGATGCTTAATGCGAAAGGTTTGGCCGCTATGCTTTTCGGTCAACATACCGTGATCATCAATAGGTTTAGCAAAGATTACCTTCGCGTAGTGACAGTACAGGGGGAGGGAAAATGCTAAACCGTGGTCACATGTTTAGATAGATTAGATCGGTTTTATCATGTTTAGGTGATTGCATCTTCAAGTACCCTAGACTCCATGGGCAAATGTTCTCCATAACTTGTGTATCTCACGTCTCTCGTTTGACCTAGATTAGATTGGTTTTGACTTGTCTTAGTTCATAGATTAGATTGTCTTTAGTTCATAGATTAATCTTTCATCTAAAGGTTTGCATCAACTAGATTAGTGCTAGATCAAACGCTAGTGATCCCCTTGCTCTGCGGATTGACAAGAACCTAGGGAATCACCCCGTGGTGAAAAAGGCTAGTGGTCCGTACGCTTGCGGATTGAAGTTCGTTACGCATTTCAACCATCAACAAGCCCATTTTCTGGCGCCGTTGCCGGGGAGCAAGCCAGTTTGCTACGTTTAATCTAGTATTAGTTTTGTTGATTACTAACATCTAACCCTTATTTTCTAGAAAAAATCTTTTTTGTTTTTCTTTCTATTTTCTTGTGCCTAGATGGATTTGTTCACCTCACCATTGGAAGACGAAGAGATGTTGCTAAGGGAGCTAGAAATGCCGTCAATGGAGGACATTGAGATGCAAAAATCAGATTTGATGCTTGCTACAACCCACTACGAAGTGAAGCCTGAAATCATCAAGTTAGTGGCGACAAACCCATTTAGAGGATTAGAGGATGACAACCCATATAGATACATTAAGGAATTCACGATGATATGCAACACGGTGCAACAAGAAGGAGTTCCGGCCGCTTGGTTCAAGTGGAATCTTTTTCCGTTCTCTCTCGAAGATGAAGCACGAAGATGGTACACACTTGCGTCCGTTGAAGCAAAAGAAAATTGGGATGAGCTAGTGAAGAAGTTTCTTTTGAAGTTCTTTCCCATAAGCAAAGTTCAAGACTTAAGGAGGCAAGTGCTTAGTTTCAAGCAAGGAGAAGATGAAGGAATTGATGAAGCTTGGGACCGTTTTAATGAACTACTCGAGCAAGGCCCGAACTTGGGATTTTCCGGTGACTTGATGTTGCATACCTTTTATTTTTCACTAACCCCTAACTCTTCTCGTTTTGTAAGCATGTGTGCAGGCGGTGATTTAATGGATAAAACGATTAGTGAGTCCGCACAAATGTTACAAAGGATAAGCAATGGAAAAAGAACGCAACGAGATTGGCAAAGACGTTGTCGGGAGGAGCAAAACGACAAAAGCAAGCCCGAGGTGCTTGCTGAAATTTCTGAAAAAGATGAATCGGAGGTTAAGGAAGATGAACCGACCATACAAGAAATTGAAGAACCACTTCCTAAGGTAAGCGAAGTCATTTCGCATGATAAAAATGTTGAAACTAATATGAATGTAGGACGAAGTATGGGGAATGCTAGACCATTGGCGGAGTTCAATCAATCCGATTGGATTCAAATTGATTTTGCCCCCATAATCAACTACCGTAGGAAGGAGGAACACCGACACGTCACCAAGAGAGTTGAAGACATTTTTGATCAAGAGATGAGTGGAGAGTCGATCCAAAAGATATTTGAAGAAGAAGGAGAAGAAGAAGATGAAGGATGGATCGACCGATTTGACAACTCAAAGATTTATGATGAAGAAAGAGAAGAGTACAACCGTGACGAGCCTAGTGACTTGAAGGATAAATGGGAGAAGATAGGACTCAAGCTAGAAGATGAATGGGAAGGGGTTGACATAGAGCAAGTACTCCAAGAAGGACCCTCTCCACAAGGTTATAGCTTGTGTGCTATTGAAGCCTACACACTAGCAAAGCAAGACATGGAAGTACTCAAGGATGAAGAAAAGAGTGAATCAACGATGAGCGATCTTGACCACATGTGGTACACGAGAGATAAAGAAAGCAACATACAAGACTTTGAAGATGAAGATTTGGTTGATAATGAAGACTTCAAAGAAGAGATGAATGCGTACATAGTTGAAGGATTACATGTTCCACATGATGAGTTGAAGAAATTGCAAGATGGTGATGAAGAGACAACTCCACTTGTTGAGATTGACTTGATTTCAACGCTACAAGACGAACCAAAGATCACTCTTGTCGAGGGAGCTCCGAGGCAAAGGTACACACTAAAATCTCAAGATATTATTAGTATTAATGATGATATGTTCAAATATTCATGTTGGACCAATAGTATGAATAATAGTTTAAATTCTATGCCTTGTTCCAATAATGATCATGTTGATAGGCTAGATTTTCTTGAGAATGAAAAAGAGGAAACATTTATGTTTGAACCAATTAATCTCATGCCTAAAGAACCTTTGCCTAATGATGAGCTAAGTGCTATGCATGAAACATATGCTTATTTTGTTTACACCTTGACTTGTTGCTACAATTCGCATGTGGTGTTAATTATGGACGTGTATGTTTATAATAAGTTTTGTAAATCTCAATCATGCTTTGTGCTTGGTCAAGATAATGACCTTAAAGAAGCATATGTCGGGAAAGACCCGATTTTCACTAACCATGTAGATAAGGCCTGAATAATAAAAAGAGAAGTCATGCCTAAAGAATTGCAAGATAAATCATCAACCTCTCCAAATTCCGCGACGGGTGCTGCTGTCTTCATCAATTTGAGAGCTTGTTCAGAGGTGTACAAATGACGAAAATGAGATATTCAGAAGCTCCATAAAGTTTCCATTCCAACGTATCAAGAACCAACGAATTTGAAGACCCGTGCAAGGAGTTATGGAGAAAACATTGAGCGTTGCGCGTTCTGAAATTTCAGAACAGATTTCATCGCCGAGGTAAAACAGACGTAACTCACTTGCTCGGAGTCCGATTTGGGAAAATAAAGACTTGTTGGAAAGGAAATTTTGTGAACTGTGCAATGGAGTAGAGCTTGGGTATACTTTATGTTCTGGACATTAAAGAAAAATTTGTGGAGTGAAGGCAGCACCTAAGGGTGACAAAGAAGGAGATAGCGATGAAGCAAAAGGATATCATGGGCAAGTCTTCTATTAATGATCAAGTATAACATGTGAAGTGAATTAAAGCTGCATTGGCACCTTCTCTTCTTGTATGAAGGGCCATGGCTATGCGATGAAAAGAAGGTATGTGAGAAAGTTGAGCTCTATGACTTTAAATGAAGCGTTTTTCGGGAGGCAACCCGTTTCTTTATGTTTTTATTCTTTTCTTAGAGAAAATAAAGAATGGCACCATCCTATGTTGATCAACTTGTGGCTATTAATCTGAGTTTAATTTTTCCTTTTAGAACCACCATCATGTTCATGCTCATATTTATCTATTTTCATGCACTGCATTTTGTCATCGACGTGATCTTTGTTTCTTTGCATATACATGTTTTGCATTTAGTTAGCTTGGTAGCTTTATAGACTTAATGATGAATGCTTCAGTTTCCATGTCAATGCTTCTAGGGCATTTTCTTTTTTGCAATCTTGTGAAATGTGGTGTTTAAACATGATTGCGGACCATCATCGTTAAGTTCGATAAACCTTGCTAGCTTTTCTTATGTTTTCGTGTTGCATAAGTTAGTTTATAAGCTTTGCAATGCGCTTAGTTTTTCTTGTGCTATAAGAATGATTGATCTAGGGATAGACATGGTGTTTTAACCCTAGATATATCAACCTTTATGGCTATGGAGAAATTCGGCAACCTAGTTGTAAACATGGTGTTTAGAACTAGGTGAAAACATTGTCTTTGTTTATATGCTTTCCTCTCATGTGCATACACACCTTGCACCACGTAAACTCATTAGGTTTTTATTTCTCATTAGACTAATTATGCCACAAGTTAAGAGTCCTAGGAAACATTGATGGATTGTTGGCAATTCTATCTACTCCCAACCGTCACCTTGGGGGTAGAATGTGCACTTAAAATGTCTTGCGGGCAAAATAAAGACTCTCAATACAAGGAAATTGAAGGATGACTAAGATAAAAAAATATGTTGTCTCCTTCTTCCATGCCTAGCAAAATGCTAAGCATGGGGGAGGTCCTGAATATTCAACATGGAAGTGCAACATGATGCTCTAGAAGATAGAGCAATCAAGATCATTAACTTCTCCGGATCGATGTACAAGAAGTCATTGATCTCATCAAATTCTACATGGTCTCAAAGGGAAGACATTGTATACTATTGGATATTTGGAAGCCCCATGAAGTTAAAATTCCAACAAATCAAGAATCAAGACAATCGGAGGTTCCTACGAGCGGTTATGGCCGAATTACCGAGTGCAACACGTCCTGAAATCAGTTTTGGACAGCACGCAGCGCTGAAGTAAAACGGACATAGCTCCCTCATTTAAACTCTGTTTTCGATGAATGACCACACGTTGGAAAGGTAATTTCATAATCTTTTCAATAGATCTATATTTCGATATATGTCCTGTTCTGTACAAAGGGTAAATCCATGGAAAAGAGACAGCAAGGAGATGATGAGAACAAGAAAGAGGAGATGGTGATGACAACATTGAAGAGAAGGCGACCATTGACTCCATTAAGCATTCATGATCAAATTCAGAAGTTTAGGAGCATTGGAAAATCAAGACAAAAGCAAATCCACATACATGGAGATGTCGGGAGAAGATCAAGAAAAAAACTACAAAAGACGGTAACACCTCCATGGACCTTCTCTTTTCCGAACATAAATGCTTGTAAGTATGCCTTCAACCTTAACTAGGTGCAACTTTTGTTTTTTTTCTCCTTCAACAATAACATGGCTACTAGGAGTACAACCTAGGTTTGTTTTTGTTTTCAACAATAATCGTCGTTACCTTGTGCTCACCATGATGATATCTCGTATGCTCTTACTTATGGATATATGATGATTGATGCCACTTTATTCATTCTTGTGCTTGGTTTGTATATGATTAAGCTAGTGCTCTCTTTAAATATGATCTGAAAATTAATTTAATGCTAGCATAATCTTTTGTGGAGGTTATGATAACTTGAGACCCATAGTATTTTTCGTTGCTCTCATTTTTGAATGAATCAAAGATCATTTATTTTTGTTCTTAAAAGATATGCTAACCTTGTCTTTGATACCACTTGCATTTTGCTCTACCTATCCAAAGCCTTATATTCATTGTGCAAAAACCTTAGTATACAAGATTTATTTTTTGGGTGCATTGATTCAAGGCTTGATTTTTTTGGCTCAAGACTAAGAAGCTGGTCATTCCGTTTTTGCGTATCTATCTTTATGCTAGCCTTTTCTATCCGTGCATTGTGAGTTCTCACATCGGGAATTTTGCAAACCTCACCGGATATCCACTCACAAACCCAAAATATCTTTTTGTGTATACCTCCTTGACCACAACCCAAAACTTTGAGTATGGATGAATATTTCGAAGAAGATTACAAGGAAGGTGCCGTCAAGTGGAGCAAGATTTTGGGAGACCTCCATAAAAGGATCCGTAGAAGGTTTCAAGTATCTCTCTTCAACAAAATACAAGAATTTCAGCACTTATCTCGGCACAATAATCACCTCTTTGCTCGGGGACGAGCTGCGTCTAAGCATGGGGGGTTGCCAAGGAAGTACTAGTGTAGTCTAGAGTTCAAGGGGAGTAAAAAAAATGAGAAGAAGAAAAAAAGAAGATAAAATTGATGAAAGAAAAAAATATAGATGAAAAAGGTATGATGAGAAAAGGAAGAAAAGAAAAAAATGATGAAGACAAAAATATAATAAAGCTCACCGGTTCTCTAGCTACATTTGGAGATTTCAAAAGGATTTCAAGATCAAGACCCATACTCATCTTTCCAACCATGTGCAATCCGATAACGAGGACATCATTTGTGCCTCGGGATCACTCTGCCATTTGCACATGTCCACCTATCTTAAAAGTGTGTGTTTTTCTCTTCCCCCTCCGCGGAATATTATTTTCCCATGATCTTTTTGACGAGTCTTGGTAAGTCCATGAGAAACTTGTCTTGTTTTGATAATATGTCAATTATAATATCTTGGTAGGACTAAACTTTCCCATAGCTCCATATAAAGCCTAACACAAAATATTTGAAAGAGGAAAGGAGTAGAACAAGTAGGCTTGAGAGACAAGATGAGATGAGAGTTCATGAGCAAGATGCAAGGAGGTTTATTATTGATCTTGGTAAAGTAATTTTTCTTCATTCCGCTCTTTATTTTCAAAATTTCTGAGATTTGTTTAAAATTTGAGAGCATGATTAATTACTTGTGGAAAGAGATTAAATGATATCTACCCTCCATAGAGATGAAAGCTAGCTACATTATGTAACTTTAACAAATATAAACTTGGAGAGCATTGTGTTTTCTCATATATGATCAAGTGCAGGGTATGAACACTGAAAGGCAATACTGACATCCATTAAAGGCTTACTCGAGGACGAGCAAGGTTTAAGCATGGGGGTATGTTGACGGTCGATTTCCGTCAACCAAGAGCACTTGTTACACTTTGGTTTGAGCTTTGAATTATAACTAACCCGCCACTAGGCATACTAATGATGTAACAAGTTCACACTTGCATGTGGTTTTTGGAGTTTATTGTTTACGCAGGAAATCAACGTTAAAGAGGAGACTTTCGGGATAAGTTCATCAAGCACTTTATGAGAAGATCATGAAACCCGTCATAAGTCAAGACATGAAGTGAACACAACTCCAAATGACCCAAGGACCGAAGCATCAACATGTAAAACTTCGGGGACTAGAAGGTTTACCAACGAGATCAACTCAGCCCGAGAGATATTTTCGCAGCCCAGAACAGCATGATCTTTCGGTGCATATTCAGAGACTTAAACGGCCTCTAATGGAAAAAGATTGACTACCAAAGTTGTGGGCCTCGACGATAGCTTCGATTTGGACGTATGGAAGGACCAATTCGGGTCAAGGAGCTAGGAGATATGGCTCCCGAAATGCCAGCTGCGCAGACAAGTCCGAAATCAGACAGATTATCTTCCGAGGCTGTTTTGGGGATCTTATCTTCGTTTCCAAGGAAAGCAATGAATACCAAAGTTGAAGATAATTTCGTGGCACACAACCTGAACACTGAATTTGAATTATTTGGCGTCCGTACGTGGGAGATATGGCGCCGGAAAGGAAGGGCTGCGAATCAGGAAAATCTGGACGAGGCTGGTTTTATGGAAACCAAGTTTGCTTCTCTCCCAAGGAGGATCTCGTGCAAGGCAAGGTGGAGCACGCCCCAAGGCACCCCATGGGCATAAATACAACCCCCTAGGCGCCCCAAGATGGTTACCCATTGACATCCATTCATCGGAGAGCCGCCGGAGACCACCACAAGGAGGAGGACGCCGAGGCCTTGCCGCGGCGCCGCCGGAGTTGGAGGACGGTGAGGATTGATCTTCATCGGATGCATCTACCATGTTCAACGGTACCATGCTTAGCATCTTGATGGAGTAGATTCATTGTTTGTCTATGGAGTTGTAATGGATCTTGATATGTAGTCACCAACTCTTATTTATATCGTAATCTATTGTTCCTTTGTTGATGATGCTTAATGCGAAAGGTTTGGTCGCCATGCTTTTCGGGTCGCTCCCGTGGATCGCGTCAACATACCGTGATCATCAATAGGTTTAGCAAAGATTACCTTCGCGTAGTGACAGTTAGGGGGAGAATGCTAAACCGTGGTCACATGTTTAGATAGATTAGATCGGTTTTATCATGTTTAGGTGATTGCATCTTCAAGTACCCTAGACTCCATGGGCAAATGTTCTCCATAACTTGTGTATCTCACGTCTCTCGTTTGACCTAGATTAGATTGGTTTTGACTTGTCTTAGTTCATAGATTAGATTGTCGTTAGTTCACAGATTAATCTTTCATCTAAAGGTTTGCATCAACTAGATTAGTGCTAGATCAAACGCTAGTGATCCCCTTGCTCCGCGGATTGACAAGAACCTAGGGAATCACCCCATGGTGAAAAAGGTTAGTGGTCCGTACGCTTGCGGATCGAAGTTCGTTACGCGTTTCAACCATCAACAATAACTGGAGTTGGTTCTTCTTCTTCTTCTTCAGAGCTCACAGATATATCATCCCCATCCTCTTTCTCATCATCCTCATACTCACCAAAATTATTGTTCAACCCACATCTATCAAAGTCATCTTCCCCATCTGAACCATAAGAACATTCCTCATCATCACCACCTTCTTCATCATCCTCATTCTCATGAACCTCATTGTGTGGTACCATATCTTCCTGAGTTAAGTGTTCCATGGGCTTATCATTATGCGGTGAATCAACCGGAGAGTAAACATCAACAACTAACTCGGCACAACGAACTTGAGATTCTTTCACACACTCTTTGTAAAATAACCAATCATCACCACATTTAATAAGCATCATCACATAGTGACTTCTTTTGTCACCGGAATCAAACCTTCCATGAATCCTTAATTCCTCCCCCTCATTTCCAACCTTGAACAAAGAATTCACTCGGGTTTTAATATCTTCAAATGTTGGAGGACTATCAAATCTTGCTACTTGTTGCCTCATGCTTTTAAACTCCCCATTGTCATCAACCATGCCACCCGAAAATATACGAACTAAACGATCCATCTACACACAACCACAAATTAAATTGATTATACCAACTCTCATCTCACATATCAATAGCATCTACACTATCCAACATGGAAATGATAAAATCCTACCATGCAAGAGAAACTACACGATAAGAAGAGGTTAACATCGGCCACTTGCACGATACACTACACTTAATCATACCCGATTCGTACTCAATCATGTTATCTATCTCAAATCATACACAAAACCTAACCACCTCAAATCCAACGAAAACGACGGAATCCGCGAAAACTAATTGGTTAGATTGGAGGAGTTACCTTCCACGAGCAATTTCCCACACTTTCCTCTTCAAAACGGGTGAGGGATGGAGTGGATCTAGAGGGGGAGGGTTGGGGGCGGCGCCATGGGAGGGGATGAGCTCGAGTTAGGTCTTGGGAGTGAAGGGGGAAGTGAGGAGGAGAAAGAAAGAAGGGCCCGGCGGCCCCAGGTCTTTTAAGTGAGTCGCGCCACGCCGCCTGGCGCGACTGAGTCGCGCCAGAGCATGTGGCGCGACTCACCCCTCCACCTCAGTAGCTGCCGGCGCGCGCCCGGCCGACGTGGCGGCTCAGTCGCACCACATGCCCTGGCGCGACTCAGTGAGGAGTCGCGCCACGCGGCCTGGCGCGACCAAAAGGGCTACTTTTTACAAATTTAGTTGGGGACGGGTTATTTTTAAAAAATTAGATTAAAAAGGGTTAAAAATAAAAAAAAAACTGGTTTGGCTCATCTGAATTCGCTTGTTAGTTCGATCCGGTGGTCAGAACTCAGAAGGAGATCGATGGCCCAATTTGGTAATCCCTGAATATCACTAGGATCATTGGTGATGGATTTCCATGCATCCAGATTCTACTGATGAAGAAATTCATGAATAATCGTACCTGCATTTTTCCCTCTGCTTTCTTTACTGTGCTCTTTGCTCAGATGATGGAATTGCTTGCTTTAATCGTAACCAGTTTTGTTGTGCTTGTAACTAAAACTGATTGAAATCAAGCAGAGCCCTGACAACAAACAATGAAAGAAGTAGCAAAGCTGCTACGATGCAGAAGTTCCCAGTCTATTGCCTCCAATTTGCCAAGTAGCCTAGGGCCATGGCGGCTGGACCGTGCGTATCCGTCCGTCTCCTTCCTGAGTGCAGCAGTCTGCAGCGGGGCAGTCGCCGGCTCACCTGGCCGCGGCCGCGTTCGCGGCGCACCGGCTGCGCCGCGGCAGCATCCCCATAAGGGCGCGCGAGAGATGCTTGGCGGCGGGGCTACCGGAGGTGGGCGGCGGCAGCGAGCTCGCGAAGCAATTCCCCATGTCCAGAACACATTTACATGGAGCCCCCTGGTTTGGATCGCGAGTATTAATCGCGATCCGAATATTGGCAGATAGCCCCCTATCTCGGATGGGACTTTTACAATGCGAACCCTCACTGCCTAATCCCCCCGGCCCTGACGCCGCTGTGCGCCGGCGCCGGCGGCGATCGTGCCGGCCGGAAAGTGCAGAGCCCCCACCCTCTTCCAGATATCCACTCATCTCCGCTGAGCCAAGGAGAAATGACTGGCGGCGCACGAACCACCTCCGGCGCCATGGCGAACGTCAGGGTGTTTGTAGAGAGGAGCCTGTCGCGGATGGGAATTTGGAATACGCGCCCTCGTGTCGCCGCCGCCGCCGCCGAACGTCAGGGTGTTTGCAGAAAGGAGCCTGTCGCGGATGGGAATTTGGAATACGCGCCCTCGTGTCGCCGCCGCCGCCGCCGATGGTCGTCCCGTCCGGGAAGCACAGAAGCCCCACCCCATCCAGCTTTCCCGTCCTCTTGGCCGAGCCAAAGAAGAAGGGCTGGAACAACGAGGAAGCCGTTGCCCACGGGTGAGGCAGAGGAGCCCAGCCGCTCGCCGTTGTTCGGAGAGTACGCAAGCTCCGGCCGATCGAGGAGGAAGACGAGAGTTGACTTTGACTATTCTAACAAGAGAGACGTCAATGCTCCGATCCGTACACCGAGTTCGCCGCACATCGAGATCATGTGCGCGTTCTGATTTGAGCAGCCTCTCCCTCGCCTCGACCATCTATCTCCCCCAATTCTTTCATGCACTAGCACTAGTCAAAACAAATGCAGCACCTACACTCCTCAAACCCAGAGTGTGCAAACCACAATTACTTTCGGCCAGCATCCTCCGTTTATGATTGATTGAATATATACGTGTCAACTACAATGTTGGGCGTCGAACACTTGGAAACTCAGCCCTAATGTGCTACTGTCAACCAACCACACTGCATAGTACAGTATGTAGATGCTTGAGATCAGAGAAAAGCGTCATATTGAATCGAAAGCATAGAAAGGAAAAATGCCAGCTTCGACACCCAGATGCCAGATTCTGGGGCTGCATTGTATTTGTATGTAAAGGAAAGAAAACGACAGACAGTTCATCATCAGATCTCATGAAAATCATGCCTAGCGGCGCCGGAGTGCATTGTTCTGTTCATACCAAAGCACTTTGCAAATGACTGAATAGGCCGTAGTGCACTAGTACTATAGTTACATTACACCGGGTTTATTCAAGACTAAACGTTCAAATATCCTTCTGGTTCTGCATAAGCGTGATCTTGAAGAAACTGAATGTATGTTTCACAGAACGCTGCGTCTTCACAGCTCTTTGAGAACAACATATCTGGATAATAATATGCACATAGATGGATGAAATCAAAAATTTATCGGGGAATCTCAGCAGATGCTATGAACTCTCGCTCCAAACTGTAGCATGCTCGGCTATGAACCAAAGGAGTACCACCACCATTAGCTCTCGAATAGATCAAAGGCTCTATCTCTTGATTATTTCCTCGAGAAACTTGTTGGCATAATGAATTCAACCTTTCCATTCGCAAGTTGTGCAATGTTATCTCCACTTGCTTCATGGTTGGTCTCTCTTCCCCTCGAAGTTTCAAGCACATCTCAGCAAGGGTTGCAACACTTTTTATCTCTTGTTCAGTTGCTTCTTCACGAACATGAGCATCCACTATTTCTGTTATTGGCCTTGACTTAATTTCTGAAAGAAAGTAATTGAACAAGTTCTGCTTTAACCCTGACTCATCTGTAAAAAATGGGCTCCTTTCTTAGGAGCAGCTCAAGAAGCACCATACCAAAGCTATACACATCACTCTTTTCATTTAGCTGTGCAGTTTGGAAGTACTCTGGATCTATATAACCATATGTGCCTTGTACCTTTGTATAAACGTGAGTTTGATCAATAGGAACCAACCTTGAAGCTCCAAAGTCTGAAACTTTAGCAGTGTAATTTGCATCAAGTAGTATGTTAGCGGACTTGACATCACGATGAAAGACGGATACTGCGGCCGCAGAGTGAAGATAGCAAAGTGCACCTGCAGCTTCGCATGCAATTCTCATGCAATCATCCCATGACAGAGTGTAATTTCTATTTGAAGCAGAATGAAGAACTTGAAATAACGAACCATTTGGAATAAAGTCATATACCAGTAAAGGGACTTTTGTTTCAAGGCAGCATCCAAAAAGTTTTACGATATTTCGATGATTTATCTGTGAAAGAATGGCAACCTCATTGATGAATTGCTTGATCTCACTTTGTTGGATGATGACTGATTTTTTATGGCCACCACACGTTGATCAGATAAGATTCCTTTGTACACCATACCATGGCCACCACGACCCAGGATACGTGTGTGGTCAAAATTGTTTGTGCTTTTCTCTAGCTCTTCCAATGAGAAGATCTTTGTCATGTCCTTGGCATTTTCATCTGATGATATTAATTGTTCTAGTAGAAGACCTTGGTTGTCTTGGAAATGCTTCTTGCGCATTCGCTTTTGGACATCTTTTCTCCATTTACGAACAAGAAATATTGCACTTAAAGTAAGAAGTAGAATTGCTATGCCAGCACTAAGGCCAATGGCAATACCTGTAGCAGACAGTTATTCTCCTCAGTATTTTCTTCTTTATGCTATATTCATTGCAAAATTTAACATGGTTAGAATATAGAAACTCACCAAGCAGGAGACCTCTCTGTCGTTTGACCTTAATGCACTGCATTGTTGTAGTATCATACTTTGTTTTATCAGGGCACTTGGTACAATGGTAGCTTCCCACAGTGTTATTGCATAATAGCTCTTTGCAGATTCCAGGTGTAGTTTTGCACTCGTCAATATCTGCAACAACATTCATATATATAGTGTCATGAGAATTACACAAAACAGTATAATGTTTTGCTAAGTATATGTATGTATGTTATTGTGGCTTAAAGAGAAACCTTGGCAACCATTTGGGACATATGGATTTCCATGAAAGCCATGCATGCACTGGCACCGATAACCATTGTTGTTGAATATTGATCCATATACCGTATAGGTTGAGTTGAAATCCAAGCACATACTGTTGACGCTAACACATCCATATGCAGACACATTCTTCTGCGCCTGTAGGCAGCTAAGATTGTCGATGGTCCAGTTCAAAGATTCAGAAGTCATAAAGCTACTGTAGACACGTTGGAATAGATAATTGACACTGTTGCTGAGCACATCAGTTGGCCCTTTCAATTTAATGTCAATGAACCCTCCCTCAATATTGATGTGTGATACCTGACGAATACTATCTAGCTGAAGTGTAGAGGTCACTACGTCTGCGCAGTTGAGACAAAACTGGGCCCTTGCAGAACAACTTTCTTCCAGGCCGAATGGAAAGGGGACGTTGATGTCTCCACATGATCGACTACAATTCACCTTCCGTGGAACAGGATTGTAGTATGTTGTTGTTAGTCCCAAATTAACAGCATCATCATCAACAAATAAACAAAGAAATATGGCGTCAAATTTTACTGCACCAACCATTAAATATATATCACTATATATAGATACTGAAGGCATGTGAAATTACCTGAATCGACATGGGAGCAGCCATCCAGTATGTATGGGTTGCCAGCATATTCTGACTCACACCGGCACCTGTACTAGTAAATGTTCTCAAATGGTCCGTCGCAGCTGGTATTGCTACTAACACATGCATAATTGTTATCATTATGCAATTCATCGCTGCATGGTGGATGGTCAGCATGCACAGCCCAATCAAGGTACATATGTCTAGCAATTACGCTAATTTCTCTGTACTTGGGGAAGCTTCCGTTAGTATGCCGTACAAACTGAAGCTGCAAAGTGTTAGTGCCGGTAATAGGTTTATCGCAGCATCCGATACCATTGCATACCACCCAGGCGACACTCGGGAACGTTTCACCTGGGCATGTAAGTGTACATGTACTTGCTGAACCATTGCCAAGGAGGTATACATCAAAGCCACAGCCCGTGATTATTAGTTCTAAGCTGAATGATCTAATTATGCTCGGTGCTTTCCATGACACGTTGTACACATCCACGCCGGATATAACAGGGATATTACGGCTGAAGATGGTAGCGATATCTGCTAGCAAAATTAACAAAGTTATTAAAAATGGAATAAATTGGAGTGACTTTTTTTTTAGAAAGGGATTGGCTAAATTGGAGCGACTTGTTCAGGAGATATAATCAAAGATGGATATTCTATATTATTTCAAGGTGCCAGTAGCTTTTGGTGTTGGCTAAGTGATTGAATCTTCGCCATGGAATAAAAGGATTTGTATTGTTGAGATCTAACCTATTATTAGCAATTGATACCATGAAAGCAATTAGGATTGCGTGTGAATTAGATTAGATCGATTGGAGATAGGGGTTATAAAATATATAGGGGTGAGGAGATCCGGCTAAGGATCTCCCCATATCTCTTTTTTTTTCTCGAACAACGTAGGAGAGCTGCGTGTCATTTCATTAAGATAGAAGAAGAACACATGTCAAATACAAGATAACACACCAACCATACACCACGACCTCTACATTCTAGCACCCAAAAACAAACAGGAGGTGTTGAAAGACATGCCGAGCATAAGCTCCCAGGGATATCTCCCCATATCTCTAAACACACACACACACACACACACACACACACACAGCTTGCTAACAGTAATCAGTATCCTATCATACCTTCTTCGTGTATACGAAGTAGTAGACTTGTCTAATTCAGTTCTTAGGCAATTGTGACTCAGACCTCAACAAGAGAATTATAAGCACCTCTTTTTCTTCTTGTTTAGGGTTTAGGGTTTTCGGACAACTTGACTATTCGTGTGATAAATTCTTTGAGTACCTTGAAGAAATATCTGATGTACAGTTACCTTGGTAAGGAGAGACAATGATGTCTGTGAGAACTTCCGTGTCATTGTCGCTGAGGTAGAGTCCTCTTGTGTCGCAGATGAGCTCAAACTCAGGGCTCCGGAAGCAGCCAACGCCAATGCCAAATGGGTAGTCAAAGGTTATTCTGCCACAGCGTTTCGGACAGCTAGCCAGAGAGGCAGCAGAGGGAGTAGTAGTGCTGCTATTGGGGTTATCGTGGTTGGCACGGACGGCACCATCTGCTTGGACTGTCGGAGCAGCTCCGACGCAGGCAGCATGAAATATTAGACCAGCCAGTAGCACGTCAAGGGCACCCATCCTCGCCAAACTGAAGCGCTTGTTGCTACCTCTAACCTGCAGGAGGAATTTGTGATCAATATGTCTGTATGTGATATTTTCCCTGAACCAGTTGGAGAGGTTTATATTTGAAGGTAGTGCAGCTAGGATATAAAAGGACGTGTCTTCAAACTATAAATCTGCCTTTTAAATTTGTATAAAAAGCTTTAGACTCATTGGTGGGCATCTAAATTTACACATGAGAGGGCTCCCTGGCCAGCACAACACTCATTGTGTCCAAATCTTACTCAGATACTCCCTCGGGCCCAAGAAAAATAGAATTCTAGTTTTATAGATCAACCTGATAATTAAATACAAATGAGATTGAAATCCAGGTACTTGGATCACAACTGTTTCAATAACTAGGGTTTAGTGATCTAATTAAGCAGAAGTGCAGATATACAGAGAGTAGAGCATCAGCAGCTATTAAAATGAGAGGAGAGCATCAGCAAAGTAGCAAGGGAATTGAGGAGGTAAACTAACAGTTGGAGGAGGATGAGAATTGCCACATCTTTGTAATCCTGGGGGCAGCTTGAGCTCAGCAGCACTTAAGATGCGGAGAATTTTTCTCCTGCTGGCGCTCCGTGTCCTGCAGAAGCAGAGAGCACACACCAATTTTCTTATATGCCCTATACTGCCTACTAGATGGCTGTTTCACACACGAATTTAAGACCTTCAATATGACACTTTGATTTGGCTGGGCATGTACACTGAATAATGGGAAAGTAAAAGCACATCCACAGTTCACTATCATGCGACGGAGGAGCAAAGGGTGCACATGTTTTTTATATTTTTTATAAAAAAGTTCAAGGTGGTGCACATCCTATTCTTGCGCCTCGCTTTCAGCACATGCTTTTGATCTAATTATACTTTGTGAACCTATTTTAATTTGGGGCTTGTTAAAGCCCGATTGGATCCCTGTCCCTCCCATATATATTGCACACTTCAACTTTTTATAATATGCCAGGTATCCAAACAGGCATATTGCACGATCTACTCAGATTGTTGCACATTTAATAATAAAGGATGGCATCTCTCTGGCAAGGCAAGAACTGCTAGCTAGGAGTAAAGTAGTCAAGCATGGGATCAACAACCACCACTACTACAACTTTCACTCAGGAAATCAAACAATATGAACATCCTGTTGACCAGTTCATTCTTCGTCAATGTTAAAATTAAGGAGTAAAGTGGGTAAGCATGGGATCCAACAACCACCACTACAACTTTCTCTCAGGAAATCAAATAATATGCGCATCCAGTTGACCAGTTCAGTCTCCGTCATTGTTAAAGTTAACCTAAATCAAGTAACATTATATAGTATACAGTGCGTTTGGAACAATATCTACCCTGAATTCCTCATCTCTCTCACCTTGGATCGCCAAAGAGCAAAGAAGCATTGACCCTGTAGCTACTACTGTAACAACCTGGTCAGTAGGACTGTAGGATGGGTATGTTTGTGCGTAACCAACACTTAGATTGGATCTGAAGTATGGTGGGAACTGGGAAATACCATCACTTGTCTAGCTAAGATGTTAGTGGGATGCAGTATGCACATATAATTATCCATTTTACCTTTTTTCTAATATACCCAAAAAATCATGACATGAATGCATGCTATGTATGACCATGTAAGACTATGTGTATACCAATGCAGGAAGCAATAAACATATTGATTTCCATTCCAAATATACAGTTCATAAAAGGTTGAAATGCTCTATAAGATCACATCAGCACTGAACAGCCCAGACTTTCTCAGCAAGTAGCGGGAGGACGCAATGGTTGTTGAAATGCTAAGCAAGTTACTCACAGTTGAGCAGGCTACTTACCAATCCTGGAGATGGGGACACAAGGCTGTGCCTGGAGCTTGCAAGTAACACGGAAGCTGTCATCAATCTGATGACTATTTTAGAGAATAACAGCGAAGGTGCCCAACAATTGCATCAACAAGCCCTGGATAGTGGATACTGACGTAGTTAGCCTTTAATTATTCTTTCAAAAAGCTGAACTTTTAATAAGCTTATTTCCAAGGATTGCTACACATGCCACCAAGAATACAGTGCAAAAGGCAACAATACTTTAGTTCAAGTTGAACAACCAGATAGGGAAAACGCCACCAGAGACCAGATTGAGGGGGAAAGCAGAGGAAGCTTCATTTTTATTTTGTCTTATTTCCAGTTTCTAAGACGTCAGTTATGTCTCTTACTAATGTAGTGCGAAAACATTTTCTCCGTGCTTGGCTGTTCATGCACATACAGTGGATCCAGTTCAACATCAGAACTATTTATGATCCAAATTATATATCGTTCTAGCAAGATAATTTGTAACTGTGATGCCATTTTATTCTAGGCGATGTAGTCAGCAATATCCATCTTAGGTACTAAATGAAATTTGCATCCAATAGATATACATACATAATTATAAGGGGCCATTTTAATTTGTTCAAGTATTAACTCCTTCAGGGCTTTGTACCTGTTGGAATATCTGAATGTGTTTCAGGTTCCACATCCCATGATCAAGCAGAGGCCATATGTTCAGGGCTCTGTACCTGACAGCAAACAAGTAGCAGCTGACTGCTACTCCTGCAATTCAGATAGGTCTATTCTCAGTTTGCCGAGGCCATTTGCTGTTTCAGTAAATTAAAAAGGAAAATTCAAGCAATCATCTGTGTGTTCGTGGCATCTGAAAAACATAGAGGTTCTACCATATCCTAATTCGACGAGACCAAATGGTATGATCTTGAGGTGGAGCAGATTGCAATGGAAAGAGGATTGAGTTCAGTCAGCAGAGCACGGATGGACACACCTGGAGGTAGGTTGGATGCGCGGCAGCAACAAGCGGAGCGTACGTCGCACAGCCAGCCTACAGCGGCAGTCGTTGCGGTTGGACGACCGCCGCCGTCTCAGCTGACGGCCGCCGCGGCAGCGCGAGCTCGCCGGAGGGCCCGCGCGCCGGCGATGCCGCGGCGGCATCTCCTGCGGGCTACAGGCCCGCGCGCGACAACGGCGGCGGAATGGTACGCGCGTACGGATTCGGCTGACGGCGGTCGCGAGGTGCAAGGCGGCGGGGCTACCGGAGGAGGCACGCGGCGGCGGCGCGAGGTCGACGGAGGTCACATTCCCCCACCGCCGCACGGAACATTTCTAAATAGACCCCCAGAATGGATCGCGACTATTAATCGCGACCCGAATATTTTTCACCCCCCCTAATTTGGGTCGCGGGCATTAATCGCGATCCGAATATGTTCATTTACACCCCTACTTTGAATCGCGATTATTAATCGCGATCCGAATATTTGCGGGTAGCCCCCTGTCGCGGATGGGAATTTCGCGACGCGCACCCTGCCTTCCTTTCCCTCTCGTTTCTCCCACCACTGCCAGCACCGGCGAGTAATCCTGCGACCCTGTCGCCGCCGTTGGGGCCACCGCCGGTCGTCCCCGCCAGGAAGCAATGAACCATGATTGGACCCGTCGTCCCGGCCGCCGTATCCAGCTTTCGCTCCTCTTCTTTGAGCCAAAGAGGAAGGAGCGCGCACGAATCGCCTCCGGAGCAGCGAAGCACGCCGGTGAGGCAGAGGAGCCGGAGCCGGTCGCCGGAGTTTGGAGCGCGAGCTGTGGCCGAGGAGGAGGACGAGAGCGCCCGCGGCGCCACCGCGCTTGGCTTTTCTTCTTTTTAACGGTTGACTTTGACTATTCCGTCCTGGGTTCCTCTCTGACACTGTCCAGCCTGGCAGCACCGTGGCAGGTGCTTCTTGCCGACGGGGTTACCGGAGGACGGAAGTAGCCGGAGCCGGCGGCGGCGCGAGCATTTCACCGCCCTGGGATATTTTGCAAATAGTAGACCCCCTGTCAGCCAATGGGCAATGGCCTGTTATGTCTTCTCCGGCCGGCGACTGAAACTTTGCTGATGCCAGGCGGCCCGAGCCTCCCTTCTCGACCGCCGGCGAAGAAGGCAACCAGCCAACTCACAATCAATGCACGCCAAGCTTGACATTTGGCTAATGGCTATCCATACGCCTCCAATAATTCAGCTGGTAGTCAAACTCTGTGTCCTTGAGCCTCTGCTCACCACATGGAAAGCACAACAGAGGTTCATCTGAAACAGAACAATGCTTCAGCAATGATTATCTCGAAATGTGATCGATGTACTAATCCTCGAAACCTTCACACAGCAAGTTCCTGAAGAAAAAAGACTGAAGTCAACAAGTCATGGCATCAGGAATAGGATCATATGGAATCAAACTGTTACAAAAAAAAAAACTAGTATATGCATAGCTACAATTATATAGAAATAATTCAGCTCAACTAATTCAAGACCTCATTCCAGCTCTTTCTGGACCAAGGAATGGCAAGGATCCTAACACCTCGAGGCTCTGCTTGCAACAAGAAGCTGATAGCATCCTCTGTCTCCATTTGCTGACCAAACATGACCATGTGGTTGAACTGAAAAAACAAAAAGGCAAATGCAAATCCGAAAACCCAGATTATAAGCCTGTTGTATGAAGAGAATTGCACATTCTTAGGCATTGAGTAGGCTGTTACATAATGTTTTCTTTAGCACTGACTGATACTGTAAGATGTACTACTGTGTCTGTAATGGATTTCTTATTCTAAGCAACATACTCTGTACTGTTCTTTCACAATAACAGAAAACGGCAGGCACCAAAGCAGTTTCAGCATTTGAAATGAACTGCAGTTTCAGGTTTCCTTTCAACTACCATGGGGTCCATATGTCAAAACAGCGAAATCAGATTGGCTGAAAAAGAACTAAACCAACAACGAAGCCATCACCTTGCCGGCGTGCAGCACGACATGTTCTGGGACGCCGTCGGCGAGAACCTGACCAATCCGCGTGCGCCAGAAGATGGTCGGCGCTGCACCACGGGCACGTCCTGCGGTCCTGCCTGCAGCGGCGCCTCGGCGTCGGAGGTGGAGCCCAACGACGTGGAAAATCAAAAGCAGCTTCTAATTTGGTGGCTGGTCCTGCGATGTTATAGGCCTGCTGGCCCAGGACGGATGTTTGGATTCTGGGCCCATTTAATTTGATTTGCACAATGTTGGATCTTGCCGCCAAAAAGTTGAGTTCCAACAAGCACGGGATGAGCCCTAAGAAAATTCTTCAGAGTCGAGAGACAAAGGTGGCTGCTAAATTTTTGGACGAAATTTCTTTTGCAGATCGTCAACTGGGCATTTCTTGTCTAGTAGTACGGAGTATATAAATGTACATGTTGACCAAATGCATCTGATGGGCATTTCTTGTCCATGCAATTTCAGTGGTTTGACTTGTCACTGGTATATGTGCAACCTTTTGGGAATCAAGGAAAACAGAAGGGACATTCAATGCAGAACAACAGGCTGCTATCTTGTCTTAAAAAAAACAACAACAACAGGCTGCTATCAACTCTGAGAGTCACTCTGCTGTTTTTTTTCAAAGGACTGATGATCTTGGTCAATATATTATGTGGAAGTTTATGGTCTACCACCTGGAACAACAATGCTAAGAAAAACTAAGAAGAAGCTTTATCTGCTTTTGATTTTCAGCCCATCAAGCTGGTCAAATAACTCCAGTAGCAAGTGCTGAATCCTGGTGCCGTCAACGAACACCATGCCAGATTCAACAGCCCACCATTCTCCTTTTATGATGGATTGAACACATGTCAGATTCTATGAAAGTACTCCCTATATTCCACCAAATCTGACGTTTTGGACAAAGTTTTGGTCAAACATTGGGAACATAAATCATGAATAACTTTTAAGTTGTTGAGTTTATGAATATGGAAACTATGTGAGTATTTGTCTTGCAAAATATTTTTATAAAAGTATACATATTTCAGTTTTCGACAAATATTTTTATGAAAATAAGAAGTCAAAGTTATGTTTTGGAGACCGTGTTGCTTTCCTAAACGTCAGGCTTTGTGGAATGTAGGGAGTATATTGCACTTGGAAAGTCAGCAGGTGCTGAATCCTGGTGCTGTCAACGAACAGTCGAACGCCACTGCATAGCAAGTACAATATGTAGATGCTTGAAATCCATAACAAATACGGCAAGCAATCCATTAGATCTCACCAAAATATAATACTAAAGCACTTTCATGACTAGGTAGTACTATATATTTACATCTTGGAATCTTATATTCTGAAATCTGAACCTGCTCATCTGAAATCCTATTCAGAAGGGCTAGCCATTCTTCCAGGATTTGTGACACCCTAAGAAACACATATTCAGGCATCTTTTCTGCATGAGACCATAATAGTCGAGAAACTAACAATTTCTGACTCCATTTTTCACAGAACGCTTCCTCTTCACAGCTATAGTTTTTGGCCCTTCAATCTCACAGTACAGACATAGCTATAGTAAGGAGGTATCCCAGACCTCCATGCTAGGATGTCAAATTTCCCATGAGGTATCGCGCTCCCACATAGGACATCTTGGAATTTTATCTTCGGAATCTCCTTTTCCAAAGGATGTTGACACCAATGATAATGCACAATATCTTCACATGTCGTTGACATTCTCCCAAATATTATATGTTTGTTTTGGTTTGGAAGATCAAATGCACGCCCACCAAATCGAGAGACAAACTTCTGATGGGACCGTCTCGCAAAGGCAAGAAACTCAGACCAAAATTTAACATCAAAGTTATCCTTTAGCAAATGAGCAGTAATGTTTGCAGTAAGGTAGCACCTTCGTCCCATTGCCATCTTAGCTATCTCCATGGCCATGTGCATGAGCCTTGGGTGCATCTCAGGATCCGTGCTTCCGAATGTAAGCGTCTTGAAGAAATACCAGAATGCCTCGTGGGAGAGAAACTTTAGAGTTAGAGCCGGTGTTGTTCCAAACTTTACAATACTGTCAAACCTGCTCGTAACTATGATTTTACTACCTCTTGGCGCATACCTTTTAGAAGCAGAATACAACCTACCCCATGCCTCTTCACTAAGATCCCCAATTAGCTCAATAACAACAAGGAATTTTGCCTCCAAATTTGATTCAGACATACAATTTTGATATTTTAATTCACATTCATCTCTAAAAGTAGCTAGCTCATCATCTGTGAAACCCTGTATGTGGAAGAACAAGATTTCTGAGAAATGTGCACATACTCTTTCATCCTTGCAAACATGAGTGACAAGGGTGCTCTTCCCAACATAGCTTGGTCCAACAATTGGCAGAACCTCCAATTCTTCATCAGCTCCATGAGGCTGTACCTGCAACAAGAAGTTGATGACTAGTTGTGCTTCCATCTGGCGGCCAAACATGCAGTTGGCCAGTTGGAGATGCATGCTATAAGGCTAGCGGTACAGGCGAGGGTAGCTTGTCAAGAACAGGACGAGCTCATTCACATCAAGGATCATGGATCTCAATTCGGTAAGCGTCTCTTGCAATGCTTGCTGAGTGAGTGCACCTCTACTGGAGAAACAAATACGCTTTGCAGAATTTACTACGGACACAGATGAATAGTGACTCACATGCTGATCATTGGCGTCCTCCTCCTCATTAGGTTGGTATCTCAAGGTGTCGAGCACATAATGGCCCCGGTACATAGCATCTCTGAGCATGTTCAACTGAAGGAGCATGGCTTGGTTTGTGATGTCCCGCCCCGTGGCCTCATCGACGATGACCTGTGCCCGGATTACAGCCCTTTGCAGACTTTCCTCCATTGTGTGTGCTGGTAGCTTGGCGCACTTGTTGATGATGAAATTTATGGATCTAGATGTCAGGTCACCCAACACTGCAGACAGGAATGTTTCCATTTGGGTTCTGTCCTCAGGAAGAGACACAGCAGCTGTGCAAGACAACAAACAGCAAGCTAGTCTGATGTTTCTCAAATTCTCTGTTCTATATATGCTTATTTTCAAAGCTCCAAAAGTCAATAGTCAGCCAAGGTGAAGATTTAAACTGACAAACTCAATAGTCAATGCTTTTGTTTCTACATGACTGGTTCCTATCGATGTTTTTTTCCTGCCTTTGTCGAATTGTACTTGGTTACCTGACAGAAACAGCTTTTTTAATTACTTCGAGATCCTGAGCCTTTGCCTAGTGAGCCACTAGCCATCACCATTTATCTGCCGTGAAACATTGATAGATACATGAGGCAAAGATCAAGCATCATATACCGAATTGAGCTGTTGCACAAGTAAATAAACCAAGCATGCACAACTAACTGAAGATCTGATATTCTTGCTCTTCCTGGACTACGGAATGGAAAATTGCACATTTCTCCTAACAGCACGGGGCTCTGCACATTTTTCCATCTCCATTCAGAGACCACACCAAACACGGCCCGTTCTTTTTGGGGGGCTGCAGGGTTGAAGTCTGAACACATAGATTCCATTCTATGCCCGTAGTGTTTGTATCATTAGATAACCTTAACCTCTTGTTTTTCTTTACTTGTCCTATCACGAGAAATTAAACTAGGACCTTTGAACAAATATCATTGTCGACTAAGTCGTGTCAGGCAGCCATCTTTCCTAAAAAAGGAAATGTAAGTATGCAACAGAGAGCAAAACTGTCTTCAGATTGGGCAGGAAAACAGAGTATGAATAAACACATGCAGGTGGAGATGGCGGTCAGTTATCTTTCTCTTCTCCTAAATGAAAATTGCATCGAATAGATATACATACATAATTATAAGAGCCCATTTTAATTTGTTCAAGTAATAATTATTTCTGTTTTGGATCTTTTCTATCCTTTGTAATTAATCTATGATGTAGAAACCAAATTAGATAATAGAAGGTATACCGTCCTTTCTGTTTGAAATTGTATTCTCTGTCAAGAAATAGCCCGGACACTATGGGAAAGCCTCAAGACGCCAAGTACCAGGGGCACTTGGCAAAGGTCGAATAACACAATTAACACTCGGCAAACACTTCGCCGAGTTTTGCACTCGGCGACGGCGTCACCCACTCGGCGATGGCGGCTTCGCCGAGTGTCAAAAGTCAGGCACTCGCTGTGTTATGTGGGGCAAGAAGTATGGTAGGCGCAAGAGGCAGAGGTCAAACCAGCCGGCGCATGATAATAGTGGTTAGTTAGGATTCTTAGTTTAATTAGAGATATTAGAGTTCAGTTAAGAGTTTGTTTAGATTGAGTTAGCAGTAATCTCTTGGAAAAGGGGCAAGGATTGGCCTATAAATATAAAGGCCCTGTAATTGGATTCAATGAGTAATAGATCAATCTTTCCCAACCTCCTTCCAATCTACAAGCGCAGAGCAGAGAGGACTTGATCCCCTCCCTCGGCTGCAGCTACCTGCTGGCAAAGGCCAGCTATAACATTGGTATCCAGAGACCACGATCCTCGGCACCATGGGCGACGACACCACCTCCGGCAAGAAACCGCTGGGCGCCAGCGGCAAGGACGACGACGAGGAGCTCCGCCAGCTGATGGTTGGCCTCCTGAAGAAGATGGAGACCCTCGACGCCGTCGGCGAGCGGCTGACCCGCTTGGAGGCCGGCCAGCAGGAGATCCTCCGCACACGTGCGCCGGAGATCCTCAATCTCCGCAAGGAGGGGCCGATGGGGAACACGCGCTTCCACAAATTGGACTTCCCGACCTTCGACGGCGGCGGCGACCCACTTCCGTTCCTCAATCGTTGTGAGCACTACTTCCGCGGCCAGCGGACCGCGGAGGAAGAGAAGGTCTGGCTCGCCGTCCATCATCTGCACGGGGCCGCCCAGCAATGGTATATGCGCCTGGAACGAGACGAAGGCACACTGGGGTGGCGCCGCTTCAGCGAGTTGCTCGATATGCGCTTCGGGCCGCCGCTCCGGTCCAATCCCCTGGGTGAGCTTGCCGCCTGCCGCCGCACCAGCACGGTGGCGGACTACCAAGAGCGATTCCTGGCCCTCCTGACTCGCGCCGGGCCGCTCACTGAGTCCCAGCAGATTCAATTGTTCATCGCCGGTCTTCAAGATCCCCCGGGAATCGACGTTCAGCTCCAAGGGCCGCAATCCCTGGAGGTGGCGATGAGCCTCGCCCGTGCTCACGAACGCCGCGAGTAGGCGGTGGTGCAGCAGACTCGCCCCGCTCGGCCGCCGCCGCCGCGCGCGCCCTGCCAGCACCAGCCCCGGTGCTAGCGCTTCCCGCACCGGGCTGGGGCCCTTCGTCAACACCGGCCAGCTCGCCTCTACGCCCAACTGCATCGTCCACGCCTGGCACAGTCACGGTGGCAGGCCGCACGGTTCGCTGCCTATATCCAGCCGAGGTGGACGAGCGTCAACGCAACGGCCAATGCTTCAATTGCGACGAGAAGTACGTCAGGGGCCATAACAGAGTCTGCGCCAAGCTATTTCATCTGGAGCTCCATGAGGCGGACGAAGACTCCACCGAAGACCAAGGAGAGCAGCCGCGCATCTCTCTGATCGCCATCGCCGGCATCCGCACCCGCGACACAATGCAGGTGGTAGCCCGCTTCGGCGCGGTGATCGTCACGGCACTGCTCGATTCCGGCTCCACCCACAACTTCGTGTCGGCGCCTGCAGCAACCCGCTATGGCCTCTGCTTCATCCCACGCACGGACATCGCCATCACGGTGGCGAATGGGGACAAGGTGCCAGCGACGGGAGTCTTCCGCGACGCCATGTTCTCCATCGACGGCGAGGCCTTCCGCGCTGACTTCTTCGTGCTGCCGCTCGGCGGCTATGACATGGTGATTGGCACCGACTGGTTGGCCACCCTGGGACCAATCCTGTGGGATTTCGGCCGCCACACCATGTCCTTCTGGAGACAGAGCCATCGGGTGCGCTGGCGCGGCGTGGTTGGCCCTGGCGAGCCCGGGCTCCGCACCTGTTCCATCACTGCCGGCCAGGAGCTGCTGAACCTCCTGTTGGCAGAATTTGAGGAAGTCTTCACTGCTCTGACGGGACTGCCTCCTCCACGCTCTCACGACCACCACATCCACCTTCTGCCTGACACCGCACCCGTGGCTGTACGCCCGTACCGTTATCCCCAATTGCAGAAGGGTGAGCTCGAGCGCTAGTGCAGCGCTCTGGAACAGCAAGGTCTTATCCGGCGCAGCACCTCGGCATTCTCTGCTCCAGTGCTCCTGGTGAAGAAGGGTGATGGGACTTGGAGGCTGTGCGTGGATTACCGTGCTCTCAACGATCGCACTGTGAAGAACAAGTTCCCCATCCCCGTCGTCGAGGAGCTCTTGGATGAACTGCGCGGTGCCAAGTTCTTCACCAAGCTAGACCTGCGCTCAGGCTACCATCAAGTCCGCATGTACCCTGCAGATGTGGAGAAGACAGCGTTCCGCACTCACGATGACCTCTACGAGTTCCTCGTCATGCCCTTCGGCCTCACCAACGCACCTGCAACCTTTCAAGCCTTGATGAATGATGTTCTGCGCCCGTTCTTGCGGCTGTTCGTCCTGGTATTCTTCAACGACATCTTGGTATTCAGTTCATCCTGGGCAGAGCACTTGCATCACATCAGGGAGGTCCTGTCTGCCATGCGCGCCCATCAGTTGTTCTTGAAGCTCTCCAAGTGCTCCTTCGGGAAAGAATCTGTGTCCACTTGGGGCATGTCGTTTCAGCAGCAGGCGTCGCCATGGATGTCAGCAAGGTGCAGGCTATTACTGACTAGCCACGTCCGCGCTCGGTCCGCGCCCAGCGGGGGTTTCTTGGCCTTGCGGGCTATTACCATCACTTCATCCAGGAGTTTGGATTGATCGCTGCACCATTGACAAGCCTCCTCAAGCGCGACGCGTTCCACTGGTCACCGGCGGCAGAACAGGCGTTCGTGGCGCTCAAACATTCGCTAACTACAGCACCGGTGTTGGCCCTCCCAGACTTCGACAGGCCATTCATTGTTGAATGCGACGCATCCGGATCAGGCATTGGTGCGGTTCTTCACCAAGCTGATGGCGCTATTGCCTTCTTCAACCGTGCTCTTCCACCTCGACACTGCGGCTTGGCAGCATATGAGCGCGAGCTCATTGGCCTCTCCCAGGCAGTGCAACATTGGCGGCCATACCTATGGGGCCGTACCTTCGTCGTTCTCACAGATCATCAGCCACTGAAATTCATCCTCGGCCAACGGCTGGCCACAATTCCGCAACATCATTGGGTAAGCAAGCTCTTAGGCTATGATTTCACTATTGAGTATAAATCTGGGCACCAAAACATAGTGGCTGATGCTCTCTCCCGTCGCGACACGCCTGACACACAACTCCAGGCGATCTCTTCGCCATCCTTCGACCCCCTGGAAGATGTCAAGCAAGCAGTCGAAACAGATGCAGAGTTGGAGGATCTGCACGCCCAGATTAAAGCTGGAACACTTGGAGCTCCCTGGACATTGGTGGATGGCATGGTGTTGTACCAGAACCGTATTTATATCCCTGCAAATTTTCCTCTGCTCCCGGCCATCTTATCTGCTGTACATGATGACAGCCATGAGGGCATCCAGCGCACCCTGCACAGGCTTCATCGGGATTTTCATGTACCCACAGCTCGGAAGATTGTCCAAGATTTTGTGCGTGCCTGTGTGGTTTGTCAAAGGAACAAGACCGAGCTGATGCATCTAGGTGGTTTTTTGCAGCCCCTTCCAGTCCCATCAGTAGTATGGCAGGACATCAGCCTGGACTTCGTCGAGGGTCTGCCAAAGGTTGCCGGGAAATCAGTAATTCTAACAGTGGTTGATCGGTTGTCCAAGTATGCCCACTTCATTCCGCTCGGTCATCCGTATACAGCAGATTCAGTGGCCCGTGCTTTTTTCTCAGACATTGTGTGCCTTCATGGGATTCCTGCGTCGATAGTTTCTGATCGTGACCCGGTGTTCACCTCAACATTTTGGCGGGCTTTGTTCAAAGCCTCGGGAACCACCCTCCTCATGAGCTCTGCTTTTCACCCCCAGACCGACGGACAGACGGAGGCAGTGAATAAGGCCACTGGCATGTACCTGAGATGTCTTACTGGAGATCGTCCGCGTCAGTGGTTGAGATGGCTTCCCTGGGCTGAGTATGTATACAATACGACATATCACACAGCTCTTCAGGAGACTCCTTTCAGAGTAGTTTATGGCCGTGACCCGCCTACCATTCGCTCTTATGACACTAGCGAGATCAGGGTAGTTGCTGTTGCTCAGACTCTAGCTGAGCGCGATGAGTTTCTACAGGATGTTCATTTGCGCCTGGAGCAGGCTCAGCAGCTGGCCAAACATCAGTATGACCGTGGGCACCGGGCTGTCACCTTTGCTGTTGGAGATTGGGTCTGGTTGCGGCTACATCATCGCCCCCATGGCTCTTTGACATCTTCAACTTCAGGGAAGCTCCGCCAGCGCTATTTTGGGCCTTATAAGGTGGTTGAGGTGATAAATCCTGTAGCATTTCGATTGGCATTACCACCAGGCACCAGGTTACATGATGTGTTCCATGTTGGCCTACTGAAAAAATTTGTGGGCACTCCTCCTGAAGCCCCGCCGCAGCTGCCTCCAGTCCACAATGGTGCCATTGTTCCAGTCCCTACGTGTGTGCTCCGCCTACTGCTGTCTTATACTGGTGTTCGTCAAGCTTTGGTTCAGTGGGATGGTCAACCTCCGTCATCAGCTTCTTGGGAGGATCTGGAACTGTTCAAGCAGCGCTATCCTCAATTTCAGTTCGAGGACGAGCTGTTGCTCAAGGGGGGGGGAGTGATGTTATGTGGGGCAAGAAGTATGGTAGGCGCAAGAGGCAGAGGTCAAACCAGCCAGCGTCTGATAATAGTGGTTAGTTAGTGATGTGCGCACGCGTACAGATTACGCGGGAGCGATAGTTGTGTCCCGATCTTCTCGAAGGATCTTCAAAACTTGGTAAATATCGTTGCGTGACCTGACGAAGAGGCTGCACACCGCGAGATCTTGCACACGCGACGAACAACCGAGACAATCGCCCTTCCACGTACCGATGAAGCCAGCCCACGCAATCACGCCGTATAGACGTGAAGGCACAAACTAGGTGAACCGCAGTTCGGCGTTCTACAACTCCCTCAGGAATCGAAAGAACAAGTCCGCAAGTCTCTCAAGGCTCACGTTGAAGAACTCAAAGAGTTTGTATTTCTGAAATGGCAGCCAAAAAGATCCCCACGTCCATCTATTACATGGATACATATAGCACTAGTGGTGTTTTCAGTTTAGATAAAATAAATGGGAACATGCAGCGGGAAGTTGTAGCACTCCTTTTATTAAAAGCCTGGCCTAATGGAACTCTTTGGATGGTTGATATTCTTCTGCATGCTTGTACGTGTGTGGACAGCAACCTGGTTGCTGACTGCCTTCTTAACTCGCAAATTTATTTGACATCCACGGCTGATCTGCATGGTAGCTGAATAGTCTGTCCTTCTCCCTTTATTCTCACAAGCACGTCCAAGCACCAAGCCGCCGCAATTAAAATGTAGGATACAATATAATATTTCTAGATACAAAATAGTATTTGATATTTAGGGATAGCTTTCACCTATCATTATTCTTCTAAGATTCACACTTCAATATCAGCATATCACACAGAGGTGATCATCACAATGTGGGAAGACAAAAACCATCATCGTCCCATGCACTTGAGTACACGCCATCATTCCTAAGAATGTTCAAACAACAATTTGAAAGCATTACCTGATCTGAATTATTGTGATTAATTAAAATAAGGTTAGCATGCACCTGAGATTGAATTTCCTTCTCTAGTTGTTTAGCTCTCATTCTTGTAACTGGACCGACAATATTTGTTGCATCACTATCCTTTATAATATTAGTGTCAATGCTAGGGGTGTCCACATCAGCCTCCCCCTCTTGAGAAGGAGTCGTCCTCGACTCTGACTCACCAACAAATGGAAGCAAATCTTTGACATTGAATGTTGCACTCACAGTTGAATATTCAGGAGGGAGCTCTAGTTTATAAGCGTTATCATTTATTTTTGCAATAACCTTGAATGGACAATCCCCTCGAGGTGATAACTTACACTTCCGCTGTTGAGGAAAACGATCCTTGCGCAAATGCAGCCACACTAGATCACCTGGTTGAAAAATTACTTTTTTCTTACCCCTGTTTGCTTGCTTGGCATACTGAGCAGATTTCTTTTCAATATTTCTCCTTGTGTCCTCATGTAGTTTTTTGATCAACTCATATCTCTTGATAGCATCTAAATTAACTTGTTCCTGCAATGGTAAGGGCAAAAGATCCATGGGAGTATGTGGTTTAAAACCGTAAACAATTTCAAAGGGACAAAAATTAGTTGTTGAATGAACTGCCCTGTTGTAAGCAAACTCGACATGTGGAAGGCATTGTTCCCACATCTTAAGATTCTTTTTCAGCACAGCTCGCAACATTGTCGAGAGAGTACGGTTGATAACCTCAGTTTGACCATCGGTTTGTGGATGACAACTGGTAGAAAATAACAATTTGGTGCCAAGTTTACCCCACAATGTCTTCCAAAAGTAGCTAAGAAATTTGGCATCCCGATCTGAAACAATAGTCTTTGGCACGCCATGTAAACGAACAATCTCCCTGAAAAATAAGTCAGCAACATGTGAAGCATTGTCGTTCTTGTGACATGGAATAAAATGTGCCATCTTAGAAAAGCGATCAACAACAACAAAAATAGAATCGCTCCCCCTCTGAGACCTAGGTAACCCCAAAATAAAATCCATGGATATATCTTCCCAAGGTACATTTGGAATTGGTAATGGAGTATATAGACCATGGGGATTAGGGCGGGACTTAGCTTTCAAGCAGGTTATGCAGCGCTCAACATGTCGTTGGACATCACGTCTCATATGTGGCCAAAAGAAATGATCGGAAAGCATGTCCAATGTCTTTTTCACACCAAAATGACCAGCTAAACCACCTGCGTGTGCTTCCTGTAAAGGAACACCACGAATCGAGCAAGCTGGAATGCAAAGTTTATTAGTCCGAAATAAGAATCCATCATGAATATAGAATTTATCCCATCCTTTTCCAGCAATGCAATGAGAGAAAGGTTCATTAAAATCAGAGTCATCAACATAAAGTTTTTTAATTGATTCCAAACCAAGCACTTTTGTATCTAGTTGTGTCACCAAAGCACATCTTCTTGACAAAGCATCTGCAACAATATTATCTTTGCCACGCTTATGTTTGACAACATAGGGGAATGTTTCAATAAACTCGATCCATTTCGCATGCCGACGGTTCAATTTACCTTGACTTTTCAGATATTTCAAAGCTTCATGATCAGAGTGTATGACAAATTCTTTAGGGAATAAGTAATGCTGCTATGTTTCTAAAACTCGAACTAAGGCATAAAGCTCTTTATCATAAACAGAGTAATTCAGGTGTGGACCATTTAGTTTTTCAGAAAAGTAAGCAATCGGTTTACCTTCTTGAAGTAGCACACCTCCTATGCCAATACCACTTGCATCATACTCAATCTCAAAAGTCTTACCAAAATCTGGTAATTGTAGAAGTGGTGCCTCACAAAGTTTTCGTTTTAGCTCTTGGAAGGCTCTCTCTTGTTCATCTCCCCACAAGAATGGAACATCTTTCTTTGTCAAGTTGTTTAGTGGTGCAGCAATTGTGCTAAAATCTTTGACAAACCTCCGATAGAAACCTGCTAGCCCATGGAAACTTCGAACTTGACTCACATTTTTTGGTACAGGCCAGTCCTTTATTGCTCTGATTTTGTCTTCATCAACCTGGATGCCCTCTGCAGTCACAACAAAACCAAGGAAAACAACACGATCTGTGCAAAAAGTGCACTTAGAAATATTACCATATAACTTTTCAGCTCTCAAAACATTAAGTACTTGGCGAATGTGATCAATATGTTCATCAAAAGATTTACTATAGATCAAGATATCATCAAAGTATACAACCACAAATTTGCCAATAAATTCCCTCAAAACATGATTCATTAAACGCATAAAAGTTGAAGGAGCATTTGTCAAACCAAAGGGCATCACAAGCCATTCATATAAACCAAATTTAGTCTTAAAAGCTGTCTTCCATTCATCTCCAATTTTCATGCGAATTTGGTGATAGCCGCTGCGTAAATCAATTTTGGAGAAAATAATGGAGCCACACAATTCATCTAACATATCATCAAGACGAGGAATAGGATGACGGTATCTAACAGTTATAGCATTTATAGCACGACAGTCAACACACATGCGCCAAGAACCAGGGGCGTAGCCAGGAATTGACCATAGGGGGGCCGAGACACCGAGTAGAAATAATCTCGTACGAAATCTTGAAATAAGAAACATGAAAAAACATAGAAGTTACACACCAATTATATATTTTTTCTCAATAATCAAGAATCAATTGTTTCCTTCTCTTCGTGACATTTGTCCAAAAAATTTGAGAGGAACAAACAATAACTCTTAAGGATGTACATCATCTAATGGTTGGGGGAAAAATAAAGAACTGCAAAGGGAGTAATTTTCATGCATCTATAATGCTCTATTGAGGTATTCGCATCCCTACCGAGCAATCTAACTTTATGATGGTGAGATTGATATTTGTTTTGGGTTAATTCTGTCTTACTTGAAGGACTAATTCTTGTAATTACCAAAATAATAAAAAAACTTTCTTATGATGTCTTGGGGTCTTACGGCAGCATCAGGGGCGCGCCCCCCCTGTGCCTCCGCCCCTGCCAAGAACCGTCTTTCTTAGGGACCAAAAGAACAGGAACAGCACACGGAGAAAGTGATTCTCGTACGTACCCTTTGTCCGTAAGATCTTTTACCTGCCATTCAATTTCTTTTGTTTCGTCGGGATTAGTGCGGTAGGCTGGACGATTTGGAAGAGAAGCACCGGGAACCAAATCAATTTGGTGCTCAATGCCACGCATGGGAGGAAGACCAGTGGGCACCTCATCAGGAAACACATCCTCAAATTCCTACAATAAATCAAGAACAACAGTTGGCAATGTCGAGGGTAAGGTGTTAGTTGAAATCAAAGTGTCCTTGTGCAAAAGCACAAAGAAAGGGGTTGTGGTGTTTTGTATTTCTCGCAAATCTCCCTTGGTCACTAATAAACATTTGGTATTTTGTGGTGCTCTTTTATTTTCAGTGGGATTTATGGAGTGGGGTGGTTTAGGATTCTCTCCCTTACTATTGTTGTGTGTCTCACTCATTTTTCTTCTCTCACTCTCTTCTCTTTTCATGCGAGCAACATCAGAAGCATGTAAATCATCAGGAGTTAGTGGGACAAGGACCACTTTCTTCTCTTTGTGAACAAATGAGTATTTGTTTGAGCGACCAAAATGCACAGAATCGACATCAAATTGCCATGGACGACCCAAAAGTAAGTGGCATGCTTGCATTGGAACGATGTCACAATCCACCTCATCATGATAGTCACCAATTGAGAATGGCAAGCGGACCATGGATGTAACCTTCACTGTCCCTGAATTATTCAACCATTGCATATTGTACGGGTGAGGGTGGCGATGCATTTTCAGGCCAAGCTTCTCAACAAGCAGGGCACTAACAATATTGTTGCAGCTGCCACCATCAATTATAAATCTGCACACCTGTCCTTTCACTTTGCATCGTGATTGAAATAAATTATGGCGCTGCCCTTGCTCAGCTGCAACTAATTGTGTTGAAAGAACACGACGTACCACCAAAGAATGATGCGGTGAACCAAAACGAGATGATAGACATTCAGATTGCAGTGAGTGATAATTGGGCTGTGAGGTGCTTGACAAATCATATGACAATGGAAATAATGGTAGTTCAGTACCAAACTCTGGAGCACAAATGACTTCTTGCACTACTTGATCCGGTGCAACAGCTAGAGTAGTGGTCTTGTGGCTACTTGAAATGTGATAGGGTGCAGCCAGTAATGTGATACTCTGATTATTAGAGGGATCAGTAGCACATTCATGTAGACTTCCTTCTGGTGGAGAAATATGAGTGTACAAATCACCAATATCAGTAAGTAGTTCATCAAAATCAGCACAAGTAATTTCTTCTGTAGAGCTAGGAACAATAGCTTGAGTCATGTCCTTCTCAGCAATACAATGTACTTGTTTAAGTGCTAAACAATTCAGGCCCAATTCGCATTCACCATCCTCCGCTTCGTACTCAAAAGTTTCCAAATTTTCATCATGTATATTGGTGTCATGGTTTACATCCTCCTCCTCACTTTGTGAATCATACGAACCATCTGCAAGTGCTAGAATAACACGCCGATTGGGGCATTCAGCTTGCTTATGCCCATGACCACCACACTTACTTGTCTTCTTTTGGGCTGTTGCAGTAGAGGAGTCGGACTGATTAGAACTCACAGCTTTGCCTTTCCCATCAGATTGCTTTCCAGAAGCTGAAACTGAACGAGGGGTTGCCCGAGATGGTGTAGAAGCTGCATGAGATGAAGGTGTGTGCGCCCTCGATCCTTGCTGCTGTGGATTGCGCCATGGAGTAGAACTATTTTGTGCTGAAAAAGAAACACGGCTCTTATAAGATCCAGCAAGCTGTCGTTCTGCCCTTTTAGCAAAATGAACCAATTCTGTTAGATTTGTGTAGTTTGTCATGTCCACTTTATCAGCGATGGGTTTATTCAGGCCAACCAAGAATCGAGCCATTGTGGATTCCTCATCCTCAGTAATTCCCGTACGGAGTAGGCACATCTCCATTTCTTGAAAATATTCATCAACACTGTGATCGCCTTGCACAAGACGTTTCAGCCGCAAATGTAAGTCACGAGAATAATACGCATGAACAAAACGGCGTCTCATTTCCCTTTTCATGTCTTCCCAAGTGATACGATCATGTCCCACACGATGATATTCTGCACGGATTTGATTCCACCATGTGATGGCATAACCTTTGAATTCAAGGGCTGCCAACTTTGCCTTCTTCTCAGCAGGGTACTCATACAAATCAAATATTTGTTCCACCTTTGTCTCCCACTCATAATAAGAATCAGCATTTTCCTTGGCGTTAAATGCAGGTATGGACACTTTAACTTTGCCCAGACCATCTTCACCTCGTCGACGTTCTGGATCACCACGACGCCGATCACGGTGGCCATCATCACCAGCAAATTGGTGGTCAATAAAAGCACCAAAGTGACCACCTCCACGATCATCGTAACCACCACGGTGACCATGATAACCTGCTCGATGGTCATCTCGATAACCAAAATTAGGATCACCATCAAAACCTGCAGCACCTCCAATTGGAACACGTTGTGCACGGCCAAAAAATTGTGGCCTCATATTGGGAGCACCGAAATTGCCAAAACCAGCACCATGTCCTCGACCAGCACCACGTCCTCGGCCACCACCTCCAGCAGCAGCACGACGTGCTGCCTCTGCCTCCAAGGCAGCAGGATCATCATCTTCCACATGTTCTTCATCACCAGGTTGATCCTCCATGTTAGGTGCATGGTGTAGATCATGCTGAAGTGCTTGTAATTGCTGCATCAATTGAGTAATTTGTGTTTGCATTGCTTGGAACTCCGCAGCCGAAACAGCACCACCGGAGTTCGAGTGAGATCCATCTTGTCCTGTCATATTAGTATAGGGAAAAAAGGAAAATGTATTTAATTTTTGTGGAGTCACTCCCTCAACACTTACTGAACAAGTTTTTTGTTTCCCTGAAAGAGAGTGAACCGGGGCAGCAAATAGCAGTGGAAGAACGATGTCAAAGAGTCGACGGTGTACAGCTCGCGAATGCTTTGGGTGGAGCTTGGTGGGGTAAATTTGTAGTGTATTGCAAGCTGAATGTATGTATGCAAAATCGAATAATAATCCAAAAGAGAAACACAAGTCTAAGTTGCTGATCCGAGAGAAAAATAGGTGGAAAGGAAAGGGAAAAGATACAAGAAGTGGATGGAAGGAAACAATTGGCACGAATCGAACTGCAACTCAATCTTTTTTTGTCTGCAGAACTGATATCACTCTTTCTCTGTTCTCTTTTTTTTTTTACCTTTGTTCCTTTTTTTGAGCTTTTTTTTAACTGAATCACAACTCTTTTCTTACTTTTTTCAGTGACACTTGAAAAACTGGTGCAGAACTTCAAAGATAGCACGATGCAGAACAGTAACAAAAATCATGTGCAAAAAGATATGCGGAAGAGAAAGCAATCAGGGAGGGATGGGTGGGGATTTTTGTTTTGTGTATGTTTCAGAGAGAAAAATGAAGATCAGATAAAGGGTAAAGGTCAGAATGACATGGATGAAAAAAATGAAATTCAGATCAAGAAAAAAAAATCAGACCAGCAAAAAGGCAAGTTTCAGAGGATTGAAAACTCGATAATGCAAACTACGTATCAGCTGCAGAAGTGAGAGGCAATAGGTATATATATAATTTTTTTGTGGCTATTTGTGGACTGTAGGTATATAAAAATCTATCCTACCAAAAGTAAGAATGATCCTACCGAGTCAACAGAGGCTCTGATACCAGATGATGTGCGCACGCGTACAGATTACGCGGGAGCGATTGTTGTGTCCCGATCTTCTCGAAGGATCTTCAAAACTTGGTAAATATCGTTGCGTGACCTGACGAAGAGGCTGCACACCGCGAGATCTTGCACACGCGACGAACAACCGAGACAATCGCCCTTCCACGTACCGATGAAGCCAGCCCACGCAATCACACCGTATAGACGTGAAGGCACAAACTGGGTGAACCGCAGTTCGGCGTTCTACAACTCCCTCAGGAATCGAAAGAACAAGTCCGCAAGTCTCTCAAGGCTCACGTTGAAGAACTCAAAGAGTTTGTATTTCTGAAATGGCAGCCAAAAAGATCCCCACGTCCATCTATTACATGGATACATATAGCACTAGTGGTGTTTTCAGTTTAGATAAAATAAATGGGAACATGCAGCGGGAAGTTGTAGCACTCCTTTTATTAATAGCCTGGCCTAATGGAACTCTTTGGATGGTTGATATTCTTCTGCATGCTTGTACGTGTGTGGACAGCAACATGGTTGCTGACTGCCTTCTTAACTCGCAAATTTATTTGACATCCACGGCTGATCTGCATGGTAGCTGAATAGTCTGTCCTTCTCCCTTTATTCTCACAAGCACGTCCAAGCACCAAGCCGCCGCAATTAAAATGTAGGACACAATATAATATTTCTAGATACAAAATAGTATTTGATATTTAGGGATAGCTTTCACCTATCATTATTCTTCTAAGATTCACACTTCAATATCAGCATATCACACAGAGGTGATCATCACAATGTGGGAAGACAAAAACCATCATCGTCCCATGCACTTGAGTACACGCCATCATTCCTAAGAATGTTCAAACAACAATTTGAAAGCATTACCTGATCTGAATTATTGTGATTAATTAAAATAAGGTTAGCATGCACCTGAGATTGAATTTCCTTCTCTAGTTGTTTAGCTCTCATTCTTGTAACTGGACCGACAATATTTGTTGCATCACTATCCTTTATAATATTAGTGTCAATGCTAGGGGTGTCCACATCAGTTAGGATTCTTAGTTTAATTAGAGATATTAGAGTTCAGTTAAGAGTTTGTTTAGATTAAGTTAGCAGTAATCTCTTGGAAAAGGGGCAAGGATTGGCCTATAAATATAAAGGCCCTGTAATTGGATTCAATCGAGTAATAGATCAATCTTTCCCAACCTCCTTCCAATCTACAAGCGCAGAGCAGAGAGGACTTGATCCCCTCCCTCGGCTGCAGCTACCTGCTGGCAAAGGCCAACTATAACACGCTGGAGGGGAGGTGGCCGTCGGGCCCCACTGTCGCAGCTCGGGCAGGCCGTCACCATCGATTTGAGCTCCGACGCAGACGAATCGAGCTCCGGTGCAGCCGAATCGAGCTTAGCTGAGTGGAATCGAGCTCCGCCGTCGTCGATTGGAGCTCCGCCGTCATCGGATCGAGTAGCGGCGAGAGCGCGAGGGGGCCCCGCTGCCACACCTTGGCCAGGCAACATGCCTGCATGAGGGACTGGCCGTCCGCAGCTCGCTGTCCACGCCGCCATCCGCGCCTCACAATTCGCGCCGCCTTCTGTGCCCCACAGTCAGTGCCGTCAGCGCCGCCCAAGCCATCTAGCAGCCGCCGCCCAAACCGCCGGAGGGAGACAAAGGGGGAGGCAGAGGGAGAGCGGGGGAGGGAGACTGTCCACAAGCTTGTTGACGCTCCTTAGCCTCACTACTAGGTTTGCACTCACGACGAGGGTGCCAGGAATGCTTGTTGGCACTCGCTAGCGTCGCTACCGGGTTTATACCCTGAGTAATGGAGCTAGGAATGTCTTTGGTAAAACACACGTCACAGAAAGGTCCGCAAGCACACGGATGACCGTTGTAGCATTTCACCCGGTGGTATTCGGGTTATCGTATTTATATTTTCCCAAGGGAGGCACTACGGCAAAGATGATCGAATAAACGGTGGAGAGTAACAAGACTCGGTAAAGAGCTATAGCGGGGGTAACAAATAAAGATATTCGGGGATAACTTGACACACACAAGGAGATCTTGATAAAGGGTTAAAGAGGACCTAGTGAGCTGGGAGGACAACGAGGCGAGAAAGGATCCTATCACAATCTATCTATTCTTGTCAACTCTAGGTAAAGAACTAAGGCAAAGGATAACCAAGGCAAGCTAAACTCGACAAGCTCTTCTAGTGTTGTAGGGGCATGCAAAGCCGCGCTCTCGGACTGGGATGAGAAGGGAGAACGACGACACGCTGAATCCTACCGGCTCGAACTAACGTGGTGGACTACTGAGCCCGTCCGGAGCTGTCACCTCCTTAGGGTACCACAACTATTCCGTTGAACGGGACACCAATCTAAGACTAAGGCAAGCTATGAGCACCGCGCTCACAACAAACCAAAGAACCTTTCCCCGGATATCACGAAGGAAGGTCTCTCTCCGCTACTAAGCACAAACGTACTCTATAGAAGATCAAGCGAAGAACGACCACAACACTATAGGGTTCAAGAGAGCTACGCTAACCAAGATTAAACTAATTTTAGTCTAAATCAGGAATAAAGCTTCTAGAGCAAAGTAAAAGCTGAATGTAATTGACTCGAAAGGTAAGATAGAAAGATAACTTGAATTGTACTTGAGTCTAAACAAAGAAAGGATACAAGAGTAGTACCAGACCCCTGAAGAAGACTCCTCCGAAACCCCGAGACTAGCTCGACTCGACTCTAACTCTCAAGCTACACTAATCCTACTCTAAGTGAACAATAGAGAGAAATGGAGATAATCCTACGTTGTGTGTTCGTTCCAGCGAGTGGGAGGTGCCTTTTATAGGCAAGGGAGGTCAGTCGAGCGCAGGGGGGCAAAACCCCAGGTGCGGCCACACCTCTAGGCACGGCCGGCCCTGGGATGTGCCGCCTCTTGCCTTGGACGCTCCTGATCACTGCTCCTGAGGCGGTTGTAGGTCGGCTCCTTGGGTCGGTTTTGCCCGGCACTCCAGTTGATAGGTGCGACCGGCCCTATAGGTGCGGCCGGCCCTACCCCGTGCCGTGTGATGCACCGACCGTGTTAGGGGACGCCTAGGATTGCCTCTGGATGACGGTTGTGGCGGTTGAGTGATCGGATAAGTGGACCCATTGATCCAAGTGATCCTAGCCTCCACCCTTTGATCAAACCGACATTTTTTCAGTGAATCACGCTCATCCAAGTTGTGCTCGAGGGAATAGGGGTGCTCTGGACCAGAGTCGTGCCACGGGGCAGGGCCGGCCGCACCTGCAGGTTCGGCCGGATCAGGTGGTTCGGCCGTGCCTAGCACATGTGGCATGTTGATCCCAAATTCTCCCAAAATGTGTACTTGCCTATGAAATTCACAACACAACTCATGAAACTTTGTTAGTAATAAAAATGCGCATGAAACTTGTCACATACTCCCCTCGAACCCGAGGTTTTGACGGTCAAATTCTTGTTGTAAGGACCGTCAACAAACTCCCCCAAGCTAAACGTTTGCTCGTCCTCGAGCAAAGCCTAGACTTGGCCTCGGTGGATCAGGAGTTGCATTGATGTTACCACTCGGCAAGTACCTATGCACAAATCCATGCTCTACTTGCTATTTGAAAAGATTGGTATGAGAGAAACTTAGCCTTATCTTACCTGTGGGGCTTGTAACTTCCCACCTTGCCTTCGGAGGTTGAAGAGTAGAATGGTTTTGATTTTGCATCACTCACTCTTCTCTTTTCTGGATCCTATCTCGGTGTTTTGAGATTTTTGCAAAGAAAGACAAGGTTCCTCAGATGGTTCCCTCGATCGCTCAAGTGGTATTTGTTACCTCACCAAAGGCTTTTGAGCGAGCCTCAACTTCCTACTCTATGGCTTGTATGTGGAGCTTTGGGTAGGATAAGCATGAGACTCACTTGTGCCACATGATGTTGTTGAGCCAAAAACCGGATCCAAGAAGAAACTAGTCATGCAACTTGATCGAGATGTGCAAGTGTGTGGAATATTTTTGTTTGTTTTTCTATGTACTCCTTGGTTGAGATTCTCCTCTTGCTTTTATTTTGGAGGGGGGTCATGCTTCATCATATTTTTTTCCTATGCTCTTTGATTGGAGCACATCTTTTTTTTTCTATGCTTCTTGAGCATATACTCTCCTTTTTTTCTTTTGATGACCCCTCTCTCCTTTTGCAAGAATACAAGAAGAGAAATCTCTTAGGAACTTTGGAGTATTTATTTTTGGTGGGTGGATGGCATGTTTTGCGTAACTCCCGGTGTGGAAGTTAGCTTGTATATGTGGGTGTACGTGATCTCAATTATGGGAGCATGAAAAGATTCTACCAAGGGTCACAACAATTTGGCAAAACTCAATGGTTCACAAGCAAGCATATGTAGAAGGTTTGTACATTGATATCGACATATGGCTTTGGTAGGTGATATGACCATTGAGGAACTTGTCTTGTTTTATTTTCTCAAAAGAAATCATCCGAGATTTTCACCATACTATGAGATAGAGCAAAATCAACATTGTCTCACCATATCATACTAGTCAACACCCTAGGTTTGGTCATAAGCATTTGCTTCCCACAAAGTTTTATTTCGGGCTCTTGTCTCAAAATATACCAACAAACTAAAATGCTCATAGAGCACAAGGTTGTACACTAGGTTCTTGCAAAGTTTTAACATAGCAACTATTCATCATTTCCAATGTGAGGATATAGACAAGATTTCCAGTGCACATGGTTGAAGCAAATATTTTTGTTGTTTTTCTTTTATTCAAATGTGATAAACAAGATGTTGAAAATTAGTTTGGATGGACATACCTTCCTTGATTGAAAATGGGGTCTCCCCCAAGCTAATTTTTGGTTACCTGGTTGGCGTGTCTTCATTTTGGTGATGAGTTGAGCACTTGGAAGCTTGTAGTGGTTGGCTTGATGGATTTGTGGAAGATCATAGGTACGGCCGTACCACTAGGTTCGGCCGGCCCTACTCTATTTGCTCCAAGCACTCGTGTCCCCTCCTGTAAACATCCTGCACAAAAATTTTGTCGAGGGGAGGTACGGTCGTACCTCTAGGTTCGGCCGTATCACCAAAAATCTACAAAATTGTTTTTCTATGTCTTGTTTACTTACTAATGCAATGGTGAAATCAAATTTGAATTTTAAATATGCTTGATGCACGAAATAAAATGTTGAAAGGGAAATATGAGATAAATACCGGTTTACCTCACGGTGAGGGCTCGTAGTTTAGAGTCTGTGAGCGGGACTCCTCTGGTTGCTCAATTGATCTTGTATTCGTTCGGTCCCGGAGTGGAAGACTCGGACGATGCTCCCTTCACACGCCACACCCTCTTTGTTTTCTTCGGTGGCGCTGAAGTCGGTGAGGCTTTAGCGAGGGTGTTTTTGGTTTCCATCTTTTTAGCTTTGTTGATTGCCTTCGGCTTCTTTGGTTGGTGGCGCCCTTTGAATGCTTTGTCTTGCTCCCAACGCTTCCTCATCGTGGTAATAAGACTCTCCACTTTGGCCTTGGTCGGGGCCACCTTCTCTTTCTTGTATTGGGGCCGTGGCTTCCTCCACTCCCTAGATTCCTCATCTTGCACTAGGTAACATTGCTCTTCTTTTGCTTGAAATTTGAATATCATGTTCCTTTGCCCTATGCAGAATTGAATTTTTCTGGCTCCGACATCAATCCTTGCATTGACATCTCTTAGGAATGGTCGCCCGAGAATAAGTAGCATTTCTCCATCATCTTGTCTGTCGAGGACCACGAAATCCGCAAAGATATAGGAGCCTTTGACATTCACCAAGAGATTTTCCACTATGCCTTCTGGGTATTTAATCGATGAGTCGGCAAGTTGGACTGTCATCATTGTCAGAGAGAGAGCAGGATATCCTAACTCCTCAAACATGGCCTTGGACATGAGGTTGACACTCGCACCAAGGTCACAAAGAGCATTCTTGATCTTTTGATAGTAGATCGTGCATGTGATAGCCGGATATCCATTGTCTTTCCTGTGCAAGACTACTGATTCCTCCCATGGGTCTTGGATTTGGTGTATGAGCTTCCCTACATGGTTAGGTGCATAAACCCTCCTAGATGGCTTACCCCATCTGGTGGATACAATGCTAACATTCTCTCGGGTAGGCTCGGGTTGCCCCGGGATTCCACCCGACTCGGAAGAAGGTAAAGAAGCAGCAAGCTAAGCAAGTTGAGTTTCTATCATTTTATTAAAGCTTAGCTAATTCTTCATAGCAGTAGTGAAGGATTCTATGGTGGAATTTAAATTTTCAAGAACTTTATCATTGGTAGCTAGCTTCTTATTTAAGCTTTCATTAATTCTAGCTTGGCCAAAGACAAGATCTTTAATGGAGGGCTGATTATTGAAATTGTTAGAATAATTACCTCTATTTTGATTGTTGAACAGGAAGTTGGGCCTTAAGTTCCACCCTTGATTGTTGTAGTTGTTGTTGCGGAACCTGTTGTTGTTGCCATTGTTGATGAAGCTGGCTTCTTCCCTTGTCTCGGGACAATCATTTCCCGAATGACCCACATTACCGCAAACCTCGCACGTCATGCGAGCGTCCATAATCTTGGCGATCTCCATGTTGCTCGGTGCCTCCAATTTCTTCATGAGGAGGTCCATCTTAGCGGCGAGCATGTCGATTCCATCGACTTGGTGTACACCGCAGTTACGGGGTTGGAGACGATCTCCATCCCAACCTTGATTTGCTACCATCTTCTCGATCAATTCCTTGGCGGCGGGTACTTGTAGCGAGAAGAAGGCTCCTCCAGCGGCTGCATCTAGGTGCTCACGGGCAGTACGCTTGAGCCCGTGGTAGAATGTTTGAATTAAGAACCACCCCTGCATGCCATGGTGCGGGCATGCGGTGATGTACTCCTGGAGACGTTCCCATGCTTCCGGGATACTCTCATCATTCTGCTGCTAGAAGCCCGAAATTCTAGCGCGAAGGGCATTTGTTTTGCCCACCGGGAAGAACTTCGCGAGAAATGCCTTAGAGCACTTATCCCATGTGTTGATGGCATCTCGCTCCGCATAAAACCATTGCTTCGCCTTCCCGAGCAATGAGAACGGGAATAGGCGAAGACGAATTGCGTCGTCCGTCACTCCGCGGATAGTGAAAGTCCTGCACACCTCTAGGAAATGTTGGAGATGTGCATTGGCATCTTCATTAGGCTTGCCACAGAACGGACTTGCTTGCACCATGTTGATCAACGCTGGCTTGAGTTCAAAGTTTCCTTCTCCCACCGTCACGTTCGGTCCGGTAGGGACATTGGTGTTGGAGGGAGCGGAAAACTCGCGGATCGTCCTCTCGGCCATCAGTGCTGATGAGGTGCTGTCTACGGGATCGACGGTGTTCATTTCGTGACTCCAGAGAAACTTCTGAGGAATGAGGACACGAGGTCGCACTCTCCTCACAAGTGACTCTGGATTGTCGTGAAAGTTGGACGGTAGGTCGAAACCGGTCATGCACTACTTTGCGTACACGTGAGTAGAGCAAGGGTAAACCCGCTTAAATAGCGGTTCACTGAACCTGGATAACTCTACCACTAAGTTTAAATGATATCTTTTGCCTATTGCCTCCCCGGCAACGGCGCCAGAAATGCTTGTTGACGCTCCTTAGCCTCACTACTAGGTTTGCACTCACAGTGACGGCGCCAGGAATGATTGTTGGCACTCGCTAGCGTCGCTACTAGGTTTATACCCCTAGTAATGGAGCTAGGAACGTCTTTGGTAAAACACACATCACAGAATGGTCCGCAAGCGCACGGATTACCGTTATAGCACTTCACCCAGTGGTATTCGGGTTATCGTATTTATATTTTCCCAAGGGAGGCACTACGGCAAAGATGGTCGAATAAACGGTGGAGAGTAACAAGACTCGGTAAAGAGCTATAGTGGGGGTAACGAATAAAGATATTTGGGGATAACTTGACACACACAAGGAGATCTTGATAAAGGGTTAGAGAGGACCTAGTGAGCTGGGAGGACAACGAGACGAGAAAGGATCCTATCACAATCTATCTATTCTTGTCAACTCTAGGTAAAGAACTAAGGCAAAGGATAACCAAGGCAAGCTAAACTCGACAAGCTCTTCTAGTGCTGCAGGGGCATGCAAAGCCGCGCTCTAGGACTGGGATGTGAAGGGAGAATGACGATGCGCTGAATCCTACCGGCCCGAACTAACGTGGTGGACTACTGAGCCCGTCCGGAGCTGTCACCTCCTTAGGGTACCACAACTATTCTGTTGAACGGGACACCAATCTAAGACTAAGGCAAGCTCTGAGCACCGCGCTCACAACGAACCAAAGAACCTTTCCTCGGATATCACGAAGGAAGGTCTCTCTCCGCTACTAAGCACAAACGTACTCGGTAGAAGATCAAGCGAAGAACGACCACAACACTATAGGGTTCAAGAGAGCTACGCTAACCAAGATTAAACTAACTTTAGTCTAAACCAAGAATAAATCTTCTAGAGCAAAGTAAAAGCTGAATGTAATTGACTCGAAAGGTAAGATAGAAAGATAACTTGAATTGTACTTGAGTCTAAACAAAGAAAGGATACAAGAGTAGTACCGGACCCCTGAAGAAGACTCCTCTGGAACCCCGAGACTAGCTCGACTTGACTCTAACTCCCAAGCTACACTAATCCTACTCTAAGTGAACAATAGAGAGAAATGGAGATGCTCCTGCGTTGTGTGTCCGTTCCAGTGAGTGGGAGGTGCCTTTTATAGGCAAGGGAGGTCGGTGGAGCGCAGGGGGGCAAAAACCTAGGTACGGCCGCACCTCTAGGCACGGCCGGCCCTGGGATGTGCCGCCTCTCGCCTTGGACGCTCCTGATCACTGCTCCTGAGGCGGTTGTAGGTCAGCTCCTTGGGTCGGTTTTGCCCGGCACGCCAGTTGATAGGTGCGACCGGCCCTACCCCGTGCCGTGTGATGCACCGGCCGTGTTAGGGGACGCCTAGGATTGCCTCTGGATGACGGTTGTGGCGGTTGAGTGATCGGATAAGTGGACCCATTGATCCAAGTGATCCTAGCCTCCACCCTTTGATCAAACCGACGTTTCTTCAGTGAATCACGCTCATCCAAGTTGTGCTCGAGGGATGGGTGTGTCGGTGTTTTAGACTGGCAACCTACCAAGGGGAGTACCCGAGGTAGATGAATGTGGCCTCGCCGAGATCGGTAACTCGAAGGACAGACACGTGGCACACAATTTAGACAGGTTCGGGCCGCGAGGTGCGTAATACCCTACGTCCTGTATACTGTGTAGCTCTAGATTGATTGGGTGTGTTTACAAGATGATGCGGATGAAGAGATAGGGGTCCCTGCCTCGCCTTATATAGTCCGGGAGGCAGGGTTACAAGTCGGTTTGCCAGAGGAGTACTAGTCGTGTACGGCTAGGAGTACTCTACATGGATCCGGACATGTCTAGCTTCCTAACCGAGTACTAATCCTCTGCATGCCTTGCGCTCCACGCCATCAGGTGTCGTGTAGCCCAAGTCGAGTAGTCCCTGGGGCCCACGGAGTAGTCGGTCCCAGTACCCACCTGAGTAGTGGGCCCAGGGATGTCTGTACGACAAGCCCCCGAGTACTTTGTAGTCGAGCAGGATGTCTTCGAGTAGTCTTGATAGCCTTGGCGAGTAGTCCTTGAGCGTCCCCGAGTTCCACAAGCCGAAAGTCCTCAAGAGTGCTTGAATCATCCCGAGGCTGGAAGGTACTCCAGCTGATCTTTGAGTAGTCTTGAAGTCTTCTCGAGTAGTTCCCAAGCGTCCCTGAGTGCTTCTCTCGAAGGTCTTCAATAGTACTCGTGTTGTCTTGATGAAGAAACCATATGGAAAATGGGGTTCGGAGAATTGCATTTCATATGGAATGTAGCCCCCGAGCCTTAGGTCGAATCGTAGATTCAAGCTGAGGGTCAATCTGAAGTTTCGTCAATCTTATCCTGAAAAATCCGAAGAAAAAACCGAAGGACACATGGCACGGAGCCCCCAAGCCTTGAGTCGAGTACTTTCTCTCGAATTGAAGGGTCATCTTGACTATAGAATGTGTCCTGAGAGGGATCATGAATTGGTGTAGCCCACTGAGTCCACCAGATGTAGTCGAGCCCCCGAGACTGAGAACATCGAGTACTGGGATGTGAAGAGTCAGGTTGCCGCCGCTGAGTCACCCGTCTGGCGCCTTATCTGCCCGTTTAGAACTGAGCCGCCTGGCCGGTTATAAATAACTAGTGAACCCCTTAGGGTTTTGCACTCACAGCAACAGCATTCCCACAGATTAGATCTAAGAGACTGCCCTCTCTGCTCCTCTGCTGCCGCCGCCGCCATAAAGTAGATTGGATCTACATGCGCCCACCGCCGCAGTCGGCCCCTCCTCAGCCCCCGAGCGAATGCAAGTGAAGACTCTGGTAACTTGGAGGACGAAGGCGTCCCCGGCGAAGAGCTCGAAGACCGGCGCGTCGAAGAAAAGGAGCCGCAGTGAAGCCGGAGATGCCGGCCAATCTTCGTCGTCGCCGCCCTCCTCCCCTCGCCCCAATCCGGCAAAGGAATGGAAGAAGGCAAAGTTGAAGACCGATGACCTTCTCGCCTTGGTCAACAGCAGATTCCTCCGCGAGAAGGAGATGGATCTATGGCGCACCGCCACTGGGGACCCATACCCGATGGAGAAGAATCCGGACGAGATCCTGATGTTCGCCCGGTTTGTGGAGCGTGGACTTGCGCTGCCGGCCAGCGACTTCTTCAAGGGGCTCCTCAGGTACTACGGAATCGAGTACCTCAACCCCAATGGGATCTTTCACGTCTCCATCTTCGTACACTTCTGTGAAGCTTTTGTGGGGATCAAGCCCCACTGGATTTTGTTCCGGAAGTTCTTCCGGGTGAAGCCGCAGCCAAGTACAGATGATCCACGGGTAGTTGGAGGCGCCGGGATCCAGATGCGCGAGGACGCCACTGGCCAGTACTTGCCGTACAAGCTCATCGACTCCAATCAGGATTGGAAGGCAAAGTGGTTCTACATCAGCAACCACCATCCCGAGCTGCCGAAGCCGAGCGGGCGTCAACCGAAGCACGCGCCGTGGTGTAACACGGAGCCCACCATGCAGGAAGGTATCCAGCTACCTCCCCTGCTGAAGAAGATCAAGGCCCTGCGGGAGGCCAGACTGAGGGCCGAGCACGTGGCCTTCAGTTTCATGAAGAGAAGGGTGCAGCCTTTGATGGTGCGAGACACCCTCGGGTACCAGTACACGGGCAACGAAGACTCCTCTCGGATGCCCGGCTTCGAAGTTGAGGACGACGTCATCATTGAAAGGCTGGGCAGGGTCTTCAAGGACATGCCGCTGTACACACCATGCCCAGTTCCCGAGTACTCCGCGGCTCGGCCGCCAAACCAGGTCAGTAGTCGTGACATAAGCCCCCGAGTACTGATTAGCTTGAAGTAGTCGTACTCACATGTCCTGTATGTTGTAGGACGATGTGGCGAAATACATCTCCATCCCACCCTCTCCTCCGCGACTTGAGGAACAAACGCAGGGGAAGGCCAAGAAGAAGGAACACCACGAAGTCGGTGAAGGTCACGATGCCGTCATCATCGAAAGCAGCTCTAATGATGAGGACGAGGAAACGCTGCTGCAGCGATTCCAGCTCCGCTAAAGATTTAGCCGAGCTGGGATGCCAGACGTTTCGGTCATCATCGAGAAGCCATCTAGCCTAGAGGCTAGCCTGCCGGTGCCGCCGAGGAAGCCGCGCAACGTGGCGCGGAAACGCGCCGTCAAGAAGCTGAAGATCTCCGAAGCCACCAGCCAAGAGGTGAGTACCACGACTAGAGTAGTCGAGTACAACAGATAAGTAGTCTGGTACTGACAAGCCCAATTGAACTGTTGCAGGACATCCCCTCCTCGGATCCCGTAGATCAGGGCGACAAGGACGTCTGGGATACGGTGGGGGCGGCAGCTGAGAGGAATGTCAGCCCACCTCCAACCACTGAAGAAGCCGTACCAGGAGCGGCACAACAGGAGACCGGCGCTGTAGAGTCGCGGGTGTCGATCGAAGAAGGACAGGGCCCTTCCCCGGCTGCAGTGGTAGAGCAGCCAGAGGAGGCTCATGCTGAAGTCGAAACTGCCAGCGAGGCTGGCATAGTTGATATCACCAGTATACTGGGCGCTCCGACCGTGACCGTGGTGCGGTCAACCCTGTAAGTTCTCTGAACTCCCGAGTAAGTGTGTAGTCGTCAAGCTTGCATTGCTGACTGGATACTTCGTGGTGCAGGAAATCCACGGACTTGTCGTGGGATGGTGGGGAAACCAGCCCTACGGCCGATGGAGAGGACCGCTCGGCGGAGGTGCGCGAACCCACGCCACCGCCACAAGCTGAAGCCGCAGTGGAGTCAACACTAGAAGAAGCCACCTTGGTCGAAGGTATGTGTCCTGTCACCACCGGTAGTCATCATGCGTAGTAGTCGTAGTCGTTGAAATTGACTTCGTGTACTCGTCTTGGCAGGAGCAGAAACTGAGGGAGCCGCAATCCCTGAAGCCGTAGCTATGGAGACGGCTACTGTGGAGACGGAGCCCACAGAACCGGTTGCTGGGGCGACGGCAGCAACAGCCCCCAGACTGGGGACTACGGTAGCCCTCGAGCTGAGCGCGGAGGCGCGGGTCGATCCGCTCCCCGAGGCAAGCACGGATGTAGTCGTCCGCGAGCCAATCATAGAAGAGGTTGCGCCGCTTCACTCGGCGCCCATGCCAGAGGCGACATCTTCAAGCCGTTGATTGTCTCGAGCTGCTGGAAGACAACCTTATCGACCTGGTTGTTGCTGCTCTGAGCATGGAGTCGTGGCGCTGTACCGAGCAGTGGGTCAAGGTACGTTGCGAGTACCCTGAGTAATCTTGCTTTGCGGAATACAGAGTACCCATTAACTGTTCTGTGTTGTGCAGGATGTTGTTGAAAGGTCCCGCCAGAAGTCCGAGCTGCTGAAGGGGTATGGCGACATAGTTCTCCGCACCGAGGCCTTGGAGAAAGAGCTCGAGAAGTCGAAAAAGCATTCTGCTCTGCTCCAATCCAAACTTGACGGCGCCTTCGCCCAGTACCACAACGAGGTACAAGACATGCAGGCGAAGAGGGACGACTTGATCCGGAAGAACAAGTCGTTACGCCAGAAGAATAAAGGTACGTCTTCCGCCAAAGCCTTTGAGTACTTATTGAAGTACCTTGGAGTAATCTGACACTGCGTTGAGTTGTCTGCAGATCTTGAGGCAAGAGTTGACCAGCTGAAGGCTTCTGAAATGGACCTCAAGAATATTGTATATCGGGAGACCGACAAAAGAGAGGTACTCGAGTACAAGTACACCCAGTTGAGCCATGAGTGTATCTACCACATGGAGCTCCGTGAAGCCTCAGACCGTGATCTTGTAAATTACTATAAATCTCTGTAGAAACTGAATGAAGACTGCGAGAACCTCCGAGGCCAGTTGAAACAACTTGAGGAAGCCGCACTACCCATTGCGAGGCTGCTGGTGCCACATCCAGGCGGGCCAAAGATTGCGCCACTGGTGGACAGGCTGAAGGAAGCCCCCGGGCGCTTGGCGACATACGTCAAGCATCTGGCGAAGTCAATTCCGAACCAGGTCTTGGTGTATATGAAGTCATATTTCCCCAAAGCCCCCGTGGACGTGGTGGCCGGCGGACTTGCGGCGAACTGCAGCGATGAGCAGTACAAGGCTCTCCTTGAAGAGATGGTGCCCATCGCTGAGCAGGTGTCGGAGAAGCTTAATCTCTAGTAGATGTACCTGTAGAGGTAGCTTAGGGTAGTTCATGTAAAACAAACAAAGTAGTTAGTAACTTGTTTGAATTATCAATGAAAGTTGTCCACGCTTTGTTTGTGAAATGAGTACTCGTGGCCGCCACTTGCAACGAAGTGCGCGGAGTACCAAACTGTGAAGAGGTTGTGAGTAGTAGTACTCGGTAGAGTCTGCCTGATTGGAAGGCACAGTAAAGAAGTTGAGTAGAATCAATCTTTATTACTGATGAATAAGTACACCTGGATGGCCAGGGCCGTTTACAAGTGTAGTCGCCAGGACCCGTAGGCCGCCTACGGCTAAGTGGTGCTAGGGCCCTTGAGCCGCTTACAGCTGGAGATCCGTTAGTAGCCGTATAGGATGGATCTAGAGTACATGGTCTGTAGACCGCCGCTATAGTCCTCAGTGCTCTGAGCAGCCCAAGATCTGTTAGTAGCCGTTGACGCTGGATCTTGGAGAGGAGTAGTCCGGAGACTAGTGCTAGGACCGAGAGGCCGCTTACAGTGAAGAGTCCGTGAGTAGCCGTATAGACTTGGACCCATAGATGAGTAGTTGAGCAACTACGCGTAGAACCGACACAGCTGGTCGACGTTCCACGAGTTGCTGATGTCGTCGCCTTCAAGTGTTTGGAGGCGGTAGGAGCCTGGTCCGGTCACCTTGGAGACTGAGAAGGGACCTTCCCATGGTGAGCTGAGCTTGTGTAGTCCGTCCGTGTTCTGGATGCGACGGAGGACTAGATCGCCGACGTTGAAGGATCGTTCCTTGACGTTACGATCATGGTAGCGTCGGATACCCTCTAGGTACCTTGCTGACTGGACGAGGGCGGCGCAGCGGGCTTCTTCGAGGCTGTCGATGTCAACCCGTCTGCTATCTTCTGAGATGCCTTCGTCGTATTGTTCTACTGCCGGGGATTCCCACATTACGTCGACAGGTAGAATAGCTTCGGAGCCGTAGACCAGGAAGTAGCGCGACTGCCCTGTCGGCTTGGTAGGTTGAGTACGAAGCCCCCAGAGTGCATTGGGTAGTTTCTTGATCCACTTGCCTCCTTTGGTGTTAGCTGCGTCGTGCAATCGCTTCTTGAGGGCGTCGAGTACCATCCTGTTGGTGCGCTCGACTTGACCGTTGGCGCGGGGGTGGGCGACTGAGACGTACCGGACGTCAATCCCGCTGTTCTCGCAGTACTCCCAGAACTGGTGGTTGTTGAAGTTGGAACCCAAGTCTGTGATGATGCGATGGGGTAGCCCGTAGCGATGCACTAGCTCATCCAAGAAGTCGAGTACTCTGTCGGCCTTTGGGCAGGTGACCGGCTTGACTTCGATCCACTTGGTGAACTTGTCGATGGCCACCAAGACTCTGTTGAATCCTCCTGGCACAGTTGGTAGAGGCCCAATCATGTCGAGCCCCCAGCAGGCAAAGGGCCAGGTTGGTGGTATGGTAACTAGCTTGTAGGCCGGGACGTGTTGCTGCTTGGCGAAGAATTGACATCCTTGGCACTTTCTGATGAGTTCTTCAGCGTCGGCCAGAGCTGTGGGCCAGTAGAAAGCTCGTCGGAAAGCCTTGCTCACCAGCGTGCGAGAAGACGCGTGGTTGCCGCAGACGCCCTTGTGGATCTCCTCCAAGATGTCCTTGCCTTCATCCCGAGGTATGCTCTTCATGAGTACTCCAGAAGTGGCACCCCGCCTGTAGAGCTTGTCTCCGACTAGTACGTAGGTCTTGGCTCGGCGGACGAGTTGTTCGGCCATGTTCTTGTCGGAGGGAACCTTCTGCTCGCGGATGTAGTCGATGAAGGGTTGTCTCCAGTCCACGTCGATCATCATGACCTCCTGACCGGACTGCGGTGGCACAGGGTCAGTGGTCGTTGCCGCCGGCTCCGAGATGGATGGCGCGTGAAGCTTGTGGACGAAGACTCCGACAGGTACTTGCGTGTGAGTAGAACCAAGCTTCGACAGGACGTCCGCTGCAACATTGTCGCGGACGACGTGGTGGAACTCGAGATCGTAGAACTTGTTCTCGAGCTTGCGGACTTCCAGACAGTAGGCGTCCATGTTCTCCTTGTTGCGATCCCAAGACTTGTTGACTTGGTTGATGACCACTGCGGAGTCGCCGTAGACTAGTAGCCGCTTGATGCCCAATGAGATTGCAAGGCGGAGCCCATGTAGTAGGGCTTCGTACTCGGCTTCATTGTTTGAGACCTTCCAGAAGATCTGCAGGACGTACTTGAGTTGTTCGCCCTTTGGAGAGATCAGGAGTACCCCTACACCTGCGCCCTCGAGCTTGAGTGAACCGTCGAAGTACATCACCCAGTGTTCTGGCCGCTCGGTTGGGGTTGGTAGCTTATTCTCCCGCCACTCTGCCATGAAGTCGACTAGTGCTTGAGACTTGATAGCGGTACGTGGCTTGAAGTCGATGTTGCGGGCGCCAAGTTCGACCACCCACTTGGAGATTCTTCCAGTAGCATCCTGATTGCGGAGTATGTCACCGAGCGGGTAGTCGGTGATGACGACAATCGAGTACTCCTGGAAGTAGTGTCGTTGCTTCCGCGAGGTGATGAGCACTGCGTAGAGTAGCTTCTGGACCGGCTGGTACCGTGCCTTGGATTCTGACAGAACCTCGCTGACGAAGTAGACTGGTCGCTGGACTGGGTAGGCGTGGCCTTCTTCCTGCCGCTCGATGATGATGGCAGTACTGACCACATGAGTAGTCACAGCGAGGTAGAGCAGTAGCTGCTCCTTTTTGCGGGGAGCCGTGAGGACCGGTGGCTTTGACAGGAAGTCTTTGAGCTGCGCCAGAGCTTGATCAGCCTTCGCGGTCCACACGAACTTCTCTTGGTGCTTGAGTAGTTTGAAGAAGGGTAATCCCCGTTCTCCAAGCTTCGAGATAAATCTGTTCAGGGCCGCCATGCACCCGGTCAGCTTCTGGACATCCTTGATGTAGGTTGGAGCTTTCATATTGGTGATGGTGGAGATCTTCTCGGGGTTGGCCTCGATGCCGCGATGGCTGATGATGAAGCCGAGTAGTTTCCCAGATGGTACGCCGAAGATGCACTTGTTGGGATTGAGCTTCCATTGGTACTCTCGTAGGGATGCGAAAGTCTCTTCAAGATCGGCGATGAGCGTATCGGAGTTTCTGGTCTTGACGACCACGTCATCCATATAGGCTTCGACATTCTTGTTGAGCTGCTTCTTGAAGCAGGCCTGGATAGCTCGCTGGTATGTAGCACCGGCGTTCTTCAACCCGAATGACATTGTCGTGTAGCAGTAGGCGCCGAACGGGGTGATGAACGCGGTCTTCTCCTGGTCTTCTTCCTTGATAGCGATCTGGTGGCACCCGGAGTAGCAGTCGAGGAAGCAGAGTAGGTCGCAGCCCGCCGTGGAGTCGATGACTTGATCAATCCGCGGCAACCCGAAGGGGTCCTTGGGGCAGTGCTTGTTGACGTCGGTGTAGTCGACGCACATCCTCTACTCGTTCGTGTTCTTTTTGCGGACAAGGACGGGGTTGGTGAGCCACTCAGGATGGAAGACTTCACGGATGAAGCCCGCCGCAAGTAGTTTGGCGAGTTCCTTCTTGATGGCATCCCGTCGGTCGTCAGCGAAACGGCGAAGGTGTTGTCGTTTGGGGGTAGCATTAGGGTCGATGTTGAGTGAGTGCTCGATCAGCCTCCTGGGCACCCCTGGCATGTCCGCTGGTTTCCACGTGAAGATGTCTCGGTTAGCCCGGAGGAAGCTGACGAGCCGTCTTCCTATTTCAGGTCGAGTCCTGCGCCGATCATGGTCGTCTTGCTGCTGTTGCCTGTCCCGAGGTCGATGGCCTTCACCTGCACTTCCTCTGACGGTTGAGGCTTGTTCGCGGTGTCGGTCTTCTCTAAAATCTCGAGTTCGGTTGGGGCAAGCTTCTTGGAGGCAGCGAAGATCTCCATCATTGCATTGGGTACTTGATTGGTAGCTGCGAGTTCCACGGCTTCGGTGTCGCAGTCGTAAGAAACCTTCAAGTCCCCTTGCAGCGTGAGTACTCCGGCAGGACTTGGCATTTTGAGTACCAAGTAGGTGTAGTGGGGGACCGCCATGAACTTGGCGAACGCTGGTCTGCCGAGAATGGCATGGTAGGAGGTTTCGAAGTCCGCAACCTCGAACTTGATGTACTCGGTGCGGTAGTTCTCCCTTGTCTCCCCGAAGGTAACTGGCAGGACCATTGAGCCCAGTGGAATAGCCACGTTACCCAGTACGATGCCATAGAAGGGCGACGCACCCTTGGTGAGCATGTCAGTGATGTCGAGCTTCATCTTCTTCAAGGTCTTGGTGAAGAGGACATTAAGTCCGCTCCCGCCGTCGATGAGTACCTTGTTGAGTTTGGAGCCCGCGACTACTGGTTTCAGGACCAGTGGGAAACGTCCCGGCTTAGAGAAGCTTGTCCATTGATCCGCGCGGGAGAAGGTAATAGGTACCTCCGACCACCTTAGAGGTGTCGGTACCGCTGGTTCAATGCTCAAGACTTCCCGTAGAGTGAGCTTTTGGGACCGCTTGGTGGGTAGTCCGCCGAACAGGACATTCACCGTCTTGTCAGGTTCCTGGAAGTCGCCATTGCCTTCGTCGACTTTTTTCTTGCCCTTCTTGTCGTGAGGAGGCCGTGGCTCGGGAATGTCCTTGAGTGCTCGCCGGAGTTGGTAGCACTGGTCAGTGGTGTGGTTGCCATCCAGATGCCACGGGCACTTCTCTTTGAGCAAGTCTCTGAAGCTGCCTGAGGTCTTCTTTCAGTTGTCCTTCGCAGGGCGCTGTATAGCCGCAACTGTGTTGTCTGGCTTGCACTTGCGGTTTGAGCTCGAGTAGTTGTTGTTGTTGCGACCCCCTTCATCCTTATTGTTGTTGTGGCCGCCCGTGTTGTTCTTGCTCTTGCCGCGAATGGAGTCGTACTTGGCGTTCGCCTTGTCCTCTTCGTCGGCCCATGACGTGATCATATCCTTGAGCTTGGTGATGAAACTTGGGCGGCGGTGACCGAAGTCTTCGAAGGTGCGACGGTGGTAGAGCCCGTCTTGGAAGAGGTCGATGACTTCTTTGTCGGTGACGTCGACTACGGTCGTGCGCTTATCGAAGAAGCGCCGCATGTACTGGCGGAGCGTCTCGCCTTGTTCTTGCTTGACCATTGCCAGGTCCATGTGGGTACCCGAGCGCCCCATGGCGCCTGCGAAGTTGCTGGTGAACTGAGCCTTCAGCTGGTCCCACTCGTCGATCGAGTTCTTTTCGAGTGACACGAGCCATGTGAGTGGAGCTTGATCCAGACAGAAAGGGAAGAAAAGGCACTTTGCGTCGTTGTTGCCACCAGCGTTTTCGATGTCCAGGGCGTAGCACCTAAGCCACTGAACTGGGTCTTGCTTCGCGTCATACTTGGAGATCACGAGAGGTTTGAATTTCTCAGGAAGAAGCAGGTTGTGAAGTCTTGCAGAGTAGGCAGGAAAGCCGTCGCTGTCGCTTGCTTCAGTAGCCTTCTTGCGGTGGATCTCGTCGATCCTGTGGCGAGCGTCGTAGCCGCCACGTGCGTTGCCGGTGGCGTGGCTATTCGCGTGGCCTCGGCCTCCGCGATCGCCGCCGCCACCAGCTCTTCTGCCGGCGCCATGGGATGAACTTCTGCCGCTGCTGCCGCCACCACCGCCGTCACAGCGACTACCTTCGGCGCCGCCGCGACTACCACCGGCGCCGCCCTGGCTGTTGCCGCCCTGTGAGGGTCCTCCAGCCGAGGCCCTAGAGCGGTTAGGGTTTGGCTGGTGTTCACCACGGACACGGTTGCGTCCGCCGTCTGCCGAGCTGCGACATGAAGTAGGCGTCTTCAGCGAGCTTGGCGATGACCTCGCCTGCGCGGATCCCCTGGGCCTGTCGTGCTATCATGGTGATAGACATGAGGCATTGCTCAGGAGTGGTGTGTACCCGGTTGGCAACTTGATCCAGAGCCTCATTGAGGTTCCGGATGGGGAAAGTTTCCCGGAGACGTCTGCGTCGATCGTTCCGCTTCCTGTTGCGGTCACGTCGGGCGTTCTTGTGATCTTGTCTTCGGTGGTCTCGTTCGGGGGTGCGTTGGCGGACAACTCATCCTCTAAGATGTCGTCGAGGTACCGGTCGGGTCGATTTTCTGAGGTCCCAGCATCTCCGGCCGCCATGAAGACTTCACGGTCGGGAGTGCAGAGACTGGAGTCAGTAGTCGCCACCTCGGTGAGGGTGTGCTCATTGTTTGGAGCCAGCGGGATCCCCTCCTGGAAGGGGAGTGTATCAAGGTAGGCGACGCAGCGTGAGTTGTCGTCCGTCAGGTCTGCAGGCTTGCGGTCGAGCCAGTAGACGAATCTGCCAGCGGGAGTAGATGTAATGACCAAGCCAGTGGCAGGGCCTGATAGCGGTTCCTCCGTGAGCTCGGACTTGGACTCGATTGGGTCCGATCCGAAGTCGAACTCGTAGGAAGAGTCCGAGTAGTAGCCGGTTGCGGTGTTGGAGTCTGAGGAGTACTCGGAGGCGATCTCCTTGCCGGCCCGGCGTGCGGTGAGAGCTTCCGCATGGGCCCTGCTAGAGTTGCAGAGGCCATATGGGAAGTGCTCGTGCAGGAGGACCGTTTCACACGATGGCTCAGGAGCCGGCTCGCATGGGACGATCCAGGGCGACGTCGAGTTCGAGTTGGAGGCGGATCCAAACTCGAAGTCGGCGACTTGGTTGCAGAGCGACAATTCGCCGAATTTTTCGACGAGTAGGCCCGTGATGACTTCGGGAAGCGTTACGAGCCCGGTCTCCGGGTCCGGGGTCATGGTGAGGTAGCGCTGGAACGATCCAGCACCGTCAGCGGTGCAGACCCAGGAGCCGAAGACGAAGGTGTCGCCGTGGTTGAAAGCGGCGGTTGGCTTGATGACGATTGAAGCCGTCGAGTTCGCCATGTGATCTTCGGCGAGATCCCCTACCTGGCGCACCAGCTGTCGGTGTTTTAGACCGGCAACCTACCAAGGGGAGTACCCGAGGTAGATGAATGTGGCCTCGCCGAGATCGGTAACTCGAAGGAGAGACACGTGGCACACAATTTAGACAGGTTCGGGTCGCGAGGTGCGTAATACCCTACATCCTGTATGTTGCGTAGCTCTGGAAGTGCATGGAGGCGAGCGAAGGGCAGACTACCACGGTAGCGGACACATAGGCAGGCGAGGTGTAAAGTGACTGTCTGTAAAGTCTATGGGTACGGAGCCCTGTGAGGATACCAAAATACCCCCAAGATGCTTCGCACAATGTGAAAAAGCGATGGTAGGTGTCGTAAAGTGTAATTGTTACGGGCCTATAAAAAGGACTCGACGGTAATGAAGTGGGGGCGATTGGAAGGCGGCTAAATTTTCTTACACTTAGTTGCTTTCGAGTTTTACATTCTTCGGTTTGGCAGTCGCGTTCCCCCATCCTTAGTCCGTTTCGACTGTTGGCCCCTCTTCGGGGAAGATTTTTATCCCAACAGTTAAGGCGCCCACCGTGTTTCGTCCCAGCCATGCCACCGAAGAAGCAACCGAAGAACCCACAACCACATCCAAATAGGGCGACCGATGATCCGTCGGAAGCAGAGAGCGAAAACCCCAGAGAGAGACGAGTACCAGATAACACAAACACGACGCGAGACATAGTCCTAAGTCCACGAAACCAAAGAGCAGGAGAAGATCAAGAGCAAGAGGCAGAAGATGTTGCTGAAGGACACTTCGAGGTCGGGCTAGTCTAGCAGACGTGGGAGTCGAAGATGAGGACATTGCTGCGTTAAGAAGAATCGAAGAAAGACTTGTTGCTAAGATGAGAGAAAGACCAATGCCAGTGAACATTCGTACAAGAGCTCAGGTGGAAGCCGCCATACTCAGGGCGAAGGAAATATAGAACGAGGACCCAGTGCAAGAGAGGGCAAGATATAATGAAATGTTGCAGCAATTCAAGAAGAAGATAATGCTATTGCAACAGTTACGGGAAGACGAAGAGCACCAAGAAGTAAGAAACAAAACATTACAGCTGCAAGAACAAATGGCAATCTTACAAGCTCAGCTGAACTCCATCCAACCACAAGAACAGACCCAGCAACCTCGCAAAGCACAGGATCACAGCAAAAAACGAAGACCGATAATTATCGATGAAGAAACTTACGAAGAAGAAGAAGAGAATGAGGAAGGCTCCATGTATTATGACTCAGAAGAAGAGGCGTATGTGGAACGTAGGCCACAAAAAAGATACAAAGATATGTTTTCATGCAAAACGAAGCCTGCTTCTCCCCTTTCGCTAGAACTTGAGAATGCTGATTGGCCGCCGAAGTTCAAGTTGCCCGCATCCCTGCCAGAGTTCGATGGCGAGTCAGACCCAAGACAATTTCTTCAGAAATACACTGTGGCAATATCTTCGGGCGGAGGAGATGAGGTAGCAATGGCAAGAGCTATGATAATGGCCCTCAAAGGCTCGGCACAGCAGTGGTACGCTTCGCTACCGAAAGGAAGCATCAGGTCATGGGAACAGCTTCGTCGAAGAATAGAGAACAACTTTCAAGGGTATCAACCCCAAGATCTCACATCAGGAGATCTTCACCTCATAAAACAAGGAGACAAAGAACCATTGCAAGAGTACATCAAGCGATTTGCCAAAGCAAGAGCTAGAGCACCTCATGTACAATCCACAACAGTAATTGACACAACAATAGATGGCCTCAAGGTAGGACCTTGCAGAGAGTATCTTGACCGAAGAAGACCGAAAATAGAGAAGCAGTTGTTTGACATAATGCAAGAATATTGCAAATCAGACAGAGGAAAACAGCGAAGAGTTGATGAATACAACAAAAGAAAAGGTCAAGCGAAGTCTCAGCTAGGGTGGGGGAGCAGGCCTCAGAGCAATCAAGGACCTTCGGCAAGGCCAAACTTTTACAATAGAAGTAATGTGAATAATGTTTCAGGAAACAACTCGCAAATGGCATCTTCGGCTGCAACAGGAGGCAGAGGTCAAAATTTGGGCAGAGGCCCACCACCACAATCTGTGTGTTCCTTGCACGGTCTTAACAAAGGGCATTGGTCATACGAATGCAGAACGCTACTTCGCAAGAAGCAGATAGAAGAAGACAAGAAGAGAACAGCACAGAGCCAGGCGAAGACAGTCAATCACACATCATCATCAGCACCTTCGATGGCTCAGAGCTCAATGCAAAACTGGCAACCTTACATCCCACAACCATGCTTCCAACAAATGCCACTACCACCTCCGCCGATGTTCAACCCAAACATGATGCAACTACAGCAGCAAAGCACTGCGTCATATCAGCCAAAACCAGAGCCTGCTCATCAGGCACCTTCACAAGCAAATCAGAACAGAGAAGATGAAGATCGTTACCTTCGCGCGTGCGGCAGGGGCTGCAGCCTCAGAACTTCCTTGGCCAGCTTTCTTCGATGCTCGCTTCGCTTGAGCTTCGCGACAAGCAATAGTAACAGAGCGATCACCAGCATGAATGCCGAAGAAAAAGAAGAGACGATTGTCTCGAGTGCCACCAAGGCGTTCTTGGATTTCAGCATCTTCCTTCGAAGAAATAGGCCCAAGAATTTCGTTCGCTCGAGCTTCAATTTCAGCAACGTTGATAGCTGTAATGGGAGATGCAAACAAGTATCAGTAAAATAAAAATATACATAAACAAGAAAATTAAATGAAGAGAAGTAAGAAACAACAAAGAAGAAAGAGAGAGGTGAGCATCATTCTTCGTCAAGCCGAAACTCCTAGCGAACTCAGGAATCTTTATCACCGAGGAGAAGTCGCTCCAGGTGACGACAGACCATCCAGCACGAACAGGAAATATCTTCGCGCCAATGTATTCTTCTACCAGGTCACGGGTAGCATAAGTCTTCGCCAACTCCTGGAAAGCAGTGAGGAAAAGACGATCCGCATCTCCATCTTCGTAAGCAGTGCCAACACCCTTGGGCAGGGGCTCAAATTGTGTACACACAAGAGGGAGCGCTTCGTCGTCAACAGTGTAATAAAACCAATAATGGTTCCAGTTTTCATCCCACTTGTTCTTGTAGGCGACGACAGGAACATCAATGTCACCACGATACTTGAAGTTCATAGAGGCAAACTGGGCCTCTTCGCGAACAAGTGCACCATCAACAAGATGTTCTATCTTCAGAGGTTGGTGATGAACAGTATGAACTTTGACAAAGTTCGCAGTGGTAGGACTAACAGACATTGTCTTGCTGGCCCACATATAAACACTAAGCCGAAGAATGGCATTAGGGGTGAGGTGATGAAGATACATCCCGAAATTCTGAAGAATGGAGATGACAGCTCCGTCGAGAGGAAAACGAAGTCCAGGAGTAAATAGATCCCGAAAAACAACCACCTCTTTGGGGCGAGGAGTAGGAGTAGTCTCTGAACCAGGAGCTCGACCCTTTCCTTCCTTGATAAAACCAGAAGTGACAAACTCCGCAACATGCACTTCAGAAACCTTGCTCTGCCCGAAGACAAAGGTGGGAGGCGCTTTGTCAGCCTTGGGCGCCATAGATGTGAAGAAACGGGGAAGCTAAAGTGGAAACTACACACAAATAAAAGAAAATAAGAAACAAACAAATGCGAAGAGGCGAAAAGAAAGAAGAGAGTAGAAGAAGCTTACGAAAAGAAGAATATGAAGGGAGCGAAGAAGATCTTAGCTTTCACGAAGTCACAGGAAACCCTTAGCTCTCGCGAAGGCAAAGGTAAACTGGCAAAGATTTCACCGCGGTGAAAACAACCTCAGGTGGGAGGTAGGTCTTTATATAGGTGGCCAAAGACGGGAATCTCGGAGATCCTGTAGCGAAAGACGTGGCAAAAATCTAGGAGTCCCGTTAGGACGTGGCAAAAATCACGGAGCTTCACGGATAAACATGCAAAATAGTAAAAAAGAATTTGAAAATAATTAACAATAATAATAAAAATAAGAAAAAAGAAGGAGAAGAGAAGAAGTTTTATGCAAAGACGAGCCGAAGAGGGGAGGCGCTTTGGAGCGAAACATTTCCGCCGGTAACGAAGAAGGATTGCTAGTTCGGCTCGTCTTTGGTTGAAACCCTCACTAGCAAGGGGCTGAATGTTGGGGAAAATATTTCGCAACTAACCCCCCCCCCCCCTTATCTTCGGCTCAACGAGGAAAATTGGGAAACGTATCTACTTTTACTTGTGTTATTTCAAGAGATGATTGCGGGTCAGCTGGAGAAGATCAAGCAAGGCTTGGGATCTTCATTTGGCGAGGGCCGGGTCCGTCGAGCGAAGAGCCAAATGAAGCTGGAAGTCTTCACTTTGAGAGTGCGAGACCCGCGCGCGAAGATACAAGGGCAAAGTTGCCGCGAAGTCGAGGCAAGGTTTGACGAAGATGCGACGCGAAGAAGAACGGCCAGGGAGGAGGCGCATGATCTTCAGAAAAGTAATCATCATTCTATCTTCGGGCGGCGATGGTGAAAATGCAGGTAGTGATCAAGAGAAGGCCCGCGAAGGAGAAAGCTTCGGCATGAATTTCGCAAAGTGCATGGAGGCGAGCGAAGGGCGGACTGCCACGGTAGCGGACACATAGGCAGGCGAGGTGTAAAGTGACTGTCTGTAAAGTCTATGGGTACAGAGCCCTGTGAGGTTACCAAAATACCCCCAAGATGCTTCGCACACTGTGAAAAAGCGATGGTAGGTGTCGTAAAGTGTAATTGTTACGGGCCAATAAAAAGGACTCGACGGTAATGAAGTGGGGGCGATTGGAAGGCGGCTAAATTTTCTTACACTTAGTTGCTTTCGAGTTTTACATTCTTCGGTTTGGCAGTCGCGTTCCCCCATCCTTAGTCTGTTTCGACTGTTGGCCCCTCTTCGGGGAAGATTTTTATCCCAACACTTCTTTTTGCCCCTTTCTCAGATTGCGTCTCTACAACTATCAGTTCTCAAAGCTGCCAAGGGTTGAATCTGGTATTGGATTCAAATGACATCTAGTCTTATTCCTGGGGATCTGATATTTTCTCTAGTCACAAGGCTTACCTCTGCATTCAGGGTTCACATCCAGCTTCTCCCCTCTTCAAATGGCAATGGAATTCAAGAGCCCAGAATAAGCACAAGTTCTTTTTTTGGCTTCTACTCAGAGACAGACTGAATATACTAGGGATTTGCTACATCGAAAGAACATGTTTTTGCATTCCTACTCATGTGTTCCTTGTGCCAGCAGTGTGGAAGAAGATGTTAGGCATATGTTCTTCTCTTGCCCATTTAGTGATGCCTGTTGGACCTACCTTGGGGTTATTTGGGATCTCTCTCTGGATTTTCAGTCAATGGTGCTTCATGCAAGGCTCTATTTTAATGCAGCCTTTTTCAGAGAACCAAGATTTTTTTTGTTATAGGCTCTGGATACCAAAGCTTGCCTTTTATCTTTTTGTTATATGCTCTAGCAACTCGTCTTTTATCTTTTTCAATCTTCTTCAAAGCTTCTAATCGCTTATCGACCATTTCATCAATATGTCTCAATACCAAGATTTTTTTTGAGGGTCAACGGGGGAGAGTATCCCCACCTGCTTTCATTAGAAGCTTTTTGGCAAGCCAAAAGACAGTTACATCTTACATTTTCAGCATTTTGCTAGGAAAAAAAGGGGGTGACCAAGTTCTTCTAGTGGCGTTTACATGGATGTAAGCCTACTACACTAGGAACCAACTATTTCATGATCTACAATAGGCCACCATTCGCTCCACAGATGGGTGTCATCCTTGCATGAAACCCAGAAGCGGGAGATGGATGGGGACGCACGGTCGAAGATGACATCGTTCTGGTGTTTCCACAGATGCCAACACCAAGATTATTTTGTTTTGCAAGTCTATATGCGCCTAGATTCACCTCAATGATTAAAACAACCTCTTGACCATACACAAGTTCATAAGTAGTAACTTTGATAGCGCCATGTCTAGAAATACGATGAGCCCATAAAAGTAACGAGTAACATCTTCTTATATCTATGCATCCCACACAACACTAACGATGTTGGATTTCCACAAGCAATGCTTAAAAGAACAATACTTTTTTAATGAAAATAATGCATATATGTGCAAAGCTGACAAATTATTTGATGGCACATGCCTCACTCCTAGATATTCATAATTGTTGATGCCATCCTTCACTTGTGTATCATATTAGAGGGGAATATGCTTGACGAATTGGCTCTTCAAGGTCTTTTTAAGTTCCTTGCTGTTTGTATAGCCATCTATCTGGTCGAAGAAAATAATCATGATGCTCATTGCAAAGTTTGTGACTCGTTGTAGAACTGGAAGTAGAGCATGATGCTCAAAGCCTGCATGATTTAGTGTTTTCCATGCATCGTCAACAAAGGAACCGATCTTGGCCAGGGCAACCTCGCCGGTGACATTGTGCTCCTTCATGTAGCACTCCACAGATGTAGCTACATCCATTTTGTTCCTTCCTCTCTGTGAATAAGATGTAGCTAATTAGTTGAAAATGCTAGTAATTCTACTTGTGAATATTGAACTAGTTGAAGTCATTGTACAACGCTGTCATGGCACATTCACTTTGAAGAAACCACATGTTGGTTAAATAAAAGATTCTTTAGACATAAACATGTCCCAAAACAAATCATGAAATGAATTAATGAAACATATTTCACTTGAAACTAATTAATCCCTGTAGTCTATATGATAGCTTCGATCACATATTATACCAAGGTTGACAGGGATGACCATTTGGGATAATGAACTTTCTACAATCAACCATTCCAAGTAACCAATGGATGAAAGTAGAAAAATATTAGGATGAACTCTATTGTAGTAGCGGTCTCGGCTAACCCCACATTTGGATCTGCATGGTCCCTCAAGGGAGACACTACCTCTATGAGGAAAAGATGTGGATAACCAATAATCAAGCTCTCCCCGTTGAATGTTATCATGGTGAAGCTCTTCATAATATTTCATTATAAGTTTTCTCTAGTTTTGAAAGAGAGATAAGTGACTTCTCTATTTCCTACATGTTGTATATAATATGCCTATAGAGCACCTCTCCTTAATGTCAAGTTGCTTTAATTTATACCCTGTAGAATTTTTTCCAGTACCCTCAACCAACTTTTAGTAAATAATCTACCTTAAAATCTGCCATGTCATCCATAAAGCGTGACACCTCTGCACATGCTCTTATGGCATCATTGTTACAAAGGGTCCAATCAAATACCTCCTTGGTTGCAACATCTCCCATGCCCACAAGCATCCCCGTGCACATCAATTGACCACCTGCTGATATGGTGGATACATTCACACATGATCATTGAAACTTGGTATGTAATCATGATGAGACCATTCCGCTTCTTGGAGATAACTTTTGGATATAAGCTGAAATTGGATGTGCATAATATAAAAAAGTGCATTGTATTAGTATTTAATGAAGAAGAATCATATAGAGGTAGACTGAGCGTTGGCTCAATGGTGAGCCCTCCAGGTGTGGAGGCTAGCTGCACAGGCTCTAGCAAGGTGCACTGCACCGGTTTAAAGTTTTCTGAAAGGCTGGGGGCATAAGCAAGCCCTTCTTCCAAAAAAAGAAGAAGAATCATAGATCTGAAAAACTTTAATCTTGATGAACAAACGAGTTACATCTTTTACTTTATTTTCCTTTTTTGGCAAACAAAAGAAGCAACATCTGTTTCCACCTCCTCAATAGCTCCATGTTGGATGTTATATCTTTTCAAATTTTACAATGAATAATTGTGCATTTTTCTTTCAATAATGATTTGTGTAAGCATTTTTATGATTTCCGCATTAGGCACACAAGGATATCTTCATCGCCATTATGATTCCAAAAAAAAGGGAAGACAAAGAGTAAGAGTTGTTAGCAAAAAGGGGATTATAGTTACTACATACCCCTTTTCTAACATAAGCAATGCGGTACTTCTCATGTGGTTCCAACTCATCCTCAAATTCCTTGAAGTTTCTTAACACCTCGAGAAATAATTTCTTCATGTATTCAGGTAGAAGGGAAATATCACTCTCATCCCATCTGCATGTATAACCGCCAAGCATTTAGGCCACTGATGGACATTTATTCTCATTAATTTTCATTATCAAATTGATTAGTTCACACCATCTTATTCTTATCTATGTTTTGTTCTTTAGGTGAAGGGTAAGCAAAAAAAACTGAACCACCTTTCTATAGCCTTGGTCAGCACCCGACTCTCCTCCAAAGTAGCATGATCATCATATGTGTCATCTAACAAAAATGTTAGCATGAATAATCTGACAAGGATCATCCATGCACGAGCATGCTCTTGCTCGTAGTACACACTCAGGGCCGGCTCTACAATTTCAAAGACCCTTGGGCAAGCAAGAAGAAAGGGCCCGTTGACGTAGCATAATATATAATATGAGTAAAAAAATAACTTTGCAGTTCACGTATAGCAGTCTAGTTCATGAAATATAACAATAGTGTCAAAAATAAAAAATACAAAATACCAACCATTACAGTTAAAAAATACAAAATACCAACCATTACAGTTATCTTAAATAATATGTAGTGCTTATGCTTCTTAGGTAACATCTATCATATTCAAATAAAAAGAACTCGAAATTTATAACCCTTGTAATTATTTTGGGAAAAATTTAAACCCAAGGAGTGGTGTTGTTGATCCTTACCGTGACTCCGTGAGGACCGAGGAGAAAATTGAATTGCCCTGCTCGCCGGTGGCCGCAGGGCTGGGTCGCGTCGCAGTGAATCGCGAGGAAAACTGAAACGTCGAGCGTTAGGGCGTGCAGTGCCGGCGGCTGAAACGCACGTCGTGGACTAGTACTCGTGGCTGAACCTAAATTCCTAGAAGCTGGAACGTCTTGACCTCTTGGGCTGGTTAACTGGTTTGTTAATTACTACTATAAGCCTACTAATTAGTATATGGTCTTGGGCCCCCCAGCTCCATGGGCCCACGGCCGTCGCCCTGCCTGCCCTCCCCCTAGAGCCGGCCCTGTACACACTATAAGCCCAAAAGTAACACTCAACGATCCGATCTCTCACATATTCTAGTTGAATGTCTTCAAAAAGATCCTTCCACCACCTGTATAAGTTAAGTAGGTATATTTACAATTACTAGCCAAAAGACTTTGAAGTTATCATATTTAAACCCTTGTGATATCTATGAATATTTTTGTTCACAAAGAAATAGTGTGTGAATATTTGTCTTACACGTTCATTTCATGGTATCATGAATTTTACTTGCCTTTGTACACATTTAATATGTACCAGTCACGTCGAAGTTGTCACTTATAGTACTGTAAGAATTTGATACCCTCGTTATGCACAGCCGCCCCCCCCCCCTCAGATCTAGAAAGGATATTGCGAGTATGACACAAGCTTGCACCGTATCAAGAACAATGTATTTGAATCTCGTAAAAAACTCTAGATGATGGCAATGAAGCAACAACCACAAGAGAATAGTATTTTGGCAAAGCCTACCCACACATTATTTAAGCACACAAATCTAAAAGAGTACTAGTGATTGTCGCTCCCTCATGACCCTCTAGGATTCTCAGATTATTGACCTATACAAGAATTAATCTAGTGTTATCCCTCTTGAGCATTCTTAATTGCCTCTCACAAGCCTTGGATGAGACCTTGTGTTTTCCTTTGGCTTGATTGACTCCTAGAGGCTCCACTCCCTTGTTTATATATCCCCTCCAAGGCCCCCATCCATGCAAGTACGAGTCCACCTAGTAGGATTCAAAGCTCAAGTCCTAGTAGAACTACACATCCTCATAGCACACCCATATTGAGTCCTAATCCAACTAGGATTTCAGTCACCATACAACATATACCATGTCTAATATACTTACTTAGAAATTGTCTTGAGTTCCTTTTGGTGAAGACGCTGCAATAGGTTGAAATCTAGCTTGGCAAGCTCCAATAATAAGGATGTGTTGTACCTTTTCTCTACATTGTACTCCGGGATATAAGAGACTACTTCTATCCTCTTTAAGGTCCTTGGTAATGGTATTTTAAGGGCACGCTCAACTTGCTCTGCTAAAGGGGATTTGAGGCTACTTTTCATCAATTCCAGATGGTGCCTTGCAAATAGAAGGGCTTCTTCAAGTGCACCCTCATTGTGAGTTAAAAGATTAGCTGCGTTGTATAAACTTAACAAGCCCTTCGGGTCATTAGTTATGTCATTGGTAAAGTGCCCATCTTCGTGCTTGAATTTGTCAAATTCACCTATGCAGTAAATATAAGTTATATTATTGTTATAAGAAGCATTTAATTATTCATAAATTAAATCACATTGGTGTGCCATCATACCTGCCGAAACCCATAACCCATGCTGCCTAAGCAAGCGAAAACGAAGGGCAACCTCATGAAGGCTTGAGCTTTTGAATTGATCCCTATGGATGCTGCTTAAGGTGGTGGCTATTTGTTCCTTGAAATGGTGATCTATCCCCAAATGTTGCAGAACATCTACCAGGTCCATTTTTTCCGCAACAGTATTGCAAGCCTCAAATAGACCACTTACTTCCCCTTTCAGATGATTGACTTTCTCTAACATCTTTTCATCTGAAATCTGCCATTATGAAAGGATGGAGACGAGAGATCACTTGTCAGTTTTGGTACACAATCATAAATTAAGGTGTTAGTTGAGCATTTTTGTGGTAACTCATGTCTACTTTATAGCTATAATAAAATAGTTACATAAATCTTGGAATTTTGGAAAGAAATAGGAAGACTACATATTATTGTTTTTTTCAAAAAAGAAAAGAGAGTATCGTGGCATGTTTTCCAGCAAATAGCTCTACAAATTCAACTAAGAGAAATTTTAGAGTCCTTGAAATTAATGAGAGCCGTCTATCCATTGAAATCTAATGAGGAAGCACCCGAAAGTATCTAAAAGGAAGTACTAGGAAGTACTAATTTGGTAGGACCAAGTACCAAAATGTAGGTCCAACAACCGTAATAAAGCCCACTACTCTAAGGGGGGGAAAGAAGTATTTGATCCCTTTGGATGTCTCATTCTCTTGACCTAAGTCAAACTATTTTAAGTTTGACCAACTTTACAAGAAAGAGTGCCAATGTTTATAACTCTAAATATGTATACTATGAAACTATATTTCATAATGAATATAATGAAATTTGTTTGACATCAAAACCATTGATATATTTTAAATATAAATTTGGTCAAATCTACGATGGTTTGACTTAGGACAAACATAAGTGAACACTTATTTTCAGACGGATGGAGTATCTAACAATTAAGGGAAGTCGCAAGTGCAACAATATGGAATTAGGCTTGGCTACGGAATAAAGCAAGCAATGTGCCTGTAAAACGATGATACAAATTAATTGCTACGAAAACATGCCTGCAGCGGCTCAGGGATGTAATTGATGAAGAAATCACCCCATACACTTGGGTTAATCGCAGGTGCTGCCTTCCAACAAGATGTGGCCGCGCTTGTAAGTGCCATTTGCTATAGCCGAATGTAAGTGGCTGTGTGTCTGCAGCCGGTGATCAGTAGGAATGTAGGATCCATTAATTTATAGGCAAGCCGTGGCAATGGCAAACCCCACGTAGCACCCAATGCAAGGTTTCGTGTTCTTCTCGTGTTATTTTTTTCAGTTTCGTGCTTCTGATTCGAGGCCTCGTCGCCATTATGGTCTGCTTTGCCCGGGCACGTGAGCACGTGGGGGAGTGCACGTGACAGCGACATGATGATGCGTCGTCGATGTTGATGTGAAGGTATTGATGTCGACGTTCATCAAATTTTGGATCGTACGTTTACCTAACAATTAGGATAATGCGAGCGCTCTTGCCAAGTTACTTCGGGGATGATGCATCTGAAGAGGCTCGCCTCCACCCCTTTTTCCTCCTCTTCCTATTTCCCTCTCCCACCACCTAGCAACCTCCCCGGTTGGCGGTTGCCGCACCGTCCACCCTCCGTCCACTTCCCACCCCTTCCCTCTCCTCTTCTTCCTCCTCTGTGCTCCCGCCGTCAACCAGCCTTCTTGTTGGCCGGCGGTTGTCGCGCCGCTGCATCTTCCACCCTCCATCCGCCGCCCACCTTCTTCCTTTCCCTCTTCTTCCTCCTGCGCGCCTCCACCGCCAACCACCGCCCACCCGGATGTCCTCCCCTGCCCAGCCAGCTGGGCTCACACACCGTCTCGCGTCCGCCACCAGCCAACCCGCCACCTCTGTCGGGCATCCACCACCGCCGAACTTCAACCTATAGACAGTGGCCATTAGAGCCTCTGCACGCACCCATATTTCTCATTATTTTCTGAATTTCATTTAAATAACATGTATCATCTTAGATATAGTTAGACAATGCATGGGTAACTTACATTAAAGTGATATTTGTTTTTTTAAAACATGATATTTGAATTTTATCTCGGTAGCAACGCACGCACACAAATCTGCAGGGGTGGGTATTCGGTTTTAACCGACATTTCGGTTCGGTTTTTCGGTGATGAAAAAGTTCGGTTTTGGCGAATGAAAGAACCGATCGGTGGAAGAAAAAATCAAAAACCGACGAATTCGGCTTTGGTTTTTTCGGTTCGGTTTTCGGTGTACACCGAACTCCACCAAAGTTCGTAGAACACAACAGAGATTTCAGTAGTTCAAGCGCAAAAAAAAGTACCGCAGGGAGCGGCGTTGCCTGTGCTGCCGATGCGGCCGTCGCTCGCCTGCGCTGCCTCTGCTGCATGCCTTGCCGCTCGCTCGCGCCGCCAATCTCCATGCCTGGGCGCTCGCCCACACCACCATGGCCGCTCGCCCGCTCGTCTTGTCGCGTGCCGTTGCCGTGTCTTGCTGCGCACCAGCACCTTGGAAGCTATGCGGCATGCTGACACCCCACGCACTCCACGCTGGCTGGACGAGGCTCGCTGCGCCGTCGCGGAACCCCGGCCCCCGCCGCCGCCACCAGCCGCTCGTCCGTCTCCCCACCGCAGGCAACAACCTGTGCAAAAGGAAGGGATAAGGTTAGGTCCGTGTGGTTGTGGCCTAGGGTTCATTGTGGGCTAGTATTTTGGGTTGTACAATTTGTTGGGCCGAGTGATTAAGGATGGGTCCAAAGCATATTTACACTACGGGCTGCATTTCATTCAGGGCCTTTCGTGGTGTTGGACGGTTTGGTGGTTGCCGCTTGCCAGAGTTCGGTTGTTCGGCTGTTCGGTGTTCTGGGAGCTGAAAACCGAAGCCAAAACCGATGACCGAGATTCACAAAATTAAAAACCGAAACCTCGGTTTAAAAAAGCCCACCTCTACAAATCTGGTGCCGGAGAAATTAAGAACGTGTGACCCAAGCCACGCAGGTCGCCGGCGAGGCCATGGCGAACCCGCGCCTGCGCACCGTGGCGCCGCCGAGACGTTGACGCTGGCGCCGAACTTCGTCAGGGGCGGGCGCGCCATGCGGAGCGAGACCATTGACCGCAAGACGGTGGTGGAGGTGAGGTGTAGCCCGACGACGTGGACCGTCCCCGAGCGGCGCCGCGGCGAGGTGGTGGAGCTCAGGTGTGTTCCGTTACCTCAGCCTGCGAGCATGTGCGGCTGGCAAGCTGGATGGCAAGGATATGCGCAAGGACAACCTGCATCCACCACGGCAACATCGCGTACTGGCGAACGAGGGCGCGACGGAGGCGAAGGTGGTGGAGGCGGCGGCGCAGGGGAACGTGCACTGGTGCACAAGCTCATCTCGGCAGTCGGCAGTCGGCACGCAGGTCGGGGTCGGGAGCAACACCTACACCCATCAAACCCGAGCAGAGTGTTGTGTGTAGTTGTTGATTTAATTGTCCCGTTAATTTTCTGTCACCATTCTCGTTTTATGATTCATCGAACACATGTCAGATTCTGAAAAGTTGGGCATCCAAAACTTGGAAAATCAGCGGGGTGCTGAATCCTGGTGCTGTCTGTTAACGAAAACCACTGCATAGTGCATATCACATATGCTTGAAATCAGAGCAGAGCATCATACTGAATCGACAACATAAACGAAAAATGCCCACCTGAAATTCATTACATCTCATGAAAATATAAATAATACTAAAGCACTTTGATTACTAGGTAGTAGTACTATAGTAGTTACATCTTGGCAACATTATATTCTGAAATCTGACCCTGCTCATATGAAAAGTGTTTGATCCTGATGGTAAAGCGCAGAAACTTCAGAAGGCTCCCAGGACTTGTGACACCCTAAGAAACACATATTCAGGTATCTTTTTTGCATAAGACTACAACACTCTAACAATTTGAGACTCCATTTTTCATAGAACGCTTCCTCCTCACAGCTCTAGTTTTTGGCCCTTCAGTCTCGCAAGTGTAGACATAGCTGTAGTAAGGAGGTATCCTAGACCTCCATGCTAGGACCTCAAAGTTCCCATGAGGCTTCCTTCACTCTCCCACATAGTACATCTTGGAACTTCATCTTTGGAATCTCCTCTTCCGAAGTGTGTTGACAACACCGATGATAAAACACAATATTTTGAGATGTCGTAATCATTCTCCCAAATGGTACAGCTCTATTTTGGTTTGGACTATCAAATGGATTTCCACCAAATTGGGAGACAAGCTTTTGAGAATACCGTCTCAAGAAGGCAAGAAACTCGTACCAAAATTTGATGTCGAAGTTATCCTGTAGCAAATGAGCAATAATGTTTGCAGTAAGGTAGCACCTTCTCAGTGCCTTAGCTATTTCCATGGCTATGTATGTGAGCCTTGGGTGCATGTCAGGATCCATACTTCCGAAAGTAAGCGTCTTGAAGAAATACTAGTATGCCTCCTGGGAGAGGAACTTTAGAGTCAAAGCCCGGGTTGTTCCAAACTTTATAATACTGTCAGACCGGCTTGTAACTATGATTTTACTACCTCTTGGTGCATACTTTTTGGAAGTAAAATACAACCTACCCCATGCCTCTTCATTAAGATCCCCAATTAACTCGATAACAACTAGCAGTCTTCCCTCCAAGTTTGATCCAGACACACGATTTGGTTTTCTTAGTTCACATTCACCTCTAAAAGTAGCTAGCTCATCATCTGTGAAACCCTGGATGTCGAAGAACAAGATTTCTGAGAAACGTCCACGCACTCTTTCATCCTTGCAAACATGAGTGACAAGGGTGCTCTTGCCAGCATAGCTTGGTCCAACAATTGGCAGAACCTCCAATTCTTCATCAGCGCCATGAGGCTGTATGTGCAACAAGAAGTTGATGACTAGTTGTGCTTCCATCTGGCGGCCAAACATGCAGTTGCCCAGTTGGAGATGCATGCTATAAGGCTGACGGTACAGGCGAGGGTAGCTCGTCAAGAACAGGACGAGCTCATTCACATCAAGGATCATGGATCTCAACTTGGTAAGCCTCTCTTGCAGTTCTTTCAAAGTGGGAGCACCTCTGCTGGAGAGACAAAGACGCTTTGCAGAATTTACTATGGACAGAGATGAACTCACAGACTGATCTTTGGCGTCCTCCTCATCATTAGGTTGGTATCTCAAGCTGTCGAGCGCATAATGGCCCCGGTGCATAGCATCTCTGAGCATGTTCAGCTGAAGGAGCATGGCTTGGTTTGTGATGTCCCGCCCCATGGCCTCATCGACGATGACCTGTGCCCGGATTACAGCCATCTGCAGATTTTCCTCCATGTGTGTGCTGGCAGCTTGGAGCACTTGTTGATGATGAAATTTATGCATCTAGATGTCAGGTCACCCAACACTACAGAAAGGAAAGTTTCCATTTGGGATCTGTCCTCAGGAAGACAACACACCAGATGTGCAAGACAACAAGCAGCAGTTTTGATGTTTCTCTCTGTGGTCTATGTTTCTTATAAAAGCTCCCAAAGGACCGAGGACAAATAAGAACAACCAAGACCAAGGTGAAGGGTTAAACTGAGGAAGTCATTAAGGCTGACCAAGCTCACAAATAAATAAACCTGAAAATTAACATGACCGAGCACACGCAACTAATTAACTGAAGATCTGATTCGAGTCCTTCCTGGACTAATGAATGGAAGGCTGCTCATTTTCCTAAGAGCACGAGGTTCTTCTTGCAACAAGAAGTGGACAACTTTCATTAAGAAAAAAAGAAGTGCACAACTTGCTGTTGCGTGTTTGGACCAAACCAAATCTGAACACCTAGATTCTATTACTGTCGTGTTTGTACTATTATATAGTTGTTCCAGAACGAGAAAATTAGGATCTTTCAACACATATGCTTGACAACTCTTTTCTGAAAAAAAACATATGCTTGACAACTAAGTCAAGTCAAGCAGCCATTTATTCTGACCTCCATATGACAGCAAACAAGTTAACTTTCCTGTGTATCCTAGGCGCTCAAACATAGGATATATTTTATTTTAGTTTACTAGTCTGCAACGGAGACTTTACCCTGGAAAAAAGATAGAAATCAATCAGTATTGTTCTTTGAATGCAAGCACGCATGGGCCCTCTACACCTCCCTGCCAACGCGGACCAAGGACACCTCCCTTGCCATTGCGCACGAGCAACGCCACCAACCAACCGTCGCCACTACCTGACCAAGACGGCCCTCAAATGCGACGCCTCCAAGGAAGGCACGACGCCAATGGCACCGCTGTCGCACGTCCAGAGATGGACAGGGTTCACACCCTCGAGAGCCCCATGCGATAAGGGACATGATGCCTCACAATGGTACCCCCAACAGGTAACGCGACGCCACAAGGGCGTCACCACCATCACCACTGACAGAGACGTCAGTGAAGGCTTACGCTTGACCCAGCACCATATCTACCACATGTTCTTTACCAAGCCAATAGCCCCCTCCTCCTCACCTCCGCATCGCCTCCACCGGAAAAACTTGGCACCGCCTGAAGCACCACCACGGCGCCACCAACAAGTACCAGCCAGCCTCCAGCCCCACCACCAAGGCAGCCCCGGACCAACATCAATGTCGAGAAGCACCAGCCGTCTGACCGCAGAGCCCTTCACCCGTGCTGCCTTCGGCCAACTGCGGCCGACCACAACCAGTCACAGCCACGACCGTCCCGGCCAGCCGCGGTCGCCATGTCTCGCCGCGCACCACAACCGCCCAGGCCAGCCGCGGCCGAGCCACGACCAGCCACACGGCCGCCACAGCCGGCCTCACGGCCGCCACCCGTAGCCACATGGCCGCTGTGGCCAGCCCCTTACGCCCCACACCTGCCGCCAACACCGGCCGCCACGTCCGCCGACGACTTGCGCCTGCCGCCGCCAGTGCCGTCCGTGCCAGCTGCCGCCATCGCCGCCGCCTCCAACGTCGGCAGCCTCCACCCCCCACACACATCTCCGCGCCTCCCGTCGCACGGCCACCAGATCTGGCCGGAGCAACGCCAGATCTGGTGGCTCCCGCCGCCACCGCCGCGCATCTTAGAATCTTATCTCTGGAACCTCCTCTTCCGAAGAGATTTGGTACTGACGTTCAAGAACAAGATCTTCATAGCACTTAGTGTTTGCAATGTTCAACAATACTCTCTACTGTTTGGGAATTAAGAGAAACTCCAACAACCTCTTTATCCTATTTTGGATCGGTAAAAAATGGAAAAGGAAGCTTCGAAATCGCTTCCAACAGCCTCGCTAAACAAACCATTGTTAACCCCCTCGCAAAAAACAGTCGGCCGCCCGTCAAAGATAGAAGCCCTCTCCCGCTCGGTATCCCTCCTGTCGCGCCCACAATCTAGGCCTCCCGCGTCACACCAATCAATTTTCCTGTGCCTTTGCCCACTCGTCACCGCAGCACCGGCTGCCTTCCTCGTCGTCGCGGGCCTTCCAGCGCACATGCCTGGGCGAGGATGAGAACGGCCGAGCTGGGGAAACGAGAGATCAGGGAAAGGGGATGATGCGAGATGGCTCACCGGCGGCAGGGAGAGACGGAGACAGTCGGATTCGACCTGGCGGCGGAAGGTGAACGGTGATGGATGAGAAGCAACCGACAGCGGCGCTCCGTCGGCTTGCTTGGCGACGACGCTTGGTGCGGCGGTGTTCCGGTGACAGAGAGATGCCAGACACCGCCGGCGGACCTTCGTCTCGGTGAGGAGGTGCTCCAAGTGCCGTTGTCTTGGCCGGGTTGCTCAGCTCGCGACGAATCGTGCCGCCAGCCGGAGCTCCCCGTGGCGCCGAGGAGAGGCGGAGCTCGGGCAGTGTCGGGGGAAGGAGGAGGTCGGGAGAGGCGGAGCTCGGGTGGCGCCGGGAGAGGCAGCGATCGAGCAGTGCCGGGGGGAGGAGGAGGTCGGCGGCACGCCGCCGCCCCCATTAACGTCGTCCTGGAGGGGGCCGGCGGAGAGTGGGGCTGAGCGTGGACCTGGCGGAGGGGATGGATAAGGTTGGAGTGGGTGGGGGTGGGTAATAAGAATGACATGTGGGCTCTAGTTATTATAAAGAGTTCAGTTTCAAGAGTCTGTTGGATCGAATTATAAAGTCTTCTACTTTTACAAGAGGCTAAAAACTCCAATTTTTGCTAACAAAAATAAAGAGGCTATTCGAGTTGCTTTAAGATCGCCCTATGGGCAAAGCCAATTGCGAAAAAAAGAGTCGTTCCGCGCGTGGGAGGGAGTTTTGGTCGTAGTTACCCCTGCATGCCGAGTAATTAATGCCGCCACGCGCCTCGCCTTGCAAAATCGAGGTGAAATGCCAAAAAGGTGCAGCCTTGCAGAATCAAACCCGAGATGTCCTCGGGAAGAACCGCACTAACCAATCAGCCCACATGCGTGTTCATGTCAAGGTTGGATACATTGCCTATTTAATAATGGCAAACAGGAAAACTTCATCCTAATTAATCACTCTTTGGTATTAACAATCTTGTCCTAAACGACTTTTTATCAAACCGGAGGGAGTAGGGTAGCTCGTCAAGAACAGGACGAGCTCATTCACATCAAGGATCATGAGGCTTTGCCTAGTGAGCCATCACCATTTATGATCAGCCGTGACCCCTCTTCTTCTTGATTGATAGATACATGAGGTCAGCTGTTTCAAAGGAGGAGAGCATAAACTGCATGCTGCCACTGCCTGTTGGTCAAGAGGGGCAAGAGACTAGCGTAGCCTCCTGTGTCAGGACGTTAAGGGACTGGGTTCTCTTTATGATACTCCCGGTCGATGACTCCCTCGGTGCTAGCAAGAGGCCACCGTAGGGGTTCGAACCCAGGTCTCTAGCATGAGCTCACGCTCAGCTGACTAGCCGAGCCAACTAGTGACAGACGCGAAACGGTAGGCTGGGGGGGTGGGGGGGGCTCTCTTCTTTTTCTTCCCTCTTTTTTCCTCCTCCTTCTCCCCTCTTATTTCCATGGAGTTCTAGCGGTAGGGGGCTTGAGCCCCACCCATCCCACCGTCAGATCCGTCCCTGGAGCCTACACCCCCTCCCTACTACCTGTTAGTTCATCTCACCATAGAGCAGACATGGGGCTCCGTCCTCGGGAACATCTTGGAAAACTGAAATATAGTGGTTACTAGTTGAGACGATTTTCATGCTGCAAGTCCCTGAAGAAAACAAGTAAAAAGATCATAGCGTAGCAAGCATCATACTTCATACCGAATTGACTGTTGCCAAATAAATAATCCTGAAAGTTAACATGACCGAGCACATGCAACTAACTGAAGATACGATTCTGGCTCTTCCTGGACTACGGAATGGCGGATTGCACAATTTCCTAACAGCTCCGCCGCCGGCCGCGCACGAGCTCCGCCCGCCATGGACTCCGCCGCCGCCGCTGTCACGAGCTCTGGACGCGAGGACAGGAGAGAGACGGAGGGAAACGGGAGGGAGACGGCAGAGCACGAACCGGATCGGAGCGGCTCCGTTCCTCGAATTCTGAGGGACGGAGCCAACCCGCATATTGGGGGTATATTCTCCCGGGAGCCACTCCACTCCTGCCGCTCCCCATCCAAACAGCCGCGGGAGCGGAGCGGTGGCTCCGCTCCCGCGGCTCTCCAACCAAACACACGATTAGAGACCACACCAAACACAGTCACGTTCTTTTGGGGGGCTGCAGGGTTCTTTTTAAAGAAACGGTAAGAGATTTGCCGTAATCTCTATTAGAAGGATAAAAAGAGCTTAGAAACAAAACAAAAAAGACAGATTCCAGTGGAGAGTGGAGCCCCACTACTGGCTCCAACCCCGACACAACTCTAGGAACAACTAAAAAAACACTTCCCCTGAACTGCAGGGTTGAGCTGAAAACAAAATCCAAATGCAAGTCAGAAGTCTAAACACCTAGATTCCATTCTATGCCTGTCATGTTTGTATCATTACATAACCTCTTGGTTTTCTTTACTTATCCTAGCTAGCACGATAAAACTAGGACCTTGGAACAAATATCATTGACTAATGAGTCATGTGAGGCAACCATCTATTCTCAACTCTGTACCTGACACTGACAGCAACCCAAACCAAGTATCTATAGGACTACACCGCTATAAGCCATCGCCTCCTATTTCCCATGTATCCTAGGCAATCACACATGGGGTAGATTTACTTTTAGTTCAGGAGTAGTTTGTAACAGAGACTTTAACCTGAAAAAAAAGGAAATGTAAGTATGCACCGGCTGGAATAGGTCGGGGAGCGCTGACCTCGACCATCTTCGATCTTCCCTGCAACACCGACACTCATCAAACCCAAGCAGAGTGTTGTGCGTCGTTGCTGATAGTTTCCCAGTAATTTTCTGTCACCATTCTCGTTTTATGACTGATTGAACACGTCAGATTCAATGAAGTTGTGTATCGAGCACCTGGAAAGTCAGCTGGTGCTGAATTCCGGTGCTGTCAATGAACACCACCGCATAGCACAGATGCTTGAAATCAGAGCAGTGCATCATACTGAATCGACAATATAAAGGAAAAAATGACAGCCTCAACACCCACATTCTGGGGCTGCAGGATGGAGGAAACGTAATGACAAGAAAATTCATTAGATCTCATGAAAATATATATAATACAAACCACTTTGATGACCAGGTAGTACTATAATTACATCTTGGAACCTTATAATCTGAAATATGAAACACATTCATCTGAAAAGCATTTGATCGTGATGGTAAAGCACAGAATCTTCAGAAGTCTCCCAGGATTTGTGACACCCCAAGAAACACATATTCAGGTATCTTTTCTGCATGAGACTACAACAGTCAAGAAACTAACAATTTGTGACTCCATTTTTCATATAACGCTTCCTCTTCACAGCTCTGGTTTTTGGCCCTTCAATCTCGCAAGTATAGACATAGCTATAGTAAGGAGGTATCCCAGAGCTCCATAGTAGGACCTCAAATTTCCCGTGTGGCTTCACGCTCCCACATACTACATCTTGGAATTTTATCTTTGGAATCTCCTCTTCCGAAGGGTGTTTCTGTTGATACCGGCGATAAAGCAAAATATCTTCAGATGACATAGTCATTCTCCCAAATAGTACAGGTCTGTTTTGGTTTGGAGGGTGAAGATCAAATGGATGCCCACCAAATCGGGAGACAAGCTTCTGACAAGACCTTCTCAAGAAGGCAAGAAACTCAGACCAAAATTTAACATCAAAGTTATCCTTTAGTAAATGAGCAGTAAAGTTTGCACCAAGGAAGCACCTTTGTTCCAGCGTCTTAGCTATCTCCATGGCTAAGTGTGTGAGCCTTGGGTGCATCTCAGGATCCATGCTTCCGAATGTAAGCGTCTTGAAGATATACCAATACGCCTCATGGGAGAGAAACTTTAGAGTCAAAGCCTGTGTTGTTCCAAACTTTATAATACTGCCAAACCGGCTTGTAACTATGATTTTACTACCTCTTGGTGCATACTGTTTGAAAGTAAAATACAACCTACCCCATGCCTCTTCATTAAGATCCCCAATTAACTCGATAACAACTAGCAATCTTCCCTCCAAGTTTGATCCAGACACACGATTTTGTTGTTTTAGTTCACATTCATCTCTAAAAGTAGCTAGCTCAACATCTGTGAAACCCTGGATATGGAAGGACAAGATTTCTGAGAAATGTGCACGTACTCTTTCATCCTTGCAAACATGAGTGACAAGGGTGCTCTTGCCAACATAGCTTGGTCCAACAATTGGCAGAACCTCCAATTCTTCATCAGCACCATGAGGTTGTACGTGCAACAAGAAGTTGATGACTAATTGTGCTTCCATCTGGCGGCCAAACATGCAGTTGGCCAACTGGAGATGCATGCTATAAGGCTGGCGGTACAGGCGAGGGTAGCTCGTCAAGAACAGAATGAGCTCATTCACATCAAGGATCATGGATCTGAACTTGGTAAGCGTCTCTTGCAGTTCTTTCAGAGTGAGAGCACCATTATTGGAGAAACAAAGAAGCTTTGCAGAATTTACTATGGACACAGATGAAGAACTCACAGACTGATTATCGTTGGCGTCTTCCTCATCGAGAGGTTGACATCTAAAGGTGTCAAGCACATAATAGCCCCGGTGCATAGCATCTCTGAGCATGTTCAGCTGAAGGAGCATGGCTTGGTTTGTGATGTCCCGCCCTATGGCCTCATCGACAATGACCTGTGCCCGGATTACAGCCCTTTACAGACTTTCCTCCATTGTGTGTGCTGGCAGCTTGGAGCACTTCTTGATGATGAAATTTATGGATCTAGATGTCAGGTCACCCAGCACTGTAGACAGGAAAGTTTCCATTTGTGTTCTGTCCTCAGGAAGACAACACAGCAGATGTGCAAGACAACAGACAACTAGTTTGATGTTTCTCAAATTCTCTGTGTTCTATGTTTTCTTGTCAAAGCTCCAAAAGGAGGTAGGACACTTAAGAACAACCATGGTGAAGGTTTAGACGACTGAGACAGTCAGTAGTCAATGCTTTTGCCTTCACATGGATTCAGATCCATTTTTTCTCTGCCTTTGTCAAATTGTACTTGTGTACCTGATAGAAACAGCTATTGACTTATGAAATCATGAGCCACTGAGCCATCATCCCATCACAATTTATCTAGTATTCACTCACCCTCATCTCACCACAAACCAGGTATGGGGTTCTGTCCTCAAGAACATCTTGGGGAAGTGATATATAGACATGTAGTGGCTACTAATTCTGAAGATTTTTATGCTGCAAGTCCCTGAAGAGAAGAAGGGCAAAGACCATGGTATCAGCAAGCATCATAGTGAATTGAGCTGTTGTGCAAGTAAATAAACATGAAAGTTAATATGACAAACCCAAATCTGAACACCTTGATTATATGCCTGTCGTGTTTGTATTATTACATAGGGGCCCATTACATAGTTGTTCCAGAATGATACTGACTGAGTCACAGCAAACCTAAATCAAGTAGCTATTTTTATTTGAGGCATGCGAAGCCATCACCTCCTATAAGTATGATAGATTTGATTTTAGTTTAATAGTCTGTAACGGAGACTTTATACCCTGGAAAAGAAAGAAAGAAATCAAGCAATATTGTTCTTTGAATGCAAGTATCTGACACAGCAGAACTGTCTTCAGATTGGAGTTGAGACCGCGGGGCAGGAAAGCAGAGTATGAATGAACACCTGTAGGTGGAGATGGGTCCTGCTCCATTTCCCCTCATCGGGCTCCTGCTCCAGTTGCCATCGCCTTCCGTCCCTGGGATGAGCGAGATGGGGAAGAGTGAAATGAGCCGTCACCTTCCGCCCTCCACTCTCATGAAGATAGAGCAGCAGGTGAGGAGCAAATGAACCATTACCTGAATGGCATGAGAAGCCTCTGGCTCTGGGACATAGAGATTACTTGTTTATCTCATGCAAAAGTTCAGTCAAAATGGTTTTCTAAAAAAAAATACTTAAGTCAAAGTCAACAGTCCACGCACATGATGTTTGACCTTTGCACTGCTTTCACCTTCACGGGACGTCGTTCTTCCCTAACAGCATGAGGCTCTGCTTGTCACAACAGCAGACACCAGACATAAGTACTTGACCTTGGGGGTTCTGCTGGGAAAATGGTCTGCCGCGTTGAACAGAAAACAAAATGCAAAAGCAAAGTCTGAACACGCAGATTCTACGCCTGATGTGTTTGTACTACTGTGAAGAGAAACATGCTTTCGTAGGAACAGAGTTTTTTCTAGAACGGAAATACGGGGTCGTTGAACATATATCCCCTGACGACTAAGGCTAGCTGAAGGCATTTGTTCTGAATATGAACTCTGTCTCTGACAGCAAAACTCGTAGGAGCAATTTTGGCACTGGTTCCCTTCAAAAAAAAAATTTTGGCACTGGAAATGCAGTGAGATTCATTTCAACCACCACCGTATAGTCCACATCTTAAAACGGTGAGATTTGATTGGGTGGAGATAAGTGAACTGCAACAAAAAGACAGTACTCAGATTGGGGTTCAGATACTGAAATTTTCAGAGACGACAACATGCGTAGTAGAGTTTGGGCTTTGGACTATGGATAAATACCTGGAGGTCCTGGAAAGCACGGCCGGTATTCGCGGGGGGCGACGAGCGCGCCTTCCTCTCCCGCTTCCTCCCGGACCGCGGCAGACTACGGCGAGGCCGCCCGCTGCAGCCCGCACGCGAGACCGGAGGCAGCGGCTTCGCTAGTGAAGCTGGCGGAGGAGAGCGCGAGATGCTTGGTGGCAGATCCAGCGGGGATCCCCGGAGCCAGGAGGCGGCCGCGAGCTCACCAGGGGAGCCATGTCGCCGGCGAGGAAATTTGCAGGAAGCCCCCTCGGTTGCGATCCGAATATTTGTACTTAACGCCCTGGATATATGCAAATATCACCCTGTTTTGGATCGCGATCAATATTCGCGATCCGAATATATGCATATGGCCCCCTGGCTGGGTCTCGCTCTCTGTCCCCTCGCTGTCGGCTGCTGCGGCCGGCGGCGCCGTCGCCTTACGGCCCTGCGGTGAGAGCTTATCACCGCACCACTAACTGCCACGCTCAGGCTCCGCACCCACCTCTGCAGGTCGCCGCCTTCAACCACCGGAATTCCGAGCAGCGAGCGAGCAGAGGCAGAGGCGCAGAGCTGAGTGAGGAAGAAGAGGAGCCGGACTTGCTATGTGTGAAGTGTGGAAATAGGCCTTGTGGGCCATAATACGTGTCAATGCCTTTTCGGCCTTGCGACCGCTTGCTTTTTCGAATTAACAAACTTTTTTGCTGTAACCAACCCTTCTCCTTTTACGAATGAAAATGAAAATGTTGGGCAAAAACACTTGGAAATTGCACACGCAGATAATATGAACTTTTAACCTCGTGCAGTAATTGCGCATGCCTTCCAGTTACTCTCAGATGAAACTAGTTAATTACACATGCATCCATACAGAGCAAGCATCATAGTGAATTAACGTATCAAAATAGTGCACTTTCAGACAGTACCAGGCCCGTGCGTGTTTCATACAGTTACTTCGCTTTGCACCGTGCCGGCCACAGTTCGAATCTCGAGTGGGGCGGATTTGTTGGCCGAAGGTGGCACACTTACTACTTAGATGGGTGTTGAAAAAAAACTTCTCGTTTATCCTATGCTAAAGCATGATAAGGCCCAACCTAGGCTCGCGCTGGTGCAGATGCTGCCAGGATAGAGTAGAGGTTCGGAAATTTTCTGAACCTATGTGAGAAGATCTTCTTCTTCTTAAGCTAATGCCTGGGGGTTGTCGTACCCCCGGCAGGGTTTTTGTTTTACAATACCAGGCCCGTGTGTTTCGACGGGAAGCTGATCAAGTGATCATGGCATGCCTCGGGAGTTGGAACCAAACATGACCACGAGTCACACCTGACAAAATGACTTGCAGAGTTCAACGGGAAATTTGTTTAAGCTAAAAAAAACTCAAGTATCAAAATCAAAGTCGCATCACCTCTCATCTCTGAACATACACCCTGACGACTTTTAAGACTAACTGAAGGCAAGCGGGCATTTGATCTCAACTCTGTGTCTGACTGCAAAACCTCATAGTAGCAATTTTCGAATTCGTAATGCAAACGAAATTCGTTTCAACCACAGTGGTGACACACACACATCAAAACAATGAAATCTGATCGAACGCAAAATAATTAAGGATGGAGCGAGTTGCAACAACAGAGTTACGAGAGTTCAGAGGTACGAGATGAACAGAGTCCACGCGCGAACTAGACGGCCGGTTTTCGCCGGGGGCGACGACGGACGAGCGGGGCCAGCCGCGCGTGCTTCCGACGAGGTCGTCGACGAGACAATGCCGCCTCCCGGACCGCGGCGGCGCGGCAGAGTACAGCGGTCACCGCTGTGGCCCGCGCACGAGGCCGGAGGCGGCGGCGGCGGCTTGGCCGGTGAAGTTAGCGGAGGAGGCGAGCACGAGATTCTTGACTGCGCATAGAGCAGGGGAGTCGCTGGACGGTCGGAGGCGGCGCGCGCGACCTTGCCGGGTGGCGCTATGTCGCCGGCGACGAAATTTGCAGGAAGCCCCCTAGACTGGATCGCGGTTAATAATCACGATCCGAGTATTTGTATTTAGACCCCTAGGTATATGGAAATACACCCCTATTTTGGATCGTGATCATTAATCGCGATCGGAATATTGCAGATAGGCCCCTGGCTGACTGGCTCTCGCTCTCTGCCAGTCTGCCCCCCGCCCCGGCTCCTGCTCCGGCCATCGCCGGCCGCTTTTCGCCCCTGCGGTAACGGAACATCCCCACACCGTTGACTCTGCAGAACGCCGACTCAAATCACCGCAATACGACCGCTGACTGGTGATTGAAGGTCACCTAATTTAGCTGTAACCATTCTCCTTTTACGAACAGATAATTTTGGGCAAAAATTGCAGATACTGACATGTAACAATTGCAAATTCACACTATTAATATTTTACGTCTCTTGCAGGGCGTACCTTTCCAGTTTCCGTGAAAACCAAGTCAGGTCATCAAATTACGATGTTACATGGAACCAGAGCAAGCATCATATCACACTGAATTACAGGGTTGACATCCCCTGTCATTACGCCAAAATGGACATCGGACCATTACAGGCCGTCAGATTCAGAATCAGTGGTTTGTAAAACGCGTATACAGCGGTGCAAGGCTAAACTGAAAACGTCAGAATCTTAACACGAGTCTGAAAAATCAAAACCAAGTAATTCAAGAAATTGGATGTAGTGATGCTTGTGCAGTTGTGCCTTCCATAAAGAAATAACGTTTGGGTAACAATTGCACGACTGCACATGCTTACATATAACACTAGGAAATTCACGCGATCACGCTATTAATATGAACCAAAGGTGAAAGGAGGTTTACAATCAAAGAATATATCAGATTCCTGGAGTCTTCTCTGAATCAACTCTCTCTTCTGGAGTCCTCGACATTGACACACTGCTGCTTGGTCCTTTTAGCTTGGACTTCCCGCGCCTCGACGTGTGGAAAATGGCAGCAACTTCAGCCGACGTGTGGAAGATGGCAGCAACTTCAGCCAGTTGCTTTCGAGGAAAATGCTGGAGTCGCTGGCAGTTCCGGGTTCTTTCCCAGCCACACTAGCAGCATCTATCCAGCCCGTCTTGTAAGCCATGACTGGTGATTTCAGGTCATCGATTTTAGCTGTAACCATTGCCCTTTCAGGACAAATAATGTTGGCTAATAAGTACAGGTACACTAACATATAACAGTTGGGAAATTTAGGATAGAAATTTCAGTCTCTTGTTTTTTTCGAGAATACGCAGGAGAGCTGCGTATCTTTGTATTAAGAAGAAAGGAAACGTCACTTTTAAATTTCAGTCTCTTGCAGCGCATACCTTTCAGTTACTGTGAAAACCAAGTCAGGTCATCAAATTGTGATCTCACATGGAACCAGAGCAAGCATATAATACTGAATGGAAACTGAATTACCGCATTGGCTCCCCTGATGCATTCCTGGCTGTCCAATCTGAATTTGGCGGTTCTGACTGCGTGGTACAATAGCAGTAAAATGGGCACAGTGTCAATTTGATATGCAAACTTGAACTGAAAGCATTCAGAAAATAAGAATCTTAAAACTGATTCATTCATGACATCTGGAATAAAACCAACAAGGACCAATTCATTATTTCTCAACGCCATACATTTAACTCTCCAGTTTCACAATATTCGAGCTTGCGGCATCCAATTCCTATAGTTATTGCTATTACACTGCAATTTGTGGGTAGTGACACCATAACAACCACATAAGGATATATATCCTCAATCCTCCTGCATAAGACTGATAATGACCAAATTAACGAAGTGTGACTCCATCTTTCATAGAACGCTTCCTCTTAACAGCTGTAGTCTTTACTTCTTGAATCTCACAAGTACCAACATAGCAATAGTAGGGAGGTATCGAGGACCTCCACCCTAGGATCTCAAATTTCCCACGAGGCTTAACACTTCCGTACAGCACATCTTCAGCTGTTATCTTCGGAACCTCATCCTGTGTAGAGCGTTTATGTTGTTGATAAAGAACACAAACTTCAGAGGGTGTAGCCATTCTCCCGAAATGTATAGGTCTGTTTTGTTTTAGAACATCAAATGGATGCTCATCAGAATTGGAGGCATGCTTCTGGAAGGACCCTCTCAAGAAGGCCAAAACCTTGCACCAAAAATGGACGTCAAAGTTGTTCCTCAGCAAATGAGCAGTGATGTATGCCAATATAGGGGAACTTTGCAGCGCCTTGGCTATCTCCATACCTAGGTATGTGAGCCTCGGGTGCACCTTGGGATCCGTGCTATCGAATGTAAGTGTTTTGAAGAAATACCAGTAGGCTTCATCGGACGGATGCTTTAGAGTTAGAGCCTGTGTTGTTCCAAACTTTGCAATCTTGTCGGACCTGCTTGTAACTATGATTTTACTACCTCTTGGCACACACTGTTTAAAAGTAGAATACAGTCTGTTCCATGCACCTTCATGCAGATCCCCAACTAACTCAACAACAACTAGAAATCTCATATCTTTATTTGAGCTTGAGACATGATTTTGATGTTTCCTTGCACATTCTTCTCTAAAAGTAGCTAGATCATCATCTGTAAAATCATGGTTTTGCAAGAACAAGATTTCTGAAAAATGATCACATACTCTTTCAACCTTGCAAGCATGAGCGACAAGGGTGCTCTTGCCGACATAGATTGGTCCGATAATTGGAAGGACATCCAATTCTTCAGCATCATGAGGTTGTTTGTGCAACAGGAAACTGGTGACAAGTTGCAATTCTACCTGGCGGCCGAACATGCAGTTGGCCAGCTGGAGATGCATGCTGTAAGGTTGTTGGTACAGGCGAGGATAGCTTGTCAAGAACAGGATGAGTTCATTTACATCAAGGATCATTGACCTCAAATTATCATGTGTCTCTTGCAGTTCTTTCAAAGTCAGAGCACCTCTGCTGGTGAGACATAGACGCTTTACAGAATTTACTATAGACAGAGATGAAGAGCGACTCACAGCCTGATCTTTGGCTTCCTCCTCATCATGAAGTTGGTATCTGAAAGTGTCAAGCATGCAGTAGCCTCGGTACATGGCATCTCTTAGCATAACCAGCTGGAGGAGCATGGCTTGGTTTGTGATGTGCCGCCCCATGGCCTCATCAATGATCACTTGTGCCCGGAGCAGGACCCTGTGCAGGCAATCCTCCACATCTTGTGGGATGGGCCGGGAGATTTTGCTGATGAAAAAATTTATGGACCTAGTTGTCAGCTCACCAAGGACTGCAGAAAGGATAGCCTCCATTTCGAGACACTCTCCTGAGGAAGATTACACAGAAGGTGGAGACAATGAGAAGAAGCTAGGGTGTAATGGAATGATATGTATAGAAAAACAGCTCCAGAGGCAGAACTTGTTCAAGTCATGAAAAAGGTCGGTCCAGTCTAATCCCTCCGGATGGACAGGCACTAAATGGGCATTGACGTACAAAAGTCAAGCTGTAGCAGTTAAGATAGAAGAAAGTAGATGATGCACAGCAGAAGACTAAGTAAAACATGAGAAGGCAGTGTTGACTGAATAACCATTGCTTTTGTTTTTTACCAATTCAAAGCCGAGTGGACTACAGAATAAAGGTTGGAAGTGATGGACAACGGCTCAGCAACCACATCTTGAGAGAGTGACGTACAGTACAAAGGTTACCAATGCTCAAGACCTTCATGCAGCAAGTCCCTGATGAAAGATGGACAACGATAATGTCATGACCCTGAAACTTAACATCATAAAAGCACATGCAACTAACTGAGGATCTCATTCTATCGCTTAATGCACCAGTAAATGGAAGGATGCCCAATTTCCTAACACAGTGACTCAGTGAGACTCTTCTCGCAAGTTGCAAGAAGAAGCTGACAATTTGATCCATCTCCGTTTAGTGACCAAACATGACCATGGGGTTCTATTGACAACATGACCATGGGGTTCAACTGAAAACAAAAGCCAAATGCAAGTCTGAAAGCCCAGAGTCTAGGCCTCCTCTGTTTTACGCTATGAAGAGAATCACATATTCACAGGCATTGAAAAGGCTCTTGCATAACAATTTTTTTAATTTGTTTTAGTCCTATTGGTGGCTATAGTTTTGAGCTCCTGAATCTCACAAACAAAGAAATACTAGTTATAATATGGGGGCATCCAAGACCTCCATGCTGGATCCTCAATTTTCCATGAGGCAAGCACCCAGATGTTCTGAACTCTGTAACTTACAGCACACCAAGTAGCTGCTGCACTGCTATAGACAGTCTACAGAAGTACTTGAGATTTCCCATGTTATGGCCTGGAAATTTCCCATGTATCCTAGCACTCCCAGGAAAGATCTATTGTCAATTCGTAAATTGTAATAAATTCTTTATCTATAGAAACACATTCTTTAAAATTTCCAAACATAGTTAAGGATCGAACAAATTAGAACAAAGCCAGAGTTCTGCTTCAGAAGTTCAGATTGGAGCTCAGACAGGCCAAGGGCCAAACCAGACACCAGATGATCAGAGTTGATTGTGTGCGTAGTGGAGTCTAGGGATTTAGACTCCACTACGCACGTGTAAGGCCCATTTCACTCGTCTCAAGCTGTACAGACTTGTGATACCCTAACAAACATATTCAGCTATCCTGCTACGAAAGCTTGATAGTTAAAAATTTAATGAAGTGTGTCTCCGTTTTTCATAGAACGCTTCCTCTTGACTCCTGTAGGTTTTAGCTCTAGAATCTCACAGGTACCAGTATAGCTATAGTAGGGAAGTATCGAAGACCTCCATGATAGGAACTCAAATTTCCCACTAGTCTTAAAAGTTCCATAAACCACGTCTTGGATTCTTATCTTTGGAACCTCCTCTTGTGCAGAGCAATGACATTGATGATAAAGAACGAAAACTTCAGATGGTGCAGCCATTCTTCCGAAACGTGCAGGTCTGTTTTGTGTCAGAAGATCAAATGGGTGCTCACCCAATCTGGAGATATGCTTCTGGAAAGACCCTTTCAAGAAGGTCAAAATCTTGGACCAAAATAGGATGTCAAAGTTGTCCCTCAACAACTGGGCAGTGAAATTCCCGGGAATGAAGGCACCGTCCATTGTACTGGCTATCTCCATGGCCAGGTGTGTGAACCTTGGTTGTACCTTAGGATCCATGCTTCCAAACGTAAGTGTCTTGAAGAAATACCAGTACGCCTCATGGGGTAGACACTTCAGACTTAGAGCCTGTGTCGTTCCAAACTTTTTAATCTTCTCAGAGCGGCTTGTAACTATGATTTTACTACCACGTGGGAGAAACCTTTTAGAAGCAGAATACAACCTATTCCATTCATCTTCATAAACATCACCAACAAACTCAATAACAACCAGCAATCTCCTATCCTTGTTCGAAACTGACACATGATTTGGATCTAATCTTGCACATCTGTCTCTGAAAGTAGCTAGCTCATGATTTGTAAAACCATAGTTTTGGAAGAACAAGATTTCCGAGAAATGATCACAGACTCTTTCATCCTTGCAAGCATGAGCAACAAGGGTGCTCTTGCTGACAAAGATTGGACCGACAATTGGTAGGACCTCCAGTTCTTCAGCACCATAAGGTTGTGTTTGCAACAGGAAATTGATAACAATTTCAGCTTCCATCTGGCGGCCAAACATGCAGTTGCTAAGGATGAGATGCATGCTGTAAGGTTGGCGGTATAGGCGAGGGTAGCTTGTCAAGAACAGAACCAACTCTTTCGCATCAAGGATCATGGAGCTCAGCTCATCAATCGCTTCTTGCAGTTGTTTCACAATTGGTTTGTCTCTATTGTAGAATAATAAGCTTTTCAGAGAACTTACTCTAGATAGAGGCGAAGAGTTAATCATGACCTGACCTTTTGTATCCTCCTCGTGAGATTGGCACCTAAATGTGTCGAGCATATAATAGCCTCGATGCATGGCAACTCTCAGCATGTGCAGCTGCCAGAGCATGGCTTGGTTTGAGATGTGCCGCCCCATGGCCTCATCGATGATGACTTGTGCCCGCAGCAGGACCCTGCAGAGGTGATCCTCCACGTCGAGAGGCGTCGGCTTGTAGATTTTGCTGATGAAGAAATTTATGGATCTAGTGGTCAGTTCACCCAGAACTGCAGAAACAAACGTCTCCATTTTAGGATTCTCTCGTCAGGAAGATAACACAGCAGGTGGAGAGAATGAACAGAAGCCGCTATATGCTAATCCACGGCGCAAAACTGAAAGCTTGTGATAAATAAACATTTGAATCTATGGTGGCTTTTACCACTTTACGAGGCAACAGCTGTGTAGACCGTGACTTAAAGGTTTTTTTTATACTTACCGTGACTTAAAGGTTGGAGTGTTGAACTATAGCAGCGAAGTCTTTGTTGAGTGTTGGAAAATAGCAGAAAAGTCTTTGTGGAGTGTTGGACCATATATAGCAGGAAAGTCTTTGTGGAGTGTCGGACCATAGCAGCAAAGTCTTTGTAGCCTTTCTAATGCTCAATATGTGTGTGAACAGTAAAGCTTAGTCAGAGAAAAGTGAAGACCAAACAAAGATGAAGTCTCGCTTTGCACTAGCAAACTTTTTGGTAGCACATCATATATCCATTTTTGGGAAAGAGAAATATACACTCACTATTCTGCAAGGCGTTCTTCACATCGAGCTGATGAACAGGCCACTGGCGGGACATGGTGAGGGAGAGCACTGTGCGAACCGTGGCAGGCTTCACCACAGGGCTGAAGGTCTCATCAAAATCAATGCCTGGTCGTTGAGTGAATCCACGAACAACCCAACGGGCCTTGTAACGCTCCAGGGTACCGTCGGCGTTGAACTTGTGCTTGAAAATCCATTTGCCAGAAACGACATTAGTCCCTGGCGGCCGAGCAACAAGGTCCCAAGTGTTGTTGGCGATCAGGGCACCATACTCCTCCTCCATGGCAGCACGCCAATTTGGGTCGGCAAGGGCAGCACGATAACTCTTCCGGATCGGTGAGAGCGGGGCAGCAACATATGCTACCGGAAACCGAAGACCTTGCTTGGCCCGAGTAGTCATGGTGTGCTGATTGACTACTGGGGCGATCCGGACAGCGCCACGAGGCAGCGGGACTACAGGTACCAAAGGAGAGGGCGCTGAGGGAGCCGACGGGGTCACAGTGAACGGGACCCGGCGACTGAACACACGCCCAAAAGCGTTGGCCGAGCGTAGAGGAAACTCAGGCGGATGAGTCGGGGCCGCGCATGGTGCGGAGAGCGGTGATGTCGCCGGGGCCGCGCGTGGCGCGGAGGGCGGCAAGGTGACCGGTGTCACGCGTGGCGCGGAGAGTGGCGAGGTCGTCGGAGCCACGCGTGGCGCGGAGAGCGGTGAGGTCGCCGGAGCCGTGCATGTCACGGAGGGCGGCGAGGTGGCCGGTGCCGCGTGTGGCGCAGCAAGTGGTGACGACACCATGGTCCGCAAGGCGCGGAGGGAGACGGCAACGTCGGGTGAGCGCCAGGGACAATACCTGCAGAGAGAGGCAGTGGGGCGCCAATGGGTGGCAGCTCACTACTAGTGTCAGTATCCAAAAAATCAAGGTCCGCGACAGCCGGAGATGTCTGAGCAAAGGGAAAAGTGGACTCGACGAATGTGACATGACGAGAGATGATTATCCGATTGCTAGACTGATCAAGACACCGGTACCCTTTATGGTGAGTGGAGTATCCAAGGAAGACACACAAGGCAGACCGGGGAGCATGTGGCAGACAGGTTTGGATAGCATGCGCAACCAAAGACTCGGAGATGATCGTACACAGGCGCAATGCCAAAGAGGGCAAAGTGCAGTGTAGAAAATTTTAGGGTCTTGGTTGGGAGCATGTTGAGAAGATGTGTCGCCGTGTGGAGGGCCTCAGCCCAGTAAGCTGCCGGAACATGAGCCTGGAAAAGAAGAGAGTGGATCATATTGTTGGTGGAACGGATGATGCGCTCTGCTTTACCATTTTGGGCGAAGGTGTAGGGGCAAGACATACGGAGTTGGACGCCATGGATGAGGAAGAAAGTGCGAGCACTGGAGTTGTCAAACTCACGACCGTTGTCGCATTGAATGGCCTTGATGGAGGCGCCAAACTGAGTATGTGCATAGGTGAAAAAGTTAGACAAAGTCGAAAAGGTGTCAGATTTCAGCTTTAGGGGAAACGCCCATAGAAAATGGGAGTAATCATCAAGAATGACTAAGTAATACTTGTATCCAGAAACACTAATGACTGGTGAGGTCCACAAATCACAGTGAATGGGATCAAAAGCACTACTAGCACGAGACCCTGAAGCATGAAAAGGAAGACGAATGTGTCATCCTAACTGACACGCATGACAAACAGAAGGACTATTGTCTTTATTACACAAATGGAGCATAGACGACAGCTTGTAGAAAGCTTCATGACCGGGGTGACCCAGACAACGATGCCAGAGCGAGGACGTGGGACCGACGACTAGGGAGTGGGCGGCAGCAGGGAGACACAGGGGGTACAAGGGCCTGGAACTATTACACCTTGCGATCTCGGTCCGTGTCAGCAGATCCTTCACAGAGCAACCAGATGGGTCAAACTCGACAGAACAATTGTTGTCAATGGTAAATTGGCGAACTGAGATGAGATTCTTAATAAGTTGTGGTGAAACAAGAACATTATTAATACGTAAAGACGGAGTCAAAGCAGTAGCGCCAGTGGCCGTGATAGGCAGATAGGAACCATTACCGGCAACAATGGATGAAGGAGGTGAAAAACAAGGAGTGGATGTGGAAGAAAGGGTACCGGCATCGGAGGTCATATGAGAGGTTGCACCTGAGTCGAAGTACCAATCGAAGTTCTGAGGTTGGTTCAGGGACACCGTACTGAAGGCGGAGGCGAGACTCTGCTGATCCCAACCGTGTACCAGAGTGTACTGGCCGGGGGCACCGCCCGGCGCCTGCATCATGTTGGCCTGCAATGCCTGCTGATGAGCCAGGAGCGCCTAGTGTTGGGCAATGGCAGCAGGGTTAGCATATGCAGCCTGCTGCTGCGCCTGTTGAACCAAGAGGGACTGCTGCTGTTGTGGCGTCAACGACGGGCCCCTTTGGCCCAGCCACATGTGGATGGCGCCGGTCCAGGGGTACTGCGGAGAGGGCCACGGGTCGCCAGCCCCGCCTAGGCTAGCAGTGGAGGATGGGGCGCCAGGGGAAGCGCCGCCGGTGGACGGCTGGCCGCCTTGCTGCTGGCTGCCTTTACCGGCGCGCTTGCTGCGACGATCGAAGGACGAGCACTGCGAGGAGTTCCTGGAGTTGGAGCCCTTGTTGTTGGCGCCGGCGCCACCAGCCTGATGCTTGGCAGGTGGGCGGTCAGAGGACGGGTTCCCACCGCCAGAGGGCTTGCCACCGGAAGCAAGGAGGGCGGTGGAGGTCGAGGAGGGACGCTCAACCATGGTGATTTCCTCCAGAATCAGGGCGGAGCGGGCTTCGAGGAACGTGGGGAAGTCCCGAGCGAGGCGAAGATGGCGCCCAACGCCGTCAAAACGATCTGCAAGACCGCGAATGATGTTGAGCACCAGCGTGCGGTCGGTGACGGGCTCGCCAAGGTCGCCCAGCGCGTCCGCCATGTTCTTGAAGCGGCGGTAGTACTCCGTGATGGACAGGTCACCCTGGCTGAAGTGCCGGAACTTGGCGTCAAGGTGGAGAGCGCGAGTCGGAACTGGTCCTCGAGTGCGAACCAGACAGTTCGGGCGGTAGCGTCACGGGACATGACAGACTCCTACAGGTCGGTGGAGATGGTGCCGGAAATCCACGATTTGATGACACAGTCCATGCGGCGCCAGTCCGGGAAGTTGGGTGACGCGGTGTCCTGGAGGATATGATCCTCCAGGGAACACTTGCCGACAACGAGAAGTAGCTAGTCACGCCAGCGCTTGTAGTTGTCGTCTGTGAGATCGAGGATGACGTGCACCAGGTTGCGAATGTTCTGGACGCCGGCGGCATGGTGATGCAGGTTGACGACGGCGACCTCATGAAGCAGCATGGCCTGGTGGAGGTCGTGGTCAGGGTGCCCCCGATTGGACGCGTCGGGCGCGTCGTCCTTCAGGTCGTCGGGCACATCGTCCTTCAAGGCGTCAGCATCCGGGTCGCCAAGGGCGGCCTCGGCGCGCGCCGCGGTGGCGCGCTTGAGGGCATCGCGGGTTCAATTGGCAGCAGCGTCACGGTCTGCGGCGGCGGCCTCGTCTTCAGCCTGCTTGGCCTGGGCGAGGGCGGAATCGCGCCTGGCCTGGAGCTCCTCCGTCGTCAGTTGCTTGCCCTTCTTGAGGGTGGCGGCAGCGGATTCGGAGGGGGTCGGGGACCCGGCCATGGGTGGCGGCGGCCTCGGAGTGAGGGCGTGCGGCCAAGAGGAAGGCACGGCCTGGGAAGCGCGCAAGGGCACGGCCGCGGGGGCGCACAGCGCAGCCGCGAGGGCACGCAGGGAGGGCGCAGCCGGGAGGCACGCCGCGCAGCCGGTAGGCGCGCTAGGGTTGCGGAAGCGAGAGAGGGATCAGAACCCTAACTCTTGATACCATGAAAGCAATATAGCTGGGAAATAATAGATTGATGATGAGAGAGCCAGAGGCTCGTGTACATATATAGGAAGGATGACCTAGACTACAATAATCCTACGGTGATCCTTGCCTATCCACATCGATCTATACAAGCCCCTAAGGGCAGGCGCACAACCCAACAGGGGGCTGGCGGCAGATGAACCCAGGGCCCATAGGGCCATCTATAGATCACGCTAACTGGAGTTGAGATGGCGGCATGATAGATGTAAATTGCAACAAAGGCCAAGTCATGCTTCAGAACTTTATATTGGAGTTGAGATTTCCCAAGTCATGGCCTCCAATTTCCCATGTATCCTACCACTCTCAGGAGAGATCTATTGTCAGTTTGTAAATTGTAATGGATGTTTCTAGAAAAAAAACAAGTTTCTCAAAAATTGTAATGGATGCTTTATCTTGAGCAATAGATGTTCTTTGTCAGTTACCAAAATGTTAATGGAGTTACCAGCCCATTTAGAACATGTGAAATTCATTGAGATTTTCTTCGTACTATATCCCAAGTAGATGAAATTAGATGGGCTGAAAGGAGTTATGGATGAGCAAATTATAATATAGGCAGGGTTATGCTTCAGAAGTTCAGATTGGAGCTCAGGCGGTCAGGGCAAGGGAAAAGAAGATACCAGATGGTCAGAGATGATTGTGCGCGCATCAGAGTCTAGGGATTTATATTCAATAAGAATAAATACCTCGAGGTGAAAAATCTGGAAGGCGCAGAAGGTTCTTGCAGACGACGAGCAGAGATGGCAGTGCGCGCTTGGTTGACCCTCCAGGCCGGACTGGCTCAGCAATTCATTATAATCTCATGAAAACATATGCTTCATGTACAATTTCTAACTTGTAACTTGTCATACCATTGACTCTGCTGTAACAAAGTATGGCTCCATTCTTTTCTAGAACGCTCTCTTGACAGCTCCTCTTGGAGCTCACCATTATCCAAGATTTCACACTAAAAGTTTTCATGATCTCAACTTTCCCATAAGGATTAGCGCTTTCATACATCACATCTTAGTTTATATTTGGAACCCTGTCTTCTGAAGAAAGCTGATACTGGCCATAAACCACCAAATCTTCAGAAGGTGTAGCCACACTCCCAAGATGTGCAGATCTCTTTTGTTTTAGAAGACCGAAAAGGATGCTATCAATCAAAGTCAACGAATTCTTAGTATCTGGAGTGAAACTAAGTCACACATTGTTTTGTTTATTGTACACCATATCAAACATATTCAGCTATCCCACTACATAAGATTGATCATGAAAAATTAACGAAGGGTGTCTCCATCTTTCAAAGAACGCTTCCTCTTGACTCCTGAAGATTTCAGATCCAGAATTTCACAAGTAGAAACAAAGCTATAGTAGGGTGGCAAATTTCCCACTAGTCTTAAAATTTCCGTACATTACATCTTGGAATCTTACCTTCGGAACCTCTTCTCCAGAGCATTGATATTGATGATAAATAATGAAAACTTCAGAAGGCATAGCCATTCTTCCGAGATGTGTAGGTCTGTTTTGGTTCAGAAGATCGAATGGATGCTCACCAAATATAGAGACATGCTTCTGGACAAAGCCTCTCAAGAAGGCCTAGTCAATGATGACTTGTGCCCGAAGCAGTACCCTGCGAAGGTGATTCTCCACATCAAGTGGTGTCGGCGTGGAGAGTTTGCTAATGAAGAAATTTATGGATCTAGTGGTCAGCTCACCAAGGATTACAGAAATAAAACTCTCCATTCTGTGTGTCTCTTCTCTGGAAGATAACACAACAAGTGGTATGAAATGGTAGAGATGTATCAGGAAAAACTCTAGAGTGGTTGTATATATATATTATAGGTAGAGTGGTTACTTGTTCAAATCATGCAGGTCAGTCCAGTTGAATAGTCCATGCACATGTGTTGACCATATTCTGCCTGATTGGCAAGCACTGAATGCGTTTTTTCCAGCTCCATTTTTGCTTCCAGCTTTCCTAAGGGACACTGAGATAGAAACAAATGTCAAGCTGTTCCAGTTAAAGTGGTAGACATTAAAGTCGATGATGCACAAAAAAGACTAGTAAAACATTAGAAAAGTTGTGTTGACTGAAGCATTGGTTTTGCCATTTCCCCAGATAACAAGCCAATGTATTTTTTTAGTCTTCTAATAATACGATGTGCAACATTATAGTCAAAGAAAGAAACGGGACTCTAAAGAAATAGTCAAAGAAAAAATGAAGACTGCGCTACCAGAAAGAATATGGCGACCACTCACTTCCGAAGTTTCTCTTTCTAGTGCATTGTATATCCAATTTTCGTGAATAAGAAATAATGACAAACATATATTCGAAACATCAGTTGTTTGGTAAATGAAGCAGGTCGCTCTGCTTCTGATGTCGGCTTGCAATGCTCTGTAGATTCAGATTGACAGAGGCCAACTCACTGGAATCTTGAAACTTGAAAGGAAGTCAATTCACAAACCGTCACATACAGCTCCTGAATACAATTTGCTGCTGCCTGGAATGTTACCCAACAACAGTAACTCCAAAAACTGTAAATGCATAAACATGAAACTGAAGACCTCAGGTGTGTATTCCATCACTGGAAGTTTGAAGCGTCAGGTGTGTATTCCACAAGATCAGCCTACAGGAATATACAATGGGAACCTAAATCTTCTCAGTTGGCACAAGATTCACCTATCACAATGTACAAGGGATAGAGAACAGGCAACAGCTTGGCCAAGTCGCAAGTCATACAGTTCAGGTACTGCATTTATAATGAAACTCTACCCCTTATACAGTAAGATTTACATCCCTAAGTCTTTTCTTTTCAGACAATCCAACTGAACAAAAACAAAAAGTGTCTAGTATTCAGATAATGCTGAGTTTCAGACAAACCAAGTTGGAAATTTCAGTGCCATATCTGACAGTTATGGTGTGCCCACACAGATAGCACAACCTTGTTCAGCAGAATAGTCCAGCACCAAATCAATAACATAACAACTGCAATGGCCAACAAAGCGAGCCTGGAGAGATTACTGGGCTTGCTTCTTTTGACAACTTCTTTGATAAAAATAATTTTCTTTTGACAATATAGCATTCAGACACAAGTAACCATGTCAGGGATTACTTCTTCAGTACCAGTATTGTGCTCAAGACACAGGATGTTGGACCAATACATGGCAGCTCAGACATTCTTTTTCTTCCTCGTGATTCAGAACTCATACGCAAGAAGTTGTTCGCACAGCAAAGCTCAATGCGTTGACTATGGCAAAGACACACCTAGTTTCCACAGAATTCCATGAACATCAATAATGTCCAAGGGCCAAACAAGATACGAGATTCTCCGGAGATGATTGCGCGCGTAGTGGGGTCTAGGGATTTAGTCTGTGAATAAATACCTCGAGGTGGAAATCCGGAAGGCGCGGGCGGCGCTTCCGGGGCGACGACGAGCGGAGCTTGCCGCGCGGCGCGCGCGCTTGGTCGAGCTCATCTTCGCCTCCCTCCCGGACCGCAGCAGGCTACGGACCCTGCGCGAGAGATCCGCGACGGCGCAGGATGCCTGGCCGTGGAGCAGGCGGAGGGTCGCCGCCGCCGCCGGCAGCGGCGCGACCTCGCCGGATGCCAGCCGGGAACACTTAAACGCAAGAATTTTTTTCTCGCTGGGGTCCGAAATTTTTTTCCTCCCGGAATTTAAAACCCTGCTCCGGCCGCCACCGCCGCCTTCCCTCTCCCGGAAGCAAGAGCAAAGACCCACCTCACGTCCTCACTGATTGCTCCGCTCAGGCTCTGCACTTATCTGCCTGTGGCTCGCCGCCTCCAATGGCCGCCAGAGCAGCGGGCAGGCGCGTGAACTGAGCACGAAGAAGAAATAGGCCTTGGGCCCTTACACGTGTAAAGTTGGGCCTGGGCCCTCTCTTTGACATTTCATTCTTTTTTCTCTCTCCCTGCATGACTTTTTGACGGAGAGAATGGCAAAGAACAGTCAACGCTGGCCACGCATGTCACATTCTCCACTCTCCTCGTCAAGCAATATTATCTTGTAATGTAAATTTAAAATCTATTCTTATGGAAAAGATGTTGCTTGACATACATAAAAATATGTGTCATTTAATGTTCCCAAATAGTAGTACTCCATATGTCCATGAAATGAAACTTCCAAATAAAGTGAGCTCAAATACTTCCAATGCTCTTCGTGGAAGAAGTTTGAACACGAAACTAATTAGGACAAGAAACATAATAAATCAACGGTTGCATATTGATTTTTTAAGAAATGGAGGACAACAGGACAGAGTAAGCTTGGAGCTGGTAGGGGAAGAGCTCGGCTCATATTTTTAATAAAATGACTAGCTGAAAATTTATATTTAGGGTTAATTAAATTGAAAACATAACAAAAAATGCAAACTTCAACGCAACAACGTTCTAAGGGCGTGTAATGTTCATATACGAATGATGTTAACCTCGCCGAGTGGCTATGAGTACCCATGAATCAGATCGCAATCTACTCCCTCAGTCCCGATGCACTTAGACCGTCTCCAGAAGCTGCTATAAAAGCATCTGCATCTACAAAATGCAGATCAGAAGTGCACTGTAGCGGCTCCAGCAGGAGCCGCAACAGGTGCTGCATTTTTGCAGCTGAGTGGTGGCGGCGGTGCATTCTCAGGGGCTCTGGGGGCTTTCCCCAACCCAACTGCCAGCTGGCCCCACCGTCTTGGCCTCCTCCTCCTTCCCCATCCCGTCGGGCCGCCTTCGCCTCCTCGCCGTTGCTCCGTGCGCCGGCCTCCTCATGCACCGTGCATCCTCTCCCTCATCCCCGTCACCAAGCTGCTCCCCGTCGTCGTCGCCGCCTCCTCCGCACCCCGCAGATCTCGCAGTGACTGTGGATTCGAGCACCTGCGCGAATCTCAGGCGATGGCGACCAAATCGAGGTCGTCGGAGATGGAGGGGGCAGCCGGGAGGGAGGGAGCTTGCCGCGACGTCCTCCCTCTCCTTCACCTCCGCCGCGTCACGATGTCCTCCTTCTCCTACACCTCTCGATCTGAGGGAGAGAGGAGATGGGGCGGAGGATCCGATGGAGGCAGAGGAGCTTGGTCCCACCGCCTGCGACACGCCGGGAAGAAGATGGACGAGATGAATCGCACCGCCGCACGCCGGGAAGATGCGCATCGGTCACGCGCACCACGACGCCACCGGCCTACGCCGCCGGCATCGCCGCCACCTGCACAACTGCGATGGCCATCACATACCCACTCCGACCTGTAAAGGTTGGCCGCCGGCTTTGTCTTCCCATCCGTCGGCGATGCTCGGACGTCCCAGGGGCCAGGGCTTCGGCTGCTACATCCCGCGAAGCTAAGAGCTCCACTACGCCGCCGTCCGCTACTCCGCTGCACTAGTCGTGGCGAGCTCCCCACTTCTGTGCTTGTGCGACCACACCACCGGCATGCTCGCCGCCAGCGGCGACCTCACCTGGCCACGACGCCCCGTCCGCCCCTCACGTCGCCGGAACACACGCCGTCGGCCGAGCCGCGCACGAGCTCACCGGCGACGGAGGCATGCTCCTCCGGCTGCGCCCGTCTCAACCCAGTCGACGACCAGCACCCGCCCTCCGCCCATGTCCCGGCTCTGCTCTTTGTCCGCGGGGTGGAGAAGAACGATGAGACCGACACATGGTGGGGACCATAGGGACTCCACACACGTGGAAAAACACCTAGCGACTCTCGCCAGCCGTAGCCATGTTGCCTTCTCTCTCCTATGTGGAGCCATTGTAGAGAGTTTAACGGCCCCATTGCGGGTGCCCTATGCAGGGAGCAGAGCAAAGAGCCAGCGGACATCGGCATTGCGGGTGCCCTATTGACTGTCCCTGCATCCTTGGTCCCACAAGCATAGACGCATTTCAACCGTTGACCGTGACCAAATTATCCTCCCGTCGCCATCTCGCACTTCACATTCCTTATTTCAAAACAAAAACAAAAACCCTTCACTTACCCCAACCCAGCCAAACCCCTAGAGATCCATTCCGCCGCGCCGCCGCCGCCGCCGCCGGCCGGCAGGATGGCTCCGGCGAAGGCCCTGCCGGACGAGATTACCGAGGAGATCTTCCTCCGCATCCACCCCGCCGACGCCGCCACCCTCGTCCGCGCCGCCCTCGCCTGCAAGCGCTGGTGCCGCCTCATCGCGGACCCCGGCTTCCGCCGCAGGTTCCGCGAGTTCCACCGCGCGCCCCACATGCTCGGGTTCAACGTCGACACCGACAACTACGTCCGCGACTACCTCGACCTCGACGATGACCCCGACAACTACGTCGGCGACTACCTCGACGACGACCCTGACGCCGTCAGATTCATTTGCCCGCCCTCCACCGCCGCCCGCTTCGTCCGCACCTCCCCCTGCGTGAGGCGTGTCGACATGGAGCGCTCGCGCGTCCTCGACACCCGCCACGGCCGCGTACTCCTCCACAGGGCGTCGGAACGTGGGAGCGAGCCGAACCGGTGGGACATTTACTTGTTCGTCTGGGACCCAATCACGAAGGAGGAGCATAAACTGCCCAAGATGCCGTGGTTCTGGTGGCGAAGCACCTGGAACGCGGCCGTGTTCTGCACCGCCGCCGGCTGCGACCACCTGGACTGCCACGGCAAGCCCTTCGCCGTTGTCTTCGTTGCCAGAGCTTCCTTCATGATGTTCAACTTCGTGTACTCATCGGAAGCTGGTCGGTGGAGTGAGATCCACAATTTTTTATGTACAGACGAGGATGATTTGATGTTGGAGCCCAGCGCCTTCGTGGAGGATGCAATCTACTTCACGGAGACCATAATCATCAAGTTCAATATCAGCACAAGGGAAATGAGTCGGATTGACCTGCCATCTGCTTGCTTCATAGGGCAGCGTGTTTTGCTCATGGCTATGGAGGACAGTGTCTTAGGATTCGCCACCGTGCGTGAGTCCAAACTCTACCTATGGTCGAGAGAGGGTAACCCTGACAAGGATGCAGGATGGGTACAAAGGAGAGCCATTGACCTCAAGACACTGCTCCCAATCGGTGCCCTCGTAACCCCACCTGATGTGGTTGGCTTCGCGGAAGGCATCGGTTTCATTTACCTGAAGACAAATTCTGGACACTTCAGAATTGACCTAAAGTCTGGTTCGGTGGAGAAGCTATGCACGGTCGGTGGTGGCTCCATCATTTTCCCCTGCACGAGCTTCCACACCCCAGGTACACTAGCCGTGCTTATCTGTGATCATGAGCAATGAGTTTATGAAAGTACAGTATCACAAATTTCATACAAGAACTGTGCTACTCTGACCTAGATATGGGCCACTCTTCACATTGGAAACATATCTAAAACTTTTTTCATGTCTTTCAAATGTTATGGACAGATGATGGGATCCTGGTAATAAGTGATCGGAAATTTAGTCTGGGCCACTAAAGTACCGAGCAGGAGAGATACATTTCTTATTATTTTAAAATGAGAAGCCATTACCGGCACCGACACGGCTTTCTACTCCATATATCCGAGAATCTTTAACCTTTTACATTCCTTCTCTATGATCTGTTGTTGTCACTTACCAAAATAAAAATATGGACAGTTATATTTGACCTGAACATATAGGTGTTAAGCCATAATCTACATGCTCTTTAACACTGTATATATGATTATATGAACATCCGTGATCTGTCATTGTCCCTAGGAATAGAAATATAGATAATTGTACTTTACTAAACAGAGAGTTTTTCTTTTCTGAGTTCAGTCCAAATTCTATTGCCTGACGGAGATTAAATTTTGTTTGCCTTGTTTTGTAAGCAAATATTCATTGAGGAAATATGGTTCTAAACAAGCTGATGCCAATTTCAAATTTGTGTATTATTTCTGCAGCATTAGGAGCAGCAGCAGCAGCCTCTACTGGTGAGGGACAAGTACGAGGTGATTTAAGTGCATCAAAAGCTTAAGTGTTGATAGGCTTCTCAGTCAAGTGGAAATTGGTTTGTGGCAATGGTTACTAGTGTAAGCTTTATGATTGGACAGTTTTTTAAACGCCAGTAAACTAGTTTGAGTCTTTAATTTGTTGGTATTTTAGGGTTATGTGTTTTCATCCTCCAAATTTATTACATGTCCATTAGCCTTTTCTGCAATCTGGATCTTAGCTACTCTATGTGCGTTTCCTGAAATTTAGTTTGCATTGAGCTCTGGAATGAATATTGTTCCTTCTATGTCGGATTATCTATGCTCAAGTGGACGTGTGAGTTTACAGCTGCAAGATGGAATCCCGACATTTTGACACTTAAGTAGTTCAATGTCAGAAGAAACAAGAAAGCTAAGTGAAAGGCTGAAAGGGCAGCTGCGTGCCATCAGAGATCAGAGATTAGAGATCAGAGGTCCAGGAAAGAGTTTTTTCGAGTTGGGTATTTGTGCTAGAGAGTGGTGCCAACCATATGAATCTTAGGTATTCCATTTTCTTTATTTACCTGCACATTTCATCTGCTGGCGTGGCACTTTTGACCGACATTGACAAGGATGAGAAAGTGCAAACAACAGGTTAGGCCTGCTAAATGGGGATTACCCACCCCAAACTAAATCATTTTTGGCAACCCACCTCACCCCACACAATAAAATATTAAAATTTTAAAGAAATTGACTGAAATTTGTGCAATTGACTCAGTTTGATAGTCGGATCTTAAAACTAAATCCTTGTATTCACACCATAAAATTTTAAAGAAAATTGATTGAAATTGTTGCAAATGACTTAGTTTTATAGTCTGCTACTTTGTACAATGTCATAATGCTGGACTTATACGTGAGTCTCACAAAAAATCCTTCCAGCTCGCCTCAACCTGCATTTACCTTGTACTCAACCTGTCTCAACCCATTCAATACTAAAACTCATTTTCATTGGTTCAAATACACCCGGCCTCATAAAACTCATTTCAACCGGCACTGTTAGCAGCCCTACAACAAGTCAACACTGGCATGTTGAATATAATTTTAACATGTTTCCAACGCTGGCATGTTGAATATAATTTTAACATATTTCCAACGCTTATGGCATACTTAAATAGTATCTTGCATTAATAATATTCTCTCATTGACTATAAAGATGACGTCCATGCAGCTACACTTTCAGATAAAAAGAAAGCCCATATAGTTGCAATGCTTTTCATGGAAATTTGCAGGCAAAACTAGCTAGAACAAGAAACATGATGAATCCAACTATTGCATTGTACAGAAACCTGGAAGAAACAGGATAGAGCAAGCTTGGAGCTGATGCAATCATAGTTTTTCAAATAAACATTCGGTTCAATAAAAGCAATGATTCTTAGGGGAGAGGAGTTGATGTGAAAGACACCAAACATGAGGCTCAGCTGACAAATTTTACATGTAGTCTTAATGTTAAATTGAAAACATAATAAAAACAAGCTTCAACTCAACAAAGATTCTGGGTCTGCTACATGGAGCAGAAACAATTGACTTAGCAATTCATTAATCTCATGAAAACATATGCAGATCTCTTTTGGTTCAGAATATATTTTACAGGGATTAACTAAAACTGAAAGAGCAAGTCTGAAAATCAAAGTCAACAAATTCATAGTATCTGGAGTGAAAGCAATAAGAAACAATTCATTGTCTGCCATATAAGTCTAGCATCAAAGTAACACATTATTATGTTTATAGTACACACATCACATCATGACTATATGCTAGAAGTTGTGACTTGTGATACCCTCACAAACATATTCAGCTAAGCTGCTACACAAGCTTGGTAATAAAAAAATTAACGAATTGTGTCTCCGTCTTTCATAGAACGCTTCCTCTTGACTCCTGCAGCCTTTAGCTCTAGAATCTCACAAGTACCAGCATAGCTATAGTAGGGAAGTATCGAAGACCTCCATGTTAGGAATTCAAATCTCCCACTAGTCTTAAAAGTTCCATACATCACATCTTGGAGTCTTATCTTTGGAACCTCTTGTGCAGAGCATTCATATTGATGATAAAAAACGAAAACTTCAGATGGCACAGCCATTCTTCCGAGATGTGCAGGTCTGTTTTGCTTCAGAAGATCAATTGGATGCTCACCAGAACTGGAGATATGCTTCTGGAAAGACCCTCTCAAGAAGGTCAAAACCTTGGACCAAAATAGGATGTCAAAGTTGTCCCTCAACAACTGGGCAGTGAAGTTCGCGGCAATGAAGGAACCATCCAGTGTCCTGGCTATCTCCATGGCCAGGTGTGTGAGCCTTGGTTGTACCTTGGGATCCATGCTTCCAAATGCAAGTGTTTTGAAGAAATACCAGTACGCCTCATGGGGCAGATACTTCAGAGTTACAGCCTGTGTTGTTCCAAACTTTTTAATCTTCTCAGAGCGGCTTGTAACTATGATTTTACTACCGCGTGGGAGAAACCTTTTGGAAGCAGAATACAGCCTATTCCATTCATCTTCATTGAGATCCCCAATCAACTCAATAACAACAAGCAATCTCCTACCTTTGTTCGGAACTGACACATGATTTGGATGTATTCTTGCACATCTGTCTATGAAAGTAGCTAGCTCATCATCTGTAAAACTATAGTTTTGGAAGAACAAGATTTCTGAGAAATGATCATGGACTCTTTCATCCTTGCAAGCATGAGCAACAAGGGTGCTCTTGCCAACAAAGCTTGGCCCGACAATTGGTAGGACCTCCAGTTCTTCAACACCATAAGGTTGTGTTTGCAACAGGAAGTTGATAACAAATTCAGCTTCCATATGGCGGCCAAACATACAGTTGCTCAGGATGAGATGCATGCTGTAAGGTTGGTGGTATAGGCGAGGGTAGCTTGTCAAGAACAGAACCAACTCTTTCGCATCAAGGATCATGGAGCTCAGCTCATCAATCGCCTCTTGCAGTTGCTTCAAAATGGGTTTGTCTCTATTGTAGAGAGATAAGGTTTTCAGAGAACTTACTCTAGACAGAGACGAGTTAATCATGACCTGACCTTTTGTATCCTCCTTTTGAGATTGGCACCTAAATGTGTCGAGCATATAATAGCCTCTATGCATGGCAACTCTCAGCATGTGCAGCTGCCAGAGCATGGCCTTGTTTGAGATGTGCCGTCCCATGGCCTCATCGATGATGACTTGTGCCCGCAGCAGGACCCTGCAGAGGTGATCCTCCACGTCGAGAGGCGTCGGCTTGTAGATTTTGCTGATGAAGAAATTTATGGATCTAGTGGTCAGTTCACCCAGGACTGCAGAAATGAACATCTCCATTTAAGGATTCCCTCGTCAGGAAGATAACACAGTGGTGTGGTGAGAATGAACGGAAGCTGTTATATGTTAATCCACAGCGCAAAACTGAAAGCTTGCGATAAATAAGCATTTGAAGCTATGGTGGCTTTTACCACTTCACCAGGCAACAACTGTGTAGACTAGCTGTGACTTTAAAGGTTGGAGTGTTGGAGTTGGACCATAGCAGGAAAGTCTTTGTGAAGTGTTGGAAAATAGCAGCAAAGTCTTGGTGGAGTGTTGAACCATAGCAGCAAAGTCTCTGTAAAGCTTTTTCAAAGAAAAGTGAAGACCAACCACTACCAGAAAGAAAGAGAGATGAAGGTTCTCGCTTTGCAATAGCAAATTATTTCTGGTAGCACATCATATATCCATTTTTTGGGAAAGAGAAAATATATTCACTGTTCAGAAACCACAGTCCACAGTTCAGGCAGTCACCAACACTTTTACAGCATATGGCATCCACTGAGATTCTTTTCAATTACCACATGCCAAGTTAGTGAAATCGGATCATAGGCTGGAAAGAACCGATGATGGAGTAAATTGCAACAAAGGCTGAGCCATGCTTCAGAACTTTAGATTGGAGTTGAGATTTCCCAAGTTATGGACTCCAATTTCCCATGTACCCTAGCACCCTCATCACCCTCAGGAAAGATCTATTGTCAGTTTGTAAATTGTAATGTAATTTTTTTTAAAAAAAACAAGTTTCTCAAAAATTGTAATTGATGCTTTATCTTGAGCAACAGATGTAATTTGACAGTTTTTTTTTTGACAAGAATGTAATTTGACAGTTAAAAAAATGTTCATGGAGTCACCAGCCCATTTAGAACACGTGAAATTCATTGAGATTGTCTTGCTACAATATCTTAAGTAGGTGAAATTAGATGGGCTAAAAGGAGTTACAGATGGAGAAAATTATAACAGAGGCAGGGTTATGCTTCAGAAGTTCAGATTGGAGCTCAGGCCAAGTGCAAAACCAGATACCAGATGGTCAGAGATGGCTGCACGCGCAGCAGAGTCTAGGGATTTAGTCATCAATGAATAAATACCTCGAGGTGAAAATCTGGAAGGCGCAGCAGGTTCTTGCGGGACGACGACGAGTGGAGCTGGCCGCGCGCGCTTGGTCGAGGTCGTCTTCATCTCCACCAGGCCGCCCCGACCGCAGCAGCCTACGGCGGAGGTCGCCGTTGCCCGCGCGTGAGACCCGATCACCCGGGGGCGGAGGCTCGGCCCAGGTAAGCTCCGGATGCTCGGAGAAAGCGGGGTCACCGGCGGCGGCGCGACCTCGCCGGGCGCTATGCCGGCGGCCATGAGCATTTGCAGGAACCCCCCTAGATTTGATCGCGATTAAATATCGCGATCCGAATATTTGTATTTAATGCCCCGGGTATATGCAAATAGCCCCCTTATTTGGATCGCGATCAATAATCGCGATCCAAATATATGTAAATAGCCCCCTGTCTCTGCTGGGAATTTTGCACGGTGCCCCCTGGTCGGCTCTCTCTGCCTCCTCACCGGCTCCTGCTCCGACCGCCGCCTTCCTCTCTCATCCCCCGACACTCCTCCGCGGCTCGCCGCCTCCAATGGCAGCCAATAACTAGCACGTGCACTTACAGCGGCTGTAAAAAAAAAACTGAAGATGGCGTAAATTGCAACAGAGGCTGAACGAGTTGTGCTTGAGAACTTGAGATTGGAGTGCCGATAAACTCGGCCGAGCTCGTCTTCTCCTGCTTCCTCCTGGAAGCCCGGCAAGATCGCCTGTTGCCCGTGCACGAGACCGGAGGCAGGGGCTTGGCCGGTGAAAGTTGGAGGAGGCGAACGCTGGCAAAGCTTGGCCGCGGCGGTCGTTCGTGCTCTGGCGATCTCATCTCCTCTGCAGCTCTCGGCGACTCCGCCTCCAATCGCGCCGCCGCGCAGTCCCCGGCTGCTCGCCGCTGACTTGTGGGGTCCGCAGCTGGTTTTACCAGACCCCACCTGGCAGTGGAAGGGGCGCTCGTCAACGCAACCTGGCTGACCCCGCTCGTCAAGATCGCCGCGCTTCCGCCGCCGGTTCCTCGAGTTCCACCGCCGCGCGCCCCAACTCCTGGGCGTGCTCTGCAACCTCAGGTACCGGAACGGCCGCGGCGGCGGCTACGCCTCCCGCCTCGTCCCCACCTCCGCCGCCTGCCCGGCCCACGACGACGACCACCACCACGGCTCGCGCGCGCTCGACGCCCGCCACGGCCGGGTCCTCCTCGGCCACGCGCGCAGCACCACCGGTACCGCGGCGGACCTCGACGGACTGGTGGGGCGCCACCACCTCTTCGTCTGGGATCCCGTCACCTACGGGCTCCGCGCGCTGCCGCTGCCCCCGGATCTACTCCCCTGCAACGCGGCCGTGCTCTGCGCCGCCGCCGGCGACGCCTGCGACCACCTCGAGTGCCACGGCGGGCCATTCGTCGTCGTCTCCCTGGGCACCGGCCCCGAGGCGATGTGGCTGTCCGTCTTCTCGTCGGACGCTGCCTCATGGAGCGAGCCGACCTGCGTCTCCCCGGTCCCCGAGCACGGTGTCGCCTGCCAGCCCGCTGCGCTCGTGGGGGACACGCTCTACTTCGCCGTTGACGCGGGCCGTAGCATTCTGAGGTATGTTTTGGCCACGCGGGAAGCATCTGTGATTGACCCGCCGCCGGAGTCGTCAGTTGGGTACGAGAATGCGCTCATCACCATGGAGGATGGTGGGCTAGGATTTGCAGAAGTGGATCGAGCTGCCAAACTCTCCCTGTGGTCGATGCAGGCGAGTCCCAATCCCAACAACGGAGGAGGCATTGCGTGGACAAAAATCAGAGTCGTTGAGCTCGAGAAGCTGCTCCCTGCCGACGTGCTCTCCTGCTCGTTCAAGTTTCTTCGCTATGCGCATGGCATTGGGGTCTTTTTCGTTGGAGCAGATGTTGGATTGTTCAGTATTGATCTCAAGTCTGGCCTGGTGGAGAAGGTATGCGAGGCAGTTAGCATCTACAGTGTTGTTCCCTACGTGAGCTTCTACACTCCAGGTACGGTTTTGCTTGGTTTGCGGTTTGCCAGTTCTTACAAGTTGTAAATTGTTATCAGTTAATAGTAGCATGACAACATAGACAGTATCATGATACTATGTGTGTTACCTAAGTTTATGAAAGTGGGATAGATAATAGATCATAGATGTAACTCTCTGCTAGCCTACCAATGCCTTTTGTTTTGGTTACAGACCATCCTTGAAACTAGTACACATGCCCCGCAAGGAATTTATTCATCTATTATACATCTTCTAGATGATGTTTGTTTGTATGATGGGGTCCTGAGTTCCTAACAATTTTAGGCTGAAAAACACAGTAAGGTCATTACTCTGTTCTCCAGATGCCTACTTTGTGTCTGTGTCTAAATGCTGCACATTTCTTGAGTCTGATTGACTAAATGTCAGTTAATAACATAAAATATATGCATGATGCTATGTGTCTTAAACAAAGAGAAGTGTTCCTCAGGTAGTTTCAGTTAATCTCCTCTTAACTATTTGTGCAAATGTGGCTGTTAACTGCTGGAGCTGACATGAAACTTACTGTTTCTTGTTTAGCTATTTATTACTATCAACTTGGTGGAACAAGTGCTTTGTTTGCCAATCTTATTTTTCAATATTTATGCTTTTCAGCAGAACTGAAATACGTCGTTCCTGGTGCGGTGCCAGCAGGAGTTGATACTTCAAGTGGATGAAGTAAAAAGCTCATGCTGCTAGAGCAAGGGCTTCAAAATCAAGTAGGAAGTACGCTACATGCTGCTAGAACTGAAATACGTCGTTATGATTGTATATCGAAGAAAATCTTGACATTACTACTGTTGCATACTGGTCGCCTGCTGCCAGTTTAGCTAGCGTATCCTGCTGCCAGTTTAGCTAGCGTATCTCCTAGAATTAGTTGCTTTTGCGCAAGTTAAGTACATTCAGTGGATCACAGAGTGCACCCACATCTGCAGGGATATCCAATTTGATATCGAATTTGGCTAGTGTAACTGCTATTTCCTAAGAAGCCACTTTCATGTCATAATGACGTCTTTGTGAATGAGATGTTAGAGTGTTGGTTTGCTAAGATCCATGCTTGTGAGGTTGCTAAATGAAATGAAATGGATTCTAGGAGCTTCTTTTGTCTTTGCTGTGAAGTCAACACATTATTCTTTGCTGAGGGCTAAACTTGTTAATTGCATATCGTATTCTGAAAGTTAGACTGAATCTTTCTACTCAGTTGGTTATTGTGCTGGGGAATGATGCTAACTATCCATCTGTTACTTACTTTCCTGGACAGTTCATTTCTTCGGTACCAGCTCTGTTTCATCGCCTGTTCTGAACACTCAGGTTCAGAATTTGGTTTTGCTGCTAAGGTTAGAATGGTTAAGGCTTGATCAAACACTACCGGAATCGCAGGCTTTGCCTAGAGTCCGGGTCTTTGCCGAGAGCCAAATAAAAAACTCTCGGCAAAGAAGGCTTTGCCGATAGCAATTTAAAAAACTCTCGGCAAAGAAAAAACACTCGGCAAAGAGGCTTCTTTGCCGAGAACAAACCAAAAAACTCTTGGCAAAGAAAAAAACACTCGCCAAAGATTTCTTTGAAAATCACTTTTTTACCTCCAATTTTTTTCTATCATAACATACACTTATACAAAACTTATGTTCAAATTTGGCACAATTTCAGCTCTATTTGCTATATTTAAATTTTTTTCTTTTTTCTAGGTATTTTTTTCTATACGTTCGATATGAACTGCAAGTAAGTCATAAAGTAAACTTGTTGAAAAAATGATATTCATATCCATGAGACATCTCTAAGACCATGTACACGAAATGAAGCTAAATTTTTGGCATTTGGTTCTATGTGCATGATGAAGATCGTGAGGTAGAAAGGATTTAAAATTGTATAAAATTCAAATGAAGTTTGAAAATCACGAATTTTGTCAAGTGCTCATGATATCATATGTGGAGGTTGTGGTAAAAAGTTGAGAACATTTTGAACACTTGGACACGTACATTGTTTAGAAACCGAAACATCTCATAAGAAGTTTCAGAGAATTTGAACTAATGTCACTAGATTTGGTGTCTTAGAGAAATTCAAATTTGAGTTTCACTAAAAAAACTTCTCTATAAGTAATATAGAGCATAAATAGTGTCATGTTAAGTGTTAAAATTTTTTCAAATATATTTATTATTTTTAATAATTAATTTGATTAAAATCGTCTTTGCCGAGAGCCAGGGTGGTGGGCTCTCGGCAAAGAAAAGGTCGGCCCAAACGGCCCACTGTCGGCCCAATTTCCCGCTCCCTATATAAGCCAGCGCCGGCTCTGTGTTAACCCTAGCGCCCCCTTCTCCCCTCCCCGACCCGGCCGCCTCCCCACTCGCCCCAGCCGCCTCCTCCCTCCCCCGGCCCCTCCGCCTCCTCCTCCTCCCTCGTCCGGCCGCGCCACCTCCTCCTTCGCCCCGCACGCGTGCACGGTTGGGGGCAACGACGCCCTCGGCCGCGTCGACCTCGCCATCTCCGGGAACATCTCACCGCCGCTAACCGCCTGCCACTCCCGGCGTCGAGGACCGGCGACTCCGGCGGCGGCGGCTCTGGCGGCGGCGGTGAAGCTCCTTCCCCTGCAGCTCCGGCCCTCCCCCTCATCGCCGGCGCACAGGGGCACAACGACACCGCGCCGCCGCTGCTCCCTCCCCTGCAGTACATCGGTGCCGCGGCTCTCCGTCCCCTGCAGTACATCGGCGTCGCGGCTCTCACTTCCCTGCAGATCCGGCGAGGTACCTCTGCTTCTCTCAGATCCGGCTCTCTCTCTCTATCTCTCTCACTCCTCTCTACCTCTCTCAGATCTGGCGATGGAGCATCGGCAGCGGCGGGACACGGTGCTGTTGGCGGTGGCTGGAGGTGTCTTGGCGGTGCCGGAGGGCCACGGTGGAGGTGCTTGGCGTCGGCTGGAGGTGTGGCGGCGGCGGATGGTCAGGGCGGCCGCTGTGCGTGGGGGCGGCGGCGGAGGGCCACGGCGGGCCCACGGTGGCCAGCCTGTGGTTTTTTCTTTTTTTATTGATTTACAAAACTCTTTGCCGAGAGTCAGGTGGGCCTCACGGCACACATGTGCCGAGGGGGATTGACGTGGCTCTCGGCAAAAGGGCCTTTGCCAGCCCAGCTGTGCCGAGTGTATTTTGCTGAGAGTTTCCTCTCGGCAAAGGCTCTGCCGAGGGCAAAGGGGTCTTTGCTGAGAGCATCTTGCTCTCGGCAAAGGCGGTGAATCCGGTAGTGAAATGTTATATTGTTTTGGTGAGAAGGAAAACACCATGATGTGTAATTTTTTTTTGAAGATAGTATGCCATTTCCCGCAGCAGGGCGTCACCTAGTCTGTTAGTACATATACACACATCACCACTGTACTTGGACTGCTAGCTGTGTGAGTACACCGTAGCAGCTTGCTACCTGTGATAGAAGGGCGGCCGAAACAAGTGGAACGACGATGGCTTATGCGACGCCAGCACGAGAAGCAGCGCCACCACAGCCGCGACGGCCCACGGGGACGTGCCGCCGCCGCCGCCACCGTCACCATCAGACGACACGTACGTCGGCGTCGGCACGACGACGAGCCTCCTCCCGCCGCCGGCGGCGGCGTCGAACTGCAGCGCGTGGTGCGCGACGAGCACGGCCAGCGCGAGGAGGCCGAGCACCAGCAGCAGCCAGAGCCCAGCCTTCGTGCGCCGGCGCAGCTGCTTCTCGTACTCGTCCATCTCCCACGTCAGGAACAGGAAGAAGGTGACGATCCCGGAAAGGGCGAGCACCGGCCCCGGCGGCAGGCCGACGGTCAGCCATCCCTGCCGCCGCCGCCATCTGAGGTCGTCTTCTCCGGCGGTCGTCTCGTCGTCCATGGAGAACTTACTGGAGATGCATGTGGCCGTGTACAATCGTTGTCATCTCTAGCTTGTTCAAGATAGGCACCGGCCGCCGGCCGGCTTTTATAAGCAGCTGGTGGTGGGAAGGCGCAAAGTGACTTCTCGTGCTCTCCAGCTGGAATAGGCCGCCGGGAGTGGCTGGCGCTATCTGGATCACTCGTCGGCCATACGCTTCACCCGACTTTCCGAGATTCTGCAATCGTGAGGCTGCTAGATGTTTCTAATCTTTCTGACTAGGCAATTGTAGAAGTTTAAGGATACATCCCTATCAATGTGGCACCAAACAACCTCTCGTTCAGGAATGTTCAACCATCGGAGATCCAAACTTGCATTGTCGAGCCCTTTTTGGGCAAAAAGTTTGCCGGCATTTTTCTTTTTAGATCTTTCTTTATCATTTCTTGATTCTTGATGATGACAATCGTGGTTCGTTGTATTTCTTTTTCTAAATTTCTATATTTTATAATATATATACAGCAGGGCTCCTCCAATATATTTCATACATTAAAAAAAGTTCCCTTCAAAAAAATATTTCATAAAAAAGAATTAAACCACCGTCTTCGTTAATTAATGTGCATCACGTCACCATTTTAGTTCAAACTTGGCTACTGAGTTCTTAAATCTTGCACTTAGGATTTTCCAATTTCTTCCATGCTGGCACGCCCACATGGCGGCTCACAATTATTTTCAGAGTCTTTGACATACAACCCATTAAAAAAGATGCATTGGACACCCAGGTCACTAAAAAGTTGGATTGGACGTCCAAGGCATCAAGCCAAACTTTTTTGACGCCAAGACCATTCCGTCCGAGTTCAGTTAGGATTTAACGGGTAGAGAGCCCTGACATGTGGGACCCACATTTACATGTGACAAGTTTGCCCTTCTCATAACTGCCACTGCCGTGTGGGTCCCACACATCAGGATCGTCTTCAACCTCTCTCACACTCTTCTTTCTCCTCCCCGAGTCCCACTGCGCATGCCGCGTAGCTACCGAAGGCGAGCTCCGGGCGAGCTCAGCTCCGCCGCACGCCCCAGCCGCCGCGCGCCGCGCCGCCCCTCGTGGGACCCACGTGTACGGTCGTCTCCTACCTCCAGCCATGAGGCACCTCTTCTTCTCCTCATTCCTCTCCTCCTCCCTCCTCCCCAGGTCCCTCCCTGCCGCCCCCACCCTGCTCTCCTTCGACCTCCACCCGGCCCCTCCTGCCGCCTGGAGCTGCGCCCGGCCGCCGCGGAGGCGCGTGCGCGCCTGGTGCCGCGCCCGTCCGCCGCCTGCCGAGAGACACCCTGCCGCCTGGACCCGCGCCCCCGGCCGCCTACCGCGAGCCGCCCCGCCGCCTGGACCCGCGCCCCCGGCCGCCTGGAGCCGCGCGTGCAAGGGGGTGCCGCGCGCCCGGCCGCGGCGCGTGCCCGGCCGCCTCGCGTGCGCGCCTGCCGCGCCCGTCCGTCGCGCGTACGGGCCTGCGGCCGCTCGTGCTCGGCCCCTAGGTTCCGCCACCCCTGCGATGCGGTGTTTCCATTTTTTTTCCCGGTCGGCACAGAGATGTGTTTGAAAGTGAACGAGGGCAAGATGGTAATTTTGCAGCTCGAACCCACCCGTCGGAGCTTGTAAACGGTGCCAATCTAACAGACTACGAACGGAATGGGTTCGATGTCAAAAAAGTTCGGCTAGATGGCTTGGGTGTCCGGTCTAACTTTTTAGTGGCTTCAGTGTCCAATGCATCTTTTTTAATGGCATGTATGTCAAAGACTCTTATTTTCAAGACCCAATTTTTAATGCATCAACATCTTTATTTTAATAGTACAACAATACATGGCACATACAAATTATTATTTTTATTCTCTACTCTATATATGAACCTAAGCTGATTACTAACTTTTTTTGAGACGTAAATAAAATGAATACAAGTCCGGTTCCAATTCAAAGCTTAGTTCATCAATAAAAGAATTTGGCAAGGCAGGTAAAAACTCGGCCCATCCAAATTCGAATCGGGGCCCAATTCCGCGTGGTGCCCGCCCCTCAAGGCTTTCAAGCAAGCTGACCGGAGGGAGATCTTTCTTTACTCTCTATACTCCCCCGATCGTCGCCACCGACGAAACCCTCGGCCGGCGTCCAGCGCCACTTCACGCCATCCTCAGATGGCGCCTCCGGAGCTGATGCCCGAGCTCGAGGACGAGGTCATCCTCCGCATCCCGGCGGACGACCCGGCGACCCTCGTCCGCGCCTCGCTGGCCTGCAAGCGGTGGCGCCGCCTCATCCTCGACGACCCCGCCTTCCGCCGCCGCCGGCTCGAGCTCCACCGCCCGCCGCCCCCGCTCCTCGGCTTCGCATGCAACCTCGGCTCGGTCTCCGACTTCGTCCCGGCCTCCTCCTTCTGCTGCCCGCCCCGCGCCAGCACCCGCGGCTGGCGCGCCCTCGACGCCCGCCACGGCCGCGTCCTCCTCCACGGCGCGCCACTCCAGGTCGGCCGCAACCCGCTCGACGCCACCCTCGTCGTCTGGGACCCCGTATCCGACGAGCGGACGGAGCTCCCCAAGCTGCCGCACTACGCGCGCGCCGAGAACCAGAGCTGGAACGCCGCGGTGCTCTGCTGCGCACCCGTCGTCGGCGCCGCCGGCGACATCAACCGTCGCAGCAGGGGGCCGTTCACCGTCGTGCTGGTGGGAACCAACAATGGCTCGCGTATGTTCTCCTACGTCTACTCATCAGAGGCGAACTCGTGGAACGAACGGACTTACCCTCAGGGACCTCAATGCGTCCTCCATTTGGCGCCAAGCTTGCTCCTTGGGAACGAACTCCACTTCCCGTGCCGGTACAGCAAAGGGATACTCAAGTACAATTTGGGCACACGAGAAGTGTCTCTGATTGATCTACCAAATGAATTCCACTACAAGCACATCGTGCTCATGAGCACGGAGGAGGACGGCAGGCTGGGATTCGCCACCGTGGTGGACTCCAATCTCTCCATCATGTGCTCGAGCACGGTTCCTGCTTCCGGTGGAGGTGTAGTATGGGACCAGAGCAGATCCGTTGAGCTCAAGGCGGTGCTCCCTGCCGCCGCCTACTCGAGCTCGCTTGGAGTGGTTGGCTTTGCGGATGGCGCTCCTATAATTTTCCTATGGACAGTTGACGGGATTTACAGTTTAGATCTGATGTCGGGCCGTGTCAAGAAGGCGTACAAGGAAACTAGTGTGTTTGGTGTTTTCCCCTGTGTGAGCTTCTGCACTCAAGGTAATAGTATCCTTATGCCTCCTATCTGTGGGTTCAGTGCAAATTGATTCTTCAACCAGCTCATGTCATTTTCAAAATTTTCAGGCATTTGTGCAGCATAGGAAGGAAGGAAGGGCCAATGTGGTGGGTTCGTCAAGTGGTTGATAAATTGAAGGTGTTCAAGTAGAAATTTGATGGCGGTAATAGTTGTGGTAATATTATAGGTTTCATGGTGAACAACTATTTATCTAGCATTGTGAGGGTTCTTGTTGTCAACATGCAGGGTATCTGCCTTTTTCTCAAGGAATACTTTTTTCTGGTTTTTATGACCCTTTTTCCCCTAATAACCAACCTGATCAGGTTGTTTTTGTTATTGATTCGGTACTGACACCATAACTGTCAGATATGGCACTGAAATTCCAACCTGATTGTGCAAATGACCTGTTGACTGCCTAAGGGGTAGGGTTGTAATGCTTTCTCATTAATCAAATAGAGTATAGGAATAACAGATCTCAAAATTTGTCCTTAAAAGATTAGATTTCTATAGGTCCAAGTTCCTTTTGGCAAGACAACAATGATAAACGAAAAAATTAAATCGTCTTCGCTATTTTGTATCGTCCCAAAAATCAAGGAGTATAGGAATAACAGATCTCTGTATTAAAAAAAAAGTATATGGTTATTTAAACTTCTCAATGAAGAAGGTACAAGGAATACTCTACCTAGAAATAAATATGCAAGCTCAAAGTGTTTTTTTAGATTCATATTAAACTTGGAGACTCGCACTTTTGAAAGAGTTTATTAAAGGAATGGTTCACAAACCATATTTTGAAAAGACACTTTTTTTTTGAGGAAACAACGGGGGGCAAGGAGCCCACCTGAATTTTTCATTCCACAAAACCGGACGTGTCCGGGGGTTTTACACGAGCAAGCACGAGGGCTCGGGGAGAGTCGAGAAGAGGGAGGTGAGGGAAAGGAGCTAAGCATTTAGGGACTAATCTACATTACAGACATTACGGCACCAAGACGTGAGGGGCCCAGTGTCGAGCTTCCGTGGAGCGCGGTAGGCCCGAGGGTGGTGTGCTCGCCGGCCTGAGAAGCAATGGCTGGGGGGGAGCTGCACGGCGTCGAACACCATCTTGTTCCGGGACTTCCAGATTGACCAGAGGACGGCGAGCGCCGCGGTGTTGCCAAGGGTCGACGAGGTGGTGAAGCACGCTGCCACGGCCTCGGCGGCGCCCAGGGGATCGGTCGGCGATGGTTGGGCTGGCAGCAGCACCGCCCACAGCGGTGCGAGGCGGGGGCAGGCGACGAACAGGTGGGGCGCATCCTCAGGCACGCCGGGGCAGAAGGGGCAGTCCGGCGTGTCGAGCGCGCCGTGGCGGTGCAGAGACTCCCGGGTGCGCACGCGTCCATGGCGGAGAATCCAGAAGAAAACCTGAACTTTCTTGGGGGTGAGGGCGTCCCAGTTGAGCTCCGACAGCGGCGGTGGCGAGGCCGGGGCGCGGATGGTGTTGTAGAAGTCCGTGGCGCGTGGCTTGCCGCGTTCGGCCCCGGGGAGCCATCGATCGTCGGGGAGATTCTGGAGGTCGAGAGACTTGATGGTGGAGGTGAGCAACTCGAGCTCAGCGGACACGACGGCGGAGAGGCGTGGCTGGAGATTGTCGTCGAGACCACCCGCGGCCACCACTTCAGCAACGGTGACCTCGGTGTCGATGCAGTGCGAGAAGAGCGCCGGCAGGGCGTCCCGAAACACGCCCACTTCCGTCCAGCGGTCATGCCAGAAGGACATCGTCTCCCCATCCCCAACCGCCACCACAGTGATGCTGCGGTAGAGGGGAACGAGAGCTTTGATCATTCGCCAGCAGGGCGTGTCATCGTCGGCGAGACCGCCGTCGTACCAGCGCCGCACCCAGTCCGCCCAAGGGTTCGTTCGCCGGCGAAGAGCTTGTCGACATGCTTGAGAAGAAGGCTGGTGTTGAGAGTGGCCAGGTCCTTGAGACCGAGCCCGCCGGTGTCATTTGAGTGGCACGCCAGCTCCCAGGCGACTTGACACGCGCCCCCGCTGCACTTCGGGGCGCCAGCCTAGAAGAGACCGTGGCGAACGCGATCCAGGCGGTCCAGCATGGTGAGGGGCAGCAGCGCGGCGGACATCGCATAGATGGCTTGGGCGGTAAGCACCACCTTGGAGAGAAGCCCGGTGCGCCACCCTGGGATGGAACGCTCAGCTTTGACCACCAGCGAGTCGAGGGTGGCGACGGACATCTTGGCGGGGGAGAGCGGGAGCCCCAAGTACGTTTGGGGGAAGCTCGCCACCGGGCATCCTAGCAGTGAAGCCAGCTCGGCGGCAGCCTCGTCGTCGACATGCAGCGGGACGAAGGTGCTTTTGTGGAAGTTGATGTGCAGCCCGGTGGCTGCCGCGAAAGAGGACAAGACGAGCTGGAGCCGGCGCACCTGGTCGACGTCGGCTCGAAGGAGGATGAGGGTGTCGTCGGCGTACTGAATGACGGGGCACGGCAGGTCGTCAACGAGAGGATGCGAGAGTCTGGCGGCGGGGTCGACGACGAGCCGGTGCAGAAGGTCAGCCACAATCGGGAAGAGGTAGGGGCTCAGAGGGTCCCCCTGTCGCAGCCCCCGCCGGCATTTGATCCACGGCCCAGGCACACCATTGAGAAGGACGGCGTTCCGGCCCGTGGAGAGGAGGTCCCGCACCATCCGCCGCCATTGCTCCCCAAAGCCGCGTGCCTCCAGGATTGCATCCAGAGGCCCCCATTCCATGGAGTCGAAGGCCTTACGAAAATCCAGCTTGAGGACAATTGTTGGGGCGCGGCGCTTGCTGCAACATTGGACGAGCTCAGTCGCAAAGAGGAAGTTGTCTGTGATGCACCTCCCTTTGATGAACTCGGTCTGGAGCTCATACACCAGGGAGGTGATGTGCCCCTGAAGACGTGTCGTCATGATCTTGGAAGCGATTTTTGGGGTGCAGTTCTGCAGGCTGATGGGGCGGAAGTCTATCACCGCCGTGACCACCTCCTTCTTAGGGAGGAGGACGATGAAGGCTCTGTTCACGGCGTCGAGGCCCGCCGCCCCAGCGTGGAAGGCGGCGAGGAAGTCCATGACCGCGCCCTGGACGACAGACCAGAAGGTGCGGAAGAAGGCCGGCCCGAACCCATCGGGGCCGGGGCTGCTGTCCGCCCGCATGCTCCAGAGAGCTTGCTTGGCCTCATCGACAGAGAAGGCGCCGTCGAGGTCAGCAAGGCCGGCGACAGGGGGGAGAGGGGGGAGCGCCGCCGTGAAGGCGAAGGGAGGCACGGGGAGGCTTGTGCCTAGGAGGTCGGAGTAGAAGGCGTGGAGCACACGCTCCTTGTCTTTGTGGGAGTACACAGGCACGTTGTCGCGGTGCAGAACGGCGATGTGGTTTCGGCGGAGCCGGGCCGAGGCGGAGGCGTGGAAGAACCGCATGTTCTCGTCCCCGAGTTTGCACTTCTTGAAGGTGTAGCGCTGTTGCCAGCAGACGAAGAGCTCTTTGTTGGCGGCGGAGAGCTTCCCCTCGACAGCACGTCGGAGCGCGAGCTCGGTAGCGGTCAGCCGGCAGCGCTCCTCCAGCAGATCCAAGAGGTCAAGTACGGTGCGACAGTAGGTAACAACCGCTACGGGCCGCCGTCGGTCGCGGGTCCACTTCTTGCTTCCGGCCCGAACCCACTTCAGCGACCGCACCAGGCGCTGGATGGGGTGCGCGCCCTTGTTCTGGGGCTGGGCCCAGACAGAGGAGACCAACTCGCGGTACTGGGCCGAGGTGGCCCAATTCTGCTCGAAGCGGAAGACAGGGGACAACGCCGCCACAACGATGGGGACGTGGTCGGAGACCGGCCGGGGGAGGGAAGAGAGCAAAGAGTTGGAGAGGACCCTCCCCCACTCCGTGTTGATGAAGGCCCGGTCTAGGCGCACCAGAGTTGGATCAGCTCTCCGGTTGGTCTAGGTGAACTACCTGTTGGAGAGTGGCACCTCCTGGAGCAGGGCGGCGTCCACGGCGGCGTTGAAGGCATGAGCCGCTGCCACGTCAAAGTTGGCGTTGTTCCATTCGGCGGGATCGCGCGTGAGGTTGAAGTCGCCGAAGGCCAACCAGGGGAGCGAGGCACAGTCCCCGGCAATGGCGGCGACCTCGGCGAGGAAGGAGTCACGACGGTCGGTAGTGCAGGGAGCGTAAACCCCCATCACCGAGAAGCGGGAGTCGTCGGCGAGGAGGGTGAAGTTGGCGGTGACAGAGAAGGAGTGGAGGGTCGAGGACTCACAGCGGAGAACGGCGGGGCGCCAAGCCATGAGGACGCCGTCGGAAATGCCGACGGACGCGAGGAAGACAAACTCGGTGAAGCCGGGGGGGGGGGAGAAACGAGGAAGCTTTGCCGGCGGAGACATGCTCAAGCTTCGTTTCTTGGAGGCAGATAACATCAAGCTCCCTGCCGACGAGGTTGTTCTTTACGTCCAGGCATTTGGCAGAATCACCCAACCCGCGGACGTTCCAGCTACAGAGCTGGATCTTCTGTTTCACGACGCGTGACATGGGCGGCACGCGGAATCACCAGTAGTGCGCAAGGGAGAGGGAGGGGGAAGGCACAAGTTCCAGATGAAGCATACAAAACAGCGTACGGGGCGCGTACAGACTCGACGGGGGAACCTGGCCCCAACAACCGTGCCCACGCAGGAGCAGGGAGCTTGCACAGGAGCTGAGACAACACGTCGAGGAGCGCAAAACCACAAAAGGTTCTCGGCGCCGGCACAGGTTCATCTTCCGGCTTGGCTCAATCATCGGTGGAAGGGGGCACCGGTCCCTCGGCGGTGCCAATGGCCGCAACGTCAGTTGGGTCCAGCTGGCAAACGCGAGCCAGCGTCTTCAACTCGAGGGAGGAGAGTGGAGCCGGGGCCTTGGGAGCGTGCACGACGGCGTCTCCCATGCGGCGGGCCTTCAGGTTCTCCGCCATGGACGCGATCTTGACGAACTTGGCGTCCTCCTTGTTCCGGAGCCTAGAGCTATGGCGGGAAGCCTTGACGGGGGAGCGCCCATGCTTGGGGCGCACGGCGGGGGCGGCCTCTGGCGCCGCGGCTGCAGGGGGAGCCCCGAGCTGGAGCGCGGCGAGGTCGCCCGAGAGAGCCTCCTCGACGGCGGGGAGCGGAGCGCCGCGCCACCCTTGGCGCGCTGCACATCAGCAAAAGCAAAAGCCATAACCTCTTCGGTGGAGCAGACGTGAGGGGGCGCGAGACGGCGGTAGACAATCTCCCTGGGACGGCCCGGCAGCATGCCGATGCTGTGGATGATGCCGACGGAGCCAGCCGCCAGGTTAACCATAGGGATGCCCTGGGCGCCGACCGCTCCATCTGGCTGCTAAGTGCACGGGACGTGGAAGTAGGCGGCATCAGCCCCAGCGCGGAGAAGCAGGTGCACGTTGCCACCCGAGACGTGGATCGTGATGTCGTCGGGGCAGGGGAAGTCGACGCGGGAGACACGAGCGAGGGCGGGATCCGCGTGCATGGGACTGGGGTCCTCGACTTCGCAGCCATGCAGCACGACGTCCCCCTCATAGAGTGGCATGCGGCACTAAGGACCGGAGTGTCCGACAACTGGTGGATGGTCGCTCCTTGGTGTGATGAGTGATTGACAACGTGGTGTGGACTGACTCTTGGCTGAGTATTGCAGGTGCAGGTTGCGGCTTGATTTGCATTGGTGCAGGTGAAGAGCGGGCGCGAAAGGTCTTAGCCTGTGTGGCCTCCGAGGAGTGGAGAGACAAGTAGGCTCGGCTCGATGGACACGGTGGCCGAACGAGATCAAGTGCGGGCCGCATGGTGGCAAGAAAAGCAAGACGAAGTCGGGTACGGTTTCTTGGTTGAGCCTCAAAACCAAGGTGGAGCCGGTGTAGGGTAGTGGCTCACAACCGAAGTCTGCACGTGCGGTTTGGTTGCTTTACTCCACAAAACCAACACCGAGCCGGGACGACGTGGCGGCCAAGTCATGAGTGGGATTGGCGTGGAGGCTGCACCGAGTCCGCGGGGTTTGCGGGGTTCACCACAAAACCGTCGAGGTTCCTTGGTTGAGCCACAAAGCCAAGACCGAAGACTCGGCGGATGGAGACGGGATCCAGGCGCGCCGAGAGACTTCGAAGCGGAGGACACGCGTCGGGATCGCAAGGCTTGCGTCGAGGTGAAGCGAGGTGCGGTCGCCGGGCATCCGTCCGATGGTGCTACGACGAGAATTCCCAAAGTGCCCTTCGGGGGCGTGTATCTTACTTTCATGTAATAGGGGTAGTTTCGTCTTTCGGTTGCCTCCATATAAACTTAGAGGAGAGAGGATGGCAGCCACCACTGGGAACCCTAGCTCATTTGCTTTCTCTTTTCCCTTCCTATTTTCCTTAGGATTTTCCATAGGACCAGCTTGAGAGCTTCATGATGAGATCTTTAGAGAGGGATGGATGATCGTGAGGCAAGCTAGACCTTGTATGAATCTTTCATGGTGTGTATAGAAGGTTTGGCGTGATCCCTCAAGTGTTCTTGTTGCTCCTCCCGTTTCTCTTTTTCGGTGATTTTCGGAGCTCTTTCTTGGGATTTTTGTGAGAAGCTTTTGGAGGTGTTTCTTTGCGGGATTTGTTTTGGGAATCACACATGAGGTTGGTGTGCCTCTTTTCTTGGTGATCTTGCCCCTCAAATCCGGTAGGAAGGCCTTCGATTTTTGTGGTTTTCGAGTTCTTCGTGTTCTTGAGGTAGAGGCACGAGATTTGCGATTCCGGGAGTTGTAGTATGTTAGAGGCCGTAATTTTTGGGGCATATCTTCACTTTAGGGTGCTCATCATCTCCCCAAAATTTCGTCTCAAGACTCCTTGTGGTTTGGGAGATCCGTCGATCGGAAGTTTGAGGTTGTTTCTCGGGTTTCTCAGCTGTGCTGATTCGCACCTGGTGGACCGTCCGTGAGGTCACCGCGGACCGTCCGCGAGGTCACCGCGGACCATCCGCGAGGTGCCTGACAGCCCGGCTGTTCTTCGTGTTCGTGCGAGTTCTTGAGCGCCTTTCTTTCGATCCATTTTGTCGGTGGATTTTTGGTGCATGAAGTTTGCGGACGGTCCGTACTAGAGTGCCGGACGGTTCGTGACGAGGCGGACGGTCCGCGGGTCCATCACAGACGGTCCGTTTTTCTCAGTGCACTACTGGAGGTTCGGGTAGCAATTTCGGACGGTCCGCCCCCTACCCGCGGACAGTCCGCGCCCTCCTCGCTGATAGTCCACCCGGACACTGCGGACAGTCCGCCTAGTGCTTTCCAGATTGCCTAAGTCCCTTGTTTTTTGAGTTGTGCTTCCGCGTTGGATTGGTTTGGGACTTGTTCCTAGGGTTGGTATTTCCGTTGTGACTACGCGACCTTGGCAAGCTCGTGTGGGAATCCTTAGCTGTGGATTTGGGGCATAGGCCGAGTTCATCCTTCGGGAAGAATTTTTATCGGCTCCCATTCACTCCCCCCTCTCTGGTCGCCTAATCGGTCCTTCAATTGGTATCAGAGCCGGTTACGGATCTTCGTGATTCTAACCAGACTAAGATCCAAAGATGGCGTGCCAGGAACGGGGTTCGGGTCCTCCACACTTTGATGGTAAGAACTACCAGATGTGGCAGAGGCGGATGGCTGCTTTCCTCCGCGGCAAGGGTCAGATCCTTTGGGATGTCACGGTGAACACAGCTTATGTTCATCCGATGAACATCCTAGCTCCAGGATCGAGGGATATGTTCGACGCCAACAACAAGGTGGTCGACTACTTGTTTCGTGCTCTATGTCAATCCAAATTAGATCGAGTTCAGACAGAGGACTTGGCTTGTAGGATTTGGGAGCAGCTGAAGAATGCTCATGCCGGGAACGCTCAGGTTCAGGCTCGGCTATTTGCGACCTACCGGAAAGAGTACGAGAACTTCACTCATCTCCCTGGTGAGTCCACAGATGCCATATTCCAGCGGTTCACGGTGATTGTGAACAACATGAGGGCTAATGTGGCCGTGCTCCCGTACGATGATCATGACATGGCTGTCAAGCTCCTGCACTCTCTGGATCGTACCGTGTGGAGTGAGAAGGTCGAGGCCATTCTCGAGTCGGAGAAGTATGAGACCCTCACGGTGGACGAGTTGTTCTCCAAGCTCAAGTCGTCCGAGGTGGACCGTGGGGTGTGAGCAAGGATCGAGAACCCGACTGACCCCCATAGTCTGGCTCTCATTTCAGGTTCAAGGACTAATGCTAACCCATCCTCTAGGATGTACTCTTTGTCTTCTCTTGTATCCTTGCCAGATGAGGATTTTGACGTGTTGGGCGAGGACGACCTAGCACTATTGTCGAGAAGATTCGAGAGGATGTACGAGAACCGGATGAGCTCAAGGAGGAACTCAAGGACGTGCTTCAAGTGCGGCAAGACCGGACACTTTTTCGCAAAGTGTCCGAAGTTGAACGACAACGACAAGCACAAGTCCAAGGACAAGAGGAGGAAGTCCAAGAAGAAGGGTCATGGACATGGGAGGAAGACACGGTCTTGAGAGAAGATGAAGAAGTCGAGCGACGTCAAATCCGACTCCGAGGACACGTCATCAAGCTTGAGTGATGAAGAAGAAGAAGAAGAAGAAGAAGAAGAAGAAGAAGAAGAAGAAGAACCTCGGTAAGTACCTCAACGGCCTTTGTGTGATGAGCCTAAGCTCCAAGGACGATTTCTGCGGCATGGCTCGCAGCTCCAGCAGCAAGATAAGCCAGAAGGACGCCTCGGACTCAGATTCTGAGGATGAGGTATGTGATGTGCTCTCTTCCTTGCGCAAGGAGAATGAGGAGTTGGTTGACTTGCTTGATAACAGCGATCACATGCTTAGAGAGGCCAAGAAGCTTATGAAAGAGCTTAGGGCTACGCTTGAAGATGCTAGGAATCGAGTAGCTGAGCTAGAATGCCAAAACCTTGAGGCCAAGCTTGAGATAGATTCGCTTAAGGCCAACCTGTTGTTTCTGATGAGGTTGATTGTGGTGATTGCTCTGTCTTCCTAGCTGATTTGACTGCTCTTAAGGAAAGGCATGCTTCCAAGTGTGAGGAACTAGATGTGCTTAGAGTTGAATTGGCTGAGCTGCAATCTAGACCCACTTTTCTTGGTGCTTGCACCTCTTGCCCTACTTTGCATGAAAAGATTGCTGAGTTTCGCTCTCGCATTGTTTCGCTTGAGGCTGATTTGAAAGTTCCTGTTCCTACTTCCTGCTCTACTTGTGAATTGCATGCTGTGAAGAATTTGGAACTTGGACAATGTGTTGATCGCTTGCAAACTGAGAATGATGAGTTGCGAAACTTGTTGAGTTGGTTGTCGAGTCAGGAGCCTCAGCTTGGTATGATGATTGCGGTGTTTAAGCGCTTTGATGGTCAGGCGCTTGGGTCGGAGAAGGTAGGGGAGTGCAGTGGTGAGAGAGAAGGGAAGTTTGGGAAAACTCCAGTTCTACCACACACTACACCCAAGAACCAGTTTGCCCCAAGCCAAACTAGATGCATAAGCTGAGAGAAAAACCAAGTGAGAAGCCGAGTGAGCAAGGCAAAAAGCCTGAGAAGAAACCACAACCAACACCCAAAGCAAAACCAGTCTGCTTCCATTGTGAGCATTGTGGGAGGGATGGTCATAAGAGAGAGTTTTGCTTCAGGAGGAGAAGGGAGGAGAGGCTTGCTAGGGAGATGGCAAACAAGGACAGGTACCGCCCTTCTCGTGGTGTGCCTGAGCCTCGTGTTGTGCCTCGAAGTGAGGGTGTTGTGCATACGGTCCCATCTTGGAGGGATCAGGGCTTTCCTACCCGAGGTGCTCAGAGTTTCCGCTTTCGGGGTCGTGGTGATGATCGGTTTGGTTCCTTTGGTCATGGTGCAGGTGATGGGTATGTTGAGTCTGGCGGTGGTATGTTTGCTGGACATTCTCCACCTCGTGATCAATACGAGTTTGGGAGAGGTCGCAGCTTTGAGTCTCAGAGGGGCTACGGACCACGTTTTCCCCTTCGTGGTGCTCGTACTCCTCCAGCGAGACGTGAGGTGATTCCCCGTGGTGGTCATAGCTTTGATAGGATGGATTTTGCTAACCCCACTTTTGAGCAAATAGCTCAGCACTGGTTTGACTCTTTTTGTGCTAACCCCAGTGTTGCGTCGGTTGCTCGCTCTCGCTCTTGGTTTTGATTTTGCAGGCGGGAGGCTTAGAGGACTTTTGGCGGATCGACTCCGGAGGATGGCGACCGGAGATCGAAGGTGGTCCTCAAGCCTCATCCCGGTGGTGTCAAAGGAGAACATCATTTTCGGGGATGATGGACGAGAGCAAATGATCAAGGTAAGTAGTTTGGAGACTTTGAGATGTGTGGCTCTTGTTAAGCCACTTGGTCTCTTTTGCTCTTTGCCCTATATCATGTATTTAGGTTGAGCTTTGTATGCTCTTTGGCCCTAGTGCATGTGTTTAGGGGGAGCTTGTGAGTTTTGTGCTCTTTTGCTTTTTTGAGTTTGGGTTGGGCATCTCATGTACATATGCATGTTCCATTTTCATATCATGTTTGCATCTTTGTATCATAGACTGCATTTGTATCATATGCTCTAGAGATGTGCTTCTCCTATATACTTTGATCACCATGATATGCTGGATATGAGCCTATGACTTTGCTAGTGATGCTCATGTGATGTATAATTATGCTCTCGGTAGCTTTGGGATGTATATGCTTGTGGATGGCTTACTTTTGTAAAAATGCTATACATGACCCTCTCTTGTGAGTTGAATGCCTTACATGTTCAAGTTGTGCGCTTATGACTATATCTTGCTTAATTTGTGCTTGGAACCATGTTCTTCTCATTTGGGGTCAAAGACCCATTTGTCATCATGAATGTTTAGCCTACATGCTACCTTGTGGAGAAGCCTAAGCTTCTTTTTGCCGCAAAGGCACTTCATGTACCATGCTTAATTTGTAAATCATGAAATTGGTATATGAAATGCTTGCGCTTGAGAAATATGCTTCCTTGTCATCTATGCTTTGAATTCCTTATCTTGGGTACTAAACCGTTGCATGATGTTCACCAATGAGAAGTCTCATATCTAGAAGTGGACACATGGCTCGGTGGTTTTGACATGACATGAGATAGCTTGTAGGTGTTTGTGATGATCTTGTGATGAGAACTTGTGACCTAGCATGAAGTTTGTGAGTTATATGTTGTTTGTGCTCAGTTTGGTCATGTTGAGGTCCTATGCTCATGAGAGGGAAGTTTTTGTTGAAAATACTTCATTTTGATCATGGCTATGTCACATGCTTATATGTTCCTTCCTATCTTGTTGGTGATGCTTGTACTGAATATGTGGCTATCTTGCTTGTCTATGTCTCATTTTTAGCATGTTGTAGTGCTCTTTGTCTATTTGAGAAGCACATGCTTGCATTTATAACCTTAATTCATGCATTACCAATAAGGGGGAGAAATCTGCATCCAATTCATAACAAGGGGGAGAGATGCATTCTGTAAGGGAGAATCTTTGCATCAAGGGAGAGAAAACGAGGGATACTCAGTTCAGGGGGAGAACTTGAGTTTGCATGCATTTGTTCAGGGGGAGCTTGCATTCATGCTTTGGGAGCTCTTTGTGTCGCCTGAATTTGCTTTGTGGTTTGCTCTTTTGCCGATGGTGTCGAGCCCTTTTGCCTCACCTTGAGGAGTCGGCAGTTTGGAGCATTTTGTCTCGGTTGTGTTGAGCCGTTGCCCTTGCCTTAGGGGACCGAGACTTACTCTTTCAAGTGATCTTGTTTTGGCTTTTGTTTGGCTTTTGATCACTTGTTTGAGATCTTTGTTTGTTTCTTTTCTTTTTCTTTCTCTTATGAATTGGTGACTATGTGTGTTGTCAATGCACTCACCAAGGAGGAGATTGAGGACCGGAGCGTCCGACGACTGGTGGATGGTCGCTCCTTGGTGTGATGAGTGATTGACAATGTGGTGTGGACTGACTCTTGGCCGAGTATTGCAGGTGCAGGTTGTGGCTTGATTTGCGTTGGTGCAGGTGAAGAGCGGCGCGCGAAAGGTCTTAGCTTGTGTGGCCTCCGAGGAGTGGAGAGACAAGTAGGCTCGGCTCGATGGACCCGGTGGCCGAACGAGATCAAGTGCGGGCCGCATGGTGGCAAGAAAAGCAAGACGAAGTCGGGTACGGTTTCTTGGTTGAGCCTCAAAACCAAGGTGGAGCCGGTGCAGGGTAGCGGCTCACAACCGAAGTCTGCACGTGGGGTTTGGTTGGTTTACTCCACAAAACCAACACCGAGCCGGGACGACGTGGCGGCCAAGTCATGAGTGGGATTGGCGTGAAGGTGCACCGAGTCCGCGGGGTTTGCGGAGGTTCACCACAAAACCATCGAGGTTCCCTGGTTGAGCCACAAAGCCATGACTGAAGACTCGGCGGACGGAGACGGGATCCGGGCGCGCCGAGAGACTTCGAAGCGGAGGACACGCGTCGGGATCGCAAGGCTTGCGTCGAGGTGAAGCGAGGTGCGGTCGCCGGGCATCCGTTCGATGGTGCTACGACGAGAATTCCCAAAGTGCCCTTCGGGGGTGTGTATCTTACTTTCATGTAATAGGGGTAGTTTCGTCTTTCGGTTGCCTCCATATAAACTTAGAGGAGAGAGGATGGCAGCCACCACTGGGAACCCTAGCTCATTTGCTTTCTCTTTTTCCCTTCCTATTTTCCTTAGGATTTTCCATAGGACTAGCTTGAGAGCTTCATGGTGAGATCTTTAGAGAGGGATGGATGATCGTGAGGCAAGCTAGACCTTGTATGAATCTTTCATGGTATGTATATAAGGTTTGGCGTGATTCCTCAAGTGTTCTTGTTGCTCCTCCCGTTTCTCTTTTTCGGTGATTTTCGGAGCTCTTTCTTGGGATTTTCGTGAGAAGCTTTTGGAGGTGTTTCTTTGCGGGATTTGTTTTGGGAATCACATATGAGGTTGGTGTGCCTCTTTTCTTGGTGATCTTGCCCCTCAAATCCGGTAGGAAGGCCTTCGATTTTTGTGGTTTTCGAGTTCTTCGTGTTCTTGAGGTAGAGGCACGAGATTTGCGATTCCGGGAGTTGTAGTGAGTTAGAGGCCGTAATTTTTTTGGCATATCTTCACTTTAGGGTGCTCATCATCTCCCCAAAATTTCGTCTCAAGACTCCTTGTGGTTTGGGAGATCCGTCGATCGGAAGTTTGAGGTTGTTTCTCGGGTTTCTCGGCTGTGCTGATTCGCACCTGGTGGACCGTCCGTGAGGTCACCGCGGACCGTCCCAGAGGTAGCCACGGACCGTCCGCGAGGTAGCCGCGGACCGTCCGCGAGGTGCCTGACAGCCCGGCTGTTCTTCGTGTTTGTGCGAGTTCTTGAGCGCCTTTCTTTCGATCCATTTTGTCGGTGGATTTTTGGTGCATGAAGTTTGCGGACGGTCCGTACTAGAGTGCCGGACGGTCCGTGACGTGGTGGACGGTCCACGGGTCCATCACGGACGGTCCGTTTTTCTCAGTGCACTACTGGAGGTTCGGGTAGCAATTTCGGACGGTCCGCCCCCTACCTGCGGACAGTCCGCCCGGACACTGCGGACAGTCCGCCTGGTGCTTTCCAGATTGCCTAAGTCCGTTGCTTTTTGAGTTGTGCTTCCGCGTTGGATTGGTTTGGGACTTGTTCCTAGGGTTGGTAGGTCCGTTGTGACTACGCGACCTTGGCAAGCTCATGTGGGAATCCTTGGCTGTGGATTTGGGGCATAGGCCGATTTCATCCTTCGGGAAGAATTTTTATCGGCTCCCATTCACTTCCCCCCTCTCTGGTCGCCTAATCAGTCCTTCAGACGCTCATGCACAGGGGCACCCCCACGCGGCGCAGGGGAGAGCCCGCGCCTAGCGCCAGGTTCGCCGTCGTTGGGGGGGCGCAGGGAGAGAGGCCCGCCTCTCCCGTCCCGCCTGGGGCCGGAGGGGCCGCGGCGAGGACCACGCGGCGGAGAGGGAGGTGGAGATGGCGTATCACCTCCCTCCCCCCAGCGGTTGCAGCGGATGACGCGCGCCCGGCTGCCAAGGCTGTCGTCGTTCTTGAGGTGGAGGGAGGAGGGGAAGTCGAGGTAGCTCTCGTACCTCGCGGTGGCGATCACCGCGGTGTAGTCGGTGCCAGAGAGGGAGAGCTGCGTGATGTTGGTGGGGTTCGCCATGGCCCCCATAGCCACCTCGATGTGGCCTTTGTTCCAGTGCTCGAGGGGGTAGTCCTCGAGCGCGATGGTGGCGAAGCCCGAGTGCTCGAAGTGGAAGCGGTTGCGAAGCTCCTTCGGGCGCTCAAAGTGCACCGTGTGCTCCATCACGGGGATTGGCTCGCCGTCTACCACCACGTCACGGTCGGCAGGGCGAGCGAAGACGACCACGCCAGCGCCCATGGAGGAGTGGCGGATGCGGAGGATGTCCCCGTTAGGGACGGCGTCGGAGAGCAGCGCGCACCGGAGGACGGTGCTAGGGTCCGCCGCATCCGGGTCGACGAAGGCGTAGGCGTGGCGGCCGAAGTGGTCCCAGTTCACGGGAGGCATGAAGACCTCCTTGTAGGGCTCCCTGAAAAGCTCCAAGTCCTCAAAGTCAGGGAAGCGAGGCGCCGAGAGAGACCCCAGAGTGGGGGCAACAGGCAAGCCAGGCGGCGGCGGTGGAGCGGTCGCCTCTTCCGGCTCCACAGGCAACAGGGCGGGAGGAGCAGGAGGTGTTGCGGCGACCGTCGGGGTGGCCGGAGGCGACGCAGGGTCGGCCGACGCGGGATTGGTGACGACGGGAGTCACCACAAGGCTTTCCGAGCCGGAAGCTGGCGAGAGCTCCACAAGGGTAGCGGAACGGGGGAACGGAGTCGCGGGGCGGGGGGGAGGGGGGCGACCATTCCCCGCTGGGGCCCGAGCGCAAAGGAACACCCATGGGGGACGATCGCTGCAGGCGACTGTCGGGCAAAGGTGGAGGCGGTGGCCGGAACGGCCGCACCCTCTACAGCGAATGGGGTCCCGGCACGCGTTGACCTGGTGGTCAAGAGCGAGACAGCGGAAGCATCAAGGAGACGAAGGTGAGGAAGGTGGAAGGGGTGAAAAGGGCGAGGGCGACGAGGGGGAGAGAACGGCCTGGGCGTAGGAGCAGGGCACCGCGGAAGGCGTGCAACGATGCCCCGTCGCGTCGCCGACGTCAGGCGGCGGTGGCGGCGCAGAGGCGCCCTCGGAGACTGGGGAGGGCTCGTTGGCGGACGCTAGCGCATCGCGATCAGACGACGTGGACGGCTCGGATGGGCCGTAGGAGCCCCCACGCCCCACCGTAATCGAGTGCCCTGCCACGGGGGCGACAGGCGGGCGGGAGGGGCCGTCGCGCGCCTTAACTACGACAGGACAGGGTGCGGCGGGAGGACGGGAAGTGGAGGCCACGTCAGGCGGCCCCCAGGCGCGTGCGCCTTCCCGAAGCACCGGACCGGGCGGCCAACCGAGGAGCGCGGCAGACCGTCGGTCCGGGGGGCGCCCGGGTCAGCCGGGCGGAGTGGGGCCGAGGCGTTTTGAAAAAATGCCCGTTGCCGCACCAGGGCAGCCGACGGGAGGACGGCGAACAGGACGCCGCCGTCGGAGAAGGTGCCTGCCCGGAGGATGGAGGAGGCCACAGCGCTGTCGAAAAGACACTTGGGTAAACCACTTAGAGAGCAATTTTCTTATATGTATAATATAGTCCATTATCCTCATGCAACAACAGTGGCAAATGTTATGAATCAACCTAGTGTAGTATCCAACAGCTTTCACATCATGCGGCCCTGAAATTAAGCAGCACTCAACGTGCCCCGCCAGATGCCAGGATCAAACGCCGGCATAGAGGAGGGGAATACCAAACATCTGCGACGGGGACAAAGGGGAACACGGGATCGACACGGGGCTCATGGGCTTTGTAGAGGAAGCCGAACATGGGAGACGATTCATGGAACTCGCGGTAGTGGCGGTCGATGGGGGAAGCTTGGGTTGGCGAGAAGGAGGAGGAGGCGTACCAAGGCTTGATGATGGAGGCGCGGGAGAGGATCTCGGCGACTGAGGAGGATTGTCTGTCGGCTGAGTGAGCGAGGATAAAGGGAGTGGCATGGGCCTTTGGCAGTAGGCGAGCGACGGCTGCCGGAGAGCGACCCGCCCGACGGCCCGATCTCATCTATCCAGCTGCTTTCTTTACCTGGTTTGTTGGCGGATGTCTCTGTCTTGTTCCCACATATCTGGGAAAAAAACACATGCTCCAGAAAAAAAACGAAGCTTAAGGATGTGTTTGGCAGAGCTCCAACTCTGAAAAAATAGCTCCAGAGCTGTAGATCCACGCAGCTCCACGGTGGAGCAGCTTCACCGTGGATTTGAGATCCGGAAAAACATTTGGTACAGCTCCAAATTTCTTTCCATCTCTGTGACAATTAGGACCCGCATGTCAGAAGTATAAAAAAAGAAAATCCTTCTTCCTCCCATGCTCTCGGCCCGGCGGCCAGGCAGACGGACGTGCGGCCGGGCGGGCTAGCCACCGGCGAGGGTGGACGGGGGCGCGGCTGGGCAGGCGCCGCCGCTAGCGGGCTCGCGGCCTCGCCGCTGGCGCGCAGCCTTGCGGCCGGGCGGGCGAGCCGCCGGCGGGGGCGGACGGGCGCGCAGCCTCGCGGCCGGGCCGACGAGCCACCGGCAGGCGCCGCCGGTGCAGGAGGGCGGCCTCGCCGCCGGGCTAGCTCGCGGCTCTCGCCGCCGACGCGAGCGAACGGCGTGTCTCTAAGCCCAGCAAGCTGAACTTGGCCGCAAATTAAAGCTCCGCGGCCGCCGAGTGATTCACAAGCTCAGCTCCTCTGCCCGATTCCTTCTATCCAGTGATTCTCCACAACACCAGAAGCCTCTCCGATGCATCAGTCAACAATCAAATCAACAGCAACGCCAAGTTCATTCATCCCACCATGTCCACGCACGCAAGAACGAAGCAGAGTCGAGCTCTGCCTTGGGCTCGATTTCGCGTAGCTCGCGCTATCTCTGCCCGATTCCGTCAAACCACAAACCAAATGCTCCCGCGGTGGGCGCCGGCCGGAGCTACGGGCATCCGCAGTCGCCTGACGCGGGCATGGCGAGCGGGGAGCAGCGGGAACTGAGCCGAGGAAGAGGAAGCGGCGGGAACCGCACCGCAGGCAACTTGTTTCCCGGCCGCGCGCACGGGCCGTGTCGTGGCCTCACGCCGTGTGCCGCCTCCCGCGGCCGTGATCCCCGCGGGCAGTAGGCCGTCGGGGAGCTGGTGCGCCCGCAGCACGGCGTTAGCCGCCTCCGCCGCCGCCGTCTGCCCCGCCTCCGCCCCCGAAGCCAGAAGCGCAACGGCGGTGGCGGCGGCCAGTAGCAGCATCCGCAGGCACGAGGAGATCGGGACCGACGGGATGGGGGAGAGAAGGGGCGCGTCGCGGGAGAGGTAGGGCCGAGGGGTGCGCCGCGAAAGAGAAAGAATACAACGAACCGGTCATTTTTCACTAATCGGTGGCATTGGTGGGTAATTTCCATCAACTCCACGAAACATGGATCTGGTGGAGCACCCCTTGAGGTACTCCACGAAAATCATGAAGTTGGGGCCTGCTCCACCCTTTTTTTGGAGCAGATCTGCGGTGGAGCTGCTGGAGCTAGGTGTGTTTGGCTGAAAAAATTTGGAGCGGAGTTGGTTTTTTGGATCTGGAGCTGCGTGGAGCTCTGCCAAACACGCCCAGCATGCCAAGCTATTCGAGTTTCCAGTTGTCTCCACTCTCCAGAAGAGGCTAAAATTAGTATCATTATATTGGTCAGCCGTTCCGGAAATCAAGTATATCCTCGCCATTTTATTCCAGTCAAAAAAGCCCACCACCACCAGTACCAACCATTGTACCAAAGTAAGGCGGAAGTTATTATAGTGTAAACTTAATCCCATCATATATATCCACAAGAGGCTGAAACTGGTAATTAGCATCCTTGTTCAGCCGTATCATGGTCCCTTAATTATTTCCCAGTCAAAAGAAGCTCACAACCAAAGTACATTAATTATGACAGGATGCAAATTAACTTCAGCTAACTATGTATAACGTACGTCCATAACCGACCATGGTGGTGACTTACAGTTTGCATGAATAAATAACCAAATACAGTAGTGGTAACCCTTTGAAATTAGCATATGTGGTGGAAGATGCGAGAAGCATCAGCCGTGTTCTCTCAGCATGACGGGCCGCGCCGCTCGGTGCAGATTGCATTGCATTGCATGCTCCAACAGGAACGGCGATGGCCTGGTGTCTGTATAGCGTTCGTTGGTTAGTTACAGTGCTAGGTAGTACTCCTTCCGTTACAAATTTTAGTTCGTTTTGACTTTTCTAAATTTATAGATGTTGTTACGCATCTAGACATACACTATATATTATATAAATACATAATAATATCTATAAACCTAGAAAAATTAAAACTGACTTACAATTTGAAATGAAGGGAGTAGTAATATAATTTAGAAGAGCAGACAATACAAGAGGCCAGTGGAAAGTAGTAGTACGTACCTGCGACTCGAGAGAGATCACCGTGTGTTCATTTCAAGGCGAGGATGGTTGGGATGGGTAGCCGCCTCATGCTCAAGCTTCTCTCTCACGCTCCTCTGCACCTCTGCGCTGACTCTGTCTGCTCTAGAGATGCGAACATCCACACTCTCAAGGGATGGGAGGTGGGCTAGGGCCAGGTCATCAACAGTATAAGGCGCACCGCTGCCGCAGAAATCCTCCAGCACGTTGATGGTGAACTGATAGTCTTCTAGCTTGGGCATGGCGCCTCCTAGGAACACAGATGGTACCACACATTGTGCATGTGTGCTGAAATCAAAGTCACAGTTTATGGCACTTGGGAAAGCACCAGGCCCAACCTCGGACCTTTCCAGCGCTTGCTCGTCGTCACGCAGGATCACATGGAATGTGAGATGACGAAGCCACGGAAGTGTGCCGAGAACCTGGATGTCCTCCCTTCGCTCGTACACGACCTCTATGTGCAGGCTGGAGAGGGTAGGAAGCGATGCTCCATTAATCCATGTCGGCAGCGTCTTGACTATATTAACGTGAATCCGGCGCAGGTTGCCTAGTGGTGCCTCCACTGAGCCGTCCATAACAATTGCAGGTTTAAGAGGATGAAAATAAATGTATAGAGATTCAATTCTTCTGTGTAGTTTTCCTATGGATGCTGCCATTGCTTCACAACAAGCCTGCTGAGACTGCATGTCTTCAGGTAATAACTGGACTTTAACGTCAAGTGCCCTAAGTTGGGTTAGATGACCCACCTCTTCAGCAAAGCATTCAGGCGTTACGGTTACACACTCTAGCACTTCAAGGGAGATTAGGTTCTTCAGCAACCCAGCTGGAAGCCTCCTTGTTTCCCGAAGATATCGTCTACTACCGCGTAGCCGCATCAATTGTGTTAGCCCTGTAAAACTAGATGGTAGTTCACCCACCACTGTTCCAGATAGATCCAGCGTTTGCAGAAACTTTAGCTTCCCTATCTCTGCTGGGAGCTGATCGGTACCACCTCTCCCAGTTAGACTTGATAGACCAAGATACCGTAGGTGAGATAAGCTCCCGAGAAACCCCAGGCTTGCAAGGTCCTTGATAAATGGTCGATCTCCTAGGTCCAGTACACGCAAAAAGGGGCATGAAAGGGAGGGCGTTGGATCATTTCTTACAACATTATGTTTGAAGATGGTAAGGGACCTCAGTTTTGGCATGTTCATACTAGGCCAAGTAGTAGTGTAACGATGCAGTGATAACCTGCGAACTTGCTTGCTGCTTTCTAAAAACGAATTCTTCCGATCACCTAATACAGTGGTGATGAAACATTCTTCTTTTGACAAGGAAATAGTGAGATCGAGCACCATATCATGTACACGGCAAGCCTGAGGTGTGCCTTCTTTCACATCCATGCCTACAGGCTGGATCAGGCTTCTATTTACAAGATCATTGAAGTAATTCTCTCCACATTCAAGGAAACTTTGGTTTTCATGTTCGGGTTGAACGAAACCTTCAGCTACCCACCTCCATATCAACCGGCCCTTTTCAATCTCATAGTCTTCTGGAAATATGCTTAGGTATAGTAAACATGTCTTCAAATGAGAAGGTAGATCATAATAGCTAAGCATCAATATATCCCTCATTATATCCATGCCACGATTGCTTCCAAATCCCAAACCAATCGAGTCACACACATCATACCACTCTTTTATATTTCCTGCTTTATTAGCAAGCAAACTAGATGTGATAACGATAGCTAATGGGACACCTCCGCATTTCTTTAGAATCTTTTCAGATATTTCAGAAAATTGTTCAGGACATTTATCTTTGCCAAATATTCTTCCATAAAATAATTTTCCAGAGTTCTCATGGGTAAGATGTTTGAGCCTATAGCAACCCCCAACTTGCTCAGCGACACCAACAATGCGGGTGGTTGTGATTATTCTACTTCCCAGGTTATTTTCAATATTTAGAGCACGTAGTACTATGTTCCAGTGCGCTATATCCCATATATCATCAATAACAACGAGGTACCTATGTGTATGGCAATAGGTAAGACATGTAAGTACAGTTTTTAGGAATAATTTAGGTGCATATATAGAATACATGTAGCTGTTTCAATATTCCAGTGATGTGCAATAAATTTGAAAACATACCAACTAAGCAGACAAGAAAACCTATATAGTGAACTACCATGCCATTGCAGATAATTAGCAAAAGTACCCTATTTTTCTGCTTCTAAGTTACCTACATTTTTCATACTAGCTAGGAAAATGACCCAAAGCACATCCAATACTGTGCCATGGATGAACACATAATGAATTCGTGATGATCATAAGGAGAACCATAAAACAATTTTTTATAAGAATAGACTTAGAAAACATGGCTAATACGAGAATAAATTGTACGTCATTTAAGACAATTGTATATCATAAATCATAGTCATTGCACAAAAGTAATGTTGTGTATATCATATATATTGCATAAAATATTACTAGCCTTGCAGGGACAACTAAGTGGGGAAGAAAAAACTCCGGGACAAACACACATCACTACAGGTGTACTACATGATGTGATGGAAGGCACATAACTCTTGTTCTTGAGGAAGTCACTGATAAAATCAATGAGGTCCCCTATTTGTACATCCAAATTTGCACCAGGAATGTTTCCATCCCCTTTCATGTAAAGTTTCAACAGAATGCCCTTGAGAAGTTTATTTATGTCAGGATTGCTAGACACTGAAACAAACGCGCTGCAATCAAATTGTCCTTGAATCTCATCAAACACTGCTTTCGCAAGTGTTGTCTTGCCTAGTCCTCCAAAACCAGCAATAGATATGATTCTTTCTTGCCGCTGGTCATCATCTCCCCTTGTCAACCTCGAGATTACTTCTTCCTTTGCATCATCAATGCCGACAAGCTTCGACACCTCGGTGTATGGTGCTTTTATGCGCGGGTCAATAAGGGTCTTTTTCGGGGCAGGAGTTTTATTAGTAGCATCTAAAATGAAGCTGTCGGGGGGGACAGATTCCAAAACCCATGCATATATAAATGTGTCAGAGAGGAAACTAATTTTAGAAAGAGAGAACAAAAATAATAACTAAAATTCACAAAATAAATATCAATTTGAGGTGTGGATCCCCTGACCTCTTATGTCGGGTGGCCACCTCAGTGAAACGCTTCTTGATGTCCATGATCTCTTTGGCGATCTCACGGCGAGTAATGGCCTTGTTGACCTTTTCCTTCATCTCTTTGAAGAAGTTCGTCGTGAAGGAACTTTTTTTGCTGGGGGCATCAGGACCTTCAAGATCCACCATGAAGGTGTCCACCATGTCCTCCATGTCGTAGGACAGATCCCTGACTTCCTGGGCCAAGATCTTGATCTGCCCGTCGATCTGATCTCTTGGCACTTCACGAACATTGCGGAGGAAGGCGTCTATGGCCCCGAGGTCCTTACACAGGTCCTCGATGTCCTTCCTGTCGCTAGTCTGCAGCTTGTACTCAGCCTGCAGCAGCTGGGCGAGCTTGGGAAGTAGGGTGCGCAGGGCCACTGTCGCCACAAACTCCATGGCTCACAATCGAGGTGTCTCAGGGCGGGGGTTTGCTTGATTACTTGGGATTGATCAGAGCTTCCAATTCCTTTTCTATACAGATGGAGGACAGAGCAGAGAATCTTCCAGCTGGCGGCCATTTTCTTTATATTACGATCGACTAGACTCACCTTCATGATTTGGCTCCATTATTGACTTTCTGTAGGATGCTCCATTATCTAGATGGGATTAACGTACGTGGCCTTATACGACGTCCAGAGGTCATTGCGGCCATATGCACCGTCGAAAGGTCATTCTGCGATGCTGACGGATATTGAGAAATTTTTAGTGTTTTTAATGAGTCGTTCATTAATTTTGCATGGTGTTAGTGCAGCACTTCATGCCGCTGTTTTTTTTTATTCTTTTCTCTTTCGTTTTTTACATGGCGCATACGATTGCCGATTGGCACTTTATAGTTTGTATATATAAAAGCATAGTTTATAAACTTCATATACTAGGCGGAGAGAGGCGTCGGAGAGCGCGGCCTGCGCTTCCTTCGGAAAATTATTTTTCCAGTTTTCTCTGAGAGCACAGAGTACATAGCATCACGGAGACCTTTCTCTGTCATGTCGTTGTGTCGCCTCCTCCTATGAGTCCTATCCGAATACTACCGCCGAGGCGCTGACCATGATGGGCTCTGATGGTTTTTTAATTAATTATATTAGATGGTGCAAAAATAGGATCAAGTACTTCACAAGTCCTGTAAAAAAGCTCGTATATATTTATTTATTTATAATCATACTACTCATACACATGTACATGTATATACACATACAATTACCCTATGAATACCAACACCCTATGCCTTTTTTTTTTGGAGAAATACACAGTACAACGCAGACGCTCACAACACGTACGCACACTCACCCCTATGAATACACGTACGCGAACCCTACCCCTATGAGCACCTCCGAAGGACTGAGCACCGGCAGATCTGGAGATTCTCGAAGTCACCACTGGCGCCTCGTCGTCGACGGGAACGTCGCTTACCACTTAACGCATAACGCCGGAAAATCCCGGAATAAATCCAAGAAAAGGCGCGAGCACCAGGATTTGAACTCTGGTGGGTAGCGTCCCACTGGACCGTCCTACCATTGGACTACAAGCCCATTCGCCAACACCCTACGCCTCTATGAACACCATCAGAAGGTCATTTAATTTCGCCATGCTTTGTAGGTTTAATTATTATTTATTTACAATAGGAGATGCTCGTATACACACAATCATACTTACAATTATCCATATGAATGAATAAATTATAATACGCTAACCTATCCCTCTCTGAGCACCATCCAAAGGTAATTCCGCCATGTTTCTGGATTATTCAATTATTTATATGCTCGTATGCATGCACTGCACATACATTTATCGTTTTTGAATAGACAGCCTTCTCTTAGAGCAACTCCAACAGAGTTTGTATAATCTTAGCTAAATTTACAGTTTTGTAAGTTTGTAAAAAGATAAAGAGCTTTAAAATGAGAGGGTAAACCAACGGACTATTTAAACATCTTATAGATACCTAAACTGGCATGTGGGACCCCTCCCCTCTCCTCCCTTCCCCTCCACGGCTCCACCTTATCCACCCGTTCTCCCTCCTAGTGGTCGGCCATCTCACCGTGCCTCCTCTCCCTCTCCCTCTCCCTCTCCCAGTCTCCCTCCTCCTCCGGTCGGCAAGCCCGTGCGCCCCTCATCCAGTCAGCAGCCCGCGCCCCTCCTCTGCCGGCTAGCGGGCCATGCTGCTCCTCTCTCGGTCGGCAAACAGCCGTGTGCGCAGGGATTAAGGGGAGGATACTAGCGCCCCTCCTCCTCCGGCTGCCGTCTCTCTCCCGGTCGGTAGCCCGCGCCGTTCCTCTCTTGGTCGACAGAAAGGCGCGCGCGGGGACTGCGGGGAGGAGACCCGCGCCCATCCTCCTCCGGCCACTCCCTCTATCCCGATCGGCAGCCCACACTTCCTCCTGGCTGGCGGGCCGCGCCGCTCCTCTCCCGACCGCGCGCACGGGAACGGCGTGGTAACGATGGCGGCAGGGCGCTGTGGCGGGAGCACGAGACGACAATGGCGGGAAGGGCGCGGAGCGCGCGGGAGATGGGGATGGAGAGGTGGATCACCTTGTCAAGAATACCGAGCGAAGGGGGCGGATTGCGAGCAGGTTGGTGAGCAGACCAACATAGCGATTCTGTTGGATTGAGTTTTCACGCAGGTTTTCTTTTTTTATCGATCCAAAACGATTTACACAAACTGTTGAAGCAACTCCGGTGGAGACCTGCAAATTGAGGCCTCCAAAACCCATTTGCAGACCTAATTGCAAAAACTAGAAGCCCAAAAGTAACAAACAACTCCAGTGGGAAATCAGCTCGGGCCTTTTTTTACCCCGTTTGTCAGACAGAGGCTATCTGGCCCGCCCGGCACGTCCGCGATGACCTAGGGCTCCCCTAGGGCTTTGAGTGACTTCGGCTGCGATCTCCATCGACGAAGGCATTTCCGTTCCTCACGTGTCTCTCCCGTCCCAACCTGTTTGGGCTGATCACGGGGCTGATCTGCTCAGCTTCGCGGCTTTGGCAGGAGGACTGTGAGGGTGGGTGAGTCTAGCAGATTGATTTTTGTCACCACAAGTTGGGTCTCCTTAATGGCAGCAATTCATCCTAAGTCGTCGGCATTGTTGCGGTGGAAGTTGAAGACGGGGAAAAGCTTCAGCGAGACTCTATTGAACAAGCATCTGGCGGACTCCAAGGAGGAGGGCTGCCGGAAGCAATGAGTTGCATCACCTGGAACCGTCGTGGGTTGGGCAACGCTGCGACAGTGAAGGAACTTCGTGAAATTGCGAAGAAGTTTGTCCCTACCGTGCTATGCGTTGTTGAAACTCAGGTGAGTAAAGCACGGGTTGAAGGTCTGAAAGGTACCTTGGGTTATGATAATGCCTTTGCGGTTGGCAGTTCAGGTCGTAGTGGAGGTATTGGCTTGTTCTGGAATGATGACACTAAAGTGGAAATTTTACCATTTTCCCAGTATCATATTGACTCAATTATTTCTGAGAACGGGGTGGAGCCGTGGAGATTTACATGTGTTTATGGTGAAGCCCAAACTACTGAGCACCATAAAACATGGGATATGTTGAAGTTTATTAAAGCTTCATCACCACTACCATGGATCTGCATGGGTGATTTTAATGAAGTTTTGCATAGATCCGAACATGTGGGAGTTCAAGAGAGAAGTCATGCTCAAATTGCTGGATTTAGAGAGATGGTGGATGTGTGTGGTCTTTATGATCTGGGGTTTGAAGGCCGCAATTGGACCTTCGAAAAGAAAGTCGCAGGAGGCTCCTACTGCCGTGTCAGGCTTGATTGTGCCCTGGCAACAGCTGACTGGTGCACGAGATTTCCGATGGCGAGAGTGTCCCATCTTACTGTTGCAGCGTCGGACCATGATCCCATCATGCTACGGTGGCAGCAGGTTTCTGGTCGCAAGGGGAGAAAAAAGAGGAAGATGTTCAGATACGAGATGATGTGGGCGGCCCATTATGAATTCTTTCCCATGCTTGAGAAGACATGGCTAGATGCAGGAAAAGCCCACACGGTGAAGGAGCTACACGAGAAATTAGCATCGATGTCTAGTAGCCTTAGTGAGTGGGGCGTCAACTCCTTTGGCAATGTGAGGCTGGAGTTGAAAAACCTGCACGCGAAACTAGAACACCTAAGATTGGACCCTATGCGTGTTGGCCCATCGTACACAGAAATCAAGGTGCAAGAGAGGATTGTTGAATTAAATCATCGGGAGGAGATCATGTGGAAACAACGATCCCGAATTATGTGGTTGGCGGAGGGAGACAAGAACACACGTTTCTTCCATCTTCGAGCAAGCCAGAGGAGAAGAAAAAATCGCATTACAAAGCTCAGGAAACCCGGTGGCCAATTCACAGAAAATGAAGAGGAGATGGGCGCTTTAGCATCAGCTTTCTATATGGACTTATACACGTCTGAGGGGACGGAAGACATGGAGCGAGTATTGACCACAGTTCCGGTCAAGGTTACTACAGCTATGAATGAGCAGTTGATGACTCCTTTTGAAAAGGAGGAAATAAAAACAGCGTTATTCCAGATGTTTCCCACGAAGGCGCCGGCCGCCGGGACCAGATGTACTACCGGCACACTTCTTCCAATGTAACTGGGAGCTGTGTGGTGATGAAGTTTCAGAAGTTGTTCTTCGGGTTTTAAGAGGTGAGGATGATCCAACAATAATTAATAATACATGCGTCGTCTTGATTCCGAAGGTTGATAGTCCAGAGGAGTTAGGCTAGTTCAGGCCGATAAGTCTATGCAATGTGATTTACAAAATTGCCTCGAAGGTGATGGCCAACAGACTGAAACTTATTCTTCCAGAGATTATATCGGAAAAACAGTCTACTTTTGTGCCAGGACGACTGATCACAGACAATATTATTACAGCTTATGAGTGCATGCACTTGATGAAGAAGAAGAGAGCTCGGGACAATAGATTTTGTGCTCTTAAGCTGGATATGCGAAAAGCGTATGATCGTGTAGAATGGAGCTACTTGGAATCTATCATGCTCAAGTTGGGGTTTCATCGGCTTTGGGTTGATATGATCATGCGTCTGGTTACAACGGTTTCTTTTTCAATTCTGTTCAATGGTGTCTGACGTGAGAATTTTACGCCTTCAAGGGGGATCCGACAAGGAGACCCAATCTCACCCTATTTGTTTTTGCTAGCAGCAGAGGGCCTTTCGTGCCTGCTAAAATCTAGAACTCAGTCATCAGTTCTCAGTGGAATAAAAGTGGCTTCGTCGGCTCTGATAGTAAGCCATTTACTCTTCGCGGATGACAGCCTGCTGTTCTTCAAAGCAAATAGAGAGTGTGCCGAAGTGGTTAAGGATACACTGAACATTTACTGCCGAGCGTCCGGCCAACAAGTTAATATGGACAAATCTTCGATACATTTTGCTAAGGGTGTTGGAGGAAGCACCCGGGAAGAGATTAAGGCTTCTTTGGAAGTTCTCAATAAGGCTCTTAGTGAGAAGTATCTAGGTATGCCCACTGACATTGGCACATCATCTAATGGTGCGTTCAAATATCTCAAAGACCGGGTCTGGAAAAGGGTGCAAGGTTGGCTAGAACAATCACTCTCAGCCGGGGGTAAGGAAGTGTTGATCAAAGCAGTGGCTCAGGTCATACCAACCTACTCGATGTCATGCTTTCGACTACCAAGAGGTTTGTGCAAACATATTGATGGTCTCCTACGGAGCTTCTGGTGGGGCAGCAAAGAAGGAAAGCGAAGGACATGCTGGGTAGCTTGGGAGGACATGACAAAACCAAAATACATGGGTGGTCTTGGCTTTCGGGACATCGAGCTATTTAATTTGGCGTTATTGGCCAGGCAAGCTTGGAGAATATTACAAGAGCCGTCATCGTTAAGTGCACGGGTCCTCAAAGCTGTGTACTTCCCTGATGGCGATTTCTTGGAAGCAGAAGTTGGCACATTGCCATCTCGGGTATGGAGAGCGATCGTTGATGGCAAGGAAGTATTGCGCCAAGGCTTAATTCGTCGAATCGGGACGGGTGAGTCAACTGATATATGGGTGATGAACTGGATCTCGAGGGATGGGCTAATGAGACCTGTTGCAAAGCTACAGGGGAACAACATGCGAATGGTGAGTGACCTCATTGACAATGTATCAGGATCTTGGGACATGCAACGGCTGAAGGAGTTTTTTCTGCCGATGGATTGGGAGGTCATTACTAATATTCCACTAAGTACTAGAAGACAAGAGGATTTCTGGGCATGGCACTATGAGAAATCAGGTGTTTTCACTGTAAGATCAGCCTACCGGATGCTTATGAGCAATCGGGAGAAACGATCGGACTGGATAGAACACAATACGGGGAGATCAGACTGTTCAGCTGAACGTAAGGAGTGGACAGATATTTGGCGTGTCCAAGTACCATCCAAGGTTCACCTGTTCCTGTGGCGTCTCGCTCGACAGATGATCCCAACAGGCGATATCCAGCACCAAAGACACATGGCTCCGGATAGCAGGTGTGTTGTGTGTGGAGGCCAAGACTCATGGAAGCATTCTTTGATTGAGTGTCATGTAGCGAGGTGCGTGTGGGCGCTGCAATGCGATGAGATCATTGAGTTCATCAGTTCAACACAACAGCAAGATGCTCGGGGATGGCTTCATGAAGCTATGAACTCCCTGAGCCATGATGAATTAGAGACCGTGACTGTCACACTGTGGCCGATATGGTATGCCAAGCGCAAAATCATGCATGAGAATATTTACCAGAGCCCACTATCGACACATTGTTTTGTGGAAAGATTCTTGGCTGATCTGGGGACGAGCAAACGAGGCAACCTGCTCAAGCCAAGCATACTAGATGGATCCCGCCGCCGCCGATGTTTGTGAAAATTAACATTGATGCAGCACTCGCAAAGAACTCAACAAAAGTCACGATGGCGGCGGTGGCGCGTGATGAAGCTGGTAACTTTATGGGAGCTTCGGCACTGGTGATGGAAGGGATCTATGACCCAGAAATAGCGGAGGCGATGGCATGCCGTGAAGGGATGGCGCTTGCTAGTGACCTGATGCTCCAAAAATTCAGGGTGGCGACTGATTGCCTGAATGTAGTCCGGAAATTATGTGGAACCGCAATGGGAGCTTACGACCATGTTGTCCGTGAGATCAAGGTAAGGGTGGCAGACTTCACAGATGTCAGTTTTGCTCATGAAGGAAGGGAGGCCAATCAAGATGCTCATAGGCTCGCTAAAGGATCGCTGTATGAAAGCCTAGGTAGACATGTTTGGTTCCTAGCTCCACCTAATGGTGTTTGTACTGCTCTAAACGTCCCTCACTAAAAGCAGTACGCCTGCTTTCTCAAAAAAAAATCTGGCCCGCCCGGCCGCAACGCATCGCGACGAGCGCCGCCCGCATCTGCGCCCGCCAGGCCGCTGTCACTCTGCTCGTAGTGACCGACGGCGGCCTCCTCTGGTTCGGGCGTGACGCACCCCTGCCTTGCCGTTGCGCCAACGCCCTTCGTCTTGGCCGCCCCATCGTCCGTCGGCTCGGCCGCGACGCGACGCTGGTGGCGCCTGGCCATGGGCGAGCGACGGCCCGAGAGCGACCCGCCTGACGGCCCGAGGGCAATCTCATCTAACCAACTAGTTTCTTTACCTGATTTGTTGGCGGATGTCTCCGTCTTGTTCCCACATATCTGGAAAAAAACACATGCTCCAGAAAAAAACGAAGCTTAACGGGCGGCTATAAGCCGTCTACAAGCCGATCTTCTTACAAAAAAGTCCTTCTCCCAGCTAGTCGACGGGGGCGCCGTCGCCTGGTGAGAGGACGGCAACGTCCCGTGCTCCGAGGATCGAGTAGACGGCGCAGCACCGTTGTACAGCCACCCTCCAAGAATCCAACGCATGCTGGGATCCCGCGCGGACGGCAACTGATTTGGGTGCGCGGGATTTTTCTCTCATCGATCTCCATCCCTAGTGTGCTCTGCGAGGGGGTCGAAGAAGCGAGCGGCGATGAGCTCGTCGGTGGCCCCGTCGACGCGGAGCATGAGAATGGCGCCGTCCCAGACCTGGCCCCGTCTCGTGCTCTGGCTCTATTGCTTCTTCCATCAATAGACACTGCAATGTTGAATGGGAGCGGAAGATCTGTAGTGGTTGTACTTCTTTTGACAGGGAAAAATCAGCCACGACGGAGGTAGCTCCTTACCTTGTTCGTCTTGGCCGCCGGTCGCCGAATTCCCGGCCCGCCAATTGATGGCAGCCGATGCCGAACCACGCTACTCGCTGGGGCGCCCTGCACCGCTTAAGCTGAGGCGCACCCTACCGGACCCGGGCCAAGCACTCTTCTTCCTTCCGCAGTTCCGCTGGCCACCTCGCCGGCTCACCCAGATCGAAACGGGAGACAAGAGAGTCAACTGAAGAGACTGGCAGGACAGGAGAGTCACGGGACTTACGATAGAAATATCTTCAACCATTTTACAACATGGTCCTACTAAAGATAAGATTTACATTGAATTTTTTAGACAAGTTAGAAGGGTATGATCCGAAATGAAAAAAAATGTATTTCCATCCATTGAATAATTTTGCAATTTGCATTTTTCTCAAATGGGTATGTCCTGCATTCTCACACATTATATCTTAGTTGAGCAACAAGATGACTACAAAGATCAAATGTGCACAAGATCACCATGATTTATATGTCAAAGGATGAATTAAATGTCTTGCAGACAGTCAAATAGACGGCTCATTGTATAAGCTATCTATTTAGTTGTCTGCGTGTGTCAAATAGAAAGCAGCCGTCTACACTGTTGTACTTGCCCTAAATCAGCATGCCATCTGAAAGCTATTCAAGTTTTCAGTTGTCTCCACTCTAACTCCTTTCATCTCTAAATAAGTATCGTTGTTGGTGTGCGTGCTATAAGTTTGACTCGATTTGTAGAAAATACGTACAACATTTGTGTCTTCAAATAATTTTTTTAAAAACTAGATTCAAATATCTTTCTAATGTTATTAATTATGTATCATAGGTATTAATGTTTTTTAAATATAAAATTATTCAAACTTGTTTCTTGGGAAGCGCAAACGACACTTATTTAGGGACGGAGGGAGTACAGAAGGGGCTAAAATTAGGATCATTATATTGTTCAGCCGTTCCGGAAATCAAGTATCCTCGCCCATTTTATTCCAGTCAAAAGCCCAGTACCATTATTGTACCAAAGTAAGGCAGAATTTATAGCGTAAACTTAATCCCATCATATATATCCAGAAGAGGCTGAAAGTGGTAATATCCTTGTTCAGCCATATCATGGTCCATTAATTATTCCCAGTCAAAAGAAGCTCAGCACCAAAGTACATTAATTATGACAGGATGCAAATTAACTTCAGCTAACTATGTATAACGTACGTCCATAACCGATCATGGTGGTGACTTACAGTTTGCATGAATAAATAACCAAATACAGTAGTGGTAAACCTTCGAAATTAGCATATGTGGTGGAAGATGCGAGAAGCATCAGCCTGATTCGGTGCAGTCAGCCTAAAACCAAGGCATGAAGCTAGATTTACTATAGATACATAGGTCATGTTCGAGAAATAGCCCAGAGCTATTTTGAAGGCTAAAGTTTAGCTAAAAAAATAACCTTCTAATGAAATAGCTCTTGAGATGTTTAGATCCAAGAAATATTTTGACATTAATATCACAGTTCCCAAATACCACTGCAAGCCGCAACAGCTTTCCCTCCGCATCCAAACTCCACTTCCTCTACTCTGCTCTTTTCTCACCACGCCGACTTCGCCGGCGAGCAATGGTCGACGTCGACCGCCGGCCGTCGCTCCCCAACGGCCTTCCCCGCCCTCCGTCCCACAATGTAGGCCTTCGCCGTCTCTCCACCCGCGCTTCGGCCCCCAGCACCCCGCGCACCCGCTCCTCCGTCTCCCTCCGCCGCAGCAGGGCCCACTCCCTCCCCCTTCGCGGTTCTCACTCACCTCGCCACGGCCGGAGTGCCCGTCCTCCCGGGCCTCTCCGCCACTGAGCTCGCCCTCACGGAGGCCACGCTCGGCGGCGTCCAGCTCCCGCCCAACCCGCGCGAGCTCCTGGCCATGGGCGTCCCCTCGTGGGACGTCTTCCCGGACTCCCGGTCTCCGGCGGGGCTCCGCCTCCTCTGCCTCGCCGCGCAGGAGATCCCCACCGCCGTCGCCGCCACGCTGCCCCTCACCCGGGCCACGTGCCGCCGCCAAGTTGCCCGGACATGGCCACCCCGCCAAGGGAGTGGAGCCGCAGATGGGCGGAAGGCACACCACACGCAGCTGACCGCGGCCAGGGACACTCCGTCAAGGCGGCGGAGCACCTGCGCCATGACGTCTGCGGGCAAGTCTTCGACGGCCATCGTGGCGTCTCCGTCGCCGCCCGTCGCGAAGGTGATCAGGTGGAAGGTGATTCGGCAGTGGCACGAGTGAAGCCTGGCGGCGGCGCAGGTTGGGTCGGGGCCAACGGCGGCCCGGATCCGGTGGAGGGGATGGCGGCACGGGTGAAGCCCGACAGAGAGGGGCGCGGCGCGGCACGGGTTGGGGAGGAGGCAGCGCGACGCGGTGTGGCGCCGAGTCAGGCGCGACGCGGGTGGGGGAGGCGGCGCGGCGCGGGTGGTGTAGGAGGCAACGGGCGTGAAGGCGTGAGGGTTGCCTTCGGTGGGACCCACTTGGAATAGCCCAATTAGCGTCCCTTTTGGTGATATTTTTTTTGGTGGGCTAGTTACAAATAGCTCTGAAATAGCCTACATGTTTGGCTTCTTATTGGGCTATTTGAGCTAAAAAGAGGAGGGATAGAAAATAGCTCATGAATTCAAAAAACCCATAGTCAGCAGCTAAAATACCATGGTGGTGACTTAGACTTTTTGCACGAATCTTACTATTACTAATTGGAGGCTCCTTTTGACGCCTCCACGTGATGCCACCTAGGATCCTAGGTGGACAGTCTAAAAAATTGAGGAATCCTACAAATTCTCACAAAAATCAGAAACATCTCTAATCAATTCAACATCTCTAATCATAATAGCCATTGGATCTGTTATCTTTCTAATAAATTACCCACCTCTTTGTTTATGAAAATAGACCAAAGTAACCCCCTAAACATGTATCTAAATTACCCACATGTGCTATTATAAAAAATAATATAAATTATCCCTTAATTTTCATGTAAATCACCCACCTATGCTACTATAAAACATTATCAAATAACCCCCTAAATTTGTATATAAATTATCCACTTATGTGCTTATTAAATTTAAAGTAACCCTAAATCTAAAATCTTAAAGTGCATCAATATAAAATTTTAAATTACTATTTCTATAATTATTAATATATTATTTATGTTTTTCTCAAAAAATTTTATTATTTATGTTATTGTTTATATAAAAATACTTCTCATAATGTGTGTGTTGACGGTCCTTACAACAAAGTTTCGACCGTCAAAACCTCGGGTTCGAGAGGAGTATATGGCAAGTTTCATGCACATTTTGTAGTACTAATAAAGTTCCACGAGTTGTGTTGTGAATTTCATAGGCAGGTACACATTTTGGGAGAAATTGGAACCAACGTGCCACACGGGCTAGGCACGGCCGAACCACCAGGCACGGCCGGCCCTGCAGGTGCAGCCGGCCCTGCAGGTGCGGCCGGCCCTGCCCCATGGCACGTCCCTGGTCCAGAACACCCCCTCTCCCGCGAGCACAACTTAGATGAACGAGATCCACCAAGGAAACGTCGGTTTGATCGAATGGTGGAGGCTAGGATCACTTGGATCAATGGGTCCACTTGTCCGACCGCTCAACCGCCACAACCGTCATTCAGAGGCGATCCTAGGCGTCCCTGAGCGTAGGCGGTGCATCACACGGCACGAAGGTGGGCCGGCCGCACCTAGAGGGCCGGCCGCACCTATCAACCGACGCACCGGGCGAAACCGACTCAAGGGACCGACATACAACCGCCTCAGGAGCAGTGATCAGGAGCGTCCAAGGCGAGAGGCGGTGGATCACAGGGCCGGCCGCACTAGTGAGCTGGCCGCACCTAACATCTTGGCCCCACACGCTCAACCGACCTCCCATGCCTATAAAAGGCACCTCACACTCGCTGGATTGGACACACAACGCAGGAGCATCTCCATTTCCCTCTTTTATTCACTTAGAGTAGGATTAGTGTAGCTTGGGAGTTAGAGTCGAGTCGAGCTAGTCTCGGGGTTCCGGAGGAGTCTTCTTCAGAGTTCCGGTACTACTCTTGTATCCTTTCTTTGTTTAGACTCAAGTACAATTCAAGTTATCTTTCTGTCTTACCTTTCGAGTCAATTACATTCAGCTTTTACTTTGCTCTAGAAGCTTTATTCTTGGTTTAGACTAAAGTTAGCTTAGTCTTGGTTAGCATAGCTCTCTTGAACCCTATAGTGTTGTGGTCGTTCTTCGCTTGATCTCCGGTGGTTCACGGGAGAGAGAGACCTTCCTTCGTGATATCCGGGGAAAGGTTCTTTGGTTCATTGTGAGCGCGGTGCTCAGAGCTTACCTTAGTCTTAGATTGGTGTCCCGTTCAACAGAATAGTTGTGGTACCCTAAGGAGGTGACAGCTCCGGACGGGTTTTGCAGTCCACCACGTTAGTTCGGGCCGGTAGGATTCATCACGTCGTCGTTCTCCCTTCTCATCCCAGTCTAAAAGCGCGGCTTTGCATGCCCCTGCAGCACTAGAAGAGCTTGTCGAGTTTAGCTTGCCTTGGTTATCCTTTGCTTTAGTTCTATGCCTAGAGTTGACAAAAATAGATAGATTGTGTTAGAATCCTTTCTCGTCTCGTTGTCCTCCCAGCTCGCTAGTTCCTCTCTAACCCTTTATCAAGATCTCCTTGTGTGTGTCAAGTTATCCCCGAATACCTTTATTCGTTACCCCCGCTATAGCTCTTTACCAAGTCTTGTCTTTCTCCACCGTTTATTCGATCATCTTTGCCGTAGTGCCTCCCTTGGGAAAATATAAATACGATAACCCGAATACCACCGGGTAAAGTGCTACAACTATAATCCGTGCGCTTGCGGACCTTTCTGTGCTCGTGTGTTTTACCAAAGGACGTTCCCTAGCCCCGCTACTAGGGGTGTAAACCCGGTACCGACGCTTACGAGTGCCTCGAGCATTTCTGGCGCCGTCACCGTAAGTGCAACCTTAGTGGTGAGGCTAAGGAGCGTCAACAGTGTGTCATCATATACAAATATATTCGTGAATGAGAGACATGTAAGAATACCTTTCGAAAAAAAATCAAACACATATAAATGTGCTATGCTAAGTGAAAAAACTGTTACTAACTAAACCTATTACAATTATTATAATATGTAATAGATGAATGAGATCATGAGATAGATAATTATAATTATTAGCTATTTCTAACTAGCCTGTGCGGGGGCACAGGTTGATAGACTAGTATAAATAACCAAATACAGAAGTAGTAAACCTTTGAAATTAGCATATGTGGTGGAAGATGCGAGAAGCATCAGCCTGATTCGGTGCAGTCAGCCTAAAAGGCTAAAACCAAGGCATGAAGCTACACTACATTTACTATAGATACATAGTCAGCAGCTAAAATACCAATCAATTCTTCAACTCGTTGTAGTTCATTTTCAGAAGAGACGTGCGTACGTGTTCTTCTCTGCCCGCCGTCATCGTCTCAAGTCTCGACCATGAACGTCGATGAGGTCCTGTTGAAGTTACTCTTTGACGTGCTACAATCGGATGTCACTGAGTCCCATCCTTCCGCTGCAGGCGGCCACACCATCGACGGCTTGGAAAGTGGCATGTCCGGTGGCGGCACCGACTTGCCGATGATCCTCACGGCATCAACCATGCTCGGCCGGTCAGCCGGGTTCGGGTTGCTGCACGCCATGCCGAGCTTCAGCAGCCTTACGGCCTCCTCGGCGTCAAACTCATCCCCGCCGGCGGCCGTGAGCACGGCGGCGTCGACGGCGGCGAGCAGGTCACCCTTCGCGTGAAGCTTCCACACCCAGTCCGTGACGTGCCCGAACTGTACGTCCCTGCCGACCGCCCTCCTCCCCGTGACGATCTCGAGGACGAGCACTCCGAAGGCGAACACGTCGGTCATCCTCGTGGCCCTGCCATTGTATACGTACTCCGGCGACCGGAAGCCGATGGTGCCGGGGGCGCCATGGTCGGTGTAGGAGTTCTTGCCGTCGGAGAGCACGCAGGCGAGCCCGAAGTCGCCGAGGCGAGCCTGGAAGGTGAGGTCGATGAGGATGTTGCCGGCCTTGATGTCGCGGTGGAGCACCATGGGCTCGTACTCGTGGTGAACGTACTGCAATCCAGTGGCAATGTCCCTGACGATGCTGTAGCGAGTGCCCCACTGGTGAATGCAAGACGGCTGCTGCTGCTGCTGCTCGTCACTGCTCCTGCGGAAGAGCTGTTGGTCTAGGCTGCCATTGGGCATGTACTCGTAGATAAGTATGGGCTCTCCTCTGTTGTAAGACCACCCTGAATTTTTTTTTTGCAGAAACGGTAATGTTAGAGTTATATTACATAAGAGTAGTAGCATTATTCTTTTTTTTTTGGAATTTGTATCTTGGTAAGGAAAAGTAATATAACATATATTGGCCATTAAATTCTCATGTAATATATTGTTGACCTCTACAAAATCAAAGTGTACAAAATAAAAATCTACTTAATCAATTTTTATACACTAAACATATTTTATTTTGACTAATTATTAGTCTAAATTTATACTTGGGCTGCATATGCCTGATGATGGAGCTCTTCCTCAGTCAGTCAACTATCTTTTGTAATATATATGATGATGCATACTATATATGTGAGGTTAGATTGAAAAATGTCTCATAATTTTGGAGGTTATTTGAATTAATCATTTAAATTCTGCTTCTTCATCGCATATAGGTTTAATTCGAATGCACACTCCTTATCAAGTTCAAACACATATATAGCGTATCGGCAAAAACTACAGGATTTCAGCCGAACAAAGAATTGAAGGTGGTGGAGCATGCATGTCGACAAGAAGCTGAAAGACCTGAAGTCACATTGCATTATTGTTTATTAAGATAACTTTATGCTTTTTTTTTGCGTAAGGTGTAATATGAGTAGGTGTATTTGGTGGTGGTACGGATGGGATAAGATGTGTGGTGTTGATGGATTTGGTGATGCCATGCATATGGACTCGGTAAAGTGTGACGTGACATCTCACCTGACCCTTGTAAGTGCAACCACATGTTGAGGAGTCGAAGACAGGAGTGTGGACCAAGAAAGGAAACTAGAGTGATTTCACATAGGTTATATTACTTTGATGTATAATTATTTAAAATTAGCAAAAAAATCTTTATGAAAAGATTTATATACCTATATGGCAAACACACAATAGAACATATTTTTCGACCAAAGGAGAACATGTTTTAGACATGTCCGGTAATTTGTTCTTAAATATGTATGACACTGTGCCACTTTACTCAAACTTTAACCAACAATATTTTTGTATCTCATAACAAATACTAGATATATATATTCAGTAGAAATGAACTTACCGACGAGAGGAACGATATTTTTGTGGCGCAAGCGATTGATGATGCTGACCTCCGCCAGGAAGTCCTCGTAGCCGCGGTTGTTGGACCGGGTGAACTTCTTGACGGCAACCTCCATGAACTCTCCTCCGCTGTTCTTCGCAGCAGGAAGCCTGCACCTGTAAACGGCGCCGAACCCGCCCTGGCCCAGCCTCGTGCTCTCATGGAAGTTGTCGGTGGCCTTCCTGATGTCGGCGAAGTCGACCTGCATCGGTACACCGGGAAGGCGCTGCATGTTCTTGGAGAGCTGGTCCAGGTCCTTCTTCCACCTCCGGTACTTGGAGTTCAAGTAGAGGTAGACGGCGGCGGCGATGGCGGACGCCGCCGCCGCTGATCCGAGGACGGAGGACAGTATGGTGACGGTATTGGGCCCCGGCTTTGAGGGCACAGCCTCCGGGACCTCGATCGTGAAGTTCCATGTGTGGAGCTGCAAGAGCTGACCCATGGTGGACGAGAAGGCGAAGACTAGGGCATCCGGAGACAGGGTGTCCCTGGCATCATCCAGGTGCACGGTGGCTCCGTCAGGCACCGTAGTCGTCTCCGTTCCTCCTCCATCAAGAAGAACTAGGTGAGCAGAGAGGTTGTGCGCAGCGCGATCGTAATCGATCCGCACGCCGTATCGCCACACTTTATTGTTGCTAGAATCACCATCTTTTCCCGGTGGCAGGATGGCAGTGGTGACCCGGATCGTTCTTCCGGAATGAAACGTTGTGTTCTCCAATGTTTCGATCTTGACAGGCTCAAAGTCGAGGGGTTCGAAACCCCCAGCGTTGGAGGGAGGCTCGAGCCTGGGGAGGATGTCGAATAGGAGAGTGCTTGTGCTCGTGCTTGTTACGGCCATGGTGAAGGCGATGCTGAAGGAAGCCTCTTGCAAGTCCATCGTTGTACTTCCGTCACCGCGGCTCGTCGTCTTCCATGGATCAAACCATTTGGGGATGACGAACCACCCGGAATCGGTCAGGTTGAACCCAAGCAGGGAGGAATTCTTCATGTAGTAGCCGAGGCTGCCTGGTTGCAAGGTGAAGGATGTCTTGTTCTGGTGGAACAGAAGGCCCTGGTCCATCTGCTCGAAGGTGGTGTTCCAGGTGTACCTAGCAATCCGAGTGTGGTTGGAGCTGGAGCATGTGCATGGTTTGATGTGGGAGAAGAACAGTGGGCACATGGTTGTAAGGAGGATGGTGAGGAAGCTTTGGACAGGCAATCTAACAAGCTTGGTAGCCTGACAGGCCATCCTGATCGATTCTTTGCTCCTTCCTCCTGCTGCATACAGTTCTTCCTTGCTTTTTATCTTTTGATATATGGATCAGAATCAGACCGGGTCAGTCGTCGTGCTGTGGAGAATTGGTCGCCGCCGACGTGGCCTTGTGTGCAACGATCGAACAGTAACAGTAACAGGCACAGTTCTCACCTCTTTTTTTTTACAACAAAAAACATATATATTACTCCCTCCGTATCGAAATACTTGTCGCCATTGACTTTTTTCTGCAACTTTGACCATTCGTCTTATTCAAAAAATTGTGCAATTACAATTTATTTTGTTTGCTATATGCTTTATTGTTGTATGTATTTTAAGCTTGACTTATCGTTTTATACGTTTGCAATAATTTTTTGAATAAGATGAAAGGTCAAAGTTGCAAGAAAAAGTCAACGACGACAAATATTTTGATACGGAGGAAGTAGAACTTAAGAAGTCAAATTACAAGGAGGTCCTCGAAGTAAATACAAGGTCCTCAGACCGGATAAGATCCTCAAGAACGTCGATGCGTTCAACAGCGACGAGCTCATCGGCGGGGGCAGCAGAAGCTTCGAAGGAGCTTGCACCCAGATGGAGGACCGCGCAGTGCGACGGTTGAAGAATGACCGGAGATGCCCGTGATGACTTTGTCAATCTCAAGACGGTTTAGTGCCTCTGAGAATTAGTCATAGAATATGTACGTATGTATGTGAGCATTTGTATACGTACAGTCACTACCGGAAACCGGCCCTTCACCGTGAGCCAGGAGCTTCGCCGAGAGCCAAAGGCCCGGCTCTCGGCACAGGAGCTCTTCGCCGAGAGCACCAGGAACCGCTCTCGGCGAAAGTTGGTCCCACGGCGCAGAGCTCCTTCGCCGAGAGCTTTGGGGCTCCAGCTCTCGGCGAAGGTCTGGCCCACGGTGCAGGTGTTCTTCGCCGAGAGCGCTGGGCCCAGGCTCTCGGCGAAGAACCCAGCTGACAGCACCAACCTGCTACCGTTACAGCCGTCCCCCGTCCGTCAAATTCGCCGAGAGCCAGGCCTCCACGACTCTCGGCGAAGAGGTACCCACGGCACAGGGACCACCTTCGCCGAGAGCCTTCCCTCTTCGGTGAGTGTATTCTCCCTACTCACGGCGAAGTTTTCAAAAAAAAACTAAACATTTTCGAGTTGAAACTTTTTCCTTGCTCAACATACACTCATACAATGTACATGTTCAAACTTGGCACCATTTTGTCTTTGTTTGCTATATTTAACAATTTCACTTCTTTCTACGTATTTTTTTCTTATACGTCCGATATGAACTACAAGTGCAGAAAATCATAGAGTAAATTTGTTCGAAAAATGATATTCATGTTCATGAGACATCTCTAAGACTATGTACATGAAATGAAGCTAAATTTTCTTGCATTTGGTTCTCGTATCATGATGAAGATCGTGTGGTAGAAAGGTAAAAAAATGTATAAAATTCAAATGAAGTTTAAAAATCACGAATTTTGTCGAGTGGTCATGATATCATACATAGAGATTGTGATAAATAGTAGAGAGCGTTTTGAGCAATTTCACACGTACACTCTTTAGAAACCGGAACATCTCACGAGAAGTTTCAGATAATTTGAACTAATATCACTAGGTTTGGTCTCTTGGTGAAATTTCATTTTGAATTTGAGTACAACAACTTTTTTATAAGCAATTCACAACATATCTAGTGACATGTTAAGTTTTGGCGAAATTTTGAATTTATTTGCTATTTTTAAATAAAATTTGATGAAAATAATCTTTGGCGAGTCCCTGGCTCTCGGCGAAGGAGTGGTCCCCACTCCTAACGGCGGACCGTGTCGTGACCGTAATAGCACCTACGCCGAGAGCTAACTTGCCTCTCGGTGCATATCTGCTGAGAGGGTCCACCCACGCTCTCGGCGAAGGGGCCTTCGCTGGTACAGGTCCGCCGTGAGGCCTTCGCCGAGAGCAAACTCTCGGCGAAGCCTTCGCCGAGAGGGAAAGGGCCTTCGCCGAGAGGAACCCCGCTCTCGGTGAAGACCCAGAATCCGGTAGTGAGTGTTTTGAAGAAAAAAGAATGGACGAGATAGCTTAAATCTCCAGTAAATAATTGTTGCTCCGCCATAGATATATTGATGGTATATTTATTTGTTATTATATATGTTTATATATTTTCACCATAAATATGTCAAACATTAAGCGATTTCACTTAGAGCAACTCCAGTAATGCCCCCCTATTCAAAGACCCCTACTTGTTAAGTAAGGGCTCTCCTTACTTTTCTAGGGCTCCATTTTTGTGTTCAACTCCAGCAACAACCCCAACTTTGAAGTGCCTATTTTCGTCTGACGTGTGGGACCTACTCGTCAATGGGTCATATATCCTTTCACAGACCCTTTCTCTCCTATGTTTCTCCCAACACTCTGTTTCTTCTTCCCCTGTGCTCCATCCTCCAGCTTCGGGCCACGGACGAGGTCCCCACCGCGGACCCGCGACCTGAGTTGAAGAAGAGGTCGATCTCGAGGTCGCACACCACGGCATCGACGATGTCGAGCACGGACGCCACGAGGCGGACCCGTGAACGGAGTTGAAGAAGGGGTCGGTCTTGAGCTCGGGCACCACAGCCTTGATGACGTCGAGCGCGAACGCGCACGCGCGCAGGCAGAAGGTCCACGCCGACCAGTAGGCAACGCGTGCTTCACCTCCTCCTGGTCGAAGGCTGGATCTCGGCCCCTACTTTTTGAGTTGGGGCTCAAGTAGGGGGTCTGCTGGAGTTGCTCCTACGGCAAACTAAAACGCCATATATTTTTAAAATAATGTGTTACTTAGCCACCGTAAGAAGGTTTTGATAGTCCAATGTTTTTAGCATTACAGGGCTGGTGAGTAGCGACTCTAGAGTTAACTACCATAACACTTTTGCGAGAAAATAACTGTAACATCGACGTACTCCCTTCGTTTCAAATTATAGGTCGTTTGACTTTTTCAACCTCAAATTTGTCCGCTTGTCTTATTAAAAAGTTTTTAATAAACTTAGTCAAATTTAAGTCATTCTCGAAGAACTTTCATTAACAAAGTAAGCCATAATAAAATTTATAACATTTTGCATAATTTCTTTGAATAATATGAGTGGTCAAATTTAAAAACAAAAAAAATCAAATAAACTATAATTTGGAACAGAAGGAGTGATTATTGTCAAAATGATGCGAACACAATAAGTGGTAGGTGTATAACGTCGAGGTGTCTAGACGATTGAAAGTAGCAGTGCAGTCGCTATACTTGAGTCAATTCTCTCGCAAGCTGATGCTCACTGTGGATAACAACGTTTCTTGTTTTTTTTCTAAGACATCACAAGAGAACTTGGACCATTGGTTTTTTGGTTGAAAAGTCTCCGGTTCTCTCTAAAGAAATACTCCACAGTGATAACCGGAGTATTTCTTGTGGGCCTCCAGGAGTAGATTTTTTTGTGGTCCCCTCAAGTTTTATAACAATATTGGGAAGTCTAAAGCCAGAAAAAAAATGACATACCGTCTCACTCCTGATACATTCTTTTTAACAAAAGAAAAAATATGGTCGCACTTGGTTAATTATGTCAATACGAGGCTTATATCTAGGAGGATTCTCAATATATTATTTTTATTGTGAATTGCTTGCCACTAATTGGTTTAATTTTACACCACTAATATATTTGTGACGTAATTTCATTGATTTATTTCTATGGTCAGCACTCATGACTTCAGCAGGCCTTCTGGCTCGTGGGCCCAAAGGAATGGTCGGGCCTAACGTTCCAAGCCCAATTGCCCACAAGGCCCATTCTACTTGTTCCACCTTCCTCACCTCACCTGCTCTGCTTCGCTCTGGAGTCAGGGACTGTGTGGCGGCGCGATCGGAGGCGTCGTCGAGAGTAGCCGAGGTTTACAGAGGATATGGGATCACGAGAGCCTAAGGGACTGCCGACGGCCAAGCATGCCAGCGATCGCCTCCTCCAACCTACACCACTCAATAGATCCAATTCTTTCCTTTTATCCCACAGGAAAGAAAATGCTTCCAGTAATTTTTGCTTCTCCTCTTCACTCATATAGCGATCTTCACACGACCAAGCATGCCAGCGATCGCCTCCTCCAACTTCACAGGCTAGGTCCCTGCCTCCGGTCTCATCCACGGCAGCACGAGCAACAGGCGACCTCGGCCGTAGCCTGCCGGGGTCCCGAAGGAAGAAGAAGAGGAGGATGCTATTCTGACTAAAGACAATGTTAAAGTGTAATTGGCAAGGAGATAAATGTAGCTATTTTTGTAACTCGGATGAAAATATTTTCCATATTTTCTTTGAATGCTCTACTGCAAAATATGTTTGGAGTTTAATGTCTATGGTTATTGCCTATTGGGGCTCCTTGTAGACCCACTTCCTTCTCTCAATTTTGGGAATGGACTAAAAGATATATGCCATGGCATAATAAAATCCATTTCACTGGGCTCTCAGCAATTTGTTAGGCAATTTGGAGAACAAGAAATTCCATTTGCTTTGACAAGAAATCTGTTAAATCTCCTTCTAAGATTGTTTGTTTAGCCTCATTCTTTGTTTCCTATTGGTCAGGTCTACACAAAAAGGAAGATCAACAAGACCTGGAGGAAGGCGTTGCAGCAATGAAGGAAGCTGCTCTCCACTTCCATCAGCATCATCAGTCCCCTGGCCAAGCTGACACCGGAATGGTCCTTCTTCAGCAGTTGCTAAGTTTAGAAAATAGAGTGGCTTGTTCCGGTGGGTCCTCTGATCAAGTTTGTTTTGTGGTTTCAATCTCGGATTATGTCTTTCAGTCTTAACTTTCTCTAGCCTCCAAAATAGGTCCTTGGTACTTATTTTGGGTTGTCTTGTAATAAGGTGCAGTAGTGGCTAAACTTTCGGTGGGTGAATTTGGCACTTTGTAATTTCGTTACTAACAGTAATGAAATTCGGGCAAGGCGTTTGATGGAAAAAGAAAAGAAAAAAAAGACCTACCATCTCACTCCTGATACCTTTTTTTGAACAAAAGCAAAAATAAAAAAACATATGGTCACACTTGGTTAATTATGTCAATTCGAGGCTTATATATAGGAGGATTCTCAACATATTATGTTTATTGTGAATTGCTTGCCATTAATTGGTTTAATTTTACACCAACTCACATTTTCCATTTATGTTTTCATTTATACTTCCGGGCGAGTATATAGTTGTGACGTAATTTCATTGATTTATTTCTATGGTCAGCACTCAGCAGCACTTCAGCAGACGTTGAGTTTGACTCTTCTCTCCCGCCTCAACGGCCACGGCCAGCAAACATTCTGGCTCGTGGGCCCAAATGAATGGTCGGGCCCAACGTTCCAAGCCCAAGGGCCCACAAGACCATTCCACTCGTTTCACCTTCCTCAGCTCACCTGCTCTGCTTCGCTCGGGAGTCGGGGACTGCGCGGCGGCGCGATTGGAGGCGGCGCCGAGAGTCGCCGAGAGCTACAGAGGATATGGGATCACGAGAGCCTGAGCGACCTACGACGGCCAAGCATGCCAGAGATCGCCTCCTCCAACTTCTGGCCGCCGGCATATAGCGCCCGGCGAGGTGGCGCCACCGCCGCCGACCCCCGCTTCCGCCGAGCATCCGGAGCTTACCTGGGCCAAGCCGCTGCCGCCGGTCTCACGCGCGGGCAACGGCGACCTCCGCCGTAGGCTGCTGTGCGGTCCGGCCGGCCGGGTGGAGATGAAGACGGCCTCGACCGAGCGCGCGCGGCCAGCTCCGCACGCTCGTCGTCCCGTGAGAACCTGCTGCGCCTTCCAGATTTTCACCTCGAGGTATATTCATCCATGACTCCTTTCAGCCCATCTAATTTCACCTACACGAGGGATATTGTAGGAAGACAATCTCAATGAATTTTACTTGTTCTAAATGGACTGGTGTGGTGACTCCATGAACATTTTGGTAACTGTCAAAAGAACATCAATCTGTTGGTCAAGATAAAGTATCCATCACCAAGTTCTTTACAGCCCATCTGATTTCACCGACTTGGCATGTGGTAATTGAAAAGAAACTGGTGAAGGCCCTGGTGACTTCCTGAACTGTAGTTACTGAATCGAGAGCCTTCATCTGTCTTTCTGGTAGTGGTTGGTCTACACTTTTCTCTGACTAAGCTTTACAGATCCCACACATAATTGAGCATTAGAAAGGCTACACAGACTTTGCTGCTATGGTCCAACAGTCCACAAAGACTTTGGGTGTGTTTGGTTGGGCTGTAGCTTTTGCAAAAGCTGTTGTGGGCAGTGAGCTGCAAAAAAGCAGCTGTGAAAAAGTAGTTGTGTCAAAAGCAGAAGACCGTTTGGTTTAACTGCTGTGACTATTGGAAATGCATCTCTCGCTTACAAGCGGAGCCCACACGTCATGGACACAAAATGTCTTCTTCCTCCTTTCCTGGGAGCGGCGGCCGGAGGTTGCACACCAAGGAGCGGCGGCCGGACGTTGCACACCAGGTGGCAGCGGCCGGAGCTCGCTGCAGCCTGGAGCGCGGCAGAGCTCGTGCCCGATGGCGGTGCTCCCGCCCGGTGGTGCCCGTGGCCTGAGCTGCACATGCCATCTGCCTGCTCATCCTCTTCCCCATCGTCCTCAAGGTCCCGGACCCCTCCACCTACCTCGTCTCCACGCGCCACGACGGATCTCCCGTGCGGCGGCCATCGCACCTGGCGGCGTGCGCACGTGATGGATCCAGCACTGGCGGCCCCGTCTGCGTCCGGCGGCGGAGGTCCCATTCATGTCCATCGAGCAGAGGCAGGCCGCCGGCCAAATCCCTCCAATCCCTCGCGCCCGCACCTCCTGAGCTTCCTACCCTCCGCCCCTGCCCCACCTCCGGCGATCTTCGGCGACCGGACCGCGGGGACTGCTCCCGCCGCCGGTGCTGGGCGCGACGGCCAAGGGAGCGTCGGCCGGGGGTGCTATGGCCTATGAGCGACGGCCAGAGCGCCGCGGCCCGAGCTCGCCAGTCGGAGCGCCGTGGCCCGAGCTCGCCGGTCGGAGCGCCATGGCCCAAGCTCACCGATGGACAGGCTCGCGAGCGTAGAGGAGGCGTGCGGCGGAAAGAACCGGGGAAGGAGAAAGAAAGAACGAATCGTTTTTTCCTTAACTAGTGGCAGGTGGGTAATTTTATTGCCCAAAAGCAGCTGAAAGTAGGGGGTCAGGGTGCTTTCAACTTTGTACTAGGCAAAAGCTGCTTTTGACTGTGGCTTTGGATGGCAGCCAACCCCTTTGGTTGGGCACGCTGTTGTCTTTTGCCAAAAGTAAAAGCAGGGAAAAGCCCAACCAAAGGCACCCTTTGCTGCTATGATCCAACACTCTCTAACCTTTTAAGTCACGGTCTACACTCTACACAGGAACAACTGTTGCCTGGTAAAGTAGTAAAAGCCACCACAGATTCAAATGTTTATTTATCACAAGCTTTCAGTTTTGCGCCATGGATTAGCATATAGCAGCTTCTGTTCATTCTCTCCAGTCTCCACCTGCTGTGTTATCTTCCTGACGAGAGAATCCTTAAATGGAGATGTTCCTTTCTGCAGTCTTAGGTGAACTGACCACTAGATCCATAAATTTCTTCATCAGCAAAATCTACAAGCCGACGCCCCTTGACGTGGAGGATCACTTCTGCAGGGTCCTGCTCCGGGCACAAGTCATCATCGATGAGGCCATGGGGCGGCACATCTCAAACCAAGCCATGTTCTGGCAGCTGCACATGCTGAGAGTTGCCATGCATCGAGGCTATTATATGCTCCACACATTCAGATGCCAATCACACATGGAGGATACAAAAGGTCAGGTCATGATTAACTCTTCGCCTCTGTCTAAAGTAACTTCTCTGAAAAGCTTATGTTTCTACAATAGAGACAATCTGATTTTGAAACAACTGCAAGAGGCGATTGATGAGCTGAGCTCCATGATCCTTGATGCGAAAGAATTGGTTGTGTTCTTGACAAGCTACCCTCTCCTATACCGCCAACCTTACAGCATGCATCTCCTCCTAGGCAACTGCATGTTTGGCCGCCAGATGGAAACTGAAATTGTCATCAATTTCCTGTTGCAAACACAACCTTACGGTGCTGAAGAACCGGAGGTGCTACCAATTGTCGTGCCAAGCTTTGTTGGCAAGAGCACCCTTGTTGCTCATGCTTGCAAGGATGAAAGAGTCCAAGATCATTTCTTGGAAATCTTTTTCTTCCAAAACTATAGTTTTACAGATGATGAACTAGCTACTTTCAGAGACAGATGTGCAAGAATACATCCAAATCATGTGTCAGTTCGTCATTTGTCTTGCCTGCTGGAGTAGGGAATGGTGTTTGGGTAGGTGTGAGTTTGGGGCTTTCGCCCTGGTTGTGTTGGGGTGAGTCTTGTGTGTGGGGGGTGTGTGTGTGTAAGTCTATTTTAGACTATTCTTCTTCTATCAATACAATGATACGCAACTCTCCTGCGTGTTCGAGAAAAATGTGTCAGTTCCGAACAAAAGTAGGAGATTGCTTGTTGTTATTGAGTTGATTGGGGATCCTAATGAAGATGAATGGAATAGGCTGTATTCTGCTTCCAAAAAGTTTGTCCCACATGGTAGTAAAATCATAGTTACAAGTCGCTCTGGAAAGATTACAAAGTTTGGAACAACACGGGCTGTAACTCTGAAGTATCTTCCCCACGAGGCTTACTGGTATTTCTTCAAGACACTTACATTTGGAAGCATGGATCCTAAGGTACAACCAAGGCTCACACACCTGGCCATGGAGATAGCCAGTACACTGCACGGTTCCTTCACTGCCGGTAATTTCACTGCCCGGTTGTTGAGGGACAACTTTGACATCCTATTTTGGTCCAAGGTTTTGACCTTCTTGAGAGGGTCTTTCCACCAGAAGCATATCTCCAGATTTGGTGAGCATCCAATTGAACTTCTGAAGCAAAACAGACCTGCACGTCTCGGAAGAATGGCTACACCATCTGAAGTTTTCGTTCTTTATCGTCAATATCAGTGCTCTGCACAAGAGGACATTCCAAAGATAAGACTCCAAGATTTGATGTATGGAACTTTTAAGACTAGTGGGAAATTTGAGTTGCTAACATGGAGGTCTTTGATACCACCCTACTTTAGTTATGTTGGTACTTGTGAGATTCTAGAGCTAAGAGCTGCAGGGGTAAAGAGGAAGCGTTCCATGAAAGATGGACACACACTTGGTTAATTTTTCACTACCAAGCTTATGTAGCAGCTTAGCTAAATATGTTTATTAGTGTATCAAAGTCACAACTTACATCATATAGTCAAGATGTGATGTGTCTAGTAAAAACAAAATAATGTGTTACTTTGAGGCTAGATTTATATGGCAGATAATGAAATTGTTTCTTATTGGTTTCACTCCAGATACTATGAATTCGTTGGCTTTGATTTTCAGACTTGCCTTTTCTTCCAGTTTCAGTACAGCACTGCAAAACATATTATGAACCAACTAAAAGAGATCTGCACATCTTGGGAGAGTGACTATAGCTTCTGAAGATTTGGTTGTTTATGTCCAGTGTCATGTTTCTTCAGAGAAAGTTCCAAATATAAGATTAAGATGTGATGTATGAAAGCTGCCTTATGGGAAAGTTGAGATCATGAAAACTTTTAGTATGGAAGTATTGGAACCTTCTAATTTCATCATAATCAGGCTTTTGTGTGTGTGTGGCATACTTTTAGTATGGTGTCCTCCTCATCAGCTCCTTCCCCTAGCAATCATTAATTGGTTTTATAGAACCGAATGAATTATTAAAAAAACATACGATTGCAAAAAGCTCCAAGTTTTCTCCGTCCTGTGTTGTCTTCCAGGTTTCTGTACAGTGTAACAGTCTGATTCATCATGTTCCTTGTTCTAGCTAGTTTTGTGTTTCCATGAAAATTGTTGAGCTGTGTGGGCTTCTTTTATCTCAAATAAATAATCCTGAAGTCACAATTCTGATCAAGTGAGGATAATCCAAAGGATTCACAATTTTTTTTAAAAAAAAGGAATTAGGATTCCATTTCATGTTTTGTTGCTTAACGAATAACGAGCATATGGCAGACGAAAACTGGAGACGAGCACAGGGCTAGGATTCCATTTCGTGTTTTGTATTGACCGAGCAGACATGGACACAGAAATGGGATGATGAGAAGAGCAGAGCCCCTTCAGGTTCAGGAGGTCCAAGAGAAGAACAAAATGCATCCGATTTGTACCTCGAGATCAGTGGCGGAGCTGGCCCAGCCCATCGACTAAGGCCCAGCCAGCCACAGTGCAGAAATTGGACCTTTTTAGCTACAGTAATTGCTACAGTGTGGAAAAATTGGGCCGGCGACTAGGGCCCAGGCCTGGGCGGCCTGGGCCGCAGCTCCGCCACTGCTCGAGATGACGACTGGCCGCGCTGAGAGCGCGCGGGGATGCTCTAGCCAGAGCCGTCGGTTGCAGATTGGACGACCCGCAGCTGCCCTAAGGGTGGACGATAAATGAAATACCGACGCCTGGAAGAGGAAAGATGCTCTGGAACGCACGCTAAGAGCGTCGTCGGGGCAGCCGTCGCCTGTGCTGGCACCAGCACGCCGCGGCCTCTGTCTGCCGCCCCCGTTGCGCGCGCAGTGCGCCAGGCGCGGCTGCAGTTCGCCGGACTCCATATGGCGCGCGTTCCTCCGTCGTCACAGCTTGTGCGTGCTCCGAGTAGCGCGCCGCACGCAGGAACGCGGCCACGTCCACGTCCGGGCGTGGGCCGTGGTGGAGGGATCGGAGAAGGCGGACGACGAGTCCGTTGACAGCGCGACGACGTTCGAGTTCGACGGGCGGGCGGGCATGCATGTTTCTTCTTCGGAGGGGAATGGTGCGGACCGGTGGGCCGTCGTCGCCGGGCGAGCCCGTGCTGTGACGAGGTGCGACGTGATGCGGAGCGCGGCGACGTTGGGGGCGCTTGGCGCCTGGAGTTCAGGACCAGCCGCCATGGCACTTGGCAGTGCAAGGTGAGTGAGATGGGTGGACCATCGCCGAGCGTGTCCGTGCTGCGACGAGCTTCATGGTGACTGCGCATGCGCATGGCATCCGGAGTCCGGACGGACTATTGAAGCCAAGCCATGTATCTACGTTAAGGAGTTCCAAGAGATAAATAAACTTTACTGCATCCAATTTGTTCGCCATAAAAAAAAGCCGTCGAGATTTTGTGGTAATCTGGTTGGTTCGAACCGACAGCACAGCGCTCGTGCGTGCAAGGCTCGGGAGCTCGCCGGCGGCCGGCGAGGCAGCGCCGCGGCATCACCGACTTGACGAGGTCGGGGGGGGGGGGGGGGGGTGCAGGGAAGCAGAGCACTCTGTTTTCGCTTCGCTGGTGTTCGTTTCGAGTGATCCTGACCGTGGAATGCGGATTGGACGGCCATCAAATGCCCAGGGAGTGGACGGTAAATGAAACACCGTCCACCCCCGGTTGACATGCCCGCCCGCCGGCGAGCGGAGAGCCGGCGAGCGAGGCAAGGAAGAGGATACGGCGCTCTATAATGAAGCATAAGGGAGCCGCCGAGGCATCCGCCGCCGACCGCGTCGCAACCAATCACCGTGAGCGCCCTATGCCTGTCCCGTTGCGCGCCGGCACCGACGCGTCGACGTCGCCTGGCACCTGGCAGTGGCAGTGCGCCAGTCGTGGCTGCAGGTATTCCGGCCGCCATGGCGTTCCGTCTCACGGTGCGTGTGCCCTGAGTAGCGCGCCGCACGCGGCCAAGCCCAGCACGTCGGATACCTGGGGCGGTGGAGAAGCGAGAAGTCGCCGGCGCGACGAACGTTCGACGCGGGGTGGTTGGCCGCCTGCTGTTGTCACGGTCTCTTCGAAGGAGGGGTGTCGCCGGGCGTTGTGGAACGCGGCGACAGTGGAGCCCCGGGGCTTCAGGGTCGGGCGGCATGGCGCTTTCTAGCTGGCTGTCCTCAGCTTCTGGGTGAAGTGAGCCATTGCCACTTCATCTGCAAGCCACACGCAGGGTATCAAATCTCAGTTAACCTTATGAACATCATGCTGATTTTCAGTCAACGTGCACACGCCTTTGTCTGCGAGATTATTGTTCAATGATACTAAATTCTGCTACATCGAAATTTTCAGACATGGATTATTCATATGTGATGCAGCTCTGAACATTTCCCTCAGGACATTCAGAGAAAGAACACACTAATGTATACCGCAGTGGAATCATTTGTTTTTTTATGTCACCAAGATATAACGTTGGAGAACTGCTTAGGTTGATAAAATGCTTGCTCTAGCTCTAGCATGACGTTCTGTCTTTCTGTGGTCGTCAACAATGAACAACCAACCTGTAAGATTGTTAGAACATTTCCAATCCAACGTTGGTGGTTGTGAACGTTCTCTATCTTAATGATAATGTTTGTTAAGGCCTTAAGGGATTGTTTGGTACAGTTTGGACTCCAAGAATTCGTGGAGATAGGTATTGCTAGATCCCACAATTCGTCCAGCTAGAGCTGTTTGAGTGAGTAGCCTTCCTTCACTTTATTTAGAATTGAAATAGATATTTACACCACTTTATTTTAGCCTACAAACTCCAAATCTAATGTGGAAATATGAGTTGAGTTGGAACTCTGCCATCAGTGGCTGATTCTCAATAATTAATCTGTTCTGAACATATTATCTTCGAATAGGAAGATATTGTTCAGAACCTGCTAAACGGCCATCAGCTAGTATTTGACCGCATGAAGAAGATGGGGATCCAAAAGATGATTCGTCACAACATAGCAAGACAAGGAAACAGGTAAAGTTGCCTTAGGCTTTGAAAGTGCTGCGACTTTCCCTCAAAAAAAAAAAGTATTGCGATGATTTTGATCATTCAAAGTTTCAAACCTTCGGGCCATGTTGGCAGATGGTAGCAACTCTGATATGGAAACAAATGGGCCCTTCATCATCTAGGAGGCAAAAGAATCATGTGGGCGTGAAAACTTGCATATGATCATTCTTGAGTTCATCCTAGTGTATAATAATGTTTTTACCTACCTAGTAATATCAGATAGAAATTCTGCAGTCCTTGCAAACTAAAAGATAGAAATTCTACAGCAATGTGACTGTCGATCGAACACAAAAAACATATGAGGCAACTAATCTATAAAAATAACATGACATATATTATTAATTATATCCTCTAATAACTTACACCACCGTTCATGGTACTGATATATTATGAATTTATGGTGAAGCAAAACCATGTACTGATACCCACCATATTATCAACCGAAACATCAAACACCAATAAATGAAAAAAGAACATTAAAACCCCTCACAAGGGTGATGTGTTAAACTAGCATAAATTCCTGACTTAGGGCCTAGTACAACATCTGTTGAAGTTTTCTGACACACTGAATTAGAATTCTTCCCTTATGGATCCATGTCGCAAAGTTCCAGTTTCAGGTATAACTGCGGTGCAGCTAACTGACGTTCCTTCTCTTTCTGCAGCCAGTCCACGAGTGTGCTTCGCAGCTGGACAGGCGCATGAACACCCCACAAGTCCAGCAAGTGAGAGATCAGGCGTGCCCAACTAACAAGCTCTTGATCCTGTCGTTTCATCAACTTCCCTTTGTTAGCTCCCCCAAAACTTCTCCATGTTCTCATACTTTCCTTCTCAATCTGAATGTGTGCAGTGCCATGTTTAGACTTCCAAATAATTTTGTACGCCGTTGCTTTAGCATTCCGGTGGAAATAATCTATTGCTCCTGGCAGTATGATTTCTTCCAGTTGTTCCAAGGTAATGTCTGTATGCAAGCAGTGTTGCTCCTCGCCAACTATCGCTACTATTTCAGAACATCTGTTTTCAGGCAGCATGTCTTTTAAAGAGCGATGGGGTGTAAAGAAAATTCCGTTTTTCAGATATGGAGGATCTTCCAGAGAAATTATGTCTTCAGATGGCAAGGTCTTCTGTTTGTTGTACACTGACAATGGCACCTGACACTGCAAATTTAGTTTAAGAACTGGTTCCAGCCAATCATTTGATAGTCCAACCATGTCTAGGCTGCCAATACGTTGAACCTCATGCCGACCATGCTGCTTGCAACATAATGGGTTTGGGCGAAGCCATTGAAGGGTGCCAAGAAGGACTTGTTCTTTCTTGTATGAATAGATAGATGGCATCCATGACAAATCTTCAGTAAGCAGTTGGCTGATTTCCTTCTTAATTTTTTCAACTGTACACTTGAAATGAGGAGCAAACAACATCAAGCACTTAATTGCTATCCCAACTATGTCTGTACACTCTGAAAGCTGTACTGTTATACTAAAGTAGATATTACCCTCAGGTGTGCCATCATTTTGGATAACTACCAGGCTAGCCTCTGTTCCATACACTTCAGTGCTAAAGGGCACCAACAATAACTGAAAGGAAGGATTCTTGTTTCCTCTAATGATTCTATGGTGTAGTTCCTTGCCCGCAAAAAGGTTCCTAACAAGGTTGTTAAAGGGCATGTGATGGCGGGGTGTGCCACCAAGCTCTACAAATCTCATAAACTCACTAGCACCATCCGCATACCACTCAAATCTTTGAGCAATGGATCTTCTCAGCTCATTGTTATTGCGGTGAAGCATGGAGGAAACAAATGACTTGGTAGCATGCACAATCCGGGTAGGAAGGGAGGAATTCCTTACTTCATGTTCCATTTGTTCGTCTTCTAGGATTCTCTGCTTGCATTTGTGCAGTGTTTCGTCGCACTCCTGAGCAGCACGCTTTAGCTTTCTGCGCCAATGCAATAAGGATGCATCAGTGATCTTCCACTTCTCCGATGTCTCAAGAGCAGCCTCCAGCCTAATGTGTGCCATTTCTAGCCTCTCCAAGTTTCTGTTGGCATTTGAATCCTCTTTATCCTCATATTTTTGAACCAAACCAGATAGAACTTGGCTAACTGTCTCCTGAACAACAGCAGAACTGACAATCTCCGCCATTAGGATTGAAGCATCAGTGCTATATCCCTTCCCTGCTCAACAGATTCAATTGAACATTAGCAAATACTATAGAAATGAACTTCAGATCATTAGCAAAGGTTTAGTTTTAGTGGCTGTATAAGAACCTACCTTCGATTGAGTCACATGGATGTGGTGGATGGCTATCCTCCTGCGTGTAGAGATATACTGAGGGACAGAATCATATATCATGAGACGAAATGAGAACTTAGTTTTTGTCTAGAAGACTTTAATAGACTTAAGACAACTAACAGCGAGAGTCGACACTTTGTTATGCGTTTGAATATAAGTGGTCAAAAAGTAGAACATGTGTGGAAATTCAAATGGACATTAGCATGATAACTAACAAAGGACTGGAAAAGAATGTGGAATATGTAGCTTGGAAATATTCCACTAATGCTGCACTGGATAAGGAATATGCAGGTAGAAAGATACACAACTTGAAGATGACACTTGTCAATGGAAACATCTAATCGAGTTAGGCGCACTAATAAAGAGAGGAATAAAGAGAGGATTATATTACTCTTTAATCATTTTCACGATGGATTCCCCACAAACGGTGCGTAAAGGAAGCTTTATTCTAGAAGACATTTGTTAAACAAAGTAGGCTTTTTATTCTTCTGATGACTGGAATTCAGCGTAAGCAAAAAAAAATCAGTGGGAGCACAACAAAAGGAGTTGTGATTTTTACGCATCTGTATTAGTAATTCTAGTTCTAGATTGGGCTCATAGTGAACCCAAGAGATTATACATAAGAATTTGCCCCCTTGATTGAAAAGGGCTCTACATCTACATCTGCATATATACAATGGATTAGAAATACAATGACAGGATCTCCCCTTGATTTGAATGGTACTGTTGGTCAGTGGTCTCAACAGCCACAGGTATTCTCAGAGTAGAGATCACTTAGCTTAGAGGGTAATCATCTACTGCCCTGCAAGTCTACAACATATAAGGTGGCACCAAAGAAGAATTCAGTGACATCCAAGCTTCCCATTGGAAGAAAAAAGCAGTCATATGGTCAGTAACTGGGTGCGTGGCGCCGTGGTTTGGAACTTTGGATAACTAAGTTCGGTACCCACGAATCAACAAAGTTGATGGGGTGTGCTAATTAGCGGCCTAACTTGAGCGTATATTCGTCTCTCCCCTTTCGTTCGTATAATCGTGCTTCCAGAACCTACTGGTTGATGGCGTGTAATTTGTGCTAATGGATTGTCGTTCATTAAAGGGGGACAAAACTGTTGGCATCAGTAATTTGCATCAATTTGTTGTCAAAGGAAGAGAAAGGGACTGTAGTTTGTACTGGTCGAATGTGTTCATGATCAGGAACCAGTGGGCCCAGGAGAACGAAGAAACCGCATCCAATTTGCCACTTGGAAAAATTAAACAAGCGGGCAAGACATTCCACGACGACGTGACCGGACGGTTGCCGGCGCCGGAAGCAGGCAGTGGCGGCGACGCCTGCGAAGCAGCGCGTACGACGATTGCTGCGCTGAAACGCTCCGTTCCCTTCTCATCTTGCTTAATCGTGGCCGTACGAACACCATGCAAGCAAGACTCGCGAGCTCGCTGGAATGACGGCGGCAGAGCTCTGGATCAGGCTGGAGCTCTCCCCTTCGCAGCTTCGCTTCACAAAGAATTCGCATCGGACACCTCTTGCTTAATTCTGACCGTGGGATCAGGATTTAGGAATGGCCCGCCGCCACCGGTGAGCGACGCTAGGAAGAGGATATCGTCGTGAATTCGACGCTGATAGCCCTGGCGTGGCATCCCGACGCCGGCGGTTCCGGCTCCGGCCGGGCACACTGAGGCTCTGAGCCGTTACTCGCGAGCAGCGCAGCTAGGCGGCGGCCGGTGCGCCTACTGGCCGGTGGTCGGCCGGCGAACGCGGCGTCCCATTGCACGGCGTGTGCTCCGAGTAGCTCGCCGAACGCTGGTACGCGGGGCGCTAGGCTCAGCGCGTCGTGCGCGGTGTCCTGGATGGTGATCCGCCGCTGCCGCCGCCGCCCGGTGGTGACATTTCCAGTCCCAGGAGCTGGCAAATGGGATTGTGGCGCCGGCCGGCGGTGACGTTCCCAAGAACGATGCGATGAGGTGAGTCACAGCTGGGCGCGTTCGTTCAGCATTCTAGCTAACTGAAGAGCCATTTGTTCAGTTCGTGAGTCGTGACGGATGTTCTATCCTGAGCAACAGAGCAAGGATGAACACCTGGAGGTTGGAGATGCGCCACACGAACAGCCCGTGCGGTAACCAAGCCACGGCCAACGGATGAGGCGGGTAGCCGAGCCGAGCCGCTCGCCGGAGTTCGGAGCGCGAGCCGTGGCCGACGACGTCGAGGAAAACGAAGGACACGAAGCAGAGCACGGCAACAGGCAGAGGCGTGATGCTTTCTTGCTTCAGTGTGGGAACCAATATGCCATGGCAAACATCGATTACTCTCTCCGATTTTCAGAACCTACGCTGAACTTCAGATTAGCACCTGGTTGTCAGTACTTCCAATTGAACTTCAGATTAACTGGTTAGATTTTTGAAATGTTGAATGCTACTAGAAATACCTGACCACTGACCTCTGCAAACAAGCCATCAACCAGTTGGGGCTCCATCAGACTCTCTGTCATCCTTAAAAGTAATTAAGCGCAGTTGCCAGTCAGATATTGCACTTGAAACCCTGTCCAAAGCATGAACGACTTCAGCAGGAAATGCTTGAGACCGTCCATTTGACTGACCCGAGATGCTTTTGCACACCAATGGTTAAACCCAGAATTACTCTGCAGTCTGAAATCAACAGTATAACTTAGCACCTATCACCACTGTCGGTCTCGAACATATACCCCTGTAGCACCTGATTCCACTTCTGTACAGTCAGACGAGCCACCGCAAGCATCCATTTGAAGTTTCATACTGATATACAATAGATGCTTACTGATTGAGAATTCTCAGCCTTATTGCAGGTGCAGTCCCGACGTGTAGCCTTGGCGTGCTACACCGACGCGTCGGGGCACCGAGCACCGCAGCCTTCTATCTGCACCGTTCCTCGCCGGCGGCAAGCGCCGCTCGCGGCCGCGGTGCGTGCGCATACCGGCTGGTGGCCCTTAAGGCCATAACACGGCGTGTGCTCTTGGTAGCTCGTCCGCACGCTGGAACGTGGCGTGTTAGGCTCAGCGCGTCGTGCGTGGCGGCGCGGTGGATGGAGAAGCCGTTGAACGCCGGCGGTGACGTTGGGCGAGCTGGCGGATTGGACGGTGGCCGCCGCCCGGTGATGGAGCGATACCACGAGCTGAGCCACCGACGGTCGCACCTACGCTGCGAGGAGTAGGACACGAAGAAGAGCAATGACACTTTCTTGCTCTGCTCTGCTTCAGTTCAGGTTAGGTGTCATGCTTGTACTTGCATAAGTTAATTACCTTGCGATTTTCATTGTAAAATATAGTTTTTTGCGTGAATACTGAATAGCCTCACTCTCACCAAATGTTACTTCCAAATTAACTTCTTAGTTCTTATTAAATTATATGATCCTTCTTCAAAATCCACTACAAATAATACATAACCAAATTCTGATTCCCCAAATTTAAATACTGTTTCTGTAAGATGCAATTTCAACTTTAGGCCTCAATGTCAATTGCACGTATTTAAGAAACAGTGTAAGAGAGGTCACTCAAACCACACAGATAACTGTTCTAAAAAAAACCCACACAGATAACTATGAATAATACCAAGTTTTAAAATAACACGCTAGCATTAAAGTTCTTAAGAGGATTCAAAGTTCACAAAACGTCTTAAACTAACACAAATAGCAGTGCCAAGTCTTCCATGTCCATACACCAATAATAAGATAGATAAAGTAGACAGACGATGGGGCTGTTCCCTTCTGTCTCCTGCCAAGACAACCAGAAGTCCAGAACAGATAGCCAAGAGGATTAAGGTAGCTCTCCCTCTGCGGCATCAAAAGCCAAAAGGAGAAGAGAAATCAAAGGGTGAACACAGTAATCGTCCCGTCGCCATCCTCATCCTCCTCGCCGCTTGACATAGCCTCACTGCCATCATCGTCCTCCTCCTTGCCCGTCGTAACTTCACTGTCGTCATCATCCCCGTCGCTCATCACATCGTCATTGCCATGGTCATGAGAGTGCTCGCCATCACCAATGTCTCTGCCCTCATCTCCCCCATGAGCCCCTGGCCCAAAAGCAACACCTGCAGAAAGTGAGCACACTTCAAGGGATTGGCAGATTTTTTCAAATCAAATATATATAATTCACACACTGCTGATTGCATATATCACTTTCATTAGTGGAGTGTGTTAACATCACAACCAATATACCACCTCACAGTTTTCCCTGCACAAAAATGGCTGATCAAGCATATCGATCGACTACGTCAAAGTTTTCTCTGGAAGGGAGAGGAACCAGAAAAAGTGAATGGGGGACATTGCTTGGTTAAATGGCCAACTGTGTGCACACCAAAGGACTTGGGAGGTTTAGGGATTCTCGACCTCGAGAGGCTGGCACGGGCTCTACGAATGCGATGGTGCTGGTTTTAGTGGAAGCACAGTGAGAGACCTTGGATAGGGCTTGAGATCCCGTGTGACAAAAATGATAAGGACTTGTTCTATGCTTCAACAACAGTGTTAGTGAGTAATGGGAAGAAAGCCAACTTCTGGCATTCAGCTTGGGTGAACGGGAAGTCCCCTAGAAATCTGGCCCCTCTCCTATTCAAACGATCAAAGAGGAAAACCTTCTCGGTTCATAGGGCCCTACGTGATAACTACTGGATTGCGCAAGTTTACCCACTTGAAACAGGGGAGGAAATTAGAGAGTATGTGCAACTTTGGGAAGACATGAATCTACTTCCAAGGAACGCTAATGTTGAAGATGAAATATCATGGAGGTGGATGACAAATGGGGAATATTCAACAAAGAGTGCATACCGCATCCAATTCCAAGGCCAATTGAAGAAGTTGAGCATCACCCCGATCTGGAAAGCTAGAACGAAACCCAAATGCCGGATCTTTACATGGATTCTCCTGCATAGGAGAATTTTAACGGCCGACAACTTGGAAAAGCGGGGATGGCCGAATGACCCACTGTGCAAGCTTTGCAACTTGGAACCAGAAACGCCTACACACCTTTGCAAGGACTGCCCTTACACAAAAGCAGTTTGGGATAGGCTACGAGGATGGTTTTCTCTCCAACACTTACCCCCCGGCAGTACATCGCCTTCAATCCACAAATGGTGGAAGAAGTGTCGGATCCTAATCGACAAACAGAACAAAGCTCTCTTTGATGGCCTCATCATTTATTTCTGGTGGAACTTTTGGAAAGAGCGCAATAGATGAGTTTTCAACCATGAAGCTAAACCTGTCGATGATGTTGCTTTTCTTATCAAGGAAGACATCCAACAATTCCAGTTGGCCAAACCCCAAGAAGCTCCCACAGACGAAGCAGGATAGCAAGTGGTGTTGGCTCTTTGTTTTTTTCCTTAGTCAGTACATATAATTTTTTCCCCAGTTGGGGTGGTTCAGAGTTAGTGGGTGCGGATGAGTGGTGTTTCTAGTTGTTTTTTTTTCTAATAAAAATTCGGCAAAGCTTTTGCCGTCTGTTAAAAAAAACTTTCATATTATATTCTAACCATCGATAAGATTAATGAGCAGGGATTAACAGAAAACAATTCGAATCAAATGAGCAAAATTCAATGGATTCACAGGTTTTCTCTCTCCAAAATATAGTATACATGTGATGTTGCTTGCATATATCAATTCATATTATGATGATTTCTGAGCATTGGCCCAGTAAGGCAAATTAGAGAAGCAAGAGCTTACTAGACAAATTCTTCAAATTTATTTTTCATATTCTACAGAACCATTCTTTTTTGTTCAACATCAACCTAAGAAAACATTCAATGGATCATTGTCTTGGAAAAACTAAGGTGCAATGGTAGAAGCAGAGAGGTTATGATGACAAATATAGTAATACATGGTAGGAATGTTCAACTACATATGAAAAAACAGAATCATATACAAGAGTCATTCGTCCATCTGCCCCTGCAGCAGTGCTGCTGTAGCAACACCATTGCAACTGATAGACAGTGTGAATGACACTTCAGGAATCAATACACACATATAATGTTCCTAAACATTATGGCCTACAGATGATTCTCCTGAAACTTTCAGATATGCGATCTTGTTTCTGTCCTAAACTCCTATAATCCTATCAATGTCTGCCTGCAGCTACCCTTTAAGCCTTTTCCATGTACCTTCTACTGGATTCAGAAAAACAGAAAAGAATGTTGAAGGATTCCTGTATGTACCATATATACTCATCCATGAAACATTCGTACATTCCGAACTGTGCCTAAAGATTCTCATGACGGACGCTTACCCAAAAATCAACAAGATCTTTGGTTATTGGACGTGGAAATTCCTTTCTAACCCAATTCTCATGTTCAAGCCCTAAGATATCAAGGTTGAACTAATCCAAAATTAGGAAGGATTCAAATGGCCATTCTCTTAAGAATAGGACAATAGGTATTTTGTACTCTGCGAAGTACGAACCATATTTGTCACAACCTACCATTGCACAATAGGTTCAGGAGTGCACATTGACTAGGGTAATTCAGAAAGGTTATTGTTTTTGGAGAAAAAGTCTTGGTTAGTTCAAAGCTTACTAGCTTATAATTACAGACAAGACAAGAAGAACTCCACAAAACAATGATGAAACATATTTAAGAGATGTCCTACAAAATGCAGCACCTTTAAATAATACAATAATACTATTCTAATGATAGAGTTGTCCCACAATGATGCTAACAATACTCACCACTACCGCGAGGTCCAGGACTTGAGGCGCCGTTTAATCCATCACCTGTAGAGACCCCTCCCAGTGCTGCAGGCATTGACAAATTTTGAAAATGCGGCGGCGCCAACGATCGCGACAGGAGGGGATCGATTGGATTTCAACCAGAACGAGACGAGGTGGGTCTCTCTGACAGTGGACGCACTGCTTCAAATAAGTGAGCACGCTACAAAGCAAAACGGTTCGCATGTTGTTTTTTTAAGGAAAAAAATGTATTTTTTTACCCTTGACTCTTGTCAAAATGTGATTTTGACATCGAACTCCAAAATCATGTATTTTTGGAGTTCAATGGTCAAAATCCAAATTTGATAAGAGTTAAATTGTTGAAAATGGATTTTTTTTCTTTATAAAATAAGAGCATGTTTAGAATAAAGGGTTGCTAAACTTAGAGATTGAAAACAAAAGAAATAAATATTCTGAATAAGACGAATGATAAAACGTTGTGATCAAATTTAATTTACATTGAGGAGGCTACTAGCTCGGAGGTTACTAGCTTACTACCCAGGCGCGGGGGGTGGGGGTGGGGTGTTGAACCCTGGCTCCCCAAGAAGACTAACCAACTGCGCTAGCACAACTTCTCTTCACAGCGATAATAAGCCATCAAGGTTTAAGAAAATGCCTCTCGAACAAAACACAGTAACTAGCATGACCTGATTACTCTTTGACCAATAATACGCCCACAATTGTGAGCATCTTATGTCTGTCAAGCACTTGAGCCTTGAGCCAAAAGAAAAAAAAAGAAGCCGAGGACTGGACAAGGCCACAAGCCCACAAGAAATTCACGTCGTTGATGATCAAAGTAACAAATTTAAAAAGATGACCATTGAGCAAAATACAGCACATTTAAGTAAGACTATATAACCCGCTGCCGCTATGTGTTGTCTCATTATGGCGCTTTTACTATTCATTGTTACCATGCAACCAAAATTTAGCCTTTATCAAGAAACTCGCCATTGATCATCTTATGCTTGCCAAGCCTTTGAGGCACCTGTAGAGAACGTTCCCAGTCCTGCAGAAATACACATTGAAAAAACCAATTTATTAGCCAGCAACCAGAAAAGCAAACCCACAAGCAGAACCAATTTATTAGCCGAGGCTGGATTCCTATTTGACCAAGAATCCCCCTCTTTTAGTTTAGAATTGATATCATCATAAGTATGCCTACTCTTTGAAGTGGCATTGCTGGAAAAGTGTTAAACCTAGTGTCGATAATGTCTCCTTTCGCGCTTCTTCTTCTTCTTCCCAGCGGCAAGCCCGCCTGGATTTATAAACCTACAAAAGACGAAGAGAAACATGTATCCAGCTGATTTCATTAAAGGTTCATAAGAAAACTTGTTGCATAGCAGTTTCACAGTTAACAGTTTTATATAACTATGACATTCCAATTTCACATATAGATTAGAAAATAGCATGTGATTGAGGAATCGACTGATTCTTTTTTGAGGGAATGCCCTTCATGAAAATTTGGTACCTGACCAAACACAGGACCAACCAGCAAGTTGTTGATAATAGAAAATGTATACAAGCATTAAAGAATTATTATTATCCACATGTCAATAAGTTAATAGCCACACTAGCCAAAAAAATCATTTAGAGAATATGGACTTAAAATCTCCGGAGAAACACAATTCTTTGCGTAAAGCACACAGCATCACATTATTAATTGACACTGACTGAATCAGAGCTAAGTGACACGCAGCTAAAGCACACAGGCTATAGATATCTCAGGTGCCAAGTAATGACTTTAGTAGGTTCTAAAGTCATGAACACACACCATCATTTGTGCGTGGCATATGTATAAGCAGATAACACTGATGCTATCATAATGCCGTCCATGCTTCGCTTACTAACAAAAACATCATCACAAGTGCTAAGCATTGGCAACTCATAAAGCAAGCAAACCTGAACCTGGAGCGCAGAAGCTGATATAGGGAACAACACTGCAGAGGCCATGGCCCTCCTTGCACACCTCTGCCTCCAAAACCTTCCTTACCTGGCCAGATGTTAGATGAAAACTAAATAACCCCTCAGACGTCCCCAAAGTGAAGACTCCAACACCATGGGCAAAGCCAACACCGTAACAGATGGAGCGCGCCTCAACAGAGAGCAGCTTCTCGAGCTCAATGACCCTGAATTTTGTCCATCCCATGTCTCCGTTGCGCCTTGCCTCCATTGACCAGAGAGAGAGCTCAGCAGCCCCAAACCGCATCGCGATCGCGACCCCCAGGCCACCATCCTCCAGCGTCATAAGCGCAATAGAGCTACCTTCTTCATGCTCCTGCAATGGAGTCAGGTCAACCACAGATGTTTCTCTAGTGTCCAGATCATACCCAATGACCCTTCTGCCATAATCGATCAGGAAGTAGAGCGTGTTCCCTGCAAGTGCAGTGGGCTGCACCATGTCGACATAGTCCGCGAAGACCGAAGTGACACGGGCAGGCTCGCTCCACGAGCCATCCTCCGACGAGTACACGCACAGGTACAGCGCGCCGCGGTCGATGCCCAAGGAGACGACGACGAACGGCCTGCCGCGGCAGTCGAGGTGGTCGCAGGCGGCGCCAGTGTGCGCGCAGAGCACGGCCACGTTCCAGCTGTTCCAGACCCCATGTGGACAGGGAAGCTCCCGCTGCTCGTCCGTCACGGGGTCCCAGACGACGAGGTCGATAGGCCCGGCGCCGAAGGTCCTCATGCTGCGGAATTGGAGGAGGACGCGGCCGTGGCGGGCTTCGAGCGCGCGCCAATCGCGGTCGCGGCCGGCGGCGCGGTCGGGCGGGACGAGGAATGAGGAGGTAGGGACGAACCGGGACACGTAAGGGCCTCGGTTGCTGCGGCGATTTCCTTTGTTGTTGCAGAGGAAGCCGAGCAGGGGAGGCGCGCGGTTGAACTCGCGGAACCGACGGCGGAAGCGGGGGTCCGAGACGAGGCGGCGCCACGGCCTGCAGACGAGTGCGGCGCGGACGAGGGTCGCCGGGTCGTCGGCAGGGATGCGGAGGAGGATCTCCTCGACGAGCTCCTCCATCAGCTCCGGCGGCGGCGGCATAATGCTTTGGATGCCGGCGAGGGAGCTAGGGCCGAGGGTTTGGTTTTGTTTGGTTCGGACTTCGGAGGCCTCGGGGGAAAGGAAAGTCGTGGTGTTTTCTGATGTCAAGCTAACGGGCCGTGGAACCTGACGCGTAACGGGCCGGCCATGGGCCCTCACCGACGTGGCTGCTGCATGCCGGGAATCCTATACATCTTCCGGAAGATTTTTTCCAACTTGACTTCCGATATTTGAGATTGGTGCAGGTTGCCTCTACCGTCCAATCCGCTGGGCTCCGGTATCCTTTGCTCTGTAGACCTTTCCTTTCCGTTCGTTTTCAATTTCCCATTCCGTTCCCATCTGACTCTCGCTTCTTCCTCCGCTCGACCATGGAGTTCGATGTTGCCGCCATTCTTCAACCGTATCACTCCGCTCAAGTCGTGGAGGAGGCGACTATGGGGTTCGCTGCCGGCAATCGCTCTTGGAGATTTTTATGGCTCTCTCCTCTCAGGTCGACAAGGAGGTGGCAAATAGGGTTTCATTTGCCAGCATTTTCTTTGGTAGATTGTTGCCGGATTTCTCTGCTCTGGCCTTCAAGGGATATGAGCGGTGGAACGACGCATTCTTCGCGACTCTGCTGCCGTACGTCACTCTCACCATCAGATCTGCTCCGTGCCCCCTAAACCTAACCTTGCTCGTTTTCCCCATTTCTTAATTACTATGTTTGTGTATGGGGAGGAGGATCCAAGTTAGAATCTGGAGAAAAATCTAGTGGGTGAGCTTCGTACAAGCATCAAACAATCATTAACATAGCTTTGTTCTACTGTATGTTGACTATTTTGGTGGACTAGTAGGGAAATTTAGTGCTTGTTTAACAGATTCTTGTTGGTGTTTTTGACATCACGACATATTGTCCATGATATATAAGTATCTCGTTAAACTACTAGTTGTAATTTGTCTGCATGCCACCTTTAATTTTGGGTCTTCAACTTTATATATAATAATGCATGTTTGTTAACAGTGGCATTCTTCTGGATCAGGTAAGAATATAGACTGGCTCCTTTTGTTGCCGGCCTACTCTACTGTGCTTTGTTCTCAATATTTCTTATACTCAAAGTCATATTTTTTTGCTACTAGTTACTCCAACTTTCATGAAATTCAATTTTTTTAAAACTGAAAAGGGGCTGCAGCTTACCATTCTCTAATTGTTGCAGTTGATACGTAAGTTGGTCTCAACATTCTTCTCGATCAGCTTACAAACCTTGAGTAGTTGATTTCAATAATTTGATGTATTGTATTTCAACATTCTTCTGTGTGAACTGCTACATATTGGTTAATTGTTGAATTAGCTTACAACCCTGAGTAAGATGATTTTTGTGCTCTTCTTCTATTCTAGCTGTTAGAAGACTACAAAGGTGGCAATGAATGGAAAATTTTGTTGTCTTGGGAAGCCATGATGCCTAATTTTAACAATTTTTAACATACTCAGATATTTTTCTTCAAGTCATGTGTTGCATAAAATTTATTTGAGTTGCCTAACATCTTTTTCACCGTAGTAATACTTTTGCAGTTACTTCTTGAAGTCGTGTGGGAATCTCATGTATTGTTTTTTTTCGAACTTATATTTTTAATATTATCCAAAATTTCATTGACATACACAAACATTTTCTGGATACATACCACCATTTCTTGACATTTCCTAACAGTTTATTATTTAGCTAACATTCACCAATATATTTTTACTAGACCAACATTGCATTTACATAATTCAACATTTTTAGCATATACCAATGTACTCTTGTCAGCTGACGACCTGCTGGTGAGTTGTTAGCTGAGATTCCTCATTTCCCTATCCCTATTTACCATTGCTTTAGTTTCCCAAATGTTCTTTTTTGTTAATCTAATGAGGAGATCCTGCTATTAGAAGGTGCCTTCCCAGTGAATACGAGTCCAACTATAGGAAGAAGAAAGGAACATGAAAGGCGACAGGACCATAGAGAAAGTATTGGTGGTACAAAAGTCGATATCATTATAGGTTTAAAAATGTTGGCAATTGATACAGATTCAGATAAATGAATGTTGAAATATTATAAGAAATTGTTGAGCAATGTGGAAAGGAATGTTGGAATTTTTTTAATTAAACAAATGTTGACATTTCTGTATTAAAATAAAATGTTAAGGATTGTGAAAAATAATATTCATAGATAATGAATATCATAGGTTAAGCAAATGGTGTGCTTCATTTGATTACAATATGATGTAGATCATAGCATAAAAAGAAGTGTTAGGATTCTTTATAATCATCAACAATTTGGTACAACATAATGATTATGATTAGATTTGGAATAAAAAATATTGGACATAGGATTAATAAATGTTCGTTCATAGAATAAAAGTTGAATTAGAATAGGAATATTTAAAACTAAGAAGAAATTATTGATCATTGAGCAATTGAACCATCAGTAGGTACTATATAACATAGGATAACATTTTTGTGAAATGTTGAGCTTCCTTCGATTATATTAGAAATTTTGAACATTGTGTTAAACCTTGTTGGTATCCTTATATAACAAGTTGTTGTGAAATTCTTGAGAAACAATGTTGTATTATTTGAAAGAATTGTAGTTATATGGCAAGTAAAAGTTTGTTTAAGTGAAATAATTTATTGGAGAATATGGGAATATAAAAAATGTTGGTGAATGAAAAAATATTGAATCATTTTAAGAATAAATGTGTTGAATTATGAAAATTAAATGTTGAATCATATATTAGAAATATGATAAATGTTGAGAAATGTTGGGCTTCACATAAGTAAAAGTAAGAATGTTCATGATTGCGAAGAATAAAAATGTTTAACATTGGGTTAAAAGTTGTTAATATCCTTTTAGAAGAGTTGATTTAGAATATAAATGTTTTGAAATAGTTGTGAAATTATTGACCAAAAAATGTTGATTTATGCATATATAATATAGGGCAATGTGTAAAAGTTTTTGTGAATGGAAAGAGTTATTAAATCGTTTAAAGAAAAACGTTGGTTGGTTTCAATTAATGTTGATAATAATATTGACAACATCTTTGATTCACAACACAAAAGTTGAATTAGAACAGGAGTGTTTGAAATTAAGAAAAAAAGTTGGGAAATGTTGGTTATGAAGAATAGAAAATATTGAACATTGGATTAGGAAATGTTGGTATCCTTATATAAAAGTTGATTTAGAATAAAAATATTTTAAAATTGTTAAAAAAATGTTTAAATATTTTAAGCAAAGTTTGTTGTAATAAATTACATGTTTATCTAATACATTAGAAATATGATAAATGTTGAGAATTGTTGAGCTTTGTTTGTTTATAAATAAATGTTCATGGTTATGAAAATAAAATGTTGGACATTTGGTTTAAAAATTGTTGTTCTTGTTGTGTAAATATTGAGAATTGATCATTGTCGACAAATCATAAATAGTCAGAAATGATAAATGATCGAAATGTGATGAATTTTGAAATCATTGTGAAATTGTTGACAAAGAATGTTGAATTTTTTCAAGTAAAGGTTGTTCTAAGAAAATAAATGTTTGTGAAGAACATAAATGTTGGACATTAAGTTAAAAATTGTAGATATCCATATAGAAAAATTGATTTAGAATAGAAATATTTTAGAATAGTTGTGAAATTATTTACCAAAAAATGTTGATTTATGCATAAATAATATTAGGAAATGTGTAGAAGTTCTTTTGGATGAAAAGAATTATTGAATCATGTCAAGAAAAATATTTGTTAGTTTCAAGAAATGTTGATAAAAATATTGACAACATTTTTTTCACAACATAAAGGTTGAATTATAATAGAAATGTTTGAAATTAAGAAGAAAATGTCGGGAAATGTTGGTTATCAAGAACTGTAAATGTTGAACATTAGATTAGGAAATCTTGGTATCCTCATATAAAAGTGGATTCAGAATTAAAAATATTTTAAAATTATTGTGAAATTGTTGACCAAAAAATGTTGAATTATTTTAAGCAAAGGTTCTTGAATAACTTACATGTTTGTCTAATATTTTCGAAATATGATAAATATTGAGAAAATATTGGGCTTCGTTTAGTTAAACTATATGTGTTCATGGTTATGAAAACAAAAAATGTTGAACATTTGGGTTCAAAATTGTTGTTCTTGTTGTATAAATATTGAGAAATGATAAATGATCAAAAAATGTGATAATTGTTCCGAACTGTTGGCTTCATTTAATTAAACTATAAATGTTCACGATTGTGAAAACATAAATGTTGCATATTGGGTTAAAAATTGTTGTTATTCGTATATAAAAGTTGATTTAGAACATAATGATTTAATTTGTTGTGAAATTGTTGACAAAAAATGTTTAATTATGTGAAATAGTTGTTGGTTATTGACGAAAATGTTGAACATTGGATTAGTGAATGTTGGTAGCTGTCATAAAAGTTGATGTAGAATAGAAATGTTTTGAAATTGTTGACCGAAAAATGTTGAATTTTTTCAAGTAAAGGTGGTTGTAAAAAATGAATATTTGTGAGGAACAGAATTGTTGGACATTTGGTTAAAAATTGTTGATATTAGTAAAGAAAAGTTGATTTAGAATATAAAATTTTCAAATAGTTGTGAAATCAGTGACCAAAAAATGTTTATTTATGCATATATAATATGGGGCAATGTGTATAAGTTTTTGTGAATGGAAAGAATTATTGAATCAATTAATGAAAAACATCGGTTAGTTTCAACTAATGTTGATAATTATATTGACAACATTCTTTATTCACAACACAAAAGTTGAATTAGAATAGGAATATTTGAAACTAAGAAAAAATGTTGGGAAATGTTGGTTATGAAGAATAGAAAATATTGAGAAATGATAATTGTCGACAAATCATAAATAGTCAGAAATGATAAATGATTGAAAAATGTGATGAATTTTGAAATCTTTTGAAATCGTTGTCAAATTATTGACAAAAAATGTTGAATTTTCAAATAAAGGTTGTTCTAAGAAAATAAATATTTGCGAAGAACAGAATTGTTAGACACTCGGTTAAAAATTGTTGATATCCGTATAGAAAAAATTATTTAGTATAGAAATATTTTAGAATAGTTGTGAAATTATTTATAAAAAATGTTAATTTATGCACAAAAAGTTTTTTTAGATGAAAATAATTATTGAATCATTTCAAGAAAAATATTTGTTAGTTTCAAGAAATGGTGATAAAAATATTTCACAACATATAGGTTGAATTATAATAGGAATGTTTGAAACTAAGAAGAAAATTTTGGGAAATATTGGTTATGAAGAACAGAAAATGTTGAACATTAGATTAGGAAATGTTGTTATCCTAATATAAAAGTTGATTTAGAAAACAAAATGTTTTAAAATTGTTGTGAAATTATTGAACAAAAAATGTTGAATTATTTTAAGCAAAGGTTATTCAATAAATTACATATTTGTCTAATATTTTAGAAGTATGAGAGCCAGGTGTGGTTCGAGGACCGGTGGATGGTCGCTTCCTGGTGTGATGAGTGATTGACAACGTGGTGTGGACTGGTTCTTGGCTAAGTATTGCAGGTGCAGGTTGCGGCTTGACTGGTGCAGGTGCAGGTGAAGAACAAGCGCGAAAGGTCGTTGCCGGTGAGGCCTCCAGGTGTGGAGAAGACAAGTAGGCTTGGTTCGAGGAACCCGGTGGCCAGCGGGGTCAAGTGCGGGCCGCATGGTGGCAAGAACGGCAAGATGAAGTCATGGACGGTTTCTTGGTTGAGCCTCAAAACCAAGGTCGAGCCGGGACTACGTGGGAGCCGAGTCATGAGTGGTGATTGGCGGAGGCTACACCAAGTTCGCGGGGTTTCCGGTGGTTCACCAGAAAACCACTGGGTTCCTTGGTTGATTCACAAAGCCAAGACCGAAGAACCGAAGACGGAGGTGCAGCAGCTCCAGACCGGTCTGACCGGTGGGTACCGGTCTGACCGGTGTGCGACGACGCAGTCCAGAATCTTCGAAGCGGAGGACACGCGTCGGGATCGCAAGGCTTGCGTCGAGGCTAAGCAAGTTTGCGGTCGCTGGGCATCTGTCCGATGGAGCGAAGACAATGATTTCCGAATTCACCCTTGAGGGGCATGTATCCCTAGTTAGCTAGTAAGGGTATTTTCGTCTTTCGGTTGCCTCCATATAACCCAAGTGGTGAGAGGATGGCAGCCATCTCTTGGAACCCTAGCTCATTTGCTTTCCTATTTTCTCTTCCTATTTTTCATAGGATTTTCTTAGGACTAGCTTGAGAGCTTCATGGTGAGATCTTGTGAGAGGGAAGGATGATCGGGCGGCAAGCTAGACCTTGTATGAACCTCTTTGGTATGTATAGATGATTCGGCGTAGTTCCTCAATGCTTGAATGTGTCTTTCCCGTTTCTCCTTTTTGGTGATTTTCGGAGCCCTTTCTTGGCGATTTTCTTCGAGCGATTTCGAGGCCTTTCTCTTTGGGATTTGGTGGGGGATGTATGCATGAACCCTTCGTGGTTCTTTTCCCTTTGATTCCCCTCCCAAATCAGTGAGTAAAGGGGCTCGATTTTGGGGTTTTCGTGGCTCTAGGGTTAGAGGTGTTCTTGGTGGGATTTCTTCGATTCCTCTTGATTTAGCAAGTTTTGGTGGACCAAATCTTGGCTATGGAGTGCCCATGAGGTGTTCCTACTATCCCCAAAGTCTTGCACAAATCTGTGGAGCGATTCGGGAGATCGGGAGTTGGATTTGGGGGAGTTGACCCGCGGGTGCTGTTCATCCCCGAGCGGCCCAGCCTGACCGGTCTGACCGGTGCTGCTCACCGGTCTGACCGGTGCAGAGGCTCTGTGGGTTTTGCCTCGGGTGAACGTCTGGGTGAGTTCGCTGTTGTCCCGTGTTGCTGCTGTTTCGAGTTTGGTCCTGTTTGGAGCTCGGTAGGTCTGTTTGGTGGATTTGGGATTTCCTAGCTTGGACCGGTCTGACCGGCGAGCTACACTGGTCTGACCGGTGTAGGAGCCTTCTGTGGAAGTTCCCAGGTTTTACCAGTAGGGACCGGCCTGACTGGTGCTGCTCACCGGCCTGACCGGTGTAGGTCAGTGGTGCTCGAGTTGGTGTTCCGCTGCGTTCTCGAGTCCGTGAAGGTGGTAGTTGGTTCCTAGGACCAGTAGCACTCCAGTGGCTGCGTGGTCTTGGCCAACTTGGGTAGTTGAGTTGGAGACGTGATTTGGAAGCCGTGTTCGTCTTGTTGGAGTCCTCATCTCCTTCGAGAAGAATTTTTATCGGCTCCCATTCACTCCCCCCCTCTTTGGTTCGCCTAATCGGTCCTTCAATTGGTATCAGAGCCGGTTCGGGTCTTCATTGACTCTTACCAGTCTAAGATCCAAAGATGGTGTACCAGGAATGGGGTTCGGGTCCTCCGCACTTCGATGGGAAGAACTACCAGATGTGGCATAGGCGGATGGCAGCATTCCTCCGTGGAAAGGGTCAGATCCTTTTGGATGTTACGGTGAACACAACTTATGTTCATCCGATGAACTTCCTTGCTCCAAGATCGAGGGATATGTTCGAAGCCAATAACAAGGCTGTCGACTACTTGTTTCGTGCTCTGTGTCAGCCTGAATTCGATCGGGTTCAGACAGAGGACTTAGCTTGTAGGATTTGGGAGCAGTTGAAGGATGCTCATGCTGGGAATGCTCAGGTTCAGGCTCGGATGTACGCGACTTACCGGAGATAGTACGAGAACTTCACTCATCTCCCCGGCGAGTCCGTCGATGCCCTTTTCCAGCGGTTTACGGTCGTTGTGAACAACATGAGAGCCAATGTGGTCGTGCTCCCATACGATGATCATGATAGAGCCGTGAAGCTCTTGCACTCGTTGGATCGTACCGTATGGGACGGGAAGTTTGAGGCTATTGTTGAGTCTGAGAAGTATGACACCTTGACGGTGAACGAGCTGTTCTCGAAGCTCAAGTCGGCTGAGTTGGACCGTGGTATGACAGCCAAGATCGAGAACCCGACTGATTCTCATAGTCTCGCTCTCGTTGGTGGCAAAGGAGCCAAGTCTAATGCTAACGCATCCTCCAGGATGTATTCTCTGTCTTCTTTGATGACTTTGCCAGACGAGGAGTTCAACGTGCTTGGAGAGGACGAGCTGGCGTTGCTGACCAGGCGGTTCGAGAGGCTGCACGAGAACCGGGTGAACACGAGGAGGACAGCACGGACGTGCTTTCAGTGCGGCAAGACAGGACACTTCGTCGCCGACTGCCCGGAGAAGACGGAGAACAATGACGGCTATAGGCACCGGTCAAGCAAGGACGGCAAGTACCGATCGAAGCGCGATCACAAGCACAAGAACAAGCACAAGGACGAGCGACAGTCGAGGAAGAAGGACAGCCGCGGCAGGAAGGCCCGAGCGATGGTCGGAGCGAGCGACGTCGACTCCAGCTCCGCCTACTCTTCCTCGAGCTCGAGTAGCAGTGAAGATGAAGGTGATCGGCGCAAGAACAAGGAGTCATCCAGGAACTTGAGCGGGTTGAGCTGCTTCACGGGAGATGGCTTCTGCGGCATGGCTCGTAGCTCCGGCAGCAAGAAGAGTCACCAGAGCGACTCGGACTCTGACTCCGAGGATGAGGTATGTGATGAGCTCTCTTCTTTGCGCAAGGAGAATAATGAGTTGGTTGACTTGCTTGATAATCGCGATCACATGCTTAGAGAGGCCAAGAAGATGAGGAAAGAGCTTAGGGCCTCACTAGAAGATGCTAGGAACCGTGTGGCTGAGCTAGAAACCCAGAACCTAGATGCTAAGCTTGAGATTGATTCGCTTAAGGCTTCTCCTGTGGTTTCTGATGAGATTGATTGCTGTGATTGCTCTGTGTACCTAGCTGATCTTACTGCTCTTAAGGATAAGCATGCTTCTACTTGTGATGAACTAGACATGCTTAGGGTTGAAGTGGCTGAGCTTAAGTCTAGACCTGCTTTGCTAGGTGCTTGTACTTCTTGCCCTGTTTTGCATGGAAGGATTGATGAGATGCATGCTTACACTGTTTCGCTTGAGGCTAAGTTGAAAAAGCCTATTCCCACTTCTTGCTCTACTTGTGAATTGCATGCGGTTAAGAATTTGGAGCTTCCACATTATGTTGATCGCTTGCAGGATGAGAATGATGAGCTGAGAAAATGTATGAGCTGGTTGTCGGGTCAGGAGCCTCAGCTTGGTATCATGATAGCGGCTTTCAAACACTATGATGGTCAGGCACTTGGGGCTGACAAGCTTGGAGAGAATAGTGGTGAGGGAGTTGAGAGAGTTGGAGAGATTCCTATCCCACCACCAAATAGATACAAGAACAAGTTTGAGCCCAAGCCTAACCATCTCAGAAACAAACTTGACACTACTCCAGATCCACCCATATTCCCTCACCCAACAAATGATTTCCAAAAACCGGTGAAGTTTGTGAGCCCAAAGGGAGGTGAGGAAGGAGAGAAGAAGGGTGAGAAACCGAGTGGGCAGCCCCAACCCAAGCCTAAGCCTAAGCCACATCCCATGAAGTTCCATTGTGGGTATTGTGGGAGAGATGGTCACAAGGATGAATTTTGCTTCAAGAGGAAGCGTGAGGAGAGAATGGCTAGAGAGTGGGCTAACAAGGACAGGTACCACCCCTCTAATGGTGTACGTGAGCCTCGTATGCAGATGCTCAGGGCCAAGGCGATTGTGAGGACGGTTCCGGCTTAGGGAGACCGGAAGGCAGCAGGTGGTGCTGCTGGCCGAGCTACACCGGTCAGACCGGTGCACTACACCGGTCAGACCGGTGCAGGTCTGGGCAGACAGCGAGTTGGGTTTCGTGCTCGTGAGGATGCTCGGTTTGGTTCTGGTGGTCGTGCTTCTGGTGGTTGGTCTGGAAAGTTTGCAGGTGGTCAGTTTGCTAGGCGTTCTCCACCTCGTGCTCAATACGGGGGTGTGAGGAGTCGTAGCTTTGAGATGGAGAGGAGGAACGATCCACGGTTTTCCTTTCGTGGCTTTCGTCCTCCTCCAGCTAGAGAGGGTTGGTTCCCTCGTAGTGGTTACCGTGGTGGTGTTCGTGGTGGTAGCTTTGATAGGCGTGATGATTTGGTGTTCGTGGTGGTAGCTTTAAAATAGTTATGAAATTATTGACCGAAAAATGTTAATTTATGCATATATGATATTTGGTAATGTGTAGAAGTGTTTTGGAAAATGTTGGAAGAAAATGTTGGGAAATGTTAGTTATGAAGAACAGATAATGTTGAATATTAGATTAGGAAATGTTGGTATACTCATATAAATGTTGAATTATTTTAAGCAAAGGTTTTTGTTATAAATTACATGTTTGTCTAATATTTTAGAAATGTGATAGATGTTGAGAAATGTTGGGCTTCATTTAGTTAATCTATAAGTGTTCACGGTTATGAAAAACAAAAAATGTTGGACATTTGGGTTAACAATTGTTGTTATTGTTGTATAGATATTGAGAAATGATAATTGTCCATAAATGATAAGTTGAAAAATGATAAATGATCAAAAAATGTGATAATTTTTTTGAAATGTTAGCTTAAATTAATTAAACTATAAATACCTATGATTGCAAAAAATACAAATATTGGACAATGTGTTAAAAAAATTATTATGATCTGTATAAAAAACTTGATTTAGAACATAAGCAATTGAATTTGTTGTGAAACTATTGAAAAAATGTTGAATCATATGAAGTAATAGTTGGTGTATGACAAAAATGATGAATATTGGATTAGGATATGTTGGTATCCTTGCATAAAAGTTGATATAGAATAGAAATCTTTTGAAATTGTTGTGAAATTGTTGACCAAAAAATGTTGAATTTTTTCAAGTAAAGGTTTATTATAAGAAAATAAATATTTGTCCAAGTTAAATGAATTATTAGAGAGTACGAAAACATAAAAAATGTTGATTTGTACATATAAAATAAATTATTGGAGAGTATGGAAACATAATTTAACATCTCAACGCTTCTAAAGGTTACTCTATATTTATTATTATCAGTTTCCAAGAAAAGAGCTTTGGATATGAGGATATTGATCTGTGAATGATTCTTCTCCTGTTGAAAAACTTTTTGATTCATCTGTGAATTATTATGATCTGTCAATGATACCTACATGTACAATATGCGCTACTTACATACTCCAATCGTCTTCAACAATTTCCTTTTGATATGTCTTTTTTCGAATAAATATGTAAGTATTATTTATTATAAACTTAAACTTCGTAAGATAAGTTTAAGTTGACTTCCAACTTCAAAGTTTAAAATTCAACTTTGAAGTGCCCACCCATAGTTATCCCACTTATAACCACATGCCCAGCAAAAAATTCAATTAGGAGTTAATTAAATATGAATACTGCACCATTTTTCCCGTGTCCAAAAAAGTCCAAAAAAGTCTAAAAAGTCAAAGCAAACGTCTGCCCGCATTTGTTTTTTCACCGGGGTCCAAAAGTTCAAAAAAAGTCAAAAAAGTCAAATGGCTCGTCTGCGTCTGCTTTTTTCCCCCACATCCACGTCCCTTTTTTCCGCGTCCACCAACTCATTCTCGCGCTGCAAATTGTAACGGAACGGAACGGACGAGGGAGCTAGGCTTAAGTGGGCTTAAATGGGCTTTATAGTTCGAACCCTTACGTAACTTCCGGTAGCTATATAGGAAGCCCCGCTGCATGCTCTATGAAACTTCAGAAGATTTTTCCCTTAGGCATCTATAGCCCACCAGAAGCCCAACAACAACAAACCTAGTCCACCATCCCCCACTCTCTCCGACCTCTAGTGCTCCGCCTCCGCCCCCCCACGCCGACTGTGGCCCTACGCGCCGTCGTCAACAAGCTCCTCGCGCCGCCGGCCATGGCGGCGGGGCCGTGCTCCGCCACGGCCGCCCTCCCCTGCCCCGCGCTCTCATCGTCGAGCGTCCGGGCGCCCCTCGTGGGGCAGGCTGATGTGCTTTTTTCCAAAAAAAATGTTCCACCATTTCTAAAAAATGTTGCAACATTTGCAAAATGTTGATAAAAAATAGTTGACGAAACCAACATTTCTGAAAAATGTTGGAAGAAGTCAAAAAAATGTTGGTCCCAAAAATATTGACAGAAATGACTTGAAATGTTGAAGAAAAAATGTTGTAACATTTTTCAAAAATGTTGGAACATTTTTAATTAAAAACTCATGAGGTGGGCTAGTGGGAAAAATACAAAACATACATTTATATGGGCTTTGGTGGGTTGGAAGTTCACACTCTTATCCACCTTCCGGTAGGCATCCAGAAGGTGGATAAGGTATGAACTTCCAGACCACCAAAACTCATCTAAATGTATGTTTTTATTTTCCCACCAGACTACCTCATGACTATCCATTACAAAATGTTTTAATATTTTTCAGAAATGTTGGTTTCGTCAATGATTTTCATCAACATTTTTCAAATTGTTGCAACATTTTTTAAAATGTTGGATAACATTTTTAGAGTTCCAACATTTTTCTGAAATGTTACATCGTCAACATTTTCAAATTGTTGCAATATTTTTTTAGAAATATTGGAAAAATTTTCAGCATTTTTTTATTTTTGCTTCTTCATCTTCCAAGCCGGCGAACACTGCGGGGAAGGAGCTCCGGCCCAGCCTCCGTGTAACAACCCGGAAATCTAAGTTATGAAAATGTGAGAAAATTTGAACTTTTCTTTTGTTGATGATGTGACACCATATTTAAACCCTCTCTAGCCTCTCTTCCTAAATTCCTAAATAAATAAAACCAAAAATATAAAAATATATTTTCAAAATATGCTAAAGTATGTGATTTGGAGTTTATGGATTTTATTTGGTTTTTATTTGAGTGTGTTTGATTTGAAAGTATTCAAATTCAAATATATGGTTTAAACTAAATTCAATACTATATTCAAAAACCGTTCTAACTAACTGGGCCAGCTAACTTCTTCTGGAGTCTACCTAATCCCCTCCAACTCTCGGCCTGTTCCCCTTCGTCACCCTTCTTTTCGGCCCCTCAACCGAAACCGGCCCAGCTCAGCCCACCTTCACCTTTACCCCGCGCTGGCTCGCTGACGGGTGGGGCTGCGACCGCGCGTGCTATTCTTCTCCTCCCCGCGCCGGTCCACGCCTGCGCACCGCATCGCCGCCGCGCTCACTCGCGCGTGTGCGCAACCCTGGCCAGGGGACAAGCCCCCGACCGCGCCCGTGGCACGGACGCCGAGCCAGGCGGCCGCGCCCGCGCACCGCCCCCGGCTTTCCCCTTTTTACCCCAGTGCCTTGACGTGTCGCGCGCCCCGCCAGCCACTGCTGCTCCGCCACATCGGCAACCCGTCGCGCAGCAGCCAATGGGCGCCCAGCCGTGACCATTCTACCCCCACCTCGACGTGCTCGAGTTGCTAAACCCCCGGGCGAGGCCCCTGGGGCAAGGCATCAAGCATTTGGGGTTTTCCCCCTTTAGTTCCTCTGTTCGCCGCCGGAAGGGGAAGAGGGAGAAGGGGGGAAGAGGGAAGAGGAGAAGTGGGAAGCGCACCACCACCGCGCCGTCCTACCGGAGCCGGAGCAGTCGAAGCCGGAGCCGGAGGAGCAGGAGAGGAGGCCGCCCGCTAGAAGACCTGTGCCGGAGCCGAGCCACCGCCGCGCCGCCGTGAACCTCGACGCCACTTCGCCGACGCGCCGCTCCACTGCTACGTCTTCATCTCCGCCCCATCGTGAGCCTTTCCACACCCTTCTCCTGACCTTGCTGACCCCCACGGGAGTGTACCCCTGCGTTACGCCGCGCCGGCCGCCGTGCCGTGCGCCGAGCTCCGAGCTCACCATCAGCCCCTGTCCGGCCTTCGCGCCGCTGTTTCTCTGCAGGTTCCCCTACCCTTGTCGCCGCCGTGCACCCCAGCGCACGCAGGCAGGCCGTAGGCCACTAACTCACCTGAACCCATTCCGCCGCGACATGCCAGGGCTTCGCCGCGCTGAGTGCCTGCTCGTATGCGTGAACCAGCACTGACGCCGCTTTGGTTTGCATGTGTGCGTGTCGGTGTGTGCGCCAAGGAGCTCACCCCCATGAGTTCAGGTGCCACGCCGCTCGATCATTCCACCGCCGTAACGCACGCTGTGCCATGGACGCGGATCGCCGAGGATTCGCACCTCGGTCGGCCACGTCACGGCCAGGTTAGGCCTGAGCCCGCGCAAGGGGCTTTGGTCAACACGCTCATGTGAACGCCGAAGCACCCGCGCTGCATCTGCTAACGTCCGCCCGCTTGCTGTTTCGCTGTGTCGCCGCCACTGCTTACCCTCGCGAACACCGTCATCTCTGGCTCACGCCGAGAGCGCTGCCGTTTCGCGCTCCGCGTTACGCCTCCAGGCACTCCCCAGAGTCGAGGCGGCACAGAGATAACCGCATGCTCCTAGGGATCCTCGATCTTTGCTCGCTCGCGTTTCAGGAGCTTCGCAACCGCCAAAGCGCCACCGCCGTCGCCGCTGGGTTTGCAGCGGGAGCGCGCCGAAGCACGCACGCGGGGCAAGGCCATGCCCTGCGCTCCAGAAAACCTCGAGGGGCGCCACCAGACTTCTCCGGTGGGGACCTGATCGAAGCGTGGGCCGACTAACCCAACAAGGCCCACTTTGGCCCTTTTTCCTTTATCTAGTGAGTCCTGGGTTTTTGTTCAAGGTGATCTGCTGGACTTGGTCATTGTGGCCCAACGGGCTAAGTCCAATGGGCCGATTTCGGCCCACTGCCACTTTTGGCCCACTAACGGCCCATCAACTGTGACGCTGACGTCACGATGACGTCATGCTGACATCATCCCTATTTTCAAAATATAAAAATCCTTTTCTGTTTATAAATGAATTTTGGAAATTATTTTATAAATTCTATAATCTTCGAAAATTCATAACTAATTATTTACAACTCTGAAAAATATGAAACCAGTTTCTATATTTTTCTAAAAATGAGACGGTGCTGTTTGTATGTAGTTTGGTTCTGTTTGGATCTTCTAAAATTGGGTTTCTTTGGATTAATTGCATAGTTGTTTGTCGGTATCTTAGTGTCTCGTATCTCGTGCTGCAGAGACCCGAGCAACGACCAAGAGGAGGCCTACGACCCCGACTACTACCCAGACCAGGACTTCGGACGCCAGCCAGGTGTCATGTCACTCCCAACCATATAGCTCCTATGCTTGCTTTAGTTGCTAGTGCTTAATTACTTTTGATGCATGATTTTGAATTGCATAGACAATTGATTAGCCATGCCTTGGAATTGTTTATCTTGTCCTTGGAATACCTACTTTTGGAACTAGCTACAGACCCCTAGCTAGTTCCCGGCACTATTTCATCCATATTTTTTACCCTTAGTTATGGATGGATCTCAGGTTTGGACCGAGGTTGGGATACCTCGGAACTCTTGCGTGTGTTTTGTGTGAGTGTGTATCCTTGATGTGTTATCGCGGGAGCGAGCCGCTTTGGTTACTTGTGAATGCCTGTGTAGGGGAGATGCGACCTGGCCTCCCGCCCTAGCGGCGTGTCGGACGGATGGAGATGGTGAGTGCTTGCTCCCGCAATTAAGGACCGATCGTCTGTGCGACCTTGATCTTTGGGCTATTTTCGTACAAACTGTTCGCCTTGTTATGGGCGGGGTTTGGTCCGAGAACTAGTAGGTGGATGGCATCTAGCCTGTAGGTGGACCGGTGTGGTCGTGTGGGGGGGACGGGTTATACCCCCCGAGTAGACGTCGCCCCGGCTCCTTCGGGGATGGTTTCACAGCTTCGAGGCCCTGCTGGCAAGTTTCGCGCCCCAGTCAGGACGAGTCAGGCTCGGAGAGGCAGGAGAGTGCCATCCACTGCTAGGTCTCCGGTCGTTAGGTAGGGATGTGGATCGGAGGCATCCGATTCTGCCCTATCCGACGGGTCTAGTTGTACAACCTCTGCAGAGTGTTAAACCTATAGCTATAGTCCGTGTCCACTGGTATGGACAGCCCTTACGATCTCTCACCTGGCTAGTCTCTTCTTGTGCTGCTTTCTCTCCCTTGTGTGTTGTGAGCCCGGCTTCGTGCTGTTGAGACGTGGGGATAGGAGTTGGTGACCCCACGTCACAGATGAGTGTGGGATGCTGTATCTTGGTTGAGATCCAGTATTTGGTGCTTCTTTCCTTGTTGGGGCATTGACCCCGGAGGCGTTGTCCTCGGAGGTGTGGATCTCTTCGGAGATGGATACCTCTCGGCTTTTCTGCTTACCTTGATGTTGCCACCGCTGCTTGCTTAACCTCCTACAGCCATAAATAGGATTACTCAAGCATAGTAGAATTATTCTCTCTTGCTTTTGCTCTTTGTTGGGAAGCTGACATGACCTACTCGCTTATCGAGTAGATGACGGACTTTCAGAGCAGGAACCGGACTACGACTTCGAGCACGATGGATGGGAGGATTGAGGCTTGACCTACACTCGAGTTGCCTGCGGATATGGAGTCTACTTCACTACATGAGAGCTGCCGCGTAGATGTTTACTCTGCTTGATTCAGTCCTGTTGGACTTGTACCCGGCATGTGCCGAAATGATGTACTCAGATGCTTAATTATTATAATATTATATGGACCTTCAAGTATTTATTCTTGTTGTACGGTACTTTGCTTTACTTTCTGAGACAGGGATTTGCACGTGATAGTCTCCTGGGACTATCACAGCGGTGCAGGGATCGGGTTCCCGTCTTCGGAAACCCGGTTCGTTTCAGCTGGTATCAGAGCCAGGTTTGACTGTAGGACGAGCCTAGGAACGGACGATAGTATAGGAAAGCCCGAACACCTTGTGCCTTATATGCAATCCATGAAACTTTATATAAATACCTTGCACTTTACTATATACTACCTTGACTAACACTACTAACTTTTACTAACAACCCTAACAACGTGCAGATGGACCAGCTGACGTGGATCCCCCTCAAGACCGACGGCCAGTGGGCCAGAGGGTTCTGCAAGATCCTCAAGAAATGTTTGGAGACCGCTGGAGTGGAGACAAGTGAGGTGTTCTACGAGGGACGCACCACGGCCGTCGTGGACCAGTCGCCGATGGAGCTGACCTTAAAGATACCGGCTGACCCACGTGTGCCAGAGTTCGAGGAGGTCAGAGTCACGTGTTTCGACAACTCTACCCTGGAGGCTCACCAGTGTTGTGCCAGACTCACGCTGAAGAAAGTATGCCAACAGTTGGAGCAGAGGTTGAAGGATACACCCTTCGAGGTTCTTCCGACAGCACTGTACGACCACAACAGGTGGCACACAGATGAGGCAGCTTACACCGAGGACAACACAAAGGGCAAGGATGAGAAGAACCAGTTGACCAGCAAGTTCATTCAAACTCAGGATCAGGCACTCTACTGGGCAGATTCAGAGATCATGTTTCTGCGACAGAAGTGGGACGACACCTTGGGACGGAACGCCTAGCTGGAGAGAGAGAACAGTCACTTGGTGTACTTTCTCGACGAGGCGCACAGGAGGAACATCCAGATCACCGAGTGGGGACTCGCGGCCGCCAGAGCCAGCACAGAGAGAGATGCACTTGAGATCGCCACTTTGAGAGCCAGACTAGAGGAGACACAGACCGCCTTGCGGGAGTCAGAGGCAGCGACCAGAGAGGAGCGGTTGAAGCTGCGTGAGAAGGAGTACTTGGTAGAGTCTCTTGGAGCAGCTTGCACCGACTACCAGCTGCGGTTGTGGGGACACGAGGAGAGGCTGACTCAGAACTACAACCACCTCTGGTACTTGGGAGGCAGAGTGTACGAGGCACAGGACACAGCCAGCAGGACCAGCTCCGCTTGGAGGGACTCCGACCTACGACGAGAGGCAGAGCTCAGGGAGCTGGCAGAGATGCTACCACCGCAGAAGAGGCCCAGGGTGAGGACAGAGACGTTTGAGCTGCCCCCTACTCTACTTCCGTCACAGCGACCTTACCCGCGAGGCAGTTCAGACACCCCAGAGATGAGCAGAGCTTTGAGGAGCTTGGCAGCCTACTTCAACCTACCAGAGATTGAGATTCCAGACTACCCAGGAGTGAACGACCCACCGTTCTACGCGGTTCCACTAAGTCCGAAGACCGTGTCACCATCGCTCTCACCAGTTACAGTTCAGGAGCAGGCACCATGAGGGGATGATCCTGTAGTCAGCTAGGATAGAGTTCTTCATGATGTTCATGTTTAATTGACCACCCCTTATGTATCGCGATGTAGTTCTCATGCTTCTGTGTAATCTCGAAGGTTGTGGAGTAGGCCTCGAGATACACACCTTTTGTATGGTGATCTTGCATGAGTGATTGGAGTTATCGATCTTTTGCCGGTTTTCATGCTTCTTATATGTTTGTGTGAAATTGTTTGTTGTTAGCTAGATACTCCTTATATGCTTAAGTACCTTAAAGTTAATTTCCGACAACTCGTTTCTCACGATCTCGAACTCTTAAAACAGATGTCGGTGGCAAGGAGGTCGGGATGGCTCCTACACTGTTTTGAGGAGGTAGCCAGGGAGGACGCCGAGCAGGAGGACGTCCCTCTCCCTGCTGGAGGTCGAGGTCGTGGCTGCCGTGGAGGTCGTGCCCCACGTGGCGGACACCGTGGTGGACGCCGTGGCGGGCGAGGAGGTCGAGGAGGCCGAGCACCAGCTGACCCCGAGGAGGAGCTCGAGGAGGAGGCCGAGCCTGAGCCAGAGCAGGAGCCCGAGCAGCCGGCACCACCGCCCAACCTAGCAGCAGTAATGGCGCTTCAGACCCAGCTGATGCAGACGATCGCCGATGCTGTGGTTCAGAACAACAACAACCGGAGGAACGTCAGGAACCAGCCAGAGAGCTTGCAGAAGAGAGTGGAGGGTTTCACCAAGCTGCGTCCACCTACCTTTGACAACTCTCCAGACCCACTCGTGGTAGACAACTGGTTGAGGGAGATCGAGAAGAAGTTGGAGCTCACCGACCTTTCTGAGGAGGAGTGCGTGTACGTCGCCGCGCACCAGTTGGTCGGCACGGCAGGAGCTTGGTGGGACAGCTACTATGACTCACACGCGGACCCTACCCGCATCACGTGGGAGAAGTTTGTGGAGGCTTTCAGAGCGTTCCACATTCCAGAGGCTGTGATGGACAGAAAGGCAGACGAGTTCGGGCACTTAAAGATGGGATCGATGACAATGCAGGAGTACACAAACCGGTTCCAGGAGCTGGTGTGGTACGCCCCAGACGACTCCAACACCGAAAAGAAGAAGATGTACTGGTACCGCAAGGGACTCCACAGTGGGATGGCACACCACTTGGCAGCTCACAACTGTGCTAACCTTCACACCCTGGTGGGCAAGGCCTTGGTTGTGGAGAAGTCGAGACTGGACTACGTGGAGGTCCGTGGAGAGAAGAGGCAGCGTGCAGACCGTGCAGGGTACCCAGGGTCACACCAGCGACAGAGGTCCGCTCCGCCACAGTACTCACAGCAGAGACAACGCCCTTACCCTCAGCAGCCGCAGACTCAGTTCACTCAGCAGGGCAGAGGTCACCCCGGAGGTAGTGGAGGTTCGAGTCAGTGGAAGCCCAGGCCGCAGCAGCCGCTAGCTTACGACAGCTCACAGGTCACTTGCTACCACTGCCGTCAGCTAGGCCACAAGTCCAACATGTGCCCGCAGAAGTTTCAACAGGGAGGTCAGAGTAGGAACACCCAGTACCAGACACCGGCGAAGGCACCAGTTCCAGGAGGACAGCCTCAGCAGAACCAGCAGAAGAGCGCACCCCCACCGACTCGAGGCAGACTGAACCACCTGACCGCAGAGGAGGTAGCTACAGCGCCAGACGTGGCTCTCGGTGAGTTTTTAGTCGATTCAGTTATGGCTTCCGTTCTGTTTGACACCAGTGCTCAGTTTTCTTACATCTCTACCAAGTTTGTAAAAGAAAGGTCATTACCAACTAAGCCCAGACCACAGCCTATAATTACTAGCTTCCCACTAGGTGAGAAGCGGAGTACGCTGGAGTGTAGAGGAGTGAACATGGTGTTCGAGAAGCAGTTATTCGTGGCAGACCTGACCGTTCTGGAGTCGACCGTGATTGACGTGATACTTGGGATGGAGTGGTTAGCCCAGCACAAAGGATTGGTGAACTGCAACCCAGTATACGTGCAGTTGGAGCACCCCAGTGGAGCCAGAGTGTTGATCAGGCCACAGAGCCAGAGGTCTACACCGATGCTGTGCAACATGAAAGGAAAGGATTTGGAGGAAATCCCGGTGGTGAGGGAGTACCCCGACGTGTTTCCAGAGGAGTTGACTGAGTTACCACCAGACAGGGATATTGAGTTCGTGATTGAGCTGATGCCAGGAGCTGGACCCGTGGCCAAGAGCCCGTACAGGATGTCCGCGGATGAACTAGATGAGCTGAAGAAGCAACTCAAGAAACTGCAAGAGCAAGGGTTTATTCGGCCGAGTGCCTCACCTTGGGGTTCGCCAGTTCTGTTTGTGGACAAGAAGGATGGCACCAAGAGAATGTGTGTGGACTACCGTACTCTCAACTCGATGACGATCAAGAACCGGTACCCTTTGCCCAGGATTGATGACTTGCTAGACAGGCTGCGGAAGGCAAAGTTCTTTTCCAAGATAGACTTGAGGTCAGGCTACTACCAGATGAAGATTCAGGACCAGGATATCCCGAAGACAGCTTTCACGACTCGGTACGGCTTGTATAAGTTCGTAGTGGTTTCTTTCGGACTGACCAACGCACCTGCCTACTTCATGAACATGATGAACAAGGTCTTCATGGAAGAGCTGGATAAGTTCGTGGTAGTGTTCATAGATGACATTCTGATTTTCTCAGAGACAGCGGAGGAGCACGAGGAACACCTTCGGAATGTGATGGAAAGGCTGAGACAGCAGAAGTTGTATGCAAAGTTCAGCAAGTGTGAGTTCTGGATGGAGGAAGTTGCTTTCTTGGGACACGTGTTGTCAGCAGAGGGAGTTACGGTTGACCCTTCGAAAGTGGAAGTAGTTACCAAGTGGGAACAGCCACTCACAGTGACAGATATTCGGAGCTTTCTCGGGTTGGCAGGTTACTACAGGAGGTTCATAGAAAACTTCTCCAAGATAGCGAAGCCAATGACAGAGCTGTTGAAGAACGACAAGAAGTTCGTGTGGTCGGGGGCCTGTGAGAGGAGTTTCCAGGATTTGAAGAAGAGGCTCACGACAGCTCCGATTCTTACCCTGCCAGACATCAAGAAGGATTTCGTGGTGTACTGTGACACCTCGAAGCAAGGTTTGGGATGTGTGTTGATGCAAGAGGGCAAAGTTATTGCTTATGCGTCGAGGCAGCTCAAGAAACACGAGGAGAACTACCCCACTCACGACTTGGAGCTAGCAGCAGTCGTTCACGCTCTGAAGATTTGGAGGCACTACTTGATCAGCAACAAGTGTGAGCTGTACACCGATCACAAGAGTCTGAAGTACTTCTTCACTCAGTCGGAGTTGAACATGAGGCAGAGGAGGTGGCTAGAGCTGATCAAGGACTACGACTTGGAGATTCACTACCACCCTGGCAAGGCAAACGTTGTGGCAGATGCACTGAGTAGAAAGTCCTATTGCAACAACTTGATGGTGAGGCAGGAGCAGCCAGCACTTCACGATGAGCTAGAGCAGCTTCAGGTTGAGATTGTGGAGCAAGGACAACTCAACACACTGCAAGTGACCTACGACTTGGAGGGCAGAATTCGGGAAGCTCAGAAAGATTGCAAGGAGATTGGAGCACTTCGAGAGCTGATGTTGGAAGGAAAAGCTGAGGATTACCGGGTCGATGAATAGGGAACCGTGTGGTTGAAAGATCGGATCTGTGTCCCGCAGAACAAGGAACTCCGAGAGCAAGTTCTGAAGGAAGCCCACGATTCAAGGTACTCCATTCACCCAGGAAGCACAAAGATGTACCAAGACTTGAAGCAGAGGTTCTGGTGGAAAGATATGAAGAAGGACATAGCCTACTATGTGGCTTGTTGTGACACTTCCAGCAGAGTGAAGATCGAGCACCAGAGGCCTGCAGGCCTGTTGAAACCGTTGGATATTCCTCAGTGGAAGTGGGATGACATTTCCATGGACTTCGTGGTGGGGCTACCCAGGACACAGAAAGGCAACGATTCCGTTTGGGTCATAGTGGATCGGCTGACGAAGGTAGCTCACTTCGTACCCGTGAAGATCCGTTACACGACAGACCAGTTGGCAGACTTGTACATGTGTCACATACTCAGGCTACACGGAGCCCCGAGGAGCATAGTGTCGGACAGAGGGTCCCAGTTCGTAGCAAAGTTTTGGCAGAGTTTCCACGCCCGGATGGGAACCACACTCAGCTATAGCACAGCTTTTCACCCTCAGACAGACGGGCAGACTGAGAGAGTAAACCAGGTGTTGGAGGATATGCTAAGAGCTTGCGCTTTGACCTACGGCACGGATTGGGAGAGCAGTTTGGCCTATGCAGAGTTCTCTTACAACAATAGCTTACAAGCAAGTCTCAAGACGGCACCCTTCGAGGCACTCTACGGGAGGAAGTGCAGGACACCTTTGATGTGGTCAGAAGTAGGTGAGAGGATGGTCTTTGGAGCCGATACTATCCAGGAAGCCGAGGAGAAAGTGGAGAAGGTTCGAGACAACCTAAGGATTGCCCAGAGCAGACAGAAGAGCTACACCGACCGACACCGGAGAGACTTGTCGTTTGAGGTGGGTGACTTCGTCTACTTGAAAGTGTCACCGATGAGAGGAACCAAGAGGTTTGCTGTGAAGGGAAAGCTTGCCCTGAGGTACGTGGGACCGTACCGGATCACTCAGAGAGTTGGGAAGCTCGCTTACAGGCTCACACTACCAGAGGAGATGTCCGCTGTACACCCCATGTTCCACGTGTCACAGTTGAAGAAGAGTGAAAAGGAAGTGGAAGCAAAGCAAGTCCCGGTGGAGATACTCGACCTGCAAAACACTCTGGAGTATGCAGAGTACCCCGAGAGGATCTTGGATAGAGCAACAAAGGAAACCAGGAGGACCACAATACCTTACTGCAAAGTGCTGTGGAGTCACCACACGGAGCGAGAGGCAACTTGGGAGAAAGAGTCCGATCTCAGGAGAGAGTTCCCTCACTTGTTCGAGGGAGAGGATGGAGCTTAAATCTCGAGGACGAGATTCCCGGTGGTGTGGGAGAATGTAACAACCCGGAAATCTAAGTTATGAAAATGTGAGAAAATTTGAACTTTTCTTTTGTTGATGATGTGACACCATATTTAAACCCTCTCTAGCCTCTCTTCCTGAATTCCTAAATAAATAAAACCAAAAATATAAAAATATATTTTCAAAATATGGTAAAGTATGTGATTTGGAGTTTATGGATTTTATTTGGTTTTTATTTGAGTGTGTTTGAATTTGAAAATATTCAAATTCAAATATATGGTTTAAACTAAATTCAAAACTATATTCAAAAGCCCTTCTAACTAACTGGGCCAGCTAACTTCTTCTGGAGTCTACCTAATCCCCTCCAACTCTCAGCCTGTTCCCCTTCGTCACCCTTCTTTTCGGCCCCTCAACCGAAACCGGCCCAGCTCGGCCCACCTTCACCTTTACCCCGCACTGGCTCGCTGACGGGTGGGGCGACCGCGTGCGCTGTTCTTCTCCTCCCCGTGCCGGTCCATGCCTGCGTGTCGCACCGCATCGCCGCCGCGCTCACTCGCGCGTGTGTGCAACCCTGGCCAGGGGACAAGCCCCCGACCGCGCCCGTGGCATGGACGCCGAGCCAGGCGGCCGCGCCCGCGCGCCGCCCACGGCTTTTCCCTTTTTACCCCCGCGCCTTGACGCGTCGCGCGCCCCGCCAGCCACTGCTGCTCCGCCACATCGGCAACCCGTCGCGCAGCAACCAATGGGCGCCCAGCCGTGACCATTCTACCCCAGCCTCGACGTGCTCGAGTTGCTAAACCCCCGGGCGAGGCCCCTGGGGCAAGGCATCAAGCATTTGGGGTTTTCCCCTTTAGTTCCTCTGTTCGCCGCCGGAAGGGGAAGAGGGAGAAGGGGGGAAGAGGAGAAGTGGGAAGCGCACCACCACCGCACCGTCTTGCCGAAGCCGGAGCAGTCGAAGCCGGAGCCGGAGGAGCAGGAGAGGAGGCCGCCCGCTAGAAGACCCGTGCCGGAGCCGAGCCGCCGCCGCGCCGCCGTGAACCTCGATGCCACTTCACCGACGGGCCGCTCCACTGCTACGTCTTCATCTCCGCCCCATCGTGAGCCTTTCCACGCCCTTCTCCTGACCTTGCTGACCCCCACGGGAGCGTACCCCTGCGTTACGCTGCACCGGCCACCGTGCCGTGCGCCGAGCTCCGAGCTCACCATCAGCCCCTGTCCGGCCTTCGCGCCGCTATTTCTCTGCAGGTTCCCCTACCCTTGTCGCCGCCGTGCACCCCTGCGCGCGCAGGCAGGCCGTTGGCCACTAACTCACATGAACCCGTTCCGCCGCGACATGCCAGGGTGCCGCCGCGCTGAGTGCCTGCTCATGTGCGTGAACCAGCACTGACGCCGCTTTGTTTTGCATGTGTGCGTGTCGTTGTGTGCGCCAAGGAGCTCACCCCCATGAGTTCAAGTGCCACGCCGCTCGATCATTCCACCGCCGTAACGCGCACTGTGCCATGGACGCGGATCGCCGAGGATTCACACCTCGGCCGGCCACGTCACGGACAGGTTAGGCCTGAGCCTGCGCAAGGGGCTTTGGTGAACACGCTCATGTGATCGCCGAAGCTCCCATGCTGCATCTGCTAACATCCGCCCGCTTGCTGTTTCGCTGTGTCGCCGCCGTTGCTTACCCTCGCGAACGCCGTCGTCTCTGGCTCACGCCAAGAGTGCTGCCGTGTCGCGCTCCGCGTTACGCCCCCAGGCACTCCCCAGACCCGAGGCGGCGCGGAGATAACCGCATGCTCCTAGGGATCCTCGATCTTTGCTCGCTCACGTTTCGGGAGCTTCGCAACCGCCAAAGCGCCGCCGCCGTCGCCACTGGGTTTGCGGCGAGAGCGCGCCGAAGCACGCACGCGGGGCAAGGCCATGCCCTGCGCTCCAGAAAACCTCGAGGGGCGCCACTAGACTTCTCCGGTGGGGACCTGATCGAAGCGTGGGCCGGCTAACCCAACAAGGCCCACTTTGGCCCTTTTTCCTTTATCCAGTGAGTCCTGGGTTTTTGTTCAAGGTGATCTGCTGGACTTGGTCATTGTGGCCCAACGGGCTAAGTCCAATGGGCTGATTTCGGCCCACTGCCACTTTTGGCCCACTAACGGCCCATCAACTGTGACGCTGACGTCACGATGACGTCATGCTGACGTCATCCCTATTTTCAAAATATAAAAATCCTTTTCTGTTTATAAATGAATTTTGGAAATTATTTTATAAATCCTATAATCTTCGAAAATTCATAACTAATTATTTACAACTCCGAAAAATATGAAACCAGTTTCTATATTTTTCTAAAAATGAGACGGTGCTGTTTGTAGGTAGTTTGGTTCTGTTTGGATCTTCTAAAATTGGGTTTCTTTGGATTTATTGCATAGTTGTTTGTCGGTATCTTAGTGTCTCGTATCTCGTGCTGCACAGACCCGAGCAACGACCAGGAGGAGGCCTACGACCCCGACTACTACCCAGACCAGGACTTCGGACGCCAGCCAGGTGTCATGTCACTCCCAACCATATAGCTCCTATGCTTGCTTTAGTTGCTAGTGCTTAATTACTTTTGATGCATGATTTTGAATTGCATAGACAATTGATTAGCCATGCCTTGGAATTGTTTATCTTGTCCTTGGAATACCTACTTTTGGAACTAGCTACAGACCCCTAGCTAGTTCCCGGCACTATTTGATCCATATATTTTACCCTTAGTTATGGATGGATCTCAGGTTTGGACCGAGGTTGGGATACCTCGGAACTCTTGCGTGTGTTTTGGGTGAGCGTGTATCCTTGACGTGTTACCGCGGGAGCGAGCCGCTTTGGTTACTTGTGAACGCCTGTCTAGGGGAGATGCGACCTGGCCTCCCGCCCTAGCGGCGTGTCGGACGGATGGAGATGGTGAGTGCTTGCTCCCGCAATTAAGGACCGATCGTCTGTGCGACCTTGATCTTTGGGCTATTTTCGTACAAACCGTTCACCATGTTATGGGCGGGGTTTGGTCCGAGAACTAGTAGGTGGATGGCATCCAGCCTGTAGGCGGACCGGTGTGGTCGTGTGAGGGGGACGGGTTATACCCCCCGAGTAGACGTCGCCCCGGCTCCTCCGGGGATGGTTTCACAGCTTCGAGGCCCTGCTGGCAAGTTTCGCGCCCAGTCAGGACGAGTCAAGCTCGGAGAGGTAGGAGAGTGCCATCCATTGCTAGGTCTCCGGTCGTTAGGTAGGGATGTGGATCGGAGGCATCCGATTCTGCCCTATCCGGCGGGTCCAGTTGTACAACCTCTGCAGAGTGTTAAACCTATAGCTATAGTCCGTGTCCACTGGTACGGATAGCCCTTACGATCTCTCACCTGGCTAGTCTCTTCTTGTGCTACTTTCTCTCCCCTGTGTGTTGTGAGCCCGGCTTCGTGCCGTTGAGACGTGGGGATAGGAGTTGGTGACCCCACGTCGCAGATGAGTGTGGGATGCTGTATCTTGGTTGAGATCCAGTATTTGGTGCTTCTTTCCTTGTTGGGGCGTTGACCCCGGAGGCGTTGTCCTCGGAGGTGTGGATCTCTTCAGAGATGGATACCTCTCGGCTTTTCTGCTTACCTTGATGTTGCCACCGCTGCTTGCTTAACCTCCTACAGCCATAAATAGGATTACTCATGCATAGTAGAATTATTCTCTCTTGCTTTTGCTCTTTGTTGGGAAGCTGACATGACCTACTCGCTTATCGAGTAGATGACGGACTTTCAGAGCAGGAACCGGACTACGACTTCGAGCACGATGGATGGGAGGATTGAGGCTTGACCTACACTCGAGTTGCCTACGGATATGGAGTCTACTTCGCTACATGAGAGCCGTCGCGTAGATGTTTACTCTGCTTGATTCAGTCCTGTTGGACTTGTACCCGGCATGTGCCGAAATGATGTACTCAGATGCTTAATTATTATAATATTATGTGGACCTTCAAGTATTTATTCTTGTTGTACGGTACTTTGCTTTACTTTCTGAGACAGAGATTTGCACGTGATAGTCTCCTGGGACTATCACAGCGGTGCAGGGATCGGGTTCCCGTCTTCGGAAACCCGGTTCGTTTCACTCCGGCTGCGCGCGACCCTGAGCCCGCACCTGCAACGACACGTGTGGCCTCACGGGAGGGCACGCGGCTCGACCTCGGCGGCATGTGGGCCGGTCGGGGCGGCACGCACGACAACGGAGGTCGCGGGCGGCGGCGCGGCTGGAGGTGGAAGAAGGTTGGAGTTAGTGTTTGTTGTTGTTGGGTCGGATGGGCTGTAATTTAGGCTCTTGGTGGGTTATAGATGAAAACAAAAAAATCTTCCAGAAGGTATATAAGATTTCCGGGTTTGCTCCCCTCCTGGGGGTGTGCCTTTGTTCGGTGAGATTGGGGGTCTCTTCCAGGTCTCTATTTCTTTCAGCGAGGTGATGGCAGACATCCATCCTCAGCAGCCTGGACATTCAGCGGTGTTAAGGTATGCCGATGGATTCGACATACTACTCTCAGCACCAACAAAAACTATGGTGTTCCGTCGAAAAGTGTATCAGCTTCAAGTTGCGGAAGATTGCTCTGATCACCGGTGTCGAGCGACTCTCGAGCGGGTAGTTCTTGCAAAGACCTGGTTATAAATTTAATTTGTTTGTATTTGTGAGATTTGGGATGTAAACTATCATAATCATATATGAATACAATCCGGTTTCTAAAAACAAAAAAAATCATTGAAGGGATTTTTTAGAGTGTTCAACCGCATATTTGTGCACAAATTCAAATTCAGCGTAATAGCCAAAATCATCCCTGGACTATGGTGCATGGCTCAATTTTGTCACCGAACTATGAATGTCCAATTTAATCCTTGAACTATACTAATCGGGTCAATTTGGTTCTTGAACTATGAAAACGTCTAATTTAGTCCCTAAATTATGCTAATAGGCTCACATTCGTCCCCGACAACACCATTTTTTTTTATAAAGGAAGCTTTATTAATTTTCAAGGTCATTACATCGAGATGATACAACGTCTTGAAAATACTTTCAGCCTCTACATAACATGATGCATACAGCCAATAAAAGAAAATAAGATGAACCAAACGCACTAATAACCATCAATCCGTAGACAAGACCGCCACCCATGCGCCTGGGTAAAAAAGTCCTTGACCACTTGCGTCAATCGTTGAGATGCCGCAGTAACCAAATCCTGTGAAGTTGCCTTTTGTAGAATGGCCCATGTACGGAGCCAATGTATAATCGAGAAGATAACCTGCAAAGGGGAAGAGTTAAGTTTATTGTTAAAAAATTATACCATTTCTGCATAACCATAGCGACCAGCAAGTAGCTATCGCTCCTAGCAGAAATAATGATTTCAGATCCTTTCTAAATCCCCGTAGCCAAGTACCAAACATATGAGACATACTACGAGGCTAAGATAGTCCTGAGGCCACATGTATGATGGACCACACTGCCCCGTGTGAAACGACAATCAAAAAACAGATGCTTAATTGTCTCATCTTTGTGACAAAAACAACATTGTTTACTGCCTTGCCAATTTCGTTTTGCTAAGTTATCTTTAGTCAGAATTACTCCCTGTTGTAAATACCACACAAATATTTTAATCTTCAATGGGGCCTTTAATTTCCACAAATCCTTGTTTATGTTAGGGACATCGGCGTGTATCATTGCTAGATAATGAGATTTCACTGAGAACTTTCCATTTGGATGTAAGCTCCACTGAAACTCATCTCGTTCATGGCACAGAACAATGTTAGCAATGCGTGGAATCAATTCGTTCCATGCTGCTAATTTTTGTCCTATGAGATCCCTACGCCATGAGAAATTTGGAGGTGATGTGCTAAGAACTTCTGCAACAGTAACTTGTTTATGTGTGACTATATTATACGCTCTCGCAAGGTTGCATTTCCCAATCATTTATCTTCCCAAAACCTGACCCATCCCTAATTATGAAGGTTCCAAAGCGTAGAAATTCTTGCTTTGCCTTCATGAGACTAGCCCAAAAATGTGAGTCTCCATTTCTCCACTGAACCTGTGATAGTGGTTTAGAATGAATATATTTGTTGCGAAGAATCTGCTACCAAGTTCCATCTGTTGTTAGTAGTTTGTAAAGCCATTTGCTGAGTAGTGCTGTATTTTTAACGTCAAGGTCATGAATTCCTAAGCCCCCTTGATCCTTGGGTTGACAAAGAATACTCCATTTGGCAAGTATATACTTCCGTTTCTGGTCATCACTCTGCCAGAAAAATCTTGAGCGGAAGTAATCTAATTTCTTAAGTACCCCCTTTGGGATGGCAAAGAAAGACATCATGTACATGGGTAGACTACTTAGCACTGAATTAATCAATGTTAGTCGCCCACCTGTGGATAGGTGTTTACCTTTCCAACTACTGAGCCTTTTCTCATACCGCTCCTCTACTCGTTTCCAATCTGCATTCGAAAGTTTCCTATAATGAATAGGAATACCTAAATACTTTAGAGGAAAGTCTCTTGAGTTGCAGCCAAACAGTTCTGTGTATTGCTCAATGGCAGCAAGTGCCTCCCCAAAGCAGAAAATTTCGCTCTTATGGAAATTAATTTTAAGCCCTGATAGTTGCTCGAAAGCATAAAGCAATAACTTCATGTTACGAGCTTTCTCCAGATCATGATCCATGAAAAGTATTGTGTCATCAGCATACTGTAGAATAGATAAACCATCATCAACTAGATGCGGTACCACTCCACTGATTTGACCATCCAAGTTGGCTCTTTTTATTAAAATTGCTAGCATGTCAGCCACAATGTTAAATGAGGTGATAATGGGTCACCTTGTCGAGAAGCCTTCTTTGTTTTAAAATAGGACCCAACATCATCGTTAACATTGATAGCCACACTTCCACCTGAAATGAAGGACTGAACCCAAGTGATCCACTTAGGTGAAAAACCCTTCATTCGTAGTGCTTGTATTAGAAAAGGCCATCTTACTTTGTCATAAGCTTTCTCAAAGTCTGTCTTAAGAATAATTCCATTTTATTTTTTTATGCAGTTTGAGTACGGTCTCATGCAAGATAACGACACCCTTTAGGATGTTGCGTCCTCTCATGAAGGCCGTTTGAGTTGGATTGATTATGTGGTTCGCAATTGAATTAACTCTGATGGTTGCCACTTTGGTGAAAATTTTAAAGCTAACATTAAGCAAAGAAATTGGCCTGTATTGTTGGATTCTATTTGCATCTTTAGCTTTAGGGATCAAAGTTATCACACCAAAGTTAAGGCTAAAAAGTGGTAAGGTCCCCACGTGAAGTTCATGGAACATTTGCATCAAGTCCCCTTTAATGACATCCCAAAACTTCTGGTAGAACTCAGCTGGAATGCCATCTGGGCCTGGTGCTTTATTGTGTTCCATATCAAAAACAGCATCTCGGATCTCCTTCTCTGTGAAAGGAGCTATCAGGAAATCATTCTCTCCTTGGGTCACTTGAGGGATGTCATCTATCCTTCCCTCGTCAAGAGTAAATGAATTCTCCTCAGGTTCCCCAAATAAGTCCTTATAAAATCGAGTAATATATGCTTTTAGATTCGATTGTCCCTCAATCTTTCCATTTTCACGATCTAGGGAGAATATCCTTTTCTTCCTATGTTTGCCATTGGCAATCATTTGGAAAAATCTGGTATTATTATCTCCCAGTAGAATATCGGTCACTTTTGCCCGCTGATAATATTTAACTTCCTCTTCTCGAAAGAGTTTGGTCAACTGATCCCGAGCACAAGCAACTTGTTCTCGCTCTGGTTTTGTCAAGCCACGAGTCTCTGCGGTAATGTCCAAATCATTAATGGTATTTTGTAGAGATGTTTTCTGCTGCTTGTAAACACCATTTGTGTGTGAGGCCCAACCCTGAAGGTTTCTACGTAAGGCACTCATTTTCTTGTTCCATCTTTGGACTGAGTTTTGACCATGGACTGGCTTATTCCAGATTTCAACGACTCGATCATAGAAATCCTCACGATGGAATCAGCTGAGTTCTAATTTGAACTGCTTTGCATTCCTCTTGAAAGCAGGTAATCCCGACAACACCATTGACAACAACAAGAAGAAAAGGACGGTGTTGATATTGTAGCAGTCCCCATTTTCCTACATTTTCAAAATTACTTTCAATATCATGTAACATGGAAATCTTTAAAAATAAAAGTTACTCAAATTTTCAAGGTCTCCAGCTTGAACTAATAAGCATTGAGCCTAAAGTGTTTTCACAGCACATTTAACTAATAAGACCACTATATCTATATGCGCGCTGCTACTACATGAGTTGTCTCGTCATGGTGCTTTTACTATTCACCATTAGGGTAGTCCCAATGGGCATTGATGATAGTTTTTATCTCTCTTAGTTAGACTTGACAACGCAGCAATTTGGTGATGTGGTACCCAACTTATTGAAGAGAGAGAGTGGAGGGACAAGAAATCGTTTCCTTCCGAAGAAACGTCCTCCTCACGTGCAACGATGCATGAAGAAACGAGAAAAATAGCATTGCGGAGAAACCACCCGTTTCCATCGCCCATCCTGCTGATACGCTACACTCTCGCCGGGCCAGGCCGTGGGCTTGAGCGCCGCCACGCAGTCTTGACGTCAACACGCTGGTTCGCCTCACCGCCGGCCTGCGCTGCTCCTGTCTCACCATCAGGTCGACTCCATGTGCGCTCGCTAGAGCCTTGCACTCACCCACTGAATGTAGAGATGGGGAGTAGGGTCGTCATGGAGGTCGAGCAGAAAGACGCCGATGACATAGAGATGGGGAGCATGGCGGTCTTGGAGGGTGACCTTCTTCGATCTCCCCGGATGCTTCACTCTAGAAAGAGGTTCACAGGAGAATGGAAAGCTCTCGAGATGGAGAACGCGGTGGTGTGACATGCATAACTTGATTCATGAATTTGGAGTTCGGATTTGATAGAGGGAGAGAAGAGAATTTGTTCCTCTGTTCTCAAGAGAAGAACGTGAGAAGAGAGAAAGAGCATTGAGAGACAAGAGCACAGGAGAGGGTGCGGCCGTGCACAGGACACAGGAGAGAGTGCATGGTGCTTGCCGCAGCTGATCTTGCACAATTTTTAAAAGATGTTGATGCTCATTAAATGTTATTACTAATAGTAACTACTACAAGAAAATATGCATTGGAGATATAGAGTCCAAAATTGAATTTATCTTCCTTGGATAGTGTGTTAAAAAATTTTCATTGGGGCTGCCCTTAGGGCACTCCCAACCCATACTCTATGGTAGAGTCTAGAGTCATTAATTACACTGCCACATAGATAATTTGTTGATGTGGCAAGCAATTTAATGATGAGAGAGATGGAAACTAAGGCGAGTCTCAATGGGGAGTGTCATAGGAGGGTCATGGGCATTAAATAACATGTCACATCAGCAAATTTATGAAGAGAGAGAGGAGGGAGAGTGTCATAGAATGAGAGAGGAGGGTCGTCACCACGACCTGTACTGACACAGTTCTTAGGCCCCGTTTAGTTCGTGAGGTGAAACTTTTTGACCCTCTTTCAAGGTCTATTAGAAGTATTGAATGTAGACTAGTTACAAAAATAATTACACGAATGGATCGGAAGTTGCGAGATGAATCCATTAAGTCTAATTGATCCGTCATTAGAGATTGGTTACTGTAGCACAACGTTGTCCAATCATGACATAATTAGGCTTGTTAGATTCGTCTCGAAACTTAAGGTAGGGGTTGTGAAATGGGTTTTGTCATTAATCTACATTTAATACTCCTAATTAGTGTCTAGATATTGATGTGATGGATAGTTGGTGAAACTTTTGGGAAGTAAAAGGGGCCTTAAGATTACAATATTGATAACTGTGCGATGACTCTCTCCACTAAGACTGGCCTAAGAAACCAAGTCTAAATTAGACACCAAGTGTACGCGCAAAACAAAGCCCGTGCGGATCCCGTGTGGCTGCCCGCATGCTCGACGTGTCCGCTTATTTAATAAAACGAGAGCAGAAGATCCAAGAAGAATATTAGATAGGCTTCATTATATAAAATCTACATTGGAGATCATAGTTTCTTTTGATAGAGTCTTCGACATATAGATTCTATGGGTAGAGTCTGAGTTGGGAGTGCCCTTACCATACGACCAATTTAGCCTTCGAGGCACCCACTCCAGATCTCAGTTATCTGCTCCCAATCCTGCATAAATACACATATCATTAGCCGGTTCAGAACCAATCTGTTCATAATGAATATTTGTAAATAACAAGCCAGAGAAACAAACCCACAAGCAGAACCAATTTATTACCCATAGCTGGATTCATAACACGTATCCAGCTGATTTCATTAATTGGCTGATAAGAAAACTTGTTTTACAGCAGTTTCACAGTTTTACATAACTAAGACATTCCGATTTCACATAATAAAATAGAAAATAACATGTGGTTGAGGAATCGACTGCTCACTGATTTTTTTTCTTTTAGGAAATGCACTCAATGAAAAATTAGTACCTAACCAAACACAGGCGGTACAAGTTAAGTTGTTCATAATAGCAATCTAATTAACAAACATTAAAGAATTATTACTATCCACATGTCAATGAGCACAAAAATCAGTTAGATAAGATGGACACAAATCTCCAGAAAGAAACACAATTATATTCTTTGTTCAAACACACAACATCATCCCTATCTTTAACATTATCAAGTGTCATATTGACGACTGAATCAGAGCTAAGAGATGTGCAACTATAATTTTTTTGAATAAGACGAATGGTCAAAAGTTGTATAAAAAATCAACAGTGAAAAGTAATTTGAAACGGAGGGGGTACTCCGTAGAGCAAACCAAACCTGGAGTGCAGAAGCTGGTATAGGGAACAACGCCGCAGACGCGATAGTATCCCTTGCGTTTTGGCTCCAATACCTTCCTTGACTGGCCAGACATTAGATGAAAACTAAACAGCCCATCAGGTGTCCCCACAACAAAGACTCCAACACCATGCGCAAAGGCAACAAAATCAGCACGGACGAATGTGTAGAGCAACTCCTCGAGATCAATGACCCTGAACTTTGTCCATCCAATGTCTCCGCTGCGATTCGCCTCCATTGACCAGAGGGAGAGCATGGCATTAGCACAGTACTCTTCCAGTATCGCGACACCCAGCTTCCCACCATCCTCCAATGTCATTAGCACAGTAGCACTAACTCGATGCTCCTGAAAAGGAGGTAGCTCAACCACAGATGTTTCCCTCGTGTCCAGATCATACCCAAGGATCCTTCTGCCATGATGGATCTGGAACTGGAAGTAGAGCGTGTTCCCTGCAAGTGCAGTGTGCTTCATGCCGACGTGCCTCGCCGCCGGGGACGAAGTGACACGGGCCGGCTCGCTCCATGAGCCATCCTCCGACGAGTACACGCACAGGTACATCGCGCCGCCGTCGTCGGTGCACAAGTTGACGACGACGAACGGCCCGCCGCGGCAGTCGAGGTGGTCGCAGGTGCGCGCCGAGCAGAGCACGGCCGCGTTCCAGGAGACCCAGGCCTGGTGCGTACCGGCCGGAAGCTCCCACTGATCGTCCGTCACGGGGTCCCACACGACGAGGTCTACAGGCCACATGGTCCTCATCATGGTGCTGAAGCGGAGGAGGACGCGGCCGTGGCGGGCTTCGAGCGCGTGCCAGTCGCGGTCGCAGCCGGCGGCGAGGTCGGCGGCGTGCGGGATGAAGAACGAGGAGGTCGATGCGAAGCGGGACACGCAGGGGCCTAGTAGGTTGCCGTGGTGCGATCCGTACTTGTTGCAGAGGAAGCCGAGCAAGGGCGGCGCGCGGTGGTGGAGCTCGTGGAACCGGCGGCGGAAGCGGGGGCCCGAGACGAGGCGGCGCCAGTGCTTGCAGACGAGCGCGGCTCGGACGAGGCTCGCGGGGTCGCCGGGAGGGAGGCGCAGGAGGATCTCCTCGACGAGCTCCTCCATCAGCTCCGGCGGCGGCGGCGGCATGACGCTGATCGGGTGGGGTGGGTTTGGACGCCGGCGAGGCCAAGGGTTTTGTTTGGTCGGGGGTCACGAAAAGTCAATCAACTGGGCCCACGGCCCAGGTTCTGTCAAATGCCAAGCTCAAACGGGCCGTGGAACGTAGCATTTCTTTTAACCATTTCTTTTCCTGGTTGACTAGTATAACACCAAAGTAGTCCTAAAAATGAATAACACCAAGTCTCGCAGGCTACCAATTAAGTTGGGCATAAGTCTCTTACATGTCCAAACTTCACCTTCGTCTTAAGCCATAGTCGTCATAACACCATTGGGCATAAGTCTTACTCTTACATGTCCATCGACAAACGGGGAGAACGGGATCCATAATGAAGTACAGGCCCGGAACATCAAAAGTAACGCCTGCAGCAAGAGTAACCACACATATATCAGAGGATTATTGACAGAGTTTTCGAATCAAATACTGCTGACTGCATGTCACTTCCATATTATTTATGATCAACAAGGAGATTAATGGAAGGATATTAACATAAAACACTTCAGATCAAATAAGCATAATTCAGTGGATTCACACATAATATTTTTCTCAAAAAATTATAGTATTCACATGTTGTTGCTTGTGTATATCAATTCGAATTATGATGATTCATGTGCAGAAGCCCAGCAAAATTGGAGTAAATTGGAGAAGCAAGTGCACATTAGATAAATTCCTTCATCCTGAATTTCTGATTTTGCTACTCTACAAAACCATTTTATTTTTGCAATCTCACCCAAGAAAAGATTTAATGGGCAGCACATGATCAACTACGTCTGCAAAAACTGAATCATGTACACAACTCATGAGCCCTTCTGCCCCTGCTGCAGCGCTGCTGTTGAAGGATACAGAAACGGCTCGGTAACCAACAGAGTGTGAATGGCGCTTCAGAAATCGATGCACATATAACCGTTCTTAAAAAATAATTATGGCCTATGGATGTTTGTCTTGACACTTTCAGCTACTTATCGCTGTCCTAAACTTCAATAGTTCTAATCAGCAGCTACTCTTTAAACCTTTGCATATGTTTTCTACTGGATTCAAAAAAACAAGGAAACAAAGACCGCTTAGCATAGCAATGTTTAATGATTCATGTAATTACCATACCCATCAGTGAACCATTCATATATTGTGAATTGAGCCAAAGATTTTCATGGTGGATGCTTATCAAAAGATCAATGCCGCTCAGCTCCATAGGAAGGGGAAAGGATTTCAGATTTGGATTTGGGTTGGGTGCAGGGGCACTAGCTCACTGTGGAGTATATGCTACACACTGGAAGGACCACGTTGCTATTTGAGTTTCACTTGGGGGGTTTTGGTGAAAATCTGGTTACTTTCTGAATGAGCTTGACTGAACTCGTGAAAAGGTATCAGGTGGAAACCAAGGTACTGGTGCAAACTATGAAAACTCTTATGTGAGACGTTAGATCTAGATCTAAAGGTCAGAGAGAGGTGGGAGCATTTTACATAAAACCGCCCGCCAGCCCCCACTGATCGATGCACTTTGGCAAAAACACCCCCGCCCCCTCATCCCAGCGGACGCACGCCGTGGACGCTGGGTCTTCTCCCGGGTCTCTCTCTCCCTTCCTCTTCTTCCCAAGCCGCCGCCAGTCTTTTCCTGTTCCTCTGCTTTTTCTTCACAACAGCAAATCGGAGCAGCTCCCTTCCTGTTCTCTCTCCACGGAGGAAACCTGAAGAACATCAGCTTGCTCCAATCGATCTCCATAAGAAGCAAATAAGCTGCAGCCTCTCCTGTTTCCCCATCGTGGGATTCAGCGACAGGAGCAAGCCACTCCATTATCTTGGTTTCTTTTCCCCAAATCCCCATCGAGCAATGGATGTGTGCTGCTTCTACCGAACTCGCGAGTCGCCGCCACCGCATGATGGCCGGCGCCGACGCCGCGAAGGAGTTGGCCGTCGTCGATGCCGCGAAGGAGTTGGCTGCCGACGCCGCCATGGAAACTATCCCCGACGCTGCTAATGAGTCAGCCTCCCTCATGGAAACAGCCCCCGGTGCCATGGAGGTCGCGGCCGCGGCGGCGGCCGCCACCGCCGGCAAGAACTCGGAGGACCTCGGGAGTAGCCAGTGCTCGTCCAGGGCGGCCACGCGCTCCCGGAATCCGTCCTCATCCTCCAGTACCTCGATGACGCATGGCCGGAGACCCGCCCACTCCTCCCCACCGATGTGTTCCCGCTTTTCCACGCCTGGCTCCATGACTTCGAGGCCCTGTACGAGGTCCGCGAGACCATCCCGATCGTGGACCGCCTGCTCGAGTACGCCCTCGGAGTCCGGCACATGCTGCTCGGCCTCGCCGGCGCCGCCATTGAAATAGCCCCCGGCACCATGGACTCGGCCGGCTCCGCCGTGGAGGCCGCGGCCGCAGCCGACAACAAGAACTGCAGGGGCGGCGGCGCACTCCAGGGGCGGCGCTAGGGGACTCCAAGGGCGGCGGTGTGCTCTAAGGTCCACGGCGTGCGTGCGATGGTCTTGCGCTGGGATGAGGGGGCGGGGGTGTTTTTTGCAAAAGTGCATTGATCAGTGGGGGGCTGGCGGGCGGTTTTGTGTAAAATGCTCCCACCTCTCTCTCTTACTTTTAGATCTAGATCTAACGTCTCACATCAGAGTTTCCATAGTTTGCACCGGTACCTTGGTTTCCACCTGATACGCTCCCATTTTTGAAACATTTATTGATGTGTCATTCCATTATAAGCTAGAGGGAGATGTTTCGATCCAAATCAACAGTATTAATCATTTCCTGATCTGCAACGGTCTGTGAAACTAATTTGCGTGTGATTGAGCAGTTTCAGATACAAGGAAAGAACCCCAAAACCCCCAACTAGATGATATTGTGCGCTTGATTTTTATTTAAAGGATATGTATGATAAATCATCCATCCTTCGTACATCTATAAATAAAAGTGAACTTGAAGAATATCAGTTATAACATCTGAAATATCATTGGATGGTAGCATTGTAAGTTTGTAACAGCAAGAATTTCAACACTCACGCGCCCCATAGCACAGCACATCATGATGCCAGGAGGATTTAAAATTACAAAAACAGAAAAAAAAATCCAGTGCTTGGACTCACTAGTTTTCAGCACCACCTAAATGCCAACAAACTAAGAACACCACAAAATCTCCTGATGCTCAAAACTTTCCTACCACAAAACAGTTCACCAATGATCTAGAAACCCACAGCTGAGCGTGTTTTTTTTAATCACTTGATGAAGCTGCTCTTGGTCCCTCTTAAGGTTCCTCCCGGCGCTGCAAAAAAAACACGAAGTTTGAAAATAACATGAGCTAGTTGCTCTCAATGAACATTTGCTTAAAAGAAACAAAACTGAGTCACTGGCTAATAAACAGGCAGTGGTAGCACTAACTTTGCACTACCAGGTAACAAGCCACATTTGATCATTAAGAGAATTTGCTTTACTAGTAACTATATATCATCTTGCATATATTTCTATGGTGTCTCATGACACTGACAGATTGCAGTTAAGCACAGTAACGGATCAAAGATAATCAGTAGGCTGATGACCCATCATCATTCTGTAACAGTTGAAACAAACAAATGAAAAAAGTAATCTTTTGGAATGTCTAGTCGATTTAAACAAATGCTCAACATGTAGGTTGGAATAACCTGACAGGCTGCGATATGATGATGTTCCTCTTAATTTCAAAAACCTATTAGTCTCGATCATGAATAATTAAGTACAGCTGTGATAATAGGTTAAAGATGCACATGGCGTACCTAGCTTAGGTAGTACAGTACCTGGGGTCAAGAAGGTCATGTAGGGAAAAATGTCATTGGGGACGAAGTCGCCAGTGCCATCATGACTGACATTGCAAACCTCCTTGATCTGGCTGGACTTCAAATCGATGGTGAAGAGTATACCACTGGTGTCCACAGTGAAGACACCAACGCCATCCGCGAAGCCAACCACGTGAAGTGGGATTGAATCAACAGGAAGAAGCTTCTCAAGCTCAATGACGCTAGCTTCTGTCCAGTCCCCGCCATGGCTGCTAGCTTCCCTCGACCACAAATAAAGCTTGTAACCCTCTACTGTGGCAAAACCCACACGACCATCCTCTGCAGTTATGCACCAACTGCATTGCCCGGAGAATGCATCTGGTGGGTCGATCGCAGACATTTTCCGCAATGCATCTGGTGGGTCGATCACAGACATTTCCTCTGATGCCAAATCGTACCTGAGGAGTTGGTGGTCAGTCCCAAACTCGAAGAAGAGCGCGTCACACACGAAGGCATTGGCCGGCTCCCGATCTAAATAGGCTTCGTGGTCCAGCTGCAGCAACCGTGAGGAGACCGGCTGCCGCCACGCACCAGTCACTGATGAGTAGACGCAGGCATGCGCCTGCTTGTTGTCACAGCAGACGATGACAACTTGAAAAGGTCCGCGGTGGCAGTCGAGGTGGTCGCAAGCGTCGCCGCCGGCAGCGGCGCAGAGCACCGCCGCGCTTCACCTGGGAAGAAGCTCCAGGTGCTCGATGGGCGCCGTGTTCCACCTGGGAAGATGCTTCAGGTTTTTTTTAGATAAAGGAACAGAAGGTTCCGGCCTCAACAGTTCAGGGAACTGCCTGCAGCTAAACAGATACAACTCACACATCCACGACAGCACATAGGCCGCACAGTTCACACCGACTCAACCATGCACCCACACAAAGCAATACAACAGTCCAAGCACGCAGGTTACATCCCAAAGTAAATTAGTTTTCAATACGCTTAAGAGCATTCCACCCAGACTTATGAAAAATCTCCAAAGCCGCAGCCTCTAATGCACGGCAACTGTCCTTCAGAACATTTCTCCCATCATGTTTAGAGAGGACAGACCAACTCCTGATCCAGAACGTCGCTCTAAAAATCACCTGCAAAATAGACTTATGTTGTGACTTTTGAAAAACCAAATCATTCCTACTGATCCACAAGGTCCAGCATACCGCCGCCAAACCGATCCACACAAGGTTCCTTTGCTTACTCGAAAAACTTCTAAGCCAAGGACTAAAAAGATGCTCCACTCCCTCCGGTTTTTTAACCCCAAACGTAAAACACACACTTCCCCACACTAGCTGAGCTATGGGACAATCAAAAAAGAGGTGTTGAATTGTTTCCTGCTCCGTACAAAAGCAACAATTTGTACACCCCTTCCAATGCCTTTTAACTAAATTGTCCTTAGTTAACACCACCCTATTTCTAAGATACCAAAGGAAGATTTTAATCTTCAGTGGAACCTTGGCTTTCCACGCCCAACAATTGACCGGAGTCCCCTCTCTCAACACTATGTCATTGTACATACTCTTCACCGAAAAGGTCTTATTAGCCGTCCAAATGAAGGAGTCCTTGCGATCATTAAGATTCACCATCAGGATACTCCCAACTAGTTCGAGCCATTTGTCCCAATTGTCCCCCACTAAAGCACGTCTAAAGGATACATTCAGTGGAGTAGTGCTTAGCACTTGGGCAACCGACATATTTTTCTTTCTCACAATTTTATATAGGCTTGGATATCTAACCATCAAAGGATCTTTCCCTAACCACAGATCTTCCCAGAATCTAGTCTGGGAGCCATCTCGAACTCTAAATCGACCTCTCTGCAACACAAGATCTTTGACCTCCATTAGACCTGCCCAGAAATGAGAGTTTCCCTTCTTTTTCGCTACCTGCGATAGCGTCTTTCCTTTCATGTACTTTTTCTTGAGCACTTGTTGCCACAAACCATCCTCATTGAGTAGCTTGACAATCTACTTACTTAACAAGCATTTGTTCTGGGCATCCAAATCAATAATACTCATCCCCCCGACACTCCTCGGCTTATGCAGAATGCTCCACTTGGCCAACCGATATTTCTTTTTGTGCTCATCACATTGCCAAAAGAATCTGGATCTATAATAGTCCAACTTCTCCAAAACACCTTTAGGTATTCGGAAGAAAGACATCATAAACATTGGTAAGCTTGACAGGACCGAGTTAATAAGGACGAGCCTCCCTCCCGATGATAGCAGCTTACCCTTCCAACTACTAAGCTTTTTTTGAAATCTCTCCTCAACTGTCCTCCAGTCCCTGTTGAAAAGTCTACTAGGACTCATAGAGATACCTAGGTATCTAAAAGGAAACTCACCCTCTTTGCATCCAAAAAGCCTCACATATTCCGCAACCTTCTCTCTTGTATCCCCAAAGCAGAATAATTCACTTTTATGGAAGTTGATCTTAAGCCCAGACAACTTTTCAAAGGCACTTAGTACTAATCTTAAGCCTCTGGCCTTCTCAAGATCATCATCCAAAAAAAGAATCGTATCATCTGCATACTGCAATATTGAGAGGCCATCCTCCACTAAGTGAGGAACCAGCCCATCAAAAAACCCTGGGCCTTTCGACCTCTCAATCAACACTGCCAACATATCTGCAACAATATTGAAAAGAATTGGGGACAAAGGATCACCCTGCCTTAAACCTTTCTTGGTTTGAAAGAAGTGACCAATGTCGTCATTCACTTGCACGCATACACTTCCTTTTGAAACCACTTTCTCCATCCAATGACACCATGTGCTCGGGAAACCCTTCATCCTAAGTACTTGCTGCAAGAAGTCCCAATTAACCTTATCATAGGCCTTCTTAAAATCTAGTTTGAGAATAATGCCTCTCTGCTTTTTTCTTTTCAGCTCATGGATGGTCTCATGCAAAACTACCACTCCTTCCAAAATATACCTTCCAGGCAGGACAGCTGATTGCGAAGGTTTGGTAACCATGCATGCCACCGACGTGAGTCTGTTTGCCAAGACCTTTGTAAAGATCTTAAAGCTAACATTAAGCATACATATGGGCCTATATTGCTGAATTCTCTTGACCTCCTTCTCCTTTGGAAGTAACGTAATTGTTCCAAAATTGAGACAAAAGAGAGGTAGATCTCCCGTGTGGAAGTCTCGGAACATGGCCATGAGGTCATTCTTTATGAGACTCCAAAACACCTGGTAAAATTCAGCTGGAAAACCATCAGGTCCCGGAGCTTTATTATGCTTCATTTGAAAAATAGCCTCTCGGATTTCCTTTTCAGAAAACTCAGCCACTAGCATCTCACTTTCTGTATCGGTGACTTGAGGAATATCCTCCACCAAAGACTCATTGAGTGATAATCTGCCAACTTCTGAGCTTCCAAAAAGATTCTTATAGTATTTAGTGATGTAACTCTTAATTTGTTCCTCCCCTTCAAAAACTCCTTCATCTTGTTCCAGACGGAAGATCCTAGTCTTCCTCCTTTTCCCGTTTGCCACCATATGGAAATACTTCGTATTATTATCCCCCTTTAAAATTTTAGTTGTCTTAGCTCTTTGATACCATTTTACCTCTTCTTCCCTGACTAATTGCGTAATTCTTTCATGAATACTCTGTTTTAAGTCTCATTCATGCTGATTTAATAGCTGGGACTCCGCTTTCTTATCTAGCTCCTCAGCTTTCCTCAATAATTCTTGCTTTTCTTTCTTATAAGCTCCATTCATATTCTTTGCCCACCCCCTCAAAAATTGTCTCAATCTTCTAATCTTGTTTTGCCACCTTTGCATTGGGGAGCTGCCTCTGGTCTCTTTGTTCCAGATTTCCGAAACCAACTCAAAAAAGCCCTCCCTCAGCAACCAGCCCAGCTCAAACTTGAAGGGTGGTTGCCTCTTGGGTTTGGCTTTTTCTCCTGTACTTAGCAGGAGAGGAGTATGATCTGAAATTTCCCTGTTAAGGGCCTCCACTGTCGCCAGTGGGTAATTTTGCTCCCATTTAGTACTAACCAACACCCAGTCCAGCCTCTCATAAGTAGGTACCCTACGAGAGTTAGCCCAAGTGAACTTACGACCAGACATCTCTATCTCTCTCAGATCCAGACTATCAATTACCGCGTTAAATAAGAAGGGCCATCTACCCTCAAATCTATCGTTATTCTTTTCACTGCTATTTCGAATGATATTAAAATCTCCCCCAATGCACAAAGGTAACTTCTCATTATCACACACTTGTACTAGCTCAGTAAGAAATGATTCCTTGAATTCTGGTTGGGCCGCCCCGTACACAACCACCAAAATCCATTTAAAATCACTCTTCCTATCTCTCAAACTGAATTTCACAAAAAAGTCCCCATCATCAATACTACCCACATCCAAAACTTCTAGGTTGACCCCGAGCAGAATACCGCCTGATCTGCTATGAGGTGCAGTCCAATGCCACACGAAGTTCTTCCCTCCACTAAAATTATTTAGTGCCTCTTGGGAAAAGTCCTTCTTGCCTGTTTCCAAAAGAGCAATAAACGCTAAGTTTTGCTCTTTGGAGGTCTCCCTTAGAAATCTTTTTTTAGCCAAGTCGCTAAGACCTCTGCTATTCCAAAAGATTCCCTTCATTTGGCACCTCTTTTAGAAAACTTCGCCCTCTTTATCTTGCAAGTCTTACTCAAACACGACTTAGCGTGAGACTTGCCCCCGGGACCCGTCCGGTCTCCTGCCAATGCCGTGGTGGAGGACATGGCCGTGGCGGACGTCGATCACGTACCGGAAGCGTTTACCTTCGTGGGGAGGGCGGAAGGAGGAGGTCGGGACGAAGAGGAACTCCTCATCCGCGTAGGTGTTTTGGAGGAGGCCGAGCATGGGGGCCGTTCGGTGGAACTGGCGGAGCCGGCGGCGGAAGCCTCGGCCGGAGACGAGGCGGCACCAGCGCTTGGAGACGAGAGCCGCGCGGGAGAGGCGCACGGGGTCGTCCGGCGGGGAGCGGAGGAGGATCGCCTCCACGAGCTCATCCGGCAGCGCCTCCATGACGATCGGTTTGGTGGAGGGGCGACTTGAGGATTTGGACGAACCGCGGCCGCGGGGTTGGCGGTGATCTTCTCCTCACGTGGGCTACCAGCGCCGCCGGGGCCTTGGCGGCGGCGGAGCGGAGGGTTTGGTCGGGTCGAGAACTCGGGGTAAAGCGAGAAGAGGGTCTCGTTGTCTTAAAAAAACAATGGGTCTTGTGACACCGCCAGGTGGGGCCAAAGATGCTTTTATTCTTGAATGCGATATTGCCACGGGACGGAGTGTCAAACATCCAAAAGAACTTTGGTCAATGCAAAGAAATTCCAATTTAATTAAGTTGGTCAAAACTTTTAAATTTAAACTGAATAAAACAAAAGAAGCCAGGAAGATACCGGAACCGCAGGCTTTGCCTAGAGCCCGGAGTTTTGCCGAGAGCCAAATAAAAAACTCTCGGCAAAGAAGGCTTTGTCGAGAGCAAAATAATAAACTCTCGGCAAAGAAGAAAACACCCGGCAAAGATTTCTCTACCGAGAGCAAAATAAAAAACATTCGGCAAAGATTTCTTTGCCGAGAGCCAACCGGCTAGCTCTCGGTAAAGAAATTTAAAAAAAATCAATTTCTTGCCTCCAAACTTTTTCTACCCTCAACATACACTTATACAAAACTTATGCTCAAATTTAGCACAATTTTAACTTTGTTTGCTATATCTAACAATTTTACTTCTTTCTAGGTATTTTTTCGTGTACGTCCGATATGAACTGCAAGTGCATGAAATTATATAGTAAAGTTGATGACAAAATGAGATTCATATTCATGAGACATCTCTAAGACCATGTACATGAAATGAAGCTAAATTTCTGTCATTTGGTAGAAAGATTGTGAGGTAGAAAGATTTTAAAATTCTATAAAATTCAAATTAAGTTTGAAAATCACAAAACTTGTCGAGTGCTCATGATATGATATGTGGAGGTTGTGATAAGAAATTGAGAATGTTTTAAAGACTTGGACACATACGCTGTTTAGAAATTGGAACATCTCACGAGAAGTTTCTAATAATTTGAACTAAGGTCATTAGGTTTGGAGTCTTAGAGAAATTCAAAATTGAGTTTGACTAAAAAAGCTTTTCCACAAGTAATATATAACATAATTAGTATCATGTTACATTTCGGAAAATTTTCAAATCTGTTTGCTATTTTAAAAAAATTGATTAAAATTGTCTTTGCCTAGAGCCAGGCCAACAAGGCCACATCCCCGCCGGCCCACTTAGCCCACTTCCGGCTGGCCCACTTACCCGTCGGCAACCCTAACTATAAAAACACCACCCCGCCGCCTCCCCCAACCCCGCCAGCCTCCTCCCTCATTCTGCCGCCCCCTCCCTTTGACCCCAGCTCCCTCATCTCTCTCTCTCTCTCGCAGTTCCGACACCGCCGATGGCACAGCCGCGCCACCCCCCTCCTCCCCCCTCCACTCACCCCTCACCTCATGGCGAGGAGCAGCGGCGGGGCGAGGCGCGGTGGCAGCAGATCCGGCAGTTGCCGCCCTCCTCGTCCGGTAGTCGCAGCCGCCCTCAGATCCCTCGCCCTGGGTGGAGCTCGAGGCCCGACGACGACGGATCTGAGGTCTCCTTCCCCGGCGCTAACTCCCCCGGCGGTCGACCTCCCTCGGCGGATCTGATGGCTCCCACCGGTGCGACCTTCCCCGGCGGTCGAGGCCGGATCTGAGGGCTCCTCCTTCCCGACGCGGTGGCGGGATCTGCGAGGCCGGATTTTTTTCTTTCCCCCTCTCTTTGTTTTGGGCAGCAGCCGTGATGGTGTCGGTGGTGGTGTGCGTGCGACGGCGACGGAGGTGGTGGTGGTGGTGTGCGCGTGGCAGTGGCGGCGGCGGCGGCGGTGTGCGCCCGACGGTGGTGGTGGTGTGCGCGCGGCGACAGTGGTGCTGGGGTGGTGCGGGCAGCGCGGCTGGGGCGGTAGGGGCAGCGGTGCTAGGGTAGTGATGCTGGGGGTGGCGGTGGCGGCCGATCGGTGGGGGCGGCGGTGCTAGCCGGTTGGCCCGCAGGACCGTTGGGATTGATTTTTTTTTTGTTTAGAAAAACTTTCTCTGTCGAGAGCCATGTGGCCTCACTGCACACGTGTGCCGAGAGCATCTAAGGTGGCTCTCGGCAAAGAGGTCTTTGCCGAGTTTCCTCTCGGCAAAGGCACTGCCGAGGGTAATGTGGCATTTGCCGAGAGGCGAGAGCATCCTGCTCTTGGCAAAGTCGGTGATTCCGGTAGTGTAACCTCGCATACGTCAACAAATACAAAAATACATTTTTGAAAAAAAAAGTGCTGGACATCAAAGGTGTCAGGATCCTCAAGCCCTGATTGTCACGAACAGCAGAACGAAAAAAAAAAGTGCCGGTTTTGAACATCTCACATGCTCATTTTAATTTCAACAAATATAAATAGGCACCAATTGCGAACATTTCACGTTGGAATAATACTTGGGAGGTGTTGGCAAGCATTCGAGCAGTACAACTTCAGTGTTCTCTTACTGACAGAACCAAAACAAGGAACCAACATTTCACGTGCCCAATATTTTTTCAACAAAAATTGATAAAAATAGGCATCAAACTGTGAACATTTCACGTTGGAGTACTGGGTGAGGGGTTGGCGAGTACTCGAGCAGTACAGCTTCAGTGGTTCTCATTTTCCACAGACCAATACAAGGAATCCCAAAAATACCGACACAAAGATATTGGGCGCTTAAAGTTTTTAAGGACGATCGATCATCCAAGCAGGGAGAAAGTTCCATGCCGAAGAAGGGGGATGACTAGCCCAACGCTCGCCACTCGCGAGCCGGGCACCCGGCCGGTGACCGCTTCGCGGCGCCGCCGTCGGCCAGCCACCCCCCCCCCCCTCTGAAACCACCCAGCACCACCCGCGCCCGCCGCCGACGCCAGTGATCCACCGCCTCGTGCCCGTCGCCGCTGGCACCTCGCCGGCCCCGACGCTGCGCCGACAGGCGGCTTCGCCGCCCAGGCCAGGGATCCAGGTCCAGAATCAGCTGCTCGCCGATCTGCATACTGCGGCCTCGCCAGGTTCCGTCGCCCCCTCCCCTACCCCCACACCCTGCTTCTTGTCAAATTTGGTCTCCTTGTTTTGGTTCTGTCAGTAAGAGAACACTGAAGTTGTACTGAGAGGCTGAGAGCTCGACGGGTCTGTAGCTACGTTTTCTCAGTTCCTGTCACTAACCAAAACGTTGCCAACGCCGTCGTGGTGCGCGGGTCGCTGACCTTCGGATCGAAGCGCTTCCTCCTACACCACACTGTTGAGGCGGCCATGGCGGCTGCCATCCATCTCCCGGAGGGAGACGGCGGCATTGATGGCCACCGGCCCCCGGTCGCGTCAGGTGCCAATGCCCCTGCGAGCAAGCAGGCGAGGCGCGGGGCTCGAGCCCGGACCGTGTACACGCTAGGATCCACCACGCTCCCGAATCTTTTGGTTGCGCAGAACCCTGAAAGATCCTCTGCTGTGTTTAACTCGCGTATCCATTGCGATCCTGCTGGTCGTCCTCACATGTTCCCCCTCCCGGCTATCGACACGTCTGCGCTGCAGCATTGCGCTGCTTCCCGAGGACCGACAGATACCCCGGCTGCCCCCGCTCCTCCAGCCCAGCCCCTACCTTGCGGCCGTGTTAAAGCCGGCCGCACCCCCGCCTCCCCGTCCCTGCAAAAGTCAACCGCCCATCACTGCTCCTGGGTGTTTCCGCTGCCTTTCCCCCGACAACCTGGTCCCGGACTGTAGGGACCCCGTCCGGTCTCCTGCCAATGCCGTGGTGGAGGACATGGCCGTGGCGGACGTCGATCACGTACCGGAAGCGTTTACCTTCGTGGGGAGGGCGGAAGGAGGAGGTCGGGACGAAGAGGACCTCCTCATCCGCGTAGGTGTTTTGGAGGAGGCCGAGCATGGGGGCCGTTCGGTGGAACTGGCGGAGCCGGCGGCGGAAGCCTCGGCCGGAGACGAGGCGGCACCAGCGCTTGCAGACGAGAGCCGCGCGGGCGAGGAGCGCGGGGTCGTCCGGCGGGCAGCGGAGGAGGATCGCCTCCACGAGCTCATCCGGCAGCGCCTCCATGACGATCGGTTTGGTGGAGGGGCGACTTGAGGATTTGGACGAAACGCGGCCGCGGGGTTGGCGGCGATCTTCTCCTCACGTGGGCTACCAGCGCCGCCGGGGCCTTGGCGGCGGCGGAGCGGAGGGTTTGGTCGGGTCGAGAACTCGGGGTAAAGCGAGAAGAGGGTCTCGTTGTCTTAAAAAAAACAATGGGTCTTGTGACACCGCCAGGTGGGGCCAAAGATGCTTTTATTCTTGAATGCAATATTGCCACGGGACGGAGTGTCAAACTTCCAAAAGAACTTTGGTCAACGCAAAGAAATTCCAATTTAATTAAGTTGATCAAAACTAAAATTTGAACTGAATAAAACAAAAGAAGGCATGGTTCCAAAGTTCATTAAATCTATACTACAAGGAATGAGTTCTTTTGATGGGTCTCCCTCTTTCGTTCTTTTCCATAGTTGTGACTTGCATTTGATGTAAAGTCAAATTGGCAATGCGGGAAAAATTTTCTAAGCCAAAACTAAATCATAACTTGTTTTTTTGGAAAGTCAAATCGCGCAATGCGGGGAATAATTGCTAAGCCAAAGTCAAATCGCGTCAAAGAATTGCTAAGTCAAATCTAAATCATAACTTTTTAAAAAAAAGTCAAATCGCATCAAAGAATTGCTAAGCCAAATCTAAATCATGGCTTGTTTTTTTGGAAAGTCAAATCGCGCAATGCGGGAAATAATTGCTAAGCCAAATCATGACTACTTTTTTTAAAGTCAAATCGCGTCAAAGAATTGCTAAGTCAAATCTAAATCATGGCTTGTTTTTTGGAAAGTCAAATCGCGTCAAAGAATTGCTAAGATAAATCTAAATCATGGCTTGTTTTTTGGAAAGTCAAATCACGCAATGTGGGAAATAATTTCTAAAGAATTGCTAAGTCAGATCTAAATCATGGCTTGTTTTTTTTTTGGAAAGTCAAATCACGTCAAAGAACTGCTAAGCCAAATCTAAATCATGGCTTGTTTTTTTGAAAGTCAAATCGCGCAATACGGGAAATAATCGCAAAAGAATTGCTAAGCCAGATCTAAATCATGACTTGTTTTTTTAGAAAGTCAAATCATGTCAAAGAATTGCTAAGCCAAATCTAAATCATGGCTTGTTTTTTGAAAGTCAAATCACGCAATGTGGGAAATAATTGCTAAGTCAAGTCATGAAGTTTTTAAAGTCAAATCGCGTCTTGGTTTGGAAAGTGAGTTTTTGGAAAGTCTAATCGCGCAATGCGGGAAATAATTGTTAAGCCAAATCACGTCTTGTTTTTTTTGGAAAGTCAAATCGCGTCTTGGTTTGCAAAGGGAGTGCGTGTATGCCTCGTGTGCTGGCGGCAGCGACAGGTACGGGGTGCCGGTAGAAAGGAGTTGATGAAAAAACATTTTGGCGAAAAGTAATTTGTAACGTCGAAAAAATGGGTCTTCCCCCTCAATTTTGTTCTACAAATCATTTTATATGGGTCTAACCGCCCCTTTCGTCAACCATTTGAATAATTGGTAAGCCAAATCACGTTGTGTTGGAATAATTGATAACCAAATCACGTTGTGTTTTGGAAAGAAATACAAGCAGCATGACATGTTTTTTGAAGGAATTTTGGAGAGTAATAGGTAACCAAATCACGTTGTGTTTTTTTGGAAAGGCTTAGCGATCGAGGTCGGTGGCCTCGGTGACGCTATTGCGTTTACGTCATTACCATTATCACATGTCAATATGGATGACAATGATCTATAAATCACGCACCAATATGGGTTTGCACTAATCACGCATCACTATGTTTCATTGCTTTCCAACACGTGTCAATGCATATTGCCGTTGGCGATTCTCTGACGCCATGTTTCCCCAGCCGAGAGAGGTAGCTACTGATTTCTCCTCACCCCACTACTGGATTTGATAGCTTTGCCGAGAGCGCGGTGCTCTTGGCAAAGGCCCAATTACTCTCGACACAGGCTGTGCCGAGAGGAAACCCTCAGGAAACCGCACTCGGCACAGCTGGGCCGGCAAAGGCCTCTTTGCCGAGAGCCACGTCAGATGCTCTCGGCACACGTGTGCCGTGAGGCCACATGGCTCTCGGCAGAGAAAGTTTTTCCAAATAAAAAAAATCAATCCCAACGGCCCCGCCGGCTAGCACCGCCGCCCCCACCGATCGGCTGCCGCTGCCACCCCAGCAACACCACCCCCAGCACCGCCGCCCCCACTACCCCAGCCGTGCCGGACCACCCTAGCACCACCACTACCGCGCGCACACCACCGCCATCGCCGCACGCACACCACCACCTCCGCCGCCGCCGCGCGCACACCACCACCGACACTGCCTAAAACAGAGAGAGAGGGGGGAGGGAGAGAGAGAAAATCTGGCCTCGTAGATCCTGCCGCCACACCGGGAAGAGGGAGAAGGTCGCGGTCGCACCGGGGAGGAGGAGCCCTCATATTCGGCCTCGACCGCCAGGGAAGGTCGCGCCGGGGGAGCCATTAGATCCGCCGAGGGAGGTCGACCGCCGGGGAAGTTAGCGCCGGGGAGGAGACCTCAGATCCGCCGCCGTCGAGCCTCAATCTCCTCCTAGGGTGAGGGATCTGAGGGCGGCTGCGGCTGCCGAACGAGGAGACGAGGAGGGCGGCGGCTGTTGGAGGTGAGGAGTGAGCGGAGGGGGGAGGAGGGGCGGCGCGGCTGTGCCACCGGCGGCGTCGGAACTGCGAGAGATAGAGGAGGGAGCTTGGGTCAAAGGGAGACGACGACGGAATGAGGGAAAAGGCAGGCGGGGTTGGGGGAGGGCGGCGGGGGTGGTGTTTTTATAGTTAGGGTTGCCGACTGGTAAGTGGGCTAAGTGGGCCGGCAGGATGTGGCCTTGTTGGGCTGTCTTTGCCGAGAGCCACGTCAGCTTGGCTCTTGGCAAAGAGCTCTCTTTGCTGAGAGCATGGCTCTATACAAAGACAATTTTAATCAAAAAATATTTAAAATAGCAAACAGATTTGAAAATTTTCCAAAGTGTAACATGACACTGATTATGTTATATATTACTTGTAGAAATTTTTTTTTAGTTAAACTCAATTTTGAATTTCTCTAAGACTCCAAACCTAATGACCTTAGTTCAAATTCTTAGAAACTTCTCGTGAGATGTTCCAATTTCTAAACAGCGTACGTGTTCAAGTCTTCAAAACATTCTCAATTTTTTACCACAACCTCCACATATCATATCGTGAGCACTTGACAAGTTTTGTGATTTTCAAACTTCATTTTAATTTTATACAATTTTAAAATCTTTCTACCTCACAATTTTCGTCGTGATCAGAGAACTAAATGATGGGAATTTAGGTTCATTTCATGTACACGGTCTTAGAGATGTCTCATGAACATGAATATCATTTTGTCATCAACTTTACTATATAATTTAATGCACTTGCAGTTCATATCGGATGTACACGAAAAAATACCTAGGAAGAAGTAAAATCTTTAAATATAGCAAATAATGTTAAAATTATGCCAAATTTGAGCACAAGTTTTGTATAAGTGTATGTTGAGGATAGAAAAAGTTTGGAGGCAAGAAATTGATTTTTTAAAATTTCTTTGCCGAGAGCTAGCCGGTTGGCTCTCGGCAAAGAAATCTTTGCCGAGTGTTTTTATTTTGCTCTCGGTAAAGAAATCTTTGCTGACTGTTTTCTTCTTTGCCGAGAGTTTTTTATTTTGCTCTCAGCAAAGACTTCTTTGCTGAGAGTTTTTTATTTGGCTCTCGGTAAAGCTCCGGGCTATAGGCAAAGCCTGCGATTTCCGGTAGTGCCCCACGATATCGTTGCAGTCTTGATTTTTAGACATGTGCGATACTATAAATTTTTTTTTATGATTCTAGATATGTGCGGTACGCACATTTTAGATACTCGGGGGAAAGCGAAGGGTCTTGTGTCTTCTTTTCTAAAAAAAGAAAATAATGCGTCTTGTGAGACTGCCATGTGGGGCCAAAGTTGCTTTATTCTTGAATGCGATATGGCCAGGTAGACTGCACGACTCAATTGGTCATGCCGGAGTGTCAACGCAAAGAAATTCCAATTTAATTAAGTTGATCAAAGCTTTTAAATTTGAACTGAATAAAACCAAATAAGGCATGGCTCCAAATAAGTTCATCTATCTATACTATAAGGAGCGAAGACAATTGAAAACTTTTCTCACCCAAATCGAACCCGTCTTACCCCTCACGCCGGACCCACCCGTCACATGTTTTTCGAAGTGGATAAGGTGGAAGGACTATGAAGTACCAAAAAATCGCAATTTGGAGAGTGTTTCAGCCAAAAATCGCACTTTTTTCTCACCCACCGCGCTCCTACCCACCCTATGTACCCGCGTCGGGCCCACGCCCACCCAGCCGATGGTCCCGTCCACGTTTTGCGTTTTTCCGTCAGGCCCTCCATGGCAAGGGCGAGGTCAGCGCCGCCGCTCGAGGTCGCCGAGGCGCGCTCAGCGCCGCCGCTCGACGTCGCCGAGTCCCGCCGCCGTCGATGGATCAGCAGGTCGAGGCGAGGATGGCGGGGAGGTCCAGGCGCCGTCGCTGGAGAGCAGGGGAAGGCCGCAGCGGCGCCCCACGCCGACCACCTCCTGGCGGCGGAGAGGGAGCAGGGGAGGTGCTGTGGGACCCCACTACTCGACGGCGGACTGAGGGAGCAGGGAGGCGGCCGCCTCGAAGCCCGTCCGCTCCCCTGATACGGCGCCGCTGTCATAAATTGCCGGCGACGGAGAGGACGGCGGAGGAGGGGCGGGTCGCTCGGTCCTTCGTCGTCGTACACTACGTGAAAACCTCAAATAGGTCACGCAGCATTTGTAACGGACCCTTAACACCCGTTACATGCACCCACATCTGTAACGGTTGTTACTTGGCGCCCGTTACAGATAAGCGCGGCAGGCCGACCCTGGGGTTGGCCTCCGCAACGCCCGTTACCAATGTGGACTTCTGGTAATGGTCTTCTTAAACGCCCGTTACATGAATTCTTTATAACGGACGTTAAATAGAGCCCGTTACACAAGTTAAACCTATCGGTAACGAGCTAAAGTCCGTTACTGATCAACACCCTATCGATAACGGGCTGTTTAAGTCCGTTACTGATCACTCCGTATAGATAACGTGCTATAAAGTCCGTTACCGATGAGCATTTAACGCCCGTTACTAGTTTGAGAGCCCAATAATTAAAGTCTGAGAGCACTCAACTGCCGTGAAGCGGGAGCGCGACGACAGTGAACAAATGAGACGGAGGTTTGTTAATCATCGTCTCCTTTGAGTCTGTCCTCATTGACAGGTCAACTCGATCCATCTCTCATTACTTCCATTTCGACATACAAGCACAATCAACACACATATCTTCTGAGACAAAACAGACATCATAAGAGAGATAACTTGTCCACAAAGATGAAGATAACATGTCCACAGGAATAAAGATAATTATTACAAAAGGTTAACTTGTCCATATATCAGGCTAGGACTTAACTTGTCCATCACATTATTTACTATGGTCGTGCTATCTGACCATACACATCAACAAAGGCATGCCCCTTAAACATCCACAAAAGTATGGCTACTGACTCTGCACATCAACAAGCTTGAACTAGATCATACCCCATCAAGATTGGCTCTTTTTGCAGCCTCTTCGTAAGCAACCAAGGATTCTTGAAACCCTTCGAGCGCACCTTCAATGGGCTCGAGATTTTGTTCAGTAGTATACTTGTACCTCCTTATGTGCTTAGCCTTTTTGATGAGGATGTTCACTTCTTTTGTGATTTTTTCAAACTCAGGTTTCACATAATCCCAGACATTAAGGTTAAGAAGTAACTCAAGCTCTGCTCGCGACTCAAAGAGTTTTGCCTGAAACAGGGTTAAACATGGTATAATAACAACATAGTTAATTCAGAACTAATTTACCTCAGAACTTGGAGCAGTATAGGAACAGTCATAGGAAAATTATATAAGAACTTGAAAATTATCTTAGGCTTCATAGCAGGGTGTGACAAGTAAAAGCAGAACTTAGTTCAGAACTGATTTGCCTCAGAACTTGGTATAAGATCATGACAAGCATGGAAGTCATCATCATAGGCACTAATTAACTTTATGAAGCTCAAGCTCAAGCTACCTTAAGCTCCATCTATAGAACAAGTAAAAAGGCAGTGAGATTCAGAGAAACTTGCCTCGCCGTCGTCGTGGTCGTTGCCAGAGTCAGAGATGAGGTCCTCTACACCTTCTTCGCCGCTCCCTCGACACCTCTTCATAGTTGCCAGACACTTGTGCTCGCAAACGTGAGGCAGGCCCCTCGCCCACTTCGCTGCCCCCTCGCCGGCACGCTCCTTCTTGCCGCTGCTTGGCCCCTCGTCGGAATCCGAGAGGATCTAGTCGAGGACCCTCGTCTCCAGCATTGGGTTCACTCCACCGCCGCTTGGCCCCTTTCCGACGCTCATCGTCATCTCCCTCTTCGCCGCCATCTCACCGGCACGCGCGCCGATCCAGTTGCGGCACCGCTTCGCGTTCCGGTTCTCCTCGATCCCGGGTGCACGGGGTCGTCCGCTGCTTGGCCCCTCACCGGCGCTCATCGTCGTCTCTGTCTCCACGCCTCCTCTCACGCCTCCTCTGAGCTTTTTTTTAAGGAAAGTACTGTGCTTATCCATTCGGAAAGAAGGGGGCGGTTGGATATTCATTTTGCACCCTTTGACTTTTACAAATCACATTTGATCATTGGTCTTATTCAAAAAATTTGTGAAAATGTAGAAATAATTATGATATACTTAAAATATATATTATGATAAAACATGTCATAGTAAAATAAATAATACTTTCACAATTTTTTCAAATAAGACGAATGGTCAAACGTGAAGCACGGAAGTCAACAAGTGTAAATATTTGGGATGGAGGGAGTAGTCAATGCCGACGCGGGTTAGCAAACCCGCGTTGCTTTGTTGGCTGGTGCGCGGGCAATGGTTACCTTCTTTATACTAGGCTGCTGATGCTTTTTTTTGAAATGACACTTAATTGCTTCCCTAAAAAATTAGGGCCCATAAAGCAGTACCTAAAAATTAATAAAAATACTAACAATTCATAGTTTTTTTAAGAATCGAACAACTCATAGGAGTAGTTGGCCATTTGGTATTTTGAATAAAATATGAACAGTCACACGTCTCCTTGTGACCACATGACTCTTTTTGTGGCCAAGAGCTCTCCTGAGCGGACACGGGTTCCGAGGCGCGTGACCGGCTGCCTGACGGTTCGCCGTCTTGTCAATATAAATCCCGGCCGGTCAAGAACTTCGTTAACCGTGGCACCAAGAAAACCCCAGCACCACCGTCTCCGGTCACCAAGAAGTGAATCCAAGAGCTTCTTCTTCCTCAAGCACGCGCATGGCGTCAAGCGAGCCATCCAGGAAGCGGGGGAGGAAGGAGGTGCCGCCGCCCCCGCCCGCCGAGCCTGAGAAGGTGCCGCCGCCCCCGCCTGCCGAGCCCAAGGAGGTGAAGCCGCCCCCGCCCGCCGAGCCCAAGAAGGTGCCGCCGCCCCCGCCCGCCGAGACTGAGGAGGTGAAGCCGCCCCCGCCCGAGGAGGTGCCGCCGCCTCCGCCCGCCGAGGTGAAGCCTCCCCACCCGAGGAGGTGAAGCCGCCCCCGCCCAAGGAGGTGAAGCCGCCCCGGCGCAAGGTGGCGCTGCAGCCCGTGGCGGCCGTGCGTGCTCCTGCACTAAGTGCTGAGGACGCCTCTTGGTCAGCGAAGTTGTTCCACGAGGCTTTCGTGAAGCTTCGAAAGGTGGCCGTTCATCTCGGGGTCCAACCACCCAGTCATCCGCTGCAGACGACCGTGAAGGATTACGCTTTCAAGATCAATGTCTTGGTTGGGGACCTGGAGAGAGGAGTGCTCTCCCCCGTCGACGACGACGGCGGCGACGACGACGGCGACGATGGCGGCCTCGACATCTCCGGCTTCGGCTCCAGCTCCGGCTCCGACTCCGACTCCGACGGTGGGGCTCCTCCGGCGGCGACTACCTCTGCTTAATTAATTTGTTCCTCTGTTAATGTGTTCTTCCAGTGTGCTTGTTGAACTTGTGATGGACTAGTAGATCCTCTGTTAATATGTTCCTCCTATGTGTATGTTGAACTTGTGATGAACTAGTAGATCTAAGAGACGCGGTAGATCAATCCATGTCTCCTATTTTGGAAGGCATTGCAATGTCTATGGTAGCAGCTTACAATGAATTGCAATGTGTATGCCAGAAGTTTGTTACTCTGTTTGTGTCATTATATGGCAGCAGTTCACAGTGAATTGCAATGTGTATATATGCCAGACTTATGCCAGAAGTTTGTTACTCTGTTTGTGTCATTATATGGCAGCAGTTCACAGTGAATTGCAATGTGTATATATGCTAGACTTATGTCAGAAGTTTGTTACTCTGTTTGTGTTAATAATCCACATTTCCTTTGCCTCGTGCTGCAATGAAATGTCAGCACAGATGAATTGATGAATTTTGTGATGTGTGACACATTAAGATTTGTGACCCAATTGTCATTCCATCCATTCTTCATTCATACATTTAAGTTTGTCATATGTGACAAATTTTTTCATTCTTCATCCACACAGATGAAGCAAAAGTACCACTTTTAACATCAGAATTACTTCTTTGCAGCATACATCCCTAGTAAACATCCAAATACTACACAAACAACATCCACAATAATTAAGTTCATCTTCCAGATCACATTGTCCATCTTCTCCTCCAGTGCTTTCTTCCTCTGCTTGTCCTCCAGTGCTTGCCTCTGCTCGCCGCTCCCAATTTGACATTCCACTGAATCAACTACTTCATCGACCGCGTCTGCCCAGTTCGACGGTCGAAAAACAATGACGCCAGCATCCTTCAACATCTGGAGATACTCCTTGTGGAAACGATAAAATCCACAATTCTTGGCGTACTGCAGAATCAAAAGCACATAAGAACCCTAACTCAGATTTGGGAGACACAGCAGACTACTCGCCGAGTTCCTTGCACACTTGAAATAAAGACGACCGTGGTTTTCACCTTCCTTCTGCGCCCGCCCTCCACCACCCGAGCCATACCACAGTCCGAGCAAGGGACCAGTGGAAAGCCGCTTAGCTCACCGACTGGATCCAAGCTGATGGAGTGATTGCGGCTGCTCCGGCAACCTTGAACCCTGCTCCTCGCACGTGCACCTCCAGACGAATCGGCGTAGTGCGACATGTGCGCGACGACGGGAAAGGACGGGCGGGCGGCGGCAGTGGAGCTCAGATCGGGGAAGAAGAAGGGGGCAGGGGTCGGGGCACCGGGGCGGATGCATATTCATTCAGCAAGGGGCATTTTTGATAATGGAGCACTTGTTGGCGACGATGGTTAGTGTACCACCGTCGCCGGGGCGGATGCCGGCCAGGGGCATTCGGACAATGGAGCACTTGTTGGCGACGATGGTTAGTCTACCCGCATCGCCTTTGTCGGTCGGGCAGGCTACGGTTATCTTTTTTTATATAGGCTTCTGACGCTGACGCGTGGGCCCGACACTATTTTTTCTGAATTGAAACTTGCTTCCCTCAAATATTATACCTCATAAACAGCACCAAAAAATTCGTAAAAAATACGAACAATTCATAGTTGGTAATTTAGTATTTGAATAAAATATCAACAGCCACACTTGTCTAACCAAATTTCTTAAAATTAGAATTTTTATCTCTTGTTTACGATATAATAATTATAATAACATCTTAGTGTGTTCTAAAAATTGTAAAAATTGACTTGGCAACATAATTGAAGTCCCTAAGCTTGTCTACAAAAATTCAAATGGTTTCGAAAATGGAAGATTATACTTGTGTACAAATGTCTACATCTCTCACATAGTTTCTTAGAATGTTACTTCAACATTGAAGTTTTCCACACTTTAAAACATGTTCGAACTCATATGCATTTGAAATTTTAACATAACCTTATGTTCACCATAGGATTACGAAATGCAAAGTTTCATTAGTAATGGTTGTGTAAAACAAATATTATTTATATGTTGTACTTATAAGGAACAATATAAGGTGTATAAACAACATCCAAGAAATGGAATTACATATGAAAAAATGTCATAAATGAATAGATGTTGATTTTAGAAAAATTCAGAAACAAATATCATCAAATTTGGATTACGGTTGACGGAGAAAAACGTGATACAAAATTTGATTGCAGATTAAAAGGGGAAAAGCAAACTGTTCTTCATTCGAACAGACCTGGCCCCGCCCCTTCATTGGCGACGGGTGTTTGTTAATCATCGTATCATTTGCGCATCCGAACCTTTTTAATAAACGCTCCGCCCTGCCTTCCGCCTTCTATCCCCTTCTCCGGCTTCCGCCTTCCTCGTCTCCGTCGCAGCATCGTCTCCGTCGCAGGTATGGCCCGCGACTCTAGGGGGAGGTTCTGCAATGAGGAGGCCCCGCGGCCACGTCCCCGTCCGTCTTCCTCGGTGCTGTCCGCCGCCCCCGCCAAGAGAGTGAGGTTCCGCGGTGACGAAGAGGAGCCGTCCCAGCGCGCCGCCCTCGTGCGTCTTCCTCGGCGCTCCATGGAAGAGGCCGGTTCTTCGTCGGCCCGGGGGAGGAAGCCGTACACGCGCGCAAGGGCCAAGTTGGCGGACTCCAGCGACGCCTGCCATGGAGAGGCAGGGTTTTTTTCCTCAACGCGAAGGAAGAAGCAGTCCACGCGCATTGAGGTGAGCGCGGACTCCTCCAGCGACGACCCGGGCAGAAGAGTGGTGCTGGTAGACCTCATCTCCTCCGGCGACGACTCCGGCAACAACTCCGGTGACGACTCCGGCAACAACTCCGGTGACGATTCTGAAGACCATGAGGCAAGTTCTGAAACCATCACGCACGAGATTTGTCCTTGTACCTTCACATCTTCATTGATCAATTGTTCTAATGCATCAATTTCTATTTGTTGTAGGAAGTTGTTGCACATGACATTGACAGGATTTGGACTGAAATCAACAAGCTCAAGGAATCGGCTAAAGAGAAGCAGGCAAGTATTGAAACCAGTTAGAGCTAAAACAGCTTTCTTGTAAATTACAACTGTTATGAAGCTTGCATCAATATAATTTTTTCCTTTGTTTTAGGACCGTGTTGTTACTCGGGATGACATTGACTACATCTGGAAAGGAATCGACAAGCAGGATGATCAGCTTAAAGCCGCACAAAAGAGGCAGGAGATTGAACTTCTAAAGAAGAATGCTGAGCTAGCAGAAAGAGTTGCAAAACTAGAGACAAGGCTAGCTGAACTTGAGGCAGCAGCACAAAAGAAGCCATCTAGCTAGCTAACTAGTTCTCTTGCAGCAACAATCTAGGTTTGTGATGCGCCCAGCTGATGCAGTCTTATTTTGGTGATGTGCCCTGCTGATGCATGTCAGATGTGAATATGTTTGTTATGAGTTAGTTTGCTTGGTGATGTGAACTACATTACTCGTTTTAAGGCCCACACAAGCCCACTCGCGCTAGGTTAGTAGGGAAGGATGCCTCCCTCACGCAGTCTCCTCCCACTCTCCCCTCGCACCGCCGCCGCTACTTTCTCCCCCTCGCCTTCGTCCCCCTCACCTCCCCCCACGCCGTGACCCGCGCTACACCCCTTCGCTGAGACGTGTGCCACACCATGCTCGGCGCGACGCGCACCACACCTCTGACAGCGAGATCTAGAGGAGGAGGGACCCAGCAGCGGCGGCGGTGACGACGACGACGACTAGAGGAGGGATCCAGCAACGAAGACGACGACGACGACTAGGAGGAGGAGGAGGAGGGATCCAGCCACGAGGTCGACGCGAGGATGAGGACGTGGCGGCGAGCAGGCAGCGACGAGGAGTAGAGATCCCTCCGCTCCGGCAGTGCGAAGGTCAATGGCGAATCTAGGATTTGAGTTTACGGTATGCCGCTCTAAAAATGTCTTATACAATTCGGTAAATGCATTCTACCAGCTCGGTAATAATTGTAAAATTAACAACAATTTCAGTAATAACGTAATTTGGTATATTTGCTCGAGTTTATAGAATTAGGCCAAGTGCGCTTTTGCAGCACACATGCGTTCAGATAATCAAGTATACAACATATGCGTGCGTATGGTTTTCTTTTTATATAAATGCGTATAAATATACTTGTACTTGTGGGAATTGCAGGGTATGCCGTGGCTCCTTTGTATAAGTACATGTGGACATACTTAGCTGTCGATGGTATACATACTTAGCATTTCCCTTTAGATTGACTCTTATATTTGGTTTTGCTCTTGTTCCTATGTACATCTGCACATTCTCTCCAAGTTGAATAAGTACCTCATCAGCAACCGAGGCAGCCTGCATCTTGCTCTTTAAAATGGTATGGTCGCTTTGCTTGAACTAATTTTTTGGTTACTGAATTTTCCATTTATGTTAATGGTTTACCAAGAACCAATGATATTACAGTGGGCTAAAGTAGTTACTGTAATTCCCTTGACTATTAATTCACAGGATAAATCTGACGAGGACTAAAGACCTGGGCCACAAGATGAAGAAGAGGGTTATGGCACTGCTAGTGCACAACAAGACCAGATGGGTGGGGCTCAGCGCCGAGGCAGAGCGCCAAGGACATCCACAAAGTGGCCAAGTGACACAATGATAGTCACTGAGGTCGACATAGTGGGGATGCCAGTACCATTGACTCAAAAGCGCAGGTTCAGGGCGCTTGCGGGGCTCGTTGCTAGACAAAAGATACCTTTGAACTTGCCGGAAATCAAAGAACTAAGCAATGATGAAAAGTGGGACTTATTTGATAAGCATGTGCAGAAACACTTGAAGTTCCAGGAAGACGCGAAACCGCAGGCATTCAAGCTTTTCTGGAAGACGGCAGCCAAGGCATGTAGACAATTCAGATTTCAGCTTAGGTGAGATTTTATCAGAAAAGGACTTGATCCATTTACAAGGCACCCGTTTATTGTCCCGGAACAGTGGAAGGAGTTCATGAAATAGGCAGAAACCGAGCAAGCCTCATCTGCTAGTGTCAAGTTCAAAGAACTCCGAAGCCGGAACACAAGCGAGCACAACATGGGTCCAGCTGGTTATACTATGAAACTAGAACAATGGGAGGAAGAGGACAGACAATTAGCTGCAGCTGGTATCCCCAACCCATATGACGCCTACCCTGACGATCGTTCCAAGAATTGGCTACGAGCAAGGAGTAAGCTAGTGATTAAAGACCGTGTTGCCGTGATAGTGTTCAACAACAAAGAGGCAGAAAAATTAGCTGCGGACATCAAGGAGAAGATTGCATGTGCAGAATCTTCAGGAATGGCAGGGCAGAGGGAGTATGATGTGCTAAGTCAGTGCTTGGGCCACCCTGAACAACCAGGTCGTGTGCGTGGTGTCTCCAGCTACCAGGGCTGGAAGTATGCATGGCCTCAGCACATCGAGATGTACAGGAAGAGGACGAAGACCGACGCATCAGTTGATACGGAAAAGATAAAGGAACAAATCAAGCAAGAACTGATGGCTGAGATGCGGATGCAGAACATGCAGATGTAGAGGTGGTGTTGTCACCAGATGGTGATGTCACCAATGTCTAATCGCGCAAGCCCTTCACCCGCCACACTGAAGAGCAGCTGTGCGTCCGCAGATAATGTAGGTTTGATCGATGTCACTGCAGAGTTGGTGACGGAGGTGCGCTATGACGATCGTACACACAAAGACCTTATAGGCATGTTGACTGAACCCACACACTGTGGCCTATGGATCACGTGGAGGGGGCTTCAATGTGAGGCTGCACTTGGTCTTGTTCATCCAGAGGAGACTACGCTACAAACAGTCCCGATTCATGAAGACTGTGTTGTGGTTGAAGTGCTCGCTGTATATACTATCTTTGCGGATGAACTGTTGGAATACCCTCCTAATGACGAGGTGATGAAACTCGGACAAACTCAAGGACAGAGGTTACAGTGGAGAAGGTGTCGGATTGACATCAAAGGAGCACCAACATGTAAATCTCGTTCACAGGCTACTGTACAGATTCCTTGTAGTTCACACAGTACGGTACAGGTTCCTTCCTCAGATGGTTCCCTCCTCAGATGGTTCCCCTCCTCCTCCTCCTCCTCCTCCTCCTCAATCCCCACATCCGCAAGACGTTCCATTTGGATCTCCTCCTCGTCCTGAAAAACTTGCATCCCCACCTCCTCATCATCCTGAAAACACAGAAAAACTTGCATCCCCACATCCGGAAGGTACACAAAATATTCCATCCCCACCTACTCCTAGTCCTGAAAAAATAGAAAAACTTGCATCCCCACATCCGCAAGAGACACCAAATATTCCATCCCCACCACCACGCCCACCACCTCCTCCTCCTTCTCCTCCTCATGAAACAACAAAACCTACACCCCCAAACGGAAGTGCTCAAAACAATCATGCCAAAGCAGGTACATCTGGGCCTAATACCTCTGTAATAGGTCCTGGTGAGACACCACTGTTACCAGTCAACCAGAGTGATGTGTTGGCTGGTGCTGATAAATCTGTCGACGACACTTCAAAGAAAGTTGTAGGTACATCTGGGCCCAATACCTCTGTAATAGCTCCTGGTGAGACACCACTAGGCAAGAAAGCCCTTGAGAAACCTTCAGCCATTTCAAATCAGCAAGGAAAGAAACTTGCCGAAAATAAAATCTCAACACCACGTACAGCAGGCAAGAAATCCCTTGAGAAACCTTCAGCCATTTTGAAGCTGCAAGAAGAGAAACTTGCCAAAAATAAAAGCTCTACACCACCTACACCAGGCAAGCAAGCCCTTAAGAAACCTTCTTCAGCCATCTCGAAGCAGCAGGAAAAGGAAATTACTGTAAATAAAACCTCTAAGAGGCCTACTAGAAAGCGATCTAAGAGAAACACCAAGGAGACACCGAGAAGCAATCCTTGGGCTATGGATAACCCAAATTACAAATTCGGAAAGAGCCTTCTCACTGATGGTGATCTCAAAAAGGCTGCTCCTTTTACCAGAAAGCTCCACAAATTCTACATGCAATGTGGTAAGTCAGATGATAATTCTCACATTATGGTCGCACTTCGGCCCCAGAGCAGTGCATGGCCTCCGAGATGGTCAAACGGACTCCAGCTGCTACCTGTGCAACTCAGTGATTTGTACGATCTCTTCAACTTGGATGCTTTGGATCTGACACTTCTTCGCTGCTTCATCCTGTAAGTTGCTTGAAAATTTAATCTGCTTCTCACTAGTCACATCCTCTATCGAAATGTGTTTTTTGCCTCACATCATCTTTATTACCATGTATTTTACCTCCTTACACTTTGTTTTTTCTTACTAATAGGAATATGACTGTAGAAGTTGAGAACACGGGCCCTGCAGTTGGCTTCCTTGATCCTGAATGCCTTTGCTCGACAACGTTGAACAGCACGGATAACACTCTTGCTTTCTCTGTGTCCTATATGCTCAATGCCTTCAAACTATATGCTAAAAAGAATTTAATGCTTACCGCTTATCTCAGTACGAACCACTGGATTGCAGTGGCGATCGTTCCGAAGCAGCGGAAGGTCTACTATCTTGATTCATTGAAGACAATTAATACTAATACTGACCCTTTCGAGCGAATCATTAATGAGTAAGTTATTTCTTTCTTAACCTGCGGACGTTCCTCAACAAACTGTACAGAGTATATTAATTAATAGTGTCCTAACCATTGTTGCTTGTTTCGTTGTAGGGCTTGGGAACGTTACTGCGGCAAAAACAACTTCTTGCGCCTTGGCCCCTTGAAACACGTCAAAGATGTTAAGGTACATACCACTTATTTCCTTCCTGTGGAAGCTAGTACTAAAGCTTGAGTTTATTTCTTCTCGATCACCACTATTTTTCTTTGTACATTTATTGCAGTGCCACCAACAACCTACTGGATCCAGACTCTGCGGCTTCTACTGTGCCTATCACATGCTTCAATTAAAAGATAGTGGCCAACATATGGAGGTACTTTCTTGGGATCTTCATTTGTAAAACCTGCAACTGAGCACAGTTCTTACTTATTAGCACTGCACATGTTTGGTAACCACTTATATATGTGTGCTGACTGGTGACATTGTTATATCCAGAGATTAGGGCTAGATGAGCATCCTCTCAACAAATCATTGCTGGCAGATGTTTGTGAAAGAATTGCCACATTCCTCATGGAACAGGTGATCACAGCCGGAGGAAAATTTCATGCTGATGAAACTGTGTGGGCTCAGATTATGTATGGTGACTAGGAAATTTTTGCATTCCTCCTTGTCCATGAATTTTTGTGATATTGTTGCATTCCTCCTTGTGAGATGCATTTCCTCCTTGTGAGATGATGATGCTGAATTTTGTCATATGATGCATGTGAATTGTGGATTTCTGTGAATTTGGATGCTGGATCTAATTTCTGTGAATTTAGTCATATCCTGGCTGGTTCCAGGATGCAGCCGGCAAGCAGGCACCAGGTTACTGTAGGGGTGGCCTACGTATCTGTAACGGGCGTTAATTAAAGCTCGTTACAAACACTGATCACTGAGTAACGGGCTTCAATTGGAACACCCGTTACAAACATGCCAACAAAGTAGCGGGCATCGTAAAAGCCCGTTACCAGTACTGACCGGTGGGCCCCACAACGTGGCCCGTTCGTCGAGACATCAGAGACGCAGGTTCACCACACGCGTCTCCGATATTGATTTCACAGTAACGGGCTTTGTTTTGGTACCCGTTACCAAAGTTCCCTATGGGCCCAGAGAAACAGTCATTTTCACGTGACCGGTGACTAGTTGTGGTAACGGTTGTTATTTGATGCCCGTTACGAATCCTAGTTGTGCTGAGACGCGCATGAAATAGACGCATCTCATTTCGTCCAGACATCGGAGACGCAGTTTCATAAAACGCGTCGCTGATGTTGAGTTCCTGTAACGGGCTTTGTTTTGGTGCCCGTTACGAAAGTTCTCTGTGGGTCCAGAGAAACAACCATTTCACGTGACCGGTGGTTACGTGTTATCAGTGACGGGCATCTGCCCGTTACCTTTCTTGCCTTATTTGTAACACTTGATCGGTAACTGGCGCATTGCCCGTTACCAAAGGCAATCTATGCCCGTTACCAAAGCGAGTTTTTCACGTAGTGGTACCCTGCGGCTGCAGCGAGCTGGGAAGGGAGAGATGGAGCAGCCGGAAAGGAGGAGCTGGCACCGCGCTGCCGCCGCAGTCACACACACCTCAAGCCTTCGTTGAGTCACCTCGTCAGTCGTCGCTGTCGCCAGAGCAGCCGCGCAAAACTCCTCCACCGAGATGAGGTCGCCGGGATGCCACATCGAGAGGAGGAGGAGGAGGCCGTCGGACCATAGCGTCGCCGCAGCGGCATCCTGATCTATGGGCTCCCGCGCAGGAAGCAGTAGAGAGGCGCAACGAAGTTCGGCTCCCTCTCCTCTAGATCCATGGCGGGGCGGCAGAGGGGTAAGCGGCGTGGAGCTGGGCGGGCGCGCGGAGGCAACGGCCGTGTCTGAGTTGGGCGCGGGCGTGTGGAGGCAGCGGCCAGGACTGAGCTGGGCGGGCGCGTGGAGATGGTGGACTACCGGACTAGAGGTCAACTGGGGGTGCAAGAGCTGGAGGCCATGATGGGGCTCGACAGCGCGAGCGGAGCAGGGCACAGAACCACCGATTCAAGATCCTGCAGTGTTGGAACTGAGGTCTGAACGGTGGAAAGGATAGTGGAGAAAAAAATCTGGAAGAAAGAGAAGACGACTAGATGATGAAAGCGAAGACTGATGTGTAGGAAGGAAAGTAAAATAAAGAACGGAGGGATAGAGAAAACAGGAAAAAAACGGAATAGAAAAAGGAAAGGAAATAAAAAGAGTAAATTCCACCAGCGGTCCATGAAGTTGTTCCGCATTCTCACCCTGGTCCCAATACTTGTAAAACGAACAATCAACTCCCTAAATTTGTGTGGTTGTTCCACACCCGGTCCAAACTCCATATGCACGCATCCGCCTGCTGCCGTGGCTTGCCATCGTGACGCAGACCGCACAGGCGAGGCCGGCGCTTTGTGGCCGTGGAGCAGTGTCGAAGGGAGCGAGCGCGGAGGCGAGCGTGCCCGTGGCCTGGTGCACCTCCGCGAGGTCGTCCTCATCATGGAGCTTGAGGCCGTCCTGACCGCTGCGGCAGCCCCACTCCTCCCCTGCCTCCCACCTTCGGCGCCAGGCAACCGCCACCCTGATGTTTGTTGCTTGCTAGGTCTTCGAAGACGCTGAGCCGCAGTGGCGCGAGGAGCTGTAGGGCTGCTGCTGTACGATGAGGTATGGGGCCTCAGCGGGCAGCAGCGGCGATCGGCTGCGGGCTACCCGTATGCGGAAGCAACGACATCAGCAGTGGCGAGGAAGGGACGGTGCGGCGCCGTGAGCAACAAGCGGGGTGAGCGGCGAGCTGCATCCGACGTGATACGATAAGATTTATTTTGTTTTTCGAACAGAGCGCGCGACAGCGAGAGCTCGGCCGGCTCGACGGGCGCGGCGGCGAGAGCTCACCAGCTCGACGACGGCGGGAGCTCGGCCACGGCTAGCTCGACAGGCGCGTGGGCGGGAGCTCGGTCGGCGCTGGCGCGATGTCCCGGCTGGAGGGCACGAGCAGGAGGGTCCAACTCTCGACAGCAACTGGGCTTGCGATGGGGCGATGGCATCAGTCAATGAGCATCGGAGGCCACGGCAGCAGGCGGATGCCTGCAGATGGAATTGGGACCGGATGTGAAACAACCATACAAGTTTAGGGAGTTGATTGTTGGTTTTACATGTACCGGGACCGAGACGAGAACACGGAACAAGTTCATGGACCGCCGGTGAAATTTACTCAAATAAAAAACTAAGGGTGTTGCGATCATTTCACCTCTGCTATCCAGTATTCATTGTAAAGGATCAAAGAAGTTGTTTTACCAAACATTTCATTAGTGAAATCAAAATTTAAAAAACTGCTTCATTCAAAAAGCCAAAGTCAGAGCTATTTTTGGAGACGTCATAGTCGTTCCAAGCAGAACCGAAACCATGAATGATGCATCTATCTGTGATTCCCACGAACCCACCGCTACATCCAAAACGTGGAGGCTATCAAATAAATTTGATTTACGCACAAATAATTAAAGCTATTTCTACTCCACCCGGGCAACGCACGAGCATATTTGCTAGTTAATAAAAGAAGAAAGAAGACTGGAAGATAACGTCGCATACGTCAACAAAGACTAATACATATTTTTTTAATAAACAAAAAAGTGTTGGACGCAGTAATTGACATAATTAAAATTTCGCTGGCAATCAAGGTGTAAGTATCCTCAAGCCCTGATGTCACGAACAGCAGCACGAAACTAAGTGCCGGTTTTGAACATTTCACGTACTCATTTTAATTTCAACAAATATAAATAGTCACCAATTGCGAACATTTCACGTTGGAATAATAAATCACTACCGGAATCCAAGGCTTCGCCGAGAGGAAAAATCTGAGCTCTTTGCCGAGAGCCACACAAAAAATTCTCGACAAAGACCAAAACACTCGGCAAAGAATTATTTGCCGAGAGCAAGTCTGCTGGCTCTCGGCAAAGAATTTATTTGCCGAGTGCATTTCCTCGACTCTCAGCAAAGAAATAAAAAAAATCACCTTTTCAACTCCAAACTTTTTCTATCCTCAACATACACTTATACAAAGAATATGTTCAAATTTCACGCAATTTTAGCTTTTTTGCTATATTTAAACATTTTACTTCATTCTAAGTAATTTTTTCGTAGACGTCCGATATGAACTGCAAGTGCATGAAATCATAGAGTAAAGTTGTTAGAAAAATGATATTCATGTTCATGAGACATCTCTAAGACCATGTACATGAAATGAAACTAAATTTCTAACATTTTGTTCTCTGATCATGATGAAGATCGTGTCGTAGAAAGGTTTTAAAATTGTATAAAATTCAAATGAAGTTTGAAAATCACAAATTTTCTCGAGCGCTCATGATATCATATGTCAAGGTTGTGCTAAATAGTTGAGAATGTTTTGAACACTTTAACACGTACGTTGTTTAGAAACCGGAACATCTCACGAGAAGTTTTAGAGAATTTGAACTAATGCCACCAGATTTGGAGTCTTAGAGAAATTCAAATTTTAGTTTGACTAAAAAACTTTTCTACAAGTAACATACAACATAAATGGTGCCATGTTAGTGTTGGGAAAATTGTAGATCTATTTGCTATTTTTATTAATTTTTTGATTAAAATTGTCATTGCCGACGGCTAACCCTAGCCCCCTCTCCTCCCCTCCGCCTCCTGCCACCGCCGGCCTCCCCTCCTCCAGCGGCCGGGCCACCTCCCCTCCTCCGATCCTCCTCCTTCTATGCCCGCGCCACCTCCCCTTCCCTCTCCACTCGCCCCTCACCGGCGGTGAGGAGCAGTGGCGGGGTGATGTGCGGCGGCGACGCATCTAGATGAGCAGGTGGCGGAACATCTCGAAGATCTACGTCGGTGGCGGCGTGGGCTCCTCCTCCACAGGCTCGGTGGCCCAGCCTCCTCCTCTAGGCGTGACGAGATCCAGCGGCGGGAAGTGCGGCGGCAGTGAGCCTCTCTCTCATATCTCTCTTCCCTGTTTTGTCCCACATGTGGCGGCGGTAGCCGGGCGCTGGTGGTGTCCAGGTGGCGGATCTGGATGTTGAGGCTTCCCCGGCCTCAGAACCAACGGTTGTGGTGTCCCTCCTCTGGCGAGCAACGGCGGCGGAGGCCCGAGCTCCCGGCGGCCGCAGCGGATCTGGCGGGTGAGGAGCGGCGCCGCGGCCTACTCTCCGACCACCTCACCACGGCTCCTCTCCGGCCCGACCTCCCGGCGGCGGAGGCTCGAGCTACTGGCGGCGGGCGTGACCTCCCTCATCTCATCCGGCGGACGCGGTCTCCCTTCACTTCCTCGCCTCCGCCGGCCCCCTATCCTCCCTCCCCAGCATGGCCTCCTCAGTTGTCTCGCCCTCCCTCCCCCTCTCTCATTGGCGGCAGCGAGCCGGAGGGGCTGCGGTGCCTGGCCGGTGGGCCCGCTGCCCTAGGGATTTCTTTTTTTTTGTTTTATGAAAAAGTCTCCCCGGAGAGGGAGCCCACTGGCTCTCGCAAAGAGCCCTTCGCCGGCAGAAATGCGCCGAGAGGCCTTCGCCGAGAGCAAGCTCTCGGTGAAGCTTTCGCCGAGAGGAATACGCCCTTCACCGAGAGGATGGCTCGCTCTCGGCGAAGGCTCGGAATCCAGTAGTGCTTGGGGGGTGTTGGCAAGCATTCGAGCAGTACAACTTCAGTGCTCTCATCATTGACAGAACCAAAACAAGGAACCAACATTTCACGTGCCCAATATTTTTTTCAACAAAAATAGATAAAAATAGGCATCAAACTGTGAACACTTCACGTTGGAGTGAGGGGTTGGCGAGCACTCGAGCAGTACAGCGTCAGTGGTTCTCATTTTCCACAGAACCAATACAAGCAGGAATCCCAGAAACCCCGACATAAAGATATTAGGCGCTTAAAGTTTTTAAGGACGATCGATCATCCAAGCATCCTTCATATGTACGAACAACAGCAAGCATGAAGCATCAGGATGGTAGCATTGCAACAACACATTATAACGGTATGCCAGAAGTCCAAGTGCAGCATATTGCGCCATCACCAGAGGATTTTAGATTACAAACAAAAAAGTAGCTGGTGCTTGGACTCAAGAGCTTGCCCACAATATGCTCTTGACAGTTTCCTCTTGACCAAGAAACCCACAAGGCCACAACTGAGCATCGGTTTTTTTGTCAAGCACTTGATGCAGCTGCTCTTGATCCCTGACCTATAGCAGTCGCTCCTAATGCTGTAGATGGGCTAACAACTTAATATTAATACACTAGGCCACAAACGATTTGTGTTGGCGGGTAAAAAGGGTCTTTGCTGGCGGGTGGAGCGCCTGCCAGCGACCTTGTGCCAGCACAAATCGTCTCAGTGCTGTGCTGGCGGGCGCTTAAGTCGCCCGCAAGCACTGAGGTTTTTCGGGTCGTCACTTAAAAACCGAAAATAAACAGCAAAAAAACTTTTTTTTATAGGAGGGACCCCACTGGCCAGCCACCCACCCGTCGCAAGTCGCGCATTTTTTCGCGTAAAGTCGCGACGCTCCGCGGTTGCCGTGGTTCGAACCCGTGACCTCTACCTCGTGCGAAGCCTCCTCTACCACTGCACCACACACTCAAATGCGTCCATATGCAGTTTTGGTTCTACTCATACTATACAACACCGAGTGTAAATCAGTTTTTTGAGGTACTAAACGGATTCAAATTAAAAACTTGTCAACTACAAAGTTTCTTAACTTTCTTAGATCTACAACTTTCGTGTTGGGAGTTTTTCCATTTGAGGTCATTTACGAAATTTGAATTTCAAATTTGAGAGATTCAAATTTGAATTTCATATGATTTCAAATAAAAAAGTGTAAACTACAAAGTTTCATAACTTCTCAGGATCTACAACTTTTATGTTGATAGTTTCTCCATTTGAGACCGTTTGAAAAATTCGAATTTTTCAAGTGGCTGTGTCCATCTGTGCTGGCGGGCGACATAAGCCACCCGCCAGCACAAATGGTCCATTTGTGATGGCGGGTGGCTTATGTCACCCGCCAGCACTGTGCCTTCACTGCTGGCGGGCGACATAAGTCACCCGCCAGCACAAATTGGACCATTTGTGCTGGCGGGTGACTTATGTTGCCCGTCAGCACTAGACCTTCACTGCTGGCGGGTGTAAAGCCGACGCCCCTTTCACCATAGTGCTGGCGGGTGCCAATTACACCCGCCAGCATGCTAATTTCTGTGTGCCAGTACAAATCGTTTTTGGCCTAGTGATAACAACCTCTCACACATAACAACTTCAATGCGCTAACAAACGAGCTTGGAAAAAAGCAATGAAAATGTGCTGCATACACTATCATGAACAAGAAGTAGGTGCCAATAATTGTGAACATTATTTCACGTGTTCCATTTTTATCACATAGATATTTTCTCATGAGTACATATAGTGCAGAGTACGGCAGGAGTTACCACCTCACAACAAGACAAATAGTTAATCGGCTGACAAATTTAAGAGAAGCAACCCCTACAAAATGGGCAACCCCAGAAGAGATTTGCCCAACGATGAAGCTTGCTGTAGTCAGCACTACTATTAGTCCAAGACCGAATTTACCCTTCAACAAGAAACCTGCTGTCAGCCCGCATTTGAGAAGTGAGGTGAACTAGGCCAGATCGACAAGCCCAAAAGAACTTGAGAGAGATGACAAAGCTAATAAGTTAAAATGATGCGATCCCTTAAAGGAAAAAGGCACAAGCGTAACACCTTAAGGCCGAAAAAGTAAGACCATATCACCAAGCTCCTGAATTCCTGATGCTCTAGAGCTGCCTCATCAATCACCATAAAGCTTGCATTATTCATTATATGACACATAATACCTTGACCAAGAAACCCACACAACCGAGCATCTTGTGTCTGTCAAGCACTTGGTGCAGCCGGTTCCTCACCTGTAGAACCTGCTCCCAGGGCTGCAGAAATACAAAAAATTTTGAAAATATCATTAGCAGGTCGCCCACAATGAATATTTGCTTATAACCAAACACAGTCAAGCAGATATCAAGATGTTTTCCACCAAGGGCTATGCCCGAATTTCATTACCGGAGCAACGAAATTACAGAGTCACAAAGTTCACGTAGTACCGCCAGACAAACCTAACCAAGCAACAAACAGGGTTGCACGCATCGGAAGGACCGAGCACATAGTCGCAGATATCAAGATGTATGCAGACATTCAGAACATGCAGATATATCAAGACATGCGCAAACATTCATGCATTCAGAGCACTTGGACAGCATGAGATGCAAACAGTCATGTTGAGAATTCAAGTGCCTACAAGCTGCAGCTATACAACCTGGGATGAACCTGAACACATGCTCACATTGACCGAATCAGAGCTAAGTGATGCGCAGATAATAACACTACAGACTAGATATCTCAGGTGTCATGTGTCAAGTAATGACTTCAGTAGGTTCTACAGTCATGAGCACGCATCTTTTTTGCATGACATATGTATAAGCAGATATATCACAGTTTTACTACTATCTCAATCTTTTAAACCCACTAAGCTTGAATAATGATACTGTCGTAATAATGACGTCCATGCTTCCATGCATGTTTACTAACAAAAGCATCAAAAGTTCTAAGCATTATTGGCAACTCATAAATAATTGAAACCTGAACATGGAGTGCAGAAGCTGATATAGGGAACAATACTGCAGATGCCATGGTCCTCCTTGCATGCCTCTGCCTCCAAGACCTTCCTTACTTGGCCAGATGCTAGATGAAAACTAAATAACCCTTTAGACGTCCAAAAAGTGAAGACTCCAACACCATGGGCAAAGCCAACAAAACAGATGGAGGGCGCCTCGACGGAGAGCAGCTTCTTGAGGTCAATAACTCTGAATTCTGTCCATCCCATGTCTCCGTTGCTGCGACTCGCTTCCATTGACCAGAGGGAGAGCATGGCGGCCGAATCCAGTATCGCAACTCCCAGGCCACCATCCTCCAGCGTCATAAGCGCAATATCGTCTTCATGCTCCTGCAATGGAGGTAGGTCAACCACAGATGTTTCTCTAGTGTCCAGATCATACCCAATGATCCTTCTGCCATAATCGATGTGGAAGTAGAGCGTGTTCCCTGCAAGTGCAGTGGGCTCCATATCGACGTAGTCCGCGAAGACTGAAGTGACACGGGCCGGCTTGCTCCACGAGCCATCCTCCGACGAGTACACGCACAGGTACATCGCGCCGCCGTCGGTGCCCAAGGAGACGACGATGAACGGCCCGCCGCGGCAGTCGAGGTGGTCGCAGGCGGCGCCACCGCGCGGCGCGCAGAGCACGGCCGCGTTCCAGGAGATCCAGATCCGGCGCGAAGGGGGAACCTTCCGCCGGTCGTCCGTCACGGGGTCCCACACGACGAGGTCGGTAGGCCCCGAGGCGCGGAAGTTCCACTTGCTGCGGAACTGGAGGAGGACGCGGCCGTGGCGGGCTTCGAGCGCGCGCCAGCAGCGGCCGGCGGCGCGGTCGGGCGGGACGAGGAACGAGGAGGTCGGGACGAACCGGGACACGCATGGGCCTCGGTGGCTGCGGCAATTTCCGCTGTTGTTGCAGAGGAAGCCGAGCAGGGGCGGCGCGCGGTGGAGCTCGTGGAACCGGCGGCGGAAGCGGGGGCCCGAGACGAGACGACGCCAGGGCCAGCAGACGAGCGCGGCGCGGACGAGGGTCGCCGGGTCGTCCGCCGGGATGCGGAGGAGGATCTCCTCGACGAGCTCCTCCATCAGCTCCGGCGGCGGCGGCATGACGCTGATCGGATGGGCTTTGGACGCCGGCGAGCGAGGGTTTGCCTTTGTTTGGTCGGGGGGGATTTTTTATATATATATTTAATTTTCTTCGATTTTACGAAAATAAATAGTCGGATTCAACATTGGCAGAAATAGCCACGAACCGCCGTTTGAAACGGCAGTTGGATCCCTGCCGCCGTTTCAAACAGCGGTAGGAACCTACCGCCGCCTCAAACGGCGGTAAGTACCTGCCGCTTTTTCAACTGGCGGTAGGATTGCAACAGTGGCGGCAGGGCTGGTATGGGTGGCGGCAGGCTGGCTGGCAGCTATCGCCAGTTGAAACGGCGGTTTAGGTTTTGTTTTCGGTTTTTTTCTTTTTGGTTTTTTGGTTTTTGTTTTTTCTCAATACTATAAATGGGAAATAACAGGCAACTGAATACGAAAATACATAAAATAATTAGAACAAACAAAGTATTGTACACGACAAGTGTCCAAATACAAATCTAAATACGACCGCGTTTCGTCGGTCGTGGCGGACCCTGGTGCTCCTTCCTCCTCGCCGCTGCCGCCGCCCTCTGTGCAGCCCTCGTGTGGTGGGTTGGGTACGTGAGGGGGTCGCGTGAATGGCGTTCGCGTCCTCCGACCGCCGGCTCGGGGGCGGTGTCGCTAAGGGAGCACCTGAGCCCGAAGGGACAGCCCCCCTCCGGTCGCTGCCTGTGGAGTCGCCGAGCCCGACGGGACGGCCCCCTCCGGTCGGTGCCTGTGGAGTCGCCAAGCCCGACGGGGCGGCCCCCCCGTCCGGTTGCCCGCGCCTCCGCCTCCACCGACGCTGTCACATCCAACGCCTCACCTGCACGCCGTGTCGAGTCGTGGAAGTCCTCCATCATCGTGCGCTGCTGCTCCTGCGTCTGCTGCGTCGGCTGTGTCGGCTGGGTCACGGGCGGGGCTCCTGTCAGCTGTGTACCACCGATCTCGTCGGCGGTGCCGCCCAACAAGTCGTTCAATAGAAACTCCAGCGGTGGTGTGTCGCCAGTGTAGTAGTCATCCGAAGCAAGTGTCTGAAACAGTGGTTGCTGCTGAATAGATGGCTCAAACACTGGCTGCTGCTGCTGAACAGGTGGCTCAAACACTGGCTGCTGCTAAACCGGTGAAGCTGCTGTCCACGACGAAGGCCCCGGTCCCATAGGTATCGGTGGTCTCTCTATAAAAATATTTGATCGTCATGGACCAAAATATGGCGTGGTCTCTCTAGATAATATAAATAGCAACAAAAAATATGTACTTGTGGCGTAGAAAGCACTCGGCTTGTAGGTACGGAGCGGGCGCAGTGGGCGCGATCGGTGGACGTGTCGAGGACGAGGGTGCCTGGTATGAAGCTGAGGTGGAGGCACAGCTGCTGGAGAAGGAGGGGTGGCGGGGAAGGAGGTAACCCTCGTCGTCGCGGAAGTTCACCGCCTGCATGATCCGCTGGCTCAGGCCCACCATCTTCTGCAGCTCTATCCGTATCCGATCCAATGACAACTGGTCCATCGTTGAGCCCACGTGTTGGGCCAGGTGGTACATCTCCCGAGCTGTGTCGTACTGTCAAGATCGGACGGATTGTTAGTACAACAAAACTTTAGAGAATGTGACTTAATTTGAATTAATGCAAAAGAACTTCCTAAGATGTTGTGGGACTGATCCCGTCGGTAGGGGTACGTCGACGCTGGCACGAGGTCGATGCGAGGGATCGGGGGGACGTACGTCACGTGCATCCGGGTCCGCGTCGTGTACCACTGCAGGTACGCTCTCCAAGTGTCGTTGTCGTGTAAGTGCGGCTCGACGACGACGTTCTGCACGGCGGTCGCCCACGCGTCCAGGTACTGTTGCAGCTTCCCCAAAAAAGGGGCCGAAGTCCTCAACCCCTTCCTCGTCCACCTACGACAAGAAACAGCCAATTGGTCAGCAAACTAACTTTCTTCACTCGTCCAAGGAAGCAATTTAAGTTTGCAATGAACTTACAGGTGCACGGACGGGTCGACGGTGTGCAATGGGCACTGGAGAAGCCTGGTAGAGGCCGAACTGCCTCAGCACACGCTCGACGTGGTACTCCTCGACGTACATGTCGTGGACGAGCGGCGTCTTCGTCATCAAGAAGTCACGGTCCCGAAAGCACAGGGACGAGAGACCCTGCGGTGCACGCGCGGCAACCAAGGCGTCGGTGTACGGCTGCCAGATAACCTCGCAGTCGGTGAGGGTGTCGATCTGGCTGACGAAGTCCAGGTACGACCTCCTGGTCTACTCCGTCCAAGAGAGCTGCAGACAAGAGAATGAGTTAGCTTGACGAATTGCATTACTTTCAGATAGCTAATGAACAAAGTTAGCTCGAAGTACGAACCTGGCACTGGCACCACATCGACCCCATGGTCGGCCTGTCTGCTGGGTCGTGCCCCTCCTCCAGCTCCCGGTACGGCGATCGGTCGACCGATGGCCGACCGACGGGAAGCCGCTCGTAACTCCACAGGTGCAGCAGAAGAGGGCATTCGAGGAGGATCGACTGGGTGCCCGTCTTGGTGCGCCCGGTGCACAGGCCCCTGTACATCGCGGCCAAAACCGCAGCGCCCCAGTTGATCTGGGGCATCTCCTCCATGGTGGCGTCGGCGATCCTCCGCGCGTGAGGGATCAGGAACCTCGACACCGCGTCCCCCGGGACCCACAGAACGTCACGTAGCCGAACAGTCACAACAGGTACGCCTCCAAGTGCCTATTGCTCGTCTGCTCGTTGGCGTCGTCCCTCATGAACGAGGCCTGAAAAAATTCAAAATTCAGTGAGAGACTGCAAACCGATACTATGAAAAAACGATAGGTAGAGGAACGTACGCTGTACTTGCGCAACCAAGCACACGAGGGGCCGTGGGAGTTGGTGAAGTCAGGCACCTCTGGCGCACCGGGATGGCGCACCACTACGGCGAACCTCGCGAGGAGGACGTCGCGCCACGGCTGGGGGGTCAGCAGCCCCCATGGGCTCCCCTGAGCACGGTAGCCCGAAGAGGAGGGCCACGCCCTCCAAAGTCACCGCCATCTCCCCCCACGGGAAGTGGAAGCTGTGCGTCTCGGGGCGCCACCAGTCCAGGAGTGCGCAGACCAGCTGGTAGTCGAAGCCAAAGCGCGACCTGCGCTGCGTCGGGCGCAAAGCGGCCCGCATGAGGTCCCCCTCAACCAAGCGCGCTAGGGGAAGAAGCCCTGCTGCGCGTAGCCTACACCACAAAACAAAAATAAATATTAATTATGAATTTAAATGAGGAAATACAAAGATACGACGGTGTCGTATTACATACTTCGGACACCAGCCGGGGTGAAGCGGCATGTAGTTCCCCGGGCCTCTAAAACGCACGGTCCCTAGCTCTGCCCCGCAGATCGCGGAGTGGTAGGACCGGTGTGCCCTGTCTGTCCGCTCGTCGAAGAGCTCGGGCAGCACGTACGGCAGGGGCTCCCGAGGAGGACGAACAACACCAACAGAAGGGCTGCGGACCCACCTCCTGCTGCTGAGCCATAGCTGCAAAAAATGAAATATAAAGTCACACATAATTTCTAAGCATTTCCAAAGCATTTCTATAATTTCTAAAGTATTTCTAGGAATTTCCAAAGTATTTCTACAATTTCTAAAGTATTTCTATAATTTCTAAAGTATTTGTAGGAATTTCCAAAGCATTTCTATAGTTTTTAAAGTATTTCCAAGAATTTCCAAAGTATTTCTAAAGTATTTCTGTAATTTCTAAAGTATTTTTAAAAATTTCCAAACTATTTCTACAATTTCTATGAATTTGCAAAGAATTTCTAGAATTTCAAAAGTATTTCTATAATTTCTAAACTATTTCTAGATTTTCTAAACTATTTCTAGATTTTTCTAAACTATTTCTACTATATTTACTAAATATACGAGGAAAGTAATGGAAACATACCTGATGGACACCGAAGAAGGCCACCAAGGAGGAAAACAAGAGGAGAGGGGGGAGGCGCAGCCGGCGGCAGCAGGAGCTGCGGCCCTTATATAGGCGTGGCCGAGCCGCCGGTTGGTTTGGCGGTAGGACCTACCACCGTATGAACTGGCGGTAGGTGGCCAACGGTCGGTCAAACGGCGGTTGGGCTGCTGCCGCCGTTGGCACTGGCGGTAGGTGCCTGACCAGCGAGCCACGTGGCAGATCTCCCAACCGCCGTTTGAAACGGCGGCTGGCAGGTACTTACCGCCGTTTGAGGCGGTGGTAGTTTCCTACCGCCTTTTCAATTGGCGACAGGTATCCAACTGCCGTTTCAAACGGCGATTCGTGGCTATTTCTGCCAATGTTAAATCCGACTATTTATTTTCGTAAAATCGAAGAAAACTAAATATATAAAAAAAAATTCGGTCGTGGCCGAGGAAAGAACGTCACCTAACCACCCGAGCCCACAAACGGCCCTGTTTCTGTACATGGGCTATTGTTGCCAATCGGGCCGGCCAAGAGGTGGGGATGTCGATGTTTTAGTAATTCAATTCATTCATCGATCGCATAGTAGCGCATTCTTTAACCATTTATTATCTACTACATTTCACCATCAACCATGAATAATACTGAGTATCGCAGGCTTCCATTAAAATTCTTAGGCAAATTCAAATTCAAACTTTGCGATCATCTTAAGCCAGAGTCATAACACCATTTGCATAAGTCTTACATGTCCAGAGTCATAACAGCAATACACAAGTCTTACTCTTACATGTTCTGATGTCCATAGACAAACAAGATCCATAACAAAGGACGTAGTCTGATGAGATTGTTCTGTTCTGTCAGGCCCGGAACATCAAAAGTAACGCCTGCAGCAAGAGTAAGCACACATCAGAGGATTATTGACAGATTTTTCGAATCAAATACTGCTGACTGCATGTCACTTCCATATTATTTATGATCAACAAGGAGATTAATGAAAGGATATTAACATAAATAACTTCAGATCAAAGAAGCATAATTCAGTGGATTCACACTATATTTTTCTCAAAAAATTATAGTATTCACATGTTGCTTGTGTATATCAATTCGAATTATGATGATTCATGTGCAGAAGCCCAGCAAGATTGGAGTAAATTGGAGAAGCAAGTGCACATTAGATAAATTCATCCATTCTGAATTTTTGCAATCTTACCCAGGAAAAGATTTAATGGGCAGCATATGATCAACTACATCTGCAAAAACTGAATCTTGTACACGACTCATGTGCCCTTCTGCCCCTGCTGCAGTGCTACTGTTGAAGATACAGAAACAATTTTGTAACCAACAGAGTATGAATGACGCTTCTAAAATTGATGCACATGTAAATGTTCTTGAAAACTAATGCATATGGCCTATGGATTTTATCCTGACACTTTCAGCTACTTATCGTTCTCCTAAACTTCAATAGTTCTAATCTGCAGCTACTCTTTAAGCCTTTGCATTTGTATTCTACTGGATTCAAAAAAACAAACAAAGACCGCTTCTAGCATAGCAATGTTCAATTATTCCTGTAAGTACCATACCCATCCGTGAAACATTCATATATTGTGAATTGAGCCAGAGATTTTCATGGTGGATGCTTATCAAAAGATCAACATCATCTTCGAGAGCATTGATCACTTCAGGTTATTGAACGAGTAAATTATTTTCTACCCCTCTTCTCATATTCAAACCACAGGATATCAAAGTTGAAGTAATCCAAAATTATTAGGCAGGATTCATTTTTTTTAAAGATAGCAGGAGCACTGCTCTGTCATTTAAGAAGAAGAATATTAGGCAGGATTCAGATGGTCATTTTCTTGAGAATTATACTCTGCGAACCATATTCACCACAACCTTCAATTGCAGCGAAAAAGGTGCAGGAGTGAATATTGACTAGGCTAATTTGAAGGGGATTTTTTATTGGGAAAATATCTAGGCTAGTTCAGAGGTTTCTAGCTTGCAATTGCACGCAAACCAAGAAGAACTCCACAAAGCAATGATCTAGGAAACAAATTTTGAGAGATGCCCCTTGAAAAAATGTGGCAGCTTTAAGTAAGACAATTATACTCTTGTAATGCAGTAGAGTTGCCCGACAATGATGCTTGCAGTACTCACCACTACCACAAGGTCAAGTATTTGAGGCACCTCTTGATCCATTACCTGCAGAGACCACTCTTGATGCTGCAGAGACACAAATTTTGAAAATATCATCAGTCAATTGAGAAACAATTTGACCACAATCTAGATACCATAAATGTCAAGTCATGACTTTGATAGGTTCTAAAGTTGTCGAGGCACCAACATGTGTTCATAACATGTATAGCAACTGAACAAATTCCTGGGCATGTCTAGAAAGTATAAAAAATGGTTGATAACCCCAACAGAAAGAATGGTATACATACCAGAGTTATACAATTACACCAACCTAATAAATCTACTGATCATAGGATGATTGAACTCAATATTTGTAAGGATCCGATTAACCTTTTGGTAGAGGTTCTCATGCATTGCAGTACATACTATGAAGGAAACTAAACAAACTAAGTCTATCACTTAAAATGATTTGAAGAGATGATGCCTTAGTACATACCGCAAATGAAATATTTCATGCATATTTCTGGCCTAGAGAAGCTTAGTAACATCTGGAACAACTCCTTGGCCATGCTTTTAGTGACATCGTGTTTGAATGTCACTGTGACCTTTTTTAACACTGTTGCCCAACTGAATAGTCGCTTTACAAAACTAACTTCATGTTCCAATCCTCTGAAGTTAACAATTTCTATCCCTGGAGGCAATTTAACAAGAGTCCCTCGGTTTTCCAGTCTGGTGGCTGCTCGACACAAATGCAGCCTGATGGGCACGCAGTTGATGTCTGAAACAAGGATCAAATTAACTTAGTAAGACTTCACTGATATTGTTGGATCACATTAAATGAGAGGGGAAACTGAAAAAAATTATCAAAACATTAATATTTGCAAAAATAATTCCACCTAGGCATCTGTCTAAAGCTGGAGGATTGAAGAGCCAATGCACAATGAACATGATTATTTGTAAAATTCTATAATCCTCCGGTATCATGCTATCAGCATCACTAGATTTTAAGGCTTATATTATCCAATACAAGTATGGGAACTTTACAAAAATCATACACACAAAGCTTATTGATAGCTTCTAACTCCAAGTGCACTATCAAGATCAAGCTAGCCTTCATGAAACAATGCAATACACTTGTTCACTATCACATGTTTCAAGGAGGCTGATAGTGATTAGAAAATAAGTGCATAACAAATCACTCAGTCAAAACGTTATACTATAGAGAAAAGTGTTTCCATTAGAAGGCACAGAAAAAAGGGACTACCCAGATCTAGAAGCCTTACCCTTACTTACACAAGTTGGAAAGACTTTACCACCGCACTAGTGCGAACCACCCCACAAACATAGGCAATAGATAAAAATCCAACTAATGGCACAGGGTCACTAGCAGATCAAGCCTTGGCAGACCAAGAAATGTAAATGTGTATTAGACATATATGTAGAGGATAGCTTTACCACAGAATCCTTATGAGTCAATTCCAGCACCAGCATTCTTATACTAGAACACATCCTCAGAACATGGAATGCGCTGGCCCCAAAGGCATGACCATTTGCAATTATATCCAGGTGCAGAAACCAGATGTCAGGGAGCGTTTTCATGGGTCCGATCAAGAAATTGTAGTTACTTATATCCTGTGTGCGATAGAAAGAAAAGGATCAGACATGACAACTGGAAGGAGAAAAAAACATCTCAGTATTATTGTTATAAACTGTCCATGGCTTAGCATAAAGGAAATGTTGTTATAATCTAGCAAGCTCTTGTTGTAATAAAACTTGGCCACACTGCAAACCCATAAGGAAGTGTACTGCCAACTGTGTGATGTTATGTCTCACCAAATATTTTGAAACCAAATGATGAAAGAATGGCATGGAGACTTGAGAAAAGAAGAACAAGTGGGAACTTGTCATGACAACTCTCATTACAGAATCATGTAGACAATTATGCACATACTACATCCCCAAATGTTGCATTGACAGTTTAAAACAAACATGACTTAATTAAAATACTTGATGATACCACAAAACTGACTTTTTTTTCTTCCAAATAAGAACTAGTATACGGTACTCAATATTCAGTAACTGAGAACAAGAACGGAAATGAACTCACCCATGCATAGACCAGTGTGAGAGATAGATTTCTGAGGACCTTGAAACATGGCAATAGCCCTATTGCTGGGCAAATGAAGTGTAAAATGGCCTCTGATCCATAAGCATGGATCGAGGTGCGCAGCGATTGGAGATGTTCCATTTTGCCAAGCTGGACAGAGCTTGCATCATAGGAATCCTGCCAGGAGAGCAACTTCAGCTGAGGGGCTGATATGTTGGCAACCGGATCTCCAATGAGAAAGCTGAAAGCAGGACCCCAAGGCAAAATGTTTGAGCACTGGAGCCACAACAGTAAGCTGCTGCAGGCCCCGCAGTAAAATTAGTTTCATCAGCTAGAGAGACTCGGAATAGATGGTGACAGTGAGCAGCCCCTGGGTATCCTCGACGATGAGCTTCAGCAAGCACGGGCACCGCAACGAGGAGGCATCATCGCCAACACCAAGTCGATTCGTGCCGTGGAACCGGACACGTACCAGGGAGAGCTCGGAGAGCCGAGCGAAGATGCCACCGGGCGGCACAGAGAGGCCAAGAAATCCCAGGTCGAAGGAGATGGCGGTGGCTTTCTCGAAGCAGGGAAGATCAAAGGCCCCTCCTTCGCCTTGCTCCTCTGCATCATTGTAGATCAGGGACCCGGAGAGGCGGGCCGCTGCGACGGGGAGCCACGCCGCCACGGACTCCGCGGTGGCGTCGACGGTCCCGACGGAGAGGCGACGGAGTTCCGCTTGGTGGGCGCCGAGGGCGTCCCGGATGAGGTGGGGATTGCGGGATCCCGGGAACGAGAGCTCCGGGAGGAGCGCCCAGACGGGGCGCCAGCGGCGGGAGAGGACGCTGGTCCGCGCGGCGGCGGCGGTGGTGTCGAGGCGGTGAAGGATGAGGAGGAGCACGTCGTCGGGGAGCGCGCTGAGACGGTCCTCGCCGGCGCCGGTGCCGGCGCACTTGGCGGCGACCTCACCGCCGCTCAGCAGCATGAGAAGGGGAATAGATTGATTTCAGATGGGGAAAATTAGGCTGTGACTTGTGCTGAAAAAATGTGATCTTTGCTCCAACACTCTAAAAAAGTGGTCTTTGCCACAACACACTAACATTTGATGGCAATTAGATGTAGGACATTGCACCTATTATTATAACCAATTTAAATAGAAAGGCATACGAAATGACTCAAATAACCCCGCCTTCTTTCTGCTCTCCTGACCCGAATTGATCCCCAGTCCCCACCCGTTGCTCCATCTCCGCCTGCCATCCTTCCTTTCGGGCGGACGGCGGCGAGTGGCCAAAGAGGAGAGGACGGTGGCAGTTGGGTCTCGGAGGAGAGGATGGTGGCGGTAGATGGGCCTGGGACAAGCGGACACGACGGACCCACACGGGTGGAGCCAATGGCGGCGGCCCCGGGCGACAGTGGCGGCGGCGGCTGTCGTGCGTGGGAGGAACAGCCGGTGGCGGGGAGGAACGGTCGCCCGCGTGTGCCACCCTCGCTCGGCCGCCTGACGAAGCTCCAGGAAGAGCAGCGAGCCCATCCATGTTGCCACCTCCTCCATGGCCTCCACCGCGCCGCGTGGGAGCACCACGAGCACGTCGTGCCCACCATCGACGGATTAGTTGGCATCTTCTTTGGGATAAGGTGGCCTCTCGGAGCATGGTGCGGGCTCCTGGAGTGGGCACCTGGCCTTCCTGCCCGTCGATGGCCGCAGCTCCCTCCTCTCTCATGCTTCTCCAGGATGGTGCGAGCGAGGTACGCCTCGTACCGACCGCTGCCGACGGTGTGTCACCGGGTAGCTTGTGTCGCATCGAGATCTAACTATCTCAGGGAGGGAGAGGTAAGCAGAGGAGGGGGCAACTTCCCGGCGTTCCTACTGCTCGTACTCGTACTAGCGGCGTCCTCTTCCTCCCGGCGACCCGGAGGCGCGACGCGGGAGCGACGGTGATCTGATGCATCTGCTCGCGTACAGGAGGATGAGAGAGAGGAAGCAATTGACCTGACATGTGGGCCCCAATGGGTGGAGGTATTTGACTCATTTTGATTGCCTTTCTACTAAAATTGGTTATAATAATAGGTGTAATGTCCTACACCTAATTACCAGTAAATGTTAGTGTGTTGTGGCGAAGACCACTTTTTTTAGTGTGGTGGAGCAAAGACCACTTTTTTCCGGTTTCCCCTTCAGATTTGGATTTGAGGGTTAACGTGTATGCATATCGTACGTTTCATTACAACATCCAAATTCAGTACGTGCAACATTGAAATTCAAAATTTGTAACATAAAGAAAAGAAAAAATGTTGGTAGACACTACTTTGATGATGAGGAAAAACATGCCGCAACATCTGATTAATGTTTGCATGGAACACTCAAAGTCCAATTGACACATCTCAATGAAAAGCAACTTCCGAATTAAACATTTGCAATATGTGTTTGAACCGTTTGCAACATCGCGATATCGAGATCTACTTTTTGCAACATCAACATGAAACACTTGCAACATTCCTTCGAACTATCTGGAACACTCAAACGTACACTTGCAACATACACCCAAACATGTCTTTTGCTCGCCATCAGTGCCGCCTGGGAGCTCCTTTGGCAGCCTGCGCGGGGGAAGCCGCGGCCTGGCCGTACCGCTGGCGAGCTACGGCCCTTGCCGCCGTGTGAGCTCCACCTTGTCCACTGGTGAGCTCCGCCCCTGACCACCTGGAGCTCCTCCGGCAGCCCGCGGCGGCGAGGATGGTGCCAACACCTGGGAGGAGCTCCTCTTGAGCACTCGAAGGGGTCACCGCAGCACGCGGCGGTGCACTGGCTATACGCCCTCGGTGGCACATAGGGTGGCGGTTGCTAGGGAGCATTGAGGAGAGGGACAAAAGAGGATGAGAGGACTGCGGATGGTGAGACACCGAGTGAGCATGCTCCTGTTGTGCTCAGCTGCTAGGGAGCTCGACCGCACCGAAGGGGCCGCGGTCGCCGGGCCCACTACCGGGGGCTCGCCCGCGCTGGAGGGGTCGCGGCCACCAAGGAGCTCACCCGTGTTGGACAGGCTGAGGCCGTCGGGGCAGCTCGCCCGCCGCCGGGGAGCTCGCCTGCACTGGAATCTGGAGAGCTCGCGTGAGGAGAGAGGGGCGTCGCCGCCGCGAGAGCTCTTCATCGGCGAACGTCCGACGGCTGGACGACGGCAGAGCAGCGGCTGGTGCCACTCTTCGGGCCGCACTCAAGCAACCGCGCCTGGTGGAGCAGCTCCTCGCTGGCGGGCGCACGTGCAGGGAGCGCCCTTCCACCATCGTTGACCGCTGAGAGAGAGAAGAAAGTGATTGGTGGGGTGGAAGACGCGGTGGGGAAAGGATAAGACTGGGAGGTGGGAGGAGCCGCGTCCGATATTTTAACACGCATCAGATGTCACGCTCGTAGCATTACCGTTAAAATGTTGCTTCTCACCTGTGTGCCATCGAAAAGTTTGTTCACACATGTATGCCACTGATTTCAACTTCGTGTCATGTGTGCATTTCGTCCATTTCTTCAGCTAATGGTGTCAAATATATAATGGTGTCAAATAGATATGTGAAATCATTTTACCCATACGGGCAACATCAGACTTCTCTTTCCTCTTCCTTCTCCGATCCCCTTCACGCTCTTGAGTCTCCTCTGCACTCGAGCACCGGTGCCAAGCAGTGTTGCCATGCCACTTTGGGCGAGCTCTGCCCGGCACGGGCCGCCGCAGGCGCGCCGCTTTGGGCGAGCTTTACCCCAGTCGCTGCAGACATGTCGGCGTGGGCGAGTGCACACGAGCTTTGCCCATCCTGGCAAACGCATCGCAGACGCTCTGCCCCGTGCGTGCGAGCAAGCTTCGCCTGGCCACCGCGTGCAAGCGCACGCGAGCTCTGCCATCCCAGCGAACCCGTCGCAGGCGCGCTGCCGCTTGCGCGCGGGTGAGCCCCACCTGGCCGCCGCATGCGCGCCGTCGGGCGAGCAATGCTCTGGCCGCCGTGGGTGAGCGCACGTGAGCTCTGCCTATCCCAACGAACACGTCAGAGGGGATCGTCCCGGAGATTTGTACCAGTGTCACCCGTGGCAGCGGAGAGGTCCATGGCGCACAGGTCGTAGATTCGTTGGGGTCGGTAGCTAACATGTCGAGCGAACATCGTGTTCTGCTTTTGCTAAATCGTACGCCAGCGTGAGCTTCGGGTCTTCCAAGAATGGCGGTGGCGGGAGCGGGCGCCACAGCCAACTCCTCATGGGGTGGTGGTAGGCGAGCAGCTCGAAGCTGTACGGGCTGTTGGGGGCCATGTCCAGGACATAGACGTTGCCGACACTTACTAAAGAAAACATTTTTAGCAGCGGGTGAAATGACATTTCTAGATGCGGCACGAGACCCGCTCCTAGCTGTCGCTTTTAGAAATAGCGGTTTCTAGTTGTCCCCCCCCCTCCTTTTTTAATTTTGGCGATTTTTGGATAGTAACCCGAGGTTGCTTCGGTCGGGTTGTTGTAGCTGTCGGGAGGAAGAAGACGAGGTCGAGGCGACCCGCTCCTGGAAAGCCATTAACAAGTGCGGGTAACTGAGCTACAGTACCGCATGTTTTTGCTGGATCGGGCGGCGATTTCGCCCGCGCCTAAAAAAACGGGTCGCTCTTACAAATGTTTTTCTGTAGTAGTGCGGCGTGGTCACCGTCGTGCTGGTGGGGATGGAGATGGTGATGCATCGGTGTCCATGCTTGGGAGAGTTCATCGGCGGCCAACAACAAGAGCACAATGAGATGGGGATAAAATTAAAAAAAACATTGAAAAGACAATGACAAGTGGGACCCACTTGCAGTCACTCAAAGGGTAAGATGGACATTTCAGATGCCCGATCCCACATGTCAGGACTCCCTAACAGTGAAAATCTAACTGATCTTGAACGAAATGGCACACAAGACACGTAAGTTGAAGTCAGTGGCATACAGATGTAAACGAACTTTTCAGTGGCATACAGGTGAGGAGCAACTTTGTTAATGGCATACAGGTAAAACCCTCTTTGCATTTGAGTTGGAGGGCACGAGCTCACTGTGGAGTGTATACTACACACTGGAAGGACCAAGTTGCTAGTTGGGTTTCACTTGGGGGTCCTTGGTGAAAATTTGGTTACTTTTTAAATGAACCTGACTGAACTCCTGAGGAGGGATTGATAAAAAATTAGGGCATTTTGAAACATTTCCTAGTGTGTCATTCCATTATCAGCAAGAGGAAGATGTTTGCAAGATCTGCAGCATACTGAAATTAATTTGCATGTGATTCAGATATTCTTATTGGTTGGCCATTCCATTACCAACTTGACAAGAATATTCGTGTCCTAATCAACGGTATTAATAATCTCCTTATCTGAAACAGTCTTAAATTAATTTGTGTGTGATTTAGGTATTCTCATTTTTCAGGTACAAGGAACCCCAGAAACCCCAACGTGATGATATTGTGCGCTTGATTTTTTTTTAAAAGGACAAATATGATCTATCATCCATCCTTCATATATCTATCTATAAATAAAAGTGAACTTGAAGAATCAGAAATATCCACGGATGGTAGCATTGTAACAGTAAGAATTTCAACCAGGTGGATTCCTTATAAAAAAAAAACCAGTGCTTGGAATCACTAGTTTCCAGCACCTAAAGGCCAACAAACTAAGAACACAAATCTCTTGATGCTAAAAACCTTCCTACCACAACACAATTCGCCAATGACCAAGAAACCCACAGCTGAGAGTGTTTTTTCAGGCACTCGACGAAGCCACTCTTGGTCCCTCATCTATCGAGGCTGCTCCCGGTACTGCAGAAAAGCACAAAGTTTAAGAATAACATGACCTAGTTGCCCGAACATTTGCTTTAAAAAAAAAGGAAAACTAAGTAACTGGCTGATAAACAGTTAGCAGTGGCAGTAATTTACTATCTACAGCACTACCAGGTAACATCCACATTTGATCATTAATTAAGATAATTTGCTCTAGTAACTATCATCTTGCATATATTTTTATGTTGTCTCATGAGTCATGACACTGACAGATTGCAGTTAAGCACACTAGCACAGTAACGGATAAAACAATTGAAATAAAACAATTGAAAGATTGTCATGACAGACCGATTGCAGCTGGTGACTTATCATCAGTCTGTAACAGTTGAAATAAAACAATTGAAAGAAAAAACAATCTTTGGAATGTCTTGTCGATTTAAACAATGCTCAACATGTAGGTTATTGGAATAGCCTGAGAGGCTGTGATGTGATGTTCCTCATGATTTCACAAACCTATTAGCTTAGTCTCGATCACGAATAAGCACAACTTGCAACAATAGGTTAAAAATGCACATGGTGTACTGATGTAGTACAGTACCTGGGGTCAAGAACGTCATGTAGGGAAAAATATCGTAGGGAATGTCGCCAGTGGCATCATCACTGACATTGCAAACCTCTTTGATCTGGCTGGACTTCAAATTGATGGTGAAGAGTCTACCGCTGGTGTCCACAAGGAAGACACCAACGCCTTCCGCGAAGCCAACCACGTGAAGTGGGATCGAGAAGCCGATCGACGACATCAACAGGAAGAAGCTTCTTCTCGAGCTCAATGACTCTGGTTTCTGTCCAGTCCCCACCATGTCTAGCTTCCCTCGACCACCAGTAAAGCTTGTAACCCTCTACTGTGGCAAAACCCAACCGATGACCATCCTCTGTAGTTATGCACCAACTGCATTGTCCGGAGAATGCATCTGGTGGGTCGATCACACACATTTCCTCTGATGCCAAATCGTACCTGAGGAGGTGTTTGTTGGCAGTCCCAAACTTGAAGAAGAGCGAACCGCACACGAAGGCGCTCGCCGCCTCCATATCTAGAAAGGCGCCATGGTGCAGCAACAGTGAGGAGGCCGGCTGCCGCCACGCACCAGTCACTGATGAGTAGACGCAGGCAAACGTTAACGTCTGCCTGTGGTCACAGCAGACGATGACGACTTGGAAAGGCCCGCGGTGGCAGTCGAGGTGGTCGCAGGCTGCGTCGTCGGACTCGTCACAGCCGGCGGCGGCGCAGAGCACCGCCGCCGCGCTCCATCTGGGACGATGCTTCATCAGGTACTCGCCGCTAGGCGTGGGCAGCGTGGTTTCGTCGCCCGTGATTGGATCCCACACGGCGAACAGCTCTTCCCGTAAAGGCTCGCCCGGTCTCCTGCTGCCCATGCCGTGGAGGAGGACGCGGCCGTGGCGGGCGTCGATCACTTGCTGGAAGGGCTTGCTGTAGTCTACTCTTCCGTGGGACGACGACGGGCGGAAGGAGGAGGTCGGGACGAAGAGGAGGGACCCCTCGTCGCGGGTATTGTGGAGGAGGCCGAGCATGGGGGGCGTGCGGTGGAACTGGCGGAGCCGGCGGCCGAAGCCTGGACGGGAAACGATGCGGCACCAGCGCTTACAGACGATGGCGGCGCGGAGGAGGCTCGCCTGGTCGGCCGGCGGGGAGCGGAGGAGGATCGCCTCCACGAGCTCATCCGGCAGCGCCTCCATGACGATCGATTTGGCGGAGGTGCTACTTGAGGATTTGGACGATCTGCGGGGTTGGCTATCTTCTCCTCACGTGGCCTACCGGCACCGCCGGCAGGCTGCAGCGGCGCCGTGCTGCTTGGTCGGGGTCTTGGCGGCGGCGGAGCAGAGGTGGACGCGCTCTACTACCAGAGGGCCACCGCCTCCGTGCACTCCTCCGGTAGCCGGATGCACCGTCGGACCTGGCCGAGCGCTTGTGCCCGATCTGGCCAGTGTTCCGCTTGAATCACAGATCGAGCGGCTGAGCACCAACCGACGGATCCTCAGATGGTGTCGGGGTTTCTCCTTGCAAGTACCGGGCCTTACGGTGTAGGACGAAGCAACGGGCGTGCCCGCCGGCGACGAGGGGCTGGCGGAGACGGAGCTCGCGACCGCAGGAGGGCGGCGGCGTGGCTGGGACTTGGGGTAAATTACGAATGGGAGGAATGGAGATTCCGCCCCGAGCCTGTTCGCATTCGAGCCCATCGCGATCCGAAGCCATTTTGGCATTCTTTTTTTTTTTTGCTAATATAAAGAAGATTCTGGCATTCTGCCGTCGAGTCGCTGTCTCGTGGGGCCAACCACAACGGCAGTAGCACCACCTCGCCGCCGCGGGGGGCCGGGGTGCTATTCCGCGCGCGCTAGGACTTGGCGGCGGCCTAAAAGCGAAGGGAACAAAGGTCTTGTGTCTTTTTTTTAAAAAAAAAGGTATTGTGACACTGTCAGGTGGGGCTAAAGTTGCTTTATTCTTGAATGCGCTACTATGGGCAGGGGGGCCACGGATGGCGTCCCCAGACTGCAGGACTCGATGGTCACGCCGGAGTGTCAAACTTCCAAAAGTACCTTGGTCAACGCAAACAAATTCCAAATTAATTAAGTTGATCAAAGCTTTAAATCTGAATTGAATAAATCCAAGAACTGAATAAATTCGAAAGTTCATTAAGACGAGAAAAGAAGCCAGGAAGATAGCCTCGCATGTGTCAACAAACCCAAAATACATTTTTTTTCTTTTTTGAAAATGTGATCGGCATAGTTAAAACTTCGCTGGCAGTCAATGTATCTGTATCAACAAGAAGAAGACGAAGAAAGGTGCCGGTTGTGAGCATATTCACGTCCTCAATTCTTTTTCAACAAAGATAAATAGCCACATATTGTGAACATTTCACGTTGGATTCGAGCAGTACAGCTTCAGTGGTTCTCATTTTCCACAGAACCAATACAAGCAGGAATCCCAGAAACCCCGGCATGAGGATATTGGGCGCTTATAAAAGTTAAAAAGGACGACCGATCATCCAAAGCATCATTCATATCTACAAACAAAAGCAAACATGAAGCATCACAGCCGACATATCAAATATCCATGGATGATTCGTAGCATTGCAAGAACACATTATATAAGGCTATGCAGGAATTCCAACAATGAAGCGCAGCATAGTGCGCCATCACCAAAGGTTTTACAAAACACAAAAGTAGCTGATGCTTGGACTCACTAGTTCCCTCCCCTAAAGGCCAACAAACTAAAGACTCTACTAGTAATCTCCTGATGGTCCTGATCAAGAGCTTTCCCACCATAGAGCTTACACTGACACACTGTTAAATCCCTGTGGCACAGTTTCCTCTTGATCAAGAAATCCACAACCCAGCATCACCTTTTTGAAAAACACAAATTTTGAAAATAAAATGAGCTGGTTGCGATCAATGAACCTTGGTCAACGCACAATATAACAAAAAAGACATACCGTTAAGTAAAACAAATTCCAATTCAATTAAGGAGATCAAAGCGTTTATTTTTGAACTGCATAAAACCAAATAACGCCCAAAATACATAATCTTTTTTTTAAAAAAAAAGTGCTAGACACGCTCGGCAAAATTAAAACTTCGTTGGCAATCAAGGTATATCCTCAAGCACTGATGTCACCAACATTTCACGTGCCCAATATTTTCTTCAACAAAAATAGATAAAAATAGGCATCAAACTGTGAACATTTCACGTTGGAGTACTGAGGGGTTGGCGAGTACTTGAGCAGTACAGCTTCAGTGGTTCTCATTTTCCACAGAACCAATACAAGGAATCCCAGAAACTCCGACACAAAGATATTGGGCGCTTAAAGTTTTTAAGGACGTATCATCCAAGCATCCTTCATATGTACGAACAACAGCAACCATGAAGCATCGGGATGGTAGCATTGCAACAACACATTATAATGGTATGCAAGAAGTCCAAAGTGCAGCATATTGCGCCATCACCAGAGGATTTTAGATTACAAACAAAAAAGTAGCTGGTGATTGAACTCACCAGTTAAACCCCTGATGCTCAAGAGCTTGCCCACAATAGAGCTTACACTGACACACTGTTAAACCCCTGTGACAGTTTCCTCTTGATCAAGAAACCCACAAGGCCACAACTGAGCATCTTTTTTTTGTCAAGCACTTGATGCTGCTGCTCTTGATCCCTCACCTATAGCAGTCGCTCCTAATGCTGTAGAGAAAAACACAAATTTTGAAAATAAAATGAGTTGGTTCACTACGGGAGAAACAAAATTCCCCGAGTGTCCCTTGCTTCCCCGAGTGTCAAAAATCGGGCACTCGGGGAAGAAAATCTTCCCCGAGTGTTGCACTCGGGGAAGAGAGGCTTCCCCGAGTGCCGTAGAGTCCATGGCACTCGGGGAAGAGAGGCACCCAAAAAAGAAAATTTGCATTTGACGGCGGAGGTGAACGGAGCCGTATGGAAAAAATCTTCCCCGAATGCCTTCCCCCCTAGCACTCGGGGAAGCTAGCCTCTTCCCCGAGTGCCTCCACCTAGCACTCGGGGAAGGGTCTATTCCCCGAGTGCTAGGGAAAGGCACTCGGGGAACTAATTTTCTTTTTTTTTAGTTTTTTACCCCATTTTTTTTGTGAGGTTTTCCCACATTATTTAAAACTCCTTCCTCAAATTTGGGGTCATTTCGAATTTGTTAGGTATATTTTGTTAGTTTTTTTTCTTTTGTTGAATTTTTTTGCATACTTCAAATTTGAACTACAGGTGCATGAAATCATATAATTTGGTGATTCAAAAAATGATATTCATGATATTTGATGTATATTGAGGCCATATACAGGAACTCACATGAAATGTCGAGCATCTTATTGCCGTGACATGACTAACAACTTGCGGAAAAGGTATTTGTAAATTACATAAAATCCGAACGAAGTTCGTAAATCATGAAACTTGTTGTGGAGTCATGTTATAACATTTAGAGGTTGTGTGCAACAATTGAGAAGATTTCAAGTAAGTTGCGATGTCGGATGCCTAAAACCTAGACATCTCCACGTGTGATCAATGTGATAACACACACGGAGATGTCCGGGTTTTAGGCATCTGATGTCCCAACTTGCTCGAAATCTTCTCAATTCTTGCACACAACCTATAAATGTGATAACACGATGCCCCGACAAGTTTCGTGATATTCGGACTTCGTTCGGATTTTCTGTAATTTAGAAACACTTTTCCGGTAAGTTGTTCGTCATGTTACGACAACAAGATGCTCGACATTTCATATGAGTTCCTGCATAAGGCCTCAATATACACCAAATATCATGAATATCATTTTTTGAATCACCAATTTATATTATTTAATGCACCTGCAGTTCAATTTTGAAGTATGCAAAAAAAATCAACAAAATGAAAAAACTAACGAAATATAACAAAAAAATTCAAACTTAGCCCAAATTTGAGCAAGGAGCTTCAAATAATGTGGGAAGACCTCACAAAAAAATAAGGCAAAAAAGCAAAAAAATAAAAAATAAATTCCCTGAGTGCCTTTTCTGGCACTCGGGGAAGAAACCCTTCCCCGAGTGTCTGCGACGCGCCTCTCGGGGAAGAGATAAAAAAACAAACCTAACTAAAGGGCCCTGTGCCGGCCCATCAGCCAACACCGCAACCCTACCACTCCCGCGCCCCCTGTCCCCGCCGCCCCGCCCCCGCTCCCGCCGCCCGTCCGCCCCCGCCGCGCCGTCCCGCCCTCTCCCCCGCCGTCCCGCCCCGTCCCCGCCGGCTCGGCCCGGCGCCGTCCCGCCCCCGCCGCCCGTGCGGATCCGGCCACGCGAGGTGCGGATCCGGCCGAGGGGACCCCGGAGCGACGGGCAGGGGCGGCGCGGGAAGCGCTCCCGGTCGGTCATGGCCCTTCCGCGTGTCTCCGGCCCCTCCTTCTATTGGCGCTCCCGGTTCGTCACCTTCCTCGAGTGCGAGTGCGAGGACGCCGCCGCCGCCATGGACAACATGGACGGCGCCAAGCTGTTCAGACGTATTCTCACCGTCAACTACGCCTTCCCCGAGCACATCAAGGGAGGGGAGCAGGGATGGGCGCCCAATCAAGTAAGTCTGACGCCACTGCTCGATTTGCTTATTTTGGTTGACTGACTAACTTATTAGGGTAAGAACCGCCAACACTTAGTATTATTATACCTCTTGACAAAATCCTTGTGCTTGAACTCTTCCCAAATGCCAGCAAATTGTAGTTCCTTTGATCTGTGTTCCTGCAGCCACTACGGGAGGAGGAAAATTCCTCGATTCTGGCTTGTTCGTTTCAAATTCGATAGTTCATCTCAGTAGACCATTTCGAAAAGTGTAAGATGCATTATCATACACTATGACCTCTAATAAGTGGAGAAAAGTCAAATCAATATCTAAGTTTTCTTGTACAGAATTTGAACTTTTGTTACAAAGCTGAACAATTCTCAGCGTTGCATTACATAGTCATTGATTACAGCTCTCCTGCTTTCTGGTTCCAATAATGACAATTATCACTGTTTTATGGTTTTGGGGATAACAGCATGTGTTATCACTGATGTTTGAACCCTGCCTACTACTAAACTGCGTAATGTATGCTATCTGCTTTCCTTTCTTCTCATTGTTCTCATTCTTAAATGAAAGTTTCTTCACCTTTTATTTTCATTTCTAAGTGTAGGGCTTAATACCGATTGGCCTTTTTAGATATGGATCCCAGCAATACGAGCTTGTTATCACTAGTTATTAAATATGCTTCAGATCCCAGCAATACAAGCTTGTTATCCCCAAAACCTGAGTTCTACTAAGGTCACAACTTAATTACATAAGGTATATTACCTCCTCTCTTTCTCCTCAGCGCTCTTATTTTTTATTGCAAGTTTATTCAACCATTTGCCCCCATTCTAAGTGTAGTGCTTAATACTGCTTGTGGTTGGTCCTTTAAGATAGACACATGGGTATACAGTATGCAGAAGATCTCCTGCACATGCCATTTACAATTCAGGACATAAGTAGCCTGGCCATCACATGCCCCCTTCTCCATTGGCAGGTCTGTGTTTCTTTGACATGCCTCAATGCATAGCGTAAGACGATAGCTTGTTTACTGGAATGTTTGATTCTTTGGCATGCCTAGTCCATTCATAATTTAAGGTGATGGTGTAACTAGCTATATCCCACTGGTCTAAGTATAGATTCCACTAGCACACTGTTAAAACTGATTAACTAGTTTTGCATATGAAAACACATCACACTAGTAAGAATTGTCAGGCAGCTCGAAAACTGGCTGCATACTCAAACTTCAGGAGATACACAAAAATGCTCCGTGGTGTTTTTTTTCGTGTCTCCATCTTTTTTCTTTGCTAAAAGGCAGCTCTGAATCTTGTAGGATCAACTTTTGTGCAAGCAATGCAATTGAGAAAATTCTTACTTTAACCTGTCGGAGAGAGGCGGCTTTGGTTGTGGCAGCTGTCCGATTTATGCGGACTGTTATTGGCAGAAAGGTAAGAAATTAACCATGTTCCATGAAGGAGGTAGCATTGCAACATTCAAGGTTCATTTTCATATCGGTATAATAAATTTGGAAACCTTTGTTCTTCGGTTGCACTTTTTAAAGCTGATTGGTCCTCGAGTCCTGGGCTACAATTTTTTGGGACATATTGAAATGCTGTTGCAGGCTTGTAGATGCAGTCATGCAAATTTCCACAAGATCATTAGATTAGACATATTTGGACCTAGGTTTACATTACTCATAGCTTTTTTGAACAAAAAATAATCGACAAAGGTTGCCACCTTCTCAAAACCATTTGAATCTGATCCATCTTTCATCCAACAATTCCTATGTTGCTAAATTGCACTTCTACATAGGTTTGCACATGGCATTCAGATAAGTGGAACAATTCTCTTTTCCCTCTCTTGCAAACTGATAAAGCTCTGGCACTGTCTGTCACAGTACTCAATATTTTTTGAACCGTAACCAGTACCCCAATGTGAGAATTCAGCTCCCTACCTTGAGCTGGTCAGGAGCGAGCCATGCACACTGTTTTCTGACAAAATAAAGTAATGCATCTGTAACAAGTTGAACTTGTTGAAACCTATTATTGAGGCATTTGTTTAAAATGGCGATAGATACAACATGCTACACTATGGAGCAAGGTATCTCAATCTTCTGCAAATGCAGATGGATGTTCAGCTCACTCTTGCATCTAAGATTTATTTGGTAACTTTTGCTGCTTTACATTGATAATAAATTGACAAGAATTGCTTTCCATGAACTTATTTTTAGTTACGGAACTGTGAAGAACACTTTGTCAACTTGGGGAGCAGCAAGGTTGGGAGATCCCAGCACAACTGCTTGCACCACCACCACCACCACATCGTTGTGAGCCGCCCGCGGAGTCGTTTTTATGTATTGCACTTGTGAACTTGGAATAGTGTGTACTTTTGAATGTGTGGTTCGTAATATATTGTGGATTCCGGACATATTTGGTCGTTTGTGATTTATAAATGTGGTTTGTGATATATTGATTTGTGATATATATATATATATATATATAAAATACATATATATAACTTGTTGTTCACACGGAAAAGGGAAAAAACAAAAAAAGGTGGCTTCCCCGAGTGCTACGGCCAAGGCACTCGGGGAAGAGCTTTCTAAAATAAAAATACCGGAATTTCCCCGAGTGACTGGGCATGGGCACTCGGGGAAGAGGATTTTTTTTAAAAAAAATAAATTTCTTCCCCGAGTGTCCCCGAGTGCCTGGGCATGAGCACTCGGGGAAGAGGATTTTTTTAAAAAAAATAAATTTCTTCCCCGAGTGTTGCACTCGGGGAAGAGGATTAAAAAAAATTCAAATTAAACGGCGGACGGCACCGACGGTGTCAAATGTTCCCCGAGAGTAGGACGGCACTCGGGGAAGCCTTCCCCGAGTGCGCGATTTTCGGCACTCGGGGAAGCCCTCTTCACCGTGAAAGGTATCCCCGGTAGCTCTTTCCCGAGTGTTGCACTCGGGGAAGGCTTCCCCGTGTGTTTTGGGGCCTTCCCCGAGTGCATTTGGCACTCGGGGAAGCATGCTTCTCCCGTAGTGGTTGCTTTCAATGAACATTTTCTTCTAACCATACACAAAGCTGGGTCGCTGGCTAATTAAACAGGCAGAAGTAGCAACCATGATTTTTTTTCTCGATTCTAGAAAATGTTCGGGGCCAACTTTGATGAAGTTTTCAAATTAGTCTTTTGCATGGAATTTTAATTTCAAAAACGACAAAACCTTGGATGCTAAATTCAAGCAAAATGGGTTGTACTTGATTTATGACATCTATTTCAAAAACTTTGGATGTCCTGGGAGGGCCAGCGGCTCCCTGCCCCGGAGGTCGCACCTGTGAGGGCGAGCCGGCGGCTCCCTCCTCGCGGCGGCTCCCTCCTTGGCCTGGCCGGACTTCAAATCAATGGTAAACACCGCATCATCCATGCACACAGAACAGAAACCAATGCCACCCGCAAGGCCAGTCACACGAACTGAGGTTGGGAGGAGGTTATCAACGGGGAGCAGCTTTATGAGGTCAATGACTCTACATTTTGTCCACCCAGCGTCCATATCATGGCCAGACTCCCTCAACCACAATTGAAGTTTGGAATTCTCTGTTACGGCTAATCCCAGCCGACCATCCACTGTAGTTACGAGCACAACATATTGCCAAGTTATTGCAGGCGGTAGGTCGATCGCAGACATTCCCTGTGAGGCTAAATTGTACTTGAGGATGGTGCCGATCCAAACCATGAAGTAGAGTGAATCCTCCAGCAAGGCACTGGGGTTCCCAAAATCCAAGTATCCATGGTACTGCAACTGTGAGGAAACCGGTTGGCTCCATGAACCAGCCTCCGATGAGTAGACAGAGGCTTCAATCTGCTTGTGCTTGTTGTCAGTGGCAACGATGACAACCTTAAAAGGACCGCGGTGGCAGCCGAGGTGGTCGCAGGCGTCACCATTGGCGCAGAGCACCGCCGCGATCCAGCAGCGACGATACTCACTAGGAGTGGGCAGCTCCCTCAAGTCACCCTTGATTGGATCCCAAACAACAAGCCTGTCCACCACGGGCTCCCCCAATCTCGAGCCTAGAGCGTGGAGGAGAATGCGGCCGTGGCGGGCATGTTGAAATATTACGCAATTTTCAGATTAAAATCAGAATATAAATCATGACGAACTGAGCAACTAGATTAAGTATGTGTAGAAAACTCATATCACAGATCATAGCAACTAGTGTAAGCACGATTCGTACACTAGACAGATAAGGCAGATTGATCATGATGAACAAATAAAACCACATTAAGATGAGAGTGTACCCAAAGGCGGGGCGGTTGCCGGGGGCAACCGATGCGTCGTTATCCTCTGGATTAGCCATACTAATCGTGGGAGGACCTCAGTCGATGTAGTCGTACAATGTCGATGCAGGAAGATGTACGCAGTGTAGTCCTTCGAACGATCCCCAGGAAGTAGTCGTATAGTAGACCACCGAGAAGTAGATGAAGTAGTCGTTTGGGAGCAGTCGCGCGAAGAGCGCTTCCCAAAAACCTTATTCGGCTCCTCCCGGTGCAGGATCGCAAAGACGACGGTTCCGGAGACCTACTCGCTCGGTCGCAGGTGCACGCGAACGATCGGGCTGGAGTCTTGGCGGCGGCGGCGCAGCAGTAAGCAGAGGCAAAACTCTAGTTGTTGATTTGATACGTTTTAGCGTGATCGGTGGTCTACTTATATAGTCCGGGAAACCGACCTCGTGAAACAAAATCACGAGTAGGACTCTAAGTTGATTCCGTTTAGGACTCAGCAAACCAAAAGACCAAAACTAAAACTGCAAAAGGAGACCGCGCTCCTGCAAGGTGAGAAGCTGGATTTCGGCGGACCATTCACGCAGGTGCCGTGCGCCCGCGCCCTTCGCCCGGCGAGGCGAGCGAGCGAGCGCGTGTGAACTTCATTTCTCCTCCTCATACTAGTCTTTAGAAGATGAGAACAACTTCCATATATAAGTTGGTTCCCTCCACCTTCCACTAGCAAGGTGGCACTAAAGGATTCCACTACTCCCCTATGCACTCATGTGTATGGGCCTTTGGGATTTATTTAGGAATTTCAGAATTAATTGTTGGGGCAAGCCCACATAAAATTCCAACAGGGCATCCATCACGTGCCAGAAGGGCTGGTCTCCTCCGTGGGGCGGGCGGAAGGAGGAAGTTGGGAGGAAGCGGGTAGGCCTGCTAGTTGGGCGGGTCCAAATGGGGTTTTCGGGCGGGTACTGCTGTGGGGTTTGCTTGGACGGGTAAAAATGGGGTTCAATAGCTAACGGGTCGGGGCGGGTGGGGTCTAACGTATTTGCGGGGCGGGGCGGGTTGGTGTGGGTTTTAATGGAGGTATAAGAGCAACTCTAACAGTTTGACAAATTTTACTTGGCAAATCCTGTGTTTTGCCAACTTCTAAAAAGATATGCAAAGTAAAAAAAGAGTTCATCTCCAACAGTTTGGCATAATTCACTTGCCAAATCCAGATCTAATTTACATCAGGAATCCTGAGAGAAACAAAATTATGTTTATACCCTTCCACCTCTTGAAAACTTACATCAGGATCTCTCTCTATTCTTTATTTCTTTTTTTCACCCTCCCACCTACAGGGAAACGACGATGGCAACCACGCTTTACGCGCGCATATATGCGCGCGGGGAGGTGAGTTTTGCCAAGTTTCTATTTTTGCCAAGTTGGTTTGCCAAACTGTTGGAGAACAATTTTTCTTGTTTTGCCAAAATTAGATAGATGCCAAGTTGATTTATCAAATTGTTGGAGTTGCTGCGTGCGGAAGTCGCATCGTTCGCTCTCGCGAAACCGCAGAAGGGAAGTCACTGGCAGCCTACGTGGGTTACTTTTTGCTGAACTGCACTGTTTCTTGTTGACAGAAGAGAGCTGCTGTTGATGTACTGCTTCAGGGTTTCTGATCGGTTGTGCTACTACGGAGTAAGTACACTTGCATGGGAGTAAAAAAAAAATTTCACCCCAACAGTCTATTCTTTGAGTTGTTCATGTTTTATACCGTGTTAATCATGAACACAAGCTCATGCCATGTTATCGCATTCTCACTCCTTTATACCATGAATTTCTTGTTGAATTATGGAATTAAAATATGTCGAAAATTGCTTAGATATCTAACACTCCACTATTCAACTGTCACATCATCTCTATGCACGTGGATCAATGCCAAACTTTTCAATATTCAACGATCACATCTTTCTAAATTCAACCGAAATAAACTCCATATGACAATTTTCTACTATTCACCGGTACAGTACGTGAATCATGTACATCGGTACAGCACGTGAAAAGTGGCATTACGATTCCTGCGCAGCATTATTATGACCTGGTTCACCAATGGGAGAACCGACATGGTCTGTGCTTGACTGCTTATGAAAAAATCTTTGATTAGTATCACGCAGTCTGCACAGGGCACAGGCACACCATACAAAAGTCCATGGATTTAACTCACTGCTGCGGGTAGATTGTAAAAAAAACCCACCGCGGGTTGTCTTGGGTACAAAAAGCACCAATGGGGTGGGGCGGGGCGGGTGATTAGATTTTTATTTTGAGGCGGGGTGGGTTTCCTGTGGTGGCTCAGAGCATCTCCAAGAGCATGTGAAAATGTTCCTCAATACTTGTTTTTGGGGAAATGAGAAAAAATCAGCTCCAACAGATCTCTAAAACATCTCCCAATCTTTTAGCGATGCTAAAAGGAAGAGTTTTGTCGCGCGTATTTACGCGGCCTAGACCTGAGCATTTCACGGGCCGGGCCGGGTTCGGGCCGGGCCGAAAAAAATTCGGTTTTTTCGGGCCGAGAAAATCCTGCCCATGACCGTCCCATGGGACGTGTCGGGCCTCAGTTTTCGGGCCGGGCTCGGGCCGGGCCCGGGCTTGGGCGGGCCGCCCGCGTATTTTACACTGTAAAATAGCTAAAAACAGCATGTCGGGCTGGGCTCGGGCCAAGATTTTTTTTCGCGGGCTTCAAGATCTCTGCCCACGCCCGTCCAGTAAGGTCCGTGGGCGGGCCTGGCGCGGGCCGGGCCCGGGCCGGGCCAGCGGGCCGGGCCGGGCCAAAAATGCTCAGGTATAACGCGGCCCGCTTCCTTCCCCAATCCCATCTACGTGACTGCTTCCCTCGCCGAATCCTCCACACCGCGCCAAATCCTCCCCCATGCGTGCAAGAAAGGCCTGGTCGGGGAAGCCTCTGGCGGCGGCTGCCCAAGGAGCGACACCGGCGACAGGGATAGTGCAGCAGCAGGAGGAGGGGAGACTACGGTGGCAGCAGGGACTATTTTACTTTACCTTTGTTTCAAACAATAATGATGGCAAGATTCCTATGCCGCTGAAATATTTCCTGGGAGGCATGTGCGTGCGTGCGTGACGGTCTGCAGGCGGCGGCGCTCGATCAAGATCACGATGGTGCGGGCAGTGGCGTGAGGAGCAGTCTGACTAATGGGTCTATCCATGATGATGTGGCCCGTTTTGAAATATTGGGAGTCAGTGATTAGCAATCTGCTGTGAGCTGATATAGTTTTGGAGAAACAAAAAATTTTAGCGGCTCCCAATACATAGTTTTAGAGGGGGAATTTTTAGCATACTCTTGGAGATGCTCTCTCATTAGCGATGGGTTGGGGTGGGTGAGGGGCGGGTCTGGCCCCATTAGCAGGCCTAGAAGCGGGCCATCTTCTGGTTGGTGTGGGCGTGGCATAGGAGGCCGAGCATGGGGGGTGTGCGGTGGAATTGGCGGAACCTGCGGCGGAAGCCCCCACCGGCGACGAGGCGGCACCAGGACTTGCAGACGAGGGCGGCGTGGAGGAGGCTTGCCGGGTCAGCGGGTGGGAAGCGGAGGAGGATCTCCTCCACGATCTCATACGGCATAGGCGGCGGAGGGCGTGGCGGGAGCTCCATGGCGAGGGGTTGGCCGGGCACCGGCGGGTGATTGGGCGAGGGTTCGGTCCGAGGAGTGGAAGCTAGAGACTCACTCAGCGGGGGTGGGGGAGATCCGGTCCTCACGTGGCCTACCAGCGCTGCTCGAGGGGCATGGCGGAGGTGCTTGGTCGGACCCCTGGCGGCGGCGGCGGCTGGGGAAAGTGAAGGATGGGTCTAGTGACACTGTCAGGTGGGGCCACAGTAAATGCACGCCGCACGCTTGCCATTTCATGGCAGGCAGGTCGCAGTAAAAACAATGTAAAACCGGCCCATGGGCTCATTGATCTTGACGAATCTGGGAATGGCAGCAAGAATCACCAATGAAATGATGACGTTCTAAAAGAAATTTCCAATTATAGGATCAAAGCTTTTATTTATATCTGAACTGAACAAATCCAAACAACGCTATTCGCAAACAAAAAAAATATATATATACAAAAACAACGACTGGTTCGAAAGTTCATTGAAACAATAAAAGCAGCCAGCAAAGTAGCCTCTCAACATGCTACTAACTACCTCCTACCTGTGCAATTCCAAGCACACTTTTCCTTATAAAAAAAACAATTCCAAGCACATGATCTAATCTAATGGCCACCCTTACATAATGATGTGATGCACATCTTGATATTTACAGCCCTCACACTTTGTGATAAAAAAAAATGCCGTTATACATTCGGAGTACAAGCTATTTTCAGTGTTCCTTGAACCTATATCCCATCCACCCAGCAAACGAATAATGCTGTCAGGTGGAGAAACGGAGAAAAGCAACAACTGCATGCACTGCCATGAAAAGTAGGTGCCAATAATTGTGAACATTTCACGTGCTCCATTTTTATCACATAGATATTTACTCATGATGGAAATCATATATTCATTCCAGGACTGCAAGCATGAAGCTCAAGAGTACATGTAGAACAGAGTACGGCACACAAGCCAAATAGCTAATCGATATAAACAGAGTATACAACCCCCTGAAGACTACCCTTATCCTCACAATACTAAAGGGTTGCCCAATCATGAAGCTTACCGTACTCAGCACTACCGTTAGTCCAATACCCATTTTACCCTCTGAACGAGGAACCTGGCAGCCTGCAATTGGGAAGAGAGGTCAACTAGGCCAAGATCGACAAGCTCAAAAGAACTTGAGAGAGATGACAAAGCTAACACCTTAAGGCCAAATCTCCTGAATCCTGATGCTCTAGAGCTGCATCACCATAAAGCTTGCATTATTCACCGTATGACACATTACCCTTTGACCAAGAAATTAACCCACACAACTGAGCATCATGTGCTTGTCAAGCACTTGGTGCAGCCGGTCCCTCACAGGCAGAGGTTGCTCCCAGGTCTGCAGAAATACACAAGAATTTGAAAATATCATTAGCAGGTCGCCTACAATGAATATTCGCTTATAACCAAACACAGTCGGGCAGATATCAAGATGTATGCAGACATTCAGGCGTTAAGAACATGCAGATATATCAAGACATGTGCGAACATTCATGCATTCAGAGCTTTTGGACAGCATGAGATGCAAACAGTGATGTTCAGAATTCAAGTGCCTACCGGCTGCAGCTATACAAACTGAGATAAATGTTTCTTCAGTTCCATCGATTTGTCAAAAAGTGGGATGAGCCGGAACGCACGCTCAGGTACCATTGCTCAGGTGAAACTAAACCAATTTGGAATCAAGGCACATGTCAAACTTAAATTGATTTCATACATTCGGAGGAAGACCTGCCGATCATGATCTGTAAGACAGTAATCAAGAACATAAACTGGAACATAGGCCATCGATTCAAAATCACGACGGTTTTAGCAGGTGGAATCATAGGCAACCATTGAATTCACATGGATTGTAGTCACACATCAAGTTCCAAGTAGCAAAGAGTTGAAAAGTAACTTCGACTCTGATATTAAATGGTTGGAATCATGATTAAGGAAATTTTCATATCATGAATGATATGGCAAATATTAATGGACCTGCAGTTACATATATTGCCCTATTGTACTTTCGGGCCACAAATTCTTATGGCTCGACTAAAGAATGGTCCTACTGTGCTAGCTGCATCACTGAAAGTACAATGTTTCTCCAGCTCTAAATGAGCAGCATGGGGATAATGCATGATCCAACTATATCTGAAAAAACTGAACCACATAAATTAAGCCCTCCACCGCTATCACCCTGCAGCAATGCTGCAGCTGAAGAACACAGAGATGATTCTCTAATGGACACAGAACGTGAAAGACAATGCGATTTACGTACTGTCCTGTCAGTTCCCTCAAGCAGCTACCTTCTCACCCATTCCTTGTGCTTTCTAATGCAAGTGAACTACTGAAAATCAGATGAATGCATCAAACAGGAGAAACATGGGGACCATTCTTCAAATTGGTCTGGAATTTTTCTGCTACGCTTACATTGTGACATTCCACTTTCATAAACAAGTTCCTGATAACAACTAAGCAAAGCTCAGCACATTGTTCCTGATAACAACTAAGCAAAGCTGAACTCATTGTTCCTAATAAAAACTAAGCAAAGACAAAGACATTGTGACTGACCACAACTAAAGCAAAGCCGAACACATTGCTCATGGTTCATGAATAAGCACAACTGTAATGGATAGAAGAGATATATGACTAGAAAGCTAGTACCTGGGCTGTAGAAGCTCGTGTAGGGGAAAATGCCACGGCTGCTAATGACCTTGCGATTGCATACCTTCTTGACCTGTCTTGTCTTTACATCAATGGTGTAGAGGCCATCCTTGGTATGCACCAAAAAGACACCAGTGCCATCAGCAGAGGCAACCACATCAGGTGACGTTAAGAGGGCACGAGCAGGTAGCAACTTCTCAAGCTCAATGACTCTGCTTTGTGTCCACCCAGAATCTCCTTCACTGCGAGCTCCTCTCGACCACAAGTAAAGTTTGTACTCCTCTGCCACTGCGAAACCCAGTTAACCACCCTCTGTAGTTGTGAGCACAATGTGCCGATCGCTGAAATGTAGAGGTGGGCGGATCATGGACATTTCCAGTGTGGCCAAATCGAACTTGAGGAGGTTGGCGTCAGAGTCAAACGTGAAGTAGAGTGCATTCTCCACCAGGGCACTAGACACCACAAATCTGAAAATGTCACGAGGGAGCTGCAATTGCGAGGCCAGGATGCTCCATGTAGAAGACTCCGATGAGTAGACATAGGCATGGAGCTGCGTGAAGCCGCTGGTTCCGATGGCGACGACCTGAAAAGGTCCACGGTGACGGTGGCAGTCAAGGTGGTAGCAGGCGTCACCAACAGAGCAGAGCACCGCCGCGCTCCAGATAAGAGGTCGAAGGCATTCCGGAAGCAGGGGTAGCTCCCTGACCTCGTCCGTGACTACATCCCATATGGCAAGCGCACGACTAAGGGGGCCTTTCGACATGTCCACGCAGTGGAGGAGGACGCGGCCGTGGCGGGCGTCCATGATGCGCCGATCGCGCATGGCGGCGCGGGGAGGGCGGAACCAGGAGGTGGTGGGGACGAAATGGGCGAAATCCGGGAAGGAGGCGTTCCAGTCCTCACCTCCGAAAGTGCAGAGGAAGCCCAGCATGGGGGGCGTGCGGTGGAACTCGCGGAAGCGGCGGCGGAAGCGAGGCGCGGAGACGATGCGGTGCCATTCCTTGCGGACGAGCGCGGCGCGGACGAGGCTCGCCGGATCCGCCGGCGGGAAACGGAGGAGGACCTGCTCCACCAGCTCGTCCGGCAGCGGCGGCGGAGGGCGTGCCGGCGGCTCGGGCAACGGGGTGGAGGTCCGGTCCATCTGCTCAGCAAGAGGGTGCGGGGGCGGCGGCGGCGGCCCGGCCGGCTGGCGGCGGCGGATCTAGGGTTTGGTCCGATTGGGGAATCACTCGAGGGGGAGGCAGGTAACAAGCGAAGTGAGCGATGATTCGACGAAAGTGAGTGACAGGCTGGCTGAACCAGGCTCAGGGGAGGGCTCTGGCAGGTGGGGCCAGGAAATCAGCGAGAGTAACTTCCCGGCAGGCTGCAGCGACCTTCCCTTGCCAGAAAACAGGACGCGCATCCAGGCGATCATCTGTTGATCTGAACCTGACTAGGGTCGATTTCTTTTGGATAAAACATGTTAGCAATGTAGTACTCCCTCCGTCCCAGTTTATATGCACTTCTGAGGTTCAATTTTTTTTCCCAAATTAACCGCATCTGATGGTGTGTGCATTTGCCGAGGGAGGTCCAGCTGTATCCCCGCCGTACTTCGTGGCTCCATTTGCTAATTAAAAAAAGAAACACATCGGCCTCCCTACATCTAGCAACGCTAGTACTAACGCCACGCGTCTGAACAACAGCTTCAAGGCCTACTCCTACGAGATTCCAGTTTCTTCCACACTCTCGTCTTGCTGATCACTTGTACTGTTGCCGTACCGCTAGAATGTTCTAAGCTGTTAACTGCTACTATGACATAGGGGTATTATCATCATTTTCTTCGAGTACTAAGTTCCTCTTTCAAATTCTACAAATGCATTTAAAGTGTACTCCCTCCGTCTTAAAATATCTGCATTTTTAGGAATGAGCACGACTACCAAGGTAAGTGGGAAATTACCAAAATGCTCCTACTGATGTCAGCTAATGGTAGGCCGTGCAGAGGCAGGAATGAAAGGTTTGGCTAGAAGTCTCCAGAATCTGCATAGAGGATCGAATTTTTCAACCAACAGAAGCATACCATCACTACACTCATCCAACGAAAGAGTAAATAAAATATTAGCATTCTCCAGTGTACTACTGCTCTGTTTCCTGCTCTGTTGCGCACGTCCAGGTCCAGCAGATTGAGCCGTTCAGGGCTACGTGATCGTTTAATTCGGGACAAATTTTGAACTCCAGATGTGCAATTAAACTGGGACTGAGGGAGTAGAATAATTCAGGTGTGGGCTGATGCCCAATACAAGGTCTGACCATTGATACAAAACTCTGAATTGAGAGGCTCTGAATTCTCATCATTGTTGACGCCGTGTCACGGATGAAACTGAACTGCAGTCTGGCAATTGTAGGTGCAGCCTCCACGGCTGGTTGGTGGCTGCGTCCCACACGATGAGCTCCTTCTCCAGGCTAGTCTCTACTCCTAAAAAGTATGAAGTTGAGACAAAAATTTGGTCAACCTTTTTCGCCAGGCGAACGCGCGTCGCCCCTCCCACGTGCGAGTTCACCCCGCGCGTCCGCCCTCCCCTGCCCCCCGCACACCACGTGCATTCACCTCTCCCCCAACCCGCGGCAGCCGCGCCTTTCTCCGATCCGCGTCGCCCTCCCCCAATCCCGCGGCCTCCGTCCTCACGCCGCCATCGCGCTGCCGTTGCCCGTCCGCACCCTGAGCGCCCTCCCATCCTCATGCCGCCGCCGCGCCCCCAACCGCGCCCTCTCGGTCCCTGCTTTCGCATCCACCCTCACGCCGCCGTCGTGGCCGCCTCTCGCATCTGCGCCCCGCCTCCCGCAACCGCACCCTCCCGTCCCTGCATCACGCCGCCGCTGCCGTCCCCGCCGTCGTCCTCCAATCGACGCCATCATCGCCGCCGCCGCTGACCACGTCGCCGCCGCCACCATCGACCACGCCATCCCCGCCGTGGTCCTCCAATCCCCCGCCATCACCTGCGCCACCGGGGTCTGCTTCTACGCTAAATAAGATGCTTCTATACCATCTCCCTCGAGCACTCCTCGTCGCCTCCCTCATTCAACCGCACGCATCAAGTGAGTTGATGCTTGTTGCATTGATCTGCACACCGCCTCCCCATTCACCCTTAAGGAATAATCGAGGTAGGATGATGCTATTTAATCTGTAGCCCTATTCAGAGATCAAAATGCTGTGAGTTCTTGCTGGATTTGAGTATAAGATTATTATGGCCATTTAACTTTCTTCCTTCTATCCATCTTGCGCACGTGCAAACCCTACATAATTTCCTTTCTTCGGCTGTTTTATGTGTTACTTCTTCATTTCAGAGCATGCAAATGAAATGAAATTTGCAAGTGCAGTTTCAACGCTCCTTTCCTCTGCATTTGAAGTGTCGAGCAGGGTGACACAGTGCAGATTGATTTTTTATCGATGTGGAGTTCAAGCATCCCATTTCAGTTGATATACGTGGAGTAACTTGACTGATGGTGTCGTGGCATATAATTAAGAAAGTGAGGAAAGGTATACCCCCTGATGCACAGAGGCCAAAAACAAGAATAGATGCATCTTGATTTCAGCTACTTTCTATTGATAATGTGAAGGGCTCCTTGATCTGTGCCACAGTAGTAAAAAGGAAGTCATCCCATTTTGTTCTTTTATTGATCCATGTTAGATGTCAGATTTCATTATCTGTTTAGCAAAGAAAATTGATTTGCATCACAATTTAACACATTCATTTTTTATTCAGGCGGTATATGCAAGTCAGTAGGATATCATCTTAAGGTCCCCAAGTATATTGTGTGCCTTTGCTGATTCTCAAGATCTGATTCTCAAGAAAATGTGCACTTTTAGGATGTGGTTCTCCAGTACTTGGCATTTGGTAGATTTGACACTGAGGTAGCCTTTGATCCTCCGATCCACATGGATGGCAGCCACCTATGTTCTATTGTATGTAGGAATTTTTTTTCTCACATTTGGGATTCTGCTCTAGATAGCCTCGTAGCAATGTGTATGGTTACTTATGCTGAATTCTTTATTTTTTTTGTTTGCTCTGCCTATTTGCTATTTAAGTGTGAAATAATTTTGGGTGCAGCAGCAACAACATCCTACTTTACTTTCATCCGGTTGGTCACAACAACATTCTACTTTAATTTTGGTTGCAGTAACTTACAGTTTTGTTATTGTTTTTTATAACTGAATTGGATCTGTTCTGGGATTTACCAAATAACAAGCACGGATTTTTTTTTACGGTCAAGGGGGGGGGGGAGTCTCCCCACCTAAATATATCGCAGGGCTTTTTCACAGCAAGCCAAATGCCAGTACATTGGATACATTGAGGTTTTTAGGGAAAAAAGGGGGGTCCAGGGTATGCTAAAGGTTTACATTGAACAAAACGTAGAGCACCAGACATCAACAAGTGCACGGTCCACCACCGGCCATCTTTGGCACCACAGCCGCGCTTCCTGTTTGCAGACCACCCAGAACCGCGCGATGGAGGGCGGCACACCGTTGAAGACGAGGTCGTTCCTCTGCTTCCATAGTAGCCAGCACACCAGGAGGATGTAGACATGAAAGTGTTTGCTCGGTAACGCCCCTGGGTGTGGGACTTCCCACAGCCGGGAGACGCTGCGCCCATCTGTGTTGATCCCGAGGGCAGACCAAACAGCGGCCGCAGCGGGACAGGCGAAGAAGAGGTGGTCGCAGGTTTTAGCCTCTTGATCACACAACTCGCAGCACGCGTCGTCGACAACGTTTTTCAGCAGTAGGTTCACCTTGCACTGCACTCTCTCCTGGACCAGGAGCCATGCAAAGAACTGGATCCGCGGCAGCGCGCGGTTCTGCCAGATGAAACCGGCGAAGTCACTTGGGGGGCGCCGGTGACCTGCATCAGGTTCCGGTAGATGGGGCCGGCACGCATCGTGGCGTCCTAGGCGACGAGGGGGGGATGACCGCCGGTCGTCACCCGAAGTGAGCTGAACATCCGAAAGGAGGGGCGAGAGTTTGGAAAGCTCTTCGCGCGCACCAGCCGTCAGACGCGGCATGAGGTGTTCCCGGACCCCGTCGCGCAGCACCACTGCCACCGAGACCTCCGAGCTGACGGCGTGGCTGTGAAGTAGAGGGAACACATCCCTCAGCCGCCCACAGTCCAGCCAGCGGTCCTCCCAGAAGCAGGTCGAGTTCCGCTTCTTCACCTCGCAGGCAGTGACGGCGCGGTATAGAGGTAGCAGCTCCGCCAGGTCTCTCCAATGCGGACCCGCGACGTCGCCGACAAGAGTAGCGAGATCAATACACTCCCTCACCCACCGCGCCCACGCCGAGTCGCCAGGGTTGTGCAGGCAGTGCAAGAGTTTGAGCAGAAGACACTTGTTCTCCGCGGCGATGTCCTTGATCCCCAAACCACCTTGAGCGTTCTCTTGGCAAACCTTCTCCCAGGCGACTAGGCACCGCACGCCATGCACTCGGTCCTCCCCAGACCAAAGGAACGCACGCCGCCGGCGATCCATCGCGTCCAGGACCCCCTGTGGGAGTTGCGTCACAGACATTGTGTAGATCAGCTGGCTGTCCAGCACTGAGTTCACCAGCACCGCCCGGCCCATGGGATTCAGAAGGGACGCCTGCCACCCCCCAAGATACCTGTCCGTTTTGCAGATCAGCGGAGCGAAAGCTGCCAGGCGCAGTTTGGCATATGACAGGGGGAGGCCGAGATAAGTTTGAGGGAAGCTCCCGACCTGACAGTGGAGAATCCCCTGGAGCCCCGACACAGTCGCCGGGTCGGTGTGCATCGGGACCATAGTGCTCTTGTCGAAGTTGATTTTCAGCCCAGTTGCCGCGGAATACTGATCGAGAACGCCCTTGAGTAGCTCCACGTCCCGCTGCTCTGCCCGGACAAGAATCAATGTGTCATCGGCATATTGGAGAACGAGGCACTGCAAATCAGGTGCCGCGGGGTACCGGATGCCTGCGCACTGCTTGATCATTTGCTGGAGAACATCGGCCACCAAAAGGAACAGATAGGGGGACAGGGGACCCCCCTGACGAAGACCTCGCTTGCACCCGAACCAGGGCCCAGGAGACCCATTGACGAGGACGGCGAGCTTAGTAGAGGTGAGGATGCGATCGATCCAAAGGCACCATCGCTGAGGGAACCCCCGCGCAGCCATGACCGCCGCCAGACTGCCCCAATCCACAGAATCAAAGGCCTTGGCAAAGTCCAATTTCAGCACAAGAGTGGGGAGCTTCCGGTGATTGCAGCACTGGACCAACTCCATGGCATAGACGAAATTCTCGGATATAGACCTCCCACGGATGAAGCCCGTCTGATCAACATTAATTAGGTTTGGGATCTCCTTCTGGAGCCTTGTAGTGAGCATTTTCGACGCAATTTTTAGGGAGCAATTCTGAAGGCAGATCGGTCTGTAGTCGCCGGGGCACCGCGCCGCGCCATGTTTCGGCAGCATGACGATGAAGGAGCGATTGAGCCGCTCGAGGTCCGCTGTGCCCTGATAGAATTCCGTAGCAAAATCCATCACGGTGCCAGCAACCGTCGGCCACGCGGAAACGTAGAAGCCAGGCCTGAATCCATCCGGACCGGGCGAGCTGTTGCGATCCATGGCCTGTACCGCAGCCTTGGCCTCCGCCTCGGAGAAGGGGGCGACCAGGCGATCCAGGTTCACCTCGGCGGCCCCTTCGTAAAGCGCCGCCACGTCAAGGCGAACAGTGGGCACTGTGGCCCCCAGGAGAGAGCGTAGGTGCGCCGTGAGAGCTTTGGCCTTGGCGTCGTGCGACGAGAGGAGGACCCCATCAATCTCCAGCTCCCGGATCTGGTTACGCCGCAAGCGCTGGCTGGCGTGCGCGTGGAAGAAGCCAGTGTTGGCGTCCCCCTCACGGATGGCGCGATGCTTGCCGCGTTGTTTCCAGTACGCCGCCCGCTCGCGCAGGGAGACGGCCAGGCGATCTCGGCATTCTTGACGCAAAGCAATTTCTCCTGCAGAGAGAACGCGAGTTTCTTCGAGCACATCAAACAAGTAAATAGCGAATTTGCAATTGAGGTGGAGGGATGGGGGTGCACGCTTACTCCGTGCGCAGACCTTCGACGCACCGCGGACCGCTTTGAGTGACCCAACCAGAGCAGCAGCCGCATCGCGGGCGCCCGCCGCATGCCAGGCGGGGAGAACGGTGGGGAGGAAATCTCTGTGTTTTAGCCACCCGTTTTCGAAGCAGAAGATGTTCGGTTTTGGGATAGAAGTGGAGAGGGATAGGAGGATAGGGGTGTGGTCAGAGGTGGGTTTCGGCAGCGACGTCAGGGACGAATTGGGGAACGCCGCGACAATGGGAGTGTTGAGAAGAACTCTATCCAGCCGGGTGAGGGTGGGGGAGTTTTGGTGGTTTGACCAGGTGAAGAGACGGTCGAGGAGAGGCAGATCAATCAACCCCAGCGAGTGGATGGAGTCGTTGAAGGCATCAGCGAGATGCTGGTGGACATTGCCATTGCTGTTCTCATCAGCCCCACGGGTGAGGTTGAAATCACCAGCGAGCACCCAGCAGTCAGGGATGTGGCTGGCGACCTCGGCCAAATCCTCCAGGAACACAAGCGAGTCACGGTGGTCAGCCGGTGCATACACGTTAGTGAGGGCAAACGAAATGTCAGACGCCGTAGAGGTGAAGAAAGTAGTAAGGGTGCGCTGACGGTGGATGAACGAAATCATACTAAGAACGCGGGCATTCCAAGCGGTCAGCAACCCCCCATGGGATCCGTCCGCATCAACGCAGGAAAAGTCAGTAAGATGGGGAGGGAGAAAAGAACGAGCTTTCGCCATGTCAGTGCACGCCAGCTTCGTTTCCTGGATGCAGGCAACGTCCAAGCGAGCGGAGACAAGAGTGTCCCGGACGGTTTTGCATTTGTCAGAGTCCCCAAGACCGCGGACATTCCAGGAGACGATCGAGTAAGGAATGGTGTTAGCATTCATTAAAACGTGGAGATCACCTGGTTACAGACCAGAGCGGCGGCCATGGCGGTGTCGCTCGCAATCCCCCCGGGGGGCCAACAACAACCAACGACAGAGACACGACATAGAAGTTTTGGGTGAGAAGCACCACGAGCACTACGCAAACTGACAAAACTGAAACAAGAGCAAAAGCAACAAAGAAGCGCGCCACTACTGACAGGAGACAGCAAAGCAGGCAGCGCACGGACGCCGGGGTGGGCGATCATTTCCCACGGCCGAGCACCGCATCCAGAGCGCGAGTGGTGGCGCCCCCAATCACCAGCGCCCGGTCCAGCGCCTGGGCGGCGGCCGCGCCAAGCCCGATGGCGTCGGAGAGCTTGACAAGATCCTCACCATTGATAGGCTTCTTGGTCTTCTGGAGGAGTTTCTTTTTCTCGACGTGGAGCTGAACGGGTTTGGAGCAGAGCGCTAGATTGTTCTTCAGCGCCTTCAGTTGCTGCGCCTTGTCCTCAGCGTTGATGAACTTCCCCCCGTCCCTGGCGGTGATCCGCCCCCTGTTCCTGGTCCCGACACCGCCCCCAGCCGTGGCACGGCGGCACATACGTCGCACCGGCGGCTGAGAGGCAGAGCGCGGCAGGGGAGGAGAGGGAGCGTCGACGGGCTCCGGCGGGGCGGCGGGGTGCCAGGTCAGGAGGAGGACCGGCGTGACGGAACAAGCGCGCGGGGGCGACGCCGGGTCCGAGAGCTGGACCAAGACCGGGAGTGCCGGCAGGGGGACAACGGATAAGCGTTGCGGAACCCGTGACACAGGATAGTGGCACCGAGGAAGGCGCCGGGGTGGAGCTGGTGCTGACGAGGAGGCTGATCCTGAGGCAGAGGAGGAGGGGGCGGCGCTAGGCCCTGCCCAGGGGGCGGGGTGTCGAGGAAGTGCGGCGGAGCCGAGGCGTGCGGTAGGGGGGAGGGGGCCCGAAAAACGGGATCCAGTCCCCCGCCGCGTCGAACTGCTCCGCAAGCGGCCAGAACACCGTCGGATCCTGGCGCAGCACGATGCCGCGCCCACTGCGCGTGTGGACCCCAACACGGTTGGGGACGTGGGGGTGGCAGAGCGTGATGACGAAACGGAGACACGAGCGGTCATCCCCCGGGATGCACTGGGGGTCAATCTCCATGACGTCCCCCACGCAGGTGAAGATCTTGCGGACTTTGGGGGCAGTCCAGTGCTCCTCCGGGAAGTTCCAGACGACGACGTGGGCGAGCCATGCTAGTTTGCAGACGAAACGATCGTTGGTGTCCTTAACCCGCTGGAGTTTGACGACGTCCCCACGGTGGTGCACCGGCTGCACCGCCATGGCCGCCTCACGATCAGAGGCAGACTCGAACTCCATGAGGGTGACCCCACGGGAGGAGGGGCGCAGCCGGAACCGCAGAGCGGGCGCGACACTGAGGAACGCGGAGCGAATGCAGGGCGCGGGGATCGCCGCCGCGATGGCCGGCTCGAGCTCCACGAAGGCAAAGAGCGTCGCGCGGCCCCAGTCGCCCTCATCAACCCAGACCTGAACGTAGTCCGGGCCCTCAGCCGCGAGGTCATCACTCTCCACCGACTCCTCCTCCTCGCTATCATCTGGAGTCGGGTCCTCCCCCGACGAGTTGTCACCCCCCGCGGGCTGTGGCTCCGGCGGCGGGGAGGGAGGGGACCGCGCCCCACGAACGTTGGGTCCGGTGCGGCCGACGTCGGGTGGTGAGGCCGCACCAACCATGCGGATGTCGCGAGCCTGGGGGATGGCGCGGCGCGGGTGAGCATCGGCGGGCTCCCGGAACAGATCGCCCAGGAAGAAGGGGCCTTCCTCGCCGGGAGCCGCCACTGGCGACGCAGTCGGCTGCGCAGCAGGCGCTGGAATAGCCGGCGGAGCGGCGGGTTCTCGAGCAGGAGGAGCTTGGAACCCCACGGCGGGGGCAGAGCTGGAGGACGGGATCATGTGGAGCGAGTCGAACGCGGAGGTGAAAGGCGGTAGGTTTAGCGGCGTGGGAGGCGGGGTTGGCGTGGCGGAGGGGGGAGGAGCGGAGGGAGAAAGGCACAGCAGCGACGGGGGCGCGCGAGGCAGGGAGCGGGATGGTGGGACGGTGGCGGGGGTGGTAGGGGGTTTGCTCACAGGGGAGCACCATGGTGCAAGCGTAGCTCCGGTGGCCGGTGCCGCGGCAGGTGCGGTAGCGGACAGGCTCACGACAGTCCCTGACCTGGTGATCGCTAGAGAGGCACCGGAAGCAGGCGTCTGGGTGAGGAGTAATGGGGGGAGACGGGGTGGCTGAAAGGATCTTGTGATGCCTAGAGGGGGGTGAATAGGATCACTTAAAATTCCTGAAAAACTTAGCAGCGGATCAGAGGCCGGATGATCCGACCTTGAGGTCGGATGATCCAACAATAGGAAAGATTTTAAGCGAAATACAAGGTAAAAACTGAAACTAACAAATACACTTGAATCAAAAGGTTAGAATAGATGCTAAGAGCCTCCTGCAACCAAAGATATGTCAAGCTACCACACAAATATATAGATCGATCCAAAACAAGCTTCTAGGGTTAGAGAAAAGAGATGAACTCAAAGTAAACAAGAGACAAGCGATTTAATCCGAAGTTCACCTCCACAAAGGAAGCTACGTCTCCGTTGAGGTTCCCACAAAGGGAGGGCTATCACGAAGAGCCACTTGCCTCACCCAATCCTCACCCAATCTACCACAAAGGTAAATTGGTGCTCACTAAGAAACTCCACAAAGGAGAGGGTAATACAAACGTTCCCGGGTGCTCCACACGAAGAGGGCACTCAACGGGCGACGCCTAACCGTCTAGAAGCAAGCTTCAAGAGTAACAGACGCGAATCGATGAACCAAAGCCACCACAAGTGCTTCTTGAGATGAACAAGTGAAGAACTCACTAAAAGGGGCTTAATCTCACACCTCAAATGCTCTCACACCCAAACCCTAGGTGAATCCTAGCAAGGATTGGCTTGGAAGGGAGTTGGGAGAGAGGGATTGAAGCTTTGGGAGGTGTAGAAGGCGTGGAGGTCGGAAGGTTGAAGAAGAGGGGGTGAAGGGGTATAAATACCCAACCCCCAAAACTAGCCGTTAGGGTTCCCTGTGCGTCCTGGCCGGATCATCCGACCTCGAGGGTGGATCATCCGGTGGGAACCAGAGAGCGACCGGGAGACACAGTCGGATCACCCGAGATGGCCGGATCATCCGACCTCGAGGGTGGATCATCCGGATACACCCTGAAAAGTCACCACTAAGTGTTCGTGAGTGATTTTTGTGTCTCTCATAGGTAGTTAGATCTCAAGAAGAAACACATATGACAACCTTGATCCAACAATTAGCATCCCTCTTTATAGTACGGTGTTTCCTATACTCAAATTCGAAATGAAATTCAAATTAAATCACCAATTTGAGCTCAACCACCGAATAGAATGAGATGAGGGACTTCCTTTGATCAAACTCAATAAATATTCTTTTCTTAATTCCTGCACACATCTTATTAAAAAGTTAAACCACCCAAATTGTGATTGACATTATCACCAAAATTAATTAGGGGCCTAGATGCACTTTCAATCTCCCCCTTTTTGGTGATTGATGACAACACAATTTGGTTTAAATAAAAAGAGATGTGTGTATCCAACAAAATATAGAGAAGCTCCCCATAAATGTGTGCCTTGTCAACAAAGGAGGCCTCAAATGCCTTGACATACATTTAGTGGCAGCTCCCCCTATATGTTTGCATACAACAACAAGGTGCAAAGGTGTGATAAATAATTTGTGATGCATATGACAAGATATATCACAACAATAAAGTGAGAAATAACAATTCACCAAACAAACATAGGCATCACACATAGATAATTAAGTCTTACATCACACTAACATTAAGGTGACACAAATAAGTCTTACATAAATAAAAGTTTCACTTGTCACACACCACACATGACACCATCACATAGTTCATTACATGTCCATTGCTAAACAAGAATAGATAGATAAAGATAGATGTGGGGGCCTCCAAAGCCAAATTTTACTCCCCCTTTGGCAACAAGCACCAAAAAGGAGAACTAGTCGTCATGCTCTTCTTCGGTGGCCTCCGCATCATCCTCTTCTTCATCATCATCTCCATGAAAAGAGCCTTCTTCTTCATCAGACTCACTAGCATCTTCCTCACATCCACCAACGTCTTCTTCCTCAATCCCATCATCCGGAACAAAAGAGGCTAGATTCTCCCAAGGATTATCAATAGGTGAGGGTGGAGCAAAGACATGAGGCTCATGGACCGGAGAGTGTGGCATGTCAAGTTTGGCATAAATCTCCTTTTGCCTTCTCTCTTGCTTGTGAGCTTCCTCAACCATCCACTTTGTTAACTTCTCACGCTCGCTAGCCTCGTGGCGAAGCATATTGAAGCAAGCGAAAAGACCTTGAGCCATGAAATCCATCTTGTTCTTCTTAGCCTTAGGCACTCCATAGGTATGAGTAGCACCATGATGTGGAAGAGGAGCAAAGGATAGACCTTGAGAAGAAAAAGGTGCAAGAGAACATGAGGCACCCGCGTGAACGGAGCCTCCACTAGGTCCATCAATAGGATAAACACCCGGAAGAGGACCCATAGGAGAAATGCCCGAGGCATGAGATCCAATTTTCATCATTTGCTCAAGTTTCCCTTTCTTTGTCTTGTAGGAGTCATGGATCTTGTTAGTCTTGATAGTGAGACCGGTCACGTGTTGGATCATGTGAAAGATGTATGGAGCATAGTGACAACCTGAAGATGCTTGATGAGAACAAATAATTATCTCCCTCCATAAGAAGTCACACACATTGAACCTTCGTTGAGATGGAGCCATTTGATAAAGCAAATTCTTGGCCCTATGGGAGATGTTCTCGGAATCACCACCTCTAGGTGTGAGAGTAAACCTAAAGAGTTGGTTGAGCATCTTGTAAAATGGAGAGAGTCCTTTAGCATGACCAAAGAGAACTTTTCCATAGGCCTTATCATACATGAAGTGCATCTTGCTCACTTCAAGTTCATTGCCATTGTGTAAACGAACAAGATCACGATCAATCTCCGAGATGCGACAACCTTGATAGATGATCTCCTTAACCCACTAAGGCGAAAAAGAGAGGCAAACTCATACATCTTGATAGAGAACCTTTTGCCTCCAAGAGTGAAATGCATGACATTCCTTCTATCATCCACATAGAGAATGGCATAAAATTGAGCCACGACCTCCTCATTCCAATCACAAGAGAAATTCATAATGTTGAGAAGGCCCATCTCACGGCAATGATCATAAGCAGCATCCAAAACTTCCTTGCAAGGTGCCGGAATAGACTTCAAATAATCCCAATTAACCCACTTCATCTCCGTAGTAATGCGATTCTTAGTAAGGATGACGGTCTCATACCAATCAGCTTGATAAGATTGCCAAAAGCGAGAATCTCCATGAAAAGTCTTGTCAAGCTTACTTGGGTCTTAAAAGCGAAGAGGCTTTATGTTGTTGTCACGTGCATTGAAATCCAAAGGAGAAGGGTCATTGCGTGCACGAGTAGGAGGTTTGATAGGAACCACAACTAGCTCAAAGGGTGAGAGATCAATGTTATCATCATAGCGACCTTCAACATCTCCTGTACTTGCCCTTTTTGTTCTAGCACCACGACCGGGAGCATTAGAGAACTGCTTCTGAGTAGGACGACCACGACCTCTAGCACGATCGGGAACGGCTTGAGGCTTGGTCCTCTTGGGGTTAACACGCCTCTCAAACAATTGTTCTTCATCATCAGAGGATTGAGAAGCTCGGACTTCCTTTCCCTTGCCAAGGACTTTCTCTCTACCCATCTGTGCAAAAGATAGACAAGATTGAATCAAATTGGTGCACAAAAGAAGGTTGCTAGGGCCACCCTGACCGGGTTCGGGTCATCCAGCGTGGGAGCCGGGTCATCCTAGCAGGTTGGGATGAACCCTAACTTCCATGAATCGAGAGAAATAATGCACCAATCAAAACAAGATCATGAGTAGTTGTTCTAAGGCACTAGATAAAGCTTTTGATTGAAGGGGATTTGCCAAGAACAAACTGCATTGAGAGATCGGGAAAAAGAGGATTTGAACTTGAAATACCTTCGATTTTCCCGCGCAAAAATTACACGGGTAATCCGGAGAGGAAGAACTCTAGATGAACTGAAGGGGATCACGAGACAAGCACCAGCACGAGCTATGCGAGACGAAGATTGAAGGAGGGTGACGACGGCTTCCTGGCGCTGAAGGAGGGCGACGGCGGCTTCCTGGCGCCAGGCGGCGGCACTGCCTGTAGCCCCCGTAGAGGCGTGCGAGCAGACCGGGCTGCAGAGCGAGGCGACCGGGCTGAAGCGCGAGGGCTCCGCGTGCAGGGGCGAAGGGGCGCGGTTCGCGAGGGAGCAGGGGCGAGGGTCGCGATGTGCGAAGGGAGGGGCTCGGCACGGTGTTTTCTGCCGGCGCGACTCACGAGACTAGTCCGGATGGAAAGAATAGAGGTGGCTTACGGTGGAAGGAAGAGAGTCCGGTGAAAAAAAAAGAGAGCCGGCTGGATTTTTTTTAAGAGAGCGCCGGCCGGATGATTCATCCAGAGGGTCGCATGACCCAGCGGGAGGCCAAGAACGACCGGGAGAAACGGCCGGTTGACCCGGAAACTATGGATAATCCGTAAATAAGGTCAAGTGATCTGGTTTACAGGTACAGAGCCCAACAGTTTTCTTGAGAGAGATTTAAAAAGAGATTTTGATAGATATAGATATGAACATATAATAAATTCTTAACTACAAGTGACTAGCCACAAACAACATACATAACCATAGTCACTTGAGCCAAGATTTGATCCAAAGATCATAAAATCCAATCTTTTGCAAAACTCACACAAAGTGAAGAAAATAAAACTTTTTCAACCTATCTAGGCAACAATCAAGTATGTGCAATAAGTCAAGCCAAGTTACGAGAATCCAAGATATTTAGCTCACTTCTCAAAGTACAAAACCTTTGCTCATCTAGAGGCTTAGTGAAGATATCGGCAAGTTGCCTCTCGGTGCTCACATGACGTAGAGCAATATCCCCCTTAGCCTCATGATCCCTTAAGAAATGATGTCGAATATCTATGTGCTTTGTTCTAGAGTGTTGAACCGGATTGTTTGCTAGCTTGATGGCACTCTCATTGTCACACAAGAGTGGAATCTTACTAAACTCACAACTGTAATCACTCAACGTTTGCTTCATCCACAAGAGTTGTGCACAACAAGCACCGGCCGCCACATACTCGGCTTCGGCCGTGGATAAAGCAACCGAATTTTGTTTCTTTGAGCTCCACGACACCAAAGACCTACCAAGAAATTGGCATGTCCCGGTAGTGCTCTTTCGATCTACTTTGCAACCGGCATAATCCGAATCGGAGTAGCCAAGTAAATCAAAAGTAGAGCCCTTGGGATACCATAAGCCTAGGTTAGGAGTGTGTACCAAATATCTAAAGATTCTCTTAACGGCCATTAGATGACACTCCTTAGGATTGGCTTGAAATCTTGCACACATGCACACACTAAGCATTATATCGGGCCTAGATGCACAAAGGTAAAGGAGGGAGCCAATCATGGAACAAAATATCTTTTGGTCGACCTACTTCCCTTCTTCATTAAGATCAAGATGTCCATTCAATGCCATGGGAGTCTCGATGGGCTTAGAATCGGTCATGTCAAACCTCTTGAGCATATCCTTCACATACTTGGTTTGACACAAGAAAGCCCCTTCCTTCAATTGCTTGATTTGAAAACCAAGGAAGAACTTCAATTCACCCATCATGGACATCTCAAACCTCTTGGTCATGATCCTACTAAACTCTTCACAAAATTTATCATTAGTAGACCCAAATATAATATCATCAACATAAATTTGGCAAATAAAGATATCTTTTCCATTTCTTTGAATGAAGAGAGTAGAATCGGCTTTGCCTATCTCAAAACCATTCTTGAGAAGAAAATCCTTAAGGCATTCATACCATGCTCTAGGAGCTTGCTTTAGCCCATAGAGCGCCTTATGGAGCTTGTACACATGGTTGGGAAATTTTGGATCTTCAAAGCCCGGTGATTGTTCAACATAAACTTCTTCTTGGAGAGGTCCATTCAAGAATGCATTCTTCACATCCATTTGATGAAGCTTGAAATCATGATGAGTAGCATAGGCCAAAAGGATACGAATTGATTCAAGCCTTGCTACTGGAGCATAAGTCTCTCCAAAGTCCAAGCCTTCAACTTGAGTGTAGCCTTTGCCGACGAGCCTTGCCTTGTTCTTTGTGACGACACCAAATTCATCTTGCTTGTTCCTAAAAACCTATTTGGTGCTAATCACATTTTGCTTGGGTCTTGGCACCAACTCCCAAACTTCATTTCTCTTGAAGTTGTTCAACTCTTCCTCCATGGCAATTATCCAATCCGGGTCCTCAAGAGCTTGTTCCACACTAAGAGGTTCCAAAAAGGAAACAAACGAGTAAAATGCACAAAAATTTGACAATCTTGAGCGAGTTGTTACCCCTCTTCCGATACTCCCAAGTATGTTGTCGACGGGATGATCCCGTTGAACCATTTGATGTACTCTTGGGTGTGGTGCTTGAGATTGACGTTGAATGGGTCCATCATCATCATCTTCAACTTGTGGAGTTACTTCTTGGGCTTCACCACCTTGTTCTCCCCCTTGATCAAAGCCCCGTCCATGATCGTCACCATGAACTTGACTTTCTTCTTGATGAACTTGAGAACTTGGTGGTTCCACTCTTGTTGATGATGGTGGATCTTGATTGCTTGTGTCAACCGGAGCTTGAACTTGAACCTCACGAGGCATCACTTCACTGGTCCCCATTCTAAAGATTGATACACTTGGGGGTTCCTCATCATCTACAAGGTTTTCACTAACTTGCTCTCTTTGAGAGCTGTTGGATTCATCAAATTTCACGTCTACCGTGGTCTCAACACAACCGGTGGTTTTGTTGAAAACACGATAGGCATGTTCGTTAGTTTCATAACCAATGAGAAAACCTTCATCAACCTTGGGTGCAAACTTTGAGGCTTTGGGTTTCTTGTTAAGTATGAAACACTTACACCCAAAGACCCTAAAGTAGTGCACACTAGGCTTCTTACCGGTGATGATCTCGTAGGGAGTCTTGTTCAAGTACTTGTGGAGGTAGAGGCGGTTGGCGGCATGGCATGCGGTGTTGATGGCTTCCGCCCAAAATGAGTTCGGAGTCTTGTATTCATCAAGCATTGTTCTTGCCGCTTCAATCAACGTACGGTTCTTCCTCTCAACGATGCCATTTTGTTGAGGAGTGTATGGAGCGGAAAGTTCATGCTTGATGCCTTCTTCAACGAGGAACTCTTCAACTTGAGTGTTCCTAAACTCCGAGCCGTTATCACTTCTTATGTTCTTGACCTTGAGCTCGAACTCATTTTGAACTCTTCTAATGAACTTCTTGACCACTCCCTTTGCTTCACTTTTATCTTGCAAAAAGAATACCCAAGTGAAACGGGAAAAGTCATCAACAATTACTAGACCATATTTGTTACCACCGATGCTTACATAGGCAATTGGTCCAAACAAGTTCATGTGTAGTAGCTTCAACGGTCTTGATGAAGATAGGATGTTCTTGGCGGGATGATGTGCTCCAACTTGCTTCCCGGCTTGACAAGCACTACACAACCTATCTTTCTCAAAAAACAACATTTGTTAGTCCTAGGATGTGCTCGTCTTTTTGAAGTTTAGCCAAGTTCCTCATGCCAACATGGGCTAGTCGGCGATGCCATAGCCAACCCAAGTCGGATTTTGCCACTAAGCAAGCCTTAGGGTCCACCTTCACTTTTGTGAAATCCACATAGTAAAGCTTTCCCCGTAGATGACCCGCAAAGATAATAGAGGAATCCTCCCTTCTAGAGACGGTCACACCCTCATGGGTAAAGAGACAATTGTAGCCTTTCTCACAAAATTGTGAAACCGACAATAAGTTGTATCCTAACCCTTGAACATGATAAACATCTTCAATAGAATTGGTTGTTGAGATAGAAATTTTACCTAGACCGACCACATCTCCTTGACCATTATCTCCATAGATGATAGTTTCCATAGGGGTGTCATAATGATCAAGGGATGCAAATAAGTCTTCATCTCTGGTCATATGATTAGTGGCACCACTATCAATTAACCAAGCGCTTCCACCAGAGGAGTAGGCCTACAAAACAAGTTTAAGCTTTTGGTTTAGGTACCCAAAAGGATTTGGGTCCTTGGAGGTTAGAAGCATAAACTTTTGGAACCCACACACTCTTCCTCATAGCCTTCTTTGTGTAGGATCCAACATACTTGACCACCATTTTACCATTGTGGTCCAAGGTCACAACATAGTCACAAGTGTAGTTGGGAGAGGGCTTGTGTTCCACCACATTCTTCGATGCCTTTGATGGGGAATTAACCCCACCATTTCCTTTTGTGGTGTTCACAACTTTTGGCTTGTCCTTTGTTGTGGTAGAGGTGGTGACTCCATGGGCGATGTCCATGATCGTGTTGAGATAGCCACCCTTGTTCCACAAGGGGATCTCATGCCCTTTTACCACCACTCTACCGTTGACCTTGTTGTCTTTGTAGTGCCCAAGTCCTTGCTTGTCAACTACCTTGGGGATGGACTTGGCACCGATCTTGCCTTGATTGATCAACATGTTCAACCAGGATATTTCTTTGTCTTTGCTCTTGATTGTCTCTTCAAGCCTTGCATGGTTAGTCTTGAGAGCATTTATATCAACATTAGAGCAAATAGAACAACCTTTGCTAGTGGAGGCACTAGAGTCAAGTGTTGCCTTAGGGTTGGCTTTGGAGCTTTCACAAAGAGCACTATAGTTTGCATCAAGATTTTTATGTTTATCCAACAAGCATGAGAAGCTTGTTTGAAGCTCACTATGAGTGGCCTTTAGGGAAGCTAAAGATTCATTTGCCAAGGTGTAATTCTTTGACATCCTCTTGTTGGAGTCATTGGCCAAAGACAAGTCCGTGGTCAACTTCTCCACCTTAGCCGCTTCTTCAGCAAGGCGTCTCTCTAGAGCAAGGTTTCTTTCCTTCTCAAGGATAAGCAAGTCTTCTTGCTCATGGAGAGACACTTTCTTTTTCTCTAGTTTCTCCAAAAGCCTTTTTATTTCCTTATAGCCATTTTTGCTAAATTGCTTTATCATGTTGGCTTCAATTTCTTCTTCATTATCTAGATCATCTATGTCACTAGGTATGGATGAAGAAGGGGTAAAAGAGGATGAGGTGGTTGATTCTTGTACCTTGCTCCCCCTTGCCATTAGGCAAAAGTGAGAATGGTCCTCATCGTCGGAGAAGTTGTTGAAGAGGCGTGGTGAAGATGATCCTTGTGCCATGGCAATGGTTGCCATGCCTTGCTTCTTTGGTTCTTCATCTTCATCACTTGAGTCCCATTGTTGACCCACGTGTGCACGCCCTTGATACTTGTTCTTGTACTCTTTACTCTTCTCCTTGTACTTCTTCTCTTCCTCATTCTTGTTCTTGTTCTTGGGACACTCAGCAATAAAGTGTCCATACTCTCCACACTCATAGCATTTGCGTTGGGACTTCTTCTTCCTTTTATCACCGCCTTTCCATGATGCCCTTGACTTCAAGAATTTCTTGTACTTTCTTACGGCAAAGGTGGTTTCTTCATCTGTGCTTCCTTCTTCACTTGTATCTTCATTCTTGGTCTTGGAAGTCTTTGGCTTCACTTCCACCGCTTCACTAGAGCTAGCATTGAGGGCTAAGCTCTTGTTCACCTTCAAGCTTAGTGACTTCTCCACATCTTGGTCAACTAGCTCTTGATGCAAAATCTCTCCAAGAAGTTGATTGGGGGTCATTTTGTAGTAGTTCGGATCCCTTCTTATCATGGTTGCTAGGTTTGTGTTCCTTGGGGTGAAAGCTCTTAGCAACTTCTTTGTGACCTTGGAGTCTTCCCAATCATTACTTCCTAGTGCTCTAATATCCGAGACAAGGAGCATGAGTCTATCGTACATTTCCCTCACAGTTTCTCCATCCTTCATGAAGAATAGCTCAAGTTCTCCGTTGATCAAGTCAATCTTCCCTTGTCTCACATGCTCGGTCCCCTCATGTGCTTCCTTGAGTGTGTCCCAAATCACCTTGGCAATTTGGATGTTCCGAACCTTGTTGAATTCTTGAGCACATAATGATCTAGTGATGACTCTTGTTGCTTGTACGTTGCGGTGGAGGTCTTGCTCATGTTCAATTGTGAGGGCTTCTCCTTCGGCGGGGATTGTTACACCTACACACACAATCTTCCAAAGAGAGGGGTGAAGCCTGTAAAGGTGCATTTGCATATCATAAGCCCATTTGGGATAGTCTTTCCCATCGAAGTGGGGAGGCTTTCCCAAATGTACGGAATAGAATTTTTCGTTAGGATGATTGTCCAAAAATTGTGAGTAGTCGTGGGGCACTTCATAGTAGCCGGAGTGGGTGTACTTGGCTTGCTCCTTCTTGATCATCTTCTTGAGGAGCTTCTTGGCTATCTTCTTAGCCTTCTTCTTCTTCTTTGCCTTTCTTCTCTTCTTTGCCGCTTTTCTTGCCGCATCATCATCATCCTTGATGTCTTCATCACTTGAGTCGGAGTCCGAGTCGGAGTCGGATGAAGAGTCATCAGAGCTCTCGATGTTGGATGGTGTGCGGCTTGGAGCCTTCCCGGTGAGGTCACCGGCTTGGGCTTCCTTGAGCTCTCTTTCTTGAGCTTCCTTGGCGGCGATCTCTTCGGCGGTTTGGTTGCCTCCACTCCCCGACATCTTGATCCCTTAGCGGTTAAGCCTAAATCAAGGGATTAGGCTCTGATACCAATTGAAAGGATCTTGTGATGCCTAGAGGGGGGTTGAATAGGATCACTTAAAATTCCTGAAAAACTTAGCAGCGGATCAGAGGCCGGATGATCCGACCTTGAGGTCGGATGATCCAACAACAGGAAAGATTTTAAGCGAAATACAAGGTAAAAACTGAAACTAACAAATACACTTGAATCAAAAGGTTAGAATAGATGCTAAGAGCCTCCTACAACCAAAGATATGTCAAGCAACCACACAAATATATAGATCGATCCAAAACAAGCTTCTAGGGTTAGAGAAAAGAGATGAACTCAAAGTAAACAAGAGACAAGCGATTTAATCCGAAGTTCACCTCCACAAAGGAAGCTACGTCTCCATTGAGGTTCCCACAAAGGGAGGGCTATCACGAAGAGCCACTTGCCTCACCCAATCCACCACAAAGGTAAATTGGTGCTCACTAAGAAACTCCACAAAGGAGAGGGTAATACAAACGTTCCCGGGTGCTCCACACGGAGAGGGCACTCAACGGGTGACGCCTAACCGTCTAGAAGCAAGCTTCAAGAGTAACAAACATGAATCGATGAACCAAAGCCACCACAAGTGCTTCTTGAGATGAACAAGTGAAGAACTCACTAAAAGGGGCTTAATCTCACACCTCAAATGCTCTCACACCCAAACCCTAGGTGAATCCTAGCAAGGATTGGCTTGGAAGGGAGTTGGGAGAGAGGGATTGAAGCTTTGGGAGGTGTAGAAGGTGTGGAGGTCGAAAGGTTGAAGAAGAGGGGGTGAAGGGGTATAAATACCCAACCCCCAAAACTAGCCGTTAGGGTTCCCTGCGCGTCCTGGCCGGATCATCCGACCTCGAGGGTGGATCATCCGGTGGGAACCAGAGAGCGACCGGGAGACACACTCGGATCACCCGGGATGACCGGATCATCCGACCTCGAGGGTGGATCATCCGGATACACCCTGAAAAGTCACCACTAAGTGTTCGTGAGTGATTTTTGTGTCTCTCATGGGTAGTTAGATCTCAAGAAGAAACACATGTGACAACCTTGATCCAACAATTAGCATCCCTCTTTATAGTACGGTGTTTCCTATACTCAAATTCGAAATGAAATTCAAATTAAATCGCCAATTTGAGCTCAACCACCGAATAGAATGAGATGAGGGATTTCCTTTGATCAAACTCAATAAATATTCTTTTCTTAATTCCTGCACACATCTTATTAAAAAGTTAAACCACCCAAATTGTGATTGACATTATCACCAAAATTAATTAGGGGCCTAGATGCACTTTCAGTGGCGCCGGCATCTTCTTCTTCTCTGAGGCCAACAGCCCAACAGGTTCACATCGAACCCGCGTCGCCCCGAGGCGACTCGGGGGACTTGCGCCGCCACCGCCACGCGTAGTCGCTGATGCCGCCGCCTTGACCGCCGTTCCTTCCGTCTCCGGCCTCCAGCCGGTGGCAAAGGGACAGGGGTCTCTCCGTTTAGTAGATCGAGTCATAATAGAGTCTTTTTAGGTCTAGGGTTTACTCGCCGCCGATGCTCGGCGGTGGAGTTAGGTTTTGCCGGAGGAGCGTGGCTCCTTTGCGGCTTGGTTTTCCTGGCGGCATTGGCGATGCGGAAGCGACGACGTTGCAGAGGAATAATTTCTCCCAGCTTCTTCCGTTCTCCGATGGCGATCTACTCCGACGTCAACGGAGAGGCTGGGAAGACCTGTCCAGGAGTCGAGGGTCGGCGCATCGTCTTCTTCTTCTTCAGGTGATGATGTTGTTGATCCTATTAATCTCGAGGAAGATGATCTTTGGTGAAAATCTGAGCTTTGCTCGGGTTGCCGGCGGTGGAATCGAAGGATGCGTCGTGGGTACCGGAGTTGGCCGATGTGCCTGGGAGGCAGTGTACTCGACCGATTCGCCTAGAAGTAAAGCCCTCCTCTGCGGCCTCCACCTTGTGGAGATTGGCTCTGGTGCCCGGTGACGATTGGGAAGCGGATTCGGCGGTGGTGACGAACGGATCTCTGAAGGCTTCGAGGAAGATGAACATGAGTTTTAGACTTCTTTGTAATTTTCCTTTTCTTTGGTGTCCTGTTTGTACAAGGACCGGTGTAATGTGCTAAGATCAATGCATCTCCCTTCTAAAAAAATTGGGGGAGACGACGGGGGGGGGGGGGGGCGCTGCTGGCTGAGAAGGGGTCAGAGCGGCTTCGAGGTAGGAGCGCGGCGCGGCAGGTGGGGAAGGGTTTAAGGGTGACACGACCGGACGCGCAGGGGGTGCAGCGGTGTCACCCGGGAATGCCTGCTCGGGGGGAGGGAGCAGGCCGGGTGCGCAGGAGACCATTAAGACCGGATCCCCGGCAAGATCCTGACAGGGGCCACGCAGACAGCCCCCTTCGGACAAAGCGGGGACTCCTGCAGCAGCACCTCGGGGAATGTTCTTTGCCTCCACCGATCCGCGGCCAGCGGGGCAGACGGGGGGTGGGTCAGCGCAGTTAACGCGGGGTCGGTAGGGAGCATTTATATTTGTTGTGGCATTTACTCCTGTTAAGTGTGAACAATCATCACCTTTTCTTTTAGTTATTCTTCTTCTTGAAATTTGAGCTTATTATTCAGTAACTTTCGCTTTGATGATTGAGCAGTACCCAATTGCAGTAACATTGGGCTCTGACCTATTCCATGGTGCCCTCGCCCCTTGGTCGCCCTAGCCTCTGATTCCATGTATGTGATGCCTCTGCTTGTTCGTGCATTACTTCAGTGTCGCTTGCTGAGCAAGCAGTTAGTGGTCTTTGTATGTGCTTTTATTTTTTCTTCGATATGTTCCTGTGCTGTCCAAATTAGCATTTTCAACCAAGATATGCTTTAAGTAGAATTAAGATTCAAATTCCAGTGTTGCAAAGAATCATTTTCAGCTAAGGTGTGCAGGGTCTGGTGATGCTATTTTGGGCTTATCTCCATACTTTAATATCAGTAAAGGTTCCAAATGACTATGCAATTTTTTTGCTTAATGATTGATCTCACCTGTATTGGTCTTTGTCTGAATGTCTATCAATTTCTGAACTTTTTCATTGTCTGAACGAGTGATACTGTTGCATTATTCATCAACAACCGGTAAGAAACGGAAAAAGTTGCATTGTTTAGTGTAACATTGATGATGATCCTCAAGGAATGATGCAAACATTTTGTTGTTTTGTTTGAGGCACAGGGTGAGCAGATGAAAGCACGGTCCCAACTGGGCCTGACCAAAAGGTTGTCCTTCATGAGCGACAAGGGGGAGGTCAAGCAGGCAAGAGTGGAGGGCAAGCGGGATCCGGCAGGCCGCTCGGACCCCTGGCTGGTGTGTAATGTGGAGTGCATTTGCAAAACTGGCTGTGAGCCATGCCGGTTCCTCCGGTGCTGCACATGGTTCCTATGATCGGTAATCAGGTTTCCTCTCGTACTTATCAAATGTAGATAACAGTAAAATTATTTGTAGTGCAGAAGCTACATGAATTTCAGAATTTTTTAGGAACTGTAGATTCTTATTTAAAAGTGGAAATCATATATCTTCAGCCCTAATGTACTTTCAGCAGTTGCAGGGACTTGAGACACATTCCTACACGCAATTCTCATCCTAACATATTCCCCTTTCAGTCTTTTTCTTTCATCAATAGCCATGGTCTTCCCTACCAGTCCACCAACTTTTGCCAGAGTCTTAACTGACCTCTGGTCATATGGTATCCCAAAGTTCAATAGTACTTGCACATACATCTAATAGAGGAATGCATTTTTAACCTTTCAAGCTCGTTAGTCATGTGTTTATTTGACACATTTTTTGTGTTTTCAGACAAGTTTTATCATATATCAAACTTTAGAAGTAGAGGGAATGTGATGTTCAGTCCCGCACTCGCAAACCTTTTGGCCTGATGACCACAAGTTTGGGTTGAACTGGACAGCATGGTATTTTTCCTGGTGACCACAAGTTAAGCTCACAAGTAACAGCAGACCATTTGTGGTTCCATGTAAATCATACGTAGATAATTTGGTCCATAATGTTTATATTGGAGATGCTGGTGGCTTGTGTGTTGTTAGTTCTGGGAGAAGCTGAGTGCTCCAATTACTTTTACTTGATTGTTGAGCTGACATGCGCCTCATGTATATAACCTAATATGTTAGTATGTCATACCTGGTGGATCAATATTTTGAGTTAGCACTCTGAACTTTGTTATGATTATATATTTGTGATCCAGTGGGCTCGATATTTTGTATATGGAAATTAATGGCATCAAGGTTGTTACCATCAGTCTTGTACACTCACAATATATGTGCTGCTGATGGTGTGGAACTTTTGCTATTCACTGTGAATAAAAATCAATTGGATTATTATGCAAAGCCAGACCCAAAGAACAAGCTTATATGTATACTCATTGCAAAGTCATTTTTTGTTTCATATTGCTTATGTTTTTACTCATTCAAGGGTTTTGTCACTTAATTAAAATGTTGTTTTGGATTTGACTGAAACCTCGTAGAAACATAATGCATATAAATGCCTTTATGTTTGTGAGTTTTTATAAAAAAAATATTTTACACAATCAAGTTTGATGGTTATATATGAAATTTGTTTTGCCCGTAGCAACGCACAGGCACGCTCCTAGTGAGACTAGAGAAGACGAGGCGGCGGCCATGACGAGGGTTCACTGCGCGCCAGCCATGGGCAGGAATAAGTCGGTGAGAGATGCTTCAAGTATTTAACCAAGCATTCTCTGTTGAAATCTTTAAAACACATATCATAGCTCTCATATCCACATGAACGTACAAAGTATAAGTTTCTTTCATATACGGCACAACGACAAGGTTGCAACGCATTCCATTTGAAAATGATAGGTAGCTTTTGGAAATGGAGTAGCAAGCAGGACCACTTGGCTTTGTTCGAAACAAACCTGGTTTTCAATCTTCAAATGTCAGACGTTATGACACATGAATCTAGTCGAAAGAAACACCTAACTTCCACATAAATAAACAAAATGATTCAATTCAAACTACGAGTTCCAGCATGTTCGGGCGATAAGCTTGCATGCAACTCGTACTGCAGCAGGTACCAAGATGAAAATTAGAAAAAGGTCTTATACATGTATTGTTCCATGCATACTCCAGAGTTCCCATACCGCAAACAAAAGCTTATTATTGAGATTCCGGTAAACTCTTGTGCCTTAGTCTTCAGGTGCATATGACACCTTTCTTTTGCTAGGTTACTTGAAGACCATGCATACTCCAGACTTCGAAAGGCTTTGAAACATCTGGCGCAACTCCTTGGCCTTGATTTCTGTGACCGATGCATCAAAAGTTACTTCCAATTTAACCAGTTCAGTAGCCCAATCGAATAGTCGCTTCAGAAAAAAAAATTCATGATCAGATCCTTTCAATTTCAGGATTTGTATTTCTTCGAGCTGAGCCAACAAAAATTCCTCCGTATGCCAGTCTGCAGGTTGCTGATCACAAATACAACCTGATGTGCATCTAGTTTGTACCTGACACAACACAGATCATATTAACATGGTAGGATTAGCTGATAATGTTGTATGACACAATAGGAGGGGAATCTAACTATTATTAGATTGCCTGAATACTTCGAGATATCTGGCATCAAGACATATAACATCTGTGGAAAGTTCCACCTAGAAATTAATTATACTGCAGCAATATTATTGTATGGTAAATGAAATTGGTGCAATAAACATTAAATTTTTACAAATTGTACAAAATCCTGAGTTACCGTTCTATCAAAAAGTCCACAGTTAAGAAGGCTACAGTTTACCTCAGGGAATATGTAGTTAATGAAAATGTGAAGCTTCTACAAAATACATACCAAAACATTACAATTTCCTAACTCTTATTACTGTGAAATCAAAATTCAGTCTGCCCTGCAAAAATTCAGCCAGTTTGCTGCCTACTGCCATATGTTTCAAATGGACTTGATAACTCAAAATGAAACAGATTTCCAGCCCCATAAATAGGAAAGCATGTATAGGGCCACCATTAGCTCAGATGTTGCCATGATATAAAAATTCCAAGTGCATATTTTTATCTATTAACCCACTGACGTTGCCAGCCCCTTCCTCTCGATTACCATTCTAACTCTTGGCATTCAATTAGCACTCAAGAAGCAAGAACAAGATACATGAAAATAAAGAAAGGGCTGGAATGTGGCATCCTGTGAGCAAAAACTATTATGGAAGGTACTAATCTCCATGAAAGCATGCATCATTAGCTACACACACTGGACAATAATACATTTCATCATAAGCCCCATAATAGAACTTTAGCGAGCAAGTTGACCGTTTTACAACATCGATGACCTGCTAGCACCCACCAAGCGAGTTGCCATACCTCTGATGCAATTTACTCTTATTTTATTAGAGAGGAATAGAGGATATTAGATAAACAAAATATATCTTTACCTCCGAGTTGACAGAAGTACATAATTCCAGCACCAACTTTCTTATACCAGTACACATCCTGAGAACATGGAATGAGCTGGCCCCAAAGGCATGTCCACTTGAAACTAGAATCAGGTGCAGAACTGTAAGGTTTGGGAGCACTTTCATATCTTCCATCATGTAATGATGGTGGTCTATGACCTGTGTCCAAAGAAAATTAGAACAAAACAAGGGATCATATTTAAAAAAAAACATATTAGCACCAGGAACTATAACAAAAAAAAAATTGGCACCCCTGAACTAATTTTGACACCTAAGGTTAATGTCAAGTTTAATATAATGGATGCTTAGGTTTTGAGCATCTTGGTGTGAAAAGCATGAGTTGCTCAATGCCATTGTGATTGATGCTGACGTCCTGAGTTTGAACCAATGTCATTGACACTAAGCTGTTACACTTAGCGTCAATGGCATGAGCGCAGAGCTATCATCCAGGAATATTTTTCTTTGGCATGGTTCATTTCTGGGATATGCTTTTAGAAGAAATAAAAGGTACCAAAATTCATGGGCTAAGAAGAACACAGCCATTGCTGTTAATTGAGAGGAAATGGTTGCTATAAGCTAGCTTACTTTCTTGCACAAAACCTGGCCACCATAGCAAGTCGCAAAAATTATACTGTAATTCTATATAAAATTCTTTGGTTCTCTTCTGGGACCAGAATATGTTGGAAACGAGTGACAATTAAGTTTGCTCCACCCCTAGGCAATTATGTACACCCCTCCAAAGAATCAAAATGAAACATCTACCTTACTTGATAGACACTTGTTCCATGTTATGTAAATCTGTATTCCCAAACAATAGGCAGTTACTTTATTTTATTTTCCCAGTCAATTATTTTCTAGCATTGATAGCCAATGACTCTTCTATTTTTGCAGTTTCACCTGGGCCTATTTACTCTAGCATACGATCTAAGAAGGGGAGCAAGCACCCATGTTCAAGTCCAGCTGCCTAGGTGGGTGGCATGCTCAATGGTGTGCATGATCAAACGAGCAAGTGCTCACTCGCGCTCCCGCCTATTGGACTTCTCTTGCATGGAGAATCACATACAGCAATTCAGATTTACGTCAGTGCCCAATGATTCACAAATATATGCCAAGCTGGTAAGGGAATAAAGAATGGACTTGCAAGCTACTTACATTGTTTGGCATGATTAGAAATATAAATGTAAGATGCAGTGAACTCACCGGCAGATAGGTCAGGATCAGCGAAAGAGTTTCGATGACCTGAAAGTGCTGCAAGAGCTTTATACAGGCATCATTACTGAGCCCAAAAACATCTGGTCCATACACAGAAAATAAGAAGCTTCCCAGGGATCTGAGACGTGGCATCTGGCTGAGTTGGGCACATTCTTGACCAGCAAAATCTATCAACTTGAGAGACTCAAGTTGAGGGGCTGAAATGGTAGCAACCTGGTGATTCGGCGTCCAGCTAAAGCATCGTACCACACTTAGCTCCTCGAGCACCGGCGCTTCTATAATGAGCTCTCGCAAGCCACTGAGCTTCATCAGGTCCATTTTCAGAAGAGTTTCGGAGCGTATGGTGAGCTTCTCCAGTCCATGGGTGTAGCCGACCTTGAGCATCAGCAAGCACGGGCACCGCGGCGTGGAGAGGGCGTTGCCTAGCTCGGACGGGCCGTAGAACCGGACGCGTTCCAGCAGGAGCTGGGTGAGCCGGGCGAACACGCCGGCGGGAGGCACAGCGAGGCTGACATACTCAAGACACATCCAGATGGAGGCGGCGTCCTCGAAGCAGGGCAGCTCAACAACGCCCTCCCCGTCCTCTTCCCTCGCAATTCTTACCATCGGAGGCTTGATGAAGAGGACGAACCGGCCGGAGACGCGCTTGGCGGCGGCGGGGAGCCAGATCGCGAGGGCCTCTGGGCAAGCACGGGGGCCGCCGGCATGGTCGCAGATCTTGAGGCTGCGGAGGCGCACCTGGTGGGCGGCGAGGGCGGCGCGGAAGCCGTTGGGCTCGGGGAGGAAGCGGACGCGGAGCTCCGGGAATATCGCCCACACGCGGCGCCAGCGGCGGGAGACTTGGCTCGTCCGGACGGCGTCGGGCGTGAGGAGGTGGCCCAGGATCTGGGCGAGGATGTCGTCGGGGAGCGCGCTGATACGGTCCTCCCCCGCGGCGGCGGAGTCGGACGAGGGCTTCGCGCGCTTCCCGGCGGCGAGATCGCCGCCGCCGCTGGGGTCCATGGAGCTATAGGCTAGCGGCGACCGGGAGATCCAGTGATTTTGGGGCTCACAAATAGCCAGGTATTAGCTTCTTTTGGGCCAGGCCCAGTAGTATTTCACACTTAGCAAGCAAGTGTGACAGGCCGTTGGGCCAAAATATGTTTTGACTTCTATAAATCACCAAAAAAACATCTCAGATATGCTGAAAAAAAATCATATTTCAAGGTTTGCTGAAATACATTCACATTTTAAGAAAATTTTCACGGAGTCAGCGTTTCATGGAAATAGAATTTTTTTAGCTCTTCACAATGCTGAAACAGGAGAGATGCCAGTGATGAGTGTCCGATGTACTCCCTAAATAATTATCCCTCAGAAACCGTGTTTACCTCGCGCTTTCCGACGATGTTTAATAAGAGACGGAGGGGGTAAAGATTATTTTGCCATTGAGCACATGAGCATATGCAGCGACTAGGAATCTAGGATAACTGTGATCAAAATTCAGCACGTTGGCATGGCAAAAAAAATGATTTTTTTTTTAGCAATTAGGATCATACTGGAATTGAACCAAATAGTAGTAACCAAAGGCACAGGTCCAATATAAACTTCATTTTAGAAGAGGGCCTGACAAGCATGGATTGAACCTCCCAACAGCTTTACCCTTCATCTTTTCATTGGTTTGAGCTACAACAATGCTCAATGGACTCAGAACCAATGGTAGAACTACTACAACTTGGTAAACGCAAGCAAGATTTGGGTATCATTTATGATGATTAATAAAACTGAATCCCTACATATCCAAGATTTACAGCCAAGCTTTTTCGGTCAAAACTGAACAAAAGCAAACAAAGTCTCGATCACATGATAATTGGAAAAGGCTAGGCTATATCAGCAGCCTACAGTTCTTCAGGCAACAGGTTCCAACCACGAGAAAAACTGAGTCGCGATTTCCAGCAGTTGTTAACTTGTACACCTGTAACATGCACTGCGGCCTCTACCCCCTCCTTGCCTTGCTCGCCTTGTTCTGCAAACAGCAAAAACTATATGATCAGAATGGTTAGGCAAAACATGGTCAAAATTAGAAGCACTGCATACTTTACATAGCAACCAACAAACTGATGCCGCTCAGACACAAACCTATTCATCAAATTACCCAATACATAAGGACTGATGGACAGTGGAAATTAGATCCAGGCCATTTTGCTCTTTAGGTGAGCAAACTATTTCCTATACATTTATGGTCAAATGATGCTACTTGAAATCTTGTCCGTCCTGCAAGAAAAATGTGGACCAACAAAAGTCCAATCTCGCTAAAAAAGAATAAAACCATGTAAAGACACAAATTACTCAAGGCAGAACTCAGAAGCATTAAACAGTCTTCCACAGAGTGTTTCTGCTCCTTGCATTAAAGTCCAGATACTACCTAATACATTTTTCAAAACAGCATCTGAACTCATGGAGGGGTTACTTACAGCACCAACCACCACAATATCTGAACCCATGGTGACAGTTGATGCGCAACAGCAAAAAGTGATCTATTGCAATTCTGCCATTTTTTATGATGTCAGTAATTTTCTATTTGTTGTTTTCCTGCAGAGGCTCAAGCTCAAAATGGCGTGCAGTGATACTGTCTAGAATGTTTTTTTCAATATGCATGCATAAATAGGACATCCGATTTTAGATGACTATGATTAGTTACAAATTGATGCAAAACTCCAGGCAATGGAGATATCATTATAAAATTCCAGGAACAAGCTGGTGAGTCAACCTCAAATGATATAAAGTAGATCCATATGAGGTTCTTGTGTTTAAATTTCACATATGCTGATATTCTTGAGCATACATATGTTTAGACAAAATGAATCATATTTATTCCATACTTTAATTGCAACATCACTGACAGCAGGCTGCAGAAAAAAGTCAGTTGGGATGATCTAGGGGTAAAAAGAAATGTAGGACAAATAATACCACCAACCAAATACAGAACCGCAAAAGGCCAACATACATAACCTCCCTAATAATAGAGTTGGCCCACCATAAGTTTACCTTTATCACCATTTGCTAATACGTGATCCAATTTCCTATGGCCTAGAAGCCAGCACATAAGCACCTCCAGTCTGTGATGCAGTTGAAAGACCCGCTTTTGGTCCTGCACCTGAAGAGGATGTTCCCAGTACTGCAAAAGGAGACAATGGCTGGTTGAGGAACCAATTCTTTCCTCAATTAACATTTTTGTACATAAAAAATCAATACTACCTCAATAAAAAATGGCTCAAAAAAAAGTCCCCATCATCGGTCCAATAACTAAATACTACCTCCGTTCTTAAATATATGACGTTTATGACAAGAAATTTAGTTCAAAATGAACTAAATTCTTTGTCCTAAACGTCATCTATTTAAGAACGGAGGGGGTAAATGCATACTGCACAAACAGATTCCTAGGCATTTCTAGCCAATTTCAAGGATTCTAGATAGCCCAAATGGCAAGTGCAACACACAGTTTTGTAGTTATCCTACATTTTATAAATCCATTTTTCCTGAGAACACATATCATCGTCAACATTTTCATGCAATTAACTGAAATGTTCTCACTTTGAATATCGGAAGCATACCTGGATAGCAGAAGTTCAAATAGGGAACAACATGGTAGTGGCTTAAACCTTTTCCTATCTTCCTCACACAGCCGGACTTCATATCAACAGTGAAGAAGAACCCGCCAGACGTCCGCACGAGAACAGCTCCAGCACCATCCGCGAAGCCAACCACCTGAGGTGAGATCCTGAGGGCTTCGTCAGGGAGCAACGCCTTGAGCTCAATTTCTCTGCTCTGTGACCATCCCACATCAGTATCCCTCGACCACAGTAAGAGTCTGGAGCCATTAGTGGTGGCAAATCCAAGCCCACCTTCCTCCGCAATTGTTGTGAGCACCATGAACCACTCGCATGAACCACTCGCTTGCCGCAGGTGGTAGTTCAATCACAGAAACTTCCCGTGTAAGCAAATCATGCTTGAGGACTGATCTCCTGCGCCCTTGAAGCATAAAGCAGACTGCATTTCCCACAAGAACACTGGGCCTCTCGTCGATACAGGTGCCCATGCTGTGCTGAACAGAGATCGGCTCACTCCACGCACCGTCATCGGATGAGTAGACGCAGACGGACGTATGATCCTCGTATCTGTCGGTTCCCGCGAAGACGACGAGGAAGGGGCCGCAGCCGCAGTCGAGGTGGGCGCAGCCGGCCGCGGCGCAGAGCAGCGCGGCGGTCCGGTGGCAACCGTACAGGAACTGCGGCATCGGAAGCGTCTGCTGGTAGCCGGTGACGGGGCACCACACGGCGAGGCTCTCCTCTCCGGGCGCGGCCGAGAACGGTCTGACGAAGACGAGGACGCGGCCGTGGCGGGCGTCGACCGTGCGCCACCTGATGGGGTGGTCATCCCCGTAGGACGGGGGGAGGCGCGGGCGGAAGGGGGTGCCGGTGGTGGTGGATTCGAAGCAGATGGGGGGCCTGCGGTAGTAGAGGAAGCCGAGCATCGGGGCCGCGCGGTGGCGGTCGCGGAACCTGCGCCGGAACAGGGGGTCGGAGACGACGCGGCGCCAGCCCTTGCAGACGAGGGCCGCGCGGACGAGGCGCGCGGGGTCGTCAGGGGGGCAGCAGAGGAGGACCTCCTCGACGAGTTCGTCCACCAGCGCCGGCACCGGCGGCGGCGGCGTCGACATGGTGGCCGGTGGGATCGGACCCGCGGTGGTGGTGGCGGCGGCGGCGGCGGGCGGAGGGTTTGGTCGGGATTGTGGGAGTGTTTGCGGTGGGCTGCTAGCCGGCTTGGTACCTGGTCCGGTTCAACCAGGTTGAGGAAGTTGTGACTGATAGGTGGGGCCAGGGTTACTCTGCCAGGTGGGCCCATCCACGAGGAATCGATTTGGTTTGCCTGGGCAGCGAGAGTCAAACCTACAAAGTGTACAGTGTACAAGGTGTTCGGTGTACAAGGTGTACAGTGTACTCAATTATTTCGGCTCCCTTTGCAGAATTTTTCTCCCATAATAAATTTTTCTTCCATGATATTTTTCTCTCATAACAAATCTATCTACCAAATCAACAGAAAATTAGCCGAAGACTCGATCCTGCAGGAGACCACCTTGATTAGTGATCCCCTCAAATCGAGTACGGTTAGACAAACAATCACAGTTAGTGACTTGACCATGTTTAGTTTGGCAAATTGACAATATTCACCCATCACATCAAAAAGTATTGTTATCTCTATGCATGAGGCTCATATACAACAAATTGCTAGCAAATTGTCACTATTCACATGTCATTTTTTTAAAAAAAATCTTTTAACAAGTAGCACATCGCATCCGTCCATGATGTTCTCAAACCCATTGACCCCGGAGCATTTAGAATTTGTTCAAACAAGGTATAGTTGTTTGTTCATATTTCCTATCATATAGTTCAATTAATGTGCTAATGCCTGCCTTCATCGGCTGAGGGGACAAGGTGATGTGTTCATTCTTGTATAAAACATTGATTTTGGCGAATGGACTTGTAGTTCAATTGTAAGGCAGTCCAGTGGGATGCTACCCACCAGGGTTCAAATCCTGGTGCTCGCATCTTTTTCTAGATTTATTCCGAGATTTTCTGACGTTATGCGCAAAGTGGTAAGCGACATTCCCGTCGACGACGATGCGCCAGTGGTGACTTCGAGAATCTCCAGATCTGTCAGTGCTCAGTCCTTCGGAGGTGCCCCTAGAGGTAGGGTAGGGTTTGCGTACGTGTATTCATAGGGGTGAGGGTGCTAAAAAAAACATTGATTTTGAATGTACCGTGTTGATTTGTTCCGATTAGAAGAAGGAAAAACACACTTCTTTATCACCATCGATCATCTTTGCAACAACTTGTATTTTTTTATAGAGAATAGAATTGTCATGTAAAAGTCAACGGCGCCGCCGCCACCCCTAGTCAAAGAACTTGACCCCACCGTCAGCATCCTCGCAGGCCCTGACGTGGCGCGCCAGGTCATCCTGCCCCTCGACGTCGTCCACGGGCTTGGCGGCTCGGCACTCGACGCCCCGCGGCGGCGTGAGGTTGCACGGCTCCATGGACACCGCTCGCCGGCACGGCGGCTCAGGGACCTTGTGGTCGTGCGCGGTGAGCAGGATCGTCGGCCGCACGCCGGCGAGGCTGCTGCTCACGTATCCGAACGTCGACATCCCCGAGGTGAGCAGTTGCTCCGAGAAGCTCAGCAGGTACACCTCCGCCAGCGCCCTCTGGTTGTGCGCCAGGCTCTCCGTCGCCTGCCGCTCCTCGTGCGTCGGCTGGAACACGCCCACCCACACGCCGCCGCCCTTGCCGGACGCCGCCGCGTGCTCGTAGTACCTCGCTCGAAGCCGCTCGTAGTAGTCCGCGTACAGCGACGCGATCATGATCGCCGTTGTCTTGTTGCCGGTGTCGGTCTCAGCCGCCGCCGCAGCGTCGCCGTCGCCGTCGCCGTCGCCGTCATCGGTTTCCGGCAGAATACGCTCCTGCCGGGAGCACGCGAGGATCTGGTTGTACATGTCGTCGACGGGGATGGAGCCGAAGCCGAACATCCTGATCTGCACGCCGATCCTCGTCGTCGCCGGCGCGAGGTAGGAGTGGTAGTACCTGGTGACGAGGCCCCACACGGCGTTGCTCGGGTGGAACAAGTACCGGAGCAAGAGGTGGGAAGCGGCCTCCTTCTCCGGGAACAGCCGCCGGAGCTCGTCCCGGAACTCGCCGGTGACCGCGTACAGCGACGGCGCGAAGTAGAGGTCGCTGTACAGCAGCAGCCAGCTCACCTTCCCGATGGCACGCTGGTGCTCGCCGCAGAAGAAGAGCCTGTCCGTCAGCTGCCACCCCAGGCTCAAGTACACGTACGCCGGCCACGACGTCGCGTTGCTGTCCGCCGTGTCGTCGTCGTCCACGACGACGGCGGCGATCTTCTTGTTGTTGAGGAGGCTCGTGTACGACGCCTCCGGGCTGACGCCGAGCCCGAAGAGGTTGGCGACGGGGAAGTCCTGGTGCGGCAACAGCCACGTCGTGCCCGGGAACGGCTCGCAGAAGAGGTCGGCGGAGTCCGGCGGCAGCGCGACGAGGAACACGCGGCCGGTGAGGAGCGCGTGGAGGAAGCCGCTTTCCATGGAGAGCATGCGGTTGCCGAGGCCGTCGAAGGGGAGCCACACGACGTAGCGGCACTCCGCGGTGGCGCTGCCGCCGCGGCCGGAGCGGAGCTGCTCGACGGCCTCGGCGTAGAGCGGCGTGCCGGGGGCGCACCGCCGGTGGCGAGCCTCGTAGGCGCGCAGCGTGCGGAGCAGGTGCGGCGACGGCGCGTAGGGAAAGTGCTTGAAGTACCGCCACAACTCGTACCGGCTCCGGCACGACCGCAGGTCCATCCCCGGAGCCAGCAGCCGGCCGAGGAGCTCGTCAGCGGTCGCATTACCGGCGGCGCCATGACCATGATGAGAGGCGTCCATAAACCCTTTGTGAATTCCAGACGACCATTGATGAGAGCTTAAACCATAGATATGCATATATACATATTTGCATGTACTAGTTTAGCAAACATACAACGCGAGAATGGCATGGAAAATTGTAAATGATGGGTGACCATAGGTACCTCTTCCACCATTATTCATGGCGATGAACTTGGCACTCGCGATCTCCCAGACCGTCGACGCGCTCTCCTGGCCGAGGACGAAGAACGCGAGGAGCAGCATCGCCATCACGCCGGCGACGAGCAGCACCCGGTGGCGCCTCGCCAGCGGCCACTGCTCCGCTACCGCCGCCGGATCCTCTTCCTGCAGCTTCGGCGTCACGGCTCCGGTGACGCCACCGCCGCTGCTCATCTCCATGTCCATCGATCTTGATTCACCTTTGCATGGCCTACCGGAAGAACTATTAGCGCGGCCGGCAAGGCTTAGCTAAATAGAAGGCCGCCACACGTAGCTACACAAGTTGCCCCCAATTCGTCAGAGCGATCGGGCCGTGAGGTTGAATTTTGCGTGGCTCGTGTAGTACTTGATTTGCGTGCCAAACCAGGTAGTATGATGAAGCTGAATTATTCGACGAATTCAAGGACGATCATCTAATAATGTTTGGACATCTGATAAGTTGACAAAAGAATTAGTTAGTCTTGGGCGCTACTTGCACTATGGTAATAGATCTCTAGATTGCTGCCAAATGAACAAGCTAATAAGCTGATGCGCAAACTAAATTAACAATTCATTTTGTAAAATTTAAGAGCTCCAACTCATACCTTCATCAAATTGCCAAGTCCCCATCAACGGGCGGCCGGTGGGATCGGACCCGCGGCGGCGGCGGGGGCGGGCTAGTGGCTGGCTTGGTTGCTACCTGGTCCGGCCGGTTCCACCAGGTTGAGGAAGCAGTGACTGCAAGGTGGGGCCAGGGTATCTCTGCCAGGTGGGGCCCCAAGCACGACAAGAGGAATGATCGATGGCCCGTCTGGTTTGCCTGAGCAGCGAGAGTCAAACTGTTTGACTAATAACTCCATTCACAGAATGTATGATACGAGATATGTACTCTTGTACTTGTGGAAGCTAAGTGGTTGCGTGCAGGAGACGAGACCTTGTATTGACGATCCCCTCGATCAAATCCAATCGGGAGTACGTTTAGACGACTATTTTCAGGTGACATGCATGCAAAGTAATTTGCTCACCGACCCAGCCACTAACGTTACAACTTAGTCACATAGAGTTACCATTGACACTCAAAATTAGCAAGTCCGGGAAGGTCGGTCTAACCGGTGGGGCCAACTCGGTCAGACCGCCCTGGTCAAAGTCCTCAAAATGCAAATCGGACTTCACCATTACGTAGCTCTCGTCGGGATGATCAAGATTAATATATGGAACGTCCAATTTCGACGTTTACATGTCGGGTACCGCGGTTGGATCAGATCTCTAGGGCGGTTAGACCGTCCTACCCGGTCAACTAATGTTACAACTTAGCCACATAGAGTTATTTACCATAGGAAATCTCTGTCACCTATCTATACAACTTACATATTTTTTTTTACAAAATCACAGTCATGATATTCGTTTTGTTAAATATATAGTAATGTTTATTTAAAAAAATGGGGAAACCCATACATATATTTTATTTACATATTCAAAAAGAAAAATGTACAACATTGAAATGACAGTCGTGTTGGCTTGGTTGTGACCGTGCAAGAGAGGAGACCTTGACTTGATGATCCCCTCAAACCGAGTATGGTTTGACGAACAATCACAACTATTTTCAGGTGACGTGCATGCAAAATTTACTCATGTAGCCACGAGGGAGTCCCTATCTATATTTTAGAAAAAAGTTCAAATTACTCCTCTCATGTATAACCAAAGTCTAATTAACCCTCTAAATTATTTCTGGTTACCCTCTAACTATGCACATTGGTTAATTTTACCTCTTAATACAATTTGTCTTTTTTTGTTCTCAATGTACAAGTGGGGTGTTAAATTCAGATTTTGCAAATTTATGGCACACAACATAAAAGATATGTTAGAAAAATGTACCATGAATTTTCCATCAGTATTTTGATAGGATAATATATTTAATAAGAAATTTATCCTTAATATATAAAATTATATAAAAACTAATGACGGAAAATTTGTCAAATATTTTTTTAATATATATTATGACCTCCACTACCGCCCTACGAAATTTCAAACTAAAATTCAACTTGTGTATGACGAACAAAAATGATAAGTTGCATCGTGGGGTAAGTTGAACCAAATAACATAGTTCAGGGGTAAATTAAACCAAAACATACTTTAAAAGATTATGTGGACCTTCCCAATACTTGAAGGGAGTAATTTGGACTTTTTCATATTTTTATATATATGTAAAAAAGAACTTCTAACAAGTAGTGCATGGCATTCATCGATGATGTTTCCCAAACTCATTGACCCGGGAACATTGAGAATTTGGCCCTGTTTGGAGAGCTTCTATGAGCTTTTGCTTCTCAAGGAAGCTTCAAAAGTCAAAAGCTCCCCAAGGGATTAAATACTGGTAGAATAAGGGCGTGTTTGGCACAGCTTCACGCAACTCCAGATCCAAAAAACTAACTCCGCTCCAAAAATTGTCAGCCAAACACAACCAGCTCCAGCAGCTCTACCGTGGATCTGCTCCAAAAAACGGTCCATGGTTTTCGAGGAGTACCTCAGGAGGTACTCCACCAAATCCAAGTTTCGTGGAGTTGAGGTAAATTACCCACCACTGCCACTCGTCCACGGTTCGTTCTATTTTTCTCGCGACTCTCCTCCCCCGACTCGCCATCGCCGGCACCTGGCGTCGAGCTCCCAGCTCCCCCGCGTGGAGGCCAAGGCCACGGCCTCGCCGGCGTCGCCTCCCGGGGTCGAGCTCGGCTCCCCCGCGCGGAGTCCCTAGGCCGCAGGTCGCCGTCGCGGCCCCTGGTGTGGATCTCCCCAGCGCGAAGGCCTAGGCCGCAGCCTCGCCGGCGTTGCCACCCGGCGTGGAGCTCCCCCACGCGACGGCCAGGGCCGCGACCTCGCCGGTGTCACCTCTCGGGGTCGAGCTCGCCTCCCCCGCGCGGAGGCTCTAGGCCGCGGCCTCGCCGGCTCCGCCACCATGCCCTGCCACGAGCGCCGCCTAGCTCCGCTCACCGGCAGCTGTCGCCTCTCGGGGTCGAGCTCGCCTCCCCCGGGGAGCAGCGTGACGGCACCGCCGCCGCAGCTCAGTGTGAACGCCGGCAACGCCACAGCGGCACCGAGCTCCAGCCCGGAGTATAACGGCGCGGCCCTGACCTCCGTGTACCGGCGGCGCGGGTGCACGCCCGGCGGGCCATCGTCGAACCGGAGCACGGCGGATAGGTTGTACGCGAGGGGCGAGGCCGCGACGTCGAAGGACAGGTGGTGAAGCTCAGTTGACGCGACGTAAGGGACGACATGGTGCGGCCGGAGGAGCAGCCGTGGAAGGAGCGATGGCGCGAGGACGAGCACCGCCAGGAACACGACCAAGGGCGCGAGGCAAGCGGCTGCGGTGGCTGCCGCGCACTGCCGTCACCGCCCTATCTCTGCGGCAAGGCCCCGGCGAGGCCGTCGTGCCCTGCTCCCCGGCGGCGAGGCCCCACCCTGCTGCCCCTTCCATTGTTTGCGGGTCACAGATTCACCTAGGAGGAAGAACATGACTTTTTTCTCATGATGACGTGTGGGCCCTAGATGTCATAGGAATGGTGGTAAATCTGGAGCTGTGTCAATCACTTTACTGGATCTGAGATCCACCGTGGAGCTGCTCCACGGTGGAGCTTCGTGGATCTGCAGCTCTGGAGCTATTTTTTCAGAGCTGGAGCTCTGCCAAACACGTCCTAACTCCAAAAGCCCATTTTATATTGCAAACAGAGAAGCTTCTCGGGATGAGCTTCCTAAGCTATTTCTCTCTTCGTCTCCTTCCTTCCCTGCTATTTTTTTTCACCGGCCTCCGGACTGCCCATCGTCGTCCTTCTTTGTATTGTCGTCGCCGTCCCCTTCCCGCTGGTCGTCGCGGCCCCTCCCCTCTGCACGGGGACTCACCATTGTCGCCCCTCCCCACCGCTAGGGGCCTCACCGTCGCCTCTCCATCTCTCCCCTCCATGCCTCTGCTCGGGGCCCCGCCGCCTCTTCGCACCGCGTTGGTCGTTGCTATCCCTTCCCATCATGATGGTCGTCTCCGTCTGTCCCCTCCGCGGCGGTTATCACTACTCCTCCTCTCAGCTCAAGGCCCCGCTGTATCTACCTATCGCGTTGGTCGTCGCCGCCCCTCCTCTCCGCTCGGGGCGTCGCCCTGCCCATATGCTCCGGTCGCCATCTCTTCTTTCTGCGGCGAGCGCAGCAGCCCGCTCACCACCGGTCGGCACCCTCCCCAAGAATCTCATGACTGAAAATCAAACAGGCCAGCTAGCTTCTCTGAAATTCAGCTATTGGGGGAACAAGTGGAGCTTTTCCGGACAGCGCTTTTGGAAAAGCTTAAGCTCCCTTAGACAAGGCAAGTTCTTTATTCATGTTTCATATTATATAGTTCAATTAATGTGCTAATAGCTACTTTCATTGGCTGAGGAGTCAAGTAGATGTGCTCATTCTTGTAGCAAATTGGTTTTGAATGTACCCTGTTGATTTGTTTCTAGAAAAAAAAACCCTCTCCTTATATCACCATCGATGATCTTTGCAACGACTTGTATTTTAAAGAAGAGAATTGGAAAGGAAAAGTCAACGGCGCCGCCACTAGTCAAAGAATTTTACCCCACCGCCAGCATCCTCGCAGGCCCTGACGTGGCGCTTCAGGTCACTGTCCTTCCCGTGCTTGGCGGCTCGGCACTCGTCGCCCCGCGGTGGCGTGAGGTTGCACGGCTCCATGGACACCGCCCGCCGGCACGGCGGCTTGGGTACCTTGTGGCCGTGCGCGGTGAGCAGGATCGTCGGCCGCACGCCGGCGAGGCTGCTGCTCACGTACCCGAACGTCGACATCCCGGAGGTGAGCAGCTCCTCTGAGAAGCTCAGCAGGTACACCTCCGCCAGCGCCCTCTGGTTGTGCGCCAGGTTCTCCGTCGCCTGGCGCTCCTCGTGCGTCGGCTGGAACACGCCCACCCACACGCCGCCGCCCTTGTCGGACGCCGCCGCGTGCTCGTAGTATCTCGCCCGAAGCCGTTCGTAGTAGTCCGCGTACAGCGACGCGATCATGATCGCCGTTGTCTTGTTGCCGGTGTCGGTATCAGCCGCCGCCGCAGCGTCGCCGTCGCCGTCGCCGTCGCCGTCATCGGTTTCCGGCAGTATACGCTCCTGCCGGGAGCACGCGAGGATCTGGTTGTACATGTCGTCGACGGGGATGGAGCCGAAGCCGAACATCCTGATCTGCACGCCGATCCTCTTCGTCGCCGGCGCGAGGTAGGAGTGGTAGTACCTGGTGACGAGGCCCCACACGGCATTGCTTGGGTGGAACAAGTACCGGAGCAAGAGGTGGGACGCGGCCTCCTTCTCCGGGAATAGCCGCCGGAGCTCGTCCCGGAACTCGCCGGTGACCGCGTACAGCGACGGCACGAAGTAGAGGTCGCTGTACAGAAGCAGCCAGCTCACCTTGCCGATGGCGCGCTGGTGCTCGGCGCAGAAGAAGAGCCTGTCCGTCAGCTGCCACCCCAGGCTCAAATACACGTACGCCGGCCACGCCGTCGTGTCATCGTCGTCCACGACGGCGGGGATCTTCTTGTTTTTGAGGAGGCTCGTGTACGACGCCTCGGGGCTGGCGCCGAGCCCGAAGAGGTTGGCTACGGGGAAGTCCTTGTGCGGGAGCAGCCACGTCGTGCCCGGAAACGGCTCGCAGAAGAGGTCGGCGGAGTCCGGCGGCAGCGCGACGAGGAAGACACGGCCGGTGAGGAGCGCGTAGAGGAACCCGCTGGCCATGGACAGCATGCGGTTGCCGAGCCCGTCGAAGGGGAGCCACACGATGTAGCGGCACTCCGCGGCGTCGCTGCTGCTGCGGCCGGAGCGGAGCTGCTCGACGGCCGCGGCGTAGAGCGGCGTGCCCGGGGCGCACCGCCGGTGGCGGGCCTCGTAGGCGCCCAGCGCGCGGAGGAGCTGCGGCGACGGCGCGTAGGGGAAATGCTTGTAGTACCGCCACAACTCGTACCGGCTCCGGCACGATCGCCGGTCCATCCCCGGCGTCAGCAGCCCGCCGAGGAGCTGGTCGGGTTTCCCCTCCGTCGCATTGCGGGCGGCGCCATGACCATGACCATGGCGAGAAGCGTCGTCCATAAACCCTTTTGTCAATTCGAAGCAACACCTCATGAGAACTCGGATTTGTATATATACATATATGTATATATGCATGTACCAGCAAACATACAACGCGAGAATGACGCGGAAATGATTGCCGTAGGTACCTCCTTTACCATTGTTTTTGATGGCGGTGAGCTTTGCACTCGCGATCTCCCACACCGTCGACGCGCTCTCCTGGCCGAGGACGAAGAACGCGAGGAGCAGCAACGCCATCACGCCGGCGACGATCAGCACCCTGCGGCGCCTCGCCGGTGTCCACGGCACCGCCGCCACCGCCGGGTGGTCCTCCTGCAGCTTCAGCGTCGCGGATCCGGCGACACTGCCGCTGCTCATCTCCATGTCCATCGACCGTGATCACCTCTGCATGGCCTAAGCTACCGGAAGAACTGCAGCGGCCGGTCGGCAACTCTACTTGCACTCGGTAAATCGGATATTTCTGCTAATGAACAAGCCAAGCTGATGCGCAAACTAAATTGAAAATTCAACTTGCAATGGTTGTTTATTGGTCGCTTCTTCAACTTGTGTTTGAATCTTCCCCTGACGACGTACGGTCCCTTTCACTGAAGCCTCTGAATTTGACTGCGCCTCTGGTTGGGTATGGGACAAGTCAGCTACGAAATTGACATGCCTGTTCTCTTTAGTGATGGATTTAACCACTCCAAATATGATAAAAACGACGAATTTGTTTTGAACTAGTAAAGAAAACCGATGAATTCGCGGTCCATGCTCTAGAACGCTCATGTCCAACCAATGGATCGGGATAGAAATGCTCCTGATCGAGATGGTGGCGCTGGGCCCGTGACGTTCACATGATTTTACACTCGAGATGGATGGAATTTAGTTAGAAAATTCAGAGTCAAACTTTGCCTTCAGTTAGTTAAAATGGATTTTTTTTTGCGAAAGTATGGATTTGATCGATGCTGTATTTCAGCAGGCATCAAAATTTGGCTACTTGAACTGATCCATATGTGGAAGCGAGAACCTGAATTAAGATGACAGAGACACAAGACGAAGCTTCCAGCAAAGAAATCCAAGCGCCGCGGTTGCTGTCGATGGAGGCGTCGTGACTCCTGACCGCCGCCCGCTTCACGAAGGAAACTGGAACGGGGACGTGGCGTTGACCCATTGACTGTTCTCCGCCGGTGGCCACAGCACTGCCGCCGCCACCGCCGCCGCCGTCTCTCTCTGTCACGGTCTCACCAATCGGCCATGGCGTCGCCACTGCCGCTCCGCTCGGAACTCCAACCCAGCGATTCAGTTGAAGCAGCGGGCGAGGAGTGGAGAGCCACCGGTAGGGGCTCGAAGCTGGGCGACGAGCAGGGTATGGAACGGAAGGCGGCGCTGGCCGGAGGGAGCGCCGCGCCGAACAGAGGCGGCCTTGTGAAATCCCCACCCGAACCAGGGTGCTATCTGCAAATATTCGGATCGCGATTATTAATCGCGATCGGAATCAGGGGGCTACGTGCAAAAAGGTCGGATCGCGGTTATTAATCGCGATCCAAATTAGGGGGCTAAGTGCAAATATTTAGATCGCGATCCAATCCAGGGGGCAATATGTAAACAACCGACCCGGCGACATGGCGCCCGGCGGGCCGTGCTATCGCCGGCGATGCCTACCAAACCGGGGCGCGGAGTAGCCCGAGGTACGGTCGCCGCCGACAAACCCACGCGTCCTACCATTTCCCGTCCCCTCCGCGCGCGGTTCATGGAGAACGCGTGGTGGCCGGAGACGGACGGCGAGAGATCCGGCTCTGACCACAGCAACCGCCGCCGCGGCGCGGGCCGGAGGAGGCGGGGACACGCGCGGCAGCTGGCCCTCGTCGTCGCCCCGAGCGTTCCGCCTCCACGTCCATATCACTCCTAACTCCATCACGGATCTTGCAATTGTTATATCTGATGATTCGCCCCCAGCTTGAATTGCAGAGCATCTGCACAATTCAAAAGTCGGGATGTCGTAGCTGAATTGCATCTGGAGATGCTCGACGCCAATGACAGAGGCATTCAGAGCCGCAGAGGAGGAAGGAGGGATATTCTGCTAATGGAAGATACAGATACTTCTGGGATTCATCATCAGAGGTATAGAATATGATCTCTTTGTCAAATCTGAATGTTTCTTCTTCTACTCCCTTCGTTCCAAAATATAAGCATTCTTCGATTTCCGTGACGCACGTTTGACCATTCGTCTTATTCAAAGAATTTGTGAAAATAAAAAAACAATTATGATATACTTAAAATATATATAATGATAAAACATGTCATAACAAAATAATTAATATTTTCATAAACTTTTTGAATAAGACGAATGGCCAAACGTGATCAGCAAAAGTCAACAAATACTTATATTCTGGAACAGAGGTAGTAAAAGACTAGCATAGTGGCACGTGCGACATGCACGTGTTTCTGTAAGCATATAAAAATATTTTTGTTACAAATTATTTTATAGCAAAAATACATCATAAAGAATGTATTTTCAAAATAAAACAAACAATAGTTTTTTATTCAGTTATGCACATTAAAGTTTTAAGGAGAGAATTTTGTGAAGGCTTCCCTTCACAAAAATTTTAAGTATTCACGAAGTTCCTTGCTGCTTGCATAATGTCTCGCACATGTTTAATGTAGTACCACATTATCAATTCATAGGTTAATTAGATTTAATAGATTGGTATCGTGATATTATTTTATAATTAGTTTATATTTTTAATACTACTTATAATTAGTGTCCAACATTAGATGTGACAGATGAAATTTTTTCCATCTATCATCTAAACATTATAATTTCTTCATTGAGCCCATCCTTGAGTCCTATCTCTCCCGAAGAGCTGAAAAACATTATCTTGTTAGCTGAAATTCCCCTCCACTGTTCAATAAATCGTGTGCTTATCTTTGGTCCTTTCTTGTCCCTCTTAATTTTTCTTACACTCATTTCTTGTGCTGTGTGGGAAGAGCAATTAGCAGGAACCATGCTTGTGCCACCGTGCCGGCAACGCGAGAAGGCTGACTAGATCTATGTGAGCAACACACGCCCCACTCTCGCTCCAGCTTGGCAAGGTTGTACACATCTCGCAGTTGTTGAAGCTCGGAACTCGGCATTCCGCCACGCGAGTATGTTTGTCGTCCACATATCATGGTAGTGCACGAACAACCCCGTCCAGCGTCTGCCTCGCGTACTACCGCCGCCGCTTGTGCTCCGCCCAGGGTCTCATTGTCGGCCTCCTGCTCAGGCATGTAGAGCTCAGGGTAGTCGTAGTGGCTATTGCGGGGATGCTAGGGTCATCAGGCATTATCCTTTCTAATGGCATTATCCTTTCAATGTCGTACGTCTTCCTCCTCAACCCTCCATGGCTAGGTGCTCCACCAACACCGACAAGCTCCCCAGCGGTGGTCGCAGGCTCACCGTCATTGCCTCCAGAGCAAGGTTTTAAATAACCGGCTATAGTTGCCACTATAGCCGGATTTAGCCTTTAGCAGGGCAAAACGCTAGGATATGGTCCATTTGGCTCTAAGGATAAAAAACCACTAATAGCCCGATTTAGCCCGCTAAATCAGCTAAAATGGTATCATTTAGCCCGCTAAATCAAGAAAGAAATCGTTTGTTTGTCAGCCAGTCATTCGTATTAGACTTATGATGGCTACATTTTCTAAACTCTAACGTTTGTATAAGATTTATGAAAGTATGAAGGTGAAATTCTATATGTTTGTTTCACTCCATGATGAATTGATGTAGTAAACATTTGAAACTGTGAACTTGTATTGCAAACCGCTAAATGGCTTAGCTGAGACTATAGCCGGCTATAGCTTTTTCTTAGCCTTTGAAAAGTGAACCGCTAGGGGCCTTAGCAGGTTATTTAAAACCTTCTCCGGAGACAACCTTCCTAGGCGGCAGCGCCCCACGGAGCTCCCTTAGTGACGTCGATGGAGGTGTCGCGCATCATGTCCCCTGAGGATCGAACTCGCTTGTGCAAAGGCCATGCTTGGTGGCTTTCGCCAACGCTGCCTCCTCAAGGTCGAGCTCCCCACGCGTGGACCATGCCCGCGTCAGTAGCTGGTGCCGCCCTGCGGTCGGCGAAAGTCACGGAGACATTAAGAAATCGAGACAAATCGGCGAAAAGATACGAAAGTCATAAAATATTTAGTTGCAAATAAAACTTAGCTTAATTCGTGACTAAATCGGAAATCGACGCGAGCTAAAGCCATGTTGAACAGTCAAAGTAGCCAACGACGCAAGCTGAAGTCGTGACAGGTCGATCCGTCTCGTTGACACCGCCTCCAAGCGCCATGGTCATCATCACTGGTAGGACTTCAAATCAAATCTAAACCATGGCTTATTTTTTGGAAAACCAAATCGCGCAATGCGGGAAATAATTACTAAGTCAAATCATAGCTTGTTTTTTGGAAAGTCAAATCAGTTCTTTTGATGCCCCCCCTCGTTCTTTTCCATAGCTGTGACTTGCATTTGATGGAAAGATAAATCAGTAATGTGGAAAAAATTGCTAAGCCAAATCTAAATCATGACTTTTTTTCGAAAGTCAAATCACATAATGCGAGAAATAATTGCTAAGCCAAATCATTATGGTTTGTTTTTTTAGAAAGTCAAATCGCGTCTTGATTTTGAAAGGGAGTTTTTTTAAAGTCAAATCGCGCAATGCGGGAAAAAATTGCTGAACCAAATCATATCTTGTTTTTTTTTGAATGTCAAATAGTGTCTTGGTTTGGAAAGGGAGTGCATGTATGCCTCGCGTGCTGGCGGCGGCAACGTGTACGGGGCGCGGGTAGAAAAGGAGTTGGTGAAAAAACATTTTGGCGAAAAGGTATTCTCTCTAACGTTGAATGGGTCTCCCCCTCAATTTTGTTCTACAAATCGTTTTATATGGGTCTAACCACCCCTTTCGTCAACCGTTTGGATAATTGGTAAGTCAAATCACGTTGTGTTGGAGTAATTGATAACCAAATCATATTGTGTTTTGGAAAGGGATACAAGCAGCGTGACGTGTTTTTTAAGGTAATTTGGGGAATAAATGGTAACAAATCACATTGTCTTTTTTTTTGGAAAGGCTTAGCGATTGAGGTTAGCGGCCTCGGTGACGCAGTTGCGTTTACGACATTACCATTGTCACATGTCAATATGGATGATTATGATCTAGAAATCACGCGGCAATATGGGGTTTGCACTAATCACGCATCATTACGTTCCATTGCTTTCCAAAACGCGTCAATGAATCTTGCCGTCAGCGATTCTCTGACACCGTGTTTCCCAGCTGCGAGAGGTAGCTGCTGATTTCTCCTCACCCTCACGCTATCGTTGCAGCCTTTTTTTAGACATGTGCGACACTATAAAACTAGTTTTTTTATTGTTGTGATTTTAGATACGTGCGGCACTACATTTTGCTAGTCCACCAAAATAAGGAACGGAGGGAGGAGTCCAGAAGCTTGAAAATTCTGTGTAGCAAAGATCTTGCTAGAGAAGATGCATGGTGAAGCCTGATCGAACTCTCCATTGCCTGCTTCCAATATGTGTCCTGTTCCTGTCCGTCCCCCCTCAACCACAGACCCATCCGCCTACGATCCCAACGCAGGATAAGCCGATCGATCGCCCCTACAAATACCATCTATTACGCCCAGCCCGAAGGAACCCCTCACGTCGTGAACTCGTGATCAATCAATCAACCAGTCAACAAACAACGGCATGGACGACGCCAAGGCGGTGTCGCTGCTGGACGACCTCGTCACCGTCAAGGAGATCCTCCTTCGCTTTCCGCCGGAGGACCCGGCGTGCCTGGTCCGTGCTGCCCTCGTCTGCAAGCGATGGTGCCGCCTCTTCTCCAGCACCGACTTCCGCCGCAGGTTCCGCAAGTTCCACGGCACGCGGCCCATGCTCGGCTTCCTATGCAACCTCGTGGGTGGCGACGACGCTAACACCATCGGTGAGCGTCTGATTGTAAGGTTCGTCCCCACGTCCTCTCATTCATGGCGCCCCCGCCCTACCGGTTATCGGGTGCTCGACTCCCGCCACGGCCGTGTCCTCCTCTGCAGTCTACCTCTACCCAATGAGGCCGCACAGATTAGATTGTTCGTGTGGGATCCCATCACTGATGAACGGGTGGAATTACCCATGCTGCTGGACTCGTACTATTGCGGCTGGAACGTGGCGGTTCTCTGTGCCACAAGCAGCGGCGGCGGCTGCTGTGACAGCCTTGACTGCCATCGTAGTCCCTTCCTAGTGGTGTTCATGGGGACCATGACGTCCATGTCGAGACCGTTGGCTCGTGTCTACTCATCGGAGGCTGGTACATGGAGCGAGGTGATCACGTCCAACATCACCTGTGAACATGTGATCAAGCAGCCTTGTGCCCTAGCGGGGAATGCACTCTACTTCATGTCTACTCTCAGCGTGATCCTCAAATTTGATTTGGCTACACGAAGAATTTCCAGAATTGGCCTACCAGGTACAATTGATCTATATCATGGTGTGCTCACCACTAACCAAGACGGTGGGTTGGAATTCGTCCAAGTGGTGGGCTCAGAACTCCACCGATGGTCAAGGGAGGCTGATCTCGACGACGAAGATGCTGGGTGGGCACGAAGAAGGGTCATTGATCTCAAGACACTGCTTCCCACTAAACCCCTCCCAAAATCAACTCATGTGCTTGGCTTCGCGGCGGATGGTGTTGGGGTTATTTTTATAGAGACGCGCGATGGGGTCTTCACTATCAATCCAAAATCGGACCAGGTCATGAAGCTCGAGGGGTTTGGGGTGGAAAAGGAGTCCAGCAGAGCTGTTGTCTGCAACATTCTTCCTTATGTAAACTTCTACACTCCGGATTTCAAGAGGCATATGCGACTTTGACTAATTATATGTAATGATCATTTGGGACGATGATTATTCGATGCGAAAACAAACATGTGCTACCATGTTTACATCCAATAAGTCAAAAGTTTAAGATTGGACTACTTATGTGCATTGGTAAAACAGATGACCGCATTTTCTTATGATTTTCCACCTTCAATTGTAGCTGTTGTTTTGTCAGTGGATTTGTCCAAACTGAGATGCTCTGGTTGAATCGCAAATGCACAATTATGCTTGGACGTAGGTTGGGTAGGCATTGTTTGAGCTCGTAATTAAGTTTAAGCTAATTCAACATGAAAAACATTCAACTTGCCGACGAGGATGGGCGCGGTGGCCGTCGCCCCGCAAGAGACAGGTGCGGGTCCGTCCTGCCTCTGCACGCTCGAGTATGAACTCTGTGAGGGCAGTTTCTATGGTAGAAATCATGTGCGAAATCAAGACAATCACATCAACAAAAATTATAATGGAAAAACTATCTCACACAATAGGAGCTTGGTGTAATAAATATTGAATTTATTTTGTTCTCTTTGCCTCTCTACTCTGTTTCTCCCCCCAAACTGCATCGGAGGGATGCTCTGCTTCAATCTGGCGAGTTGCATGCGAGCGCGGCTTCAATTCGGCGAGCTGCAGGGCGAGCTCGGCTTTAATCCGGCGGACGGCGCCGCTGCGCGGCGGTCCGACGAGCGTGCGGGCAATGGACGGCGAGCGCGCCGCGGCCGGGCGAGCTCGTGGCAGTCGGGGGAGCGCGTGAGGGACGGTGAGCGCGCATCGACCAGGGACCACGCGACGCCTGCGCACCCTTGCGGGCGGCTTGGGTGCTCAGGAGAGCCGGCCGGCGAGCTCGCGGTGGACGATGATTTCGTGGCGCGGGTGAGCCCTCTCGGCGGCTGGGGAGCTCTGGGCGGATGGCGAGCTCGCGGCGGTCGGGCGAGCGCAGGCGCGATGACGACCTTCTGCAGCAGGCGGGCGCGATGCACGGTGAGCGCGTGACCGCGGCGTGGCGGACGGCTAGCGCGCCGGCGAAGCAAAGCAGGCCAGGCACAACATGGCGGCCTACAAGCGCACCGGCGGAGCGGCGCAGGAAGCCGGCGAGCACGCGGGCGAAGCGCTGCGGGGGCAGGCGCGGCGATCCGGTGGGCGGTGAGGGCACCGTCGTTTCCTAGCGCCTCGATTCAAGGGAGGACGCAGTTTCTCAACCAACAAACTGTTTCCTCAGATTTGACTCTCTTTCCTCATTTATTGTACTGCCATGTCATCTTTTTTCTTCATATGTGACACCTCATTTAATAGAGATAGAAACCACAATTAATGCCATTGGGACTGCCCTTGTGCATCTCGCGTATCTTTTTTTCCTTCTTATGTCGCATTTGTTTAACACGCGTACAACAAAGGAGACACATCTGTTTAACACGCGTCTCCTATGCTTACAGCAAAGGAGATGAGTCTTTGTGGCATGGGTCTCCTATGCTTTCAACAAAGGAGTCGCGCCTCACTAAGAAGCGTCTCCTATGCTTCTAACAAAGGAGACGCGTCACGAAAAGAAGCGTCTCCGATGCTTACAACAAAGGAGACGCTTATGCACAAACGCGTCTGTGGACTCATTGAAAGGAGACGCTGGAGGAACAGGACGGAGACGCGTACAATACGCGTCTCCCTTGTTTCTTCATTAGAGACGCGTAAAAAACGCGTCTCAAATCTGAAGTCATTAGAGACGCGAGGCCGGAAACACGTTTTTTACGCGTCTCTAATGAGCCTTAAAACGCGTCTCCGATCTTGGTGGCTTACATAGTGGTCATCTGTTCTGAATTCTGAGTATCTGCACAAATTAATCAGGGTGTGGCAGCTGAAAGGCACGATACCGATGAGCTGAGGCAGAGGAGAGGACGAACATGAAGATTCTGTTTAAGCTTAACAGAAACTTAAAATAACTTTCTCAAATAAAGTCAAAATATAGATGCAGAGATATATAATGATCATTTGAGACTATGATTATTCGATTCGAAAACAAACATGGTGCCACGTTTACATCCAATAAGTCAAAATTTTAAGATTGGACTACTTGATGTGTATTGGTAAAACTGATACCTCGTTAATTTGACATCAGTTTAGTTTGTGTTGTGTGGTCTCCGCTCCGAACCGAAATGTACTGCATTTTCTTATTATTTCTCCACCTTCAATTGTAGCTGTTGTTTTGTCAGTGGATTTGTCCATGCTATGCTCTGGTTGAATCGCAAATGCACAATTATGCTTGGACGCACTTGCGGATCTATGTTGGGGTGTGCTGGGCTGCCGCCACAGCTAAAGTTGGGAGTACACAAGTATATACCTTTCTTCTCCAGTGAGTTTTTGAGTTCCGACAGGCGGCAATTGGCGGCAGCCATGGTGGAGGTCTTGTTTCCCAGACGGCGAGGTCGGGGATAGAGGAAGAAGAAGGCAATCGGCCAACTGGGCCTTAATCTGCGGCCTTTGACCAAACTGGCCCAGCAGCCTAAAAGGCCAATCTGGCCATCTGCGTCCGCACATTAGCAACCAATGACACAGAACTCAAATTCTAATTTCCAATGGCATATAACACGAGTTAATTTCCCACAATACGATCCCAAGTTGCCAATGCAGGATAACCTTTGCTCGCTCCTAGCCTAAATATCCATCCAGATGCGCGGCCGGAGGAACCCCTCACGTGGTGAATGTGATGTTGAAATATTAGGCAATTTTCATATTAAAACCATAATATAAATCATGACGAAGTGGACAACTAGATTAAGCATATGTTGCAAACTATCTAGATTCAAACTTATATAACAGATCATGGCAACTAGTGTAAGCACAACTCATACACTAAACATATTGAATATGTTGATAAAAAAGAACAATAAGACTAGATCGCAAGAATAATACTTGCTACTGGAATTCGTAGATGAGAGCGTGATGGAGAGATTCCTGAAGGCGAAGCTGAGATCGTCCTGGTCGCTATCACTATCGTCAATTAGCAGTGGCGGAAGACTTAGATTAGGCCAACGAAGATGACGCCGGGACGTAGCGGCGCAACAACAAGAAGAGGCAAAACCTTAGCTGTTAGTTTGATACGTTTAAGCGAGCACGTGTGGACTTCCTTCTTCTCCTACTAGTCTCGAGAAGATGAGAACAACTTCCATATATGAGTTGGTTCCCTCCACCTTCCACTAACAAGGTGGCACTAAATGATTCCATTCCTCTCTTATGCACTCATATGTATGGGCCTTTTGAGATTTATTAGGAATTTCTGAATTGATCATTGGGCCAAGCCCGCATAAATTCCAACATGTGATCAATCTCATCAAGAAACCAAAGGCATATGGACGAGGCGGTGTTGGTGGATGACCTCGTCGAGGAGATCCTCCTCCGCTTCCCACATGCTTGTGCTTTCATGAATTATTGGTCAGGTCTATACAAAAAGCTAATGGAAAAAGTGTTGGAAGGAGTGAACACGTTGATGGAGTGCGTGCTACATAACACCAGAGCTTCGTATCCCAGACTGATGCCGGCCGGCGCTGAAGATGAAGGAGACGAAGAGTCAAATGTTGATCCCGAGTCACTCTTTTGCATCCTCGTGCCAATGTGGCCGAGGGTCTGGCTTTCGGTATTAGTTTGGGGGTCCTTTTCTGTATAGGGGTGGTTGGTCGTCGTCTCCTGAATCAAGAGATTTCATCGTTTCGTTTATGTTCCCTAATCCAGTTAGTCCAGTTCTCGGTTTGTATCTAGTACACTCGTTATTTCTGTGTTAATGGAAATGGGCCTAGGGCTCGCGTCAAAAAAAAAAAGACAAGTGGTCATTCGAAAGTCAACAGTGAAAAATATTTTAGGGACTAATCGAATGGAACATCAATTCAGCAATGGGTGTAATTCCTGAAAGTGACACCTTCAATTCATTTCTGTCATGTTAAAATCGATAAAACAAACTTGATTGATTTGGGAATACAACAACAAGAAGAAAAACATTTCACATCTATCCGCTGCAAGGCGCGGGGTAGACATGCTAGCTAGCTTGTTTAATTTCTTGGGTGGCCTGGTGATGCGACAAAATAAACCATAGAAAATTAGATATTGGGCATGTGGGCCTGAGCTCTCTTGGAAAATTATTCAGATGTTGCTCAGATGCTGAGGGTGGTCTTGTAGGTGGCGCCGGCCTTGAAATCGGCGGGGACAACGTCGTCGGCGATGCGGTAGCCGCCGGCCTTGGTGGCGAAACGGATGCAGAGGGGGTACTTGAGCGGGGCCGTGGTGTCGAGCGTCCAGGAGCCCTTGGGGCCCTCCTTGAGTGTGAAGCTGAAGTCGTCGCCGCCGTGCTCCTTGATCTCCACGTCGGAGATGGCGATGTTGGGGATGAGGATCAGGTGGCCGGGCTTGGAGCCCTTGCCGACCTCGAACGAGAGCGGGGCGCACGAGCCGACGGCGAACAACGCCATCAGCGCCGCCGCGGCGAGGAGGATGGAGGTCGAGGAGGCCGTTGTTGCTAAGTTGGCGGCGAGATAGGAAGCTTCAGTTGTCGCTGCTTGTTTCTTGATCGTCGAGAGGGGTGTCTGTGCGTGTATTTATGGGCGCCGGGGGCAAGGAACGCGGGGATGGACGTACGGCGCGCCATGGAGACCGCTGGCCGGCTTGTTCAACAACCAACACCTGTACGATTACTATGAATAGCGCAAGCTTAGTAGTCCGGCCAGCCGCGCATCACGCGTGCAGCATGCGTGCGGCTGCCTGATCGTCCTCCCACGTACGGCTCTCTCCTTGTGTCATGTGCCATGCACGCGACCTATACGGAGGCACGTCGACAGCAGCATCATTGCCGACATGGTACCTTTAGAGCATCTCCAAGAGATTGCCAAATTTTACTTGACAAATCTTGTGTTTTGCCAACTTCTAAAAAGATATGCCAAGTAAAAAGAGTTTGTCTCCAATAACTTCATAATTCACTTGCCAAACCCAGATCTATCTTACATCAGGAATCCTGAGAGAAACAAAATTATGTTTATGCCCTTCCACCTATTGAAAAACTTACATAAGGAATCCTTCTCTATTCTTTATTTCTTTTTTCACCCTCCCACCTACAGGGAAATGCCGATGGCAACCACGATCTGCGCGCGCGTGGGGAGGTGAGTTTTGCCAAGTTTCTATTTTTACCAATTTGGTTTGCTAAATTATTGGAGGCTAATTTTTCCTGTTTTGCCAAAATTCGATGGATGTCAAGTTGGTTTGCCAAACTGTTGGAGTTGCTCTTACGTTTGGTTCTAACTTCCGACCATCCGGAGTTCGTCATCTACACATCGCACTCAGGAAAATCGACGTTTGCCGTGCTCTTTGACGTGCGTTTTATATCGGGCGCACGACAAAGAGCACATTTCGCCGTGCGTTTTTGCCGGCGCACGACAAACAATCTTTACCGTGCGTTTTATTTTCTGGCGCACGGCAAAGAGTGTTTTCCGTGCGTTTTATTTCTTGGCGCACGACAAACTAATTTTTTTCCTTCCCCTACTGCGGCGGTGAACGTCATTAGCCTTTGCCGTGCGTCGTGCGAAGGCGCACGGCAAAGGCATTCTCTTTGCCGTGCGTTTCCCTCCGGCGCACGACAAACATATATCTTTGCCGTGCGTTTTCCTAAAGCGCACGACAAAGTATTTTTCTTTAATTTTGATTTTTGTACTTTTTTATTTCTCCACTTCAAAAACATTATTTTGTACTTTATATTCCAATTTTATACATGTCTTAATAAATTTACTATTTTTAACAATTATGTGTCACTTAAAGAATTTTTGCTGTATACATCAAATTTTAACTGCAAGTGCATAAAGTAATGCTGTAAAGTTTGTGGAAAAATGATATTCATGTAATTGAATCATTTTTAAGACCTTATCCATGAAATTGGATGAAAGTTTGAACATTTTGTCCGCGAATCATGAAAATCCACATGCGGTTGCAATATTTTTTAATTGTATAAAATGCAAACAAAGTTTGAAAATCATGAGATTTGTCAAGAGCTCATGATATCCTATGTGAAGCCTGTGATAAATCATATAGAGTGTTTTGAGAAAGTTGTCATGGATGGTGTTTAGAAACCGAAGTATCTCGCTAGAAGTTTCAGAGTGTTGAGAGCCAGTTCATTAATTTTGTAGCCATAGTAAAGTTCAAATTTGAATTTGAATTCAAAATTTTTTATTTAGGCAATATACAACATATATTGTCTCATTCTAATTTATGGTAATTTTTCGGATCAATTTGATAATTTCACTACATTAACTCTAATTGCGAGGTTGAAATAGGCAAAAACTCTTTGTCGTGCGCTGTGTAGCCCGGCGCATGGCAAAGAATGTTTGCCGTGCGCCCGGGAATGATGGCGCACAACAAAGACGACTAGTCTCCGGGTGGACGGCACATGTGGCCCAACACCTCTCCACCAGCCCAACAAATATTTGGCCCAACTGGCCCATTTAGACTCCCGGTATATAATCCCCCCAACCCCCTCCAAACCCTAATCCACCCTCCCCCACCCCGCCGCATCTGCAACCCACTCCCTCCCCCCAGATCCTGCCGCGTCCCCCGCCCTCTCCCACCCCCTAGTTCCCACCGCGGCCCGCCATCTCCCTCCCCTTCCTCGACGGTGGACAGCGGACGACGACAGGGCCCTCTCCCTCCTCTTCCCCGCTGCGGCCCCGCCCTCTCCATCCCCCGACCCCGCCGCGGCCCGCCCTCCCTTCCCCTCCCTCACCGGCGGACGGCGACTGCGCCCGTCCTCCCTTCCTCTCCCTCTCCCTCGCGAGCACACCATATTGCCAACTGATTGCAGGCGGTAGGTCGATCGCAGACATTTCCTGTGAGGCTAAATTGTACTTGAGGATGGTGCCGATCCAAACCACGAAGTAGAGTGAATCCTCTAGGGCCGTTCCGACTAAATAGGAGGTCTTGTACGAAACTAAAAAACGAGGCCTACTTGAAAAAAATAACAAAAATAAAATATACAATATAATATATTACATTGTAAATGAGCTATCCATAGCTTCTTTCTGAGATTGGACTAAAGCCACTACTCTTTGTTTTTTCTTTTGCTTGTCCCAACCAGATTCAAAATTTCTAATCCGATTTGAAGAAGACATGACTTCAATATGTGAACAATATTACAGTAGTTGTCTAGATGAAAAGACCAAAAGAACAAAACTTAGAGATCGACTAATTACTCACTATAGTTTGTTGTGATTACAATGGACAACAAATTGAATTGAAATAAAATACGAGTGATTAGTTTTAGTATTACCTTTAGCGTCTCGCCCGTCACCTGGAATCTGGATCGCCTCGCCAGTCGCCGCCGGCGCCGCGGCTTCGTCACGTAGATGAATCGACGGGAGACAAAATAGATACGATGCCAACGACCAGGAGGCAGGAGTCCTTCTCGTAGGAGTAATTTCCTTTTGGGCTCCTAATGGCTGGGCTATCCAAATCATAGACTCATGACCTTTTTTCTTATGGGCTTATTTTCTTAATAGGGCTGCAGCTTACTGCTTAGCTATATGGGTAAGTACTATATTTGGAGGCCTATGTGATTTGGAGGCCTTGTGCCGTCGCTCACCCTGCACATGTGCAGGGACGGCCCTGCCTGGACGCTCGTCGATCGACCTCCAGGCGGCCGCGTCCTCAGCGGGAAGTGGGTGTTCAAATACAAGCTGCGCTCCGACGGGACACTGGAACACCACAAAGCTAGATGGGTGCTACGCGGTGATAGGCAGCGCCCCGGGATCAACTTCGGTGAGACGTTCACGCCCGTGGTCAAGCCGGCCACGATCCGCGCCGTCCTCACCCTTGTCGCCAGCAAGAAGTGGCCGGCCAACCAACTGGACGTCTCAAACGCGTTCCTTCACGGACAACTCCACGAGAAGGTCTACTGCCAACAGCCTGTCGGCTTCGTCGATCCCGGCCGGCCAAACGCCGTTTGCCTCCTCGACCGCTCCCTCTACGGCCTCCGCCAGGCGCCACGGGCCTGGTTCACCAGCTTCACCGACTACGTCAAATGCATTGGCTTCGTCCAGACTAGGTCTGATTCTTCCCTGTTCCTCCTCCGCGATTCAACCGGCGTCGTCGCATACCTTCTGTTGTACGTCGACGACATGGTGCTTGCCGCGAAGACGGCAGCGCTGCTTCACGATGTCATCAAGAAGTTGCAGAGCGCGTTCGCCGTCAAGGACATGGGAGCCCTGTCCTATTTCCTCGGTGTCGATGTGCGGCGCACAACCGAGGGCTTCTTCCTCTCCCAGGCGCAGTACGTCGACGATCTCCTCGACCGCGCCGGCATGAAGAACTGCAAAGCTGTCGCTACTCCGGCCGACACCAAGTCCAAGCCGTCCATCACTGACGGCAAGCCGGTCAGCTCCACCGACGCGTCCTTCTTCCGCAGCATCACCGGCGCGCTCCAATACCTGACGCTGACACGCCCGGACATCGCGTACGCCGTCCAGCAGCTGTGTCTCCACATGCACGCGCCACATGACATCCATGTCGCCATGCTGAAGCAAGTTCTGCGTTACCTCAAAGGAACACCGCGTATCGGGATCCAGCTCTGCGCCATGACTTCGCCGACGCTCATAGCATACTCCGACGCCGACTGGGCCGGCTGCCCGGACACGCGACGATCCACTTCCGGCTTCTGCGTGTTCCTTGGCGACGCTCTCGTCTCGTGGTCATCCAAGCGGCAGACAATGGTTTCGCGATCAAGCGCCGAAGCTGAGTACCGCGGCGTGGCGAACGCCGTCGCCGAGTGCTCGTGGCTGCGATCTCTCCTCGGCGAGCTCGGCTGCCCGCTCCCTTCCGCGACCGTCGTCTTCTGTGACAACGTCTCAACTATCAACATGAGTCGGAATCCGGTGCATCACAAACGGACTAAGCACATTGAGCTTGACATCCACTTTGTCAGAGAGAAGGTGGCTGTCGGCGACGTTCGTGTGCTGCATGTTCCAAGTGCTCGCCAGTTCGCCGACGTTTTTACCAAGGGACTACCGTCGTCGCTCTTCTTCGACTTCCGAGACAGCCTCTGCGTCACCAATGCCGCCGCTGAGCTTGCGGGGGGGGGGGGGTGTTGAGCGGATACACTCTTCCGCTCCGTGGCCGTCGCATCCGCGACGTCTTCCCTGGCGACGCGCGCGCACCGCGCGCACGATGCGCTCCGCAACGACGCTCCGCACCCACCGGCTCCACAACATCGCTGCACGCACCAAGACCCAACGGCCGCTCCGCGAGACTCGCTCGCTGCGCCAGCACCACGCTCCGCCGCAGCTCGCTAAGATCTGCAACCGCTTGTACTCTATATATGTAAACACATACAGATGAATACAACTAAGCTTTGATCCAATTTCCTTCTACACAGAGGAAGCCCAGCATGAGGGGCGTGCGGTGGAACTCGCGGAAGCGGCGGCGGAAGCGAGGCGCGGAGACGATGTGGTACCATTCCTTGCGGACGAGCGCGGCGCGGACGAGGCTCGCCGGATCCGCCGGCGGGAAACAGAGGAGGACCTGCTCCACCAACTCTTCCGGCAGCGGCGGCCGAGGGCGTGCCGGCGGCTCGGGCAACGGGGTGGAGGTCCGGTCCATCTGCTCAGCAAGAGGGTGCGGGGGCGGCGGCGGCCCGGCCGGCCGGCGGCGGCGGCGGATCTAGGGTTTGGTTCGATTGGGGAATCTCTCGAGGGGGAGGCAGCCAACAAGCGAAGTGAGCTACGATTCGACGAAAGTGAGTGACAGGCTGGCTGACAGCCCAGGCCCCTGGCTGAACCAGGCTCAGGGAAGGGCTCTGGCAGGTGGGGCCAGGGAACAAGCGAGAGTAACTTCCCTGCAGGCTGCAGCGACCTTCCCTTAGCAGAAAACAGGACGCATTCAGGCGATCATCTGTTGATCTGAACCTGACTAGGGTCGATTTTGTCAGAAATTCAGGACACAAAACTCAGCTTTTGGATAAAACATGTTAGCAATCTAGTAGAATAATTCAGGTATTGGCTGATGCCCAATGCAAGGTCTGACCATTGGTACAAAACTCTGAATTGAGAGGCTCTGGATTCTCATCATTGTTGACGCCCTGTCATGGATGAAACTGAACTGCAGACTAGCAATTGTAGGTGCAGCCTCCACGGCTGGTTGGTGGCTGCGTCCCACAAGATGAGCTCCTTCTCCAGGCTAGCGAGATTAGAGAAGACGAGGAGGCGGCCATGACGAGGGTTCACGTACTGCGCGCCAGCCATGGGCTGGAATAAGTCGGTGAGAGATGCTTCAAGCATTTAACCAAGCATTCTCTGTTGAAATCTTTAAAACACATATCACAGCTCTTAAAATCCACATGGACGTACAAAGTATAGAAGTTTCTTTCATATACGGCACAACAACAAGGTTGCAACGCATTCCATTCACTACAGGAAACTGTGGCTTCGCCAACAGCCCAGAGCTTTCCCATCAGCCAAGGCCTGGGCTGTTGGCGAAGAAAATCTTTCCCAACAGGAAAACTCCGCTGTTGGGAAAGAATTCTTGCCAACAGCCCAAAATCCAAGGACTGATGGCAAAGACCGGCTGTTGGCGAAGGGGTTCTTTCCCAACAGCAATCCTGTTGGGAAAGAAACGCTGTTGGCGAAGCCCCGGCGCGGCCAAACGGTGCCGGCGCCGTCCACTTCGCCAACAGCATCGCCGTTAGGCTGTTGGCAAAGGGACCAGCCCTTCGCCAACAGGACTACCATGCTGTTGGCGAAGGGCCTTCTTTCCCAACAACCTTATGGTGCTTTTGGCGAAGATTGCTCTTTGCCAACAGCATGTGCATGCTGTTGGCAAAGAATTTTCATTTTTTTCGAATTTTGAATTCAAACTTTTTTGGTAGCCTTGCTACATTGTTTACAAGCACATGGTTGAATGTGGGCCCTTTTTGCAACATTTAGCTATATTTCGTTAATTATTTTCGTTCACTTGAATTTTCCGGCATAATCCAAATTTGAACTGCAGGTGCGTGAAATAATGAAATTTAGGCGTTCGAAAAATGATATTCATGATGGGGAGTGTGTTTTGAGGCCGTGTCCCAAAGCTCACCCAAAATTTCGAAGTCCTTGTCCACGTAACACGACGGTCCAGGCGTGGTACAACTGTTTTTTAATTATATAAAATCCAAACGAAGTCGAAAAATCACGAAACTTGTCGGGGTGTCTTGTTATCTCATGTGGAGGCTACGATAAAAATTTGAGAAAGTTTGGAGCAAGTTGCCGCGTCGGATGCTCAAAACCCAGACATCTCCACATGTGATCACATGTTGATCACATGTGGAGATGTCTGGGTTTTGAGCATTCGACACGGCAACTTGTTCCAAACTTTTTGAAATTTTTATCATAGGCTCCACATGCCATAACAAGGCACCCCGACAAGTTTTGTGATTTTTCGACTTCGTTTGGATTTTATATAATTAAAAAACAGTTGTACCACGCATGGACTGTCGTGTTACGTGGACAAGGACTTCGAAATTTTGGGTGAGCTTTGGGACACGGCCTCAAAACACACTCCCCAACATGAATATCATTTTTCGAATGACTAAGTTTCATTATTTCATGCACCTGCAGTTCAAATTTGGATTATGCCGGAAAATTCAAGTGAACGAAAATAATTAACGAAATATAGCTAGATAACTCAAAACATCCCCAAGTTTTGAAGTTGAGATGTAGTTATAGTAGGAAGGACCCACAAAAAAGTGGAAAGAAAAAAACAAAAAATGCAAACATTCTTTTCCAACAGCTTTGTGATGCTGTTGGCAAAGGTGTCTTCGCCAACAGCTTTAAGGCTAAAGTTGTTGGCGAAGGTTGTCGCAGTAATAAATTAAAAAAATTCTTTACCAACAGCCGCACCCATAAGCTGTTGGCAAAGAACATTAACCCTAAAAAGCCCCAGGCCTTTCCCCGGTCCCCACCACACACACGACACAACACACACCACACTCACACACCCACCCACAGCGCAGCCGGCCCCCTGCTCCCGCCGCCGGCCCCCTGCTCCCGCCGCCGCCGTACGCCGCGCCGGCGCCCCCCCCGCCGGCAGATCCGGCCCCGCCCCGGGCCGCCCCGCCGCGCCGCCGCCCCGCGCCCTCCCCCGCCGCCGCCCCTCGGCCGCGCCGCGCGCCGCCGGCCCGCGCCGCCGCGGCCCCGCCCCGCGCCCGCCCCGCCGCGCCGCCCCCACCACCCCGCAGCGCCGCCGCCCCCGCTCTGCCCCGCCGCGCCGCCCCCACCGCCCCGCAGCGCCGCCGCCCCCGCTCTGCCCCGCCGCGCCGCCCCCACCGCCCCGCAGCGTCACCGCCGCCGCTCTGCCCCGCCGACCAGGAGAGGAGGAGAAGGAAAGAAGGAGTAGGGGAAGAGGAGAAGGAAAGAAGGGAAGGGGAGGAGGAGGAGGAGAGGAAGAGAAGGGAGGAGGAGGAGAGGATCCACGTCGTCCACGCTGTTCCTCCACGCTGTGTTGTTCGTGCCCCTTGCCGAAGGATAAGGTAGAGCCCACGGATTGTCGGCCATCGTGCCGTTTATGTCGTTAACGGCCTTCGTGCCGGAATTGTGGATGTGTGGGCCTTCGTGCCACGAATTGTGGACGTCGGCCTTCGTGTCGACTTTTCTTGCAGGTTTTGGAAAACCTCCCCGTGCAGGGGAGGTTCTGCCGAAAATTTTACTTATAGTATTGTTTTTCTTCTTTTGCAGAGCAGGAGCTACCGGAGGGGATTCGGAGGACCCAAAGGACCCGCTAGCTTCACCGGCCCCCTAGGTATAACCCCTCTATCCGTATCATGGTCTTAGGTTGCATAACCGAGTTAGGCGTCTCCCGTCCGAAAGTGATACGCGGTCGTTGGTATGCTGATCAGTGCATATTCGTGACGGTATCTCTTTCGGATTGTCCACGTTTTTTGGACAGCCCGAGGATGCGTAGATGGGTTAGCTTCCATGTTCCGCCCCCGTCCGAGTCGGAGTTTCGGCAGCACCTCCCCGTTGTTCTCCGGATGCACACTCTCCCCACCGGGACGTGTATCGGGAGAACAACGGGGAGGTGCTGCCGAAATTCCATCTCAGACGGGCGCGGAGCATAGAAGCTAACCTCATCTACGCATCCTCGGGTGGGATTACGACCTATCCTTCACCTATTCTGAAAATTAGAAAAGGTCTTATACATGTATTGTTCCATGCATACTCCAGAGTTCCCATACTGCAAACAAAAGCTTATTATTGAGATTCCGGTAAACTCTTGTGCCTTAGTCTTCAGGTGCATATGACACCTTTCTTTTGCTAGGTTACTTGAAGACCATGCATACTCCAGACTTCGAAAGGCTTTGAAACATCTGGCGCAACTCCTTGGCCTTGATTTCTGTGACCGATGCATCAAAAGTTACTTCCAATTTAACCAGTGCAGTAGCCCAATCGAATAGTCGCTTCAGAAAAAAAATTTCATGATCAGATCCTTTCAATTTCAGGATTTGTATTTCTTCGAGCTGAGCCAACAAAAATTCCTCCGTATGCCAGTCTGCAGGTTGCTGATCACAAATACAACCTGATCCACATCTAGTTTGTACCTGACACAACACAGATCATATTAACATGGTAGGATTAGCTGACAATGTTGTATGACACAATAGGAGGGGAATCTAACTATTATTAGATTGCCTGAATATTTCGAGATATCTGGCATCAAGACATATAACATCTGTGGAAAGTTCCACCTAGAAATTAATTATACTGCAGCAATATTATTGTATGGTAAATGAAATTGGTGCAATAAACATTAAATTTTTACAAATTGTACAAAATCCTGAGTTACCGTTCTATCAAAAAGTCCACAGTTAAGAAGGCTACAGTTTACCTCAGGGAATATGTAGAATGAAAATGTGAAGCTTCTACAAAATACATACCAAAACATTACAATTTCCTAACTCTTATTACTGTGAAATCAAAATTCAGTCTGCCCTGCAAAAATTCAGCCAGTTTGCTGCCTACTGCCATATGTTTCAAATGGACTTGATAACTCAAAATGAAACAGATTTCCAGCCCCATAAATAGGAAAGCATGTATAGGGCCACCATTAGCTCAGATGTTGCCATGATATAAAAATTCCAAGTGCATATTTTTATCTATTAACCCACTGACGTTGCCAGCCCCTTCCTCTCGATTACCATTCTAACTCTTGGCATTCAATTAGCACTCAAGAAGCAAGAACAAGATACATGAAAATAAAGAAAGGGCTGGAATGTGGCATCCTGTGAGCAAAAACTATTATGGAAGGTACTAATCTCCATGAAAGCATGCATCATTAGCCACACACACTGGACAATAATACATTTCATCATATGCTCCATAATAGAACTTTAGCGAGCAAGTTGACCGTTTTACAACATCGATGACCTGCTAGCACCCACCAAGCGAGTTGCCATACCTCTGATGCAATTTACTCTTATTTTATTAGAGAGGAATAGAGGATATTAGATAAACAAAATATATCTTTACCTCCGAGTTGACAGAAGTACATAATTCCAGCACCAACTTTCTTATACCAGTACACATCCTGAGAACATGGAATGAGCTGGCCCCAAAGGCATGTCCACTTGAAACTAGAATCAGGTGCAGAACTGTAAGGTTTGGGAGCACTTTCATATCTTCCATCAGTAATGATGGTGGTCTATGACCTGTGTGTCCAAAGAAAATTAGAACAAAACAAGGGGTCATATTTAAAAAAAAAACATATTAGCACCAGGAACTATAACAAAAAAAAAAAATTGGCACCCCTGAACTAATTTTGACACCTAAGGTTAGTGTCAAGTTTAATATAATGGATGCTTAGGTTTTGAGCATCTTGGTGTGAAAAGCATGAGTTGCTCAATGCCATAGTGATTGATGCTGACGTCCTGAGTTTGAACCAATGTCATTGACACTAAGCTGTTACACTTGGTGTCAATGGCATGAGCGCAGAGCTATCATCCGGGAATATTTTTCTTTGGCATGGTTCATTTCTGGGATATGCTTTTAGAAGAAATAAAAGGTACCAAAATTCATGGGCTAAGAAGAACACAGCCATTGCTGTTAATTGAGAGGAAATGTTTGCTATAAGCTAGCTTACTTTCTTGCACAAAACCTGGCCACCATAGCAAGTCGCAAAAACTATACTGTAATTCTATATAAAATTCTTTGGTACTCTTCTGGGACCAGAATATGTTGGAAACGAGTGACAATTAAGTTTGCTCCACCCCTAGGCAATTATGTACACCCCTCCAAAGAATCAAAATGAAACATCTAAATTACTTGATAGACACTTGTTCCATGTTATGTAAATCTGTATTCCCCAAACAATAGGCATTTACTTTATTTTATTTTCCCAGTCAATTATTTTCTAGCATTGATAGCCAATGACTCTTCTATTTTTGCAGTTTCACCTGGGCCTATTTACTCTAGCATACGATCTAAGAAGGGGAGCAAGCACCCATGTTCAAGTCCAGCTGCCTAGGTGGGTGGCATGCTCAATGGTGTGCATGATCAAACGAGCAAGTGCTCACTCGCGCTCCCGCCTATTGGACTTCTCTTGCATGGAGAATCACATACAGCAATTCAGATTTACGTCGGTGCCCAATGATTCACAAATATATACCAAGCAGGTAAGGGAATAAAGAATGGACTTGCAAGCTACTTACAATGTTTGGCATGATTAGAAATATAAATGTAAGATGCAGTGAACTCACCGGCAGATAGGTCAGGATCAGCGAAAGAGTTTCGATGACCTGAAAGTGCTGCAAGAGCTTTATACAGGCATCATTACTGAGCCCAAAAACACCTGGTCCACACACAGAAAATAAGAAGCTTCCCAGGGATCTGAGACGTGGCATCTGGCTGAGTTGGGCACATTCTTGACCAGCAAAATCTATCCACTTGAGAGACTCCAGTTGAGGGGCTGAAATGGTAGCAACCTGGTGATTCGGCGTCCAGCTAAAGCATCGTACCACACTTAGCTCCTCGAGCACCGGCGCTTCTATAATGAGCTCTCGCAAGCCACCGAGCTTCATCAGGTCCATTTTCAGAAGAGTTTCGGAGCGTATGGTGAGCTTCTCCAGCCCATGGGTGTAGCCGACCGTGAGCTGCAGCAAGCAGGGGCACCGCGGCGTGGAGAGGGCGTCACCTAGCTCGGACGGGCCGTGGAACCGGATGCGTTCCAGCCTGAGCTTCGTAAGCCGGGCGAACACGCCGGCGGGAGGCACAGCGAGGCTGACATACTCAAGACACATCCAGATGGAGGCGGCGTCCTCGAAGCAGGGCAGCTCAACAACGCCCTCCCCATCCTCTTCCCTCGCAGTTCTTACCATCGGAGGCTTGATGAAGAGGACGAACCGGCCGGAGATCATGGTTTCTTTTATCGGCCGAAAATCACCGATATTTCCGAAATTTCCCATATATCCGTAGGGTCCGATAAAATTAGATATCTGCTAAATTTTTTCTGTTTTTCCTACTTTACACAGACGACTCAAATTCAGCCGCGCAATAATCTCGTACTCATAATATTTTATTCTTAATTTTATCTATGAACAAGTGATGTTTAATAGTCTACGAATAGTTTCAAGTCAAATTCTACAAAATTTTTTAAAATTAATTAGATTTTTTTTTTGAATTTGATCCGATATTTCCGATATATCTTGCTTTTCCTCTTTATCCTTGACCCCCGATAAATTTTTATTTCCGATAATAAAAACTATGCCGGAGATACGCTTGGCGGCGGCAGGTAGCCAGATTGCGAGGGCCTCGGGCCGGCACGGGGGCCGCCGGCATGGTCGCAGATCTGTAGGCTGCGGAGGCCCACCGGGTGGGCGGCGATGGCGGCGCGGAAGCCGTTGGGCTCGGGGAGGAAGGGGACGCCGAGCTCCGGGAGTATCGCCCACACGCGGCGCCAGCGCCGGGAGACGAGGCTCGTCCGGACGGCGTCGGGCGTGAGAAGGTGGCCCAGGATCTGGGCGAGGATGTCGTCGGGGAGCAAGCTGATACGGTCCTCCCCCGCGGCGGCGGAGTCGGACGAGGGCTCGCCGCCGCCGCTGGGGTCCATGGAGGTAGGCTGGTGGGGACTGGGAGATCCAGTGATCTTGGGGCTCACAAATAGCCAGGTATTAGCTTCTTTTGGGCCAGGCCCAGTAGTATTTCACACTTAGCAAGCAAGAGTGACAGGCCGTTGGGCCAAAATATGTTTTGACTTCTATAAGTCTATACTTTAAGAGTTGAACAAATTGAAAACAATTCGACAAAAAACTGAGTGAAGGAAAATGTTTCTGCGAAAATCGCTTGTTTTTTCACCCGCATGCTGCATACCCGCCCGCTTGTACCCACTCGCGTCATTCACGGTTTATTTGTTTCCTTACGATCATCACAGATGGGGTCTTTCTTTTCATGATTGATTTGTTTCCTTACGGTTATCACGGATCTTTCCTTTCTTAAAACGAAGGAGATCATCATGGCTGAGGTGTTTCCTTTCTTAAAAATTTCCTATTAGCCAGCGAATCAATCACCACGCCTAATTAATATTGCCATATGAATGCTCCTAATATTGCCAAATAATCAACACGCCTATAATATTCCCTATCAACGCGCGCGTATTATTTCCATACATATCAACACGTCTGTGTCAATTCCATATTAACGCGCAAGTCCTTTCTTTTAAAAACCAACGTTGGTGTGTGTCCTTCCTTTTTGTTGTCCCTGAGGGTATATATAAATCTAATTCTTGTAGGTCGCGTAAGCACGGCGACTCTCAGTCGTAGGACGTGCTCGCCATTCAAGTCACGGCGTTCGCTCGTACCGGCATCTGCATCAGCACGACGCTGCACCACCCTGTGGCCGATGTCTCCAGCTACACGCACTTCCTCGACACCTACCACCCACCGCATTGGCTCCAGACTGCAGGAAGGCGGCAACAGCGATGGTACGTCGAGTCTGAGACCTCGACATGGTGCGTGCTCGCACTACGCGTTGGCGTGCGGCGTCAAATTTGAGCTGATGTCTGCTTGTTTTGAATCAAAGGTCAACAAGATTGATAGACAATACGGCAAGGTATCAAAACAAGTGGATGTTCATACTTTAAAGAAGTGCTCTGGAATCACATGCAAGGTAACTGATTTCTTTGAGACAGTTTTCGTGTTCTTCTTTCAGAAAGTGCTATGAAGAAACATCTTATAATTTCCTATGTTGCGATGTTACGATGGTTATTGGCATTTCACTGGTCAGTTGACTAGACCATACACCTTCACCATTATATTGGCCATCTTGGTTAAAATTATCTCACTCTTATGTCACTTTCTTTCAAGGAAATTGAGGTGGTTATTATTGGTTAGTTTTCTTTTTCAGAGCACTGAATGAAATCTGTAAATTAACCATTAACTTCTGAATTAGTAAAAAATGAGCACATGTGTGACATTGATGACCCCTTATCCTACTTTTACCTTGATTCCTATGGTTATGTAGTTTTAAATTCTTCTCTGCAATGCAGTACTTCTCCTTTTTCTTTGTTAGTTACTCTGCATATACATTATATATACTTCTATTGGTTTATTGTCAGTTTGAACCTTGGAGAACATGTATTACCACTGTTATCATTTATGTTCATATTTTTGTCTTTAGATGAATCACATGAATATATGCTCATGTATGTCTCCCGACCAATATACGAATAAAATGATCGTATTATGTATCCAGCAGATTGTGCAAAGTGGTGCTGACAGGTCATATAGATCAGATGTCAGTTCCTGACTGATAGTTGCTAGAAAATTGTTTTGCAGAACTGATAGCACATCGAAGTTTGGATTGTTCTTCTTGATTGACTTAATAAGTTTTACAAGTCTCTTATGGAAGCATCTGTGATTATAGTTATTTAGTTCAATGCATTAATGCAAACGGTTGAGAATAAATGACAGGAAGAATTGTAGTGAACACACTTTTTTATTGCATACTTAAAAATCTTGAGACACTTTTTTGAGTCCTTACTGTTTACTTTCAGCTTAATTGTTCCTCTACATTATTTACCTAGCCAGTGTGAGTTAAACCTGAATTGTTCCTGCACTATCCAGCCAGTCCTCTGATGCAGATGGCATGGCGTTATGTGAAATGGAGAGCACGTCGTGTTGACTAACTAAATAATATAAACTAATTTGTGTACTATGTATATGATATTATAAATAAAAAATTACCGATAAGTTTATATTTGTAAATTATCTCCTATAAATTAGACTTGCTTAAATGAGAGGCAAGTAGATGATTATAAGGGCATGTTATCTTTTTTGTTTGCTTTGAGAAATACTGCATGCTCTGTAGATTTATTTCATGTCCTCTCTTTGCTTGATTCCCTTCTAGGATCCATCCAGGAGCTTCATTATTTTTTGCATTAAGACAATAATGTCTACATTCCACACACACAAAAAATAGTGATAAGGAGTAAGAATTGTAGAGTTATACAAGTTATTGATTTGTTCAAAAAACACAAGAAACTAACTAAAGAGGAATGGTAATTTGGATTTGGATAGACTCATTATTATGAGAAATATATGATAAATATAAATTATTATTTACTAAATCAAATTATGTATTCTTGCATTACTTAATTATATAAATATAAAGTTAATTATTATTCACCAAATGTTGTTGTTTATTATTTATTATACTTATTGTTTTTTATATCACGTGCGTGTCGCACGTGCTGTTCCACTAGTCAACAAAAAAACATCTCAGATATGCCCAAAAAAAATCATATTTCAAGGTTTGCTGAAATACATTCACATTTTAAGAAATTTTTTAAGCGTTTCATGGAAATAGAATTTTTTTAGCTCTTCACAATGTTGAATCACGAGAGATACCTGATGAGTGCCCGATGTACTCCCTAAATAATTATCCCTCGGAAACCATGTTTACCTTGCACTTTCCGAACGATGTTTAATAAGAGATGGAGGGGGTAAATATTATTTTGCCATTGAGCACATGAGCATATGCAGCGACTAGGAATCTATGAGGGTGTTTGGATCCCACCTGACTAGAGACTACAAACTAATTTTAGTCACCTTTAGTCACTATAAACCTCCAAACACACATGACTAAAGGGTGACTAAAACTAGTTTAGTTCCTAGTCACCCATACCCCAACTTCTACTAACTAAAATCTCCTTCTCTCTGCGGTCCACACCTCGTCTTGCGTGCCCGCTCCCTCATCCTCATCCCCGCGCGCCCCCCTCGGCCTCATCCTCTCCGCACGGGAGGGCACGCGTCGCCACCCTCCACCACGCCGTCTCTGCCTCGCCGTCTCTGCCACGCCGCCCTTCACCGCGTCGTCTCCGCCTCGCCGCCCTCCACCACGCCGTCTCCACCACGCCGCGATGCCTCCGCCGCCTCAAACTGCTACAGGGCCACTCCATGCCGCCACCGCCGGGTCGATTTGCGACTTCCGCGCGCGCATTCTGTTCCTGCAGATCCGGGCCGCGCCGTGCCGCCCTCTCCCTTCCCGCCCTCCTCCTTCTGCCGCGTCGCGCCGTTTGTAGATCCTGGGGGAGCAAGCGGCGGTGATGATAGGAAGCGCATCATCCCTCCACCGACGTGGAGGACGCCACCACCTCAGCGTCGACGGCCTCCCTGAACCACCCTGCGTCGGCACCGCTGCGGGGGCGCCCGCTCCATTTCCGCGGGCGGCGGTGTGGGCGGTCGCGGTGGGCGCTCGGGGTCGGGGCGCTCATCCTCGCCGTCATGCGCAGCGCCGCGCTACTCGTGGTGGCGGTGCTCCTCCCGGCGGCGCCTGAGCGCCTCCCGACGGCGCCCGTAGGCAGGGAGAAGAATGAGATGTTGGAGCTTGGCGTGAGGGAGAGAAAAAGCAGGGAGAGGAGAGATAAATGGGAGGGAGAGAGAAGAATTTAAAGCTGAGAAATTTAATGGACTAAACTTTAGTCAGGTGACTAAAGGGATCCAAACACCCTCTAGATAACTATGATCAAAATTCAGCACGTTGGCATGGCGAAAAATGGCGAAAAAGTTGATTTTTGTTAGCAATTAGGATCATACTGGAATTGAACCAAATAGTAGTAACCAAGGCACAGGTCCAGTATAAACTTCATTTTAGAAGAGGGCCTGACAAGCATGGATTGAACCTACCAACAGCTTTACCCTTCATCTTTTCATTGGTTTGAGCTACAACAATGCTCAATGGACTGAGAACCAATGGTAGAACTACAATTGGTAAACGCAAGGGTGTCATTTATGATGATTAATAAAACTGAAACCCTACATATCCAGGATTTACAGCCAAGCTGTTTCGGTCAAACTGAACAGAAGCAAACAAAGTCTGGATCACATGATATTTGGAAAAAGCTAGGCTATATCAGCAGCCTACAGTCCTTCGGGCAACAGGTTCCAACCACGAGAAAAACTTGAGTCGCGATTTCCAGCAGTTGTTAACTTGTACACCTACAACTAAACATGCACTGCGGCCTCTACCCCCTCCTTGCTCGCCTTGTTCTGCAAACAGCAAAAACTATATGATCAGAATGGTTAGGCAAAACATGGTCAAAATTAGAAGCACTGCCTACTTTACATAGCAACCAACAAACTGATGCCGCTCAGACACAAACCTATTCATCAAATTACTCTTGTTCGTCCTGATAAGGACTGATGGACAGTGGAAATTAGATCCAAGCCATTTTGCTCTTTAGGATAGCAAACTATTTCCTATACATTTATGGTCAAATGATGCTACTTGAAAACTTGTTCGTCCTGCAAGAAAAATGTGGACCAACAAAAGTCCAAAAAAAGAATAAAACCATGTAAAGACACAAATTACTCAAGGCAGAACTCAGAAGCGTTAAACAGTCTTCCACAGAGTGTTTCTGCTCCTTGCAATAAAATCCAGATACTACCTAATACATTTTTCAAAACAGCTTCTGAACTCATGGAGGGGTTACTTACAGCACAGCACCAACCACCACAATATCTGAACCCATGGTGACAGTTGATGCACAGCAGCAAAAAGTTATCTATTGCAATTTTGCCATTTTTTATGATGTCAGTAATTTTCTATTTGTTGTTTTCCTGTAGAGGCTCAAGCTCAAAATGGCGTGCAGTGATACTGTCTAGAATGTTTTTTTTTCAATATGCATGCATATATAGGACACCTGATTTTAGATGACTATTATTCGTTAAAAATTGACGCAAAACTCCAGGCAATGGAGATATCATTATAAAATTCCAGGAACAAGCTGTTGAGTCAACCTCAAATGATATAAAGTAGACCCATATGAGATTGTTGTGTTTAAATTTCACATATGCTGATATTCTTGAGCATACATATGTTTAGACAAAATGAATCATATTTATTCCATACTTTAATTGCAACATCACTGACAGCAGGCTGCAGAAAAAAGTCAGTTGGGACGATCTAGGGGTAAAAAGAAATGTTGGGCAAATAATACCACCAACCAAATACAGAACCGCAAAAGGCCAACATACATAACCTCCCTAATGCTAGAGTTGGCCCACCATATAAGTTTACCTTTATCACCATTTGCTAATACGTGATCCAATTTCTTATGGCCTAGAAGCCAGCACATAAGCACCTCCAATCTGTGATGCAGTTGAAGGACCCGCTTTTGGTCCTGCACCTGAAGAGGATGTTCCCAGTACTGCAAAAGGAGACAATGGCTGGTTGAGGAACCAATTCTTTCCTCAATTAACATTTTTGTACATAAAAAATCACATAAAACAAAAGGTTGCTGAGCCAAACAGGCAAGTAGCACCAGCTTGTTCACCATAGCTCCACCAATCAAACGCACACTTAAAAAATCATTAACAAACTATGGATCAAAAGAGAAAGAAATACTTCTCTTTGTTTACAAAGATATCAGCACCCATGCTTCATTTTGCGAGGTGACAATGAATGATCAGAGCCAAGAAATTTGCAAGGTTAAAGATAGGGACGAGTGTGAAGTCTGGACCCGTGAGTGTTTCTGTATCAGTGGAATTTCAATTTTCAGTTTTAGAAAGCTCTAACTCACACCTCCCTGGATCATCATAAACCTGACAGCACAAGTGCAAGGATGGGTGACAAGACTCCAGGAAAGCTTAAAGCCAAGCCGCCATCAGAAGATCTCTTCTGAGTCGCAAAAATACAAGTCCCTTGGGTCCTTTGTTTCCAGTCGTCTCCTTTTTGTTGCTAACAGTCTGGGCATCCTGTAAAAGCTAATAACCACAGCAAGGTGTGTGCGGATTGGCGTCTGTATCAAACTTTCTATGCTTTCTATAAAAGCAGGGTGATCCTTCTTTTAAAAAAAAAAGTCCCCATCATCGGTCCAATAACTAAATACTACCTCCGTTCTTAAATATATGACGTTTAGGACAAGAAATTTAGTTCAAAATGAACTAAATTCTTTGTCCTAAATGTCATCTATTTAAGAACGGAGGGAGTAAATGCATACTGCACAAACAGATTCCTAGGCATTTCTAGCCAATTTCAAGGATTCTAGATAGCCCAAAATGGCAAGAGCAACACACAGTTTTGTAGTTATCCTACATTTTATAAATCCATTTTTCCTGAGAACACATATCATCGTCAACATTTTCATGCAATTAACTGAAATGTTCTCACTTTGAATATCGGAAGCATACCTGGATAGCAGAAGTTCAAATAGGGAACAACATGGTAGTGGCTTAAACCTTTTCCTATCTTCCTCACACAGCCGGACTTCATATCAACAGTGAAGAAGAACCCGCCAGACGTCCGCACGAGAACAGCTCCAGCACCATCCGCGAAGCCAACCACCTGAGGTGAGATCCTGAGGGCTTCGTCAGGGAGCAACGCCTTGAGCTCAATTTCTCTGCTCTGTGACCATCCCACATCAGTATCCCTCGACCACAGTAAGAGTCTGGAGCCATTAGTGGTGGCAAATCCAAGCCCACCTTCCTCCGCAATTGTTGTGAGCACCATGAACCACTCGCATGAACCACTCGCTTGCCGCAGGTGGTAGTTCAATCACAGAAACTTCCCGTGTAAGCAAATCATGCTTGAGGACTGATCTCCTGCGCCCTTGAAGCATAAAGCAGACTGCATTTCCCACAAGAACACTGGGCCTCTCGTCGATACAGGTGCCCATGCTGTGCTGAACAGAGATCGGCTCACTCCACGCACCGTCATCGGATGAGTAGACGCAGACGGACGTATGATCCTCGTATCTGTCGGTTCCCGCGAAGACGACGAGGAAGGGGCCGCAGCCGCAGTCGAGGTGGGCGCAGCCGGCCGCGGCGCAGAGCAGCGCGGCGGTCCGGTGGCAACCGTACAGGAACTGCGGCATCGGAAGCGTCTGCTGGTCGCCGGTGACGGGGCACCACACGGCGAGGCTCTCTACTCCGGGCACGGCCGAGAACGGTCTGACGACGACGAGGACGCGGCCGTGGCGGGCGTCGACCGCGCGCCACCTGATGGGGTGGTTATCCCCGTAGGGCGGGGGGAGGCGCGGGCGGAAGGGGGTGCCGGTGGTGGTGGATTTGAAGCAGATGGGGGGCCTGCGGTAGTAGAGGAAGCCGAGCATCGGGGCCGCGCGGTGGCGGTCGCGGAACCTGCGCCGGAACAGGGGGTCGGAGACGACGCGGCGCCAGCCCTTGCAGACGAGGGCCGCGCGGACGAGGCGCGCGGGGTCGTCAGGGGGGCAGCAGAGGAGGACCTCCTCGACGAGTTCGTCCACCAGCGCCGGCACCGGCGGCGGCGGCGTCGACATGGTGGCCGGTGGGATCGGACCCGCGGTGGTGGTGGCGGCGGCGGCGGCGGGCGGAGGGTTTGGTCGGGATTGTGGGAGTGTTTGCGGTGGGCTGCTAGCCGGCTTGGTACCTGGTCCGGTTCAACCAGGTTGAGGAAGTTGTGACTGATAGGTGGGGCCAGGGTTACTCTGCCAGGTGGGCCCATCCACGAGGAATCGATTTGGTTTGCCTGGGCAGCGAGAGTCAAACCTACAAAGTGTACAGTGTACAAGGTGTTCGGTGTACAAGGTGTACAGTGTACTCAATTATTTCGGCTCCCTTTGCAGAATTTTTCTCCCATAATAAATTTTTCTTCCATGATATTTTTCTCTCATAACAAATCTATCTACCAAATCAACAGAAAATTAGCCGAAGACTCGATCCTGCAGGAGACCACCTTGATTAGTGATCCCCTCAAATCGAGTACGGTTAGACAAACAATCACAGTTAGTGACTTGACCATGTTTAGTTTGGCAAATTGACAATATTCACCCATCACATCAAAAAGTATTGTTATCTCTATGCATGAGGCTCATATACAACAAATTGCTAGCAAATTGTCACTATTCACATGTCATTTTTTAAAAAAAAATCTTTTAACAAGTAGCACATCGCATCCGTCCATGATGTTCTCAAACCCATTGACCCCGGAGCATTTAGAATTTGTTCAAACAAGGTATAGTTGTTTGTTCATATTTCCTATCATATAGTTCAATTAATGTGCTAATGCCTGCCTTCATCGGCTGAGGGGACAAGGTGATGTGTTCATTCTTGTATAAAACATTGATTTTGGCGAATGGACTTGTAGTTCAATTGTAAGGCAGTCCAGTGAAATGCTACCCACCAGGGTTCAAATCCTGGTGCTCGCATCTTTTTCTAGATTTATTCCGAGATTTTCTGACGTTATGCGTTAAGTGGTAAGCGACGTTCCCGTCGACGACGATGCGTCAGTGGTGACTTCGAGAATCTCCAGATCTGTCAGTGCTCAGTCCTTCGGAGGTGCCCCTAGAGGTAGGGTAGGGTTTGCGTACGTGTATTCATAGGGGTGAGGGTGCTAAAAAAAACATTGATTTTGAATGTACCGTGTTGATTTGTTCCGATTAGAAGAAGGAAAAACACACTTCTTTATCACCATCGATCATCTTTGCAACAACTTGTATTTTTTTATAGAGAATAGAATTGTCATGTAAAAGTCAACGGCGCCGCCGCCACCCCTAGTCAAAGAACTTGACCCCACCGTCAGCATCCTCGCAGGCCCTGACGTGGCGCGCCAGGTCATCCTGCCCCTCGACGTCGTCCACGGGCTTGGCGGCTCGGCACTCGACGCCCCGCGGCGGCGTGAGGTTGCACGGCTCCATGGACACCGCTCGCCGGCACGGCGGCTCAGGGACCTTGTGGTCGTGCGCGGTGAGCAGGATCGTCGGCCGCACGCCGGCGAGGCTGCTGCTCACGTATCCGAACGTCGACATCCCCGAGGTGAGCAGTTGCTCCGAGAAGCTCAGCAGGTACACCTCCGCCAGCGCCCTCTGGTTGTGCGCCAGGCTCTCCGTCGCCTGCCGCTCCTCGTGCGTCGGCTGGAACACGCCCACCCACACGCCGCCGCCCTTGCCGGACGCCGCCGCGTGCTCGTAGTACCTCGCTCGAAGCCGCTCGTAGTAGTCCGCGTACAGCGACGCGATCATGATCGCCGTTGTCTTGTTGCCGGTGTCGGTCTCAGCCGCCGCCGCAGCGTCGCCGTCGCCGTCGCCGTCGCCGTCATCGGTTTCCGGCAGAATACGCTCCTGCCGGGAGCACGCGAGGATCTGGTTGTACATGTCGTCGACGGGGATGGAGCCGAAGCCGAACATCCTGATCTGCACGCCGATCCTCGTCGTCGCCGGCGCGAGGTAGGAGTGGTAGTATCTGGTGACGAGGCCCCACACGGCGTTGCTCGGGTGGAACAAGTACCGGAGCAAGAGGTGGGAAGCGGCCTCCTTCTCCGGGAACAGCCGCCGGAGCTCGTCCCGGAACTCGCCGGTGACCGCGTACAGCGACGGCGCGAAGTAGAGGTCGCTGTACAGCAGCAGCCAGCTCACCTTCCCGATGGCACGCTGGTGCTCGCCGCAGAAGAAGAGCCTGTCCGTCAGCTGCCACCCCAGGCTCAAGTACACGTACGCCGGCCACGACGTCGCGTTGCTGTCCGCCGTGTCGTCGTCGTCCACGACGACGGCGGCGATCTTCTTGTTGTTGAGGAGGCTCGTGTACGACGCCTCCGGGCTGACGCCGAGCCCGAAGAGGTTGGCGACGGGGAAGTCCTGGTGCGGCAACAGCCACGTCGTGCCCGGGAACGGCTCGCAGAAGAGGTCGGCGGAGTCCGGCGGCAGCGCGACGAGGAACACGCGGCCGGTGAGGAGCGCGTGGAGGAAGCCGCTTTCCATGGAGAGCATGCGGTTGCCGAGGCCGTCGAAGGGGAGCCAGACGACGTAGCGGCACTCCGCGGTGGCGCTGCCGCCGCGGCCGGAGCGGAGCTGCTCGACGGCCTCGGCGTAGAGCGGCGTGCCGGGGGCGCACCGCCGGTGGCGAGCCTCGTAGGCGCGCAGCGTGCGGAGCAGGTGCGGCGACGGCGCGTAGGGAAAGTGCTTGAAGTACCGCCACAACTCGTACCGGCTCCGGCACGACCGCCGGTCCATCCCCGGAGCCAGCAGCCCGCCGAGGAGCTCGTCAGCGGTCGCATTACCGGCGGCGCCATGACCATGATGAGAGGCGTCCATAAACCCTTTGTGAATTCCAGACAACCATTGATGAGAGCTTAAACCTTAGATATGCATATATACATATTTGCATGTACTAGTTTAGCAAACATACAACGCGAGAATGGCATGGAAAATTGTAAATGATGGGTGACCATAGGTACCTCTTCCACCATTATTCATGGCGATGAACTTGGCACTCGCGATCTCCCAGACCGTCGACGCGCTCTCCTGGCCGAGGACGAAGAACGCGAGGAGCAGCATCGCCATCACGCCGGCGACGAGCAGCACCCGGCGGCGCCTCGCCAGCGACCACTGCTCCGCCACCGCCGCTGGATCCTCTTCCTGCAGCTTCGGCGTCACGGCTCCGGCGACGCCACCGCCGCTGCTCATCTCCATGTCCATCTATCGATCGTGATCACCTCTGCACGGCCTACCGGAAGAACTGTTAGCGGCCGGCAAGGCTTAGCTAAATAGAAGGCCGCCACACGTAGCTACACAAGTTGCCCCCAATTCGTCAGAGCGATCGGGCCGTGAGGTTGAATTTTGCGTGGCTCGTGTAGTACTTGATTTGCGTGCCAAACCAGGTAGTATGATGAAGCTGAATTATTCGACGAATTCAAGGACGATCATCTAATAATGTTTGGACATCTGATAAGTTGACAAAAGAATTAGTTAGTCTTGGGCGCTACTTGCACTATGGTAATAGATCTCTAGATTGCTGCCAAATGAACAAGCTAATAAGCTGATGCGCAAACTAAATTAACAATTCATTTTGTAAAATTTAAGAGCTCCAACTCATACCTTCATCAAATTGCCAAGTCCCCATCAACGGGCGGCCGGTGGGATCGGACCCGCGGCGGCGGCGGGGGCGGGCTAGTGGCTGGCTTGGTTGCTACCTGGTCCGGCCGGTTCCACCAGGTTGAGGAAGCAGTGACTGCAAGGTGGGGCCAGGGTATCTCTGCCAGGTGGGGCCCCAAGCACGACAAGAGGAATGATCGATGGCCCGTCTGGTTTGCCTGAGCAGCGAGAGTCAAACTGTTTGACTAATAACTCCATTCACAGAATGTATGATACGAGATATGTACTCTTGTACTTGTGGAAGCTAAGTGGTTGCGTGCGTTACGTGTTGGCTTGGTTGCGACCGTGCAGGAGACGAGACCTTGTATTGACGATCCCCTCGATCAAATCGAGAGTACGTTTAGACGAACAATCACGACTATTTTCAGGTGACATGCGTGCATGCAAACTAATTTGCTCATCGACCCAGCCACTAACGTTACAACTTAGTCACATAGAGTTATTGTTGATACTCAAAATTGGCAAGTCCGGGAAGGCTGGTCTAACCGGTGGGCCAACCCAGTCAGACCGCCTTGGTCAAAGTTCTCAAAATGCAAATCGGACTTCACCATTACGTAGCTCTCGTCGGGACAATCAAGATTCTTATATGAAACGTCCAATTTCGACGTTTACATGTCGGGTACCGCGGTTGGATCGGATCTCTAGGGCGGTTAGACCGTCCTACCCGGTCAACTAATGTTACAACTTAGCCACATAGAGTTATTTACCATAGGAAATCTCTGTCACCTATCTATACAACTTACATATTTTTTTTTACAAAATCACAGTCATGATATTCGTTTTGTTAAATATATAGTAATGTTTATTTAAAAAAATGGCATGGAAACCCATACATATATTTTATTTACATATTCAAAAAGAAAAATGTACAACATTGAAATGATAGTCGTGTTGGCTTGGTTGTGACCATGCAAGAGAGGAGACCTTGACTTGATGATCCCCTCAAACCGAGTACGGTTTGACGAACAATCACAACTATTTTCAGGTGACATGCATGCAAAATTTACTCATGTAGTCACGACTCACGAGGGAGTCCCTATCGATATTTTTAGAGAAAAATTCAAATTACCCCTCTCAAGTATAACCAAAGTCTAATTAACCCTCTAAATTATTTCTGGTTACCCTCTAACTATGTACATTGGTTTATTTTACCTCTTAACACAATTTGTCTTTTTTTGTTCTCAATGTACAAGTGGAGTTTTAAATTCAAATTTTGCAAATTTATTTCACACAACATAAAAGATATGTTAGAAAAATGTACCATGAATTTTCCATCAGTATTTTGATAGGATAATATATTTAATAAGAAATTTATCCTTAATATATAAAATTATATAAAAACTAATGACGGAAAATTCGTCAAATATTTTTTTAATATATATTATGATCTCCACTACCACCCTACGAAATTTCAAACTAAAATTCAACTTGTGTATGACGAACAAAAATGATAAGTTGCATTGTGGGGTAAGTTGAACCAAATAACATAGTTCAGGGGTAAATTAAACCAAAACATACTTTAAAAGATTATGTGGACCTTCCCAGTACTTGAAGGGAGTAATTTGGACTTTTTCATATTTTTATATATATGTAAAAAAGAACTTCTAACAAGTAGTGCATGGCATTCATCGATGATGTTTCCCAAACTCATTGACCCGGGAACATTGAGAATTTGGCCCTGTTTGGAGAGCTTCTATGAGCTTTTGCTTCTCAAGGAAGCTTCAAAAGTCAAAAGCTCCCCAAGGGATTAAATACTGGTAGAATAAGGGCGTGTTTGGCACAGCTTCACGCAACTCCAGATCCAAAAAACTAACTCCGCTCCAAAAATTGTCAGCCAAACACAACCAGCTCCAGCAGCTCTACCGTGGATCTGCTCCAAAAAACGGTCCATGGTTTTCGAGGAGTACCTCAGGAGGTACTCCACCAAATCCAAGTTTCGTGAAGTTGAGGTAAATTACCCACCACTGCCACTCGTCCACGGTTCGTTCTATTTTTCTCGCGACTCTCCTCCCCCGACTCGCCATCGCCGGCACCTGGCGTCGAGCTCCCAGCTCCCCCGCGTGGAGGCCAAGGCCACGGCCTCGCCGGCGTCGCCTCCCGGGGTCGAGCTCGGCTCCCCCGCGCGGAGTCCCTAGGCCGCAGGTCGCCGTCGCGGCCCCTGGTGTGGATCTCCCCAGCGCGAAGGCCTAGGCCGCAGCCTCGCCGGCGTTGCCACCCGGCGTGGAGCTCCCCCACGCGACGGCCAGGGCCGCGACCTCGCCGGTGTCACCTCTCGGGGTCGAGCTCGCCTCCCCCGCGCGGAGGCTCTAGGCCGCGGCCTCGCCGGCTCCGCCACCATGCCCTGCCACGAGCGCCGCCTAGCTCCGCTCACCGGCAGCTGTCGCCTCTCGGGGTCGAGCTCGCCTCCCCCGGGGAGCAGCGTGACGGCACCGCCGCCGCAGCTCAGTGTGAACGCCGGCAACGCCACAGCGGCACCGAGCTCCAGCCCGGAGTATAACGGCGCGGCCCTGACCTCCGTGTACCGGCGGCGCGGGTGCACGCCCGGCGGGCCATCGTCGAACCGGAGCACGGCGGATAGGTTGTACGCGAGGGGCGAGGCCGCGACGTCGAAGGACAGGTGGTGAAGCTCAGTTGACGCGACGTAAGGGACGACATGGTGCGGCCGGAGGAGCAGCCGTGGAAGGAGCGATGGCGCGAGGACGAGCACCGCCAGGAACACGACCAAGGGCGCGAGGCAAGCGGCTGCGGTGGCTGCCGCGCACTGCCGTCACCGCCCTATCTCTGCGGCAAGGCCCCGGCGAGGCCGTCGTGCCCTGCTCCCCGGCGGCGAGGCCCCACCCTGCTGCCCCTTCCATTGTTTGCGGGTCACAGATTCACCTAGGAGGAAGAACATGACTTTTTTCTCATGATGACGTGTGGGCCCTAGATGTCATAGGAATGGTGGTAAATCTGGAGCTGTGTCAATCACTTTACTGGATCTGAGATCCACCGTGGAGCTGCTCCACGGTGGAGCTTCGTGGATCTGCAGCTCTGGAGCTATTTTTTCAGAGCTGGAGCTCTGCCAAACACGTCCTAACTCCAAAAGCCCATTTTATATTGCAAACAGAGAAGCTTCTCGGGATGAGCTTCCTAAGCTATTTCTCTCTTCGTCTCCTTCCTTCCCTGCTATTTTTTTTCACCGGCCTCCGGACTGCCCATCGTCGTCCTTCTTTGTATTGTCGTCGCCGTCCCCTTCCCGCTGGTCGTCGCGGCCCCTCCCCTCTGCACGGGGACTCACCATTGTCGCCCCTCCCCACCGCTAGGGGCCTCACCGTCGCCTCTCCATCTCTCCCCTCCATGCCTCTGCTCGGGGCCCCGCCGCCTCTTCGCACCGCGTTGGTCGTTGCTATCCCTTCCCATCATGATGGTCGTCTCCGTCTGTCCCCTCCGCGGCGGTTATCACTACTCCTCCTCTCAGCTCAAGGCCCCGCTGTATCTACCTATCGCGTTGGTCGTCGCCGCCCCTCCTCTCCGCTCGGGGCGTCGCCCTGCCCATATGCTCCGGTCGCCATCTCTTCTTTCTGCGGCGAGCGCAGCAGCCCGCTCACCACCGGTCGGCACCCTCCCCAAGAATCTCATGACTGAAAATCAAACAGGCCAGCTAGCTTCTCTGAAATTCAGCTATTGGGGGAACAAGTGGAGCTTTTCCGGACAGCGCTTTTGGAAAAGCTTAAGCTCCCTTAGACAAGGCAAGTTCTTTATTCATGTTTCATATTATATAGTTCAATTAATGTGCTAATAGCTACTTTCATTGGCTGAGGAGTCAAGTAGATGTGCTCATTCTTGTAGCAAATTGGTTTTGAATGTACCCTGTTGATTTGTTTCTAGAAAAAAAAACCCTCTCCTTATATCACCATCGATGATCTTTGCAACGACTTGTATTTTAAAGAAGAGAATTGGAAAGGAAAAGTCAACGGCGCCGCCACTAGTCAAAGAATTTTACCCCACCGCCAGCATCCTCGCAGGCCCTGACGTGGCGCTTCAGGTCACTGTCCTTCCCGTGCTTGGCGGCTCGGCACTCGTCGCCCCGCGGTGGCGTGAGGTTGCACGGCTCCATGGACACCGCCCGCCGGCACGGCGGCTTGGGTACCTTGTGGCCGTGCGCGGTGAGCAGGATCGTCGGCCGCACGCCGGCGAGGCTGCTGCTCACGTACCCGAACGTCGACATCCCGGAGGTGAGCAGCTCCTCTGAGAAGCTCAGCAGGTACACCTCCGCCAGCGCCATCTGGTTGTGCGCCAGGTTCTCCGTCGCCTGGCGCTCCTCGTGCGTCGGCTGGAACACGCCCACCCACACGCCGCCGCCCTTGTCGGACGCCGCCGCGTGCTCGTAGTATCTCGCCCGAAGCCGTTCGTAGTAGTCCGCGTACAGCGACGCGATCATGATCGCCGTTGTCTTGTTGCCGGTGTCGGTATCAGCCGCCGCCGCAGCGTCGCCGTCGCCGTCGCCGTCGCCGTCATCGGTTTCCGGCAGTATACGCTCCTGCCGGGAGCACGCGAGGATCTGGTTGTACATGTCGTCGACGGGGATGGAGCCGAAGCCGAACATCCTGATCTGCACGCCGATCCTCTTCGTCGCCGGCGCGAGGTAGGAGTGGTAGTACCTGGTGACGAGGCCCCACACGGCATTGCTTGGGTGGAACAAGTACCGGAGCAAGAGGTGGGACGCGGCCTCCTTCTCCGGGAATAGCCGCCGGAGCTCGTCCCGGAACTCGCCGGTGACCGCGTACAGCGACGGCACGAAGTAGAGGTCGCTGTACAGAAGCAGCCAGCTCACCTTGCCGATGGCGCGCTGGTGCTCGGCGCAGAAGAAGAGCCTGTCCGTCAGCTGCCACCCCAGGCTCAAATACACGTACGCCGGCCACGCCGTCGTGTCATCGTCGTCCACGACGGCGGGGATCTTCTTGTTTTTGAGGAGGCTCGTGTACGACGCCTCGGGGCTGGCGCCGAGCCCGAAGAGGTTGGCTACGGGGAAGTCCTTGTGCGGGAGCAGCCACGTCGTGCCCGGAAACGGCTCGCAGAAGAGGTCGGCGGAGTCCGGCGGCAGCGCGACGAGGAAGACACGGCCGGTGAGGAGCGCGTAGAGGAACCCGCTGGCCATGGACAGCATGCGGTTGCCGAGCCCGTCGAAGGGGAGCCACACGATGTAGCGGCACTCCGCGGCGTCGCTGCTGCTGCGGCCGGAGCGGAGCTGCTCGACGGCCGCGGCGTAGAGCGGCGTGCCCGGGGCGCACCGCCGGTGGCGGGCCTCGTAGGCGCCCAGCGCGCGGAGGAGCTGCGGCGACGGCGCGTAGGGGAAATGCTTGTAGTACCGCCACAACTCGTACCGGCTCCGGCACGATCGCCGGTCCATCCCCGGCGTCAGCAGCCCGCCGAGGAGCTGGTCGGGTTTCCCCTCCGTCGCATTGCGGGCGGCGCCATGACCATGACCATGGCGAGAAGCGTCGTCCATAAACCCTTTTGTCAATTCGAAGCAACACCTCATGAGAACTCGGATTTGTATATATACATATATGTATATATGCATGTACCAGCAAACATACAACGCGAGAATGACGCGGAAATGATTGCCGTAGGTACCTCCTTTACCATTGTTTTTGATGGCGGTGAGCTTTGCACTCGCGATCTCCCACACCGTCGACGCGCTCTCCTGGCCGAGGACGAAGAACGCGAGGAGCAGCAACGCCATCACGCCGGCGACGATCAGCACCCTGCGGCGCCTCGCCGGTGTCCACGGCACCGCCGCCACCGCCGGGTGGTCCTCCTGCAGCTTCAGCGTCGCGGATCCGGCGACACTGCCGCTGCTCATCTCCATGTCCATCGACCGTGATCACCTCTGCATGGCCTAAGCTACCGGAAGAACTGCAGCGGCCGGTCGGCAACTCTACTTGCACTCGGTAAATCGGATATTTCTGCTAATGAACAAGCCAAGCTGATGCGCAAACTAAATTGAAAATTCAACTTGCAATGGTTGTTTATTGGTCGCTTCTTCAACTTGTGTTTGAATCTTCCCCTGACGACGTACGGTCCCTTTCACTGAAGCCTCTGAATTTGACTGCGCCTCTGGTTGGGTATGGGACAAGTCAGCTACGAAATTGACATGCCTGTTCTCTTTAGTGATGGATTTAACCACTCCAAATATGATAAAAACGACGAATTTGTTTTGAACTAGTAAAGAAAACCGATGAATTCGCGGTCCATGCTCTAGAACGCTCATGTCCAACCAATGGATCGGGATAGAAATGCTCCTGATCGAGATGGTGGCGCTGGGCCCGTGACGTTCACATGATTTTACACTCGAGATGGATGGAATTTAGTTAGAAAATTCAGAGTCAAACTTTGCCTTCAGTTAGTTAAAATGGATTTTTTTTTGCGAAAGTATGGATTTGATCGATGCTGTATTTCAGCAGGCATCAAAATTTGGCTACTTGAACTGATCCATATGTGGAAGCGAGAACCTGAATTAAGATGACAGAGACACAAGACGAAGCTTCCAGCAAAGAAATCCAAGCGCCGCGGTTGCTGTCGATGGAGGCGTCGTGACTCCTGACCGCCGCCCGCTTCACGAAGGAAACTGGAACGGGGACGTGGCGTTGACCCATTGACTGTTCTCCGCCGGTGGCCACAGCACTGCCGCCGCCACCGCCGCCGCCGTCTCTCTCTGTCACGGTCTCACCAATCGGCCATGGCGTCGCCACTGCCGCTCCGCTCGGAACTCCAACCCAGCGATTCAGTTGAAGCAGCGGGCGAGGAGTGGAGAGCCACCGGTAGGGGCTCGAAGCTGGGCGACGAGCAGGGTATGGAACGGAAGGCGGCGCTGGCCGGAGGGAGCGCCGCGCCGAACAGAGGCGGCCTTGTGAAATCCCCACCCGAACCAGGGTGCTATCTGCAAATATTCGGATCGCGATTATTAATCGCGATCGGAATCAGGGGGCTACGTGCAAAAAGGTCGGATCGCGGTTATTAATCGCGATCCAAATTAGGGGGCTAAGTGCAAATATTTAGATCGCGATCCAATCCAGGGGGCAATATGTAAACAACCGACCCGGCGACATGGCGCCCGGCGGGCCGTGCTATCGCCGGCGATGCCTACCAAACCGGGGCGCGGAGTAGCCCGAGGTACGGTCGCCGCCGACAAACCCACGCGTCCTACCATTTCCCGTCCCCTCCGCGCGCGGTTCATGGAGAACGCGTGGTGGCCGGAGACGGACGGCGAGAGATCCGGCTCTGACCACAGCAACCGCCGCCGCGGCGCGGGCCGGAGGAGGCGGGGACACGCGCGGCAGCTGGCCCTCGTCGTCGCCCCGAGCGTTCCGCCTCCACGTCCATATCACTCCTAACTCCATCACGGATCTTGCAATTGTTATATCTGATGATTCGCCCCCAGCTTGAATTGCAGAGCATCTGCACAATTCAAAAGTCGGGATGTCGTAGCTGAATTGCATCTGGAGATGCTCGACGCCAATGACAGAGGCATTCAGAGCCGCAGAGGAGGAAGGAGGGATATTCTGCTAATGGAAGATACAGATACTTCTGGGATTCATCATCAGAGGTATAGAATATGATCTCTTTGTCAAATCTGAATGTTTCTTCTTCTACTCCCTTCGTTCCAAAATATAAGCATTCTTCGATTTCCGTGACGCACGTTTGACCATTCGTCTTATTCAAAGAATTTGTGAAAATAAAAAAACAATTATGATATACTTAAAATATATATAATGATAAAACATGTCATAACAAAATAATTAATATTTTCATAAACTTTTTGAATAAGACGAATGGCCAAACGTGATCAGCAAAAGTCAACAAATACTTATATTCTGGAACAGAGGTAGTAAAAGACTAGCATAGTGGCACGTGCGACATGCACGTGTTTCTGTAAGCATATAAAAATATTTTTGTTACAAATTATTTTATAGCAAAAATACATCATAAAGAATGTATTTTCAAAATAAAACAAACAATAGTTTTTTATTCAGTTATGCACATTAAAGTTTTAAGGAGAGAATTTTGTGAAGGCTTCCCTTCACAAAAATTTTAAGTATTCACGAAGTTCCTTGCTGCTTGCATAATGTCTCGCACATGTTTAATGTAGTACCACATTATCAATTCATAGGTTAATTAGATTTAATAGATTGGTATCGTGATATTATTTTATAATTAGTTTATATTTTTAATACTACTTATAATTAGTGTCCAACATTAGATGTGACAGATGAAATTTTTTCCATCTATCATCTAAACATTATAATTTCTTCATTGAGCCCATCCTTGAGTCCTATCTCTCCCGAAGAGCTGAAAAACATTATCTTGTTAGCTGAAATTCCCCTCCACTGTTCAATAAATCGTGTGCTTATCTTTGGTCCTTTCTTGTCCCTCTTAATTTTTCTTACACTCATTTCTTGTGCTGTGTGGGAAGAGCAATTAGCAGGAACCATGCTTGTGCCACCGTGCCGGCAACGCGAGAAGGCTGACTAGATCTATGTGAGCAACACACGCCCCACTCTCGCTCCAGCTTGGCAAGGTTGTACACATCTCGCAGTTGTTGAAGCTCGGAACTTGGCATTCCGCCACGCGAGTATGTTTGTCGTCCACATATCATGGTAGTGCACGAACAACCCCGTCCAGCGTCTGCCTCGCGTACTACCGCCGCCGCTTGTGCTCCGCCCAGGGTCTCATTGTCGGCCTCCTGCTCAGGCATGTAGAGCTCAGGGTAGTCGTAGTGGCTATTGCGGGGATGCTAGGGTCATCAGGCATTATCCTTTCTAATGGCATTATCCTTTCAATGTCGTACGTCTTCCTCCTCAACCCTCCATGGCTAGGTGCTCCACCAACACCGACAAGCTCCCCAGCGGTGGTCGCAGGCTCACCGTCATTGCCTCCAGAGCAAGGTTTTAAATAACCGGCTATAGTTGCCACTATAGCCGGATTTAGCCTTTAGCAGGGCAAAACGCTAGGATATGGTCCATTTGGCTCTAAGGATAAAAAACCGCTAATAGCCCGATTTAGCCCGCTAAATCAGCTAAAATGGTATCATTTAGCCCGCTAAATCAAGAAAGAAATCGTTTGTTTGTCAGCCAGTCATTCGTATTAGACTTATGATGGCTACATTTTCTAAACTCTAACGTTTGTATAAGATTTATGAAAGTATGAAGGTGAAATTCTATATGTTTGTTTCACTCCATGATGAATTGATGTAGTAAACATTTGAAACTGTGAACTTGTATTGCAAACCGCTAAATGGCTTAGCTGAGACTATAGCCGGCTATAGCTTTTTCTTAGCCTTTGAAAAGTGAACCGCTAGGGGCCTTAGCAGGTTATTTAAAACCTTCTCCGGAGACAACCTTCCTAGGCGGCAGCGCCCCACGGAGCTCCCTTAGTGACGTCGATGGAGGTGTCGCGCATCATGTCCCCTGAGGATCGAACTCGCTTGTGCAAAGGCCATGCTTGGTGGCTTTCGCCAACGCTGCCTCCTCAAGGTCGAGCTCCCCACGCGTGGACCATGCCCGCGTCAGTAGCCGGTGCCGCCCTGCGGTCGGCGAAAGTCACGGAGACATTAAGAAATCGAGACAAATCGGCGAAAAGATACGAAAGTCATAAAATATTTAGTTGCAAATAAAACTTAGCTTAATTCGTGACTAAATCGGAAATCGACGCGAGCTAAAGCCATGTTGAACAGTCAAAGTAGCCAACGACGCAAGCTGAAGTCGTGACAGGTCGATCCGTCTCGTTGACACCGCCTCCAAGCGCCATGGTCATCATCACTGGTAGGACTTCAAATCAAATCTAAACCATGGCTTATTTTTTGGAAAACCAAATCGCGCAATGCGGGAAATAATTACTAAGTCAAATCATAGCTTGTTTTTTGGAAAGTCAAATCAGTTCTTTTGATGCCCCCCCTCGTTCTTTTCCATAGCTGTGACTTGCATTTGATGGAAAGATAAATCAGTAATGTGGAAAAAATTGCTAAGCCAAATCTAAATCATGACTTTTTTTCGAAAGTCAAATCACATAATGCGAGAAATAATTGCTAAGCCAAATCATTATGGTTTGTTTTTTTAGAAAGTCAAATCGCGTCTTGATTTTGAAAGGGAGTTTTTTTAAAGTCAAATCGCGCAATGCGGGAAAAAATTGCTGAACCAAATCATATCTTGTTTTTTTTGAATGTCAAATAGTGTCTTGGTTTGGAAAGGGAGTGCATGTATGCCTCGCGTGCTGGCGGCGGCAACGTGTACGGGGCGCGGGTAGAAAAGGAGTTGGTGAAAAAACATTTTGGCGAAAAGGTATTCTCTCTAACGTTGAATGGGTCTCCCCCTCAATTTTGTTCTACAAATCGTTTTATATGGGTCTAACCACCCCTTTCGTCAACCGTTTGGATAATTGGTAAGTCAAATCACGTTGTGTTGGAGTAATTGATAACCAAATCATATTGTGTTTTGGAAAGGGATACAAGCAGCGTGACGTGTTTTTTAAGGTAATTTGGGGAATAAATGGTAACAAATCACATTGTCTTTTTTTTGGAAAGGCTTAGCGATTGAGGTTAGCGGCCTCGGTGACGCAGTTGCGTTTACGACATTACCATTGTCACATGTCAATATGGATGATTATGATCTAGAAATCACGCGGCAATATGGGGTTTGCACTAATCACGCATCATTACGTTCCATTGCTTTCCAAAACGCGTCAATGAATCTTGCCGTCAGCGATTCTCTGACACCGTGTTTCCCAGCTGCGAGAGGTAGCTGCTGATTTCTCCTCACCCTCACACTATCGTTGCAGCCTTTTTTTAGACATGTGCGACACTATAAAGCTAGTTTTTTTATTGTTGTGATTTTAGATACGTGCGGCACTACATTTTGCTAGTCCACCAAAATAAGGAACGGAGGGAGGAGTCCAGAAGCTTGAAAATTCTGTGTAGCAAAGATCTTGCTAGAGAAGATGCATGGTGAAGCCTGATCGAACTCTCCATTGCCTGCTTCCAATATGTGTCCTGTTCCTGTCCGTCCCCCCTCAACCACAGACCCATCCGCCTACGATCCCAACGCAGGATAAGCCGATCGATCGCCCCTACAAATACCATCTATTACGCCCAGCCCGAAGGAACCCCTCACGTCGTGAACTCGTGATCAATCAATCAACCAGTCAACAAACAACGGCATGGACGACGCCAAGGCGGTGTCGCTGCTGGACGACCTCGTCACCGTCAAGGAGATCCTCCTTCGCTTTCCGCCGGAGGACCCGGCGTGCCTGGTCCGTGCTGCCCTCGTCTGCAAGCGATGGTGCCGCCTCTTCTCCAGCACCGACTTCCGCCGCAGGTTCCGCAAGTTCCACGGCACGCGGCCCATGCTCGGCTTCCTATGCAACCTCGTGGGTGGCGACGACGCTAACACCATCGGTGAGCGTCTGATTGTAAGGTTCGTCCCCACGTCCTCTCATTCATGGCGCCCCCGCCCTACCGGTTATCGGGTGCTCGACTCCCGCCACGGCCGTGTCCTCCTCTGCAGTCTACCTCTACCCAATGAGGCCGCACAGATTAGATTGTTCGTGTGGGATCCCATCACTGATGAACGGGTGGAATTACCCATGCTGCTGGACTCGTACTATTGCGGCTGGAACGTGGCGGTTCTCTGTGCCACAAGCAGCGGCGGCGGCTGCTATGACAGCCTTGACTGCCATCGTAGTCCCTTCCTAGTGGTGTTCATGGGGACCATGACGTCCATGTCGAGACCGTTGGCTCGTGTCTACTCATCGGAGGCTGGTACATGGAGCGAGGTGATCACGTCCAACATCACCTGTGAACATGTGATCAAGCAGCCTTGTGCCCTAGCGGGGAATGCACTCTACTTCATGTCTACTCTCAGCGTGATCCTCAAATTTGATTTGGCTACACGAAGAATTTCCAGAATTGGCCTACCAGGTACAATTGATCTATATCATGGTGTGCTCACCACTAACCAAGACGGTGGGTTGGAATTCGTCCAAGTGGTGGGCTCAGAACTCCACCGATGGTCAAGGGAGGCTGATCTCGACGACGAAGATGCTGGGTGGGCACGAAGAAGGGTCATTGATCTCAAGACACTGCTTCCCACTAAACCCCTCCCAAAATCAACTCATGTGCTTGGCTTCGCGGCGGATGGTGTTGGGGTTATTTTTATAGAGACGCGCGATGGGGTCTTCACTATCAATCCAAAATCGGACCAGGTCATGAAGCTCGAGGGGTTTGGGGTGGAAAAGGAGTCCAGCAGAGCTGTTGTCTGCAACATTCTTCCTTATGTAAACTTCTACACTCCGGATTTCAAGAGGCATATGCGACTTTGACTAATTATATGTAATGATCATTTGGGACGATGATTATTCGATGCGAAAACAAACATGTGCTACCATGTTTACATCCAATAAGTCAAAAGTTTAAGATTGGACTACTTATGTGCATTGGTAAAACAGATGACCGCATTTTCTTATGATTTTCCACCTTCAATTGTAGCTGTTGTTTTGTCAGTGGATTTGTCCAAACTGAGATGCTCTGGTTGAATCGCAAATGCACAATTATGCTTGGACGTAGGTTGGGTAGGCATTGTTTGAGCTCGTAATTAAGTTTAAGCTAATTCAACATGAAAAACATTCAACTTGCCGACGAGGATGGGCGCGGTGGCCGTCGCCCCGCAAGAGACAGGTGCGGGTCCGTCCTGCCTCTGCACGCTCGAGTATGAACTCTGTGAGGGCAGTTTCTATGGTAGAAATCATGTGCGAAATCAAGACAATCACATCAACAAAAATTATAATGGAAAAACTATCTCACACAATAGGAGCTTGGTGTAATAAATATTGAATTTATTTTGTTCTCTTTGCCTCTCTACTCTGTTTCTCCCCCCAAACTGCATCGGAGGGATGCTCTGCTTCAATCTGGCGAGTTGCATGCGAGCGCGGCTTCAATTCGGCGAGCTGCAGGGCGAGCTCGGCTTTAATCCGGCGGATGGTGCCGCTGCGCGGCGGTCCGACGAGCGTGCGGGCGATGGACGGCGAGCACGCCGTGGCCGGGCGAGCTCGTGGCAGTCGGGGGAGCGCGTGAGGGACGGTGAGCGCGCATCGACCAGGGACCACGCGACGCCTGCGCACCCTTGCGGGCGGCTTGGGTGCTCAGGAGAGCCGGCCGGCGAGCTCGCGGTGGACGATGATTTCGTGGCGCGGGTGAGCCCTCTCGGCGGCTGGGGAGCTCTGGGCGGATGGCGAGCTCGCGGCGGTCGGGCGAGCGCAGGCGTGATGACGACCTTCTGCAGCAGGCGGGCGCGATGCACGGTGAGCGCGTGACCGCGGCGTGGCGGACGGCTAGCGCGCCGGCGAAGCAAAGCAGGCCAGGCACAACATGGCGTTACGTGTTGGCTTGGTTGCGACCGTGCAGGAGACGAGACCTTGTATTGACGATCCCCTCGATCAAATCGAGAGTACGTTTAGACGAACAATCACGACTATTTTCAGGTGACATGCGTGCATGCAAACTAATTTGCTCATCGACCCAGCCACTAACGTTACAACTTAGTCACATAGAGTTATTGTTGACACTCAAAATTGGCAAGTCCGGGAAGGCTGGTCTAACCGGTGGGCCAACCCAGTCAGACCGCCTTGGTCAAAGTTCTCAAAATGCAAATCGGACTTCACCATTACGTAGCTCTCGTCGGGACAATCAAGATTCTTATATGAAACGTCCAATTTCGACGTTTACATGTCGGGTACCGCGGTTGGATCGGATCTCTAGGGCGGTTAGACCGTCCTACCCGGTCAACTAATGTTACAACTTAGCCACATAGAGTTATTTACCAGAGGAAATCTCTGTCACCTATCTATACAACTTACATATTTTTTTTTACAAAATCACAGTCATGATATTCGTTTTGTTAAATATATAGTAATGTTTATTTAAAAAAATGGCATGGAAACCCATACATATATTTTATTTACATATTCAAAAAGAAAAATGTACAACATTGAAATGATAGTCGTGTTGGCTTGGTTGTGACCATGCAAGAGAGGAGACCTTGACTTGATGATCCCCTCAAACCGAGTACGGTTTGACGAACAATCACAACTATTTTCAGGTGACATGCATGCAAAATTTACTCATGTAGTCACGACTCACGAGGGAGTCCCTATCGATATTTTTAGAGAAAAATTCAAATTACCCCTCTCAAGTATAACCAAAGTCTAATTAACCCTCTAAATTATTTCTGGTTACCCTCTAACTATGTACATTGGTTTATTTTACCTCTTAACACAATTTGTCTTTTTTTGTTCTCAATGTACAAGTGGAGTTTTAAATTCAAATTTTGCAAATTTATTTCACACAACATAAAAGATATGTTAGAAAAATGTACCATGAATTTTCCATCAGTATTTTGATAGGATAATATATTTAATAAGAAATTTATCCTTAATATATAAAATTATATAAAAACTAATGACGGAAAATTCGTCAAATATTTTTTTAATATATATTATGATCTCCACTACCACCCTACGAAATTTCAAACTAAAATTCAACTTGTGTATGACGAACAAAAATGATAAGTTGCATTGTGGGGTAAGTTGAACCAAATAACATAGTTCAGGGGTAAATTAAACCAAAACATACTTTAAAAGATTATGTGGACCTTCCCAATACTTGAAGGGAGTAATTTGGACTTTTTCATATTTTTATATATATGTAAAAAAGAACTTCTAACAAGTAGTGCATGGCATTCATCGATGATGTTTCCCAAACTCATTGACCCGGGAACATTGAGAATTTGGCCCTGTTTGGAGAGCTTCTATGAGCTTTTGCTTCTCAAGGAAGCTTCAAAAGTCAAAAGCTCCCCAAGGGATTAAATACTGGTAGAATAAGGGCGTGTTTGGCACAGCTTCACGCAACTCCAGATCCAAAAAACTAACTCCGCTCCAAAAATTGTCAGCCAAACACAACCAGCTCCAGCAGCTCTACCGTGGATCTGCTCCAAAAAACGGTCCATGGTTTTCGAGGAGTACCTCAGGAGGTACTCCACCAAATCCAAGTTTCGTGAAGTTGAGGTAAATTACCCACCACTGCCACTCGTCCACGGTTCGTTCTATTTTTCTCGCGACTCTCCTCCCCCGACTCGCCATCGCCGGCACCTGGCGTCGAGCTCCCAGCTCCCCCGCGTGGAGGCCAAGGCCACGGCCTCGCCGGCGTCGCCTCCCGGGGTCGAGCTCGGCTCCCCCGCGCGGAGTCCCTAGGCCGCAGGTCGCCGTCGCGGCCCCTGGTGTGGATCTCCCCAGCGCGAAGGCCTAGGCCGCAGCCTCGCCGGCGTTGCCACCCGGCGTGGAGCTCCCCCACGCGACGGCCAGGGCCGCGACCTCGCCGGTGTCACCTCTCGGGGTCGAGCTCGCCTCCCCCGCGCGGAGGCTCTAGGCCGCGGCCTCGCCGGCTCCGCCACCATGCCCTGCCACGAGCGCCGCCTAGCTCCGCTCACCGGCAGCTGTCGCCTCTCGGGGTCGAGCTCGCCTCCCCCGGGGAGCAGCGTGACGGCACCGCCGCCGCAGCTCAGTGTGAACGCCGGCAACGCCACAGCGGCACCGAGCTCCAGCCCGGAGTATAACGGCGCGGCCCTGACCTCCGTGTACCGGCGGCGCGGGTGCACGCCCGGCGGGCCATCGTCGAACCGGAGCACGGCGGATAGGTTGTACGCGAGGGGCGAGGCCGCGACGTCGAAGGACAGGTGGTGAAGCTCAGTTGACGCGACGTAAGGGACGACATGGTGCGGCCGGAGGAGCAGCCGTGGAAGGAGCGATGGCGCGAGGACGAGCACCGCCAGGAACACGACCAAGGGCGCGAGGCAAGCGGCTGCGGTGGCTGCCGCGCACTGCCGTCACCGCCCTATCTCTGCGGCAAGGCCCCGGCGAGGCCGTCGTGCCCTGCTCCCCGGCGGCGAGGCCCCACCCTGCTGCCCCTTCCATTGTTTGCGGGTCACAGATTCACCTAGGAGGAAGAACATGACTTTTTTCTCATGATGACGTGTGGGCCCTAGATGTCATAGGAATGGTGGTAAATCTGGAGCTGTGTCAATCACTTTACTGGATCTGAGATCCACCGTGGAGCTGCTCCACGGTGGAGCTTCGTGGATCTGCAGCTCTGGAGCTATTTTTTCAGAGCTGGAGCTCTGCCAAACACGTCCTAACTCCAAAAGCCCATTTTATATTGCAAACAGAGAAGCTTCTCGGGATGAGCTTCCTAAGCTATTTCTCTCTTCGTCTCCTTCCTTCCCTGCTATTTTTTTTCACCGGCCTCCGGACTGCCCATCGTCGTCCTTCTTTGTATTGTCGTCGCCGTCCCCTTCCCGCTGGTCGTCGCGGCCCCTCCCCTCTGCACGGGGACTCACCATTGTCGCCCCTCCCCACCGCTAGGGGCCTCACCGTCGCCTCTCCATCTCTCCCCTCCATGCCTCTGCTCGGGGCCCCGCCGCCTCTTCGCACCGCGTTGGTCGTTGCTATCCCTTCCCATCATGATGGTCGTCTCCGTCTGTCCCCTCCGCGGCGGTTATCACTACTCCTCCTCTCAGCTCAAGGCCCCGCTGTATCTACCTATCGCGTTGGTCGTCGCCGCCCCTCCTCTCCGCTCGGGGCGTCGCCCTGCCCATATGCTCCGGTCGCCATCTCTTCTTTCTGCGGCGAGCGCAGCAGCCCGCTCACCACCGGTCGGCACCCTCCCCAAGAATCTCATGACTGAAAATCAAACAGGCCAGCTAGCTTCTCTGAAATTCAGCTATTGGGGGAACAAGTGGAGCTTTTCCGGACAGCGCTTTTGGAAAAGCTTAAGCTCCCTTAGACAAGGCAAGTTCTTTATTCATGTTTCATATTATATAGTTCAATTAATGTGCTAATAGCTACTTTCATTGGCTGAGGAGTCAAGTAGATGTGCTCATTCTTGTAGCAAATTGGTTTTGAATGTACCCTGTTGATTTGTTTCTAGAAAAAAAAACCCTCTCCTTATATCACCATCGATGATCTTTGCAACGACTTGTATTTTAAAGAAGAGAATTGGAAAGGAAAAGTCAACGGCGCCGCCACTAGTCAAAGAATTTTACCCCACCGCCAGCATCCTCGCAGGCCCTGACGTGGCGCTTCAGGTCACTGTCCTTCCCGTGCTTGGCGGCTCGGCACTCGTCGCCCCGCGGTGGCGTGAGGTTGCACGGCTCCATGGACACCGCCCGCCGGCACGGCGGCTTGGGTACCTTGTGGCCGTGCGCGGTGAGCAGGATCGTCGGCCGCACGCCGGCGAGGCTGCTGCTCACGTACCCGAACGTCGACATCCCGGAGGTGAGCAGCTCCTCTGAGAAGCTCAGCAGGTACACCTCCGCCAGCGCCATCTGGTTGTGCGCCAGGTTCTCCGTCGCCTGGCGCTCCTCGTGCGTCGGCTGGAACACGCCCACCCACACGCCGCCGCCCTTGTCGGACGCCGCCGCGTGCTCGTAGTATCTCGCCCGAAGCCGTTCGTAGTAGTCCGCGTACAGCGACGCGATCATGATCGCCGTTGTCTTGTTGCCGGTGTCGGTATCAGCCGCCGCCGCAGCGTCGCCGTCGCCGTCGCCGTCGCCGTCATCGGTTTCCGGCAGTATACGCTCCTGCCGGGAGCACGCGAGGATCTGGTTGTACATGTCGTCGACGGGGATGGAGCCGAAGCCGAACATCCTGATCTGCACGCCGATCCTCTTCGTCGCCGGCGCGAGGTAGGAGTGGTAGTACCTGGTGACGAGGCCCCACACGGCATTGCTTGGGTGGAACAAGTACCGGAGCAAGAGGTGGGACGCGGCCTCCTTCTCCGGGAATAGCCGCCGGAGCTCGTCCCGGAACTCGCCGGTGACCGCGTACAGCGACGGCACGAAGTAGAGGTCGCTGTACAGAAGCAGCCAGCTCACCTTGCCGATGGCGCGCTGGTGCTCGGCGCAGAAGAAGAGCCTGTCCGTCAGCTGCCACCCCAGGCTCAAATACACGTACGCCGGCCACGCCGTCGTGTCATCGTCGTCCACGACGGCGGGGATCTTCTTGTTTTTGAGGAGGCTCGTGTACGACGCCTCGGGGCTGGCGCCGAGCCCGAAGAGGTTGGCTACGGGGAAGTCCTTGTGCGGGAGCAGCCACGTCGTGCCCGGAAACGGCTCGCAGAAGAGGTCGGCGGAGTCCGGCGGCAGCGCGACGAGGAAGACACGGCCGGTGAGGAGCGCGTAGAGGAACCCGCTGGCCATGGACAGCATGCGGTTGCCGAGCCCGTCGAAGGGGAGCCACACGATGTAGCGGCACTCCGCGGCGTCGCTGCTGCTGCGGCCGGAGCGGAGCTGCTCGACGGCCGCGGCGTAGAGCGGCGTGCCCGGGGCGCACCGCCGGTGGCGGGCCTCGTAGGCGCCCAGCGCGCGGAGGAGCTGCGGCGACGGCGCGTAGGGGAAATGCTTGTAGTACCGCCACAACTCGTACCGGCTCCGGCACGATCGCCGGTCCATCCCCGGCGTCAGCAGCCCGCCGAGGAGCTGGTCGGGTTTCCCCTCCGTCGCATTGCGGGCGGCGCCATGACCATGACCATGGCGAGAAGCGTCGTCCATAAACCCTTTTGTCAATTCGAAGCAACACCTCATGAGAACTCGGATTTGTATATATACATATATGTATATATGCATGTACCAGCAAACATACAACGCGAGAATGACGCGGAAATGATTGCCGTAGGTACCTCCTTTACCATTGTTTTTGATGGCGGTGAGCTTTGCACTCGCGATCTCCCACACCGTCGACGCGCTCTCCTGGCCGAGGACGAAGAACGCGAGGAGCAGCAACGCCATCACGCCGGCGACGATCAGCACCCTGCGGCGCCTCGCCGGTGTCCACGGCACCGCCGCCACCGCCGGGTGGTCCTCCTGCAGCTTCAGCGTCGCGGATCCGGCGACACTGCCGCCGCTCATCTCCATGTCCATCGACCGTGATCACCTCTGCATGGCCTAAGCTACCGGAAGAACTGCAGCGGCCGGTCGGCAACTCTACTTGCACTCGGTAAATCGGATATTTCTGCTAATGAACAAGCCAAGCTGATGCGCAAACTAAATTGAAAATTCAACTTGCAATGGTTGTTTATTGGTCGCTTCTTCAACTTGTGTTTGAATCTTCCCCTGACGACGTACGGTCCCTTTCACTGAAGCCTCTGAATTTGACTGCGCCTCTGGTTGGGTATGGGACAAGTCAGCTACGAAATTGACATGCCTGTTCTCTTTAGTGATGGATTTAACCACTCCAAATATGATAAAAACGACGAATTTGTTTTGAACTAGTAAAGAAAACCGATGAATTCGCGGTCCATGCTCTAGAACGCTCATGTCCAACCAATGGATCGGGATAGAAATGCTCCTGATCGAGATGGTGGCGCTGGGCCCGTGACGTTCACATGATTTTACACTCGAGATGGATGGAATTTAGTTAGAAAATTCAGAGTCAAACTTTGCCTTCAGTTAGTTAAAATGGATTTTTTTTTTGCGAAAGTATGGATTTGATCGATGCTGTATTTCAGCAGGCATCAAAATTTGGCTACTTGAACTGATCCATATGTGGAAGCGAGAACCTGAATTAAGATGACAGAGACACAAGACGAAGCTTCCAGCAAAGAAATCCAAGCGCCGCGGTTGCTGTCGATGGAGGCGTCGTGACTCCTGACCGCCGCCCGCTTCACGAAGGAAACTGGAACGGGGACGTGGCGTTGACCCATTGACTGTTCTCCGCCGGTGGCCACAGCACCGCCGCCGCCACCGCCGCCGCCGTCTCTCTCTGTCACGGTCTCACCAATCGGCCATGGCGTCGCCACTGCCGCTCCGCTCGGAACTCCAACCCAGCGATTCAGTTGAAGCAGCGGGCGAGGAGTGGAGAGCCACCGGTAGGGGCTCGAAGCTGGGCGACGAGCAGGGTATGGAACGGAAGGCGGCGCCGGCCGGAGGGAGCGCCGCGCCGAACAGAGGCGGCCTTGTGAAATCCCCACCCGAACCAGGGTGCTATCTGCAAATATTCGGATCGCGATTATTAATCGCGATCGGAATCAGGGGGCTACGTGCAAAAAGGTCGGATCGCGGTTATTAATCGCGATCCAAATTAGGGGGCTAAGTGCAAATATTTAGATCGCGATCCAATCCAGGGGGCAATATGTAAACAACCGACCCGGCGACATGGCGCCCGGCGGGCCGTGCTATCGCCGGCGATGCCTACCAAACCGGGGCGCGGAGTAGCCCGAGGTACGGTCGCCGCCGACAAACCCACGCGTCCTACCATTTCCCGTCCCCTCCGCGCGCGGTTCATGGAGAACGCGTGGTGGCCGGAGACGGACGGCGAGAGATCCGGCTCTGACCACAGCAACCGCCGCCGCGGCGCGGGCCGGAGGAGGCGGGGACACGCGCGGCAGCTGGCCCTCGTCGTCGCCCCGAGCGTTCCGCCTCCACGTCCATATCACTCCTAACTCCATCACGGATCTTGCAATTGTTATATCTGATGATTCGCCCCCAGCTTGAATTGCAGAGCATCTGCACAATTCAAAAGTCGGGATGTCGTAGCTGAATTGCATCTGGAGATGCTCGACGCCAATGACAGAGGCATTCAGAGCCGCAGAGGAGGAAGGAGGGATATTCTGCTAATGGAAGATACAGATACTTCTGGGATTCATCATCAGAGGTATAGAATATGATCTCTTTGTCAAATCTGAATGTTTCTTCTTCTACTCCCTTCGTTCCAAAATATAAGCATTCTTCGATTTCCGTGACGCACGTTTGACCATTCGTCTTATTCAAAGAATTTGTGAAAATAAAAAAACAATTATGATATACTTAAAATATATATAATGATAAAACATGTCATAACAAAATAATTAATATTTTCATAAACTTTTTGAATAAGACGAATGGCCAAACGTGATCAGCAAAAGTCAACAAATACTTATATTCTGGAACAGAGGTAGTAAAAGACTAGCATAGTGGCACGTGCGACATGCACGTGTTTCTGTAAGCATATAAAAATATTTTTGTTACAAATTATCTTATAGCAAAAATACATCATAAAGAATGTATTTTCAAAATAAAACAAACAATAGTTTTTTATTCGGTTATGCACATTAAAGTTTTAAGGAGAGAATTTTGTGAAGGCTTCCCTTCACAAAATTTTTAAGTATTCACGAAGTTCCTTGCTGCTTGCATAACTTCTCGCACATGTTTAATGTAGTATCACATTATCAATTCATAGGTTAATTAGATTTAATAGATTCGTATCGTGATATTATTTTATAATTAGTTTATATTTTTAATACTACTTATAATTAGTGCCCAACATTAGATGTGACAGATGAAATTTTTTCCATCTATCATCTAAACATTATAATTTCTTCATTGAGCCCATCCTTGAGTCCTATCTCTCCCGAAGAGCTGAAAAACATTATCTTGTTAGCTGAAATTCCCCTCCACTGTTCAATAAATCGTGTGCTTATCTTTGGTCCTTTCTTGTCCCTCTTAATTTTTCTTACACTCATTTCTTGTGCTGTGTGGGAAGAGCAATTAGCAGGAACCATGCTTGTGCCACCGTGCCGGCAACGCGAGAAGGCTGACTAGATCTATGTGAGCAACACACGCCCCACTCTCGCTCCAGCTTGGCAAGGTTGTACACATCTCGCAGTTGTTGAAGCTCGGAACTCGGCATTCCGCCACGCGAGTATGTTTGTCGTCCACATATCATGGTAGTGCACGAACAACCCCGTCCAGCGTCTGCCTCGCGTACTACCGCCGCCGCTTGTGCTCCGCCCAGGGTCTCATTGTCGGCCTCCTGCTCAGGCATGTAGAGCTCAGGGTAGTCGTAGTGGCTATTGCGGGGATGCTAGGGTCATCAGGCATTATCCTTTCTAATGGCATTATCCTTTCAATGTCGTACGTCTTCCTCCTCAACCCTCCATGGCTAGGTGCTCCACCAACACCGACAAGCTCCCCAGCGGTGGTCGCAGGCTCACCGTCATTGCCTCCAGAGCAAGGTTTTAAATAACCGGCTATAGTTGCCACTATAGCCGGATTTAGCCTTTAGCAGGGCAAAACGCTAGGATATGGTCCATTTGGCTCTAAGGATAAAAAACCGCTAATAGCCCGATTTAGCCCGCTAAATCAGCTAAAATGGTATCATTTAGCCCGCTAAATCAAGAAAGAAATCGTTTGTTTGTCAGCCAGTCATTCGTATTAGACTTATGATGGCTACATTTTCTAAACTCTAACGTTTGTATAAGATTTATGAAAGTATGAAGGTGAAATTCTATATGTTTGTTTCACTCCATGATGAATTGATGTAGTAAACATTTGAAACTGTGAACTTGTATTGCAAACCGCTAAATGGCTTAGCTGAGACTATAGCCGGCTATAGCTTTTTCTTAGCCTTTGAAAAGTGAACCGCTAGGGGCCTTAGCAGGTTATTTAAAACCTTCTCCGGAGACAACCTTCCTAGGCGGCAGCGCCCCACGGAGCTCCCTTAGTGACGTCGATGGAGGTGTCGCGCATCATGTCCCCTGAGGATCGAACTCGCTTGTGCAAAGGCCATGCTTGGTGGCTTTCGCCAACGCTGCCTCCTCAAGGTCGAGCTCCCCACGCGTGGACCATGCCCGCGTCAGTAGCTGGTGCCGCCCTGCGGTCGGCGAAAGTCACGGAGACATTAAGAAATCGAGACAAATCGGCGAAAAGATACGAAAGTCATAAAATATTTAGTTGCAAATAAAACTTAGCTTAATTCGTGACTAAATCGGAAATCGACGCGAGCTAAAGCCATGTTGAACAGTCAAAGTAGCCAACGACGCAAGCTGAAGTCGTGACAGGTCGATCCGTCTCGTTGACACCGCCTCCAAGCGCCATGGTCATCATCACTGGTAGGACTTCAAATCAAATCTAAACCATGGCTTATTTTTTGGAAAACCAAATCGCGCAATGCGGGAAATAATTACTAAGTCAAATCATAGCTTGTTTTTTGGAAAGTCAAATCAGTTCTTTTGATGCCCCCCTCGTTCTTTTCCATAGCTGTGACTTGCATTTGATGGAAAGATAAATCAGTAATGTGGAAAAAATTGCTAAGCCAAATCTAAATCATGACTTTTTTTCGAAAGTCAAATCACATAATGCGAGAAATAATTGCTAAGCCAAATCATTATGGTTTGTTTTTTTAGAAAGTCAAATCGCGTCTTGATTTTGAAAGGGAGTTTTTTTAAAGTCAAATCGCGCAATGCGGGAAAAAATTGCTGAACCAAATCATATCTTGTTTTTTTTTGAATGTCAAATAGTGTCTTGGTTTGGAAAGGGAGTGCATGTATGCCTCGCGTGCTGGCGGCGGCAACGTGTACGGGGCGCGGGTAGAAAAGGAGTTGGTGAAAAAACATTTTGGCGAAAAGGTATTCTCTCTAACGTTGAATGGGTCTCCCCCTCAATTTTGTTCTACAAATCGTTTTATATGGGTCTAACCACCCCTTTCGTCAACCGTTTGGATAATTGGTAAGTCAAATCACGTTGTGTTGGAGTAATTGATAACCAAATCATATTGTGTTTTGGAAAGGGATACAAGCAGCGTGACGTGTTTTTTAAGGTAATTTGGGGAATAAATGGTAACAAATCACATTGTCTTTTTTTTGGAAAGGCTTAGCGATTGAGGTTAGCGGCCTCGGTGACGCAGTTGCGTTTACGACATTACCATTGTCACATGTCAATATGGATGATTATGATCTAGAAATCACGCGGCAATATGGGGTTTGCACTAATCACGCATCATTACGTTCCATTGCTTTCCAAAACGCGTCAATGAATCTTGCCGTCAGCGATTCTCTGACACCGTGTTTCCCAGCTGCGAGAGGTAGCTGCTGATTTCTCCTCACCCTCACACTATCGTTGCAGCCTTTTTTTAGACATGTGCGACACTATAAAGCTAGTTTTTTTATTGTTGTGATTTTAGATACGTGCGGCACTACATTTTGCTAGTCCACCAAAATAAGGAACGGAGGGAGGAGTCCAGAAGCTTGAAAATTCTGTGTAGCAAAGATCTTGCTAGAGAAGATGCATGGTGAAGCCTGATCGAACTCTCCATTGCCTGCTTCCAATATGTGTCCTGTTCCTGTCCGTCCCCCCTCAACCACAGACCCATCCGCCTACGATCCCAACGCAGGATAAGCCGATCGATCGCCCCTACAAATACCATCTATTACGCCCAGCCCGAAGGAACCCCTCACGTCGTGAACTCGTGATCAATCAATCAACCAGTCAACAAACAACGGCATGGACGACGCCAAGGCGGTGTCGCTGCTGGACGACCTCGTCACCGTCAAGGAGATCCTCCTTCGCTTTCCGCCGGAGGACCCGGCGTGCCTGGTCCGTGCTGCCCTCGTCTGCAAGCGATGGTGCCGCCTCATCTCCAGCACCGACTTCCGCCGCAGGTTCCGCAAGTTCCACGGCACGCGGCCCATGCTCGGCTTCCTATGCAACCTCGTGGGTGGCGACGACGCTAACACCATCGGTGAGCGTCTGATTGTAAGGTTCGTCCCCACGTCCTCTCATTCATGGCGCCCCCGCCCTACCGGTTATCGGGTGCTCGACTCCCGCCACGGCCGTGTCCTCCTCTGCAGTCTACCTCTACCCAATGAGGCCGCACAGATTAGATTGTTCGTGTGGGATCCCATCACTGATGAACGGGTGGAATTACCCATGCTGCTGGACTCGTACTATTGCGGCTGGAACGTGGCGGTTCTCTGTGCCACAAGCAGCGGCGGCGGCTGCTATGACAGCCTTGACTGCCATCGTAGTCCCTTCCTAGTGGTGTTCATGGGGACCATGACGTCCATGTCGAGACCGTTGGCTCGTGTCTACTCATCGGAGGCTGGTACATGGAGCGAGGTGATCACGTCCAACATCACCTGTGAACATGTGATCAAGCAGCCTTGTGCCCTAGCGGGGAATGCACTCTACTTCATGTCTACTCTCAGCGTGATCCTCAAATTTGATTTGGCTACACGAAGAATTTCCAGAATTGGCCTACCAGGTACAATTGATCTATATCATGGTGTGCTCACCACTAACCAAGACGGTGGGTTGGAATTCGTCCAAGTGGTGGGCTCAGAACTCCACCGATGGTCAAGGGAGGCTGATCTCGACGACGAAGATGCTGGGTGGGCACGAAGAAGGGTCATTGATCTCAAGACACTGCTTCCCACTAAACCCCTCCCAAAATCAACTCATGTGCTTGGCTTCGCGGCGGATGGTGTTGGGGTTATTTTTATAGAGACGCGCGATGGGGTCTTCACTATCAATCCAAAATCGGACCAGGTCATGAAGCTCGAGGGGTTTGGGGTGGAAAAGGAGTCCAGCAGAGCTGTTGTCTGCAACATTCTTCCTTATGTAAACTTCTACACTCCGGATTTCAAGAGGCATATGCGACTTTGACTAATTATATGTAATGATCATTTGGGACGATGATTATTCGATGCGAAAACAAACATGTGCTACCATGTTTACATCCAATAAGTCAAAAGTTTAAGATTGGACTACTTATGTGCATTGGTAAAACAGATGACCGCATTTTCTTATGATTTTCCACCTTCAATTGTAGCTGTTGTTTTGTCAGTGGATTTGTCCAAACTGAGATGCTCTGGTTGAATCGCAAATGCACAATTATGCTTGGACGTAGGTTGGGTAGGCATTGTTTGAGCTCGTAATTAAGTTTAAGCTAATTCAACATGAAAAACATTCAACTTGCCGACGAGGATGGGCGCGGTGGCCGTCGCCCCGCAAGAGACAGGTGCGGGTCCGTCCTGCCTCTGCACGCTCGAGTATGAACTCTGTGAGGGCAGTTTCTATGGTAGAAATCATGTGCGAAATCAAGACAATCACATCAACAAAAATTATAATGGAAAAACTATCTCACACAATAGGAGCTTGGTGTAATAAATATTGAATTTATTTTGTTCTCTTTGCCTCTCTACTCTGTTTCTCCCCCCAAACTGCATCGGAGGGATGCTCTGCTTCAATCTGGCGAGTTGCATGCGAGCGCGGCTTCAATTCGGCGAGCTGCAGGGCGAGCTCGGCTTTAATCCGGCGGATGGTGCCGCTGCGCGGCGGTCCGACGAGCGTGCGGGCGATGGACGGCGAGCACGCCGTGGCCGGGCGAGCTCGTGGCAGTCGGGGGAGCGCGTGAGGGACGGTGAGCGCGCATCGACCAGGGACCACGCGACGCCTGCGCACCCTTGCGGGCGGCTTGGGTGCTCAGGAGAGCCGGCCGGCGAGCTCGCGGTGGACGATGATTTCGTGGCGCGGGTGAGCCCTCTCGGCGGCTGGGGAGCTCTGGGCGGATGGCGAGCTCGCGGCGGTCGGGCGAGCGCAGGCGTGATGACGACCTTCTGCAGCAGGCGGGCGCGATGCACGGTGAGCGCGTGACCGCGGCGTGGCGGACGGCTAGCGCGCCGGCGAAGCAAAGCAGGCCGGGCACAACATGGCGGCCTACAAGCGCACCGGCGGAGCGGCGCAGGAAGCCGGCGAGCACGCGGGCGAAGCGCTGCGGGGGCAGGCGCGGCGAGCCGGTGGGCGGTGAGGGCGCCGTCGTTTCCTAGCGCCTCGATTCAAGGGAGGACGCGGTTTCTCAACCAACAAACTGTTTCCTCAGATTTGACTCTCTTTCCTCATTTATTGACCTGCCATGTCATCTTTTTTCCTTCATATGTGACACCTCATTTAATAGAGATAGAAACCACAATTAATGCCATTGGGACTGCCCTTGTGCATCTCGCGTATCTTTTTTTCCTTCTTATGTCGCATTTGTTTAACACGCGTACAACAAAGGAGACACATCTGTTTAACACGCGTCTCCTATGCTTACAGCAAAGGAGACGAGTCTTTGTGGCATGGGTCTCCTATGCTTTCAACAAAGGAGTCGCGCCTCACTAAGAAGCGTCTCCTATGCTTCTAACAAAGGAGACGCGTCACGAAAAGAAGCGTCTCCGATGCTTACAACAAAGGAGACGCTTATGCACAAACGCGTCTGTGGACTCATTGAAAGGAGACGCTGGAGGAACAGGACGGAGACGCGTACAATACGCGTCTCCCTTGTTTCTTCATTAGAGACGCGTAAAAAACACGTCTCAAATCTGAAGTCATTAGAGACGCGAGGCCGGAAACACGTTTTTTACGCGTCTCTAATGAGCCTTAAAACGCGTCTCCGATCTTGGTGGCTTACATAGTGGTCATCTGTTCTGAATTCTGAGTATCTGCACAAATTAATCAGGGTGTGGCAGCTGAAAGGCACGATACCGATGAGCTGAGGCAGAGGAGAGGACGAACATGAAGATTCTGTTTAAGCTTAACAGAAACTTAAAATAACTTTCTCAAATAAAGTCAAAATATAGATGCAGAGATATATAATGATCATTTGAGACTATGATTATTCGATTCGAAAACAAACATGGTGCCACGTTTACATCCAATAAGTCAAAATTTTAAGATTGGACTACTTGATGTGTATTGGTAAAACTGATACCTCGTTAATTTGACATCAGTTTAGTTTGTGTTGTGTGGTCTCCGCTCCGAACCGAAATGTACTGCATTTTCTTATTATTTCTCCACCTTCAATTGTAGCTGTTGTTTTGTCAGTGGATTTGTCCATGCTATGCTCTGGTTGAATCGCAAATGCACAATTATGCTTGGACGCACTGGCGGATCTATGTTGGGGTGTGCTGGGGCTGCCGCCCCAGCTAAAGTTGGGAGTACACAAGTATATACCCTTCTTCTCCAGTGAGTTTTTGAGTTCCGACAGGCGGCAATTGGCGGCAGCCATGGTGGAGGTCTTGTTTCCCAGACGGAGAGGTCGGGGATAGAGGAAGAAGAAGGCAATCGGCCAACTGGGCCTTAATCTGCGGCCTTTGACCAAACTGGCCCAGCAGCCTAAAAGGCCAATCTGGCCATCTGCGTCCGCACATTAGCAACCAATGACACAGAACTCAAATTCTAATTTCCAATGGCATATAACACATGAGTTAATTTCCCACAATACGATCCCAAGTTGCCAATGCAGGATAACCTTTGCTCGCTCCTAGCCTAAATATCCATCCAGATGCGCGGCCGGAGGAACCCCTCACGTGGTGAATGTGATGTTGAAATATTAGGCAATTTTCATATTAAAACCATAATATAAATCATGACGAAGTGGACAACTAGATTAAGCATATGTTGCAAACTATCTAGATTCAAACTTATATAACAGATCATGGCAACTAGTGTAAGCACAACTCATACACTAAACATATTGAATATGTTGATAAAAAAGAACAATAAGACTAGATCGTAAGAATAATACTTGCTGCTGGAATTCGTAGATGAGAGCGTGATGGAGAGATTCCCAAAGGTGAAGATGAGATGGTCTTGGTCGCTATCACTATCGTCAATTAGCAGTGGCGGAAGACTTAGATTAGGCCAACGAAGATGACGGCGGGACGTAGCGGCACAGCAGCAAGAAGAGGCAAAATCCTAGCTGTTAGTTTGATACGTTTAAGCGAGCACGTGTGGACTTCCTTTCTTCTTCTCCTACTAGTCTCGAGAAGATGAGAACAACTTCCATATATGAGTTGGTTCCCTCCACCTTCCACTAACAAGGTGGCACTAAATGATTCCATTCCTCTCTTATGCACTCATATGTATGGGCCTTTTGAGATTTATTAGGAATTTCTGAATTGATCATTGGGCCAAGCCCGCATAAATTCCAACATGTGATCAATCTCATCAAGAAACCAAAGGCATATGGACGAGGCGGTGTTGGTGGATGACCTCGTCGAGGAGATCCTCCTCCGCTTCCCACATGCTTGTGCTTTCATGAATTATTGGTCAGGTCTATACAAAAAGCTAATGGAAAAAGTGTTGGAAGGAGTGAACACGTTGATGGAGTGCGTGCTACATAACACCAGAGCTTCGTATCCCAAACTGATGCCGGCCGGCGCTGAAGATGAAGGAGACGAAGAGTCAAATGTTGATCCCGAGTCACTCTTTTGCATCCTCGTGCCAATGTGGCCGAGGGTCTGGCTTTCGGTATTAGTTTGGGGGTCCTTTTCTGTATAGGGGTGGTTGGTCGTCGTCTCCTGAATCAAGAGATTTCATCGTTTCGTTTATGTTCCCTAATCCAGTTAGTCCAGTTCTCGGTTTGTATCTAGTACACTCGTTATTTCTGTGTTAATGGAAATGGGCCTAGGGCTCGCGTCAAAAAAAAAAAGACAAGTGGTCATTCGAAAGTCAACAGTGAAAAATATTTTAGGGACTAATCGAATGGAACATCAATTCAGCAATGGGTGTAATTCCTGAAAGTGACACCTTCAATTCATTTCTGTCATGTTAAAATCGATAAAACAAACTTGATTGATTTGGGAATACAACAACAAGAAGAAAAACATTTCACATCTATCCGCTGCAAGGCGCGGGGTAGACATGCTAGCTAGCTTGTTTAATTTCTTGGGTGGCCTGGTGATGCGACAAAATAAACCATAGAAAATTAGATATTGGGCATGTGGGCCTGAGCTCTCTTGGAAAATTATTCAGAGGTTGCTCAGATGCTGAGGGTGGTCTTGTAGGTGGCGCCGGCCTTGAAATCGGCGGGGACGACGTCGTCGGCGATGCGGTAGCCGCCGGCCTTGGTGGCGAAGCGGATGCAGAGGGGGTACTTGAGCGGGGCCGTGGTGTCGAGCGTCCACGAGCCCTTGGGGCCCTCCTTGAGTGTGAAGCTGAAGTCGTCGCCGCCGTGCTCCTTGATCTCCACGTCGGAGATGGCGATGTTGGGGATGAGGATCAGGTGGCCGGGCTTGGAGCCCTTGCCGACCTCGAACGAGAGCGGGGCGCACGAGCCGACGGCGAACAACGCCATCAGCGCCGCCGCGGCGAGGAGGATGGAGGTCGAGGAGGCCGTTGTTGCTAAGTTGGCGGCGAGATAGGAAGCTTCAGTTGTCGCTGCTTGTTTCTTGATCGTCGAGAGGGGTGTCTGTGCGTGTATTTATGGGCGCCGGGGGCAAGGAACGCGGGGATGGACGTACGGCGCGCCATGGAGACCGCTGGCCGGCTTGTTCAACAACCAACACCTGTACGATTACTATGAATAGCGCGAGCTTAGTAGTCCGGCCAGCCGCGCATCACGCGTGCAGCATGCGTGCGGCTGCCTGATCGTCCTCCCACGTACGGCTCTCTCCCTGTGTCATGTGCCATGCACGCGACCTATACGGAGGCACGTCGACAGCAGCATCATTGCCGACATGGTACCTTTAGAGCATCTCCAAGAGATTGCCAAATTTTACTTGACAAATCTTGTGTTTTGCCAACTTCTAAAAAGATATGCCAAGTAAAAAGAGTTTGTCTCCAATAACTTCATAATTCACTTGCCAAACCCAGATCTATCTTACATCAGGAATCCTGAGAGAAACAAAATTATGTTTATGCCCTTCCACCTATTGAAAAACTTACATAAGGAATCCTTCTCTATTCTTTATTTCTTTTTTCACCCTCCCACATACAGGGAAATGCCGATGGCAACCACGATCTGCGCGCGCGTGGGGAGGTGAGTTTTGCCAAGTTTCTATTTTTGCCAAGTTGGTTTGCCAAATTGTTGGAGGCTAATTTTTCCTGTTTTGCCAAAATTCGATGGATGTCAAGTTGGTTTGCCAAACTGTTGGAGTTGCTCTTACGTTTGGTTCTTACTTCCGACCATCCAGAGTTCGTCATCTACACATCGCACTCAGGAAAATCGACGTTTGCCGTGCTCTTTGACGTGCGTTTTATATCGGGCGCACGACAAAGAGCACATTTCGCCGTGCGTTTTTGCCGGCGCACGACAAACAATCTTTACCGTGCGTTTTATTTTCTGGCGCACGGCAAAGAGTGTTTTCCGTGCGTTTTATTTCTTGGCGCACGACAAACTAATTTTTTTCCTTCCCCTACTGCGGCGGTGAACGTCATTAGCCTTTGCCGTGCGTCGTGCGAAGGCGCACGGCAAAGGCATTCTCTTTGCCGTGCGTTTCCCTCCGGCGCACGACAAACATATATCTTTGCCGTGCGTTTTCCTAAAGCGCACGACAAAGTATTTTTCTTTAATTTTGATTTTTGTACTTTTTTATTTCTCCACTTCAAAAACATTATTTTGTACTTTATATTCCAATTTTATACATGTCTTAATAAATTTACTATTTTTAACAATTATGTGTCACTTAAAGAATTTTTGCTGTATACATCAAATTTTAACTGCAAGTGCATAAAGTAATGCTGTAAAGTTTGTGGAAAAATGATATTCATGTAATTGAATCATTTTTAAGACCTTATCCATGAAATTGGATGAAAGTTTGAACATTTTGTCCGCGAATCATGAAAATCCACATGCGGTTGCAATATTTTTTAATTGTATAAAATGCAAACAAAGTTTGAAAATCATGAGATTTGTCAAGAGCTCATGATATCCTATGTGAAGCCTGTGATAAATCATATAGAGTGTTTTGAGAAAGTTGTCATGGATGGTGTTTAGAAACCGAAGTATCTCGCTAGAAGTTTCAGAGTGTTGAGAGCCAGTTCATTAATTTTGTAGCCATAGTAAAGTTCAAATTTGAATTTGAATTCAAAATTTTTTATTTAGGCAATATACAACATATATTGTCTCATTCTAATTTATGGTAATTTTTCGGATCAATTTGATAATTTCACTACATTAACTCTAATTGCGAGGTTGAAATAGGCAAAAACTCTTTGTCGTGCGCTGTGTAGCCCGGCGCATGGCAAAGAATGTTTGCCATGCGCCCGGGAATGATGGCGCACAACAAAGACGACTAGTCTCCGGGTGGACGGCACATGTGGCCCAACACCTCTCCACCAGCCCAACAAATATTTGGCCCAACTGGCCCATTTAGACTCCCGGTATATAATCCCCCCAACCCCCTCCAAACCCTAATCCACCCTCCCCCACCCCGCCGCATCTGCAACCCACTCCCTCCCCCCAGATCCTGCCGCGTCCCCCGCCCTCTCCTACCCCCTAGTTCCCACCGCGGCCCGCCATCTCCCTCCCCTTCCTCGACGGTGGACAGCGGACGACGACGGGGCCCTCTCCCTCCTCTTCCCCGCTGCGGCCCCGCCCTCTCCATCCCCAGACCCCGCCGCGGCCCGCCCTCCCTTCCCCTCCCTCACCGGCGGACGGCAACTGCGCCCGTCCTCCCTTCCTCTCCCTCACCGGTGGCGACACGACGTGACGACGACCGGCGGGCTCCTCCCTCATCGACGGTGCGTGGTAGCCGGTGTCATCGCCGTTGCCTCCTCGCCCCTGATCCCCACCTTCTCGTCCATGGCGGCGGGCGTGGCGCATGGAGGCCTCTCCCTCCACTCCCACCAGTCGGCGGTGGTGGCTCCCTCGATGGCCGGCGCCTCACCCGACGGCGCGCACGGTGTTGACGGTCCTTACAACAAAGATCCGACTGTCAAAACCTCAGGTTCGAGAGGAGTATACAACAAGTTTCATGCATATTTTTGATACTAATAAAGTTCCACGAGTTGTGTTGCAATTTTTATGGACAGGTACACAATTAGGGGGGAAATGGAGTCAACGTGCCACACGAGCCAGGCACGGCCGCACCACCAGGCACGGCCGGCCCTGCAGGTGCGGCCGGCCCTGCCAGGTGCGGCCGGCCCTACCCCGTGCCACGTCCTCGGTCCCGAACACTTCCTTCCCCGCGTGCACAACTTGGATGAACGAGATCTATCAAGGAAACGTCGGTTTGATCGAATGGATGAAGTTGTGATCACTTGGATCAATGGGTCCACCTCTCCGGCCGATCAACCGCCACAACCGTCATTCCAAGAGCATCCTGAGCGTCACCAAGCGAAGGCGGTTCATCCCACGGTTTAGAGGTGGGCCGGCCGCACCTAGAGGGCCGACCGCACCTCCCAACCGCCATACCGGCCAAAACTGACGCAAGGAACCGACCCTCAACCGCCTCAGGAGCAAGGATCAGGAGCGTCCAAGTCGAGAGGCGGTGGTTCACAGGGCCGGCCGCACCCCTTGATCCGGCCGCACCTGTGATATTGGTCCCACACCCTCAACCGACCTCACTTACCTATAAAAGGAGCCTCACACCCGCTGGATTGAACACACAGCGCTGGAGCATCTCATTTCCACTCTTTTGTTCACTTAGAGTAGGATTAGTGTAGCTTGGGAGTTAGAGTCGAGTCGAGCAAGTCTCGGGGTTCGGGAGGAGTCTTCTTCAGAGTTCCGGTATTGCTCTTGTATCCTTTCTTTATTTAGACTCAAGTACAATTTAAGTTATCTTTCTATCTTACCTTTCGAGTCAATTACATTCAGCTTTTACTTTGCTCTAGAAGCTTTATTCTTGGTTTAGACTAAAGTTAGTTTAGTCTTGGTTAGCTTAGCTCTCTTGAACCCTATAGTGTTGTGGTCGTTCTTCGCTTGATCTCCGGTGTTTCACCGGAGAGAGAGACCTTCCTTCGTGATATCCGGGGAAAGGTTCTTTGGTTCGTTGTGAGCACGGTGCTCAGAGCTTACCTTAGTCTTAGATTGGTGTCCCGCGCAACGGAATAGTTGTGGTACCCTAATGAGGTGACAGCTCCGGACGGGCTTTGTAGTCCACCACGTTAGTTCGAGCCGGTAGGATTCAGCGCGTCATCATCCTCCCTTCTCATCCCAGTCTGAGGGTGCAGCTTTGCATGCCCCTGCAACACTAGAAGAGCTTGTTGAGTTAGCTCACCTTGGTTATCCTTTGCTTTAGCCCTTTGCCTAGAGTTGACAAGAATAGATAGATTGTGTTAGGATCCTTTCTCGACTCGTTGTCCTCCCAGCTCGCTATCCTCTCTAGTCTTTTATCTAGATCTCCTAGCGTGTGTCAAGTTATCCCCGAATATCTTTATTCGTTATCCCCCGCCTATAGCTCTTTACCAAGTCTTGATTATTCTCCACCGTTTACTCGATCATCTTTGCCGTCGTGCCTCCCACGGGAAAATATAAATCGACAAACCGAATACCACCGGGTGAAGTGCTACAACGGTAATCCGTGCGCTTGCGGACCTTTCTGTGATCGTGTGTTTTACCCCAGACGTCCCCTAGTCCCATTACTAGAGGTGTGAACCCGGCGGTGACGCTTGTAGGCGCCAACAAGCATTTCTGTCACTGTTGCCGTTTGTGCCATCTTAGTGGTGAGGCTAAGGAACGTCAACAAGCATTTCTGGTGCCGTTGCTGGGGAGCCAATAGGCATAAGATATCGTTTAAACATCGTGGTAGAATAATCAAGGTTTGGTGAACCGCTATTTAAGCGGGTTTACCCTTGCTCTTCTCTCGTGTACGCAGAGTAGTGCATGACCAGTTTCGACCTACCATCCAACTTTAACGACAATCCGGAGTCACTTGTGAGGAGAGTGCGACCCCGTGTCATCATCCCTCAGAAGTTTCTCTCTACTCAAGAGACGAATACCGTCGATCCCGTAGGCAGCACCTCGTCAGCACTAATGGCCGAGAGGACGATCCGCGAGTTTTCCGCCCCCTCCAACACCAATGTCCGTACCGGACCAACCACAACGGTGGGAGACGGAAACTTTGAACTCAAGCCGGCATTGATCAACATGGTGCAAGCAAATCCGTTCTCCGGCAAGCCTAATGAAGATGCCAATGCACATCTCCAACATTTTCTGGAGGTGTGTAGGACTTTCACTATCCGTGGAGTGACGGATGATGCAATCCGTCTTCGCCTATTCCCGTTCTCATTGCTCGGGAAGGCGAAGCAATGGTTTTATGCGGAGCGAGATGCCATAAACACATGGGATAAGTGCTCAAAGGCATTTCTCGCAAAGTTCTTCCCGGTGGGCAAAACCAATGCCCTCCGCGCAAGAATTTCGGGTTTCCAGCAGCAGAATGATGAGAGTATCCCGGAAGCATGGGAACGCTTCCAGGAGTACATCACCGCGTGCCCACACCATGGCATGCACGGGTGGTTCTTAATTCAGACCTTCTATCACGGGCTCAAGCGTACGTCCCGTGAGCACCTAGATGCAGCTGCTGGAGGAGCCTTCTTCTCGCTACAAGTACCAGCCGCTAAGGAATTAATCGAGAAGATGGTGGCAAAATCGTCTCCAACCCCGTACCCGCGGTGTACACCAAGTCGATGGAAGCGACATGATCGCCGCTAAGATGGACCTCCTCATGAAGAAATTGGAGGCATCGACCAACATGGAAACCGCCAAGATCATGGACGCACACATGACGTGCGAAGTTTGCGGTAATGTAGGTCATTCGGGCAACGATTATCTCGAAACAAGGGAAGAAGCCAGCTTCATCAACAATGGCAACAACAATGGGTTCCGCAACAACTACAACAATCAAGGGTGGAACTCGAGGCCCAACTTCCCGTTCAACAATCAAAATGGAGGTAACTATTCTAACTCTTTCAATAATCAGCCTTCCATTAAAGATCTTGTCTTTGGCCAAGCTAGGATTAATGAAAGTTTAAATAAGAAGCTAGCCACCAATGAGAAAGTTCTTGAAAATCGTAACTCCACCATAGAATCTTTCACCTCTGCCATGAAGAATCAGCTTAGCTTTAATAAAATGATCAAAACTCAACTAGCTCAGCTTGCTGCTTCTTTACCTTCTTCTGAGTCGGGTGGAATCCCGGGGCAACCCAAGCCTACCCGTGAGCATGTTAGCGCCATATCCACCAGATGGGGTAAGCCATCTAGGAGGACATATGCATCTAACCACGTGCAGGAAGATGAGGTGGCCCCGACCAAACCCAAGGCAAAAGCATTCAACGGGCGTCACCAACCCAAGAAGTCAAAGGCAATCAACAAAGCTAAGGGGGAAAAGAAGACGGAAATCAAGAACACCCCCGCCAAAGCCTCACCGACTTCATCGCCACCAAAGAAAACAAAGAAGGTGTGGCGAGTAAAGAGAGCATCGTCCGAGTCTTCCACTCCGGGACCAGACGAGCCTAAGATTAATTGAGCAACCGGAGGAGTCCCGCTCACGGACTCTAAACGACGAGCCCTCACCGAGAGGTAAACTGGTAATTATCTCATATTTCCCTTTCAATCATTTTATTTCGTGCATCAATCATGTTTAGATTTCAAATTTATTTTCATCATTGCATTTAGTAAGTAAACAAGACATAGAAAAGCAGTTTTGGATATTTTTTGGTGATACGGCCGAACCTAGAGGTACGGCCGTACCTCCCCTCGATAAAATTTTTGTGCAGGATGTTTACAGGAGGGAACACGAGTGCCTGGGAAAAATTTAGTAGGACCGGCCGTACCAAGTGATACGTCCGTACCTATGATTTTTCACAAATCCATCAAGACAACCACTACAAGCGTCCAGGTACTCGTCCCATCACCAAAATGAAGACAGGCCAACCAGAGAGCCAAAATTTAGCTTGGGGGAGACCCCATTTTCAATCAAGGAAGGTATGTCCGTCCAAACTACTTTTTAACATCTTGTTTATCTCTTTTGAATAAAAGAAAAATGTTTACTTCAACCATGTGCTTGAAATCTTGTCTATACCCTCACTTTGGAAATGATGAATGGTTGCTAAGTTAAAACTTTGCAAGAACCTAGTGCATATCTTTGTGCTCTATGCCTTTTTGAACTTGTTGGATTTGAGACAAGAGCCTGAAATAAAACTTTGTGGGAAGCAAATGCTTATGACCAAATCTAGGTTGTTGACTAGTATGATATGGTGCGACAATGCTAATCTGCTCTATCTCAAAGTATGGTGAAAATCTCGGACGATTTCTTTTTGAAAATAAAACAAGGCAAGTTCCTCAATGGTTTTATTACCTACCAAAGCCATATGTCGATATCAATGTTCAAACCTCCTACATATGCTTGCTTGTGACCCATTGAGTTTTGCCAAATTGTTGTGACCCTTGGTAGAATCTTTTCATGCTTCCATGATCGAGATCACGTACATCCACATATACATTCTAACTCCTACACCGGGAGTTACGCAAAACATGCCATCCATCCACCAAAAAAATACTCCAAAGTTCAAAGAGATTTCTCTTCTTGTATTCTTGCAAAAGGAGAGAGGGGTCATTGAAAAAAAAGAAAGTATATGCTCAAGAAGCATAGGAAAAAAATATATATGCTCCGATCAAAGAGCACAGAAAAAAAGAGAAAAAAGAAAGCATGACCCCCTCCTAAATAAAAGCAAGAGGAGAATCTCAAAGCAAGGAGTGTTTAGAAAAACACAAAAATATTCCACACACTTGCACATCTCGATCAAGTTGCATGACTAGTTTCTTCTTGGATCCGGTATTTGGCTCAACAATATCATGTGGCACAAGTGAGCCTCATACTTATCCAACCCAAAGCTCCACATACAAGCCATAGAAGTAGGAAGTTGAGGCTCACTTAAAGCCTTTGGTGAGGTAACAAACACCACTTGAGCGATCGAGGGAACCATCCGAGAAACCTTGTCTTTCTTTGCAAAATTTTCAAAAACTCCGAGATAGGATCCAGAAAAGAAGAGGAGTCAGAGATGCAAAGTCAAAACCCATTCTACTTTTCAACCTCTGAAGGCAAGGTGGAAAGCTAAAAGCCCCACGGGTAAAGTAAGGCTAAGCTTCTCCCGTACCAACCTTTTCAAATTTGCAAGAAGAGCATGGAGTTTGTGTGCAGGTACTTGCCGAGTGATAACACCATGCAACCCCAGATCCACCGAGGCCAAGTCTAGGCTTTGCTCGAGGACAAGCAAACGTTTAGCGTGGGGGAGTTTGTTGACGGTCCTTACAACAAAGATCCGACCGTCAAAACCTCGGGTTCGAGAGGAGTATACAACAAGTTTCATGCATATTTTTGATACTAATAAAGTTCTACGAGTTGTGTTGCAATTTTTATGGACAGGTACACAATTAGGGGGGAAATGGAGTCAATGTGCCACACGAGCCAGGCACGGCCGCACCACCAGGCACGGCCGGCCCTGCAGGTGCGGCCGGCCCTGCAGGTGCGGCCGGCCCTGCAGGGCCGGCCGCACCCCGGCCCTGCCCTGTGCCACGTCCTCGGTCCCAAACACTTCCTTCCCCGCGTGCACAACTTGGATGAACGAGATCTATCAAGGAAACGTCGGTTTGATCGAATGGATGAAGTTGTGATCACTTGGATCAATGGGTCCACCTCTCCGGCCGATCAACCACCACAACCGTCATTCCAAGAGCATCCTGAGCATCACCAAACGAAGGCGGTTCATCCCATGGTTTAGAGGTGGGCCGGCTGCACCTAGAGGGCCGGCCGCACCTCCCAACCGCCATACCGGCCAAAACCGACGCAAGGAACCGACCCTCAACCACCTTAGGAGCAAGGATCAGGAGCGTCCAAGTCGAGAGGCGGTGGATCACAGGGCCGGCCGCACCCCTTGATCCGGTCGCACCTGTGATATTGGGCCCACGCCCTCAACCGACCTCACTTACCTATAAAAGGAGCCTCACACCCGCTGGATTGAACACACAGCGCTAGAGCATCTCATTTCCACTCTTTTGTTCACTTATAGTAGGATTAGTGTAACTTGGGAGTTAGAGTCAAGTCGAGCAAGTCTCGGGGTTCCAGAGGAGTCTTCTTCAGAGTTCCGGTATTGCTCTTGTATCCTTTCTTTGTTTAGACAAAAGTACAATTTAAGTTATCTTTCTATCTTACCTTTCGAGTCAATTACATTCAGCTTTTACTTTGCTCTAGAAGCTTTATTCTTGGTTTAGACTAAAGTTAGTTTAGTCTTGGTTAGCTTAGCTCTCTTGAACCCTATAGTGTTGTGGTCGTTCTTCGCTTGATCTCCGGTGTTTCACCGGAGAGAGAGACCTTCCTTCGTGATATCCGGGGAAAGGTTCTTTGGTTCGTTGTGAGCACGGTGCTCAGAGCTTACCTTAGTCTTAGATTGGTGTCCCGCGTAATGGAATAGTTGTGGTACCCTAAGGAGGTGACAGCTTCGGACGGGCTCTGTAGTCCACCACGTTAGTTCGGGCCGGTAGGATTCAGCGCGTCGTCATCCTCCCTTCTCATCCCAGTCTGATGGTGCGGCTTTGCATGCCCCTGCAACACTAGAAGAGCTTGTTGAGTTAGCTCACCTTGGTTATCCTTTGCTTTAGCCCTTTGCCTAGAGTTGACAAGAATAGATAGATTGTGTTAGGATCCTTTCTCGACTCGTTGTCCTCCCAGCTCGCTATCCTCTCTAGTCTTTTATCTAGATCTCCTAGCGTGTGTCAAGTTATCCCCGAATATCTTTATTCGTTATCCCCCGCCTATAGCTCTTTACCAAGTCTTGATTATTCTCCACCGTTTACTCGATCATCTTTGCCGTCGTGCCTCCCACGGGAAAATATAAATCGACAACCCGAATACCACCGGGTGAAGTGCTACAACGGTAATCCGTGCGCTTGCGGACCTTTCTGTGATCGTGTGTTTTACCCCAGACGTCCCCTAGTCCCATTACTAGAGGTGTGAACCCGGCGGTGACGCTTGTAGGTGCCAACAAGCATTTTTGTCACCTTTGCCGTTTGTGCCATCTTAGTGGTGAGGCTAAGGAATGTCAACACGCGGCTGGCTTCTCCCCCTACTGCCGGCGCACGGCGGGCCTCTTCCTCCCCTTCCCCCGACGTCGGTGGATGGTGGCCTGGTTTGGTGGTGAGCCTAGTGGCGGCGGCCTGGAGTTGGGGGTGGCGGCCTGGCCTGGTGGTGAGCCCGGCGGCGGCCTGGTGGTGAGCCCGGCAGTGGAGGCTTGGTGGTGGGCCCGACAGCACCGAATCTCAGCGTTTTTTCGTTTTTTAAGAAAATGTTTGCCGTGCGTGTGAATATGGCGCACGACAAAGCAGGACCTCCTGCCGTGAACTGGTCTCTCCGTCTGTTAACTTTTCATTGCCGTGCGTTGTGAGAAACGCATGACAAAGACTATTTGCCATGCGTCACGATATAAGGCGCACGACAAACGGCCTTTACCAGGCAAATTACTGTCGTGCGGCCTTTGCCGTGCATTTTCTCACCTTTGTTGTGCGCCGAAGGCGCATGGCAAACGCCCTGTTTCCCGTAGTGTCGTCCGAGCCCAGCATGACTCCGGATACCTCGACAGCTCGACACGAGTCCGGGTCGCATCGCCGACCACCTCGATAGCTCGTCACGACAGCAGCTCTCCTCGGTGACCTGCTGAGTGCTATGTCAACACACCGTCTCATCACCGACCTCTTCGGTGTCTTGAGCTTGCCACACCGACCTCGATCGGCCATGACTCGGGAAGCTAAGTGATATTTACAATTAAATGTTTTATGGTTTCCGTATCATTCACCGATCTGCTCGGTAGAACTTCTGTTGCTCTACACGTTTTTTCCTGCTTTGTCTTCCCCTCCCCTCGATCTGCTTGGGGGCTTGGCCTTGCCAACTTGTGGGTCGTCAGACCTAAGGAATTTTACTTAATTCATGTGTGTTCTTCCTTGAACTGCTTGACTCTCGTTACGAGTATTCGTCGTTTTGTGGTTGCAAGAACTTGAGTCCATGACTCCCTCGCGTGCCGGCTACATCTAAGCCCCAGAACAAGTTGATGTCCAAGAAAATATGCTAGAAGGATTTTGGGGAATGATTTCGGGAGAAGATAATCGGCAAAGGAATAACATCCGGAATCCTATTATCGGGATATTTCACTCATGGATGAGCAAGAGAATTTTGGGAAGGATATGAGAAACAAAAATCACCGACATGGAATTAAATTGACTTTATTCGGGTATGATTGCTAGGCAAGTCATGATTAATTGGTGGTGTTGCGAAGCAACTTAGGGGACCGGTGATATTGGTTCGGGGTGCTATCTCTAAATGATAGCTATCTCATTAAGGCTGACAATTACAACAAACCCAAAATTCATCCTTGTTGGGACTTCTTTGGGAATCAAGTACATGAAGTAAGGAAAATATATTAGTGGAGATGAGAGGAGGGGATACAAGTTGACAAAGGTATATGCTCCTCTTCCCAACATGAGACTGAAATTATTTGTTGAAGGAAGGCAAAATTGGTTGGAAGAAGGACTTCTTGTGCCGGCAAAGAAAAATAAAAGGGGAAGAATTGTGGAAGAAGGATCGTCCTCCGCAACCCAAGAAGAAGGAGGGGTGCATTTCAAGAAAATGAACAACCATATGGAGGAATTCCGATGCCACCACCATATTATTGAAGTGTGCCAATGCAAGCATGGGGGAGTGGGGTAGCCATGCCACCACCACCTCCACCATGCATGGTGCCCAAGGAAGCTTTTGCGGTGCCATACGCACACTTGCCTCAACCACAACAAAGCATGACCATCATTGGGGGATATGTTGAAACGAATATGCAAAATGCCGCAGCCATCCAAACCAATGCAAGTCAAATGGAAGAAGGGACCGCAAACATTGCTTATCAAAAAGGTCGCCTTCACATAACACCGCCAGAACAATTTAGGGGAGGACCAGCACAATCATACTATGAGCAAGGATACAACACAAAAGACTATCAATATCAACCGCCGAAGAAAGAGTGAAGGAAGGAAGAAGAAATAATGCTTTCAAGTTTGGTTTGATTTTTCCTCTTCCTTTTCTTGATTTTCAGCTTGTGTGCAAGTTTGTGTGTGTGTAGCATTTTATTTTTTTATATTCAACATGTGTGTTAGTGGTAATGTTTGCTTTGAATCACCATGAATAAAATTTGCCACCTTGTTATGACCTTTGGTGAAGGTAGAAAATTTATGCCATGGAGATATATGATGATCGTTGCCGCTTTGCTCATCTTTGTACTTGTTTTATGCATGATTAAGCTAATGCTCTCTTTAATACAAATCTGAAATTAATTTAAATGCTAGCTTAATCCTTTGCAAAGGTTATGATAAAGATGAGACCCATAGTTTTTATCGTGCTCTCAATTTTTGATGGGTTAAAGATGATTTATTTTCGTTCTTAAAAGTTATGCTAACCTTGTCATTAATACCACTTGCATGTTGCTCTACCTATCCAAAGCCGTATATTTAATTGAGTGCAAAACCTTAGTATACAAGATTTATTTTTGGGTGCATTTATTCAAGGCTTGATTTCTCTGGCCAGAGACTAAGAAGCTGGTCATTCCATTTTTGCATACGTATCTTTTGCTAGCCTTTTCTATCCGTGCGTTGTGAGTTTTCACATCGGAAATTTTGCAAACCTCGTCGGATATCCACCCATAAAACCATATCATCTTTGTGTTTACCTCCACGCGCCCCTCTTCTCTGGTCCGGTAGCAGGCGTTGGCCAGATCGAACCCTCTCCTGACCGCGACCGGGCACCCTCTCTTCTGCGACCCCGCTGGTCGTCGGCCGATCCAGATGAACACACGCGGCCGATCCAGATGAACACACACCTCCGCCCAGATCTAGGTATGCTTGGGCCACATCTGCACCTCCCCTTATCCTCATTTGCTTATTCCACTTTTGCTTGTTATACAATGCCGCCCTTTGATGAGAGCCCCTGAAATCAAATTCGTGTATGTGCCGGGATTATTGATGCCGCATGCAATTCATCGACTAAGATGCTAGGTGACGGGATTTTGGGCTTTAAATTTCATAAAATAGTCTAAAGTGATTTTGTGTCGAATAAGTTGTGTGCCATGTTGATTAAATTAACAGTGTTTGACTTGATTCCTTTACTATAGCAGAACAATATATCAGAATAGGGTGTTTCTTAAATAATTTTGCTCCTGTTATGATACTTGAACTTGGTTTATCCTTGATCTGAATTCTAACTGTCCTGTCCAATAGTGATCAAGCACACAATATCAACTCATATAATCTGGCTTCTGCACATGTCTCAAATTTCATCTAGGGGATAAGGTTTCAGCTGGTTATTAATGTAAAACTGTAATTTTTGTCCATGTACATGAAGCAGACAAATATAATATTAGAAGTTTAGCCAAAGTCATATATATGTAATATTCACTGCACTAAACACATGCCTTAGATCCATGGAGATCGGTTTGTGCATTGTGACTTGAACTGATTTGTGGTGGCCATATGTACTAATTGCTATATGTTGGTGCAGAATCCTTATTTTATTCTTGTTACCAAAACTTGGCAAAACGGGTGGAGTCGTGACAGTGATAGCCTAATAACCATGGTAAAGAGCCTAGCCAATGCTAGACACTGTTTTTTTAAATGTTATTTTGTTGCAGGGTCACAATGAAGCTATGGAAAGAAAAGAGTTCGCAAGGCACTGGTAATGTTGGAGGGTCATGGTGATGTTTTGAGTGGCCGATTAGTTTGAATCGTGGATATTAGAGTTTGTGTGCTTTATTGCCAGATTTTCTTGTTGCCACTTGTGCCCATATACAGCAGGTTTAGAATTACATTACAAGCACACCGAATTCAACATTTACAGTTTACAGTCATAGTACTATGTTTAATGAGGATTTTTAAGGTAGTTGTTTTTTTTAAGAACCGTCCATCCGACGACATCCAACGGTGGAATACCCATGAAGTATCAGGAAATTCCTACTAGGAAGTATTAGGAAGTATCAAAATGGTGGGACCCACAAGGAAATTACTATAACACCCTTTTCTTATCTACTTTAATTTTTAATTAATTAAGATGATACTTCCTGATACTTCCTAATACTTCCTGATACTTCCTAATACTTCTCAAGTACCCTAAAAAACCTCATGTTTAATATGTTACATGCTACTATATCAAGTAACTAATTTTTGAAACTTTGTTTTATTTCCAACTCTTACTAACAGCTGACAATTAGGACTACACATTCATTACCTAATTTCTTTCCGTGTGCAATTATTCTCTACACCCTAGAGCTTGCTGTTGACAGGAAATAGCAGTCACGGCCATTGCCAATTCTAAGCCTGATTTGCTTATTGCTTCCTTTTCAAATTTTGTGTATCATAATCTCTCGTTAAGTTTAACGATGGTTCCATATCTCCTATTGATATTAAATGTATGCATCTGTCATCTTAATTATTTACTTGTTTGTCAGGGGATGGAATAAGGATGCATGATGGCCAGAAGAATGAATTTTAAAGAATTCATTTTGGTTCTTACTGCTGCTACTATCCATCTTGTACAAATGCAATTTGTGCTTCCTTATTTTCTGTGTATTTGTAAATTTAACCATTTTGGGCAAAAAAATACGGGCTGTTGATTGGGCCACATGTGCCATGTAATTAGTTGGCCCAAAATGTATATTATGTACATATGAATTTTGTGGAGCACTGGAATATTGGATCTATTTATTTGTGGAATTGTTTGATCATTTCAATGTTATTTGCAAATGACAATGAAATCATGCACATCTCTGTGATGAAATTGATGAATCTTCGGTGACAAAAAAACCAATCATAGCACCTAAAAAGAGGACATGTGGTGGAACCTAATTTGGCCATGTGTCATTTAAAAATGCCACGTGTCATGCCACATCAGCACATACGTCATCTGCCAGCGTGGCATACGCCATTGAAATGCTTCAAAACGGTCGGCCATGACGAAAAAACAAGACTATCGGTGACATAATCAGATCGTCACAGAACACAAATGCCGTTAACAGCGCCGTCAAGACGCCCAGTAGATGGGAGATTATGACAAAAATGGTGTTTCATCCATGACCAAAAGCGATCGTAACAAATTGAAACCACTTCCATGACGACGTGTCAATCGTCACAGAATGGAGACACATCTGTGACGAATATTTCCATTTCGTCACCGATGGACAAATGTGACGCGACCATACTGACGAAACACAAATCGTCACAAACTCATCACAAATTACTATCTATGACCAAAATGTTGTTTTCGGTGACCAAAGGTGAACGTCATCGATGCCAACATCCCTACTAGTGTAATCTAATCTAATCTAATCTACTAAACACAAGAGGTAGCAAGAGAAAACATAGAGATAAACTAAACTAGAGAGCCTAGATCATGCTTATGTTGTAGCTCCGAACAAGATCGATGAAGATAGCAAAGCGAATCTCATAAAAAGTATCTTTAAATCGTGGCCTCCGTTGCAATTCCGAAGACGCCCGCCTTTTGGAACCTTCGTCCTCTCACGACGCGCCCCTATTCATGCGGGTTAGCCTAAGACGAGGTCAAGAAGAACAAGTTGAAAACGCTCAGTAGATCTAGTATGCACCTCTAGCTACCATGGCTACAAGAGCACCCTTAGCAATCTATCTTAAGTATAGATTGAGGAAGAAGCAAAACCGAGAGAGAGCAAAATCATAGAGAAGGCACTTGATCACTAGAAATCAGATTCACTTAAAAAACTTCACCATTAATGATTACACAAACAAGATCATCACCGGGGATCCTACCTTGATCTTGATCCTTGCTCCAGAGCTCCAATGTTGTCTTCCATGTAAGGTTCCCACGTCGGCAAGGGAAACCCTAGACAACTAGCATGACCCTCCTCTCCGAGATGGTGTCCTTCTAGCTTCTCTGCTCCTCGGCGGCGGATGACGAATGGTATGATGCGTGGCTCTTAGCACGGGGACTATAAATAGCCCGAGGGGGTACTAGGTCAAAGGGGGGCCGAACCGGGCCCAGAATGGGCTGGGCCGGCCGGTCTAGGCCGACCGGCCTAGGCCCATTTCGGCTCATCTCGGCCCCGTATTGCTTCCTGAAGCTTCTCGCATCTTCTTGAGTTTCTGCCGAACTACATGTGGGTCCTTGACGTCGTTTTCCCGTGGTTTGGATAAGGGTGCTTGGCACGCGAACTTCTTCATCTTCTGTTTAGGTTCTCGGTGTTTCACAGCTTCACACTCTTTGGTCCTTGGATCATTTGGAGTCATGTTCACCTCGTGTCTTGACTTGTGCCGGGCTTCATGATCTTCTCGCAAAGTGCTCGATGAACTTTACTCGGAAGTCTTCATTTAGGTGCTTAATTGTTGCGTAAACAATAAACTCCAAAAACCACATGCGAGTGCGAACTTGATATATCATGAGGGTTAGGATCGTTACTTTGGATATCAAATCAATGCCAACACCGAAGGTAAACTCATGCTAGGTTGACGGAAATTCACCATCAACAGCTCCCCCATGCCTAAACCTTACTCATTCTCGAGTATGCCTTCAATGATATTAGTGTTGCCCTTCATTGTTCATACCCTGCACTTGATCATACACGAGAAAACATAATTCTCTCAAAATTTTAATTTGTTAGAGTTCCATAGTGTACTAGCCTTCATCCCTACGGAGGGTGGATATCAATTAAGCTCTTCCCACAAGTAATTAATCATGCTCCCAAAATTTAAATAGATCTCAAAAATTTTGAAATAAAGTACAAGATGAAGAAAAGAGCTAAACCAAGTTCAAAAATTTAAACTTCCTTGCATCTTGCTCATGAACTCTCATCTCATCTTGTCTCTCAAGCCTATTTGTTTTACTCATTTCCTCTCTCAAAAAATATATAAGTGGAAGGCTTTATCTGGAGCTTTGAGAAAAGTTTAATCGTACCAAGATATTATAATCGAGATTTATCAAAACAAGACAAGCTTCTCCTGGACTTACCGAGACTCATCAAAAAGGCCTTTGGAAAAATAATGTTTTCAAGGAGGGGGAAGAGAAAAAAATACACATGCTTTGAGATAAGTGGACATGTGCAAATGGCAAAGAGTAATCCTGAGGCACAAACAAAATCCTCATTATCAGATTGCAGGTTGTTGGAAAGATGAGTATGGGTCTTGATCTTGAATCCTCTTGAAATTCCTAATGCATCTAGAGAGCCGGGGAGCGTTATTTATTTTTCCTTTCTCTCTTTTTTATATATATACACATTTTTTCTTCTCTCCTTTTTCTTTCTTTCTTCTCTTTTTTCCCCTTTTTCCTGTCTCTCTCTCTCTTTATATATACTCCCCTTGAACTCTAGATTACATTATACCTACATCCTTGGCAGCTCTCCCATGCTTAGACGATTGCATGTCCTCAGGCAAAGAGGTGGCAAAATTTTTGTGCCAAGGTAGGTACTAAAAGTTCTATGTTTTCCTGGAGATAAACACTTGAAATCTTCTAGGGATCCTTCACGCAACCTTCATGTTATCTTGGAGGTCTCCCAAAATTATACTTCAATCCTTGGCACCTTCATTCTTATGATCTTCCTCGAAATATTCATCCATACTCAAATATTGGGTTATGGTCAAGGAGGTAAACACAAAACGATATATTGGGTTTGTAGGTGGATATCCGGCGAGGTTTACAAAATTTCCGATGTGGAAACTTACAATGCATGGATAGAAAATGTTAGCATTAAGATAGATACGCAAAAACAGAGTGACCAACTTCTTAGTCTCGGGCCAGAGAAATCATGCCTTGAATCAATGCACCTAAAAGTAAATCTTGTACACTAAGGTTTTGCACTCAATCAAATCATAGGCTTTGGATAGGTAAAGCAAAATGCAAGAGGTATTAATGACAAGGTTAGCATTACTTTATAAGAACAAAAATAAATCATCTTTAACCCATCCAAAATTGAGTGCTTGAGAAAAACTATGGGTCTCACAATTATCATAACCTCCGCAAAGGATTAAGCTAGCATTTAAATTAATTTCAGATTTGCATTAAAGAGAGCACTAGCTTAATCATGCATAAAACAAGTACAAAGATAAGCAAATAAGCAACGGTCATCATATATCAACTTGGCACAATTTTCCATCCATATTAAATATCATAGAACGATGGTGAAATTTTTTCATGGTGATGGAAAACAAAAACTACCACTACCACACACATTTTGAAAATAAATAAAAACTGAAAATGCTATGCACACACAAATTTGCACACAAATTGAAAAATAATGGAAAGGATAAGGAAAAATCAAACGAAACATGAAATCATTATTTCTTCTTCCTTCCTTCACTCTTCCTCCAATGGTTGATCCTTCGTCTTTATGATGAAAACAAGCTTGGAGTGCCTCGGAGTATATGGTGGTACAGCGGATGAACGAGTTGAGCGTCGAGGTCAAACGGGTGGCTCCTCCATGTGCCCTTGCGGTTTGTGCCCCATGGACAAGCTTCGTGTACTCCTCGTGCCTCCAAGGAGCAGCGTGTCGCTCCTCGACGGTGCCACATCCTCCTCCATGCTTCACGGGAAATAGAGCGCCTCCGCGAAGAGTTAGATGGCGCCTCCGATAATGATGATCGTGTCTTCCTTTCGAGGACGATGTTCATGGCCTTTCTCGTCGTTCCTTGCTGCATAAATTCACAAACAACTCTCCTGGGGGTTTCTCACTGGTAGAAAAATGCACAAAGAAAGTATATGGAAGGGCAAGAATTGTAACAAATTTTCAGAGAATTTTAGAGAAGGAAGTGAGGCAAGAATTTTTCTGAGTGGTTCATAAGGTCTCTGGACTATGAACTCGTGAGCATGAATTTGCAAATGAATGAGAGGCTTACCTGAGGAAGATGGACGCCAGGGGCCATAAAAAGAGGCCAGGACGACCGGCCTGGGGTCCCTCCTGCCCCATTCGCCTTCATTTTTCCCTGAGATGCTCCTTCCTCCCTTGTTTCCTTGTGTTCTCATGCTCCACGAGAATCTACCACCCAAACATTCTCGACCACTCCCTTCTTTTGAATGATGAGATCAATGCCTCCCTCCATCACTTTGTGTCACTTCTTGTCTTCCATGCTTCGTGTGCTTTCACTTATTTCCTACAAAACAAAGTCTTCACTGCCCCAACATGCTTGTCATTTACATGTGCCCAAGATGCCAAATGATAGATGCCTTCCCGTGATGCATTATGGAGCACAAGATGTCAAGCAAACTCAAAATCCTCCCCTTAATCATGTTTTGACGCTAATCACTCTAATTTTGAAAATTTAAAAATTAACTCAAAGCTATCAATGAGTCCAAATGTATTCTTAGAGGAGTTTTTTAGGCATCAAAACACATTTAAGTTGACAACTTTCCGACTACCTTTATTTTGGTTGCACCGGGATCGTTTGCTTTCATTAATTGAAAGCAAGGTCCTCTGGATTGACCGTGGGGGTATGGGTTTAGGTTCTAAATGGACAAACATGAGAGAGAGAGAGAGAGAGAGATTTTGAATAAATAAAAACAAAGGGGCTTGGAAAAACTCTAGCTCTAGAGAAAACGGTAGTTATTAAGTGAAATCAAACCAAAAATCGAATTCCTTAGGTTCACATGAGTCCTAGCATGTGTCAAAAGATTTAAAAACATTAAGGAACATAGCGAGGCTCTACTCGTGTGTTTTTAACTTGCAAAACAAAACTGAACCTACATCATGGAAAGGATGGAAGTCTCAAATAGGATCTGAATTTTTGGTTCTAGTTTCTCGAAAAGAGGCAAATAAATCATCGGATGGCTCATGTCATTGGTTTAAGATAGACAAATTCAAACATAATGACCGAGCAAATAAAAGGTTTTCCAAAAACTTGTTCAACCACTTAAGAGTTAATAAAATGTCTTGCGTAGAAAATTCTATGACCAACTTACTTGGAATTAGGAAATCTTGATCGGGTTGTCCTCCCGGTAGCTTATTAATTCTTGACTCGACGAACGGGTTGCCTCCCACAAAGCGCTTCGTTTATAGTCCATAGCTAACTTATTCTCTTCTTCACTTCGGATCAACACTTTTTGTGGGTATTGCAATCTTGGGTACCCACTTCTGCACCATCCTTGTCTTGGGCGCAGGTTTATTCTTCGGCTTAGTCATATTTTTGGCCTTCATAGGCGACTTTTGTTCCTTGGTCTCGATAGATGCAACAATAACTTGCTTGATCTCCTTTGCTTCCTTCTTCTCCAGCTCTTCCTTAAGAAAGGGATAATGAGGTGGAACATAACACTGATCATGTTGCATACCTCGAAACGTGGTTGAAACTTGAATGCACTTCTCCCACCGTAGATGTCGAACTTGATCTCTCCAACTTTTATGGGTACATCTTTGGTGATTCCCACGGGATAGTGAATATAGTTGTCTCCCAACTCTGGATGCATGGCCGTAGGCTCTAGCTCCGGTAGCTTCTCGAACACGTCTTTTGGCCTGACACTCATGCTTGCTCCAAGGTTGCATAATGTCTTCTCGGACTTGAATGAGTCGTTGATGTGATCTAATAAGAGCATCACCTTCTCGTACTTGTTGGCAAGTATGTCTCGGAAGTAGCATGGAGGCATCTTCATGTCTTGGCTCAGCATCTCAAACTCTAGGTCTTCGGTAGTGATCTCCGGAATAATGGTCACCTTCTCCTTAGTGTGATCTTCGGCGGCTGGCTTAGGCTTCCTTACACCGGCTGTATATTCGGGGTCCTCCGTCTCCTTTCCCTAACGAGTTTGAATAGCGATCGCCATCTCGGGACCTTGGGGTTGTCCTGACAATCTTCCTTTGTTACCCATTGGGCGCCCGACAAGTTGTCCCACTTGTATCTCTAGTATCTTCATCATGTTGAGCACTTGATGGTTAGACCTTCCGACCTCCGTCACCTTGCCATCTATATACTCCAATACTTTGTCCATATCCTTGAACTTAGTGAGGGTGTCCTTGTTGATCTTATATTGCTCGTCCATGAAGTCCTTCAATTGTATACGAAGAGGAACCGAATTTTGAATTGACGAGCTTGCATTAGATTGAGGTTTACCTTGCCAGTAGCAGAAGTTTGGCAACTCTCCTTTCCTCATGTAGTCGAGCACCTTTGCTTCCTCCGAACAATCTTCTTGGGCATGGTCGTATTCCCCACACTCCTCACATGTGGATCTTTCTTTGGCGGCCCTTTTGGCTTCTACCTTTTCAACCTCCATCTTCTCCAACCTCCTCATGAGTGAGTCGACCTTCCCTTCGAGGAGTTAGGCTCGCATGTATTCATTGAAATGCTCCAAAACTTCCGCAATCATCTCCATTGGGAATTGAGCAAATGTAGAAATCTTCTTGCGCAAACTTAGAATCTTGCCAGGCGAATAATATTCCTTCATGAAGTCCCTCATCAATGCTTCCCAATTTTGTTTGGACTCCACCGATAGAGTGTGGAACCAATGCAAAGCTTTTCCAAGTAGTGAGAATGGAAAAAGCCTTGCCCTCTGTTGACGGTGTATATGCGTATCCAATTTGGTTTGGACTTGCAAGCGGACAAGTCCACCGACATGCACGAATGTTGACGGTGAATTTCCGTCAACCTAGCCATGAGTTTACCTTTAATGTTGGCATTGATTTATTATTCTAAGTTTCTAACCACTGGAACTAACCTCCCGTATATAACAAGTTCACTCTTGCATGTCGATTTTGGAGTTTATTGTTTACGCAGGAAATCTACGCTAAAGAGGAGACTTTCGGGATAAGTTCGTCAAGCACGAATAGGGGTGTGTTGTGACAGAACGGTGGCTCCAAAAGGCGGGCGTCTTCGGAGTTGGAACGGAAGCCACGATTTAAAGAGGCTAGTTATGAGATTCGTTTGCTTTATTCTTCTTTGCTTTGGAACTTCAACAAAAGACCCAATCCAATCTCTAGATTGGTTTTATCTCTCTTTCTCTTGCTACCTCCAGTGTTTAGTAGATTAGATGTGTTTTATGGTTCTTCCATAGATTAGATGCAAAACCAAACCTCTCAAGATCAAAGTGTTTTCCGCTTATTAGATTGGATCTTGCGTTACACATTGTTCCACGGATTCGATACCTTGGGTTCACACTTAAGGGAACAAGGGTCCCTTGACTACGACGGAGGACTTGTCCGCTTGCAAGTCCAAATGAACTTTGATACAATAATCAACCGTCAACAACGAACGACTTTGTTATACCAAGGGGGTTAGTACCAATGGATAAGATATAAAATTCATGCCAACATCGAAGGTAAACTCATGGCTAGGTTGACGGAAATTCACTGTCAACACCCTCATTTGATCTTGAGTCACCCCATCCTTGTTGAAAGTCTGACATAGTTGAACGAATGCTTGTAGGTGAAGGTTTGGATCCTCTTTACCGGTGAAAGTGAATGTTGCACCATGCGGATAGTTGAGACCTTGATCTTGAATGACCTTCTGACGTCTTCAAGGTTTAGGATTGGTATATCATCAATGTCCGAGATGCATAGCTCCCCGATCTTGTGCCCTGGTTGTGATTCTTCTCCCATGGGTGGTGGTTGAGGTTGAACTCCCTTTGGACTTGGAGGTGGTGATTCCCTTGGAGATTCCGGCAATCCTTCGGCTTTGGGATCTACAAATTCCTTAGCTTGTGTTGCACGTCTCTTTTGCCTATAAAGTTTTCCTGGATCATCCACAAAATTTTTGGGTTTCTTGGAGAGGTAGCCATCCATCTCCGGTTAGGGTTAGCAATAAAAAATCTAAAAGAAAAATTAGGGTTAGTCAAAAACTAGATTAGATTGATTTTTTTCTTTTTGAGGATGATCAAAGTTAAGAGATGCAAAAGAAAATTCAAAGAAAAACTAAAAATATTTACGAATGTGATACTAGATTGGATCTTTTTTTTGAGCAAAACACCGTGAGGCAACGCCCCTGGTAACAGGAGACTATATTAAAGGGATAAAAAGAGTTACAAGGGAGAACTTATAGCAGGCCCAACCATAGGTTAGGCAAAGGGACAACAACTAGCTAACAAAAAGGAAGGATAAAACAAATAGAGATTACACAGCTTGAAGCCAAAGCTTGATAGAGAGGTGAAGGTTTGGCTTTATTCTAACAAGGTGATCCATGACCTGAGATTTAAAAGCAACCTTCCATGCAGCTCGGCATGGAGCTTTCCTATCAAAGATAACATCATTTCTCTGATTCCATAGACACTAGGCTCCAATCATAAAGATTTCCATGAAGAAAGGTCGATCGAAGGCGTGCTTGGCCTGGTAAAGCTTCTGATGGATATTTAAGCTCTCCTCCCAAACAATTCCTAGAGCAAACCATCTGCTGACTGCAGAGGGGCAATCAAAGAAGAGGTGCTCAACAGTTTCCTCAACACTGTGATGGCACATGACACAATTGTAACCTTCCTCGAGGACTTTCCTTCTTCTCAACATGTTTCTTGTGTTTAGTCTGTCATTAAGAAGCAGCCAGACAAAGAACTTAATTTTTGGGATACACTTGGATTCCCAAATCCACAGGATAGTTCTGTTGGGCCTGATTTCACGAAACTGATACTAATAGTAATGACAGACAAGGTATATATCTATGTTGTCCCCATATGAAGTGCCATGAGTCATTAGTATCCAAATCAATGGGGGAAAGGGTGCTAAGATACTCTCGAAGCTCTAGAAACTCATTGTATGCTGCCCTGGTCATGGGTATTCTGAATTGGTCAATCAAATTATCAGCATGCCTAAGTGTGCAAAGGGAGATGGCAGGATCCTTGGCAAAATGCAGAAGATGAGGGAACTTCTCTGAGTGTATGATGCCATCTATGATATCATCCCAAAAACTGATGGTGTCACCCTGATTTAGATGACAAACAGCCACACCCCTATACTGAATGTGAAGTCTAAGAATGTCCTTCCACCAGAAGGAGCCCTTCTCTCTTGACAAATGTGGAACAGTGTTAGTGTAGTACTTCTGCCAAATGAGATTGACCCACTGAATATTTGCCTTGCTATAAAATTTATCCAACAGCTTTAAAAGGAGGGCATCATTCTGCACACTAAGATTAATAACTCCAAGTCCCCCTTTATCCTTTGGCCTCCTAACCAAATCCCAAGCAGCAAGGTTGTAACCTTTTTTCCTAAATTCATTTCCTCTCCAAAGGCAATTCTTTCGGTGCTTTTCAATTATCTCAATTACAGTGATGGGGAGCTTCAGAGAACACCTATAGTATGTTGGCAGAGAGGAGATAACCGAGTTGACCAACTGCAACCTTCCAGCATGTGAAAGAAACTGAGAAGTAGCTGACATCTTTCTTTCAATTCTACAGATCAAAGGGGCATAATCTTTCACCTGAGGCTTAGTAAAACCCATGGGGAGACCAAGGTAGGTGAAAGGGAAGGAACCAACATTGTAGCAAAAGACTTGTGCCAATGAACAAGCCCTTTCAGAAGAAGTATTGATAGGAACCAGGTAGGATTTGTGGAAGTTAACAACAAGCCCACTTGAAAGGGTAATATTGTGTAGAGCATCTTTGAGAATTGCCAGCTGATCTTCTTTGGCTTGCATAATTAGGATGGTGTCATCAACATATTGGATGATTGGGAATGGGTTCTCAGGCCTTTGGGGAAAAGGGGGTAGAAGATTACCAAGCCTGTACTCTCTATTTATGACACACTGAAGCAGGTCAGCAGCAACTCCAAAGAGAAGGGGAGAGAGAGGGTCACCCTGTCTAACACCCCTTTTACATTTAAATTCTTTCCCTGCAGTTCCATTAAGGAGCACTGAAGAAGTTGCAGTGGTCAACAGATCCTCAATCCACCTCAACCACTTAGGAGGGAAGCCCTTAGCATGTAACATAGCAAGAACAGCAGAGTGCTCAATGAGGTCAAAGGCCTTCTCAAAGTCCAATTTAAGAATAATAATCTCTCTTCTAGATTGATGGCACTGATGGAGATATTCAAAAGCCCACCCAAGACAGTCCTGTATTGTTTTGCCTTTGATGAACCCATACTGATTCTCATGTACAACTTGTAAAGCAACAGGTTGGAGCCTGTTGGCAAGCAATTTGGAAACCATCTTTGGGGATGAGTTAAGGAGAGAGATTGGTCTAAAGTCATGTACAGTTTCAGGATTATCCTTTTTAGGCACCAAAGTAATATAGGAGTGATTGATGCTTTTGAGATCAGCTTCATGGTTATAAAAATCATGACAAAGCCTGTACATGTCTCTTCTGATGATATGCCAAGATTTTTTAAAGAACAGATTGTTAAACCCATCTGGCCCAGGAGCCTTGTCATATGGAAGGTCAAGGATGACCTTGTCAATTTCTTCAGTGGAGAAAGGGTTGCAGAGATGATCAAGGTTACTGTGTCTCTGAACCAAATCCTGAAGATTGAATTGCATGGAGGTTTCTACTGAAGACCCAAGCCTCCTTTTGAATTCCTGCCAGAAAAGAGCACTTTTTCCCCATGATCCTGCACCATTCTACCAGTATCATCAACAATCTGTGAGATGACATTTCTTTTATACCTTTCAGTGGCCATAGAATGGAAAAACTTTGTATTCTCATCCCCAAACTGTCCGTGTGAAGCGCTGTCTCCAATATTGATTCTGCATTCTAAGAAGGGTTCTAACATGATCTTTGATGATGTTCCTGAATTTTGACTCATTCAAATAAAGGGCCCTGCTTTCTTCCAACTTGTCAAAGAATGCAATTGTCATATTGCAATTAGCTATTAGCTTTGTGAGATTAGAGATGTTTCTGGACCAAAGTTTAAGAGCTCTACGAAGGAGCTTGAATTTTGCACTAACCACATGAGCACTATTATATACATTTACTGGGCTAAGCCAGGCATTCCTGATTTGCTCCATGCACTCAGGATGGTTGAACCAGTAGTTTTCAAACCTAAAAATATTAGCTTTGGGAATATTGGTGCCTATCTGAATTCAGCAGGGCAAATGATCAGAAGTAATCCTAGCAAGAGGCAGCACCACTGTGAAATGGAAAACACTAGTCCAAGCAACTGAGGTAAAAAACCAGTCAATCTGTTCAAGCAGAGGGTTATCCTGCATATTACTCCATGTATAGCTTCTTCCCTTGATAGTTAATTCAATCAACCCCAAGTGACTATGATATTATTGAAAATCAAAGAATCATGAAAATTACCCCTTGTTCTGTTTCTATTCTCTGCAAATCTATAAAAATTAAAGTCCCCAATGAGCATCCACAAATCATCATCATCAATTTCTAGATTATAAAGCCAGTTAACAAACTGATCTCTGGCTGGCTGCCTGCATGGGCCATACACAACAACTAGATTCCAGGATATCTGGCATGGGTGGAAGTCACTTTGAGGCTAATAGCAAAAGGATGTTTTTCAACAGTGCTAACAGAGAAATGATTAGAGGCTCAGCATACAAGAATACCCCCAGAGGCTCCATTAGAAGGACTGAAGTTAAATCTGTCAAACCTTTTAGGGGCAAACATCCTAATAAATTGCAAATCAATAGCCTCTCTCTTAGTTTTTTGCAAGCAAAAGATGTTAGCTTTGCTTTCTTCAATTTTATTCCTAATAGGATCCCATTTATCTTTGCCATTTATCCCTCTAACATTCCAACATAAAACATTACAGGCACGATTATCCATTGTAAACATAACACAGAGAAGCAAAAGGATGTGGGACATAGCCACCACGTAGTTCATAAAGGATCACAAGAGTTTTCATCATCAACCAAAAGAACACAAAATAACAACCAAGTTCACAAAGCCACCATGAACAAAAACCACCACCAAGCCATCCTGGCCTAAAAGCATCAATGTTCTTCTTCTTCATTGATCCTCTTCTTCATGAAGCAGAGTGGCAAGGCTCAACTCCATAGGAGGAACACCACAGAATGAAAGTCCAAGCTCAACCAGTGCTGGGGTTGGGATGGGTGCAACTTCAAACTCAACAAGGCTCTCTTCTAGACTACTGCTAACAATGGCTTTCTTTAGATCAGCAACAGAAGAGAAGGTCACTAACTTTTTGGAGGCACCCTTTTTCTCCTTGGCTCATTGTCCAACTGGATGTGTTCTTGAGAGGCTCCTTTCCTCAGTCTGGCACTCCTTCGCACCTCATCATCAACAATTGGTGTTTGTACTCTTCCCCTTCTCCTTTTGGCAGTGATGGGGCTGGAGAGAGTTTCAGGTGCAGAGTGAGAAGGGGAGTCAATCTCCATGTCAGCCACCCAGTTGTCAGAGCCAGACTGATCATGATCTTTAGCTAACTCTTGGTTGATGGGCACAAGGGTTGAAATGTCATATCAAGGATTGTCTTCCCTCAAATCACTAGCTTCTCCGCCATTTTGATGAGCACTGATGAATTCCAACCTGGGCGGGGCACTGATGACCTCCAACCTGGGTCTTCTAGCACCACTGGAAGATGAGGCCTCCGCGTTGTTACCCCAACTGGGGTTTTCAACATAGAAAAACCACGTGTTGGTGAAAGAGGAGGCAAGCACAAAATTCCAGGACTATGCAGGTAGTGGTTCCTTCATGGGTAGCGAGGCAAGCAGAGACTGAGCATGCATAGCAAGGTCCTGAACAAGCATCTCCACTGATGGTGATGGACCATAACGTTGGTGGATACAAAATCTCACAGCCAGCCTTCTGACAGCATCATCATCATCAAAGGAGATGTCATTGCCTCTGGTTACTGGTATAATTCTGTTGGCAGAAGCGCTAGTGGGAAGTGGCAGCTCCAGGGTGATAGGGGTGCCTTGAGCTTTGAAGAAAGCCTGGGTTCCACTACTGACAGAATGACTGTCTTGAGGCACATCTGGATGCTGCATCATGCCATTGGCTGCAACATTGGCTACAACTGCATCAGCTAAATTGTTGACAAGATTCACCTCATTCTCATCAATTCCTTCTTTTTGCTGTTCAGGCCATGGGTTCCATCCTCCTAAATTTTCAGCAGGTGGAGGAGGAGGAGGTGGCTGCTCCCATCCATGGTTCACATAGTCCTGCTGAATTTCATCAAGATCTTGAACTACTTGGAAGAACCCTGGAATCTGATTGCCATTGTCATCATCTGCATTCTTCTGGGGGTGTTCAGGGTGGGGGTTACCATTGGCCGGAATGGGATCTTTATCTCCTGCCATAACATCATTCGGGTTACTATTCAGAACAAATATTGGCACTGTCCAGCTGTTTCCGTGATCACCCATAGCATTGCCCTCACTGATGACGATGCTTCTGGGAATTCTGCTGACCAGGGTGACTTTACACCTGAGGATAATTCGTGATCGACATCTAGAGTTGTCAATCCAATTGATTACCGAGCCAAATAACCCCACAGCTTGCGAAATGATCTCTCGAGTTTGAAAATCTAATGTAAATGCCAGAAGCATGACCCAGCAGGTGCGTGTGAAGGGGCTGCTGCGAAAATTAAGCCCCCTGTCATGCTCAACAATCTCAATCTCGCGTACTTCATCTAGCTGCATTGGGCTTCTACTGATCATGATTTGTTTTTCCAATGAGGAGGAAAATTGCACCAAACACAGCCCGAGGGGCGATAGACAGCAAGAACAAATCAGAGCATGCTGCTCTTCCTCCAAGAAAGTGACAACCTCTTCCATAGCATTGTGAAGTTGATCTGGCGGAGGAGGAGGATCAAGAGAGATGATGGCATACTCATCGTGGCGATGTGGCAGGTTTCCACTGATGACAATCCTGCCACGCGCAGGCCGTGCCCAGTCACTGGATCTTGATTGCTTGTTCCCCGGCAACAGCGCCAGAAAAAGGGGCTTGTTGACGGTTGATTATCATTGCAAACTTCGATCTGCAAGAGTACAGATCACATGGGACCCTTTTCCCCTTAAGTGTAAGCCTAAGGTATCGAATCCGTGGAACAATGTGCAATGCAAGGATTCAATCTAGTAAGGCAAAGAAACACTTTCCTTTGAAGAACCAAGTTGCATCTAATCTAATCTAATCTAATCTAATCTAATCTAATCTAATCTAATCTAATCTAATCTAATCTAATCTAATCTAATCTAATCTAATCTAATCTAATCTAATCTAATCTAATCTAATCTAATCTAATCTAATCTAATCTAATCTAATAAACACAAGAGGTAGCAAGAGAAAGCATAGAGATAACCGATCTAGAGAGCCTAGATCATGCTTATGTTGTAGCTCTGAACAAGATCGATGAAGATAGCAAAGAGAATCTCATAAAAAGCATCTTTAAATCCTGGCGTCCGTTCCAATTCTTTTGGAACCTTTGTCCTGTCATGATGCGCCCCTATTCCTGCGGGAGAGTTCGAGAAGAACAAGTTGACAACGCTGGGTAGATCTAGTATGCACATCTAGCCACCGCGGCTACAAAAGCACCGTACCATTAGCAATCTATCTTAAGTATAGATTGAGGAAGAAGCAAAACCGAGAGAGCAAAATCATATAAAAGGCACTTGATCGCTAGAAATCGGATTCGCTTAAAGAACTTCACCATGAATGATTACATGAACAAGATTATCACCAGGATCCTACCTTGATCTTGATCCTTGCTCTGGAGCTCCGATGTGGTCTTCCATGCAAGATTCCCACGTTGGCTAGGGAAACCCTAGACAACTAGCACGACCCTCCTCTCCGAGATGGTTTCCTTCTACCTTCTCTGCTCCTCGTCGCGGAAGACGAATGGTATGATGCGTGGCTCTTGGCACAGGGACTATAAATAGCTCGAGGGGGTACTAGGTCAAATGGGGTGCCGAACTGGGCCCAGAATGGGCCGGTCCGTCCGGCCTAGGCCCATTTTGGACCATGTCGGCCCCGTCTTGCTCCCCGAAGCTTCTCGTGTCTTCTTGAGTTTCTACCGAACTGCATGTGGGTCCTTGACGTCGTTTTCCCTGCGGTTTGGATAAGGGTGCTTGGTGCGCGAACTCCTACATCTTTTGTTTAGGTCCTCGGTGTTTCATGGCTTCACGCTTTAGTCCTTGGATCATTTGGAGTCATGTTCGCCTCGTGTCTTGACTTGTGTCGGGCTTCATGATCTTCTCGCAAAGTGCTCGATGAACTTTACCCAGAAGTCCTCATTTAGGTGCTTAATTCCCAAAATTCTTCATGATTTTCATGATCTTCATCATTTAGGTGTCAGGCTTCATGATATTCATGATTTTTGTTTCTCTCAGCCTTCCCAAAATTCTCTAGTTCATCCATGAGTGAAATATCCCGATGATAGGATTCTAGATGGTATTCCTTTGCCGATTATCTTCTCCCAAAATCATTCCCCAAAAGCCTTCTAGCATATTTTCTTGGACATCAACTTGTTCCGAGGCTTAGGTGTAGCCGACGCGCGAGGGAGTCATGGACTCAAGGTCTTGCAACCACAAAACAACGAATACTCATAACGAGAGTCGAGCAGTTCTTGCTAAGAACGCACATGAATTAAGTAAATTCCTCAGGTCTGGCGACCCACAAGTTGGCAAGGCCAAGCCCTCGAGCAGGTCGAGGGGGAGGGGAAGACAAAGCAGGAAAAATGTGTGGAGCAACATGAGTTCTGCCGAGCAGGTCGGTGAATGGCACGTAAGCCGTAAAAAAATTTAATTGTAAATATCATTTAGCTACCCGAGTCGTGGCCGATCGAGGTCGGCGTGGCGAGCTCGAGACGCTGAAGAGGTCGGTGATGAGCCATTGGGAGACAGCGGAGTCGCAGGGAGGTATGCCGACCCGAGGAGGGCAACAGTGGAGTCGCGGGAAGGTCTACTAACCCCAAGAAGGTGAAGACGGAGTCGCGGGGAGGTCTGGCGACCTAAAACAGGCAACCAACCCCCCAAGCGTGGAAGCTAGACGAGTCACTTTCATGAGTGACGGAAGTGCTGAGTCGCCTCCCACCCCGAGCCAGAGCGGTCCGCTGGAATACACACCAAGTCATCGTAGTGTTGAGTCGCCTCCCACCGAAACGCCGAAGAGGTCGGTGATGAGCGGTTGGAAGTCTACAGTGTGTTGACACAGCACTCAGCAGGTCGCCAAGGTGAGCTGGTGTCGTGCCGAGCTATCGAGGTGGTCGGCGATGCGGGTTGGACTCGTGTCGAGGTAGCCGGTGAGGCGAGCCGGAGTCGTGTCGGGCTTGAGCGATGACGAACTCCGGCGATGCGGGTTAGACTCGTGTCGAGCTGTCGAGATAGCTGGTGACGCGAGCCAGAGTTGTGCCGGGCTCGGGCGATGTGTAGATGACGAACTCTGGATGGTCGGAACCAAACGTAAAGGCCATGCATGAACTGCACCATGTAAGGCAATGATGCTGCTGTCGACGTGCCTCTGTATAGGTCGCGTGCATGGCACATGACAATGGGAGAGGGCCGTGGGAGGACGATCAGGCAGCCGCACGCATGCTGCATGCACGCGTGATGCGCGGCCGGCCGGACTACCAAACTCGCGTCTATTCATAGTAATCGTATAGGTGTTGGTGGTTGAACAAGCCGGCCAGCGGTCTCCATGGCGCGCCGTACGTCCATCCCCACCTTCCTTGCCTCTGGCGCCCATAAATACTCACAGACATCCCTCTCGACGATCAAGAAACAAGCAGCGTCAACCGAAGGTTCCTATCTCGCCGCCAACTTAGCAACAATGGCCTCCTCGACCTCCATCCTCCTCGCCGCGGCGGCACTGACAGCTCTGTTCGCCGTCGGCTCATGCGCCCCACTCTCGTTCGAGGTCGGCAAGGGCTCCAAGCCCGGCCACCTGATCCTCATCCCCAACATCGCCATCTCCGACGTGGAGATCAAGGAGCACGGCGGCGACGACTTCAGCTTCACACTCAAGGAGGGCCCCAAGGGCTCCTGGACGCTCGACACCACGGCCCCGCTCAAGTACCCCCTCTGCATCCGCTTCGCCACCAAGGCCGGCGGCTACCGCATCGCCGACGACGTCGTCCCCGCCGATTTCAAGGCCGGCACCACCTACAAGACCACCCTCAGCATCTGAGCAACGGATCGTTCGGATGGATGACGTGTTAGTAACCTCCGAATAATTTTCCAAGAGAATTCAGGCCCACATGCCAGCGAGCCAATATCTAATTTTCTATAGTTATTTTGTCACATCACCAGCACCCAAGAAATTAAACAAGCTATGTATCCTTTACACATGTCTATCCCGCGCCTTGCAGTGGATAGTTGTATTCCCAAATCAATAAAGTTTTTCGGAGTTGCAAACGCCCGGACGTCCATTCCGGGTGCTAGGATCGGACAACTGACAGGCGTCAGATTTGAGGAACAGTAACTGTCAGATGTATTGTAATGAAAATTTTCCCACCGCAACATCGACTATGTTGCACGCAACATGAACCCTCACTTCGCAACATTTAAAATCAACATCTATAACATCAAAAATTAACATCCGCGACATCAAAAATCAATTTTGCAACAACAAGAACAATCATCAGTCCAAATGGAATGCAGAAAAATCCCATCGCAACATCAAGTCATGTTGCATGCAACATGGAGAAGAATTCCGCAACATTCAAAAACACATCCACAACATTCAAAAACTACATCCGCAACATCGAGATCTACTTCTGCAATATCGACATGAAACACTTGAAACATTCCTTCAAAATCTCTGGAACACCCAAAACATACCCTTGCAACATACACTGAAACCTATTTGTTACTCTTGTTCGTGTCCCGACACCCCATCCATGGCTACGCCAGGGAGGAGCAGCGGCCGTTTGACGCGCTCGCCCGCCTCCCAGCCAAGCACCCGTGGGGAACGACGGCAAGTTGGAGCCGGTGATGCTCGCCTGTCCCTCCTCACCGCGAGGGAGCAGGAGCCGGCAACGCGCGCCTGCCCCCTCGTCTCCGCGGGGAGCGGCTGTGGTGCATCTCGCCTGCCCCTGTAGCCGCGGGGAACGGGGCCAGGGTAGCCTTCTCCTCCCCGCCGCGCCATGGCTGCTGTGAGCTCCTGGCCATCGTGGCCTCTCCTCGTCGCAACACACAAGAGCTCCCGCCCGCAGGGGGAGCGCCTCCATCCGTCGGAGGGCGCGGGTGGCCCCACCCCCATCTCCGGTGGTGCGCGGCCTAGGCATGGAGGAGCGGCGGCTGAGAATGTATGCGGAGGGGAGCGGCTCGTCGGTGTTGGGCTCGGGGATGAAGGGGAGCGACTCGACGACGGCGGGATCGGAGACAGAGGGGAGCTGCTCACTAGCGCCGGGATGAGGACGGAGGGGAGTGGGCGAGCAGCTTACTGGTGCTCGGGTAGAGAGAGGCGTAGGGGGCGAGCGGATAAGGATGGAGGAGCGTCCGACACATCGAGGGAGAGAGAAAAAGATCATTGGGGATGTGGGGAAAACGATAAGGAATCGTGTGGGCTCGCGTCTGATTTCCCCCCCATGCATCGGACTCCCTGTTACTAGCGTTACCGAAGTTTGTTTTATCATTAACATGTTAGAAATGAAGTGAAGGTGTCACTTTCTGGAATTGCACCCATTGTTCAATTGAACATACTACTACTATATGACCTGAAAAAGTAACGTTCCATTCGAAAAGTACTGTCTAAAATATTTTCATTGTTGACTTTTGAATGACCACTTGTCCTTTTTTTACACGAGCTTAAACGAGTATCAGATACAAATCGAGAAGTGGACTGACTGGACTAGGGGGAACATAAATGAAACGATGAAATCTCTTGATTCAAGAGACAACCAACCACCCCTACATAAAAAGACCCCAACCTAATACCTAAAGCCAGACCCTCGGCCACATTGGCATGAGGATGCAAAAGAGTGACTCGGGATCAACATTTGACTCTTCGTCTCGTTCATCTTCAGTGCCAGCCGTCATCAGTCTGAGCAAAGGTTATCCCGTGTTGGCAATTTGGGATCGTATTGAGAAAATTCCTTGTGCGCCACTGGGAAATGGAACTGATGTGCACATGCCAAGCCTCAATTACACAATAGAGTCAAGGATGACTCCTTTTCAAGAGGCGGAGGATGATGAGAACATCCTAGCCATACGTAACCCAGATACCATGGTTACACCAGATGCATCGTTGGCATCACTGGTTACGCATCAAGAATCAACTGCTGAACCGGTTATGCAAGATCAAGCATTGGAAATGCAAGTACAAGTGAACAAAGGGCCGGTTACACACACCTGTATAAAGTAACTCTAACAAGAGGTGCATGCTTTCCTCTCTGAGTTACATGACAATATTTATGAGAGTCATATAAGTCTTGTACTTTAATCCTACTCAGGTTTAAACAAGAGGCTTCTCCGATAGGTTACATAGAAGACAAGTAGAAGGTTACATGGAAGACACCAAGACCGCTGCCCAAGCTAAGAAGGGTTACATAGACAAGACTCAGGGTTACGCTGCAGAAGCATAAACTTCACATCCAATTTTGTACCATCTCGGGAAGAGACGGGGTCAGTCCATACATGGCTGGAAGTGTCCTGAAGTCAATATTCCAACCCAACAAATGTCACATCTTTTCAACTTCCTAGCTAGGAGTAATGGCCATCTTACTGAAGACTACGCAGAAGCTGGAAGGACACGCGTGAACTAAAGAACACTTCGTGAATGCTTCCACCAGTTAGCCTTCCATCTCCCGACGTGGCCAGTTCAGTTCACACTTATCCCTCACCCATCTAGGAGGGTTGTTCCTAGTATAAATACCTCATACGTACCCAAAAGAACTCAGTTTTGGTGATTATGAATTGATAGCCTCATATGGTTCGTAGCAGCCGATGCTGCTAAGTGCCTTGCGCATCCCTTGTTCTTCCTTGTTCTTTTTGGACTTGTGAAGAGATCTCTCTGGGATCTACTACTTCGTGCTTTACAATTTTCGTTCGGCTGTGCCGTATTGTGTGGATTAGTTACGACTTGTGGTTCCGCGGTCGTTCAAAGATCGAGTTGAAGTCTTCGCAGTTTCGGTGCCTCTCTCCCTGTCGCTTGGTCGCAACCAACCTTTGTCAGTATAAATCATTTACCAGCTGCTTGCAGCAATTTATCTTGTTATGAAACCTACTGCCATGAAGATCGTGCCATCCCTAGGACCTTTCTTGCAACGATCCATAATTTGTGGTAACCAGAGCTATCGTTATCATGGTAGGTTTTGGTTATTACCCGCCCTCCCACCCTTTATCATATGTTACATCTTTTTGTTCATGTTTTACAGTCCACTAAAAAGCCACACAAAAAAAACCCATAGCCGTTTTTTGGTACTGCTGCATTGTGTGTACTGTTCATCTTGTTGCTAGTCACCATCTTTGTTCTCCCATTGTGTTTTAATTTTTCCACACCCCTCGAAAAAATGCTATCTTGTGTTCGCCGTTAGAAAAAAAATCAGAAAAAAAGGTGTTAAAGAAAGAGTTAAAAAAGAGAAGAGCAAAAATAAATGGAAAGAAAAGAGAAGTTGAAAGGGGTTGTCTTGCGGTTTGTGTAACCAAAAGTTTGATATCTATAATCTCAAGTTGGTGGTGGTTTTTGATAGCAAGTTTTTGAATAGGTTACACACTTTGTTTCAGTACCATAGCCTCCCTTGAACAGCCATCTATAGCTCCACAAAAATCTGAAAACAAACCTCTTGTCTTGTATCCTTTCAACCACTTAATCGCAGGTTTGGTTATGCCACACTAGCACACTCACGGTCCTTGAGAATGGGTAAGAACTTGGGTAAGCAAGAGGTGAGGTAGTGTGATTCCACAATTTTTTCCTATTCCACTTTCTCTTGCAATATCCTAACATGGCGGGACCTAATTCGCATGTTCGTGGTCACCACCGTGGTGCTCAAGATCGAGGCCCATATTCCACGAGCTGAGCTACAACAAGTACAAAATTCAGTGCTGCAGGCCATGGAACGGATGTTCAATGAACGTCTTCCTGTCTCAAAACGTGAGGTCTGACATCAACATGTTCCTGCTGCTCCACAAGTCAAGGATGGTATGAAAAACTCCATCAATGGTGCTTCCGCACAGTCTCTGCAGCAAGGAAGAAGTTCTCTTGGGCGTGAGCTTATCCCCCATGAGCGCTTTAATGCTAAACACAAACAAGGTGATATCTACAGTCCTTATGATTATTGTGATGGAAGATATTCAGATCGCATCCCTTGGGTTGATTTGAGTATACCCAAATTTTTTGGGAGAGATGACCCCAAAGCTTATGTTGTTTGGGAAGAAAAGTGTGACCATATTTTTGGTGTACATAATGTCTCAGATGCACAGATAGTACACTTAGCTGCAAAGGAATTTTATGGTTACGCTTTGACATGGTGGAAATATGGGCGAGAATATCAGCTTGTGTTGGGGAGAGATCACATCAACACATGGGCGGAAATGAAGCAGGTTATGCGAAGGAGATTTGCTCCATCATATTCTCATCATAAGCAGCAGCAAAGGTCTCCAAAAATTGATGATCCTTCCACCTGGAACCCATCTAAGGCAGCAGCAAGGTATTCTTCACAACAAAGTATATTTCAGCATGTTGGTGCAAGAAAACATGTTGTTTTGAAGGAGAACAGGCATTCTGGACAGTGGGAGAAGGTCCAATATGAAAATATGCAGAAGCAAAATGGAAGGAAGGAGGATCATGTAGTTCACATGTCAATAAACCATTCGTCTAAATTTGCTCATATGCAACATATCTCACATGTGGAGATTGTGGCTAATGGTTATGATAACATTGTTGTTCCATTCTTCATGGAAGATGATTTATTACAAAACCCATGTGAGAAAGAGTGCCACCAGCCAAAATTGAGTGTGAGAGTTCCAAATGAAAAGGAGAGAGACTCCACCATATGTGAGGAAGAGTTCCACCAACCAAAACTGAGTGTGAGAGTCCAAAATAAACAGACGAGAGACTCCACCATACGTGAGGAGAGCCACAAAAGGTTGTATGGGAACGATACACAAAAATTGATTGGAGTAGAAGATAGGCCATGTGAGGGGACATCTCTTTCTAACATGACAACCTCTTCTAGTTTCTCTTTTGATGTGCTGCAGGTTACTGAAGCAAATAATGTGGAGAAGTATGATCAGCCCCCAATTTTCGATGAAGAAGATCAGGTGATGACCATGGACAAAAATGCTGAAATTTCATTGTGTTTGCAACATAAAGTTTAGATAGACAGCAATAATAATGCATATGCTTAATACTCAAGTGATGCAAATTTGGTAGCATTTGAGGAAGATTTAGTTCTTGGTTCTTTTGCAACAAATTGCTGCTCCATTGCCTTTATAAAACTTGGTGAAGTATGATACATATAGATGTGTTCCTTCACAAGATGTTGAAGTGATTGTGCATCAAAACCTATGTGAGGATGAGGGCCACATAGCCAAATTGAGAGAGAGTGAAAACAAATGAGTTGTGTGATTCCACCCATTGTGACCTTAAGAGTACAAATAATGCAAATGGAGGGATACACCACATAGGAATAGAGAATTTGAATACAAATCATGTGAGGATACTTTTGAAACTAACAATCTCATCTCTACTGCTAGTATTTTCTTACCAAATGTGCAGGCTTGCAATAAAAATGAGGAAGATAGGGCTGTTCATGATGTCACCATACTTGTTGAGAAACATTAGAAGGTAGCCAATCAACCGAATCAATTGTGTGCATCCCAAAATATGAAACATGACGAGGCAATTGGTAAGATTTCAGAAACATCATCCATGATACTAGCACTACCACAAATTATAGCATGTACTGAAAATGATTCAGATCTGAATATGCAAAATATTGTGATGAGTGATTGTGATAAAGCACATGTTTTAAATAGATTTGACCGTAATGTTTGTGCTGATTTGGTTGTGTCTCATGATCACATCTTTGGTGAAACTTTGCAAGTTGGTAACCAATGTCGATCAAATACCCCGTCCAGTCGTACATAATATTTTCTATGCTTTCCTATGGTTGATTTATATGATACTTTACACTCATATATCAAGTACTATGCATGTAAATAAATTTGGTGATATAGAAATGAATACTCATGATAATATTGTTTCAGCAATAGGACATAATCGAAACCTTTGTGTTGTTTTGATTGAGCTACATGTCGATATGAATGTTGAATTTGATCAGAACATTTGTGAAGAGGACAACCTTTGTACTTTGATTGATCCATTCCATGCTTTATATGTCAATAAACTTTACCATGTTCAGATTATTAGTGGTACTGAATTTCTTGCAAGAATATATCCTACCAACTACTTATTTTATACTAAGTTTGATATGCCAATTGATATCAACAACATGCTTGTAATATTTCTGTGATGACATCTTCAAGATCCTTGAATACTGCTCATAGTTGCAAGTTTACATTTATTTTGATTGGAGAGCATGTTGTAGATAATTTTTATGTTCATGCCATTTGCATAATGAATGACAAGCTTGTTGATTTGAAGTCCAACATGATGTGTGTTAATTCTTGTGATATGATCCATTAATTGTTTAGTGCTTGTAATTCAGAACCTTCATTGTCTTTTCCAAGTTCACATTGTACATTGAAAGAAAGAAATCATATGCACAAAAATGCAATATGTGCACTTGAAAAGAATTTATGCACATCCATGAGTATTGCAATTGAAGGGTATACATCTAAACCTGTCCATAAATTGTGCGACAAACACTTTGGGATTGTTATGAATGTTTCATCACCATGTTTTGAACATTTTGATCTTGGAATGTTGAAAGTTGAGATGTTAAATCAATTGTGTTGTTTGAAACAAATTTTTGTTCTCCATCACGTAACTTATTTGCCGGTCTGCAAAAGTCGATCATACTTTTTCATCGTGTTAAGATGAAAGTTGTTAATAAAATGTTTCAAGCTAACAATCTTTTGCACTGCAACCAAAAGTCGAGGTCGACTTTTCTCCAAGGAAGGGAGGATGATGCAAGCATCATGATGATTGTGACATATGGACCAACTCCATGCAATTTTTTCCTTTCTTAATAATGGTGTTTTGCGCAACAAAAATAATGACAAAATAGATGACATATTCATATACCATGCATATACTTTTGCCCTTTTGTACAATCTTTATTCAGGTCATGAGAAGCTTGGAATAGCTCCTTCTCAAGAGGGGGAGAAAGATCAGAATTACATGACATTAGAAGCCATCATTATCAAACCACTACACAAGGTGAAACCTATAATAAACTTCAACCATTCTTATTTTCATATGGCAAAGCTACTACTTGCACTACTACAGAACATGGTTTTATTAACACTAGTATGTGTTACTATAGCTCAGTAAATGTGTTACCAGGTGACCTAGTAACACATCTTGTTAGCGTTACCCTATGTGGTGTTACCACAGTCTAATCTATTGGAACAAACAACATGTGTTCTTTTGCACTAAAAAAAGTGTTATTACTTTGTAACACAATTGTTGATCTGATGGAATGTTTTTAAGTGTTACAACAATTATTTAGTGTAACACGTTTTTGTAGCTTTTGTATCATTACATAGCAAAACACCTTGGAATATTGGAGGAAATAAATGCCACGACGCCAACAAATCTTCATTCAAATCCTTTCAACAATGAAGGGGTTGTTGAGTGTCCTACAAAGAAAAAGAAGATTCATATGCGAAGGAAGTACAATGCACCAACATTCCTCGACGATGGCGACATAGCTCCATTTTTTAGATCAATAGAGTCGAGGACGACTCCTTTTCAAGAGGAGGATGATGTGCACATTCCAAGCCTCACTTACACAATCGAGTTGAGGACGACTCCTTTTCAAGAGGGGGAGGATGATGAGGACATCCCAGCCATATGTAACCCAGATGCCATGGTTACACCAGATGCATCATTGGCATCGCTGGTTACCCATCAAGAACAAGTGCTCAACCGGTTACGCAAGATCCAGCGTTGGAAACGCAAGTACAAGTGAACAAAGGGCCGGTTACACGCAGCCGTATAAAGAAACTCCAACAAGAGGTGCATGCTTTCCTCTCTGAGTTACATGGCAATATTACTGAGTCATATACTACCTAAGTCTTGTGCTTTAATCCTACTCAGGTTTACACAAGAGGCTTCTCCACTAGGTTACATAGAAGACACGTAGAAGGTTACATGGAAGACACCAAGATCGCTGCCCAAGCTGAGAAGGGTTACGCACACAAGACTCAGGGTTATGTCGTAGAAGTATCAACTTGACGTCCAATTCTATACCATCTCGAGAAGAGACGGGGTTCAATCCATACATGGGTGGAAGTGTATTGAAGTCAAGATTCCAACCCAACAAACAACACATCTTTTCGACTTCCGAGCTAAGAGTAATCTCCATTTTACTGAAGACTGCGTAGAAGGTGGAAGGACGTGCATGCACTGAAGAACACTTCGTGAATACTTCCACCAGTTGGCCTTCCATCTCCCGATGTGGCTAGTTCGGTTCATACTTATCCCTCACCCATCGAGGAGGGTTGTTTATAGTATAAATACCCCATGTGTACCCCAAAGAACTTAGTTTTGGTGATTATGAATTGATAGCCTCATATCGTTTGTAGCAGTCGATGCTGCTGAGTGTCTTGCACATCCCTTGTTCTTCCTTGTTCTTCTTGGACTTGTGAAGAGATCCCTTTAGGATCCGCTACTTCGTGCTTTACGGTTTCTGTTCAGCTGTGCCATATTGTGTGGATTAGTTCCGACTTTGGGTTTTGCGGTCGTTCGGAGATCGACTCGAAGTCTTTGCGATTTCGGTGTCTCTCTCCCCGTCGCTTGGTCGCAACCAACCTTTGTCAGGTATAAAGCATTTACCTACTACTTGCAGCAATTTATCTTGTTACAAAACCTACTGCTGTGAAGATCGGGCCATCCGCAGGACCTTTCTTGCAACGGTCCATATCAGGAACTCATGTGCTATATGCCATTGAAAATTAGAACTTGAGCTCTGTGCCACTAGTTGCATTTTGTGATGTGCTCTATGCCATTGTCGTTAGCCATCCTGTTTGGAACGTTTACCTCCACCTGCGGACTTCGTGTGCCCTTTCGTCACCGCCAGCACCTCCCCGGTCTGCCCGCCAGCTACTCCTCACAGCGGCCGCGATGGCCGAGATCTAGCCTGCCCACGCACACCTGCAGCAGCAGCGGTCGAGGTCAAGCTCCCCCGCTCACGCGCCCACGGTGACAGCGGCTGGGGACGGGCCACCCCGCGCACGCATGACGTCAGCCGGGGCCAGGCCCCGTCCTCATCTCGCGGCACGAGCACGTGTCCATGCGCAATGCGGGCGGCTTGTCGGTTTCTGTCGACGGCGAGCATGTGCTCAACGTCTGCCACCTGTGATGGAATTTTTGCGGATCCAAGAAGGTGGACCTCAGCGGTGATGACCGCATCCTCGTCTCCTAGGACCTCCACAACTTGCTCCTCCCCACGCGCGAGACCACTCCCCCCGACGCCCCCGCTGCTGCCGTCGCAGCGCGCCGCGGCTGCCGCGCCTGTGCACGCTGTCTTCATGTTCCGCTTCGAGATCGTGGACGGTGGCAACGACGAGGAGTGTGAGTCGACCAATGCTAAGGAGAGGGAGCTGCTCGACAAGGCTGAGAGAGACGTCTGGGTTGGCTACTTTGGCAGGTGGGCAAAAGGGGACGGAGCAAGAGCAACAACAATGGCGAGAAGCAGGCGAAGAGGGGGCAGGCACGCACGCTAGCCAAGGTGAGCTCCTCCTCGTTGGCGTCAGTGGCGTCCTGTTGATGGTTCAAAAATGCGCCAAGATTCACCGCAAGCTTACAGATAATGTAGTACCTTTTTCCCTCGAGTATTACCCAAGGTTATTGAATCCATGGAACATGTGCAATGCAAGATTCAATCCAATAAAGTGGAAAATACTTTCCTTTGAGAGATTGTTATGCATCTGATCTACTAAACACGAGAGGTAGCGAGAGAAAGCACAAAGATAACCAATCTAAAGAGTCTAGATCATGCTTTTGTTGTAGTTTTAACCGAGAGATGAAGATAACAGTGCGAAACTCATAAAAAGCATCTTTAAACCATGACCTTCGTTCCAATCCTCGAAGGCACCTACCGTACATGCGATCGACATCCTGTCACAATGCCCCCGTTTATTGTGTAGGTGAACCTAAGAGCACATTCGCGAGGAATGTGTCGAAAACACTTGGTAGATCTAGTATGCACATCTAGCCACTATGGCTACAAGAACACCCACAACAATCTATCTCGAGAATAGATTGAGGAAGAAACAAAACCAAGAGAGAGCAAAATCGTAGAGAAGGCACTTGATCGCTAGAAATCGAATTCACAATATAAATTCACCATGAATGATTACATGAACAAGATCACCACTGGGATCCTACCTTGATCTTGATCCTATCTTCGGAACTCCGACGTGGTCTTCCTTGCAAGGTTCCCACGTCGGCAAGGGAAACCCTAGACAACTAGCACGATCCTCCTCTTCGGAACGGTGTCCCTCTAGCTTCTCTGCTCCTCGGCAGCGAATAACGAATGGATTTATCCGTGAGCCAAGGCACGAGGTCTTTAAATAGCCCGAATGAACCCTATGTCAAAGGGGTGCCAAGCTGCCGCCAGAATGGGTGGGGCCCGCCAGCCTAAGCTGATTGGCTTAGGCCCACCTCGGCCCGGCTCAGCCCCCGGTTGCTTCCCGAAGCTTATGGTGCATTTTCTGATTTTCACCCTTCTGCATGTGGGCCATTGACATCGTTTTCTCCGCGACTTAGATAAGGGTACTTGTCGTCCAAGCTTCAGCATCTTCTATCTAAGTCCCCAGAGTTTTAAGGCTTCATGCTTTGGTCCTTGGGCCATTTGGAGTCATGTTCACTTCGTGTCTTGACTTGTGTCGGGCTTCATGATCTTCTCACAAAGTGCTCGATGAACTTTACCCGGAAGTCCTCCTTTTAGTGCTAAAATCCTACGTAAACAACAAGCTCCAAAAATGACATGCAAGAGCGAACTTGTTATATCAAGGTGGTAAGTACCATTGGATCGATATCAAATCAATGCCAACACCAAAGGTAAACTCATGGTTTGGAGCACCAAATTTAAGCGTCAACAGCCCCCTCCCCTCCATGCTTAAACCTTGCTTGTCCTCGAGTAAGCCTTCAATGGATATCAGCATTGCTCTTCATTGTTCATACACTACACTTGATCATACACGAGAAAACATAATGCTCTCAAAATTTAACTCGTTACAGTTCCATAGTGTACTAGCCTTCATCCCTACGGAGGGTGGATATCAATTTAGCTCTTCCCACAAGTATTTAATCATGCTCCCAAATTTTAAATGAGTCTCAGAAATTTTGAAATGAAGTGCAAGATGAAGAAAAAGAGTTAAACCAAGTTCAAAAATTTAAACCTCCTTGCATCTTGCTCATGAACTCTCATCTCATCTAGCCTCTCAACCCTCTCGAAATATATATAAGTGGAAGGCTTTATCTGGAGCTTTAGCAAAAGTTTAGTCCTACCAAGATATTATAGTCGGAATATTATCAAAGCAACAAGCTTCTCATGGACTTACCGAGACTCATCAAAAAGGTCATTGGAAAAATAATATTCCAAGGAGGGGGAAGAGAAAAAAAAAGCTTTGAGACAGGTGGACATGTGCAAATGACAAAGAGTGATCCCGAGCCACAAGCAGAATCCTCGTTATTGGATTGCACATGGTTGGAAAAATGAGTATGGATCTTGATCTTGAAGCTTTTGAAATTCCTAATGCATCTAGATAACCATGGAGTTCACTTTACTATTTATACATACACATTTTTTTCATACACATTTTTTCTCTTTTTTTATTTTTCTATTTTTTTACTACCATTGAACTCTAAATTGCATTGTACATACCTCCTCCCCCATGCTTAGAAGATTGCTCGTCCCCGAGCGAAGAGGTGATGGAGATAAGTAGGTACCGGAAATATATTTTACTTTAGAGAGAGACTTGAAATCTTCAATAATGGCACCATCTTGCGATCTTTCTCGAATTGACGATCCATACTCAAGTCATAGGTTGGGCCGCTGTCCTCAGCCGCCATGCTCCCTCTTGCCCGGCCGCCGTCACCATCCGCCCTCGAGGCCGCAGGGGAGGGGGCAGCACATCGAGGAGGAGCAGTCTGGGTTGCTGCGGCTACGAGAAAGAAAGGAGATGGAGGAAATAGGGTTTCAAGAATTGCCTAATGTGATCTGATCCGTTAGATCAAGGATCCAATGGTTAGGAAAAGATGGGCTGTAAAGGCCGCACAGACAAGCCCAAACAGAAAGCCCAGACGGCGTGGGATCCCATTTTTCTTTTGCCTTTTCATTTCATTGCACCCTTGTGAAGTAACCTCTAAAAATATTATCTTACATACACTCAAAATATTTTTGTAATGTAACATGCAACATATAAGTTGTCACCTATGAGTTTCAAGAATTTACGAGTACATTTGTTATTTTCTATGATATAAATGAATTTCCGCATGTTTACCGAAAGCAATTCCAAATTGACATATATGTACCTCTAATAAGATTAAGAAAATTCAAAAAACTATAATAGGCGCCTAAGGTCCATTCAAGCCCACATGTGGGAGATTGACGAAAAATTCAATTAACTTGCAGGGAAAACTCGAACTTCTACTAGGCATGTTGTTATAAAATAATGATAATAATACCTAAAACTTCTCCAAAAATTATGTAAATTGGCATAGAATCATTTTATGGATGTACAAGCTTGAAAAAAAATTCATAAGATTTGGTGAAAATTGGAGTATACATTGTTCATAAACTAGATAGTTCATCACATTGTTTCATATAACTCAACTTCAACTTCAAAGTTTGTACACACTCAAGTACTTTCTTACACCATGGACACCTCAAATTTGGATGCAACCTTACCATTACTCTCCTATTAGTATTTGGAGATTTAGATTTCCAATTGTCATGCGAAAACGTTGTTTTTCTCTTTTTTCTAAAACCTAATTAAGACACCCGTGTGAAGTAACCTTCAAAAATATTATCTTACATACTCTCTCAAAACATTTTTCTAATGTAACGTACAACATATAAATTGTCACCTAGGAGTTTCAAGAATTTTCGAGTAGAATTGCTATTTTCTATGATATGAATGACTTTTTGCATGTTTATCGAAAGTAATTCCAAATTGACATATATGTACCTCTAACAAGATTAAAATTTTTTAAAAAAACTATATTTAGGCGCCTAAGGTCCATTCAAGCCCACATCTAAGATATTGATGAAAAATTCAATTGACCGAGAAACACCAATTTCAAATTTTAATTGTAGATTAAAAAGAAAAACGATGAGAAACGAGCTTAGCATGCGCCACGTGGTCCCATCAAAGCAACTCGACCATTCTAGTGCTGCCACGTGGTCCCGAAACTCCATAGATCAATATATGAAACAAAACTATCATCAAACCATCACAACTGGCGAAGTGGTGCAGTGGTAGTAGTTGCGCCCTTGCCTTGCATGGTCGCGGGTTCGAATCCCCCGTCCACTACTTTTTTCGTGCTGATTAAATTCCCGCTGCCGACTCTATTGGGTCGAGCCTCCACCGCTACTATGGGCCGACGCTACTGGGCCGAGCCGACGTGGTCGGTTGACATGACGCTGATTATGCATATTTATGTGTTAGAAAGAGACTAATATAAATAACTTAAAAGAAAAAACACATAACTACTTATGGTGTAGTGGTTTGGGGTAGTCGGTTGGAGTGCTAATGACCTAGGTTCAAACCCTGTGTTTCAGGACATTTTTTTGGTAATAATTTTTTATGCGGGCGGTGATGGGGCGGACTCGTAGGTGGGGGCGGGTGATCGGGCGGACACGTAGGCCAGGGCGCAGCATGAAAGAACACGTAGTGCAGTGGTAGGGCTCTTACCTTTGCACCGCCTGGTCCTGGTTCGATGCTCTGCGGGAGCTGTTTTTTTTTTTTTGCCAAATACAATTAACAAAATTGTTTTGGAGAGCGGGCCGACTGGGCAAAGCCCAAGCTGCTGTGAAGCGTTAGTTGTGGCCCACTTAAAAAAACGGGGAGCAGCCCACGTCGTCTGATCAGTGACCAATTTGTTTCATCATTAGGTGTGCCAAACGATGCAAATAAATGATGACGATATCAAATCTAATCTGTGACCACTAGGTTTCATCATTACAATACGCCGTAACAAAACATAATCTATGACGATTTCCTTTTAGTGTTCTGTGACATTATTTTCATTTTCGTCATTATTCTTCAAGCTAAATCTTCGTCACTTGCAACTTATGATGAAGATGGACATTTCGTCATGGAAGACATATCATTCTGTGACCAAAGTAAGCAGCGTCACGGACAAATCGTCATTGATGATCACTTTTCTAGTAGTGTTATATGCAACTTGGTTCGTCAAAAGAAAGTATTTCTTTGCCTTACTAGATTGAATCCTTGTGTTGCATATTGTTCCACGGATTCGATACCTTGAGTTTACACATAAGGGAAAACAGGTCTCATGTGATCCGTACACTTGTGGATTGAAGTTTGCAATGATAATCAACCGTCAACAAGATGTTGATTTAAAATGTTGAGAAGCGCGGGTTCATGTTGCGTGCAAGGTACTCTGATGTTGCGGTGGGAAAATTTTCATTACAATACATCTGACGGTTACAGTACCTCGAATTTAACGCATGTCAGTTGTCCGATCCTAGCGCCCGGAATGGACGTCCGGCCGTCCGGGCGCTTGCAACTCCGAACAAACTTTATTGATTTGGGAATACAACTATCCACTGCAAGGGGGATAAACATGTGTAAAGGATACATAGCTTGTTTAATTTCTTGGGTGGTCTGGTGATGTGACAAAATAACTATAGAAAATTAGATATTGGCTCGCTGGCATGTGGGCCTGAATTCTCTTGGAAAATTATTCGGAGGTTACCGACACGTCATACATCCGATCGATCCGTTGCTCAGATGCTGAGGGTGGTCTTGTAGGTGGTGCCGGCCTTGAAATCGGCGGGGATGACGTCGTCGGCGATGCGGTATCCGCCGGCCTTGGTGGCGAAGCGGATGCAGAGGGGGTACTTGAGCGGGGCCGTGGTGTCGAGCGTCCAGGAGCCCTTGGGGCCCTCCTTGAGTGTGAAGCTGAAGTCAGCGCCGCCGTGCTCCTTGATCTCCACGTCGGAGATGGCGATATTGGGGATGAGGATCAGGTGGCCGGGCTTGGAGCCCTTGCCGACCTCGAACGAGAGCGGGGCGCACGAGCCGACGGCGAACAGCGCCGTCAGCACCGCCGCGGCGAGGAGGATGGAGGTAGAGGAGGCCATTGTTGCTAATTTAAGTTGGCGGTGAGATAGGAATTGAAGCTTCGGTTGATGCTGCTTGTTTCTTGATCGTCGAGAGGGATGTCTGTGCGTGTATTTATGGGCGCCAGAGGCAAGGAACGCGGGGATGGACGTACGGCGCGCCATGGAGACCGCTGGCCGGCTTGTTCAACCACCAACACCTGTGCGATTACTATGAATAATAGACGCAGGACAAGCGCAGGACGGGGCATGGGCTCGGTCGGCCGCGCATCACGCGTGCATGCAGCATGCGTGCGGCTGCCTGATCGTCTAAAGCACCAACAGGGGAGCTAGTCATTATTGCTTTTTATTTTCTTTCTTCTCAATCCGATCTCAAGTGCTGCATCTATTTGGACAGCGAGGATTATGGATGAGAGTAATACGAATATTATTTGTACCGTTAAACTGAAAGTGTCAAACACTTATTTTATAGTAAAGATCGTATTCGATTCTGAACATTCAATATATGTAATTATCCGGACTGTATTAGTATCCGGATATTTAAAATTGGATTTCTAAGATTCAAATATAAAGAATATCACTATTCGACATATCATCTATTGTTCGTATCCGAATCCGATCCAAGAATTCAGTCAGAGAAAGAAATACAATTTTTAAACTGTTCTACCTCACGATCTTCATCATGATGAGAGAACCAAATGTCGGAAATTTAGGTTCATTTCATGTACATGGTTTTAGAGATGTCTCATGAACATGAATCATTTTTCACCAACTTTACTCTATGATTTCATGCACTTGTAGTTCATATCGGACGGATACAAAAAAAATTGCCTAGAATGATAAAAATTGTTAAATATAGCAAACAGAGTTAAAATTGTGCCAAATTTGAACATAAGTTTTGTATTCGTGTATATTGATGGTACAAAAAGTTTGGACTTAAGAAAATGATTTTTTTTAAAAAAATTGCCGAGGGCCCGTGGTTTTGCCGAGAGTTTTTAGGGCTGTTCTCGGCAAAGTCTTGTTTGCCGGGAGTTTTTTTTGGGGGGGGGCTCTCGGCCAGACTGGGATTCCGGTAGTGTGCTAGGTAGGTAGCTGCCATGCCGGCTGCGGATTACCGGCTTTTGTTTTTTGCTTCAGTAATCGTAGTATTCAGCTGAACTGCAGTCGCTGATTTAGATTTGGACGAGGCCTCAGTGCTGGTGTTGTTGGATATGAAGTTCTGAACGCAACAAAGAAGAAACAAGCTTCTGATTTTTTTTTTAATGTTCGTCTGGCCATGATGCATTTGCTATTCGTATTCGACACGGCCAATAGGGCACGGTTACCTGACAGGGACAACCCTGAACCCTAAAAGGTGGTGGATGCAGGTTTGCAAGCAGATCGCATCGCATAAGTGCACAACACCCCACCCTTCATCGACACAACACCCTCGCGTGCGCTCGGCCGACCAAGCAGCCGCATATACATGGCGCCGCCGCCGCCGCCGCCGCCGCCGCCGCCGCCGCCGTCGCATCTGACGGAGGATCTCGTGGAAGAGATCCTGCTCCGTGCCTCGCCGGCCGATCGCGCGAGCCTCGTCCGCGCCGCCCTCGTCTGCAGGCTGTGGCGCCGCATCACCTCCGCCGCCGCCTTCCATCGCAGGTACCTGGAATTCCACCGCACCGCCCCGATGCTGGGCATCCTCTGCCGGGGCGGCCTGTACGGATCCAACGCCCACGATGATGAAGTGTTCGACCGCACCGCTCCGATGATGGGCAACCTCTACAAAGATTATTACTACGGCCGCTACGAAGACAATGACGAAAACCGCCGCCTGCCGACAGCAAGCTTCGTCTCCACCTCCTCCTTCCGTCCGGCCCGTGACGACCACTACGGCTACCGCGTGATCGATGTCCGCCACGGCCGCGTCCTCCTCCGCCGCGAGCCCTCGAGACTATCCGGCCCGTGGAGGATTAATCTCACCTTCTGGGACCCCATCACGGACCAGCAAAGACAACTGCCCAGCCTACCAACACACGGTGCATGGAACGCTGCCGTGATGTGCGCTGCCGGCGGCGGCTGCGACCACCTCGACTGCCAGCGTGGATCCTTCCAGGTTGTAGTGGTCTTCATTGCACACCCAGAAAGGATGTTCACCTTAATCTACGCATCAGAGGCTAATGCGTGGAGCGAGGTGGCCTCTACTGACAACTACATCTATGACAACTACTTCGACCTATATAAGCACTTCGAGATCGCTTCTGGTATCCTGCTAGGCAATGCACTCTACTTCCTGGCTTGCCAAAACAAAGGGATCGTGAAGTACGACATGATCACGCGAGAAATATCAGCGATCGACCTAGCATCCGAATTTAGTTCTGAATGGGCTGTGCTCATGACCACGGAGGATGGTCGGCTCGGACTCGCCACCACGACTGCTATGAGTTCTAGGTGTAAGCTGATCCAGCTATGGTCTAGAGAGGATGACGGTTCTGACGGCGTGGCAACATTTGTTCTTAGCGGAGTCATTGATCTTGAGAAGCTTCTCCCAGCCGATTCACACAGGGACAACCCTCATGTGAGCGGTTTTGCGGACGGTGCCAGCAGAGTCCTTTTCATATCCACATGGCACGGGTTATACAGTATAGATGTACAATCTAAGCAGGTTAAAAAGATGCCTACCTATGCTTACCAATGTGTTTTCCCTTACTCAAGCTTTCACACTCCAGGTACAACTTTAAATTTCCTCCTTTTTTAAATTTGTTCTTACATTGAGAACAAACAATGATACTCAAATTCAGCTCTTAATAACATGGAAACAAGGGCAGTGTCTATGTGATCATACATCCTAGCTAATTAATCTTTTATGAATCATGGTTGAAATAATGATGTCTTTCTCAATTGATCTAAATCTAACTGTTCACAATAGCTTCTATACAGGGGCGAATCCAGCGTGGGGGCTGGGGGGGCTGGAGCCCCCCTACCCCCACGCGCTCCATGGGAGGCCCCCCGAGCCCCCCAAGGAATTTCAGTCATGGAGGAAGAGGAGGAAGAAGAAAAAGAGAGGAGGAAGGAGGAAGAAGAGAAAACCAGCCCCCCCCCCCTCCGTGAAATTCCTGGATCCGCCACTGCTTCTATACACTACATTTTGGCTTTTCATGCACTCGTGGTTGCATCTAACCTGTAGTATGTTTATTTGCTTCAATCTGGTTGACAATGTATCTTCATCACGCAAAACAAAGACTACGTACTTATTTTGTTTGATGTTTGTTAACTAGCTAGGAGATCGAGGAGAGCTGTGCAATAAGTTGGTGTTTTATGGTTTATATAACTGTTGCGGAAAATTGTTTTCTTTTGCTGATGATGATGACGAGGGATGAGTTTTTGTTGAGGTTGAATATAACATTACTCATGGTGTTTTATGGAAAATTGTTTATGGTGTTTTAATTTATGGATAAATGATATTTGTTTCGGTACTTGTAAAGTACCAAAATGTACTTGGAAGTACCAGTGGTACTTGCACATGGTTTTCTTTCCTATCCTTGTTATCAAAAAAAAAAAGAATGACATGGATATACATAGGGTATCATCAGTGGCGAAGCTAGGAATGGCTGGCAGGAGAGACTCCTTCCTCTTATTCATACTCTAGCCTCAAATATCTTGGAGGGGCTTGGAAGCCGTTGGGTATCATGATACTTTTCATTATTTTTATATTATTTGTATTACTCTTTTGATACTTCAAAGTACTTTCTTTGTTTTCACTCTTCGATTTTGTCGGATGGACGACTCTCATTTTTGCCCAAACAAGTTAAACTTTCTCTTCCAAAATTTGTGTTTTCGCAGCGCTAGAAGCAGGCTCTGCAGGTGGACCAACAACTGGTTTGTCTTGGAATGTGTGAAAGACTAAAAAATGCAAGTCTTCCAAATCAAGAAGTAAAGTCAGTGCCAATCCTAGATGGTGTTTGTGGTGGCAAGATACCTCTTTATATCAGGATCATTGACTCGGATGTCGCCTTGTCCGTGCACTTTATTTTTCTTTGTATTATTGTTACGGATGGTTTAATTTATGGTTACTCTTTTTTTAGGTGCTACTATTTTTTTTTTCTAAATTGAAACTACGCATAGTATCTAAGCTACAACGGCAGATTTACCACTTGTTAATCCCAAACAAAGGAACATTACGAACAATTTGTCTACATGTTTGCACTTGCATGGCTGACTGGCTGTGACCGGCTTGTGTTGGTAGGTGAATGTTGGGGGATTCGGAATCGAGCCCTTCGCACTCAAAATCGTGAGATTGTTGTAGTTAAACAAGTGCGGTTCTGGAGAATTAACTGCGAAACCCCCGAAGCCTTTTAGCTCCATACTGCCTTTCAGTTCACATCTTTCGCCGGGTACCTTTCGTCACCAGCAAAATTACCGAATAGGTCCAACAGTCCAGGGTATTAGATTTCTGGTCCGATGGCTCGGTTTTCTTCACGACGAAACCCCAGGGGCAAATCTTACCCACCTAACAAGCTACAGTCTGGGTTTCGCCTGGGGGGTTTCGTCGCCTCTAGCTTCTAATGCATTCATGTTTTGGCTTTGGAATGTGTTTCGAGTGCAAAGAACATGCTAGGCGACAGGCGCACGTGTTGATGCCGGGAAAAGCGCCGTGATTTGCGGCGTGACGTCATGAAGCGCCGATTACGTGAAGACCTAATGGAGACCTCCCAAAATTAGCTTAGCACATTCTGTATCGATCCGTTTTACACGAGGACAATCTCGGTATGTAAAAAGTCCGTTCGTCTCCCTATAAAAGGAGGCCGACCGGCACTTGTAAAGGGGATCGGCTTTTGAGAAATTCATTGTTGAGAAATTGCTTTGGGTCTTCCTTTTGTATTCGTTCAAGTTTTGTAATCTCGAGTCTTTAGTTTCCTTTCATTATTCGTGAGAGGTAGCTTACTAGTTCAGATAATCAGATTCCTGTACTTGTTTGATTCATATTTCATATACACATATTATATTCTACATTTGGAGTTTTTTACTTCGGTAATCGTGTTCCGCTGAACACTGCAATAGCTGGTTTCGATTTTGACTAAGGCCTCTCCTGATTTGACCGTGTTGTTGTTGGATACTTGGATTCGGCATGGCCAAATAAAGGCCAATAACACGAGGAATATTATACGTCGCTTCGGTCAGCGACCGATTCACCGGTTGTCGCTGAAGCGGCGTGGGGGGCGCAGGGCGGTTTCTTTTTTTTTCTTTTTTTATTTTTTTGTTTCTTTTTTATTTCTTGTTTCTTTTCCTTTATTTCTTTTTCTTGTTTCTTTTTTATTTCTTGTTTCTTTATTTATTTTCATTTTTATTTTTTTTCTATTTTTCTTTTTCTTTTTTATTTTTTCTTCTTGTTTTATTTTTTATTTATATTTCCTTATTTTTTCTGTTTCATTTTTTCTTTCTTTCTTTTTATTCTTGTTTCTTTTTATTCAATTTCTTTTATTTTTCTTATTTCACTTTTATTTCTCTTTACCTTTTATTTATATATTTTTACTTTCTACTTTATTTTTTTCCTATTTTCATTTTTTATATTCTTTTCTTTTTAATATTTTTCCCTTCATTAATATTTTTATTGTTCGAGATGAGATGTAAATTTATTCTCGCTAGAATAATAAGTTGTTTTGGATAAGTATCTTGTTCGGGCTATAATAACAACTTGTTCCGACCCATGTTCTGATTTGTTCTGCCAATACATCTGTTTTTGTTCGAGATGACACACAAAATTGTTCTGACTATAATAGGATTTTGTTCTAACAGTTGTTCTCATTTGTTCTGACACTTTTTTTTGTTCGAGATGACATACAAATTTGTTCTGGCTATAGTAATATCTTGTTCTGTCTATAATAATAACATGTGTCTGATCTTTGTTCTGATTTATTCTGACACCACATTTGTTGTTCAGGATGACATATAAACTTGTTCTGACGGTTGTTCTCGTTTGTTCTGGCACTTCATTTGTTTTGTTCTAACGATAACAGAATATATAACCGTAATTAAAAAATACGAATAAAATAAAGCTTGTCAAAATATAGTCAAGTGGGATCTTGTTTCGAAGTTTTTATTGTCAGAAATCCAATGGCGCGATCGGAATTTAATTTTGATGTTTGGTTTGTGATTTATAGATTTTTTTAATTCCAATCAATGTTGCATGTGGCTGATGTCATAAATTTTGTTTTCTTTTGTATGCATGCACTTCAACCCCCTGAGTCATCCTTCCTTCAGCGACACGGACGGAATTTGTCGCTGAAGTGATATATAAGAGCACCCCAATAATACGGCAATATGAATTGGAAATTCGGGATCACTGGACCCAGCTGGCCTAACCCTCGCTCGGTCGCCAGAGTCCCGTCCCGTCCGACCAAGCAGCCATATGGCGCCGCCGCCGGAACTGATGGAGGAGCTGGTGGAAGAGATCCTGCTCCGCCTCCCGCCGGACGATCCCGCGAGCCTCGTCCGCGCCGTCCTCGTCTGCAGGCTGTGGCGCCGCATCGCCTCCGCCGCTGCCTTCCGCCGCCGGTTCGTGGAATTCCACCGCACCGCCCCGGTGCTCAGCGTTCTCTGCACACGCGAGGACAATTCAGACGATTCCAACGATGACGAAGACCTGTCGATGACGGCACGCTTCTTTCCCACAGCCTCCTTCCGGCCGGCCCGTGCCAACCACTATGGCTATGTGGTCGACGCCCGTCACGGCCGCGTCCTTCTCGGCCGCGTCCTTCAAGGCCGCGAGCCCTCGGGATCTGTCCCGTGGAGGATTAACCTCATCGTATGGAACCCCATCACTGATGAGCAACAAGAACTGCCCAGCCTACCATTCCACGGCGCATGGACCGCCGCCATGGTGTGCACTGCCGGTAGCGGCGGCGGCAGCAGCTGCGACCACCTCGACTGCCACCGTGGATCCTTCCTGGTTGTGGCGGTCTTCATCAGGCCCAAAAGGATGTTCACCTTAATCTACGCATCAGAGACTAATGCGTGGAGCGAGGTGGCTTCTACCAATCGCCGGTATCACTCCTTCAAGAATGCTCCCAGTGTCCTGCTAGGCAATGCACTCCACTTCCTGGCTTCCAATACTAAAAGCAGTAGAATCGTCAAGTACGACATGATCAAGCGAGAAATATCGACCATGGACCTAACAAGTGAATTCATTCGTCGAAAAATTGTGCTCATGACCACGGAGGATGGTAGGCTAGCTAGGACTCGCCACTGCGTGTGATAAGCTGATCCAGCTATGGTCTAGGGAGGATGGTGATTCCAACAGAGTTGCAAGATTTGTTCTCAGCAGAGTCATTGATCTTGAGAAGCTGCTCCCTGCCGATTCACTCAGGTACTACCCTCGTGTGAACGGTTTTGCGGATGGTGCCAGAGTCCTTTTCGTGTCCACGTATCATGGGTTATACAGTGTAGATATAAAATCTGAGCAGCTGAAAAAGGTGCCCGACTGCCACACCGACCAATGCGTTGTCCCTTACTCAAGCTTTCACACTCCAGGTACAACTTTGCTCCTTTTTTTAAAACAAAAGTCCTTACGTTGAAAACAAATAATTGATGATACTCAAATTCAGCTCTTACTAATAACATGAAAACAAGGATAATACTTATTCAATATTAGAAGTCGTTTAGGACAACGACACGGTCACCAAAGCACAACTTTGACTTCTCTTTTCTATAAAAATATTTATTAGAAAGTTATATATGTATATTATTATGAAAGTAATTTTCAAAAAAAAATATATTATATGATTTTCACATTTTTGCCTTTCGTGCACTTGTTTGCATCTAACCTGTAGTATGTTCCTTTGCTTACTTGAATCTGAGAATATGCATATTAACAACACACAAAACAAAGAGTAATATTTTGTTTGAAGTTAACTTCGTACTGGAAAGTACCGGTGGTACTTGCATGTCTTTCTTATTTAAAAAATAAATAGGTTTACACATAATGAAAAGGGTATCATGATAATTTTTAACTATCTTTGGTACTTCTCTTTTGGGTGCTTCATGGTACTTTGTTTCCAACTGTTCAATTTTGCTGGATGGACGACTCTCTTTTTTTAAGCACACTAAATAATTTCTCTTTCACTGAAAATTTGTGTTTTCGCAGCACTGGGAGCAGGCTCTTCAGGTGGACCAAGAGCTGGTTCGTCTTTCAATGGGTGAAAGATTCAAAAACTGCAAGTCTTCGAAATCAAGAAATAAAAAGTCAGTGCCGATCCTATGGTGCTAGTGGTGGGAAAATACCTCTTTGTATTAAGATCAGTCATTCGACTGTCGTCTTGTCCATGCACTTTACTTTTCTTTGTATTACAGATAGTTTAATTTGTGTTTACCTTGGTGTGATCAATAGAGACCATCGGATGAACCGATGGCTTGGATTTAGTTGCAATGGATGATTACATGAGCGTCAGATGAATGGATTTGCAAATGAGAAAATGGACAAGACCACCAGATGATTGTGTCGGTTCATCCTTTAATTTTCATCTCAAGACAGAGATGTTTTGGTGCGGAAGCTATTAGCACCGGATGAACCATTGGGTAGCAGTCGAAGCGTAAGATCATCCAGTACAGTACGACAGTGGTAGAAAAGTTAGATTTGGATGTGGAAGTGTGCAACAGCCAGTAGCACTAGATGAACCAATGGTGCCCCTACAGAGCGTCGGTTCATCCGACGGTACAAGTTTGCTAGTCGTTACCCAACGGCTCTATTAGCCTCTTGGGCTATTCATACCCCTTCCTCTCGCCCATTTGAAATTGCTAGATTGTGTGGAAGTGCGGAGGAGTGTGAGACACATTGAAGATCATATCGAAGTCATCCAAGTTTTCAAGTGTTCATCCATAGAATTTGCGCATGCTTAGAGAGTGTGTAGTGCAAGCATAAGCTTAGTGTTGTGTTATATGCAAGGTGTGCCTACCTTGTGAGGTGATTCTCGACAGGATCAAGATGTACAAGGTGTCCTGGAGCCTAGGGGCATAAGTGACTCTCCGGCAAAGTCTCTGACACTCCTACTTGGTGTGGAGAGGGAGAGAGAAGCTTTGTGCGGGGGACGTGCAGACCCCATCCCTCGGTTGAGAAGCTCTTTAGTGGAGGTGACATCAAGGTGACTAAGGGGCTTGGCAAGTCCCTTAGTGGCCGAGACTCCTTGGCGAGTCAAGGGCGCCTTTGGGAGAGATTTGGTGACCAAGAAGCAATACTCATGTGTGAGTGCTTCAACAACATGGACTAGGGCTGACTAAGTGCCTACCGATACCACGGGATAAATCGCATGTCAAGAGTTTTCTTCCTCGCTCTCATCCCTCTTTACATTTCTGCATTACTATCTTGCAATCCTTGTGTGCAATTACTTTCGTAGAGTAGTATCTTGATAGGATATATATTACAAAACTCTTTGGGATGAGGGTTCAACACTAAAACTTGCCTTAGTTGCACAATAGATAGATGTTCTTGTTTACTTATATATGCAAAATATTGAGCCTATAGGTTAAATGTTTTTAAATTGCCTAATTTAACCCTCCTCCTCTTAGGCTACCAACATCGATCCCTTACAATTATGAACAATTTGTCTACATGTGTGCACATACATATGGCTGACTGGATGACATTCTGTGACTGATTTCAAGTACAGGCTTCTGGTGAACTAGTTCAGATTCATGTTTGATTCATAGACACATATTGTACATTTCTACAAATAACAACTCTGAAGTAAAAAAAAAAAAAACAAACGGCAAACCGGAAGTACGCCTAGTGCCCGACAAACAAAGACTCGAAAAGACATCTTTACCAAATGTTTTAATTCCTATTGCGCACTCAGCAAAGGCTTTGCCGATTTCTATATCCAACACTCAGCAAAAATTATCGAAAAACATAAAAAAAGCACACTCGGCTGCAGCTCCCTGCCGAGCCGCTGGCGCCACCACCAGTCCCGTCCCCTCGACGGTGGGTGGTCCATGGAGGCTGGATGCCGCCAGCCGCCATGCCCTCGGGAGGCTTGCGCACCGCCACGGGAGGCCGGACAGTGCCCCCGGTCGTGCTCCCCGGGAGACCCTCGCACCGCTGGCCGTGCTCCTAGGACCGCTTGTCGGGCGCCGCAACTCTGCGCGCTACATGCTGTAGGAGAGGAAGGTCGGGGAGGGGCGACACTGGGAGAGGGAGGGGAGGGGCCGCCGCCGGCCGTCGTTCCCTTGGGAGGCCCTCGTGCCGGCGGTTGTGCTCCCGGGACCGCTAGTCGAGCGCCGCTGCGCTGCACGCAACAAGAGAGGGAGGCTGGGGAGGGGCGGCGTCGGGAGATCGATAACTTTTATTTCAGTCATTTGCTCATCCGGTATATTGGTAGTAACAGTCTTCATAAATCTTATATACCTCTCTTGTAGTTTCATTAAACTATATGATAGATAATATGTTTTGTGAACAAAATTAGCACCACTTTGTCAAATGTAAAATAATCCAAATAAAAGTTGTTCCTCTTGAGAAGTTATGAAACTTTGTAATTGAAAACTATTTTATTTGAATTAATTTAATTATTTAAAATGTGATTTGAATTTGTCTCTGCTGAGTGTTTTTTTGCAAATACTCACGACAAACAACCACTACGGGAAAGCCGCGGTTTGCCGTGCGCCCCGGACGCACGGCAAAGGCAAGAAAACGCACGGCAAAGTCTTTGCCATGCGTTTTCCGTCGGGGCGCACGGCAAACAACACACGGTAGATTTTTGCACGGTAAACAACTATTGCCGTGCGCCTTATCTAACAACGCATGGTGAACTATCTTTGCCGTGCGTCGCGGGGAGGCTCACAGCAAACAAAAGCAGCTCACAGCGCTAGGAGCAAACGGCGTGTAGCTGTCTTTGCTGTGCGCCACACCAAAAAACGCACGGCAAAGATTTGCCCTTTGTCGTGCGCCACAATTAAAACGCACGGCAAAGAAGGCGTCTTTGCCGTGCGCCACACCAACAAACGCACGGCAAAGACACTGTTTCGGCCGGCTGTATTGGTCCCTTTGCCGTGCGCCACAACTAAAACGCACGGCAAAGATGGCTTCTTTGCCGTTTTGGTCACTTTGCCGTGCGCCTTCCTAAAAACGCACGGCAAAGTGACCTTTGCAATTTTTTTTTGTTTCCCACGTATAAAAATCCCCCAAAATCACTGGCATAATATACAATCCATAATATTCATCACAGGCATCATATATATTATAATATTCATCACAGGTATTATATATATCACAATAATCACCACAGACATCACAAATAGCTAAATCCATAAGTTACTCATCGACAAGTCCACTAGTACATCCAAGTTCATCGACAAGTCCACTAGTACATCCAAATTCATCAACAAGTCCACAAGTTCAACCACAAGAATTATTCAAGTTCATCGACAAAAGTCCACAAAGTCCAGAAACTCAAATGACATAAACATGCGACTCACTTAGGAGGAGGGAACAACTACTGTGGGGCCATCGGCGGTGACATGCCCGGTGATTCGTGTAGATTATTCAAAGTCGCCGATTGATTCTTTCATGAAAAAGAGTAAATTGCATGTGACACCAGAATCAAGTTCTCTATGTTATAATCTAAGTTCTCTAAGTCTCTACTTTCTCTAGGTTTCTAAGTGAGTCTAAGTCTCTACGTTGTCTAAGTCTGTAATTATTGAAATGAAAGAACAAAGATGTCAAGTAACTGTTGACGGATAAAACTCGTATCCACCTACGATCCTCAAGCGTACGGACCTACACCTTTTTCACCACGTGGATTCCCTAGGTTCTTGTCAATCCGCGGAGCAAGGGGATTATAAGCGTTTGATCTTGCACTACGAACTAGCTTATCCAAACCGTAATCTACGGTTAATGTAGCGAACTACTGCGCTACACTAGAGAGAATGATTAAACTGACAAGATATATAAAAGACAATTGCCCAAGGGTCTACGATACTTGAACATGCAATCGCTTAAGATATGAAAACCGATCTAATCTACCAGGGGTTGTGACCACGGTTTCGCCCTTTCCCTCCCCCCGTACTGTCACTACGCGGAGGTATTCGTGACTAGACCTATGATGATCACGGCATATTGAATGATTCTAAGGGAGAAGTGAGATCTATACTCCCAACATGGCATGGTAGCTAACCTTAAACAAGAAAGCATCTTCAACACTAGATGATAGATTGAAAACCAAACAAAGTAGCGATTACATCTCAAGATCGTTTACAACCCATGGACAAATGAGAAGATTACCCCATCAAGGTGCTAGGCATAGCACCGTTGATCATGGTGACGCTTCCGACGGTGTCTTCCTTCTCCTTCGGGGGTATCTTGGCAGGGCCTTGACGTCCTCCTCCGCTTGTGGTTGCTTCCTTCGAGTAGAGCGATCCTTCTCGCGAATGATCTCTCTCCTCTTCTCTCTCTAGCTTGTGGACGACCTCTCGGGTGAATGACTCTCTCTCTGCGAATGGCGGCGCCTCCACGTACTTAGGGTTGCATCATCTTCACGCTCAAGAAATGGGGGGCCAAACTGACGTCGGAATGGGCCAGGCCGGCCGGCTGGCCTGGGCCGACCGACCTAGGTCCATCCGGGCCCGGTTCGGTCGCCCCTTAGCACCCATGGGTCCTCTTGACATTTTGCACTTTGCCCCCTCTAATTGCATCATTTTGACGATGTTATCCTTGCATCCAAGATGGAGGGTCTTCTCGCATGAAATTCGGTCTTTTACGCTTCAATCCTCGGGGATGTTCCTTTGTAACACCTTGGTCCTTGCCACCTTTGGGAGTGATTCCATCATGCTCTCAAACACGAATGGGGCTCCTCATTTGCTCCTTTGAACTTGTTGTGAATCCGCCCTTTATGTCGATGTTTTCCTGCAAAAACATCATACTTCCAAATGCACATACAAGGATGAACTTGTTATATCATTAGTGTGCCTAGTGGCGGGTTAGTTTCATAATCAAGTCCAAACCAAAGTGTAATGAACATGTTTGGTGCACCAAAATACACCGTCAACATCTCCCCCACGCTTAGATCTTGCTCGTCCTCGAGCAAGTACTCGTATAAGAACTTTTGCCCAAGGTGTTGAAAACGTGCTCCGTTAATTCTTCCTTCACAAGTTAGTCAATCCTTTATCTTTAATATAATAAACATAAGACAATGATCATGATACATAAACATGGGCGTTTAGAATTTTTACCAAATCGAGATTTACCCTACAACTCATACCTTTTACTCGAAGTTTTCAATTCCAGCCATGCTTTCTTCTCTGCTTTCATTGGAGGGTTTTCATGATTTTTTTCAAAAAATAAAATTCCTGCAACAAGTATTAGACAAAAACCTTTCTCCAAGTTCTCACATGTCGCTCATACAAAGTGGCTATCCTAAACAATTCATAAACTCTCACCTCCCATAAGTCTCTCATATATCATGTAAAGTGGAGCTATAGGTATGGCTAGTGCAATCAACACAAGTATTGTCAAGCTAAGAACTTCCTCTAGTGGTCATTTACCTTTCAAAGCCGATGATCATGAGAATTAAACCATAATGATGTCAAGGATAAGAAGATATAGAATGGTGGACATGTGCAAGGGCAAAAGAAAATAAGACTACGAGGCACCGATGACGTCCTCGTTGTCGGATTGCACATGGTTGGGAAAAGAATGGAAGTTTCGTCTCCTAACAACAATGTGGCATCCTTCCTTACACTTTATTTAACCTTTACTTGATTCATCCCTCTTCATACCTTTCTTGCTTTTTCCTCTTTCTTTCTTTCTTTCTTTCTTTCCTTTTCTTTTCTTTTCTTTTCTTTTCTTTCTCTTTTCTTTTTCCATACACATATATTTTTTCTTTACTTCTCTCTCTTTTTTGACATCTTTACCTCTCTTTCAAAGCTCTTTTACTCATCTCTTCTTGCATAAACACAATCTGAATTTAAAATAAAAACCATGCTAGAAATGAGACGAAACTTCGAACATAGGTTGTGTTCAAGGAATACGATGCACAAAAGATATATCATGGTTTGGGTATGGAATTCGGCGATGTACGGGACTTTCGATGTGAGAGTGTCGTTACCGAATGCATGACGAGGCTAGCAATCTATAACTCCTATATAGGAGCTCTCCACTAGCCTTCCTTAAGGAGTTCTCAGGCTTCTGATTGGCTGCTGTACAGTCATATAGTGACATCATCCCCCACCCCGCGCAGCCCCACCACCACCACTCCCGATCCTGCTCCCAGCGCAACAGCCCTCACACCTTCCCGTAGTGCGGCACCTTGAATCCCGCCTGCCGCTACCCTCTCACCTTCCCACTGCGCCACCCCCTTGCCTCTCCAACCGATGCCTCCCTATTTACTGGTAGCATTGCAGTTCCCGTCCACACCGGCGCCAACACCGCCGGCATCCACTCCCTGCCTCACGCTGCTGCCGTCGGAGGCAGCGCGGCCGGGGAGATCCGGCAGCCACAGCCAGGAGGAAAGCAAATGAGGGAGGGAGGGGGCGGCGGAGGCTGGGCCGTCGTCCTCCACCCCGCCCCCAGATGTCGTCGCGCTGGGGTGGCTCACCTCTCCCCACGTCGGGAGGCCACGACACCACACCTGGAGGCCGCGACGGAGATCGGGCTGTGGAGAGGCCCCACCGGGCTGTTGCTCCTTGCTGCACCACGCCGGGCAGGCCGTGCCCAGATGCCGCCACGCCGAAGACGGGCGCCGCGGAGAGGCCACCCGCCACCAGGTCGCTGTTCCCCGTAGCACCACGCCGGGGAGGCCGCAACGCCCAGATGCCGCCGCGCTGGAGACAACGAACGTGTAGAGGCTGCCGTGCCACTGCTCCCAGCGCAAGGGAGGCCGCGTGCCCGCCAGTCCTCTCAGTCACCGCGCTGAAGACGCAAGGAGTCCAGGAACAGCGCGAATTGGAAGATGCCTGTTGACACATATTAACGTATACTTTTACTTGTCAACTAAATATAGAAAAGGGCATAAAATGAATATCAATATAGACTTAGGGGTTTGCTACTAATGAATTCCACAAGTTTTGGTGAATTATATATTTTCAGGGGCTATTCAGAAAAATGCGAAAAGAATGAATTCTAGAAGGCTCCAGAAGACTCCCGAACTCAACCAAAGTGGGCTCCAAGAAAACAAGCGTCTAGAAGGGACAAGAGGCCCACATGCAAAGGCGGGGCCTAGCCCAGGCTGACCGACCCTATGGGGAGGCCGATCGGGCCCCCTGGCCCCGATCAGGCCCTGCTTCGGGAAGGTTCCTCCACCGCCTCCTAGGATCAATCTAAACCACTTGTTTAGGTCGGTTTGATCCTACGGCGCACGGTACCCCCTCAGGACTATATAAGCAGCCCCCTTGACCTCAGGGCAGGCATCCAATTCATTCTAATCCCCAATGCCTACCTGAGATAGAAGCTCTAGATTAGAATTAGAGTTGGAGAGTTGTATCAAGTTGAGAGATTAGAGCCATGGTCTAATTAGATCTAGCTAATCTTGTTTGAGAGGATTAGAGAGCGGTAGAGGCGAAGCTGAAGGAAGGCCCGGACATGTTGGTGTCTCCTATTCATCTTCTTCCTTTGGGATTAGACTCCATTGGAGCCCGATCTTGAAACCTTATGGAAAGGATCAACTTCATATTCAAGTAAGCAACATTTTTATTCTTGTTCTTATGGTTCATAACTCTTTTGAGTACTTTAATTCCTGTAGCTCTTGAGTTAAAGTTGCATGTTTAGTGTAAGCGTGGTGCTTAGACTAGTTAGCTTATGAATGCCTTCTATATTCCGAATCGTGTGGTAGAAGCGGGAAGTGACCTTGTTCCCGTCTGTCCTTTGCAGTCCACCTCCCGTCTATAGAAACCGTAGGACTCCCCCTTATAGAATGTCGGGAGGCTCCCTTTCCTAAGTGTGTCTTCAGGCAATCTCCCCATAAGAACATTAATGCATAGCTTATGCGAGTAAGGACTAGATTATCCTTAAGTTTTCCTTATCTTTCTTTCTGTCAAGTCCTTGATAGCTTCTCAGGGATTAGTCTTATACCTCAGACCATTCTCTCTACCTTTCTCCCTGTGGATTTGATATTTAAAACCCTCTTCCCGGGTGAAGTGCTCACCGGTATCCGTGCGCTTGCGGATTATCCATCATAATATTTCTGTAGGCTTAACAAATACCAACAAGCATTTCTGGCGCCGTTGCCGGGGAGAAACGGTTAAGAGAGAACTCTTGAGTATAACTAATCTTGTACCATACTTTAGTTTAGATTTTATCTTTTTCCTATCTTCTCACCTGTTGCTATCTTTGTGGGATCACTTGGTTCCACTTTTATCTATCTTAAGCTGCACCCTAAAGCGGAAGCTCTGGCCACTAGAAACTTTAGATCTTATCCTTACATCTGGCCATGAGCTATGCCTACGGTTGGTCGAAATGATCATGAAACAATCCTTCTTAGGAGCGACAGACGAAAACTCTAGTCTTCATCTTTGATGGACCAGAACTGAAGAGATGAAGCAAGAAAGAGCCTGGGAAACCATATGTTCTACCTTTAGTGTAGACCTTTACCCCATAGTCCACCGCAGGAGCCAGGATCATATCCTTAATAGGGTAAGGAATCTTTGTATCATTATCCTCTAAGGGTAGTGAATCTTTGGCCCCATCCTACGAATGATTGTGCGCATGACCATCATGCAGTATCTAGAGGAGCTTTTCTTTCTTTTTCTAAGGCAAGGTTTGTCTTTGACAAACTCAGCGGGTGGAACCCTTACACTGGCATTCTTTATGACCACCCAAAGGAACAAAAGAAATCATCATCTAGCCACAAAAGGGAAGTTCTGATAGCTATATCACCATCACTCCAATCCCAAGGCTTAGCTATCAAACCCAAACCATCAATGTCCTGAAAACCTTTAAGGGAAGAAGAAATTCAACCCTTGTAGATGATGAGATTGCGAAGATCGTGAAACTTCAAGCTTCACAAGAGACTTCTGAGCATGCAATTCCCCTAAGGAGATAGTCTCTTAGAAAGCATCCTTTTTGCTACACAAGGACATTGGAGAAACCTCAAGGATAGCATATCTAATCATGCCATAGGAAGAGAGCAAAGCCATCAAGAAGCCATTTCTGTCTCTCTCTTTCAATGTTCGGATTAGATAACTTTTCAAACCCATCTTTAACCTCATCCTTGAGCCCAATGAATCCTCTTGTGCCCTTTTTCCTGCATCCCCTCACGATCCTAAAATTTTATGAAGGATCTAAGGAAGACCAGAAGGAGCACATTACCTGGAGAACATCAATGAGCATGAAAGCTACTTCACAAATGGAACTTTTCCACCTAGTCCATGCTCATTTGAGAAAACTCCTGAATTCAATTGCCATCTCAAATCTTGCCGCACAATAAGATCTCCAACCCCCTTATGCTTCTTTTCTCTACAAATTTAGAAAGGGTGGTTGTCCCAATGGCTTGAAATCTTGAGATTAGCTATGTAAGGGAAACCACTCCACCATCTTGAACCATATTTTGAAGGTTTCCCAAGGATGAGCTTTTTGTCCAAAAACAAGCACGCTAGGGGGAAATTCTATAAGACTTGCATATACCCCTGGGTAGTGAGCATAGAGGTATAGTTATAAAAATATTCCTTCGGGTATTCTTGTCACTAACCATTCCAGGTTTGGAACAAAGAGAACGAAGGATGACAATACAAGGTATGTCCAACCAGTCGTTACGCAACATTGAATCATATGCATAGAAACATCTCTTGTCATATTGCTGTGCTAGCTTGGTTATCTCTACCTTTATTACATGCTCACTCTGTTAAAAAACTGATCATGCTTTACCGTCTCTGTTTGAGTAAATCTCTATATGCCTTCATGTTACCTTTTGTCTACCATAGTAAGCTTTGGTTTGGAAGTACGTTCATACTTCCATTGGCTTTTAAATTATGCGTGGTGCTTAGGTTAAATAGCCTTCCTTAATCTGATTAGGCATGGAGTCTGGTTTGGTTATTGAACTAGAATTGCTTGTGTAGACAATGGTATATTTTCTGGACTAACCCCTGCAGAATAAACTCGGAGACACGTTTGGGAGAGGTCGAGATGAACTCACTAGAGATGGAGCAAGACACGTGAGAGAGAAGAATTCCCTATGAACCAAGAAGAAGAAGAGTGATGCAAACAAGATCCACAATCAGAAGCACTCACTCAAGGAGGAATTCCTGGATGACGGAGGCATAAAGGAAGGAGGCTAATTCCATTAAAGATGATCAAGCCATGCCTCCTCACATGCACCTGTCACTCCACAAGTTGTATACATTCAAGGGAGAGACCACCACAAGATGTCATAGTAACATCATAATAAAGGTAACACCTTGAGGTAAATTGTCATTTCCCTTTTCTCTGGCATCCTAATAAATGAAAAGTCAAACATGCTAGAATTACAGTTTCACATGATCCAATCTTGTTAGCTCAACATGTTGTCTTTTTGTTTGTTTCTAGCATCACTTTCTTGATCACTCTTTATTTTGCTAAAAAAAAAGATTTACGTGCTAGATTCATCTTCTGATCTTGCTACCCTTGTCATAAAATAAATCTATGCTTTATCGTTATCTTGTTCAATGTGCCCAAGGTTAGAGTAGATGAAATTATGGTTCTGTTGGTGTTTTCCACCAACAGAACCCATGCACTTGATCTCTACCTTATCTTTGCAAGCAGAACTCACTTTACGTAAAAAAGGAGAAGTCTTACTTCCCCAAATCCTACAAGTCCACGACCTACAAACATGCACACTAAACAAGACGCTGCCAGCTGCCACTATCCAACCCTCCTTCGAGCAGCTGAATCAGCAAAGGACATGAGCGACGCCATCACCAAGTGGCTATCAAGATCAGATACTCAAGGATGACCGAGCTGATAAAACAAGAAGAACAGTGAGACGTGGAGGGAGTCTGGATGATCAACCCGATCAAATCAGACTATGAGCACCTACTCCCTTCACCACTTCTGCCTAAGATGGATGACCCTGGAATGCCGACCATACACCGCTCCATCAACCAAAGAAGCTTCCAGAGAAGTTGTCCACAACGCGGGAACAGGCATTACTCAATGTCAAAGATGGCGGACCAAGACCACTAACTCTGGGACAATTTTGTGCAAAACATCCCCATCAAGATTCAAGACTGTTCCTGAACACCACAAGACCCAAGAAGAACTAGACGCGGAGACGTTTCCGGAATTCACAAGCCCGGTTGGAATGGAGTTGACAGACAAGGAAGAAATTAAGAAGATTGAAAAGAAGTCCGCTCAACCCTAACCAATCGAACACTCAGTCCATGCTGAGGAGAAAGATCAAAGTACACCTTCGGAAGACCAATCACTACCCGCGTCACCAACTGATCAATCAATGGCCACTACATCTACGCCATGGGAGTAAGTACTCTAAACTCTCGCCGAGAGGTAACTCGGTATTTATCTTTATATTCTGCACTGCATATTTAGATTAGCATGTTTATTTCCCTATACCTGTATTGAAAAAAAATCATAAAAATATTTTCTGTTTTTGCATTCTTTAAAGGCCCCAGGTACTCCGTACCGTGGCGGCATAAAAATAAATAAATAAATAAATTTTCACATGTTTTTTTAGCATCCCTTTTGCATATAAAAATTCACAAAAATACGTGGGCACATGAAGGTCCACACATTTCAGAAAACCCAAAAAGAAGTGGGCACATGAAGGCTCACAACATAATCCTAGAATTTGCTCCTTCGGGTATGTGCGAGACTAATATTTACAGGGAGAATTTAATAAGGACCTGAAGGCAAACAAGTTCCAAGGATGTATCAAGAATCACTTCAAGATCCAGCTTGGGGGAGAGCACCCCCAGTTATCACGATAAGTATAACTATCCTAGGTGTTCAATATTAGCTAGTTATTTGAGTATTAGTTAAAAGTCTTAGTTTGAATAATATGCTAGAGTCTGCTCGTTGGCTTTTCTCTTTAATAATGATCTTGATGATATATGCTTGGAGATGATGAATAGTTGCTCTGCCGTAATTCCTTTTAAAAGTGCTTAGTTTTCAGACCTAGATTCTCCTGAAGCTTAAATGCTTAATTTGCTCTAAACCCAAAACCTGTGCAATTACATGCTTAATCTGAGTCTAGGCTTTGAAAGATGATTCATGAAAAGTTGAGTTCCTATTGATCATTTTCCTAGAGAAGCTTGATTTTTGGATTTATCTTAAAAATTATAAAATTTTATATGATGAGTTCCTGTGTCTATGATCCTTAAGAGCTCATCATACACATCAAGATCATTCCATTCCACCATTTATGCTGCTTCTGACATGGAAGTACGCATTTTCCATCAAGCCATATAGCTCATACAACTCTAGGATATATATCTCTCAATGTTAAAAAGGATTCTGGGGCTACATTCGAAAAAGAAAAAAAAAGAGAAAAAATGAGAGGAAAAAGTGAGAAGAGAGAGGGAGAGAAAAGGACAAGTGTCATAGTAGGTGAGAAGGGCCTACCTCCCTAAAAAAATATATAATTTAGAGATGAATAATGGACACGTGTCCGAGGGCGAGTAGAGCCCACATCTCTAAGGAGAGAGAAAAATGGACAAAAGTCCGGGGCGAGTAGAGCCCACCTCTCCAAGAATGGAAAGCCCAGATCTTAAAAATCTTAGAAAGAGAGATATAGTCCAAGAGCTAGGCTAAAAGGTTTACCACCTTTCACCCTCATCCATTCAACACTATCATCCATACATATCTTGCCAAGTGTGACTCCATGCTTGAGAAGGTCATACACAGGATCTCTGAGTTTTATCTGAAAAATGTGCAAAACCCCAGGATGATAGCTGATCAAAGAATTTGAGATATACTGCTTGACTTGATTGTTTTGTCTTTTATTTGCTCAAGATTTATGAAAAGGCTATGCTTAAAGGTTGAAGGTAAGAGAGAGCAATCTTGTTGAGGAGAATTGGTTTTTGAAAACCATAGTACTTTTGAGGTGTGAAAGCGTTGCAGCAACTCCTGATCCTACTACATCATATCTTTGCTAGGGACTAGCAAAGGGTAAGCTTGGGGGAGTTTGTTGACACATATTAACGTATACTTTTACTTGTCAACTAAATATAGAAAAGGGCATAAAATGAATATCAATATAGACTTAGGGGTTTGCTACTAATGAATTCCACGAGTTTTGGTGAATTATATATTTTCAGGGACTATTCAGGAAAATGCGAAAAGAATGAATTCTAGAAGGCTCCAGAAGACTCCCGAACTCAACCGAAGTGGGCTCCAAGAAAATATGCATCTAGAAGGGACAAGAGGCCCACACACGAAGGCAGGGTCCAGCCGGGGCCCAGCCCAGGCCGACCGGCCCTGTGGGGAGGCCGATCGGGCCCCCTGGCCCCAATCAGGCCCTGCTTCGGGAAGGTTCCTCCACCGCCTCCTAGGATCAATCTAAACCACTTGTTTAGGTCGGTTTGATCCTACGGCGCATGGTACCCCCTCAGGACTATATAAGCAGCCCCCCTGACCCCAGGGCAGGCATCCAATTCATTCTAATCCCCAATGCCTACCTGAGATAGAAGCTCTAGATTAGAATTAGAGTTGGAGAGTTGTATCAAGTTGAGAGATTAGAGCCATGGTCTAATTAGATCTAGCTAATCTTGTTCGAGAGGATTAGGGAGCGGTAGAGGCGAAGCTGAAGGAAGGCCCGGACATATCGGTGTCTCCTATTCATCTTCTTCCTCTGGGATCAGACTCCATTGGAGCCCGATCTTGAAACCTTATGGAAAGGATCAACTTCATATTCAAGTAAGCAACATTGTTATTCTTGTTCTTATGGTTCATAACTCTTTTGAGTACTTTAATTCCTGTAGCTCTTGAGTTAAAGTTGCATGTTTAGTATAAGCGTGGTGCTTAGACTAGCTAGCTTATGAATGCCTTCTATTTTCCGGATCGTGTGGTAGAAGCGGGAAGTGACCTTGTTCCCGTCTGTCCTTTGCATTCTTTAAAGGCCCCAGGTACTCCGTACCGTGGCGGCATAAAAATAAATAAATAAATAAATTTTCACATGTTTTGTTTTAGCATTCCTTTTGCATATAAAAATTCACAAAAATACGTGGGCACATGAAGGTTCACACATTTCAGAAAACCCAAAAAGAAGTGGGCACATGAAGGCTCACAACATAATCCTAGAATTTGCTCCTTCGGGTATGTGCGAGACTAATATTTACAGGGAGAATTTAATAAGGACCTGAAGGCAAACAAGTTCCAAGGATGAATCAAGAATCACTTCAAGATCCAGCTTGGGGGAGAGCACCCCCAGTTATCACGATAAGTATCACTATCCTAGGTGTTTAATATTAGCTAGTTATTTGAGTATTAGTTAAAAGTCTTAGTTTGAATAATATGCTAGAGTCTGCTAGTTGGCTTTTCTCTTTAATAATGATCTTGATGATATATGCTTGGAGATGATGAATAGTTGCTCCGCCGTAATTCCTTTTAAAAGTGCTTAGTTTTCAGACCTAGATTCTCCTGAAGCTTAAATGCTTCATTTGCTCTAAACCCAAAACCTGTGCAAGTACATGCTTAATCTGAGTCTAGGCTTTGAAAGATGATTCATGAAAAGTTGAGTTCCTGTTGATCATTTTCCTAGAGAAGCTTGATTCTTGGATTTATCTTAAAAATTATAAAATTTTATATGATGAGTTCCTGTGTCTATGATCCTTAAGAGCTTGTCATACACATCAAGATCATTCCATTCCACCATTTATGCTGCTTCTGACATGGAAGTACGCATTTTCTATCAAGCCATATAGCTCATACAACGCTAGGATATATATCTCTCAATGTTAAAAAGGATTCTGGGGCTACATTCGAAAAAGAAAAAAAAGAGAAAAAAAAGAGAGGAAAAAGTGAGAAGAGAGAGGGAGAGAAAAGGACAAGTGTCATACTAGGCGAGAAGGGCGTACCTCCCTAAAAAAATATATAATTTAGAGATGAATAATAGACATGTGTCCGAGGGCGAGTAGAGCCCACATCTCTAAGGAGAGAGAAAAATGGACAAAAGTCCGGGGCGAGTAGAGCCCACCTCTCCAAGAATGGAAAGCCCAGATCTTAAAAATCTTAGAAAGAGAGATATAGTCCAAGAGCTAGGCTAAAAGGTTTACCACCTTTCACCCTCATCCATTCAACACTATCATCTATACATATCTTGCCAAGTGTGACTCCATGCTTGAGAAGGTCATACACATGATCTCTGAGTTTTATCTGAAAAATGTGCAAAACCCCAGGATGATAGCTGATCAAAGAATTTGAGATATACTGCTTGACTTGATTGTTTTGTCTTTTATTTGCTCAAGATTTATGAAAAGGCTATGCTTAAAGGTTGAAGGTAAGAGAGAGCAATCTTGTTGAGGAGAATTGGTTTTTGAAAACCATAGTACTTTTGAGGTGTGAAAGCGTTGCAGCAACTCCTGATCCTACTACATCATATCTTTGCTAGGGACTAGCAAAGGGTAAGCTTGGGGGAGTTTGTTGACACATATTAACGTATACTTTTACTTGTCAACTAAATATAGAAAAGGGCATAAAATGAATATCAATATAGACTTAGGGGTTTGCTACTAATGAATTCCACGAGTTTTGGTGAATTATATATTTTCAGGGACTATTCAGGAAAATGCGAAAAGAATGAACTCTGGAAGGCTCCAGAAGACTCCCGAACTCAACCGAAGTGGGCTCCAAGAAAATATGCATCTAGAAGGGACAAGAGGCCCACACGCGAAGGCGGGGCCCAGCCGGGGCCCAGCCCAGGCCGACCGGCCCTGTGGGGTGGCTCATCAGGCCCCCCTGGCCCCGATTAGGCCCTGCTTCGGGAAGGTTCCTCCACCACCTCCTAGGATCAATCTAAACCACTTGTTTAGGTCAGTTTGATCCTACGGCTCATGGTACCCCCTCAGGACTATATAAGCAGCCCCCCTGACCCCAGGGCAGGCATCCAATTCATTCTAATCCCTAATGCCTACCTGAGATAGAAGCTCTAGATTAGAATTAGAGTTGGAGAGTTGTATCAAGTTGAGAGATTAGAGCCATGGTCTAATTAGATCTAGCTAATCTTGTTCGACAGGATTAGAGAGCGGTAGAGGCGAAGCCGAAGGAAGGCCCGGACATGTCGGTGTCTCCTATTCATCTTCTTCCTCTGGGATCAGACTCCATTGGAGCCCGATCTTGAAACCTTATGGAAAGGATCAACTTCATATTCAAGTAAGCAACATTGTTATTCTTGTTCTTATGGTTCATAACTCTTTTGATTACTTTAATTCCTGTAGCTCTTGAGTTAAAGTTGCATGTTTAGTGTAAGCGTGGTGCTTAGACTAGCTAGCTTATGAATGCCTTCTATTTTCCGGATCGTGTGGTAGAAGCGGGAAGTGACCTTGTTCCCGTCTGTCCTTTGCAGTCCACCTCTCGTCTATAGAAACCGTAGGACTCCTCCTTATAGAATGTCGGGAGGCTCCCTTTCCTAAGTGTGTCTTCAGGCAATCTCCCCATAAGAACATTAATGCATAGCTTATGCGAGTAAGGACTAGATTATCCTTAAGTTTTCCTTATCTCTCTTTCTGTCAAGTCCTTGATAGCTTCTCAGGGATTAGTCTTATACCTCAGACCATTCTCTCTACCTTTCTCCCTGTGGATTCGATATTTAAAACCCTCTTCCCGGGTGAAGTGCTCACCGGTATCCGTGCACTTGCGGATTATCCATCATAATATTTCTGCAGGCTTAACAAATACCAACAATGCCGTAATGATGGAGATGAGAGCGACGGGTGGAGGTCAGTGTATACTCGAGTTGTTCGTACTAGGTTGAATGTTTGACGTATGTTGATTTTTATAGTGCATAACGTACACCTATTTTCGATTTTGGTTTCCTATTATGGTATATGAGTGAATCTCCAACTTTATTAGTATTTTTAAGTCTTCATTATGTTAGTTTGCGATGCAATCATCTTCATTTTTTTAGAAATTCACTTGACCAATTCCCCGGGAATGTTCCGCCATTAGCGAAGAGATCCTACAATATTGTTTAACAACATTATCAAAACAATGTACTCAGTACTCCTGATGGAAAAGAGCTTAGTAGCTCGGCAGGCTGGACTGCCAGAAGCGCGTTAATACTCGCCTCATACAAAGAGCTGGCCAGCGCATTAGCATCCCCTAATGGGAAGGAAAGGTGGAAAACCTTAACGCGATGTCTAGATAGACATTAATGCGAACTAGGAGATGCACTATTAAAATCATTGCATTTTCTTAATTCCCGCAGCAACGCGCGGGTGAGGTTCCCCTAGTAAAAGATAAACACAAGGACATGATCATTGCTCGAAATTAAAACTTCCAAGAGAGAAGGATCCTAGCCCAAGTCATTATGCTAACCGCACTTATGGTGGAGCGAATATTAAATTGGCTTTGTATAGGATTTTTCTTAGTCTCTCAACTTGGAAAAAGAGAATTCGCTAACCTTTATTACAAGGGTTTTTCATATAATTTTCAGAATTAAACTCCTCCAACATTAGCATCAAACTTAGCACAACCGAAACGAAGTTCTAGATCAAAGTATGATGCGGGTACTTTTAAAGGTAAAAACTCCACTAAGCACCATGATAAACGTTTCAAACCAATCGCTCATGCTTATATATCAAAAATTAAAGACAAACATACAAGTAAAGAGAGAAAAGCATTGCAAGAGACAAAATTTTTAAAAGATACTTTTTGTTTGATTTTCTTGACTCAAACACTAAATTTAAGACACTTTAAACTTGAAGAAAAATTAAAAAGCACACCTAAAACTTTAAGACTTTCAAACTCTCGCAAAATCTAAACCAAACCGAACTAAACTTACTAAAGCAAAAGGATCTAGCTAGCTAGCTCTCCCCCACGCTAAAACCATACGACGTCCTCGTCATATCTTACAAAAATCCTAAGGGGGGAAAACCCTACTTTCTAGTGGAATTTTCCACAGCTCTTGCACCACTTGTTCTTCATGTTGCCAACCATTCCAAACAACTTCTACACGTTCCGATTGAGGAAGTTGTAGTCGTCCTCAACCACTCGTTCCAAGTCCTCCATACGTTGCCTCATCGCCTCCATAGCCTGGAAACACTCCTCGACCGATGCGTAGAGATCCGAGATGGAGTGACGGCAAGCCGCACAACATAACAGATGCATCCCGAAAGGGCCTTCGTCGTCGGGGTCATCGCCGTTGTCGCCGTCGCCGGGATCTCCGCCACCGTTAGGACCTTCGGGAGTCTTCTCTTTAGGCACCTCTTCCCAATAGAAGAGGTCGTTGTCGTCCCTTTCGGCGGCTGCCCACAAGCTCGGGCTACGGTCGTCAGAGTAGTCACTCCCCCCGTAATCTTTTGGCTCGGGTGACACCTCCTTGTAGTCTTTTCTCTTCATGCCTCAGATTCGCTCCGATCTACAGATGGGAGTAGAGACCCTCTCCTCCTTGACGTGGTGGCGAGATGCGATTGGCCCGGTCGGGACACGCCCTCCGCAACGGAAGCGGGCGGTCCTCTTGATCTCTATTGATGGCTTGAGTTCGCATCACTTCACCTCCTCTGGCTTCAAAGGCTTCTCGGCGCTTAGCTTGATCTCCATGCTCCTTGGGGACGTCATGGCTGCTGATTGGGTGCAAAAGGATGTGAATTGGGATGGATTCCCAAGCTCCAACCTCGTCCCTTTAAATAGTCCGGGAAGGAATGCCCTAGAACCCATCTTTTCCTTTTTCTTGACTTCCCTAGAATTTTCTGACCAAACAAAGAAGTCAAATACGCACGTCCCAGAGAAAACTGGGGGTGAACCACCATCCAGGCCCCGTGGGCCGATCGGACCGGGCCGGCCGGCCTGCCCTGTTTCACGGGCCGGTTCAGTCCAGTTTTTTGTGTGCCCCACTATTTTTTAGTTGCTAGCCCATGTGGGAAAGTTGGCCTGGTAAAACTTCGCGAGAAACTCTAGAAAAATAAAAGAAGAGCTATTTACAAAATGCTCACCTTGTTTTACGTCCTAGGTTTGACGTTCGGGCTCATCCTCCATGATGAAAATATCAATATGGTGAAGGGGCACAACGTCGGGTTCGTAATAAACCTTAAGCCGTTGACCATTCACCATGAATTGATCACCTTTCGTATCCATGATGGTAACCGCTCCATTGGAGTGCACCGAATGAACAATGTAAGGTCCATCCCACTTGCTTTGCAATTTCCCCTTTCCGAAGGTTTTGAATCTCGAATTATAGAGGAGGACCTTATCTCCTTCTTTAAACTCCTTCTTCTTTAGTCTTTTGTCATACCACCTTTTGATTCTTTCTTTGTATATGCTTGCATTTTCATAAGCTTTCAACCTCATCTCCTCTAGCTCACTTATTTGGATTCTCCGTTTTACTACCGTGGCATCTAGATCGAGGTTCATCTCTTTTCTAGCCCAATAGGCTTTGTGCTCTAGCTCAACCGGAAGGTGACAAGCTTTGCCATAAACAAATTGATATGGGGTCATACCTATCGGTGTCTTGAACGCCGTTCGATATGCCCACAAAGCTCTATCCAACTTCTTTGACCAATCCTTGCCTCCCTTCTCTATAGTCGTATTAAGGATGCTCTTTAGTTGCCTATTCGATGTTTCCGCTTGTCCGTTGGTTTGTGGGTGATAAGCCGTAGAGACTCTATGTTCAATCCCTAACTTGGACAAGCACTTCTTAAAGTTCTTCCCGGTGAAGTGAGTTCCTCCATCGCTTATCAAAATTCTCGGAGTACCAAAGCGAGGGAAAATCACACTCTTGATCATTGCAATGGATTCTTCCGTGGAAGCTTTACGACATGGCATGGCCTCTACCCACTTGGACACATAATCAACCATGACTAGGATGTGCTCAAATCCATGTGAGTTTTTGAAAGGCCCCATGAAGTCAATTCCCCAAACATCGAATAAATCGATTTGTAGATTATAATTCAAGGGCATGGCATTCCTTTGAGAAATGTTTCCGGTTCTTTGGCATTCGGGGCATGATGCAACATATCTTTTAGTATCTTCATGCATCTCCGGCCAAAAGAATCTGCTGGACCACACTTTTGCTTGGGTCCGAAAATGACTATAGTGTCCACCGTACTCCGCCGAGTGACACTTTCTCAAAATTTCTTGCCTCTCTTCTCTTGGTAGACATCTTCTCATAACTCCATCATTCCCAAGTTTGAAGAGATAAGGTGAATCCCAAAAATATTTCCGACTTTCGAAGATTATCCTCCTTTGAGTGTTTTTATCTAAGTGATCAAGAGGCATTCTCCAAATTGCTCGAATGATATCGATCATCAACGTATCCTTGTCGAGTATTCGGTAGAGGTGGTCATATCTCATCTTATCCTCTATGGGCTCTTTGTCATCTTGTCCACGGTTCATCCTAGACAAATGATCGGCCACAACATTTTCCACCCCCTTTTTATCACAAATTTCAACATCGAACTCTTGGAGAAGAAGGATCCAACGAATCAATCTTGGTTTAGCATCCTTCTTAGCCAAAAGATACTTGATGGCCGCGTGATCGGTGTAAACAATGACTTTCGAGTTCACGATGTAAGATCTAAATTTTTCGAAAGCAAACACCACTGCTAGCAACTCTTTTTCCGTAGTGGCATAATTTAATTGTGCCTCACTAAGAGTTTTACTAGCGTAGTATATGGTGTGAACTCGGCCTTCCCTTCTTTGACCTAAAACCGCCCCTACAGCGTAGTCACTTGCATCGCACATGATCTCGAAAGGTTGGCTCCAATCCGGAGGTTGAATGATAGGAGCACTTACTAAAGCATTTTTCAAGGTCCGGAATGCCGCTAAGCACTTCTCATCAAAGTCAAAAGCCACATCCTTTTGAAGAAGTTGTGTTAAAGGCTTAGTGATCTTTGAGAAGTCCTTAATAAATCTTCTATAGAATCCGGCATGGCCTAGAAAGCTCCTTAAAGATTTAACATCTGTTGGAGGTGGGAGTTGCTCAATCGTCTCCACCTTAGATTTGTCCACTTCAATTCCTCTCTCGGATATAACATGTCCGAGCACTATGCCTTGCTTTACCATGAAGTGACACTTTTCCCAATTTAGCACTAGATCGACCTCTGCACACCTCGTGAGAACCTTATCTAAGTTTGCCAAGCAATCTGCGAATGTTTTCCCATAAATGGAGAAATCATCCATGAACACCTCGAGAATTTCCTCGATAAATTCCGAGAATACTGCCATCATGCAACGTTGAAAAGAGGCCGGAGCGTTGCATGAACCGAAGGGCATCCTTCTATATGCAAACGTTCCATAAGGGCAAGTAAATGTTGTCTTGTGTTGATCATCCGGGTGAATGGGAATTTACATGAACCCCGAGTACCCATCGAGAAAGCAGAAATAAGCGTGGTTTGCTAATCTCTCGAGCATCTCGTCAATGAACGGTAAGGGGAAGTGATCTTTCTTCGTTGCTTTGTTTAGCTTTCGATAATTGATACACATTCACCACCCGGTCACGGTTCTTTGCGGTATTAATTCGTTCTTCTCATTCTTCACCACGGTTAAACCTCCTTTCTTCGGCACACAATGTACCGGGCTCACCCACTCACTATGCGGTACCGGGTAGATGATTCCGGCATCAAGTAGCTTGATAACCTCCTTCTTTACTACCTCTCGCATGTCATGGGTTAGCCTCCTTTGATGGTCCACTATGGGCTTGCATTGGTCTTCCATAGGTATACGATGAGTGCAAAAGGCTGGGCTAAGTCCTTTGAGATCATTGATTGAATATCCAATCACCTTCTTATGTTTTTTCAATAAATTCAGCAACTTCTCATTTTCTTCGGGACTCAACTCGTCGCTCACAATGATTGGATAGGTCTTGTCTGGGCCAAAAAATTAGTACTTTAATCCTTTGGGCAAAGGTTTGAGATCCACCTCGGGCACTTGTGGCTCTTCGGGTTTAGTGTCTCCTATGTCTTCGAATTTTTCTTCCTCCACACTTCCATCTTGTGGTTCTAATCCCTTCGTTGCTTCCTCTAGTTCCTCGTCTTGTTGATCATTGGATTGATTCTCCATCGCTCTTTGCAGTGGGTCTCTAAGGGTTTCAACAAAACAAAGACTACCTACCTCCTCTATTTCTTCATCTTCGGAAGGAAAGGTGAAAGATGACTAGAAGCGCGAAGAAAATTATATGAGTACTTGTTTCCATTAAGATTTATTGTTACTTTGCCTTCTCCGGCATCCAACACGACATCAACCAACTTAAGGAAAGGTCTACCTAGGATTATGTGATCATGATTATTATAGTAAGCATCTATGACAAAGAAATCGGTTGGTATGCACTTTCCAGAGATGATTACATTAATGTTGCAAGCAATACCTAGAGGTTTAATAGTTCTACCATCTCCCATGATTAGTTTTGTTGAAGTTGGAGCTAAGTCTAGGTTGTGGTCTTGAACTTTATCATAAATTTTGGAGGATAAGACACTTACTTGGGCTCCGATGTCGCATAAAGCTTTGCATTGAATTCCGTTGATCTCGCAACTCAAGTGTGGTGTCATCTTCTCCTCTTGGTCAGATCCTATTGCATAAACTTCAGCGAGGCGAGCGTATGGTGATGCTTCGGGCTTGATCCCCATGATTCTTTTCACCTCAGCTATGTGATCCGGATCCACTTCATCATCACTAAAGAGCTTTCAAAAGATCTCACCAGTGGTTTCAAGATCGTACGAATACTCCGCTTGCTTTTCCGGTGGGAAATCCGCTTCCAATGCTCTCGCCATCCCCTTTTGGTTAGGAAACGGTCTTCTCTTGTCGAATACTTCTCCGTAATCAATTGGAACCCAATCCATATGCTCGAACTCCCTTAATGGCTTCGCGCTTGACATACTCCTCTTGTTTGTTTCATTTGACTCGGCGAAGTCAACGCTTGTGGTAGTTCTTGTCTCGGTGTGTACTCCTTCAAGCTTTTCCAGGATCGGCTCCTCTTTCTTGTCTTCCGGGGTTGCCTTTTTGGAAATTTCAGCACACGTCTTCATCCTTGAATCATGTTCCGGCTCTCCCGAAAGTCTTGTTTTCCAATCTCTTCGCATGGCCGCCGCTTTGCTAATCTTTTGTAAAAGTTGAGCGGCGTCCGTGAGTGTTTTCTCCATGAGATCCCCACCTGCACACATTTGAACATGTTCCATGCAACTAGGGGTTAGGGAAAAGAGAAATGTATGCAAGAGTAGGTCACTGGAGAAGCCGAGTCTTTGTCCTTGTTCAATCAACTCATTAAATCTATTCCAAGCTTGGTCTATCCCTTCCTCTTCTCCTTGCGTGAAGGTGATCACTTGTCTCCTTAGATGTTGAACCTTGCTTATTGGAAAAAACTTCTCGCAAAATCTCTTCGTCAACTTGTTCCAATTTCCTTCAACTTCAAAGGACTCAAACGAGTACCACTTCTTTGCTTCGCCGACAAGTGGGTAGGGAAAGAGGTTCCACTTGAACCATTCATCGGGAACTCCTTCTTGATGCACCGTGTTGCATAGCGTCGTGAAATGCCTTATGTGTCTATACGGGTTCTCCGTTTCCATCCCTTCGAATGGGGTTGTCGCCGCCATCTTGATGATCCTAGCTTTGATTTCATACTTGGTCGCTTCGAGCTTCGAATCCGACTCTTGTACCTTTATGTCTTCACATCGAGGACTAGCGTAATCCCTTAGCGATTTCTCTGATTCTTCCACGGGGTGGTTGGCGAACGCCATCTAGACAACAAGATAGAAAAACAAAAACAAAAGAAAATGGTTTTCTAGGTAATAGGGGTTAGATGTTAGCAATAAATGATAAACAAAAACTAAAACAAAATTAGATGCAAAACCAAACGATGTAAACTGGCTTGCTCCCCCGCAACGGCGCCAGAAAAAAGGGCTTGTTGACAGATAAAACTCGTATCCACCTACGATCCGCAAGCGTACAGACCTACACCTTTTTCACCACGGGGATTCCCTAGGTTCTTGTCAATCCGTGGAGCAAGGGGATTATAAGCGTTTGATCTTGCACTACGAACTAGCTTATCCAAACCCTAATCTATGGTTAATCTAGCGAACTACTACGCTACACTAGAGAGAACGATTAAATTGACAAGATATATAAAAGACACTTGCCCAAGGGTCTACGATACTTGAACATGCAATCGCTTAAGATATGAAAACCGATCTAATCTACCGGGGGTTGTGTTGACGGTGTATATTCGTATTAAACTTCAATTGGACTTGCAAGCAGACAAGTCCTCCGTTGTAGTCAAGGGACCCTTCTTCCCTCAAGTGTGAACCCAAGGTATCGAATCCGTGGAACAAATGTGCGATGCAAGAATCAATCTAATAAAGCCGAGAACTTTGATTTTCAAAGGAGAATCTTATGCATCTAATCTAGAGAGCATCACAAAAACGAATCTAATCTATGAAAACCGGAGGTAGCAAGAGATAGAGGGGGATAGATAAACCAATCTAGAGAGATTGGATCAAGCCTTCATTGAAGTTCTGAGCAAAGAAGAAGTAAACAAGTTCAATCTCATAAAAAGCATCTTTAAATCACGGTTTCCCGTCCGACTCCGAAAACGCCCACCTTTTGGAGCCACCGTTCTGTCACAACGCACCCCTATTCGTGCGGGTTAGTCTTGGGCGAGTCCAAAGACAAGTTGAAATCTCACGGAAGGTCAGGCATGCACCTCTAGCCACCACGGCTACAAGAACACCCTCGATGATCTATCTCGAGAATAGATCTTAACATACGAAAAGCCGATTGAAATCAAAGTCGTAGGAGAAACACTCGATCGCTAGAAATCAGATTGCAACTTGATAATTCAACATAATACATGATACATGAATCAAGATCACCACTGGGATCCTACCTTGATTTTGCTTCTAGCTCTGGGAACTCCGACGTGGTCTTCCTTGCAAGGTTCCCACGCCGGCTAGGGAGATCCTAGTCAACTACCTCGACCCTCTCCTCTCCAAGATGGTGTCCCTCTCTTCTCTGCTCCTCGGCGGCGGATGGCGAATGAGTTTATGCATGGCGCCTGGCCTCGGGGCTATACATAGCCTGAATGGCGGCTAGGTCAAAGGGGGGCCGAATGGGCCTCGAAGTGGGCTGGGCCGGCCGGCCTGAGCCGGCCGGCCCAGCCCGCGGCCTTCTTTGCCCGGTGTTGCTTCCCGAGTCTTCTAGAGTCTTCCCCCAACTGCATGTGGGCCCTTGTCGTCAGTTTCTCTTCGGATTAGATGAAGCTCCTTGTCCCGCAAGATTCGGCAATTTTCTGACTGGGTCCTCAGAGTTTTCCATCTTCTCGGGTTTGGTCCTTGGGCTTCTTGGAGTCATGTTTACTTCATTGCTTGACTTGTACCGGGCTTCAAGGTCTTGTCATGAGGTGCTTAATGAACTTATCCTGGAAGTCTTGCTTTCAACACTAAAATCCTGCATAAACACTAAACTCTAAAACCGACATGCACAAACAAACTTGTTATACCAAGGGGGTTAGTACCAATGGATAAGATATAAAATTCATGCCAACACCGAAGGTAAACTCATGGCTAGGTTGACGGAATTTCGCCGTCAACATCTCCCCCATGGTTAAACCTTGCTCGTCCTCGAGTAAGCCTTCGATGGATATCATCGTTGCCCTTCATTGTTTAAACCTTGCACTTGATCATACACGAGAAAACATAATGCTCTCAAAAGTTTAGTTCGTTAAAGTTTCATAATGTACTAGCCTTCATCCCTACGGAGGATAGATTATTAATTAAGCTTATCCCACAAGTATTAACATGCTCCCAAAATTCAAATAGATCTCAGAAATTTTGAAATAAAGAACGAGATGAAAAAGAGCTAAACCAAGTTCACAAATTTAAACCATCTTGCATCTTGCTCATGAACTCTCATCTCATCTTGTCTCTCAAGCCTATTTATTCTACTCCTTTCCCTCTCATAACATTCATATAAGTGGTAGGCTTTATATGGAGCTTTTTGGGAAAGTTTATTCCTACCAAGATTTTATAAATGAGATGTTGTCAAAACAAGACAAGCTTCTAATGGTCTTACCGAGACTCGTCAAAAAGGTCATTAGAAAATAATGTTATATCAAGGAGGGGGAGAGAAAAATACACACACTTGAGATAGGTGGACATGTGCAAATGGCAAAGAGTGATCCCGAGGCACAAAAGAAGTCCTCGTTATCGGATTGCACATGGTTGGAAAAATGAGTTTGGATCTTTTAATCTTGAAACCTTGAAATTCCTAATGCACTTTAGAGAACCGGGGAGTTCACTTTATTTTATTTTTACACATACTCATATTTTTTTTCTTTATATAGGTATATATTTTTTTTCTTTATACCCATCATCATTTTTTTTCTTTTTCTTTCTCTTTCTTTCTTTCTCTCTCTTTTTTTTATTTGGTCCCCTTGAACTCTAAAATTGCATTGTACCTACCTCCTCCCCCATGCTTAGACGTTTGCTCGTCCTCGAGCAAAGAGGTGATAGAGATAAGGTAGGTACTAGAAATATTTTTCCTTTGGAGAGATACTTGAGATCTTCAATCTTGGCACCATCTTGCGATCTTCCTTGAATTGATGATCCATACTCAATGATAGGTTGTGGTCAAGGAGGTAAACACAAAAGATGATATTTGGTTTTAAGGATGGATATCCGGCGAGGTTTGTGAGATCTCCGGTGTGGGGATACACAATGCACGGATAAAAAGGTTAGCAAAAAGATAGATACGCAAAAACGGAATGACCAGCTTCTTAGTCTCGGGCCAGAGAAATCATGGCCTGAAATAACTCACCCAAAAATAAATCTTGTACACTACGGTTTATGCACTCAAGTATTTATATGGCTCTGGATAGGTAGAGCAACACACAAGTGATATTTATGACAAGGTTAGCATTACTTTTTAAGAGCAAAAACAAATCATCTTTAATCCATCTAAAATTTGAGAGCACATAAAACACTATGGGTCTTTATTTTTATCATAACGTCCGCTAAAGATTAAGCTAGCATTTAGATAATTTCAGATTTGCATTTTAAGAGAGCATAAGCTTAATCATGCATAAAACAAATACAAAGATAAACAAAGCGGCAATTATAATCATATATCATCATGGCATAAACTTTGTAACTTCAACAAGGTGGTGACTTTATTCATGATGAAAATAAAAACTAACACACATGCTGAAAATTAAAGTAAAAACTGAAAATACTACGCATACATAGGCGTACACAAGCTGAAAATTAAAGAAAAAGGGAAAAGGAAAGAAAACTAAAGCTCCTCCTCTCTCTAATCTTCCGCCGGTGGTTGGTATTGATAATCTTGATGGTTATACCCTTGCTCATAATAGGATTGAACTTCCCCTCCTATGAATTGTTCTGGCGGTGCTAGGTGAAGGCGTCCAAGCTCATAAGCAATGTTTGCATTGCCTTCACCCAATTGAGCCGCATTAGCTTGGATGGCTGCAATGTTTTGCATGTTCCTTGCAGCATATCCTCCAATAATGGTCACACTTTGTTGTGGTTGAGGAAATTGTGCATAAGGCTCTGCAAAGGCTACGTTGGGCACCACATAATTTGGTGGGGGCATGGCTGCACCACTCCCCCATGCTTGCATTGGTGGACCACCGTAGTAACTTGGCGGCGTTGGAATTCCTCCATATGGTGGCACATAATTTTGTTGTGCACCTCCTTCTTGTGCCGCGGAAGATTCTTCTTCTACAATCCTTCCTCTTTTATTTTTCCTTGCCGGCACAAGAAGTCCTTCCTCTAACCAATCTTCCTTCCCTTGAATAAAAAGTCTTAGTCTTGCATCCGGAAGAGGTAAGTTCACTTTTGCCACTTTGAAGCCTCCTCTCTCATCTCCACTTATATACTTCCCTTGCTTCATATATTCAAATCCAAGAGAGGTCCCGGGTAGAAGATGCTCGGGGTTCCTTGGAATACCCGGCCTTAAAGAGATAGCCAACATGGAGAGGTAGCACCCCGAACCAATATCTCCCGAACCTGATGTTGCTTCACAACACCACCGGTTGATCATGAGGTAAGAGGGGTCTATTGGCTGCCTGGCAATCAAAGCCGAGTAAAGCCAATTTAACTCCGTGTTGGTCACCTTTGTTTCCCTCATTCTCCCCAAAATCCTTTTGCTCATCCATGAGTGAAACACTTGGATGATGGGGTTCCGGATAGAATTTCTTTGTTGGTGGGCTTCTCCCGAGATCATATTCCAAAAACCGTCCAACATGCCTTCTGGCACGTCTACTTTTTCCGGAGCTCCCTTTTGAAAACCAAGTAACTCCCTAATATGTTCATAGGGAACCACTTGTTGAATTCCCTCCAACTGGAATGAGAGACTCGGCACCCCCTCATCAAGGATAGGCGCCATGGTCATAAGAATTTCCAAGGCAAATTCCTTGTGGGTGTTTGCCGACACCCCGTTGGAGAATTGCACCCATCCTAGGTGTCCCAACATGTAATAAATATCCATGCCGAAACGCAATAGGTTGAGAGCTTGGTCGTCGAAGTCGACGTTTGCTACAAGCCTCTTCTCAAGGCGAGCGAGCTTTTTCTCCTCCTCCTCCGACATGATGATAAATCCATATGCGGAGTACCGCGGAGCATACGGAGGTGGAGCGGATGATCGTGTTGAACGACGAGGTGGGACGGGCGGCTCCTCCATACGTCCTTGAGGTTCGGTGAACCTCATAGATGAGCTTCTTGTGGCCCTCATGCCACCGAGGAGAAGAGTGTCGTTCCTCCTCGGCGGTGCCGTGTCCTCCTCCATACTCCGAGGAGACTCGGAAACTGATTGCCTCCTAGAAGATGTCGTCAAAGATGGCTTGGATGATGACGACCCCTTCTTCTTGGTAAAAAGGCTTGTGGTTTTCTTCCACATATTTTTTGCACTCTCCTCTCTAATATAATCCCGGGGTTTCAACCGGTAACAAGGCACACAAAATTTATTTCGGAGTATGGACTTTGAGTGGAATTAGGATGTGTTTTGTTGGGCGAAACAAACTTGGGATGGATGGCTAAGTCTAAGGTGGTTCTGGACTACAAATTCGAGCACACAAACAGAGAGCTGGATGAGCAGCTTACCTGCCGAAGGGGAGCACCGAGGGTGCTTAAATAGGAAGAGGCCGGCCGGCCTGGGCCGACCGGCCTGGGTGGCCTCGTGCCCTCCCTGGCTCCGGTTTCTTCCAGCACACTCATCTTCACTTTGTGACCTTTGTGCCCGCGTGCTCCACGGGTTGCACCGCCCAAACTCTCTCATCCACTCCTTTGCTTGCATTATTGGTCCTTCCACTTGATGTCTTTGCTTTGAGTCATGTCCATGCTCCTTTGCCTCACATGCCTCCATGATTTTTCTGCAAAACATGGCCTTGCTGCCCTCCCATGCTTGTCCTTTGCATGTGGCTTTGATGAAAGTTGTTGGAAGAGCATCCCGTGATGCATCATGGTGCATGCATGATTTGTTTAACTAGATTGCCTCCCTCTAAGCATGTCTTAAGGCTAAGCACCCCTCTAATTTCGAAAATTAAAAATAAACTCAGAGCTATAAATGAGCTTGAGCATAAATTTAGAGAAGTTTTTAAAGCATTAAAAACAAATGTAAGTCAAAAATATTTTCTGACTACTTTTATGTCGGTCTCACCGGTATTGTTTGCCTTCATTAGTTGAGAGCAAACTTTTCCCGGCTTGATCATGGGGGCACAGGTTTAGGTTCTATTTTTGGCTAAATGAGAGAGATTTTGAATGAAATAAAATTAAGTGAGGCTTAGAAAAATTCTAATCTTAAAGAAACCAAGGATATAGATTTTTAAACCAACCGAAAGTCAAGTTTCTAGGTTCACGCGAGTCCTACCACGTGCTGAAATTTAAATAACATCTAGGTACAAGTCGTGGCTCTACTCGTGTGTTTTTAGCATGTAAAACAAGTCAACCATAACATCATAAAGAGGATGAGAGGTTGAGATAGGTTCTGAATTTATTTGGTTTTGGTTTCTTGAAAAGAAGCAAATAACACATAGGATGGTTCATGTAAAGGGTTTATGATCCAAACAAAATATCCAAGCAAGAATTATGTCTCTAATATTGTTCAACCACTCTAAGTCTAATGTCTTGCGTAGTAAATTTCAAAACTAACTTACTTGAAAAGACTCGAAAAATCTTGAATCGGGTTGTCCTCCCGGTAGCTTATTCTTGACTCGACGAAACGGGCTGCCTCCCGCCTAGCGCTTCGTTTATAGTCCATGGCTAGACTTCTTCACTTGATTACTTCGGATCAACGCTCTTTGCAGGTGTTGCAATCTTGGGTACCCACTTCCGCACCATCTTGGGCGCGGGCTTATTCTCCGGCTTAGTCATCTTTTTGGTCTTCACAGGCGGCTTTTGTTCCTTTATCTTGACGGATGCAACAACTTCTTTGACTTTCTTCAATTCCTTCTTCCTCGGCTCTTCCTTCTTCCTTGGCTCTTCCTTAACAACGCGATGATGAGGCGGAATATATTTAACTTCAATCATGTTGCATACCTCGAGGCGTGGTCGAAACTTGAAGGAACTCCTCTCGCCGTTAATGTCGAACTTGATCTCCCCCTTGCCAACGTCAATGGTAGCTCCCACGGTCTTGAGGAAAGGCCTCCCAAGGATGAGTTGTGGCTTCTCCCTCTCTCCCATATCGAGTACCACAAAGTCGACGGGGATGAAGTGGTGTCCGACCTTCACAGGCACATATTCGGTGATGCCTAAGGGGTAGCGAATGGAGTTGTCACCCAACTCCAAGCACATGCCCGTAGGCTCCAATGGTAGGCGTAGCTTCTCGAACACATCTCTTGGCATGACGCTCACACTTGCTCCAAGGTCGCATAATGCCTTCTCAAATTTGAATGAACCAACGGAACATGGAATCGTCGGGCATCCGGGGTCTTTTTGCTTCTCTAGTCCATTTGCAATAGCGGCACTACATTGCTCGGACATCTTGACATGATGTACCCCGAGTGTTGCTATCTCATATTTGTTTGCAAGGATATCTTTGAAGTAACGAGAATATGTAGGAACTTGAAGGGCATCCAATAACGGCATGTTGATGCTTAACCTACGCACAACCTCCACAAACTTCTCAAAATGATTATCAAGTTTACCTCGGAAGTAGCGTGGCTTGAGTTGCGCTATCTTCGTGTCTTCTTCCGGCATCTCAAACTCGGGCTCTTCGGTGACGATCTCGTTAACCTCCTCCTTGGCAAATCCCTCCGTCTCGGCGGATGGTTTAGGCTTCCTTGCTCCCGCGGAACGTTCCGGATCTTCGGTCTCCTTCCCCGAACGAGTTTGAATAGCCTTCGCCGTTTCAGGACCTTGAGGTTGTCCCGGAAGCTTCCCTTCATTAGCGGATAGGCGCCAGGCAAGTTGTCCCACTTGCGTCTCGAGCATCTTCATCATGTTGAGCACTTGATGATTGGAGCTTCCGACCTCCGTCACTTTGCTATCGATGTTCTCCAACACCTTGTCTATGGCTTTGAACTTGGTGATGGTGTCCTTGTTGATCTTAGCTTGCTCGTCCATGAAGTCCTTCAATTGTATACGAAGCGGAACCGAATTCGGAATGGATGAGCTTGCATTAAATTGAGGTCTACCTTGCCGTAGCGAAAGTTCGGCAAATCCCCCTTCCTCATGTAGTCGAGCACCTTAGCTTCCTCCGGACAATCCTTGTGGACATGGCCATATTCTCCGCACTCTTCACATGTGGATCTTGCTTCGGCAGCCTTTAAGTCTTGAACATCTTTCTTTTCTATCTCCATCTTCTCCAACCTCCGCATAAGCAAATCAATCTTGCCTTCGAGTATGTCTTCCTTCTCCACTTGCAAGACTCCTTTGACGTTCCCCGTGGGTTGAACCGGAAGTAAGCGTCCGGATGACGCCCATGTGTCATTGTCCGCGACCTTCTTGAATAGAGTGAAAGCTTGAGTCGGCGTAAGCTCGATGATGGATCCTCCCGCCGATGCATCGATGATCGTCCTTGACGCCATGGTGAGTCCTTGGTAGAACTTTTGAACAAGATCCTCCTTCGGGATCTTGTGATGTGGAACCACCCGAGTGTACTCATTGAAGCGCTCGAATGCCTCCAATATAGTCTCCGTAGGATATTGAGCAAAAGTAGCAATCTTATTACGCAAGCTTTGAGTTTTACCCGGTGAGTAGTATTCCTTCATGAAGGCCCTCATCAATGTGTCCCAATTTTGCACCGTCTCCGCCGGTTGGGAGTAGAACCATTGCAAAGCCTTCCCGAGTAGCGAGAACGGAAAGAGCCTTGCCCTCATTTGATCTTGAGTCACCCCGTCCATGTTGAATGTTTGACAAAGTTGGATGAACGCTTGGAGGTGAAGGTTCGGATCTTCTTTACCGGTGAAGGGTGAATGTTGCACCATGCGGATTGTTGAAGTCTTGATCTCGAACGGCCTTCCGATCTCCGCGAGGTTCAAGATTGGTAGGTCGACAATGTCCGGGGTGCATAGCTCCCCGATCTTGCGCTCCGGCTGCGGTTGTTCTCCCATCGGTGGAAGTCGATTCTCCCTAGGACTTTGAGGTGGTGATTCCTTCAGAGATTCCAACGATCCTTCGTCTTCCGCTTTTGAATCTACAAAATCCAGCTTTTTAGCTTGTGCTTCACGTCTCCTTAGCCCGTAAAGTTTTTCTGGATCATCCATAAAATTATCGGGTTTGTTAGGGTTAGCAATAAACAAAACATACACAAAACGAAAAATAAAAACAAATCTAAGAAAACTAGGGTTAGACAAACTAGATTAGATTGATTTTGAGGATGATCAAAAGTTAGTAGATGCAAAAAGAAAAACCAAAAGAAAACTGAAAATTATACAAAAAGCAATAGAAGATCGAATCTTGATCACTTGTTCCCCGGCAACGGCGCCAGAAAAAGGGGCTTGTTGACGGTGTATATTCGTATTAAACTTCAATTGGACTTGCAAGCGGACAAGTCCTCCGTCGTAGTCAAGGGACCCTTCTTCCCACAAGTGTGAACCTAAGGTATCGAATTCGTGGAACAAATGTTCTATGCAAGAATCAATCTAATAAAGCCGAGAACTTTGATCTTCAAAGGAGAATCTTATGCATCTAATCTAGAGAGCATCACGAAAACACATCTAATCTATGAAAACCAGGGGTAGCAAGAGATAGAGGGGGATAGATAAACCAATCTAGAGAGATTGGATCAAGCCTTCGTTGAAGTTCCGAGCATAGAAGAAGTAAACAAGTTCAATCTCATAAAAAGCATCTTTAAATCACGGTTTCCCGTCCGACTCCGAAAACACCTGCCTTTTGGAGCCACCGTTCTATCACAACGCACCCCTATTCGTGCGGGTTAGTCTAGGGCGAGTCCAAAGACAAGTTGAAATCTCATGGAAGGTCAGGCATGCACCTCTAGCCACCACAGCTACAAGAACACCCTCGATGATCTATCTCGAGAATAGATCTTAAGATACGAAAAGCCGATTGAAATCAAAGTCATAGGAGAACCACTCGATCGCTAGAAATCGGATTGCAACTTGATAATTCAACATAATACATGATATATGAATCAAGATCACCACTGGGATCCTACCTTGATCTTGCTTCTAGCTCCGGGAATTCCGACGTGGTCTTCCTTGCAAGGTTCCCACGCCGGCTAGGGAGATCCTAGTCAACTAGCTCGACCCTCTCCTCTCCGAGATGGTGTCCCTCTCTTCTCTGCTCCTTGGCGGCGGATGGCGAATGAGTTTATGCATGGCGCCTAGCCTCGGGGCTATAAATAGCCTGAATGGCGGCTAGGTCAAAGGGGGCACCGACTGGGCCTCGAAGTGGGCCGGGCCGGCCGGCTTGGGCCCACTTCAGCCCAGCCCGCGGCCTCCTTTGCCTGACGTTGCTTCCCGAGTCTTCTAGAGTCTTCCCCCAACTGCATGTGGGCCCTTGTCGTCAGTTTCTCTTCGGATTAGATGAAGGTCCTTGTCCCGCAAGATTCGGCAATTTTCTGACTGGGTCCTCGGAGTTTTCCATCTTCTCGGGTTTGGTCCTTGGGCTTCTTGGAGTCATGGTTACTTCATTGCTTGACTTGTACCGGGCTTCAAGGTCTTGTCATGAGGTGCTTAATGAACTTACCCCGGAAGTCTTGCTTTCAACACTAAAATCCTGCATAAACACTAAACTCCAAAACCGACATGCACAAACGAACTTGTTATACCAAGGGGGTTAGTACCAATGGATAAGATATAAAATTCATGCCAACACCGAAGGTAAACTAATGGCTAGGTTGACGGAATTTCACCATCAACAGGTTGTGACCACAGTTTCGCCCTTTCCCTCCCCGCGTACTGTCACTACGCGGAGGTATTCGTGACTAGACCTATGATGATCACGACGTATTGAATGGTTCTAAGGGAGCAGTGAGATCTACACTCCCAACTCGGCATGGTAGCTAGCTAACCTTAAACAAGAAAGCTTCTTCAACACTAGATGATAGATTGAAAACCAAACAAAGTAGTGATTACATCTCAAGATCGTTTACAACCCATGGACAAATGAGAAGATTACCCCATCAAGGTGCTAAGCATAGCACTGTTGATAATGGTGACGCTTCCGACGGTGTCTTCCTTCTCCTTCGGGGGTGTCTTGGCAGGGCCTTGACGTCCTCCTCCACTTGTGGTTGCTTCCTTCGAGTAGAGCGATCCTTCTCGCGAATGATCTCCCTCCTCTTCTCTCTCTCTAGCTTGTGGACAGCCTCTCAGGCGAATGGCTCTCTCTCTGCGAATGGCGGCACCTCCACGTACTTAGGGTTGCATCATCTTCACGCTCAAGAAATGGGGGGCCGAACCGACATCAGAACGGGCCAGACTGGCTGGCTTGGGCCGACTGGCCTAGGTCCATCCGGGCTCGGTTCGGTCGCCCCTTCGCACCCATGGGTCCTCTTAACATTTTGCACTTTGCCCCCTCCAATTGCATCATTTTGACGATGTCATCCTTGCGTCCAAGATGGAGGGTCTTCTCGCATGAAGTTTGATCAGTCTTTTACGCTTCAATCCTCAGGGATGTTCCTTTGTAACACCTTGGTCCTTGCCACCTTTGGGAGTGATTCCATCATGCTCTCAAACACGAACGGGGCTCCTCATTTGCTCCTTTGAACTTGTTGTGAATCCGTCCTTTATGTCCATGTTTTTCTGCAAAAACATAACACTTCCAAATGCACATACAAAGATGAACTTGTTATATCATTTGTGTGCCTAGTGGCGGGTTAGTTTCATAATCAAATCCAAACCAAAGTGTAATGAACATGTTTGGTGCACCAAAATACACTGTCAACAGTAACTCACCACAGGAGTCTCAGGAGCTGCACCCGGAGTTAGAAGGATTACGACCGGGGGCATCACGGGCATCGAGGCATTTGCACATGCTCACCTAGTAACTCGACAACGAGACGGGGTGGGTGGCAAGACAGAGCCTGAAGAGGACTGTGAGGCAACAGCAACGTGGCCTCCTCCTACTCCTTCATCGACGGCAATGTGAGCTTTCCTGCAAAAATAGATCAATACTTAGCGTTTATTCAAAATTTCGGCAGCACTTCCCCCATACGGTGAGGTTTCCAAAACCTGCAAGAAAAGCCACGACACGAAGGTTGGGCCACAAAAGTCTTTTCTTCCCATGGCTCGATGGCCAGACACTCGGATATTTTGCCATTCTTTGACCCTCCACTTGAGCATAAGAAACATATAGGTCATCATACTCAAATTTGATCTAGCATACTTATGCATCACTAATATTAACTAAATTTCATACTCATTTGAATTTTAACTTAATTTCATACCCATTTGAATTTTAACTTAATTTCATACTCATTTCATCTAACTACTACGAAACGATAGGTCATCATACTAATTTTATCTAAAAATTCGAGAAAGGTTGAGAGATTGCTCACCGATCAGATGGAGTAAGGTGTCGAGAGCACGGCCGGAGCACACCCCTCCTCCCTGTTCACCCTCGGCCTCCTCCCTCTCCTCCTCGTTCTCCGGCCCTCTCCTTCCCTTCCTCCTTCTCCCCCTCAGCTATCTCCCACCCCTTCTCCATCTCATCCTTCTTCTTCCTTGCCCTCCTTCCCTTTTTCCCCTCCTCCTTCTCCCTCTCCTTCCCTTCCTACTCCTTCCCTGAACCTGAAAATGTACTGTCGCTGTTAGCTACATGACCACATCTACATTGTACTGCTGCTGTTAGCTAAAGTCCTGTTGAAAATGCAGTCTGCTCTGGTTTGAAAAGAAAAGGCCAGGGGAGGTCGCACCGGGGCAGAGGGAGGGGCGGTCGCCGGTGGGGAAGGGGTGCGGTGGAGGCCGGATCCGGGCAGCTTGAGCGCCCCTCCGGCGCTGGTGGCAGGCGCGGCAGGGGCCGCGGGCGGGACCGGCCTGGGGCGGACGCGGCCGGATCCGGGCCACCTGAGAGTGCCCCCGCGCTGGTGGCGGGCGTGGCGGCGGCCAGTGGCGGGCACGGACGGGGGCGGGGGCACTGCGGAGGTGGGCGTCGGGGGTGGGCGCGGCCGAGGGCAGACGAGGCGGGGGAGGCCTGGTGACGGGCGGGGTTGGGTGTGGCGGTAGGCACGCCGGCGCCAGAGGCGGGGGGCAGGCACGGCCGACGGTGGAGCTGGACGGCGGGTGCGCTGTGGAGGCGTCCGGGGTGGGCGTCGGCGCACGCACTAAGTGTTGGACTGGGCCTGTGGGCGCCTGTGGCCTGTGGAATTGGAGTCTTGTGGAACATTGCAACTGGGGCCCACCGTCTTTGCCGTGCGCCGCGGTTAAGGACGCACGGCAAAGAGCAACCTTTGTCGTGCGTCTTTAGCCGCGGCGCACGGCAAAGATAAGTAAAATTCAACTTTTTTATGTTTCCATGAATGAAAAATTAAAATTTTCGTGAATGTGATATTCAAAATCAGATGAAGCTTTACATTGAATTAAATATCATAAATGACTTTTTCACAACTCTTTTTTCTTTTTCCTTTGAAGCTATTACTCAAATTCAATATATGTCCGTTTAAATTACTTAGTTATAGTTAATATACAAAAATTAGCAAATGGATGTGAAAAAATACCATAAACTAACATGAGACAATGTATGTTGTATGTTCACTAGAAAAAAGTTTTCAAGTCAAAAACCAAGTTCAAATTTTACTAAGACTACAAACCAAGTGAGATGACTCTAAACACTATGAAACTTCGAGTTAGATGCTTCGGTTTCTAAACACTATACATGACAGATTGTTCAAAACCTCTCTGTACTATTTTTCACAACCTTCCTACAGTATATCATGAGCTCTCGACAAATCTCATGACTTTCAAACTTCATTTGCATTTAATACAATTAGAAAACATTTCAAATACACGTGGATTTTCATTCCTCGCGAACAAATTGTTTGAAATTTCAAGTACTTTCATGGGTAGGTCCTAAAAAGTATCAATTACACAAATATCATTTTTCCAGGAACTATACTTTATTATTTTATGCACTTGCAGTTCAAATTTGATTTATACGAAAAAAATCCTATCAATCAAAAAAATTCGTTAAAATTAGTAAAAAGATAGATATGATTACATAATTGAAATATAGAGTGCAAAATAATGTACTTGTGGAGGAAAAATTAAAAGAAGGTACGAAAAGTCATTTTTTAAAAATCCTTTGCCGTGCGCCAACACAAAACACACGGCAAAGGCACGTGTTTGCCGTGCGCCTGGTCTAAACGCACGGCAAACAATGTGTCTTTGTCGTGTGTCGTGCGAAGGCGCACGGCAAAGGTTGACGTCCGTCAAGAGAAGTAACGGTCTAGTGCTGTGGACGTTAGGGAACAAGGATTGCCGTGCGTCCCTAGGAAAACGCACGTCAAATATTTGTGTTTGCCGTGCGTCGGTCGGAAAACGCACGGCAAAAAAACTAGAAACCGTGCGTTAATGTTTGTCGTGCGTCCGTCAGAAAACGCACGGCAAAGAGAGGCTTTGCCGTGCGCCCGATAGAAAGCGCACGGCAAACATAGTAACGCACGGCATTCGTTTGTTTTCCCGTAGTGAACCTTTTTTGCCGTCGGTCAAGAAAAGCTCTCAGCAAAAAGGTTCTTTGCCGCCCCTCTCGACAAACATTTTCTTTGCGGAGAGCCCTTATTTTGCCGATGGTTTCTTTGTGACCGTCAGCAAAATTGTAAATGGTTTTTGCCAACAGCTTTTGTCAACAAATAACTCTTTGCTGAGAGTCATGGTTTTGTCGTGAGTCATGCAAAATACTACTTTGTCGTGAGCCCAAAAAAAGCTCTCGGCAAAGGGCTCATGACGGTGCAGCTTGTCGATCTGGTCGATGATTGTCTTGGTAATAATTGCAGCCATGGAGAAAGTGATGAGGCGCATAAGCACATTGGCTCTGTGCGTATCGATCTGCAGGACATGCTGCTGAACGCTTACGCCAGCCCGGTGATCGAGAAGTCGGTGGCGACGATGGCGGAGGAGCGACGATGCCGTTGCTGAGAACTCCTCTCACTGTCATCAGCCATGTTGCTGTCGTTGCAACACTGACTTCCTCCTCCAACCATGATGCTACTGTACATCGTTGTTTGGTGATGAACAGCTTTTGTTTTTGACTTCAGTAATCGTGTTCATCTGAACTACAGTCCTGATTCAGATTTATTTGGAGTAGGCCTGACCTAATCATAATCTAGAAAGCCAATACGAATGGAATATAATCGCTGGGCCCACAGCCCACCTGGCAGGATGGATAATACATCCTCTCCATTACCGACGAAACCCTAGCTCGTGCGCTCGGGTGACCAAGCAGCCATATGGCGCCGCCGCCGCCGCCGCTGCCGCCGCACCTGGTAGAAGAGCTCGTGGAATAGATCCTGCTCCGTTTCTCACGCGCGAGCCTCGTCCGCGCCACCCTCGTCTGCAAGTTGTGGCGCCGCATCGCCTCCGCCACCGCCTTCCACCGCCGGTACCTGGAGTTCCACCGCGCCGCCCCGATGCTGGGCATCCTCTGCCGGGGCGGCCAGGACGAATCCAACAACTACGATGACGTAGAGTTCGACCGCACCGCTCCGATGATGGGCCTGCTGGGCGAAGATTATTCCGAGAACTACGATGACGACGATGAAGACGAAGCCGAAGACGACGGCTTGCCGACAGCAAGCTTCGTCTCCACCTCCTCCTTCCGCCCGGCCCGTGCCGACCACTACGGCTACCGCGTGATCGATGTCCGCCACGGCCGCGTCCTCCTCCGCCGCGAGCCCCCGAGAAGACCGGGCCCATGGAAGATTAATCTCACCGTCTGGGACCCCATCACGGACGAGCAGCGACAACTTGTTAGCACCTCATGTTTAGTACCACCTTGCCTAGGCTAGGGGGCCATGACCACCTTATAAGGGGGAGTTTCCCTCTCCCACCAGTCCGGGCTTTTGGGAGGAATTGGGCCTCTTTCTTATAAGTGGGCCGTGATGCGCATGAACGCCCGAATCTATGGTGGAGTGTTAGGCTGAAATGAGCTGGATGCTAACAATTGGTATCAGAGCCAGGTTCCCGGTTCCGCCTTATGGGGGGTGGAATGTCAGGGGCCACCACCTTATGGGGGGTGGGATTGTTAGCACCTCATGTTTAGTACCACCTTGCCTAGGCTAGGGGGCCATGACCACCTTATAAGGGGGAGTTTCCCTCTCCTACCAGTCCGGGCTTTTGGGAGGAATTGGACCTCTTTCTTATAAGTGAGCCGTGATGCGCATGAACGCCCAAATCTATGGTGGAGTGTTAGGCTGAAATGAGCTGGATGCTAACACAACTGCCCAGCCTACCAACACACGGTGCATGGAACGCCGCCGTGATGTGCGCTGCCGGCGGCGGCTGCGACCACCTCGACTGCCACCGTGGATCCTTCCTGGTTGTGGTGGTCTTCATTGCACTCCACCGCGAAGAAAGGATGTTCACCTTAATCTACGCATCAGAGGCTAACTCGTGGAGCGAGGTGGCCTCTACTCAGCACTACCTCGATGACTACCCCGACGACCTCTGTGAGAACAAATTCGAGATTGCTTCTGGTATCCTGCTAGGCAATGCACTCTACTTCCTGACTTGCGAGGAATATTGCGCGAACAGTGGGATCGTGAAGTACGACATGATCGCCCAAGAATTATCGAAGACGAAACTAGAATCCAAATTCTGTTAAGAATGGATTGTGCTCATGACAACGGAGGATGGTAGGCTAGGACTCGCCACCACTACTGCTATGTGCTCTGTGTGTGGCCTGATCAAGCTATGGTCTAGGGAGGATGACGATTCCGACAGAGTTGCAAGATTTGTTCTCAGTGGAGTCATTGATCTTGAGAAGCTGCTCCCTGCCGATTCACTCAGGTGCTACCCTCGTGTGAACAGTTTTGCGGACTGTACCAGAGTCCTTTTCTTGTCCACGTGGCAGGGGTTATACAGTATAGATATACAATCTAAGCAGGTGAAAAAGATGCCTACCAATGCTTACCAATGTGTTTTCCCTTACTCAAGCTTTCACACTCCAGGTAACTCTAAATTTGCTCCTTTTAAAATTTTTTCTTACCTTGAGAACAAGCAATGATACTGAAATTCAGATCTTAATAACATGAAAACAAGAACAATCTATATGTGATCATACTACCCAGCTAATTCATCTTTTATAAATCATGGTTGAATTTATGATGTCATTCTCGATTAATCTAAATCTAGGCTGAGGTAGCTAGGAGCCGAGGACCGTGTTGAGCAAGACGGAACCCAAACAAATAACTACCCACAATAGCTTCTATACACTACAATTTGGCTTTTCATGCACTTGTGTTTGCATCTAACATGTAGGATGTTCCTTTGCTTCAATCTGACAATGCATCTTAACAGCACACAAAACAAGGAGTACTTATTTTGTTTGAAGTTGTTTGACTAGATAGGAGAGGAGAAATGTGGACAATAGTTGAGCAAGCCGCCGGCATCTCGTCCGGCTCGCAGGGAAGGTGGTGGCGGGGCACTCTCCCTCTCTCTCCAGCTGCTTGGGACGGGCGCGGCCGCCGCGGCTCCCTGGAGTGACCTCGCCGGCGCTGATGCCCTTCGTGGCGGCGGGTGGTAGGTGGCCCAGATCCGGCGTTGCCCCGGCCGGATCCGATGTCTGCGCGGCCACGGGCACGCGCTTGTGCGTGGAGGGGCAGCGGCCGGCGCGGACGCCCCGGCGGCAGCTGTGCCGGCGACGACGGTGATGGCGACCAACGGGGAGGGGTGTAGGAGAGGCGGCTGCGGCTGGCGTGTGGACGCTGGTGGCGGCTGCAGCTGAGTGTCGCTGGCTTTGTCTGATCTGGGCCATGGCGGCCTGGAGATAGCGAGGCCAGGGGCGTCCTGTGCGCAGGCAACCGGGACTGCACAAGGTTGGTGCTCCTGCTGTCCTCCTCGACGACGATTCCGGTCCGACACCACCTTGGTGGTGGGGCTAGGGGCCCGACAGGTATGTGTTGGTGGTACCGTGGTGGTGCCTCGATCTGTGCCGGGTTTCTCTTGGGAGAGGCGATGCGGAGGTGGTGGGCCACGGACTACTGCCTGGGTCAAGAACGTGAGACGGGCTTGGTGCTACCGGGCGTAAGCCTTCACCGACGTCAGTGACAATGGTGGCGGCGCCCTTGGGGCATCGTGTTTCCCTGCTTGGGGCACCATTGATGGTCACCATGTCTTTGCAGCACAGGGATCTCAGGGTGAAAACCCAGTTCTCTACGAACGTGCGATGACGACGCTACTTGTGTCGTGTCCTCCTTGGAGGCGCCGCATCTAGAGACCCACCTTGGCCAGGCAGTGGTGGTAGTTGGTGTTTCTTGCACGCGGCGGTGGGGTGCGCTTGGTCCGTGTTGGTGGGATGGTGCAGAGGGCCCGTGGGTGTTGGAGGTCTTGAGGCGGTGCGCATGGTGAGGCGGTGACTCCGGCGACGGCTGACCGGATGTGTTGCTCTCTTAGCGGCTTCAGTTACCTGAGTCCTTGGCAGAGGAGTGTGAGGCGGTGGGAGAGGCGAGGCCCCCACGCAGAGAGGCCGGGATCAGTGGTTTTCATCAGCGCTACGACGAGAGTTTTATGTTGAAGCTTCGACGGGACAACGGGATCGCCAATCGTGTGTGTGCGGCTTGAGGGGGATGGGCTCATGGTGGAGGAGTTGGTTTTTGTTGCTTTGGCTTGCAGCGGGCCGTGGCATTCGCCGTGGCACATCGTTGGCGGCGATGGCGCAGTTCTCGAGTGGCTTCTTTCGGCTCCTCTCCCATTTGTGGCGGTGGTGCAGTGTCTTGTTGTGTGCGTTGTGTGTGCGTTGTTGTGGGGTGGTGTTCGCTTCGGCATGTTATGTACAATTGTTTCTTCTTCTTCTTCTTATATGATGCGGCAGTGCTCCTGCCTTTTATTTAAAACATGGTTTATATATAGCTGTTGTGGAAAATTGTTTTCTTTGTTGATGATGATGAGTGGTGAGTTTTTGTTGAGGGCCAATAAATTAATTACACTTTCAAAATGTACGTACTTGTAAAGTACCAGAAGATATTGAGAAGTTCCAGTGGTACTTGTACTTTTCTTTCTTATGCTTCTTATAAAAACAATTAAATAGATCTACAAATGATTAAAAGGGTATCATAATAATATTCACTGCTTTTGTTACTTTTTGGTACTTCATGATACTTCCTTTGTCTTCACCGTTCAACTTCGCCAGATGGACGGATCTTATTTTTTTCCAAACACACTAAAATTTCTCTTTCAAAAATTGTGTTTTCGCAGCAGGCTCAGCAGGTGGACCAAGAGCTGGTTCGTCTTCGAATGCTTGAAAGACTAAATAACTGCAAGTCTTCCAAATCAAGTAGTCAAGTCAGTGCCGATCCTAGATGGTGTTTGTGGTTGGAACTGGAAATAAATTTTCTCTTTATATTCGGCTGTCGCCTTGTCCATGCACTTCATTTTTCTTTGTATTACGGATAGTTTAATTTGTGTTTAGCTTCGTGTGAGGTTTGCTTGTTTTTTTTTTGTTTTTGAGAATGAGGCTTGCTTGGTTGGGGAAGCAATTTAAGTCCTTGTGTCTGGTGTTCTTTTGAAATTAATTAACAGATACAGTTACAGTGTACCTATGCTACAGTGGCGGATCATACAAAACTATATAAGTGGTCCTGTTTTCTCAACTCGAGTGTCACGTCATTTGCTCACATCATCCCACTCACCTCCCCTCTTTATTCAGCGCCTGGCAGAAGAGTCAGCACGACAGGTGAAGAGATCAAAGCAGCCCCCCACCCCTCAGCGTTTTTGGGAGATCGAGAGTCAGCACGACAAATCAAAAGACCATCAAGGCAATGAAGAGACACAAAATAAGTGGTCCCATTCTCTCAACTTCTAGAGTGCCACGTCATTTGCTCACGTCATCCTACTCACCTCCCCTCTTTACTCCGCGCATGGCAGAAGAGTTAGCACGGCACATGAAGAGATCAAAGCCCCCCCCACCCCCTAGCTATACCTGAGCACCGCCCACGAACCTTACTGGACGGGCGTGGGCAGAGATCTTGAAGCCTGCGACAAAATTTTTTTGGCCCGAACCCGGCCCAAAATGCTGTTTTTAGTTGTTTTACACTATAAAATGCGCAGGCGGCCCGCCCAAGCCCGGGCCCGACCCGAGCCCAGCCCGAAAATTGAGGCCCGATGCGTCTAGTGAGATGGTCATAGGCAGGATTTTTTCGGCCCGAAATAACAGAAATTTTTTCAGCCCGGCCCGAAAAATGCTCAGGTCTACCCCTAGCGTTTGGGAGATCGTGAGTCAGCACGACAAATCAAAAAGATCATCAAGGCAACAAAGAGATAATGCATAGACTCACCCCTTCCTCCACATATTAAAACTTGCTCACTCACTGGCCACCATAGGAACATTCATCACCAGTGTGAAAACTGACACAACGTTGCAACCAATAAAAAGCTAGATTACCGCACCACAAGACCTCTAAAAAGAAGTACCGTCGCCCACTTGCAACCTTCTGCACCCGTACGTGCACAAAAGCCGTAGACCTCTCCGTCTCTGTTCGCCATAACAGTAACAGTGCTGCCACTACTCTCTAAAGTATCGTACAGGTGAGATCTTCATTTTTAGGGCATCTGTTGTGCGGTAGCGAAGCTACCTTCACGAACAATGAAAGGGAATAAAAGACTCGAGAACTAAAACTCAGACGAATGCAAAAGAAGAAGACCAAAAACTCTTTCTCAATAGTGAATTTCTCAAAAGCCGATCCCCTTTACAAGTACCGGTCGGCCTCCTTTTATAGGGAGACGAACGGACTTTTTACATGCCGAGATTGCCCTCGTGTAAAACGGATCATTACAGAATGTGCTAGGCTAATTTTGGGAGGTCTCCATTAGGTCTTCACGTAATCGGCGCTTCATGACGTCACGCCGCAAATCACGGCGCTTTTCCCGGCATCAGCACGTGCGCCTGTCGGGTGAAGACCTTCAACTTTTTGGAGACGCCCCTTTCGCCTAGCATGTTCTTGCCCCTGAAACACATTTCAAAGCCAAAACGTGAATGCATTAGATGCTAAAGGCGACGAAACCCCCTAGGCGAAACCCATGCTGCAACTTGTTAGGTGGGTGAGATTCGCCCCTGGGGTTTCGTCATGAAGAAAACCAAGCCACCAAACTGGAAATTTAACACACTGGACCATTGGGCCTGTTCAATAATTTTGCTGGTGACGAAAGGTACCAGGCGAAAGATGCGATCTGAAAAGCAAGGTGGAGCTAAATGGCTTCAGGGGTTTCGCAGTTAGTTCTCCAGACTCGCACTTGTTTAACTACAACAATCTCACGATTTTGAGTGCGAAGGGCTCGATCCCGAATCCCCCAACAGAAGCCCCTCGGTGGCGAAACGTTTGCGGTGATGCAAACTTGAGCCATCGAAACTTAGGGTTCGAGGATCGAGGCAAAAGAAAACGTCTTCCACGGCGTCGGTTCCCGAGACCACCGCGCAAATTACTAAAACACCCTCGATTTTTAACCGTTGGGTTCAAAATTTCGACCGTTGGGTTCGAAATTTTGACCGTTGCGTTTTACCGCCTATAAATAGAGGGGGTCGACACCGCAGTGAACCTGCTGCCACTTTCACCTCTCCCTCTCTCGTTAAATTTTAGCGATTGACCTCTCTACCTTCGCTCCCTGCAAGTTGCGTTCTGCGAAAGTCTGATCGTCTTTTAAAGGTTAGCTTTCATCCCACCCGGAATATATCTTACGCTTTTTGTCTTTCGCGACGATGTATTTTGAGATAAAGGTTTCATAGACACATGGCTCGCGTTAGGCACACTGCTAAAGTGATGGAAGGCGAAGGTTCCCCCTCTAATCGCGAAGATCAGCCCGCTCCACCAGAAGCTGCGGAAGCTGCCGCGGCATCCTCTTCTGCGGCGTCCAGCTCGGAGTCTGGTAAGATTTCTGGCCTGGATTGGTCTGCTAGCTGTCGCGAGAGCGGCAGTACCTCGTCTACCTCTAGTAGCGATGAAAATAGTGATTCGGATGGCGGAGGGTATGTCGAAATAATGCTGAGCGACACAGATACAAAACGCCGTGATGCTGACGTGGAGGAGGGCGAAATTGGAGAGGGGAGCGGTGCAGCTGCTGCGGAGGAATCCGGGGAAAGTCTGACAGGAGTGAAAGCTAATCTCCAGGATCTGGTTAAGCCAAAGACTTGTTTCATGGGTCGATCTCTGATGACCCAAGTCGACCTGGATGCTCTGCGACTGGAGGGTTGCTTTGAGCCTGGGGTCTGTCGGCTGCCTGGCAAAGAAACAACGCCGAAACCCAGGAAGAATGAGAGCGTTGTGTTCCGAGATTTTTTCACGGTAGGGCTTCGGTTGCCTGTATCCAAGAAGTTTGCTGACATACTGGCTGCTTACAACGTTCAAATTCATCAGTTGACCCCTAACTCGATTCCTCAAGTGATGAAGTTTTTATGGGCCTATCGCACCTTTGCTGGGCAAAGAGGGTCATAACTGTTGAAGATGAGGAGAAAGAGGCTCAATATGGGTGCTGCACCTTTCAGACGCGACGCGTCAACAGAAACCAAGCTCCAGTAGAGCTAGCCCCTGCATACAAGAACAAGTGGGCCAATCGATGGACTTCCTATTGGTTTTATGCCCCCATTCCAGTGGTTGGAAGAAATTCAAATCGAGAAGAGGTAACGACTTTTGACTTGGTGAGTCGTATGGTTGATCTGGACGTTGACTTGTCGCCAGAGCTAACGAAAGCTAGCCGCACATCCGCCAGTACAAGTGCTTTCTTTCAAGCCACTCACGTAATCACCACACGAGACGCCCTTGAGGAATTCGTAGCTGCTGATATTTGGCCATGCCAGCCTCGGTGGGGTTCATGGGCGTTCAAGACACAAATACTGCCCGGGCTTGATTATGAGATGCGAAGCCCCAAGTTCAATGTGAAGCGTCCCGATGGAAAGTCAGACGAAGAGATTGTGACTGAAGTTGAGAAGAAGGTTGTTCAGATGATCGGCAACTACACTCACAGAGAGTGGGAGTGTGCCCAAAAGATCTTGAAGCATCAAGGCCGTGTCAATCGAGTCTTCGATGAGATGAATGTTTCGTACCCGCCGCAGCCGAGGCCACCGACAGCCGGCAAGAAAATGCAGCCCCCAGGAAACATTGGGTCTGAGCCCGTCGAGACCACAAAGAAAAGCAAAACGAGCAAGGCGGCTGCTGCGGCGGAAGGTACTTCGAACAGTACGAAAGCACAAGATGTCTTGGCCAAGCGAAAGGCAGGAGCTGCGAAAACCACTCTGCCCCCGCTTGTTGAAAAGTCTTCTAAGTTATTGAAAGTCAATGAGACCCTGAACCGGCACAAAACTGAGGCAGCGAAAGTGGCTGCAGCCGAGAGCGAAAAGAAGAAAGTCCACGACCCTTCTCAAAGAAAAGGGTTGCCAGCATTTCTGAGCAGGAGAAACATGTCGTTGCTGCAGAAACGCGCCTTGAAGATGAGGAGCCCGCTGGGAAAAGGACGCGGATTGATCCAGTCGCCGAGACAGATGAAGACATTGATATTTTGTCGACTCCCCAGATTGAGCCTTCAACTCATTACCCCCCGAAGGGGAAAGAATTGGGGGTGACGCAAGAATTGCCCGTTACCTCTTCGACGGATCCAGAGGAACTGGAAGAGCGAGAGGCCAGGGGTAAGCGTGTGGCGGAGATGATACAGAAGCAAATCGTGATGGCCGGTTCGGGCTCCGCGGAACGTATTGCCGGTCTCGTGGATGTGATTGATGAAGCTGAAGAACTATGCTATATCGACGATGATATACCGGCTGAAAAACCGTCGTCTTGTCTGCCCGACTCAGCGCTTGAGGGAGACAAATCGAAAGATAAAGGCGTGGTCGAAGAAGCTCCGGAAAAGGGGCAAGGCTCAGGCTTGAAGGCGGATGACCCCATCGAGCTAGAAGTTGCTAACACTGAGCAAGCCAATTTGAAGTTGCCCTTGTCTCCCCGGGTTTCGCTCGATGATGTCGAGAAGCGCAACGACGAGGACACTGTGAAAGATGTCGCGATGTGCTCCCGAGATGACGACGCTTTATCGCTAGAGAACACAGGTGTGCTTCCTTGACTCATTTTCTTTCTAACGGAACGCATGTTTTGTCTTGATTGCAAACTCACTGATTTCGTTTGCTGTTTTAGCTGCGACGACCTTGGTCGATTTGAGTGGCAAAGCGAATGATCCTCTCATCCACCGGCCTGAGGTGCCTTCTCTTGGTTTTGATATTGACCCCTCGGCGTCGGAATCGGGTACGAGTTCTTTTTGAATCCTGCATTTATGCTTGCATTCTGGATTCGACCCTTTAAGGGTGCATTTCTAGATGACTTTCTCTGGCTTTTTGTATTAACCTCTTTCGTTCTGTTGCGATTGCAGATTTCCTGCATTCTTTGGAGGGATTGGGCGGCGATCAACTGTTAAAGGTGATGCAGTCTTTACTATCGAAAGGTGTGGCAGCTGGACAGAAAGGGCTTGAGCAACTTGAGGTTGAAATGAAGACCTCTCGTGACGAGAAGGCGGCGCTGGAAGATGAGAACCGCAAACTACGTGAAGAGAATGAAAGACTGAAAATTCAATCTCAAGAACTCACTGGCCAAGTTAGGACTTTGACCGGGCAATGCTCAAAGCAAAAAACTGCTATAGACGCCCTGAAGCAAGAGTTGGAAACAAGTTTGAAATGCTATGAGGAATGCCGGACGGAATTGAAAGATATGGTTACCCAGTACGATGCGCAAGATGTTCAAATACAGGCTCTGAACAATCTTGTCGCCGAGCTAAAAAGGTTGAAGGGTGAACTGGAAGATACCCTGGAGAAAAATGAGACTTACTGCCATCAATGGGGAGCGCATTTGGCCACAGCCTATCGTCGAGTGCTCGAGCGATTTGGAGCCGAAGCCCAGGAATTCAAAATCACTGACAACATTGGAAGCTACTGCCAATGGATGAATAGCGAGCTCAAGCTTTTGCCTGATACCATATCCAAGGTTGGTGATTATGGGGCGGAGACGTGTTCACAAACCATACTTCAGCTGTTGGAGCAGCAAGGCTGCGAGCACTTCAAGGCTTTCGGTGCTCGCGGTTTTGAGTTTCCATCCCCTGATGAGATGCCAGCCTCGAGCAAGACAGCTGAGCTGATTACAAAGATCATCCTTCGCAACTTCTGGGTGAAGATTGGTCGAGAGCATGCTCGAAAGAAAGCTGTGGAACGCCTGACTAAGGTTAGACTCCTCGCTTTGCCTTTCGTACTTCCGCTTGTTCGCGTGCGTTTCACACTCTGAGGTTTGACGTCTTTGATACCTTTCCTTTCTCATAGTTTTATCTTGGCCAGGCGAAGCAAACTATGGAATTGCGCGCTCATCGGGCGGTGCACGGGGCGGATGCAACACTTGGACCCTATGGACCCTACAGGGCTTGGCCGCCGAAAAGAAACGTTGATGATGGCGAAGCAGAAGTACCCGGAGCCCCTGCGCGCGAAACAATCACCGACGAAGGGGTGCACGCAGATCCAGTTACTGGCGAGAAGCTCGCTCCATTGCAGCACGAAGGGTCGCCCCGCAATCCGTCTGCCAACCCTAACCCGGAGGGTCAAAATCCCTAAGAACTTGTGCGATGCAATTTTGTTTTGTGCTTCTGAAAACTTGTGATGTAAATCTTGTGTGAATTGCTTTGACAGACGCCGGTCGAGGGCGAGATGTTGGATGTAACACCTGAAACTTTGAATCGTGTTAACTCCAATACCTAAAAAGATTTTTGGAGAATTTTTTGGGAACTTTGTTGTTTGTGTCAATCGTTGCGTTGCTACCCCCTTTGTTGCTTTGCGACTAACTAATGATAATAGCCACATCGCTCTGATGAGATCTAAAAAGTGCGAAGCCCTTGTTGTGAAAAAGGGAGGCGATACTCAGATGGCGATTGCCTAGAACTTTCTTTTTCCTAAGACCCGTGTACTTAGGAAGACATTCTCGCTGCTTTCGACTAAAGTTTCTGAAAGAAAACGTCTTCCCCCTTTCGGAAGAGGGGAGAATGTTAGCTGAAACCATCGAGTTGTGTCAGTCAAGTGATGTTGCTTTAAACTTTACTTGATTGATTGCGTTGGATCGCGCTTTGCTCGTTTGTCCTTGTATTGACAGCAAGAATTATGCGGATTTACTTTATCTTATGGTAGTTTCATGAAACTGCTAGCCTGCAATGCGACGTGCAAACGTGAAACGCCTTGCAGGACTAGGGGCAGTTCACCTCGCGTCGAATATTACAGGTTTAGAACTGTTTTTCGACAGCGAAAGCTTCTCCCCAATTTGACGTAGGCACTTTGGCGCGAAGCGCCACATCGCTTTGCGAGAAATAACTTGAAAAATTGCTTTTGCATTTAACACCTTTCCTTTTCTGTGTTGGTTTGAAACAAATTTGCTTCCGATACACCCTCTTCGGGTGGGCCGCTACGAAGGCGGCTCTTTAAAAGCGCTGACTCTTGTGAGCCACTTGCGCTGTTTCGATTCGAGATTGAACCGCTTTCATACGCCCCTCGCGGATGGGCTGTTTCGAAAACAGCTCTTTAAAGTGTTGATTCTTGTGAATCATTTTCGTTTCACCACTTGTGGATGGGCTACTTTTAAGTAGCACTTTGATGCACTCGCTTTCGGAGTGGGCTATTCGAAGACAGCACTTCAATTCACCCTCTTGCGGGGTGGGCTATCTTGAGATAGCACTTTGAATCATGCAAGAAAAACAAAGAACAACGAACGTAGGGAGGAATTGTTTCATTCATTAGGGAAATGAAATTTTACATCAAGGCTGCCTCGTTAAAAACCTCACGCTCCAGGATGGAGTCCTCCCTATGTGAGGAAAAGAGTACTCACCTTGTTATTGAATTTAAAATGCACGAAAGTAAAGACTGGAAAGGTAAATCTAACGAGCCCTTCGCATTTATAGTTCCATGCGACGGACTCCTACCAAATTACACTACGGGAAGAATTTGCACAAGTTATCCACATTCCATGAATGTGGCAACTCCACGCCGGCCTCGTCCTTCAGACGAAAGGCTCCATCTCGAACACTGCTTGAGACGACGTAGGGTCCTTCCCAAGTGAACTGAAACTTGCCTACCGTGTCGGCATTCTTCTTTCTCTTCAGGACAAAATCCCCCACTTGAATGTTCTTGAGGGAGACTTTCTTGTTTCTCCACTTTTTGGTTTCCTCTTGGTACTTCAACAGATTTTGGACTGCATCGAGCCTGTTGATCTCCACCAGGTCTTTGTCTACCTCTTCACTTTCGCGAGAGCTGCCCACCAAAACTCTGACGCTTTCATTGGCCAGCTCTTCCGGGCACATGGCTTCGGCTCCGTAAAGCAGCCTGAATGGGGTGAACTTGGTGGTTCTTGACTCAGTGGTGTTGTGTGACCAAATGACTCTTGATAACTCATCGGCCCATTTTCCCTTCTTCTGCTCGAAGAGGCATTTCTTTATGGCTGAGAAAACTTGCCCATTGGCCCTTTCGACTGCCCCATTGGATTGAGGATGATAGACGGATGCAAAGCGAAGCTTCGTCCCGATTGAACGGCAATACTCTCTGAAATCCTGGCAAACTGCTTTCCATTATCAACTGTGAGCTCTTTGGGCACGCCAAATCTGCAGATGATTTGCTGCCAAAAGAATTTTCTGATAGTGGCTGAAGTGATGGTGGCGACGGGTCTCTCTTCAATCCATTTGGTGAAGTACTCGACTGCTACCACTGTGAACTTGAAGTTACCCTGGGCCGTAGGCAATGGTCCCACGATGTCCATACCCTAGCGCTGCAATGGCCAAGTAGGAGTGATGAGTTGCGATACAGCCCCAGGCCTTCGCTGATGCTTTGCCGCGAACTGGCAGGCCTTGCATGTCTTGACGATCTGCTCTGCATCTCTTATTGCCATTGGCCAATAGAAACCCTGCCTGAAAGCCTTTCCAGCTAAGGCCCTCGCTGCAATGTGAGATCCACACATTCCGCCATGAATTTCCTTCATGAGTTCAATGCCTTGATCCTGAGTGATGCACTTTAACAACGGTGCACACACCCCTGGCTTGAATAAGTTGTCATCCTTGAGAACATAGCCCCTAGCACGAGCTTGCATCCTTTTCATGTCGTGGGTTTCGACTGGCTCATAGTGCCCACGAAGGAAAGCAATGATGGGAGCTCTCCAATCCATACTGGCAATTGCGTTGACTGTGCTGAGCGGCTGCCTATCTGGCTTGATGGATGGGGCAGTTAAGACCTCAAAGAATACATTTGGGGGCATCGCCTCCCCCCTGGCAGCCTTCTTTGCCAGCTCGTCGGCTTCCCCGTTTCTTTTCCTTGGCAAATGCTCAATGGTAAAACACCGAAAATGCCTTTCCATCTTTCGCACCTCCGCAAGGTACTTAACGAGTTCTGGCTCTTTGGCCTCACTCTCCTTTTCCACATGATCTTTGATGACCTCGGCGTCGCGCTTGACTAAAAAGTTGCTTGCTCCCAAGGCTCGCACCTTACTGAGGCCTAGCAAGAGCGCCTCATACTCGGTAGTATTGTTGGTGCACCTGTCGGACGGATTTGTGTAATCCAGCCTTGCGGCGTATCTCAACTTGACTCCCGCTGGTGAAGTGATGATGGCTGCAATCCCAGCACCTTTGCGCCCCCAAGCTCCGTCGCACCTGATTTCCCACACAGGCACCAATTCCTCATCTCCAGCGGTGTTGCTTGGTGAGGTCCAATCCACAACAAAATCCGCCAAAACATGAGATTTGATTGCCGACCTTTTCCCAAAATCAATTGTATGTTCCGACAACTCCGTTGCCCACTTAGCGATCCTGGACGAAGCCTCCTTGTTGATGAACAAGTCATTGAGAGGTTGGTCAGTGAGCACGGTGACCTTGTCTGCCTCAAAGTAATGCCTGAGCTTTCTCGTGGCCATAAGCACTGCGTAGGCAATCTTCTCCAGCTCCAAGTACAATAACTTGGAACCTGACAAAGCTTCTAAGACAAAATAAACAGGGCTTTGGTATTTCCCTTTTTCACCATCGACCTCTCGCACGAGTGCAGCACTGACCGCGGCCTTGGATGCGGCAACATAAAGAAAAAGTGGCTCCGATGGGAGAGGCGGTGAAAGTATAGCCATCTCCTCGATGTATGTTTTCAGCTCGGCGAAAGCTTTGCTTTGCTCGGGACCCCACTCAATTTTGCCTTTTCCCTTCAATGCTTTGAAGAAAGGGAGGCTTCGCTCGGCGGATCTGGAGATGAATCTATTTAGAGCCGCCACTCGACCATTCAACTTTTGAATGTCCTTCTTTGTTTTTGGCTCCTCCATTTCCCTGATAGCCTTTATCTTATCCGGATTTGCTTCGATTCTCTTTGCTGAGATCAGGCACCCCAAAATCTTTCCTTTTGTGACCCCAAATACGCATTTCTCCAGATTCAATTTCAGTCATGCTCTTCTCATGTTGGCGAAAGTTTCCGCCAAGTCACTGATATGGTTAGCCCTGTCGCCACTTTTCACGATGAGGTCGTCGACGTAGGCTTGAATGTTCCTACCAATCTGTGGCTTGAATACTTCCCCGGTCATTCTAGTGAAAGTTGGACTGGCATTTTTCAAACCCTCCGGCATTCGTACAAAACAGAAGGTACCAAAAGGGGTGATGAAGCTAGTTTTTTCCTCATCCTCTTTCGCCATCCAGCACTGATGGTAGCCGGAAAAGCAATCCAATAGAGACATAATGGCCGCACTGGCTGCTGAATCAATGACCTGGCACATCCTTGGCAGCGGATAATTGTCTTTGGGTGTGGCTTTGTTGAGGTCTGTGAAGTCGATGCACATCCTCCATTTGCCATTTTTCTTCTTGACAGGCACGGTGTTCGCTAGCCATTTGGGATACATGACTTCGGGAATGACACTGGCATCCAGCAATCTCTGCACCTCGGACTTGACTGCCACTACTTTGTCATCGGACATCTTTCTTAGCTTCTGCCTTCGTGGCTTGACCGAAGCGTCGATGTTCAATTTGTGCTCAATGAAACTCCGATCCACGCCCGTGAGATGCTTAGCAGACCAGGCGAACACGTCTCTATTCTTTTGGAGGAACTGAACTAGCATCGCCTCTTCGCCTGGCGAAAGGTCTAACCCAATGATGATGGTCTGATCCAAAACCATTGCGTCCAACAGGACCTTCTTGGTGTCACAATCTGGCTGCATGTTGACTTTTTCTCTGTCTGCTTTCGGCTGCTTCTCCACTTCTTTGCCCTTGACTGTCTCGTCGAGAGTGTGGACATTTCTTTGTCCTGGAGTACGGCCTCTTTCCAGGTTACGGCCATCATTTTGATGACCCCAGATTGTGATGACCCCCTGTGTTGCTGGGATCTTTACACACAGGTACGCCTGATGAATGACGGCTTCAAACTTGTTGAGGAATCCTCTTCCCAAGATGCCATTGTAGGGATAATACATCTCCACTACATCGAAAGACAAGTACTCAGTTCTGGCATTTTGGACGGTTCCAAAAGATACTGGAAGGACCACTTTGCCGAGCGCGTGAATGACTCGCCCCCCAAAACCATACAACGGTGTGTCAGGGGGCTGCAACAAGTCTTTGCTCAATCCCATCTTGTCAAACGCATCAGCGAAGATAATATCCGTCGATGAACCATTGTCAACCAGAAGCTTTCCCAAAGTCCAACTTGCTATGTTGGCTTCGATCACCAAGGCATCGTTGTGAGGAAAACCTTGTAGCCTTACATCCTCTTATGAAAAGGTGATTGGGATATGAGACCATCGCGTCCTTTCGACTCTCCCTTCCACACAGATGTTTCTTACTTCACGGAAGTAATGCTTTCGTTCCTTCTTGGATTTGAACTCCAATGCGGAGCCTCCGGAAATTGGGAGTATAGTTTCGACAGACGGTAATGGATCGTTTTGGCCCTCGAGCTTCGCTGGCATTGGCGGAGCTGTTGGGCCCTTAAATGGAGGGGGAGGAGGAGCGATGGGATGCTGCTCAATAGGTCTGTGCTCGATGTTCTGAGCCTGGAAAGTTTGGGATTGCCAAGGTGGAGGTTGAGTATATGTTGGGACAGGTGGTTGGAACTGCGGTGGCTGGAAAGGGTTAGCGAAAGAATTTCTTCCAAAACTGGGATTTTGCCAAGCTGGAGCGGAATGGTTTATGGTGCTAGCCCTCTCCCTCTCCTTCTTTTCCTCCTCGAGGATAGCTTCGAATCTTTTCTTGTTTGGGCAATAGTTTGAGTTGTGATCATCGTTCTCCTTGTGGAATATGCAATACCATTTTCTTTTCTCCTGATGGCCTCGGCCCCTGCCGCGACCTCTGCCTCTGCCGCCGCCCCTTCCACCTCTGCGGCCACCTCCTTGATTTGCATGAGGTGGGCTGGGCGGGCTGGGGGTTTGATTTTGAGAATCGCCCTGCGGATTGGGATTTTCCTGGGCGTTTTCGCCGTCTAGGCCGAAAATGTTTCGGGGATTGGCGTGCGAGGTGTTTCTGGGATTGTACCATTCCCTTTCGTTGGATTGATTAGCTTTGGCAGACTTCTTTTGGTGTGTTTGTTCTTCCATACACATCCTGAAGTCATTGTCTGAGCGACAATACTTCTCGAACTCTTCATAAAGACGCTGGATTGTCTTGGGTCTTTCGCGCATGAGATGCGAGCGAAACTGGCCGGCTCTCAAGCCCACAATTGCAGCGTTGATGGCGACAGCATCCAACACATTTGGTGCTTGGGCTCTCAGGTGAACGAATCTCCTGATGTAGTTCTGGAGGGGTTCCTTATCCTTTTGCTTACAAGAGAAAAGATCGCTCTCTGTAAGCTCCGGACGTTGGAAACCCTGAAAGTTGGAGAGGATCCGCTGCTTCAAATCGTCCCATTCGTGAATCACACCGGGACTCAGGAGAGAATACCATTACGCTGCCACTTCGTCAGCAGCGATGATGAAAGACTTTACAAGCACGGAATCGTCACCGCCAGCTGAAAGAATAGCGGCTTCGTAACTCATCAGGAATTGCCTAGGATCGGATTGACCCGAGAATCTGGGGAGTGGAACTGGCCTGTAGGATTGCGGCCAAGGAGTGATCTGAATTTCTTAGGATAGAGGTGACTTGGGGTCCCAAGATCTCGTGCGGATGGTGTGAATGTCATGGTTCGAAGGACCAGACTCGAAAGGGTTAACGAAAGGGTTGTGGCTGAAGGTGGTGTACGGAGGAGGCTGAGTGAAAGGAGCGTTGCCTTCTGTGAATGTGGATTGGTTGGGCACAGCATACTCGGGCGAGGGCTGGTTGAAACTCAGAGATTGTTTTGCTTTTATGGTACGCAGTTCTTCTTGTAACTTGCAATCTCTGCCTTTTGCCTTTGGATTTCTTTGGCTGCCTCAGCCTCGTGCTGCACCGCCAGCAGCCTCTTTTTGGCCTTGGCCAGTTCTTCAGCCTCCTTGCGCAGTTTGGCCAGCTCGGCCTCGTACGTAGCCTTCACTGCCGTTGCGTTGGGTTCTGGGAGCTCCTCTCCCTGGGTGAGTAGGGTGGACGGGTTCAACTCCTCATCGAGAGACGACGAAGCCCCCTAGTGGAGTTAGCGGTAGTTCTCTTCTTCCTTGTGGACATTCTGGGTTTCTTCCTCGAGCCAAACACAAATGTGGGCGCCAATTGTTGTGGGGTAGCGAAGCTACCTTCACGAACAATGAGAGGGAATAAAAGACTCGAGAACTAAAACTCAGACGAATGCAAAAGAAGAAGACCAAAAACTCTTTCCCAATAGTGAATTTCTCAAAAGCCGATCCCCTTTACAAGTGCCGGTTGGCCTCCTTTTATAGGGAGACGAACGGACTTTTTACATGCCGAGATTGCCCTCGTGTAAAACGGATCATTACAGAATGTGCTAGGCTAATTTTGGGAGGTCTCCATTAGGTCTTCACGTAATCGGCACTTCATGACGTCACGCCGCAAATCACGGCGCTTTTCCCGGCATCAGCACGTGTGCCTGACGGGTGAAGACCTTCAACTTTTTGGAGACGCCCCTTTCGCCTAGCGTGTTCTTGCCCTTGAAACACATTTCAAAGCCAAAACGTGAATGCAATAGATGCTAAAGGCGACGAAACCCCCTAGGCAAAACCCATGCTGCAGCTTGTTAGGTGGGTGAGATTCGCCCCTGGGGTTTCGTCATGAAGAAAACCAAGCCACCAAACCGGAAATCTAACACACTGGACCATTGGGCCTGTTCAATAATTTTGCTGGTGACGAAAGGTACCGGGCGAAAGATGCGATCTGAAAAGCAAGGTGGAGCTAAATGGCTTCAGGGGTTTCGCAGTTAGTTCTCCAGACTCGCACTTGTTTAACTACAACAATCTCACGATTTTGATTGCGAAGGGCTCGATCCCGAATCCCCCAACAGCACCCCCTTATGCCTGTTCCCATAATTTTCTGTACGTAGTGCACAACGCTGTTATATGTTCATGTACAGCTCTCACGGTCATGACAGCCATTCTGAATCCTATGTATGCAGATCGGCGGCAAGAAAATTGCATTCTACTGTATGATATTGTTTCTTCATGGATCAGCTAAGTGCAGTTATTCTTTGTGTTTTTTCCGACAAGTCCCGCGGCAACACGCGGGGAATCACCTAGTTTACCACTATATTTAAGCCCAAACAAAGGAACATTATGAACAATTTGTCTACATGTTTGCACATGTATGGCTTACTGGATGACAATATGTGGTTGCTCCAACCGATTTCAAGCACAGGCTTCTAGTGAACTAGTTCAGATTCATGTTTGATTGTTGTCACTCCGCTAGGCGCGGCTCGCGCGCCCTGCTCCACCACCCTCAGCACCTGGCAACCCCCACCTTACTGTCGCCCGAGGGGCCGTCGAAAGTCCGGTCGGCCGCTAGGAAGGTGGCAACGGGGCGTCCAGCGGCTCACAACCTTGTTTGCTCCTCCTTCTCACCCATTCCCCAAATCCGTGCAAACCCTAAATTCACCGCCCCCTCCGCCTCATGCGCCGGTGCCTGACTGGATCCACACCGTCCCTACACCCAATGCTGCCTCCCCCTAATCCCTGTCATCGGCTCTTGCCCGGCAGCCGCCTGGCGTCTGCGCGCGAACAGTACGGAGTGGTAGTGGATGCGCGCCGGCTCCCCAGTCGTGGCTGGCGTCGCCGCCGGGTAGATCATCCCCACCGGCGTAGCCGTGAGGGAGATGCTGCTGGCCGGTGGCCCGACGGCTTGGGTCCTCAACTTCAGCAGTCGTCAGTGCTCTGAACCGGAGCTCCACCTCTGTTGGGGCGCCACACATCCATCTATGCCACCTCCACTCACCCTCATCGGAGAGGGGGATGCTGCTGGACGGCAGTCGGGTCCTCCAATTCAGCAGTCGTCAACACTTTGTACCGGAGCTCCACCTTCGCTGCGGGGGCACCACACATTCTCTACACCACCTCCACTCCATGCTGACCCTCCCAATGGTAATAATTGGTGTGGTCTGAGGATTGAGGCCTAGGCGAAATCCATTCTCTGCGTGTGCGGGCTGATGACGACGACGTCCTTCGACACCGTCTCTCTTCTTGAAGGCATCATCAAAGGGCCTCTCTTACTTGCACCATTGCAGCTGGTGATGACCTTTGTTGTCTTCCACAAGTGTCCGTTGCTGGTGCCTCTACTTCGTCAGTGCTCTTCTTGTTGATGGAGGTACCGTATCAAATGTCGGGCATTGCCTTTACCGGCCCTCCTTTGGGGCTTTCTTGTCCACGTGGCAGGGGGTATACAGTATAGATATAAAATCTAAGCAGGTGAAAAAGATGCCTACCAATGCTTACCAATGCGTTTTCCCTTACTCAAGCTTTCACACTCCAGGTAACTCTAAATTTGAAACTTTTTAAAATTTTTCTTACATTGAGAACAAGCAATGATACTGAAATTCAGCTCTTAATAACACTCCAAATATAACAAACCTGTAACTACGAAACCGGACAGAGAAGGCCATCAAACTATCAAAACCGGGCAAGTTTGGCCATTTGGGTGGTTTTGAAGGTAGTTTTGCATTTTCTAGAAATTTCAATTCTTTTTGATTTGGTCGATATCCATAACTAATTCATTTCAAATTTAAAAAAAACAAAGTTCATAACAAGAGTTCTCTAACAATGTAGGGTATTCCTTGGTACTCTATTTATTGGTATTTACATAATATTTGTTGCTATTCCTAGTATTTTATTGTTTGTATTAAAATGCAAGGAACACAGAAAACTAAGTTTCAAATAATGCCAAATAGAACATCAACAGATAGGTTAGATTTTTAGAAAACTTTTAGCACTGATTTGATATTTTTTGATTTGAAATGAATTAGTTATGAATTTTGACATTAAATCTAAACTTTTAAAAAAATTTAAAATGCAAAACCACTCTTCTAAACAACCAAAGGGCCAAATTTGCCCGATTTTGACAGTTGGATAGCCCTTCCTATCCGGTTTTGTAGTTTTAGGTTGAAAACCAGACTTATGCTATAGTTGAATGTTGAAAATTAGACTTTTCCAAATGAGATTTCTAAGAGCAACTCCAAGAGCATCTCTAAAAATCACTAGATAAAATCTTGATTTGACTAATATGTAAAATGAAATAGCTAGCAAAAAGTTGATGAAATCCAACAGACTAGCTAAAATCAACTCACCATATGCTCCACCGCTAGTGGGTCTCGCCTGCCATACTCATGTACGAGGGAATAGCTAGCGGGACTGGCTAGCCAAAGATGGCTAGCGAAGCCCCCGGTTTAGCTAGTGGAGGATAGCGAGGGAAAGTTTAGCTAGTCTATTGGATTGAGTTTTTGGACAAATTTTCTATTTTTTAGCTAGTGTCGTATGGACATCCCTGGGCCCACTACTCTGGTGGATACCAGGACCGACTACTCGGTGGGCCCCTGGGACTACTCGACTTGTGCTACACGGTACCTGTTGGCGTGGAGCGCAAGGACTACAGAGGAATAGTACTCGGTTAGGAAGCTGTACATGTCCGGATCCATGTAAAGTACTCCTAGCCGTACACGACTAATACTCTCCCCTCGAACCGACTTGTAACCCTGCCTCCCGGGCTATATAAGGCGAGGCAGGGACCCCTCTCTCATCATCCGCATCATCTTGTAAACACACCCAATCAATCCAGAGCTACGCAGCATACAGGACGTAGGGTATTACGCACATTGCGGCCCGAACCTGTCTAAATTGTGTGCCACGTGTCTCTTCCTTCGAGTTACCGATCTCGGCAAGGCCACATTCATCTACCTCGGGTACTCCCCTTGGTAGGTTGCCGGTCTAAAACACCGAAAGCTAGCGCGCCAGGTAGGGGATCTCGCCGAAGATCTCATGGCGAACTCGACGGCTTCGATCCTCATCAAGCCAACTGTCGCTTTCAACCGCGGCGACGCCTTCGTCCTCGGCTCCTGGGTCTGCACCGCATACGGTGCTGGCTCTTTCCAGCGCCGCCTCACCATCACGCCGAACCCGAAGACTGGACTCGTGACGCTTCCCGAAGCCGTCACGGGCACCCTCGTCGGAAAATTCGACGAAATTTTGCTCTACAACCAACACGCTGACTTCGAGTACGGATTCGTCTCCAACTCGAACTCGACGTCCCCCTGGGTCATCCCATGCGAGCCGGCTCCTGAGCCATCGTGTGAGATTGCCCCACTCCACGAGCACTTCCCATATGGCCTCTGCAACGCTAGCAGGGCCCACGCGGAAGCTCTCGTCGCACGCCGGGCCGGCAAGGAGATCGCTTCTGACTACTCTTCGGACTCCAAGCCCGCCTCCGGCTACTATTCGGACTCTTCATACGAGTTCGACTTCGGGTCGGACCCTATCGAGCCCGAATCCGAGATCAACACGATCGAGGAACCGCTGTCAGGCCCAGCCACCAGCTTGGTTATAACATGTACTCCCACCGGAAGATTCATCTACTGGCCCGATCGCAAGCCCACAGACCTGACAGACGGCAACTCACGCTGCGTCGCCTACCTCGACTCACTTCCCTTCCAAGAGGGAACACCGCTAGCTCCAACCGAGGAGCATACGTCAACCGAGGTGGCGACTACTGACTCCGATCTTGGTACTCCTGACCGCCAAGTCTTCATGGCTGCCGGCGAGACAGCTGGGCCTTTAGGGACCCGACCCGACCGATACCACGACGACATCTCAGAAGATGAGTTGTCCGCCAACGCGCCCGTAGATGAAACTACTGACGACAAGAATGCCCGGCGTGACCGCAACAGGAAGCGGAACGAACGCCGCAGTCGTCTCCGAGAGACTTTCCCCGTCCGGAACCTCAACGAGGCCCTGGATCAAGTCGCCAACCGGGTGCACACTACTCCCGAGCAATGCCTTATGTCTATCACCAAGATAGCACGTCAGGCTCAGGGGATCCGCGCGGGCGAAGTCATCGCAAAGCTTGCCGAAGACGCCTACTTCATGAGGGTCGACAACAGGGTCACCCAAGTACCCCCCGTCAGAACCCATGAACCCAGGCACCATGAAGCTACCAGCCGCAGCCCAGCTGACGGTGGATGCAACCGCACCCGCAGAGAACAACCACCGAACCCCAACCACTCTAGGGCCTCAGCTGAAGGGCCCTCCCAGGGCGGCAACAGCGTGGGCGGCGCCGGCGGTAGCCGCGGCGGCGCTAGTCGCGGCGACGGCGGCGGCGGAGGCAGCAGCGGCGGGAGCTCATCACATGGCGCTGGCAGAAGAGCTGGTGGCGGCGGCGATCGCGGAGGCCGAGGCCACGCGAACAGCCACGTCACCGGCAACTCACGTGGCGGCTACGATGCCCGCCACAGAATTGAGGAGATTCGTCGCAAAAAGGCTTCTGAAGCAAACGACAGCGACGGCTTCCCCGCCTTCTCCGCTCGACTTCGCGATCTGCTCCTCCCGGAGAAATTCAAGCCTCTCGGAATTACTAAGTACGACGCGAAGCAAGACCCAGTTCAGTGGCTTAGGTGCTATGCCCTATCCATTGAAAACGCTGGTGGCAACAATGATACGAAGTGCCTCTATTTCCCTTTCTGCCTGGACCAAGCCCCACTCACCTGGCTCGAGTCGCTCGACAAGAACTCGATCGATGAGTGGGACCAGCTCAAGGCTCAGTTCACCAGCAATTTCGCGAGCGCCATGGGGTGCTCGGGTACCCGCATGGACCTGGCGATGGTCAAGCAAGAACAAGGCGAGACGCTACGCCAGTACATGCAGCGCTTCTTCGACAAGCGCGCGACCGTAGTCGACGTCACCGACAAGGTCATCAACCTCCTCCAAAACGGACTCTACCACCGTCGCACCTTTGAAGACTTCGGTCGCCGCCGCCCAAGTTCTATCACCAAGCTCAAGGACATGATCACGTCATGGGCCGACGAAGAGGACAAGGCGAACGCCAAGTACGACTCCATTCGTGGCAAGAACAAACAAAACACGGGCGGCAACAACAACAACAACAACAACAACAACAGGGATCAGGGGGTCACAACAACAACAACTACTCGGGTCCTAATCGCAAGCGCAAGCCAAACAACACAGTCGCGGCTATCCAGTGCCCTGCGAAAGACAACTCGAAAAAGACCTCTGGCGGCTTCAAAGACTTGCTCAAAGAGAAGTGTCCGTGGCACCTGGAGGGCAACCACACTACCGAGCAGTGCTACCAACTCCGGCGAGCACTCAAAGACACCCCAGACCCACGGCCTCCTCATGACAAGAAAGGCAAAAAGAAAGTCGACGAAGGCAACGACGACTTCCAGGAACCCGACAAGACGGTGAATGTCCTCTTCGGCGGACTACCCACCAGACGGTCTCAGAAGGCCACCCGACGTGAAGTCTTGAACATTGAACCAGCGGTTCCGACACCTCTGAGGTGGTCGGAGGTACCCATCACCTTCTCCCGCGTGGATCAATGGATGAGCTTCTCCGAACCAGGACGTTTTCCACTAGTCCTGAAACCAGTAGTCGCGGGCTCCAGACTCAACAAGGTGCTCATCGACGGTGGAAGCGGGCTCAACGTCCTTTTCACCAAGACCTTGAAGAAGATGAAGCTCGACATCATAGACATGCTCACCAAGAGCGCGTCACCCTTCTATGGCATTGTCCCCAGGAACGCGGCTATCCCACTAGGCTCAGTGGTTCTGCCAGTTACCTTCAGGGAGACCAGGGAGAATTACCGCACCGAGTACATCAAGTTCGAGGTTGCGGACTTTGAAACCTCCTATCATGCCATCCTCGGCAGACCGGCTATCGCCAAATTCATGGCGGTACCCCACTACACCTACTTGGTACTCAAGATGCCAAGTCCTGCTGGAGTACTCTCATTGCAAGGGGACTTGAAGATATCCTTCGACTGCGACACCGAAGCCGTGGAACTCGCAGCGACCAACCAAGTACCCAACGCGATGATGGAGATTTACGCTGCATCCAAGAAGCTCGCTCCAACTGAACTCGAGATCCCAGAAAAGACCGACACAGCCAACAAGCCTCAACCATTAGAGGAAGTGCAAGTGAAGGCCATCGACCTCGGGACGGGCGACATCAGCAAGACCACCATGATTGGGGTGGGTCTTGACCCGAAATAGGAAGACGCGCTCGTCAGCTTCCTTCGGGCTAACCGAGACATCTTCGCATGGAAACCAGCGGACATGCCAGGGGTGCCTAGGAGGCTGATCGAACACTCACTCAACATCGATCCTAAAGCTACCCCCAAGCGACAACACCTCCACCACTTCACTGACGACCGACGGGATGCCATCAAGAAGGAACTCACCAAACTACTCGCGGCCGGCTTCATCCGTGAAGTTTTCCATCCTGAGTGGCTCGCCAACCCCGTCCTCGTCCGCAAGAAGAACACGAACGAGTGGAGGATGTGCATCGACTACACCGACCTCAACAAGCACTGCCCCAAGGACCCTTTCGGGTTGCCGCGGATTGATCAAGTCATCAACTCCACGGCAGGCTGCGACCTGCTCTGCTTTCTCGACTGCTACTCCGGCTACCACCATATCACCATCAAGGAAGAAGACCAGGAGAAGACCGCGTTCATCACCCCGTTTGGTGCCTACTGCTACACGACGATGTCGTTCGGGTTGAAGAACGCCGGCGCCACCTACCAGCGAGCTATCCAGGCCTACTTCAAGAAGCAGCTCAACAAGAATGTTGAAGCCTACATGGATGACGTGGTCGTCAAGACCCGAAATTCCGACATGCTCATCGCCGATCTTGAAGAGACTTTCGCATCTCTACGAGAGTACCAGTGGAAGCTCAACCCCAATAAGTGCGTCTTCGGCGTACCCTCAGGGAAACTACTCGGCTTCATCATCAGCCATCGCAGCATCGAAGCCAACCCCGAGAAGATCTCCGCCATCACTAATATGAAAGCTCCCACTTGCATCAAGGATGTGCAGAAGCTGACCGGGTGCATGGCGGCCTTGAACAGATTCATCTCGAAGCTTGGAGAACGGGGGCTACCCTTCTTCAAACTACTCAAGCACCAAGAGAAGTTCGTGTGGACCACAGAGGCTGATCAAGCCTTGGCGCAGCTCAAAGACTTCCTGTCCAAGCCACCAGTCCTCACGGCTCCTCGCAAAAAGGAGCATCTACTGCTCTACCTCACTGCGACTACTCACGTGGTCAGCACTGCCATCGTTGTCGAGCGGCAGGAAGATGGCCACACCTACCCAGTCCAGCGACCAGTCTACTTCGTCAGCGAGGTCTTGTCAGAATCAAAGGCATGCTACCAGCCAGTACAAAAGCTACTCTATGCAGTGCTCATCACCTCGCGGAAGCTACGACACTACTTCCAGGAGTACTCGATCGCCGTCATCACCGACTACCCGCTCGGTGACATTCTGCGGAATCAAGACGCTACTGGAAGAATCTCCAAATGGGCAGTCGAACTCGGCGCCCTCACTATCGACTTCATGCCACGCACAGCCATCAAGTCTCAAGCACTAGTCGACTTCATGGCAGAATGGCGGGAGAATCAGCTACCAACTCCAACCGAGCGACCAGAGCATTGGGTGATGTACTTCGACGGTTCACTCAAGCTCGAGGGCGCAGGTGCAGGGGTACTCTTGATCTCTCCAAAGGGCGAACAACTCAAGTACGTCCTGTAGATCTTCTGGAAGGTCTCAAACAATGAAGCCGAGTACGAAGCTCTACTACACGGGCTCTGCCTCGCAATCTCATTGGGCATCAAGCGGCTACTGGTCTACGACGACTCTGCAGTGGTCATCAACCAAGTCAACAAGTCTTGGGATCGCAACAAGGAGAACATGGACGCCTACTGCCTGGAAGTCCGCAAGCTCGAGAACAAGTTCTATGGTCTCGAGTTCCATCATGTCGTCCGCGACAACCATGTTGCAGCGGACGTCCTGTCGAAGCTTGGTTCTACTCGCGCACAAGTACCCGTCGGAGTCTTCATCCACGAGCTTCACGTGCCATCCATCCCGGAGTCGGCGCCCACGACCACTGACCCAGTGTCTTCACAGCCTGGTCAGGAGGTCATGATGATCGACGTTGACTGGCGACAACCCTTCATCGACTACATCCGCGAGCAGAAGGTTCCCTCAGACAAGAACTTGGCTGAGCAACTCATCCGCCGAGCCAAGTCCTATGTACTAGTCGGAGACAAGCTCTACAGGCGGGGTGCCACTTCTGGAGTACTCATGAAGTACGTTCCCCGGGAAGAAGGCAAGGACATCTTGGAGGAGATCCACAAAGGCGTCTGCGGCAACCACGCGTCTTCCCGCACGCTGGTGAGCAAGGCCTTCTGAGGAGCCTTCTACTGGCCCACAGCTCTGGGTGATGCTGAGGAACTCATCAGAAGATGTCAAGGGTGTCAGTACTTCGCCAAGCAACAACACGTCCCGGCCTACAAGCTAGTCACCATACCACCAACCTGGCCCTTCGCCTGCTGGGGGCTCGACATGATTGGGCCTCTGCCAACTGCACCAGGCGGATTCAACAGAGTCTTGGTGGCTATCGACAAGTTCACCAAGTGGATCGAAGTCAAGCCAGTCACCTGCTCAAAGGCCGACAGAGTACTCGACTTCTTGGATGAGCTCGTGCATCGCTACGGACTACCTCACCGCATTATCACAGACTTGGGTTCCAACTTCAACAACCACCAGTTCTGGGAGTACTGTGAGAACAGCGGGATCGACGTCCGGTATGTCTCAGTTGCCCACCCTCGGGCCAACGGACAAGTCGAGCGTGCCAACGGGATGGTACTCGACGCCCTCAAGAAGCGACTGCATGACGCAGCTAACACCAAAGGAGGCAAGTGGATCAAGGAACTACCCAATGCACTCTGGGGGCTTCGTACTCAATCTACCAAGCCGATAGGGCAGTAGCCCTACTTCCTGGTCTACGGCTCCGAAGCTATTCTACCTGCCGACGTGATGTGGGAGTCCCCGGCAGTAGAATAGTACGACGAAGGCATCTCAGAAGATAGTAGACGAGTTGACATCGACGGTCTCGAAGAAGCTCGCTGCGCCGCCCTCGTCCAGTCAGCAAGGTACCTCGAGGGTATCCGACGCTACCATGATCGCAACGTCAAGGAACTCTCCTTTAAAGTTGGCGACCTAGTCCTCCGCCGCATCCAGAACACGGAAGGACTACACAAGCTCAGCTCGCCATGGGAAGGTCCCTTCTCAATTTCCAAGGTGACCGGACCTGGCTTCTATCGCCTCCAGACACTTGAAGGCGACGACATCAGCAACTCGTGGAACATCGATCAGCTGTGTCGCTTCTACGCCTAGTCAACGGACTACTCCAAAAGCCCAAGTCTGCACGACTACCTCCTGGGCTCCTAGCTGTAAGTGGCCTTTCGGTCCTAGCACTAGTCTACGTACTACTCCACTCCAAGATCCAGCGTCAAGCTACTAACGGATCTCGGGCTGCTCAGAGCATCAAGGACTCTAGCGGCGGTCTACAAGACCATGTCCTCTAGATCCAGCATATATGGCTACTAACGGATCTTTAGCTGTAAGCAGCCTTGGGTCCTAGCGTCACTTAGCCATAGGCGGCCTTCGGGTCCGGGCGACTACATTTGTAAACGGTCCTGGCCATCCAGGTGTACTCTTTTTCCAGTAATAAAGTTTGATTTCCAATCAACTCATTTACTGCGCCTCCTTATCAGGCACCCACTACCTAGTACTACTACTCGCGAGACCTCCACGGCTTGGTACTCCGCACACTTCGCTGCAAGTGGCGGCAACGAGTACTCATTTCATAAACATGTCGTGGATAACTCTCATTCATACTTCAAACAAGTTATTAACACCTCTGTTTATATTACATGCACTACCAACAGCTAATCCTACAGGTACTCCTACTGAAGGTTCAGCTTCTCCGCCACTTGTTCAGCAATTGGCACCTTCTCCTCCAGCAGTGCCTTGTACTGGTCGTCCGTGCAGTTGGCTACAAGTCCACCCACGACTACATCCACTGGAGCCTTGGGGAAGTACGACTTCATGTACGCCAGGACTTGGTTTGGGATCGACTTTGCCAAATGCTTCACATATGTTGCCAGACGCCCGGGGGCTTCCTTCAAGCAGTCCACCAATGGAGCAATCTTAGGCCCGCCCGGGTGAGGCACCAGCAGCCTAGCAATTGGGAGCGCGGCTTCTTCAAGTTCCTTCAGTTGGCCGCACAGCCTCTCGCAGTCTTCATTGAGCTTCTGCAGGGATTTATAACAGTTCACGAGGTCACGATCTGAGGCTTCACGAAGCTCCATGTGATGAATGCACTCGTGAGCCAGCTGTTTATACTCATATTCAAGTACCTCTCGGGCGTCCTTCTCCCGGTACACGATGTTCTTCAAGTCGGTCTCTGACGCCTTCAGCTGATCTACTCGTGTCTCAAGCTCTGCACACAACTCAGCGCAATGTCAGATTACAACAAGGTACCCTAATCAGTACTCAACGGCTTGGCGAACAACATACCTTTGTTCTTCTGGCGCAGAGACTTGTTCTTCCAGACCAAGTCATCACTCTTGGCCTGCATCTCCTGCACCTCATTATGGTACTGGGTGAAGGCACCATCAAGCTTGGACTGCAGTAGGGCGGAGTGCTTCTTGGCTTTGTCCAGCTCTTTCTCCAAGGCCTTTGCACGGAGCACCGTGTCGCCATATCCTTGAAGCATGTCAGATTTCTGTCAGGATCTCTCCACGACATCCTGCACAAGGCAACATATTAATCGAGTACTCACTACTTCGAGGTATTCGACTACTCAGGGTGCGGCAACGTACCTTCATCCACTGCTCCGCACGGCGCATTGACTCCAGGTTCCGAGCCACGGTAGCCGGGTCAATAAGGTTGTCAGCTAACAGCTCCAGACCGCCACGGCTCGTCGGCGTCGCCTCAGTCATAGGTGCCGAGCGGATCGGCGTAGCATCTTGAATTTCGGGCTCGCGCACGACTACTTCCGTGCTCGCTCCCGGGAGCGCATCGACATGTGCCCCCATCATGACCTCGGGGGCTACTACAGCTTCCGGCTCGGGGGCTGTCTCCTCTGTCACCCCGGTCACCGGCACGGCGACCTCAGCTTCTTCCGTAGCCGTCTCCATGGCCACGGCCTCAGGGATCGAGGATCCTCCAGCTTGTGCTCCTGTCAACACAGAGTACACGAAGTCAATTCCTACAACTACGACTACTACGCTTGGTGTCTACCAGTTGCGAAGTACACATACCTTCTACTAAGGTAGCTTCCTTTAGTATAGCCTCCGCCGCGACTTCAGTTTGTGGCGGCGGTGTGGGTTCCCGAACCTCTGTTGAACGGTCATCTCCACCAGCTGCAGTACTGGTTTCCTCACCATCCCAAGACAGATCTGTGGATTTCCTGCATCACACAAGATATTCAGTCCTTCATGCAAGATTGGTAATTCATGCGACTACTTGGGAGATCAGCAAGACTTACAAAGTTGACCGGACAACAGTCACGGTCGGGGCACCCAGAATACTGGAGATATCTACGAGTCCAGCCTCCGCGGTGGCCTCGTCTTCAGCCTGGGCCTCCTTTGGCTGCTCTGGCAACGTAGCCGGGGAGGGGTCTGGCCTTCTCTCTTCCTCCGATGCCTGCGAGTTGTCGGCGCCAGCTACTTGTTGTGCCGATCCCGGCACGACTTCTCCAGTGGTTGGAGGCGGGCTGATACTCCTTTCAGCCGCCGCCCCCACTGTGTCCCAGGTTTCTTCTTCCCCTTGGTCCACAGGGTCCGAAGAAGGAATGTCCTGTGACAACACAAGATTCAACTGTCAAGAGAAGAGTACTCATTGAAAAGTACTCGACTATACCATTCGTGGTACTCACCTCCTGGTTGGTCGTCTCGGTGATCCTCAACTTCTTAGCGGCGCGTTTCTGTGCCACATTGCGTGGCCTCCTCGCTGGCGCAGGAATGCTAGCTTCAAGACTAGCCAGCCTCTCGACGATGAGTGGGACGTTGGGCAGACCAGGGCGGCTGAATCTGGACCGCAGCTGAAACCGCTCCTGGTGCGTCTCCTCATCCTCATCATCCGAGGTGTCTTCAATGGTGACGGTGTCGTCACTACGTCACCCTCACCAACTTCGCGGCGCTCCTTCACCTTGCCCTTCCCCTCCGTTGGTACATCTTCAAGCTGTGGGGGAGAGGGTGGATCGGAGATGAACTTCACGACGTCATCCTGCAGTACACAATACATGGGAGTACGACTACATCAGGCACATCAGTACTCGGAGGCTTCGGTCACGACTACTGACCTTGTTTGGTGGACGCGCCGCGGAATACTCGGGGACTGGACAAGGTGTGTACGGTGGCATATCCTTGAATATCTTGCCCAGCCTCTCGACAATATCATCATCGTCGACTTCATCACCGGGCATCCTCGACGTGTCTTCGTCACCCGTGTACTGGTACCCGAGGGCGCGAGCCATCAGCGGCTGCACCCTCCTCTTCATGAAGCTGAAGGCCACATGCTCGGCCCTCAGCCCGGCCTCTCTAAGGGCCTTGATCTTCTTCAGCAGCTCGGGTAGTTGAATACCCTCCTGCATCGTCGGCTCCGTGTTCCACCACGGTCTGTGCTTCGGCTGCTTCCTGCTCGGCTTCGGCAGCTCCGGATGATGGTTGCTGATGTAGAACCACTTGGCCTTCCAGTCTTGGTTCGACTCTATCAACTTGTACGCCAGGTACTGGTCAGCAGCGTCCTCACGCATCTGGATGCCGGCACCTCCGACTACTCGCGGATCGTTGGTGCTGGGTTGCGGCTTCAACCGGAAGAACTTGCGGAATAGAATCCAGTGGGGCTTGATACCCACAAACGCCTCACAGAAATGGACGAAGACGGAGACGTGGAAAACACCGTTGGGATTCAGATTGAGGTACTTGATGCCGTAGTACCTAAGCATGCCCTTGAAGAAGTCACTGGCGGGCAGCGCCAGTCCACGCTCCGCGAACCGGGCGAACATGGGGATCTCTTCCGGATTCTTCTCCATCGGATACGGGTCGCCCGTGGCGGCGTGCCACAGATCCATTTCCTTCTCCCGAAGGAATCCACTGTTGACCAAGGCGAGCAGGTCTTCGGTCTTCAACTTTGCCATCTTCCACTCCTTGGCCGGGTTGGGGCACGGAGTGGACGGCGGCGACGACTCCGGGGCGGAACCTTCAGCTTCACTACGGGTCCTCTTCTTCCCCACACTGGTCTTCATACTCTTGGACGGGGATGCCTTCATCCTCCAAGTAACAGGTGTCTTCACTCGCATTCGCTCGGGGGCTACACTAGTGGCGGACTGCGGCGGCGCGTATAGATCTAATCTATCGCGCGACGGCGGCGGTGGCGGCAGCAGTGAAGCAGGTGGGCTCAAGTGCAGATCTATTCGGTGACTGCTACTGAGGAGAATGAAAAACTCTAAGGGGCTCAGCGCTTATTTATAAGCTATCGGGCGGCGATACACTAGCTTAATGGATAAGCGCTAGGCGGGTGACTCAGCGGCGGTAGACCGTCTTTTCACCTTCAAGTACTCGATGCTCCACACCTCGGGGGCTCAGCTACGTCAGATCGATTCTGTGGGTTACTACAAGCTTCAAGACCCACTCAGGACACATTCTACAATCAAGATGACCCTTTAATTCGAGAGGAAGTACTCGACTCAAGGCTCGGGGGCTCCGTGCCACGTGTCCTTCGGTTTTTTCTCCAGATTTTAAGGGATAAGATTGGCAGAACTTCAGATTGACCCTCAGCTTGAATCTATGATTCGACCTAAGGCTCGGGGGCTACATTCCATATGGAATGCGATTCTCCGAATCGCATTTTCCATACGGTTCCTTTGTCAAGACAACACGAGTACCATTGAAGACCTTCAAGAGAAGAACTCGGGGACGCTTGGGAACTACTCGAGAAGACTTCAAGACTACTCGAGGATCAGTTGGAGTACCTTCCAGCCTCGGGATATTTCAAGTATTCTTGAGGACTTTTGGCTTGTAGAACTCGGGGACGCTTGGGGACTACTCGACAGGGCCATCAAGACTACTCGAAACCATCCTGCTCGACTACAAAGTACTCGGAGGCTTGTCGTATGGACATCCCTGGGCCCACTACTCTGGTGGGTACCAGGACCGACTACTCGGTGGGCCCCTGGGACTACTCGACTTGTGCTACACGGTACCTGTTGGCGTGGAGCGCAAGGACTACAGAGGAATAGTACTCGGTTAGGAAGCTGTACATGTCCGGATCCATGTAAAGTACTCCTAGCCGTACACGACTAGTACTCTCCCCTCAAACCGACTTGTAACCCTGCCTCCCGGGCTATATAAGGCGAGGCAGGGACCCCTCTCTCATCATCCGCATCATCTTGTAAACACACCCAATCAATCCAGAGCTACGCAGCATACAAGACGTAGGGTATTACGCACATTGCGGCCCGAACCTGTCTAAATTGTGTGTCACGTGTCTCTTCCTTCGAGTTACCGATCTCGGTGAGGCCACATTCATCTACCTCAGGTACTCCCCTTGGTAGGTTGCCGGTCTAAAACACCGACAGCTAGTTAAGCCAAGATAGCTAGTCTCTTGGAGTTGCTCTAACAGTACTTGGAAGCACCAGAATGTACTTGGAAGTACTGGTAGTACTTGCATATACTTTTCTTTCTTATCATTGTTATCAAAAAAGAAGAATTAAACATATATACACAGGGTACCACACAAATTTTTCACTTTTTTTATATTTCTTGGTATTTCTCTTTTAGTACTTAATGGTACTTCCTTTGTTTTCACTGTTCGGTTTTGCCGGATGGACGGCTCTCATTTTTTACACACTAAAATTTGTCTTTCAAAATTTGGGTTTTCGCGGCACTAGGAGCAGGCTGTGCAGGTGGAGCAAGAGCTGGTTCGAATGTGTGAAAGACTAGAGAACTTTAAGTCTTCCAAATCAAGAAGTAAGTCAGTGCCGATCCTAGATGGAGTTTGACTGTTTGTGGTGGGAACATACCTCTTTATATTCGGCGGTCGTCTTGTCCATGCACTTTATTTTTACCTGTATTACGGATAGTTTACATTGTGGTTACTCTATTTTTGTGGTGGGACTATTTTTTCTCGAAATTAATACGCATACAGTTACAATGTGTCTATGCTACAGTGGCAGATTTACCCCTAATTTAATCCCAAACAAAGGAACATTACAAACAATTTGTCTACATGTGTGCACATGCACGGCTGACTGGATGACATTCTGTGACCGATTTCTAAGCACAGGCTTGTGGTTGAACTAGTTCAGATTCCTGGGCATGTTTGTATATATAGATCAGATTCCTGGACATGTTTGGTTCATATATACACATATTCTACATTCTACAATATCAACTATGAAGTAAAAAAACAATATATCTCGATAATACAGGACGTGGAGCTAGCTTGAAAAAAATAGACCATATAAGATTCCCCGCCATTTGGGGTACGGTAGCAAGTAGCTTTGTTGTTCTAAGAAGGTCCAGCAGAAGCTTTGGTGACATGCAGAGTTACTGAGTACTCCCTCTGTCTCGTAAAGACTGCAATCCTAGCATTTGAAAAAAATCTCACAAAGAGTACAATCCTAGAAAATAGATCTAATTACATGATTAAGGAATCAGATCTGATTTGCATGCCAAAACTTACTACTTGTGGCTAAACAAATGGGGTACTAAAGTATTTTTCACGTCACCACTAATTTGTGCTAGAAAGATTAGAATTGCACTTTTTATGGGACGGAGGGATTAGGACTCTAGGAGGAGCCCCCTGTGATCCAGAAGATGGTGGCGACAATGGCAGAGGAGCTGCAGGTCTTTCCATCGTTATGCTAGCGAAGGGCCATGAACAACCACTACCAGACATAGCATGTTTGTTGTGCATCGCACAGCGCACGGCGAAGGCATGAAAAATGCATGGCAAAGGCCCGTGCATTTTTCGCATGTGCGCACAGCGAAGCCCGCACGGTAGCGATTTGCAAGACAAAGACCTCTTTGTCGTGTGCCTTTTATCGCGCGCACGGCAAACCTCTTTGCCGTGCGTTTCCGGCGGCGCACATCAAAAAAAAAAGCAAGAGACAGGACATCAGTTCCAAACAGTGCAGTAATGTTAGCTTCACCGTGCGCTAAAACACACACGCACCGCAAACATTTTCAAAAAAAATAAAAAAATTGAGCGGCCATACCATCGGAGCTCCTGGCCGCCCGCAGCTCCCCGCTGGGAGAGAGATGCCGTGGAGCACCCTGCTCACAAGGGAGGGAGGCGTTGGAGTCCCGCGGAGCGCCCCACCCTGGATCCTCCTGGCGTCGTAGCCAAGAGGAGGGCTGACTGAGATCTCCGCATGCGCCATCCTCCACGAGCGACCTTCGCGGACGCGCCGCCGCCTGTCCTCCAGGCTTCACGTCACCGCCTCCTCACTGGATCTAGATGGGCTCTGGGGCGGGGAGCTCGAGGAGGGGCGGCGCGACACCCGTGTTGACACCACACCCACGTCGTCACCGCCGCAACCTGTGGAGTAAAGGGAAAGGCAAGGAGATGCTAGAGAGAGAGAGAGAGAGAGAGAGAGAGGGCATTGGATGATGGAAGGCGGTGGAGCCCGAATGAGCTGTGAAAGGTGTTACCACCAACGTGATTGGAGGTCGTCGTTTTTGGTGAGCCTCTAGCTTATGTGTCCTTCATCGCCCTTAGTCCCCATTCTGTTGGGCGGCCCTCGGATGGAGGGTGTTAGCAGAGCGGTGTAGCTACGATGATTCGTGTAGGATGAAATAGCAATGGTCCATTTGGCGAGCATACTGTTTGGTCGGAGCGCTCGTTGGCAGTTGGCAGTAGCCTTTCGCCTTGTTCTTGACCATGATTGTCACTGGTGTTTGGCCCCTCTCCTGGCTCATTGGGTGTATTCCTTTGGCACCTCTGCTCCGTCGGTGCTCTCCTATTGGTGTTGCCATCAAATTTTATGTCGGGTGTTTCCCTTGATTCTGCCATTCCCCCTCAGGGTTTCCTCTACCTGTACGACATTGGATGGTGGGAGGCGATGGAGCTCAGATGTGCTGCGAAAGGTGTTACCAGTAGCTTGAAGGAAGGTCGTCGTTTCTGGTGAAGCTGGGCTTGTGCCTTTCATCACTCTTTGTCCCCATCCCGTTGGGCGGCTCTAAGTTGGGTAGTGTCAACGGGGAGGCGTAGCTACGACAGGTGGTGCGATCGAGCTGCAGTGGCCTCAGCTCAAATTGGCGAGCATGTTGTTTGATGAAGTTCTTTTTGCTGTTTGGTTAGGAGTCTTTTATTGTGTCATGAATCGATCTTGAACAATCTATTGTGTTCTTTTTTTTCTTTATTTCTTGGATGTGTCCAATTGTACTTCTTGCTTCGTGTACCTATACATGCATATGTGGTTTACCACAATTAATAAAGAGTTCAGGCCGACTTCTTGCCTGTCGTAGTCCCTTAAAAAAATATTTCAGGTGAGGTCACAACATCGGAATTATTGCTTCTTGGATTTCCTACACAAAAGACCATGGAATAACTATGCTTGCAAAAAAAAAAAACTTGAAAGAAACAAAAAAAACCTAAGAACATTGTTGAAACATAAAATTGTGAAACAACTGAATTATCTTAGCAAAGCAGTAATTGGTTTATGAAATGAAAATTAATCAAAATATAACGTGGGAGCGATACAAGCGAATGCAAATTTGTGATTGTGAAGTATAGGCTCCATGGGCTGTACGGTATGGAAGAACTCTGAAATGGATCGGAGATGGATCCGAAATCCCCTCGTGTAGGTCACTGACATATTCTTCTTCAGGGCTGTTAGCTTCAGCACTAACCCACGTCATTCTTCTGTTAGCAAACTGCGTGGACATCCTCTTTTGTCGGTCAATCTGCAGCGCACGGCTGTGTATACAAATACAATACCCGATGAGTTGATCAATAGAATTGCCGATCATTATTCCAACCAAGCAGCATGGCGCCGCCGCTGCCCGAAGAACTGATGCAGGACCCCTTGGAAGAGGTCCTCCCCCGCATCCCGCCGGACGACCCCGCGAGCCTCCTCCGCGCGGTGCTCGTCTGCAAGCGGTGGCTCTGCATCGTCTCCGGCGGCCCCTTCCGCCGCCGGTTCCGCAGCTTCCACCGCACGCCCCCCATGTTGGGCGCCGTCGTCAACCAAATCGGCTTCGTCCCCACGTCCACCTTCCATTTCAAGGTCCCCCCGGAGCTCCGTGGCGGCTCCTGGATGGTGCTCGACGCTCGCCACGGCCGCGTCCTCATCGGCCGCACCAGGCGAAGAAAAAGTCTGGGCGTCGGGTCCGCCTGGACTTCCGCGCGTAAGGCGTCCGCCTTCCTCGATTAGGCGTCCGCCATCCTCGATTAGGCGTCGGATCGACGTCAAGGCGCCCGCGGCGGACGCCTTGCCGCGTGAAATCAGGGGCGCGCGCGGAAAAGAGGTGTTGCGCACGCGCGCACCCGCTCGCGGGAAGAAATTACTCCCGCGCTAGGCCTTCCTGCCGTTCCGCTGCTGCATGCGGGAACAATTTGAGAGGGAGAGATAAATCGTGTGAGGTAAATCAGAGAGGGAGAGAAATTAAACCTAGAAACAAAGAGGCTCGCTGGTCCGCACCTTCCTGCCGCGGCGATTCCCACTGGCGCGGCGTCAAATCCTCACGGAGCGCGACACAACCGGCGTCCCCGCACATCCTCCGCTCGTCGCCCCCTCCTACAGCAACCGGAGCCCGCCGATTGGAGCTCGATTGAAGCCCGCCGGCCTTCGAATCGATTGGAGAAGGAGAACAGCCGTCCACCGTCTCTGCTCTCCGCCAGGCACCAGGACGACGATTTGCTATTTTGCTACTTCATATTGTGCTCTAGTAGTTTAGTACTCTAGTAGCACTACTTATCATCCTTATTATGGTCTGTATGTATGCTTAAACATGGTAATATTAAGGTATAATATGCTTCTAAATTTTAGTAGCATTATATATTTACATATTTGTATGGCGTCGCCTAGGCGTCCGCCTTACTCGCCTAGGCGTCTGGAAGGGGGTCGCTCCCCTCGCCTCGCCTTACCGCCTTTTAAACCATGCTCCTTTGCACTTCCACACAATCCATAAATCTCAAATGGGTGAGTGGAGGGCGTATAAATAGCCCAAGGCACCAATCTAGTTGTTGGCTAACTGCTATTGAAAAACATACTGTCGGATGAACCGACGCTTGCTTTTCAGGGCCATTGGTTCATCCAGTGCCCCTCTCTACGTCACTTAGCTGTTGCAGTTCTCTGACACAATTGATCTGACGCTATACACAGATATGTCACTTAGCTGTTGCAGTTCTCTGACACAATTGATCCGACGCTATACACCGACGGTGCGTCGATTCATCCAGTGCTGAAGGACTCCTCGCTAAAACCTTACTGTTATATTAGTTTCTTCGTGACCATCGGATAGACCGACGCTTCCTCTGACCATGGCATCGGTTCATCCAGTGCTACTGAATCTTTCTTGGCGCGTCTGTGTCTTGATTCAAATTGGGTGTCGGATAGACCGTCGGTCGAACCAACCGGACCGTCAGTTCATCCGGTGCTACTGAATCTGCTGCTCTGCTTCTTCCAATCATCTGTCACACCCATCCCAATTTGGATGGCCCATGAGTGGCCCATGAGCGCAGGTGCGCGTGTTTAGTGCCACATTGCTAGTTGAGCAAGGGTGGAACCAACTTATAAGCCTTTGTCCACCAGCCATACCACCCTCGGGTTAACCCTTTTACACGAAGCGAGGACGAAAGTGTAAGTAGGGTGTTATGTGTACGTGTGCTCGCCCCTACGGAAGGGCTGGGCGGTGCGGCTTTGGTGGGCAGGGTGTTACAAATGGTATCAGAGCCGACCCTCGCGGTTGTGCGTACGGGTCAGTGTGCGGGCACAGGGCGCATGGCGTGTGTGAGCCTGAGATGGGACACACGACATGGCATATGGGTCGGCACTGGACGTACGGTCATGTGCTAAGAGGGAAGGTTCCTGGACATTTGCTCGTGTCAGTGTGCGGACATATGCATGCGCGTGTGGGCCTGGGATGGGGCACACGGTATGGCATATGGGTCGGCACTGGACGGGTGAGTTGGACCGACGAGGACGTCGGGTTCTTTGAGGGGGGGTGAATGTCACACCCAGCCCAATTTGGATGGCCCATGAGCGCAGGTGTGCGTGTTTAGTGCCACATTGCTAGTTGAGCAAGGGTGGAACCAACTTATAAGCCTTTGTCCACCAACCATACCACCCTCGGGTTAACCCTTCTACACGAAGCGAGGACGAAAGTGTAAGTAGGGTGTTATGTGTACGTGTGCTCACCCCTACGGAAGGGCTGGGTGGTGCGGCTTTGGTGGGCAGGGTGTTACATCATCTAACGCATGTAGGGATTGGACCGTCGGTTCATCTGACGGTGCCAGCTGACTTGAGCCTTCACGCAGTGTACCAAGTACTCCAACACATACATTGACGCTTGTTCCAAGGTACCGTTGGTTCATCCAACGGTGTCTTTTCTTTTCTTTGCTCGGTTTTGACCCTTGAAAAATAAATTATCTTCTCATTTTGGCATGCGGTATTTTTGCATCCATGAGACCTAGAAATGTCTACAAGGATATGCTAAACAATATGGTTAATCCAATTGATCATGTTGTCATGAATCACCAAAATCATACTCGAACTAATGGCATATGAGGCCATCTTCGCTACATCTTGATGGCTACTTGCTACTCATTTTGGTTGGTGAGGAACAAAATAAAAATATTGATGGTGAATCGATTCCTAAAGTGGCTGATACTACTGCTTTCAAAATATTTCTTCCTGCAGCACAGAGAGCAGCAGCCTCTGAGGATGAGGAACCAATGGCTGGTGCTTCAAGTGCATGAAAATACTTAAGTGAAAGTGTTATGTGGGATGACGTCTATGAACCCCGGCGCAAGAAGGCAGCGGCACTGGCGACTTAGGCGCACATATAATTTTATATTATTATTATTATTATTTTATTTTGTTTGAGAACTTGAGATTCAGTTCGTTAGGATTGGTTTAGATTGGCATAAGTTGTGGACGTTGGTTCTATATATCACATTTGGTTTGCGTGAGTTGTAATCGTATCAACTCTATATATATGAAGGGCTGGTGATGCTCAGGGAAAGCCAGAAAGAAGTTAGTTGTGCCTATTTGCATCTCAATTCTCATATCCTTCTGCTGCTCCGGGGAGGCAAGGTGAGAGCCATGCCGTTCCGAGAGCTTTGCCTGTTCAAATACATCTAGCCACAGAAGAAAGGTCATTAAGATGAAGAAGGAACTGTGTACTGGCAACGGAAATGGCGTATATGGCTTTTGTGACTTGTACTTTTCAAAATGATTTCTGCAGTTCTGCTTGCCGTCAGCATTCTAGATCGTTGTCTAATAATGGTTTATTTGACAGTTACTAGTGTGTCTTAGCTGTGTGATGTTTAATTTAGCTTAATTGCTAGTCAGTTCAAAGCATCTGTTGGACTTGTATGTAAGATGTTTGTGGCAGCATGATCTTGCGCTATATATGCACTGAAATTAAAGCATTGTATGCACTGAAATTAAATCTTTGCAGTGAGCTTCCGTTGTCTTCAGATACTGGTGCTCAGCTTTTTGTGGTTGAAATTCCTTTTGTGGCCACTTGAAACTTATTTACTGAATTGGCGCATTGTGAAAGGTGGCCCTGATGGCTTGCTTTGGCAGCTGCAGAGAAGGGCTTCAGTCTGTAACTTTATGTCCTTATAGCCGATGGTGAAGCATCTGATGCCAGCATTTGACATTTTCCTCTGCACACTTGTTCAGTTCACTGTAACTGTATGTCCGATAATGCACAGTTTATTTGCATAAAGTATGGGTTGTGCTGTGTTAACCTGAGTTGATGTTCATATTGTAACAAGAACCCAGTCGTGAATGAAATGTAACATTTTTTTTTTGGAACCAGGGAATAATTTTTTGCTGGATGATGGCGGCCAACTACAGGTGACGATGGACCTCCACAGTCCTTCGATCGATTGCGTAAAAGACTCACAAGCTGCAAGTCTTCCGAATCACTCTGTGCTAGCTGATCCTAGAAGGGGTTTGTGGTGGTCTTGTGGGACGTGAGATGGTAACTCTTAGGGACAGTTAGTTGTTTTTCTTAGCTCTAAAGCTAGTACCTTACTACTTGATGTGTAGTCAAGGCATGATTGGGGTTTCATTGTAAGATGGATTATATAATGATACGGCGTGGCCGTCTAGGGGAACGCAGAGGAGAGTGAAGAAGCAGAGAGGCTTGAGAGCATGAATGGAGGATGTATGGTGGCGAGGAGCTACTGTCCCCGGCGGCCAGAGGAGCCACCGTCGAAGACAGCTCTCGCCTAGAAACGGGAGAGCTTTATTCTTCGATACCACCGGTACAAACTACCAGCCACTCTTTATAGATCAGAGGGCCACCAAATCTAGCAACTAACAAACTCTTGTGCTAACAAATCTCCTAACTTATCTCTCCCGTACAAATCTTTTCCCTAGACTAAATCTCAGCCACTTTTATTAGTTGTGGACTCTTTGGGCTTTCTCCTGCGCCCATAAGTATACTTATAATAAAAAGAGTCCACAACATATAATATGTCAGATTTGGAGGACCAGGCCAAACTTCAAGTACTTGTCACAGGCATATGAAGCATGTGCATTTAGCTCCTTGTAACTTCTGGTGCTCAGCTGAATCACTAATAGTATATAGGAAATGTTATGACAGGTATAACATATGAGAGGAGGAGGAAGAAAGCAGCAGAACCAGCTTGAAGTATCCGGACACTCCCACGTCTTTCGTTTGAATTTCAAATCGTAGCAGTTTGTGTATTCGATGTAATCTTAGCAGTTGTGTCGTGTGTGGAGAACTCAACTCATATATGTACTGAACCTACTAGCAAGGAGGTTATGCTTGGAGATCAATTCGATCTTCTGGCGCACCTGTTGTTCCTCTCGCTTCCACGCTCCTTGCAGTTGCTGTGCACGGACGCCGTCGTCTTCAGCGACGGTGTCCTCCTCGCACCACCGTCGGCAGATCATTCCTCGCCCTCCGATCAACCACAACTACGCCCTGCGCAATAAGCACCCTGACATTTTGGTATCAGTTGCCTCACTGTCGGGCCCTTCCGAACACCGCCGCCGCTGCCACCACCGCGTCACCGCTGCCCATCTCCACATCGCCACTGTTGTCCGCGCCGCCGACCGTCACCTCCGTCCCGGTCACTGTGATTGACTCCCTGACCACCGCCATCTACGCGTTCCATCAACAGATGGGCCACGTCGCCGCCCGTCACACGGCAGTCGAAGTCCAGGTGCCTCCCGCGTCGACGTCTCGTTAACCGCCGTGGCCGGCGACCTTGCTGGGCAACTGCGGAATCTCCGTCGCGCCTCTTTCGCAGATACTGACGGCGCTGTCATGCTCTGTTAACCTGGCCAGAGTTCTCGTCGCATCGTCTGCTTCGCAGGTCGCGACTGCCGCCTCCACCTTGTGGCCGTTCGGAATGCCTGGCTTTGGTGGCATACCGCCGGCATCATTCCCATCCAACACCAATCCACCAAATTTCATTTTCACATTCCCCATCCATCATTCCAATACTTCAAGAACCACCCACCGGATACCCTGATCATCAACTCACCCCGGCATACCCAGCTGCTGCTCCACGCTTTCACAAATGGTCATTTCCCACATTTGACGGTGCTGACGATCCATTGGGCTGGTTGAATAGATGTGAGCACTTTTCAGGGTTCAGCACACCAGTGACGACGAGAAAGTGGAAATTGCTGCATTTCACCTCATTGGCGCTACACAATATTGGTTCTACATGCTGCAGCGTGACATCGGTAACATCTATGCTTTGAACTGGCCTCTTTTTCATTCCCTCTGTCAGCAGTGATTTGGACCACCTTTGGGTACCAACCATTTATCTGAACTCGCTCGTCTCACATGTCGTGGCTCTGTCAAAGATTATCAAGAGGCTTTCCTGGCATGATTAGCCCATGCAGATTCTCTCTCCCAATGCCAGCAAAAGTCCAACTGTTTACAGGTGGCCTTCCAGATAGCATTTGCATTGATGTTGAGCTCCAGGCCCCTGAAGACCTTCAACGTGCTATGTATCTAGCGAGAGCATATGAACATCGAGCACTTCCCCTGTCAGGGTCCTCCACAGCACGGCCTAGGTTTGTGCCACGCTCAGCATCACTGCCAACTGCATCCAGTTCCACTACAACACTAGTTTCAGTGACAGCACCTCCAACATCATCTACAGTTCCACCGCCACGCCCATTCCGCCGCCTAACTCCTGCAGAAATGACTGAACGACGTCGTATGGGGTTATGCTACAATTGTGATGTGCAGTATGTTAAAGGCCACAAGTGTCCACGACTCTTTTATTTGGAAGTTTCTGATTATGATGAAGTTGATGCAGGGACTGAACAGTGTGAAGAAGAAGTGCCCCCACTCATCTCACTCCATGCCATTATAGGGGTTCGTACTGAAGACACTATGCAAGTCAAGGTGAGAATTGGCAGTCATCAGTTCACAGCTTTAATAGATTCTGGTTCTACCCACAATTTTATTAGTGAAGTTGCTGCTCAACATGTGGGTTTACACTTCCATAATAGTCGTGGTGCTAATGTTATTGTGGCTAATGGTGACCGAGTGGCCTGTAGTGGATTGGCAAAAGATGTGGCCATTAGAATTGGAAGTGAATATTTTTAGATTCATACTTACACCATTCCACTACATGGTTATGACATGGTCCTAGGTGTCACATTTCTCAGGACATTAGGACCAATTCTATGGGATTTTTATTATTTGTGTATGGCATTTTGGCACTATGGACAGAGAGTGTTATGGAAGGGCATTGGATCTACGCGTTTGGACATCCCTTCTACTGGTTGGTTTCATGCCATGCAACATTTAGACAATAACCTATTGGATCGCCTGCTGGAGTCTTACTCTGATATATTTGACACACCCACAGAGTTGCCACCACAGAGAAGCTGTGATCACAGGATCCTAGGGATGAAAGCGGATTGGATCGGATCGGATAATACCTTTACCACATCCACATCCATATTTTTTTGTCGGATGTGGAGCGGAGCGGATATTACACGGATGCGGTTACGGATGCGGATTTTTCTGTATGTCGGATATTGTGCGGCGTCGGAGCAAATGCGGATTAATATAGTCGGATAATACATGCTTATATTCAGTTTCAAATGGTGACAAATGATGCCCTGCACAGGACTGCGGCTAGAATTTTTTATGCACGTGCACATACTATATATATGGCTAAAATTTTGTGAGCTAAAAGTTGTGTATAGGTAAAAGGTCATAGTGTATGAGCCTTATTGATCTGTCATAGTAGTCGGATATCCTATTATAGGCCTCGGATTATCCGCATTCAATTATCAGATAATCCATATCCGTCGGATATCACTAACACCATATCCTAATCCACATCCGCATACAATCGGATTTGGATTATCCACATCCACATGGATATCAAAAACTCTTCTCTATATTCGCATAATTCAGATTCGGATCGGATGCGGAAATTATCCACACCACTTTCATCCCTACAGGATCCATATGATACCTGGTTCACCACCACCAGTTGTTCAACCATACAGGTACCCACAAATTCAAAAAGATGAATTGGAAAAGCAGTGCACAACCATGCTAGATCAAGGTCTTATCAGACCTAGCACAACCATACATGATGAATCTTGGAGGTTTTGCGTGGACTATTGTCACATCCTGAAATTTCCCAATTTCAGGATGTGAATAGAAAGAATAATTACACAACAATTTTCTCATAATTTTAAAATTTTTTCCAACATTTATTTTTCTTTACAAAAAATATAGTATAAGAAAAAAAAATTTTGTTTGATTTTTTGAATCAAATAAATTGGTTCGATGTGAGTGTTGCATTCATGCCGATGTATCTTAGTGTTTGTTGAGTGTAAAAGGTTTAAAAAAACGTTTAGGTGCTGATCAAAATCTTCTGAGAAATTTCTGGCTTTTTTGGAATTTATTCTCACTTTTCCCGAGATATTTCTATTTATTGGAAGGCTCTAAAATCTTTTTCTTGAGCTCCAAATATTATATTTGGGTTCCTCACATCCCAAATCTTCTCTAGTGATTTTCCTGAATTTTTCTGAGCTTTCGGAGTATTTTTTGTGATTTAATTATGATTCCAGGATTTCCTGGAATTATTTTTAATCCGAAATTAATTTCCGAAATTAGAAAAAGAAGGGAAAATAAACCGGACTCAATCTCTACCAATAAATAGTTCCCGATGATCTCCTTGGCGTCCTCTTTCGAACGCCGCCAACCTCATCCCGTTTCGATAACCCTAGCTCCCACGAACCATCGCCGAACTTTTGCATCTACTAAATTCCGGTGAACTTTCCGGCGAGCTTTTCTGGCGAAACCGTGCACTTCCAGTACAAACGGACACCACCATGGAGTTTATCTCGTCGAGCTCAATGCTGTGGTGTGGTGGATTGCTCGATTCCGATGTCGGCTCCGTCATCTTCCCCAACTCCGGCGAGTTCTTCCCCAACTCCGGCGAGCCCTTTCGTCGCCATCGTTCCTCCCTGGCCGAAGGTGAGCACACTATCGCGTTCGCCTCATCGATCTCGTTCCGTTTTGCCGTTCCCGTGCACGTTTGGAGGTCGTCCCCACCGAATCCCTACCTTTCATCGTCTCTCTGTATGTTCTGTTTACAGTCACCATGGCCAACTCGATCTGTATGAGCTTCCTGCTCACCCGACCACAACCTCCAGCCGCCGGGCAAAGCCATCATTGCCAGCAAATGCGCGATGCGGAGCCGCGTCCAGGGAACCCCACCTGCCGACCGCCGGACCTCCGAAGCGCCGCCGCGTCGTGAAGACCGACGAGCCAGCCAGTACCGCCGCCGCCGGCCGATTCGCGCCGCCTCTTCGCGTCCCTACCACCGGTGAGCACCTCCCTACGATCCCCTCGTTCTCCTCTTTCCGTTCAGAGCCTCAGCCGAGCCCTATGCCGCCCCCACCGCCCTGCGACCGGAACGGCCAGGAGCTTGCTGCTGCAGCCTGCCGTCCGTCTCGAACCCAAGGAAGAAGAAGATAAGGTTGTTTGTGTTTAGGTCCCTGGAGAAAAGGATAATCCCCATAGGAAAGTCTGAGTCATGCGAGTTTTGCAGAAGGGCCCTCGGAAGCTTTAGATTCTCTCGATCCAATCCATGTTACAGATTTTGCGTGTAAGCCCTCAGGTTTACATACGTAATTCTGTTTGTGCCCTTAGGTTCTCGCAGTTATGTCCCTGAAAGTTCCTAAAACTTGCCAGCAAGTCCTTATGCATTTAATAAGCCATATCTTCTATGTTTTGGCTCCGTTTTATTCCGTTCAAGTTGCGTTAGGTTCATAATAAAATAAAGTGCACGTTAGTGGTGTGTTTTCATCATACATGTTTTCTGAAAATTAAGTTAATATTAATTTTGTTTATTACCTATTGAATATGTCTTCTTCAATTAAAAGCTATATAGTGTTCTACACCGCTTTGCAATAAATATTAATTTGATTAATGCTAACTTCATATGCTTTGTAAATAAAAGCTAATTAGTGCCACATCTCGATTTTCTTAAAGTAATGTTAATCTTGCTTAATGTTTAACATTTAATTGACTTTTCTAATTAAAAGTTTATTAGCCTTTTACACCGTCTTTTATAATAAATGTTAACTGGACTAATGTCAACATGTATGTGCTTTCTAATAAAGTTTGTTTAGCTCAACACGTCACATTCTTTAATTCGATTAGTTGTTCTAATCTTTCTAAAGTAATGTTTAATTGGCATAATTGAGACATGAACAATTATAAATAAAATTTGACTAGGTTCTTTACACCAGTTTCTTCAAATAAAATTTAATCTGAATTAATGTCAACATAGGGTATTTTATTTCTGAAATATCCATTACATTTGTTTTGTTAATTAAAATGAATCTAAGCTTATAGTCTTGACCTCTCATAAATACAAATCGCTTGTTAGATGTTGTCTGTCAGTTATCTTTGTTTCCTAGCTAGTTCATGAATCAACTATGTTCTTGTGTCTAGTCTTTCACAGCTATCTTTCTTTAGAGCCACTCTTGTTATCTTTTCTCTATCAACATCAGTTCAGCTTATCTTTGGTTAGTGTCTTAGTCGTTCAGCCTAGTTCTCTTTGAAGACTAGTTGTCCTAAACCTTAGACTAACCTCGTCTCGTGCGCTCTAGAGTTCGTTTGTGCCGTTGTATAGTTCGTTTCACCATAACTTGTGCGTTAGCATGTGTATCACATGTTACTTGTTTTAATACTAAAGTTGCATGTTAAATCTTGACTAATTCTTATTAAATTGCTTTCCCAAATAAAAGTGATTAGGTTCTATCCCGATTTTCATAAGCTAAGATTTAATTGGTTAATTCTTATTTATAACTAGCTTTTATAAATAAAAGATGCTTAGTGCTACATATCGGTTTTCATAATAAAGTTAATGTGCTTAATGATATTATAAATGTCTTTTCAATATCAATATGTTTAGTTGAACACGCAATATAAAGTTATTCGATTAGATTCTTTCACATGCTTTATCTTTTAATGTTAATTGTTAGTTTAGTACAACTTGTACTTAAATTTCTGCAAATAAAATATGTTTAGGTGTATCGTGTTTTCTATAATTAAATATAACTTAATATAGAGTATATCTCTGAAATATTCTTTCCATAAGGTTTCTTATTAAAATGTGTCAAGCACGTAGTCTCTTCTTGTTGTTTGATAATAATATTTTGATAGCTTCGACCTTAGTTTTGTTTTCAACGTTCTTTCGTCGTTGCGTGACCATAGAATCGAGTCTATCCTTTTGTGCGCTCTTTTAAAGCTTTTCTTTCAATTGGTGTATTGTTCTTAGTGGTACTTGTTGCTTTGTATGTTGTGCCCGATGATTGCTTCGAGTAGAAGAAGGATCGTTGTCCGTTGCTTTGAAGATAAAGAGTTTCAAGAAAGCAAGAGATGAAGACAGAGAGTAGTAAGAGTATAGCTTTTCGTTGGAGAAAGGCAAGTGTCCGTAACCACCTTCTACCTATGCTTTATTACAAGATTATACTATGCATTAATCGAAACATGGAGCGACCACCCAGGAAAACAGTACTACCACGAGACATATGACTCTGTCTTGGCCAACTAATTAGAAACTTTAGTATGTGGTATGCTTTACCTGAAAGGGGTTGGGGGCTGACGGGAGATGGTGTATAGACCTGCTTTGGCGGGGAGTTGGGCTTTGCTAAGACACGGTACCCGCTAGGGAGCTTTATGCGCTGCACTGATCAGGTAACCTAGCGAGCAGCCCGTGCTAAGGAATCTTTGTAAAGGCCTCGTAGCGTCCCTATGCAATCACACCTAGGTAGTGTGGTATGATGCCTGATCCGCATCGCATGGTTGGGTCTAAAGTTCTTCGGGGCTTTTACGCGACTTGTGGATAAAGATGTACAACCTCTGCAGAGTGTAAAACTAATTGATTAGCTGTGGTCACGGTCAAGAGCGGCCTGGACCCTCACATGATTAATTAAACTTAAAGATGGACTTAAATCACTCTCTGGTTATTTCTTGTGGCCTTGCTGAGTACCAACCATAAGTGTACTCATCCTTGCTTATTGCTGCTCAGAAGCAAAAGGTGTGAAGTTGTTGAAGATGTTGATGCTAGGCGTACGCAGCCCCCAGTCGATTGCTTGTGGAGTTGGCGCCTCCGTTTCCAGGATTGAGCTGTATAACTCTGATAGAATAGTAAGTTTTGTTTATGTTCTTTACGTGATACTGTTACTTTTATTCACTATGTCTACTATATGCATGAAACTTGATCCTGGCATGCATATAGGTATGCACTTGGTTTGTTTTTCTAAAACTAGGTGTGACAGAGTGGTATCAGAGCTGTATCGACTGTAGGATGTAAGCCTAGTTAGCAATGGTCGTTCCTTAATGCTTCTTTTGATCTAAAATTCATCACTACCTTTCCCTTGAGCTCTGTGATGAATATTCCCACATCTTGACCATTTTCTTTTGCTAATCCCCCTTTATAACTTAACTTTCTCACTTGATTCTGTTTCATTTGCACTTCATTGCTTTGCAAATGTTAAACTCTCTAACCTTGTCTATTTATTTTTCTCTCCCCTTGATCTCTTGATCTTGCAATTATTTTTCCGTTCAATGATCTTACCCTCTCATCCCTTCTTTCCCTTGCCTCATGTTTTCTTTCTTGCCTCTTTATTGTTTTAACTTATCTTTTGTGTATCCATCTTGCTTATCGTATCTTTCCTTGCTTTTCAAACAATGCTATACTTTGGATTCTCTCCCTTGATTTTTGATTCCAAAAGTCTCCTTTCTGATTAAAAAAATTCTTAGATGATACCCGCCATGTACAGGCCTGTCCAAGTCAACTGAAGGATGAAGCTATTAGTCCATCCCATGAAGTCAAGCCCTAGTGACTGAAGAAGCCACGTCCTGCTTAGGAGGATCCCTTTAACTCTATTAACAATGTTTAGTACCGTTTCTGTATGTTGAGTGGTGGAATTGTGTGTTTGCATGATGATGCTTGGTTTTATGACATTGATTGATTCGTTTCTTTGTAGTGAGTGTTGGTGTGTTGCGGGTCTTATATCTGCAATGACATCAGTTGCCTAGTTGGGTTTCTCCTTTGTATCTCCAACATCCTTGTTATCTCTCTTTCTCTCTATTTGATTAAATGAAGGACTTCGGAAGAAGAAATTGAAGATTGCACCAGTGTCAACAAGCAAATGCTACTACCACTGTCGCTATCTAGAAGTGAGAAGTTGAAGAAAAGAAGACCTCCCTCTACTTTCCTTTCCATCGTTTGCTTGCTATTATCCCATCTAGCTCACTCTAATGAAGACCCCAACTACCAAGAAAGACAAATTCTGAAGATCCTACACCCAGTCTACAAAAGAGGATGACCACCTACCTATCTCAATAGCAATATTCTTGTTTATCTCCCTTCTCCTTGTTTCTTCTTTCTTCGATTCTCGGGACGAGATTCTGTTTAAGGGGGTAGATTTGTCACACCCTGAAATTTCCCAATTTCAGGATGTGAATAGAAAGAATAATTAAACAACAGTTTTCTCATAATTTTAAAATTTTTCCAACATTTATTTTTCTTTACAGAAAATATAGTATAAGAAAAAAAACCTTTGTTTGATTTTCTGAATCAAATAAATTGGTTCGATGTGAGTGTTGCATTCATGCCGATGCATCTTAGTGTTTGTTGAGTGTAAAAGGTTTAAAAAAATGTTTAGGTGCTGATCAAAATCTTCTGAGAAATTTCCGACTTTTTCTGGAATTTATTCTCACTTTTCCCGAGATATTTCTATTTATTGGAAGGCTCTAAAATCTTTTTCTTGAGCTCCAAATATTATATTTGGGTTCCTCACATCCCAAATCTTCTCTAGTGATTTTCCTGAATTTTTCTGAGCTTTCGGAGTATTTTTCATGATTTAATTATGATTCCAGGATTTTCCTGGAATTATTTTTAATCCGAAATTAATTTCCGAAATTAGAAAAAGAAGGGAAAATAAACCGGACTCAATCTCTGCCAATAAATAGTTCCTGATGATCTCCTTGGTGTCCTCTTTCCAACGCCGCCAACCTCATCCCGTTTCGATAACCCTAGCTCCCACGAACCATCGCCGAACTTTTACATCTACTAAATTCCGGTGAACTTTCCGGCGAGCTTTTCCGGCGAAACCGTGCACTTCCAGTACAAACGGACACCACCATGGAGTTTATCTCGTCGAGCTCAACGCTGTGGTGTGGTGGATTGCTCGATTCCGATGTCGGCTCCGTCATCTTCCCCCAACTCCGGCGAGTTCTTCCCCAACTCCGGCGAGCCCTTCCGTCGCCATCGTTCCTCCCTGGCCGAAGGTGAGCACACTATCGCGTTCGCCTCATCGATCTCGTTCCGTTTTGCCGTTCCCGTGCACGTTTGGAGGTCGTCCCCACCGAATCCCTACCTTTCATCGTCTCTCTGTATGTTCTGTTTACAGTCACCATGGCCAACTCGATCTGTACAGCTTCCTGCTCACCCGACCGCAACCTCCAGCCGCCGGGCAAAGCCATCATTGCCAGCAGATGCGCGATGCGGAGCCGCGTCCAGGGAACCCCACCTGCCAACCGCCGGACCTCCGAAGCGCCGCCGCGTCGTGAAGACCGACGAGCCAGCCAGTACCGCCGCCGCCGGCCGATTCGCGTTGCCTCTTCGCGTCCCTACCACCGGTGAGCACCTCCCTACGATCCCCTCGTTCTCCTCTTTCCGTTCAGAGCCTCAGTCGAGCCCTATGCCGCTCCCACTGCCCTGCGACCGGAACGGCCAGGAGCTTGCTGCTGCAGCCTGCCGTCCGTCTCGAACCCAAGGAAGAAGAAGATAAGGTTGTTTGTGTTTAGGTCCCTGGAGAAAAGGATAATCCCCATAGGAAAGTCTGAGTCATGCGAGTTTTGCAGAAGGGCCCTCGGAAGCTTTAGATTCTCTCGATCCAATCCATGTTACAGATTTTGCGTGTAAGCCCTCAGGTTTACATACGTAATTCTGTTTGTGCCCTTAGGTTCTCGCAGTTATGTCCCTGAAAGTTCCTAAAACTTGCCAGCAAGTCCTTATGCCTTTAATAAGCCATATCTTCTATGTTTTGGGTCCGTTTTATTCCGTTCAAGTTGCGTTAGGTTCATAATAAAATAAAGTGCACGTTAGTGGTGTGTTTTCATCATACATGTTTTCTGAAAATTAAGTTAATATTAATTTTGTTTATTACCTATTGAATATGTCTTCTTCAATTAAAAGCTATATAGTGTTCTACACTGCTTTGCAATAAATATTAATTTGATTAATGCTAACTTCATATGCTTTGTAAATAAAAGCTAATTAGTGCCACATCTCGGTTTTCTTAAACTAATGCTAATCTTGCTAATGTTTAACATTTAATTGACTTTTCTAATTAAAAGTTTATTAGGCTTTTACACCGTCTTTTATAATGAATGTTAACTGGACTAATGTCAACATGTATGTGCTTTCTAATAAAGTTTGTTTAGCTCAACACGTCACATGCTTTAATTCGATTAGTTGTTCTAATCTTTCTAAAGTAATGTTTAATTGGCATAATTGATACATGAACAATTATAAATAAAATTTGACTAGGTTCTTTACACCAGTTTCTTCAAATAAAATTTAATCTGAATTAATGTCAACATAGGGTATTTTATTTCTGAAATATCCTTTACATTTGTTTTGTTAATTAAAATGAATCTAAGCTTATAGTCTTGTCCTCTCATAAATACAAATCGCTTGTTAGACGTTGTCTGTCAGTTATCTTTGTTTCCTAGCTAGTTCATGAATCAACTATGTTCTTGTGTCTAGTCTTTCACAGCTATCTTTCTTTAGAGCCACTCTTGTTATCTTTTCTCTATCAACATCAGTTCAGCTTATCTTTGGTTAGTGTCTTAGTCGTTCAGCCTAGTTCTCTTTGAAGACTAGTTGTCCTAAACCTTAGACTAACCTCGTCTCGTGCGCTCTAGAGTTCGTTTGTGCCGTTGTATAGTTCGTTTCACCATAACTTGTGCGTTAGCATGTGTATCACATGTTACTTGTTTTAATACTAAAGTTGCATGTTAAATCTTGACTAATTCTTATTAAATTGCTTTCCCAAATAAAAGTGATTAGGTTCTATCCCGATTTTCATAAGCTAAGATTTAATTGGTTAATTCTTATTTATAACTAGCTTTTATAAATAAAAGATGCTTAGTGCTACATATCGGTTTTCATAATAAAGTTAATGTGCTTAATGATATTATAAATGGCTTTTCAATATCAATATGTTTAGTTGGACACACAATATAAAGTTATTCGATTAGATTCTTTCACATGCTTTATCTTTTAATGTTAATTGTTAGTTTAGTACAACTTGTACTTAAATTTCTGCAAATAAAATATGTTTAGGTGTATCGTGTTTTCTATAATTAAATATAACTTAATATAGAGTATATCTCTGAAATATTCTTTCCATAAGGTTTCTTATTAAAATGTGTCAAGCACGTAGTCTCTTCTTGTTGTTTGATAATAATCTTTCGATAGCTTCGACCTTAGTTTTGTTTTCAACGTTCTTTCAAGTACCATAGGATCAAGTCTATCCTTTAGTGCGCTCTTTTAAAGCTTTTCTTTCGATTGGTGTATTGTTCTTAGTTGTACTTGTTGCTTTGTATGTTGTGCCTGATGATTGCTTCGAGTAGAAGAAGGATCGTCGTCCGTTGCTTTGAAGATAAAGAGTTTCAAGAAAGCAAGAGATGAAGAGAGAGAGCAGTAAGAGTATAGCTTTTCGTTGGAGAAAGGCAAGTGTCCATAACCACCTTCTACCTATGCTTTATTACAAGATTATACTATGCATTAATCGGAACATGGAGCGACCACCCAGGAAAACAGTACTACCACAAGACATATGGCTCTGTCTTGGCCAACTACTTAGAAACTTTAGTATGTGGTATGCTTTACCTGAAAGGGGTTGGGGGCTGACGGGAGATGGTGTATAGACCTGCTCTGGCGGGGAGTTGGGCTTTGCTAAGACACGGTACCCGCTAGGGAGCTTTATGCGCTGCACTGATCAGGTAACCTAGCGAGCAGCCCGTGCTAAGGAATCTTTGTAAAGGCCTCGTAGCGTCCCTATGCAATCACACCTAGGTAGTGTGGTATGATGCCTGATCCGCATTGCATGGTTGGGTCTAAAGTTCTTCGGGACTTTTACGCGACTTGTAGGTAAAGATGTACAACCTCTGCAGAGTGTAAAACTAATCGATTAGCCGTGCTCACGGTCAAGATCGGCCTGGACCCTCACATGATTAATTAAACTTAAAGATGGACTTAAATCACTCTCTGGTTATTTCTTGTGGCCTTGTTGAGTACCAACCATAAGTGTACTCATCCTTGCTGATTGCTGCTCAGAAGCAAAAGGTGTGAAGTTGTTGAAGATGTTGATGCTAGGCGTACGCAGCCCCCAGTCGATTGCTTGTGGAGTTGGCGCCTCCGTTTCCAGGATTGAGTTGTATAACTCTGATAGAATAGTAAGTTTTGTTTATGTTCTTTACGTGATACTGTTACTGTTATTCACTATGTCTACTATATGCATGATACTTGATCCGGACATGCATATAGGTATGCACTTGGTTTGTTTTTCTAAAACCAGGTGTGACAACTATCGAGCATTAAACAACATCACAGTCAAAGATAAATTTCCCATCCCTGTTGTAGAAGAATTGATTGATGAATTGCATGGAGCCAAATTCTTACCAAGTTGGATCTTAGAGCAGGCTATCACCAAATTCGAGTACACACTAATGATATCGAGAAGACAGCTTTCAGGACTCATGAGGGTCACTTTCAATTTCTAGTGATGCCTTTTGGCCTCCAATGCTCCTAGTACCTTTCAGGCACTTATCAGTCCTCAAACCATTCCTTCTCAAGTGCGTCTTGGGAGGGGGGTCAAGTGTGGCGGATGCGACGGCAAAAGATGCGCGAAGAAGTGTGGAGGCGGAGGCGAACACAACCATGCTGGCAAAGATTAGTGTACCCGGGATGTGGGTGGAGTGGACGCTGAAAACGTTGGGAGGAGGGTGGGGTGGGGGCGAACACAATAGCATCACACGATTGGAAGACAACGGTCATTTGAGTTGTCTTGTTTGTGGATTGTGCCACCACGAGATTGTTGTTGAGACTCTGTGTTCTCCTAACGATAAAATCGTTACCTCTGATAATAAAATTATGGTGGTACGAATTTAAATTTCTTTGTTATTATTGAATACGCCCATGTACCTTCATTTGAATATGAAATGTGGGTTCGTAGACACGTGCTTGCATGCACGTGCTCTTTACTATATAAATAAAAGTTTTTAATTGTTGTGGTTTTTTAGACATGTGTGTACCACAGGTGCATTTTACTAGTATAAGAAAATAAAACACTCCAATTTCTAGGTTTATTTAAATGGAAAAAACTAAATTTTCGGCAACTAGGCATACACTTAGTGTCTATGCATGCTCTACAATGCAAACTTTTGAATTAAAAAAAACTACCACTAGCAATGTTGAAAGAACAATCCCAATCTGTCTACAATCCTAACACATATAACTTAATTATTACTTAGGTGCAGCACCTGAAATATCTAGTATATCAGTTCATGTCACATAAGCAGAATTTTTTGTGATGTCTGCCTAGTGACGAAAACGTATCAGATATAAATGGATAATGTGAATGCAAATACATATAGTTTTTTCTCAGATCGAATTAGGATAAAAATAGTGTCATGATATGTAATATTAGTATTGATCCTATTTAGATCACAAAAATCCAACTTTGAGTATCCATATACGGATATGCACAATCCCCTAGATGTCGAGTGCTAGAAGGTTTGCCGAGTGCAATCCTTCAGGCACTCGACAAACAACCATTTTGCTGAGTGTTGCACGGAAAACACTTGGCAAGAAAAAAACACTCGGCAAACTTGATTGTTTTGCCGAGTGTTTTTCCGACACTCGACAAAGAAATAAGTTTGTCTAGTGTTTTTTGACACTCGACAAATAAATAATCTTTTCTCTTCTATCCTTCCCCCTTTTTCTAACTCTTCACATACAACATGTTGCGGTTCATGATAAAGTTTGTATTTTTTATTTTTTTTCTAAATTTACTTAATTGTATTTCAAGAATTTTTTAATCGAGTCAAATTTGAATTGCAAGTTATTTAAATGATAGAAAAAAATGAGTAGAAAATGATATTAATGTTATTCATCCCAGTTTGAGGCCTTATTTGTGAAATGAAAAGGAATTTCAAACATCTTGTTCAAAAAACATAACTAAGGAGGTATGACCGTATGGTTTTAATTTTTTCAAAAAGTAAACAAAGACTTAAAATCAATAGATTTGTCATGAGGCAATGATATCATACATGGAGGGTGTGGTAAAATTTTGAGAAGGTTTCGAACATTTTGTCACATACATTGTTTAGAAATCGAAGCATCTAAGAGGAAGAGTCGCAGCGTCGAGGAGGATTCAGTAAGATTTGGAGTCAATGTGATGTTCTAATTGTGATTTGACTACAAAACATTTTGTATAAGCAATAGAGGACAAAGATTGCTTCATGTAAAGTTTTGGTAATTTTTTGGAATTGTTTGATAATTTTATGTATTAAGCGTCATTATAGAATTTTAATTGAAATAAATTGATTTTGAGTTATGAGTGCATAATAATATTAGTAAAAAAATAACATACATATTATTGAGTGAAAATGATAAGGTATCTTTGAATTAATTAATATTAATTTAAATTTGTATTATGGCCAAGAATGAGAAGAAGGAGAAACTTGAAAAAAGAGATAATTCTTTGCCTGAGTGTTTAATTTTGACACTCGGAAAAGAAGCCCTTTGTCGAGTGTTTTTTCCCTTGGCAAAGATGTGTCATGCCATCGATCCACCTCCGTGAAATGCTCCTCCTCCCCACCGGATAAATACCCTCCTCTTTTCTTATATCTCTCCCTCGCTCACTCTGTCCTTCCCTCACACCTCAGATCCCGCCACGCACCGCCGCCCCTCCTTGACCTCCTGGTGCCGCCCCTCCCTCTCTCTCCTGCCAACGCCGAACCAGTTCATTCCTCTCTCGCGACCTCTCTCGTGGCACGACATCGGCGACCCCTCTCTTCCTCGCCCCGACGCCAGTGGCCCCTCCTTCCCGGTGTGACAGTGCCGCCCCTCTGCGTCGGTCCCTCGTCCTATCCCAACAAGAAGGCCACAACAAGCAATGCACATGGTCGGCCCTGCGTGGCAGCTCCGTGGACACCCTGACGGCGCCACGCCCGTCGGCGCTGCCCCCTCCCCTCCTCTCTCATGGCAAAGACGTGGTACGTGCCCCAGCCATGGCATGGTGATGACGTGGTGTTGGTCGTGGCAGTGACAACATGGTGGAGAGGGCAGCAGCGGTGGCGGTCGTGGGGATGGGGCTGGCGGCAGCGGCGGTAGGGAGCCACTGCCAACCGTGTTTTTTTTCCAAAACCTTTGCCCAGTGGCCAATTTAGCACTAGGCAAAGCCTTCGCATAGTGCGCCACAGAAAACAGTCGGGAAAGAGCTCTTTGCCGAGTGTCGTTAGCCAAGTGTAACATTAGGCACAGCCTTTGCCGAGTGTTTTGGCTTTTTGTCGACGTCAAACTGCCTTTGCCAAGTGGAACAACTATGGTTGCGGAAAAAAGATGGAAGAAACAAAAAAACTAAGAAGATTTTTGAACGTAAAATTGTGAAACAACTGAATTATCTTAGCAAGACAGTAATTTGTTTATGAATGAAAATTAATCAAAATATAATGGGCCGTACGGTATGGAATAATTCGGTCCAAATCAGCCCAATAATAGAAACAGAAGGGAGTGAATACTAAAAAGGAGATACCCTCGCATCGCTCTCACAACCCCAACGACGCCAAACCCTCGCGCCGCCGCCCGCCCATTCCAACCAAGCAGCATGGCGGCGCCGCCGGAACTGATGCAGGACCCCGTGGAAGAGATCCTCCTCCGCTTCCCGCCGGAAGACCCCGCGAGCCTCCTCCGCGCGGCGCTCGTCTGCAAGCGGTGGCTCCGCATCGTCTCCAGCGGCCACTTCCGCCGCCGGTTCCGCAGCTTCCACCGCACGCCCCCGATGTTGGGCGCCATCGTCAACCAAAGACGCTTCGTCCCCACGTCCTCCTTCCATTTCAAGGTCCCCGCCGAGTTCAAGGTACCCAACGACTTCGGTAACGACCCCGGCTGGAGGGTGCTCGACGCCCGCCACGGCCGCGTCCTCTTCGGCAAAAACAAACCCGGTGAGTGGGGGACAAGGACAACAATCTTCTCCATCTGGGACCCCATCACCGGCGAGAAGCTGGATCTGCCCGAGATTGAGGACATGGACCAGAGGTTCTCGAGTTATGCGGTGTTATGCGCCGCCACCGGCTGCAACCACCTCGACTGTAGCCGCGGCCCCTTCCTTGTGGTCTTCCTGGAAATAAACTTGGCCTGCGTATACTCGTCAAATTGTGGGCAATGGAGCGATACTACCGTTGGTCCGCAGAGCATCGTCAACAAGTTCTTTGAGTTTCTAGACGATCACGACGATAAAGTTATGGGTGGCGGTTTCGATCTGTTGGCCGGTGTTCTTGCTGGGGACCAACCGGACGATGCAGTCTACTTCCTGTTTCACCTTATTGCTGCAATGGTGAAGTTTGACCTCAAAACGCGGGAGTTGGAGTTGATTGACCTGCCAGTCACAATAGAGGGACAGCGCATTGCTCCCATTACCACAGAAGATGGCAGTCTCGGATTTGCAGCTGTAACCAGGAAGGAGCGCACACTCCACCTTTGGTCGAGGGTGGTTGGTACCGACGAGGAAGCCAGATGGGTACAAAGCAGAGTCATTGACCTCAAGAGGTTACTCCCTGTCGACGCCCTCAAAAAACCACCTGTTTTGCTGCTAAGTGTTGGTGTCATTTTCCTTTACACGAGTGATGGAGAAATAGTCAGTATCGACATAAAGTCCAACCAGGCGAGGAAGATGCCTCAGGAACTTGGACAAATGGGAAAGGGAACACGATTCTATGACGATTATGTTGTTCCCTTCATAAGCTTCTGCACTCCAGCTCCAGGTAGAGTTTTCTTGATGGTTAATTTGCCATATTTTCTTAGCAATTATTACTGGTGTTTCATAGTTATCAGGAAACTGTAGATGTTTGTGTTAACAACGTAAAAATATAGAGGATGGCAATATGATCAATGGTAGTGCTGAGTTTATGTGAGTGTCATAATTACTGTAAAATGTGTTACTTCTTGTTTCTGGAGTAGTGCTTGAAACTGGCAGCTGGATGTACTAGAATTTAGCCATCTATTGAACATAGCATTTTGGATGGTACGGTGGACTAGAGTTTATCCATGTGTTGAGCTATCTATCATTTGGGATGATGGGGTCTGGTTAGTAAGCTAGTGTTCTTTGGTTAGCCATTGATGGCTACTTGCTGCTCATTTTGGATGGTGAGGAACGAAATAAAAACATGATGGTGAATCGACTCCTAAAGTGGCTGATACTGCTTTCAAAATATTTGTTCCTGCAGCACAGAGAGCAGCCTCCGAGGATGAGGAACCAATGGCTGGTGCTTCAAGTGCATGAAAAAACTTAAGTGAAAGTGTAATGTGGGACCACGTCTACGAACCCCGGCGCAAGAAGGCAACGGCACCTGTGAGTTAGGCGCACATATAATTTTATCGTATTATTATTACTTGATTTGATTTGAGAACTTGAGATTCAGTTTGTTAGGATTGGTTTAGATTTGCACAAGTTGGGGACGTAGTATTATTATTACTTGATTTGATTTGAGAACTTAAGATTCAGTTTGTTAGGATTGGTTTAGATAGGCACAAGTTGGGGACGTTGGTTTTATCACCCTATGTTTCGGTGGCATCCGTGAGTTGTAATCAGATCAGCCCTATATATATGAAGGGCTGGTGATCAGGGAAAGCATGAAAGAAGTTAGTTGTGCCTATTTGCATTTCGTATCCATCTGCTGCTCCTGGGAGGCAAGGTGAGAGCCATGCCGTTCCGAGAGCTTTGCCTCAGGCAAATTGCCTGTTCCAAATACATCTAGCCACAGAAGAAAGGTCATTAAGATGAAGGAGGGACTGTGTACTGGCAACCGAAATGGGGTATATGGCTTTTGTGACTTGTACTTTTCAAAATGATATCTGCAGCGTCATGCATTCTAGATCTTTCTCTAATAATGGTTTATTTGACACTTACTAGTGCAACCAACATTCTCACATCCACCGTCACTGACTTGAAGAAGTCGAAATGTCCATGGATGTGCCAATGCTAGCCTTATGACAATTGAACAAAGTACTCTTTTCCCTCTCACTAACATTACGGTTGGATCTTGTCAAATACCTCTTATCTGACGATACAAAACCATGGTTGTTCTCTTCAACCATTAAACATATTTGACACTACTTGTCACTGCCGAACTTCACTCTGATATGTGCGTCACAGCCACATCTGGTTTCCATCACTTTTGGTTTCTTCCTTTTTCCCCGTATTCATCTCTAACATCTTCTACACTCTCCTTTCTGTACCCTTCCCTTGAACAATAATACCGCTTGAAAAAAATGTCCTCATTTTGCTTCTTGTGCTGACCAACACGAACAGAGAAACTAACATCATGTGCATATGATTTGTAAAATTTCTCCACATCCTCGAGTGTGTAAAATATCATTCCAACCTTAGGCTTCTCATGTACTCCTCTCCAAATATTTAAACTACAGCTACAGTAAACTTTCTCAAAGCTTCCAAAGCGGTACTCTTACCAATACGAATATACTCGTCCAAAGCATCGGCCGCGACGCCATAAGCTAGCAGTCGAAACGCTGCGACAACCTTCTGCACACAAGATAGTCCTAGTGTACCAGCCGCATTCCTCTTCTGAACAAAATATTCATCATGCTCTTGAAAAGCATTCAGTATGCACATGAATACATGTCGTTTCATCCAAAATCTATAGTATTCTTATGGACATGATCGGTGGGAAATCCTATATATCTTTCGGAAGATAGTAGCTTATGAGACTATAACCCACCTGGTGGCCAAACAGCCCAACAACTGCAAACCCAAGGTGTGCTAAAATGTCATCATAGGATTTTTATGAAACAATTCTAGTGTGCCAATATTATACTTTATTCCTGTAGAAAAGGGTTGGGTCTGAAATGCACCTGCCCACTCTCCATCCTGATAATGATTCAGAAGCACCATCTTCGCAACTTAAGCTTTTACCAGCCTGCCGCAACAGGTTTTACCAGCCCGATATCTACGTTTTTACCAGACTTAAATCAAGGGTTTTACCTCTTCCAAACTTTATCTTTTCAGATCGCACGGAACGCGATCAGTCGTCCAGTTGAACCGTCAAGTGCTGGTTCCCAAAAAAAATTGCACGGAACGCGATCAGTCGTCCACTCGAACCATCGAGTGCCCCGCTGGGTGCTTTTAAGTACCGCAGCCAAACTTTATCTTGCAGTTTTGTTCTTCTCTCTTGATGTGTCGCTTCCAAACTTCATCTAGCAGTTTTCTTCTTCTCCACCGACAAGATGGCTTCGTCCGATGACGACAACTCCTAAAACAGCAAGGGGAAGTTCGACGACTTCATCACGAAGACAGCGAACCAGTTCACTTCTGGTGCATGTCGTATCCTTCACTTGGGAGGGTACTATCGCTGCACTTTCTGTACATCCCGGATGCCGCGCCAGTGGAGCCTGTGGGAGTTGCTGAACCACGCCACGGGCTTGGCTGTCTGGGGCAACGGCCGCAAGGGGCCGCAGCACAGGGCTCTCGCGGACTACATCCTCTACAGCCCCACAATGGCGCTCACCCATGAGAACAGCCGTGTTGGTGACTGTGGAGGCAACCTCGCCCTTCAGGCAGAGTGTGACCGTGTGCACGCGGCCAACAAGGCCAAGGCGGCGAAGCGCAGGGCCAAGGTTTTGATTCTTCCCCTCTTTTCTAGAACGCGTTGTAGTATATACTCTAAATCCTTTCTCTCTCATTTTGAAGCACCTGGAGCGCCTGGAGCCCTACTACCTCCCTCGCGACCGCTGCCCCGATGACGGCGCCGGTGGCTCTGCGGCTGCACACTGAACGGGAGGTGCCTACGGCTCTGCGGCGGCACAATGATGGGATGCTGGCGAAGGTGCTCGTGCTGGGGGCGGCTATCAGTTGAAGCTATCTAGTTGTTGTTTTTTTAGTTATTTCCTATCTGCTCGCAATGAACTGGTCATGTGCCCTTTAGTTATAATTTGTTATCTCGTACTATCCAACCTCCTATAATAGCTTGTTTGTTATCAGATGTGTTTGTGTCCATTACCTCTCGTTCTTTTTCGTTTCGTTTACTTTGGTTTTAGCTTATGGTGTTTTTGATGCTATTCTGGCTTTCTACGGAAGGCCCGGCGGTCGTCTCTCCCGTTCTTAGTGGTGGGGTTTGTGGTGCTTGCTTGGAACCGTCGCCGTATTGACTGCCGCGCCCTGCCAACCAGCACAGTAATGGCTCAACCAGCGCAGCAAGCCATTGCTTCTCTCCTCTCTTAGGCGCGGTTCTCGATGCCCGACATCCCATCACAATTGTTTCTCTCCTATCTATCCACCCAATACATATCCCCCCTAGTGCTTCACATCCCAAATGAAGGGGAAGCAACTGGTGGGAAGCAACCGGTGGGGAAGCAACTGCCGGTTTCTCTGAAGAAACGATGAAGGAGATGAGCAGGGAGCGGTTTGCACACGGAGGGGAATCATTCCTGATCAGTCCCACCGGATCGTCCCTGATCAAGCGCCGAGTTGAGGCCAGCGCGGTTTGCTCCGGCTTCGTCACGCACCTGCCGACTGAGTCGAGCGGCGGCCGCTGCGAGCCAGAGTTCACGGTGCAGCTGAGGTGTTTCGCGACCAAGAACATCCGTGCGGGGCGCGGTCGCGGGCAGACAAAGGAGGTGTGGGTCTGCCGCGGTGCCAATGCGAGCTTCCTTGGCGCCGTGCCCATGGACGTCGTGGACGATGACTACAAGGACTGCATCCGCAGTGTGTTGCGGTGGCTGCTGAGGGAGATACGATCGCTGCGAGACCTCGACCTCACCGATGATGAGTGGGAGGCCATCCTGCCTGAGGACGTGCTAACACCCTCGCAAACCTGCTGCGGGGCCTTGACGAGGGCAGTCGTGCCATCACCGTCGTGGATCTTGGGGTGCAAATCGATGTTAGGTACAGCGCACCCCGGGTGCTTTTGAGCTGTGCAAGGAGGCAGAGGTGGTGACGCCTGAGGGGAAGAAGAAGGGCGGCGAGTGCAGCATCTGCTTGGAGGCACTGCACCGGGAGGCTGCGGCGGCGGGGAAGGGCGTGCCCGTGGAGCTGCCTGGCTGCGCGCACGCCTTCCACCGCCGGTGCATCTCCGGGTGGTTCGGTAAGAAGCCGACGTCCCCGCTGTGCCGGGGGAACGTGATCAGGCACCTAAACCCGGAGCTGTAGAAGGTTCTCGTCGAGTTCAGCCATGAAAAGGATGCAAATCCAACCACTGTGCTCAGTTCTTCAGGAAACGCCGTTGCAGCACCTCCACGTGATCCTTGAGCACTCATACGCCGAGTACCAGAGCAAGGTGCGATGGGTGCCAGGGGTAGTTGCTTCATCTTTCTCGTACAGTTGCATGTCATCTTTTCCTGATGTTGTTCATCCCAGAAACTATTGATACAGTTGCACTTGCTTCTATGTCAACTCTTGTTTTGATTCTTTAAGATCTTGTTCAATTTTCACCTAACTGAAGTGGTCTCTAGCATCTACTTGCTGCTGGCTGCTTTAGTCACTCTAACTTTATTTCAGGCTGGTAAAACCGTAGGCTGAACCTGGTAAAACCGTGGGCTCGAGGTTGGTAAAACCTGTATGTTCTAATCTGGCAAAACCGTAGGTTCTAAGCTAGTAAAACCGGAGGTTGCAGGCTGTTAAAACCGTTTATTTTAGGCTGGTAAAGCTATTATTGCAGGCTGGTAAAACCTGTTATTGTAGGCCGGTAAAACCTTAATCGCAGGTCCGGATCAGGTAAAATGGGAAGTTTGGAGTTGTAAAATCTAGGCTCCCGGAGGATGCTGTCACACCTGATTTCCGGAGAGAAACCAAATGCATCTCATATGTGCGCCAGGATCAAGTTACACACATACGATAGACAAAAGAGTGTAATATCATTAACAGTATTTTAAAAAGTGTATCATAGAGTTTAACCACTTATTACACTCAGGCGGGAGACACGAAGGTCTCTAACAACGGAAAACGATAACTACTCGAAGAGTCTTCGTCTTCCGCTCCCACAGGCACTTGACTGGGGGACCGCGAGCCTCAAAACTCCTCATAGTCGTCGAAGTACTCGTCACCATTGTTCTCCTCTGAACAGCGATAAGCAATGTTGAGTACACTTATGGTTGGTACTCAACAAGTGGGGGAAAATGCAAGGCTATCAAGGGCAGGCTAAGGTTTTGCAGCGGTTAGCATTTTAATGTTGGTCAAGTTTTAATTAAAGAACGCCTATTTACTAGGTGTAAGTTTATACCATCCCACTTAAGAAACTTATAAACAAAACAACCCAAAACTCATCGAACCACGATTTAATCTCATATTTATGTTTATTAATCATGTGAGGGTCCAAGCCGCTCATAACCGTGAGCACGGCTGATCGATCAGTTTTACACTCTGCAGAGGTTTGCACACTTTACCCACAGCTCGTGTAAAAGCTCCGAAGAACTTTAAACCCAACCATGCGATGCTGGCCAAGCACCATACCACACTTCCGAGGTGTGATCACATAGGGACGCTACAAAGCCTTTACAAAGGCATGCAAAAGACTAACGACCCGCATAGTTACGGATCAGGGCGGACCATAACCCTCTCTAGTGGTCAGCACCTTAGCAAAGGCTGCTACCCCAAGAGGACCGGGCTATACCCCTGCAACTCGGACCCCCTCCTTTCGGAAAAGGGCCACTAGTTCGATCGCACACCTAATTAATTGGCTAAGGTCAGAGCCATGTGACACTGTGGTTGCGCATGTTTTCTTAGGTGGTTCTCCATGTTCCGATTAAATCAAGTATTCTTGTATTAACCCAAAACATTAATCATTAAACATTAAGCATTTCCATAAAAAGACCATTTTATCCAACCCAAGTTGAGCTACTAGCATTATCTACCCAAAAACATTTATTTAAATCGGGTTGTGCCAAGGATTAAGGGTAAAAAGCTAGGTATGTCCTTCAAAAGGTGTTCCCATCAATTTAATGCAATAACATAATAAAAGTAAACTTAATAAGCATGTGGTTATATAGGATAAAAAGAATTATGCGGAGGGAGAAGACCACTTGCCTTCTTCAACTACAAGAAAATCTTCCTCTTCTTCAAACAACTGTTCCTGATCGACTCCAAGGGGTTGCTCAGTTGAAACAGGCTCGATATCTACGATCGCACACATAAAGCATACAATAAATAAAACAATTCACCAATCAAGTCTAAAGGCTAAAAACATGCTACTAAAGCGACGGGCTCGCTGAGACGATCGCATAGACAGCTAAAACGCTAAAAATGGAGCTATAACGACAAAGTTATGCTCAAAACAAGGTTCAGGGACTAATCTGCGAAAAACTAACCTTTCCAGGGACCTAACAGCAAGAAACCAGGGGCCTAAAATTAATTACATTTAAAAACAGAAGGTTTAAATCATAAAAAGGCTTGGCTGGACCTCGGGTATTAAAATCTAATAAAGACAGGGGCTAAAACATGAATTAAAGGACCGGATTGCAAGGATCTTTGATGGTGGGAGGACCGGTTTGCAAATAAAGAAAAACCGAGGGTCTCTTTAGCAATTTTGCCTCGGTTGACCGGTACGCGGTCAGATTGACTCGCGGCCGGTTGGATCTGGGCCATCCGCGCCCGATCCAACGGCTGGCAACGCACGTGCGCGCCCGAGCGGCGGCGGCCGCGCCGGGGTTGGCGGCGCGAGGCGGCGGAGTCGCCGGAGCTGGCCGAAATACGGCTCCTAGCCACGGATTCGCACGGGAAATGCATCTACGCGTAGCTAGAGCGACCATGAACCTAAGCATGAGCTCACACGGGTGGTTCGGGTGGTGGCCGGGACACGGCGTCCATGGGGGCGGACGGCGAGCGGCCGGCGAGCGGCGGCGCTAGCTGTGGTTCGGGAAAAACAAGGAGGCGAGTAGGTGAAGGAGAGAGCGGCAGGGATGCAGCGGTGAAGGAGATCGGCGCCGGCGGACGGAGGTTGAAGATGAAGGCGGCGGTGCTCGGTTGGCGAGGAAGAGGACCCTGCGAGTCAAATTGAAGCTTGATTGAGCGACTGGTGCAAAGAAGTAACGAGATGGGAGGGTCGGTGATGCTTTACCGACGGCGAGGGGGCTCGGTGGCCGGCAATGGCGCGGCGGCCGGAGCTCCAACGGTGGTAATGCGCAAATGCGAGTGTGAGGGAGTGCGAGAGCTTGGTGTTTGCAAAGGGGAAGGCGGCGGGTGCCCTGGCCGAGCTTAAATAGGCCCAAGAGGGGAGGGGAAGCGGCACCCCGGCGGCCATGGCCATCAATGGCCTTCGGCCTTGATTGGCAATCAAAGGAGAGGGGGAATTAAGGGAGTAACGGGCGAGATTGAAGAGGGAGGGTGAAGGCCGGGCTTCACTGCGGCTTGATGGAGGGGTTTGAAGGCGGGGGCACGGGGGATGCGGCCGGTAATGGCCGGCGGCTATCAAGGGGTGCGACTGACCCGCGGCGGGAGGTAGGGGGAGGGCCTGACGGCGGGGCCCCACCTGTCAGCGGTCGGAAGGAAAAAGAAAAAAAGAGAAGGGGCGCTGGGCTGCTTCACGGGCCGGCGGGGAGGTAGTTGGGCCGCATGCGCGCACGCGAGAGAGAGAAAGGGAGAGAGGCCGGTGGCCTGATTGGCCTGTGGGCCGAGGAAAGGAAGCGAGCCGGCTGGGCCGAAAGGAGAAAGGGAAAGGGGAGGAAGGGGTTTGGGTTTTTTTTTTAAATTCTTTTCAAACTCCTTTTTCAAACTTTGCAAACTTCACTCAAACAATAAAACCATGCATTCAAATCATGATGCACAAGCACTTATTATTTCTAACATTATTGAAATGATATTTAAATATTTAAGAGCCAAATTTATTTGATAATTTAATTAGGTCCTTAGAAAAATTAAATCTAATTGCTTGTTGCTTATATTAATTTAGTGATGGAATTGTTAGGGTGTTACAGATGCCAAGCTGGAAAATCGTAGGTAAAATGTCAGGTGTCGAAGAGGTAAAATGGTTCTAGTTGGACTTCTTTAGGGATCTGCCCTCCGACATTTTGCACAAACCTTTATGGAATAGTATGCATAAACATAACCAAATGAGATATTTTTTTACATAGGACATCTCCCATGTACTCCAATCCGGCGAAGCAAGAGCACGATCGAGTCTAACCTGGCAATAGGAGCCCCTTGCAACCTTCCTCTCGAAAGTCCAGCTACGTCCCTCAAAGCCAAGGTCCAATAAGTCCTGCTTATGTTCCGATCGATGTAATACCTCATTAAAATCACTAATGCAAACCCAAGGTAAATCCGAGGAGGACTTTATGAATTTAAGCAAATCCCAAGTCTTGTGCCTCTCACTCGTCTGAGCTTCCCCGTACACACAAGTTAACCTCCAGGGAGGAGAATCCCCCTATGTGATAAATGCATCAATATGATACTGTGAGTAGGGTAACAACGAAACTATAATATTGTTATTCCAAAAAATCCTTAGACCCACTGCGGCCCGTACTAGATACAACAAAAGAATTATCAAAGCCTAAGGATTTTTTTAGACCTTCCACCCGTGATTTGTGCACCTAAGTCTCGAGAACACACAACACTGATGGGGCAAATCTCTTTGCTATCTCACGAAGCTCTTTAACTGTCGCGACATTGCCAAGTCCGCGACAGTTCCAGCTGATGCAACTCATTGGGCTTGGCGGACCTCCTCTAGGGAGTCCGCCATGATCTTTGATGGTGAAGCACTGGAACTGGCCCTTGCCTTCTTCCTCTCCCTGGGAGAGATATACGCAGGTGACGGCAGAGGGACCCTCATCATGCTCAGCTGTTGATCAGCCTCCGACAGCACCAGCTTCTTTTTTGCATTAGCCATGCTCTCTTTCTGGATTTTCCCATTTACTGGCTTCAATGGGTTGCTTGTCGTGTCCGTCACGACCTCACCTGCATCCTCACCAAGTCCCGCCTCCTGCACGGCCCATGAATGAATTCGGCCCTCCTCTTTCGCAAAAAAAAAAGAATTTGGCCCTCTTGTCCAAACCACTCCTGAACCAAGGAACTTTACCAGCCTGAACCAAGGATTTTTACCACCCTGAACCTGAACCGACGATTACCAACACACGATTTTACCAGTTTGCTGAGAGGGCATTGGATGAATCCTTCACTTGGATGCTAAAAAACTACTAGTGATAAGCATGTTATCTTAATTGCGAAAATGGGTTATAAGCATGAGTTTCTACTAATGATAAGTACTTTGCTGGCTTGCCGTTGGTTGGCACTTTTTCCCCATTTTATCTGGTGTGCTTTGTTCCTGACTTATTATTTTCAAAACTAGTACATGGGAGATGTCTTATGTAAAAAAATATCTCATTTGGTTATGTTTATGCATACTATTCCATAAAGGTTTGTGCAAAATGTCGGAGGGCAGATCCCTAAAGAAGTCCAACTAGAACCATTTTACCTCTTCGACATCTGACATTTTACCTATGATTTTCCAGCTTGGCAACCTCCGGGAGCCTAGATTTTACAATTCCAAACTTCCCATTTTGCCCGATCAGGACCTGCGATTAAGGTTTTACCAGCCTGCAATAACAGGTTTTACCAGCCTGTAATAATAGCTTTACCAGCCTGAAATAAACGGTTTTACCAGCATGCAACCTCCGGTTTTACCAGATTAGAACATACAGGTTTTACCAGCCTCGAGCCCACGGTTTTACCAGATTCAGCCCACGGTTTTCCTTCCTGAAATAAAGTTAGAGTGACAAAAGCAGCCAGCAGCATGTAGATGCTAGAGATCTCTTCAGTTAGGTGAAAATTGAACAAGATCTTAAAGAATCAAAACAAGAGTTGACATAGAAGCAAGTGCAACTGTATCAATAGTTTCTGGGATGAGCAACATCAGGAAAAGATGACATGCAACTGTACGGGAAAGATGAAGCAACTACCCCTGGCACCCATCGCACCTTGCTCTGGTACTCGGTGTATGAGCGCTCAGGGATCGCGTGGAGGTACTGCAACAGCGTTTCCTGACGAACCGAGCACAGTGGTTGGATCTGCATCCTCTTCATGGCTGAACTCGACGAGAACCTTCTGCAGCTCCGGGTCTAGGTGCCTGACCACGTTCCGCGGCACAGCGGGCACGTCGGCTTCTTACCCAACCACCCGGAGATGCACCGGCGGTGGAAGGCGTGCGCACAGCCAGGCAGCTCCACGAGCACGCCCTTCCCCGCCGCCGCAGCCTCCCGGTGCAGCGCCTCCAAGCAGATGCTGCACTCACCGCCCTTCTTCTTCCCCTCAGGCATCACCGCCTCCGCCTCCTTGCACGGCGTCAAAAGCACCCGGGGCGCGTTGTACTTGACATCGATTTGCACCCCAAGATCCACAACGGTGATGGCACGGCTGCCCTCATCGAGGCCCCGCACCTGGTTTGCGAGCGGTGTCAGCACGTCCTCGGGCAGGATGGCCTCCCACTCATCATCGGTGAGGTCAAGGCCCCACAGCGGCCGTATCTCCCTTAGCAGCCACTGCATCACGCTGCGGATGCAGTCCTCGTAGTCATCGTCCACGGCGTCCATGGGCACGGCGCTAAGGAAGCTCGCGTTGGCACCACGGCAGACCCACAACTCCTTTGTCTGCCCGCGGCCGCGCCCCACGCGGATGTTCTTGGTCGCGAAACACCTCAGCAGCATTGTGAACTTTGGCTCGCCGCGGCCGCCGCTCGACTCAGTCGGCAGGTGCGCGACGAAGCCGGAGCAAACCGCGCTGGCCTCGACTCGGCGCTTGATCAGGGACGATCCGGTGGGACTGATCAGGAATGATTCCCCTCCGCGTGCAAACCGCTCCCTGCTCACCTCCTTCACCGTTTCTTCAGAGAAACCGGCGGTTGCTTCCCCACCGGTTGCTTCCCCTTCATTTGGGATGTGAAGCACTTGGGGGGATATGTATTGGGTGGATAGATAGGAGAGAAACAATTGCGATGGGATGTCGGGCATCGAGAACCACGCCTAAGAGAGGAGAGAAGCAATGGCGTGCTGCGTTGGTTGGCAGGGCGGCGGCAGTCAACACAGCGGCGGTTCCAAGCAAGCACCACAAACCCCACCACCAAGAACGGGAGAGACGACCGCCGGGCCTTCCGTAGAAAGCCAGAACGGCATCAAAAACACCATAAGCTAAAACCAAAGTAAACGAAACGAAAAAGAAGAGGTAATGGACACAAACACATCTGATAACAAACAAGCTATTATAGGAGGTTGGATAGTACGAGATAACAAATTATAACTAAAGGGCACATGACCAGTTCATTGCGAGCAGATAGGAAATAACTAAAAAAAACAACAACTAGATAGCTTCAAAATGAGAGAGAAAGGATTTAGAGTATACTACAATGTGTTCTAGAAAAGGGAGGAAGAATCAAAACCTTGGCCCTGCGCTTCGCCGTCTTGGCCTTGTTGGCTGCGTGCACATGGTCACACTCCGCCTGAAGGGCGAGGTTGCTGCCACAGTCGCCAACACGGCTGCTCTCACGGGCGAGTGCCATTGTGGGGTTGTAGAGGATGTAGTCCGCGAGAGCCCTGTGCTGCGGCCCCTTGCGGCCGTTGCCCCGGACGGCCAAGCCCGTGGCGTGGTTCAGCAACTCCCGCAGGCTCCACTGGCGCGACATCCTGGATGTAGAGAAAGTGCGGCGATAGTACCCTCCCAAGCGAAGGATATGACATGCACCAGAAGCGAACTGGTTCGCCGTCTCCGTGACGAAGTTGTCGAACTCCCCCTCGCTGTTGTAGGAGTTGTCGTCATCGGACGAAGCCATCTTGTCGGTGGAGAAGAAAACTGCTAGATGAAGTTTGGAAGCGACGGATCAAGAGAGAAGAAGAAAACATCCAGATAAAGTTTGGCTGCGGGACTTAAAAGCACCCAGCGGGGCACTCCAACGATTTTACCCCTATCAGCTGTAGGAAGGAAAGACACTTCACGAGAATCAAAATAGGAAGAAAGTAGAGCCTATACTACTATTCTATACGGTTCGAGTGGACGGCTGATCGCGTTCCGTGTGATTTTTTTTGGGAACCGGCACTTGACGGTTCAACTGGACGACTGATCGCGTTCCGTGCGATCTGAAAAGATAAAGTTTGGAATAGGTAAAACCCTTGATTTAAGTCTGGTAAAAACGTAGATATCGGGCTAGTAAAACCTGTTGCTGCAGGCTGGTAAAAGCTTAAGTTGCGAAGATGGTGCCTCTGAATCATTATCAGGATAGAGAGTGGGCAGGTGCATTTCAGACCCAACCCTTTTCTACAGGAATAAAGTATAATATTAGCACACTAGAATTGTTTCATAAAAAATCCTATGATGACATTTTAGCACACCTTGGGTTTGCAGTTGTTGGGCTGTTTGGGCCACCAGGTGGGTTATAGTCTCATAAGCTACTATCTTCCGAAAGATATATAGGATTTCCCACCGGTCAACAGCCCACCAGATCAGATGTCCTTTGCCCTTGGATCAGTAAGTCGTTGCATCTCCCTTATTCTCTTTGAGAAAGTGCTTGTCCCTCTCGCTCTCATGATGTGTGAGCAGTCGCGATGAAGGCGTCGCGGGAACGTACAACCGGCAACGAGCGTCAAAGCTACATTAGCGTAGCCAAGGCGAAGAAGCCGAATTTCAAAATGGATGTATTTGATCCGTGGATTGTTCTTTGGTATGCACTTTGGGTCAGGCCGCTTAACTTCATTTAATGGATGTATTTTACCTCGTCGAGGCTTAAGATTTTACCATCGACAACTCTAGGTTTTACCACCTCAAACCTACGATTTTACAACCTGCAGGATACGATTTTACCTCTATGAAGGTTCCGGCTGCTGTGTGGCCCATGAATGAATTCGGCCCTCCACTCCACCGACAATTTACCAACACACTATTTTACCAGCATGGTGTCCACGATTTTACCAGACTGGTGTCCACGATTTTACAACCCTGGTGTCCACGATTTTACATTTTAAGCATCTCCAGCAAATTTCGGTCATATCGACGCGAGCTTTTAATTCTAGGATGTGGGTCCCACATACATTTGGCTTCACCGATTTGCACAGCTGCATAGTAAGCATCTCCAACAAATTTCGGTCAATTTACCAACACACTGTTTTCCAGTCTGGTAAAAGCGTGGACACGATTCTGGTAAAGTCGTGGGTTCAGTCTGGTAAAGTCGTGCAGACCAGTCTGGTAAAATATTGGGCACTTGTCTGTTAAAAGCGTGGGTTTAGGATGGTAAAGTCGTGCACACTAGTCTGGTAAAATCGTCGGTTCAGTCTGGTAAAATCGTGGACACGAGGTTGGTAAAGTTGTAGGTTCCGACGGATAAAGTCTCGGACACGAGTCTGGTAAAGTCGTAGGTTCAGGCTGGTAAAGTCATGGAGACCAGTCTGGTAAAGTCGTGGGTTAGATCTGGTAAAATCTTAGGTTTGCAAAAAAATGGTTAAGTGCCAGACAGAAAAATCATCGGTTCAGTATGGTAAAATCATGGACACGAGTCTGGTAAAGTCATGGAAACCAGTCTGGTAAAATCCTCGGTTCAGTCTGGTAAAATCGTGGACTCAAGTCTGATAAAGTTGTGGGTTCAGTCTGGTAAAGTCGTGGGTTCAGTTTGGTAAAGTCGTGCAGACCAGTCTTGTAAATTATTGGGCACCTGTCTGGTAAAAGCGTGGGTTTAGGATGGTAAAGTCGTGCACACCAGTCTGGTAAAGTTGTGGGTTCAGTCTGGTAAAGTCATGGGTGTAGTCTGGTAAAGTTGTGCGGACCAGTCAGGTAAAATATTGGGCACATGTCTGGTAAAAGCGTGGGTTTAGGATGGTAAAGTCGTGCACACCAGTCTGGTAAAATCGTCGGTTCAGCGTGGTAAAATCGTGGACACGAGTCTGGTAAAGTCGTGGAAACCAGGCTGGTAAAAGCTATAGTTTCGGCTGGAAAAAACGTGGACTCCACTCTGGTAACATAGTGGAAACCAGTCTGGTAAAATGCTTGGTTCAGTCTGGTCAAAGCGTGGACACGAGTCTGGTAAAATCCTGGACACCAGTCTGGTAAAATCGTGGGTTAAGACTGGTACAATACTGGGCACCTGTCTTGTAAATTCATGGAACCAAAGCTGGTAAAATCATTTGCTCTACTCTGGTAAGATCGTGGACATGAGTCTGGTAAAATCCTCGGTTCATCTAGTAAAATCATGGACACTAGTCTGGTAAAATCCTAGGTTTGCAAAAAAATGTCAAGTGCCAGAAGGTAAAATCCTCGGTTCAGTCTGGTAAAGTCGTGCACACTAGTCTGGTAAAATTGTGGGTTTAGGATGGTAAAGTCGTAGGTTCTGGTAAAGTCTTGGGTTAAGGATGATAAAATCTTAGGTTTGCAAAAAAATGGTTAAGGGCCGGACGGTAAAATCCTCGGTTTAGTCTGGTAAAATCGTGGACACGAGTCTGGTAAAGTGGTAGGTTCAGGTTGGTAAAGTCTCGGACACGAGTCTAGTAAGACACCAGTCTGGTAAAATATTGGGCACCTGTCTGGTAAAAGCGTGGGTTTAGGATTGTAAAGTCGTGCACACCAGTCTGGTAAAATCGTAGGTTCAGTCTGGTAAAGTCGTGGGTTCAGTCTGGTAAAGTCGTGGATGGAAAAATTGTGGACTCCACTCTGGTAAGATCGTGGACACGAGTCTGGTAAAGTCGTGGGTTCAGTCTGGTAAAGTCGTAGGTTCAGTCTGGTAAATTCGTGGGTTTAGGATGGTAAAGTTGTGCACACGAGTCTGGTAAAATCGTATGTGCAGTCTGATAAAGTCGTAGGTTCAGTCTGGTAAAGATGTGCCGAATCACTAACCAGGTCCAGGTGATCCCGTTGGTAGTAAGGTACCAAGGTAGGCATTGCAAACTAATTTCAGCTACATGCAAAATCAGTCGCAAACTAATGGCACACAAGTCTCAACATTGATGCGGCCCGAGTCTGGTAATTGGGCGGACACGAGTCTAGTAAAATCGCGGCAACATTGATGCGCCCCGAGTCTGGTAATTGGGCGGACACGAGTCTAGTAAAATCGCGGACACTAGTCTGGTAAATATCATAGGTTGAAGCTGGTAAAAATCCTTGACACAAGTCTGGTAAAAATCCTTTGCTATCCTTCTATCTGTAAAGTGCCAGATGGTAACAGTCTGGTAAATCGTGGGTTTAGGATGGTAAAGTCGTGGACACCAGTCTGGTAAAGTCGTGCACACCAGTCTGGTAAAATATTGGGCACCAGTATGGTAAAATCCTTTGCTGCGGCTGGTAAAGTCTTCGGTTTAGGCTGGTAAGCACGAGTCTGGTAAAATAGCATACTCCAGTCTGGTGAAGTCTTACTTCCCTTATATGTATAATCTTTCAATCTATGAATTAATAGAATCTATAGTATTCTTATAGAATACCAGTATAAAAAAGGTAAAAGAAATCATTGGAGAGAAAGGCAAAACATCTCTTTGTGGATGGAAGCAGAGAGTAGTCCTACACTAACCAACTTTTTACCCTTCTAAGTAAATGCTGGTAAAATTGGAAATTTGAAGTTAATGCATGTTCCGCGGTTTCTCCTGCCTCCCAGCACGCCAGTACGCCGGTTTCCACTTTCTCCCCGCCTCCCCGCAGATTTAGGTCACGTCCTTTGGTTTCCCCTGCCTCCCCGCGCGCTAGTCCAACGGTTACCACTTTCTCCCCATCTTCCCTTCCTCCCGACGGTCTCTCCTTCCTCCCGACGCCAGTCCGGCAGCGAGACTGATGGCCCCGAAGCGGCGCACAAGACAGGATCCGCAAGAATGTAAGTTCGAGGATGACTCAGAGATGCAACAACAGTCTGAGGATGGGTCTGAGGATGAGTCTGAGGATTGTACTTCGAATGGATCGAAGGATGAGTTAGAGATTCGGCAACAACAGGTATCCAATCTCTCTCCCACTGGTTACTTCCAAGTTTAATCTGTGCAAAGTTAGGTGTATCACACTATAAACATATGGCATTGGCCACAGGAACACAGGTATCCAATCTTTCTCCCAAAACTGCCCAAAACTTAAGGTAGACAGGTCCAAGAAAACATAGGATACATCATGTTCACTTGTGACCTAGTAATCTATAGATTTTTGTAGCATCCAGATAGCCATATGTGGCTTGAATCAGTGATCTTTTTTGTTTGACCTGCTGAACCATTTGATTAGTGTCAGTATTCTTGTACCAAATGTTGCTGAACCGGTTATTTGTATCTGTCAAATGTGGTTGCATTGCGAAATGATCAGCTGTTATGATGTCCTTCTATCCATACAAAAAATGGATTTTCTCACAAAAATCTGAATTTTTTGCAGAGTTCTGATTCCGCAGTGGAGAACTCTTAAAAGGGCAAGAAAACGGACACGACAGAATCAGAGGTATCCAATATTTCTCCCAAAACTGATAGATTTTTGTAACATCCAGATAGCCATATGTGGCTTGAATCAGTGATTTTCTTTTGCTTGACCTGCTGAACCATTTGATTAGGGTCAGTATTCTTGTAACCAAATGTTGTTGAACCGGTTATTTGTATCTGTCAAATGTGGTTGCATTGGGAAATGAACAGCTATTGAATACCTCTGATTCTGCCTTGTCCTTTTCTTGCCCTTTTTAGAGTTCTCTTCGGAATCAGAATTCTGCAAAAAATTCGGATTTTTGTGAGAAAATCCATTTTTTTGTATAGATAGAAGGACAACGTAACAGCCATTCATTTCCCAATGCAACCACATTTGACAGATACAAATAACCGGTTCAACAACATTTGGTTACAAGAATATTGACCCTAATCAAATGGTTCAGCAGGTTAAGCAAAAGAAAATCACTGATTCAAGACACATATGGCTATCTGGATGCAACAAAAATCTATCAGTTTTGGGAGAAATATTGGATACCTCTGATTCTGTCGTTTCGTTTTTCTTGCCCTTTTTAGAGTTCTCCTCTTCGGAATCAGAACTCTGCAAAAAATTCGGATTTTGGTGAGAAAATCCATTTTTTTGTATAGATAGAAGGACAACATAAGAGCTGATCATTTTGCAATGCAACCACATTTGACAGATACAAATAACCGGTTCAGCAACATTTGGTTACAAGAACATTGACCCTAATCAAATGGTTCAGCAGGTCAAGCAAAAGAAGATCACTGATTCAAGCCACATATGACTATCTGGATGCTACAAAAATCTATAAATTACTAGTCACAATTGAACATGATGTATCCTATGTTTTCTTGGACCTGTCTACCTTAAGTTTTGGGCAGTTTTGGGAGAAAGATTGGATACCTGTGCTCCTGTGGCCAATGCCATATGTTTACAGTGTGATACACCTAACTTTGCATAGATTAAACTTGCAAGTAACTAGTGGGATAGAGATTGGATACCTGTTGTTGCCGAATCTCTAACTCATCCTTAGATCCATTTGAAGTACAATCCTCAGACTCATCCTCAGACCCATCCTCAGACTGTTGTTGCATCTCTGAGTCATCCTCGAACTTACGTTCTTGCGGATCCTGTCTTGTGTGCTGCTTCAGGGCCATCAGTCTCGCCGCCAGACTGGCGTCGGGAGGAAGGGGAGACAGTCAGGAGGAAGGGAAGATGGGGAGAAAGTGGTAACCGTCGGACTAGCGCGCGGGGAAGCAGGGGAAACCAAAGGACGTGACCTAAATCCGCGGGGAGGCGGGGAGAAAGTGGAAACCAGCGTACTGGCGCGTTGGGAGGCAGGAGAAACCTCCAGACATGCATTAACTTCAAATTTCCAATTTTACCAGCATTTACTTGGAAGGGTAAAAAGTTGGTTAGTGTAGGACTACTCTCTGCTTCCATCCACAGAGAGATGTTTTGCCTTTCTCTCCATTGATTTCTTTTACCTTTTTTATACTGGTATTCTATAAGAATACTATAGATTCTATTAATACACCTGGTGGGAAGATAGTAGATTCTATAGATTCTATGAATACTATAGGTATTCTATAAGAATACTATAGATTCTATTTTGCAAGGGAGGATCTTAAAGAACTGGGCATTAGGCCGGAGCTCTATGCAAAGGAAACAGAGACGGGGACGAACCTTCCCATTGCTGCAACCACCTTGTCAAAGGCAGAGAGAAAAGAATTCTGACAATTTTTACATGATTTGAAAGTACCTTCAGGCTACACATCAAACTTCAAGAGGCTAGTGTCGGTGAAGGACCTGAAAATGAATTTCAACTTGATGAAATCTCATGATTGCCATGTGTTGATGACAGCTTTTCTTCTTGTTGCACTTAGAGGTATCAAGACAGAACTGGTTCGCAACGTGGTCATAAGCTTGTGTTTATTCTTCAATGCAATAGAACAGAAGGTGATTGATGTGGAAAAACTATTAGACTTAGAGAGGAGGCATTTCGAGACCCTACGCCTGCTTGAAGCTACCTTCCCACCATCATTCTTTGATCTCATGCTGCATATAACAGCACACCTCGCGAGGGAAATCTGGTTCCTTGGCCCATCTTACCTTCATCATATGTTTCCATGAGAGGTTCTATGGATTCCTCAAATCATTGGTACATAACCGGTTATTTCCGAAGGGAGCTATTGTTCGTGGCTATGAGACCATCGAAGCAGTGGAGTGGGCCATGGGTTATATGGACCCCCAAAACCCCATTGGTGTGCCTCTCTCACGGCATGAAGGTAGGCTTTCAGGTGTTGGGACCCTGAGGAAAAAGTCAGTCACTCCGGAACCAGATGCCTTCCAAAAGGCTCATTTCACCGTGATACAACAGCTGCACCTAATTACACCGTTAGCCAATGAGCACAAGCGACAACTACATGAAGACAACCCTGACCATGGTAGGGCTTGGCTTGCAAAGATGCACATGCAAGGTTTCAGCAGGTGGCTCCGAGATTATGTCGAGACATGCAGCAATAATGCTGTAATAACCGACGAGATAAGAAATCTAGCAGCGAGGCCATTGTTCACTATTACAAGATACCAGGCAATGGATATCAATGGATACACATTCTACACCATGGCCCAGGATAAAAAGAGCGTCTATCAAAATAGTGGTGTGCGTGTACGGGTCGTCGTCGACGACAGTCATGATCCGGAGGCTTGCTTCTTCTCTGGGATCAAAGCCATCTTCATGGAAAACAGGGGATGCAATGATCTTTGGCGCGCCGCCGAGGGTGGGCACGATGCGGCGGCCTATCTATACGCCATCTTGCTCTACAGGGACAATGGCGGTGCCGCCGCCGTCGACACCGCGAAGCGGTACATGAGGCGGGTCGTGGGTGGTGGCAGTACGACTTCGAGATGGCTGAGCAACGAGGGGTGTCTGCCTTTGCGCGAGAAGGACGCACATGCAATCCACTCCTCGACTTAGCGCATTTGGGGTGAACCGCTGCCGCCTCCAGCACAGGTGCGCGGCGATCAGCCATGCACAAGCAACAGCGGCTGCTGCGACATGGATAATGGTTAGCTTCGAATTTCTCTGTTTTGCAGCGAAGATTGTAGGCTCCACAACAAAATGGTGAAGTTCGAACGGAGTATTGGAATAGGAAATCAGTAGTGGATTAGCTTTTGTATGATGCTCATATTATCTGTGTAAAATTTTGGAAGAGCAGCAAAGCCGACGCGGCACGTGGGTTATCAGTCCCGTTTCGCTAATGAATGTGGGGCCAGTTCTATTCGAATGAAGAGCAGTCCGCATTTCTCCTTTTAATCTGCAATCAAATGTTGTAACAAGTATTTCTTTGTCGTAGCTAGTCCAAATTTGATAATTTTTTTTTCTAAATTTTCTAAAATCACCATCTTTTCATTAATTTTATTGTTTAGTGTATATTATGTTTCTTGAATAATGTTTATATGCCTTATTTTGTTCTTTGTAAGTACAACATATAAATAATATTTGTTTTACACAACCATTAGTGATGAAACTTTGCATTTCGTAAGCTTAAGGTGAACACAAGGTTTTGTTAAGTTTCAAATGCATATGAGTTCGAACATGTTGCAAAGTGTGGAAAACTTCAATGTTCAAGCAACATTCAAGGAAACTATGTGGGAGATGTAGACATTTGTACACAAGTATATTATTCCTTCATCGATACCATTTGAAATTTTAAAGACAAGTTTAGGTACCCAAATTATGTTGCCAAGTCAATTTATAGATTTTTTAGAGCAAATTTGATATTATTAGAATTATTATATAATTACCATGGGGTGTAAAAACGAAATATAAGAATTTTGGGCACACAAGTGTGACTGTTGATATTTTTTTCAAATACTAAATGTCCAAATACGAACTGTTCGTATTTTTATGATTTTTAGGTGCTGGTTTTATGGGCTCTAATATTTTAGGAAAGCAAGTTTCATTCAAAAAAAAGTGATGAGCCCACGCGTCAACGTCAGCAGCCAATATAAAAAAGATAACCGTTGCCTGCCCGCCCGGACCCAACTGCCAACAAAGGCGATGCGGGTTCACTAACCATCGTCGCCAATGACACTGGCCCACGCGTCAGCGTCAATGTCAACAGACTAACCCGCATCGGTAATGACTATCCATTGTCTCTAAGATCTAATTCATCTCAACAGATCTCCAGTTCATCACAACAGATCTCCTATTCACCACAACATATCTCCAGTTCATCACAACAAAACACATATTATAGGAGACGTGGATGGATCTACTCGCGTCTATTAGATCGAGTTGATGACATACAAAATCAAACAACCAAATTAATTAACTAAGCAGTTCACGATCGAGAAACAAACTAAGCAGTTCAACAACCTGATGAAGACACAAACACAAACACACACACACACACACAACCTAAGCAGTTCGACACAAGCAGGAGTCTATCATTTAGTCGGTCGCCGCCGTCAAAGTCCCGCCGTCGTCACCGCCGTGGCTGTCGTCGTCGCCGTCGTCGCCACCATGGCTGTCGTCGTCACCGTCGTCACCGCCATGGCTACCGTCGTCGCCGTCGGAGCCGCCGTCGTCGAAGATGAAGTGGCGGCCGCCAGCCCGCTTGACCACGGGGAGGTTCTCGAGCTTCTCAGCGAACCTGTGGATCCCGAAGGCGAGACCCTTCACGCTCGGGTCCTTGTCCACTTCATGATGCGCCTTGATGTCGAAGGCCGCACCAACATCTTCAAGCTTTCTGAAGGTGCTCCTGAGCAAGTCGACGGCGAACTTAGTGTCGTCGAAGAACGCTTCCTCGTCGGCGTCCTTGGTCGCCGGCTCCTTCCGCTTCTCCAACTTCCTCCGATGGCAGCTTTCATCGTCGTCGTCCTCCCTTCGTCCCCGCTTCGACGGCGGCGGGCTCCTCGAAGCCATCTCCTCCTTGGTGTTCTCTCGGTGACCGAAGATTTGTAGTGGTGGATCGCGAGGAGGAAGAAGAAGCGAAAGAGATGATAAGCTTATGGAAGAAGCAGGGGAAGGCAGGGTAGTTATATTGCCAAGACGCGGAACCATCAGACGCCTCTGCCCCCACCCACTACTCTACTACTGCCACTGCCAGTACGTGCCACTCAATTGCGCATCGGCCTCCGTTTCGGGCGCAAAACCGTCCAAAACCACGCGTCGCCTTTCAATTACGCGGGAAGGAGAAGGGGCAGGGGCAATGATGTCGGGCCCACTCGTCAGCGGCAGTAGCCAAACTGCGGCGCCTTTTCAATTTCCATTTATTGTTTTCGATGGCCGAGGCGCCTTCTTCAACTTCAACCCTCGTCGCCTTCTTCAACTTCAACCCTCGTCGCCTTCAACTTCAACCCTCATCGCCAACTTCAACCCTCGTCACCTTCAACTTCAACCCCCGTCGCCTTTCAATTTCCAAACCCCGTCACTTTTCTATTTCCTCCCCTTCTCCTTGATGGCCGCGGTGTGCTTGATGCAGCTGTTGCCAGATGATCTTGTCACCCAGATCATCATCCACTCCATCAAGGATGAGCCCATCATCCATTTTCTGAACCTTCGTAATAAAATCTGCGGCACCTTCCGGTGCATCTGCGACTCCGATGAGATACTACTGCACGTGTCACTGTGTGATCTTCGTGAGGTGTGCAAGAATCGCTACATCAGGCCATGCTTTGAGCGGCGCTTCCACGAGGCCAATCATCCGGAGGCATTATGCTTCGAGGGGATGGAGAGGTTGATGAGGCGGCGGAATCCCGATAAGGGTCTGAAGCTCGTCGGAGATACCGCTGTTGAAGACTCCGGTGCCAAGTACTTCTTAGCAATGCTGAAGTACCGTTGCAACCCTGCAGACCCCGAAGCCATGACACTGCTCCAGGAAATCAGCGGCGGCCCGTCGCCCCCTGACGGGCGGTGGAAGAGCCACAACCTGCAGCGGCTGTGCTACCTCGTCAAACGAGATCTCGAGAACATTGCGTGGTGGTACTGGCTTGATGACGGCGACGACGACATTCTGTTGCTGCCCGTCCAGAATCCCTATGTCTGTATTTGGGCAGTGGGATGTAGGCGCTACGGGTCGGATGTAGGCACTACTGCAGCGCTGAGTGTCTCATCCGTCATGAGTTCGACCTCTGGACGCGTAATTTCCGCCCCGCCGTGGAGTACGCCGTCAGTAGGATGAACATCAGGATGTAGGCGCAAGCATCAATGAACATTATCTGTCTTGAATGTAAATGATTAGATATTACTAAACGCGGATTTGATTTTATCGGGACGTCGGTTTTTAATCGGTTTTTGATAGATAATATTTGATTTGTCACATTTTTGAGTCAAATCGAAGGTTGCGGTGGTCTCCTTTACCGCCGACGAGGCCTAGGATGCCCTCTTGGGTGTCAAAACCGCCGAAGTGGGCACGGCGGGGGCGACAGCGGGGGCGGCGGCGGGAAGGCGGTGCCCTCTGCTTCCTCCTTTGTTCTATTGGAGAATGAAGAACAGTTTATCCGTCCCGCGTCGCCAACGACATTTCTCTTTTTAATCCGCAATCAAATTTTGTAACATGTATTTCTCCGTCGTAATTAGTCCAAATTTGATTATTTTTTCTACAATTTTCTAAAATCATCGTGTTTTCATTATTTAGTGTATATTCCGTTTCTTGAACAATGTTTATATACCTTATCTTGTTCTATGTAAGTACAACATATAAATAATATTTGATTTCCACACCTCCTGTAATGAAACTTGGCATTTTCATAATCTTAAGGTGAACCACAAGGTTTTGTTAAGTTTTCAAATTCATATGAGTTCGAACATGTTGCAAAGTGTGGAAAACTTCAATGTTTAAGGAACATTCTAGGAAACTATGTGAGAGATATAGATATTTGTACACAAGTATATTATTCCTTCATCGAAACCATTTGAAATTTTGAAGACAAGTCTAGATACCCAAATTTTGTTGCCAAGTCAATTTGTAGATTTTTTAGAGCATACTAGATGTTATTAGAATTATTACATCATTAACATGGGATGTAAAAACGAATTCTAAGAATCTTGGGCACACAAGTGTGACTGTTGATATTTTATTCAAATACTAAATGTCCAAATATGAATTGTTCATATTTTATGGTCTCTAATATTTTAGCGAAGCACGTTTCATTCGAAAAAAATAGTGGCTGGCCCATGCGTCAGCGTGAGCAGCCAAAATAAAAAGATAACCGATGCCTGCCCGCCGGACCCAACTGCCAACAAAGGCGATGTGGGTTCACTAACCATCGTCACCAATGACACTGGCCCACGCATCAGCGTCAGCAGGCAAACCGTGCGCGGCCTGCACAAAATTTCCCACCTATATTGACTATAATGCCCATGGAATTCCAATTTCACCAGTGAGCCGTCAAGGGCACGCCAGTAATTTCCTTAAACACAGTTACATGCACAGTTCCTTAGGGGACAGATCCACAACGCCCGCACTCTCCCCACCGCTGCCGCCACTCTCCCCGCTCGCCTTCGCCGCTCTCTCCCCGTCGTAGCCCTGCTCTTCTCCAGCCCCACCGCTCCCTGCGTGACGACGTGACGAGGATGTAGTTACTGGCGTGCGGACGGCTTCCCGACCAACCTAAAGACAGTTGACGCGGATCCGTCATCCCCGGCCACGACGACGAGCCGGCCACCTCAAGCCACGAGCCGACGTGGATCCGGCCCCTCCGAGCATCATAAGAACAACTACTTCATTCGCGACAGAGGTTAGTCCTGCTTGAACCCCTAACACCCTCTCGCTGCTCGGCCTCAAATCTGCTATATATTCACGTCAATGTGGATTGGGGAGACATGCCTTCATAGTTCATCTTTAATTGATTGACTGTGGATTTGATGGATGGATTTTGTTGCTCCAAGTCTGTTTGAATAAATTATTGCTAACAGATGAAGTTATATGAACTGTTGAAATTCATTTTGATGTTCCTGGTGCTACAATTTTTGCACTGTAAATTCATGAAAAGCATTGAGGATGTTAGCATACTTTCATTCTACTATGCTTTGAATGTACCAGATCAACAGTTATGCTTTGGACCTGTTAGCATATTTTAATTCTGATGGCGACATAATGTCAGTGGGAATTGCATCGCAGTGGTTTATAATGTAGTCCACCCAATCTGCTATATATTCATGTCAAGGTGGATTAGGGAGACATGCCTTAATAGTTCATTTTTAATTGATTGACTGTGGATTTGATGGATGGATTTTGTTGCTCCAAGTCTGTTTGAATAAATTGTTGCAAACAGATGAAGTTATATGAAGTGTTGAAATTCATTTTCATGTTCTTGGTGCTACAATTTTTGGACTGTAAATTCATGAAAAGCATTGAGGATGTTAGCATACTTTAATTCTGCTATGCTATGAATGTACCAGATCGACAGTTATGCTTTGGACCTGTTAGCATACTTTAATTCTGATGGCTACATAATGTCAGTGGGAATTGCATCGTAGTGGTTTATAATGTAGTGATAACTAGAATGTCATATGCTTTGTTGTGAGTGTTAATTGTTTCACTACTGTCATATATATTGTTATTTTTGGTGTCATGATGTGTTGTGAGTGTTGTTTCACTACTGTCATATATAATGTCATGATTGCTTTATCATCTTGTTGCATGTACACATGGAACACACAATCCATCGCTGCTGAAGTTGGACAAGGAAGCAATTGAAGGAATTTATTCTCTGCTTTGATATATAAGTATATTGTTGTGTCCTTGTCAAAATGGTAAGCACATATCCCTGTATGCTAATTAAGTAAAATATGAACTGTGTATGTCTATGCTGATTTTATTTATGACTTGTAATGATTTCTAGTCTAATATCAGCTATTTTGCCTGTCAGAGATAACGAATTTATCTAATAAGAATTTTGTTTAGATTTTCAGTCTTGCTTATGTTGCTCTACTGACAAGCTGACAAATCATCTATGCAGTCTCCCACAACAACAAACTCCTCTACCTCCAGTGCACCATCATAGCCCATCGTCGGTGAACCTTCTTCACAGGGTCAGTCAGCACAGGCTGCTGCGAGTAGTACTCGATCCCGCGGGTTAAGCACACAAACCAAATGGCCAGAAGACCAGTTGACTACAACTGGACTTGATGGCAATTTTTGGCCTACCCCAGATGCTGTGAGTGATAGATTTGTATTGGTATGTGTCCCCATTGCTCGGGAGAGGGTGTCAATCAACAAGGTGGTTGATGATCTCTCACCAATTAAGAAGGAACATCTGTTCACAGTTTTAGAGGAAAAGCTAGATTACCCAGCCAATCTGGAAGAATCTGTTCGCAAGAAGGCAGTTAAGGCAGCTATATCAGAGATTGGAACCTTGCAACGGCGGTTCAAGGCCCATTTAAGAAAAGAATATGTGAGCGAGAGGAGACTCCCTTTGTGAAGCATGCCTTTTTGCAGCAACAAGACTGGGACATGTTTGTGCAGGAAACCAATTCTCCTTCATTTCAGCAATTGAGCTAGGAGATGAAACATAAGAGAGCATTGCATAATAAGCCACACAAGACGGGCAGAAAAGGTTATCGTGGTAAAAGGAAAGAGTGGGAGGAGGATGCAAAGCTAGCTGCAGAAGGAAAATAGAACCCTTGGGACCAATTTCCTGGATGTTCGAGACCTTATCTGCAGGCAAGGGTAGGGAAGAAGAGGAAGAATACTAGTGAAGGAAGCAGGGGCATAACATTTAGTAACCCTGCGGTGGTGGGGGTAGCAGATAGGGTGAAAACACTTGCAGCTCAGGGTAGCGATGGTTCTTTCTCTGGGGTTAGGGAGGATGATATCCTCACCACAGCACTTGAGACTCTAGAGCATCGAGGTCGGGTCCGAGGCGTGTCTAGTTCACTTGGCTGGGGTAAAGGGTTTGGTGAAGAGTTTGCTGGAATGTACAGGAAGAAGAGGAGGAACAAGAGGTCTGATGCTCATCATATGATGGACATAACATTTAAATCAGTTATCCATGCTCTAAGACTATCAGGCATCGAAATACCGAAAAATGTACTTCTTCCTTCCCAATTACCAACGCCTGTCAGTAGCAGTGAGGAAGAAGATGTGCATGGCAGCGAGGAAGAAGATGCGCATGACCGCGAGGAAGAACATGCGCATGACAGTGAGGAAGATGCGTGTGGCAGAGAGCAAGACCATTGGCATGCCAACGAGGACGAAGCGAATCAAGTGCACAGTGATAGTCGATCACCTATGCTGGACACAATAGATAAGGTGACAGAGCCAACCGCGTGCAGCCTTTTGGATGGCACCGGGATTAATGTAGAGCTTGCACTAGCGAAAGTCTTTCCATCTCAAAAGGCTTGCCATTCAGTACCGGTGCAGGATGGGTATGTTGTGGTGCAACCTACATATGTGTGGGCCAATGCGGGTCACTACCCTCTGCCTGTACCAATTGATAGGGGTGACATAGCAATCCTAGCTGAGGCTCTCGTTCAAAGGATCCAATGGCCAAAGGACAGGATCCTTATACCACCCATGAGGAGACATCCTAACCCTGAAGCCGCAATAGGTAGCAGGGGTACAGCATTAGATGGAGGTATTGTAGCTCAGTGTCAGCAAGAGAAGGCTCAACAATAGCAGCAGCAGCAGATCAGCAAAACTACGTAGCCAGAGCATCGACAACAGCCGGAGGAGCCCAGGCAAACTCCGCCTAAGCAGCAGCTGCAACATGAGGATAAGCAACAGACGAAACATCAGCCTCTCCAGCAGCAGGAGCGTCGACAACAGCCGGAGGAGCCCAGGCAAACTTCGCCTAAGCAGTAGCTGCAACATGAGGATAATCAACAGACAAAACAGCAGCCTCTCCAGCTGCAGGAGGAGGAGCGCAGGCAATCTCCCTAAGTAGCAGATGCAACATGTACAGCAGCCTCTGCAACAGGAGGAGGAGCCCAGGCAATCTCCACTGCAAAAGGGGAACCAGGCCAGGAAACCTCTGTCTAAAGATGAGATTCTTAACTGTATTATTGGGACAGAACAGGAATGACCAAAATACAAGCCTGATGCACCTATGTTGTCAGAAGCAAACTTAAAGACTGTTGGACCAAATTGTGCCAGTTCCATGCTTACATCATGGAACACAGTAAGGATAAACTTTCCTTTCCAGCAAAGGTGGATCAAGACTATTTTAAAGGTGGTGGTGGTGCTTTAATGTTAAACATTGCATTCAGTAGCGTGTATAACCTTATAACCCTGGCTTCTCTGGATGTTACCTTCATGAGGTTGTGGACATTGTAAGTCCTTTAAAACCTAAAAATATATTTCTTTAATTTTGACCACAAACTTCATGCATGCTAACAATTTGATTTTTTGTAGAAAAATGGTGGACAAGGCGGCGGAGATGTAGATCAGTGTTGGGTTTTTAGATCTAGGTTTTATTACTTCCACAAATATTTCTCTACATTCTAGCCTTGTTACCAAAGCAATCTCAAATGTAATGAACAATGACTACGTGGTGGGTGCCTACTACACTAGCCACTGGATAACAGTGATCATCTGTATGACGTTCAAAGAGGTTTGGTATCTAGATTCTGCTAAACAACATCCCTCGCCAAAGTTCTTAGACCTCAAACCTATTGTGGACTGGACAGTATCTTGTAGGTTTTGTTCACAAAAATTCAATCTATTAGTGTTTCTAATTGGTATTGCTGTCCATGCAGGGCCTTTGGTACAATATCTTGTAGGTTTTGTTCACAAAAATTCAATCTCTTAGTGTTTCTAATCAGTATTGCTGATCATGCAGGGCCTTTGGTACAGTATCTTGTAGGTTTTGTTCACAAAAATTCAATCTCTTAGTGTTTCTAATCGGTATTGCTGATCATGCAGGGCCTTTGGTGATCATGCATATGACGGAGTGACGAAAGGAAAGAAAAAAAAGCCAAAAGCCATACTCAAGCACAAAACAAATCTCGATGTAAGACCGAGGTTTTTTATGGTCCCTTCTTACCTATTTGGTACTGCATTAACTTGTCATTTTGGTACCTCGATGCATTGTGCTCCGCAGCCATGGGGGTCCTCTTTGTGTGGATTCCATGTGGCATTCCATATGTTAAGACTACTCGATGACATACCTGACATGAAGAAGCTGCTGTAAGTAGATAATAATGCTCAACCTTGTCTCTGCTCATATTCTCCATCTGATTTTAGGAACTGATTTCTACTTGTATTCTTATAAATGATTGTATTTTGCAAGATTTCAAATTTGTTGTAGATGTTTCCACAGAAGATCTAAAGCGTGTCCGGGAGATGTTGTGCGAGTACATTCTTAAGGAGACCATCGACCGAAAGGGCAATTTCTACAATGGTGCACCGTGAGTTCATTGTAGCCAGAAACTTGAAACTCATTCAGTCTTCTTTAGTCAGTTGTTGTTGCCTGAGAAACCTGCTTAGCTTGCTTGGTTGGGGTCAGATGCGGCCTGGGTCAGGCAGTTTTCTTATGACTCCATCTAAACAAGCCCTGATGAGAGTAACTTGAAACTTGATGTGATCCTAGCTTGTCTATAAATGTGATCTTGCTTATCTATAAATTTGATCTTGCTTGCCTATATATGTGATGTGAGAATGTGTTTGTGATGTCTCCTTGCTGTGGTGGCTACCATATCCTGGCTGGTTCCAGGATGGTAGGATGCAGCCCCTGATGGCTGCCAAATCCTGACTGGTTCCAGGATGCAGCCGACAAGCAGGCAGGTTATTGTAGGGGTGGCCTACATATCTGTAACGGGCATTAATTAAAGCTCGTTACAAACACTGATCAGTGAGTAACGGGCTTCATTTGGAAAGCCCGTTACAAACATGCCAACAATGTAATGGGCAGTGTAAAAGCCCATTACCAATACTGACCGGTGGGCCCCAGGACCTGGCCCATTCATCGAGATATAGGAGACGCAGGTTGAAAGCACGCGTCTCCTTTAGTCGAGAGACAGCAGACGCACGTGGAAACCGATGCGTCTCATTTTGTCGAGACAGAGGAGACGCAGGTTCATAGCACGTGTCTCCAATGTTGATTTCATAGTAACAGGCTCTATTTTCATGCCCGTTACCAAATTTCCCTGTGGGCCCAGAGAAACAGCCATTTCACGTGACCGGTGACTAGTTGTGGTAATGGTCATTGTTTGATGCCCGTTACAAATCCTAGATGTGCTGACACGCGCGTGAAATAGACGCGTCTCATTTCGTCTAGATAGGAGACACATGTACACAACAGGCGTCTCCGATATTGAGCTACTGTAACGGGCTCTGTTTTGGTGTCCGTTACTAAAGTTCCCTGTGGGCCTAGAGGAACAGCCATTCACGTGACTCGTGGCTAGTTGTGGTAACGGTCGTTGTTTGATGCCCGTTACGAATATGTGTTATTAGTAACGGGCATCTGCCCGTTACCTTTCTTGGCTCATTTGTAACACTTGATCGGTAAGTGGCGCTTTGACCGTTACTAAAGGCCATCTATGCCCGTTAGCAAAGTGAGTTTTTCACGTAGTGTTCATTATTGCCAGAAATATGAAACTCATTCAGTCTTCTTTAGTCAGGTTTTGTTGCCTGAAAAACCTACTTGGCTTGCTTGGTTGGGGTCAGATGCTGCCTGGTTCAGGTAGTTTTCTCATGACTCCATCCAAACAAGCCCTGATGAGAGTAACTTGAAACTTGATGTGATCTTGCTAGCTTGTCTATAAATGTGATCTTGCTTGTCTATATCTATGATGTGAGAATGTGTTTGTGATGTCTCCTTGCTGTGGTGGCTGCCATATCCTGGCTGGTTCCAGGATGGCAGGATGCAGCCCCTGATGGCTACCAAATCCTGGCTGGTTCCAGGATGCAGCCGGCAAGCAGGCAGATTACTGTAGGGGTGGCCTACGTATCTGTAACGGGCGTTAATTAAAGCTCGTTACAAACACTGATCAGTGAGTAACGGGCTTCATTTGGAAAGCCTGTTACAAACATGCCAACAATGTAACGGGCAGTGCAAATGCCCGTTATCAATACTGATCGGTGGGCCCCAGGACCTGGCCCTTGAATCGAGATATAGGAGACGCAGGTTGAAAGCACACGTCTCCTTTAGTCGAGAGACACCAAACAAACGTGGAAACAGATGCGTCTCATTTCGTCGAGACAGAGGAGATGCAGGTTCACAGCACGCGTCTCCGATGCTGAGTTCACAGTAACGGGCTCTGTTTTCATGCCCGTTACCAAAGTTCCCTGTGGGCCCAGAGAAACAGCCATTTCATGTGACCGGTGGCTAGTTGTGGTAACGGTCGTTGTTCGATGCCCGTTACAAATCCTAGATGTGCTGAGACGCGCGTGAAATAGACGCGTCTCATTTCGTCTAGATAGAGGAGACGCGGGTACACAGCAGGCGTCTCTGATATTGAGCTACTGTAACGGGCTCTGTTTTGGTGTCCATTACCAAAGTTCCCTTTGGGCCCAGAGAAACAACCATTTCACGTGACCGGTGGCTAGTTGTGGTAACGGTCGTTGTTTGATGCCCGTTATGAATATGTGTTATCAGTAACTGGCATCTGCCCATTACCTTTCATGGCTCATTTGTAATACTTGATCGGTAATGGGCGCTTTGACCGTTACTAAAGGCCATCTATGCCCGTTACCAAAGTGAGTTTTTCACATAGTGTTCATTATTGGCATAAATATGAAACTCATTCAGTCTTCTTTATTCAGGTGTTGTTGCCTGAGAAACCTGCTTGGCTTGCTTGGTTAGGGTCAGATGCTGCCTGGTTCAGGCAGTTTTCTCATGACTCCATCCAAACAAGCCCCGATGACAGTAACTTGAAACTTGATGTGATCTTGCTAGCTTGTCTATAAATGTGATCTTGCTTGTCTATATCTATGATGTGAGAATGTGTTTGTGATGTCTCCTTGCTGTGGTGGCTGCCATATCCTGGCTGGTTCCAGGATGGCAGGATGCAGCCCCTGATGGCTGCCAAATCCTGGCTGGTTCCAGGATGCAGCTGGCAAGCAGGCAGGTTACTATAGGGGTGGCCTACGTATCTGTAACGGGTGTTAATTCAAACTCGTTACAAACACTGATCAGTGAGTAACGAGCTTCATTCGGAATGCCCGTTACAAACATGCCAATAATGTAACGGGCAGCGTAAAAGCCCGTTACCAGTACTGACTAGTGGGCCCTAGAACTTGGCCCGTTCGTCGAGATAGAGGAGACACGGGTTGACAGCACACGTCTCCTTTAGTCGAGAGACAGCAGATGCGCGTGAAAATAGATGCGTCTCATTTTGTCGAGACAGAGGAGACGCAGGTTCACAGCACGCGTCTCCGATGTTGAGTTCACAGTAACAGGCTCTGTTTTCGTGCCTGTTACCAAAGTTCCTTGTGCGCCCAGAGAAACAGCCATTTCACATGATTGGTGACTAGTTGTGGTAATGGTTGTTGTTTGATGCACGTTACGAATCCTAGTTGTGTTGAGACACGTGTGAAATAGACACATCTCATTTCGTCTAGATAGAGGAGACGCAGGTACACAGCACGCGTCTCTGATGTTGAGCTACTGTAACAGGCTCTGTTTTGGTGCCCGCTACCAAAGTTCCCTGTGGGCCCAGAGAAACAGCCATTTCACGTGACCGGTGACTAGTTGTGGTAACAGTCGTTGTTTGATGCCTGTTACGAATATGTGTTATCAGTAATGGGCATCTGGCTGTTACCCTTCTTGGCTCATTTGTAACACTTGATCGGTAACGGGCGCTTTGCCTGTTACTAAAGGCAATCTATGCCCGTTACTAAAGTGAGTTTTTCACTTAGTGGGGGCATGTGCCACGCCGGCGGACCTCTTCCGCTCGCGCCAGCGATGGGAGGACCACAACCACCATGACAAGTCTCTGCTCCGTGTCGTTGCTGCCACGAGGACTACCATCTTAGCTGGATTCGTCAGCTTGGGACCCCGAGCTACTAGATGCGCCGGCCAGCCATCAGCTCTAGAGCAGAGGGAGGCCTCTCTAGACAGATGGATGTGCGGGAACCTGCACCTCTCCACCGCCAGTGCTCTCGCTTAGAGGCTGTAACACCTCAGGTGCTTAATTACCATTAATTAGTGCTAATCATCCTCTTAATCAAGTCAACAATCATTAGTGGTCAAACCCGAGTCAAACCCGAGTCAAACCCCCGTCAAATCCCCTAGTGTCCATACCAATTTCTAGAACTTTTGGCGCGTTCTCCAAATTTTGCTTAAATACTTCAAAATCAGCCAATACAAAAGTTCTTTGTCGTTTCGAGGGACACAACTTTCTCCATTGGCGGCATTTCAAATTTTGAAGTATCGGACCTCTAAAACTCAGTCAAAGGCTGTTTGAATAGTGTTTTGAACCATGGAAAATCCTGCACTTCGTCACGCGTTCCCAGCCAAACCATTCACCAAAACATATGTCGGCCTTTGCAAATGTTGTAGAGGGATGTCTCATCTACAACTTTTGTATCTAGCGTTTTTGTCGCACAGTTCAAATTTTTAGAGCAATACGCGGTCAAAGTCGGGTTGACCAGCTGGAAATCAGCTCGGCCGCGCTGTAAAGCGCCGCCGGCGCCCTGCCCGGCATGTTCCTGCGCCGCGCGCGACACGCCTCGCCCGCCTCGGCGTCCGAACCAACCCGGCCACCAAGACCTCGGAGCGCGTGCGGACAGCCTGGTCCGGGTCCCCCTCCCTTTTTCGCGCCCTTCCTCCTCGGTATGCGCGCGCCGGCCCCTACAGCACGGTCCTCACCGCTGCCGCGTGGCGCGCCGGTGCGCCCGTCCGCCGGACCCCCACCCCGCGGTGCCTTGGAGTCAGAGCCGCCCACGCCGCCTATTTAAGCAAAGAAAGCTTCCCCCTGCGCCCGATCCATTGCCGCTGCTTCCCGTGCTCTGCCCGCCTGCACCATTGCCACCGGCGCCGCCGAGCTCGCACCTCCGGTCATTTCCGCCGTCGTCCAGCGCCACCAGGACCTCTCCTAGCCCCTAATGGAGCCAACCGTGCCGCTCTTTCTTTTTCCCAGGCCGGGAGCTCGTCGGAGCAACCGCTCCAGCGGCCGCCGCCGCCTGGCGCCGCCGACCTCCCCCGCCGGCACTCCCTCCGAGCCATCCAACCCCTCAAATCGGTCGTAGGTAAGCCCTAGACCCTACTCCGCCGTTAAATAGTGTTTTGATTTTGGCTGAAACTTCGAAAATCTGTAGAAAATCAAAGAAAAATCATAAAAATGCAAACTCAATTTTCTTGGATTCCTTGTGAAGAACACTACAACTTTTGTAAAGCATGACCGTAGGTGTTCCTGATAGTTTTTGCATGACAAATACAAAATTGTAAAACCTAGATCTGTTGTATCTCAACATCTACAAGTGATTTATAGCTGAATTTTGGATATGTTCTGTATTAGGTCATGCCTAGGTCCTGTACCAAAAATTGCACAAAGTTATGTTGTAAATTTGTTTATTATGAATTGTTTTGTATTTATGCAGAATCTGTCTAAATGATATTTGTAGCTACAAATAAATATCTTTTTGTTCTCATCTTCTGGATATAACCTTTTTATGCTTAAACCCACCTCTAGTGAAATAACCATGATTTTATGTTTAAAAAAATATTTATTCTTGAAATATGTCTAATTTTCTTTGTAAATGCATAACTCAAGATATATAGTATCTCTAGGTGTATATGTTGCATGCCTAGCTTAGTTTTGGACCAGAGGCGATGTGTGAGAAAGTTGGGATCCATTGGATGCTTATTTATTTTCATATGCATTTATCATGTTTTGGTAGCTAGCTTTTGTTATTTTTTTATATATTTAATTTCGTAGCTCTTTTAAGTGTTCATGTGTGTGTAGTGGCTTTGTATAGGTTTGTAGTGCTTCATAACACACCTCACTGAATTTTATTAATTTATTTTATGAATAAAAGCAATAGAGGCCATTAAAGCTTAATATTAAATTAAATGAGAAAATCACCAACCACCCCCTCATGACCCTATGTGTGTGATGTAAATCTTTATAAAAGACTTAAGACCAACCCCTTGCTGTTTGTGAAATCTAAATTAATTTATTTACATAAATATGTACGCAGTCACTATCAAAAAGAATAAATAATAAAGCACCACAGGAAATTAGTTTAATAGAAAGATTATACCAAATGTGTGTTTGTCAAGGCGAATATGGCCATACTCTTCATGGTTGTCATATGTTGTTTTGTAATTAATTGAATAAAAATCGTCAATTAAATCTTGCATTTGCATCCTCGTGTAGATCTTCGCGACGGTAGTTGTACGCGTGTGCCGGAAGGAGACAAAGGAGCTGACGGAGACGTGCACCACGTCGCTGTAGAGCAAGACCTGGACCAAAGTCCAGAAGGGCCCAAGGCCAACCTTGCTGACGAAGGCAAGCCCCGGATCATTAACCCCGTTTTTAAAAATTATGCAATTATCTTTGCTATGATTGTGCATTTACGTTTCGGAGTTAAATAGAAACCCTAGATGCATGATCCCTAGGTACCTATGTTCTTTTACTAGTATGCTAGGTCGGTAGTGGCTATGCTATAGGACCCGGTAGAAGTCGAGTGATGTTCGTCACTCGTGAGAATAGGTTCTTAGGTTGGAATCATAAGATCTTGATAAATGGATTGCTCATGTGGTAAGAGCATGGGATTTGGGCTCCGGTCCAATGGCTTTCGTGGGCTAAGCTTTTGAACGTACTAAACACTTGTCGGGAATGGTACCGATAAGCCTAGTACCCGATTGACGCGGCAAGGGAACCTTTCCCTACTACCCCTGGGGCACAGAGATTTTCCCCCCTGCTTGCAACAGTGTGGTGCCTGCGTGAGTCTGGACGTTCGTGTGGGAGCGAGCCAGTAAGCCTTGTACCAAGGAATGTAGGTTCCGATCCCGAGCTGAAGATCGACGGGAACCGCCTGGTGGTTGTCCTCGCGGGGGCACCCTCCGTGTGTTTAGGTTTACCTTGCAAGGTTATAAATCAATCGATTGTCAGCCTCTCACCGTTATCTGGGACTGCTTAATCAACTGGCCATGATATCCCTTATTGATGGAACATTGTGAATATTACTACTTGAATTAATTGCATTGTACAATTCTTGATTGGATTAGATGGCTCACTTAGAAATGGTAACTAACAAGAAATTGAGCTAAAATATTGAAAGTAAGGACATACTCTTTGTTGCTTTTCAGCAAAAGAACTCCACTGGCCAAAAAGCCTTTCATGTCTAGAGTGTGGTGATGTAGTTATCACCCGACGGTTAAGTCTTGCTGAGTATTAGTATACTCAGCCTTGCTTTTTAAATGTTGTTGCAGGTGTTGTTTGGCCCGGTGAGATTCCACCCGGCTGGTAGCTGGAATGGGTGGATGTCGACGAGTGATGGCATCACGGACGACCTCCTGTGATGTGTATCGTTGCGCTAGTTTATTTATTTCCGCTGTTTTCGAACTCTGAATCGTTACTTATCATGACATGAACTATGGTTGGTAATAATGAAACCCTTCGGGCAGATTTGAAATTAATTCGTGTTTGTACTCTGGACTCGCCTTCGCGTGAGTTTTAATGCATATTTGTCGATCCTTTGTTGCTATGTAAGTGATTTCACCAGGCATTAACCCGGCAATTAACGACAGGATGATACTTTATTATTGCTTAATTACCAAAGTGGATTGGTTTAGGTGATAGTACGGTATTTTCCTGGGCGGGTTGTCACAGCTGGTACCAGAGCGATTATATGCACCAGAGTTTAATTAACAACCTTAATCACATGTTTTGAATAAAATTGGTCAAGATTGTTTGGATTTGCAAAATACGTTGGTCCGTTAAGGATGAATTTAGACCGAGAGGCCCTAGAGGGAATTTTGGGTTGTTTCAGGTGGCTTACAAATCTATGATTTATTTTGCTAACTTCCAGCACATTTTATTCTTGTCAAAACTTACTTCTCGCACAACCATACTAGTTCATCACGTTTTGCCAGACATGGTGGTGCCACAGGAAAGTCCTGTGAGGGATGGATGGGACCTATTCTAATGGGAACCCACGTCGCGTCTGCATCTCATCACGTTTTGCCATACGTGGTGGTACCACATGAGAGTCATGTGAGGGATGGATGGGACCTAATCCAAAGGGAACCCACCGTCGCGTCTGTGTCTCGCCACGTTTTGCCATATGTGGACGTTCCGCATTGTGAATATGCGAGGCAAGGATGCACTCCATTCAAAAGGAGAGTATCCGAGGTTGGACGCTGTCCATGCAGCGAAAAACGCATGGGTGCCGTTTCTATAGTGAACGGTAATGTATGTGGACGGTTCGTGAGTGCTGGTACGAAAGGTTCGATGTGTTATGTGATCTTCTGCAGGTACACTAACCACGTTTCGTAAGTCGCTAAGTGAGTGCCGATAGTCTCGACTAGTTATTATAGGGAGTGACGTAATTGTTGCCTTGCCACCGGCACTAACTTCGATTTTTGGCTTAATTGCTTGGTGAGGACGAATAGGTCATTCTTGCATCATGATAAAAACCTGTTGAATGTTAAAAAGATCACATGTGTTGTTCTCCTTAAGCAATGATAATAATAACAACTATAACAATCTTTAAATCAAATCTAAAGTATTGTTGTTGGACCGTCTAGTTGACCCTGTTGTCGTGACCTTTTCTCAGACCATTCTGCAGAGTTTCTGTATAGGTGATCTATACCCGAGTGCTCCATATCTATCCAAGTTTCTGCTGAGAAATCTTTTCATGATCATAGGTTTTCAGATCTCAAGCGGTGCTCAGATAATAAACCTACGTCTTGTCATTTTTCTGGAACACGTCACTCTGTATCTTGCACCTTTGGACCTTGATCCTAGCTAACCTAGCTTAACCATTGAATGCCAAGTTTTGTCTTACGAGCTTACCAAGCTACCAGAAAAATTGTGAAAGTTTCTGGGAACTTTGGTTTTGGAATTTTGAAATTGTCATTTCGATGCAGTGCACCTGTCTCGAGTCTGACTATTTGGTCAATTTGAGTTTTCGTCGTGCATGTTCTACTTGTTGAACAAGCTTACGAATGTGTGACTAATGAAAACTCAAATTTTTAGATGGTGGGCCCGACACGCAGCACTCTGAATGGTTTCGGTGATTCTAGTGGCCGCAACCAGCCGCCACCACCACCGTACATGACATCAATTGCTACTCAAAATGAGATGCTGCTCCAGATCCTTCTACACATGCAACAGCAGCAGCAGCAACCCCACGAAAATCGGATTGATGCCCAAAGTCAAGTGACCGAGTACAAGCACTTTTTGGATATGAATCCACTGCAGTTCACTGAAGCAGAAGAACCCCTTAATGCTGATGCTTGGATTCGGGCCATTAAAGCCATGTTCACGGTGTTTACCTTGCCATGTTCAGAAGGACGCAAGGCTAAATTCGCGGCATTGCAGCTTCGTGGTTCTGCCTTGATGTGGTGGGAACACTACAAATCCATGCAACAGCCGGGGTATGAAATCACTTGGGAAGAATTCAAAAAGGCTTTCAGAGACCATCACATTCCTAAAGCACTTACTGATAGGAAAATGAGAGAGTTATTGGTTCTCAAGCAAGGGTCAGACACGGTGTACCAATATGCGCAGAAGTTTAATAACCTCTGCCAGTATGGAGGATATCATGTGGATACAGATATGAAGAAGATGGAGCTTTTTCGCGAAGGCCTTAATAGTGAATTGTGTGGATGGCTGAATCTGGTAAAATTTGACAGCTACCACATGCTAGTAAATAAAGCTATCTCACAGGAAGATGCCATGAAGAGGGCCCAAGCCGAGAGGAAGAGAAAGGCTAACTCCATGCCCATTAATGCGCAGCTTCACAAGTTTCCCATGGTACAGAAGACTCCAACGGACTTCCAGCAGGCTTCACAATCGGGAAGGTTAGTGGCTAAGTCGTCCCAGGATCGGTCTCAAGAAAATCTTCACTTCCCCAACACTCAACAGCAAACTCCAAAGCCTATTGTACCCAGTCCTAATGGTAGCAGTGGGCGTCGTTGTTTCAAATGTGGTGATCTAGGACACTTAGGTAAGGCATGCCTACAACCTTGCCAGACCAATAAACCGCACCAGTTAACTCAGCCGAATCAGAGACAAGTTTCAAAACCCAACAACAAGGGCAAGAAGAAGATTGCTCAAGCCAAGAAGGGCAGACTCAACTTCACTTCTGTGGTTGATATTCCAAAAGGAGCACCAGTAATGATGGGCACATTCTCTGTTCGAGGCAAACCTATTCGGATCTTGTTTGCTTCTGGTGCTACACATATTTTCATGAATGGAAAGACGCTGAGCAAATTTAGACTGAATTTGTGTAATACCAAGGAGGCATTTATGATTAAAACAGAGGGAGGGAACATCTCTTCTGAGTTGGTGACTAGGGGAGTACCCTTGGAATTAGGCAGCAAAACAATTGACACGGACCTTATCGTTTTGGGATTAGAAGGCATGGATGTCATTCTAGGAATGGACTGGATGAACCAGCATAAGGTAGTACTGGATATTTCAGAGAGAATGGTAGAGATTAACTCACCGATTGTTGGAGCCACAACTCTATACCTACCTTTCAGAGATGGTGTGAATCCTTGTTCTTATGTGGCAATCACTTCTCAGCTGGAAGAAATTCCAGTGGTTCGAGAGTTTGCGGATGTTTTCCCCGATGAACTGCCGGGTATGCCACCCGACAGAGATGTCGAGTTTGTCATTGAACTTCAGCCTGGCACAGCCCCTATCTCCAAAAGACCTTACCACATGCCACCCAAGGAACTGGCAGAATTGAAGACCCAACTCCAAGAATTGCTTGATAAGGGTTATATTCGCCCAAGTTCTTCACCTTGGGGTTGCCCAGCTTTATTTGTGAAGAAGAAAGATGGTAGCTTGAGGTTATGTGTGGATTACCGACCTCTCAATGCGGTGACAATAAAGAATAAATATCCTTTACCCCGCATTGATGTTCTTTTCGATCAGTTGGCTGGAGCCAAGGTTTTCTCCAAGATTGATCTTCGATCAGGGTATCATCAAATAAAGATCAGGCCATGTGATATTCCAAAAACAGCTTTCTCCACCCGATACGGTCTTTATGAGTATTCGGTAATGTCCTTTGGTCTTACCAATGCACCCGCTTATTTCATGTATCTCATGAATTCCGTATTCATGACGGAACTGGACAAGTTTGTGGTGGTATTCATTGATGACATCTTAATCTATTCCAAGAATGAAGAAGAACATGCAGAACATCTCCGAATTGTTTTACAACGTTTGCGAGATCACAAGCTTTATGCCAAGTTCTCCAAGTGTGAATTTTAGTTGGATAGTGTGAAATTTTTGGGGCACACTATTTCCAAGGAAGGCATATCTGTGGATCCTAGCAAAGTACAAGAGGTTATGGATTGGAAACCACCTAAGACTGTGCATCAAATCCGTAGTTTTCTGGGTTTAGCAGGCTATTATTGTCGTTTCATCCCGGATTTTTCCAGGATCGCTAAGCCTATGACTGAATTATTAAAGAAGGGAGTCAAGTTTGTGTGGAGCAAAGAGTGTGAAAAAGCTTTCCACACGTTGAGACAACATTTGACTACAGCCCCAGTGCTAGTGCAGCCGGATAATTCTAAACCGTTTGAAGTCTTTTGTGATGCTTCGGGCACTGGTCTCGGTTGTGTTCTTATGCAAGAGAATCGAGTCATTGCCTACGCTTCACGATCGCTTCGACCCCATGAAGTGAATTACCCGACCCACGATCTTGAGTTAGCAGCAGTTGTTCATGCTCTCAAGATTTGGAGGCATTATCTTATGGGAAACCGCTGTAACATCTTCACCGATCACAAGAGTCTTAAGTATATCTTCACCCAATTAGATTTGAATATGAGACAGAGAAGATGGTTAGAATTGATAAAAGACTATGATCTAGAAGTGCACTATCATCCCGGCAAAGCCAACGTTGTTGCAGATGCTCTTAGCCGTAAGGTTCACTGCAACTGCTTAGCTGTGGAGTCGTATAGTGAGACTTTATGTGAAGACTTGAGGAAACTTCGATTGGAAATTGTAGAGCAAGGAAATTTGAATGCTATCTCTGCTGAGTCCAATCTATATGACAAGATCGTTTTGGCTCAACTCAATGATGAAGGCGTCCGGCTAATAAAACAGAAATTAACCGAAGAAGACCCCAAATATAGTTGTTTCCGTAAGGATTCGAAAGATGTGGTGTGGTTTGAGCAACGTCTTGTAGTTCCTGCTGATCCGGAACTCCGAAAGGAAATTTTCGACGAAGCTCATCTTTCCAAATTCTCTATTCATCCCGGAAGCACCAAAATGTATCAAGATTTGAGGAAAAACTTTTGGTGGTCAAACATGAAGGTAGACATAGCTAAATATGTGGCAGAGTGTGATACTTGTCATCGAGTCAAAGCCAGCCATTTGAAATCAGCCGATGTGCTTCAACCGTTGACCATACCTTTGTGGAAGTGGGATGATATAAGTATGGATTTTATTGTGGATTTACCCCTCACTGCCAGAAAGAAGGATTCTATCTGGCTTATAGTGGACCGACTGACCAAGACTGCTCATTTCATCGCAGTGCACACCACTTACTCCGTCCAAGATTATGCAGAACTGTATGTCGATCAAATTGTGCGCTTGCACGGGATTCCCAAGACCATTGTTTCTGATCGAGGTACTCAATTTGTGGCTCGTTTCTGGGAACAGTTACATGAATCTTTGGGAACCAAATTGATTCGTAGTTCAAGTTATCATCCTCAGACCGATGGTCAGACCGAGCGAGTCAATCAAATTGTGGAAGACATGCTGAGAGCAAGCATCATGCATTTCGACAAGAGTTGGGACAAGTGTCTATCTTTGGCCGAATTCTCTTATAACAATAGTTATCAAGCTAGTTTGAAGATGGCACCATTTGAAGCTCTTTATGGACGAAGATGCCGAACTCCTTTGAATTGGTCAGAAGCCGGAGAGCGAACGCTCTTTGGCCCAGATTTAGTTAAAGACGCAGAAGAGAAGGTGAAAGTGATCAGAGAAAACTTGAAGTTAGCTCAAATGAGACAAAAGAGTTACCACGACAAAGGGACAACACCCCGACACTATGAAGTGGGTGATTATGTATACCTCAAGGTTTCACCGACCAAAGGTGTACAGAGGTTTGGCGTCAAAGGGAAATTAGTCCCGCGCTATATTGGCCCATATGAAATCATCGAGGTATGTGGACCAGTCGCTTATCGCATCCGACTTCCGGATCGATTCACACCTGTGCACAATGTGTTTCATGTGACACAATTGAAGTAAGGTGTGAAGGTACCCGAGACAGAGGTAATCACGGAAGCAAATGCATGGATCGAGCCAGATTTTTCGGTGGTCGAGCACCCGTTGAGAGTGCTAGATCAAAAGGAAAGAAAGACCAGGAGACATACCGTGAAAATGTACAAGATACAATGGAGTCACCATACTGAAGAAGAAGCTACTTGGGAGACCGAGCATTTTCTCAACACCAAGTATCCGGGTTTTCTTCAATCGTGAAACAGTAAGAACCTTACCCCTACCTTTGTCTGTAATTTTCGAATCTCGGGACGAGATTCCCTTTAAGGGGGGTAGGCTGTAACACCTCAGGTGTTTAATTACCTTTAATTAGTGCTAATCATCCTCTTAATCAAGTCAACAATCATTAGTGGTCAAACCCGAGTCAAACCCGAGTCAAACCCCGGTCAAATCCCCTAGTGTCCATACCAATTTCTAGAACTTTTGGCGCGTTCTCCAAATTTCGCTTAAATACTTCAAAATCGGCCAATACAAAAGTTGTTCATCGTTTCGACAGACACAACTTTCTCCATTGGCGGCATTTGAAATTTTGAAGTATTGGACCTCAAAAACTCAATCAAAGGCCGTTTGAATAGTGTTTTGAACCATGGAAAATCCTGAACTTCGTCACGCGTTCCCAGCCAAACCATTCACCAAAACATATGTCGGCCTTTGCAAATGTTGTAGAGCGATGTCTCAACTACAACTTTCGTATCTAGCGTTTTTGTGGCACAGTTCAAATTTTTAGAGCAATTCGCGGTCAAAGTCGGGTTGACCGGCTGGAAATCATCCCGGCCACGCTCTAGAGCACCGCCGGCGCGCCGGCGCCCTGCCCGGCATGTTCCTGCGCCGCGCGCGACGCGCATCGCCCGCCTCGGCGTCTGAGCCGACCCGGCCACTAAGACCTCGGAGCGCGTGCGGATGGCCTGGTCCGGGTCCCCCTCCCTTTTTCGTGCCCTTCCTCCTCCGTATGCGCGCGCCGGCCCCTACAGCACGGTCCTCGCCGCTGCTGCGTGGCGCGCCGGTGCGCCCGTCCGCCGGACCCCCCACCCCGTGGTGCCTTGGAGTCGGAGCCGCCCACGCCGCCTATTTAAGCAAAGGAAGCTTCCCCCTGCGCCCGAGCCATTGCCGCTGCTTCCCGTGCTCTGCCCGCCTGCGCCATTGCCGCCGGCACCGCCGAGCTCACACCTCCGGTCGTTTCCGCCGTCCTCCAGCGCCACCAGGACCTCTCCTAGCCCCTACTGGGGCCAACCGTGCCGCCCTTTCTTTTACCCAGGCCGGGAGCTCGCCGGAGCAACCGCTCCAGCGGCCGCCGCCGCCTGGCGCCGCTGACCTCCCCCGCCGGCACTCCCTTCGAGCCATCCAACCCCTCAAATCGGTCGTAGGTAAGCCCTAGACCCTACTCCGCCCTTCCCCGGCCCTCTCCGGTGAGCCCCTCGCCGGAATTTGGCCGGAGTCGCCGCTGCCTGCGCCCAGGGACCCAATTGCAGGGTCTGGGATCTTTCCAGGGCCTGCATGCGAAGTGGTTTCTTAAATAGTGTTTTGATTTTGGCTGAAATTTAGAAAATCCATAGAAAATCAAAGAAAAATCATAAAAATGCAAACTCAATTTTGTTGGATTCCATGTGAAGAGCACTACAACTTCTGTAAAGCATGACCATAGTGTTTCCTGATAGTTTTTGCATGAAAAATATAAAACTGTAAAACCTAGATCTGTTGTATCTCAACATCTACATGAGATCTATAGCTGAGTTTTGGATATGTAGTGTGTTAGGTCATTCCTAGGTCCTGTACCAAGAATTGCACAAAGTTATGTTGTAAATTCTTTATTATGAATTGTTTTGTATGTATGCAGAATCTGTCTAAATGATTTTTGTAGCTACAAATAAATATCTTTTTGTTCTCATCTTCTGGATATAACCTTTTCATGCTTAAACCCACCCATGGTGAAATAACCATGATTTTATGTTTAACAGAAATATTTACTCCTGAAATATGCCTTATTTTCTTTGTAAATGCATAACTGAAGATATATAGTATCTCTAGGTGTATATGTTGCATGTCTAGCTTAGTTTTGGACCAGAGGCCATGTGTGAGAAAGTTGGGATCCATTGGATGCTTATTTATTTTCATATGAATTTATCATGTTTTGGTAGCTAGCTTTTGTTATTTTCGATATATTTAATTTCGTAGCTCTTTTAAGTGTGCATGTGTATGCAGTAGCTTTGTATAGGTTTTTAGTGCTTCATAATACACCTCACTGAATTTTATTAATTTATTTTATGAATAAAAGCAATAGAGGCCATTAAAGCTTAATATTAAATTAAATGAGAAAATCACCAACCACCCCCCTCATGACCCTATGTGTGTGATGTAAATCTTTATAAAAGGCTTAAGATCAACCCCTTGCTGTTTGTGAAATCTAAATTAATTTATTTACATAAATATGTATGCAGTCACTATAAAAAAGAATAAATAATAAAGCACCACAGGAAATTACTTTAATAGAAAGATTATACCAAATGTGTGTTTGTCAAGGTGAATATGGCCAACCATACTCTTCATGGTTGTCATATGTTGTTTTGTAATTAATTGAATAAAAATCGTCAATTAAATCTTGCATTTGCATCCTCGTGTAGATCTTCCCGACGGTAGCTGTATGCGTGTGCTGGAAGGAGACAAAGGAGCTGACGGAGACGTGCACCACGTCGCAGTAGAGCAAGACCTAGACCAAAGTCCAGAAGGGCCCAAGGCCAACCTTGCCGACGAAGGCAAGCCCCGGATCATTAACCCTGTTTTTAAAAATTATGCAATTATCTTTGCTATGATTGTGCATTTACGTTTCAGGAGTTGAATTGAAACCCTAGATGCATGATCCCTAGGTACCTATGTTCTTTTACTAGTATGCTAGGTCGGTAGCGGCTATGCTATAGGACCCGGTAGAAGTCGAGTGATGTTCGTCACTCGCGAGAATAGGTTCGTAGGTTGGAATCATAAGAGCTTGATAAATGGATTGCTCATGTGGTAATAGCATGGGATTTGGGCTCCGGTCCAGTGGCTTTCGTGGGCTAAGCTTTTGAACGTACTAAACACTTGTCGGGAATGGGACCGATAAGCCTAGTACCCGATTGACGCGGCAAGGGAACCTTTCCCTACTACCCCTGGGGCACAGAGATGTGTCCCCCTGCTTGCAACAGTGTGGTGCCTGCGTGAGTCTGGACGTTCGTGTGGGAGCGAGCCAGTAAGCCTTGTACCAAGGAATGTAGGTTCCGATCCCGAGCTGAAGATCGATGGGAACCGCCTGGTGGTTGTCCTCACGGGGGCACCCTCCGTGTGTTTAGGTTTACCTTGCAAGGTTATAAATCAATCGATTGTCGGTCTCTCACCGTTATTCGGGACTGCTTAATCAACTGGCCATGATATCCCTTATTGATGGAACATTGTGAATATTACTGCTTGAATTAATTGCATTGTACAATCCTTGATTGGATTAGATGGCTCACTTAGAAATGGTAACTAACTAGAAATTGAGCTAAAATATTGAAAGTAAGGACATACTCTTTGTTGCTTTTCAGCAAAAGAACTCCACTGCCCAAAAAGCCTTTCATGTCTAGAGTGTGGTGATGTAGTTATCACCCGACGGTTAAGTCTTGCTGAGTATTAGTATACTCAGCCTTGCTTTTTAAATGTTGTTGCAGGTGTTGTTTGGCCTGGTGAGATTCCACCCGGCTGGGAACTGGAATGGGTGGATGTCGACGAGTGATGGCATCACGGACGGCCTCCTGTGATGTGTATCGTTGCGCTAGTTTATTTATTTCCGCTGTTTTCGTACTCTGAATCGTTACTTATCATGACATGAACTATGGTTTGTAATAATGAAACCCTTCAGGCAGATTTGAAATTAATTCGTGTTTGTACTCTGGACTCGCCTTCGCGTGAGTTTTAATGCATATTTGTCGATCCTTTGTTGCTATGTAAGTGATTTCACCGGGCGTTAACCCGGCAACTAACGACAGGATGATACTTTATTATTGCTTAATTACCAAAGTGGATTGGTTTAGGTGATAGTACGGTATTTTCCTAGGCGGGTTGTCACAGAGGCGCCCCAACCCCGCGGCCTCGCCGTCGGGTGCTCGACAGGGAGGTGCGGGCGGCACTCACCGAAGGTGCAGGCGGCCGCGCGCGGGGAGGGAGGTGCGCGCGGGCGTGGGAGGAAGAAAGCAACGCGAAAGAAATAGAACGAACCGGTCATTTTCCACTTACCTGTGGCATTGGTGGGTAATTTACCTCAACTCCAGAAAATTTGGATTTGGTGGAGCACCCCTTGAGGTACTCCACGAAAATCGTGGAGTTGGGGCCTGCTCCACTTATTTTTTGGAGCAGATCTGCAGTGGAGTTGGTGGAGCCGAACATGTTTGGATGAAAAAACTTGGAGCGGAGTTGGTTTTTCAGATCTGGAGCTACGTGGAGCTCTACCAAATATGTCCTTAGACTTTACGATAGAGTCTACATTGTAAGTGCCCTTAGTCTTCTTTAAGCTAGCGGTAGTGCCTCCAATCACACGCTCATCAGTCACTGAACAGAGTTTCCATGGTGACTAGGCCTTGATGTTGGCGAAGGGCGGTCACGACCTTGGCAACCATCATGTTTACCAAAATTTTTTGGTATTAAATGTGATTTTGACCCCAGTTTACAAACTATCTTCACACCCTTTATGTAAAGGCAACATATCCTATGCAAACTAACTTCGTGTGCAAACTACACAAACTCCCATCACAATCGCTGGATCCCCATCCAATGATCAGATAGGTAGGTAGAAACTTTTAGCACTTATACGGTTATACCCTCCCACCATTAGATTTGTTGATCACAAATTATCTAAAAACCCCTCCTAACGGGAGGGATGGATCACGCCGCGGCACTCTACCTGGCGACCCCTCGCTTCCTCGACGTCGCTGCCTGAGATTGGCCACCGCCGCCGCCCAGAATTGGATCGTTTGACGTTTCTCTTGAAGTCTGAAATTTTCCAGTTTGGTCAGACAAACAGAAGAGCACATGACAGCACACACATGAGAGGAGTGAAGTTTTGTCATCGACGAGGAGATAAAAAACTGCAAATCCTCAGGATCGAGGTTTAACAGCATCAGATCATTGCACCCTTCACGTGGCCAGCCCGTCCCAATTCCTCGAGGCAGACGAGCAGGAACTGAACTCTCGCAAGTGCAGGCGCGATGGCTTCTTCCGAATCTGAAGCATACGGAGCCGCACCCAGGTGCTATGGTGATGCAGGATCTCTGAAAGAACAAGGCAGCCGATCGGTTAAGAATCGAGGGAAAAGAGAGAGCAAAAGCAGGCTATATAGGCAACAGTGCACCAAGCAATAAGCATAGCGCGCGTGTGCAGCTTGATGGCCACGTTGACGAGCTGCGCGGTTCATTTCCTCGCTTGCTGTTGCTGCCGTGTCACCTGCCGTCGTCCCTCCATCGGCGAGCCTCCCGGCCCCAGACGTGGAACCCAAACCCACCGACACTGACGCTTTCAGGTCCCATCGTCATCCCGCGGCACGGTGACGGGGAGGAGCTGCCCAGCCGCTGAATGGTGGCGGGCGCCCTACTTCCCCAGACCAGGAAGCTGGCGCGACGAAGGGGCTGGTGGTGGCGCGGCGAAGGGGCTGGTGGCGGCGGAGGCGGCGTCTCACGACTCAATCGTGGCGGCGTCCGAATCGAGGACGAGTAACGGCGCGACGCCGTGCTCCCTAATTTTTGCACACGTTTGGGAGGGGTTTTTAAGATAATTTTTGATTAGCAAATCTAAGGTGGGAGGGTATAAGTGCTAAAATTTTCTACCTACCTATTTGATCATTGGATGGGGATCCAGCGATTGTGATGGAAGTTTGCATAGTTTGCACACGAAGTTAGTTTGCATAGGATACGTTGCCTTATGTAAATTTCTGATAGGAATCTAATAAGGGCTCTGACCACACGATTAGAGGATGGTTACTGTACAATTACTGTATCAAATCATTAAATTAATTATACTTATTAGATTCATCATGCAAAGATGCACTTATCTGTAAAAAAATGTTTTGCAAATAAATTTCATTTGGTGCTTCATGCATACAAGATTTCTTTTTCCAAAATTTTTTTAAAAAGAATCCAAACATATTCGTATATAGGCTACAATAATGCCAATATGGACTCGGACAACCCTGGTGATGTCGAGCTTGGCCCACAAGCCTCCAAGCCTCGCTCCCTCCATGCCAGCATGGCGCGCAACCACCCTTACCATTATGCATGGATCCATCAGTAAATGAAGCCTAGTCAACGATGAGGATGCGAGTTATGTTCATCCTAGTCGATCTGTGCTTCATTCTTTCTATTTGCTTGTGTACTATATGTATATTAGTGCCACTAGCCTAATAAATTGGTTATTTTGTTATTATTTCAATGTGTTAATACTAATTTGGTTGATTCTGACCAAATCTGCTCGGTTTTGAGTTTTGTTAGGATCCGACAATTTGTTTTTTTAATCATAAATTTTCAAAATATTTAGAATCTGTCATTTGAATTCGGTTAGACCGAAGGCACAAATAAATTGGATTTGGTTAGACCGAAGGCACAAATCAATTGGATTCGGTTAGACCGAATGCACAGACCATGATAGAATAGAAAGGATGGGCACCGACACTATTTTGGAATTGATTGGGGCAACACTGATCAGTCAAAATTGTTATTTGCGCGCGCTGCAAACTGGAGCGACGAACGACCCTAACCTCTAGTGACCCCACCTTCCCTTTCTGGTTTCTCGTTTTGTTTTTCGCATCACACGCGGCACCACCACCACCCACCATTCGCCCCACGCGGATCCGAAACCAGCAACGTGCCTCGTCGTCTTTCTACCCTTTCCCTCGTTCCGTCCAAATCCAGCCAGATCCAAATCTCACCGATGACCCCCATCCGTCTCTCCGCCCGCAAGAGGGCCGCGGCATGGGTCCCGACACCATCGGAGGCTTCTGGCAGCGAGAACGCAAGGAGGGGCTGCGCCGTGCTTCCATGTCCGTCGTCAACGGTCTCCCACCCCGCTTCCCCCCTGTCCTCGCCGTCGCCGTCGGTCTCGCCGGGGACGCGCCCCGCTTCCTGCCCCCGTCGGCGACGTCGGCGTCGGTCTTGCCGGGTTGCCTCGCTCTCCCGCGGTTCATCACCATCGATGGAAGATTCGCGAGTCCAGCTCGTCGCACCCCAACCATTTCGCCTGCGTCGTGGGGAAGCGGAAGCGCAAGGGACCAGCCACGCTCGTCTTCCTCCAACACTCCAACCGGTCCATCGACAACACGACGAGGCAGAAGAGGGACCCGATGGCCACGCCCCCTCTGCGTGTCAAGAGGATTTACAATTTTGAGGAGCAGCTCGAGGTAATAATGCTCTCTAGACTAATCCCCGTACTTTGGATTTAGACCTGATATTTTGTTTGCTAGTACCTTGACATTTGGCATTTGGAAAAGAGCAGGGGCACCCGGTAATAGAATAGATGGCACAATTATTGCTAGGTGATTAGCAAAGGTTTTTTCGGACGGATTTTTTTGGTTGTTAGCTCATGCTTACTCGGTTTACTTTTTGTTACCTTTGTTAATTTAGTTGAATCATTCTAGTTAGCTATATTTACTGATCCGTGCAGTTTGCAATTTGCTAGTTATACATGATCTGTGGCTTATTAGGCAACTCGTCGCGCATAGTTTGATCGACTGGCTACTCCTACAACATTTTGTAATGCAGTGGATGCCTGTTATGTTGTGATTTTTGTTCATCTGACAGTGGTTATTAAATGTATTCAGTAATTTCCACAGATTAGTTATCACGATTTTCTTAGTTGACTGAACTTGGTGCGACACTACATTTTGATGAGGCAACTAAACATTAATACCTCACATCTGGATGAGGTATCTTTTACTTGATTTTGTGCTGATTACAGTTTACATCCGGAAAACAGTCATCAATTCTTTTTGAGTTGATATTCATTGTTTTCTTTAAGAATTAACTTCACTCTTTTATTTTCTTTTCTTTGTTTTCATATTGTTTTTGGGAGATCAGCCGGCTGATTTGGATCAGACCAGGCACAATGATGGTCAATCTTTGGTCATATTTGGTTTCAAAGGGGAAACAACCCTGCAGTCTTGTAAAAAATGATCAAATCAAATGGGTTAATACTGCAAGATTAAATTATTTTCTTAGATGTCTCTTATGTCTCTTTTGAAATACTCAGTGGCTAAAGCACCAACTGTTTTGTTCGGCTGAGATCATGTATTAAATCCCTAATCCTTGAGTGCAAATTTAATAATGCTATAGTATAAAGCTCTCAGTTTTAGAGCACAAAGTTTATAATGTTACATTATAAAGTTCCTAATTTTAGAACACAAAGTTAATAATGCTATAGTATAAAGGTCCTAGTTCTAGAGTGCAAAGTTGATAGTGTTACAATATAAAGTTCCAAATTCTAGAGCGCAATGTTAATAATGCTACAGAATTAAGTTTCTAATTCTATGGTGCGAAGTTAATGATGCTAGGGTGAAACCCCCCCAATTCTTGAGCACAAGGTTTCGGACGACAAAGCTTTTTTTGGTACCTAGGAGTGTAATATTTTTAAGTGCCCTAGCAGCAAGTTTTTTTTTCTCATTGAAAGTGTAAATTTCAAAATAGCAAAGCATAAGGCTTTTAACTTTATCTATATGTTATTTGAATGCTTTTGAGTACATGCATTCAAAGTTTTCAAGTAGTGTGTTCATAGTTTTTAACATGAGTTTTTATCATGTAGCTTCAAAGGTTGAGGTGTACAAAGTTTTCACACATGATATATGAAAGAGGAATGGTGTTTGCTTAGGAAGATTGTTAAGTTGGTTGCTATTTCACATATGTTTATCTATTGCTGATGAACAAAATCATTGATGGATATCCCAAAAGAACAAAGAAATTTTTGAAATGTATTGCACATTTGTTGTACCTACATAGTCGTGTATCTATGAGTGCAAAGTTTATCATGGGACCGTATAAAGTTTATAATGCGACGACACAATGTTTTAGTGTGGATTATTTGGTCAGCTAGAATTTTACAATTCAATCATTTTTGTCGTGTTACTTCATATCCGAGTGGATTTGTTTTCAGGACATTCGAAGTTGATGTTGCGCCTGAGGCTGATCTATGAGCTGCATGTGGGAAATAGAAGGAAAGTCGAGTCACAGGTGTTGAAAATCTGTATTGAGGTCAGCTTTTTTTATGCCATCTCCCCTGCCCATGTTATCTTTTTGCTGCCTAGGGCTTCAGGCATGGGATGGATAAAGATTTATTTTAAGCTTTTAGCAACACAAATTTCAACTTAATTAAGATAGGATAAAATTAACTGGAGACTAGATCATTGTGGAAGCATCCCATCTTATATTACCGTCTTGCACTTTTTGTTGCAGTCTTTTTTATTTTTTAAACTCCAGACATATTTTTTTTATATGCTGGTTGTCTTATTTTAACGCCTCTGCAAGTAGTGTAGTATGAGCACTATGATAGAAATAATAGTGTGGTTTTTTTTATGATGGTCGGTATGTTCCATACCCAAATAAATGTTTAGAACCTACCATTTTGTGTTACTTTTCATTGAGTAAGGTACCATTTTTACGCTACTGTTGCCAACTTAGATATGTTGATTAATGTACCAATAACAATTGTGAACCCTTAGTCTCTTATTATATATGTATAGAAGTAGATGATGAATAGCAAAGGTAGTCAGAGATAGATATCACAACCCTCCTAATGGGTGCCTTGCTTTCGGTTAATATAGTGCAAATTTTTGTAACTTCATCCGTCACTCCCCCCGCATGGCACGCGAGCCTGTAATCCTCCAACCACACGCTAGGGTTGGTCTCCCCGTCGTATCTGGGGATGTTTGTCGGAGCCCGGAACCATGGGGGGGAACTGCGCGTCGTGTACCCCCTGCCCAAAGGCGCGTGGCCCCCTCTGGTTGGGCGACCAGCTGCGGTCCCGGTCATCGTCGTTGTCGTAGCGCCCACCGCGCCTTCGGTCGTCCCGTTGGCGCGGGCGGCGCTCGTCGCGGTGGTCGCGGCCGTCGTCGTAGCTGTTGTCGTAGCCGTCGTCGCCGGCAGCTCGGCGGCGGGCCTCAATGGTGCTGCGGGCGTCGCGGTTGGGCAAGAGACGTTGCTTGACCACTGAGCTACCGGCCTCCTCACCGGGGCTCCAGTGTAGTGAAGGAGATGGGTTCTGGCGGTGCACGGACTGTTCTGCCCTCGCGTCGAGCGCCGACCGCTGGCGCAACGCGGAACTTTTCGCCTGTTGTGCCGCTGCCGTCTCGAGGAGGGCTTTGAGTTGCTACCGAACCCTCCTCTCCTTGGGGGTGGTCGCCTCGGGGCAGCCGCGCAGAAGCATGGCTGCAGTTGCCAAGTTATGCGATGCACGCTTGAAGAGCGGCGGGCCATCACCGTCGATGTTGGCATCCTCGTTGACGCGTCGGTCGTCGTCACGCGTGTGGGCACGAGCCGGAGTTGTCAAGGCGCGGGGCCTGGACCGCGTGGGGCCTTGGTGATGATCCTGCTGCCCGCCGTTCCCCTCGCGGTGCTGTTCCCATAGTAGGACTTGCTACGGGGGCGGTTGCGGGTTGCGTGGCCGGTCCTCATGTCGTGGGGCGCGTTGGGGGTCACGCGGCCCCTGCTCCTCCCCGAGTTCTTGGTGGAGGCTGGCCAGCTCCTCGTTGTGCTGATGTCTGGCTTCGGCAAGTTCATCGAGGCACGCCCGACGCTGGGCGTCCGTGGCGCGGTGGCGCGGTGCTTGGTTCCACGTCGGTGGAGCTGCTTGAGCTCTGCGCCACGTAGACAAAACACTCACGCTTAAAGTCGTGCGCGAGTGCCGGTGGTGCTCTCCGGGCCGTCGCGGAGCCTGGGGTGGTGTAGGACCCTGGCAGCGCATCCACGTTGGCCGTCACCGGGTCGTCCGGGAGGCCTTGTTGTCCAAGGGGGTACATGGCGGTGTACCACTCCATGAACTCGCACCAGGTCAGCGGCTCGGACCTGCTGGCCTGGAAGGCGAGGTCGATGAGGTAGTAGGCTGCGAGCCTAAAACGCTCCTGTGTTGGGTTTGGCCCCAACATGGCCATGATCGTCTCGCCCGAGAAGCCTCGGATGAAGGCTGCGCACCCCGCCGCCGCCGTCAAGGCGGTGGGGTGAGCAGGTCGGGCGAAGGTGCGCCCGACAACAGACTCCGTCGGCCCGGTGTAGACGAAGCCGAGGAACCCGAAGAGCATGGTGGCCCCGGGAGTTAGCGAAACCCCGCGGCTGTTGACGGTCCTTACAACAAAAATTTGACCGTCAAAACCTCAGGTTCGAGAGGAGTATATGACAAGTTTCATGCACATTTTTAGTACTAATAAAGTTCCACGAGTTGTGTTGTGAATTTCATTGGCAGGTACACCTGCAGGTGCGGTCGGCCCTACCCCATGCACGACTCTGGTCCAGAGCACCCCTACACCCTCGAGCACAACTTGGACGAGCGTGATTCACTGAAGAAATGTCGATTTGATCAAAGGGTGGAGGCTAGGATCACTTGGATCAATTGGTCCACTTATTTGATCACTCAACCGCCACAACCGTCATCCAGAGGTGATCTTAGGCATTCCCTAACACGATCGGTGCATCACACGGCATGGGGTAGGGCCGACCGCACCTATCAACTAGCGTGCCGGGCAAAATCGACCCAAGGAGCTGACCTACAACCACCTCAGGAGCAGTGATCAGGAGCGTCCAAGGCGAGAGGTGGCACATTCCAGGGCCGGCCGTTCCTAGAGAGCCGGCCGCACCTAGGGTTTTGCCACCCTGCTCTCCATCGACCTCCCTTGCCTATAAAAGGCACCTCCCACTCGCTGGAACGGACACACAATGCAGGAGCATCTCCATTTCTCTTTATTGTTCACTTAGAGTAGGATTAGTGTAGTTTGGGAGTTAGAGAGTCGAGTCGAGCTAGTCTCGGGGTTCCGGAGGAGTCTTCTTCAGGGGTTCCGGTACTACTCTTGTATCCTTTCTTTGTTTAGACTCAAGTACAATTCAAGTTATCTTTCTATCTTACCTTTTGTGTCAATTACATTTAGCTTTTACTTTGCTCTAGAAGCTTTATTCTTGGTTTAGACTAAACTTAGTTTAATCTTGGTTAGCATAGCCCTCTTGAACCCTATAGTGTTGTGATCGTTCTTCGCTTGATCTTCTACCGAGTACATTTGTGCTTATAGAGGAGAGAGACCTTCCTTCGTGATATCCGGGGAGAGGTTCTTTGGTTTGTTGTGAGCGCGGTGCTCAGAGCTTGCCTTAGTCTTAGATTGGTGTCCCGTTCAACGGAATAATTGTGGTACCCTAAGGAGTGACAGCTCCGGACGGGCTCAGTAGTCCACCACATTAGTTCAGGCCGGTAGGATTCAGTGTGTCGTCGTTCTCCCTTCTCATCCCAGTCCGAGAGCACGGCTTTGCATGCCTCTACAACACTACAAGAGCTTGTCGAGTTTAGCTTGCCTTGGTTATCCTTTGCATTAGTTCTTCACCTAGAGTTGACAAGAACAGATAGATTGTGTTAGGATCCTGTCTCGTCTCGTTGTCCTCCCAGCTCACTAGGTCCTCTCTATCCTTTATAAAGATCTCCTTGTGTGTGTCAAGTTATCCCCGAATATCTTAATTCATTACCCCCGCTATAGCTCTTTACTGAGTCTTGTTACTCTCCACCGTTTATTCGATCATCTTTACCGTAGTGCCTCCCTTGGGAAAATATAAATATGATAACCCAAATACCACTAGGTGAAGTGCTACAACGGTAATCCGTGCGCTTGCGGACCTTTCTATGACATGTGTTTTATCAAAGACGTTCCTAGCTCCATTACTAGGGGTATAAACTCGGTAGCGATGCTAGCGAGTGCCAACAAGCATTTCTATCACCGTCGCCATGAGTGCAAACCTAGTAGTGAGGCTAAGGAATGTCAATAGAGGCCCTCCATCCAGGTTGTTGGTGAAGTCTGGCGAGACACACGACGTGCCCCTACCTGGCGCGCCAATTGTCGGGGTTCCCTACCGCCGACAGTAAATTTGTATTGGATTGTGTGTCTGATCTGGATGGTTAGCACGGGAGACATAGAGGTTTTAAACTGGTTCGGGCCTCTGAGGAGTAATACCCTACGACCAGTGTTGAGCTGTTGTGTTCCTATACCAGGAGTGTTTGTAGTAGGGGTTACAAATTGGTCGGGAGAGTGTGTCGAGCCCAAGTCCCTGTGGGGTGTTGGATGATCGGTTCGTCAGCCTCTATGACGGTTGCCCTCCTCTCCCTTTTATAGCCACAAGGGGTGAAGGGTAAAAGTGGAATACAAATGAGTGCTACAGTGCTATAGAACTGAGAATTCTTTTCGTACGTCAATGTCTGCCAGGGGGCATTGAAGGGGGGCTGAGTTGTAGTAGAGCTTGGGGCCGCCGCGTGTCTTAGTGGCACTGTTCATTCCGAGCACTTGATGCCTCCTCCGAGCTCTTTCGTGGGTGACTCAACCCACCTTAGTGTGCATTAGGCCCGCCACGTTAGGGCCTAAATGTAGGTAGGTGCCGCCTGTGGTGGGTACTTGAGTGCCTCTAACGGGGTTGGCGTGCTGCAGAGGTCGGACGGGACGGCGCGTTGGGGGCTGCACGGTTGAACAGTGCACCATTACGGTTCCTGTTAGAGCCGGTCGTCATCCGCGCGTGCCGCTAGCTGGGGTGTTTGCATGGCGTGGGGAACTGGTGCCTTGCGTGTCGCCGCGAGGGAGCTCGAGCGCCGGGGCAGCGCCACGTTCGTATGGGGCCCAGGATTCCCCGCTCCAACCTCTATGTGTGGGCCCCGTCTTAGTCGGAGGCGGAAACTACTCGTGCGAGCGAGTAGTCGAAGGCGGAGACTCCTCGCGCGGGACGGAAGTTTGTCGTGTGAGGCGGAGACTTGTCGGGGAAGCCACCTACTGGTCGGAGACAAGACGTCTTGCCAGTGACGGTCTTGACAAGGATCAGTAGTCCTTCCTGTCCTGGATCTTAGCCTTGACGTTGTGAATGGTGTCAGACGACTCCACCTCGAGAGTGATTATCTTGCCGCTTAAGGGGCCCTAATCTAGGCCCTCGTCAAAAGCGATCCGAGAGAAACGCCAAGAAGAATCCTTGGACTATGACTAACCCAAATTACAAATTTCGAAAGAGCATTCTCAGTGATGTTGTACTCAATGTGGTTGTTCCTTGTACCAGAGATCTCCACACATTCTTCATGTAACATTGTAGGGCACAAGATGAGTCTCCGATTACGGTCGCACTTCGGTGCGGGACCAGCTGGTGGCTTATGAGAGATGATTCAGCAGACAAAGTCCAATAGATACATGTGCAACTCAGTGATTTGTACGATCTCTTCATGTTGGATTCTTTGGATTTGACACTTCTGTGCTGCTTCATCCTGTAAGTTGCTTGAAAATTTAATCTACTTCTCACTAATCATTCTCTATCAAAATGTGCTTTTTGCCTCACATCATCTTTACCATGTATTTTGCCTCCCTACACTTTGTTTTTTCTAATAATAAGAATATGTCTGTAGAAGTTGAGAAGACAGGTGCTGAAGTTGGCTTCCTTGATCCTGAATGCTTTAACTTGACAATGTTGAGCCATGGTCCATCTTTCGGTTTTCGCTGCGTCCTATAGCAAGCGTGCCTTCCAACTATATGCTATAAAGAGACATATAATTTCCGCTTATATCATTGATAACCACTGGATTGTAGCGGTGATCCTTCTGAAGCAGAAGAGGGTCTTGTATCTTGATTCATTGAAGAGCCTTAACACTGATATTTCCCTTTTGACAAAAGTCATTGATGAGTAAGTTCTTTCTTTCTTAACCTGCAAACTTCCTCAACAAACTCTGCAGAGTAAATTAATAGTCCCGTAACCATTGCTGCATGTTTCGTTGTAGGGGTTGGGATAGTTACCGCGTCGACAAGAAGTTGCTCCGTAGCACCTTGGAACATGACAATGAGGTTAAGGTGCATATCACTTATTTCCTTCCTGTGGAAGCTAGTACTAAAGGTTGAATTTATTTCTTCTCGATCACCACTATTTTTCTTTGTACATTTATTGCAGTGCCACCAACAACCTTTTCATTCCAGACTTTGTGGCTTCCATTGTGCTTATCACATGCTTAAAGTAAAAGATAAATTGAGGGAACGTGAGGTACTTTCTTGGGATCTGCATTTGTAACACCTACAACTGAGCACAGTTCTTGCTTATTAGCACTGCACATGTTTGGTAACCACATATATATGTGCTGACTGGTGACATTGTTATATCCAGAAATATGAGCTACTGGAGCATCGTCTCCACAAAGACACGTTGTTCTACGTTCGTGATAGAACTGCCACATTCCTCATGGAACAGGTGATCGTAGTCATAGGAAACTTTCATGTTGATGATACTGTGTGGGCTCATATTATAGCTGATTCTTAGGAAATTTTTGCATTCCTCCTTGTCACATGAATTTTGTGATATTGTTGTCAAGCTAGTGGACTATGGCTGTGATATTGTTGTCAAGCCGGTGATGCTTTTTTACTTGTGAGATGATGATGCTGAATTTTGTCATATGATGCATGTGAATTATGTGGATTTCTATGAATTTGGATGCTCGATCTAATTTAATTAGGTGCATATGAAATTAGGACATAGAAGGATCATAGGAGACGCGCATTGCCAGAACGCGTCTCTTTTCGTCGAGACACAGGAGACACGCGTACACAAGAAGCGTCTCCTTTCGTCGAGACAGAGGAGACGCACATTGCCAGTAAGCGTCTCCTTTCGTCGAGACATAGGAGACGCGCGTAAACAAGAAGCGTCTCCTTTCGTCGAGATAGAGGAGATGCGGGTTCAGAGCAAGCGTCTCTTTCTTTGAGACAGAGGAGACGCGTCTCCTTTCGTCGAAATAGACGAGACATAGGTTCACAACACACGTCTCCAATGTTGAGTTCGTGTAATGGGCTCTGTGTTTGCGTCCATTACCAAAGTCCCCTGTGGGCCTAGAGAAATAGACATTTCACATGACCAGTGACTAGTTGTGGTAACAGTCGTTGTTTGATGCCCGGTGACTAGGAGTGGGTGGGTGGGTTTCCATCAGTAGATTGGACTTGACCTGCTGGAGGGAGGTGGTCGCGGTGCTATCGATGACGAGGGAGGCGGTTGGAGCGGCGAAGTCCGACAGCATAGAGCCGAAGCTGATGTCGACAGGGTTGGCGAGGAAGTCCGCCATGCTTGTAGGGAAGACGACACAATGTGACAAGGCCACCGAGTTGCGCGAAGAGCTCTAGATCTACCCCTACCTGGCGCGCCAACTGTCAGATGTTTAGATCTGAGTAGTCCAAAGGGGGGTCAACCCCGGTGGTTTATTTGTTCGACGGCGAGAGATATAGAGCTAAGAACGCAATGGTTATGCAATGGCACACGGAACACAAAGGATACGGCGAGTTTATACTGTTTCAAGCCTCCAGAGAGTAAAACTCTATGTCATGTTCTTGATTGTATTGATGTGGATGGATGCGACTTGTCCCCAGGAGGGTGCCCTTTCCCGCCTTATATTGGCTGACGGACAAGGTAGGTGGACCCTGAGTCCAGGTCGGTTACAACAAGGAAACCTATCTCTAGTCGATTACAACATTATCCCGTGATCTTCGGACTGATTGACGGTGTGGCCGGCGTCTTGACGTGCACTCCAAGTATTGTATCGGATAAGGTCGTCCGGTGGAATCTTCTGGAAGGTCTTCGGGGCCACAAACCAGGTCTGTTGGGCCCATTGTCAGGTTGGCGAGTCTTTTGATGGGCCGGACCCACTTGTCGGGGACGTGAGCCTAGTCGATTGGAACCCAGGGGTACCCATGTCTCACAGGCCGACGTTGGTGGCAGGTCCGGCGGTGGTGGCGAGGTGTGGGTGGCGAGGCCGGGCGGCGATGGTGCTGCTGACCGGGTGGTGGAGTACATCCGGTGGGCGGGGCCGGTGGCGGGGGTGAGGCCAATAGAGGTTCGGAAGGATGGGGAAAGGGGCCACAGTGGGTGGTGGGCAGACGACACGGCGGCGAGGTCACCGCCGGCTGTGGGTGGCGGTGGAGGCCGGTGGTGGTGGGGGCATGCGTCAAAGAGGAGGAAGATAACGTACTAGGCACGACCGCGTTGAAGCCTGCGTAGATCCGGATGGAGAAGGGGGATGGGGAGGAGGGGGCGGCGAGAGTTGGGGGACCTCACTGGCATCCCGACGTTAGCAAGGCGGTAGTCGGCGACGGGGTGGCGCGGAGAAGACGATGCGAGGCACGGCACGGTGCGGCGCGAGGAAGAAGATGCAACTTTTTAACCGTGTGCCTAGCGTGGGGAAAGGTTTGACTAGGCGAGTGGTGGGCCGGGGAGGGCTCTCTACCAAGTCATATCAAGAGAGCCCTCCCTGTAGATACCTCCAAAATAGTAATAGAAATTGTTGGTTACTAATATGCAGCTAGAATTTGAAATTATTTGTTGCTAAATCATCTTATATCAGGTGCGTGTCACACATACGTCTATGCTAGTCAGAAAAAGGAGTAGTAGTCTTGTAGATGTGCTAACAACCATTGCGGTGTGCCTGCCTACCCTGATTGAGTTATGGATTGGTTAACGACCATTGCCCGGGTGGCCACAGAACTTCGTTAGTTACATAACACAGCTGGGGTACACTAGCATTACAATTAACTCTATACAGCTTGATCCATATATGCTTCCAACGAAAAGTTAAAAAGGTGCTTCCTTTATCATGCAAAAACCAGACCTACCAGCGCCGTTGGCACACACCACCCACCGTCGTCTAGCTTCACGTGTGTCGTTAGGCTCGCTGTTGCTGTCGCACTCCACAGCAACCACCGTACCCTCTGATCGCACCGATACAAAAACCAGCCTAGCACTGCCTGCCGCACGCACTGCACTAGCTACAAACACTTGCGAGTAGCGACCACACTAATAACAATGGCCTGGCGAACTCGAGTCCTGCTCATCGTCCTCGCATTTGCTCTCGTTGCGCTGCTCGCCGGCGGCACCGCGGCCGCAGCCGTGGGATTATCCGCTGGCGGCGCCGAGACGATGCCGCCGTCCCTGCACGCACTGCGGCGGCGCGTGGAGGACGACGCCAGCAGCTTCGTGGAGGGTGAGGAGGCGGCGGCGTCCCCGCGGAGGAGGGCGCTGTACAGCAGCGGATCCATCAACTACGCCGCTCTTACCTCGAGCAAGGCCGCGTGCTACGGACCATGCCCTGCCCGTGGGCAGGCCTACAGCCGCGGCTGCCTGGCCATCTACCAGTGCCGCGGTTGAGCACCTTGCAGTGCTCGCGTCAGTTGATCTGCCCCCTTGTTACTTGGATGCAGGCCTGCTTGTATGTTTCTTGTGCTGGAGCGTTTATTCCGCGTGGCAGATTCCCCACAAGCATGCAGTTTATACATTATATTGATGTGCACGTAGTTGTGTATTTGTATACAGTGTACGCTCTCATGTTCTTTGTACCGCTTAATATAGTTGTAAGAAAATTTAATTTACTGTTAAATAAGGAAGTTAAGAACTCTGATCATGTCTATTTTCAATTCACTTGATGGGTGTGGCCCTTTCTGCGCTGATGATTTTGGAAGTGGACAGCTGCCGGTAATTCTGCTCTCCACAGCTAATTTTTTTGAACGGACGGTGAAACCTTACGCTTTCCCGATTTTTACTAGAAGAAGAGAGATGTCCCAGTTTATAAGGAATACCGGGCCGAAAACCACACAAGTTCGGTCCGAAGACCATACAACTAGGGAGGTATAGCACCATCCCTCACAACTTCGGTACACTGACCGTACAACTCAAGGGTTAGAAAACCCCGAACAACTTGGGTCCGTAGACCAAACAACTCCGGTAGGTTAGACTGGGGCATCAACCATCACCGCACAACTCAACGGAAGCGACTCGGTGGGTTGGATTGGGACATCAACGCACACCGCTAAGACAACTTAAAAAACTCGGTGGGTTGGATTGGGACATCAACACGCACCACTCACGACAACTCAGAACAACTCCACTAAACACTGATCAGTCGGATTGGGGCATCGACCATTGCCAAGGACTGAAACCTCTCTTCTTCTCAAACTCTCTAAACTAAGAAGAAGACAGAGACAACAGAGAAAGGATAACGAAAAACTGAGGAGGAGGAGGAAGCATACACCCTCGAAGGAGCAACCAAAGCCGAGGCGTCTAACCGTAGAAGTCGCCGCGGGACTTGGACAGGACAGGCGTCTCCTCACCGAAGAAGCGCAACGCCGCCTTCAGGAAGAAACATGATGCCAAGAGACGCCATCGACGTTGTCCCAAGTAGGGAAGGTGGTTTACACCCGCTCCATGATGCAAAGAGAGACGGCCGGCACCACCAACAACACCACTGAGGTGCCGTTGGTGGGCCGCCGCACGGCCATGGCAACCATACCACTATGGCTTGGTTGACAAACAACCACGCAAAAACCGTCGTCGGCCATGCCACCACGGCACCACCGACACACCACTGCCTGAGAACGTGGCTCGGAGCAACCAGTATGCCACAATGACGCCCCTGGTGTGCCGTCGCTTGGCTACCACCAGCCACACCATCGTGGCGTCGCCAGCACACGCCCAAACAAGCCGCCGCCGGCCGTGCCACCAAGACGGTACCAACACTAACCTCCATTGACACCACCGCCACGAGCACCCCGCGCCCAAGGCGCCGAAGGAGCAGAGGTCCCTGGGCCCCTCCGATGTCCAACTGCACCGCCAAGGAGCCGTAGAGCGGCACCGCACGCCGACCACGAGAGTCGGAGCCTTTTCTTGGCTATTTTCGTTTGGTGGATTTGAGGCCTCTCCTTTGCGGTTTTGGTTGGGGATGTATACTTGAGCCCCTTGTGGTTCTTTTCCTTGTAATCCCCCTCTCAAAGCTGTGGGAAAAGGTGCTCGATTTGGTGTTTTTCATTAGGTTTCGGGAAGTGGTGTTCTTGGTGGAAATCCTTCGATTCCTCTTGATTTTGTGAGTTTTGGGGGCTCAAATCTTGGCTATGGGACACCCATGAGGTACTCATGGCATCCCCAAAGTCTCATACAAATCCGTGGAGTGAATCCGGAGATCGGGAAGGAGCTTTGGGAGAGTCTACCTGTGAATTGTATGCTGTGAATAATTTGGAACTTGCACATTATGTTGATCGCTTGCAGGATGAGAATGATGAGTTGAGAAAATGTTTGAGTTGGTTGTCGGGTCAGGAGCCCCAGCTTGGTATCATGATTGCCGCCTTTAAGCGCTATGATGGTCAAGCACTTGGGGCTGACAAGGTTGGTGAGAGCAGTGGTGAGAGAGATGAAAAAATTAGAGAGATACCTATTCCACCACAAACAATACCCAAGAACAAGTTTGATACTAAGCCTAACCATCTCCGAAACAAACTTGACACAACCCCAAATCCACAAGTGTTTCCTTCCCAAACAAACAACTTCCAAAAAAACCGGTGAGATTTTTGAGTCCTACGGGAAATGGGTTTGGAAAGAAGGAGGGAGAGAAACCAAGAGAAAAGCCTTGTGAGGAACCACAACCCAAGCCAAGACCAGTCCGCTTCCATTGTGAGTATTGTGGGAGGGATGGTCATAAGGAAGAGTTTTGCTTCAAGAGGAGGGGAAAGGAGAGAATGGCTAAGGAGTGGGCAAACAAGGACAGGTACCACCCTTCTCATGATGTGTCTGAGCCTCGTATGCCATTGTCCAGGGCAAAGGCCATTGTGCGTGCGATTCTGGCTTGGGGAGATAGGACAGCCTCGATGGGAGTTGAGGGTGCTAGCCGAGGACCACCGGTCAGGGTGATTGGTCAGACCGGTGCTAGGTAGAGTGCTGGGCAGTTTGAGTTTCGTGCCCGTGGTGATGCTTAGTTCAGTTCCTTTGGTCGTGATGCAGGTGGAAGGCGTGTTGAGTCTGGTGGTGCTAAGTTTGTTGGACGTTCTCCTCCTCTTGGTGTGAGAGTGATTTACAACATTATGGTGTGGACTAACTCTTGGCCGAGTATTGCAGGTGCAAGTTGCAGGTTGATTTGCGTTGGTCCAGGTGAAGAACAAGCATGAAAGGTCTTAACCTTGCGGGGCCTCGGAGGAGTGGAGAGACAAGTAGGCTTGGTTCGAGGGACCCGGTGGCCGACGGGATCAAGTGCGGGCCGCATGGTGTCAAGAAAAGCAAGATGAAGTCGTGTACGGTTTCTTGGTTGAGCCTGAAAACCAAGGTCAAGCTGGGACGACCGTGGAGGCCAAGTCATGAGTGGGATTGACGTAGAGGCGGCACCGAGTCTGCGGGGTTTGCGGCGGGTCACCACAAAACTATTGGGTTTCTTGGTTGAGCCACAAAGCCAAGACCGGAGGCTCGGTGGGTGGAGATGGGATCCGGACGAGCCGTGAGACTTCGAAGCAAGGGACACGTGTCAGAATCACAATGCTTGCGTCGAGGCTAAGCGAGGTGCGGTCGCCGGGCATCCGTCCGATGGTGCTACGACGAGAATTCCCAAAGTGCTCTTCGGGGGCGTGTATCCTGGTATTATGTAATAGGCGTAGTTTCGTCTTTCAGTTGCCTCCATATAAACTTAGAGGAGAGAGGATGGCAGCCACCTCTTGGAACCCTAATCCATTTGCTTCCTAGTTTTCCCCTTCCCTTAGGCTTTCCATAGGCTATCTTGAGAGCTTCATGATTCATCTTGAGAAAGGGTTGGATGTTTGGGTGACTTGCGAGACCTTGTATGAACCTTTCATGGTATGTATAGAAGACTCGGTGTGGTTCACCTAGTGTCTCTTTGTCTCCCAGTGTTTCTCCTTTTTTGGTGATTTTCGGAGCTTTTTCTTGGGATTTTCGTGGGAAGCTTTTGGAGGCGTTTCTTTGTGGGATTTGTTTTGGGAATCACACATGAGTTTGGTGTGCCTCTTTTATTGGTGATCTTGCCCCTCAAATCCTATGGAAAGCTCTTCAATTTGGTGGTTTTTTGTGGAGCCCGAGTTCTTGTGGTTGAGCTTGGTTGTGATTCGATTCCCAGCGTTTTGGTGTGTTTCAGGCTTCAAGTTTTTGGGTATAGCATCCCCTAGGGATGCTTCACATCTCCCTAAAATCTTACTTCAATCCATGTAGCCGTTTGGGAGATCTGTGGATGGATAAGAAGGGTTGACTTCGCGTTTTTTGGTTCTGTTCGCATCCCACGAAGGGGACAGACCGTCCGCGCCAATCGTGTGGACCGTCCGCGGCTCCAGGTGTTCGTCGCGTGTTCTTGCTGTTCATGAGCACGAGACGTTTTGATCTTCGGCAGTTCTAGGGTTTTGTTGCGTGAAGTTCACGGACCGTCTGTGTTCTAGTGTCGGACAGTCTGTGATGGTCACGGACCGTCCGCGAGAGTCGATCGAACCGTCCGCGAGCACCAGGCCGAGGGGGTTGTTTCTGGTTGGTTTTATGGACTGTCCGCCTTGGGTGCTCGAACCGTCCGCGAGCAGGTCGGACCGTCCCAGGGGTCAGATCGGACCATCCGCGGTGGCTGTGAACCTTCTGAAGGTTCTGTTGGTGTTTACGGACCGTTCACCACACAAGGTCGGACCGTCCGCCAGGTCTCGATGGACCGTCTGCCAACCCAGGTCGGACTGTCTGTCCCAGGCATGCAACTTTGCCTAAGTCCTTCACCTCTTGTGTTGTGCTTCCGCTTCACAACTCATTTGGGCTTGTTCCTAGGGTTGGTAGGTCCGTTGTGACTACGTGACCTTGGCCTCTTGTGTTGTTCTTCGTAGAATTTTTTATCGACTCCCATTCACTCCCCTCTCTAGTCGCCTAATCGAACCTTCAATTGGTATCAGAGCCGGTTACGGATCCTCGTGATTCTAACCAGTCTAAGATCCAAAGACGGCATACCAAGAACGGGGTTCGGGTCCTCCACACTTTGATGGTAAGGATTACCAGATGTGGCAGAGGCGTATGTCCACTTTTCTTCACGGCAAAGGACATCATTTGGGATATGACGGAGAACATCTCCTATGTCCACCTAATCAACTTCCTTGCCCCAGGTTCTCAAGATATGCATGACGCCAACAATAAGACGACCGATTATCTCTTTTGTGCCCTTTGCAAACTTGAATTTGATCGGGTTCAAGCAGAGGATTTGGCGTGCAAGATTTGTGAGAAGCTCAAGTTAGCTCATGGTGGGAACAACCAGGTGAAGGCTCGCTTGTTCACGACCTACCGGATGGAGTATGAGAATTTCACTCATCTGTCTAGTGAGTCCATTGACTCCGTGTTTCAGTGCTTCACCGTGATTGTGAACAACATGATGGCTAATTTGACCGTGTTGCCATACGATCACCATGACAGAGTTGTGAAGCTCTTGCATTCACTTGACCGTACCGTATGATGATAACTATGAGACGCTCACCGTGGATGAGCTCTTTTCAAAGCTTAAGTCCTCTGAGGTTGATAGAAGCGTGAGAGGCAAGATCGAGAACCCAACTGACCCCCATAGTCTGTCTCTTGTTTCCGGTTCCAGGACTAATGCTAACCCACCCTCCAGGATGTACTCTTTATCTTCTCTTGTGTCCTTGCCATATGAGGATTTTGACGTGCTAGGCGAGGATGACCTAGCATTGTTGTCGAGAAGATTCGAGAGGATGCACGAGAACCAGATGAGCTCAAGGAGGAACTCGAGGATGTGCTTCAAGTGTGGCAAGACCGGACACTTTTTCGCAGAGTGCCTGAGGTTGAAAAACGACGACAAGCACAAGTCCAAGGACAAGAGGAGGAGGTCCAAGAAGAAGGATCATGGACATGGGAGGAAGGCACAATCTCAAGAGAAGATGAAGAAGTCGAGCGACGTCGAATCCGAATACGAGGACACGTCATGAAGTTCGAGTGATGAAGAAGAAGAGGGCGACAAGAGGAAGAAGAAGAAGAAGAACCTCAACAAGTACCTCAACGGCCTTTGTGTGATGGGCCTAAGCTCCAAGGATGGTTTCTGCGGCATGGCTCGCAGCTCCGGCAGCGAGAGAAGCTAGGACTCCTCAGACTCAGATTTCGAGGATGAGCTATATGATGAGATCTCTTCCTTGCGCAAGGAGAACGATGAGTTGGTTGACTTTCTTGATAACCGCGATTAGATGCTTAGGGAGGCCAAGAACCTTAGGAAAGAGCTTAGGGCTTTGCTAGAGGAAGCTAGGGAGAAGGTAGCTGAGCTAGAGTTAAAGAACCAATAGGCTAAGCTTGAGATAGATTCGCTTAAGGCTGCTCCTGTGGTGTCGATGAGATTGATTGTGGTGATTGCACTGTTTTCTTGTCTGATTTGACTTTGCTTAAGGAGAAGCATTCCTCAAAGCTTGAGGAACTAGATGTGCTTAGGGCTGAGCTTGACGAGTTGAAGTCTAGGCCTACTTTGTTAGGAGCATGTACTGCTTGTCCTAGCTTGCATACAAGACTAGATGAATCTCATGCTTGTATTGTTTCTCTTGAGGCTACTTTGAAATCTCTTATTGCCAATGCTTGCTCTACTTGTGAGGTTCATGCGGTGCAAATCTAGAGCTTGCACAACGTGTTGATGGCTTGCAAAAGGAGAATGATGATTTGCGCAAGTTGATGAGTTGGTTGTCTAGCCATGAGCTTTCACTATAAGAAAAGCGTTGACTAGTGACACAACCACATTTTAGTGTCATTGATTTATGGCGTTCCTGGCTGATCTCGTCATAATATTTCACTTCCGAGCAAATTTAGTGACAAAAAAACTTTCGTCATAACAGTTGCTACTGTAGCCGAGTGTTCACTATTCCATGCTTATTTTGTGACGCCATAAGCTTTGCAATAGCGTCATAAACCAACTTTGGTCCCACATGTAAGCATTATTTTAAAATAAAGCGTTCCAAGTCGTCATAAAATTTAGTTGGGTCCCACATGTAAGCATTTTTTCGAAAGTAGAGTGTTCCAAGTCGTCATAAAATTTTCCAGGGTCCCACATGTAAGCATTTTCACCATGTCAGCGGCGTCATAAACCAACTTTGATCCCACATGTAAGCATTTTTTCGAAAATAGAGTGTTCCAAGTCGTCATAAATAGTTCCAGGGTCCCACTCGAAGGGAAAATTTTACATTGACCTGGTCCCACCTGTAAATTTCATGTGAGTCTTTAATATAAATCCGTAATTCGAAGGCGAAACGCTTCACTGCATTCGCAAAGACTCTCAACTTTTGCTATGCAGATCAGTAATTCCAAGGTGAGACTTTTGGCAGGAATGGCGGATCATAGCGGCGACGGGAAGATGGTTGTGTCGCCATATCCAAGCAATGAGAGGATGAAACGACACGACGAGGTCAGTCCTCTCCTCTGGTTTGAGCCGCTATATGTTCCCCTATCTTCCAAGGTTTGGGGATATCGAGATTTAGGGATCTGGAGGATTGATGATCATATATGTTAGACTCAGATTTCATCGCACTCCTAGATTTGCACTTCGATTGGTGTTAGAAGTTGATAGGCTATAGACAATTCATAGGTGTTAGATTCAGTTAGTTTTCAATTTGCATCATCTTACGATACGTTCTTGTATTTTAGTAGCTTCCGGATGTTCTTCATGCCACTCATTTTATAGATTTTTCTGAAGGTGCACAACTGATAGGATTGATAGATCCTTATATTTTCAATTTGCATCGTTTTATGGATTGATAGATTGAAGAGACTATCTCTGAGCTGCAGACTGTGAAGGGGCATATGGATTCTGTCATGATTCTTATCCTTTGCACAACTCTTAGGTGTTAGATTCATTTAGTTTCCAATTTGCATCATTTGATGGATTTATAGGTTCTTGTATTCTACTAGCTTCTGCAGGAGCTTCAAGCCACTGTCGCTGAGCTCCAGAAAGTGAAGAGAGATCGGCAAGACCAAGAGCAAGAGGCTGCACTATACAAGGGCCTATATAAGCAATCATCACAGCAGCTGGATGACTTGTCTTTGCTATTGTTACAACGGGAGAACGTCGCGCTGAAAAAATTTAATGAGTTACAGAACGAACATACTGACGTGTTGAAAGTAGCTTGCAAATTGATGGAAGAGGCTAACCAAGAGACCTGGGAGAAGATATCCCAGTTGAAAAAATGTAACATGAAGTGTGAAGCTGCTAGTGTGAAGCTGCATGAGGCCAAAAATGAGCGTGAGAAGTTCCAGCAATCTTAATAAAAATGTTTCTACCTCATCATCTTACGATGTTTTCTACTTGGTGGTGTGAACATTGTGGTGATGAGTGCTATGAGATTCCATCTTATTATGCCGATTTGGTTTAATCTGTTTCAAATTGAGTCGAGCATACTCACCATTCTGAATTAATTTTGCTGATGTTTTGCTAGTTTGTTCTGTTGATGTTTTGCTGGAAGGACCTTCCTGAGTAACGATCGTGAAATTGCTTGTTTCCTACTGTCGGTCACGAAATGTTGCAAAACAATTTGCCATAGCAAGGGTTCGAACTAGAGACCTATAGGAACGAGACATCACTATTTACCACTACACCACCTCTTGGTTGTGTCAATTTAATGAGAAACACTTTCCACCCCAATCACAGCATGGAGCGGCTGTTCTGATAAGTTGGCGGGAGAAAAGCCTGCACTGTAGCCAAAAATAGTTTTCTCGCAGCCCGCTGCCCTGAAACGGGAAAACGAAGAACAGAGAGGTGAGTAGGCTACCAAAACGGATCATTTCGGCGGTGATTTGCGACTTCCAATGACTGCTCACTCGTACGGGTGCAACCTGGGTGATACTTGCTGCATCGGTGTGTCAATTAGGTAAGTAATTTTGTGTTCAATCCGGAAAATTTCATTTCGCGGAATGTTCTCCTTTTTCGATTCGTTCTGTGGTCAGTAATTTTGAGCTGGATTCGCCAAAAAACTTTCTAGATGGATAGACGCCGGATAACCTGTTGTACTGGTTTTACCACTGATCATGAGAAAGGGGTCTAGGATTTCTTGGCATTTCTTCGGACAAGATACGCTGAGGATGAAGAAATACTATGCCCGTGTCGTCGATGCCTCAATAACTCCACAGGGACTATAGAGCGAATTGGAGTTCACTTACTTGTGAGTGGGATGGCAAGCACTTACACTAGGTGGATCCATCATGGAGAAGCTTTGGAGGATATGGTTGACGATGATGCAAATGTACAAGATAACGCAATTCTGCCGGATGCAGAGGGGGATGTGGATAATGCAACTCTACGGGATGGTGGTGATCAGGAAACGGTTTAGGAAAACCAATACATATTGGGTATGGAGGAGGATGAAGGCCCTAGAGACGATGGAATTTTTAAATTGATTACTGACTTGGGCTAGGGTCAGGTGCTCGGTGAGAAAATGTATGAATTTGTAAAGGAACATCTGAACCGTAAGGTGTCACCGACATCTTCATAGGCACAATTTACATTTGTTTTGAAGTTACTTCATATAAAGTCTTTCAGTCGGATGAGCAACGTCGTATTCAATACAATGATGAATTTGTTACAAAAAGGATTCCCAGAAGCGTGTCTTCCAGACTCTTTCTATGCGGCAATGAAGTACATACGTTCCATGGGACTCGGCTATGAAAAAATATTTGTATATTGTTTCGCAAGGAGAAGTATGTCAAACTTGATGTATACCCAGTATGTTGTGAAGCGGATTCAAGATGGAAGGATGTAGACACCAACAAGTGTGTTCCTCAAAATGTATTGAGGCATTTTCCGCTGATTTCCAGGCTGAAGAGGATGTTTCTTTCATCAAAAACAGCAAACAATGCATGATGGCACAAGTCGAAGCGAAAACCGGTGAAGAATGAGCTTAGCCATCCAGCTGATGGTGAGGCATGGAAAGAATTCAATAAAAGTTGGAAAAAATTTGCAAAAGATGCTAGGAACCTTAGACTTGGTCTTGCAACCGATGGTTTCAATCCATTTGGCAACATGAACAACTCATATAGTATGTGGACAGTATTTGTTGTGCCGTATAACATGCCACCATGGGTATGCATGGAAGAATCAAACTTCATGATGACCTTATTGATCCCTGGGCCGAGTTCTCCATCAAAAGATTTTGATATCTTCATGGAACCTCTCGTCGAAGAGCTGCAGCAACTTTGAAAGGGTGTCTGGGCAATCGATGCTGTTGAGGGTAAAGGATTTAAACTAGTGCTGCTCTTCTTTGGTGCATACATGATTATCCAGCATTGAGCACGTTGTCTGGGCAAGTCACGAAAGGCTATTTTGCCTGTGTGCGTTGCGACAAGGATCCTTGCTCAAGGAGATTGAAGAACAAGATATGTTACATTGGGCATCGTTGTTTCCTTCCAACTGATCATCCATGGAGAAGAAAGAGAGCAGATTTTGATGGTACTGTTGAAAACCGAAAAAAGCTAGAGTAGTTTACCCATGAGGAGCTGAAGCAGCAACTGGAGAAGGTTAAAGACGTTAGACCAGGAAAGCATCCTCTACCTCAAGGAAAGAAAAGGAAGCGGGAATCCTAATAGTGCTGGAGCCGAAGGGTTTGTTTGTGGGACTTGCCGTACTGGTCATCTCTGAAGTTGGCACATAACCTTGATGTGATGCACATTGAGAAAAACATATGCGAAAACCTTATTGGAACGTTGCTTAAAATTGCTGGGAAGACAAACGACACCATCAATGCTAGGGTTGATTTGGAAGAGATGGGCGTAAGATCAAATCTACACATGGTGGCAACTAAGGATGGTGAGTCATGCAGAATGCCAGAAGCTCCGTATGTACTTTCAAAAACGAAACAGAAGTTCTTTTGTAATTTTATAACTTCGGTGAAGTTCCCAGATGGATATGCTTCAAACTTAGCTAGGTGTATTGTTGCAGATGGATGCAAACTACAAAGACTGAAAACTCATGATTGTCATATCCTACTCCAAAGGGTTTTGCTGACTTGTCTTCGCGGTTTAGTGGACAAAGAGATATACACCGCTATTGCAGAATTAGGAAACTTCTTTCGACAACTATGTTGCAAAACTCTGAAGTTAGATGTCTTGCAAAAACTGGAAACAGATATCCCAATAATTCTGTGCAAGCTTGAGAAAAATTTCCCTCCTGCCTTCTTTGATGTTATGGTCCACTTGGCTGTCCATTTGCCTGAGGAAGCAATCCTGAGAGGTCCAGTACAATATGGATGGATGTATCCTGTCGAAAGAAGGCTATGCACATTGAAGCGTTCGTGAGAAACCAAGCTAGGCCTGAAGGATCCATTGCAGAAGCATATGTTGCTAATGAAGACTTGACATTTTGCTCTAGGTACTTCGCGGCTGATGATGTGGCCACACGATTCAATCAGGTTGGAAGGAACAGAGAGAATGTTGATTTGTCTGTAGATGGAACATCCTGTTTCGATGACAATGTTCAAGTACTTGGAGCAGGGACCACTTGTTGGCTTGGGTCAAAGTACGACAAGGTGGTTTGGTATGTGCTAAACAATTGCGAAGTGGTGAAGCCATATATCGAGTAAGTAAATCACCATTGCAATGATAGAACTACAATTATTTCATTCTAACTTTGAGATGGTACTGCTTTGCAGAGTGTTCAAGAATGAATTAAAAGCGAAAGGTGTGTCGGACGAGGATATTGATCGTCGAATTGTTACAAAATTTTGGCACTAGTTTAGATCGCATGTTACATTTTTTTTGTTTGGTAGCTACCTTATATTACCTGGTGAGGACCTTTACACAAGACTATATTAAAAAAAACTATGGCTCTTCTGTATAGATTACAAACAATCCAGTGAGCGACGACAACCTATATGCATTATCAGCTGAACCAGACCAGTGAGCAAAAACTTATACAGCATGTATTGTAGGCGGTGTCCGGTACCACGCCAAGGCCCGAGAGGCAAATAGGAAGACACAGAACAGTGTAATCATGACTACAGGATCACATAAAGACATTGCAGAAAATGAGTTTTATGGTTCACTAAGAGACATTATTGAGCTGCGGTACAACTCGGGGCTTGACAGAGATCGAACTGTTGTTTTATTCCAGGTTTGATTGGTATGATCTGGAAGGGACCAAGAAGGAACCGAAGATTAGAAATGATGGTTACTTCACAAGCGTCAATACTGGAGATTACTGGTACCAAGATGATCCCTACATTCTTGCTGAACATGCAACGAAGGTCTTTTACTTGCCAGACACCCTACTACAACACCCAAGGAGAGTGGTGCAAAAATTTGAGCACAGACATTTGTGGAGCTATACTGAAAATAATGAGGACATAGCTCCCACTGGCATGGTACTTGCATATCAAGATGATGAAATTGACCAAACCTTGCATAATGTTATACTTGATGATGGTCTCGGTGATGGTTCAGAGGTTCCGGTGCCTATTACTGGCGAGGAGACTATGGTTGCAGCCGCTGAAGTTGACTCAATTCGCCAGCAGGAGCTGTCTGATGTGGATGGATTCAATTCTGAAGATGAGGACAACGACACTCTATGGCAATACGTCGATGAAGATGAAAATGCTGCCGATGAAAGTGACGACGACTAGGATATCAAATAAGTAAATGTTTAAGTCGATCCGAACTGAAATCATGTGGACCTTATGATTTATATGTAATTTATATGTAGTTGAAGTGCACTTTCCTGAATATTAAACCTACCATAGGTGCCTACTATCCGGTTCACTGTATTATGTAGCATCGGAACTTCCTGTTGCGACTTATACAAAATATACGATCGTGCATGGGGATGACCGATTATCCGGTATGTTGTATTATAAAACAACGGAACATTTTGTTGGGCTACTTGAATGGTAGGTTAGAAAATATCCATTTCTTATCCTCTCCAATGTGGGCATGATCGAGTAGTATGCAACGTGACGTGCTCATGATCATGTAGTACTAGGCGAATCGAATCGACGAAGGAAGGGATGTGTTGATCTCCAATGTGGGCATGATCGAGTAGTATGCAACGTGACGTGTTCATGATCATGTAGTACTAGGCGAATCGAATCGACGAAGTAAGGGATGTGTTGATCTCCAATGTGGGCATGATCGAGTAGTATGCAACGTGACGTGCTCATGATCATGTAGTACTAGGCGAATCGAATTGACGAAGGAAGGGATGTGTTGATCTCCAATGTGGGCATGATCGAGTAGTATGCAACGTGACGTGTTCATGACCATGTAGTACTAAGTGAATCGAATCGACGAAGGAAGGTATGTGCTGATCTCCAATGTGGGCATGATCGAGGAGTATGCAACGTTACGTGCTCATGATCATGTATTACTAAGCCAATCGAATCGACAAAGGAAGGGATGTGTTGATCTCTAATGTGGGCATGATCGAGGAGTATTCAACATGATGTGCTCATAATCTTGTAGTACTAAGAATCGAATCGACGAAGGAAGGGATGTGTTGATCTCCAATGTGGGTATGATCGAGGAGTATGCAACGTGACGTGCTCATAATCTTGTAGTACTAAGCGAATCGAATCGACGAAGGAAGGGAGATGTGTTGATCTCCAATGTGGGTCATAGCTTTATGGTTAGGAGCGCAAAGTTAATAATGTTACTGTATATAGTTCATAGTTCTAAAGCACAAAGATAATGATGCTACTGTATAAACTTTTAAATTCTAGAGTGTAAAGTAAATGTGATAGTATAAAGTTCCTAATTCTAGAGAGCAAAGTTAATAACGTATATTATAAAGTTCCTAATTATAGAGCGCAAAGTTAATAATCCTATAATATAAATTTTCTAATTCTACAGTACAAAGCTTTTTAGCATTTTTTCTAGGACAAGTAGTGTTTTTAAGTGCCGCAGCAGTAGGCTTTCTTGTTTAGAGAACATATTTTAAAAATAACATAGTAACAAAGTTTTCACTCATAGTAGTGTAAAGCTTGAAATGCGACTGTAGTAATCCTTTTTTACAGGTTACAAAGTTAGAAACAACCCATTCCCAAATAATTTTCTTTGCTTTCACCTTTTAACAGTTTTATTTTGATTTTTGTGTAAGGTCATTTTTTTACGTAGACTGTTGTTTATATTGGTGTGACAGGATCGGAGCAAGTGGAGTGTAAAATGGAGAAGAAGGTACATAATATTCAGCACACTATTATGAAATTGATAAAGCCATGCAACATATATCCCCAATTTAAAGTTGTGAATTGAGAGGTTCAGAGTTTTTTATATTATGACTTTGATACAAACATTATTTTTGTGTTGATTATTTTGAAATTAGTTTTATATTCGAAGCTTATGTATATATGCATTCAAAGTTTTCAAGTAGTGGGTTCGTAGTTTTTAGCATGTAGCTTCAAAGGTTGAGATTTGAGACATAGGAAGTTTTTGAATAAAATATATGAAAGCTATTTATGTTTTTATGAACAAAGTTTTTCACATGTGAATTCAAACGTAGTTCCCTCAAAGGTTTCTAATTGATATATATTTGTGCTATTTCAAATTTAAGGGCATGCAAAGTTTTTCAATAATTTCTAGAAAGTTTTAAATCATGTAGTTGAAATTTTTCCACTTACACATGTAAACATTGTATATGTATGATTCTAGAAAGTTATGCACATAGGAGTCAAAAGTTTTTCATGTTCTACTCAATATTTTCCGACAACCTATTATAGAGTTATGTAAAAAACTTCTACAATTTCTATATTTGATAGTACAAAGTTTTGAATATGTTAGTACGAAGTTCTAGAATTTATAGCGCAAAGTTCGGAATTACAAAGATTTAGGAGCACGACGCTCATAGTTTTTACTAGTACTGGTATAAAGTCCTTAAAATTTTTGAATGCAATGTTTTAAATTATGAAGCTTTGTGCACATGCTTTATAAGTTTTTAATAATGCTAATATGATGTTTTTAAATTTATGTTCAAAGATTGAGATTTTACAAAGCTCTGGATATAATTTTTCAAAGGTTTTCATATTCTATTCTTAAGTCATGTCTATATATAGAACCTGCAAGTCAATTGCATATAAAATTTTAAGTTGCTTGCTTTTTGATGAAGCAATTGCCATATACAATCCCTTCTATGTATCTATCCATCAGCAAGTGGATGGGCATTAAAGGCCATGAAGTGCATGAGAAGTAGCAAGTTTTTGTCAAGGTGAGTTCATTGAGTACTAGGAAAGGAAAAATGTTCCTACCTCCGGTTCAAATTTGATAGTGGGGTACATAGTTTTTTATTATAAAGTATTAGGTCTAAGAGTATAAAGTTTTTAAAAGTTCTAGTACAAAGTTCTCCAAATTTTTGGAATTCAAAGTTTTAAAAATGATCCGAGAAATGGCTTCATAATAGTTATAAACCCACTTTTTCTGTTCATCAAGTGGATTAGTGTCATGTTTATATGTTTGCTATTATTTTATTTCAAACACTTATATAGCATTTGTTATTTTTGTTTTTCAGGGTTTCACCGAGTTGTTCCTTTTCTTCAAGATGAAAGATTTCGTTTTATATCCATTATTTTTGGCAAAAAATTGTAATGATATTATCTTTCCCATGGAAATGTATATTTATATTAATGTTTGATTTTTTATATTGACTCTTTTGTCAAAAATGTGTAATAATATTATTTTTATTAACCAACATTTTTTTGAACCCAGTATAGACATAATGTTTTAACAAGAAAAAAAATAACAAAAGAAATATTGTTCTTAGTACCACTTCTACTTTCATATGTATGTGAAACATTCCCCCACCCATTTCATCTCCCTCGTACCCACTGTCCCGAAGGGGAAAATGATGCGTCAAAGAAAGACGTAGCAGATATGTGTGAAAAAGGAAAGAAGCAAGAAATGGGAATTGAACCCTTGTGCACAGCTAACTACTACTGGTGACTGTTCGCTGCCAACCACCCGCATCGATTGAGCGCCCAATAATGGTTCCCCATACTTTTTTTAGACTGCGATCAGATTTCATTAAAATATAACTCCTGTTACAACTTTTTTTAGATAAAGGAAAGAGTTCTGGCCTCTGCAACTGCACACAGCCAAGTTTTTACATCATTCTCAGCGTAGAAGCTGAACAAAAATAATAGGGAAATGAGTACACATGGGCATATACAATTCAAAAGCATATTCTATTATTACTTCTCCATCCATTCTTGGCGAATATATCCAAAGCAACAATCTCTAATGCTTTGCTTGCTGAACAGATGATCTCCCGTGTGTCCTCGTGCTGCAACAAAGACCAAAATCGCAGCCAATATGCTCCCCTAAAAATGACCTGCATAAACGACTTGAAATGTTTTTTCTCAAACACCAAATCATTACGTGTACACCAAATAGCCCATAAAAGAGCTGCCACCCCCACAAAGATCATTTTTTTATCTTTTTTTGCAATGCCTGTTAACCAATTTCCAAGCATATGTCTTATTGATCTAGGTGGGGTTAACCCAGTAGCTATCGGAACAACTCTCCAAATATCTTTAGCATGTAGACAATTAAAAAACAGATGTTTGATTGTTTCATTACAATCACAGAAACAACACTTTTGACTCCCAACCCAGTTCCTCTTAGTTAAATTATCCTTTGTTAAAATGACACCTCGTTGCAGGTACCAAAGGAAAATCTTTATCTTTAGAGGGATCTTTAGCTTCCATATGAATTTGTTATTAAATGGCACACCTTGGTTTATCATATACTCATACATAGACGGGACTGAAAATTGTCCATGTCGATGTAAGTCCCAGGTGAAAATATCCCTGCCTTGTGAAAGCTGGTGGTTGGCTATTTTAGCTACTAGGTTGTACCAAGCAATCAATTTATCCCCAATTAATGCTCTTCGAAAAGAAATATTCAATGGCATTTGATTCATAACATTTGCCACTATTGCATGAGGATAATTGGCTATATTATATAGGTTAGGAAATTGTTATCCAAGTGGTTTGGAGCCCAACCAAGTGTCTTCCCAAAATCTGGTTTGTGAACCATCTTTTATCTTAAAGGTTCCACATCTCAGAAAATCTTCACTAGCCTTTAATAAACCCTTCCAAAAGTGCGAGTCTCTAGGTTTAATCTGAACCTGAGAAAGACACTTCGAGCTCAGATATTTATTTCTGAGTAGGGTCTACCAGGTACCTTCTTCATTGAGTAGTTTGAATAACCATTTACTAAGAAGGCATTTATTTTGAATCTAGAGATCTATTATTCCTAGATCTCCTTGATTTTTGGGACGACACAAAATATCCCATTTTGCTAGACGATATTTTTTCTTATCGTTGGTGCCTTGCCAAAAGAACCTAGACCTATAGAAATCCAATCTTTCGAGGACACCTTTTGGGATTTCGAAAAAAGGCATCATGAACATGGGAAGGCTACTTAGAACAGAATTCAACAAAACAAGTCTACCCCCATAGGAAAGATGTTTAGCCTTTCAAGTACTTAGTTTGTGCTTAAATCGTTCCTCAATAATGCTCCAATCCGCATTACAGAGTTTACGGTGATGCATCGGGATGCCTAAGTATCTAAAGGGATATGAGCCTAGGCTGCATCCAAACAAACTAGTGTACTCTTGTTCATAATGTTTAGCTTCTCCATAACAAAAAATCTCACTTTTGTGGAAGTTAATTTTAAGCCCTGATAACTGTTCAAAGACACAGAGCAGTAATTTCATATTTTTAGCTTGCTCCAAATCATGGTCCATGAACAAAATTGTATCATCTGCATATTGTAAAATAGACAACCCATCTTCCACAAGGTGAGGAATGACCCCTTTGATTTGATCATCATCCTTTGCTCTTTTAATCAAAACAGAGAGCATATCTGCCACTATATTGAAAAGTATAGGTGACATGGGATCTCCTTGTCGTAGCCCTTTATGTGTTTGGAAGTAGTGTCCATTAGCATCATTAATTTTGATGCCTACACTTCCTCTCGCAACAAAATTTTCGACCCATGCACACCACTACTGGCAAAACCATTTCATTCGAAGAGTTTGCTGGAGAAACGACCATTTTACCTTATCATAGGCTTTCTCAAAGTCAATTTTGATAATTACCCCATTATGCTTTTTGGCATTTAATTCATGGATAGTTTCGTGTAATATAACTACTCCTTCCATGATGTTTCGACCTGGCATAAATGTCGTTTGGGAGGGTCGAACCACCTTGTTTGCTACCCCCATGAGTCTATTTGTAGCAACCTTGGTGAAAATTTTGAAGCTTACATTTAGGAGGCAAATAGGCCTATATTGTTGAATTTTTGTCACTTCCTTTGTTTTTGGAAGCAAAGTAATGACTCCAAAATTTAGGTTGTATAGAGGCAGATGCCCTTCAAAAAAATCCTTGAAAAGGGCTAAGAGATCTGCTTTTATGATATCCCAGAACACTTGATAAAATTCTGCTGGGAAACCATCTAGACCAGGGGCTTTATTATGTTCCATTTGGAACACCGCCTCTTTTACCTCTTTCTCTGTGAAAGGAGCGATGAGGAATTTATTCTCCTCATCAGTCACCTGAGGTATATCCTGATTATTGTTTTCCACCAAAGTAAAGTTGTTTTCCTCCGGTGGTCCAAAGAGCCCTTTATAATAGTTTGTGATATAAGTTTTTAATTCAATATCACCTACTATAACTCCCTCTTCTTGATCTAATTTGAAGATATGTTGTCTTCTATGTTTTCCATTAGTGACCAAATGGAAATATTGAGTGTTGTCATCACCTTCCAAGAGGTCTTTAGTTTTAGCTCTCTCATACCATTTAATTTCTTCTTCCCTCAAAAGATGAAATAATCGTTCATTAAAATAACGCTTGAGGTTTAGTTCGTGATCAGATAGCACATTAATTTCTGCCTTTTTATCTAGATCATCGATCATGGAAATTAAAACCTTCTTCTCCTGTTTATTATGGCCAGCTATATTTTTGGCCCATCCTCTAAGGAATTGCCGGAGAGATCTTATCTTATTTTGCCATTTTTCCATAGCAGTGGTTCCTCTAGTCTCTGCTTCCCATTTAGCAGCTACTAGATCATAAAAGCCATCTCTGATCAACCAACCTCGTTCAAATTTAAATAGAGGTTGTTGTCTATTATTGGTGGAAGCGCGTGTGTTTAATAGTAAAGGTGTGTGATCTAAATTGCTTCTGTCCTTAGCCAGTACAGTTGTGAGAGGGAACTTTTGCTCCCACTCTGTACTAACTAAAATTCTATCTAGTTTCTCAAAAGTCGGATCGTCCCCACTACTCGCCCAGGTATATTGGCGGCCCGACATTTCTATTTCTTTGAGTTCTAGAGACTGAATGACCATATTAAATAAATCTGGCCATTTTGTTTCAAAATTATTCTTGTTCTTATCCTCAGGCCGACGCATAATATTGAAATCGCCACCAATTATATATGGTAGTGTTTCTTTGCTACACGTATGTGCCAGCTCCTTTAAGAAACTTTCCTTATCCTGTTGTTGTGCAGGTCCATATACTGCAAATAGTGACCACTTGAAGTCATCATTTTTATTGCGAAGTGTGAACTTAACATAAAAGTCCCCCTCGTCAATGGTTCCAATATCATAGACCATAAGGCCAATACCGAGGAGAATTGCCCCAGACACTGGTAGACATAGAGGCTTTGGTACACCCCTTTAGTCCCGGTTCAACTTTGGAGCCGGGACTAAAGGGGTTTCATCGACGTGGCCCGAAATGGCTACTGTAGCCGGCCCCCCTTTAGTCCCGGCTCGTATTACCAACCGTGACAAAAGGGGGGGCTCCCAACTGCTCCATCGGCAATAATTGCCCCCGGTCTTTAGTCCCGGGTGGTGTTACGAGCCGAGACTAAAGGGGTACACCCTTTAGTCTCGGCTCGTAACACCACCCGAGACAAAAGCATTAGTCCCGGCTGGTGTTATGAGCCGAGACTAAAGGGTACCCCTTTAGTCTCGGCTCGTAACACCAGCTGGGACTAATGGCCGGCATCCATATAAGCACCGTACCTCCTTCTTCCTCCTGCCACCCGAGCCATTCACCGTACTCACCCGCGAGCTCAAGCTCCTCCCCTCCATGGCGACTCAAGCCTAGGGTGGTGCTGCGATTTTTTTTCTTCATTAGTTTGTGAAGATTTCTCTTCTCCAAGGTGTTGTCAAGGTTGGAATCTTCATCCTCCCTTCATTTGTTGTGATTAAATTTTGTTTTATGGTTTAGAAATGGAGAAAATAGAAATGTTAATTTGTAGCTAGGTAGGAAGAGCTTAAATTATTTAGAGAGATGAGATTTTGTATATACACGTGAAAATGTAGTTAGGATGGTACTTGCATTGTTCCTTCTTTCATTAAATTTGTATTAATAAGCATTCTCTTATTTTCTTGTTTTTCATAATATTGAATTTTTCTTGTACATATATATAGTTTATAAAATATATGCTCATAAAAGAAGACATACAGAAAATGTACTAGGTATTTCCATTCTTTCATTGTTTAGAAATGATTTTATTCTAGGTAGCCATTGGAGGAAATAGAAGATTAAATTCTTTTGTTAAGTATGTTTTTTTATTTATATATAGAATAAATGTAAACATTTTCTTATTTTCTTGTTTTTCATAAATTTGAATTTTACTTGTACATATAGTTTATAAAATATATGCTCATAAAGAAAATAATAGACATATGGAAAATGTACTAGGTATGTATTTCCATTCTTTCATTGTTTAGAAATGCTTTTATTTCTAGGTAGCTATAGGAGGAAATAGAAGATTAAATTCTTTTATTAAGTATTTTTTATTTTTATATAGAATAAATGTAAGCATTTTCTTATTTTTCTTGTTTTTGATACAGAGCCCCACATCCTAATTAGCTACAGTTTAACCTCACGGGCTACGTGGGGACTGCCTGCAGCTCCGTGAGGTTGGACTGTAGCTAGATAGGAGGTGTAGCGCATGTGTAGTACTGTAAGTGGGAGAGTAAGGTATATATGACGGTGAGGTGAGACTGTTGTAGTTCCTGGAGCATCTAGGTCTTCTGAGTCGCTGGTTCGTAAAGGTTATGTACAGTAATAATAGTGTTGAATTCTATCCCCTTTTGTTTTTCTATTTATGCATATATTGAATCCAATCTATATATGTGTAGGTATGTGTACATATAGTTTATAAAATATAGTGTTGAATTCTATGGCCCCTTTTATTTCTAGGTTGCTATAGGATGAAATAGAAGATTAAATTCTGTTATTAAGTATTTTTTTATTTTTATATACAATAAATGTAAGCATTTTCTTTTTTTCTTGTTTTTGATACAGAGCCCCACGTCCTAATTAGGTACAGTCTAACATCACGGGCTACGTGGGGACTGCCTGCAGCTCCGTGATGTTGGGCTGTATCTAGATAGGAGGTGTAGGGCATGTGTAGTACTGTAAGTGGGAGAGCCAGGTGTATATGACGGTGAGGTGAGACTGCTGTAGTTCCCGGAGCATCTGGGTCTTCTGAGTCGCTGGTTCGCAAAGGTTATGTACAGTAATAATAGTGTTGAATTCTATCCCCTTTTGTTTTTCTATTTATGCATATATTGAATCCAATCTATATATGCAAACTAATCCTATTTATTGTGAATAATGTGTGTTATTTTGATTTGGATATAGTTTGAGCTAACAATATCGTCGTCAAGTGGTATTGGTAATGGCGCCCGTGGCCATGGCATAGTCCGTCGCCGTGGTGGGCGTGGTGGCCGTGGCATTGGTCGTGGAGGTCTTGGTGGCCGTGGAGGTGTTTTGGAGGACTTGTTGCCTCTACGTCTAGGATAGCACTTTCACCGCGAGATTACCTTGCCAATTGGTGATATGGGACGTGTAGCTAACGTGATAATATAGGAATTGAAATTAATTTGCTTTACATAGAACTTTTTTCATTTCACATGGAAAATCTGTAATTTTAGTTACATATATAATTATTATAGGTTCTCAACAATATCAGATGGCTCAGAGACATTATCGGGGATATGAATGGTACTCCTCCTATAGTGCAAACTGAGCACATTGATGAGCACATGACAAGAGTGTATATCTCTTTCACCGTACCTGCTCGATATGTAGACTACGGCCAGTTGCCAGTAGGCGCACCACACCCGATGGTTGCCATTGCAACAGTTGGCTCAACATCACCTATTCGGTTAACCCGAGAGAGGACTGTCATGGAGAATTGTCTACAACAGCTCCAGAATAATGTTGGGTGCTTCGTGCCAGACCTTTCCTATTTTAAATTAAGGCAACTCGAGGCGGGTGAAGGAAATGTGATTGGGACTACGGAGAGGCTTTGCAGGGCTCATCGAGATGTGGTATAATATACATTTATATATAAAAGAATTTTTATCATTCTTAATTAATTTGTTTCAGGTACATATATATTTTGAACTTTCAAAAGGTTATTATATCTCATCATCATCTGATTGTGTGCAGGATCCCTCTGGTTCTACCTATGCTTCAATTAGCTTTCGTGCGATTCTTAATCAAGTCGTGGAAAGAGTTGGGGTGGATTACTATGGTGGGGAGCCGTTTTTCACCAACAATTGGAAGAGTCAAGCAATTCTAACTTTCTACAAGCCAGCAGAACCCGAGGCTCCATTGTTTGATGTCTGCAGTGCTGTTTGTGACACTCCTCCGGAAGCAGAGGAGAGTGCACTAGTACGCGCTCTAGCTTATTTTGAGGGAGTTCTAGGCTGGAGGATTGCATACATTAACCATATTTCATATCTACAAGCGCGTGCTGCTCAGTAACATTATGCATGCATGGATCAGGCTTTGTACCGTACCCTATTATATGAACTTATATTAATTAGCTAGCTATGTGAACCTTTATGAACTTATTATTAATTATTGTTAATTAGGTACTTTATTTGAATTCATGTATTGTCTTCAACATGTTTAGTAAGCATGTTTATTAAGCATATATATACTAGAATTCATATGCGAATTCATAAATGTATTTGAAGCAGAGGTTCAAAAGCTAGAAGCTGACCAGCTTCAGCTTGGTACTTGTAGTCATTGGTATTAATTAATGTCGTGCCTTGTAACAGCCATCAAGTGACCTCTGTATGTATACGTAAGCCATTGTAAAAAATTAGGTAAATTGAAATTGATAATTAGTTATATGGATCATTATATCAAAAAGTAAACAAAGACAAAGATGAGAAGAACGGTGAGTTTGATGATATATATATATATATATATATATATATATATATATTCCGTTATGAGCTGGATGATGAGAACTGGAGGCCTACCTACGACATTCTTCCTGAGCATGTTGATCATTCGAAGACAATACGCGAATTCATAAATGTGTTTGAAACAGAGATTTTTCTGAGTTGCTTTACTAATATTTTCAATTTAATTTATTTTCCTCTTCAAATTGTAAACAAAAATTAGTAATAATTGTTTCAACTCTTGAAATAATATGTGCGTAGAAAAGTAGGTATTTTTTGGTGTTAACATAATATAATTTTGCATGGCACAAATATTTTAACTAATGATTTTTTTTAAATGTTCAAAGAAAAAAGGAATGAGATAAATGAGCAAGGAAAAGAGAAATGTTAACTTCCCGCGCAAAATTGCCCTTTAGTCCCGGGTGGTCCCCTTTTGTCTCGGGTGGTAACACCACCTGGGACTAAAGGGTGAAAATTTGCCTGTAGGGGGATCCCGCGCGAAATACCGCTTTTGTCACAGGTCGTGCCTTTAGCCTCGGGTGGTAAAACCACCCGGGACTAAAGGGTCTTTAGTCACGGTTGGGAACACGACCCGTGACAAAAGGTGGGGGGTTCTATATAAGCCCCGTCGCCTTCCAGATCGGCACTTAGCCGTTTTCCCCCAAATCGCCGCCTCGCCTCTCTTCCTCCGTCGTCGTCGCCGCCGCCTCTCCTCGCCGCGCCCGTCCCCGACGCGCCCCTCCCCGACGAGAGGCTCCTCTCCGACGTGCCGCCCTTCTCCGACGCGTCGCTCCTCCCCGACGCGACGCCCCTCCCCGACACGCGCGCATCGCCGTCTCCCACCGCCGGTGAGCTCGGCCGTGCCGACGTCCGCCCCTCACCGACGCGCATCTCCCCGACGCGGCGCCCCTCCCCGACGCGCATCTCCTCCCCGACTCGCCACCCTCTCCCACGACGCTCATCTCCTCCTCGACTCGCCGCCCCCGCCGGCCCCCGGCCCTCCTCCACGAGAGCCGTCGCCGCCCCTGAGGTCGATTCTAGTACCTGCAGGACCGTACCAGCCGGCCAGCCCGACCGGTATGCCGCGCCGCCGCCGCCACTTACCGGCCCCCCTTTGCGGCTGCCGGCCGGCGTGCGTATGCCCTGATGGCCGGCCGGGCCGCGCGCTGGGGTTTGGCCTTACTGACGCCAGCCCGTGAAATATTGGCGTCAGCAAGCATTTTTTAATTAAATTTATTTAATTTAGTTTATCAATTGATATTATATATGTAGTTATATATATGCATGAAAGTTTATAAATTTATAGGAATGGAAAGAAAATTTAATTAGAAACAAATAGTAATGCTTTGTATATTTTTGTGTGTGTATTTGTGTACCAAAATCTAATTGTTTTGTAATATACAATTTCATAGTTTTGAGTATAATTGTTTCATAGTTTTGAGTATTTGAGTTCTAATATAGAATTTATATATGTAGTTTTGAGTTCTTAATTGTGTATTTGAGTTCTTAATTGTTTTCTAATATACAATTTCATTAGTTTGATACTTCTGAAGTCGACGACTGTCGCGTCGTCTCGAACAAGTGACTTCCTGTCACCTCTGTCATTCTCCCACACGGCACCGCCACCAACACGCATCGTTCGTCTACAAGTTAGTAGAAATATTTCGACTTTGTTTATTCAAGAAAATTCGTAGTAAATACTTGTTTATTCTAGAAATTTATAGAAAAAGTTGTTGCTTATTCTAGAAATTCAAAGTAAATTCTTGTTCAATAAAGAAATTCTTATAAATTCTAGAAAGTTTAAGAAAATTTGTAGTAAATACTTGTTTATTCTAGAAAGTTTTAGAAATTGATGATTATTCCATAAATTCATAGGAAAAACTTGTTGCTTATTCTAGAAATTCAAAGAAAATTCTTATTTAATAAAGAAATTCTTAGTAAATTCTTGTTTATTCTAGAAAGTTTTAGAAATTGTTGGTTATTCCAGAAATTCATAGGAAAAACTTGTTGCTTATTCTAGAAATTCAAAGAAAATTATTGTTTAATAAAGAAATTCTTAGTAAATACTTGTTTATTCTAGAAAGTTTTAGAAATTGTTGATTATTCCAGAAATTCATAGGAAAAACTTGTTGCTTATTCTAGAAATTCAAAGAAAATTCTTGTTTAATAAAGAAATTCTTAAAAAATTCTTGTTTATTCTAGAAAGTTTTAGAAATTGTAGGTTATTCCAGAAATTCATAGGAAAAACTTGTTGCTTATTCTAGAAATTCAAAGAAAATTCTTATTTAATAAAGAAATTCTTAGTAAATTCTTGTTTATTCTAGAAAGTTTTATAAATTGTTGATTATTCCAGAAAATCAACTTAGTAAATTGTTGGTTATTCTAGAAACTCAAAGAAATTCTTAGAAAATTCTTGTTCAATAAAGAAATTATCTGAAAAATCTTGTTTATTCTAGAAAGTTTTAGAAATTGTTGAAAATTACATAAATTCATAGAAAATTCTTGTTTGTTATAGAAATTCATAGAAAATTCTTGTTTATTCCAGATGGATGACAACCATGACAACTTTATGGCCGACATTATTGCTAGTGGTATAAATACGATTGCAACCTTCACCGAGGAGGAGTGTAGTCAGGCGGACATGTACTTGAACATACCTCCGAATGAGGACGATGCCACCCCTGTCGAGGACACAACAACAAATATTGAGGACAATTCTAGAAACAATGAGGAAAGAATGAAAGTATTGAATGTTCCCACGAGGTATATATATATATATATATATATATATCTCATGCATTAACTTCATAGTTCTTATTTCTCTAACCTCAATTCTTAGGTACTAATTAATTAAATAACGAATCTGCAACATGTAGGCTTCACGCTCCACATCAAAAAAGACAAAGAGAGGGCATACACAAGTACTCACCGGCCATGTCATGTATCATATCACAGAAGTATCAGATGATGGCCAACCATGTGCTCCAAAAAAATCAAGGACACGTATGTGTCATAGTGTGGGGCCATTGTAAGGGACAACGTGCCCATCAGCTACAGAGAATGGAAGGGAAAAGCAGATAATCCACACGTGGTTCCGGACTCAGTGAAAAATTTGTTGAGGGATGAAATCCTAAAACACTTCACACTTCCTGAAGGTGTTGAACCAACCAATGTGAAGCGTTGGACTCTCATGAGGATGACAACTCCAAATTGGATTGAATATCGCAAGTTAAAAGAACACTGGACGTCCTTTGTGGAATACAAGAAAAGTGAAGATTTCACCAAGGCGAGTGCACAAGGGAAGAAAAGTCGTGGTAAGAAGGAGCACGACCATCATCTTGGTCAAGGTGGTTACGCATTTGCAATTCCCAAGTGGCAGAAGATGGAAGAAGATCTTCTCACACAAGGTACCATACCAGCGGTCGTTGATTGGCCCGAGCGAGTGAAGAATTGGTATTATGCTCATGCAGGCACAAACTCCAAAGATGGTACCCTTGATTACCCACCCTCATTACGAGAGGCTGCACTTGAAATATTGAAAACAATTGAAGATGTCAGAGCGGGCAGAGTGAAGGTTGACAGAGAGATCGATGAGCTCACTATGGCGCTCAAGAATCCAGAACACCCAGGACGTTGCAGGGGCTTCGGGGTGGTACCATGGAAATTTGCCTTCAGGGGAGACATTGCCACCTATCGAAGCCGCAAAAGAAGAAGAGAGCGCGAAGAGGAGGAACGGCGGCAAGAGATAGAGAAAAGACTTAAAGAACACGAAGAAAAGGTGACGTCAGATATTGAATGGCGAGTGGCCGCCACTGTAAATGAGATGGCCCCATCTGGAGGACTGCCTCTAGTACAAGTTCCTTCTGCTCACAAAAGCAGTTGTGCTTCCACAGCGGTTCCCGAAGAGCAAAGGGCAATAGAAGGAGTTCAAGTGGACAGCCAACAGTACCCTGTGGATGACATCTGTCGGCGCACCACATGTGAGCTTCACAAGCCATTCGGCAACATCAAAACGAAGGTATGCATAATTCATGCTTTTATTAGCTCAATAATTGATGCATATATATTACTTTGATTTTTGTGGACAGGCATTCACAATGACAGTATAATTCATGCTAATAATAACTAATTAATTATTATTTCTCAGGTGGCGGACGGAAGGGCTTTTGCACAGTTTCCTGGATAGACGAGCCACGGCATGCCGATTCCACCTGGCTATGCCTCAGTTAGCATAGAGAAGATCTGTCAACCTGATTTTGAGGAGCTAGAGCTAGAGATCCCAGGAGGTGATGGGGAAAAGACACTTAAGGATGCGCTACACAGTATCATATTATGGCCAAAATGTTACATCATCATAATCCCTGAGAATGATGGATCTCCGAGAGACCCCGTGGAGCCGGGGCCGTCATCGTCAGTACCTGCTCGCGAGCCTCTACAATCGTCTCCGGGGCCGTCATCGTCACTACCTGCTCGCTCACCTTCTCCGCAAGAACCATACGACAATTCGGGTGAAGCGAGCTCCAGCGATCACGATGATGACATCCCTCCCAATTCACCTCAGCAACCATTGGCCACAGGGCCACAAAGGTCTCGAGCGCAATCTTTTAGGTCGGTGCAACCACCAAAGAAAAAACGAAAACGACCAGCAAAGAAAAAGCCCGAGCCAAAAAAGACAGATGAAGAAACAGAAGCGACTACAGATAAAGAAGTCAAGGACTTCTTTGCAAAAATGAGAGCAAAACGAAAACCGGAAGAGCTGGAGGCCAAAAAAATGAAGGTCGTAAGGAGAGACTCAAGGCTTTCATAGACGAGAAGGAAGCAAAAAGGAGAAAGAAACCGCCGTTGAAAACAGACTATGAGCATTCGGTGGACAAGTCTTATGCTAAGAAGAGACAACGAGGGTCGCCGAATAGTTACATCGAGCAAATACCTGCGTCGACGTCGAGGACCGCCACAGACAAGAACAAGGAGATACCTGCGTCGACGTCGGGGACGGCCACAAACAAGAACAAGGAGGTACCTGCGTCGACGTCGGGGACCGCCACAAACATCGAGCAAATACCTTCATCCACGACCGATCGGACTAACTTGTTTGCGGGCATCAGTGCAGAAGTGCAAAAAGCTATTGACAACATGTCTGAAGAAGAACTGGCCCGGGTCATTAGCTTTTATGAACAAACAAAGATGCCTCTTGGTGGTATTCTCGGCCTTGAAGACCTACCAGCGAATAAAAATCAAGAATTTAGATGGCGCTTTGAGCTAGGACAACCTCTAGTGAAGCCAGAATTGGTACTTGAAGAAGTCAGCTGAGGGTCTGGAGATGTTTGGTATGCTCGTGAGACGTGGAGATTTTGCCCTTCAAAACGAGAAGGTGGTCTGGCTCCAATTCATTGATATCTATGAAATTTACCATCTGGACGCCATGAATACCGATCTTATGATGGCCTGGTGTCTGTAAGTGACATATTTTCATATGTTTATTAATAAATTTATTACATTTGTCAATCTACTAATTAACATTTGGCTTTCTTCTTGTGTAGCCTGCAACTTACTGAGATGGGAAGGAAGGGTTATTCAAGAATTTCTTTCATGGACCCATCAAAAGTTAACGATGATGAGATCCGGAACCAACGAAAAACAACAATCGAGACCATTTATAGGCACTTAGATGAGTTTCATTACAAGAACCTTATGCTACTGCCATACAACTTCAGGTAAGTACGATTGTCATCTAATTATCATTGCTAATTCTATTTAGTCAATTCTAATCTCCATGAGGATGCATACAGATTCCACTAGATTCTACTCATAATCAGTATCGACAATAGCAACATCAATGTGTATGATTCATTGAGAAAAGATCCCTCAGAATACCAAGACCTTCAAGATGTATTCCATGAGTAATAATTCTATCTATGACATTTTCTTTAATGCAATATATATATTTAGCTTTTATACAAACATATTGTATCTTTTATTATTTTGCCTCAGAGCTTGGACCATGTTCATTGCAAAGCACCGAGGAACATTTCAACCCAAAATTAGATGGGTGTATGATTTTCCGGTACGTATACAAATAACAACTTCAGATTGGGAATATTTAAAATGTATAACACTAGAATTTCATATTCTGTTCTCCTATCCACTTTAGTGTTTGAGACAAGAACAAGGAAATAATTTATGTGGGTACTACGTTTGTGAGCACATACACCATTACAGTGACAACGCGGATGATGATAGTGTAAGTAAAATGAACCTATTAATAATACATCATTTTTATCCTTTTTTGAATATTTAATCGCTTGGTGTATTATATCAACCTATTTGCAAATTACAGAGGATTATAAAAAGGGACGCACTCATTGAGAAGGATCGTCTCTTGGCAATTCAAGAAGCTCTCATGGGATTCCTCATGGACAAGGTGGTTAATCCACAAGGAAAACATTATTATGACAACCATCCAATTGACCGACTCACCTCCGAGGAAAGCTAATTGAGACTAGAAATTTGAAATGAATGATATTTTGATGTATATATACTATATGGGGTTTTGATGTATATATACTAGTTTAAGAAAATACTATTTATTTTCATGTGTATAAATTATTATGTGTATATACATTTATAAGTTTATATATGTAGATATATAGGGTTTAATTTATATATAAGTCTAATCTAAGTGCGTATATGATATATATAGACAGGTATACATATATACAATTGCAAATACGTATACGTACATATACGGGTTAGACAACAATCACAGCATACGGTCAAATCGAAAACAGCAAAAAAAAGAGATGAGACCCTTTAGTCACGGTTGGTATTACCAACTGAGACTAAAGGGGGTGGGCGCAGGCGCTGGCGTGCCCCCCCCCCCCCTTAGTCTCGGTTCGTATTACGAATCGGGACTAAAGGACCATTTTAGTCCAGGTTGGTTCACCCGGGACTAAGGGGGGGCTTTTGTCTCTGAGCATTAGTCCCGGTTGGACTTGAGAGACCTATACCCTTACCAACCGGGACTAAAGCCCCTCTCCCTACCAGTGAGACCGACCATGTGGCGCCATGCAGTGCCAAATATATTCTTTGCCACCACATAGTTTTTTAAGGGTCCCATCTGGGAAATGATCCCGACCCGTTACAACTGAGATCTCAACATAAAACAAAATTGCATTAAGTACGACACTAGGTCTCTACCCTTCGTCTTCCTTGTACCGGCGCCGTCCACCGTTTGGTGAAAATTCATCATCGTCCAATGAAGGGGTAGTTGAAAAACTTTCTTGATTTTCAACTGCCCCTGCAGTCAGGCCTGCTGGATCTCCTGAGACACCAACCTTGCGTTTGGACGTACTCATGGTGCTTAAAGCTAGACAAGAGTTTGGTAGATCGTTCTTCAGAGAGCTAGTCCTTATTGTCAGCTGGGCAATTTGGTGTCATAGAAATAGCATTATCTTTGATGGAGGTTCCCTCGCCTTTGCAAGTTGGAAAGGCCTCTTTACGAAGGACTTTAAGCTGCTAGCTCTACGAGATAAGCCAGCGCTGAACGACAAGTTCACTAGTTGGTTGAGTAGTCTGTAATGTTTTTCCCGGTTTTCTCTTTTGGACTTGCAACCTTGTAAAGTTTTCGCCTGTAATCATCCTTTTATATATGCATAGGTAGAGGACTCCCCTGCTGTTCGGCTAAAAAAAAAAGTGTAGGATGGCTATATGTGACATCGGTGAACACTGGTGGGGCACACAGAAACGTATGTAGGACCAAAGTTAAATGTTTGGCCAGCACACACTTTATATGTTTTATTGTAAAATATACGTGGTACTTTTTAGGTACTAGGGTTTTTCTTTTTTAAAAGAAAATTCCAGCCCACTTTTTTTTTGCTAAATACTCCGTCTCATATGTTTCACTCTCTATCCCTAATGAGATTACACAAGGAAAATATTATTGCGTCATGTTAGTTACTACAAGTATGGTCGAATACAAGTTTACAAACTGTACGAATTGAACAAATATAGCGCGGGATGATGATGGAGACTGGGGTAGATTCCTGAAACATTAAGTTGAAGCCAACGCATGGATCCAACCATCACTCATGCAAATTGCAAAGAAAGTCATGCATCCGCCCTCGTCAGGCCAACCTTATTTGCTTTTATTTCAGTCCATTTAATTCAATTCAAACATTACATCACCAGTGATGGGGGCGCATGTTGACGAACTTGGCAGCAGCACTTGTTAGGCCTAATTTTTTTCAAACATTTGGCATTGACAAGATCAGTGTCACCGTATTCTCGCCGGCACTTAGCGATGCAAGGAGCGAGTTGGCAGTCTTCGTAGATGCTGCATGTCCACAAAGCTGTATCTGCGACGACCGGAACTCAGGTAAGTACCCACAAAAATGAAAATAATAATAATATTGGTTGTTTAATTGACTAGATTTAAACAGCTGAAAAAATACAGAGTTAGATCGTCGTAGCTAGCTATACACACCTGCATAGGAGGACGAGGTGGTGGCAAGCATAATCACAAGTGCCATGGAAATGGCAGCTATTGGGTACAAGACCCTCATCGGCCTGGTTGTCGCCATGGCAATGAAAGAAGAAAGCTTACTGGGATACGTTTTTGCTTCTGTTCATGTTCTCTTAGTTTATATAGAAAACTCTAGACATATCCTTTGATTTAATAAACTGAATCGCTACTATAGGATTCGTGTTTCGTCCCATATATGTTAATACTACAGATCCATACCATTCTCACCCGAATAATAAATAGTATATATGATACTATCCAATTCAAAATTATATTACATATATCCTTCATTTAAATTGATGTCTAGAGGATTCATGTCCCGTCCCATATATATATTAATGCTATGGTAGTAGGAGTTTCGAATCATTCTGACCCAACTAATAAATTTCCAAGAAAAAATAATGAATAGTATGGTCCGAATCAATCCAAACTATAGTGTAGTCATATCTTTTTTTTTAAAAAAAAAGTGATCGCTACAAGATTCATATAATGTCCTCCCTATATTAATATTATGGTATCCAACTACATCCATGTGTGAGGATTCTTCTAATCCAAATAACAAACACTGTCCAATCCAAACTGTTATATATATAGTCCACTATTTTTTTTCTTTTCCAAAATGTCTAAATTACTGAACTCTTACGTAGGTCATAACAGCACACGACCTACAAATTTACTTCTTTGGTCATTAGTGATTACTTATTTAGCACTAGAGGTGGGCATAATTCAGTGAAACTGAAATCAAAATGTCTGAAAAAAATTATCAGTCATAAATTCGGTCTCACTAGCTAGCTACGGTGCATGCACATAGTAATATTAAAAGTGATGATGTCATCCTACCTCTACGGCGGATGCATAAAAAAATTAAAAGTGATGATGTAATCTTCACCTAAAAGTTGTTTGAATCTTAAAAACACTATAGATGTCAAACCGAGTATCAAATTGTACCATTGGATTTATGATAATAAAAGTTTTGGAATAAAATCCCACTTGACTATATTTTTGACGAATTTATTTATTTATTTTTTTAATTAGTTATATATTCTGTGCTATACATAACCTCAGAACAAAATTTACAAACTACCAGAAAAAAATTGTACATACCGAACAAATCATATGAACCGTCGGAACAAATATGTATACATCCCGATCAAATTCTACAAGCTATCAGAACAAAATATTTGTACATACCGAACAAGTCACAGTTATATACGGAAAAAGTTTGCATATCATCTCGAATAAATGAATGAAGGTCAGAACATATCAAAATAACAGTCAGAACAACTTTGTATGTCAACTCGAACAAACAAATGAAGTGTCAGAACTAATGAGGACAATTGTCAGAACAAGATCCTATTATAGCCAAAACAAATTTGTATGCCATCTTAAACAAATAAATAAAGTGTCAGAATTAAAAATCAGAACAAATCACTGTTATATGCTGAACAAGTTGGTATATCATTTTGAACAAAATAAATGATGTAAGGGTCATAAGAGCATCCCAACAGTTCCCCATCTCATGGTGCTATTCTTATTATTTTTTTGGCAAAAGCTGACAAAATCTTCCCCAACAGTTCCCCATCCTAGATTGTCATTTATCCCAAGTTGGGAAAAAGAGCCTCCACGAGCAAATATATGCGCGTCGATCCGTGGCGCATCCGTTGTATTAAAAGAGGTGGAGAGACATAAAAATAATTTTATCTTTATCTCATGTTCCTGATGTAAGTTTTTAAAAGGTAGAATGGTATAAACATAATTTTATTTCTCTCTCAGGGTTTCTAATGTACGATAAATTTGAGTTTGGCAAGTGAATTATGCCAAACTGTTGGAGATGTGCTCTTTTTTTACTTGGCATATTTTTTTAGAAGTTGGCAAAACACAAGATTTACCAAGTAAAATTTAACAAACTCTTGGAGATGCTCTAACAAGTTATTATTATAGACAAAACAAGTTATATATAGTCAGAACAATATATTATTATAACCAGAACAACTTATTATTGTAGCCAGAACAAGTTTGTATGTCATCTCGAGCAAACAAAATAAAGTGTCAGAACAAATGAGAACAACTGTCAAAACAATATCTTATTATAATGAGAACAAGTTTGTTCTCATCTTAAGCATATAAATAAAGTGTCTGAATAAATAAATAAATAAATAAATAAATAAGGGAAGAAAATTAAAAGAAAGGAAAGAAGAAATTGAAAAAAGAATAAAAGACAAAAAAATAAGAAATATAAATAAATAAATAAATAAATAAAAGTAAAGGAGAAATAAAAAAAGAGGGAAACAAGAAAATAAAAAATAGTAAGAAAGCAATTGAAAAAATAAAAGAGAAACAAAAAAATCAAAAATAGAAGAAATAAATAAAAAGGAAAGAATGAATAAAACGAGAGAAATATGATAAATAAAAAATAGAAAGAAAGGAAATAAGGAAAGAAGAATAAAAAGAAATAAATAAATAAAAAGAAATAAAAAATAGAAAATAGAGATAAGTAAAAAAATAAAAAGGAAAGAAGAAATAAAAAATAAAAGGAAAGACGTACCTGGTTGGGCTCCGGCAGGCCGCACCTCACGTCCGACGTCCGTCTCGCACCCACACCAACCATGCGGCGTGACACGAAGCAAAATTGTCGATTCGGTGACATAATTGTGGCATACCTACCCCATTACCATTAGAGATGGTAACGGGTCAGGTAAATACGGGTAAGACATTTATCCACGCGTGAGCATATCCGTGTTGCCCTCTTTTACCCGCCCGCAAGTAAAAAATCTTAACCGTGTCCGCGCCCCACGGATATCCGCGGGTATCGGGTTTACCTGTACCCGCCAGAAAATAACATATCAACATGTTCCTACGGGACCCCGCCTCCTCCTCCACCGCCCACCTGATATCCTCCCATACCGACCGGCGGCGCTCCCGCGCCGCCTTGCCTCCACCGCCGACCTTCCTCTAGTTTCAGTGACCATTGGAGCCCCCAGACCCTAGAAACCTGAAACCCTAAAAGCTCCGCCGCCTCGACCACCCACTGCGGCCGCCGTCGAGCCGCCCTGCCCACCCAGCGCCCAGAAACCCGAAACCCTAAAAGCTCCGCCGCCTCGACCACCCGCCGCGGCCGCCACGCATAACCTCTTTTCGAGTCGCCCCGCCCACCACCCAGCCTGTAAAATCTGGCAACATCTTATTCTGGCAAAGAAGTGCATGACTTATACCACTTTGAGTTCCTATGCAAGTATTTACTTTCCATCTTCTTCCTTTTTGAGCAAAAGGGAGCCACTCTAGTTTCCACCTAAATCTTCCATTGTTTCAATTTGGAACAGGGGACAACATATTTGGGGGCAGCACAACTGATGCAGCTGAGTCACTACTCAGAGCAATCAGCCCTGCTATTGAATACAAGGTACCATGGGATGCCATTTTAGGTAATCATCATGACCAAGAGTTAACAATGACCCGAGAGGTGTTGATGGCATTCATGTCGCTGATGGATTACTCAATATCTCAAGTAAACCCACCAGGCTTTTTGGTACATGGATTTGGCAATTATCATAGGGAGATTGGTGATATTGCCCCTACTACGAAGCTTAATGGTGATTTTACCCTTGTTTTTTCTATCTTGCGAATTTGCCCCTGCCATTTCAAATCCAAGAGTCTAGCACTTAATGGTGTCAAATTGGTTATGAAAAGACAAGATCGTCCTTGTGGATTTGCCTTTGTTTTCCAGTGATTCTATACCACCGGGAGGGGTGGGTTTTGTAGGGATAAGTTGTGCTGGCCGCTGGAGCCGTGGCCACACAGGGAGGGAGGAGGGCGCCGTGTGGCTCGAGCTCGAGCCGCGCCGCCGGCACCTCCACGGCGAGTCGTCGCCGCAGACCCGCACGCCGGGGTGGAACCCCTATTTCGGGCGCTACCGCCAGATCTCCAAGGAAGAGCTCAGTCTGTTGTCACCCGCCTCGGTCGTTGGGAGCCCATGCCTCCTCTCCTCGCCCTCGGTCGCGCCGGCCACCAAGAGGGAGTGCTCGGCGCCGCCGGAGCTCCAACTGCACTCGCCCCGCGCCCGGTGTCGTGGCTGGTTGCTGCGTACCCCGCGCTTGCCCAAGTACCCGGCGTCGGGGCCTTGCCTCCCGCTGGCAGGATCCGTCCGCGGTCTACCTGGATGGCCTCCTGCCACCTCCAGTTGCCGGGCGCTGACCACCTAGGCTTTTGTGGGTGAGCAACGAGCATCGAGTTCTTTTACCTGCCTGCAGCACGAACGTGTGAAGGAGGCTTATAGACCTGAGCATTCCACGAGCCGGGCCGGGTTCGGGCCGGGCCGAAAAAACTGGGTTTTTCGGGCTGAGAAAATCCTGCCCATGACCGTCCCAACGGACGCGTCGGGCCTCAGTTTTTGGGCCGGACTCGGGCCGGGCTCGGGCTTGGGCGGGCCGCCCGCGTATTTTATAGTGTAAAATAATTAAAAACAGCATTTCAGGCTGGGCTCGGACCAAGATTTTTTTTTGCGGGCTTCAAGATCTCTACCCACGCCCGTCCAGTAAGGTCCGTGGGCGGGCTTGGCATGGGCCGGGCTAAAAATGCTCAAGTATAGAGGCTTATGGATGAGCTCAGGGGTAATTTTGTCTATTCCATTGGATTGAGTCTTTTTTCTATTTCATTTATTTTTTTCAAGTGGACATCACCTAACATAGTTAGAAAACAAGGGCAGACGGAGCTTTCGTCTGCGGAAAGGAGGGGCAAATTCGCAAAGTTGAAAAATGAGGGTAAAATCACCATTAAGCTTCATAGTAGGGGAAAGATCACCAATCTCCCATTATCATATTGGCATCGATGGGCCATTTGGATTGCAGGTGAGGCGGGGAAGGGAGAGAGACGCAGAGAGAGTGGGTAGAGGGGTGACAATCGGTGTTTGTGAAAATTAGTTTGCCTTGCACTCGCTTTCTTTGTGCCCCTATTTGGGAAATTTGTTGGACCTTGTATGACTTTGCTCTCTCTTCTCTTAATGAAAAACGTGCTTTGCACGTCTTAAAAAAATGAGCACTCGACAAAATCAATTTTTCACGTGTTTGTTTAATTTATCCCAATGTACTGTAAAAATTATTTGTCATGTGCTAAATAAATACACTGGGCAAAATAGATTGTTTGCCGAGTGTTTTCTCGTCAGCGCTCAACAACGAGCATGTTTGTCGGCGCTCAAAATAGATGAAATGCACTCAGCAAACTATAGGCGCTCGGCAAACAGCCGGTTTCCCGTAATGATATCTTGTTTGGCTGAAACGTATGTGTTTCCTGCATATTAATTATTGCCACGCTAATAACCATTTGGCACGATCGAACTCATAGGATACAAAGGTGATGCTATAAAAATTCAGTTACCTTATTTTTAGTGTTAATTTGTTCCACCAATGTAATTCAATCACCACGATTGCACGCAAAGGTATCAATTTTCTTCCCCACGACGCGCCCTCGATTCTCCGTCTTAATTTGTATAGCTCCGTATCACTCTTGCAATTCTCTTGCCCACGTAATTCCTCCCACCGTTAGCCGTCACCACCTATAGCACCATGAGATTTGCAGTGTGTTAAAAATTAAAAATGTTTTGAAATTGTTAGATCCTACAACTTAAAAAGTTTGCCTTGAGTAGGGTTCAAACCCCGTGAATTGCAATGTCTGTGTCCTTTTTTTTGGAAAAAATACATGTCTGTGTCCTTTGTGTGCTTTAATTGTGATGTTTTGAACCAATGGTGGTACAGAAGTTACAAACCTAATGATTATACTTTGAAAATGATAGAAAAGAGCATAAAAAAATCATAAATGCTCGCAAAAAAAAAGATGAAACTAAGAAGATTGTTGAACATAAAATCATGAAATAATTGAATTATGTTAGCAAGACAATAAATCATTTATAAATGAAAATTAATTAAAATATTATGTGGGAGAAATAAAAAATGAATTGACAAGGGCAATCACAACGAACACAATTTTGCGAAGTTTACGCTACATGGTCTTAACTGGATAAAATGGGCCGAAACTAAAAGACATACAGAAGTTGCTGATAAACGGGAAAAAGAATTCGGCCCAATTAGCCCAATTTAGAAACAGAATGGAGAGTTGGGGTGGGAGATCCAATTCCAATCCAATCCAATCCCCCATCCCCGACGGACCAAACCCTCGCGCCGCCGCCGGCGGCGATTCCGACCAAGCAGCATGGCGGCACCGCCGCCGCCGCCGCAGAAGCTGTTCGACGAGCTCGTCGAGGAGGTCCTCCTCCGCTTCCCGCCGGACGACCCCGCGAGCCTCCTCCGTGCGGCGCTCGTCTGCAAGCGGTGGCTCCGCATCGTCTCCGGCCGCCACTTCCGCCGCCGGTTCCGCAGCTTCCACCGCACGCCTCCCATGTTGGGCGCCATCGTCAACCTCGACGGCTTCGTCACGACGTCCTCCTTCAAGTGCCAGGTCCCCGCTGAGCTCCGCGACTGGATGGTGCTCGACGCCCGCCACGGCCGCGTCCTCTTCCACAACGTACGCTGGGGGAACGAGCCGTGGGATCCAACCCTCTCCCTTTGGGATCCCATCACCGGCGAGCAGCTGGAGCTACCCAAGCTGCCGCTGGTGCCGGATCCACACATTGGGTCCTCGAATTTCGTGGTGCTATGCGCAACCGCCGGCTGCAACCACCTCGACTGCAGCCATGGCCCCTTCCTCGTGGTCGTCGTGGTAGTTCGCCACAGTGACACCTTCGCCCGCGTCTACTCGTCTGAAGATGGGAAGTGGAGCGAGCCCACCTTTGCTCTGCACATCAATGACACTTTGGGTCGCACTGACAGTTTGGATTTGATGCCTGGTGTTCTTGCGGGTGATGCAGTCTACTTCGTGTTTCTGTTTCACACTTCGGACGTGGTTGTGAAGTTTGATCTGACAACACGGGAGATGAAGATGATTCACCTGCCAGACACAAGGTATACACAGCCCATTGCGCTCATTACCTCAGAAGATGGCAGTCTCGGATTCGCTGGAACAAAGGAGCGCACACTCCACCTATGGTCGATGGTGGCTGGTCCCAGTGAGGAAGCCAGATGGGCATTAAGCAGAGTCATTGAGCTCGATACGTTACTCCCTGTCGACGCCCTCGAAAGCCAACCTATTATGCTTGGCAGTGTTGGTGTCATTTTCCTATACACGAGTGATGGAGAAATATACAGTGTTGACTTGAAGTCCAACCAGGCGATGAAGATGCCTCAGGAACTTGGCATACCTGATTATGTTGTTCCCTTCATGAGCTTCTTCACTCCAGGTAGAGTTTTCTTGATGCTTAATTTGCAATTTTTAGCGGTTTGCTGATGTTTCAGAGCTTTCAGGAAATTGTAGATGTTTGTGTCAGCAATGTAAAAATATAGATGATGGTGCTAAGTTTATTTGAGTGTCATATCTGTGAGCTGTGTGACTTTCTTGTTTCTGGAGTCCTTGAAACCAGCAGGAACTGGATATGCTAGAATTTATGCATTGGTGGAACATACCATTTAGGATGAAACATGAAGTTTTGCAGTAGTAGAAAATTTAAAACTGTCACTCCTGTACCAGTTCAGATGTTTGCCCTATGCCCATGTTTACCATTGTACTTTGTACATTCCTATGATAACATCTGGGCAAGAGACATGTTTATCTAGAATTTGGATTCCATCTCTTACTGATTTTGTGCAATTAACTGTTAGCTTGTGGAGCTATGGATAATAGCTAAGTGTTGTACTGATTTTTGGTTAGACATTGCTGGTAACTTGCAGATCATTTTGGTGAGAAACAGAATATATATTGATGGGAAATATATGCTAAAGTGTCTGATACTACTTTCATAATCTGTGTTCCTGCAGCACTGGGAGCAGCCTCTGCAGTCATGGAACCAGGTGCTAGTGCTTCAAGTGCATGAAAAGTCTGAAGTTGCTATTGAAAGGTCCTTAAGATGAAGGAAATGTGTACTGGCAGCGGAGATGGCGTATGTGGCTTTTGTGGCTTGCACTTTTCAGTGATATCTGCAGTTCTGCTTTGCCGTCATGCTTTCTGGATCTCTGTCTATTGGATTAATGATACTTAGTAGTGTGTCTTAGCTGTGATGGTTTTAGCTTGCTAGTCAGTTTAAAGTGTCTGTTGGAGTTGTCTGTAAGATGTTTATGGCAGCATGATCTTGCTCTATATATGCACTGAAATTAAAGCTTTGTGTGCACTGAAATCAAATCTTCGCTGTGAGATATTGGAATGGATATGCTTCCCTTGTCTTCGGATACTGTTGCTCAGGTTCTTGTGGTTGAAATTCCTTTTGTGGTCACTTCAAACTTATTTACTGAACTGGTGCATCGTGAAATCTTCAGGCGGCCCTGATGGCTTGCTTTGGCAGTTGCAGAGAAGAGCTTCAGTCTGGAACCTTTTGTCCTGATAGTGATGCATCTGATGCCAGCATGTGACATTCTCTCTGTACACTTTTTCAGTTCACTATAACTGTGTGCAGATCATACCATCACAAGTTCACAATGTGTTGGTCTTAAAATGCACAGTTTGTGGAAGTATGTGGATTGTGCTGTGCTAACTTGAGTTCATGTTCATGTTGTAACAAACAGTGACGTGAACGAAAATGTCAGATGCTGGTTGGCGCTCTGCATACTTTGCAACCTGGGAACAACATTTTGCTGGTGTGAACCTGAACCTGAAATCTTCAGACTGACTGATTGCAATTCGAACACAGGTAACGTTCGCGTACTTTTTGTCAACTACAAATCTTGTGCAAAAATAATACGCCATTGGAACAGTGTTTATGGACGATTATGGCTGGCACGGCAAATTTGAAACTGAACAATTTTATATAAATCGCAAATCAATTCCAGTCGGCAGCCAAAACGTTGGCCCCACCTGGCAGAGTCAGAGGGGTTGTCCCTCCTGGTCTCCTGACCGGAATAAATTGAGGGGAATTCGGACCCCAACCCGTCGTCTTCTCCATCACGCTTTCCATTTCACCTCCCCGCCGCATCGCACCAAGCCACCAAGCACACGCAAAGCAGCAAGCATGGCGGCGCCGCCCCGCCAGCCGCCGCAGCTGCAGGACGTGATCGTCGAGGAGATCCTCGTGCGCCTCCCGGCGGACGACCCCGCGAGCCTCCTCCGCGCGGCGCTCGCCTGCAAGCGGTTCGCCCGCCTCGTCTCCGGCCCGGGCTTCCGCGCCCGGTTCCGCGACTTCCACCGCGCCCGCGCGGCGGGGCCACCCATGCTGGGCTTCTTCTGCGACCACCGTGGCCCCGCCGACGGCGTCGTCTCCCGCTTCGTCCCCACGTCCACCATCCGCCCGCGCGCCACGGTCCGCCGCGGCTGGCGCGCCGCCGACTCCCGCCACGGCCGCGTCCTCCTCTACCCGCTGCCTAAGAGGTTCGAGCCCTTCCAGAACGTCCTCGTGGTGCGGATCCTCGTCACGGGCGAGCACCGGAACCTCCCGGAGCTGCCGCGGCGCCCGCTGAGCTGGAGCGCCGCGGTGCTCTGCGGCGCCGACGGGACATGCGGCCACCACCCCGGCTGCCACAGCGGACCGTTCCGCGTCGTCTTCGTGGGCACCGACAAGGGCGACATCTTCTCCTGCGTCTACTCGTCCGTCGAAGATGCGTGGAGCCAGCCGGCCTCCGTCGAGCACCCTCTGAACCCCCCCCCCGCATGCATCGAAGCCGTGCCCGGTGTCATCGTGGGGAACGCGCTCCACTTCCTGTTCCAAGGGAGCGCCAGCATCCTCAGGTATGATTTGGGTACGCGAGAAGTGACCGTGTTCCCGAGGCCGCCGACATGCGTCGATTACCAGGGGCGCCCTCTGCTCATGAACATGGAGGACGGTAGGCTGGGATTCGCCTCCGTGCTCAACTCCAGGCTGAGCCTGTGGCCGAGGGAGGTCGGCTTTGACGGAGAAGCACGATGGGTGCAGAGCAGAGAGATTGAGCTCGAGACGCTGCTCCCTGCTAATGCCCTTTTGACCCTTCCTTATTTGCTTGGCTTCGCTGATGGTGTTGGGGTGCTCTTCGTGTGGACGGTTGTTGGTGGGGTGATGCTCGTTAATCTGAAATCAAGCCAGGTGACGCAAGTGGAGATTCACATGGACATCTACGGCGTTGTTCCTTATGTGACCTACTACACTCCAGGTACAACAACTCTTCTGCTTGCAGTTTTCAATTTGTCAGTATCTAGGACGAGTTTGTTTCACCTTTTAACATGAGAATATGAACAATGGTGTTTGTGCTTGATAAACAATATTGAGTATATGGAACTTGATGTTTGGAACTGTTACAATCTTGTGTAAAACTGAGTTACCTCTACTTGGAACTGCGGAGATGTGCATTTCTTGTATATAGGAAGCTGGCTGTCTGTTACTCTGTTATGCATACTACTTGCTCCTTGCTATTAGTGGGAAACAAGAGTGTTTATAAGGGGAGACTGACTCCTCACTTTGCTGTGTTATTTTCGTATTTCTGTTCTTCTGCAGCACTGAGAATGGTGATTGGTGAGTTTATGGAAGTGGATGTGTGGAATGACACAATCTTGTGTAAAACAGAGTTATACCACCTATTTTTGAAACTAGGTAGCTAGATGTGTATAAGTGCATTGCTTGTATGTAGGAAGCTGCCTGCCTGTCTGTCTGTTAGTTATTATACATCATACATGCTATGCTGTGGATCTGTTATATATAAAAAATGAAAAAAAATCATACACTAACTGCAATTGTTCACTCCATAGAGATTGGGGCCATGCCCATTGCCTTGTACACTTCCATAGCCCTGTTTTGTCAGTGCCACTAATTGATTTATAAACAAATTGGGTTTAACTGTTTGGTTAGCCATTTGCTGCAATTAGTTGGTCTTTGCCCTTGGGAAACAAGGGTATGTTAACTGCAATTCAATTCCTCAATTTGCTGATGCTACTTTCATATTACTATGTTCTGGCAGTACTGAGAATCGCCGCTGAAGGTGACGGAGACGGACCAGGTGTGGATGCATGAGAGGCTCAAGTGCTGTTCCAATAAGGTCTTCAACTTCATATCTGGATTTTGTGATAGGATAACTCAAGGATCTCCAACTTCTTTGCTGATAGTGTGTGCTGCTTTGCTTTCAAGCTTTCTGAATCTAATGTACGAGTCCTCAGTAGCTTTCGAGTTGGTGTGAAGCTTAATGGAGCTTATCTGCAAGGTGGTGAATTTTGTTTCTGTCAGGCTGGAAATGGATAATTCATTTTGTCTGAATGTCCTGGTACTCGGCAAACTGAACGCATGACATTTTGTATGTTCCAATTCAAAGGTTAATATGAGATTGAAATCCTGCAAGTTCATACATGCCATTTTACTGAAATGGTTTGCTTTAACTTTTTGTGGTTTGAAATTTGATTGATGACCTGAAAGTATTGTTACAGAACCCAAATCTCTGTCTTGTACTTTACCATAATCAGCAATGGACGGTTGTTATACCGTTACAGCATATTAGCATGCTGGTACTTGTGCATAATTGTTACCTTTATCAGTTTACCTTGCACGTTAAAAGTATACCAGTGCACATTTTTGTGTTGACAACTTGAGCAAGGTATGATTCATCATTGTGGCAAGCAAGCCAACCTTGTTTCAGTATTAGGTTGGCGACCACCGTGCCCTGCCCACACGCACACCTGGTTCAGTCAATCAGCTTCTATCCTTATGACTAGGTCATCGTTTTTTTTTTCATTACGAAAAAATCTCCTTTCACTCTTCACATTCTATTAAGCCTGGGCATATTACCCGCTACCCGTTACCTGAACCCGAAATACCCGGACCCGGACCCGAAGTACCCGAACCCGCACTACCCGATATCTAGTTCGGATAGTAAATCCTACTACCCGAATTTATATTGGGTAATTCGGGTAACTATGCCCGGTACCCAAACTACCCAAACTACCTGAACTGGATTGCTGCCACTGGAGTGGAGAACTGGCGTGTGAACTCTGAAGTCTGGACCATCATTTTGTTCTTGTGTGATGCAATGGCACTTGGCAGGCAGCAGGCTTCACGCGTTGAACTGTTCAATTTGTGTTTTTCTACCTTAGCTGGATGTCCCGTAGTTTGCACATGCATGTTGTATTTGCACAAGACTATTAAGTATCGTTATGTTGTCGTTGCGTACTTGTGTTGGCATTGCAAACTTGAACTTATCAGTTATTAATTTAATGAATTTCTATAGGTAGTGAGAGTGAGTTTTTCTTGACTTCATTTTTTTCCCTTCAATTTCCCCTTCTCATTTCCCGTGCGCATTCGGTAGCAAGGCTTGTTGCTTTGGGTCAAGCAAAGCTGCCTCTGACCCAGGCAAGATCTTCGTGCCTTGGCTGGTAGCTGTTGTGAGAGAAAAATATTGTTGGCTAACAGTGATTGACGACCGGTGCTGATTTGATGTAAGAAAAAAGTACTGCTATCTAGTGGTGGTTAACAAACGAGGCCAACAAGCACGAATCAAGTTGCCCCAAAAATCGACATACTCCACACGATATGAAGATGAGTTAATTAATGATGGAGTATATACTCCCTCTATTCAGAATTTTGTGGCTAATTAGTTACAACAAATTCACCTTAAAGTATATATTATATTTGGCATTGTGGAATTGGCATACATTTGTGTCAGTATTATCAAAGTTAGAATGGTTTGAAACTTTGAATTAAAATTAAAAATTTTAAAAATATTTTGAAACAGAATATTATGTTGCAATTCTCTAAAAAAATTCTTTTTTTTGAGGAAATTCTCTAAAAAAAATCTGAAAAGAAGAATTGTTAATGGTTCCATAATTCGTATTATCACCCATAATTTCGTAATATGCAGTGTCACTGGCTCCCGGGCCCACATAACAGAAGCGCCCATCAATCTAGACAGAGAAATTCCCATTCCCCACCAACCGTCTCGCTTTCGCAATTCCCCGCCGCCACTGCCCAAATCCTTGGCTCCACTGCTCGCCGAAGTCTGAGGCCGAGCCAAGAATGCGGCATGGCGGGTCGAGGCGCTGATGGACGATCTCGTCGAGGAGCAAGGTACTAAATAGCGTTCGTAGCGCCCACAATAGCAACTGCTATAGCGGTAGCGGTACCTTACCGCTACCTGAAAGTGCACCTAGACTCCTAAATATTTTGGTGATAATGACAATGCAATTTGGATGGATTAATGTTTTCAATTGATGTGTGCAGGCTTAAAAGAATAAATATGTGTATTTGATCAAAGGAAGCCCCTCATACGCTCTACTCGGTGTTGAAGCTCAAATGGAGTTTTAATTCATTTTATCTTTTCAATTTGAGTATAGGAAACACCATACTATAAAGGGGGATGCGATTGATTGATCAAGGTTCACATCAAAGTGCTATTTCTTGAGAACTAACAACCCATGAGAGACACTTTGCACTCACGAACACGGGCTGGGGCAGCCTTGTTGCTTGCACTGGGTGATCCGGCACCTAGGGCCGGATGACCTGAGGCGGTACTGTTAGCTGTCGGGTCATCAGGGCCTTAGGGCTGGGTCATCCGTTGGCTTCGACTTCTGCACAGTAACGGTCATATTCTTGGGGTGGGGTATTTATACCCCTTCACCCCCTCTTTCATTTGCTGCTGACCTTTACGCCTTCAACACCTCTTTGAGATCCCTTCCCGCTCTCTCAACTCCCTTCCAAGCCTCTCCAAGCTAGGATTCACCAAGGGGTTGAGTGAGAGGGATTTGAGGTGTGAGATTGAGCCCCTTGTGAGAGTTCATCCTGAGTTCATCTCAAGAAGCACTTGGTGTGGCCAAGATCGGTTGATTTGCATTTGTTACTCTTGAAGCTTGCTTCTATACGGTCAGACGTTGCCCGCTGAGTGCCCTCTTCGTGTGGAGCACCCGGGATCGTTTGTATTTCCCTTCTCCTTTGTGGAGTGTTCTTAGTGAGCACCAATCTTACTTTGTGGGGATTGGGTGAGGCAAGAGGCTCTTCGTGATAGCCCTCCCTTTGTGGGATCCTCAACGGAGACGTAGCTTCCTTAGTGGAAGTGAACTTCGGATTAAACCTCTTGTCTTGTGCTTGTTTGAGTTCATCTCGTTTTCTAACCCTAGAAGCTTGTTTTGGCCCGATCTATCTACTTGTGTTATTTCGTGTTAAATCTTTGGTTGCAGGTGGTTCCTAGCATCTCTACAAAACTCTTGGTTCATACACTTTTGTCTATATCAGCTCTGATTTTGATTCGTGTGAACTAGTTCTTGTCTGCCAGATCATCCGGACCTAACCCCTAGATCACCCGAGGCGGTACTATTGGCCACCGGGTCATCCGGAGGTAAGGGCCGGGTCATCCGACCATCTCATCCGCTGCTGAGTTTTGTGCAGATTTTTGAAGAGTGCCTATTCACCCCCCCTCTAGGCATCACAAGTTCCTCTCACTACCGCTACAAGGTAGCAGACCGATGATAGCATGTTTGGACTTAGCGGCCACTATTGTCCGCTATTGCATGCTATTGCAGACACTATTGCTCATGTTAGACCGCTATTCGCTAAATTTATAGTTCAAGTGGTGTGTGCATACGAATTAAATGGCAATAATAATATTTAAAATGATTACTTAATTAATGTAGAAGAACTATATAATGATTTTTTATTTGTTGATATGATTATTTAATGTTAGTATATACCCATACAACATAACTATATCTATTTATTTGTGATTCTTACCATAAAATGTAATTGACTAACTTAAAATATTAACTTTTTAAGTAAACTTGATGATAGTACACATATGCTCTAAAATTATGAGTATTTTCTGAATTCTGCTATTTTGACTTAACACCCGCTATAGCACCACTATCCGCGATCTGCTACACCGACATTAATCCGTTACCATACCGCTAAATGCTATTTAGTACCTTGTCGAGGAGTTCCTCGTTCGCTTGGCGTCGAACAACCCGTCCCCATGAACCTCCTTTGCGCCTCCGCCGTGTGCAGGTGAAGTGATGATTTTGCAAATCATCACGTAGGGAGTGTGGGCTGCAAGTGGGCTGCGAGAGGAGCGCGTGTGTGGTCGGTGGTCCGTCCTGCGCGAGTGGGCTAGGAACGGAGACGGACGGAGAGCAGGTATACTCTGATTCTTCCCTTTTTTCATTTTCTCTTTCTATTATTTATTATTTATTTTTTCTGTTTTATAAATTTTATTTATCTTTACTCTCCTTTTTAATATTGAGTTTTCTATTTTCCCTTTCTCTTCTTTTTTCTTTTTTCCCTTTGTTTCCTTTATTTTTATTTCTCTATTCTCTTATTTTCATTACTTCTTTTTCTTCTCTATTATTCATTTGTTTATTTATTTCCATCCCTTTTTTTCGTGTTTTCTTTTCCTTTCATTTTATATTTTTATTTTCTTTTTATTTACTTTTTTGTGCTTACACCTTTTGTTCTCATTCTTTTTCCAGCTTATATATTTTCTTGATCTTCATATTCTATTACTCCCTCCGTTCTTATTTAGTTGACGTTCATTAATTCAAATTTGAGCTGGCCGGCGTCTTATAAAGAAAAACAGAGGTAGTATTTTTAATTGCATCATGCAATCTTTACCGTAGGTATAAGAACTTCTTCTCTTTTACATATGTGTTTGTTCTCTGTAAATATTTTGTTCTGCAGTGAATATTTGTTTCATTTCAATGAATATTTGTTCTCGCTTGTTGAATATATTTGTTCCCCTCAGTGAATATTTGTTTCACATCAGTGAAAATTTGTTCTCACTAAGTGAATATTTGTTCCACCTCAGTAATATTTATCCCCCTTCGGTGAATATTTATTCCCCTTCAGTGGAGAACTACATACTCTTGCTCTAGTCAATGGAGATGGAGACAGGTGTCAAGATCAATGACTCTGCTAAGGCTAGTCGCACCGCGCACCTAGAAAGGCCACGGAACGGCAAATATGCCGATCAAGACCCTGCAGCACAAACCTGAAAAACCAGCGCTATGCTCCAGGTCGCTACAAGAAAACGACACAGACAGCGCTTCAACCGAGCAGCGCTATCTTCTCTCACCGCGGGCCCCACGTCCTCTCGCGCCATCCTGAAGAAGGAGGGAGGCGTCGAAGAGCCACGTCGTGCCTCCAGGATGTCGGCGGGAGGGAGCCACGGGCGTCGGAGTGAGCAGGAGGATCTGGCATGTGGCGGAAGTAGGCCGCAGCGCTCGTCGTCGTCCTCACCAGCGGGAAGGAAGCTGCAGCGGTCACCGGCACCAGATATTGGAGGAGGAGACCGCCGGGGAAGGGAGACCCGGGACGGGGAGCACCGGAGGAGGAGGCCACTGACGGGAGCTCTATGGGCCACCGTTGAGGAGGACGCCGAACCTCGACAAAGGTGCGGTGAGCCCCGCGAGCAGCGGTGCGGTGTTGCAGAGGAAACCCGCAGGGGCGGCACACGATGGGGAGGAGGAGGCCACACTCGAGGGGAGGACACCGGCCTCAATCCCGCCACTGCAGCCGCTCAACGCCGTCCACGTCCGCAGCCTGCGCCTCCTACGGCCCACCGCTGCGGCACCCCTCCTCGCCGACCCCGCCCCCAACTTCTCCGCCTCCGTGTTGGATGCGCGGCTGCGGCCTCTGGAGCGAGGAGGGAGCGATTTGGAGAGAGGGATGAGCAGGAGATGTTGATTCTGGCGGAGGGGAGGCCGCCCGCTGTCGATTCGGGAGGAGAAATGACGACGAGGGCAGGAGGTGCGCCTGCGGGAGGAAGAGACCGCTGGCGACCGCCATAGCCCGCACTGCGCCTCCTGGCAGGCCGAGAGGAGGAGAAGTGGAGGAGGTTGCCGTGGAGAAGGAAGCTGCGGGCGACCGCCACCGACCCGCGCTGCGCCTCTGGGCCGCTCGCCGGAAGAAGAAGGCCGTTGGCCGTCGGGACGACGGAGCCGGATAGATCTCGCGTGGGAAGGATAGATGAGAAGAAAGAAGTTGTGGTGGTCAATGGCGAAGCTAGCAGGGGGGCGGCCGGGGCTGGAGCCCCCCTACTGCTAGCACCACCATGGAAGCCCCCCCAAGCCCCCCCTAGGCTGGAGGTTGAAGACGAAGTGGGAAAGGGGGGCTGGAGGAGGAGCAATGCAGCGGCAGCCCCCCCTAAATTGGCAAGCTGGCTTCGCCACTGGTGGTGGTTGACTTGGAGTTTGGTATAGAGGTGCACTGATTGCAGCAAATGTCTTTCGTGAGCGGTAAAAATCGTGCTGACATGCGGGCCATGCCCTGCTTCCAGATTGTTTTAGGGTCGGAGCGGTGCGACTAGCCTAAGAACAAATCCCACATCCCTGCTGGAATCAACCTCCCTAGACCACAGATAGTGTTCGTTGTTAGACTTAATCTTGTTACTTATGGTTTTAATTTTGTGTTAGTTCTAGTTAGTCATGTGTCAGGTTAGCAGCTAGCGCGTGCGTGAGTTAGTTTGATCAGAGTGCATGCCGGCAATCTGTAGGTGGACGTTGGCTTGATGTTGTGGTCAAGTCAAGTGAAGAGCAGATGCATGGCGTGTAGCTAACTGCATTGCATGTGTGTTAGTGGTAAATCGGCATGTAGGAGTGGGTTGGTTAGTGATGCACGGAGTGCGTGCATGATCAACGTTGTCGAGCAGAATGTGGGAGGAGCTTTTTTATTTTTGATCAACGGAGCACGGCTGCTTTTTTTTTTTGAGCAGTGTTACCTTGTGCTGTTCGGCTATTTGAGTCGTCGAGTCTGAATCTGTATTGCTCGGGTGTGCCGTGCTATGTGGTGAAGTGAAAAACAATTGCAGCTGCTGGTGTGCAGCACCGAAAAGACTACTCTGTGTTGTGCTAGTGTTCTTCCTAACGGGTGTGTTTACTAGCAAGGAGTGCTAGCAAGGAGAGATCGATGCTAGTAAGGAGTGCTTGCTAGGCGTGAGTAGAAAAAAACCCATAGAGTGTGAGAGAGGGCGCCGGTCATTTAGATCAACTAGGTGAATTCCCCGTGCGTTGCTGCGAGATATGTTACTTAATTTTCTATAATTATTTGATGCACTTAGAAATGTTGTAATTTTGAGATTTTATGATATTTGATGCACTTGAGAAAAGTTGAAATTTTGAGATTTCTTGTGATTAGTCTATGCATTTGGGAAAAAGTGAAGATTTGATTTTTTTTTTACATATTGATAATTTATATTTTACATGACATTTTACCCATTTGTTGATTAAAAAATGAACGAATCCAAGTGGGCCTTAAAGGCTAGGAGCCCAACACGGTGTACTGCACACCTACCTTTTCTACTCCCGCAAGGGCCAGTGTAGGGGTGGGCACATTTAAACCGAAAACCACAAACCGAACCGAACTGATACCGAACTGAATTGTCGGTTTTTCAGTTCGGCTTCGGTTTTGAGTTTTAGAAATATCTGTCATCGGTGTCTGTTTCGGTTTTTACCTCCTACGAAGCTGAAACACCGAAAAACCGAATCTACCCTTTTCTTTTTTTCTCCGATGGCAAGCTAGCTTTTCTCCACTTCAGCCCGCATAAAACTCCTGGGCCCAAAGGCCAAAGCCCACCAGCTCACCTAACAAAATGTGTAGGCAGCCACACGTTTCCACCGGCCCTATTATTATATCTGTCTCTCACATTGCCTCATCCCTTCACGCTCGAGCAGCTCGTCAACGGCGGCGGCGGATTCATGTCAATGCTCCTCAGCGCTCCCACAAGCAACGCAGTGAGGCTGACCTCCTAACCCGCAACTTTAGGATTCGGCGAATCAAAGGCCACGGATGGTGCTCGGTAAGTGGAGGCCCCGAGGGAACTGCGACCACCCGTGGCCCGGAAAAGCAAAAGTCAACAACATCTCTTCCCGTACCCGCGTCCCATGCTCCCAACGCGATGGATCCCGCCACTAGCGTCCACAGCTTCCATCGCTGCCGGCGGGAGCGGCCTGATGGCGCGGGCGGCGCATGGAGGCGCAACGACACCTTCCTCCCTCGTCCCTCCTTTCCTCTGCGAGCATGGCGGCGGGGGTAGAAGCCGAGTGAGAAGGCGCGACGTGGGCTGGTGGCGGCCTCCTCCTCGAGGCCGGATCCGGCGACGGCCGACAGGGTAGAGGAGGCAGGGGCGGGGGCGCCCTCCTCCCATCGGTGTGGCAGGCCTGATCTCCTCTCCTCGTCCACCATGTGCGGCTCGCTCTAGTTGGCTCCGCCGACCGCTCTCTCCCCCCTCCTCTTTGTGCAGTGCAGGCCTTTTATGGATGCATCGCCGGGAAGGCGAAATGGTGGGGCGGCAGTTGTTGACGCGAAAATAGGACGTCACCTCCGCGTGCGACACACGTGACTCCCCGGTCTGTAGCGAGACGTGCCAGCCAATCTGACCTGTTGATTGACAATGTAAAATATTGGGGATCGACTAGAGAACCGATGGCCTTTCAGCGACACGTGTACCAGCCAATCGGCCGATACGAGTAAAAGCGGGATCGGCCGGCTCAAAGGCGACCGAAGCGCGGGTGCGATCGGCTGGATCGGCCGATCGTGACGTCAGCGCTCGAACAGGTCGGAATCGGCTGTGGTAGAAGCCGATAGATCTAGATCGAACGGATGATAATGATAATAGCTAAAACCACAAGAATTGGTACAAAGACTTTTAGATCTAGCTAATATCGGTAAGGGGTGAATAAAGAACTAGACGAAACCTCAGCGATGCGCCCGGAGGTTAAAGCCTAGGGTTATTCGGTAAAACGGTACTCACAAAGCTTGCCGGAGATCAGTTGATGTAGCCCGACGAACTCGAAGCACGACGTTGTAGAAAAGAGAAAAAACGCAATGGCGAAGTCGCCGAAAAGTAGATGCTGTAAAGGTAGATGATGTAAAGTAGATGTAGTAAAAGTAAAGGGTTTGCCCGGAGGCGGTTTGTTTGATATTGGTGTGTACGCTTTTTCCCGACCACACAGGGTCGCTATTTATGTCCTTGTATCTAAAGACAAAAACTACTAAAAATAGAAAAGGACTCTCGCAGGAGTCTAAGACCTTCTAAAAACTAACTCTTGACCCATTGTCAATCGTGGATTGACCCGCCTCCTCCACACTTTCCATCTGGCGTATTTCTTTGAATACCGCCTTCTTCATGCCCATCGGCCGTTCCTCTGGTTTGCCATCGGCCGATCGTTCTGACCTGCTGGCCCACTGTCAGGGCTAAACCCTTCTGACCATCGGCGGATCTCGTTGACTTGCTCTGTTCTTCCTTCAATAGGCCGATAACGCTCTGCTTTTCATCGGCTGCCTCTTTTGACCTCTTTTTCCAAAAAAAGGTGTCAACAGCAGTGCCGCAGTGGGAAGACGAGATGGTGGCGGTGGGTGGGGAGGTGAGGGGGCTGGCGGCGAACTTAAAGACGCGATGGCTTCGAGGCGCGGATTGAATGGGGACGACGCGGCATTGGGGATGGGGTTGGGGCAGGGGCCGGATTGAATGCAGATGATGTCACCATGTGACGTGGCAGGCTGAGGGAAGAGAGAAATCTGTAGTGGGTACCAATTATATAGTTTTATAGATTCCAACATTCGTACTTACCACCACCCTTAACTCCCTGTCAGGCGGTAGCGCAGTGTGATGGCAAAGTCCAACAATGTGGTGCATCACTAGTACTCAAACTATAAAACGCCAACTACTTATTACTAGCGGATATATTGTATGTTCTGATACATTCACAACATACAATTAATAAGTTACAACATCTAATACTTTCAGACTTCAGACTTCAGACTACTCCAAGCGTTGATCTCTGGGAACAAAGCTAGTCCGGCATGCCAGAGCTAGGGGCAAAGAAAAGTAAAGCACATGTACAAAGGCGACAACCAAATTATTGATCCTGAAGAGTTATCTTCACCACAACTACCATCTAGGATCAACAGACTTTACTTCTTGATTTGGAAGACTTGCAGCTTTCGAGTCTTTTACGGATTTGAAGAACCACTGCTTCTTGGTGGTCCACCTGCAGAGCCTGCTCCCAATGCTGGGAAAAACACAAAGTGTAATCCGTCGTGAGAAATTTATTAACAAAAAAAAACAATTTTCCGCAACAGTCTTAACCATTAAACACTAAATTATATGGGCCGCAACTCACCTATTTACCTGGTTAGGCACTCCCAACCCAGACTCCACCCATAGAATTTATATGTCAAAGACTATATCACAAGAAACTTTGGTCTCCAATGCAGATTTTGTATCATGGAGTCTATCTAATATTACTCTTGGATCTTCTGCTCTCATTTTATTAAATAAGCGGACATGACGAGTATGTGGGCAGCCACACGGGATCGTTTTGCGCATAGACTTGGTTTCTTAGCTTTCACCTCTCTCCCATCATTAAATTGTTTGCCACATCATCAAATTACCTATGTGGCAGTGTAATTAATGACTATGAACTCTACCATAGAGTCTAGGTTGGGAGTGCCCAAACACTCAAACTCCAGAAAAAAAATATTCATTAATTTTGCTTAGATCCATCACCGATATTTTTGTGCTATTAAGTGACATTGCCAGATCGAAACATGAACGAGTGCACGAAGCCAACATCTGAAGTCTAAAGCTATTAAGTATCAAAAAAAAGTGTAAAGCTATTATTGTAGGCAAAACTTATTTCGGTTCCCTCCTGCTCGGTACAGTCCTAGCTATGATCAGCCTAGATTTAGATTAATCTTGAAAGACTCATCATTTCAACCATGATTCATAAAAGATTAATTAGGCAGTATAATCACATAAACATTGTAGTTGTTATCATTTTAAGAGATGAATATAATTGTTTGTTCTAGCTAAATGCAAGGGAAAATTCAGAAAAAGGAGCAGAGTAGGTACCTGGAGTGTGAAAGCTTGTGTAAGGGAACACCCAAATCCATTTATTGCAGTCCGGCACCTGTTTTACCTGCTCAGACTTCATATCTATACTGTATAACCTATAAAGCTTGGACACGAAAAGGACTCTAGCATCATCCGCAAAACTGTTGACACGAATTATGCCCTCGTCGAGTGCACTGGCAGGGAGCAGCTTCTCAAGATCTATGACTCTGCTATGAACAAATCTTGCAACTCTGTCCGAACCACCACCATCCTCCATAGACCATAGCTGGATCAGCTTGCAGGTATCATCGTCGTCCGTGGTGGCAAGTCCTAGCCTACCATCCTCCGTGGTCATGAGCAAAATGTTTTCAAGCACATTGGAGCTGAATTTGCTTGTTAGGTCCATCGTCGATATTTCTTGTGTGATCATGTCGTACTTCAAGACGCCCCTGATTCCAGGGAAATGCCAAGTCAGGAAGTAGAGTGTGTTGCCTAGCAGGACACCGCGAGTATTAGTCTCGAAGAAGTTATGGAGGTAGCGAGGGTTGGCAGAGGCTGCTTCGCTCCAAGCACTAGCCTCTGATGCATAGATCATGGTGAACATCCTTTCAGACCCCATGTAGACAACCAGAACCAGGAACGATCCCTGGTGGCAGTCGAGGTGATCGCAGCCGCCGCTACCGGCAGCAGCGCACACCACGGCGGCTTTCCATGGGTAGCTGTGTGATGGATACAAGGTGGGCAGTTGTTGTTGCTCGTCGGTGATGGGGTCCCATACGATGAGGTTGATCTGCAAAGGGCCGGGACTCAAGGGATCTTGGTATCGTCGGAGGAGGACGCGGCCATGGCGGGCGTCGACCACGCCGCAGTTGTAATGGTCGGCACGGGCCGGCCGGAAGGAGGATGTGGAGATGAAACGTGCCCTAAGGGTCACGATCGGCCTGTATTCGTCGTCGTTGGAATCGTCCTTGCCTTCGTAGAGGACACCAAGCACCGGGGCCGTGCGGTGGAATTCCCGGAACCGGCGGCGGAAGGCGGGGGCGGAGGCGAGGCGGCGCCACAGCCTGCAGACGAGGGCAGCGCGGACGAGGCTCGCACTGTCGTCCGGCGGGAGGCGGAGCAGGATCTCTTCCACGAGCTCCTCCACCAGTTCCGGCAGCGGCGGCGCCATATATAGGTGCTTGGTCGGACGGGACGGGACTCCGGCGGCCGATCGAGAGCGAGGGTTTTGTGTTATGCGATTCGATGTGATCGCAACCAGGCCACCTTTGAGGTTGAGGCCTGAGGGGTTGTCTCCCTGCCAGGTGGTCCAGCGATTCCGATTCGTATTATTGGCCATGCCGAATCCAACAACAACACGAACAAAATCGAAATTAGCCATTGCAGTTCAGCTGAACACGAGTAAGTACTGATGAAGTAAGTCGGCAGGGCAGCAGCTAGGTGCCGTCGTTGTTCCTCACCACGGAACGACAGCGCTGCACACGATCATCGGAGGAACCTCATCAGCAATGGCGGGGCATGGGTACTTTTTCTTTACAATGGGCATGGGTACTACCTTTGGCATATAACTTAGGGTGTGTCTGGTTGGAATGTGACTTTTGAAAAAGGTGCTGTGGGCTGTGGAAAAGTAGCTGTGAGAAAGCAACTATCGGAAAAGCAGAAGCCCGTTTGGTTAGAGGTGCTGTCAAAATGCAGGGCTGTATGGGAAATACTTGTAATGCCCCTAAAGACCTACGGCTATTTTGAAATGAAAAATTATAAGTTTTCCCATCAAAGTGATATGCTCCACATAAATGGAAAAAAATCATAAATGGTTCCTACAATAGTACCATCTCTCAACATAATTATCCGACACTTGCACTAACCAAAGCATCAGCTATCCTAGTACGAATGATATTCATGGTGCCATCATTCTCCACATCTTGACTCTGTTCTTCTTCTTCATTGTCGACACTTTCTATTAAATAGTCCTCATTAGTGTCACATCTCTCAAACTCCTTGTCACGTAAATTGCTCTCAAGGACGAAGTTATGCAAAGCAAGACAAGCCATAATAATACGCTTCTGAGAAGTAGGTGAGAAACTTGGGATGCTCCTCAAAATACGCCACTTTTGCTTCAAGACTCCAAAAGACTTCTCAATGACATTTCGAAGGGACGAATGTAGGAAATTGAACTTCTCATACTTTCCTTGAGGAGGTCCTACACGATGCCGAAATTCCGTATGTGGTTCCTTTGTAAGGTGCAATATATCCTATTCGATTTGCATAACCCGAGTCGACGAGGTAATATTTTCCTATAAAACTGAGTTAGTAATGCAAATAATAATGCAAGGGTTTCAACATTAAAATTAATGAAGGAACCATTTATACCTTTAGGAGGCACCGGAAATGAAGAGAAATTTGCCAATGCATGAGTGAGGATACGCGAGTCATGTGCAGAACCTGGCCAACCAGCAACCACAAAGATAAACCTCATGTCGAAGTCACAAATAGCTAGCACATTCTGAGATGTATGTCTAATGGCACTACCACTTGAATCTGTGAACCATCGATTGCTCCATTTGCATCTTTGAAGTGTGGCCAAGATCGATCTTCTCTCAGCCTTTCATGCTCTGTAGAAAAAGTAGGATTTCTGGGAGTAACATTTTCTTTAGCTAACATGCACAAACACTTCATGAAACTTGGTGTGAACTGTCCAAAGTGACCATGTGAAATGATTTTCAGCTTGTGCGAATGACTCACGCCCTCCGACAATCCACAAAAACATTGCCAATGACTAAATGGATGAAACATTATTGGTCGAGTTCAATCCGTAGGTAGAGACCAACAAGTCATGAAGAGCATGAAAAATCTCATGGCTCATTCCAAACATCTTACAAAAATACCTTGGAGTTGTCATGCACCTCATTACCCATTGGATTCCACTTTCTGGCGTTTCTCTGTATGGACCTTTTTCCAAATACCACTTAGTGTACAAGTTGCCCATTTCTCCCATAGCAGCAGCATGTTGGGCAAGTTCAGCTAGCATCAGTAAACCCTTTTGTTCTTCTTTGGCTGCATCTTGCAATCTTCCATCCATCTACCGGAAGCAAGAAGAGAAAACAAATGTTGATTGACAGTAAGGAATAGTTATCACAACAAACAAATAATTATCACAGCAAGCAAATGCTGATTGACAACAAGGAATAATTGTCACAACAAGCAAAAGCTGATTGCCAGCTAGCAATAATTATCACAACAAGAATTAATTAATTACATGTCGAAGCAAATATTGGTTCACAACATCAAAATAAATTAAAATATCCAAGCAAATGATGTTCACAACAAGCCAACAAAACATGTCACAAATGACCTGAAAAAAGACATAGGGAAATCACATATATCCCTAATGACAATCAGTCACACTTGTCATGCTCCCTCTCAATCAAATCAAGCCTTCCTTCATTGGTTTCTAGAGAACTAAAGACCTCCCTAAATTCAGGCTTCATAATCAGAGATGTTGTTGTATGCATCAGGGCAGTTCCTTATTGTACTCCACGATCTTTTCATAACCTCTTTAATGGTAAGGACTACATTTCCTGGAGACGCTGATGATGCTTCGACACTTGTAGAAAAAAATGGTACAAAGGCTCTTACCCAATAAATCCTAAGCTTTAACCACTGGGCGCATCGTTGAGGTTTCGTCTAGTTCTTTTATTCACAATTTATCAATATCAGTTAGATCTACATGTTTTTGTACCGATTCTTGTAGTTTTAGCTTTTATCACTAACTTATCCAGTGTAACCATCTAGGCCCTTTGGCACCTTTGGTAAGGGTGTGTTTCGGTGATAAATGACAACCGTATACTTATGACTAACCTTTGTTTTGTAGCGGATTAAATCTTGGGTTATTGTCATGAGTAATGAATAAAAAGAGACCCCTCAATTTGAATTTATGGACGATCAATGGACAAATGCTACAAGGCTAAGGACTTTGTTAGTTTCAAGTGTCACAAGGAGATGAAGGACACTTGGATTGCTAGTTAATTTGTAGTGTTTGACCGTACTATTAAGAGGGGTTCATGCACTAGTAGCTTGACCATGCACCAAAAGCCATGAAAATATGCACACTCAAGTTCCTTGGATGCTAAACAGCTCAAAGTACTCATGGAAATACATTGGAAGCAAAAGAATTGACGGAAAACTCAAAGGCGCTTGAATTGGATGAGTTAAAATCAAAATCATAGCATCGGATGATCTGACGCCCTCATTTCTAGTTGCGTCGGATGAGTTCTACGGCTGAAAATTTTAAAGTGACCGTCAGATGAACCGACGGTACATGCATCGGTTCATCCGACGCCTTAGGGTTTGGTAACAGTAAGGTTTGGACTTCAGATGCTTCAGCACCGAATGATCTGACGCTCAGGTCAGCAGTTCATCCGACGCCTACATTCAAATCATACAGAGACACGCCAAGATTTCTTCTTCAGCACTGGATCAACCGACACTTCAGGAATTCTTCAGCGGTTCATCCGACGCCTGTGCTTAAAGTATACAGTGACACACCGAGTGGATGACCTTCAGCACCGAATAAACCGACGGTGCGTCAGATAATAGCGTTGGTGCATTGACTGGGTCACTTGAGTTCAACGGCTATATAGAGACTTGTGAGTGACCGAATGATCCGACGCTTGCGCAGGGGGAACCGTCGGTTCATCCGATGGTACAACTTTTCTAGGGACTTTTCCAACGGCTAGCCATCCTTGCTAGGCCTATATATATGACCCCCCTGCGTCTCTTGAGCTGCCTTTGCCACTCTGAAGATCTACAACAGCCAAGGAGAGAAGGAGATAGTGTTCTTGCTCATTTGGGATTCTCTTCCTCTTGATTGAGGAGCTCTTTCTTAGTGATGAAGGGTTTCAAGGTGCATACATGGCTTAGCTGAGTGCTCAAGTCAAGTGAAGGTGTGTGGGCTTGTTACTCTTGGAGTTTGACGGCTCCTAGACGGTCTTGGTGCTTTGGGGTTCTTGGTGAGCTTTTGGAGATTGTGGGAGCCTCAAGAAAGCTTGGTGTACACAGTTCGAGACCCACCGTTCCGGAGATGGAGAACGGGTACTCTTAGTGAGCACTTGAGTCTTGGTGACTTGAGGGGGAGCAATACTCTTAGTGAGTGCTCCAACGTGGATTAGGGGGAAGCGTCAACTTCTCGATACCACAGGAAAAAATCTGGTTGTCTCTTGTGCCTCTCTCTACTTACTCGCTTTTATTTTCTGCACTTACATTCCGCATTAAGTTTCCTTGCTCTAGTTTTTGTTAAGTTGCTTGTTTGCCTCTTATCTTAACTAGGGTGCTTCATATGTGTTAGTGTGATATACTGATATTTGTTAAGGAAACTCTTGTTAGTGTGCTTAGTAGTAGAGAAAAACCTTTCTAGATGGGCAACACTAGTTAATAGGCTAAGGTTTCTTTACATGCTTTAGAAATTCAAAAGAAGGCCCATATTCAACCCCCCTTCTACGGGCTGTTGATACTACAAGTGGTATCAGAGCTAGGCTCTCTTTTTGCTTGGCTTAACTGCCTAGAGAGATGGGGAAGAGTGGGGGAAATGGCCCTCCCATGTTGGCGGGGAAACGGTTCACTTTTTGGGCACATAGAATGGCTAGCTACCTTCAAGCACAACACAACGATGCATGGCTCACCACCATGTATCCTTTGCCAAGGGTTCCTACCGAGACTGAATCCAAGTGGAACTCTTGTGCTAGAAATCACATCTTTGAGGCTCTTGATGAGGAGTTGTTCGATAGGGTCTATGCTTTGGAGACCGCTCATGAGGTGTGGATGCAACTTAAAGACATCCACGTGGGGCAACAAGAATATCCATGAGGAAAAATATGAGTTGCTCAAGGTGGAGCTCAATGAGTTCAAGATGCTTGATGATGAGGGTGTTGAGCAAATATACTCTAGAATGGGTGTGCTAATCCAAAACATAAATGCTCTTGATGTTGCTAACCTTTTCGAGCAGGAAATTATTCGAAAAATCCTTCAAACGCTCCCCAAGCCCAAGTACAACATTGTCAAGGCTCTACTCTTTGAGAAGGACTTCTCAAATCTCACCATCACCGAGGTCGTGAACAAAATTCGCTCACATGAGATGTTCATGATGGGTGAAGTGGAATCATCTACTTCCAACTCAAGCTCCAAGAAGGATCTTGCACTCAAGGCAAGTGAGAAGGTCAAGTCCAAAATGAAGACCAAAGCAAAGCCTCCATCCTCTTCAAGTGAAAGTGAAGACAAGAGTGACTCAAGTGATATTGAAAGCGATGATGCAAAGCTAGCACTTCTTATGAGAAATACCACCAAGATGCTTTCCAAGATTGGCAAGAAGGGCTACAACTATGATCCCAAGAAGAACAAGTTTCGTGCATCAAGAAGAAGCGGTGAAGGAAGCAATAGGAAGTGCTATAATTGTGGAAGCCATGATCATCTATCCTATGATTGTCCCAAGCCTAACAAGCGTGTATCAAGCTCAAATAAGAAGAACGATGAGGATGATAAAGATGCCAAGTACTACATGAAGAGCTCATCCAAGAAGAAGTCATCTAACAAGCCCTACAACAAGAAGAAGGGCGAACATCATTCTCTCTTGGCCAATGAGTGGATAACCGGTGGTGAGACTTCATGTGAGTCAAGTGAAAGTGAAGACACAATCCATCGCTGCTGAAGTTGGACAAGGAAGTAGTTGAAGGAATTTATTCTCTGCTTTGCTATATAAGCATATTGTTGTGTCCCTGTCAAAATGGTTAGCACCTATCCCTGTATGCTAATTAAGTAAAATATGAACTATGTATGTCTATGCTGATTTTATTTACGACTTGTAATGATTTCTAGTCTAATATCAGCTATTTTGTTTATCAGAGAAAATGAATTTATCTAATAAGAATTTTGTTTAGATTTTCAGTCTTGCTTATGTTAATCTACTGACAACCTGACATATCATCTATGCAGTCTACCACAACAACAAACTCCTCTACCTCCAGTGCACCATCACAGCCCATCGGCGGTGAACCTTCTTAACATGGTCACTCAACACAGACTGCTGCGAGTAGTACTCAATCCCGCGGGTCAAGGACATTGTTGACGGATAAAACTCGTATCCACCTACGATCCGCAAGCGTACGGACCTACACCTTTTTCACCACGGGGATTCCCTAGCTAGGTTCTTATCAATCCGCAGAGCAAGGGGATTACAAGCGTTTGATCTAGCACTACTACTAACTTACCCAAACCCTAATCTACGGTTAATCTAGAGAACTACTATGCTACACTAGAGAGAACGATTAAACCAACAAGATATATAAAAGACACTTGCCCATGGGTCTACGATACTTGAACATGCAACCGCTTAAGATATGAAAACCGATCTAATCTATCGAGGGTTGTGACTATGGTTTGGCCCTTTCCCTCCCCCCGTACTTTCACTACGCGGAGGTATTCGTGACTAGACCTATGATGGACACGACGTATTGAATGGTTCCAAGGGAGCATTGAGATCTTTACTCCCTACACGACATGGTAGCTAACCTTAAACAATAAAGCCTCTTCAACACTAGATGATAGATAGATAACCATACAAAGTACCGATTACATTTCAAGATCAATTACAACCCATGGACAAATGAGAAGATTACCCCATCAAGGTTCTAGGCATAGCACCGTTGATCATAGTGACGCTTCCGACGGTGTCTTCCTTCTCCTCTGGGGGTGTCTTGGCAGGGCCTCGACGTCCTCCTCCACTTGTGGTAGCTTCCTTCGAGTAGAGCGATCCTTCTCGCGAATGATCTCCCCCCTCTTCTCTCTCTCTAGCTTGTGGACGGCCTCTCGGGCGAATGGCTTTCTCTCTGCGAATGGCGGCGCCTCCACTTCTTTAGGGTTGACTCATCTTCACGCTCAAGAAACGGGGGACCGAACCGCCTCGGGGATGGGCTAGGCCGGCCGGCCTGGGCCGACCGGCCCAGGCCCATTTCGGCCCGGTTCGGTCGCCCCTTCGCGCACGTGGGTCCTCTTGTCATTATGCACTTTGCCCCCTCCGTTTCCACCATTTTGACGATGTCATCCTCGCGTCCAAGATGGAGGGTCTTCTCGCATGAAGTTCGGTCTTTTATGCTTTAATCCTCGGGGATGTTCCTTTGTAACACTTCGGTCCTTGCCACCTTTGGGACTGTATTCATTATGCTCTCGAACACGAACGGGACTCCTCAATTGCTCCTTTGAACTTGTTGTGACTCCGTCCTTTATGTCCATGTTTTCCTGAAAAACATAACACTTCCAAATGCACATACAAAGATGAACATGTTATATCATTAGTGTGCCTAGTGGCGGGTTAGTTCCATAATCAAATCCAAACCAAAGTGTAATGAACATGTTTGGTGTACCTAAATACACCGTCAACATCTCCCCCATGCTTAGATCTTGCTCGTCCTCGAGCAAGTACTCGTAAAAGAACTTTTGTCCAAGGTGTTGGAATCGTGCTCCGCTAATTCTTTCTTCACAAGTTAGTCAATCCTTTATCTTTAATATAATAAACATAAAGCAACGATCATCATACATAAACATGGGCGTTTAGAATTTTTACCAAATCGAGATTTACCCCACAACTCATACCTTTCACTCGAAGTCCTCAATTTCAGCCATGCTTACTTCTTTGCTTCAATTGGAGGGTTTTCATGATTTTTCAAAAAATAAAATTCCTGCAACAAGTATTAGACAAAAACCCTTCTCCAAGTTCTCACATGTCGCTCATATGAAGTGGCTATCCTAAACAATTCATAAACTCTCACCTCTCATAAGTCTCTCATATATCATGTAAAGTGGAGCTATAGGTATGGCTAGTGTAATCAACACAAGTATTGTCAAGCTAAGAACTTCCTCTAGTGGTTGTTTACCTTTCAAAGCCAATGATCATGAGAATTAAACCATAATGTAGGGATATCAAGGATAAGAAGATATAGAATGGTGGACATGTGCAAGGGCAAAAGAAAATAAGACTACGAGGCACCGATGACGTCCTCGTTGTCGGATTTCACATGGTCGGAAAAAGAATGGAAGTTTCGTCTCTTAACAACAACGCGTCATCCTTCCTTACACTTTATTTATCCTTCACTTGATTCATCCTCTTCATATCTTTTTTGCCATTCCTCTTTCTTTCTTTTTCTTCTTTTTCTTTTTCTTTTCTTTTCTTTCTTTTTTTCTCTTCTTTTCCATACACATATTTTTTTCTTTACTTCTCTCTCTCTTTTGACACCTTTCCCTCTCTTTCAAAGCTCTTTACTCATCTCATCTTACATAAACACAATCTGAATTTAAAATAAAAATCATGCTAGAGATGAGGCGAAACTTCGAACATAGGTTGTGTTCAAGGAATACGATGCACAAAAGAGATATTATGGTTTGGGTATGGAATTCAGCGATGCACGGGACTTTCGATGTGAGAGTCTCGTTACCGAATATGCATGACGAGGCTAGCAATAAAAGATAAACACAAGGACATGATCATTGCTCGAAATTAAAACTTCCAAGAGAGAAGGATCCTAGCCCACCACATTATGCTAACCGCACTTATGGTGGAGCGAAAATTAAATTGGCTTTGTATAGGATTTTTCTTAAACTCTCAACATGGAAAAAAAGAATTCGCTAACATTTATTACAAGGGTTTTTCAATAATTTTCAGAATTAAATTCCTCCAATTTTAGCATCAAACTTAGCACAACCAAAACGAAGTTCTAGATCCAAGCATGATGCGGGTACTTTTAAAGGAAAAAACTCCACTCAGCACCACGATAAACGTTTCAAACCAATCACTTATGCTTATATATCAAAAATTAAAGACAAACGTACAAGTAAAGGAAGAAAAGATTGCAAGAGACAAAAATTTAAAGGACACTTTTTATTTGATTTTCTTGACTCGAACACTAAATTTAAGACACTTTAAACTTTGAAAGATTTAAAAGCACACCTAAAACTTTAAGACTCTCAAACTCTCGCGAAATCTAAACCAAACCGAACTAATCTTTAAAGCAAAAAAGATCTAGCTAGCTAGCTCTCCCCCACGCTAAAACCATACGAAGTCCTCGTCATATCTTACAAAAAACCTAAGGGGGGGACTCTATTTCCTAGTGGAACTTTCCACAACTCTTGCACCACTTGTTCTTCATGTTGCCCACCATGCCAAACAACTTCCGCATGTTCCGATTCAGGAATTTGTAGTCGTCCTCGACCACTCGTTCCAAGTCCTCCATACGCTGCCTCATTGCCTCCATAGCCTGGAAACATTCATCGACCGATGCGTAGAGTTCCGAGATGGAGTGACGGCAAGTCACCCAACACAACGGATGCATCCCGAAAGGGTCGACATCACCAGGGTCGTCGCCATCGTCGCCGTCGCCGCCGTCATCAGGATCTCCACCGCCGTTAGGACCTTCGGGAGTCTTCTCCTTGTGCACCTCTTCCCAATAGAAGAGGTCGTTGTCCTCCCTTCCGGTGGCCGCCCACGAGCTCGGGCTGCGGTCATCGGAGTAGTCACTCCCCCCTAATCTTTTGGCTCACGTGACACCTCCTTGTAGTCTTTCCTCTTCATGCCTCGGATGTGCTCCGACCTACGGATGGGAGTAGAGACCCTCTCCTCCTTGACGTGGTGGCGAGATGCGATTAGCCCGGTCGGGACACGCCCTCCGCAACGGATGCAGGTGGTCCTCTTGATCTCCATTGATGGCTTGAGCTCGCATCGCTTCGTCTCCTCCGGCTTCAATGGCTTCTCAACGCCTAGCTTGATCTCCACACTCCTCGGGGACGTCATGGCTACTGCTTGGGTTCAAAAGGATGCGAATTGGGATGGATTCCCGAGCTCCAACCTCGTCTCTTTAAATAGTCCGGGAAGGAATGCCCTAGAATCCATTTTTTCCTTTTCTTGACTTCACTAAAATTTTCTGACCAAACAAGGAAGTCAAAGATGCGCGTCCCAGAGGAAACCGGGGGCGAACTGCCACCTAGGCCCCCTGGGCCAATCCGACCAGGACGGCCGGCCTGCCCTGGTTCGCGGGCCGGTTCGGTCTGGTTTTTCGCGTGCCCCACTATTTTTGAATTTCTAGCCCATGTGAAAAAGATGGCCTGGTAAAACTAAATCTAGAAAAATAAAAGAAGAGCTATTTACAAAATTCTCACCTTGTTTTACGTCCTAGGCTCGACGTTCGGGCTCATCCTCCATGATGAAAACATCAATATGATGAAGGGGTACAACGTCAGGTTCGTAATAAACCTTAAGTCGTTGACCATTCACCATGAATTGATCACCTTTCACATCCATGATGGTTACCGCTCCATTGGAGAGCACCGAATGAACAATGTAAGGTCCATCCCACTTGCTTTGCAATTTCCCCTTTCCGAAGGTTTTAAACCTCGAATTGTAGAGGAGGACCTTATCTCCTTCTTTGAATTCCTTCTTCTTCAATCTTTTATCATACCACCTTTTAATTCTCTCTTTGTATATGCTCGCATTTTCGTAAGCTTTTTAACCTCATCTCCTCTAGCTCGCTTATTTGGATTCTCCGTTTTACCACTGCGGCGTCTAGATCGAGGTTCATCTCTTTAATCGCCCAATAGGCTTTATGTTCTAACTCAACCGGAAGGTGACAAGCTTTGCCATAAACAAATTGATAAGGGGTCATACCTATCGGTGTCTTGAACGCCGTTCGATATGCCCACAAAGCTCCATCTAACTTCTTTGACCAATCCTTGCCTCCCTTCTCTATAGTTTTATTAAGGATTCTCTTTAATTGCCTATTCAATGCTTCCGCTTGTTCGTTGGTTTGTGGATGATAAGATGTAGAGACTCTATGTTCAATCCCCAACTTGGACAAGCACTTCTTGAAGTTCTTCCTGGTGAAGTGAGTTACTCCATCGCTTATCAAAATTCTTGGGGTACCGAAGAAGCAAGGGAAAATCACGCTCTTGATCATTGCAATGGATTCCTCCGTGGAAGCTTTACAACACGGCATGGCCTCTACCCACTTCGACACATAATCAACCATGACTAGGATATGCTCAAATCCGTGTGAGTTTTTAAAGGGCCCCATGAAGTATATTACCCAAACATCAAATAAATCGATTTGTAGATTATATTTCAAAGGCATGGCATTCCTTTGAGAAATGTTTCCGGTTCTTTGGCATTTGGGGCATGATGCAACATATCTTTTAGTATCTTCATGCATCTCTGGCCAAAAGAATCCGCTGGACCACACTTTTGCTTGGGTCCGAAAATGGCTATAGTGTCCGCCGTACTCCGCTGAGTGGCACTTTCTCAAAATTTCTTGCCTCTCTTCTCTTGGCACACATCTTCTCATAACTCCATCATTCCCAAGTTTGAAGAGATAAGGTGAATCCCAAAAATATTTTTGGCTTTCGGAGACTATCCTCCTTTGAGTGTTTTTATCTAAGTGATCAAGAGGCATTCTCCGGATTGCTCGAATGATATCGATCATCCAAGTATCTTTGTCGAGTATTCGGTAGAGGTGGTCATCTCTCATCTTGTCCTCTATGGGCTCTTTATCATCTTGTCCACGGTTCATCCTAGACAAATGATCGGCCACAACATTTTCCACCCCCTTTTTATCACGAATTTCAACATCGAACTCTTGGAGAAGAAGGATCCAACGAATCAATCTTGGTTTAACATCCTTCTTAGCCAAGAGATACTTGATGGCTGCATGATCGGTGTAAACAATGACCATCGAGTTCACGATGTAAGATCTGAATTTTTCAAAGGCAAACACCACCACTAGCAACTCCTTTTCCGTAGTGGCATAATTTAATTGTGCCTCATTGTTGACAGATAAAAGATGTATCCACCTACAATCCGCAAGCGTACGGACCTACACCTTTTTCACCACGGGATTCCCTAGGTTCTTGTCAATCCGCGGAGCAAGGGGATTACAAGCGTTTGATCTACTTCTACTCACTAACTTACCCAAACCCTATCTATGGTTAAACTAGAAAACAACTACACTACACTAGAGAGAATGATTAAGCTAACAAGATAAAAGACACTTGCCCAAGGGTCTACGATACTTGAACATGCAACCGCTTTAAACATGAAAACCAATCTAATCTATCGGGGGTTGTGACCACGGTTTCGCCCTTTCCCTCCCCCCGTACTGTCACTACGCGGAGGTATTCGTGACTAGACCTATGATGGACACGGCGTACTGAATGGATCCAAGGGAGCATTGAAGGACCGATTAGGCGAACCAGAGAGGGGGGGAGTGAATGGGAGCCGATAAAAATTCTTCTCGAAGGAGATGAGAACTCCAACAAGACGAACACAGCTTCCAACTCACGTCTCCGACCCAACTACCCAAGTTGGTCAAGACCACGCAGCCACTGGAGTGCTACTGGTCCTAGGAACCAACACTCAACCTTCCTAGCCAAAACTCACCAAAACACACAGCGGAAACTTGCACGGCTTGCTGCCTGTGCTACACCGGTCAGACCGATGGCCTGCTCCGGTCAGACCGGTGACACCGGTCAGACCGGTGGACAGAGCCGGTCAGGCCGGTGGCTACAGCAGCCGCACAGCAAACGTTCCAGGAAGCCTCAGTGAATCCTCTAGGCCCTGGAACAAAAACCACCACGATACACAACCTGTGAGGAAGAAGAACCCCTCACAAACCCTAGCAAAACAACTCCAAACACTCCAAGAACTGATCAGCAGGACCACGGGACAAAACCACACGGACAAGGTTGTTCCCCGAGACAAAAACCCACCAAGGGCTAGCACCGGTCAGACCGGTCAAGAGCACCGGTCAGACCGGTCGTGCCTGGGCAGCTCGGGATGAACAGCGCCCGCGAGTCAACTCCTCCAAATCCAACTCCCGATCTCCCGATCCGCTCCACGGTTTTGCACAAGACTTTGGGGATAGTAGGAACACCTCATGGGTACTCCATAGCCAAGATTTGGTCCACCAAAACTTGTCAAATCAAGAGGAATCGAAGAAATCCCACCAAGAACGCCTCTAACCCTAGAGCCACGAAAACCCCAAAATCGAGCCCCTTTGCTCACGGATTTGGAAGGGGAATCAAAGGGAAAAGAACCACGAAGGGTTCATGCATACATCCCCCACCAAATCCCAAAGAGAAAGGCCTCGAAATCGCTCCAAGAAAATCGCCAAGAAAAGGCTCCGAAAATCACCAAAAAGGAGAAACGGGAAAGACACATCCAAGCCTTGAGGAACCACGCCGAATCATCTATACATACCAAAGAGGTTCATACAAGGTCTAGCTTGCCGCCCGATCATCCTTCCCTCTCACAAGATCTCACCATGAAGCTCTCAAGCTAGTCCTACGAAAATCCTAAGAAAATAGGAAGGAAAATAGGAAAACCAAATGAGCTAGGGTTCCAAGAGATGGCTGCCATCCTCTCACCACTTGGGTTATATGGAGGCAACCGAAAGACTAAAATACCCTTACTAGCTAACTAGGGATACATGCCCCTCGAGGGCGAAATTGGAAGTCTTTGTCTTCGCACCATCGGACGGATGCCCAGCGACCGCAAACTTGCTTAGCCTCGACGCAAGCCTTGCGATCCCGACGCGTGTCCTCCGCTTCGAAGATTCCGGACTGCGTCGTCGCACACCGGTCAGACCGGTTCTCCTCACCGGTCAGACCGGTACCCACCGGTCAGACCGGTCAGACCCACCGGTCAGACCGGTCTGGAGCTGCTGCACCTCCGTCTTCGGTTCTTCGGTCTTGGCTTTGTGGATCAACCAAGGAACCCAGTGGTTTTCTGGTGAACCACCGGAAACCCCGCGAACTCGGTGTAGCCTCCGCCAATCACCACTCATGACTCGGCTCCCACGTAGTCCCGGCTCGACCTTGGTTTTGAGGCTCAACCAAGAAACCGTCCATGACTTCATCTTGCCGTTCTTGCCACCATGCGGCCCGCACTTGACCCCGCTGGCCACCGGGTCCCTCGAACCAAGCCTACTTGTCTTCTCCACACCTGGAGGCCTCACCAGCAACGACCTTTCACGCTTGTTCTTCACCTGCACCTGCACCAGTCAAGCCGCAACCTGCACCTGCAATACTTAGCCAAGAATCAGTCCACACCACGTTGTCAATCACTCATCACACCAGGAAGCGACCATCCACCGGTCCTCGAACCACACCTGGCTCTCAATCTCCCCCTTGATGAGTGCATTGACAACACACACGTTTTGGTAACCAAGAGAAAAGGAAAAGAAAAGAAACGACTAAAAGAAACTCCAACAAGCGATCGAAAGCCAAAGAAAAGGCAAAGAGCAAGATCACTTGAAGAAGACAAGTCTCGGACCCCTTAGGCAAGGGTAACAGCTCGACACATCCGAGACAAAACATGCTCAAGCAAAGAGCACAAACCATCAAAACAAAGCTCGAAAACCACAAAGAGCTCCCCCTGCACACATGCAAGCTCCCCCTGAACCGATGCAACTCCCCCTGGACAAATGCATGCGAACCACTTCACAAAACAGAGCAGCTGCAACAGCTCAGCTCTGACCGGTCAGACCGGTCGACACTACCGGTCAGACCGGTGGGCAACATGTGAACAGGACCAGCACTCTGACCGGTCAGACCGGTGACCTCAACCGGTCAGACCGGTGCACAACAGAGCCCAAAAATAGCTCGAAACCACCTGAAAACCTTCCAAATGCATTCAGTAGGCCAAAACATGCTCAAACTTCTCCCCCTTGTTGACAATGCATGAATCAAGCCAAAAATGCAAAAAATGCAACCTAGAGCTTCTCAAATAGACAAAATTCAACATAGGATGCTACACATGTCCTAACGAGCAAGTTAGATACTCTATAGCTTCGTAAAGACATAAACTTCATGATCACCAAGTTTCACAACCATTGGGCGAAGCTAAGATAGAATTTAGCAATATTGCGAAAAAACACCCTCTCATGAGCAAAGTCCTAAACATGAGCAAAACATGTCAAAATGGCAAAGCCACACAAACTTCATGCTAGGACAACCATTCTAAGCATAAGACCATCATAAACACCCACAAGCACCTCATGTCATGTCAAAGCCACCGAGCCATGTGCCTACTTCTATATATGAGACTTCTCATTGGTAGGCATCATGCAACGATTTAGCACCCAAAGCAAATTAAAATTAGCACATATGACATGGGAGCACATTTTTCAAGCAATTTACATTTCATTTTCAGATTTATCATTGGTACATGAAATGTCTTTGCGACAAAAAGGAACTTATGCCCCTCCACAAGATGAAGCATGGGGGCTAAACATTCATGATGGCAAATGAGCCTTTGGCCCCATATGATCAAAATAAGCTATCCAACCACAAATTAAGCATAGCCAAGCCACTAAAACATGTCAAGATCATGTAAAGGCATGTACTCACAAGAGAGCATATATATGAAATTTTTCAAAAACATAGCCATCAACCATGGATACAAACCAAGATTATCAAGAGCTAAGCCAAACTAACCATAGCTTACCAAATTAGCTCACAAAGACATATATGTCATTCCATGGTGAACAATGTGTATAAGAGAAGCCTTTCCTAAACAATGCATATGATACAAAATGCATGCAACCTAAGATACAAAGATGCCTATACATCATGTTACATATGCCATGCCAAATGCAAGAAATGCACAAAGGAAAGCTATACATATGCTACAAAGGAGCTCCCACACACCAACTCAAGAAATCAAACAAACACCAAGCTCCCCCCGCAAACGAGTGAAAGTTGCTTGATCTAGGGGTTTGGTGAAAATATCGGCTAGTTGTTCATGTGTGGGTACATGGATCAAAGCTATCTTCCCTTTCTCTACGTTGTCTCTCAGAAAATGATACCTCACTTCTATGTGCTTGGTTTTGGAATGGAGCACTGGGTTCTTTGCAACGCTTATGGCACTAGTGCTATCACATTGAAGTGGGACATGGGTATACTCCTCACCAAAGTCACTCATGGTGTATGTGATCCAAAGGAGCTGAGAGCAACAACTAGCTGCGGCCACATACTCTGCCTCGGTAGTGGATTGAGCAACACTCGACTGTTTGCGGGAAGACCAAGATACCAAAGAAGAACCCAAGAACTGGCAAGTCCCAGAAGTGGACTTCCTATCCAACCGACACCCGGCAAAATCCGCGTCTGAAAATCCATGAAGCGCCAAAGACGAAGACGCAGAGTACCAAAGGCCGAAGTCGGGAGTGTGTCGCAAATACCTGAAAATGCGCTTGACTGCTTGCCGATGCGAAGTCCTCGGAGAAGCTTGAAAACGAGCGCACAGACACACCGAGAATTGAATGTCCGGCCTCGTCGCCGTCAAGTAGAGGAGTGACCCGATCATGCTCCGGTACTCCTTCTGGTCCACGTGGTCACCTTCCTCGTCCGCATCCAGAACTGTAGTCGTACTCATAGGCGTCGCCATGGCCTTGGAGTCCTCCATCTTGAACTTCCTCACAATGTCCTTGGTGTACTTAGCTTGGTGCACAAATGTTCCTTCCTTTGATTGCTTGATTTGTAGCCCGAGGAAGAACTGCAACTCGCCCATCATGCTCATCTCAAATTCCCTGCTCATGTCTTCTGCAAACCTTGCAACAAGAGAGTTAGACGAGCCACCAAAGACAATATCATCCACGTATACCTGCACAATCAGGATATCTCTGTCCTGCCTGAGGAGAAACAAGGTCTGGTCGACCTTCCCCATCTCAAACCCTCTCTCAAACAGGAACCCCCTCAACCTACCATACCAAGCTCTAGGCGCCTGCTTCAACCCATACAGCGCCTTCCTCAACTTGTATACCCGGTGAGGATACTTCTCACTCTCAAACCCCGGTGGTTGCCTCACAAACACCTCTTCCTCCAAAACACCGTTCAGAAAAGCACTCTTCACATCCATCTGGTACAACTTGAACCCTTTAGCCACGGAAAAAGCTAGAAGGATCCTGATCGCCTCCAAACGAGCTACAGGAGCGAAAGTCTCCTCGTAGTCGATCCCCTCTTTCTGACTGTACCCCTGAGCAACAAGTCTCGACTTGTTCCTCACCACTTCTCCTTTCTCTCCCTCTTTATTTTTCCACACCCATTTTGTCCCAATCGGCTTACACCCTGGGGGAGGGTCAACCAACACCCAAACTTGGTTCCTCTCAAAATTCTCCAACTCCTCATGCATCGAGTTAACCCAATTATGATCAGATAACGCATGTCCAATGTCCTTGGGCTCAAAAGTGGCAACAAAAGCAGCATGAGCGAAATGAGAATTGTTCCGAACCCTCGACCGTGTAGTACGTTCATTCATGTCGCCGATGATTCTCGAAGCTGGGTGATCCACTTGCACTCGTCGAGGAGGTTCTCGCCTTGATGCTACCTCCCACTCAACAGCAGCTTCGCCTTGATCTGGGTTTGTCGTTGTAGGTGTGGGAGAGGGTCCATTCTCGATCGTCGTCGAAGTAGTAGGTACATGTTCAGCCGCGGGCCTCACACCGCCATCTTCATCATCTCCATGTTCATGCTCCTCCTCCTGAAAGATCTCCTCGCCAAGTTCGTCGTCACCTGCACACTCAAAAACAAGCTGACTACGTGGCTGTGTCTCGTCGAAGGTCACCTCGCAAGTCTCCACGATTTGGTTAGTTTCAAGATTGAGCACACGAAATGCTCTAGAATGAGATGCATAACCAAAGAAAATACCATCGACAGACCTAGCCTCGAACTTGTCCAACTTCTTCCCTTTCTTCAGAATGAAGCATTTACAACCAAAGACATGGAAGTGACTCACCTTGGGTGTGCGACCGTGCATCAACTCGTAACAGGTTTTCTTCTTGTGAACCCTGAGGTAGATCCTGTTCGACACATGGCACGCGGTATTGACCGCCTCAGCCCAGAACCTTCTCGGAGTCCTATGCTCGTCAAGCATCGTCCGAGCCATCTCGCACAAGGTCCTGTTTTTCCTTTCCACCACGCCATTCTGGGGAGGCGTATACGGACTCGAAAACTGATGTTCAAGACCCAAGTCATGGCAAAAGGTTTCGAAGCGAGAGTTTTTGAATTCCGAGCCATTGTCACTGCGGATCGCTCGTATGTCATCTCCGTGCCTCTCGTTTCTTAACCTCAAGACAAGATCTCGAACAAAACCAAACGTCTCCCCCTTCTCCTCAAGAAAGAACACCCACGCATACCGAGAGTAGTCGTCCACCACAACAAGGACATACCACTTCCCACCCGCAGATCGCACACGAGCTGGGCCAACAAGGTCCATATGGAGCAGCTCGCATGGACGCTCAGTCATCACATCGGTGAGAGGCGGGTGAGAAGAGGCTACCATCTTGGCATGCCTACACGGCGCACAAACCAACTCTTTCTCAAACCTCAATCGTGGCAATCCTCGGACCAAATTGAGTTTACTCAAGCGAGACAAAAGGTCAAAGCTCAAGTGACCCAACTTCCTATGCCACTTCCACAACTCACTCGAAGAACCAGCCAAGAAGCAACGCTCCACACCAGAAGACTGAGAAAAATCAGCTCGGAACACCTGACCCTCGGGAACGACCATGCAAACAAGATCCCCCCGAGAATCTAAAATCCGAGAACCACCAGGCCGAAACAACACCTCAAAACCCTCATCCAACAACTGAGACACAGAAAGCAAATTGTATCCAAGCGATTGAACAAGAGCAACACGCCTGAGAGTGATCTTATCGCTTACCTTAATCTCACCTTCTGACAGCACACGCCCTCGCCCATTGTCCCCAAAGGTGATGTACTTCTTTGTCACCACCGGGACGAGACTTGAGAACCACCCCTTGTCTCCGGTCATATGCCTCGAGCAACCGGAGTCAATCAACCAAATGTTCTTCAAGTCTCCCACCTGAAATTCAAAAGCGAGCACGTGAGTGAACAAATGACTCAGCACTGGGGTTAGTACCAAAAGAGTAAAACCAGTGCCGAGCCATTTGCTCCAAAGTGGGGTTAGCACAAACCAAATCATCACACCTATCAAAGCTACCACCACGAACACCACCACGGTAACCACCACGAGGGAACCAACCCTCTCTAGCTGGAGGAGGACGAAAACCACGAAAGGGGAACCGTGGATCGTTCCTCCGCTCCATCTCAAAGCTACGACTCTTCTCACCCTCGTATTGAGCACGAGGTGGAGAACGCCTAGCAAACTGACCACCTGCAAACTTTCCATACCAACCACCAGAACCACGACCTCCAGAACCAAACCGAGCATCCTCACGAGCACGAAATCCGACTCGCTGTCTGCCCAGACCTGCACCGGTCTGACCGGTGTAGTACACCGGTCTGACCGGTGTGGCTCGGCCAGCAGCAACACCTGCAGCCTTCCGGTCTCCCCAAGCCGGAACCGTCCTCACAAACGCCTTGGCCCTGGGCATCTGCATACGAGGCTCAGGTACACCATTAGAGGGGTGGTACCTGTCCCTGTTAGCCCACTCTCTAGCCATTCTCTCCTCACGCTTCCTCTTGAAGCAAAACTCATCCTTGTGACCATCTCTCCTACAATACCCACAATGGAACTTTATGGGCTGTGGCTTAGGCTTAGGCTTGGGTTGGGGCTGCCCACTCGGCTTCTCACCCTTCTTCTCTCCTTCCTCACCTCCCTTTGGGCTCACAAACTTCACCGGTTTCTGAAAATCATTTGTTGGGTGAGGGAATATGGGTGGATCTGGAGTAGTGTCAAGTTTGTTTCTGAGATGGTTGGGCTTGGGCTCAAATTTGTTCTTGTGTCTATTTGGTGGTGGGATAGGAATCTCTCCAACTCTCTCAACTCCCTCACCACAGTTCTCTCCAAGCTTGTCAGCCCCAAGTGCCTGACCATCATAGCGTTTGAAAGCCGCTATCATGATACCGAGCTGAGGCTCCTGACCCGACAACCAGCTCATACATTTTCTCAGCTCATCATTTTCATCCTGCAGGCGATCAACATAATGTGCAAGCTCCAAATTCTTAACCGCATGCAATTCACAAGTAGAGCAAGAAGTGGGAATAGGCTCTTTCAACTTAGCCTCAAGCGAAACAGTGTAAGCATGCATCTCATCAATCTTTCCATGCAAAACAGGGCAAGAAGTGCAAGCACCTAGCAAAGCAGGTCTAGACTTAAGCTCAGCCACTTCAACCCTAAGCATATCTAGTTCATCACAAGTAGAAGCATGCTTATCCTTAAGAGCAGTGAGATCAGCTAGGTACACAGAGCAATCACAGCAATCAATCTCATCAGAAACCACAGGAGAAGCCTTAAGCGAATCAATCTCAAGCTTAGCATCTAGGTTCTGGGTTTCTAGCTCAGCCACACGGTTCCTAGCATCTTCTAGTGAGGCCCTAAGCTCTTTCCTCATCTTCTTGGCCTCTCTAAGCATGTGATCGCGGTTATCAAGCAAGTCAACCAACTCATCATTCTCCTTGCGCAAAGAAGAGAGCTCATCACATACCTCATCCTCGGAGTCAGAGTCCGAGTCACTCTGGTGGCTCTTCTTGCTGCCGGAGCTACGGGCCATGCCGCAGAAGCCATCTCTCGCGAAGCAGCTCAACCCGCTCAAGTTCCTGGATGACTTCTTGTTCTTGCGCCGATCACCTTCATCTTCACTGCTACTCGAGCTTGAGGAAGAGTAGGCGGAGCTGGAGTCGACGTCGCTCGCTCCGACCATTGCTCGGGCCTTCCTGCCGCGGCCATCCTTCTTCCTCGACCGTCGCTCGTCCTTGTGCTTGTTCTTGTGCTTGTGATCGCGCCTCGATCGGTACTTGCCGTCCTTGCTCGATCGGTGCCTGTAGCCGTCCTTGTAGCCGTCCTTGTTCTCCGTCTTCTCCGGGCAGTCGGCAACGAAGTGTCCTGGCTTCCCGCACTGAAAGCACGTCCGTGCTGTCCTCCTCGTGTTCACCCGGTTCTCGTGCAGCCTCTCGAACCGCCTGGTCAGCAACGCCAGCTCGTCCTCTCCAAGCACGTCGAACTCCTCATCTGGCAAAGACATCAAAGAAGACAGAGAGTACATCCTGGAAGATGCGTTAGCGTTAGACTTAGCTCCTTTGCCACTGACGAGAGCGAGACTATGAGAATCAGTCGGGCTCTCGATCTTGGCTGTCATACCACGGTCCAACTCAGCCGACTTGAGCTTCGAGAACAGCTCGTTCACCGTCAAGGTGTCATACTTCTCGGACTCAACAATAGCCTCAAACTTCCCGTCCCATACGGTACGATCCAACGAGTGCAAGAGCTTCACGGCTCTATCATGATCATTGTATGGGAGGACGTCCACATTGGCTCTCATGTTGTTCACAACGACCGTAAATCGCTGGAAAAGGGCATCGACGGACTCGCCGGGGAGATGAGTGAAGTTCTCGTACTCTCTCCGGTAAGTCGCGTACATCCGAGCCTGAACCTGAGCATTCCCAGCATGAGCATCCTTCAACTGCTCCCAAATCCTACAAGCTAAGTCCTCTGTCTGAACCCGATCGAATTCAGGTGGACACAGGGCACGAAACAAGTAGTCGACAGCCTTGTTGTTGGCTTCGAACATATCCCTCGATCCTGGAGCAAGGAAGTTCATCGGATGAACATAAGCTGTGTTCACCGTGACATCCCAAAGGATCTGACCCTTTCCGCGGAGGAACGCCGCCATCCGCCTTTGCCACATCTGGTAGTTCTTTCCATCGAAGTGCGGAGGACCCGAACCCCGTTCCTGGTACGCCATCTTTGGATCTTAGACTGGTAAGAGTCAATAAAGACCCGAACCGGCTCTGATACCAATTGAAGGACCGATTAGGCGAACCAGAGAGGGGGGGAGTGAATGGGAGCCGATAAAAATTCTTCTCGAAGGAGATGAGAACTCCAACAAGACGAACACAGCTTCCAACTCACGTCTCCGACCCAACTACCCAAGTTGGTCAAGACCACGCAGCCACTGGAGTGCTACTGGTCCTAGGAACCAACACTCAACCTTCCTAGCCAAAACTCACCAAAACACACAGCGGAAACTTGCACGGCTTGCTGCCTGTGCTACACCGGTCAGACCGATGGCCTGCTCCGGTCAGACCGGTGACACCGGTCAGACCGGTGGACAGAGCCGGTCAGGCCGGTGGCTACAGCAGCCGCACAGCAAACGTTCCAGGAAGCCTCAGTGAATCCTCTAGGCCCTGGAACAAAAACCACCACGATACACAACCTGTGAGGAAGAAGAACCCCTCACAAACCCTAGCAAAACAACTCCAAACACTCCAAGAACTGATCAGCAGGACCACGGGACAAAACCACACGGACAAGGTTGTTCCCCGAGACAAAAACCCACCAAGGGCTAGCACCGGTCAGACCGGTCAAGAGCACCGGTCAGACCGGTCGTGCCTGGGCAGCTCGGGATGAACAGCGCCCGCGAGTCAACTCCTCCAAATCCAACTCCCGATCTCCCGATCCGCTCCACGGTTTTGCACAAGACTTTGGGGATAGTAGGAACACCTCATGGGTACTCCATAGCCAAGATTTGGTCCACCAAAACTTGTCAAATCAAGAGGAATCGAAGAAATCCCACCAAGAACGCCTCTAACCCTAGAGCCACGAAAACCCCAAAATCGAGCCCCTTTGCTCACGGATTTGGAAGGGGAATCAAAGGGAAAAGAACCACGAAGGGTTCATGCATACATCCCCCACCAAATCCCAAAGAGAAAGGCCTCGAAATCGCTCCAAGAAAATCGCCAAGAAAAGGCTCCGAAAATCACCAAAAAGGAGAAACGGGAAAGACACATCCAAGCCTTGAGGAACCACGCCGAATCATCTATACATACCAAAGAGGTTCATACAAGGTCTAGCTTGCCGCCCGATCATCCTTCCCTCTCACAAGATCTCACCATGAAGCTCTCAAGCTAGTCCTACGAAAATCCTAAGAAAATAGGAAGGAAAATAGGAAAACCAAATGAGCTAGGGTTCCAAGAGATGGCTGCCATCCTCTCACCACTTGGGTTATATGGAGGCAACCGAAAGACTAAAATACCCTTACTAGCTAACTAGGGATACATGCCCCTCGAGGGCGAAATTGGAAGTCTTTGTCTTCGCACCATCGGACGGATGCCCAGCGACCGCAAACTTGCTTAGCCTCGACGCAAGCCTTGCGATCCCGACGCGTGTCCTCCGCTTCGAAGATTCCGGACTGCGTCGTCGCACACCGGTCAGACCGGTTCTCCTCACCGGTCAGACCGGTACCCACCGGTCAGACCGGTCAGACCCACCGGTCAGACCGGTCTGGAGCTGCTGCACCTCCGTCTTCGGTTCTTCGGTCTTGGCTTTGTGGATCAACCAAGGAACCCAGTGGTTTTCTGGTGAACCACCGGAAACCCCGCGAACTCGGTGTAGCCTCCGCCAATCACCACTCATGACTCGGCTCCCACGTAGTCCCGGCTCGACCTTGGTTTTGAGGCTCAACCAAGAAACCGTCCATGACTTCATCTTGCCGTTCTTGCCACCATGCGGCCCGCACTTGACCCCGCTGGCCACCGGGTCCCTCGAACCAAGCCTACTTGTCTTCTCCACACCTGGAGGCCTCACCAGCAACGACCTTTCACGCTTGTTCTTCACCTGCACCTGCACCAGTCAAGCCGCAACCTGCACCTGCAATACTTAGCCAAGAATCAGTCCACACCACGTTGTCAATCACTCATCACACCAGGAAGCGACCATCCACCGGTCCTCGAACCACACCTGGCTCTCAAGCATTGGGGCCTTACTCCCTTTACGGCATGGTAGCTAACCTTAAACATTAAAGCATATTCAACACAAGATGATAGATAGATATTCGAACAACGTAGCGATTACATCTCAAGATCGATTACAACCCATGGACAAATGAGAAGATTACCCCATCAAGGTGCTAGACATGGCACCGTTGATCATGGTGACGCTTCCGACGGTGTCTTCCCTCTTCTCCACTTGTGGGTGCTTCCTTCGAGTTGAGCGATCCTCCTCCGAAGATCTCCCTCCTCTCTCTCTAGCTTGTGGATGGCCTCTCGGTGCGAATGGCTCTCTCTATTGCGAATGGCGGCACCTCCACGAACTTAGGGTTGAAAATCCTTCGGGTGCAAGAAAAGGGGGGCCGAACCGACCCCCGGAGTGGGCCAGGCCGGCCGACTTGGGACGACCGGCCCAGGCCCATCCCGGCCCGGTTCGGTCGCCCCTTCGCTCCCGTGGGTCCTCATGTAATTATGCACTTTGCCCCCTCCACTTGCACTATTTTGACGATGTCATCCTCGCGTCCAAGATGGAGGTTCTCCTTGCATGAAGTCCGGTCTTTTACGCTTCAATCCTCGGGGATGTTCCTTTGTAACACTTCGGTCCTTGCCACCATTGGAAGTGATTTCATCAAGCTCACGAACACGAACAAGACTCCTTAATTGCTCCTTTGAACTTGTTGTCAATTTGTCCTTTATGTCCATGTTTTCCTACATAAACACAACACTTCCAAATGCACACACGAAGATGAACTTGTTATATGATTAGTGTCACACCCAGTTTTAAAGGAAAAACCGAATGCATAGATCACGTGTGCGCCAGGATCAAGTTACACACACGCAATGACATTGTGAATACCAAAATCAGTGCCACACGAATAAAGAGTTATTACATGACCAAAGTCTTAAACGAAACATAAATAACGAGTTCTCGCAGCGGATAAAGATGTCTCCACAGGCAGCTGACTGAAGACACACACACCTAGAACTCCTGGAAGTCACCGGGGTAGTCTTCAAATCTCTCCCAGTCTGAGCAGCAATCCGAGTATTGTAGATACAAGAAAATAGACAAGCGTGAGCACGTGCCGTACTCAGCAAGGGGAAAACAACATAACATGCACGGCCATATGGTGTTTGGCTAGGGTTCATGCAGTTTAGCATTTTAGTTGGTCAAGTTTTATTAGCAGCATATTTACTAAAGTGTGTAAGTTTATACCAACCCACAATTAATAAAACAAAAGCATCATAAAGATAGAACAACGATTTAACATTTAAGTTCCATAACTTAGTCATGTGAGGGTCCAGGCCGCTCTTGACCGTGAGCACGGCTAATCGATTAGTTTTACACTCTGCAGAGGTTGTACACTTTCACCACAAGCAGCGTAAAAGCTCCGAAGAACTTTGAACCCAACCATGCGGTGTTTGCAAGGCACCATACCACACTACCGAGGTGTGGTTGCATAGGGACGCTACATGGCCTTTACAAAGGTTCCCTAGCAAGTTCTGACCCACAAGGTCCGGATCAGTTAGCAAGGTATAAAGTCCCCTAGCAGGTCGATACCCCACCATAAAAAGAATAACTCACCCAGCCCCCTGCTAGAGCGAGTCTATACCCCGCAGTACCGCCGATCCCTTGTCCTTATCAGGTAAGATCACCCCAAGCTAAAGTTCCTAATTACTAAGCCAAGACCATTGCCCGTTAGTTCTTGTGGTTGTACTGTTTTCCTGGGTGGTTCTCCGTGTTCCGGTTAACATAGCAAAAGTGATCTTGTAAATAAAATAGCATAAAGCGGAACATAGAACATACAAGTATCCAAGTTGATTAATACCATCCCAGTTAAGCATGCTAAGCCATAGCTACCATCAAGTTTAATTCAATAACCCGGTTACAAGGCAAAGGTCATAAAGACTAGGCAAGATCCTTAGTAGGTTCCCGTCAAAGTTAATGCAAGCAAAAGTAAATACAATGAATTGAATGCATGTTATATAGGACAAGTGGGTATGCATCAAGGGAGACTTGCCTTCAACAAGACTCTGCTGCTCAAACTCTGGCGCGTCTTGATCTTCAAAGCCTTCGAACGCTTCACTCTCTACGCTCCACAACATTCACATACAAGCATACAACAAGAATAAATGAGAAACAATCATCAAACAGTACTAACAGAATAAAACAGAGGCATAAAACTAATCTACGCTTCGAGACGATCGCGTGGACATAAAGAACGCTAAAAACGGAGCTAAAACGACCAAGATATGCACTAATGAAGGTACAGGGACTAATCTGTAAAGAAAACTAAAGATTCTGGGCTTAAACGTAACGAAAGGACCTAACTGTAAAGAAACTCACTACTGCAGGAGGACCTATTTGTAAATCTGAGAAGCTCGGGGGTTTCTTTGCAAAAAGGCGACGACCAAGCCGGTTTGACCGGTATTGACTCGGGTTGGATCTAATCCAGCCCGTTGGATCTTGATCCAACGGCCGGCGGCGGCTGCTGCTGCGCAAGCGGTGGCGGTCAGATTGATCAGGACCGTCAGATCTTGATCTGACGGCTGCGGACGCATGCGAGCGCCCGGCTGGCGGCGAGCGGCGGCGGACGGCGGCGAACTCGCCAGTGCGGCACGGGATCGAGCTAGGGGGCTCGGTTTCGCGCGCGGGTCACACCGGGATGAAGCGCGTGAGGCGGCGAACTCATCTAGGGCGGCGCGGTCGGCTAGGACGCGGCGGAGACGGCGCGCGGCACGGCGAGGCGGAGCGGTGCGGCGGCGCACCTCCGGCGAGCCCTCCTCGGCGACTCGATGCACGGGGACGACAACAAGCGGCACCGGGGAGCTTCTCACCTCCTTGCGCAGCTCCGGGACGGCTTCTCGACGGCGGAGCGGCAACGGCGGCGGAGAACAGCGGCGGTGGCTTTCTAGGGTTCCGACAGGCTCGGGCGGGGGTGCTCAGGGGCGGCTAGGGTTTTGGCTAGCCCGGCCAGGGGCGGCGGCTGCCTTAAATAGGCCAGGGGCTCGGCCTTGGCGTGCGGGCCAAGACGTGGAGGCGGCGCGGGACGCGGTCGGGTGCGGCCGGGACTCGAGCTCGAGTCCGGCTTGGGGACGAGCGCGGGGAGGGAGATGACAGGTGGGGTCACCCTGTCAGCGGCTGCGGGCGCGGGAGAGGGAGCGGTGGGCTGGCGGCGTTCGCTGGGCCGGCTGGGCCGAGCTGCGGTGTTGGGCTGTAGCGGGGAAAGGTGGAGCGGGCTGCGGCGCAAACGAACCAGGCCGAAGAGAAGGAGGGGCGCCGGCAGACTTTGGCTGGCTGGGCTCGAAGCCGAACTGGGCTGAAAGGAAGGGAGGGTTAGGGTAGAGGTTTATCTATTTAGAAAAGGCACAAAACAAATGAATTCAAATTAGAATTTGAATTCAAACAATCAAAGACAATGCACCAGCATGAATGCAACAATAAATTCCTATAGTTCATTTATTTTATTTTAGAAAATCTTAAATGCCTAAAAGAAATTAAATGCAACCCTATGATCCTTAGGAGCATAAATAAAGGTTTCTAACAAATTTTATTCAAAGCTCAAATTTGTAAAATTAGGGTGTTACAAATCCTACCCCCCTTAAGAAGAATCTCGTCCTCGAGATTCGGATAGATTGGCGAAAAGATCTGGAAATTCTGCTTTCAATTCATCCTCTCTTTCCCATGTGGCCTCATCCTCTGCGTGGTTACTCCACTGTACTTTGCACATCTTAATCACACTATTCCTAGTGACTCGTGTCATAGTATCCAAAATCCGAATAGGGTGTTCAACAATGGTGAGATCCTCCTTAATGTTTAGCTCATCCATAGGTAACAGCTCCTTGTCATGAGGATTGAAACCCTTTTTCAACTGAGAGATGTGGAACACATCATGTACATCTGCTAACTGATTTGGCAACTCCAACCTGTAAGCTTCTTCTCCCACTCTCTCTAGGATCTTGAAAGGTCCAATAAATCGAGGTGACAACTTCCCTTTGACCTTGAATCGACGCAAACCTCTGATTGGTGATACCTTTAGATACACATAGTCTCCCTCCTGAAAGACTACGTCTCTCCTTTTCCTGTCTGCATAACTCTTTTGTCTAGACTGAGCGATCCTCAAGTTTTCTCTGATAACCTGAACTTGCTTTTCTGCCTCTCTAATGATATCAGCCCCAAACAACTGCCTTTCGCCTGTCTCACTCCAGTACAACGGAGTTCTACACTTTCTCCCATACAAAGCCTCAAATGGTGCCATCTTGAGACTAGCCTGGTAGCTGTTGTTATAAGAGAACTCAGCGTACGGCAAGCTCTTATCCCAACTACCACCATGCTTAAGCGCACACGCTCTCAGCATGTCCTCTAGAATCTGATTGGTCCTCTCTGTCTGTCCATCTGTCTGCGGGTGATAGGCTGAGCTGAAGTTCAACTTTGTATCCATAGACTCGTGTAGCTTCTCCCAGAAGCGAGATGTGAACTGGGTACCTCTGTCTGACACTATCTTCTTTGGCACACCATGCAAACACACAATCCTGGACATGTACAACTCTGCCAACTTAGCTCCTGTATAAGTGGTCTTTACCGGAATGAAATGAGCAACCTTGGTTAAACGATCCACAATGACCCATATCGAATCATAACCATCCCGGGTTCGAGGTAAACCCACAATGAAATCCATACCAATCTCTTCCCACTTCCACTCAGGTACCTTCAAAGGTTGAAGCAATCCAGCTGGCCTCTGGTGTTCAGCCTTAACCCGATGGCAAGTGTCGCACAAAGCCACGTGTGCGGCCTCATCCCTCTTCATACCGTACCACCAATACCTCTGCTTGAGATCCTGGTACATCTTGGTACTGCCTGGATGGATAGAGTAGGCAGAATCGTGAGCTTCTCTCAAGATAGTCTCTCTGAGATCTCCCGTTTCTGGCACACATATCCGGTTTTTAAACCATACAGTTCCCTGATCATCCTCTGTGAAATCTGGGGCTTCTCCCTGTTTCATACTTTCCTTTATTCTCTGGATCCTAACATCTTCTAGCTGCCCTTTTCGTATCTCCTGCTCGAGTATAGACTGCACTTCCAAAGTCACTCCCTCTGTGTATGCAATGATCTCCAGGTTGAGTCTCTCAAACTCTTTTACCAACTCATCAGGAAGCTGGAAAACCATAGCCATGTTAGCATGACCCTTCTGACTCAAAGCATCAGCGACCAAATTCGCTTTACCGGGGTGGTAGTGAATTTCCAGATCATAGTCCTTGATCAACTCTAGCCAACGGCGCTGTCTCAGATTGAGATCCTTCTGAGTGAAGATGTACTTCAAGCTCTTGTGATCGGTGTAGATCTGGCACTTAGTTCCCATAACATAGTGCCTCCAAATCTTCAATGCGTGAACCACTGCTGCTAACTCAAGATCGTGAGTAGGATAGTTCAGCTCATGCTTCCTTAACTGTCGAGATGCGTAGGCTATAACGTGACCTTCCTGCATAAGCACACAACCCAGACCCTGTCGAGATGCATCACAATAGATATCAAAGCTCTTCTGCAGATCTGGCATCACTAGGACTGGTGCTGTGGTCAACCGCTTCTTCAACTCTTCAAAACTAGCCTGACATGCACTGGTCCACTTGAACTCTCTGTCCTTCTCTAGCAGTGAGGTGAGAGGCTTTACTATCTTGGAGAACCCTTCGATGAATCGACGATAGTAACCAGCGAGTCCCAGAAAACTCCTGATCTCAGACACGGTACGAGGAGGTTCCCATTTTAACACATCACTGACCTTGCTTGGATCTACCGCAATCCCTCCGTTGGTGATGATATGACCCAGAAAAGCCACTTCCTTAAGCCAGAACTCACACTTGCTGAACTTCGCATACAACTCATGCTCTCTCAGCTTCTGCAACACAAGCCTCAAATGCTCCTCATGCTCTTCTTCATTCTTGGAGTAGATCAAGATATCATCAATAAACACCACAACAAACTTGTCTAGATACTCCATAAAGATCTTGTTCATCAGATACATGAAGTAGGCAGGTGCATTGGTCAACCCAAAGGACATAACCGTATACTCGTAAAGTCCATACCTCGTGGTGAATGCTGTCTTAGGAATATCTGAAGGCCTGATCTTCATCTGGTGATAACCGGATCGTAGGTCAATCTTAGAGAACACCTTGGCTCCTCTCATCTGATCAAACAAGTCCTCAATGCGGGGCAGAGGATACTTGTTCTTGATAGTAACATCATTAAGAGACCTGTAATCAACACACATCCTCTGTGTACCATCCTTCTTTCCCACAAAGATAACCGGTGCTCCCCAAGGTGATGAACTAGCACGTATGAACCCTTTACCCATTAACTCTTTAATCTGTGCTTTAAGCTCTTGTAACTGATCACTAGACATTCTATATGGACGTTTAGAGATAGGAGCAGTACCAGGCAATAGATCAATAACGAACTCAACGTCTCGGTTAGGGGGCATACCTGGTAACTCCTCAGGAAACACATCAGGGTAGTCGCACACTACTCTTATGTCTTCTAAGGCCGTTCCATTGAGCTGATTCACTGCGCTGGCTATTGATGGTGGTGGATCTGCTGCAAACTCGATCCTTTCCCCGGCTGGACTAGTGAGAAGAACTAACCTCTTAGCACACTGAATCACCGCATCACACGCGGTCAACCATCCCATTCCCAGTATCACATCAATCCCTCTTGATTCCAGTATTATAAGATTAGCCCGGAAATCTCTGCCCAGAATCTTGAGACTGACATTGTCACACTTATATGATGCTTTCAATTCCCCCCCTGGTGAACTAACTAGCATATGGCGAGACATGGGACTAATGGGTATGCTATGTTGAGCTACGAACTGAGATGTAATGAAAGAATGGGATGCTCCAGAATCAAATAAAACTGAGGCGGGAGTGGAGTTAACTAGGAACATACCGAGCACTACTCTGGGGTTCTCCTGGGCGACTTCAGCATCAACGTGCATAACCTTGCCACGTGCATAGCTCTGCTGTTCCTTGTTAGCCTGCGGGGTCTAGTTCCCATTCCTCATCTGCTGCATCTGCTGATTCTGCACTGGGGTGTTTGGAGGATTCCTCTTGGGGCACGCATTGGCATAGTGACCAAGCTCTCCACACTTGAAGAAAGTGGTGGTTGAAGGATTGGGAGGCGCAATGGACCTCACCGGTGTACTAACTGGAGCTCTCTGCTGACTCTGCTGGAAGGCGGGGCGTGGTGTCTGAGGGGCAGAACGCTGAAACTGCTGAGCAGACTGTTGGAACTGCTGTGCGGAACGTTGGGACTGCTGCTGCCCAAAGTTTCCACCAGGCCCTCCAAAGCGGAACGGGGTGTTCTGCTGTGGGTTTAAGCGTGGCCGAGAAACACTCCCAGACTGTCCCGAGCTGGTGGCCTTCCTCTTCAGCTCTCCAAGCTCCTTGCGCTTGTGCTCCAAGCGGATAGCATTGTCCACCAGATGCTGGAACGTGGGGAAAGTGTGAGACATCAGCTGGTACTGAAGCGATCCGGCCAACCCATCCAGGAACAGCTCCTGCTTCTTCCTGTCTTCAGCAACTTCCTCAGTTGCGTAGCGAGACAACTCAATGAACTTGTCTCTGTACTCAGCCACTGACATTCCCTCCTGCTTGAGGGAAAGGAACTCCTTCTTCTTGATCTTCATGACCCCTGAAGGTATGTGGTGGCTCCGGAAGTTGGTGGTGAACTCGTCCCAGGTGATAGTGTCTGGGGCGGTGTGAGCAGCGACATACGCATCCCACCAAGCGGATGCGGACCCCTGAAGTCGTCCTGCAGCATACAGGACCTTCTCTCTGTCATTGCACTGGCAGGTAGTGAGCATCTTCAGCACTGTCTTCAGCCAATCCTCAGCAGCATGAGTGAACACTGGGGGGTGGTGACTCATGAACTCCCGGTGCTTGTTGCGAGGCGCTGGCTGCTGCACCGGTGGGTTGTTGGCTTGAGCTTGCAGATTCGCCACAGTGTTGGTCAGGTTCTGGAGGAGTTGAGTCTGCGTCTCGATGAATTGCTGCATGGCGGGATCCATCTGCGCTTGCCGGGGTGCCCTGCCTTGTCGATTCACTGCTGGTTGATCAACTCCGGATCCTGACCTGGTTTTCACCATCTGAGTGTTAGGGACTTCACTTTAGGTGATTGTGCCAAGAGTTAAACCTAGAAAGATAAGAAAACAAAGATATTCAGCTTTAGACAGATTCTGTTGGTTCCAAACAATCAGGTATAACTCTCAGCGTGGATAACCAAAAATTATGAACCTTTAACCAGTACTAGGTAATGAAATTACGGAACTTCTCCAACTGGAATCACCTCAATCGGAGTTCTGTAACTCTGGTTATCAATTAAACAAGTCAGATAGGTCAGCAGTGTTTAACAGATTCGAGGGGCTCCAATGTTTCAGGCATATCTCTCTGACTATACATCCTAAAATTCTGAATTTTGTACAGAAAATCAGTCACGAAATTTCTGAACTTCTTCAATTGGATTTACTGCAATCGGGGTTCTGTAGCCCGAGATAAAATTAAAACAGTGCAGCTGACTCAGAGAGCTGCGCGAACAGATTTGAAGCTTTTGTATTAAGAGTAAGCTTTAAAGGAACACAAAGATTATGATAGATAAATTGATTGAGATAGAAGGTTGACCCCCACAAACTTACTACTAAACCAATGTCATTGTGGTCATCACTCCACAACACATTGCACTCAAACAAAATCCAGCTCAAACATTTAACACAAAACCAAGCATTCAACCACACTCCTAAACTAAGCACACTTTAACCGATCGTCTACTAGCGATTACAAAAGACCCTATTCTTAACTTAAGCCTAAGGACTATCTTCTTCTGGCATGGCATCCGTGCGGGCGTCGGGGGAGTCGTAGCGTGGCCTCTTGGGTGACGGAGAGGTACATGCTTCTGCAGCGTCATGAACCACTGGCTGCTCTCTGTTCTGCAGTGCAGCTTCCAAGGCACGCTTCTGCAACTCCAGAGTGAAGATCTGCTGTTGTGCCGCGTACAGAGTGTTGTTGGTGTCATCCAACGTAGTATTAACAGCAGCTAGCAGTCCCCGGACGTTGTTCAGCGTTCCTTCATATGCTGGAGCTGGAGCGATGTAGGTTTTGGCTTCCCCACTTGCTCTGAAAGGTGTGTACCTGCAGTGGGTATCCTCCAACCTGTCACGCTCTTTGTGGGAGAGCACATAGAGTGCCCTCCGAGCTGCTTCCGCGATGCCAGCGTCCATAGTGGTCCTGTGAGCCACATCATGATGCTTGGAGATCTCCTTCACTCCCTGGAATGGAGCATACTCCTCCAGGATAGCAGCAACCTCCCAGTGGGGCTCGAACCATGGGTGAGTCCACAGCTCACAGTGGTAAGCAGGGGCCTTATCATAGCCCAAGCGAAGTACCATAGCTCGCAGGTGGTCAGCCATGGGAATGCCCACTCCATCAACCCTGTACTGGTACACCTCCCAGATCACTTCCTCAGCTGCTTCATCTTCTGCTGGGCCTTGTTGTTCAGCTTGCTCTTGCACTCCTTCTGAGTTCACCTCCTCTGGATCCTCCTCATCATCTGACACAATGATGAGGACAGGGGCGGCTACTGGTGCAGCTTCCATCTCGATCTCCTCATCCGTGTCTCCGTCATGGAAGTCGTTGTACTCTTCCTGCGGAGCATACTGGTGGGTAGCACCAGCGTGTGAAGTCTTCAAACGGCGAACCATCTGTAAGTGCAGTGTAAAGTGGAATAGATGGTAAGACAAGAGGGGTGAGAGAAAAAAGCAAGCACAAGGTAAAGAATCAAGATTAACTCAAGGATGAGACAAAAGCAAGAGTATAAGATTATTAGAAACAAAGCAAACATGTGATGAGAAAGGCTTCTATGATTATAAAATCCTTAAATTCGACCATTTCTATCTAGGCTCTGTCACACCCAGTTTTAAAGGCAAAACCGAATGCATAGATCACGTGTGCGCCAGGATCAAGTTACACACACGCAATGACATTGTGAATACCAAAATCAGTGCCACACGAATAAAGAGTTATTACATGACCAAAGTCTTAAACGAAACATAAATAACGAGTTCTCGCAGCGGATAAAGATGTCTCCACAGGCAGCTGACTGAAGACACACACACCTAGAACTCCTGGAAGTCACCGGGGTAGTCTTCAAATCTCTCCCAGTCTGAGCAGCAATCCGAGTATTGTAGATACAAGAAAATAGACAAGCATGAGCACGTGCCGTACTCAGCAAGGGGAAAACAACATAACATGCACAGCCATATGGTGTTTGGCTAGGGTTCATGCAGTTTAGCATTTTAGTTGGTCAAGTTTTATTAGCAGCATATTTACTAAAGTGTGTAAGTTTATACCAACCCACAATTAATAAAACATAAGCATCATAAAGATAGAACAACGATTTAACATTTAAGTTCCATAACTTAGTAATGTGAGTGTCCAGGCCGCTCTTGACCGTGAGCACGGCTAATCGATTAGTTTTACACTCTGCAGAGGTTGTACACTTTCATCACAAGCAGCGTAAAAGCTCCGAAGAACTTTGAACCCAACCATGCGGTGTTTGCAAGGCACCATACCACACTACCGAGGTGTGGTTGCATAGGGATGCTACATGGCCTTTACAAAGGTTCCCTAGCAAGTTATGACCCACAAGGTCCGGATCAGTTAGCAAGGTATAAAGTCCCCTAGCAGGTCGATACCCCACCATAAAAAGAATAACTCACCCAGCCCCCTGCTAGAGCGAGTCTATACCCCGCAGTACCGCCGATCCCTTGTCCTTATCAGGTAAGATCACCCCAAGCTAAAGTTCCTAATTACTAAGCCAAGACCATTGCTCGTTAGTTCTTGTGGTTGTACTGTTTTCCTGGGTGGTTCTCCATGTTCCGGTTAACATAGCAAAAGTGATATTGTAAATAAAATAGCATAAAGCAGAACATAGAACATACAAGTATCCAAGTTGATTAATACCATCCCAGTTAAGCATGCTAAGCCATAGCTACCATCAAGTTTAATTCAATAACCCGGTTACAAGGCAAAGGTCATAAAGACTAGGCAAGATCCTTAGTAGGTTCCCGTCAAAGTTAATGCAAGCAAAAGTAAATACAATGAATTGAATGCATGTTATATAGGACAAGTGGGTATGCATCAAGGGAGACTTGCCTTCAACAAGACTCTGCTGCTCAAACTCTGGCGCGTCTTGATCTTCAAAGCCTTCGAACGCTTCACTCTCTACGCTCCACAACATTCACATACAAGCATACAACAAGAATAAATGAGAAACAATCATCAAACAGTACTAACAGAATAAAATAGAGGCATAAAACTAATCTACGCTTCGAGACGATCACGTGGACATAAAGAACGCTAAAAACGGAGCTAAAATGACCAAGATATGCACTAACGAAGATACAGGGACTAATCTGTAAAGAAAACTAATGATTCTGGTCTTAAACGTAACGAAAGGACCTAACTGTAAAGAAACTCACTACTGCGGGAGGACCTATTTGTAAATCTGAGAAGCTCAGGGGTTTCTTTGCAAAAAGGCGAGGACCAAGCCGGTTTGACCGGTATTGACTCGGGTTGGATCTAATCCAGCCCGTTGGATCTTGATCCAACGGCCGGCGGCGGCTGCTGCTGCGCAAGCGGTGGCGGTCAGATTGATCAGGACCGTCAGATCTTGATCTGACAGCTGCGGACGCATGCGAGCGCCCGGCCGGCGGCGAGCGGCGGCGGACGGCGGCGAACTCGCCGGTGCGGCACGGGATCGAGCTAGGGGGCTCGGTTTCGCGCGCGGGTCACACCGGGATGAAGCGCGCGAGGCGGCGAACTCATCTAGGGCGGCGCGGTCAGCTAGGACGCGGCGGAGACGGCGCGCGGCACGGCGAGGCGGAGCGGTGCGGCGGCGCAACTCCGGCGAGCCCTCCTCGGCGACTCGATGCACGGGGACGACAACAAGCGGCACCAGGGAGCTTCTCACCTCCTTGCGCAGCTCCGGGACGGCTTCTCAACGGCGGAGCGGCAACGGCGGCGGAGAACAGCGGCGGCGGCGTTCTAGGGTTCCGGCGGGCTCGGGCGGGGGTGCTCAGGGGCGGCTAGGGTTTTGGCTAGCCCGGCCAGGGGCGGCGGCTGCCTTAAATAGGCCAGGGGCTCGGCCTTGGCGTGCGGGCCAAGACGTGGAGGCGGCGCGGGACGCGGTCGGGTGCGGCCGAGACTCGAGCTCGAGTCCGGCTCGGGGACGAGCGCGAGGAGGGGGATGACAGGTGGGGTCACCTTGTCAGCGGCTGCGGGCGCGGGAGAGGGAGAGGGAGCGGTGGGCTGGCGGCGTTCGCTGGGCCGGCTGGGCCGAGCTGCGGTGTTGGGCTGTAGCGGGGAAAGGTGGAGCGGGCTGCGGCGCAAACGAACCAGGCCGAAGAGAAGGAGGGGCGCCGACAGACTTTGGCTGGCTGGGCTCGAAGCCGAACTGGGCTGAAAGGAAGGGAGGGTTAGGGTAGAGGTTTATCTATTTAGAAAAGGCACAAAACAAATGAATTCAAATTAGAATTTGAATTCAAACAATCAAAGACAATGCACCAGCATGAATGCAACAATAAATTCCTATAGTTCATTTATTTTATTTTAGAAAATCTTAAATGCCTAAAAGAAATTAAATGCAACCCTATGATCCTTAGGAGCATAAATAAAGGTTTCTAACAAATTTTATTCAAAGCTCAAATTTGTAAAATTAGGGTGTTACAATTAGTGTGCCTAGTGGCGGGTTAGTTCCATAATCAAATCCAAACCAAAGTGTAATGAACATGTTTGGTGTACCAAAATACACCGTCAACATCTCCCCCACGCTTAGATCTTGCTCGTCCTCGAGCAAGTGCTCGTAAAAGAACTTTGTCCAAGGTGTTGAAATCGTGCTCCGCTTATTCTTTCTTCACAAGTTAGTCAATCTTTTATCTTTAATACAATAAACATAAAGCAATGATCATCATACATAAACATGGGCGTTTAGAATTTTTACCACATCAAGATTTACCCCACAACTCAAACTCTTCACTCGAGGTCTTCAATTTCAGCCATGCTTACTTCTTTGCTTCCATTGGAGGGTTTTCATGAATTTTCAAAAATAAAATTCCTGCAACAAGTATTAGACAAAAACCTTTCTCCAAGTTCTCACATGTCGCTCATATGAGGTGGCTATCCTAAACAATTTTTATAAAACTCTCACCTCCCATAAGTCTCTCATATAACATGTAAAGTGGAGCTATAGGTATGGCTAGCACAATCAACACAAGTATTGTCAAGCTAAGAACTTCCTCTAATGGTTGTTTACCTTTCAAAGCCAATGATCATGAGAATTAAACCATATGTGGGGATATCAAGGATAAGAAGATATAGAATGGTGGACATGTGCAAGGGCAAAAGAAAATAAGACTACGAGGCACCGATGACGTCCTCGTTGTCGGATTGCACATGGTTGGAAAAAGAGTGGAAGTTTCGTCTCTCAACAACGTGACATCCTTCCTTGCACTTTATTTACTTGATTCATCCACTTCATATCTTTCTTGCCATTCCTCTTCCTTTCTTTTTCTTCTTTTTTTTCTCTTTCATTCTCTCTTCTTTTTTTTCCATACACATATTTTTCTCTTTACTTTTCCTTCTCTTGACATCTTTATCTCTCTTTTCAAAGCTCTCAACTCATCTCTTTCTTGCATAAACACAATCTGAATTTTAAAATAAAACTATGCTAGAGACGAGACAAAACTTCGAAAATAGGTTGTGTTCAAGGAATATGATGTACAAAAGAGATATAAAGGTTTAGGTATGGAATTCGGCGATGTACGGGACTTCTGATGTAAAAGTCACGTTACCGAATGCATGACGAGGCTAGCAATAAAAGATAAGCACAAGGACATGATCATTGCTTGAAATTAAAACTTCCAAGAGAGAAGGATCCTAGCCCAACTCATTATGCTAATCACACTTATGGTGGAGCGAAAATTAAATTAGGCTTTGTATAGGATTTTTCTTAAACTCTCAACTTGGAAAAAGAGAATTTGCTAACCTTTATTACAAGGGTTTTCAATAATTTTCAGAATTGAACTCCTCCAAATTTTAGCATCGAACATAGCACAACCAAAATATAAAGCTCTAGATCAAAGCATGATGCGGGTACTATTAGAGGTAGAAACTCCACTAAGCACCACGGTAAATGTTTCAAACCAAATACTTATGTTTATTTATCAAAAATTAAAGACGAACAAACGAGTAAAGTAAGAAAAGCATCACAAGAGACAAAAATTTAAATGACTCTTTTTATTTGATTTTCTTGACACGAACACTAACTTTAAGACACTTTAAACTTTCAAAAATTTAAAAGCACACTCCTAAAACTTAAGACTCTTAGACTCTCACACTCTCGCGAAAACTAAACCGAACCAAAACTAATCTTAAAGCAAAAGGCTAGCTAGCTAGCTCTCCCCCACGCTAAAATCATACGACGTCCTCGTCGTATCTTACAAAAAACCTAAGGGGGAAAACTCTATCTAATGGTACTTCCCGCAGCTATTGCACCACTTGCCCTTCATGTTCCCCACCATGCCGAATAACTTCCGCACGTTGCGATTCAGAAACTTATAGTTGTCTTCGACCACGCGTTCCAAATCTTCCATGCGCTGCCTCATCGCCTCCATGGCCTGGAAACACTCGTCGACCGATGCGTAGAGCTCCGAGATGGCGTGACGGCAAGCCGCACAACACATCAGATGCATCCCGAAAGGGTCGTCATCGCCAGGGTCTCCGCCGTCGTCGTTGCCGCCGTCGTCGCCATCGTCGCCGCCATCGTCGTTACCGCCGCCGTTGGGGCCTTCGGGAGTCTTCTCCCTGGGCACCTCTTCCAAATAATACAAATCATTATCATCTCTTCCGGCGGCCGCCCACGAGCTCGGGCTACGATCATCGGAATAGTCACTCCTCCCATAGTCTTTAGGCTCGGGCGACACCTCCTTGTAATCTTTCCTCTTCATGCCTCGGATGCGCGCCGACCTTCGAACGGGAGTAGGGACCTTCTCCTCCTTGACGAGGTGGCGAGATGCGATTGCTCCGGTCGGGACACGCCCTCCGCAACGGATGCGGGCGGTCCTCTTGATCTCCACGGGTAGCTTGAGCTCGCATCGCTTCGCCTCCTCCATCAATGGCTTCTTGGCGCCTAGCTTCAACTCTACGCTCTTCGGGGACGTCATGGCTGCAGCGTGGGTGCAAGAGAATGCGAGATGGGATGGATTCCCGAGCTCCCATCTCGGCCAATTAAATAGTCTGAAAAGGAATACTCTAGAAACCGCATTTTCCTTTTTCAAACTTCCCTTAAAATTTTCTGACCAAAGAAGGAAGTCGAAAAGCCGCGTCCCAGGGAAAACCGGGGGCGAACCGCCGCCCGGGCCCCCTGGGCCGGTCGGACCGGGCCGGCCGGCCTGCCTCGGTTCGCGGGCCGGTTCGGTCCAGTTTTCCGTGTACCCCTTTTATTTCGCATTTTCAGCCCATGAGAAAAAGATGGCTCGGTAAAACTTCGCGAGAAACTCCAGAAAAATAAAAGAAAAACTATTTACAAAATCCACACCTTGTTTTACGTCCTAGGCTAGATGTTCGGGCTCTTCTTCCATGGTGAAGACATCAATATGGTGAAGAGGCACAACGTCGGGTTCATAGTAAACCTTAAGCCGTTGACCATTCACCATGAATTGATCACCTTTCACATCCATGATGGTTACCGCTCCATTGGAGAGCACCGAATGAACAATGTAAGGTCCATCCCACTTGCTTTGCAATTTCCCCTTTCCGAAGGTTTTAAACCTCGAATTGTAGAGGAGGACCTTATCTCCTTCTTTGAATTCCTTTTTCTTCAACCTTTTGTCATACCACCTTTTAATCCTCTCTTTCTATATGCTCGCATTTTCATATGCTTTCAACCTCATCTCCTCTAGCTTGCTTATTTGGATTCTTCGCTTTACCACCGCGGCATCAAGATCGAGGTTCATCTCTTTGATCGCCCAATAGGCTTTATGTTCCAACTCAACCGGAAGGTGGCAAGCTTTGCCATAGACGAATTGATAAGGGGTCATACCTATCGGTGTCTTGAACGCCGTTCGATACGCCCACAAAGCTCCGTCTAATTTCTTTGACCAATTTTGCCTCCCTTCTCTATGGTTTTGTTGAGGATGCTCTTTAATTGCCTATTCGATGTTTCCGCTTGTCCGTTGGTTTGTGGGTGATAGGCCGTAGAGATCCTATGTTCAATTCCTAACTTGGACAAGCACTTTTTGAAATTCTTCCCGGTGAAGTGAGTTCCTCCATCACTTATCAAGATTCTCAGAGTACCGAAGCGAGGGAAAATCACGCTCTTGATCATTGCAATGGACTCCTCCGTGGAAGCTTTACGACATGGCATGGCCTCTACCCACTTGGACACATAATCAACCATGACTAGGATATGCTCAAATCCATGTGAGTTTTTGAAAGGCCCCATGAAGTCTATCCCCCACACATCGTCTAGTGTCGGGTTAGTTCCATAATCAAATCCAAACCAAAGTGTAATGAACATGTTTGGTGTACCAAAATACACCGTCAACACTCATTAAGAGTTTTACTAGCGTAGTATACGGCGTGAACTCGACCTTCCTTTCTTTGACCTAAAACCGCCCCTACGGCGTAGTCACCTTCATCGCACATGATCTCGAAAGGTTGGCTCCAATCCGGAGGTTGAATAATGGGAGCACTCACCAAAGCACTTTTCAAGGTCCGGAATGCCGCCAAGCACTTCTCATCAAAGTCAAAAGCCACATCCTTTTGAAGGAGTTGTGTTAAAGGCTTAGTGATCTTTGAGAAGTCCTTAATAAATCTTCTATAGAATCCGGCATGGCCTAGAAAGCTCCTCAAGGACTTAACATCCGTTGGAGGTGGGAGTTGCTCAACCGTCTCCACTTTAGCTTTGTCCACTTCAATTACCCTCTCGGATATAACATGTCTGAGCACTATGCCTTGCTTTACCATGAAGTGGCACTTATCCCAATTTAGCACTAAGTCCACTTCCGCACACCTCGTGAGAACCTTATCTAAGTTTGCCAAGCAATCCATGAATGTTTTCCCATAAATGGAAATATCATCCATGAATGCCTCGACAATTTCCTCGATGAATTCCGAGAACACCGCCATCCTGCAACGTTGAAAAGAGGCCAGAGCGTTGCATAGACTGAAGGGCATCTTTCTATACCCAAACGTTCCATAAGGGCAAGTAAATGTTGTCTTGTGTTGATCATCCGGGTGAATAGGAATTTGCATAAACCCCGAGTACCCTTCGAGAAAGCAAAAATAAGCGTGGTTTGCTAATCTCTCGAGCATCTCATCAATGAACGGTAAGGGGAAGTGATCTTTCTTCGTTGCTTTGTTTAGCTTTTGATAATCGATACACATCTGCCATCCGGTCACAGTTCCTTGCGGTATTAACTCATTCTTCTCATTCTTCACCACGGTTAAACCTCCTTTCTTCGGCACACAATGTACCGGGCTCACCCACTCGCTATACGGTACCGGGTAGATGATTCCGGCATCAAGGAGCTTGATAACTTCCTTCTTTACTACCTCTCGCATGGCATGAGTTAGCCTCCTTTGATGGTCCACTATGGGCTTACATTGGTCTTCCATAGGTATATGATGAATGCAAAAGGCTGGGCTAAGTCCTTTGAGATCATTGATTGAATATCCAGTCACCTTCCTATGCTTTTTCAATAAATTCAGCAACTTCTCATTTTCTTCAGGACTCAATTCGTCACTCACAATGACTGGATAAGTCTTGTCTGGGCCCAAAAATTCGTACTTTAATCCTTTGGGCAAAGGTTTGAGATCCACCTCGGGCACTTGTGGCTCTTCGGGTTTAATGTCTCCTATGTCTTCGAATTTTTCTTCCTCCACACTTCCATCTTGTGGTTCTAATCCCTTCGTTGCTTCGTCTAGTTCCTCGTCTTGTTGATCATTAGATTGATTCTCCATCGCTCTTTGCAGCAGGCCTCTAAGGGTTTCAACAAAACAAAGACTACCTACCTCCTCTACTTCTTCATCTTCGGGAGGAAAAGGTGAAAGATGATTAGAAACGCGAAGAAAATTATATGTGTACTTCTTCCCATTAAGATTTATAGTTACTTTGCCTTCTCCGGCATCCAATACGGCATCAACCAACTTAAGAAAAGGCCTACCTAGGATTATGTGATCATGATTACTATGGTAAGCATCTATAACAAAGAAATCGGTTGGTATGCACTTTCCAGAGATGATTACATTAATGTTGCAAGCAATACCTAGAGGTTTAGTAGTTCTACCATCTCCCATAATTAACTTTGTTGAAGTTGGAGCTAACTCTAGGTTGTGGTCTTGAACTTTATCGTAAATTTTGGAGGATAGGACACTTACTTGGGCTCCGATGTCGCATAAGGCTTTGCATTGAACTCCGTTGATCTCGCAACTCAAGTGTGGTGTCATCTTCTCCTCTTGGTCGGATCCTATTGCGTAAACTTCAGCGAGGCGAGCGTATGGTGATGCTTCGGGCTTGATCCCCATGATTCTTTTCACCTCGGCTATGTGTTCCGGATCCACTTCATCATCACTAAAGAGCTTTCGAAAAATCTCACCGGTGGTTTTGAGATCGTATGAATCTTCCGCTTGCTTTTTCGGTGGGAAATCCACTTCCAATGCTCTCGCCATCCCCTTTTGGTTAGGGAACGGTCTTCTCTTGTCGAATACTTCTCCGTAATCGATTGGAACCCAATCCATATGCTCGAACTCCCTTAATGGCTTCGCGCTTGACATACTCCTTTTGTTTATTTCATTTGACTTGGCGAAGTCAACGCTTGGGGTAGTTCTTGTCTTGATGTGCACTTCTTCAAGCTTTTCCGGGATTGGCTCCTCTTTCTTGTTTTCCGGGGTTGCCTTTTTGTAAATTTCAGCGCATGTCTTCATCCTCGAATTGTGTTCCGGCTCTCCCGAAAGTCTTGTTTCCCAATCTCTTCGCATGGCCACCGCTTTGCTAATCTTTTGTAAAAGTTGAGCGGCTTCCATGAGTGTTTTCTCCATGAGATCCCCACCTGCACACATTTGAACATGTTCCATGCAACTAGGGGTTAGGGAAAAGAAAAATGTATGCAAGAGTACGTCACCGGAGAAGCCGAGTCTTGGCCCTTGTTCAATCAACTCATTAAATATATTCCAAGCTTGGTCTATCCCTTCCTCTTCTCCTTGCGTGAAGGTGATCACTTGTCTCCTTAGGTGTTGAACCTTGCTTATTGGAAAAAACTTCTCGCAAAATTTCTTCATCAACTTGTTCCAATTGCCTTCAACCTCAAAGGACGCAAACAAGTACCACGTCTTTGCTTCGCTGGCAAGTGAATAGGGAAAGAGGTTCCACTTGAACCATTCGTCGGGAACTCCTTCTTGATGCACCGTGTTACATAGCGTCGTGAAATGCCTTATGTGTCTATATGGGTTCTCCGTGTCCATCCCTTCAAATGGGGTTGCCGCCGCCATCACAATGATCCTAGCTTTGATTTCGTACTTGGTCGCTTCGAGCTTCGAATCCGACTCTTGTACCTTTATGTCTTCACACTGAGGACTAGCGTAATCCCTTAGCGATTTCTCTGGTTCTTCCACGGGGTGGTTGACGAACGCCATCTAGACAACAAAATAAAAACAAAAACAAAAAAAACAAAGTGGTTTTCTAGGTAATAGGGGTTAGATGTTAGCAAATAAACAATAAAAAAACCTAAAACAAAATTAGATGCAAAACCAAACGATGTAAACTAGCTTGCTCCCCGACAACGGCGCCAGAAAAAGGGGCTTGTTGATGGATAAAACTCGTATCCACCTACGATCCGCAAGCGTACGGACCTACACCTTTTTCACCACAGGGATTCCCTAGGTTCTTATCAATCCGCGGAGCAAGGAGATTACAAGCGTTTGATCTCTATCACCACTACTAACTTACCCAAAACCTCATCTACGGTTAATCTAGAGAACTACTATGCTACACTAGAGAGAACGATTAAACCAACAAGATATATAAAAGACACTTGCCCAAGGGTCTACGATACTTGAACATGCAACCGCTTAAGATATGAAAACCGATCTAATCTATCGGGGGTTGTGACCACGGTTTCGCCCTTTCCCTCCCCCCGTACCGTCACTACGCGGAGGTATTCGTGACTAGACCTATGATGGACACAACGTATTGAATGGTTCCAAGGGAGCATTGAGATCTTTACTCCCTACACGGCATGGTAGCTAACCTTAAACAATAAAGCCTCTTCAACACTAGATGATAGATAGATAACCATACAAAGTAGCGATTACATCTCAAGATCGATTACAACCCATGGACAAATGAGAAGATTACCCCATCAAGGTGTTAGGCATAGCACCGTTGATCATGGTGACGCTTCTGACGGTGTATTTTGGTACACCAAACATGTTCATTACACTTTGGTTTGGATTTGATTATAGAACTAACCCGCCACTAGGCACACTAATCATATAACAAGTTCATCTTCGTGTGTGCGTTTGGAAGTGTTATGTTTATGTAGGAAAACATGGACATAAAGAACGGATTCACAACACGTTCAAAGGAGCAATTAAGGAGTTTTGTTCGTGTTTATGAGCTTGATGAAATCACTTCCAATGGTGGAAAGGACCGAAGTGTTACAAAGGAACATCCCCGAGGATTGAAGCGTAAAAGACCGGACTTCATGCAAGGAGAACCTCCATCTTGGACGTGAGGATGACATCGTCAAAATAGTGCAAATGGAGGGGGCAAAGTGCATAAATACATGAGGACCCACAGGAGCGAAGGGATGACCGAACCGGGCCGGGATGGGCCTGGGCCGGTCGGCCCAAGCCGGCCGGCCTGGCCCACTCCGGGGGTCGGTTCGGCCTCCCTTTTCTTGCACCCGAAGATCCTTCAACCCTAAGTTCGTGGAGGCGCCGCCATACACAAGACAGAGAGCCATTTGCACTGAGAGGCCATCCACAAGCTAGAGAGAGAGGAGGGAGATCGTTCGGGAGAAGGATCGCTCAACTCGAAGGAAGCACCCACAAGTGGAGAAGAAGGAAGACACCGTCGGACGCGTCACCATGATCAATGGTGCCATGTCTAGCACCTTGATGGGGTAATCTTCTCATTTGTCTATGGGTTGTAATCGAACTTGAAGATGTAATTGCTACCTTGTTCGTTTATCTATCTATCATCTAGTGTTGAAGAAGCTTTGATGTTTAAGGTTAGCTACCATGACGTAAAGGGAGTAAGATCTCAATGCTCCCTTGGATCCATTCAATACGCCGTGTCCATCATAGGTCTAGTCACGAATACCTCCGCGTAGTGACAGTACGGGGGGAGGGAAAGGGCGAAACCGTGGTCACAACCCCCGATAGATTAGATCGGTTTTCATGTTTTAAGCGGTTGCATGTTCAAGTATCGTAGACCCTTGGGCAAGTGTCTTTTACATATCTTGTTGGTTTAATCGTTCTCTCTAGTGTAGCGTAGTTGTTTTCTAGTTTAACCGTAGATTAGGGTTTGGGTAAGTTAGTAACTAGAGGTAGATCAAACGCGTGTAATCCCCTTGCTCCGCGGATTGATAAGAACCTAGGGAATCCCCGTGGTGAAAAAGGTGTAGGTCCGTACGCTTGCGGATCGTAGGTGGATACGAGTTTTATCCGTCAACAAGCCCCTTTTTCTGGCGCTGTTGCCGGGGAGCAAGCCAGTTTACATCATTTGGTTTTGCATCTAACTTTTTTTTATATTAAGTTTATCATTTATTTGCTAATATCTAACCCCTATTACCTAGAAAACCACTTTGCTTTGTTTTGTTTTTGTTTTTATTTTGTTGTCTAGATGGCGTTCATCAACCACCCCGTGGAAGAACCGGAGAAATCGCTAAGGGATTACGCTGGTCCTCGATGTGAAGACATAAAAGTACAAGAGTCGGATTCGAAGCTCGAAGCGACCAAGTATGAAATCAAATCCAAGATCATCGAGATGGCGGCGGCAACCCCGTTTGAAGGGATGCCTACGGAGAACCCATATAGACACATAAGGCATTTCACGACGCTATGCAACACGGTGCGTCAAGAAGGAGTTCCCGATGAATGGTTCAAATGGAATATCTTTCCCTACTCACTTGCCGGTGAAGCAAAGACGTGGTACTCGTTTGCGTCCTTTGAAGTTGAAGGCAATTGGAACAAGTTGACAAAGAAGTTTTGCGAGAAGTTTTTTCCAATTAGCAAAGTTCAACATCTAAGGAGGGAAGTGATCACTTTCATGCAAGGAGAAGAGGAAGGGATAGTCCAAGCTTGGAATAGATTCAATGAGTTGATTGAACAAGGACCAAGACTCGGCTTCTCCGGTGATGTACTCTTGCATACATTTTTCATTTCCCTAACCCCTAGTTGCATGCAACACGTTCAAATATGTGCAGGTGGGGATCTCATGGAGAAAACACTCACGGAAGCCGCTAAACTTTTACAAAAGATTAGCAAAGCGGCGGCCATGCGAAGAGATTGGGAAATAAGACTTGCGGGAGAGCCGGAACACAATTCAAGGATGAAGACGTGTCCTGAAATTTCTAAAGAGGCAACCCCGGAAGTCAAGAAAGAGGAGCCAATCCCGGAAAAGCTTGAAGAAGTGCACATCAAGTCAAGAACTACCCCGAGCGTTGACTTCGCCGAATCAAATGAAACAAACAAGAGGAGTATGTCAAGCGCAAAGCCATTAAGGGAGTTCGAACATATGGATTGGGTTCCAATCGATTATGCAGAGGTATTCGACAAGAGAAGACCATTCCCTAACCACAAGGGGATGGCAAGAGCGTTGGAAGCGGATTTCCCACTGGAAAAGCAAGCGGAAGATTCATACGACCTTAAAACCACCGGTGAGATCTTTCAAAAGCTCATTGGTGATGATGAAGTGCATCCGGAACACATAGTCGAGGTGAAAAGAATCATGGGGATCAAGCCCAAAGCATTGCCATACGCTCGCCTCGCTGAAGTTTACGCGATAGGATCCGAAGAAGAGGAGAAGATGGCACCACACTTGAGTTGCGAGATCAATGGAGTTCAATGCAAAGCTTTATGCGACATCAGAGCCCAAGTAAGTGTCCTATCTTCTAAAATTTACGATAAAGTTCAAGACCACAACCTAGACTTAGCTCCAACATCAACAAAGTTAATTATGGGAGATGGTAGAACTATTAGACCTCTAGGTATTGCTTGCAATATTAATGTAATCATCTCTGGAAAATGCATACCAACCGATTTATTTGTTATAGATGCTTACCATAGTAATCATGATAACCTAATCCTAGGTAGGCCCTTTCTTAAGTTAGTTGATGCCGTGTTGGATGCCGGAAAAGGCAAAGTAACAATGAATCTTAATGGAAAGAAGTACACATATAATTTTCTTCGCGTTTCTAAACACCCTTCACCTTTTCCTCCCGAAGACGAAGAAGTAGAGGAGATAGATAGTCTTTGTTTTGTTGAAACCCTTAGAGACCCGCTGCAAAGAGCGATGGAGAATCAAGCTAATGATCAACTAGACGAAGAACTAGAGGAAGCAACGAAAGGATTAGAACCACAAGATGGAAGCGTGGAGGAAGAAAATTCGAGGACATAGGAGAAATTAAATCCGAAGAGCCACAAGTGCCCGAGGTGGATCTTAAACCTTTGCCCAAAGGATTAAAGTACGAATTTTTGGGCCCAGACAAGACTTATCCAGTCATCGTGAGCGACGAATTGAGTCTCGAAGAAAATGAGAAGTTGCTGAATTTATTGAAAAAGCATAGGAAGGTGATTGGATATTCGATTAATGATCTCAAAGGACTTAGCCCAGCCTTTTGCACTCATCGTATACCTATGGAAGACCAATGTAAGCCCATAGTGGACCACCAAAGGAGGCTAACTCATGCCATGCGAGAGGTAGTAAAGAAAGAGGTCATCAAGTTACTTGATGCCGGAATCATCTACCCGGTTCCGCATAGCGAATGGGTGAGCCTGGTACATTGTGTACCGAAGAAAAGAGGTTTAACCGTGGTGAAGAATGAAAAGAATAAATTAATACCGCAAAGAACCGTGATCGGGAGGCGGATGTGTATCGATTATCAAAAGCTAAACAAAGCAACGAAGAAAGATCACTTCCCCTTACCGTTCATTGATGAGATGCTCGAGAGATTAGCAAACCACGTTTATTTTTGCTTTCTCGAGGGTACTCGGGGTTCATGCAAATTCCCATTCACCCGGATGATCAACACAAAACAACGTTTACATGCCCTTATGGAACGTTTGCATATAGAAGGATGCCCTTCGGTCTATGCAACGCTCCGGCCTCTTTTCAACGTTGCATGATGGCCATATTCTCGGAATTCATCGAAGAAATTGTCGAGGTGTTCATGGATGATTTTTCAGTTTATGGGAAGACATTCGTGGATTGCTTGGCAAACTTGGATAAGGTCCTCACGAGGTGTGTAGAGGTAGACTTGGTGCTAAATTGGGAAAAGTGCCACTTCATGGTAAAGCAAGGCATAGTGCTCGGACATGTTATATCCGAGAGAGGAATCGAAGTGGACAAAGCTAAAGTGGAGACGGTTGAGCAACTCCCACCTCCAACGGATGTTAAGTCCTTGAGGAGCTTTCTAGGCCATGCCAGATTCTATAGAAGATTTATTAAGGACTTCTCAAAGATCACTAAGCCTTTAACACATCTCCTTCAAAAGGATGCGGCTTTTGACTTTGATGAGAAGTGCTTGGCGGCATTCCGGACCTTGAAAATTGCTCTGGTGAGTGCTCCCATTATTCAACCTCCGGATTGGAGCCAACCTTTTGAGATCATGTGTGATGCAAGTGACTACGCCGTAGGAGCGGTTTTGGGTCAAAGAAAGGAAGGCCGAGTTCATGCCGTTTACTACGCTAGTAAAACTCTTAGTGAGGCACAATTAAATTATGCCACTACGGAGAAAGAGTTGCTAGCGGTGGTATTTGCCTTTGAAAAATTCAGATCTTACATCGTGAACTCGAAGGTCATTGTTTACACCGATCACGCGGCCATCAAGTATCTCTTGGCTAAAAAGGATGCTAAACCACGATTGATTCGTTGGATCCTTCTTCTCCATGAGTTCGATGTTGAAATTCGTGATAAAAAGGGGGTGGAAAATGTCGTGGCTGATCATTTGTCTAGGATGAACCGTGGACAAGATGATAAAGAGCCCATAGAAGACAAGATGAGAGATGACCACCTCTATCGAGTACTCGACAAAGATACTTTGATGATCGATATCATTCGAGCAATTTGGAAGATGCCTCTTGATCACTTAGATAAAAACGCTCAAAGGAGGATAATCTATGAAAGTCGAAAATACTTTTGGGATTCACCTTACCTCTTCAAACTTGGCAATGATGGAGTTATGAGAAGATGTGTGCCAAGAGAAGAGAGGTTAGAAATTTTGAGAAAGTGCCACTCGGCGGAGTACGGTGGACACTATAGCCATTTTCGGACCCAAGCAAAAGTGTGGTCCAGCGGATTCTATTGGCCGGAGATGCATGAAGATACTAAAAGATATGTTGCGTCATGCCCCGAATGCCAAAGAACCAGGAATATTTCTCAAAGGAATTCCATGCCCTTGAAATATAATCTACAAATCGACTTATTCGATGTGTGGGGAATAGACTTCATGGGGCCCTTCAAAAACTCACATGGATTTGAGCATATCTTAGTCATGGTTGATTATGTATCCAAGTGGGTAGAGGCCATGCCATGTCGTAAAGCTTCCACAGAGGAGTCCATTGCACTGATCAAGAGCATGATTTTCCCTCGCTTCGGTACTCCGAGAATTTTGATAAGCGATGGAGGAACTCACTTCACCGGGAAGAATTTCAAAAAGTGTTTGTCCAAGTTAGGAATTGAACATAGGATTTCTACGACCTATCATCCACAAACCAACGGACAAGCGGAAACATCGAATAGGCAATTAAAGAGCATCCTCAACAAAACCATAGAGAAGGGAGGCAAGGATTGGTCAAAGAAATTAGACGGAGCTTTGTGGGCATATCGAACGGCGTTCAAGACACCGATAGGTATGACTCCTTATCAATTTGTCTATGGCAAAGCTTGTCACCTTCCGGTTGAGTTAGAGCATAAAGCCTATTGGGCAATTAAAGAGATGAACCTCGATCTAGATGCCGCGGTAGTAAAACGGAGAATCCAAATAAGCGAGCTAGAGGAGATGAGGTTAAAAGCCTATGAAAATGCGAGTATATACAAAGAGAGGATTAAAAGGTGGTATGACAAAAGATTGAAGAAAAAGGAATTCAAAGAAGGAGATAAGGTCCTCCTCTACAATTCGAGGTTTAAAACCTTCGGAAAGGGGAAATTGCAAAGCAAGTGGGACGGACCTTATATTGTTCATTCGGTGCTCTCCAATGGAGCGGTAACCATCATGGATGTGAAAGGTGATCAATTCATGGTGAATGGTCAACGGCTTAAGGTTTATTACGAACCCGATGTTGTGCCTCTTCACTATATTGATGCCTTCACCATGGAGGAAGAGCCCGAACGTCAAGCCTAGGACGTAAAACAAGGTGAGGATTTTGTAAATAGTTTTTCTTTTATTTTTCTGGAGTTTCTCGCGAAGTTTTACCGGGCCATCTTTTTCTCATGGGCTGAAAATGCAAAATAAAAGGGACACGCGAAAAACCGGACCGCACCAGCCCGCGAACCGAGGCAGGCCGGCCGGCCCGGTCCGACCGGCTTAGAGGGCCCAGGCGGCGGTTCGCCCCGGGATTCCTCTGGGACGCGCGTTTTTGACTTCCTTCTTTGGTCAGAAAAATTTAAGGGAAGTTTAAAAAAGGAAAAGGAGGTTTCTAGGGTATTCCTTCCCGGACTATTTAATTGGCCGAGATGGGAGCTCGGGAATCCATCCCAATTCGCATCCTTTTGCACCCAAGAAGCAGCCATGACGTCCCCGAAGAGCGTAGAGTTGAAGCTAGGCGCTAAGGAGCCATTGGCGGAGGAGGCGAAGCGATGCGAGCTCAAGCTACCCATGGAGATCAAGAGGACCGCCCGCATCCGTTGCGGAGGGCGTGTCCCGACCGGAGCAATCGCATCTCGCTACCCCGTCAAGGAGGAGAGGGTCTCTACTCCCGTTCGAAGGTCGGAGCGCATCCGAGGCATGAAGAGGAAGGATTACAAGGAGGTGTCGCCCGAGCCTAAAGACTACGGGGGGAGTGACTATTCCGATGATCGTAGCCCGAGCTCGTGGGCGGCCGCCGGAAGGGAAGACAATGACTTGTATTATTGGGAGGAGGTGCCCAAGGAGAAGACTCCCGAAGGCCCTAACGGCGGCGGCAACGGCAACGACGACGACGGCGGCGACGACGGCGGAGACCCTGGCGATGACGACCCTTTCGGGATGCATCCAATGTGTTGTGCGGCTTGCCGTCACTCCATCTCGGAGCTCTACGCATCGGTCGACGAGTGTTTCCAGACCATGGAGGCGATGAGGCAGCGCATGGAAGATTTGGAACGCGTGGTTGAAGACGACTATAAATTTCTGAATCGCAACGCGCGGAAGTTGTTCGGCATGGTGGGGAACATGAGGGGCAAGTGGTGCAATAGCTGCAGGAAGTACCACTAGATAGAGTTTTCCCCCTTAGGTTTTTTGTAAGATACGACGAGGACGTCGTATGGTTTTAGCGTGGGGGAGAGCTAGCTAGCTAGCCTTTTGCTTTAAGATTAGTTTTGGTTTGGTTTAGTTTTCGCGAGAGTGTGAGAGTCTTAGAGTCTTAAGTTTTAGGAGTGTGCTTTTAAAATTTTTCGAAAGTTTAAAGTGTCTTAAAGTTAGTGTTCGTGTCAAGAAAATCAAATAAAAAGAGTCATTTAAATTTTTGTCTCTTGTGATGCTTTTTTTACTTTACTTGTTTGTTCGTCTTTAATTTTTGATAAATAAGCATAAGTATTTGGTTTGAAACATTTACCGTGGTGCTTAGTGGAGTTTCTACCTCTAAAAGTACCCGCATCATGCTTTGATCTAGAACTTCATTTTGGTTGTGCTATGTTTGATGCTAAAATTTGGAGGAATTTAATTCTGAAAATTATTGAAAAACCCTTGTAATAAAGGTTAGCGAATTCTCTTTTTCCAAGTTGGGAGTTTAAGAAAAATCCTATACAAAGCCTAATTTAATTTTCGCTCCACCATAAGTGTGATTAGCATAATGAGTTGGGCTAGGATCCTTCTCTCTTGGAAGTTTTAATTTCAAGCAATGATCATGTCCTTGTACTTATCTTTTATTGCTAGCCTCGTCATGCATTCGGTAACGTGACTTTCACATCGGAAGTCCCGTACATCGCTGAATTCCATACCCAAACATTTATATCTCTTTTGTACATCGTATTCCTTGAACACAACCTATTCTCGAAGTTTCGTTTCGTCTTTAGCATAGTTTTTGTTTCAAATTCAGATTGTGTTTATGCAAGAAAGAGATGAGTTGAGAGCTTTGAAAAGAGAGATAAAGATGTCAAGAGAAAGAAAAGTAAAGAAAAAAATATGTGTATGGAAAAGAAAGAAAAGAAAGAAAGAAAAGAAAAGAAGAAAAAGAAAGAAAGAGGAATGGCAAGAAAGATATGAAGAGGATGAATCAAGTGAAAGATAAATAAAGTGCAAGGAAGGATGTCACGTTGTTGAGAGACGAAACTTCCACTCTTTTTCCAACCATGTGCAATCCGACAACGAGGACGTCATCGGTGCCTCGTAGTCTTATTTTCTTTTGCCTTTGCACATGTCCACCATTCTATATCTTCTTATCCTTGATATCCCCACATATGGTTTAATTCTCATGATCATTGGCTTTGAAAGGTAGACAACCATTAGAGGAAGTTCTTAGCTTGACAATACTTGTGTTGATTATACTAGCCATACCTATAGCTCCACTTTACATGTTATATGAGAGACTTATGGGAGGTGAGAGTTTTATGAAAATTGTTTTGGATAGCCACTTCATATGAGCGACATGTGAGAGCTTGGAGAAAGGTTTTTGTCTAATACTTGTTGCAGGAATTTTATCTTTTGAAAAATCATGAAAACCCTCCAATGGAAGCAAAGAAGTAAGCATGGCTGAAATTGAAGACCTCGAGTGAAGAGTTTGAGTTGTGAGGTAAATCTTGATTTGGTAAAAATTCTAAACGCCCATGTTTATGTTTGATGATCATTACTTTATGTTTATTGTATTAAAGATAAAAGATTGACTAACTTGTGAAGAAAGAATTAGTGGAGCACGATTTCAACGCATTAGACAAAAGATCTTTTACGAGTACTTGCTCGAGGACGAGCAAGATCTAAGCGTGGGGGAGATGTTGACGGTGTATTTTGGTACACCAAACATGTTCATTACACTTTGGTTTGGATTTGATTATAGAACTAACCCGCCACTAGGCACACTAATCATATAACAAGTTCATCTTCGTGTGTGCATTTGGAAGTGTTATGTTTATGTAGGAAAACATGGACATAAAGAACGGATTCACAACATGTTCAAAGGAGCAATTAAGGAGTCTTGTTCGTGTTTATGAGCTTGATGAAATCACTTCCAATGGTGGAAAGGACCGAAGTGTTACAAAGGAACATCCCCGAGGATTGAAGCGTAAAAGACCGGACTTCATGCAAGGAGAACCTCCATCTTGGACGCGAGGATGACATCGTCAAAATAGTGCAAATGGAGGGGGCAAAGTGCATAAATACATGAGGACCCACGGGAGCGAAGGGGCGACCGAACCGAGCCGGGATGGGCCTGGGCCGGTCGGCCCAAGCCGGCCGGCCTGGCCCACTCCGGGGGTCGGTTCGGCCTCCCTTTTCTTGCACCCGAAGATCCTTCAACCCTAAGTTCGTGGAGGCGCCGTCATACGCAAGACAGAGAGCCATTCGCACTGAGAGGCCATCCACAAGCTAGAGAGAGAGGAGGGAGATCGTTCGGGAGAAGGATCGCTCAACTCGAAGGAAGCACCCACAAGTGGAGAAGAAGGAAGACACCGTCGGACGCGTCACCATGATCAACGGTGCCATGTCTAGCACCTTGGTGGGGTAATCTTCTCATTTGTCCATGGGTTGTAATCGAACTTGAAGATGTAATCGCTACCTTGTTCGTTTATCTATCTATCATCTAGTGTTGAAGAAGCTTTGATGTTTAAGGTTAGCTACCATGCCGTAAAGGGAGTAAGATCTCAATGCTCCCTTGGATCCATTCAATACGCCGTGTCCATCATAGGTCTAGTCACGAATACCTCCGCGTATTGATAGTACGGGGGGAGGGAAAGGGCGAAACCGTGGTCACAACCCCCGATAGATTAGATCGGTTTTCATGTTTTAAGCGGTTGCATGTTCAAGTATCGTAGACCCTTGGGCAAGTGTCTTTTACATATCTTATTGGTTTAATCGTTCTCTCTAGTGTAGCGTAGTTGTTATTAGGGTTTGGGTAAGTTAGTAACTAGAGGTAGATCAAACGCGTGTAATCCCCTTGCTCCGCGGATTGATAAGAACCTAGGGAATCCCCGTGGTGAAAAAGGTGTAGGTCCATACGCTTGCGGATCGTAGGTGGATGCGAGTTTTATCCGTCAACACCCATTTCGGCCCAGTTCGGTCGCCCCTTCACGCACGTGGGTCCTCTTGTCATTATGCACTTTGCCCCTCCATTTGCACCATTTTGACGATGTCATCCTCGCGTCCAAGATGGAGGGTCTTCTCGCATGAAGTTCGGTCTTTTATGCTTTAATCCTCGGGGCTGTTCCTTTGTAACACTTTGGTCTTTGCCACCTTTGGGAGTGATTTCATCATGCTCTCGAACACGAACGGGACTCCTCAATTGCTCCTTTGAACTTGGTGTGACTCCGTCCTTTATGTCAATGTTTTCCTGCAAAAACATAACACTTCCAAATGCACATACAAAGATGAACTTGTTATATCATTAGTGTGCCTAGTGGCGGGTTAGTTCCATAATCAAATCCAAACCAAAGTGTAATGAACATGTTTGGTGTACCAAAATACACCGTCAACAGACACAAATCAAATGGCTAGAAGACAAGTTGACTGCAACTGAACTTGATGCCAATTTTTGGCCTACCCCAGATGCTGCGAGGGATAGATTTGCATTAGTCTGTGGCCTCATTGCTCGGGAGAGGGTGTCAATCAACAAGGCGGTTGATGATCTCTCACCAATTGAGAAGGAACATATGTTCGCAGTTTTAGAGGAAAAGCTAGATTACCCAGCCAATCTGGAAGAATCTGTTCGCAAGAAGGCAGTTAAGGCAGCTATATCAGAGATTGGAACCTTGCAATGGCGGTTCAAGGCCCATTTAAGAAAAAAATATGTGAGCGAAGAGTAGACTCCCTTTGTGAAGCATGCCTTTTTGCAGAAACAAGACTGGGACATGTTTGTGCAGGAAACCAATTCTCCTTCATTTCAGCAATTGAGCTAGGAGATGAAACAAAAGAGAGCATTTCATAATAAGCCACACAAGATGGGCAGAAAAGGTTATCGTGGTAAAAAGGAAAGGGTGGGAGGCAGGGTTCCCCAAACCAGTGGGAACCGGGCCGGTTCCCGGTCCTACCGGTCCGGCCCGGTTCCTAAAATGGCTGGGAACCGGACCCTAACCGCACCTAGAGAACCAGGCTAGGTGCGAGGCAGGTTTTACCGACCGGTTTGCCTGGTTTGCTGCCTGGTCTTTTTTGGGTCGGCTAACCGGACCGGGTCCGGTTTGGGGAACACTGGTGGGAGGAGGAGGATGCAAAGCTAGCTGCAGAAGGAAAACAGAACCCTTGGGACTAATTTCCTGGACGTTCGAGACCTTATCTGCGGGCAAGGGTAGGGAAGAAGAGGAAGAATACTAGTGAAGGAAGCGGGGGTAGCAGATAGGGTGAAAACACTTGCAGCTCAGGGTAGCGATGGTTCTTTCTCTGGGGTTAGGGAGGATGATATCCTCACCGCAACCTCTAGAGCATCGAGGTCGGGTCTGATTCGTGTCTAGTTCACTTGGCTGGGGTAAAGGGTTTGGTGAAGAGTTTGCTGGAATGTACAGGAAGAAGAGGAGGAACAAGAGGTCTGATGATATGATGGACATAACATTTAAAATGATTGTCCATGCTCTAAGACTATCAGGCATCAAAATACCGAAAAATGTACTTCTTCCTTCCTAATTACCAGCGCTTGTCAGTAGCAGCGAGGAAGCGCGTGCATGGCAGCGAGGAAGAAGATGCGCATGACCGCGAGGAAGAACATATGCATGACAGCGAGGAAGATGCGTGTGTCAGATGTCACACCCGTTTTTCCGAAGAAAACCGAATGCATCTCATATGTGTGCCAGGATCAGAATTTCACACATATGATAGACAAATGAGTGTAATATCACAAGACATTGCTCAAAACGTAAAGAAAAGTTTTATTAACTTTTATTACACTCACGAGGGTAGACTCGAAGGTCTTTACAAGAACAACGAAAACTATGAATACGCGACTCCATCTTCATCTTCCACAGGCATCTGACTGGTTGATCGCATGCCTCAGAACTCCTCGTAGTCGATGAAGTACTCCACTCCGGGGTTCTCCTCTGAACAGCGTAAGCAAGGATGAGTACACTTATGGTTGGTACTCAGCAAGGCCACAAGAATAACCGGAAAGCAATATTAAATCCATCTTTAAGTTCATTAATCATGTGAGGGTCCAGGCCGCTCTTGACCGTGAGCACGGCACAGTTCGCGTAATAGTTCCGAAGAACTTTAAACCCAACCACGCATGTGCTGATCAGGCACAATACCACACTTTCGAGGTGTGATTGCATAGGGACGCTACGAAGCCTTTACAAAGATATGCAAAAGCACCAACAACCCACGACAGTTACAGCTCAGGGCGGACCATAACCCTCCCTAGTGGTCAGCACCTTAGCAAGGGCTGCTACCCCAAAAGAACCGGGCTATACCCCTGCAACCCAGAGTCCCCTGTGTTCCTTTTGGATAAGGCCATCAGTACAATCGCACACCTAATTATTTGGCTAAGCTAGAGCCATGTGGACTGTGGTTGCACTATTTTCCTGGGTGGTTCTCCATGTTCTGATTAATTTATAGTATTCTTGATTAAAGCATAGATAGAAGGGTGGTTAGGGTCACTTGCCTTTCTCTAGCCAAAAGGTACTCTCCTATACTTCAAAGCTCTGCACTTGATCTTCCTCGAACGGCGTGTTGTCTACGATCATGCAAGAAAACATACAATAAATAAAACAATACATCAAACATTACCAAAAGACTAAAACAAGCTTCTAAAACTAACGTGCTTGTTGAGACGATCGCGTGGACACCAAGAACGCTTAAAACGGAGCTAGGACGGAAAAGATATGACTTAAACAAGGTTCAGGGGCTAGATTGTGAAGAAAACTATTTTCCAGGGCTTATCTGCAAGAAACCAGGGACCTAGACATAATTATGTATATAAACCCGAGGTTTATAGTGTAAAAGAGCCTAACAAGGATGGCTGGTGCAAAAGCTAAGAAGGTTAGGGGCCTAACTGAAGAAAACAGGACTAAACTGTGAAGATTTTTGAAGGTGGAAGGGCTTTTCTGTGAAATCTAAAACTAGGAGGTCTCTTAAGCAAAAAGTACGGCGGCGGCTCAGTTGACCGTTATGGTCTTCTGTTGACCGGCAGGACGGGAGCATCTGGGTCGTAAGATGGAGATCTGGCGGCCAGGATGATCCGCAGGCTTGCGCGGCGGCGGATGGGCGGCGCTCGGCCGGATTCCCGCCGGAAGTTCGTCGGCGAGCGGCAAAACAGTGCTTCCATGCACGAAATAGGACGGGAAAAGAACCAAAATGAAGAGGAGAGCAAGAGGAGTTCACCTGGGAGCTTAGAGAGGAGGAAGAAGCACCAGAGAAGGAGATCGACGCGCGGGCAGAGCTCCGGCTCGGCTTCCTTGGTGCGGCGGTGCTGCGGCGGTGTAGAGGAGAAGAGGAGTCCGAGGAGCGGTGCGGGGAAGGAAGGGAGCTCTGGGGGCCTTTTATACGGCGGAGGGGCAAGTGGAGAGGCGCGGAGAGGCGGTGGCTTGGTGGGCGCCATTGATGGTAGTGGGGAGCTCGGTGGGGCGCGAATGCGGCCGTTCTAGGAGGAGAAGCGAGGGGGTGAGCAAGTGGGGTGGCGGTGCATTCACCCCGGTGCTTAGTGGGGAAGGGGAAGGGGCATGGAGGCGAGGGGACGCCGGGGAAGGCGGCGGCCGGCACTGCACAGCGAGGGGAAAGCGGCGGCGGGAGGTAGGAGAAGGCCCTGATGGGTGGGGCCCGCCTGTCAGCCTGTGCGAGAGAGAGAGGGGGGAGGTGGGCTGCTGTGGCGTAAATGGGCTGGAAGACCAGCTGGGCCGGTGTGTGCCACGCGGGCTGAGCGAGTTAGAGCTGGCGAGTTGGGCTAAGAGAAGAAAGGAAAGGTGATTGAGTGAGAGAGAGAGAGTTTGAGGAGGTTTTCCAAACTTTTGAACTTTTGTTTTAAAAACCACACAACAAAAACCAATGCAAGAGCATGAATGCATTCAAACACTTGGTAAATTCTAAATTTAATATTGTTTAATTCAATTAAAGGCAAATTTATTTAATCAAATTTATTTAAATCCTTAGAAAATAAAAACTAAACCTTGTTGCTATCATTATTTTATTGTGATGGAATTTTCGGGTGTTACAGCAGAGAGCAAGACCATTGGAATGCCAACGAGGACCAAGTGAATCAAGTGCACAGTGATACTCGATCACCTATGCTGGACACAATAGATAAGCTAACAGAACCAACCGCGTGCAGCCTTTTGGATGGCACCGGGATTAATGTGGAGCTCGCACTAGCGAAAGTCTTTCCATTTCAAAAGGCTTGCCATGCAGTACCGGTGCAGGATGGGTATGTTGTGGTGCAACCTACTTATGTGTGGGCCAATGCGGGTCACTACCCTCTGCCTGTACCAATTGATGGGGGTGACATAGCAACCCTAGCTGAGGCTCTCATTAAAAGGAACCAGTGGCCAAAGGACAGGATCCTTATACCACCCATGACGAGACATCCCAACCCTGAAGCCGCAACAGGTAGCAGGGGTACAACATCAGATGGAGGTACTACAGCTCAGTGTCAGCAAGAGAAGGCTCAACAGTAGTAGCAGCAGCAGATCAGCAAAACTACGAAGCAGGAGCGTCGACAATAGCAGGAGGAGCCCAGGCAAACTCCGCCTAAGAAGCAGCTGCAACATGAGGATAAGCAACAGACGAAACAGCAGCCTCTGCAGCAGCAGGAGGAGGAGCCTATGCAATCTCACCCTAAGCAGCAGATGCAACATGTACAACAACCTCTGCAACAGGAGGAGGAGCCCAAGCAATCTCCACTGAAGAAGGGGAACCAGGCTAGGGAACCTCTGCCTAAAGATGAGATTATTAACTGTATTATTGGGACAGAACAGGAACAACCAAAATACAAGCCTGGTGCACCTTTGTTGTCAGAAGCAAACTTAGAGGCTGCTGGACCAAATTGTGCCACGTTGCATGCTCACGTCATGGAACAAAGTAAGGATAAACTTGCCTTTCCATCAAAGGTGGATCAACACTACTTTGAAGGTGGTGGTGCTTTAATGTTAAACATTGCATTCAGTAGCGTGTATAGCCTTATAACCCTGGCTTCTCTAGATGTTACCTTCTTGAGGTTGTGGACATTGTAACTCCCTTAAAACCTAAAAAGATATTTCCTTAATTTTGACCACAAAGTTCATGCATGCTAACAATTTGATTTTTTGTAGGAAAATGATGGACAAGGCAGCGGAGATGCACATCAGTGTTGGGTTTTTAGATCCAAATTCTTTTTACTTCCACAAATATTCCTCAACATTCTGGCCTTGTAATAAAAACAATCGCAAATGCAATGAACAACGAATACGTGGTGGGTGCCTGTTGACACATATTAACGTATGCTTTTACTTGTCAACTAAATAAAGAAAAGGGCATAAAATGAATATCAATATAGACTTAGGGGTTTGCTACTAATGAATTCCATGAGTTTTGGTGAAGTTATGATTTGCAGGGACTAAACAGGAAAACATCGAGAATTATCAAGTCATACGACTCCAAGACGTGTCCCAATCGTACTCTGATCCAACTCCTACAAAAGAGCAACCTAGAAGTATCTTAAATGAAGAATTGAAGTGCAACATTGCGAAGGCCTCGTCGAGATGATCGAAACAGATATATCATTTGCCATATTCGGAGTTCAGAATCAGAAGATATCAATCGTAGAGCAGGGTTCGGTAAAACAGGCATAACTTCCTCATACGGACTCCGTTTGACGTGAATTAATACTTTTTGGAAACGGCACGACGACACGCACGCACCCGTCAAAGATGAGCCCAAGTGGGGCCCACCAGGGACCGACCGGCCCCATGAGGAGGCCGATCGGGCTCCCCCCGGGCCCGTTTCGGTCCATCTTCTGGAAGCTTCCTCCACCGCCTCCTAGGATCAATCTAAACCACTTGTTTATGTCGGTTTGATCCTACGGTACCCCCTCAGGACTATATAAGCAGCCCCTCTGACCCCAGGGCAGGCATCCAATTCATTCTGATCACCAATGCCTACCTGAGATAGAAGCTCTAGATTAGAATTAGAGTTGGAGAGAGTTGTATCAAGTTGAGAGATTAGAACCATGGTCTAATTAGACCTAGCTAATCTTGTTCGAGAGGATTAGAGAGCGGTAGAGGCGAAGCTGAAGGAAGGCCCGGACATGTCGGTGTCTCCTCTTCATCTTCTACCTCTGGGATCAACTCCATTGGAGCCTGATCCTGAGACCTTATGGAAAGATCGACTTCTTATTCAAGTGAGCAACATTGTCTTTATTGTTCTTACGGTTCATAACTCTTTGAGTACTTTAATTCCTGTCACTCTTAAATTAAAGTTGCATGTTTAGTGTAAGCGTGGTGCTTAGACTAGCTAGCTTATGAATGCCTTCTATATTCCGGATCGTGTGGTAGATCGTGGTGGTGACAGCACCATTGAGTCCTTCGTAGTCCACCTCCCGTCTATAGAAACCGTAGGACTCCCCCCATAGATTCTCGGGAGGTTCCCTTTCCTAAGTGTGCCTTCAGACAATCACCCCATAAGAACAATATAGACATAGCTTGTGAGAATAAGAACCAGACATCCTTAAGTTTTCCTTATCTCTCTTTCTGTCAAGTCCTTGATAGCTTCTCAGGGATTAGTCTTTTACTTCAGACCGTTCTCTCTACCTTTCTCCCTGTGGATTCGATATTTAAAACCCTCTCCCGGGTGGAATGCTCGTCGGTATCCGTGCGCTTGCGGATTATCCATCATAATATTTCTGTAGGCTTAACAAATACCAACAAGCATTTCTGGCACCGTTGCCGGGGAGAAACGGTTAAGAGAGAACTCTTGAGTATAGCTAATCTTGTACCATACTTTAGTTTAGATCTTATCTTTTTCCTATCTTCTCACCTGTTGCTATCTTTGTGGGATCACTTGGTTCCACTTTTATCTATCTTAAGCTGCACCCTAAGCGGAAGCTCTGGCCACTAGAAACTTTAGATCTTATCCTTACATCTGGCCATGAGCTACGCCTACGGTTGGTCAAAATGATCATGAAACAATCCTTCTTAGGAGCGACAGACGAAAACTCTAGTCTTCATCTTTGATGGACCGGTACCGAAGAGATGAAGCAAGAAAGAGCCTGGGAAACCATATGTTCTACCTTTAGTGTAGACCTTTACCCCATAGTTCACCGCAGGAGCCAGGATCATATCCTTAATAGGGTAAGGAATCTTTGTATCATTACCTCTAAGGGTAGTGAATCTTTGGCCCCATCCTACGAATGTTGTGCGCATGACCATCATGCAGTATCTAGAGGAGCTTTTCTCTCCTTTTCTAAGGCAAGGTTTGTCTTTGACGAACTCAGCGGGTGGAACCCTTACACTAAGCATTCTTTATGACCACCCAAAGGAAGAAAAGAAATCATCCTCTAGCCACAAAAGGGAAGTTCTGATAGCTATATCACCATCACTCCAATCCCAAGGCTTAGCTATCAAACCCAAACCATCAATGTCCTGAAAACCTTAAAGGGAAGAAGAAATTCAACCCTTGTAGATGATGAGTTTGGGAAGATCGTGAAACTTCAAGCTTCACAAGAGACTTCTGAGCATGCAATTTCCCTAGGGAGATAGTCTCTTAGAAAGCACCATTTTTGCTACACAAGGACATTGGAGAAACCTCAAGGATAGCATATCTAATCATGCCATAGGAAGAGAGCAAAGCCATCAAGAAGCCATTTCTGTCTCTCTTTCAATGTTCGGATTAGATAACTTTTCGAACCCATCTTTAACCTCATCCTTGAGCCCAATGAATCCTCTTGTGCCCTTTTTCTTGCGTCCCCTCACGATCCTAAAATTTTATGAAGGATCTAAGAAAGACCAGAAGAGCACATTACTTGGAGAACATCAATGAGCATGAAAGCTACTTCACAAATGGAACTTTTCCACCTAGTCCATGCTCATTTGAGAAAACTCCTGAATTCAATTGCCATCTCAAATCTTGCCGCACAATAAGATCTCCAACCCCCTTATGTTTCTCTACAAATTTGGAAAGGGTGGTTGTCCCAATGGCTTGAAATCTTGAGATTAGCAATTTAAGGGAAACCACTTCACCATCTTGAACCATATTTTGAAGGTTTCCCAAGGACGAGTTTTTTGTCCAAAAACAAGCACGCTAGGGAGAAATTCTTTAAGACTTGCATATACCCCTGCGTAGTGAGCATAGAGGTGTAGTCATAAAAGTATTCCTTCGGGTATTCTTGTCACTAACCATTCCAGGTTTGGAGCAAAGAGAACGAAGGATGACAATACAAGGTATGTCCAACCAGTCGTTACGCAACATTGAATCATATGCATAGAAACATCTCTTGTCATGTTGCTGCGCTAGCTTGGTTATCTCTACCTTTTTACATGCTCACTCTGATAAAAAACTGATCATGCTCTACCATCTCTGTTTGAGTAAATCTCTATATGCCTTCATGTTACCTTTTGTCTACCATAGTAAGCTTTGGTTTGGAAGTACAATCATACTTCCATTGGCTTTTAAATTAAGCGTGGTGCTTAGGTTAAATAGCCTTCCTTAATCTGATTAGGCATGGAGTCTGGTTTGGTTATTGAACTAGAATTGCTTGTGTAGACAATGGTATATTTTCTGGACTAACCCCTGCAGAATAAACTCGAGACAAGTTTGGGAGAGGTCGAGATGAACTCACTAGAGATGGAGCAAGACACGTGCGAGAGAAGAATTCCCTATGAACCAAGAAGAAGAAGAGTGATGCAAACAAGATCCACAATCAGAAGCACTCACTCAAAGGGGGAATTCCTGGATGATGGAGGCATAAAGGAAGGAGGCTAATTCCATTAATGATGATCAAGCCATGCCTCCTCACATGCACCTGTCACTCCACAAGTTGTATACATTCAAGGGAGAGACCACCACAAGATGTCATAGTAACATCATAATAAAGGTAACACCTTGAGGTAAATTGTCATTTCCCTTTTCTCTGGCATCCTAATAAATGAAAAGTCAAACATGCTAGAGTTACAGTTTCACATGATCCAATCTTGTTAGCTCAACATGTTGTTTTTTTTGTTTGTTTCTAGCATCACTTTTTTGATCACTCTTTATTTTGCTAAAAAAAGAAAAAAAAAAGATTTACATGCTAGATTCATCTTCTGATCTTGCTACCCTTATCATAAAATAAATCTATGCTTTATCGTTATCTTGTTCAATGTGCCCAAGGTTAGAGTAGAATAAATGAAATTATGGTTCTGTTGGTGTTTTTCCACCAACAGAACCCATGCACTTGATCTCTACCTTGTCTTTGCAAGCAGGACTCACTTTACGTAAAAAAGGAGAAGTCTTACTTCCCCAAATCCTACAAGTCCACGACCTACAAACATGCACACTAAACAAGATGCTGCCAACTGCCACTATCCAACCCTCCTTCAAGCAGCTGAATCAGCAAAGGACATGGGCGACGCCATCACCAAGTGGCTATCAAGATCAGATGATGTACTCAAGGATGACCGAGCTGATAAAACAAGAAGAACAGTGAGACGTGGAGGGAGTCTGGATGATCAACCTGATCAAATCAGACTATGAGCACCTACTCCCTTCACCACTACTGCCTAAGATGGACGACCCTGGAATGCCGACCATACACCGCTCCATCAACCAAAGAAGCTTCCAGAGAAGTTGTCCACAACACGGGAACAGGCATTACTCAATGTCAAAGATGGCGGACCAAGACCACTAACTCTGGGACAATTTTGTGCAAAACGTCCCCATCAAGATTCAAGACTGTTCCTGAACACCACAAGACCCAAGAAGAACTAGACGCGGAGATGTTTCCGGAATTCATAAGCTCAGTTGGAATGGAGTTGACAGACAAGGAAGAAATTAAGAAGATTGAAAAGAAGTCCGCTCAACCCTAACCAACCGAACACTCAGTCCATGCTGAGGAGAAAGATCAAAGTACACCTTCGGAAGACCAATCACTACCCGCGTCATCAACTGATCAATCAATGGCCACTACATCTACGCCATGGGAGTAAGTACTCTAAACTCTCGCCGAGAGGTAACTCGGTATTTATCTTTATATTCCGCACTGCATATTTAGATTAGCATGTTTATTTCCCTATACCTGCATTGAAAAAGATCATAAAAATATTTTCTGCTTTTGCATTCTTTAAGGCCCCATGTACTCTGTACCGTGGCGGCATAAAAAAAATAAATAAATTGCATTCACATGTTTTTGTTTTAGCATCCCTTTTGCATATAAAAATTCACAAAAATACGTGGGCACATGAAGGTCCACACATTTCAGAAAAACCCAAAAAGAAGTGGGCACATAAAGGCTCACAACATAATCCTAGAATTTGCTCCTTTGGGTTTGGGTGAGACTAATATTTACAGAGAGAAATTAGAAAGGACCCGAAGGCCAGCGAGTTCCAAGGATAAATCAAGGACCACTTCAAGATCCAGCTTGGGGGAGAGCACCCCCAGTTATCACGATAAGTATCACTATCCTAGGTGTTTAATATTAGCTAGTTATTTGAGTGTTAGTTAAAAGTCTTAGTTTGAATAAAATGCTAGAGTCTGCTAGTTGGCTTTTCTCTTAAATAATGATCTTGATGATATATGCTTGGAGATGATGAATAGTTGCTCTGCCGTAATTCCTTTTAAAAGTGCTTAGTTTTCAGACCTAGATTCTCATGAAGCTTAAATGCTTAATTTGCTCTAAACCCAAAACTTGTGCAAGTACATGCTTAATCTGAGTCTAGGCTTTGAAAGACGATTCATGAAAAGTTGAGCTGTTGTTTATCAATTTCCTAGAGAAGCTTGATTCCTGGATTTATCTCAAAAATCTTGAAAAATCCTACATGATGAGTTCCTGTGTTTGATCCTTGAGAGCTTGTCATACACATCAAGATCATTCCATCATTTATGCTGCTTCTGACATGGAAGTACGCATTTTCCATCAAGCCATATAGCTCATGCAACTCTAGGATATATATCTCTCAATGTTAAAAAGGATTCTGGGGCTACATTCGAAAAAGAAAAGAAAAAAAAAGAAAAAAAAGAAAGAAGAGAGGAAAAAGTGAGACGAGAGAGGGAGAGAAAAGGACAAGTGTCATACTAGGCGAGTAGGGCCTACCTCCCTGAAAAAATATAATAAATTTAGAGATGAATAATGGACACGTGTCCGAGGGCGAGTAGAGCCCACATCTCTAAGGAGAGAGAAAAATGGACAAAAGTCCGGGGCGAGTAGAGCCCACCTCTCCAAGAATGGAAAGCCCAGATCTTAAAAATCTTAGAAAGAGAGATATAGTCCAAGGGCTAGGCTAAAAGGCTTACCACCTTTCACCCTCATCCATCCAACACTATCATCCATACATATCTTGCCAAGTGTGACTCCATGCTGGAGAAGGTCATACACAGGATCTCTGAGTTTTATCTGAAAAATCTTGCAAAATCCCAGGATGATAGCTGATCAAAGAATTTGAGATATATTGCTTGACTTGATTGTTTTGTCTTTTATTTGCTCAAGATTTATGAGAAGGCTATGCTTAAAGGTTGAAGGTAAGAGAGAGCAATCTTGTTGAGGAGAATTGGTTTTTGAAAACCATAGTACTTTTGAGGTGTGAAAGTGTTGCAGCAACTCCTGATTCTACTACATCATATCTTTGCTAGGGACTAGCAAAGGGTAAGCTTGGGGGAGTTTGTTGACACATATTAACGTATGCTTTTACTTGTCAACTAAATAAAGAAAAGGGCATAAAATGAATATCAATATAGACTTAGGGGTTTGCTACTAATGAATTCCATGAGTTTTGGTGAAGTTATGATTTGCAGGGACTAAACAAGAAAACAGCCAGAATTATCAAGTCATACGACTCCAAGACGTGTCCCAATCGTACTCCGATCCAACTCCTACAAAAGAGCAACCTAGAAGTATCTTAAATGAAGAATTGAAGTGCAACATTGCGAAGGCCTCGTCGAGATGATCGAAACGGATATATCATTTGCCATATTCGGAGTTCAGAATCAGAAGATATCAGTCGCAGAGCAGGGTTCGGTAAAACGGGAATAACTTCCTCATACGGACTCCGTTTGATGTGAATTAATACTTTTTGGAAACGGCACGACGACACGCACTCACCCGTCAAAGATGAGCCCAAGTGGGGCCCACCAGGGACCGACCGGCCCCATGAGGAGGCCGATCGGGCTCCCCCCGGGCCTGTTTCGGTCCATCTTCTGGAAGCTTCCTCCACCGCCTCCTAGGATCAATCTAAACCACTTGTTTAGGTCGGTTTGATCCTACGGCACACAGTACCCCCTCAGGACTATATAAGCAGCCCCTCTGACCCCAGGGCAGGCATCCAATTCATTCTGATCACCAATGCCTACCTGAGATAGAAGCTCTAGATTAGAATTACAGTTGGAGAGAGTTGTATCAAGTTGAGAGATTAGAACCATGGTCTAATTAGACCTAGCTAATCTTGTTCGAGAGGATTAGAGAGCGGTAGAGGCAAAGCTGAAGGAAGGCCCGGACATGTCGGTGTCTCCTCTTCATCTTCTACCTATGGGATCAACTCCATTGGAGCCTGATCCTGAGACCTTATGGAAAGATCGACTTCTTATTCAAGTGAGCAACATTGTCTTTATTGTTCTTACGGTTCATAACTCTTTGAGTACTTTAATTCTTGTTGCTCTTGAATTAAAGTTGCATGTTTTGTGTAAGCATGGTGCTTAGACTAGCTAGCTTATGAATGCCTTCTATATTCCGGATCGTGTGGTAGATCGTGGTGGTGACAGCACCATTGAGTCCTTCGTAGTCCACCTCCCGTCTATAGAAACCGTAGGACTCCCCCCATAGATTCTCGGGAGGTTCCCTTTCCTAAGTGTGCCTTCAGACAATCACCCCATAAGAACAATATAGACATAGCTTGTGAGAATAAGAACCAGACATCCTTAAGTTTTCCTTATCTCTCTTTCTGTCAAGTCCTTGATAGCTTCTCAGGGATTAGTCTTTTACTTCAGACCGTTCTCTCTACCTTTCTCCCTGTGGATTCGATATTTAAAACCCTCTCCCGGGTGGAATGCTCGCCGGTATCCGTGCGCTTGCGGATTATCCATCATAATATTTCTGTAGGCTTAACAAATACCAACAGTGCCTACTACACTGGCCACTAGGTAACACTGATCATCTGTATGAAGTTCAAAGAGGTTTGGTATCTAGATTCTTCTAAACAACATCCCGCGCTAAAGTTCTCAGACCTCAAAGCTGTTGTGGACTGGTCAGTATATTGTAGGTTTTGTTCACAAAAATTCAATCTCTTAGTGTTCTTAATCGGTATTGTTGATCATGCAGGGCCTTTGGTACAATATCTTGTAGGTTTTGTTCACAAAAATTTAATCTTTTAGTGTTTCTAATCGGTATTGCTGATCATGCAGGGTCTTTGCTGATCATGCACAGGACGGACTGACGAAAGGAAAGGAAAAAAAGCCAAAAGGCACAACATTCAAGCACAAACCAAATTTCGATGTAAGACCGAGGTTTTTTTATGGTCCCTTCTTACTTATTTGGTACTGCATTAACTTGTCATTTTGGTACCTCGATGCAGTGTGCTCAGCAACCATGGCGGTCCTCTTTGTGTGGATTCCATGTGGCATTACATATGTTAAGACTACTCGATGACATACCTGACGTCAAGAAGGCTGCTGTAAGTAGATAATAATGCTCAACCTTGTCTCTACTCATATTCTCCATCTGATTTTAGAAACTGATTTCTACTTGTATTTTCATAAATGATTGTATTTTGCAGGATTTCAAAGCTGTCGTAGATGTTTCCACAGAAGATCTAAAGCGGGTTCGGGAGATGCTGTGCGAGTACATTCTTAAGGAGACCATCGACCGAAAGGGCAACTTCTATAATGGTGCACCGTGAGTTCATTGTAGCCAGAAACTTGAAACTTGCGGCATTCAGTATTCTTTAGTTAGGTGTTGTTGCCTGAGAATCATACTTGGCTTTCTTGGTTGGGGTCAGATGCTGCCTGGTTCAGGCAGTTTTCTCATGACTCCATCCAAACAAGCCCTGATGAGTAACTTGAAACTTGATGTGATCTTGCATGTCTATAAATGTGATCTTGCTTTTGTGTTTGTGATGTCTCCTTGCTGTGGTGGCTGCCATATCCTGGCTGGTTCCAGGATGGCAGGATGCAGCCCCTGATGGCTGCCAAATCCTGACTGGTTCCAGGATGCAGCCGGCAAGCAGGCAGGTTACTGTATGGGTGGCCTATGTATCTGTAACGGGCGTTAATTAAAGCTCGTTACAAACACTGATCAGTGAGTAACGGGTTTCATTCGGAACACCCGTTACAAATATGCCAACAATGTAACGGGCAGCGTAAAAGCCTGTTACTAGTACTGACCGGTGGGCCCCAGAACCTGGCCCGTTCGTCGAGATAGAGGAGACGCGGGTTGACAACACGCGTCTCCTTTAGTCGAGAGACAGCAGACGCGCGTGAAAACAGATGCGTCTCATTTCGTAGAGACATAGGAGACGCAGGTTCACAACACGCGTCTCTGATGTTGAGTTCACAGTAACGGGTCCTGTTTGCGTGCCCGTTACCAAAGTTTCCTGTGGGCCCAGAGAAACAACCATTTCACGTGACCGGTGACTAGTTGTGGTAACGGTTGTTGTTTGATGTCCGTTACTAATCCTAGCTGTGCTGAGATGCGCGTGAAATAGACGCGTCTCATTTGCTCGAGACAGAGGAGACGCATGTTTACAGCACGGCTCTCCGATGTTGACTTGATGTAACAGGCTTTGTTTTGGTGCTCTTTACTAAAGTTCCCTATAGGCCCAGAGAAATAGCCATTTCACGTGACCTGTGGCTAGTTGTGGTAACGGTCGTTGTTTGATGCCCGTTACGAATATTTGTTATCAATAACGAGCATCTGCCCGTTACCTTTTTTGGCTCATTTGTAACACTTGATCGATAATGGGCACTTTGCCTGTTACTAAAGGCAATCTATGCCCGTTACCAAAGTGAGTTTTTCACGTAGTGAATACTAAGTCGAAGCCCAGATTCGACAGAGCTTCGCTGCTACCGAAAACGAGTGAAAGGAGGAGATGAGGGGGCGGAATGAGGGGGAGGGCCAAATTTCAGCTTTTATAAGGTTGGGGCCTAACCACCGTATCAAATGGCGGCAGGAGCTCCGTGTAGTCACCGAGACACTAATTGTCATTTCATACGACGGTTGAGTAGGATGGGCCTAGTGCCGACCCAAACGGCAGTTGAGCAGAGCTAGTCCACTGTCAGGCCAGCCGCCCCTATCATAGCCGGCGGTAATTGAAAATAACCGGAGCTCGGCGAGAAACGTGTTTATCGGATTTCTAAAAATTTCGGATTTATCGTTTTCCTTTCGGACAAAATTTAGAGAAAAAATTCTCAACTTCTACTCAAAATTAACCTTGATTGTTTCCAAACAACCTAACATGGAAATCAAGATACAAATACATAGAAATGACATAAGATTTAGGGTTACGTGAAGCCGGGAGGTGGAATTACTTGGTGTTGGAGACTTCTCGGTGATAAAATTCAAGAAACCGGGCTCAACCGAGAAACGCGATTATCGTTTTTCTTTCGCCGATAAAATTTTCCTCGTCATAGGGCACCATCAACCGCCATTTCAAAGAGGGACCATATTCCGTTAACCATCCGACTATTTATTTTATTTTTGAGAATTAGTAATAAAAGTTCCGTACGCCTCCTCCGGTCCTCCTCGAGTCCAACTCACGGCGGACCGACCCGGCGCCGGCCTCCCCACTCTATAAATCACGCAGCGGCAGCGCCCTCGCCGTGTGCATTCCATAGCCTCCGATTCCGACGACAAAGACCACGACGATGCAGCGCAGGCCACCTCCTGTCCCCGTCCCGAGGTCCTCGCTGGCGGCGGCGGCCGCGGCCGCGGCGCCTGCCTTCGACGCGCACCCCTCCGACGTCGTCCTCGTCAAGTCCTACCTCCGTCCCTGGGTCGCGCAGGGCGTCGCCCCCCCGGGCGACTTCGTGCACACGGCCGACCTCTACGCCGCCGAGCCCGACATCCTCAAGGACCTCTACCGCGCCGCCGACGCGCAGGACGGCGAGCGTGCGTGGTACTTCCTGTCCCCGCTTCTCACCAAGAGCCCCCGGGGCCGCCGCAAGTCGCGCACCGTCGAGAGCGGGACCGGGTGGTGGCACGGGGAGGCCGGACCCAAGCCCGTCCTCGACCCGCTCGACGGCCGCCGCAAGGTCGGGTACCGCCAGAGGTTCTCCTTCATGAAGCGGGGCGCGGACGGCGCGGCGGTCAGGACCGGCTGGATCATGCAGGAGCTCCGCCTCCACGTCGACGACGACGATGAAGGCGGCGGTGGGCTCAGGGACCAGCTCGAGGGCCTCGTCCTGTGCAAGGTGTACCGGAGTCCGCGCCACCCGGACACCGCCGCGGCGGCGCCCGTCGAGGAATCTTGCGTCGCTGCGGCGGTGGCGGCCGCGGACAGCGAGGCGAGCCCCGGCGCGCCGGTTGTCGCGGCGGTGGCACCTGGAGACAAGAGGAAGGCGGACGACTACAAGGGGTTCAGCCCGGCGACGCTCGATGTCAAGAACGTCGACGGCGAGACCTCTGGCGCGGCCGCGCCGGTCATGGCGCCTGGGATCAAGAACCAGGCGGCGGACGGCGAGAACGACGCATCCGGCGCGACGATGTACCTGGCGTCCGGGATCAAGAAGCTAGCGGCGGACGGCGAGAAAGAAGTATCCGGTGCGGCGACGTTCGCAGCGCCCGGGCTCAAGAAGGCGGCGGCCGCGGACGACGGGACCAAGAGAGCAGCGGGTGGCGACGAGGACTTGTCGGCATCGAAGACTGCCCGGGAGAGGGCGAGGCTGGCGGCCGACGACGAGGACCCCGGCGCGGCGTCGGCGTTGGCGGTGGCGCCGGATCTCACGAGGAAGGCGGCCGTCGCCGCCCTCGCCAAGGCGCCCCAGCAGCTGCTCTGCCCTCAGTGCGGGTTCCACATCGGCTTGCTCCAGACCGCCGTCGCCGCGGCCCAACCCTCATCGGAGACGGGGGCGGGGGCTGCTCAGGCCGACGCGCCACAGGGAGGAGGATCAGGGATGGACCCCAAGCAAGCATGAAGATGACCTTGAGCAAATTGCTGTCAACTGATTTGCTGAGATTCATTGCCATAGCCATTGTAAAAACCTACAGCTAGCTAATAGGATAGTTCTTGGCTTCTTGCTTTTATGTTCTATCAGTGAATTGCGAACATATGCAGTGTGAATTTTGATGAATTCAGTGTGAATTGGTAATCAATGCTCCATGATCTGTCATCAGAGCTTTAGATGTTCAGTGCCTCAGGCCATGATTTTGACACTTCAAATTCGCCATGCTTATGCAATCAGCAGGAAACTGCAAGTCTGAACATTGTAGTGCAGGGAAGACAGGCAGTTCAGAAATACCAATGCATCAGTATGTGACAACATTCTGTGAAATCTGAACATCAATGAACTGAATCTTGTTAGCCGTTGACATGTACAGTAGAAAGTAGAATGGTGTCAGCCGTTGCATGTATACTACATTTCCCAGTTGCCTGCAATGTGCAGTAGAAGAACTCATGCTGCTGTAACTGTTTTCTGAAACTCTGAATCTTTAAGCCTCTGTTTTCAGTTGCACGGAAAAATATTTGAAGAAAATGCTGAAAGCCTGTATGAATTGTTGGGTTCACTGCACGCACACTATAGATGAATTGAGCTCGACAGCTTAAGACACCGTCTGCAGAGAGTGGCACCTGACCTGAGTTTCAAAAGGGCGAAAACATGCTGGGAGTCTGGGATATTGGTGAACTGTACTGAAGTGAACTGAATGTTGCAATTGCTTCAGACTAGTGTACCAGACTACCAGCAGATAGAAGTTGCCATGCTCAGTTATAGCTGTTTTAAAATTCGTCGTGATCATGAATGTTGAACGTTTGCCTGGCCTTGCTGGAGCTTTTGTTCAATTCATGCTTGGCAGGGCCTGTTGGGATGATTGTTGTATTGGATATGTGCCTTGCTTTTCCTGAAAAATGACTATGTAGTTCAGTTTGAGTACAGTTTAGTAAACAAGTTTGCCTGCTAGTTTGTTTGGAAGGAAGATTTGCCTGTGTTCTGAACAAACTGAAGAGCACCTGAATCAAAAGTAAGTTTCATGTTGGCATTTCTGCAAAGCTATCTGATTCCAATGTATCTGGACCTGTGTATCTGGACATGTTTATTTAGCCAGTTTAATCCAGCAAAAGAAAAAGAAAACCGGAAAACAAATTGCCACCGTGTGTATCAGTGTACAGGGACAACGGCCTCCGGGCCCACCCGAATCCATCTGATCTGGACCCAGAAATTCCCCACCCCCACCAACCGTCTCCCTCTCGCAATTCCCCGCCGCCCCGCCGCCGCCCAAATCCTCGGCCCCCGCCGCTCGCCGGAGTCCGATGCCAGGCCAAGAAAGCAGCATGGAGAAGGCGCTGACGGACGATCTCGTCGAGGAGTACCTCGTCCGCCTGGCGCCGGACGACCCCGTGAGCCTCCTCCGCGCCGCCGCCGTGTGCAAGCAGTGGTGCCGCATCGTCTCCGCCCCGGCCTTCCGCAGCCGGTTCGCCCTGCGCCACGGCGCGCCCCCGATGCTCGGCTTCCTCGCCAACCTCAGGGACGCCTACGACGACGACAGCTACGACTACGTCACCCGCTTCGTCCCCGCCACCCCCTTCCGCCCGCGCGGCGCCGAACGCCGCCACCGCCGCGCGCTCGACGCCCGCCACGGCCGCGTCCTCCTCGCCACCATGCCCTGGGGACCCCACTTCGAGGTCTGGGACCCCATCACGGGTGACCTGTGGGAGCTTCCCCCGCTGCCGCTGCGCTCGCCTTCCAGCTGGAACGCCGCGGTGGTGTGCGCCGCCCACGGCTCCTGCGACCACCTCGACTGCAACGGCGGGCCCTTCCTCGTCGTCTTCCTGAACTCCGACCGCCCTGACAAGATGCGCGTGTACGTCTACTCATCGGCGGCTGGCACCTGGAGCCGGCCGATCTATGGCCCTCCATCCCCATCGGATGGGATCCAATTGGTTCCTACTGCCCTTGTGGGGAATGGACTCTATTTCTTGATTGATGCAACCAACATCCTTCTCAAGTTCGATTTGGGCATGAGGAGCGTGTCTGAGTCTGAGATTCCCTTGGTCATGAGGACCCCGTCCGAGATTCGCCTGCCTCCTGGTTACCATTCGGACTTCGCCGTGCTCACGACATTGGAGGATGGTGTGTTGGGATTCGCAAGAGAGGAGAACTGCAAACTCTTTCTCTGGTCAATGGAGATGGAGACAGATCCTGAGGGAGATGCTATATGGATACGCAAGGAATCCATTGAGCTCAAGACGCTGCTCGGAGCTGCTGCCTCCACCATTCGAAGTGATTATGTTGGCTTTGCACATGGCGTTGGGCTCTTTTTTGTGGGGACGACGGAGGATGCTTGGTTCAGTATTGATCCCAAGTCTGGACAGGTGAGGGAGCACGACTGTGGTGATGGTCAAACCTTCGGTGTTGTTCCTTACACGAGCCTCTACACCCCAGGTACAGGCGTACAGCTTTGCTTACTCCATGATTGCCCAATTTCTGCAACTTTGTAGTGTACTACTCAAGTAGTCAAGTTAGCTATATGAAAATATGGATCAGTGAATCTATCAAACTGATGTGAATGTAGAACTTTGCTTTTGCTACCCTTTTTTTTAATGTTGTGGGTCCTTGAATCTGATTGGAGATGCCTAGGAATTTTGAATCTCTATTAGAAATGTTATGGATGGATGATAAGATTTTGACAATTGATCTAAATTTAATCTGTGCTAGTAATTTGTCCACCAAACCCAAGAAAGACATATACCTATGTTTATTATCATCTGTGCTTTATGCTGAGCACTGCAATTGAGAATAATGTTACTTATCTGTGTCCAAATATCATATATCCTGTCATGCTTCGTGTGCACATGTTAAAAAGAATATTTTAGTATCATACTTAAAACGGCCAGTTGGAACTGAATGTACATATATTCACTCTGTTTCTCTTTTCTGCAGATCTTCGTCAGTATGTATCAGCTTCTCCCGAAACGGATGAGTCCTAAGCAAGCAGTAAGTTGTAATTGTTTTAATTTTGTCCTGATCATGAATGATGAACGTATTCTAGCCTTTGTTGGAGCTTTTGTTCAGTTCATGTTTAACAGGGTTTCTTGGGAATGATGCTATATTGGATATGTGCTTGCTTTCCTGAAAAATGACTAGTTTTGTTTGAGTTTGATATGAGCAAAGTTGCCACATTACTTCAACCTTTTATGACACACCTTCGGAACCTTATGGTTCAGTTGTAGTAAACAAGTTTGCCTGCTAGTAGACAGTAGTAGATGATGTTATATTGGATATGTGCTTGCTTTCCTGAAAATGGCTCTAGTTCAGTACTTCAGTTTAAGTTTGATATGAGCACTGCCACAGTTCTTCAACATTTGATGAAACATCTTCAGGACCTTATGGTTCAGTTGTAAGTTTTCCTGCTAGTAGTAGGGGTCCATGTTCGCATTTCTGCAATGCTATCTGACCTCCATGTATCTTCCCTTTTGTAGCAGCCATTTCATTGCAGTTACGACATGTTTATTTAGCTAATCTATCCATCAGTGTTTCCTGTTGAGACTTCAGCACAAGCAGTTTCACTAGATAGGTAGTTGCTATTAATGTGAAATTCATGTTCATATTATAACAAGAGATCATCGATGTTCTACAGAATGTTGAGTGCTTGTTGGCAAAGGCCCACGTTTGTGGGGTGTGGTGGGATAACTTTTACAGTATTGAATGAAATTAAATGAAACACTCCACATGCACAGGTCCATGTCCATCTCACTACTGGTATTGCAATATTTTATGGAAACTGGGAGCCCTCTGGTTTTTCTATAGAGTCAACAATGTGGATTATACTATGAAGCCTGCACATAATGCTGGGCACTGTACTTGTTAATTCCACATGTTGATTTGAAAAAGTTAGGTTGAATCTTTTTTGCTTAGTTGTTGTGCGCAAGAGTGATGATAGGTTGCTCGCGTTTCCAAATATGAAAAGTTTTTCATTTGTTTGATAGCCTAATGTTTTGTTATTTTGAAACTTACGTGTGCATTGCTTGATTTGCTACTCAGTTATCAACATCTGCAATTGTATATAGGTTTATAAGATGGAAAAAGAAGTAATGTATGGTCCGGCTGATTTTATATTTCTCATGGCCAAAGCAATACATGTTTTCTGGAAGTGGTGTGGACTTGCAGAAGAGTGTTTTTTAATCCAGTTGTCACTTGATAACTGACTGTTAACTTCTTTACCTGCAGGCAAACAATGTGCTTCTGGATTATAGAGGAGAATGCTAGTTTCTGCAGTTTGGAAACTCATCAGGCGAACACTCTGCATGGGGTCTCACAGGAGCGCTAGGGGGTGAAAACTAACGCAAAAATCACCTTGACCGTCAAGTTCCCCTGGAGCTTAAGTCTGTAACCTGAATACCATCATGTACTTTGCTGTGCCTAGATCCATGATCAACGAGCAAGTTTCCGTTCATCTTTTGTTCCTGTTGTGACATGCTGACTCTGAGTGTCAGGTTCTCTGCACACATGTAAATGGCTAACTGAAAATAGACAAACTCACTGTTACACATCCCCTTACCTTACATGGAAGAGTTGTCTGGAATCTGAATGGTTAGGTATTTGAATGGTGGAGCACTGATATTGTCTGAAACCCAAATATACTCTGACAGTGAGTTGAGCTACAAGTAGCCGACAGGGATATTTTCTCCAAACAACTCTTTGATTTGACACTGCTCTGCTCAAAATTTGACTAAACTTGTGGAGTTCACAGAGCTAAATACTTTGCAACTCAGTGGTAACATGCAAAGGAAACTCACCATTCGTATAGTTAATGATAAGCACGAAAAAATAGTACCTCTGGCCATATGCAGACATATGGGCTCAACTAGTTGTTTGACCACACAAGTGTACCATGCTAAAGCTTTTTGACAACACAATGCGGGTTTTTAAAAAATGATTTTCCATTAGTACAACCCAACAAGACCACAACAAGCTAAATAAAACTACTGCAGAAAAGTAATTGAAATGACACGATCATTTATAACAACAAAAGGAATATTGCAAGCTGATATTCTAGAGCACACGAGAATACTCCCTTCATGCTCATAAAACGAATTGTTTATGACAGCGACATGGTCTCCAAAGCATAACTTTGACTACTTATTTTTATAAAAATATTTATTAAAAACTGACATATGTATACTTTTATGAAAGTATTTTGGAAGACAAATCTGTTCATGTAGTTTTCACATTTTCAAATTCAACAATTTAAAAGTTATTCATGATTTATATTCTCAATGTTTAACTGAAATCTTGTCTGAAGCGACTTGTTTTATGGGTATGGAGGGAGTAGGCTATCATTACCATTATTACCACTTTACAAACCCAAGAAAGCTAAAAAAAAAACTCTCTTCGTATCAAAAAATATTTGTCATCATTGATTTTTTTACAACTTTGATCATTCATTTTATTCAAAAAAATTATGTAAGTACCATTTATTTTATTTGCTACATACTGTTGTAGATATTTTGATTTACTTATCCTTTTACATATTTATAATATTTTTTAATAAGATGAATAGTCAAAATTGTACGAAAAAGTCACAGAGGGAGTAGTTCACAAGCTACTAGCTAGGAGTATATGGCAGCACTTTAGGAAAAAATTCATTTTTGAAGGAGACAAGAATATATATTTGCTCATATTTGTATTTCTTTGTCACGGTTTTGCTCAAAATTTGTAGAGCCATGCAGCCCAGCTGGCAGAGCCGCCACTCCCACGGTCCCACCTCAACGGCTCAACCGGGCTCTGCGGCTCTGCTGCAATGTTGTGCTCCTGCACGTAAGGATGGATTCGGATCGGATATACACAAATATGAATTCGGATGTCACTATTTACCACATTTTATTTTGAATTCGGATACAAATACGAATATTATCGAATATGAATACAAAATGGATATTTCGAATTCGGATTCACATTCGAATACTGTCGTACGGACATCCCTGGGCCCACTACTCTGGTGGGTACCAGGACCGACTACTCGGTGGGCCCCTGGGACTACCCGACTTGGGCTGCACGGCACCTGATGGCGTGAAGCGCAAGGCAAGCAGAGGACTAGTACTCGGTTAGGAAGCTAGACATGTTCGGATCCATGTAGAGTACTCCTAGCCGTACACGACTAGTACTCCTCTGGCAAACCGACTTGTAACCCTGCCTCCCGGACTATATAAGGCGAGGCAGGGACCCTTATCTCATCATCCGCATCATCTTGTAAACACACCCAATCAATCCAGAGCTACGCAGCATACAGGACGTAGGGTATTACGCACCTCGCGGCCCGAACCTGTCTAAATTGTGTGCCACGTGTCTCTCCTTCGAGTTCCCGATCTCGGCGAGGCCACATTCATCTACCTCGGGTACTCCCCTTGGTAGGTTGCCGGTCTAAAACACCGACAAATACTTACTCGATTTATAGCATAGAGTCATAATGAGTATCAGTTTCATTTGTCGATGGTTTTATAATTGATCAAATCATGTCACAAGTAGAGAGTAAATTATGATCATTATACATAATAGATATCTTATTACAAATAACATATTAATTAATTAATTAATATATCATAATAAATATAAAATAAGTAATTTTGTAAGTATATAAACATCTTTTATTAGTAAAAATAAGTACATAAATACATTTAAATGTAATTTATTTATTTGCTAAATGATATAATGTATTTAAAATTACTATGATTAGACACATCAAAATTAATTAAAAAATATCATTATATAATTTAGTAATATTAGGTTAGAATAATTACTTAGTTGTCATATATATAATTTTTAATAGTTAAAATGGTGTAAATAATTATTTTACTAGCAATATTAAAATTAACATCATTTGTAATTAGTATTTAGTAAAATAATTAAATTTTAGATGGTTTCTATGGGTACTTTATTTTTTGCGGATACGAATAATGTTGGATATGTCGGATTTTTGTCGGATAATTCGGATAATATTGAAAATCGGATTCGAATACATCCATCTGACATCCGTATTAAAAACCAATACGAATACATATATCCATATTAACGTTTTTAGCAGATACGAATACGGATAATTCGGATTTCCAGACATCCGAATCCATCCCTACCTGCATGTGCCCTGCTGCTCTGCTATATGGACACTAGCTGATGGCCAAAGGTACTGTCTGAACTGTCTGTCAGTTCATTGTGCTTCAACAAAATCATTGTTTTGCCACTGGTTCCTGGGTCCATGTCATTGCCATAGATGAGTCCGGTAAGAATTTTAGGGTCTGTTTGGAACAGAGTATTGTAAAACATAGGAAATGGAGAAAACACAGGAATAGAAAAAAATGTGGGGAGAAAACAGAGGAATGGAAAACACACGAATTCCAAAGGAATGGTGTTTGGAATGCAGGAATAAAACAGTAAATTCATTGAAAGATTAATCTCGTAACCTTCCTAGGAGTGGGACCCACGGTCAATGGATCTAATCCTACCACCCATACACTCCGGTGCCCACCACATGACATTGTCCTTAGACTATCTCCAGCAGCTTGTGCAAAGGATGCTGCATCTCCAAAATGCAGAAAGAGAAGCTCACTGGGGCTGCTACAAACCAACCGCCCGACGCCTCGCTGCCCCCACTCTCTCTCCCCCCTCTTCTTCTCGACTCTTCCACCCGGGCCCGCCCCGCCATCTGCACCGCCCCGCCCCGCCCCTCCGTCTCCATCGCCCGCCCCCGTCGGCCGTCTCCACCACCCGGCCCCGCCCACCCGCACCGCCGGAGGAGGAGGCCGCACCGCCGCGGGAACGGAGTAGAGCGGCGTGGAGGGAGAAGAGCGGAAGGCGCGGACGTCCCAGATCCGCACCGCCGCAGAGGAGGGGACGACCTTCGCGCCCCGTCACCGGATATGCGCCGCCGTCTCCTAGCTCGCAGCCTCCAGGGCCGCGGTGGCCGGATCCGGCAACGGGGACACGACGGGAGAGCAGCGACGGTGGCAGGCGAGCTGCGGCGGTGGGGGAGCTGTGGCGGCGACAGGGACGCGGCGACGGTGGCGGGCGAGCTGCGGTGGTTGGGGAGCTGTGGAGGCGACGGGGACGCGGCGGGAGAGCGGCGACGGCGATGGCTGCGACCGGCCCTCGGGGGCGGAGCTCGCCGGCGAGCACGTGTCGCCCTCCTCCTTCCCTGGCCTCCTCCTTCTTCCCTAGGCTCCTCCTCCTCCCGACGGGAACCAAGTACCAGGAGGAGATGAGCGAGGGGAAGCGCGACATTGCTGGAGGTCTTCCTTGTTTGCGTGAAGGGAACGTCTGCATCTGAGGTTTTTTTTGCAGATGCGCGAAGGGAGACTGCTGGAGACAGTCTTATCCTCTCTCATCCTTCCCCTCATTTCCTGTTCCTAACCAAGAACAATCAGAAACTTCCGTCTGTCTCATCCTTGGTCGATTCATCAATGGTGCAAGCAACTGCAAATAGCTAGATTGGGAATAGTAGGGCGGAAGAAGCCAAGATGGGTGAAGTCTTCTTTGAGCTTGATTTTTCCAACTGGTGCTGGATTTGACTTCTTTTTTCTTTTTATTTGGAGTCGCTTCAAATATATGCGCTGTGATTCTTGGCCTTTGCTTTATTGTAATTGCTCGGAGGATGAAATCGATGCCCTGTGTCCCAATCTACAGTCCGTTTTCCTTTGTTTTCCTATGCATCGAGTTCTTGATTTGGATACTCGTCATTTCTTACAACTGTATTTTGAGAGTAAGAAGAACAGCCTATCTTTGATTAGTGAGAGAGCACCCGTGAGCTTCGTAGGAAAATTTTCCAAGAGCTCTGAGCTCTTTTTTCCATTCCTCCAAAAGTACAAGTTTATTCTCCATTCCTCTGGAAAGTTTCTCACCCGTTCCTTCATTCCAAACGCATCGTGACATCAGCGAAATGGAGGAACTGGATTCCTACAAAATTCTTCCAAAAACCCTCCATTCCAATTCCAAACAGGGCCTTAAGGGTGAGCCCATGCTCGTGTAAGGGGTGATTGCAGGCTTACCAGACAATCAAGAAGCACATCTTTTCAAAATGCAGGTATGAGCTGTTAATATCTATATCATCCCAGTATTTTTCAGGCATCAATAATCAATAATTGGGAAAAAAATCATGGTAATACCAGATCCTCAATTAAATGTACAGCTCCATAGCTGGAGTAACTTTCAAGCGCTAATCCATCCATAGAAAGTCCTGGTGTCCATCTTATGGCCAAGAAACCATGAACAGATCACATTACAGCAAGTGTTTTCATGACAAAGTTGTGCCACAGTACAGCAAAAGGAGCATGCATGGCATACCTATGTGTCACATTCACATTATTACCGCATTATTGTCGCTCAAGAGAGCTAATTAAGCCTTGTTTTGCTTCTGGTTGACATCGCTGGGCCACTGAGAAATGCTGTTTTGCTTCTGGTGCCCATTGCAGGTCCGTGAAGTGACGGATCATGTTTCAGCTTCTTCTCCTTCTCTGTCATCTCCTTCACCCCAGCCCTTTTTTTCCCTCTGGTTTTGGTTGCTAGCATCATGAGAGTAGAAGGGACATAATTCGAATCAGTGACTACTACTATAGCTTAGCTACTGCTACCAGTTTGAACTGTAGGAGGCCTAACCTTGGTGGCAGCCTAACCTGCTTGGTGGTTCCAATGCTGCAGGAAATACACAAAGAATTTTTTTAAAAAGATTAACATGAGCTAAAAACCACCTGATCCTTTCGGACATCTTTGTGGACTCCAGAAGAACTAAAAAAAAATGTAACAATGAGATGCAATAAATCGACTTCATGGATCTAGGTACCATACAGATTACAGGACAAAAACTCTGTACTCGTGCTTGTGCAGTTAATACAAACGTTCAGGCTGGCTCCTTGCCGGCGGTAGCCCCTTAAAAAAAAAGATTACAGGACAACTTCACGGACCATGTGGGTATTTTACCCCAACAAAATAAAAAAGCTTGCAGCAGATAAGCTCAATATGAGATTATTTAGCTACACAGGTGTGTATATATCTATATCAAATGCAACTATATAGATGAAACCCACTATAAGTCATAGTTGGATTTCTCTTAACTCCCAGTGTACCACATCATCTGCATTCAATGCGCCACATCAATATACATCATTTTCCACCCAAACCGACGATTAATATCAGCTGCCCACTTAATCTTCTTTTAATATCCACCAACATGTCACCATAGTGGCTTAACATTAACATAAAAGCTCCAGTGCGACACATGAAAGTTTACCGAAAAGCTCTCAAATCCCACAGCAATACGCGGGGAATCACCTAGTAACCTATATAGATGCACCCCACTAAGAATCATTAATTTTGTCTCTCTCAACACGCAAACTATCTACCTCATCTAGGAATCCACCACATCAATCACCCGCTACATCATCATACACTAGGAGTCTAGGACCACCTATTTGACCTAGCTTCCATCGATTTTCTGTGACTAATAGCATCTATGCATGCAATTCGAGTACCACACTACAAAATTTTCCACATTATATATACATGGAACATCAATCAATCAAGAGACATTCTCTCTCAACAAACAAACTTGTTTTTCATGTATAATGATGCTTGCAAAAGAATACTGCTACGCAATCACCTTAATGTTTGTACTTTTAGGCGAAAGGGCATGTATCCTAGTGGTTACAAGAGCCCTGGTAGCACCTCAGGTTCTGGGTTCGACTCCCCGTGGGAGCGAATTTCTCAGGATTTAATGACGTTTGTGCTTTCAGTGGTAGGCGATGTTCCCGTCGACAGCGAGGCGCCTGTGGTTACCTCGTCAATCTTGAGGATTTGCCGGTCCAGTCTTCGAAGATGCTCCTAGGGGTAGGGTTTGTACTTTTAGAAAGATTGTTGCTATATGCAATCAACTTAGTGTTTTTATTTTCAAATTTCACCTTCAATTTTTGTTTTAAACATTTCCGCAGCAAGTCACGGGGTATCACCTAGTTTCTATTAACCACATGCACCATAAATCCACAATACAGACTTTTGTTCAGTAAGTGAAAGCTCTACTATATATATCTAGGAGAGAGCATATATAGCAGAATTACTAAAAAATCATTAGCAACCATTATAAAATTAAAACAACGACATAAACATATATTAAATAAATGTGCATGATGCTAGTACCGGGAGTGTAGAAGCTCTGCAGCGAAAACATGGGGTTGACGAAACTTTCCATGACGGCCCTCTTTCCACCTACCTTCATCACCCGTGCTGAGTCTCTCCAAACAACAAAGATGCCATCATTTGCACTTATAAAAATGATATTAGTTCCTTCTCCAAACCCAACAAGTGTACCATGCTCTACTAGTTGTTTGACCACACAAGTGTACCATGCTAAAGCTTCTTGACAACACAATGCGGGTTTTAAAAAAAATGATTTTCCATTAGTACAACCCAACAAGACCACAACAAGCTAAATAAAACTACTGCAGAGAAGTAATTGAAATGGCACGATCATTTAACAACAAAAAGGAATATTGCAAGCTGATATTCTAGACCATGCGAGAGTAGGATATCATTACCATTATTAGGGATGAAAGTGGTACGGATATTATCCGTCCGACCGACCGACCGACCGAAAGGGTCAAATACTCAAATGGTAAGACCGTATCTGATTCCGGACATTTAATATTCGTAACTATCCGTACCGCATTAGTATCCGAAAATTCAAAGTTGAATTTTTATGACTCAAATATGATGAATATCACCATTCGACACAAAATATACTGTCTGTATCCGAATTCGATCCGAGAATTTTTTTTTGAGTTAAATTCGATCCGAGAATTCAGTCCGAGAAAGAAAAATTATTTGTATCTGTATCCGCAGTATCCGTCCGTATTCGGTCCATTTTCATCCCTAACCATTATTACCACTTTACAAACCCCAAAACGCTAAAAAAATAATCTCTTCGTATCAAAATATTTGCCGTCATTGACTTTTTTTTTACAACTTTGATCATTCGTCTTATTCAAAAAATTATGCAAGTACCATTTATTTTGTTTGCTACATACTTTACTATTGCAGATATTTTAATTTTATTTATCCTTTTACATATTTATAATTTTTTTAATAAGATGAATAGTCAAAGTTGTACGAAAAAGTCACAGATGGAGTAGTTCACAAGCTACTAACTAGGAGTATATGGCAGCACTTTAGGAAGAAATTCATTCTTGAAGGAGACAGGAATGTATATTTGCTCATATATTTGTATTTCTTTGACACGGTTTTGCTCAAAATTTGTAGAGCCATGCAGCCCAGCTGGCTGAGCAGCCACTCCCACGGTCCCACCTCAACGGCTCAACCTGGCTCTGCTGCAATGTTGTGCTCCTGCTGCTCTGCTATCTGGGCACTAGTCTGAACTGTCTGTCAGTTCGTGCTTCAACAAAGTCATTGTTTTGCCACTGGTTCCTGGGTCCATGTCATTGCCATAGATGAGTCCAGTAAGAATTTTAAGGGTGAGCCCATGCTCGTGTAAGGGGTGATTAGCAGGCTTACCAGACAATCAAGAAGCACATCTTTTCAAAATGCAGGTATGAGCTGTTAATATCTATATCATCCCAATATAAGGCATCAATATAATCAATAATTGGGAGAAAAAATCATGGCAATACCAGATCCTCAATTAAATGCACAGCTCCATAGCTGGAGTAACTTTCAAGCGCTAATCCATCCATAGAAAGTCCTGGTGTCCATCTTTTGGCCAAGAAACCATGAACAGATCACATTACAGCAAGTGTTTTAATTTCATGACAAAGTTGTGTCACAGTACAGCAAAAGGAGCATGCATGGCATACCTATGTGTCACATTCACATTATTACCGCATTATTGTTGCTCAAGAGCTAATTAAGCCTTGTTTTGCTTCTGGTTGACATCGCTGGGCCACTGAGAAATGCTGTTTTGCTTCTGGTGCCCATTGCAGGTCCGTGAAGTGATGGATCATGTTTCAGCTTCTTCTCCTTCTCTGTCATCTCCTTCACCCCAGCCCTTTTTTTCCCTCTGCATCATGAGAGTTGAAGGGGACATAATTCGAATCAGTGACTACTAGCTTAGCTACTGCTACCAGTTTGAACTGTAGGAGGCCTAACCTTGGTGGCATGCCGGGTGATGGTTCCAGTGCTGCAGGAAATACACAAAGATTTTTTTTTTAAAAAAATAACATGAGCTAAAAACCACCTGATCCTTTCGGACATCTTTGTGGACTCCAGAAGAACTAAAAAAATGTAACATGACCTAAAATAACATGAGCTGCAATAAATCGACTTCATGGATCTAGGTACCACATAGATTACAGGACAACGACACGGTCTCCAAAGCATAACTTTGACTTCTTATTCATATAAAAATATATATCAAAAACTGAAATATGTATACTTTTATAAAAGTATTTTGCAAGACAAATCTACCCATATATTTTTCATATTTCTAAACTCAACAATGTAAAAGTTATTTATGATTTATGTTCTCAATGTTTGACTAAAACCTTGTCTTAAACGTCAACCTTTTTGAGTATGGAGGGAGTATATATCTATATCATATACAACTATATAGATGAAATCCACTACAAGTCATGGTTGAATTTCTCTTAACTCTCAGTGTACCACATCATCTGCATTCAATGCGCCACATCAACATACATCATTTCCCACCCAAACCAACAATTAATATCATTTTCCACCGACACGTCACGGTAGTGGCTTAACATTAACATAAAAGCTCCAGTGCAACATATGAAAGTTTACTGAAAAGCTCTCGCAAATCCCACAGTAATGCGCGGGGAATCACCTAGTAACCTATATAGATGCACGCCGCTAAGAATCATTAATTTTATCTCTCAACATGCAAACTATCTACCTCATCTAGGAATCCACCACATCACACGCTACATCGTCATCCACTAGGAGTCTAGGAACATCTACTCCCTCCATCCCCAAAAAAATGACGTTTTAGGATTCAAAATTTGTCCCAAAAAGAATGACGTTTTACTTAATTTGGCATGTGTGCATGTGCATGCGGGCATGCAAAAATCAATTAGCACCAAATATGGCAAATAAATAGGGGCAATCATGGTCATTTCACCTCCTTAATAATCTGTCCTAAAATTTCTAGAATGACATTCTTTTTGGGACGGAGGGAGTATTTGACTTAACTTCCATCGATTTTCTGTAACTAATAGCATCTATGCATGAAATTCGAGTACCACACTACAAAATTTTCCACAGTATAAATGCATGGAATGATGGAACATCAATCAATCAAGAGACGTTCTCTCTCAACAAACAAACTTGTTTTTCATGTATAATGTTGCTTGCAAAAGAATACTGCTACGCAATCACCTTAATGTTTGTACTTTTAGAAAGATTGTTGCTATGCAATCAACTTAGTGTTTTTATTTTCAAATTTCACCTTAAATTTTTGCAGCAAGGCACGGAGTATCACCTAGTTTCTATTAACCACATGCACCATAAATCCACAATACAGACTTTTGTTCAGTAAGTGAAAGCTCTACTATATATCTAGGAGAGAGCATATATAGCAGAATTCCTAAATGTCATTAGCAACCATTGTTAAATTTAAACAACTACATAAACATTGTAAATAAATGTGCGTGAGGTTAGTACCGGGAGTGTAGAAGCTCTGGAAGGAAAACATGGGGTTGAGGAAGCTTTCCATGGCGGCCCTCTTTCCGCCTGCCTTCATCACCCGTCCTAAGTTTCGCCAAACAACAAAGATGCCATCATTTGCACTTATAAAAATGATATTAGTTCCTTCTCTAAACCCAACCACATCAAATTTGGTCGATGGGCCTAGTGCAGCAATAATGGAGGGCACCATATCTAGTCTGATGATTTGGTCCTTCACCCATTGCTCGACGCCATTGGCACCGGCATCCTGTAGTGACCATATGTGGAGATTATAGCCCTCCACATCTGCGATGCCAAGCCTGCCATCCTTTGCCTCCACGAGGGACACGTTTCCTTTACAGGATGGCGGGTTGATGATCATTGATATGACATGACCAACCAAGTCATACTTGAGGATCCTGTAACCATCCTCAAAGATGAAGTAGATTGAATCACCAGAGACGGGACCGGGCAGGAGCGTGAGGTGGCGCCGGCCACTCATCAGCGGGGCATCAAGGTGGATCGGTAACGTTGCTGCCTCGCTCAACGCTGCTGTCTCGGACGAGTAGGCATAGATTAACATGTTGTTGAAGTCAGCGCAGTACACGAGGACGACGACAAAGGCTTCGCCATGGCAATCGAGGTGGTTGCAAGTGACGGCGGCGGCGCAGAACACCACGACATCAAAATCATCGCTAGGGTAGTATATGTACGGCAGGGGCACCTCCCATTGCTCGTCCGTGATGGGGTCCCAGACATGGAGGGTGTACACGTAGTACGCAGAATACAGATCCTCGCCGACTGGAGGCATGTCGCAGAGTAGCACGCGGCCGTGGCGGCAGTCGATCACGGCCTTGTCGCGGTGGTCGGGGCGGGCCGGGAAGGAGGCGCAGGGCGTGAAGCGGGCGACGTAGGCGTCGCCGTCGACGACGTTGTAGACAGCGGCTACGGTCGGCGGCGTGCCGTGGAACTCGCGGAACCGGCGACGGAAGCCGGCGTCGGAGACTATGCCGAACCACCGCTTGCAGACGAGGGCGGCGCGGACTAGGCACGCTGGCTCCGATGGCGGGAGGCGGCGGAGTATCTCTTCGATGAGCTCGTCCATCATCAGCACCGCCATCGCCATGGTTTCTTGGCGGCTCTTCCGTGCTTGGATGGATCGAGATCAACACAGACCTGCGGCGGCACTACTTGTGGGATTTCGCTTCACGTACGACTGCAACCTACTTTATCATATATATATTAATAACTCATATTCGTATTTGTTTCACACGATTTTGCTCAAAATTTGGCTCAATTTGTAGGGTTTACAGAGCTATACGACGGCTCAGCGCCCCAAGCCTCCCATTGCTTTTGGCCGAGCTGGTAGAAGTAAAACCGCGCCGCCCCACGTGAACCAAACCGAACCGTCGCCGGCGCAGCCGGAGGCCAACCAACCAAGCACGATGGCGGCCGAGGCGCTGGTGGACGACCTCGTGGAGGAGGTCCTCCTCCGCATCGCGCCCGACGACCCCGCGCTGCTCGTCCGCGCGGCCCTCGTCTGCCGGCGCTGGCGCCGCCTCGTCGGCGACCCCGGCTTCCGCCGCAGGTTCCGCGAGTTCCACCTCCGGCGGCCTCCCATGCTCGGCTTCCTCTGCAACATCCGCTGTGACGCCGCCATCTCCCATGTCCGCGCTCGCTTCGTCCCCGCCGCATCCTCCGTCGCGCGCCCCCCTGCCGACCGCGACGGCTCGCTAGCGCTCGACTCCCGCCACGGCCGCGTCCTCCTCCAAACCTCGCCCTGGGGAGGAGAATTTTTTTTTATGTCCGTGTGGGATCCCATCACGGATGAACAGGTGAATCTGGCCCCGATGCCGCGTGACCCGTTACCTAACGGCTGTGGCTGGAACGCGGCGGTGCTCTGCGCCGCCGCCGCGGGTGGTGGCGGCGACTGTGACCACCTCGGCTGCCACTTCATCGTTGTGTTCGTGGGACGTGACGCGGCAATGAGGATGTTCACCCGCATCTACTCATCGGAATCCCGTAGATGGAGTGAGGTTGACTCTGCTAAGTCCCTTTCCCTCCCCATCCATGGCAATGGCGATTTGCAGTTCGATCAACCTGTGCTTGCAGGGAACGCGCTCTACTTTCTGTTTCACAGACCAGACGGAATCCTAAAGTATGATTTGGTTACGGAGAAATTGTCTGAAATTGACCTACCAGATGCGATCTCGTGCCGCGTCGTGCTTACCAACACGGAGGATGGTGGTGTGGGATTTGCCCTAGTGGAGGGCCGCTCTAGACTCTGCCTATGGTCATGGGAGGCTGCAGGTTCTGACAAAGGTGCAAGCAGGTGGACACAAACCAAAGTCATTGAGCTCTAGACGATACTCCCTACTGTTAATTGGCGCTTGGTGTACGTTCATTTGCTTGGCTCTGCGGATGGTCTTGGGCTTATTTTCGTGTGGACGACGATTGGGTTATTGACTGTTGATCCAAAATCTGAGAAGGTCAGGAACCTAGGAAATGTAGCAGATGGCAGCAGAATCGACAACATTATTCCTCATATAAGCTTCTGCACTCCGGTCTTCAGGTACATGTTTCCCAAGTTTTTACGTGCCAATATTCAGAATGAGAATTGTTCCAGAACATAGAAATATGGATGATGGTATATGTGCTCATCAAGAACGCACATTTATTTGACTCAGGATGACTGCAAAATTGTGTTACTTGGAGCCACATTTACTTTATGTTCACTAGATCATCTTTGAAAAAATATTTAGATATAAATGTGCTAAGCAATGAATTTTTTCATCTAGCATGCATATTACAGATGGTGGAATGCTGACGATTTACCTGAATTTAGACTAGCAAGAATGCATCCAGAAGGGGAGAAATCTAAAGAGTTGTGACCTCTACATATGATATTTTACAATTTTCAACACTGTATCACTACGGGAAACGGAGCCTTCGCCAAGAGTAATACTCTTTGGCGAGAGCATAATCTTGGGCTCTCGGCGAAGAGCTCTTCGCCGAGAGTTAAAAAAAAAATTCTCGGCGTAGAATTTCTTCGCCGAGAGCCAAAAAAAAACTCTCGGCGAAGAATTCTTCGCCGAGAGCTAGACGACTGGCTCTCGGCGAAGTAATTTTAAAAAATTCACTTTTTCACCTTCAAACTGTTTTTATCATCAACATGCACTTATACAAAGGATATGTTCAAATTTGACGCAATTTTATCTCTGTTTGCTATATTTAAAAATTTTAATTCATTCTAGGTAATTTTTTCGAATACGTCTGATATGAACTACAAGTGCATGAAATCATAGAGTAAAGTTGTTGGAAAAATGAGATTCATGTTCATGAGACATCTGTAAGACCATGTACACGAAACGAAACTAAATTTTAAACATTTTGTTCTCTGATCATGATAAAGATCGTGTCGCGGAAAGGTTTTAAAATTGTATAAAATTCAAATGAAGTTTGAAAATTACGAATTTTGTCGAGCGCTCATTATATCTTACATCGAGGTTGTGGTAAAAAGTTGAGAACATTTTGAGCACTTTGACACGTACGTTGTTTAGAAACCGGAACATCTCGCGAGAAGTTTCAGAGAATTTGAACTAATGTCACTAGGTTTGGTACATTAGAGAAATTTAAATTTGAGTTTGACCACAACAACTTTTTTATAAGCAATACACAACATATCTAGTGTCATGTTAAGTTTGGTAGAAATTTTGCATTTATTTGCTATTGTTGGGGAATTGGGCAAAAACCTTTCACCCTCGAAACGTTGGAGTAGACAAATTCGTGAAAACATTCGTGAACAGCTCATCAGGTTGCGGGTCTGTTTCCTGGCAGGAATTTATTCACGAAGTTGTTTCATCATTTTCGATTGATTCGCTAACCCTCTGATGATGTGCGAAATAATCGCCGAAATGGCGCAAGTTCATGTGTCTGTTTCAGGTTGATAAAACTTCGGAGATCATCACGAATTCGGGGAACTCTAGCTATGGTGACATTGGAGGATCTCTGCAAGAATCGAGAAACTTTACTTCGGGACTAACTTCAGCAAACTTGAGTTGGGAGACTCAGCTACAAGAAGTCTTCGCGGATAAGAAGTGGAAGTCACGAATGAGTCAACTCAAAGAGGCGCTGCCAAAAGTCCGGGTTCGAGGTGTGAATAGATGGCAAGCTTGTAAATATGAGAAATTAGCCCCGCAAATCACGGGATGTAAAAGACGTTCATGTACATGTTCACACCGAGAATATTATTTAGATTCGAGGGTAATCTCGGAATGTAAAAGTCCCTTCGTCTCCCTATAAAAGGGGGCGCGAGGGCACGTGTAAAGGGATTCACAACTTTTGAGGCGAGTACAGACTTTCGGGGATTCCTTATCTCCTCCCGCGTTTGTGCTTTCGCGTGTTCGTTTTGGTATCTTGTGTTCGGGGATCCCATCCGATTTTCGGACCCCCCCAACATTGGCGCCCACCGTGGGTTCAGCCGAAGAACAACTCACGATGCCTCCACAGAAAAGGTCCAAGAACACTCCCGCTGAAGCTGACCAAGAAGATCACTACGCTGAAGAAGACAATGGAATCTCTCTTACTGCAGAACCTTCACAAATCACAGATCAAGAAAGGAGGGCAAAACTTGAGGCTCTTCAAAAGGCAAGAGCTGAGAAAACAGCGCATATTCTAGAACCATTCACTGAAGAAGAAGCTGATGAGGATGATGATCAAACTGTTGACAGAGAACTAGAAAGGGTGAATCAAAAAGTGCTGCAGCTTTAGAAAGAGAAGGAGAGATTCGCGAACCAGCTGGAAGCAAAAAGAAGAGCTTCGGAGAAGCTGGAGAAACTTAACCAGAACAAAAGAACTTCAAGAGAAAACTTCTTTGTGGGTAACGGAATCTCGCAGTTCGCGGATCCAGATTCACCACTCTCACTCGGGTTGCAAACGGCACCATGGCCGCCGAAGTTCAAACCAGTCTCTCTCCCGAAGTATAATGGATATGGAAACTCTAGACAGTTCCTCATGAGATATGAATCAGCCGTGAATTCAGCAGGAGGAGATGATGTCGCACTGGCCAAATCCTTCATCATTTCTTGTGAAGGCCCAGTCCTCAACTGGTACTCTCTACTACCACCACACTCAATCTGCAGCTGGATTGACCTCAAGACAAAGTTCATCCAAGCTTTCCAGATATTCCATGAAACCGCGGCAAAGTCATCAGATCTGTACAATTGCAAACAAAAAGATAGAGAGCCATTGCAGAGCTTCGTAAGAAGATTCATGCAACAAAGATCTCAGATCCCAGAAGCGGACGACAAGACAACAATATCAGCACTCATCAAAGGTCTAACTCCAGGACCAACAGCCTCACACCTGACCCGAAGAGAGCCCAAGACCATTGATGAACTCTTTCTTGAACTAGAAGAATACATCAAGTCTGACGAAGATCATAGAAGAAGAGTGGCCGAACGAAATCAAGAAAGGCAGGGTAATAGAGGAACAGCATGGAGACCTCATTACCAAAACCCACGAAACATCAACAATGTGGAAAATCCACAGTTCAACCAGGACAGTAGACCAAGTACAAGAGGAGGTTTTGCGTCTAGAGGAAGAGGAAGGGGAAGAGGACCCCCGAAAGTTCAGAATCATGACCCAAAAGATCCATACTTCCATTGCTGATATCATGGAAGAGGTCATAGCATCGAAGCGTGCCCAGAAACCAAAAAGAACATAGCAGGAATCCAATAAGAGAAAACCATGATGAGTATTGCCTCCACGATGCCGAATCAATTTCGTCCAAACTTCTGGCAACCACAATTTATGGGTCCTCAGCCAAATCCAGTCACAGTGCAGCAGTTCCAGCAAGCACAGTCATCTTGGCAACCTTCTCAGCAATTCTATCCTCAGTCTCAGGCAATTCAAGCCATTCAGCAGCCGCAACCAATTCAAGAAATATTACCGCCACCTCCCGATAATTCATCAAGACCTGAGTCGAGTTCGAGAGGCCACAATCCGAAAGCATTGCCCTCATTCGGAACTATCATGCCTATAACAGGTGGTTCAGCCATGGAGTTTGACACAAAGAGACAAAGGAACAATTACTTCAGATCTGTGAACACAGTCATCAATGATGGTCCAGCTGCACGACCAGAATGGGCCAAGGTGCCGATAACTTTCACTGAACAAGATTTCAGATTGAAGTCAACAGACCACAATGATGCCATGGTCATCGAGGTGAACATAGCCGGATGGGTTATCGGAAAAGTTCTAGTGGATAACGGAAGTTCGGCAGACATCCTATTCATGAAAACTTTCGAGAAGATGAGCTTGAGTCCACGCATGCTGCAGCCACCAGAGTACCCGCTGCTGGGTTTCGGAGGAAAACCAATCAAGCCAGCAGGAAAAATAGCTTTGCCTGTATCTTTTGGCGATCTTGACAATGCCAGAACCGAAACTCTCATCTTCGACGTGGTCGACATGTACCATCCCTACTTCGCGATTTTTGGTAGAGGATTCATGAACAAGTTCGATGCTGCAATAAGGCAATAGTTCCTGTGCATAAAAATCCCGGCACCCAAGGGAATCATCACAGTATTCGGTGATCAACAAGAAGCCAGAAACATTGAGAAGGGCTTCACACCAGGTCAAAGCAATGTGCATCATTTGAACTCCACCGAAGAAAAGAAAGAACCCTATGTTGAAGCCAAGCGGGATAAAGAAAAAATTGAGATAGCTGCTGATGGCGAAACCAAGAAAGTGTACTTAGATGATATGCCTGACAGAGCAGTTGTGATAGGGGCTCATCTTAGCACCGAAGAAGAAAAAGAACTTGTGCAATTCTTGAACAAGAACAAAGATGTCTTCGCTTGGTCAGCCAAAGACCTGCAAGGTGTTGATAGAGATATCATTGAGCATGCCCTAAAGACAGATGAAAAAATAACCCTGAAGAAGCAGAAACTCAGGAAGATGTCCGAAGAAAAAGTCAAGGCAGTAGAGGCCGAAGTACAGAGGCTTCACGACGCCAAAGTGATCAGAGAAGTCATGTATCCCGTCTGGCTAGCTAACACTGTACCGGTGAAGAAGAAGAATGGGAAGTGGAGAATGTGTGTAGATTTCACAGATCTGAACAAAGCCTACAAGAAGGATGACTTCCCCTTAGAAAGGGTGGACAAGGTCGTTGACGATGCCGCAAACAGCGAAATGCTCTCACTCCTGGATATGTTCTCAGGATATCATCAAATAAGGGTGCGAAGAGAAGATGAGGAGAAAACAAGTTTCATCACTCCTTTCGGAACCTTTTGCTTCGTAAGAATGCCAGAGGGTCTAAAAAATGCAGGGTGCACGTTTTCAAGAATGATAGCAATAGTTCTCCATCCCCAGCTTCGAAGAAACATTCTAGCATATGTCGATGACATAGTTGTAAAAAGCATTCAAAGAAGAGACCACATCAGCGATTTAGCAGAAACTTTCGCGAACCTCAGGGCAGCGAATCTTAAGCTGAATCCTGAAAAATATGTTTTCGGCATTCACAAGGGGAAAGTTTTGGGATGTTTGGTTTCGACAAAAGGCATCGAGGCAAATCCTGACAAAATTAAGGCTCTAGTCGAGATGCAAGATCCTGTTTCGGTGAAAGATGTGCAAAAATTGACAGGGAGAGTTGCCGCCCTCAACAGATTCATCCCCAGAGCTGCAGAGAGAAGTTTGCCTTTCTTCCAAGTTCTTCGAAGTTCCAAGAATTTTCAGTGGTCCGAATCTCAGAAACAAGCCTTCCAAGAACTCAAAGACTACCTGTCAAACATGACTAAGCTATGTCCTCCAGAGCCAAAATCGCCGCTCTTACTATACCTATCTGCTTCAAATTCAGCCGTAAGCGCTGTACTAGTGCAAGAGAAAGAGGAAGAAGGAAAACTGAAACAAATTCCAGTATATTTCGCTTCGGAAGCTCTTTCGGGATCTAAACTCTTCTACTCTGAATTGGAGAAGATAGCATATGCAGTCGTGATGGTTGCAAGGAAACTAAGGCACTACTTCGAGGGTCACTGAATAAGGGTCATCACGAACCAGCCACAGAATAACCTGTTCACGAATAAAGAAGCATCAACTCGAATCATCAAATGGGCCGCTGAACTATCAGATTACACGGTTGACTTCGAGAGAAGAAGTGCAATCAAATCGCAAGTCTTGGCAGATTTCGTTGTGGACTGGAGATCGCCGAATCATAATTCTGGCGAAGAAATAGTCACACCATGGGTTGTGCATTGTGATGGGCTTGGTGCGATAGAGGAATTGGAATATCAGCAATCGTAACATCTCCGGCAGGAATCGTGATAAGATACGCAGCTCAGCTCGATTTCGCGGATGATGTGCACTCTACGAACAACACAACCGAATATGAGGCTCTACTTCTTGCCTTGAGGAAGATGAAAGCTCTAGGTCAGCAAACCTTTATCATTAAGACAGACTCTAAAGTCATTCAGGAACACATTGAGAAAGTGAGTGAAGCAAGAAATCCTGTTTTGATGAAGTATCTCGAGAAGGTCAGAGAGATGGAAAGGTACTTCAAGGGCTATTCAGTTCAGCACATACCAAGAGATGACAATGACGAAGCAGACAAACTGGTGAAAGCAGCAGCCAAAAATCATGCAATGCTCCCAGACGTGTTCTTCGAAATCATCAAAGAACCGCCCGTCAAAGAACCAAAACCAAAAACTGTGAACATTGTGGAAACTTACGATTGGAGAGCCGAAATTATGGCATACTTGAGGGGTCACTATGAACCACAAGATGAATTGGAGGAAAAAAGGCTAAAGCAAAGGGCAAGGGGCTATGCCGTAGTGGACGGAGAGCTGTATAAATCCGGGGTTACCGAACCATGGTTGAGATGCATAACCTCCAAAAAAGGTGTGGAACTCCTCAAGGAAATTCATAGTGGATTTTGTGGTGCACACATAGGCACAAGGGCTCTAGCAAGCAAAGCGATAAAGCAAGGATTTTTCTGGCCTTCGATAAATGTTGACGCAAAGAAGCTAGTTCGGGAATGTGAAGCATGCCAGAAAACAGCGAATCAACAAAACTTGCCATCCATGCCAGTTCATCTAATTCCTCCATCATGGCCTCTGTAGAGGTGGGGAATGGATCTGGTCGGCCCATTGCCGACAGCTCAAGGAAACTGCAAGTTCGCAGCAGTAGCGGTTGATTACTTCACCAAGTGGGTGGAAGCAAAGGCATTGGCGAATATCACAGCACCAACAATTCAGAAATTCTTCTGGCAAAACATAATCTGCAGATTCGGGGTACCAAGAGAGCTGACTATTGATAATGGGAAGCAATTCGACTGTTACTCTTTCAAGGAATACTGCAGAACTCTGGGCACTCATGCGAAGTTCTCTTCAGTTTATCACCCGCAGTCTAATGGGGCTGTTGAAAGAGCGAACGGGCTGATATTTTCGGGAATCAAGAAGTGTTTATATGATCAAAAGAAAGGCAAGTGGACGGATGAATTGCCTAAAGTGATTTGGTCTCATAATACCACAGTGTCAAGAGCAACGGGTTTCACACCTTTTCGCTTACTGTTTGGCACCGAAGCAATGACACCAGAAGAGATCAAGAATGAGAGCATGAGAGTGCAGAAAGCAAAAGAGGTTGAAGAAGCTGACATGAAAGTGGAGAAAGACATGATCGAGCTAACAATCCTCGAAGCTGCCGAAAACATCGAGAAATACCAAAAAGAAACCAAGGCATGGAAGGATAGAAAAGTGGTCAGGAAAGACATCAAGACTGGTGATTTGGTTCTGAAAAGAAAGAAAAATTGGGAGAACCCCGGGAAGCTCCAAGAACCGTGGGAGGGGCCATACATAGCAAAGGAAACAAACATGCCTGGAGCTTTCCGTCTAATAGACCAAACCGGTAAAGAGCTACCGCATTCGTGGAATGCAGACAGTTTGAAAAAGTACTACCCTTGAAAATCATGAAAGTAGCTAGATTCATTTTTCAGCATTTCTTTTCACAAGTTTAGATTCCATAAAATTGTAAAACTCCCAAACCATGGATCTATAAGTGGTTTTGGGAACAAAAACATTTACTTCTCGCACTTAAGTTAGAATAAGAAGGACCGTACTCTTTTCCTTGCAAAGGGGGCCCTAAATCAAGGGGCAAGGTTTTTAACGAGGCGGATCCTATGTAAATACTCTGTGATATATATGAAAAGAGTCTTCCCCCAAAGTATTTGTCTTGCAAAATTCCATCATGAGAAAAGTTCGTGAAAAGGCTTCGTGATAGCCTGAATTCCATCGTGAGAAAGAAAAAGTTCGTGAAAAGGCTTCGTGATAGCCTGAATTCCATCGTGAGAAAGAAAAAGTTCGTGAAAAGGCTCCGTGATAGCCTGAGTCCCACCGTGACAAAAAGAAAAAATTTGTGAAAAGGCTCCGTGATAGCCTAAGTTCCATTTTGAGGAAGAAAAATTTCGTGACAAAGAGAAAGTTCGTGAAAAAGGCTCCGTTATAGCCTGAATTCCATCATGTGAAAGAAGAATTTGCGAAGGGGCTCCGTGATAGCCGAGATTAAAGAAGGGCAAGAAAAGTTCTGTGAAAAAGGCTCCTTGATAGCCAAAGGCTCCGTGAAAGCCTAAATCCCACCTTAAAGGGATTTCCTACCGAAAGGCCTGAGACAACAACAAGTTGTGGCCTAAATCCCACCTTAAAGGGATTTCCTACCGAAAGGCCTGAAACAACAACAAGTTGTGGCCTAAATCCCACCTTAAAGGGATTTCCTACCGAAAGGCCCAAGACAACAACAAGTTGTGGCCTAAATCCCACCTTAAAGGGATTTCCTACCGAAAGGCCCGAGACAACAACAAGTTGTGGCCTAGATCCCACCTTGAAGGGACATCCTACCAAAAGCACGGGAACAACTGAAGGTTGTGGCCCAAAAAGTACAAGCATTTTTGTTCAAGAATTTTATGTGTGAAAAGTTATAAAGTAAAAGTCAAAGTTACTTCGGTTGAAAGAGCAAATAAGAATAGTAAAGAACATTAATGAAGATTTATACGAACTTTTTTTTAGGAAAATCTTCTTCCAAGGGCCAAGGGGCTCAATCATCTCCGAAGGTTAGAGTTTGTAAAGGATGGTTGAAGCAACTGAAGGTTGCGATATCAACCCGGGCAAGTATGCCAAGCGGGCGCAAGTCCACAAAATTCATGAAACAAATTTTGTCGACTTGCATTCGAAAGGAGTTATCAATTCTCAGGCACCCACGAAATTTTGCATGAAAATGGCAAGGTGGGGAGGGTGATGTTTTTTTCTTAAAAAACGAGTTTATTGCCTTAGTTTCATACAAAATTTCATAAAGTTAAAATTACAAAGCTTCCAAGAGCTGAGAATTTCAGAAAGGAAGTTCGATGATACGGCCTGGTTTACGACCCCTTTCTTTGGCAATATCACTAGCATAAGCGAAGCTACAATCGCCAGTTGTAGGGCTAAGGGGCTCCGTCTTCACGAAGGTCCGCGAACTCGAGGCTTCACTGGTAAGAGCATAACCATCTCGTTGAAGGAAAAACCAGCTAAGTTGAAAACTACGCATCGAGTAATACTGACAACATTCGACCCAAAAGTCAGAAAATTTGCATCCGGGATTAGCTTCTTTGTACAATCGCCAAGCTTCACCACTAACTATCTGATCCTGGCGATGGATTCACAAAGGTATCACATCCTGCACAGGCCCACCTTGCAAGACCTGCGCAGGTGAAAGATTTACAAGACAAGTGTTTAGAGGGGGGGTCGCAGCCCACAAATATACAAGTTCACAGTTTCCACAATAACATCAAAAGCGAATGTTCGGACAAGTGTAGTTTCATCCGACGATATCAACCTTCGGGGAGCTAGTTTGACGATCGGAGCTCTCTCCATCCTCGTCGTCTTGACCATCGTCGCTGCTGCTGCTGTCACCACTGCCCGCTTCCTCCGAACCGTCTTCATCATCAACACCATCGTCATCCTCTTCAGATTTGGAGGATGATTCTTAACTTTCTGCAGCCTTAGCTCGCTCCTCTTTCTAAATTATCTGAAAAAACATTAAAAAGAGTTAATAAAAATCAAGAAACAAATGTTCGTAAGGAAGCAGAACTTCAACAAAGCCTACGAACACTAACCTCCTCAAGTTTTTCCCGAGCGAGCTTCTTCACGAAGTCTTTACCAGTCGCAACCCAGAACTCCTTTGCAAATTTAATCTTCAGAGCGCGAACGTCTTCGTTGGCTCGAATAGCTGAAGTGCTAGCAGCATTGGGGAATCGAGAAAGTGACCCACGAAATTTTGGAAGGTCAACACAATCAAAGTCGTTAAGAATCTTCAGGAGAGTTTCTACGGAGAAAACAGCAGCGAAGTCGCTGGCTCCTGAAATGACGTTTGGAAGAGCCTGAAATTCCTTCAGCATCCAGTCCAACAAATCGGAAATTTCTTCATTATCAGGAAGTGGACCTGGACGGGTACCAAATTGTTTCAGAGCCTCCCGGTACTCCTCAAACAGGAGTTTCAAGCGTTCCCTGATCTCATCAACATCCTTCCCTGAGGTTTCACTTCGTTCAGATAAAGCTCTCTCGAGATCTTGAATCTTCTGTTCTTTGCTGCTCAAAGTCTTCGCAAGATCGGAATTTTTTGTTGAAAGCTCAGTGTTGTTAACACGGAGCTCGTCAACAGCTTTGGCATTTTTGTCAGAATCTTTGCGAAGATTTTCAATCAAGTTCAGATCATCTTCATGAGTCTTCTTCAGCTTCTCAAGATCTTTCTTCGAATCTTGAAGGGCAGCTTCAGCGATCCTCTTTTCGTCCTGGCACTTCTTCAAGGAATCAGCAAGATCAGCGATCCGTTGCTCTAATTCAATACTTGAAACCTGAGCCTTGTTGAGCTCGCGCTTCAGCTTCTTAGAATCGCCAGAGAGTTTCCCAATAAGCTCCTCCTTTTCGAGGAGCCGTTCAGAAACTACCTTGCCAATGATGGATGCCTTCAGGTCATAAGTCTTCTTGAAACTGGCAAGCTCCGAGGATGAGAGTTTCCGAGCATTCTCTTCAAAAACTGCGAAAGACATAAAGCCTAAAGTAATGAAAACTTAAAAAAGGTAAGGTAACCACCAGAGTATAAAGAGATAGAAGCGATGTGCGAACCTGTTGGGTTCAGCCTTCTCAAAGGAATCTCGTCTGCGGGCTCAGAAATCGCCAAAGATTTCTGGAGAGACGAGGAAGTGTGCTTCTCAACATCAGAGGCATGCTTTTCGACAGCAGAGGGGGTCTTGCCGGTCAACCGAAGTTTCTTCGTCGGAACATCTACTCCTGTTTCATCCACAAATTCAGGGGACGTCCATAGCAAGGAAAGTCTAGGAGCACCATCGTCCGAGTCAACCACTTCACCCCTAACACTTAGCAATTCGCCTCTAAAGGACGTACCAAAATTTTCATTGTAAGCGGCGACTGAGGGAGAGGGATCTTGACCTTCGGGAAGTTCTTCGCGCTTCTCAACCAAAGATGGGTTTTCGACAGGATCACCACCTTTTTGTACAGTCTACTCCAAGTCTTTGCTAAATTCTGGAGAAGCCCTGTCTTTAGAAGCTGAAGCTTGAGAAGTACCAGCCTTAGTATCGGCGCCAGCAGCAGACTCAATAGGAGCAGCTTGAACTTCGAGGACATCGTCTGAAAAAGTTTCAACATCAACAAATTCATTCTCAGAACCTGGACTACAACCACGACGAACGCCGAATCTCAAATCACACCATAAGCAAGAGGAGAAACCTGTGGGGCGAGGTTCTTCAGTCATCTCATCATCTGAGAAGGTCGGAGGAACGCGCTGAACTATAGCAGCAGCAATCTTCTTCACAGCCTTCTTAGCTTTCTTCTGGCCCAGCTGAGCAAGACTCGAAGCCGCTTGAACCTCAGCATCAGAAATATCCTCAAAAGCTTTCCGTTTCCTCTTGCTGGATTCCGAGGACTTAGTCTTCTCAGGACGAATAATGGAAGAAGAAGTATCGCCAGCACTGCTCTTCCCCTTTCCTTTCTTTGAACCTTTCCTTCTTGGAGCCTTGGGTGGAGCAGCCGAGCAAGTAGCTACAGCAACAGCCGAAATCTTTTTGTCCACGCCCGGAGGGCGGGAGCGAAGAGAAGTCTCAGCGCCAAGCTCTGAAAATACACGATTCACTCTCTTCTTGTGTTTCACAAGGGCCTTGAAAGACTTGTACTCATTCAGAGTAGATTCGCCAACCATCACGTTAACCTTTTCTTCAACTTCGGCAATAAAGTCTTCGAGACTTTGACCTTCCTTAAGCCGCAAGTTGAATCGGGGAAACGACACTTGCTGCGTTGCCCAGTCCACATCCAAGGGAACAATGCTAGAAGGCTTCCAGCCGTCTGATATCGACCAAACTTCGGCTGCAACAAATTCTTCAATAACGTCGCGACCTCCGATAATAGTACTGGCCAAGAAGAAAGCATTTTCACAGCTTTTGAAACCCATAGTACGGTTGTTATACGAAGCAGTGCAAACAGCAGTCACTGGCGCCATGGGTGAGTAGAAGGGGTAAGCTGGTCCAGTGTAGCCAGAAACCTTAGACATATCGACCTTCACATAAAACCAGTACGAGCTCCAATCTTTGGAGAAGTTGGTCTTACTACAGGGTGCAAGCTGGATTCGGGTGAGGCCTTTTCGCGAATTTTGTCTTCAGGTGTTGAAAGTACAGCACGCATAGTGCGCTTCATAATACTTCCCATCATCAAGCTTCAGAATATCCTTCTCAATCACAAGCTCGAATAAATGAGCGAATATGTCAGTGCCGAAAGTGCACTTGAAGGTCTTCATGATCCAAAAGAATTTCGACAGTTCCAGAAAAGAGTTCGGTGTCAATTGATGTATTTTCACATCAAACTTCTCAAGAATGGAAGGCAAAATAGGATCGCAGGGAAATCTGAGTCCACAGGTAAAGAAGTCCCTAAACACAACAACTTCGTTGGCCTCAGGAGCAGGGACTTGTTCACCAGAAGGGGGATGTCCATCACCGGCAGGGAAGAATCCAGCCTCCTCATATTCTTTGATAAGATCGGTTGTAACCTTCGATTCACCGAACACAAAAGACGGGGGATAAGATTTAGCCTTCACAATGACAAGTTCGCTCGGATCAGTGTCGACATTGGAGAGATCTTCCTCACTGCCAGATCTATTTTCAGATCTTATCTCCCCATCTTCGCGACTACCGGAATCATGAACGGTTTCGGCAGCCGGATCGTTAGCACTGGAAGGGACGTCTCCTTCAGTCGGCGGAACACCAGCAGCGGCTAATTCCTCCGAAGTCATGGGTCTAGCAGTACTTTTAGTACGAGCCACCTTTCGAAAGAAAAATAAACGTCAAAAGCATGCTAACTTACAAGAAACAAAAAACCACGAAAATAGATGACCAATAACAAAAACATATAAGAAAGAAGAAGATAATACCTTCGAAAACAGGAGAAATCGCCGAACTTCGGATGTCCTCAGACGAAGAACTCTTCTGCGAAAATGCTTTAAAACTTTCGAAGAAAGCGATGGAGCGGTGAAATAAAGTTACTGTGCCCGCCCTCTATTTATAGGGTGAGGGGGGGGGTAGGTTCAAGAAACCGCCTCGAGACGATCGTTGCGCATTTTCAGGGGGACGCGTGTCTAATCTGACGTTCTGAGGGTGACGTTTTTTACCGAAATTCGGGAATTGTTCGTGGAAACGGATCGTCGGAGTCAACCCGCTTCCCCGAGGGGCTAGTGTTGGGGAATTGGGCAAAAACCTTTCACCCTCGAAACGTCGGAGTAGACAAATTCGTGAAAACATTCGTGAACAGCTCATCAGGTTGCGGGTCTGTTTCCTGGCAGGAATTTATTCACGAAGTTGTTTCATCATTTTCGATTGATTCGCTAACCCTCTGATGATGTGCGAAATAATCGCCGAAATGGCACAAGTTCACGTGTCTGTTTCAGGTTGATAAAACTTCGGAGATCATCACGAATTCGGGAAACTCTAGCAATGGTGACATTGGAGGATCTCTGCAAGAATCGGGAAACTTTACTTCGGGACTAACTTCGGCAACTTTGAGTTGGGAGACTCAGCTACAAGAAGTCTTCGCGGATAAGAAGTGGAAGTCACGAATGGGTCAAGTCAAAGAGGCGGTGCCAAAAGTCCGGGTTCGAGGTGTGAATAGATGGCAAGCTTGTAAATATGAGAAATTAGCCCCTCAAATCACGGGATGTAAAAGACGTTCATGTACATGTTCACACCGAGAATATTCTTTAGATTCGAGGGTAATCTCGGAATGTAAAAGTCCCTTCGTCTCCCTATAAAAGGGGGCGCGAGGGCACGTGTAAAGGGATTCACAACTTTTGAGGCGAGTACAGACTTTCGGGGATTCCTTATCCCCTCCCGCGTTTGTGCTTTCGCGTGTTCATTTTGGTATCTTGTGTTCGGGGATCCCATCTGATTTTCAGACCCCCAATAGCTATTTTGAACTAATTTAAAAAGTTTTAGAAAAATTCTTCGCCGAGAGCCATTTATTGGGCTCTCGGCGAAGCAGCATTGGGCCGAGGCCCAATTTCAACCTGGCGGCCCACTTAACCAACTGGCGGCCCACTTAACCGGCGCCTCCTATATATCCGCCCGCCCCCCACCCAACAGCAACCCTAACCCTACCCCCCTCCCCCTCCCTCTCCCACCGCCGCCTCTATCTCTCCCGCCGCCGACGCCTCCTCCTCCGTCGCCCAGCCAGATCCGCCGCCTCCCCCACCTCTCCTTCACAGCCACGCCGTCCCCCGCCGTCCCACGCCACCGGGCACAGCCACGCCGTCCTCTACCTCCCCCCTCCGCTCGCCCCTCACCTCGTGGCGAGGAGCGGCGGCGGGGCAAGGTGAGGTGGCCGCGGATCCGGCCCCGCCTCCTCGTCTCCTCGTCCCGACCGGCGTGCGGCGGTGGAGCAAGTGGCGTGCGGCGCAGTGGCGTGCGGCGCCGCCTCGTCTCCTCGTTCGGCCTCGTCTCCTCGTCTCCTCCGCCCTCAGATCCGTCGCCGGGGGAGGAGCTCGTGGCCGGACGGCGGCGGATCTGAGGGCTCCACCCCGGCGCGACCTCCCCCCCCGGCCCGACCTCTCTCTGTGTCTCTCTCTCTCTGTCTTTTTTTGCAGGCGGCGGGGCGCGGTGGTGTGGGTGGCGGGGCTTGGCCGGTGCGGGTGGCGGGGCGCGGCCAGTGCAGGTGGCGGTGCGCGGCCGGTGCAGGTGGCGGCCGGTGCGGTGGCGCAGGTGGCGGCCGGGGGGCCGGCGCGGTGGCGCAGGTGGCGTGCCGGCACGGTGGTGCAGCGGCGGGCGGCGGCGCTGGTGGGCCCACTGGTCGGGCTTTTTCTTTTTCTTTTTTTTGTTTTGGAAAAAAGCCTTCGCCGAGAGCTAATTGTGCCTCTCGGCGCATATCCGCCGAGAGGGGTCCCGCCTGCTCTCGGCGAAGGCGCCTTCGCCGGTACAGCGGGGCCGAGAGGCCTTCGCTGAGAGCTTCCTCTCGCCGAAGCCTTCAACGAGAGGAAAGGCCCCTTCGCCGAGAGGAACCTCGCTCTCGGCGAAGGCCCCGAATCCGGTAGTGTATATTCCTTAGCTAAGCTCTGGCTAGTTTTTTTCAATTCATCTTTAAACTCCAACAATGTTGTGCGCTTGTGGCTGTTATTAATTGGTGGACCTGTGGATATTAAGTTAATGCTGCTTAGTGTTTTTAATAACTTGTGCTGTTTGGTTAGCCATTCGTTGCAAAATGTTGGGTCCTATGGTTTCTCAGAAGCAAATGTTCATTGATGGCTTAATTCCTCAATTAGATGATGTATAAATACTATTTTACTTTTACACAGGTCAGAGATCAGGAGCGGTGCTCAAATGCATGAAAACCAGAAATATCTGTCTGGTGAAAGGTCTTCCAAGTCATGAAGTGTAGTGGTGATCTCGGGTGGCATAAATCTCATTTGTGGTGGGGCACATCTTTAGGATCTGTAATTTTGCTGCTGGGTTTGGCACTTTTTCTTGACTTTTGATGTAAAGAATATTTAATTAGTCTCAACTGCTTTGTCACTTTAAATTGGTTGGACATAACTACTGAAGTTTATTTACTGAACCAACACTTTGTTGCAGAATGTTTGCTGTCTTCTTGTACACTTTTTACGTGACTCTTTTTTGTATCAGTAATGAAAGGAAAGTGCTATGGTAAATAGATAACTACATTTTTATGCAATAATTATTCAACTCATGCATGCTTTGTTCAAATTCTTACAGTTACAGAGCATGTTGTTATTATTTGATTGTGAAGGTTGAAACTGTCTTACATTAGGAGAAAATATCATTATACATTGAGTTTGAGCCAGAGGCCTTCTCAGCAAACAAAAACTAGGGGGCTGCACCGCTTAGGACCCTAGTTGTTGGGATCGTGTTTTGTGCTATGAAGCCTAGGATAATTTTCAAGTTCTTATATAATTTTCCTATGACTGTTCCTATACTGCTCCAAGTTCTGAGGCAAATTAGTTCTGAATTAACTATGTTATTCTTATACCATGTTTAACCCTGTTTCAGGCAAAACTCTTTGAGTCGCGAGCAGAGCTTGAGTTACTTCTAAACCTTAATGTCTGGGATTATGTGAAACCTGAGTTTGAAAAAATCACGAAAGAAGTGAACATCCTCATCAAAAAAGGCTAAGCACATAAGGAGGTACAAGTATAGTACTGAACAAAATCTTGAGCCCATTGAAGGTGCGTTCGAAGGGCTTTAAGAATCCTTGGTTGCTTACGAAGAGGCTGCAAAAAGAGCCAATCTTGATGGGGCATGATCTAGTTCAAGCTTGTTGATGTGCAGGGTCAGTAGCCATACTTTTGTGGATGTTCAAGGGGCATGCCTTTGTTGATGTGTATGGTCAGATAGCACGACCATAGTAAATAATGTGATGGACAAGTTAAGTCCTAGCCTGATGGACAAGTTAACCTTTTGTAATAATTATCTTTATTCCTGTGGACAAGTTATCTTCATCTTTGTGGACAAGTTATCTCTCTTATGATGTCTGTTTTGTCTCAGAAGATATGTGTGTTGATTGTGCCTGTATGTCGAAATGGAAGCAATGAGAGATCGAGTTGACCTGTCAATGAGGACAAACTCAAAGGAGACGAGGATTCACAAACCTCCGTCTCCTTTCTTAACAAAGGAGACACGGATTAACAAACCTCCGTCTCATTTGTTCACTGCCGCTGCGCTCCCGCTTCACGGCAGTGAAGAGTGCTATTAGACTTTAATTATTGAGCTCTCAGTCTAGTAACGGGCGTCAAATGCTCATCGGTAACGGACTTTATAGCCCGTTACCAATACGGTAGTGATCAGTAACGGACTTAAACAGCACGTTACCGATAGGGCATTGATCAGTAACGGACTTTACGAGCTCGTTACTGATAGGTTTAACTTGTGTAACGGACTCGATTTAACGTCCGTTACAAAGAATTCATGTAACGGGTGTTTAAGAAGACCGTTACCAGAAGTCCACATTGGTAACGGGCGTTACGGAGGCCAACCCCGGGGTCGGCCTGCCGCGCTTATCTGTAACGGGTGCCAAACAACAACCGTTACAGATGTGGGTGCATGTAACGGGTGTTAAGGGCCCGTTACAAATGCTGCGTGACCTATTTGAGGTTTTCACGTAGTGGAGAATGAGTGAGAGACAACAAGAGAGAGAAACAGAGAGAGAGAGAACCCGGATCTGCAGGGAGGGTGCCCGCCGCCGCCCCATGGAGCATGGGCCAGAGATCCGGAGCCACCAACGCTAGGGCACCTCCCGTGTAGCGTCGTTGCCGTCGCTGCAGGGCTCGCCGGACCGCCGTCACTGCAGGGCTCGCCGGACCGCCGTCGCCCTCGAGTTGCGCTGCCGCCGCACCTCACCCCGCTGTTGCTCCTCACCGCTGGTGAGGGCGAGCGGAGGGGGAGGGGAGAGGAGGCAGAGGTGGGGGACGGTGGCACGGCCGCTAGAGATGAGGGGAGGGGAGGGGAGGCAAGATGGGGGACGGTGGCGCGGCCGCCGGGAGGGAGGAAGGGGGCGGCGGATCTGAGAGCGAAGGGGGGCGGCGCCGGGAGGACGGGAGCTGGGAGGCCGGGCTAGGGTTTGCGGGTTGGAGGCCGTTTTATTTGGAGCGAAATCGACTGCTGGCCGTCGATCCGGAGATCGACGACTCCAGGCGCCCGCGCGGAGATGATGGGCTCGCATTCGGCCCATGTGGGAGAGGAGCTCGGGCCGATTTGGCGGCCTGTTCGTTAGTTTTTGGGCTTCGAGCCCATCCTGAGGTCTTCGCCGAGAGGAATACTCTCGGCGAAGAATATTTTCATCAAATTTAATTTAAAAAATAGCAAATAGATCCGAATTTTTTTCAACACTTAACATCATTGCTTATAAAAAAGTTGTTGTGGTCAAACTCAAATTTAAATTTCTCTAAAGTACCAAACCTAGTGACATTAGTTCAATTTCTGTGAAACTTCTCGTGAGATGTTCCGGTTTCTACACAGCGTACGTGTCAAATTGCTCAAAATGTTCTCAACTTTTTACCACAACCTCGACATATGATATAATGAGCGCTCGACAAAATTCATGATTTTCAAACTTCATTTGAATTTTATACAATTTTAAAACCTTTCTACGACACGATCTTCATCATGATCAGAGAACAAAATGTTTGAAATTTAGTTTCATTTCGTGTACATGGTCTTAGAGATGTCTCATGAACATGAATCTCATTTTTTCAACAACTTTACTCTATGATTTCATGCACTTGCAGTTCATATCGGACGTCTTCGAAAAAATTACCTAGAATGAAGTAAAATTTTTAAATATAGCAAACAAAGATAAAATTGCGTCAAATTTGAACATATCCTTTGTATAAGTGCATGTTGATGATAAAAAAATTCGAAGGTGAAAAAGTGATTTTTTAAAAATTTCTTCGCCGAGAGTTTTTTTTAGCTCTCGGCGAAGAATTTCTTCACCGAGAGTTTTGTTCTTTGCCGAGAATTTTGTTTTGACTCTCGGCGAAGAACTCTTCGCCGAGAGCCCAATGGTTAGCTCTCGCCAAAGAATTTTGCTGTCGGCGAAGGCACGGTTTCCGGTAGTGATTGAATGAAATTAAATGAAACACTCCACATGCACAGGTCCATGTCCATCTCACTACTGGTATTGCAATAAAAAAAAAGGACGTACCCAGTGCCGTAGGCTCCCGCACTGTGCGGGGTCTGGGGGAGGTTATTAGCGGGAGGTCTTTCCCACACATCGTGCAATGTGTAGAGGCCACCGCTCGAACCGGCGGCAAGCACTATCACTTGCACTAGGCCACCAGTATGGAAACTGGGAGCCCTCTGGTTTTTCTGTAGAGTCAACAATGTGGATTATACTATGAAGCCTGCACATAATGCTGGGCACTGTACTTGTTAATTCCACACGTTGATTTGAAAAAGTTGATTTGAAAAAGTGAGGTTGAATCTTTTTTGCTTAGTTGTTGTGCGCAAGAGTGATGATAGGTTGCTCACGTTTCCAAATATGAAAAGTTTTTCATTTGTTTGATAGCCTAATGTTTTGTTATTTTGAAACTTACGTGTGCATTGCTTGATTGCTACTCAGTTATCAACATCTGCAATTGTATGTAGGTTTATAAGATGGAAAAAGAAGTAATGTATGGTCCGGCTGATTTTATATTTCTCATGGCCAAAGCAATACATGTTTTCTGGAAGTGGTGTGGACTTGCAGAAGAGTGTTTTTTAATCCAGTTGTCACTTGATAACTCACTGTTAACTTCTTTACCTGCAGGCAAACAATGTGCTTCTGGATTATAGAGGAGAATGCTAGTTTCTGCTGTTTGGAAACTCATCAGGCGAACACTCTGCATGGGGTCCCACAGGAGCGCTAGGGGGTGAAAATTAACGCAAAAATCACCTTGACCGTCAACTTCCCCTGGAGCTTAAGTCTGTAACCTGAATACCATCATGTACTTTGCTGTGCCTAGATCCATGATCAACGAGCAAGTTTCCGTTCATCTTTTGTTCCTGTAGTGACATGCTGACTCTGACCGTCAGGTTCTCTGCACACATGTAAATGGCTAACTGAAAATAGACAAACTCACTGTTACACAACCCCTTACCTTACATGGAAGAGTTGTCTGGAATCTGAATGGTTAGGTATTTGAATGGTAGAGCACTGATATTGTCTGAAACCCAAATATGCTGGGGTTGTCATAGGCAGCAGAGACAGTGAGTTGAGCTACATGTAGCCGACAGGGATATTTGCTCAAAACAACTCTTTGATTTGACACTGTTCTGCTCAAATTTTGACTAGACCTGTGGAGTTCACAGAGCTAAATACTTTGCAACTCAGTGGTAACATGCAAAGGAAACACACCATTCGTATAGTTAATGATAAGCACGAAAAAATAGTACCTCTGGCCATATGCAGACATATGGGCTCTACTAGTTGTTTGACCACACAAGTGTACCATGCTAAAGCTTCTTGACAACACAATGCGGGTTTTAAAAAAATGATTTTCCATTAGTACAACCCAACAAGACCACAACAAGCTAAATAAAACTACTGCAGAGAAGTAATTGAAATGGCACGATCATTTAACAACAAAAAGGAATATTGCAAGCTGATATTCTAGACCATGCGAGAGTAGGATATCATTACCATTATTAGGGATGAAAGTGGTACGGATATTATCCGTCCGACCGACCGACCGAAAGGGTCAAATACTCAAATGGTAAGACCGTATCTGATTCCGGACATTTAATATTCGTAACTATCCGTACCGCATTAGTATCCGAAAATTCAAAGTTGAATTTTTATGACTCAAATATGATGAATATCACCATTCGACACAAAATATACTGTCTGTATCCGAATTCGATCCGAGAATTTTTTTTTTGAGTTAAATTCGATCCGAGAATTCAGTCCGAGAAAGAAAAATTATTTGTATCTGTATCCGCAGTATCCGTCCGTATTCGGTCCATTTTCATCCCTAACCATTATTACCACTTTACAAACCCCAAAACGCTAAAAAAATAATCTCTTCGTATCAAAATATTTGCCGTCATTGACTTTTTTTTTACAACTTTGATCATTCGTCTTATTCAAAAAATTATGCAAGTACCATTTATTTTGTTTGCTACATACTTTACTATTGCAGATATTTTAATTTTATTTATCCTTTTACATATTTATAATTTTTTTAATAAGATGAATAGTCAAAGTTGTACGAAAAAGTCACAGATGGAGTAGTTCACAAGCTACTAACTAGGAGTATATGGCAGCACTTTAGGAAGAAATTCATTCTTGAAGGAGACAGGAATGTATATTTGCTCATATATTTGTATTTCTTTGACACGGTTTTGCTCAAAATTTGTAGAGCCATGCAGCCCAGCTGGCTGAGCAGCCACTCCCACGGTCCCACCTCAACGGCTCAACCTGGCTCTGCTGCAATGTTGTGCTCCTGCTGCTCTGCTATCTGGGCACTAGTCTGAACTGTCTGTCAGTTCGTGCTTCAACAAAGTCATTGTTTTGCCACTGGTTCCTGGGTCCATGTCATTGCCATAGATGAGTCCAGTAAGAATTTTAAGGGTGAGCCCATGCTCGTGTAAGGGGTGATTAGCAGGCTTACCAGACAATCAAGAAGCACATCTTTTCAAAATGCAGGTATGAGCTGTTAATATCTATATCATCCCAATATAAGGCATCAATATAATCAATAATTGGGAGAAAAAATCATGGCAATACCAGATCCTCAATTAAATGCACAGCTCCATAGCTGGAGTAACTTTCAAGCGCTAATCCATCCATAGAAAGTCCTGGTGTCCATCTTTTGGCCAAGAAACCATGAACAGATCACATTACAGCAAGTGTTTTAATTTCATGACAAAGTTGTGTCACAGTACAGCAAAAGGAGCATGCATGGCATACCTATGTGTCACATTCACATTATTACCGCATTATTGTTGCTCAAGAGCTAATTAAGCCTTGTTTTGCTTCTGGTTGACATCGCTGGGCCACTGAGAAATGCTGTTTTGCTTCTGGTGCCCATTGCAGGTCCGTGAAGTGATGGATCATGTTTCAGCTTCTTCTCCTTCTCTGTCATCTCCTTCACCCCAGCCCTTTTTTTCCCTCTGCATCATGAGAGTTGAAGGGGACATAATTCGAATCAGTGACTACTAGCTTAGCTACTGCTACCAGTTTGAACTGTAGGAGGCCTAACCTTGGTGGCATGCCGGGTGATGGTTCCAGTGCTGCAGGAAATACACAAAGATTTTTTTTTAAAAAAAAATAACATGAGCTAAAAACCACCTGATCCTTTCGGACATCTTTGTGGACTCCAGAAGAACTAAAAAAATGTAACATGACCTAAAATAACATGAGCTGCAATAAATCGACTTCATGGATCTAGGTACCACATAGATTACAGGACAACGACACGGTCTCCAAAGCATAACTTTGACTTCTTATTCATATAAAAATATATATCAAAAACTGAAATATGTATACTTTTATAAAAGTATTTTGCAAGACAAATCTACCCATATATTTTTCATATTTCTAAACTCAACAATGTAAAAGTTATTTATGATTTATGTTCTCAATGTTTGACTAAAACCTTGTCTTAAACGTCAACCTTTTTGAGTATGGAGGGAGTATATATCTATATCATATACAACTATATAGATGAAATCCACTACAAGTCATGGTTGGATTTCTCTTAACTCTCAGTGTACCACATCATCTGCATTCAATGCGCCACATCAACATACATCATTTTCCACCCAAACCAACAATTAATATCATTTTCCACCAACACGTCACGGTAGTGGCTTAACATTAACATAAAAGCTCCAGTGCAACATATGAAAGTTTACTGAAAAGCTCTCGCAAATCCCACAGTAATGCGTGGGGAATCACCTAGTAACCTATATAGATGCACGCTGCTAAGAATCATTAATTTTATCTCTCAACATGCAAACTATCTACCTCATCTAGGAATCCACCACATCACACCCTACATCGTCATCCACTAGGAGTCTAGGAACATCTACTCCCTCCGTCCCCAAAAAAATGACGTTTTAGGATTCAAAATTTGTCCCAAAAAGAATGACGTTTTACTTAATTTGGCATGTGTGCATGTGCATGCGGGCATGCAAAAATCAATTAGCACCAAATATGGCAAATAAATAGGGGCAATCATGGTCATTTCACCTCCTTAATAATCTGTCCTAAAATTTCTAGAATGACATTCTTTTTTGGGACGGAGGGAGTATTTGACTTAACTTCCATCGATTTTCTGTAACTAATAGCATCTATGCATGAAATTCGAGTACCACACTACAAAATTTTCCACAGTATAAATGCATGGAATGATGGAACATCAATCAATCAAGAGACGTTCTCTCTCAACAAACAAACTTGTTTTTCATGTATAATGTTGCTTGCAAAAGAATACTGCTACGCAATCACCTTAATGTTTGTACTTTTAGAAAGATTGTTGCTATGCAATCAACTTAGTGTTTTTATTTTCAAATTTCACCTTAAATTTTTGCAGCAAGGCACAGAGTATCACCTAGTTTCTATTAACCACATGCACCATAAATCCACAATACAGACTTTTGTTCAGTAAGTGAAAGCTCTACTATATATCTAGGAGAGAGCATATATAGCAGAATTACTAAATGTCATTAGCAATCATTGTTAAATTTAAACAACTACATAAACATTGTAAATAAATGTGCGTGAGGTTAGTACCGGGAGTGTAGAAGCTCTGGAAGGAAAACATGGGGTTGAGGAAGCTTTCCATGGCGGCCCTCTTTCCGCCTGCCTTCATCACCCGTCCTAAGTTTCGCCAAACAACAAAGATGCCATCATTTGCACTTATAAAAATGATATTAGTTCCTTCTCTAAACCCAACCACATCAAATTTGGTCGATGGGCCTAGTGCAGCAATAATGGAGGGCACCATATCTAGTCTGATGATTTGGTCCTTCACCCATTGCTCGACGCCATTGGCACCGGCATCCTGTAGTGACCATATGTGGAGATTATAGCCCTCCACATCTGCGATGCCAAGCCTGCCATCCTTTGCCTCCACGAGGGACACGTTTCCTTTACAGGATGGCGGGTTGATGATCATTGATATGACATGACCAACCAAGTCATACTTGAGGATCCTGTAACCATCCTCAAAGATGAAGTAGATTGAATCACCAGAGACGGGACCGGGCAGGAGCGTGAGGTGGCGCCGGCCACTCATCAGCGGGGCATCAAGGTGGATCGGTAACGTTGCTGCCTCGCTCAACACTGCTGTCTCGGACGAGTAGGCATAGATTAACATGTTGTTGAAGTCAGCGCAGTACACGAGGACGACGACAAAGGCTTCGCCATGGCAATCGAGGTGGTTGCAAGTGACGGCGGCGGCGCAGAACACCACGACATCAAAATCATCACTAGGGTAGTATATGTACGGCAGGGGCACCTCCCATTGCTCGTCCGTGATGGGGTCCCAGACATGGAGGGTGTACACGTAGTACGCAGAATACAGATCCTCGCCGACTGGAGGCATGTCGCAGAGTAGCACGCGGCCGTGGCGGCAGTCGATCACGGCCTTGTCGCGGTGGTCGGGGCGGGCCGGGAAGGAGGCGCAGGGCGTGAAGCGGGCGACGTAGGCGTCGCCGTCGACGACGTTGTAGACAGCGGCTACGGTCGGCGGCGTGCCGTGGAACTCGCGGAACCGGCGACGGAAGCCGGCGTCGGAGACTATGCCGAACCACCGCTTGCAGACGAGGGCGGCGCGGACTAGGCACGCTGGCTCCGATGGCGGGAGGCGGCGGAGTATCTCTTCGATGAGCTCGTCCATCATCAGCACCGCCATCGCCATGGTTTCTTGGCGGCTCTTCCGTGCTTGGATGGATCGAGATCAACACAGACCTGCGGCGGCACTACTTGTGGGATTTCGCTTCACGTACGACTGCAACCTACTTTATCATATATATATTAATAACTCATATTCGTATTTGTTTCACACGATTTTGCTCAAAATTTGGCTCAATTTGTAGGGTTTACAGAGCTATACGACGGCTCAGCGCCCCAAGCCTCCCATTGCTTTTGGCCGAGCTGGTAAAAGTAAAACCGCGCCGCCCCACGTGAACCAAACCGAACCGTCGCCGGCGCAGCCGGAGGCCAACCAACCAAGCACGATGGCGGCCGAGGCGCTGGTGGACGACCTCGTGGAGGAGGTCCTCCTCCGCATCGCGCCCGACGACCCCGCGCTGCTCGTCCGCGCGGCCCTCGTCTGCCGGCGCTGGCGCCGCCTCGTCGGCGACCCCGGCTTCCGCCGCAGGTTCCGCGAGTTCCACCTCCGGCGGCCTCCCATGCTCGGCTTCCACTGCAACATCCGCTGTGACGGCGCCATCTCCCATGTCCGCGCTCGCTTCGTCCCCGCCGCATCCTCCGTCGCGCGCCCCCCTGCCGACCGCGACGGCTCGCTAGCGCTCGACTCCCGCCACGGCCGCGTCCTCCTCCAAACCTCGCCCTGGGGAGGAGAATTTTTTTTTATGTCCGTGTGGGATCCCATCACGGATGAACAGGTGAATCTGGCCCCGATGCCGCGTGACCCGTTACCTAACGGCTGTGGCTGGAACGCGGCGGTGCTCTGCGCCGCCGCCGCGGGTGGTGGCGGCGACTGTGACCACCTCGGCTGCCACTTCATCGTTGTGTTCGTGGGACGTGACGCGGCAATGAGGATGTTCACCCGCATCTACTCATCGGAATCCCGTAGATGGAGTGAGGTTGACTCTGCTAAGTCCCTTTCCCTCCCCATCCATGGCAATGGCGATTTGCAGTTCGATCAACCTGTGCTTGCAGGGAACGCGCTCTACTTTCTGTTTCACAGACCAGACGGAATCCTAAAGTATGATTTGGTTACGGAGAAATTGTCTGAAATTGACCTACCAGATGCGATCTCGTGCCGCGTCGTGCTTACCAAAACGGAGGATGGTGGTGTGGGATTTGCCCTAGTGGAGGGCCGCTCTAGACTCTGCCTATGGTCATGGGAGGCTGCAGGTTCTGACAAAGGTGCAAGCAGGTGGACACAAACCAAAGTCATTGAGCTCTAGACGATACTCCCTACTGTTAATTGGCGCTTGGTGTACGTTCATTTGCTTGGCTCTGCGGATGGTCTTGGGCTTATTTTCGTGTGGACGACGATTGGGTTATTGACTGTTGATCCAAAATCTGAGAAGGTCAGGAACCTAGGAAATGTAGCAGATGGCAGCAGAATCGACAACATTATTCCTCATATAAGCTTCTGCACTCCGGTCTTCAGGTACATGTTTCCCAAGTTTTTACGTGCCAATATTCAGAATGAGAATTGTTCCAGAACATAGAAATATGGATGATGGTATATGTGCTCATCAAGAACGCACATTTATTTGACTCAGGATGACTGCAAAATTGTGTTACTTGGAGCCACATTTACTTTATGTTCACTAGATCATCTTTGAAAAAATATTTAGATATAAATGTGCTAAGCAATGAATTTTTTCATCTAGCATGCATATTACAGATGGTGGAATGCTGACGATTTACCTGAATTTAGACTAGCAAGAATGCATCCAGAAGGGGAGAAATCTAAAGAGTTGTGACCTCTACATATGATATTTTACAATTTTCAACACTGTATCACTACGGGAAACGGAGCCTTCGCCAAGAGTAATACTCTTTGGCGAGAGCATAATCTTGGGCTCTCGGCGAAGAGCTCTTCGCCGAGAGTTAAAAAAAAAATTCTCGGCGTAGAATTTCTTCGCCGAGAGCCAAAAAAAAACTCTCGGCGAAGAATTCTTCGCCGAGAGCTAGACGACTGGCTCTCGGCGAAGTAATTTTAAAAAATTCACTTTTTCACCTTCAAACTGTTTTTATCATCAACATGCACTTATATAAAGGATATGTTCAAATTTGACGCAATTTTATCTCTGTTTGCTATATTTAAAAATTTTAATTCATTCTAGGTAATTTTTTCGAAAACGTCTGATATGAACTACAAGTGCATGAAATCATAGAGTAAAGTTGTTGGAAAAATGAGATTCATGTTCATGAGACATCTGTAAGACCATGTACACGAAACGAAACTAAATTTTAAACATTTTGTTCTCTGATCATGATAAAGATCGTGTCGCGGAAAGGTTTTAAAATTGTATAAAATTCAAATGAAGTTTGAAAATTACGAATTTTGTCGAGCGCTCATTATATCTTACATCGAGGTTGTGGTAAAAAGTTGAGAACATTTTGAGCACTTTGACACGTACGTTGTTTAGAAACCGGAACATCTCGCGAGAAGTTTCAGAGAATTTGAACTAATGTCACTAGGTTTGGTACATTAGAGAAATTTAAATTTGAGTTTGACCACAACAACTTTTTTATAAGCAATACACAACATATCTAGTGTCATGTTAAGTTTGGTAGAAATTTTGCATTTATTTGCTATTGTTGGGGAATTGGGCAAAAACCTTTCACCCTCGAAATGTTGGAGTAGACAAATTCGTGAAAACATTCGTGAACAGCTCATCAGGTTGCGGGTCTGTTTCCTGGCAGGAATTTATTCACGAAGTTGTTTCATCATTTTCGATTGATTCGCTAACCCTCTGATGATGTGCGAAATAATCGCCGAAATGGCGCAAGTTCACGTGTCTGTTTCAGGTTGATAAAACTTCGGAGATCATCACGAATTCGGGAAACTCTAGCAATGGTGACATTGGAGGATCTCTGCAAGAATCGAGAAACTTTACTTCGGGACTAACTTCGGCAAACTTGAGTTGGGAGACTCAGCTACAAGAAGTCTTCGCGGATAAGAAGTGGAAGTCACGAATGAGTCAACTCAAAGAGGCGCTGCCAAAAGTCCGGGTTCGAGGTGTGAATAGATGGCAAGCTTGTAAATATGAGAAATTAGCCCCGCAAATCACGGGATGTAAAAGACGTTCATGTACATGTTCACACCGAGAATATTATTTAGATTCGAGGGTAATCTCGGAATGTAAAAGTCCCTTCGTCTCCCTATAAAAGGGGGCGTGAGGGCACGTGTAAAGGGATTCACAACTTTTGAGGCGAGTACAGACTTTCGGGGATTCCTTATCTCCTCCCGCGTTTGTGCTTTCGCGTATTCGTTTTGGTATCTTGTGTTCGGGGATCCCATCCGATTTTCGGACCCCCCCCCCAACATTGGCGCCCACCGTGGGTTCAGCCGAAGAACAACTCACGATGCCTCCACAGAAAAGGTCCAAGAACACTCCCGCTGAAGCTGACCAAGAAGATCACTACGCTGAAGAAGACAATGGAATCTCTCTTACTGCAGAACCTTCACAAATCACAGATCAAGAAAGGAGGGCAAAACTTGAGGCTCTTCAAAAGGCAAGAGCTGAGAAAACAGCGCATATTCTAGAACCATTCACTGAAGAAGAAGCTGATGAGGATGATGATCAAACTGTTGACAGAGAACTAGAAAGGGTGAATCAAAAAGTGCTGCAGCTTTAGAAAGAGAAGGAGAGATTCGCGAACCAGCTGGAAGCAAAAAGAAGAGCTTCGGAGAAGCTGGAGAAACTTAACCAGAACAAAAGAACTTCAAGAGAAAACTTCTTTGTGGGTAACGGAATCTCGCAGTTCGCGGATCCAGATTCACCACTCTCACTCGGGTTGCAAACGGCACCATGGCCGCCGAAGTTCAAACCAGTCTCTCTCCCGAAGTATAATGGATATGGAAACTCTAGACAGTTCCTCATGAGATATGAATCAGCCGTGAATTCAGCAGGAGGAGATGATGTCGCACTGGCCAAATCCTTCATCATTTCTTGTGAAGGCCCAGTCCTCAACTGGTACTCTCTACTACCACCACACTCAATCTGCAGCTGGATTGACCTCAAGACAAAGTTCATCCAAGCTTTCCAGATATTCCATGAAACCGCGGCAAAGTCATCAGATCTGTACAATTGCAAACAAAAAGATAGAGAGCCATTGCAGAGCTTCGTAAGAAGATTCATGCAACAAAGATCTCAGATCTCAGAAGCGGACGACAAGACAACAATATCAGCACTCATCAAAGGTCTAACTCCAGGACCAACAGCCTCACACCTGACCCGAAGAGAGCCCAAGACCATTGATGAACTCTTTCTTGAACTAGAAGAATACATCAAGTCTGACGAAGATCATAGAAGAAGAGTGGCCGAACGAAATCAAGAAAGGCAGGGTAATAGAGGAACAGCATGGAGACCTCATTACCAAAACTCACGAAACATCAACAATGTGGAAAATCCACAGTTCAACCAGGATAGCAGACCAAGTACAAGAGGAGGTTTTGCGTCTAGAGGAAGAGGAAGGGGAAGAGGACCCCCGAAAGTTCAGAATCATGACCCAAAAGATCCATACTTCCATTGCTGATATCATGGAAGAGGTCATAGCATCGAAGCGTGCCCAGAAACCAAAAAGAACATAGCAGGAATCCAACAAGAGAAAACCATGATGAGTATTGCCTCCACGATGCCGAATCAATTTCGTCCAAACTTCTGGCAACCACAATTTATGGGTCCTCAGCCAAATCCAGTCACAGTGCAGCAGTTCCAGCAAGCACAGTCATCTTGGCAACCTTCTCAGCAATTCTATCCTCAGTCTCAGGCAATTCAAGCCATTCAGCAGCCGCAACCAATTCAAGAAATATTACCGCCACCTCCCGATAATTCATCAAGACCTGAGTCGAGTTCGAGAGGCCACAATCCGAAAGCATTGCCCTCATTCAGAACTATCATGCCTATAACAGGTGGTTCAGCCATGGAGTTTGACACAAAGAGACAAAGGAACAATTACTTCAGATCTGTGAACACAGTCATCAATGATGGTCCAGCTGCACGACCAGAATGGGCCAAGGTGCCGATAACTTTCACTGAACAAGATTTCAGATTGAAGTCAACAGACCACAATGATGCCATGGTCATCGAGGTGAACATAGCCGGATGGGTTATCGGAAAAGTTCTAGTGGATAACGGAAGTTCGGCAGACATCCTATTCATGAAAACTTTCGAGAAGATGAGCTTGAGTCCACGCATGCTGCAGCCACCAGAGTACCCGCTGCTGGGTTTCGGAGGAAAACCAATCAAGCCAGCAGGAAAAATAGCTTTGCCTGTATCTTTTGGCGATCTTGACAATGCCAGAACCGAAACTCTCATCTTCGACGTGGTCGACATGTACCATCCCTACTTCGTGATTTTTGGTAGAGGATTCATGAACAAGTTCGATGCTGCAATAAGGCAACAGTTCCTGTGCATAAAAATCCCGGCACCCAAGGGAATCATCACAGTATTCGGTGATCAACAAGAAGCCAGAAACATTGAGAAGGGCTTCACACCAGGTCAAAGCAATGTGCATCATTTGAACTCCACCGAAGAAAAGAAAGAACCCTATGTTGAAGCCAAGCGGGATAAAGAAAAAATTGAGATAGCTGCTGATGGCGAAACCAAGAAAGTGTACTTAGATGATATGCCTGACAGAGCAGTTGTGATAGGGGCTCATCTTAGCACCGAAGAAGAAAAAGAACTTGTGCAATTCTTGAACAAGAACAAAGATGTCTTCGCTTGGTCAGCCAAAGACCTGCAAGGTGTTGATAGAGATATCATTGAGCATGCCCTAAAGACAGATGAAAAAATAACCCTGAAGAAGCAGAAACTCAGGAAGATGTCCGAAGAAAAAGTCAAGGCAGTAGAGGCCGAAGTACAGAGGCTTCACGACGCCAAAGTGATCAGAGAAGTCATGTATCCCGTCTGGCTAGCTAACACTGTACCGGTGAAGAAGAAGAATGGGAAGTGGAGAATGTGTGTAGATTTCACAGATCTGAACAAAGCCTACAAGAAGGATGACTTCCCCTTAAAAAGGGTGGACAAGGTCGTTGACGATGCCGCAAACAGCGAAATGCTCTCACTCCTGGATATGTTCTCAGGATATCATCAAATAAGGGTGCGAAGAGAAGATGAGGAGAAAACAAGTTTCATCACTCCTTTCGGAACCTTTTCCTTCGTAAGAATGCCAGAGGGTCTAAAAAATGCAGGGTGCACGTTTTCAAGAATGATAGCAATAGTTCTCCATCCCCAGCTTTGAAGAAACATTCTAGCATATGTCGATGACATAGTTGTAAAAAGCATTCAAAGAAGAGACCACATCAGCGATTTAGCAGAAACTTTCGCGAACCTCAGGGCAGCGAATCTTAAGCTGAATCCTGAAAAATATGTTTTCGGCATTCACAAGGGGAAAGTTTTGGGATGTTTGGTTTCGACAAAAGGCATCGAGGCAAATCCTGACAAAATTAAGGCTCTAGTCGAGATGCAAGATCCTGTTTCGGTGAAAGATGTGCAAAAATTGACAGGGAGAGTTGCCGCCCTCAACAGATTCATCCCCAGAGCTGCAGAGAGAAGTTTGCCTTTCTTCCAAGTTCTTCGAAGTTCCAAGAATTTTCAGTGGTCCGAATCTCAGAAACAAGCCTTCCAAGAACTCAAAGACTACCTGTCAAACATGACTAAGCTATGTCCTCCAGAGCCAAAATCGCCGCTCTTACTATACCTATCTGCTTCAAATTCAGCCGTAAGCGCTGTACTAGTGCAAGAGAAAGAGGAAGAAGGAAAACTGAAACAAATTCCAGTATATTTCGCTTCGGAAGCTCTTTCGGGATCTAAACTCTTCTACTCTGAATTGGAGAAGATAGCATATGCAGTCGTGATGGCTGCAAGGAAACTAAGGCACTACTTCGAGGGTCACTGAATAAGGGTCATCACGAACCAGCCACAGAATAACCTGTTCACGAATAAAGAAGCATCAACTCGAATCATCAAATGGGCCGCTGAACTATCAGATTACACGGTTGACTTCGAGAGAAGAAGTGCAATCAAATCGCAAGTCTTGGCAGATTTCGTTGTGGACTGGAGATCGCCGAATCATAATTCTGGCGAAGAAATAGTCACACCATGGGTTGTGCATTGTGATGGGGCTTGGTGCGATAGAGGAATTGGAATATCAGCAATCGTAACATCTCCGGCAGGAATCGTGATAAGATACGCAGCTCAGCTCGATTTCGCGGATGATGTGCACTCTACGAACAACACAACCGAATATGAGGCTCTACTTCTTGCCTTGAGGAAGATGAAAGCTCTAGGTCAGCAAACCTTTATCATTAAGACAGACTCTAAAGTCATTCAGGAACACATTGAGAAAGTGAGTGAAGCAAGAAATCCTGTTTTGATGAAGTATCTCAAGAAGGTCAGAGAGATGGAAAGGCACTTCAAGGGCTATTCAGTTCAGCACATACCAAGAGATGACAACGACGAAGCAGACAAACTGGCGAAAGCAGCAGCCAAAAATCATGCAATGCCCCCAGACGTGTTCTTCGAAATCATCAAAGAACCGCCCGTCAAAGAACCAAAACCAAAAACTGTGAACATTGTGGAAACTTACGATTGGAGAGCCGAAATTATGGCATACTTGAGGGGTCACTATGAACCACAAGATGAATTGGAGGAAAAAAGGCTAAAGCAAAGGGCAAGGGGCTATGCCGTAGTGGACGGAGAGCTGTATAAATCCGGGGTTACCGAACCATGGTTGAGATGCATAACCTCCAAAAAAGGTGTGGAACTCCTCAAGGAAATTCATAGTGGATTTTGTGGTGCACACATAGGCACAAGGGCTCTAGCAAGCAAAGCGATAAAGCAAGGATTTTTCTGGCCTTCGATAAATGTTGATGCAAAGAAGCTAGTTCGGGAATGTGAAGCATGCCAGAAAACAGTGAATCAACAAAACTTGCAATCCATGCCAGTTCATCTAATTCCTCCATCATGGCCTCTGTAGAGGTGGGGAATGGATCTGGTCGGTCCATTGCCGACAGCTCAAGGAAACTGCAAGTTCGCAGCAGTAGCGGTTGATTACTTCACCAAGTGGGTGGAAGCAAAGGCATTGGCGAATATCACAGCACCAACAATTCAGAAATTCTTCTGGCAAAACATAATCTGCAGATTCGGGGTACCAAGAGAGCTGACTATTGATAATGGGAAGCAATTCGACTGTTACTCTTTCAAGGAATACTGCAGAACTCTGGGCACTCATGCGAAGTTCTCTTCAGTTTATCACCCGCAGTCTAATGGGGCTGTTGAAAGAGCGAACGGGCTGATATTTTCGGGAATCAAGAAGTGTTTATATGATCAAAAGAAAGGCAAGTGGACGGATGAATTGCCGAAAGTGATTTGGTCTCATAATACCACAGTGTCAAGAGCAACGGGTTTCACACCTTTTCGCTTACTGTTTGGCACCGAAGCAATGACACCAGAAGAGATCAAGAATGAGAGCATGAGAGTGCAGAAAGCAAAAGAGGTTGAAGAAGCTGACATGAAAGTGGAGAAAGACATGATCGAGCTAACAATCCTCGAAGCTGCCGAAAACATCGAGAAATACCAAAAAGAAACCAAGGCATGGAAGGATAGAAAAGTGGTCAGGAAAGACATCAAGACTGGTGATTTGGTTCTGAAAAGAAAGAAAAATTGGGAGAACCCCGGGAAGCTCCAAGAACCGTGGGAGGGGCCATACATAGCAAAGGAAACAAACATGCCTGGAGCTTTCCGTCTAATAGACCAAACCGGTAAAGAGCTACCGCATTCGTGGAATGCAGACAGTTTGAAAAAGTACTACCCTTGAAAATCATGAAAGTAGCTAGATTCATTTTTCAGCATTTCTTTTCACAAGTTTAGATTCCATAAAATTGTAAAACTCCCAAACCATGGATCTATAAGTGGTTTTGGGAACAAAAACATTTACTTCTCGCACTTAAGTTAGAATAAGAAGGACCGTACTCTTTTCCTTGCAAAGGGGGCCCTAAATCAAGGGGCAAGGTTTTTAACGAGGCGGATCCTATGTAAATACTCTGTGATATATATGAAAAGAGTCTTCCCCCAAAGTATTTGTCTTGCAAAATTCCATCATGAGAAAAGTTCGTGAAAAGGCTTCGTGATAGCCTGAATTCCATCGTGAGAAAGAAAAAGTTCGTGAAAAGGCTTCGTGATAGCCTGAATTCCATCATGAGAAAGAAAAAGTTCGTGAAAAGGCTCCGTGATAGCCTGAGTCCCACCGTGACAAAAAGAAAGAATTCGTGAAAAGGCTCCGTGATAGCCTAAGTTCCATTTTGAGGAAGAAAAATTTCGTGACAAAGAGAAAGTTCGTGAAAAAGGCTCCGTTATAGCCTGAATTCCATCATGTGAAAGAAGAATTTGCGAAGGGGCTCCGTGATAGCCGAGATTAAAGAAGGGCAAGAAAAGTTCTGTGAAAAAGGCTCCTTGATAGCCAAAGGCTCCGTGAAAGCCTAAATCCCACCTTAAAGGGATTTCCTACCGAAAGGCCTGAGACAACAACAAGTTGTGGCCTAAATCCCACCTTAAAGGGATTTCCTACCGAAAGGCCTGAAACAACAACAAGTTGTGGCCTAAATCCCACCTTAAAGGGATTTCCTACCGAAAGGCCCAAGACAACAACAAGTTGTGGCCTAAATCCCACCTTAAAGGGATTTCCTACCGAAAGGCCCGAGACAACAACAAGTTGTGGCCTAGATCCCACCTTGAAGGGACATCCTACCAAAAGCACGGGAACAACTGAAGGTTGTGGCCCAAAAAGTACAAGCATTTTTGTTCAAGAATTTTATGTGTGAAAAGTTATAAAGTAAAAGTCAAAGTTACTTCGGTTGAAAGAGCAAATAAGAATAGTAAAGAACATTAATGAAGATTTATACGAACTTTTTTTTAGGAAAATCTTCTTCCAAGGGCCAAGGGGCTTAATCATCTCCGAAGGTTAGAGTTTGTAAAGGATGGTTGAAGCAACTGAAGGTTGCGATATCAACCCGGGCAAGTATGCCAAGCGGGCGCAAGTCCACAAAATTCGTGAAACAAATTTTGTCGACTTGCATTCGAAAGGAGTTATCAATTCTCAGGCACCCACGAAATTTTGCATGAAAATGGCAAGGTGGGGAGGGTGATGTTTTTTTCTTAAAAAACGAGTTTATTGCCTTAGTTTCATACAAAATTTCATAAAGTTAAAATTACAAAGCTTCCAAGAGCTGAGAATTTCAGAAAGGAAGTTCGATGATACGGCCTGGTTTACGACCCCTTTCTTTGGCAATATCACTAGCATAAGCGAAGCTACAATCGCCAGTTGTAGGGCTAAGGGGCTCCGTCTTTACGAAGGTCCGCGAACTCGAGGCTTCACTGGTAAGAGCATAACCATCTCGTTGAAGGAAAAACCAGCTAAGTTGAAAACTACGCATCGAGTAATACTGACAACATTCGACCCAAAAGTCAGAAAATTTGCATCCGGGATTAGCTTCTTTGTACAATCGCCAAGCTTCACCACTAACTATCTGATCCTGGCGATGGATTCACAAAGGTATCACATCCTGCACAGGCCCACCTTGCAAGACCTGCGCAGGTGAAAGATTTACAAGACAAGTGTTTAGAGGGGGGGTCGCAGCCCACAAATATACAAGTTCACAGTTTCCACAATAACATCAAAAGCGAATGTTCGGACAAGTGTAGTTTCATCCGACGATATCAACCTTCGGGGAGCTAGTTTGACGATCGGAGCTCTCTCCATCCTCGTCGTCTTGACCATCGTCGCTGCTGCTGCTGTCACCACTGCCCGCTTCCTCCGAACCGTCTTCATCATCAACACCATCGTCATCCTCTTCAGATTCGGAGGATGATTCTTAACTTTCTGCAGCCTTAGCTCGCTCCTCTTTCTAAATTATCTGAAAAAACATTAAAAAGAGTTAATAAAAATCAAGAAACAAATGTTCGTAAGGAAGCAGAACTTCAACAAAGCCTACGAACACTAACCTCCTCAAGTTTTTCCCGAGCGAGCTTCTTCACGAAGTCTTTACCAGTCGCAACCCAGAACTCCTTTGCAAATTTAATCTTCAGAGCGCGAACGTCTTCGTTGGCTCGAATAGCTGAAGTGCTAGCAGCATTGGGGAATCGAGAAAGTGACCCACGAAATTTTGGAAGGTCAACACAATCAAAGTCGTTAAGAATCTTCAGGAGAGTTTCTACGGAGAAAACAGCAGCGAAGTTGCTGGCTCCTGAAATGACGTTTGGAAGAGCCTGAAATTCCTTCAGCATCCAGTCCAACAAATCGGAAATTTCTTCATTATCAGGAAGTGGACCTGGACGGGTACCAAATTGTTTCAGAGCCTCCCGGTACTCCTCAAACAGGAGTTTCAAGCATTCCCTGATCTCATCAACATCCTTCCCTGAGGTTTCACTTCGTTCAGATAAAGCTCTCTCGAGATCTTGAATCTTCTGTTCTTTGCTGCTCAAAGTCTTCGCAAGATCGGAATTTTTTGTTGAAAGCTCAGTGTTGTTAACACGGAGCTCGTCAACAGCTTTGGCATTTTTGTCAGAATCTTTGCGAAGATTTTCAATCAAGTTCAGATCATCTTCATGAGTCTTCTTCAGCTTCTCAAGATCTTTCTTCGAATCTTGAAGGGCAGCTTCAGCGATCCTCTTTTCGTCCTGGCACTTCTTCAAGGAATCAGCAAGATCAGCGATCCGTTGCTCTAATTCAATACTTGAAACCTGAGCCTTGTTGAGCTCGCGCTTCAGCTTCTTAGAATCGCCAGAGAGTTTCCCAATAAGCTCCTCCTTTTCGAGGAGCCGTTCAGAAACTACCTTGCCAATGATGGATGCCTTCAGGTCATAAGTCTTCTTGAAACTGGCAAGCTCCGAGGATGAGAGTTTCCGAGCATTCTCTTCAAAAACTGCGAAAGACATAAAGCCTAAAGTAATGAAAACTTAAAAAAGGTAAGGTAACCACCAGAGTATAAAGAGATAGAAGCGATGTGCGAACCTGTTGGGTTCAGCCTTCTCAAAGGAATCTCGTCTGCGGGCTCAGAAATCGCCAAAGATTTCTGGAGAGACGAGGAAGTGTGCTTCTCAACATCAGAGGCATGCTTTTCGACAGCAGAGGGGGTCTTGCCGGTCAACCGAAGTTTCTTCGTCGGAACATCTACTCCTGTTTCATCCACAAATTCAGGGGACGTCCATAGCAAGGAAAGTCTAGGAGCACCATCGTCCGAGTCAACCACTTCACCCCTAACACTTAGCAATTCGCCTCTAAAGGACGTACCAAAATTTTCATTGTAAGCGGCGACTGAGGGAGAGGGATCTTGACCTTCGGGAAGTTCTTCGCGCTTCTCAACCAAAGATGGGTTTTCGACAGGATCACCACCTTTTTGTACAGTCTACTCCAAGTCTTTGCTAAATTCTGGAGAAGCCCTGTCTTTAGAAGCTGAAGCTTGAGAAGTACCAGCCTTAGTATCGGCGCCAGCAGCAGACTCAATAGGAGCAGCTTGAACTTCGAGGACATCGTCTGAAAAAGTTTCAACATCAACAAATTCATTCTCAGAACCTGGACTACAACCACGACGAACGCCGAATCTCAAATCACACCATAAGCAAGAGGAGAAACATGTGGGGCGAGGTTCTTCAGTCATCTCATCATCTGAGAAGGTCGGAGGAACGCGCTGAACTATAGCAGCAGCAATCTTCTTCACAGCCTTCTTAGCTTTCTTCTGGCCCAGCTGAGCAAGACTCGAAGCCGCTTGAACCTCAGCATCAGAAATATCCTCAAAAGCTTTCCGTTTCCTCTTGCTGGATTCCGAGGACTTAGTCTTCTCAGGACGAATAATGGAAGAAGAAGTATCGCCAGCACTGCTCTTCCCCTTTCCTTTCTTTGAACCTTTCCTTCTTGGAGCCTTGGGTGGAGCAGCCGAGCAAGTAGCTACAGCAACAGCCGAAATCTTTTTGTCCACGCCCGGAGGGCGGGAGCGAAGAGAAGTCTCAGCGCCAAGCTCTGAAAATACACGATTCACTCTCTTCTTGTGTTTCACAAGGGCCTTGAAAGACTTGTACTCATTCAGAGTAGATTCGCCAACCATCACGTTAACCTTTTCTTCAACTTCGGCAATAAAGTCTTTGAGACTTTGACCTTCCTTAAGCCGCAAGTTGAATCGGGGAAACGACACTTGCTGCGTTGCCCAGTCCACATCCAAGGGAATAATGCTAGAAGGCTTCCAGCCGTCTGATATCGACCAAACTTCGGCTGCAACAAATTCTTCAATAACGTCGCGACCTCCGATAATAGTACTGGCCAAGAAGAAAGCATTTTCACAGCTTTTGAAATCCATAGTACGGTTGTTATACGAAGCAGTGCAAACAGCAGTCACTGGCGCCATGGGTGAGTAGAAGGGGTAAGCTGGCCCAGTGTAGCTAGAAACCTTAGACATATCGACCTTCACATAAAACCAGTACGAGCTCCAATCTTTGGAGAAGTTGGTCTTACTGCAGGGTGCAAGCTGGATTCGGGTGAGGCCTTTTCGCGAATTTTGTCTTCAGGTGTTGAAAGTACAGCACGCATAGTGCGCTTCATAATACTTCCCATCATCAAGCTTCAGAATATCCTTCTCAATCACAAGCTCGAATAAATGAGCGAATATGTCAGCGCCGAAAGTGCACTTGAAGGTCTTCATGATCCAAAAGAATTTCGACAGTTCCAGAAAAGAGTTCGGTGTCAATTGATGTATTTTCACATCAAACTTCTCAAGAATGGAAGGCAAAATAGGATCACAGGGAAATCTGAGTCCACAGGTAAAGAAGTCCCTAAACACAACAACTTCGTTGGCCTCAGGAGCAGGGACTTGTTCACCAGAAGGGGGATGTCCATCACCGGCAGGGAAGAATCCAGCCTCCTCATATTCTTTGATAAGATCGGTTGTAACCTTCGATTCACCGAACACAAAAGACGGGGGATAAGATTTAGCCTTCACAATGACAAGTTCGCTCGGATCAGTGTCGACATTGGAGAGATCTTCCTCACTGCCAGATCTATTTTCAGATCTTATCTCCCCATCTTCGCGACTACCGGAATCATGAACGGTTTCGGCAGCCGGATCGTTAGCACTGGAAGGGACGTCTCCTTCAGTCGGCGGAACACCAGCAGCGGCTAATTCCTCCGAAGTCATGGGTCTAGCAGTACTTTTAGTACGAGCCACCTTTCGAAAGAAAAATAAACGTCAAAAGCATGCTAACTTACAAGAAACAAAAAACCACGAAAATAGATGACCAATAACAAAAACATATAAGAAAGAAGAAGATAATACCTTCGAAAACAGGAGAAATCGCCGAACTTCGGATGTCCTCAGACGAAGAACTCTTCTGCGAAAATGCTTTAAAACTTTCGAAGAAAGCGATGGAGCGGTGAAATAAAGTTACTGCGCCCGCCCTCTATTTATAGGGTGAGGGGGGGGGGTAGGTTCAAGAAACCGCCTCGAGACGACCGTTGCGCATTTTCAGGGGGACGCGTGTCTAATCTGACGTTCTGAGGGTGACGTTTTTTACCGAAATTCGGGAATTGTTCGTGGAAACGGATCGTCGGAGTCAACCCGCTTCCCCGAGGGGCTAGTGTTGGGGAATTGGGCAAAAACCTTTCACCCTCGAAACGTCGGAGTAGACAAATTCGTGAAAACATTCGTGAACAGCTCATCAGGTTGCGGGTCTGTTTCCTGGCAGGAATTTATTCACGAAGTTGTTTCATCATTTTCGATTGATTCGCTAACCCTCTGATGATGTGCGAAATAATCGCCGAAATGGCACAAGTTCACGTGTCTGTTTCAGGTTGATAAAACTTCGGAGATCATCACGAATTCGGGAAACTCTAGCAATGGTGACATTGGAGGATCTCTGCAAGAATCGGGAAACTTTACTTCGGGACTAACTTCGGCAACTTTGAGTTGGGAGACTCAGCTACAAGAAGTCTTCGCGGATAAGAAGTGGAAGTCACGAATGGGTCAAGTCAAAGAGGCGGTGCCAAAAGTCCGGGTTCGAGGTGTGAATAGATGGCAAGCTTGTAAATATGAGAAATTAGCCCCTCAAATCACGGGATGTAAAAGACGTTCATGTACATGTTCACACCGAGAATATTCTTTAGATTCGAGGGTAATCTCGGAATGTAAAAGTCCCTTCGTCTCCCTATAAAAGGGGGCGCGAGGGCACGTGTAAAGGGATTCACAACTTTTGAGGCGAGTACAGACTTTCGGGGATTCCTTATCCCCTCCCGCGTTTGTGCTTTCGCGTGTTCATTTTGGTATCTTGTGTTCGGGGATCCCATCTGATTTTCAGACCCCCCAATAGCTATTTTGATCTAATTTAAAAAGTTTTAGAAAAATTCTTCGCCGAGAGCCATTTATTGGGCTCTCGGCGAAGCAGCATTGGGCCGAGGCCCAATTTCAACCTGCGGCCCACTTAACCAACTGGCGGCCCACTTAACCGGCGCCTCCTATATATCCGCCCGCCCCCCACCCAACAGCAACCCTAACCCTACCCCCCTCCCCCTCCCTCTCCCACCGCCGCCTCTATCTCTCCCGCCGCCGACGCCTCCTCCTCCGTCGCCCAGCCAGATCCGCCGCCTCCCCCACCTCTCCTTCACAGCCACGCCGTCCCCCGCCGTCCCACGCCACCGGGCACAGCCACGTCGTCCTCTACCTCCCCCCTCCGCTCGCCCCTCACCTCGTGGCGAGGAGCGGCGGCGGGGCAAGGTGAGGTGGCCGCGGATCCGGCCCCGCCTCCTCGTCTCCTCGTCCCGACCGGCGTGCGGCGGTGGAGCAAGTGGCGTGCGGCGCAGTGGCGTGCGGCGCCGCCTCGTCTCCTCATTCGGCCTCGTCTCCTCGTCTCCTCCGCCCTCAGATCCGTCGCCGGGGGAGGAGCTCGTGGCCGGACGGCGGCGGATCTGAGGGCTCCACCCCGGCGCGACCTCCCCCCCGGCCCGACCTCTCTCTGTGTCTCTCTCTCTCTGTCTTTTTTTTGCAGGTGGTGGGGCGTGGTGGTGTGGGTGGCGGGGCTTGGCCGGTGCGGGTGGCGGGGCGCGGCCGGTGCAGGTGGCGGTGCGCGGCCGGTGCAGGTGGCGGCCGGTGCGGTGGCGCAGGTGGCGGCCGGGGAGCCGGCGCGGTGGCGCAGGTGGCGTGCCGGCGCGGTGGTGCAGCGGCGGGCGGCGGCGCTGGTGGGCCCACTGGTCGGGCTTTTTCTTTTTCTTTTTTTTGTTTTGGAAAAAAGCCTTCGCCGAGAGCTAATTGTGCCTCTCGGCGCATATCCGCCGAGAGGGGTCCCGCCTGCTCTCGGCGAAGGCGCCTTCGCCGGTACAGCGGGGCCGAGAGGCCTTCGCTGAGAGCTTCCTCTCGCCGAAGCCTTCAACGAGAGGAAAGGCCCCTTCGCCGAGAGGAACCTCGCTCTCGGCGAAGGCCCCGAATCCGGTAGTGTATATTCCTTAGCTAAGCTCTGGCTAGTTTTTTTCAATTCATCTTTAAACTCCAACAATGTTGTGCGCTTGTGGCTGTTATTAATTGGTGGACCTGTGGATATTAAGTTAATGCTGCTTAGTGTTTTTAATAACTTGTGCTGTTTGGTTAGCCATTCGTTGCAAAATGTTGGGTCCTATGGTTTCTCAGAAGCAAATGTTCATTGATGGCTTAATTCCTCAATTAGATGATGTATAAATACTATTTTACTTTTACACAGGTCAGAGATCAGGAGCGGTGCTCAAATGCATGAAAACCAGAAATATCTGTCTGGTGAAAGGTCTTCCAAGTCATGAAGTGTAGTGGTGATCTCGGGTGGCACAAATCTCATTTGTGGTGGGGCACATCTTTAGGATCTGTAATTTTGCTGCTGGGTTTGGCACTTTTTCTTGACTTTTGATGTAAAGAATATTTAATTAGTCTCAACTGCTTTGTCACTTTAAATTGGTTGGACATAACTACTGAAGTTTATTTACTGAACCAACACTTTGTTGCAGAATGTTTGCTGTCTTCTTGTACACTTTTTACGTGACTCTTTTTTGTATCAGTAATGAAAGGAAAGTGCTATGGTAAATAGATAACTACATTTTTATGCAATAATTATTCAACTCATGCATGCTTTGTTCAAATTCTTACAGTTACAGAGCATGTTGTTATTATTTGATTGTGAAGGTTGAAACTGTCTTACATTAGGAGAAAATATCATTATACATTGAGTTTGAGCCAGAGGCCTTCTCAGCAAACAAAAACTAGGGGGCTGCACCGCTTAGGACCCTAGTTGTTGGGATCGTGTTTTGTGCTATGAAGCCTAGGATAATTTTCAAGTTCTTATATAATTTTCCTATGACTGTTCCTATACTGCTCCAAGTTCTGAGGCAAATTAGTTCTGAATTAACTATGTTATTCTTATACCATGTTTAACCCTGTTTCAGGCAAAACTCTTTGAGTCGCGAGCAGAGCTTGAGTTACTTCTAAACCTTAATGTCTGGGATTATGTGAAACCTGAGTTTGAAAAAATCACGAAAGAAGTGAACATCCTCATCAAAAAAGGCTAAGCACATAAGGAGGTACAAGTATACTACTGAACAAAATCTTGAGCCCATTGAAGGTGCGTTCGAAGGGCTTTAAGAATCCTTGGTTGCTTACGAAGAGGCTGCAAAAAGAGCCAATCTTGATGGGGCATGATCTAGTTCAAGCTTGTTGATGTGCAGGGTCAGTAGCCATACTTTTGTGGATGTTCAAGGGGCATGCCTTTGTTGATGTGTATGGTCAGATAGCACGACCATAGTAAATAATGTGATGGACAAGTTAAGTCCTAGCCTGATGGACAAGTTAACCTTTTGTAATAATTATCTTTATTCCTGTGGACAAGTTATCTTCATCTTTGTGGACAAGTTATCTCTCTTATGATGTCTGTTTTGTCTCAGAAGATATGTGTGTTGATTGTGCCTGTATGTCGAAATGGAAGCAATGAGAGATCGAGTTGACCTGTCAATGAGGACAAACTCAAAGGAGACGAGGATTCACAAACCTCCGTCTCCTTTCTTAACAAAGGAGACACGGATTAACAAACTTCCGTCTCATTTGTTCACTGCCGCCGCGCTCCCGCTTCACGACAGTGAAGAGTGCTATTAGACTTTAATTATTGAGCTCTCAGTCTAGTAACGGGCGTCAAATGCTCATCGGTAACGGACTTTATAGCCCGTTACCAATACGGTAGTGATCAGTAACGGACTTAAACAGCCCGTTACCGATAGGGCATTGATCAGTAACGGACTTTACGAGCTCGTTACTGATAGGTTTAACTTGTGTAACGGACTCGAATTAACGTCCGTTACAAAGAATTCATGTAACGGGCGTTTAAGAAGACCGTTACCAGAAGTCCACATTGGTAACGGGCGTTACGGAGGCCAACCCCGGGGTCGGCCTGCCGCGCTTATCTGTAACGGGTGCCAAACAACAACCGTTACAGATGTGGGTGCATGTAACGGGTGTTAAGGGCCCGTTACAAATGCTGCGTGACCTATTTGAGGTTTTCACGTAGTGGAGAATGAGTGAGAGACAACAAGAGAGAGAAACAGAGAGAGAGAGAGAACCCGGATCTGCAGGGAGGGTGCCCGCCGCCGCCCCATGGAGCATGGGCCAGAGATCCGGAGCCACCAACGCTAGGGCACCTCCCGTGTAGCGTCGTTGCCGTCGCTGCAGGGCTCGCCGGACCGCCGTCACTGCAGGGCTCGCCGGACCGCCGTCGCCCTCGAGTTGCGCCGCCGCCGCACCTCACCCCGCTGTTGCTCCTCACCGCTGGTGAGGGCGAGCGGAGGGGGAGGGGAGGGGAGGCAGAGGTGGGGGACGGTGGCACGGCCGCTAGAGATGAGGGGAGGGGAGGGGAGGCAAGATGGGGGACGGTGGCGCGGCCGCCGGGAGGGAGGAAGGGGGCGGCGAATCTGAGAGCGAAGGGGGGCGGCGCCGGGAGGACGGGAGCTGGGAGGCCGGGCTAGGGTTTGCGGGTTGGAGGCCGTTTTATTTGGAGCGAAATCGACTGCTGGCCGTCGATCCGGAGATCGACGACTCCAGGCGCCCGCGCGGAGATGATGGGCTCGCATTCGGCCCATGTGGGAGAGGAGCTCGGGCCGATTTGGCGGCCTGTTCGTTAGTTTTTGGGCTTCGAGCCCATCCTGAGGTCTTCGCCGAGAGGAATACTCTCGGCGAAGAATATTTTCATCAAATTTAATTTAAAAAATAGCAAATAGATCCGAATTTTTTTCAACACTTAACATCATTGCTTATAAAAAACTTGTTGTGGTCAAACTCAAATTTAAATTTCTCTAAAGTACCAAACTTAGTGACATTAGTTCAATTTCTGTGAAACTTCTCGTGAGATGTTCCGGTTTCTACACAGCGTACGTGTCAAATTACTCAAAATGTTCTCAACTTTTTACCACAACCTCGACATATGATATAATGAGCGCTCGACAAAATTCGTGATTTTCAAACTTCATTTGAATTTTATACAATTTTAAAACCTTTCTACGACACGATCTTCATCATGATCAGAGAACAAAATGTTTGAAATTTAGTTTCATTTCGTGTACATGGTCTTAGAGATGTCTCATGAACATGAATCTCATTTTTTCAACAACTTTACTCTATGATTTCATGCACTTGCAGTTCATATCGGACGTCTTCGAAAAAATTACCTAGAATGAAGTAAAATTTTTAAATATAGCAAACAAAGATAAAATTGCGTCAAATTTGAACATATCCTTTGTATAAGTGCATGTTGATGATAAAAAAAATTTGAAGGTGAAAAAGTGATTTTTTAAAAATTTCTTCGCCGAGAGTTTTTTTTAGCTCTCGGCGAAGAATTTCTTCACCGAGAGTTTTGTTCTTTGCCGAGAATTTTTTTTTGACTCTCAGCGAAGAACTCTTCGCCGAGAGCCCAATGGTTAGCTCTCGCCAAAGAATTTTGCTGTCGGCGAAGGCACGGTTTCCGGTAGTGATTGAATGAAATTAAATGAAACACTCCACATGCACAGGTCCATGTCCATCTCACTACTGGTATTGCAATAAAAAAAAGGACATACCCAGTGCCGTAGGCTCCTGCACTGTGCGGGGTCTGGGGGAGGTTATTAGCGGGAGGTCTTTCCCACACATCGTGCAATGTGTAGAGGCCACCGCTCGAACCGGCGGCAAGCACTATCACTTGCACTAGGCCACCAGTATGGAAACTGGGAGCCCTCTGGTTTTTCTGTAGAGTCAACAATGTGGATTATACTATGAAACCTGCACATAATGCTGGGCACTGTACTTGTTAATTCCACACGCTGATTTGAAAAAGTTAGGTTGAATCTTTTTTGCTTAGTTGTTGTGCGCAAGAGTGATGATAGGTTGCTCACGTTTCCAAATATGAAAAGTTTTTCATTTGTTTGATAGCCTAATGTTTTGTTATTTTGAAACTTACGTGTGCATTGCTTGATTGCTACTCAGTTATCAACATCTGCAATTGTATGTAGGTTTATAAGATGGAAAAAGAAGTAATGTATGGTCCGGCTGATTTTATATTTCTCATGGCCAAAGCAATACATGTTTTCTGGAAGTGGTGTGGACTTGCAGAAGAGTGTTTTTTAATCCAGTTGTCACTTGATAACTCACTGTTAACTTCTTTACCTGCAGGCAAACAATGTGCTTCTGGATTATAGAGGAGAATGCTAGTTTCTGCTGTTTGGAAACTCATCAGGCGAACACTCTGCATGGGGTCCCACAGGAGCGCTAGGGGGTGAAAATTAACGCAAAAATCACCTTGACCGTCAAGTTCCCCTGGAGCTTAAGTCTGTAACCTGAATACCATCATGTACTTTGCTGTGCCTAGATCCATGATCAACGAGCAAGTTTCCGTTCATCTTTTGTTCCTGTAGTGACATGCTGACTCTGACCGTCAGGTTCTCTGCACACATGTAAATGGCTAACTGAAAATAGACAAACTCACTGTTACACAACCCCTTACCTTACATGGAAGAGTTGTCTGGAATCTGAATGGTTAGGTATTTGAATGGTAGATCACTGATATTGTCTGAAACCCAAATATGCTGGGGTTGTCATAGGCAGCAGAGACAGTGAGTTGAGCTACATGTAGCCGACAGGGATATTTGCTCAAAACAACTCTTTGATTTGACACTGTTCTGCTCAAATTTTGACTAGACCTGTGGAGTTCACAGAGCTAAATACTTTGCAACTCAGTGGTAACATGCAAAGGAAACACACCATTCGTATAGTTAATGATAAGCACGAAAAAATAGTACCTCTGGCCATATGCAGACATATGGGCTCTACTAGTTGTTTGACCACACAAGTGTACCATGCTAAAGCTTCTTGACAACACAATGCGGGTTTTAAAAAAAATGATTTTCCATTAGTACAACCCAACAAGACCACAACAAGCTAAATAAAACTACTGCAGAGAAGTAATTGAAATGGCACGATCATTTAACAACAAAAAGGAATATTGCAAGCTGATATTCTAGACCATGCGAGAGTAGGATATCATTACCATTATTAGGGATGAAAGTGGTACGGATATTATCCGTCCGACCGACCGACCGACCGAAAGGGTCAAATACTCAAATGGTAAGACCGTATCTGATTCCGGACATTTAATATTCGTAACTATCCGTACCGCATTAGTATCCGAAAATTCAAAGTTGAATTTTTATGACTCAAATATGATGAATATCACCATTCGACACAAAATATACTGTCTGTATCCGAATTCGATCCGAGAATTTTTTTTTTGAGTTAAATTCGATCCGAGAATTCAGTCCGAGAAAGAAAAATTATTTCTATTTGTATCCACAGTATCCGTCCGTATTCGGTCCATTTTCATCCCTAACCATTATTACCACTTTACAAACCCCAAAACGCTAAAAAAATAATCTCTTCGTATCAAAATATTTGCCGTCATTGACTTTTTTTTTACAACTTTGATCATTCGTCTTATTCAAAAAATTATGCAAGTACCATTTATTTTGTTTGCTACATACTTTACTATTGCAGATATTTTAATTTTATTTATCCTTTTACATATTTATAATTTTTTTAATAAGATGAATAGTCAAAGTTGTACGAAAAAGTCACAGATGGAGTAGTTCACAAGCTACTAACTAGGAGTATATGGCAGCACTTTAGGAAGAAATTCATTCTTGAAGGAGACAGGAATGTATATTTGCTCATATATTTGTATTTCTTTGACACGGTTTTGCTCAAAATTTGTAGAGCCATGCAGCCCAGCTGGCTGAGCAGCCACTCCCACGGTCCCACCTCAACGGCTCAACCTGGCTCTGCTGCAATGTTGTGCTCCTGCTGCTCTGCTATCTGGGCACTAGTCTGAACTGTCTGTCAGTTCGTGCTTCAACAAAGTCATTGTTTTGCCACTGGTTCCTGGGTCCATGTCATTGCCATAGATGAGTCCAGTAAGAATTTTAAGGGTGAGCCCATGCTCGTGTAAGGGGTGATTAGCAGGCTTACCAGACAATCAAGAAGCACATCTTTTCAAAATGCAGGTATGAGCTGTTAATATCTATATCATCCCAATATAAGGCATCAATATAATCAATAATTGGGAGAAAAAATCATGGCAATACCAGATCCTCAATTAAATGCACAGCTCCATAGCTGGAGTAACTTTCAAGCGCTAATCCATCCATAGAAAGTCCTGGTGTCCATCTTTTGGCCAAGAAACCATGAACAGATCACATTACAGCAAGTGTTTTAATTTCATGACAAAGTTGTGTCACAGTACAGCAAAAGGAGCATGCATGGCATACCTATGTGTCACATTCACATTATTACCGCATTATTGTTGCTCAAGAGCTAATTAAGCCTTGTTTTGCTTCTGGTTGACATCGCTGGGCCACTGAGAAATGCTGTTTTGCTTCTGGTGCCCATTGCAGGTCCGTGAAGTGATGGATCATGTTTCAGCTTCTTCTCCTTCTCTGTCATCTCCTTCACCCCAGCCCTTTTTTTCCCTCTGCATCATGAGAGTTGAAGGGGACATAATTCGAATCAGTGACTACTAGCTTAGCTACTGCTACCAGTTTGAACTGTAGGAGGCCTAACCTTGGTGGCATGCCGGGTGATGGTTCCAGTGCTGCAGGAAATACACAAAGATTTTTTTTAAAAAAAATAACATGAGCTAAAAACCACCTGGTCCTTTCGGACATCTTTGTGGACTCCAGAAGAACTAAAAAAATGTAACATGACCTAAAATAACATGAGCTGCAATAAATCGACTTCATGGATCTAGGTACCACATAGATTACAGGACAACGACACGGTCTCCAAAGCATAACTTTGACTTCTTATTCATATAAAAATATATATCAAAAACTGAAATATGTATACATTTATAAAAGTATTTTGCAAGACAAATCTACCCATATATTTTTCATATTTCTAAACTCAACAATGTAAAAGTTATTTATGATTTATGTTCTCAATGTTTGACTAAAACCTTGTCTTAAACGTCAACCTTTTTGAGTATGGAGGGAGTATATATCTATATCATATACAACTATATAGATGAAATCCACTACAAGTCATGGTTGGATTTCTCTTAACTCTCAGTGTACCACATCATCTGCATTCAATGCGCCACATCAACATACATCATTTTCCACCCAAACCAACAATTAATATCATTTTCCACCAACACGTCACGGTAGTGGCTTAACATTAACATAAAAGCTCCAGTGCAACATATGAAAGTTTACTGAAAAGCTCTCGCAAATCCCACAGTAATGCGTGGGGAATCACCTAGTAACCTATATAGATGCACGCTGCTAAGAATCATTAATTTTATCTCTCAACATGCAAACTATCTACCTCATCTAGGAATCCACCACATCACACGCTACATCGTCATCCACTAGGAGTCTAGGAACATCTACTCCCTCCGTCCCCAAAAAAATGACGTTTTAGGATTCAAAATTTGTCCCAAAAAGAATGACGTTTTACTTAATTTGGCATGTGTGCATGTGCATGCGGGCATGCAAAAATCAATTAGCACCAAATATGGCAAATAAATAGGGGCAATCATGGTCATTTCACCTCCTTAATAATCTGTCCTAAAATTTCTAGAATGACATTCTTTTTTGGGACGGAGGGAGTATTTGACTTAACTTCCATCGATTTTCTGTAACTAATAGCATCTATGCATGAAATTCGAGTACCACACTACAAAATTTTCCACAGTATAAATGCATGGAATGATGGAACATCAATCAATCAAGAGACGTTCTCTCTCAACAAACAAACTTGTTTTTCATGTATAATGTTGCTTGCAAAAGAATACTGCTACGCAATCACCTTAATGTTTGTACTTTTAGAAAGATTGTTGCTATGCAATCAACTTAGTGTTTTTATTTTCAAATTTCACCTTAAATTTTTGCAGCAAGGCACAGAGTATCACCTAGTTTCTATTAACCACATGCACCATAAATCCACAATACAGACTTTTGTTCAGTAAGTGAAAGCTCTACTATATATCTAGGAGAGAGCATATATAGCAGAATTACTAAATGTCATTAGCAATCATTGTTAAATTTAAACAACTACATAAACATTGTAAATAAATGTGCGTGAGGTTAGTACCGGGAGTGTAGAAGCTCTGGAAGGAAAACATGGGGTTGAGGAAGCTTTCCATGGCGGCCCTCTTTCCGCCTGCCTTCATCACCCGTCCTAAGTTTCGCCAAACAACAAAGATGCCATCATTTGCACTTATAAAAATGATATTAGTTCCTTCTCTAAACCCAACCACATCAAATTTGGTCGATGGGCCTAGTGCAGCAATAATGGAGGGCACCATATCTAGTCTGATGATTTGGTCCTTCACCCATTGCTCGACGCCATTGGCACCGGCATCCTGTAGTGACCATATGTGGAGATTATAGCCCTCCACATCTGCGATGCCAAGCCTGCCATCCTTTGCCTCCACGAGGGACACGTTTCCTTTACAGGATGGCGGGTTGATGATCATTGATATGACATGACCAACCAAGTCATACTTGAGGATCCTGTAACCATCCTCAAAGATGAAGTAGATTGAATCACCAGAGACGGGACCGGGCAGGAGCGTGAGGTGGCGCCGGCCACTCATCAGCGGGGCATCAAGGTGGATCGGTAACGTTGCTGCCTCGCTCAACGCTGCTGTCTCGGACGAGTAGGCATAGATTAACATGTTGTTGAAGTCAGCGCAGTACACGAGGACGACGACAAAGGCTTCGCCATGGCAATCGAGGTGGTTGCAAGTGACGGCGGCGGCGCAGAACACCACGACATCAAAATCATCGCTAGGGTAGTATATGTACGGCAGGGGCACCTCCCATTGCTCGTCCGTGATGGGGTCCCAGACATGGAGGGTGTACACGTAGTACGCAGAATACAGATCCTCGCCGACTGGAGGCATGTCGCAGAGTAGCACGCGGCCGTGGCGGCAGTCGATCACGGCCTTGTCGCGGTGGTCGGGGCGGGCCGGGAAGGAGGCGCAGGGCGTGAAGCGGGCGACGTAGGCGTCGCCGTCGACGACGTTGTAGACAGCGGCTACGGTCGGCGCCGTGCCGTGGAACTCGCGGAACCGGCGACGGAAGCCGGCGTCGGAGACTATGCCGAACCACCGCTTGCAGACGAGGGCGGCGCGGACTAGGCACGCTGGCTCCGATGGCGGGAGGCGGCGGAGTATCTCTTCGATGAGCTCGTCCATCATCAGCACCGCCATCGCCATGGTTTCTTGGCGGCTCTTCCGTGCTTGGATGGATCGAGATCAACACAGACCTGCGGCGGCACTACTTGTGGGATTTCGCTTCACGTACGACTGCAACCTACTTTATCATATATATATTAATAACTCATATTCGTATTTGTTTCACACGATTTTGCTCAAAATTTGGCTCAATTTGTAGGGTTTACAGAGCTATACGACGGCTCAGCGCCCCAAGCCTCCCATTGCTTTTGGCCGAGCTGGTAGAAGTAAAACCGCGCCGCCCCACGTGAACCAAACCGAACCGTCGCCGGCGCAGCCGGAGGCCAACCAACCAAGCACGATGGCGGCCGAGGCGCTGGTGGACGACCTCGTGGAGGAGGTCCTCCTCCGCATCGCGCCCGACGACCCCGCGCTGCTCGTCCGCGCGGCCCTCGTCTGCCGGCGCTGGCGCCGCCTCGTCGGCGACCCCGGCTTCCGCCGCAGGTTCCGCGAGTTCCACCTCCGGCGGCCTCCCATGCTCGGCTTCCTCTGCAACATCCGCTGTGACGCCGCCATCTCCCATGTCCGCGCTCGCTTCGTCCCCGCCGCATCCTCCGTCGCGCGCCCCCCTGCCGACCGCGACGGCTCGCTAGCGCTCGACTCCCGCCACGGCCGCGTCCTCCTCCAAACCTCGCCCTGGGGAGGAGAATTTTTTTTTATGTCCGTGTGGGATCCCATCACGGATGAACAGGTGAATCTGGCCCCGATGCCGCGTGACCCGTTACCTAACGGCTGTGGCTGGAACGCGGCGGTGCTCTGCGCCGCCGCCGCGGGTGGTGGCGGCGACTGTGACCACCTCGGCTGCCACTTCATCGTTGTGTTCGTGGGACGTGACGCGGCAATGAGGATGTTCACCCGCATCTACTCATCGGAATCCCGTAGATGGAGTGAGGTTGACTCTGCTAAGTCCCTTTCCCTCCCCATCCATGGCAATGGCGATTTGCAGTTCGATCAACCTGTGCTTGCAGGGAACGCGCTCTACTTTCTGTTTCACAGACCAGACGGAATCCTAAAGTATGATTTGGTTACGGAGAAATTGTCTGAAATTGACCTACCAGATGCGATCTCGTGCCGCGTCGTGCTTACCAAAACGGAGGATGGTGGTGTGGGATTTGCCCTAGTGGAGGGCCGCTCTAGACTCTGCCTATGGTCATGGGAGGCTGCAGGTTCTGACAAAGGTGCAAGCAGGTGGACACAAACCAAAGTCATTGAGCTCTAGACGATACTCCCTACTGTTAATTGGCGCTTGGTGTACGTTCATTTGCTTGGCTCTGCGGATGGTCTTGGGCTTATTTTCGTGTGGACGACGATTGGGTTATTGACTGTTGATCCAAAATCTGAGAAGGTCAGGAACCTAGGAAATGTAGCAGATGGCAGCAGAATCGACAACATTATTCCTCATATAAGCTTCTGCACTCCGGTCTTCAGGTACATGTTTCCCAAGTTTTTACGTGCCAATATTCAGAATGAGAATTGTTCCAGTTAGGAACATAGAAATATGGATGATGGTATATGTGCTCAGCAAGAACGCACATTTATTTGACTTGGATGACTGTAAAATTGTGTTACTTGGAGCCACATTTACTTTATGTTCACTAGATCATCTTTGAAAAAAATATTTAGATATAAATGTGCTGAGCAAATGAATTTTTTCATCTAGCATGCATATTACAGATGGTGGAATGCTGACGATTTACCTGAATTTAGACTAAAATCTAAAGAGTTGTGACCTCTACATATGATATTTTACAATTTTCAACACTGTATATTCCTTAGCTAAGCTCTGGCTAGTTTTTTTTCAATTCATCTTTAAACTCCAACAATGTTGTGCGCTTGTGGCTGTTAATTGGTGGACCTGTGGATATTAAGTTAATGCTGCTTAGTGTTTTTAATAACTTGTGCTGTTTGGTTAGCCATGCGTTGCAAAATGTTGGTTCCTATGGTTTCTCAGAAGCAAATGTTCATTGATGGCTTAATTCCTCAATTAGATGATGTATAAATACTATTTTACTTTTACACAGGTCAGAGATCAGGAGCGGTGCTCAAATGCATGAAAACCAGAAATATCTGTCTGATGAAAGGTCTTCCAAGTCATGAAGTGTAGGGGGTGATCTCGGGCAGCATAAATCTCATTTGTGGTGGGGTACATCTTTAGGATCTGTAATTTTGCTGCTGGGTTTGGCGCTTTTCTTGACTTTTGATGTAAAGGATATTTATTAGTCTCAACTTCTTTGTCACTTTAAATTGGTTGGACATAACTACTGAAGCTTATTTACTGAACCAACGTTAACACTTTGTTGCAGAATGTTTGCTGTCTTCTTGTACACTTTTTACATGACAATTTTTTGTATCAGTAATGAAAGGAAAGTGCTATGGTAAATAGATAACTACATTTTTTATGCAATAATTATTCAACTCATGCATCTTTGTTCAAATTCTTACAGTTATAGAGCATGTTGTTATTATTTGATTGAGAAGGTTGAAACTCTCTTACATTAGGAGAAAGATCATTATACACTGAGTTTGAGCCAGAGGCCTTCTCAACAAACAAAAACTAGGCAACAAAAAGTGGTACTCCCTCCGTTCTTAAATATATGACACTGTTGACTTTTTACTCCAACTTTGACTACTAATATATATTGAACAAATTAGTTAACTAAAGTAAAATGTATACCATTATATCTATTATCTGATGTACTTTAGATTTCACTTGTTGGTTTATCAATTTGCAAAAAAAATTGTAGAAAAGACGAATGGTCAAACAAACGAAAAAAGTCAATGGTGTCATATATTTAAGAACAGAGGTAGTACTATCAAGCAGCACGTCAGTTTTATCTACAACTACAAAAAATATCTAAAAACGTTTCTTGAATCTTGATTCAGCTTTAGCAGTATGATTTATTCTGTGTGGAATGTTGATGGCAGCAGTATGATTTAGTAAAAGTAGAAAACGGCCGGGCGGGACAGAATGGGGCAGCATGATTTATTCTTCGGTTTTCAACCCTACTTGCACATGCCTAGCTGGACTCTAGCTGATGGCCAAAGGTATTTTTAGTTCCAGCCTCAAGATCCACGTCTCATGATTGTATCCAACGACACTAAAATCACCTGGTCATGGATTGTGTACTTGCAACTACACAACTGCCAATGTTCAGTTGAGTTTCACCAATGTTCAGGTCGTTGCTTGTGCTTCAACGAAGTTGTAGTTTTGCCACTGGTTTCTGATCCATGTTATTGCTGAAGAATTCGAATTTTAAGGGTGAGGCCATGCTCGTGTAAGGTGACGCTTACCTAACACTCAAGAAGCGCATTTTTTTTAAATGCAGGTGTGAGTATTATTATCTATAAATTTCCAATATATTTTCATGCATGAATCATCAATAATTCTGGAAAAAAATAATGGTAATTCCAAGCGCTAACCAATCCATAAAAAGTCATAGTGTCTTCACCCAAAAAGAGCACGAAAAAGAGCAGCAAAAGGAGAGCTTGGCATACGGATTTGTCACATCAGCATTGTTGTTCAAGAGCTAATTAAGCCATCTTTTGCTTCTGGTTGACATTGCTAGGCCACTGAGAAATGTTGTTTTGCTTCTGGTGCCCATTGAAGGTCCGCAAAGTGATGGATCTTGTTTCGGCTTCTTTTCCATCTCTACCTTCTCCTTCATCCCAGCCCTTCTCTTCCCTCTAGTTTTGTTTGCTGCCTCCTCTGTCTCCTCATCTGAGCCACATCTTGACCTAGAATCAACATGTATACATCACCCGATCACGAGAGTAAGGAAAATAAAGTCGCGAGGTAGTAACTAGTGCGCACAATATGGTTTTGATCATTTAGCTAACTGACTTTCCCGAACTTGAGTGTCACCTTTCCTTTTTTTCTCAGTTGAAACTTCATGGCTTTAATTTGGATAGATATGAATGAAGACATAATTCAAATTAGTGACTGCTACTTGCTACTGCTACGTGCTACCATATCAGTGACTCTGAACAGTAGGAGGCCTAACCTGCTTGGTGGCATTAAGGGTGCTGGTCCCAGAGCTGCAGGAAAACACAATAAAAAAAACATGAGCTAAATGGAGCATATAGCTTGTATATGTTAAACAGTCAGTCAAAAACCACTGGACTATTTCGGACATGTCGTGAACTCCAGAAGTTCTTGTGAAGCTGCAATAGACTTCATGGATCTAGGCAGTAGGCACCACGACATCGCAACTTTACGGACTGTCTGGGTATTTTACTCGAACAAAAAAATAAGGTTGGAACAGATAAGCTGAATATGAGATTGAATTCTTTTAGTCCATAATCCACATGTACCATAATCCAGAGTTTTGTTCGGTATGTGAAAGTTCTATTATCTAGGAGTTCATAAATAGCAAAATTACAAAATGCCATTAGCAATCATTGACAAATTAAAACAACTACATAAACATTACAGATAACTAGGCATGAGGTTAGTACCGGGAGTGTAGAAGCTCTCGAAGGAAAACATAGTTTTGAGGACTCGTGCCATGCCGGCCCTCTTTTCGCCTGCCTTCATTACCCGTCCTGAGTTTCGCCAAACAACAAAGATGCCCGCATTAGTACTTACGAAAACGACATTAGTTCCTTCACCAAAGCCAATCACATCGAATTTGGCCGATGGTCCACCGGCAATGGAGGACACCATGTCCAGTCTGATGACTTGTTCCTTCACCCATTTCTCGACGTCATTAGAATCGGCATCCCGCTGAGACCAGATGTAGAGATTGTAGCCCTCCACATCGGTGACGCCAAGCCCGCCATCCTTGGCCTCCACGAGGGATATGTTTCCCTTACCGTGCAAGGATGGCGGGCTGATCATTGATATGACATGACCAACCAAGTCATACTTGAGGATCCTGTAACCATCCTCAAAGATGAAGTAGATCGAATCACCAGAGACGAGATCAGGCTTGAGCATGAGGTAGTAATTCAGTGTGGCATCAAGGTGGATCGTTGCTGCCTTGCTCCACACTGCAGTCTCGGATGAGTAGTTGTAGATGAACACGTTGTCGAGGTCAACGCCCACGAGGATGACGAAAAAGGGTCCGCCATGGCATTCGAGGTGGTTGCATGAGCCACCGGCGGCGGAGGCGGCGCAGAGCACCATGACACGAGAAAAGATGCGAGGGTACAGGACCGGAAGGGGCACCTCCCATTGCTTGTTGGTGACGGGGTCCCAGACATGGAAGACGGACACGTACGAATCATACAGATCCTTGCTGACCGGAGGCATGTCGCGGAGAAGCACCCGGCCGTGGCGGCAGTCGAGCACGGCCTCGCCACGGCGGTCGGGGCGGGCTGGGAAGGAGGCGCAGGGCGTGAAGCGGGCGACATATGCGTCGCCGTCGACGACGTTGTAGACGGCGGCTAGGGCCGGCGGCGCGCCGTGGAACTTGCGGAACCTGCGGCGGAAGCCGGCGTCGGAGACGATGCCGCACCATCGCTTGCAGACGAGGGCGGCGCGGACGAGGCACGCTGGCTCGGACGGCGGGAGGCGGCGGAGGATCTCTTCGATGAGCTCGTCGACCAGGGCCGCCATAGCCATAATTTCTTGCCCCTCTTCCCCCGTGCGTCTGGCTAAGATGGATCGAGATCAACTGAACTGCTAGAAAAGCGGGGCTCGGCACGGCGGCGGCGGCGGCGTTGCCATGGATGAACTCGATCTCTCGATCGTATCGCCCCAGTAAGCCTAACAACGAGACATGCTACGCGTACAGGGCCACCAGTAAGCCTAACAACAAGACACGCTAATGTTGGGGGCAAATTAACCACATGTGTTTAGTTGTGAAGAGATATACCAAATCACCAGACACTGCACAATCTACGTCCGAATTCATTTGATGGAATATGGAATACTCTCTGGTACTCCCTCTGTCCCCATTAATATGTCGCTTTATTAGGATTGTCCTTAGTCATTTTTTAAGTTTAATCAAAATTATAGAAAAACAACATATATTTATGGTGTAAAATAAGTACTATTAGATTCATCATGAGATCTATTTTTATAATATACCTATTTATATAATAAATATCAACATTTTGCTCTATAAATTTAGTCAAAGTTGAAATGTTTTACTTACGACAAATCTAAAATGACATGTGTTTTTTTACGGAGGAAGTAAGTCATTTTGGATTATTTTAGTCAATAATTTTTTTAAAAAAAATTAAAGTTCTTGGAAAAATGAGCCAAACATCCCGTGAAATCAAACGGTAAAAACAAATAAAGTAGCGCTATTAGGTACCTAATGAGAAGTACCAATTTGGTGGTACCAAGTAAAAAATAGTGAGAAATTACTATGCTGCTTTTTTAATTATATCTAGATCTATTCAATTTTTTGTAAGAAGAGTAAAAAAGAAAATTACTTGGAAGCACCACTAAATAACATATTATAATATGAAAAGTAATATGATTGAAACCTCATGGTTGATTACTATAGATTCAACATGAAAATAATTCAATTTTAGTGGCACTCACCTTTCTGTCCTAGGTGGGGGAGAAGTTTAGTCGTGGTGTTCTCTCCTCCTCCTCCTCCTCTTTTATTATTTTATTTTGTTTTTTCTTTCTTTTCTTCTATTTTTCTTGCCTTTTTCATTTTTTTTGTGGTACCTGTTCCATTCTTCAGTTAAAAAGTTGAAATTTTTTACTGTGCTTGAAAAGTCTGAAATGTATTTGAAAGGTACGTTCCTTCCTTATCTTTTTTACCAAATAGAATTCAATATATTTATAAATAATTAAAATGGTATAACAGTAAGTTCTAATCATTTTGGTACTTGTCCCACCAAATTGGTACTTCTCCTTCGATACCTCGTGGTACTTCCTTTGTTTTCCACCATTTGATTTCACCGGATGGACGACCTCTTAAATTTTTTCAAACACACTGAAATTTTTCATATGGAAAATCTCTTGTCGTTCTTTTCAAAAAATAATTCAATAACATATAACTTTATTTTTTTAGAATTGGGCACTTCAACATGTAATTCAATAATACTCCCTCCGTCTCATAAAAAGTGCAATTCTAGTTTTTCTACGACAGAATAGTGGTGATGCGAAAAGATCTAGTACCCCTATTTTTTAGCCACATGCAGTAAGTTTTGGCATGCAGATTAGATCTGATTACTTAATTAGACAGGTAATTAGATCTATTTTCTAGAATTGCACTCTTTGTGGGATTTTTTTCAAATGCTAGTATTGTATTCTTTACGGGACGGAGGGAGTATATTGGAGGTTTGTATCGATGGTCTCACAATTCACATTTAGTTGAGTAGCCATATGAAGCCGATTCTGTAGAGAATTTTTTTTGTGGAAGCTGGATATAAATGAATGAGATAGAAAAGATCAACAACTATCAAAACAATAGGTTTAATTGGGTGAGGTAATCACAGTTCAGAAAAAGCATACATTCATGGTTTCAACATGCATGACTGTTCAATGACAGTTTAATTAAGTTGTATGCTCCTTGGTTAAGCGGTCTGGTTTCAATGGTTTGTGTGTGGTTTAAACATTCTCGTATTCATATATCACATATGTGTACCATGACTGAATCTCTCCTATATTTAACCATGGTGTTTCAGCTAAATTATGATTGCGGTCATTCTTGTCTATATATTCGAAAAAGTGTGCTAGTATGTGGTTCTTGTCATGATTTACTTCCAATTTGCAAATCTCATTGCACATGTGTTCATTCGCGAATCTCATTTCAAGTTGATGTTCTGAAGCACACGGAGAGTAGGATATATCATGGCGGTTATATTACCACGTACCATAAACCCATGAAAGCACTGAAATAATGCAAAGCTACTACTATGGCTACGGTGTTGTAAAGACACGAACTTTTCCTTTGTCTAAAAATGGTAGTAGCTACTGTGTATCCTTATACCGAAGATGCAGAAAGCATTAGCCATCAAATCCGAAAGATCTTGCATCAGCAACTTTTCAGTCGTTCATGCACTTGAAACAGTACTGCTATCTTCCAGTTCGGCGCCTTTATGAACTGCTCCCAGTGCTGTGGAAGAACGCAAAATTAGAAGTAACATCAGGTAAATGAGAAAGAGCATGTACAGTCTTGTATATTATCACACACACATTCAGCTAAATGACACTGGACTGGTTTGGACGTCCAGCAGTGGAGTGATCTATAAGTTTGCCAGAAGCTACAATTCAGACTTTCATGGATCTTGTGAGCGTGAGCAACATGTACTGCTGCAAGCAGAATTTTAAAGTACCATCCAATACTTTATATCCGAACCAAAAAACGTTGGGGCAAATACAAGTTGCACACGAGTGTATATGTGTTTTTCTGTTATAAATGTATTGTTAATAAATAGAAAAAACTCAGAAAATAGACAAATAGGCATATGAGGCTAGTACCGGGAGTGTAGAAGCTCCGGAAGGAAAATATGGGGATGAGACATCTTTGCATGACAGCCCTCTTTCCGCCTATCTTCATCACCCGTCCCGAGTTTCGCCAAACAACAAATATGCCATCATTTGCACTTATGAAAATGATATTAGTACCTTCCCCAAATCCAACCACATTCATTTTGGCTGATGGGCCTACTACGGTAGCAGTGGAGAGCACCATATCCAGCCTGATGACTTGTTCCTTCACCCATTGCTCGACGCCATTAGAACCGGCATCCTGCCGTGACCAGATGTAGATATTGTAGCCCTCCCCATCAGCGACGCCAAGCTCGCCATCCTTTGGCTCAACGAGAAACACATTTCCCTTACCGTGCAAGGATGGCGGGTCAATCGTTGATATGACATGACCAACCAAGTCATACTTGAGGATCCTGTGTCCATCCTTAAGCATGAAGTAGATCGAATCACCAAAGACGAGGCTTGGCCTCTGCATGAGGTGTGCATTCAGCGTAGCATCAAGGTGGATCGTTGCCTTACTCCACGCTGCAGTCTCAGAGGAGTAGGCGTAGATGAACACGTTGTCGAGGTCAGTGCCCACGAGGACGACGACGAAGGGTCCGCCATGGCAGTCGAGGTGGTTGCATGAGCCGCCGCCGGCGCAAAGCACCATGGCATCATAAAACATGAGAGGGTATGCGCTTGGCACGGGCACCTCCCATTGCTCGTCCGTGACGGGGTCCCAGACGTGGACGACGTACACGTACGCAAGATCCAAATCCTCGCCGACCGGAGGCATGCCGCGGAGGAGCACGCGGCCGTGGCGGCAGTCGAGCACGGCCTCACCGCGGCGGTCGGGGCATGTCAAATTAACCACGTTTCGTCATGAAGTTATTATAAAGTCATCGTCATAATAGCGTATATACTTCTGTCTCCAATACAATACTTTGACATGTAAATTTTGTGTTGAGTTGTATGGGACTAGTAAATTCGAAGCTCTTTCATGGAAAATGTTATGACACAACGAGAAACTCGGTCTTTGCCGAGTGCTTGAGAGTTTACCAACTGCTTTCTATCAGGCACTCGACAAACATGCACTTTGCCGAGCGGCTGCCACAAAAACACTTAGCAAAGGTTCAGAGTTTACCTGTATGTCATTACAAAAGATGGCACGGATTTGTGTGTGTTGACGCTTTTTTCGGTCGAACACACAAGTGCGCTAGATCGTGCGGTCGTCAGAAATCACCTCGCCGAACCACCCAGCACGGGCCGGTCTAACCGCCTGGGGGGGCGGTCTAACCGCCTTGGACAGGAGGCACGTCGAAAACCTAGATTCGCTGCTCCGGGAGGGACCCCGTTGGGAACAGTGCGCCTAGGGTTGTTCTGAGATCGGCAGGCCACTCAGAACTCCCTCAACCACCGTGGAGACGAAGGAGGAGAGCAATGGAGGTTGGAAAAGTTAGGGTTTGGAGAAAATAAGGTAAAATTGATAATGACGATTGGATGATAGCTCTCAATCGGCCACGACCCTTTATATTTATAGGGTGGGAGGACTTGCCCTGCAAACAACGCTTTACAACTCGGAATCAAGCTAAACTCCTAATTCTACCCGAAATCGGGGAGACCCGGTTAGACCGCCCCTGGGGGGCGGTTAGACCGCCTGGCGCCTACGTGCCGGACCGGCTACAGCGCACCCCGGTCAGACCGCCCTGGGGACCCGGTCTGACCGGCCTGCCTGGCCTGAGTCGGCTTTTGCCAAATTTGAGTGTGAAGGACCGATTAGGCGACCAGAGAGGGGGGAGTGAATGGGAGCCGATTAAAATTCTTCCCAAAGGACGAACTCGGCCTATGTCCCAACTTCACAACCTAGAGCTCCCACACAAGCTTGCCAAGGTCGCGTAGTCACAACAGACCTACCAACCCTAGGAACAAGCCCCAAACAATCCCAAAGCGAAAGCGAAACACAAGAAGCAAAGAACTTAGGCAATCTGCGAAGTCCCAGGCGGACAGTCCGAAGTGACCTGGCGGACGGTCCGCGAGGGGCTGGCGGACGGTCCGCGGGTCAGGGGCGGACTGTCCGCAAATTGACCCCGAACCTTCAGTATGCACCCTCCGAAATTCGGACAGTCTGCGAGCTCACCGCGGACGGTCTGCGCCCCGCGGACGGTCCGGCCTCACCGGGCGGACGGTCCGGCCAACAAGATCCAACCAAAACCTACTGGCCAAACGGATCGAAACGAGACGTCTCAAGAACTCGCGAAGAACACGACGAACAGCCGGCTGGTCAGCACCTCGCGGACGGTCCGCCGACCCCGCGCGGACGGTCCGCCAGGAGCGGAAACAGCAGCCCGAACTGAAAACCGTGAGCACCCTACCACCTATCCATCCATGGATCTCCCAAACGGTTTGAGCTCTTGAGGAAAGATTTGGGGGAGATGTGAAGCGTCCCTAGGAGATGCTATACCCCAAAACTTGAGACCTCAAACGAACTAAATCGCCGGGAATCGAATCGCAACCGAACTCAACCAAAGAGCTAGGGTTCCAACCAAAATCCTTCAATCGAAGGCCAAATCCGGAGATTGGGGGGGGTCAAGATCAAGCACAAAGATGCACAAGGCATCTATCCATGATCCCCACCAACAAATCCGAACCCAAACACCTCAGAATCGAAGGAACAAGCCGCGCACGAAAATCCAACAAAAATAGCTCGAAAATGACACGAAAATCACAAGAACCACAAGAAGGAAATCGACGCAACCATGAATGCTTCCATACACTCGGAGGTCAAATTCTCTACAAAACGGTGAAGAAAATCTACGCCTATGGAGCAAGGAAATGAGAAGCAGTCCAGATGGATGATTTGCCCAGAAAACCCTAGAGCTATATATATGAGTCCCTCTGGGTTGGGCAAATGACCAAGCTACCCCTAGCACTTAAACTTAAGATACAATCCTCTCAGGGGCATATAGGTCATGTAGCACTCCTCTTCATCGCACGGCCACGCCTTCGCCGCAGTCCGCGTCCTCCCGACGCAAGCCCTGCAATCCCGCCACGTGCCCGCTGGCATCGAAGCTTCTCGGCGCGCCCGGATCCCGTCTCCGCCCGCCGAGTCTTCGGTCTTGGTTTTGTGGCTCAACCAAGTAACCCGACGGTTTTATGGTGAACCGCCGCAAACCCCGCGTGCAGACTCTGGTCGTGAGCCGCTACCCTGCACCGGCTCCGGTTGACGACTTCGTCTTGCTTTTCTTGCCACCATGCGGCCCGCACTTGACCCCGCTGGCCACCGGGTCCCTCGAGCCGAGCCTACTTGTCTCTCCACTCCTCGGAGGCCCTGCAAGGCATAGACCTTTCGCGCCCACTCTTCACCTGCACCAACGCAAATCAAGCCGCAACCCGCACCTGCAATACTTGGCCAAGAGTCAGTCCACACCACGTTGTCAATCACTCATCACACCAGGGAGCGACCATCCACCGGTCCTCGGACGCTCCTGTCCTCAGAGTGTCAACACATGCCCCCCTATTTTTTAGTAAAGCTTGCGTGCTAAAAAATAATCCTAAGGACGACAAAACCGCTGTCGGCCATTTTTTATGCTAAGGGCGATTTCCATAGAAACCGGCCATGAATCTTCAAGCATCTTGCCACACACTTGGATAGAACTTCTTCAAATATCTTCCATTGAGCACCCTAGGTAGCTGCTGTCCTTGCAATGATTCCACCATATAGGAATTTCCGGAGCAAACTCTCACAATCTTGTATGGTCCTTCCCAACTCGGAGACCATTTACCAAACTTATTGCTCTTGGATCCTAAAGGTAGAATAGTCTTCCAAACCAAATCTCCTACTTGAAAAGACTTAGCTCTTACCCTTTTGTTATATGCTCTAGCAACTCACCTTTTGTCCTTCTCAATTGCTTCCAGAGCCTCCATTCGCTTGTCGGTCACTTCATCAATGTTATCCATCATCAAAGCATAATATGTATCAACATTAAGATCATTTTGCTTTGCAAGTCTATATGCGCCTAGATTTACCTCAACGGGCAAAACGGCCTCTTGACCATACACAAGCTCAAAAGGAGTAACTTTAGTAGCACCATGTCTAGAAATGCGATGAGCCCACAAAGCTTCAGATAATACTTCATGCCATCTTTTAGGATTGTCTTCTATCTTCTTCTTAATGAGCTTAACTAAAGTTTTATTGCTAGACTCGGCTTGACCATTAGCTTGAGCATAATATGGAGATGAATTGAGCAACTTAATACCATAAGAATTGACAAAATCACGCACCTCTTTAGCCACAAATGAAATACCTTGATCCGTAGTTAAAGTTTGCGGAATACCAAACCTATGTTTGATATGCTCCGTAATAAACCCAATTACCTCCTTATGTGTCATGTTCTTGAGAGGAATTGCTTCAGTCCACTTGGTAAAGTAATCAGTAGCCACAATCACAAAACAATGCCCTTTGGTCGATGGAGGATGTATCTTGCCAACGAAATCCAATCCCCAACCTCTGAAAGGCCAAGGCTTGATAATCGGATGCATCAATGCAGCAGGCATTAACTGAATATCTCCGTGCTTTTGACACTCTTCACATCCTTTGTAGTACCTAAAACAATCGGCTATCATAGTAGGCCAATAAAAGCAAGCTCTCCTAAGGAGCCACTTCATCTTGGGAGCCGATTGATGAGTACCACAAACTCCTTCATGCACCTCTGCCATAGCCAATCTTGCTTGATCAGGACCTAAGCACTTTAAATGCAAATCATCTGTCGTCCGACGATAACTCATCATTATCCAGAATAAACTTAAGTGCCCATCGTCGGACTTTTCTGTCACTTATACTTTTAGGATCCTGCAAATATTTAATCAGAGGCGTTCTCCAATCCTCGACTTCGTCCTGAACAGTTTTGGAAGAAACGGTGGCTGAAGTAGGGTTGCCCCCCGAGGGGCGGTCTGACCGGCCCGAGGGGGCGGTCTGACCGGGGTACCCGGTCTGACCGGTCGGAGGGGGCAGTTGAACCGGCTCCTCCAGAATGTAACCCTCGGCTTCGCAAAACAACGGTTTTCGTTCCTGAAAATTTCTTTTCTAGACACTATAACCAGATGCTTGCTGAGCCAGAGCGTTAGCCTTCGGATTCCGTGGTACATGATAGATTACAAACTCATCCATACAAGATATAATGTCTAAACATTTATCAAGATAAGCATTTAAAGAACCATTTAGACATTGACATACCTTAGATACTTGCTGTACCACCAGTAAAAATCACCATAAGCTTCTACATGTTTCACTCTCATGTCATGTAAAATTTGCAATCCAAACAAGAGAGCTTCATACTCAATTTGATTATTGGTACATTTATGATCCAACCTGCTAAGAGCTTCAAAAATAGCTCCACTAGGTGATATAATAATGATCCCAACACCACAACCACTTCTACAAGCCGATCCATCAAAATGAAATTTCCATGGAGTAAAAGTTACATAACCGACATCTAAATTAAGTTGCTTATCAATTCTATGTTGAACAATAAAGTCGGCTACTATTTGACCTCTCATTGATCCAATAGGTTCATAACGCAAATCATATTCAATAAGAGCATAAGCCCACTTGCCGACTCTACCACTTAGAATAGGTTTTTGCAACATGTATTTAACTATGTCGGTTTTGCATGCAACATAACAAGTACTAGACAATAGATAATGCCTTAACTTGGTACAAGCATAATATAGAGATAAACAAAGCTTTTCAGTAAAGGTGTACCTCGTTTCGGCGTCTAGTAATCTTCTACTCCATAAGCAACAATATACTCCTTGCCATCGGTCTCATGAGTCAAAACAGCCCCAATCACACTTGATTCCGCCGCAATATAAAGTCGGAATGGAACACCACTCTTAGGTGCTTGAAGAACAGGCGGCGAAGTCAAGTAGCTCTTAATCTCATCAAAAGCCTCTTGTTGTTTTGCCCCCCAAGTGAATTCAGCTCCACTTTTCAACTGAAGTAAAGGAGTAAAAGCATCAACCTTCCCTGACAAGTTACAAATGAATCGCCTCAAGTAATTAACCTTGCCCAAGAATCTCTGCAACTCTTTTTTACAAGTAGGAGCTTGAACCTTTCTAATCGACTCAATTTTTTTAGGATCAATCTCCACACCTTTTTCATGCACAATGAAACCCAAAAACTTGCCAGCCGACACTCCAAAGGCACACTTGAGTGGATTCATCTTTAAACCATACCGACGCATTTTTTTCAAATGCAAGTCTTAAATCGGCTAAATGAGAATCTAATCCAGCCGATTTAACAACAATATCATCGATATAGACTTCTACGATAATACCAAGCAAGTCATGAAAATCAAATTCATAGCCCTTTGATAAGTAGCACCAGCATTTCTCAAACCAAAAGTCATGACTATCCACTCAAACAAGCCTACAAATCCTGGACATATGAAAGCCGTTTTGGAGATATCCTCTTCGGCCATAAAGATTTGATTGTAACCAGCATTACCATCAAGAAAGCTAAGCACTCTATGTCCAGATGCAGAATTAACAAGAAAGTCGGCTATAGGCATAGGATATTCATCTTTAGGAGTAGCTTTATTAAGATCTCTAAAGTCAATGCAAACACGAAGTTTCTTTGTTCCTTTTTTCTCAACAGGCACAATATTAGAGATCCAATCAGCATATCGACAAGGCCTAATAAACTTAGCATCAAGCAACCGATTGATTTCTTCTTTCACTCGATCATAAATATCTGGATTAAAATTCCTACGAGGCTGTTTATAAGGCTTAAAACCAAGTTTAATAGGCAAATGATGTTCTACTAAATCACGACTTAAACCAGGCATCTCATTATAATTCCAAGCAAAGCAGTCGACATACTCCTTTAACAACTTTATTAATTCAAGCTTAAATGTAGGATCAAGATTCTTGTTTACAAATGTCGGCCTAGGTACAGTGCCATCACCAATATCTACCTTCTCAAGAGGATCAGCCGATGTAAACCCTTGTCCTAACTTACCCAAATCATCAAGATCCTCAATAGCTTCACACGTATCAGTCTTATGCGTCCGATAGTGGTCAATCCTCTACTTCAACCACTCTTTTGTTGAACTCATTGAGTTACATAAAGTGATTTAGCCGATTATCAAACGGCTTTATGACAGCAGGAATGAAGCTATCATTGGAACAACTTATAAACTCATAATTAGACAAATCTAAGCCAGATAGACATTTTACATCATCATGCACACCTATAGAATGACTATCAGCTACAGCTACACAAGCAGAATTATCATCATGCACTACTTCTACCTCATCATCTACCCATTGTATTAAAATTTGGTGCAAGGTAGAAGGAACGCATTTATTCGCATGAATCCAATCACGACCAAGGATAAGACTGAAGTTACCTTGTGTCTCAGCGATGAAGAAAGCTGTGGCGAGCGTCTTGCTTCCAACAGTGAGCTCCATGGAGATCACGCCTTTAGCTCCTATCGGCTCGCCTCCTCCAACTCCGCTGACGGTCATGTTGGTCTTGATTAGCTCCTCATCTGAACCTCCAAGCTTCTTGAATAGAGAGTACGACATCAAGTTGACAATCGCACCTCCATCCACCAGCATCCGAGAGATGGGCTTCCCATTGATGTGACCCTTCATGTACAAAGCCTTCAGATGATTATCAGTGTCTTTGGGCTTCTGAAATATAGCATCTTTAGGCCCAAAATCAAGATGAGCAAAGTCCTCCTCCGTAGGCACCGAACCATCAACAAACAAATGAACCACATTAACTTCAAGGTTCATCCGCTCTGGAGAAGAACTGTAATCCACAAGCTCCTCGTCGTCCTCTGGAGTAGGGACTGACGACACCTTGTCATCACAAGCCATGGGGACTGAAGAGGCGAAACCGGGCGGCGTTTCTGGAGAGCCCGGTCTGACCGCCTGGTCAGCCGGTCTAACCGCCTCAGGCGGTTGAACCGCCCCCTCTGGCGGTTTGACCGCCTCTGTCTGTGGCGCCGTTTTGACTCTCCATTCTTTCCCCTGCGGTACCATGGGCCTGTAGCTGTTGAAGACCTCGTCCCTCTATTTCTCCAGTTCCTTCTCCCTCTTCTCACGTAACCTCAGTCGTTGAAGCTTCCGCCTTTGAGTATGAGTCAGACCGGGAGGACACCACCTTGGCAAAAAGTACTCCGGACGAGACTTGCTACCGCTGGCCTCATGATCATTTGCAGCGACAGATTCCTTCTGAGTAGGTGTCATAACCTGATTGTTTAGCACAACCGGTCCTTTGCCACTTTTCTCAATAGGAACATCCATCGTCCGAATCTGAATGATATCAAGACCTGTAGTCCTCTCTGGGTCGATGTCCATCTTCTGAACTTCCTCCTCTATGATCTTGGGCTTGTACACCTTTTTCAGAGGAAGTTGCGCTTTCCTGGGCAGGGCGGTCTGACCGCCTGTAGGGGGCAGTCTAACCGGGTCAGTTTGATGACCCTGCCCGGTTTGTCGTGGAGTCCAGCGATCTTGTGTATGCCTTGAGATTCGATCCAGCGCTGATCTCCTTGGTCCTCCCCATCCAGGATAGAAGGATTATTGATATGGCACCCACATTATCCCATTGTCATCGTAGATCAGACGAGGCAGATTTGAATTTGAAGGAGCCCAATCTGGAGTAAAGTGTTGCCTCTGAGATGATTCACCTCTGAACCTGATAGCTGCTCTGGGAGGCGATGACAGCCTCTCTTGACGTGGAGGTGATCTCATCCTTTTTTTACCGGCCGATCGCTTGTAACGGCCTTTTGTTTGGAGTACTTGTCAAATAGCATATCAAACGTGACCTTTGGCTTTGGAATACTTCCCTGATTCTTTGCCACGTTGAGCTTCCAGTTTCCAATCTCCGGCCGCTTCGGAATAATCATCTTTGGGCGGCCATGTGCAGGGGCGGTCTGACCGCCCTGTACCCCCGGTCTAACCGCCCTGTCCAGGACAGGCTCGGTTGTTTGCTGACCAGGCGGTGTGGACGATCCTTGCCCCCCATGTCCAGAAGCTTTGACCGTAATCTTGAAAGTTTCTCTGCCATCAGGGGTCTTTTCATATGCCACTTCTCTTGTCAAATCTTTTCCCCTCAAATCAGGCTTAGCTTCCCCGACCATCACATTCTTGCCCTTGGTAGCTTCGGCTTGATGCGGCCGAACCAAGACCTTGGGCTGCTGCAACTCCATGGTGTTGACGGGAAAAGGTTGCTTGTCCACTTGCATCTCATGAAGCATCAAATGACCTTCGTTAATGGCCGATTGTATCTGACGACGAAACACATTGCAATCGTTAGTGGCATGAGAATAAGAATTATGAAACTTACAATATGCGCGTCATTTAATTTCATCAAGTGGAGGCATAGTATGAGAAATTTTAATGTTTCCAAGCTTAAGTAATTCATCAAAAATACGATCGCATTTAGAAACATCAAAAGTAAATTTTAGTTCTTCTTGCCGACCTTTAGTAGCCGGCTTAAGAGATGCACAAGAACTAGCTTTGGACTTTGAAGGCCACACAAATTCAGCAACATACACCTCATTCTTGTCGTCTGAACTATCGGAATCATATTCAATCATATGCACATTAGACCGACGAGGTTTAGAGTGTTCCTTTTCCTTATTTAGTTTTAATTCTTGTGCCATACCTCTAACAAGCACATTAGCAAGAGTATGAAATTCTACACCCTCTAATCTATCTCTAATAGCAGGTCTTAATCCTCTAGCAGCTAGATCAGCAAGGTCAGAATCAGTAAGAGACAAATTAAAGCAATGGTTTTTAACTTCTTTAAAGCGTTTAAGGTAATCGGAAACCGACTCCTCTTTACTTTGTCTAACCGATGTTAAATCTGTCAATTTTAATTGGTAGCTCCCACTAAAGAAGTGGTCATGAAACTTTTGCTCTAATTGATCCCAAGAATCAATAGAGTTGGGAGCTAACAAAGAGAACCAAGCAAAAGCAGTACCAGTTAAAGACAATGAAAATAAACGAACTTTTAAATAATTAAAGGTACCAGCTTCACCTAGTTGAGCAGTATATTGGCTAATGTGTTCCCAGGTTGTATGGTTATCATCACCACTAAATTTGACGAAGTCGGGCATACGCCAACTAGGGGGAAAAGCCACATAATCAAAATCGGCCCTATATGGTTTTTGATACAATCTAGTATTACCCGTATCAACGCCGAGCTTATTTTTCATCATGTTAGCTATCTCTTCCTTAAATTGAGCCAATTCATTCCTGGCAGCTAACTGAGATTGCATTGCAGCTATTCTTAAGTTACTCACAGGGGGTTGATTAGGATTTTGCATGCGATGCAAGTTGGTAAACACATCATTAGGCACACCATAAGATGGAGCAACATTAGGAATAGGTGGCGATGTGTGAGCTATTGTGCTATACATTGGTGGAACAGTACCATAAGAATTATTTTGACTCTGAACCAATGTACTAGGCACAACCGACAAAGGCAACGGCTGATCCGGGACCATAACCATCTGGCCAGAAAGGGCGGTTGAACCGGCCTGGGGGGCGGTTTAACCGGGGTCGGCTTGGGTGATGGTGACTATCCCGGATAAAACCCCGTCGGCATACCATACACAAGAGCTTCAGGTGAAGTTTCCAGTGCTACCGACGTGGTCGAATGCAGAACCCCTTGTGAATCTACTTGAGGGATACCGTCCTCAGATATATTAATAACACACTTACCCTCTATTTTTTCAAGGCGAGTAACAACACTAGCAACCAAACTACTCTAATCGTTAAATGCACGTTCAAATCCATCGGTAATAGCAGATAATTGCGTAACTAGATCAGGAGAAGGTGTTTGACTTACAGTGGGTATTACCTCAACCTTGTCTTTGTTCAGCTTGATTGCCGGCAACTCGAAATCTTGAGTGATTGTCACCTTGCCTGAACGATCCTTCTTGGCGCTAGAGAGAAATTGTTGCTTGATGTACTCTTGCAGCTCCGTGTACTTCCTCTGGTCTTCCTCGCTGAGTTCCTCGATATTCACCATGATCACGTTGTTCTTGTCAAGATCGCACTGTGATCCCATGCAAAAATCGAAAGATCGGTTGCGAAAACCAGATCTGTCCCCAGCGGAGTCACCAAAAGTGTGTTGACGCTTTTTTCGGTCGAACACACAAGTGCGCTAGATCGCGCGGTCGTCAGAAATCACCTCGCCGAACCACCCAGCACGGGCCGGTCTAACCGCCTGGGAGCGGTCTAACCGCCTTGGACAGGAGGCACGTCAAAAACCTAGATTTGCTGCTCCGGGAGGGACCCCGTCGGCAATAGTGCGCCTAGCGTTGTTCTGAGATCGGCAGGCCACTCAGAACTCCCTCATCCGCCGTGGAGACGAAGGAGGAGAGCAATGGAGGTTGGAAAAGTTAGGGTTTGGAGAAAATAAGGTAAAATTGATAATGACGATTGGATGATAGCTCTCAATCGGCCAAGACCCTTTATATTTATAGGGTGGGAGGACTTGCCCGCAAAACAACGCTTTACAACTCAAAATCAAGCTAAACTCCTAATTCTACCCGAAATATAGGAGACTCGGTTAGACAGCCCCTGGGGGGCGGTTAGACCGCCTGGCGCCTACGTGCCGGACCGGCTACAGCGCACCCCGGTCAGACCGCCCTGGGGACCCAGTCTGACCGACCTACCTGGCCTGTGTCGGCTTTTGCCAAATTTGAGTGTCAACAGTGTGCCTCAAAAAAGTATGTCGTTCATACCCTGGTTCCATCCACCTAAACTTTTTTTCGCCATTCACCATTCCGTCCATTTTTGCAGCTAACGGTGCCAAATAGATAGGTAAATTGACCATCTTACCCCCGGTGGGCCCTACCAATCTCCTCCTTCCTCCTCTATTTCTCCCTCTACTCCACGCGATCACACCCCATAGGCTCGTGGCACGCTACAAGTATGGCGAGGCCACCCACAGCGGTGACCACGAAGACGGCGGCAGCGATGTGTAGGGTGATGAGGTGGACCAGCAGTGCTGGCCAATGTGTCGTCGACGAGCCCAGCTCGAGATGCGCACAACACGCGAGCATTGCGCTCCACGCGAACGTCACGTCCTTCGACATGGGGGAGCTCTGCGCTACGGGCGCAGGCGTAGCGCAAGAGAGCTCTACCTCGGCCACCTTGGGCACGCGCGAGTGAGGTTTGCGGTTTGCCCCACCGCAGGCACAAGCAAGATCAGGTCCTCTGCAGCATCTGGCTCTATCCGCTGGTCCTAAACCCCACTGCCCCTTCTGCCTGCGTCGCGCCGCGTTGAAGGGACATAGGTGCGCATGCGGGACCCGGCCCTAGGAAGCTCCTACCTCACCAGCGGTCACTATCGTGCGTTGCTCGTGAGGTTGGAGGCTGCCAGGCTGAGAATCTCGACGCACGCGCGATGAGCTTTGCACCGAAGCGAAACCCCTCAGCACACAACACCTGACGAAGCACCTCTAGGAGGTGGATGCCGCAACGACACGGCGTAGGCAAGCGTCGGAGCACTAGCAGGGGAGCCAGGAGGCGGCACGGTAGTAGGGAGAGCCACGCGGGTGAGCCGGACCTCAGCGACCATGGGGGCACGTTGGTGAGCTCAATCCCGACCACTGTCGCGAGCACGTGCGCTAGAGGTTAGCCTGAACCGCCGTGCACACAACTCCCAGAGTAGTAGTAGCATCAAGCCCACATGGTGGAAGTAGAGAAAGAAACAGGAGGAGGAAGAGGCCTATGCATTTTGGACTTTTCGCTGACCGAGCCCACATGTCAGGTGACTAAACAGTAACAATTGGACCGAACCCGAACGGAATTGCGTATAGAGCAAAGAAGTTTAGGTAGATGGTACCAGAGTGCGAACGAACTTTTTAATGGCACACAGGTTTGAAGCAATTTTCTTAATGGCATATAGGTAAAAGACTCAAAGGTTTAACCGTTGGCAAAAAGTGTCTTTACCGTATGCACAGTGACAAAACACTCGGTAAAAGACTCAAAGGTTTAACCGTTGGAAAAATACCACTACGTTGGCGCCCCATGCGCTGGTTTCTGTGAATTTTGTCTCGGCAAAGTGGCAAGTCTTTCATGAGTGTTATTACTAAAGCACTCAGCAATATGACCGGTCTTTGCCGGGTGTTTTGGCCAGAGCACTCGGCAAAGGGTCAAATGTTTACCAAGTGTTTTGACCGCAGCACTCGGCAAACCTCGTCATCACTGTCACCTCATCGTCTACTCATCTTTTTTTCGCCGAGCATCAAATTCGACACTCGGCAAACGTTTGTTGAGTGCTCGACAGAAAACACTTGGCAAAGAGCTCTTTGCTGAGTATCGGGTCGCCGAGCGCATTCGTGGCTTCGCCGAGTGTTTATAGCACTCAGCAGATGCCAGGTTTCCCGTAGTGCGGCCCAGCAATCCTCGCGGCCCAGCCTTCAGCTCCCACTTCTTCCGCCCAGAATGGCCTACGGCGATGTGGCCTGCCTATCGGTCTCTCTCACGTGCGACTCCAGCACTTGTCCACTCACGGTCGCGCAACCCTATGGGCGCTGGTGTGCAGTGCAGCGGCACCAGCGGCAACGACGGCGGCGGCGGTGGCCTGACGGATAGACAGAGTGACAGTGGCGGGCAGGGCAGGACGGGGCGGTCGCCGGTCATCTGCATGTCGCCAGACTGCTTGCGGCCCTGCGGCCTTGCCCCCTTGCTGGCGCCGACCAGCAGCGGCCTGACGAGCGGCAGCGCAGTGCAGGTTGCTTTTCAATCTCCAATCTTTCAATGATTCAATCCACAATCCCCAATTCCATACTGAGTACTGAGATTATTTATATTGTTATGCACTATTTTGTAGACTAGCATTTCTCAGTGTCAATGAATATGAGGTATAAGACATTGAGGTCTTTTTTTCCTCTTGCTCCTATGCCTGTAATTCCATCAAGGCAACCAAGCTAACCATCTGTTGAAGTTCAACTAGAATTAGAGTCAATAGTACCATATCAATAAGTAGCAACAGGAGTTAGAAATGTCAATGTGGGTGCAGAAAATATAGAAACTGAAAGAGCCAATGTGGAAACTGAAAGAGGTAGCAATGGTCCTATTGTTGCACTTAATGATGGTGACATTGTTCCAGATCGTGGGCTACAGATTCTAATTGAGAACCTACGTCCAAACCTTAGGGATGCTGCTAGAAGAACATATATTTTGAAGGGTCCTTGCCAACCAAAAGGTCATAATTATCGGAGAAGATCAATATGTGGTCGCAAAAGATCTTTCCAGGAGGATTGGTTCAAAGATAATCCATGGTTGGAATATAGTGTAGATAAGGATGTTGCCTATTTTTTTTATTGTTATGTCTTTAAGCACAAAAGCTGAAAATTATGGTGCTGACCTTCACAGTTATTGGTTTCGTGGATGGGGGAATGGACACAAATTAGTTGGAGATCATGGTAGTGGCATTGATCACAATAAGGCTAGAAGGCGTTATCAGGACTTCAAAATAAGGCAACGTGTGTCACATTCGATGCATTCTGGAAGCAAGAAAAATGAATGGGAACATAAAGGACGTTTGATTATTGTGTTGGCAATTATAAGATTTCTGTTATGCTACACAAAGACTGAGTGATATAAGTGTTTACTAAGTGGCCCTAGGCGTCAAAATCCTCCAGCTCCGTCACTGTTTCCATCTTGTCCTGGGGGCCGTGCAGGGCGGGGTAGCAGCAGAGACCTGGTTGGGCACGGGGAGGTGGATCAGAAGAGAGTAAGAGAAAGAAAAAGAAAAAGAAAAGAAAAGGACACGATGAATTGATGAACAAAAAAGAAACAAAAAGGAGAGAGAAAAAAATAGAATGTAGAAAAGAGGATAATAGAATGCAAAATAACAAATACTACTATGTGCAAGCGAGACATAAAACTCATATGTGCAGGCACACAGGCATGCAAGGGTAAAACGGATAATTGACATCTTCTATACATTCTAAAAATCTAGTAGAAACCATATTGACAAATATTTTCCTATAAAATAAATTAAAGTCAGAAAAAATTGTTTTTCAATTAGCCAAAGCCAGAGCTGTATTTCGCAAGCCAAAGTCGTCCAAATAGCTAGGTCTTTAGGAATTAGGACAAATTATGCGATCGAGCATAACAATGGACATCCCTTCTCAGTAACTTGTTTTTTTTTACAACAAACCTATATATTCATTAAGATAAAGCAGCAGTCATATTACAGATAGGTCCTCGCAGGAAGTCCGAATTACACAAAGGTCCTGGATCTAGAGAGAAACAAGGCGGCTCTATCCATGGTGACGGGAACGATGGAACCGCCGGCGGTGGGTCGCAGGGGTGTCGAGGACGCGTATAGCCGGGCGGAGACCGCGCAAAGCGTCAGTTGAAGGCGGGCCGGTGAAGCCGACGAAGAAGAAGCATATATACCGACGACCGAAAGGTTCGGTTGGAGATGTCGCCGGAGGTTGATGAAGCGGCTTGGACCGGAATCCCAGGGGGAGGCGACACCGTCGCTCAAGCACCAAGAGTGGAGCCTCCATGTTGGAGAAGGAAGCTCCAGGACTAGCGAGTGCTGAGTTGGGGAGGCGGAATCGGTTATGGCGAAAATCGCAGTCTAGAGGGGAGGTAGCAAGAGGCGGTCCCAAAGACTAGATCCACCCATGGGAGGATCCGATCTACAGGAGGTGCACTCAAATCGACCTCCCCTTCGGCCGGATGTGGAGCGGTGGTGAGAGAATCCCAGCAAAGAAGAAGGGGGAGGGTGGAGGGGAAGCTGCTGGAGGAGACGACGGGGAGGGATTTATTTTATTACGACAAACCCAAGGAGCGGAGACACCGACAACGAGGATGACGAAAAAAACTCCTACAGCGACGTAAACGGCGACGGCACACAGCAGGCTGCACACACTACAAAGGGTACTACCCATAAAGGCACAGGAGAAGGTATAACTACGAACTACTAGGTAGTAAGTATTGGAGGCAGGCCCCGCTCCCTGTGCACTCCGGCGAGGACGCAGGAGGCGGCGGACGGGAGGGGGCCAGGAGGGAGGCGCCGGAGGAGGTGAGTTGGGTTTCACTTCCTGTCCGAGGAAGCGTATTCTCAGTAACTTGTTAGGAGGACAAGCAAAGGTCACAGGCTTGCGCTACTTCACTGACTGCATGTACACCTAGAGCCGACTTTCATATATTTGATGATAATACAAAAGCCCCCATTCTAACAAGAGGACCAAAAGCCCACAACACAGTGTCAGTTCAGCTAATAAATAAGATTCTAATTTGAACATGGGAATTTTGAACCAAACTAGAATGAAATAGGAACATATTCCAGGGTTTATAAATGTCAAATGCTCATTGACCAGAGCACCAGCTTTGTTAAAATACTTGGATCCATTCCCTTTCCTGCTCTGACGGCAAGATGAGGGTCAAGCAAGCACCAGGGAGTACAGGCTTAGGAAATATTACATGCATATCCAAGGTTTCCCACCACAACAAGCCTTGGACTTACAGCAACTTGAGTTCTTCATGCACTCGACCCACCTGAATTTGGTCCCACTGCAACAGAGGCCGCTTGCAGTGCTGCAGAAATACACAAATGAAATTTATCAGCTAACTGTGGAACTCACCTACTATACCGTGAACAAACATGTAATTGTTACGCATCAACCACAGTGACCAACAAAATGTTCCTAATGACTGACCAAACCACACTAATTAACTTATCTCCACAGTTCAATGACCCGAAGAAGATATACTTGCACGAAATCATTGAGAAGAACTAAATTTTGCTCTAAATATCTCGTTTACTTGTAGAAATTTAGTATCAATGGCTCGTTGGGGCATCTAATATGTAGAGAGGAATGTCATAATTAGTGGTTCTTAAGTCTTAGGTTTGCCTAAGCGATCACCAGCACAGCTAGAAACATATGACATCATGTAAGAAATACAGAGTTTAGATCTATCCTAATACACTAGTATTTTTCCAGCACAGGCTATCAATTATGAATGCTGATGAACCAAACCTAACAACATTACACCGTCAAAGACATGCGTCGAGAACAGCGTCGTTCCCTCATCATGCCGCCATGCATACCGTCAAAGACATGCGGAGAAGGCCGCTGCTGCACCTGCATCAACTGAAAGTGTGAAACTTTGGAAATATGGACTGATGGTGGTGGCGGCATGTCAACTATGAAGATAGAAATTTGTGTATTCACATGTTTGGATCTAATATAATGTTAGGGCCATATATGTGCATGTGCCGCAACTTGTCTAAAGTCGTGTTAACGAAGAAAAGAGAAACTGTCACATTAAAGAAAAAAAGAAATATCAATGACACACGTTATTTGAATACCTTCCTAATTGCATGGAAGTTGCATCTAATAAAAGATATTTTTCTATTACCTCGTATGTAGCAAGTCACATGTCATTAGATCTACATTTCACGATTACTTGGGAGTATCTTAGCAAACCCATATATAATATGAGGGATCGATGGCAATGAAAAATGTAAACATTAAGCTGGAAAATGCACGGATGAACATACACTGAAACAATTTTTGCATTTTACACATTAGTCTTTTTATTAGTTATCTGTAGTAGGTAATATGCTTTTTAGCTAAATATGTCATCATTGAAACAGATATGTAATAGATTTAAATAGATACATAACAAAACTAATTAATACACTCTTTGTTTCATGTCTGAAGCTATAATTATGCAAACACAATACTTGATTAGGAAACATGAATATCCTTTTAGAAATGGCATTTTTCTAACCTCAAGGCAGCAACAAAAATGTATTGAAAGCACACAATTCGAACCCAAATTGTTGTATGGAAAGTCCCGCAGTTAGGAGACCTCAAACAAAACTACTAAAATAGTACATAAATACAGACAAAATTATTAAAGTTGTAAAACTACAACTGCTCATCCCCTTGCCTCATGACATGAGCCACCAATTTGAGAAGCCTAGCCTCCGCAAAACATAGAAATAGTAGAACCATGTGCACCACCAATCCAAAACATGAGCATATTTTACAGGAAATACAACAAAAACAATGAAATTGGAAACCGGATCGAATCTAGCACCTTAAACCCTCCTCATGACTGAACCATAAGCTCAAATGATAGTGGGTTGTATCTCCTTATCCATATTGTCAGTCCTTTTGCCTTACTAAGACTGACTCCAACAGACGAGGGAAATGCATTTTTGCCTCTCCTTTCGTCACTGTTCACGCGAGGGATCCCGTCCAATAGAAGAGGCAAACACAGAAGGCAGATTGCCTTCGAGGAGAGAGGAGAGCCAAAATTGCATCTCCTCTCTCCTCGAACGCATCCACAGGGGATGGAGAGGGAGGGGCCAGGGAGGCCGACCGAGGTAGGAGGAAGCCGCGGCACAGGGAGGGATAGGCGCAGGGAGCCGGGGGAGAGCGCCGCCGTTTCCTCCCGCACCAGCCGCTCCTCCACCACCTCCGAGCCCCGAGCAGGGTCGGCGTCGCCGTGGAGCAGGGTCGGCGTCGACGTGGAGCAGGGCGTCGTCGTGTTGCTCTGGTCGCCGTGGAGCAGCGGGAGCAGCGTGGCTGGGGATGGGTCGGCGTCAGCACCAGGGCGGCGGGAGCGGGAGGATGGGGAGCAAGAGGAGGAAGGGCGGCAGGAGCGAGAGCTCGCCGCGGGGGCCGCAGCCGGCAAGTTCCGCCGCCGCGAGGAGCTTCAATCAGCGGCGGCCCCGCCCCCTGTGCCACCGCGGCGGCCCCTTCCCCTTCACCAAGCACCAGCACCAGTGCACCCTCTCGTTCTCCCTCCCGTCCCCCGCGTCTTCCTCTCCCACCCCCGTCTCCCCCGCTGCTCGCTGCCAGCCATCGCGGGCTCTCCGGCGCAGATCCGCCCGTGCTGGATCTCCGGGCGGCCGGCCTGCGCGGCGGCGGTGGCCAGCGCCGAGAGGGAGCCACACGGCCGATCTGCGCTGCGGCGTCGCAGGCGCGCAGCAAGGGGCAGTCGCGGCCCACACGTCCGGCTTGCGCGGTGGCGAGGTGGCCTCCATGCCGGCGCCCCTCTCGCTCCATCTTTCTCCTCCCTCGTGCGGCACTGCGCCTGCCCTTCCCGCCGTTTTGCCTCGTGGGGTATGCGTTCGCTGTTGGAGAGATGTTCTTTTTCCCTCTCCAAAGTCTCCTGTACACACGAGGCAATTGTCCTTTTGCCTCTCCGATTTGCAACTTATTGTTGGACTCAGTCTAAGCCTATTCAAACTAGGGTCCATTGTCGACCGACAGATAAAATTGTGCATTGGCGTAGTTCTTGCAGCTGGTCCGCCCTTATACTTGCATAGTGCACGCACTCCTCTCTTCAGAGGCTAAACCCTACTTAGAGTCCTTTCAAGACTATCTTCCATCAGATCATGGTAGTTTACTCCTATGTCCAGTATTTTACAAGTTTTCTCATATATGAACTTGGGTTCCCCAAAATCGAGTTCAAAACTTCCATGCTCATTTTGAAATCCTCTAAGATAAAGGCTGATACCTTGGATTGGGACTCTCAAAGAATTTCCCTCAAGTTCATATACCATGATGAAAACATCTTCCCTTGTTCTAGCAACATCAAGACCTTGACCGTAGAAGCGTGATGCATCCACAACTTCGGTATCGGCTCAAAGCCAATCATCAAGCCCCTTCATGGTCGCGACAAAACTGTGCAGTATCTTGTAGAAATATGTCCCATCAAGGCAAATTGTTGTTGTACTCCGTGGGGTAGATTCAAGCATCTACAACAAATGGGAGTAGCCAATATGAAGTGAACACAAACACATAATATGTTTCAAATCTGAAAATAAAATGAGCAAATAAATTGAAAAAGTCAGCTCTAGCTTCAAACAGATAATGGTTTCTCTTTTCAAATGATGTCTACTATTATCCTCATAATCTTTTGACAGAAGGATTTAGCTCATAAAACTACAATAGGAGGAGCCAAGCACAAATAAATTATTACTTTTTTAATTCTTCATGAGTAATTACGCATTTTAATTTAGAAACTAGCACTTGCAACTAAAACCAGCGCCAAAAATGTATTGAAATCTCAACAGCAGAGCAAGTCTAAATCCAAAATTCTCAGGCATAAACAGAAATAATAGTCCGGTTCATATGGTAGGTTTAATTAAATTTCTTAAAGTTACCAATTGTTGAAACCATTGCCTCATGAGCGGCCAAATCAAGGCATTGCTCACTACATGAGTTGCAAAACCGAACGATATATGAACCATAAGAAAGGCCAGTTGAAACTAAACGCCTCACAAAAGTCTACAACGAATCCTATCCAGCGCACCTTAAGGATTGCAATGACAATGAGACCACCCCAAAATTGATCCTAGGTGACAGTTTTGTGCTTATCATTTGAATTAAATGTAATGGCAACATTTAAAACTGCTAAATAGCTATGTCTATTTCAGGATTTGCATTTACCGCTTTTATTTACTGAGGTGGAAAGAAGTTTGCAACCAAACGATATGTGAACCATTCATTCCGAAAAATGGCCAGTTGAAACTAAACTCCTCACAAAAGTTTGCAACCAATCACATCCAGCACACATTAAGATTTGCACCCTAGATCGTTCTGAAATGCATGTACGCAATAGGGAGAGAAGATGGTATCAGGCGCGACGTCAACGATTACTGTACCTCCTTGAGCACGAGTGCGCGCACGACGACGACGCGATGAGCACCTCGAAGCGTGCACGGCTAGACCGCAAGAGCTGGCAGCAGAGCTCGTGGTGGTCAAGCTCATTGACGACGTTGGGGGGCTGGAGCGGGAAGGAGGGGGTCCCCTTGGCTCTGATGGCTTGGCAAGTAGGTTTCCGCGTTGCGAAGGATGAGGCGGCAGTGATGCGCGCAAGAGCTAGTAGCGGAGCTCGCGGTGGTCGAGCTCGTTGACAATGTCGGGGGCCTGAAGTGTTAGGAATAATCACGCCATGGTTCGTTCCGAGCGTGCGTGAGCCCGTGTGTGTCGAGTCGTGCGCGTGGACGCCAACAGGAATGCTGCAGCAAGGTCGGTCCGGGCACGACGCATTCTAGAGTCCGGGTCCAGGTGCTGTTCGTGTGCAAGTGTGTTGTGTGCAGGCTGTTGTGTTAGTTGCGTTGTGGAGTTGTTGGGCGAGTCGTGTGTGTGGCACAGGTCGTGCGGGAGGAGGCCGCCATGCCCGGGACGAGCAAACGGCTCCAGGGTGTGGTTGAGCGGGTCCTGCGGACCGTGTGTGGCGGGCGCAGCGGAGGCGAGCTCCCCAGCCTACAAGTAGCCCCTATGCTCCCCATTATACTCCGCCAGTTCCATTCTAGTTAGAAGAAGTCCAAGATACGGGAGCAATTGGCTCTACGGCTTTCCTCTCCATTGTTACTGTTCATCTTCCTCCTTGAGCTCCTGGTGAGTGTGCGAGCTATAGAGAGCAAGGCGAGGGGGGAGCTCCGGGAACATGTGTTCCCCACCATTTCCAACAATTGGTATCAGATCTAGGATAGGAAATGAAGATCGGCGAGTCGCCAAATGAGGAGAACAGTTCGAGCTTGGGCATCACCATGGAGCGCGTCATGCCCAGCTCTGGCGTGGTGTAGCTACCGCTGCTGACCAAGGGCAACTACTAGGAGTGGGTGATGGTTATGCAAGTGTCACTGGAGGTGCTGGAGCTGTGGGACGTGGTCGAGGAGGAGAGAAAGGACCACACCAGGTACCGGTAGGGACTAGCCGCGATCCGCCGTGGCGTTTCTCGCCGGAGATGAAGGCTGGGCTCACCGTGAAGCGAAGGAGGCCTGGGACTCCGTGAAGAAGATGCGCGGCGGCAATGACCGTGTGAAGGCGGCGAATGTGCAGCAGCTGATGAAGGAGTTCGAGAACCTGAGCTTTCGCAATGGTGAGGCGGGGGCGGACTTCACCGTGCGTGTCGATCGCCTGACTACACGCATGGGTGATCACCGCGAGGTGTTGACCGACTCTCGTGTGGTCAGCAAGGTGTTGCGCGCTGTCCTGAGGCGGCTCAAGCAGGTGGTGTTCTCCATCGAGATCCACGGCGACCTCAACACCATGACGCTGGACGAGCTCGTCGGCCAGCTCCAGGTTGCAGAGGATGCAGACGCCTAGGATGAGCCGGTGGCTAAGGGTGAGAGCAGCGAGCAGCTGCTGCTCACCAAAGGCAAGTGGGAAGCTCGTTCGCGCTAGCATGGAGCCGACCATGACGGCGGCGGTGGCGGGAGCTGCACGTGCTCGGGGGCACGGCGGGAACCGCTATAGAGGAAGATGCTTCGACTGTGGCACGCGCGGGCACGTGATGAGGGAATGCTCGAACAAGAAGCGGGAGAAGGCGCTATCTGCGACATCGACGAGGAGGCAACGCTCCTTTGAATCCGTGTGTGGTGGGCGCGGAGGAGGCGAGCTCCCCAGCCTACAACTAGCCCCTGTGCTCCCCATTGTACTCCGGTGGTTCCATTCTAGTGCGAAGAAGGCCAAGATACCAGAGCAATTGGCTCCATGGCTTTCCTCTCCATTATTATTGTTCATCTTCCACCTTGAGCTCTCGGTGTGTGTGCGGGCTGTAGAGAGCAAGGCGAGGGGTGAGCTCCGGGAACGTGCGTTCCTAGCCGTTTCCAACATGGAGTGGGGAGGACGGGGTCCCTCGGCTCTGATGGCTTGGCAAGGTAGGGTTCCGCGTCACGGAGGAGGAGGCGACGCGACAGGGCTATGGCTTAGAGGGCGGTGATCCCAATGGAAATGCTTGGCGACTGGAATGCGGCGGCAACCATTGCGATCGCGGCGTGATCGGGAAGGGGTCGGACGACCGACCGCCGCACCCGCTGCGCGCTACTGCCTCTCTCTACTCGTGGATCAAGCCTGGGCTACCTGGGCCGAATCACTTTGCTTCTGTTGGGCCAATTTGGGCCTCGATTACCGACCCTAGCCCAATTAGGCGTTTCGTCCCTTCAGTGGCTCTTTGTCTCTTCAGTAGCTCGATCAATTTCTGAAAGGGAGTTGCTAGCGCCCGAACGTTTGTTCCGAGCGTTAGCAACGGACACCTCTGCAGCCGTCAGATGGAGGCAGATCAATTGTAGGATTGAGGTAGGAAATTTCCCACCACAACATTGCCCCGTGTTTCATGCAACATCGGCGAGTGAAACGTTCTGGATGCTAGCCGTCGGACGCCTGTTGCAGAAGAAAGTTCCTACCGCAACATTGGATCAATGTTGCGTGCAACATGGAAAGTGGGTTCACAAAAAAATCGCAACATGTAAAAATATCATTTGCAACATCAAAACTCAATATCCGTAGCATCGAAAATCAATGTTTTTTTTAGAAGGAACATGTATTGATCTTAGCGCATTACACCGGTCCGTTTACAAACAAGAGCCGAAAGAAAAGGAAAATTACAAAGAAGTTCAAAACTTCTGTTCATCTTCCTCGAAGCCTTCAGCGATCCGTTCGTCACCGCCGTCGAAGCCGCTTCCCAATCGTCGCCGGGCACCAGAGCCAAACTCCACAAAGTGGAGGCCGCAGAGGAGAGCTTACTGCTAGGCGAATCAGCCGAGTACGCTGCCTCCCAGGCACATCGGCCAACTCCAGTACCCACGAAGCATCCTTCGTTTCCATCGCCGGCAACCCGAGCAATGCTCAGATTTCTTCCAAAGATCATCTTCCTTGAGATTAATAGGATCAACAACATCATCACCTAAAAAAGACGACGATGTGCCGACACTCGACTCCTAGACAGGTCTCCCCAGCCTCTCCGTTGACGTCGGAGTAGATCGCCATCGGAGAACGGAAGAAGCTGGGAGAAATTATTCCTCTGTAACGCCGTTGCTTCCACATCATCGACGTCACCAGGAAAACCAAGCCGCAGAGAAGCCACGCTCCTCCGGCAAAACCTAACCCCACCGCCAAACATCGACGGCGAGCAAACTCTAAACCTAGATGGACTCGATTAGGACTCGATCTACTAAAAGGATGGACCCCCGCTCCCCTTGCCACCGGCTAGAAGGCCGGAGACGAGGAGGAACGGGGGCCAGGCTGGCGGCGGCGGCGGCGGCGCAGGGGCTGGAGCACGGGGCGATCCGCCCGTGTCGCCTGGGAGGCGACGCGGGGGACGCGGTTCCGTGAGTCGATGTCTGGGGCCGGTTATCGAAAATCAATGTTGACAACATCAAAAATATGTTGAAATTTTGTTGTTAATCCTCTGTCGAAAATGAAAAAAAACTCACTGCAACATTTGTTCCATGTTGATTATAACATTCATATCCCTTGTTGAAAAATGCCACATTGAGATAACACATTTGCAATATGTGGATGAAGATTGTGCAACATCGTAACATGTGGTCTCCGCACAGGGAGCTTGACCTCTCCGGGCATGGCGTCGGCAAGCATGTGACCCCTAGACTCCGCGTGGGGAGCTCGACCCCAGGGCGGTGCAGAGACACTGGCGAGCCGCGACCCCACTCCTCCGCCATGAAATCTCGACCTCGAGGCCGGTGGCGACGGCACCGGCGAGCCACGACTCGAGCCACCCACACAAAGGAGCTCGACCTCGATGGCGCAGCGGCACCAGCGAGCCGCGTCCCTACTCCTCCGCGCCGAGAGCTGGACCTCGGGGTCGGCGGCGACGGCACCAGCGAGCCACGGCCCGAGCCTCCCGCGTAGAGGATCTCGACCCAGCGGTGTGCGGCACTCTCCACCGGTGAGCTCGAGCGGGGATGATGTAGATGGCGAGCTGCGGGTGCTACGAGCTCTGCCCCCATGTGCCACCAGCGAGCTCTGTGCCCACGACATGAGGAACTCCGGCGAGCTCTACCCCTGGCTGTAGGTAGCAACAGCTCACGACCGGTCGCGTTGTCGGCAGGAAATGGGAGACAGAGAGGTAGTGGCGGCGGCAGTGTCACATAAGCAAGAGGACACGCGGTAAAAAAAAAAAGAGGAGCGAGAAACAGATGTCAGAGGTGCGCTTGCGGGTGGATAAAAACGGGAGGGGCATCCGATGCAACGGACGTCCTATCCCTAGCATTACCGTTTCTGAAATGCGATGGATACTCAACACATTCATATGCGATGAAGAAAGAAACCACCCTCAAAAAAAAAGGCCGAGGTATCGAGAGAGATGCAGAAAAGCCGTGACCTATCCTGTGATCTTTTTCCTTTAAAAAAATGAATAGTAAAAGAAGAAATCACGCCCAAAAGACATGAAAAGATCATCTCAAATCAATGTCATGTCACTGTATCGTACATGAAGTAGGGTATTACAAACATCAGCTGTTTTACTGTACCATCTACGGAGTAATATTTACATCAAAGCCATATGAATGTTATATCAGAATTGCACGCTACTCCGTACATCGGAGATGCAACCACAGGGATTTACACCTTGTCAGTGGCAGCCTCGTAAACCTTGGCCAGGTCTGGGACTTTGACCAGGAGCAGCCTGATAAACTTGGCCACGAAGTGCTGTGATGGAGCCGAGGTTGAAATCTCTGCCGCGCGACAACCACAACCGCGCCGCGCCGCGCCTGCAGCACCCTCATCACCTCGAACCGCGGCACGAGGCGCTCCTTTAGGTCGTAAGTACCTGAGCAGTGCCGGGAAGTTTTTTTTAAGACGTGCATAGCACATTTTTCATTAAAAAGAAGAGAATTACAGCTAAGCAATCTTAGGAGAACCCCTAAGGGCATGTACAACGCGTCTGTATGTGCCCGTCTGTAAGTTCCTGTTTTGCAAAAAGCCCCCTGCCTGCTCCTACCGATGGGTCGGGCGTAGACGCGCGTAGACGCGCTGTAGAACACGTCGACTCCTATCGCCGCAACACGCCGGATCCCGCGCGCCTCCACCTTCCCCCGCCAAAACTTCCCCTCCCGTGCACCTACTCCTTTCCCCGCCGAGTGCGCCACAAGCTCACCTCCTCACCGCTAGAAGCTCGCCGCAAATCGAGAGCTCGTGCTGCAAATCGACCTCCGTTGACACGAATCGAGCTCTGGTGCCGTGAATCAAGACGCAGTAGCCTTGCAGCACGACCAACACGAGAATGGCGCGGATGGAGGATGAGCAGCAGCGAACCAACCTCCACTCGAACTCCGGGGGCCCGAATCGACCTTCATATGAACTTCACGGCGTCGAATCGACCTCCGTTGGTGCTCCGGCGGCCGTAAATCAACGGATTGTACAGCCGCGAATCAACAGGAGGAGGGCGCGAGCCGCAGATCCAGTGGCGCTGATCCCGGGGGTTGACGCCGACGTGCCGCAGCCATGGCTTCCACAGGCAGGAGGCCGATTCCAGGGGCGGCGGCAAGCCCCATCCATGCCCCCGATGGGCAGCTCGCTACCAGCCTCGCGCCGATGGGGTTCTCGCGGGGGACCAGCATGGAGAGGGGCTCGAGCACGGGAGGGAGGAGCCGGATCCGGAGCTCGCGACCCTCTCTCCTCCGCGTCGCACCGGCTGTAGTTGCTCTGCACTCCGCCTCGTCCCGGCACGGGGAGGCGACGCTGCCTTTCGCATCGCTTGCTTCAGGGTCGCGCGCTGCCGTCCTCATTGTGTCCCGGGGCCGAAGCTCGCCGAAGGTGCCGCATGCGCCAGTCCCGGCGGGAGTCCGGAGGAGCAACTGGTGAGAGGAGATGTCGAAGAGGCTAGGCGGCAACGTCCACCTGGGAGTTGGTCGGAGTGCTCCCGTGAGCTGACCACTGACGGATGGAGCTCGGATGAGTAGAAGGAGCTCGAAGCTCCACCAACGCTACTGAGAATGAGATAACGTAAATAAATATGTGGTAAAGAAATATTTGATGTTTCGTGCCTTTTTTTTCCACCAAGTGATGACAATAAAATATTTTATCATATTATATAAAGGCATTGCAACTATATGTGTAATGCAATTATTATATTCATGATTTCTTAAAGTTGTTGTAATTATAAATCTCTCATTTATGTTTGTGATATTATTCTATCAATTAGCCACACAATGGTATACACAAAGACATTTGTAATTGATCTTGAGCTACATGCAATGCATTAAATAGCTTACAGACAGCTTCTCTGTATGTGGGTTGTATGACCTATCTGTACATCTGTCTGTATGCCCAGTTCGAGATTCTGCAGACGGCCCATCGTCTATGGGTTGTACATGCCCTAAGGCGCGGAGAAACAACCAAGAGCAACTCGAAAAAGGTAAACTACAACGACAACGACAAACATCCGGGAAGCTGGCGACACGCTCCGCATCCATGCCCACATCCGTGGGTCAGGACCACCCAGCTCCACAACCGCTTCGTGGAGACAGTCATCAGCGTCGGCATCTTCGTCGCCGCCGTCTTCACCTGCGCCTCTGTCCACCCGAGCTCATCCCTGAAGAACACTGCCTTCCACGCGAGCCGCTCTGTCTCCGGTGTCGCGCTGAATGCCGCAACGCCCGCATCCTGCGCAGCACGCCGAACTTGTCGGCGCGTGCTACTGTGCCCTCGCTTGGAGCAGTAGGCGATGGCGAACCGGCCGATGTCGGCGTCGGTGATGTCTTTGTAAAGTGGACATCCGGACAAACACAATTTGTGTTGGCTGTCAGTATGGCAAGCCTCATTAATTGCCATATAAGGAGTCAGAGTATCGGTCCAAGACACCACTGGATCTCATACACTCAGATGTTTTTGGCCCAGTCAAGCAAATATCTATTGGAGGAATGAGGTATATGGTGACCTTCATTGATGACTTCTCAAGGTACATTTGGGTTTACTTTATGAAAGAGAAGTCTGAAGTTTTTACAAAGTTCAAGGAGTTTAAGGAGAAGATAGAAAGTGAACTCAACATGGAAATTAAATGCCTCTGTACTGATAATGGGAGAGAGTATTTGTCAAATGAGTTCACTATCTATCTTACGGAGCACAAAATAAGAAGGCAATTAACATGCCCCAATACTCCACAACAAAATGGAGTAGCAGAGCGGAAGAATCGCCATCTTGCGGAAACTTGTCGAAGTATGCTCCATGCTAAGAATGTACCTGGAAGGTTTTGAGCCGAGTGGATGAGGACAGCAGCCTATGTAATTAATAGGCTACATCAACCCAAGTTGGGATTCATGTCACCTCATGAGCTGCTATTAGGCCTGGGCAAAATACCTGATACCCATTACCCATACCCGAATTACCCGAACCCGAACCCGAATTACCCGAACCCGAGGTACCTGATCTCAAGCTCGGATAGTGATTGTCATTACCCGAAATTAGTTTGGGTAATTCGGGTAATACACTCCGGTACCCGAACTACCCGAAATTTGCCTTTGCCTTTGTATTTATTCACGTGTTGTTAGTTGAACACTTGAAATTGTCACTTTATTAGAATATAATTCTCTTAATTTGAACAAGTGACTGTAATATATTATTCTTCTCAACTTGTAGTTGAAATTCAACATAAACTACTAGTTTATGCAAAATTATGTGTGTTTGACTGTATACTTTGATTATAGATTTCGAGTAAATTGGGTAACCCGAACCCGAATTTTGCGGGTACCCGAATTTGCGGGTAGTGTTTCTCTGGAGCTGATATCGGGTAATGATTCTCACTACCCGAATTTCTCAAAACCCGAATTACTCGACCCGAACTAATCGGGTAACCTGAACGCCCACCCCTAGCTGCTATGGAAGGTGAAGCCGGTGATCAGCCATCTCAAGGTATTTGGTTGTGTCTGCTATGTGTTTGTGCCTGATCTCTTACAAAGTAAGTTTGAGAAGAAGGTCATTCGGTGCATCTTCGTTGGTTCTGATGATGCACGAAAAGGTTGAAGGTGTTGCGATCCAACCACAGGAAAGTTCCACACCTCAAGAAACGTGGTATTTGATGAAGCCTCTGCATGGTGGTCACCTGAGAAGGTCGAGCTTCCAGAATCACATGATTTTGAGGAGGTTTTAGAAGAAATACAAGAAGAGGAGGAACATTCACCAACCTCATGTGAAGATAGAGAGACTTCTCCAAGCAAAGACAAGAGCCCTTGGAAGACTGGTGTACATCAGATGACCTCAGAAGAATCTCAGCTACCGCAAATGGAGCTTGATGAGCCCATTCAAGGACTAAGGAGAACAACAAGACAGAGCAAGCCTAATCCTAGGTATGCTAATGCCGCTCTAGTTGATGAGTCTATACCTATTGAGCCATCTTCATATGAGGAGGCAGCAAAAGATCCCGAGTGGCATAAGGCGATGGAGGAAGAGATTAAGGCGCCAAATGAGAATCAAACATGGGATTTAGTGCCAAGACCAAATGAAGTGAAGCCTATATCTTGCAAATGGGTTTACAAAGTAAAGACTCATCCTGATGGATCAATTGAAAGGTACAAGGCTCGACATGTGGCTGTTGACGGTGTACTTTGGTACACCAAACATGTTCATTACACTTTGGTTTGGATTTGATTATGGAACTAAACCGCCACTAGGCACACTAATGATATAACAAGTTCATCTTTGTATGTGCATTTGGAAGTGATATGTTTTTGCAGGAAAACATGGACATAAAGGACGGAGTCACAACAAGTTCAAAGGAGCAATTGAGGAGTCCCGTTCGTGTTCGAGAGCATGATGAAATCGCTCCCAAAGGTGGCAAGGACCGAAGTGTTACAAAGGAACATCCCCGAGGATTGAAGCGTAAAAGACCGAACTTCATGCGAGAAGACCCTCCATCTTGGACGTGAGGATGACATCGTCAAAATGGTGCAAATGGAGGGGGCAAAGTGCATAATGATAAGAGGACCCACGTGCGCGAAGGGGCGACCGAACCGGGCTGAAATGGGCCTGGGCCGGTCGGCCCAGGCCGGCCAGCCTGGCCCATTCCCGAGGTGGTTCGGTCCCCTGTTTCTTGAGCGTGAAGATCATTCAACCCTAAATACGTGGAGGCGCCGCCATTCGCAGGGAGAGAACCATTCGCCCGAGAGGCCGTCCACAAGCTAGAGAGGGAGAAGAGGAGGGAGATCGTTCGCGAGAAGGATCGCTCAACTCGAAGGAAGCAACCACAAGTGGAGGAGGACGTCGAGGCCCTGCCAAGACACCCCCAGAGGAGAAGGAAGACACCATCGGAAGCGTCACCATGGTCAACGGTGCTATGCCTAGCACCTTGATGGGGTAATCTTCTTATTTGTCCATGGGTTGTAATCGATCTTGAGATGTAATCGCTACTTTGTATGGTTATCTATCTATCATCTAGTGTTGAAGATGCTTTGTTGTTTAAGGCTAGCTACCATGCCATGTAGGGAGTAAGATCTCATTGCTCCCTCGAAACCATTCAATACACCATGTCCATCAAAGGTCTAGTCACGAATACCTCCGCGTAGTGACAGTACGGGGGGAGGGAAAGGGCGAAACCGTGGTCACAACCCCCGATAGATTAGATCGGTTTTCTTATCTTAAGCGGTTGCATGTTCGAGTATCGTAGACCCATGGGCAAGTGTCTTTTATATATCTTGTTGGTTTAATCATCCTCTCTAGTGTAGCGTAGTTGTTCTCTAGATTAACCGTAGATTAGGGTTTAGATAAGTTAGTGAGTAGTGCTAGATCAAACGCGTGTAATCCCCTTGCTCCGCGGATTGATAAGAACCTAGGGAATCCCCGTGGTGAAAAAGGTGTAGGTCCGTACGCTTGCGGATCGTAGGTGGATACGAGTTTTATCCGTCAACAAGCCCCTTTTTCTGGCGCCGTTGCCGGGGAGCAAGCCAGTTTACATCGTTTGGTTTTGCATCTAACTTTGTTTTAGATTTTATTTATCGTTTGTTGCTAACATCTAACCCCTATTACCTAGAAAACCATTTTCTTTTGCTTTTGTTTTTGCTGTTTTTATCTTGTTGTCTAGATGGCGTTCGTCAACCACCCCGTGGAAGAACCGGAGAAATCACTAAGGGATTACGCTAGTCCTCGATGTGAAGACATAAAGGTACAAGAGTCGGATTCGAAGCTCGAAGCGACCAAGTATGAAATCAAAGCTAAGATCATCGAGATGGCGGCGGCAACCCCATTTGAAGGGATGGACATGGAGAACCCATATAGACACATAAAGCATTTCACGACGCTATGCAACACGGTGCGTCAAGAAGGAGTCCCCGACGAATGGTTCAAGTGGAATCTCTTTCCCTACTCACTTGCCGGTGTAGCAAGGACGTGGTACTTGTTTACGTCGTTTGAAGTTGAAGGCAATTGGAACAAGTTGACGAAGAAATTTTGCGAGAAGTTTTTTCCAATAAGCAAGGTTCAACATCTAAGGAGGCAAGTGATCACCTACATGCAAGAAGAAGAGGAAGGGATAGACCAAGCTTGGAATAGATTTAATGAGTTGATTGAACAAGGACCAAGACTCAGCTTCTCCGGTGACGTACTCTTGCATACATTTTTCTTTTCCCTAACCCCTAGTTGCATGGAACATGTTCAAATGTGTGCAGGTGGGGATCTCATGGAGAAAACACTCACGGAAGCTGCTCAACTTTTACAAAAGATTAGCAAAGCGGCAGCTATGCGAAGAGATTGGGAAACAAGACTTGCGGGAGAGCCGGAACACAATTCAAGGATGAAGACGTGTGCTGAAAATTCTAAAGAGGCAACCCCGAAAGACAAGAAAGAGGAGCCAATCCTGGAAAAGCTTGAAGAAGTACACATCAAGACAAGAACAACCCCAAGCGTTGACTTCGCCAAGTCAAATGAAGCAAACAAAAGGAGTATGTCAAGCGCGAAGCCATTAAGGGAGTTCGAGCCTATGGATTGGGTTCCAATCGATTACAGAGAAGTATTCGACAAGAGAAGACCGTTCCCTAACCAAAAGGGGATGGCAAGAGCATTAGAAGCGGATTTCCCACCGGAAAAGCAAGTGGAAAAGGCGTACGATCTTGAAACCACCGGTGAGATCTTTCAAAAGCTCTTTAGCGATGATGAAGTGGATCCGAAACACATAGCCGAGGTGAAAAGAATCATAGGGATCAAGCCCGAAGCATCGCCATATGCTCGCCTCGCCGAAGTCTACGCAATAGGATCCGACCAAGAGGAGAAGATGACACCACACTTGAGTTGCTTGATCAACAGAGTTCAATGCAAAGCCTTATGCGACATCGGAGCCCAAGTAAGTGTCCTATCCTCCAAAATTTACGATAAAGTTCAAGACCACAACCTAGACTTAGCTCCAACTTCAACAAAGTTAATTATGGGAGATGGTAGAACTATTAAACCTCTAGGTATTGCTTCCAACATTAATGTAATCATCTCTGGAAAGTGCATACCAACCGATTTCTTTGTTATAGATGCTTACCATAGTAATCATGATCACATAATCCTAGGTAGGCCTTTTCTTAAGTTGGTTGATGCCGTGTTGGATGCCGGAGAAGGCAAAGTAACAATAAACCTTAATGGAAAGAAGTACACATATAATTTTCTTCGCATTTCTAATCACCCCTCACCTTTTCCTCCCGAAGACGAAGAAGTAGAGGAGGTAGGTAGTCTTTGTTTTGTTGAAACCCTTAGAGACTCGCTGCAAAGAGCGATGGAGAACCAATCTAATGATCAACAAGACGAGGAACTAGAGGAAGCAACGAAGGGATTAGAACCACATGATGGAAGCGTGGAGGAAGAAAAATTCGAAGACATAGGAGATATTAAACCTGAAGAGCCACAAGTGCCCGAGGTGGATCTCAAACCTTTGCCCAAAGGATTAAAGTACGAATTTTTGGGCCCAGACAAGACTTATCCAATCATTGTGAGTGACGAATTAAGTCCCGAAGAAAATGAGAAGTTGCTGAATTTATTGAAAAAGTATAGGAAGGTGATTGGATATTCAATTAATGATCTCAAAGGACTTAGCCCAGCCTTTTGCACTCATCGTATACCTATGGAAGACCAATGTAAGCCCGTAGTGGACCATCAAAGGAGGCTAACTCATGCCATGCGAGAGGTAGTAAAGAAAGAGGTCATCAAGTTACTTGATGCCGGAATCATCTACCCGGTACCGCATAGCGAGTGGGTGAGCCCGGTGCATTGTGTACCGAAGAAAGGAGGTTTAACCGTGGTGAAGAATGAGAAGAATGAGTTGATACCGCAAAGAACCGTGACTGGATGGTGGATGTGTATTGATTACCGTAAGCTAAACAAAGCGACGAAGAAAGATCACTTCCCCTTACCGTTCATTGACGAGATGCTCGAGAGATTAGCAAACCACGCTTATTTTTACTTTCTCGATGGGTACTCGGGGTTTATGCAAATTCCCATTCACCCAGATGATCAACACAAGACAACGTTTACTTGCCCTTATGGAACGTTTGCATATAGAAGGATGCCCTTCGGTCTATGCAACACTCCGGCCTCTTTTCAACGTTGCATGATGGTAGTTTTCTCGGAGTTCATCGAAGAAATTGTCAAGGTGTTCATGGATGATTTTTCCGTTTATGGGAAAACATTCATGGATTGTTTGGCAAACTTAGATAAGGTGCTTACAAGGTGTGCGGAGGTAGACTTAGTGCTAAATTGGGAAAAGTGCCACTTCATGGTGAAACAAGGAATAGTGCTCGGACATGTTATTTCCGAGAGAGGAATTGAAGTGGACAAAGCTAAAGTGGAGACGGTTGAGCAACTCCCACCTCCAACGGATGTTAAGTCCTTGAGGAGCTTTCTAGGCCATGCCGGATTCTATAGAAGATTTATTAAGGACTTCTCAAAGATCACTAAGCCTTTAACACAACTCCTTCAAAAGGATGTGGCCTTTGACTTTGATGAGAAGTGCTTGGCGGCATTCCGGACCTTGAAAAGTGCTTTGGTGAGCGCTCCCATTATTCAACCTCCGGATTGGAGTCAACCTTTTGAGATCATGTGTGATGCAAGTGACTACGCCGTAGGAGCGGTTTTGGGTCAAAGAAAGGAAGGCCGAGTTCATGCCGTATACTACGCTAGTAAAACTCTTAGTGAGGCACAATTAAATTATGCCACTACGGAAAAAGAGTTGCTAGCAGTGGTGTTTGCCTTTGAAAAATTCAGATCATACATTGTGAACTCGAAGGTCATTGTTTACACCGATCACGCGGCCATCAAGCATCTTTTGGCTAAGAAGGATGCTAATCCAAGATTGATTTGTTGGATCCTTCTTCTCCAAGAGTTCGATGTTGAAATTCGTGATAAAAAGGGGGTGGAAAATGTTGTGGCCGATCATTTGTCTAGGATGAATCGTGGACAAGATGATAAAGAGCCCATAGAAGACAAGATGAGAGATGACCACCTCTACCGCATACTCGACAAAGATACTTGGATGATCGATATCATTCGAGTAATTCGGAAGATGCCTCTTGATCACTTAGATAAAAACACTCAAAGGAGGATAGTCTCCGAAAGCCGAAAATATTTTTGGGATTCACCTTATCTCTTCAAACTTGGGAATGATGGAGTTATGAGAAGATGTATACGCAGAGAAGAGAGGCAAGAAATTTTGAGAAAGTGCCACTCGGCGGAGTACGGTGGACACTATAGCCATTTTCGGACCCAAGCAAAAGTGTGGTCCAGCGGATTCTTTTGGCCGGAGATGCATGAAGATACTAAAAGATATGATGCATCATGTCCCGAATGCCAAAGGACCGGAAATATTTCTCAAAGGAATGCCATGCCTTTGAAGTACAATCTACAAATCGATTTATTCGATGTTTGGGGAATAGACTTCATGGGGCCCTTCAAAAACTCACACGGATTTGAACACATCTTAGTCATGGTTGATTATGTGTCCAAGTGGGTAGAGGTAATGCCATGTCGTAAAGCTTCCATGGAGGAATCCATTGCAATGATCAAGAGCATGATTTTCCCTCGCTTCGGTACTCTGAGAATTTTGATAAGGGATGGAGGAACTCACTTCACCGGGAAGAACTTCAAGAAGTGCTTGTCCAAGTTGGGGATTGAACATAGAGTCTCTACGGCCTGTCATCCACAAACCAACGGACAAGCGGAAACATCGAATAGGTAATTAAAGAGCATTCTTAACAAAACTATAGAGAAGGGAGGCAAGGATTGGTCAAAGAAGTTAGATGGAGCTTTGTGGGCAAATCGAACGGCGTTCAAGACACCGATAGGTATGACCCCTTATCAATTTGTCTATGGCAAGGCTTGTCACCTTCCGGTCGAGTTAGAACATAAAGCCTATTGGGCAATTAAAGAGATGAACCTCGATCTAGACGCTGCGGTGGTAAAACGGAGGATCCAAATAAGCGAGCTAGAGGAGATGAGGTTAAAAGCTTACGAAAATGCGAGCATATACAAAGAGAGAACTAAAAGGTGGTATGACAAAAGATTAAAGAAGAAGGAATTCAAAGAAGGAGATAAGGTCCTCCTCTACAATTCGAGGTTTAAAACCTTCGGAAAGGGAAAATTGCAAAGCAAGTGGGATGGACCTTACATTGTTCATTTGGTGCTCTCCAATGGAGCGGTAACCATCATGGATGTGAAAGGTGATCAATTCATGGTGAATGGTCAATGGCTTAAGGTTTATTACGAACCCGACGTTGTGCCCCTTCACCATATTGATGTCTTCACCATGGAGGATGAGCCCGAACGTCAAGCCTAGGACGTAAAACAAGGTGAGCATTTTGTAAATAGCTCTTCTTTTATTTTTCTAGAGTTTCTCACGAAATTTTACCAGGCCATCTTTTTCACATGGGCTAAGAATGCGAAATTAGTGGGACACGCAAAAAACTGGACTGAACCGGCCCGCGAACCAGGGCAGGCCGACCGGCCCAGTCGGATCGGCCCAGGGGGCCCGGGCAGCGGTTCGCCCCCGGTTTCCTCTGGGACGCGCGTTTTTGACTTCCTTGTTTGGTCAGAAAATTTTAGGGAAGTCAAGAAAAGGAAAAAATGGTTTCTAGGGCATTCCTTTTCGGACTATTTAAAGGGACGAGATGGGAGCTCGGGAATCCATCCCAATTCACATCCTTTTGCACCCAAGAAGTAGCCATGATGTCCCCGAGGAGCGTAGAGATCAAGCTAGGCGTCGACAAGCCATTGAAGCCGGAGGAGGCGAAGCGGTGCGAGCTCAAGCTACCCACGGAGATCAAGAGGACCGCCCGCATCCGTTGCGGAGGGCGTGTCCCGACCGGGCAAATCGCATCTCTCCACCACGTCAAGGAGGAGAAGGTCACTACTCCCGTCCGTAGATCGGAGTGCATCCGGGGCATGAAGAGCAAGGACTACAAGGAGGTGTCGCCCGAGCCAAAAGATTACAGGGGGAGTGACTACTCCGATGACCGCAGCCCGAGCTCGTGGGCGGCCACCGGGAGGGACGACAACGACCTCTACTATTGGGAAGAGGTTCCCAAGGAGAAGACTCCCGAAGATCGTAACGGCGGCAGAGGTCCCGGCGGCAACAGCGACGGCGACAACCCTGGCGATGTCGACCCTTTCGGGATGCATCCTCTATGTTGTGCGGCTTGCCGTCACTCCATCTCGGAGCTCTACGCATCGGTCGACGAATGTTTCCAGGTCATGGAGGCGATGAGGCAGCGTATGGAGGACTTGGAACGAGTGGTCGAGGACGACTACAAATTCCTGAATCGAAACGTGCGGAAGTTGTTTGGCATGATGGGCAACATGAAGAGCAAGTGGTGCAAGAACTGTGGAAAGTTCCACTAGGGAATAGAGTTCCCCCCCTTAGGTTCTTTGTAAAATACGACGAGGACGTCGTATGGTTTTAGCATGGGGGAGAGCTAGCTTGCTAGCCTTTTGCTTTAAAGATTAGTTTGGTTTTGGTTTAGATTTCGTGAGAGTCGTTTGAGAGTCTTAAGCTTTAGGAGTGTGCTTTTTAAAATTTTTGAAAGTTTAAAGTGTCTTAAATTTAGTGTTCGTGTCAAGAAAATCAAATAAAAAGTGTCCTTTAAATTTTTGTCTCTTGCGATGCTTTTCTTCCTTTGCTTGTATGTTCATCTTTAATTTTTGATATATAAACTTGAGTGATTGATCTGAAACATTTACCGTGGTGCTTAGTGGAGTTTCTACCTCTAAAAGTACCTGCATCATACTTTGATCTAGAATTTCGTTTTGGTTGTGCTAAGTTTGATGCTAAAATTGGAGGAATTTAATTCTGAAAATTATTGAAAACCCCTTGTAATAAAGGTTAGCAAATTCTCTTTTTCCAAGTTGAGAGTCTAAGAAAAATCCTATACAAAGCCAAATTAATTTTCGCTCCACCATAAGTTCGGTTAGCATAATGAGTTGGGGTAGGACCCTTCTCTCTTGGAAGTTTTAATTTCGAGCAATGATCATGTCCTTGTGCTTATCTTTTATTGCTAGCCTCGTCATGCATTCGGTAACGAGACTCACATTGAAAGTCCTGTGCATCGCCGAATTCCATACCCAAACCATAATATCTTTTTTGTGCATCGTATTCCTTTAACACAACCTATATTCGAAGTTTCGTCTCGTCTCTAGCATGGTTTTTATTGAAAATTCAGATTGTGTTTATGCAAGAGGAGATGAGTAAAGAGCTTTGAAAGAGAGGGAAAAGTGTCAAAAGAGAGAGAGAAGTAAAGGGAAAAAATATATATGTGTATGAAAAAAAAAGAGAAGAAAGAAAAGAAAAGAAAAAGAAAAAGAAAGAAAGATATGAAGAGGGATGAATCAAGTGAAGGATAAATAAAGTGAAAGGAAGGATGTCATTTGTTGTTGAGAGATGAAACTTTCATTCTTTTTCCAACCATGTGCAATCCGACAACGAGGACGTCATCGGTGCCTCGTAGTCTTATCTTCTTTTGCCCTTGCACATGTCCACCATTCTATATATTCTTATCCTTGATATCCCTACATTATGGTTTAATTCTCATGATCATTGGCTTTGAAAGGTAAAGAACCACTAGAGGAAGTTCTTAGCTTGACAATACTTGTGTTGATTGCACTAGCCATACCTATAGCTCCACTTTACATGTTATATGAGAGACTTATGGGAGGTGAGAGTTTTATGAATTGTTTAGGATAGCCACTTCATATGAGCGACATGTGAGAACTTGGAGAAAGGTTTTTGTCTAATACTTGTTGCAGGAATTTATTTTTGAAAAATCATGAAAACCCTCCAATGGAAGCAAAGAAGTAAGCATGGCTGAAATTGAAGACCTCGAGTGAAAGTTATGAGTTGTGGGGTAAATCTTGATTTGGTAAAAATTCTAAACGCCCATGTTTATGTATGATGATCATTGCTTTATGTTTATTATATTAAAGATAAAAGATTGACTAACTTGTAAAGAAAGGATTAGCGGAGCACGATTTCAACACCTTGGACAAAAGTTCTTTTACGAGTACTTGCTCGAGGACGAGCAAGATCTAAGCGTAGGGGAGATGTTGATGGTGTATTTTGGTACACCAAACATGTTCATTACACTTTGATTTGGATTTGATTATGGAACTATCCCGCCACTAGGCACACTAATGATATAACAAGTTCATCTTTGTATGTGCATTTGGAAGTGTTATGTTTTTGCAGAAAAACATGGACATAAAGGACGGAGTCACAACAAGTTCAAAGGAGCAATTGAGGAGTCCCGTTCGTGTTCGAGAGCATGATGAAATCGCTCCCAAAGGTGGCAAGGACCGAAGTGTTACAAAGGAACATCCCTGAGGATTGAAGCGTAAAAGACCGAACTTCATGCGAGAAGACCCTCCATCTTGGACGCGAGGATGACATCGTCAAAATGGTGCAAATGGAGGGGGCAAAGTGCATAATGATAAGAGGACCCACGTGCGCGAAGGGGCGACCGAACCGGGCCGAAATGGGCCTGGGCCGGTCGGCCCAGGCCGGCCGGCCTGGCCCATCCCCGAGGCGGTTCGGTCCCCTGTTTCTTGAGCGTGAAGATCATTCAACCCTAAATACGTGGAGGCGCCGCCATTCGCAGGGAGAGAGCCATTCGCCCAAGAGGCCATCCACGAGCTAGAGAGGGAGAAGAGGAGGGAGATCGTTCGCGAGAAGGATCGCTCAACTCGAAGGAAGCAACCACAAGTAGAGGAGGACGTCGAGGCCCTGCCAAGACACCCCCGGAGGAGAAGGAAGACACCGTCAGAAGCGTCACCATGGTCAACGATGCTATGCCTAGCACCTTGATGGGGTAATCTTCTTATTTGTCCATGGGTTGTAATCGATCTTGAGATGTAATCGCTACTTTGTATGGTTATCTATCTATCATCTAGTGTTGAAGATGCTTTGTTGTTTAAGGCTAGCTACCATGCCGTGTAGGGAGTAAGATCTCAATGCTCCCTTGGAACCATTCAATACGCCGTGTCCATCAAAGGTCTAGTCACGAATACCTCCGCGTAGTGACAGTACGGGGGGAGGGAAAGGGCGAAACCGTGGTCACAACCCCTGATAGATTAGATCTGTTTTCTTATCTTAAGCGGTTGCATGTTCGAGTATCGTAGACCCATGGACAAGTGTCTTTTATATATCTTGTTGGTTTAATCATCCTCTGTAGTGTAGCATAGTTGTTCTCTAGATTAACCGTAGATTAGGGTTTAGATAAGTTAGTGAGTAGTGCTAGATCAAACGCGTGTAATCCCCTTGCTCCGCGGATTGATAAGAACCTAGGTAATCCCCGTGGTGAAAAAGGTGTAGGTCCGTACGCTTGCGGATCGTAGGTGGATACGAGTTTTATCCGTCAACAGTGGCTCAGGGTTTCTCTCAGCAATATGGGCTAGACTATGAAGAAACATTCAGCCCGGTGGAAAAAATCACAACCGTTTGAGTCTTGCTAGCACTAGCTGCATGCAAGTCTTGGAAGTTGTGGCAGATGGATGTCAAGAATGCACTCTTACATGGTGAACTTGACAAGGATATCTACATGGAGCAACCAAGAGGCTTTGAGAGCAAGATCCACCCCGAGTATGTTTGTAAATTGAAGAAGGCTCTCTACAGTTTGAAGCAAGCTCCACGAGCCTGGTACGGGAAAATCGGTGAGTTTCTCATACAAAGTGGTTTCAAAGTTGCTCCATCAGACTCTAGCTTATTTGTGAAGGCCAAGGATAGTAGATTAGCAATAGTCCTAGTCTATGTTGATGATTTGATCATCACTGGGACTACTCCGAGGAGATACAGAGGACGAGATAAAATCTCTCGGCCTGGTTTCAAATGAAGGAGCTTGGAGAATTGAATCACTTCCTTGGACTTGAGGTGGAGCGCACCAAGGAGGGGATATTTCTAGGTCAACAGAAATATGCCAAGGACCTTCTACAAAGGTATGGGATGCTTGACTGCAAACCTATTTCTACCCCTATGGATTCCAATATGAGGCTGCAAGAAGATGAAGCGAAGGAATTGGAGGATGTGACTATGTATCGGCAACTGGTCGGGAGTCTTATCTATCTCACATTGACTCGACCAGATATCTCTTATCCAGTTGGAGTGGTTAGCCGATACATGAGTGATCCAAAGAAGCCTCACCTTGATGTGGTTAGGCATATCCTCGGGTACGTTAAAGGCACCATCAACTTTGGTATTCTATACAAGAAGACAAAGGATTGCCAGGCGATGGGATACTGCGATGCCGACTACGCTGGAGATTGTGGTACACGACGATCAACCACATGATACTTCTTTAGTCTTGGATCAGGAGCCATATCATGGTGCAAAAAAAGACAACCTACCATGGCATTGTCTAGTACTGAAGCAGAGTATCGGTCAGTGGCAATGGCTGCAAAAGAAAGCACCTGGCTTAAGCAATTGATGAAGGATCTTCATCAAGCAACAGACTATCAGGTAAGGATTTTATGTGACAACTTATCCTCTATACATTTAGCAGAAAATCCAGTCTTCCACGCAAGGACGAAGCATATAGAAGTTCATTACCACTACATAAGAGAAAAGGTCCTTGAAGGAAAGATTGAGATGGTGCCTACAAAGACGGATGTGCCGATTGCCGACATCTTCACGAAGGGACTGAACAAGGTAAAGTTTGAGAAGTTTCGAGAGGCGCTCGGCATGGTCTGCAAGACAACTTTGGAAAGAAGTTTGCCTTGAGGGGGAGTGTTGAAGTATATCAAGGCAACCTTCTAGAATATTCTCCATCATGGGAGAAGAAGATAATTACCATGGAGTTCTCTAGATTAGGTAATAAAATAAATTAGCAAATATTTTAATATCTAGGAACTATCTAGAAAGGGGGACACTTGTCTCAACCTCAGGATCTCCCTTGGCCTATAAATAGAACCCCCTCCATTGCCATGCCATCTAGCCCATGAGCATGGTAGATGAGTAGAGCATAGGGTGAGTGCTAGGCTAGCCACTAAAGAGAAAGTGTTGTACACTCTTGTGTAATATTGTTGTGTTGTAATAAAGTTCTGTTCTTGTAAGTATTAGTCTCCCGGTTGGGCCATATAGTTTCTATGTACTTAGTGCATAAGTTGTGATCCATCGAAGGTTGGCTATGTCACCTGAGATCACAAGGGTTTGGAGTTCATCTGTTGGTATGCTCTGCCACCCGGAAGTCAGCTTTATCTATTGGTAGGCACTGCCACCCGGAACAAGAAAACGGCTTTGCCGTCAAAAGACCCGTTGCACTAAGTAACTAGAAAGTAAAAGGACTGACCGACTTTAGAGTGAGTTGGTGTCCTAGGTGTAGGTCCTCAGCTTAGTGGGTATTCGGGCCACCACAAATTCCAACAAAACATATCGTAACTGCAACGAAATGGCTGCTAGTACAAAGGTGCAGATACACTAAGATAAGGTAGCATTGCAGAAATAACAACATGGACCTACTACTAGCAAGCAAACTTGTTTAATAGAACTGAACCATAAGGCTCTGAAGGTGTTTCATCAAAGGTCGAAGTACTGCAACAACACAACTTTGCTCATATTAAACTCAAACTGAGCTAGAGTCATTTTTTCTGGAAAGCAAGGGATATATCCAATTCAACATTATTATCAAGTTATCCTGCTAAGCATGAACAGAACAAAATCTCTAACATCCTAGACATACATACCATTCATGAACAAAATGAGTTAGAAAAAACATAATTGAGCAGGGCAACTTACAGTTATAGCTGGCTCCATACTAATACATTTTAGAGAGCTGGTCAAAACACCTGCAGAACAAAGAAATAGAGTGAGTATATTTATATTCAACACCAAATGGCCACTTCATTACTTCAAGTTCTACATTTAATTCACTTAGAATCACTGGTCCCTATTATGTATTGCTAACTTGATTACTTGAGCAATGCAATGTACTACAAATGTTGTGCCTGGATAAGAAAGGAAACTCAAGTATGGAACGATTGATTCTGTCCGATAGTCATCTATCATCCGCTCTGTCACTTGATTGCCACGGATGATAAATGTTGACCGACCATTGAGGGATCCAATGAACAGAACACTAAATCCATCAGCTACCCCGAGATACTGTTTTCCGATCAAAAGTGGATCAAGGATGGCCTCCACCAATCCGGGATGCTCCCATTCAGAAGCATCACCCTCGGCACCAATCTCCGCAACCCACGAGTGTATGCTGCTGTCGTGGATTCTCGCCAATCCCAATCTGCATTGGTCCTTCCTGGCGAGAGCACACGCGCTGGTGTTCAAGTCCGTAGGGAGTGGGATCGTCCTCATGTCTCCACTGGTGAGATGATATCCTAGTACTGCTCGCCTAGCGTCGATCACGAAGAAGAGAAAGTTGCGGATGAGAGCAGCCGGAACCGGGTCGACTCCCATCAGCGGCGACGGGGGAACCAAAGCGGCAGCACTCCAAGAATCACTCTCTTAGCTGTAGCTGTAGGTGTGAGCGCGCATACGTTCACCATATGTATCAACCACAACCACCGGAAAACGACTGCCGTGGCACTCCATATGGTCGTAGACTCCATGCACGGCGCAGATAACTGCGGCGTTCCAGGAAAATGGGGTGTCGAGCTTTGGGTCCAGGGGCAGAGGAGGAAGCACCCACTCCTCGCCCCGTCAGTGGATCCCAGACCTCGAAATCCTCCACCCAGTGGAACGGGGCAAAGAGAACGAGGCCGTGGCGCGCATCCAGGGCGCGGCGGCCGTCGCAGTCGGAGCGGCGTACGAAGGAGAGGCGCGTGGTAGGCACAAACCTGGCGAAGGACGAGTGCCCACGCCGGATGTTTGCGAGGAAGTCGAGGAGGAGCGGCTCTCGCTGACGCTTGAGGAGCCTTCGGAGAAAGCCCAGACCGCTGATGATCCGGCACCACCGCCTGTAGACTGCGGCAGCGCAGACAAGGCTGCCAGGGTCGTCGGCCGGGAGCAGGAGGAGGATCTCCTCCACGGCATTGGACACCAGAGCTCTCTCCATTCTCCATCTCCCGGGCGGACCAGGCGGACTTTGGCGAGCGGCGCTTGGTGGGTTTGGACGGGGAGTGGGGGCGGGGGCAGCGAATTTCGACGGCGGCACGGGCGGGCCGTGTGGGGGGGGAGGGAATTGGAATTTCGGGTGAAGGGGGGCAGCCGTCGTATCCCTTTATTTACTAGGTGATTCTCCGCGCGATGCTGCGGGGGTTTAAGAGAGCTTTTTGGTAGATTTTCTGCTCATGTTTAATAACTAAAGTAAGAATTAGAACAAATTGCACATTTACAAATGCATAGAAAAATTAGAATGATATATTTCGGAGTTTTCAAGAGGTAATACACCAAACATGTTGAGTGCATAAAACTTAAAATTACACTACACTCACTAAGGTCATAAATTTACCGGATGGGAAACTGAATTCAAAGATATACAAATTGGTACCAGAAGGTCATGTATCACGTATTGGTGAAAATAATAAATAGAAGAATCACATACATGGGCCGGAGACGTATTTACTACACTTTATCTGGATACAGCCCAGCCACGAGCAGTTCGTTCCCACCAACGCGTAGTACACACGCAGCCATGCAGCCGCCGAAGGGGGTGTTGTTGTGCGTTATCCGGTGGCTACCCTTGCTGGGCGGGAGCCCGAGCGCCCGTGGTGGCGGACTGGAGCTCGACGGTGGCACCGCGTGTACCGCGGCTCCTAGATTGGCATACGGCGGCGGCGCCGGGAGCGATTCGAGTGAGAAGAAGAGCAGCTAGGAGAGGGAGCACTCGTGGTGGCCCCAACCCACCGACGCAGGGATTTGGCCGTAGGCTGACGGGAGGTGCACGAGTGGGTGCGCCGGCGGCCGGAGTGACGGAGAGAAGTGGTGGTAAGCCGGTACCTGGACGCCACGGCGGCGGCGGACGATGAACCTGCACCTCCTTTCCCTGCTTCAAGCCTCGCCAGCCGCGGAGGGCATGGGTGCGTGGCCTTGATTTGCCGCGGGCCGTGGGGGCGTGGCTCGCCGGGAGGCACGCCGGCCTCGCTTGGAGCCGGGACAGCGCGGGGAGCGACATTGATGGCGACGGGCGGGTCTGAGAGAAGCCGGCCATGGGCAACCGTCGTGATTGTGCTCGGTAAGCGAGTTTTATATACTGTGTTGGCCGGTTCTTCTCCCCTAGTTACCTCTTCGTATTACTTGGATGCTGGTGGGGAGGGGAAGGGGCGATGGCGGGAGGCGAGGGGGCTGCACTGGGAAAGCGGCGGCGGCCTTTCGAGAGAACGCGAGGGGGCTGTCAGTGGGGTGGGGGTCGCGCTGGGACGACGCAAAGATGACGTGGATAGCTATGAGTAGAGAGAATTGGTTAGTGGGGTGCTCTTATTAAGTTTTGTATGATGATGAAGATGATGTGTATATAGTGGCAATTTGTTTTCCCTGTCGATATAACAATCATCCCAACAGGCCCTGCTATGCATGAATTGAACAAAAGCTCCAGCAAGGCCAGGCAAACGTTCAACATTCATAATCACGACGAATTTTAAAACAGCTATAACTTAGCATGGCAACTTCTATCTGCTGCTATCCTGGTACACTAGTCTGAAGCAATTGCAACATTCAGTTCACTTCAGTGCAGTTCATCAATGCCCCAGCATGTTTTCGCCCTTTTGAAACTCATGTCAGGTGCCACTCTCTGCAGACGGTGTCTTAGCTGTCGAGCTCAATTCATCTATAGCGTGCGTGCAGTGAACCCAACAATTCATACAGGCTTTCAGCATTTTCTTCACATATTTTTCCGTGCAGCTGAAAACAGAGGCTTAAAGGTTCAGAGTTTCAGAAAACAGTTACAGCAGCATGAGTTCTTCTACTGCAACTGGGAAATGAAGTATACATGTCAATGGCTAACACCATCTATTTTCTACTACACATGTCAACAGCTAACAAGATTCAGTTCATTGATGTTCAGAATTCGTAGAATGTTGTCACATACTGATGCATGTAAGGGGTAATCCCCTGCACTGCTTTTGCTAGGTATGGCCTGTCCTCTTCAAGGACTAAGCCATGTAGCTAGTAGTAGTTGAAATAGTTGCTATAGTGTAGAGTATGGTCTAGAGTTATGGTACAGCACGTCCTATGGACTGCTACCTTGTAAAGTTTCATATATATATAGTCAAGATGTAATGGAGAAAAGTGAGGCAATTCTGCTCACGCAAACTTTCTGTGTGTGCTGGTTTCTTCCATCAGAGGGTGTGTGTGTGTGCTGAGTTATCTGGGCCAACAGTTGGTATTCAGAGCCACGGTTGGGGGGGCTGAAGCTCGGTCGCGGCGCGGCATCGCCGTTGGAATCGACACCCTGCTCGCCGTTGCGTGCTGATGGCCGGGGACGACAAGACGCCACCACAATCGCCGAAGAAGAATGGCTCCGGGAAGGAGAAGGACGCCGGTGCCGGAGGCAGCGGCAAGGGGGAAGTCGTGCGCATCGTGCGGGAGTACGCTGGTCCGGCGAACTGGCCGATGCTCACGAAGATCAACTACACGTCCTAGTCGACGTTGATGAAGTTGAAGATGGAGGCTCGCGGCTTGTGGAAGGCCGTCGAGTCGGACGACCGTTCGGCGCTGGAAGCAATCACTAGCAAGGTGCCACCGGAGATGGCTCCGTCCCTGGTGGCAAAGGGGACGGCGAAGGCGGCCTGGCAGGCCATCAAGGAGCGGCGCGTCGGCAGCGACTCCGTGCAAGAGACAAAGCTGCAGCGGCTACGGCGCGAGCTTGAAAACATCCGCTTCAAGCCCGGTGAGAAAGTCGATGATTTCACCGACAGGCTGCAGGAGTTGGTAGCCGCGATGGAGACGCTGGGGGAGGAGGTGCCGAGCAGAAAGGTGGTGACGAAGCTACTGCGCGTCGTCCCCAAGTCGCTGTCGCAGGTGGCGGTGGCGATTGAGATCACCTCTGATCTCAATACGCTGTCGCTGGAGGATGCGAGCGGGCGGCTGTGCGCGGCGGAAGAACGTGATGCGGAGGACGACGAGCAGCCGCAGATCCGCGCCGACGGCAAGCTGTACATGACTCAGGAACAGTGGGTCGCGCGGACGAGGAAGGTGGAGTCCGGCGAAGGCTCCAGCAGCCGCGGCGGCAGCCATGGCGGGGGTGGCCGTGGCAGTGGGAGGCGTGGCTCCAGCGGCGGAAGGAGGCAACCTGGGCCACGTCCACCATGGGACGCAAGGCCAAAGACGGAGACGACCGCTGGCGACGTTGGGCCAGACCAGTGCCGGCGCTGCAAGAAGACCGGGCACTGGGCTCGGGAATGCCCGACCAAGCCCAAGAACCAGGCGGCCCATGTAGCGGAAGCAGAGGAAGAGGAGGGACCTGCCCTCTTCTTTGCCGCGGCGTCGGTCAACGCTGCTGCAGATGCGCCGCCGGCGGTGGTGCACCTGGTGCAGGAGAAGGTGTTGGCACAGCTCGACGACGACAGCAAGCGCGACGCCGGGCTCTGGTATTTGGATACCGGGGCCACAAATCACATGACCGGTACGCGGGAGATCTTCTCCGAGCTCAACACCAGGATCCAGGGGACGGTGCGATTTGGGGACGGTTCCGTGGTCGCCATTACAGGCCGCGGGACCATCCTCTTCGAGGCGAAGACAGGAGAGCACCAGTGCCTGACGGACGTCTACTACATCCCGCGGCTCACGGTGAACATCGTGAGCCTCGGGCAGCTGGACGAGGGAGGCTGCAAGGTGCACATCGACGACGGGGTACTACGGATTTGGGACCAGCAGCGGCGCCTGGTGCCAAAGGTGAAGAGGTCGGCAGCGAGGCTCTACCTACTCCGGCTAGCGGCGGTCAAGCCGGAGTGTCTCGTGGCGCGGCGCGGCGAGGAGGCGTGGCGCTAGCACGAGAGGTATGGACACCTCCACTTCGATGCGCTGCGCATGCTGGCGCGCAAGCAGATGGTGCGCGGGCTGCCCGACATCGAGCAAGTGGAGAAACTGTGCGACTGCTGCGTGGCGACGAAGCAGAGGCGCACGCCGTTCCCCACGGCGGCGAAGTACAGGGCGGTGGATCAACTAGAGCTGGTTCACGGCGACTTGTGTGGGCCAATTTCTCCGCCTACACCTGGCGGGCGATGCCACTTCCTCCTGCTGGTCGACGATGCGTCGAGATACATGTGGGTGACCTTGCTCAGCAGCAAGGATGAGGCACCGGCGGCAATCAAGCGCTGGAAGGCGTTGGTCGAGGCGGAGTCAGGCAAGGCGCTGTGGGTGCTGCGCACGGATAACGGTGGTGAATTCACATCTGTCGAGTTTGGGGAGTGGTGTGCAGAGCGGGGAGTGCGGTGACATCTGGCGGTGTCGTACTCACCACAACAGAACGGCGTGGTCGAGCGCCAGAATCAGACCGTGGTGGCGATGGCGAGGAGCTACTGAAGGGGAGATCGGTGCCAGCGGAGTTCTGGGGGGAAGCGGTGGTGACCGCCGTCTACCTATTGAACCGGGCGCCGACGAAGAGCCTTGCCGGGCGCACTCCATATGAAGCCTGGCACGGCAAGAAGCCCACGGTGGAGCACTTTCGCACCTTCGGGTGTGTGGTGCACGTGAGGACGGTGAAGCCGCACCTGAAGAAGCTCGACGACAGGAGCGCGAAGATGGTGCTGCTCGGCTACGAGCCGGGCGCAAAGGCATACCGGGTGTTCAACCCGGTGGCGCGGCGCGTGCACATGGCGCGCGATGTCATCTTTGACGAGGAGGTGCAATGGGACTGGAGCACATGGCTTCAGAAGGAGAACGGCGACGAGCACCACGACATCGGCCTGGACACCTTCACGGTGGTGGACGAGTACGTGGTCGGCAGCACTGAACCTGTGGAGGAGGGTTCTGCTTCGGTGGAACAGGGCTCACCTTCAGCCACAACATCGAGTGAGCCCACGACGCTAGTGGAAGCGACTACTGGGTCGCCCATGCAGGTGGATTTTGCTACTCCACCAAGTAATGTGCAGGACTATGTGGATGCCTTTCATGAGGAAGATGAAGAGCTCAGGTTCAGGCTCGTGGATGATGTGCTTGGTCCTAGCTCACTGCCAGGCTTGGCAGAGAGGGACCTTGAGCAAGGGGAGCTGTTGCTTGTAAGTGCAGAAGAGCCTGCAACATTCAAAGAAGCAGAGAAGAATCCAAGTTGGAGAAAGGCCATGGATGAGGAGATGAAGTCCATTGAAGACAACAAGACTTGGGAACTTGTTGATCTGTCGGCAGGTCACTCTCCAATTGGTTTGAAATGGGTTTTCAGGGTGAAAAGAGATGAGAATGGGGACATTGTGAAGCACAAGGCAAGGCTGGTTGCCAAAGGGTATGTGCAGCGCCCTGGTATTGATTTTGGGGAAGTTTATGCCCCAGTGGCCAGATTATAATCTGTGAGATTGCTGCTGGCTCTTGCTGCTCAGGAAGGATGGGAGGTGCATCACATGGATGTGAAGAGCGCTTTTCTGAATGGTGATTTAGATGAGGAGGCCTATGTTGCACAGCCACAAGGTTACATTGTAGCAGGTGCAGAACACAAAGTGCTGAAGCTGAAGAAAGTTTTGTATGGGCTCAGGCAGGCTCCAAGGGCATGGAACACAAGGCTTGACAGCAGTCTCATCTCTCTAGGGTTTAAGAAGAGCACAGCTGAATATGGTGTGTATGTTAAGAGGTCAGGAGGAGTTCAACTCATTGTGGGTGTCTATGTTGATGATCTGGTTATCACTGGAAGCAATGGCATCGAAAAATTCAAGTCTGAAATGAAGAAGATGTACAAAATGAGTGACCTTGGCCTGCTGACATACTACCTGGGGTTGCAAGTGAAGCAGCAGAAAGGGAAAATCAGTATTGGGCAGGAGGCTTATGCAGCAAAGCTAATTGAAAGGGCTGGTCTAACTGGCTGTAATCCATGTGCAGCTCCACTGGAGTCCAGAACCAAGATGAGCAAGATCAGTGAAGCTCCTTTGGTTGATGCAACAGAGTATAGAAGCCTTGTTGGAGGGCTCAGGTATTTGTTGAATACAAGACCAGATGTGGCATTTGCTGTGGGTTTTGCTGGAAGATTTCTGGAGGAGCCACATGAGGATCACATGGCAATGGTGAAGCATATCCTCAGATATGTGGCTGGAACACTGGAGTTTGGGCTGATCTACAAAAGGAAGAAGAATGCAGAAGATTGTTTTCAGCTTAAAGGGTTCAGTGATAGTGACTTTGCAGGAGATGTTGATGATAGGAAGAGCACAAGTGGTGTGCTGTTTTTCTTGGGGGAAATGCCCATCACCTGGCAATCAAACAAACGGACGGTGGTGGCTCTATCAACTTGTGAAGCTGAATACATAGCAGCATCTCATGCAGCATGTCAAGGGGTTTGGCTAGCTCGCCTACTGAAGGACATGGTGGGTTCAGAGGTTAGAGCGCCAAGGTTATACATTGACAACAAGTCAGCCATTGATCTTTGCAAGAATCCTGTTCTGCATGATAGAAGCAAGCACATTGAAACCAAATACCACTACATCAGAGATTGTGTGGAAAAGAAGAAGATCACAGTGGAGCAGATTTCTACAAAGGATCAGCTGGCTGACACACTCACAAAGCCACTTGGTCGTGTCCTATTCCAGGAGCAACACGACCGAATTGGTGTTCTCAAGCTGGGAGCTTAGTGCAGGGATTAGGAGGAGAATGTAAGGGGTAATCCCCTGCACTGCAGCTGCACTGCTTTTGCTAGGTATGGCCTGTCCTCTTCAAGGACTAAGCCATGTAGCTAGTAGTAGTTGAAATAGTTGCTATAGTGTAGAGTATGGTCTAGAGTTATGGTACAGCACGTCCTATGGACTGCTACCTTGTAAAGTTTCATATATATATAGTCAAGATGTAATGGAGAAAAGTGAGGCAATTCTGCTCACGCAAACTTTCTGTGTGTGCTGGTTTCTTCCATCAGAGGGTGTGTGTGTGTGTGTGCTGAGTTATCTGGGCCAACAATGCATTGGTATTTCTGAACTGCCTGTCTTCCCTGCACCTCAATGTTCAGTTGCAGACTTGCAATTTAATTTCCTGCTGATTGCCTAAGCATGGGGAATTTGAAGTGTTCAAACCATGAGCTGAAGCACTGAGCATTTGAAGCTCTGACATATCTTGTAGCATTGATGAATTGATGAACATTGACACTGTATATGTTCCCAGATCACTGATAGATGCAAGAAAACTATCCTAGTTACTCAACTGAACATTGTACATGTCGAGAAGTTGCAGAATTAACAAAAACACTGGATGCTAGCTGTAGATTTTTACAATGGCTATTGCAATGAATCTCAGTGCTAACGATGCATCAGTTGACAGTAATTTGCTCAAGGCCATGGCCTCATGCTTGCTTGGGGTCACTGAATCTCAAAAGAAGGCGATGGGTGGAGGCATCTCCCGTTCTTCCACCTCCCTGTGGCGCGCCGGCCTGAGCAATCCTCGTCCCCGTCTCCGATGTGGATTTGGCCGCAGCGACGGCGGTCTGGAGCAAGCCGATGTGGAACCCGCACTGAGGGCAGAGCAGCTGCTGGGGCGCAGGGGCGAGGGCGACGACCGCTGGCTTCGTCACTAGCGCCGGCACCAACGCCGACGCCGACGCCGCGCCGGGGCCCTCGTCGTCGGCCGCCGTCCTCGCCCTCTTGCTCGCAGTCGTCGACGCCGATGAGTCTTCGTCGCCATCCGCCGCTCTCTTTCCCTCCTCATTCCCACGCACCGCGGCCGTCGTCACGCCGGAGATCTCGTTCCCGTCGTCCGCGGCCGCCTTCTCCTTGAGCCCGGTCGCCGCGGACGTCGCCGCGCCGGATACTTCTTTCTCGCCGTCCGCCGCTAGCTTCTTGATCCCGGGCGCCGGGGACGTCGTCGCGCCGGATACCTCGTTCTCGCCGTCCGCCGCCTGGTTCTTGATCCCAGGCGCCATGACCGGCGCGGCCGCGCCAGAGGTCTCGCCGTCCACGTTCTTGACATGGCGCCTGAGCGTCGCCGGGCTGAACCCCTCGTAGTCGTCCGCCTTCCTCTTGCCTCCAGGTGCCACCGCCGCGACAAGTGGCGCGCCGGGGCTCGCCTCGCCGTCCGCGGTGTTGCTATGGCGCCCACCTGGAGCGGTCGCCACCGCCGCAGCGACGCAAGATTCCTCGACGCCGTCGTAGGGCGCCGCCGCGGCGGTGTCCGGGTGGCGCGGACTTCGGTACACCTTGCACAGGACGAGACCCTCCATCTGGTCCCCAAGCCCGCCGCCGCCGCCTTCATCGTCGTCTTCGTCGTGGAGGCGGAGCTCCAGCATGATCCACCCAGTCCTGACCGGCGCGCCGTCGTCGCCCCGCTTCATGAAGGAGAAGCTCTGGCGGTACCCGACCTTGCGTCGTCCGTCCAGCGGGTCGAGGACGGGCTTGGGTCCGGCCTCGCCGTGCCACCACCCGGTCCCGCTCTCGACGGTGCGCGACTTGCGGCGGCCCCGGGGGCTCTTGGTGCGGAGCGGGGAGAGGAAGTACCACGCGCGCTCGCCGTCCTGCGCGACGGCGGCGCGGTGGCGGCGCGCGAGGTCCTCGGGCTCGGCGGCGTAGAGGTCGGCCGCGTGGACGAAGGCGCCCGGGGGACGGACGCCCTGGGCAACCCAGGGACGGAGGTACGACTTGACGAGGACGACGTCGGAGGGGTGCGCGTCGAAGGCAGGCGCCGCGGCCGCCGCCGCCGCCGCCAGCGAGGACCTTGGGACGGGGATAGTAGGTGGCCTCCGCTGCATCGCGTCGTGGTCTTTGTCGTCGGAATCGGAGGCTGTATGGAATGCACGCGGCGAGGGCGCCGCCGCCGCGTGGTTTATAGAGGGGGAAGGCCGGCGCCGCGTCGGTTACCTCTCCGTGTCCGGGTCGGACTCCGAGTTGGACTCGAGGAGGAGGCGTACGGCACACGCGCGAGCCGGAAAAGCGGTTAGGAAATAGGAATGGACTCCGACACCGGGTCGGTGAGCCTGTTGGATCTTTTTACGTTTTTTTTTTTGGTTGTTGTTGTAGGAAATTCGCCTTTCAAAAAATTTGGTGAACAAATACTAGAGCCGCTGCGTTATGGTAGGTCCCACATGTCATAGGCGTACCCGATGTAATTTCGACAACGTCACAACTTTGTATAATATTGGTAAATATTTTCTGTTTTTGGCAACTTAATTGTTTGTTGCAGAGACGATTTTACACCTCTTGTGCTGTATTCAAAAGGAATTCGAGACAAATTCATTGAATTTCTATTTAAAAAACTTTGTATGCTCTCCGGGATCCGAATACTCCTGCCGTTACAATCTTACAACACAGATTTGTTGTTCAGGTAAGGGAATTATTCACCACGACAGTCCGAAATCGGGCTATAATCAACTTTGTCTAAGGTCACAAATCATGATCTTTTCATATTGTACCCTAATTGACATTGACAACCTTAAAACAAACCTACCCGTCCTTAAAGGAGAATTGTGTACACATAAATATATACTCTCTCTCCGTTCCCAAATGCAGGTTGTTTTGATTTCAAAATACGTATAGATTTTGTTTATATACTTAGTTTGATGCATAGCTCAATCTACAAATATCAAAACGATCTATACTTTGAGACGGAGGAAGTATGTGCTCCTGGCATATATGTTTTTTCTCTTGGGGGTCAAGTGGGTTGGGTTGGCTCCGTCTCACTCTTTTTTGTTGTTAGATATTCTAGATCCACCAACCGGTACCTCAAGGTTCATGCCCACACGGCCCCTCTTTGCTGGTCCACATCTCTCGGCCTCGCTATGGTGCGGCTGGCCTTGCCTCCTACGATCATGTTGTCCATGTCACATCGGACATCGTTGCTCGCACCAACCTCCATGCCTCCACCGAGTGCGCCTGAGCTCGGCCTGGCCTCATTTTGTGTCGTCCGTCATGCGCTCATTCTCGCCTCCCTCACTCGCACCATGTCATCCAGGAGCAGACAGAGTTAACGATGTCTAAATGGGTCGGGACTTGGATCTGAGAGGAATATTCCCTTCAATTATGAAACTAACCGTTCATGTTCCAACCAAATGTGGTTCGATGTGGGTTTAACCCGTCCTAACCTAGTTGAACCCTCGAACCAAACATATAATCAACTGATCCAAAATTGCAACCACCAGTATAGAGGAGCCATATCCACATTAAAAATTAGTTGGCGTACGAAAGGTACGAGGGAGGTAACAACAACATGCACGAGAAAAATCCGGCCCAACTCAATTGAATCAGGAAACCAAACATACAATCAATCAACCAATCCAACGTTGTAACCCACTACTAGAGAGGGGCCATGTCCACAACTCCACATTGAAAGTTGGCCTACGGAAGGCATGAGGGAGACAGCAAGAACAAGAGAAGTAGGAGGAGGGATTTGTCAAAGAGTAAAGTCCAAATGGTTTGACGAATGATTTTTACGAAGTTGTGTTAATCCAAATAATTAAGAAAGTTGTTTTTCATTAGGACTAATGTAATTTCATTTGATATGTCACATTTTAAATGCAAAATTACACTGTGGACACATGTATAAACTGTGGACACGTACATTTTCCGCTGTGGGACGACATGAGCTTGAGCTGACTGTGGACTCAACTCCTACTGTCCTTGGGCCCCACCTATCTCTCTTGCGCCCGCCGCTGGAGCCGGGCTCCGACCAACCACGCAAAGCAAGGCAAGCGCCATGGCGCCGCCTCCGGCGCTGACGGATCCGGAGGTAGGTGCTCCGCCGCCTAACGCCCGACGACCCCGCGAGCCTCATCCGCGCCGCGCTCGTCAGCAAGCGGTGGCGCGGCCTTATCTCCGCCCGCGGATTCCGCCGCCGGTTCCGCGAGTTCCGCCGTTGCTGGGCTTCCTCTGCAACCGCGCCCACGAAGCCCGCCTCCGCTTCGTCGCCGCGTCTTCCTTCCGCCCGCGCGACGCCGAGCACCGCGGCCTGCGAGCCGTCCACTCCGGCCACGGCCGCGTCCTTAGTTCGGCCAATTGTGGAACAAGTAATGTTTCAGTTAGTATTACATTAAAAATATGATTGACTGCATAGGTGGTCAAGAACAGTGGGTTTCTATTTTCAGTTAGTTAGAACTGCCATTTTATTTAATTTTAGTTTGATTTAATTTTCTTGTGGCTTAAAACTGGATGGATATGATGAATCTTATTTATGGAACAAGCAGTGCATTCTGGAACTTTTTATTGTCATGTAGCATGGTAGGATGGCACATTTGTTAAGGTTTTATGAATTCAGAAAGCTGATCTGAAAGTTGAAACAATTGCCAATGTTCAGTTTGCTTCCATCATCTGATAGCCTGATCTTGCAAAATTCTAGTGTATTATGCTATTTCTGAACTGCCTGTATTTCTTATATTACCTGTTGACGCATGTTTCCTGTTATGCTGCTGATAGCTTAACATGGGAATTCTAAGCATCGAAAGATACTACTGTGAGGACATTCATCTCTAGATGATTAGCTGTGTATCAGTGGATACCGAATATATCCAAACACAACAGATTTAGCTCAAGCTTGACTCTATCCTCTTAATGATTTTGCAGAGTATGTCTGATAATTTGTTGAAATGTGAATAATGGTATAGTGTGGTTTACTCAGTCATTACATTTGTTGGTCGTTGTGGTTGATGGGCAATAAATATTCATTCAGGGTAGATCAATTCCTTACTTAGCTGACATATATTTTCAAATATGTATGTTTCTGCAGCACTGCAAGCGGCTCCTGTTGGCTGTTGCAGTGGAACCAAGTGCATGAGTCCTCATGAAGAACTCAAGTTGCGATCATGGAAGCCTTAAGCGCAGATTGTGGTGGGATAAGTCTTTAGGATCTGCAATATTCCAAAGCTTGTAGTAGCTATAGCTGTGAAAAGCTTTCTTGATCTTGTCTGTAAGTTGGCAACCCTGGCAATATCTTACTCCATGATGCTTGAACGGCTGAACCTCATCTTGCAATCGGAGCAGGGAAGGGAATATAATGACAGCAAGTTTTTCTCTCTAAGAGAACTATTAGTTGAACTCACTGTTGTGGTCTTGTGGAAATTTTAGTCTCTTGTTTGAATGGCAGCTACTACCACATTCGTATGCTTGGATTAATACTCCTTACAAACATGCAGCAGGTTTAGAGGTTCCATGTGCTGATATGCATGACAAGCAATCAGTGAGAACAAGATTACAAGATCATTGGACACCATTGAGCTCAAGCCTGTCAGCCTGTGGCCTTGTTACTGACACCTTAAATGACTTCTGCACATCAAGGCTCCTACATTTCAATATAACAGACTAACAGGATGCTTTGCTATACTATACAGTACATAATGGGCACACAATGTATGCAATATTGCAATAGACTGAATCTTCATGCTTGGTGTGGCAGCCCAATGGCTCTGAGCAGAGCACTGCATTCATCTTGCGCGTCATCAGGTTTGTTGCCTGCTTGGCCAATGTGTTTCCCATTCAACCATCACATGTACTGGGGCACTGCCAATGTACTCGAAGAGCAATAGTTGGGTTGTGACGGCTAAATACTGAACTTGCTGCCAATATTGATGGGTGGATCTCTGAATCTCTACATGCAGTAAATATGTTTCCAGGTTCCCCAGATTTGTATCTGCAGGCATGGCAAGATCAAGTTATTGTGCCATGCCTGCAGATACAAATCTGGGGAACCTGGAACCAATTATTCTACTACTACAGTTATACACGACTCCACATCTTGATCATAGAGGTTACAAATTTTGAATCTGCCTACAACTTGCTGAAGTGGTAAATTCAAGGAATCGGCTGCAGTAACCGAGGAGTTTGCTAGCTGTCCCAATCCACACTCAGTCTACAAAAGGGCTCCTTTCAATTCAAATTTCAAGCAGCAGAGCAGATCGTCGCCTCACCAGTCACCGGACCATTTGCCGATTTGCGTGTCCGCCGGTGGTCAGAGCGAGCTCCCTTCAGTCCAAATATGGCGCGGCGGGCGCCGGAGCTGATGGAGGAGCTCGTGGAAGAGGTCCTGCTCCGCTTCCCGCCCGACGACCCCGCGAGCCTCGCCCGCGCCGCCCTCGCCAGCAAGCAGTGGTTCCGCCTCATCACCTCCGGCGGTGGCGGCGGCGGCGGCTTCAGCCGCCGGTTCCGCGAGTTCCACCGCCGCCGCTACTCGGCTTCCTCTGCAACTGTTTCCACGTCGGCTGCCGCTTCGTCCCCGCACCGTCGTCGTCGTTCCGCCCGCCAAACGCCGATCGCCACGGCCTCCGAGCGGTCCACTCCGGCCACGGTCGCGTGCTCCTCCACCATGCGCGGTGGGACCAGCAGGAGGGTCTGCTCGTCGTCTGGGATCCCATCACCGACGAGCAGTGGGAACTGCCACCCATGGCGCCGCACCCGTCCCCGCGGAGCTGGAACGCGGTGTTAGAATTATACATGTACATGATGTATACCTGGTTATAATCATCAAGGACTTGGTATAGTTAGAGATAGAACTATATTCCTTGTATAATCAGTTAGCATACTGTGACACCTTAAAATTCCATCACTAAAATTCACCTAAGCAACATGTTGTTATAGTTTTAAGGATTTAAATTTGCCTTGCTAATTAAATTGAGCTCTAGAGTATTTAATTTAATTTAATTAATTTAGAGACAACAAGTGTTTGTGCATCATTATTTGGATATGCATGGTTTTTGGTTGCTTGTGTGAGGTTTGAAAAGTTTACAAAATTTTGTGAGAAAGTTTGAAAAAGTTTTGAATGGATTTGAATTGAAAAGTTTGAATTTGAAAAAGGATTTAAAAAGAAAAAAAAGACCTTACCTCCTTACCTTTCAGCCCGGCCGGCCCACCGGCCCAACTTCCCCTCCCGCAGCGGCCCAGCTCCCCGCCTCCTCTTTTTCTTTTCTGCGGTCGCTGACAGGGCGGTCCCACCTGTCGGCGCTTCTTCTTCCTCCCGCGCCCCCTCCGTTCCTCTGTTCAAGCCGGCGCCGACCGGGACACCGCCTTGCCCCGCGCCTCCTCCGCTCCTCCTTTCCATCCGCGGGCTCCAATCAAGAGCCGTGATCCCCGCGCCCGTTTCCCCTCCAAAACCTTCCGTTTCCCCCTTTCCTCTTCCTTCTTTATGCCGCGGCACCACCGGCCGTTAATGGCAAGTGCGCCGGCCGCCGTCCCCCCCTCTCCGCTTCCCCTTCCCCTCTCTCTGTCCCTACTTAAGATCGAGCCCGAGCTCTCGCCCTTCCCTTTGCACTTGCATCACACCTACACGCGCCCGAGCACCAATCCCACCAAAGCCGCCGCCTCTGTTCCGCCATTGCCGTCGGTGAAGCTCTCGTCGTCGGTGAAGGGTCTTTCTTCCTTTCTTTTTCCGCTCTGATGATGCACCCGTCGCTCATGGAGCTCTCCGTGCCACAGGTTTTCATCCCCGTCGTCGGATCGAGCTGCGCCCCTGTCCGCCGGAGCGCCGCCTGAGCCCGCCGCCGTCGCTGATCACCGTCGCCATCGCTCCGTCCCCGCCGTCCATCTTCTCGGCCGTAGCTTCACTGCAGGGTAAGAAGGCCGCCGCCCCTTCTTTTTCCTCTAGCCCGTGCACCCTGTTGCGCCGCCGCGGGACGCAGTGGCCGCCGGCCGCCCCGCCGGCCATGGTTGCCTTCTCTCTGGCTAAGCCACACCCCTGTGGTCACGGCCGTGTATGTTGTCGCCCTGGCGTCGCGTTAAGCTGCTCAGTGAGCCAAACCGTGACCCGTAGCGTGATATCGCTCGTCGCCGCCGCACGCCGGCGAGCCACCGTCCGCCACCGGCCATGGCATCCCCGTCGCCGTCGCTTGTGACGTCTCCCCGACCCCTGACCATGTGCGCATGCTCTCAAGCTTCGCATAGCAGCCACCCGCGCTCGAAATGATGGCCGGGAACCCTCTCCCGAGCCTGCGCCGGCGAAGCGCCGCCGCGCGCCGCCGCGCCGTCTCTGTCCCGGCGTGCTCGCCGCCGCGCGCCGCTTGCAGGCCACCAGGGCCGTGCGATCGCGCACGGGCGGTCCTGATCTAAACGGGGGAGTACCCCTTCGGCCGGTCCACCGTGGACCCGTGCACCGAGCTCACGGCGCGGTCCACGCCACCGCGACCGTTGGATCGAAGATCCACGGCTCAACCGAGCCGTTTTCTTTAAAGAGCCCCTGAACTTTCTTGTTTTTGCATGCCGGTCCTTCCACCTATAGAAACCTTCACAAACAGGTCCTGATCTTTATGTTTTGACCCCTGTATTTCTTAGATTCCTTAACCAGAGGTCTTTTCGCTTCTTTTTACATATAAACCCCTCTGTTTTTATATGAAATTATGTTTTTAGTCCCTGGTTTCTTTCATATTAGTCCTGTAGGCTTAGTTTTCTTACAGAAAAGTCCCTGTAACTTGTTTTAATCATATCTTTCATGTTTTAACTCCGTTTTTAGCGTTCTATATACCGAAATGATCGTCTCAGCGAATAGAATCTTTTAAACAGCGTGTTTTTAGCTTTTGGAACTGTTTGGTGTACTGTTTATTTATTGTTTGTTTGTATATGCTTGTGCGTAGATATCGTGCCTGTTTCGTCTGAGCTCCCCGTTGGAGACGATCAGGAAGAGCCTGTCTACGAAGAAGAAGATACTCAGTTCGTAGAGGAAGGCAAGTGGATTTCCCCCCCTCTACATATTCTCTTTTGAACCTATATAACTGCATGCTGTTACAATGTTTACTTTACTTGTTGCTATGCATTAAATTGATGGGCAAACACCTTTTTAAGGACTTGACTAGATGTTTCACCCTGTTACCTTGATCAACCCTGTTTAACAAATGCTTTGGGTAGATAATTGCTTAGTTGCTAAACTTGGGCTAGTTATGTGGGTTATGTATTGCAATCTGTTATGTTTATGAAATGCTGGATGTGTTTTAAGACAAGATCACATAACTAAAATGGAAAATGGAGAACCACCCAAGATAACAGTACAACCACAGTCCATATGGCTCTGGCTTAGCCAATTAATTAGGAGAGTGGATTTATCTGATAGCCTTTTTCCGAGAGGGGCACAGGGGGCCGGAGTTGAAGGGGTATAGCCCGGTTCTTTTGGGGTAGCAGCCTTTGCTAAGAAGCTGACCATTAGGGAGGGTTATGGTCCGCTCCGCTGCTGTAACTGTCGCGGGCTGTTGGTTTCTCTACTTTCCTTTGTAAAGGCTTCGTAGTGGACCCCTAGCCACTCACCTAGGAAGTGTTTAAGGGTCTAGCTAACCCGGGCAACATGGGGAACACGAGCTGTGGGTAAAGTGTACAACCTCTGCAGAGTTAAAACTGATCGATCAGCCGTGCTCACGGTCAAGAGCGGCTTGGACCCTCACATGATAATCAAACTTAAAGATGGATGTAAATCGTGGATCTTGTGGGTCTTTGGGCTTGGGATGTCTTTTAAAGCTTAAGTGGGTTGGTATAAACTTACATCTAGTAACTAGGTGCTGTTAACTAAAATTTGACCAACTTATAAAATGCTAACCGCTGTAAACCATAGCCTATCCTTGGTAGCCTTGCATGTTTCCCCCACTTGCTGAGCTCCAACCATAAGAGTGCTCCCCTTGCTTACCGCTGTTCAGAGGAGAACATCGGTGAGGAGTACTGGAGCGACTTTGAGGAGTTCTAAGGCATGCGGATCCCCCAGTCATGTGCCTGTGGAAGATGAAGCTGAAGTTGCTCGTTTAGTTATCGTTTGTTTTATTGGACCTTCGTGTCCACTGCCTGAGTGTAATAATGAATATTGTATCGGTTAAACTCCTGTACGTTTTGATTACAGTTATGGTATTACACTCTTTTGTCTATCGTATGTGTGTAATCTGATCCTGGCGCACATATGAGATGCATTCGGTTTTCCTTGTAAAATCGGGTGTGACAAAGTGGTACCAGAGCCGTAATGACTGTAGGTCGCAGCCTTAGTTAGAAATGGTCGAAATTAAGGATTCATGTTCTAGAAAGCCATGTCATGCTTCAAATTGTCTTATTTACGCATAAAAATCTAATTTATTCTTGTTTATTATTAAAACTCTATCATTTTGATTTGTTCCATACTGAGTTCAGTTTTGTTTTGTCAGATGGCCAGAACAAAGTACACTGCACGCAAGAGCACTGGTGGCCGTGTTCCCCGTGGTCAGTTGGCACCCCGCTACCCGGTGATTGCGCCAGTGCCAGAGCCGCAGCCAGAGTCGCAGCCAGAGGTTGAAGTTGAAGAGGATCCCGAAGAGGTGCAGCCGGAAGCTGAGGTTGAAGAAGACCCTGAAGAAGTGCAGCAGCAGGAGGATCCAGTTGAGCAGCCACAGCTGTATGATGGTACTGTCCTGGAGGCCGATGCAGATGGTGACATTGTGATTCCGCCAGCACCTGAAGCAGCAGAAGATGCACCACCTTCGCCAGTTGCTCCCGCACCCAATGCTATGGGTGGAGATCCAGATGACTCGGGGGATGACAGTGGTGAAGATGAGGACGATGAAGACAACAACAATGATGGTGAAGATCCCGAGGAGGAAGAGGATGATGATCCTCGCTATCGTGGGGCTGAGTACCACAAGCACTCCACTGAAGATGAGAATGGCCAGTTCTGTGTCCTACTGCAGGAGGTACTGCAGCACCTGGGGTACACCATGAAGCCACTCTATGTCACCAAGCATTTCAGTGAGCCTGGTATGAGGGATTACTATACCAGCCGAGTCTACATCCGTGTGCCTTTGATTGACACCAATGGGTGGAGGAACCGCTCATCACACCACAGCACAGCTCACTTCTCCACTGATGAGGCTGCGGTCAATGATGCAGCTAGGAGGGCTCTCTGGTCACTCTGCAATGCTCAGCGTGATCGTCTGCATGAGTCTGAGTTCCGCCACGTTCCTCGTCGTGTGAGTGGCTCAGAGGATACCATAGTACCTGCTGGAGGAGATGACCGTATTGACATCCTGGCTCGGGTGACAGCTGCACTAAACACTGACCTTGAAGGTGCAACAACTGAGATGGATAGGTACCATGAAGAACTGCAGACTGCTCAGGCTAGGATTGCCTATCTGGAAGCACAGCTTGCTGGTCAGCAGCCACCTGAGGAAGCAATGCCGTACCAAACTACAGCCTCTCCTCCACGCAAGAAGCTCCGTTACGGCACACCAGAAGCTACAACCCGTCTGGGCTAGGATCTTAGGATGCCTGCCTTTACCTTTTTATATGTTTCGATAGACCGTTCCTGTGAGGACGAATGCTTGTAATAATGGTTGTTGCTTGAACACATGTTTGATTTGGATTTTGCTTGTGTGAGTTGTATGGTGGAGTGATGGCCACAATACAACAAGAAATTATTAAGTTAAATAAAGTTAGTTTGGGTCCAAATCTGGTTGTCTTCTATTTTATCTCTCATGCAAGATTGGAATGATGCAAATCTGTTCTCGCAGTTATTTGACATAGCAGTAATGTTTTAATTTTATCTCGAGCTACAGAGCTCCGTTTGATATGAAACCAGTTGGGTTAGTTCACAAATTTTGAGGATGATTTTCTGTCAAAAATTCAATATCATACAGTATGTATTCTGGGAGTTATGCACAAAGTATTGAGCACATCAGAATCTGTAATCTCTGCTGACACAGCTGCACTGTTTGAATTTTATCTCGAGTTGTAGACCTCCAATTGAGATGATTCCAGTTGCATTAGTCTCATAATTTTGCACTTCACAATCTGGTAAAAATTCATGATTTTTGGATAATAGCACAGAGAGTTACACCTGAATTATTGAGGTCAACAGAATCTGTCCTAAGTTGGAAGTTTGTGTTGCTTAATCGTTTTGAGTTCATCTTTTTTATGCATCAGTTCAATACCCTCTCTGAAATAGATTTCTCTAATAATCAGATGGTAAAAACCAGGTCCGGAGGAGGTCAAGACGTTCCGCCTGTGATTCGTGCTCATATTGCTAATCAACAGAACCAAGCACCACCTCCGCCGATCAATCAAGCAATGGATCCGGCAATGCAGCAGTTCTTTGAAGCACAAATGCAGCTAATCCAGAATCTCACCAACACTGTTCAGAACATGCAAGCTCAGCAGAACCAGCAACCACAGCCAGCTCCACCGCCACCCAGGGATAGGCACAAGGAATTCATGAGCCACAACCCTCCTACTTACTCTCATTCAACTGATCCGCTAGATGCAGATGATTGGTTGAAGACAGTTACTAAGAAGCTGGAGATTGTTCAGTGTACTGACAGGGAAATGGTCTTGTATGCTGCTGGGAGACTTGTTGGACAGGCTGGTGATTGGTGGGATGCATATTCAACTGCACATCCCAATAGGCACAACATTACTTGGCAAGAGTTCCGTGACAACTTCCGTACTTATCACATCCCTTCAGGGGTAATCAAGCTTAAGCAGAAGGAGTTCTTGTCACTGAGGCAGGGAAGCATGTCGGTCACTGAGTACTTGGACAAGTTCACTCATCTGTCTCGTTATGCACCTGATGAGGTGAACACTGATCCTAAGAGACAGGAAAGGTTTCTGGATGGGTTGATTGGGCCTCTCAACTATCAGTTGCAGAGTCACACCTTTCCAGATTTCCAGACACTGGTGAACAAGGCAATTGGACTGGAGAGCAAGAGGAAGGAACTGGGCGAGCAGAAACGCAAGTTCCAATCACATGGGCAGTCAAGCAGTAACACTCGTCCTCGCTACAGTTCACAGCAGAGCTCGTCTCAGTATCGTCCTGGTGGACAAGGAGGAAAGTATCCACAGAACTTGCAGCTGCAGCGCTCGTTTCAACCACAGCGTTTCAACCCTCAGACACCATGAACCCCTACACCTCAGCAGAATCGCTCCAACAATGGCTCTGGGGCACCTGTCAGAAACACTACCCCTGTTCAGCCCAGTGGGTGTTTCAAGTGTGGAGAGCTGGGACACTATGCAAACAACTGTCCTAAGAGAGGAGTGCAGACCCCTCAGAGGGATAATAGTCACAGGTCTGGGCAGTCATCTTCACAGCCTCGCACTCCACAAGCTCCTAGCAAGAGAGGCCAGCAGAACTATGTGCGTGGCCGGGTTAATCATGTATCAGTGGAGCAAGCTCAGAATGACTCCGGCGTGGTATTGGGTACGTTTCCCGTCAACTCTATACCCGCTACAGTATTGTTTGATTCAGGAGCATCACATTCTTTCATAACTGATCAATTTGTGACAAAACATAACTTACGTATGAGTTCCATGAAGAATCCATTGATAGTTAGCTCCCCGGGAGGAGAAATGAAAACTGGTTATATATGCCCACAAGTAAAGATTAATATCATGGGAGTAGACTTTCTTGCTAATCTGGTAGTCTTAAAGTCATGGGGAATAGATGTCATCCTAGGAATGGATTGGTTAAGGAGTTGTGATGGAGTTATTCAGTGCCGAAAGAAGTCAGTATTGTTAACCAGTCCACAAGGAGAGAATAGAATATGTTGGTACACCCTCATCCAACAGTGGAACTGTGAATTCAGTAGAAGGCAAGGCCTTGGAGGATATAAGAGTAGTGAGTGAATTCCCTGATGTATTTCCAGAGGATCTGCCAGGTATGCCACCTGACCGTGACATTGAATTTAGTATTGAACTTATACCTGGTACTGCTCCTATATCAAAAAGACCTTATAGAATGGATGTTAAAGATTTAGCTGAACTAAAGAAACAAATAGAGGAACTACTTAGTAAAGGGTTTATCCGTCCTAGTTCATCACCATGGGGAGCCCCCACACTCTTCGTTGATAAGAAGGATGGATCTAGGAGATTGTGTATAGACTATCGATCTCTTAATGAGGTTACTATCAAGAACAAATACCCTTTACCCCGGATAGAGGATTTGTTCGATCAGATGAGAGGAGCAAAAGTTTTCTCCAAGATAGATCTTAGATCAGGTTACCATCAGTTGAAAATCCGATTGGAGGATATACCAAAGACAGCATTCACATCTAGATATGGGTTATATGAGTTCACTGTGATGTCTTTTGGCTTGACTAACGCTCCAGCGTACTTCATGTACTTGATGAACAAGGTGTTCATGGAGTATCTTGATAAGTTTGTTGTGGTATTCATTGATGATATTCTGGTATTCTCTCGGAGTGAGGAAGAACATGAAGAACACTTGAGGCTTGTGTTGCAGAAGCTTCGTGAACATCAGCTGTATGCCAAGTTCAGCAAGTGTGATTTCTGGTTGAAGGAGGTCTCTTTTCTTGGACACATTATCACTAATGGAGGAATTGCAGTGGATCCAAGCAAGGTTCGGGATGTGTTGAACTGGAGTCCGCCTAAGAATGTACCGGAGATCAGAAGTTTCCTTGGACTTGCAGGATATTATCGTAGATTCATTGAGGGATTCTCAAAGATTGTGAAACCCCTTACAACTTTACTTGAGAAGGGTAAGGAGTTTAAGTGGGATGAGAAGTGTCAGGCTAGTTTTGAGGAATTAAAGAAAAGATTGACTACAGTATTGATAATGCCAGATATACACAAAGGGTTTGATGTGTATTGCGATGTTTCTCGGCAAGGATTGGGTTGTGTGTTGATGCAGGAAGGAAAAGTAGTAGCATATGCTTCAAGGCAGTTAAGGAAACATGAGCAGAACTATCCTACACATGATCTTGAGTTAGCAGCAGTTGTACATGCTCTGAAAATCTGGAGGCATTATATGATTGGGAATAAGTGTCAGATTTTCACCGATCATAAGAGTCTGAAGTACATCTTTACACAGAAGGATCTTAATCTAAGGCAACGAAGATGGTTGGAGCTAATCAAGGATTACGATCTGGATATTCAGTATCACCCTGGTAAAGCAAATGTGGTAGCAGATGCTTTGAGTCGGAAGAGTCAGACCAACATGCTGATAGGGCACTTGTTACCACAGGAGTTATGTTGGGAAATGGCACAGCTCAACTTGGGAATAGTTGCTCAGAGTGAGACTTTTACACTGGAAATTGAGTCGACACTTGAGCAGGATATTAGGAGAGGGCAGTTGACTGATGAGAAGATCGCAGAGTATAAGAAGCTGATAAAGTTGGGTAAAGTTCCAGAGTTCAGGGAAGATGAGCAAGGAACTGTGTGGTTCAAGAACAGAATCTGTGTACCTGAGATCAAGGAGCTGCGAGAAACTATATTAAGGGAAGCACACGATTCAGCTTACTCTATTCATCCTAGAAGTACCAAGATGTATCAAGATCTAAAACAAAGGTATTGGTGGTATGGGATGAAAAAGGATGTAGCAGCTCATGTAGCTTTGTGTGACACATGTCAAAGAGTGAAAGCTGAGTATCAAAGACCAGCAGGATTGCTTCAACCTTTAAAGATACCTGAGTGGAAGTGGGAAGAGATTGGTATGGACTTCATAGTGGGATTACCCCGTACTCGTGATGGGTATGATTCTATATGGGTTATTGTGGATCGGTTAACCAAGGTAGCACACTTTATTCCAGTAAAGACGACTTATACAGGGGTCAAGCTGGCAGAGTTATATAATTCAAGGATAGTGTGTTTACATGGGGTACCAAAGAAAATAGTGTCGGATCGAGGCACTCAGTTCACTTCACGGTTTTGGCAGAAGTTACATGAATCAATGGATACAAAGCTAAATTTCAGTTCAGCATACCATCCTCAGACAGATGGACAGATGGAAAGAACAAATCAGATCCTTGAGGACATGTTGAGAGCTTGTGCGTTGAAGAATAGTGGCAGCTGGGATAAGAGTTTGCCTTATGCAGAGTTTGCTTATAACAACAGCTATCAGTCCAGCATCAAGATGGCACCGTTTGAAGCTTTGTATAGAAGAAAGTGCAGAACACCGTTGTTTTGGAACCAGACTGGAGAGAGTCAGCTCTTTGGACCGGATAGCATAAGAGAAGCAGAAAGACAAGTTGAGATCATTAGAGAGAATCTCAAAGCCGCACAGTCACGTCAAAAGAGTTATGCTGATCCTCGAAGAAGAGAAGTGGTTTTGGAAGTTGGTGACTATGCATACCTCAGAGTGTCACCTATCCGTGGTCTGCGAAGGTTCAATGTCAGAGGGAAGTTATCACCTCGGTTCATAGGTCCTTTCAAGATAGTGGAAAGAAGAGGAGAAGTAGCCTACCAGTTGGAATTGCCAGCACAGTTGTCAGGTGTACATGATGTGTTTCATGTATCACAGTTAAAGAAATGTACGAGTGAGGTCAGGATAGAACCAGTACTGCTGGAAGACATAGAAATGGGAAAGGATTTGACTTACAAGGAATACCCTATCAAGATCTTGGATACATCGGAAAGGGTTACTAGAAGCAAGGTCATCAGAATGTGTAAGGTACAGTGGAGTCATCATACTGAGGAAGAGGCAACCTGGGAAAGAGAGGATGAACTCAAAGAAGATTTTCCTCAACTGTTCTCTAAATCTTCTGAATCTCGGGGCGAGATTCTCTTTAAGGGGGTAGGATTTGTGACACCCTAAAATTCCATCACTAAAATTCACCTAAGCAACATGTTGTTATAGTTTTAAGGATTTAAATTTGCCTTGCTAATTAAATTGAGCTCTAGAGTATTTAATTTAATTTAATTAATTTAGAGACAACAAGTGTTTGTGCATCATTATTTGGATATGCATGGTTTTTGGTTGCTTGTGTGAGGTTTGAAAAGTTTACAAAATTTTATGAGAAAGTTTGAAAAAGTTTTGAATGGATTTGAATTGAAAAGTTTGAATTTGAAAAAGGATTTAAAAAGAAAAAAAAGACCTTACCTCCTTACCTTTCAGCCCGGCCGGCCCACCGGCCCACCTTCCCCTCCCGCAGCGGCCTAGCTCCCCGCCTCCTCTTTTTCTTTTCTGCGGTCGCTGACAGGGCGGTCCCACCTGTCGGCGCTTCTTCTTCCTCCCGCGCCCCCTCCTTTCCTCTGTTCAAGCCGGCGCCGACCGGGACACCGCCTTGCCCCGCGCCTCCTCCGCTCCTCCATTCCATCCGCGGGCTCCAATCAAGAGCCATGATCCCCGCGCCCGTTTCCCCTCCAAAACCTTCTGTTTCCCCCTTTCCTCTTCCTTCTTTATGCCGCGGCGCCGCCGGCCGTTAATGGCAAGTGCGCCGGCCGCCGTCCTCCCCTCTCCGCTTCCCCTTCCCCTCTCTTTGTCCCTACTTAAGATCGAGCCCGAGCTCTCGCCCTTCCCTTTGCACTTGCATCACACCTACACGCGCCCGAGCACCAATCCCACCAAAGCCGCCGCCTCTGTTCCGCCATTGCCGTCGGTGAAGCTCTTGTCGTCGGTGAAGGGTCTTTCTTCCTTTCTTTTTCAGCTCTGATGATGCACCCGTCGCTCATGGAGCTCTCCGTGCCACAGGTTTTCATCCCCGTCGTTGGATCGAGCTGCGCCCCTGTCTGCCGGAGCGCCGCCTGAGCCCGCCGCCGTCGCTGATCACCATCGCCATCGCTCCGTCCCCGCCGTCCATCTTCTCGGCCGTAGCTTCACTGCAGGGTAAGAAGGCCGCCGCCCCTTCTTTTTCCTCTAGCCCGTGCACCCTGTTGCGCCGCCGCGGGACACAGTGGCCGCCGGCCGCCCCGCCGGCCATGGTTGCCTTCTCTCTGGCTAAGCCACACCCCTGTGGTCACGGCAGTGTATGTTGTCGCCCTGGCGTCGCGTTAAGCTGCTCAGTGAGCCAAACCATGACCCGTAGCGTGATATCGCTCGTCGCCGCCGCACGCCGGCGAGCCACCGTCCGCCACCGGCCATGGCATCCCCGTCGCTGTCGCTTGTGACGTCTCCCCGACCCCTGACCATGTGCGCATGCTCTCAAGCTTCGCATAGCAGCCACCCGCGCTCGAAATGATGGCCGGGAACCCTCTCCCGAGCCTGCGCCGGCGAAGCGCCGCCGCGCGCCGCCGCGCCGTCTCTGTCCCGGCGTGCTGGCCGCCGCGCGCCGCTTGCAAGCCACCAGGGCCGTGCGATCGCGCACGGGCGGTCCTGATCTAAACGGGGGAGTACCCCTTCGGCCGGTCCACCGTGGACCCGTGCACCGAGCTCACGGCGCGGTCCACGCCACCGTGACCGTTGGATCGAAGATCCACGGCTCAACCGAGCCGTTTTCTTTAAAGAGCCCCTGAACTTTCTTGTTTTTGCATGCCGGTCCTTCCACCTATAGAAACCTTCACAAACAGGTCCTGATCTTTATGTTTTGACCCCTGTATTTCTTAGATTCCTTAACCAGAGGTCTTTTCGCTTCTTTTTACATATAAACCCCTCTGTTTTTATATGAAATTATGTTTTTAGTCCCTGGTTTCTTTCATATTAGTCCTGTAGGCTTAGTTTTCTTACAGAAAAGTCCCTGTAACTTGTTTTAATCATATCTTTCATGTTTTAACTCCGTTTTTAGCGTTCTATATACCGAAATGATCGTCTCAGCGAATAGAATCTTTTAAACAGCATGTTTTTAGCTTTTGGAACTGTTTGGTGTACTGTTTATTTATTGTTTGTTTGTATATGCTTGTGCGTAGATATCGTGCCTGTTTCGTCTGAGCTCCCCATTGGAGACGATCAGGAAGAGCCTGTCTACGAAGAAGAAGATACTCAGTTCGTAGAGGAAGGCAAGTGGATTTCCCCCCCTCTGCATATTCTCTTTTGAACCTATATAACTGCATGTTGTTACAATGTTTACTTTACTTGTTGCTATGCATAAACTTGATGGGCAAACACCTTTTTAAGGACTTGACTAGATGTTTCACCCTGTTACCTTGATCAACCCTGTTTAACAAATGCTTTGGGTAGATAATTGCTTAGTTGCTAAACTTGGGCTGGTTATGTGGGTTATGTATTGCAATCTGTTATGTTTATGAAATGCTGGATGTGTTTTAAGATAAGATCACATAACTAAAACGGAACATGGAGAACCACCCAAGATAACAGTACAACCACAGTCCATATGGCTCTGGCTTAGCCAATTAATTAGGAGAGTGGATTTATCTGATAGCCTTTTTCCGAGAGGGGCACAGGGGGCCGGAGTTGAAGGGGTATAGCCCGGTTCTTTTGGGGTAGCAGCCTTTGCTAAGGTGCTGACCATTAGGGAGGGTTATGGTCCGCTCCGCTGCTGTAACTGTCGCGGGCTGTTGGTTTCTCTACTTTCCTTTGTAAAGGCTTCGTAGTGGACCCCTAGCCACTCACCTAGGAAGTGTTTAAGGGTCTAGCTAACCCGGGCAACATGGGGAACACGAGCTGTGGGTAAAGTGTACAACCTCTGCAGAGTTAAAACTGATCGATCAGCCGTGCTCACGGTCAAGAGCAGCTTGGACCCTCACATGATAATCAAACTTAAAGATGGATGTAAATCGTGGATCTTGTGGGTCTTTGGGCTTGGGATGTCTTTTAAAGCTTAAGTGGGTTGGTATAAACTTACATCTAGTAACTAGGTGCTGTTAACTAAAATTTGACCAACTTATAAAATGCTAACCGCTGTAAACCATAGCCTATCCTTGGTAGCCTTGCATGTTTCCCCCACTTGCTGAGCTCCAACCATAAGAGTGCTCACCCTTGCTTACCGCTGTTCAGAGGAGAACATCGGTGAGGAGTACTGGAGCGACTTTGAGGAGTTCTAAGGCATGCGGATCCCCCAGTCATGTGCCTGTGGAAGATGAAGCTGAAGTTGCTCGTTTAGTTATCGTTTGTTTTATTGGACCTTCGTGTCCACTGCCTGAGTGTAATAATGAATATTGTATCGGTTAAACTCCTGTACGTTTTGATTACAGTTATGGTATTACACTCTTTTGTCTATCGTATGTGTGTAATCTGATCCTGGCGCACATATGAGATGCATTCGGTTTTCCTTGTAAAATCGGGTGTGACACATACCGAGTCCTACATAGATACAACAGGTTGCCTTGTCAAACAAGTTCCCAATTGGGACTATATAAACATGCAACCGTGGACAACCAAGATAGACATCCACGTTCTCCAATTTTACATGGTATCAGAGCACCTTCTTCCACAAAACATCCATAAACTCGTCGAGTTCCATGTCTGATACTTCCTCCAGCGCTGCGATGGCATCTTCCTCTGCGACGACACCGCTTGGGAAAGTGTCCGAGAAGTTAACTCGTGACAACTATCTACTCTGGAGGGCTCAATTCCTCCCGGTTGTTCGTGGCGCTCAACTCATGGGGTATCTAGATGGATCTACCCCTGAACCAGCGAAGACTCTGGAGGTGATCAAGGCAGATAAGACAAAGGAAGTCGTCCCCAACTCCGAGTATGCAACATGGGTTGCTAAGGATCAACAGGTACTGAGTTATTTGTTGAATTCCCTCACCAAAGATGCTCTTGCACCGGTAGCTACAGCAACGAAGTCCGCAGAAGCCTGGGCAACGCTAGAAGAGATGTTCTCGGCGCACTCGAAAGCACGTGCTGCAAATCTCCGGATGCAACTCGCTACCCTCAAGAAGGGCAGCATGTCTACCTCGACCTACTACAATAAGATGTGTTCTATCAGAGATGAGCTCTCAAATATTGGTAAGATCATAGATGACGATGAGATGATCAACTACATTGTGAATGGCCTTGATTTTGAGTACAATTCGCTTGTATCATCTGTGCTTGGTCGTGTTGGATCCATGTCTATGAGTGATCTGTACTCTCAGCTATTAGCATATGATATGCGTATGGAGATGTTTCAGGATGGTGGCCATCACTAATCTTCAGCCAACTCTGCTACTCGTGGCCGTGGTAACTACCGTGGCCGAGGTTCCTCAAATCGGGGACGTGGTCAAGGAGGTCGAGGAGGACAGAATAGGAACCAAAACAGCAATGCTGGGTTCAATATGCAGAAGCAAGGAGGACGCAACAATAGAGTTGTGTGTCAGATCTGCAAGAAGGCGGGTCATGAAGCTGCAAGATGCTGGTACAGGTATGATGAGGATGATGATGATCAGCCAAGCAACAAGATGGCAGGAACAGCTGCAACACGCTATGGCTATGACTCCAATTGGTATGTGGACAGTGGCGCTTCAGATCATGTGACAGGAGAACTTGAGAAGCTAACTGTTCGAGACAAGTATCCTGGACGTGATCAAGTTCATACCGCCAATGGGACAGGTATGAGTATTAGTAATATTGGTCACACAGTTTTACATACCCCAAATAAAGATCTTCATCTAAAGAATATTCTTCATGTTCCTAGTGCTAGCAAAAATCTTGTTTCCGTTCATAAGTCTCTGGCAATAATGCTTTCATTGAGTTTCATCCAAACTTTTTCCTTGTAAAGGATCAGGAAACAAAGAAAACCCTTCATCGAGGTAGATGTCGAGGAGGCCTTTACCCTCTTGGGTTGAATTCTCAGAAAGGAAGCCCCAATAAACAAGCTTTTGGTGTCAGCAAACCTTCTACTTCCAAGTGGCATAGTAGATTAGGTCATACGGCTCTTCCAATTGTGGCAAGAGTCCTTAGTTCAAATAATCTTCCTTGTGCTAGCATTAGTGATAAAGAATTAGATTCGGTGTGTGATTCCTGTCAAATGGCTAAGAGCCATCAGTTACCTTATCTAAATCAAATAGTATATCTAAAACTCCTCTTGATTTAATTTTCTCTGATGTGTGGGGGCCTGCTCCTATTTCTTCTGGTAGAAACACATATTATGTGAGTTTCATCGATGACTTCAGCAAATATACATGGATCTATCTTCTGCGAAATAAGTCTGATGTTTTTCGTGTTTTCCATGATTTTCAGAATCTTGTAGAACGTCAATTCAATAAGAAAATCCTAGCCATACAATCTGATTGGGGTGGAGAGTATGAAAAATAAAACTCTTTCTTCCAAAAAGTTGGCATTGCTCATTATGTATCTTGCCCTCATGCTCACCAACAAAACGGTGATGCAGAAAGGAAGCATCGTCATATTGTTGAAGTTGGGCTTGCTCTCCTAGCTCATGCTTCCATGCCTCTTAAATATTGGGATCAAGCTTTCCTCACAGCCACACATCTCATAAATCGTTTGCCTAGCAAGGTTATTGAATATGACACTCCTTTTCATAGGTTACACAAAGAGAAACCCAACTATAATTCTCTAAGAATTTTTGGTTGCGCTTGTTGGCCCAACCTAAGACCTTACAATTCTCGAAAACTTGCTTTCCGCTCTACTCAGTGTGTCTTTCTTGGATATAGCTCTATGCACAAAGGTTTTAAGTGCCTTGATCCCTCCACTGGTCATATCTACATCTCTAGAGATGTTGTGTTTGATGAAAATTTGTTTCCCTTTGCAAACCTTCGTTCAAATGCTGATGCTCTTCTTCGCAAAGAAATTGTTCTCTTGCCTGCTCATTTGTTAAATCCGGGGGATGTAAATTGTTCTGACTCTCTTGTTACTAATACTCCTGACCCTTCAGATAATGTTGATGAGTTGCAGGGTTTAACAGGTGAAAATTCAGACAACAGTGAGCAGTTGATTGATGAAATTCCTGTGTATATGAACAACAATGACACAGAAGATCCAGGCGTGTCTTCCCAAGCTGATACACCTGCGCCGGCAGCCGTCACTGATCCAAATGCTGATCTACATGCAGGCGTTGCAGGTGCGTCCTCTTCCGCAGGGCTTGGAGCCTCTTCTGCTGCGACGCGTGGGGGGACAGCACACCAGCTGTGCGCCGGCAGGAGACAACCATGGCTGGATCTTCTATGGTTGTTGGATCTGGTGAAAATATTGCATCTTCATCTCCTGATGTGCCGCCCAGTCCACCAAAACGTACACGTCTTCAGCATGGGATTTCAAAACCAAAGCAATATACAGACGGTACAATACGGTATGGACTGTTTTCTGCTGCTGGTGAACCTGATAATTTAGAAGAAGCAATCAAGGATCCGAAGTGGTTGCAAGCAATGCAAGAAGAGTACAATGCCCTTCTTCGAAATAAAACATGGCATCTTGTTGAAGGCTGCAAAGGCAAAAATGTGATAGATTGCAAGTGGGTGTTCAAAGTTAAGAGAAAATCTGATGGCACTATTGACAGGTATAAGGCTCGTTTGGTTGCAAAAGGTTATAAGCAACGGTTTGGCATTAATTATGAGGACACATTTAGTCCTATTGTCAAGATTGCAACTGTTAGAACAGTGTTATCTGTAGCTGTTACAAGGGGATGGTGCCTGAGACAATTGGATGTTCAGAATGCGTTCTTGCACGGTGTTCTAGAAGAAGAGGTTTATATGAAACAACCACCTGGGTTTGAGGATGTCAATGCTCCAAACTTGATTTGTCATCTTGACAAGGCTATCTATGGTTTGAAACAAGCCCCAAGAGCTTGGTATGCAAGTTTGAGCTCTAAATTGATTAGTCTTGGTTTTACTTCCTCAAGATCAGACAATTCTCTGTTCATTTATCAAAAATCAGGAATTGTTATATATATGCTTATCTATGTTGATGATATAATTGTTACAAGTTCTTCAGAAGAAGTGGTCAAAGCTTTACTTTCAGATTTGAGGAGAGATTTTGCTCTCAAGGATCTTGGAGATCTGCATTATTTCTTAGGAATAGAGGTTAACCGAGAGAAAGGTAATTTACTCTTGTCTCAAGAGAAATATGCACGAGAAATTCTTGCTCGTGTTGGAATGTTACAGTGTAAGCCATCATCAACACCATTGTCAACAACTGAGAAGCTCTCAAGATTTGAAGGAGATCCGCTTGGACCTGAAGATAGTACTCGCTATAGAAGCATTGTTGGTGCCCTGCAATATTTGACACTTACCAGACCAGATTTGGCTTTCTCGGTGAATAAGGTATGTCAGTACCTACATAAGCCAACTACTGTTCACTGGATGGCAGTGAAACGCATTTTGAGATATGTAAAATATACCATCAATCTTGGTCTTAGATTCTTTAAGACAAGTTCAAATACATTAAGTGCTTTCTCTGATGCTGATTGGGCTGGTAATGTTGATGATAGAAAGTCGACTGGTGGGTTTGCTATATTTTTTGGCTCTAATCTAGTTTCTTGGAGTGCTCGAAAGCAAGCTACTGTGTCGAGGTCTAGTACGGAGGCTGAGTACAAGTCAATGGCAAATGCAACAGCAGAAGTGATTTGGCTTGAATCGTTGCTAAAAGAGCTCGGAATTTATTTAAAGCAGCCACCAATTATATGGTGTGACAATTTGGGAGCTACCTATCTTTCAGCAAATCCTGTGTTTCATGCAAGAGCAAAGCATATAGAAATTTATTTTCATTTTGTAAGAGAAAGGGTCACCAACAAGCAGTTACAGGTTCGGTTGATTTCTACTAAGGATCAAATTGCAGACGGTTTTACCAAGGCGTTCTCAGTTGGGAAACTTGAAGACTTTAAGATCAATCTAAACCTTCAACAGAAGAGAAGTTCAGATTGAGGGAGGCTGTTAGAATTAGAGATCTTTTACAGCGCACAATACGACCTTGTATTACCGGTTGCAAAGGACTCGTATGTAATAGAGAAGGATTTATATGAAAAGATCGGACGGTTGAGATTAATTATGTACTACCGGTTTTTTAAGCTATAGTACGGTAGTATTCACAGATCGTATAGGTAGTATAAGGGTATTATTGGAATAAAAAAATTGACATTGTGGTAATACGACATCTTTTATGTAACTTTATATGGTAACATCGTCATTTCGTGTCTGAACTCCCATTCCCGGACCACTCGTATTGGCGGCGCGTGAGCGGTGGGCGGCGGCGACGGACGCATTCCCTGGCCCCCGCGTCGACGCCGGCATCGGCAATGAAGCCCGGTCCCGTATTGAATCGGCATCGGCATCGGAGGCGGCCAGGACTGCCGTGCTGAGGGGGCGGCGGCTGCACGGTGACGGCCACGAGCCCACGACACCCAGATCGGCGCCGGCGTACGTGGTCGTCTTCGTCAAGCCTCGGCGCCTGCGGCAGCCATGACTTCACCTGTTATCTTCATCCCGTATCGGCGCAGCTAGTTCCTGGCCAGCAATCGTCGCATCTAAAAAGCTAGACGCATTTGATCAGTTGGTGCATGCGCGTGTGCGGCGAGTGGCGAGGAAGGCATGGAATTAAGCAGACTCCGATTTTGTGATCAGTGCTATACTCAAAATCACGAACTTGGAATTGAATGAATGAACTTTCTCTCGCACCTGCACTAGTGGCGGTAGTCGACGCACAGCTGCCGGGGCAGCAACACACACCAGCACGTTTATTGACTCATTTGTTTGCACTGAGTTATCAAGTTATAATCAAATTCAGAGCAGAAAAAAAGAATATGACATAAAGAAACAGTTCAGGATAGAAGATGTAATTCCGAGTTACAGATACTATCATACTGAGATACAATTAGGACTTAGCACAGGATCAATAATGCCAACAGTTTAACTGCTTCGGTCACGGTTACCAGAAAACCAAGATCCAAAATGACGGTGTAGTTCGTGATACATGAGAATTAGAGCTTTCACACACTGAAGCTTCATTTGGACAAGGAAATTCAGAGATAAAAAATGAACTGACGCCCCTAGTGTATCCTTCCTAGAGTTCACCATCCAAGAGCTCCTCGTGGGTCTTGTAAACACCCTGCAGGTTAACAGTGAAGTTGCCTCCGAGCGGCCGAACCTGAAAATCATAACAATCAAATTGCAAAAATAAATATAGCAGAATAAATAGCCTGGAGAACACATAATAAATACAGCTAAGGACAAATATCATTGCTCTGTATGGCGAGCAAATATGATCATTGGACAGTGACGATGGACTTAATTCTACAGAAGGTAGCTAATACTGCCACTGACAGTGTAAATAAAACAGCACTAAATCCAGACTTGTTGGGTGTCAACACATAGTAGTACAAAGTTGAACACAAACAAGCACATTCATGTCAGACAGGCTTGACAATATTCAAAAATCAGGCACCGACAAAAAGTATAAATCTTTACAGCAAGTATTCTGAGAATCTTCCCCATGAAAGTTTCTCTTGCAATCCTGTACATATTCCCTTTTTTGAAATGAATTGCTGTGGGGATCTCCTCCACGGTTTACTTTCAAAAAAAATGTATTCTGAGAATCTTAAGAGGGAAATGTCCCCTCAGCTTATCCTAATCAAATCATGAAGCTAAAGTATCTGACCCATCTGAATGTTCCAGCGCAGGGCCACTTGTGCAGGCATTTTCCCAAGTTTCTAAGCTGTTGAGATGATTACTGGCTCTTTAAGGACATTACCGTTCATCCAAGTTGTACCAGGTGAACCTAGTGGAGAGTAAGCCTGCAAACACATACAAAATAAATAAATTAACAAGAATAAACTATTTCACAAATGCATAGAGATAAAGAAATGCAAGGTAATCAGATTAAAATACATAAGGCAATCAGACTTACTGTAAGATGAAACCCAATTATTTACAAGGAGGACAACAAAAGAAGTCTTAAATCATGCACAGAGATAAAGAAATGCAAGGTAATCAGATTAAAATACATAAGGCAATCAGACTTACTGTAAGATGAAATCCAATTATTTACAAGGAGGGCAACAAAAGAAGTCTTAAACCATTCATACAGATCAAGGAGATCTCTGTCATTATACATTTATCAACAACAAACTCAAATGAAAGAACTATATCAAATTGGGGCTGTTTCCATGAAAAAAAAACGATAAAGCCTGATTTTTTGTTTCAGCATTCTCCATATGGGTACAAAACATGGAAACGAAACCACATCAGAAACATGACCGTGGCCTAACATACTTTGCAGTGCTACATGCTAAGCTGGAGCCTACAGATGAAGTATTTGCCTGCTTGTCGCGCAGGTTGGTTTGCCCGTTTGTAAGCGCCTCCTCGATGGCGATCAGCTCCCTAGGCTGCAGGGAGTTCAGATCCTTGCCTTTCAGATGCCTGCACCGCATCACCACAAATCACAACATGAACTGAGAAAAGAAATCGGAACCAAATCTTGAACAGAAACAAACCTGAGCTCAATCTGCATGAAGTGAGGTGTCCCGGTGCCGGCAGCGCGAGGAATGGAGGGCGGATGCCCGGGGGCGTCGGCGGCGGGGCCTGGCCGCTGCTCTGGCGCGCTCGCCGGCTTCCGCCTGCGCACGCAGCTGCCGGTGGCCGCTGGCCGGTGCCCGGTGAACGGGGCCGTGGAGGTCGGGGATCCCACTATTGGGGAGTCAGGGGGGACACGCCATGGAATGGAGGGACGTGCCCTAGCGGCGGCGGCGGCACCGGGAATCTCACGGGTGAAGAGGGGGCACGGGTGAATGGGAGCGGGCAAAATTTTCCCAAATAATATTCATCGAGCAAATTACTATTTTGCCCATAGCAAAAAATCGAAAAAAACCGATAATACTACCGTACTACCGTTTGGTCTTATTGTGCGCTGTAAAAGACCTCTAGAATTATATATGTACATGATGTATACCTGGTTGTAATCATCAAGGACTCGGTATAGTTAGAGATAGAACTATATTCCTTGTATAATCAGTTAGCATACCGAGTCCTACATAGATACAACAGGTTGCCTTGTCAAACAAGTTCCCAATTGGGACTATATAAACATGCAACCGTGGACAGCCAAGATAGGCATCCACGTTCTCCAATTTTACACGCGGCCGTGCTCTGCGCGTGCGCCGCCGCCGGCGACCGCTGCGACCATCTCGACTGCCACGGCGACCCTTTCCTCGTCGTCTTCGTGGGCGGAGCTGACCGTGGCAAAGCATTCTCTTGCGTCTACTCATCGGAGACTGATGCGTGGAGCGAGCCCATCCATGCTCAGGGATCATATTCCTTTGAGTTGGGGAACAGTGTCCTTCTTGGGAGTGCACTCTACTTCAAAACCTCCAAGAGTGGAGTCCTCAGGTATGATTCGCCTACCATCAGCTAAAGGCGCCCAGACGCAACGCACTGTGCTCATGGCTACGGAGGATGGAAGGTTGGGGTTCGCCATGGTGCATGAGCTCAAGAACAGGCTCGACCTGTGGTCAAGGGAGCCCGATGAAGGTAGATGGGCACAAGACAGAGTTGTTGGGCTTGATAGGCATACGCTCAAGATTGGTGCTGCATCAGAAGCTCAGGTTGCTGGGTTTGCGGACAATGGAGCTGGGGGAGTTGTTTTCATAAGGACAGGTGACGGCTTTTTCACCATCGATCTGAAGTCTGGGAAGTGCAAGAAGGTAGGGGCGAGCGTTGGCTTCGGTCACTTCGTTGTTCCCTACGTCAGCTTCTGCACTCCAGGTACATATGTTTGATCATTTTTTTCTTATTTCCACATCGAGTTGATCTTCATCTCTTAGTAATGATGTTGGTATGTTTTCATTTGCTGGATTTTGGTTAGACATTAGCGTCAATTTGATGGCTCTTTGCATGATTTGTGAAAAGCAAATGCTCATTGCTGCCGTCGATCCTTCATGTTAAATAGTTGTTTTTTGCAGCTCTAGATAGGAGCAGAGATGACCAACTGTAAGCTGGTGCTTCAAGTGTATGAGAACGAAGCTCAAACTGTATTAATTTGCTGCTGCACTATACTACTTCTGCAAGTCAAATGCTTCAAGGATTGTTGCTGGTGTCAGGAATATAGCTACTAGTCTCTGTTAGCTCTACAGCTAAAGTTTATTTTGTTACTGTCAATTTTTCTTGGATGGTAAAGCAGAATTGTGGTTGGGAATCTGAGCTTGCTATCAAACATTCAAACCATGAGAATTATGCGATTCCTCATGTGTGAACGTATGACATGAAATTTAAATGCTGCAATTTTATCATAATATTTTACTCTGTTATTTTTATTTCAACATGTTGATAATTGGTATCAGGTTGATAAATATTATGTATTTTCTCGTCGAACTTTTTCTCACTTTTAGCATGGAACTGTGAGAAAATTTGCTTAACCCCAGTTTTATACTCAGTTTAGTTTCATCATGGTTCAGAAGTCAGATGTTGCTCTTAAAGACTTTGTGAAGTCAAGTTCACCAGATTTTGAGGTTATCCTTTCCGACAGCAGTAGATTTTCAGCAAGATCTTCAACAATCTGTATGGTTCGTGTGTGGTCTGGAAAAGAAGATGCTATCCTACTTTTCAGCCAAACATTAAACAACTGTTATGATGTATATGCTGAAGCATTATGAATTCAGACAGTAGATAAATATGGTTTATCTTGAGCAAATCTCCAATGAACATATCAAGCTGTTGAGAATACTAGCATATCTTGCTGTATCTGCAGCCGAAAAATTGATGCCCAGACTCCTGAGTCACTGAGGAAGCAGGAAAACAAGAATACATGCTTACTCGGCAAAGGGAAAGAGCTGAAACAAAATCTTCAAACTGAATATGAATACTGAGATTTAACATTCTCATGATATTACCGCAAAAAAAAATTCTCAAGATGTTACTGAAGCCGACTATATGGATTCGCTGTTCATAATAAATTAAGAAGATCCTTTAATTAGTTTCAAGTGTGCCAGCCAAGCATGAACTGAACTGTAACCAAATCTCATGCTACAATCATGGGCGATTCTCTAACTAAACAGACTGAATGACCCTGAAAACTTACTGATCTATCACTGTAATCTTCTCAATCGAAAATAATCATACCAATCGACCATGATTGAAAGAGAACACTTGAAGCATTGGCTCTGCAAAATGCAGACAGAGTCAGCAGAGCATTGCTGATCACTGCATCCAGCTGCTTGTTGCTTACACCAGTATGCTCCGAAAATAGAGATTGTATGATTAAAAGTAACGAACATCCGACAACTGAAAATTATGTGTAAATGATATATAAAAGATCTCAGATATGATTTACCTTGAACTTCAAAAGATGGAGATGTTCATATATATGTGCCGTGAGTGATGAATAGAAAAAGGAAAGAAGAGGTGTTCAATTTGGGCTGCTCGACCCCGGTAATTGGGCCGGCCCATAGGAGCTCGAACCGCAGGCCCCACTTGGCAGTGACACGCCTCCGTCGAGCTGGTTGAACCAGACCACGGACGGAAGCGAGCCGCCGCACCTTTCCCCTTCCGGGCATTCCCCAACCAAGCCAAACCAAACCCTAGCTCCACTCCGGCGACGAGGCGGCATGGCGGCGCCGGCGGCGTGGTTGATGGACGAGATCGTGGAGGAGATCCTCCTCCGCTTCCCGCCCGATGACCCAGCGCGGCTCCTCGATGCCGCCCTCGTATGCAAGCGCTGGTGCCGCCTCGTCACCGGCGGCGGCTTCCGCCGCCGATTCCGCGACCACCACCGCACGCCGCCACTGCTGGGCTTCCTGGGCCACATCCCCGGGTCCAACTCTCGCGGTTCCCGCTTCTTCCCCACTTCATCCTTCCGCCCGCCCCGCGCCGACCACACCGGCTGGTATGTGCTCAACTCAGGCCATGGCCGAGTCGTCTTCTGCAACGCTCCGTTCGCCAATAATCGCCTGTACAAGCGCCTCCTAGTCTGGGACCCTATCACGGAGGAGCGGCGGGCACTGCCCGCGTTAGCCTAGTACCCGCGACCGACTTGGAACGCTGTAGTGCTCTGCGCCGCGGGCGGCGGCTGCAACCACCTCGACTGCCACCGCCGCCCCTTCCTCGTGGTTTTTGTGGGGAACCTCTTCGGCGCAATCTCTGCCACTGTCTACTCATCAGCGACCGGTGCTTGGAGTGAGCCGGCATTTATGCAGGAACCATATGGCTCTTCTTTCTATCTGTGGGACAGAAGAACCCAAGCCATTGTAGGGAATGCACTGTACCTCAGGTTTGGGATGACCAAACTCCTCAAGTATGATTTGACCTCAGGGAAAATGTCTGTGATTAGCCTACCGGCTGAATGCTATCATCAGCACATTAAGCTCATGGTTATGGAGGATGGCAGGCTCGGATATGCCACTGTGCATGAGTTCAGGCTCTGCCTGTGGTCCATGCAGGATGGCCCAAATGGAAATGCAACATGGGCACAATGCCGGATTGTTGAACTTCGGTCTCTGCTTCCGCCCTGCTTATATCCTATCGCAGCCGCACCTGTTGTTGTTGACATTGCAGATGGTACTGGAGTCATTTTCATGAGGATTCATAATTATGGTTTTTTAAGTCTTGATCTAAAATCTGAAAGGATCAAGAAGCTGGGAGATGGCCATGACTTTGATGACAGTGTTGATTTAATTGTTCCCTTCACGAGCTTCTGCACTCCAGGTACAATTTTACTTATTTCTGATTTCCAGTGCTCACTGCTCTGTAATCATTACAGCTTTAGTTAGTCATAGGAAAACATTGGCTGGGGTGTATATGTTCCAGAGCAATGAGTTTATCAAAATGGCTACCGGAGTCAGCTAAATGTCCATGTGTTTCTTTCCTTTTTCTTTTTTTTGGCGGGGAGCTAGATATCCATGTGTTAAGCAGAGAAATTATTGTTTTATTAAGTGGTCCTCTTTGGAATTAGTTATATACTTATATGCATGCATGTGTTTAGGCTAATTCAAGAATTTATCCAGCTGGACCTTAAAGTTGTTATCTAAATGGCGCACCTGAGATGTTAGCCTCATTCTTATGAACCCTAGCTCAACCCTTTATGTTCCTCAGATGTGGTCTGGTTGTGCCACACTTTATTAACTTTGAAACATGGATGATATCAATGCTGAACATAGCAGGTGTTAGTCAGGGCTTTGGAGTGGAATCTATTTTCTCTTTTCTTTTTTGGTGCAAGTATGATTGTTTCCTGTTAGGCAGTGGAGTGCTAAACAAAAATAATTTTTTCATAGACCATTGAGTTGTACTCTATCCTCCCCTATGGATTCTGTGCAAGTTTGGCTGTTTTATGTTAAATGGGGGCTGTTGATAATAACTTAGTGCTATCAGGTCTGTGTTCGCAGCAACTTATTGGCTGCTTTGGTTGCTGTGTAACAAATGTTCACCTAAGGCAAATCGGTTGAAAATAAGTTTTTGTTACTTTTTATATGTTTTTCTTTTTATTTGTTACTTTTACTTATTTCTGATTTCTAGTGCTCACTGCCCTGAATCGGTGCTGCTTTAGTTAGTAACAGTAAAATATTGGCAAGGGCATATGTGTTCCAGACCAATGAGTTTATCAAAGTGGTTACTGGAATTAGCTAGATATCCATGTGTTAGGCAGAGAGATTTATTGTTTTGTTAAGTAGCCTTCCTTGGAATTAGTTACGCATGCATGTATTCAGATACATTTAGGCTAATTCAAGAATCTATCCAGCTAGACCTTAAAGTCATTACCTACATGGCACACCTAAGATGTTAGCCTCATTCTTATGAACCCTCTATGTTCCTTAGATGTGGTCTGGCTGTGCCACCTTAAGAACTTTGAAATATGGATGATATCAATGTGACAATGTTGAACGTAGCAGGTGTTTGTCAGGACTGTTGGGTGAAAACTATTTTCTCTTTTATTTTTGGTGCAAGTATGACTTTTCTGTTAGCCAGTGGAGTGCTAAACAAAAATAATTTTTCCGTGAACCATTGAGTTGTAGTCTGTCTTCCCCTATAAATTCTGTTAACTGGTGGGGCTGTGGATAATAACTTTAGTACTGTTGGGTCAGCATTCACAGCAACTTGTTGGTTGCTTTGGTTGCCGAGTAACAAATGTTCACCTAGGCAAATCGGTTGCTCAATTAGTTCTTTTAATATGTTTTGATATGTATTTCTGCAGAACTGGGAGCAGCTCATCTGTGATTGACCTGGGGCTGGTGCCTCAAGTGCATGAAGAAAAACTCATGTTGGCCCTCTCCAGTCGAAATTACTTGTGCTGTTGTAGCCCAATTGCTCTGTCCGGTTCAGCTTCCTGTGGATTGGAATTTGGTCAGGATAGTGCTGAAACTTATTTACAGAACTGCACCACGTGGCAGTAATTTTTCCCCTTGCACTTTGAGCATGTCATATTGGTAGTATGGTACTATGGATAACGGAAGCTACGCAAGTGTGTATGGAATGATGTGGGCAGTTATCTCTACAGCTTTATATACACTGTCTCTCCCTCGCTCTCCCTCTCCCTCTCTCTAGTTTTTTTTATTTCCAAAAATAAATGTCGGATCCAAGAAATCTCAAAAGTACACATCCACCGCCGTTTGAAACGGCGGCAGCTGACAGTGACAACCGCAGCTGACAATGGCGGTTACAAGTCCTGCCGTTGTTTCAAACGGCGGTTGCCACGTGGCACGTATGCCTGTAAAGAACCACCTTTTTAAACGGCGGTTGGATCAACCGCTATTTAAAAATGCGGTTGCAGGCCCATATACGGCGGTTGGAGGCTGAGACGTGGCGGGTGAGGGAGGAACCCAGCCGCCTTTTCAAACGGCGGCTGGATATACCAACCGCCATTTTGAAGGGCGGTTTTTTTTAAAAAAATAGAGCTTTTTTTAAAAAAAACAGAGCAAATTACATGGCACATACATACGGCGCTGGTTGCACCGGTACTAATCCTAATATGCCTTTAGGGAATTTAAAAAATGATTACAACAAGACAACTAGCCTATTGGTAGGAGAACTGCCCAGACAACATAGATTCGCCGAAGTGCTGGGAGGGCATGTAGTACGCGTACCCAGGTGGTGGTGGAGGTGGAGAAGGTGGTGAGCATGGAGATGTTGGTGGAGTGTTGTCCTTCTCGTAGCATGGACAGCAGCAGAACGCGTCCTCACAACCGGTGTTCGTTTGAACACAATAGGTCCCGTCACGGGGCTGTCATCTTCCCTAGATGGTGGATCTAGACGAGCCAGTGACTCTCCGAGCTCCTGCTTGAGGTTGTAGATGATGACGTCCTCGAGGTAGTTGATGTACTTTTACTTTTGGTATGGCTTGATAGCTGGAGGGTCCACCCATTGCACGAAAGTACAGGAATTTGGTTGCTGAGAGTATTGCGGAAAGGGAGACTATGTGAGCGAACCAAAAGAAGATGATGGACCAAAGTCATGTAGCTTTGCTTACCCAAGCATACGGGCAGTGCCAGAAGCGACGGCCGGAGTTGTTCCATCCCTGGTAAACTTGCATCACGCAAAACTCACCATGTGCACACCTTGGCCAGTTCACCGGTTGATTGGGTGCGTAGCTTCTAACATCACGCATGGATTTGAAATCTCTCTTATCTAGGACTGGAAAATTGCCTTTGAAGTCTAGGTCTTGCTCAGTCCACACTCCAGGACCGACAGACTCATCGTCCCCACTCCAGGAAGACATTGATGCTTGCTGTGAAGAGACATGAGATAATAGAACGGTGATATATATGTAGGCAATGAAGAAGCCTGGGTGGTGGGCCATTCGATCCGTGGGAAGAGAAGCGAGCAGTGACTCAGAGAAAACACACTCTAGAACCCTAGACGATCCGGTGGGTAAAGGAACTACGTAGTGACAGAGAGAAAACACACCCTACATCATTCCGAGGAAACAAACATTAATGCAGCTGAATTCAAGTTCTTAAGGATACAGACCTGAAGATCTTGAAGGTGCTGCACTTGACGAACTTGGTGCATTGCAAGCATAATGTGCAGAAGGGCATCTCTTGTAGTTGTGCCCGGTGTTGTTACACTTTGAGTAGAATTGCACTGCGGCACCAGCTTCTGATTCATCCATGTTGTTCCTAATTCTCTTCTTCCGTCTCCCAACACCTTGGCACCTTTGAAAGGACCTTGTGATGCCTAGAGGAGAGGGGGTGAATATGATCACTGCAAATTTCTGAAACAAATGCAGCTATTAAATGACTGGTCCGTACTACTGACGCTGTGTCGGAACTACCGAGGGGGGCGGTACTTCCGGCACAGGGGCGGTACTACCGACCTGACAGAGGAGACTAAAACGAAATTTGAAATGCAAAGCGATTTTAGCAATTCTACTTGAATCAAAAGTTGAGTTTAGATGCTAGGAACCTCCTACAACCAAAGATATAGATAGGAACGCAACAAATATATAGATCAGGCTCAAACAAGCTTCTAGGGTTAGCAAATTGCAAAGAATTCAAACAAGCAAAAGACAAGGGGTTTAATCCGAAGCTCACTTCCACCAAGGAAGTTACGTCTCCGTTGAGGATCCCACAAAGGGAGGGCTATCACCAAGAGCCTCTTGCCTCACCCAATCCCCATAAAGGAAGATTGGTGCTCACTAAGAATTCTCCACAAAGGAGAGGGGAAATACAAACGATCCCGGGTGCTCCACACAAAGAGGGCACTCAACTAGCGATGCCTAACCGTCTAGAAGCAACCTTCAAGAGTAACAAACGCGAATCGATGCCCGGAGATGCTTCAAGTGCTCTTGAGATGAAGGAGATGGAAGGGGCACTCAAAGCTTCTCAATCTCACACCTTGAATCAATGCCTCACTCAAGCCCTAGCTCAAAGGAATCAAAGCTTAGCTCTAGGAGGGAGAGGAGGAGAGGAGTGGACGCTCTTCGGTGTGTTTGTCTCGTGGTTGGTTAGCAGCTAATGAAGGAGAGGTGTGGGGGTATAAATACCCCACCCCCAAAACTAGTCGTTACCTTGGATGCATACACTCGAAAAGGACAATCAGGCTTCACACAACATATTTCATATATCTTCGGAGAACTCTTGAGTACCCTGAACTCTCTTTGGTTAGTCAAGGTGGCTGTGACGCCCCAGGTTTTTAATTAACACTAATGACTAGTCAAATTGGTTGACTTTGGTCAAATCTTGGTCAACCTGGGTCATCACCTTGAAAACCTAGCCAACAACCACCCATGAGCACCTTGAGCAAGTCAACATCCTCTACCATGGTCAAAACCCTAGTCAAAGTGGTCAAACCCCTTGATGTACACACCTTATCCTAGAACTTTGGCCACGTTCTCCAACTTTTGTCTAAACACTCAAAAATCTGCCAATATAAAAGTTGTGCAGAATTTCTTGGGACACATTTCATCTTTAGAGTGGCATTTCAAATTTTGAGTGGAAAGGGTTCAAATTTGCAAGTCAAACCTCATTTTACTATTCACCTGAGCCATGATTTTCTTCAAGTTGGCATTCAAGTTTCTCTCTCATTTCAAATCCAAATTGAGTTCAGCTTGTGCCATAGTTTAGAGGGTTAACTCATCTACAAATGTCCTATCTACGGATTTTGAAGTTTGAATGCAAAATTTTAAACCACACACAGTCAAACCGAGCATCTTGGGCTGGCACTGTGGCAGAGCGCGCGCCGGCAAGACGTCACGCGCGCGTGGGCGCCACGCGTCGCCGTCGCGCCGCCGCCGTGCACCGCCGTACCAGGGCCCGGCCGGGGTCACTGTGCGCGCCCAGCGCTGGCGTCAGCCGCCCGCCCGCACCCCAAGTCGGCGCCTCGGCCGGGGGAGCCGCGCAGGCCACGTGGCGCGCAAGCGCGCCCGCCGTGCCGGACCCCGCCCCCCCGCTGCCGCGCACGCCCGCCGAGGAGAGGCCGTCGTGGCCACGGTATATTTGTCGGCATCCCTTAGCCGCGAAGCCTTCTACACCCCCATGCATGCCCCGGCTATAAATAGCCATCTCCGCCGCAGCTCGCGCGCACGCAAGCTCCGCCGGACGCCATTAGCGCCGCCGCGAGGCAACTCCGCTACCACCCGCTCCGGCCGTCGCTCCACCCCTCGAGCCTCACCCCTAGACCTCGCTCGAGCTTTCCCCATCACTTGTTGACATGCATTGCTACTCACCTCACCGGAATTCGCACCGAGGCGGGTGCTCCGCCGCGGCCACGCCACCGCCGCTCGCCGAAGCCGCCTCCGGTCACGCCACCACCGCCTATCAACCCAGGGTGAGCTCAATTGCACCCCTAGCCCATTTGTTGCCCACCTCCGGCCCACATCGCCGACGGCGACCTCACCCCGCCGCCGAGGGCACGGATGTGAATCTCCAGGGGTATATATGTGAAGCAAGGACTAGTTTGCAATGGTCTTTATCTTAGTTTTCTTACAGCTAGGTCCAACACCTTAGGAAAATCATAAAAATACAAACCCAATTTTGTTGGTTTAAGTGAGACTAGATCTACAACTTCTACAAAGCATGACCATACTTTTGACTTAGAGATTTTGAATGAAAATTCAAACTCAGTTTGGCACACTTTTGCTGTAGTTCAAAATTTAGAAAAGTTATGGAGTTGAATTTTAGATATGTTGCTAAATATGTCATTTGTAGGCTCTGGACAAAAATTTGCACAAAGTTATTGAACAGATCTTTTTATATGATTTACTTTGCATTTATGCTATTTCTTCCTTAATGATTTTTGTAGCAAAATGTAAATAGATTTTTGTGCTCAACTTGTGGCTATGCTCATGATATGACTAGATTCAACTTTCCTGCATTTACCATGATATTATCTCTATCAGAAGTATTTATTCTTGTTTTATGCTTAGATTTACATTTAAATGCCTAGTTCAAATTTTAAATTGGATCTTGATGTGTTTGTTAGTCTCCTAGGCTTGTTTTAGGTCAGAGATGTTGTAGGAGTGAGTTTGGTTGCAGAGATGCCTTATTTAATTATTTATGCATTTCTCATATTTTTGGTAGGTAGGAAATGTCATTTTTGATATAATGGTTTTATGGCTCATTTTAAATGTGTATCTTGGACCAGTGACTTTGTTTAGGTAATTAGGGCATGTAATGCACGTTCCCCTATTTTTATAATTTATTTTGTAATTAAAAGCTTGGAATTCATATAAACTTCATAATAGGTTTAATTGGGAAAAATCATCCTTGCTCCCTAAATGACTTTATTGAAATGTTGAGTGGCTTGTTAGGAGCTGAGGATCAACCCTCGCTGTTTTTGTGAAATTAAATGGCTTTATTTGCTTATTTATGTACACAGTCACTATCAAAAACATTAAATTAATAAACCTCTGCATGTCATGTCCTTAATGGAAAGAAATGTTAATTAAATGCTTGTCAAGTTGAATATGGCTAACAAGAGTTGGATGTGATAATTAAACTCTCACTCCACATAATAACCCTGCATATGCATCCCGTGTAGAACTCCCCGACGGTAACTACTCGTTCGTGTCGGAAGCCGAGGAAGGAGGAGCTGACGCGGAGCTGCAGTACGTGGAAGTGAACGAGGACACCGAGGAGCCCCAGGCTAACTTTGCTGACGAAGGCAAGCCCCGATGCATTAACCTAAGTGTTTTTGGAAATTTATGCAACTATCTATGGATGTTTGTGCATTTACGTTCAGGAGTTGAAATGAAACCCTAGATGCATGATCCCTAAGTACCTATGTCCTTTACTAGTATGCTAGGTCGATAGCTACCATGCTATAGGACCGTTACAAGTCGAGTGATGCTTGTCACTCGCGAGATTAGGTTCTTATGTTGGAATCATAAGATCTTTATAAATGGATTGCTCATGTGGTAAGAGCATGGGATGTGGGCTCTGGTCCAATGGCTTTCGTGGGTTAAGTGTTTGAAAGTACTAAGCACTTGTCGGGAATGGGACCGGTAAGCCTAGTACCTTAATGACGCGGTGAGGGATCTTACTATTACTCATCTTGGGATGTGTCTCACGGCTAGCTACCGGTAGACCTGAGCATTTTGCGGGCCGGGCCGGGCTCGGGCCGGGCCAAAAAAAATATTTGTTATTTCGGGCCGAGAAAATCCTGCCCATGAACGTCCCATTGGACGCATCGGGCCTCAATTTTCGGGCCGGGCTCGGGCCGGGCCCGGGCTTGGGCGGGCCGCCCGCGTATTTTATAGTGTAAAATAGATAAAAATAGCATTTCGGGCCGGCCTCGGGCCCAAAAAAATTTTCGCGGGCTTCAAGATCTCTGACCACGCCCGTCCAGTAAGGTTCGTGGGCGGGCCGGGCCCGGGCCGGGCCTGCGGGCCGGGTCGGGCCGGGCTGAAAATGCTCAGGTATAGCTACCGGTGGTGCATGGTGATTCTAGGTGCCTCGCGGGGTATGCCAGATAGCCTGTACTAAAGACTGTAAGATTCGATCCTGAGCTGAAGAGTTTTGGGAACCGCCTGGTGGTTGTCCAGTGTGAGGGCATCCTACCATGTGTTTAGGTTCACCTTGGAAGGTTTAAATCAATCGGTTGTCGGCCTCTCACCGTTATCTAAGACTACTTATCCAACTGGCCATGATATCCCAAATGATGGAACTTTGTGAATATGGATGTTTGATTAATTGAATTGCACAACCTATGCTTGCACTAGCTTGCTCATGTAGAAAAGAGTAATCAAGTAGAATCTGAGCTAAAATCTTGAAAGTAAGGACATACTCTTTGTTGCTTTTCAGCAAAAAGAACTCCACTAGCCGAAAAGCCTTTCATGTCTAGAGTTTGGTGATGTAGTTGTCACCGACGGGTAAGACTTGCTGAGTATTAATATACTCAGCCTTGCTGTAATTTGTTGATTTCAGGTAATGCTTTTAGTGATGTGTGGCCTGAAGAGATCCCGCCTGGCTGGGAGCTGGAGTGGGTGGAAGACGACGAGTGAAGGCATCATGGCAGGCCTCCTGTGATGCTCATCGCATCGCTTAGTTAATTTCCGCTGTTTTCGAACTCTGAACTTCATGATCATGTCAAGTACTTCGGTTTGTAATAATTAAACCCTTCGGGGCGGATTTGGATTTTAATCATGTGTTGTACTCTGGACTCACCTTCACGTGAGTTTTAATGCATATTTGTCGATCCTTTGTTGCTATGTAAGTGATTTCACCGGGCTCGACCCGGCAACTAATGACGGGATGATACTTTATTATTGCTTAATGACCAAAGTGGATTGGTTTAGGTGATAGTACGGTATTTTCCTGGGCGGGTTGTCACAGTGGCCCACCTCTTCACTACATCTTTCAGATGTTCTGTAGAGGGGTACAAGGCACCAACAGAAATCTCATTCTCCCTGTACTCCCAGGGCACATTGTCACCCTCATTGACAGAAAGTCGTGAGAAATCGTAGTTCTGCCAATCCCTTGGCACATCCTCATCATACTGATCATCCTCATCATCAGAGGACTCTGCTTCCAACCCACGTTGTTCATCTTCCAACTCCCCCACATACTGTCTTAGTACTTCCGGATTTTCTTCTCCCTCATCAACAACACCTCCTTCCACCTCATGAAATTCTCCTCCTGCACCACTCTCTGCAACCTCTGCACCACCCTCACCTCCATCCTCTTCACCACCCTCACCGCCATCCTCTTCACCACCCTCACCTACATCAAGACCACCTTCACCTTCTTCATTACCCTCGGGTTCCTGATTCACTTGGGTCTTCTGATAAACTTGGACAAGCAGAACCACCAGACAACCACTTTGACATGCATTCATGACGTAATTCCTCCAATTAGCAGTGCCTTCAAGTGGCATAAGCTCCCAGTACGACAGATAACTTCTGTTGAATAGTGCCATTACAAACAACCCATATTGCACTGAATCTAGTGAGAATGCTCTGTACAGCCAGGTGGTTATGGACTCCCAACTTCTTTGAGCGGCTTTTTTAACCTCTCTCGTGACTGTACTAAACAATGACAAATCAACACATTCTTCACCATACCTAATTTCTCCTGGCCATAATACAACTGGATACAGACAGTTTCTGACATGCTTGAGATAATGCCACTAACTAATCTAGTGATTGAAAACTACACTGCTTAGAATCTTAACTACACATGATATAGTGAATGAAAACTACAGTGGTTCGAATCTTAACTACACTAGATCTAGTGATTATAATCTACACTGGTTTGAATCTTAACTACACTAGTGATTCTAAACTACACTGCTTCGAATAAGACTATTAAGTCTAGTAAACCATAATCTACTAAATGTACTACACTGCACTACTTAAATCTAGTAAAACACAAATATACTCGTTTAGATCTATGAAAATGTACTTAAACAAAATTACAATAATTGCAAGTAAAGAGAGAGTGCAAATAGACTGAATACCTGAAATCAGAGATCCGGCAGAGCTTTGCTCGCTTCCTTCCTTCTCCTTCTCCTCTCAAGTCCCTCTTTTTTTTCTGACTTTTGTGACCCAGCCAGCCAGGGAAATTTCGGCCTTATTAGAGTATACCTGATCATGGGCTGCCCGACCTGATAAACCTGACCCGACCCGACCTGACTGTGCGACGGGTCGGGCGCGGGCCGAAATTTTCACCTAAACTCAGGAAGAAACCCGACCCGACCCGACCCGAAAATTATAACTAAAACCCGAAACCCGACCAAACCCGACCCGACCCACACGTGTGACGGGTCGGGCGCGGGCCATGAATTTCGACCCGACAACCCGGCCCGACCCATGATCAGGTATATATAACAAAGAGGTGTGAGCAAACCGCCTTTTCAAACGGCGCCTATGCCAACCGCCACTTCAAACGGCGGTTTCTCAGCTTGCAACCGCCGTTTGGAATGGCGGTTGGCGTAACCGCCCCGTCCAACAGCGGTTCCACTCTGGGACCCGCCGAACCAGCCTACGCGTCGGCCTTTACTGGCGGCAGATCTAACCGCCGTTTGAAACGGCGGCAGGACCATCATTGTCAGCAGCGGTTGTCAGCTGCCACCATTTCAAACGGCGGTGGATGTCTACTTTTGAAATTTTTTAGATCCGACATTTATTTTTGAAAATTCAAAAAAAACTTTAAAAAAATTCTAACATTTGAATAAAACAGATGGGCGGTCTCAGAGATATGGAAGGAAGAGGGGCATCCTATATGTCTTCCGGAAGGTAGATAAGCATGCAAACTTCCAGCCCATCAAAAGTCCATCTAAATGATGTTTTTTATTTTCCCACCAGCCCATTTAATAATTATTAAATTAAAAATGTTCCAACATTTTTCAAAAATGTTACAATATTTTTTCTTCAACGTTTCTAGTAATTTTTTGTCAATATTTTATAAATGCTCCAACATTTTTTTAGTCAACATTTTTCTGGAGGCTTCTTCCAACATTTTTCTGGAGGCTTCTTCCAACATTTTATAAATGTTCCAACATTTTTTTGGACAACATTTTTCTAGAGCCGTCTTCCAACATTTTAAAGAAATGTTCCAACATTTTTAAGAAATGTTGGTTTCGTCAACTATTTTTTGTCAACATTTTTAAAAATATTAGACAATATTTTTCTCCTTTTTAGACTTCTTCCAACATTTTTCAGAAATGTTACAACATTTTTATGAAATGTTGGTTTCGTCAACTATTTTTTCAACATTTTGCGAAATGTTGCAACATTTTTCAGCAATGTTGGATTTTTTACGGTTTCTACCTCCCGAGGCCGGCGAGCTTGCTCCGGCCGACGGCGGGCGCGGTCACGCGTGGAGGGCGGGCCGGCGGCGCACCAGGCGGCGCGCAGGGCGCGGTCGCACGGGGCCGGTGTCCGGTGAGCTCTAGCCGCGGCGGCCATGGAGGTCGGGCCCTGGACGCGGCGCTCGGGCACGCGGTGGCGCACGAGACGGCCGCGGCGGGGTCGGGGCGGCCGCGGCGGGCCACCGGGAGGCACGTGGCGGGGTCGGGGTGGCCGCGGCGGGCCACCGGGCACGGGGGCGCGGCGCGCGGGCGGGCACCGGGTGGCGGCGGCGCAGGGGAGGTGGAAGAAGATAATCTAGGGTTTGTAGTTGTTGGGCCAGTTGGGCTGTTATTTGGGCTCTTTGTGGGTTATAGTTGGTTAGGAAAAAACTTATAGGATTTCCGGAAGGAGCCCATACCGAAACTAACTATGGGCTCATTTTGTTCTCGAGCATTTTTGATGGATGTGTCAGGAAATGGCCCACAGCCCACCTAATTCGATCTACAAAGCCCATCTAGCAGAACCAGACTCGGTTTCCCCTAACCTTCGCAGTCGCAGCCATGGCGCCGCCGCCGCTGGTGCTCATGGACGAGCTCGTCGAGGAGTTCCTCCTCCGCCTCCCACCGGATGATCCCGCGAGCCTTGTCCGCGCCGCCCTCGTCTGCAAGCGATGGTGCCGCTTCATCTCCGGCCGCGGATTCCGCCGCCGATTCCGTGAGTTCCACCGCTCGCCACCATTGTTGGGCTTCCTCTGCAGTAGCTTAGTATTTAATCCCCGCTTCCGGTTCGTCCCCACATCTTCCTTTCGGCCGCCCAATGCCGAACGCCGTAACCTGCAATCAGTCCACTCAGGCCACGGCCGAGTCCTCCTCCGCCATAGGAACGGCGACTTTTTCCGGCCGGATCCCTTCGTCGTCTGGGATCCCATCACAGACGAGCAGCGGGAACTGCCCATGGGGCCGCTGACCCCACACCGGTCCTGGTGGACCTGGAACGCGGTCGTGCTCTGCGCGGCGACGACCGACGGTTGCAACCATCTCGACTGCTGTGGTGGTCCTTTCCTCGTCGTCTTCGTGGGAACTGACTATCACGGAACATTTTCCTGCATATACTCATCCAAGGCTGATATGTGGAGCAAGCCCATCTATGCTGATGGACCCTATTCCCGTTTTGAGTTGGGGAACAGTGTACTCCTTGGGACTGCGCTCTACTTCAAGACCTTCAAGAGCACACAAGTCCTCAAGTATGATTTGCTGACAGGGGAAATGTCTCTGATGCACCTACCAGCTAAAGGCACCCAACAGAATACTGTGCTCATGACTACGGAGGATGGAAGGCTAGGATTTGCCATTGTTCATAAGTCCAGGCTCTTCCTGTGGTCAAGGGAGCACGGTCCGGACGAAGGTGCAAGATGGGCACAGAACAAAGTCATTGAGCTTGGTACCCTACTCCCGGTTGATGCCCTCTCAACCAGACCTCGGGTTGCTGGCTTCTCTGAGAATGGTGCTGGATCAGTCATTTTCATATGGAGTAATGCTGGGTTTTTCTCCATTGATCTGATGTCTGTGAGGAGCAAGAAGGTAGCAGAGAGCCATCGCTTTAATCACACTGTTGTTCCCTATGTCAGCTTCCTAATTCCAGGTACATGTTTAATCAATTTTTTATTTTCCCCATCTGTAGAACAAGTTATACTTCATTTAGTGACATGAAAAATATGATTTACTGCATATGTGCTCAAGTGTGGTATTTGAGGTAATAACAGGATTACTTAATTCTGGTTTGATTCGATTTTCTTGTGGCTTAAGGATGCGTATGTAGAATCTTATTTACTGAACAAGTACTGCATTGTGGAAATTTTATTATCTTGTAGCATAGAAGGGCACATTCATTCAGTGTTTATGTATTTTCATAGTTTAAAAATTACCAGTGTTCAGTTCGGTTTTGTCAAACTTACTGAATTGATTGCCTGTTCTTGAAGAATACTAGTGCATTACGTTAGATCTGAAATGCTGGTATTGCTTGCATGTTGACATATGTTCCAGTTGTGTGGCTGATCACTTAACATGGCAACTGTAAGCCTTGAAAGCCACTTTTGAGGACACTAATCTCTAGAAGATTACGTGAATTTATGTCCTGTGGGTACTGGATTTCTCCAAGTACACCAGATTTGAGTCAATCTTCCCAATGACTTTGCACAAGTATATCTGTTAATTGGTAGATCTGAACTGCCTAATTTTTTACATGTCGACATATGTTCTTGAAGTGCTGCTTTTAATTGGTACATCTAGAAGTGCTGCTGATCACTTAACATGGCAAATCTAAGCACTGAAAGGAACCTCTGAGACATTCATCTCTACAGGATTAATTGTATCAATGACCCAGTGGATACTGAATTCACCAAGTACACCTGATTTAGCGCAAGCTTGGCTCCTCCATGATTTTGAGCTGATGTCTGAAAATTGGTTGAAATATGAATGATAAGATAGTGCGATTTAGTTTGTCATTAGCAAGAATTTGTTGGTTGCTGTGGTTGATGGGTAACAAATGTTCATTCAGGGTAGATCAATTACTCAATTAGCTGACATAAAGTTTCAAATTTGTATGATTCTACAGCACTGCAAGCGGCCTCTGTTGTCATGCAACAAAGTGCAGGTGCGTTTAGTGCATGAGTGTTCTCATAAAGAACTAAAGTTACTGTATGTCCAAAATCCTCCAAATCTAGAATTGCACGGTGGTTATCACGGAAGTCTTAAGTAGGGCTTGTGGTGGGATAATTCTTTGGAACCTGTGATATTCCCTAAGCTTATAGTAGCTGTAGCCGTAGAAAGCTTTCCTTCTTGTTAGTGTATATTCCTTCTACACTTCTCTTGGCTTATGCTGGTAATCTTAACAATATTTTACTCCATGCTTCTTGAACCTCTTCTTGCTATCAGAGCAGGAATGGAATGAATGCTGGTGCTCAGGAAAATGTGCATATGACATTTAAACCCTAAGATACGTTACTATAATTTAATTCTAGTTTGGTTCAAGATTCCCCTGCCTTAGTATTGGATGGATAATTATAAGCTTATTTTTTCAGCTTAACTGACGCTGTTGTGGAAGTTCTGTTCTCTTGTTAGCATGGCACATTTATATTGTCACCAGTCACTACTTCATCCATTTGCTTAGTTTAATATTCCTTAAACATCTGCAGTAGGTTCTAGTCTTCTAGATGCATGGTAAGTGATCACTGGGGACAAGATCATTGAACATCATTGAGCAGGGTTCCTTGATACCTGATTGTTTTTTTCATCTTGCAGCATTGAGTGTGACCTCTACAGGGGAGGGACCAAGTGCACACGCATCAAGTGCACGAAGAACTCAAGTTTCTGGTGGAAGGTGTTCCTAATCAAGAATGAAGCATTTTGTGGCAATCATGGATGGCAATATAAGCAGCTACTAGTATTTTTCTGATGGCTTTCATGTTTTATGGATTTTTTTTTTGGAAAATTGGATCCATAGCATCCCGAGATGCATCTTTTAGATATATAGCATCCAAAGAATCTAGCTTAGATATTCACCATCAAAATATGCCACGTTATAGCCATGTAGCACTCTGTTTCACTCCCGTCAACTTCTCTGCTGCCGCCGTCACTGAGAAGGGGTGGCGCCGCGGGCTTGCCGCCACGCTCATGAAGATCCTGCCAGGAGCCTCCGCCATGAAGGCCAAGTCCAGCAAGAAGGACCAATACATGCTTGACATGAAGGCCAAGTCCACGAAGAAGCCCACGCACCGCCCGCCGCCGTCGCCGCTCCCGGATGCGTCGGTCCCGACCGTCCCGCACTCCACAGTCCACCGGGGTTCCGCTTCGGGGACCCACCCACGCCGCCTCTGCCAGGCAGCACCACTCGTCGAGCTACCATCGTACCATGCCCGCCGCCGCCGGCCGCCGATGCCAAGGCCACCAAAGGCCAAGAAGCCCCGCAAGTGCAAGAGGGAGGAAGCTACTGACGTGGGTCCCGACGCCGCCGCGTCCGGCGAGCCCAAGACGAAGAAGAAAAGAAGAAGCGTAACGGGCCGGCGAGACCAAGAAAAAGCTCCTCCCGCTCGCTCCCTTCCACGGCACCGGCCGTCGCATCTCTGACGCCACGCGCTCTTTCGTCCTTGCGTTCTGCTCGAATTACTACAAGAAGAGCAGAAGCTACGAGCCTACGAGCAGTCGAGCACGACCCGCCCGAGGAGCCTCGACAAGCTTGCAGCAGCCGCGCCAACGGCCAGCTAGTGAAGAAGAAGAAGCTGGTCATGAGACCCGGCGCCAGCAATGACCCCACCGGATCAGCCATGGGCGAATGCCAGGCAGGTGGCCGCCGGTGCGTAGCGGGCGGAGGCCAGATAGGTGGTTGCCAGCGCGGTCGTCAGAAGCTCTTGCCACAGCCGGTGAGCGCGGGTTTCTGACGGCGGCGACAGAGAAGTTCACGGGAGGGAAACAGAATCCCGACAGAGTGCTACGTACCTATAACGTGTTATATTTTGATGGTAAATATCTGAGCTAGATTCTTTTGGTGCTATATATCTAAAGGTTGCTTTTTTGGATGCTATGAATCTAATTTTCCCTTCTTTTTTTTTGTAAGGAATGGCTTGTAACCACTTATAGCTCTATGGCTCTTAAAGCTTACATGGGGTGTATGATGGTGATCCAAGCAGCATCCTACTCTATGTCCTATGTGCTTGGGAGCTGCAGCTTGCAATCAGAGCTTGGAATGAATATTAGTAGTCTGTGTGAAATTACTGGTGCTTAGGGAAATGAGCATATATGAAGTCAAAACATGCTACTGTCATGTGTGCCGTTTTAGTGCTGCAGATTTGTTGAGCCTCTTGTGGCTTGAAATTTTGTTGGGGTTACTGCTTCTTGTGACATGAGTACATGACCCCATACGTGTGCTTTTTTGACAGTTCCCTCTTTTGGATCTAAGATTTTGCAGTTGATGTTGCTATAGTGGCCTACATGCTCCATGGATATTTGGTGCGAGGAGTTGCTAGTAGCGTACTAGCATCCCTTAGCTCTATGCGGGCTTGCTACTTGGTGTAACGCTCAGTTGGCCATTGTACTGTCTTTGATATGGTGACTACTGAGTGTCACTGGTAGGGAGAGGGGCTTTAGTCCCGGTTGGTAAGGGGAATAGGTCTCTCAAGTCCAACCGAGACTAATGATCAGAGACAAAAGGCCCCCCCTTTAGTCCCGGTTGAACCAACCGGGAGGTGGTATTACGAACCAAGACTAGAGGGGGGGGGGGGCACGCCAGCACCTGCGCCCACCCCCTTTAGTCTCGGTTGGTAATACCAACCGAGACTAAAGGGTCTCGTTTCTCTTTTTTTTTGTTTTCGATTTGAGCGTATATTCTAATTGTTGTCTAACCCGTATATGCACGTATACGTATTTGAACTTGTATATATGTATATACCTGTCTATATATACCATATACGCAGTTAGACTTATATATAAACTTTTTGAAGTTAGACTTATATATAAACTTACATAAACTTAGAAATATACACATCAAAATAGATAGTATTTATACATCAAAATATTGTTCACTTCAAATTTCTAGTATCTATTGGATTTTTTAGATGCATCATAATGATGTTTTCCTGTTGGCATAACCACCTCCTCATGGATGAATCCCAAGAGACTTTCTTGAATCGCCGAAAGACGATCCTTCTGAATGACCTCGTCCTTAACCATATCCATCTGTATAATGTGCAAATATGTTAATATATTACACCCAACAATTAAATATAGAAGCGGTTAGGATATAATGTATTATTAATAGGTTTATTTAATTAACTTACATCATAATTTCCGGACTTTGCACTTGCCAAACATCGTATGTGCTCACAGACATAGTATCCACATAAATTATTTTCTTGTTCCTGTCTCAAACACTAAAGTGGATAGGAGAAAATGTTATGAAAAATAAGTGTGATAAATTTAAATTTTCTCAAATCTGAAGTTGTTATTTGGATTACGACCGGATAATCAGTATAGAATGTAATTGTTGGTTTAAATTCACCTTCTTTCTCTGCAATGAATTTTTGCCAAGCTCTGAGGAAAATTAATGAGAGATAATGTGTTAGTAAAAGCAATCTATATATATATATAAATAAATATTGCATTTAAAAGAATGTCTTAGATAGAATTATTACGCTTGAAACATATCTTGAAGGTTTTGGTAACTTGCGGGGTTTTTTCTCAATGAATCCCAGACCATGACGCTGCTATTGTCGACTTGAATGATCATAAGAATCCAGTGGAACTGTACATACATGATCATAATAGTCATACAAATTAGAACTAAATAGAATTAGCAAAGACAATTAGATGGCAATCGCACATACTCGCAGCTGTAAGGTAGTAGTATGAGATCCTTGTCATGAAACTTAGACAAGGTCCTATAGATTGTCGCGATTGTTGTGTTTGGTTGATGCTTGACCTCAAACTCGTTGACTTTTGATGGGTCCATGAAACCAATACTAGCAATATTCTTTTTTTGCATCTCTTGTTTTTGCAGGCTACCAAAAATGAAATACAAAGTTAATTAGTAAATCCACATACGTAATAATTTAATTAATAAACATAAAAAAAAGACGTCACTTACAGACACCAAGCGACGATAAGATCGGTATTCATGGCGTCTTGATGGTAAACTTCATAAATATCTTTGAATTCCAGCCAGACCACTTTGTTGCCTTCAGTGGCAAAATCTTCGGGTGCAGCAAGCATACCTATGCTATGTACACCTTTCAGTGATTACCGCATGTACCACTCATGAAATTTGTACATCTTAGGTGAAAGCTTAAGTACTAGTTCTGGCCTGATAAGAGGTTTTCCTAGCTGAAAGGGCCATCTATACCCGAAACTTGGATCCCGGGGTGGTTCTTCATGGCCGAGTGCAACACCTAAAGGCATCCTTGTTTGTTCCATGAAATCAAGGAGCTTCACTACTTCTTGTGTAGGCATTTCTGCTAGAGCTCGTTCCTGTGCATTGAGGCCGGAGGCAACGTAAGTCTATTTGCTCATTGACGCATCTTCTTTAGACGACGTCGACGCCAGTATGGGCATCAATTTCTTGCTGTTTTCACTCATTAGTTTGAAAAACCCAAGTTTGATCGGATCTACTTGTTTGGTCTTCTCTAGCTCCCTCCGTTGCTGTTTTGTATTCAGATTGTTGAAACACGAACTTGTCCTTGATTTTTTTTGGAGCACATGGCTGGCCAAGCTCTGTCACCTCCGTGATACGATACATCACATCGCCGACGATTAGTTGTGTACGACCTCTCTTGGACTTTTTCGTCGTCGATCCAGAAGCCTACAAGAATTAACAGTAATTTTCCATGAATCGACATAAATTTATGAGAATATACAAGAAATGGGGTTATCGAATTAATACTAATGAACTTAATGCATGATATGTATACCTCGTTGGAACCTTCTGCATTAGCATCCTCAAGGTCGTCATTATTTTCTGAGTCGGCGGCTATGTCTTCCTCGTTATTTGCAAAGTCATCGGCGGCGACGCCTCCTTCACCCATCATATTTAGAATAATTTCCTCGTCCGTGTTGGATGCAAAGGCATTTGCACCGCGAGCAATAATCTCCTCCATAATCCTTTCATCGTTGCCATTGTTATCCATCTAGAATTAACAGTAATTTTCTATGAATCGACACGAATTTATCAGAATATACAATAATTTCTATGTATTTCTAGTATCCATATAGAATAAACAGTAATTTTCTATGAATCGACACGAATTTATGAGAATATACAATAATTTTTATTTATTTCTAGTATCCATCTAGAATAAACACTAATTTTCAATGAATTGACGCGAATTTATGAGAATATACAATAATTTCTATTTATTTCTAGTATCCATCTAGAATAAACAGTAATTTTCTATGAATCGACACGAATTTATGAGAATATACAATAATTTCTATTTATTTCTAGAATCGGTAGTGTCGCCTACCGCAGTCGGCGAGGAGAAGGGGAGAGACGGCAGCGGGATCCTGGGGTGCGTCGAGGGAGGTAGTGGGGAGCAGGGGCGAGACGGCGGCGGGATCTTGGGTGCGTCGAGGGAGGCAGTGGGGAGCCAGGGAGAGATGGCGGTCGGCGATGCTGGGGAGAAACATATTTAATTAGAATTATTATAGACATATTTAGTACAATTTTATACATAAATTTATTCTTTAAAAGAAAATAAAAAAATTGCTGACGCAAACAATTAATTTGTTTGCGTCAGCAAGACCCAATTTGGGGGCAGCCGGCGGCCGGGAAGGGGGCGGGCACGCCCCTACCGGCATTGGGGAGGACAACCGTGAGGCTGAAGGCAGAGGCAGCAGGACGAGGCGACGATGTTGATGCGCGGGCGGAGGCGACGACGCGCAGGCCGGCCGGGGGGCAAGGCGCGCGGCGGCGGCGGAGCCCCGGAGGCCGGGGAGGACGGCGCGGAGGAGGAGGATGGGGAGGAGGCCGACGCGAGGAGTATGGGGATGAGGAGCCCCGGAGGCCGGGGCAGGACAGGGAGGAAGTCGGCCGCGTTCCGAGTGCCGACGGCGGCGGACCGGCGGCGTGGCGGGGGGCGAGGACGTCGGCGGGTCGGTGGACGGCGGATTCCGGGAGGCCGGCGGCGGCGGAGAATCCCGGAGGGCAGAGGATGGGGGACGCCGCGGAAGGCGGCGGTCGGGGAGGATGACGGCGGCGGCGGCGGAGGAGGACACAACGACGACGATAGCGGCGGATCGGGGACGAAAAAGTGGCCAAGTGCTGGAGGGGGAGGGTCGCTGCTTTTATATATAGACACACCTTTAGTCCCGGGTCGTGTAACGAACCGTGACAAAAGGGGAGCCTTTTTTCACGGTTGGTGATACCACCCGGGACTAAAGGGTGATTTCGCGCGGGAGCCCCAAAAGGGAAAATTTCCTTCTTTAGTCCCGGGTGGTGGTCGTAACACCACCCGGGACTAAAGGGCTATTTTGCGCGGGACTTTAATTCTTTTCCCATTTTCCCTCCTTATTTTCTCATTCTTTCTCTTTGCAACATTTTTAAAAAATGGTAAGTTTAATATTTGAACCATGCAAAATTATATTTCGTTAAGTGTTAACAGCCTTAACTTTCCAATATAAAAAATAATTTAATAGTTGAAATAATTACTTTCTTTTCGGACTCGACAATATTTGTGGTTACTTCTCACAGGGCATCTGAAAGGATTTAACAAGTTTTAGTTCAAATAAATAAAGGAATACACTCATAGAACATTACACAAATGATTTGAACATTAATCATTACAGTACAGTATTGAAGTTTCTTTTCTTGACGAAAGTTCCTTGGTCATGGTCGTGACGTAAGTACGGTGTATCTTCATTTCCAAGCGGTATGCTTGGGTCAACTTCGACAGCGAATGGAGGCATGCCATCGAACTGATCATAGTCATCTGATTTGTCTGTTATGTCCTCGACTCCCACGATTACTCTTTTACCTAGAAGAACAATGTGTCGCTTTGGCTCTTGTGGTCCTTCTTCGGGATTTTTATTCTTCGGTTTGCTAGTCATATCCTTGACATAGAAAACTTGATACACATTTTTGGCAAGGACGAATGGTTCATCTTTGAAACCAATCTTGGTCAGGTCCACTATTGTCATTCCATATTGATCTTTCCTTATGCCACCTCCAGTTATTTTTACCCATTGGCAAAGAAACAGAGGGATGTTAAGTGGCCCGTACTCAAGCTCCCATATCTCTTCTATGACACCATAATACGAGTTCTTGTTATTGTTGCTGTCCATGGCGTCTATACGGACACCACTATTTTGGTGTGTGGTTTTCCGATCTTGGTCTCTTGTGTAAAAAGTATAACCATTTATATCGTAAGCTTGGAATTTCACAATTGTGCTAGAAGGTCCCCTGGCTAACAAAGCGAGTTGTGGGTGAATTGTGGAATCACCAATAACTTGTTCACTCAATCATGAGGGGAAATTTTCCAAGTGATGGCGTGTAACCCATGCTTCGGTTTTGGTTGGATTTTGTGAAGAAATAATCTGCTTGTGTTCCTCAATATACGGAGTCACCAAGGTTGATTGTTGCAGAACAGCTAGGTGTGCTTTATTGAACAAATCAGTATCATTGCTCAAACATGCTTTCCTTCCAATGGTGCCCTTTCCTAGTAGCCTCCCCTCGTGTCGTGATACTGGAACCCCAATCGAGTCAATTGAGTCGACAAAGTCCACACAAAACTCAATGACCTCCTCAGTTACATATCCTTTGGTGATGCTTCCTTCCGGACGTGCGTGGTTAAGAACATATTTCTTGAGGACTGACATGAACCTCTCAAAAGGCCACATGTTGTGCAGGAATACTGGTCCAAGAATAGTAATCTCTTTCACAAGGTGCACCAGGAGGTGAGTCATAATATCGAAGAATGAAGGTGGAAATGCCAACTCAAAGCTGACAAGACATTGCACAACATCATTCTGTAGTTTCACTAGGTTCCTTGGATCGATTGCCTTCTGTGAAATTGCATTGAGAAATGCACAAAGCTTTACGAGCGCTAATCGTACTTTCTCTGGTAGAACACCCCTCAACGCAACTGGAAGTAATTGTGTCATCAACATGTGGCAGTCGTGGGCTTTTAGATTTGTGAACTTCTTATCTTTCATATTTATTATCCCTTTTATATTCGATGAGTAGCCAGATGGAACCTTCATACTGTTTAGGCAATCAAACATGATGTCCTTCTCTTCCTTGCTCAGGGTGTAACTAGCAGGACCTAAGTAATCTTGTTCTTCCTCCTCAACCTCTTCAGGATCTGTTTCTTCTTCATCAACCTCTATCGGAGGTGCTTCATTCCTATGGATATTTTTCAGGTCCCGTCGTGCTTCCAATGTATCCTTAGAGTTATTGTAACAACCCAAGAAGCCTAGGACATTCAGACAAAGATTCTTCGTCAAGTGCATCACGTCAATAGCGTTTCGGACCTCAAGAATTTCCCAATAAGGTAACTCCCAAAATATAGATTTCTTCTTCCACATTGGTGCACGCCCGTTAGCATCATGTGGAACAGGTTCACTACCGTCACCCTTTCCAAAGACAACCCTTAGATCCTTTACCATCTCAAATATCTCCTCTCCTTTAAAATGGGGGGGCTTTGTACGATGATCAGCCTTTCCTTTCCAATGCAAACCTTTCTTCCTTAAGGGATGCTTCTCAGGAAGAAAGCGACGGTGACCCATATACACAACCTTCTTACAATTTTTCAGATGAATACCGTCTGTTTTATGTAAACAGTGGGTGCAGGCCCGATATCCCTTGTTTGAGTGCCCAGATAGGTTACTTAAAGCAGGCCAATCGTTGATGGTAATGAATAACAATGCTCGTAGGTTGAAGTTCTCTTGCTTATTCTCATCCCACACACGTACACCTTCTTTCTTCCATAGCAGTAATAGTTCATCAACTAATGGTCTTAGATACACATCAATGTCGTTGCCAGGTTGTTTTGGACCTTGGATTAGCATCGGCATCATAATGAACTTTCGCTTCATGCACATCCAACCAGGAAGGTTGAACATGCATAGTGTCACAGGCCAAGTGCTATGACCACTGCTAAACTCACCAAATGGATTGAAACCATCTGTGCTTAAACCAAATCTTATGTTTCTTGCTTCCCCAGCAAAATCTTTGTATTTTCTATCAATCTTTCTCCATTGAGACCCATCTGCCGGATGTCTCAGCATGTGGTCTTGCTTACGATCGCTTTTGTGCCATGTCATCAACTTAGCATTTTCTTTGTTCCTGAACAAACACTTCAAACGTGGTATTATAGGAAAATACCACATAACCTTCGCCGGTACTTTCGTCATCTTGGGAGGTGTCCCCTCGAGAGCACCAGGATCATCATCTCTCCGGATCTTATAACGTAGAGCTTTGCACACAGGACAAGCTTCCAAATTCTCGTGTTCCTTGCCTCGATATAGGATGCAATCATTAGGGCAGGCATGGATCTTCTGAACCTCCAACCCCAGAGGGCACACAGTCTGTTTCGCTTCATATGTTGTCGACGGTAATTCATTGTTCTCGGGAAGCTTGTCCTTCACAATTTTTAGCATCCCCTCAAATGCTTTATCAGACACACCATATTTTGCCTTCCATTGCAACATTGCAAGTGTAGTACCAAGCTTTTTGTGACCCTGTTTGCAATCTAGGTACAATAGTTTTCTATGATCTTCTATCATACGACGCAACTTTGCCTTTTCATTATCATTTTCACAGTCCCTTTGTGCATCTTTTAGAACTTGACCAAGATCATCAACATGGCCGTCTTCCGGTATCTCTTCTTCGTCAGCATCTTCCATTAAAGTATCTGCAAAATCTTGCCCCGCGGCCCAGTCAGGAATGTTATTATCATCCTCCTCATCTTCGTTCTCTTCCATCACAACCCCTCTTTCACCGTGCCTGGTCCAAAGCACATAGTTCGCCATGAATCCGTTTTTAATCAAGTGGAGGTGAAGAGTCCCCCAGTCAGAGTAGTTTTTGTCGTTTCTGCACAAAGAGCATGGACAACACATGAATCCCTTTGGGTTCTTGTTGGCTTTGGCCACTTCAAGAAAAGCTTGCATGCTAGCAATGTACTCCGGGGATCGTCTGTCGGCGTTCATCCATTGCCGATTCATCTGCATCATATTAAGTCCACAAATTATTTCCTTTAAATCAAAATGAAAAAGGGTGAGTTTGATGATGTATTCCGTTATGAACTAGATGATGAGAACTGGAGACCTACCTACATTCTTCCTTAACATGTTGATCATCTCAACACAATACGTGAATTCATAAATGTGTTTGAAGCAGAGGTTCAAAAGCTAGAAGCTGACTAGTTTTAGCTTGGGACTTGTGATACAATGACATACAGAGGTCACCTGATGGCCATTTTGATCTCCATTATTAATGACTATACTTTTTATAAACTAACTTCTAAAAAATTAGCTAAATGCAAAATTATAATTAGTTCTATGTATCATTATATCAAAAAGTAAACAAAGACAAAGATGAAGAAGGGTGAATTTGATGATGTATTCCGTTATGAACTAGATGATGAGAACCGGAGGCTTACCTACATTCTTACTGAACATGTTGATCATCTCAACACAATACGTGAATTCATAAATGTGTTTGAAGCAGAGGTTCAAAAGCTAGAAGCTGACTAGTTTTAGCTTGGGACTTGTGATACAATGACATACAGAGGTCACCTGATGGCCATTTTGATCTCCATTATTAATGACCATACTTTTTATAAACTAACTTCTAAAAAATTAGCTAAATGAAAAATCATAATTAGTTCTATGTATCATTATATCAAAAAGTAAACAAAGACAAAGATGAAGAAGGGTGAATTTGATGATGTATTCCGTTATGAACTAGATGATGAGAACCGGAGGCTTACCTACATTCTTACTGAACATGTTGATCATCTCAACACAATACGTGAATTCATAAATGTGTTTGAAGCAGAGGTTCAAAAGCTAGAAGCTGACTAGTTTTAGCTTGGGACTTGTGATACAATGACATACAGAGGTCACCTGATGGCCATTTTGATCTCCATTAATAATGACCATATTTTTTATAAACTAACTTCTATAAAATTAGCTAAATGTAAAATCATAATTAGTTCTATGTATCATTATATCAAAAAGTAAAATTCAATTTTCTCTACATCAATATAAAAGATAACAAGACAATGCTAGTGTTTAGCCAACCACTTTTTTTCTAAATCTAAAGTATATAAATAACCTCATCTCTCATTAGCTCCTCCCACCTAGGATTTAAGATTTCTATTTTCTCCATCTCTAAAATATATAAAAACAATTAATCACAACAAATGATGGGAGGAAGAAGAATCAACCCTCGGCAACACTTTAGAGGAGAGAAATCTTCACAAATACATGAAGAAAAAATTCAGCAGCACCTCTCTAAGGTTGAGGCGGCATGGAGGAGGAGCTTGAGCTCTTGGTGAAGAATGACTCGGGCAAGAGAAAGGGGAAGAAGAAGCTGGATTTATAGGGCGCCGGTATTTGTCCCGGGTGGAGTTACCAACCGAGACTAAAGGGCACCCTTTACTCCCGGTTGGTAACTCCACCCGGGACTAAAGAATTAGCACCGGGTGGAATTACCAACCGAGACTCGGTTGGTAATTCCAGTCGGTGCTAAAAGCCCGCGTCAATCATTGCGGGAAAATGACGTTGGGGGCCAGTCCTTTTGTCACGGTTGGTTATACCAACCGGGACTAAAGGGGGGTGTCTCCAACCAGCATTTCGGGCCACGTCGACGAAAGGCCTTTAGTCTCGGCTCCAAAGTTGAACCGGGACTAAAGGCCCGAACCAAAGCCTCCCTCTCCACCAGTGTGTACACAGTTCTGCCATCTATGTGCTTTACGAGCCAGTGGCACAGAGAATCCGTGGACAGCTCTACAATGAGTCATTGTTCAAAAAATGATGACGACGGCAATCTGGGTAGAATGGCTAAATTGGGCTTGTTGCGATGTGTTATTCTCTCAACGGGCCAGCTAGAATTGACTGACCTGCCTTACCTGCTCAACCACAACCAGTTCTCTGATGAAACCAAGCTACAGTACATGCTTTTCATAATACTGGTGGTCTGGTGGAGTGGTCCAGGAGCTACCACCACTCCACCAGACCACCAGTATTCTGAAAAGCCATGTCAAAAGTTTCATTTCCTTTGCTGCATCTCATGGAGCTATAAAGCTCTGTTTGTTTCAGCTTGCGGGAGCTTTTGGATAGCTAGCTTTTCATATATTCAAAAGTCAGATCTCTCTGAAAGTGAAAAGTTAGAAACAACTTTCTATGAACTGTTCACTTTCAGAGACATCTAGCTCTTGAATATATGGAAAGTTAGCTGTCCAAAGCTCCCCAAAAGCTGAACAAACAAATACCAGTTCTCATGATGCTAGTGGACTCGATACCGTCTGTGAATGGTGCACTTTCTCTTTTATACTATTTTTTCTTTTATATTTATTATTTTTTTAAAAAGAAAACCTGAACACAATCCATGGAAATTCAGCAATTCAGGGAGAAATGGACATCTTCTCAGATATAAAATCTAAACAGTTCTGTTCCATCATGGGCCGTCTGCCTAAATTCTTTCCATTATCACATCTTTCCTCTTTCCGTACCGGCCCATCATCTCATCCAGCCCAATCGAGTTCACTCACTCTCGTCTCCTCCCCCAGCCGCTTCCGCTTCCGCCGCCACTTCGCTTTCCCCATCGCGCCGCCAGGCCTCTCCGACCGCGCCAGCCACAAATGGATCCGGCGGCGGCGCTGGCGGACATGGACGAGCTCGTGGAGGAGTTCCTCCTCCGCTCCCCACCGGACGACCCCGCGCACCTCGTCTGCGCCGCCCTCGTCTGCAAGCGCTGGTGCCGCATCCTCACCGACGCCGGCTTCCGCCGCCGGTTCCGCGAGCTCCACCGGACGGCCCCGATGCTGGACATCCTCTACCGCCACGCCCAAGCCCAAGGACATTCCGTGACATCCTTCACCGCCACATCCTCCTTCCGCCCGCGCGGCGGCGGCGACCTCCTCCGTGGCTGGTACGCGCTCGACTCCCGCCACGGCCGCGTCCTCCTCGCCGGACTTCCCCTGCGGCAACAGCCCTCGGAGAGCAAGCTGTCCGTGTGGGACCCCATCAGTGGCGAGTGGCTGGAACTGCCCGAGCAGCCGCGGCACCCCAACTACGTGTTCGACTGGGATGCCGCGGTGCTCTGCCCCAACGGCGCCTGCGACCATCTCGACTGCGGCCGTGGACACTTCCTCGTCGTCGTTGTTTGCATCGACTACATGGGGTTTTTTGTGTATTCCTACTCATCGGAGACTGGCGCGTGGAGGGATCCGACCTATGGGGCCACTCATTGGGGTGGCGAAAATCTCGTTGTCTCTGATCCCTGTGCCTATGTGGAGAACGCGCTCTACTTCATGTTTCTCAGGGACATAAAACCCGGAATCCTCGAGTACAATCTGGGAACACATGAAATTTCCCAGGATCTCATACCACATTATCTGGGTCGAGGTGTGCTCACAACTACAGAGAATGGTGGGTTGGGATTTGCTGGAGTGGATGGGTCAAGACTCAATTTGTGGTCGAGGGAAGCCGGTCACGATGGGTATCCGATTTGGGCACGAAGCTGAACCATCGAGCTTGATACCATGTTCCCTGCTAATCGTTCATTGCTCTCATCTCGTGTGATTGGATTTGTACATGGGCTTCATGTCTTTTTTGTGAACACGGTCGATGGCATATTCAGTATCGATCTAAAGTCTGGCCAAATGAGGAAAGTATGCAAGGAAAGATACATACGAAAATTTGTTCTCTACATGAGCTTCTGCACTCCAGGTACAACTTTGCTTTAGTTTATGGTTTGATGGTTTTCAGTTTGCTTAAAAATGTGGAATATCTGCAGAACTGTGCTACTCGTTTTGTTATGGAGACTTTGCAATTGGCTAGATATTCCGAGGTGTTTATCCATCTATTTATCCGTTATATTTGGGTGACATGCCTTCTCACAGTTGATCTAAATTTAGGCTGACTGACATATAACAAACAGGAGAGAGCACAAACTAAAAATGGTCATTACTCTACTCTGCGGATATCTGCTCTTGCTATGTTTAGCGATGTACATTCCCTAGCCCTGATCTGCCAGCATTATCTTGTCACTTATTGACAAATAAAGGTGTTTCTCTGTTGTTTGATACTTGAGTACAACTTCTCTTAAATATTTTGTGGACATTCTTAGCTTTAATCTGGTAATGCCAAATAATGACACATGGAAATATTGGCTGAGTTGCTCATGTTGTGTTCAAATCCATCTTCATTGAAAGATTTTGTTTGAGTGTAGCTGTTAACTGTGGAGCTGTGTACATTACTCATATCATATGCTCATAGCAATAAGGTTACAAGCTGGCTAATTAGTGTGGGAAGCTTTCCTGTGAGATGGTAACTTGAGCAGGATCTTGCTCTCTGGTACGGTGTTCCTGAAATTAGCTTGCAATCAGAGCTGGAAAGAATGTAGTTCTTTTTGTCTAAGAGTGGTTATGCTCAGGAAAATGAATACGTTAAATTCTAACACTGTATTATTTGCTTAAAATTTTGGAATATCTGTAGAACTGTTTTACTCAGCCTAATTATATTGTTATGGAAATCCTTGCAACTGGCTAGATATTCCTGGGTGTTTATCCATCTATTATACTACATGTTATGGATGTATGATGGGGTCTTCACAGTTTATCTAAATTTAGTCTGGCTGACAGATGACAGAGTAGTAGAGAACACACACAAATAAGGGTCATCACTGTACTCTCCAGATATCTGACTCCGCCTAAGTTTAGCAGTGGATGTTCCCTAATCCCTAGTCGCTACCGGCAAACATGGATGGTGATATCAGTGCTAGAGAAAGTTGTTTCTCTGCTGTTTGAATCCATCTTCTCTAACAAGATTTTGTGCACATCCTTATATTTGATCTGCCAATGTCACATAACAACATAGAAATATTGATGACAACTTCAATGCTAAACTGATTGGGTTATTTCTCTGGTGTTTGAATCCACTTTTTTGAACGATCTGTTTAAGTTAATGTCTTTCTTGAAGTAACCGGAACCATTCTTTTTGTAGAAAATGGTTCTAAAATCACTTTCAGCATTCATGTTTAGGTAATATGTAAAATGATACCTATGAGAACTGTGTGTTTCAATCTTATAGCTTAACTGGTGGAGTGTGGCTAATAAGTCATTGCTGTCTGGTCAGTCATTAGTGGAAACTTGTTGGTCCGTAGAATTGATGGGTTTCAAATATTCATTGTGGGAAAAATAATTCCTCAATTAATCAGTGCACTTATTTTTTCCCCTTGGTTTTACAGCACTGAGAGAGATCTTAACGGTGGAGGGACCAAATGCATGTGCGTCAATTGCATGAAGAACTCAGATTCCTGGTGATCGTAGAAGGCATATGTGAGGTTTGTGCCCCATCGTTTGTTTGTGCTTCTTCTGCTCATTACTGATTCACACTCCTTAAATAGCTCTAAATGGAGGAGTTTCAAGTGGTGACCATTGAAAAGGTGTATGTTAGGTTTGTGGTCCATTGTTTATTTGTTTTGCTGCTGCTCTTTACTTTACACTCCGTAAATCAGTGCTTATGTTTAGCTATGTACATTGCTCACTTTCTGTGAAATGTGGATGAACAAAGTGGGGGTGTTTCTCTGCTGTTTAAGTCCATCTCTTAAAAGATGTTCTCCGCATCCTTGGCTCTGATCTGTCAATGTCACTTGATGGCCTGACGTGTTTCTATGCTGTTTGAATGCATCTGCTTTCTGCTATGTGTAACTAGTGATGTTTTCTTTGACATCAGATGCAACTTCTCAGTTAACAAATCTTTTTCTCCCTCCATCTTGCAGCACCAGGTGCGGCCTCTACATGCTATTTTGCGATTCTTGATTTTGCTGCGGGTATTCTTGTAGCCTTCATGTTCTTCAGACCTTCCCTCTATCATTTGTCAGTTGATTTAAACCTTTACCTGTGCCGTGCGTATCTGTAAGATGGTGACTCAAGAAGCATCATACGCTCTTTGTGGCTCGGAATTTGCTTGATAAACTACTGAACGTTGTTTATCAAACCGGTGGTACCTGCGTCGTGGAAATGGAAATTTTAGTTACCTTATGCATATTGTCGCATATGTATTGTGAATGATGGAAGGAAAGTGTATGTTAAACTCAGGTAGTCAGGTGTGTGCTTTTCAGCATTTGGCAAGAATTGACCGTCTCATTCATTTCACAGGCTTCTTGTTCCGTCCGATGCGTTTCATTCACAACGGGCCCTCTGTGCTCAATATCAGCCCAGTATCCTTGGCGTTTCGGCCCACAACCGCACCCTTTTCTATGCCCATCAAAAACTCATCCAGCCCACCCAGCGCGAGGATTTCGTCTCTCACCCGGGAGGTCGGGCCGTCCGCCGCCACTCCACTCACTTTCCCCCAACCACCAAATCCCTGCTCCGCCGGTGCTCCGACCGCGCCGCAAATGGATTCGGCGGCGGCGCTCGGGGCCATGGACGAGCTCGTGGAGGACATCCTCCTGCGCTGCCCGGCGGACGACCCCGCGCTCCTCGTCCGCGCGGCCCTCGTCTGCAAGCGCTGGTGCCGCATCGTCGCCGGCGCCGACTTCCGCCGCCGGTTCCGCGAGTTCCACCGCGCGCCCCCGATGCTGGGCTTCTTCCACCACCCGCTTTCGCTCCCACCTGACGAAGCCAAGCAGGTCGGCTTCACGCCCACCTCCTCCCAGGGCGGCTTCGCGCCCACCACCTCCTTCCGCGCCACCAACGCCGACCTCGGCGGCCGCCACGCGCTCGATGCCCGCCACGGCCGCGTCCTCATCGGCCGACCGCCCATGGTGGGCGACAACTCGGACAGACGCCTGTCCGTCTGGGACCCCATCACGGGGGAGAAGCTGGATCTGCCGGAGCCGTTGCTCTGCCGCGGGAGGTCTCTACTCAATTGGAACGCGGCGGTGCTCTGAGCCTCCAGCCGGGACGGCGCCTGCGACCACCTCGACTGCCACCGTGGGGACTTCCTTGTCGTCGTTGTCGGCACCACCATCATGGTTCAGTTTGCCTACGTCTACTCGTCCGAGGAAGGAGCATGGAGCGAGCCCACCTATGCTCTCCAGCCTGATGACACTATTGTCTCTTTGACGTCGTCCGGGTCAAGTGTCCTCGCCGGTAACGCACTCTACTTCATATCTGCGAATGATTTGGACTTGGACAGCAGGATCCTCAAGTATGATCTGGATACATCGATGTTGGACGTGATCGGCCTGCCGCCATGCACCTCTACTAGCTATTGGAAGAGTGTTATGCTCACAGCTACAGAGAGTGGTGGATTGGGATGTGCCATAGTGGAGCATTCAAGACTCTCCTTGTGGTCGAGGGTGGCTGCTCCTAACGAGCACTGTGTATGGTCACAAACCAGAGTCATTGAGCTGGAGAAGATCATCCGTGGTGATAACATGTTGATCCCATATCATCTTGCTGGCTATGCACATGGTCTTCATGTCCTTTTCATAATGAGGCATGATGGGTTATTCAGTGTTGATCTAAAGTCTGGCCAAATGAAGAGGGTGTGCAGGTGCTGGGGCATCTACAGTATCTTTCCCTACACAAGCTTCTGCACTCCAGGTACAACTTTACTTAGTTCATGATTTGCTAGGTTCTATATAGATTCATGAATGATGGTATATTTGCTCAACAATGCATATTATTTGGAGAACTGGGTGACTCTCACTGCTGCCTAAATATTTTCTTATGAAGTCCTTGCAACTAGGCTACATATCTCTTTGGGTTCATCCATCTAGTATGTTGTCGATGGGTTCTTGGATCTTCACAATTGATGGAAACCTTTAGTATTGTGGTCCCACCCTTACGGCTGTTTGTGCCTTTCTGACCGAAATGGAAGAGCATGTCTCATGCCTGTGATATTTGTCCATTAGGGACATAACTAGTTGTGACAATCAGCAGCAAAACAGAGGACCTTCCTATCAGAGCTTTGTAGGGTACTAGGATGCATCTTCTTTCCGAATTTAGTCTGGTTAACAGGTGGTAAGCATGAGAGAACACACACAAAAAAGGATTTTAACATGTTGAACTGTGGTTAATTAGTTTTTTTTTTTGTGTGGAACACTGGTTAATTAGTTAGTGCTGTTCGGTTAGTCATTGCCGCAACTTGTTGGTCCCTGTGGTTGATGAGTAACCAATGTTCATTTATGGCAGATTGGCAGAGCAACTCTGCAATTAGATAATGTATTTTTTATTTTGCAGCACTGAGAGCGATCTCTACGGGGGAGGGAACAAATGCGGGAGTGTCAAGTGCACGAAGAACTCTGGTTTCTAGCGAAAGGTATTCTAAAATAAAAAAATTGCCTAATGTTGATCATAATTGACATATTTGGTCTTTGTTGTGGGCAGAAATATTTTGTGATCCATATTTTTGCTGCTGCTCCATTCATATTTTCATGTTCTTAGTAGTTTTAAGTCTCTCATATGCTCATAGATGTAAAGCTAGAAGCTACCTGGTTAGTGTGTGAAGCTTTCTTGGGTGTTTCTGTAAGCTGGTAACCTCAGCAGGATCTTCTCTGTTGTTCTTTAAATTTAACTTGAAATCTAAGTTAGAATGATTGGTGCTTTGGCTCAGAAAACTGAGCATATTTGTAGTTTTTTCATTTGCTTAAGACTGTTATTTTTCTTACTCCTGCCTAAATTTATTGTTATGGAGTTTCTTGCAAATTTAGGCTAGCTGACAGATGACAAGCCACAGTAGAGAACACACACAAGAAAGGATTGTTACTCTGCCTAGCTATGTCCCTAGCACTGATTAATATGGTTGATTATATCAATGCTAATTTATCAATAAAGAGAGGTGTTTCTATGCTGTTTGAGTCTATCTTCTGTGAAAATATTTTGTGAACATCCTTATCTCTAATCTGCCAATGTCAGGTAAGGGCACCGAAATATGAACGACAAATGTAGTGCTAAATTAGTGTCCATATTCTTTGAATGATTTTGTTCAAATGAAACAATTTCTTAAAGTAATTAATGCCTATGAAAACTGATACCTATGAAGATTGTGTGTTTCGGTCATTAGTGGCAATCTGTTGGGCCCTGTGGTGGGTAACAAACATTCATTATGGGAATCGGAAAGATCAATTCCTCAGTTATAACTGGTTTTATTTTGCCAGCACTGAATCAGTCTCTACGGGGGAGGGACCAAGTGCGGGTGCGTCAAGTCCATGAAGAACTCAGGTTTCTGGTGCATGGTGTTCAAAATCATAAATGGAGTGTCTAATGTTGATCGTAGATGGTATATGTGGGGTTTGTGGTACATGGTTTTGCTGCAGCTCTTTCTCTGATGTCCTTCCTTATGTTCTACATATGTTTATGCTGTAAGCTGGTAGCTTGCTAAAGCTTTTTTGGGGGCTTGTTAGTAAGACAGTAACCTTAATAAACCTTGCTCTTTGGTGTGCTTGAAGTTTAGCTTGCAATGAGAAACCAGAATGCATTCATATCTTGCAAGTTGCAATGACCTCAAAATTTCACCTGCCAACCAACAATTGCCTTCAACCTGTTTACTGCACTCTTGAGAAAACTGTCACCATTTCCTCAGCCTCTTGTTTTGTTGAATGAAGTGCACATCTCTTATGACCTGGAGTCAACCTTTGCATTAAGTTGTGTTCTACTACTAGCTTAGCTGCATTTGAAACAGAAAAAAAAAGTTGGTGCCTACGTCTCCATCCAATCTCCAAAGAATTATTGAATAAACTGTTTCCAAGCCCATGCTGGACCCAAATATATCGAATCCAGATGCTAGTCGCAAAACGAAGTTATCATCACAAAATCTGGAAAGAAACACAACACTCTGTCCATATATAACTCCACATACAGAATATCATATCTTGAACCAACGAAAAGAAATAATCTTAATAACATTGGGCATGCTGCTTTAGATTTGCAAAAGGATTGATGAACAAACTATTAATAAACTGAACATATGAATAATGATGTTTGAGTTCATCTTCATCTCTTAATAATGATGTTGATATGTTCACATTTAATGGATAGTTATTAAGTGCTGTTTGGTTAGACACGTCAATTTGATCGCTCTTTTATAGTATAGATTTGTGAAAAGCAAAAGCTCATTGCTGCCGTCGATCCCTTATGCTATAATTGTTTTTTGCAGTAGGACAGAGATGCCGAACTGTGAACTGGTGCTGTTAGTTCATGAGAACCAAGCTCAAACTACATCAACAGTGCCACTGCAAGACCGTCTAGATCAAGAAGGAAATTACTATAATAGATCCATGGTTCTTTTGGGTTAACTCTCCGTGAATTAATTTGCTGCTGGACTTCTTCTGCAAGTCTAAATGCTTCAAAGTTTTCAAAAAGTCTAAATGCTTCTCCGATTGTTGTTAGTGTCAGGAATATTGCTACTAGTCTCTGTTAGCTCTTTAGCCAAAGTTTTGTTAGTATCAAATTTTCTTGGATGGTAAAGCAGAATTGTGCTTGGGAATCTGAGTTTGCAATCAAACATTCAAGCCATGTGAATTATGTGATTCCTCATCTACGGAAGTATCACGTGAAATTTAAATGCTGCAATTTTATTATAATATGTTACTCTGTAATTTTAATTTCAACTTGTTGATAATGGGTACCAGTTTGATAAATATATGTATTTTCTCGTCAAACTTGTCCTCTACTTTTAGCATGGAACCGTGAAGGAAATTTGCTTAACTTTATGCATAGTTCATTTGCTTGTTTTGTTTCATACTCCTTGGAATTCTAGCCTTGTAGGTTTCTAGACACATGAGCTTGAGCACTTGAGCAGGATCGGCCAACAATAATGAGCTTCGGCTTGAGGTCTTTGACTGACAAAGTATACAAAAAATAAAGGTTGTTCATCATCATCTTTAGGCGCACCACTAAAATTAAGTAAATCTACTAATAGCACTCAGCAGTCAAGTGCTGATGCTCAGTTTAGTTTCATCAAGGTTCCGAATTCAGAGGCTCCTCTTCAAGACTTTGTGAATTCAAGTTTACCAGATTTGGTTGCTATCCTTTCCGACATAAGTAGATTTTCAGTAAAATCTTCGACAATTGGTATGGTTTTGATCTGGAAAGAAGATGCTATCCTACTTTTCATCCAAGTATTCAACAATCGTTATGGTATCGTTTTTTTGAACGAACCGCACAAGATAGTGCGTGTCTCATTGATATAAAAGGAAAAATACAAGACTATGATCCAGTAAGATCATAGTCAGGAAAAAGAAAAGAACAATAAAACTAACTCGCTCGGTTGGATTGAGACATCAACACAGGTTACCGCACAACTATACTCACTAACCGGTTGGATTGGGACATCAACACGGCCAAAACACTACACTCAACGACAACAGAAGAGACAAAGCACAACCACAGCTCCACCCATAGACCGCACGCATGCGAGTTTCGAAACCATCGAAGTGAAGAAACACCGCTGATAGAGGGCAGAGGGGCGGCACCACCGCACCGAAAGGGCCACCGCTATGCAGGACCCAGCGCCGCAGTGTTGTTGCACCCAAACCGATCGCCTGACGGCATGAAGAACGTCGAGTCCGAAGCTACCCAAACGCGCGGGGGCCAAAGCGCATCCGTCGTTGGACGCCTCTCTCGCGTGCGCGGGGACCACCAACCCGTCAGCACGCCTCTCTCTCGTGCGCGGGGACCTCCAAACCCGCCGCACGGCTCCACGCTCCGGACTCATCTCAAGAATTGTCGTCGAGTAGCACGAAGAGATGCCTCGCCCCCCGGGACCCGTATCAAGCCACAGACAACCGCCGTGGTTCGAAATCATCATGTTGCTTACCCTTCACTCAAGTCACCGCCATTGAGCTAGAAGACTAAAGATGTCGCACGCGCTATCTTCCGACTGTGTACCACATTGGGGGTTTCAGCCATACTGAAAACCCCACCGCAGTTGTCGTTGCCGCAAGCGTCGTCCTTCAACATTGTCTTGCACCGCACCGGAGATTTCCAAGCAACACCAGGCGTTGTGGGACACTGTGAGCAGTCGAACAACAGCCGACCCCCAGCCACCAACAGGAGAGTAGCCATCGTGGTGTGAGGTAGACGACCCCCCTTGTCACATGCCCTACGACAGATTCGCCACCACCAGCCGAAGCAACCACGAACAACAGGTCGGCCATGCCAACGAACCGAACAGTGTCTCTAGAGACGACACCTCCAAGGAGGTTACGACACCCATAGGCGCCTCTGTCGCTCGTCTAGAAGCTGGATCGGGTTTTCACCTAGAGACCTCATGCAGCAGGATTGCCACTCCAAGATGGCACCCTCAACAGGGAGAGCCATGCTCGAAGGCGCCACCGCCATTCCACCAGAATGAATCTGGTGAGGGCTTTCGCCCGGAGCAACAAACCCCCGCTGCAGCCATTCGCCGCAGCAAGCCGACACCACCATTGCAGCCACTTCAGCTGAGGAAACGTCGCTGTCGCAGCACCACACCGCCTGCCGCCAAGCTCACCAGCCGCGACCATCACTGCCGCCACACACGGCCCACCGAGCCACACTAAGCCGGCCAACTCATCGGCCGTCGCCGACGCTGCAGCTGCACACGGCTGATATCTGCACCCGCACGGCTGGCAGCCGCGCTCTTCCTTCCGCCCGCCTCTGTCATAGTAGGCGCGCGCCACCGCGGCGCCGCACCTCGCGCGCCAGGGCCGGCAGCCGCTGCACCACCAAGGCGCTGTTCCGCCCTCCAGGGGACGTGCGGTGTCATGCCGCACACGCCACCACCTTCCACCGAAAACCGCCGCCGCCGCACCCGGCGCGACCAACTGTTGCGCCTCCACTCGGTGGCCGCACGCATCTGCTGCGCCGCCTACCGCTGCACCCAGCGCGCCTCCGCAGAAGCACCGCGAGAGCCTGTGTAAGGAATCGGATGCTCGTAGCCTAAGAGGGGGAGGTGGTGAATTAGGCAATCTAAAAACTTTAACCTATGGCTTCACTACTTTTGCATAAAGATAACCTAGAACATACTATCTAGATGTGCAACTAAGGTTGATCTAGTTTGAAACTCCCATCCCAAAACAAGGTTTGCAACCTATAGCCAATCCTAGCAAGATACTACTCTAGGAAAGTAAAGGCAAGCAAAGATTGCAATAGAGTAAATGCGGAAACGTAAAGGGGATGAGAGGAAGCAAACTCTTGACACGCGATTTATCTCGTGGTATCGGTAGGCACTAAGCCACCCCTAGTCCACGTTGTTGAAGCACTCACACAAGAGTATTGCTTCCCGGTCACCAAGTCTCTCCCAAGAGCACCACTTGACTCGCCACAAAGGCTAGCCACTTAGGCACTTACCAAGCTCCCTTGGTCACCTAGATACCGCCTCCACTAAGGAGCTTCTCCACCAAGGAAGGGGGTCTCCACGTCTCCTGCACAAAGTGTCCTCGCCACTCCACACCAAGCCAGAGGGTCGATGACGATTGCAGGTGAGCCACTTAGGCCCCAAGGCTTCCGGCGAACCTTGTACACCTTGATTCACTCAAGAATCACCTCACAAGGTTGGCACAACCTTGCACTCACTCAGCTCTAAGCTAAGCCTAGCACTAAGCACATACACTAAGCATATGCAAGTCTATGGATGAGCAATTAAGCACTTGGATGGATTGGATATGATCTTCTTAGTGTCTTGCACTCTCCTGCACTTCCACACAATCCAGCAACCTCAAATAGGTGAGTGGAGGAGGTATAAATAGCCCAAGGCACTCAGCTAGCCGTTGGCTAACGGCTCACTGAAAAGTTGACCGTCGGATGAACCGACGCCTACTTTCCAGGAGCATCGGTTCATCCGGTGCCCCTCCCACGTCACTTAGCCGTTGAGGTTCTCTGACAAAACTGCTCCGACGCTATACATCGATGGTGCGTCGGATCATCCGGTGCTGAAGGACTTCTCGCCAAACCGTCTCTGTTGGTTTCTTCGTAACCGTCGGATAGACCGACGCTTCCCCTTGACCAAGGCGTCGGTTCATCCGGTGCTGAAGAGGCTGTCTTGGCGCGTCTCTGTCTTGATTCAACCAAGGCATCAGATAGACCGACGGTGTCCCCACTCGGACCGTCAGATCATCCAGTGCTACTGGCTTTGCTGCTTCTCCTCTGCAATTCATCCGGCGCATCTAGAAACTAGACCGTCGGATCATCCGACGGTGTCAACTTTGTTTGACCTGTTGCGCAGTGTACCAACTACACCGACGTTATGCACCGATGGTACCGTCGGTTCATCCGACGGTGTGTTTTCTTTTCCTTTCTTTGCTCGGTTTTGACCCTAGAAAAATAGACTATCTTCTCAATTTGGCATGTGGTATTTTTACATCTTTGGGACCTAGAAATGTCTACAAAGACATGCTAAACAATATGGTTAGTCCCATTGATCATGTTGTCATGAATCACCAAAATCATACTCGAACTAATGACATATGAGACCATGTTCGCTACAGCCTGCCGCCGTGCTTCTGCCCGTCAGCCACGCGCGACGACCTCCGCGTTGACCCGCACTCCCCGCCGCTGCAGTGCCGCTCACCGTAGATCCGGGCGAGGGATGAATCCACCCTCCAAGCCGTCGGATCCGGTGCTCCACGCCGCCATCGTCGCCCGCTGTCGGTAGTGCTCCTCTGCGCCGCTCCTCACTCCTGAAGCTGCGCCAGCCGCCGGAATAGCCCCGCCGCTGCCGCCCTAGGGGCCGCACGGACTTCCGGCAGGCCCCTCTAGCGGCGGCAGGGCAGGGGACGAGACGGAGGAGCGGTCGCGGCCGGGTTCGGAGGTGCCTCGCCCTGAGCGGGGGCAACGTGGGGGTGGAAAAAAATAACAGGCTCTTTTTTTTTTGTGAACGATGGAAAATGTCGCTCTGAAATCAGAATATTTCTGTCCACTATGGGCCGGAAACACAATTTGGCCGAGATGATTTGCGTGGGTCCCCGGTCAGGTCATCATTTCTGTCATCTGATCCTTCATCTGATCAGACTCCCAACCTTGCGTCCGGATCAAATCTGACCAGACCCACGCAGAACACTGTTTAGCGTCCGGTAAAGTTCAAACTTTCTCCACAGGGAATCTTGCATGTATGAAGTGCTAAATGAAGTATTAAATGAAGTCTATTTGCAGAACCTTTTCAGAAATAAGTGCAACTTTGTGCGACGAATCTAATGAGTATAAGTAATTCATGATGTGCTACTGTAATGCTATATTATAAACACATGTCGTAAATCAGTAACAGATGCACAAACTTGCCCCATGGGACCGTCTCCATATATACATTTTTTTTCTGAAGTATCATTACTGAAAAGCAGCTTTTGTAAGTTATATCATCATCCTTGTTCCTTGGGACCTTCTGCCACAGTTTAAACGAAGGTGCAATAACTTAGATCTTCAGAGTCTCGACAATTCTCATTCCCTTGGCGAAATGTTCTTGGAGCGCAGCCACATAGTCCTTGACCTTAATTCGTCGGTACCTCGCTGGACGTCGATTCTCGTCCACCAAACCAGCCGCCGGCTCAAGCATTTTCTCACCATCGACGGCGTAGAAGATGTCCAGTGACATCCTCTCTTTCTCTGCGTTGGTAACGACCCTGTGCACCGGGCTCTTGAAGATCCCGTTGTTCATGATCTGCAACAAAAAAATTACACAGAAATTCAGAATCAGCTAGCTGGAATACATAGGAACTTGGACAATGAATTCGCAGACGTCTTACCTCCATGGAGTCTCCCAAGTTGATGAGCAAGGAGTGTCGGACGGATGGGACACTGTACCACATGCCATCCCGCAGGACCTGCAGCCCGCCGACGTCGTCTTTGCCGACGAGAAGAAGAGTGAGAGCGCCGGGGTCGGAGTGGGGCTTGATACCCAAGACGAGCTCTGGCCTTGGACAGGGAGGGTAGTAGTTGAATCTGGCGTGTGCCGGAGCCCTGTCACCCATCTGGCTTATGAAGTAGTCCTCATCAAGCTCAAGGATCCTGGCCACTGCTCGGAGGACGGTGTCCCTTATTCTCTTGGTTTCTCATGCATACTCGTGCACAACATCCCTGAACAAAGGAAATCGATCAAGGACTTGAAAGATTATTATTACAAATAAAAGCCGTTGACGTTGAGGAATCATTAATTATATTGAAAAGAAGTCAGCGCTGACCTGAAAGATTCAGGGTGTTCGGGCCAGTATGCAAGAGTCCTCTCGTCTTCAGGCTCGACTTGGAGGTGTAGCCGATCATTCCAGTCCAGGATCTGATCTTGGGATGTCACTGCGTCATCGCCGTACCCTTGCAACTGGAAGCGCTTCCCTTCTATCAGGTTGCTGCATTTCAGCTTCTCCGCGAGCGGTTGCCGGAAAAACTCGCCTGACGCGTTCATCACGTCGTCCATCAGAGAAACGTCTATCCCGTGGTTGGTAGCCTCCACAACAGGGAAGTACAAGTATATTACTATGATCTCTGAAACAAGCACCATGAACCAAAGGGTGATCTAGGTATATATGTAGCTTACCATGAACAGTCCTCAGGTTTGCAGCGCTGAGAAGAGCATGGCGGTCTCGTCAGCGGCTGGCAGCCGGCCGAGGTCGACGACAGGGAGCGGCTCCGGCATGTCAACAGCGAGCAGCAGGCTTCCTGGACGGTCTTGGTCGGGTTGCACGTACCGTCTCGGTGGCTCCTCCACACGGTCGGTAGCCAGCTCTTGCACCGGCATCGGCACCCTCCCTGCCTCGTCAGCCATCAGCGTGCTTCTTTATTACCTTTTTTCTTTTTTTAATTTGCTCACGACGTGAAGACAATGAGTTCTCTTATAGTCTTGCTTGGGCTTTACCGCTTTATAGGGCTCCAAATCACTGGTAGAGAGCGATGCTTTGGTTCGGGCCTTTAGTCCCGGTTCAACTTTGGAGTCGGGACTAAAAGTCTTTCATTGACATGGCCCGAAATGGTTGCTGTAGCCAGCCCCCCTTTAGTCCCGGCTCGTATTACCAACCGTGACAAAAGAGGGCTCCCAACGGCTCCATCCGGCCACCCGAGACAAAAGCATTAGTCCCGGCTGGTGTTACGAACCGAGACTAAAGGGGTACCCTTTAGTCTCGGCTCGTAACACCAGCCGAGACTAATGGCCGGCATCCATATAAGTACCGTACCTCCTTCTTCCTCCTGCCACCCGAGGCTTTCACCGTACCAGTCACCCGCGAGCTTAAGCTCCTCCCCTCCATGGCGACTCAAGCCTAGGGTGGTGCTGCGATTTTTTTCTTCATTAGTTTGTGAAGATTTCTCTCCTCCAAAGTGTTATCAAGGTTGGAATCTTCATCCTCCCTTCATTTGTTGTGATTAAATTTTGTTTTATGGTTTAGAGATGGAGAAAATAGAAATGTTAATTTGTAGTTAGGTAGGAGGAGCTTAAATTAATTAGAGAGATGAGATTTTGTATATACACGTGAAAATGTAGTTAGGATGGTACTTGCATTGTTCCTTCTTTCATTAAATTTGTATTAATAAGCATTCTCTTATTTTCTTATTTTTCATAGTATTGAATTTTTCTTGTACATATATATATATAGTTTATAAAATATATGCTCATAAAGGAAGACATACAAAAAATGTACTAGGTATTTCCATTCTTTCATCATTTAGAAATGATTTTATTCTATGTAGCTATCGGAGAAAATAGAAGATTAAATTCTTTTGTTAAGTATGTTTTTTATTTTTATATAGAATAAATGTAAGCATTCTCTTATTTTCGTATTTTTCATAAAATTGAATTTTACTTGTACATATAGTTTATAAAATATATGCTCATAAAGAAAATAATAGACATACAGAAAATGTACTAGATATGTATTTCCATTCTTTTATTGTTTAGAAATGCTTTTATTTCTAGGTAGCTATAGGAGGAAATAGAAGATTAAATTCTTTTATTAAGTATTTTTTATTTTTATATACAATAAATGTAAGTATTTTCTTATTTTTCTTGTTTTTGATACACAGCCCCACGTCCTAATTAGCTACAGTTTAACGTCACGGGTTAGGTGGGGACTGCAGCTCCGTGACGTTGGACTGTAGCTAGATAGGAGGTGTATGGCATGGTGAGTAGTACTGTAAGTGGGAGAGCCAGGTGTGTATGACGGTGAGGTGAGACTGTTGTAGTTCCCGGAGCATCTGGGTCTTCTGAGTCGCTGGTTCATAAAGGTTATGTACAGTAATAATAGTGTTGAATTCTATAACCCCTTTTGTTTTTCTATTTATGCATATATTGAATCCAATCTATATATATATGTAGGTATGTGTACATATACTTTATAAAATATAGTGTTGAATTCTATGGGGCCTCTTTTATTTCTAGGTTGCTATAGGAGGAAATAGAAGATTAAATTCTTTTATTAAGTATTTTTTATTTTTATATACAATAAATGTAAGCATTTTCTCTTTTTTTTTCTTGTTTTTGATACACAACCGCCCCACGTCCTAATTAGGTACAGCCTAACTTCACGGACTAGGTGGGGACTGCCTGCAGCTCCGTGAAGTTGGGCTGTATCCAGATAGGAGGTGTAGGGCATGTGTAGTACTGTAAGTGGGAGAGTCAGGTGTATATGACGGTGAGGTGAGACTGTTGTAGTTCCCGGAGCATCTGGGTCTTCTGAGTCGCTGGTTCATAAAGGTTATGTACAGTAATAATAGTGTTGAATTCTATGGCACCTTTTGTTTTTCTATTTATGTATATATTGAATCCAATCTATATATGCAGAATAATCCTATTTATTGTGAATAATGTGTGTTATTTTGATTTGGATATAGTTTGAGCTAACAATGTCGTCAAGTGGTGTTGGTAATGGCGCCCGTGGCCGTGTCATAGTCCGTCGCCGTGGCGGGCGTGGTGGCCGTGGCATTGGCCGTGGAGGTGTTTTGGAGGACCCGTTGCCTCTACGTCCAGGATTGCACTTTCACCGCGAGATTACCTTGCAAATGGGTGATCCGGGACGTGTAGCTAACGTGGTAATATAAGAATTGAAATTAATTTGCTTTACATAGAACTTTTTTCATTTCACATGGAAAATATGTAATTTTAGTCACATATATAATTATTGTAGGTTATCAACAATATCAGATGGCTCAGAGACATTATCGGGGATAAGAATGGTACTCCTCCTATAGTGCAAACTGAGCACGTTGATGAGCACATGGCAAGAGTGTATATCTCTTTCACCGTACCTGCTCAATATGTAGACTACGGGCAGTTGCCAGTAGGCGCACCACACCCGATGGTTGCCATTGCAACAGTTGGCTCAACATCACCTATTCGGTTAACCCGAGAGAGGACTGCCGTGGAGAATTGTCTACAACAGCTCCAAAATAATGTTGGGTGCTTTGTACCGGATCTTTCCTATTTTAAATTAAGGCAACTCGAGGCGGGTGAAGGTAATGTGATTGAGACTACGGAGAGGCTTTGCATGGCTCATCGAGTTGTGGTGTAATAATATACATTTATATATAAAAGAATTTTTATTCATTCTTAATTAATTTGTTTCTGGTACATATATATTTTGAACTTTCATAAGGTTATTATATCTCATCATCATCTGATTGTGTGCAGGATCGCTCTGGTTCTACTTATGCTTCAATTAGCTTCCGTGCGATTCTTAATCAAATCGTGGAAAGAGTTGGGGTGGATTACTATAGTGGGGAGTCGTTTTTCACCAACAATTGGAAGAGTCAAGCAATTCTAACTTTCTACAAGCCAGCAGAACCCGAGGCTCCATTGTTTGATGTCTGCAGTGCTATTTGTGACACTCCTCCGGAAGTAGAGGAGAGTGCACTAGTACGCGCTCTAGCTTATTTTGAGGGAGTTCTAGGTTGGAGGATTGCAGACATTAATCATGTTCCATATCTACAAGCGTGTGCTGCTACGTAACATTATGCATGCATGGATAAAGCTTTGTACCGTACCCTATTATATGAACTTGTATTAATTAGCTAGCTATGTGATCCTTTATGAACTTATTATTAATTATTATTAATTAGCTACTTTATTATGAAGTCATGTATTGTGCCTGAGCATGTTGATCATTCGAAGACAATACGCGAATTCATAAATGTGTTTGAAGCAGAGGTTCAAAAGCTAGAAGCTGACCAGCTTCAGCTTGGGACTTGTACTCATTGGTATTAATTAATGTCGTGCCTTGTAATAGCCATCAGGTGACCTCTGTATGTATACGTAAGTCATTTTAAAAAATTAGGTAAATGTAAAATTGATAATTAGTTATATGGATCATTATTCCGTTATGAGCTGGATGATGAGAACTGGAGGCCTAAGCTACATACATTCTTCCTGAGCATGTTGATCATTCGAAGACAATACGCGAATTCATAAATGTGTTTGAAGCAGAGATTTTTCTGAGTTGGTTTACTAATATTTTCAATTTAATTTATTTTCCCCTTCAAATTGTAAACGAAAATTAGAAATAATTGTTTCAACTCTTGAAATAATATGTGCATAGAAAAGTAGGTATTTTTTGGTCTGAACTTAATATAATTTTGCATGGCACAAATATTTTAACTAATGATTTTTTAAATGTTCAAAGCAAAAAGGAATGAGATAAATGAGGAAGAAAAAGAGAAATGTTAATTTCCCGCGCAAAATTGCTCTTTAGTCCCGGATGGTGTTACCAACCGAGACTAAAGGACCCCCTTTTGTCACGGGTGGTAACACCACCCGGGACTAAAGGGCGAAAATTTGCCTTCTGGGGGTTCCCGCGCGAAATGCCCCTTTTGTCACGGGTCGTGAGGCCACCCGTGACAAAAGGGGGGCCTTTAGTCTCGGTTCGTAATACGACCCGAGACTAAAGGGCCTTTTGTCACGGTTGGGAATACGACCCATGACAAAAGGTTGGGGGTTCTATAAAAGCCCCGTCGCCTTCCAGATCGGCACTTAGCCGTTTTCCCCCAAATCGCCGCCTCACCTCTCTTCCTCCGTCGTCGCCGCCGCCTCTCCTCACCGCGCCCGTCCCCGACGCGCCCCTCCCCGACGAGAGGCTCCTCTCCGACGCGCCGCCCCTCCCCGACGCGACGCCCCTCCCCGACACGCGCGCATCGCCGTCTCCCGCCGCCGGCCAGCTCGGCCGCGCCGACGTCCGCCACTCTCCGACGCGCATCTCCTCCCCGACGCGCCGCCCCTCTCCGACGCGCATCTCCTCCCCGACACGCCGCCCCTCCCCGACGCGCATCTCCTCCCCGACTCGCCGGTCGCCGCCCTCTCCCTGCCTCGGCGCCGGCGCCAGCCCCCGCCGGCCCCTCCTCCACGCGCGCCGTCGTCGCCCCTCGATCCGGATCCAGGACCGTACCAGCCGGCCAACCCGACCGGTATGCCACGCCGCCGCCGCCGCCGCCGCTTGCCAGCCCCCTTGTGCGGCCGCCGGCCGGCGTGCGTGTGCCCCGATGGCCGGCCGGGCCGCGCGCTGGGGTTTTGCCTTGCTAACTCCAGCCCGTGAAATGCTTGCGTCAGCAAGCATTTTTAATTAAATTTATTTGATTTATTTTATCAATTGATATATATTTAGTTATAAAAAATTCATAGATATGCATGAAAGTTTTTAAATTTATAGGAATGGAAAGAAATTTTAATTAGAAACAAATTGTAATGCTTTGTATATTTTTGTGTGTATATACAGTCATACATATAAATTTATTAGCACCAACGACTATGGACCAAAATCTTATTTGTGTATTTGAGTTCTTAATTGTTTTCTAATATACAATTTCATAGTTTGATAGTTCTGAAGTCGACGACTGCCACGTCGTCGTCCCGAACAAGTGACTTCCCGTCACCTCTGTCATTCTCCCACACGGCACCGCCACCAACAAGCATCGTTCGTCCACAAGTTAGTAGAAATATTTCGACATTGTTTATTCAAGAAAATTCGTAGTAAATTCTTGTTTATTCTAGAAAGTTTTAGAAGTTGTTGATTATTCCAGAAATTCATAGAAAAAACTTGTTGCTTATTCTAAAAATTCAAAGAAAATTCTTGTTCAATAAAGAAATTCTTAGTAAATTCTTATTTATTCTAGAAAGTTTTAGAAATTGTTGATTATTCCAGAAATTCATAGAAAATTCTTGTTCAATAAGGCAATTCTTAGTAAATTCTTGTTTATTCTAGAAAGTTTTAGAAATTGTTGAGTATTCCAGAAATTCATAGAAAAAACTTGTTGCTTATTCTAGAAATTCAAAGAAAATTCTTGTTCAATAAAGAAATTCTTAGTAAATTCTTGTTTATTCTAGAAAGTTTTAGAAATTGTTGATTATTCCAGAAATTCATAGAAAATTCTTGTTCAATAAAGAAATTCTTAGTAAATTCTTGTTTATTCGAGAAAGTTTTAGAAATTGTTGATTATTCCAGAAAATCATAGAAAAAACTTGTTGCTTATTCTAGAAATTCAAAGAAAATTCTTGTTCAATAAAGAAATTCTTAGTAAATTCTTGTTTATTCTAGAAAGTTTTAGAAATTGTTGATTATTCCAGAAATTCATAGAAAATTCTTGTTCAATAAAGAAATTCTTAGTAAATTCTTGTTTATTCGAGAAAGTTTTAGAAATTGTTGATTATTCCAGAAATTCATAGAAAAAACTTGTTGCTTATTCTAGAAATTCAAAGAAAATTCTTGTTTATTCCAGATGGATGACAACCATGACAACTTTATGGCCGACATTATTGCTAGTGGTACAAATACGATTGCAACCTTCACCGACGAGGAGTGTAGTCAGGCGAACATGTACTTGAACATACCTCCGAATGAGGAGGATGTCGCCCCTGTCGAGGACACAACAGCAAATATTGAGGACACAACAGCAAATATTGAGGATGCCGCCCCTGTTGAGGATGCCGCCCTGTGAATGAAAGTATTGAATGTTCCCACGAGGTATATATATATCTCATGTATTAACTTCATAGTTCTTATTTCTCTAACCTCAATTCTTAGGTACTAATTAATTAAATAATGAATCTGCAACTTGTAGGCTTCAGGCTCCACATCAAAAAAGACAAAGAGATGGCGTACACAAGTACTCACTGGCCATGTCATGTATAAGATCACAGAAGTTAATTATGTTGGCCAACCTTGTGCTCCAAAAAAAATCAAGGACACGTATGTGTCACAGTGCGGGGCCATTGTAAGGGACAACGTGCCCATCAGCTACAGAGAATGGAAGGGAAAAGCAGATAATCCACACGTGGTTCCAGTCTCAGTGAAAAATTTGTTGTGGGAGATTTCATGACTGGTAGTTGAAGAAGTCAGCTGAGGCCCTGGAGATGTTTGGTATGCTCGTGAGACCTGGAGATTTTGCCCTTCAAAACGAGAAGGTGGTCTGGCTCCGATTCATTGATATCTATGAAATTTACCATCTGGACGCCGTGAATACCGATCTTATGATGGCCTGGTGTCTGTAAGTGACATATTTTATTTCATATGTTTATTAATAAATTTATTACATTTGTCGATCTACTAATTAACATTTGGCTTTCTTCTTGTGTAGCCTGCAACTTACTGAGATGCGAAGGAAGGGTTATTCAAGAATTGCTTTCATGGACCCATCAAAAGTTAACGAGGATGAGATCTGGGACCAACGAAAAATAACAATCGAGACCATTTATAGGCACTTAGATGAGTTTCATTACAAGAACCTTATACTACCGCCTTACAACTTCAAGTAAGTACGATTGTCATCTAATTATCCTTGTTAATTCTATTTAGTCAATTCTAATCTCCATGAGCATGCATACAGATTCCACTGGATTCTACTCATAATCACTATCGACAATAGCAACATCAATGTGTATGATTCATTGAGAAAAGATCCCTCAGAATACCAAGGCCTTCAAGATGTATTTCACGAGTAATAATTCTATCTATGACATTTTCTTTAATGCAATATATATATTTAGCTTTAGTACTAACATATTGTATCTTTTATTATTTTGCCTCAGAGCTTGGACCATGTTCATTGCAAATCACCAAGGACAATTTCGAGAAAAAATTAGATGGGTGTATGATTTTCCGGTACGTATATACAAATAACAACTTCAGATTGGGAATATTTAAAATGTATAACACTAGAATTTCATAATCTGTTCTCCTCTCCACTTTAGTGTTTGAAACAAGAACAAGGAAATAATTTATGCGGGTACTACGTCTGTGAGCACATACACCATTACAGTGGCAACGCGGATGATGATAGTGTAAGTAAAATAAACCTATTAATAATACATCATTTTTATCTTTTTTGTATATTTAATTGCTTGGTGTATTATCTCAACCTATTTGCAAATTACAGAGGATTATAAAAAGGGACGCACTCATTAAGAAGGATCGTCTCTTGGCAATTCAAGAAGCTCTCATGGGATTCCTCATGGACGAGGTGGTTAATCCACAAGGAAAACATTATTATGACAACCATCCAATTGACCGACTCACCTCCGAGGAAAGCTAATTGAGACTAGAAATTTGCACTGAATGATATTTTGATGTATATAAACTATATGGGGTTTTGATGTATATATACTAGTTTAAGAAAATACTATTTATTTTCATGTGTATAATTTATTAGGTGTATATACATTTATAAGTTTATATAGGTAGATATATAGGGTTTAATTTATATATAAAGTCTAATCTAAGTGCGTATAGGATATATATAGACAGGTATACATATATACAAATATGTATACGTACATATACGGGTTAGACAACAATTACAACATACTGTCAAATCGAAAACAGCAAAAAAAAAGGAGACGAGACCCTTTAGTCACGGTTGGTATTACCAACCGAGACTAAAGGGGGTGGGCGCAGGCGCTGGCGTGCCCCCCCTTAGTCTCGGTTCGTATTACGAACCGGGACTAAAGGACCCCTTTAGTCCAGGTTGGTTCACCCGAGACTAAAGGGGAGGCCTTTTGTCTCTCATCATTAGTCCCGGTTGGACTTGAGAGACCTATTCCTCTTACTAACCGGGACTAAAGCCCCTCTCCCTACCAGTGAATGAGTATGAACCGTTCATTTAATGAGATCCTCTACGAATTTGCTTGTAATCCAGTAGTAGAACGGTCCAGTGGGATGCTACCCATCAGTGTTCAAATCTGGTGTGAGCACATTTTTCTGGGATTTTTTAAAAATTTACCGGCGTTATGCGTTAAGTGGTAAGCGGCATTCCCGTCGACAATAAGGCGCCAATGGTGACTTCGGGAATCTCCAAATCTGTCGGGTGCTTAGTCATTCGAAGGAGCTCATAGAGGTAGAGTTTGCGTACGTGTGTTCATAAGGGTGAGTGAGCGTCTGCGTTGGTAAGATAAGATAAATGAGGAACATTTGTAATGTGTAACTCAAAAAAATTTAATGAGATCCTTTTAGGAGGTAATAGTTGAATTAATATTTATTTAATCTTTAATTTGGTAAGATAAGATAAATGAGGAACGTTTTTTTTATAAAACTCTTTCTTCTAGATCTAATTGATTTTTGTGTAATCTAACAATTTGGTTAGCACGTAGCTTTTCACTTACCTATACGTACGTGACAGCTGCAAGTTGATGTAACGTGTGTGGTTCCCAACATTCAAAAAATCACGATCCATCATTAGAGATTATTATTTACTCTAGCATGACATATATTGTTTCATCATGGCATAATGGTTCATTAGATTCGTCTCGCGATTTCAGTCGGATTTATGGAATGTGTTTTGCTATTAATTCAGTTTAAGAGCAGCATCATGTTGTTTTTTCCTTATTTAATCATATACAACTATATAGATGGAACTCACCAAGTCAAGGATAGATTTCTCTCAACATACAAGTATTCCACATCACCATCCACTATACGCCACGTCACCATCCACTATACGGCATCGCCATGTCACCATCCACTAGATCATATATTTATGTCTTCAACCGATTTTCTGTGGTTAATATCATGTCTTTGTGAGTAGCATGCCACAAAATTCCCGTAATAGAAAAAATATAGGATCAATATTTAGAATGGTTCTCTCTCAACAAAATTATAATGCTTCCACGTATAATATTGTTTACAAAAGAATGTTGTCACGCAATCACTTTGGTGTTTTTACTTTCACATTGCACCTTAAAATTTTGTTTAAAAAATTCTCGCAGCAACGCGCGGGTATCACGGTACATTGGGTAGTATTTTATGAAAGTGTAACACGTCACTCTTGTGACGGTTGTTGATATGTGTCTGACATGATGTTTGCATCTCACCAGCTCATATGCTGGGTATTAGTTTATTACATAGTCGATGGCTCTGTTTTACTAAAAAAAAGTTTTATATTGTACATATTGTATATGTGAAGTTCGAGTTTGTAGATATATATGTAACATGTAATATCAAAATTCAATCCAAGGGGACGCTACGAACAAGCAGTTGCATTTCATTAGGCCAAGGCTTTGCTGAATTCTACCCGCAAAAAAAGAGAGGCTTTGCTGAATTCCTTCCTTGTTTGCGACTGTTCAAGTTATTGTATTTGCTTTATTGTCCTAGCTTTCTTGGCCAAATGTCAGTATGTCACAATCAGCCACCCACCCATTTGGGTGTTTACCACGTACGGTTGTTCACTACTATATGGCCGTTGAGCAATTCTTATAGCCAATGCATAGACTCAGTTTCCGTCAAGTCGAAGAAATAATTCTTTGATGCTACCTCCATACCAATATATTTGTTGTTATATTTGATCATAACATTTGACCATTCATTCATCTTATTAAAAAAAATTATGCAAAGGTGGCTCTTCGATCTCCTCCGAGCAACCTCAGAGCCTCAGAGGAAAGAAGGGTTCCAGCTTTTGTTATCCCGGGGATTACGGGATTTTAGAAGATGTTTTTGTATTTCTTAGTTTAACTAGTAAAATTTTTCGTAAATTTACGTGTGTGTAAAGAAAACTAGCAAGTTACCCGTGCAAATAGCGCGACTAGAATAGCATTTTATAATTCTTTATTCAAGACATCTTAAACCTTTAATTGGCTGATACATAATTTTTAAAACTTCTTAACAAATTTATCAAAATAATTGTACATGCTCACAACAACTAAAGTTAAAATCAAAACCCAAAAATAAGAGGTTATGTTTTACTTTCTTTTTAATCTTATATATCTTTCATTTTTGTTGCTAGTGTGCATTACCTTATCTGTAACATATGCAATATAAACTTTTCTCTTATTTAATTTTCATTAATATTAAATTATTTGTTGTGATTAAATATTTATGTGTTTATATATGTCTATTTGACTAACTCTTATATTTTTTTCATTTAAGTTGATTCTATGGTATACATGATTCATAGATGCGCATTGGCACATCATCCTCTCAGTCACAGATCGAGGAACGCCGGTTGTCCATATATCTAGTACTTGTGCCTTCATCTCTTCTTACTTTTCTCTTCAGCGTGTTCCTTCCAGAGATCGAGGAACGCCTGTTGTCCATATATCTAGTAGTTGTGTCTTCATCTCTTCTGGCCTTTCTCTTCAGTGTGTTCCTTCTTTGTCCTCTCTGCCATAGAGATCGGACGCATGTTGTCCATATCTCTAACACCTCCGCCTTCATCTTTTCTTGTTTATCTCCCCAATCTATTCCTTCTCCCTTGCTTCCCCATTGTGTTTTCTCAATCCGATCACCAGTGTATTGCTAACATACAAGGACACCTCCTCTCTCCAATGTCTGCTATTGTTGCTCGGTTTCACGACTCTTCATTCGGTAGATGTCATTATCTCACTTATGTACCATCATTGTCTCTGAATAACATATCGTCCAAGCAAAAGCATCAACCTGCATCATGCTACCTTCTAATTATATGGACGTCTTGTTGCAATACATGGAGACCTTCTTCCTTCATTATCTACTATTATTACTTGATCCTTCATCTCTTCATCAACCATGGCGGGCCATATCGCTAGTCACTAAAGATCACTGTTTTTAAAAAAATATCATCACAAAGACCTTCTTCTTTTTCTCATGTAAATCAGCAATGACTCCCCCCCACCGACCCACCGAACACCAGCCTGTTGGAGCCCTCCCCCCCCCCCCCAAATCCACCATTTAGAGCACCGTCGCATTGACGTTGTTTACTCCCACCCACAGCATGACCACCAAAAAATCCAACCACCAGGGGCTCTAGCAGTAATGGCATTCACCTTCAAAATCATGCGGCGAGAACCTCGCCAATGCATAGTTTTCTCCGCTAGCATGCAGAGTGGTATGATGAAGACCAGCAACATCCGCCTGCGAGCCAGTGCTCGGTGCAGTGCCCACGAAAGTTGTGGCTTGTGGCTGTAAGCAGGCTTGACACACACAATGCATCTACCTCGAATTCCATCAGCATGGGCGATGTTGGAGGTGGGAGTGGGTGCTTGAGTAATGGCGATGTACATGGCCAAGAGACGGCTTCGTGCTAGGTCGATATTTAAGTTTATCGAAGTTTTTGACTAGTTGTTCGATTGGATTCATTAAGATTAGAACTACCTCTGTTGTCTTTTGTTTTTTTTCTCGTTCCAAAATTCAGGTAGTTCTTCATGTTAAAGCTCAAGACTTTCCTCATAATGTAATTTATTTGTCTCAGGCACGGACAAAGTTGTTGTAACGAATTAATTAATTCTCAATAGCTGCAAGAACCAAAACTATTACAGTTTCGTTTCTTTAGGTACTGAAACATACCAACATAATCAATTGCTCAGATAACGACGTCCTTTCTGTTTGTTTAATTTCAATTGGATCGTATAACTTGGAGCATTCTTCATTTACAGAACTAGGATACTATATTCAGCTTGAATTTGTGCCAGTCATACAATTGGAAATCAATCAACAGTACTACTCATCGAGAGCTTGTTACATTTACTAGAATGATGACTAAGATTAAGACACTAAAATTGAATGGACGACCCTCACATTTTGTTTCTTCTCTCATTATTCTGACTGCTCATATGTTCTTTTTCGTCAATCTGTACAATGAGAGAATCAGGAGTGTATTCTGTCCAGAAGCATATCGCATTGACAAATGTCAGGAAGTTGTTTTGAAAGTCTCACTTTCAGAACCATAACTAGGTGAGCTGTTGCAAAATACATAGCACCTGCTGATTTTAGGCTCGTCTGATTTTTGCTATACATTTCTTAAGTGCCGTAGTTATGCTTAGATGTATGCTGATGCAATTCTCTTGAACTAGTTTTGACCATTATTTTCCTAGGGTCAGTTAAGAGTATTTGCATTAGTCAACAACCACAATGCTCTTGTTTATCTACTTGCATTTATTTTTGATCTTTCTTGGTATCCTTGTATTCAGTGGATTCTTTGTTGCTTGGACACACAATTGGCAGAGTTGTACACAAATTACCCTTATCCCATTGTCATTTTATTTATCGCAGGCCATTACTGCCCATGGTTCAGAGAGCAATGGAGTACATTAATTTGACACCCTGGCATGGACACACACATTGAGGCTTTTTCCATCCTAATAATTCTCTATTCCTTTAAGAGTTATCGTATTCATGCATTATGTGCATTGTAGGTATATGTTGAGATTCAGAGAGCAAGGTTGATTGATTCAAAGACTTGCAAAAATCAAAGAGGAGCAGGGAAAGATCGATGAGGCTGCTGATTTGATGCAAGAAGTTGTTGTAAGTTCTCACTGCACTAGATGACTAGAATAGAGGACATGTAGTTCCATAATCTGTGACAAAGTCTCTGTCATTCTAGTCCTGTGGCATGCAGTTCCTGGTCATGGACTGACAAGCTGTTTATCAGGTTGAAACATTTGATGTTTATTACTTCTTGCATTCACTTTTTCCTTGTAAAATTGTCCTTTTATATTTTTCTGGTTATCCCCAGTGTAGGTTCATGCACTGATTGGTTTGGGCAAATTACGAGTTCTTTGGTGCTTTATGTGCTGGATTGAAAGTAGTATATGCTTTGCTACTTGCTTTATCAACAGTCCAAATTGGAGCTGAAAGTTGTTGAAGATGGTATTCAATTCAAGACAAGAAAACAGAGTTGACATGTAGAGTGTTGATTCCCAGACTCGCAGTGTTGGTTATGAGAGATTCTTTTTTTTTTGCGGGTAGGTTATGAGAGATTCAACTATATGTAGATCATGTTTAGCTACTTAAGAGCTAGTTCATTTTAGTCAATTTCGTGAGGAAGTAGCAATGTTTCATTATGTCAGTTTTTAAGGATATGTGTACAATTTTTTGAAATTTTATCTGTGTTTAATTTCGTAAGAGTAATAGTATTTTATGATTTTAAAAAATACTTTACATTTTTCGATTTTTTCCTATTTTTCGATTTTATCATATTTTTATCTTATTTTTTATTCAATTGTATTCAAACTTAATGAGTGATTAGTAGAAGCAACCCAAGTGGCCAAGTCCCAAGCAAATCACGTGAAGCGAAACGAAAGAAGAGTTTAACCCCTGTCCTTGGATCGAACCCACACGTGGGTTGGGTGGTGGAAGTGGAATCACCCAATCCACCCGTGGAACCTATCACCTGGGGGGTTGGAACCCCAATATGCCAAACGAAGCCTTAGGGGGGCTTAGAACTATCCTGATGAACATGTTTTGGCATTGATGGAACCATCCTCATGTGCACCTGAGCGGATCAAAATGTTTCTCCACTCCATCCAATGTCCAACAAACTGCATTATTGGGAAAACATTTTTTCCGAAGCATATCCCGCAAACACATGGAAATCCGGACACTACAAGAAACTATTTAATCCGCGACGAACTTTCTGCGACGTTCTCAGAGAACATCACGAAGAGCACTGCGTCTGCGACGTATTCCTATTTTTTGTCACGGATGTGCACTGTTGGATATTGAAGCCCAGAACACTGCGACGATTTGTTAAATTCGTCACAATCCGCTCTGCGTCCACGACGTATTCCTGTTTTTCGTCACGGATGTGCACTGATGGATATTGAAGCCCAAAATATTGCGACGATTTGTTAAATTCATCGCAATCCGTCCCATAACACTGCGACATTTGAGCAAATTCGTCACGACCAACAAATACAAAATAATCATGTTACGAATGAAAAAAAATTGATAAATTGAAAAAAAATCTAAAAAAACAAAAAAGAGGAACGGAGAATTGAACTCAAGACCTTAGGGTATAATCTTGTACTCAACTCTTGTGGTAATCTATGATCTTCAAATCTTTTTATACTCCCTCCGGTTTAGTATTAGAAGTCGTTTTGGACATGGTTTGAGTCAAACATTGGGAATATAAATCATGAATAATTTGTAAGTCGTTGAGTTTGGAAATGTGAAAATCATATAAATAGATTTGTCTTGAAAATTACTTTCATAAAATTATACATATATAAATTTTCAATAAATATTCTTATAGAAAAGAGAAGTCAAAGTTGTGCTTTGGTGACCGTGTCGCTGTCCTAAACGACTTCTAATACTCAACCGGAGGGAGTAATAATAAGTCTTCCCTGGACGCCACGTCACTGCCACATCACCCGATGCGCCCGCCACCTCATCTCCATGTCATCAATTAAAAAAAAATACAACACACAAAGGTGGGAGAGTGGTTTGAACCCAAAACCTTAGACCACAAAGGATTATGTCTTACCATTGGGCTACTACACTATTCTTGTATTAATCAAATATTTTAATTATTTTGTACATGAAACTAACCACGTAATTAACAGGCCGGGCCCGCATCGATGCGAGAGCTGCTGTTCCCTGTCCGTCACCGCGTTGCTGGGACCCAGCTATGTTGATGCCTATGTTGCTATAAGTAAATAATAACATGAAAAGCGTTAAAATTACTTGAATTAGCGCAATGGTGAAGACGTCTGTGTGTGACCCTGGTGGCCAGGGTTCGAATTCGGGGGTTGCCACCGTTTTTTTTAATTTTCAAAAAAATTAAGAAAAAAGGAAAAAGTCGCGCGTAATGAGGAGGGACCAAGAATCGAACTCGGGACCAACCACATGACCCCGATGAGTCCTACCACTGCATCACTTCTCTGTTGATGCTTATTTTTATTTTGGTTGCACTGTTGCATATTACTGAAGGTCATAGCATGAGTTTTTTCTTCCAGCTTCAGATAGATTTAACCTCTAGTTTACTATCTGAGCATGGAGCACTTCATGATACAATTACAGGTGCAGTGAGCACCTCATAGCATGAGTTTTTAAACACCTAATCAATCTTGAGTTTTGTAGAAACTTAATGTGTTCCTAACTTCATTGCCACAAGCATGCTGTTAGTCCATTAATTCCAGTTTTCAGATGGTAGAATAAGACGCCCCTAATAACACCAAGTAATCTAAGAGACCTATTATGATTGAAAACTTCACTGATTTGAGTTTCCTCAAGCACTAGTATGCGCGTTTGCCATTTGTCGACATGCTGCTTGCTGTCACGTATGTGAAAAGGAAGTGCTTATTTCGGATTTTGTTTGTCCATTAGCACTTTCAGTTGTGTGTGCAGAGACAGAGTGTATGTACTCCAGTGTTGCTCTGCATATAGAATATTCAGCTGCTTTAGAGTTAGATGATGAAGATTGCTAGACTTCTAAGTCGAGTGTTTCGAGTCACCGATGTTTTGATCTCAGTGGTGTTGGTAGGAAGTTTAGATCTTCCTCTTAAGTTAATTACTGCATAGGCCATATAATAATATGAAACTAAAGCATCCTTACAGTAGCTGTTTCCTTAAACAAATGGCCATGCATCCTTACTGCTGCTGCTTGCATGTGGAATGGCCATGCATTTATGTAATTCTCTCTTGAACCTGTAATTCTCTTATAAATGTGTAAATGCGCATATAAGCCTGTGGAATTGGTTCTGTATGGAATTGTCATGCATTGTAAGTACTGTAGAAAATGCACATATAAACCTGTAATTCTCTTATGCTCTGGAAGGCTGAAAATAAAATTGGACCTGTAGACTGAAGTATAGCTATTGAAGTTTGTCTTGTGTATTCCATTTCATTTCTTCTCTACTGAAGTTTGTCTTGTGTATTCCATTCCATTTCATTTCCTGTTATTTGATATTGTCTATGTGTGGTCAGTCTTTGTCGCTTGTTACTGTGAATGTAATGAGAATATATATATTACCTTGTGAATCATATAAGCACTGACACATCAGACTAGAATGTTTACTCTAATTTCCTGGTTTAGCTTGTCTTTTAAGTTGCCTATATATGAATTCAAGATCTTTCATAATCTGTGCAAACTCTGATATTCCAGATCCATCTTGATGCTAGCAGTTAAATTAACCAAACAAATTGAGTACTACTCTAGTAATTTAACTGATGAATTATATATACACGTTGTATGACCAATCTGTGAGTTTGTGCAGCAAATATTTGTGGAGATGACGCAGATAAAGAACGAGATGGACAAGCTGGAGACGGGCATCAGGAGGTACAACGGTGATGACCTCTCCTCCCTCACCCTCGACGAGATCCACGACCTCGAGCAGCAGCTCGAGTACGCCGTCAACAAAGTTATGTTGTTCTGAACTTCTGATGCTCATGCATATGATCATTGATCAATGGATGTGGTTTGTCGGTAGAGCATGTTTCCAAGTGTAGATTTCATGTGTTGTCTCAGATATTGCTCTCATATGCTCTACTATAGGCTAAATTAGCACAACAAGCTTCTTTTTGCGTCATTCCTATTCTGTTGATTTATGCAAACAACAGTGCCAATTGTATGCTTATAGTGATACTTTCATTGTACAATGCACACTTTATCTAGAACTCCAGTTTTAGTTTGGTTTCCCTTTATATATACCTTGCCAGAAAATTCAAAGTTGAGTTATCCTGTATTTGATTGTCTTTTCTAATTGCATTCTGGTTGGGCCCTTTGTGGAAATCTGTCACTCTTGGATCTGTTTGCTGCTTATTTTCTTGTGATTGTTCCCTCTAGTGCAAAGTCTCTACTAATTTGAATTTGACAAATGTACAAATGTGAATTTGTGATCCACCCAATGTTAGATGCTAGGCTAGGCCTATATGTTAGAACATATTGTTTAGTTAAATTTTATTATTTTTGTTAAAATGTAATTACAATTCAAGCATGACATGTTCTTTTTTTATTTCAGGATTTATACAAACTCGCAAGGAATCAGAGAAAAGAGTAGCAGAATAACAAAGAGGAAGGTGTAGTGTTTTAGGAATGGTAGACATCTGAAAGCATGTGTTATCTGCTTCAATATCTGATTGTGTTTGCTAGGTTTTTTTTTTGCCCAAAGATTGTATCTGATTTGATGATGTAAGTTACAAATGTACCCTCTGATAAATGGGCTGAAGATGGGCTAATTTTGCTAATTTTATGCTGGAATATAATTATGAAATGGGCCGTGGTGGGCCAGAATTTGTATCTGCTGGGCTTAAATTTTTTGCCACGTCATCATCCACGTAGGGTGCCACGTCATCGTCCACGTAGGGTGTCACGTCATCGTCCACGTAGGATGCCACAGCTGCCATGTCTGTAGCAATCCGCGACGATTTATTTTGTCACGGATAGTGGGCTATGGGTTGGACTGCATGGGCTTCGGGCTACTCCGTGACGATCCAGATACGTCACGAATTGCGATGTTTAGTAAGGAACGTCGGCAGATTTAATCAATGACGCTCATTCCACCACGAAAATTTAAATCGTCGCGGATGCTGATTTGCGACGAATTTTATTTAATCCGCGACAAAATGATAGCGTCACGGAATAAATGATTTCTTGTAGTGGGAGCTGATGAAGTCCGTTGAAGTTATATCTCCTTGAACAACTGCATGCATCCGAGTTCAAATATGTTCAAGTTTTGCTGATAAGTAATTGCCTAGCAAAAGGTGAATGCTGGCCCAGAAACTTGAAACCTACGACTTACTTTTTGCATGTGAGATGCATCTCCCTGGATCCAAGTCTGTTTTCCTCACAAAATCACCAAGAAACATCTAAAACTGCCGATCATATCACCAAAATAAAACGAGAAAAAAATAGAAAAGAGATGGCAAGCTAATAAGGGAAGGACTCGAACACACACGCATGAACTACGCGAGGATATAAAACTGCGTTGCTTCGATCTAATTTACTGCTGTCAAATGGATGTCTCGACTTCAACTCGAACTTAAACTACCACGCACATGACAATTAATATTAATAAATCTCAAAATCAATTAATTAACATGAAAATCGAGATTATGAAGTAGTAGGTTCTCACTCATCTTGGACATAATCTCGTCTTGTCGTCTAATAAGAATCTCCAAGTTTAATCTAATGACCTCTACTCCGTGGATATCTTTGTAGCGGCGCCGGAAGCCGGGGTCGGTGATGATCCGGCGCCGAGACTCAGACGCTGGCGGCACGCGGGCCGCTCGTCGGCAACGGATGCTCATCCGACGGGAGGCGGAGGAGGATCTAGATCAGGTCCTCCATCAGATAGGACAGCGCCGTATCACCGCTGCTCGTGAGAGCGGCGCCGCCATTGTCCGTTGGGGCCCCATTGCTGCTCCTGCTTCCGGTGGAAGCGCCGCCACCGATGACCTTGTCCCAGAGGAGTGCTGCCCCGCTATGTAATCAGAGGAGGAGAAGATCGAGCAGGTTGGGTAGCCTTAGGTGTCTCGAGCAGCTCGTTAGCAAAACGAGTAAAAACAGTTGCTAAGCTCGTTAAAAAATTGATCGAGCGGAGCCGAACTACGAACGAGTCGAGCCAGCTCACGAGTTTCTGGCTCACAATCCAACCCTACAAGCAACCCATGAAAAGTAAAGGCTTGCTTGGCTGGGGTTTAGGCAGGAGATGTGTGTATGTATATCTGTATGTACTAGCAGATGGGGCGCGCTCTTGCGCGCTAGTCTAGAAACCGGCCCAGAAAACCGCAGAAGCCCAATGATCAATCCTAAAAAAACGTTGAGGCAGCCGATCAAATGGACTCGTAGTTATTGGAGTATTCTTTTTCCTGAACATCATTTTTTTTTTCAAAAGGCAGCCGGCCGAGTCTCGCTTTGTTCTGCCCAATGGACTTTTAATCATCGTGAACAATTTGAAAAGCAATTGTTCAATTGTTTTTTCAGAAAAAAATACAAAGCTGCTAGCACTATTTTTAAGAGTATTATATTTCTTATCAACAGGTATACCGTATACCTAATAATAATAGGCCAATGGGTTGTTCATCCTTTGCAATTCCGGCCCAAAAGCCTAACTCCTCACGCCTAGTATTATATTGTCTCTCTCATGTCTCATCTAAGTCTGCATTAGCGATTGAGCTTGTAGTCTAATGGTAGGACGGTCCAGTGGGACGCTACCCACCAGGGTTCAAATCCTGGTGCTCGCACCTTTTCTTGGATTTTTCAGGATTTACCGGCGTTATGCGTTAAGTGGTAAGCGGCGTTCCCGTCGACGACGAGGTGCCATTGGTGACTTCGGAAATCTCCAGATCTGCCGGTGCTCAGTCCTTCGGAGGTGCTCATATGGGTAGGGTTTGCGTACATGTATTCATAGGGGTGAGTGTGCATGCGTGTTATGAGCGTCTGCGTTGCACTATGTAATTCTCAAAAAAAAAATCTAAGTCTGCATTATCATCTCGCGATGAGTACGTCGATGACGACGGTGGCGGCCGGGAATGCCGAGCTCTTATCTGACTCATGTAACAGGAAGAACATGGATTCATGGATTCACGTAACACACGGAGCAAACATTCTCCTTGCTAAAGTGACCATCTTACCTTTGAGGCCATTCCTCAAGCACCTTCTAAGCATCGTCCATATTGACAGCTACGGCTGCTGGGTACTCTCCGGCGAGCTCTGGGCCGTGGGAGGTTGAACGTGGAGTGAGGAAGATGTCCACGCGATGCATTCACCTCTCACAATGCCCGTCGGGCGTCCATCCAAAAGACTCATCGCTGAGTGCTCCCGAGTCCTGCCCCTTGCTACTCCTCTCACTTTCTGAACCACCTGGTGATAAGCGAAGCACCCAGCAAAAGCAAATCTAGTCATAGCACGGTACGATTTCAAGAGATGAGCACCCTTCCCGCTGCAACATCGTTTTAATGTTTCATGGAACATCGTAATATATTTTCATTTCCTTTTATTTGAGAAAATCTCATATTTCCAAAAGGTGAATAAATGTAAAATATTACTCTTGAATGAGTGGAAAACACCGATTTGATGAATTCATGAATCTATTACAACATCTCGTACCATCTTGTTGATAAAGAAATCTTGAATCACATATGCAACATCACAAAATGGAATGTGAAACTTTTTTATTGGCACAAAAATCTTAAATTCCAGCATCACCAAAAGGCAATCGAAACATACGAAGAGGGCAATAGCAACATGACGAAAACACAGCTGAAACACACAAATATGCTGCAACATCTTATTGAAATTTTAAAAAATTCTGAAATCAAAACTGCAACATCACAAAATATACATATACAATGTTGCTAGGTTTGGAGCTCATTCGTGAGTTTTGGCCCCACATGGGACCCACATAGATCCTCATGTGGGACCCACAAACTATTTACGTGTGACCCACACATATTCATGTGGGACCCACACGGGACCCACATAATCTAAAGTGGGGCCCACTTGGTGGGACCCACAATATTGTTGAAAGTGTCCCTTGATAATTTACTTAAAAATTATTGAGGAGTTTTTTCATTAATTGCAATTATATTATATGAAAATTATAAATATATTTAAATTTTCCTATGGATGAAAACAATAACTAAACTTTGTGTACTACGTTCATATGTGTTAGCACAGATACCTTTTCACTTTGCTTTTAGTTCATAAATTTGAAAATATGATAAAATTGATTCATTGCAACATTTATCTTTTACCTTTACAAAATTTAAGAATTAATGTAACATATATCATATCAATCTGTCAGCTATTTCTGACCGAAATGAAAGAACATGTCTCATGCCTGTGATTTTTGTCCATTACGGACATAACTAGCTGTGACAACCAGCAGCAAAAAAGAGGACCTTCCTCTTGGAGCTTTGTATAGGGTACTAGGATGCATCTTCTTTCTAAATTTAGTGTGGTTGGCAGATGATAAGCAGGAGAGAATGCACACAAAAAGCCAAAAAGGGTCATTACTCTACACTCCAGATATATCTGCTCTGTGTGTGTTTAGAAATGTACATTCCCTAACCCTGATCTGCTAATGTCACCTAACCTTAACGACATATACATACGGATTATGATACAATGCCAACAGAGAGGCGTTTCTCCGCCGTTTGAACTTTGAACCATCTCTCCTTAAATATTTTGTGTACTTGCTTAGCTCTGATCTGCCAATATCACCTAACGACATAGTAATATGGATGGCAGCATCAATGCTAAACTAATTATGTGAGCTGTCCCTCTTGTTTTGAGTCCATCTTCTTCGATTCTTGAATGACTTTGTTAAGTGTAGCTGTTAACTTGTTGAACTGTGGTTAATTAGTTAGTGCTGTTTGGTTAGGCATTGCCGCAACTTGTTGGTCCCTATGGTTGATGAGTAACCAGTGTTTATTTATGGCAGAGCAACTCCTCAATTAGCTGATGTATTTTTTACTCTCTACGGGGGAGGGACCAAGTGCGGGAGTGTCAAGTGCTCGAAGAACTCTGGTTACGAGCGAAAGGTATTCTGACATAAAAGAAAGAACACAATTCCTCAGTTATAACCGGTGTACTTTGCTTTATTTTTGTAGCACTGAATCAGCGGTCTCTACAGGGGAGGAGGGACCAAGTGCGGGTGCATCAAGTGCATAAAGAACTCAGGTTTCTAGTGCATTGTGTTCAAAATCATGAATGAAGTCTCTAATGGTGATGGTACATGAAGTCTCTAATGGTGATCGTAGATGGTATATGTGGGGTTTGTGGTACATGGTTTTGGTGCCACTCTTTCTCTGAAGTCCTTCCTCACTACAGATGTTTGTGCAAAGAATATTCAGTAGTCTCTCATACGCTGTAAGTTGGTAGCTTGCTAAAGCTTTTTGGGGCCCGTTAGTAAGACGACGAGGCTGTTCGGCTGGTCGTTTCTTGGCTTATCTCAGCTTGTTTCGGCTTATCTCCTCTCACATAACACTATTCAATCTACCAGCCGAACACTATTCATTGTATCAGCCGAACAGCCTCCTTGCTCTTTGGTGTTCGTGGAGTTTAGCTCAGAAGTCAGAATGAATGCATATCTTGCAAGTTGCAACGACCTCAAAATTTCACCTGCCAGCCAATAATTGCCCGAATTCAGAGGCTGCTCTTCAAGACTTTGTGAAGTTGATGCGTGAGTCTGGAAAAGAAGATGCTATCCTACTTTTCAGCCAATTATTCAACAATCGGTTTAGTATCAGTTTCAAGTGTGTCAGTCAAGCATGAACTTAACTTTTTTTTTAAGAATAAGCATGAACTTAACTGTAACCAAATCTCAGTCTAATGATGGTAATATATAAAGAAAACACTGATCTAATGGTACAATCATAGGCGATTCACTGGATAAACAGACTGAATGACCGTGGAAACATAATCTTTTTGTAACCTTACCAACCGAAAATAATCATACTAATCGACCATGACTGAAACAGAACACTTGAAGCATCGGCTCTGCAAAATGCGTACAGAGTCAGCAAAGCATTGCTGATCACTATTAAAAATATAGATTGCATGATTAAAAATAAGGAACACGTAAAAATGAAAAAATATGTGTAAATGATATATATAATAGCTCAAATATGATTTACTTGAACTGCAAAAATGGGGATGGTCAGATACATGTGTGCCGTGAGTGATGCCAGCATTTCTCTGCTCTGCGGGCTGCGCTCTGCACAGCTTCTTGTGGCTTGGAATTTGGACGGAAAATTTAATTGCCTTGTACTTTATGCGTGTCGTTTTTTTTTTTGGAATGGTGGAAAGTATCCCCCTGAAATCTGAAAAATTCTGTCAATATGGGCCAAGAGCGTCAATTCTTATGGGTCACACAATTTGGCCCACACAGCAACTCTTTTTCGGCCCATCAACAACTTATACAGCCCAGCCCGGAGTCAGACCACCTCTCGTCGTCTCTCTCACGACCTCGCGAGATCCGCCGCCGCCGCTACTACACTCCACTCCACTCCGCTGTCCACTCAACTTCCCCCAACCAAATCCTCGCTCCGCCGGTGCTCCGACCGCGCCGCAAATGGATCCGGCGTCGGCGCTCGGGGCCATGGAAGATCTCGTGGAGGACATCCGCCTCCGCTGCCCGCCGGACGACCCCGCGCGCCTCGTCCGCGCCGCCCTCGTCTGCAAGCGCTGGTGCCGCATCCTCGCCGGCGCCGGCTTCCGCCGCCGGTTCCGCGAGTTCCACCGCTCGCCCCCGATGCTGGGCTTCCTCCACCGCCCGATCCCGTTCCCGCTCCCGCCGGACGAAGCCGTGCCGGGCGGCTTCGCGTCCACCACCTCCTTCCGCGCCACCAACGCCGTCCTCGGCGGCCGCCACGCGCTCGACGCCCGCCACGGCCGCGTCCTCATCGGCGTCCTGCCGAAGGTGGATGACCGCTCGGACAGGCGCCTGACCGTGTGGGACCCCGTCACGGGGGAGAAGCTGGAGCTGCCGGAACCCCCGCCGTGCCTCGGGGGCAACCTGTTCAATTGGAACGCGGCGGTGCTCTGCGCTTCCATCCAGGACGGCGCCTGTGACCACCTCGACTGCCACCGTGGGCACTTCCTCGTCGTCGTTGTGGGCACCAATATTTTCATGCAGTCTGCCTACGTCTACTCGTCCGAGGAAGGAGCATGGAGCGAGCCCACCTATGCTTTCCAGCCCAATGACAATATTGTCTGTTGGAGTTCGTCGGAGCCCAGTGTCCTCGCCGGTAATGCACTCTACTTCATATCTGGGAATGATATGGACTGGCGCACCAGGATCCTCAAGTACGATCTGGGCACATCTACACTCGACACGATCCGTCTGCCGCCTAGTACCTCTCGCCAACACCATTGGACGAGTGTTATGCTCACGGCTACAGAGACTAATGGATTGGGATGTGCCATAGTGGAGCATTCAAGACTCGCATTGTGGTCGAGGGTGGCTGGTCCTAACGAGCACTGGGTATGGTCACAAACCAGGGTCATTGAGCCTGGGAAGATCATCCCTAATGATAACATGATCTCATATCATCTTGCTGGCTATGCACATGGTCTTCATGTCCTTTTCATAGTGAGGAATGATGGGTTATTCAGTGTTGATCTAAAGTCTGTCCGAATGAGGAAGGTCTGTCCGAATGGGTTATTCAATAAGATCTTTCCCTACATGAGCTTCTGCACTCCAGGTACAACTTTGCTTAGTTCATGATTTGCCAGGTTCTATAACTTAACATAGAATCATGAATGATGGTATGTTTGCTCAAGAATGTAGTAGACTATTTCGAGAACTGTGTTACTCTCACTGCTGCCTTAAATATTTTCTTTTGGAGTCCTTGCCACTGGCTACATATCCCTTTGTGTTTATCCATGTAGTACGTGGTATTAATGGGTGCTTGGGTCTTTACAATTGATGGACGCCTTTAGTATTATGGTCTCACCCTTATGCTTGTTTGTACCTTTCTGACCGAAATGGAAGAGCATGTCTCAAGCCTGTGATATTTGTCCATTAGGGACATAACTAGTTGTAACAATCAGCAGAAAAACAGAGGATCTTCCTCTCAGAGCTTTGTAGGGTACTAGGATGCATCTTCTTTCTAAGTCTAGTGTGGTTGACAGATGATAAGTAGGAGAACGCACATAAGAGGGATTATTACTCTACACTCCAGATATCTGCTCTGCCTATGTTTAGTGATGTACATTGCCTATTCCTGTAACCTTTGAACAAATGGGTTATGATATCAATGCCAACAAAGAGAGGCGTTTTTCTGTCGTTTGAACTTTGAACCCATCTTTCCTTAAATATTTTGTGTACTTGCTTAGCTCTGATCTGCCAATATCACTTAACGACATAGAAATATGGATGGTAACATCAATGCTAAACTAATTATGTGAGCTGTCTCTCTTGTGTTTGAGTCCATCTTTGATTCTTGAATGACTTTGTTAAGTGTAGCTGTTAACTTGTTGAACTGTGGTTAATTAGTTAGTGCTGTTGGGTTAGTCATTGCTGCAACTTTGTTGGTCCCTGTGGTTGATGAGTAACCAACGTTCAATTAGATGATGTATTTTTTTTTGTTTTGCAGCACTGAGAGTGATCTCTATGGGGGAGGGACCAAGTGCGGGAGTGTCAAGTGCACAAAGAACTCTGGTTTCTAGCGAAAGGTATTCTAAAATAAAAAAGTTCCTAATTTTGATCATAGATGACATATTTGGTCTTTGTTGTCGGCTTTTTTGCTGCGGCTCTATTCATATTTTCATGTTCCTAGTAGTTTTTCGTCTCTCTCATATGCTCATATGTGTAAAGCTAGAAGCTGTCTGGTTGGTGTGTGAAGCTTTCTTGGGTGCTTCTGTAAGGTGGTAACCTCAATAGGATCTTCTCTATTGTTCTTGAAATTTAGCTTGCAATCTGAGTTAGAATGGTTGGTGCTTTGGCTCAGAAAACTGAGCATATTTGTAGCTTTTTATTTGCTTAAGAATGTGGCATATCTGTAGAACTGTATTATTCTTCTTACTCCTGCCTAAATTTATTGTTATGGAGTTATTGCAACCGGCTAGATATTCCTTGGAGTTTATCCATCTATTATATATATTATTATGAATGTATTGTTAAATTTAGCCTAGCTGACAGATGACAAGCAGTAGAGAATAACACACAAGAAAGAGTTGTTACTCTAGCTACATTCCAGATATCTACTCTACATATGTTTAGCGATGTCCCTAGCCCTGATCAATGCTAATTGTTAAATAAAGAGAGGTGTTTCTATGCTGTTTGAGTATATCTTCTCTTAAAATATCTTGTGCACACCCTTATCTCTGACCTGCCAATGTCAGGTAAGGGCACAAAAATATGAACGACAAATGTAGTGCTAAATTAGCGTCAATCTTATTTGAATGATTTTGTTTAAATGAATCAATTTCTTACAGTAATCAAATATCCATTGTGGGAACTGGGAAGACCAATTCTTCAGTTAACTGGTGTGCTTTTGTTTTATTTTTGCAGCACTGAATTGGCGGTCTCTACAGGGGAGGGACCAAGTGCAGGTGAGTGCATAAAGAACTCAGGTTCCTAGTGCATGGTGTTCAAAATCATGAATGAAATGTCTAATGGTGATCGTAGGTGGTATATTGCTATATGTGGGGTTTGTGGTACATGGTTTTGGTGCTGCTCTTTCTCTGATACGCTTCCTTATGTTATACAGATGTTTGTGCAAAGAATATTTAGTAGTCTCTTGTACGCTGTAAACTGGCAGCTTGCTAAAGCTTTTGGGGGCCTGTTAGTACGTCGATCTTTCATTAAGCTGTTCTAATAAATAACACTTAGGGGGCTTAGAACTATCCTGATGAACATGTTCTGGCATTGATGGAACCATCGTCATGTGCACCTGAGCAAATCAAAATGTTTCTCCACCTCCCTCCAATGTCCACCAAACTGCATTATTGGGAAAACATTTTTTTCCGACGCATATCCCGCAAACGCATGGAAATCCGGAGCTGATGAAGTCCGTTGAAGTTATATCTCCTTGAACAACTGCATGCATGGACTTTCTTCCAAGTTCAAATATGTTCAAGTTTTGCTGCTAAGTAATTGCCTAGCAAACGGTGAATGCCGGTCCAGAAACCTGAAACCCACGACTTACTTTTTGCATGCGAGATGCATCTCCCTGGATTTCAAGTCTGTTTTCCTCACAAAATCACCAAGAAACATCTAAAACTGCCGATCATATCACCAAAATAAAACGAGAAAAAAAATAGAAAAGAGATGGCAAGCTAATAAGGGAAGGACTCGAACACACACGCATGAACTACGCGAGGATTTAAAAAGCTGTATTGCTTCGATCTAATTTACTGCTATCAAATGGATGTCTCCACTTCAACTCGAACTTAAACTCGCACATGACAATTAATAAATCTCAAAATCAATTAATTAACATGAAAATCGAGATTACGAAGTAGTAGGTTCTCACTGATCTTGGACATAATCTCGTCTTGTCGTCTAATAAGAATCTCCAAGTTTTAATCTAATGACCTCTACTCCGTGGATATCTTTGTAGCGTCGCCGGAAGCCGGGGTCGGTGATGATCCGGCGCCAAGACTTGCAGACGCTGGCGGCACGCGGGTCGCTCGTCAGCAACGGCCGCTCATCCAACGGGAGGCGGAGGAGGATCTCCACGATCAGGTCCTCCGTCAGATCGGACAGCGCCGTACCACCGCTACTCGTGAGAGCGGCGGCGCCGCCGTCATCCTCCGCCGGCGACCCGTTATTGCTGCTGCTTCCGTTGAAAGCGCCCACGATCAGGTCGTCCGTCAGATCGGAGATCGCCGTAGCACCGCTGCTCGTGAGAGCGGCGCGGCATCGTCCTCCATTGGCGCCCCATTGCTGCTCCTGCTTCCGGTGGAAGCGCCGCCACCGGTGACCTTGTCCCGATCGAGCAGCTAGGCCGGCTAGTTTGGAGGGACTTTAGGACTTTGCTTGGCAAAATAAGGTGCTCGGTGGTGGGTTTCAATTAGGCTAATACCAATATATAAGAGTTTCATATTGATGTTTTCAAGATAGGAACGCATCTGGTGCAAACCAACCACTCCGCGCAACCATGTAAACTTCTAATGTGGGCCACATGATATTAGTCCAAGGGGACCCATGAGGAAGTGGAAGAGAAGATTTGCAAAAGTGTGATTAGGGGCGGGCAGTTAAGTGTAAAATTACCTAATCCCATGCGTCCACATGGATCAACACCATGTAGCCCAGATTAGAAGTTTGCACGGTTGCTAAGGAGATTGGTTTGCACTTGATACGTTGCCTTTCGAGATAGCCACATGATAAGCAACATGAAAATAAGATTAAATTTGAAACTACCTCTACAATGCAAAGTTTTATGGTGTAGTCGCATATACACTGCATGCAAGACACAAACTATGCTGGTAACTGTGCTATGTGCATACATAGTTTCATCTAGATGATTTTCCTCTCACCTCTCACCTCTCTTCTCGTTAACTCACTGCCACATCATTAAAAAATGTCGATATGGCATCTTAATTAATGTACATGAAACCTCTATGAAATCTGCATTAGGTTTAGCCTTAGCAGCAAAACTTGAACATATTTCAACTAGGAAGAAAACCAGGCAGTTTAAGAAAAGGTAGTATGAATTTTTATAGTTTCTTAATTAATTGAATTCGGAACTTATACATACATACAAATATACATACACATCTCCTGCCTAAACCCAGCCAAGCAAGCCTAGTGATGGCCTCAATATACATTTTCACCTACTAAATTAACCATCGTAGCCAATGCAATGAAAAAAGGGGATTGCTAGAGCCCGGACGTCCGGCGGGAGTTGTTTCCATCGGACACATGCATCACCGTCTGATACGATCTGACGACTACTGTACATAATAAATATCTACCCACATGCAAACCACACCCCCGCGTCCGGATTCCACACTGACCCATCGCTTTCCCATGCGCATTCACATGGGCCCACCTGCTCTCCAGCACCGTCCCGCTGCAACATGAACACCAGTTTTTTTTGCAACATGCAAATAAACACTTTGCATCCGAAACAAGTGCAACAAAACACTTGAAAAAACATCAGTAAAATCTTGAAAAATTCATTTGCAAACATATGCAACATCCACATGAAACACTCGCAACATGCCAAGAACAAAGATGCAACATTCAAAGATAACAATTGCAACATCTGAAAACAACGATTGAAACATACTAAAAAAACAAATCAAGGCCACAACATTAGAACATCATATAATGAAACATGCAAACAACACTGATGTAACATTAGGAGATAATTATTGCAACATCTATAGACAATTGTTGCAACATCGGTATACAACGATTGCAACATCAAAAAAAAAAATCTCAAATCATGATACATAACTGTCCACATGTACTTATAACATCATGATTTGTCATTTGGAAATCACATATATATCTAGCACTGCTACTTCATTGACACCTCCGGGAACCCACTAACCGGGGGTCGTGTTTTCCCATGGCTGCCATTGTCGCCGGTTGCCGAGCACGACCTCGCCAACAAACTCCACCCTCCAGGCCCCCTTCATCACCAGCAAACCCTTTAAATCGTGTTCCAGTCAGGGGCGTACGCAACATGTGGACATGGGTGTACAGATGTACACCCAATAATTGTCCAAAAACATACCAAGATGTTTGTATATACATAAATGTATACTAAGAATAGCCAAATTGTACACATTTGAGCCCAAAGAAGCAAACTAGCCTGCTATTACTCCTCCCTCCCGTATTGGGCTGGCCCAAGAGGCCGAAATAGCCACTCCTGCAGGCCCACATGCCCCCAAGGCCTTCCCATTCTCCCAATCGCTGTAGCAGCAGCCTCCTACTCTTGCCGATTTCTTCTCTGCATCTTCCTCCAACTGAAGCTAGGGTTTGCCAGTTTGGAGTCTTGCTGATTCGGCGATTCCTCGAATCCTCGTCGACGTCGGTCTACTGCACAAGGGGTCGGCGGTGGATCAAGAGATGGGGCTAGGCAGGCCAGGTGATACTCGTTGGGGATCTCACTACAAAACAATACAACATGTTATTCTTATGTATCATCCAATCCAACAAGTGTTGCAAGAAATTTCAGATGATCCCGAATACAAGGAATCTGGTAAGGCTGAAATGGCTTTGTGTTCACTCGAGTCATTTGAATTTGTGTTCCTTGCACATTTGCTGGACACCATATTTGGGTACACAGATGATTTGAATTGTGCTTTGCAAAAGAGGGATCAGGATATTCTTAATGCTGTTTCGCTGATATATTTGACAAAGACTCAACTGAAATTATTGCGGGAGGATGATGGATGGGACAGATTTCTTTCTGATGTCACCTCTTTTTGTGTGAAGCACAAAATAGATGTTCCTGAAATGGATGGCATATACCAGCCAGTTGGGAGATCAAAAAGGAAATATGCCAAACTCATGAATTATCATCGTTTCAAAGTTGACATGTTTTTGGGTGTCATTGATAGGCAACTTAAGGAGCTCGATGATAGGTTTGATGAGGTAAACACCGAGTTGCTTATTTGCATGTCATCATTCAATCCCAAGGATTCATTTGCTGCTTTTGACAAGGAGAAGTTGATAAAACTTGCTAAATTTTATCCCAAAGACTTCTCAATGACAGACTTGAGGCATCTATCCTTTCAACTTGGCAATTTTATTATTGATGTTCGTGGTGATGAAAGATTTAGTGCAGTGAAGAATATTGTAGAGCTTTCAATTTTACTTGTTGGAACAGATATGCCCTCTAGATATCCATTTGTCTACAAGCTTCTGAAATTAGTGTTGTTGCTACCGGTTGCAACCGCAAGTGTTGAAAGGGTATTTTCAGCTATGAATTATGTGAAGAACAAGTTAAGAAACAGCATGGAGGAACAATACTTGAATGACTGCCTGGTAACATTTATTGAGAAGGAATTTTTCCTACTTGTTGCTGATGAAGAGATTATTTCCCGTTTCCAAGAGCTACCTCATCGAGTTAATTTGTAATTTTTAGTTTCATGATATTGTATGGATAATGGATTAAACAACTATATGTACTGTGCTACATAACCTTTATTTTCATGCATCTGAACCTCTAATCTTTTCTATCATATGACTGCTTTGTTCGCCAACATTTATGCATATGACTGCTTTGTTCGCCAACATTTATGTACACCCAATCTCAAATTCCTGCGTCCGCCACTGGTTCCAGTGAACCTTCAAATGCACCACGAATGTGATGAGGCGGTGGCACAGGGTAGAGTAGCTCCTGCGGGCCCGCACGGCAGGCGGAGACGCGGGAGGAGGCGCGGAGTACTCCTTCGTCTGGAACCAGGCTGGGGCGTGTAGTTGAGGAATGGGGGACCTACAGCACGACCGCGCGAGGAGAGAGAGCAGAGGAGTGGAGAGCAAACCAGCTAGGTACCACATAGTGGTGGCGGCGGCACGCATACAGAATTGCTCAGATGAGGAGAGCTCGATCGAGGAGGAGATGCACTATGGGAAATCGCCTCTTTGCTGAGAGCCCTCTTCCAGGCACTCGACAAAGAAAGGGTTTGAGAGCCGTCAAGAAAACTCTCAGTGAATAAAAAACTCGGCAAAATATTGGTTTAAGGAGAGCTTTTCTTGGTCGTCGGCAAAATATGGGTTTGCCGAGAGTTTTTTGCCCGGGCTCTCGGCAAACAGCTATTTTGCCGACGGTGAAATAATAAGATTTGTTTCCTATCCCACTCAAGAAGTTTTGTTTTCATAACTTTTCATAATACTTCCGATGAACAAAAAAAATTATATCAAATATATCTTGAAAAGATATACAACTTTTACTAAGAAAGTTTTTGAAATTTTTCAATACAAATATGCATTTTAGTTTTTCGATTGAATATATAGAAGGGACACTTGTGAAGCAACCCATAGCTATATTTATCTTTTATATCCTAAACATTTTCTACTCTCTACATACAACATGTGGTACTCCATGTTAAGATTTAGTACATTTTTGTATTTATTTTCTATATTTAACTGATTAATTGCATTTCAAGCAATTTTTTGAGTCAATTCAAATTTGAACTGCAATTGATTTAAATAGTACAAGAAAATGTGTGGAAAATGATATTTATGTAATTTAGCCAAATTTGAGACCTTAGCTATAAAATCAAAGAAATTTCAAACATCTTGTCGAGGAAACACGATCAAAGATGCGTGTCCGAAGGATTTTAAAATTCTAGAAAATGCAAATGAAGTCTAAAAATCATGAAATTTGTCAAATATCTCATGATATCATACAAGAAGGCTGTGGTAAAAAATTTGAATGTATTTCGCACATTTTGTCATGTGCATTTCTTACAAATCGAAACATCTACAAAGAAGTTCCATAAACTTAAGAAGGAAGCAGTTAGATTTGTAGGCATAGTAACATTCAAATTGGAATTTGAATTCAAATTTTTTTTATACTTTCAACAAAGAACATGTGCTACTCCATATTAAAATTTCCGAAAGTTTTGAAGTTATATGCTATATTTAACTAATGAAATGTATTTGATGGATTTTTTAAAAAAATCCCTTTGCCGTGAGCCTAAACTTGGGCTCATGGTAAAGCCTTATTGGTCCAGCCGGCCCGATCTCCAACTCAACACTAGCTTTCTAAAGCCCCCCTCCCCACCCCGCCTCCATCCTCTTTCTCGGTCTCTCCTTCCAGGCCGCCGCCCTCTCCTTCCTTCCACACCACCGCCCTGTACTCCACCGGCACAACCGCGTCGTTCCCATCCTCCCCCTTCGCTCGCCCCACCTCGTGGCGAGGAGCAGCGGCGGGGTGAGGTGCAGTGGCGGCGGATTCGGCGCCTACCTCACTCCCTCCTCCTCCCTCGTCCGACCTACGCCGCCCTCAGATCCTCCGCCGAGGGAGGAGCTCTGGCACACCCTGAAATTTCTGAATTTCAGAATGTGAATAGGAAGAAAAGTTAAACAACAATTTTCTCTTATTTTTTTAAAAAATTCCAACATTTATTTTATTTACAGGGAATATAGTATAGAAAAAAACCATTGTTTGTTTTTCTGAATCAAATAAATAGCTTGATGTTTATTGCATACATGTTCGTGTATTGATTTTGGTTGTTTGAATTCAAATATGTATTTGAATTCGTTTGTTGGCTCCGCTTTTCGAAAATAGCAAGCTTTTTGTTTTTCCCTCCCTTTGTTCTTTCTCTTTTTGGCCCGGCTTTTTGCTTTCGATCCAGCCCGCAACGCAGCAGCCCAGTTGCCACCATGGTCTAGCAGCGGCCCGCTCCACCTCACTCCGCGCGCAGTCACCGACATGTGGGTCTCCATGTCATCCCCGACCTCCGGTCGGAGATGCGGTGCCTGAGTCTGAGTCTGGCTCGACTTTGTGCCCCGACCGCACACCTTTCTCTTGGCTCGCACACCAAGGCGCCGCCACCCCAGACCTATAAAAGGCAGCCGCCGCCACCTTTGCTCGCCCTTTCATCCCAATCCACAAGCACCAGCGCCGCCGCTAGCTCAAACCCTAGCTCGAACCGCTGCCGTTGATCTCTCGCTCCGCCACCTCCCCGTCGACATGAAGCAGCTCCGGAGGAGGTCGTAAGGAAGCCGCTAGTTAAGTCCCCGCTCACTCCCGTGACCGTCTTCGTGTGCGCAAGCTCGCCGGCGCTGTGCAGGTCCACCGCCGTCCGCCACGTCGGGCTGCGCGCCAACTTGGTCACCTTCCGGCCACCAAGGACCCCCATGGTCCTATGCGCCATGTTCCCAGCTACGTCTAGGGCCAAACCTTGTCCCGATCCATGCTCAGAAGCTCGAGATCGAGCTTTGCTGACGAGTTTGACGCCACTGGCCGCCGCCTGTTTCCGCCGCTGCGCGCAGCCACTTCCTCAACAGTCTGATCTGGAGCCAAATACCTAGATCTGATCTAACCGGAGTTAATACCGGTCAATGTAGCTGCCACGCTACCGCTTTTGCATAACAGTCCCTCAGTTTCCCTTGTTTCGCGATCCGATCCTTCCGCAATTCAAAGGTTATTAGATATAGGTCCTTTTCTTTATGTTTTAGCCCTTAATCTTTCTAGGTTTTACGCTTGAGATCCAACCCTGAAGTTTTGCGCCATAGACCTTGTGTTTTTATGCGAAATTCGGCTTTAGCCCCTGGGCTCTTTCAGTTAAACCCCTAAAGCTTAGTTTTCCTGCAGATAATCCCTTATACCTTGATTAGATCATATCTTCACCGTTTTAAGCCCGTTATTAGCGTTCTTTATATCCACACTATCGCTCAATGAGTAGATTAGTTTAGTGTAGCTTTTGTTTTTGTTTTCTATGATTGGTGTATTATTTCTTATTTTATTGTGTGGTTTCTTTGCATGTGAATGTGTGATACGTAGAGAACTAGTAGTTCGAGAGATTTGAAGAACAAGAGACCGAAGAATCTGAGCAGCAACAGGGCTTTGTTGGAGGCAAGTGTCCTTGATCATACCCGTTTTATCCTATATAAACATGCATTTAATCATTGTATTTATTTTATTGCTTTGCATTAATTTTGATAGGTTCCTACTAAGGATGATATTTAGTTTCTTTTTACCATTATTACCTTGTAACCGGATTGCTTAATTAATCTTGATGGTAAATGCTGCTTAGTTTGCTCAACTGGGTTGGTGATAAATAACATGGATACTCTTTATACTCTATGTTCATTAATGATAATTTAATTGCAAGATCATATTTGTTAATTGGAACATGGAGCGACCACCAGGCTATATGGCTTTGGCTTGACTGAATAATTAGAAACCTTAATGTTGTAGTGATCTTGCCTAAAAGGGGCAAAAGGGGAGATGTTGATGGGATAGGCCTGCTCTAGTGGGGAGTTGGGCTTTGCTAAGACACAGTAACCCACTAGGGAGCTTTATGCCCTGCTTCGACCTGAAACCTAGTGGGTTGCTGCTCGTTAGGGAATCTTTGTAAAGGCCTCGTAGCGTCCCTATTCAATCACACCTCGGTAGTGTGGTATGATGCCTGATCAACATCACGTGGTTGGGTCCAAAGTTATTCTGAACTTTACGCAACTTGTGGGTAAAGACGCATAACCTCTGTAGAGTGTAAAACTAATCGATTATCTGTGCTCACGATCATGAGCAGCCTGGACCCTCACATGATTAATTTATGGCTGTTGAAATTAATTTGTTGCACATACTTTATTATGATGATGATGTTTTACATCCCATGGTACACACTTATACTTGCTAGTGAATAGATGTTTAACAAAATTTTGCCAACTAAAATGCTAACTGCTTTTACTCATCAACATACCACTTATACAACCTTGCATGTTTATTATGTTATTCTCCCCTTGCTGAGTATGGGATGTGCTCACGCTTGTTTATTTATTACATCTACACAACCCGGATTATGCTCAAACTTGGTGAGATTTGAAGAATTCACTAGAGTTTTTGACGAGTTCTAGGCGAGCGTGCCACCAGTCTGCTGCCTGTGGAGACGTCCTTTCCCGCTGCTAGCACTCGCTTTTAATAGGATTATGAGACTTTTGGTCTGTAATAATGTTATAATACTCTCCTTTGTTTTAACATTATTTTTTGTATTCACCGAGTCATTACATGTGTGAAACTTTGATCCTGGCGCACATGTAATTTATGCATCTGGCTTTGCCTTTGAAACCGGATGTGACAAGCTCGAGGTCGGATGTCGGTGGATCTGAGGGAGGCGGCCTGGAGCTCCTCCCTCAGCGCGGCCTGAGCTCCTCCCTCGGCGTGCCTGGAGCTTCTTCGCCATCGCAACCTCGACCACCTTCGCCACCGCGACCTCGACAGCGAGTGCGGGTTGACCCGGTTGGCGACAGGCAGGATCTACGGCGGCCTCGAGCTCCCTCCCCGGTGCGCCCTCGAGCTAACTCCCTGGCGGGCAGCACGACCGCGCGGGAATCGACAACTCTGGCGGCGGGCTCCACGGGCGCGCGGGATCCAGCAGCGGGTGGTGGCGGAGGTGGCGACACGACAATCTCTGGCGGCAAACTTGTCCCCACCCTCTCTCTCTCTTCTGCGGCATCTAGATCCGGTGGGGCTCCGTTTTCTGGATTCGGTCGTGGTGCTGGTGGCGGCGGCAGCGGTGGTAATCTGGTGGTGGCGGTAGTGGTTGCAGCGGTGGAGGGCCACAGCGGGCGGTCGGTGGGCCCACGGTGCCCTGCCGCTGCCAGGGGATTTGACTTTTTTATTTTTTTTAAATACTTTGCCGAGAAGGGTTAAAAAACCGGAACAGTAGCTGTTTTCAAAACCGAAAAAACCGGTCAAGTAAACCAGGTTTACCGAGCGGTTAACCGATGGGCCCGGTTTGCTAGGTTCAGTTAGGGTCGAAAACCGATCGGTTTTAGGAACCAAACCGACCGATAAGACCGGTTACCGGCCTAACCGGTCCGGTTCCCACCGGTTTCATTAACCCTGGCAGCTAACGACACACGTGTGTCGTGGGACCGGGGAGCGGCTCTCGGCAAATAGTTGTTTGCCGACCAGATTAAGTTGAGAGCACTTTGCCGAGTGTTTGCTCTCGGCGAACGTTGTGCTGAGAGGAAAGGGGTTATGCGAATTCCGGTATTGCTGGAGCAGTGGCATAATTGATGGAGACCGCAGGAGGACACAAGGCTGAAGAAGAACGACTGGATAAGAATGTGGGAGGACCGCAGGAGATGGAACGAGTGGCTGGCATTACCGTACGTAGGAGCAAAAAGGTGCACAAGCTAACACGGCACCACTCAATCGGTCCCGGAGTAGTCAAAAATCAAGATTGCGATAGATGCATGTAACTAGACAAAGCGAAGAAACACGTTAGATGACGACGGGCCATCGGATAAGACGTACGATAAGTTAGGAAAGCAACCAAAAGCAGCAGGGCCAAGCAAAGAAACATTTATTTGCAGAAATGGCCGAGACTTGTGCAGGAGCTGGCTGCTAGAGTCACTTTCTTCCTATACTCGGACTGAGACGTGGAGACCGGACTAAAAACAACTTGAAGGGTTTGCACGCATGTGCATCAAGACAAGATAGGAGCAAAGGTGCAGAAGCTAACACGGCACTGTGAGATTGGTAGAACGTGATGCCCTTTAGGGCTCACGTACGGGGTTGCGTGTTAATATAGGTCGGGAACGGCCTCCGACATGACTTGTACAAAGGTCAACTTGTTTACAAAGAAACTACATCCATATCTATCCTAAACTACTTACACACGTTGGCAACTACTTGCCTTACAAGACATACACATACGCACGCCTATACAACCGTGAGTACATATCTTAACAGGCACCACTCAATCGGCGGCTAGCTCATTGGATAAGACGATATATAAGTGACGAAAGCAACCAATGCAAGCAGACACACAGGAACAGAGCAGCAGGCCTTGTGCAGAAACATTCTTCCCAGAAATGGCTGATGGCTCATGGAGGGTGCCGAGCCTTGTGCAGGAGCTGGCGGCTACCGTGCAGGAGGAGCCTCCGAACTGCTTCTCTGATCCCGGAGCAGGACAGGCGCGACGGCCAGCTGACCGGTATACTGGAGATGCCGGAGCCCGTCCCGACCATCGATCTCCACCGGCTCTTGGCGTCCGACGAGTCTGCCGACGACCAAGAGGCTGCCAAGCTGCGCTCGGCGTTCCTCAGCTGGGGGTTTTTCCTGGTGAGACTAGCTAGTACCACTTCCGTTTTTTAGCTTCTCAGCGTTAGTTTCACCAGCTTGTTTAGCTTGATCCTTGATGGCAACAGGCGATTTTCTGACCGCTGGCACAAAGAGTCCAAATCACCTTAATTAGCTTTTGTGTTGTTGTAAATTGTTGTTTGTTTTTTTGCGTCTAATAAAAATAGAAAAATTTTAATATCTTTGGGGAAAAAATGATTGGCTCACAGCCTTTTTTGTTAAAAATAAGGCAAAAATTTCACAGCCTTTTTTTTGTTAAAAAAATCTACTTTTACTTTACGGATGGAGTTCGCTTTGTCCAGGTTACTGAGCATGGGATCGAGAGCTCAGTGATGGATTTCTCTCATGGCTGCGTCACGGGAGTTCTTCCGCAAGCCGCTGGAAGAGAAGCAAGCGTACAGCAACCTGATTGAAGGGAAGCAGTGGCAGCTAGAAGGATATGGAAATGAGCAGGTGTACACCCAGGACCAGATCCTGGACTGGTGCGACCGGCTGCATCTCAGGGTTGAGCCGGAGGACGAGAGAAACATGGATCGCTGGCCCGGACACCCGGAATCTTTCAGGTAGTTAAATTAGTTAAATCTAACCCTCGCGTTTTCAATCTTCAGAATTAAGCAGTCAGTTGTGCGATTGGTGTGCAAGAATTTCAGCTGGAAATCGACGTGTTTGCATGCAGGGGTCTTCTGCACGAGTACAGTGAAAGCTGCAAGCGAGTCAAGGACGGGATCCTCCGGGCGGTGGCAAGGCTTCTGGACCTCGACGACGACGACGGCATCGTCGGGCAGTTGGGCGAAAGGGGCTCCACGAACGCCAGATTCAACTACTACCCAGCCTGCCCGAGGCCCGACCTCGTCCTCGGCGTCAGTCCTCACAACGACGCCTGCGTCCTGACGCTGCTTCTCATGGACGAGCACGTCGGCGGGCTGCAGTTCCACAGGGACGGGACCTGTTACGGTGTCCCGCCAGTGCGTGGCCGGGCCGTGCTGGTAATCATCGGCGGCTCATTGGAGGTAAATTATAGTAGCTAGGCTTCTCTGAACTTGTGTGATATGATATTTGCAGAGTCATGTGTGTTAATCTCTACACAGATTCTGAGAGTTCTTGGCACTTGTGATGACGTACGCAGATAATGTTGAACGGGGTCTTCAAGAGCCCGGTGCACAGGGTGGTGACGAACGCTGAGAAGGAGAGGGTATCCATGGCTATGTTCTACGCTACGGATCTTGAGAAAGAGGTGCAGCCGATTGCTGAACTAGTAGATGACAAGCACCCAGCACGGTACAAGAAGATTAAGTACAGGGATCTTATGGCTTCTCACTATGACTCCTTCTCTAGAAGGGAGAGAGTTATTGAGTCGCTCAAGATTTAGGTGTCAGGTCAGGTGATGAACTGATGATGTTTTTTTTTAGTTTCATGGCAGCCAGACAGATATACTCTTTCCATTATTCCAAATTCCAAAATAAGTGCTATTCTTACTTTATTTTAATTTGATCGAAGGAAAACATTATTTTTACTTATGATGCATAATCAGTATCATAGATGAATTGTTAAATGTATTTCCATAATAGAATTATATATATTTTGAGATATAAATGTTGCTTATATTTCTACACACCTTGTCAAATTATAGAATGTTAGATCAATATACAACTTTAATAGCACTTATTTTAAGACGAATGTGGTTGTGAATGGGAGGCTAAAATATTCTTCTAAAGAATCATAACTTATTTCTTCAAACTACCCCCCACACTTTTTTTCTGAAATAATTAGGCTAGGGAGCCGCCTATCCCCACCCTAGCCGTTTTGACAGGGTCCCCAATTTAGCTGGATGGAGTTCAAAAAAAAAAAAAAAAGCTGGATGGAAACATCCTGGATTTTATTTTACACTGATTTTCCAAATTTGGGACAAGCCCAATATGCTAAGGATTAAAGGCCGGCCCATCAGTCTAGAACCAGCCCAATATTATTTTCTGAATCATCGGTGCCGCGCTCCCGCTTTTCAGAAATTCCCATCTAACTTCTGGTACGTGACTTCACGTGCGAATTGGCTTGTAGTCTAGTGGGACGCTACCCACCAGATTTCAAATCCTGATGCTCGCATATTTTTCTGGGATTTTCCTAGGATTTACTGGCGTTGTGCGTTAAGTGATAAGCAACGTTCAAGTCGAATACGAGGTGCCAATGGGGATTTCGGGAATCTCCAGATATGTCGGGTGCTCAGTCATTCGAAGGTGCTCATAGGGGTAGGGTTTGAGTACGTGTGTCCATAGGGGTGAGTGTGCATGCGTGTTATGAGCGTATGCGTCGTACTGTGTAATTATGAGCGTATGAGTGTATGCGCACGCACCCACGGCAGAGCTCGCGGTGGCGTGTTTGAGATTCGTGCAAAATAATGTCAACCCTTGGATCCACCTAACCCTACGCCGTGAATCCTCCATGGTCGCCGCTGCCGCCCTTACCCGCGGCGCGCCGCTGCTGCCCTACTTAACTTTGTCCCCTCCACGACGCGGCTCCCTCCTTCGCACGCCACCGTGAGCGACGCTGTCCCCGCGCGCCACCGCGAGCTCCGCCACGGGCGCCGGTCGCGAGCTCTGCGGCCCCACACGCCGCCGCGAGCTCTGCCGTGGGTGCGTGTGCCGCAGCCCCAGCCACGACACCGCTGGCCAGCGTCCGTCCGGAGGAAGAAGTTGAAATGTTTCTTTTGAAGGCTAAATGTTGAATCTAGTGTCCTGCTTGCAACGTTGAATTTTTTTTTGGCCACACGTTGAAATAGATAGTAACAAATGTTGAATACCGTAAAAATATTAGATGTTGAATCAAGTATTTTTAAATGTTGAAACCAAATTTCAAAATGTTGAATTTAGTTGGGCCTATTAGTTAAGCTTAATGGCCTTTAAATTTATTTTTTTCTTTTTATATTTCTTTTTTATGAGGTTAGCTTTCTTCCTATTTATTACTCTTTTGTCACTCCTCCTTTATCATTTTTATTTATCTTTCTATATACTATTTTTGTATTTTCTTTTTAGATACAAGGTATCTACTAGGTTTTTATTTTTATACCGAAAGTATGAGAATATTTAGTCTTTTTACTTGTTTGTTTTGTTTCTCTACGAATATTTGTTCGCATTTATTGAATATTTATTCTCCTCAATGAATTTTTCCAGTGAATGAATATTTGTTCTTGTTAATGAATTTTTGTTTCCTCTCATTGAATAATTGTTTCACCTTAGTGAAAATTTTCTTATTCGATCTTAGTGAATATTTTGTTCCTCTTTAGTGAATATTTGTTTCACTTCATTAAACTTTGTTCTCGCTCAGAGCTCATTCGTTTTCACCGGATTGGATTCCGATAAGAATTGATAAATATAACAAAATCATGACATGTATTGTACGAGACCTATGTTTATTCCGAGTTGGAAACTAATTTACTCATGATAGACATTCATGTCCATCTGGATTTAATTCATTATTTAAGGGGTGCAGAATCAATTCTAGTCTCTTAGTGTACCTATCATGAGTAAATTAGTCCCAATTTAGAATAAATATTTGTCTCATATTGTACCTATCATGATTTTAATGTTACATCTATCAATTCTAGCAGGAATCCAATCCTGTGGAAATGAATAAGCCCTAAGTGAATATTGTTCCAACTTAGTGAATATTTGTTCTCCTTCAGTCAATATTTGTCCCCCTCAGTAAAAGTTTGTTCCCGTTCAGTGAATATTTATTCCACCTCAGCAACATATAAGTATGGAACTAATTCTACAAACTGCAGAACAAAAAATTTTACATACAAACAAATTAATGGAACTAACAAAAAAATTATGCATACGAACAAATATATAATTTGTTCGTTGGTTCATATAATTTTGTTCGTATATACAGATTTTTGTTCTACATCTTTATAGAATTTGTTCCACAATCATAAATATAGTCAAGTGACAACATAAACGTTAATTAAATTTACGAATATTTTTTTCAAAATATAGTCAAGTGAGATATTGTTTTGAAGTTTTTATTATCGAAAATTAAATTGTGGAATTGAAATTTAATTTTGATGCTCAGCTTATGATTTATAGATTTTTTATGTTTCGATTGTTTTGTATGTGAGCGACATCAGCAATTTCATTTTATTTGCATGGATCACATGAAAAGTAACTAAAACATGTGAATTCTGATCCCACCCTACAGTATAAAAAATTATACAGTATAAAAACATGGAATCGGATGCTCGTAGCCTAAGAGGGGGAGGGGGTGCATTAGGCAAACTAAAAACCTTAACCTATGGCTTCACTACTTTTCACAAAGATAAACTAGAACATACTATCTAGATGTGCAACTAAGGTTGTTCTAGTGTGAAACTCCCATCCCAAAACAAGGTTTGCAACCTATAGCCAATCCTAGCATGATACTACTCTAGGAAAGTAAAGGCAAGCAAAGATTGTAATAGAGTAAATGCGGAAACGTAAGGAGGGATGAGAGGAAGCAAACTCTTGACACGCGATTTATCCCGTGGTATCGGTAGGCACAAAGCCACCCCTAGTCCACGTTGTTGAAGCACTCACACAAGAGTATTGCTTCCTGGTCACCAAGTCTCTCCCAAGAGCACCACTTGACTCGCCACAAAGGCTAGCCACTTAGGCACTCGCCAAGCACCCTTGGTCATCTTGATGCCGCCTCCACTAAGGAGCTTCTCCACCAAGGAAGGGGGTCTCCACGTCCCCCGCACAAAGTGTCCTCGCCACTCCACACCAACAAGCCAGAGGGTCGAAGACGATTGTCGATGAACCACTTAGGCCCCAAGGCTTCCGGCGAACCTTGTACACTTTGATTCACTCAAGAATCACCTCACAAGGTTGGCACAACCTTGCACTCACTCAGCTCTAAGCTAAGCCTAGCACTAAGCACATACACTAAGCATCATATGCAAGTCTATGGATGAACAATTAAGCACTTGGATGGATTGGATATGATCTTCGAGGTGTCTTGCACTCTCCTGCACTTCCACACAATCCAGCAACCTCAAATGGGTGAGTGGAGGGGGTATAAATAGCCCAAGGCACTTAGCTAGCCATTGGCTAACGGCTCACTGAAAAGTTGACCGTCGGATGAACCGACGCCTACTTTTCAGGAGCATCGGTTCATCCGGTGCCCCTCCCACGTCACTTAGCCGTTGAGGTTCTCTGTCAGAACTGCTCCGACGCTATGCACCGACGCTACGTCGGATCATCCGGTGCTGAAGGCCCCGCGGTCAAAACCTTACTGTTAGCTTCCACGAGGCCGTCGGATGAACCGCTGCTGACCCGTCGGGGTTCAACCGGTGCTACTGCATAGATCTTGGCGCGTCTCTGTCTTGTTCAAACGTGATCATCGGATAGACCGACGGTTCCCACAAATGGACCGTCGGTTCATCCGACGCTGCTGTCTTCGCGGCTTCTCTTCTCCAATTCATCCGACGCAACTAGGATATCGACCGTCAGATCATCCGACGGTATCAAGTTGATTCCAGTCGTTGCGCAGTGTACCAACTACACTGACGCATTACACCGATGGTACCGTCGGTTCATCCGACGGTGCATTTTGCTTGTTTTCTTGCGTCTTTGACTTGTTTCTTTGCTTCTTTGATTGTGGTTACATCCATGGGACCTAGATATGTCTACAAGGACATGCTAGACAATTTGGTTAATCCCATTGCTTGTGTTAGCATGAATCACCAAAATCAACTCGAACAAATGGCAAATGGGGCCATGTTCGCTACAACGTGATAGTTTGCCTTTTGTCACCACGTATATAACCGCACCCTAGGAGGAGGACATGGAGGCGGCCATGGTTAGTCCGACATGGTGGGCCCGATGTGGGTATGGGGTGGGTGGGTAAGGTGAGGTCAGGTAATAAAAATATTACGATTTTGACAGAAACGCTCTCCAAATTGCGATTCTATGGTTGTTCCACCGTATGCACTTCCCAAATATATGACTTGTGGGTCTGACGCAGACCCGTCTACGAGGGTGTGCAAGCTGAGCGAGGGAGGGAACAGGGCCCCAAACACAAGTAGGGCCCCCCAAATCAGAGAAGACATGCCCAAAGCTGCAGCTCTGACACCTCTCAGCAGTCTACTGATCTGCTGCCGTAGCCATATCGGTCTGATTCATGTGAAAGTCAAAGAGTAGTTAGTGAGTCTATACTTGATTCAATGGTTCACTCAATACAAAGACAATTTGATTAGTAATTTCTCATGTAGTTCGTCTAGGATGTCAATTAGTCTCGTAATGTTTAAATTTATTTTTCAGATTTGAGCAAAATACTTTTCAGATTATATAATCTAGTATGTGTATATGAATACTTATAATCATTTTCCATATTGTATAATCTAGACTATGATGTTTAAATTAATTCAAAATAGTTTCCATCACCTTTTGTTTGCCTTCTAGATTATATAATATATATGGCTAAAGATCACTTATTTTCATTTTTTAGTGGTTGAATTTAGTCCAAGATAATATTTAACTTTACCATACTATTCCTAGACCATAATCTAAATTATATAATCAGGAGGCAGCTAAACAAGGACACATTTATTGTCTCTAATTTATCGAACACATGATAGTTGAATGATAAATTATGCATAGTTTATATTTCAAATTATAAGTCTCAATTTTACTTCACACACGGGTTCCAAATTTCTGGAGAAGGGGGGTCTTCTGCAAACGAACGGGAGCTTGACGACGGCATCATCGGCCAGTTCCGCAGTTCGGCGACAAGGGCTCGACGACGTACGCCAGGTTCAACTACTATACCCTGCCTGCCCGTGGCACGAGCTCGTGCTCGGCATCTCGCCTCACGGCGACGTCGGCGTCCTGACGCTGCTCCTCGCCGATGAACACGTCGGCGGGCTGCAGTTCCGGATCGGAGGGACGGCACCTGGTACCACTACAGGAAACAACAGCACCTTTGCCGCCTTGCCGGTGCGTGGCCGGGCCTTGCTGTTGCTGGTCAACGTCGGCGTCTCGTTGGAGGTAGCCGGCAGCCATCACTGAACTGAACCTCTATGATTTTTGCACTTTGCAGTGGTATATGTATGCATAAACAGATTCTGATGAGTTCTTGGTCTCCACATTTTTGCTGTCCTCTTGAGAACAACTTCCACATTAATATATTCTTCAGCAACCATAACACTGTTTTTGTTTAGTTACTGTGTCTGGATGTGAAGGAGAAATTTTTTTTTCTCCATCTACACATCTGTCCAGTGCCGACACCAAATTAAATTATTGGATAAAATTGCTTCAAAGCCCATGGCACAAATGAATCTTTCAGAAGTCAATCAAGCGAAATTAATCTCACAAAATCTCAAGAAGCATTATCCTACCGTGCGTCGATCACATATCAAAATAAGAAGACAAAAAAAAAACACACGGCAATGATATACAGGTACATATATATATGATAACCAAATGAATTGAAGGACATAACACACGCATGAACTGTAGTTTGCGAGATAAGGGTTTCATATTATTGATCTAATCTAAAACCGTCCTCAAGACATAAACTTTCAATTTTTTCTCACGTAGCTGTCTACGAGCCTCCTTCTTTGCAAGTCGCCGTCGTCTTCCACAGGCCACCGTCTTCGCCAGTTTGTCGCCACCATTGCTCGCCGTACGCGATTGCTATCAGGCTCATCGATGGATACATGTGATTCACCCCCTCCTATCTCACTCTACTCACATTAGGAAGGATGCAATAATGGCAATCGCTCGTTTCAATTACTAATCTTACTCCTGCGTAATATGGTGGAGGAAGGATCGAAGGCCTCCAGCGGATCATTTGCCTGTACTGCAGATGACGGTTACAATTTTTCAATGGTGTGGAACTGGAACGTGGAATATCTGAAGAGTTGTTATGCATGCTAACAGCATGCGTCGCGCAGGGCAGCAGAGCAACGAAACAGAGTTACGCCGCCGGCTGCTCTTCTCAATAGATGCGTTCCTCAAGCGATCATAATTCATAACTAATAATGCTGGCATCGAGCCTCCTTCCGTCCTGCTAGCCGAGCGCTGTCACGCGGGGAGAGAGCGAGAAGCGGAGCCGGGCGTGCTTGCGACTGGCGAGCTGATTTTTTATCCCAGGCGGAAGGGTCGGATTTTTTTCCCGCACATTGAGAGGCGTCCTGCACCCAGAGTGTTTGCAGGAGTCCTGCACACAATTTTTTTCCGCCGTCTGATACGAAGAATCTCTTCTTCGTGGAAGGCGACGTAGCGGCGGCGGAAGCTGGGGTCGGAGAGGATGCGGTGCCATGACTTGCAGACGAGGGCGACGCGCTTCCGGCGGTGCCGCTCCCGCCGCCGCCACTGTGGCACCGGCGAGAGGCGAAGGAGGATCTCCGCGACGAGGTCGTCCGTCAGATCGGACAGCGCCGCCGTGCTGCCGCCGGTCGGCTTGGGATGACACCGACGACAACGACGACTCCGGCGGCGGCGTTTTCCCTCATCCTCGTGGCGGAGAGGAGCGGTGCCCCGCTGCTGCTGCTGCGCATCGGGAGAAGGAGGAGATAGGGGAAGGGGGCGGAGCCCTAGGCGGCTGATGCTATCCATGGAACAACGTGAGATCGCCAATGCAAGGGTTTCGGTTAGACAGGAGACGCGTCTATATATATATAGGGAGCATATCCTATGCAAACCAAGGATGCTGTGCAAACTATGTAAACTCTAACAACAGCCGCTGAATCCTCATCCGATGGCCCGAGGTGGAGGTGGAGCAATTTTACCCCTTAAACCCTTCCACCATTAACTTTGAATCACTTTTTTCCTCAAAACCCCCTTCAAGTGAGTCAGGAGGCCGCATGGAGGCGATTCGTTTTCTGCCTGCCTTGCGCCGTCGTGGGGAGGCGATTCGTCGCCGGCTCGCCGCCTCTGGAGTTGCCGCCGCCGCCGCCTGAAGCCGCCTGGAGTTGCCGGCCTGAGCGCGTGAGACGAGCGAAACGGAAGCTGCGGCGAGCCACCACGCCCTGGACGTCGTTTCTCAGGCGCACCATGGACTCCTTCTCTCGTGATCTCGTCGTTTCCTCTCGTCCTGGCGCGCCCTGGAGTCCGCCGCCGGGGCAGCTATGGACTCGAAACTCTGGAGTGCAGGTATGAGTACGGGCGCAGCCATTTAGGCATCTCACGCCTGTAACCATCACAGTTAAAGGCGAAAAATCACTGGTCCTTAAGAACTGAAGTGCTTGCTGCATCTGAATTAAAATTAATGCACACCTGTCACTGGTTCTTCAATGGCCTGAATTCAGAGGTAACCAGTTATAGCCAAATTCAATGGCCTGATCTCTAGTGAACATGAACCAGTGACAACCAAATTCAGAGCTAAACACGGCAAAGAATTTCATCACCTGCAATTCTGCAAACATAGAGGTTCGACATGATGGCTGGACTGAACAAGTTCACTATAGAAACATCATTCTTCAAGGAATCCACAATTTCACAAACAATTTTATTCATTCTCATGCTCCACACCCGAATTAAGGCACAATAGTCATTCCAGCCTTTTGTTCAGGCATTATACAGTATGGAAACATCATCAAAGAGCCTCCTGTGCTTGAACTCGGCCTCATCCTGGGCATAGGCCCCAATCGCCCTCCATCTCCTCCTGGGCGGTGGCACTGGGAGGCGGCGTCCTGTGGCCCGGAGAGGAGGCGGCGTCCCGGTGAGGCGGCGGCACGGCTCCAGGGGAGATGGCGACCGGGAGGAATAGAAGGGGGCCGCGACGTATGGATGGAGGGGAAGGGTCCTTTGCAAAAACAACGGGACTTCTAATGGGCTGGCGGGTTTAAGGGGTAAAATTGCTCTACCTCCACCTCTAATCATCGGATGAGGATTCAGCGGCTGTTGTTGGAGTTTGCATAGTTTGCACAGCACCCTTGGTTTGCAAAGGATATGCTCCCATATATATATCGTTGGGAGTCAATGACAAAATTAACCAACTTAGGATAGTAGGCTGCTGATGCTGGAAAACTTGGCTACCAAATGTAGTAGGTTCAGTGCTATCAGCAGATCGAAGCAGAGGCATGCAGATTTGGGCTTCCGAAGTTGAAGCGCTATGATGGACCTCGGCGCCGGTGATTGCAGAGACGGATTCCAAGCAACTCGTTGATCTATATTCAAGAGCTTAGTGACTCTTTTTCCTATTTTATCTTGTGCATATTAACCCGCAAGGCAAACCTTGCGACTCATTGTTGTGCCAAGGACGAGGGCCTTGATGGATAGGTGTAGCATCATTGTGGGCTTCTTGCAGCATGTTTTGCAACAAGATTGTAACCCATTTGATTACGTAATTCGGATTGCACTTTTCATGGGACGGAGGGAGTAGAGGAGAAGGTCTTGGTTGAAAAAAAACAAAAAGCTAGCTAGGTTTTAATTCGGACTGAAACTTAGCTACCCTGATTTTCTCTTGTACATCTGAACTTCTCTTTCCATGTGAGCATCATTGTGCGCTCCAGCCTGTTCTCGACACACATACTCTGATGAAAATGTGATTAGGATACAGTAACACGTACTCTGATGAAAATGTTCTGGGCAATGAGCATATATTGATGAAACCGTCATATGCAAATTCTCCATACATGTATACTCGTACTCGTTAAGCAAAGGTTGGACAAACCTGTGAACAGTTCATAGTGAATATAAGAATTTAACATTGCATTGTCGGAGACTTCAGCTATTTTGATTATAAAGCTCTACATTCAGTTAAGGAACTATAATACTACCTTGTTCTTGGAGAATATTACTTCTACCAGATTATACTTTTTAGAACTGCCTGATTTTATTCCAAGTTTAAATATGTTCAAGTTTTTGCTGCTAAGCTACGTCCTAATTGCCTAGCAAAAGGTGATTCCCATAAACCAGCTGAAACCCACGACTGAGCACCTTTATATTCTCTGCATGAGATGCATCTCCCTGTATTCTGCTTGCCAAGACAAGTCCCTCCAAAACTAGTGATGATCTCGAAATTTTCACCTAATCTAACCAACGTTGCCCCCCCTGCGTCGCTCCCGCGCGGGCGACACGGGCGGGCGACCTGCCGCCGCTGGTAGGGAGAGGGGCTTTAGTCCCGGTTGGTAAGGGGAATAAGTCTCTCAAGTCCAACCGGGACTAATGATGAGAGACAAAAAGCCCCCCCTTTAGTCCCGGGTGAACCAACCTGGACTAAAGGGACGAACCGGGACTAAAGGGGGGGGGCACGCCAGCGCCAGCGCCCACCCCTTTAGTCTCGGTTGGTAATACCAGCCGTGACTAAAGGCTAAAGGGTCTCATCTCCTTTTTTTTTTTGCTGTTTTCGATTTGACCGTATGTTGTAATTGTTGTCTAACCCGTATATGTACGTATACGTATTTGTAATTGTATATATGTATACATGTCTATATATATCCTATACGCACTTAGATTAGACTTTATATATAAATTAAACCCTATATATCTACATATATAAACTTATAAATGTATATACACCTAATAAATTATACACATGAAAATAAATAGTATTTTCTTAAACTAGTATATATACATCAAAACCCCATATAGTTTATATACATCAAAATATCATTCAGTGCAAATTTCTAGTCTCAATTAGCTTTCCTCGGAGGTGAGTCGGTCAATTGGATGACTGTCATAATAATGCTTTCCTTGTGGATTAACCACCTCGTCCATGAGGAATCCCATGAGAGCTTCTTGAATTGCCAAGAGACGATCCTTCTCAATGAGTGCGTCCCTTTTTATAATCCTCTATAATTTGCAAATAGGTTGAGATAATACACCAAGCGATTAAATATACAAAAAAGGATAAAAATGATGTATTATTAATAGGTTTATTTTACTTACACTATCATCATCCGCGTTGCCACTGTAATGGTGTATGTGCTCACAGACGTAGTACCCGCATAAATTATTTCCTTGTTCTTGTTTCAAACACTAAAGTGGAGAGGAGAACAGATTATGAAATTCTAGTGTTATACATTTTAAATATTCCCAATCTGAAGTTGTTATTTGTATATACGTACCGGAAAATCATACACCCATCTAATTTTTTCTCGAAATTGTCCTCGGTGATTTGCAATGAACATGGTCCAAGCTCTGAGTCAAAATAATAAAAGATACAATATGTTAGTACAAAAGCTAAATATATATATTGCATTAAAGAAAATGTCATAGATAGAATTATTACTCGTGAAATACATCTTGAAGGCCTTGGTATTCTGAGGGATCTTTTCTCAATGAATCATACACATTGATGTTGCTATTGTCGATAGTGATTATGAGTAGAATCCAGTGGAATCTGTATGCATGCTCATGGAGATTAGAATTGACTAAATAGAATTAACAAGGATAATTAGATGACAATCGTATTTACCTGAAGTTGTAAGGTAGTAGTATAAGGTTCTTGTAATGAAACTCATCTAAGTGCCTATAAATGGTCTCGATTGTTGTTTTTCGTTGGTCCCGGATCTCATCCTCGTTAACTTTTGATGGGTCCATGAAAGCAATTCTTGAATAACCCTTCCTTCGCATCTCAGTAAGTTGCAGGCTACACAAGAAGAAAGCCAAATGTTAATTAGTAGATCGACAAATGTAATAAATTTATTAATAAACATATGAAAATATGTTACTTACAGACACCAGGCCATCATAAGATCGGTATTCACGGCGTCCAGATGGTAAATGTCATAGATATCAACGAATCGGAGCCAGACCACCTTCTCGTTTTGAAGGGCAAAATCTCCAGGTCTCACGAGCATACCAAACATCTCCAGGCCCTCAGCTGACTTCTTCAAGTACCAGTCATAAAATCTGCGCATCTTAGTTGGGAGCTTGTTGACCAATTCTGGCTTCACTAGAGGTTGTCCTAGCTCAAAGCGCCATCTAGGTACGTAATTTTTATCCGCTGGTAGGTCTTCAAGGCCGAGAATACCAGCAATAGGCATCTTTGTTTGTTCATAAAAGTAAATGACCTGAGCCAGTTCATCTTCAGACATGTTGTCAATTACTTTTTGTGCTTCTGCACTGAGGCCCGCAAACAAGTTAGTCCGATCGGTCGTGGATGCAGGTATTTGCTCGATGTTTGTGGCGGTCCCCGACGTCGACGCAGGTATCTCCTTGTTCTTGTTTGTGGCGGTCCCCGACGTCGACGCAGGTATCTCCTTGTTCTTGTTTGTGGCGGTCCCCAACGTCGACGCAGGTATTTGCTCGATGTAACTATTCGGCGACCCTCGTTGTCTCTTCTTAGCATAAGACTTGTCCACCGAACGCTCATAGTCCGTTTTCAACGGCGGTTTCCTTCTCCTTATTGCTTCCTTCTCGTCTATGAAAGCCTTGAGTCTCTCCTTACGACCTTCATTTTTTTTGGCCTCCAGCTCTTCCTGTTTTCTTTTTTCTCTCAAATTTGCAAACCAGTCCTTGACTTCTTTATCTACAGCCGCGTCTGTTTCTTCATCTATCTTCTCCCATGGTAGCTTCTTTGGCTCGGGCTTTTTCTTTGCTGGTCGTTTTCGTTTTTTCTTTAGTGGTTGCACCGACTTGAAAGATTGCGCTCGAGACCTTTGTGGCTCTGCGGCCGATGATTGCTGAGGTGAATTGGGAGGGGTGTCATCATCGTGATCGCTGGAGCTCGCTTCTCCCGAATTGTCGTATGGTTCTTACGGAGAAGGTGAGCGAGCAGGTAGTGACGATGACGGCCCCGGAGACGATTGTTGAGGCTCGCGAGCAGGTAGTGACGATGACGGCCCCGGCTCCAGGGGGTCTCTCGGAGATCCATCATTCTCGGGGATTATGACGATGTAACGTTTTGGCCATAATATGATACCGTGTAGAGCATCCTTAAGTGACTGTTCCGCATCACCTCCTGGGATCTCTAGCTCTAGCTCCTCAAATTCAGGTTGACAGATCTTCTCTACGCTAACTGAGGCGTAGCCAGGTGGAATCGGCATGCCGTGGCTCATCTGTCCAGGAAACTGCGCAAAAGCACTTCCGTCCGCCACCTGAGAAATAATAATTAATTAGTTATTATTAGCATGAATTATACCGTCATTGTGAATGCCTGTCCACAAAATTCAAAGTAATATATATGCATCAATTATTGAGCTAGTAAAAGCATGAATTATACATACCTTCATTTTGATGTTGCCGAATGGTTTGTGAAGCTCACATGTGGTGCGCCGACAGATGTCATCCACAGGGTACCGTTGGCTATCCACTTGAACTCCTTCTATTGCCCTTTGCTCTTCGGGAACCGCTGCGGAAGCACAACTGCTTTTGTAAGCAGAAGGAACTTGTACTAGAGGCAGTCCTCCAGATGGGGCCATCTCATTTAATGCGGCGGCCACTCGCCGTTCAATATCTGTCATCACCTTTTCTTCGTGTTCTTTAAGTCTTTTCTCTATCTCTTGCCGCCGTTTATCCTCTTCGCGCTCTCTTCTTCTTCTGCGGCTTCGATAGGTGGCAATGTCTCCCCTGAAGGCAAATTTCCACGGTACCACCCCGTAGCCCCTGCAACGTCCTGGGTGTTCTGGATTCTTGAGCGCCATAGTGAGCTCATCTATCTCTCTGTCAACCTTCACTCTGCCCGCTCTGACATCTTCAATTGTTTTCAATATTTCAAGTGCAGCATCTCGTAACGAGGGTGGGTAATCAAGGGTACCATCTTCGGAGTTAATTGTGCCTCCATGATCATAATACCAATTCTTCACTCGCTCGGGCCAATCAACGACCGCTGGTATGGTACCTTGTGCGAGAAGGTCTTCTTCCATCTTCCGCCACTTGGAAACTGCAAATGTGTAACCACCTCGACCAAGATGATGGTCGTGCTCCTTCTTACCACGACTTTTCTTCCCTCGTGCACTCGCCTGGGCGAAATCTTCACTTTTCTTGTATTCCACAAAGGACGTCCAGTGTTCTTTTAACTTGGGATATTCAATCCAATTTGGAGTTCGATTCTTCTTGATATAATCTTTATCCAGTTGTTGCTTGAACTTCTGAAATTGTGTTGCCATCCTTGTTTGAGTCCAACGCTTCACATTGTTTGGTTCAACACCTTCAGGAAGTGTGAAGTGTTTTAGGATTTCATCCCACAACAAATTTTTCACTGAGATTGAAACCACGTGTGGATTATCTGCTTTTCCCTTTCATTCTCTGTAGCTGATGGGCACGTTGTCCCTTACAATGGCCCTGCACTGTGACACTTACGTGTCCTTGATTTTTTTTGGAGCACAAGGTTGGCCAGCATCATTAACTTCTGTGATCTTATACATGACATGGCCGGTGAGTACTTGTGTACGCCCTCTCTTTGTCTTTTTTGATGTGGAGCCTGAAGCCTACAAGTTGCAGATTCGTTATTTAATTAATTAGTACCTAAGAGTTGAGGTTAGAGAAATAAGAACTATGAAGTTAATGCATGATATATATATATATATATATATATATATAATACCTCGAGGGAACATTCAATACTTTCATTCACAGGGGCGGCATCCTCGACAGGGGCGGCATCCTCAATATTTGCTGTTATGTCCTCAATATTTGCTGTTGTGTCCTCGACAGGGGCGACATCCTCCTCATTCGGAGTTATGTTCAAGTACATGTCCGCCTGACTACACTCCTCGTCGGTGAAGGTTGCAATCGTATTTGTACCACTAGCAATAATGTCGGCCATAAAGTTGTCATGGTTGTCATCCATCTGGAATAAACAAGAATTTTCTATGAATTTCTAAAATAAACAGGATTTTTCTAAGAATTTCTTGAATAAACAAGAATTTTCTTTGAATTTCTAGAATAAGCAACAAGTTTTTTCTATGAATTTCTGGAATAATCAACAATTTCTAAAACTTTCTCGAATAAACAAGAATTTACTAAGAATTTCTTTATTGAACAAGAACTTTCTTTGAATTTCTAGAATAAGCAACAAGAATTTTCTATGAATTTCTGGAATAATCAAGAATTTCTAAAACTTTCTAGAATAAACAAGAATTTACTACGAATTTCTTTATTGAACAAGAATTTTCTTTGAATTTCTAGAATAAGCAACAATAATTTTCTATGAATTTCTGGAATAATCAAGAATTTCTAAAACTTTCCAGAATAAACAAGAATTTATTACGAATTTCTTTATCAAACAAGAATTTTCTTTGAATTTCTAGAATAAGCAACAAGTTTTTTCTATGAATTTCTGGAATAATCAACAATTTATAAAACTTTCTAGAATAAACAAGAATTTACTAAGAATTTCTTTATTGAACGAGAATTTTCTTTGAATTTCAAGAATAAGCAACAAGTTTTTTCTATGAATTTCTGGAATAATCAACAATTTATAAAACTTTTTAGAATAAATAAGAATTTACTACGAATTTTCTTGAATAAACAATGTCAAAATATTTCTACTAACTTGTGGACGAACGATGCTTGTTGGTGGCGGTGCCGTGTGGGAGAATGACAGAGGTGACGGGAAGTCACTTGTTCGAGACGACGACGCGGCAGTCGTCGACTTCAGAACTATTAAACTATGAAATTGTATATTAGAAAACAATTAAGAACTCAAATACACAAATAAGATTTTGGTCCATAGTCGTTGGTGCTAATAAATTTATATGTATGACTGTATATACACACAAAAATATACAAAGCATTACAATTTGTTTCTAATTAAAATTTCAATTAGAAAACTTTCATGCATATCTATGAATTTTTTATAACTACATATATATCAATTGATAAAATAAATCAAATAAATTTAATTAAAAATGCTTGCTGACGCAAGCATTTCACGGGCTGGCGTCAGCAAGGCAAAACCCCAGCGCGCGGCCCGGCCGGCCATCGGGGCACACGCACGCCGGCCGGCGGCCGCACAGGGGGGCCGGCAAGCGGCGGCGGCGGCGCGGCATACTGGTCGAGCTGGCCGGCTGGTACGGTCCTGGATCCGGATCGAGGGTCGATGACGGCGCGCGTGGAGGAGGGGCCGGCGGGGGCTGGCGCTGGCGCCGCGGCAGGGAGAGGGCGTTGACCGGCGAGTCGGGGAGGAGATGCGTGTCGGGGAGGGGCGGCACGTCGGGGAGGGGCGGCGCGTTGGGGAGGAGATGCGCGTCGGAGAGGGGCGGCGCGTCGGGGTCGTACCGCGTGCGGTGAGGGGCGGACGTCGGCGCGGCCGAGCTGGCCGGTAGCGGGAGACGGCGATGTGCGCGTGTCGGGGAGGGGCGTCGTGTCGGGGAGGAGCGACCCGTCGGGGAGGGGCGGCACGTCGGAGAGGAGCCTCTCGTCGGGGAGGGGCGCGTCGGGGATGGGCGCGGCGAGGATAGGCGGCAGCGACGACGGAGGAAGAGAGGCGAGGCAGCGATTTGGGGGAAAACGGCTAAGTGCCGATCTGGAAGGCGACGGAGTTTTTATAGAACCCCCCACCTTTTGTCACGGGTCGTATTCCCAACCGTGACAAAAGACCCTTTAGTCTCGGGTCGTATTATCACCCGAGACTAAAGGCCCCCCTTTTGTCACGGGTGGCCTCACGACCAGTGACAAAAGGGGCATTTCGCGCGGGAGCCCCCTGAAGGCAAATTTTCGCCCTTTAGTCCCGGGTGGTGTTACCACCCGAGACAAAAGGGGGTTTTTGTCTCGGGTGGTAACACCACCCGGGACTAAAGGGCAATTTTACGCGGGAAATTAACATTTCTCTTTTCCTTCCTCATTTATCTCATTCTTTTTTGCTTTGAACATTTAAAAAAATCATTAGTTAAAATATTTGTGCCATGCAAAATTATATTAAGTTAAGACCAAAAAATACCTACTTTTCTATGCACATATTATTTCAAGAGTTGAAACAATTATTTCTAATTTTCATTTACGATTTGAAGGGGAAAATAAATTAAATTGAAAATATTAGTAAACCAACTCAGAAAAATCTCTGCTTCAAACACATTTATGAATTCGCGTATTGTCTTCGAATGATCAATATGCTCAGGAAGAATGTATGTAGCTTAGGCCTCCAGTTCTCATCATCTAGCTCATAACGGAATAATGATCCATATAACTAATTATCAATTTTACATTTACCTAATTTTTTACAATGACTTACGTATACATACAGAGGTCACCTGATGGCTATTACAAGGCACGACATTAATTAATACCAATGAGTACAAGTCCCAAGCTGAAGCTGGTCAGCTTCTAGCTTTTGAACCTCTGCTTCAAACACATTAAGGAATTCGCGTATTGTCTTCAAATGATCAACATGCTCAGGAGGGTAGTGTAATATATGTCTGAATGCATGGCACAGGAGGTGTCACCAAAAACAATATCGCTTACTAAACAGGTTGAAGACAATACATGAATTCATAATAAAGTAGCTAATTAATAATAATTAATAATAAGTTCATAAAGGTTCACATATCTAGCTAATTAATACAAGTTCATATAATAGGGTACGGTACGTACAAAGCCTTATCCATGCATGCATAATGTTACGTAGCAGCACACGCTTGTAGATATGGAACATGATTAATGTCTGCAATCCTCCAGCCTAGAACTCCCTCAAAATAAGCTAGAGCGCGTACTAGTGCACTCTCCTCCGCTTCCGGAGTAGTGTCACAAACAGCACTACAGACATCAAACAATGGAGCCTCGGGTTCTGCTGGCTTGTAGAAAGTTAGAATTGCTTAACTCTTCCAATTGTTGGTGAAAAACGGCTCCCCATCATAGTAATCCACCCCAACTCTTTCCACGACTTGATTAAGAATCGCACGGAAGCTAATTGAAGCATAGGTAGAACTAGAGGGATCCTGCACACAATCAGATGATGATGATGAGATATAATAACCTTATGAAAGTTCAAAATATATATGTACCAGAAACAAATTAATTAAGAATGAATAAAAATTCTTTTATATATAAATGTATATTATTACACCACAACTCGATGAGCCCTGCAAAGCCTCTCCGTAGTCTCAATCACATTGCCTTCACCCGCCTCGAGTTGCCTTAATTTAAAATAGGAAAGATCCGGCACGAAGCACCCAACATTATTCTGGAGTTGTTGTAGACAATTCTCCACGGCAGTCCTCTCTCGGGTTAACCGAATAGGTGATGTTGAGCCAACTGTTGCAATGGCAACCATCGGGTGTGGTGCGCCTACTGGCAACTGGCCGTAGTCTACATATTGAGCAGGTACGGTGAAAGAGATATACACTCTTGCCATGTGCTCATCAACGTGCTCAGTTTGCACTATAGGAGGAGTACCATTCATATCCCCGATAATGTCTCTGAGCCATCTGATATTGTTGATAACCTACAATAATTATATATGTAACTAAAATTACAGATTTTCCATGTGAAATGAAAAAATTTCTATGTAAAGCAAATTAATTTCATTTCTTATATTACCACGTTAGCTACACGTCCCGGATCACCCATTTGCAAGGTAATCTCACGGTGAAAGTGCAATCCTGGACGTAGAGGCAACAGGTCCTCCAAAACACCTCCACGGCCACCAAGACCTCCACGGCCAATGCCACGGCCACCACGCCCGCCACGGCGACGGAGTATGCCACGGCCACGAGCGCCATTACCAACACCACTTGACGACATTGTTAGCTCAAACTATATCCAAATCAAAATAACACACATTATTCACAATAAATAGGATTATTTTGCATATATAAATTGGATTCAATATATGCATAAATAGAAAAACAAAAGGGGCCATAGAATTCAACACTATTATTACTGTACATAACCTTTATGAACCAGCGACTCAGAAGACCCAGATGCTCCGGGAACTACAACAGTCTCACCTCACCGTCATATACACCTGGCTCTCCCACTTACAGTACTACACATGCCCTACACCTCCTATCTGGATACAGCCCAACTTCACGGAGCTGCAGGCAGTCCCCACCTAGTCCGTGAAGTTAGGCTGTACCTAATTAGGACGTGGGGCGGCTGTGTATCAAAAACAAGAAAAAAAAGAGAAAATACTTACATTTATTGTATATAAAAATAAAAAATACTTAATAAAAGAATTTAATCTTCTATTTCCTCCTATAGCAACCTAGAAATAAAAGGGGCCCCATAGAATTCAACACTATATTTTATAAAGTATATGTACACATACCTACACATATATATAGATTGGATTCAATATATGCATAAATAGAAAAACAAAAGGGGCCATAGAATTCAACACTATTATTACTGTACATAACCTTTATGAACCAGCGACTCAGAAGACCCAGATGCTCCGGGAACTACAACAGTCTCACCTCACCGTCATATACACCTGGCTCTCCCACTTACAGTACTACTCACCATGCCCTACACCTCCTATCTAGCTACAGTCCAACGTCACGGAGCTGCAGTCCCCACCTAGCCCGTGACGTTAAACTGTAGCTAATTAGGACGTGGGGCTGTGTATCAAAAACAAGAAAAATAAGAAAATGCTTACATTTATTGTATATAAAAATAAAAAATACTTAATAAAAGAATTTAATCTTCTATTTCCTCCTATAGCTACCTAGAAATAAAAGCATTTCTAAACAATGAAAGAATGGAAATACATATCTAGTACATTTTCTGTATGTCTATTATTTTCTTTATGAGCATATATTTTATAAACTATATGTACAAGTAAAATTCAATTTTATGAAAAACACAAAAATAAGAGAATGCTTACATTTATTCTATATAAAAATAAAAACATACTTATCAAAAGAATTTAATCTTCTATTTCCTCCAATAGCTACCTAGAATAAAATCATTTCTAAACGATGAAAGAATGGAAATACCTAGTACATTTTTTGTATGCCTTTCTTTATGAGCATATATTTTATAAACTATATATATATATGTACAAGAAAAATTCAATACTATGAAAAACAAGAAAATAAGAGAATGCTTATTAATACAAATTTAATGAAAGAAGGAACAATACAAGTACCATCCTAACTACATTTTCACGTGTATATACAAAATCTCATCTCTCTAATTAATTTAAGCTCCTCCTACCTAGCTACAAATTAACATTTCTATTTTCTCCATCTCTAAATCATAAAACAAAATTTAATCACAACAAATGAAGGGAGGATGAAGATTCCAACCTTGACAACACTTTGGAGGAGAGAAATCTTCACAAACTAATGAAGAAAAAAATCGCAGCACCACCCTAGGCTTGAGTCGCCATGGAGGGGAGGAGCTTGAGCTCGCGGGTGACTGGTACGGTGAAAGGCTCGGGTGGCATGAGGAAGAAGGAGGTACGGTGCTTATATGGATGCCGGCCATTAGTCTCGGCACGTAACACCACCCAGGACTAAAGACCGGGGGCAATTATTGCCGGATAGAGCCGTTGGGAGCCCCCCTTTTGTCACGGTTGGTAATACGAGCCGGGACTAAAGGGGGGCCGGCTACAGCAGCCATTTCGGGCCACGTCGACGAAAGGCCTTTAGTCCCGGCTCCAAAGTTGAACCGGGACTAAAGGCCTGAACCAAAGCCTCGCTCTCTACCAGTGCATGTAGCATCATTGTAGGCTTCTTGCAGCATGTTTTGCAACAAGATTGTAACCCATTTGATTGCGTAATACTCGGATTGCACTTTTCATGGGACGGAGGGAGTAGAGGAGAAGGTCTTGGTTGAAAAAAACAAAAAGCTACACTACTGGAAATTCAGGCTTTGCCGAGAGCCTGAAACTCTCGGCAAAGGCCTCTACACCCTCGGCTAGAGGCCCTTTGCCGAGAGTCGCTCTCGGCAAAGGGCCCCCGGGAAATTTTTTCTCGGCCACGATTTTTTGCTGAGCACCCGAGCTCTAGGCTCTCGGCACAGCCTTTGCCGAGAGCCAACTGCGGGTCGTCGGGTAAAAAAAGTAGCCGTTAACGGGGGTGAAGGTGACGTTTTTTTGAAATCCTCTTTGCCGACGGCCTCATGACCGGGCCGTCGGCAAAGACGGGGTTTTTTTTATTTTTCTTACAAAATATGTGCTGAGAGCCCGCGTCCGGACCGTCGGCAAAGATAATTTTCAATTTTTTTGAAAAAACCTTTGCCGAGAGTAGTTGCCGGAGACCGTCGGCAAAGATGTTTTTTTATTTTTTTTAAAAAAAACTTTCTTTGCCGAGCGCTCCTGGCCATTACGCTCGGCAAAGCGGTCACTTTTACTGTTTTATTTTTATTTTTGCTTTCCACATTGACAAACATACATATATATGACATATATCACATCTAGCACTCACATAACACATATATATCACATTCGATGCGTAAATGTCATCCAACACTACATATATAACATATGTAGCAAATGTGCATCACCACAAGTCCACAAGTGCATCAAGTTTGTCCATACAAATCCACAAGTGCCTCAAATCCATCGAAACAAGTTCACAACATGATCAACTAAGTCAAAGGGCCTACGGTGACTGCTGGTGCGTTGGGAAAGGTGTGAAAGGTGGCATCTGAGTGGCGGGCGACTGGAGGACTTGCTCACCACTTGGAGCCTGCTTATTCGAACCCGTCGAGAAAGGCTGCGCGAAGGAGACAAGATTGCAAGTGTTAGACATGATTAGACAGGAAAACCAGAAACTCTTTGCTATCATACTCACAGGAGTACCGAGGACTTGCTGTGTCGGAAACACCTGTGGAGGGACCGGAGCGATCGAAGCTAGGAGCCCAGGTGGTAGAGCCATACCACCTGACGTCGCAAGGTACCTAGTAAGTTCCTCAAACTTACTCGCCATTGCCTGCTGCGACCGGAAATACTCCTGCTGTTGAGCCCGCTCCTGTGCTAGCTGGTCTGCTAGCTGCTGACGTAGAGCCCGCTCCTCTGCTAGCTCGGCCTACAACATTTAACTTATGTGTTTCAGTAATGCAAATCTAAGAATGTGTTTAAACATCAATATACAATGAGTAGTGCATACCTCAAGGGCGTTCAACCGGCCCATCCCCACGCTCGGCCGTGCTCGTATCGGGGGGTCAGACTCCGTCCTCCGTGCTCGGACGTCGGCAAGTCTCAGGCTGGAACTGTCGATGATGCCGTCGCCAATCCACAACCTCCCGTGCTTCTTGCCTCCTCCCAAGGCCATGACTATGTCTGTATCAATGTCATGCTCACTCGGGTTGTAATCTTCCCCATACTTCTGCTTACAGGCCTCTGTGTACTCAATGATGCGCCGGCCGAAACTAGGGTTGTTGTATGCCTCTGGCCCGTCGCTCACGCTGTAGGACACATCGGACGTCGCCTTGGCCTTGTGTGCCATGCACAAGGCATCGAAGTCCGAGCATTCCTGGCCAGGATGTGCCTTTTGCTGCAAGAAAAGCAGGACGAAGATTAGTGTGATAAAACAAGTTTGAGCCTCACAATCGATTAAAGAAACCGCGTACCCATAACTCCTTGTACTCTGGAAGGCTCCGCTGGCCTTGGTGGTGTGATGGGCCTTCCATCATCAAACGCCTCTCTCGTGCAGCGTCGTGCGCCTGCTGGTACTCCTCTGTGAACCACTTGTCCACCTCCATTGCCCACGCGTCGGCTTTGGTGCGGCTCCACCAGGGAGTCACCTGCACGTCACAAAGTAATTGATACATGAGAAGATCAAACATAACATAAGTAATATCAAAACCTAGGAATATTAGTGTTGTTCATGTACCTCAAGGAACTGCTCACGGGTCAACATCGTCCTTCTTGCTTCTTCCTTGTCTATCTTTTGACCAAGCACCAACGCGTAGTAGGTTATGACAGCCTGGTGCTTTACCTCATGATGCATGTCTGTGACACGTTTCTGGCAGGAGTTCTTCAGGCACAGGTCCGCTCTGTCCTCTTCTCCATCCTCACATCTGAAGAAGGTCTGCATACAAATACGATGTCAAATTCATTATTTTAAGATTGAGTCAAACGAATGTGATGTATTGAGAAAAACTTTGTGCGAGCTAGAGTTACCCAAAACGTCCTCAGCACGCGCTCTGCCGTGTGGGTGAAGTCCCGGTCTTCACCCTGGTAGTAGTGGCCCCACGTGTAGGCTGGCTCTGTCCGCCCGTGGTACGTGACAATGCCGGGGTAGTGCTGCCTACACAGAAGCCCGACAATGCCGTTGGGCTTGCGTGAGTCGCCACCCGACACAACGATCCAGTCCCTGCACATGTCGAACAAAATATTAGTGACTCTCGATAATCAAAATGAAGTTAGGCATCTAAATTTACTTACATTCGCCCTTGGGGGCGAATCACTGGGCGGTTCTGTGGGAGCGGGGGCTGAGGGAGTCGTGCGGGGCCTCGCAAGTAGACCTTCGCCGCCCTAGCGGCCTCCCCCGAAGAATCCGCACCCGAGGCGTCGGTCTCCGTCGGCTGGCCCTCACAACCGCTAGACGGCTCGTCCACCAGCAGCTCGTCGTCGTCCTCGGTCCCCCGTGCACCGTCCGTCGGCTCGGGAGGTGGCCTCCTGGCCCTCCTGGGCCTCCTCTCCGACCCCTCCGCGTCGTCCTGCCCCTGTGAGGCGCTGTAAAAGGTGGACATGGGCACCTGACGCTGGCCCTCGTCCACCTCCGGTACTGACCGTCGTCCTCCGCGACGGCCGCCTGCCATCTTTTTCAGTCACCTGTAATCAACATATAAACAAAACATAATTAGTATGACATGCATAATAATAATGAGACATGCATAATAATAATGAAAACACAATTACGAAAGAACATAGTATTACATGTATTAAAAGTAGTCTGGATCATCGTGGGGACCAGAAGATGGGTTATTCATAGTATTACATGTATTAAAAGTACTAGGTTACGCGATCTACGACCCTACGACCAGAAGACGGGTTATTCATACCTAGGGTGCCGGTGACGAGGCGCCGCAGTGCAGGCAGACCCGCAACGCCAAGGAAGAAGATCAGGGTCATCGAGGTACTCCGGCTTGCCTTCCACTAGCCCATCTCTGCAAAAAAGAAATGAACATACAACTTAGCTCAAAATTTCGGCAGCACCTCCCCTGCACGGTGAGGTGTCAAAACCTGCAATTAAACATTCGACACGAAGGCCGACAACCAGATATATGCATTCGCATCGAACTCAACAAGGCATTGCCAATTCACATTCATATTCTACCACTAGTCATTACCACTAGTCACATTCACATGCCGGCTCACCTTGCTCGGGCGGACGACGATAGCGTGGGCGGGACGTGGATGGACGACGATGGCGGGGCTGTACCGGGCGTTGGCCCTGTGCTTCTCCTCCCCCCTTCTCGATCCTCTCCCTTTCTCCTCCCTCTCCTTTTCCTCCACCCCCTACTCCATTGCTCCCTCTCCCTTCCTCCTCTTCTCCGGCAGCCGGTGTGGGGAGTAGGCGGGGTGGGCGGGGGCGGACGAGCGAGCGGCGGCCGGTGTGGGGAGTCGGCGGTGGTGGAGGGCGGGCAGGGGCGAGCGGGCGGGAGGGGGGCAGGGTTGGGCGGGGGGGGGGGGGGGCGGCGGGGGCCGGCAGGGGCGGGCGGGCAGGGGCGGGCGGGCGAGGCGGGGGCGGGCGGGCGAGGCGGAGGCGCACGTCGGCGGGGGCGGCTGGGCGCGGCGGGGGAGGCCGGGCGCGCGCGGCGGCGGGGGGGGGGGGGGGGGCGGGAGGGCGGGGGCGGGCGGCGGCGGGCGGGCGAGGTGGCGGCGGCGGTGGTTGGTCCTGTGTGCGTTCCGGGCGTGTGTGCGTCTAAGTGTTGGTCGGGCGTGCGTCGGTCTGTAAAGGCGCTTCTTTGCCGACGGCCTTCAGATCTGGCCCTCGGCAAAGGAACAATATTTAAAAAAAAACGAAAATATATATTTGCCGACGATCAGATCTGAAGGCCGTCGGCAAAGACGAAACCTGTGCCGAACGCCGCGGCCCAGCTCTCGGCAAAGCCGTGGACCATGGTTTACCACGGTTGACTGGCCATTGCCGAGAGCTGGGTGGAGCCGTCGGCAGAGTACACCTCTTTGCCGACGGCCCACCCTCGGCACAGGTGCCTATGCCGAGGGCCCCACTAGGCTCTCGGCAAAGTATTAATTCTTTTTTTTATTTTTGGGTTGAGTTTTTTTATGTGTTAAAGGTACAGTAATTAAAGCTTGATTTTCAATTTTGAGATTTTTTTTGACAAAGTTTTACTATATTTCATGCATTTTCGTCTTTTTTTTGAATTTCTTTACATAGTTCAAATTTGAACTGCAAGTCATAAAAACAGTGCATGTATATGATTGGAAAATTGATATTCTTGCTTGTTAGTGTGAGTTTAGTCCTAATCTATGGCCATGTGCCAAAATTCAAACATCTTTGTGCGGATCACATGTCCACCCACTTGCCTGCGAATCGTTTTCAAATTATATAAAATGCAAACAAAGTCGAAAAATCATGAAATTTGACGAGTTGTCGTTATATCACATGTGTAGTAAGTGGTAAAAATTTGACATGATTTCGTGGAAGTTTCCGTCACGGACTGCAGAAACCAGGAGATCTCTAGCATGTGATCATAGAGAATGTCCTGGAGATCTCCCCATTTCTACAGTCCGTGACGGAAACTTCCACGAAATCATGTCAAATTTTTACCACTGACTACACATGTGATATAACGACAACTCGTCAAATTTCATGATTTTTCGACTTTGTTTGCATTTTATATAATTTGAAAACGATTCGCAGGCAAGTGGGTGGACATGTGATCCGCACAAAGATGTTTGAATTTTGGCACGAGGCCCTAGATTAGGACTAAACTCACACTAACAAGCAAGAATATCAATTTTCCAATCATATACATGCACTGTTTTGATGACTTGCAGTTCAAATTTGAACTATGTAAAGAAATTCAAAAAAAAGACGAAAATGCATGAAATATAGTAAAACTTTGTCAAAAAAAATCCCAAAATTGAAAATCAAGCTTTAATTACTGTACCTTTAACACAGAAAAAAACTCAACCCAAAAATAAAAAAAAGAATTAATACTTTGCCGAGAGCCTAGTGGGGCCCTCGGCATAGGCACCTGTGCCGAGGGTGGGCCGTCGGCAAAGAGGTGTACTCTGCCGACGGCTCCACCCAGCTCTCGGCAATGGCCAGTCAACCGTGGTAAACCATGGTCCACGGCTTTGCCGAGAGCTGGGCCGAGGCGCTCGGCACAGGTTTCGTCTTTGCCGACGGCCCAACGGCAGAGCCGTCGGCACAGTGGACGGCAGCCCAAATGTGACGGTGCTCGTTCCTTCTCCGAGGGTGCAGTCCTTGCCGAGTGCTGGCCCTCGGCAAAGACTTGATTCTGCCGAGGGTCCCAGCCTGCCGACGGCCCGACCCTTGGCAAAGGTGACAATGCTCTGAGTATTGCTGTGCCGAGCGAGGCTCTCGGCAAATCTCTTCTGTGCCGAGGGCTCGATAAATAGCCCTCGGCAACGACCAAAACACTCGGCAAAGCCTGAGTTTCCCGTAGTGCTAGCTAGGTTTTAATTCGGACTGAAACTTAGCTACCCTGATTTTCTCTTGTACATCTGAACTTCTCTTTCCATGTGAGCATCATTGTGCGCTCCAGCCTGTTCTCGACACACATACTCTGATGAAAATGTGATTAGGATACAGTAACACGTACTCTGATGAAAATGTTCTGGGCAATGAGCATATATTAATGAAACCGTCATATGCAAATTCTCCATACATGTATACTCGTACTCGTTAAGAAAAGGTTGGACAAACCTGTGAACAGTTCATAGTGAATATAAGAATTTAACATTGCATTGTCGGAGACTTCAGCTATTTTGATTATAAAGCTCTACATTCAGTTAAGGAACTATAATACTACCTTGTTCTTGGAGAATATTACTTCTACAAGATTATACTTTTTAGAACTGCCTGATTTTATTCCAAGTTTAAATATGTTCAAGTTTTTGCTGCTAAGCTAAGTCCTAATTGCCTAGCAAAAGGTGATTCCCATAAACCAGCTGAAACCCACGACTGAGCACCTTTATATTCTCTGCATGAGATGCATCTCCCTGTATTCTGCATGCCAAGACAAGTCCCTCCAAAACTAGTGATGATCTCAAAATTTTCACCTAATCTAACCAACGTTGCCCCCCCCCGCGTCGCTCCCGCGCGGGCGACACGGGCAGGCGACCTGCCGCCGCTGCCTCCCACCCCCTCCCTCCTTCCTCCCTCGCCCGCGCCGTCGCCGGAGCCGACCGCCGGAAGTCCGGCTGGCCGGCAAGGACGGTGGCGGCGGGGCGGACCCATCCTCCCTCGATTCAGGCGGGCGTGGCCGTCTAGGTCACTGGAGTGGGGCGCCTCGTGGCGGCGCCGATGGGCCCGGGATGCCCGGATCCGGTGCCGGCGGGCGTGGATCTGACGTCCCCGGGGCCGGATCTGTGGCCAGGCGCGGCGAAGGGCGGCTCCAGGAGGTCAATGCTGGAGTGTGGCGGAACGGCGGCGGCCGGCGCACGGCTGCGGGACCACGGTGCGGCGGCGTCTGCGGCGCGAGCGTGTGGCCTGCGCGGCCACGAGCCATGTCTGCGCCCCCGGTAGGCGGTGCGGCGTCATAGTGTCGCGGTATTGTCCCCGGCGCGGTGGTGGCGCGGCGGCCGCTAGCCCGGGAGCGTGCGGTGCGGCGCCGTGGTGGCGCGCGCCCATCGCTTCCGTGGCGGGGAGTGCGACAGCGGTGGCTACCCTTCCGGCTGGGCGACAGCGCCCTGGCCTACGACGCGGGCGCGCGACGCCGGGTCCCGCGGCCCTGAGGCGGGGCGCGGTGCGTATGCCGCGATGTGCGGCATGGAGACGACTGCAGGCTGGCAGTCGGGTGGCGACGAGGCAGTGAGCACCACAGTAGAGGAGGCGTGTTGTGCGGCGCAGGACGGCACAGCCGGCGGCTTTGTCTCCATTTGGGTCCCTTGGCCGTGGTTTCGGTGGGTGTCGAGTCAGTGTTGGATGGATGATTAGGGCGAAAGCCTTGGCCCGCATGCTTGCTGGTGCTGATGGCGGCGGCGCTCTAGGGCGTCGCTCTCCCTGTTGGGGGCGTCATCTTTGAGCTCCGTCCTACGGGGTTCTCCGGGCGTAAGCCTAGTCCTTTCTGGACGTGCGACGGCAGCACTTTTAGCGTCGTCCCCTCGTTGGACGCGTCGTATCTTGACACCCCCACCTGGCTTTGGCTCTCTTCGTGGCAATGGCTAGGGGAGGTTCCTTTCGGCGGCGAAGTGCGTGCAGGGCGGCGAGCTTCATGGGGGATGCTACGACCACGCGCCGGCGATCGCTACCTTACTGGCAGTCAGGGGTTGTCGCATCTTGTCGAGTTTGGCAGCTTGCAGCGGCTCACGGCGGTTGACATTGCTTTGCAACTGTTAGTGCGGCGTGGGACAACGTCGGATGACTGCGCTTGCGGCTATGACATCATGGGACGACTAGGCTTGCAGCGGATTGCGGCGGGTCGCTCAGCTTTGCTGGGCTTCTTCGGTGTGCTACATCGTCGAAAGACGGCGCGAGCGACTTCTTTGGTTTGTTGGCTTGGCAGCGGAGGTCATGTGTGTGGGTGCAGCATCGAGGTGAGGCCGACTTTCGGCAACGGCCTAATGTTTCGATGGAGACTCTTGGAAGCGGGGCAATACCACACACCTTTCCGGTGGTGACTATTGAGACGGATTCGTGACGAGGAGTGCTGTGGCGGATGTGGCGAGGCCCCCGCGTGCGGTGTTTCTTTGAGGCGAGGGCATGGAGTCCGACGGCGGGCGAGGCGAGGTCCCCGCACGTTGTGAGGTCCGGATCCCGTGATTCCACTCCGTCGGGTGATGTGCGGTGTGGCAGCGGCACTATGGCAGAGGGTCCTGCAAGGCGGCGGCCTTCTTGGTTTGGTGCGGTCTGTTCTCTTTTGGGTCTTATGTCGTCATGGGGTCGTCGTTGGTTCTCGACGATTGCTTAGTTTGGAGGTCGAGAGGCGTCGTGCTTTGTCTTCGACTCTGTTTGGTTTCTTGTTGCCTCTTTGAGTGGAGTGGCGTGACCGTGTTGATGACCCAATCCAACCGGTTCGTGTTGTGTAGTTACCCGTGTTGATACCCCAATGCAACCGGGTGAGTTTTAGTTTTAGTTTTTTATTTTTCCTGCCTATGACCTCCCAGGGTTGTAGTCTTGTATTTTTCTCCTGCTATATCCAACACGCACTATCTTGTGCGTTTCGTTCAAAAAAAACCAACGTTGCCCAAGGAACAAAAATGCTCTGGAGTTTCTCCATCTGACGATGTTTAACTTTACAGCAAGTATATGACGATGTTTTACTTTACAGTCTACAGGTGAAAAAAAGGAGGGGAAACAGTTTCTCCATCATCATCAAATGCCCAGCAAATTGGACAAACTATTTGAAAGCGCAATGCCTCCATCATTCCGAGAAGTCAAACGAAGTTTTCCTCTCACAAAATCTCCAAGAAACATCTCAAACTGCAGATCATATCATAAAAGTAAACAAGAAAATTTCCAAAAGAGAAGGCAATTAAGGGAAGGAATGAACACACACGCATGAACTGGGAGAGGATTTAAAAGCTAGGGGAAATCTATCAGTACCACATGATTCTCAATTAAAGCTCCAAATAACTTAACTATAAAGCATATCGCGAGCCATCCCCTGACGACGTCTAGCATTCTCAAACATTTGTCGAATAATCTCTGCTCGGTGGAGATAAGAGTAGCGGCGACGGAAGCCAGGGTCGGAGAAGATCCGGCGCCAAGACTTGCAAACGTCGGCGGCGCACAGGCTGATCCTCGGCAACGGCTCAAAACGGAGGAGGAGCTCGTCCATCGGGTCGTCCGTCAGATCGGAGAGCGCTATAACGGCGGCGCCGTCATCCTCCGCCAGCGCCCCATTGCTGCTGCTTCTTCCTGTGAAAGCTCCGCCACTTGAGCCGACGACCTTGTCCCAGAGCAGCGCCACTCCGCTGCGGAAGTTGGCGGCGCGCGGGCTTCTCCTCGGCGGCGGCGGCCACTCCGGCGGGAGGCGGAGGAGGATATCCACGATCAGGTCCTCCGTCAGATCAGAGAGCGCTGTACCTTCGCTGCTCGTGAGGGCGGCGCCGTCGTCATCCGCCGGCGCCCCATTATTGCTGCTCGTGATTCCGGTGAAAGCACCGCTGCCGATGATCTTGTCCCAGAGGAGCGCCGCCCCGCTGCGTAGTCGGATGAGGAGGAGATCGATCAGGTCGGGTAGCCCTAGACGACTGACGCAATCCATGAAACGTAAAGGCTTGGCAGTGTTTAGGCAGGAGATCTGTACGTAGTATACGTATATATCGGTGGAAGTAAGAACATCTTCAATAATTTGCCAAATTTTACTCGTTAAATCTTGTGTTTTGCCAACTTCTAAAAAATATGTTAAGTAAAAAAAGACTTATCTCCAACCATTTGGCACAATTCACTTGTCAAACCCAGATCCTAACTTACATCATGAACCCTGCGAAGACAAAATTATGTTTATATTATTCCACCTCTTAAAAACTTTGCATCAGGAACCTTCTTTGTTATTTATTTCTTTTTTTACCTTCCCACCTATATAGAAACAACGATGCCAACTGCGAGCCCCGCGCGTATATTTACGCTCGAGACTGATTTAACCCAAGTTGCCAAAAATTGTAAGTCTACCAAACTGTTGGAGGAGTATTTTTAATATTTTTGTCAAAAATCAAAGTTGGCAACTCGATTTGACAAACTACTGGAGATGCTCTAATGAGGTTGTCGAACTCAGAAAGAGTTTACCAATTGTCATAGTAACAATTTACAACTACTTATCACACAAAACTATATAAGTGATCTCATTCTCTCCATCCTCAGCCAGCCACGTGTCATCCGATGATGTCATCCCCCCGATCCCACCTGCGTCGTCCCCATCGAAACTGCCGCCGCCCCTCTTCCTCTTCCTCCCCACCAACCTGATTTCTCTCGACCTCCCCTCATCGCCTCCCTCATGCTGTCTCGCAGCAAATTAAACACCTGAAAACGGCCACCGCCCCCTCACTTCCCCACCACTGCCACCTCACTTCCCCACCGCCTCGCCTCCCACCACCGCTGCATCGCCTTCCTACCCCCACCGGCATAAATACCCCCAAGCCCCTGACTTTTCTCCAGGTGTCGCTACCCCCGCCTCAAGCTGTGGGCTGCAGCCTCCTCCGCATCCCCTTGAGCTGGCGGCGTTCCTCCTCTACATCTCCTCGAGCTTGCGGCGTCCCTCCTCCGCCTACGACCCACGTCGGTGACGCCCCTCCTCCACCACCCCTCGAGCCAGTGGCACACCTGCTCCACCTCCCGATCTGCCCGCCAACAACCTGAGCCAGTGAGCACGCCTTCGACTCAGGGCATAGGCACCAACGCAGAGCCAGTCGACGACGGCACACTCACCCACGGGTGGACGCGTGCGCCGGTGAGGGGTTCTGCGGCGGCGCACCTCCTCCTCCAGGCCGCTATGATCTTCTCTTCTGGATCTCGTTGTCGCAAGGCTAAGGAAGAGGGGGAGGGAAAAAGAAAGAGCGGAGGGGGAGACGGCCGGCGGCCTCGGGCAGGCGGCACTTGCCCTCACTGTCGCCGGTGAGCGTGCTAGCCACGATCCAAGCCTCCACCGCTGCTGCTTGCGGCGTGAGAGAACCGGAAGAGGGAGGAGAGTGTGTTGAAACCTCCAGGAGAGACGGCTGGCGCCGCGGTTTTGTTGGACCGAAAAGGGCGCTCGACCGTCCATCGTGATGGATGGCTAGGAAGGAGCAGCCGGCGGGCAGTGGATGCTGGGCTATGGGCCAAAACACACGTGCGCAAGGAGACCGTGGGCTGTAAGGCGGCCCGTTATTTAGCTGTTGGGTCGACAGCCCGACACGCACGCAAAATATCGTGGTCTGATTGATTGTTGTATCGGCATAATCAGTGTTAATTATGAATTTGTTTTCTTCCATTCATTCTTTATTTTCAAATTTTGTTGCCGTAAAAAATCACTTTAGTATTTGTATTTTTCAAATTTCATCAAAAGATCCCGCAGCAACGCGCAGAGTATCACCTAGTGTTAACAACATTACCTCCCTTGATAAAATGAATTATTGCTAACATGTAGTTCTAGCAACTTAACCCAGCACAAAACAAATTAATGAATTATAACTTAGAAGAAAGATGGCACAATTTCAGGATACGCATATGCTAGTTAAGGTACCGGGTCGGGTAAGGATGAAGAAACTCGTGAAGTGTTTAAGAATTTCAAATTGCATTGATTGAACCGTTCAGTTACTATAAACTTTGATTAGAAATCTAGCACAGGATAAAAGCTCAAATCTCAGAAATTTGAAAGCCACGACTGGGCACCCTAAATATACTGGAGATCGACGAAGTCCTTTCCACCTAGTAGGTGGTTTATTTCTTCTCTTGCAATGGCCTTCACCTTTTTGCTGCCCTCTTGAGTGTACTTTCACATTATTTATTTCTTCATCATCATGTTTTTTCTAAACGCTTCATCAGCATCTAGCTTGTTTCAACAAGCTTAACATTATTGTTTTTCTTTACATGTACAGTCTCTGCATGTGAAGGAGGAGAAAAGAAGCCTCTGCATCTACACATTTGTCCAGTGCTCACACCAATAATTTTTTTTTGAACGAACGGGCACAGAGTGTGCCTATTTCATTGATAAAGAAGAGACCAATAATTATCCTCACAACAAAATTGCTTTAGATTTGTGGGTCAGCTGAAATTATCCTCACAAAAAAATTGCTTCAGAGAAGTCGGTCAGTCGAAATTATCCTAAAAAAAATCTCATAGAAGCAATATCCTACTGCCGATCACATAGAAAAAATAATAAGAACTAAAACTTTAAAAGACATGTCAATATAACGATATAAAGGTACATGTATATATGATTACCAAAAGGACGGAACACACGCATGAACTGTAGTGTAATAAGCAAAAGTTTTCATCACACTGATCTAGTGGTCTAATCGAGCTACGACCATCAAGCAAAGTAGTTATCTAAAAAGCTAAAAAGCTACCAGATGATAAAATGTCGAAACTATTAATTTACATGCGTATATCTAAGACTCTGGTAGCGACGTGCAGCACGAATCTCTTCTTCGTGCAAGACGACGTAGCGGCGGCGGAAGCCCGGGTCGGAGAGGATGCGGTGCCAAGACTTGCAGACGAGGGCGACGCGCTTCGGGCGGTCCCGCTCCCGCCGCTGCTGCGCCGGCGAGAGGCGGAGCAGGATCTCTGCGACGAGGTCGTCCGTCAGATCGGACAGCCCCGTGCCGCTGCTCGTGATGGGAGCGCCGCCGCTGCCGGCCGGCTCATCCTCATGGCGGAGAGGAGCGCTGCCCCGCTGCTGCGCATCGGGATGAGGAGGGGGAGATGGAGAAGGGGAGCTCAGCCCTAGGCGGCTGACGCTATCCATGGAACGTGAGATCGGCAAGGGTTTAATTTGGACTCTTTGGGTTATATATGCAGGGAGTACTGCAGGGAGACGCGTCTGTATATCTTTTTTTTAGCAACGCGTCTATATATATCGTTGGGAGAGCCTATGGGGTGGGGCCATGGAGTCGTCGTCACTCGTCAGTGACAAAAGTTAACCCCCTTAGTAATAAAAAATATTTTTCTTTACAAGATTAATTACTAAATGAATTACTGACCAATTAATATATATAACTCTAGCAATCTAACCGGCGTTATGCGTTAAGTGGTAAGTGGCATTCCCGTCGACAACGAGGTGCCAATATTGACTTCGGGAATTTCCAGATCTGCCAGGTACTCAGTCCTTCGGAGGTGCTCATAGGGGTAGAGTTTGCGTACGTGTGTTCGTAAAAGTGAGTGTGCGTGCATATTGTGAGCACTACCGGAAATCGCAAGGCTGCCGTGAGCATTCTCGTTGCCGTGAGCCAAACATCGGGCTCACGGCATCCAGGCCTGTTTGCCGTGAGCTTCCTAGGCGGCTCACGGCAGACACGACACACACGGCGCAAAGCCTGTATGCCGTGAGCCGGTTGACTAGGCTCACGGCAGCTAAAAAGCACACGACGAGGGTCGCTCTTTGCCGTGAGCCGGTTGACTAGGCTCACGGCACACACAACACACACGGCGAGAGCTGCTCTTTCCCGTGAGCAGACAGACCTGGCTCACGGCACACAACACACACGCTGACAACCTGACCCGTCACGTCCGTCGGTCGGGGCCGTTAGTTTTGCCGTGAGCCAGGTCCACAGCTCACGGCACAGCGTGGGACACACGGTGCACATTGCGCGTGTGCCGTGAGCCAGATCCACGGCTCACGGCAAACATGTAGCAGCCGCGTGGCAGTCTTGTAACAGCAACGTGGCACAGAAATGCAGACGTGTGGCAGTCTGTTTGCCGTGAGCCCGTGGCAGCTCACGGCAACACCACCTAAAGCCGAGTGTTTTGTTTGTTTGCCGTGAGTTAGGACAATGGCTCACGACAAACAGGACAAAAAAAATTGTTTTTTGCCCTCCAAAAGTTTTCCACCCTTAAACCACATCTCTACAAACTACATATTCAAATTTGGGGCAATTATAACTCAGTTTGATATATTTAGTAATTTTTTGCTTTCTTCGTATTTTTTTCACATACGTCGGATTTGAACTGGAAGTGCATAAAATCATAGAATAAAGTTAGTGTAATAATGATATTTCATGGTCTTCATTCCTTTTTCATACATATACCATGAAATTAGAGAGAATTTCAAACATTTAGAGTCGACACATGATTTTGAAGGTTCCGTGCAATAGTATTTTAATTGTATAAAATCCATACAAGTTTAAAACATCATGAAATTTGTATGGACATCATGATATCATGTATGGAGGCTATGGTGAAGAATTGAGATGGTTTCGAATTAGTCAACTTATACACTGTTTACAAACTGAAGCATCTCACTAGAAGTTTCTGAGATGTTTACTCATGTGACTAGATTTGCTGGTCTTTGTGATGTTTTGATTCAAATTTGACCTTGGAACTTTCCCTTGGATCATTAAACAACTTTGAGTGTCTTATGTTGGTTAATGGCAAAATTTTTGTGTAGTTTTATAATTTCGAACATTATCGGACCGCATGAAATGATAGAATTTTAGTTGAAAGTACAATGAAACTAATGTTTTTAATCCATCAAAGTTTAAAATTGATATTATAGAGTTAGCTTAGTAGGTAAATATCATAATGCACTCAACTTGTTTTTAAGGGAAATCATAAAAAAAATAAGAGGGAAATAAACAAAAGTTGATAACTGATGGTTTACCGTGGGTAGCTCACGGCATACAAACATTACACACGGCTGCCACTCTTTGCCGTGAGCTGTGGATCTGGCTCACGGCAACGCGTGCTCTCTGCCGTGAGCTGTGGATCTGGCTCACGGCAACGCCTTCTCCTGAAACCCTACGTCGCTTGCAGCTGACGTGTGGGTCCACCGGATCTTTGCCGTGAGCCCTAGATCTAGCTCACGGCAAAGCTTCAATGGGTCCACTCGTCAGCCGCACACACTTCACACACATGCACCACACACTCAGACACACACACGCACACACACGCGCACACACTGCCGCCGCTGCCTGCCTTGCGCCGTCGTCCCCTCCGCCGGCCGCGCGGTCCCCGCCGCCTTCGTCCTCCCCAACGCCGGCCGCGCGGTCCCCGCTGCGACCGCCCCCGACGCCGCGTCCGTCCGTGGTCCCCGTCGCCGGCCGCCGCCCGTCGCTCCTCCACCTCCTCTCCCCAAGGGGGGCCAGATCCGGCCGCGGACACCTCCTCTCCCGGCCCGTGCCTCCCCACCACCGCCGCGGCCCGAGGGAGAGGTTGTCCCATGCCTGCCCACCGCCGTCGGGGGAGAGGCCGGCCCCGGCCGCTTCCCCCTACCGCCGGGTCTCCTCGCCGCCCGTCGCTCCTCCACCTCCTCTCCCCCGGCGTGCACGATCCGGCAGCGGCCCCCTCCTCTCCCGGCCCGTGCCTCCCCACCACCGCCGCGGCCCGGGGGAGAGGCCGGCCCGTGCCTCCCCACCGCCGCCGGGGGAGAGGCTGGCCCCGCCCACCGGCCCCGGCTGCTGCCCCTAACCGTCGGGGCCCCTCGCCGTGAGCCTCGCCGGCCCTAGCTCGCGCCCCTGTTCAGGTGAGGAACGTGCACCTCTCCAATTTTTAGTTGCTGAGCATGCATTTTGGAAATTTTAGTTAGTAAATTTTGTTAGGAAATCTCAGGAGGACCAAGTACTTGCTGGATGAAGAGTGGCACACTATCATGATATATGTGTTGCGCAACCTTGACGAAGTAAAGCTGTACATAGAGTAAGTTCTCAAGAAACCTCATTTTTTCCTTTCACGTAAGATCTCACATCTTGGCTCTTTCTGCATCCAACCTCCTCTTCTTTTTGGGTGCAGTGAATTCTTTGCGCAATACTGACGTCATTCAAGGCCACCCACCGAGGAGGAAGAAGATACCCTACTTAGTCAGGGTAGACATGATGCGCGACACAATATCCCTGATTTCATATCTTGGTTCAAAAAGAAGGTAATTTTAACCCACATTCTTTGTAAGATCGTACTTAGCACGGCATGTCATGTATAATAACGAGCTATCCTCCCTGGTCTTGCAGGGGCAAATCGATTCATCTATGAATCCCGACTTGAGACAGGTTGCCGATGGTTGCGCCCTTAGGGTCAAGTCATACGCCGCTTATGATGTGAATGGATATCGCTTTCACACAAAAAGTCACGAGGTCAGTCGTCCCAATCGAAGAACCACAAATTCTGGAGTTTGTATGACAACAGTCGATGGGTCCGAGTACTATGGAAGACTTGAAGAAATATATGAACTCGAGTTTCATGGTTCCAAAGCTCTGAAACCTGTCGTATTCAAGTGCCATTGGTTTGATCCTCAGGCTATGAGGCGGAACCCGAATCTTGGGCTAGTCGAAATTCGTCAGTCAACTGTGTACACAGGAGACGATGTCTATATCATGGCTCAACATGCCACACAAGTTTATTATCTATCATACCCTTGCAAAAAAAGACGTGCGTCTCTAGGGTTGGGATGTTGTGTACAAGGTTTCGCCACATAGTAAACTACCTGCCCCTGTCAACGAAGATTACAACCTACTAGACCCAAACACATATGATGGCGAGTTCTTTCAAGAAGATGGGCTAGAAGGGAGTTTTGAGATAGACTTAACAGGCGTGATGGGAATGGAAGTAGATTTGGATGATGCCGGAGAAGAGGTTCATGATGAGGACGACTTACAATTACTGGAGCGATTAGATTTGGGAAGTGATAGTGATGATGACGTCTTTCCTCCTTTGGAGCATGGTGTTGAGGATATGGAAATGCGTGATAGTGACGATGAGACATATGATCCAGCTAATACGGATCATGATGAGTATTTCTAAAACATGTAAGAACCGTACCAATTATGACATTAATTACTTACTACATTAATTATTTTTTATTTAATACTTGTACTCTTTGCTATCTAATACATGTACTAATACTTGCTTCACTCTTTTTTTTGCAGTTGATTGAACGAAGATGCCTAGGGCACGCGGCGGCCAGGGCCGTTGCCGCAGGAGTGAGTTATGGACTTATGTTGCATTTGTGCACTTATGGACTTTAAACTGTCTGTGATGCTTATGTGAACTTATGTGATGCATATGTGAACTTATGTGATGGTTATGGTGATATTTGAACTGCCTGTGTTGGTTATGGTGATATTTTAAATTACATGTGATGATTATGGTGATATTTGAACTGCCTATGATGGTTATGGTGATATTTGAACTGCCTGTGATGTTGTATTGAATGTGAGGTGGCATATATGGTTCTGGGAAAAAATAAAAAAAAACAAAAACACCACTTTGCCGTGAGCTAATGCTCCTATGCCGTGAGCTATTGCATCTATGCCGTGAGCTTCGGCTTGTGCTCACGGCAAAGTTGTGCAACCTGGCAGTAGGGAATTGCCTCTATGCCGTGAGTAAATGGCGCGGCTCACGGCAATAAGGTCTTCTGTGCCGTGAGCTGGATGGCCGGCTCACGGCACACAACCGACGTTAGCTCGTCTGGGAAGGTACCACGTGTGGACTCTATGCCGTGAGCGATGGTACGGCTCACGGCAACCATAAGCTCTGTGCCGTGAGCTGGACTTCCGGCTCACGGCACACAGCCGACGTCACCTCACCTGGTAAGCTGCCACGTGTGGCACCTATGCCGTGAGCTCGCCGTCAGGCTCACGGCACAATGAGCCGTTAAAACACCTTCCATGACCCCCGTTAGACACCTGTGCCGTGAGCTATTGACCACTCACGGCACACGTCTGCCGTGAGCCCACCGGTCGGCTCACGGCAAATATGCTGTTTGCCGGTAAAACTGTGCCGTGAGCCCTTTGCCGGCGGCAACTCATGGCAAAGATGTTGCCGTCGGTGGACCGCTCTTTGCCGTGAGGAACCGGCTCACGGCAGCCTTGCGGAATTCGGTAGTGGAGCGTCTGCGTTGTACTGTGTAATTCTAAAAAAAACTCTAGAAATATCAACTTAGATTTGTTTAGGCCGGTCTTAATGCAATGTTTTATGGCAGCTACCAACATTAAAAATTTGGTAATCGTCCATGCTGAGTTTCATGATGATTAAACTCCTTCTCATATCTTCTTATAATGACATTCCGACATCAGCAGAATTACCGTGCAATGATATTTAATAGTCACAATTTTTCCGACGAACCCTCACCGAGACTGGTCTTAGAGAGAGGAGATGTAGCCTTAGGGCATATACAACCCACAAACGGCAGGTCATCTGCAGAACCTCGAATTTATCATCAGACAGATATAAAGATAATGCATAAAACCTAGAGATAGAGAGTCTGTCTCTAAATTATTTAATCTTTCATATATAGTTAGGATCAACTATAAATAATGTTTTGTGTACCATGGTGTGGCTAATTGATAGAAAATGTATACTAAAGATAAATAAGAGCCATATAATTGCAATATTTTTTAAATTCATTTTCCCCGTTGGCTGGTAGGCGTGCAAACAACACACGATAATTATCTAGTTGACTGCTGATGGGCTTAAATTATACCAACTAAAGTCCATTTGCAACATTTGCAAGTGATCCATGACATTACGAAAACGCAAAATCTAAACGTAGAGGCCTCTCCATTTAGACTTAAATGGAGAGCCCTCTCGGATTACTTCCTGCGACACAAAGTTACTTCCTCATGTGTGTTTGTTTATGTTGAGAGAAGTAATTTTGTATCGCAGGAAGTAAACTTGGAGGGCTCTCCATGTATGACTAAAAGTTACTTCCTATTGTGTGCTTCTTTCTGTTAATGGAAATAATTTTGTGTCACAGAAAGTAACCTGGGAGGACTCTCTATGTATAACTAAATGGAGAGGCCTCTCCATGTAGTCGCCTCCTTACGAAAAATTGAATTATACGAAGATAAGTCAAAGGGGAAACTAGTGAAAAGACCACATTACCATCAAGAAAATCTTATCCCTTCCGTGCAAGAACCAGCTCGTGACTCTACACCTTGGACGCAACACGCTCCGCCGGCCCTGATCTGCGGCCGCCAAGGGAGTTCGGCCCTCCCATCCGGTAGCTGCCCAACCTCCTCGATGTCACCGTCTATGGCTGCCCGGCCTCCTCTACATTGCCGTCCGCAACCGCTCGACCTCCTTCACGTTGCCGCCTGCGGCCGCTCGGCGTCGGCTCCCTCGGCCCTAGGATCCTCTTTGTTGTACGTCGTCCTCCTCCTGTGCGCTGATTCGCCACTGCTCTGCTCTGTGACTCAAGCGCCAATGAGCTCCGTCTAGGAGGGCACGGAGAACAGACCTTCGGGGCTGGTTTTGGTGTGGAGAACTCCCGTGCTTACGCTCCATGTGGGATACGAGTGGACGTCGCTGGTAGAAGACGACGCCATACAACCCAATCGCAGTCGTCTGCCTTGCCTAGGAGAACGAGACGGGAGCGTCGCCACGCGAGACGACGGAAAGACCGTCTACAGGCTTGCGCGGGGGGCTTTTTGCAGAAAGCCAGTACAAAGACGGGATAAATATGAGGGTTCTCATGCCCTTGTCACCTTAATGGTATCAAAGCATCCCATGGTATAAGGCCATAAACCCTAAATTCATCTCACATGGATGTCATTCACATGTCACTACGGGCTAAATACGTGGAATGTCCCAAATGTTAGTTTGATCTCCACCAGTTGGCCCAAAGGCCAACCGGGCTCTTAACTGCGTCCTGATAGGGGATGCACATCCCAAATAGATAGGTGGTGGGATCCAGTCGCGCAGCACCATAAACGAGAGGTGGGGGCTACAGCACAAGTCACGAGGTTCTTCACTGCCGCCAGTCCCCACCGTCCTGACCCTAGTCCGATCGAGAGGGGCATTGCTGCCGACGGGAAGCGCCACTAGCCAGGGGCGGAGCCAAAGGGGGGGGCGGGCAGGGGCCTGCCCCCCCCTATGCTTCCACAACGTCACATAAAAATATATCTTAATTACTCTTTTAATTACCTTGATTAGCCTATGTTAGTTGACTCACAAACAGTGGCGGAGCCAGGATTAAAATATAGCTGGGGCGAACTTCAGAAAAGAACTAGATTGAAAGTGAAAGCAAAAGAAAAACACAAATTATATGCACAATCCATATCACATTTACATATTGCATATTTGCACAAATTTATAAAAAGTGAATGAGATGTTAAATAAAATTTAAAGATCAACAGTTTCGTCAATGCCGATTTGGGCGTGGGCATTAGCCATTGGTGACTCCTACTCCTCCAGAAGCCTGTCCGGTGCACGGCAATCCCTAGAGCAAGGGTTGCTCTAATACTCTTTCTCCTCCTCTCCCCACGCAGGGCACTCTCCCGATGCACATAGCTAGCCTCGCACCACAGGATTACACGAGCACGGGCGGACAGATGGAGTTGGATTAGATGGGGATTTGAAACCTTTTTTAACTCACTCTTGGGCCTTCACCTACGGGCTGCTGCTAGGCTGGCCAGACAACAACACCATCATACCCAGCCGCTAGCTGATATTCTTGGGCTTGCACTCGTTGGGTTGTCGTTAGGTTGGATATCCAGTTCTTCACAAAGGCAACATATGCTCAATAGAAACAAAGTGCAAGGAGCCAAGGACTGACGGAGGAACGAGAAGTCAGGGGCGAGCTGGGGCGGCCGCCCCCGCGCGCCCCAACGTGGCTCCGCCACTGCTCACAAAGCCATAATTGGCCCATGCATGAACCCCGATTCGGTCGTGCGCCGGTATTTTGGTTTGAGTTAGATTAAATAACCTGCAGCTAGCTGCTCCCCAGCTTCTTTTTTTTCTCAATTTACACGACCTTTTTTTAAAAAAACTTTGAGCTATAGCTGATTGTGTTAGCTAGATTGATCCTAATGTCAAATAATAATCAAAGACGGTTAAAGTGAAAGATTCAAAATTAAAACAAATACACTTGCACCATCACAAACTGAACAAGCTTTAATTAGTAAAAAATTTTAGAAAAAAATTGTTTATCTACATGATGTCTCGGCCCCCCTTATGATCAAATCCTGGCTACGCCCCTGCCACTAGCACCACCGTCCTACTGTCTCCTGGTCGTCATTGCGCTTCACCGATAGTCGTCACTGCATTGCACAACGACAACAGACTACATCTACACCGACGTGGTTCATCCTCTACTTCCATACATAGTGGCCAGTCTCTCTTTGGTTCTCACCCTCTCTCCCGGTTAGCATCAAGAACAACCCGTTTTACCGCTGCTGAAGGAGTTTACCCCACTGATCTACACCTAGTTGATCTTCAAGATCTAACACCAAACACTCGAAAAAGGGTAAAATACACTCGACAAAGGCTTCGCCAAATGTAACACTCAGCGAAGGGCACTCGGTGAACAAAGACTCGGTAAAGACTTCTTTGGCGAGTGTTCCTAACACACATCTGGTGAAGCTTCTCCCAGTGCCGTATTTGACATTCACTGAAGAGTTTTAGAAAATATAAAAAATGCATGTCGGCGGCAGCTCCCTGCTTCCGTCGCCACCACATCCGCCGCCACCACCACCACCACGCCTGCCGCCACCACCACCACATCCACCGTCTCGCCACAAGAGAGAGAGAGAGAGAGAGAGAGAGGGTACCTGGATCTGCCACCACATCTGCCACCACCACCACGAGAGAGAGGGATGGTACCTAGATCCATTGGCGTCGCCATTCCCATGGATTCGTGCGTAGGTGTTGCACCTCACGGATCCGCTGGTGCGACCGTCCTAACATCTCTTCGTACCCATGGATCTCCCGCCACAAGATTTTAACGTCGTCGGATGCCATCGGATCTCCCGTCGCCGGGTCCCTCGGGCCACCGCACTGCAGTCACCACGCCTCACCCCGCCATCCTTGCCCATGAGGTGAGGGGCGAGCGGAGGGGGAAGGTGACGGGCTGCGAAGGAGCACGAGGGTCGAGAGGGTGAGGGTCGTGTGCGCGCAGGAGAAGTGGAAAGGGGGGAGGCGAGGGAGGGAGGGAGGCGAGTGCGGTGGTGAGGGCGGTGGCGTGATGTCGCATGGGGAGGGGAGGGAGGCGAGTACATCCGGGTGGATAAGGATAAGGGCCGGCATGGGTGGGTGGGGATGGTGGCGTACTGGTGCGGGCATCGTGGGTGTGGGGGGCGCGGATAGGTGACGTGGCAGTGTCCAGGAAACACTCAGCGTTTAGATCTTTTGCCAAGCGTTGACACTCGATGACATGTTTTTTTTTACTTTTTTCAAGTTTCTTATTCTTTCCATCTTTTCCATTACATAAATTTATATTAATATTAACTAATTCAACAATATCTTGTCAAATTCACTCAAATTTAATTTTTCTACTCATATAATTGAATTATCTTATGCACTTATAGCTCAAATTCAATTTATATCAATAAAAATTCTATAATGACACTTAATACATTAAAATTATCAAATGATTCCAAAAAATGAGCAAAATTTCACATGAAGCAATCTATATTGTTTATTTTCTATACAAAAAGTTTTGTTGTTGAATCACAATTCGACAATCACTTTAACTTCAAATTGTATCAAATCCTTCTCTGCGCATAACATCTTCTTCTTAGATGCTTCAGTTTGTAAACATTGTACATGAAAAAATGTGTGAAACCTTCTCAATTTTGTAGCACAACCTCCATGTAATATACCATCACATCATGATGAAAATCACGATTTTTAGACTTCATTCTGATTTTTTTAGAATTTGAAAACCGCTCGGCCACACATTTATGATCATGTTTCCTTAGGATGCCGCCTCCGACGACTTCGATGACGTTGTCGAGGGCGGCCGTGGCCCAATGTCACACCCGGTTTCCAAAACAAACCAAGTGCTACCTATATGTATGCCAGGATCTAGTTCCATACATATAGTGACATCATTAGTGAATAACAGAAACAATATCATGTAAAAAAAAGAGAGATTATCAGAGATTTACAGCAGAATCCTGGGAAGCAAAGGCTCCAAACTTCACAGGCAATCGACTGGGGGTTGCGTATGCCTAGCACCATCTTCTGGACTTCAGACACCTTCTTCTTCTTCTGAACAGCGGTTTAGCAAGGGTGAGCACACTTATGGTTGGAGCTCAGCAAGTGGGGGAAGATGCAAGGCTATCAAGGATAGGCTAAGGTTTACAGCGGTTAGCATTTTATAAGTTGGTCAAATTTTAATTAACAAACACCTAGTTACTAGATGTAAGTTCATACCAACCCACTTAAACATTTAGAAAACATCTCATCTCAAAACCCACAAGAAACCACGATTTAAGTCCATCTTTAAGTTTGATTATCATGTGAGGGTCCAGGCCGCTCTTGACCGTGAGCACGGCTGATCGATCAGTTTTAACTCTACAGAGGTTGTACACTTTCACCACAGCTCGCGTAAAAGTTCTGAAGAACTTTGAACCCAACCACGCATGTGCTGATCAGGCACAATACCACACTTCCGAGGTGTGATTGCATAGGGACGCTACGAAGCCTTTACAAAGGTATGCAGAAGACCAACAACCCGCGACAGTTACAGCAGCGGAGCGGACCATAACCCTCCCTAGTGGACAGCACCTTAGCAAAGGCTGCGGCCAAGAGGACCGGGCTATACCCCTTCAACTCCGGCCCCCTGTGCTCCTTTCGGATAAGGCTGTCAGATAATTCCACACTCCTAATTAATTGGCTAAGCCAGAGCCATATGGACTGTGGTTGCACTGTTTTCCTGGGTGGTTCTCCATGTTCCAATTAATTCATATGATCTTGTTATTAACCACACACACATATATATATATATATATATCACCAAAGTTATCATGATCAGCATTTTATAAAATTCATTTTAACCATCCCAATATAAGCAACTAAGCAATCTATCCCAAAACATTTCATTAAAACCGATTTATTCAAGGTAATAGGGATAAAAATCTAATCATGTCCTTAAAAAGGTGATTTCCCATCAAATTTATGCATAGCAACATTTAAATATAAACTTAGTTATCATGCAATTATTTAGGAAAAAGAGGAATATGCAGAGGGAGAAGTCCACTTGCCTTCCTTGCTTAAACACTGGGGTTCTTCTTCAAAAACTTGCTCTTGATCCGCTTCAACTGGCTGCTCACTTGAAACTGGCACGATGTCTACGAGCACACAAGAAAGCATACAATAAACAAAACAATACACCAAGCATGAAAAGCTTAAAGAGAGAACAAGGTTTGGCTCTAGGAACACGAACTCAAAAACACTCGGATCTATCGGGAGATTTGGATGATCACATACAAGAGCTAGCTATGTGCTGGGTATCTTTTAATTAAGTAAAATCATGTGCATAGGTTATTTCAGAGAAATACCCTATTTATAATTAAGCAAGTTATATTTGTATTTAAAAGACGATGTAAACTTAGTCCAATTTTATTTATAAATATTCAAGTATGATTTATGCAAATTAAACATTTAATTTAAAAGAAGCATGTAAAAGCATCTAGGCGTTCATCTTTATATTTCGAGTTGTACTAAACAAATTATAACTTAAAAACACATTTATATTCATATTAATCAAATTAACAATTAATTAAGAAAACTCGGGATATAACCTATGTTGCTTTTATTAGAAAGCAAATTGCATAAACATTAATCAATTTAAGTTTGATTATGAAAACCGAGGTATACATCTAATTAGCTTTTAATTATAAGAAATATTTAACTAGTATTAATCATATTAACTTTCTTATGAAAACACGTGTTAAACTCTAAATAGATTTTAATTAGAAAAGCATGTGTATAAGGATTTAATCATATTTAATATTTAAAAAGATTATAAACAGAGAACATGATCAACATTGCTCCTAATGCGTACTTTGAGTTGATATGAAACTAACGCAACTTGAAACGATCGAAGCGGAGCTAAAACGTGAGATCTATGGATTAAACAAGGTTGGGAAGATATATATACAAGGGATTACTATTGATAGATAGATTTAGCAAAGATGATTCCCGAGACACAAGAGATGGCAGATGACAACATATAGATATAGATAAAAGAAAAGACAGAGCTATATTGCTGAAATACGTATGCTGAAATTTACTGGAATTGTATTTTGAAGGAAAAACATGTATATGACATAAGCACTATGTAATGCTGACATCATGATGGTGTATGTGTCCTGATTGCTTGCTTCCTAGACGTGTGTATTTGTCTATGGCAAACACATGCATGCAAGCCATGTGCTCATCAACGTGCTCAGTTTGCACTATAGGAGGAGTACCATTCATATCCCCGATAATGTCTCTGAGCCATCTGATATTGTTGATAACCTACAATAATTATATATGTAACTAAAATTACAGATTTTCCATGTGAAATGAAAAAATTTCTATGTAAAGCAAATTAATTTCATTTCTTATATTACCACGTTAGCTACACGTCTCGGATCACCCATTTGCAAGGTAATCTCGCGGTGAAAGTGCAATCTTGGACGTAGAGGCAACAGGTCCTCCAAAACACCTCCACGGCCACCAAGACCTCCACGGCCAATGCCACGGCCACCACGCCCGCCACGGCGACGGAGTATGCCACGGCCACGAGCGCCATTACCAACACCACTTGACGACATTGTTAGCTCAAACTATATCCAAATCAAAATAACACACATTATTCACAATAAATAGGATTATTTTGCATATATAAATTGGATTCAATATATGCATAAATAGAAAAACAAAAGGGGCCATAGAATTCAACACTATTATTACTGTACATAACCTTTATGAACCAGCTACTCAGAAGACCCAGATGCTCCGGGAACTACAACAGTCTCACCTCACCGTCATATACACCTGGCTCTCCCACTTACAGTACTACACATGCCCTACACCTCCTATCTGGATACAGCCCAACTTCACGGAGCTGCAGGCAGTCCCCACCTAGTCCGTGAAGTTAGGCTGTACCTAATTAGGACGTGGGGCGGCTGTGTATCAAAAACAAGAAAAAAAAGAGAAAATACTTACATTTATTGTATATAAAAATAAAAAATACTTAATAAAAGAATTTAATCTTCTATTTCCTCCTATAGCAACCTAGAAATAAAAGGGGCCCCATAGAATTCAACACTATATTTTATAAAGTATATGTACACATACCTACACATATATATAGATTGGATTCAATACATGCATAAATAGAAAAATAAAAGGGGCCATAGAATTCAACACTATTATTACTGTACATAACCTTTATGAACCAGCGACTCAGAAGACCCAGATGCTGCGGGAACTACAACAGTCTCACCTCACCGTCATATACACCTGGCTCTCCCACTTACAGTACTGCTCACCATGCCCTACACCTCCTATCTAGCTACAGTCCAACGTCACGGAGCTGCAGTCCCCACCTAGCCCGTGACGTTAAACTGTAGCTAATTAGGACGTGGGGCTGTGTATCAAAAACAAGAAAAATAAGAAAATGCTTACATTTATTGTATATAAAAATAAAAAATACTTAATAAAAGAATTTAATCTTCTATTTCCTCCTATAGCTACCTAGAAATAAAAGCATTTCTAAACAATGAAAGAATGGAAATACATATCTAGTACATTTTCTGTATGTCTATTATTTTCTTTATGAGCATATATTTTATAAACTATATGTACAAGTAAAATTCAATTTTATGAAAAACACAAAAATAAGAGAATGCTTACATTTATTCTATATAAAAATAAAAACATACTTATCAAAAGAATTTAATCTTCTATTTCCTCCAATAGCTACCTAGAATAAAATCATTTCTAAACGATGAAAGAATGGAAATACCTAGTACATTTTTTGTATGTCTTTCTTTATGAGCATATATTTTATAAACTATATATATATATGTACAAGAAAAATTCAATACTATGAAAAACAAGAAAATAAGAGAATGCTTATTAATACAAATTTAATGAAAGAAGGAACAATACAAGTACCATCCTAACTACATTTTCACGTGTATATACAAAATCTCATCTCTCTAATTAATTTAAGCTCCTCCTACCTAGCTACAAATTAACATTTCTATTTTCTCCATCTCTAAATCATAAAACAAAATTTAATCACAACAAATGAAGGGAGGATGAAGATTCCAACCTTGACAACACTTTGGAGGAGAGAAATCTTCACAAACTAATGAAGAAAAAAATCGCAGCACCACCCTAGGCTTGAGTCGCCATGGAGGGGAGGAGCTTGAGCTCGCGGGTGACTGGTACGGTGAATGGCTCGGGTGGCATGAGGAAGAAGGAGGTACGGTGCTTATATGGATGCCGGCCATTAGTCTCGGCTCGTAACACCACCCAGGACTAAAGACCGGGGGCAATTATTGCCGGATGGAGCCGTTGGGAGCCCCCCTTTTGTCACGGTTGGTAATACGAGCCGGGACTAAAGGGGGGCCGGCTACAGCAACCATTTCGGGCCACGTCGACGAAAGGCCTTTAGTCCCGGCTCCAAAGTTGAACCGGGACTAAAGGCCTGAACCAAAGCCTCGCTCTCTACCAGTGCATGTAGCATCATTGTGGGCTTCTTGCAGCATGTTTTGCAACAAGATTGTAACCCATTTGATTGCGTAATACTCGGATTGCACTTTTCATGGGACGGAGGGAGTAGAGGAGAAGGTCTTGGTTGAAAAAAACAAAAAGCTACACTACTGGAAATTCAGGCTTTGCCGAGAGCCTGAAACTCTCGGCAAAGGCCTCTACACCCTCGGCTAGAGGCCTTTGCCGAGAGTCGCTCTCGGCAAAGGGCCCCCGGGAAATTTTGTCTCGGCCACGATTCTTTGCTGAGCACCCGAGCTCTAGGCTCTCGGCACAGCCTTTGCCGAGAGCCAACTGCGGGCCGTCGGGTAAAAAAAGTAGCCGTTAACGGGGGTGAAGGTGACGTTTTTTTGAAATCCTCTTTGCCGACGGCCTCATGACCGGGCCGTCGGCAAAGACGGGGTTTTTTTTATTTTTCTTACAAAATATGTGCTGAGAGCCCGCGTCCGGACCGTCGGCAAAGATAATTTTCAATTTTTTTGAAAAAACCTTTGCCGAGAGTAGTTGCCGGAGACCGTCGGCAAAGATGTTTTTTTATTTTTTTAAAAAAAAACTTTCTTTGCCGAGCGCTCCTGGCCATTACGCTCGGCAAATCTGGGAACACTCGAGCTGGGAAAATTTGTTCCCAGAGTTGCCGAGAGTAATGGCCAGGAACTCTCGGCAAAGACCTCTTTGCCGACGGCCCCTCTCGGCAAAGCGGTCACTTTTACTGTTTTATTTTTTTTTTTGCTTTCCACATTGACAAACATACATATATATGACATATATCACATCCAGCACTCACATAACACATATATATCACATTCGATGCGTAAATGTCATCCAACACTACATATATAACATATGTAGCAAATGTGCATCACCACAAGTCCACAAGTGCATCAAGTTTGTCCATACAAATCCACAAGTGCCTCAAATCCATCGAAACAAGTTCACAACATGATCAACTAAGTCAAAGGGCCTACGGTGACTGCTGGTGCGTTGGGAAAGGTGTGAAAGGTGGCATCTGAGTGGCGGGCGACTGGAGGACTTGCTCACCACTTGGAGCCTGCTGATTCGAACCCGTCGAGAAATGCTGCGCGAAGGAGACAAGATTGCAAGTGTTAGACATGATTAGACAGGAAAACCAGAAACTCTTTGCTATCATACTCACAGGAGTACCGAGGACTTGCTGTGTCGGAAACACCTGTGGAGGGACCGGAGCGATCGGAGCTAGGAGCCCAGGTGGTAGAGCCATACCACCTGACGTCGCAAGGTACCTAGTAAGTTCCTCAAACTTACTCGCCATTGCCTGCTGCGACCGGAAATACTCCTGCTGTTGAGCCCGCTCCTGTGCTAGCTGTTCTGCTAGCTGCTGACGTAGAGCCCGCTCCTCTGCTAGCTCGGCCTACAACATTTAACTTATGTGTTTCAGTAATGCAAATCTAAGAATGTGTTTAAACATCAATATACAATGAGTAGTGCATACCTCAAGGGCGTTCAACCGGCCCATCCCCACGCTCGGCCGTGCTCGTATCGGGGGGTCAGACTCCGTCCTCCGTGCTCGGACGTCGGCAAGTCTCAGGCTGGAACTGTCGATGATGCCGTCGCCAATCCACAACCTCCCGTGCTTCTTGCCTCCTCCCAAGGCCATGACTATGTCTGTATCAATGTCATGCTCACTCGGGTTGTAATCTTCCCCATACTTCTGCTTACAGGCCTCTGTGTACTCAATGATGCGCCGGCCGAAACTAGGGTTGTTGTATGCCTCCGGCCCGTCGCTCACGCTGTAGGACACATCGGACGTCGCCTTGGCCTTGTGTGCCATGCACAAGGCATCGAAGTCCGAGCATTCCTGGCCAGGATGTGCCTTTTGCTGCAAGAAAAGCAGGACGAAGATTAGTGTGATAAAACAAGTTTGAGCCTCACAATCGATTAAAGAAACCGCGTACCCATAACTCCTTGTACTCTGGAAGGCTCCGCTGGCCTTGGTGGTGTGACGGGCCTTCCATCATCAAACGCCTCTCTCGTGCAGCGTCGTGCGCCTGCTGGTACTCCTCTGTGAACCACTTGTCCACCTCCATTGCCCACGCGTCGGCTTTGGTGCGGCTCCACCAGGGAGTCACCTGCACGTCACAAAGTAATTGATACATGAGAAGATCAAACATAACATAAGTAATATCAAAACCTAGGAATATTAGTGTTGTTCATGTACCTCAAGGAACTGCTCACGGGTCAACATCGTCCTTCTTGCTTCTTCCTTGTCTATCTTTTGACCAAGTACCAACGCGTAGTAGGTTATGACAGCCTGGTGCTTTACCTCATGATGCATGTCTGTGACACGTTTCTGGCAGGAGTTCTTCAGGCACAAGTCCGCTCTGTCCTCTTCTCCATCCTCACATCTGAAGAAGGTCTGCATACAAATACGATGTCAAATTCATTATTTTAAGATTGAGTCAAACGAATGTGATGTATTGAGAAAAACTTTGTGCGAGCTAGAGTTACCCAAAACGTCCTCAGCACGCGCTCTGCCGTGTGGGTGAAGTCCCGGTCTTCACCCTGGTAGTAGTGGCCCCACGTGTAGGCTGGCTCTGTCCGCCCGTGGTACGTGACAATGCCGGGGTAGTGCTGCCTACACAGAAGCCCGACAATGCCGTTGGGCTTGCGTGAGTCGCCACCCGACACAACGATCCAGTCCCTGCACATGTCGAACAAAATATTAGTGACTCTCGATAATCAAAATGAAGTTAGGCATCTAAATTTACTTACATTCGCCCTTGGGGGTGAATCACTGGGCGGTTCTGAGGGAGCGGGGGCTGAGGGAGTCGTGCGGGGCCTCGCAAGTAGACCTTCGCCGCCCTAGCGGCCTCCCACGAAGAACCCGCACCCGAGGCGTCGGTCTCCGTCAGCTGGCCCTCACAACCGCCAGACGGCTCGTCCACCAGCAGCTCGTCGTCGTCCTCGGTCCCCCGTGCACCGTCCGTCGGCTCGGGAGGTGGCCTCCTGGCCCTCCTGGGCCTCCTCTCCGACCCCTCCGCGTCGTCCTGCCCCTGTGAGGCGCTGTAAAAGGTGGACATGGGCACCTGACGCTGGCCCTCGTCCACCTCCGGTACTGACCGTCATCCTCCGCGACGGCCGCCTGCCATCTTTTTCAGTCACCTGTAATCAACATATAAACAAAACATAATTAGTATGACATGCATAATAATAATAATGAGACATGCATAATAATAATGAAAACACAATTACGAAAGAACATAGTATTACATGTATTAAAAGTAGTCTGGATCATCGTGGGGACCAGAAGACGGGTTATTCATAGTATTACATGTATTAAAAGTACTAGGTTACGCGATCTACGACCCTACGACCAGAAGACGGGTTATTCATACCTAGGGTGCCGGTGACGAGGCGCCGCAGTGCAGGCAGACCCGCAACGCCAAGGAAGAAGATCAGGGTCATCGAGGTACTCCGGCTTGCCTTCCACTAGCCCATCTCTGCAAAAAAGAAATGAACATACAACTTAGCTCAAAATTTCGGCAGCACCTCCCCTGCACGGTGAGGTGTCAAAACCTGCAATTAAACATTCGACACGAAGGCCGACAACCAGATATATGCATTCGCATCGAACTCAACAAGGCATTGCCAATTCACATTCATATTCTACCACTAGTCATTCTACCACTAGTCATTGCCAGCAAGTCATTACCACTAGTCACATTCACATGCCGGCTCACCTTGCTCGGGCGGACGACGATAGTGTGGGCGGGACGTGGATGGACGACGATGGCGGGGCTGTACCGGGCGTTGGCCCTGTGCTTCTCCTCCCCCCTTCTCGATCCTCCCTCTCCTCCTCCTCTCCCCTTCTCCTCCCTCTCCTTTTCCTCCACCCCCTACTCCATTGCTCCCTCTCCCTTCCTCCTCTTCTCCGGCAGCCGGTGTGGGGAGTAGGCGGGGTGGGCGGGGGCGGACGAGCGAGCGGCGGCCGGTGTGGGGAGTCGGCGGTGGTGGAGGGCGGGCGTCGGCGGCGCGCGCGGCGGGGGGGCAGGGGCGGGCGGGGGGGGGGGGGGCGGGGGCCGGCAGGGGCGGGCGGGCAGGGGCGGGGGCGGGCGGGCGGGCGCGCACGGTGGGCAGGGGCGGGCGGGCGAGGCGGGGGCGGGCGGGCGAGGCGGAGGCGCACGTCGGCGGGGGCGGGCGGGCGCGGCGGGGGAGGCCGGGCGCGCGCGGCGTCGGGGGGGCGGGAGGGCGGGGGCGGGCGGCGGCGGGCGGGCGAGGTGGCGGCGGCGGTGGTTGGTCCTGTGTGCGTTCCGGGCGTGTGTGCGTCTAAGTGTTGGTCGGGCGTGCGTCGGTCTGTAAAGGCGCTTCTTTGCCGACGGCCTTCAGATCTGGCCCTCGGCAAAGGTAACAATATTTAAAAAAACGAAAATATATATTTGCCGACGACCAGATCTGAAGGCCGTCGGCAAAGACGAAACCTGTGCCGAACGCCGCGGCCCAGCTCTCGGCAAAGCCGTGGACCATGGTTTACCATGGTTGACTGGCCATTGCCGAGAGCTGGGTGGAGCCGTCGGCAGAGTACACCTCTTTGCCGACGGCCCACCCTCGGCACAGGTGCCTATGCCGAGGGCCCCACTAGGCTCTCGGCAAAGTATTAATTCTTTTTTTTATTTTTGGGTTGAGTTTTTTTATATGTTAAAGGTACAGTAATTAAAGCTTGATTTTCAATTTTGAGATTTTTTTTGACAAAGTTTTACTATATTTCATGCATTTTCGTCTTTTTTTTGAATTTCTTTACATAGTTCAAATTTGAACTGCAAGTCATAAAAACAGTGCATGTATATGATTGGAAAATTGATATTCTTGCTTGTTAGTGTGAGTTTAGTCCTAATCTATGGCCATGTGCCAAAATTCAAACATCTTTGTGCGGATCACATGTCCACCCACTTGCCTGCGAATCGTTTTCAAATTATATAAAATGCAAACAAAGTCGAAAAATCATGAAATTTGACGAGTTGTCGTTATATCACATGTGTAGTAAGTGGTAAAAATTTGACATGATTTCGTGGAAGTTTCCGTCACGGACTGCAGAAACCAGGAGATCTCTAGCATGTGATCATAGAGAATGTCCTGGAGATCTCCCCATTTCTACAGTCCGTGACGGAAACTTCCACGAAATCATGTCAAATTTTTACCACTGACTACACATGTGATATAACGACAACTCGTCAAATTTCATGATTTTTCGACTTTGTTTGCATTTTATATAATTTGAAAACGATTCGCAGGCAAGTGGGTGGACATGTGATCCGCACAAAGATGTTTGAATTTTGGCACGAGGCCCTAGATTAGGACTAAACTCACACTAACAAGCAAGAATATCAATTTTCCAATCATATACATGCACTGTTTTGATGACTTGCAGTTCAAATTTGAACTATGTAAAGAAATTCAAAAAAAAGACGAAAATGCATGAAATATAGTAAAACTTTGTCAAAAAAAATCCCAAAATTGAAAATCAAGCTTTAATTACTGTACCTTTAACACATAAAAAAACTCAACCCAAAAATAAAAAAAAGAATTAATACTTTGCCGAGAGCCTAGTGGGGCCCTCGGCATAGGCATCTGTGCCGAGGGTGGGCCGTCGGCAAAGAGGTGTACTCTGCCGACGGCTCCACCCAGCTCTCGGCAATGGCCAGTCAACCGTGGTAAACCATGGTCCACGGCTTTGCCGAGAGCTGGGCCGAGGCGCTCGGCACAGGTTTCGTCTTTGCCGACGGCCCAACGGCAGAGCCGTCGGCACAGTGGACGGCAGCCCAAATGTGACGGTGCTCGTTCCTTCTCCGAGGGTGCAGTCCTTGCCGAGTGCTGGCCCTCGGCAAAGACTTGATTCTGCCGAGGGTCCCAGCCTGCCGACGGCCCGACCCTTGGCAAAGGTGACAATGCTCTGAGTATTGCTGTGCCGAGCGAGGCTCTCGGCAAATCTCTTCTGTGCCGAGGGCTCGATAAATAGCCCTCGGCAACGACCAAAACACTCGGCAAAGCCTGAGTTTCCCGTAGTGCTAGCTAGGTTTTAATTCGGACTGAAACTTAGCTACCCTGATTTTCTCTTGTACATCTGAACTTCTCTTTCCATGTGAGCATCATTGTGCGCTCCAGCCTGTTCTCGACACACATACTCTGATGAAAATGTGATTAGGATACAGTAACACGTACTCTGATGAAAATGTTCTGGGCAATGAGCATATATTGATGAAACCGTCATATGCAAATTCTCCATACATGTATACAAGTACTCGTTAAGAAAAGGTTGGACAAACCTGTGAACAGTTCATAGTGAATATAAGAATTTAACATTGCATTGTCGGAGACTTCAGCTATTTTGATTATAAAGCTCTACATTCAGTTAAGGAACTATAATACTACCTTGTTCTTGGAGAATATTACTTCTACAAGATTATACTTTTTAGAACTGCCTGATTTTATTCCAAGTTTAAATATGTTCAAGTTTTTGCTGCTAAGCTAAGTCCTAATTGCCTAGCAAAAGGTGATTCCCATAAACCAGCTGAAACCCACGACTGAGCACCTTTATATTCTCTGCATGAGATGCATCTCCCTGTATTCTGCATGCCAAGACAAGTCCCTCCAAAACTAGTGATGATCTCAAAATTTTCACCTAATCTAACCAACGTTGCCCCCCCCCCCCCGCGTCGCTCCTGCGTGGGCGACACGGGCAGGCGACCTGCCGCCGCTGCCTCCCACCCCCTCCCTCCTCCCTCCCTCGCCCGCGCCGTCGCCGGAGCCGACCGCCGGAAGTCCGGCTGGCCGGCAAGGACGGCGGCGGCGGGGCGGACCCCATCCTCCCTCGATTCAGGCGGGCGCGACCGTCTAGGTCACCGGAGTGAGGCGCCTCGCTGCGGCGGCGGTGTGCCGGGGATGCCCGGATCCGGTGCCGGCGGGCGTGGATCCGACGTCCCTGGGGCCGGATCTGTGGCCAGGCGCGGCGAAGAGCGGCTCCAGGAGGTCAACGCTGGTGGAGCGGCGGCGGCCGGCGCACAGCTGCGGGTCCACGGTGCGGCAGCGTCTGCGGTGCGGGAAAATGGCCTGCGCGGCCGCGAGCCATGTCTGCGCCCCCGGTAGGCGGTGCGGCGTCATAGTGTCGCGGTATTGTCCCCGGCGCGGTGGTGGCGCGGCGGCCGCTAGCCCGGGAGCGTGCGGTGCGGCGCCGTGGTGGCGCGCGCCCATCGCTTCCGTGGCGGGGAGTGCGACAGCGGTGGCTACCCTTCCGGCTGGGCGACAGCGCCCTGGCCTACGACGCGGGCGCGCGACGCCGGGTCCCGCGGCCCTGAGGCGGGGCGCGGTGCGTATGCCGCGATGTGCGGCATGGAGACGACTGCAGGCTGGCAGTCGGGTGGCGACGAGGCAGTGAGCACCACAGTAGAGGAGGCGTGTTGTGCGGCGCAGGACGGCACAGCCGGCGGCTTTGTCTCCATTTGGGTCCCTTGGCCGTGGTTTCGGTGGGTGTCGAGTCAGTGTTGGATGGATGATTAGGGCGAAAGCCTTGGCCCGCATGCTTGCTGGTGCTGATGGCGGCGGCGCTCTAGGGCATCGCTCTCCCTGTTGGGGCGTCATCTTTGAGCTCCGTCCTACGGGGTTCTCCGGGCGTAAGCCTAGTCCTTTCTGGACGTGCGACGGCAGCACTTTTAGCGTCGTCCCCTCGTTGGACGCGTCGTATCTTGACACCCCCACCTGGCTTTGGCTCTCTTCGTGGCAATGGCTAGGGGAGGTTCCTTTCGGCGGCGAAGTGCGTGCAGGGCGGCGAGCTTCATGGGGGATGCTACGACCACGCGCCGGCGATCGCTACCTTACTGGCAGTCAGGGGTTGTCGCATCTTGTCGAGTTTGGCAGCTTGCAGTGGCTCACGGCGGTTGACATTGCTTTGCAACTGTTAGTGCGGCGTGGGACAACGTCGGATGACTGCGCTTGCGGCTATGACATCATGGGACGACTAGGCTTGCAGCGGATTGCGGCGGGTCGCTCAGCTTTGCTGGGCTTCTTCGGTGTGCTACATCGTCGAAAGACGGCGCGAGCGACTTCTTTGGTTTGTTGGCTTGGCAGCGGAGGTCATGTGTGTGGGTGCAGCATCGAGGTGAGGCCGACTTTCGGCAACGGCCTAATGTTTCGATGGAGACTCTTGGAAGCGGGGCAATACCACACACCTTTCCGGTGGTGACTCTTGAGACGGATTCGGACGAGGAGTGCTGTGGCGGATGTGGCGAGGCCCCCGGAGCGGTGTTTCTTTGAGGCGAGGGCATGGAGTCCAACGGCGGGCGAGGCGAGGCCCCCGCGCGTTGTGAGGTCCGGATCCGGTGTTTCCACTCCGTCGGGTGATGTGTGGTGTGGCAGCGGCACCATGGCGGAGGGTCCTGCAAGGCGGCGGCCTTCTTGGTTTGGTGGGGTCTGTTCTCTTTTGGGTCTTATGTCGTCATGGGGTCGTCGTTGGTTCTCGACGATTGCTTAGTTTGGAGGTCGAGAGGCGTCGTGCTTTGTCTTCGGCTCAGTTTTGGTTTCTTGTTGCCTCTTAGAGTAGAGTGGCATGACCGTGTTGATGACCCAATCCAACCGGTTCGTGTTGTGTAGTTACCCGTGTTGATGTCCCAATCCAACCGGGTGAGTTTTAGTTTTAGTTTTTTATTTTTCCTGCCTATGACCTCCCAGGGTTGTAGTCTTGTATTTTTCTCCTGCTATATCCAACACGCACTATCTTGTGCGTTTCGTTCAAAAAAAACCAACGTTGCCCAAGGAACAAAAATGCTCTGGAGTTTCTCCATCTGACGATGTTTAACTTTACAGCAAGTATATGACGATGTTTTACTTTACAGTCTACAGGTGAAAAAAAGGAGGGGAAACAGTTTCTCCATCATCATCAAATGCCCAGCAAATTGGACAAACTATTTGAAAGCGCAATGCCTCCATCATTCCGAGAAGTCAAACGAAGTTTTCCTCTCACAAAATCTCCAAGAAACATCTCAAACTGCAGATCATATCATAAAAGTAAACAAGAAAATTTCCAAAAGAGAAGGCAATTAAGGGAAGGAATGAACACACACGCATGAACTGGGAGAGGATTTAAAAGCTAGGGGAAATCTATCAGTACCACATGATTCTCAATTAAAGCTCCAAATAACTTAACTATAAAGCATATCGCGAGCCATCCCCTGACGACGTCTAGCATTCTCAAACATTTGTCGAATAATCTCTGCTCGGTGGAGATAAGAGTAGCGGCGACGGAAGCCGGGGTCGGAGAAGATCCGGCGCCAAGACTTGCAAACGTCGGCGGCGCACAGGCTGATCCTCGGCAACGGCTCAAAACGGAGGAGGAGCTCGTCCATCGGGTCGTCCGTCAGATCGGAGAGCGCTATAACGGCGGCGCCGTCATCCTCCGCCAGCGCCCCATTGCTGCTGCTTCTTCCTGTGAAAGCTCCGCCACTTGAGCCGACGACCTTGTCCCAGAGCAGCGCCACTCCGCTGCGGAAGTTGGCGGCGCGCGGGCTTCTCCTCGGCGGCGGCGGCCACTCCGGCGGGAGGCGGAGGAGGATATCCACGATCAGGTCCTCCGTCAGATCAGAGAGCGCTGTACCTTCGCTGCTCGTGAGGGCGGCGCCGTCGTCATCCGCCGGCGCCCCATTATTGCTGCTCGTGATTCCGGTGAAAGCACCGCTGCCGATGATCTTGTCCCAGAGGAGCGCCGCCCCGCTGCGTAGTCGGATGAGGAGGAGATCGATCAGGTCGGGTAGCCCTAGACGACTGACGCAATCCATGAAACGTAAAGGCTTGGCAGTGTTTAGGCAGGAGATCTGTACGTAGTATACGTATATATCGGTGGAAGTAAGAACATCTTCAATAATTTGCCAAATTTTACGCGTTAAATCTTGTGTTTTGCCAACTTCTAAAAAATATGTTAAGTAAAAAAAGACTTATCTCCAACCATTTGGCACAATTCACTTGTCAAACCCAGATCCTAACTTACATCATGAACCCTGCGAAGACAAAATTATGTTTATATTATTCCACCTCTTAAAAACTTTGCATCAGGAACCTTCTTTGTTATTTATTTCTTTTTTTACCTTCCCACCTATATAGAAACAACGATGCCAATTGCGAGCCCCGCGCGTATATTTACGCTCGAGACTGATTTAACCCAAGTTGCCAAAAATTGTAAGTCTACCAAACTGTTGGAGGAGTATTTTTAATATTTTTGTCAAAAATCAAAGTTGGCAACTCGATTTGACAAACTACTGGAGATGCTCTAATGAGGTTGTCGAACTCAGAAAGAGTTTACCAATTGTCATAGTAACAATTTACAACTACTTATCACACAAAACTATATAAGTGATCTCATTCTCTCCGTCCTCAGCCAGCCACGTGTCATCTGATGATGTCATCCCCCCGATCCCACCTGCGTCGTCCCCATCGAAACCGCCGCCGCCCCTCTTCCTCTTCCTCCCCACCAACCTGATTTCTCTCGACCTCCCCTCATCGCCTCCCTCATGCTGTCTCGCAGCAAATTAAACACCTGAAAACGGCCACCGCCCCCTCACTTCCCCACCACTGCCACCTCACTTCCCCACCGCCTCGCCTCCCACCACCGCTGCATCGCCTTCCTACCCCCACCGGCATAAATACCCCCAAGCCCCTGACTTTTCTCCAGGTGTCGCTACCCCCGCCTCAAGCTGTGGGCTGCAGCCTCCTCCGCATCCCCTTGAGCTGGCGGCGTTCCTCCTCTACATCTCCTCGAGCTTGCGGCGTCCCTCCTCCGCCTACGACCCACGTCGGTGACGCCCCTCCTCCACCACCCCTCGAGCCAGTGGCACACCTGCTCCACCTCCCGATCTGCCCGCCAACAACCTGAGCCAGTGAGCACGCCTTCGACTCGGGGCATAGGCACCAACGCAGAGCCAGTCGACGACGGCACACTCACCCACGGGTGGACGCGTGCGCCGGTGAGGGGTTCTGCGGCGGCGCACCTCCTCCTCCAGGCCGCTATGATCTTCTCTTCTGGATCTCGTTGTCGCAAGGCTAAGGAAGAGGGGGAGGGAAAAAGAAAGAGCGGAGGGGGAGACGGCCGGCGGCCTCGGGCAGGCGGCACTTGCCCTCACTGTCGCCGGCGAGCGTGCTAGCCACGATCCAAGCCTCCACCGCCGCTGCTTGCGGCGTGAGAGAACCGGAAGAGGGAGGAGAGTGTGTTGAAACCTCCAGGAGAGACGGCTGGCGCCGCGGTTTTGTTGGACCGAAAAGGGCGCTCGACCGTCCATCGTGATGGATGGCTAGGAAGGAGCAGCCGGCGGGCAGTGGATGCTGGGCTATGGGCCAAAACACACGTGCGCAAGGAGACCGTGGGCTGTAAGGCGGCCTGTTATTTAGCTGTTGGGTCGACAGCCCGACACGCACGCAAAATACCGTGGTCTGATTGATTGTTGTATCGGCATAATCAGTGTTAATTATGAATTTGTTTTCTTCCATTCATTCTTTATTTTCAAATTTTGTTGCCGTAAAAAATCACTTTAGTATTTGTATTTTTCAAATTTCATCAAAAGATCCCGCAGCAACGCGCAGAGTTTCACCTAGTGTTAACAACATTACCTCCCTTGATAAAATGAATTATTGCTAACATGTAGTTCTAGCAACTTAACCCAGCACAAAACAAATTAATGAATTATAACTTAGAAGAAAGATGGCACAATTTCAGGATACGCATATGCTAGTTAAGGTACCGGGTCTGGTAAGGATGAAGAAACTCGTGAAGTGTTTAAGAATTTCAAATTACATTGATTGAACCGTTCAGTTACTATAAACTTTGATTAGAAATCTAGCACAGGATAAAAGCTCAAATCTCAGAAATTTGAAAGCCACGACTGGGCACCCTAAATATACTGGAGATCGACGAAGTCCTTTCCACCTAGTAGGTGGTTTATTTCTTCTCTTGCAATGGCCTTCACCTTTTTGCTGCCCGCTTGAGTGTACTTTCACATTATTTATTTCTTCATCATCATGTTTTTTCTAACCGCTTCATCAGCATCTAGCTTGTTTCAACAAGCTTAACATTATTGTTTTTCTTTACATGTACAGTCTCTGCATGTGAAGGAGGAGAAAAGAAGCCTCTGCATCTACACATTTGTCCAGTGCTCACACCAATAATTTTTTTTTTAACGAACGGGCACAGAGTGTGCCTATTTCATTGATAAAGAAGAGACCAATAATTATCCTCACAACAAAATTGCTTTAGATTTGTGGGTCAGCTGAAATTATCCTCACAAAAAAAATTGCTTCAGAGAAGTCGGTCAGTCGAAATTATCCTAAAAAAAATCTCATAGAAGCAATATCCTACTGCCGATCACATAGAAAAAATAATAAGAACTAAAACTTTAAAAGACATGTCAATATAACGATATAAAGGTACATGTATATATGATTACCAAAAGGACGGAACACACGCATGAACTGTAGTGTAATAAGCAAAAGTTTTCATCACACTGATCTAGTGGTCTAATCGAGCTACGACCATCAAGCAAAGTAGTTATCTAAAAAGCTAAAAAGCTACCAGATGATAAAATGTCGAAACTATTAATTTACATGCGTATATCTAAGACTCTGGTAGCGACGTGCAGCACGAATCTCTTCTTCGTGCAAGACGACGTAGCGGCGGCGGAAGCCCGGGTCGGAGAGGATGCGGTGCCAAGACTTGCAGACGAGGGCGACGCGCTTCGGGCGGTCCCGCTCCCGCCGCTGCTGCGCCGGCGAGAGGCGGAGCAGGATCTCTGCGACGAGGTCGTCCGTCAGATCGGACAGCCCCGTGCCGCTGCTCGTGATGGGAGCGCCGCCGCTGCCGGCCGGCTCATCCTCATGGCGGAGAGGAGCGCTGCCCCGCTGCTGCGCATCGGGATGAGGAGGGGGAGATGGAGAAGGGGAGCTCAGCCCTAGGCGGCTGACGCTATCCATGGAACGTGAGATCGGCAAGGGTTTAATTTGGACTCTTTGGGTTATATATGCAGGGAGTACTGCAGGGAGACGCGTCTGTATATCTTTTTTTTAGCAACGCGTCTATATATATCGTTGGGAGAGCCTATGGGGTGGGGCCATGGAGTCGTCGTCACTCGTCAGTGACAAAAGTTAACCCCCTTAGTAATAAAAAATATTTTTCTTTACAAGATTAATTACTAAATGAATTACTGACCAATTAATATATATAACTCTAGCAATCTAACCGGCGTTATGCGTTAAGTGGTAAGTGGCATTCCCGTCGACAACGAGGTGCCAATATTGACTTCGGGAATTTCCAGATCTGCCAGGTACTCAGTCCTTCGGAGGTGCTCATAGGGGTAGAGTTTGCGTACGTGTGTTCGTAAAAGTGAGTGTGCGTGCATATTGTGAGCACTACCGGAAATCGCAAGGCTGCCGTGAGTATTCTCGTTGCCGTGAGCCAAACATCGGGCTCACGGCATCCAGGCCTGTTTGCCGTGAGCTTCCTAGGCGGCTCACGGCAGACACGACACACACGGCGCAAAGCCTGTATGCCGTGAGCCGGTTGACTAGGCTCACGGCAGCTAAAAAGCACACGACGAGGGTCGCTCTTTGCCGTGAGCCGGTTGACTAGGCTCACGGCACACACAACACACACGGCGAGAGCTGCTCTTTCCCGTGAGCAGACAGACCTGGCTCACGGCACACAACACACACGCTGACAACCTGACCCGTCACGTCCGTCGGTCGGGGCCGTTAGTTTTGCCGTGAGCCAGGTCCACAGCTCACGGCACAGCGTGGGACACACGGTGCACATTGCGCGTGTGCCGTGAGCCAGATCCGCGGCTCACGGCAAACATGTAGCAGCCGCGTGGCAGCCTTGTAACAGCAACGTGGCACAGAAATGCAGACGCGTGGCAGCCTGTTTGCCGTGAGCCCGTGGCAGCTCACGGCAACACCACCTGAAGCCGCGTGTTTTGGTTGTTTGCCGTGAGTTAGGACAATGGCTCACGGCAAACAGGACAAAAAAATTGTTTTTTGCCCTCCAAAAGTTTTCCACCCTTAAACCACATCTCTACAAACTACATATTCAAATTTGGGGCAATTATAACTCAGTTTGATATATTTAGTCATTTTTTGCTTTCTTCGTATTTTTTTCACATACGTCGGATTTGAACTGGAAGTGCATAAAATCATAGAATAAAGTTAGTGCAATAATGATATTTCATGTTCTTCATTCCTTTTTCATACATATACCATGAAATTAGAGAGAATTTCAAACATTTAGAGTCGACACATGATTTTGAAGGTTTCGTGCAATAGTATTTTAATTGTATAAAATCCATACAAGTTTAAAACATCATGAAATTTGTATGGACATCATCATATCATGTATGGAGGCTATGGTGAAGAATTGAGATGGTTTCGAATTAGTCAACTTATACACTGTTTACAAACTGAAGCATCTCACTAGAAGTTTCTGAGATGTTTACTCATGTGACTAGATTTGGTGGTCTTTGTGATGTTTTGATTCAAATTTGACCTTGGAACTTTCCCTTGGATCATTAAACAACTTTGAGTGTCTTATGTTGGTTAATGGCAAAATTTTTGTGTAGTTTTATAATTTCGAACATTATCGGACCGCATGAAATGATAGAATTTTAGTTGAAAGTACAATGAAACTAATGTTTTTAATCCATCAAAGTTTAAAATTGATATTATAGAGTTAGCTTAGTAGGTAAATATCATAATGCACTCAACTTGTTTTTAAGGGAAATCATAAAAAAAATAAGAGGGAAATAAACAAAAGTTGATAACTGATGGTTTACCGTGGGTAGCTCACGGCATACAAACATTACACACGGCTGCCACTCTTTGCCGTGAGCTGTGGATCTGGCTCACGGCAACGCGTGCTCTCTGCCGTGAGCTGTGGATCTGGCTCACGGCAACGCCTTCTCCTGAAACCCTACGTCGCTTGCAGCTGACGTGTGGGTCCACCGGATCTTTGCCGTGAGCCCTAGATCTAGCTCACGGCAAAGCTTCAATGGGTCCACTCGTCAGCCGCACACACTTCACACACATGCACCACACACTCAGACACACACACGCACACACACGCGCACACACCGCCGCCGCTGCCTGCCTTGCGCCGTCGTCCCCTCCGCCGGCCGCGCGGTCCCCGCCGCCTTCGTCCTCCCCAACGCCGGCCGTGCGGTCCCCGCCACGACCGCCCCCGACGCCGCGTCCGTCCGTGGTCCCTGACGTCGGCCGCCGCCCGTCGCTCCTCCACCTCCTCTCCCCAAGGGTGGCCAGATCCGGCCGCGGACACCTCCTCTCCCGGCCCGTGCCTCCCCACCACCGCCGCGGCCCGAGGGAGAGGTTGTCCCATGCCTGCCCACCGCCGTCGGGGGAGAGGCCGGCCCCGGCCGCTTCCCCCTACCGCCGGGTCCCCTCGCCGCCCGTCGCTCCTCCACCTCCTCTCCCCCGGCGTGCACGATCCGGCCGCGGCCCCCTCCTCTCCCGGCCCGTGCCTCCCCACCACCGCCGCGGCCCGGGGGAGAGGCCGGCCCGTGCCTCCCCACCGCCGCCGGGGGAGAGGCTGGCCCCGCCCACCGGCCCCGGCTGCTGCCCCTAACCGCCGGGGCCCCTCGCCGTGAGCCTCGCCGGCCCTAGCTCGCGCCCCTGTTCAGGTGAGGAACATGCACCTCTCCAATTTTTAGTTGCTGAGCATGCATTTAGGAAATTTTAGTTAGTAAATTTTGTTAGGAAATCTCAGGAGGACCAAGTACTTGCTGGATGAAGAGTGGCACACTATCATGATATATGTGTTGCGCAACCTTGACGAAGTAAAGCCGTACATAGAGTAAGTTCTCAAGAAACCTCATTTTTTCCTTTCACGTAAGATCTCACATCTTGGCTCTTTCTGCATCCAACCTCCTCTTCTTTTTGGGTGCAGTGAATTCTTTGCGCAATACTGGCGTCATTCAAGGCCACCCACCGAGGAGGAAGAAGATACCCTACTTAGTCAGGGTAGACATGATGCGCGACACAATATCCCTGATTTCATATCTTGGTTCAAAAAGAAGGTAATTTTAACCCACATTCTTTGTAAGATCGTACTTAGCACGGCATGTCATGTATAATAACGAGCTATCCTCCCTAGTCTTGCAGGGGCAAATCGATTCATCTATGAATCCCGACTTGAGACAGGTTGCCGATGGTTGCGCCCTTAGGGTCAAGTCATACGCCGCTTATGATGTGAATGGATATCGCTTTCACACAAAAAGTCACGAGGTCAGTCGTCCCAATCGAAGAACCACAAATTCTAGAATTTGTATGACAACAGTCGATGGGTCCGAGTACTATGGAAGACTTGAAGAAATATATGAACTCGAGTTTCATGGTTCCAAAGCTCTGAAACCTGTCGTATTCAAGTGTCATTGGTTTGATCCTCAGGCTATGAGGCGGAACCCGAATCTTGGGCTAGTCGAAATTCGTCAGTCAACTGTGTACACAGGAGACGATGTCTATATCATGGCTCAACATGCCACACAAGTTTATTATCTATCATACCCTTGCAAAAAAAAACGTGCGTCTCTAGGGTTGGGATTTTGTGTACAAGATTTCGCCACATAGTAAACTACCTGCCCCTGTCAACGAAGATTACAACCTACTAGACCCAAACACATATGATGGCGAGTTCTTTCAAGAAGATGGGCTAGAAGGGAGTTTTGAGATAGACTTAATAGGCGTGATGGGAATGGAAGTAGATTTGGATGATGCCGGAGAAGAGGTTCATGATGAGGATGACTTACAATTACTGGAGCGATTATATTTGGGAAGTGATAGTGATGATGACGTCTTTCCTCCTTTGGAGCATGGTGTTGAGGATATGGAAATGCGTGATAGTGACGATGAGACATATGATCCAGCTAATACGGATCATGATGAGTATTTCTAAAACATGTAAGAACCATACCAATTATGACATTAATTACTTACTACATTAATTATTTTTTATTTAATACTTGTACTCTTTGCTATCTAATACATGTACTAATACTTGCTTCACTCTTTTTTTTGCAGTTGATTGAACGAAGATGCCTAGGGCACGCGGCGGCCAGGGCCGTTGCCGCAGGAGTGAGTTATGGACTTATGTTGCATTTGTGCACTTATGGACTTTAAACTGTCTGTGATGCTTATGTGAACTTATGTGATGCATATGTGAACTTATGTGATGGTTATGGTGATATTTGAACTGCCTGTGTTGGTTATGGTGATATTTTAAATTACATGTGATGATTATGGTGATATTTGAACTGCCTATGATGGTTATGGTGATATTTGAACTGCCTGTGATGTTGTATTGAATGTGAGGTGGCATATATGGTTCTGGGAAAAAATAAAAAAAAACAAAAACACCACTTTGCCGTGAGCTAATGCTCCTATGCCGTGAGCTATTGCATCTATGCCGTGAGCTTCGGCTTGTGCTCACGGCAAAGTTGTGCAACCTGGCAGCAGGGAATTGCCTCTATGCCGTGAGTAAATGGCGCGGCTCACGGCAATAAGGTCTTCTGTGCCGTGAGCTGGATGGCCGGCTCACGGCACACAACCGACGTTAGCTCGTCTGGGAAGGTACCACGTGTGGACTCTATGCCGTGAGCGATGGTACGGCTCACGGCAACCATAAGCTCTGTGCCGTGAGCTAGACTTCCGGCTCACGGCACACAGCCGACGTCACCTCACCTGGTAAGCTGCCACGTGTGGCACCTATGCCGTGAGCTCGCCGTCAGGCTCACGGCACAATGAGCCATTAAAACACCTTCCATGACCCCCGTTAGACACCTGTGCCGTGAGCTATTGACCACTCACGGCACACGTCTGCCGTGAGCCCACCGGTCGGCTCACGGCAAATATGCTGTTTGCCGGTCAAACTGTGCCGTGAGCCCTTTGCCGGCGGCAACTCATGGCAAAGATGTTGCCGTCGGTGGACCGCTCTTTGCCGTGAGGAACCGGCTCACGGCAGCCTTGCGGAATTCGGTAGCGGAGCGTCTGCGTTATACTGTGTAATTCTAAAAAAAACTCTAGAAATATCAACTTAGATTTGTTTAGTCCGGTCTTAATGCAATGTTTTATGGCAGCTACCAACATTAAAAATTTGGTAATCGTCCATGCTGAGCTTCATGATGATTAAACTCCTTCTCATATCTTCTTATAATGACATTCCGACATCAGCAGAATTACCGTGACATGATATTTAATAGTCACAATTTTTCCGACGAACCCTCACCGAGACTGGTCTTAGAGAGAGGAGATGTAGCCTTAGGGCATATACAACCCACAAACGGCAGGTCATCTGCAGAACCTCGAATTTATCATCAGACAGATATAAAGATAATGCATAAAACCTAGAGATAGAGAGTCTGTCTCTAAATTATTTAATCTTTCATATATAGTTAGGATCAACTATAAATAATGTTTTGTGTACCATGGTGTGGCTAATTGATAGAAAATGTATACTAAAGATAAATAAGAGCCATATAATTGCAATATTTTTTAAATTCATTTTCCCCGTTGGCTGGTAGGCGTGCAAACAACACACGATAATTATCTAGTTGACTGCTGATGGGCTTAAATTATACCAACTAAAGTCCATTTGCAACATTTGCAAGTGATCCATGACATTACGAAAACGCAAAATCTAAACGTAGAGGCCTCTCCATTTAGACTTAAATGGAGAGCCCTCTCGGATTACTTCCTGCGACACAAAGTTACTTCCTCATGTGTGTTTGTTTATGTTGAGAGAAGTAATTTTGTATCGCAGGAAGTAAACTTGGAGGGCTCTCCATGTATGACTAAAAGTTACTTCCTATTGTGTGCTTCTTTCTGTTAATGGAAATAATTTTGTGTCACAGAAAGTAACCTGGGAGGACTCTCTATGTATAACTAAGTGGAGAGGCCTCTCCATGTAGTCGCCTCCTTACGAAAAATTGAATTATACGAAGATAAGTCAAAGGGGAAACTAGTGAAAAGACCACATTACCATCAAGAAAATCTTATCCCTTCCGTGCAAGAACCAGCTCGTGACTCTACACCTTGGACGCAACACGCTCCGCCGGCCCTGATCTGCGGCCGCCAAGGGAGTTCGGCCCTCCCATCCGGTAGCTGCCCAACCTCCTCGATGTCACCGTCTATGGCTGCCCGGCCTCCTCTACATTGCCGTCCGCAACCGCTCGACCTCCTTCACGTTGCCACCTGCGGCCGCTCGGCGTCGGCTCCCTCGGCCCTAGGATCCTCTTTGTTGTACGTCGTCCTCCTCCTGTGCGCTGATTCGCCACTGCTCTGCTCTGTGACTCAAGCGCCAATGAGCTCCGTCTAGGAGGGCACGGAGAACAGACCTTCGGGGCTGGTTTTGGTGTGGAGAACTCCCGTGCTTACGCTCCATGTGGGATACGAGTGGACGTCGCTGGTAGAAGACGACGCCATACAACCCAATCGCAGTCGTCTGCCTTGCCTAGGAGAACGAGACGGGAGCGTCGCCACGCGAGACGACGGAAAGACCGTCTACAGGCTTGCGCGGGGGGCTTTTTGCAGAAAGCCAGTACAAAGACGGGATAAATATGAGGGTTCTCATGCCCTTGTCACCTTAATGGTATCAAAGCATCCCATGGTATAAGGCCATAAACCCTAAATTCATCTCACATGGATGTCATTCACATGTCACTACGGGCTAAATATGTGGAATGTCCCAAATGTTAGTTTGATCTCCACCAGTTGGCCCAAAGGCCAACCGGGCTCTTAACCGCGTCCTGATAGGGGATGCACATCCCAAATAGATAGGTGGTGGGCTCCAGTCGCGCAGCACCATAAACGAGAGGTGGGGGCCACAGCACAAGTCACGAGGTTCTTCACTGCCGCCAGTCCCCACCGTCCTGACCCTAGTCCGATCGAGAGGGGCATTGCTGCCGACGGGAAGCGCCACTAGCCAGGGGCGGAGCCAAAGGGGGGGCGGGCAGGGGCCTGCCCCCCCCCCCTATGCTTCCACAACGTCACATAAAAATATATCTTAATTACTCTTTTAATTACCTTGATTAGCCTATGTTAGTTGACTCACAAACAGTGGCGGAGCCAGGATTAAAATATAGCTGGGGCGAACTTCAGAAAAGAACTAGATTGAAAGTGAAAGCAAAAGAAAAACACAAATTATATGCACAATCCATATCACATTTACATATTGCATATTTGCACAAATTTATAAAAAGTGAATGAGGTGTTAAATAAAATTTAAAGATCAACAGTTTCGTCAATGCCGATTTGGGCGTGGGCATTAGCCATTGGTGACTCCTACTCCTCCAGAAGCCTGTCTGGTGCACGGCAATCCCTAGAGCAAGGGTTGCTCTAATACTCTTTCTCCTCCTCTCCCCACGCAGGGCACTCTCCCGATGCACATAGCTAGCCTCGCACCACAGGATTACACGAGCACGGGCGGACAGATGGAGTTGGATTAGATGGGGATTTGAAACCTTTTTTAACTCACTCTTGGGCCTTCACCTACGGGCTGCTGCTAGGCTGGCCAGACAACAACACCATCATACCCGGCCGCTAGCTGATATTCTTGGGCTTGCACTCGTTGGGTTGTCGTTAGGTTGGATATCCAGTTCTTCACAAAGGCAACATATGCTCAATAGAAACAAAGTGCAAGGAGCCAAGGACTGACGGAGGAACGAGAAGTCAGGGGCGAGCTGGGGCGGCCGCCCCAGCTCGCCCCAACGTGGCTCCGCCACTGCTCACAAAGCCATAATTGGCCCATGCATGAACCCCGATTCGGTCGTGCGCCGGTATTTTGGTTTGAGTTAGATTAAATAACCTGCAGCTAGCTGCTCCCCAGCTTCTTTTTTTTCTCAATTTACACGACCTTTTTTTAAAAAAACTTTGAGCTATAGCTGATTGTGTTAGCTAGATTGATCCTAATGTCAAATAATAATCAAAGACGGTTAAAGTGAAAGATTCAAAATTAAAACAAATACACTTGCACCATCACAAACTGAACAAGCTTTAATTAGTAAAAAATTTTAGAAAAAAATTGTTTATCTACATGATGTCTCGGCCCCCCTTATGATCAAATCCTGGCTACGCCCCTGCCACTAGCACCACCGTCCTACTGTCTCCTGGTCGTCATTGCGCTTCACCGACAGTCGTCACTGCATTGCACAACGACAACAGACTACATCTACACCGACGTGGTTCATCCTCTACTTCCATACATAGTGGCCAGTCTCTCTTTGGTTCTCACCCTCTCTCCCGGTTAGCATCAAGAACAACCCGTTTTACCGCTGCTGAAGGAGTTTACCCCACTGATCTACACCTAGTTGATCTTCAAGATCTAACACCAAACACTCGAAAAAGGGTAAAATACACTCGACAAAGGCTTCGCCAAATGTAACACTCAGCGAAGGGCACTCGGTGAACAAAGACTCGGTAAAGACTTCTTTGGCGAGTGTTCCTAACACACATCTGGTGAAGCTTCTCCCAGTGCCGTATTTGACATTCACTGAAGAGTTTTAGAAAATATAAAAAATGCATGTCGGCGGCAGCTCCCTGCTTCCGTCGCCACCACATCCGCCGCCACCACCACCACCACGCCTGCCGCCACCACCACCACATCCACCGTCTCGCCACAAGAGAGAGAGAGAGAGAGAGAGAGAGAGAGAGAGGGTACCTGGATCTGCCACCACATCTGCCACCACCACCACGAGAGAGAGGGATGGTACCTAGATCCATTGGCGTCGCCATTCCCATGGATTCGTGCGTAGGTGTTGCACCTCACGGATCCGCTGGTGCGACCGTCCTAACATCTCTTCGTACCCATGGATCTCCCGCCACCAGATTTTAACGTCGTCGGATGCCATCGGATCTCCCGTCGCCGGGTCCCTCGGGCCACCGCACTGCAGTCACCACGCCTCACCCCGCCATCCTTGCCCATGAGGTGAGGGGCGAGCGGAGGGGGAAGGTGACGGGCTGCGAAGGAGCACGAGGGTCGAGAGGGTGAGGGTCGTGTGCGCGCAGGAGAAGTGGAAAGGGGGGAGGCGAGGGAGGGAGGGAGGCGAGTGCGGTGGTGAGGGCGGTGGCGTGATGTCGCATGGGGAGGGGAGGGAGGCGAGTACATCCGGGTGGATAAGGATAAGGGCCGGCATGGGTGGGTGGGGATGGTGGCGTACTGGTGCGGGCATCGTGGGTGTGGGGGGCGCGGATAGGTGACGTGGCAGTGTCCAGGAAACACTCAGCGTTTAGATCTTTTGCCAAGCGTTGACACTCGATGACATGTTTTTTTTACTTTTTTCAAGTTTCTTATTCTTTCCATCTTTTCCATTACATAAATTTATATTAATATTAACTAATTCAACAATATCTTGTCAAATTCACTCAAATTTAATTTTTCTACTCATATAATTGAATTATCTTATGCACTTATAGCTCAAATTCAATTTATATCAATAAAAATTCTATAATGACACTTAATACATTAAAATTATCAAATGATTCCAAAAAATGAGCAAAATTTCACATGAAGCAATCTATATTGTTTATTTTCTATACAAAAAGTTTTGTTGTTGAATCACAATTCGACAATCACTTTAACTTCAAATTGTATCAAATCCTTCTCTGCGCATAACATCTTCTTCTTAGATGCTTCAGTTTGTAAACATTGTACATGAAAAAATGTGTGAAACCTTCTCAATTTTGTAGCACAACCTCCATGTAATATACCATCACATCATGATGAAAATCACGATTTTTAGACTTCATTTTGATTTTTTTAGAATTTGAAAACCGCTCGGCCACACATTTATGATCATGTTTCCTTAGGATGCCGCCTCCGACGACTCCGATGACGTTGTCGAGGGCGGCCGTGGCCCAATGTCACACCCGGTTTCCAAAACAAACCAAGTGCTACCTATATGTATGCCAGGATCTAGTTCCATACATATAGTGACATCATTAGTGAATAACAGAAACAATATCACGTAAAAAAAAGAGAGATTATCAGAGATTTACAGCAGAATCCTGGGAAGCAAAGGCTCCAAACTTCACAGGCAATCGAATGGGGGTTGCATATGCCTAGCACCATCTTCTGGACTTCAGACACCTTCTTCTTCTTCTGAACAGCGGTTTAGCAAGGGTGATCACACTTATGGTTGGAGCTCAGCAAGTGGGGGAAGATGCAAGGCTATCAAGGATAGGCTAAGGTTTACAGCGGTTAGCATTTTATAAGTTGGTCAAATTTTAATTAACAAACACCTAGTTACTAGATGTAAGTTCATACCAACCCACTTAAACATTTAGAAAACATCTCATCTCAAAACCCACAAGAAACCACGATTTAAGTCCATCTTTAAGTTTGATTATCATGTGAGGGTCCAGGCCGCTCTTGACCGTGAGCACGGCTGATCGATCAGTTTTAACTCTACAGAGGTTGTACACTTTCACCACAGCTCGCGTAAAAGTTCTGAAGAACTTTGAACCCAACCACGCATGTGCTGATCAGGCACAATACCACACTTCCGAGGTGTGATTGCATAGGGACGCTACGAAGCCTTTACAAAGGTATGCAGAAGACCAACAACCCGCGACAGTTACAGCAGCGGAGCGGACCATAACCCTCCCTAGTGGACAGCACCTTAGCAAAGGCTGCGGCCAAGAGGACCGGGCTATACCCCTTCAACTCCGGCCCCCTGTGCTCCTTTCGGATAAGGCTATCAGATAATTCCACACTCCTAATTAATTGGCTAAGCCAGAGCCATATGGACTGTGGTTGCACTGTTTTCCTGGGTGGTTCTCCATGTTCCAATTAATTCATATGATCTTGTTATTAACCACACACATATATATATCACCAAAGTTATCATGATCAATATTTTATAAAATTCATTTTAACCATCCCAAGTTAAGCAACTAAGCAATCTATCCCAAAACATTTCATTAAAACCGGGTTATTCAAGGTAAAGGGGTAAAATCTAGTCATGTCCTTAAAAAGGTGATTTCCCATCAAATTTATGCATAGCAACATTTAAATATAAACTTAGTTATCATGCAATTATTTAGGAAAAAGAGGAATATGCAGAGGGAGAAGTCCACTTGCCTTCCTTGCTTAAACACTGGGGTTCTTCTTCAAAAACTTGCTCTTGATCCGCTTCAACTGGCTGCTCACTTGAAACTGGCACGATGTCTACGAGCACACAAGAAAGCATACAATAAACAAAACAATACACCAAGCATGAAAAGCTTAAAGAGAGAACAAGGTTTGGCTCTAGGAACACGAACTCAAAAACACTCGGATCTATCGGGAGATTTGGATGATCACATACAAGAGCTAGCTATGTGCTGGGTATCTTTTAATTAAGTAAAATCATGTGCATAGGTTATTTCAGAGAAATACCCTATTTATAATTAAGCAAGTTATATTTGTATTTAAAAGACGATGTAAACTTAGTCCAATTTTATTTATAAATATTCAAGTATGATTTATGCAAATTAAACATTTAATTTAAAAGAAGCATGTAAAAGCATCTAGGCGTTCATCTTTATATTTCGAGTTGTACTAAACAAATTATAACTTAAAAACACATTTATATTCATATTAATCAAATTAACAATTAATTAAGAAAACTCGGGATATAACCTATGTTGCTTTTATTAGAAAGCAAATTGCATAAACATTAATCAATTTAAGTTTGATTATGAAAACCGAGGTATACATCTAATTAGCTTTTAATTATAAGAAATATTTAACTAGTATTAATCATATTAACTTTCTTATGAAAACACGTGTTAAACTCTAAATAGATTTTAATTAGAAAAGCATGTGTATAAGGATTTAATCATATTTAATATTTAAAAAGATTATAAACAGAGAACATGATCAACATTGCTCCTAATGCGTACTTTGAGTTGATATGAAACTAACGCAACTTGAAACGATCGAAGCGGAGCTAAAACGTGAGATCTATGGATTAAACAAGGTTGGGAAGATATATATACAAGGGATTACTATTGATAGATAGATTTAGCAAAGATGATTCCCGAGACACAAGAGATGGCAGATGACAACATATAGATATAGATAAAAGAAAAGACAGAGCTATATTGCTGAAATACGTATGCTGAAATTTACTGGAATTGTATTTTGAAGGAAAAACATGTATATGACATAAGCACTATGTAATGCTGACATCATGATGGTGTATGTGTACTGATTGCTTGCTTCCTAGACGTGTGTATTTGTCTATGGCAAACACATGCATGCAAGCATGGATTGAATAGGGTACGGTGCTAGCATGTGTGTAGAGTGTTGTGCTGCCTTGCGTGACAGTACTGCTGAACAAGAACAAAGAGAAGTACTGATAAGAGTGCTTAGAAAAGGGCATCACCAGGCAACTTCTCACTAGTGCGTGATGATCGACGGTGTACTGATGATGGACAGCAGATCGAAGAACATTGGCAAGCTTCAATTCCAGATTATGAGTACAGGGCAAAGGATAGAAAACTATTAAGTATCATGGAGTCGATCAGGAATTAAACTACTGATGTTTGCATGCAGAAGAGCTACTGCATGTTGTGGCCAGCGTGATAATCAGAGATAACATGCTAGACGGATATTTACAAAAATATGAAGTGATGTTTATGGGGAAAACTATTCTTGACATCAACGTGATGAGATGCTTACATCATCAAGGTACATGCATACAGCTTATTAAGCATAGATGGAGAACGACTTGTAGCTGTTGTTTGCTTGTTGATGTCAGTATAAGATGCATGACGTAAAGCTCTAAGGGAAAAGATTGGCAAGAAAAGAAAGTCAATAAAAGTTTCTAGAAGAACAGACCATGATTTTAAATGAATTGAGTTCAGACAACATATAGAGCAAAGCTTAAATGGCTGAAAATATAGTGACATGGCTTGTCTCACATATGTCAAGCATAATTGACGTCAACAAGGATTAAACTATTGAAGTTGCATGGGAGGTTAGATTGAATATAGACTGCATGCACCAGCGGGCTAGCTTCTCACCTCTGAACCTCTGATGCGGTGACTGATGGTGAACAGTGTGGAGCTGATGAGGATGGAGAACTGGCGATAGCTCTGTACCGAAATGATGAGATTCCAACCATGGCAGCGCCAGCAGCTTCAGTCTCGGCAAACAGCAATAGCTCCAGGAGCTTTATTATCCATCCTTGAGCACGACAGCAGCGAGTCTGCTCACAAGGAATCTATAGGAAGATGGCAAATCCTTTACTGGAGAGCGAGATGATAAACAGAGGGATCTCAGTCTATACGAGGATGTGCTCACCAAGCTTGGAGTCGAAGGAGGCGGCCGGATTTTGATGGCGAGCAGAGATGGATCGGAGCTTGGACGGCGGCCGGTGCGACGTCCCAGTGGTGCAACGTCCTGGTGGCAAAACAGTGACGGGACCAGATGATCGCGTAGGAGCTTGACGTGGGCGACGACGACGAGCGCGGGCGAGTGCACGGCGGACAGAAGAGATGGCAGCCGGCAGCTCGGGATCCTCGAGAGACGACGTTCCGGCGACGAGGTGATACTGACAGCGACGGGCGGCGAACGCGCGGCTCGGCGTCGTGGTGCCCGTGGTGGATTCGGCTTGTTCCGAAAGAGGATGGCGCTGCAACGAATCAGCCGGCCGGCGGTGCTCTACATGAGGTGTGGCGCATGGGCTTCTCGTCACGGCAGGTCTTCGCGGCCGGGATGGAGGTTCAGCCTGACGTTGTCGAGTTGCTGGAGGCTGCGGCTTCTCCCTGTGGCTCTCTGGTACGAGGAAAACGGTGGGCGAGCTCCGGTGACAGCACACGGCTTCGGCGAGCTCGGATGGGTGCGAGACAAGGGAGAAGGGCCTAGCGGCCTGGGTTGAGACGGCAGCAGGAGCGAGCAGGGGATTGGGGCACTCTTTATAGGGCGCAGACAGAGGGGAGGAAGGGGCCGCAACATGGCCGGCCATGGGCAGCGGTGTCCATCCGTTACTCGAGAGGGAGTGAAGGATGGGAAACTGAGGGAATTAAAGGACGGAGTAGTGCCGGCATTTCACTGCTCTTTGATCGGAGCTCTTGAAGGAGGGGAGAGCGTGCCGCGCAGAGGAAACGGCCTCGAGCTTTATAGGGGCACAGCTGGACATGCAATGCATGCACGCCAGGAGAGGAGAAACCGCAGGGCGGTCATTAACTGGCGGATGGAGCACTGATGAGGCACACGGGAGAGAGGGAAACTAATGTCCAGCGGTCGTTCCTGATGATGGTGACTACGGCCGTTCTTGCAAAAAGAATAAAGGCAGGCGGCCATTAGGTGCGGAGGAAAAGGAAACCCAAGGGGTAGCAATTGATTGCAGGCTGGCGTTGCGGAGCGGAGAGGTCGGGCGTCGCGGGTACAGGTCGGATCTGAAGGAGAGGGATCACAGGTGAGGTCCACCCGTCAGCAGTACAAAAGAGGGAGAGGGTGAGCTGGGCCAGCCGATCGATAACTGGCCGACAGTTGTGATTGCTCCTGGGTCGAGCTAATATTTGGGCCGAGAAAAGGAAGATAGCTGGATGGGTTGGAAACATAGATAGAGAGAGAATGACTTGGATGTACCATAAAAAGATAGAGAGATGGAAAGAGAGATTTTGGTTTGATCTTTTTATGATTTTGAAAACACTATCTCAAACAAAACAAATGCAATCGAAATGAATGCAACACGCAGAAAATCAATTTATTTGATTTAGAAAAACAAACAATGATTTTTTTATACTAAATTTCCTATATAGAAAATTAATGTTGAAAAATTTTAAAATTATGAGAAAATCGTTGTTTAATTATTCTTCCTATTAACATCCTGAAATCGGAAAATTTCAGGGTGTTACACCCAAGGCGGCTGCTGATGCTATATAGGAGTATCCAGGAAACGTAAGAACAGAAGGTTAGGCAGGGTTCATATTTGATTCGGTTACGCAGGAGATGCGTCTATATATCGTTGGGACTTGGTAGTCTTTTTTTTTTTTTGAATCTACTCCTATATCGTTGGGACTTGGAAGAGAGCCTGCAAGGTGGGGCCCATATGGAGTCATGGCCTGTTTTGTCACGTCCCATGAGCGGAGATGAAAATGTTGCTCCAACAATCGGCAAATTAAATTGCATCGGAAAGAAAAAGGAAAAGTCCACTTTACTACTCTCAAGTATTGCCTTAGAGCAAGTCCGGTAGGGGCCTGCAAATTGAGTTCTCTAAAATTCACTTGCCAACTCAAAAGTATATAGGCCCTCAAATTAGATCTCACTATAGTGGAAACTCAACTCAGCCCTCTATTGATGTGGACCCCCATCTGTCAGTGCAATTCCAATCCTGCGCCCACCTTCGGCCTGCTCCACCCTCCACCGCCGCGCTCGCTGCCAAGGGCATCTGGTCGGCCATCGCCTTCCTCGACCCCTCCCCATCCCCGCCCCTGCCGCCGGCGCGCTTCCGAGCGCAACACACCCCAGTGACACACCTCTTCGTAGGTCTCGCCCTTGCACTACCGGATTCAGCCTAGTTGCCGTGAGACGGTTCCTCACGGCAAAGGACGGTCTACCAACGGCAACCCCTTTGCTGTGAGTTGCCGCCGGCAAAGGGCTCATGACACAGTTCTGCCGGCAAACAGACTAGTTGTCGTGAGCCTGCCGGTTGACTCACAGCAAACGTGTGCCGTGAGTGGTCAATAGCTCACGGCAAAGGTGTTTAACAGGACTCACGGGAGGCGTCTTGACGGCTCATTGTGCCGTGAACGTGACGGCAAGCTCACGGCAAAGGTACCACACGTCTAATAAAGAAAATTAGTTTCTTTATTAGAAAATTAGTTTTCTTTATTTGAAAATTTTCTAATGATGAAAACTAATTTTTCTAATAAAGAAACTAGTTTTCTCATGATTAAATCAATTGAGTAAACTAATTTTCAATATAATTAAATAAATTGATAAAAAGTCTATCATCACACACAACATCTCATACATCTATCATGACACTTTCTTTTCTATTAAAACATAGAGCAATATGCGTCTAAATAAAAAAAGCACAATTCTTATCTCATTTGGGAATGTAATTAAATACTCTAAGTACAAAGAATATTACTTAAAATGGCAACCGTATATGAAGGTAGGATGAAGTAACTAACATCTACATTACTTCAATGAGTCAAATCGTGGAGAAATTGTCGCAAATCGGGCAAAAACTCCCTAGGGCGCCATTGGGGAGGGGGGCTCGAGTTGGAGAGAGGAAGAAGAAGAGTGGGGAGGGGGGCTCAGGCAGGGGGAAGGAGAAGGGAAAATAGCCGTTGCATAGCTGTACCGGTCCATAACAAGAGCCGGTACAAATGTGCTCACCTGCTACAAATGTAATAGCCTCACATTTGTACCGGTCGGTGCCTCCGACCGGTACAAATGTGAGGCTATTACATTTGTACCGGTTGGTGCCTCCAACCGGTACAAATGTAGACCAACCGGTACAAATGTAGTTATTTGTTCCGGGGTATAAAATACCCGGTACAAATCAAAAAACGACCCTGAGATATATGTGCGATTCTCTAGTAGTGGTCTTCTCCGCCAGGGGCGACACCACGGCCTTCTTGTCGCGGTGGGCTCGGCCGTCCCGACGCTCGTGGCGGAGGCCCGTGAGGACGTAGCACCTAGAGCCCTCGTGCACGACGGCGGATGCTGACGCTGGAGGAGCTGCAAAGCTCGCTTTGCGAGCCCGGGCGCAACTTCGGGTCCATGAACATGGACGAGTTCATGGCCAACATATGGAATGTTGAGGAATTCCAGGCCGCCACTGTCAGCTGCAAGGAAGACGCGGAGCGAGAGGCGGCTGCGGTGCCGACGGGGGCAGGTGAGAACAAAGGAGGGACCGACGGATTGGTTCGCCAGGGGTCGTGCAGCCACAGATGGGGTGCGGTGGCCTTGTGGCTGGCGATCAATAGTTGACGCTGGGGAGATGATGTTGGAGGACTTCTTGGTCAAGGCCGGTGTCGTGCGGGGGACTTTCGCCGGTGGCTACAGCCAGGTAGTCGGCATGGGTGACGACATGGGGTACCAACAACGGGTACGCCGTTGTGTACCCAGTGGCCAGTGATGGGCGACGACATGGGGTACCACAACGGGTATGCTGAGGTACGCAGGGCCATGGGAGGAATCGCTTCGCGAGAGGGCGTAGGGTAGCCGTGTCAGGCGGTGGCCAACCAGGGTTCTCCGTCGGGCGGAGTTTTGCTTCGTCGCCCTCTTTGGCGGCGGCTTTGGGTTTGTGGTGGGCAGGAGGGTTGGAGGTAGGCGGCGAAACGGGAGTGGAGGCCAGCGTGGGAGGACGGGGATGAGAGGGTAGCGACTGGGGAGGAGGAGGCTGCGGCGAGTGGCCTCGGTGCTCTTAGCGCGGCGGCGGGAGAATGGGACCGGCGGAGTAGGAGGGACATGAAAAATGCAGGCCCATTTAGAGGTCCTGCTGGAGTTTAATTTTTGCATCAAACCTCTAAATTTTTTTAGTAGAGGCCCATTTAGACGCCCCCACTGGAGTTGCTCTTAGGGCATGTACAACCTGTCCGTATGAGACATATGTATAGCGGCTAATTTGCGAAAACCACCCGCATCCATCCATCGATGGCCCCCGCATCGCCTCAGGACTCGATGCCTCCGTCCCGTTCCCAGAGGCTGACCAAATGCACGAGACCGGGTTGTAAAGGTCATCTTCTCCCATCACCGCGACGTGCTGTATCTCTACTAAGGTTTCGGCTACACCTTGTGTCTTTTTGTTATAATGGTAGTCACATGGAGATAGTGGTTCAATTGGTGGATGCTATGCTACAGGATAGATGTTCTACTTTTTTTATTTGCTCCGTTTTCCAAGGCTTATGTGCTATTACGAATGGAGTTTTTCCCATTTTGTAATAATGATAGCATCTTTTTGGATGGGAATAAAGGATTTTTTATCAAGAAGTTATAAGAATTCGTGCCCCTGTTTTTGAATTAATAATACTATATCAGATTGGGCTTGAATTGCTTGTCTTTCTTCCGCGAGTAAGAATATGCTCTGCTAGCTATAGTTATTTCCTGCCGATCACCTAAATTTAGGAATCTCAGAAACCTTAACTGAGGCTGCTTGCACAAAGTCAACAAGTTCACCTGCAGGTTGAGACTATCTGTTTCAAGCATGGTTACAACTTACTACACAGAACAAAATCGAGCATTCATCCAAATTCAACCACCATAGCACTGTTTACTTTACAGTCTGCATGTAATTAAAAAAAAGATTAAAAAAAGGTTCCTCAATCGAATATTATATTCCAGTGTCAAGTTGCTTCATCATCGACCAATGTCCAAGTCCAATTCATATGTGGAGGCATCTCACCGCCGTGCTTGGGGATCTCGTCGGCGACGAAGCTGATGACATCGACAAGTAGCTCCGGCGCGACCGTGGTCGTCGTCCTTCTCCGCTTCTCACCGCCACGTAGTCTCAAAGTAGGTTCCTTACGCTTTTCTCTTCGAATCTCTTCTAGCCTAAGTCTCTCGCGCTGCTTCCTAAGAATCATCTCTTCCAGGTGGAGATCAGAGTAGCGGCGGCGGAAGCCGGGGTCCGAGAGGATGCGGTGCCAGGACTTGCACACGAGGGAGGCCCGCCTGTATCGCTTCAATTCCGGCGAGAGGCAGAGGAGGATCCTGTCGAGAAGGTCGTCGCTCAGATCGGACATCGCCGTGCCCGTGTTGGTGGTGCTCGTGAGATCGGCGCCAGCATTGTCGTCCTCGTCCTCCACGTGCTTGGGGATCTCGTCGGCGACGAAGCTGACATCGACAAGTAGCTCCGGCGCGACCGTGGTCGTCCGTCTACGCTTTGCCGGCGGATACGGCGATTCGTCGTGACCCATTGCTGCTAGCGCTCCCGGCGGTAAACGCACGACCCTGGTCATCCGTCTCCGCTTTGCCGGCCGATAAGGCGATCTGTTGTGACCCATTGCTGCTCCCGGCGGTGAATGCATGCGGCGCCACCAAACGGCTTAGGATGCCGCCTCCGATGAATCCGATGAAAGCTGAGCTAGGCGCGGCGGCGTGGGTGGCCCTAGGCGGCTGCTGATGCTATCCAGGAAAACGTAGGCTAGGTAGGGTTTAGATTTGATTCGGTTAAGTTACGCTGCAGATGCGTCTAGTATGTATATATCGTTGGGACTTCGGACCCTTTTTCTTTTTTTTTTTTGGAATCTAAAAAAATCGTTGAGATTTGGGAGAGGGCGAAAAACCAATTCCGCAAGCGCTTGCGCGGAGCGCACGGTCCCCGCGCTTTCCCACGTGTACAGGTCCCACACATTTCTTTTTTTCCTTTTCTTTTTCTTCGTTCGACAAATTTTTTCTTCTATATAAGTTATGTGCATAACTCGTCGTTACAGAAAAGGTTATGCGCACACCTCGTCGTTAGAGAAAAATTATATGCACAAGATATTCTTCGAACAATTGTGCATACAAGTTGTACGCATAAGTTTTGCGCACCATCAAACTTATGCTTAAAAGTTATCTGATAAAAATTATAGTTCGCAGTTATGGGTCGAAGTTGTGTGTATAAGTTTCCAAAAATGGAAAGATAAAACTGATTTTTGAAAAAAAAAATTACATGTAGGAGCTACTTTTTTCAAAAATTAAATATGCATGCAAACTGTATGCATAAGTTTTTGCACACGGATTAGTGTCAAAGTTGTGCTTAAATAATATCAGATACAAATTTATAACTCGAAGTTATGCATTAAAGTCATGTGCATAAGTTGTGATATTCCAAATATAGAAAGTTGTAGGAGTTTAACCTTTCCAAAAAAAAAGAAAGGTTACCATCACAAGATCTCCAAGAAACACAGCATCAAGCCTTGAACGAAACATCAACATAATGCTACGTACTCCTACTTGTTAAGGTCGGCCTTATTAAAGGAAGGATTGAACAACCCCCCAGATCATTTACTGTAAAAATTTCAAAATTGCACTGAATCATACTCCACTGGTCTTCGTGTATCAGTCGCTATCGAATCTGAGACTTAAAATATCGATGTCAAAGCTAGCAGTACATGGCATTTGCTCGAACTTAGATTGAGAAACTACGCACTAAGCGCAACCACATGACAGCTCCGATTCATCGAATTTAAAGTGAGAATGGTTTGCTCATGCTATAGCCTCTTGCGAGAATTTCTTCCCTTTGGAAGGCCATGTAGCGTTCGCCGAAGGCGGGGTCGACGAGGATGCGGCGCCATGACTTGCAGACAAGCTGGGCGCGGACGAGCGTCCGTGGCATCAGCTCCGCCCGGACGCGGAGGAGGATCTCCTCCACGAGCTCGTCCATCAGCTCCGGCACGTCTGAGTTACCGTCGCCTGATGAGCAACGGAAGCAGCACAGGAGAGCGGAGAAGAGTTCGCGCACGCCGCGGGAGGGCTTCCGGACGGCGGCACAGGTGCCCATGGCCGCGCGCCGAGACGGAGAGGTGGCTCGCCGCGGCCGGTCGCCCTGCTGCCGAGCACCAACAAGGGGGGGAAGAGAGGAACGGCAGCAGATGGGAAACCCTCAGTTCGGCGCTTGAGAATAGGCAGGTCGTTAAATAATTAGGGTTCATTAAGCGGATAATTTGTTAACTGTGGCAGTGTGGGGTCAAGGAGTCAGTGGCACGAGGCCGCCGTGGAATGTGCATGTCGTTGGCTTAGATGCAAAACGATACGGTAATGCTACGGTCCTGTGTCGTACGAAGGGCGCTAGATCCTGCACTCCTGCCTCTAGTCGCATTCTTATCCACTAGTCCGTCCCCGTGCTGCAGTGCGTGTCTTTGGTGCCTCATCTCTCTCTTCTCTCGTTGGCTTCTATCCGCCCAGAGTGCGGCGGCAGCGAGATGCTCCACTCGGTGCCTCAGTTCAGCGCCGGTGAGCTGCTCCTCACCTCTACCCTCCAATCTGACGCCGACGAGTTGCTCTTCTCAACCTCTGTTTTCGTCCGCTCTTCTCCAGAGTGCCGGCCGCTCGCGGCATGCAGCGGCGCCCGCGCGCGCGGAGCTCGCGGCGACATGCGGCTCCCGCGGCGGCGCTCGCGGTACGCAACGGCGCGTGCGTGTGGAGCTCGTCAGGAGGTCGCGGCGTTGCACGCGTCGGAGCTCGCGGCGCGCAGCTCCCTCGGCGCTGAGCAGGGACAGCAGCGGCAGGATGGCTCAGGAAAGCGGGCCAACAGTCGCGGCAATGAGGAGAGATTCATGGCATGCGGTAGGGTTTGGTGCATATCGCAAGTGTGTTCCACGCGTTTCAGATGTTTCCAAAAGATGTTGCAAGTATTTCGTGCGGCTGTTGCAAAAGTAGATCTAGATGTTTCAATATTGCGGTTACTGATTCTCCCCACTGCAACGTTTGATTCTCTAAATATTGATTTTATATGTTGCAAATGTTGTTTTCGAATGTTGCGGATGTTGTTTTCAAATGTTGCGGAATTCTTTCTTCATGTTGCACGTAACGTGACTTGATGTTGCGGCAGGATTTTTTGCTACAATACTTTTCGGCTGCTACAGTGCTTCGATCTGACGGCTACAGTGTTTTGATCTGACAGCTCTGCGTGCGTCTGGAGGAGTGCGTCCCTTCGGACGTCCGGGCGCTAGTGCGTCCCAAAACGATATCCCAAAGTCCAATTGAGCCTCATCAACTTTCACAATTCAAACAATGCGAGCTGAGTTTTCATTTAGAACAAAAGAATAAAAAGTAATTTGGACAAAATTGTTTCTTTTTTTGAACAAACTGTACAAGATTGTGCGTGTTTCATCAATATAGTAAAAGAAATACAAGACTACGACCTTACTCGCTTGGTTGGATTGGGACCTCAACATGGCCAGGTCACTACACATGATAGTGACAAAGAAGACGGAACATCCACAACACCCACCAACCCACAAACCGCACACTTGCGGTCATCAAACCACCGACGGGGTTCATTGTTGAAAGAGAATGAAGGACCGATTATGCGACCAGAGAGGGGGGGAGAAAATGGGAGCCGATAAAAATTCACCTCAAAAAGATGAACTCGACTATGCCCCAAAATCAACTCCAAATCCGAGCACACACACACGATGGAGACGTAATCGCCAAGGTCACGTAGTCACAACGGACTACCAACCCTAGGAGCGATCCTTGGTTCAACTAGCGGAAGCACAAATCAACGAACCAAAGCACTTAACCAAAGCTGCGAGCCAGAGGCGGACTATCCGGGAGGACCGAGCGGACCGTCCGAAAATTCAGCCCGAACGTCCAGTAGCTCACCACGAAAAACGGACTATCCGACGGTTCACTTCGGACCGTCCGACGCCCGCGGATCATCCGTGCCTTGCTCGCAGACTGTCCGACAAACCCCTTACAACAAGAACCCAAGAGCCAAGCGGATCAAACCACGAGCTCAGAAAAACAAGCGACGAACTCGATGAACTGGGCACCTCGCGGACGGTCCGCGATGACCTCGCGGACAGTCCGCTAGGTGCGAATCAGCACAAAAAACAGCCTCGAGTGAAGAAGGGAAAAATCCAAAACTCGATCACATGACCTCTAAAAATCACAAAATTTTAGTCACCGCTCCACAACAACACAAAGAAGCTGTTCCCAAAAGATCAAACATCCACCACTAGAAAAATGATTTAGGGTATGAACCCTAGAGAGAGAGCTTTTCTTCAAAAACATCGATCTCCTGACTCACCCAATGGATTGAAGCCAAACTTTAATGGAAGTGGATTTGCCTCAAGGAGAAGCTATACCTAAAATCTCATGACCCCAAACCCACTCAATCACGTGGAATCGAGGATTTCGTGATGAACACCAAGAACTAGACGTAGAGAGGAAGAACTTCAAATCCGAGCTGATTCGTGGGGTTTGTGGGTGAAAGATCACAAGGAGAATGGTCACACAAGACCTATGAGTGATCCCCACAAAGAAATCTCCACCAAAATACACTCAAATCCGACGAATGAAAAATCCTCCAAAAATACCTCCGAAAATCACATAAAAGAAAAACGCTCGGGATTAAAGGGATTGGCACAAGATTAAGATGAGGATTTCACTATGAATCACTTAGCCATATCCGGTTACAAGCCACTGTCAAGAATCAAAAATCTTGGATGGCAAAAAGCTCAAACAAAGAGCCACTCACACCTCTCTCCCTCTCTCCCCAAGAGCACCCCAAAATGAAAGAGCACTCCAACCTCTAGCCAAAAAAGTTGGCTGAAATCCAGCCACTCCTCCTATATATAAGCCCTCCGGAAATGACCAAAGTGCCCCTACCCTAGGAGTTACAACACAAGCCCTCACAGGGGCATTTTGGTCAACACATGAAGTTCTCCATCTCGGACGGCCACGCATCCATCCGGCCTTCGTGTCCTCCCAATGCAAGCACCTCGATCATGTCGCGTGTTGCCCGCTTCGAAGCTTCTCGGCGCGCCCGGATCCCGTCTCCGCCAGTCGAGCCTCCAGTCTTGGTTTTGTGGCTCAACCAAGTAACCCGACGGTTTTGTGGTGAACCACCGCAAACCTCACGGACTCGGTGTAGCCTCCACGCCAAGCTCCTCTTGACCCAGCAGCCACGTCGTCCCGGCTCGGTCTTGGTTTTGTGGCCAAACCAACAAAACGTCATGCTCGACTTTGTGGAGCAACCAAGGAACCCGATGGTTTTCTGGTGAACCGCTAAAAACCCTGCATGCAAGGCACATCCTCACCTCGTCAAGCATCAGCCTCGCCAAGCCTTTCACCTCCGGCTCTCAGATGATCTACTCAGTCTTGCCCCGTTCAATGTCTTGGCAGCTACCTTGCACCGGCTCCGTGTTCATGACTTCATCTTGCTTTTCTTGCCACCATGCAGCCCACACTCGATCCCGTCAACCACCGAGTCCCTAGAACCAAGCCTACTTGTCTCTCCACTCCTCAGAGGACACACAAGCATAGACCTTTCGCGATTGTTCTTCACTTGCACCACGTAAATCAAGCCGCAACCTGCACCTGCAATACTCAGCCAAGAGTCAATCCACACCTGTTGTCAATCACTCATCACAACAAGGAGCGACCATCCACCAGTCCTCGGATGCTCCGGTCCTCAGAGAATTAAAGGGGAGGACACCACCACACCGAGAAGGCCACCGCTACGCAGACCCTTCGCCGCAGTGCTGCTACATCAAAGCAAGCCACCTAACGGAATGAAAACACTGAGACTGAGCCACCACATTGTGTGGAGGTCTCACCTCATCCTCCATAGAACTCCTCTATTGTGCATGGGGCCATGCCACGCCCGCCACAAAACTCGATGCTCCAGATTCGTGTGATAAGTTGTCATCAAAATAGCGAGAAGAGATGCCCTATCTGCAAAGATCTTCGTCAAACAACCAAAACGCCACCGTAGGTCGGCTTCCTGTCGTTGCTTCCCCGCGCAAGAAGCCACCACCGTCGAACCAACAAACCCACATTGTCACTTGCGCCGTCTTCCGCCGTTGTACCACACCGGGTGGTTCCAATCGTGCTGAAACAACCCGTCGTGATCTGCTCCAAGCTGAGTCAACCCTGTTGCTGTTACCGCAAGCGCTATCCATGGATGTTGTCCTGCACCGCGCGCACTGGCCATTGCAGAAGAAACACCAATTGGCGCAGTCTGCTATAAGCAGCCGAACAACAAAAAAATGACGACCTCTGTCCACCAACAAGAAAGCAACCACCTTGGTTGTGAAGTAGCTAACACCCTTCACACCTGCCACACAACAGAGAAGCCAACACCAGCGAAACCGCCATGGGCAGTGGACCAGCAAAGTCACTGAAGCCGAGCGGGATCTCTAGAGATGACGCCTCCAAGAAGGGCACGACACCAAAGGCACTGCCGTCGCTCATCCAAGAGTTGGACTGGGTTTTCCCAAAGATCCCCGTGCAATAGGGTTGTAGCTCAATCATAACACCCCCAACAGGGAAAGGGACGTTTGGGGACATTGCCTCCATGCCACCAGCATGAAACTGACGAAAGCTTTTCGCCCGGAGCATCCAAACACCAACCGCACAAGCACAACATGGCACACAGGCACCACCGCCACAACCACCCCACCCCCACCAGAGCAATGCCTCCGCCGCATCCCATGTGCCACACCATGGAAACTCTGCTCCTCTACCACTCGTCGCAGCTGCCTACTGACGCGCTTCCTCTAGCAGTCACCACAACCCAGCCTCCTCGTGCACTTCTTACACCTCCTCACAATGTTCACACGAGCCTAGCGGCCTGGCACTGCACCGCTGCCCCCCCCCCCCCTCCATAGCCGAGCAAATTTGGAGCCGGAAGGCCGAATCCGTGTCATCTCCGCATCGGCGCGTCAAGGGCCGCCACCTCCACGTTTGGTGGATGTGGCTACCGAATTCGGCCGTGAGAGGCACAAATCTGGCCTCGCTAGTGCCACCTCTCACTCCTTGACGCCCCCCTCCCCTCGACGTCTGCGCCCGCCAGGAGAGGAGGGAGGTGAAGGCTGCCCACCGCCGCCGTCCTCGCAAGCTGTGCGGGCTTTCCGGCAGGCGGTGGAATAGAGAGGAAGGGGCGGCGGATGCCCGTGGGCGGGACGAACCGGGGGGTGGGGGTGGGTTAGATAAGAGTCACCGACAAAATTGTTTCAAAGACAGCTATGCAAACGTTTCAAATTCAGATGCAAGTAAAGTAAAATTAATTATATGCCATCACGAAATCTGTCAAGAAACATCTCAATCCCTCCATGGAATCTTGAATAATTATTGGAAAAAAACAGATGAATAATCTTAACAACTTGAATTTCGATGTAAAGGTACACGACACGATGATATAAAAAGCTTTAAATTAGGAGATATGCATGACAGTCGGAGAAATGAGCGCTTGTCGGTGGAGATGGACGTAGCGGCGGCGGAATCCGGGATCGGAAACGATGCGGCGCCAGGACTTGCAGACGAGGTCCACGCGGCGGCCGCCATATCTTGGCAAAAAATCCGGCGGGACGAGGAGGAGGATCTCCGCGACGAGGTCCTCCGTCAGATCGGACATCGCCGTGCCGCCGCTCGTGGGACTGGGGGCCGCCGCGCCGCAATTATCCTCTGCTCCGCCGCGTTCTTTGGCGGCGCCGTCGTTGTCCGCCGTCGTACCAGCCGGCGCCTTCTTGTCGCTGCTGCTGGTTGCCAAAGCTGCAGCGCCAACGGCAGCCGGCGTCGTGGCGCCGCCGCCAACAAGGTCCGGCAGCGGCCCTGCATTGTTGCCGGCGGTGAAAATAGCTCCATCGCCACCGCTCACGCCGCTGCTTGTGAATGCGGCGCCGCCTGCTGGATCGGGCTTGTTGCCGCCGGCGTCGACGTCGTGCTCCTTGATACGGTGGCTGAAACATCCGAAGAGAGCAGAGAAGAGTCCGCGCCTGCTGGCGGTGAGAGCGGAGGGCCTAGCATCGGTGTCGCCCATGGCCGGAAAGAGGAGCACAGGGAGGTGAGGAGAGCAGCGGCAGGGAGACCTAGGCTGACGGCTAGCTGCTGCCATGGACCGTGGAACGGGGACGCATAAATACAGGAGAGAGGCGCTGATAGCGGCGGTGTCGGCGTGTCGCCGCACGGGCAACAGGGGATTGTCGGGTGGGGCCGAGCAGTCAGTGGCGGCACAGCCCTGGCGACTGGTGTTGTGCATGATTTCCTGAGGTAGTAACGGTACTGTCCAATTTAGAAAATGTTAGCCAATTCGATACTAACGTTTTAAATTTCCATAAATGATTTTTGAATACGTATAGCAATTCTGGCAAGCTCTGGTGGTATATATAGCCCGTATCAACAATGGTCAGTTAATACTATATAGAGTATATGTATGTCATTCATGCAGCAGCATTAACAACATGGAAAGAATAACGGTAGTCAATTATGCATGAGCTGGCATAATCATTCGTGTACATGGAGTCTTTACCGCTTCCAGGGATGGAATCAATGATACAATTTGTAATTCATATGATGCTTAAATCAAAACGAAAATATGATATAATGAATTCGAATTCAGTTTAAATGAACCCAATCCACTGAAGCACATTCAAAAATCTGTTGATGTCATCAACACATATCATGGTTTGATCCGTCTCCCCTTTTTTTCCAATTATTATAATTCAAAGTCAGTTATTATCTAGGAACTTTATTATATTAAAATATAGATTATTCCTCCACAAGAACTATATAATCGTGTATGTTTTATCGCGTGCTGTATATTAGAATTAAGAAAGATATAGATTCCGAGTCGCCTTGAGCCTGAACTTGAAAAGAATTCAGCTGTTTCCAATCGATACCTTGTCAAGCTCGTTCGAGACTCGGACTGGCTCGAGAGTACAAGTATAGTTCCGCACCACCCACCCAGCCGCCTATCGAGCTCGCCAGCAACAACCATGAAGAAGTTGACGGAGGAGCTCATCGAAGAGATCCTCCTCCGCCTCCCGCCGAACGAGCCGGCGTACTTGGTCCGCACCGCCCTTGTCTGCAAGTCCTGGCACCACATCCTCTCTGACTGCGGCTTCCACCGCCGCTACCGCGCGTTCCACTGGACACCGCCGCTGCTCGGCTACTACCTCCACGGCCTCTTCTACGTATACAACCCTGTTGGGAATAAGCATGCCATGGCGAGCTCCAGGCGTGCGTGTGTGTGATCGAGTCGTAGGATTGGTGTTTCGCGAGGGTGTGCTTGTGAACAAGTGTGTGTCGCGTCCCGGCCTTGAGTGGCGTGTGCAGAGCACCGGGCGGGCACGGCGCGGTCGAGTCCGGGCGCCGGTGCGTGCGGAGGATAGTTCTGTTGGTCCCGTGCGGTCCAGGACGCGTCGAAGTGGGGTTGTTGGGTGAGTGGTGTGCGTGGGCGCCGATCCTGCGAGGAGGCCGCCATGTTCGGATCGAGCAACGGCTCGTGGACATGGCTGTGCGCGCTCTGCGGGTCGTGCGCGACGGGCGCGGGTGGAGGCGAGCTTCCCCGGCCTACAAATAGCCCCTGTGCTCCCCATTGTACCTCGCCGGTTCCCTTTTGTGTGTGAAGAAGGCCAAGATACAGGAGCAGCGGCTCCGCGGCGTTCCTCGCCATTTTATTGTTCATCTTCAACCTCCGTCCGCGAGCGCGTGTGAGTGCCTGAGTGAGCGAGGCGAGGAGCTGGTTGTCGGAACGCGAGTTCCTGAGCACGTCCAACATCTGGTATCAGAGCCAGGTTGGCGAAGATGAAGATCGGCGAGTCTCCATTGAAGGGCGACGGCTCGAGCGCGGGTGCCGCCGCGGAGCGCGTCCCCGGCACCGGCGTGGTGGAGCTGCCGATGCTGACCAAGGGACGCTACCAGGAGTGGGCTCTTGTGATGCAGGTGTCGCTGGAGGCTTTGGACCTGTGGGACGCGGTGGAGGGGGAGAGCGAGGACCGCGCTAAGGATCGGCGCGCGCTGGCCGCGATCCTCCGTGGCGTTCCGAAGGAGATGAAGGCCGGGCTCGCTGTGAAGAAGTCGGCGAGGGGGGCCTGGGTCTCCGTGAAGAATATGCACGGCGGCGACGACCGTGTGAGGGCGGCCAACGTGCAGCGGCTGATGAAGGAGTTCGAGCTACTGAGCTTCGGCGACGGCGAGACGGTGACGGAGTTCGCGGTGCGCGTTGATCGCCTGACCGCGCGCCTGGGAGACCTCGGGGAGGTGCTGGGCGACTCGCGCGTGGTGAGGAAAGTGCTGCGCGTCGTGCCGAGGCGTTTGAAGCAGGTGGCGGTGTCGATCGAGATCCATGGCGACCTCAACAAGATGACGCTCGACGAGCTCGTCGGGCAGCTCCAAGTTGCTGAGGATACAGACGCCGAGGACGAGCCGGCGGCAAAGGGTGGGAGCGGCGATCAGCTGCTGCTCACCAGGGCCCAGTGGGAGGCTCGTTCGCATCGGCATGGAGGCGGCGGGCGTCGTGACGGCGGCGGCCATGGAGGGGATCGCGACGACGACGACGACAGCAGCAGCACGAGCTCGGGACGCCGGGGGAGCCGCTACAGAGGCCGGTGCTTTGACTGCGGCACGCGCGGGCACATGGCGAGGGAGTGCCCAAAGAAGAAGGAGAAGGCGTTGCTCTGTGACGTCGAGGAGGAGCCGACGCTCCTGTGAAGATCGTCTCCACCATGTCATGTTTAGGGGGAGATTGTTGGGAATAAGCATGCCATGGCGAGCTCCAGGCGTGCGTGTGTGTGATCGAGTCGTAGGATAGGTGTTTCGCGAGGGTGTGCTCGTGAACAAGTGTGTGTCGCGTCCCAGCCTTGAGTGGCGTGTGCAGAGCACCGGGCGGGCACGGTGCGGTCGAGTCCGGGCGCCGGTGCGTGCAGAGGATAGTTCTGTTGGTCCCGTGCGGTCCAGGATGCGTCGAAGTGGGGTTGTTGGGTGAGTGGTGTGCGTGGGCGCCGATCCTGCGAGGAGACCGCCATGTTCGGATCGAGCAACGGCTCGTGGACATGGCTATGCGCGCTCTGCGGGTCGTGCGCGACGGGCGCGGGTGGAGGCGAGCTTCCCCAGCCTACAAATAGCCCCTGTGCTCCCCATTGTACCTCGCCGGTTCCCTTTTGTGTGTGAAGAAGGCCAAGATACAGGAGCAGCGGCTCCGCGGTGTTCCTCGCCATTTTACTGTTCATCTTCAACCTCCGTCCGCGAGCGCGTGTGAGTGCCTGAGTGAGCGAGGCGAGGAGCTGGTTGCCGGAACGCGAGTTCCTGAGCACGTCCAACATCTGGTATCAGAGCCAGGTTGGCGAAGATGAAGATCGGCGAGTCTCCATTGAAGGGCGACGGCTCGAGCGCGGGTGCCGCCGCGGAGCGCGTCCCCGGCACCGGCGTGGTGGAGCTGCCGATGCTGACCAAGGGAGGCTACCAGGAGTGGGCTCTTGTGATGCAGGTGTCGCTGGAGGCTTTGGAGCTGTGGGACGCGGTGGAGGGGGAGAGCGAGGACCGCGCCAAGGATCGGCGCGCGCTGGCCGCGATCCTCCGTGGCGTTCCGAAGGAGATGAAGGCCGGGCTCGGTGTGAAGAAGTCGGCGAGGGAGGCCTGGGTCTCCGTGAAGAAGATGCGCGGAGGCGACGACCGTGTGAGGGCGGCCATCGTGCAGCGGGTGATGAAGGAGTTCGAGCTCCTGAGCTTCAGCGACGGCGAGACGGTGGCGGAGTTCGCAGTGCGCGTTGATCGCCTGACCGCGCGCCTGGGAGACCTCGGGGAGGTGCTGGGCGACTCGCGCGTGGTGAGGAAAGTGCTGCGCGTCGTGCCGAGGCGTTTGAAGCAGGTGGCGGTGTCGATCGAGATCCATGGCGACCTCAACAAGATGACGCTCGACGAGCTCGTCGGGCAGCTCCAAGTTGCTGAGGATGCAGACGCCGAGGACGAGCCGGCGGCAAAGGGCGGGAGCGGCGATCAGCTGCTGCTCACCAGGGCCCAGTGGGAGGCTCGTTCGCATCGGCATGGAGGCGGCGGGTGTCGTGACGGCGGCGGCCATGGAGGGGATCGCGACGACGACGACGACAGCAGCAGCACGAGCTCAGGACGCCGGGGGAGCCGCTACAGAGGCCGGTGCTTTGACTGCGGCACGCGCGGGCACATGGCGAGGGAGTGCCCAAAGAAGAAGGAGAAGGCGTTGCTCTGTGAAGTCGAGGAGGAGCCGACGCTCCTGTGAAGATCGTCTCCACCATGTCATGTTTAGGGGGAGATTGTTGGGAATAAGCATGCCATGGCGAGCTCCAGGCGTGCGTGTGTGTGATCGAGTCGTAGGATAGGTGTTTCGCGAGGGTGTGCTCGTGAACAAGTGTGTGTCGCGTCCCGGCCTTGAGTGGCGTGTGCAGAGCACCGGGCGGGCGCGGCGCGGTCGAGTCCGGGCGCCGGTGCGTGCAGAGGTTAGTTCTGTTGGTCCCGTGCGGTCCAGGACGCGTCGAAGTGGGGTTGTTGGGTGAGTGGTGTGCGTGGGCGCTGATCCTGCGAGGAGGCCGCCATGTTCGGATCGAGCATGCTGTGCGTGCTCTGCGGGTCGTGCGCGATGGGCGCGGGTGGAGGCGAGCTTCCCCGGCCTACAAATAGCCCCTGTGCTCCCCATTGTACCTCGCCGGTTCCCTTTTGTGTGTGAAGAAGGCCAAGATACAGGAGCAGCAGCTCCGCGGTGTTCCTCGCCATTTTACTGTTCATCTTCAACCTCCGTCCGCGAGCACGTGTGAGTGCCTGAGTGAGCGAGGCGAGGAGCTGGTTGCCGGAACGCGAGTTCCTGAGCACGTCCAACAAACCCTACTATCCCTCGGTTCGTCCCCACGTCCACCACCGTCCCCCCTTCATTACCCCACTGCCGCTCGGTCCTTCCAAATCGTGGCGGGCCGTCGACTGCCGCCATGGCCGCGTGCTGCTGGTCCGCATCTTGGACGATCCAGATGATTGTAGTCATCTCATCGTATGCGACCCCGTGACCGGCGACCAGCACCGACTAAGCATGCCGGTCTTCCCGAACGGCGAAAGGTACAACGGCGCCGTCCTCTGCGTCGCCGACGGCTGCGACCACGTCGACTGCCATGGTGGCCCATTTATCGTGGTCTTTGTGGTGTCGGGCGTCGATCACGTTGTGAGGGCCAGCATGTACTCGTCGGAGACCCGCGCCTGGGGCGCGCCAAGCTCCGTCGATGTCAGTGTCAGGAACGGCTTGAATGACAGGCCCAGCCTTCTCGCCCAAGGTGCTCTCCACTTCACCCTTGTGCGTGGCGGCGGCAGCAAGCGCGCCGTCATCAAGTACGACCTGCGCGGGCACAGTCTGTCCGTGATCGACACGCCAGCAGGAGGCTTCGCAGACATGGTCATGATAAAGTCTGAGGATGGAGGGCTAGGCTTTGTCGCCATGTCGGATGGCTGCGTCTACCTCTGGACGCGAAAGCAAGGCGGCGCTAATGGCGCCGCCGTCGGATGGGTGCGGCACAAGTTTGCTGAGATGAAGACGCTGCTACCGCCCGAATTAGGCGGTTACAGATCCAAGCCACGTGATGTGATCGGCTTCGCGGAGAGTACCGGCACAATTTTCATCAATTGAACTGCGGGGGTCTTCGCGGTAGACCTCAAGACAAGGCAGGTGAGGATGGTAGGCGAGGGAAAGCCCTACCCTGCAATTTTACCTTACATGAGCTTCTACACTCCAGGTAAGGCTCTCTTTCCTTTTAACATGACAACTGTCCTTAGTTTTGTTGCGAGTTTTTCTTTTGATTTGATTTGTGTTTTTATTTCCAGATATTGCTAAGGGCAGAGACTGACACCGCCTTGAAGCTAAGCTGCAGTAAACAATCCTCATTTTGATGATTGTGTGTCTTCTCTCAGATATGATGCAGAGTTACAAAATACATCTTTTGTTATACCGACTGTATATGATGCTATTTGGTGGAGTTTCTTCAGAAATTTTTTATTCGGTATGAACAATAAATTAATTAAATAGTATCTTCCCTTTTATTTGGAAACGAATAAAACATTGTTATTCCTTTTACGTGTAATAAGATGCTTGTGATTTGTGAACGTCTGCGTATTGTATGAGATAAAATTGTAGTGTTGGGTAATATAAGAAAGGAAATAATCTATTTTTGACCGTCAAATTATCATCAGATTTTGATTTTGGCCATCCAACTTCAAAATCGGATATATTTACCGTTAAAATTTGACAATTAGATTGTTTTGATGGGTGATTTTAATTTTTATTTACATTTTAGTCCTTATATCTTAAAATACCTCCGATCTATGTGATTCTTGTGGTCACACATTCATAATAGTGAGCTTTCACTATTAAAAATATCATTTGTACTATTTTATCACTATTTAATATATTATTCTAATGTTGTTGTGTAAAACAACAATATAAGAAAAATAAAACAAACAATTACAAAATAATATGAATAAATTTTCAAAGAAAAGCTCATCGTTACGAATGCATGACCACAAGAATCACTTAAATAGGAGATACAAGAAAAAAATAGTAATCACTTTAAGATCCGAGGACTACTTTAATCATTTTATTTACAATTTAGTCCTTAGATCTTAAAATAAATTGTATCTCTGATTTAAGTGATTCTTGTAGTCACGCGTTCATAACGATGAGCTTTATCCTTGAAAAAATTGTTCATATTATTTTGTAAATGTTTGTTTTACTTTTCTTATATTGTTGTTTTTACACAACAACATAGAAATAGTATAACAAATAATAATAAAATAGGACAAAGAACATTTTAAAATATAAAGCTCACCATTATTAATGCACCACAAGAATCCCCAAAATCAAAGGTACGGGCAAAAAGTAATGATCATTTTAAGATCTAAGGACTAAGTTGTAAATAAAAAATAAAATCACCCATAAAATAGCCTAATGGCCAAATTTGAACGGCTGGGATAGTTGGATGATCAAAAATATCTTGTTTCAAATTTAATTAATAGGTCGATGGTCAAAAATAGACCTTTTCCTATAAGAAAATTAGAAACAACTTAGGAGGAAATAAACGTTTTTTCATTAAGAATAAGAAAATAGACACTCAAATGCAAGTTAGAGGGATCTCGAACTCAGGGTGCACTTCTAGTATTGGGTAATATCAAGTAGGGTTGAAATAGGTCGAATTTGGTCGGGATACCCAATATCGTTTTCACTTTCACATTTGAATACGAAAATGAAATCGACTTCGGAAAGGTCGGAAACGAAAGCGAAAAAGAACTTGTGAGATATGCAAATATTCGAAAACAAACTGATTCGATCAGAAGCATGTCAAACACGGTCAGAATATGAAAAAATAAATCAGAAACACCGACCGGTAGAACCAGTTGATCCCTATCCCTCATCCAGGCAATCACCAATTCATGACAAATAATCAACGGTCTAAATAGCATTAGTGCGTAAACCCTAGGCACACCTATTGCATATATGGAAGCTGTTATAAGGAATCACACTATATAAATCCACATTTCTGAATAGCTGAGATTTTCCCTGAACTGACTTGAAAAGAGAACAACCACAGACCTATCGTGAAGGAAAGTATGTCGTGACCCTATGGCACCCATAACAACTTGCTGAAGTTATGGGATTGATCACTCGGTCCACATTGCCACCTGTGTTCTGCACTAGCAAAAATCTGAAATTATGAAAAGGAAATACTTCTAAAATCAATATAGATCAAAATACAAAGACACAAGATTTCTAGCTATAATTTTTTTTGCAATACTTGGACACAAAGGAATGAAACCAGTATAGTTTAATAATTGCCTACACATGGACAGTCTTAGTCTTAGGAAAGACATTAACAAGTCGGGAGCAGCAAGCAGCATGTGAGATTGCATTTCTTTTACAATTCCATATTATCATGCCACTCAATTGAATAATACATGAGGCTTAAATATTACAACAGATTTAATAAATATTGACACAAATCACAATTGATTAACTTAGTAAATAAACAAATGGGAATGAGGCTAGCACCGGAATTATAGAAGCTCATGAATGGATGATAGATGGTGCCCAAATCACCTCTCTTGTATATCTTGCTGGCACCAAACTTCAGGTCAATAGTGAAGATGCTGATCATGTGAAATTGGAACTGGTACCTTCCGCAAAGCCAACAACATGCATATCCTAGTCGAGGAGTCACCAATGTCAATGGAGATCACGTTCCGTATCAATCTCGATTGCCCTGCCTTGTACCCATTTCCGGATACCATCACCATCATTGTGCCATGACCACAGGTGCAGGATGTAGCCTTACACAGCAGCTATTACCAGCCTGCCATCCCCTGCCATGACCACACAGGTTGTTCATACAGGGCGGCATGCAAATAACTGATACAACATTCCTAATAAACTCATACTTCAGGATTTTTTCACCGAACTTCTTTGTAAAGAAAATGGACCCATGAAAACCTCTTTGTTCACAAAAAGGAAATACAACACATTAAAAAAATTCAAGCAGGCCACCTGACCATATTAAAGTATGAAAAAAGCATAAGAGAAACTTAATTAGTGATGACATCCCACAACACTAGATTCATGAGCACCTTATTAACACTACGTGAAAACCTCAAATAGGTCACGCAGCATTTGTAATGGGCCCTTAACACTTGTTACATGCACCCATATCTGTAATGGTTGTTATTTGACGCCCGTTACCCATAAGCGCGGCAGGCCGATCCCGGCGTTTGCCACCACAACGTCCGTTACCAATGAGGACTTCTATTAACGGGCTTCTTAAACGCCCGTTACATGAATTTTTTGTAACAGACGTTAAAGCGAGTCTGTTACAAACGTTAAACCTATCGGTAACGGGCTAGTAAAATCTGTTACCGATCACTGCCCTATCGGTAACGGGCTCTTTAAGTCCGTTACTAATCACTACCGTATCGGTAATCGGCTTTAGTGTCTGTTACTGATGACCATTTGACGTCCGTTACTAGACTGGGAGCTCAATATTGAAGTCTAATAGCACTCTTCAGTGCCGTAAAGCAGGAGGGCGGCGGCAGGGGATTATTAGCCAAACCGCGTTTCCAATGCACGGGGGCGGCGATCCTACATATATAGAATCTGTGCTGCTATAAATTTTGTCTCCTTTGTGCACAAAGGATACGCGGGTTTGTGAATCCGCGTTTCCTTTGTGTCTATCTTCATTGACAGGTCAACTCGATCTCTCATTACTTCCATTTCGACATACATGCACAATCAACACATATATCTTTTGAGACAAAACGGACATCATAAGAGAGATAACTTCTCCACGTAGATAAAGATAACTTGTCGACATAGATAAAGATAATTATTACAAATAATCAACTTGTCCATCTAGCTAGGACTTAACTTGTCCATCACATTTATTACTATGGTCATGCTATCTGACCATACACATCAACAAAAGCATGCCCCTTGAACATCCACAAAAGCATGGCTATCTGACCCTGCACATCAACAATCTTGAACTTCCTCATGCCCCATCAAGTTTGGCTCCTTTTGCAGCCTCTTCGTAAGCAACAAAGGTTTCTTGAAGCCCTTCGAGCGCATCTTCAATGGGATCGAGATTTTGTTCAGTCATATACTTATACCTCCTTAAGTGCATAGCCTTTCTGATGAGGATGATCACTTCTTTCATGATTTTCTCAACCTCAGGTTTCACATAATCCTAGATTTTAAGGTTTAGAAGTAACTCAAGCTCTGCTTGCGACTCATAAAGTTTTGCCTAAAACAGGGTTAAACATGGTATAAAAATAACATAGTTAGTTCAGAACTAATTTGCCTCAGAACTTGGAGCATTATAGGCACAGTAATCATCATAGGAAAATTATATAAGAACTTGAAAATTATCCTAGGCTTCATAGCTAGGTGACATGTAAAAATAGAACTTAGTTTAGAACTGATTTGCCTCAGAACTTAGTATAAGATCATGACAAGCATGGAAGACATCATCATAGGCACTAACTTTATCAAGCTCAAGCTCAAGCTCCATCTATAGAACAAGTAAATGGCAGTGAGATTCAGAGAAACTTGCCTCACCGTCGTCGTGGTCGTTGCAAGAGTCGGAGATGAGGTCCTCTACACCTTTGCCACTCCCTCAACCCTCTTCATCATTGCCAGACACTTGTGCTCGCAGACGTGAGGCAGGCGCCTCGCCCACTTCAATGCCCCCTCGTCGGCATGCTCCTCCTTGCCACTGCTTGGCCCCTCGTCGGAACCCGAGAGGATCCAGTTGAGGACCCTCATCTCCGGCTTTGGGTTCGCTCCACCACCGCTTGGTCCCTCTCCGGTGCTCATCATCGTCTTCCTCTTCGCCGCCATCTCACCGGCACGCGTGCAGATCCAGTTGCCGCACCGCTTCGCGTTCCAGTTCTCCTCCTCGATCCAGGGTGCGCGGGGTCGTCCGCTGCTTGATTGGCCCCTCACTGACGCTCATCGTCGTCACCACACCTTCACTCACCTCCGCTAACCCTAGTGAGAAATCAGGAAAGCGTCGTGTGTTGCGCTTTTTTTTTGAAGGAAAGTGCTACACTTATCCATTCGGAAAGAAGAAGGGGAGACAGAATGGGGCCGGAGCAGATGAATATTCGTTTTGCAAAATGGATAGTCACTGCCGACGACGCCGGTTCCTTTGTTGGCTGGTGCGCGGGCGGGCAACAGTTACCTTTTTTATACTAGGCTGCTGACGCTGACGCGTGGGCCCGACACTTTTGCCCAGAACAGCATGATCTTTCGGTGCAGATTCGGAGACTTAAACGGCCTCTAATGGTAAAAGTTTGAATGCCAAAGTTGTGGGCATCGATGAGAGCTTCGATTTGGACATATGGAAGGCCCAATTCGGGTCAAGGAGCTAGGAGATATGGCCCCCGAAGTACCTACTGCACAGATAAGTCCGAAATCAGACAAATTATCTTCCGAGACCGTTTTTGGGATCTTATCTTCGTTTCCAAGGAAAGCAATGAATACCAAAGTTGGAGATTATTTTGTGGCACAGAATCTAGACATCTAATTTGCATTATTTGGAGTCCGGACGTGGGAGATATGGTGCTGGTAAGGAAGGGCTGCAAATCAGGAAAATCTGGACGAGGCTGATTTTATGGAAACTAAGTTCGTGCAAGGCAAGGTGGAGCACGCCTCAAGGCTCCCCAAGAGTATAAATACAACCCCCTAGGCGCCCAATGTAAGGAGGGGGTCCATTCACGAGAGAGCCGCCGGAAGAAGGAGATACACCGAAGGAAGCCGATGGTCACCGCAAGTCTTCGAGGGTACCTAGGAGATGGCTTAGGCCATCCCTTAGACGCCTTGGCATCCCTGCGAGGTTGTGCCATGGTGGAGTTCGGGAGTCACCTCGACATTCGTCGGGGTATGTACGCACACGATGGTGATATCAATCCACTATTTATCCTAGTTGTCTCTACTTTGGTCTACTTCAATGCATGCTTTCTTCCTCATATGTGATGCATCCATATGTTCATAGTAAGATTAGATATATTCGTGGTGATTAGTCTACATCTTGCGGATACGTTGATGTAGCGTGTTTTAGCTTAGCTAGTTGGTTGACTACCCCTCGTGTGGTGGGAGCACGCGGGAGGGAAAAGTTCTAGCGAGGTCATGATGTGGAATAGGATCGATGGCGAGTACCACGGGAGTCGGTGCAGCGGTCACCAAGAGGAGGAGCTACGAGTAAGAGCGCTTGGTGGGTGTTTGGGGTAAAGCTTTGGGAAACCTTAGGCGTCAACACGCACCTTGCACTGGTGACTTTGGGAAAGTAGGCCACTTGCGAGCCACCTTTCGGAGAGACGATTTCGTGTACCTTTAGTTGAGATGCAATTTATGTTTTGATCACCTTTTTGACTAGAACCGTACATAGGGACGATAGGCCCTGGCTTCTTGGTTGTGTTATCTCATCTATGGCTGTGAATGTGATCAACACCTATACTTCATTCATATCTATAAAGTGGTACCTTTCATATGCAATCTTCACATCATGCCAGGATAAATCTGTTTAGCTAGATGGAAAATCCTAGGTGCTTCAACGTCGATCCACAGATTGATAACCTTGGATGGAATACTCCGAGGGAAGAGCTACAACCGACCCGTGCGCTTGCGGATCAAAACTTGACGCGTTATTTAACCATCAACAGGGTGCGGCGGCCGGCGGACTGCGGTGGCAACTCCCCGTGATCACAGCTACTCTCAGGGTGTCGTTAGGAGGTATGCTCGACCTTTTTTTGCCTTAGCTGTTGTGCTCCACCTTTTTCTTAGCAATTGTTTAATTTTGTCTCTTCGGGTTTGCAAATCTCATGTTTTCTCCTCTGACTTATCGAGATAATCCTTGTATGTTCATTATAACTACCTCTTGTAACTCCAGGTCTTTCAATCAACTAGTATAGATGCACGTGCGACACAGACGTGGTATTAAAAATTTAGCAACCAAACTAACAATTTTTTATTAGGACACAACACGGAAGAGCTTCTCCAGAAAAAACGAGAAGAAAAAACCAAACCGCCTGATGGACTCCATGTCTTTTGCTCTCTTCACCAAATCCTCCCCCGCCGCCACGCCTCGCCAACGTCGCCTCTGACATCGGTGGCCTTGCCAATGTCACCTCTAACACCGGTGAGGGCCTCCTAATCTCTGTCCCTCTCTTTCCTCCTTTCCTTCCATGATCTACAGAGACCTCGACACCATCGTCGTCAACAACATCTTCAGCGAGCATCCCTGTCTTCTTCCTTTCCCACATGCACCACTACCATCGTCAACCTTCACCCCCACTCAGAACCCAGGTAACCTAGAAACCCACAACCCCACCACCCTCCCCTGTCGGTTGCCGCCTACTTCCCCGCCCACTATGCAACTTTGTTTTCTGTTTGAAGTTACCTTCTATTGTTCTTCATTTGGAGAAAATTACTGCCTTCAGTGTGCATATAAGGTAACAACATGGGTTTTGAATTAAGCATAAACCGAGAGGAAGCGCGTGTCATTAGGTCATTTTACACGTACCCGCCCGCTTCTAATCACACTTTTTGCAAATCCTCCCTCCCACCTCCTCCATGTGCCCCCTTGGATCAACATCATGTAGTTTGCAAGTTTGCCCGGAGCCCCAGATAGGTTGATTTGCACAAGATATGTTCCCTTATATTTGTTTTCTAATGATAAATGTTTAGAAGTAATAGGTTAATGCAAACCTTGGTCACGAGTGTGCACATGAATGCCAAAAAAAAGTATGGCCTCGCATAGTGAGATTGTCCGAGTTAAAGATTGATTACCACTAAATGTTGCCAACTATAATTGGACTATAATAATCAACAACAAATTGGAAAAGTAACCGCATTTGCATCTAGCAAAGGAAGACCAGCCAACCGCATTGTTCTTCCTTGTTAGATAGAAGCACAGTAATTGTTTGTCTACTAGGATAGTGTAAGGTTATTGTTTGTAGTATTTGCTTGGCAACTCATCAGCTCCTTCACGCCTTCCCCTCCTATCTCGCTCTCTTTTGCTCGGGGAGTCAGGCTCAGGCCGTCAGGTGGGCCTCAGCAGAGAGGAAGTCTCGTGCGCACCCGGCTTTCCTCTCCTCACTGCATGACGCCGCAACCAAATGCATTGACGCCGACGCGTTGCTGCTGGTTGCAGCCGCCGATGGCCAAGGCATCTGGCAGCTGTTCGCCGCCGCCAAGCGGTTCCTCGAGTTCCCCCACGGCGGGTCGTCGCTGAAGGCAGTGGCACTGGCGCCGGACGGCGACGACGACCTGTCAGACCTCTCCAAGGCCGACGTCTGGTACTTGGCCGCTGCCGATTCCAGGAGCCCCTGCCCCGCTGCGTCCCGGCAGGTGGAGGCGGAGTGTCAGACGACAATGACGACGGCGTACGGCGGGCGCCGCGCAGCGGCATGCAGGGCGGGCTGAGCTGGGCGTTCGGGGGCGGACCCCAGCAGCAAGTGCCAGGTGGTGGCGTCGGCGTCGGTTGGGGTGCCCGTATGACCGAGTTGCTTCGCCATGCCGGACCTCCAATCTCATCTCGCTGTTTTTTCTGCGGGCAGAGAGGCTCTGTTGATGCTAGCAGTGGGGAGCCGTGAAAGGCGACGGGAAGCGTGAACGGCGCCGCAGGGAGAGGAAAAAAGTGTCGTGGGTACAGGACAGCAGTCACGGGTACAGACTACAGAGCCAGCGCGGGGCGCACGCGGGAAGGGAGGTCGCGCAGCGGGGAGCCTGCGCAGGGTGCGGGTGTGGGCCCGACACAGGTATGGATGGGTGGGTACGTGTGAGGTGGGTGAGAAAAAAAGTAAGTTTTAGAAAAAACGCTCTACAAATTACGATTTTTATGGTTGTTTCACTTTTTTTTTGTCCTACAGTGATCTGACGGGTGTCCAAAAAATTAAGGCGGACCCGAATCGGGTAAGAATTATTTTCAATTGTTTCCGTTCTTTATAGTATAGATTAAAAAGTAGGTGGGACCCCACCCCCACCCCCACTCCAAATTTGTTCGAAAAAACATTCAGTAATGCTACCCTTAGAACGTCTGACGTCAACGAAAATATCGGACGCGCCGAGTCCCATCACCTGCATTAGTGGCAGCACATGGTGGACCCCACGCAACAAACCTTATCACCAGGCACCTCTTTTCCTCCATCCATTTTCTTTTTTTTGTTTCCTCTGCTCTCTCTCCTGAGGCGGAGCACCCAAGGCGACGCCAGAGCTCTCCCTCAGCCATGGCGGCGCAAGGATGATGAAGCAGCGAGCAACACCCTGACAACTCGCGACAGAGCAGCTCCCAGGATGGTGCAGGCACGACGACGATGGGAGAAGCTCCAACCCAAGCTGTCCCTCGCAGGTGTGTGGCGTCCTGCAGCTCAGCAGAGCGGTGCGAGGGGAAGCGCGGGTACACGGCGATGAGGCCCCCCCCTCCCGGTGCAGTAGCCCTGCTGGCTAAGGACCTCGCCGCCGATGAGAGCTGCTCCTCCCCACAACTAGGGGCGACGTGACCGAGGGGGCTGTAAAGCTCACCGACGGTGCAGGGAGAGGGGGTCGCGAACTGCTCCCCCGCGGTCTGGGACGAGCTACGTCGGCTGCCGGGGCGCCGCCGAGCGTTGACGGTGCAGGGAGAGGGGGTCGCAAACTGCTCCCCCGCGGTCTGGGACGAGCTACGTCGGCTGCCGGGGCGCCGCCGAGCGTAGAGGAGGGCGTGTGGGCCGCATGTCGCCGAGCACGGAGGAGGGGGTGCTGGGCATTGCCAGGGGTGAGCTGTGCAGGCCGCGCGCTCCCCAGCGGCTGGGGGGGGTGAGCCACGCCGCATCCTGCTCCGAAGTGAGGATGCTAGGTTTGACGCCCATGTTGCAAGCGAATGTATGATGTGTTTCAGTTGTTTCAGAAAAATGTTGCAAATATTTCATGATGATGTTGCAAAAGTATATCTTGATGTTGTGATGTTGCATATATGACTCGCGCGTGTTGCAAGTGTGTTATCTGAATGTTGGATTTTTCATCGAGACATTGGAATGTTTCAATCAACATGAAACATATGTTGCGGCGGATTTTCACCTCATTTTCGATGGATGATTATCAATATTTTTAACATATTTTTTATGTTGCAAACATTGATTTTCGATGTTGCGGATGTTGAGTTTCGATGTTGCAGACACGTGATGTTTGGTGTTATATCGAGAGGAACGAGGGCCCCTGGTGTTAGATGTTGCACGCAACATAGGTCGCTTGGGTGTTGTGTCTAGGGGCAGGAGGGAGGAGGGTCATGATGTTAGATGTTGCACGCAACATGGGTCGCAACATGGGTCGCTGAACTTCGATCTGACGGCTGAGGGTCTGAGGTGTTTTGAATCCAACGGCCACAGAGGCATCCGATGCTAGCGCCTGGAACGGACGTCCGGACGCTACCGGTTCCGAAAAACTTTTCTGAAGACACATCCGCGAACTGTGTGAAAATTTAAAATTTTGTTGATTTCATCTAATTTACTGCCATCAAGTAAAAGTCTCGATCGACTTAAACTCCAGATCCGACTTAAAGCTAGGTAGCGGGAAGCTACCACTACCACATGATTCTTAAGCCCGAAATAACTTCACTACCACATGATCATACCGACGCTTAAAATTCTCAAGCATTTGTCTAATAATCTCTGCTCGGTGGAGATAAGTGTAGCGGCGACGGAAGCCGGGGTAGGAGAAGATCCGGCGCCAAGACTTGCAAACGTCGGCGGCGCACAGGCAGATCCTCGGCGACGGCTCAAACCGGAGGAGGAGCTCCTTGATTGGGTCGTCCGTCAGGTCGGAGAGCGCTATACCACAGCTGCTCGCGACGGCGGCGCCGTCATCATCCGCCGCCGGCGCCGCATTGCTGCTGCTTCTTCTTGTGAAAGATCCGCTGCCACTGCCGACGACCTTGTCCCAGAGCACCGCCACCCCGCTGCGGAAGTCGGCGGCGGCGCGCGGGCTTCTTCTCGGATACGGCGGCCACTCTGGCGGGATGCGGAGGAGGATCTCCGCGATCAGGTCCTCGGTCAGATCCGAGAACGCTGTACCCCTGCTGCTCGCGAGGGCGGCGCCGTCGTCCTCCGCCACCGGCGCCCCATTGCTGCTCGTGATTCCGGTGAAAGCACCGCTGCCGATCATCTTGTCCCTGAGGGGCGCCGCCCCGCTGCGAACTCGGACGAGGAGAAGATCGAGCAGGTCGGGTAGGCCTAGGCGGCTGATGCAATCCATGAAACGTAAAGAGCAAAGACTTGGCAGGGTTTAGGCTCTAGAAGACATGGACCTACGTGTCTACATATTGGAGGGAGAACCTGCAGGGTGGGCCCATGAAGTCTCATTGGCCTGTATGGCTGTCGAACTCGGTCAAAATTAAGTTAACCAAAAATTGGCATGGTAACAGTTTGATAGTTAGATAATTCAGCAGTTTAATAACTCGGCAAAATTAAGTTAGCCAACTCGGCTATCTAGCAACGTTACCTAGCTAGGCTAGCTTGATTTGTGAAGAGAACTTTTTACCATTTCTAGCCAGACTGGAGTACCTCGTTTGCTTTGCTAATTGTGTGAGCTTCTGTGTGCTCACTACGGGAAACCGCCACTTCGAGTCGAAGCACCTCTCGCACATGGTGAAGCTCGCATGACAGCCAGCGCGATGGTGAAGAGAGCTACGCCGTGTGCCATTTATCAGGCACACAGTGAATATGTTTGCCGTGTGTATCCCAAGGCACGCCCGAAATAAAGCGAGCAACAGCGGAAGACTGCGCGGGTCGGTGGCTTGCTGTGTGGCCATGAAGGAGGCACACAACAAGTTTGAAACTTTGTCGTGTGCCATCTAGCCGACACACAAGTTTGAAACTTTGCCGTGTGCGAGAGGTGCTCTCACCGGTTGGAGGAGACTCTCACCGGTTAGTTTCAATGGCTTTGTATAGAATGACCTCATTAGCTTGATAACTGAATTGATGTTTAATTAATATGATTGCTAAGGTCAATATGCAATTCTTGTAGCATTATTCATGTATACCTGAAAAGGCTCAACCTGTTTTTCTTTTACTTTGCCGCTTAGCACATGGTTTTTTTTGCCCTTATGAATTCCGCAAACGAGATGCATGCGGTCTTACCAGACAAGGGGAAGATGCCAGCCCTCTTGAGAACAAACCTCGACATTATTATTTCTTCAGCAATTTCTTTTAAAACGCTTCATCAGCATTTAGCTTGTTTCAACAACCATAACATTATTGTTTTTCTTTACAGTCTGCTTGTGAAGAAGGAGAAAAGAAGTCTCTGCATCTACACATCTGTCCAGTGGCCACACCAATTTAAATTAGGAAAAAGTCTATTTTTGACCATCCAACTTTTGCCTAAGTTTGGTTTTGACCATCGAACTTCAAAACCGGATATCTTTGACCATCCAACTCTCAAAACCGTTCACAATTGACCATCGGGCGGTTTTGATGGGTGGTTTTAACATTTTTATTTACAATTTAGTCCTTAGAACTTGAAATGATCATTAATTTTTGCTTGTAGCTCCGATTTAGGTGATCCTTGTGGTCACGTGTTCATAACAATGAGCTTTATCTTCTAAAATATTCTTTATACTATTTTATCACTATTTGTTATATTATCCTTATGTTGTTGTGTAAAAACAACAATATAAGAAAAGTAAAACAGACAGTTACAGAATAACATGAACACATTTTGAAAGATAAAGCTCCTCGTTATTAACGTATGATTACAAGAATCACTTAAATTAGAGATACAAGAAAAAAATAGTAATCATTTTAAGATCCAAGGACTAAATTGTAAATAAACTGATTAAAAATAGTCCTTGAACCTTAAAATGATTACTATTTTTTTTTCGTATCTCCAATTTAAGTGATTCTTGCGGTCATGTGTTCATAAGATGAGAACTTTATCATTCAAAATGTTGCTCATATTATTTTGTAAATGTTTATTTTACGTTTATTATATTATTATTTTTACACAACAACAAAAAATAATATAACGAATAGTTATAAAAGTTGTATAAAAACATTATAAAAGATAAAGCTCACCGTTATGAACACGTGACCGTAAGAATCACCTAAATCGGAGCTACGAGTAAAAAGTAATGATCATTTCAAGTTCTAAGGACTAAATTGTAAATAAAAAAGTTAAAACCACCCATCAAAACCGCCCGATGGCCAATTGTGAACGGTTTTGAGAGTTGGATGGTCAAAGATGTCCGGTTTTGAAGTTTGATGGCCAAAACCAAACTTAGGCAAAAGTTGGATGGTCAAAAATGAACTTTTTCCTTTAAATTATTGGACAAAATTGCTTCAAAGCCCCATGCCACAAATTCATCTTTGAGAAGTCAGTGTCAAACGAAATTTTCCTTCACAAAATATCTAAGGAGCATTATCGATCCTACTACGGATCACATTTCAAAATTAAGAACAGCAACCAAAGGAAGGACATAACACACGCATGCATGAACTGTAGTGTAACGACCAAGTGTTTTCACACTGTGTTGATCTAATCTACGCGACCATCAGCAAGGCAAAAGTCCCAGATTTCAACTCGAACATAACAAACTACCGCATTGATAATATGCATATACAGAAGCATCTCATCACGACGTGCTCTCTCAAGAGCCTCTTCTGCCTCATGTTGTTCCTCCCTCTTCCCTCTCTGATGCGAATCTCTTTCTTGTGCAAGACAACGTAGCGGCGGCGGAAGCCGGGGTAGGAGAGGATGCGGTGCCAGGACTTGGAGACGAGGGTGACGCACTTCGGGTGGTCCCGCTCCCGCCGCCGCTGCGTCGGCGAGAGGCGGAGGAGGATCTCCGCAACGAGGTTGTCCGTCAGATCGGGCAGCGCTGTGCCGCTGCTCGTGATGGGAGCGCCATCGGGCGGCTTAGGATGCCGCCCCTCATCCTCACGGCAGAGATCAGGAGCGCTGCCCCGCTGCTGTGCATTGGGAGGTGGAGAAGGGGGGCGAAGCCCTAGGCGGCTGATGCTATCCATGCTTGGAGTAGTGAAATTTTTGGGTCTTCTTACAAGGACTATTAGGAGTATTGAATGTATACTAAATACAAAAATAATTACACAAATAAACCGGAAATTGCGAGATGAATCCATTAAGCCTAATTAATCCGTCATTAGTGATTGGTTACTATAGCATGACGTTGTCTAATCATAACACAATTAGGCTCGTTAGATTCGTTTCGAAAATTAAGGTAGAGGTTGTAGAATGAGTTTTGTCATTAATCCACATTTAGTATCTGTAGATTGATGTGATGAGTAATTGGTGAAACTTTTGGGAACTAAACCGGGCCTAAAGGTTTCCTAATAATTTGGACTAGGCAAGCGTCTATCGTTGGGAGAGTCGGCCGGCCTATAGGGTGGGTCCATGGAGTCGGTGAAAAAGTTAACCAATTTAGTAAAAAAATATTTTTCGGGGTGTTTGGATCACTATGACTAAAATTAGTCAGACTAAAGTTAGTAACTTCTTAGAACTAAAGTTCTAAACATGTGAGCCTAAAGAGAGACTAAAACCGATCACCTGACTAAAATTCTCTAGTAGGGAAGGGTAGCTAAAAGGGACTAAAACTCTTTCTCGCTCATCATTTACTGCGCCCCTCTCCCTCTCTCTCCGTAGACCCGTCGCCTCTTCTAGTCTCCCCCATTGTTTGTGAAACAGGGTCGCAAGACCCGTCCCGCCGCCAACCCTCGGCCTCGATCCCCGCCGCTAGCAGTCCGTCTCCCTCACTCCCCGCCGCCACGCTGCTCCCGCCCCTACAACACCCGCAGATCCGCCATGGATGGCCACGCCCAGCTGGTGCGTAGCACAGGCGGCGGCGTGGGGACGACGATGAGCTCCGCAAGTTCCGGAGCTAGGCATTCCCATCCCACGACGCGACGGTGTCGGTGTTCTGGTCCCCATTCATGGTGAATGACATGGAGAAGGCCAGGGGCGGAGCGACGAGGCAGGAGCACAACCGGGTCGGTTGCCAGCACTGCCCGGAGCCCAACCACACAGAGACGGGCTTCTCCGGCGCGCTCCGCGAGGTCGTCCTTTGCGGTGCCAGGGCCAAGCAGCAAGGGGGACGATGGCGGCCGACGCTGGCGGTGGCGACGACGTTTTCGCCGACGCACTTCGAGGGGAGTGGGACAGCACGTGCACAGAGTCGCTCGCACCGGTGGAGCACGGGGTGGAGTACATTGACGGGGAGATGTTGTGCACCGAGGCGGAGGAGGCCATGGTGGAGGCGTTGCAGGTGACACGGGAAAGGGAGAGAGAAAAATCCGAACTTTTAATGCTTTTTAAATCTCACTTTAGTCTATCTTCCAAACAATGGTGACTAAAAACTTTTAGTCAGACTAATTTTAGTCATGAGACTAAATGGTATCCAAACACCCTCATAGTGAAGGCGTTCGGCACCGAGAAAAAAACGAATCCGCCCCACACAACATTAGTATTTAGCTACTCATTAATTTGTTCTCACACCGACAGAAGGTGCGCCACACGGAATGATAGCAAAAGGAATTATCCAGAGAAGTCAAAATGATAATTACTCTGAAACGAAGAGAGTAGGTGATCTGCCAAGCAACGTTGCCAACAACTATATTAAGGGCTTGTTCGTTTCCATGGGATTCAATCCGAATAGGAATGGCAAATATTATAGAAAAATCAATATAGATACTATAGGGATCCGGATTTATTCCGGGTCGAGAACTAATTTACTCATCATGATAAGTACAACAAGGAACCAAGGAGCCGGATTGATTCCACACCTCTTGACTAGTGGATTAATTCCGAGTCTCTTGGTGTTCATATCATGTGCAGCAGCAGGCAGCAGGGCAGCACTCCTAATCTCCACCGTGAGGATGAGGGGCGTAATCCTAAGCCGGCTGGTGGGGGTCCCGTCACGAGCGGCAGCACGACGCTGTCTGATCTGACGGACGACCTCGTCACGGAGATCCTCCTCGTCACGCACATCGGGAGAAGGTAGAGGAGGAGATGGAGAAGGTGACCTGAGCCCTAGGCGGCTGATGCTTTTCATATATGGAACGTGAGATCGCCGAGGTTTAATTAATTTGGACTCGCGGAGTTTCTTCAAAAGAAAAATCGTTGGGAGAGCCGGTCAACTGGGTGGGGCCATGGAGTCAGTGAAAAAGTGAACCAATTCAATAATAAGAAATAATTTTCCTTATAACATTAACTAAATGAAAAAATTTCCTTATAGTTTCTCCGTTCGAGGTCATTTGAAAAATTCAAAATTTCAAATTTGAGAAATGAAGACGTACTTTTTGTTGACAAAAGTAATTCAAAATAGAAAGACTTCAACTCTAAAGTTCCATAACTTCTGAAGATCTACAACTTTTGTTTCGGTCATTTGTTCATCCGATCCGGTACAATGGTAGTAACATTCTTCACAAATCTTATATATCTCTCATGTAGTTTCATGAAACTATACAAGAGATATAGATTTTGTGAACTACATTACGCCACTTTGTCAAATGAAGAAAGGAGCCAAAAAAAGTTGTACATCCTGAGAAGTTATATAACTTTGTAGTTCAAAGTTTTTAGTTTGAATTAATTTACAACTTCAAAATGTGATTTGAATTTATGTTTGCCGAGAGCCAAACCCGAAGCACTCGACAAACCTGCGTTTTGCCGTGTGCCTTCTTTTCGACGTCAGAAAAATAGATCTTTATAGAGAACCTGCTTTTTGTGGGCCTTCTTTTGGCCGTCGGCAAAATAGATCTTTGCCTTGAGCCAAAAGTGAAGCACTCGACAAACCTACTTTTTGTCGTGTGCCATCTTTTTGCCGTTGGCAAAATAGGTGTTTGCTGTGGGCCCAGATTTTGCCATGAGGTTTCATCATGGCCGTCGGCACATTGGCATTTTACCGTGAGTTTGACAAAAAAAACTCACGGTAAAAAGCAGGGCTCACGACAGACTTCGATTTTCCCGTAGTCATAGAGGAGAGTCATCACCACCTTCAGCAAATTCAAACCGAATGGTAAAGAATATGGAAATTGGAATGTTCCCCCAAAATCAAACATTTTGGAGTAAAATGCAGTGGTGGTCCTTAAACTTGTCCAGCTGTGTCACTTAGATCCTCATTGTAACACCCTAATTTCCATCATTAAAATAATGTAGCAACATGGTGTTTTAGTTTTTGTTTCTAAGGTTTTAAATAATTTATCAAATAAATTTGGCTCTAAAATATTTAAATATCACTTTTGAATAATTTTAGAAACAATAAGTGCTTGTGCATCATATTTTGAAATGCATGGCTTATGTTTGCTAGTGTAAAGTTTTAAAAGTTTTAAAATTTGTTTGAAAATTTGAAAAGAGTTTGAAGTGTTTAGGTTTGAAAAGTGTTTGAAAAGAATTTAAAAGTTGAAAAGTGTTTGGAAGTTTTAAAGTGTTGAAAAGGTTTGAAAAAGGTTTTAGAAAAAAAAAAGAAGAAAACCCTTCCCTAACCCCTTACCCCTTCCCTGTTTCGGCCCGCGTGGCCCAACCCCTCCCCACCGGCCCTCTTCCCTTTCGGCCCAGCATCGTGCGCGGCCCGCTCCGCCTCCCTTCTCTCTCCAGTGGCTGACAGCCTGGCCCCGCATGTCAGCACCTCCTCCCACCTCCAGCGCCTCCTCTGCTCCGCGTCTTGCGCCGCCGCCGGCCAGTTTCCCCCGCCTCCTTCGCCCTCCCGCCTTCAATCCTCCCCTTTATTGCGCAGTGGAACACCGGCCGCCCCTCCCCTCCTTTACTTCTCCTTCGGTTACTCCTCCGCCATCTTCTTCACCCGAGCGCCGCCGTCGTCTTCAATCCTCGTCAACGGTGAGCATCTCCTCGGCCTCCTCGCGTCTTCCTTCGCCGTCCGCTCCGCCCGCACGAGGATCCTGCGCCCGGAGCTTCTCCTTCCCTCGCCGAACCGACCGCCGCCGGAGCACCCCGACCGCACCCGCCGGCGTCGATCTCACCCGTCGCCGCCTCCCCGTCGCCCAATCCATCTCCAACCCGTCGCCGTGGGGTGAGCAAAACCATCCCCCGCCATCTTTTTCTTTTAACCTGAGCTGTAGCCCTCGCCGCCGCGCGCCGGCCGACCGTCGTCCGCCCCCATGGGCGCAATGCGCCGGTCGTCACCTGTTTCACCTCCATATGCCCATGGTTAGCTTCGTCGTCGTTCCAGCTCTGCGTAGGGCTTTTCCGCGTGCAAAACCGAGGCCGGACGCTCGTTTTCGAGGTCACCGGCGAACTTCCGGCGAGCCCTCCGCCGTGCGCCGCTGCCTCCGGCGTGCTCGCCGCCGCTCTCTCGCTTGCAGGCCACCTGGGCCGTTTGATCACACGCGGGCGGTCCAGATTTTGTCGGGGTGATACCCCTTGGCCCGGTCCACCGTGGACCCATGAGCCGAGTCCACGGCGCGGTCCACCGCCATCTCAGCCGCCGGATCTGAGATCGACGGTTCAGATCCAGCCAGAGCCCGGGTCAATTCCAGCATACCAGTCAGCGCCCGGCATTTTTGTTTAAGAGCCCCTGGGTTTCTTTGTTTTCGCATGCCGGTCCTTCCACCATCAAGAATCCTTACAAACAGGTCCTTGTTTTTATGATCTAGCCCCTGAACTTCCTAGATTCTTCCACCAGAGATCCTTTTCACTCCTTTTCACACATAAACCCCTCTGTTTATATGTATAATCATGTTTTAGTCCCTAGTTTCTTGCAGTTAAGCCCCTGGAAGCCCTGTTTCTTCACAGAAAAGCCCCTGAACCTTGTTTTAGCCATATTTTTTCCGTCTTTTATCCGTTTTAAGCGTTCTTGGTGTCCACGCGACCGTCTTTTCAAGCCCGTCAGTTTTAGAACCTTGTTTTGGCTGTATCTTTTGCGTTTTAGCTCCGTTTCCACCGTTTCAAGTTGCGTTAGGTTCATATCAACTCAAACTACGTGATAGGACCAATGATGAACATGTTCTTTGTTTTATAATTTATTTAAATATTAAATATGATTAAATCCTTATACACATGCTTTTCTAATTAAAATCTAACTAGAGTTTAACACATGTTTTCATAAGAAAGTTAATATGATTAATACTAGTTAAATATTTCTTCTAATTAAAAGTTAATTAGATGCATACCTCGGTTTTCATAATCAAACTTAATTTGATTAATGTTTATGCAATTTGCTTTCTAAATAAAAGCAACATAGGTTATATCCCGAGTTTTCTTAATTAAATGTTAATTTGATTAATATGAATATAAATGTGTTTTTAAGTTATAATTTGGTTAGTTCAACTCGAAATATAAAGATAAACGTTTAGATGTTTTACATGCTTCTTTTAAATTAAATGTTTAATTTGCATAAATCATACTTGAATATTTATAAATAAAATTGGACTAGGCTTACATCGTCTTTTAAATATAAAGTAACTTGCTTAATTTATAAATAGGGTATTTCTTTGAAATAACCTATGCACATGATTTTACTTAATTAAAAGATACCTAGCACATAGCTAGCTCTTGTTTGTGATCATCCAAATCTCTCGATAGTTCTGAGTGTTTTTGAGTTCGTGTTCCTAGAGCTAAAATCTTGTTCTTTTTTTAAGCTTTTCATGCTTGGTGTATTGTTTTGTTTATTGTATGCTTTCTTGTGTGCTCGTAGACATCGTGCCAGTTTCAAGTGAGCAGCCAGTTGAAGTGGATCAAGAGCAAGTTTTTGAAGAAGAAGAACCCCAGTGTTTAAGCAAGGAAGGCAAGTGGACTTCTCCCCCTGCATATTCTATTTTTGTCCCACACAACTTGCATGATAACTAAAGTTTACTTTTAATTGTTGTTATGCATAAGTTGATGGGAAAATCACCTTTTTAAGGACATGACTAGAATTTTATCCCTTTACCTTGGACAACCCTTTTAAATAAATGTTTTGGGTAGAAATGCTTAGTTGCTATAACTTGGAATGGTTAAAATGAATCTTTTGCTAGATGTTGAATGTTGATCATGATAACTTTGGTGATATATATATGTGTGTGCTTATGGTTAATAACAAGATCATATGGTTTAATCGGAACATGGAGAACCACCCAGGAAAACAGTGCAACCACAGTCCATATGGCTCTGGCTTAGCCAATTAATTAGGTGTGCGATTGTACTGGTGACCTTATCCGAAAGGAACACAGGGGGCTCGAGGTTGCAGGGGTATAGCCCGGTCCTCTTGGCCGCAGCCTTTGCTAAGGTGCTGTCCACTAGGGAGGGTTATGGTCCGCCCTGAGCTGTAACTGTCGTGGGTTGTTGGTGCTTTTGCATATCTTTGTAAAGGCTTCGTAGCGTCCCTATGCAATCACACCTCGGAAGTGTGGTATTGTGCCTGATCAGCACATGCGTGGTTGGGTTCAAAGTTCTTCGGAACTTTTACGCGAGCTGTGGTGAAAGTGTACAACCTCTGCAGAGTGTAAAACTGATCGATCAGTCGTGCTCACGGTCAAGAGCGGCCTGGACCCTCACATGATAATCAAACATAAAGATGGAATTAAATCGTGGTTCTTGTGGTTTTGAGATGAGATGCTTTCCTAAATGCTTAAGTGGGTTGGTATAAACTTACACCTAGTAAATAGGTGCTTGCTAATAAAATTTGACAAACATTAAAATGCTAACCGCTGTAAACCTTAGCCTATCCTTGATAGCCTTGCATCTTCCCCCACTTGCTGAGCTCCAACCATAAGTGTGCTCACCCTTGCTTACCCGCTGTTCAGAGGAGAACACTGGAGAAGAGTACTTCAGCGACTACGAAGAGTTCTGAGGCTTGCGTGCCCCCAGTCATGTGCCTGTGGAAGCTGAAGACGGAGTTGCTTCGTCTAGTTATCGTTTGTACGTTTTAAAGACCTTCGAGTCTAACGTCTGAGTGTAATAAAGAGATAATGTAATGGATTAACTCTTGTACGTTTTATTGTTGTTTATTGATATTTCACTCATGACGTCTATCATATGTGTGTAAACTTGATCCTGACGCACATATGAGATGCATTTGGTTTTCTTCGAAAAATCAGGTGTGACACTCATACTCTGAAAATGCATTGCTGGCTCCCTAAACTTGGTCTCGTGTGTCACTTAGATCCATATACTCTTAAAGTGTAGATTTATCCCTCTAAACTTGGCTTCGGGTGTCATTTAGGTCCATATGCTTTCTAAAGGCTTTGTCATCTCAATTAAATTGATTAAAACTTAATTTTACACATACATAATTTAAGTATAGTAAAATAAAATGTGTTTCAAATCACCATATGTGTAGAATATTGATATGATGAATCCAGAAAGATTGATATTCTTTTACTTTAGAGGTAATATCATATTGGTGCACATGAGAGGTATGCACAAATATTTTTAAAAGATTGTTTTGGTTGCACATTACTAAACTTAAATTAGAGATTTTTAAGATAAATTACTACTAGAAGGGGTGAAGCTAAAGAAGCAATAAAACAAATAATAAAATATACCAATAAAAATGATGGCTTGTTTTAAAACATAAAAGTTTGATCTTATCATATTCCTTAATTATATTAGTGGGATGGTAATGCATTTCAAGTTTAGGGACCTATATGACACCTCAAGACAAGTTTAGGGAGTAAGATCTGCACTTTGAGAGTATATGTACCTAAATGACACTCAGAGCCTGAGTTTAGGGAGCCAGAAATGCATTTTAATAGTATGGGGACCTAAGTGACACAGGCTAAAAAGTTTAAGGACCGGCCATGCACTTTACTCAACATTTTGTATGGCGCCTAAGGCATAATAGTCTGCCTCTGCAGATGACTATTAAAATAAGAGGTATCGATGATGTTGACACCCGCTGCCCTGTGTGTTTAAGGATGGATGATGATGGTAGCCACTGTTTCCTTAAATGCAAATTCGTACACAAATGTTGGCAGATGATGAATCTGGAAGGTGTGAGGCTGAAATTAGTGGACCTAAAAGATGCCAAGGAGGTAGTAAGAGACTGTATCCTATCTATGGAGGAGGAAAACAAATATTAGACCATAATTCTAATGTGGTCACAGTGGGATGCAAGAAACAAAGCAAATGCTGGTGAACAGAAAAAACAGTGGAAGAAGTGGGTAAAGCAAGAAACATGACATGGGAGGTTTGTACTATGCTGAAGAAAACAACTGAGAAGCATCCCAGAGAAGTATAGAGATGGTGTCCTCCAACTGATGGAGCTTTACTCATGGAACATGAATCGGGTGGATGGGGTTTCATTGATGGTAATACTGTAATGACTGGAGCGGGGAGATTAGGATCCGTGCATGATTCTTTTTGTGCAGTGGCTCAGGCTTGCCTTGCGGTGTTGACAGCCATCTCAGCTAAAGGTATGATGAGAATTCAATTGGAAAGTGACTCTTCTAACTTGGTCAATGCTTTGAAGACAAGGGCCTTTGATCAATCACCGGCTGGTATGTTGCTTATGGAGGAACGACAACTTATTCATATAGATTTTGTGTTTGTCGAAGTTTGTTTTACCCCTCGTTCAAGGGACAGAAAGGACAAGGATATACTCTGTTAACATTTGATCCAATATATATACTTTTCGTATTAGCTAGTGGGTAACTGGCCACGTCTAATTTCTGCCATTTCCTGGTCCAGCCTATAGCACATTAATAAGTTGATACGATCTGAGCTAGAACTGTTATTATATTAGTATAGTATATATATATACACATATACACGTTGATGATAGAATAATAAATTCTATGTGATGCACGCGCCTATTACATTATGCTAAGAGAATGGATATGTTTTCAGATAGTTGACGATTAATCAAGTTGACGATTAGCTAGTGGGCAACTGGCCACGTCTAATTTCTGCCATTTCCTGGTCCAGCATATAGCACATTATCTGATATGTTTTCAGATAGTGCTGGCACGTACATTCATCACCTGCTAATTAACCTCGTAGCATGTACAATACAATGCGTTTATTACATGGTCATGAACAGTAACATAATGTGCGCCCCTAGTACATTATGCATATTAGTTTTTTTTTTGAATTCATAACTTTTGCTATATGCACATAAATATACACCATCACTAGATAAACTGCAAAAACTATGCATGTAGAGAAATCAAAACAACCGCCTATAATAATTTAGAATAAGTATTTAGTTAACTGTTGACACTCAAAATTGGCACGTAACCGACCAGGCAGGACAAGACCGGTCTGACCGGTGCCCTAAGATGGTCTGACAGATCGTGGTCACTGTAGCCGGTCCGGCAAGCCACACCGGTCTTACCGGTGCCCATAACCGGTCTGACGGGTCCCCCCGTGTTCGAACCAAATCAAGGAGTCCTGATAGGTTTAGACTTGTAAAAGGATTTGCTTGCGGGGCAAGTCCTCCCCACCCTAATAAATATGAAGGGTCACGACCGATTGAGTATAATCCAATCGAATCAAATACATTTACCTTTTATTGTCTCGTATTTACTTTTTATCTCTAAACCCTAGCTCTTCCAATCTCATCTGTTGTTCTTCCTTCGTCTCCGCGACGTCTGATGGCGTTCTAGGTGGTCTTGCCGACCCTAGAGCAACCCTACGTGCACCAGCTCCGACGGGGTCCCTCCCGAGCCGACATTCATAGGTTTACCGCCGGATCACCGGCGACCGGTCTGACCGGTCCACCACACCGATCTGACCGGTGTCAACACAGAGGCGCTGCGACAACTCCTTTGTGTGCTTGTTGGCCCTTGGAAAGGTGCCAACATTTACATAAGCTATAATTTAGAACAGATGTTTAGTTAACATGTGTTGAGCTATAATCCAAGTACCAGAACAGCAATTGAGCATTATTTTTGTCCAGAGCCTCTCGTGTAGCACATGCAATAACATCAACATCATATATACATGGCCCTCACTAGCTCTGATCTCGTATCTGAATAAATAAGGTTATCAATTATATATCAAGGCAGCTGGAGTACACTATATCATGGCGCGCCACTACGACTAGAGTGAGTGAGTAGTTCTCCGCGTTGCGCGAGCGAACCAAAGTAGCCTGCACGTCGTCTGAGACCCATCTAGCTAGTAGTCCGGGTGGCCTGGCTCAAACTATAAAAGGGCCAGCTTGTGGTACCTAGATCAGGCAGACACTACATCTCTCTACTTCAAAACCTCGAATTGGATAGCCAGTACAAAATCGATCTTCCTCGGCCGCTCATGGTGCTCTCGAGGCCGCCTGCACGCCTGTTGGCTGTCGCAATGCTGGCGGCGCTATGCATCGCTCTGGCCGCGGCGCCTAGAGCCATCACAGTCGCCGCGGGTGATCTGCCCGTGTCGCCACTGCATCCATCCCTCGCCAAGGTGTGCGGCACCTTGGACAACACTACAACAGATGCAAGGAGAATGATGTCGGAGAATCTTCACTAAGCCTTGTTCATGTTGACGATGTCGACATTGTCCTTGAAACATATTGGGTCAAAGCAGGACATCTCGCGTTTCTCAAAGAAGCTAAGGCGCTCCGCGACGACTTGAGGAAAGACCTCGTCGGCTCCATGTGCGCTAGGCTGCGTACAGCAGCCCAGGAGGACGGCGCGGGTGACGACGACGACGATGACGACGACGACGACGACGAAGAATCACCACAGCTGCCATCCATCGACGCCAACCTGTGCAGAGATATCGCCTTCAACATATCCAAGCGGTTGAGGCAAGCACCTGCAACCCTGGTGGAGAGATGTGAGCAGCTGTGCCGGGGCAACAACAAGGATTGTTCCTCGTTCCAAGGTGCAGGCAGTACCGATCTTCTTTGGTCGTCCATTGACCGAGCTTCTCCGTCCGTGCTGGCACGCGCGTGTACTACACTGGCAAAGCAGAAGAAACTCCAACAGCCCGACGAGTGCGGATGGACGAACGCCAGTTGTTTGGACGCGATTGTCCGTACAGCCTCCGAGCTCGAATTGGATGGAGCATTGCCCGCAGCATTTGCAGGCCTCGAGACGGGTAATCTGTCAGCCGCGACGCCTGTAGCCGTCGCCACAGCATGCGTGCTGGAGGAAAAGAAATTCCTCCTCGAGAAAGCGTGTCAGAGATCAAAACCGCCGTGCAGTCGTGATCGTTCATGGACTGATTATTACCATCTGGAGAGTCGTTGTTCGGAAGTTTTCGCTAAAGGAGAGAGCAAGTTCAAGGTGCTCGTCGATGTTGACAAGGATCACTTTAGCAAAAAGGCTTGGGAGCTGCGACGTCATGAGGTACGTGTGCCGAGGTACAAGGACTGCTGCGATATGATAAGCAGTGAGTGCCGCTGCGAGTTGGGGAAGAGGACGATCAAGGAAGGTAAGGTCCCGATCGTTGGGTGCCTCGACCAAAGGCGGCCTGCAAGCCATGACGACTCTACCAAAAGTCCGCCGCCGTCCGGGTTGCTTTATTTAATTTCTCCATCCGCTGCTTACTTTGAGTTTATAGTATAGATGCACGTGCGACACGCACGTGGTATGTGATAGTTTGACAATCAATAATTTGAAATTCTAACTACATATTAGTAGTCAACATTTTTAATTATTACAATTAGGGTTTTATAATTTGTTTTCTAAATAACAAATATTTAGAACACATATATGATGACTCATGAGTATGCATGCATGGATGGAACCACAAAATGAGTAGATGCATATAGTGAGACATAAAAAAAAAAACAGAATCCATCCGTGCACGCTTGCACGTTGAGCGACAATTGTTGATGCCCGACCTCCTTTGCAATATATTCAGGTGGCATTTCTTCAACTACGTGCCTCTAGACGGGATGTCGATTGTGCTACGGCATTAGAATTTCAAGAGACAACTGGAAGTTGGTGGTCAAATTGAAGTTGTAGGTCACCTAAAAATCCCGATAGTAAATGCCTTATCACATGGAAATCATCAAAAGAAAATGATAGTAAATAATATGGATTTTCCCAAATCAACCAGCACACATACACAAATTTTGTATCATCATAATCTTGTGATGCTGCCGCTCCTGTTTGCTTTTATCAGCTATGGCCTATGGGAAATGATTTGTTTTTGCAATTGATCCAGTAATTTGACCACGTCCAGGTTTATGCATAAATAATGCCCTATGCAGCGGACATGGAGTCCTTGACACAAGAAGCATAAGACAAAAAGAACAAAATTGAGCCAGGTGATTTGAATCAGACCTGCTCGACAGGCTACTTCCATTCGTATATATAATTATGATAGCCTCTACGCCTATAGGATATAGGCCATTGAGCGGTGCTTGGGTGCTCATCCACCAATGGGCAACAAGCATACGTACACCTGGTGTGTTTGCTTATTTATCATTTTCATTTTAGAGCATGCCACTTTTTTTGAACCGAAATCAACAACGAAGAAATGTCAAGCCTTTATAAATCAAGTCATTCCTTGTTGTGACCTTTGTTGGCATCGCCAAGTTTGTCGTTGTATCAATGTGTTTAAGCTAAAAAAATACGAAAAACAGTGTTTGCCTTAATAAGAATATCTGCATTGGATGTTCCATTGGACCTTATTGCGCTTTGATTTTGTACAGCATGCCTGATTTTAGGCTACAACTAATAATCGGTGTGCTGAATGATGATACCTATAGAGCTAGAGTGTCCGCTGAAGGCAGTACCTGCTAATGATTAGGTTAATCCCACTAACAATTAGAAGGGCTCACATAATTATGTGCAGTTTGAGTTCTTATGGGATTGTTTTTCTTCCAGTTTACGAATATGCCTGTATCCATGATGACAACAAACAAAATCCCCTGAGGCACCTTTAATCCATGTCAATATGCAGTATCAGCGTAGAAAAAATGCAGTATCAGAATGTTAGGATAGGATTCAAGCGAAAACATAATTGTGAATCCTAATCTCATCAAATGGCAAATGCTAGCTTCCTTAGCCGAGGTTGTAGCTGATTAGAAGCAGGTTGTACCTAAAAAACCTTCACTGTTCACTTTCTGACAATTTTGCGATGTTACTGAGTTCCACCCAGACTTCCACCGCCATGATATTTCAATCACATCTCTGTAGTAAAAAAATAAACTTCAGGTTTGATAATCTGTAAGAATTGACAATTAAATTGTATAGTCTTGCCGTTCAACAACAGTTGGAGTAAGGTTTCAGAAACAAAGAAAAAAAGATATTCAATTGATACTGTTGGAACTTAGGAATTGACTGAGAATTCTAATCTTTAATAACATCATGGATACACACAGAGTCAATAAGGAGTGCCTTTAATCACCCATTGACATAGCTGGTGAATTCTTGAACTCGACATAGCTGGCGAATTACTGACACCTTTTCAAGCTTCTGTTATTGGAAATCGAGAAAATTAGAACCATGCAAGGATGAAGAGCATCCAGCAGGGAGCAAAAGCAAAGAAAACTGCTAACTGAAATAACTCTGCTTATAACATGACCATGTCATCATTCTGACAGGGTGATAGTTCCAGGCTTGGTTACTCAACAAGGTGAATGTTGGCATGCTGCGCACGGGTGATCAAATGCAAACATGCAAAGATACTCAGGTGTACTGATGAACAAATGCAAATAGATGCTATGTTGAGCGAGGTGCTGACTGATCAAGCCTACAAGTATCCACTGTCAAGAGATTGCAAACATCTGTAGTTTTATCTGCAACGCAAGCAGCGAGTAATACTGTACATTAGCAAAATTCTCTGTCAATACAATTCTCTGATCACTTCGACAGAATTCTGCAACTAAATCGTCATGGCCGCAAACAGAGCTCGTGGCTGGCTGGCGCTGCACATGATGGCGGTTGATTACTGAATCAAAATTTGTCATGTTCGAATTCAGTTTGATTCTAGTACCGCAGATCGAGGAGCAGAGGACACACCAGTTCCACCGGCGCTGGAGAGGAGCAGAGAGCCGCGTACCGTGGTAGCCGAATAGGGAGCGGACCACAGTGCTCTAGCCAAAAGAAAAGGAAGGAAATCCTTTTTTAGAGATGAAATAGGGCCTCCAAAATTGATATGAATTGTATGGAGTAACATATGAGGGGGATAAATTGAAGAAAAAAATCAAGCGAGTATGTATAGCTAGTTTCGCTTGATGTCGTTATTGTAATCTTAATCTAGATTCTTAATTAACTACTATACGATGGGCTAGTAGTAGTAGAGAGAGATATCAATGGAACAGGCTGCTGGGCGTTGGGAGGATCGGATCGGATCGGAGACCTGGCCGGGATTTGAGAGCAAAATTAAAACTTACGTAGACCAACGACGCCGGCGGTGTGATCGTCAGGCAGCTTGATGGAAGCGCTGAAGTATCCATGGTGGTACGCCGACTTGGACACGAACCCGGAGCCTGGTCGATGATACTGCGGAGAAATATAGAAGAAGGGAAAAGTAGCAGCTATCTACCCTGCTTAATTACCCGTGCGGTGATCGAGTTTGAGGCGGACAAAGAGGTGATATTGTTTCGTTTTTTGGTGGGAAACTGGGAGTCGGAGTCCGAACTACGAAGGAAAAGAGCAGCGGGACGCCATCATGATCAACCGGGACACTACGCGTGGGGTGTTGGGTACAACCGGCGGGTAAGAAAGCGCATAGGTGAGAAAAGATTGCGATTTTTGGCAGAAACGCTCTCCAAATTGCGATTCTATGGATCTTCCACCCTATCCACTCCTCCAAATATATGACGGATGGGTCCGGCATGAGGGGTAAGGCGGGCCCGAATTGGGTGAGAAAGGTTTTTCAAATTATTCGATCTTTATAGAATAGATTATTTGCTCGGTTGCTCGGTTTGCTGATTTTATTTTATTTTTTCTTTCTGATCCATCATTTGTGTTATCATATTTCGGTATATTGTAATTCCAAATTTCAGCAAGTAAATCATGAATAAAATGAGTGGTATGTGTGTTCATTGTTGTTAAAACATATATTGTTTAACAAGAACAAACAAAGAAGGTATAGGGTGTACCCCAAAGCCGAACCAAATCGAGCCGGAGGCATTTGGGATCGGAGGCTGCTCCCGGTCATTGTGATTTATCGGAATGGTTGATACAGTTGATCTAAGTTGATGCAGTGGAAACGAACCGGATTTTCCGAATTTGAAAATCCAACTCTTTGTACCTTGATGATAGTCCCTGGATCAAAGCTATCATGTACATAACTTATCTCAACTCATATCACTTCCATACAACGAAAAGAGAGTACATTATTCGTTAATATATCCAGAATATTTGGATTACAACTTTAGTACAAAGTCCCCGGGCTAAACAAGATGAAAACCTACGAAGGGGTAGACAGGCGGGCTTCACGTATCCATCTTCATCCTTCACTTCACCGTACCACAGGTATCCTTGAGCGTACCAACGCAACCCTTCGAGGAATTCTCCACTAGTCCACTTGGATACTCTATAAGCTCCAGCAGGACGCAGCAAGCCACAGTGCTCAGGTGACTTAATGCAAGGACTTTTGGAGGAAGGAAGCCTTTAGATAGAAGCGCCAGGCACCTGAGTTACATCGGGTGGCCGGCAACTGCGAGCAGCGGTAGGAACACGAGCGGCTAGCTCTTGCTGTGTTCTCTAGCTTGCTATATATATTTGGGTTGTTAGTTTCTGTTTAGACCCCAACTTACCTTGTAAACGCCGTGTGCAAGTACCCGGTCAATGGCTGTGTTGTAACATTACGTTCTATATCTTTTTAATATAAAGATACACAACTCTCGTGCCTTTTTTTTATATAATCAGGTTCTTATTTTTCATGCTCCATTCCATTTTCGAATATTGCAACATCATGCTTTTTTTTTTCTCCTTTTATGCGTTGAAGTTTTCGGCCCTGTGGCAATGTACGGGCAAGAACCAAGTTATAGCAAAAGGAGGCAGACTGATTTTTTAATAAGGGATTTATCTCTAAATTTATCAATCATTATTGATAGTCTCTTGCAGTTGCAGATGCTCTTAATGTCATTCTGCTCTGCCCCCCCCCCCCCCACCACCAGAGTTGTCGTCAGCATGGACAATTGTTACCTGGTAACTTCTGTATGTAAAAAATAAATTGAATAGTCATTATATAATGCATAAAAGAATAAATAGACAATGAAAGCTCGCAAATTAAAAATCACAATAAGAAGCGAAATCAACAATAAAGCAGTGAAACTGCGAGTGATGTGCTACTACCGGAAAATAAAGGCATTGGTCAACAGCAAAGCGTCCACTCTGCCAATACAATCCATGATGTGTATATTATCAGATTATCTACTGAACTACTATGATTACCATGAGAAAAAATATTAACGAAAATAGCATTGTAAAAATATTAAAAGAAATGCAAATAGCAATCCCATAGACATACATATATACCATCAATTGATAGAAACGTTGCATATATGGATGTAACTGCAATATAATCCTGAAACCTTCTTCGCAGAACAGAAGACAAGGAAAAGCTCAGTTTATATTATACTGTATATTGCACAGATCCTACACACGATGTAACTAGAACGCGCGCCAATAGGTTGGCATCCATGGTAAGATAACTGACCTCCTGATCTATAAGCTGATGTGGCGAGAAACTATGGAAGTAGGACGCACAATCCGTAGCGAAGTGGCATATCCTCTAGAGTGAACCACAAACCTCACATATCCCATCTATGATCACCAACAGAACTTCAGTCTCCACCATCAGCGGCAATTTCTCGATGCTGAAGGAACACAAAAATATGAACATGATGTCAGCAACGAGGAATGTAATTTCCCTTGATAAATCCTTATTTCACACCAATGGCAAGGACCAAACAAAAGTTAAAGCAAATTGCTAACCAAACAATTAAATCCACATTTGCACAAAATTAGTTAAAATGAAAATCAGACCATAGCTACGAAATGCATAACAATGGACGCAACTGCAATCTCTCTGAATTGTAGGATTAAAATCAATGTATGGTTTCTCTTCGTTCCTCATTTGTTGGGTACCTTCTTTGGTTAGCCTACACAATCAATGGCCAAGACCCCATCACTCATCTGACCATCCATAGTGGCATAGCATGTATAGCAGAGTAACAGACAGAATGGCTAACTAATAGCTGTCAACCATGTATACTAACTGTCAAACAGAAAACTGGACAAAACGATTGTTTTTCACCAACCGAATGGCCAAGTAGTATCAATGGCAGTTGTTATCGAAAGCTCAGTACTTATAGCAGACATTGAACAAATGCAATAAGAGAGTGAATTTCCAAATGCAGACAGATATACCTGTTGTGCTCCTCAGAGCAGCATCATCCATCGGCTATTGCCTACTGGTAGCGTCCTAGTAATATCGGTACTCTATCTGTAATAAACCGAGCAGAGAATTGATGATGAAGTTTCCATATTTTGCTAATTATTGGTTATTAACAAGGAATGGAGTTTGAACTCTAGCTGCAGTCTACCAGACATACCTACTGTGTAAAAACTCATGTAGGGAATGACATTGCTGTCTTGCTGAAGCTAGTATCCAACACTGAAAACATATGAGAACAGACCTGAGTCTAAGTAAACTAGACGACGTCCCTCCGCAAATCCAATAGGGTAAGGTGCTGGCCCTGAAGCTCCTGGAAGAAGGAAGTGGTCCGGAGTCCGGACTGTAGTCTGTAGATGTCCACCTTCTGCTTGTACACCCATGTTGTCCTCCCAGTCCTATTCATCTGTACATCCGTTTCCCATATCTCTACAGAGCAGAGCTGCATCTGCATGACAGCCAGCTGAAGCAGACGCCCTGCCGCTGATGGCGCTCCAGTTTCTCGTCTCAGGAGTGTAGCAGGACACGGACGTCAACCCCCGTCGTAGTGTCACTGACAAGGAACACGACGATGAAGCGCCCGTGGCAGGCAGTCAGTGCTCGGCTGCGGCGGTGGTGCTCGGTCGTCGGAATTTGAATTTCCCCTCCAAATTGGGGAGGGAAGGCGTGGAGGCGGAAATGGTTGTAGTGGGGTCCACCTGGTGCCAGATGCCATGGTTGCCACTGTGAGAGCGGGACCCGCACGGGTCGAAGAAGCATCTGGAAGCATGGCGCCACCGCGATGGTGGCGGCGCGGCTGATGATGTGAGGGTGGATGGGAGGCCTCGGGTGGAGAGGTACCCGGGACCTTCCTGCGGGATGCGGATGAGGATCCCGCCGACGAGATATTCCGTCAACTCCGGCGGCGGCGGCGCCATGCCCGCTGCTCCGGTCGGATAGGGGGTGCGGCCGTGCGTGGAACGGGACGATGGGGATTGATGGGCTGAATGACCGTGGCACGTGGGCTCTTACTGTCCGGTTCAACCAGCCCAACATGACGTGGCAGAGCCTGCAAGGTGGGGCCGAGGAGTCAGAGAGAAGGCCGCGGGTGTCCCTCACACTGTGATCTGGCCTGTGCTTTGCGTCTGCCATTTTTTCTAGTTCAGGATTTTGCTTAAGAGTTAGGAGATCTACTAGCTGTAAATTATTTTGATTTTGCTTTTGCCAAAACCTGTGTATAATTCAATTTTTCAGTGTCCGGTTGCTTATCTTAACAAAAAGTACCCCATTTTGTTTTTGAAACATACTACCCTTTATGGCCACGAGTTTTTTCTTTTGAAAACTCGCTACACAACATGAAAACAAAGCAAGTAAACAAGATCGAGACACGTGAGGCTTCATAGACTGAACCTGAGACCCCGCGCGCACTAGCAGAGTTCATCTAGTGTACATGCTGCCATAGTGCAATTTTCAGATCCATTTTCACCAGTACACAAAGGCTTCTGCCTATGCTTGAAAGTTTTAAATTTCAGAAACACAGGTTCAACTCCTATGAGATTCATAGCAGGATCTGAAAACTAGTAGCAACTGACAGCAGCCAAACTTAATTGTCCCCATTCCGTTAAAAATCAGACAGGGTCTTTGGTTACTGTCATTCGCCTATTGATGTTCTACAATGCAAACGCCTATTGTACTAAAGGGCAAGTAACCAATTTCTTATCATAAGCTGGGCCATCCACTGGATCAAGTAGTCTGATAAACGAACTTACACAAGAAGCAAAACAATCAATCAGCAACAGAACAAATCTTACTGTCACACAGGTTCAGGATTTGCAAACAGTGCTCAATTACTGCCCCATTTTTTAAAAAGGAGAGACAAACCGAAAGAAAGGTGTGGCTCCAAGGTGCACTGGAATATGGTTTCTAAGACAGGATCACTGTTTATGAGGCTTAAAATGGCACGAAATTCCCCATGACCACTCACCTCATTACACATTTACACTGCTAGCATGTCCTTAATCCAATTTTAAGCCCAAGATTTCAATTCAACATTAAACACTTCTTCAGTTTCTACAGCACTTGAGTATAACATGTGCACACAAACTGAAACACAACAGCTTAACTTCGAATATTTTCATGTATGATTTTCATGGGTGTGGATTAAATTAAATTTTCATCTTCAAAGATATTGTACTTGAACCTGCTCAAGCAGATTCTTTATTCAGAAAAAGAGAAGACAGTTACTGAACATAATTTGGTCATCAGTTAATTATCAGGCAAGCACAAAAGAAAACTCGAATTATGGATCTCGGTCTGTAATCATGGATACATTGACAATTCCAATATGATACATACTAACCATGACAGCACACTCTTTGCTAACTTGACCTCCAAACTGAGAACAATCACATTCAGTGACAATGGTTGAAACGGAACACCACAGGCATCATTTAATTTCTGCAAGATGCCAACAACAGCTTGCTCAGTGCATGTTACGGTATTGATCATTCCGTCATCATTGGCACTTGCAACCTAATTGGCGCTAGCATGATCTGAAAAGATAAAACGGACAACTTATGAAGATGACACAGCTAAAAAATCACAGTCAGTATGGCGCATGGAATTTTTATGGTTACAAGGTTAACTTTCCAAACACATGCTTCAAATTGGCACAACGAAGATCAACAACAACAAGTGGCAACCAAATAACAAGTTGGGAGAAACATGCTGCATCAGATTGCATTATCACAGTTCCACATATTCACTTTCTTTATCAAATGTATTACTATCCATATTGTTGTATCACTAACTGGAATGATATCTCTGAAGCTGAAATATCATAGCAGTCTAACTAAATATTATCAAATCAGAGAGCCTAGTACCAGGAGTGTAGAAGCTTGTGAATAGAAGCAAAATATATACTTCATCAAGATGCTGTTGCTTAACACCATCCATAAAAAAAAATCTTAAATTTGAAAAAAATAATTTAGTTTTCTACAGAAACTAATAAGGGTACTGCATTTGATTACTTTTAAGAGCCCCAAAAGATGTTTTCCTAAAAAGTTTAAATTCTAATTGAGCCTCCAGATTAATGTGTATCTAATGTCAGTTAAAACATTTAAGAAAAACTACAGTACACCTTGAACAAAAAGGCAGAAACACTGAAACCAACAGAAATTAGTCTGAGATTCTCAAGTTCACCAACATTGCAAATATGAATGACCCAAGTATTTTCTAAAGTCGACGGATGTGCCAAGAAAGGCTAAAACTATTGCTTGCCCAACCTTGTTAGGCAAAACTGAAATAAGGAAAAGGCACATGTGCCCGACAAATTCCTTTCCAAAGGTTGTACTGACTGCTTGTATAGTTTATAATTGAAGATTAGAATGCATTTTAATGCCAGACATATTCTGAATTTGTGAACCGTACTAGATTGCTGATCCAGATTTTAGGAAAGAGAATCAATCATAAAAGCACATGGCTCCAAGATGCTGTTTAATCATGAAATGGAAAATTCTTAAGCTGAAAAACTTGAGACATAATCATAATGAATTCTATGTGAATAACTATAAGTGACGAATACAAACCACACTTTTCTTGTTTAAACCGTGCACCATAAAACTGCATTAATTTCTCTCCATGATCCATTAAGGCTTCTGCTGAGAGAGAGATCATGGACTGAACTTGCTAGTGTGCATTAAGCCATTACCTTCAGTAACGCTAAAAGGTAACAGCCTGCAGTAATGGATTCAGACAAGTATAGAAGTAAATCTGAATTTTGGATTTTTGTCAATATGGATTCTTGGTCTTCATCAAGATGAAACATACTTACCTTGATCTTTCCTAACTTGATTTCCCAAAGGAGAGCACGTACATGAGCAATGACATGACTGAAACAGAACACCCATAACATCTTGGGAAGTTAAGGGATTGATTACTCAGTCCTCAGTCCCACCTGTGTTCCGCACTAGCACAAATGATTATGGAAAGTTCATTTTTGACCGTCCAACTGTAGGCAAAGTTTGATTTTGACCATCGAACTCCAAAATTGGAAATCTTTCACCATCCAACGGTAAAAATTGTTCAAATTTGGCCATCGGGCTGTGTTTGATGGGTGGTTTTAATTTTTTTTAATTTACAATTTAGTCTTTAGATCATAAAATGATTATTACCTTTTGTCCATACCTCCGATTTTATGTGATTCTTGCGGTCACACGTTCATATGATAAGTTTTATCTTTTCATATGTTATTTATACTATTTTATCCCTATTAATTTGTTATATTATTCTTATGTCGTGATGTAGTAACAACAATGAAAGAAAAATAAAATAAATAGTTACAAAATAATATGAACAACATTTTCAAAGACAAAGTTCATCGTTATGAATGCATGATCAGAAGAATCACTTAAATCAAAGATATGAGCAAAAAATACTAATCATTTTAAATGGGAGGACTAAAATGTAAATAAGATGATTCAAATAGTTCTTGGATCTTAAAATGATCACTTTTTTCATATTTTTTATTTAAGTGATTCCTGTGTTCATGTGTTTGTAATTATTTTCCTTTATCTTTTAAAATATTTATCATATTATTTTGTAACTATTTATTTTACTTTTTTAATTATTGTTTTTACACCATAATATAAGAATAATATAACAAATTGTGATAAAATTGTATAAATAACATATGAAAAGATGAAGTTTACCGTTATGAACGCGTGACCGCAAGAATCATCTATGAGGTATGGACAAAAAAATTATTTTAAGATCTAAGGACTAAATCGTAGATGAAAAAATTAAAAGCACCCATCAAAACAGCTCGATGGCTAAATTAAATGGTTTTAACAGTTGGATGATCAAAGATTTCCAATTTTGATGTTCGATGGCCAAAACCAAACTTAGCTTATAGTTAGATAGTTAAAATGGACCTTTTCCTTAAATCAATATAGCTCAAAATACACAATAATGGAATACAGGCATTAGATTTGGCACAAAGGAATGAACACAATATAATTTAGTAAGTGCTTACAAATGGACAGTCTTAGCCTTAGGAAAGACCTTAACAAGTCGGGAGGAGCAAGCTGCATGTGAGATTGCATTTTTTTTTACAATTTTGCATGTTAAATTTGATATCCATGTTATCATGCGACTCAATGGAATAATATATGTGAGGCTTAAATATTACAGCAAACTTAATAAATACTCCCTCAGTTCTTAAATATATAACATTTAGGACAAGCAAATTAAAATATATAACATTTAGGACAAGCAAATTAGTTTATTTTTTGAACTAACTAGCTTGTCCTAAATGTCATATATTTAAGGACGGAGGTAGTGTTGATACAAATCACAACTGATTAAATTAGTAAACAAACAAATGTTAATGAAGGTAGCACCGGAAGTATAGAAGCTCATGAAAGGATAGATGGCATCCCAATCGCCTCTCTTGCATATCTTCCTAACACCACCCGACTTCAGGTCAACTGTGAATACCTTTCATTTGGTCACTGACATTGGAACCAGCACCTTCTGCCAACATATCTAGTCGAGGAGTCATGAATGTCAATTAAAATCATGGTACGTATTAAGCTCGATGCCTTGTATCCATTTCCTGATGTTGTCACGATCAGTCTACCATGTCCACAGCCCACAGGTGCATGATGTGCATGACCACAGGGTGGTTCCCACAGGGGTGGCGTGCAGAGAATTGATACAACACCCCCAATAAGCTCATACTAGAGGATTTTTTTTGCCAAACTTCTTTATTCAGGAAATGGACCCATGCAAACTTCTTTGTTCAGGAAAGGAATACAATCACACATCAAAAAAATTCAAGCAGGCCACCTGACCTTATTAAAGTATCAAACAAGCATAAGAGTAAAACTTAACTGGTGATAACATCCCACAACAACACTGGATTCATGTGCAACATATTAAAGAAGAAACATACTAATTAAACAGACTTAAACAGAACATCACAACAGTCAGGTTCAGCGACCATGACTTAAACAGAACACTTTAAGCGTCATCTCTAGTTGATGCCAACAGTACCACTCTGAATTTATTGAATCGATCCATCTGTCCTCATTGGTTCTTGCAATTTGACACCACAACATGATTGTCTGAAAATGTACAGTGGAAAATGATTACAAACTTCCTACAGCTCAAATCATGTATATACATAAGAAATTTTGATAGCTAGTACAATATTTTAGTTTTCATAAATAATGTGCTTTAGATGGATCAGAAAGGCAGAATACAATAGGAGATCAATCAGTGCCTACACATACAAACAATCACACCTCCTTAACAAGTTAGGAGCAACATGAGCCTCAGATGTTATGAGTTCCAGACATTAATATTTTGTTGCTGAATGATTTATTTAGTTTAGTGTCACTTACTAAAATGATATGAGACTGAACTATTACAATAGTGAAGCATTAACTCACTCATTTGATTTCCTAATATTTCCTAACATTAATCAAATTAGTATGTTTCTTCCTTTAGAAAGAAAGTCTTTTCCTTTTTAGCAAACTTATTTCTATTTCTACTGCTCAAGGTATTCAGCATTGCAGTACAACTGTTGCAATACGTAGAATGACAACAGACTCATGTATATATAGATAACTAGATTAGCTTAGCTACCTGTCTAATTTATTATAGAAATGATGAAATATTGATACATTATGGAATCACAACATAAGTAAACATACATTCACACAAAAAATAGTAATAATATAGACATGGGCATGACGAGTACCAGAGAGGATTGTAGAAGCTCTCAAAGGGAAAGATGTCATCAAAATCCCTTCTCTCATGTAACTTGCGGACCTTTCCAGACTTTGTTTCAGCAATGAAGATGCCAGCATGTCCACTTATGAAAACAACACTAGCACTTTCTGCGTAGCTAACCACGCGAAGTTTGCTCGAGGGGTCACCAATGGTTATAGAGATCATGGTATCAAGCTCGATAACTCTACCTGGCACCCATTCTGCAACATCTCCATCAAGATCCTGTAGCCACCAGAGACGGAGGTAGTATCCATCCAATCCAGCAATTCCCAGCCTGCCATCTTCCGCAGCCACAAGGACCATGTTCTCCTTATACAACTGTGGAAGGGTGATCACGGATAGGACATTCTTCCCCATGTCATATTTGAGGAAGCTTCGGCCAAACATATGGGGAAAATATACTACATCTCCCATGACTAGACTGCGTTGCACAATGTCAAAAGGATTCAAGACGGGCTCGATGTGAATTGAGACCGGCACGCTCCACATGCCAGTCTCTGATGAGTACACGGCTACCCATGAGACACCATTGTCAATGTTTGTTGCCTTGAAGACAAGGTGGAAGGTATCGCCACTGCATTTGAGGTGGTTGCAACCATCCACAGCGCATAGCACTGCTACGTTGAAGCCTCCGTATGGGTAATTAGGCATGGGTACATGCTTTCGGTCGCCGGTGATAGGGTCGTAGACAATTAAGATTGATGGTTCGACGTCATAGATGAGCACGCGACCATGGCGGCAGTCGAGGGCCCAGGAGTATTTGACATTATCTGGCAAAGGCAAGGAGATGGGGGGTGTTGCCATGATGTGGACAAACTTGGGACTGAAGCTGTTATCATCGTAGTTGTACTGATTGTGGAGAAATCCGAGCAGCGGGGGTGTGCGGTGGAAGGCACAATAGCCGCTAAAGAAGTTAGGGTTGGAGAGAAGGCGGCGCCAGGACTTACAAACGGTGGAGGCACGAACGAGGCTCGCTGGGTTGTTCGGCGGGAGGTGAAGAAGGATCTCACTGATGAGATCGTCTGTGAGTGGCGGCGGCGGGCGTGGCGGCGGCGGCATCTCGGTATTCTCCTCGACAGATCTGGAATGGGGAAAACTGCGCTCCACCTCTCCTTTATTTGGAAAGAAGAATATTCTTTTTTGCCTGGAGAATATTCTATTATGTGGGCCGAAGCGTCAGTGGGAGGGGAAGAAGTCGTCTAGGTCTTGGGAGCTGGCACGCATTTAATTTTTTAGCACAAGAATTCTAAACCCTGATTATGGATTTTTTTTTTATTATTCGGGTGAAAGGAGGTAAATTCTATTATTTCTTGCCTTGATTTGTTTCCTGATTTTATGGAAAAATGGAGATGATCTCAATTATCACAAAAGAAGCTGAAGTTTTTTGGAGAGAGATGAGTATAGTGGCTCGACAGACCAGAGTTTCAACCTGTGTCCAAGCCAAGGATGGCAATAACATGACAGCAGTATAATTCAAAAAGTATCATGGAGAAAGCTTGCAGCCCAACGTACTTGTAGCTATTTTTATAAAACACTAGGGCAGTCGCAATATTCACCAAAGAAAACATTATGCGGATCTCCAACCATGGCCTTGTGGCACTTGCGGGTCGCGGTTGCGGATCTCCAACCCGTACACCTGCGCCCGCAGCGCCTCGATCTTGCGGCCCAGCATGCAGACGCGGTGGTCCTCGCGCAACTTCACCACCGGCCGCGCCATCTCCGCCGCATGTAGCCCAGCTCGGTGGCCGCGGCCACAGCCTCCTCGGCCGTCGACGTGCGGAACACCAGGCGCGCAGAACGCCCAATAGCACCAAGCGCTCCGACTCTAGCACCTCCACAAGGCTCCCCTGCAGCTCGATCTTCCGCGCCGCCTCCGCGCGCCGGCGCTCGACCTCGTCGGCTAGGACCTTGCGGTCCACCCACAACAGCACCAGCTCCGCCACAACCAGCTCAGGGTCCTCGTGAGGCGAGGAGAGCCTGCGCCGCATGGGGCCGGCGACAGTTGGGCGCCACCCGAAGCGTGCGGCTGGGGCGGTCCGACCGGTGGCACATCACTGCCGCAGCTGCCACCGCCCATCGTGGTGCTCTTGTTCGTCGGGTCCAAGACCAGCAACCGTGTGCACGGCGACCGCGTGCAGCGCCGCCGGTGATGGCCCCACGTCCCGCCGAGTGCGGCCACAGGAGACGGTTGAGCGGCGCCCACGTCGGTGTGTGGCGGCCGCGGCATAAGGCCTCCTCCACTAGGTTGTCATCCTCCCCGGAGCTGGTGGCGCCTTCAAGCAACTCGAAGCTGGCGCGGGACGGTGAGGACCATGGCGCGCGGGCGCGGCAGCGAGAGCACTCACACACGCCCGGAGCACCGCCTTATTGACGGCCCGGGGGCAGCTGCCGCCGCGACCGCCGATGGGGAACGCGACGACGACGCGATACGGTACGCAGAGGAGGAGGTGCGGTGGATCCAGGCCTTGGCCGTCGCGGTGGCGGCCGTCGAGCAACAGAGAAAGATGCGGGAGAATAAAATGAAAGAAAAAAGAAAAAAAATGGTGGGATCCACATTTTGGAGTGAGAAGTAGAGGCCTTCCAAAAATGAAGACTTGGAGAGGAAATTTGGATTAGGGGTACATTATGCAAAATGCAGACCCATTTAGAGACCCTGCCGGAGTTAAAGTTTTTGCATTAAACCTCCAAATTTGGAGTAAGAGAGCCCCATTTAGAGGCCTCCAGAGGAGTTGCTCTTATGAAGACAGCACTAGCATTTTCTGCATAGCCAACCACGTTTGCTTGAGGGGTCACCAATGGATATTAAGATCATGGCATCCAGCTCTATGACTCTACAAGCCACCACAATTAGAATTGAAGGACCGATTAGGCGACCAGAGAGGGGAGTGAATAGGAGTCGTTAAAAATTTCTCCAAAGAAAAACCGGCTAAGTCCCAAAATCACAACCAAGGTTCCCACACGAACTTGCCAAGGTCACGTAGTCACAACAGACCTACCAACCCTAGGAACAAGTCCCAACTCAAAGCAAAGCGGTAGCACAACTCAAGAACCAAAACACTTGGCCAAATCTGCGAAGTCCAGTCGGACTGTCGGTCAGGGCAGGACAGACCGTCCGTCGGTCACCACCGACCATCCGTAAATGCTAACAAAACCTCCAGAAACAACCTGATCAATACGGAGTGTCCGTGACCCCCCTACAGAGTGTCCGTCGGGCTGGCGGACTGTCCGGCACTACAGTTCGGACTGTCCGTGACCCTTAACAGAACTTTGCCACCTCGACTCAACCCACACAGACCGTCCGTCTCTCGAGTACGGACTGTCCGTCCATTTACCTGAATTTTTAAAATTCTTTTGTGAAGAATACGAAGAACAACTAACGAACTCAGGCCACCATGGACCGTCCGTGACCTCCGGACGGACTGTCCGTGCGTGTCACGCAGAACTAGAAACAGGTTGGCCGCGGGGTCAACTCACCCCACTCCTCTATGGATCTCCCAAACGGTTGGATGGATTGAGACCAAATTTTAGGAAGATGAGAAGCGTCTCTAGGAGATGCTATGCCTAAAATCTTGGAGCACCAAACTAACCAAAGCAACGGGAATCGCCAAACTACCAAGCTCAAGCCACCACCTAGGGTTCCACCAAAAAGTCTCGAATCGAAGGCAAATCCTGTCGTTTGTGGGGTCAAGATCACCACAAAGAGGCACAAGGCACTCACCCATGATCCCCTCAAAGAAATCTGGAGAGAAACGCCCTCAAATCGATGAATCAAGTGACGAACGAAAACCCCCCAAAATAGCCTCGAAAATGACACGAAAATCACCAAGATCTAAGACAGAGAAGTCACCACAACGTCAAATTCTTCCATACATCTAGAGTTCAGATTCTATACAAAAGCATGAAAAATCTAGCCTATGAAGCAAAGGAACTAGGAACCAGTCGAGATGGATGAGTTGCCATCCAACCCTAGAGCTATATATATATGAAGTCTCTCCGGTGGAGGCAAATGACCATGCTACCCCTACAACTTAAAGGAAGATACATACCCCTCGGGTGGTCAAGACTTGCATATTCTCATAGGGCGCCGACGCCTTTGCCGCAGTCCGCGTCCTCCCGACGCAAACCTCGCGATCCCGCTGCATGTCCCCCGCATCAAAGCTTCTCGGTGTGCGTGGATCCCGTCTCCAACCGTCGAGCCTCCAATCATGGCTTTGTGGACAAACCAAGGAACCCTACGATTTTTTGGTGAACCGCCGCAAACCCGCGAACTCGGTGTAGCCTCCACACCAAGCTCCTCTTGACTTGACCACCACGTCGTCCCGGCTCGGTGTTGGTTTTGTAGAGTAAACCAACCAAACCCCGCGTGCAGACTCTGGTTCTGAGCCGCTACCCTGCATCGACTCATGTTCACGACTTCGTCTTGCTTTTCTTGCCACCATGCGGCCCACACTTGATCCCGTTCGACCACTGGGTCCATCGAGCCAAGCCTATTTGTCTCTCTACTCCTCGGAGGTCCTGCAAGGCTAAGACCTTCGCGCCTGCTCTTCACCTGCACCAACGCAAATCAAGCCCCAACCTACACGTGCAATACTCGGCCAAGAGTCAGTCCACACCACATTGTCAATCACTCATCACTAAGGAATGACCATCCACCAGTCCTCGGACGCTCCGGCACCACCATAGGTAGAGGATGTAACCATTCAACACAGTCCTCTGCAGCTACAAGGACCATGCTCTCCTGATACGGTGGAGGAAGGGGTGATCACAGAAAGGACATGTTGTGTCATGTCATATTTAAGGACTGTTTGGCTTGTTCTCATGGGTGAAATAGACCGCATCTCCAAGAACTAGACTGCAATCCATAACATCACAGGGATTCAAGACAAGTTCGATGTGAATTGAGACCAACACGCTACACACCTGCCCATGTGACACCATCAACATCATTGCTGTTAAAACCAGTGGTTCATCTAGGAGTAGATCGGTGGGTCTTTCTCTTTTACAGTGTTGCAAAACGTGATGTTCTTGAGATAAACACACCGAGAGAGAGAAGAGAGAGAGAGAGAGAGAAGGGAGAGAGAGAGAGATTCACCGTGTGGATTAGGGAAGTAGTGGATGCATCTCATCGGAGTAGATGGAGATCGTCGTCACTTTGCAGTGCAGGCGGTGACTGTCGGTTAGAGATGGCAACGGGTAGTATCCGCGCGCGGATACTGCCTACAGAAATCCGCGCCCGCATGATGGAACCCGTGCTCGTGCCCGCTATCCACAACGGGCACGTAGCCATGCCCGTGCCGCAATCTGCGGATAGTGGATACCCGCGGGCCCGCGCACTTGCCGCCGTCTCAGCGTGGAGCTGCGGGCGGTGGCGTCGTGGCACGGATGGCAGAGGAGCCAGGCCGCTAGGGGGCAACTTGGCTGGGCGGCGTCTCACTGCCGCTGAAGCCCTGCGGCTCCCGATCCCTCGAGATCCGCCCCGACCGCCGCCGCCCGAGGGACAGCCAACCATGGAGGCCATAGAGGAGCTGTCAGAGCTCGCAGAGTCGATGCGCCAGGCGGTGTTGCTCCTCGCTGATGACGACCCTTCCAACGAGGCCGCGCCGCATCGCTGCACCACCTTCCTCAATGCTGTTGCCCTTGGCAACGTCATAAGTATCAGCTACTGCTGCCGCCACAGCCCCGCGCCTCTGGAATCGTGACGAGACAGAATACGATGTGCGTCGTGCCAGAGAATGGGAAGGGGCGAAGGACGAAGGGCGGTCAACGAATGGGGAGGAGCGATCTGCGGATGGCTCGGAGGACGGATTACGGAGGGGCTCCTGAGCGCTTGCGGCGGCGGCAGCATATAGGAAGAAATTGGAGAGGTGGCTGGGTTGTTGGGGCTGAAACCCTAACCTGAGGTTATATACTTGGAGACTTGGGGCCACATGTCAGCTGCTATAGCGGGTGTGGCGGGTTTGCGGATGCGGATATCGTTTTCTCATGCCCGTTAGCAAGTATCTGTTGGGTCTAGAGTCACTCCCGCGCCCGCGCCTGCAGCATAGATTGCCACCAGTATCCGCTATCTGCAGGTTTGGTATCCAAGGGTACACGGATTTTTCATGCCCGTTGCCATCTTTACTGTCGGTGGAGCATTGTGTAGTGATAACGGTGGTGGTTGGGGCAGCAGGCTTCCCGTCGCTATCCGGCGTCCCTCGGATCGGTAGGGTGGCAAAGGTGGGCGAGTGGGCACTCAACTGTCTTGGGTTGGGCTCCCCCGATCATACAGTTCCCCCACCTCCTCTATACAGTGCCAGCGCGTCAGGCCCCACAGCCCAGTTGGGTTGGGCTCCCCCGATCATGGAGCCGAGTCAAGGGCCCAAGCATGCCGTTGGGGCTGACTCGAAGGAGATCAACCTAACAGTTGCAACCATCCACGACGCATAGTACCGCTGCATTGAAGTTTACGCATGGGTAATCAGGCATGGGGATTGACGGTGCTGATGAGTACGCGCCATGGCGACAGTCGAGAGCCCAGCAACACATGTCATTGTCTGGGATGAACTGAGGAATGAAGTCACCCTCACTGTAGTACTGATTGCGGAAAAAGCTGAGCATCGGGGGTGCATAGTGGAAGGCACAGTAGCTGCTAAAGAGGAGGAGGTCCTGCCAGAATCAGACAAGGGAGGAACGGGCGAGACTTTGCGGGTTGTAAATTATTTGAATTTTGCCTTTGCCAAAACATATGCAAATTTCAACATTTCAGTGCTCGGTTGTTTATGTTCACAAAAGGCATCTCCTTTTGTTTTATAAACTTACCACACTGTATTGCAATGGATTTTTGAAAACTTACTTCAGAGAATAGGAAAACAGGCAAATAAACAAGACACGTTAGGCTTGTGCATAAGACTTTAGAGAGGAAATGTAGGAGACAGATACATCAGGCTACATGTTATTTTCTTTTGCAATCTGGGGCAACAGGAGCTCCTCAGTTCCTCTTGATGCCTATGTTGTTCTTCCTCCATGACATAACAGCCGGCAAACTTCTGAATTCTCAGCAGCCAGCTGGATATAAACTTTCCAGCCTGAAGAAATGAAGAATTCGCAATGAAATTTCATTCAAATTCAGCACTGGCGGCAGCTCGGACGGACCCCCCCCCCCCGCCGAACCTCGCTTCCAGCCCCTCACCCGCGCCCCCTCGCTTCGCCGCCGCCCAAGTGGGCTACCGGAGGCCGGCGCAGCCACAAGGACGGCGGCGGCAGAGCTTCTTTCAGTCAAATCACGAATCCACCTCAAACCCTAACACGTTGACTTCCACCTCCACCTCCAGCGCCGGTGTTGGCGACCTGATGTGGCCGGATCCACCCGCGGCGTGCGACTTGCGCGGACAGCGACCACGGGGCCTCCTGCTCCTTCCTCGTCGGGCTGGCGCCGACTCTTCGGAGGTCGGCCGGAGCCGCAGCGGGGCAAGTGGCGACGGCGCCGGGGTGGCCGGATCCGGGGCTCCCAACGGCCGGATCCAGTGGCCGCGCGGTGGTGGATCTGCCTCCTGGTGCTGCATCGGCGAGGTCGGTCATCATGGGGCCCGCGCTCGCCCAAGATCGTTGTTTCCTGTCAACGGGCGGCCGCCGCCCCTTCCCACCGCGAGGTGCTCCTCCCCTGCTCCCTGCCTCCCGCTCGGCACGCGGGGCGGCATTGTCTGGTCGCTCGGTGTGCGGTAGCGAGCTCCCTTACGGGGATGTGGCGTGGTTCTTGGTGCTCAAGGTTCCATCTTTGGCGGTCGCCATTCACCCGAGTTGCCGGATCCAGTGGCCACGGTAGTGGATCTGCCGCCTGGTGCTGCATCAGAGAGGTTGGTTGTCGTGGGGCCCGCCTTCGCCCTAGGTCGCCGTTTCCTGTGGTAATGGGCGGCCATTGGATCCTTGTGCTCGGTAGGTCCGCCCTCAAGACCACGCCTTTGGGCTTGCTGCCGGCGGTGCTGCGATGGTGCATGTCCAAGTTGTGCCTATCTGGGGTCGTCGGTGTCCTCTGAGGATTTGGGGCTTGGCGAAAGCCAGTGCTTGCTACCTTGCTTGCAGGCAGATGACGACGACGCCCGCGGGCGCCGCTCACATCTTGAGGCGTCATTCCTGTCCCTTCTCCTCAGTACTCCCCGGTTGATCTCCCTAGGCCATCTTGGTCTACTCGGTCGCCTCGAATTCGGTCGCCTCGCGTTTCCAGACTCACGCGTGTCGTCGCTTCGTCGTGGTCGGGCTTGGTGGTGGCGTAGCTGGTCGCTTTTTCGTGACTTGTCGGCAACATGTGGATCCATGCTTTCACCTGTCGTCTGCTTCGCTGGTGGGATGGGAGGATGGGTCTCGTCCTCCCCTTGGTGCCTCAGGTTGTCGGCACTTCACGTCAGCTTCTGTTGCTTCGGTGCCCACCTTTCATCATCTTCGAGTGTTGCTGGATGTGCAGGTTGTGGGGAGTGGGGATGCGGGTGAGCTCCTTCCCCCTCCTGGTAGCGGTGGTCGCTCTCGGCCTCCTTTCCTGCAGAAGCTTTTCTTCGTCGCCATCAAGATTTGCTTGCTGTCTTTCCATCGTTTGACTCCATTTAAGCTTTGGCGGTGCGCTGCGTGAAGTTGGTTCTGGAGGCCTGCGAAAGCTTGGTCTAGTTTCTTCGAGCCGACAACGGGTGCATTTTTCAGAACATACTTCACCTCGTTGGAGGTGTTGTTTTGGCCTCCGTCCATTTGTCTTGCCTGGTGAAAGCTTGGTCCGCTCCCTCGTGGGTAGACGGATGATGGCGGCGTTGGCGTCATTTCCCTCCTTGGAGGCATCATTTTGCATGTCCTTCTAGCTCGTCTTCCGTTGGTGTCTAGGTGTGAGTCTGTTGGTGATGTGCTTGCACTCTTGATGTACTCTTTCATGCAGGTTTAGGCGTTGTCAGTGGTGCTGTGTTTTCTTCGGGTGGTGTTCCTCTGTTCATGTTGGTCGTTGTCATTGTTGTTTACCTTTTTCTAGTTGTGCTTGGTTGTTTCTCCGCGCCTTAGGGGTTCTCCTAGGGTTGCTTAATTGTAATTCTCTTCTTCTTAATGAAAAACGTGTTATGCACATCATAAGAAAAGCACTGGCAAAAGTATCAACGGAGCTCACAAAGAAGCAGAACTAGCACTTTTAACCATACCAAACTACCGATCCACATTTTAGGAAAGAGAAATATTACTTCTGATTGGCAGTGTGAAGCATGAACTGGGCAAATAAGTTTAGAAGAAATATTAAACTGAAATATAGTTTCCACTACATGATCATGATGAATTTGACCGGCTAATGAGAATTGGCAAATGTAAATAGCTCTGCTATTACTTAAACACCACAAAATAATATAGCTTTGAATTCTCTTTCTCTCTATGATGCATTGTTTAGTTCATATTTTTGTTCAACATGTTCTTCTCCAATTTCATAGTCCAACTATCCAAGGTTTCATTTCGAATTAGAAACTATTTAGTTTATGCAGCATAAACAAACTGAAGCGATAACAGCATCACTTCAAACATTTTCAATTACACCTTCCAAGTGTATGAATTAAATCAAATTCGAAAGCTACTACTTGGGCTATCCATCTTTAGGACATTGAACTGAAACTGACCCACACAGATTGTAGCAGAGAAAGCGAACGGTAATGCATCAGCTCAAGTTTCTAAGTACACCAGTAAAACATGAAATGCACATTAACTACTACTTGATGTACAAGCATTAAGATAAGCCTTTGTAACTAATCATGGATTACATGGGCAGTTCATCCAGAAGAAACATAATGGTTAACCATCATAACATACTCCTTTTAACTTCACCATAACTAAACAGGTAACAATAGTCGGTTCAGTACTTTAATGATCACGACAGAAGACATCAACTCTGCAAGATACCCACAGCAGCATGTTCAAGGTATTGAGTAGATAATTCCATCTTCATCAGTGAAGCCAATCTGGCATTGACATATCTGAAAAGGTACAATGCATAAACTTATATTATGCAATGCTATAGGTCAACATATGTATGCATTTTTCAAGGTTGCATAATTCATTTTTGAAACAAGTATCTTTTAAGACATGCAAAGCACGTTTTTCATTAAAAGAAGAGAGAACAAAGACTTAGTATCTGCGTTTATAATTGCCCGCGGGCCGAAACAACAAACAAGGCACAAAAACTTGAACTAAAAAGAGATTACATCAGCCTCAAAGGCCGCACGCCAAGGAGGCGAGCTAGAGGAATGAAGCCAGCACACGCCCAGGTCTTGGCCTCCTCCAAAATTGCCAGTGCAAGAGCTACCGGCATGAGAGCCTCCCTATCGTGGACCCGCCTGTTGCGCTCCTTCCAAAGCGACCACGCGACTAGCCAGACAAAGGCGTCGAAGCCTTTTCTCTGAGCTTTAGCTACCAACTTCTGAGCGGAGCACCACCAGGTGGCAAGACTCACCGGAAGGTCCGGGGTGAGAGCAGGGAGGAGGATATGCCCAAGGGTCCGGAACCATGTCTCTCGGTTGTAGGCAGTCAACAAGTAGGTCGTGCAGGGTTTCGACCTCCTGTGCACAGAGGGCACAGGTATCAGAGTCCTTCAAGCCATGTCAGTGAAGCCTGTCCAAAGTCCAGCAGCGACAATGCAAGACTAGCCACGCAAAGAACTTGAACTTCCCGGGCATCTGAATCTTCCAAATTTGGCGAGCTCCCAGGATATCCACGCGACTAAGAAAGAGAGCGGAATAGGCGGAGGCCGAAGAGCATTGGCCGTTGGGCGACCATTTCCAGATAAACTTGTCGGGCTCCACCGACCACCTCACAGTCCGCGCAAGGTCCCAGATAGTAATGTACTAGACGATAACATGTATTGTCCGAGCGTGTGTAATACCCGCGACCCAACATAAACCATGCACTCCCATGCTTAGTCCCTCATGGACCATGCGAGAGCACCTGATCCTTGGCGAGACGGCATCCCAAAGGTTGGGGGCTAAGTGCTTGACAGAACAATCGGCGAGCCAGTTATCCTCCCAAAACAAGGCTCGAGCACCATCTCTGACCTCAACAACAACAGAGGCATCAAGGAAGGCTTTCACCGTACGATCAACCGGAATCGGAACACCACCCACGTCCTGTCCGGGTTGTTATGCACAAGCCAAAGCCAGCACAGGCGAAGGGCCAACCCAAAAGTGCGGAGGTCGGGCAGGCCCAAGTCGCCGAAGCGTGTCAGGCAGGAGACTGTTTACCCAGGCCACCAAACAACGACCGTTGGAAGCTACCTCAGTACCGCACCATAGGAAGCCTCAGATGAGTGTCTCGACCATTTTGAGCGCCCAGGGTGCAATGAAATCACCATGGAGATATGCACCAGGATGGCCGAAAGCGTGGATTTGGCTAGGACCAAGCGACCACACCGGTTTAGCAGTCTCCCCTGCCAGGACGGGAGACACCTAGCGACCTTATCAACCAGAGGTTGCAGGGCAGCCTTAGGGAGCCTCTTGATGGAAAGGGGGACCTCGAGGTAGGTACAAGGGAAGTCAACAACGGAGCAAGAGAGAATGGAGGGGACTAGGTAGATCTGCTCCGTCCTCAGAGTAGTTGATGGGATAGACGTGGCTTTTAGAAAATTTGGCCACAAGGCCTGAATCTTGCTCGAAGAGAGATATCACCCCTTTGATGACCCATAAATCCAGTTCGACCGAAGAAAAGAACGCGACCACATCATCAGCATAGAGCGAGTGAAGGACAGGAACTGGCGACCAGAGAGGGGGGGGGGAGTGAATGGGAGCCGATAAAAATTCTTCTCGAAGGAGATGGACAACAAGATGAACAAGGCTTCCAAAGCACGTCTTCGACTCAACTACCTAAGTTGGCCAAGACCACGTAGCCACTGGAGTGCTACTGGTCCTAGGAACCAACAACCACCAAAGCCTACCCGAGAACACAGTGGAAAAACCAACTCGAGCAGCTACTGGACTACACCGGTTAGACCGGTCGCACACACCGGTCAGACCGGTCCCTACTGGAACACCCTGACAGGTCCTGAGAACTTCCACAGAAAGCTCCTACACCGGTCAGGCCGGTGTAGCACGCCGGTCAGACCGGTCTAAGCCAGGAAGCCCAAAAACACAAACCTAACCTTCCGAGCTCCAAACTGAACCAAACTCGAAACAGCAGCAACACGAGACAGCAAGGAACTCACCAAGACGTTCACCCAAGGCAAATCCCACAAAGCCTCTGCACCGGTCAGACCGGTCAAGCTGGGCAGCTCGGGATGAACAGCGCCCGCGGGTCAACACCCCCCAATCCAACTCCCGATCTCCCGAATCGCTCCACGGATTTGCATAAGACTTTGGGGATAGTAGGAACACCTCATGGGCACTCCATAGCCAAGATTTGGTCCACCAAAACTTGCTAAATCGAGAGGAATCGGAGAAATCCAACCAAGAACGCCTCTAACCCTAGAGAGGAGAAAACTCCAAAATCGAGCCCCTTTGCTCACGGATTTGGGAGGGGAATCAAAGGGAAAAAAACCACGAAGGGTTCAAGCATACATCCCCCACCAAATCCCAAAGAGAAAGGCCTCGAATCCGCCACAAGAAAATCGCCAAGAAAGGGCTTCGAAAATCACCAAAAAGGAGAAACGCGAAAGACACATCCAAGCCTTGAGGAACCACGCCGAATCATCTATACATACCAAAGAGGTTCATACAAGGTCTAGCTTGTCGTCTGATCATCCTTCCCTCTCACAAGATCTCACCATGAAGCTCTCAAGCTAGTCCTAGAAATTCCAAAGGAAAAAGGAAGAGGAAAAATAGCAAAACCAAATGAGCTTGGGTTCCAAGAGATGGCTGCCATCCTCTCACCACTTGGGTTATATGGAGGCAACCGAAAGACTAAATTACCCCTAAGGCCTAATACTAGGATACACACCCCCGAGGGGCACTTTGGGAATCTTTGTTTTTTCACCATCGGACGGATGCCCAGCGACAGCAAACTTGCTTAGCCTCGACGCAAGCCTTGCGATCCCGACGCGTGTCCTCCGCTTCGAAGTCTCTGGACTGCGTTGTCGCACACCGGTCAGATCGGTGCTCCTCACCGGTCAGACCGGTACCCACCGGTCAGACCGGTCTGATGCTGCTGCACCTCCGTCTTCGGTCTTCGGTCTTGGCTTTGTGGATCAACCAAGGAACCCAGTGGTTTTCTGGTGAACCACCGGAAGCCCCGCGAACTCGGTGTAGCCTCCGCCAATCACCACTCATGACTCGGCTCCCACGTACTCTCGGCCCGACCTTGGTTTTGAGGCTCAACCAAGAAACCGTCCATGACTTCATCTTGCCGTTCTTGCCAGCATGCGGCCCGCACTTGACTCCGCTGGCCACCGGGTCCCTCGAACCAAGCCTACTTGTCTTCTCCACACCTGGAGGCCTCACCAGCAATGACCTTTCGCGCTTGTTCTTCACCTGCACCAACACTAGTCAAGCCGCAACCAGCACCTGTAATACTTAGCCAAGAATCAGTCCACACCACGTTGTCAATCACTCATCACACCAGGAAGTGACCTACCATTAGTCCTCGAACCACACAGGCTCTCAGCGAGGCATGGAAGCGGAAGTCATTCCGGCCCAACTCCTGCAACAACCCTCGGGACTCAGGTTTGCGTATCAAGGCGTGAAAACATTCCATCACCAACACAAAGAGCATGGGGGGAGAGGGGATCCCCCTGCTGAAGGCCGCGACCATGGCAAATCCGCTCACCTGGGATGCCATTAAGCAAAATTCTAGTACTAGCAGTAGAGAGGAGGGTGGAGATCCAATTCGTCCACGTGCGAGGGCATCCGACCGCAGCGAGCACTACTAGAGAATCGAGCATTTGTCACTGGTCTGATTTTTCATTTGTACCGGGTATTTTTGCCACTAGGAGCCACCAACCGGTACAAATGTCCTCTCACATAGGCTCATCGGGGCCTGATCCAACCCACCCGGTACAAATGCCTCACATTTGTACCGCTTGGTGGCTCCGCCCGGTACAAATGTGAGACCGACACATTTATACCAGGGCTAGATTTCAACCGGTACAGATGTGTCCACATCTACTCCCCAGCGCCCGGTACATTTACTCCCCAGCGCCCCACCCCCTCACCTGCACTTTCCTTCTTTATCTCCTTTTCTGTCTCCTCCTCTCATTCCTTATCCTTTCTCCTCCTCTCTTCTTCTCTACTAACTCCTCTTCTTCTCCTCTTCCACGCAGGACCCTGACGGGCGGCGTGGAGGCCAGGTGCGGCGCCGAGGCTGGGCACGCGTGGTCCTCGGAGGTCGAGCGCGGGCGGGAGGCCGACGCAGAGCCCCCCGTGGCCGGCGCAGCTGGAGGCGAGCGGGAGGTTGGGTGCGCGTCCAGGCAGGGGATGGCGGGCACAGCCTCCCCGGCGGGCACGCGTCGAGGCAGGGGCTCGCGCTTGGCGGGTAGGCAGGCGAGCGGGGAGCCGGTGACCAGCGCAGGTCAAGTCTGGAATGGATTCATGTGTTCTTGAGATTCGATTTTCAGATATGTGAATCTTGTGTAGTTGTGTTTATGTTCTTGTGATTTTGTGAAGAGGATTTGTATATTGTGAATCATGATGAGATGAGAATCTTGTGATGAGATGAGATGTGAATCTTGTGTTTGTGTTGTTATTAGTGTGATTTTGTGATGAATCAGAGGAGATGAGGTGAGATGAGAAAAGAAAAGAAAAGAAAAGGAAAGGAAGATGAGAAAGAAAAGAAAAGGAAAGGAAGATGAGAGAAAAAAGAGGCGTACAGGGCAAATCACATTTGTACCGGGCCGAGACTCCACCCAGTACAAATGTGAGGCATTTGTATCGGGTATCTCGCCAGGTACAAATGCTCCACATCATTTGTACCGGAAGGTTTGTACCGATTCAATAACTGGTACAAATGAGGGTTACGAACCGGTAGAAATGAGCGTTATTCCAGTAGTGGAGGAGGTTCAAAAGAAAGACCCACCCAACCGAGTCGAACGCTTCAGCGAGGTCAATCTTAAACATAATCTTAGGCAGCTTTCGACTATAGAGCGACCTAGCTGTGCCTAGGAAAGTTATCACGAATAAGGCGACCTTTGATAAAAGCGCTTTGGTTCGGGGAGATGAGAGCAGAGAAGTGAGGGGCGAAGCGGTTAGCCGCGGCTTTGGAAAAAATCTTCCCAAAGCTATGGATAAGGCTGATCAGGCGATAGTCGGAGAGAGAGACTGGGTTGGGCTACTTTGGGATAAGAGTGAGAAGAGCACCATTTCAGATTGTTCTCAGAGGACAGGACACAATGACAGATTGATAAATGCCTACGCATTTGGACAATCTTGAATCTTAGGAATGACTTTTTTTTTTTTGCAATCGTTGCCCACCACAGAACAAGAGTTGATTCTTGCCTTACCACCCTCTTTAAAGTAAACTATCCTTCCTCAATACAGTGTTACTCACCACCAACCATAAACAATCTTCAATTTGAAAAAAAAATAGTTTAGTTATTTACATATATAAAGTTACTGCATTTGAATACTTTTCCGAGCCAAACAAAAAATATTGAAAAAGCTTCCATTCAAATTCAGTTTCCAGATTGATGTGACCTTAAACCCTAAACATTTAAAAGAAACTAGTAAACCTTGAACCAAAATGAAGAAACCCTGAAGATCAACAGACAAAAAGACTAGCACCAAACTCAAAGATAATATAATTGTGGTGTCACGGGCATGCTCATGCAGTCATGCTATATATGATTACTACCACCAAATTTTCCTTGATCAAGCTGTCAAATAAGTGTCTTCAACTTTTTCTCCATGCACTTGAAGCACCAACACTCGGTCCCTCACACGCAAAAGTTGCGCCCACTACTGCAAAAAAAATATAATTTTGGAAAATAATATCATCTTACTGAGTAATCAACCTTACCTTGACCAACACTAATTATCCTACCAACCACAATGGCTAACCAAACAACATTAATAACCTAACTCCAGGGAAATATATCCTCTTGCTTAACTTCGATATTGTCATATACAATTTTCAGGGGTGTGGATTTTATTAAATTTCATCTTCAAAGATATTGTAATTAAATCTGGTCAAGCAGATTCTTTATTCAGAACAAGAGAAGACAGTCACTCAACTGTTCAAAATTCTAATCAGGCCACTGAACATAATTTGGGCATCAATTAATACTCAATTATCAGGCAAGCATAAAAGAAAAATCAAATTATGAATCCTGGTCTCTAATCATGGATACATTGACAATTCCAATATGCAAGGTACTAACCCGACAGCACACTATTTGCTAATTTGACCTCCCAAACTGACAACAATCACTTTCAGTGACAATGGCTAAAACAGAACACCACAAGCATCATTTAATTTATGCAAGATGCCAACAACAGCTTGCTCAGTGCATGTTACAGTATTGATTATTCCGTCATCATTGGCACTTGCAACCTAATTGGCGCTAGCATGATCTGGAATGATAAAACGGACAACTTATGAAGATGACACAGCTAAAAAATCACACATACTTACTACTCCGTATGGCTTATGAAATTTTAACTTAATGGTTACAAGGTTAACTTTCAAAACACATGCTTTAGATTGGCCACAAAGGACATGACACAACATAGATCAATAAGTCGCAACCAATAACAAGTTGGGAGAAACATGCTGCATCAGATTGCATTCTTGCAGTTCCACATATTCATTTTATTTATCAAAGGTATCACTGTCCATATTGTTGTATCACTCACTGGAACGATATCTCTGAAGCTGAAATTTCATAGCAGTATATTAACAAATCACGACTGATGAGAGCCTAATACCAGGAGTGTAGAAGCTTGTGAATAGAAGCAAAATATATACTTCATCAAGATGTTGTGGCTTAACACCATCGATAAAAAAAATGTTCAATTCGAAAAAATAATTTAGTTTTCTAATAGAAGCTTATAAGGGTACTGCATTTGATTAGTTTTAAGAGCCCCCCCAAAAATATTTTACGAAAAGCTGCCATTCTAATTGAGCCTCCAGATTAATGTGTATCTAATGTCAGTTGAAGCATTTAAGAGAACTACAGTACACCTTGAACAAAAATGTAGAAACACTGAAACCAACAGAAAATTAGTCTGAGATTCTCAAGTTCACCAACCTGCGAATATGAATGACCCAAGTATTTTCTAAAGTCAACAGATCTGCTCAGAAAGCCTAAAACTATTGCTTGCCCAACCTTGTTAGGCAAAACTGAAATAAGGGAAAGGCACATGTGCAAGACAAATTCCTTTCCAAAGGCTGTACTCACTGCTTGTAGTTTATGATTCAAGATCAGGATGCATTTAATGTCAGACATATTTTGGATTTGTGAACCGTACTAGATTGCTTATCTAGTTTATAGGAAAGAGAATCAAACATAAAAGTACATGGTCCCAAGATGTTGTTTAATCATGAACTGGAAAATCCTTAAGCTGAAAAACTAAAATAAATTTCTGAGACATAATCATAATGATTTCTATGTGAATAACTATAAGTGACGAATACAAGCCACACTTTTCTTGCTTAAACTATCCACCATAAAACTGCTTCAAATTCTCTCCATGATCCATTCACTCTGCTGATTTCACTGTTTCATTCTCCTGTTTTCAAGTCTGAAGCCCAATATTTCAATTCAATGTTAATAAATTCTTCACTTTATCAAGAACTTCAAGTTTTTCTGATACAGATTGTATAGAGGTGAAATTAGATTAACATAAGCTACCACCTAAGAAACCTTGCAAATCATGTTCAAGATATCATACTTTTACCACTCACACAGATTCTTTGTTCAGAAAAAAGAAGACAGTCACTGATCAGTTCAAAATTTCAATGAAGCCACAGATTCTCCATTGGAGGTATTAATACCCATATTATTGTGTCATTCACTGGAATGACATCTCTCAAGTTGAAATTTCATAGAAGGCAAACTAAACATTAAAAAATTACGACTAATGAGATATATGAATGGGCATGAAGATAGTACCAGGAGTGTAGAAGCTTGTGAATGGAAAGATGGTGCGGAAATCCCCTCTCTTGCCGATCTTCCTGACCCTGCCGGACTTCAGTTCAACAGTGAAGATGCCGTCATTTGCACTTATGAAGACGGAACCAGCACCTTCCTCAAAGCCAACTACATTGAGGTTGGTCGAAGGGTCACCAATGGCAATGGGGATTATCATATCAAGCTCGATAACCCTGCTCTGCACCCATTGCCCAGCGACACCAGGGCCAATCCGCCGCCAAGACCGAAGGTGCAGGCTGTATTTCTCCACACCGGCAGCTCCCAGGCCGCCGTCCTCTGCCGTCACAAGGACCATGTTTCCTATATGCAGCGGCGGCGATTCCATCACCGACAGGACACGCTCAAACAAATCATACTTGAGGATTCTTTGGCCTTCCTCGAGGGTGAAATAGAGCGCGTCTCCGGCGAGCAGACTCCTCCCTATCACCTCACGGTTATCCAAGATGGCGCCAAGGTGAATTGAGACCTCGTCACTCCACTCGCCAGTCTCCGATGTGTACACGCTAGCACATGTGACACCATCCTCGTCGTCGCCATCCTCGTCGTTGATGTCGGTGCCCGCGAAGACGACGAGGTAGGGCCCCCCGCGGCACTTGTGGTGCTCGCAGCCGTCCGAGGCGCAGATCACCGCTGCAGTGACGAACCTGTAGTCATCGTCGTGCTGGTTGACAGGATGGGGAATTTCTTCATGGTCGCCGGCGATGGGGTCCCAGACGATGAGGGACATTTCCGAATAGCGGTGGAGCAGCACGCGGCCGTGGCGGCAGTCGAGGGTCTGCCATTTAGGATCCGGCTGGGGAATAGGGGAAGCCTCGGTGATGGGGACGAAGCGGGGGACGCTGCGGTCGTCGTGGAGGAAGCCGAGCACGGGAGGTGTTCGGTGGAAGGCGCTGTAGCGGTGGAGGAACCCGCGGTCGTTGAGGAGGCGGCGCCAGGGCTTGCAGGCGAGGGCGGCGCGGAAGAGGCACGCGGGATCGTCCGGGGGGAGGCGGAGGATGATCTCACCGATGAGGTCGTCGACCAGCGGCGGCGGCGGCGGCGGCATTTCGCTGCTCTCTGATCGGATCGGGGAGGTTGGGGAAAGCTTTGCGGGATTCTGCTCTGCCTCTGCTCGGTGAGGCCAAATTGTCACGTTTTTTTTTTTGAGAATTTCCAAATTGTCACGTGTGCTGGGCTCTGTTTCGAGTTGGGCTGGGGCAAAGCGTCTGGCTAAAAGCTGCAGGGCCAAATTGGACCAACCCAACTAGTGCCGAAGCCCAAAGCGTCTGAACACATTGACAACGTAGCAGCTGCAATTTGTCATGGCAAAACAGGCCTGCAAATCTGCAATCTATCCACGGCAAAAAAAAAGTCCATCTATTCAAAATTCTCTTCAGCTGCAAAAGTCCATTTATTTCTTTTCCAAGGGTATGATATTTGGCTTACATATAGGGATGCAAGTTGTAAATGTAATGGGTATTGAGTCGATCAAAAAATTGATAAAATGAACTAGGATGACATTCCACATAATCAATTTCGGAGAGGAAATGAATTAGAGTATTTAATCAACTGACCCAAAAAACCCCATTTAGGTACCCACTTGCATCCCTACTTATACAGCCAAACTATTGCATGGGCTTCCTTGTTTAGATCACATTGGAACAAATCCAGAGTCATTTATCTGGAAAGAAAAGGCAAGTGTCGTCCAACTTTAAAAGGTTATGCCAAGCATGAGCACATAGCTCAAAGATCACAACAAAGTTTTTCAAGCAGGGACACAATTGGTAAAGAAGAATTACATCTTAAGCAGACATCTTAATATCACATAGAAACTTAACATGTGAGATGTCCTTAACTTATGACCCAATTTGGCATTCGATTGATGCTAGGAAGTTCTCATGTTTTGCTTCACCAGGGAAACATTTGCACACAAACTGAAAATCATAACAACATAACTTCGATCATTTTATTCAGATATGCCTTCTAGGTGTACGAATTAAATCAAACTGTCACTTAGGTAAACCATGCAAATCATGCATCCTCGAGGTACGGTATTTAAAACCACCCACACTTATTCTTTGTTCAGAAAAAAAAGAGAAGATAGTCACACATTTGTTCTAAATTCCAAGTTGGCCACATCACATGTATTGAACATTAGCAATACTAAAAAGTAACAGCCTGCAGTAATGGATTCAGACAAGTATAGAAGTAAATCAGAATTATGGATCTTTGTCAGTATGGATTCTTGGTCTTCATCAAGATGAAACATACTTACCACGACTGTATATTCTTTCCTAACTTGATCTCCCAAAGAAGAGCAGGCACATTCAGTGACATGACTGAAACAGAACACCCATTGCCACTTGTGTTCTGCACTAGCACAAATATGAAATTATGGGAAGGGAAAAACAAATATAATCAATATAGCTCAAAAAACACACAGACACAATATTTCTAGCTACAGGATTTTTTTACAATATATGGACGACAGTCTTCATCTTAGCAAAAACCTTTAACAAGTCATGAGCAGCAAGCTACATTAGAGATTGCATTGTTTTTACAATTCCAGATGTTAATTTTGCTATCCATGTTATCATGCGACTCAATGGGATAATATATCTGAGCTTAAATATTACAACAGACTTAATAAATATTGACACAAATCACAACTGATTAACTTAGTAAACAAACATATGCGAATGAGGTTAGTACCGGAAGTATAGAAGCTCATGAAAGGATAGATGGCGCCCAAATCGCCTCTCTTGTACATCTTCCTGACACCACTGGACTTCAGGTCAACAGTAAAGATGCCTTCATCTGATCATGTAAAAATTGGAACCAATGCCTTCTACAAATCCAACAACATACATCGCAGTCGAGGAGTCACCAATATAATGTCAATGGAGAACATGGTACTTATCAAGCTGGATTGCCCTACCTTGTACCCATTTCCTGATGCTGTCACGATCAGTCTGCCACTACCACAGGTGCAAGATGTAAATAGCAGGTACTGACATCCTCTGCCATGGCCACAGGTTGGTTCATACAGGGGCAACATGTGGATAACTGATACGACACCCACAATAAACTCGTACTTGAGGATTTTTTCTGTCGAACTTCTATGTTCAGGAAATCTACCCAAGCAAACTTTTTTGTTCAGAAAAAGGGAATACAATTATACAATCACACATTAAAAAAATTCAAGTAGGCCACTTGACCTTATTAAAGTATCAAACAAGCATATGAGTAAAACTTAACTGGTAATAACATCCCACAACAACACTGGATTCATGTGCAACATATTAAGAAGAAACATACTAATTAAACAGACTTGAACAGAACATGACAACAGTCATGTTCAGTGACCATGACTTAAACAGAACACTTCAACCATCATCTCTAGTTGATGCCAACAGTACCACTCTGAATTTATTGAATCGATCCATCTGTACTCATTGGTTCTTGCAATTTGGCACCACAACATGATTATCTGAAAATGTACAGTGGAAAATGATTACAAACTTCCTACAGCTCAAATCACGTGTATACATCAGAAATTTTGATAGTTAGTACAATATTTTAGTTTTCATAAATAATGTGCTTTAGACGGATCAGAAAGGCAGAATACAATAGGAGATCAATTAGTGCCTACACATACAAAGAATCACGCCTCCTTAACAAGTTAGGAGCAACGTGAGCCTCAGATGTTATGAGTTCCAGACATTAATATTTTGTTGTTGAATGATTTATTTAGTCTAGTGTCACTTACTAAAATGATATGAGACTGAACTATTACAATAGTGAAGCATAAACTATTTGATTTCCTAATATTTTTCCTAATATTAATCAAATTAGCATATTTCCTCCTTTAGAAAGAAAGCCTTTTCCTTTTTAGCAAATTTTTTCTATTTCTACCTGCTCAAGGTATTTGTCATTCTAGTACAACTGTTGCAGTAGATTGACAACAGACTCATGTATAGAGAACTAGATTAACTTAGCTACCTGCCTAATTTATTATAGAAATGATGAAATATTGATACATTATGGAATCACAACATATATAGTAAACATATATTCACACAAAAAAAGTAATAATATAGACATGGGCATGATTAGTACCAGAGAGGATTGTAGAAGCTCTCATAGGGAAAGATGTCCTCAAAATCCCTTCTCTCATGTAACTTGCGAACCTTTCCAGACTTTGTTTCAGCAATGAAGATGCCAGCATGGCCACTTATGAAGACAACACTAGCACTTTCTGCATAGCTAACCACACGAAGTTTGCTCGAGGGGTCACCAATGGTTATGGAGATCATGGTATCAAGCTCAATAACTCTACCTGGCACCCATTCTGCAACATATCCATCAATATCCTGTAGCCACCACAGCCGGAGGTAGTAGCCATCTAATCCGGCAATTCCCAGCCTACCGTCTTCCGCAGCCACAAGGACCATGTTCTCCTTATACAACTGTGGAAGGGTGATCACGGATAGGACATGCTTCCCCATGTCATATTTGAGGACGCTTTGGCCATACACATGGGGGAAATATACTACATCTCCCATGACTAGACTACGCTGCACAATGCTAAAAGGATTCAAGACGGGCTCGATGTGAATCGAGACCGGCACGCTCCACATGCCAGTCTTTGATGAGTACACTGCTACCCATGAGACATCATTGTCATCGATGTCGGTTGCCTTTAAGACAAGGTGGAAGGCACCACCACTGCATTTGAGGTGGTTGCAACCATCCACAGCGCATAGCACTGCTGCGTTGAAGCCTTCGTATGGGTAATCAGGCATGGGTACATGCTTACAATCGCCGGTGATAGGGTCGCAGACAATCAAGATTGATGGCTCGGCATCGTAGATGAGCACGCGGCCATGGCGGCAATCGAGGGCCCAGGAGTAGTTGTCATCATCTAGCAAAGGCAAGGAGATGGGGTGTGTTGCCATGATGTGGACGAACTTGGGAATGTGGCTGTCATCATCGTAGTTGTACTGATTGTGGACAAATCCGAGCAGCGGGGGTGCGCGGTGGAAGGCACAATAGCTGCTGAAGAAGGTAGGGTTGGAGAGAAGGCGGCGCCAGGACTTACAAACGATGGAGGCACGAACGAGGCTCGCTGGGTTGTCCGGCGGGAGGCGGAGAAGGATCTCATCGCTGATGAGATCATCTGTGAGTGCCAGCGGCGGTGGGAGTAGCGGTGGCGGGCATGGTGGCGGCGGCGGCATCTCTCTACTCTCCTCTATGGATCTGGAATGGGGAAAACTGCGCTCCACCTCTCCTTTATTTGGAAAGAAGAATATTCTTTTCTGCCTGGAGAATATTCTCTTATGTGGGCCAAAGCGTGCGGGAGTGGAAGAAGTCATCTGGGGGGTCTTGGAGCTGGCAAGCATTTAATTTTGTAGCACAAAATTTCTAAATCCTGATTATGGATTTTTTTTATTATTTGGGTGAAAGGAGGTAAATTCAATTATTTATTGCCTTTGTTTCCTGATTTCATGGAAAAATGATGATGATTTCAATTATCACAAAAGCAGCTGAAAATCTTTGGAGAGAGATGAGTGTAGTGGCTCGACAGACCAGAGTCTCAACCTGTGTCCAAGCCGAGGATGGCAACATGACAGCAATACAATTCAAAAAGTACCATGGAGCAAGTTTGTAGCCCAACGTACTTGTAGCTTTTTTTTTAGAAAACGCTAGGGAAGTGCCAACAATGCAATATTCACCACAACAAAACATTATGCAATCTAAGAACTATTAAAGTTAGCTAATGATATGCCAGTGTGATTCAAATTGTTCATTTAGCAAGTTAAACATTTAAAATTTAGGCTAGCAAAACATGAGGTGAGTGGTATTTCTGACCATGTCACTACTCCCCAGTGGAAATTTTACTTATTATTGTATGGCTTGATATTTCCTAAAATTGAATGCTATTGTGCCATGCAAGGCTAGCATTTTACAAATATTTTTCAGGTCCATGTATTAGTATACACCTGAAAGGAAATGTTGACGTACACTTGGCTTCAGGCAACTTTAAGGAATTCGAGTTTTATTCAATTCCAAATACATACATGTTCAAAAAGGCTGAAAATAGTATTGTGGCAAACTTGTGTTAGGAATAAAATTAAAATGATTACTTTAATTTCAAGATCAAGAGGTATAATTTAGTTCCAAGTCTTTGTCAAGCAAGATTTCAAAAATGTAGGCAAACACCTCATTATCTTTGTCCCAGCACTATAGTGCAGTGGACCTGCTCCACGGTGGAGTTCGTGGAGTGGAGAAGATTTTTGTAGAGTGGTGTGCTCCAAACAGGAAGTCGCTTTGTCGAAAGGCATACAATAAGTGATCATGACCTCGCCAAAAACAATTTGCTCCATCCAGAGAAATCCATCATTTGGATCTGGGATAGCAACTGTGTCCCTAAAATCAAATTTTTTGCTTGGTTGCTCCTTAATGACAGGTTAAACACTAGAAATATCTTAAGGAGAAGAAATAAATTTTTTGAGGAAGGGTATAATTGTGCCTTGTGCCACATGAATGTGGAAGAAACTATGGAGCATCTGTTCTTCTATTGCCCCTCGGCGACCACTAGATGGCTTGCTCTTGGCATCTCCTGGAATGAGCATTATAATGTTTTTCATAAGCTTTACTCCGCAAAGCTTCATTTCTCTATGCCTTTTTTCATGGAGGTTTTTATGGTTGGCTCCTGGATTCTTTGGAAAGAGAGAAATGATTTTGTCTTCAACCATGGACCCCCTAATGTGGCATCTTGGAAAGCTTCTTTCAGAGCTGAAGTACTTGATCATCTGGTCAGATTCAAGATTGTGCTGCATCGCCCTATTGTTGCTTGGCTGAATTCTATTTAGTCCCTCTTGTTGCCCCTCCAGGTGCTATTGTACAGTCTTCTCCTTTTCTTTTAGTGCTCCTGTTCCCCTAACCCCTAGTTAGGTTCTGTAAGACTTCTTTTATCTCTTTGCAATATATTTTCGTTGCCGGGGGGCTTTGCCCCACGGTGTTTGCTAAAAAAAAACAATTTGCTTCCGAGCATCAGTTTGGCAAGATGCCAATTGCAAACACCAGCACAATCTTGAATTACGAGGAAGGGACACACTGATTTTCTTTATCTTTACCAAACTACCAATACATGGGCATTGAACAAGTTCTATGCAATGTCCTTGTCAGCAGAATGAGGGTCCAACATCCAAGGATCATTGCAAGAACATTAAGAACAAGAGATGATAATTGTTAATCTTAATGCAATTCAGCACAAGTCTCCAAGATGCAGAGTTTGGACTAATGAATACTTGGTTGTGAAAAACTTACAATTCATTTGCACCATTGGCATACCTCTCAAATCTCGGGTTCTCATGAAAGATGATACACATGACTTGGTAGCATGAGCCATCCATTTGGGAAATAAGGATTGGCTCACCTGCAGCTTCATTTGTTCCTCTTTGAGGGTTTGCTGCTTACATCTTAACAGAGTGTTGTCACACTCTTCAGCAGCACACTTAAGTTTCCTCTGCCCTTGTAACAGTGGTGTATTGGTGATCTGCCATCTATCAGTTACTTGCTTGGAGCACTGCCTCCATCTTGATGTATGCCAATGTTTTCATATCCTTGCATATTCTCTTCATATCCTTGCGTGTAAGATATGACATGATTCTATTACTGATCTATTTACTTTCTAATCAACGATGACATAACTCACCATGTTTGCTTTGATTGCCCAACAATTTGATCCACACAAAATATGCATAGGAAAAAAGAGATTGACATGCATGAGGTGAATGAAGCTCTCTCCTTACAGTTTAAGATTTAGCTGGAATGCAAGATCATGCTCAATAGCAATTATATATGGATAGCTTTACATATAATGTAACTAGATGTCATGCAATTAAATAGGAGCTACGATCTGGGGAGGCCAATGAGAGTCAATGTAAAAATGAGGATAGAGCATGAAAATGAGATTTCATTGACAAAAGCAGTGGCAGACCTCCTTTCTTCAGATTTCATATGGAATAGCTTATTTTACATGATTTTCTTAGCACACCCTCCTCTGTAGTTTCCTATTGTCATCAAACTCCACCACAAAAGAGAAATGAGACTTTATTTCACTATCCAATTATATGATAAGTAGTAAAGGAGGACCTGACTAACTGGGCTCAATAAGTTCAGATAAATTTTAGTAAATGACATATTGAAGCTGATTTTTATTGATACATGTTAAATACTGCTATTAACTACTCAGATTACAAAAATGAAAGTCACGGTAAGTACCCAGAAGTTCATGGAACAAGAAAGGTGGCAACTACACTCATACTTGTGCCTGATTAACAGTGCAAGTGGCATTTGAAATTGGCAACAGTGAATCAATGACAAACAGTATCACACAAGCATTTATATTATGCTTCTCTTCCATCTAAAAAATTCCCTTCAATTATCGTTGCATCTGGGTTCACTTGTACTAATTTGTATGGAACCTGTGGATACAACAACATAGCAATTGATCATGGTGTGAAGGAAGCCAGACTAAGATATTTCTCTTCAGAAATAAATAAAGTTGACAGCAACTCAAAAAGCAAAACTAAGCAAAACAATAATGGGATGTAGTTGAATATTGGGGAAAGTAAAGAACCAACAACATGTATATACGTTGGTGTCAGGTTGATGTCGATGAATTTAATATTTGACAAACTGAAGAGGGTTTTATTCAGACTTGACAGCTACTGTTGGTTGACTAATAGATTAAGAAAATGACAATTGCAACAAATACCCAAAAACTCATGGGAAAGGATAAGCGGAAAATATGCACATATATATTGTGCATAATTAATGATATATTACTCCCTCCAATCACAAATATAAGTAGGTTTAGGTTTTTCCTAATGACAACTGCAACATAAGATTGATGCTACAAGATTCATAATGAAAACTAAGTTCACAATATTTTTTTTACTTTTTAATGTGTGCGTCCATATCCTAAATAGTTTAGGGTGTGTTTGGCACAGCTGTGGCGGTGGCCAGGTGGCTGTGGCAGCTCCAGCTGTGGCTGTGCTGGTGGGGCAGAATCTGAAACCGTTGTAGGAAAACGTTTGGCAAAGCAGCTTCTCCTGACTGTGTAAGGTGGATAAAAAGGTGAAATGTCCATAATACTCTTTCTTTTCTTTTTCTTTTTTTCTTTTTCTATTTCCTTTTTCTATTTTCCTTCCCTTTATTTTTTCTTCTCTTTTTATTTTTTTCCTCTTTTCTTCTCCTATCCACTTATCGGTTGCCTTATCCCAATCTAGTGACGTCTGCTTCATCCGCTTCGCAGCCTCCAGGCCTCCAGCGCTGCCTGCCCCATCCGTGCGCCACCGCCCTTCCCCTGTGTCAATCTCCTCCCCTAGGCCTGAGCCCACTACCATAAGGCCTCGCCGTCCTCCCCTAGCCTCGGGCTCTATTTTCCCGCCGTCGGCCGACGCCTCCACCCCTTTGCCGCCGTCGAGCTCCTCCACGCCGCCACGGACTCGCCGCACCGCCATCTTCCCCATCCTCATCTATGTCGTCGTCTTCCTTGCCTCTTCCCCACCGGCCACCTCCAGCCGCGCGGCCGCCTGTGGGCCCCTCCCCGAGGGCAAAGGAAGGAAAAGGGAGGGTGGAGCTGCGAGGGGAGGGGGTGACGTTTTCCAGCTCCGCCTCCCCTAAATCGCTCCTCTCGAGCTGCTCCCGGAGCTGTTCGCGCGAAACAACTCCCAACTCCCAGAGCTGCTCGCGGAGCTGTGACAAAGGCACCCTTATATTTATGATTCGAGCGAGACGAGTACAATTTTTAGCTGGCAACCGTGACAAATATTACCCAGCATCATCCTTTTTTCTATCACAAAGAAATCCCTCCATTTATTTCTGCATCTGTTTTGTTTGTAGTTTTGTACTAATTCGCTATTTGGACTTTGGATTCAGAGGCTGCTATAGAAAACATTGCAACTGGTCATGAGTGGTACTGAATAAACCTGACAGCGACTTGATAAGAGTCGAACTGTGTGGGAACGGAAAGAATTCAATCAACCACATGGAGACATGATGCCGTCCGGCGGCGATGGATTTGTACCCTTTCTCCCGCCAATTATGAACGGCCCTGTAAGCTTCTACTGTGATACGAAAAAATGGGCCTGACGGGCCAATTATGAGAAAGAAAAAAGATATTAAAGACGAATTTGGGAGGTGATGAAGGCTGACGTTGATGTATACTTTGATCATAGGCATGATGCAATTCTGAGTTAGACAAGTTAAATCACGTTTCATCGATGATAGATGGCTGCGCTATTCATCAGAACAAACGATAGGATTCAGAGTAGGGGTGACTACAATGTACTGGCCAACTTTACTAGTAAAAATGCTCTGGTAAAAATTTGAAGCTTATCTCCACCTCCACAAGAATCGCTGGACAACTTCAAATTAAATATATGGAGAATTTTCATTCTCCTGATCCATCTTATAAACATGACAATAGAACACACACAATGACTACAATCTTCCAAATATTACACAAATAAATATAGGCTATATGTATATTTATCATGGTACAAATACAATGGTTTTGATAAAATTAGCGGACCCATTGTCTCACTGCCATGTGGCGTGGGGCCACTGACCGACGACGTTACTTTCTACGCATCTGTTGCTTGCATCTTCTGAAAACTTGATGCAGAGTATCCAGGCCAAGTTGTGTGTTGCCATTAGTGAACCTTGTAGCTTGTCAGATCCACGCACAACCCATAACTTCAGCAGGTCAGCAGATATTTGCTTCCATCGCATCATGTCTTGCTGCAGAGTAGCAGTTTGGTCCTGAGCACGTCTTGCGGCTTCACTCTTAACCATAGCGGCCGATTGGATTTTTATGCTTGCCTTCTCCAAACAAATGTGCGCAGTGCCATGCCTAGACTTCAAAGACAATTGGTACAACTCGGATTCAGAATTCTGATGAAGGTAATCTACGGCCTTTGGCAATAACTTCTCACCCAAGTCCTGTAGATGTGCATTGGCGTGCATGATTCCTTGTTCCTCTCCATCAATTACCTCCAAAGCGTAGCTATCGGCTGCAGGGTCTATATCCTCTGAAGATTCATGGGGCATGACCAAAACTCCTATCTTTAGAGTAGGAATATCTGAATTCTGAGAAATACCACTTCCTCCATATACTGAAGTTAAATTCACATTGTTTGAGCCCTGATCAGACAGCGGGACATGCCACTTCAGAAGCACGTTGATAACCTCTTCTGGAAATATATTTGACAACAGCCATGATGATGATGATGCCGTTGTGTTGCTGGAGCTAGAAGAAGATATCCGATGATGACCATGCTCATTGCAACAGAGTGGATTTGGACGGTGCCATATTGTCAGAGTGTTGTGGACATTGGCCCAAAACTTGCTTTCGCCGTAAGGAGAGTCCCAGGTAAAATCTTGGATAGGCAGTTGAATGAGCCCTCTCCTGATACCTTCAGCTGCAAACTTGAAGTGGGGTGCAACTGGCTGCACGCACTTGATCATGACATCAAATATGTCAGTGCTTTCAGAGAGACGCAGCATGCATGCTAAGTAGAAACCTTTTGTAGGCTCCTTGAAGTCTTGGCAAGCAAAACCTACCATTGCCTCTACACCACGCTCTGCAGAGCTTACAGGTCGTATGCTCAGGTAGAAAAGCTTGTCTCCCTGAAATGCTTGGTACCTTACAGACTTTCCTGTGAAAAGGTGTCTGATGAGAGGGTTGAAGAAGGTGTACCTCATTGGTCTTCCACCACACGTACTCGACAGTCTTTAGAAATTCATTCGCACCATTTGCGTACCTCTCGAATCTTCGGACATTTGCAGAGCTGCTGCTTGACTCATCATTAAATCCAATGAAAGACGATATCAACGACCTGGTAGCATGGGCAATCCGTTTGGGAAATGAGGACTGGCTCACTCGCAGCCTGGTCTCTTCATCCTCTAGGGCACGCTGCTTGCACTTTACCAGAGTGTCGTCACATTCCTGAGCAGCGCGCTTAAGTTTGCTCCGCCACCGTAGCAGTGGCACCTCAGTGGTTTGCCATCTATCGGATACTTGGAGCACAGCCTCCATCTTGATGTGCGCCATCTCCAACTTTCTATGTTTTCTTTTTCCTTAAACTTCTCTTCATCCTTGCCAGTAACACTTGACATGATTCTATTCACTGTCTCCCCAACAATGGCAGAACTCACCATCTCTGCCATGACTACTGCTCATCAACAATTTAATCCACGGAAAATCTGCACAGGGAAGAACTTAGTTAACATGCATGAGCAAAAGAGGGGAAGAGTGTATGTGTAGCTAGAAGTATTAGTGAAGTACTCGCTCTTTGTTGTTGCCGTTACGACACAGGCGAAGATTTAGTTGGTGTGCAGGATCATACTCATCAGGAATGATAAAACTATCATTATATAAGTAGATGCCTTGCAATCAATGAGAAGGTAGGATGAGAGTCAATGGAAAGTGAGGAGAGCACGGAAGTTAGATGGCTTTTGTTGACAAAAGTAGTGGCAGAGATCCCACTTTCTAAAGGTTTATGAAGAAATAGGTTATTTGATAATAAAAAATTGTCAAGGAGAGCGTAATTTTCTTAGCTTTACAAATATATGTTTGTCCCAACCCAAAACTCAAAGTTGAATTTACTAGTGTATCACATAATAAGAACTAATAAACAAGGACCTGACTTATGTTCAGCACCCTTTGACCATTAATTTTGACATTCTAGATAGGATTTTTATTTTATTTTATTGAGACTTGAGAGCTACTGCAATTGACTTTCAGATTCAGATGAACAAAAAAGAGTTGCAGAAGATACAGAAAACCATATTTGTGCATAGTAAACGATCCACGCAGCATTTGGAGATGGTGATGGTGATAGATTATCCTGTCCATCTGTGATCTTTCCAAGTCAAAGAAATCCCTTCAATTATTGTTGCATCTTATCTGTCTTGTACTAATTTGCTGTATGCATTCAGTGATTGCTACAGATACACAACATTACAAACGGTCATTATCTGAAGGATGCTGCTGCTGATATTTCTCTTTCAGTAATAAGTAAACTTGACAGAGACCCCCCAGACCCTCACAAAAAAAAATGCAGTTGAACAGTAGGGAAGAACAGAACCAACCAAGCGAATGAAAACATGTTGCTCTTCGCCGGGCGCTGCCGCCGGATCTGGATTTCTGTGCTGTCGGAGAAGGCGGTAGCTGTGCCGTGAAGCTTTGATGTCGATGGATGAGGCTGGATCAGCGAGTGACGTACTCACTCTTTGTCGTTGCTGTTGCTACGCAGGTGAAGATTTAGTTGGTGTGCAGGATCATGCTCATCAGCAATGATAAAACTATCATTATATAAGTAGATGCCTTCCAATCAATCCGGAGGCTTGCATTGATGTGAAAACTGATAAGAAGGTAGATTAGAGTCAATGCAAAATGAGGACAGCATGGAAGTTAGATGGCTTTCATTGACAAAACTAGTGGCAGAGGGTCCCAGTTTCTAAAGATTTCTGAAGAAATAGCATATTTTACATTAAAATTTGTCAAGGAGAGCATAATTTCCTTAGCTTTACAAATATATATTTGTCGTCAAGCGCTAACACAAAACTGAAAGTTGACTTTACTAGTGTATCACATAATAAGTACTAATAAACAAGGACCTGACTTATTGGGCTTCGTTCAGCACACTTTGACTATTTGACACTCTAGATATGATTTTTTATTGAGACTTGAGAGCTACTGCAACTGACTCTCATATTCAGATTAATAAAAGAGAGTTGCAGAAGATACAGAAAACCATACTTGTGCATAGTAAAGGATCGATACAGCATTTGGAGATGATTCTCGCTATGCTGTAGAGTATGTAATTTGGTAGCTCATGAGTTAGCCAAGCCCCATCATGCGAGCAGTGATACCTTGAGTCTGATTGTAACCATACTCATGATAAAAAAATAAAACATTTGGAGATGGTGATGGTGACAGATTATCCTGTCCATCTGTGATCTTACCAAGTCAAAGAAATCCCTTCAATTATTGTTGAATCTAATCACTCTTGTACCAATTTGCTGTATGCATTCAGTGATTGCTACAGATAGACTGATAGGCACATCATTACAAACGATCATTATGTGAAGGCAGCTGCTCCTACCCGCAAAAAAAAGAAGAAGAAGAAGGCAGCTGCTCCTGACATTTCCCTTTCCATAATAAGTAAGCTTGACAGAGACCAAACCAAAACTAAAAAAAGGAATGCAGTTGAACAGTATGGAAAGGAAAGAACCAACTGACCAAATGCAGACATATTGCTCCCCGCCGGGCGCCGGATCTGGATTTCTGTGCTGTCGACGGAGTGCTCCTCTGTTCGAGCGAGGATGTGCTCCTCAGTTCGAGCTGCGGCTAGGCTCCCAAAGGAGCATGGGCGGTGAACTCGTGATCAACCTCTGCAACGAACTCGTGTATGGCGGCGGCGGCGGCGGCCACCGAGCGAGGCCGGTAACGATGGCGAGAAATGATCTCGGGCCTGTCCCCTTGCAGATCCACGGAAGCCCATGTTAAATACCAAAGCCCATTGGGAGAAGTGGTAAAAGCCCATTATCAAGTCCAAATAGCAAAGGCCCAATAACTCTCGCCACGGTTGGTTGAGCCAGCCGTGTGTGTGTGCCCCCGGAACCATTGTGGCCGCCAAGCGCCGCCGCCGTCTCCGCCTACACCTCCGGCGGTCCGGCCACCGCGCGGCTCTAGCGCCACAAGCCTGTCTCGTCTCCGACAAGCCCGAGGCGGCGGAAGGGGTGGTTGTTGTCGCTCAAGCAGCGAAAACAGGGGTGATGAATGGCTTTTAGTCAGAGTCGATCCTGATTGTTTCTGTACAGATAGATGGCATGCACTTCTCATTTTATTCATCGATTAGCAATACAATAATTTCAGTTACTGTTTGTTTCTTTACATTTTTTTATCTTATTTCCAGTACTGATGATGCTGTGAGCCTGTGACTGTTGCTGTTGCTCCTTAACTAAATAAGCAAGTTGTACCATGAGGAAATCAAAGATTCTAGCAGTCTGTAGTTGAGGACTCTCATGGCAGGGTACAAGCATTCGAAAATTAGTAAAAGACTCTGATCTTTCCCTTTCTGTAGCAAATCAATAAACGTGATGGTCAATGGTTCTCTCATGGCAGGGTACAGGCATGCATGCCAACTTGTCCAGTGATTGTGAGGGCGAGAGATAGCGGTGGTGGCCACTACCGGAAACACAGCCTGTGCCGTGAGCACTACTCTGTGCCGAGAGCCAGAAGACAGGCTCACGGCACAGGGCTGCTTTGCCGAGAGTTCTGGCAGCCACTCTCGGCACAAAATGAACCCACGGTACAGATCCCCTGTGCCGAGAGGAATCGTAGCAGGCTCTCGGCACAGACACAGGCTCACGGCACAGAGGCTCTATGGCGAGAGCCAAAGGAGCAGGCTCTCGGCACACCTGGTGGCTCACGGCACAACTGGACGGCCGTGACGGCCGTTGGCCCGTTCGTCAAATGTGCCGAGAGCGGAGCCACAGGCTCTCGGCAAAGGATTCTTGGCCGATTGCTTTTCCAAAGCTCTCGGCAAAGAATTAAAAAAAAAATCAATTTCAGACATCCAAACTTTTTGCTTCATCAACATACACCCATACAAAGCATATGCTCAAATTTCACATAAATATAGATATGTATGTTGTATTTAACAATTTTATTTCATTCTAGGTAATTTTATCGTATATGTCCGATATGAACTGGAAGTGCATGAAATCATAAAGTAAAGTTAGTGAAAAAATGATATTCATGTTCATGAGACATCTCTAAGACCGTTTACATGAAATGACGCTAAATTTTCGACATTTGACTCTCTCATCACGATGAATATCGTGATGTAGAACAATTTAAAAATTGTTTAAAATTCAAATAATGTTTGAAAATCACGACTTTTGTCAAGCACTCATGATATCATATGAGGAAGTTGAGAAAAAAAATTGACAACATTTTGAACATCTGGACACATACGTTGTTTAGAAACTCGAACATCTCACGGGGAGTTTCAAGGAATTTAAACTAATGTCACTAGGTTTGGAGTCTAAAGGAAATTCAAAATTGACTTTGAGTACAAGAACATTTTTATAAGTAATATACATCATCACTGGTGACATATTGAATTTTGGAAAATTTCCATGACTGTTTGCTATTATTTAAATTATTTTGACTAAATAATACTTCTATGCCGAGAGCATTGCTCTTGGCAAAGAGACGGTGTACCGAGAGTTTTTGTCCTGTGCCGAGTGCATAGAAGTAGCTCTCGGCAAAGAAGTCAAAAAAAAATGCATTTCCAGCTTTCCAAACTCTTTCCTGGATCAACATACATTCATACAAAGCATATGTTCAATTTTCACATAAATATAGATATGTATGTTGTATTTAACAATTTTATTTCATTCTAGGTAATTTTATCGTATATGTCCGATATGAACTGGAAGTGCATGAAATCATAAAGTAAAGTTAGTGAAAAAATAATATTCATGTTCATGAGACATCTCTAAGACCGTTTACATGAAATGGCGCTAAATTTTCGACATTTGACTCTCTCATCACGATGAAGATCGTGAGGTAGAACAATTTAAAAATTGTATAAAATTCAAATAAAGTGTGAAAATCACGACTTTTGTCAAGCACTCATGATATCATATGAGGAAGTTGAGAAAAAAAATTGGCAACATTTTGAACACCTGGACACATACGTTGTTTAGAAACTTGAACATCTCACGGGGAGTTTTCTAGGAATTTAAACTAATGTCACTAGGTTTGGAGTCTAAGAGAAATTCAAAATTGACTTTGAGGACAAGAATATTTTTATAAGTAATATACATAATCACTAGTGACATATTGAATTTTGGAAAATTTTCGTGGCTGTTTGCTATTTTTTAAATTATTATTCTGGCTCTCGGCAAAGACGCTGCAGGTGGGCCCGCCGTGGTGCTGTGCCAAGAGCTGGCCCCGCTCGCTCTCGGCATAGATGGGAGCACGTGCCTGGCGGGCGGTATATTCTGGAACCCGACGCGGGCTGCAGGTGGGCCCGCCCTACCTCTTTGCCGAGAGCCAGATCTACTGCTCTCGGCACAGGCTCTGCCGAGAGCCGTAGATCTGGCTCTCGGCAAAGAGGTAGGGCGGGGCCCATTTGGCAGTGTCGTCGTCTCCACTACACTCATCACCCACACACAGACACAACACACACAACACTTCGCACACACGCTCAACCACCGTCCGCCGGCCCCGGGTCGCCGCGCCGCTCCCCGCCCGCCTCGCCGCTCCCCGCCCGCCTCGCCACTCCGGCTTGCCGCTCCGCCCGCCGCGCCCCGCCCGCCCCGGCTCGCCGCGCCCTGCCCGCCTCGGCGTGCCCCTCCGGCCGTCTTCCTCCCCTCTGCCGCCGTGCCGTCGTCCTCCCGCCGCTACCGGGCCGTCGTCCTCCCCGCCGCCGGGCCGTCGTCCTCCCCGCCACCGCCGGGCCGTCGTCCTCCCCGCCGCCGCCGGGTCGTCGTCGTCCTCCTCCCCCTGGCCTGCGCCCCCTCGCGGCCGTAGCCGTGGGGGAGGCCGGCCCTGCTACGGCCTCCTCCTGCTCGTCCGTCGGATGACGGCTGTTAGGAGGGCGACGAGGTCCCCGTCTGAGACACCCACCTCGTCGTCTAGATCCAGGCCTCGCAAAGGTGCACCCACTCCGGTGCCGTCGTTGTCGGATGAGGAGGATGGGGAGGATGAGGTGCAGCAGGAGAGTGATGAGGGGGAGGAGGCGCATCAGGATGAGGGGGAGGCCCATCAGGATGAGGAGGAGGCGCATGAGGCTGAGGAGGAGGATGAGGAGCTAGGGTGCGGGGCAGGGGCTGTGCCGAAGGTCTATATCCGAGGCCCCGCTCGGCTTCCGGATCGACCCATACCGCTTGCGAACCGACCGGTTATTAAACCAGAGGGACTACGGTAACTTATCACAACCTTTTCTTTCGTTCTGTTCAAACTCACGATTGAAACTAATAATTTGTGTGAAATCATTTTGGCAGGGGGTGGGAGGTCGTGACTCCAGGTTCTCATAATCATCTTCCCAATGGCATCTTGGGCGTTTTGTGCAGGCAGCACTACCCCGGGTTCGTGACAGTTGGGGAGGGAGAAGACGCTCGAGAGGTGCTGGTGACGACGTTTGACCACTACACCCTCATGATCGATTTGGCTGATCCGACACAGAGGACGTTCCAGAACAAGGCCCGTCGGGTGGTTGGCGAGTTTTGGGTGAGTCTTCCTTGCAATAAATTGTATTTCTCAGTAAATCGAATTAATTGGATATTCCTCAAGTATTAACATTGCTTCTACATGCAGGATTTCTACAGATGCCTTGAGGGATATGAGGATGCAGCGGCTGAGTGTGCGATGTTTACGTGTCGGAAGCTTGTGACAGATATGATTTACGAGTCACGTATCTCGCAAAATGTTGCCTACAAGGCTAAGTATGGTGAGAAAGTTAATAAAAGGGACGTCCGAAACCTGCGCCTCACTCCAGAACAATACATGGAGGTAAATGCAGAAAATTACTATTATTCATTCTTCTCAGATTAAATATGTCCAACTTGATGTTCTTGTATGGTATGCACTTGATGATGTGCAGGTGCCTCCGTGGTGGCTCGTCGAGATGCCTCGGGCTTGGAGTGCGATTGTGGCCTTGTGGTTTGTGCCCGATTGGGAGGCAAAACACCTCGAGCGTCGGGAGAGGCATTTGAAGATGCCAGGACCGCCACACCATCAAGGCCCCCTTAACATCCGCGAGTATGCTCGTAGATGGGTATGTTAATCTATTTCTTTATTCTAACTCTCAGTACTGCATAATTTACTGTTTTCTAACTCTCGATTGTTTTCCTACGGTCTAAGTCACATGAGAATCAGTCTTGCGGTGAGCTCGAGGCATATGGTATGGCACACAAGGGCAGGGCGACATCCGACGTCACCTTCAACCCCGACGACCCGCCCGAGGCGTACACCAACCCGACAATCCAGCCCCGCATCGCAAAGTACACCACGATGGCAAGGCAGGTTCGTGGGCCAGACTTCGATCCGGTGAGAGAGCCTCTTGATCCAGAAACCGTCGTCAGGATTGGAGAAGGCAGGAAACATGGACGGTACTTCGTTGGCGACTCTCTCCTGGTCCCGCGCGATGTTCCGACTCTCTCGCAGGTTCGATCTCGAGACAGGGCCACGAGCTCAGCCCCGCCCATAGAATGACGGCCCAGCGTTACGGAGACCTTGCAGGCTACCTTCCAGGTTATTTCTGTTCTATCCGTCCTTCATTGACGTTTACATATGTTTCCTTGTATTCTAATGTTTGGATCAAATATTGTAGGCCCAGCTTGCAGCAGAGAGGGCCGAGCGGGAGAGGCAGGCAGAAGAGTCGCAGAGGCAGATGCATTATTGGCACGAGACTTACCAGAAGCAGATAGATGCGATGCAAGAGGCCCAAAATCAGCAGATGGCCGCCATGCTCCAGTACATGCAGAACCTTGGCCACGTGGTAGCGCCACAGGTGCAGCTCCCTCCACCACCACAGGTGTTGGTCGCTCCACCTCCTCGACCGGCCGCTCTTTCTCCTGTGAGTTGCTTTCCAACCTAGCTTGCTCTTTTGTTTCTCGTATTGAGCTAGAACGACTTGATATAGATGCTTAAACACTAGAATGACCTAGAATTACTCGTGGTGAGCTAGAAAACCTTGTACTTTCATTTCTTTCTTATTGTTGTATATAACTTATAATGTTAGCGAAACCTAGAATGATGTAGAAATTGAAAATGACTTGGTATACATGCTCATAATCTTGTATTATCATTTCTGATTTTTAATCCTATGCAGAATCTGTCGGCGGCATCAAATGACGGGCCTACGGGACACGACATGTCGCCGCCACCTCAGCAAACTCCGTGGGGGATGCCGCGTGGCCCGTGGGGGATGCCGCATGGCCCGTCGACGGGACACGACATGTCGCCGCCAGCTCAGCAGACTCCGTGGGGGATGCCGCGTGGCCCGTCGACGATGGCTGGCGCTCAGCCCCCGCCTCACGGATCGCCCTTCTCTTGGCCGGGGGTGCCACAGCAGCCACCGGGGTCTGGGTGGGGGTCGTGGCCACAGGAGTAGCCACCGCAGTGAGTTCCTGGACTTAGCAACTTTTATTTGCATTTCGACCGCCAAACTTGCATGTGCCATGTGTATGATTATGTACCTTCGTGAATTGTACGTGCATTTGGACCTTCATGACTTGCACTTTGATTTGGATCTTCGTGTGGATGTGGTGGTTATGTTTTATGTGCTTGTGATGGTTATAATGCCTGTGATGAATATTACCTGCCTGTGATGAGTATAATCTGCCTGTGATGATGTATAAGTGATGAGGGTAACTTTTGAGCCAGCTGGTAAAATAAAAAAAAACAGCACCCTTTGCCGAGAGCTAAAGCCAAGGCTCTCAGCAAAGAGGGCTCTGTGCCGAGAGCAATGGCTTTAGCTCTCGGCACAGAGGGTTCACCTGGCGGCCTGGATAGGATCTTTGCCGAGAGCCCGTGGACCTAGCTCTCGGCAAAGGAGTGGGGCCCGCAGCTGTACAGGTTCCTGTGGGGCCCGCTTGTCAGTGCTTTGCCGAGAGCGAGGTCAACGGCTCTCGGCACAGGCGCGGGTCCCACCTCCAACCGGGGCCACCCACGGACACGGCTGTGCCGAGAGCGTCTGGGTGGCTCTCGGCAGATCGGCCAGCTGTGCCGAGAGCCGGGCATGGGGCTCTCGGCAAAGAGGTGGGCCCGCAACTCACGCCGTCACCTGTACCCATGTCTGTGACGAGAGTTAAATGGGCTCTCGGCACATCTGTACCGAGTGTTTCCCCTGTGGCTCACGGCAGAGGGCCCTTTGCCGGCCCAGCGGTGCCGAGTGGCCTTTGCCGAGAGTTCCCTCTCGGCACAGGCTGTGCCGAGAGTATTCAGGCCTGTGCCGAGAGGATCTCGCTCTCGGCAAAGCCGCGGATTCCGGTAGTGGGCAGACTTGATGCTCTCATGCTGACAGGTCTGATTTGGATGGTTTGCGGTTGCTCAAGTAGTGATAACAGTAGGGCTGTAGCGATGATGCAGTCAGTCTGATATGATTTGCAATTGCCAACTGTATGGGTGCCACAGCCTTCAGTCAACAGGTACATGTAATTCACTGTGCGTTCTTCATTTTCCTTGTGGAGTCATTTTGATACTTGGCCACTCTGATTGCTTGAAATTATTCAGACTCTAATTTGATCTTCATTGGTATGACATGCACATTCATTTATATTGTTGCAGACATGTAAACTAGGTTGTTCGTTCAAACAGCTGCTGGGTTAACAATGGACAGTGTATCCACCAGAAGTGCTGCAATGTCAGAAATTAACAACGGAGGAGGCTATGCCATGCTTCCAGCTGAGGGATGAATGTCTTGGATGGTTGTTCATCATTGGCGTATGATTTTAGGAAGGTAACGTTAAATCCTAGACAAAATCATTTGACCAAAGTGTAATGTCTTTATCGTGCCCACAAATCATCTTATGTCTCGCCAACTGCAAATCCTAGGACGTGCTGACATTACTGAGTAACTACTATATAAACTAGTGTTCTCATTGTCCCTCAGCATTAATTAGAAAACTAAGCCTGGTGAGGTGAAGCTCGGGGGTTTCCATTAAGAGACCTCAGCATTAATTAGTTAATTGCAGATCCACACTACACTGCAGGATTCTTATCACCATTCATAGTACCATCTTGTTAAGACATTAAGCTTGCCAATGGAGGTAGTTTTAACTGCGATTATGGGTGAGATTGCTAACAAATCGGTATCTTTCTTGATTGACAAGTGCTCAATGTTAGATACGCCAACCAAGGAGGATCAGGGGATAAAGACTCTGCAAAGCATGTTACTAAGGGCGTGTGTCATCGTCGAGGAGGCAGAGGGTCGGAACATTACAAACCAAGCGATGCTACACCAGCTGAACATACTGAGGAAAGAGATGTACAGAGGTTATTTCGTCATGGACAACTTCAGAAGCCAAACCAGTGAGGAAGGCAAGTCCAAGGATCATGATGTGAGTCACCCTTTTGCTATATCTAAATTCAATCCTGTGAAGCGCCTCTTTTTCCAGACTCGTAATACACATGGGGAGAATGAACTGCAGCAAGTGCTTGACAGTTTGAATAACATCATCTTTGACATGAGAGATTTTATAGTATTCATGAAGGAATATCCTCCACTGCACAGGCAACCATACAGTATGCATCTGTTTCTTGACAAGTGCATGTTTGGTCGACAAATGGAAATGGAGAGGATCATGAATTTCTTAATGACAGAAGGCCCTCCTAGTGCAAAGGGTGTGGATGTTCTACCAATTGTCGGTCCAGCCACTGTTGGGAAGAGTACTCTTGTTGGACATGTATGCATTGATGAAAGAGTGCGCAATAACTTTGCTCGAATTGTGTTCGTTACTGAAGTAGATATTAAAGACCATGGGCTAACCAATTTAAAGGATGGAGGCCTGATCATACACCAAAACAACTCCCCAAATAGAAATGAGAGATTGCTATATATCATTGAATTCCCTGAAGATGTTGATGAGGCTGGATGGAAGAGGTATTTAAAAGCTTTTGTCACAAGACTTGCAGCTACTCTAAAAATTATAGTCACAAGCAGATCAAGCAAAATTATGGGTTTCGGTACCACACAGGCTCTTGTACTCAATTTTCTGCCGCAAGAGGCACACTGGTATTTCTTCAAGGTAATTACATTTGGAAGTGCATATCCAACGGATCATCCAAAACTGGAATCTATTGCCATGGATTTAAGCAGATGTATCAATGGATCATTTAAAGCTGCAAACATTGTCACTGGCTTACTAAAAGATTCTTTTGATGCTCGACATTGGTTTGTGGTTCATAAATTTATCAAGCTACTTATGGAAATGAATATCTGTTCGAGTGCACATGAGTTTATGGATGTACGACCTAAATATCTTAAAAGAATGGTCAACAAAGACGAATTCATAATTTATGATTACCATGAAAGTTTTGCTGACGACATGGTCCCCAAGACAACACTATGTGATGTACTATTTGGAAGTGTTAGATGTGAAGGGAAATTCAAGGTCCTTTCATGGAAGTCATGCATACCACCATACAAGAACTATATCTATACTTGTGACATGAAGAAGAAGACAGAACATAGTGAGAGAGAAAAATCAGGACAATGTAAAGACTAAATAATTTGATCTCACTAGTTTCATCAATTTGATAGAAATGGACTTGATTATATTGTTGATATGTCACAAATGGTGATGTCTAGAATGAAGCCAGATTGCAATGCTTGGCCAGTACAAAAGGGTTGAGGTCACTGTCACTCTAATCCATATTGTTACTTGTTTTATTTCTCAGTGTGGCACATTTTTATTCTTAAGAGGGAGCGGGTGCATATAGTGTTTTGTTTGTTGTACTTGGACCGTTTTGTACCAGCAAAAGGCCATATTGAAAATACTAATCTGAGTTTAGCTAGTGTTTCTGCCGCCTCCAACATGGCAACACCTGACTTCTCTATCCTCTGTTTCCCTTGTGATTCACTCATGATTTGTGCGGATATGGTTGGTCCTTGTTATTTACATTTAGAAGATTGGGATTCTCTCATGATCTACTAGTGAGTTACAGTTGGGCTTGTGGAGCTTGGGGCTAGGAATCTGCAGCAGGCTATGCATTTGTCTCCAGGCTTGCCTTCTTCCCATAACTCTTCCTACAGAGATCAGTGAACAAGAGGAATAATCCAAAGATTGTTGTGTAAAGTGACTCTTTTTCTATATCTAAATTTAACTCTGCCAAGCATTCTTTTTTTCTCCACCAGTAATACAGATATACAGAAAGAAATGCAGAAAGTGCTCAAGTGAATATCTACAGAGCAAATTGGTTGGTTACTGTAGACTTTTGGAGAAATTTCTGGAGTCTTTTCAGCTTTTGGGCCTAGAGTCCTGGACTACTGACTCTCCAGTACATGCAGCCCATACACAACCCAACAGTTACACAAATTTATTATGCCTCAGACTGAAATGTATGCTTTATGGACGAAGATCATGGTTCCATAAATTCTAAATTCACCCTGGCCATGGATACATGTTCATGAACCACGTACCCTCCCGCACCTGTACCGATTGATCTGATGCATGACACATCGACAGAGCCACCAAAATGGCACAGAATTGACCAGCTGTTAAGTGGACATGGTTTTTTCCCTGAACAAGTGCCGCATCTACTGCAGTTAAGCTTTGTGTCTCTGGTTGATCATTATTGCCGTATGGTTCTAGAAATATTTTGTTAGGCCCTAGACAGAATCATTTGATAAGGTTAAACTACAATATGTTTTCATCATGGTCACAAATTATCTGATGGCATTATCCCCTGCTTATAGTGATTACGAATGCAGCTTTTAGGATGTGCACTTGATAAGTACAGAAAAAATGAAGAACCCAGTTAGCAGTGAATCGTTTATACTTTAGAGTAAAATTTGTCTTCTTTTGATTCACAATTAGAATGAACTGTTCATTTGATGGCTCCTGCTTGCTAATGCCATGAATGTTCCATGATGGATGCAGCTACTGCCTTTATTATAAATTATATGGACATTGGTACAGATGTTACCTCATCGATAACACCGGAAAGGTATGCTTATATACATGCATCTCTGTCAAATCCTAGAAAGGCGGGGTCAAATCCAATGCACGAACAATTCATTAGATTTGTACTCTTGCAGAGTCTGCTTATTGCTTTGAACTAGTATATAAGCACAAGCTGGGATACTGCACAATCTTGTTGGGACAGTTAAGCATTCTCAATGGCAGTATTTTTCAAAGCCATTATGGGTGAGATAGTTTTCTTGGTAAACAAATACCGGGAAATGATAGCACCAACCATGGAGGACAAGAGGCTCCCTGATCTGGAACGACTATTGCTGAGAGTTCTTGTCATTGTAGAGGAGGCAGAGGGGCGGCACATCACAAACACAGCTATGGTATACCAACTGAATCTATTGAGGAAAGAAATGTACAGAGGATACTTCATCATGGACAATTTGAGGAGCCAAGGAATTTGGGCTAAAAGTCATAATGTGAGTTCCTCATTTGCACTATCCAAATTAAATCCTGCTAAGCGTCTATTTTTCTCCACTATTGATGCACAAAGAGACAAAGATCTGCAACAAGTGATAGATAATTTGAATAACATGATACGGGATGCAAATACTCTTACCATGTTTTTGAAGAACTATCCTCCACTGTATAGGCAACCTTACAGCATGCACTTGTTTGTTGGCAAGAGCATGTTTGGTCGCCAAATGGAAATGGAGAGGATCATGGACTTTTTGATTGAAAGGGAGCACCAAGGTACAGGAAGTGTGCAAATTCTTCCTATTGTTGGTCCAAAATATGTTGGAAAGAGTACACTAGTTGCACATATCTGCAACGATGCAAGAGTATGAAATTATTTTTCTCGAACCGTAGTAATCACTGGACATGATATTAGCAACAAACTTTCCACTTTGAATGATGGGGTTGTGATCATGCATAAGAATAATGCGTTGGGGGAGAATGAGAGAGTGCTTGCTATTGTTGAATTGTCAGGGGATGTTGAGGAGGTGGCATGGAATAGTCTGCTCTTATCTTCTGTTTTTCACCTTGGAAGAGGTAGCAAAATGATAATCACAAGTAGATCTAACAAAGTCATTAAACTTGGCACCACACAACCTATTGTATTAAACTTCCTACCACCAGAAGCATATTGGTATTTTTTCAAGATTCTTACCTTTGGAAGCACGAATTCCAACGATTACCTGGAATTACAATCAATTGCTATGGAGTTAACTAGAGGACTGAATGGATCATTCATTTGTGCAAATGTCTTCTCAGGCCTCCTAAGGAGCAATTTTGTTGCTCAACAATGGCGCATGCACCTTGCTAATTTCAGAGAAAGAAATGTCTCTCTATTTAGTGATGAAAAAACCTATGATGTTATCCAGAAAAGTACTAGATCTTTATGTTGGCAGCTCAAGGATGATTGGATCTTGATTTGTCACAAGGAACGTTCATGTCTTGCCGAGGAAAATGTACCCACAATAAGAATAGAAGATATCTTCAGTGGAGGGGTAAAATGTGAAGGGGAGTTTGATGTTCTTGTCTGGAAATCACACATACCTCCATACAAGTCTTACATTCTTACTTGTGCAATTCAAAGTGGATGTAAAAAATGAAGACTAATTAATTGTATATACAAATATGTGTAATTCCATCCTTATTATATGAGTGTAGAACAATTATATGTGGACCCCCCTCCCCCCCGTTTTTGTGCCTACTTTGTTTTTGTAAATGTTATTGTGATGATGACGGAAGGGATTGGAGTAGCTGAAACAAAAAAAAATGAATTGTATCCCAAGTGTCATGTACATATTTACATACCTAAAGGTTTCTCTTGTGTGGAGTGTGTAAACTTATGGATTACATTTCCAGTATCTGAAGTTCATATAGAGATCAAATAAAAGTTGTTTGTCAGTGGTGTGGTCAATAAAGAATAGAACCAGCAAACTTGCCTAGCCCAAGTTAATTATGAATTAGAGCTTGGCTTTGCATTAGTCAGTGGGTCATCTATACCATCACCCCAATGGTCTAATTGTGAGTTGTCTAGCCTGACATGCCTCTAGTGCAATTTCTAATGGTATAGTTTCGCCTTTAAAAGTTAGGTTTAATTAACCACTGAACCCAAACACCGAATTACAAGAGATGCATATATAGTAACTACAAGGGTAATTGAAGATTTGAAGGGTTTTCTTTCTATGTTAAAATAATGAAGATTTCCAGGTGATAAAGTGTATATATACAAGTCTAACTAGTTGCCTAAACAAGCTAATTGAAGCCACTGTGTCACCATCTAATGTTCAAGGAGTCCAGGAATGAAAGGAAAACAACCATACAGGGGCCAGAGTCTCCTTCCCGCGCCGTTGGTGCTTCAGATCATAGATTAAGCCTTGCTCTAATAAGACGTCCTATTAGTCATCAACTAACTCCAACTATCTCCCAATGTGTGGACTGTGTGGTGAGAAATGGATGGGCTCCCACAGCCGCAGCAGCATGTTTTGCATGGTATGTTTTTCCCACATTAGGCAACTGCCAAAATGCTTCAAATCATTTTGAGCAAAGTTACTTTGCTCAAAATAACCAATGCTACAAATCAGTGGAGGTTGCAGAGTTTCATGATTCTCCAAGATTTTCATGCCTTAGGAGGTTGCTCATTAGGATGGAAGTGCAAATCATTTTGGGTTATTGGGTCTATTAAACATGTTGATAACATTCAACTAATAATTTAGGAGAAGAATTAATGAATGAAGTAAATGGCTTGTTACCGAAATTTATTAGCTGACTAAGAAAGACCATTGGGTACCCACTTTCACCCTTATTATATTGCTCATCATGGACGGTTGGTTCTAGGAAGGTTGCTCATTAGGATGGAAACCCAAATCATTTTGGGTTATTGGGTCGATTAAAAATCCAGATAGAATGCATCCGACGCAACTAATTTAGGAGAAGAATTAATGAAGTAAATGGCATGTTACCGTAATTTCTTAGCTAACTAAGAAAGACCATTGGGTACCCACTTGCATCCTTATTATATTCTTCATCAATCATCATGGACGTTTGGTTCTAGGAAGGTTGTGTTAAATCCTATACTAGAGAATTTGATCAAGTCAAATTAGTCTTTGTCAGTCATAAATTATCCTAGGACAAATTATATTATTCTACTTATATATAGTGCTCTGCTCACTAACAACTGCAAATCCTAGGATGGGTTGCTTGGCTGCACTTTGGGTAATAGCTGCCTACCCCAATTAATTATATCGTGATTTTACGGTGCACCATACCACCATGTGGTGGTTTAAGGTATAAGTTCTTTTTTAGAACGAGTTAAATCTGTAATTATAAAAAAAATATGTTAGAGGGGTGCATGCTTTCAATGGTTATTACATATTCATCATTGGTGTATGGTATTCAGGTCAAAGTGCAATGTCTTTATCATGCTCAGAAATAATATTATGACATCATCCCTGATTATATAGTGCTTATCAACTGCAAATCCTAGATTATGTTGGCTGCTGGCATTACTTAGTTATTATGATGGCACTAATTAATGGAAGCAAGCTTTTCAAAAGAAGACACAGTACACTGTAGGCTCCTGACTACTGCCATCTTTGTTAGAAAAACAAGCTTTTCAATGGAAGCAGTTCTCACCGCGATTTTGGGTGAGATTGCCAATAGATCGATATCTTTCTTGATTGGAAAATGGTCAAAGGAAAAAATGCCAACCATTGAGGATCAGAAGATGCAGAATTTGCAACGGCTTCTTCGCCGGGTTTGTATGATCGTCGAGGAAGCAGAGACATGGAAGATCACAAATCAAGCGATGGTACATCAACTAAACATATTGAGGAAAGAGATGTACAGAGGTTATTTCACCATGGACAACATAAGAAGCAAAGCTTGTGAAGAATATAATAAGTCCAAAGATCATGATGTGAGTCACCCTTTTGCCCTATCTAAATTCAATGCTGCCAAGCGTCTCTTTTTATCCACTACTGGTGTTGCACATGGGGAGAAGGAATTGCAGCAATGAAATTATTGGTGATATGAGTGAATTCACCATATTTTTGAAAAACTATCCTCTATTGTACCGACAACCTTACAGCATGCACTTGGTTTTGTCGTCAAATGGAAATGGATATGGAAAGGATTATGATTTTTTTGATGCTAGAGCGTACTGGTACAAAGCAAGTGGGTGTTCTACCAATTGTTGGTCCAGCCGGAGTTGGGAAGAGTACTCTTGTTGAATGATGAAAGAGTGCACAATAACTTTACACGAATTGTGCTCATTACTCAATATGATTTTAAAGGTAAGGGATTGACCACTTTAGAAGATCTTCCACTTATAAAGAAATGTAAACTAATTTTCTAAATTTTGTAATCTAAATAAACTAATTTCTAAATTTTCTAAACTAAATAAACTAATTTCTTAATTTTCTAAACAAAATAAACTAATTTCTAAATTTTCTAATTCTAAACTAATTCTAAACTAATTAAAATAATTCTAAACTAATTAAAAAGCATACCTGGAGGGGATGGGCCGACGGCGCTTAGGGGGTGTGGGACGGTGGCCGCCGTCACCCTTTATATAGGGAGGGCAGCCGCCGTCCGCCACGACGGTTGAGGCCTACCGCCATAGCCCACGGCGGTAGGTTCTCGTGGTCCTATAGTCAGGCCACGCGGCCACCTAACCGTTGGCGATAGGCATACCGCCGTGGCCCAGGGCGGTTGCCCGCTCTAGCCGCCGTAGGCTACAACGGTTGTCGTATAGATTTGATAAATTCCTAGACGGTCATATATTTTTACAAAATCGAAAAAATTATAAAAAAATCCGCGAAGGGGGGAGAGGCTATGTGTTTAAATTATTGGGCCGTGTTTTCCAAACTGATTTAGAATGATCACTGTGACTCTGTGAACTCAGTGAGTATGGGCCTCCATGGAGTTGCACAAAAGAGAGAAAACGCCCAATCTCGCAAAGCCTTTCGTTCTCCTCTTCCTCCCCAAATCGCCACCGTTTCCGGAGGTCATGGCGCCGCCGTCAGCGATGTGTGCCGATACTGTGCCAGGAACACCCCGCCGCGCCAATGCTGCGCGTCCGTGGCCCCAACGCGGAGGGAGAGCGCCAGCCAATCTGCCTCATGACTTCCGCGCATCCCGCGGCCGTGATGTCCACGAGCTGTGTTGGGTGCCGTCGACGGCGCCATGGGGGGATCCATCTCCGGTGGATGCCATGGTTCGGTTCGTACGTTCATCGGCTGATTCTGTTTTCCCTACGCAACTTCATTTTGGTGCTGAAGTTTCGGTTATTACATCCGTGTTAGTTCGCTGCGAAATTGCACAGCATGAGCGATTTTAGTTGCGTTTATGCCTCTTGTGTAACCACTGAATCCAACGAGCATGTTCCGAAATTGGAACCTCCTCCGGGGCTGGGGGTTGGGGTGGATGATATTTATCACCCAATTCACCAATCCCATCTCCGAAGTTCCGAATGCTACTTTGAACTTTTGTTCCAAATTCAAAGTTTGAACTTTGAAGAAGGCTAATTTAAAATCCAAATGATTTAGTTTTGAAATATTTACTTGAGTTACCCAACAGATATAGATGAGGTCTTGTGAAAGGATTCTGCTGAGAACAAGTCCAAGTAAATGATGACAAAAACAAGTGATCCTTGAGTCATGGACGGTGCCATTTCATTCTTATCTGCTAGTACTTAGTATATATAGCATCCTAGACTAGCTTTCAACTTTCAAGCCAAATATTGGAGTGGAATTGACTGAGCCTAGAAACGGTTCCAATGGAACTGGAGCAACAAGCCCATGCAATAAAAATGTTTTTTATAGAAAATAGTAGTTTTATAATAATCAGGTTTGTTGTGCTTAAAATGCATAATTAAGTGTTAGAAGTTTGTAGCTAAACGATATGGAGATTCATTGTGCTCGTGTCCAAAGGGAGCAAAGCGACGTGCACTTTTCTAATTGGAGGTAACACTTCATCAATCAATTTTAGAACAAATGAATCAGTACCGTCTGGCATGAAATATTTGATGATTTGTACAACATTGTTATTCCAGTTCATACATGAGACCTAGTCATGTTGACTTGGTCCTTAGAGAATGGCAGTATGGAGTGCAAGTGACAAGCAAGATGGTGTTATACTACATAACTTGATTGGCTCAGCAAGAGTAAAAAAAAAGCATACAATGTGTTGTCTAATGTGTGTGTGCTCGCGCGTGTGTGCGTGCATTGCATCTGTTGTGCTAGTGCATAATGGAATAGCACTGCACCTCAAGCCTCAAAGTCTCTATTTAAAACCAGTGCCCCATTGAATATTAAAATGAAACTGGATTGAGACAAGAAATCCAGGTCCTTTGCTTTTTTTTTAATGAAGTCCAACATTCTTGGTAGCGACACCCTTTGACTTTCATCTTCCTCCTAGATTGTCAAATAAAAATCCTATTTAATTTCCTATGATCACCTTACATCTAGTTATAAAGATAGCAAACATTGGTATTTGCTAATGAGCCTGATCTTACACTCCAACTAAATCTTCACCCCTGCCCTACCAGCAACTACTAGTCTACTACAACGAGGGTACGTACTTCACTAATCTTTCCTAGCAACACATGCACTCCCGCATCCACTTAGCTTGTTGTCTTGTTGATTTATTAAAGAGTAATGCTAATCCTCTTCCATGTGCAGATTTTCTGTACAACGTTGAGCCCATCATGGCAGAGATGGTGGCCTCTGCTGTTGCAGGGGAAACAGTAAATAGAATCATTTCCAATCTTATTGGCAGGGACAATGATAAGTCTACAGAAAACATGGAAAGGCTAGAGATGGCGCACATGAAGATGGAGTCTGTGCTCCATGTGACTGACAAATGGCAAATCACCGATGTACCACTGCTACGGTGGCGGAGCAAGCTGAAGCGTGCTGCTTAAGAGTGTGGTGATCTGCTGCAAAGGTGCAAGCAGCGTGTCATAGAAGAGCAGGAGATCAGGCACCTGGTGAGTCAGTCATCATTTCCCAAGAGAATTGCTTATGCTACCAAGTCATTCATTTCATCTATCGTTGGATCCAGTAACGATGAGTCAAGAAGTAGTTCTACAGATGTTGTTCGAAGATTTGAGAGGTTTGCAGATGGTGCGAATCAATTCCTTAAGTTTGTTGAGTTCAGGGCAACCCTGCGGCAGTACATGTTCTTTAACCATCTTATCGGCAACCTTCTTGGAGGGAAGTTTTTGAGGTACCAAGTATTCCAAGGAAGCAGATTTTACTATTTAGGCATACGGCCCATGAGCTCTCCGGGGCGTGGAGTCGAGGCGATGATAGGCTTTGTTTGCCATGACTTCAAGGAGCGTACAAAGGGTTTCAGCCTAGGATTCATGCTGCATCTCTCTGAAAGTACAGACATATTTGGTGTTATAATCAAGTGCATGCAGTCATTTGCGCCTCAGTTCAAGTTTGCAGCTGAAGGTGTCAAGAGAGAGCTCATTCAGTTGCCTACCCAGGATTTTTCTTGGGCAACACAATGTCCTTATGGTGAAAATTCATACTGGGTCAATGTCCACAATACTTTGACTCATTGGTTTCGTCCAAACCCCCTCTGTTGCCATCAGCATGAGCAGAATTTGAGTGTTTCATCTAGAACCAACAACACAGCGGCTTCATCTTCAAGGCTATTGTCGACTATATTCCCAGAGGAGGTTATTTCAGTTTGGTTGCAGTGCCATGTATCACTATCTGATGATCATAAATGCATTCCAAATTCTGCTGGTGAACATGAAGCAAGTAGTTCTGTGAGTTTAGATACGCGTCCATTAAAACTAGGAGTTTTGTGCATACCCCATGACTCCCCAGAGGATATAGAGACTGAATGCGAGAGCTATGCTTTGGAGGTGATTGGTGAAGAGGTGCAAGACATGGTTCACAAGAATGCATGCCTACAAGATATTGATGAGAAGTTGCTGCCAAAAGCCATAGATTATCTCTATCAAAACAAAGAGTCAAGAATGTATCAAATGTGTCTGAAATCTAGACATGGAACTGTGAACCTTTGTGTGGACAAGACAAATGCACCTCGAAGTAAGGCCTCCAGATCGCGAATTTGGGATAAAGGGGTAGTCCAACAGCGAGATAATTACATCATAAATGGATGGAAGGAGTTGTCCAAAGACCTACTTAAGCTTTGGGTTGTGCGTTCATCTGACAAAATGAAAGGCTCAATCAAATCCTGTGCCGGCCCTACATAAGTCCAAACTTGATATATCCTCAGCACAAGCGAAACACATAGCTGATCATTTTCCACATATGTGTATGTCTAATGTCTGCGTCTGTATGTGCATTGCGTCCATTGTACTTGTGTATGTCTTTCAAGAATTCTCTTTCTATGGTTTAGATTAGGCCATATTTTGAGACATTCTGTCCAAGGCCTCAGGAGAATCTGTTTTGTGAGGAAGAATATAGTTATTATTATTGTCCTTAAATCATCTGCCCTTAATAATTAAATGAATTTGAAAGAGAAAAAATGATTTGAAAAAAAAAACAGCAGAGTACGTGACTCTCAGAGTTTATAGCAGTCTGCTGTTCTGCAGTGGCTCAGTCCTTTGATAAACATCAGAGTGACTCTCAGGGTTGATAGAAGCCTGCTGTTCTGCATTGAAGTCCCTTCTGTTTCCTTTTCATTTGAAAAGGTTGCATACCGGTGAGAAGTCAAACCTCTGCATTTGCTTAAACTAGCCCATTAGTTGCGCTCATCACTAATCAGATGACGTCCATTGATTTGATTAACATACACCTATAAATATACTAGACATGCACAGCTGTAGTCCTGGGATAGTGGGATGTTTTCTGTTTCACTTATTTTTTTCATTCTGACCAATGCGGTTCCAGAGCTTCAGATGTTGGGCACCTACGAATGCAGTAAAGATCAGGAACGAACTAGCTAGTGAGTCTTACTGTCTTACTAGCTCCATTAGTATGCTCAGTTCAGAGTATATGTTTTCTTTGTGAAGCATCAGTGTGTACATATATGTACTAATAATCTAATATCAACACTGAATTGCAGAGGACATCATTTTTTTCGAACGAACGGGTAGGGAATGTGCCTATTTCATTGATATAGAGGAGAAGAGGCCGGGACCTGGCAAAACAAGATGAAAATTTAAAGAAAATTTACAGGAAGCCGCTCAAATTTACACTCTCACAAGGAGGGTGGCAAGCCCTTTCACCCCTGCTGCGATCCAGGCCGAAGCTTCACTTTTGATCGTGGCGAAAATGGATGGTACCAGCGATTCGTGGCGATTAAATACTCTATCATTTCTTTCCTTCCAGATCTCCCATATAACTAAGAGGATGATGGAGCACGTAGCCTTTCGTGGAATGCCTTGGGCCGTTGTTAAGTTTGTCCACAAATGTAGCACCGAGCCGCTATGTGGCCACCGAGTGTAGGTTACGCTGGCCGGCCCATTCCGCTACAAAAGTCCAGATCCGTCTCGTGTAACGACATGATGAGATGAGGTGGTGTGTTTGTCTCCATCATTGTTCGACAAAGTGGGAAAGAGCGACTGTGGTCCCACCCTCTGCGGGCCAATCTATCTGATGTTCAGATCCTATTTTGATGGATGAGCCAAGCGAATAATTTACATTTTGGAGGTGCCCAGGTTTTCCATATGGAGGCCATCTCTGTGGTGTTGGTGTAGTCATTGAATTGGGCCTTGTATGGCGACACTACCGTATACTCACCATTCAACTTTAGATTCAAAGTGATGGTGTCTTCTTGCTGTTGTAAGCTGAACTGTAGCAACGAGATTCCAAGGGTTGTAAATTCGAAGAGATGTGCTTTTGTGAAACCCGTCTGATACTTGAGATCACAAAGTCACATGTTATCGTTCAGTGCCTCCGCCACGGTTTGGTTCTTTTTTCTTGTTTTTGTTGAATAACAACAGGGCGATATTCTTAGGTCGTTGTCCTTGTAGCCATCCGTAACTCCAAAAAGACGTCTTGTGGCCATCCCCCATGGAGATTGATGTCCAGGGCGCAAACAGGAGGTGATCCTTTTCGTTACATGGTGTCTCGGTACCTACCCAAGCCTTCTCCGGCGAGACACACTCATGCCAGAGCAGCGCAGGCGTAGGACCGTGGCGAACTTGTTAAGGTCTAGGGTCCCTAGGTCCGCCTTTCTCTTTTTGTAGTGTCGTTTTGGTCCAATTGATCTTGGTCGATGAACTTCATGAAGCAATGACAATAACATTAGACAAATAGGCAAGTGACAACGAAGTATTATTGACTCTTGGCAGTGAGCTAGAAAGCAATGAAGTCTAGAAAGGGATCGTCGGAGAGCAAATTGCAGTGAAGATCACAACACCTTGTTTTTGTATGGATGTGTAGTGCATCTGTGTGCCGGGTAGACCAGTCGACCAGGGTATACACGTTAGCGTTGGGTAGCCCTCCTGCTTAGTCGTCGTTGTGGTCGTAATCATCAACAAAGTACGTCGACTGCTTCATGGCGTCCAGCCTACTCCCTCTGTCCCAAAAAGGATGACGTTTTAGGATTGTCCTAAGTCAAACTTTCTCAACTTTGACCAATATTATAGAAAAAACTACATACATTTATGGTATGAAATAAATATCATTAGATTCATTATGAGATCTATTTTTATAATATATTTATTTGATGTTGTAAACATTGATACTTCTCTCTATAAATTTGATCAAAGTTGAGAAAGTTTGACTTATTAGGACAATCCAAAAATGTCATTATTTTTAGGATGGGGGGATTACGTCGTCAAGCCATCGCAGGGCTGGCTGTGGGGTCAGGCGTACAGGTGGTGTACTCAATTTTTGGCGCCAAGATCCAAAGGGATGATTCAAATCAAATTAAATGGGCCCAGAGTCCAAACGTCCACCTGGTCCAGCCAGCAGGCCTATAACATAGCATGGGCCCGCCCGTTACTGAACAGCATCGAGCGAGGGCCCGCCGGACTCTCTGGCCAGCAAGAAGCCGTCGCCGTCAACGTGCCCCCGCCGCCGGGGTGGGTAGAGGCGGTGTCGCTGCCGCGGGCGTCGTACGGGGATGCTCCGGCGACGGCGAGGACAAGCAGCATGTGTATCCATTCCACTGGAGAAAGGCGTGCTTGCGCCAGGTCGACGGGGAGAATCGGAGACGTGGAGGCGCCGGTCCCCGTCGGCGTCCTCCACCCTACCGCGCGCTCGAGGTACCCGACCTGCCCCCTCCCGTCTCCGTGGAGTTGAATTTGCTAACTTTGGGCTACCACGATTTTTTCAATGTTTGACTTAGTGTGATCCGAGCTCGTCTCGAAAGGGGCAAGCAACTTGTGTGATTTCGCTCTCTCGCCATCGCCATCCAAGCTCCTAGATTCTTATTACAACTCCTTGATTCACTGCAAGAAGCTGCAACTATTTTAGAAGCGGACAAAAAGGTAAACATTGGGATTTACATGAAGATAGATTTTGAACTCAATAATGGTTTAGTATTCAGTAAGTCTATGTTAAAAAAAATGAGAGGAGGTCTCCGTGCCTGATGGACGGTTCCATTTCGTTTGACTTTTGGTCTACTTGCGCCAGCTCTGAAATCCATTCAAAAATGTACTGCCGTCTGTCTCATATTGAAAATGAACTAATTATGCCGAGACTGAGTTATGTTATTTTGAACTGTTCACTATACAATGGAGTAGTCAAAGTGGTTCAACTTTGACCATCTATCCAGATATTTTGAAATGGCTCTGAATATCTTGAGAAAATGGTGGTCTCTTAATAATATGCTTGCTGTCTTACTCTTTTATAAATATGTAATCCACTTATGAACATTGGTATCTAAAATTAAATTATGGGGAACTGATTAATTATTGATAGTATATACTTTAGAAGAAGCATAGCGCAGCTGGGATGATAGTATGTAGTATTGAAGAACTGATCAATCATTGGAAGAAGCATTCCAGATTACTAGCTTGATGGTTCCTGGCAGCCGCCAAGATCAAACTATTTAAGGTCTTCTGAATGTAGCAGCCGCCAGATATTAATATGGAAGAACAAAGCTTGATGGTTCCGGGGAAGTTGGGAGTGGCCTCTTGTTTTGTTAGAATCCTGCAGTTTTCAAATTTTAGGTTTCAATGACTATTCTCCACCAAATATTCAAAAGGAACTGGCGGCTGATTCCAATAATCCTGGCTCATTTTGTTGTTCCATTAGTGACTCAAAAAATTCCGAGTCCAACTTTTATTCTCTAATCAACAATAAATGTCTTCGTTTAGATACATTGGACTTACATATATATGCCTCTCAGAACTTTAAGCGTCCTCTTTATATTGCAAACTCTTCGCCAACGATCATGATCCCACACTCCAACTAATGTTGCGCCTGTGCACTGCTAACAAAGGTAATTACAGTGTGAGAGTACTTACCTGATCTTTCGAGTTTAATGTAGCTGATTAGTGGGTGGTAGGTGTAGGAATAATCTACTGTGGTCTATCCGGACCAGGTCGTCATCAGCTTCTAGTGTTTTATTTCCACATGGAAAAGAGTGTCAAGCTAAAGCGTTAGACAATAGCCAAGTGAGAATGAAGTACTGACTCTGACTCTTGGCAGCGAGCTAGAAAGCAATGAAGTCAAGAAAGGGATCGTCGGAGACCGAATTGCAGTGAAGGTGAGAGCAGCTTGTTTGTAATGGATGTAGAGCATGTGTGCCCTCCTGCTCAGTTGTCGTTGCGGTCGCGATCGTGGTCATCGTAATCATCGACATTTTGCCGTATGCATGCCGTCGTGCAGTCGATGGAGGTAGTGAATTCAAAGCTGTCAATCCATGTCATGTATACGCGGTTTGCAGTTCTTGGATCGACTGCTTGAGTGCTTGACTGCTTCATGGCGTCCAGCGTACGTCGTCAAGCCATCGCATGGCTGTGGAGTCAAGCGTACGGCCCAGATCTTACATATATATGCCTCACAGAACTTTAAGCATTTATGTTGCAAACTCTTTGCCAACGATCACAATCTCACACTGTAACTAAAGTTACTTTCCTGATCAATACTCATGCACTGTAATCATGTCAATCTTTTATTCATTGTGCAGACCGTTGAGCCATCATGGCGGCGATGCTGAGTTCTGTTGTTATTGGGGAAGCGGTGAATAAGATTATATCAAATCTTATTAACAAGGATGAAGACAAACACAATGCAACAGAAAACATAGAAAGGCTGGAGATGGCACACATCAAGATGGAGTCTGTCCTCCACATGGCTGACAGATGGAACATCACTGATGCGACCCTGCTAAGGTGGCAGAACAAGATGAAGCGTGCTACTCAGGAGTGTGATGAAACGCTGCGAAGGTGCAAGAAGCGTGCCCTGGAAGAGGAAGAGACAAGGCAGTGGGTGAGCCAGTCTTGGTTTCCCAAACGGATTGCTCATGCTACCAAGTCATTCATCTCATCTGTCATTAGCTCTGATAGTGATGAGTCAAGCAGTGGCTCTGCTGATGTAGTTCGGAGGTTCGAGAGGTTTGCAGATGGCGCAAATGATTTCCTAAAGTTCATCGAGTTTGGAGGAACCCCACGGAAGTACATGTTCTTCGACCCTCTCATTGGCCATCTTCTTTCAGGGAAGTCTATGAGGTATCGAGGAGTTCAAGGAAGCAAGATGTCCTACTTAGGCATACGACCCATGAGCTTTGCAGAGCGTGGAGTAGAGGCAATGGTAGCATTTCTTTTTCAAGATTTCAAGGAGCCTACAAAGGGTTTCTATCTTGGGTTTATGCTGTGACTCTCCGAAAGTACCGACGTATTTGGTGTCATAATCAAGTGCATGGAGTCAGTAACACCGCACTGCAAGTTTGCAGCTGAAGGTGTCAAGAGAGGACTTGTTCAACTGCCTACCCAAGATTTTTCCTGGTTGCCATATTCTCTTTATAGCAAAAATGAATATTGGGAGAAGATCCACAGCATTCTGACTCAGTGGTATCGTGATTTGACCACCCTTTCATCTAGTACCGGCAACACAGCAAGGCTGGTGTCAAGTATGTTCCCAGAGGAGGTTATAGTAATGCTCCTGCAGTGCCATGTCACACTGTCTAATTATCAGCACAAAAACAATGGAGGAAATACTCTGAATAATTCAGATGTTCCACCAAGTCAAGCTGGGAGTTTTGATCATGCCCCATGCCCCCATGACTCCCCCAAGGAAATAGATCCTGCAGCTGAGAGCTATGCTCTAGAGGTGATTGATGAAAAGGAAGGAATGACACACGCCAATGCATGCCTACAAGACCTGGATGACAAGTTGCTGCCCAAGGCGATACAATACCTCCATCAGAATTCTGAATCCAAGGTGTACCAAATGTGTTTGAAGTCCAGGCATGGAACCGCACACCTTTGTGTGGAGAAGATGAGCACAAAGATGCGCAGAGTTGTCCATGCAAGTAAAAGTAAAACCACTAGGCAGGCTGGGAACAAATGGGTAATTCGACAGCAACGTGACAGTGTAGGGCTATGGAAGGAGTTGTCCCGGGACTTTCTGAAGTTATGGGTTGTCCGTGCATCTGACAAGCTACAAGGCTTATTCAGGTCTTGGACTGGCCGTACCTAACTTTGTGCATGTATTATATTGCATTGTATCCCTACCTATGTGTGATCCATTATAAATGTATATCAGATGAATTTGTCCAGTGAAACTGAGTCTGGAATTCGAACTTGAGTGTTAGATTCATTTTGTGATCAGCACCTTGTTGTTCAGTACTACGAGTAAACACTCTCTCAGGTCATAAATACTTGTCATCTTGACCATGATTTGGTCAAACTTTTGAAACATGGACTAAATTTTGTTTGGAAACCATACATTTGTCTTGAAAAGTTGGTTCATAATCTCACAAGTTTATTGGAAGTATCTCTTGCAACAAAGGACTTTCGTAATCATGCCTCACAAAAACAAGTTTATTTTGAATAGCAAATGGATAATTCAACAGCAGCTTGGATTACACAGGTCCCTGATCACAGATTCATGTTGTTGAGCCCAGGACGTCTCAGATCCTCAGCCTCACCCTGCGCCTGTGCTATCTTCACCATCGGAGACCATTTGCAGTATCTCTGACTGCAGAGATGGGCAGTTGTCTTTGAGCTTGTCCAACCTCTCAGTCCGGATCACAGCTGCAGATACATAGGGCATCTGGAATGTTATACAGTTCAACTTTATTTGGGCACAGGTCGATCGAGCAGCAACGAGTAATAAACAGGAAAATATGTCACACAATTTCCTGACCAGTAATGCAGAGCCCAAAATGATACTAATTAGTTTAAAGATGGAAGAATTATGGTGGCCAGTAAAATGATGTTCAAAATATAAGCAACAAGTGACTGATTCAGGCGATATCATGACTCGTAATCCAGCAATAAAAACCATCAGAGATATCTATCATACTTCACAGCTACCCTGGTAATAAGGCATCATATATCAGTTCCACATTTGCCGATTTTCTATGCAATGGCAACATTGCGGCAATTTGACATCCACGCCATGCCTCAGTAAATCGTTCAGCAGACTTAATTATCTGATGACATCTAAACAAGAAGAAAACTTTACATGTACTTATTTTATTTATGAATAAAAGAGCTACACATTGCAGAGCCTATTTGTGATTGAGTATTCAAAGATCAAAACTTTTTAATGAAGATGTCAATCAGAAATATATCCACGTATGATGACAATGAAGGTTGACCAGATTCTCATGTTATGTGTATTATTACCTGAAACGTTTTCAGCAGCAAATTTCAGGCAAGCAGATTTGAGCTCCGTAGCACTGTACCGATCATCGAATGCTAGAGTAGTTGCCATAGAGTTTACAAAAATATGCTTTCTCAAGTAAGATTCACACAGCAATCTTAGCCTTGGCAACTCATATTTGTCTGCTGCAGCCATCAACTTCCCAAGTAATGTATCAAAGGCAGAGACGTGGACAACGCATCATCATTAACAAGATTGTCCCTGTAGATAAAACGAAGCACATCCTGCAGCAGAGAATATTTGTACAATACAAAAATCACAAAGTCTGTTCAACAATGATGGGAGAAAAAATTGGCGCAAAAATAGGAACATACCTTGAACACTACAGGATCCATATCATCAATGACGATCTCTTTGATTCCATTCCTCCTATCTGCTGGATTCTTCTCTTCATCTGATCCACTCCTGCTAAAAAAGCGGGCAGCCACTACAAACTTATGGGCATGAAAATTCTCTCCTGCTACATTGAAAATAACATCTACACCTTCGTGAGTGTCCAAAAGCGAAGGATTGCCTATCGCAGACTCCGGAACCTCTCTAGAGTGTGGCCTAGAGTAATCCATATTTGATACTACGACATCCACGGTACAGCTTATCTTCAAGCAATCATCTTTAAGAAAATCTGATGTTTCAAGAGCAGCAGTGGCGTAGCCACGTTGGAGCGAGCTGGGGTGGCCGCCCCAGCTAATTTACGTTAGCTCGAGTATGTTTCTTCTTCTCTGATGATATTTTCAAGCTCCGACAGCACTTCTAGATGGTGTTATGACTCGTAAGTTCTTAGTACTTACTAATTTGTGTCTTTATTCTTCAATTTTGAGACTACATCTTTAAACTTCACATAAAATTTGTGCAATTACAATATGGATGTGTGAATTCTTGTGTATTTCATTTTGGTTTGGTACGTCGTTAGGTGTCGCCCCATCTAATTATTTTCCCTGGCTCCGCCACTGAAGAGCAGTGCGCTCATAGAACCTTCTATATCCCCTGAAAATTGAACACACGATAAAGAAATAAGGGTCTTTTTCAGAAGGAAACTACAAGCTTGGTCAAATGCAGAAAGTAAAACCAAACTCTTGGATTAGTATGCATGCTATTCATGAATTAGTTGGAGCAGCCAGTGTTAAACTGTTAATTGCCAAACTCAGTCAAAGGCAGCACATCATGGAGTCTATAATTCCAGAAAAGTTGTATATTTTTCTGAAATGAATCAACACAAGGAGAGGAGGCGATGATCATCACCACATGGACCCTCGGTATTTGAGGGTGTAGGGCGGCGCCACAGACTGGAGGGATCGGCCGAACTGGACGTGCTTTCCCTTGCCGCTCTGGTCGACGAGCGTGAACTGGAAGCGCGCGCGCACGCCGCCGGTGCCTTTGCCGGCGTTGGACGCGAGCGCGACGAAGACGGAGACGAAGGCAGACTCGTCCATGGGGTCGTTCGCGTAGGGGTAGAAGTAGATCGCCCACCGGTGCCCGCCCACCGTGAAGGACTCGCTGGCGATGTGCCTCCTCCCGAAGCCGATGCCCTTACTGAGCGAGTACCCATGGAGTATGTACTGGTGGGTCCTGCACACCTTCTGTGCCGCCGGTGCGGCATGGTGCGGGAGGGAAGAAACCTTGCCCAGTGGCGGAGCCAGGGAAAATAATTAGATGGGGCGACACCTAACGACGGACCAAATCAAAATGAAATACACAAGAATTCACACATCCATATTGTAATTGCACAAATTTTATGTGAAGTTTAAAGATGTAGTCTCAAAATTGAAGAATAAAGACACAAATTAGTAAGTACTAAGAACTTACGAGTCATAACACCATCCAGAAGTGCTGTCGGAGCTTGAAAATATCATCAGAGAAGAAGAAACATACTCGAGCTAACGTAAATTAGCTGGGGTCGCCGCCCCAGCTCGCTCCAACGTGGCTACGCCACTGGCCTTGCCGGAGCCGGCGTCTCGGTCCTCCATGTTGGGGGTGCAATGAGAAGGCCAGAGTCTGGACTCTGGAATGCAAATGTGGAGTTGTATTCAGCTATTCACGTCAAGAAGAGATACTGGAGGCAATAGACCGGATCATGACTTCATGAGCAATGGTATAGCTCCTAGATGCTAGGATCACAGGCGGAAGAATAGGGGGGCTTCTATATGGCTTCCCGCGGAAGATGGATAAGTCTATGAACTTCTAACTCATCAAAGTCCATCTAAATGTATGTTTTTGTATTTTTCCACTAGCCTACTTCATGGCTATTAAATTAAAAATGTTTCACATTTTTCAAAAATGTTACAACATTTTTTCGTCAACATTCCTAGTCATTTTTCATCAATATTTCACAACATGTTGCAACATTTTTGGGACCAACATTTTTTTTGGCTTCTTCCAACATTTTTAAGAAATGTTGATTTCGTCAACGATTTGTTGTCAATATTTTGCAAAATGTTGCAACATTTTTTAAAAATGTTGGAAAACATTTCAACATTTTTTTTCACCGCTTCTTCTCCGGAACCAGCGGCAGCAGCAGCACGCCGGCCGGCCGTGGCAGGAGGCGCGGGGCACCCGCTCTGGTGCACGGCGGCGCGCGGCGGGCGCGGCCGGTCTGGCGCAGTGGCACGGCTGTGGACGGGCGGCGGTGGCAGGAGGTTGAAGGAACTGGTGCTAGGGGTTCACGATGTTGGACCGTGCGGGCCGTTATGTGGACTTCTGGTGGGTTATAGTTGGCTAAGTAAAAATCTTCCAGAAGATATATAGGATTTCCGAAGAATAGGAGTTCATGGGGATGGGTCATGGACATATTGCTAAATTATTATAAATTTATAGAGAAATTTTAAGTGTGTTTGACAAAATGAAAGTCGTCTATTTGACGAAATCAAATAGTGAAAACAAAGTAAGAGCAACTCCAAAAGACTAGTTATATTTCTAGCTAAATTTAGAGTTATAGAAGCCTTATAAAAATAAAGAGCTTCATAATCAAAAGTTGAACAAACAGAGACTCTCCAAATCTCTTGGCTGATCATATTCATATCATCCCTCCACACACACTGACGTGTGGGACTCACTAGTCATTCCTTCTTTTTCCCCCTTCTTCCCCTCCCTCCCGGTCTCCCATCCCATCCACATCGGGCCATCCGGTCGATTTCTCTCCACGCGGCGGCGCCCGCCACTGCACCTCTAGCGTTCCTCCCCGAGCTCCTCCCCGTCATCACCCACGCCAGCGCAGGACGTCCCCGAGCTCCTCTCCGCCGGCACCTTCCCCGAGCTCCTTCGGCATCACGCCTGTGCAGGCCTTCCTTCGAGCCCCTCTCCGCTGGAGCCGTCCCCTTCCTCGAGCTCCTCCCCACTGCCGGCCCACGGAGGAGGATGAGCAGAAGTGGAATCGACCGGCCCGCGATCTCCGCCGAGCTCCTCTCCACCGGCCCGCCGTCTCTCTGCCTTCCCCACGCCCCCGCCGGTCCTCCCCCAAGCTCCTTCCCACTGGAACTGGCCCCTCCCCTGAGCTGTTCCCCACCGCCCGTCTCCGTGAGCACTTCATCCGGCAGTCTCTCACTTGTGCCGCTCCTCCTTCCCAACACTTCACCTCTACCCGGCCCAACGACGCACGGCAGCAGCGGAGCCGCGGAGGACAGACGCACAAGAGTGGGTCCCGCATCTTGGCGCAGGAACTAGGGGTGCGGGCGTGGGAGGATTGCGATGGCGAGCGTGCAGCGCTAGGCAAAGATACTGAGGGGTGGCAGGAGTTTTCCGAGTGTGGATAGCGATGGGTGTTGATAGCGAGTCTCTTGGAAGCATTTTTTCTGCCTGTTTTCTTATTTCTTTAGCTAATGGATGTCAAATGTAGAGTCTGTTGGAGTTGCTCTAAGAGCATCTCTATTAGTTCTTCGTCCCAGGTTGCCATTCTTATTTTTTTGCAAAAGTAGAAAAACCTTTTCCAACAGTTCTTCAGGTTGACATTTATCCCAAGTTCAGAAAAAGAACCTCCACGCGTGCATATATGCGCGCTTGTATCCGCGACGCATCCATCCTTATCAGAAGAGGTGGAGGGCATAAACATAATTTTGTTTGTCTCAGTTTTCTGATGTAAGTTTTCAAGAGGTGGAAGGGTGTTGGGGACACAAAACCCCCAAACAGAGAAAAGGGAATTCGATGAACAATTCACGATTAACACGTTCAATTCAATTTGCTTAAATGATCAGCTTTCCTCAACACATTACACACTCAACTTTCCAAAATGGCGACCCCTTTACAATGAGGAGGGGGCCTCCTTTTATAGTACCAAAAGACTAAGTTTACATTCCACGTATGCCCCCGAAACCCTAACATCTAACAAGAATACACAGGGGCAAACTTGGTTTTTTACATATGTTGCGGATTTGACGCCGTAGTTTGCGGAGCGCAGGTGGAAGGGTGTTGGGGACACAATTAATTAGTGACTCTAGTGTTGGGGTGATCTTACCTGATAAGGGCAAGGGGGAGTGCCAGTGGGGTATAGACTCGCTCTAGTGGGGAGTGTGCTTTGCTAAGACACGGTCCAACTAGGGGACTTTATACTCTACAACGACTCGGAACCTTCGCGGGTTGCTTCACACTGGGGAAACTTTGTAAATGCCTCGTAGCGTCCCTATGCCATCACACCTAGGTAGTGTGGTATGATGCTTGGCCGGCATCACGTGGTTGGGTTTAAAGTTCCTAGAACTTTTACGCGACTTGTGGTGAAAGTGTACAACCTCTGCAGAGTGTAAAACTAATCGATTAGCCGTGCGCACGGTCAAGAGTGGCCTGGACCCTCACATGAGTAAACTATGGAAGTCAATGATTAACCTGATGCATCTATCTTTATTTATGTTATTTATTCTCTTAAGTTATTTGTGGGTTTGGTATGAACTTACACTTGCTAGTAATTATGTTGGTAATAAAACTTGACCAACTAAAATGCTAAATGCTTTAACCATCAGCCTCCACTATAAAACCTTGCATGTTATATGATGTTTCCGCTTGCTGAGTACGGCATGTGCTCACGCTTGTTTTCATTATTGCAACGACACAATCCGGATGCTGTTCAGACTTGGAGAGATTTGAAGATTTCCCTGGAGACCTCGACAAGTTCTAGGCGGGCGTGCCACCAGTCAGCTGCCTGTGGTGTTGACCCCATCTGCTGCGTTGCTACTCGATAATAATTAGTTCGTTTATGAGACATTTTGGTCTGTAATAAAGTTTAATACTCTCTTTACGTTATGGCATTGTGTTTTGGTTATCACTGAGTCGTTATATGTGTGAAACTTGATCCTGGCACACATATAATATGAGCATTCGAATTTGCCTTTAAATTCGGGTGTGACCAGAGCCATGTTGACTGTAGGACGTTAGCCTAGTTAGAAAATGGTCGTATTTAAGGATTATAATATCTTAGAAGCCATTCTTGCCTTATGATTGCTTTATTTCTAATAATATCATCCTTGCTTTATCTCATCCTTGGTCTTTACCTTGGTTCTCTCCTTTCTAGTATCTTGTCTTGACATCTATCTCACCTATCACATGTTTCTTTTTAGATGGTTCGTCAGTTGCAGACATCCTGTTCAGGCTGTTCCCAGTTTCCCCGCTATTTGGAGGATCAAGATTTTTACTACTACACCATGGAAAGTAGAGAGCATGAAAGGGACACTGACGAGGAGATTATGGGGGAAGCACCAACTGCAATACCGTCTCCAACACCTACTTCAAAGCCCATCACTGTGTCAGATGATGAAGAACCAGCTGAGGAACCTGAGGAAGATCCAAAGGAATCGATCCCAGAGGAAGAAGAAGACCCAGAAGAGGAGATTCCAGACGGAGAGGATGGTGATCAAGGAGATGATCAAGATCAGATGGAGGAACAAGAGGAGCAAGCTGAGGAAGTGAAATGGAAGGTGTTCCACTACAAGAAAAAGGGAAGAGGCATTCTTATGGCTGACAATCTAAGGAGAACAGTGTACCGTTTGGCCTATGGTGAAGAACCAATTTACTTTTGTGAGAAGTGGACTCATCCTTGGTTTGAAACTCACTGGGAAGTGACAGTCATCGTTTACAAAAGAGTTGAAGACTATGGACCTATGGAGGTGTCCAGACATGAGGATGTTGCTAACAGAGATACTATTGAAGCAGGGATTGCTGAAGCTGCTAGAAGAGCACTCTATGTTCTATCTCACAGGGAGAGTTCTGAGTTGATACACACTCGCAGTCTGTACACCCCCTACAGAGCAAGTGGTGAAGCCAAGACTTTTATTGCATCAGCTAATGGACACAGCCCCACCATAGACAACCTCAGAGAGTTACTGGCTGCTATCAACACTGCTTTGGATAATACCAACAACATGCTTGCTGCAGCTCAACAGAAGATCTATATAACAGAGATAGAGAAGCGCCAGCTGGAAGCTATGCTAGTAGGAAGGGAGTCTCCTGTGATCCATGACAGCATAGTGGATACTCATTACTCTCCATCACCAAAGAGACCCCGCTACAACTCTCCAGACGCCCGCACTGAAGAGCTTCCTTAGGATCTAGGAGTTCTTAAGCTTAGGATCTTTGTAATCGTTAGTTTCTAAACGATTGTTTAAGTGTGTTAGTCTAGTGGTGTGTTTGAATGCTTGATCTTGTGTTAATGTTTGAGTTGGAATTTTGTTTGAGTGCAATGTGTTGTGGAGTAATGACCACAATGACATTGGTTCTTTAGTAAAGTGTTAGTTGGTTTATCTCTGTCCCAATCTATATCTTTCTTATCCTAATCTCTTAATCTCTATGCTCTACCCCCAATACAATCTAGTAGTTCTCAATCTGTTCACAGAGTTTTCTGAGTCAGCAGTACTGTTCTATTTTTATCTCGAGCTATAGAATTCCAAATACAGTAAATCCAACTGGAAAAGATCAGCAATTATATGGAGGGTTATCAGTAAAAATTTCAGAAATTTAGGAGTTATATACAGAGAGTTATATACGAAACTTTGGAGCTATCAGAATCTGAAAACTCAGCTGACCCAGACGTCTTGTTTATTTCATAACTAAATCCACAGACCTTGGATTGAGGTGATTCCAGTTGGAAAAGTTTCATAAATTCCTTATACTTCCCTGGTAAAAATTTCATAATTTTTGGATTCCCGTACTAAGAGTTACATCCTGTTGTTTGGAGTCAACAGAATCTGTCCAGAATTCAAAGTCTTTACTACCTTGTCTTCCAGAGTTTTATTCTTAGTGCAAACATCTAAAGCAATGTTCCTAACACTCAGATGGTGGAAACCAGGTCAGGCTCAGGAGTCAATCAACCTGCAGTGATCCGTCCAGGACGAGGAAGTGGTTCCAGCAGTGCACCTCATCAACTACCAATGGATCCAGCTTTCTAGCAGTTTCTGCAGTCCCAGACTCAGCTACTGCAGAACTTGACCAACACTGTGGCCAACATGCAGTAGGCGCCAGGCAATTACCAACCCCAGCAGCAAGCACCTGTGAACAGGCACAGGGTGTTCATGAGTCATCAGCCACCTGTGTTCTCCCATGCTACTGATCCACTAGAAGCTGAAGACTGGCTGAAGGCCATTGAGAAGATGCTTACCATTGCTCAGTGTGATGATAGGGAGAAGGTCCTATATGCTTCAGGCCGACTCCAAGGATCTGCATCAGCTTGGTGGGATGCTTTTGTTGCCGCACATGCCAATGCTAATGCTATTACATGGCAAGAGTTTACCACCAACTTCAGGAGCCACCATATTCCTGCTGGTGTACTGAAGCTTAAGAAAAAGGAGTTTCTTGCTCTTAAGCAGGAAAAGATGTCCGTGCCAGAATTCAGGGACAAGTTCATGGAGTTGTCTCGCTACGCACCTGAGGATGTGGACACTGATAGAAAGAAGCAAGAGCTATTCTTGGAAGGATTAGCTGGACCTCTTCAGTACCAGCTAATGTCTCATACCTTTCCAAATCTCCAAGAGCTGATTGATAGAGCAATATGCTTGGAATCTAAGCGCAGAGAGTTGGGAGACTTGCAGAGGAAGGTTACTACTTCAGGAACATCAGGAAGCGACACTCGCCCTCGCTATAACACTCAGCAGTGGACAGCATCTCGCTTTGGAGGCTCAAGTGGGAATTATGGACAACAGCAGTATCCGCGCTCAGCTCCACAGACTCAACGTACAGTTCCATTAGCCAATACCCCCGCTTATCAGCAGAATCAGCAGACCGTTCCAATCGGTACTCTTGCAGGGCCAAGTGGGCAATACACTCCTGGGAATAACTCATGTTTCAAGTGTGGAGAGGTTGGTCGCTATGCCAACAGCTGCCCTAAGAGGACTATCCCTGGCACTCCAGTACAAGGCACTCCTAACAAGAATGGAGGGCAGACGCCCCAAAGCAGCAGAGGACAACAGAACTATGCACGTGACAGAGTGAATCATGTGAGTGCAGATTCCGCTCACGAGAATCCACAAGTGGTGCTTGGTATGTTCCTTGTCAACTCTACCCCCGCATCAGTCTTGTTTGATTCTGGAGCATCCCATTCTTTCATTACTTCACAGTTCGTAGCCCAGCATAATATACCCATTAGTCCTATGACTCGCAACATGCTAGTTAGTTCACCTGGGGGGGAATTGAAAGCATCTTATCAGTGTGAGAAGGTCAGTCTCAAAATAATAGGCAAAGATTTTTGGGCTAATCTCATAGTGTTGGAATCAAGAGGGATTGATGTGATACTTGGGATGGGATGGTTAGCTGCATGTGATGCAGTGATCCAGTGCTCTAAGAGATCAGTACTACTCACTAGTCCTGCTGGATAGAGGATTGAATTTCCAGCCACATCATCACCATCTTCTGAGAGTACAGTGAACCAGCTTGATGGGAAAGTTCTGGAAGATATCATAGTAAGGTGTGATTATACAGAGGTTCTTCCAGATAGGATGTCAGGTATGCCACTTGATCAAGAAGAGAGGATAGTTTGAAGAAGAGTCTCCTAATCTTTTTCTCAATCTCTTCGAATCTCGAGGACGAGATTCCTTTTAAGGGGGGTAGGATTTGTAACACCCTAATTTTACAAAAATTTGTTTTAATAAAATTTGTTTAGAAACAATGCTTTGAAATTAAGGATCATAAGGTGTGCGTGAAATTTTTAGGCATTTAAATATATTTTTGAAAATTAAATAAATAAATATAGGAGTTTTATGTTGCATACATGCTGGAGCATAGTTTTTGAATGATTGAATTCAAATTTGGATTTGAATTCATGTGTTTGAGTGGTTTTAAAAAAAATCAAAAGCTTTTCTTTTAAACCCTAACCCCTTCTACCCTTCTGGCCTGTTGCTTTGTTTCGGCCTAGCCAGCTCAAGTCCATCTAAGCCCCTCCATCTCCTCCCGCTCGTCTGCCTGTGCCCCAGCCCAGCTCTTGTTCCAGCCCAGCTCACCAAAGTCCGGCGGACCCCCTCCGTTTCTTCCTCTCCGCTCGCTCGGTTTCCCCCGTCTCGTGGCCCAGCTTCGGTTTCGGCCCAGCCGGCCCGCCTCCGCCTTCGGTCGCTGCCACGCGGGACCCGTCTGTCATCCCCAACCTCCGTCTTCGACCGGGACTCCTCCTCCACGCCGGCCGAGTCCTGCTCCGCTCCGCCGCCATCTCCGAGTGGCCCAGCCCTGCACGACAAGCCGCCGCCCTTTATAAGCACCGGAGACCCCGTCGCCCCTCTCCCAATCCAAGCCGCCGCCGCCTCGAGCCCTCGCAGCGCCCGCTCTCGAACCCTAGCCGCCGCCGAACTCGATTCGCCGGACCACCGCTGCCCCATCGTCGAAGAGCTGCTCCAGAGAACCGCAAGAGGGTAAGGATGCTGCCGGTGCCACTTGAAGTCGTTCCCGTGCTCTACATCACCTAGGAGAGCTCGCCGGAGTTCGTTTTTCCGCCGCCGCTGCCTCGCCAAGCTTGGCGCCGTCGACATTGCCCGAGCAGTCACTCGGAAGCCCTAGTTTGGTTCGCCAGCTCGCCCTCGTCCTTCCCGACCAGATCCCATCACCCGCCGAGCACCCCAGCCCCAGATCGACTCAGCTCGCCGGAGTTGAGCCCCTGCGCCGCCGCTGCCGTCGTCTGCGCCGCCGCTCCGACGCGCGCACGTGATCGTGGCCGTCCGATCTGAAACCAGCGCCCCAGATCCATCCTAGCTGGAGTCAAACTAGGTCAATACCGGTCAACCCCGTGTGACCGTGGTGTTTTTGAAGAAAGCCCCCTTAGTTCTTTAAAATTCCAAGCCGGTCCTTCCACCTTATGAAAACTCTTGAAGTTCAGTCCTTTTTCTTTTGTTTTAAACCCTGGCTTTTATAAAAATAGTGCCTGAGGTCCACAGCTTTAGTTTTTCAACCTAACCCCTCTGTTTTCAAGTTTCTTTATGTTTTAGCCCTCGGTTTATTGCAGTTAGGTCCCTGGAATCTTAGTTTCTTCACAGTTATGCCCTTGAACCTTCTTTTAGCCATATCTTTTCCGTTTTAACTCCGTTTTTCGCGTTCTTTATGTCCAAATGATCGTATCAAAGAGTAGAATAGCTTTTTACCCCTGTTTTGCTTTGATCTCACTATTTGGTGATTGTTTCTTATTTTATTCCATTGTTTGCTTGTATGTACTTGATGTGATGCGTAGAGATCGTTTGGGCTGAAGGATTTGAAGACCAAGAAGCTCAAGTGTCTGAACAGCAACAAGGATCTGTTGAAGGCAAGTCTACCTTGATGCATACCCGTTTACCTATACAACATGCATTTAATTCACTGTTCTTACTATTGCTTGCATTAAATTGATGGGACCCTTTTTAAGGACATGACTAAATTATTTTACCCCTATACCTTGAACAACCTGGGTATTTACTTTTATTGTTGGGTAGCTCTCGCTATGCTTAACATGGTGGATGGTATTAATGAAACTTTATGAAACTTGATGTATTTATGCTATACCTTCATTAATACAAGAACACCTTGTTTAATTGGAACATGGAGCGACCACCCAGGATAACAGTGCAACCACAAGGGTATATGGCTCTGCCTTGGCTAATTAATTAGTGACTCTAGTGTTGGGGTGATCTTACCTGATAAGGGCAAGGGGGAGCACCAGTGGGGTATAGACTCGCTCTAGTGGGCAGTGTGCTTTGCTAAGACACGGTCCTACTCGGGGACTTTATACTCTGCAACGACTCGGAACCTTCGCAGGTTGCTTCACACTGGGGAAACTTTGTAAAGGCCTCGTAGCATCCCTATGCAATCACACCTAGGTAGTGTGGTATGATGCTTGGCCGGCATCACGTGGTTGGGTTTAAAGTTCCTTGAACTTTTACACGACTTGTGGTGAAAGTGTACAACCTCTGCAGAGTGTAAAACTAATCGATTAGCCGTGCTCACGGTCAAGAGCGACCTAGACCCTCACATGAGTAAACTATGGAAGTCAATGATTAACCTGATGCATCTATCTTTATTTATGTTATTTATTCTCTTAAGTTATTTGTGGGTTTGGTATGAACTTACACTTGCTAGTAATTATGTTGCTAATAAAACTTGACCAACTAAAATGCTAAATGCTTTAACCATCAGCCTCCACTATAAAGCCTTGCATGTTATATGATGTTTCTGCTTGCTGAGTACGGCATGTGCTCACGCTTGTTTCCATTATTGCAATGACACAATCCGGATGCTGTTCAGACTTGGAGAGATTTGAAGATTTCCCTGGAGACCTCGACGAGTTCTATGTGGGCGTGCCACTAGTCAGCTGCCTGTGGTGTTGACCCCATCCGCTGCGTTGCTACTCGATAATAATTAGTTCGTTTATGAGACATTTTGGTCTGTAATAAAGTTTAATACTCTCTTTACGTTATGGCATGTTGTTTTGGTTATCACTGAGTCGTTATATGTGTGAAACTTGATCCTGGCACACATATAATATGAGCATTCGAATTTGCCTTTAAATTCGGGTGTGACAGTAAAACAACCCTCTGGAGCCTAGCCTTCTTCTCCTGTTGGCTCTTTGTGTTTGCGTCCGCCAGTCAACCTTTGTTCTCGCGGAAAACATTTGTGAAGCCCGTGGCTTTCATTTGGCCCAGAAGAGGATCCGAAGCTCAACAATTTATTTAGCTATGGCAAACCCCCGGTGCCCATAGGTGAGGTTTTCTACAGCCCCAACAGTAGCCCCTCGAGGAGAAGTGTTCGAGCAACAAGACTTAACCTTCTCCTCGACTCTGTTTCGTGATTTGATGAAGAAAACGTCACCTTCGGCTCCAGGGAGTTTGCTGGTTTAAGATCTTTTCCAGCTTCGCGTGGTTTTTCTCTTTTTCCTGAAGACTACAGTGAAACCGCTCCTTCCCGAGGCGTCCATTCGTATTCCGAGACCGTTGTGCTTCTTCTCTCTCCTCGGGCTATATAAGGGGGGTCGGGGGTCCCCTGCTTTCTTACTTGTGCCAAAGCTAAACCTCCGCCCTCCCAATTTCCGCTGCTTCAGGATTCGTGCTAGCTGCGCGTTTTCACCGGAGCTGCTTGTTTCCATAGCAGAGCTCAAGCTTTTTCACCCGCTCTGGCCCGTACGAGACAAACCGCGCGGCTAATGACTGAGGAAGAAATAGCTGCTTCAGCTATGCTAGTCGAAGCCCCAGAAGAGCCGGCTGGAGATATAGTTGATTACGAGCCGTCGCCCTCAGCCAAGGGGAAGGAAGTCGATCTGGGTGAAGATATTTCTAGAGTGGAAGCTTCGCCATTGGAGTTGATGGCTGGGCGGGATTAAAAAACTCCATCTTTTACTCTCGGAGCTTCGCTAGTTTCTGAAAATTTGATCAAGTATTATGAGGAGAAGGGGTTTTTCCTGGAGGGGGTTGCTCGTCATCCAGAGGGTGAAATAATTCCGGAGCCCAAAGCTGGTGAAGCTGTGGTTTTCCGTGACTTCTTCAACGCCGGTCTATGTTTTCCTTGTTCTCAGTGTCTCCCTGAAATCCTTGATCGGTATAGTGTCAAATTGCACCAACTGACGCCGAATGTGTTTGTGCAATTGTCTAAGTTCTTTTTTGCCGTGCGCTCTTGCGACAGCCGTGTGGATACCGAAGCTTTTGTTCAGTTCTACGAGCTTCATGTTCAAAAGCGAAATTTTCGGGTGGACGACGATCCTGCTGTGTATGAGAATCATTTTGGGTGCATTACTTTCACGACCCGGAGGAGGAATACCAAGAAAGATATAGAGAGAGTAGAGCTCAGCCCTGCTCATAAAAACAAGTGGGATGATGATTGTCTGAACTACTGGTTTTATGTGAAAGTCGACATGCCCCGCGGCTCCGATGGCGTTGCTTATTATCCTTTCAGCATTACAACAATGACTCCTTTGAGCTACGTGACAGGCCCTGACTTTGCGAAGACCAGGGGCTTTAAGGATTGTGAAAAAGCCTTTCTCTTGGCTTCGCAATTTCTTGCGGGGCGAGATGCTGCTGAAGAGTTTGTTGCTGCCAATATTTGGCCTCTTTCTTCTGGCTGGAGCCCTAAAGAGATTAAGTGGCTCACGGTTGATTGGTTTTCGAAAGCTATTCCTTTTCCTCGTTTCGGGCTGAAAATGCCTGAAGGAAAGAACACTCACGAGTTCGTGGGTGAAGTGGAGCGCCGAGTGGTGGACTTTCTTGGCCCTTACACCGAGGCAGAGTACCAGGCTTCGCGAAGGCTACCTACTGGAGGCCGTCGTGTGAACCGTATCTTTTCTGAGCACGGCGTTGAAGTGGAGGATCGTGCGAAGCCCAAGGCTTCGTCAAAGCGTGCCCGTGACTCGACTCAGGCCGCGCCTGACCCGACTGACGCAAAGAAGAAGAAATCTGTGACTTCGCCAAGGGCGTCTGGCAAAGCCGGTGCTACTGATTTACGGAAGCCCGTTGCTCTGCTGTCTTCTTCAAAGACAAGTCAGCTTGAGCGTGCTAAAAAGAAACAGGCCGCGACACAAGAGAAGGGTTCATCTGCTGAGAAGACGACGAAGCCCGGCCTTCGTCTTAAAAAGGCTGGTTCGAAATCTAGGCAGCAATGCTGCATAGTGAACATCCTTGGCTCTTCTGATACGTTGGAATTTCTTGACTCGGGGACCGAAGATGCTGAAAACAAGGAGCGCACCGCCGACCCTGAGCCTGAGGTTGAAAAAACTGCCGTGCCCAGCCCCAAAGAGATCATCACGGATCCTCCCATCCCAGGGAATGCTGGTGGCACGGACCTGTCCGGCGAAGATGCGAAACTTCCCGGAGCATAGAATATCCAAGACAAGGGTGAGAGCTCTTCGTGCCCTGGTGATCATCCCGAAGCCCCGGAGGATACCAGAGCATCGCCTGAGTTCATGCGATCCCTGGTTGAGACTGTGAGCTCTTCTGGTGTTGTGGAAGGACATACCCTAGAGATGGTGCTTGCGGAGAAAGGCTCCTTCGACCCCTCAACTTATTCTTACAACAAGGCTGTTGGTATGAGGGGTTTACAAACTTTATTGTCTGTTCGTTTGCCATTTCTTAAAGAGCGTGGAGTTATAGAATCTCATGTGCTCTGGGAGCTAATGGATTATGGTCGGCTTGCAGGAGCAACATCTACAGACATCCCGCAGGAGGAAGGTGGTGCCCTTGACGGCCAAGCACTGGAGGAAGGGGAAATTCCCGGGGCTCCAAGCTCTTCTTTGATTGTGTGACAGCCAGGCACCAGTACCACCGCTGAACCTTCGGCGCCTTTTGATCCCAAAGGTTGGTTCTTGACCCTTTTTGTTTTTTCTGTTCCTTTGTTTTTGCTGGTAGAGCGTTTTTTGCTAGGTTCAGAAATGCTCATACACATTTTTTGTTTTTCAGTTTATGAAAAGTCTGTTGAAGATATGGAAGCCGGCCGCCTGGCTGGTCTATCTGCTGAGCTTTGCTATAAAGCGATGATCTCAAGGCAGAAACTTCTTGAAAAGTACCATTCTCAAGAGAAAAAGTTTCAGGCTTCCAAAGCCGAGAACATCGAGCTAAGCCGTGAGGTCATCAGGCGGAAAGAAGAAAACGCAGCTCTGGCCAAGATTTGCAAGCTGCGGGATGAAAGCATTGAGATCTTGAAAGATAATGTCAAGACCTATCAAACTGCGGCTGAAAAACTAAACACAGATGCCGAGAAGCGTGACAGCCTGCTTGAGGAGTTCAAAAAGATAGTCGAAGATGATGGTCGTACTATTGAGTCTTTGCAAAAGGAGAAAAAGCCCAACAAACTAAGATTGAAGATCTTAAGAAGGAAGTTGAGGGTCGTGACAACTTTATAAAGGCATCTGAAGATGTTTTGAAGGAGAACTTCAAAGTTTTGCATGAAAAGTATTCTCGTGCTCTAGGCGAATTTGGAGCAGAGCCCCTGCCTTTCCCTGGTGATGAAGATGCTAAGGCTATATTTGAATGGATGGGACAAGAGTTCGACCATCTCCCTGGCGTGATGACTGGTGCTAGTGACTACGCAGCTTCGATGTGTGTGGAGACTTTGCTTGGGCTTCTTGAAAAAACTGGATGCTCAGACTTTCTGTCCTTGGGAGCTAGGAACTACAAGTTTCCGACAGCAGAAGAACTTGAGTGTGAGGTTGCTTCGAAGAACGTTCAAGTGATCAAGAAAATTTTCTTGACTCTGTTCTGGGAGGCATCTGAGCAAGAATATGCTAAGTTTGTGGCGCGTCGGCTTTTGGCGGAGGTAAATATTTATATCATCGGTTTCTTGCTTAAATTTCTTTCCTCTTCTTTTTTTGATCGCTAATTTTTTTGTTTTGTAGGCTAAGGAAAAGGAGGCATTGGGATCGGACTCGAGCGAAGGTGATAGTGAAGGCGATGGATCCCCTACAAGCGCGATCCCTGGTGGCTCGGGTTCCGGAGCACCGAAAGACGCGGCGGATGCTGAAGATAAAGATGACAAAGCCTGAGCACTTCTTTGAACTGTTTGTCCGTTCTTGTAACGCCCTGCGTGGCAAGTAAACTTTCGGGTAGAAAAACTTTTGGTTAAGTATGGTAACTGTAAAATGCTATTGGCTTTGTTGCTATTCTCTTTCTCGTTTTAGGCTTTTGTTGGCCCTGTTTGAAGAAAACGTCACCTCCCTTTTTTCTTTGTAGCTGATTTTGCGCGAGGAGGTTGATTTCGACGTTTTTTTAGCCTCGGAAAAAAGAGCGAAAAACTAACTTTGTTTTGAAGAAAACGTCACCCCCCCTTTTTTGGTCTTTTTCCCGAAGCCCTTAGCTGGAGAGATACTCGCAAAGCCTTCGACATTTTCGTAGGACGGGTGAGCTTTCTTAAAAAGAGCTCAAAGTCTAGCGAAGCTTGTTCCGAGCTTCGCAGACTTTCTTTCCAATGGTCGAATATCAGCAATCCTGTTGCTTTTTCGACTGAGATTTTGCTTTTTTCGTTCCTGCAAACGATCTTTAGAAAAGAAATAGCTGATCCGTGGGATAGCATTTTCTTTAGGATAAAAAGGCTTTTTGAAAAGATCAAGATTTTAGCGAAGCTTGTTCCGAGCTTCGCAGACTTTCTTTTTTTATGAACGAATACCAACAATCTTGTTTCTTTTTTGAACACAGGATTGCTTTCGATTTTTTAGCACTCCTTTGTTGGAAAAAGTAACTGATCCCGCAACTTAGTTTGTTGCCTGTGGGATTCTTTGGTACTTAGGCATGATTGCTAAGATTTTTATGAGACAACGTGTGTAAGGTTGTTGCTTTTTCGTTGCTCTTTGGGCAAAAACCCCCTTTGCAATAAGTAAATGACTGGAAATAACTTGCTGAAAGTAAATAACACAAGCGCTTAAGGGGAAAGTAATTTCATTAAGACTGAAATTTAATACATAGATCCGCCTCATTAAAAACCTTGCCTCCTGATTTGGAGTCCCCTTTTTACAAGGAAAAGAGTACGGATCTCGAAAACGTAAAGTGCTGAGAAATGTAAAGAAGAAAAGAAGAAAAATGACGCGAAATAACTAAGCTCTGGCTCCGTTTATAAGTTCACGAAGCTAAAGCTTTACATTGCCTTGTTCTTACGGGTAGTACTTGAGGAGGCTGTCCGCGTTCCAAGTGTGTGGCAACGCGTTGCCCAACTGGTCTGCTAAGTGAAAAGATCCTGGTCTGATGCTTTTTGTTACGATGAATGGACCTTCCCAAGGTTCTTGTAGCTTCCCTGGGTTGTCAAAACTTTTCTTCTTCTTGATGACCAAGTCCCCCACCTGTATTTTTTTTCTTACAACTTTCTTGTCCCTTCACTTCTTGGTTTCTTGTTGGTATTTTTCTAAGTTCTCAGCAGCTTGGAGTACGTCTACTTCGATCAAATCTTTCTCTGCTTCCTCGAAGCCCACATCTTGCACCTTCAATACTCGCAAGCTTTGGTTCTTGATTTCTTCTGGTGTCATGGCTTCGGAACCAAATAGCAACTTAAAGGGTGAAAACCTGTAGTTCTTGAGACACTGGTGTTGTGAGACCAAGTTACCTTCGGCAGCTCGTCTACCCATTTTCCTTTTCTCTGGTTGAAAAAGCATTTCTTTATGCTGGAGAATATTTGGCCATTTGCTCTTTCTACTGCCCTGTTTGATTGTGGGTGATATACAGAAGCGAATTTTAACTTGGTTCCCATGGTGAGGCAGAATTCCCTGAAATCATTGCAGTCAAATTGTTTTCCATTATCCACAGTTAGTTCCCTAGGAACCCCGAATCTGCAAATTATACTTTGCCAAAAGAACTTTTGGATGTTGCGAGATGTGATGCTAGCCAGCGGCTTGGCTTCGACCCATTTGGTGAAATAGTCTACGGTGACAGCTGCAAATCTACAGTTTCCTTGCGCTGCTGGGAGGGGTCCGACCAGATCCATTCCCCATCTTTGCGATGGCCAAGAAGGCGGTATTAGCTGTGTAGGCATCGACGGGCTTCTCTGATTATTTGCATTCTTCTGGCAGGCTTCGCATGTTTTTACCAGGTGATGGGCATCATCAATAATGGATGGCCAATAGAAACCTTGCCTTAGTGCTTTCTGAGCCAAAGCTTTGGAGCCTATGTGAGCACCGCAAAAACCTGAATGAATTTCTTTCAAAAGCTCTTTTCCTGCATCGAAGCTGATGCATCTCAAGGTTGGGGCTGATATGCCGGATTTGTACAATTCTCCGTCAATTATTTCATAGCCTCGGGCTCTTTGTCTCATGCGGTTCAAGGAAACTTCCTCGGTAGGTTCATAATGACCCCTTAGGAAAGCCAAGATCGGAGCCCTCCAGTCGTACTTCTCTATGACATTGATTGTTTTGGCATTCAGCTCTTTTACAGCAGGCGTGGTCAGAATCTAATAAAAAACATCCAGAGGTAAGGCTTGATTTTGTGCAGCGGCTTTTGCTAGTGCGTCCGCCTCATTGTTTGAGTTTCTTGAGATGTGCTCAACTGTGAATCCTTTGAAGTGTTTTTCCATGGACCTTACTGCGGCGAGATACTTGACTAGCTCTGGCTCTATGGCTTCGCTGTCTTTTTCTACATGGCCTTGTATGACTTTGGAGTCTGATCTCACAATAAAGCTTTGCTGCCCTAGTGGTTTCATTTTTCTCAAGACGAGGAACAAAGCTTCGTATTCCGTTGTATTGTTGGTCGCTCTCTCATTTTCTGGGAAGTCCAACCTGACTGCGAATCACATTTTGGCCCCTGCTAGAGAAGTTATGATTGCCGAAGCTCCGGATCCTTTGTGGCAATAAGCCTTGTCGCAGTATGCAATCCATGGCTGTTCAATGTCTACGGAGCTCGAACTTGTTGGAGAAGTCCAATCTACAACGAAGTCCGCCAATACTTGAGATTTGATGGCGCTTCTTCTTTCAAAGTCAACCACATGTTCTGATAACTCGAGAGCCCATTTGGAGATTCTTCTCGAAGCTTCTCTATTGTTGAAAAGCTCATGTAATGGTTGGTCTGTCACAACTATGATTCTGTGGGACTCAAAATAATGCCTGAGCTTCGGTGCTGCCATAACGACTGCGTACGCGATTTTTTCAAGCTCTGAATAAAACACTTTTGACCCCGTGAGTGTTTCGGAGACAAAATAGACTAGAACTTGAGTTGGCTTCCCTTCTACTTCTTTTTCTTGTATTAATGCTGCGCAGACGGCAGTTCGCGAAGCCGAGATGTAGAGTAACAAGGGGGAACCAGGCTTCGGTGGGCATAACTTGGTTAACTTGGTGAGATAGACTTTGAGCTCCGCAAATGCTTTGCTCTGATCAGGCCCCCATTCAAACTTCTTGTTGTTTCTGAGAACTTGGAAGAAATGGAGGCTTCGCTCCGCAGCCTTGGACACGAATCTGTTTAACGCTGCAATTCTCCCAGTGAGTTTCTGCACATCTTTCAGAGACCTGGGCTCCTCCATCTTTATTATTGCCTGAATTTTATCAGGGTTAGCTTGTATTCCCTTTGTTTCTACAAGGCAACCAAGTACTTTTCCTCGGTGGACTCCGAACACGCACTTCTCAGGGTTCAATCGCAGGTTTGCGGCTCTCATGTTCGCGAAGGTTTCCGCGAGGTCAAAGATGTGATCACCGCGCTTGTTGCTTTTGACGACTATGTCATCGACGTATGCCAGTAGATTCCTGCGCAATTGGTCGGGAAACACCGAAGCTGTCATTCTGGTGAATGTTGGTCCTGCGTTCTTGAGCCCCTCAGGCATTCGCAAAAAACAAAAGATGCCGAAGGGGGTAATGAAGCTAGTTTTGTCCTCATCCTCTTTTCTAATTCTGACTTGATGGTAGCCCGAAAACATGTCAAGCAATGACAACATCTCACTGTTTGCTGCATCATCCACTATTTTGTCTACTCTTTCTAGCGAGTAATCGTCTTTTGGACAAGCTTTGTTCAAGTCTGTGAAGTCTATACACATTCTCCACTTCCCATTTTTCTTCTTTACAGGAACTGTGTTTGCGAGCCAGGTTGAATATTTGGCTTCGCGGATTACGTTGGCATCCAAGAGCCTTTGCACCTCGGCTTTCACGGCTTCAGCTTTTTCATCAGACATTTTGCAAAGCTTTTGCTTTTTGGGCCTGATGTTCTTGTCCATTTCCAGCCTGTGCTCGATGATGTCTCGATCAACTCCTTTTAAGTCTTGGGCCGACCATGCGAACACATCCTGATTTTTGGCCAGAAATGTTAGCAATTCTCGTTCTTCCTCTATGCTTAATTCAGCTCCGATTGTTACAGCCTTATCTGGGACGTGCGCGTCCAGCGGGATCCTTTTTGTTTCGTTGTCGGTGCTGATGTTAACTTTCTCCTTATCTCTCTTGGGCTCCGCGAGCTTTTTCTTTCTATCTCTTTCCTCGGCTTCATCAGCTTCGGCTTGGGTGAGATGGTGGATGCTTCTTTGACCTGGCGATATGCCTTTTTCAATGTCTCTTGCTGTCTGCTGATCCCCAAACACGGTGATGACTCCTTTGAGCGCTGGGATTTTCATACATAAAAACAACTGCCGGACCGCTGCGTCGAACTTGTTGATGAAGCCTCGGCCCAGGATGGCCAAATAAGGATAATGCATTTCCACCACATCGAATGTGATCAACTCCGTTCTTGGGTTGTCAAGGTTTCCGAAGGAGACAGGCAATGTGATCTTTCCCAATGCTCTGACGGGCTTCCCCCCGAAGCCCAGAAGCGGAACATCTGCTTCTTGTAGCAAGTGTGGGTCTATCTTCATTTCTCTGAAAGTTTTGGCGAAGAGAATGTCTGCGGAGCTGCCATTGTCTACCAGGACTTCCCCAATTTCCCAGCCTGCGATGATTGTCTTAATGACCATGGCGTCGTTGTGTGCAACTATTTTCAGTTTGAAATCTTCCTCTGTGAAGGTAATGGGTACATGCGCCCAAGGTGGCTTGACCGAAGGTCCATCTTGGACTATAGTATGCACCTCTCTGAAATAATTCCTTCTCATCCTCTTGTTTTCGAACTCGAGGGATGACCCCCCTACAATCGGGAATACTTGGTGATAGGAGCTTTGCTGGTTTTGAGCTTCGGTTTGGGAAATGGCCATGATGGAGCTGAAGGTTGGTAAGGCTTTGGGATCATTTCTTGGGTTTGGTGGCTCCTCTTTTGGAATTACATTTGGCATGCCGGGTGGCGGAGGTGGGATTTGTTGCATTGGCTGAGTGTTTTGTTGGTTTTGCGGCTGGAATTGTTGTGGTGTTGATGCTTGCCATGCTGGCGGTGGTTGGCTATATGTGCTGGCTTGGAAATAATTTGGGTTTCCTTGGCTATAGGAGTGAAGCGGAGGTGCGGTTGAATATGGGTTTTGCTGGAAAGGTTGCCGAGGCCAGGTGTGATTGACAGGTTTAGGTGGCGGGGGTTGGTGCTGGGTTTGGGCGGCCCTCTTTTCTTCGGCCATTCTTTCCAAGGTTCTCTTGGTTTCGGGACAATTGTCTGTGGAATGGTGAGGTGTTTTCCGTGGAATGAGCAGTAAAACAGACGTGGGCGAGAGTTTTGGTTTTGAGGGGACGGTCTGTTGCCCCTACCTCTTCCTCTTTGGTTATGACCCCCGCGGTTTGAAGTTTGCGGAGCCTGCTGCGGAGGCTAGTTTTGTGGTTGGTTTGGGTTTTGCTTTTGGGTGTGAGGCGCGGCCTCAATTGGGAGGACTTGGTTTGGTGGGTTAGGAGCTCTATTGTTCTGTATACTTTGGTGAGAGGGAACCCATTCTTGCTCTCTCTGTGCTTGCCTTAGACGATTTCTTTCGGCCACTCTTCTCCTGTGGTCTTCGTCTGATCTGCAATACTCTTCGAGCTCCGCCAAGAGTGCTTGCATTGTTTTTGGATTTTTCCTCGAGAGGTGGGATGCTGTTTGCCCTGGGTTTAGCCCCTTGATGCAGGCGGCTATGGCAACCTTCTCTGATACGTCTGGAGTTTGGGATTTCAGCTGCAGAAATCTTCTTACATAGTTTGCTAAAGGCTATTTTTCTTTTTGGATGCAATAGAACAAGTCCCCCTCGTCAGTGGTTGCGGCTTGGAAGCCTTGGAAGTTTTGGATGAGCTTTGTCTTCAGGTCAACCCAGCTGTATACTGAGTGTGGTGGCAGTAGTGAATACCAATTCAACACTGCACCTTTGCATGCTATGATGAACGATTTGGCCAGAACAACTTCGTCACCTCCAGCCGAAGCTACGGTGGCTGCATAACTCATTATGAACTGCCTTGGGTTTGTTAACCCGTTGTATTTTGGCAAGGAGATTGTTTTGTAGGAGAAGGGCCATGGCGCTGTTTGCAAACCAATGGATAACGGTGAGGTTGCATCGACGGTCATGAACATCCCTGCGGTGTTGTGGGTTGGGAAGTTGAACACAATATTTTCATTTTACGGAGGTGGGCCTTCCTCGTAGTTTGGGGTGGGACTTGGCAGCGTGTTCCGGTGGGATTGCAACTCATCCAGTTCTTGCTGCATTCGGGCCAACTGTAGCTTCGCAGCCTTTATTTTTTTTGATTTTTTCATCGGCTTGTTTTTGGGCTTCGAGTTCCATAGCTACCCTCTCCTTTTCTTTTTTCATGGCTTCGATTTGTCTCAACACTGAGTCTAGCTCTCTTTCAGCTACGCCCTCTTTATCATTTGTGAGGCTGGTTTCTGGGTCTGAATCTTGTGTGGCCTTCCCTGCCACCTTTCTTTTTTCACTGCGAGTACGTGCGAAATCTTCGTCCTCCGGCCTGGGCTCCGGAGCGACTATGATTCTTTTTTCCTTGGCAGCCACTCTGGGCTCTTCTTGGTCAACAGTCTCCTTCTTTGGAGGTGCCATTGTGGGTTCCTTGATGGCTAAGAACACGGTGGGCGCCTTTGTTGGGGACACAAAACCCCCAAACAAAGAAAAGGGAATTCGATGAACAATTCACGATTAACACGTTCAATTCAATTGCCTTAAATGATCAGCTTTCGTCAACACATTACACACTCAACTTTCCAAAATGGCGACCCCTTTACAATGAGGAGGGGCCTCCTTTTATAGTACCAAAAGACTAAGTTTACATTCCACGTATGCCCCCGAAACCCTAACATCTAACAAGAATACACAGGGGAAAACTTGGTTTTTTACATATGTTGCGGATTTGACGCCGTAGTTTGCGGAGCGCAGGTTGCGCCGGAGACAGCGGAGCGGAAGATGCGCCGCGAGAACCGGAGACGGTTCCGTGTTGGAACAGCTTTTGACTTAGTCTTCGTGCTCGAAACCTTGAGAAGCCCCAAGCTTCGCCCACTTGTTCCTCCCGACGCTTCACTTTCGGTGCGACGCAGAGCTTCTAAGCCTTGGGAACGAAGAGTTGTGAACCGACTCGGCCTTAAGGCGAAGCCGAGACCTCCGCTCCTCGTTGTTGTCGATCGGGAGCTCCGGGATGTTTCCTGAAATGACACATCTTGCCATGGTGTTAGATCTTGCAATTGCCTGATATAAGGAGAAGATGCCGGGGTCCAGACTCCCTAGCTGTTCCTGAGAGAAACCATTAAAGCTATACGTTCGTGAAGTAAAACAACCCTCCGGAGCCTAGCCTTCTTCTCCTGTTGGCTCTTTGTGTTTGCGTCCGCGAGACAACCTTTGTTCTCGCGGAAAACATTTGCGAAGCCCGTGGCTTTCATTTGGCCCAGAAGAGGATCCGAAGCTCAACAATTTATTTAGCTATGGCAAACCCCCGGTGCCCATAGGTGAGGTTTTCTACAGCCCCAACAAAGGGCATAAACATAATTTTGTTTCTCTCTTAGGGTTCCTAATGTAAGTTGGATCTGAATGTGGCAAGTGAATTATGCCAAACTATTGGAGATGAGCTCTATATATCTTTTTAGAAGTTAGCAAAACACAAGATTTGTCAAATAAAATTTAGCAAACTCTTGGAGATGATGAAGTATTAGAAGAGAAGCACCAATTTAATAAGAGTGTACAACCAAGTGAGAAAATAGTGAGAAATTATATGATACTCTTTTAATCATATTTAAATACATTTAATTCTTTTTTATAATATGAATAAGAAAGGAAAGTACCTACAAGTACCACATGTAGTTACAAATACCACAACAAAGCTCAACTTTATAATATTTATAGAGCATGTAGTTGATTACGAATCCAACTATAAAATTTACATTATAAAAATAAAAAATAATAGTTAAATTATCAGTCAAGGATTGTAAAGTTTAGAACTTGATATGAATGCGCATCTTAAAGAACAAAAATAGAGGGGTATTTCCTCAAGGCTTACAAAAAATATCTCCAATTGTCTCTTGAGAGACATCCAATCACTACTACAGAAAGGGGCATTCGTCCAATTACTAACGCGCACATTTAGTAGCGAGCGCGAGCTACAGTACTCCGACAGTGTCCCCAACCAGTACTAAATGGCACTGCAGACCAAGTCGACACAATAGTTAGTGGGCTCTGCGAAGTTATTCAGTACCGGCTTGAAACACTAGCCGATACTAAATGACGCCCCTCAAATTTGTGCCGGCCAGTGTCACTAGCCGATACAAACTACCACAATTAATTACCGAGTTGTTACACCAGTTGGTACAAACACTCCTACCCACCACCCTGCCAATTTTTCTGTCTCCTTATCTCTTGGTCATCTCCACCACAACATTCTCCACCTCCCATCTTCTTCCTCTCCTCTCTCTCATATCTCCTCACCTCTCTTGTGCACGGCGGCTGCCCTGTGCGCGGCGCGGAGGGCGGCGCGACCACCCACCGGCCTCGGCACGGCGCGGCCTCGGCCGGTGGCACGGGCGCGGCCCTAGCCGGCCTCGGCGCAAGGGCATGGCGAGCACACGGGCCCCCGGCAGTGGCACGCTCCCGTCGATATGGCTGTGCTGGCCGGTGAGTCGTCCCTTACTCTCCTTCTATTGCCCATCTCCGATCTGCTGCATTGAGTTGTTGTTGATCGATCCTCACCTAACTAGTAGCATCATCCTCCGTAGTCTCTCCGGCCTCAACGCGCATCATCCTCCATACTCTCTCCAACCACACAACTAGATCTCCATCGTCCCATCTCCTTTCTCTCCTCTCTCATCTGGACTCCCTCTCCACAGGCAAAGTTGTCATACCTGGGCCGCGCCACTATTGCTTATAATACAATCAGCAATCCCAGTAAAGAAGTTGGGTCTGAGGCCTTGTAATAGCCGGCCTGTGAGCCGTGAAAGGGCTATAGCCCATGTACCTCGCTGAACATATACCCAGCAGTGACTGGGAAGAAGGACATCGAAGAACACTATAGCTAAACGCTAAGACCTAACTCCTTTCCCTCTCGTGCTCGAGGCGGCGCCGCCGTGCTCCTCGCCATGTGATTTCGCCGGCAAACACCTCCAGGTTCACCACATCTGGTATCTAGAGCCTCGTCTACCGGTTGCTGCGACGGATCAGGGAAATTTTTCCTTGGTTGCTCTGTGACCGACAAGATCTGGCGCCGGACGCCTCTACCTCCGACGCCACTTCACCACCACCACCGCCACCGCCGCCAACCCAAACCACCACCACCACCACCCTTCCCCACGGGAAACCGAAGCCGCTCACCTTGACCGCCAGGATGATGACTGTCGAAAAGCAGATCGACGAGCTCGGCCGCCGGATCGACAACCTCAGCATTAACGTCGACTCCATCACCACCAGCGTCGGCAAGCTCGCGACGAACGTCGGCAAGCTCACCGACACGGTCACCACCATCCTCGACAAGGTGAACATCGTCGATAAGTGGAGCAAGGATGCTAACAAGTTCGCCATCGACTTGGATGCGGTGGTCTGCAATCTCACGTCGCGCGTACAAGCGTTAGAGCAAACACCCAAAACTGCTCCGCTGATGGCCTCGTTGCGCGAGGAAGAGGGGCGGGCCAATGGCCACGACAATCCAACCGATCACCAGGGTGTGTTGGCTGGGGAATCGACTCCTCACCCCACCCTGGTCAAGGGTACGCACATCCATTCCCAGACTGCAATTGGTGGTCCGGATAGTGAGATTAAGTCTGATGGGATGCATAACTATCATAGTCAGAAGGAGTATAGGCTACCTAAAACCGATTTTCCTAGATTTGATGGTGAACACCCTAGGATTTGGAGAGAGCAGGCTGAGAAGTACTTTACAATGTATAATGTTCCAATGCATTTGAGGGTTCCTTTTGCTACCATGAATTTTAGGGGCAATTCTTCTTACTGGCTACAATCTTATTATGCTCAGCATGGCATAGCTTCCTGGGTAGAATTATGTGTAGCTCTGGAAAATAGATTTGGCAAGGATTTGCATAATCAGATTATGAGAGAACTATTAAACCTTAGGCAAACTGGTTCTGTAGAAGAATATGTGGAGAAATTTGAGTAGATTAGACATAAGATGTTGCTTCATAATGATAGATATGATGATGTCCTATTTGTTAATAGATTTATTGATGGCCTCAAAGTATGACATTAGAAATGCTATATTGCTTCATAAGCCGAGAACTGTTGATGCTGCTGCATCTTTGGCTTGTATGCAGGCAGAGATGCTAGAGGCATCTCAGAGGAGATTTCCACCTCGAGGTGCAAGGGGTTTCTCTTCAAGATCTAGTGACAAGGCCTCATCATCTGGCACAGCAGCCCCTCAAGGCTTATTGGGCTCTCAACCTGCTGAAGCAAAGCTAAATGGCAAAGCCAAGCTTGATGACAAGCTCTCAGCCTTAATGACACAGAGAAGGAAGCAAGGCTTGTGTATGAAGTGTGAGGATAAATGGAACAGAAATCACAAATGTCCTCCACAAATTCCTCTTCATGTCGTGGAAGAACTATTTGAAACATTCCAACTGGAAGAGACTATGGATGATTCTGCTACAGGATCTTCAAGTGATGAGGAGCTCTTATGTCTGTCTCACTGTGCTGCAGCAAGGGTTCAAGGCAAGAAAACAATCAGGTTGCAAGGAAAAATTCACAAGCAAGACATATTAATCTTGGTGGATTCAGGCAGCTCTTCAACATTTATCAGTGCCAAGCTAGCTGAGCACCTGGAGCTCCGTCTAGAAGATGCTCCTGAAGCTCAAGTTACAATTGCCAGTGCAGGCAAGATGTTGAGTAACAAACAGGTGTCTAATGTCACATGGTGGACTCAAGGCCATACCTTCTCTACTGCTGCCAGAGTGCTAGACATACCTCATTATGATCTCATCCTTGGCATGGACTGGCTAGAGCAATTCAGCCCCATGTGGGTTCATTAGAGGCGCAAGAGTTTGAGGTAAGCACAATGGCAAGTCTGTATTGCTACATGGTGTGAAGGATTGCACAAGCCAATGCAAGAAGCTCAAGCTCAAAAAGCTCAAAGGCCTTCTTAAGAAGGGAGGAGTTGCCCAGCTAGTACAGTTGTCTCCAGTCAAGCCTCTTCCACAAGATAACTCTGTTCCAGTGGACATTCAACAGCTAGTGGACAAACATGAGCATTTGTTCCAAACTCCCAAGGACTTGCCACCCAACAGACATTGTGATCATCAGATCACATTGATTCTAGGAGTGAAGCCAGTCAATGTGAAACCATACCGCTACTCTCCAACACAGAAAGATGAAATCGAAAGGCAAGTGAAGGAGATGCTCAGTAATGGAATCATTAGGCCTAGCACAAGCCTGTTTGCCTCACCGGTGCTGCTCGTCAAGAAGAAAGACGGTAGTTGGCAATTCTTCATAGACTACCGTCAGCTCAACACCATCACAGTAAAGAATAAATACCCTCTCCCTATTGTCGACGAATTGCTGGATGAGCTCAAAGATGCTGGCTGGTTTACAAAGCTAGACATGAAGTAGGGATATCATCAGATACGGATTCATGCTCCTGATGAACAGAAAACAACATTCCGTACCTACCACGGCCATTGGGAGTTTTTGGTCATGCCATTTGGCCTTACCAACGCACCAGCCACCTTTCAGGCAATTGTGAACACAACTTTTCAGCCTATGCTCAGGAAATGTGTGTTAGTCTTTGTGGATGACATCTTGGTGTATAGCAAGACTCTGGAGGAGCACAAGCAGCATCTCCAAGAAGTGTTTGATATCCTAGAGTAGCATCAGTTTGTGCTCAACAAAGCTAAATGCTCCTTTGCTCAGCCTTCCCTGGAGTACTTGGGGCACATAATCAGCAACAAGGGTGTAGCCACTGATCCAACAAAGATCCAAGCAGTTCAGGCATGGCCCACTCCAGCTGACACTAAGCAGCTAAGGGGATTCATGGGGTTGTCTGGGTATTATAGAAAGTTCATCCAGAACTATGGGCTTATCCGCAGACCCCTGAATGATTTATTGAAGAAAAACACACCTTTTGTGTGGACACCTCAACTACAACAAAGTTTTGAGGTTCTGAAAACAACACTTGTTTCTGCACTAGTGTTAGCTCTCCCTGACTTCACTAAGGAGTTCACAATTGAGACAGATGCATCTGCAATTGGCATTGGAGCAGTGTTGATGCAACATCAACACCCCATTGCATATCTCAGCAAAGCCCTGGGTGTCAAAGCTCAAGCCTTATCCACTTATGAGAAGGAGTGCCTGGCTGTTATCATGGCAGCCACTAAGTGGAAATCTTATTACAACACAAGGAATTCACTATTCTGACTGATCACAAAAGTTTGGTGCACCTAAGAGAGCAAAACCTACAGCAAGGCATGCAACAGAAAGCTTTCCTCAAATTGTTGGGTCTCCAATAAAAGGTGGTGTATAAGAAAGGGGTGCTTAACAAGGCTACTGATGCCCTATCCAGACAGGAGCACCGTCAAGAGCTGGTAGCTATTTCCATCAGTAAACCAAAATGGATGGAGGTCATCATTGAAGGATACACTCAGGATGAGGAAGCCAAAGCTTTGCTAACTGAATTGGCCATCACAGGCTCCAATGATATGGGCTATAAGTTAGTCGATGGAATCATCAAGTATAAAGACAGAGTCTGGCTGGGCAACCTTGCTGAAGCACACCAAGCAATCATGTTGGCTCTGCACACTAGTGGATTGGGGGGTCACAGTGGTATTACTACTACTTACAACAAGATCATGGCCCTGTTTGCATGGCCAAATATGAAAGAAGATGTGAAGACTTATGTCTCTAACTGTGAGGTATGTGCTAAAGCTAAAACTGAGCATTCTAAGCTGCCTAGACTCCTCAACCCTTTACCCATACCTGAGCATGCTTGGCACACAATCAGTCTAGATTTCATTGAGGGTCTACCCAAATCCAAATCATATAACACCATCCTAATGGTCATAGATAAACTCACCAAGTATGCCCATTTCCTCCCTATAGTACACCCCTACACAGCCTTATTTGTTGCCCAACAGTTCCACAACCACATATACAAACTGCATGGCCTACCAACACTCATCATTTCAGATAGGGACAAAAATTTTACCAGCACCTTGTGGCAAGAAATGTTCAAACTATCCCAAACAACACTGAATATGAGCTCAGCCTACCACCCTCAAACTGATGGCCATACTGAGAGATTAAACCAGTGTCTAGAAACTTATTTGAGATGCATGGTCAACAGTTGTCCAACTAAATGGGCTGATTGGTTGTTCTTAGCTGAGTATTGGTACAATACCACCCACCATTCTGCCCATGGCCAAACCCCTTTTGAAGTGCTCTATGGTCATGCCCCTAGACATTTCGGTATATCTGCTGAGGATACCTGCAAATCTGCTGATCTTGATGAGTGGTTGAAAGAAAGGGACTCTATGATGCATGTGATTCAGCATAATCTGTCCAGAGCTCAGCAGCGCATGAAAGTCCAGGCGGATAAACATCGGCAAGAGCGGGACTTTCTGGTAAGTGATTGGGTCTACTTGAAACTGCAGCCCTATGCGCAACACACTGTGGTACGTCGTGCAAACCACAAGCTAGCATACAAATATTTTGGACCTTATCTTGTCATGGAGAAGATAGGCAAGGTCGCCTACAAGCTTCAGCTACCAGCATCAAGCAAAATTCATCCGGTGGTTCATGTATCTCAACTGAAGAAGGCTCTTCCACCGGGCGCCGCAGTTAATGATGATGCCACGCTGCTATCTATTACTTCTGATTGTCCACCTCGACCAGGCAAGGTACTAGCCACTAGACTCCACCTTGTTGGCAATGCTTCTGTGCTGTTTGCTCTTGTGCAATGGACAGGGATGCCAGAAGCATGGTCTACCTGGGAGAAGTTAGCTGTGTTCTCCTCTGAGACTACTTGTCCCTGATTCAGCAACACGAGGACGTGCTGCAGCTTAAGGGGGAGGGGATGTCATGACCTGGGCCGCGCCACTGTTGCTTATAATACAATCAGCAAGCCCGGTAAAGGAGTTGGGCCCGAGGCCTTGTAATAGCCGGCCTGTGAGCCGTGAAAGGGCTATAGCCCATGTACCTCGCTGAACATATACCCAGCAGTGACTGGGAAGAAGGACATCGAAGAACACTGTAGCTAAACGCTAATACCTAACTCCTTTCCCTCTCGTGCTCGAGGCGGCGCCGCCGTGCTCCTCGCCGTGTGATTTCGCTGGCAAACCCCTCCAGCTATTTGTGGTTTGCCACAAGAGCAGGCGCGAGTGCTGGCCTCCGGCGAGCGTAGGCAGGCCCGTCGACGAGGGTGTACGAGCAGAGCGATCGAACAGGGCCACCAAAATAGTCGGGGCCTCCACCAAAACAGCGAGAAAAAAAGTCTAGGCTCTGCTCTCACATCCATCTCTTGTCGTCTGTCCGCTGCTGATCTGCGACAGCGAATCACTAGAGGTAGGCGCAGGCAAGCACACGCACCACACGTCCACACATCATCGATTCACAGCACACGTACAGGCCCCTTTAGATTTCTACTACTTGAAGGTAGGAATTTGAAGTCTGAACACATGTAATAAGTCAGTAGATACTTGATCAACAAATCAATCATGCAATTCAGCAATATTTTAATCAGTTCTGTAATTGCACAATACTCAGTAGACCAGTTTTAGGGTTTGGTCATCTTAATTTTGCTTTATTATTATGCTTTAGTCATATTAAGTATGATCTTTTTTAGAAAAGATTGAGATCTCAATTTACATCTCGCTCCGGGGCCTCAAATTCCTGGAGACGGCCCTGAGCGTAGGTGCGGGAACGAGGGCCGCTGCTGTCGGCCGTGGCGACGAGCCTCCCTGGCCACTGGTGCGGGGGTCGCCACCGTCGACGCGGGGGTCACCGCCGTCGATGCGGGGAGAGGCCTCCCCGGCCGCTGGCGCGGGGGCCGCCGGCGACAGCCTCAACGTCAGGATCATGGTGCTAAAGAGGCTATGCATGGAGCTCGACATCCAGGTCTATGCTTTTCTCGTTCGTGCATTGTTGGGACATTCGTTTTGATTTTCTGCTAGGATCAGTTCGTGTCTATTTTCTGCTAGGATTAGATTTCTCTGCAAGACGGGAATCAAATCTGACGAGGAGGGTGGTGGCAAATCTGCAGGAGAAGAATTTGATCAGGCCCGAGGTGATGCTGTTGTGAGCTGATGAGGCAGCGACACAGTGGGAGGCCGACGGCGTAGGCAAAGCTCGCTATGAACTCCGACGGTGTAGGCAAAGCTCACTATGCACTCTGTGACAGTGAACCTTGTGGAATTTTTCAGTGATTCCTGTCTGTGAACTTTCTGGATTTTTTCAGTGATTCTGTGAAATGTGTGCTAGTAATGTGTGATGGTGATTCTTGTAAAATGTATTCTTGTGATTCTTGTTAAATATGTGGATGTGATCATTATTGTGGTTTTGCGATTGCGATTTTTTTATGGTGTTCAACAACACGTGGAGAAGAAAAGGAAAAAATGAAAAAACAAAAAAAAAGAAAAGTACGTAGGGATGCAATGTCATTTTGTACCGGTCGTGAATATCGACCGGCACTAAATAATCATTTAGTACCGGGTAGCCTAGCCAATACTAAATGGTGTGACAATTAGTATGGGGGAGCCGATACCGGGCAAACGCCCGGTACTAAACTGGCTTTCTGCCCCGCACTAAAGCCCCTTTCTGTAGTGGTGAATAAAATATCTCCAACTTTAGCAATAGCTTGATTGACCATATTGTACATGTGCTGCTTGGCTGACATATATACTAGGCTACTAGCTGATGGCATTGATCACGACCTTCTCATAATTAAGTTACAATTATGTTAGTTTCTGTTTCGGTGTTTCACTGAATTATTTCTTCACCCACTTCGTGGTTTTAACTTTTTTTTGTGTGAAAATGAGTGCCATGCTCGTCACTTTATCATCATGCTAGTTAACCACATTGTTCAGCAATCGTATCAACCGTGAGCGTTACATGATGTGGTGTTCATCTAGCCGAAGCTTTGGTCCTTTATGTGTTCAGCAATCAGCATATATATAGCCTCTGAAAATCGCAGTCGTTGCTGCTAGTCTCCACGCCATCCTCTGTCTGTTGACGTGCTCTGCTTCCTACCTCCTCGGTCACGGTGTGGACGCGCCCGGCGATGACTCACCTCATCTGCTCTCTCTTGGCAACGCCAACGTCACCGCCGCCGCCCACAGTCCCATCGGCCAGCTCTTGGGAACGTTGTCAACGCCGGCGGCGCCTTTCAACGTCTCCATCCACCTAGCGCGACGCGTTCCCGCGTGTGGAGAGATACTCGGAGCACACGCCGAGCGATGGGATGCCATGGTCGCTCGCCACCGGCCGGCAGGCACGCTGCGCGCGCGACAGGCGCACCGCAGTGGCAAGCGGCGCTTGCCGCCGAGGAACGGCGGAGATAGAGCCTGCGGTGCTCGGTGTCCCCGCCGGCGGTGTTGGTATGGCACGCTAGGGCTATCAGAGTCGAATTCATGACGACATCATCTTCCTAGCCTCACTCCCCTGCGGCGGCGAGCGACGTTGGCCGCCATTCGTAATGACCCAGGGGCCAGGGCTGGACGGTATTTCATTTACCGTCCACCAGGTGGAATGCCTTCGTCTGCTTGTTTAATTTTTTCACACGTACCAACTTCAGTCGCTTTCTTTGCTTCAGATTACTGATGCATCATCAGTTTTGTTCCCTTCAGTAAACAACAACCCATTGACACAATCGATCGGTTGGTACAAACTCTAGTCACTTTCTTTAATTTGTTTCTTTCTTTGACAAAACTGCTACCGATTACTGATGCATCATCAGTTTTGTCCCCTTCAATAAACAACAATTCATTAACACAAATTACACACAATCAATGATGATGAGCCAGTCGGAGGGTCGCCTGAATCACCAACTTCCGAATGGCTCCTTCAACATTGAGGTTACATTCTGAGACGAAGACGACAACGTTTACTACTAGGCCGCTAATAAGATTATTGGTGCTCAACCACTATAAATATATCCTTGAACCAGTTCTATTCATGGTACAAGCAGGCATCGTTGGATTAGCGATTCATACTACAATTAATCATTGCTAGGGTAGCTTTCCCATGGCAGCATTTTTAAATGCAGTTATCTGTGATATTGCTAACAGATTCGTTGCTTTTCTCATGGATAAATGCTCGAAAGTTACAACCCCAACTGCAGAGGCCATCAAGTTACATGATCTGCAGCGGTTACTACTTCGGGTCCGTGTCATCGTTGAGGAGGCAGAGGGACGGCACATCATAAACCCAGCGATGTTATATCAGTGGAACATGTTGAGGAAAGAAATGTACAGAGGCTATTTCATCTTGGACAGCTTCAGTAACCAAGGTATCGAAGAACTCAAAGCCAAAGATCATGTAGTAAGTACTACTTTTGCACTATCCAAATTCAATTCCGCCAAGCGCCACTTTTTCTCTATTGGAAATACACATATGCAGAGAGATCTGCAGCAAGTCCTGGACAATTTAAATAACATTTTTGCTGATGTGGGTGAATTTGTTACACTTTTGAGCAACTATCCTCCACTATATCGGCAACCTTATAGCATGCATCTATACATTGGCAAGTGCATGTTTGGTCGTCAAATGGAAATGGATAGAGTGATTGACTTCTTGATGCAAACGGAGTCAACTATGAAAAACGTCGGTGCCCTACCAATAGTGGGGCCAACATATGTTGGTAAAAGCACCCTAGTTGCACATGTATACAATGATGAAAGGGTGCGCAACCACTTTTCACGAATTGTGGTAATAACCGGAGATGAGATTAACTATGAGACTGCGATCACTTTGAAAGACAGAGTTCCAACCACCCAGCAGTACAATGTCTTGGGCCAAAATGACAGGCTGCTCCTGATTATTGAGTTCTCATTGGATGCAGATGAGGTGGCCTGGAATAGCTTTTACTCATCTGCCAGTGCTTACCTTGGAGAGGGAAGCAAGATGATAATCACAAGCAGATCAGGTACAATAATAAAGTTTGGTACCACACAAGCCCTTGTATTAAATTTTCTACCACGGGAAGCATATTGGTATTTCTTCAAGATTCTCGCATTTGGGAGTGTGGATTCCAATGATCATCCAAAATTAGAAGCAATTGCTATGGAGATGGCAAGATGCATGAATGGATCATTCATAACTGCAAATATAAACTCAGGCATCCTAAGGAAAAAATTTATTTCTAAATACTGGCACACGGTTCTTGAAGTTTTGAAAGACAACATACATAAAAATATCTCAGTTTGGTGAGGATCCATACATCCTTACACGGAAAAATAAACCTTCATCACTTTGGCTCCCGAACAAAGATAAGTTTGCAGTTTACACTCAGCACCGCGAACACCTTCCTGAAGACAATGTTCCAACAATAACATTGCACGATCTTCTGTCTGAAAGTGTTAAATGCAAAGGTGAAATTGAGGTTCTTGTATGGAAGTCACACGTACTACCATTTAAGTCCTATGTTGTTACTTGTACTATGGAGGATTCACACGCTTATAATTTTAACTTTGTGAAGGGCGAGTGAGTTAATTTTATCACTTATGTGCAATTCTGAGTTTATCCATATTGGTGTGGAAAAAACCATATTTCGGCTCAGATTGATGTTCTCAAGAATTTGGCGTTATTGTATAGAATAAACAACAATCCATTGACACAAATTACACGCCATCAAGCAGTAGGTTCTAGAAGCACAAACAGAAAGGGAGATGAATATATGCTCAAGTTGCAGGGCACATCTGATCCACCACTGCCTTGACTTATGGGTTCCATAGATTGCAGAGTGGATTCAGAACGAAAAGGAAAAGCAGTCAGGCACCACCACAGCTGTGCCCGAAATTCTTGATCATGTACAGTCAGGGATTCAGGGTAACAAAGAAACAAAAAAATGGAGTGGAAAAAATTATAAGAAACAGAAATGCATAACCGAGGAAAAATCTGTGAACAGGTAGGATTTGGGTCAATTTCTCCAAACATAAGGCCAAGAGATGCAATTACAGAGCATTAAGGTTGCAACGTAATATGTATCACTATCTATTAAGTAGCACACCATGTTAACTTAAAATGTATTGCATGCTGCTACTTTTTTTGGCTACTATATGCGATCTCCGGTAAAGTTCAGCTTTGATCAATGCATGCATGATGCATTATAGGCATATAATTACCAATCCGATGATGGCGGCGAAGCAGATCAACCGAATCATTTCTGATAATCTGAAACAATGTGCATGGCTTTGGCAACACATGTAGTGGCAATGGAGATCAGCTCACTTCACCCTGAAAAGCAGAGGAGACGCCATGCATCCCAAACTGTTGTTCAGCGCCACGCCGCACCTCACCATAGAATGGACACGGCCGAGGGCCGACGATGCCAAATCTTACGGCCTCCCCTCCTTCAAAGCGTCACCACGTCCTACGGCCTACGAGCACGACCAAGCGAAAGGGTGCGAACGTTGTGTGAAGCGCACAAGCCGTCTTCCAGCAGCGTGCTGCGTCGCCGGCCATGCTGACGGCCGCCCCCGGCGAGCTTGTAAGTCTTTCCACCTGAGGTGTCCCGTCCGCTCCTTCTCCACGTGACAAATGGCCAAATTGGATGCATTTCTCTTCTTCTCATGGACCTTCTGGCCGCATCTAAGCTCGTTTCCGCGTCCATGGCCGTCTTGGGTGCGTTGAGCCGCCGGCGCCGCCATGGCGTGCCGTACGTGAGCAAATGTCCAGGAACGTTATTAGCGTACGACCGTACGTCTAGTGCAGACCTATATATCATGTTGTGTATCCCATCTCAGGCCCACACGCGCCATGCACCCTATGGGACGGGCACACGTACACATTGCAGCAACCGCGAGGGACCAAAGCCGCACTGCTCAGACACGACCGTACATCTAGTGCTGACCTATATGCCATGCCGTGTGTCTCATCTCAAACCCACACACGCCATGCACCCTACGGGACGGGCACGCATACACATAGCAGCAACCGTGAGGGAACAAAGTCGCACTGCCGAGCTCTTCCATAGGGACGGGCACACGTACACATAGCACCCTGCTTACACTTTCGTCCTCGCTTCGTATAAAAGGGTTAACACGAAGGTTCTATGGTTGGTGGGCAAAGCCTTATAAGTTGGCTCCACCCTTGCTCAACTAGCAATGTGGTACTAAACACGTGCACCTGCGCTCATGAGCCACTCACACTACGTGAAAACCTCAAATAGGTCACGCAGCATTTGTAACGGACCCTTAACACGCGTTACATGGACCTCATCTGTAACGGTTGTTGTTTGGCGCTCGTTACGCATAAGTGCGGCAGGCTCGAACCCGACCTCACCACCACAACGCCCGTTACCAATGAAGACTTCTGGTAACGGACTTCTTAAACGCCCGTTACATGTTTTCTTTGTAACGGACGTTAAAATGCGTCCGATACGAAAGTGAAACCTATCGGTAACGGGCTCTTTAAGTCCGTTACTAATGACTTTCTTATTGGAGACACATGGTTTTAGGATGCATCTCCTTTTATGACGACCCAATTGGCGACGCTTGTTTGGAGCTAGCATCTCCTTTGTTTTCTCACATCAGAGACGTGTGTTGTTATTACGCGTCTTTTTCTTTGCATTCCGACCACTCTGTTATCTCCGACAACTACACTCGCTCTCTCTCCTCTAAGGGCCTACTCGCTCTCTCCCCGCTGTTGCTGCAGCAGCATGTGCGTGCGCTTTCTGAAGGCCCCATTCGCTGCGCGCGTGCTCTCTGAAGGCCCCACTCGCTGCGTGTGCTCTCTCTCCTCAGAAAGCCGACGCTGCAGCAGGCCGGCCGGCCATGTGCACGACGGCGAAAGGCACCGGCGGACGTCGACCACGGCGCGGCGTCCCTCCGCGCCGTACGTCGCCATCCTCCAAACCAGCAGCTGATCCTCCTCCTCCGCATCATTGCCGTCACCGCGACCGCGACGCCCTCGTCCTCCTCCTCCTCATCAAGGTGGAAATTGCCCCCTTTTATTGAACTTTACTGTCCTAATCATCTTACTCATCGGTTTTGGTGATGAATTATGCTCATTTGATGTATGGAAATTGTAGATGGCTGTTGCTGCTCAGGCTTGGATGTATAGTAAGTCCCGAGATTGGGACAGTTTCTTAAGGGGGTCAATGGTTTTCTAGATCAAGCAGAGGCGGATATGAGAAATCGTGGTGTTCAGGCAATGCTTTGCCCCTGTAAAGATTATCTCAACCAGAAGAAGTTCGGACAATGGGACAACATTTTTCATCATTTGATCACACGTGGTTTCAAAAAAATTACATGTGTTGGAATAAACATGCTGAGGAAGGCCTTAATGATGTCGAAGCAGGATGCCTAAATGAAGGTGAAGCGCGACACCATGCTACCGGCCTTAATATTGAAGGGGCAGCGCTATGCCATGATGAAGAGCTTGATGAAGGTGGAGTTTTTGAGGAAAATGAACCATTCCCACCAATTGTGATGAGGCCTGAGGATATCACTGATCAAGAAGTTATGGGCTTCAATGATGGTGAGGTGTTGCAACGTGTGCACTATGTTGATCAAATGTTGCGGGATATTGAGTTTCAATGAGTGTATACAGCTTCTGAATTAGCGAGGCTGAAGCAGGTCGTTGAAGATTCAAAGAAACCCCTCTATCCTGGTTGCAAGAAGTACTCTCGCCTTTCTGGTGATCTAAAACTTCTGCAGCTTAAGACAGATCATGGTTGGAGCAACAAAAGTTGCAAACAACTATTGAATCTCCTTAAGGACATGCTACCCGAGGGAAACCAAATAGCTGAGTCTGTCTATGAGGCAAAGAAGATAATTTGTCCTCTGGGAATAGAGGTTGAAAAAATTCATGCTTGCAAGAACAGTTGTATATTGTTCCGTGGAGATTATGAAGACCTTGACAAGTGCCCCAAGTGTGGGTTCGATCGGTACAAGAGGAAAAAAGATGGTGGAGATGATAACAATGCTGATGATGACGAGAACGAGCCCGTGGAGACCAGAGGCAAGAAGAAGAAAAAGCCAAAAACCAATCAGACATTCAAGCACAAGCCAAATACCACTGTAAGACCGAGGTTTTTTTATGGTCCCTTCATACCAATTTGGTACTGCATTAACTTGTCATTTTGGTACCTCGATGCGTAGTGCGCTCAGCAGCCATCAGGGTCCTTTTTGCATGAATTCCATGTGGCATTCAGTATGTTCAAACTACTCGAAGACATACCTCACATCAAGAAGGCTGCTGTAAGTAGATAATGCTCACCCTTGTCTCTGCTCATATTCTCCATTTGTAAGTAGATAATGCTCACCCTTGTACTTGTATTCTCATAATGATTGTATTTTGCAGGATTTCAAACCTACCCTAAATGTTTCTACAGAAGATCTAAAGCCGGTCCGGGAGATGCTGTGCGAGTACATTGTTAAGGAGATCCTCGACCGAAACGGCAACTTCTACAATGGTGCACCGTGAGTTCATTGTACTGCCTGACAAACTTAAAACTTGCTGCATTCAGACTTGTTTAGTACTGCCTGAGAATCCTGCTTGGCTGGGGTCAGATATTGTTGCCTGGTTTAGCCAGTTTTCTCAGGACTCCATCCAAACAAAGCACCAATGAGGAACTTGAAACTTTAGCGTACATGTCGATCTGATGAGGAACTTGATGTGATCTTGCATTGTGTATATATATATGTGATCTTGCTTGTGTATATGTGATAAGAATGTGTTTGTGATGTCTCCTTGCATTGCTGTGGTGGCTGCCAAATTCTAGCTGTTTCCAGGATGCAACCATGATCTGGTGGCTGCCAAATCCTGACTGGTTCCGGGATGCAGCCAGAAAACAGGCAGATTACTGTAGGTGCCTTACGTATCGGTCACGAGCGTTAAGTAAGGCACGTTACAAAAACTGATCCGTCAGTAATGGGCTTCGCTTTGAACGCCCATTACAAGTATGACAACACTGTAACGGGCCGCATAAAGGCCCGTTACTAATACTGACCGGTGGGCCCTAGAAGTTGACGCTTTTGTCGAGACAGAGGAGACGCGCGTCCAGAGCATGCATCTCCTTTCGTCGAGACAGAGGAGACGCAAGTACAAAAAATGCGTCTCCTTTCATGGAGACACGTGTCCACAGCAAACGTCTCTGATATTGAGTTCATGTAACGGGCTCGGTTTCTGTGCCCGTTACCAAAGGTCCATGTGGGCCCGGAGAAACAGACATTTCAGGTGACTGGTAACTAGTTTCAGTAACGGTCTTTGTTAGACGCCTGTTACTAATACGTGTTATGAGTAACAGGCGTAGTGTCTACGCCCGTTACCAAAGGCCTCGGTGGGCCCAAAGAAACAGCCATTTCAGGTGACTGGTAAGTAGTTGTGGTAATGGTCTTTGTTCGACGTCCGTTACAATTACGTGTCATCAGTAACGGGCATCGGCCCGTTACCTTTGTTGGCTCATTTGTAATGCTTGATCGGTAACAGGCATTTTGCCCGTTACCAATGGCCATCCGCACCCCTTACCAATGTCTGTTTTTCATGAAGTGTCATGGGCCATCCAAATTAGGTCGAGTGTGACATGGCAAAAGCAGAAAAACTTTCTCCAACAGTTCCCCATCTTAGGTTGACATTTATCCCAAGTTCGGAAAAAGAACCTCCGCACGCGCATATATGCACGCTCGTATCCACGGCGCATCCATCCATATCAGAAGAGGTGGAGGGCATAAACATAATTTTGTTGCTGTCTCAGTTTTCTTATTTAAGTTTTTCAAGAGGTGGAAGGGCATAAACATAATTTTGTTTCTCTCACAGAGTTCCTGATGTAAGTTAGATCAGGATTTGGCAAGTGAATTATGCCAAACTGTTGGAGATGAGCTCTTTTTTTACTTGACATATCTTTTTAGAAGTTGGCAAAACACAAGATTTGTCAAATAAAATTTGGCAAACTCTCGGAGATGATGAAATATTAAAAGACAAGCACCAATTTAATTAGAGTGTAGGACCAAGTGAGAAAATAGTGAGAAATTTATATGATACTCTTTTAATTATATATAAATATATTTAATTCTTTTTTATAATATGAATAAGAAAGGAAAGTACCTGCAAGTACCACATGTACTTACAAATACAACAACAAAGCTCAACTTTAAAATATTTATAGAGCATGTAGTTGATTAGGAATCCAACTGTAAAATTTACATTATAAAAATAAAAAATAATTGTTGAATTATTACTCAAGGATTGTAAAATTTAAAACTTGATATGAGTGCGAATCTTAAAAAACAAAAATAGAGGGGTACTTCCTTAAAGGCCTGTTCTTTTGGGTGAAAAGGAATAGTGAAGTTGCAAATGAATAGTGCTGGAATAGTATTTCTTGTGAGTGAAGTTGTGAGAGAATAACGGGTAAATTGTGCTTTTCACTATTCATTTGTGAGGAAAAGAACAAGCCCTAAGGCTTACAAAAAAATATCTCCAATAGTATTTTTAGAGACATCCAACTTTAGCAATAGCTTGGTTGACCATATTGTACATGTGCTGCTTTGCAGACATATATACTAGGCTACTAGCTGATGGCATTGGTCACGACCTTCTCATAATTAAGTTACAATTATGTTAGTTTCTGTTTCGGTGTTTCACTAAATTATTTCTTCACTCACTTCGTGGTTTTGACCTTTTTTGTTTGTGAAAATGAGCGTCATGCTCTTCAATTTATCATCATGCTAGTTAACCACATTGTTCAGCAATCGTATCACCCGTGGGAGTTACATGATTTGGTGTTCATCTAGCGGAAGCTTTGGTCCCTTTATGTGTTCAGCATATAGCCTCTGAAAACCGCAGAGTCATTGCTGCTAGTCTCCATGCCATCCTCTGTCTGTTGCCGTGCTTGTTGCACAGTTCAGGCTCGGCTGAACTTGTTAGTTTGTTGCTTTCTTAGCTAAATAGAAGGAGCTCAATTAGTTGAGCGCGTCAATGTACAGGCTGTGCATGTGTTCATGCATTGGCTTCCTGTTTTTCAGTTGAGTCATAGGCTAGTCGTGGGATGGCACAGCTGTTGCGGAGGCGAGAAGATCGCAGCATCGTGGCGCTGTCGTGCAAGGTTTGCTGAACTTCGTGACAGGATGGGCGTCGTCAAGCTGAGGTAAGCCGAGCATAAATTAGTGGGAGATTGTTGCATAATTCAGGGGTGTTCAGGTGTCTTGTGGACCCCCAAGTCCCGGCGCCCGTCGCCGGAGACATAAAAATATCTATCTGTTTGGTGAGGATCCATACATTCTTGCACGTAAAAATAAACCTCATCATGCTCGGCTCTTGAAGAAAGGTAAGTTTGTAGTTTGCAGTCAGTACCGCGAACGCCTTCCTGAAGACTATGTTCCAGCAATAACAATGCACGATCTTCTGTCTGGAAGTGTTAAATGCGAAGGTGAAATTGATGTTCTTATGTGGAAGTCACACATACTACCATTTAAGTCCTACATTGTTACCTGTACGATGGAGGAGTCACGCACCTATAATTTTAATTAACTTAATTTGTGAAGGGTAGGTATATTTGCGTTATCCCTTATGTGTAATTCTTAGTTTAACTGTTGGTGTGCAAAGAAACATCTCGGCTCAGATTGACGTCCTCTAGAATTTCCAAAATGAGTACAGTACGTGTTCAGTACTGCATATATGATTCATATGTGCAAAACAGTTCTTGAGACACTACCTATCAAATCAAATCATTAAGCAAAATACATCATCAATTAAACTTATAAATTTGTTGTCAGACTCAACATGAATCTTGTATTCCTTTTCCTTCTGTCATTTATGTCATTGTGTTTCTCTTCCCCTTCTCAATGGTGCCTGTTGGGGAATCGACCTTTTCCTGGTCACCCTCGCTCGTTCGTTGGAAACATGATTCTCACACAAACTCGTTTTCTTCAGAAAAGTGTTTTTACAAAACTTGGATATATGGGAAAATAAAGACGATTCCCACCAAGCGAAGGTCACGAGTCCCTCCCTTTCCATGGTCCTCATAAACTGATGAACTTCGGTTATCATGAAAAATTCTCTTTGATCAGGGAAAAACATCGCTTTAACTAACAAAGGTTTTCGTCGGAGAAGGATGGGATTTCCTTTGTTTGTATTTTCAGGAAGCGAAGTTGAGGAGTAACGAAGAATCATCAGAACCATGCCTTAAAATCATGGTTTCGATCGAAAAGTGCTCTGGTGTCCAAGATCTCGCAAGAAAACGTAGATTCTAGCGAAGAATGACGCCAGCACAAGCAACGATGGCATCAGCCCAAGCGAAGGTGTGGGGAAGACGAGAAGAAAGACCCTGGACGGAGGGAAAGACTTTGATGTTTGAAACAGTCAACGACGTAATCAAGAAGATACAAAAGGAACGTGAGAAGCTTGGCCACGCAAGAAGAAAAGAAGCTAGAACACACCAAGGGCAAATTTGTAATATAAGAAATCCCCGTGATTGCCGGGGATGAATGTACCCTCCACTTTCCTTGTATATGTATTGTAGTCAGGGGTAAAATTGGAATGTAAAAGTGACCTCCGGGCACTATAAAAGGAGCCCCCATACCTCTGTGTAAAGGGATCACTTTTTTCAGAGATAAAGAGCTTTTGGCAGTGCCTTTTTCACTTTACTGTCTGGGGGATTTTCGAATTCCCAACAGTGCCTATTTCATGCAGATTGAGCTCTGAAGTCGACTTCCAGTGCTGGTTGTCCACACTGCCATGGAATATCTCCTGACTGGCTACAGAAATCTGCAGCATGGAAATAAAGAAATTAGTAATGTACAAAGATTAGTTTACAGATATAGAGAAATGCACTAATAACTCAGAATTTCTCAAGCTCTATAGCATTTTTCCTGATACAATGGTTACAAAAGAAAGCAAAGTATTAAAACGGAAAGAACCACATTGTTCGATTTAACTGCAAGAAGATGGAAGAACCAGCAATCAAAATTCAGGACAGTAACATGACTGTGCCCAAGCACCCTACAGGACGGTTACATGCTCCTTGCAATATTTTTTTACTGGGCTTTCCACAAGACAAGCAGCACAGCTAGAAAACGCCACAAATTTGCTACTACTAAAGAGCATAAGACAGTTTCCTGATGAAGCAGATCATACCAAACACTCCTTCAATTTCTTCAGTCGAAGTTCATGACTGGGAAAAAAATATCAACAAACAAGCAACAATATTCCTCATTTTATCCTTCTGGAATAACTTGCAAGGACCAAACAACACCAAAAGAAATCAGCAAGAACATGTGAGACATGACGAGGAAAGATAAGTGAATAAAGTATTTGACTACAGGCTGTATGAAATAGCACACAACAACCATACATACTAAACTAGCAGTGTCTGATACAAATGAAATGGATTACAAACATGCTGCAAACATATTAGTAGCAGGTGGTGCACATAAAAGTAATCATTCTAACCTGAATATTTTCAAATAGTTCTCCAGAATTCATGGCTTGCCTTACACCTCTTGTTTGCTAATACTATCTGAAATGGATCAGTTAATCTCCCAAGATCAAAACTAGATATATTTGGTCAACTTCAACCACCGAACAATGCAATATTTACACAGAAGGGTATTCATAACTGAATTGTAGATGAAACTGATGAAAAGCTCACTGAAAAGTTAGTTGTATCTGTCAGTTGTACTAATTCACTATTCTATTATAAATTTTCAAGAAACCACTGGATGAAAGATGTTGTTTTACCAACAGTGGTAGGAGAAAAGTAACAGAGCAACAATTACTAGCACGATAATTGCTACAGCAGAGAAGGCAAAGAAGTAGGTAGGCACACTCAGATACACATGTAGCTTGCAATCAAATCAGCTTAGCACGTTCGTGAGTTACTGTTGACGGTCAATTTCCGTCAACCAAGAGCACTTGTTACACTTTGATTTGAGCTTTGATTTATAACTAACCCGCCACTAAGGACACTAATGATGTAACAAGTTCGCACTTGCATGTGATTTTTGGAGTGTGTTGTTTATGCAGGAATTAGGTACCTAAATGAGGACTTCCGGGTGGAGTTCATCTAGCACTTTGTGAGAAGATCACGAAGCCCGGCACGAGTCAAGACACGAAGTGAACATGACTCCAAATGACCCAAGGACCGAAGCTTGTGAAAGTCCAAGGACCTAAACAGAAGATGCAGGAGTTTGTACGCCAAGTACCCTTATCCAAACCGCCGGGAAAACGACGTCAAGGACCCACATGGACTTCGGCAAATGTTCAAGAAAGCACGAGAAGCATCATGGAGGAAGATGGGCCCGAACCGGGCCGAAACAGGCCTGGGCCGGCCAGCCCATGCCGACCGGCCTAAGGTGTTCCGAGCCCGGTTCGGCCTCCCCTTTGACCTACACGCTCCTCGGCTCATTTATACCCCTGCCTCCGACGGCCGCCACATCCATTTCATCAAAACTCGGCGAAACCTAGAAGTGAGCACCGGAGGGAGACGACGGCGGTGGAGTCCTCGAAATTGTCTAGGGTATGGCCTAGGCCAACCCTAGCCGCCATGGCCGCCCTGCATGGTTGTGCCATGGCGGAGTTCCGGAGCTAGTTGAAGTCATCAATGGTATGTACTCGGGGGTGGTGACCCAAACACATCTACTATTATGTGAGCAATTGTAATCTTGTTTTCCGATTTTTAAGCGATTCCATGTCTCCGTCTTTACTTTCTACCTTTCATGAATATGTTTGATCCTTAGTCTAATCCTAGGTTAGACTACATAGCATGCTTTATGTAATCATGGTGATTAGATATAGTATGTCGACCCTTCATGGTTTGTAGGCTTGTCCATGTTTGGGCACGCTCGTGGATCCCCCGCTTCATTAAGGGAGCATTGTGACAGGGTGATTTCCCCGAACGAGCAGATGTCTTCGGGAGGTAGGCCGGAGGTAGGAGTTTAAGGATGCTTTTAGATGAGATGCTTGGTTGTTGCTCGTTTGCCGGAACTACAACTAGAAGGTGATAGGGTTAGTCGTCCCCTTAGTGGCGCTTTACCTCACCTATGTTCGTGTATGTGATCAACCTTGAGCTATCATACACGTATCTCTTAAAGGTTACCTTATATGCAATCTACGCTTCATGTTAGGATAGTTTGATAGATTAGGTAGAGATCCTTAGCGGTTTGCTTCTGATCCTTGGATTGACAATCCTTGGGGGGGACCCTCCTTGGTGAAAAAGGCACCAAGTCACCCGTAGGCTTGCGTTGAACTTCAACACAGTTTTGAACCGTCAACAGTTACCCAGTACCCCATTTTCAAAATGTCCACCACATTGAGCAATCAAAGTTTCATATAATGAACAACAGAGATACTGGAACGAGCAGAGGAACCCAATGAATGACTGAAATTTTAACTTCATATGTATACCTCAAGTTAACACAAAATAATTTTAACATCAGATTCGGTCTCAAACAAACTATTAGTAATACAACCATGATTCTCAGAAGAAATTCGGGCACAAATGTTCTCACTTTTCAAAAGATGCAAGTGTTCGCACCCAAAATTGGCAGGGCTGGTCTGACCTGTGGGTCCCACTGGTCAGACCGGTGTGGTCAAAGTCCATAAAATACAATTTGTACTTCATCATTGGATAGGTCATGTCGAGTAGATCAAGATTCATATGTGGAACGTCCAAATCGGAGTCCGGATGAGGGAGATACGACTTCTGCAAGATCTACACGCCGGATGCACCGGTCTGACCGGTGCCCCCTGAGTCCGAGCCAAATTGAGGAGTCCTGATAGATTTAGACTTGTAAAAGGATTTCATTGCGGGGCAAGACCTCCCCACCCTATAAATATAAAGGGCCACGGCCGATTGAGGAAGAATCACAATCGAATCTATCAAATTTATCTTTTATCGTTCTTTTACCTTTCTTCCTCGTTCCCTTACTTTTCCAACCTATTATGCTATTTTCCTTCATCTCTGCGATGTCTGAAGACGTCCTAGCTGGCCTGCCGAGCCTAGGACAACCCTACGTGCGGCGCCCTGATGGGATCCTGCCTGGGCGACGTTCGTTGGTCTTTCGCTGGATTTTCCCGGTGTCACCGGTCTGACCAGTACGGCGTGGAGGCACTGCAAGGAGCTCCTTCGCGTGCTTGTTGACTCCTAAAGGGCGTCAACAAATTGGCGACTCTGCTAGGGAACGAGAAATCTGGCTATCATGACTGATCTATCAAACTCCAGCAATATGATGGCACTTGAAGGATTACCTGAAGATCTACGCAAGGGCATCCATGAAGAAATACTACCTCATTGTTATTGTAACATCCCAGATTTTTCCGGAATGTTAATATTTGCAAAAATGTGGATTTCAAAATTTTTGAATGGATTTGAGTGCTCATTTAATTGGTGAGGATGTCTTCTTTGATCCTTCCCTAATTTCTTAGATTTATTTTAAGCAAAATAATAAAATTTAGGAATTATAAAATGCAAGTGTGAGAACTTTGGGGTTTAATGAATTTTGTTTGGATTTTATTTGTGTGGGTCTTCGCACCGTTCTCGTTTCCCTGCAGGTCTGAACCCGGCAGCGTTGCCGTCACCAAGCTGCAGCCACCAAACCGTGGCCAAGAGCACGCACCCAACCTGCTTGACAGAATGAGCCAACCAAGCTGTCCCCTACCCCGACCTACACCTGCTCGACGTTTTGCCAGAGAGGTGAGATGCTCGATCCAGCAGCCCCTTTTCCCTTCCTCCTGCTTGTTTCCTACCGGCCGATCCTTTTTCCATCGAATCTGATGCCTTGCTTGCTTGTGTGATGTTGCCCACGACGACCGCACACCATGGGAGCCAAGACGGCGGGGCTGAAGTTGCTGCCTTTGCACGTCCCCCACCAAGAACCCAAGTAGCCGAAGCCGACGCGTGCGGGGTACGACGACGTCTGACCGCCTGACGAACCGCTCGTCGAAATACTTGCACGGCGACAGCAAGCATTCAGGTGAGGCCTAGTCCCCTCCTTGCCATTCCTGTGCCGGCCTTCGAGCCAATTGTTTTCTCTGTGAACAAGCCGTGGTTTTGCCCGGCCTTTACCTCTGGCTGCTCTGCTCCGCGCCGCCGCGCAAATGCCGTCGCTTGTGTACTGACCATCGAGTCGAGCCTTATGCCTGCAGGTGCCGCTGCCGTCGTCTGCGCGCGCACCCCGCTTGACCTCTGTCCCTGACCCTTCCACCGTCTTGTGTGCCGCCACATGCGCATCTGGCCTGCACCCTGGCAGATTGCTTGTTTGTCTGGCCATCAAGCTACAGCCGTGTTCCTGATGCCCAAACTATCACCATCGTAAGCCAACCTTGGCCATAATTTGGCTTGATGGTGCTCTTATAGACTCTGTGTTCTTACTCTACCAGTGGCATGTTTGTTTGTGACATTTCTTGACCAAACCCAGGAGCTACAACCCGTATACGAAACTGTCCATCGTGTCAGCTCCGGTTTTGTTCCGAGCCATGTGCTTAAACCAAGCAACATCGTGGTCCTTTTGCCCCTGTCAAGGCGCATTTGTGGCTTTCCGATCCAGGCCGTGAAATCTGTGATCAAGTGCTAGACCGTCTTGAAACAGTCTGTAGCAGCCCAGTTTTTTTCTTTTTCCTCTCCGCGAGCGAGAAGACCACTAGAGCGGCTGGCGCTCATGAAGGCCATGTGTGTACAAAAGTTTACCATGACCCTTAGCCATGTTTTCTTGTGTGTGGCGTGCTGCCTTCGTCCAATTTACGATCTCGCTGCATGCTGTCCTGCAGCAAGCCGCCGCTGTTCTGCAGCCATGCGCGGCCAACCAGCCCCCCACGGCTGTTGCCAGCACGCGCCCATGAGAGTGCTGTGCTGCTGCCCTAGCTCTACTGCCTAAAAGCCCCTGATCCTAACTCGAGCCCATCACATGTTCGAGTTTACAGCTAAACCGTCTGTGTGTTTGCCTCACAAAGAAATGATCTGGCCACTGTGCCGCTTGTAGCTCTGTTCTGCCTTGCTCACGCACGCGGTTGCGGCCGGCGAGCAACACGCCAGCCGCGACCAAGCTATCCATCCATCTTGTTCCTTAACCTTCAGCTGGACTTAAGCCTGTTCGCTTAACCTACCTGAAGGCTTGCCTGATCTAGTAAAGCACCATCCAATAACTAAGACCCTGCAGGTCTTTTCCTAGACACCGAAGCCAGCCGTACCACCTCTTCCGCCTTCAACCCCAAGTCTGTTAGCATCTTGATAGCAACAAGCTGCGGCCAGTGCAAAAGCTAACAAGCTGGCCATGATCTCTTCCTCTTCCAAGCCGTTTACATCTAAACATGAGCCTTCATCTTTCTTTCGTGTGCACTGCTCGCTGTCAAGCAGTGTGCCCAGGGCTCTAATCTGTTAAAGTTAAGGTGTTTCCTAGCTTGAGCTCAGGCCTCAGTCATGCACGCCTAGCTGTTGATAGTTTTTTTTCTCGGAAATAAAAATTTATCGGGGGTCAAAGATAAAGAGGAAAAGCAAGATATATCGGAAATATCGGACCAAATTCAAAAAAATTCAAATTAATTTTTAAAAAAATTTGTAGAATTTGACTTGAAACTATTCGTAGACTATTAAACATCACTTGTTCATAGATAAAATTAAGAATAAAACATTATGAGTACGGAATTATTGCAAGCTGAAGGATTGTGTTTTGCTCGCTGCTAAGCTGTGTGAAAGACTCTAATCTTCTAGCTGTGTGCAGTCCTTAATCAAGCAAGCTGTAGCAGCCATGTATGTTTCTGAAAGCCATGTACACGCTAACTTTGTTAGCTCGCAGCCCTTTCCTTAGTCTATTCTCTAACCTTAATCTTGTTCCTGTTTTGCCTTGCTAAGCATCCGTCTTTCCCTTTTACCACCAGGGCTTAGAACCAAACCTGTAGCCTATAGTGCTAGTTTTTCTCTGACCATCCACTAACCCACTCCTTTTAGTTGCCATACCAATCCTACGGTCTCTGTGCAGCTTACTTCTCCAACGAGCTGCTTATGGCCTACATGTTTCACACCATGAAGTTTCAGTCCGAACAAAAGCTATCAAGCCGGGCATCTCCTATCTTGTTTCCAAAGGCATATAATCTTAAGGGTTTACTCACGAGCCTTAATCCCTCTTGCTAGTATTTTGCTGGATGCAGAGCTATATCCAATGCTCTAGGTTTCTGAACCTATAATACTAGTCTCTGTATCGAACCTCAAACCATACAAGCAGCAACTACTGCTTGTTCTTCTTTTCTGCCTATAGCTGAACCGGCACAAGCCTGGTTCTAGCATGTGCCTCCAGCCACGCACACACCCTTAGCTTAGTTGCAGCTTGTGCTTGCCTAAAGTCATGTACGTGCTAAATCAACCTTTGGTCCTTGAACCTTGAACGTCGATGCTTGGATCCGACCTTTCCAGTCCCGGCCATACCTCTCGCCGTGGCCATGCCACGCCTTCTTCATGGATGATGCGTGCGCTAACCGAAACGTCTGCCATGCCACACTTCTGCCATGTTCAGTTTAAGCCAAGTTTCTCACCACGCTACATCGGCTCTAGCTGATCCATCCTGCTCAATCCCTCTAATCTGACCAACGGGGTCCACAGACTTACTGCTGGGCCCCACTAACTTTTGAGACCGCTAACTATCAATCTTGTTCCCATCTGACATACGGGGCTCACAGGACGACTTGTGGGGTCCGGTTGACCGATGACCTTTTTCTGTTGACTTGGTCAACAAAGATTGTTGACTAGTCAACTAAGCTTACACCCCTATCCAAAACCTAGCTTGTTCTCTAACTTGCTAACTTATGTATTCTGTGCTTTATCGCAATCAATTAAATTCATAAAATATTTCTTTATTTGAAAATCAATAATAAATTGATTCTAGCTTAGAAAAATATGAAATCAGATTCTTTATTCTTCTAAAATGTTGAAGCACCCGTTAGTCTAGCTTTTGGAGTTATTTGGTTCTTTATTGCTTCTCTTTGGAGTTTATTTGCTTTTAGCTCCGTTATTTATTTATATTTGCGAATCTAGGATTTCCCTGAGCTGAGGAGACGAGCCAGAAGATCAAGTACGACTACGGAAACTACGACAACTACTTGCACATAGGTGTTCACGCCCGACCTTCTTTGAATGCCCATTAGGCAAGGCTATTAGAACTGCTAGTGCTTTATTTACTACATAGTGATGGATATGATGAACTCGTGCATAGCCTCTTTTACATACTTGTCCTTGATTGACCTACTACTACTACTACTTTACTTATGCGTGATGATACGCTGAGATTGCTATGCATGTGTTGGGATTATTGTGGTAGTTTCTTGGCGTGTGTGGGGAAAACCGGCAGGAGAAGGTGTTTTGGGATATTTTGGCGGGGGTGAGCTCAAGACAACCCGATCTGGGATCGGGGGCCAGGGATCATCTTCTCGAACATTGCCCAGTTTGGTGCCTATGGCGGGCACACTGTTTTAGGAGCACAGGTGTTGGGGTTTTTGTGATGACTTGGAGGATAGGAGCTCGCCCCGGTCTGAAACCGAGTGGGTCGCCTGTTACATGGGACTTTCGTACACACCACCTCGCCGAGAGTGGGGATAGGGCCGTTCGACCCTAGCAAGTGCGATACCATACCTGCCAGTAGGATAGAGGGTATCAGTGAGAGGGTTAGGGTGAAGTCCCTTCCCTTTGGGCGCTCCCCGTGTGGCCACACGGGGGCATTTTCACAGTTCTGGGGTGGTCCTTTGCGAAGGACCGCAACGAGACCCAGATGCAGGATGGAATCGTAACTCCTAGGTGTTCGTTGGGTAGGATGGGCTCCGTCGACATGCTACCGTCGGGTGCCATTCCGAGTTGGGTACTGGTGTACACGCTCTGCAGAGTTTTGATCTATACGTATAGCCGCGTCCTCGGTTATGGACATGCCTGTTGTTTCTCCGACTCTTATGTTTTGGGATTTCTACCTCCCCCCTTATAGGATGAGAGTGTATGGTGAGCCGTGGTTGTATTCAGGGAGAGGAGAGTTGCTCCCTCTGCCTCGTGGATCCGGGTGCAACCATTGAGGTGCGAGGAGTGGGAGTTCTCGCACCGACCCTAGATGGAGTTAGGCGATGGTGACGGTGATCTGGGTGACCAGGTGTAACCATTTGCGGATGAGAGATTTGGGAATTGGTGGGTTTATGGAGATGTTATTCTATTTATGTTGCTGCTGCATAGGAAACCCAGCTACTACCTTGATCCTTACTTTACCCTTAGAAGTAGGCCACTTAAAGCTTGCATACGGTTAGTGACGTGAACCTATCCCATTCTTTGGGGATAGTCTGTGAGTGTGCAGGATTGAGCTTGGAACGAAAGTCCACTTATGAAGAATCCATGGAGGAAGGGTTGTGCTGCTTCGCTCGAGGATGCCTGTGGTGAAGATCGAGGATGAAGACTTGAAGCCTTAGCTACCGCTGCGTAGAGTTTCTACTTGTCGTTTAGCCCAAGGGGCTTGTACTTGAATCGTATACCGACCTGTATTCGGATGTAAATACTCTGATTTCGTTGTATGACTGTGATATTTATCTGTGATGAATGCCTGTGCGTGATAGCATCTGATCCAGGGACTATCACGAGACAGAATGCTGCGTTTTCTGTTTTTGAAAACCCAGGGCGTTACAGTTATCAAGTACCAGAACAAGGCGTTATCATGATGAATTTAGATGTCATCAACGAGTTGAGGATGTATGATCTACCAAAGCACCATATGTCCTTTGCAAATCTTATAAGTTGTTTACTTTCATTTGTGGATGACTTACTTAATAAGAAAAATAGTGTAGATCTGATTCCTTTTAATCAAGAGTCAGCTATTGAAAAGCCGGCTAATGATATTATTAATCCTTGCAAAACCTTGCCAAATTGTGATGTTGTTGATCAAGAAACAAGTCGGCCATCTCTAGCCAAAATTGTTGAACCAAAATCCCTTAGCAAGAGCATAGAGGCTACATCTAGTACTTCGACGCTCGGGGGGCAACAAAACGAAGGCAAGGGTGCCAGTTGTGTTGTGACCGGTCTGACCGGTGCCCGAATCGGTCTGGCCGGTGCCCGAACCGGTCTGACCAGTGCCCACACCGGTCTAACCACCTCATCTAGGGTTTCGCAAAATAAATCAAAATCAAAGATGGCTAAACCCAAAAAGCCTGAGATTGGTGTTTGGAAAACAATTGAATCTAAAGGCCGTAAGCATCAAAGAGAAAAGCCAAAGCTCAATGAAAAACTTCCGGCTACGTCTCAAAGACAAAATAATGTCAATGGTGCTAGTTGGTCTAAAAATTCTAAACATCCAAAATCTTCTCCTAGAGAGAAGTTTCGTAATGAGAATCGGCAATGGAGTAACTCTCACAAATCAATGCCGTTTCCTCCATATGGGTCATCAATGCCTATGCCATGGGAACCTTACTTTAATATGCATTATTTTTGTTCTCCATGGTATTATAATTCATATATGTCGTCTGCTCCTAGTTATTTCTGTCCAAATTATATTACCCATAGGGAGTCAATGATTGATGAGCCATCATCTATGCGTAGTGACCATTTTGATCATAAGAATCGGTCAACACTAAAAAAATAAGTGAAAGGTGATCAAACAAGTCTATCGTGTCAAAAAAGATGGTAGATTAAATAAAAATTCAGATTTGACACTAGACATAGAAAAGCTGATTATTGAAAAAGCATCGGCTAGTTCTACTGATCAAATTGCCCCCAACGATAAACATGTCTCAAAAAATATAGCTGAACAACAATCATGTTCGGCTGGGGGGCAAGTTGATCTCAAAAAGGCTGGTTTTCAAGGCACCAGTCTAACCGGTTGTTCAACCAGTCTGACCGGTCTCGCCAGAAATTCTGGTAGAGCCGAGAGTATCTCCCCAAATAGCAAGGTGATGAGGAACAAGCCAAACTTTGCTGAGTTGTTGCATAAGTATCAGAAGATAGCCAAGCAAAAGAAAAGAAATCGGTTAGGAGATGATCAAAATAGTAATTTTTCATCACCAAGAGTAAAGAAGCGTCGACGGTCGTCACATTGGTCTTCATCATTCGTCCCATCGATGCATGTGCCATGGAATGCTTATTCAGGTATAAACAATTGCAATTCATGGTTTTGGTATAATCCTTGGTCTTCTTTTTACAACTATCAATATTATGCTTATGATGCACCAAGGAGCTACAGTTGGCCTCCATGGCCACATCAGGACTTAAATTGTTAGAGATGTTGTTCAGAAGCCGAAATTGTAGTTTCATGCATGTTGTACTTATTAAGTTCTCATTTCGGTTAGAATAGCATCCATATAGAGTTTACATATGGGCGATGCATTGTTGATCATAGTCTTCAGCCAATTTTTATCTTTGTGAATGTTTTTTTGGCACGCAAGCTTTACCAAAAAATAGGGAGGCATATATTCGCACCCAAAATTGGCAGGTCTGGTCTGACCGGTCTGACCTGTGGGTCCCACCGGTCAGACCGGTGTGGTCAAAGTCCACAAAATATAATTTGGACTTCACCATTGGATAGGTCTCATCGAGTAGATCAAGATTCATATGTGGAACGTCCAAATCAGAGTCCGGATGAGGGAGATACAACTTCTGCAACATCTGCACGCCGGATGCACCGGTCTGACCGGTGCCCCCTGAGTCCAAGCCAAATTGAGGAGTCCTGATAGATTTAGACTTGTAAAAGGATTTCCTTGCAGGGCAAGACCTCCCCACCCTATAAATATAAAGTGTCACGGCCGATTGAGGAAGAATCACAATCAAATCTATCAAATTTATCTTTTATCGTTCTCTTACCTTTCTTACTCGTTCCGTTACTTTTCCAACCTATTATGCTGTTCTTCCTTCATCTCTGTGATGTCTAAAGATGTCCTAGCCTAGGACAACACTACGTGCGCTGCCCTGACATTCGTTGGTCTTTCGCCAGATTTTCCCGGCGACACCGGTCTGACCGGTGACCCGCACCGGTCTGACCGGTACGGCGTGGGGGCGCCGCAAGGAGCTCCTCCGCGTGCTTGTTGACTCCTAAAGGGCATCAACAAATTGCACCCAAATTTGGCACAAGGCCGAGCTGACGCCACGGGTCAGACCCATGCACCCGGGCGGTCTGATCGGTCCGGTCCTGTAGCCGATCCGGCAACAGCCACACCGGTCTGACTGGTGGGCCTGACTGGTCTGACCGGTGGACCCCAAGTTCGAGTAGAATTAAGGCGTTCGGATCGTTTTCGAGTTGTAAAGGACTTCCTTGCGGGGCAAGAACTCCCCACCCTATAAATATAAAGGGCCACGGCTGGTTGAGGAGCTATCACCCAATTGATCATATCTTTTTACAACTTTTGTCTCTCAAACCCTAGCTTTTGCAATCCCTTTGCTTTCCTTGTTTGTCTCGACGGTGATCAAGGACGTTCTGACTGGCCTGCTGATCTCAAAACAACCCTAGGTGCGCCACCTCCGACGAGGTCCCTCCCGAGGTAGTGCTCGTAGGCTTTCATCGGCGCCCCGACGCACACCGGTCTGACCGATGGACTTGACCGGTCTGACCGATCAAGACAGGAGCTCTAGCAAGTTCAGTTTCCTGCTGCAGCACGGTCTAGCGCTCTTGTGTTGTTGGCTGTGAAAGCGTCAACAAATTTGCCACTCCGCTGGGGAAGAAAGATCAGCTTTCAAAGACCATTCAATCTAACCTAGCCTGATGGGATCTCTTTGCGACCTCGACATAAACAACATTGTCATGGCTTCATTGGAGGATCTTCCTCCGGAGGGGCAACAGAAGTTCAAGGCGCTGCAAGAGTACATGCAAGTCCAATTCCTCGCAGGCGTCAAGAAGGATCGTCATGGCAAAGTGGCAAGATTGAAAGAATTTGAGCTGCCACCGATCAAGCTAAACGACAATACGGTTGAGGTAGTAACCAATGTAAGCAAACCACCTCCTACTTCATCTCCTCAGAAGTTTGATACTAATAGTGATGGATTGCTTGCATCTTATATTGCTCGTTTGGAATGCTTAGAAAATCTTGAAAAAGATAGGAGCATTGCTGGTTTTAATAATAATGAAACTAATAGTAGTGGTCCTAAGATTAATACTACTAAGGGGATTCATCTTAGCTTAACACCTTTGCCTATTACTAATAACATGAATTATCAGTATGGCATGCTACATGATCCCATTGGTCAAACCCTGTCGTTTCAACCGTTCAGGCCAAATATGGCTGCACCGGTCGAACCGGTGTAGGGTACCGGTCAGACCGGTCAGACCAGTGCACTGGATCTTGTGCTTGAACAGCCTGAGCCAATTTTTGTCGTGCCAAATTTTCATAATACATTTAATCCTAGACCATATTATAGCACGACTGTTAATCCAATGGCTCAAAAGAATATAATTCCTGATGATGTTTATGAGAGTTATAGGCTTGCTCATGCTAACATGTCTTCCTTTCTAAATAAGATGAATATGGTGAATCCAGCTCCACAACAGCCAAATAATCCTAATTGGGCGGAATATAGTAAATTTAAGGAAGATTTGGCTAATGTGGCAAAAACTAAACTTGGTGTTGATATTGGTAATACAAATTTGTATCAAAAACCATATGATCCCGAGTTTGATAATTTCCCTCTCTCACGTGGTTGGCGTATGCCTGATTTAATTAAATTTAGTGGTGATGATGATCAGACCACGTGAGAACACATTAGTCAGTATACAACTCAGCTAGGCGAAGCAGGTGCTTTTGATGCTTTGAAAGTGCGTTTATTTTCTTTATCTTTGACTGACACTACTTTTGCTTGGTTCTCATCACTTGCTCCTGGTTCTATTATATCTTGGGATATGTTAGAATGTAAGTTTCATGATCACTTCTATAGTGGGAGCATGCAATTAAAATTGACAGATTTAACATCGGTTAGGCAAGGAAGAGATGAAAACGTCTCTTCTTACGTTAAAAGGTTTAAAGAAACTAAAAACCATTGCTTTAATTTGTCAATTACTGATATGGATCTTGCTGACATTTGCTTAAAATGTTTAAGATCTGCTATTAGAGATAGAATAGAGGGGTCAGATTTTCTTTCGGTTGTACAAGTTCAAGTTAGAGCTTTAATTGTTGAAAATTGATTGAATAAAGAAAAAGATAATTTTAAATCACATCGTTCAAATGTACATCATATTGACTATGATTCTGATAGTTCGAGCGACGGAGATAAAGAAACTTATGCTGCTGAATTTATTTGGCCCTCTAAAGAAAAATCTTATTCTTGTTCATCTCTTAAGCCGGCTAGTAAAGGTCGGCACGAAGAAGTAAAATTTACTTTTGATGTTTCTAAGTGCGATTGCATATTTGATGAATTGCTTAAATCTGGAAACATTAAATTGACTCATACTTTGCCTCCACTTGATGAGTTAAAATGGCGTGCATATTGCAAATTTCATATTCTTATTCTCATGCTACTAATGATTGCAATGTGTTTCGTCGACAGGTTCAATCGGCCATAAATGAAGGTCGTTTGACGTTTCAAGAGATGCAAGTGGATAAGACTCTTTTTCCTATCAACACCCCGGAATTAGAGCAGCCCAAGATATTGGTTCGGCCAAGTCAAGCTGAAGCAACTAAGGGCAAGAGCATGGTGATCGGGGAAGCTAAGCCCGATTTGAGAGGAAAAGAGCTAGTCCGGGAAGTTGCTTATGAGAAGACTTCTGATGGCAAGGAGACCTTCAAGGTTACTGTTAGAGCCTCTGGACATGGGGGGCAAGGGTCGTCCACACCCGCCGAGCAACGACCGTCTGAGCCTGATAAGGCCAGACCAGTGGTGGTGACCGGTCAGACTAGTGCGCTCCAAGGCCGTCCGAGGATGATTAAACTGAGCCGTCCGGAGATTGGTAACTGGAAACTTAATGTAGCAAAGAATCAGGGGAGTGGTCCTAAGGCAAAGGTCACTTTTGACATGCTATTTGATAAATATTCCAAGCAAAAGGCCGTTACAAGTGATCGACCATTAAAAAAAAGGATGAGGTCACCTACACATCAAGGAGGATCATCTTCACCTCCAAGAGCTGCTATAAGGTTTAAGGGTGAATTATTTCAGCAGAGGCAACACTTTACTCCATCATGGGCGCCATCAAGTTCAAATCCACCTCGCCCAATTTATGATGATAATGGAGTCATGTGGGTGCCTTTCCAACAAGCTTTTCATCCTGGATGGGGAGGACCAAGATTTGTTATGGACATGATTTCCAGGCCGTTCCAGGACCGATTGGTACCTCACCATTCTGGTCAGGGGTACCAGACCCCACCAATTAGACCGGTGCAGCCCAACGGTCAGACTGGTGCCTCCAGGAAGTTTGTGCCGTCTCCTATAAAGCAAGTTTACAAGCCAAAGCAGAAGGAGGAGGTGCAGAAGATGGATATCGACTCAGAAAGGACTACAAGCAGAGATATCATTCAAATTGGGTAGATGGATGTTCCCATTGAAAACGGTGGCAAAAGACCGATTGTTCCAAACAATAAGGTTGTGACACCAATTTTGGGGGCATCTACTGCTGCTAATGACCATGAGGCCAGCGGGAGTGGTTCTAACTCCAAGTATTTCTTACCAAGGTGGTGTCCTCCAGGATTGACTCGCACACAAAGGAGGAAGCTTCAACGCTTGAGGTTCAAAGAAAATAATGAGATAGAGCTAGAAAGACAGAGGGATGAGACATTCAACCAATACAGGCCCATGGTACCACAAGGCAAAGAGTGGAGGATCAAAACCAGCTCCCAGGCAGCACTGGTCAGACCAGTGGAGGTGACGGTCAGACCGGTCAGACCGGTGGCGGTCGATGGTCAGACCGATGACCCAGAGGTACCGCCCGGTTTTTCTTCCTCGACTTCTATGGTTTGTGATGACAAGCTTACATCGGCACATGCACTAGAAGATGATGAGGAGCTTGTTGACTATGGTTCTTCGCCTGAGCGCATGAATTTGGATATTAATGTGATTCATATGTCTATGGATGGATTTTTGCTTTCGGAGGACGACGTTGTGCATCTCAACTTTGGGCCAAAAGAAGGCTATCTTCCAGAAGCCTAAAGCTACTAAAAATCATCTAAAGGCTTTGTACATGAAGGGTCATATCAATGGGAAGCCTATATCTCGCATGTTGGTGGATGGAGGAGCGATTGTCAACTTGATGCTATATTCTCTATTCAAGAAGCTGGGTGGTTCAGATGAGGAGCTGATCAAGACCAACATGACCGTCAGCGGTGTGGGAGGAGGCAAGCCTATGGGAGCTAAAGGTGTCATCTCTATGGAGCTCACCGTTGGGAGCAAGACGTTGGCTACCGCTTTCTTCGTTGCAGAGAGTAATTTCAGCTTAATCCTTGGCCGTGATTGGATTCATACAAATCAATGTGTTCCATCTAGCTTGCATCAATGCTTAATTCAATGGGTAGGCGACGAAGTAGAAATTGTGCATAGTGATACTACGGCTTATGTTGCAGCTGTTGATAGTATTTCTTTGTATGATCATGAGAACCTTAAGTGCTTAATTGGTTTAGATTTATCTGGTTGTGAGATCATTGATAGCACTAAAGGTGGTTTTGCTGCTGCTGTATTAAAGCCGATGGATGATCAGGCTACACCATCTCTTAAGATCTGATGGATGCCAATCTGGAATGGTTACAACGGAGGCGTGAGCACTATCGGGCGCATAAGAACGATATGTGTGAAGCCATCAAAGATTTTGATGATTTGAGCAAGTTAGGACAAGAGTTTACGTCGATTGATCCTTTAGAGGAGGTAGATATTGGTGATGGCACTGCACTTAGGCCGACATTTGTAAATAAGAATTTTGATCCTTTGTTTAAATCTGAGTTAATAAAGTTATTAAAGGAGTATGTCGACTGCTTTGCATGGAGTTACAATGAAATGCCTGGTTTAAGTCGAGATTTAGTAGAGCATCGTTTACCTATTAAACCCGGTTTTAGGCCTTATAAACAACCTCGTAGAAACTTTAATCCTGACATTTATGACTGGGTGAAAGAGGAAGTCAATCGGTTGTTGGATGCTAAGTTTATTAGGCCTTGTCGATATGCTGATTAGATCTCTAATATTGTGTCTGTTGGGAAAAAAGGGACAAAAAAGCTTCGTGTTTGCATTGACTTTAGCGATCTTAATAAAGCCACTCCTAAAGATGAATATCCTATGCCTATATCCGATTTTCTTGTTAATGCTGCATCCGGACATAGAATTCTTAGTTTTCTTGATGGTAATGCTGGTTACAATCAAATCTTTATGGCTGAAGAGGATATATCCAAAATGTCCTTCAGATGTCCGGGTTTTGTTGGATTATTTGAGTGGGTGGTTATGACCTTTGGATTAAAAAATGCGGGTGCTACCTACCAAAGGGCTATGAATTTGATCTTTCATGATTTGCTTGGCATCATAGTAGATGTTTATATCGATGATATTGTTGTCAAATCGGCTGGAGTAGATTCTCATTTAGCTGATTTAAGACTTGCATTTGAGAGAATGCGTCGATATAAATTAAAAATGAATCCAGTCAAATATGCTTTTGGTGTATCGGCTGGAAAATTATTAGGTTTTGTTGTACGTGAGAAAGGCATAGAGATAAATCCTAAGAAGATTGAAGCTATTAAAAAAAGTAAAGGCTCCTGCTTGCAAGAAAGATTTGCAAAAGTTCTTGGGCAAGGTAAATTACTTGAGGAGGTTCATTTGTAACTTGTCTGGGAAGGTGAATGCTTTTACTCCTTTACTTCGGTTGAAAAGTGATGTTGATTTTACTTGGGGGGCAAAACAACAAGAGGCATTTGATGAGATTAAGCGTTATTTATCTTCGCCGCCCATTCTTCAAGCACCCAAGAGTGGTATTCCTTTTAAATTATATGTGGCGGCCGAGGAGGATGTCATTGGAAGTGTTTTGACTTAAGAGACCGAAGGAAAGGAATATATTGTTGCATATGAAAGTAGAAAACTATTGGACGCCGAAACAAGGTACACTCCTATTGAAAAGTTGTGTTTATCACTATATCATACTTGTACCAAGTTGAGGTATTATTTGTTACCTAGTACTTGCATAGTAGCATGTCAAACCGACATTATTAAATATATGTTGCATAAACCAATTTTGAGTGGTAGAGTCGGCAAATGGGCTTATGCTTTAGTTGAATATGATTTGCATTGTGAGCCATTAAATTCAATGAAAGGTCAAATTGTTGCCGACTTTATTGTTGGACATAGAGTAGGTAAGCAACTTAATTTAAATGTTGGTTATGTTACTTTTACTCCATGGAAATTGCACTTTGATGGATCGGTTTGCAAAGCTGGTTGTGGTGTTGGAGTTATCATTATTTCACCAAGTGGGGATGTTTTTGAAACTCTTAACCGATTGGATCATAAGTGTACTAATAACCAAACCAAATATGAGGCTCTTCTATTTGGGTTGGAGATTTTGCATAGCATGGGAGTAAAACATGTGGAAGCTTATGGTGATTCTTTATTAGTGGTGCAGCAAGTTTCCAAGGTATGTCAATGTCTAAATGGCTTTTAAATGCATATCTCGATAAATGCTTGGACATCATATCTTGTATGTATGAATTTGTTATATATCATGTGCCACGAGAAGAAAATCCTAGGGCTAATGCTCTGGCTCAACAAGCATCTGGTTATAATGTTCGGAAACGAAATTTTCAAGAACACAAACCAGTGTTTTTAGCTGAGAGTTTTGCTCTGGAGGCACCGGTTAGACCGGTAGGCTGCGCCGGTCTGACCGATGTCACCGATGACACCGGTCTGACCAATGTCAACGACCGGTCTGACCGGTCCCCTGGTAAAAGTTCTTCTTCGGCCTTTATTGCTATGGACGAAGTAGATGATTGGAGAAGACCTCTAGTAAATTATTTGCAGGATCCTAACATTCCAGTTGATAAAAAAGTTCAACGTTGGGCTCTCAAGTTTGTTCTTGATGATGGTGAATTGTATCGTCAGATAGCGGATGATTTGCTTCTCAAATGCTCGGGTCTTGATCAAGCTAGATTGGCTATGGCAGAGGTTCATGAAGGGATTTGTGGTACTCATCAATCGGCTCCTAAGATGGCCCTCAAAAAAAAATCGGCTCCTAAGATGAAGTGGCTCCTTAAGCGGGCATGTTTTTATTGGCCTACTATGATAGCTGATTGCTTTAGATACTACAAGGGATGTGAAGAGTGTCAGAAACATGGAGATGTTTAGTTGGTACCTGCTGCATTAATGCATCCGACTATTAAGCCTTGGCCTTTTAGAGGATGGGGTTTGGATTTTATTGGTAAGATTCACCCTCCTTCGTCGAAGGGACATTGTTTTGTGATTGTGGCAACTGATTACTTTACCAAGTGGACTGAGGCAATTCCTTTGAAGAACATGACACATAGAGAGGTGATTGAGTTTATTACAGAGCATATTGTACATAGATTTGGTATTCCACAAACTCTTACTACAGATCAAGGGACTTCGTTTGTTTCAAAAGAGGTGCATGAGTTTGTCAGTTCCTATGGTATTAAATTGCTCAATTCATCTCCATATTATGCTCAAGCAAATGGTCAAGCCGAGTCTAGCAACAAGATTTTGATAAAGCTCATTAAGAAGAAGATAGAGGACAATCTGTAACACCCTGAAATTTTCGATTTCAGGATGTTAATGGGAAAAATAATAAACAACGATTTCTCGTAATTTAAAACAAATTTGCAACATTTAATTTCTTTAATGGAAATATGTATAGGAAAACATTGTTTGCTTTTCTAAATAAAATAAAATGATTCTCTGAGTGTTGCATTCATTTTGTTTGCTTTGTTTTGTTTGATTTAGTGTTTCCAAAATCATCAAAATCAAAATCCCAAATCTTTCTCTAGTCCAAGTTATATCACTTTTAGCCCAACCAGCAACTACCAGGCCGGCCCAACTTCGGCCTATCTCATCCATCTATCCGGCCCATCTTCTACCAGCTCACCTCTCCCTCTCCTCCATTTTTTTTCTTCTCTATGACAGCGTGGCCCCACCCGTCAGCTCTGTCCCCTACTCCCTCTGTCCCTGATTAATAGTCGCCGGCAGAGCAAGTTGGTAACCAATGCAAATTCCTAAAGACCCTAACACCCCTATAGGTAGAAATGATTGATCATGACAGATTTGATGGGTAAGCCATCGATGCCCACTCATGCCTCACACAACATCGATTTTTTTTACATTAAACAAGCTGCTCACATTCTGTTGCGAGGCACACACAAGGTGCTGTCACCTACGGCCTACACCCTGCTACTAGTGAACGACTATTATTAAGGGATATGCACCTGTAGCTATAACGACCATTAAATAGGGACGGAGGGAGTACCTTTCAGCAGCTTCTGTTTCCGCCGGCCTGCACCGCCATCACCTCCAGCCTCTCCCTCGCCTGCGTCTCTCGCTCTCCTCTCCACCGAGCGAGCCTTGAATGCTCAGTGGAGCACTTGCGCCACCGCCTCACCTCTCCATCTGTAACGGTGCCTCCACTGAAGCTCCACGAACATTCATGGCCGGTCTCCACCTCCGAGCTCCACCACCGCCATACCGTTCCTTCCCCTCCCCTCTTCCTGCAGTATAAAAAGGGAAGCCCGAGCCCCTGTCTCCCCGCACCTCCCCTCGCTCTAGCTCTCCTTGCCTCGCGCCCTCCCCCTGTGTGCAGTGCCGCCCAGCCCCGAGCTGGAACAGAGTTGGCTGCCGCCGGAGCTTGGCTACTCGTTTCGCCGTGGCCGTCGATCCCCGGAGCAAGCCAGCGTCACCAGGACCCCGCGTCCTCAAGCTGAGCGTCCGCCGCTGCTCGTTGTCGCCCGCTCGTCACCGGAACGACGCCGACCGCGAGGGACCCGAACAAGCCGTCGTCCCCTCCGCTGCAGCTTCAAATCCGGCCTCCTCCGCCTCTCCTCGCCTCAGGTGAGCACACCCCTGCGACCCCCTTGCCTCCCTCTCTCGATTTGCCACCTCACGGGCATCCTCCTCCCCTGGAATGCCTCCGATTTGGCCAGCCAGGGACTCTCTGTCCGCCGGCCATGGCTGTTGCGAACAACCATCGTCACCTGTAAAGGTAAGGCATGACAGTTTTGCCATTAGGTCCCTAGGGAAACCCCAAACCAAAACTCTATACCTTGTGTCTTGTAACTTTTATCCACAACCCCCTACAGAAATCCCACCTTTCACACATAAATCCCACCCTCTCTCTTTTACCTGCTAGCCCCTACCTTTTAGCAATATCGCGAACACTATTTATAGTGTCTTGCATATCTTCTACACCAGCCCCTCAGATCTATAGTTAAACGCGTCTAGATCCTTACAACCTTGTTTAGTCCATAGATCTTGCGTTTTAGTTCCGTTTAACCTCGTTCAAGTTGTGTTAGGTTCATAACAACATAAAGTACACGTTAGTAGTAATGTTTTCCATCATGCATGTTTTTGAAATTAAATTTGATATTAACTTGATTAATGCCTATTAAACTTGCTTTTTCCTAAATAAAATCTATTTAGAGTTTGAACCTGTGTTTTTATAAGCAAAGTTAATTTAATTAATACTTATTTAAATAATTATTTCAATTAAAAGTTAATTAGAGATATACCTCGGTTTTTATAATCAAACTTAAATTGATTAATGTATATTCAATTTGTTTTCTAAATAAAAGCAACATAGGTTCTATCCTGAGCTTTCTTAATTAATGTTAATTTGATTAATATGAACATAAATGTGTTTTTGAATTATAATTTGATTAGTTCAACTCGAAATATAAAGTTATACGTTTAGATGCTTTACATGCTTCTTTTAAAATTAAATGTTTAATTTGCATAAATAATACTTGAATATTTATAAATAAAATTGGAATAAGTTATACACCGTTCCTTTTATATAAATATAACTTGCTTAATTATAAATAGGGTATTTCTCTGAAATAACCTATGCACATCTTTTTGAATTAAAATATATCAAGCACATAGCCTTGTGTGATATAATCCAAATCTCTCGATAGTTCCGAGTGTTTTTGTGTTCGCGGTCCTAGAACCAAACCCTGCTCTCTTTTAAAGTCTCTCTTGATTGGTGTATTGTTCTTAGTTGTTCTTGTTTGTCTGCTCTGCATGTTGTGCTCATGTTTGCTTCAAGTAGAAGATCGAGCTGCTGATCAGAAGAGCAAGAGTACCTTTTTGTTGAGAAATGCAAGTGACCCTAACCATCCTTCTACCTATGCTTTAAACAAGAATACTGTGAATTAATTGGAACATGGAGAACCACCCAGGAAAACAGTACAACCACAAGACATATGGCTCTATCTTGGCTAATTAATTAGGGAAGTCTTGTGTGGCTATTAGTCATGGTAGCTTGTGGTACGGAGGAATGCTTTTATGACTCTTCTACTCTGGACAGGTATTGGAACGGAATTGCTATTCTAGGCTAACCTAGTCCGAGAGTAGAAGGAGGGTACGAAAGATAACCTCTAAGACATGCTACTATGGACTAATACACATAGGAGGTGTCACACCTGGTTTTAGAAAACCAAACCAAGTGCATACCTATATGCATGCCAGGATCAAGTTTCATGCATATAGTAGACATAAGTGAATAACAACAGCAGTATCACGTATAAAAACATAAACAACTTACTATTCTATCAGAGTTATATAGCTCAATCCTGGAAACGTAGGCACCAACTTCACAGGCAGTCGACTGGGGGCTACGTACGCCTAGCATCAACACCATCTTCAACAGCTTCACACCTTTTGCTTCTGAGCAGCAGTAAGCAAGGATGAGTACACTTATGGTTGGTACTCAGCAAGGCCACAAGAAATAACCAGAAAATGATTTAAGTCCATCTTTAAGTTTAATTAATCATGTGAGGGTCCAGGCCGCTCTTGACCGTGAGCACGGCTAACTAGTCAGTTTTACACTCTGCAGAGGTTGTACATCTTTACCCACAAGTCGCGTAAAAGTCCCGAAGAACTTTAGATCCAACCATGCGATGCTTGCAAGGCACCATACCACACTACCGAGGTGTGATTGCATAGGGACGCTACGAGGCCTTTACAAAGATTCCCTAGCACGGGCTGCTCGCTAGGTTACCTGATCAGTGCAGCGCATAAAGCTCCCTAGCGGGTACTGTGTCTTAGCAAAGCCCAACTCCCCGCCAGAGCAGGTCTATACACCATCTCCCGTCAGCCCCCAACCCCTTTCAGGTAAAGCATACCACATACTAAAGTTTATAATTAGTTGGCCAAGACAGAGCCATATGTCTTGTGGTAGTACGGTTGTCCTGGGTGGTTCTCCATGTTCCAATTAAGACACAATATTCTTGTAATAAAGCATAGGTAGAAGGTGGTTAGGGACACTTGCCTTTCTCCAACGAAAAGCTACTCTTACTGCTCTCTCTTCATCTCTTGCTTCCTTGGAACTCTTCATCTTCAAAGCAACGAACAACGATCCTTCTACTCGTAGCAATCATCGAGGCACAAACATGCAAAACAACAAGTACAACTAAGAACAATGCACCAATCAAAAGAAAAGCTTTAAAAGAGCGTACTAAAGGATAGGCTCGATTCTATGGTTACGCAACGACGAAAGAACGTTGAAAACGAAACTAAGGTCGAAAAGACAACGCTTGTGTGAGATCACTAACAAACAACCAGAGACTAGGAGTTGGATTTATTTTAATAAGAAAATCATGTGGGAAGAATATTTCAGAGAAATACTCTATGTTAGAATTAAACAAAGTTGTATTTAATTATAGGAAACACGATAAACCTAATCATATTTTATTAGCAGATATTTAAGTACAAGTTATATCAGATTAACAATTAACATTAAAAGATAAAGCATGTGAAAGAATCTAATCGAATAACTTTATATTGCGTGTTCAACTAAACATATTGATATTGAAAAGACATTTATAATATCATTAAGCACATTAACTTTATTATGAAAACCGATATGTAACACTAAGCATCTTTTATTTATAAAAGCTAGTTATAAATAAGAATTAACCAATTAAATCTTAGCTTATGAAAATCAGGATAGAATCTAATCACTTTTATTTACAAAGGTATTGGAATAAATATTAGTCAAGATTAACATGCAACTTTGATGTAAAATAAGTAACAGATGATACACATGCTAACGCACAAGTTATGGTGAAACGAACTATGCAACGGCACAAACGTACTATAACGGTACAAAACTAGTTAGGAGGAACATGTCAGTGAAAGAATTACTGAGATCGGAATTGAATAGAATAAGATATGAATTTTAATAACAAGAAAAAGATAACTGATTGAATAGGACATAAAGAGGATGTCACCATGAGAAATAATCAAGAAAAGAAATTAAAATGATAGATAGATCGGCTGACTAGCAAGGATTTTACAGATGAATAAATAATTATTCCATAGATCAAAGATTTGTAAGGCCTAATGATCAATGAAGTTTCACAACACCGTACCGAAAAGAAGTGTAGGAAAAGTGCTGATTATTTGGTAAAGGAAAAGTCCTAATTACCACATAAGCATGATGCCACCATGATGTCATCACCGGCAAGAGCAAGTATGAACGATGCATGGCTTTTGCTTCTGCACCAGAACGTGACCTTCTTTGTATATCTTTCCTCGAACATGGATTTCACGGCCGGTGATCAGGTAGTTCCTGATGGCTTGCGATGTCTGTTGCAGAAACACAAATCAGCAACTGTAGCTAGGGCAGCCGGGACAATGGACGGGTATGACAACGGCCTGAAGTACTTGCATGGATCCAGCGACACAGAAAAAAAACAAGGCAGTAGACCAAAGATAAGAGAAGATGACGGTGTTGTGCTCACCTAGATGCAAAAACAAGCTGGCACGGAACGAACATATCAGAGGGTCGGGATGTGTAGATCGGCTTCATGCGGACGAGGTGTTCCGAGGACGATGAAAAGACGACGCTGTCCAGGTGGATGGGCTTCTCTCGGCCGGTCGTCGCGAGGCTTCAGGAGATGCTGGCTTTCTCCGGCACTGAACTCAGGCTGCGAAATCGACCGACACGGCGGCGCAGGGGTGCCGGCAGCCGGGTTCCTTCTGGTGCTTGCTGCCCTCGCCGGCGGTCGACGCACACGACGCACGTGCCACATGCACATGCATGTAGAGAGCAGTATACCTTGTAGTTGTTGCCAGGGAAAGATCAGATGGCAGCGCTGCAAGGCACCACCAGGCAGGTCGGGATACAGGTGAGCAGCAAAACGGGAAGAAAGTAGAACAAGAAACATGATGGTATGCTCACGTATGGCTACGGCCAATAACGACGACGACGGACGAACGGCGATGGCGAAGATCGAACTGGACGAAGAGGATTGTGGCTCGACCATCATCGCGTGGACGTGCTCCCTCTGACAGTAGATCGGGACGGCGGCAGATCAAATAAGCACCATGTGAAACTCTTGGAGACGACGTTCTTCGCCATGCGCCAACGGCATGGTTGATCAGCGTACGAGACCTTGGGACGGCCTTCATGCCGGCCTGGTGAAACTTGCGGCAAGGACGGCACCACGGCCAGCGGCGACGACTCTTCTCTTGCGGCTCTCGACGGTGGTTGCGGCGGCAGCAGATTGAACTCGGAGGTTGTTTGCCAAGGAGCTAGGGCACACAACGTGGAAACAAAACACAACTAGGCCAGGCATGCGGACTACTATTTATAGGACTCTGGTGATGGGCCTAAACATATGCTTCTTTGGATTGATCACGACCAACCGAGATGGGGTCGAATTGATTCAGCCCAGGAGTAAAAGAGAGAACACGGTGATAAACTTGACCATGGCCCGGGGTGATGTTGCTCCTGCGTACTCCAAAACGATGTACACAGGGAGATGGAGATATAAAAAGAGGAAAACCAAAAGCTAATACAAGTAGGCATGGGTTACTACAAATACTATTGTATTGTATAGAAGGATCTTGAAAGAAGATGGAGTAGCTAGGAAATATGTTGAGATGATATAAAACACTGTAGAACCAAATAAATATACTTGGAGCTCGTGGAAAGAATTTTAAAGGTTTCTAGTAGATAGATTTAGGTCTGGGAAAATGAGAATTCATCCCAGTAAATTCTGGAAAATTCTCAGAGGAACTTGATTGTCATCTAAACTTATTTTAAAATATTTTGCACTCAAGAAACACTAGGATGCATAGCCATGAATGCAACACACGCATTGAACCAATTTATTTATTTTAGAAAAACATTCGAAGACTTTTTTCTATACTATATTTCCTGTAAAGAAAATAAATGTTGGAAAAATTTTAAAATTATGAGAAAATCCTTGTTTAATTATTCTTTCTATTCACATCCTGAAATTCAGAAATTTCAGTGTGTGACAGGAGGACTCTTTGTAAAGGCCTCGTAGCGTCCCTATGCAACCACACCTCGGAAGTGTGGTATTGTGCTTACTTTTGCACAGCATGGTTGGGTTCAAAGTTCTTCGAAACTTTTACGCGACTTGTGGTGAAAGTGTACAACCTCTGCAGAGTGTAAAACTGTTATAACAGCCGTTCTCACGGTCAAGAGCGGCCTGGACCCTCACATGATTAATGTACTTAAAGATGGACTTTAATTTGCTTTCTGGTTAATTTTCGTGGCCTTGTTGAGTACCAACCATAAGTGTACTCATCCTTGCTAACCGCTGCTCAGAAGAAGAAGAAGAAGGTGTATGATGTCCAGAAGATGGTGCTAGGCGTACGCAACCCCCAGTCATTTGCCTGTGAAGTTGGAGCCTTTGCTTCCCCAGGATTCCGCTGTAAATCTCTGATAATCTCTCTTTCTTTACGTGATATTGTTTCTGTTATTCACTATGATGTCACTATATGTATGAAACTAGATCCTGGCATACATATAGGTAGCACTTGGTTTTCTTTGGAAAATCGGGTGTGACACAATCCTAGAAGATGGCACGAGGTATTATCTGAAGCTTTATGGGCTCATCAAATTTCTAGACATGGTGCTACTAAAGTTACTCCTTATGAGCTTGTGTATGGTCAAGAGGCCGTTTTGCTCGTTGAGGTAAATCTAGGCGCATATAGACTTGCAAAGCAAAATAATCTTGGTGTTGAAACATATAATGCTTTGATGATGGATAATATTGATGAGGTAACCGACAAGCGCTTGGAGGTTTTAGAGGAGATTGAAAAAGACAAAAGACGAGTTGCTAGAGTATATAACAAGAAGGTAAAAGTCAAATCTTTTCAGGTAGGTGATCTAGTTTGGAAGATGATTTTGCTTATTAGGACTAAGAGCAATAAGTTTGGTAAGTGGTCTTCAAGTTGGGAAGGTCCATATAAGATTGTGGAGGTGTGCTCCGGAAATTCTTACATGGTGGAGACTTTGCAAGGACAGCAACTTCCAAGGGACCTCAACGGAAGGTACTTCAAGAAATTTTACCCAAGTGTTTGGCAAGATGCTTTATAGGACTATGGCCGATTTATGCAAAAATCGCCCTTAGAACAAAAATGGCCGGTGAAATCTGTCACATCGACCTTAGAAATATTTTTTAGCACGCAAACTTTACTAAAAAAACAGGGGGCATATGTTCGCACCCAAAATGGGCACAAGGCCGATCAGGCTGACGCCACCGGTCGGTGCACCCGGACGGTCTGACCGGGGTGGTCCTGTAGCCAATCCGGCAACGGCTACACCGGTCTGACCGATGGACCCCGAGTCCGAGTAGAATTAAGGAGTTCGGGTCGTTTTCGAGTTGTAAAGGACTTCCTTGCGGGGCAAGACCTCCCCACACTATAAATATAAAGGGCCACGGCCGGTTCAGGAGCTATCAAGCAATAGATCATATCTTTTTACAACTTTTGTCTCTCAAACCCTAGCTTTTCCAATCTCTTTGCTTTCCTTGTTTGTCTTGACGGCGATCAAGGACGTTCTGAGGGCCTGCCGATCTCAGAACAACCCTAGGTGCGCCACCTCCGACGGGGTCCCTCCCGAGGTGGTGCTCGTAGGATTTCACCGGCGCCCCGACGCACACGGGTCTGTCTGGTCAAGACAGGAGCACTGGCGAGTTCAGTTTCCTGCTGCAGTGTGGTCTAGCGCTCTTGTGTTGTTGGCCGAGAAAGCGTCAACAGCAAGTATGCAATTGTTGATATGGAGCATGACAGCATCATCCACCAACCCTTCAATTGGCAGGTTACTGTCACTTCTCTGCTTCCAGTCACCGCCGCAAGAACTCTCACAGCCGCCGGCACCGGGAGGAGACGTTCTGCCTGTGGTGGTGGACAAGCATGGTGGTCCGTGGGGGAGGTGGTGAACTAGGTATCGGGGGTCGGGATTCGGGAATGAGGAGGAGGCGGTTGTTTTGTGGGGGAGGCAAACGGTGGAACGGATACACTTTATTAATAACTAGAAAATAATATAAGGAACAGATATGCATAACTGAGGAAAAATCTGCGAACAGGTGGGATTTGGGTCAAATTCTCCAAACACAAGGCCAAGAGAAGCAACTACAGAGCATTAACCTAAGGTTGCAAAGTAATTGTACTAATTATTTTGTGTTCAGTTCGTGAATTATGTTCTACGTTAGGTACCCGTTCAGATTCAGGTTCAAACTGTATGCCTCATCTGTGTCGTTTGACCAGGTGATGGTATGCTGGGAATGAAATGGTTTTAGTAATCCACATCAGAGACCAATGCATACCAACTTCAGGTTTCTGTTTGTTGGGTAAAAGAAATTACCAAACAGAAATAGGACAGATCGAAGAACAACTTGCAATTAACACGTTTAGAATCAGTCATGCTATGTATTCAACTCTCCTCGATACGCTACACATTCAGTTTTCCAAAATGACCATCCCTTTACAATGAGGAGGAGATCCCCTTTTATAGTGCCAAAGAACTGAATTTACATTCCAAGTTTGCCCCGAAACCCTATCTCCTAACAAGAATATTCGGGGGTAAACTTGGTTTTTTAAACATGTTGCGGATTTGGTGCCGTGGTTTGCGGAGCGCAGTTCACGCCATAGAATGCAGAGCGGTAGATGCGCCGCAAAAGCCGGAGAAGGTCGCGTGTTGGAACAGCTTTTGACCGGGTCTTCGTGGTCGAAACTTGGAGGAGCCCCGAGCTTCACCAACTTGCTTGCCTGACGGTTCATTCTCGGTGCAGCTTCGAGCTTCGGAGTCTTGAAGGCAGAGAGTAGTGAACCGGCTAGGCTCTAAGGCAGAGCCGGAACCTTCGCCTTTCTCTATTCTCGATCCGGGGCTCCGGAATCTTTCCTGCAACGACGTATCTAGCAACAGTGTTAGATCTTGTCACTACCTGATACATGATGAAGTTGCCGGAGCCCAGACTCCTTAGTTTTTCCTGAAAAAGAAACCATCGAGATTAGATGTTCGCGGGGTAAAACAACCGTCCCGGTATCTTTGACGAGGAAAACATCCGGAGCCCAATTCCCTTTTTCTGCTGGCTCCCGTGTCCTTAGGTGTGAGATAGCCTCTCGTTTCAAGGAAAGCATTCGCGAAGCCTGTGGTTTTAAATTTTAAAAAGAATTCGAAGCCCAACATTTTTAGTTTATTTCGGCGAATCCCCGGTGCCCAGAGGTGAGGTTTTCTACTGCCCCAACAGTAGCCCCTCGAGGAGAAGTGTTTGAACAACGTGATTTAACCTTCTCCTCGACTTTGCTTCGTGATATGAAGATGAAGAAAACGTCACCTTCGGCTCCGGGGAATTTGCGTGTTTTACGACCCCCGTGCCTTCGCGTGATTTCTTCCCAAAAAATGACAGAAAATCGCTCCTTCCCGAGACGTCCGTTCGTATTTCGAGACTGTTGCACTTCTTCTCTCTCCACGGGATATATAAGGGGGGGTCGGGGTCCCCTGCTTTTTTACTTTTGCCGAAGCTAAGCCTCCGTTCTTGCCTGCTTCTGTTGCTTTAGGATTCGTGTGAGCTACGTGATTTTCGTGCGAGCTGTGACACTCGCCTCTTTTGCGGAGCCCAGCCCTTTTCACCAGTCCTGGCCCGCACGAAACAAACTGCTCGGCCAATGACTGAGGAAGAAATAGCTTCTTCCGTCACTCCAGCCGAAGCCCCAGAGGAGCCTGCGGGCGATATCGTTGACTACGAGCCGTCGCTGTCGGCCAAGAAGGAGATCGATTTGGGTGAAGATATTTCTAGATTGGAAGCTTCGCCGTCGGAACTGATGGCTGGGAGGGATTCTAAAACTCTGTCACTTGTTCTTGGAGCTTCGTTGGTCTCTGAGAACTTGATCAAATTTTACGAAGAAAAGGGATTTTTCCCCGAAGGTGTCGCTCGTCATCCAGAGGGTGAAACAACTCCGGAGCCCAAAGCTGGCAAAGCTGTGGTTTTCCGTGATTTCTTCAATGTCGGCTTAAGGTTTCCTTGTTCCCGGCGCCTGCCTGAGATCCTTGATCGCTATAGTGTCAAGCTGCACCAACTAACGCCGAATGCGTTCGTGCAATTGTCTAAGTTCTTTTTTATCGTGCGTTCTTGCGACGGCCGGGTGGACACCGAGGCTTTTGTTCGGTTCTACGAGCTTCATGTCCAAAAGCAAAACTTCTGAGTGGATGGTGATCCTGCTATTTACGAGAATCATTTTGGGTGCATTACTTTCACAACTCGGAGGAGGAATACTAAGAAGGATATAGAGAGAGTGGAGCTCAGCCCCGCCCACAAAAACAAATGGAATGATGACTGGTTGAACTACTGGTTCTATGTCAAAGTCAATATGCCCCGCGGCTCCGATGGTGTTGCTTATTATCCTTTCGGCATTACAACAATGACTCCTTTGAGTTATATAACAGGCCCTGACTTTGCGAAGACCAGAGGTTTTAAGGACTGCGAAAAAGCCTTTCTTTTGGCTTCGCAGTTCCTTCCTAGTCGTGATGCCATTGAGGAATTCATCGCTGCCAACATTTGGCCTCTCTCTGCTGGTTGTAATCCTAAGGAGGTTAAGTGGCTTTCGGTTGATTGGTTTTCGAAGGCCATTCCTTTCCCTCGCTTCGGGCTGAAGATGCCTGAAGGAAAGAATGCTCACGAATTCGTGGGTGAAGTGGAGCGCCAAGTGGTGGATTGCTTGGTCCTTATACCGAGGCGGAGTACCAAGCTTCGCGAAGGTTACCTACTGGAGGTCGTCGCGTCAATCGTATTTTTTCTGAACTTGGCATTGAAGTGGAAGAGCGCCTGACCCGTGATTCGGCTCAGGCCGCGCCTGACCCGGCTGACGCATTGAAGAAGAAGAAGAAATCTGCGGCTTCACCGGAGGCGTCTGGCGAAGCTACTGCTGCTGACTCACGGACGCTTGTGGCTCCGGTGTCTTCTTCAAAGACTAGCCAGCTTGAGCGAGCTAAGAAAAAGCAAGTCGCGATACAAGAGAAGGATCCCTCCGCTGAAAAGGCGGTGAAGCCCGGTCTTCGTCATAAAAAGGCTGGTTCAAAACCCAGGCAGCAATGTCGCATAGTGAATATTCTTGGTTCCTCTGACACCTTGGAGTTCCTTGACTCGGGGGCTGAAGATGCTGGAAACAAGGAGCGTACCGCCGAGCCTGAAGTGGATAAGGTTGTCATATCCAGCCCTAAGGAAATTGCTGCAGATCCTCCTGTTACGGGAGATATTGTTGGTTTGGTGACAGTTGGTGAGGGTGGCAAACTCCTCGGAGCCGAGAATGTTCAGGACAAGGGGGAGAGCTCTTCTCGATTGGGCGATCATCCCGAAGCCTCTGGAGACACCAAGGCGTCGCCAGAGTTCATGCGGTCCTTGGCTGAGACGGTGAGTTCTTCTGGTGTTGTGGAGGGGCACACCCTGGAGATGGTGCTCGCGGAGAGGAACACCTTTGACCCTTCAACTTATTCTTACAACAAGGCTGTTGGTATGAGGGACTTGCAAACTTTATTATCTGTTCGTTTGCCATTTTATAGAGAGAGTGGGGTGATTGAATCTCGTGTGCTCTGGGAGCTAAGGGATTCTGCTCGGCTTGCAGGCGCGACACCTAAAGACGGTCCGCAGGTGGAAAGTGGTGCCCCTGACGGCCAAGCTCTAGAAGAAGGGGAAATTCCCGGAGCTCCGGGTTCTTTCTTGATTGTGAAACAACTGGGCACCAGTACTAGCACCGGACCTTCGGTGCCTTTTGATCCCAGAGGTTAGTTCTTATCCCCCTTTTGCCTTTTTTGTTCCTTGTTTTTGCTGGTTGAGCATTTGTAGTAGGTTAAACATTTTATTTTGTTCTTTGTAGCTTATGAGAAGTCTGTTGAGGATATGGAGACAGGTCGTCTGGCTGGTCTATCAGCTGAGCTTTGCTATAAAGTACGGCTCCCAAGAGAAAGAGTTTCTGGCTACCGAAGCTGCGAATGTTGAACTGAGCCGTGAGATTCTCAGGCTGAAAGAAGAAAACGCGGCTCTGGCTAAGATTCGCAAGTTGCAAGAGGAAAATATTGAAATCTTGAAAGATAGTGTCAAGACCTATCAAGCTACAGCAGAGAAACTGAATGAAGATGCTGAAAAGCGTGACAGCCTGCTTGAAGAGTTCAAAAGATAGCGGAAGACGACGGCCTTATGTCACACCCTGAAATTTCCAATTTCAGGATGTGAATTGAAAGAATAATTAAATAACAATTTTCTCATAATTTTAAAACTTTTCCAACATTTATTTTCTTTACAGGAAATATAGTATAGGAAAAAAAAATCTTTGTTTGATTTTTGGAATCAAATAAAAGTTTTGAGTGTTGCATTCATGCCGATGTATCTTGGTGCTTCTTGAGTGCAAAAGGTTTCAAAAATGCGTTTAGGAGCTGTCCAAACTCTTCCGAGAATTTTCCGGACTTTTCTGGAATTTATTCTCATTTTCCTTGAGCTATTTCTATTTATTAGAAGGCTCTAAAATCTTTTTCATGAACCCCAAATACTTTATTTGGCTTGTTCATGTCCTAATGTACCTCTGGGAAATTTTCTGGAATTTTGGGAATTTCCGGAGTATTTTTCGTGCCTTGTAAGCATTTTCTGGAATTTCCGAATTTGTTTTTGCACTGGAAAAATATTTCGAAAAAAAAATAAAATCTTATCCTACTCTATCTGGGCCGAGCCCGTAGGCTCGACCCGATCCGCTTCGGCCCAACCGTTGGCCCGCTCGAGCCCATCTGGGCCTGGCCACCGCAGGCCATGGCCTGCACGGTCGGCACCGCCGCCACCGTGGCCTCGGCGTGCGCACCGCGGACTCCCTGGGGCCGCGTGCCTATAAAGGGGCGGAGCCCGAGGCCGCGCGCGCCCTAACCCACCGCTGCCGCCCGTGCCTCACCTCTGCGCCGTCGACCAAGCCGCCATCCGCCTCGCCGGGTCGTCGCCGTTGCGCCGCGCCGGGACGCTGACGGGTGAAGCCGACACCGCCGTGAGCTTCACGAGATCGAGCCGAGCGCAGCCGCCCACTTCCCGTCGCCGGAGGTCCACCGGAGCGCCGCCGCCGCGTTCAACCGCCGCCGGCCACCCCGAGCTCCGCCGCCGGCCGGATTCTGGCCGCTCCCGCCTCTCTCCTCCGCCGGTGAGCACCATCCCTAGACCCCCCTTCGCCTCCCCTCTCTATTTCCCCGCCGCGCCCGAGCCGGAGACCGCCTGGTCCGCCGGCGATTTGGCCCTCCAGGACCGCCGCCCGCCCCTGCCTCTGTATTGAACAGAGGAAGAAGATGAGGGCTGGCCGGTTTGCAAGTAGCCCCCTGAAGTTTCCTTTAATCCATAAGTTAGTCTATGTCCCTTGCATCTTTTTCATGTTTAACCCTAGATCTATTAAGTTTCCTGCAAACAGATCCAACTGAGCCCTTTTCGCACATCTAACCCTGGGTTTAGATCTATTCGTGAGCACTGTTCAGTGTGTCTCGGGAATTTCCTCTGCTAACCCCTGATATCTATAGATAATCACAACTAGGTCCTTTCAATCTTGTTTTGCTCCTAGTTTCTTTGTTTTAGCTCCGTTTTTATCCGTTCAAGTTACGTTAGGTTCATAATAATGTAAAGCACGTTTTAGTGGGGTGTTTTCATCATGTTTGTTTTCTGAAAATAAATTTAATACTAATTTTGATTAATGCTTCATAAACATGCCTTTTCTAAATAAAAGCTATATAGATCTATACACCGTTTTTCATAGTCAAATTTAATTTGATTAATGTTTTTCTCACATGCTTCTGTAAATAAAATCTAATTAGATCTTTTACCCGGTTTTCCATAAGTCAAATATTAATTTTCTTAATGATTAATTAACTTTTATAATTAAAAGTTGATTAGGCTTTTACACCGTCTCTTATAATAAATGTTAACTGGACTAATGTCAACATGCATGTGCTTTCTAATAAAGTTTGTTTAGCTAAACACGTCACATGTTTTAATTCGACTAGTTGTTCTAATATTTCTAAAGTAATGTTTAATTGGCATAATTGATACATGAACAATTATAAATAAAATTTGACTAGGTTCTTTACACCAGTTTCTTCAAATAAAGTTTAATCTGAGCTAATGCCAACATAGGGTATTTTATTTCTAAAATATCCTTTACATTTGTTTTGTTATTAATTAAAATGAACCTAGCCCATAATCTTGTTCTATCAGAGATGCAAATAATTCGTTAGACGTTCTCTTTTGTGTATCTAGCCTTGTGTAAGCTTTAGATCTTTCTAAATCTAGTTCTAGTTCAGATCAAGTTGTTTCCTACATCTAGCTGAGCTTTGCCCTTCTAAGCACGGTTTGTGTGCTTTGGTGATCCAAGTAGATATCTTAGAGTTTCTGTTTTGCATTTATTTATCAAGTAATCCTACCATGATTATTTCATGTTTCTCTTAGAATCTCGTTCATCAATATCTAGTTCATGTCTATCCTACCTCAGTTAGGTTGTCTCTTTATGAATCAGCTGTGTTCTTGTACCTAATCTATCGTAGCTACTTTTCTTTAGAGTTTACCCTATTATCTGTTTCTCCTGTCAGATCAGATCACCCTTGGTTAGTGTGTCTGTTGTTCATCTGAGTTCTCTTTGTAGACTAGTTCTCCTAAACCCTAGCCTAAGGTTTGTGTGTGCGTTATAGTTCGCTTCTACCGTTCTCGTTCGTTTCACCTTAACTTGTACGTTAGCATGTGTATCACCTGTTACTTGTTTTAACACTAAAACTACATGTTAATCTTGACTAATTCTTATTTCATTGCTTTTATAAATAAAAAGTGATTAGGTTCTAATCCGGTTTTCTTTAATCATGATGTAATTGGTTAATCCCTATTCATAACTAGTTTTTCTAAATAAAAGATGTTAGAGTTAAACATCGGTTTTCATAATAAAGTCAATATGCCTAATGACATCATAAATGCCTTTTCAATATTAAATATGTTTAGTTGAACACGTGACATAAAGTTACTCATCTAGATATCTTATACTTGCTTTATCTTTCTAAAGTAATTGTTAATTTGACATAACTTCTACTCGAATGCTATAAATAAAATATGATTAGGTTTATCGTGATTTCTTTAATTAAATGTAACTTGTTTAATGGTAACATAGAGTATTTCTCTGAAATATTCTTTCACATGACTTCTTAATTAAAATATGCCAAGCGTAGTCTCTTGTTGTTTGATAATGATCTCACGATAGTTTCGAGCTTAGTTCTGTTTTCAGCGTTTCTTGCGCTTGCGTAACCATAGAATCGGGTCCTTCCTTTAGTGCGCTCTTTTAAAGCTTTCTTTTGATTGATGTATTGTTCTTAGTATTGTTTGTTTGCTTTGTATGCTTGTGCCCGATGATTGATGCGAGTAGAGTGAGCGTGGTTCGAGACTTTGAAGAGCAAGAGGTTGAAGAACTCTGAGCAACAACACTACTTTGGTTAAAGGCAAGTGTGTCCTTGTTCTTTTGTCCCAATAATTATTTAATCATTCATTGCATTGCTCTGCATTAATTTTGACGGGAACCTACTAAGGATCATGTCTAGCCTTTTATGTCCTTTGCCTTGTAACCGGGTTATTAAATTAATCTTGATGGTAGCTATTGCTTAGTTTGCTCAACTGGGTTGGTGTTAATCAACATGGTTACCTTTTATGCTCTATGTTCCTTTATGTTAATTTTAATTGCAAGACCACCTTTGCTATGTTAATCGGAATATGGAGAACCACCCAGGAAAACAGTGCAACCACAAGGACTAAACGGGCACTGGTCTTGGCTAAGTAATTAGGAACTTTAGCTTGGGGTGATCTTACCTGATAAGGACAAGGGATCGGCGGTACTGCGGGGTATGGACTCGCTCTAGCAGGGGGTTGGGTGAGTTCTTTCTATGGTGGGGTATTGACCTGCTAGGGGACTTTATACCTTGCTAACTGATCCGGACCTTGTGGGTCACAACTTGTTGGAGAACCTTTGTAAAGGCCTCGTAGCGTCCCTATGCAACCACACCTCGGTAGTGTGGTATGGTGCTTGGCCGGCATCGCATGGTTGGGTTCAAAGTTCTTCGGAGCTTTTACGCTGCTTGTGGTGAAAGTGTACAACCTCTGCAGAGTGTAAAACTAATCGATTAGCCGTGCTCACGGTCAAGAGCGGCCTGGACCCTCACATGATAATTAAACTTGAAGATGGACTTAAATCGTGCTCTCTGGTTATGCTTGCCATATTCTTATGGTGTTTCTCTTACCTTTATGCTTAATTGCGGGATGGTATATACTTATACTTGCTAGTAAATAGGTGCTAATAAAATTGGACCAACTAAAATGCTAAATGCTCAGAGCCAGTCCACTATAAAGCATTTGCATTCATACTTTCCCCACACTTGCTGAGTACGACAAGTGCTCACCCTTGCTATAAACAATGTTGCTCAGAAAGAGGAAGTTGCTATGGAGTTTGCTGAAGATGTTGCTGAGTGCTAGGCGTACGCAACCCCCAGTCGACTGCCTGTGATGTTTGGTGCCTTCGTTTCCAGGATTAAGCGTAAATCTCTGATAATCTCCCTTTTTCTTACGTGATACTGAACTGTTATTCACTTATATGTCACTATATGTATGAAAATAGATCCTGGCATACATATAGTTATGCACTTGGTTTTCTTTGGAAAAACAGGTGTGACACCTTACTATCGAGTCTTTAAAGAAAGAGAAGGAAGCTCAAAAAACCAAAATTGAAGAACTTAAAAAAGAAGTTCAGGGGCAGAACAACTTTATAAAAGCGGCCGAAGAAGTTTTGAAGAAGAGTTTCAAGACTTTGCATGAAAAGTACTCTTATGCTCTAGGGGCGTTCGGTGCGGAGCCCCTGCCCTTCCCCGGTGACGAAGATGCTAAGGCCATATTTGAATGGATGGAACAAGAATTTGATCATCTCCCTGGCATGATGACTGGTGCTAGCGATTACGCAGCTTAGATGTGTGTGGAGACCTTGCTCGGGTTGCTCGAAAAGACCAGATGCACGGATTTTCTGACTTTGGGAGCTAGGAACTACAAGTTCCCAACAGCAGAAGAACTTGAGTGTGAGGTTGCTTCGAAGAACGTTCAAGTGATCAAGAAAATTTTCTTGACCTTGTTCTGGGAGGCATCCGGGCAGGAACACGCTAAGGCCGTGGCGCGTCAGCTTTTGGCGGAGGTAAATAATTGTGTCGGCGATTTTTTGCTTAAGCTTCCTTCCTCCTCTTTTTGGATTACTTATTTTTCTGCTTTGCAGGCTAAGGAAAAGGAGGCACTGGGATCGGACTTGAGTGAAGGTGACAGCGAGGGTGGTGGATCCCCTGCGAGCGCAGCCCCTGGTGGTTCGAGCTCCGGGGTCCATAAAGATGCGGAAGATGATGGTGCTGAAGATAAAGATGCCGAAGCTTAAGAATTTTTCTGAGCTGTTGCCTTTTCGTAACGCCCTGCGCGGCGAGTAAACTTTGGGGTAGAAAAACTTATGGTTATGTATGATAATTGTAAAATGCTATTGGCTTCGTTGCTATTCTTTTTTTTCATTCTTAGGCTTTGATTTTTTGTTGGCCCTATTTGAAGAAAACGTCACCTCCTTTTTGAGAACGGTTTTCTTTTGTAGCCAACTTTATGTGAGAAGGTTGACCTTGACGTTTTTTAGCTTCGGGAAAAGAGCGAAAAACTAACTTTGTTTTTTGAAGAAAACGTCACCCCCCTTTTTTGCTCTTTTTACGAAGCTTACGATTTTTCATGAATATTGTAATATTTTTTCGTAGGAAGGGAACGCTTTCTGAAAACCTTGAAGTCTAGCGAAGCTTGCTTCGCGCTTCGCCAACTTTGTTTCTAATGGTCAAATATCAGCAATTTTGTTGCTTTTTCGACTGAAAGACTTGCTTTCGAGCTTGTAAATGTTCTTAGAAAAGAAACAATTGATCGCTCAACCTTTTGTTGCCGCATTGGATTCTCTTTGCAACACTTTCGTGGGATAGAATAGATAAGCTTTCTGAAAAGCTCAAAGTCTGGCGAAGTTTGCTTCGAGCTTCGCAGACTTTCTTTTTGACGGTCGAATATCAGCAATCTTGTTGCTTTTCGACTGAGATTGCTTTTTGATTTTGCAATACTCTTTTTTGAAGAAAATAACTGATCTCGCAACTTAGTCTGTTGTTGTGGGATTTTTTTTGGCACTTAGGCATGAATGCTAAGATTTTAATGAGACAACACGTATAAGCTTGTTGCTTTTCGTTGCTCTTTGGGCAGAAACCCCCTTTGCGATAAGTAAATGACTGGAAGTAAGTTGCTGAAAGTAAATAACACAGGACTTTAAGGGGAATGTAATTTCATTAAGACTGCAATTTAATACATAGACCCGCCTCGTTAAAAACCTTGCCTCCTGATTTGGAGTCCCCTTTTTGCAAGGAAAAGAGTACGGATCTCGAAAATGTAAAGTGCTGAGAAATGTAAAGAAAAAAGAAAAAACGTAAGATAACTAAGCTCCGGCTCCGTTTATAAGTTTACGAAGCTAGAGCTTTGCATTGCCTTGTTTCTACGGGTAGTACTTGAGGAGGCTGTCCGCGTTCCAAGTGTGTGGCAACGTGTTGCCCAACTGATCTGCCAAGTAAAAAGATCCTGGTCTAATGCTTTTTGTTATGATGAATGGGCCCTCCCAAGGTTCTTGCAACTTTCCTGGGTTATCGAAATTTTTCTTCTTCTTGATGACCAAGTCTCCCACCTGTATTTCTTTTCTTACAACTTTCTTGTCCCTCCATTTCTTGGTCTCCCATTGGTATTTTTCCAAGTTCTCAGCAGCTTGAAGTATGTCTACTTCGATCAAATCTTTCTCTGCTTCCTCGAAGCCCGAATCTTGCACTTTCAAGACTCGTAAGCTTTGGTTTTTGATCTCTTTTTGTGTCATGGCTTCGGAGCCAAATAGCAACTTAAAAGGTGAGAAACCTGTAGTTCTTGAGACACTAGTATTGTGAGACCAAGTTACCCTTGGTAGCTCGTCTACCCATTTTCCCTTTCTCTGGTTGAACAAGCATTTCTTTATGCTGTAAAATATTTGGCCATTTGCTCTTTCCACTGCCCCGTTTGATTGTGGGTGATATACGGAAGTGAATTTTAACTTCGTTCCCATGGTGAGGCAGAATACACTGAAATCATTACAATCAAACTGCTTTCCATTGTCCACGGTTAGTTCTCTAGGAACCCCGAATCTGCAGATTATGCTTTGCCAAAAGAACTTTTGGATGTTGCGAGATGTGATGCTTGCCAGTGGCTTGGCTTCGACCCATTTGGTGAAATAATCTATGGCGACAGCTGCAAATCTGCAGTTTCCTTGCGCTGCTGGGAGAGGTCCGACTAAGTCCATTCCCCATCTTTGTAATGGCCAGGAAGGCGGTATCAGTTGGGTAGGCATCAAAGGGCTTCTCTGATTGTTTGAATTTTTCTGGCAAGCTTCGCATGTTTTCACCAAGTGATGGGCATCGTCAATGATGGATGGCCAATAGAAACCTTGCATTAGTGCTTTTTGAGCCAGGGCTCTAGAGCCTATGTGAGCACCGCAAAAACCTGAGTGAATTTCTTTTAATAATTCTTTTCCCGCATCGAAGCTAATACATCTCAGAGTAGGAGCTGATATGCCGGATTTGTACAGTTCTCCATCAATTATCTCATAGCCTCGAGCTCTTTGTCTCATGCGATTCAAGGAAACTTCCTCGGTAGGTTCATAGTGACCTCTTAAGAAAGCCAAGATTGGAGCCCTCCAATCATATTTCTCTATGACACTGATTGTTTTGGCTTTAGGTTCTTTCACAGCAGGCGTAGTGATGACCTCATAGAAAACATCCGGAGGTAGGGCTTGATTTTGCGCTGCAGCTTTTGCTAATGCATCGGCTTCGTTGTTTGAGTTTCTTGGAATATGCTCAACTGTGAATCCCTTGAAATTCTTCTCCATAGATCTTACTGCGGCGAGATATTTAACCAGCTCTGGTTCTCTGGCTTCGCTGTCTTTTTTAACATGGCCTTGAATGACTTTGGAGTCTGATCTCACAATATAACTTTGTTGGCCTAGTGCTTTCATCTTTCTCAGGGTGAGGAACAAAGCTTCGTATTCAGTTGTGTTGTTGGTTGCCCTTTCACTTTCTGGGAAGTCTAGCCTGACTGCGAATCGCATTTTTATCCTGATTGGGGAAGTGATTACTACCGAAGCTCCGGCTCCTTTGTGGCAATATGCTCCATCGCAATACGCGATCCATGGCTGTTCAATCTCTACGGAGCTCGGGCTTGCTGGTGAAGTCCAATCCACCACAAAGTCTGCTAGGACTTGAGATTTGATGGCACTTCTTTCAAAATCAACCACGTGCTCTGACAGCTCAAGAGCCCATTTAGAAATTCTTCCCGAAGCTTCCCTATTGTTGAAAAGCTCGTGCAGAGGTTGATCTCTTACCACTATGATTCTGTGAGACTCAAAATAGTGCCTGAGTTTTCGTGCTGCCATGATCACTGCATACGCGATTTTTTCGAGCTCTGAATAAAACACTTTTGACCCCGTGAGTGTTTCGGAGACAAAATATACTGGAACTTGAGTTGGTTTTCCTTCCATTTCTTTTTCTTGTATTAATGCTGCACAAACAGCGATTTGCGAAGCCGAGATGTACAGTAGCAAGGGGGAACCGGGCTCCGGGGGGCACAACTTGGTTAACTTGGTGAGGTAGACTTTGAGCTCCGCAAATGCTTTGCTTTGATCAGGCCCCCATTCAAACTTCTTATTGTTTCTGAGTACTTGGAAGAAATGGAGGCTTCGCTCCGCAGCCTTGGACACAAATCTGTTCAGCACTGCAATTCTTCCGGTGAGTTTCTGCACGTCCTTCAGAGACCTGGGCTCCTCCATCTTAATTATTGCTTGTATTTTGTCGGGGTTACCTTGTATTCCCTTTGTTTCTACAAGGCATCCAAGCACTTTTCCTCGGCGGACTCCGAACACACATTTCTCAGGGTTCAATCGTAGGTTTGCGGCTCTCATGTTTGCGAAAGTTTCTGCGAGGTCAGAGATGTGATCGCCGCGCTTATGGCTTTTGACGACTATGTCGTCGACATATGCCAATAGATTCCTGCGCAATTGGTCGGGAAACACCGAAGTTGTCATTCTGGTGAATGTTGGTCCTGCGTTCTTAAACCCCTCGGGCATTCGTAAGAAACAAAAGATGCCGAAGGGGGTGATGAAGCTGGTCTTTTCCTCATCCTCTTTTCTGATTCTGACTTGATGGTAACCCGAGAACATGTCAAGTAAAGATAACATCTCGCTGTTTGCTGCATCATCGACTATTTTATCCACTCTTTCTAGCGGATAGTCGTCTTTTGGGCATGCTTTGTTTAGGTCTATGAAGTCTATACACATCCTCCACTTCCCATTTTTCTTTCTTACGGGGACTGTGTTTGCGAGCCTGGTTGAGTATTTGGTTTCGCGAATTACATTGGCATCTAGCAGCCTTTGTACTTCTACTTTCACAGCTTCGACCTTCTCGTTGGACATTTTGCGAAGCTTTTGCCTTTTGGTCCTGATGTTTTTGTCCATCTCTAGCCTACGCTCGATGATGTCTCGGTCAACTCCTTTCAAGTCATGGGCTGACCATGCGAACACAACTTGATTCTTGGCTAGGAATGTCAACAATTCTCGTTCTTCTTCTAGGCTTAGCTCAGCTCCGATTGTTACTGCCCTGTCTGGAATGTGTGGGTCCAACCGAACTCTTTTGGTTTCTCCGTCAGCGCTGATGTTTACTTTCTCTTTGTCCCCCTTGGGCTCCACGAACTTTTTCTTCTTCTCTTTTTCCTTAGCTTCGTCAACTTCGGCTTGGGTGAGATGGTGGATGCTTCTTTGACCTGGCGATATGCCCTTTTCAATGTCCCTTGCTGTCTGTTGGTCACCAAACACAGTGATGACCCCTTTCAGTGCTGGAATTTTCATACATAAAAATAATTGTCGGACCGCTGCATCGAACTTGTTGATGAAGCCCCTGCCTAGGATAGCCAAGTAAGGATAATGCATTTCCACTACATCGAATGTGATTAACTCTGTTCTTGGGTTGTCAAGATTTCCGAAGGAGACAGGCAATGTGATCTTTCCTAGTGCTCTGACGGGTTTCCCCCGAAGCCCAGAAGTGGAACATCTGCTTCCTGTAGCAAGTGCGGGTCTATCTTCATTTCTCTGATGGTTTTGGTGAAAAGTATGTCCGCAGAGCTGCCGTTGTCTATCAGGACTTCCCCAATTTCCCAGCCTGCGATAATTGTCTTGATGACCATGGCATCGTTGTGTGCGACTGTTTTCATTTTGAAGTCTTCTTCTGTGAAGGTGATGGGTACATGTGCCCATGGTGGCTTGACTGGAGGTCCATCTTGGACTATAGTATGCACTTCTCTGAAGTAGTTTCTTCTCATCCTTTTGTTTTCGAATTCGAGGGATGACCCCCCCACAATTGGGAACATTTGGCGATAGGAGTTTTCCTGGTTTTGAGCTTCGGTTTGGGAGATGGCCATGATAGAGCCGAAGGTTGGTAGGGCTTTGGGATCATTCCTTGGGTTTGGCGGCTCCACCTTTGGAATTACATTTGGCATGCCGGGTGGCGGAGGTGGGATCTGTTGCATTGGCTGAGCGTTTGTTGCTTTTGCGGCTGGTATTGTTGTGGTGTTGGCGCTTGCCATGTTCGCTGTGGTTGGCTGTATGCGCTGGTTTGGAAATAGCTTGGGTTTCCTTGGTTGTAGGGATGTAGTAGAGGTGCGGTAGGATATGGGTTTTGCTGGAAAGGTTGTTGAGGCTAGGTGTGATTGACTGGTTTTGGTGGCGGTGGTTGATGCTGGGCTTGGGCGGCTCTCTTTTCTTCGGCCATTCTTTCTAAAGTCCTTTTAGTTTCGGGACAGTTGTCTGTGGAGTGATGAGGTTGTTTTCCGTGGAACGAGCAATAGAACAAGCGCGGGCGAGAGTTTTGGTTTTGAGGGGACGATCCGTTGCCCCTCCCTCTTCCTCTTTGGTTATGACCTCCGCGGTTCGGAGTTTGCGGAGCCCGCTGCGGAGCTTGGTTTTGTGGTGGGTGTGGGTTTTGGTTTTGGGTATCTGGTGCGGCTTCGATTGGGAGTACTTGGTTTGGTGGGTATGGAGCTCTATTGTTTTGCACACTTTGGTGTGAGGGGACCCACTCTTGCTCTCTCTGTGCTTGCCTTAGGCGATTTCTCTCGGCCACTCTTCTCATGTGGTCTTCATCTGATCTACAATACTCCTCGAGCTCCGCCAAGAGTGCTTGCATTGTCTTTGGCTTTTTTTCTTGAGAGGTGTGATGTTGTTTGCCCTGGATTTAGCCCCTTGATGCAGGCAGCTATTGCAACCTTTTCTGATACGTCTGGAGTTTGGGATTTCAGCTGCAGAAATCTTCTCACATAACTCGCCAAAGGTTCCTTGTCCCTTTGTATGCAGTAGAACAAGTCCCCCTCGTCTGTGGTTGCGGCTTGAAAGCCTTGGAAGTTTTGGATAAGTTTTGTTTTTAGGTCGACCCAGCTGTAAACTGAGTGTGGTGGTAGTAGCGAGTACCAGTTCAACGCTGCACCTTCGCATGCTATGATGAACGATTTGGCCAGAACAACTTCGTCGCCTCCGGCCGAAGCTACAGCGGCTTCGTAACTCATTATGAACTACCTTGGGTTTGTTAACCCATTGTATTTTGGCAAGGAGATTGTTTTGTAGGAGAAAGGCCATGGCGCTGTTTGCAGACCAATGGATAAAGGCGAGGTTGAATCTACAGTCATGTACATCCCTGCGGTGCTATGTGTTGGGAAGTTGAACACAATGTTTTCATTTTGTGGAGGTGGGCCCTCCTCGTAGTTTGGGGTGGGACTTGGCGGTGTGCCCCGGTGGGATTGCAACTCATCCAATTCTTGCTGCATTCGAGCCAATTGCAGCTTCGCAGCCTTTAATTTCTTGATTTTTTCATCAGCTTGTTTCTGAGCTTCGAGTTCCATGGCTACCCTCTCCTTTTCTTTTTTCATGGCTTCGATTTGCCTTAACACTAAGTCTAGCTCCCTCTCAGCTGCGCCCTCTTTATCGTTTGTGAGGCTAGTTTCTGGGTCTGAATCTTGCGTGGCCTTTCCTGCCACCTTTCTTTTTTCACTGCGAGTTCGTGCGAAATCTTCATCCTCCGCCCTAGGCTCCGGAGTGACTGATTCTTTTTTTCTTAGCGGCCACTCTGGGCTCTTCTTGGTCAACAGTCTTTTTCTTTGGGGGTGCCATCGTGGGTTCCTTGATGGCTAAGAACACGGTGGGCGCCTTTGTTGGGTACAAGAAATTACCAAACAGAAATATGACAGATCGAAGAACAACTTGCAATTAACACATTTAGAATCAGTCGTGCTATGTATTCAACTCTCCTCGATATGTTACACATTCAGTTTTCCAAAATGACCGTCCCTTTACAATGAGGAGGAGATCCCCTTTTATAGTGCCAAAGAACTGAATTTACATTCCAAGTTTGCCCCGAAACCCTATCTCCTAACAAGAATATTCGGGGGCAAACTTGGTTTTTTACACATGTTGCGGATTTGGTGTCGTGGTTTGCAGAGCGCAGTTCACGCCATAGAATGCGGAGCGGTAGATGCGCCGCAAAAGCCGGAGAAGGTCCCGTGTTGGAGCAGCTTTTGACCGGGTCTTCGTGGTCGAAACTTGGAGGAGCCCCGAGCTTCGCCAACTTGCTTCCCTGACGGTTCATTCTCGGTGCAGCTTCGAGCTTCGGAGTCTTGAAGGCAGAGAGTAGTGAACCGGCTAGGCTCTAAGGCGGAGCCGGGACCTTCGCCTTTCTCTATTCTCGATCAGGGGCTCCGGAATCTTTCCTGCAACGACGTATCTAGCAACAGTGTTAGATCTTGTCACTACCTGATACATGATGAAGTTACCGGAGCCCAGACTTCTTAGTTTTGCCTGAAAAAGAAACCATCAAGATTAGATGTTCGCGGGGTAAAACAACCGTCCCGGTATCTTTGACGAGGAAAACATCCGGAGCCCAATTTCATTTTTCTGCTGGCTCCCGTGTCCTTAGGTGTGAGATAGCCTCTCGTTTCAAGGAAAGCATTCGCGAAGCCTGTGGTTTTAAATTTTAAAAAGAATTCGAAGCCCAACATTTTTAGTTTATTTCGGCGAATCCCCGGTGCCCAGAGGTGAGGTTTTCTACTGCCCCAACACTGTTATGTAGTATGCACCTTCACCTTGAGAATTATTTGAAAACTGAAAAGTATTATAGTATTTGACAACTGAAATGGCATTTTGGGGGATCCTACAATTTTATCAACTTAAGCAGCTCTCTGGAGCTGGAGGAAATATTCAGAGATTCAACAGTACTTAAATTTGCAGAATCTGAATCTGGTTATGTATTTGCAGTGGAATTTTGAAGGATCATATAATGTAATAAGAACTAAGAAGTTAGTTTGGAAGTAGCATTTGGTGAGAACTCATATGTATTCAGTATTCACGCAAAAAAATGTATTTTACCATCTGCCACTAAACTCCTTTCAGTATCCTCTGGAAAATCGCAGGGTAACTGCTGTTGGTTGGTGCAACCATGACAGCTTACCCTGAAGGCTGAAGCAGAGCAGAGCAAGGAAGTCTATGCCCGGAGCCGTGGCTGTGCTCTTCTTCTTCGTGTCCTACCCCTCGCAGCGTGGGTACGTCCGCGGTGTAACAGCTCGTGGTCGTGGCATCGCTCCATCACCAGCCAGCGGGCACTGTCCAATCTGCTAGCTCTTGGCCGGCGTTCGACGGCTTCTCCATCCACCACGCCACTGCGCACGACGTGCTGATCCTAACGCTCCATGTTCCAGCGTGCGGGCGAGCTATCCAGACTCCAGAGCACACGCCGTGCTATGGGCGCCGTGGTGCCGACGTGTCGGTGTGGCACGCCAGGGCTACCAGTGTCGATCTGGCGGCGGTATCCTCTATGGCTCTATCTAGGCTCGCTTGCCGGCGGCGTTGGCCGCCATTGGCCACGACCCAGGGGCGGATGGTTGGTAAGGGGTGGACGGTATTTCATTTACCGTTCACCCGAGGTACACAATCGCCATCCAATTCGCATCCTACGGTCGCGATTAAGCTAGAGATACCCCGCGAATGCTCTTTGAAGCGGATCAGCGTACGGATTACGGAAAGACTTCAGCGCCTTCTCATCGTCCCCCGGCGCGCTCATCGCCGTCAGCCAGTCACCGGCCACGCCGCCGTCCTCCAGCGAGCTCGTAAGTCTTTCCACCTGGAATGTCTCATCCGCCTCATCTGATCATCTCCAAGTGGCTAATTGGATGTGTTTTTCGTCTCATGGACCACCCGAACGCTTCTGAGCTTGTTTTTGCGTCCATGGCCGACAGGTTGGATTTTGTCATCTTGGAAGCGCCGCCATGGTGCAGTAGAGCCGGAGATGCAGAAGCACTGGAGTCTCTGCACACGTTGGTGACCTCCACACTGATCTATCAGACATGTAAGATTTGAGCTCCATTCGCTAGGCTAATTTAAGAAAGGAATCGAGATGAGACAAACGTTGATGCCGAAAGTTCACTTGGCTAATTTTTTCAGAAAGGAAATTAGAAGAAACATCAGGTGCCCTTTCTCCATTCCTTAGGCTAATTTCAGAAAGGAAATGCCTTTCAGCTCATTTTGTTTGACCTGTTGTTCTTAGATCTAGGAGAAAAGACAACATGCAACTCTGTACTCGGTTCTTTTTTTTCTCCTAATCATGAGCTGCAACTATTCAATAATCAATATCGTACTTTCAATACCACTGGTTGAATGGAAATTTTTGTTCCTGTTTCACTGAATTATTCCTTCACCTGCTTCTTGAGTTATACTGTTAAATTCAGCCTGCAGAGTAATTCAGAATAATTGTGTGCCGGTCATCATTCGTCCTGCCCGGAATGCCTTTGTCTGCTCGTTTAATTTTTCACACGTAACAAATTGGATGTGGTTTCTTTGTTCATCTGATGGGCCGCCTGAACACATATTCGATCGGTACTTCGGTAGGTACAAACTTGAGCCGCTTTCTTTCTTTTGTCCTTTGAAAAATTGTTGCTGATTACTGATGCATCATCATTTTTGTCCCCAATAGTAAACAACAATCCATTGATACAAATTACAAGCAATCAATGATGATGATCTAATGCATTGCTAAGTCTAAACAGCATTTATTAAATACTACAATATTAACTGTAGATTCTTGTTGGTAACACCGGAGGCTCGCCAACATCTGTTTCCCAACATCCAAATGCCTCTTCAAGGTTGAGGCCACATTCTAAGACGACGACGTTTACTAATAGGCCACTAATAAGATTATTAAACTTCAAATGGCAGTGCCAGCATTGTCTTAGCATTTCCAATCAGGGACTCTGCCTCGTGCTCAATCACTATAAATCCTTGAACCAGCGTTACTGCATGTCTACATAGAACAAGACATCATTGGATTAGCGACTCATAGCACAATCTTGCAGGATAGCTTTCCCATGGCAGCATTTTTAAATGCAGTTATCTGTGACAGCGCCAACAGATTTGTTGCTTTTCTCATGGATAAATGTTCCAAAGTTACAAACCTAACTACAGAGGTCATTAAGTTACATGATCTGCAGCGGTTACTACTTCGGGTCCATGTCATCGTTGAGGAGGCAGAGGGAAGACACATCATAAACCCAGCAATGTTATATCAATTGAGCATGTTGAGGAAAGAAATGTACAGAGGCTACTTCACCTTGGACAGCTTCAGGAGCCAAGGTACCGAAGAACTGAAAGCTAAAGCTCATGATGTGAGTACTACTTTTGCCCTATCCAAATTCAATCCTGCCAAGCGCCTCTTTTTCTCTATTGGAAATACACATATGGAGAAAGATCTGCAGCAAATCATGGAAAATTTAAATAACATTTTGGCTGATGTGGGTGAATTCGTTACACTTTTGAGCAACTATCCTCCACTGTATCGGCAACCTTATAACATGCATCTATACATTGGCAAGTGCATGTTTGGTCGTCAAATGGAAATGGATAGAGTGATTGATTTCTTGATGCAAACAGAGTATCCAATTATGAAAAATGTCGGTGTCCTACCAATCGTGGGACCAATATATGTTGGTAAGAGCACTCTAGTTGCACATGTATACAATGATGAAAGGGTGCGCAACCACTTTTCTCGAATTGTGGTAATAACTCGAGATGAGATTAACTATGAGACTGCGACCACTTTGAAAGACAGAGTTCCAACCACCCATCAGTACAATGTCTTGGGCCAAAATGACAGGCTGCTCCTGATTATTGTGTTCTCAAGGGATGCAGATGAGGTGGCATGGAATAGCTTTTACTCATGTGCCAGTGCTTATCTTAGAACGGGAAGCAAGATGATAATCACAAGCAGATCAGATACAATAATAAAGTTTGGTACCACACAAGCACTTGTATTAAATTTTCTACCACGAGAAGCGTATTGGTATTTTTTCAAGATTCTCACATTTGGGAGTATGGATTCCAATGATCATCTGAAACTAGAAGCAATTGCTATGGAGATGGCAAGATGCATGAATGGATCACTCATAAGCGCAAATATAAACTCAGGCATCCTAAAGAAAAATCTTAACTCTAAATATTGGAGTACGGTTCTTGAAGTTTGTAAGGACAACATACAGAAAAATATCTCTCTATTTGGTGAGGATCCATACATCCTTACACGAAAAAACAATCCTTCATCACTTCGGCTCCCGAACAAAGACAAGTTTGCAGTTTACATTCAGTACCGCAAACGCCTTCCAGAAGACAATGTTCCAACAATAACATTGCACGATCTTCTGTCTGAAAGTGTTAAATGCGAAGGTGAAATTGAGGTTCTTTTATGGAAGTCACACGTACTACCATTTAAGTCTTATGTTGTTACTTGTACGTTGGAGGAGTTACACACTTAGAATTTTAACTTTGTGAAGGGTGTGTGAGTTAATTTTATCACTTTATGCGTAATTCTGAGTTTAAGAATATTGGTGTGCAAAAAACAATCTTGGCTCAGATGGACGTTCTCAAGAATTTCCTGTTGAAATCATTCATGCTTTTAACAGTGCTCTGCTTCTTGAACAACCATAGTCCCTTTCTTTCTTGATAGACTGCAGATTGCTGATGCATCAGATTTGTCCCCTTTTAGTATGATGAACAACAATCCATTGACACAAATTACGCGTCATCAAGCAGTAGGTTCTAGAAGCGCAAACAGAAAGGGAAACGAATATATGCTCAAGTTGCAGGGCACATCTGATCCATCAGTGCCTTGACTTATGGGTTCGATCGATTGCAGAGTGCATTCAGAATGAAAAGGAAAAGCAGTCAGTGCAGGCACCACCACAGCTGTGCCGGAAATTCTTGATCATGTCAATGGAACAGCCAGGGTAACAAAGAAACAAAAGAGTGGAGTGGAAGAAATTATAAGGAACAAACATGCATAACCGAGGCAAAATCTGTGAACAGGTAGGATTTGGGTCAAAATCTCCACACATAAGGCCAAGAGAAGCAACTACAGAGCATTAAGGTTGGAACGTAATGTATCACTAACTATTACGTGGAACACCATGTTACTACTGCATGCTGCTACTTTTTTTGGCTACTATGCCATCTCTGATAAAGTTCAGCATTGATAAATGCATGCATTAGGCATATCATTACCAATCTGATGTCAAAGCAGAACTACCAGCCGAATCATTTCTGAGAATCTGAAACAATGTGCATGGCTTTGGCTTACACATGTAGTGGCCATGGAGATCAGCTCACTTCACCCTGAAAAGCAGAGGAGACGCCATAATACGTTGTAGGTCTGTTATAAGTTAAATTGGAAGAAACATCAGGTACCCTTTCTCCATTCCTTAGACTAATTTCAGAAAGGAAATGCCTTTCAGCTCCTTTTTTTTATCTGTTGTTTCTTTTTTCTCTCCTAATTTGGCACACAATTTTTTCCCTTTGTCGAGTTTTGCAGCTTGAAACCAATACCGTTCCCAACCAAGATGCTTTTGGAAAAGCTTTGTATATTTTCAGTGCCCATACTGTGCTGCTTTACCGTCATATATGCTGGTACTGATCATGACCTGCTCATGAGCTGCAACTGTTCAATAATCAGTATTGTACTTTCAGTACCACTGGTTGAATGAAAATTTTTGGTCCTGTTTCACTGAATTATTCCTTCACCCACTTCTTGAGTTGTACTGTTAAATTCAGCTTGCAGAGTAATTCAGAGTAATTGCGCACGCCCGCCATCATTCGGCTCGCCTGGAATGCCTTCCTCTGCTCGTTTAATTTTTCACATGTAGAAAATTGGATGTTGTTTCTTCGTTCATCTGATGGGCCACCTGAACACATATTTGTTAAACACTGCAATATTAACTGTAGATTCTTGTTGGTAACACCGGAGGCTCGCCTGCATCTGTTTCCCAACTTCCAAATGGCTCCTCACGGTTGAGGCCACATTCTAAGACGACGACGTTTATTACTAGGCCACTAATAAGATTATTAAACTTCAAATGGCAGTGTCAGCATTGCCTTAGCATCCCCAATCAGGATCTCTGCCTCGTGCTCAACCACTATAAATCCTTGAACCAGTGTTACTACATGTCACATGGTACAGGACATCATTTGGATTAGTGATTCATACCACAATCTTGCTAGGATAGCTTTCCCATAGCAGCATTTTTAAATGCAATTACCTGTGATATTGCCAACAGATTTGTTGCTTTTCTCATGGATAAATGCTCAAAAGTTACAAACCCAAGTACCCAACTATAGAGGGCATCAAGTTACATGATCTGCAGCGGTTGCTACTTCGGGTCCGTGTTATCGTTAAGGAGGCAGAGGGACGACACATCATAAACCCAGCGATGTTATATCAACTGAACATGTTGAGGAAAGAAATGTACAGAGGCTATTTCACCTTGGACAGCTTCAGGAACCAAGTTACCCAACAAGTGGAAGCCAAAGATCATGATGTGAGTACTACTTTTTCCCTGTCCAAATTCAATTCTGCCAAGCGCCTCTTTTTATCTATTGGAAATACATATATGGATAACGATCTGCAGCAAGTCTTGGACAATTTAAATAACATTTTGGCTGGTGTGGGTGAATTCGTTACGCTTTTGAACAACTATCCTCCACTGTATCGGCAACCTTATAGCATGCATCTATACATTGACAAGTGCATGTTTGGTCGTCAAATGGAAATGGATAGAGTGATTGATTTCTTGATGCAAAAAGAGTATCCAATTATGAAAAACGTTGGTGTCCTACCAATCGTGGGACCAACATATGTTGGTAAGAGCACCCTAGTTGCACATGTATACAATGATGAAAGGGTGTGCAACCACTTCTCTCGAATTGTGCTAATTACTGAAGATGAGATTAACTATGAGAGGGCGCCCACTTTGAAAGACAGGGTTCCAATTACCGATCAGGACAGTGTCTTGAGCAAAAATGATAGGCTGCTCGTGATTATTGAGTTCTCAAGGGATGTAGATGAGGTGGCATGGAATAGCTTTTACTCATCAGCCAGTGCTTACCTTGGAAGGGGAAGCAAGATGATAATCACAAGCAGATTAGATGCAATAACAAAATTTGGAACCACACAAGCTCTTGTATTAAATTTTCTACAACGAGAAGCATATTGGTATTTCTTCAAGATTCTCGCATTTGGGAGTGTGGATTCCAATGATCATCCAAAACTAGAAACAATTGCTATGGAGATGTCAAGATGCATTAATGGATCATTCATAGGCGCAAATATAAACTCAGGCTTCCTAAGGAAAAATCTTATTTATGAACACTGGCATACGGTTCTTGAAGGTTTTAAGGACAACATACATAAAAATATATCTCGGTTTGGTGAGAATCCATACATCCTTACACGAAAAAATAAACCTTCATCACTTCGGCTCCCGAACAAAGATAAGTTTGTAGTTTACCGTCAGTACCGTGAATGCCTTTCTGAAAATAATGTTCCAGCAATAACATTGCACGATCTTCTGTCTGAAAGTCTTAAATGCGAAGGTGAAGTTGAGGTTCTTGTATGGAAGTCACACATACTACCATTTAAGTCCTATGTTGCTACTTGTATGATGGAGGAGTCACACACTTAGACTTTTAACTTTGTGAAGGGTGAGTGAGTTAATTTTATCACTTATGTGTAATTCTGAGTTTAACCATGTTGGTGTGCAAAACACATCTCGGCTCAGATGGACGTTTCAAGAATTTCCTGTTGAAGTCATTCATGCTTTTAACAATTCTTCAGTTTTCTCGGTTCTAGAAACACAAACAAAAAGGGAGACGAATATGCGCTCAAGTTGCACGGCACATCTGATCCATCACTGCCTTGACTTATGGGTTCGATCGATTGCAGAGTGGATTCAGAATGAAAAGGAAAAGCAGTCAGTGCAGGCACCACCACAGCTGTGCCAGAAATTCTTGATCATGTCAATGGAACAGCCAGGGTAACAAAGAAACAAAAGAGTAGAGTGGAAAGAATTATAAGGAACAGAAATGCATAACTGAGGGAAACAAATCTGTTAACAGGTAGGATTTGGGTCAAATTCTCCAAACATAAGGCCAAGAGAAGCAACTACAGAGCATTAAGGTTGCAACGTAATGTATCACTAACTATTACATGGCACACCATGGAGGCATAATTGGCTTCCAAGGCAATCTGGACTACGGGTTACAGGAAGAAAATGACCTTGCCGACTTAAGAAAGTCTCTCAACTATTAAATGATTCGGGCACTTCCTGGGATTGTGAACGCCTGGAGCACTTTTTCCTTCCCCATGACAGAGAAGTAATCCAAAATATCAAAATTTACGGTCCAGCTCATGAGGATCTGATTGTGTGGCATTATGAGATATCAGGCATCTTCACTGTTAAGAGCGCGTATCGGCTTTCTGTACAATTAAGAGAACAAGAACACGGTGTATGCAATACCAGCATGAATTCTATGGGAGAAAGGTCCATGTGGACTCTAATCTGGAAACAAAAAATTCCTCAGAAGATTAAAATTTTCTTATGGCGAGTTGTGAATAATGCTTTGGCCACAAAAGAAAACAAATGGAAGCGCCATCTAGAGAATGACAATATTTGTGAGTTATGTGGGTTGGAAACAGAATCGGAATTCCATGCCTTGGCCTCGTGTGGGCATGCGAGAAATCTACGCTTAGCCTTGAGGAAACACTGGCCTTTACCGGACGAGGAAATTTTCTGCTACACAGGTCAGACTGGCTGCTCTTTTTACTAACCCAAGTGAATCAGGATGTGGCTGAATTGATTTCACTCATGTTGTGGAGAACCTGGTCAGTGAGAAATGACGTAATGCATGGTGAAAAGCTTAAACCTGTTGTTGTTTCTATCAATTTTCTGCTGAGTTATGCTGAATCCCTACAACTATGTTGGCCTCGTATGGGGAAGGTGGATCCGAAAGGGAAGCAAGCGATGCTATCAGAAACATAACAGAGGAGACATGAAAACATTAAATCTAGTTTTACGCAAGCCTCGGAGTGTTGGAAACCTCTTGAGCTTGGTTGGGTGAAGGTAAATGTTGATGGTGCCTTTGATCAGTTAACTGGCCGTGCAGGTATTGGTATTATAATTCGTGATAGTTCCGGCAAACCAAAGTTATGTGCCTGGAAAACTATTACTGGTGGGTTGAATGCAGAGGAAATTGAGGCCTTAGCCTGCTTGGAAGGGTCTCGTCTTGCAGTTGAATGGACAGACGGTAAAGTCATTATTTTTTTGAATCGAGGCATTGCCCCATTTCCATTCACTTTGAAACGGAAATACAAGAGAAAGTCTTACACCCAGAAACAGAAAGGAAACAGAACTAGACGGGCTAGGATTTTACGAAGTTGCGGCATTACATCCATCCTACAGGCAGAGTTTCCACTTGACACCAGAACCCATAGAGGCATCGCCCCAATCACAGACAAAAACAGATACAACTCCTCCCCCAGCAAGGCTAATTGCCCCCCTACAGCTTAAGTTCTTTGTAGACATCAGTAATTAATGAGAATTTCACCTTCAGGCATCTGGCATCTCACGGTCTTCATCTTCAGCAGTCCCACCCTCGATCTGAAGCGTCCTTGGCGACTGTCTCTGTGCTGCCAAGGCCCGGTGAGCTGCTGCGAGGATCAAGTTTATGCCCCCCGCCAATTGCTCCTGGAACTCATTCTTGAATAGACCTGCCCAAAATTTCATAAGTGCACAAGAATGGCAAACAATTTCCACCAGGTGTTTCACCCTAATTTTTTCAAAGCATGCTTTGTTTCTAGCCTTCCAAATTGCCCAGCATATGGCTGCTAGCCCAAAGGTGTAGACACGATCTCCTCCAGGGAGACAAGATTTAATCCACACCCAATATTGTGGCAGATTAGTTGGAATGTTATTCACTCCTATGCATTGTGCAACAATCCCCCACACCAATCTTGCCATATTACACTCAAAGAATAGGTGATATATGGTCTCCCCCTTTTCACAGAATTGACAGGAGTCATCCCCCACCCATTTTCTTTTCACCATGTTGTCTTTGATGAGAATGGCGCCATTTTCCACCAACCACAAAAGATCTTGATTTTGTAGGGGATTTTAGATTTCCAGATTCGGGTAAATGAGTCACCAATCTCTCCTATACACAGCATATCATAAGAAGATTTCACTGAGAATTTCTTATTATGGCCTCCTTTCCACACATTCAAATCTGATTCACTACCTAGATTATTTTGTAGAATCTCATTGCTACATGACACCCACTCGATGTACAAAATGTTTGGAAGCCATCTCTTGAATCTCAAGGCCCCTTGTTTTTCATGGAAGCTTTTGACAGTTATGTTCTTGTCTTCACATAGTTCGAACAGAACTGGTAGTTTTTTTGCTAATGTCTTACCCTGCCACCATTCATTTAACCAGAAAAGAGTGGTGTTACCACTACTGATTTTAACTGCTCTCCTCTTTATATATATGTTTTTGATCCTGAGCAAGTCATGCCAGACAGGAGAATCATCCAGCTTATGTGTTACATTCCCCACCTCAGAACTTCTAAGGTATTTAGCTCTTACTATTTCTTGCCACAACCCATTTTCATTTTCTAGTCACCACCACCACTTACACAACAGACTGATGTTCATCTTCCTTATATCCTTAATCCCAGCCCCCTTTCTTCTTACTTTTGCAAATCTTTTCCTACCTCACTAGGTGGTATTTCATTTCACACTCCCCCTTGCCAAAAGAAGGTTCTCTCTGCTTATCCAACTCATGCACTACAGTTTTTGGTAATAGATACATGGACATATGGTAAATAAAAGAACTAGTCAGGCTAGAATTGATCAGAGTTGTTCTGCTTGCAATGGACATGTGTCACACCCTGAAATTTCTAAATTTCAGGATGTGAATAGAAAGAATAATTAAGCAACATTTTTCACTTAATTTTAAAAAAATTTCCAACATTTATTTTCTTTACAGGAAATATAGTATAGGAAAAAGCTTTTGTTTGATTTTCTGAATTAAATAAAATGATTATGTGAGAGTTGCATTCATGCCGATGCATCTGGTGTTTCATGAGTGCAATAATGTTTTTAAAATGCGATTAGATGCTGACCAAATCCTTCCGAGAATTTTTTCCAGTTTTTTCTGTAGTTTATTCTCATTTTCTCTGAGCTTTTTCTATTTATTAGAAGGCTCTAAAATCTTTTTCATGAGCTCCAAATATTTTATTTGGATTGCTCGTGCTCTAGTTTAGCTCTGGGAACTTTCCTGGAATTTTTGGAATTTTCAGAATATTTTTCGTGGCTTTAATGAATTATCTAGCTATTTCTAGATTATTCTTTTCACGAAAATAATTTCTGAAAATGAAAAGAAATTCTTTCTTTTCTCGCTTTCCTTCCTTTCTCTTTTGGCCCATCAAGCCTTTCAGCCCAACCTCTAAAGTCCACCGCCGCCCCTTTTTCCCCTTGACCTGGCGCAGCCCAGCTCCACCCGCTCGCGGCCCAGCCCATGGCCAACGGCCCGCCATGGCGAAGTCCACTCGTGCCCCCTGAACTCTTTTTCCGGTGCGCACGTTGTCCTTCCTCCGGCCCAGCCCTTGCAGCAGGCCGCCAGCCCAGTACCGGCCCACGCTCCGCCTCTCTCATCCGCTGCCGCTGACAGGGGGGTCCCGCTCGTCATCTTCAACCCCTCGCCGTGACCAAGGCGGACACCGGAGTCCCGGCCGCGCCCGCGACTTCCTTGGCGTGCGTGCCGCGCTAGGGCTCTTGCCCGCGCCCCTATAAAGGTCGAGCACCGGCCGCGCCGCGCGTCGTGCCCCTAGCTGCCGCCTCCGCCCGCGCCTCACCCCTGCTCTGTGTCGCGCGCCGCCGTCAAAGTTCGCCGCCGGCCGCTCGCCTATTTGCCGGCTCCGTCGGTCCCCGGAGCGACCTGAGGCCACTAGGAGTGTCTCCGCGACGAGCCGCACACCCACCACCTCTCCTTGGAGGCGTGGCATGACCGGAGCACTGTCGCCGCCAAGAAGTCCGGCCGCCCCTGTACTCCGCCACCGACCGCCCCTCTTCGAGTGCCGGCCGTTCCCATCCTTCTCCGCCGATGGTGAGTACACCCGCACGCCTCCCTTCCGCTCCTCTATCTCCTGCGCCTCTCAATCGAACTCTAGGCGGCCGGAGCACCCCCACCCCGCCGTCGGCCAGTGGCCTTCCTGCCCTGTGCACCCTTGTCCTGAGGAAGAAGAAAGCCTCCCAGTTTCGCATAGGTCCCTGTAGTTTTCTTTAATCTTTAGTTTTCTTTTGTGTCTTGGCAGATCTACAGAAAACCCCCTGAGAACTTTAGATTCTTTCATCCAGATCCAACCAGTGACCTTTTTCAGATCTAACCCTGGAGATCCATCTATTCACGATGACTGTTCACTGAGTCTAGTTAATCTTATCTGTTAGCCCCTGAAACCCCTAGGTAATCACACATAGGTCCTTCCAACCTTGTTTTAGCCATAGTTTCTACGTTTTAGCTCCGTTTTAATCCGTTCAAGTTGCGTTAGGTTCATAATGACATGAAGTACACATTAGTGGTAACTTTTGATGATGTTTGTTTTCTGAAAATAAATTTAATATTAATTTTGTTTAATGCTTATTAAACATGCCTTTTCTAAATAAAAACTATATAGTGCTATACACCGTTTTTCATAATCAATGTTAATTTGATTAATGATTATTTCACATGCTTTCGTAAATAAAATCTAATTAGATTTTTACCTCAGTTTTTCATAAACCAAATGTTAATTTTCTTAATATTTAATTAACTTTTCTAATTAAAAGTTGATTAGGCTGTTACACCGTTTCATAAATAAATATTAATTTGATTAATACCAATGCTATGATGTTTTCAATAAAATATGATCCACTCGAATCAAAAAGTTATGTTTAGAATATTCATGTAGTTTATCTTTTCTAAATTAAATGTTTAATTGGTATAATCTATATATGAATCTTTATAAACAAAACTTGACTAGTTCAGTACTTCGGTCTTTGCAAATAAAATATAATATTGCATTAATTCCAACTTAAGGTATTTTCTTTATGAAATATCCTTTACATATCTTTTGCTAATTAAAAATAAACTAAGCTCATAGTCTCTTGTTGTTTGATAAAAATCCCTCGATAGTTTTTGTCTCTTCAACCTTAGCTACGTTCTCAATGTTGCGTAACCATAGATTCGAACCTATCCTTTAGTGCGCTCTTTTAATGCTTTCTTTTGATTTGGTGCCTTGTTCTTAGTTGTACTTGTCTGTTTGCTTTGTATGTTTGTGCCCGATGTTTGCTTCGAGTAGAAGAAGTGTTGTTCGTTTGCTTTGAAGATAAAGAGTTCCAAGAAAGCACGAGCTGAAGAGCAGTAAGAGTAGTTTTTCATTGGAGAAAGGCAAGTGTCCCTAACCATCCTTCTACATATGCTTTATTTATAAGAATACTATGCATTAATTGGAACTTGGAGCGACCACCCAGGAAACAGTGCAACCACAAGACATATGGCTCTGTCTTGGCTGAATAATTAGAAACCTTGATGTTGGGGTGACCTTACCTGATAAGGGCAAGGGGGAGCGTTAGTTGGGGTATAGACTCGCTATAGTAGGGAGTTGGGCTTGACTAAGACACGGTACCTACTAGGGGACTTTATACCTTGCGGCGGCTCGGAACCTTAGCGGGTTGCTTCACATTTGGGAATCTTTGTAAAGGCCTCGTAGCGTCCCTATGCAATCACACCTAGGTAGTGTGGTATTGTGCCTACTTTTGCACAGCATGGTTGGGTCCAAAGTTCTTCTGAACTTTTACGCGACTTGTGGTGAAAGTGTACAACCTCTGCAGAGTTTAAAACTAATGGATTAGCCGTGCTCACGGTCAAGAGCGGCCTGGACCCTCACATGATTAATATACTTAAAGATGGACTTTAAATTGTTTTTGGTTATTTCTTGTGGCCTTGATGAGTACCAACCATAAGTGTACTCAACCTTGCTAAACCTGCTCAAATGGAGAAGATGTGTGAAGCTGTTGAAGGTGGTGTTGATGCTAGGCATACGCAGCCCCCAGTCGTCTGCCTGTGAATTTTGGTGCCTTCGTTTCCAGGATAAAGCATAAATCTCTGATAATCTTTGTTTTTCTTACATGATATTGTTTCTGTTATTCACTTATGTCAACTATATGCATGAAACTTGATCCTGGCATGCATATACATCTGCACTTGGTTTTCTTTGGAAAAACAGGTGTGACAACATGGTACCTCCCTTCCATATATCCAGCTTTTTCCCATTTTTCTCAATCAAAGGTGCCCAATCTGCTACCTTTAGCCTGCTGGGGCTCACTGGAACCCCAAGGTATTTTATGGGAAAGTTCCCAACTTGGTAGTTGAAAATGTCAGCATAGATAGCAGCCACACCATCATCCCCATTGACCATTACTACCTTGCTTTTCAAGAAATTGATTTTTAGTCTAGACATCAGTTCGTAATAGTATAACAAAAGTTTCAGATTTCTAGCTCCATCCAAATTTTCTTTAATGCACAGAATGGTGTCATCTGCATATTGAAGAATTGCTACTCCATCTGCTACGAGATTGTCGGCCAACCTAGTGAATAACTTATTCACTTGAGCTTTCTTCACCATTTTAGTTAAGCAATCTGCTGCAAAATTATAGAGAATGAGGGATAGGGGGTCACCCTGTCTCACCCCTTTGTAACTATTAAAGTAAGAGCCCACTTGATTGTTCAACTTGACACTCACAGTCCCACCTAAGACCACCTGCCTGATCCAGTTGCACCATTTATCATTAAACCCCCTATCCCTCAAGCATTTCAACAGGCATTTCCAATTAACTTTGTCATATGCCTTTTCAAAATCCAATTTCAGAATGATGCCACATTCACCTTTTCTTTTAGTTTCATGCAGGATCTCATGCAGGGCCATAACCCTGTCATGATGTTCCTGCCACTCATGAATACAGTTTGTTCAAAACTAATTAATTTCTCTGCATAGGGGGCAATCCTGGTGGCCAATACTTTTGTAATCCATTTGTAAATGCAATTGAGTAAACATATAGGTCTGAACTATTGTATTTTGGTAGCCCCAGCCACCTTTGGAAGCAGGGTTATTATGCCGTAATTCAGCCTGTCTACATCCAGCTTCTCTTCATGAAAATCATTGAACATCTCAATTATATCTTCTCTCACTACATCCCAACAACTCTGGAAAAATTCTATAGGAATGTTGTCTGGCCCAGCAGCTTTATTCTGTTCCATTTGGAACAGGGTTGATTCTATTTTTTTTAAGTGAAGGGTCTACACAATTCATCATTGTCATGTGTGTCAAGTCAGGGTCTAATGTGATATCACCGCCATTTTTAGGACCAAAGAGTTTCTTATCATACTCAGTTGCTGTTGGCGTTTCTCAACGTCACCACTAGTTGTACACCTAGAGGGAACGTATAAGAACGACCAGGTATACCGCAAGCGCACGAAAATACCGCTGTAGCACTTCCCCAAGGAAGGAGAGTATTCCAAGGGTATCAAATCCAAGGAACGATGTGCACTATCTCCTACTCTAGTATAGATGATCCAAGGACACAACACTGATTGATAGGATAGGTAGAAAGGATCTGCTCGGACCGAGCGCAGAGTCTAGTTATGTTCTCTCAGGTATAACACTCACTTCGGGCACCAAACACAAGGCCTTTGTGCTGGCTCGAGCCCAACTCGGTATGCGACGTAAGAGGGTTGACAAAGGGTCCAACAGGCTGTCACCACTGTGACCTACCTCTACGCTACGATAGTACGTGGTCTTCGAAGGGTAGCTTATGGTCCAGACACCTCGTCTACACCACTCACTATTCCTACGAATCCGCAAGGGAGATACTGGCACTAGCTCAAGGTATGCTCTATCACTTATGCAAGATCACGAATGCACTTTGATCTAACTAGAGATATGCAGGAGCTTCACTTTACTCTAATAGACTAGCTGGCAAACTATATGCAAACTTATGATCTAAGTCTACTGGATCGAAAGGGTTGTGTTCAAAGAACACAAGCCTCTAAACCAAGAACAAACGAAGAACACAAGAACAAAGCAACTAAGCATGCATACGACTTTAGTCTAAATAGGAAATATCGAAATACTCACTTTAGTCTAGTTGAAGAACAAAGTCACCGCTGAGGATCGTTCTTGAGACATGGCCTCAAGCCTCCCACCTCACTTCCTAGGACTAATCCTATACAAAGAGCTCTCCTCTCCTAAAGAGAGAGGCTCCAAGCCAAAATGAAGAGGAGGAGGAGAAGTGTGTGTTCCAAAATGGAGCCCCTCCCCTCCTATTTATAGAGGAGGGAGAGGCTTGCTTCGGGGCTCCAAGTGCTCCTAAACGGCCGGAACTGCAACCAGGAACCAATCAGGAGCTGACACGTGGAGGGCCTAGATCAGCCGAACCAAAGTCGGTTCGGCCGATCTAGGGTTCGGCCGAAGCCTAGGGGCCACATGGCGCCCTGTGCTTCTTCGTGGTGGCTGACTGGTGGGCCCTGATGCCTGTCCTCCGTGCATGCCAAGTTTTCCCGACGGTTTTGGGGGATAAGTGGGCCCTTGAATCCATGTGATGTCCATGTGGCGCTTCATGATTTGTCAGGCTTGCCTCTCTTGGATTGATGACGTCAGTGATCCAGGGGAATCCTAGGTGGCATCCCCTCATTGGCTGGTCTTGAAGAGCTTGGATCAAAGACTTGTGCTTTTACTCCTCTTTCTAGTGCTATTCACCTGTATTTGCATAATCACCAACACTTGTGGAAATGATTAGTTTAAGCCCTATTCTAGTGTTGATGATCAATTTCCATGCCAAAAGGTATATGTTTGACGGGTCAGAAGCGAGTGGAAATCAGCCGTCAACAAATACCCCCACACTCGACCTTTGCTCGCCTCGAGTGAAGGGAAGAACAAGATCAAAGTGAGACATGATATCCATAGGTATGGGACAAGCATAAGAGGTATTCCAGACCATACCTTGTACTTGTGAACTCTGATGTATCTATCATGCTATCTTGGGTAGTTGAAGGATGGAATAGTCATGAATCAAATCACTCCTGCTCATCATGTTAAGCACTTGGGGTTTTGCAATAAATTTTTCAAGATAGACCTTTTCTTAGCTCCTCATTTGATTCTCTCAAATCGCTCAATGTGTATATGTCCTCACTAAGGCATTTGCCTTTCTTCATCCTACCTCTAATGATAGCTATATGTGGAGCTCAGTGTAGGATAAGGAGAAAGCATACTTGCATCACATATTTTGCAAAGTCAAAGACTGGATCCACAGAGAAAATCAAATCATACCATCAGATCAAGATGTGCACGTGTATGGATATGGTGAGTATGGTAAGGTGGATACTAGGCCCAGAATGGGTGCTAGATATTACCATACATATATGATGAAAGTGGGTTGATGGTAAGGTGGACACTAGCCCTGGAATGGACACTAGTTATTACCATCAAAATTATGGAACTCCGTTTTGCATGATCTCATCCCTCTCCTATTTCTCCTTTATTTTGGACATGGGCTATTTTTCTTTTCTCTCTCTATTTTTTTTCATCATGCTTTGAGCATGTGTCTCCTCACGCCAATCGATTCAATGACGAGTAAGGTCTAGCTCAACCTCGTGGGTTCGTTGCTCCGTATTTATACGGTGTGCTGTAGTGTTTCTACGGGGTGCCAAACGTAGCTGTGCTATAGTAGTAATCGGTGGTGTGGATGTGGTGTCTAGACTACGGGTTATCCTTCGAATGCCCTGTATCCCACGGTTTGTCTTGGGGTAGGCCGCGGTAGTGACAGCCGTTGGACCCTCTGAAATCCCCCACGTTTGGATACATCGTGTAGGCAACCATTTGTCGTGAACCAACTGTTGTTATAGCCAGGAGGGGCTGGTGTCCGAAGCGAGATTCTTATCCGAGTTTGTTCCCCTCTAGAATCGAGTACCTACAGGAAGCACCCCATCATCTTCCTACCATAGCTAGGGCTTGGTGTCCTTGGACCGTTCTTCTAGGATAGAAGGTAGTGCACATCATTCCTTGGATTCGATACCATTTGGAATACTCCTGAGGTGAAGTGCTATAGTGGTATTTCCGTGCGCTTGCGGATTCTTCCGTACCCGTCGGTATACTCAGGTGGATCTTACGCTCACGCTAGGGGCGCAACTAGTGGTGACGTTAAGAAGTACCAACAAGCATTTCTAGTGCCGTTGACGGGGAACGGTTGCTGTATCTATCTTCGAACCTAGTGGTCCTCGTATCTTTTGCTTTTCCTTTTTGTTCTACCTTTACCCCGTTACCCTTTGAGATGCCTTCCTGTCAAAGCTTCTCTACCTCAAGGGGTGAGTTCAAAGAGCCAACATCATCTTCATCATCTAGCTATGAACTCCCCCCTGGCTTTTTAGCCATGGTTCAGGATCGACCATTCTTTGGTGCAATCAATGAAGACCCCTACCTCCATTTGGAGGAATTTGAGGAACTATGTTCTAGTCTGGCTATGCCAGGCATGACACATGACACCGTGAGGTGGAAGCTGTTTCCTTTCTCCCTCATAGGAGAGGTGGAACAATGGTACACCCACACTGTAGAAAGTGTGAACGGTGGCTGGAGAGAACTTCGAGATAACTTTTGCCACTCGTTCTCTCTCATGGAAAGGACGGAGCAATGGTACACTCGTGTAGCTTCTCTTCCAATAAGTATCCTCGATTTCGAGAAATTAGAGGAGGAGTCCCTAGGAGCGGCATGGGCTAGGTTCCTACACCTTTTGGTGTCGACACTTGGTCCGTCTTTACCCATCGATGTGTTATTGTACATCTTTTGTATGGGTCTAGACATGGATTCTGCCCTCGATCTAGATGTTATTGCTGGAGGTTTGTTTGTGGAAAAACTCCAATGGAAGGAAAAGAGATCCTAAATTCCCTCTTAGAAAACTCTTCTGTCCCTGTCGATCACAACAAACCCAACCAAGAATCCGAGTCGAGCCATGAGGGTCCCTCAACATCTAAGTCAGAGTCGTCATCTTTCGAATCCCAAGACTTGTCTGTTGAGCCCTCTCCTAAACCCCGAACGCCAGAAGAAGAAGAAATTCAACCATTGATGTTCACTTGCAAATTCGAGGATGACCCATCTGAAAATCTTTTAGATACCTCTAATTCTTTTGATGCCCAATCAGGGGAGGAACCTTATCCTGTCCACATCGATCATTCTAGACATCTTTTGATAGAACCTTCCCTTAGGCCTGCGGTGCCTCCTCTACCTCCTAATCCTCTTGACGAAGCATATCCTGAGGAGGCCATGAGGGAGGAATGGTCAGAGGGAGTGACACGATTTTCCGAGGCAACTTGGAATAGTTCACCTTCTTTGGTTGTTCCTTGCTCTATTAGAGGCACTGTCATAGAGGCCCATTGTAACCCCATCATATAGGTTAACATTTTGCTATGGCACTTAGTGGAAACTCTTTTGGGCAAAGTTCCGCTAGCACCATCCGACATGCTCCTCAAGACTTGTCCCTTTGGGCATGTTCTTGAATGTCGGGGGATCGCAAGTGCCGTGCCACTCACCATAGACGGGATCGAGGCTAGCTTAGTCTTTCACCTCTTCGATGTCCTTGGTCTTGATCTTCTCCTAGGCTCCCCTTTAGAGCAGTTCTTTGGTACACCTTTAGGGAGCCTAGATGACAAGCTTAGGGGAATTGCTTCTGCCACTGTTACCCCTTATCTGGAACGTCTTATGGCAAAGCCTCTTCCCCAGCAAAACCCACTCAAGAAGATGACGCATACATCTCCATTTGCATCATCCGAGCCCGTTCTCATTAAGGTTGTAGAATGTTCTACCCCTCATAGGGATGGCTCGGGAGACTCTCTTCACCTTTATGAAGGCGAACAATCGTCACCATTATCGACTGAGTTTCAGCCTCTTATCACTGGCCCGTATCATGTTGCTTTTGATCATGGTCGAGAGTCAACATCGAGCCTCCACGATGCATCTCTTGAGATAGAGAACTCATGGGCCATGGAATCTTGTGAGGCACCGACTCTGGAATTCATGGGCAAAGGTTACACAGATAAGCACGGTAGTTTCATTCTTGATACACCACATGAACCATGCTTGCATCATGCCTATCCAGAGCCGGCCATGCTTAGTGCGCTGAGCACGCTCGAGGGCTGCAATCACCTTATGGTCCTCTTTTGTAGAAAGTTTAGAAGGTTGGTTGTAGATGTATATGTCTATCATAAGCATATCAGATTCGTGTGTGCATTGTGGCACTAACCTTGCAGCTAAAGCTTCACCGATACATTAAGGATTGGTGGTGAGACGGGAATGGCACCACCAACGATAGCTGCAAGACGAAGTTCCCATGGTCGAGCTTATGACCTTAAATAAACAAAGCACTACCAGGAGATAGCCTGGATTAGCATAGGTTTCATTTCCCTTTCGAATAAAGGCAAGAACATGTTTTTAGGACAAGTTGTCCTTCAGGTATTTTTGGTCACTAACCTTGCAGGTGGAGATTGAAAAGAAAGATGAACAGGTGATGCCTACGAACATGTGAGCCACATCAGCTGCAACACCTAGATAAGCTTTGGTGAGGGAACATTTACAAAAGGAAGCTTGATCACCACACACTTGTGTTTTGTTGCCTAGCAATGCAAACTTCAAGTGTGGGGGAGGTATGTGAGCATCCTGAGTAAAGTTCCTCCTCTACCCAATCCTATCCTGGTGTGGGGATGATGTTAGCTCTTGCATCTTGCCCACTAGCTAGGTAAGTCCTGCTTTTGACATTAAACAAAGCCCTTACGGGAGGTTGCCCGAGGTTCACCGTTTTTCCTCATGCTTATGTCCCTTTTGAAAATAGCTTGATCATGCTTAAATGCCTCATTTATCTTTTCTCATATGCTCTGGTTTGAATGTTATTGTTCTGGATGTACATTCATAGGCCTTTTTAAATTAAGCATGGTGCTTAGGTTAAAATGCCTTCTTCAACCAAGCTAGACATGGTGTCAAGTTTGATTGATAAACCTTAGAGTTATATTTTCATAGATCTTGGTTGCATATATGCCGGCTAACCCCTGCAGAAGATTGTCAAATTTGAATGGGTAAGTCATTGAGCTAAATTCAAATGGGAAGGTAAGTTGAGGTGTCAGATTCATGTTGCACAGCATGCAAAGGTGGTACATGTGACCTCTCAAAGGTCCAAGGTAAGTATATTCCCCTTTGTGTATGAAGTGTAATGTTGGTCTAACCCTGCTTGAGTAAATGACATGGTGGCAATAAAATAAAATAAAAATAACAAAAATATTTGAATTTGAATAAAGGCTCTATGGTTCTCGAACCAGTAGAGTCCATCTTTTGCTCTCACTTGTTTGAAGAACAGCACCAGTACAAGCACCAATGTGGGGGAGTTCTCTCAAGCTCATCATCAACATATCCACTTGAGAACTCCCACACAAAGGGCTGCACGACATCGACTATGCCTTCATGACAAGGACAAGGTAAACTAGAGTGAGCTGGCTACCCCACGGGTCAGCCGAATCACCACTAGTCTTCCTTGTTCCTCATATCCTTCAGGAGCGATGGTATGTGCACCCTTCATCTCACTCTCTACCTATGAGTTTGAATGATCTTCAAATTCTTATCTAGTAAATCAAACTCTAATAATGGTGCTCTGCTTGCTCTACATGATTCCTGTGGTTGGCTTGCATATGTTTTATTCCTTACTCATCATCTTGATGCTTGTGAACAAATATCATTAGGGAACTCATGCTTACCTAAGTAGTTGGTGTTTGTGATATGGATTGATGATATGATCTTCGCTCTAAATGTTTGAGTGCTTGGGAATTTCATTTGAAAAATCATAAAACCCTTTGCAAAGCTCCTCTTTGATTTGCCACAGTCCTACCAAAGCCATATGATGCTACTAGTTGAAAACCCTATACTCATATGTTGCTTGTCATTGCATTGAGCTTTGTCAAATTTTGTGACACTTGCGAGAAGTCTTTTCACTACTTTCATGATCAAGATTCATGTGCACCCATTTTCCCCTTGCTATGCTTCTACAATGGAAGTTAGCATTGTATCATTCATTCATTTCATAAAAATAAAGCTTCATGCATTGTTCCATGATTTATCCCTCTCCAAATATCTCTAAAAGAGATTGGGCTATATATAAAAAAAGAGAGAAAGACATGCTCAAAAAAGCATGATCTAAAAAAAGAAAAAAAGGAAAAAAAAGAGAGATAGCCCATATCTCGAAAATTTCAAAAAAGGAGAGCGGAGAAAATCATGCAAAAAGGAGTTCCATAACTTAGATGGTAATAACTAGTACCTATTCCGGGGCTAGTGTCCACCTTACCATCACCATAACATTTTATCAGAGTATGGTAATATCTAGAACACATTCCGGGCCTAGTATACACCTTACCGTACCCATCATAGCCATACACGTGCACATCTTGATCTGATTGTATGAATTATTTTTCTCTTGGATCCAGTCTTTGACTTTGCAATATATGTGATACAAGTATGCCTTATCATTCATACCTACCCTAAGCTCCACATAAGCTTTTATTAGAAGTAGGATGAATAAAGGCAGTTTAATGCCTTGGTGAGGACATATATACACTGAGCGATCTGAGATAATCAAATGAGGAGCAAAGCAAGGTTTGTTTTTGGAAACTTATTATAAACCCCGAGTTACTTGACATAATGAGCAGGAGTGATTTAATTTCTGACCATTCCATTCTTCAACTACCCAAGATAGCATGATAGACACTTCATAAGTTCATGAGTACAAGGTATGGTTTGGAATATCTCTTATGCTTGCTTCATACCTTTGGATATCATGTCTCACCTTGACCGGACTCCCTTCACTCGGGACGAGCAAAGGTCAAGTGTGGGGGAGTTGTTGACGGTTGTTAAGTGCCATATTTATAACCGCCAACTCCTGCATTTTGACATAAGAAATATACATCCACAGTAGAATAGGGGCTTATACTGACAAATTCCACAAGTGGCGATGTATATTTGAATGCAGGCAATTGGCACAAGAAATAGAGCAAAAGCACACCTTATCCATCCACCTCATCAATCCAAGCCTCTCCACCTCAGCCAATGAGGGGCTGCCATGCAAAGTGCCACGGATCGGTGATGTCACCAATCCAAGGGAGAGAGGCTCGATGAATCAGACACTGCCATGTGTCCAGAACAAGGATCCAAGGGCCCACAACCTGAGCAAACCGCCTCAAAATGACCCATACACCGGGAACCATCATAAGGGCCCACATATCAGCCACCAGGAGAAAACACAAGGCAGGTGGGGCCCACAAGGGGTCGGCCGACCCCACAGGTCAGCCGAACCGACCTTGTGGCGCCCAATCCTGCCCTTCCATGTGGTGGTTCCTAGTTGGCTCCTGACTTCATTCCCGGGGTGCTTGGGGTGCCTCCACGCCGGTGCTCAGGCCTATAAATAGAAGTGGAGGGGGCTAGAATAGAGACACATCCCATTCCTCCCTCTCTCCTCTCATTTGATCTCTCATGGATCAAATGAGTTGACGAGATGGCTATGTAGATGGTGATGTGGGTGAGATCCCAGCTTGTTCTTCAATTAGAGCAAAGTGAGTATTCTTGTATTTTCCAATTAGACTAAAGTGATGTTCATGCATGGGTGATATGTTCTTGAGTTCTTCATTCGTTCATCATTTAGAGGCTCGTGTTCTTCATGAAAACGCTTCCTCGATCGAGTTGACAAACGAGTTACTCACGCTTTTGCGTTTGTTCATAAGTTAGAGGCTCGTGTTCTTCACGAACACGACCCTTGATCTTTTGTTATAAGCGCATAAGTTTGCATTTCGTTTGTGTGAATTATCCCGTTAGATCTTGTTGGGAGACATGAATCAGGTGCCTAGTCGTTCTTCCTCACGCCAATCGATTCAATGACGAGTAAGGTCTAGCTCAACCTCACGGGTTCGTCGCTCCGTATTTATACGGTGTGCTATAGTGTTTCTACGGGGTGCCAGACGTAGTCGTGCTATAGTAGTAATCGGTGGTGTGGACGTGGTGTCTAGACTAGGGTTATCCTTCGAATGCCCTGTATCCCACGGTTTGTCTTGGGGTAGGCCGTGGTAGTGACAGCCGTTGGACCCTCTGAAATCCCCCATGTTCGGATACAGTGTGTAGGTAACCATTTGCCGTGAACCAACTGTTATAGCCAGGAGGGGCCGGTGTCCGAAGAGAGATTCTTATCCGAGTTTGTTCCCCTCTAGAATCGAGTACCTACAGGAAGCACCCCATCATCTCCCTACCATAGCTAGGGCTTGGTGTCCTTGGACCGTTCTTCTAGGATAGAAGGTAGTGTACATCATTCCTTGGATTCGATACCCTTTGGAATACTCCTGAGGTGAAGTGCTACAGCGGTATTTCCGTGCGCTTGAGAATTCTTTCGTACCCGTCAGTATACCCAGGTGGATCTTACGCTCACGCTAGGGGCGCAACTAGTGGTGACGTTAAGAAGTACCAACAGCTGCGTCAGCCAGCGGTGTAACCTATGTGGAAATTACCATAGATGATCAACATTATTTCCGTGGCCGAGAAACTTTTGGTGTAGAATTTGACCAATTTTGGTACTTATTCAATCAAGATGCAATTGACTCAGGACTCATCGCTTGCTGGACTCTGTAAGTCTCGGAAACAATGATCTAGCCATTCTACCTTATCTTAACTTGTGTTTAATTTGAATTTAATTTCAATCATGCAGCTTTGAGATGCAGCGGTGTAGGAGGAGAGGAATAATGGACGTCGGCTTCATGGATCTACTAATGATAAATCAGACTTGTGTCAGAAAATGGGAGTTGGCCACATTGGACTATATATATTTGTATCTAGAAAAACACCATGAGAAGGGTATCATACTTCCGCCATACAACTTCAGGTGAGCAACGTGTATCTCATCTATTTTATCTCTTTCAAATGACATTGCATATATATTTCAAGAAACTAATACTTCTACACGTATGCATAGCTTCCACTGGATTCTTTTTGCATTCTGTCCGTCTCTAAGCAAGGTCTTCATCTTTGACTCTTTGAGGGCAACTACAGACAAAAGCGCATACCAAGATGTCGTAGAGATGATCAAACTTGCATGGACTCGCCTCTGTGTAGAGCACCCAGGAAAATACAAAGAGAACCTTTATTTCCACTATGATTTCCCTGTATGTGTATTCTGCTAGTCCGCATATCTCATGTCTTCCAATATAATTAAACATATTTCATAACCTTGTTTTTGCACATGTGCAGTGCTTGACACAACCTTCAGGTACCAATCTATGCGGATACTATGTATGCGAGTTCATGCATACCTTTTCAAGCCTCGCAAGAGGTACCAACTTTGAAGACAGGGTGCGTCCACTAAACTAAACGACACATGCATGTAGTTCTTATTTGTTCATGTTCTTTTTTGTACTAGTTCGTATTCTTTGTTCATATTCTTTTGTAGGTTGATGACATCAAGGAGGGGCTCCTCGAGTCGGAAAGAATCCGGTTAATTCAAGAACAACTATGCGGATTTCTTCTAGATGAGGTGATTACGCCAAGTGGAGAATTCTATTCAGGCTTATCATCTGTTATTGTAACGGGGAAGTCCACGGAAGAAGCATTGAGGAAGTCCACGGCAAAAGCAACTGGGAAGTCGACGGAACAAGCAGAGTCGACTAAGCAGGGGAGCAAGAGAGGAAAAGCTCTGCAAAGGACCAATCGTCAGGGAGCAAAAAAACTAATATTAAACCCTACTGACCTTTGATCCAATGTATTATATACAATAATATATATTTTTTGTATTTCTGTATGCACAATATTATATATGTTCTTGCATTGGATCAACTACCAGATTTGAGATAATACATGCATACGAATATATGTACTAGTATAATATTAGATATTATACTAATACATATATACCTAATATTATACTAATACATATATACGTATGCATGTATAGTATTATCTCAAATATTTTATATGGCACACGAATATATATTATAGCGTATCAATCATTAGGATTAGTATACGTAAATCAATCAAATACGATAGAATTAATAATCCAGAAAACAATAAAGAAAAAGAAAAAATAAAAATAAAATTAGTACCGGTTGGCATCAAGAACCGGTACTAATGTGTACCATGCCACGTCGCCGGGGGCAGGCACATTAGTACCGGCTCTCAATACCAGCCGGTACTAATGTCCCCTTTAGTACCGGTTTCCAAAACCGGTACTAATGTGACTTCACATTAGTACCGATTGAACAATACCGGTTTGGAAATCGGTATTAAAGGGGGGTTATGGACCGGTACAAATGAGCGTTTCCCTAGCAGTGTGGCGCCGCTTTGAAGGAGGGGAGGCGGTAAGATTGGGCATCGTTTGCCATGTCCATGCTATGGTGAGGTGCGGCGCGACGCGATGCTGAACAACAGTTTGGGAACGGTATTGGTTTCAAGCTGCAAAACTCGACAAAGGGAAAAAATTGTGTGCCAAATTAGGAGAGAAAAAAGAAACAACAGATAAAAAAAGGAGTTGAAAGGCATTTCCTTTCTAAAATTAGTCTAAGGAATGGAGAAAGGGTACCTGATGTTTCTTCCAATTTAACTTATAACAGACCTACAACGTATTATGGCGTCTCCTCTGCTTTTCAGGGTGAAGTGAGCTGATCTCCATGGCCACTACATGTGTAAGCCAAAGCCATGCACATTGTTTCAGATCTTCAGAAATGATCCGGTTGATAATTCTGCTTCTCCGCCATCATCGGATTGGTAATTATGCCTAATGCATGCATTGATCAAAGCTAAACTTTAACGGAGATAGAATAGTAGCCAAAAAAAGTAACAACATGCAGTACATTTTCAGTTTTTTTTCGAGAAAGGAGGGAGCTATATTGATTACTCAGAAACAGGTTACAATCCTTCGCAATCAGTGACTCAACACATTGGGGAACCTGCATACGCCACACAACAGAGTGTGTCGTACGTTTCGCCAATTGCGCGAATTCATGTGCGATTACATTTTGCTCTCTCCTCACAGCTTTGTAACTAACCTCAGTTAGTAAACAAGAAACATGTTTCAGCTCTTCCATAATGGAAGCAAGTTGCGATCTATTTCTACCTGGCTTCAAAATTGCACCGATAACCGAAGCACAATCTGACTCAATAATGACTTCACCGTCAATGGAGGAGAGAACGGAGACCTAGGGTTCCGGCGGCGTGCGATCTGCCGACATCGCGGCGGGTGGTGAGAGGGCGCAACGGTGGACCTCTCTGGTGCGGGGGAGCAGGCGAGGGTGCCCGGTGACAGAAGGTGGGGGGACTTCCGATCCCCTTCCTTCTTTGGCAACGATTTGCGCGTCGGCAAGGCGGAGGTATCATTGACCCTCCGGTGCGGATTTCCCTCGTGCGACGACACAGCGACTGAGGGATGGCGGCAGAAGCATGCCTCTATGGGAGGCCGCTCGGATTTCCAGTCGATGCTTCGGCAAGGTCATTTCATCGGGCCTGCTCGGCGACCAAATTCCCAATCGTGAAGGGGAAGACAATGCAGTGAAGCTTAAGGGTGCTCTAATTAGATTCTTTTGGAGATCTAAGGAGCAATCGAAGGAACAATCCGTGCAGGGGTCCGAAGACGGGAGCTTGTCTCCGGCGGGAATCTCGCCGAAGTTCGGGAGGAACTCTGAACCGAAGGCGGGAAACTTGCCGGAGTGGAGGGGGAAACCCAACCTGGTGGGAAACTCATCACGGGGGAGGAAGTGGTCCACTACTGTGGCAACTAGGCCTCCACTGGATCCACATCGAATTGGATACGGGCCGATCCCGGTTCTGAAGAAGGTTCGTTCACCTCCAGTGGTGATTGAGGAGAAGGGGGTGGCGGGATCGTGTCCATCTAAGCAACCATGGCGGACACACGTCTGCAATCTAGGTAGTGGCGGTGAGAGTGAGACTTACTGCGGCGGTGACGGGAGTGTTGGATATAACCTTAGTTCGCCTCCAATTCCAGGGGAAGCTGCTTCATCCCATTCCAATCCACAGCCGCTGCACAGCAACCCTAACCTTGCTGGAATCGCCAGATTTGTCGGATACTTCTCTAGATCCGGGGAGGCTTATCCATCTACCCACCAAAAATCATACGCACAAGTTGTGCGATTCAACCATGCGCCGATCAAGATGGTGCAGGCGCAAGGGGGGGTTTGGAGGGGCGGGTATGGCGGTGGCCGCAGAGGTTGTGGTGCTGGGCACAATAGTGGCAGGAATGTGTGGCAGAGGATGGGTGAAGGAGAGGGCAGAGGGAACCAAGGGCAAGGGGAACAAGAGCGGGGGAGACGAGATCAGGGGTGGAAAGAAGGAGGTGGTGAATCTGTAGATGACAAATCAGCATGGGAAAGAGCAGCAAAGATGAGAACAGAGGGGCCACGAAGTCAAAATCAAGAATTCGATCATGGCAAAACAGTGATGCCGGAGGGCAAGCAGAAGGTTGAATCAAGCAAAGCCACTGAAGACAGAGGTATGCAGAAGAGTGAGGTGATTGCCAGTGCAAGGACTTCAACTCAGAACATAAATCAGGTACTCCATGATCAGAAACCTGGGGGTGTTGCCTGTAGTACATGTGGACTGAGAAACCATGCCACTGAAGACTGCATGCGTAGGCAGCCTTGTGAAATCTGTGGTTACAACAACCACTCAACCTATGAATGCAACAAGGAGCCCTTGTGGAACCTTGGGCCAGAGCTATGTGCTGCACAAGTAGAAAATTAGAGTTTTTTTCATTGATGAGCACAAGGATGCCAGGGCTTATAGGGAGAAATCAAGTACTCCAATCATTACTGTGATCGAGGGGGGAGTGACTACCAAGCACATAGAAAATGAGTTCAAGGATATAGTGGACAAAAACACTTGGAAGTGGTCAGCTAGGAAGATTGCTGAGAACAAGTTCACTATGAGATTCCCTGATGAAAAGATGGTACAAGTTTACAGCAACTTCAAATTCTTGGGGATCAAAGCAGTAAATGCTAGAATAGTAGTGGAGCCTTGGTCTACCTCTGTTGGAGCCAAGGGAGAATTACAAATGGCTTGGTTCAGGGTCAGAGGGATACCTTCTGATCAAAGGTCAGTGAGGACAGTAGCAAAAGTGGGTGGCCTTGTGGGAATGACTGTTGCAATAGATGAGAAAACCAGGCTTAAAGGGGAGTTTGTGAGAATGAGGATTGCATGCGGAAATGTGAACTAGGTTCCAGCTGAGGCTGAGAGCACTCTTGGCATGAAAATATGACTTCCATTTTGAAAGAGAGGTGATGGAAGAAGAAACATGGGATAAACAGAAAATTGGGATGAACAATCCCAAGGATGCAGATATGCCTAGTCCCAAAAAACTCAGAACAATGGAGGTGGGACCAACCCTTGGAAGAAATGTGATTAAACAGAGTACTCCCAGTGGGCCTGGATCAGGACACAAAAGCAGTGATCAAAGTGATAAGGGAACGCAACTTGCAGATAAGCTGGGGAATGATATGGATATGACTGGTACAAAGATGCCAAGAACTTCTAAAGAGCTGGAAAAAGTGCTGATAGAGGATGATGCTGATGAAGATGAAGAAAGTGAAGACTTCAGTATTAAAGTGGCAAAAATCAGCAGTGATTACGCTGGTGAGGGTCCCTTAGATACCAACGATGCGTGGTTGATGAGATGCAATGAAGAATAGGAGAATGAGGCTCATTTAACTATGTTAAGGGCAAGAAAAGAAGAACTACTGAACAAATCCACTTCAAGAATAGTGGAACTGCTGGGGGCTGAGGAAGCAAGGGTTGTGATTAGTGAAAATGGGAAGGGTGTTGAGGAACAAGGTGATGCTAGGAGGGAAAGTGTTGAAGAGGAAAATTCTCTGAAGGCAGTCAAGGAGGGGGGCTCTATGGTTGGAGGCGATGAAATAGTGAGCAGGGATGAGAATGCATCTAAATCAGTGAATGACAATACAACAACCTTGGCACTTAGGGGGTGAAAGAAGGAGGAGTGAAAGGCTGATGAAGGAACTTATGGTGACAACTGATGAAAAGAATGACCAGATGGCAAAAAAAAGGAACCTGTAAGGTAACAACCCTACTTTTAATAATTCCTTCTCTGCTCTTAATGATAATGAGATTAGGGAGATTTCCAATAAGATGGGTGTAGCAGTAGAGAGTGATAACTTTGTTGTTGTTGATTTAGTGAAAGAAATGGAAATTGCTAGGAATAACTTAGCCTTGAAACAGATTAGTATCAATTCTTAGTATGATATGCAAGAAGATAAGGAGGATTCTGGTGTAGAATTATTTCCTGATGATGAATCTACTGACTGTGATGACTTTACTCTGGTTACCCCTAAAAGAAATAAGAAAAAGTCCAATTTTAGGACTCTGGTGAGTCTAAATGGGAAAGAAAAGAGGAGTAAGGAAATTCCTTCTCCTAAAAAGCATGTCAAAGGAAGGAATCAACGAAACCTTGTTCCTCTAGCTCAGGCTGGCAAAGGGAAGAGGAAGAAAAAAAGTTAACTAATGAAAGGCCTTATGTGGAACTGTAGAGGCATAAAAAAAGGGTGTCTCTACTTTTCTTAAAAATCTCATTCTGGAAAACAATTTTCATGCAGCCTGAAATTAGTGATGAAGTATTGAGAAAAATTGATACAAAACAAACATATACGTGGAAATGGGTACCATCCAATGGCAGATCTGGTGGACTCTTGGTTGGAATTAACTTAGAATTTCTGGATGTGGGGTCCTTTTCAGAAGGAGAGCACATGTTGCAGGTGAATTTGTGGGATAAGAACCTCAGTACAAAATGGAATTTGATTACGGTATACGGATCAGCTCATGACGAAGGAAGGGATGAATTCCTAGCAGAACTTGCTCTTTTTTGTAGTAGAAGTAAAGAACCTTATGTGGTTGGAGGTGATTTTAATATCATTACATATGTATCAGAGAAAAAAAGAGGAGCTCTGAGCAGATATTCCAAGACATTTAATTCAATTATAGTTGCATATGAATTAATTGATATAGAGATGGCAGGTGGAAAGTTCACCTGGTCCAATAATCGAACTGTTCCAACCCTTGAAAGGTTGGACAGATATCTGATGAGTAAACAATGGGAGGATTTATTCCCTAATGTTAATAAACAAGTTACCAAGGGAGGTCTCTGACCATAACCCTCTAATATTGGTTACTGATAATCAGGCCCCTTTGAAACACATGGGTTTTAGATTTGAGTTGACTTGGCTCAATAAATCAGAATTCAAGGAAAAAGTCAGAGAAATTTGGGGAGATCAATGCCATGTTGTCTCAGCTTTTGGAAGGATACAAAGCAAGTTGAAAAAGTTCAAACAATATTTTAAGGGGTGGGAATTTAATAGGCAAGGGAAATCCAAAAAGCAAAAGATGATACTGCAAAATGAGTCAAGGGATCTTGAACTGATTGAAGAAAATAGCCCTTTGTCTTTTGAACAATTAACCAACAGAACAAAATGGTTGAGTGAACTGATGCTCATTCTAGAAGAAGAACTCTATTGGCTCAAGAGATCCCATGAGAAATGGCTGCATGAAGGTGATGGCAACATAAAATACTTCCATAGGATTGCCAATGGGAGAGGAAGAAAAAATACTATCTTCACTTTAGAAAATGAAGGCAACATTATCTCTGGTGACGAAAAGTTATTGCAGCATGCAACTGTTGATGGCTGATTTCCACTCGCTTCTTACCCGTCAAACATATACCTTTTGGCATGGAAATTGATCATCAACACTAGAATAGGGATTAAACTAATCATTTCCACAAGTATTGGTGATTATGCAAATACAGGTGAATAGCACTAGAAAGAGGAGTAAAAGCACAAGTCTTTGATCCAAGCTCTTCAAGACCAGCCAATGAGGGGATGCCACCTAGGATTGCCCTGGATCACTGACGTCATCAATACAAGAGAGGCAAGCCCGACGAATCACGAAGCGCCACATGGACATCACATGGATTCAAGGGCCCAATTATCCCCCAAAACCGTCGAGAAAACTTGGCATGCACAGAGGACAGGCATCAGGGCCCACCAGTCAGCCACCATGAAGAAGCACAGGGCGCCACGTGGCCCCTAGGCTTCGGTCGAACCCTAGATCGGCCGAACCGACTTTGGTTCGGCTGATCTAGGCCCTCCACGTGTTAGCTCCTGATTGGTTCCTGGTTGCAGTTCCGGCCATTTAGGAGCACTTGGAGCCCCGAAGCAAGCCTCTCCCTCCTCTATAAATAGGAGGGGAGGGGCTCCATTTTGGAACACACACTTCTCCTGCTCCTCTTCATTTTGGCTTGGAGCCTCTCTCTTTAGGAGAGGAGAGCTCTTTGTATAGGATTAGTGCTAGGAAGTGAGGTGGGAGGCTTGAGGCCATATCATGATTCATGACATCTTCCTCAAGAACGATCCTCAGCGGTGCCTTTGTTCCTCAACTAGACTAAAGTGAGTATTTCGATATTTCCTATTTAGACTAAAGTCGTATGCATGCTTAGTTGCTTTGTTCTTGTGTTCTTCGTTTGTTCTTGGTTTAGAGGCTTGTGTTCTTCGAACACAACCCTTTCGATCCAGTAGACTTAGATCATAAGTTTGCATCTAGTTTGCCAGCTAGTCTATTAGAGTAAAGTGAAGCTCCTGCATGTCTCTAGTTAGATCAAAGTGCATCGTGATCTTGCATGAGTGATAGAGCATACCTTGCGCTAGTGCCAGTATCTCCCTTGCAGATTCGTAGGAAATAGTGAGTGGTGTAGACGAGGTGTCTGGACCATAAGCTACCCTTCGAAGACCACGTACGATCGTAGCGTAGATGTAGGCCGCAGTGGTGACAGCCTGTTGGACCCTTTGTCAACCCTCTTACATCACGTACCGAGTTGGGCTCGAGCCAGCACAAAGGCCTTGTGTTTGGTGCCCGAAGTGAGTGTTATACCTGAGAGAACGTAACTAGACTCTGCGCTCGGTCCGAGCAGATCCTTTCTACCTATCCTATCAATCAGTGTTGTGTCCTTGGATCATCTATACTAGAGTAGGAGATAGTGCACATCGTTCCTTGGATTCGACACCCTTGGAATACTCTCCTTCCTTGGGGAAGTGCTACAACGGTATTTCCGTGCGCTTGCGGTATACCCGGTCATTCTTATACGTTCCCTCTAGTTGTACAACTAGTGGTGATGTTGAGAAATGCCAACGAGCATTTCTGGCGCTGTTGCCGGGGAACGGTTGCTGTATCTATCTTCGAACCTAGTGGTCCTCGTAGTTACCTTTTTCGTTTTCTTCTACCTTCACCCCCATCACCTATCGAAATATCCTTTTTGTTTCTTTCCTTCTACCTCTACCCCAGTTACCATGGAGCAAATTTCTATCCAAAATCTTTCTGCTCCCAAACCTGAGTTGTTAGAGCCTCCGCCTTCGGAACACCCAATTACCACATCTAGCTATCAACTCAGTACTGATCTTATCTCTTTGATTGGGAAATCGTATTCCTTTTCCAGGGACGCCAAAATCCCTATGATCATTTGCAAGAATTTGAGCGTCTGTGTTCATGTTACGCCTTTGCTGGCATGACACATGATACCGTTCATTAGAAATTGTTTCCTTTTTCCCTCACGAGGAGCGCGAGGCAATGGTACAACGATCGTGCAAGTCAGGTTGGCGGCAGCTGGCCGAACCTCGTCGGTGAATTCTACCGACGGTTTTTCCCACCTGCACGGCTCATTGCCCTGTGGAAGGATGTGCTCGGATTTAAGCAAAATGATAAGGAAACCTTGGGTGTGGCGTGGGAAAGATTCTTACGGTTAGTAAATTCGGGTCCCATGCTGTCGATACCCGACCATGTGCTCTATCAGCATTTCTATGCGGGATTGGACGCCAAGTCCACCGGGCACCTTGACAATGCCTCGAGAGGCTCCTTCCCGGATAAAACTCCAAGTGAGGGAAAGAAGATCCTTGATCTTATAGCAGCTAACGACTCCTTCACAGCTGAGCTGGAAGAGCCTCAAGAGGAATGCACACCCGAAAAAGGGATTACCCCTGAACCTGAGCCTGAACCTTCGTCACCCAAATCCATAAGCTCAGTTCAGGAGGCCACGACACCGGAGGAAGAGACAATTCAACCTCCGGAGTCTCTTCTAAAGTTTGAGGATGATATAATAGGTGATTATGGAAACACCTCAAACTACGGTTGCGAGAGAAAACCGCCTTCACCTGTGACTTCCCCTGATCCCTTGGATGTCGCTTTCCTCAGGGACAACATTCGGGAATTAAAGGCCATCATGACCCAAGAATGGTTAGAGAGTCGGAATCAACAGTCAGAATTTTTCAGCTCCTCCCGCCTTGATCAACCCTTCCTTGTGTCATGAATGGAAAGGTAGTGAAAGTTCTCTACAACCCTCTGGTGGGAGTCAATATCATGTCCAGCACTTATGCTCTGAGGAACTTTGCGGACGAACCTCTGACTCCTACCCAGACGTCTATCAGGACTCCTGAAGGAGAAATCCTAGAAGGAGTAGGGATCTTGAAGGCTATCCCCATCACGTATAAGGAGGCCGACTTTGCTCTTGACTTCCACACCTATGACGTCCTTAGCTTCGACCTCATGATAGGATTACCCCTCGAAAAATTTCTCCTAGAGGCCCCTACCCAAGGCAAGCTTAACATTAGCCTAAGGAAGGAGGTTTTCTCTGTAGAAATCTCGAGAGCGAAAAACGCGAGAACTGATCCCCCTGATGACTCTACACACATTGAGGAGGTTAAGGCAATCATTCCAGGAGATTCGCCGGAATCCCTCCTCGATGAGTGGGCACCCGAATTCATAGATGAGATAGAGGAGCCTGATGAGCCTATAGATATATCTGAATCCCAGGCTCCACCTAAGCCTCCTATCGAACTCAAGCCTCTGCCCGCCGGCCTTCGATATGTCTTCCTCCATGGGACACTGAGTCCCCAGTGATCATTAACAACAATCTCTCTGACGAGGAATCCAGAAGGCTCATCTCTATCCTAGAGAAACACCGATCAGTGTTCAGTTACTCTCTTCAGGATTTAAAAGGAATCAGCCCGACTCTCTGCACCCATCGCATCCCTGTAGATTCAGATATTCCACCAACAAGGGAGCCGCAGAGAAGGCTGAACAACGCGATGAGAGAAGTCGTGAAGAAAGAAGTTCTTAAACTTCTTCACGCTGGGATCATTTACCCAGTCCCTTATAGTGAATGGGTGAGCCCCGTTCAATGTGTACCCAAGAAGGGAGGTATGACGACAGCCCCCAATGAGTTCAGCGAGCAGATTGCTCAACGCCTTCCCACAGGGTGGAGGATGTGCATAGATTATAGGAAGCTCAACAAGGCTACAAAGAAGGATCATTTTCCACTCCCATTCATCGATGAGATGCTCGAGCGGCTGGCGAATCACTCCTTCTTCTGTTTCCTTGATGGGTATTCTGGCTACCATCAAATCCCAATCCACCCTGATGACCAAAACAAGACCACCTTCACCTGCCCTTACAGAACCTATGCTTATCGAAGAATGTCTTTCGGGCTGTGTAATGCACCCGCACCGTTCCAAAGGTGCATGATGTCTATCTTCTCAGATATGATTGAGCAAATCATGGAGGTTTTCATGGACGATTTCTCTTTCTATGGTAAAACTTTCGACGAGTGTCTCAGAAATTTAGACAGGGTCTTGCAAAGGTGTCATGAGAAGGACTAAGTCCTCAATTGGGAGAAATGCCATTTTATGGTTCGAGAGGGCATAGTGTTAGGACACCTGGTGTCCGAACGAGGGATAGAAGTGGATCACGCTAAAATTGAGGTAATAGAAAAGCTTTCTCCTCCTGTAAATGTCAAGGGCATCCGTAGCTTCCTCGGCCATGCTGGGTTCTACCGACGGTTCATTAAGGACTTCTCACAGGTAGCTAGACCCCTTACCAATCTCTTAGCCAAGGATGCGCCCTTCGAATTCACAGAGGAATGTATGGAATCTTTCCTTACCCTCAAGAATTCACTCACCTCTGCCCCAGTCATCCAGCCTCCCGACTGGACACTGCCTTTTGAGATCATGTGTGATGCTAGTGACTACGCTGTAGGGGCCGTCTTAGGCCAAACTAAGGATAAGAAACATCATGCTATAGCCTACGCTAGCAAAACCATGACAGGAGCTCAGTTGAACTATGCTACTACTGAGAAAGAGCTCCTTGCTGTTGTCTTTGCCATAGATAAGTTTAGATCTTACTTGGTGGGAGCCAAGGTAATAGTTTACACTGATCATGCTGCTCTTAAATACCTGCTCACTAAGAAAGATGCTAAACCCCACCTGATTAGATGGATTCTGCTCCTTCAAGAATTTGATTTAGAAATAAGAGAGAAAAAAGGAGTAGAAAATTCTGTTGCGGATCATTTGTCTTGTATGCGTACTACTAACCCACAGGAAGCACCCATCAATGATTCTCTACGAGACGACATGTTGCTAAAGGTCACGGATAGTAACCCCTGGTATGCGAACATTGTAAATTATCTGGTGACAGGGTACATACCCCCTGGAGCCGATAAGAAGAAACTAGCTCATGAAGCAAAAAGACACATATGGGATGATCCGTACCTCTATAAAGTCTGTGCTGACGGGTTGTTGAGAAGATGTGTGCCGCATACTAAAGGAATACAGATCATTGAGAAGTGCCATTCCGGATCTTACGGTGGTCACTATGGCACTTATCGTACACATGCAAAGATATGGCAAAGTGGGTTCTTCTGGCCGACTATGTATGATGACACAAGAAATTTCATCCGAAAATGCAAAGCTTGCCAGAAGCACGGAGGAATTACTGCCAGAGATGCAATGCCCTTACATGATAACCTGCAAGTGGAGCTTTTTGATGTATGGGGTATTGATTTCATGGGCCCGTTTCCAAAGTCTGATGGAGCTGAATACATCTTGGTAGCAGTTGACTATGTGTCAAAATGGGTAGAAGCCATAGCTTGCAAGTCGGCCGATGCCAAGCACTCTAAAAAGATGTTCAAGGAGGTGATATTCCCTCTCTTCGGCATTCCAAGGATGGCAATCAGTGATGGGGGGTCCCACTTCACTGATACCGATTTCAGAAGATTCCTGAAGAATCAAGGGATCCAACACAGTGTTGCCACTCCATACCACCCCCAGACTAATGGCCAAGTAGAGACCTCCAATAAGCAGATCAAGAATATTCTACAGAAAACAGTACAGGAGGCTGGCCGAGGTTGGAAGAGGCATCTTGATGATGCCTTATGGGCCTATCGAACAGCCTACAAAACTCCATTGGGAATGTCCCCATATCAATTGGTATACGGGAAGACGTTCCATCTACCAGTGGAAGTGGAGCATAAAGCTCATTGGGCAATCAAAAGGTTCAATTTGGATTTCCTGAAGTCCGGAAGGAATAGGCAAAAGCAGTTAGCAGAATTGGAAGAATGGAGAGAAAAAGCCTATCACAGTGCAAAGATCTATAAAGAGAGAACCAAGAGGTGGCACGATAAGAAAATCAAGAAAAAAGAATTTGCACCAGGTGATAAAGTGCTACTTTTCAACTCTCGATTCAAGCTGTTCGGAAGAGGGAAATTGCGCAGCAAATGGGAAGGACCATTCATAGTAGTGGAGGTAGCTCCTCATGGAGCTATCACGCTGCAAAATGATGAAGGCAACTGCTTTAAGGTGAATGGCCATCGACTGAAAATCTTCCTCGAGCCGGACAACATCGACTATGAAGTGATCAACTTCATCGAGAATGGGTAAAACAAGTAAGAGCATGCCCAACACCAGGTAAGTCCTATCTCCCCTACTTTCTTTACCCCTTAAAGTTTATTTTCATCCCTTAGAAGAAGACAGTGTGGGGGAAATCCCCACCCTGCAAAATAAAAAGAAGGACCCGAGGTACGCGATTCCCCTATCTCACTTCCACATACCTTTGGGTTTGTTTTGAATCTTGAGATCAATCTTTTATAACAAACTCCTGATGTAATTTCCTATGTCACACATGATTCCTGTGGTTGGCTTGCATACGTTTTATTCCTTGCTCATCATCTTGATGCTTGTGAACAAATATCATTAGGGAACTCATGCTTATCTAAGTAGTTGACGTTTGTGATATGGTTTGATGATATGATCTTCGCTCTGAATGTTTGAGTACTTGGGAATTTTATTTGAAAAATCATGAAAACCCCTTGCAAAGCTCCTCTTTGGTATTCCACCGTCCCACTAGAGCCATATGATATAGTTGAAAACCTTGTACTCATATGCTGCTTGTTATTGCATTGAGCTTTGTCAAATTCTGTGACCCTTGTGAGAATTCTTTTCATTACTTTCATGATCAAGATTCGTGTGCACACCTATTTCCCCTTGCTATGATTCTACACTGGAATTTAGCATTGTATCATTTATCCATTTCATAAAAATAAAAGCTCCATGTGTGTGGTGTGACATCTCGCTCCAAAAGTATCCTCCAAAAAGAGACATGGGCTATGAAAAAAAAGAGAAAAGAAGAACGACTAGTCACCTGATTCATGTCTCCCAACAAGATCTAACAGGATAATTCACACAAACGGAATGCAAACTTATGCGCTTATAACAAAAGATCAAGGGTCGTGTTCGTGAAGAACACGAGCCTCTAACTTATGAACAAACGCAAAAGCGTGAGTAACTCGTTTGTCAACTAGATTGAGGAAGCATGTTCATGAAGAACACGAGCCTCTAAATGATGAACGAACGAAGAACTCAAGAACATATCACCCATGCATGAACATCACTTTAGTCTAATTGGAAAATACAAGAGTACTCACTTTGCTCTAATTGAAGAACAAGCTGGGATCTCACCCACATCACCATCTACATAGCCATCTCCTCAACTCATTTGATCCATGAGAGATCAAATGAGAGGAGAAACAAGTGTTTCTAAAGAGAGAGGGAGGAATGGGATGTGTCTTTATTCTAGCCCCCTCCACTTCTATTTATAGGCCTGAGCACCGGCGTGGAGGCACCCCAAGCACCCCGGGAATGAAGTCAGGAGCCAACCAGGAACCACCACGTGGAAGGCCAGGATTGGGTGCCACAAGGTCGGTTCGGCCAACCTGTGGGGTCGGCCGACCCCTTGTGGGCCCCACCTACCTTGTGTATTCTCCTGGTGGCTGATATGTGGGCCCTTATGACGGTTCCCGGTGTATGGGTCGTTTTGAGGTAGTTTGCTCGGGTTGTGGGCCCTTGGATCCTTATTCTGGACACGTGGCTGCGTCTGATTCGTCGAGTCTCTCTCCCTTGGATTGGTGACATCACCGATCCGTGGCACTTTGCATGGCAGCCCCTCATTGGCTGAGGTGGAGAGGCTTGGATTGATGAGGTGGATGGATAAGGTGTGCTTTTGCTATATTTCTTGTGACAATTGCCTGCATTCAAATATACATCGCCACTTGTGGAATTTGTCAGTATAAGCCCCTATTCTACTGTGGATGTATATTTCTTGTGTCAAAATGCAGGAGTTGACGGCAATAAATATGGCACTTAACAGCCGTCAACAGCAGCCATGTACCAATCGTGCAGTTCATGCATTCTCGTTGGAAGAAACGGCACCAACTGCGCCCACACAAGAGGTTTACCCCACTCATACTTCGGTCTATTTGCCCCTTCATGCTTTGGGATTGGTTCGTCCCCTCGGATTTGACTAGGAGTCAGATCTGAATCCTTATTGAATACGAGCATATGCTGCTCAAGCGTAGAAAGCACCTTGATGGGGGAGATAGATTGCTTTGACTGGGTGCCTAGTTGTGGAATTGTAGATTTAGCTTTATTCGCCTGCTTCTTCTAGTTGTGCATCTTGAGTGCCTGTCGGTCATAGTCACTCAAAGGAGGTGCCTGGGCATTTATTCGTTTCTCCTCCTCCATTTTTTTCATGAAGCGATGAAATTTCACCCAGTCAATTGGTTTCTCAACAAGTGGCTTCTTCGCTTTGAATATTTGTCTATCAAGCTCAGCCCGCACTGAAGCATCTAGCTCCTCCTGAGTTTTCTCATAAGATAATTTTGGTTGAGTCTTCTTTTGCTTGGGCTTCGTCTGCTTCTTTGGAGGAGGGGCGGAGGATGATGCGTAGCTCGTCGTTTGGTACCCTTGCCCTTAACAGACTCATCATGCTGAGGGGGCGGACTCTCGCTTGGGTTTCGATCAACTAGAGGACTCATGCTTCCTGTTGGAGATGACGATAGCTGATGATCTTCGCCTTCAGGCACAGGGGGTGTAGATGAGGCATCAGGAAGAGGTGCTTCTGTTGAGGCTAGGGGTGCTTCCGTGACTGGTTCCGTAATCTTTATGTGAGCCTTGGCCCACAATACCCAACCGTGCATGGTATCTCCAAGCACCTCTTCCCCATCAGGTCCCGGTAACTCCAGTTCGAGGTCTTCCCAACCGGGGACCACTCGGTTGACGACACCTTTATGGTAAAATGATTTACTGAATTCCACGCCCATGAAAGTTTCCCCAGTTTCGGGACCTTAGCAACACCATAAGCCACCGGTAACATCTTGTTTCTGAGTTGAGCGTGAAGCTCACACGCTGACCTCACTGTGATGTCATCCACAGGGAACCGTTCGTGGCAGACCTCGGATGCTTTTGCTAAGGCTTGGGGTGCTTCTGGTGAGGCAACCACTGCTTTTGGTGAGGCTAGGGGTGCTTCTGCTTCCTTGACCGGTGCTTTCGTGTTTGCTGGTGCTGCATCCATTGAAGCGACACTACTTTTCCCCTTAGTAGATGGTGGGCTCATTTCATCTATAGGCCCTTGCTGAGATGATTGTTTTTTAAGAGCAAGGGCCACACGCTGGTCAGTGATGGCCTCCATTCTCGCCTCAGTCATTTCTACGTGCTCTTGCAATTGTCTGATTTTCCTATCTTGTTCGTCCTTGTCCCTTTTGTGCTTCTTATACGAGTCAATGTGCTCATGCCATGCGACTTTCCATGGAATCACACCTTTGCCTCGGCAACATCCACCATGTTCTTTAGTGCCTATTGCAGCAGAAAGCTCGTCCTTTTCTCGATCAGCTATGAATGTTCCTTCGGCAGCAGCCCTGATCAAATCAACAAGCCTTGCAGCTGTCTGTCTTAGTTGCTCCCCCGATATTAATGATCCATCTTCGGGATTGAGCATGCCACCATGTGCATAATAGTAATTCCGCGCTCGATCAGGCCACTCCAGAGTTACCGGTACGATTCCACCCTTCTTTGGGCCGCGTTTCCCACCTGGCTTCTTCTTGCTGCTCGATGCAGGCTCCTGGAAATTTAAGAACTATTAACTCATTTTCTATAATTAGTAGGTTCCTGGAAAATCATGACGAGGTACTGGTTTTTATTAATTATACCTCGGATGGTTCTCCATCATTACTTCCTTGAGCAATTGGTTACTCCCTCTCGTTGCCATCAGAAAACATGTTCAGGTAGCTGTCTGCCTCTCTGTGATCCTATTCTTGTTCATTCGGTGCATCATTCACAGTATTGCGAGCAATTAAATCCATGATCATTTGCTCCGCTTCTCGGTCCTCTTCTGTTCGCACCATTGTAACTAAAATAATGTAACAAAAAATAATATAAGGACAAACTATTCCAATGATGAGACTATTAATAAGAGGACAAAAAATAATATGAGGACAAAAAATAATAATGTGGCGGGGGAGTCGGGACCGTGGCGGGGAGTCGGGAGCGTGGCGGGGTGTCGGGACCGTGGCGGGGGAGTCGGGAGCATGGCGGGGGAGTCGGGACCATGGCAGGGGAGTCGGGACTGTGGCGGGGGGGGGGGGGTCGGGAGCGTGGCGGGAGCGAGCGAGTCGAGCGAGTCGGGAGCGAGTCGAGCCGAACGTGTGCAATTGAAATTTAAATAGCATTTACATCCACATTTAAATAACATTTACATCCACATATAAATAATATTTAAATCAACATCGAAATTGAATTCTAAATCAAATTCTAAATCAAATTCTAGATAACATTTACACCAAAATTCTAAATTCTAAATTCTAAATTCTATATTTCTAAATCTATAAATTCTAAATCTATATTTCTAAATCTATAAATTCTAAATCTATATTTCTAAATCTAAGATTCTAAATATAAATCTATATTTCTAAATAATATAAATTCTAAATCTATATTTAAATCTATATAAATTCTAAAAAATAAAAAAGGGGCTGACGTCAGCCACCACGGGGCTGACGTCAGCCCCCAATTTGCGCCAGCGGGCACGGCCCGGGCGCGGCGCGCGCGAGGCGCGGCCGGGGACCGCGTACCTAGAGGAGGGGCGGCGACGGCGGACGGCGCAGCGGCGACGGCGGACGGGGCGGGCGACGGCGAACGGCGGGGCAGGCGCGGCGGGGGCGCGCGGCGACGGCGGACGGCGGGGCGGGGACCGACGACGACGGTCGGGGGATGACTTGTGCGGCCGGGGGACAACGCGCGCCGTGGGGACCGACGACGACGGCCGGCGGGGACGACGACGTTCGACGGCGGCGCGGCGCAGCGGCCGCGCGACATCGGCGGGCGGGTCTCGTGGTGCGGGGAAGGGGGGACGGCGAACGGCGAGGGAGACGGCGAGGACGTCGGGACGCAGCGGACCGGCGGCCAGCGAGGGAGACGAGGGGCGGCGGGGCACCGACGAGGGAGACGAGGGGCGGCGGGGCACCGGCGCGGAGACGAGCAGGGGATCGGAGCGGGGAATTGGCTAAGTTTTGGGGAAGAAGGGGGCGCCGCCTTATACCTCCCCACATTAGTACTAGTGCTCAACTAGCAACGGTACTAATGTGGACATTAGTACCGGGGCTAGTTTAGGCCCGGTACTAATGTCCACATAAGTACCGATGCTAGTTGAGCACTGGTACTAATGTGGCTTTTCATTTCGCGCCAAATGGAGAAGCACATTAGTACCGGTGCTAGTTTAGCACCGGTACCACCACGTGAAAAATAGACATTGGTAACGGGCGCGGATGGCCATTGGTAACGGGCAAAACGACCATTACCGATCAAGCGTTACAAATAAGCCAAGAAAGGTAACGGTCGGATGCCCGTTACTGATGACACGTAATTGTAACGGGCGTCTAACAAAGACCGTTACCGAAACTAGTTACCGGTCACCTGAAATGTCTGTTTCTCTGGGCCCACATGGACCTTTGGTAACAGACACAGAAACGGAGCCCGTTACATGAACTCAATATCGAAGACGTTTGCTGTGGACACGCGTCTGCACGTAAGGAGACGCATTTTTTGTACGCGCGATTTCTCTGTCTGGACGACAGGAGACGCGTGCTCGGGACGCGCGTCTCGCCTGTCTCCATGAAAGGAGATGTGTGCTCTGGACGCGTGTCACCTCTGTCTCGACGACAGGAGACGCGTGCTCTGGAAGTGCGTCTCCTCTGTCTCGACGAAAGCATCAACTTCTAGGGCCCACCGGTCAGTATTAGTAATAGGCCTTTATGCGGCCTGTTACAGTGTTGTCATACTTGTAACGAGCGTTCCAAGTGAAGCCCGTTACTCACGGATCTGTTTTTGTAACGTGCCTTACTTAACACCCGTGACCGATACGTTGGGCACCTACAATAACCTGCCCGTTTTCTGGCTGCATCCCGGAACCAGCCAGGATTTGGCAGCCACCACAGCAATGCAAGGAGACATCACAAACACATTCTCATCACATATATACACAAGCAAGATCACATATATATACACAATAATGCGAGATCACATCAAGTTCCTCATCAGATCGACATGCATGCTAAAGTTTCAAGTTCGTCATTGGTGGTTTGTTTGGATGGAGTCCTGAGAAAACTGCCTAAACCAGGCAACATCTGACCCCAGCCAAGCAGGTTTCTCAGGCAGTACTAAACTAGCCTGAATGCAGCAAGTTTCAAGTTTGTCAGGCAGTACAATGAACTCACGGTGCACCATTATAGAGGTTACCATTTCGGTTGAGGATCTTCTTAACAATGTACTCGCACAGCATCTCCCGGACCGGCTTTAGATCTTCTGTAGAAACATTTAGGGTAGGTTTCAAATCCTGCAAAATAAAATAATTATGAGAATACAAGTACAAATCAGTTTCTAAAATCAAATGGAGAATATGAGCAGAGACAAGGGTGAGAGCATTATCTACTTACATCAGCCTTCTTGATGTGAGGTATGTCTTCGAGTAGTTTGAACATATTGAATGCCACATGGAATCCATGCAGAAAGGACCCCGATGGCTACTGAGCACACTACGCATCGAGGTACCAAAATGACAAGTTAATGCAGTACCAAATTGGTATGAAGGGACCATAAAAAAAACCTCGGTCTTACAGTGGTATTTGGCTTGTGCTTGAATGTCTGATTGGATTTTAGCTTTGTCTTCTTTCCTTTCATCCCTTCGTCCTTTGGGCATATATTTTCAGAGGCCCTGCATGATCAACAATACCGATTAGAAACACTAAGAGATTGAATTTTGTAAACAAAACCTACAAGGTACGGACCAAGTCACAAGCGCTCGGAGGTCTTCGAACTTTCGCGCGGGATGATGTTTAGCAGAATCTAGATACCAAACCTCTTTGAACTGCGTACAGATGATCAGTGTTACACAGTGGCCACCGGTGTCGAAGGCACCCACCACGTAGTCATTCGTCATTGCATTTCTCAATGCTTGTATTACAAGGTTAGACTCCTTATCAATCTTTGTGGTCGTGAGAACCTGTGGATCCAAAAACCCAACACTGATCTTCATCTCTGCTGCCTTGTCCATCATTTTCCTACAAAAAATTCAAATGTTAGCATGCATGAACTTTGTGGTCAAAATTAAAGAAATATCTATTTTGGTTTTAAGGCCCTTACAATGTCCACAACCTCAAGAAGGTCTAATCAAGAGCAACCAGGGTTATAAGGTCATACACGTGACTGAATGCAATGTTTAACATTAAATCACCAGCACCATGAAAGGAGTCTTCGGGTAACTTTGCTGGAAAACTAAGTTTATCCTTACTGTGTTCCATGGCGTAAGCATGCAACCTGGCACAATTCGGTCCAGCAGCCTGTAAGTCCGCTTCTGACAACATAGGCACAACAGGCTTGTATTTTGGATCCCGTTTTGTCCAAAAACAGTTAAGAAGCTCATCTCTATGCAGAGGTTTCCTAGCCCCCTTCTTCTGCGGTGGCTGCTGCTCAGGCGGAGATTGCCTGTCCTCTGCCTGTCGCTGCTACTGCTTAGGTGTAGATTGCCTGTCCTCCTCCTGTTGCAGAGGTTGCTGTTGCTGCTGCTGCTTAGGTGGAGATTGTCTGGGTTCCTCCTGCTGTTGTCGATGCTCCAGCTGCGTAGTTTTGCTGATCTGCTGCTGCTTCTTAGGCGGAGATTGCCTATCCTCCTCCTGCTGTTGTCGATGCTCCTGCTGCGTAGTTTTGCTGATCTGCTGCTGCTACTGAGCTTTCTCTTGCTGACGCTGAGCTGCAGTACCTCCATCTGATGCTGTAGCCCTGCTACCTGATGTGGGAGCAGGGTTGGTATTTCTCGTAATGGGTGGTACATGGATCCTGTTCTTTGACCATTGGATCCTTAGACAGAGAGCCTCAGCTACGGTTGTTACTTCATCCCCCCAATTGGTACAGGCAGAGGGTAGTGACCCGTATTGCCCCACACATAACTAGGTTGCACCACAGCATACCCATTCTGCACCGGTACTGTATGGAGAGTCTTTTGCAATGGAAAGACAGTGGCTAGTGCGAGCTCCACTTTATTCCCGGAGCCATCCAAAAGGCTGCACTTGGTTGGCTCTGTCAGCTTATCTATTGTGTCCAGCATAGGTGATCGACTATCAATGTGTTGTTGACTACCTTCGTCCTCGCTGACATACCAATGGTCTTCCTCTCTGCCACGTGCTTCTTCTTCCTCACTACCATGCGCATCTTCTTCCTCGAGGCCATGCACATCTTCTTCCTCGCTGCTACTGACAGGTGGTGATTAGGGAGGATGAAGTACATTTTCCGGTATATGGACAGTGCCTGATTCTGCTAGCATGGAGACAATTCTGGTGACTACTTCACCAATTAGCTCTTCCATCTATGGTACAGCCTTCTTGTTCCTCTTCTTCCTGTACATTCTAGCAAACTCTTCACCAAACCCTTTACCCCAGTCAAGTGAACTAGACACGCCTCGGACCCGACCTTGATGCTCTAGAGTCTCAAGTGCTGCGGTGAGGATATCATTCTCCCTAACCCCATAGAAAGAACCATCGCTAGCCTGAGCTGCAAGTGTTTTCACCCTAGTTGCTACCCTCACCACCGCAGGGTTACTGAATGTTATGTCCCCGCTTCCTTCACTAGTGGTCTTCCTCTTCCCTACCCTTGCCCGTAGATAAGGCCTCGAACGTCCAGGAAATTGGTCCCAAGGGTTCTGTTTTCCTTCTTCAGCTAGCTTTGCATCCTCCTCCTCCCACTCTTTCCTTTTACGAACATAACCTTTTCTGCCCGTCCTGTGTGGCTTATCATGCAATGCTCTCTTTTCTTTCATCCCCTGGCTCAATCACTGAAATGTAGGAGAATTGGTTTCCTGCACAAACATGATCCAATCTTCTGGCTGCAAAAAGGCATACTTCACAAAGGGAGTCTCCTCTTGGCTCACATATTTTTTTCTTAAATGGGTCTTGAACTGCCGTTGCAAGGTTACAATCTCTGACATAGCTGCCTTAACTACCTTCTTGCGAACAGATTCAGCCAGATTAGCTGGGTAATCTAGCATTTCCTCTAAAACTGTGAACAGCTCTTCCTTCTCAATTAGTGAGAGATCTTCAACTGTCTTGTTGATTGACACCCTCTCTCGAGCAATGAGGCCACAGACCAATACAAATCTATCCCTCGCAGCATCTAGGGTAGGCCAATAATTGTTATCAAGTCCAGTTACGGTCAACTTGTCTTCTGGCAATGTGGTTTGTGTCCTTGACCCGCGGGATCGAGTACTACTCACGGCAGTATGTGCTGAGTGACCCTGTGAAGAAGGATCACCGTTGATAGGCTGTGAACAAGGTTCACCGTCGATGGGCTGTGATGGTGCACTGGAGGTAGAGGAGTTTGGTGTTGTGGGAGACTACATAGATGATATGTCAGGTTGTCAGTAGAGCAACATAAGCTAGACTGAAAACCTAAACATAATAAGATAAATTCTTATTCTCTGACAGGCAAAATAGTTGATATTAGCAAATAGGTTGGGGATAGGTGCTAACCATTTTGACAGGGTGAAGCAATATGCTTATATATCAAAGCAGAGACTAAATTCCTTCAACTGCTTCCTTGTCCAACTTCAGCAACAATGAATTGTGCGTTCCATGTGTACATGCAACAAGAGGACAAAATAATTAGAATTAAAGTATGCTAACAGGTCCAAAGTATAACTGTCAATCTGGTACATTCGAAGCATAATAGAATTTCAACAGTTCATATAAGTTCATCTGTTAGCAACAATTTATTCAAATAGACTTGGAGCAACAAAATTCATCCGTCAAATCCACATCCAATCAATTAAAAATAAACTATTAAGGCATGTTGTACTAATGCAGGTAATTCCAGGAGAATAATCCATTGTGAACAACCGTAAAGTAGCATGTCTCCCTAATCCACCTTGACAGGAATAGCAGATTGGGTGGCCGAGCAGAGAGAGGGCGTTGGGGGTTCAAGCAGCACTAACCTCTGTCGCGAATGAAGTAGTTGTTCTCGTGGTGGTCGGAGAGGCCCGATCCGCGTCGCCTCGTTGCTTGAGGTGGCCAGCTCGTCGTCGTGGCCGGGGATGCTGGATCCGCGTCACCGTCTCTAGGTTGGCCGGGACGCCGTCCGCACACCAGTAACCGCGTCCTCGTCACCGTCATCACGGCTAGAGCCGCGTCGCCGACGTCACGCCGGGAACGGTGGGGCTGGAGAAGAGCAGGGCTACGGCGGGGAGAGCGGCGGCGGCGGTCTAGGGCTGGAGAAGGAGCAGGGCGGCGGCGGGGAGAGTGCGGACGTGGTGGATCTGTCTGAATTAGACTCCCGAGTATATGTCCCCTGCGCGCGCGTTACTATGTTCACGGAAATTACTGGCTGCCCTTGAACGGCTCTCTGGTGGCATTGGAATTCCATGGGTATTATAGTCAATATAGGTGGGAATTTTTGAACAGTGTGCGCAAGGTTTGCCTGCTGACGCTGACAATGGATAGTCATCACCGACGCTGGTTAGTAAATCCGCGTCGCCTTCGTTGGCAGGTATCTTCTTTATATAGGCTGCTGATACTGACGCGTGGGACCGACACTATTTTTTAGAAATGAAACTCGCATCCATCAAATATTAGAGCCGGTAAAACAGCATCTAAAAATTCATTAAAAATAACATCAATTCATATTTGGACATTTAGTATTTTAATAAAATATCAACAGTCACACTTGTGTACCCAACATTCTTATAATTCGAATATACATATCATGCTTGTGATATAATAATTCTAATAACATCTTAGTTTGCTCCAAAAAATTCTACAAATTGACGTGGCAACATAAATTGGGTACCTAAACTTGTCATAAAAAATTCAAATGGTTTTGATAAAGGAAGAATATACTTGTGTACAAATGGCTACATCCCTCACATAGTTTCTTAGAATGTTGCTTGAACATTGAAGTTTGCCACACTTTGCAACATGTTCGATCTCGTACGCATTTGAAATTTTTACACAAGCTTGTGTTCACCTTAAGATTACGAAATGTAAAGTTTCATTACTAATGGTTGTGGAAAACAAATATTATTTCTATGTTGTACTTACAAAGAACAAGATAAAGGCATATAAACATTATTCACGAAACGGAATATACACTAAACAATGAAATTAATGAAAAGATGGAGATTTTAGAAAAAAAATAGGAAAAAATCATCAAATTTGGACTAAGTACGACAGAGAAATACATGTTACAAAATTTGACTGCAGATTAAAAGGATAAATGAGAAATGTTCTTCATTCCAATAGAACAGAGGGGGTGGTTAACCCGCGTCTCATTTGCCCCTCCAATCCTCGTCTCCTACGCCCACCCAATAGAACAGAGGAGGAAGCAGACTACCAGAGGCCACCGCCGCCGCCGCCGTGCCCGCTTTGACATCCAAGAGGGCACCCTAGGCCTCTAATGCGGCAAATGAGACCACCGCAACTTTCGATTTGACTCAAAAACGTGACAAATCAAATCTTGTGGATGCGACACAGAATATGTAATAATTTACTGTCACACCCTGAAATTTCCAATTTCAGGATGTGAATAGAAAGACTAATTAAAACAAAGATTTCTATCAATTTTAAAATTTTCCCAACATTTATTTTCTTTTCAGGAAATATAGAATAAGAAAAAAAAGTCTTTGTTTGAATTTCCAAATTAAATAAAATGTTTATGTGAGTGTTGCATTCATGCCGACGCATCTTGGTATTTATGAGTGCAAAAGGTTTTTAAATACGTTTAGGTGCTGACCAAACCTTTCCGAGAATTTTCCAGAATTTTCTGGGATTTATTCTCGTTTTCTCCGAGCTATTTCTATTTATTAGAAGGCTCTAAAATCTTTTTCATGAGCTCCAAATATTTTATTTGGGTTGTTCATGTCTCAAACTATCTCCGGGAATTTTCCTAGAATTTTTGGATTTTTTAGAATATTTTTCGTGGCTTTTATGAATTATCTAGCTATTTCTAGATTTTTCTTTTCACGAAAATAATTTCTGAAAATAAAAAGAAATTCCTTTTCTTTTCTTTTTCCTTTCTTCATTTTCGGCCTATCAAGTCTTGCAGCCCATCCTTCGAAGTCTGTTACCAGCCATTCAACTCATTGGCTCCGTCCACTTGTGTTTCAGCCCATCTTGACCTATCAGCCCGGCAGTCAAGTCCGTTCCAGCCCCTCTACTCTTTTTCTTGGTGCAGCCCGGCACCCTCTTCTTGCGGCCCAGTTTCCGTTTCAACCCAACCCGACCCGTCTCCACCCGACCCAGTCCCGGCCCGCGCAAAACCCATCCGGGCCCGGCAGCGGTTCGTTCTGGCCGCAGCCAGGACTCCGCCGGAGTCCGGCGCCTCCCCGCCACTGCACGGCCTCTCCGGCACGCGCGCCATAAAGCCGCCGCCCACGGTCCCTGTCTCCGCCTGCCCTTTGCTTCGCCGGCCGCGCCGCACCTTGCTCTGCTGCGCCGCCGCATACCAAGCACCCGAGCGCCGCCGGCCGTCGCCCGATTCGCCGGCATGGGACTCTTCCGGAGCAAGCCGCCACCACCTCGGGAACCGCGACGACGAGCTGCACCCGAGGAGCTCCTTCCCGTCGCCGGAGGTCCACCGGAACAACGCCGCCGCTTGAGACCGCCGCCGGCCGCCACTGCGTCCCGGAGTCCGGCCGCCTCCGTCGCCGTCCGTCCGAGGTGAGGAGCTCCACGTGATCCCCATCATCTCCTCCTCCTTTCCCCTACCTCGGCCGAGCCACACGTCGCGCCAATCGCCGGCGCCGCCGTCGGCCAGAGCCGGCGGGATCCCCCTGTCCGCTGCGATCCAAAGGAGGAAGAAGAAGACATGGCTGATTTGCGCATGACCCCTTGGGTGTAATTCCTAGCGTAAATCTTGTGCCTTGCATCTTTTCCTGATGACCCCCTGGACAAATCCCACCCCTGCACTTAAATCCAACCAAGCCCCTTTTGCAGATCTGACCCTGGAGTTTTTCAATTTCACGAGCACTATTCAATGTGTCTTGCAAATCTCACCAGTTAGCCCCTGAAATCTTTAGCAATCATATCTAGGTCCTTCCATCTTGTTTGGTTCATAAAATCTTCGTTTTAGCTCCTTTTTCATCCGTTCAAGTTGCGTTAGGTTCATAATGACATGATGTACACGTTAGTGGTGAGTTTTCATCATGTTTGTTTTCTGAAAATTAATTTAATATTAATTTTGCTTAAAGCTTAGTTATGCACACATTTTTCTAAATAAAAGCAATATAGTGTCATACACCGTTTTTCATAACTAATATTAATTTGATTAATTATTATTTCATGTGCTTTTATAAATAAAATCTAATTAGATCTTTTACCTGGTTTTTCATAAACCAAATGTTAATTTGCTTAATGATTAATTAAATTTTTCTAATTAAAAGTTGATTAGGCTTTTACACCGGCTTTTACAATAAATATTAATTTGATTAATGCCAATGCCATAATGTTTTTAATAATAATATGATCTACTCGAATCATAAAGTTGTGTTTAGATGATTCATATAGTTTAGCTTTTCTAAATTAAATGTTTAATAATTGGTATAATTTATATATGAATCTTTATAAATAAAATTTGACTAGTTCTTTACACCGGTTTTGCAAATAAAATATAATATTGCATTAATTTCAACTTAGGGTGTTTTCTTTATGAAATATCCTTTACATATTTTTGCTATTTAAAATAAACCTAAGCTTGTAGTCTTTCATGTTCACATATGCAAATCAATCGGTAGACGTGCTTTATCAAAGCTCTGTCTCAGTGTGACTCCGTCATAGAGCTAATCTTCTTTCAAGCTCCAGATCTTTTGACCCTAGTTCTTGCTCAAGCCCAGTGTTCTTCATAAAGCTAACCAAGCCTTTCCTTATCTCAGCACGGTCTGTGTGCTTCAGTGATCCCTAACATCGAGCCTATCCTTTAGTGCGTTCTTTTAAAGCTTCTCTTTTGATTGGTGCTTTGTTCTTAGTATGCTTGTTTGTTTGCTTTGTATGCTTGTGCCCGATGATTGATGCGAGTAGAGTGAACGTGGTTCGAGAGTTTTGGAAGAGCAAGAAGTGAAGACATTCTGAGCAACAACATCACTCTGGTTGAAGGCAAGTGTGTCCTTGTTCTTTTGTCCCAATAATGTGTTTAATCACCATTGCATATGCTTGCATTAATATTGATGGGTCCTATTAAGGTTCATCCTAGTCTTTATTACCCTTATTCCTTGTCAAACTGGGTTTACCTTTCTGTTGGGTAGCTCTGCTTAGCTGCTATACTTTGGGTTATGGTGGTTCTAATGAACAACAATAATGATGAACATGCTTTACTTTTATGATATATATCTCTAGTTAATACAAGATCACAATGTTTAATCGGAACATGGAGCGACCACCCAGGAAAACAGTACAACCACAAGACATATGGCTCTGTCTTGGCTGATTAATTAGAAACCTTGATGTTGGGGTGGCCTTACCTGATAAGGGCAAGGGGGAGCGCCAGTGGGGTATAGACTCGCTCTAGTGGGGAGTGGGCTTGGCTAAGACACGGCGCCTATTAGGGGACTTTATACTCTGCAACGACTCGGAACCTTCGCGGGTTGCTTCGCATTGGGGAATCTTTGTAAAGGCCTCGTAGTGAATCCCTAGCCACTCACCAAAGGAAGTGTTTAAGGGCTTTGCAAACCCGGGCGACATGGGAAACACGACTTGTGGTGAAAGTGTACAACCTCTGCAGATTGTAAAACTATTCGATTAGCCGTGCTCACGGTCAAGAGCGGGCTGGACTCTCACATGATAATTGAACTTGAAGATGGACTTAAATCGTGGTTATGGTTATGTTAGCCATATGCTTATGGCGTCTCTTTATGATAATTGTGGGTTGGTATATACTTATACTGTACTAGTAATCAGGTGCTAATAAAATTTGACCAATTAAAAGTGCTTAATGCAGTCAACCTGTCAGCCTTTCCTTGATAAGCCTTTGCATTCATACTTTCCCCACACTTGCTGAGTACGACAAGTGCTCACCCTTGCTATAAACAATGTTGCTCAGAAATAGGAAGTTGCTATGAAGTCGTTGTGAAGATGTTGCTGGTGCTAGGCGTACGCAGCCCCCAGTCGTCTGCCTGTGAAGTTTGGTGCCTTCGTTTCTAGGATAAAGCGTAAATCTCTGATAATCTTTATTTTTCATACGTGATATTGTTTCTGTTATTCACTTATGTCAACTGTATGCATGAAACTTGATCCTGGCATGCATATAGGTTAGCACTTGGTTTTCTTTGGAAAAACAGGTGTGACATTTACATTCAAGATACATAATTTTTATTGATGCTTCCGCCTACATCCCGATGTTCATCCTGCTGACAGCGTACTCCATCACGACGCTGAATCCACGCGTCCAGAGGTCGAACTCATGACGGATGCGACACTCGGCGCTGCAGTAGTGGATGATCCCTGGGGTCTCTGGCCCGTAGCGCCCACATCCCGCTGCCAAAATGCAGACGTGGGGATTCTGGACGGGCAGCAACGAAATGTCATCATCGCCGTCACGAAGCCAGTACCACCACGCAATGTTCTGGAGATCCCGACGGACGAGGTAGCGCAGCCGGTGTAAATTGTGCTTCTTCCACCGCTTGTCAGGGGGCGACGGCCTGTCGCTGATTTCGTGGAGCAGTGCCATCGCTTTAGGGTCCGCAAGGTTGCGACGGTACTTCAGCATCGCTAAGAAGTTCTTCGCACCGGCGTCTTTGGCAGCGGCCTTTCCGACGAGCTCCAGACCCCCATCGGGATTCCGCCACCTCATCAACCTTTCCATCCCCTCGAAGCATAATGCCTCCGGATGTTTGGCGAGGCGGAAGTGCTCCTCCAACAAGGACCTGATGTAGCGATTCTTGCACTCTTGACGAAGCTCACGCAACGACACCCGCAGGAGTACCTCATCCGAGTCGCAGGTGCGTCGGAAGGTGCCGCAGACCCGATTACATAGGATCAGGAAACGAATGACGGGCTCACCCTTGATGCAGCGGAGGATGATCTGGGTGACCAGTTCATTTGGCAGCAGTCCATGAAGCACACCGCGGCCATGAAGGAGAAGGGGAAGGAAATGGAAAGGCGACGGGATCTGGAAATTGAAAGGCGACGGGGTTTGGAAATTGAAATGCGACGCGGCCATTAATAAAAACCCGTTACTAATAATATGGAACTTGAAATGCGACACGGTTTGGCTGCTGACGCGTGGGCCCGACAACTGCCCCAACCCCTGCTCCTTCCCGCGAAATTGAAATGCAACGTGTGTTTTTGGACGGTTTTGCTCCCAAAAAAGGGTTCCCGAGGCGTAGGGGGACGTGGGGCGTGGGGAGGAAGGCACCCTGATGGTTCACGTCTTGTCATCATAAATCCCCAACTGCTGGTTGCTCCATAATCATATTCTTTCTTTCACTTCATCTTCTTCCCCCTCGCCATCAAAAAACCACAAACTCCGGTCAATGAGAGATCACACCAACAAGGAGCGAGAAGAACATAGCGTCGAGTGACCCGTCGGCGAAGCGGGGAGGAAGAGAGGATGACGACGACAAAAGCCGCCGTCGGAGGAAGTTGACCATCAAGGAGAAGGGGAAGGAGCCGACAGCACCCAAGGAGAAGAAGGAGAAGAATTCGGAGGCCGCTGACATCAGCTTCGCCGTCGAACTGCTCCAGGGCGCGTTCATGAAGCTCCGAGATGTTGGCGCAGCGTTCAAGATTGAGACGCCTGACGATTACAAGGATCGCAGCGTCAAGGGTCTCGCCTTCAGGATCCACGTGTTGGCTGAAAAGCTTGAGAAGCTCCCCGTCGTCCAGCGGTCTCTCCTCGGCGACGACGGCGACGACGACGGCTCCGACGGCGGGACTCCGACAGCGGTGACCGACTAATTGATCCACTCCTGTACCATTAATAATGTGTTTATGATTATTGTATGTTCGTCAGTTTGTTCGTCAGGTTGTTGGACTGCTTAGTTTGTCGATCATGAACTGCTTAGTTTGTTTGTCGATCATGAACTGGTTAGTTTGGTTGTTGGATTTTGTATACATGTCACATGAACTTGATCTAAGAGACGTGGGCAGATCCATCAGCGTTGCCTACAATATCTGTTCCTCCTGTGATGAACTCGATCTTGGAGACAATGGATAGTCATCGCTGATGCTGGTTAGTAAACTCGCGTCGCCTTCGTTGGCAAGTAGGTCCGGGCGGTTATCTTCTTTATATAGGCTGCTGACACTGACGCGTAGGCCCGACACTATTTTTTAAACTGAAACTCGCATCCATCAAATATTAGAGCCGGTAAAACAACACCTAAAAATTCATTAAAAATAACATCAATTCATATTTGGACATTTAGTATTTTAATAAAATATCAGCAGTCACACTTGTATATCTAACTTTCTTATAATTCGAATATACATCTCATGCTTGTGATATAATAATTCTAATAACATCTTAGTTTGCTCAAAAAATTCTACAAATTTACGTTGAAACATAATTTGGGTACCTAAACTTGTCATAAAAAATTCAAATGATTTCGATAAAGGAAGAATATACTTGTGTACAAATGGTACATCTCTCACATAGTTTCCTAGAATGTTGCTTGAACATTGAAGTTTTCCACACTTTACAACATGTTCGATCTCGTATGCATTTGAAATTTTAACACAAGCATGTGTTCACCTTAAGATCACGAAATGTAAAGTTTCATTACTAATGGTTGTGAAAAACAAATATTATTTCTATGTCGGACTTACAAAGAACAAGATAAGGCATATAAACATTATTCACGAAACGGAATATACACTAAACAATGAAATTAATGAAAAGATGGGGATTTTAGAAAAAACTAGGAAAAAATTATCAATTTTGGACTAAGCACGACGAAGAAATACATGTTACAAAATTTGACTGCAGATTAAAAGGAGAAATAAGAACTGTTGTTCGTTCCAATAGAACTGGACCCCACCCTAATTAGAGACGCGGGATGGTTAATCCTCGTCTCATTTTCGCACACAAACTGTTCTTCATTCCAATAGAACAGAGAAGGAAGCAGAGGGCGCTGCAACCTTGGATTTGACTCAAAAATGTGAGAAATCAAATCTTGTCTATCAATAACCGATTGGACGATACTTTACACGATAGAAGAAGACATTACATTCGTAACGAAGCCTACATTCATCACTAGAGAAATACATGCAAAACCCCCTCCGGCTCGGCGCCGTACCGCAGAATGCTTTTCCTGCGCAATGTTGAATGTTGCCTCGCGCCACCGCCGTTGGCAGTGTCGGCCGGCGGAGGCCACGGCGGAGGGCGACACTCCTAATTTGCCCAGCCAGATTGACCCCACGATGCCGGAAATCTAGAGATTGCACATTATTGATCAAATGCGGACGCCATTGCCCTTGCTCCACGCCCTCAACCTGTTTCATGTACACAATTGCAGTGGCGTCGGTGTCGGTCCCGCTGTTGGCTCTGTAGAGGAAGACGGCGGCCACATAGGCCGCCCCTCCGTGCCCGTCCTTGGTAGCGCGGTGGAGCTCGTCGAGGGGAGGCTGAGGGCTACGGTTCCTGCCGAAGATGTCGTCCATCCCGGTGAGGAAGCAGGCCACCGGGTTGCTGGCTACAGCTAGGCTACGAAGGAAGACGTCGTAGCCGACGGGGTCGTTGTTCTGCATCTGCTCGACTGGAACCCGATCCAGTGCCAGGCAGCTACTGACGTCTCTCTCGCGGTAGGGGCGGAGCATGTCCTTGCAGGTTGCCCGTACGCTGCAGAGGTCCTCCATAGGCCGATTCGATGTCGCACCGACTCGGCCAACGATGATCGCTAGCACCTCCGCCGGGAGTTCCGCGAGCGACCGCGGGTGCTCCCTCGAGGCCATGAGTGTCGGTGTGGAAGGGAAGTCGCTTGGCGTGGAGCGGAGGAGGCACAACGGAGGGGCACGGCAGAGGGGCACGACGAGGAGTGTAGGCAGTTGTGGTTTTCTCGCGGGTAGATGAAGGGGCTGTGGTGGTTTCGCGTGTAGAAGAAGGGGTTGGGGCAACAATTATTTATTTTGGAGAGAAGATACAGGAGACGCGTCTCCGATGAGTGGATACTACTAATTGCACATCTCGCTTATCGAGGAGTCAAACTCTTTGAAGTTTGACGAAATGTAGACAAAATAATATCAATACTCTCAAATAAGTGGTACTACTAATTGCACATCTCGCTTATAGGCATCTTAGGCAGTGTCTTAGGCATCTTAGGCAGTATCTTAGGCAGAATATATAGGCATCTTAGGCAGTATCTTAGGCATCATATATTACAGAAAGGAGATTTATTCAAATTCCACCAATACACATCCTATATATATTACAAAAAGGATTCCATTTCCAGCAATAGACATCCCTGCATTTTACAAAAAGGATCGGATTCAGCAGAAATCAATCTTGCTTCTTTTTCTTCTTTGATTTTTGTATATGGATCTTTTCACGATGGTCGCTTCGCAAGTATGGTGTTTTGTCAGCTCCCAAGACTCGGGGCATGTATGAAGTGTGAAAGGATGGAATTTCGTCAAACTGGTTGTATTCCTCCTCCTCAACAACATTTTCAACCCCAACAATCCTTTTTTTTTCAGGCAAAACCACACTCCAGTTATTCTTTGCAAGGTCAAGTACATAGAACACTCGCTCAACATCCTTGGCGAAGACAAACGGTTCGGTTTTGTAACCAAAGACCCGGAGATCAACATTAACATAACCAAATTTGTTCTTGATCATAGCTCTCTTCGCATTGGTGACCCATCTACACCGAAACAAGGCTACGTTGAATCCTACATAATCAAGCTCCCAAAATTCCTCTATTTGACCATAATTTGTGGCTGTGTTCTTCTTATTGTCGACGGCCCGTACACGCACACCACTGTTTTGATAGACGCTCTTGGCATCCTAGGCCATGGTGTAGAACGTGTATCCATTGATATCCATTGCTTGATATGTTGTAACAATGAATAATGGCCCTGCTGCTAGTTTTCTTAGATCGTCGGTTATAGCAGCGCTGCCACTCTGCTGGACATAATCTCGGAGCCACCTGTTGAAGCATTGCATGTGTCTCTTTGCAACCCAATCCTCAGTACAGCTAGGGTTTTGTTCACGTAATTGTTGCTTGTTTTCATTGCCAAATGGTGTAACCTCTATGCTCTGTTCTATCACGGTGAAATGAGCCTTCCTGAAGTCCTCTGGGTGCTGAGTGATTGACTTTTTCCCCAGGGTCCCAACACTTGAAAGCCTACCTTCATGCCGTGAATGAGGCACACCAATGGAGTTTTGGGGGTCCATATAACCCATGGCCCACTCCACTGCTTCGATGGTCTCATAGCCACGAACAATGGCTCCCTCCGGAAATGACCTGTTATGTACCGATGATTTGAGGAATCCAAAGTACCTCTCATATGGAAACATCTGATGAAGGTAAGATGGGCCAAGGTACCAGATCTCCCTCGCGAGGTGTGTTGTTACATGCAGCATGAGATCAAAGAATGATGGTGGGAAGGTAGCTTCAAGCAGGCATAGGGTCTCGAAATGCCTCCTCTCTAAGTCCAATAGTTTTTCCTCATCAATCACCTTATGTTTTATTTCATTGAACAATAAACACAAACTCATGACCGCATCGCGAACCAGTTCTGTCTTGATACCTCTTAGTGCAACAGGAAGAATAGATGTCATCAACACATGGCAATCATGAGATTTCATCAAGTTGAAATTCATTTTCATGTCCTTCACCGACACTAGCCTCTTGAAGTTCGATGAGTAGCCTGAAGGTACTTTCAAACCATGCAAAAACTCACAAAAATCTTTTCTCTCTGCCTTTGACAAGGTGGTTGCAGCAACGGGACGGTCCATCCTCGTGTCTGTTTCCTCTGCATAGAGCTCCGGCCTAATGCCCATTTCTTTAAGATCCTCCCTTGCATTTTTATGATCTTTTCCTTTCGACTTCTGTTGTAGCAATGTTCCCAAAGTAGCTTCACACACATTCTTCTTGACGTGCATGTTGTCAATCGAATGATGCACATCCAAAAGCGGCCAATACTCTAGCTCCAATAGAATTGATTTCTTGTTCCACATTCCTCGCCCATCTTCTTCTTCTTCACCATCTCGCTTCTTTCTTTTGCGAAGTTTCTTTTCAGACAATTTGGGTAACTCCTCGATAGTTTCGACGTCCTTGACTTGCAAGTGGAGTAGATCTCCAGTCACATGCATTGGCGCCTGTCGATTCTCCTTTTCCCCATTAAACTGATAATCCATGTCCCGGTAGGCATGTTTCTTGCTGAGGAAACGACGGTGCCCCATAAATGAGAATTTCTTTGAATTTCTTAGCCACACTGCACAAGTTTCTTCCAAGCAGTATGGGCAAGCTGCACCTTTCCTTTTACTCTAGCCAGAAAGGTTGCGATGAGCCGGGTTGTCGTTGATGGTGGTGAACAACATGGTGTGCAATGTGAACTCCTCACGGACGAACTCATCCCAAACCTCCTTCACACCAGGCTTCCAAAGTATCTTCAAGTCATCAACTAGTGGCCTCAAGTAGACATCAATACGGTCGCCAGGTTGCTTTGGCCCGGAGACCAATATTGTCAGCATCATGTATTTCTGTTTCTTGCATAGCCAGGGTGGAAGGTTGTACATTGATAGCATGACAGGCCAGGTGCTATGTGTTGAGCTCTGGTTACCGAATGGGTTCATGCCATCTGTGCTCATAGCAAACCGAATGTTCCTGCTTTCACCAGCAAATTCCTTAAAGTGGGAATCAATGTTTTGCCATTGTTGGCCATCTGCGGGGTGCTTAATCTTGCCAACTTCCTTCGTTCGTGTCTTATGCCAACGCAAGAGTTGGGCCTCCTTTCGTGTGGCGAACCATCTTCTCAACCGAGGAATGATGCAAAAATACCATGCTACCCTCACAGGAGCCCCTTTAACCTTCTTCTTCTTCTTCTTGCCTGTGATCTCCACGGGCTCATTCTCGTCATCATCAGCATTGTTATCATCACCACCATCTTTTTTCCTCTTGTACCGATCGAACCCACACTTGTGGCACTTGTCAAGGTCTGCATAATCTCCACGGAATAATACACAACTGTTCTTGCAAGCATGAATTTTTTCAACCTCTATTCCCAGAGGACAAATTATCTTCTTTGCCTCATAGACAGACTCGGCTATTTGGTTTCCCTCGGGTAGCATGTCCTTAAGGAGATCCAATAGTTGTTTGAAACTTTTGTTGCTCCAACCATGATCTGCCTTAAGCTGCAGAAGTTTTAGATCACCAGAAAGGCGAGAGTACTTCTTGCAACTAGGATAGAGGGATTTCTTTGAATCTTCAATGAACTGCTTCAGCCTCGCTAATTCAGAAGCTGTATACACTCCTTGAAACTCAACATCCCGCAACATTTGATCAACATTATACACACGTTGCAACAACTCACCATCATTGCAGCCCGTAACTTCTTGATCAGTGATATCCTCAGGCCTCATCACAATTGGTGGGAATGGTTCATTTTCCTCATCAAAAACTTCACCTTCATCAAGCTCTTCATCATGGCATAGCGCTGGCCCTTCATTATTAAGGCCTATAGTATGGTGTCGCACTTCACCTTCATTTAGGCATCCTTCTTCAACTTCATTAAGCCCTTCCTCACCATGTTTATTCCAACATGTGTAATTTTCTTTGAAACCACGTGTGATCAAATGATGAAAAATGTTATCCTGTTGTCCGAACTTCTTCTGGTTGAGACAATCTACACAGGGGCAAAGCATTGCCTGAACACCACGATTTCTCATATCCGCCTCTGCTTGATCTAGAAAACCATTGACCCCCATTAAGAAACTGGCCCAATCTCGGGACTTACTACTGTACATCCAAGCCCGAGCAGCAGCAGCCATCTGCAATTTTCATACATCAAATAAGCATAATGCATCACCAAAACCGTTGAGTAAGAGGATTAGAATAGCGAAGTTCAATAAAAGGGGGCAATTTCCACCTTGATGAGGACTGTCTACGAGGCGAGCGCTTCTGAGGAGGAGGACGAGGCGTCGCGGCAACAGTGACAGCGCGGAGGACGGCGACGGCGCGGAGGACAGCGCCGAGCCCGAGGAGGAGGATAAGCTGCTGCTTTGGAGGACATACGGCGCGGAGGGACGCCGCGCCGCGGTCGACGTCCGCCGGCACCTTTCGCTGTCGCGCACGCGGCCGGCCGGCCTGCTGCAGCGCTGGCTTTCTGAGGAGAGAGAGCGCGCGCGCAGTGAGTGGGGCCTTCAGAGAGCGCGCGAAAATGCTGCTGCAGCAACGGCGGGGAGAGAGCGAGTGGGACCCTCAGAGGAGAGAGAGCGAGTGTAGTTGTCGGAGATAGCAGAGTGGTCGGAACGCAAAGACAACGATGCGTAATAACAACACACGTCTCTATTGTGAGAAAACAAAGGAGATGCTAGCTCCATACAAGCGTCACCAATTGGGTCGTCATAAAATGAGACACGTCCTAAAAACAACGCGTCTCCAATAGGGAAGTCATCGGTGACGGACTTAAAGAGCCCGTTACCGATAGGTTTTACTTTTGTAACGGACGCATGTTAACGTCCGTTACAAAGAAAACATGTAATGGGCGTTTAAGAAGTCTGTTACCAGAAGTCCTCATTGGTAACAGGCGTTGTGGTGGCGAGGTCAGGGCGAGGTCGTGGTCGAGCCTGCCGCGCTTATGCGTAACGGGTGCCAAACAACAACCGTTACAGATGGGGTCCATGTAACGGGTGTTAAGGGCCCGTTACAAATGCTGTGTGACATATTTGAGATTTTCACGTAGTGTATTAAGGTGCTTCATTTTGTTGCCTACTGTTTCCATTTTATTTTTCATTTTTATTTTCTATATTGTAGTTTATTTATGGAAAATCATATACAACGCATAAAATGGTAGAACAAGTTTAGTTAATTTTATTTACATAGATACTATGATATTCTAAATTTAACAATCAAAATTAAAATTTTCTTATCAATAACCTACTAATATCTTCAAAATTGTCTTTTTTGTTCTTGACTTTAACAAACGGAAATAAATTTATTTTTTCATGCAAAATCTTTCTTAAATAGTACATCTAGTGTAATTAATATAAAAATCATGATTTAGTCTTGCTCATGTATGTTTTTACGTAAATTTATTATTTAATATCCGATAATGCTAAAAAAATGAAATAATTGAAAATTTTGTTAATAAAGTAGCAAAATACTAGTTCATTAAAATATTATAATACTTTGGTACATGATCACAAATTAATATAACATATTATACATCATCATCTAATGCAACATTAACAATCTTCCTCTTCACGAATGTCCCTTGGTTGTGATCACAGCGCAGGTATATGGAGTGTCCTCTTCGGCTAACAGGATGCTTGGGTCAATCTTTACTGAAAATGGAGGAAGACCATCGAATTGATCATAATTTTCTGAAATGTCAGTTTTGTCCACAACTCCAATAATTTTTCTTTTTCACGGTAGAACTATGTGACGCTTTGGCTCATTATTAACAACACCCTTATCATCACCCTTCTTTATTATTGGTGGTTTGCTCGACATGTCTTTCACATAGAAAACTTGAGTCACATCATTCGCTAGGACGAACAGTTCATCTTTGTATCCAATCTTGTTGAGATCCACTATTGTCATCCCAAATTTGTCTGTCGTTATACCTCCTGTAGGATTTTTAACCTACTAACACTTAAAAAGAGGGATTTTTAAAGATCCGTAGTCCAATTCCCATATCTCTTCAATGACACCATAGTATGTTTGTACATTTCCTTCGTTGTCTATTGCATCTATATGGACACCGCTGTTTTGGTTTGTGCTCTTTTGATCTTGGGCTCTCGTGTAGAATGTGTATCCGTTTATCTCGTATCCTTGGAACGTAAGTACTGAGATAGATGGACTTCTAGGCAACCATTGCAGTTGCTCTCCAATATTGTTATCACCCATAAGTTTTTTTTGCAACCATGATGCAAAATTATCATTGTGATGACGTATAATCCAGGCCTCTGACTTCCCTTTGTTTGAGGCCCGTACAATAGACTTGTGCTCCTCCCTGTATGGAGCCACTAGGGATGATTGTTGCAGGACAAAGGAATGTGTTGTACGAAATAACGTTTCATCCATATCCATTCGAGTTTTCTTCCCTATTGTGCCCTTTCCCCTGAGTCTCCCCTCATGCGTGATACAGGGAGTCCAATCGGAGCAAGCTCATCAATAAAGTCGACACAAAACTCAATCACCTCCTATGTAGCATATCCCTTTGCAATGCTTCCTTTGGGATGAGCACGATTACGGACATACTTCTTGTAACTAGACATCAACCGCTCAAAAGGGAACATATTGTGTAAATACACAGGCCCGAGAATAAAAATCTCTTCAACTAGGTGCACTAGAAGGTGGGTCATGATAGTAAAGAAAGAGGGTGGAAAGATCATCTCAAAGCTGACGAGGCATTGCACAACATCTTTCTGCAACTGCACTAGATTCTTTGGATGGATTGCCTTCTGAGAGATATGGTTGAGGAATGAACAAACCTTGATGACTGCCAATCTCACATTCTCTGGTAGAATATCCCTTAGTGCAACAGGTAGAAATTGTGTCATCAACACGTGGCAGTCATGAGCCTTCAGATTTATGAATTTTTTTCTCTTTGTAATTTATTATTTGTTGTATATTTGAGGAGTAGCCTGTCGGGACCTTGATACTATTCAAACAATCAAACATCATCTTCTTCTCTTCCTTGTTGAGGGTGTAACTAGTAGGGGCCAACCAATTTCCCTTATCTCTCTTTTCGGGATGCAAACTTTTTCGCTATTTCATAAATTTAAGATCCTGACGAGCTTCAACTGTATCTTTTGGCTTTCCGTATACACCTCGGTGGCCAAGAAATTTCACGCAAAAATTCTTCATGACATGCATCACATCAATTGCATTGCGAACCTCAAGGATTTCCCAATAAGGAAGCTCCCAAAATATCGACATCTTCTTCCACATGGGTGCACGTCCATCCTTGTCGCTTGGAACAGATTTGGCACCAGAAGCCTTCCCAAACACTACCTTCAAATCTTTCACCATAGAAAATACAAGTTTACCAGCACGGTGCACTGGCTTCTTACGTTTTTCTCCAACACCTTCAAAATGTTTTTTTCCTTCTTCTCTTAACGAGTGCTTAGGAGGAAGAAATCGATGATGGCCCAAATACACAATCTTTTTACTGTGTTTTAGATACACACTGCAAGTATCATCTAAACAGTGTGTGCATGCTCGATATCCCTTGTTTGTTTGTCCTGATAGATTACCAAGTGCCGGCCAATCATTGATGGTGACAAACAGCAACACTCGTAGATTGAAGGTCTCCTGTTTGTCCTCATCCCACACAGGTACACCTTCTTTCTTCCATAACGTTTTAAGATCCTCAACCAACGGTCTCAGATAAACATCGATGTCATTGTGTGGCTGCTTTGGGCCTTGGATGATTATTGGCATCATGATGAACTTTTTTTTTCATGCACAACCATGGCGGAAGGTTGAATATGCATAAGGTCACAGGCCAAGTGCTATGACCGCTACTGAACTCACCGAATGGATTGAATCCATCCATACTTAAACCAAACCGAATGTTCCTTGCGTGTTTTGCAAAATCAGGGAATTATCTATCAATTAGTCTCCACTGCGACCCATCAGCGGGATGTCTAATCTTGTCATCTGCTTTACGATCTTCTTTGTGCCAACATATCAACTTTGCATTAGCCTTGCACCTGAATAAACGCTTCAGCCGTGGTATCACTGGAAAGTACCACATTACCTTAGCAGGAATTTTCTTCTTCTTCTTCTTCTTCTTCTGCTTCTCCCCCTCAACATCGTAAGGGTCATCTCGTGGGATCTTATAATGCGGCACTCTGCACACAGGACAAGCCTCCAATTTCTCATATTCTTTTCCTCGGTAAAGGATACAGTCATTAGGGCACGCATGTATCTTTTGAACCTCCAAACCCAGAGGACAAACAACATTTTTAGCTTCGTACGTTGACTCTGGCAATTCGTTCTCCTTTGGAAGCATGTCCTTTACGATCATCATTAACTCATCGAAGCCCTTGTCAGAAACTCTATGTTTAGCCTTCCATTGCAGTATTTCCAACGTGCTACCCAACTTCTTGTGCCCCTCTTTACAATTTGGGTACAATAGTTTCTTGTGATCTTCTAACATACGCTCAAACTTTTTTGCCTCCTTCACCTTTTCACAATCTTCCTTATGCTGTCGCAACACCTGACCTAGATCATCAAGCGGCTCATCTTCTCCTTGTTCAGGCTCTCCCGCAATTATTATAACATCATCCTCACCCATTGGATCATCTTCCATTGCAAAGTCACCTTCTTGAGTCCAATCAGGAATATTGTCTTCTTCTTCGTCATCTTCCATTATAACCCCTCTCTCCCCATGGTTTGTCCAAATAAAATAGTTTGGCATGAATCCCCATTTGTATAGGTGATCGTGAAGAGTCTTTGTCATTGAGAAATCCTTCAAATTCCTGCACTTTCTGCATGGACAAATAATGAAACCGGACGGGGACTTGTTCGATTCTGCTACTTCTAGAAATCCAAGGAGCCCATTAAAGAATTCATTGGATATTCTCTTGTCGTTGTACATCCATTACCGGTCCATCTACAAATAAAGAATATATAACAGGACAAAATATATTATTATCATGTAACAAGTTCAACATTATATGTGCTCACTAATTCATAGTGTTGAAATCCATATTCCACATGAAATATAAACTTTTTACTAATTTCCTAATTAGCAAACAATTTTGCTAATGAAGAAAACTAATTTTCTAATGAGGTGACTCTTTTTCTAACTAAGAAATTATTATTGTAATGAGGAAACCATTTTTCTAATGAGTACGTACTAGTGTTTAAATGAAGGCAAGTGATTATGTTACATAAATCCAATCTGTTCAAATTCATATTCCACATGAAATATAAACTTTTTACTAATTTTCTAATGAGCAAACAATTTTTCTAATGAAGAAAACTATTTTTCTATTGAGGAAACTATTTTTCTAACTAAGAAATAACTATTATAATGAGAAAACCATTTTTGACTCGGTACTAGTGTTTAAATAATGAATGGAAGACTATGTTACACAAATTCAAACTACTTAAATCCATATTCGACATCAAGTATAAACTTCTTTCTAATTTTCTAATGAGAAAATACTATTTTGATGGTATTGAAGAAAACTTTTTTCTAATAAAGAAACTATTTTTTCCGAAGAAAATATTTTTCTTAGGAGAAAAACATTTTTCTAATGAGAAATTTTTTTATAATGAGAAAACTATATTTCAATTTAAATTATTATTATTATAAGCAAACTATTTTTTTTACTAATAAATTATTTCTCTAACTCTAATATTAATATTCTAGTGGTCTCTCTTAGTAAGTACATCTAAAGCATTTAATATATTTATTTCTATAAAAAATAATGCAAAAAAATTAATTTGTATCATCATATAGAACATCTCATCCAACTAACACGGCACATCCATTTCAATCAATTCTATTAGAACATAGACAAAATACAATAAATAGAAAAAAATCCCTATTCTTAGTTCATTTTAAAGTGCTAAAATACTCCTATTTCAACCAATGAAACTCAACAAAATAAGCATGAATCAAGGGAGTATGAAGTAACTAACCTCTAGACCACTTCAACGAGTGAAATCGTCGAGAAATGGTCGCAAATCCGGCAAAAGCTCTTCTAGGGCGCCATGGAGAAGAAAGAGCTCGAAGTGGAGAAAGAAGGGAGGGGGGCTGGAGGAGGAAGAAGCTGAGATATAGCCGTTGGACATTAGTACCGGACCGTATTACGAGCTGGTACTAATGTAGCCACATTAGTACCGGCTCTTAATACGGGCCGGTACTAATGTCCTGCGCCCACATTAGTACCGGCCCATATTGGGCACCGGTACTATTGTGGGACATTAGTACCAGTGCTCAATACGGGCCGGTACTAATGTTTGCCACGGGATGGCTCCGCCCACCTCCTTTTTGGCACGAGACATTAGTACCGGTTCTCTCTGACATTAGTACCGGTGGGCAAAAATTCCGGTACTAATGTCATTTTTGCCCTGGGACGAAAGCCTCTTTCCGTAGTAGTGCCACGTCCGAAGTGGACGCCGCCGCCGGCCGCCGTGTTCTTCGCGCTGAAGGAAAGCCGTGGTCGCTTGCCACCGCCTGGCTGGAGCGCGCACCCGGCGAACGCCGCCGAGCGGCGCTGCTCGACGGCGGCGGTGGGGCGCTACGCTTGTGCTATCAGCGTCGAATTGATGTAGACATCCTTTTTCTATATCCTCTCTCACCATCACGATTCTCGGCTCGCGGGCGGGCGGCGCTGGATGCCGTTCGCAACGACCAAGGGTCTGGGTGGACGGTATTTCATTTACCGTCCACCTCAGGGTACGCGGCAGCCATCCGATCCGTATCCTACGGGCACGACCAAGCGAAAGGGTGCGAACGCTCTGTGAAGCGCACTGCCCGTCTTCCAGCGGCGCGCTACATCGCTGGCCACGCAGGCGACCGCCGGCAAGGTCGTAGGTCTTTCCACCTGAGATGTCCCGTCCACTCCTTCTGCACGTGGCAAATTGCCAACTCGGATGCATATCTCTTCCTCTCATGGACCTCCTGGAGCATCTAAGCTCGCTTGTGTGTCCATGGCCGTCTTGGCCTCTTGGGTGCACCGGGCCGCCATGGCGTGGGCCGTGGCCGTGCACTTCTTGTGTTCCGGTCGTCTCTCCTCGCAGCGTGGGAACGCCCAACAATGTCTCGGTTCGTGGCATCACTCCGTCACCAGCCGGCGGCCACCGTCCAACCCGCCAGCTCGCGGAACGTCAACGCCGGCGTTCGTCTGCTTCTCCATCCGCCACGCCGCCGTTGCACGACGCGCTGAGCCTAACACGCCACGTTCTACGACGCGGGAGATCTACCCAGACTCCCAGAGCACACGCCGTGCTATGGGGGCGCCGTGGCACAGCCGGCAGCCGGAATGGGGGGCAGGGGTTGTGGCATGCCAGTCGTCAGGGCTGTCAATGTCGATCTGGAGGTGGTATCCGGTATCCGCTATGTAGCCTCCCTCGCTGGCTGCGGCGGGTGGCATTGGCCGACGACATTGGCAACAGCCCAGGGGCGGACGGGGTGGAAGGTATTTCATTTACGGTCCACCCTCGGCACACATCAGCCATCCAATCCGCACCCGACAGCCTTGATTAAGCAAGAGGTGCCCAATGCGAACGCCCTCTGAAGCGTATCAGGGGTGTGGAGAGCTTCAGCGCCTTCTTGTCGCCCTGCGGCGCGCTGCATCGCCATCGTTGGCCGCGCCGCCGTCCTCCGGCGAGCTGGTAAGTCTTTCCACCTGGAATGTCAAATCTGCTTCTTCTCCACGTGGCAAATTGTATGCATTTTTCTCCTCATGGGGACCTGCTGAACGCATCTGAGGTCGTTTCTGCGTCCATGGCTGACAGCTGGTTGGATTTTGCCATCTTGGGTGCGCCGCCATAGCGCGACAGAGCCAGAGGTGCTCAAGCACCGGCGTCGCTGCACACGTTGGCGATCTGCACGGTGTCGGTGGTGTAGCATACACCTAATTACTATTTGTGGATTTTCATTGCCCATACGTACTGTGTTGCTTTATGGGCATTGAACATGACCTGCAACTATTTGAACGCTCACTATCATGCTTGCTGTACCACTGGTTCGAAGGAAATTGTTGTTCCTGTTTCACTCAATCATTCCTTCATGGTTTGTTTCGTTCTCTCTGCAAATGAATGACACACCCTCCTCTTACTTTATCTGCATGCCAGTTAACCACATTGTACCTGATTTGGTGTTCATCTAGGCATCACTACCAGAAAGCTCAATGTTGTCGTGAGCCAGGTGTTTTGCCGTGAGCCAAAAGTCGGAATCACGGCAAAATACTTTTTTCCTGACGGTCATCGTAAAAACTCACGGCAAATATCTCGGCTCACGACAAAAATGACTTTGCCGATGTTTGCTCACGGCAGAATTCCTTTTTGCCGTCAGCATATTTCGGCCGACGGCACAACGATATTTTGCCTAGAGCAGCTCACGGCAAAATCATTTTTCGCCGTGAGCCTTACTTCTAACCTACGGGAAAATTATCTTTACTGTACATCGAAATCAAATTTTGAAGTAGTAAATTATTTCAAATCAAAAAATTTTCAATTACAAAGTTTCATTACTTCTAAAGATGTAAATTTTTTATAAGGGTAATAACTTCATTTGACAAAGTTGTAATAGTTTTGTTCACAAAACCTGTATCTCTTATATAGTTTCATGAAACTATATGAGAGATGTATAGGATTTGAACATTTGAATTTTGAAACGACCTCGAGTGGAGAAATATTGTGAATAAAAGTTTTAGATCTTTACAATTTATGATTCTTTGTTGTTTACAACTTTTGATTGTCAACAAAAATATTGTGAACGAAAAACTAAGGTTAAATGTATCCAATTTGAAATTCAAAATTTGTAAACTATCTCGAATGGAGAAACTCGCAATATGAAAGTTGTGTATCTCAAAAAGTTATGAAACTTTGTATTTGACAATTTTTTTAATTTGAAGTCCTTTGCTATATTTAAATAATTAAATACATTTGATGTATTTTTAAAAAACTCCTTTTTGCATGGGCTTATAATTGGACTCACGGCAAAGCCTAAATGGGCCGCCGGCCCACTCCTCCTCCCCTGCCTCCTCCCTCCCATCCCGAACCCCAGTATATAAGCCGCCCCTCCCCCTGCCCTGCTTCCTCCCTCCCACCCCGGCGCGCAGCCACCTTCATCCGCCCGCCTCCTTCCTCTCCGGCGGCGCTCCCTCCTATTGCTCCCCTCCGACGGCGCTCCCTCCTCTCCGACGCATCATCGGTACACCTGAGCTCCCCATCCCGCGAATCTGTCTCCTCTCCAGATCCCTCGCGCGCGGAGCTCCCCTCCCGGCGGTGCGCCCGAGTTCCCATCCCGGCGGCGCCCCCAAGCTCCCCTCTCGGCGGCGCATAACAGGAGCTCGGCCTCCTCTCCCCCAGCGTCGGCTCGGTCTCCTCTTCCCCTCCGGCGGCGCATCGACCTCGACATCTACGGTGGACGGCGCCCTCAGATCCGGCGGACGGCGCGAGATCCGGTGACGGGATCCTATGGCGTGCGGCCGCAGGATCCACGAGGATGGCGTGCGGCGGCGGGATCTACGAGGCGCAGGCGCGCGGCCGCCTCCTCCGGCGCGGACGCCTTCTTCTCCTTCCTCGGTGCACTGCTCTGTCTCTCCCTCCCTCCCTCTCTCTCTCATCTCGGTCCTCCCTTTTTTCCCACAGGTCGCAGCGGCAGCGGCGGCCGGGTGTTGGTGGCGTCCTGGTGGTGGCGCGCGGCGGCGACGAGGTGTTGGTGGCGTCCTGGTGGTGGCGTGCGGTAGCGGCCGGGTCTTGCTGGCGTCCTGGTGATGGCGTGCGGCGGCCGGGTGGAGGTCTAGTCGTCGCGGTGGTGACGAGCACAGAGGTCCGGCGGCGGAGCGCCACGGCGGCCGGCCGGTGGGCCCGTGCTGTTGGATTTGAATTTTTTTAATTCCTTTTCCTACTCTTTGCCGGGAGCTAGATAGGTCTCACGGCACACCTTTGCCGTGAGTACTTTTTGTAACTCACGGCAAAGAGCTCTTTGCTGACAGAAGTTTGCCGTGAGCGTTTTGCCGGCGGTTACTCACGGTAAAGCCTTTGCTATGAGTGAACCAGGCTTTGTCATGAGGAACCAGCTCATGGCAAAAAGCCCGTTTCAGGTAGTGCATCTAGTGGAAGCTTTGGTCTTTTAGGTTGTTACATTCCCATTCATCAGAGCATTTGGTGTTACTCTGCACCTGCAATAAGGCTGAGAATTACCATCTAATGGTCATTTGTTCTCGGCTTTTTGCAGGTTGATGCCTCCATATGCTTTCTAGCTACTCATGCACCGATTTCATCGTGACACTGAGTATGATTCTGCTCTGTCTCTTTCGACTGTAATAGAGAAACATATCTTTCCTACTGCAACTTTGTTTTCATCCTATATCTCGTACCGATTCTCACTCATTGAGTAAACATCTACTAAATCAGTTTGAAACTCCAAATGGATGCTTGCGGTGGCTCGTCAATACAGTAATGGAATCAGGTGGTGCAGAGAGATACATATTTGAGCGATAGGAGAAAGGAAAACCAAATTTGCAGAAGGAAAAAAAAATATCCAGACTGCAGAGTAATTCTGAGTTTAACCATTGGTGTGCAAAAGCATCTCGGCTCAGTCAGATGGGATTTGGGTCAAATTCTCCAAACACAGGGCCGACAGAAGCAACTACATAGCATTAATCTAATAAGGTTGCAAAGTAGTGTATTACAAATCATTTTGTGTTCAATTCGTCTTTGTAAAGAACTAGTAAAGAATTATGTCGTAGTATCCATCGATCAGTCGGCTGAGTAGCTAGAGAGAGCGAGGCAGCGAGCTAAGGTAGCGTGGCGGCTTCCAAAGGAGCCCGTCACGACTCCGTCGGCGAGACGTCACACTGATCTAATCCCGACCCCGTCAGCCCTAAATTGATCTTTCACGGAAGACGCCACGCACGTGACCTAACCGAAGGTCTTTCCTGCTTATCGCTAACCCCGGCCCGAGGCTCGTTGACGCGAGCGAAAAAGGTCAAAGCTTTGATACGCAGCATCCACTCCTACTCCCCGTCTCCGATCCGCAAAGAACGCGCTCGCGTATGCAGTTTTTCAGCTTTATTTTGATTTCTGGTACGGTGGAGCTTGTGTAGCGTGTTTGACGGGTTCTCTTGCATTGGCGTGTGCGACATTTTATTTTGGTTCTCTTGCATAGGCAAGAGATGAGCTTCTGCATGCAGCTGTGTTTGACGGGTTCTTGGCGTGATGGGTCGCCACAACAGCGTCAGCGGACGGGGTTGCCTCTTTTGTGAGAGGGCGCACCTCACCTCACCGATCGAACGCATATGTGCCATTTCTTAATTACACAGTTGCTACCAGCTCTATTTAATGCACAGCAGTACAGTACATCATTTCTTATTACTCCCTCTGTTTTTATTTTTAAGACGCACGGTGAAAAAATCAAGGTAGAAGCAAGCTGCATGCTTGCATTAAATTGTTGCATCGTCTTTACCGCATGCAGTGGGTGCAAGTGGAATGAAATAGAAAAAGAGCATTTTACTTTGCATGCATCTTCCTGACCTGTTCCCTTCCTATCGAAAATCACTTTGTGAGCAGAGGGGTGCAGGTGCCTACCCGCACTCTCAGCTATCGGATAGGCATCAGAAGGCTGAGATTGAGCCACGTCAGCACAATCTAGAAGTGACGTGGCCAAACCTCAGCCCTCCGATGATAATCCGATGGCTGAGATTGCACCACGTCATAGGGTGGGGCATCTGCCCCTATGCTCATAAAATCCACTTTCGCTTCCTATTGGGCTTATTAATTGTCTAAGTTAACTGAGAGCTTTGGGTAACGAGGTCCGGTTGATCACCCGAGATGGCCCGCCTTACTTATAAGGTCCAATATTATTGTCCAATTTCCACCTCCTAATTCCCTACATTCACAAGTCACATCGAGTTACTTCTTCTCTCACAGCACGTAGTCCAATATACTATTTGAGCATCCAATTTACACCTAATTTGACAATTAAAAACCCTGAAGATAAAATAAAAACCGTGATATGCCTTAAAAATAAAAAGAGGGGCGGGGAGTAATTGAGAGTTCCTGCATGTAAATTATGAGTCATTCGATCTTTTTAAATCTATGTTTTCCTAGATGCATAGTAAACAGCACACGAACCTAAAAAAAAATCCAAATCGACATATAGTTTGGAACAGAAGAGTATTAAATATTTAAAGAATGTGTCATCCATCTATGCCCTCTAATACAGTTTTTCTGATGGTTGCATTTCATCTAGATCTGGTATCTTGGGAAATACTGGTCATGGAGTGGACAATAGATAGATAGAAGTGCTCGATCACTCAATGTCATGCTAATTGCAGTTCTGTAAGATGAGATCGACAATACAGTTCCATGATTTTGATTTGAGTTTGAAACTTTGAATACATGAAAATGATTTGTGTAGGTTTTACTATAGAATAGTTTTGCATACAGTAGTATAATTTTGATATGATTGATAAAATATTATAAAAAAACTTCATGTTCAAAAACACATTTTCAAGACCTCTTCGAAATCTGAAATTAAACTTCATTTTTTCATGGAGTAGTATGTCAAAATTAGCAATATGCATGGAAACATAGTAGTACTAGTACAATTTATAATTTGTTCGATCTGTTTTATTTCGATATCAGCCTGCTCTATATGGACGTACATACACCCACAATCCAAAGTCGTCGTTGATTCTGTTTTATTTCTAAAAAACTTCAGATTGCACGATAAAGTATCATTTTCTAATGCGGTCGTCATTCCGCTGAGCCATCACATGCTAATCAAGTTTTCAATAGATTTTTTAGAAAAAAATATGCATTGTTGGGAATCTTTTATATCATAGTCAACTACTCAGCATGATTTTTTTTCTTGTCCCTTTTCTCTCTCATGCCATGTCTTAGTCTCTGCCCCCCCCCCACCCCATATAAATTCAGCAGTACTCCTTTTGTGTTATTTCAATAAACACTGCTTCATTGGTGCTGCAAGCCGCATCCACCTCTTTCTTCATTCATGTCGAAAGCGGGGTCTTGCTAGTTTCATCTACCCTGTCTGGGGTGAGAGGTATGCCAATGTTAGCTATGAAAACATGTTGTTTTTAATTTCAGCGGTTGTGATATGAAACTTCTACAGTTGTAGTTGTATTCGTGAATTATTGTGATTACACATGTGCTTATATATATATATATACACACACACATATACATATAAGTTTTCTGTGAGTACATAGCATTAGGAACCGAGTGTAGTGGCAGCGCCGACGGTTATCGGGCAGGCTCGCGTGGGGATTATTCCCCATGCACACGTGTGGTGGTTGAGTGGTCGTGTGGCCCTCCCAGGAGTCTGCACCTGCACCTGAGCGCGCGTTACAAAAAAAAAAAGAATCTGCTCGTCTATCCTATGCCAAAGCACATGTCTAAGGTCAGTCTAGCCTCACGTGTGATGTGGTGCCGCTGTGTATGGATGTGATACCCCCCACAGGTTGTGTTTTTTTTAGTACATGGCATCCTACTAGCAGATTCCTTTCATGCATGTTTCATCTTAGAGAACTGGTCGCACTGAGTTTTGAATGGTTACATTCTGTCTAAAACTTATGAGGTCTCCACTGTTCTCCCGAGCTTATTTTTATGAATTGTGCAAATAACTGAAGGCACCAAAAGTTCAGTTCTAGGATTCTAGCTAGTACTGCCACCTTTTAGTTCATGAGCAAAAAGCTAATTAGGATGAATTTGTTTCATTCAAAGCTATATCTGTTATATTTTGGTGTGATGATTTTGCAATATGAACTAATCTGAAGTGTTATAGCAAATCTCACTCTAATTCTGTGTTTTTCAGACGCCCTGTTCTGGGAGAAAACTAATCTTTCATGCTCTAATTTTAAAATGCATTGTGTACTTAGAATATATCCGAGCATATAAAGGGAGTCATGTTCAAGGAAGGGGCACGCAAATATGCTGACATGGTGAACTTGATGGTTAGTGATCGAACTTGACATTATATACTATTTTTTATAACGGAATTTGTAAGTATGTTAATTAGAAGAAGCCCAGATTACTTTGTGTATTTTTTATAACTAGCAATAATGCCCGCGTGACACGCGCGTGCTATATATTTATATGATAATAATTAAAATTATGATAGAATGGAAAAACATTTTTCATACTCGAGATACCAAATACATGTGTAGATTCAGTCTTATCTCTTAGCTATGCTATCCAAATAAAATAACCATCGAAATCGGATATGACATTCTCTTGGTTTTTCCTATTTGTTGAGATCAAAAGATGATGATTATTTTTTATGGGTTAAATTTAGAAATGTGAAAATGGCATGAGTAGATTGGTATTGAAATATCGTTTCATAAAAGTACTTTCAAAACAAATATTTTATAGAAAAAGTATTAGTCAAAATTATGTTTTGGAGACCGCCTCAATATCTACCCTAAATGACTTCCTTTACAAATATACGGAGGGAGTATATCTCTTCCTCTACAACTACCCATACGCAGGTCTCACGCGCCAGCCTTGCCTCCCTCCTCTCTTTATTTCCGCTGGTGAGTGTAGTGGTAAAGTAGATGAAAGGAAAAATGTAGGAATTTCAAAGAAGCGTTTGGAACCCAAGAATACACAATACTAGGTGATAGTACGATGTTAAAGTAGGAATACCAAAGTGATTTTAAGAATTCTTTTTTAAACAACGTTATACATGGAAGTATGATAATTTTGTTGAGAGACAACCATTCTAAATTATTGATCCTACATTTTTCTCTACTATAGGAATTTTGTAGCATGCTACTCACAAATGCATGATATTAACCACAGAAAATCGGTTGAAGACATAAATATATGATCTAATAGATGGTGACATGGCGTACAGTAGATGGTGACATGTCGTATAGTGGATGGTGACGTGGAATGCTTGCATGTTGAGAGAAATCTACCTATGACATGTAGTGGATCTCACCTATATAGTTGTTATAGATAGATAGGAATTTCATTAGAAGAAAATTCATCTCATTCATTTTAAAGTAAGAATCGAAACCTTTTCTTATTCACTTAGGATTAATTCATTTTTAATACTATTTTTATTCGTTTGAAAGACTATACTCTACGGCCCAAAACCAAGGCCCAAAACATATGTTGGGATGCTTCTCCCCAGTCCACTCGTTCTTCAGTTTTTCTCCAGAGAGGCACACACGTGTCCTTCTTGACCGGGAAAAGAAAAACAAAGGACATCGTCCCTCGGTGATGGCGACCTCAACCCCGAGAGTGTCGGCCGGCGGCCAGGCCAGGTGGGCCAACTGCGGCGCGACCCTCGTCTCGGCCGGCCTTGAGCTCGCGCCGATCGACCGTAGCCACAGCACCACCGCCCCTCATCGCCCTCACCGCTGTGGTTGAGGATGGCCGTTCTCTCTGCACCGGCCCCGGTGCCAGATCCCGACCGCGGGAAGCAGGCGCCGCCCCTCCTCCTCGAGCTCCCCACCCCGGAACTCCTCCATGTCTGACGCCTAAATGTGTCCGCCATGGCGCGGTGGAGGAGCAGGGGCTACCTCGCGCTGTGGGCTTCGAGCTCGGGCTACCCCGCTCTGCCGACCGGATCCACAGTGCACCGCCGCCCCTCATCTCCCTCGCCGCGGTGGTTGAGGATGGCCGGCGAGCCGCGGGGCACCAACCCATCCTGCCTGCACTAGCGCGGGCCGAGAGCTCGCCGCCGCGAACAGGGTCTCTGAGCGTCTGGATCGAGCTCCTACACCTTTGGCGGCTCGCTGCTCCCCTTCTCTGTTCTCTTCCTTTCCTTCCCTATGGCGGCGGGGAGCAGCTGCAGGCAAGCGGTGAAGAGTAGGGCAGCAGTGCCGGCCGCCCCTCCACGCGCCCTCCTCCCTCTCCCCTCCGCCTCGACAGCACGACGGTGCTCTATTCGGGGCGCTGGACCTGACGGCGGCGTGGCCTCCCTCCCCGCCCATGTCGTGGGTCGGTGGCTCGCAGATGGGTGGGAAGGGAACAACCACAAAAGACAGGCCACCCGCTCCCTCGCCGGTGGCGGTGAACACACCGTGTTGGTGCGGCACTCGCGCTCCCCGATGCCAACCAACTGCCCCGCCCACACTCGACGGACTCGCCATCCGCGCGCTCGTTGGCGGTGGCGAGCTCCCCCCGCCTTCGCTCGTGTGTTCATACCACCCGCGCTCACCGGCGATGGCAAGCTGCCCCGCCCGCGCCCAACGGCATGGCCACCCCCGCGCTTGCAGCTGGTAGCGAGTCCCGCGCGCCGGCGCTCGCGTGGCCGCGGGCCGCGGCCACCTCTGCGCTCGCCAGCCCCTCACGTCATCAGGAGAGCAGCGCACAAGCTCGCCGGAAGCCACTACTAGAAAATGAACGTTTGTCATGCGCAAAATATCGGGCGCATGACAAAAAGCTTTTTTGTCGTGTATTTTTTTGAGACGCACGACAAACACATGAGTTTGTGGTGCGTTTTTTTATCGCGCACGGCAAACTATTTTTTCCAACGTCGGTTACCACCGTTAGCACCAAGGGGGGAAATAATTTTTTTTGCTGTGCGTTTTTATTTTGGCGCACGGCAAAGTTTTTTCTCAATATATGTGTCCTTCTAAGTCCCAAATCCAATTGCCCCTCAAACAAATTTCTCCTCACATTGAAATTTTTTCTACTATATACATACAACATGTCATACTTCATGATAAATTTTGGATGATTTTTCGTATTGATTTGCTACATTTCACTAATTAATTACATTTCCAGTAATTTTTTTGTAAAAAGTCAAATTTGAACTACAAGTGATTCAAATCATAGAATAAAATAAGTGAAAAAGGTGTTCATGTTATTTAGCACAATTTAAGACCTCTTCCATGAAATCAAAAGAAATTTTGAACATCTTGACTAGGAAACACGACCAGTGTCCAAATAATTTAAAAATTCTAAAAAATGCAAATGGAGTCTAAAAATTATAAGATTGATCAATATCTCATGATATCATACGTGGAGGCTGTAGTAAAAATTTGAACAAGTTTTGAATATTTTGTCATGTACAATGCTTACAAATCAAAACATATCCGAAAAAGTTTCAGGGAGTTGAGAAGTAGATGGTTATGTATGAATTCAAAGCGATGATCAAATTTGAATTTGAATTCAAATTTTTTTCTATAGGCAATATACATTATAAGTTGTTCTACGTAAAATTTTTGTGTTTTTTCGAAACCCTTTGATAATTTTAGTGTTTTTCTATATAAAATTTGGACTTTATTAGAAAGAACCTTTGCCGTGTGTTTTTGGAAAAATGCACGGTAAAGAGGTGTCTTTGCCGTGCATTTTTATTTTGACGCACGACAAAACTTTTTTCTCAATATATGTGTCCTCCTAAGTCCCAAATTCAATTGCCCCTCAAACAAGTTTTCTCCCCACCTTGAAATTTTTTCTACTATATACATACAATATGTCATACTTCATGGTAAAATTTGGAAGATTTTTGTATTGATTTTCTATATTTAACTAATTAATTTAATTTCCAGCATGGTAAAAATGCATGGTAAATGTTTGTGTTTTTTCGAAATCATTTGATAATTTTAGTGTTTTTCTATGTAAAATTTGGACTTTACAAGAAAACACCTTTGCCGTGCGTTTTTGATGGAGGCGGCGGACATGGTGGTGGGCGTGGCGTGTCGGCGGCGGCCCCGATGCGGTGGTGGAGTGGTGGCGTGGCGTGGCGGCGGCAGCCCCGGCGTGGTGGTGGCGTGGCGGCGGCCCCGACGTGGTGGTGGCCTTGCAGGGTCCTGTTCTGTGTTTTTTTGGTTTTGTTTGCAGTGCGTCGATGCACGTCAATGATTTTGCATTTGTTGAGCGCCAACGCACGGTGAACTATTGTAGCGATGTCAGCTTCCGGTCGTTTCTTCCCTCAGCCTCCCGTCACCTTTTTTTCACCGTGTGCTGGGAAAAACGCACAGCAAACATGTTTGTCGTACACCCCGAGAAACGGCGCACGGCAAAGCTCTAATTGCCGAGCAAAACGCTGCCAAGCGTCATTTGTCGTGTGCCGAGGCAAAAAACGCACCGCAAAGCCATTACCGTGGTTTTTTTTTTGCCGTGCGCCTGGTAGTGAGCCGAGTCTGCCTCCACGGGGCCATAAAACTGTGGTTGCTGCTTTTGTCCATGAGTTCACGAAGGTGTTCAACAGAGAAAAACATGCAGATGCACATGGTGGGACCGTTCGGGGTGTGGATACAAAGGTGGGTAAGTCCGCGCGGCAAAAAAAAAAAACGTTTTTGGTAGAACCGCTCTCCAAAAACTAACATAATATATCCAACGGCCACTATTGTCAATGACTTTTAGTTTAAATTAATGGCTTATTTCAGAGTTTCAATTCGTGAAAATAATTAAGGAGTGAGTGTGCCTAATATTAGAATTAATCGAACAGTGTCCATATTATGCACATGCTTGTTTATGGCTTGTGACGATGTCTATCACCAAGTGCTTTTTTTTAAAATTAAAGGTAGGAGCACTACCATATCATTTAAGAAGAATAAGCAATTGTACATAACGAGCTGAAGGGAACGCCACCACACAAATACAACGCACACAAACGCACCCAACAAAACTCTACACCACCTCAACCTGGGAGAGAAGCCAAAAATAAGCCGTCGTGAACTGCACCGTCGTCACCAATGTTGTGCCACGACAAAAGTCGCGATCTGCAGCAAGCCAAAGCGACAACTTGAACTCCTCCACCACGAGACCATCATCCTCAAGCCGCGCACACATGGCCGCCGATCCCCCTGCGCAAACAAAGCGTCTGCAGAAAACTTCTGTCGTGACACCAATGAAAACCACTGATCCCAGCCACTCAGCGTGGGGGCCTCACCTCATCCACCACCTCACACTCCTCTGCCAAGGACTCAGATATCTGAAGCCGCTATGAGAGCATCACTTCCGCCCAACCGTCACTAAGGTCACCACCACACCAAGTGTGCCAACACAAGATCTCTAGCACCCATGGGTCCTCTGCACATCCCTACTAACGCGGACCAAGTGCACCTCCTTTGTTGCCGCGCACGAGCAACACCACCAACCAACCACTACCACTACCTGACCAAGACGGGCCTCAGATGCGACGCCTCCAAGGAGGGCATGACGCTAATGGCGCCACCATCGCACGTCCAGAGATGGACAGGGTTCACACCCTTGAGAGCCCCATGCAGTAGGGGACATGATGCCTCACAATGGTATCCTAGCAGGTAGCACAACACCACAAGGGCGCCGCCACCATCGCCACTAACAGAGGTGTCAGTGAAGGCTTACACCCGACTCAGCACCATGCCTACCTCATGTTCTTGACCAAGTCTGTGACCTGCTCCTCATCGCCTTCGCCGGAAGAAGCCCGACACCGCCAGAAGCACCACCACAACACCACCAACAAGCACCAGCCCCTCCAGCCCCACCACCAAGGCGGCACCGGACCAACATCAGCGTCGAGATGTACCAGCCGCCTCAGCTCTGAGCCCGTCGCCCGTGCACTGACTCCAGTCAGCTATGGCCGGCCACGACCAGCCACAGCTACGGCCAGCCATGACCAAGCCACCGCCATGGCCAGCCGCGACCAGCCACAGCCACAGCTACGGCCGGCCACGGCTGGCCACAGCAATAGCTACGGCCGGCCACGACCAAGCCACAGCCACTGACAGCCGCGGCCAGCCATGGCCAGCAAGGACACGGCCACACGGCCAGCCACGTAGCCGCCATGACCGGCCACGGCCAGCCACATAGCCGCCACAGTCGGGCCACGGCTGCAGCCACCTCCTCGCACTCCCCTACACCGGCCGCCGTCGCCGCCGTCTCCACGCCGCCCGCCGACGAGGCCGTCCGCGCCAGCCGTAGCCGCCGCCACCGCACCCAATGCCAGGCGCCGCCCCTCCCATGCATAGATGCGCGCCCTTGTCGTGCAGGCACCAGATCCGGGCGAGGCATCACCCGATCTGAGGCCTCGTGCCCCACCGCTACGGAGGGCCTCCCGCGTCGGCGAGTCACCTCCAAGAAGCCATGGCGGCCGTGCCCACCACAATGTACCAGAGGCCAGGGAGATGTCCACGCCGCCACCTTCACCACGGGCCGCACAAGATGACGGCGGCCCGTTCAGGCGGCGGCACGGCGGGAGGGGCCATGTGGTGGGAGGGGCGGCGGCGGCGGCTAGGGTTGTTGTTTTCCGCACGGGAGCGATGGGACGCAGCTTCTTTTCTCGTTTCGTTTTTTTGACACTTTGTTTACTCCCCACCAAGTGCTCCTAATGGGTAGGTGCACGCGTGTGGTGAGAAAAAAACGTTTTTAGCATAAACGCTCTCCAAATTACGATTTATAAGTCTTCTATGGGTCTTCCACCCTATCCACTCCTCAATTAACTGACGGGTGGGTCCGGCATGAGGGGTATGGTGGGTTCGATTTGGGTGAGAAATGTTATAGAATAGATAGATAGCAGCGTTGCATATATAGTTATAGATTTACGGGTTACTTAAGAGTATAACCACATAGGTGACCATTTTGAAAAAAAAACTAACAGATTATATCCAAGGGTCACTATTGTCAATGACTTTTAGCCTAAATTAATGGCTTATTTCAGAGTTTCAATTCGTGAAAATAATTAAGGAGTGAGTGTGCCTAATATTAGAATTAGTCGAACAGTGTCCATATTATGCACATGCTGGTTTATGGCTTGTGACCATGTCTATCACCAAGTGCTACTAATGGGTTGTTTAAAGGAAATATCACTGTTGCTAAAAATCCTCGAGTATACTGTAGTTCTGTTTGCATCGATTAGCAATATTTGACATGTCTCTTGTTTCTTGCAGGTGAGCTTGCGTGCGCCAAAGCAGCTCCTGATCGTGGGTCCCCTCGAGCTCCGATATAAACCGTCTTCTTGTGTAGTACAGCTGACCAACAAGACAGATGACTACGTGGCTTTTGCATTTGTACTGCCCCACCAAGGCAAGGTGCTCTACTACCACAAAACAATGGGCACAGGTATCATGCCACCATGGTCAACACGGGGAGTTGTTTTAGACATGCAGTGTGGGATGCGGCCCCTGAGTTTAGGAGGGCTTTCTTTCCCCCCTCCATTAGAGTCTTTTTTATTCTTCCCAGAAATTATGCAGCGGATGTTTAGGTGGTGGTTCCATTATCTGGGTGACGGTAGGGAGGGCTCCAGCCTCACCCACCCCACCACTGAATCCGCCCTATTAGACATTCTAGTGGACGAAGCAATTAGAGAGATGGTACAATGCAAGGACATATGCATTAATGTGCGGAGCATCATCCTGGACAAGGGTTTAAGGGACAATGATGTGAGCGCGGAATTCTTCGATGACAAAGCTGGTGTGCAAGAGATGGGGTTGGACATTGTGTTTGCAGATCAGGCCCAACCACCTTCTTCATCAGGGCGACATACTATGCTCGACAACGAACTGGCGGAGTTATTGGGAGACACGGCCATGCAGGTGAGTTTGACACCTTCATCTAGTGCCACTTCATTTATTCTTTTATTTTGGCTCAAACAATATTTTCAGTTGGTATGTATATATATATGATCGAGTTGAAGGCATTACTCGATCACTCCCGTATTTCGCTTCATATCCATTTTACTTTGATTTATTGCCTAAGGGCTTTTTTTATATATATATTGCTGCAGACGAGCCCTTCTTTGATTGAGACGGAGCTGCTGCACATCTACCCTGCAGAGCTCCGTTTCGCATCCCAAGAAGGAGCAGAGTACATAAGCCTAGCCAACAAGACAGACGATGATGTTATGTATGCCATCAATTACTATGACCCACGACGAGAAGATGAAGGTGAAGATGAACGTGACAGGGGCTTTATGTCCAGTTTTTTCGGTTTCCTTGAAGGTGACAGCAGATTCCCCGATGACATGGGCCTTATGCTGCCCAAGTCCACTCGTGCTGTCCGTGTGCCTTGTAAGAATAAACATCATTATGACCAAATTCGAGTGATGATGATCAGTGGGAGCCGCAGTTATCGCACCCCCGACGGTTTATATGATAACTGCACTTACGACAAGCATGAGGTGTTAATGAGTGAAGTCAGAGCAGAGGGAGGAAAGGCGCACGAGGCGCTGTTGGCGTGTGTCGTTCGTGCCCCGCCTCACCCACCAGAGAGCGTGGCAATAACAGATTATATGCAGCAGCAGCAGGAGGTAGCAACCTACTAGTACATACACACTAGCAAGCTTCGGGTCATATATAATAATAAGCTCATCATCCTGATGATCAGTGCTTCGTCATTTCTTGTTCAGGTGGAACTAAGAACTGGTAGCAGACATCCGGAGTGCATGGACGTGCATCCAACACAGCCATGGTGAGTGGATACCACCGTTTCTCTTGTACGTTATACGGGTGCTTAACTGTCGATTTATATATATTAATTTGTTTTGTTATCCTACACTTGTGCAGGATTGTCACTGGTCATAGAAGGGTTCTTTGCATTTGGAATATAAACCACGAGGTAATTAACAGTGTCCTAGCTACTCCCCACCACCTTGGATATATGTACGGTGGTAGAGCTGGTGGCTGGAGACTTATATATCCTACAACAAAAAGAAAAAAAATTATACGTACTCCACACCATTATACTATATATATTCTTGTTGATTGACATGATACTAACCGATGATGAAATTTCTTACTTTATTATGTGTATGCAGACAGGCGCGTGTGAGGAGAGGATGAAGTCTAAGATTGATAAAATGACGCACAGCACGTTTATGATGAAGGCAGTCAAGTTTATTGCACGAATGCAATGGGTGGCGTACGCAGATTGTTACAGCGCATGGATCGCAGTGTTCACATATGCTGATAATAGACTGGCAGAAATCAAGAGGTTTCAAGCTGACCATCAATTAGACCCTTATATTTGTTTGGCAGTCCATCCAACTCTCCCGTATCTGCTTTCTTCCTCGTCCTTGGACAATTTGATCCAGCTATGGGACTGGGACAAGGGATGGATTTGCATTCGGAAATTCAAATATTCTGGTACACCCAGATTCAGAGACATCTGCCAAATGACCTTTGACCCCGCCAAGGATGCCAACTCCTTTGCCAGTCTCCACAAATATGGAGAAATAAATGTTGGCCGCTCCCTTTTCCATTAATTAGCTTGTTATTCGATTATTCGCTCCACTACTGACGACAACCACGTTGTTTTGTAGTTCTGGAGCATAGCTAATGAAAGACCAACCACTAGCTTCCGCGGGGATATTATGGGTATTGCTTACTGCAACGCAGGTACAAACATGCTGGCTACGGTCAGCAGCACAGGGAAGACTGAGGTATGCAATCACTCTCTTCTATGTACTAGTACTACTAGTATATAGATTATATATAGAAAACGGTACAACAACTACTCTATTTGTTTCAAATTGTAAGTCGTTTTAACTTTTCTAAATTCATAGATGTTGATGCATGTGTACATAGATATACCACTATATTTAGATATGTAGCAAAATTAATCTATGGATCTAAAAAACAAAAACAACCTACATTTTGGAACCGAGGTAGCACACACTACTGTGGGCGTACATTATTATTGTATTGACTGGTGGTTAATCTTTTTGTTTTGGTTGCATTGAATCAGATATTGGACTTGCAGTCAAACATTGCACATGTTCAAACACCTGAAGCCAAGATGGGAGGTACAACCTCATGGGCCGCCCCGAGTCATCTTATTGCCAGTCACCCAACGCTTCCTTTATTAGCTATAGCAGAGCCTGATTCTGATGCTGTCCTTTTGTGGAACTACACTAATTACGGGTAATACATTTAATGGATTCTTTAATTTGATGCTCCCTTTGTTGCTTATATTTGTTTTAGGGTATAGGTGCCGGTGCGTAATGCTGTCGGGATGTTTAGGTAAAAGTGTTGATGTGAAATATATAACATGGGCAAGTTTAAAACTTCATTCCTATCGGTATGCCAAGCTCGATTCGTCAGAATACGTCCACAAGCTCATGGCCACTACTAGTGATACAAGGACGAATACATGGACTTCCGATGGATCAAGAAGCTCAGGTCCTATTTGACTTGGCTTCAAGTCCAAACTTCAGGGAGGAGTTGAGTGGAGCCAGGCAGGCCAACCACCATTTTTTGGAGCAACTCAACTCCATGAAGTTTTTGGAGTACCAGTTTATTTTATTCGAGCACCTCATTTGTAACTCCAAGACCGTCATATATGAATCCACTCGTGGAGTTTGAAGGTAATTACCCACCATTACCACTAGTTACGCGAGCTAGTTCATTCTATTTTTCCTCTTCCTTCCATTCACCCCTTCTTGTAAACTTGCCTAGCACGGGCATTGGGGTGCACCGCCGACACCCGAGCCAGTCACCCACCAATGCCTCTCCAACCCAGTAGTCACCTGCCCAGGTCGCTGCTTGAGCTGCCCAACTCTTCCCCACCCCTGTTCGCTCATTGGATGTCGTCCTAGATCCTATCGGTGCAATGCCGGTGCCGTCCCCTCCCGTGGGGCATCCTCCGTCCATTTCTTGAGCCACGTCGGCGGCCCCTTCTCCACGGTGATGCGAGGAGGCCATCTCTCGCCCATCTCTTTGGACCTGTCATGGAAGAAGAAGGATAGAGAGGATGACAGGTGGGACCATAAATTAGAGGAAAATTTGTAATTCATTGTATTTATAGTCTGGAGGACCCGTATGTTAAATTGGAAGCTGAGGGGGCAAGAAAACACCCTGGGCCGATCTACGTCAGTCCAAGCTGATCAACTTGGCCCTTCCTTTTATCCCCTCGTCTCCAACTTCTTCTCCAAGTCACCTTTGATGTTCTGGAAACTTATGTTTACTTGCATGCAGGCCGAGCACATCGATAGCTTTGGGATAATGATGGATCTTGACATTTTTCCAAAGTCATGCTTGCTTCCATCTCTGATCCTGAAGTGAACTTGTCAAGCCCCCTAAGTATTTTTTGGAGGAGCCCTCACCAAAGCTGAGCATGGATGGGCTCCATGGGACCCTAGGCCGATTGGCCTAGGCCCTTTTTGGGGCATCTAGCTTTGGTCATTCTTTGGGTTGTTGCTTGTCCCGAGCCACATCCAATTATGCTCCAATTAAGTCCAATTTCTTGTGAAAAAGGAATGTCCTCCAAAATATAAGGCATATGTGAAAATGGCCTGATTATTCCCGTATGATCAATAGTTATGATATTGTTGTATGCCAATATTGAAGATAAACAGGGGTAAAAGTGTGTAAATAATGAGCACCAACACTAGCACTGATGCGGCTGTGGGGGCTATGGCGAGGCACCCGGCTATCGAGTCATAGGTCGTGTCCACCACCGCGGTAGCCTGCATGCTGCAGCAAAGGCCCATGATCACATGACTTAAGAGTTGGAGCTCACCATCTGTCGTCATTGCCTCTGTTGCCGTGGTGGGGACTGCGGGCCAGCGCAATGGTGCCAATATAAGCGTCACCCTAGTTGCTTACTCTGGCAATGTAGGTTATGAACAAATTGCACTTTTGCCTAGTTACGCTTTTCAGATCTGTTACTTATAATCATGATGAACTATGCTTGTGTTAGTCTATGCTATGTTTATGTGTTCTATAGATGTTGAAGTTTAATATGCTCTATTCAGTTTATGATTAAATTGCTGATCTGTTGTGTTGATGTATGTTTTCAATTCTGTTATCCTGACGTGTCATCTATTCATTTGATGATAAGAGTAATATGTTGTTGTTATGAATGTAAAGCACGCACACATGCATATTCCTTTGAATTTGCATCTGTTATTTGTGCACTTCGTTCATAACAATGCAACAATCATTTTTATAGCTACTGATCGTATTCTAACTAACCCGAATTTACACCGGTAATTATAGATTAACAAACCTGGTGGTCTAATTAGAAGACACTATAGTACCCCCATACACATCGGTTCTTAACAAGCACCGATAGATTTCGCTATTCAATCGTACTAGCGCTCAGTGAAAGCTGATTAAAATATATTGCTAAAAAAGCTAGCCCTTTTAATTTTTCTGACAGATAATTCTAAGATTAATTCGCATTTTTCAATTTTACCTAAAATTTCATCCATTTTTATTTTTTTCTTAAGACTTGGTTCATTTTCCTTGTTTTCTTAGCTAGCAAATAGTTAGACTCGTTTTCTAATTCATACCTTACATAAAATGTAATCAAATCTGATGCATTTGTTTGCTCCTGGATCCTAACTCTATCAAATTCGAGTTAAGTTTGAGTTTAAATAAAGATTTTAGTCTTCTGAAAAAGGATTTCCAAAGATCCTTCAATTATTCAAACTTGAACCCTTTCCTAATCTTTAACATGGTCATGGGCCGAAGCTTCCATGTTGAACAAACCATCTAATATGTACTTTCCATGATGGACTAACAAACCTAGGGGTCTCAAGCTCTCCATGATTAACAAACCATCTAATACATATTTTTCTAACAATCATTGTAGATCAAATAATAACCCAATGACATACTACTTCTTATTTGACAGGCTTAAGAGAGTCAATACATGTCATTGTCCTACAAGGCAATTCAATACTCTTGGATTTATAGACATCAAGGGCTTCCAAAGGTAACAATTTTTTCTTGATATAGACATTCTCTCTTAGGAAATTATCAAAATGCAACCGAATTCAGTGACGAGGTGTGAAATTTATGAGGAGAGTGATCGAGTAGATGGTTTTGAACGAATGAAACCTTGTGCATGCAGTTACCTAAATTTTGAAACTATATAGGACAAAACCCTCAATGAGAGCAAGTAGCCTCAAACATTATTGATGTGTTCCTTGGAACCTTTGAATCAGGTTTAGAAAATTGTACATATGTTCTAGAGTTATCAACAGAAGGTGCTACATTTGGAATGCTAGACAAAGTATATGTGCTGTCTTTAACTTGTCTACACTCTACTATTTTCTATCCACTTGTGTTTTAGAAACAATAGTATTCTAAAAGAGACACAAGCATCATATCAGTTCGTGAAATTTGGTGCCCATAGTAATCACAACGGTTTATCTTTTTGTTTGTCTAATTTTTTATTTTCCAACTATACCATATGGAACCTACTATAATCTTTATTAGGTTGTGCGCTAGAGTTTGATTAGCAACTACTACATTTGATTTCCCATCTCTCCTCCCGCATCACACCTCCGAGCATATATATTCTCATGCATATGTCACATGTAAACATCGTCATCATTTGTAGCTATGTTAGCTCTTGTTGCAGCTCACTTTCTCATGAGTTCATGAACTGAATGAGATTTTGGCTTTCCAATTTCATCTATCAGCTACAATATGTAAGAAATGTTTTTCTTTCACCATGAAACCACAGAACAGACACCCCCCCACCTTGTTAATAAAATATGCACTCTAGGTCAGAGACTGCACTGTTAATTATTGCAATTTCAAAAAAATTGTTTAAGCGTGCACTATGATGCAAGAATTATTGAATTTTGCTATATCAAAGAATTATGAGTGTAGTTGTATATTTTTCTAAAGTCCTTATATTAGAATGCTTACAATTAAACTAGGAATGTTGATATGCTATAATAACTTAGTGAGGATATATCTAAGGTAAATTTGTCTATGACACACTAAATTTATGTTATTTTGTATATTGAGCACTGGAAGAAATTGTTTCATGGATGGGAGACTTGTTTTTTTTTGTCTATACAGTGTTCTACATACAATAAATATTCTTTTAGTAGTTTGGACAGCACCTGTATTGATATTATTTAATATTGATTATTTTTTCCACTCAAGATTCATTAAAGCAACAAGAGTACTAAACCATGAATACTCTTATGGTCATCACTCTCAGCATGCATGTATGTGTGGCTGAAGTGTTATACTGCTGGCCCTATATTTCAGAGCAAACATGTGCAATCTAGTATATATGCTTCGTTGTGCTCTATATATGTTGCAATGGTATAATAATCATCTATACGAATCTCAAACTTCTAATCCATATCATTTTAAATTATGCAGGCTCGTGATTACAAACTACGTAACCAACACAACACAAATAGTGGACATTTTAGATGGGGCGTCATTAACGGGTCCTCCATGGGGATATGACATGTGGGGCCCCCACTACCAACGCAGGAGTCGCACGCCAAGGGCTGTGGCCGGCGCCCAGCAGCAGCCACCACCTGAAAGTGGCTGATTTCTAGGAGATGGAAGAGATATGATTTTCAGTTAGCAGTTTTAGCTAGAGATTAGACTTGGTTTGTTGAGATTAGCGGGCCTGGTGCCTATTTAATAAATTCTAATTCGTGTACTCAGGGTTAAACAATATAAATCTATTCCTAAACCTCCCTTCTCCTCTTAGTCTCATCCCTTTCAACATTAGGCGCATGGGCAAAATCCCCGGTGTCTCTACCATTTCCGGCTACAAGCTCTGTAGCGGGGGCGCCACCGTCTTGGCATTGACACCCTTTACAACTTGGTATCACGATCCAGGCACTCCTCTTCCACACCACCCACCAGCCACACCACGCCGCCGCCGCCGCCGCCACCATCTGCATCCATGGTCGAGCCCACCATGTTCGAGCTCACCACCTTCCTGCGCGCGTTGACGACCAAGATTGACAGCCTCCAGGAGACGGTCAATGCAATTCATAAGGGCACGTCGTTCAGGCTGCACCCCAGCACCGGCGAGCACCATAGCGATTGGCCACCACGGTCCCAGAAGATGGACTTCCCCAAGTACGATGGGAAAACCGACCCGCTGGCGTTCATCAACTGCTGCAAATCCTTCTTGCACCAACAGTGCATCATCGACGACGAGAAGGTATGGATGGTGTCCTATAATCTGCAGGATGCCACCCAACTCTAGTACATCCAGGTGCAGTGTGACGAGGGCACTCCTCCAAGGCGGCGCTTCACCGACCTCCTCCACCTGCGTTTCAGACCGCCCCTCCGCTCCAATCGACTCGGTGAGCTGATGGCATGCAAGCACTCCGACTCTGTCGTCGAGTACCAGGAGTGCCTCCAGTCACTACTACTGTGCGCCAAGTTCCTCTTGGAGGCACAGAAGGTGCAGATCTTCATGTTGGTCCTCCAACCACCGCTTAGGCTCGACGTCAGATCCACAACCCGTAGTCCCTCATTGTCGCCATGAGCCTCGCCCGCAAGCTGGAACTGCATGACCAATGCACCGTGCTGACCTCGACGTCCCGTTGCAACTCTTAGCGAGGCATCCTCCCGCTGCCCTAGCGCCTCGCGCTCCCCGCACCGCCGAACCGGTCGCACCACCGCCGGTGGCGGTGCTGGAGGGCTGCCCATGAAGCGTCTGTCCCAGGCAGAGTGTCGTCACCTCAGCCTCTGCTTCAACTGCAATGAGAAGTTTGGCCACAGGCACAATCGGGTCTGCCAGCGCATCTTCCTCCTCAACCTCGCTGCTACAGAAGACAACGACGACGATGGGGAGGACCTTATCTCCGTGCTCGCGATCTCCGGCATCTGTACTCGGGAGATGATGCAGACGGGGATGACAATCAGCGGCGCCTCTTTACTTGCTCTCCTCGAATCGGGCTCTAGCCACAACTTCATCACCGAGGAAGCCCCTCTTGTACCGACCTCGTCCTTGTTCCTCAGGGCGACATGCGCGTCACGGTCGCCAATGGTGACCGCATGGATTGCCCGGGCATCTACTGCTCCATGTCGTTCGCCATCGAGGGCGAAGGCTTCTCTGCCAAATTCTACGCGCTCCCGCTGGCCGGATACAACGTCGTGCTTGGAACGCGATGGCTAGCAACCTTGGGGCCGATCTTTTAATTTGGGACTTCAGCACGCTCTGCATGGCATTTGTTGGGGGTTCAACGTCGAACCCTCGAGCTCTGAACAAGAAGACGAGCCTTGCAATGAACATTTCTTCTTAGTTTTTTTAAAATTTTTTAAATGTCTCAAGTTTTCGTAAGCAGCTCAAGTAGTATTCTTGTTAAAGTCAAGGAACTCTTGGCTTCGGAATGGTCTTTTTTTGAGCGCATGGCGACTTTCCAGTTTTCTTTAGAAATTAAGGTAAAAACATCAGCTTCGATGCTTGGGTTTTTTGAATCTTGTTTCTTTCTTGCAGACCTGACAATTGCGAGCCCGACGGAGCTCAAGGTAATTTCGCGTCACAGTATTCGTAGCAGCTACAGCTTCGAGTGGAACAAAGCTCGTGAGATGACAAGGAGAGAGGCAGCGAACTATCGGATCTCAGAATAAGAGGCGCATCTCGGAAGCAGTAAGACCATCAACGCGTCAGGAAAATCAGAGCTAAGGTGCCGAAGCCCAGAGCAGAGTACTCTCCTCTCGATTGTGAAGGAAGCAGCTTCAAGGCCAGCGAAGCTCAAGGATTCTGAGAATTCTGCACTTGCACTCGGTCAAAGCGTCATCGACACGGAAGAGAAAGTGTGTTCCGCAAATCACGGGCGGCGGAGAAAACGGGGATATTTAATTATTTGCCATCCTAAGAAAGGCCACACCTTCAAAAGCCACTTTTAGAATTTAGCTTGCAGAATTGCCACTAGAGAGAAGTTTTAGCTACATATTTGCTATTTTGTCCTACGTGGCAGTCCAGATCACCACGCCACGCTGGAATGATGATGTGAAATGACTCCCGTGCCCCTAATCTTTCCCTCTCTCAAGCCACTGACGTGTGGGACCCACACGTCAGGTCCTTCTTCAACCTCCGAACGCCCAGTCATATGGCCGGCGATGGCCACCACGGGAGCTTCCTCCTCCGTTGCCCTAGCTCCTCCGCCGGCCACGAGCTCTAGACGCCGCGCCGCGGCCGCTCAACGTCGCCTGCATCCCGCCCCTGGTCCACGCGCCGCGGCTGCTCAACGTCGCCCGCATCCCGCTCCTGGTCCACACGCCGGCGGCCACCCTGCTCCCAGCCGTGCGCCCTGACAGTCACGAGGACGGCCAGCTCGGGCTCGGCTCGGCGAGCGCGAGGGTCGGGGCCGGACTGGAGGATGGCGGCGGAGCACACGAGCCTAGTCGGCCACTCCCGACCCCCCTCCTCTTTATCTGCACACAAGGCGTCGATGCCGGTGCATCTGCTTGGATCCACGGCAGCGGCAGCCAGGCAGCGGGAGACCCCGGGATGGAGGTCCTAGGACTCACCGGTGTTATCGAGTCGGGGTCCAAGGCGGTCGAGGTCAACCTCGCTGCTGCCGCTAGCTCGTCACGAGGTTGCCGGGTGCCGCCCGTCCGCCCGTCACGCGGAAATTGCACGCGCGGAGGAACTTGAGGAGCACCACGTCCACACGCTCGTCGGCGGCGGCAGGACCGTCGGCGGTCGCGGCAGTCGGCGGTGGCCGAGCTGATGGAGAAGAAGATGAAGAACCGGAGGTGGAAGAAAGGTGGGCCCCACTCGTCATTGAGTTACAGTGAGAAAGAGATCCAACACGCTGGCTTGAGGAAGAAACGAGGGGCACGGAAGTCATTTCGCATTGTGAATCCAACGTGGAAGGATGATTTGGCGTGCCACGTCGGACAAAATGGCAAATGTGTTGCTAAAACTTCTCTCTGATGGCAATTCTGTAAGCTAAATTCTAAAAGTGGCTTTTGAAGGTGGGACCTTTCTTAGGATGGTAAATAATTAAATATCCCGAGAAAACGTGAACTCCCAATGACAGTTTTGTAAATAAAGTAATTGATCACACTAATAGCGTGACCCACTTGTACATTTATGCCCAGCATATTCTCCATAGATGCTAGGGTTGCAAGGGTAAAATCAGAATGTAAAATAAGCTTTTGGGCACTATAAAAGGGACTCCTTCCCCTTTGTGGGAGGAGGATTTTTTTTGGGGAAAAAGAAAGAGAAGAGTTCTTCGTTTTAAGTCCAGTTTTTTTCTTCCTGTTGTGTTTTAAGCGTAGCTCATTACCCAACAGAGACCGCTCACCATGGTTTTCGCACGAAAAAAAGCTCACGATATACCATCAAAGGCGAAAAATTTTCAAACCGTAGCACATATTTCTTCTCCCCGAGACAAACTATTTCATCAGACCACCTTCGATCGCTTTCATCCCAGTTATCTTTTCAACAGTTTATCATTTGTTTTGTCAAGAGGAAAGAACCTATGATGACGGTAGTTAATTTCTAGCTAATGAAAACCAATAAGTTCTTTCGAAGCTGTTGACACTCAAAATTGGCAAAAGCCGGATCAGGCTGGGCCAGGCGGTCAGACCGGGTCATCCAGGCGGTCTGACCGCGTGCCCTGTAGCCGGTCCGGCACGGAGGCCACCAGGCGGTCTGACCGCCTCCCCCAGGCGGTCTGACCGGGTCTCCCCGAGTCCGACCCGAATTAGGGAATTTTAGTTATCCCCGAGTTGTAAAGAGTTCCTTGCAGGGCAAGACCTCCCCCAATAAATATAAAGGGGCGTGGCCGATTGAGAGCTATCATCCAATCGAATTATCAATTTACACTTTATTTTCTCCAAACCCTAGCTTTTCTAACCCCCTTGCTCTCCTCCTTCGTCTCCACGGCGGTTGAGGAAGTTCTGAGTGGCCTTGCCGACCTCAGGACAACCCTAGGCGCGTTTCTCCCGACGGGGTCCCTCCCGGAGCGACGAACTTAGGTTTTCGGTGGCGTGCATGTCCAAGGCGGTCTGACCGCGTCCCCTGGGCGGTCTGACCGGCCCGCGCTAGGTGCTTCGACGAGTTGATTTCCGACGTCCACGCGAACTAGCGCACTCGTTTGTTCGCCCAGAAAAAACGTCAACATAAGCTCACTCATGATCTTAACAAAGAAAATTGTTGGCTCACTTGTTTCTCACTTCTCATAGCCTCGAGCACGCATGACTATGAATATCTGGCTGCTAGCGCACATCTATACACATCAGTCAGACAGCAAAAAAAAAACAAAATTCTATCACGAGTCCTAGGCCTAGCAGAGCCCATACTCTTTGTTTCTCATATACTACCAGCCGTATACAAATGGACTTATAGATAAGAGAGTTTTACCTGTATGTCATTAAAAAAGTTGCTCTAGATCTGTGTGTCACTAAAAAGTTCGTTCGCACCTACATATCATTTACTTCAACTTTCGTGACCTGTGTGCCACTCCGTCCACGATCCGTCCAATTTCCACCGTTAAGCTGAACTGGCATGTGGGCCCGACCATTGAAGATGTCTAAAATACCCCTACCCTCTCATTCTCCTCTCTGTCGATCTCATCTCTGTACCCGAGCTCCACATCGCTTGGGCCCGGTCTCCTATTCGGTGCCACCGGCGACGAGGCCCCTGCTCTCCCAGGCCGCTGCCGCGTGGGGGCAGTGTATGGCTCATACCGGTCCATGGCAGCGCTGACCGCGCAGAGGAGGGCCACCTCGAGAACCTCAGCTCGGGCTCCACCTCGAGCAACACCGCCGCTGCTGCGTCGCTGAGCTCCCGGCGTACTGTACAACTGGAGGTTCGCGTCCGCCGGCGAGCCCGTCGATTCCAAGTAGTAGCTGTAGAAGTAAAGACGAGCGAGGCATCCAACCATCGGGTGCGGATCTCCTCACGATTGATGGAGTCCACAAACCTGCAGTGCCCAAGAATCGAGCGGACGCCTGGTTTCAAAATTCGCCGATTACCGATTACCCGAGCTTGATTCCTTCCACGGTTCCACCAGTATGCTCCTTGTGCTTCCAATTGATAACTACTTGAAACGAATTTTCCACTCGATGTGCTGCAATTGTTGATTGCTTCACCGCCGGTCACCGTAACCACTGATGGGCGATGGCGCACGCGAGCCAAAGGGTAGCGCGGTGCGGAGGCAGGTAGTGCGACGACGGATGAGGAGGCCCAGCGGCGCAGGGACGACAAAGCCAGCGCCGGCGGCGACACGGGCAAGGCGAGGCCGCGCGCCAATCAGGGGCCGTCCGCGGCGGCAGGGGCAGAGCTCACCCGCGCGCGCCCGTGACGACCGGGGCAGAGCTCGTCCGAGCGCGTCCCGCGGCGGCCGGGCAGAGCTCTCCCGCGTGGATAGGCAGAGCTCTCCGTAGCGCGGCGCAGAGGCGGCGGCACACGCCGTTGAAGGGCCCGAATGTGGGGGAGAAGAGCGCGAACCCGCCGCCGTGGTAGTACACGACGAGGTGGAGCGGGTGGTCGGCGGAGGTGGGCGCGAAGAGCCGAAGACACGCGCCCAGAGGCCGCGGGAGGCGTCCATGGTGACGTGAAGGGGAGGAGGAAGGAGATGTTTGGTGGGGCCTGTAGGGGTAAAATGGTCATTTCACCTATCTGTTTGACACCGTTAGCTGAAAAAATAGATGGGATGGCACACAGGTCGCGAAAGTTGAAGTAAGTGGCACACAGGTGCGAACGAACTTTTCAGTGACACAGAGGTCTAGAGCAATTTTTTTAGTGGCATACATGTAAAACCCTCTATAGATAATGCTTTTTCTAGGTCTATGCTTGCAGGTCGTATCCTTTAAAATACTTTACTTGACATTTCTTTAACTTTTAGTACCTTTGATGCTTACATAAACGAGTGATGTAAAAAAAAGAGTCCCAAACTTTTTCGGTCGGATGACGTTTCGAAGCCAGGAGCAGTTGGTAATAATTTTTTCTAAGGTCAACTTAGCCTCGAGTGGAAAAGAAGTGGATATTCAGGTAGATTTTCAAGTTTGTTTCTCATGGCACATGAGAAGCACTCACTCTCGAGTGGAGAGGAAAAAGCTTAGCTACGAGTTGGAAGATGTTGTCACTCAAAAATACGTCCCCGCCCTTGCCGCTGTCGATCGCCGTCTCTCCGCCCGACGGTACGTCTCCACCACATCGATCTACTATCTACCGATCCGATCTCCCTTGTTCTTGTTTTTCTTTTTATGCACTTCACGTAAACCCTATTTTCGTGAATCGGATATATATTTCAGCTGTGAAATGTGAATAATGTGTGATATTCGATCTATATATAGTTTGAGATAACAATATTGACGTCAAGTGGCCTTGGTGGTGGCCGTGGCCGTGGCGACGACCGTGGCCTTGGTGGTGTTGGCGGGTCACCAAGGACCCGTTGCCTCATCGTGAAGGCCTTCACTGTCACTGCGAGATGGCCATGCCATTGGGTTCAGATACATGGAACAATAGCCAACGTTGTACATAATATAATGATCGTCATTTCCTTTACATAGATATCTGTCAGGGGGTGAGACCTGGACAGATCCGCTAGGGGTTACCCTAGAGGTTTGCAAGTTAATAGAGGATCGAGACCTAAGAGCGTAGGTGGTTATGCACGTGGTGCACACGGAGCTAGGCGAATATGGCGGCGAAGAACAGGGAGACAAGGGTTTATACTGGTTCAGGCCTCCGAAGAGTAAAACCCTACGTCCAGTTGTGGTGGATTATGCGAGGATGAGGATGAGTTGTCCCTGTGCATGGAGCCCTAGGCCGCCTTATATGGGGGGACGGGCTAGGGTTTGCATGCGCAGGTCGGTTGACCCGTGTCGGGGTCAGTAACAACTGTGGGAAGTTTATCTCCCGGATTATAAGGAGTATCCCGTGATACTCGGAGCTACAGGCAGTGGCGCGCCAGGTCGCCGTGTCTTGTCTTGCACGTCAAGGTTTCGCGGATCTTCCGGGAGCTTGGTCAGGTCGCTGGGCCCACTTGTAAGGTCGGCGAGTCTTCTGAAAGGTCGGGCCCACTTGACAGGGGCCTCTGGGACCCTGGCCGGTGGGGACCCATGGGTATCCATGTCTCTCAAGCCCCCGATCGACGTGTAGGCGTAGCGGCCGAGGCAGGGTCGTGTCGAAGAGCAGCAAAGGCGCAGCACCGTCGAGGTTGTGAAGGGTGCACGGGGATCAAAAAGAGAAAAGAAAACCCCTCCAATGCGCGCACGAAGTTGAACATCGAGCTTCTGGGTCGAAGGACCATAAGGTTGAAGTGAAGACGAGGCGTAGAAGTGAAGGACCTGGCGCGCCGCCGCCTGTAGCTCCGAGTATCACGGGATACTCCTTGTAATCCGGGAGATAAGCTTCCCACAGTTGTAACCAACCCCGACACAGGTCAACCGACCTGCGCATGCAAACCCTAGCCCATTCCCCCCTATAAGGCGGCCTAGGGCTCCATGCACAGGGACAACTCGTCCTCATCCTCGCATAATCCACCACAACTGGACGTAGGGTTTTTTTTGCCGTGCGCCTGGTAGTGAGCCGAGTCTGCCTCCACGGGGCCATAAAACTGTGGTTGCTGCTTTTGTCCATGAGTTCACGAAGGTGTTCAACAGAGAAAAACATGCAGATGCACATGGTGGGACCGTTCGGGGTGTGGATACAAAGGTGGGTAAGTCCGCGCGGCAAAAAAAAAAACGTTTTTGGTAGAACCGCTCTCCAAAAACTAACATAATATATCCAACGGCCACTATTGTCAATGACTTTTAGTTTAAATTAATGGCTTATTTCAGAGTTTCAATTCGTGAAAATAATTAAGGAGTGAGTGTGCCTAATATTAGAATTAATCGAACAGTGTCCATATTATGCACATGCTTGTTTATGGCTTGTGACGATGTCTATCACCAAGTGCTTTTTTTTAAAATTAAAGGTAGGAGCACTACCATATCATTTAAGAAGAATAAGCAATTGTACATAACGAGCTGAAGGGAACGCCACCACACAAATACAACGCACACAAACGCACCCAACAAAACTCTACACCACCTCAACCTGGGAGAGAAGCCAAAAATAAGCCGTCGTGAACTGCACCGTCGTCACCAATGTTGTGCCACGACAAAAGTCGCGATCTGCAGCAAGCCAAAGCGACAACTTGAACTCCTCCACCACGAGACCATCATCCTCAAGCCGCGCACACATGGCCGCCGATCCCCCTGCGCAAACAAAGCGTCTGCAGAAAACTTCTGTCGTGACACCAATGAAAACCACTGATCCCAGCCACTCAGCGTGGGGGCCTCACCTCATCCACCACCTCACACTCCTCTGCCAAGGACTCAGATATCTGAAGCCGCTATGAGAGCATCACTTCCGCCCAACCGTCACTAAGGTCACCACCACACCAAGTGTGCCAACACAAGATCTCTAGCACCCATGGGTCCTCTGCACATCCCTACTAACGCGGACCAAGTGCACCTCCTTTGTTGCCGCGCACGAGCAACACCACCAACCAACCACTACCACTACCTGACCAAGACGGGCCTCAGATGCGACGCCTCCAAGGAGGGCATGACGCTAATGGCGCCACCATCGCACGTCCAGAGATGGACAGGGTTCACACCCTTGAGAGCCCCATGCAGTAGGGGACATGATGCCTCACAATGGTATCCTAGCAGGTAGCACAACACCACAAGGGCGCCGCCACCATCGCCACTAACAGAGGTGTCAGTGAAGGCTTACACCCGACTCAGCACCATGCCTACCTCATGTTCTTGACCAAGTCTGTGACCTGCTCCTCATCGCCTTCGCCGGAAGAAGCCCGACACCGCCAGAAGCACCACCACAACACCACCAACAAGCACCAGCCCCTCCAGCCCCACCACCAAGGCGGCACCGGACCAACATCAGCGTCGAGATGTACCAGCCGCCTCAGCTCTGAGCCCGTCGCCCGTGCACTGACTCCAGTCAGCTATGGCCGGCCACGACCAGCCACAGCTACGGCCAGCCATGACCAAGCCACCGCCATGGCCAGCCGCGACCAGCCACAGCCACAGCTACGGCCGGCCACGGCTGGCCACAGCAATAGCTACGGCCGGCCACGACCAAGCCACAGCCACTGACAGCCGCGGCCAGCCATGGCCAGCAAGGACACGGCCACACGGCCAGCCACGTAGCCGCCATGACCGGCCACGGCCAGCCACATAGCCGCCACAGTCGGGCCACGGCTGCAGCCACCTCCTCGCACTCCCCTACACCGGCCGCCGTCGCCGCCGTCTCCACGCCGCCCGCCGACGAGGCCGTCCGCGCCAGCCGTAGCCGCCGCCACCGCACCCAATGCCAGGCGCCGCCCCTCCCATGCATAGATGCGCGCCCTTGTCGTGCAGGCACCAGATCCGGGCGAGGCATCACCCGATCTGAGGCCTCGTGCCCCACCGCTACGGAGGGCCTCCCGCGTCGGCGAGTCACCTCCAAGAAGCCATGGCGGCCGTGCCCACCACAATGTACCAGAGGCCAGGGAGATGTCCACGCCGCCACCTTCACCACGGGCCGCACAAGATGACGGCGGCCCGTTCAGGCGGCGGCACGGCGGGAGGGGCCATGTGGTGGGAGGGGCGGCGGCGGCGGCTAGGGTTGTTGTTTTCCGCACGGGAGCGATGGGACGCAGCTTCTTTTCTCGTTTCGTTTTTTTGACACTTTGTTTACTCCCCACCAAGTGCTCCTAATGGGTAGGTGCACGCGTGTGGTGAGAAAAAAACGTTTTTAGCATAAACGCTCTCCAAATTACGATTTATAAGTCTTCTATGGGTCTTCCACCCTATCCACTCCTCAATTAACTGACGGGTGGGTCCGGCATGAGGGGTATGGTGGGTTCGATTTGGGTGAGAAATGTTATAGAATAGATAGATAGCAGCGTTGCATATATAGTTATAGATTTACGGGTTACTTAAGAGTATAACCACATAGGTGACCATTTTGAAAAAAAAACTAACAGATTATATCCAAGGGTCACTATTGTCAATGACTTTTAGCCTAAATTAATGGCTTATTTCAGAGTTTCAATTCGTGAAAATAATTAAGGAGTGAGTGTGCCTAATATTAGAATTAGTCGAACAGTGTCCATATTATGCACATGCTGGTTTATGGCTTGTGACCATGTCTATCACCAAGTGCTACTAATGGGTTGTTTAAAGGAAATATCACTGTTGCTAAAAATCCTCGAGTATACTGTAGTTCTGTTTGCATCGATTAGCAATATTTGACATGTCTCTTGTTTCTTGCAGGTGAGCTTGCGTGCGCCAAAGCAGCTCCTGATCGTGGGTCCCCTCGAGCTCCGATATAAACCGTCTTCTTGTGTAGTACAGCTGACCAACAAGACAGATGACTACGTGGCTTTTGCATTTGTACTGCCCCACCAAGGCAAGGTGCTCTACTACCACAAAACAATGGGCACAGGTATCATGCCACCATGGTCAACACGGGGAGTTGTTTTAGACATGCAGTGTGGGATGCGGCCCCTGAGTTTAGGAGGGCTTTCTTTCCCCCCTCCATTAGAGTCTTTTTTATTCTTCCCAGAAATTATGCAGCGGATGTTTAGGTGGTGGTTCCATTATCTGGGTGACGGTAGGGAGGGCTCCAGCCTCACCCACCCCACCACTGAATCCGCCCTATTAGACATTCTAGTGGACGAAGCAATTAGAGAGATGGTACAATGCAAGGACATATGCATTAATGTGCGGAGCATCATCCTGGACAAGGGTTTAAGGGACAATGATGTGAGCGCGGAATTCTTCGATGACAAAGCTGGTGTGCAAGAGATGGGGTTGGACATTGTGTTTGCAGATCAGGCCCAACCACCTTCTTCATCAGGGCGACATACTATGCTCGACAACGAACTGGCGGAGTTATTGGGAGACACGGCCATGCAGGTGAGTTTGACACCTTCATCTAGTGCCACTTCATTTATTCTTTTATTTTGGCTCAAACAATATTTTCAGTTGGTATGTATATATATATGATCGAGTTGAAGGCATTACTCGATCACTCCCGTATTTCGCTTCATATCCATTTTACTTTGATTTATTGCCTAAGGGCTTTTTTTATATATATATTGCTGCAGACGAGCCCTTCTTTGATTGAGACGGAGCTGCTGCACATCTACCCTGCAGAGCTCCGTTTCGCATCCCAAGAAGGAGCAGAGTACATAAGCCTAGCCAACAAGACAGACGATGATGTTATGTATGCCATCAATTACTATGACCCACGACGAGAAGATGAAGGTGAAGATGAACGTGACAGGGGCTTTATGTCCAGTTTTTTCGGTTTCCTTGAAGGTGACAGCAGATTCCCCGATGACATGGGCCTTATGCTGCCCAAGTCCACTCGTGCTGTCCGTGTGCCTTGTAAGAATAAACATCATTATGACCAAATTCGAGTGATGATGATCAGTGGGAGCCGCAGTTATCGCACCCCCGACGGTTTATATGATAACTGCACTTACGACAAGCATGAGGTGTTAATGAGTGAAGTCAGAGCAGAGGGAGGAAAGGCGCACGAGGCGCTGTTGGCGTGTGTCGTTCGTGCCCCGCCTCACCCACCAGAGAGCGTGGCAATAACAGATTATATGCAGCAGCAGCAGGAGGTAGCAACCTACTAGTACATACACACTAGCAAGCTTCGGGTCATATATAATAATAAGCTCATCATCCTGATGATCAGTGCTTCGTCATTTCTTGTTCAGGTGGAACTAAGAACTGGTAGCAGACATCCGGAGTGCATGGACGTGCATCCAACACAGCCATGGTGAGTGGATACCACCGTTTCTCTTGTACGTTATACGGGTGCTTAACTGTCGATTTATATATATTAATTTGTTTTGTTATCCTACACTTGTGCAGGATTGTCACTGGTCATAGAAGGGTTCTTTGCATTTGGAATATAAACCACGAGGTAATTAACAGTGTCCTAGCTACTCCCCACCACCTTGGATATATGTACGGTGGTAGAGCTGGTGGCTGGAGACTTATATATCCTACAACAAAAAGAAAAAAAATTATACGTACTCCACACCATTATACTATATATATTCTTGTTGATTGACATGATACTAACCGATGATGAAATTTCTTACTTTATTATGTGTATGCAGACAGGCGCGTGTGAGGAGAGGATGAAGTCTAAGATTGATAAAATGACGCACAGCACGTTTATGATGAAGGCAGTCAAGTTTATTGCACGAATGCAATGGGTGGCGTACGCAGATTGTTACAGCGCATGGATCGCAGTGTTCACATATGCTGATAATAGACTGGCAGAAATCAAGAGGTTTCAAGCTGACCATCAATTAGACCCTTATATTTGTTTGGCAGTCCATCCAACTCTCCCGTATCTGCTTTCTTCCTCGTCCTTGGACAATTTGATCCAGCTATGGGACTGGGACAAGGGATGGATTTGCATTCGGAAATTCAAATATTCTGGTACACCCAGATTCAGAGACATCTGCCAAATGACCTTTGACCCCGCCAAGGATGCCAACTCCTTTGCCAGTCTCCACAAATATGGAGAAATAAATGTTGGCCGCTCCCTTTTCCATTAATTAGCTTGTTATTCGATTATTCGCTCCACTACTGACGACAACCACGTTGTTTTGTAGTTCTGGAGCATAGCTAATGAAAGACCAACCACTAGCTTCCGCGGGGATATTATGGGTATTGCTTACTGCAACGCAGGTACAAACATGCTGGCTACGGTCAGCAGCACAGGGAAGACTGAGGTATGCAATCACTCTCTTCTATGTACTAGTACTACTAGTATATAGATTATATATAGAAAACGGTACAACAACTACTCTATTTGTTTCAAATTGTAAGTCGTTTTAACTTTTCTAAATTCATAGATGTTGATGCATGTGTACATAGATATACCACTATATTTAGATATGTAGCAAAATTAATCTATGGATCTAAAAAACAAAAACAACCTACATTTTGGAACCGAGGTAGCACACACTACTGTGGGCGTACATTATTATTGTATTGACTGGTGGTTAATCTTTTTGTTTTGGTTGCATTGAATCAGATATTGGACTTGCAGTCAAACATTGCACATGTTCAAACACCTGAAGCCAAGATGGGAGGTACAACCTCATGGGCCGCCCCGAGTCATCTTATTGCCAGTCACCCAACGCTTCCTTTATTAGCTATAGCAGAGCCTGATTCTGATGCTGTCCTTTTGTGGAACTACACTAATTACGGGTAATACATTTAATGGATTCTTTAATTTGATGCTCCCTTTGTTGCTTATATTTGTTTTAGGGTATAGGTGCCGGTGCGTAATGCTGTCGGGATGTTTAGGTAAAAGTGTTGATGTGAAATATATAACATGGGCAAGTTTAAAACTTCATTCCTATCGGTATGCCAAGCTCGATTCGTCAGAATACGTCCACAAGCTCATGGCCACTACTAGTGATACAAGGACGAATACATGGACTTCCGATGGATCAAGAAGCTCAGGTCCTATTTGACTTGGCTTCAAGTCCAAACTTCAGGGAGGAGTTGAGTGGAGCCAGGCAGGCCAACCACCATTTTTTGGAGCAACTCAACTCCATGAAGTTTTTGGAGTACCAGTTTATTTTATTCGAGCACCTCATTTGTAACTCCAAGACCGTCATATATGAATCCACTCGTGGAGTTTGAAGGTAATTACCCACCATTACCACTAGTTACGCGAGCTAGTTCATTCTATTTTTCCTCTTCCTTCCATTCACCCCTTCTTGTAAACTTGCCTAGCACGGGCATTGGGGTGCACCGCCGACACCCGAGCCAGTCACCCACCAATGCCTCTCCAACCCAGTAGTCACCTGCCCAGGTCGCTGCTTGAGCTGCCCAACTCTTCCCCACCCCTGTTCGCTCATTGGATGTCGTCCTAGATCCTATCGGTGCAATGCCGGTGCCGTCCCCTCCCGTGGGGCATCCTCCGTCCATTTCTTGAGCCACGTCGGCGGCCCCTTCTCCACGGTGATGCGAGGAGGCCATCTCTCGCCCATCTCTTTGGACCTGTCATGGAAGAAGAAGGATAGAGAGGATGACAGGTGGGACCATAAATTAGAGGAAAATTTGTAATTCATTGTATTTATAGTCTGGAGGACCCGTATGTTAAATTGGAAGCTGAGGGGGCAAGAAAACACCCTGGGCCGATCTACGTCAGTCCAAGCTGATCAACTTGGCCCTTCCTTTTATCCCCTCGTCTCCAACTTCTTCTCCAAGTCACCTTTGATGTTCTGGAAACTTATGTTTACTTGCATGCAGGCCGAGCACATCGATAGCTTTGGGATAATGATGGATCTTGACATTTTTCCAAAGTCATGCTTGCTTCCATCTCTGATCCTGAAGTGAACTTGTCAAGCCCCCTAAGTATTTTTTGGAGGAGCCCTCACCAAAGCTGAGCATGGATGGGCTCCATGGGACCCTAGGCCGATTGGCCTAGGCCCTTTTTGGGGCATCTAGCTTTGGTCATTCTTTGGGTTGTTGCTTGTCCCGAGCCACATCCAATTATGCTCCAATTAAGTCCAATTTCTTGTGAAAAAGGAATGTCCTCCAAAATATAAGGCATATGTGAAAATGGCCTGATTATTCCCGTATGATCAATAGTTATGATATTGTTGTATGCCAATATTGAAGATAAACAGGGGTAAAAGTGTGTAAATAATGAGCACCAACACTAGCACTGATGCGGCTGTGGGGGCTATGGCGAGGCACCCGGCTATCGAGTCATAGGTCGTGTCCACCACCGCGGTAGCCTGCATGCTGCAGCAAAGGCCCATGATCACATGACTTAAGAGTTGGAGCTCACCATCTGTCGTCATTGCCTCTGTTGCCGTGGTGGGGACTGCGGGCCAGCGCAATGGTGCCAATATAAGCGTCACCCTAGTTGCTTACTCTGGCAATGTAGGTTATGAACAAATTGCACTTTTGCCTAGTTACGCTTTTCAGATCTGTTACTTATAATCATGATGAACTATGCTTGTGTTAGTCTATGCTATGTTTATGTGTTCTATAGATGTTGAAGTTTAATATGCTCTATTCAGTTTATGATTAAATTGCTGATCTGTTGTGTTGATGTATGTTTTCAATTCTGTTATCCTGACGTGTCATCTATTCATTTGATGATAAGAGTAATATGTTGTTGTTATGAATGTAAAGCACGCACACATGCATATTCCTTTGAATTTGCATCTGTTATTTGTGCACTTCGTTCATAACAATGCAACAATCATTTTTATAGCTACTGATCGTATTCTAACTAACCCGAATTTACACCGGTAATTATAGATTAACAAACCTGGTGGTCTAATTAGAAGACACTATAGTACCCCCATACACATCGGTTCTTAACAAGCACCGATAGATTTCGCTATTCAATCGTACTAGCGCTCAGTGAAAGCTGATTAAAATATATTGCTAAAAAAGCTAGCCCTTTTAATTTTTCTGACAGATAATTCTAAGATTAATTCGCATTTTTCAATTTTACCTAAAATTTCATCCATTTTTATTTTTTTCTTAAGACTTGGTTCATTTTCCTTGTTTTCTTAGCTAGCAAATAGTTAGACTCGTTTTCTAATTCATACCTTACATAAAATGTAATCAAATCTGATGCATTTGTTTGCTCCTGGATCCTAACTCTATCAAATTCGAGTTAAGTTTGAGTTTAAATAAAGATTTTAGTCTTCTGAAAAAGGATTTCCAAAGATCCTTCAATTATTCAAACTTGAACCCTTTCCTAATCTTTAACATGGTCATGGGCCGAAGCTTCCATGTTGAACAAACCATCTAATATGTACTTTCCATGATGGACTAACAAACCTAGGGGTCTCAAGCTCTCCATGATTAACAAACCATCTAATACATATTTTTCTAACAATCATTGTAGATCAAATAATAACCCAATGACATACTACTTCTTATTTGACAGGCTTAAGAGAGTCAATACATGTCATTGTCCTACAAGGCAATTCAATACTCTTGGATTTATAGACATCAAGGGCTTCCAAAGGTAACAATTTTTTCTTGATATAGACATTCTCTCTTAGGAAATTATCAAAATGCAACCGAATTCAGTGACGAGGTGTGAAATTTATGAGGAGAGTGATCGAGTAGATGGTTTTGAACGAATGAAACCTTGTGCATGCAGTTACCTAAATTTTGAAACTATATAGGACAAAACCCTCAATGAGAGCAAGTAGCCTCAAACATTATTGATGTGTTCCTTGGAACCTTTGAATCAGGTTTAGAAAATTGTACATATGTTCTAGAGTTATCAACAGAAGGTGCTACATTTGGAATGCTAGACAAAGTATATGTGCTGTCTTTAACTTGTCTACACTCTACTATTTTCTATCCACTTGTGTTTTAGAAACAATAGTATTCTAAAAGAGACACAAGCATCATATCAGTTCGTGAAATTTGGTGCCCATAGTAATCACAACGGTTTATCTTTGATTTGTCTAATCTTTTTATTTCTAACAATACCATATGGAACCTACTATAATCTTTATTAGGTTGTGCGCTAGAGTTTGATTAGCAACTACTACATTTGATTTCCCATCTCTCCTCCCGCATCACACCTCCGAGCATATATATTCTCATGCATATGTCACATGTAAACATCGTCATCATTTGTAGCTATGTTAGCTCTTGTTGCAGCTCACTTTCTCATGAGTTCATGAACTGAATGAGATTTTGGCTTTCCAATTTCATCTATCAGCTACAATATGTAAGAAATGTTTTTCTTTCACCATGAAACCACAGAACAGACACCCCCCCACCTTGTTAATAAAATATGCACTCTAGGTCAGAGACTGCACTGTTAATTATTGCAATTTCAAAAAAATTGTTTAAGCGTGCACTATGATGCAAGAATTATTGAATTTTGCTATATCAAAGAATTATGAGTGTAGTTGTATATTTTTCTAAAGTCCTTATATTAGAATGCTTACAATTAAACTAGGAATGTTGATATGCTATAATAACTTAGTGAGGATATATCTAAGGTAAATTTGTCTATGACACACTAAATTTATGTTATTTTGTATATTGAGCACTGGAAGAAATTGTTTCATGGATGGGAGACTTGTTTTTTTTTGTCTATACAGTGTTCTACATACAATAAATATTCTTTTAGTAGTTTGGACAGCACCTGTATTGATATTATTTAATATTGATTATTTTTTCCACTCAAGATTCATTAAAGCAACAAGAGTACTAAACCATGAATACTCTTATGGTCATCACTCTCAGCATGCATGTATGTGTGGCTGAAGTGTTATACTGCTGGCCCTATATTTCAGAGCAAACATGTGCAATCTAGTATATATGCTTCGTTGTGCTCTATATATGTTGCAATGGTATAATAATCATCTATACGAATCTCAAACTTCTAATCCATATCATTTTAAATTATGCAGGCTCGTGATTACAAACTACGTAACCAACACAACACAAATAGTGGACATTTTAGATGGGGCGTCATTAACGGGTCCTCCATGGGGATATGACATGTGGGGCCCCCACTACCAACGCAGGAGTCGCACGCCAAGGGCTGTGGCCGGCGCCCAGCAGCAGCCACCACCTGAAAGTGGCTGATTTCTAGGAGATGGAAGAGATATGATTTTCAGTTAGCAGTTTTAGCTAGAGATTAGACTTGGTTTGTTGAGATTAGCGGGCCTGGTGCCTATTTAATAAATTCTAATTCGTGTACTCAGGGTTAAACAATATAAATCTATTCCTAAACCTCCCTTCTCCTCTTAGTCTCATCCCTTTCAACATTAGGCGCATGGGCAAAATCCCCGGTGTCTCTACCATTTCCGGCTACAAGCTCTGTAGCGGGGGCGCCACCGTCTTGGCATTGACACCCTTTACAACTTGGTATCACGATCCAGGCACTCCTCTTCCACACCACCCACCAGCCACACCACGCCGCCGCCGCCGCCGCCACCATCTGCATCCATGGTCGAGCCCACCATGTTCGAGCTCACCACCTTCCTGCGCGCGTTGACGACCAAGATTGACAGCCTCCAGGAGACGGTCAATGCAATTCATAAGGGCACGTCGTTCAGGCTGCACCCCAGCACCGGCGAGCACCATAGCGATTGGCCACCACGGTCCCAGAAGATGGACTTCCCCAAGTACGATGGGAAAACCGACCCGCTGGCGTTCATCAACTGCTGCAAATCCTTCTTGCACCAACAGTGCATCATCGACGACGAGAAGGTATGGATGGTGTCCTATAATCTGCAGGATGCCACCCAACTCTAGTACATCCAGGTGCAGTGTGACGAGGGCACTCCTCCAAGGCGGCGCTTCACCGACCTCCTCCACCTGCGTTTCAGACCGCCCCTCCGCTCCAATCGACTCGGTGAGCTGATGGCATGCAAGCACTCCGACTCTGTCGTCGAGTACCAGGAGTGCCTCCAGTCACTACTACTGTGCGCCAAGTTCCTCTTGGAGGCACAGAAGGTGCAGATCTTCATGTTGGTCCTCCAACCACCGCTTAGGCTCGACGTCAGATCCACAACCCGTAGTCCCTCATTGTCGCCATGAGCCTCGCCCGCAAGCTGGAACTGCATGACCAATGCACCGTGCTGACCTCGACGTCCCGTTGCAACTCTTAGCGAGGCATCCTCCCGCTGCCCTAGCGCCTCGCGCTCCCCGCACCGCCGAACCGGTCGCACCACCGCCGGTGGCGGTGCTGGAGGGCTGCCCATGAAGCGTCTGTCCCAGGCAGAGTGTCGTCACCTCAGCCTCTGCTTCAACTGCAATGAGAAGTTTGGCCACAGGCACAATCGGGTCTGCCAGCGCATCTTCCTCCTCAACCTCGCTGCTACAGAAGACAACGACGACGATGGGGAGGACCTTATCTCCGTGCTCGCGATCTCCGGCATCTGTACTCGGGAGATGATGCAGACGGGGATGACAATCAGCGGCGCCTCTTTACTTGCTCTCCTCGAATCGGGCTCTAGCCACAACTTCATCACCGAGGAAGCCCCTCTTGTACCGACCTCGTCCTTGTTCCTCAGGGCGACATGCGCGTCACGGTCGCCAATGGTGACCGCATGGATTGCCCGGGCATCTACTGCTCCATGTCGTTCGCCATCGAGGGCGAAGGCTTCTCTGCCAAATTCTACGCGCTCCCGCTGGCCGGATACAACGTCGTGCTTGGAACGCGATGGCTAGCAACCTTGGGGCCGATCTTTTAATTTGGGACTTCAGCACGCTCTGCATGGCATTTGTTGGGGGTTCAACGTCGAACCCTCGAGCTCTGAACAAGAAGACGAGCCTTGCAATGAACATTTCTTCTTAGTTTTTTTAAAATTTTTTAAATGTCTCAAGTTTTCGTAAGCAGCTCAAGTAGTATTCTTGTTAAAGTCAAGGAACTCTTGGCTTCGGAATGGTCTTTTTTTGAGCGCATGGCGACTTTCCAGTTTTCTTTAGAAATTAAGGTAAAAACATCAGCTTCGATGCTTGGGTTTTTTGAATCTTGTTTCTTTCTTGCAGACCTGACAATTGCGAGCCCGACGGAGCTCAAGGTAATTTCGCGTCACAGTATTCGTAGCAGCTACAGCTTCGAGTGGAACAAAGCTCGTGAGATGACAAGGAGAGAGGCAGCGAACTATCGGATCTCAGAATAAGAGGCGCATCTCGGAAGCAGTAAGACCATCAACGCGTCAGGAAAATCAGAGCTAAGGTGCCGAAGCCCAGAGCAGAGTACTCTCCTCTCGATTGTGAAGGAAGCAGCTTCAAGGCCAGCGAAGCTCAAGGATTCTGAGAATTCTGCACTTGCACTCGGTCAAAGCGTCATCGACACGGAAGAGAAAGTGTGTTCCGCAAATCACGGGCGGCGGAGAAAACGGGGATATTTAATTATTTGCCATCCTAAGAAAGGCCACACCTTCAAAAGCCACTTTTAGAATTTAGCTTGCAGAATTGCCACTAGAGAGAAGTTTTAGCTACATATTTGCTATTTTGTCCTACGTGGCAGTCCAGATCACCACGCCACGCTGGAATGATGATGTGAAATGACTCCCGTGCCCCTAATCTTTCCCTCTCTCAAGCCACTGACGTGTGGGACCCACACGTCAGGTCCTTCTTCAACCTCCGAACGCCCAGTCATATGGCCGGCGATGGCCACCACGGGAGCTTCCTCCTCCGTTGCCCTAGCTCCTCCGCCGGCCACGAGCTCTAGACGCCGCGCCGCGGCCGCTCAACGTCGCCTGCATCCCGCCCCTGGTCCACGCGCCGCGGCTGCTCAACGTCGCCCGCATCCCGCTCCTGGTCCACACGCCGGCGGCCACCCTGCTCCCAGCCGTGCGCCCTGACAGTCACGAGGACGGCCAGCTCGGGCTCGGCTCGGCGAGCGCGAGGGTCGGGGCCGGACTGGAGGATGGCGGCGGAGCACACGAGCCTAGTCGGCCACTCCCGACCCCCCTCCTCTTTATCTGCACACAAGGCGTCGATGCCGGTGCATCTGCTTGGATCCACGGCAGCGGCAGCCAGGCAGCGGGAGACCCCGGGATGGAGGTCCTAGGACTCACCGGTGTTATCGAGTCGGGGTCCAAGGCGGTCGAGGTCAACCTCGCTGCTGCCGCTAGCTCGTCACGAGGTTGCCGGGTGCCGCCCGTCCGCCCGTCACGCGGAAATTGCACGCGCGGAGGAACTTGAGGAGCACCACGTCCACACGCTCGTCGGCGGCGGCAGGACCGTCGGCGGTCGCGGCAGTCGGCGGTGGCCGAGCTGATGGAGAAGAAGATGAAGAACCGGAGGTGGAAGAAAGGTGGGCCCCACTCGTCATTGAGTTACAGTGAGAAAGAGATCCAACACGCTGGCTTGAGGAAGAAACGAGGGGCACGGAAGTCATTTCGCATTGTGAATCCAACGTGGAAGGATGATTTGGCGTGCCACGTCGGACAAAATGGCAAATGTGTTGCTAAAACTTCTCTCTGATGGCAATTCTGTAAGCTAAATTCTAAAAGTGGCTTTTGAAGGTGGGACCTTTCTTAGGATGGTAAATAATTAAATATCCCGAGAAAACGTGAACTCCCAATGACAGTTTTGTAAATAAAGTAATTGATCACACTAATAGCGTGACCCACTTGTACATTTATGCCCAGCATATTCTCCATAGATGCTAGGGTTGCAAGGGTAAAATCAGAATGTAAAATAAGCTTTTGGGCACTATAAAAGGGACTCCTTCCCCTTTGTGGGAGGAGGATTTTTTTTGGGGAAAAAGAAAGAGAAGAGTTCTTCGTTTTAAGTCCAGTTTTTTTCTTCCTGTTGTGTTTTAAGCGTAGCTCATTACCCAACAGAGACCGCTCACCATGGTTTTCGCACGAAAAAAAGCTCACGATATACCATCAAAGGCGAAAAATTTTCAAACCGTAGCACATATTTCTTCTCCCCGAGACAAACTATTTCATCAGACCACCTTCGATCGCTTTCATCCCAGTTATCTTTTCAACAGTTTATCATTTGTTTTGTCAAGAGGAAAGAACCTATGATGACGGTAGTTAATTTCTAGCTAATGAAAACCAATAAGTTCTTTCGAAGCTGTTGACACTCAAAATTGGCAAAAGCCGGATCAGGCTGGGCCAGGCGGTCAGACCGGGTCATCCAGGCGGTCTGACCGCGTGCCCTGTAGCCGGTCCGGCACGGAGGCCACCAGGCGGTCTGACCGCCTCCCCCAGGCGGTCTGACCGGGTCTCCCCGAGTCCGACCCGAATTAGGGAATTTTAGTTATCCCCGAGTTGTAAAGAGTTCCTTGCAGGGCAAGACCTCCCCCAATAAATATAAAGGGGCGTGGCCGATTGAGAGCTATCATCCAATCGAATTATCAATTTACACTTTATTTTCTCCAAACCCTAGCTTTTCTAACCCCCTTGCTCTCCTCCTTCGTCTCCACGGCGGTTGAGGAAGTTCTGAGTGGCCTTGCCGACCTCAGGACAACCCTAGGCGCGTTTCTCCCGACGGGGTCCCTCCCGGAGCGACGAACTTAGGTTTTCGGTGGCGTGCATGTCCAAGGCGGTCTGACCGCGTCCCCTGGGCGGTCTGACCGGCCCGCGCTAGGTGCTTCGACGAGTTGATTTCCGACGTCCACGCGAACTAGCGCACTCGTTTGTTCGCCCAGAAAAAACGTCAACATAAGCTCACTCATGATCTTAACAAAGAAAATTGTTGGCTCACTTGTTTCTCACTTCTCATAGCCTCGAGCACGCATGACTATGAATATCTGGCTGCTAGCGCACATCTATACACATCAGTCAGACAGCAAAAAAAAAAACAAAATTCTATCACGAGTCCTAGGCCTAGCAGAGCCCATACTCTTTGTTTCTCATATACTACCAGCCGTATACAAATGGACTTATAGATAAGAGAGTTTTACCTGTATGTCATTAAAAAAGTTGCTCTAGATCTGTGTGTCACTAAAAAGTTCGTTCGCACCTACATATCATTTACTTCAACTTTCGTGACCTGTGTGCCACTCCGTCCACGATCCGTCCAATTTCCACCGTTAAGCTGAACTGGCATGTGGGCCCGACCATTGAAGATGTCTAAAATACCCCTACCCTCTCATTCTCCTCTCTGTCGATCTCATCTCTGTACCCGAGCTCCACATCGCTTGGGCCCGGTCTCCTATTCGGTGCCACCGGCGACGAGGCCCCTGCTCTCCCAGGCCGCTGCCGCGTGGGGGCAGTGTATGGCTCATACCGGTCCATGGCAGCGCTGACCGCGCAGAGGAGGGCCACCTCGAGAACCTCAGCTCGGGCTCCACCTCGAGCAACACCGCCGCTGCTGCGTCGCTGAGCTCCCGGCGTACTGTACAACTGGAGGTTCGCGTCCGCCGGCGAGCCCGTCGATTCCAAGTAGTAGCTGTAGAAGTAAAGACGAGCGAGGCATCCAACCATCGGGTGCGGATCTCCTCACGATTGATGGAGTCCACAAACCTGCAGTGCCCAAGAATCGAGCGGACGCCTGGTTTCAAAATTCGCCGATTACCGATTACCCGAGCTTGATTCCTTCCACGGTTCCACCAGTATGCTCCTTGTGCTTCCAATTGATAACTACTTGAAACGAATTTTCCACTCGATGTGCTGCAATTGTTGATTGCTTCACCGCCGGTCACCGTAACCACTGATGGGCGATGGCGCACGCGAGCCAAAGGGTAGCGCGGTGCGGAGGCAGGTAGTGCGACGACGGATGAGGAGGCCCAGCGGCGCAGGGACGACAAAGCCAGCGCCGGCGGCGACACGGGCAAGGCGAGGCCGCGCGCCAATCAGGGGCCGTCCGCGGCGGCAGGGGCAGAGCTCACCCGCGCGCGCCCGTGACGACCGGGGCAGAGCTCGTCCGAGCGCGTCCCGCGGCGGCCGGGCAGAGCTCTCCCGCGTGGATAGGCAGAGCTCTCCGTAGCGCGGCGCAGAGGCGGCGGCACACGCCGTTGAAGGGCCCGAATGTGGGGGAGAAGAGCGCGAACCCGCCGCCGTGGTAGTACACGACGAGGTGGAGCGGGTGGTCGGCGGAGGTGGGCGCGAAGAGCCGAAGACACGCGCCCAGAGGCCGCGGGAGGCGTCCATGGTGACGTGAAGGGGAGGAGGAAGGAGATGTTTGGTGGGGCCTGTAGGGGTAAAATGGTCATTTCACCTATCTGTTTGACACCGTTAGCTGAAAAAATAGATGGGATGGCACACAGGTCGCGAAAGTTGAAGTAAGTGGCACACAGGTGCGAACGAACTTTTCAGTGACACAGAGGTCTAGAGCAATTTTTTTAGTGGCATACATGTAAAACCCTCTATAGATAATGCTTTTTCTAGGTCTATGCTTGCAGGTCGTATCCTTTAAAATACTTTACTTGACATTTCTTTAACTTTTAGTACCTTTGATGCTTACATAAACGAGTGATGTAAAAAAAAGAGTCCCAAACTTTTTCGGTCGGATGACGTTTCGAAGCCAGGAGCAGTTGGTAATAATTTTTTCTAAGGTCAACTTAGCCTCGAGTGGAAAAGAAGTGGATATTCAGGTAGATTTTCAAGTTTGTTTCTCATGGCACATGAGAAGCACTCACTCTCGAGTGGAGAGGAAAAAGCTTAGCTACGAGTTGGAAGATGTTGTCACTCAAAAATACGTCCCCGCCCTTGCCGCTGTCGATCGCCGTCTCTCCGCCCGACGGTACGTCTCCACCACATCGATCTACTATCTACCGATCCGATCTCCCTTGTTCTTGTTTTTCTTTTTATGCACTTCACGTAAACCCTATTTTCGTGAATCGGATATATATTTCAGCTGTGAAATGTGAATAATGTGTGATATTCGATCTATATATAGTTTGAGATAACAATATTGACGTCAAGTGGCCTTGGTGGTGGCCGTGGCCGTGGCGACGACCGTGGCCTTGGTGGTGTTGGCGGGTCACCAAGGACCCGTTGCCTCATCGTGAAGGCCTTCACTGTCACTGCGAGATGGCCATGCCATTGGGTTCAGATACATGGAACAATAGCCAACGTTGTACATAATATAATGATCGTCATTTCCTTTACATAGATATCTGTCAGGGGGTGAGACCTGGACAGATCCGCTAGGGGTTACCCTAGAGGTTTGCAAGTTAATAGAGGATCGAGACCTAAGAGCGTAGGTGGTTATGCACGTGGTGCACACGGAGCTAGGCGAATATGGCGGCGAAGAACAGGGAGACAAGGGTTTATACTGGTTCAGGCCTCCGAAGAGTAAAACCCTACGTCCAGTTGTGGTGGATTATGCGAGGATGAGGATGAGTTGTCCCTGTGCATGGAGCCCTAGGCCGCCTTATATGGGGGGACGGGCTAGGGTTTGCATGCGCAGGTCGGTTGACCCGTGTCGGGGTCAGTAACAACTGTGGGAAGTTTATCTCCCGGATTATAAGGAGTATCCCGTGATACTCGGAGCTACAGGCAGTGGCGCGCCAGGTCGCCGTGTCTTGTCTTGCACGTCAAGGTTTCGCGGATCTTCCGGGAGCTTGGTCAGGTCGCTGGGCCCACTTGTAAGGTCGGCGAGTCTTCTGAAAGGTCGGGCCCACTTGACAGGGGCCTCTGGGACCCTGGCCGGTGGGGACCCATGGGTATCCATGTCTCTCAAGCCCCCGATCGACGTGTAGGCGTAGCGGCCGAGGCAGGGTCGTGTCGAAGAGCAGCAAAGGCGCAGCACCGTCGAGGTTGTGAAGGGTGCACGGGGATCAAAAAGAGAAAAGAAAACCCCTCCAATGCGCGCACGAAGTTGAACATCGAGCTTCTGGGTCGAAGGACCATAAGGTTGAAGTGAAGACGAGGCGTAGAAGTGAAGGACCTGGCGCGCCGCCGCCTGTAGCTCCGAGTATCACGGGATACTCCTTGTAATCCGGGAGATAAGCTTCCCACAGTTGTAACCAACCCCGACACAGGTCAACCGACCTGCGCATGCAAACCCTAGCCCATTCCCCCCTATAAGGCGGCCTAGGGCTCCATGCACAGGGACAACTCGTCCTCATCCTCGCATAATCCACCACAACTGGACGTAGGGTTTTACTCTCCGGAGGCCTGAACCAGTATAAACCCTTGTCTCCCTGTTCTTCGCCGCCATACTCGCCTAGCTCCGTGTGCACCACGTGCATAACCACCTACGCTCTTAGGTCCCTATCCTCCATTAACCTGCAAACCTCTAGGGTAACCCCCTAGCGGATCTGTCCAGGTCTCACCCCCTGACAGTTGGCTTGATGATTTCAAGGCGGCGCAGGCGACCATCACGGAGGCGGCGAAGACCATCGGCAGGACGCTCATGGTGAGCTAGTATTACTTTTGGGGCTGCATCTTTGGTTTGCCCAGGCGCAGTATTTTGACGATCTTGATGTGTTATTGCAGACTCTTGTCGAGCGCTCACAGAAGAGGGTGGACCTGCTAAAGGAGGGCGCCGATCTTCACGCGGAGCTAGCAACGACCCAGATGGAGGCCGCGAAGGAAATAAGGAGCCTCAAGGACGAGGCGATCTTGAAGGACCAGGCCGTCGAGGCCTTGAAGCGCGAGCTTGAAGCTACAAAGCTGAAGGCGAAGGAGGCGGAGGACGATCTGAAGAACGCCACCGCAGGTACGTCGAGGGACGCCGTTTTTGTCTTTTATGTTTAACCATCGTGGTGACACGTTCTTGACCTCGGCACTTGTAGAGGCCAAGAAGAGGGAGACTACCTTGAAGAAGGACCTCAAGGAGTCGAAGGAGCAGGTGAAGGTCCTCAAGGAGAAGCACAAGGAGGTCATTGCCAGTGAGTCTTACTTCACCCGTAAAGCTGCTTATGAATTTGGGGTGCACAGGGATCTAGAGATCGACCTTGGCGGGGCGATGCAAACCCTTATTGATCATCAGGAGATGACTGCAGATCTGGAGAAGGAGCTGGACGACCTCAAGGAGGCCGCCGAGTACCTTGTGGACGTGTACGCCCCTAAGGTCGAGGGCGATCCACAAGGACTTTTCGAGCGGTTGGAGGGCGCAGTAGGTCGTATTAAGACCTTGCTGATGGACGGCGGCAAGCTCGCTGCTGCTACCGCACTGGCCACGGTGAAACACCATGAGCCGTCGTTCGACCTCGACAAGGTCAAGGAGGAGTTGGACTTGGTGCAGCTGGTGGCCAGCGAAGAGATTCAGGCCGCCGCGGACGATATCATGAAGAAAATAGACCTGTAGACATAGCTTAGGACTGGCGAACAGTTAGTAACAATGGGTCGCAGACCCTTTTGATGTAATATAAACATTGCATGAATGAAAAGACATGTCCCGTGATCCCTTATTTGACTTGGTATACTCTTTATAAGGACGCAAAGGTAACGAAGCTGCGAGACCCCTTTTCCTCCGCTAACCCAACTCAGTGGAGGAACGGCTTACTGACCACACAGCTCGACGTTGGAGGCTTAAGTGCGGCCGACGCGCGGAGGGGGTCGGGGACCCAAGGTCAAGCAACCCCACGACCTAGGAATACTTATAAAATGCATAAGAAGCTGTAGTAAGGGAATGCTGGAAAGGGAGAGGCGAAAACCCCAGGTCGAGCGACCCTTAGGTTGGCAAAGTCAAGCCCCCGAGCGTGAAGGGCTGAGCTTAGAGTCAAGCCCCCGAGCATGAGGGATCAGTTTTTAAGCTAAGCCCCCGAGCGCGTCGAAGGGGAGGGGTGAACAGAAAACAAACAAGTTGAAAGAGAAATATTTATATTTATATATTGAATTACAAAGGTAAAGGGTACATAGCTTTATTGTGATACGAGGCTCCTAAGGATAGAAGCGACGCAAGTGCTCAATGTTCCAGGGGTTAGGAACGCCCTGGCCATCGGCCCATTCCCAATGACCTCCTTAACTATGAAGGGGCATTCCCAAGGCGCAGAGAGCTTGTGCATATCCTTGGTGTTTTGGATCCGCCGCAAGACTAGGTCGCCAACGTTGAAGGAATGTTCCCGCACGTTGCTGTCGTGGTAGCGACGTAGCTGCTGCTCGTGGCGAGTGTGGCGCATGAGCACGGCCACACGGTGTTCCTCGACACTATCGAGGTCGAGCCGCCGTGTTTGCTCTACTTCTCATTCGTCGAAGTGCTGGATGCGAGGAGCACCGAAGGCCACATCGGTGGGGAGGATAGCCTCTGATCCGTAGACCAGGAAGAAGGGTGAGTACCCTGTAGCCGAGCTGACCTGGGTCCTGAGACCCCAGAGGATGTGAGGGAGCTTTGAGAGCCACCTGGTGGCATAAGGCGCTGAGCCGTCGAATATACGGTCTTTTATGGCCTGTAGGACCATGCCGTTCGCCCGCTCGAGCTGGCCGTTACACCGCGGGTGTGCCACCGAGGAGTAGTATACGTCGATCAGGCTGTCTTGACAGAAGTCCCAGAATTCGGCTCCTGTGAAGGCCGTGCCAAGGTCGGTGACGATCCTATTTGGCACCCCGAAGCGATGGGTGATCTCCTTGATGAATTTGGTCACCTCTTTTGACGTGACGCTGGATACGGGACGGACCTCGATCCACTTGGTGAACTTGTCCACCGCCACGAGTATATGCTTGTAGCCGCCGGGGGCGGTCTTGAAAGGTCCCACAGAGTCGAGACCCCAAACTGTGAAAGGCCACGACGGAGGGATGGTCCTGAGGGCCTGAGTCGGGAGGTGTTGTTGCTTAGCGAAGAACTGGCTCCCCTTGCAACGACGTACAAGTTCTTGGGCATCAGCCAAGGCCGTGGGCCATGAGAAGCCAGACCTGAAGGCCTTGCCCACTAGGTTGGAAGAGGCGGCGTGGTTGCCGCACTCACCACCGTGGATCTCGTCCAAGAGCCTGAGGCCCTCGGATCTCAGGATGCACTTCATCAGTACTCCGGTGGAGGCGGACCTCCGGTAGAGTTCCTGGCCGATGATGACGTAGTTGGCGCTACGCCGCGTGATCTTTTCTCGCTCTTCCTTATCCTCAGGTACTCGATGCTCGAAGAGGAAGGCAATGAAGTCGAGGCGCCAGTCATCTTCTGCGTCGATCATGAGGATCTCGCGACCTTTAGGCAAGGTAAGCTCGTCATCAGGCGACTCTGGGTCGGGGATGAGCTTGATGGACAGCTTGCGTAGGTCCTGGACGAACACGCCGGCCGGAACCAGTGCACGTTTGGAGCCAAGCTTGGAGAGGACGTCCGCAGCCACGTTGTTGTTGCGGCAGACGTGGTGGAACTCGAGACCTTCAAAGTGACGCTCGAGCTTACGCACCTCAGCATAGTATGCATCCATCGTATCCTTCCTAGCTTCGGAGTCCTTGCTGACTTGATCGATGACGACCTTGGAGTCGCCGTAGGCCAGGAGGCGCTTGATCCCAAGGGAGACGGCGATGCGGAGCCTGTGGATGAGGGCCTCGTACTCGGCGCCGTTGTTGGATGCCTTGTAGTGGATCTGCAGGACGTACTTGAGGTAGTCGCCCTTAGGGGAGATGAACAGGACGCCTGCGCCTGCTCCTTCGAGGTTCAGGGAACCATCGAAGTACATCTTCTAGTGCTCGGGTCGATCCGGTGGTGGAGGCTGCTGGATCTCTGTCCACTCCGAGACGAAATCTGCGATGACTTGGGACTTGATGGCCTGCTTAGGGCAGAACTCTAGGTCGAACTCGCCTAGTTCTATAGACCACTTGACGACGTGCCCAGAGGTGTCACGACTCCGTAGGATCTCGCCAAGGGGAAAGGCCGAGACGACCTTAATCTTGTGGGATTGGAAGTAGTGCCGGAGCTTCCGGGAAGTCATGAGTAGCGCGTAGAGCATCTTCTAGGGCTGGCTGTACCTGGTCTTGCTGTCAGACAGAACCTCGCTGACGTAGTAGATAGGTCGCTGGACAGGGTAAGGTCGCCCCTCTTCAGGTCGCTCAGCCACCAGGACGGCGCTGACCACGAGGGTGGTCACCGAGATGTAGAGCAGTAAGGGCTCCTTGGGCGTCGGGGGCACCATCACCGGGGGTGTCGTGAGGAAGGTCTTGAGTTGCTCAAGAGCTTGGTCCGCCTTCTCGGTCCAGACGAACTTGTCCGCCTTTTTCAGCAGCTTGAAGAATGGCAGGCCTTTTTCTCCGAGCTTGCTAATTAATCGGCCTAAGGCCGCCATCATGCCTGTGAGCTTCATGACGTCCTTCTTGCCAGTAGGGCGCTTCATCTTGAGGATGGCATCCACCTTGGTGGGATTGGCTTCGATGCCCCGATTGCTGACCATGAAGCCCAGGAGCTTGCCGGACGGGACACCGAAGATGCACTTCTCTGGATTGAGTTTCCAGTGGGAAGTGCGGAGGTTGGCGAAGGTCTCCGCGAGGTCAGCTATGAGCTGGTCCTCGTGAGTGGTCTTGACGATCACGTCGTCGACGTAGGCTTCTACGTTCTTGTTGATCTGGCTAACCAGACACTTCTATATTGCCTTCTGGTAGGTCGCGCCAGCGTTCTTGAGGCCGAAGGTCATGACCGTATAGCAATAGATGCCATGGGACGTTATGAACACCGTCTTGTCTTGGTCGGAGACCTTCAGGGTTATCTGGTGGTACCCTGAGTAGCAGTCGAGGAAGCAGAGGAGAACGCTCCCGATCGTGGAGTCCACGACCTGGTCGATACGCGGAAGAGGGAAGGGGTCTTTAGGGCAGTGCCTGTTGAGATCGGTGTAGTCGATACACATTCTCCATTGACCGGTTTTCTTTGGTACAAGAACCGGGTTGGCGAGTCAAATCGGGTTTTTACACTCTCGGATAAATCCGGTAGCTAGGAGCTTTATTAGCTCTACCCTAATGACGTCCTTGCGATCTTTCGCAAAGCGACGAAGCTTCTGCTTGACGGGCTTCGTCATCTTGCTTACATCCAAGGCGTGCTCAGCCAGCTCCCTAGGAACACCTGGCATATCCGATGGACTCCAAGCGAATATGTCGGCGTTATCCCGGAGGAAGCTGGTGAGCGCGAGTTCCTATTTGGGGTCGAGCCCGTCGCCGATCACCACCATCTTCTCTGGGTCGGCAAGGCCGAGCCAGACCTTCTTCGTCAATGGAGCCGCGTCTAGGGCGGTCTCGGTGCGCTTCTGCTCCGGGACGGACTGGTCGACAGGGTCAACTTTTTCGGCCTCATCCACCAAGACCGTGGAGGCCTCGGCGGCGGTGGAGGTCGCAGCGAGGTCTAGAGCCTCCGTGTTGCACCTGAAGGAGATGATGAGGTCCCCTTTGAGAGAGAGGACCCCATGCGGAGCCGGCATCTTCAACACCAAGTAGGTGTAGTGCGGGATGGCCATGAATCTGGCCAATATCGGGTGACCTAGGATCGCGTGGTAGGAGGACTTGAAGTTGGCAACCTCGAAGTTGAGGTACTCAGTGCGGAAGTTCGCCTCCGTACCAAAAGTGACCGGGAGGGAGACTCGACCCAGGGGTTGGGCCGCCTTCCTGGGGACGATGCCATAGAAGGGCTCGTCGCACTCCGTCATCTTGTTGAAGTCGAAGCCCATCTTCTTGAGGGTATGAACAAAGATGATGTTGAGCCCGCTGCCTTCGTCAATGAGGGTCTGGGAGAGCAGGGCTCCATCCACCGTAGGCTCGACGACGAGCGGGTAGGACTCGGGGTCTGGGATATGAACCTAGTGATCAGCTCTGGAGAACATGATCGGCTGCTCAGACCATCGTAGGGGTACGATTGGATGAGTGTGGACGAGGTGGACGTCGCGCTTATCCTTCTGGTAGCGCCGTCTGCTGGTGCTGGACTTGATCCCGCCGACGATCATGTTGATCGTGTGGGTTGCGGCCTAGAAAGGCCCATTAGGGTTGCCCGAAGCTGGCGGAGGGGGCAGGTTCGTCTCGTCGCGGGGAGCCGCTGGAGCCGGGTCATTGCGGGGCGGGTCGCTTCGAGGTGGCTCGCGGCGATCGTCGTATCGCTCGTCGCGGCGGTCGTCGCGGCGATCTCGCCGGTCGTCGCGGCGGTAGTTGTTGTTGTAGGGGCGGTTGTCACGTCGCTCGCCGTCGTTCCTGGGTCGCTTGGGGTCCGCGGAGGCGCTGAAGGCTCTCTTGAACTGGCAGCACCCGCGGAGAGTGTGGGTGGCCCCCTCATGGAACCCGTAGATGCTATCGAGCGTCAGGTCGAACTCCGCTTGGTTGAAGGACGAATTCCTTCGCCCTTCGGCCGCCAGGACCTCGGAAGGTCGCTTGCGGAGCTTGTCCGCTGCAGTGCCAGATGTACCGATGTTACCAGCGTCGAACTGATTCTGGAGCGTGTCTTCTGTGTCCATGAGCTTGTTGACGACGATCATCAGCTTCTTGACGTTGGTGGCGCCGGACTCATGGATCTTCTCGAAGACCTTGGGGTCTTTGATGCCTTTCTTGTAGCTGTCGACGATCTGGTCGTCCCTGAGTCGGACGCACTCATTTCGGTCTTCAAAGAACCAGGTATTGTAGTCGCGAAGCCGCTCCTTCGGCTTCTGCACGACCTGCCCCAGGCTGAAGGTGTTCCCAGGGCGATCATAGGTCGCCTGGAAGTTTGATGTGAAGGCCTGGGACAGATCGGCCCAGGTCTTGATGCTGCCAGGCGCAAGGTTGTTGAGCCATAGCGAAGGGGCCTTGCCCATCACCAGTGGGAAGTAGGCCGTCATATGGTCGAAGCTACCACCGGCCGCCTTGACGGCGACGTAGTAGGTCGATAGCCAGATGCTAGGGTCGGGCGTCCATCATACGGCTTGATGTTGGGCTTGAAGTTGTCGGGGTACTCCACCCTCTTGAAGTGGGCATCCAGCGCTGGGAAGGCATTGAGCGCAAGGTCTTCGCTGGTGCCTCTTGCCGTAGCGGCATCTCGTGACGCGGAGTGGACGCTGCGCTCCGGGACGACCACCTGGGAACGTGGCTGCCGGTCCCGGTCGAGCTGGACGATGGCTGGATCGCCATGATCAACGTTGTACTTGGCGCGTCGCGGGTTCTCGATCTCGTGCTGATCACGGAGCTCGCGCTCCATGATGCGATGGACGCCGCCGGGGACGCCGTACTCGCGGTCGTAATCCAGGCGGCAGTGGAGCTCGCACTCCTCGCGCTCCCGGTGGCGTTGGTCGACGACGGTGCGGGCGTCGCGAGCACGCCTGTTGGCGTCGAGGTTGACGCGAAGGTCGCGGGCGGCAGCGGGCTGCTCAGGGTTGTGCTGAGCGACCTCCGCCTGGACCGGGGAGAGGTGGCTACGCGTAGGTCGATGAGATCGACTACGCGAGTGGCGGGTAGAGGATGACGCAGCGGATCTGGAGGCCGCGCTCTTCTCTTCCACCAGGACGTTGGCGACCCGGAGGTACGCGAGGGCCTGCTCAGCTTCAGGCGACTGGACTTGTTGGAGCCGGGTAATGGCCGCGCCCAGGTTGGCCTGGGGGCTGTTGAAGGTCGGGATCCCAACTTCCTCGAACTCGAGGCGCAGATCACGAGCGCAGGGCAAGGCACGCCGCTGCTTTTCCGCACGTCGCTCGGCGCGGCGGGCGTTTGCTTCGATACGGGCCGCTTCCTGGGAGTTGGTCGCACCCACGCGTGGTGGCTCGTTCTCCGAGATCACCATCACCTAGCGGAAGATGACTTCCGGGTCGTTCGGGGCAATGCGAACCCGGACCTTCTGGAACTTCCCGCAGTTCGGAGACTGGGTAGGTCGCTTCGCTCGGCGAGGGAGCTCGTTGTCGATCTTCTTCCGCAGGCGGCACCCGCGGAGGGTGTGCTTTGCACCCTTGTGGCAAGTGCAGGGCACGTCGAGGCGGTCGCACCGAGCGCGAGGCGCAGGCCTTGGTTCGCGTGATGGTCGCCGCCCAGATTGGATCTGAGGAGGCGTGGAGAGTTAGCTCAGGCGAAGGCCGGGCGCAGACTTCAGGCCGAAGGGAAACGCGTCGTGGCGTAGCGCTGTCTGCTCTGAGCGTTGAGCTCGTTCGCAGATCTCCAAGGTTTCCCTCATGGAGCCGATGATGTTTTCCATCCCCTGGACAAGGTCGCAGGGTTTGGGTGGGTGGGTCTCTGATACTAGATCAGGAACAGGGACGGTGGCGGACGCCGCATCGACCTTCTCGGGGGTCGCTGGGGGAGTCGACGCTGCCGGAGCAGGTGAGGTCGCTGTGAAAGATCCCAAGCAGATCTCCACGAGGTCAGCGAGGAAGGTCGCCATGCTCGTCGGGAAGACGACGCCAGATTGGGCCACCATGCTGCACAGCGAGTTCCCGATCGCCCCTACCTGGCGTGCCAACTGTCAGGGGGTGAGACCTGGACAGATCCGCTAGGGGGTTACCCTAGAGGTTTGCAGGTTAATGGAGGATCGGGACCTAAGAGCGTAGGTGGTTATGCACGTGGTGCACATGGAGCTAGGCGAGTATGGCGGCGAAGAACAGGGAGACAAGGGTTTATACTGGTTCAGGCCTCCGGAGAGTAAAACCCTACGTCCAGTTGTGATGGATTATGCGAGGATGAGGATGAGTTGTCCCTGTGCATGGAGCCCTAGGCCGCCTTATATGGGGGGACGGGCTAGGGTTTTCATGCGCAGGTCGGTTGACCCGTGTCGGGGTCGGTTACAACTGTGGGAAGCTTATCTCCCGGATTACAAGGAGTATCCCGTGATACTCGGAGCTACAGGCGGCGGCGCGCCAGGTCGCCGTGTCTTGTCTTGCACGTCAAGGCTTCGCGGGTCTTCCGGGAGCTTGGTCAGGTCGCTGGGCCCACTTGTGAGGTCGGCGAGTCTTCTAGAAGGTCGGTCCCACTTGAGAGGGGCCTCTGGGACCCTGGCCGGTGGGGACCCATGGGTACCCATGTCTCTCGATATCATTTTACACTTCACATGCAAAATATATATCTAATTTTAGTTACATATAAATTATTGTAGCTTATCAAGAATGTTAGATGTCTTAGAGATATTCTCGACGATATATCTAGTACTCCTCCTCTAGTGCATACTGAGGATGTTGGGAACATGACAAGACTGCATATCTCTTTCTCCATACCTACTCGAGGTTTAGATTACCGGACGTTGCTACCAGGAATGCCACATCAAAATGTTCTGGTTGCAGTAGCGGGTGATGCAGCATTTTATAGGATAACCCAAGGGAGGACCGCTGTGGAGAAATGTATCGAGGAGCTTCAGAATATTGGGTGCTTCGTGCCAGACTTCTCCTATTTTAAAAGACAGCAACTCAGGACGGGTGAAAGCAATGTGGTTCATACTGTTGAGAGGATTTCCATGGCTCATCAAGTTGTGGTACAAAAAATTCTCTTTTTATTCATTCGTAATTAATTTGTTTATGTTACATATTTTTAACTTTCATATGTTTATTATCTCATCATCATCTTATTGTGTAGGATTATATATCTGATTCAACCTATGCCTCAATAAGCTTCCATGTGATTCTTAATCAAGTGGAAAAAATTGGTTTGGATTACTATGGTGGGCAGTCGTTCTTCACCAGAAATTAGAAGCACCAAGCAACTCTAACTTTCTACAAGACAGACCAACCCGACGATCCAATGTTTGATATTTGCAGTACTGTGTGTGGGAGTCATCCGGAAGCGGAGCAGAGTGCATTAGTACGCGCTTTAGCTTATTTTGATGGAGTTCTAGGCTGGACCATTAGAGACATTAGCTATATTCCGTTTCTACAAGAGTGTGTCGGATTACGACCTATGAATTAGCTAGTGGTTGACGTGCGAACTTATTTATATGTAGTAGTGGTACAGTTGACGTATGAACTAATTTATAAGTAGTAGTGGTTGATGTATGAACTTATTTATAAGTAGTAGTCGTTGATGTATGAACTTGCACTATTATATATACTATTCACTAGTCAATTAGCATTGTCGTGTTCAATTTGAAGGGGTTAATTATTTTGAGAACTGAACTGCATTTTAGAAATTTGGCGCGAAAAATTTAGTGGGAACAATATTTCTAGGAACGGATGAAGCTTTCACCCGAACTCTGAAAAGCATTTCCTGGAGCGGGCCACACCTGGAAATAGCCATTTCCAGCTGTAGATGATGGCGTCACCCGCTCCTGGAAATGCTTTTCCAGGTGTGGGTGACGCCATCACCCACACCTGGAAATGGATTTTCAGGTGCGGGCGTTCTACCTGCTCTTGAAAACCACTATTTCTAATAGTGACAGCTAAGAGTGATTTTGGCGCCCGCACCTGGAAATGCAAATCCGACTGCTCCTACAAATCTTTTCTGTAGGAGAGAGATGCAACTAGATATATCATGGTCAAATGAAGAGTAATTTGGAACCAACGGACTACATCCAGACATGATTAACAAAGATAATCATCATATACACTGAGTTTCAACAATGCACAGATAACCCATCTATGAAGTAACAACTCGCATGAACAGTGCCCAGCAGCCAACTACATGTGTTGGCTGTTACTCATATTATATATACATATATCATCCATTTGACCAAGCATGATCACGCATCATTATGACCTTTTACTACCCCAAACATTATTAAAGACAAATGACTGATATCATGACCTTAAACTCCAGTACTTTGTCTGCACCCTCATTTGCTATTACGTGCATGGTTACTATTTCTTAGGAATCAAATGCGTAAGGGGTTGCAAGCAGCAAAAGGTGTGCCTTCCTTCGCAAACTTAACGACACTACCTCACTCATGTCTACTTCACTGATTCCATTTGGAAGGCTCCAGTCAAATGAGTGCACGAGTTGTGCCAAAGTTAACTCTATGCTGGCCAAGCCATAGTTATATCCAGGGCACATTCTTCTTCCAGATCCAAATGGTGTGTACTCGTAATTGTTTCCGAAGAAGTCAATGCAAGCACCTTCAAACCTCTCTGGCTTGAACTCCTCAGCATCCTCCCAGTATCGTGGGTCCCTTGAGATGGCCCAGGAATTTATAATTACTCTTGTTTTAGCTGGTATTGTGTACCCGTTGATCTCACAAGCTTCAATGCTTTCTCGTGGGACGAGAATAGGGCCCGGAGGGTGTAGCCTAAGGCCAGTCTCAGTGGGGGTTTCATAGATATTAAATAGGCTGTCATGTCAGCGTGTTTGATGATATGACAGTGTATTAATGAAGAGAGAGGTAAAATGAGTTTCATGAGGATGGCATCCTCTCTACACAGTTACCTAGACAAATTATGTCTTGCATGTAACCTACTAACCTATAAAACAACAATAGAAGAAACTATGCATTGAGAGGGAGGTGTTTCATTATAGTTTCAAACGTTTTTAGATGATGTGTCACTCTAGGTAATTGTGTCCATGATATTTTCACTGAGAATGGTCTAAGTGTTTCCTTTATCACAAATTTAAGGTATTTCAGCTCACTTCCACGGAGATCAGCTTCTGTAATGATTTTCTTGCCATGGAATGCCGATCTGATCTCAGCTTGGAGCCTCTTCATCACCATAGGATTGTTGATGAGCTCTGCCATTGCCCATTCCAATGCAGATCCAGATGTCTCTGTCCCACCAGCAAACATATCCTATACGTGCATAAATAAATTAAAACAGCAAAAAGACACATGATTAGTAGGTCATATAAACATGTGAAAGACTAATTTCAGATGTAAAGATTTTAGGTGCTAGTAGTCGTCACTAACCAAGATGACTGCTTTAATTGTGTTACGGGTAATCGGGAAGCCAAAGTCTCCACTCCCCAGGAGGCTCAAAAGAACTTCCACCAGATTCTTCTCTGTTGCGGTCGCTTGGTTGGCCGAGCCATGCTTGAGAATTTCTTCTCTCTCGCTGATGATGTCCTCAAGGATGCCATCTATTGTTTCATGAATGCTTTGGAGCTTCCTCTCCATACCGGTGAAGCTAGGGAAGATGTCAGGGATTTGGAAGCCAGAGCAATAGATGAAGCTCTGATGGATGGCTGCTAGAAAGTCATCTGCCTTGCTACTCTTCATACCAAATGCCGCCCGGGACACGATGCTGTTGGTTACCCTGTGGAGCTTTGAGGTTAAGTCTAATGCTGTTGAACTCCCAGCAACACGAATATCATTTATGAGGTTCAGCACCTGTAGATCCATTGAAACATAGATTACGCATGTAGCCACCGTGAACTTGATTCGCATTGGAGCACCTTGTCGTGAAGAGGAATTAATGACAATGGTGTTTCCTTGTGCGCAACAATGCTACGATTTTGCACATATTTTCACCGGTTACCTCGAACATCTCTTGCTAGGCTGCTAATTAAGAGACTGGGTGGAACAAAAAATATTTGAATTTCACTTTAAATTTGGTGTATCCACTACGGGAAAAATCACTTTTGCCGTGCGTTTCGGAGTTTGCCATGCGCTTTATTTCGGGCACACTGCAAAAAGCTTCTTTGCCGGACGTTTTTTATATGGCGCACGACAAAGGAAAAACGCACGACAAATGAGTTATTTGCCATGTGGTTTTTTGTGACACGTCGCAAACACAATAGTTTGCCATGCGTTTTTGTTTACGCACGACAAACTATTTTTTCTCACCATCCGTTAGTCCCCTTTGCCATGCGCCTACACTAGACACACGGCAAAGATTTACGTTGTCGTGCACTTTCCTGTCAGCGCAGGTCAAAGATATAATTTGCCGTGCGTTTTTTTGTCAGCACACGGTAAAGTCTTTTCCATGAATTTATCATCCTAAGTCCCAAATCCAATTGTTCCTCAAAAAAATTTCGCTTGACCTTGAAATTTTTTCTACTCTATACAAACAACATGTGATACTTCATGGTAAATTTTGGTAGATTTTTGTAATCATTTGCTATATTTAACTAATTAATTGCATTTCAAGTATTTTTTTAAATAAGTCAAATGTGAACTACAAGTGATTGAAATAATAGAATAAAAATGAGTGAAAAAATTATATTTATGTTACTTAGCCCAATTTAAGACCCTTTACATGAAATCAAAAGAAAATTTTAACATCTTGATCAGGAAACACGACCATGATTATTGTCGAGCGGTGTTTGCCGTGCGCTATGGCGGAAAATGCACGACAAAGAATTTGCCATGTTTTTTTTTTTGCCCATTGCCGTGCGCACACGGCAAACATTGTGTTTCCGGTAGTGATCTATTCTATGATCTCGTAGGTATACATTACCATGCTGCTAGGAATAAACAAAGAAACACCAAAATATAACACTGGAAACTAGTGCCAAAAGTTTCTTACTAAATTTCAATATATTCATTCAAATTTTGACAGTGATGGAGCCAAAATGCAAAGGTTGGAGGGGCTGATCTCCCTTCCCCTTCTTTCAGCCCCCTTCCTTCTTCTTCCTCCTCTATTTTTGTCTTCTTCTCTCTCCATCTCCCCTCTTTTTTCCATAGAGTTCATGGCGGTAGGAGGGGCTGGAGCCCCCCAGCCCAATCGTCAGATCCGTCGCTGAATTTTGGGTAAACCGCTTATTACTCATTCAAATTCATTCAAAGATCCTATGTTCCACCCATTCATTGAAGAAGAATACCTCCTCATTAGCTTTTTTTTCCTCCTAATGTGTTGCTTAGCTTTGATCAATTCCCTTACTTCGTTAGTTATATTTTTTACATTGAACTCCACAGACTCCGGCCAGGAATATTTTTTAATAAAACGTCTTTTGCACGCATGTTGGTTCCTAATTTTATCCTAAATTTCTAAATTTAACTCCAAAGAAAATTTGATTTTACAGATTCAGTTGTTATTATTATTATATGTTCTTCATCCATATAGTGTAAGAAATATGTACTTTAAGTATTCTTTGATTATTTAAAATTTTCGAGAATAACTTGGAGACCATGCCGCAGGAAGATTAATTTCAGAACGAGGGCATGCATGATAAATGCGTATTGATGTATTTCTTGTGCCCTTCGTCTGCGTACCATGGTCATTGAACGTACCTCTTCCTCTCCCTGATATGCTGGTAGGAGAGGATGCGCTCGGCGCTGAGGATCTCCTGGTTGCAGAGATTGCGGAGCTTCCGCCAGTAGTCGCCGGTCGGGGAGAAGAGTATGTCCTCCCAGTTGTAGGTCACGATGCCGCCGGCCATGAGCTTGGGTCTGGTAGCGAATATGGCGTCGTGGGTCTTGAGCACTTGGCGGGCGACCTCCTTGGAAGTGACCACCACAACGGGTATCTGACCCACGCGGAGGCTCATCAGCGGGCCGTGCACGTCGGCCAGGTCGCGCAGCGCCCTGTGCGGCAGCTTGTCCACCAGCCGGTGCGCGCTCCCGATCACCGGGAGGTTCCGCGGCCCCGGCGGAAGCCGCCGATATGAGGGTTTCAGCTGGTGGAGGAAGGTGATGGCCAGGAGAGACAAGATCACAGCAGAGCATAGGAAGAAGAGATCATGGTCGTCCATGGCAGGAACCATTATGATTGCCGGAGGAAGCTATGTGATTGCTTCGGTGCTGCGTGTGATCAGCGTTAGTGCCCAAGAGATCCTTCTTATATAGGCTGGGTAGCGAGGGTCCCACCTAGTTGTATATCACTAGCCAGCTACACGACCATGATCGAGTTTTCAACTTAGTGGGACCACGCTGCAACATGCATTTTGTCAGTTAATGTCCTTGGATCAGAACCAGTGTCAACAATATGTATAAGTGTCTGGTTAGTTGGGCAAATTATCGACAGTCAATCTTATGGGCCATCATCATTTCTTGTTTTGACAGTCTATCTCTTGCTAGTTTACACTGTAAATGCGTAGCAGCGGTTGAAACACGGCGGTTGTTAGTTAATTCGTGAGACCGCTTCAAATACAGTGGTGATCATATTACACCCATATGATCCATATCCAGCTAGTAGGAGAAGTTCGCACTGACAAGGAAATGGGTTAACTGGTAACAATGGACTTTGCTCAATAACATGATGATGACAGGTGCACTTTCCATTAGAAACTCATAACTTGCCATCCACAATTTTGAATTCTTTTGAGCTGCTGCAGCTCCATTGCATGCTCACAAAGCAACACATCTTCATGGCACTTTGACAGCATCGTCGTCGTCGTGGCTGATGATCTGCTTTTCTAAGAGATATACGTCTAGTACGCTAGATGCCAGAAGCCACATTTTTTTTATTTTGAAGAAAAAGTCTTCACCGAGTGATTGCTAGCAAAAATTACACCGACGAATGCAGCTATAATAGTCCTAAATCATGCAAGACGATCATTGTGACATAACGACACGGTAGCACACGCGGCGCATTACGATCAGCGGCAAAGACGACGGCGATATGGCTGAGATGGTGCAATGCTTAGTTTAATTTCCACCCGGATGTAATCGTCGAATGCAAGATCTACCTGACAATGAGGGTGATGAATTCTTTAGCTTCGTTCGCATCCAAATCGCCGTCGTCTTTGTCATCTTTGTCGTTTGGCGTCTGGCCTACTTCCTATTTGCTGACTAGATCTCCATGCATGCACGGCTCTTCCCTGCTGTGAAAGCATGCCGTTCCATTTGCTTTCCTTTTTTTCTGTTTTCTTCTTCATCTAATCCACAAGCATGCATGGTAGTAAGTCCACATGCCTCGCGGGGATGATGCTGGAACAGATTAATTATTGAGAATCAGCCACTGATGGCAGAGTTCCAATTCGACTCATATTTCCACATTATATTTGGAGTTTGTAGGCTAAAATAAAGTGGTGTAAATATCTATTTCAATTCTAAATTGAAGGAAGACTACTCACTCATCAAACACTCTTGATGCAGAGATAGCTCTAGCTCGACGAATTATGGGATCTAGCAATACCTATCTTCACGTGTCTGCGTCCGTGTCCGCCGCCGCGCACACCTTGCCTCATGCTCCCGAGGCCGGCCTTAGAGCCGGCGAGGATGTCGCGGCCTTCCTCTCCCCCCTCCGCGCCGAATTATGGGACTTGAGTATCTTCGTGTCTATGCAAGAGTTCTCCTAAGGAGGCGCGAATTTTCCGAGTCTGCACCTCCTTTGTGAACTATTGGGGTTCAGGGATTTACTTGACCTGCGTGAAAAGACTTTCTTCTTACATGCAATGCCCCGGGGCGGCTTGCCCCTTCCAGGTCGTGTTTAATACATATGATCGTAAAGTAAGTCAAAATTAAAAAAATGATACATACTTTTTTGATGTGAAGGTAGTACATCATAGACACAAGAAAACCGCGTCTCCAAAGTTCTTCAACCCATGGCTCATGTGAGTCTCATAGAATACGTAGGTTAAGAACACAGGTCTCTGACAACAGTATCGTAGGAGAAGCGGGTTAACAACACACATATTTGATAATAGTGTCGCACAACACTATTAGAAAAACGACCTTTGGTTCCCGACCATAGTACCGGTTGTTTTTTGACCCGACACTAATGTTAGCATTAGTATCGAATATAAAATTGAGGGTCCCTGGAGGACTTTTAGTACCAGGTCATAACACCACCCATACTAAAAGTCATATAGTGCCGAGTGGTGTTAAAACCCGATACTAATAGACCTAGTCATAACACTATCACCCGGGAAAAGAGGATGTCTTTTAGTACCTGGTGATGTTATTACCTGGTACTAAAGATCTTTCCACTGGATACATCAAAAGGAACGCATAGGTGGAGTGGTAAGAAAAGCTCATATGAGATGGAGGTCATGGGTTAAAATCGCATTGCATGAACAGCATCTTAGGGCCCTCCCGGTGGTCAGCATACTATTTTAAAAATTTTTTGGGCGAAAAAACGAATTTGTATCGTACTAAAGGCCATTTTTCCAATACTGCGAGACACGGGTTAACAACACATCTCTCCCGTGAGAGTCATTATTCGAGACATGGGTTAACAAGACACACCTTTAGTTAGAGTCATTATCGGAGAAGCTTAGCAAGACGCGTCTCTGATAGCTATCATTAACAGAAGCTGATTGTGGGGAGGGAGTCTCTAATTGCACTGTTATAGGAGACACGTTCACGTGAAACACATCTGCATTATATTGTCTTTCACATTACAGGAGCATATGCGGCTTTAATTCGCTCCATCTCGTAGACTTACTACTCTATAGCCGGCTAAAGAATTACTTATTCTGTAGCTGAACCATTCCGACTCGGCAAGCCACTGAATCAGACTCGTGTGTGAGCACTAATGCCTCACCAGTGGCCTTCTTAATGGGTCAATTAATTGTACAGAACCCAGCGCTAATGCCTCCCCTCCGGATCTATGGAAAGTTTATGCAGCATGTTGATTAATTAGCATTTACCTCGCAGGCGTGATCACTACGGGAGAAGCTAAATTCCCCGAGTGTCACATGCTTCCCCGAGTGCCAAAAATCGGGCACTCGGGGAAGCCAATCTTCCCCAAGTGTTGCACTCGGGGAAGCCTCCTTTCCCCGAGTGCCTAAAAGTGCATGACACTCGGGGAAGCCGGGCACTCGAAGAAGGCCATCTTCCCCGAGTGCAACACTCGGGGAAGAGGGGCACACGAAAAAGAAAAGTTATATTGGACGGCGTAAAGGGACGGCACCGTTTGGAAAAAATCTTCCCCGAGTGCCATCACCTAGTACTCAGGGAAGCTAGAGCCTTCCCCGAGTGCCTCACCATAGCACTCGGGGAAGCTAGCCTCTTCCCCGAGTGCTCCTCTTTGGCACTCGGGGAGGGGTCCCTTCCCCGAGTGCTACGTCGAGGCACTCGGGGAACCAAATTTTTTTTAGTTTTTTTGTGCCCCATTTTTTTGTGAGGCCTTCCTACATTATTTAAAACTCTTTGCTCAAATTTGGAGTAATTTCAAGTTTTTTAGTTATATTTCGTTAGTTTTTTTTGTTTTGTTGAATTTTTTTCATACTTCAAATTTGAACTACAGGTGCATGAAATCATATAATTAGGCGATTCAAAAAATGATATTCATGACATTTTTGGTGTATATTGAGGCCGTATCCAGGAACTCACATGAAATGTCGAGCATCTTGTTGCCGTGACATGACGAACAACTTATGGGAAAAGTGTTTCTAAATTACAAAAAATCCGGACGAAGTCCGAAAATCACAAAACTTGTCGGGGCGTCGTGTTATCACATGTAGAGGTTGTGTGCAACAATTGAGAAGATTTCGAGCAAGTTGCGACGTCTGATGCCTAAAACCTAGACATCTCCACATGTGATCAATGTGATAACACACCTGGAGATGTCTGGGTTTTAGGCACCCGACATCCCAACTTGCTCGAAATCTTCTCTTTTCTTGCACACAACCTATACATGTGATAACACGTCACCCCGACAAGTTTCGTGATTTTCGGACTTCGTCCGGATTTTCTGTAATATAGAAACACTTTTCTCGTAAGTTGTTCGTCATGTTACAACAATAAGATGCTTGACATTTCATGTGAGTTCCTGGATAAGACCTCAATATACACCAAATATCATGAATATCATTTTTTGAATCACCAAATTATATTATTTAACGCACCTGCGGTTCAAATTTGAAGTGTGCCCAAAAATTCGAGAAAACGAAAAAAACTAACGAAATATAACAAAAAAATTCAAATTTAGGCCAAAATTGAGCAAGGAGTTTCAAATAATGTGGGAAGGCCTCACAAAAGGCAAAAAAAGAAAAAAAAAGTTCCCCGAGTGCCAAAGAAGGCACTCAGGGAAGAGGTCCTTCCCCGAGTGCCCCCAGAGTGCAAGTGTCCGGCTCTCGGGGAAGATATTGCGGAAAAAAAAAGAAAAGTCTTCCCCGAGTGCAAGAGGAAGACACTCGGGGAAGACTTTCGGAAATTAACAAAATCGACTACACGACCCACCAGCCCAACAGGCCACTCACACCGCCCGGTGCCCTAAACTCAAACACACGAACACCCTGCCGCCCCTGCCCCGTGCCTGTGCGTCAAGCACCCCCCGCGCCCCGCCCCTGCCCCCGCCGGTGTCGACCCGCCCCCGCCCACTCTGCGCCGTCCCGCCCCCGCCGCCCTGCTCCGCGTCGTCCCGCCCCCGCCGCCCCGCCCACGCGCCCGGGCCCCGCTGGCGCGGCGCACCCCCGCCGGTGCGGCGCCCCGGCCCCGCTGCTGCGGCCCGGCCCCGCCGGTGCTGCGCGGCCCGGCCCCTCCGCCGCGCCCCACCGCCGGCGCGGCCCACCCCCGCTGCTGCGCCCCGGCCGGTTCAGGTTCGTTCCTCTTCATCCTGGGTCTGATCTTCTCCATAACAACTGAAGAAATTGTTTGTTTCTTTGTTTTCTCCAGTAATTTCAATAATAAATGCTATGATCCATCTATCTCATGGTTATGTTAGGATCTGATTTTTATGGAGGATCTGATTTTTATGGAGGATTTGATTTTCTCCAGTAATTTCAATAATAAATGCTATGATCCAGTAATTTCCATATTTAAAACTCAGATGAGGATCTGATTTTTCCCATTAAAAGATAGCCTAAACATGCATGTACAATCCAAAAATCTTATTGGAGCTCCACCACAAATCCCAATGCTAATTAGTCGATCCGATCATCTGCTAATCAGTCTCAAGTCTGTCTGAACACGCAAGTTGGCCATCACCTGGTACTCGTGCTGCTGATGAGTGAGGATACACATTATTGAGCTCTTTTCCTTTTATAAATGCAGCAAGTATATATGATGTGATGTTCCCCTTCTATACCAACAATACCATATAAAAGGCCTGCCATGCTTGTGAAATGTAAAATAGCAATAGGGTCATGTCAACTTGCTAAAGGAATTTGTGGATGTGTGGCCTTCGTGCCAGAATTGTGGATGTGTGGCCTTCGTGCCTTATATGTGTTGTCGGCCATTGAGCCGACTTCTTTCTTGCAGGTTTTGGAAACCTTCCCGTGCAGGGGAGGTTCTGCCAAAATTTTGTACTTATAGTGTTGTTTTTCTTGTTTTGCAGAGCAGGACCTGTCGGAGGGAACCCAGAGCACCTCGGTTACCCCGATCGTCTTCATCGGCACTGCGGTCCTGCCTGCACAGCCTCTAGCTTGTCTCCACCGCCACCCTAGGTGTCAAATGTTGCAGGTCGAGATGCAGCATCTTCGGGAGCGGCAGGAGGCCCTGCAGGCTCAGCGGGAGGCTGAGCTGGCCGAGCGGGAGGCCGAGCGGGAGAGGATGCGAGCTTTGGAGGCCCAGACACAAGGTTTGCTCGCATTCGTGCAACAACTTGGGGAGCAGCAAGGTTGGCAGATCCCAGCACAGCTGCTTGCACCACCACGACCACCTCCACCACCTCGTCGAGAGTCCACTCCGGTGAGTATGAGTACGATTGTTTTACTTTCTGTGCTAATGCTTAGTGTCAAACCTAGTGATGGGCGTCGTGCCGGATTTGTTGATGTGTCGGCCTTCGTGCCGGAGTTGTTGATTTGTCGGCCTTCGTGCCAGAAATGTGGTTGTCGGCCTTCGTGCCGACCTTCTTCTTGCAGGTTTTGGAAACCTCCCCATGCAGAGGAGGTGTTGCCGAAATTTTCAACTTTTCTTTACAACTTAGATTTTTATCTTGTTACTCACGTGCAATTTCTTTTCTTTTTTTAGCGGCACTCGGGGGCATCGTCGAACCATGTCGGAGGGTCGCCGGTGTCGCACGTCGGGGCATCCCCAGCTGGAGCATCGCCAGGATCGCACGTCGGGCCATCCCCAGCTAGAGCATCACCGGGATCGCACGTTGGGACATCCCAACCCTCCCAGTTGCCGTGAGCCGCCCGCGGACTCGTTTTTATGTATTGCACTTGTGAACTTGGAATAATGTGTACTTTTGGATGTGTGGTTTGTAATATTGGAGTCCGGAGATATTTGGTCACACTTTTGGATGTGTCGTCTATCATTTATAAATGTGGTTTGTGAGATATTGAAGTCGATTTGTGGTTTGTATAAATATATGCTTTGTTTGTCACACTGTAAAGCAAAAGAAAAAAAAAGAAGGGGCTTCCCCGAGTGCTTGGGCATTTGGCGCTCGGGGAAGGGTATTTAAAAAAAAAGAAACTCTTCCCCGAGTGTCGCTCCATGGGCACTCGGGGAAGAGGTTTTCTAAAAAAAAATAAATTTCTTCCCCGAGTGTTGCACTCGGGGAAGAGGTTTCAAAAAAAAAAGGAAATTTCTTCCCCGAGTGTTGCACTCGGGGAAGAGTTTTTTAAAAAAAATGGGAGATGACGCCGACGGCGTTAAATCGTCCCCGAGAGGGAGCATAGCACTCGGGGAAGGCTTCCCTGAGTGCACGAGATTTGACACTCGGGGAAGGCCTCTTCCCCGTGAGAAGCGTCCCCGGTAGGCCTTCCCCGGGTGTTGCACTCGGGGAAGCCTTCCCCGAGTGTTTTGGGGCCTTCCCCGAGTGCATTTGGCACTCGGGGAAGCGGGCGTCTCCCGTAGTGGATTTTGGGATTTCGAATAAATATTGACGGTTACGTGAAATAACTGGAAGAGATCGAGTGCGTTGTGCACGTACAAGTAGAACTAGTACATCCAACCTACACCGAATATGGTAGCTCAAATTGTCGAGACGGTATAGTAACGAATGTTACTAGTACAGTTTACTGTCAGTCTGTTACGAGATTATTACTATACTTGCAGGAAAATTTACCGAAAAATAGTCATGAGAATTAATTTTAATGGCTCTAGACAATGATAACTAGTATGGTAGAATTACCACACTTTGGGTGAAACTGTATTCTGAGGACCTGGTTACTAGTACAGTACTAGCGATTTGAATTTTTACTTAAAAGACATGATCATTCAATTCGATGGAAAATATAATTTGAAGTTACTATATATTACATGAAATAGTTACGAGAAACTTCAAATTATTAGATATGATACATACGAAAGGGGGGGGGGGGGGGGCACAATATGTAAGTTTGACTATTTACTAAACTCTTTATAGTACAGTATACTATAAGAATGATTTACTGGACACAAATTTTATGATAACTCGTTAGTAGTACTTCATGTATTTTTTAAGCGATCAAAATTTACTATATATTGCACGCACTAGTTCTCCAAATATATCAGAATGGTCTCGTTCTCTTAACACATACGGGTGCCTGATTAAAAGTCAATCACGTACACATAAGCACGTGGACATAAACCTTTGCCTAACTTGATGAGACGTTTCCGGTGAGTCTCATCATAAAGTGGTGAGTCTCATCGTTGTCTTAAGTCAAATAAAGCCTTCTGGACTAAAAACTAATTTCTCATTTCGCCTCCTAACATAATATATAAGTCTACCTTTTGATTGTGATCTCTACACGCAGGATAGCTGTCCTCCAGAGCGATTCAAATGAAGGTATACTTAGGTTCTTACAGCCTCTAGATAAACCTTTGCTTGTCATGTAAAGTTCATACCTATAGTAGTCTCTCGTGCATTTATTATATATACACTTGTACATGTTGAATTTCCTTGGCAGGGAGGGGACGACACTGATGCTTGAATCCTAATGTCGTCGGAGCTTGTCAGCTCTGCTGTTGTCCAGGAGAGAGTTAGATAAGTTCTATCTGTTCTGGTTCAAAAGTACGAGCAGAAAGAGGAATCAAATGAGAAAAGAAACTTGGAGAGGCTAGAATGGCGCAAATCAGGCTGGAGGCTGCTCTTCAGACATCAGAGAAGTGGAAGATCAATGATGCATCCTCGTTGCGTTGGCACATGAAGCTAAGGTGTGCTGCGCAGGAGTGCGATGAAACGCTGCACAAATGCAAGCTAAGAATCCTAGAAGCCCAACAAATGGAACACGCGTAGTAAGGAATTCCTCCCTCCCTACCCAGATTGGGCATGCTACCAAGTCATATGTTTCCTCCATCCTCCACCGCAATAACATTGAGTTCAGCAGATCCATTGCTCAAAGATTTGAGTGGTATGCATTGAGTGCCAGTGAGTTTCTGAGATTCATTGAGCTTGGTAGCACACCATGCGGTCACACGCCCTTTAACAATCTTGTTATGAACCTTTTTGCGGGCAAGGAATTACACCATAAAGTCATTGGGAGAAAGGATAATCCAAAATGATGGCACACCTGAGGGCAATATCTACTTTAGTATAACAATACAACTTTCAGACTATAGACAGTTGGAATAACAATTAAGTGCTTGCAGTTGTTTGCCCCTCATTTCAAGTTAAATGTACAATTGAAAAGATTAAGAAAGTAAATAGTCAACTGCTTACTGAAGATTTGTCATGGATGCCATTGCCATCTGTCTATTCATACAAGAAAGAACATGCTATTCTTCGCACTCTTCAATGGCTTCACCCAAATTAACACATTATGTTGCAAGCAGCACGGTCGGCATGAGGTTCAATGTATTAGCAGCCTAGACATGGCTGGACTATCAAATGATTGGGTGGAACCAAAATTAAATTTGCAGTGTCAAGTCCCATTGTATATGTACAACAAACTTGAAAACTTGCTGTCTGCAGACATGATTTCTCTGGAATATCCTCGGTATCTAAAATCCGGAATATAAATAGAAGATCCTCCAGAATATATGTGTACAACAAACTTGAAAACTTGCTGTCATTAAAAGACATGCTGCCTGAAAATAGAAGTTCTGGAATTGTAGCGATAGTTGGTGAGGAGCAACACTACTAGCAGCATCTTCTTGTTACACGTGGGAGTGGGATGCGATATCCTTCCTGTTAATATAAATAAATGCTAGTCTATTTTAAAAAATATTAAATGAGCGGCCAATTACTGAATTTTCTTACTTTGTTGGTGAAGGGTTCAAAGCCGCCGCTGCCTAATTTTCTGTTACAAATAATTATCATATATATCACGATCTAGTAAGGGGTGGTAATAATTATGGAGAAAGAATACACTTTGATCCTTTTTCACGTGCATTAAGTTTTTTTTTATATTACAGCAATCTTTTCTACATGGATATTTAGCATCTTGAAGCAGATTTGCATTTAACCAATGTCATTTAGCACCCGCTAACTATGAAACACAATTAAATGGAGGTACTGAAATTGCACTCTCACGAATCCATAAAGTCCATTGATTTCACACAAGTACACGCAGGGAAACACTAGAATTAGAAATTTTGAAGCTTAATTAGTGCAAGGGTCTACTCCCTCTGTCTCATAAAAAGTGCAATCCTAGCATTTGGAAAAAAATCCTATCAAAGAGTGCAATTCTAGAAAATAAATCTAATTATCTCCCCAATTAAGAGGTCAAATCTGATTTGCATGCAAAAACTTCCTAGGTGGCTAAGAAATAAGAGTATTAGAGCCTTTTCGTGCCACCACTAATTAATCTGTTCTAAAAAATTGAAACTGTGCACTTTTTATGGGACGGATGGAGTAAATATTACCCCCTCCGTTCTTATAAATATATGATGTTTAGGACAAGCTAGTTAGTTTGCTTGTCCTAAATTTCATATATTTAATAACGGAGGTAGTCCTACATATACTAAAGGATTGCAAAAAGTGATAAATGGATGCACATCTTATCTTTGGGATGGCAGGAGTGTTGATTAGAAAATGACCTTGATCAACACTTGGGGAAGTTATTTATTTAGTCATAGATCTGGATCTGAAGTAGTTAGTCCAAACTCCCAAGGGTATCTAGATCTGGATCTGAATCAACACTCGAATCTTGAGCGTAGTCAACACTTCAAAATTTATTCATTTATAGTCCTAGAGATCTTGACCTGAGTGAAGTACGAGGTCCATATTTAAAATATTTCTAACAGTCATACAACATAGTATACAATGTCGATCCGTAAGTTGACTTGCTAGCGGCAGTCTTAGGAGTTAGCAGCGCACCCAGCTATAAATACCTGCAAGAGTTCTCTCAAAGCAGAGAGCAAATTAAACCTACTAGCTCTTTTGTGATTACCAACGATGGCCATGACTAACCCCCCTTACTCCAAATTCAGGGCCCCTCGCAACCCACCCCAGAAAAAGAGCTTTTCTTCCACTTGTACCTGCACCGCACCGTTTCGGGACCCAAAAAGAACCAATTTCATATACTAGCTTCGGAATGTACTAACCAGCTGGGTGAGACCGTGGTGAGTGATTGGCCCATTTTTCACAAGCGTGGCCAGGGTGCAAAGGTGGTTGCTCATGCACGGGGGCTAAATATCCAGTCTGGCCTGAGAGGTGATCAGACTGGCGCTCTTCCTTCACCATTGTATTTGAGGATGCCAACGCCAGGTACGCAAACTGTGTTTTTTTCCTTTATTAGTTTTGTAAATTAAGGATTTAGTTAATTTTATCATTACAATGTGCTATGATGTCCTTTTTTTGTATTTTTACACAATTATTATTGTTACAAATAGGTTCAAGGGGTCATCGCTGGAGGTGATGGGTTGTAACATAAATGCCGGTCAATGGGCCATTGTCGGTGGCACCGGGGCGTTCACTTTGGCGCGGGGCGTCATACACAAGGCCCTAGTAGGACGACTAGATGCCACTTCTAATGTCGAGCTTAAGATCCATGCATTATACACTCCGATGCTAGACAAATGGACTCTAGGGGCATGACCAACAAGCAATATCATGATGGTTGGGGGGACCAACACCGGCCCATCAAATGTTCCTTTTTACAACTTCATTCACTTTGTATTGTGTACGTGTTACGTGATAAGCGACGTTCCCGTCGACAATAAGACGCCAATCATGTCATAAGGGTAGACTTTGCGTATGTGTGTTCATAAGGGTGAGTGTGTGTGCGTGTTGTTAGCGTCTGCGTTGTACTGTGTAATTTTAGTATATATATTAAAGTTACACAGTAGGGGTCAATTTACTATATTATCACTATACGTACATACGTGGCATAAATAAGTCTATATCCTAATCCTGAGCTACTAAAGTACTCCTAAAGGTGACGATGTACAAAAGGACTACTTCAATGGAACCATACCCGGGCGTCACTGGTAAGATTGCAAGGCGATGTCCCTCAACTTTAAGGGTGTTACTAGCCAAGATCGTACTGGTCATCACGAATGATAAGGTTACCACCACATAATCACAAAGGTACCGATAGATATGATCTAGCAGAATCACCACACCCATCTGCCTATGTAATGCTTCCTGTACCTTCGTGCGAGTGATCTCATTCTCGGTGTGTAGAGATGGGCTCTTCATAAGTACAGAGACGCCTAGAACACATGCATCATTGTAATTGACCTCATCCTCATCAAAGATAACAAGTGTTTCACGGTGGAAAGATGGCATAAGTTGGTGCTTGGATTCAGCTCCGAGAGTCTCTTCTCCTGCAAAATAATAATTGATGTGTAACTAGAATAAAATCTTCATATGATTGATGGGCCACACAAGAATTTTCTCAACAATAATTCATCACAAATTTGATCTAACATCACTAATCACTAGTAGAAATGTTAATATCTATGGTGATTTGATAGTGACGTTACATTTATTTGTCATGGAAGTGGTCTCTACCGTGACGAATTTTTTAACTTCGTCACAGATAACGAGTGACAGCGCCAAGCCACTAAAAATAATGACGAAACGCAGTGAATCGTCACCAAACAATGACCCTGTTCATCACAAATGAATCATTCTAGTTCTGCCTGAGAGGAACCAATGACAAACGCAAATGGACGTCACAGAACAACAACGTTATCGTCACAAAACAACTTGAAAAAAAATAACACAGATCTGGTCCCACATGCAACCACGGATAATTGTGGGTTCGACCGTGGGTCCATGGGTCCGAGTCCCGCATACGGTCCCACCATCCATTCCCACGTGGCTACGTGGGCTCCACTGCCGCATGGTCCCACCGGACAGAATTGGTGGGCCACAAAAGTGGGCCTGGTCGTATGGCCACGTGGTAGTACACGTCAACATGACCCCGCCACTGCGGTCCCACTGCCATGTGGCATTGTGGGCCCACGGCCTGTTGGTCCCGCTGGACAGAATTGGTGGGGCCCAGGTGCATTGGGCCGGCCTTTTCGTTCTCCATCGGCCTGCAACCAGCCCAGGTAAGCCGAACCTGTTTAAGTCCAAAACTGAACCTGGAGCGTCGTGCTACTCCCTAATAAACAGGTTGTGCGTGCAGGTGGCTGTGGCTCTCACCTCTCATCAGTCATTCCTTGTACTATTTTGCTGGAGCTACCGTGCATGTAATATACCAACGTTATGTCTTAGTGACATCAAAATAGGAGGTGTGTGCAGTGTGCTATCGAAAGAAACAAGGCAACATCCTTTCCGAAATGTTCAGAGTTGCATCACATACGAATAATCCATATGTGTAATTGACGATCGAGCATCTTTATTTTTCCTTGGATGTTTTAGTTTAGCGTATTTCATCATTACCGTTGAGCGAAGTCCTTCCTTGCCGGGCTTCGGGACCCCCACGGCCGTGCTTCGTGGCACCTCGGCAGGACCCTCCTCTACGTCGCAGGCTTTCAGCACAGCTCGACGGACGCTGCCTCGACTGTTTGTCCTACAGCCACCGTCAGGCCACCTGCACGCGACCCACGCGATGTCTGTGCTGCTTGAACCTCCAGCACATCGCCAGGGAATGCAAGCAGCTACGCAAGCCACCGACCGCCAGCGCTGCTGCCGGGGCTGCTCGCCTCCCGCGGCACGAGGAGCGCCGCCGCGAGGTCTTCTCTACACCCCTGCCTCGCACCTCTGACACGACGGGATCCTCGTCAAGGGAGGAGGTGCCTCCCCTGTGGAGCACCGCCGTCAAACCGACTCCTTCCCCGCCGCCGAATCGCTCTGCGACACCACCGCCGCTGCTGGATGCCGCCGTCGTCTGCTGCCTGTTCCAGAGTGACTCACCCATGGAGGAGGCATCTGATGCAATGCTGCTCGAGCGAGAGTTCTGCTTTTCGGTTCCATCACCGAGGACAGTCTTGTCGGCGTTGGACACATCTCGCTCCCCGCCATCAGCCGCGGCTATGGATCGTGCGAGTGCACAGACGGCCCAAGATGTGCCATCCAGTGGCAAAGACGTTGTGCAAGCCTCGCTTGCTTCTTCTGAAGAATGCTTGGACTACTTCTTGGATGCGATCCAAAAGAAGCCAACCTCTCCCCTTCTCGCGGACCCAACCCATCCAGCGGTGCAGCCGGCACCTTCCGAGGCCCCCAAACGCAGCAGCTTGAGACTCACCAACAACAAACTCGCCCAAATTCCAATCTTCCGACGTGGCGAGGTCATACTCATGCGCCGCTTCGACATGGAGGCGAGTGAGCTCGACGGTGTCTTCAAGACCGGCTTGAGAGGTGGCTTCGCTGACAAGGTTTTGGACACTCTCCCCAATTCCCCATGCGGAGGGCCAGCACCAGCAAGGCTCGGGAGGGGCTACCCATTGTTTGAGCTGCACCCCCTCACCTAGGTTGTCTGTGTAGCAAGTAATAGCGTCAGGTGTTATTTTGTCCACCCCGGGTCTCACTTTCATGTAATATCTAGTGGGTGAGTTTGGCGTGTGTCTGCCTGGCCACGCGCTGTTGTAATAATCTATTTTCAGCTCCTTAATACAATGATACACAGCTCTCCTGCGTATTTGAGAAAAAAAAGACAAAGGCGTATGCAAGTTAAATTGAAAATCAGTTTGATACCTTTTTTTTTGAGGGCAAAAAATCAGTTTGATACCTTGTGTATTGGCTTTAGTACACATGAAGTGGCACTGGCTCAGCCGCTTTACCCTGAAGCAGAGGAACAGAGCAAGAAAGCGCCATGCCGCGCAAGGTGAAGTTCTGGCGCCGGCCGCACCGTCGCCGTCGCACCTCATCAAACAGCGCGGGCACCACCAGGCTGCAGGGGCAGCCATCCAACTTGTAGCCATCGAAAACTGCGCCACGCCGCCCGACCCTTAAGCCCCGGCGCTCCAACGTCGCCTTGTTCCGCAACGCATCGCAGTCCGTCGCAGCATGGACACGCCCGGCGACGCCTCTCCTTTGAAGAAACCGTGACACTAGCAGGCAGGCATCCGCCGCGCGTGCCGGCCATGTGCACGCGCAGGAAGAACGAAAGCAAAAGCGCGCCATGCCGCGCGACCCTCGTCGACAGGGTCCAGCTTACACCACTCGTCCACACGTCCACACACGTCTCGTCGGAAGAATCATCGTCAACAGCAGACGTCCCCGTGGAACGTCACGTGGCTTGCACGGACGTCGAGAGCTCCTTCGACCCTGCTAGAAAATCTCGACAGGGCATTTGTTGTAGTATATATATATCCTTCTCTTGGACCTCGTGAACGTGCTCCCATCGCTCATTGGTCGAACGGCCGTCTCGCGAAAGCCTAGTTTGCCTAGATGTGCCCTCCAAGCCGTTGTTGTGAAATTAGGAAGTCTCGTTTAGTTAAGTAAATTTGCTGCAATATAACTAGTGGACATTGGCGATTTGCTATCAACTCGTCAGAGTGAGCTGCGTGCATAGAGACAGTAATGCGCTTTTGATATGACTGGTGAATAGTGACAATTTGCGGAACTAAACAAGGCCGACTCGATCCAGATGCGAGACCAACACTGCCCGCCTTGGGATGGGAAACTGCGGGGCGGCTGGAGCACAAGGTGCTGTGGGGGCATGGAGGGTGAGGCGATGGCGTGGCGTCGGCCTAGCTTGCGCATGCTCAGTCATGGTACGACTCCGCTCATTCCCCATCACACACACACACTACTCTGATGTCTCAACAGGCAGCGTTTGGATCCCATGACTAAGCTTTTTTTTCCCATCACAACGAATGTTTGAATATTGATTAGGAATATCAAATATAGACTAATTACAAAATTATAGCACATATGGAGGCTTAGCAATATGAAATTAAAAATAGTAGAATCTACTTACGATATATGCACAATATTTTTGAATTATGTGTTCACGTTTATGACAATTTGGATGATTTTCTTTATGACGAAGGATGTATTTTTGGAAACGAATAAAATTAGAGCAAACCAAAGAGGAATAATGTGATTTTTCATTATTATTATTAAGAAGTGATTTTCATTACAATTAAGAAGAAATGTGCACCCAAATTCGAGTTAGAGAGGACTCAAACATAAGTGGTCAGCAGGGTGCACAACCACACCTCCACCCTACCTAGTTGAGCTATAGGCTCACTTCCTAGTTTAAAGTTAAATTAGGACATACTTGGATTGCCGACATATGCCCTCCTTTTCAGATTGCAGTATGAAAAGATGCTCGCTCCTCTAACATATAAACTATGCCTCTTGTGTTTGGCATTATGTTAATTTGAGTGACTGTCACGTGCTACCACATGCCAGGCACTCAAAGGCTAGCTACACGGGTCTGCATCTGCCATTATATTATCTCTCCTTGGTCTCTGTTAATTAAAAGTCCCTCGCTCGCAAGCTCATTGCTTGATTGGTGTCGCGAGCAGTGAGGGCCGGGGAATCTGTTCTATCTCTGTTTCCTGAGGTACGCTTATTCCTAGCTTGAGAACCAGCTTGTTGTTTTTCAGCTGATCTGAGCTTCTAAACTTGCAGGTTCGTTCGTTATTTCTTGTCTCCATATATACATTTCCGAATATGTCCTGCTAGAGTACTAGTTTAATTAGGGCCCAACAGTAGTTACGGCGCTTAGGCCGTGGCCACCCGACAGAGACATAGTCTCCTCCCTTTGCACTACGTTCCGGCCCTCGGACTCGTGGCGGGCATACTTAGCCTACTCCCAGGCAGAGGAGGATAGCAGCACAGCAAATGGTTGAGTAGGAGCAGCAGGAGCAGTCAAAGCAGGGGCCTGAGATTCCGATTGTCTCATGGAGGACAGAGGCCTTTGGGGTCTACCTCCGGGATTTGAGGAGCTTGTCCGAGCCCAAGATCCGGAAGCTAAGATGTGTGTCTGAGGATGAGTGGTTTCCATGAGGTCGAGAGGAGTGTGACCCTCGTTTCTGGACGATTCTTCAGGATAGCTTCTATGCCTCCTATGTCAGGAAGGGTTCACAGCTCAGTCAGCATAGGATGCTTCAGTGGACAGCACTCAGAGCAGCATCAGCTGCAATCCCGATTCTCCCTCACTTTGACTATATTCCGGGACTTGCAGCTTTGGTTAGTTAGCATTCACGGTACGTCCCTGAGTGAGTCTGGGTCTTCTATGCCATAGTGTACGTCGATGCTGACCGACTGTCGATCAGGTTCATGTTTATGGGCCAGAAGTACCGACTCACTAGGGAGGGCATTGCTGAGTTGCTTGGGGTAGCAGTCGAGGACGAGTCTATCCACTACCTGGCTTAGCCTAACATTGAGGCTCCTCGTCGTGCTCACACGCCAATTCTATCATCCAATGAGGAGATCAGCTTCTTGTTCAAACAGTCATTCCTCCCAGGTACTCCTCGGAGTACAGACCATTTGACTCGTGAGGCATACGTTGTTCACTACGCACTCAGGAGGTCCGTGCTCTTTAGGATGGGGAACACCGAGTCGATCACAGGTGTGCAGCAGTGGCTTCTCATCCACATCATGGCTCAGCAACCGTTTGATATCGTGGACATCCTGCTCAATGAGATCATGGATGCGATCATGGATGGTATGGGGATGACACGTCAGTAGCCTTTTGCTCACTGATCAACTAGATCATGTCTCGGTTGGAGGCTCAGCGGTACGTCACTGTCTTGGAGCGATCCAAGTACATGTTCTAGACCTATATGCCTCTGATGCCTGGTGCAAGAGGCGTGGACCCAGGGGATAGAGATGGGCAGAGGAGATTATACCGGGCCGAGAAGCAGCAGAGGTAGCTATGGATGAGGCAGCTCGCCAGGACCATATACTTGTTGTTGCCGAGGGTCCACTACCTCAGTACCTGGCGACTAATAGTATTCCAATGCAGACGAGGACTACGAGCCTAAGCCTGAGCCTATCTTTTGCATCCGGTGTACACACGACGACGAGGCTGGTGTTCCAGTTTGCCAGGACAGTGAGAGGCTGAGTCACCTATTCCCCCAATCACTTTCGCTCAGGTTACTTAGCCAGACTCTCTCACTACACTGATCCAGTCCTTGGCAGACCAGACCTGAGCCACGATGTAGATTCAGCAGCAGCAGGAGACTCAGAGGATCCTTTTGGATGAGATCCGACAACAGTAGGAGACCCAGAGGCAGCAGCTCTTACAGCACCAGATGATGACTACACAGATGTTCAGCTTCATGTCTAGTTGCCTTGGTCAGCTCTTTTAGTATACAAGGATGTAGCTACCCACACCTCCTACTCAGCAGTAGCTTTAGGTTGACCAGACAACTCCTCTCCCTGCAGTTGGTGGCTTCATGAATATCCCCGTCTCGACCATTCCAGTTTTACCTCTTCTTCAAACGGGGATGTTCGCGGTACCTCAGGCCACCACAGCTCAGATGACAGTGGCATCGAGTTCCTTCTTAGAGCAACTCTGGCAGGGTCAGTTCTCTTAGATGACTACTCCAACGACTCAGCTGATCTCTCCTTTCACGACAGGTCCACAGGTCTTCGAGACCCCTGCTCGGGCTACGCTTACCAGTCCGAGGGTCAGCTCGCCTCTTCCTTCCATGACCACCCCTCGGACTGCGGGACTTGATCATGCAGACTTCGTCCTTCACTCGATCACCCAGCACATCCAGATAGCGATATCAGAGGATCCCGAGGTGCAGAGTACCGAGGGTGTTCACACTTCCACCACATGCACCGACATGGATCCTGTTCCTTCTCCTCCACCTGTGCGAGCTCCTGCCTCTTCACTAGTTCGCTCCTCCGAGCTTTCCAGGTTCGAGTCTGATGAGGATGCTGTACATCTTCAGAGTGGCAAAGGCAACTCAAGAGACGCAGTGGGGGGGGGTCCTATTTATAGGCCTAGCAAGGGAGGCTAGCCGTTGGAAAAAGTGTTGCAGAAAGTAGCACTGTTGGATGAACCGAGGGTTCCCCCTTTGTCTAGCGTCGGTTCATCCGGTGTCTCACAATCAGCCAAATAGCCGTTGAAGCCAACCGTACCAGGCAATACACCGACGCTATTCACCGAGGCACAGTCGGTCTATCTAGTGCTGAAGACCTTTCACTTGGCGCGTTTCTGTCCAATTTAAACACAGGCGTCGGATGAACCGCTGAGTATCCATTGTAGCGTCGGTTCATTCGGTGCTGAAGCAATTCTCTTAGCATGTCTCTGTCTAATTTAAACATAGGCGTCAGATGAACCACGGCTCTGACCGTCGGTTCATCCGGTGCTGAAGGTAGGTTTAAGTGTGCAAACCCTAAGGCATCGAATGAACTGATATTGTATTGTCGGTTCATCCGACGGTGACTTTTCCCTTTGACTGCTCTTGATTCATCCGACGAATCTAGAAATAGGGGTGTCCGATCATCCGACGCTACCTTTTGCATTTTAGTTCGTCCAATTCAATCGCCTTTGAGTTTTTCTTCGATTCTTTTACTTCCAATGTGTTTCCATGAGTACTTTGAGCTGTTTAACATCCAAGGAACTTGAGTGTGCATATTTTTCATGGCATTGGATGCATGGTAAAGCTACTAGTGTGTGAACCTCTCTTAATAGTACGATCAAACACTACAAACTAGCAAATCCAAGTGTCCTTCATCTCCTTGTGACACTTGGAACTAACAATGTCCTTAGCCTTGTAGCATTTGTCTATTGATCATCCATAATTTGAAGTTGAGGGGTCTCATTTGATTAATTCCTTATGACAATAACCCAAGATTAAATCTACTACAAAATAAAGATTAGTCACAAGTATATAGTTGTCATTTATAACTGAAACACACCCTTATCAAAGGTGCACAAAGGCCTAGATGCTTACACATAGTTGGAATAACAATTAAGTGCTTGAAGTTGTTTGCCCCTCATTTCAAAATTCAAATGTACAATTGAAAAGATTAAGAAAGTAATTAGTCAACTGCTTACTGAAGATTTGTCATGGATGTCATTGCCATCTATCTATTCATACAAGAAAGAACATGCTTTTCTTCGCACCCTTCAATGGCTTCACCCAAATTAACACATTATGTTGCAAGCAGCACGGTCGGCATGAGGTTCAATGCATTGGCAGCCTAGACATGACTGGACTATCAAATGATTGGGTGGAACCAAAAGTAAATTTGCAGTGTCAGATCCCATTATTGTATGTGTACAAACAAACATGAAAACTTGCTATCTGAAGACATGGTTTCTCTGGAAGATCCTCCGTATCTAAAATCCGGAATTTTCTTTACACCCCTTCGCTCTTTAAAAGACATATATGCTGCCTGAAAATAGAAGTCCTGGAATTGTAGCGATAGTTGGTGAGGAGCAACACTACTAGCAGCATCTTCTTGTTACACGTGGGAGTGGGATGCAATATCCTTCCTGTTAATATAAATAAATGCTAGTCTTTTTAAAAAAAATATAGAATGAGCGGCCAATTACTGAATTTTCTTACTTTGTTGGTGAAGGGTTCAAAGCCGCCGCCTAATTTTCTGTTACAATTAATAATCATATATATTACGATCTAGTAAGGGTGTGTGGTAATAATTATGGAGAAAGAAAACACTTTGATCCTTTTTCACGTGCATTAAGGTTTTTTTTATATTACAGCAATCTTTTCTACATAGAAATTTAGCATCTTGAAGCAGATTTGCATTTAACCAATGTCACTTAGCACCCGCTAACTATGAAACACAATTAAATGGAGGTACTGAAATTGCACTCTCACGAATCCATAAAGTCCATTGATTCCACACAAGTACACACAGGGAAACACTAGAATTAGGAATTTTGAAGCTTAATTAGTGCAACGGTCTACTCCCTCTGTCTCATAAGAAGTGCAATCATTTGAAAAAAATCCTATCAAAGAGTGCAGTTGTAGAAAATAAATCTAATTATCTGCCTAATTAAAAGGTCAAACTTGATTTGCATGCAAAAACTTCGTACGTGGCTAACAAATGAGAGTATTAGAGCCTTTTCGTGCCACCACTTATTAATCTGTTCTAAAAATATTGAAATTGTGCAATTTTTATGAGACGGAGGGAGTAAATAGTACTCCCTCCGTTCTTATAAATATATGATGTTTAGGACAACCTAGTTAGTTTGCTTGTCATAAATTTCATATATTTAAGAACAAAGGTAGTACTACATAGTCTAAAGGATTGCAAAAAGTGATAAATCGATGCACATCTTATATTTGGGATGGCAGGAGTGTTGATTAGAAACTGACCTTGATCAACACTTGGGGAAGTTATTTATTTAGTCATAGATCTGGATCTGAAGTAGTTAGTCCAAACTCCCAAGGGTATCTAGATCTGGATCTGAATCAACACTCGAATCTTGAGCGTAGTCAACACTTTAAAATTTATTCTTTTATAGTCCTAGAGATCTTGACCTGAGTGCAGTACTAGGTCCATATTTAAAATATTTTTAACAGTCATACAACATACTATACGATGTCGATCCGTAAGTTGACTTGCTAGCGGCAGTCCTAGGATCGGACTAGTAAGGCTGGTTACCGACTTAACCGGACCGGTTCCCACCGGTTTTGTGATCCTTGGCCACGAGACGAGGTGCACACAGCATATGGAACCTACTACCAACGATTCTTTTGTTCTCTGGTTGCCAAGTCCACGTCTCGCATTACCACCGGAAGATCATGCTGCCATGCAAGGTCGTCGACGCTAATACGGACTACTACTAGTACTAGATCAAGAATCAATTATGAGTAGTAACCAAGAACGATGAAGGGACCGTGCGTGGCTGTTGATCACCAGCTGTGCCTGGAGTTTTGTGTAGGTTCACTGGTTCAGAAGTCGGCACGACATGCATTACGACCGGACGTTGCTACAAACAAAAACCTCCCCTTCCTTCTCACCAAAAGAGGAAAACAACATGGCAGTCCTAGGATCCGGTTAAGTCTTAGGAGTTAGCAGCGCACCCAGCTATAAATACCTGCAAGAGTTCTCTCAAAGCAGAGAGCAAATTCAACCTAGTACTAGCTCGATCTTTTGTGATTACCAACGATACATCTTTTTTAGCTGCTACTGCATGGCCATGACTAACCCCCCCACCCCTTACTCCAAATTCAGTGCCCCTCGCTGCCCACCCCTGGAAAAAGAGCTTTTCTTCCACTTGTACATGCACCGCACCGTTTCGGGAGCCAAAAAAAACCAATTTCATACACTAGCTTCGGGATGTCCTAACCGGCTGGGTGAGACCGTGGTGAGTGATTGGCCCATTTTTGACAAGCGTGGCCAGGGTGCAAAGGTGGTTGCTCATTCACGGGGGCTAAATATGCAGTCTTGCCTGGGTGGTGATCAGAACTGGCGCTGTTCCTTCACCATTGTATTTGAGGATGCCAACGCCAGGTACGCAAACTGTTTTTCCCCCTTTATTAGTTTTGTAAATTAAGGATTTAGTTAATTTTATCATTACAATGTGCTATGATGTCCTTTTTTTGTATTTTTACACAATTATTATTGTTACAAATAGGTTCAAGGGGTCATCGCTGGAGGTGATGGGTTGTAACATAAATGCCGGTCAATGGGCCATTGTCGGGGGCACCGGGGCGGTCACTTTGGCGCGGGGCGTCATACACAAGGCCCTAGTAGGACGACTAGATGCCACTTCTATTGTCGAGCTTAAGATCCATGCCTTATACACTCCGATGCAAGCCATATGGATACTCGGGTCATGACCAGCAAGCAATATCATGATGGTTGGGGGGACCAACACCGGCCCATCAAATGCTCCTTTTTACGACTTCATTCACTTTGTATTGTGTACGTGTTATGTGATAAGCGATGTTCCCATCGACAATAAGACGCCAATCATTTCATATGGGTAGACTTTGCGTATATGCGTTCATAAGGGTGAGTGTGTGTGCGCGTGTTGTCAGCGTCTGCGTTGTACTGTGTAATTTTAATATAGGGTCGATTTACTATATTATCCCTAGTAAGTACATACGTGGCATATAAATAAGTCTTGATCCTAATTCATGAGCTACTAATGTACTCCTAAAGGTCATGATTTACAAAAGACTACTTCAATGGAACCATACCCGGGCGTCAGTGGTAAGATTGCAAGGCGATGTTCCTCAACTTTAAGGGCGTTACTAGACAAGATCGTACTGGTCATCTCGAATGTAAAGGTTACCACCAGATAATCACAAAGGTACCGATAGATATGGTCTAGCGGAATCACCACACCCATCTGCCTATGTAATGCTTCTTGTACCTTCGTGCGAGTGATCTCATTCTCGGTGTGTAGAGATGGGCTCTTCACAAGTACGGAGACGCCTAGAACACGTGCTTCATTGTAATTGACCTCATCCTCGTCAAAGATAACAAGTGTTTCATGGTGGAAAGACGGCATAAGTTGGTGCTTGGAATTAGCTTCGAGAGTCTCTTCTCCTGCAAAATAAGATTGATGTGTAACTAGAATAAAATCTTCATGATTGATGGGCCACACAAGAATTTTCTGATCAATAATTCATCACAAATTTGATGTAACATCACTAATCACCAGTAGAAATGTTAATATCTATGACGATTTGATGGTGATGTTACATTTATTCGTCATGAAAGTGGTCTCTACCGTGACGAATTTTTTAACTTCGTCACAGATAACGAGTGAGAGTGCCAAGCACTAAAAATAATGACGAAACACGGTGAATCATCACCAAACAAGGAACCTGTTCGTCATAGATGAGTCGTTCCAGTTCTGCCCGTGAGGAACCAATGACGAACGCAAATGGACGTCACAGAACAACAACGTTATCGTCACAAAACAACTTGAAAAAAAAATAACACATATCTGGTCCCACATGCAACCACGTGTAATTGTGGGTCCGACCGTGGGTCCATGGGTCCGAGTCCCGCATACGGTCCCACCATCCATTCCCACGTGGCTACGTGGGCTCCACCGCCGCATGGTCCCACCGGACAGAATCGGTGGGCCACACAACTGGGCTCGGTCGTATGGCCACGTGGCAGTACACGTCAGCATGACCCCACCACTGTGGTCCCACTGCCATGTGGCAATGTGGGCCCACGGCCTCTTGGTCCCGCTGGACAGAATTGGTGGCCACCAGTCCAGGTGTATTGGGCCGACCTTCTTCGCGCTTTTCAGAAACTGTGGGCCACTAGCCCAGGTGCATTGGGCCGGCCTTTTCGTTCTCCCCAGCAACCAGCCCAGGTAAGCCGAACCTGTTTAAGTCCAAAACTAAACCTGGAGCGTCGTGCTACTCCCTAAGAGCATCTTCAAGAGTTTGCCAAATTTTACTAGGCAAACCTTGTGTTTTGCCAACTTCTAAAAAGATATGCAAAGTAAAAAAAGAGTTCATCTCCAACAGTTTGGCATAATTCACTTGCCTAATCCAGATCTAATTTACATCAGAAATCCTGAGAGAAACAAAATTATGTCGGTGCCCTTCGACCTCTTGAAAACTTACATCAGGAATCCTTCTCTATTCTTTATTTCTTTTTTCACCCTCCCACCTACAGGGAAACACCGATGGCAACCACGATCCGCGTGCGCGTGGGGAGGTGAGTTTTGCCAAGTTTCTATTTTTGCCAAGTTGGTTTGCCAAACTGTTGGAGGTCAATTTTTCTTGTTTTGCCAAAATTAGATAGATGTCAAGTTGATTTGCCAAATTGTTGGAGTTGCTCTAATAAACGGCTTGTACGTGCAGGTGGCTCTCACCTCTGATCAGTCATTCCTTGTACTATTTTGCTGGAGCTACCGTGCATGTAATATACCAACGTTATGTCTTAGTGACATCAAAATAGAACGTGTGTGCAGTGTGCTATGGAAAGAAACAAGGCAGTTCTGTTGAAAATGTTGAGAGTTGCATCACATGTGAATAATCCATATGTGTAATTGACGATCGAGCATCTTTATTTTTCCTTGGATGTTTTAGTTTAGCGTATTTCATCATTACCGTTGAGCGAAGTCCTTCCTTGCTGGGCTTCAGGACCCCCACGTCCACGCTCCGTGGCGCCTCGGTAGGACCCTCCGCGTCGCAGCCTTCCAGCACAGCTCGACGGACGCTGCCTCAACTGTTTGTCCTACAGCCACCGTCGGGCCACCTGCACGTGACCCAGGCGATTCCTGCGCTGCTTCAACCTCCACCACATCGCCAGGGAATGCAAGCGGTTGCGCACGCCATCGAACGCCGGCGCTGCTGTCGGGGCTGCTTGCCTCCCGCGACACGAGGAGCACCGCCGCGAGGTCTTCTCCGCACCCCTGCCTTGCACCTCCGACTCGGCGGGATCCTCGTCGAGGGAGGTGGTGCCTCCCCTGTGGAGCACCGCCGTCGAGCCGACTCCTTCCCCGCCGCCGAGTCGCTCTGCAACACCATCACCACTGCTGGATGTCGCTGTCGTGTGCTGCCTGTTGTGGAGGGACTCACCCATGGAGGACGCCTCTGATCCGATGTTGCTTGAGCGGGAGTTCTGCTCCTTGGTTCCACCACCGAGGACAGCCTTGTCGGCACTGGACACCTCTTGGGCCGCGGCTATGGATCGGGCGAGGGCACCGACGGCCCAAGATGTGCCATCCAGCGGCGAAGACGTTGTGCCAGCCTCGCGTGCTTCTTCTGAAGAACGCTTGCACTGCTTATTGGATGCGATCCAGAAGAAGCCAGCGTCTCCCCTTCTCGCGGACCCAACCCGTCCAGCAGTGCAACCGGCGCCTTCCGAGGCCCTGAAGCGCAGTAACTCAAGACTCGCCAACAACAAACTCGCCCAAATTCTAATCTCCCGACGTGGCGAGGTCATACTCATGCGCCACTTCAACATGGAGGCAAGTGAGCTCGACGGTGTCTTCAAGACCGGCTTGACAGGTGGCTTCGCTGACAAGGTTGTGGACACTCTCCCCATGCGGAGGGCCAGCACCCGCAAGGCTCGGGAGGGGCTGCTCATTGTTTGAGCCGCACCCCCTCACCTAGGTTGTCTGTGTAGCGAGTTATAGCGCTAGGTGTTATTTTGTCCGCCCCATGTCTCACTTTCATGTAATATCTAGTGAGTGAGTTTGGCATGTGTCTGCCTGGCCACACGCAGTTGTAATAATATATTTTCAGCTCCTTAATACAATGATATGCAGCTCTCCTGCGTATTTGAGAAAAAAAATAGACAAAGGCGTATGCAACTTAAACTGAAATTCAGTTTGACACCTTTGTGTATTGGCCTTAGTACACATGAAGTGGCACTGGCTCAGCCGCTTTACCTTGAAGCAGAGGAACAGAGCAAGAAAGCGCCATGCCGCGCAAGGTGAAGTTCTGGCGCCGGCCGCACCGTCGCTGTCGCGCCTCATCAAACAGCACGGGCACCACCAGGCTGCAGGGGCAGTCATCCGACTTGTAGCCCTCGAAAACAGCACCACGCCGCCCGACCCTTAAGCCCCGGCGTTCCAACGTCGCCTTGTTCCGCAACGCGTTGCAGTCCGTCGCAGCACGGACACGCCCGGCGACGCCTCTCCTTTGAAGAAACCGTGACACTAGCAGGCAGGCATCCACCGCGCGTCGAACATCGTCGCGCTGGCGAATTCTCAATCGCTTCGCAACCGCGCCATGTCCGACGTGCTGGGGCCTGGGGGTGGCCGTGTTCCCGCGTGCGCCGCGCTACTTGTTTACTTCTGCTTCCCTGCATCGCCTCGACAAATCGATTCGATCCAGCCGGAAAATCTTCTTTTTATGGCGAACAAATTGGATGCAGTTTATATTCTCTTTGGACATTGTCAACGCATCTCGTCAGCTCCTTTGTGCATCCGCGCGACCCCCGTCGATGGGGTCCAGCTTACACAACACGTCGACACACCTCTCGTCAGCAGCAGGCAGCCAACGTCCGCGTGGAACGTCACGTGGGCTTGCACGGGCGTCGAGAGCTCCGTCAACGCTGCTAGAAAATCTCGACAGGGCATTTGTTGTAGTGTGTGAATATATATATATATATATATATATATATATATATATATATATATATATATATCCTTCTCTTGGACCTCGTGAACCTGCTCCCATCGCTCATTGGTCGGATGGCCGTCTCGCGAGAGCCTAGTTTGCCTAGATGTGCCCTCCAAGCCGTTGTTGTGAAATTAGAAAGTCTCGTTCAGTTAGGTAATTTTGCAGTGATATAAGACATTGGGCTCCAGGACTCTCGACATCCCAACCCTCGCGTCGCCCTCGAGGGCAACTCGGGGGACTCCCATCCGCCGCCACCAGGTCCTCCGCCCATCCCACCCGATGGCCGCCGCCATCACCGTCGCCGGCAGCGGCGGCGCCACACAACCGGCATCGCCACCTCCTCCTCCTCTCCCCCTCCCTTCTCCTCCCTCCCTCCCTTCTCCCCACCACCACCAACTTCGAGGTCGCCTCCCAAGTCGCCGGTGGCCGCGCGCCTCCGGGTGCCGCCTCCGCCTCTACCACTGCTAGCTCTGACTCCAGCATCCCTGGATCTGGGCCGCGGCGGGCCGGTGTTGACCCGGCGGCAGCGTATGCTCCGGCCGGCGGGGGGTCCTCCGGGCGCGGATCCGGCAGTTCACGCCACGGATCTGAGGCGTGCAGCCGCAGATCCGGCGGATGGTGTAGCGGCGGGCCGGTGTGGGCCCTGCGGCGACGTCGCTCCCGGCCGGTCCCTCTCGGCGGTGGTGGCCTTGGGGCCACACCGCCAAGCCTCCAACTCAGCTTCTGCATGCAGCCGCCGCGGTCTCCTCCGTCGTCGGCAAGGCCGGCAGCCTGCCGGGTGCGCGGACGGCTATGGCGGGGGCCTGGGGGGTGCGGCTGCCCGCGCGGGCGGGGTTCTGTTGCCGGCCTCATCTTCGTCACTCGCTGGCTGCAGTTGTCATTAGGTTGTCGCCCTCGTATGGTTGTTGTGGTCGTTCGTCTTCGTTCGGCGGTCGCTGGCGGTTCCGGTGGCTTGCTTGGTGGTCGGCGGCGTCGTGGTTGTGCTGGCCCAAGATGTGCCTTTTCAGGGTCGTCGGTGTCCTCTGAGGTTTTAGGACTTGGCGAAAGCCAGTGCCTGGTTGCGTGCGGATGACGGCGACACCTGCGGGCACCGTCCACCTCTTGAGGCGTCATTCCTGTGCCTTCTCCTTAGTCCTCAGCGGTTGATCTTCCTGGGCCATCTTGGTCCGCTTGGTCGTGTTCCCGCGGTCGTTCCAGACTCTCTCTTGTCATCACTTCGTCGCCGTCGGGTTTGGTGGTGGCGTAGCTAGTCGCCTCTTCGAGGCTTGTCAGCATCTTGTGGATCCATGCTTTCACTTGTCTCTCTTCGCTGGTGGGATGGGAGGATGGGTCTCGTTCTCCCCCTGGTATCCCAGATTGTCGGCGCTTCACAGCAAGCTTCTATGCTTCAGTGCCCACCTTTGTCATCTTCGAGTATCACTGGATGCACTGGTCATGGAGAGTGGGGATGTGGGTGAGCTCCTTCCCCTCTCGGTAGCTGTGGTTGCTCTTGGCCGCCTTTCCTGCAGAAGCTTTTCATCTTCACCATCAGGAGTTGCTAGCTGTTTTTTCCATTGTTTAACTCCTTTTAGGCCTTTGCGGTGGGCTGCGTGAAGTTGGTTCTGGAGGCCTGCGTCGGCCTCCGTCCATTTGTCCCGCCTGGCGAAAGCTTGGTCTGCTCATCCGCAGGCAGACGGTTGATGGTGGCGTTGGCGTCGTATCCCTCCTTGGAGGCATCATTTTGCATGACCTTCTAGCTCGTCTTCCGTTGGCACCTAAGTGTGAGTCTATCGGTGATGTGCTTGCGCTCTTGATGTACGCCTAAGTGTGAGGCTTTAAAAGCTGATTAATTCTTTCGCTAATGCTTTGCTTAAGATCCCATTCTTGCTGACTTAGCAGGTGGGACTCCGCCTTCTTGTCCAACTCCTCTGCTTTTCTCAATAACTCATGTTTCTCCTTTTTGTACGCCCCATTCATGTTCTTTGCCCAACCTCTCAAAAAATTGTCTCAATCTTCTTATCTTATTTTGTCATCTTTGCATAGGGGTTACTCCCCTCATTTCCTTGTTCCAAACTTCCGCAACCACTTCAAAGAAACCGTCCTTCAAAATCCATCCAAGCTCAATTTTAAAAGAAGGCCGTTTCTTTTTCTTGGCCTTTTCTCCCGTACAAAATAAAAGAGATGTATGATCTGAAACTTCCCAGCTAAGTGCTTCTACTGTCGCCAATGGGAAGTTTTGCTCCCACTCAGTGCTAACTAACACTATCCAATTTCTCATATGTGGGAACTCTACAGGAATTAGCCCAAGTAAACTGACGACCTGACATTTCAATTTCCCTCAAGTCCAAGCTGTCTATAACAGCATTAAAAAGGAAAGGCACTACTGTTCCAGATGATATTGAAGTCACCACCTATGCACAAGGGTAGTCTCTCAAAACTGCATGATTGAACCAAATTTATGAGAAACGATTCCTTAAATTCGGGTTGGGCTGCCCCATAGACAGCCACTAGCACCCACTTGAAATCGCTCCCCCTTACCTTACTCGAAACTTCACAAAGAATACCTCCAGATTTCCCATGTACCTTAGTCGATGCTACCCACGTCCATCACATCTAAATTCACTCCCAATAAATATATCTTTGGATCTCCCATGTGGGGCCGTCTAGTGCCAAACAAAATTCCTCCCCCACTAAAATTAATTAGAGTTTCTTGGGGGAAATCCTTCTTGCATGATTCTAAAAGAGCGATAAAATCTATGTTTTGCTCTTTAGAGGTCTCTCTTAAGAATCTTGTTTTAGCCAAGACACTAAGACCTCTGCTATTCCAGAAGATTCCTCTCATTTAGAACCCTTTTTTATAAAATTTTGCTCGCATTGTCTTGCAAGTCTTTCTCAAGCACGACTTAGCGTGAGACTTGCCTTTTCGACGCAAACCATTAAGTTCGCAATTTAGGGGGAAACTCGATTCATCAAACACCTCCTCCATCAACTCTCCACATAAGCTCTTTAAAGCATTCTTCTCTATATTTTCTAAGTTTTCCTTCTCACTCTATAAATCCCACCATTCCTGATCCGATTCCTCCTTTTCTATTATTTCTCTTTCCATAGCCCGATCCAACAAAATATGAAAGTTATTATCTTTGTCTAGCCTAGATTCCCCTAGGTTGACTCCTATTTGTTGGTTGCAGTTTATAACTATATCTTTATTGACCGAAAGTAAAGAAGAAGAAGAACAAGGATTACCTTCTTGAAATTCCTGATTCTTACTCGCAGCCCTCCCCTCAGCCTTAGCCAAGATGTGCTCATCCCTAGACCGCTGAAGCCTAGGACTCGCTCGCTCGAACCTACACCTTACTAGCTTTTGGTATTGCCGCCGCATCCTTCAACTTGCTTTCTGCCTCCTCATCCTTGTCCTTTCCCGACAATCCCCCCCATCAAGCTTCTCTTGCTGACCATCCTCATCTTCTCCCATCACCTTTTCCACTAACTCCTCAATCACCACATCCGCAAATTTATTAAGAACTTTTTCTACCTTAGCGTACTCTTAGTGAGCACTTGAGTCTTTGTGACTTGAGGGGTTGCTATACTCTTAGTGAGTGCTCCAACGTGGATTAGTGGGGAGCGTCAACTCCTCGATACCACGGGAAAAAATATGGTTGTCTCGTGTGCCCTCTCTCTACTTTCTTGCACTTAATCTCAGCATTTACATTCAGCTTTTAAGTTTTCTTGCTCTAGTTTTGCTTATGTGCTTTACTTGCTTCTTATCTTAACTAGGGTGCTTCTTGTTTGTTAGTGTCAATATTGCAAAGGAAACTTCTTGTTAGTGTGCTTAGTTAGTTAGAGAAAAACATTTTAGATGGGCAACACTTGTATCTAGGTTAAGGTTTACTTACTTGTTCTACAAACTTGAGAAATGTCCATATTCAACCCCCTTCTACGGGCCATCGATCCTTACAAGTAAAAATATCAACTCGAACACAACAACTTTCTTCTCAAGATTTCACTAAAATTTCACGTTCACAAGAACTATACACATCTTTACAACCATATACATAGATCACCATCACAAATTTACGATATCACTTTACACATTCTCACATGTATTAACAAGAACAACATCTAAAAATTCCAAAATCCAACAATTATAAACAACAAATTACTCTTGTAAAATCTTACTTCCCATCTTGTCACCATCCACCGCAAGGACGCGCCTCTGCCGCCACGGCCCAGGCCAGGAGGCCGCGCGCGCTCGCGCCTTAGGTTGGCCGCCACACCGCCCCATGCGCCTCCAGGCCGGAGCCGGTGCCATGCCCGCGCGCACGCTGGAGCCTCCCCAGGTCAAGGTCTTCTATCCGGAGCAGCACCCGCTGTGCCTGGTCGGGTCGAGGCTAGAGTCGGAGCGCCTCCACATCTCTGCCACCGCCCTCTCCTGCTGGGAGCCCTGCAGGGAGAGATAAGGAAAGAGGATAAGTACCGAGAGGAGAAGATAGTAGGGTGAGAGGAGAGAGAGCTCGTGGGACATTTCTAAGTCTGGGAGAGGAAGCAGGATGCGATGCGCCAGGATCCATGCGAGTGGGAGGCTATCGGTACCGCGCCTTCTTTTGGCCCAATATCAATGTGCTAGTTTGATACCGGGTGGCCACATCACCCGGTACTAATGTGCTAGCCTCACATTAGTACCGGTGCTTTGGCCAGCCCGGTACTAATGTGGGTCACGGAGGGGGGGGGGGCGTCGGGTCCTTCCCTCCCCACTCAGTAATAATGCCCTAATTGGTACCTGGTGCAAAAATACCTGGTACTAATGAGATTTCTGGCTCAGGAGAAATGTTCGACTCTCTAGTACTAACCCTTCCTGTTCCCTCAAAAATAGATTCATTTTTCAAATTTATTACTCTACATGTACTATTCCTAATTAGCATAAACATCTTATGTGACCAAACAGTAGAAATTTGTCACCCGCCTACCTAACACAGCAGAGGCAGCCACAGACCCACGGTCCCGTCGAATGTCACTTTTGGACTTGCACGGGCGTCGAGCCGGAGCCCAGAGCTCGTCCGATCTGGCCAGAAAATCTCGATACGGCATCACACATCTATAACAACTATATAGGATAGACCTACTACAAATCATGTATAGGTTTCTCTCAACATGCAAGAGGTCCACATCATCATCATCCACTAGATCTTCTCTCATCATGCAAACTGTAATCATACATGCATTGTGTTAGTCTTAGCAAGTACCATGCTACAAATTTCTATGTAGTTCTCTCTCAATAAAATGGATGTGTTTTCATCTACATTGTTGTTTGAAAAAAATGTTGTGATGTAATCATTTTAGTATTTCTACTTTCAAATTGCATCTTCACATTTTATAGAAATCCCCACAGCAATGCGCGGGGTATCAACTAGTATTTATATATATAGAGACACACGCGCACACGCTTCTGTTGGATCTCGTGAACGTGCTCCCATGGCTCATTGGTCGGACGGCCGTCTCGCGGAAGCCTCCAAGCAACCTATTGCCCCTTGTGTTTGGCATTGTGTTAATTTGAGTGACTGTCACGTGCTATCACATGCCAGGCACCGTACCTAAAGGCTACAGTAGGGTCGACCATTATCTATCCCCATCGTTTTCTCCCGTTCCATGTCTCTGGTTTCTGTAAATTGAAGTCCCTCGCAAACTCATAGCTTCATTGGTGGGGCATCCGATCTGTCTCTCCTTCCGGCCGTCTATCCCCTCCCGTTTCTTGAGGTACGCAAATATTCCTAGCTTGAGAATCTTGTTAGTTTTTTAGCTGATCTAGCTATGAGCTTCTAACTTGTCGCTGTGTTCATGGATTCTCGTCATAATAATTTTCCAAATATTGATCTGTTAACAAACTACACTTTGATTCTTCTCCTGACCTCACTTTTATCAATCGTGGAAATATTAATTAATTGGAGGCGCCAAGTTACCACTTTCAGTCCATGAGCCAGAAGCAAAGACGAATTGAAAGCAAGCTTTGCAATATCTTTTAAGAATTAGTGGTATACAGATATGACAACAGAAGAGGACAAGTTGCGAGCCTCCAATAATCGTATTGTGGTTTGATGATTTTCAATTTATACTAATCTGAAAGTGTTACAGCTATTCTCTTAGATTGCAGTAATGGGATTGCGCACTAGTTAGGAGAAGTTAATCTTTCCTAGCCCTAATGTATATAATGCATTTTCTACTTAGAATGGATGATATATCTACCGGACTTAGTAACCTGGAGCATGTACTCGACCGGAAAAGGAGGCCGGGTAAACTGAAGTTGTCAGTTTTAAGTCACATCACAGCAAATTTCTCAGATGAACAAAAAATCGGTGAAGGTGGATGTGGCCATGTGTACAAGGTAAATCATTTTTGAGATTCGAATCGTTTCTTCATATTTCCTCACAGCATATCATATCAAATGTTGGTCCAAGCGCTCATGCCCATAATCATGAGACTTACAAGTTGAACAGGGCACCCTCCCAAGCGGCAAAATTGTTGCTGTGAAGAAGCTTCTCAACGCCAAGACGATGGATGACCGGATGTTTCATCAAGAGGTTACATCCATGATAAGAGTCAAGCACCAAAATATAGTAAGATTTCTAGGATACTGCTCTCATATAGAAGAGCGAGCGATGAAAATCCAAGGGACATATATTTTAGCTGAGGAACGGGAGAGACTGCTCTGTTTAGAGTACATGAGCAAGGGAAGCCTTGCCGGTTATGTATCTGGTATGTAAAGGCTTACCTCACACACCAACTTTTATTTACTCCATTGATGGTTGTTAGAGTTTTATTTACTTAACCCAAGAATAGTTGTCCGCAGTGTATGTCACTGTCGACCATAAATCTTATCAGTTGTATACAAGGAATGTTTATTTTCAGTAACTTTGAGATTGTGTGCGGGTAATTATATGAAGGGCTGACTCTGAAATAAAAACGACCCATTACAACCTTATTTCTTCTCTTGCACAGACATATAAAAAATAGCACAAATAGTTTCAGTCATACCCTTATTTCTTCTCTTGCCTCTGCAGATGAGTTAAGGGGCCTCGAATGGCATACACGTTTGAAATTATTAAAGGGATTTGTAAGGGATTGCATTATCTTCATCACAATGAAAAGGGAATTATTCATATGGATCTCAAACCTCTCAACATACTGTTGGATGATAATCTGGTGCCAAAGATCACAGATTTTGGCATATCAAGAGCTGGGGATATAACAAAAACTATTAGTCAAGAACGTGTTTGTTCACTGTATGCAATACATCATGCAACATATTATTTGGGCTCTTTTACACCTGTTCTCTTATTCCATTTCCTTTTATGCAGAGGATACTGTGCTCCAGAGTACCTGTTCCATGGAAAGATTTCATTCAAATTAGATATTTATAGTTTGGGTGTCATAATAACAGAGATTGTGACTGGGAGCAGGGAGGAGCCCAATAATGCAATAGTGAGTTATGCCAGAAATAATTCCCAAAGTGCATTTGGAATCGAATATTTTAAATTCCCTGCGTTTGTTACCAGACTTGGTTTCAGAAGTGGCTACTCTGTTACCTGTTCGTGTCAACATTATAGAAGTTGTTAAAACATACAATTTGTTCAATTGCCACATCAATATTGAAAATAATTTGATTTCCTATATATGTTCCAAAAGGAAGCTTTAATCTAATTGAGCATTGATTTGCCTTTTGCACAGGATATCGTGTGTGTTGCTGTCTTTGTAGATCTCATTTGTTTTAAATATCAGGTACATAGAAGATGGAGACACAGGTGGAAGAAAACTTCAAACGACACAACATTTACTTATCAACAACAAGTGACTAAATGCCTTGAATTGGCGCAAAGTTGCAAGAACCAGAAACCCACAGAAAGGCCTAATATAGAGGACATAATCCGTGCACTTAATGAAATGGAAGATACAGGTAGGCACATTAGTGATGCCACTGGATCTATGGTTGAGCAGGTAGGCTCATCTGCCCATTTAAAATTAGAAACTCTATAAGCATTGACAAGCCTGCTGCCAATTATCTTAATCCACCTGTTTAACTGTTTATGCACTTGCAGAAAAACTCCTTCTTGGTGGAAATGCTAGAGATAAAGCCACTCGAGCTGCATTTCTCCGCTGATCTCAACAAGCAGGTTTCACACTTGATTGAGCTGACCAACTATGCCGATGATTATGTTGCCTTTAGGGTATCTGATACAAGCCGACTCCCATTTCACATAATTCCAAACAAAGACGTCATCCCACCAAGGTCCTCATGTAGTGTCACCATATCATTGGAAGTGCTAAAGAAACGGTTGCGGGAGGAGCACTGTAAAGCAGAGCTTTGTGTTCAAAGTGCCAGAGTGGATAAAGGTCTTACATCACAGGATATAACGGTGGATATATTCAAGGAAGAGCCAAACAAAGTGGTTGATACAGTGAATTTGACGGTTAGTTATATATAGTCCCTCCATCCAAAATTGCATTGTAGACTGTTTTGGCCTTTTTAGGTGTATAGTTTTTGCTATGTATCTAGATATAGTGGACGTCGAGATGCATAAATAAATTTATGAACATATAAAATTGAAACGATCTACAATTTGAAATGAAGAAAGTGTATATATAATATGGACATTCTACTTTTTGAGATCAACTTGCAGCTTCCAGGGCTTTTTTCCACCAGTCAACCATAATGACAGCATTCCACTTTTAATACTATCAATTACTACCACATGCATCTAGATCCATTGATCGCACGACCAGCTAGCCATTGGTTTTCCTTGTGGCAGAAGTGAAGGGGAATAGAAAAACCAATGAATGTTTTTTAGTAATTGAATGTAGCACAAAAAAACTATATTTTTTGTATATTATACTCCATGCATCCACAAAAATATATAAGGACTTCAGAGTTTCAAAAACTTTCCTGAAATATAAGTTAAGGACTTCTGTGAATCTGTGATAATCGAACTTAATAATTAAGATATAATTGCATATGTGATCTTGATGCTTTATTGATGGGTATGTTCATCTTTCCCCTCAATAAAGATAGTAGAAGTCCTTACCTTATATTTGTGGCTAAGGGAGTAGTAGAATTACCTCAAAAATTCAGAGGCTGATATGATATTGTATAATGCCCTGTGAGATTATCTTTAAATTCTAGCTTAGATGATGCGTTACCGAAACTGTTGTGTACATCTTCAGCTACCTCGATCGTCGGCGGTATTCTGGCTGTTTGGTTTGAGGAACCATAGTCTATGAGTTCATCCCATGAGTCTATCACTAAGCTAAAAAATGTACTTTTTAGGAGAAAGAGGTAGTGAGAGATAAACCCATTCTATTTTACAAACTAAATAAAAAAGTGAGTGAGAAGATGATGCACAACGACCCTTTAAGTATCTCATAAGTCTCTTCTATTTGTAGGTAAGGGTGGGTGCACCGAAACATCTCCTGGTTGTGGAGCCTCTTGAGCTCCGCTACTGGCCTATCGAGCCGAATACATTAATGCCTTGTTCACTACAGCTCACAAACAGGACATGTGACTACGTGGCTTTTACATTTATATTGCCACGAGGTAATGAGGTGATCTACCAGCTTTTGTTCGAGATGGGCATAATGTCACCATGGTCAACGTGGGGAGTAGTTTTAGACATCTTTGTGAAGGAGAAGGAAACACTGGCAGTCATGCAATACAAGGACACGTGCCTATTGCGGAGCATGGTCGTGCAGAAGGGTTTAAAGGTGGACGATATCAGTGTGGACATGTTCTATGAACGAACATGTGTGCAGGAGTTGGAGTTGGGCATTGTGTTTTCGGCACCAAGGCAGCAGCATCAGGCCTCTTCTCTAATGCATCGTTCTACGTACGACGACGAGCTGGATTGGGAAGATGACGACCGGGAATTGACTAGAGACAGAGCCGCATTGGTGAGTGTTTTTTTAATAATGAAACAACAGGGGTTATTCCCCCTACTGAAACCAACGAAGAGAGAGAGAGAGGGGATAGAAAGATGCAGACGTTAGAGAGAGAGAGAGAGAGGAAGAGGACGGAGGAGAGAGACCCACCATCATGAGCCGGCGGAGCTGCCGTCATTATTTCGCCTCGGTGCTGCCACGAGAGTGCAGAAAGAGGAGAGAGAGATGCGCAGCTGTGCCTGTGAGGATTCCCAACCCTAGTTTCTAGATTGTAGAATCCAAGAAATAAAAAGAGCAATTAATGTCCATAGGAACTACGTCTCCCTATCCATGATTTCTACAGCATAGTAGTTAATAAAAATGATAAATTAAATGCAACACCAAAAGAGAGAAGATACGCTGTGGCAATCACCCGTGTAGTTTGTAGAACAACACAATTTCTTTAGGGACTAAAATGTGAGGAAATAAAAGTTTTAAGGATTAACGTATGAGAAAATAAAAATTCTAGGGACTAAATTATAATTATTGAAAAATGAAAAGGGGCCGAAAAACCAAACCTTATCTCTATCTCTCGGTCTCTACCAGCTCACTCGCTCCGTCTCCCCAAAGGGGCGACGACGGCGGGGGCACAGGCGGACTTCTGCCTCGTGCCTCCAAGCGGTGGTGAGGAGGAAGGGGCCACCCACGGGAGATGGCCGCCGTGGTGGGGAGAAAATACATACGGCTGTTGTGAAGTCGTTGCCATAACTAAAGACCAATACATTATCCCGTCCAATAGTATCTACATTATTCTTACTTAAACTTATTAATTGTTGGAGGTTTTGCATGCCGCAGATAAGCCCTTTCTCAATTGAAACAGAGCTGCTGCTCATCTATCCTGCTGAGCTCCGTGTCGCAAACCATGAAGAGTACATAAGCCTAACAAACAAGACAGACGATGATGTTGTCTATGCCATTAATAACGACGGATGGGAAGACTACCTGACAGGCTACCTGAACCGGAAGAGGAATCGACTAGCCCACGGCGTTGTGCCACCCCGGTCCACTTGTGCTGTCCTACTGCCGTATCGTATTAACAAACCTTATCTTGGTGTCATGATGATCAGTGGGAGCCGCCGTTATCGTACCGGAGACAGTCTCCGCTTCAAGTTCGACAAGCGTGATGAACTAATGAATGATGTAAGAGCAGAGGGAGGAAATGCACACGAGGCCGTGGTGGCGTGCTGCAGACGTGTCCCTCACCAAGTGGAGGACGAGGTACTTTGCATATTTGATCATTTTCCGTGACCTTGAATTATCTCCCTTTGAGGCTCTTTTCTCATATAATAAAATTATTGTGTTAATCAGGTGACAATACGATGTACCTATACCATCAAATGCATGGACGTGCATCCTACGGAGCCATGGTTAGTGGCACTACCGGAAATTCCTACTATGCTGTGAGGAAGGGTGTTTGCCGCGAGCCAAAAGTCGTGCATATATATTATCATCGACAATATTAATTAATTTACCTTCATGCAATTATATATATTCTATTTCAGTTTGTTCCATTATCACACATATATGAATGCATGTATAGGGTTGTCGCGAATTTTGGTCCCGGGCGTATACAGATTCATAAGATGGACCCCAAGGTGATGTGTGTTGCTCTCTCAACCATAGCTAGTAACGTATTCCATCGGTTTCTCTGCTTTGAAATAAACAATAAATATATAGTCTCGATCAGCCCCAACAACTTACATATTATACATAACTGCTACTACATAAGTTGTTTGCGAGAACACCTACAAATTTTATCAGGGCCGGCCAGTTGAACTTTAGCCAGTCATGTGTACATATTCTTATGTATGTATACAGCGTGCTTGTTTGGCATGGAGCTCATGGACTTTTTCTACTTTTTGGGCAGACAAGTGCATATGAGACCATGACATCTACACCCAATAGTATCACATTCTCCTCTGAGGTATCAGCAGTTAAATTTATTGCACGAACGCAATGGGTAGCATGCGGACATAGTCAGGGATACATCACTGTTTACAGTTATGCAAATGATAGACTAACAGAAATCAAGGGGTTTCAAGCTGAGGAAGGTACTGTAAATGCTTTGGCAGTCCATCCAACTCTCCCTTATCTGCTTTCATCATGCAAATGCAATTTGGTCAAGCTATGGGACTGGGATCTGGGATGGATTTGTACTAGACAATTTTTAACTTCTAGTACTGATCGATACGACACGCGCAAAATGACCTTTAACCCCAAGGATGCCAACTCTTTTGCCTCTCTGGATGATGATGGAGAAATACATGTTGGTCTCTCTTCCCAAGCTATTTCTTTGTTGACATGTTCATACTAGGGCCTCATTTCTGTGTACATGTGTATGCTTATAATTTGTAGATCTGGAGCATTGATTATTCCGAGGAGCCGAACATCAGGTTGCGTGGGGATACTAGTGGTATGGCTTATTGCTGCACAGCTAGTGACTTGCAGCTCATGGCCACTGTTGGCTGGCAGAAAGGGAAGATAGAGGTTTGACGTCGTTCTCTTCTATATATGTTCTATATGATACATAAACTTCATCTTAAAATACTCTTCATTTTGACTTTTTTAAAATACACAACTTCATACGTGCGTACATGTTAATCATTTCATTTATTTCGGTTGCTTTTAATAATCAGATTTTGGACCTGCGGACAGACACTACACATGTTCACGCAGCACTTGAAGCGGGAGGTTTGTTGGATGAAAGAGGCGCGTGGTCTTTGGCTTCTCACCCAACACGTTCTGTATTAGCTACCGCAAAGGCTCGTACGGGATTGTTTATGTGGAACTACAATACCTATGGGTAATTGTGTTTTCCTTTTTACGCTCTACTTGCTTATTTTTAATTTTGCCTCCTTATCTATTCCTCTAAAAAAGTCAATACATGGTCAAAAAAAGAAGGCAATGTATAATTTTTTCATGCTTCTGCATTTATTGGGCTCATAGTATAATATTGCGGAGCTGCAAATAGTAGTTTTATTCTCCGTAAATAAGATGCAGAGCTGCTAGCGTCCGGACATCCGGACGGTGGGCTCATAGTATAATATTGCAAATTGTAACAGGAGAATTATCAACATTTGCCTCGTAACAGGTTAATTATCCACAGCTTATGGTAGTAATCATGGTAGAACGATCAAGTCCTACTATTGTTGAATTATCCATGAAAGACAAGCCATTCAATATGAGCTGCTCTATAAAATAAACAATATGGACTATTTAAAAAAATGATTGTTGGTCGAAGAATAACCAAATGATGTATTTCTCATTTGACAGATTAACAAAAGTCCCTGAACTTGAATTCCATAACGATATTAAAGATCTTGGATTCATGGACATTGACGGCTTCCAAAGGTAATAACAGACTCACTCTGAAAGCATTGCTGCCCTGCAGTATAATATTTATGTTGTACAACAATATAATGGGATGCAAATTAGATAACACTAAGATCGTGCACGTGCGTTGCTACAGGCTACAAAACATTTATATTAATTACTATATACATAGTTTTCAACGGTATAATAATTTAAAATTAGCATGAACCTTAAAACCAATCAAATTATTACTACTCCCTCCTTTCGCATCTCTTATAATATTTGAAAATTAGTATGAATATTAAAAAACAATCAAAGTATTGGCCAAGTCTCAGTGGCAGGGTCATCAACAATTAATAAACTGCCACATAAGCTTTTTTTGATGACATGGCACCAAATCAATGAACAAAGAGAAGATCAGGGTCATGGTGATGATGCTAGGTGGGTACAGTTACCAATACTCATGACCTTGCATTGAGAGAAGATCACAGGGTCATGGTTATGACAAATGCAAGATTTAAATATTGCATTCTATCTCTAAAACTTTGCCGATGAACCTGTGCATTGAGAGTAACAGAGTCATCATAATGAAAAGCTGATGTGGCAGACTTGGTATCTATGCTCACGACACTGCCACTGAGATTAGCCTTTCATTAAGCGACTGAGTCAAAGTTTGTTGTCATTTATAATAGTCCACACTTAATGCCTAACCAAAAATGCACACTATACCCTCTTTGCTATTGATTATTGAATAGTTCAAAAGCAACCAAATGGTCACCTAATCATCTCAGTAGCCCAAGTAACAAAAAAAAAGTGGCGATCATTATTGTAAAATAACATAAAAATAATAAAGAACGAGTAAAAGAAAAGAAGAAGGAAAAAAATAAACATCATGAATATATAGAATATGATATGGAAGAAATCCAACACAAAAAAATAAAAAAAGAATGAAAAAGAGAAAACACAAAAAGTATAATGTTAGAAGAAAAAACCCCTTATATGAATAGATGGAAAAAACTCCAAAACATATGGGAAAGAGAAGGAAAATATTCAGAAAAGAAAATAAATAAAAGAATAGTTACATATATAGAGAAGAAAAATTGAAAAAATATTGAACTTAGAATTATTGTCATAACATGTAAAATAAAATGAAAAAATAACATAAAAGAGAACCAGAATAGAGAGAGAAGAAAAATGAAAAAAATAAAATAAGAGAAGAAGAAGAAGGTAAAAGAGAGTGGATGAATAAGAGCTAAAAGAAAATAAAAATAAGAAATGGGAAAGAAAAACTAAACAAAAAGCTAATAGAAAAAGGAAAAAAAGAACAGCCTACCTGCCCACCACGTGAGATGTAGCAATCCACCTACGACGTGCGTTGGATTTCTTGATGACATGGTATGAGATTTAAAAAGAGAGAGAGAGTACACCAATTTCATGTAGATGAAACTCTTTGTGCACAGGTACCAACTCTCCCGAGTCTTAAAATTAAATGCTGCCAGGAGCCTTTCAAGCAACAACATGAAACTATGCATTGAGAGAGAGTTTCAGACCCATTTCATTTTCTTGTTGCTTATTTGTCTATCTTGGAAACATCTACGTGAAACTGCTAAAAGGCGGGAATTGCTAATGATTGAATTCCCTTGGCCACTTAAAAAGTCCAGTCGGTGAATGTTCTAAATAGTGGTATAATCGTAATTTAATAAACTATGACCCTGCTTGGTTCTCTGGTGTTAGTGTTAGTGCTAGTGTTAGTCTTTTGCACCCCCAACTAACACCTAACAAACTAACACCTTGGATGCTTGGATGCATGTGATGATACTCTTGCAATCATTGGAGGATCTAGAGGGGGAGAGAAAAAGGAGTAAAAGGGGTAGGGTCCACCAGAACTAACACCAATTAACACCTCTTGGGGATGTTAGTTTTTTGGGGTGTTACTTGGAACTAACACCAAACTAACATTCAACCAAGCATGCCCTATATATGGAACGCTCAGGGCTATAGTCTCTATATATCTTTGTGCTATATATATGTTTTGAAATGGTATGATCATTTATGCCAGTCTGAAACATAATCTGTGTTATTTTAAATAATCATGCAGGCTCCTGATTGCAGAAAGCGACACAATACGAATAGTGGACACTTCAGATTGTGCTACGTTAACCGGTGGACCATAGGATAGCTTATCTGTTTAAGCCCTGTTGGGAACGCAATCATTGTGCAATTGATGGTCATCTTATTCTCCTATTTTCCTTGGAAATTTGAATTTAGCAGATTTTATTATTACCGTACCGTTGCACAATCTCACAGGCAAAGGCGAGTGCGTGTTAACTGAAACTCGGCATGTTGTGGCCTTCAATTTATTGTTAACTGAGGTTTGGTGCCCTGTTCTACACATGAAGCAAGTGGCAGTGGCTCAGCCGCTTGTTTTACCCTGAAGCAGAGGAGAGGAACGAGGTAGATCGAGCAAGAAAGCGCCACGCCTGACGCCCAAGGGGAAGTTCAAGTCGACTGAAATTTCAGCATGATGCTAATCAGGTTAACTGAGGTTTGATACCCTGGTGCGTGTGGGCGTGTGGCTTGCAGATGAAGTGGCAATGGCTCCCTTCACCCTGAAGCAGAGGAGAGCCACAAATCGCTATGCCGCCTGACCCTCCCTGAAGCCTCGCACGTCGTCACAGCACGGACGCACCCGGCGACGCCCGCCCCCAGCCAGCAGGTAGGCAGCTACCGCGCGTCGAACGTCGTCGCGCCGGCGACTTGCCGCTCCGCAACCGCGCCAGGTCTGACGTGCTTGCGCTTGGCCGCGTTCCCGCGTGCGGCGCGCTACTCGGAGTCGGAGCGCATGCACCGTGGGACGGAACTCCATGGCAGCGCCACTGCCAGTGCCACTGCCAGCGTTGTCCTCTTCTTGGCCTCACACTCGTCGGCAGGAGGGAATGCCGAAGCACGCGGCAACCGGGGGGTGGACGGTATTTCATTTACCGTCCACCCCCTTGTTGGCACCAGGAAAAACGAAACAGAGTGCTTCTGCACCCCCGCGCAGGCGAGCCCGGCCCCCTCGTCAAGTAGGTGATGCCGCGGCTCAGCCTCGCCGGCCGCCGGCGAGCTCCAGAGCCTTGCACGCACGAGGGCTGTGCCGGGTTCATTCGTTCAATCCGGCCAGAAAATGAAGATGCATTTTGTTCCAAACAACCAAGGGTGCAAAGTACTTCTCACATTTTGTGCTTTCAGAGGTACGTTTGGACGCTGGTCTGTGGCAGCTGGCGGGAGAGACGAGTGGTGGCGGCAGGCAGCCACCGTCCCGTGATCGTCACGTGGGCTTTGCACGGGCGTCGAGCCGTGCCTCCTTCGACCCGGCTAGAAAATCTCGACGGAGCCACTGCACGGGGGCATTCTATATACCTGGTGACCTCGTCGTGAGTCGTGAACATGCTCCCATCGTCGCTCATTGCCTAGATGGGCGGGGCCCTCCGAGCAACTTAACTCTAAACCGGGGCCAGGCGTGAGACCAACCGCCCGCCTTGGGACCGAAAACTGCGGGGAATCTACTTACGTACGATATATATATATTTTTTTTTTGAGAATCACTTAGGTACGATATATTAATGAGACTAGCAACTATGCCTGTGCGTTGCAACGGGAGAAAACAATACTCGTCTAATCGTCTATTCGGCCACACCGTCACCGATTCCCAACCTCATCACTCCGCTAACACCACCATAACCTCACATGTCGTCGCCCGCGCTCCTGAACCTCACTGTCGTCTGACCAACCTCGCCTTCTCTGTTCGCACCATCATTCTCATCGCGCACACGCCACCCTGATCTCGCTCGATGTCCTATGTGTCTCTCCACCTCACTGTCATATGTCCCAATATCGCTGTCATCCCCACCTTCCCGGCCTCATGATCGCGCATGTGATGCCTGGATCCCGCATGGCATCGCCTTGACCGTGCCATTCTGGCACCTCTCGGGCTTGGTGTCTTTGCCATTGTCCACGTTGAGCCCCATGCATAACCTTAACTGGCAATGGATATGAGTGGAGAAAAACAAGTATAGTAGTGGCCTTAACACGAGATAGTGTATGGGTGGAAATATGGTCTTCTTCGTGTTAAAGGCCGAACTTTCATTAAGCTCTTTTTTTCATCATCCATTGGAATTTTTTAATATTCCTTTGACCGGACAGAACTCGGTAATTTTCTTCTTGTTCTTCTATCCCTAAAGTAGCGTTTGTGTTTGATGTAAGCTAAAAATAAATATAAGAGAAATCATATAAATGGTGCATATATATGTTGAATAAAATATATATATATATATATATATATATATATATATATATATATATATATATATATATATATATATATATATATATATATAAAGTAGGATCAAAATATAGATAATGTTCAAGATAATGTTTTTATATGTCGTATATTTTGAAGTTTAGGTGAGAAAGTCATCAGCCAATGCAGCGACCACACAATAATACAATATCATCACCATGAGCCAAATTTTTTTAGTCAAATGTGCATGACCTTTCCGTGTGCTGTTGTTCCTCATGCAGGCCGGCCCAGGCAACACACGCAGAGCAGCCAGCCAGGCCCAGGAGCCCGGAGCCGGGAGCGCTTGCCTCGCACGCGCACTTTCTGCGGTTGACCGGGGTTTGGTTTCCGATTCAGCATCGGTTTTCACGGTTTAATGCCTCCTATGCCGGTTCACGTGTTTTTCTACTCGGTTTCGTATCACTTTAGCCGGTTCACGTGGTTTTTTTCCCGGTTCCCTGTTGACGGGCGAAAAAACTGGCAGAAACAATCCTTGCTTTAATAGGTAGAGATTTGCTAGACATCAAATGTTTGATATTTAGCTTCCTCTCAATCACTTTTTCCACATCCATTGGATCTTCATCCCACGGTACGTGTCTTTTCTTTTTCCGGTTGACTTACAGCTGACTGGTTTTCTAAACAAAATACAACTGGTGGGGCCCACGATTTCTTTATCCATCCCTTCCCCTGCCTCACGGCCTCACCCGTCACCGCGCACCATGGATCCGTTGGCGGGCGGCGGCGGTGGCGTGATCTGCCGGCGCCCGCGATATCACGCGACGGTGGGTCTCTCTCCCCCCCTCTTCCTCTCACTTCCTTTCTCCATATCTTTTCCGGGCGGAGCAATGGGCGGTGGGCGGAGCGGCCGGCGGCAAGGTCGCTGCCGATCGTGGGCCGCAGTGGAGGTGGGTTAGGGTTCGGGGGTTGCTAGGGTTGGGTTTCGGTGAGGGAGGCTATTTTGTGGTGGGCTAGGGGAGAAGCGCAAGCGGTAGGGGAGACGACGACCGCTACCACGCTCTGTTCTCCGCGCGTGCCGATGACGATCCATCAGCCAAATCGCACGGGAGGGGGCAGTGGCACACCCTTTTGGTATTTTTCCTGAGAAGCACGCACGTACTGTGCTAAGGTAACCTGAAATTCTTCCATTTCGATTCGATCCGCGCATAGTGCCATACTTGCTGGATGGAGGAGGTTGTATCCATGGTTGCGTTGTCCCCTGAAATTGCTCTTTTTAGCATGTTAGATTCTTCTTCTTTTTTCTCTTAAATGGAACGGACATGAAGTTTCTCTTTCTTGCTTGATGATTGTATATTATACATACTGCAAAGAAGGCTGTCATTCGTTGTTCTTTCTTTGTCATTCTGCTCTTTGCACATGCATGGAACTGTGGCTCTTGGTTGGGTAATGACAAGGGGCAGGTGGAAGCTCGTTGTCTTGGTATGATTATTCTTGCGAAATACTTAATAGCTCTATTTTTTTGTAGTTTTTTTGGTGCTCGTGATCCCTCTGTCTCCATGGCTTCTTTTGCAGTTTGTGTGTCCAAACCTTTTTTTTTCTCTTGTGTCCTATGCATTTTTCTTTATATGCACATGACATAGGTTCCTATATTTGTGCAATTTTTTCCCAGAAGCTTAGCACGCCACATAAGAGACTTACTGGTAGACTAGTAGCATATATGAATGTTGGTAGGGGGGTGTTGGGTAGCCAAGAAGTTCATTACTAAATGGTAGGATTTTACTTATGCTTACCAAATTATCTGTAGGAGTTTGATTTTCGCAACACTTATAGCTGTTTTTTCCTCCAACTGCATACTGTGGAAAGAGTGATATTCTCAAGCTGTTGTATTTCCTTTGTGGGGGACAATACCATTCAAACATGAAAGTTCCAGCAGGTTTGCCACAATCTTTTTTTATATTTTTCTTACCAAGAAATGTTTGTGTAATATTTTAATTATTTTGACATGTAGCTATATTTTTTTTTCTAAATAAAGGATTAAGATGGATGGACTGAAAAGAATTGAATATCTTTTGTTCTAAAATACACCTTTAGTGCTTTTGTATTTTGTATACTTAATTACTTGTCCATTTAATATACTATTGGCTGCTCCATTTCTGGGATCTCAATTATAGTATTTCCATTATAGTATTTATTCACTGGCAGTTTCTTTGTTGTTTATTTATGATTTTTATTTCTTTTATCCAAATGAATATGTTGTAATTACAGACACGAGCACTTTAATATTTTTTGTCCAGAAAACTTGATAATAACACAGAACAAAATCCATTTGAATAGTATGTGTGAGTTTAAATTAAAGTGCATAAAAAATTGTGCCAAAAGTGAGGATTTTTGCTGTTGTTGACACAAATTCATTTTTGCTGTCATTTTAGAGGTAACAAGTTTGTGTGCGCGGTATTTTTTACCTTGCTTCCATTTTTTGTCTTTTAGTTGGAAAAAACACCAAACAGCCCACAAATTTTACCTATGCCTTTTTAAATTTTCTATCTGTTTTATAGATTTTTTACCACAATTTGTACTAGGGAATCTTATCAAAAAAATTTCATTCTTGTACTTCTGTTCTCACAATCTTGGATTTTTTCGGTTAGGAGTGGATAGTTTGTCATTAAATTTTAGAGAGACAAAATTCAAAATTTATTTTACATGTCCATGGTCATAAGTGGGTAGTGGCTAGTCTGTATTCAATATCACTGTGTAATCCAGCTTGTGCTTGGTGTATGTTTGCATGTGTGTTAATTTTGCCTGATCTATGTTTTATGTGTAGTTTCACTATGGCTATGATGGATGAAGTCATGAACCTTCCTCAGTAGCTGAGTGGGATGAGAAATGGAAACTCTGAGAACCAGTCACTTGCAATCTGGCTAAGGTATGTCACTAACCATTTTTGCTCAGTTTTTAACTTATTTTCCTGTACTGCTTGGTTGGGTCACTGATTAACTTATTCTGATTTTATTTCATGATGTGTCTATTAGATTGAAATTGTGCATTTTCCCAAATGCAATGTGGCTCCAGACTTTTCTGAAATGCAGCATCCTTCTTGCCTAGCCTTCATGGTTAGTTGATTCTTGTCCCCACCTATCTCAGATCACAGCATTTTTTCACTCAGAATTTTTTTGTTCTAATTTTATATTAATGCACATAATTATTGTTTTTCCACTTACAGTTGCTTCCACTGTGTAGGCACCTGTCTGTGTATGCATTATTTGGCAAACACTCTGCATAGTTCTTTTTCTAAGAATTAGCTATCGAATCTGCATGTTGCGGCGCCCATAGTTGTGTATGAGCGAAGAAGAAAACAACAATGTAAAATCTTCTCCCAACTGTCTGCAGCCTCGCCATCACTTGAGCCGGTCTTCGAGCCGTGCATCCTTTTTCTTGCAGCTGCCGCTTGCCTTCACCTCAGTCGAGCCCTTCTAGCTGTACACCACCGCGGACTCGCTTAGCCGAGCGCCCCGCGCATGTGCCGCAGCCATGTCGTGGCCATGGGATACCATGTCACCGCACATGCACACTTGCGGCAATGTCTTTGCACTGTTTTCTGCCTGTCTGGCCGCCAAGCTGAACCTGTGTTCCTGATGTTCAAGCCATCACCTGCACATTCCAACCTGCAAGGCCGCTGTTTATGTTGTCCGTTTGGGCAAACAATTATGCACCTTGCGTGCCCCCCCACTGCCGGGTAATACTAGTAAACCCCTTGAGTTTCTGCCATGTCATGTATTATGCTCTATTGGTTCACTTGCATGCTAGCTTGCAGTGTGTGCCGCTCAAACCTGTAGTGCTTCCTAACCTGTGAACAGACTACAATCACGCAAACGTAGTTGCTACCTTTGTGTCAACTCTCGTTTTCAGTATAGCAGTTTCATTTTTTCTCCAATAATTGAAAGGAAAACAGCCTCTGTTGATTTACTACTCAGTTGGTGTTTACAATAGCAGAAAGTGAATTTTTGTACCAGTTTTAACATTAAAAAAATTCATGTTTGCATATGATTCGGAGGAAAAATCTATTGTTTCACATCATCAAGTTTTCTTGTCATCAGAATTTTGTTCCATGTTGTTTTCCCTATACATTTTTTTTTTCATTTTTTGTGTTTTTTTTTGGCAGCAACCACATGAACACTAATCTACGTGTCTGGTTTTGGTTTTCAACAGGAAAAGATGAGAATTGGATCTCACATGAAAGAAAGCACCTGGAACTAGTAGAAGGAAGCATCTGGTTTTGTGGGAAAAGAGGGAAAGCAAAACAAAACCAACCTGATCACCTCCGGCCTCTGCCTTCGCTTCTTTTGTTTCTCTTTCTTTTTGTGGAGGGTTTTTGGTGTTTGATTTGTAACTGGCACACTTGCGGCCTCTTTAAATTGGCGTGCACCATGTGGGGAGTGAGGAAAGGGGACAAAAACTCTTGTTTTGGCGGGCTAAAAAACTTCAGTTCCTGCTACCTGTCATCATTTGAGTTTTTTTCTGCAAAGGCCTATTCAAGATTTTTCTGCAAAACTTCGGCCCAAATAAAAGGGCCCATGTTGAAAAATGCTGCCCAAAGAAAACCACCTTGTCCACGTGCCCGCTTTGTTTCCTTTTACGAGCCAACCGGACGCAGTTTGGAAAATGATTGAGATGTTGATTTTGATGAGTAGATAAAAGAATAGCTGTCTCTTTTCACCAACCGTTGGATCTAGCATCTAGGGTCCAAAGAAAAGTGATTGAGAGATGGACAAAAATCAAGCATTTGATGGGGAGACACATCCTATATTAATTGGCCACGTTTGCCGAAGTCTAAAAAACATTGCCATTGGAAATCTAAACATTTCCAAGGGGAATCTCAAAAATATTTTTGAATTATGTGCCCACGTTTATGACAATTTGGATACTTTTCTTTCTGACCGAAGGATGGAGTATCTTTTTTATAAACAAATATAATTAGAACAAACCTAAGAGGAACTATGTCATTTTTCATTATTATTAAGAAGTGTTTTTCATTATTATTAAAAAGCAATAATTATCCAAATTCGAGGTAGACAGGACTTGAACCTCTCCACTACACCCTACCTAGTTGAGCTATAGGCTCACTTCCTAGTTTAAAGTTAGGACCTTCTTGGATTGCTGACATATGCCCTCCTTTTCAGATTGCAGCACTAAAAGAGGCTCCCTCCTCACCTCCCCTAGTTCAAAGGCTACAGGGGTTGGCCATTATATTATCTCTGTCCCCATCGTCCAATGTCTGGAACCTGTTAATTAATTAAACTCCCTCGCTCGCAAGCTCATTGCTTGATTGAGTGAGGGCCGGGCCTTCTGATCCCCACCCCCACCCCCCCCCAACCTCCAGCCGTCTATCACCTGTTTCCTGAGGTACGCAAATATTCGTAGCCTGAGAATCATGTTGTTTTTTCAGCTGATCTAGAGCTTCTAAGAGCAACTCCAACATATCCTTTTTATCCTTTTGTATCGGTAAAAAATAAAGAAAAATGCCAAAATCATGTTCCAACAGCGATGGTAAAAAACAAAATCGTAATCCCCCTCGCCATCGCCCCCCTCCGGCTCGCGACCTTTGGCGAGGTTGCCCAGTCGCAAAATCCCCGAATCCGCGGCGGCATCGATCCCCCGCCGTCCTTGCACCAACTCTCTTCTCGCGAAATCGAAAGTGGCGGAGCGTGGTATTTGCCAGCTCAGGGAGGAGCGGGAGCGGAGCGTCTCCGGTGAGGCGAAGCCGAACGAGGTGAGCGACAACGGCCCTCTTCGGCGAGGAGCCCGGGTGGTCGTGCCGCAAGTCCACAAGCTGAAGCCCCCAAGCACCCCCGCCACTAGGGCAGCGGTGCCAAGGAGGAGGAGATGGCAAAGAAGGAGGCCTCCGGCGAGTTGGTGGCCGCGTCCAAGGAGAGTAGCGACGTGCGGAGCTCGGTGAGCCTGTGCCGCTGCCGCTGTGGGACCGGCAGCGCAAAGGCCGGCGAGGAGGAGGAGGAGGCTGCGTCCATGCTCCACGGCCCCCATCCCCGCCTCTGGCCGCGGTCCTCGACAAGGTTGCAGCCAAGCCTGGCTCTGTGTTGCAGCGGTACACGAGCACGAAGGCGAGGTAGGTGCCCATGCCCCAGCGTGCTCGCGCCACCGGCAAAAGCCCCCCGCGGCACCGAGGGAAGGGGCCGGAGCTCCTCGTGCCGCCGGCCGAGAAGGAGGAGCCGGCACCGCTAGCAGGGAAGCTAGAGAGGGAGGGACCTGTGCTAGGAGGGTCTTGCTTCGTGGGTTCACCTCGGCTGTGATGAAGCTGCAGAGCGGTAGTGGCGGTGTTGTGGTTGCGTGTGGCCATCTCTTCCTCGTCCTCACCCTAGCCAAAGAGCCCGGAGAGCACGGAGGTGAAGAAAGACTCGAGGCACGTCGCACGTGTCCTCTTCACCGCCGGCGAGCGCAACCATCACTGATCCGACAAACAAGAAGAAGTCGCGCTTATGGATTCCTTGCCTGTCCCTTTTCAATCAATGGCGACGGCGTGGTGCTACAATTCTTGAGGGAAGATGGGGAGGCTACCTACGGCTCATGGAGGAGAGCAGTCGATATATCGAGGAGGCGCACGCTGCCGCTAGGCAGGGGAGGACGGACGGGAGGAGGCCGACTGTGTTGTGTTTGGAAGGAGAAAGGATAAGGTGGGGGTGGTGGGGGGGATGATGATAGGTGGGTCTCGTGTGTTAGTGAGTGGTTGGTGGGATTTGTCTCTAAATATAGCTAGCAAAAATAAAGAGACTGTTGGAGTTGCTCTGAACATAGGTGGGTTCATAGATTCTCGTCTTCATATATTAACAAGTATAGATGTTGTTGACGGTGAATTTCTGTCAACCTAGAGTACTTGTTATACATTGGTTTCGATTATGATTTGTAACTAACCTGCCACTAGGCACACTAATGATATAACAAGTTCAACTTCGTATGTGCATTTGGAAGTGTTGTGTTTTTGTAGGAAAACATGGACAAAAGGGACGGAGTCACAACAAGTTCAAAGGAGCAAATGAGGAGTTCCGTTCGTGTTCGAGTGCAAGGCGAAATCACTTCCAAAGGTGGCAAGGACCAAGGTGGTACAACGGATCATCCCCGAGGACTAAGACGTAAAGTTCGGACTTCATGCGAGAAGATCCCCTATCTTGATCGCGGGGATGACGACCTCAAAATGACACAAATCAAGGGGGCTAAGTCCAAAATGCCAAGATGAGCCGCGGGGAGGAAGATGGGCCCGAACCGGCCCAGAAAGGGCCTGGGCCGGCCGGCCCAGTCGGATCGGCACAGGGGCTTTCTGGCCCGGTTCGCGACGCCCTTTGACCTAGGTGTTTCTCTATAAATTGCCTCCGCCTCCGTCGGCCGCCACATTGATCCAATCATTCTACCGACACCATTCACTAGAAAACCGTAGCCGCAAGATGAGGGAGAGAGTTGGATGAGCTCGTCGCAAGGATCAACGCCGGCGGAGGGAAGGAAGCAAGAGGAGGACACCAAGCCGCTGGCCTAGGGGTGTTCCCAAGCTTCATCACTGCCATCTTCATCGACGACGTTCTCCGGAGTCTCCATCACCCCTGTGTGCTTCAATCCGTGTAAGATGATGGGGTAATGTCTCCATTCGTCCCTAGGGTTAGATGGATGCATGATATGTAATCTATACATGAATCTTATGCCAATCGATGCTTTATGGTCTATGTCTTCGCGTATGCTTTGTTTACATATGTTTGCGCAACATGTGGTCTTAGTAGGGTTTGTGGTAATCGTGGTGATTAGCTTAACCCTATGGATGCTTAGGTATAGATGCGGTTATACGTGAAAGTGTTTGATTACCTTGCGTAGTGACAGTACGGTGGAGGGAAAAGGCTTAGCGGCCGCATAACCGCCATGAAGCTAGTAAAAGCAACACCCTTTCATGTAGTAGATGTATGTTCATGAGATCCTAAACCCTAGGGAGGGAATGCTTATCTACCTTAACCTCTCTCTTGTGTCCACCCTTTGCCATCTAGTTTAACCTTAGATTTCTTTGATTAACATAGGTTAGATTGTCTTTACCTTTAGATTGATACCCCTTTCAAAGGTTTTCCATCAACTAGATTAGTACTTGGTTAAGCGCTAGCAATCCCCTTGCTCCGCGGATTGATAAGAACCTAGGGAATCCCCGTGGTGAAAAAGGTGTAGGTCCGTACGCTTGCGGATCGTAGGTGGATACGAGTTTTATCCGTCAACAAGCCCCTTTTTCTGGCGCCGTTGCCGGGGAGCAAGCCAGTTTGCTACGTTTAATCTTGTATTAGTTTTGTTGATTACTAACATCTAACCCTAGTTTTCTAGAAAAAAAACCCATTTTTGTTTTTCTTTCTTATTTTTAGCGCCTAGATGGATTTGTTCACCTCACCATTGGAAGACGAAGAGATGTCGCTAAGGGAGCTAGCAATGCCGTCAATGGAGGACATTGAGATGCAAAAATCAGATTTGGCGCTTGCTACAACCCACTACGAAGTGAAGCCTAGAATCATCAACTTAGTGGTGACAAACCCCTTTAGAGGATTGGAGGATGACAACCCATATAGACACATTAAGGAATTCACGATGATATGCAACACAGTGCAACAAGGAGTTCCGGCCGCTTGGTTCAAGTGGAATCTTTTTCCGTTCTCTCTCGAAGATGAAGCGCGAAGATGGTACACACTTGCGTCCGTTGAAGCAAAAGGAAATTGGGATGAGCTAGTGAAGAAGTTTCTTTTGAAGTTCTTTCCCATAAGCAAGGTCCAAGACTTAAGGAGGCAAGTGCTCACTTTCAAGCAAGGAGAGGATGAAGGAATTGATGAAGCATGGGACCGTTTTAATGAACTACTCGAGCAAGGCCCGAACTTGGGATTTTCTGGTGACTTGATGTTGCATACCTTTTATTTTTCACTAACCCCTAACTCCGCTAGTTTTGTAAGTGTGTGTGCAGGTGGTAATATAATGGATAAAACAATTAGTGAAGCCGCACAAATCTTACAAAGGATAAGCAATGGAAAAAGAACGCAACGAGATTGGCAAAGACGTTGTCGGGAGGAGCAAAACGACAAAAGCAAGCCCGAGGTGCTTGCTGAAATTTCTGAAAAAGATGAACCGGAGGTCAAGAAAGATGAACCGACCATACAATAAATTGAAGATCCACTTCCCAAGGTAAGAGAAGTCATTTTGGATATTAAAAATATTGAAACTAACATAAATGTAGGCCGAAGTATGGGGAATGCTAGACCATTGGCGGAGCTCAATCAATCCGGTTGGATTCAAATTGATTTTGCCCCACTAATTAACTACCGAAGGAAGGAGGAACGCCGACACGTTGCCAAACTAGTTGAGGATATATTTGATCAAGAGATGAGTGGAGAATCGATCCAAAATTTATTTGAAGAAGAAGACGAAGAAGATGAAAGAGGGATCGATCAATATGACATCGCAAAGTTTTATGATGAAGAAAGAGAAGAGTACAACCGTGACGAGCCTAGTGACTCGAAGGATAAATGGGAGAAGATAGAACTCAAGCTAGAAGATGAATGGGAAGGAGTTGACATAGAGCAAGTGCTCCAAGAAGGCCCCTCCCCACAAGGTTATAGCTTGTGTGCTATTGAAGCCTACACACTAGCAAATCAAGACATGGAAGCACTCAAGGATGAAGAAAAGAGTGAATCAACGATGAGCGATCTTGACGACATGTGGTACAAGGGAGATAAAGAAAGCAACATACAAGACTTTGAAGATGAAGATTTGGTTGATAAAGAAGACTTCAAAGAAGAGATGAATACGTACATAGTTGAAGGATTACATGTTCCACATGATGAGTTGAAGAAATTGCAAGATGGTGATGAAGAGACAACTCCACTTGTTGAGATTGACTTGATTTCAACGCTACAAGACGAACCAAAGATCACTCTTGTTGAGGGACCTCTGAGGCAAAGGTACACACTAAAATCTCAAGATATTATTGGTATTAATGATGATATGTTCAAATATTCATGTTGGACCAATAGTATGAATAATAGTTTAAATTCTATGCCTTGTTCCAATAATGATCATGTTGATAGGCTAGATTTTCTTGAGAATGAAAAAGAGGAAACATTTATGTTTGAACCAATTAATCTCACACCTAAAGAACCTTTGCCTAATGATGAGCTAAGTGCTATGCATGAAACATATGCTTCTTTTGTTTACACCTTGACTTGTTGCTACAATTCGCATGTGGTGTTAATTATGGACGCGTATGTTTACAATAAGTTTTGTAAATCTCGATCATCCTTTGTGCTTGATCAAGCTAATGACCTTAAAGAAGCATGTCGGGAAAGGCCTGATTTTCACTAACCATGTAGACAAGGTTTGAATAATGAAAAGAGAAGTCATGCCTAAAGAATTGCAAGATAAATCATCAACCTCTCCAAATCTCACGATGGATGCTGCTGTCTTCTTCAATTTTAGAGCTTGTTTAGAGGTGTACAAATGAAGAAAATAAGATATTCAGCAGCTCCATCAAGTTTCCATTCCAACGCATCAAGAACCAACGAATCGGAAGACCCGTGCAAGGAGTTATGGAGAAAACATTAAGCGTTGCGCGTTCTGAAATTTCAGGACAGATTTCATCTCCGAAGTAAAACAGACGTAACTCTCTTGTCCGGAGTCCGATTTGGGCAAATAAAGACTCGTTTGAAAGGAAATTTTGTGCACTATGTAATGGAGTAGAGCTTGGGTATACTTTCTGTTCTGGACATTAAATAAAAATTCATGGAGTGAAGGCAGCACCGAAGGGTTATAAAAAAGGAGATAGCGATGAAGCAAAAGGATGCCTTGGGCAAGTCTTCTATAAGTGATCAAGCACAACATGGGAAGTAAATTAAAGCTGCATTGGTACCTTTTCTTCTTGCATGAAGGGCCATGGCTATGCGATGAAAAGAAGGTATGTGAGAAAGTCGAGCTCTATGACTTTAAATGAAGCGCTTTTTGGGAGGCAACCCGTTTCTTTTTGTTTTTATTCCTTTCTTAGAGAGAATAAAGAATGGCACCTTCTTATGATGATTAACTTGTGGTTATTAATCTAAGTTTAGTTTTCCTTTTTAGAACCACCATCATGTTCATGCTCATATTTATTTGCATGCATTGCATTTTGTTATCAACGTGATGTTTCTTTGCATATACATGTTTTGCACATAGTTGGCTTGGTTGTTTTATATACTTAATGATGTATGCTTCAGTTTCCATGTTAATGCTTCGAGGGCATTTTCCTTTTGTGATCTTGTGTAAACGTGGTGTTTAAACATGATTGCGGACCATCATCGTTAAGTTCGATAAACCTTGCTAGCTTTTCTTATGTTTTCATGCTGCATAGGTTAGTTTATAAGCTTTGCAATGCGCTTAATTTTTCTTGTGCTATAAGAGTTATTGATCTAGGGATAGACATGGTGTTTTAACCCTAGATTTATCAACCTTTATGGCTATGGAGAAATTCGGCAACCTAGTTGTAAACATGGTGTTTAGAACTAGGTGAAAACATTGTCCTTGTTTATATGCTTTCTTATCATGTGCGTACACACCTTGCACCACGCACACTCATTAGGTTTTTATTTCTCATTAGACTAATTATGCCACAAGTTAAGAATCTTAGGAGGTATTGTTGGATTGTTAGCAATTCTATCTACTCCCAACCGTCACCTTGGGGGTAGAATGTGCGCTTAAAACGTTTTGCAGGCAAGATAAAGACTCTCACTACAAGGAAATTGAAGGATGGCTAAGATAAAAATGTTTTGTCTTCTTCCATACCTAGCAAAATGCTAAGCATGGGGGAGACCCTGAATCTTTAACACGGAAGTGCAACATGACGCTCTAGAAGATAGAATGATCAAGATCATTAACGTCTCCGGGTCAATGCGCAAGAAGCCACCGATCTCATCAAAATTCTGCGTGGTCTCGAAGGGAGAACACTGAATATTTTTGGATATTTAGAAGCCCCATGAAGTTACGACTCCAACAAATCAAGAATCAAGACAATAGGAGGTTCCTACAAGCGGTTATGGCCGAATCACCGAGTGCAACACGTCCTGAAATCAGTTTTGGACAGCACACAGCGCTGAAGTAAAACGGACATAGCTCCCTTGTTTGAACTCCGTTTTTTATGAATGACCACACGTTGGAAAGGTAATTTCATAAACTTTTCAATAGAGCTATATTTCGATATATGTTCTGTTCTGGACAGAGGGGAAATCCATGAAAAAGAGACAGCAAGGAGATGATGAGAACAAGAAAGAGGAGATGGTGATGACAACATTGAAGAGAAGGGCGACCAATGACTCCATTAAGCATACAAGATCAAATTCAGAAGTTTAGGAGCATTGATAAATCAATACAAAAGCAAAGCCACATCGATACATGGAGATGTCGGAAGAAGGCAACGAAGAACTACAAAAGATGGTAACACCTCCATGGACCTTCTCTTTTCCGAACATAAATGCTTGTAAGTATGCCTTCAACCTTATTAGGTGCAACATTTTATTTTTCTCTTCCAACAATAACATGGCTACTAGGAGGACAACCTAGGTTTCTTTTTATTTTCAATAGATAGACATGACCATGTGTTCACCTCGATGTTTTATATTGCCTATGCTTACGGAAAGATGATGAAAGTTGCCGCTTTGTTTTACCTACATGAAGTTATACATGTCTTGGATAATTGCTCTCTATAATATGATCTGAAATTAATTTAAATACTGGCTCTTTTATTTGTGGAGGTGAAATGACTATGCTCTAGACCGACATACATATCTTTGCTCTTTGATTTAAGTTTATGGATAGCCGGATAACTTGTTGTTTTTATGAAAACTTAACTTTTATGCTATCTACATATTTGTGATGCTCTTGCAAAGTTCTACCTACCAAAGCCATATACATATATGTTCTATGATAACAAACCCGTAGATTGCAAACATATGTTTTGATGAGTTGGATTAGGATTGATTTCTATGGTTCGAGACTAAGAAGCTGGTCATTCCTTTGTGTAACTTTTTCATACTAGCCTTTTTGTCTATGCATTGTGGGTTTTCACATCGAAGATTTCACAAACTTCGCTGGGCATACACCCTAAACCAAAAACATCTTTTTGTGATCACCTCCTTGTCCACAACCCAATTTGAGTATGGAGTAAAATTCTCGATGGAGATTCAAATATTCCGCAAGATTATGGAATTTATACTTACTTTAGCAGTCATTTCCCCCCTCTCTTATGCTCGAGGACGAGCATCGTTCAAGCATGGGGGAGGAGTCATTACATCATCTCTGACAAATGCTATGTAAGTATTATGTTGCAAAAAGTTCTGAGGAGCAAAAGAAAAAAAATGAAAAATCAAAAAAATTATGATGAAAAGAAAAGAAAAGTAAGGAAAAAAGGAAGAAGAAAGAAAAAAAGAAAGAGAGAAAAAATGAGAAGGAAATAAAATAAAAGTAAAAAAATAATAAAGATGCTCCTCGGTTCTTTTTGCTTCATAAGTTCTCAAGTGCCTTGATGACAAATCCATACTCAAATCTTCCAACCATGTGCAATCCGATAACGAGGACTTCACTCGTGCCTCGGGATCATCCATTTGCCACTTGCACATGTCCACCTATCTAAATGTGTGTGTTTCATCTCTCTCTCTTTCCAACATTTATTTTCCATGGCCTTTTTGATGAGTCTCGGTAATTCCAATAGATCTCTCTCTTAATTTGACAATATTTCGGATGTATGTTTTGCTAGGATTGTTTTTAACCTTCCAAGCTCCACATAAGCCTTCCACTATCACATATGAGTAGAATAGGTTGAAAATAATCTAGTATAGGCTTGATTGACTTGATGAGATGAGTGTTTCTATGAGCTTTTGCAAGAGATTTTCACTTATGTTGGATATGCATCTTTTTGAAAATTCTTCCATGTAACAAGGTAATGGTTTGAAGTTCACTTAAGTTTGAGAGCATCGTGTTTATTAAATGTGACTTGTTCTTTATTGTTAGTCTATCTTCCATAATGAAAAAGAAGCCGGTCACAACTTGAACTTTAAAAATAAATTCTTAAGAGAGAGAGAGAGCAATTTGTCTCGTCATGAATGACTAAGTGCAGGGACAACATTGGAAGGCAACGCTGATTTCCCTTTTAAAGCAAGGATTACTTACTCAAGGACGAGCAATGTTTAAGCATGGGGGAGATGTTGACGGTGAATTTCCGTCAACCTAGAGTACTTGTTATACATTGGTTTCGATTATGATTTCTAACTAACCCGCCACTAGGCACACTAATGATATAACAAGTTCAACTTCGTATGTGCATTTGGAAGTGTTGTGTTTTTTAGGAAAACATGGACAAAAGGGACGGAGTCACAACAAGTTCAAAGGAGCAAATGAGGAGTTCCGTTCGTGTTCGAGTGCAAGGCGAAATCACTTCCAAAGGTGTCAAGGACCAAGGTGGTACGACGGATCATCCCCGAGGACTAAGACGTAAAGTTGGGACTTCATGCGAGAAGATCCCCTATCTTGATCACGGGGATGACGACCTCAAAATGACACAAATCAAGGGGGCTAAGTCCAAAATGCCAAGATGAGCCGCGGGGAGGAAGACGGGCCCGAACCGGCCCAGAAAGGGCCTAGGCCGGCCGGCCCAGTCAGATCGGCCCAGGGGCTTTCTGGCCCGGTTCGCGACGCCCTTTGACCTAGGTGTTTCTCTATAAATTGCCTCCGCCTCCGTTGGCCGCCACATCGATCCAATCATTCTACCGACGCCATTCACCAGAAAACCGCCGCCGCAAGATGAGGGAGAGAGTTGGATGAGCTCGTCGCAAAGATCAACGCCGGCGGAGGGAAGGAAGCAAGAGGAGGACTCCAAGCCGCTGGCCTAGGGGTGTTCCCAAGCTTCATCGCCGCCATCTTCATCGACGACGTTCTCCGGAGTCTCCATCACCCCTATGTGCTTCAATCCGTGTAAGATGATGGGGTAATGTCTCCGTTCGTCCCTAGGGTTAGATGGATGCATGATATGTAATCTATACATGAATCTTATGCCAATCGATGCTTTATGGTCTATGTCCTCGCGTATACTTTGTTTACATATGTTTGCGCAACATGTGGTCTTAGTAGGGTTTGTGGTAATCGTGGTGATTAGCTTAACCCTATGGATGCTTAGGTATAGATGCGGTTATACGTGAAAGTGTTTGATTACCTTGCGTAGTGACAGTACGGTGGAGGGAAAAGGCTTAGCGGCCGCATAACCGCCATGAAGCTAGTAAAGGCAACACCCTTTCATGTAGTAGATGTATGTTCATGAGATCCTAAACCCTAGGGAGGGAACGCTTATCTACCTTAACCTCTCTCTTGTGTCCACCCTTTGCCATCTAGTTTAACCTTAGATTTCTTTGATTAACATAGGTTAGATTGTCTTTACCTTTAGATTGATACCCCTTTCAAAGGTTTTTCATCAACTAGATTAGTACTTGGTTAAACGCTAGCAATCCCCTTGCTTCGCGGATTGATAAGAACCTAGGGAATCCCCGTGGTGAAAAAGGTGTAGGTCCGTACGCTTGCGGATCGTAGGTGGATACGAGTTTTATCCGTCAACAGATGTCAATTGGGGGCCATTGATTTTATTAGAGAACATGTCATGGTTTGAGGTCTCTTTTCATTAATTCTTCTCCTGAGTTTATTACTATGTGATAAAGCTACCCTTCCCGGTTCATGTAGAAAATTCACCTTTCCTTTCTCTAATTTTAAACTGCATTGGCTTGTGGACTTGAGAACCTGAGACGTGTACTAGACGGGAGCAAGAAACCAGGTAGATTGAAGTTTTCTTTTCGGGTACAGGTAGATTGACGTTGTCAGTTTTATGTCACAATCACGTAAAATTTCTCTGATAATCGAAAAATCGGCCAAGGTGGCTGTGGCCATGTCTACAAAATATATTTGAAATCCATCACTCATTATTTTCTCGCAGCAGACCTAATATAATGTCGATCCATGTACTAGTGGCTGCACTCACGACATATTTTAAACAGGGCATATCCTTCCAAGCAGCAAGACGGTTGCTATCAAGAAGCTTTTCAAAAGCCAGACGATAGATGAGAGGATGTTTTTTTCAAGGTGATGAGAAGATATTTAAGCAGGTCACAACCATGATGAGTGTCAAGAAGTGGGTTTTCACTATTATTAAGAAGAAACATGCTCTCAAATTCGAGTTAATTAAAGAGGACTTGAACCTGAGTGACCAGGGTGCACAACCACACCTCTCACCCTGTAGCTAGGCTCACTTCCTAGTTTGAGATTGCAGATTGCAGGATGAAAAGTGGCTCGCTCCTCTGACATAGTATAATCTATGCCCCTTGTCTTTGGCATTATGTTAATGTGAGTGACTGTCACGTGCTATCACATGCCAGGCACTCAAAGGCTAGCTACAGGGGTCTGTCATTATTTATCCCCATCGTTTCTCACCCGTTCAATGTCTGGTCTCTGTTAATTAAAGTCCCTCGCATGTTCATTGCTTCATGGGTGTTGCCAGAAGCAAGGGCCGCGGCATCTGATCTATCTATCTCCCCCTCCGATCCGGCCGTCTATTAATTCCCTGTTTATTGGTGTTGCGAGCAGCAAAAGGGGGCATCTATCTCCGCCTCCGGCCGTCCATTCCCTCTGTTTATTGGTGTTTCGAGCGACACCTTTCCCCTCCTATCCTGAGGTATGTTTGCAAATAGTTTGAGACCTTGTTGTTTTCCAGCTGAATTGTAACTTTTAAAGTTGTGTTAATGGATTCTCGTCGTGATATACTTTCAAATATGTTATCTTCTAGTTTAGATCCAATTGAACATAGAGATTGAACAAATCACGCTTTGATTGATTTATACACACTTATGTGCGCCGAAACATTCAGTTCTCTTTCATTCTTCTCCGAGGTTTACTTTTATGAATCATGCAAATAATTGTAATAAGCACGAATAATACCAGTTTTTGTTGCTGAACTGGAACCTAATAAGGTGAAACAGTTTCTTTGAAAGCATCAAAGCAAAACGTTGCAATAGTTGTAGATAAATATGCAGCATAGGTGAACAAGTTCCAAGCCTGCAATGATTATATTGTTTTGTGATGATTTTCTGATATAATTAAACTAATCTGAAAGTGTTATTCTCAAGCTTACTCTATCAGTACTTTGCAATTGTGCTCTATACAAGGAGAAAATTAGTCTCTCTCCATGCTCTAATATAATATTTATAATGCATTGTCTTCTCAGAATGGATGATATATCTATTGGACTAAGTAAACTGGAGAGTATACTCGACGGAAAAAAGAGGCCGGATAAACTGAATTTGTTAGTTTTAAGTAACATCACAGAAAAATTCTCTGATGAGCGAAAAATCGGTGAAGGTGGATCCGGCCATGTCTACAAGGTAAAATCAATTTCGAAACAAAATCCGGCCTTCTTATTTCCTCAAAGAAGATCCTATTAAATGTTGAGCTATATGGATACTCATGAGACAAGTTAACACAGGGCATACTTCCAAGCGGCAAGATTGTTGCTGTGAAGAAGCTTCTCAACGCCAAGACGATGGATGACCGGATGTTTGAGCAAGAGGTTACATCCATGATGAGAGTTAAGCACCAAAATATAGTAAGATTTCTAGGATATTGCTCTCATATAGAAGAGCGAGCGATACAAATTGAAGGAACATATATTTTAGCTGAGGAACGGGAGAGACTGCTTTGTTTAGAGTATACGAGCAAGGGAAGCCTAGCCGGCTATGTAACTGGTATGTAAAGGCTTACCTCACACCAATTTTTATTTACTCCATTGATGGTTAGAGTTTTCTTCTGCCACTGTGAACGAATCAACCCTAGAATCATTATCTCCTGACTCAGTTGTAGTTATGGGCTCCTGCTTATTGTATAAAAAGAATGTTTATTGTTAGTGATGAATCATCCTCTATTCATAACAGAAATGAAGGCTAGAAGTGTTTCTAGTACTCTCTCATTTGTTTTAAGTTTGTTTCTCGATTGTTCTGTTTTAAGTTTCTAGTACCCTTTTCTCTTGCCGCTGCAGATGAATTAAGGGGCCTCGAATGGCATACACGTTTTGAAATTATTAAAGGGATTTGTAATGGATTGCATCATCTTCACAATGAAAAGGGCATTATTCATATGGACCTCAAACCTCTCAACATACTATTGGATGATAATATGGTGCCAAAGATCACAGATTTTGGCATATCAAGAGCTGGGGATATAACCAAAACTATTAGTCAAGAACGTGTTTGTTCACTGTAAGCAGTACATCATGCAACATATTATTTGTCTTTTTACACCTGTTCCCTTATTCCATTTAATTTCCTTTTATGCAGAGGATACTGTGCTCCAGAATACCTGTTCTATGGAAAGATTTCATTCAAATCAGATATTTATAGTTTAGGTGTCATAATCATAGAGATTGTGACTGGAAACAGGGAGGAGCCCAATAATGCAACAGTGAGTTATGCCAGAAATAACTCCCTGTGTGTGTGTGTGTGTGTGTGTGTGTGTGTGTGTGTGTGTGTGTGTGTGTGTGTGTGTGTGTGTGTGTGTGTGTGTGTTGTTTTTTTTTTTGCAAAATAAATTCCCTGTGTTGTTTCAAAAGTGGCACCCTAGGCTAGTCCTCTAATAAATGATAAATTGAAAGTGGCTACTCTGATACCTTTTCGCATCAACATTATAGAAGTTGTTAAAACATATAATTTGTTCAAGTGTGGTTTCCTATGTGTTCCAAATGGAAGCTTTAATTTAGCATTTATTTTCCTTTTGGACCAGATATAGTGTGTGCTACTGTCTTTGTAGATCACATTTGTTTCAATATCAGGTAAATAGAAGATGGAGGCACAGGTGGAAGAAAACTTCGAACAACACAACATTTATTTATCAACAACAAGTGACTAAATGCCTTGAATTGGCGCAAAGTTGCAAGAATGAAAAACCCACAGAAAGGCCTAATATAGAGGACATAATCCGTGCACTCACCAATGAAATGGAAAATACAGGTAGGCACATTAGTGATGGCAATGGATCTACAGTTGAGCAGGTAAGCTCATATGCCCATTTAAACTTGGAAACTCTATTAGATTTTACAGGCCTGCTGCCAATAATCTTAATCCATCTGTTTGACTGCTTACGCACTTGCAGAAAAACTCTTTTTTGGTGGACATGCTTGAGATAGAGCCGCTCGAGTTGCATTTTTCTGCTGACCTTAACAAGCAGGTTTCACACTTGATTGAGCTGACCAACTATGCCGATGATTATGTTGCTTTTAGGGTATCTGACACAAGCCGACTCCCATTTCACATGATTCCAAACAAAGATGTCATCCCACCAAGGTCCTCATGTAGTGTCACCATATCATTGGAAGCGTTAAAGAAACGGTTGCGGGAGGAGCACTGTAAAGCAGAGATTTGTGTTCAAAGCACCAGAGTGGATAAAGGTCTTAGATCCCAGGATATAACGGTGGATATATTCAAGGAAGAGCCAAATAAAGTGGTTGATATGGTGAATTTGACGGTTAGTTATATATAATCCTTCCATCCAAAATTGTAGGCTGTTTTGGTCTTTTTAGGTGTATAGTTTTTGTTATGTATCTAGACATAGTGGACGTTGAGATGCATAAATAAATTTATGAACCTAGAAAATTGAAATGATCTACAATTTGAAATGAAGGAGCTGTATATATAATATTGATATTCTACTTTTCAACAAAAATTACTAAGGTCCACTTGCAGCTTCCATGGCTTTCTTTCCACCAGTCAACCATAATGGCTGCTTTCCACTTTTAATACTATCAATTACTAACACATGCATCTAGATCCATTGATGGCATGACCAGCTAGCCATTGGTTTTCCTTGTGGCAAAAGTGAAGGGGAATAGAAGAACCAATGAATGTAGCGCAATAAAACTGTATTTGTACATTATACTACATCCATCCACAAAAAATTATAAGGACTTCTGAATTTCAAAACTTTTTCTCAAATTTAAGTGAAGGGCTTTTGTGATAATCCAACTTAATAACTAAGATTTAATTGCATATGTGATCTAGATGCTTGATTGATGGGTATGTGCATCTTTTCCCTCAATAAAGATCGTTGAAGTCCTTACATTATATTTGTGGCTAAGAGAGTAGTATAGTTACCTCAGGAAGTCAGAGGCAGATATTATATAATGCCCTGTCAAATTTATCTTTAAATGCTAGCTTAGAGCTAGGGCGGATCCAGCGTGGGGGCTTGGGGGGGGGGGGCTACCCCATGTTGTCCATTGGAGCCGCCCTGAGCACCCCCTAGAAATTTTGAGCCATGGATGAGAAGAGGAAGAAGGAAGAGAGAGGATGAAGGAGGAGGAAGAAAGTGAGCCCCCCTCTGCCACTAGCTTAGATGATGTTTTACCAACTATTGTGTACATCTTCAGCTACCTTGATCATCATCGGTACTCTGGCTGTTTGGTTTGAGGAATTGTAGTCTATCATGAGTTGATCCCATGAGACTATCACTAAGCTAAAAATGAACTTTGTGGAGGAATGAGGTAGTGAGGGATAAACCCATTCTATTTTACAATAAACCAAATAAGAAAGTGAGGAATGAGTCACGCCTCAAACCAACGACGCTTTAAGTAAGGTGGTGCTTAGTTCGTCAAATTTGTGCGAATTAATGAATAGTGCATTTGGTGGAAAGTTATGAAAAAATGTGCATTGAGGTGCATGTTGTGAAAGAAGATATGACTTGATGTGACAGATTTGTAGTAGATATTTGCGAATCTAAACAAGGTGTAACTCATAAGTCTCTTCTATTTGTAGGTAAGGGTGGGTGCACCGAAACATCTCCTGGTTGTGGAACCCCTTGAGCTCCGCTACTGGCCTATTGAGCCGAATAGATTGTTGCCTTGTTCACTGCAGCTCACAAACAGGACATGTGACTATGTGGCTTTTACATTTATATTGCCCCGAGGTAATAAGGTGATCTACCAGCTAGCGTGGGAGATGGGTATAATGGCACCATGGTCAACACGGGGAGTAGTTATAGACGTCTTGGTGAAGGAGGAGGAAACAATGGCAGACATGCAATACAAGGACACGTGCCTTTTGCGGAGCATGGTCGTGCCAAAAGGTTTAAAGGACGACAATGTGAGCGTGGACATGTTCTATGAAGGAACATGTGTGCAGGAGTTGGAGTTGGGCATTCTGTTCTCCGCACCAAAGCAGCAGCATCAAGCATCTTCACAAGTGCATCGGCCTATGTACGATGACGAGCTGGATTGGCAAGACGACGACCAGGAGTTGACGGTAGACCGGGCTGCAGTGGTGAGTTCAATTACCACGTTTTAAAGATGAAACAACGTTTCATTAATTCTTGGAGGTTTTCATATTATTATTTACGTTGTCTTGTCCAATATTTATATTATTTTAATTTGACTTATTAATTATTGGAGGTCTTGCATGTATTCCCGCAGATAAGCTCTTTCTCAATTGAGACAGAGCTGCTGCTCATTTATCCCGCAGAGCTCCGTTTCGCATCCCAGGAAGAAGAACAGTACATAAGCCTAACTAACAAGACAGATGATGATGTTGTCTATGCCATTAATGATGATGGTGGATGGAAAGATTACCCGACAGTGTATGATACCCAGAAGATGAATCCAATAGTAGCGGTCGGCGTTGTACCACCACGGTCCACTTGTGCTGTCGGCCTAGTGCCATTTTGTTGGAGGAAGAAACTTTACTCCTATATTGGAGTCATGATGATCAGTGGGAGCCGCCGTTATCGTACTGGCGACAGTCTTCGTTTCAGATACACTTACGACAAGCGCGATGAACTCATGAATCAAGTAAGAGCAGATGGAGGAAATGTGCACGAGGCAGTGTTGGCGTGTGTCATACGTAGCCCTCACCCAGTGGAGGACGAGGTATATATGTACATGCATATTTGATCATTTTCCTTGGCCTTGATTTGATCTCTTTTATCATATAGTAAATAGTGTTAATTTCTTGCTCAGGTGATGACAGTACTACGCATCGATACAACTGATACTAACCTGAGCTCTAACCTGACCTGCATGGACGTGCATCCTACGGAGCCATGGTGAGTGGACCGTTAATGGGTGCATATATCATTATATATGTTCACGCAATTCCATTTCGATTTGGTTCATTATCACACACATATATATCTATAGGGTTGTCATGGGTCTTTTTCACGGGCGTATTAAGATTCATAAGATGGACCCAAGGTGTGTTCCACTCTGGCACGTACCCTCGGCAATGTTTAGATGGTGGTCAAAATATTCCATCGATGAGCGCACGCGCGCACACGCACATCTCTTGGATGAGCATTTTGTGGTCTTGATTAAAAGTTTTCAAAATTGCACATGATATATGATTTGCACCTTATATGTTTCCATATATATCTATAGGGTTGCCGTGGGTCTTGTTCACGGGCGTATTAAGATTCATAAGATGGACCCCAAGGTGAGATCCACTCTGGCACTCTCCACCATAGCTACCTAGTAACGTATTGCATCAGTTTCTCTGCTTTAAAAGAAACAATAAAATGGAGCTGATGACATTTTTCTACTTTATGGGCAGATAAGTGCATATGAGACCATGATACCTACACCCAGTTACAGTAGATTATCTGCTGTATCAGCAGTTAAATTTATTGCACGAATGCAATGGGTCGCATGCGGACATAGTCAGGGATACCTCACTGTTTATAGTTATGCAAATGATAGACTAACAGAAATCAGGAGGTTTCATGCTGAGGAAGGTCCTGTAAACGCTTTGGCAGTCCATCCAACTCTCCCTTATCTGCTTTCATCATGCAAATGCAATTTGGTCAAGCTATGGGACTGGGATGTGGGATGGATTTGTACTCGACAATTTCTATCTTCCAGTACTGATCGATACGGCGCGCGTGAAATGACCTTTAACCCCAGGAATGCCAACTCTTTTGCCTGTCTGGATGATGATGGAGAAATAAATGTTGGTCTCTCTTCCCCAGCTATTTCTATGTTGACCACCATGGTGTACGCGTATGATTATAATATTTTATTTTTAGATCTGGAGCCTGGATTATTCTGAGGGGCCGAACATCAGGTTGCGTGGGGATACTAGTGGTATTGCTTATTGCTACACAGCAGGTAGTGACATGCAGCTCATGGCCACTGTTGGCTGGCAGAAAGGGAAGATAAAGGTTTGCCGTCGTTCTCTTCCATGTTCTACATACTCCCTCCGTATCGAAATATTTGTCGTCATTGACTTTTTTCACAACTTTGACTATTCGTGTTATTCAAAAAATTATGCAAGTATCATTACTTTGCTTGCTACATGCATTATTATTGTAGGTATTTTAAGTTTGACTTATCCTTTTACACATTTGTGATAATTTTTTAAATAAGACGAATGATCAAAGTTGGAAGAAAAATTCAACGACGACAAGTATTTCGATATGAAGGGAGTATAATATAGTATATTCTAGCTCGGTAGTTCCCTCCATCTTAAAATACTATACTCGTTTTGATTTTCTTAAATAGCATAAACATAACTTCTGCTATGTAGGAGTATCTAGAGATGGTATATGATTATTTCGATTTAATTGGTTGATTTTAATAATCATCAGATCTTGGACCTGCGGACAAACACTACACGTGTTCACGCAGCACTTGAAATGGGAGGCTTGTTGGCTGAAAGGGGCGCATGGTATATGGCTTGTCACCCAACGCGTCCTGTATTAGCTACCGCAAAGACTCGTACGGGAGTCTTGCTGTGGAACTACACTACCTACGGGTAATGGTGTTTTCTTCTTTACGCTCCAGTTGCTTGTTTTAAATTTAACATGCATATTATCTATTCCTCTAAAAAAGTCAATACATGGTCAAAAAACAAGGCAATGTATATATTTTTTAGGGCAGTCCCAATGGACAATTTCTAACACAATATCCAACGAAAATAAATTCAATTTTGAACTCTATATCTCAAATGCATAGTTTCTTATAGCAGTTTCTATGATTAATAACATTTAATGAGCATCAACATCTATTAAAAACTGAATAAGATCAGTTGTGGCCATGCATTATGTGTACATCTTGTCTATCTCCTCATGTAGGCCACACCACACCCCTCCTATGGTCCAGTCTCTCAGTTCTCTTTGCGCTCTCTCTCTCTCTCTCCTCATGTTCTTTGCTGCGCCAAGAACTGAGAACAGAGGGGGGAAAATCCTCTTCTTCCTCCATCATGGATTTTATTATTGAGGTCTCTTACGGTGAACAACACTACCCTGTGCTACCGGTTGAAAAGGATTCGTATGTAATAGAAAAAAGTGGATCTGACGGGGTTTTAGCTATAGTATGAGTAGTATTCATAGGTAGTATAGGGGTATGATTGGAAATAAAAAGTGGTGTTGTTGTAATATACCAAATCTCTTTTAAATGTAATGATCTTATCTTCATTCCTATCTCTCATTTCTACTCTCCCACTCGGCGGCAGTGGCGACGACCACAGTGACTGCGAGGCAGGGGTCGACGACAGGCTTTGCGCCCCGCAGCAGCGACAGGCATGACCCTCGCATATGCGCTAGTGTGGCCCCCTCATGAGGAATTGCCATCTGCCAGCAGGGGGAGCGGCAGCAACTGGCAGCGGCAGAGGCTGTTGCGGCCAGATTGGGGTAGGGGCTTGTCGTGCAAGCAGCCGTCGGCGTGCTGACCGAGCTCGAGGTCATGGCACCAACCGTGGTAGGTCTGTGTGAGCAGCGGGAGATGGAAACAAGCGGTGGCGAGCGGCGGGTTATGAGGTCGGGTTGGTCGAATCCATTCACCAGATGCACCGTCGGCAGTGGAGGCGCGGTGGGAACCTTGCCCCTAACGAAACGGCCTCCGGTGCCGGCCAAGGATTTTGATGCAAGTGTTCCTTCACACTGGATTGCTTGCACCTATAAACTTTTTTTTGTACTAGTGAATTGGTGTTTGCCCGGTTCATTTTGAGCAGGCAATTATAGCCTGATAGCGTGATAAGGAGAGGATCAGGAGAATATTTTTGTCAAAATAAGGTAGTACTGCACTTTCAAATTATCTCTGAATGTACGAGCTTCAGAACAGGAATGCAATTTCTGAATATGGACGCACAAGCATATGAATGTAATTCCTTTGTAGCCGCTCAGCGCTGAAGTTTGATTGAACTGAACATTGCAACCAAGCGCACGCGGAGGAGATCCCATGGCGGGACAGGAGCAGTGCGAGCGCACCGGATCCGTAGATGGGCGATGGAAACGGGTGGTTTCTCCCCAACGCTGATTCTCTGGTTTCTTCCTACATCGGTACGAGGGAGGACGTCGTTCCTTCAGCAGGAAACAGTTTCATCTCTCTCCACTCTTTCCCCTCAATAACTCGGCTGCCACATTATCAAATTGCTGAGCTGTCAAGTGTAATTAAGAGAGGTATATAGAAACTACCATCAATGCCCTTTGAAGCTCCAATGTCTTCACCGCATTTTGTTTATTTTGCTTCAAAACTTTTGGTCGTGTTTCCTGTTTATTCCTCCTCAGCTGGACTGTGGAGATGATTTGCTCTGGACTTTTTTGTGTTTTAATGGGTAGTCGTACTTTGAACATTCTATGTTGGAATATTCGTGGTATCAATGCTACTAGCAAATGCGAAGCCCTCATGAACAAAATTGATGAATCTGGCTGTTCGGTAGTTTGTCTGCAAGAGACCAAACGCGAGCATTTCAATATCTCCTTCATTCGTAGTTTTGCTCCAGCTAGATTTGACAGCTTTGATTTCATCCCCTCCCAGGGAGCGTCCGGAGGCCTTCTTCTCCTTTGGAACAGCTCTGTTTTCAAAGGTTCAATCGTCCAAAAGAAACAATTTTGCATCACCACCTCCTTCATTTCTACTCGTAATGGCAAATCCTTGACGATCAGTAATGTCCATGGCCCTTGTGAATAGCCGGGCAGACTAGAATTCATCCACTGGATCAAAAACTGTGAGGTTGATGACAACTCAAATTTGATTTTCATGGGCGACTTCAACTTCTATCGTTCTCTTGAGAATAGAAACAAGCCGGGAGGAAACCTAGCAGACACTCTAATTTTTAATGAGGAAATTGGAGACTTGGGTCTCAGAGAGCTGCCCTTGAAAGGAAGAGCATTCACATGGAGTAACATGCAAACAAACCCACTGCTAGAACAATTGGATTGGTTTTTCACTTCAAACCAAATTGGACACTGACTTATCCCAACTCAGAAGTGTTTCCTTTGGCCAAGATCACCTCTAACCACATCCCCTGCAAGATAGCAATTGACACAAGAATTCCAAAGTCTAACATTTTCAGATTTGAAAACTTCTGGACTGAGCATGATGTTTTCCCAGACACTGGACAGCAGCTGGCACTCTTTACATGAGGTGGATCCAGTTAAAAACATATCCATGAAGTTCAAAAAAAAACTTAGAGCCAATCTGAAGAGGTGGAGCAGAGCCTATCCAACCTAAACCTTTTGATACAGAACTGTAATGCAGTTATCCTTTTCTTGGGTACATTGGAAGACATGAGATTGTTATTCAACACAGAAGCAAACACAAGATGTATAATCAAGAAACAGCTCAAGACTCTTCTTCATTACAAGAACATATATTGGAAGAAAAAGCATACAGTGAACAATATAAATTATGGGGATGAAGGCACAAAGTATTTTCATGCCATGGCAATTATCTCCCGTAGAAGGAATATTATTTCACAAATCTTAAATGATCAAGGTGCATGGATTCAAGACCATGAAGGAAAGGCTGGAATTCTCTGGAACTCCTTCAAAAACAGGCTTGGAATCAGCACAGGCTCCACCATGCACTATGATATTGCTTCCTTGATCCATCTTGAGGTTGATCTCACCAATTTAGCAGCCCCCTTTGAGCACTCAGAAATTGACAAAATAATCAAATCCATGACAACTGACAAGGCATCTGGTCCAGATGGCTTCATGGTCTATACATGAAGAGTTGCTGGCCAATTATAAAAGAAGACTTCTACAGATTATGTAGTGATTTTTATGCTGGATGATTATGCTTAGATGTTATCAACACAACTTATATCACTTTGGTCACAAATCCTATGACAGTCAATGATTGTAGGCCAATATCTCTGATGAACATTAGTCCCAAACTTGTGGCCAAGATTCTTGCTGAGAGGCTACATGCAGCAATCCTAGAGCTAGTTCACAAAAACCAGTATGGTTTCATAAAGACAAGAACAATACAGGCTGCTTGGCCTGGAGGTTTGAATACATCCACCAATGTCATCAATCAAGAAGGGAGGCCATCATTCTGAAACTAGACTTCAAAAAAGCCTTTGACATAGTACAACACTCAGCCATTCTACAAATGCTAGAAAACATGGGCTTCCCTATTCAATGGATCGGTTGGGTCAAAAATCTGCTCCAATCTGGCTCATCTGCTGTCTTACTTAATTGTGTACCGGGAAAATTCATTAAGTGCAAAAGGGGGGGTCAGACATGGTGATCCCCTTTCCCCTCTCTTGTTCGAGCTTGCTGCATAACTGCTTCAGATCCTAGTCAACAGAGCATCCAGATTAGGCCTTTTACAAGCACCAATTCCTTAGCCAACTGATGATTATCCAATTGTGCAATATGCAGACGACACTTTGCTGATTATGCAAGCTGATGCATGCCAGCTCTTCTTTCTGAAATCCCTCCTTGGGACTTTTGTTGAATCAACATGTCTAAAAGTCAACTACAGAAAATCACAGATGACACCCATCAATGTTTCTCAAGAAAAGATGGAAATTCTAGCTCAAACCTTTGCATGCTAAATTGGAACAATGCCATTCACATATCTGGGCCTGCCCATGGGAACTAAAAACCAAGGATGGAAGATCTCACGCCTATGATGGACAGGGTGGAGAGGCGTCTATCAAGCACCGCCACCTGGCTCTCCTTCTCAGGACGGCTACAGATTATAAACTCAGCTATCAATCCTATTGTCACATATGCAATGTGCACTATAAAGCTCTCTAGAGGTGTCATTGAGAATATTGACCGCATCAGAAAGCAGTGTCTTTGAAGAGGAAACTTAGAAAGGAAAAAAGAAGGCAACCTTGCAGCATGGGAGATAGTTCAGATGCCTAAAGACAAAGGAGACCTTGGTGTCCTCAACATTCACCTGCAAAATGATGCTCTTCTTATGAAACACCTTCACAAATTCTAGAACGAAGCTGATGTTCCCTGGGTCCAGCAAATTTGGTTCAAATACTACCAAACAAAGTCCCACATGCAGCCAGAGAGGTGGGATCTATTTGGTGGAAAGATGTTATTGGGCTCAATGGACTCTATCGAGGTATCACAAATTGTGTCATTGGCAATGCCTCTTCTTGCTGTTTTTGGCAGGATCAATGATATGAAAAATATCCTTGAAATTCACTATCCTAGACTGGCTTCCTTCTCCAAAAACACTCACCTCTCAGTACACAACATCGTTATTGCTGAGGATCTGGGGGCAATTTTCTTCCTTCCCCTGTCTGAGCAGGCAATGGATGAACTCAACTCTCTTCAGGAAGAAGTTCAGGACACCCCTTTCAATGTAAACACTGAAGACCAATGGATTCCCATCTGGAGAGTAGACTACTCTTCTAAGAAATACTACGATCATGTTTTCATCATCTTTCATGCTCATCTCATCTTCAAAGCAATTTTGGCCTCGAGTTGCATTCCCGGAATTAAATTCTTTGCTTGGTTGGTTTGTGTGGATCGCCTGAACACAAAAACTATGCTCACGAGAAGGCACATCAATGTCCATGATGATGAGTTATGTGTCATGTGTGACACGGGAGAACTTGAGACAGAAGACCACCTCCTCTTTAGTTGCCCTTTCACTCAAGAATGCTGGAACAGTATTAATATAAACTGGGATTTAAGCCTCAACCTTGCAGACAGGATTATGAGAGCCAAGCAGGATCACAATGGAGCCTTCTTTGTGGAAGCCACCATGATTGCAGCATGGGAAATTTGGAAGGTGAGAAATGAAAATATTTTTGATAGAGAAAACCCAAACCTTGCAAGATGGCGTAGTTTATTCCGTTTGAAATGTAATTATCATTTATCTAGATTCAAGACAGATCTGAGATCTGCCTTTTGCTTATGGCTTGATGCTTTCAGTTAACTGTAATGTAAACTCTCTTTAATAAAAAGGTTTTTATACTGCAGGGATCTCCCCCACAGTTTTTAACTCAAAAAATGCCCATTAGTACTGCCCTTATGCATCTACTTATAGGTCGGTGTTATATTTCCAATGGTAGTTTCATGGGGATGAAACTTGGTTTACACAGTTTCCATCATATTAGACTCTTCCACGCCTTCTATTATTGAGACCTCTGTAGTTTCATTTCATTTAATCACGTGTCTCCACATCATGCATAAATTAAATATATTAGTTGCCTATGAAACAATAAAACTGAAACTTGGATATATATTAGCTGCCTATGATGTGTCAGTCTTGAAAACGATGAAAATGAAACTTGGTATTGAGATTTGAGAATGGCCTAAAAGCATGACCAGCTACAGAAATAAGGGCATATTTGAAGCAGGGCAACTCCAACAAGAGTATGACTTGCAGCCTGCTCCTTTCACTACTACAAAAATGACCTTTAGTACTACCAATCAGCAACCCTTTTTAGTACCAGTTAGCTGACAGGTAACACTTGGCCGGTATTAAATGAGACGCCATTTAGTATCAGCCAAGCTGCCACTACGGAAAACCGTGAAGTTGCCGTGAGCCCTTTCTTTTGCCGAGATCTTTTTTTGGCTCACGGCAAAGTAGTATTTTGCCGACGACCACGATGAAAACTCACGGCAAAGACAGGGCTCTCAGCAAAGAGCTGTTCATTTTGCCGACGGCCACAAAGAAAGCCGTCGGCAAAATAAGGGTTCTCAGCAAAAGAAAATGTTTGCCGAGAGGGGGGCTCTCGGCAAAGAACCTTTTTGCCGAGAGCTTTTCTTTATCGATGGCAAAAAGATTGTTTGTCTGTCGTGAAAACTCACGGCAAAGACAGGGCTCTCAGCAAAGAGCTGTTCATTTTGCCGACGGCCACAAAGAAAGCCGTCGGCAAAATAAGGGTTCTCAGCAAAAGAAAATGTTTGCCGAGATGGGGGCTCTCGGCAAAGAACCTTTTTGCCGAGAGCTTTTCTTTATCGATGGCAAAAAGATTGTTTGTCTGTCGTGAGTATTTGCACAAACACTCGGCAAAGACAAATTCAAATAACATTTTGAAGCAGTAAATTAATTCAAATCAAAAAGTTTTCAATTACAAATTTTCATAAGTTCTCAAGATGAACAATTCTTATTTGGGTTATTTCTTCATTTGACAAAGTGGTGCTAATTTTGTTCACAAAACGTATTATCTCTTATATAGTTTCATGAAACTATATGAGAGGTATATAAGATTTGTGAAGAATGTTACTACCACTACACCGGATGAGCAAATGACCAAAATAAAAGTTGTCGATCTTCTAAAGTTATAGAATTTTGTAGTTGAACAATTTTAAATTTGAATTACTTTCGTGAACAAAAAGTACATCTGAAATTTGTCGAATTTGAAAATTTGAATTTTTCGAACGACCTCGAATAGAGAAACATTCTAAATATAAGTTGTATATCTTGAAAACTTATGAAACTTTGTTATTTTCAACTTTCTTGTTTGAAATCATATTGTCAACGAAAAACTAAGTTTGAATCTCTCAAATTTGAAATTCAAATTTTGTAAACAACCTCGAATGGAGAAACTCCTAATATTAAAGTTGTATATCTCACAAAGTTATGAAACTTTCTATTTGACAACTTTTTAATTTGAAGCCGTTTAGAGCTTCAAATTAGCAATTTACACTTGGTGTTGTTTAATATGAGGAGATTGAAAAAGAGATATGGATGCATACTAGTCTGTGGTGTAGTGGTAAGGGAGGTACACACAAGGGTGGAGGTCACAGGTTCTAGTCCCGCCGGCCGTGTAGCAGCGCTACCTTGCGCGAAAAGTGTCGCTACTTGCAACGTGGGTAGGCAGGTGGCTGGCTGTTGGGGTCCCCTCCCCTAATTTTTTTCCTTAAATTTGTTGAGTGTCAAAATCTTTGTCGTGAGTCATAACTGCTCTCGGCAAAGAGTTTTTTGTCGACAACTTTTTTGCCGTGAGGTCTTTGCCAAGTTACTCTCGGCAAACCCTTTGCTGAAGGGATTTCGGCCTTTGCTAGGAGTATCGGTCTCACGACATTTCACGGTAGCAGCGCGACTTTGCGTGAAAAATGCCGCGACTTGGGGTCCCCTCCCCTAATTTTTTTTCTAAAATTTGTGGAGTGTCAAAATCTTTGCCGAGAGTCAGAACTGCTCTCGGCAAACCTTTGCCGAGAGGGCTCTCGACAAAGAGCTATTTGTCGAGAACTTCTTTGTCGTGAGGACTTTGCCGAGTTACTCTCGGCAAACCCTTTGCTGACGGGATTTCGGCCTTTGCCGGGAGTATCAGGCTCACGACATCTTCGCGGTTTCCCTTAGTGTGTCTCGTACTAAATGTATCTTTTAGTACCGATTGAATATACTTGGTACTAAATTGCTTGCCATGTCCCACACATTTTCAGTTCCTTTTCTTTATCATTTTCTTTTCCCGCTCAATCACATAAATCAAAAATCACATATTTCACAAGTTTTTCATAGTCACAATATCACAAGTATTGCACAATCACAATATCACAAGTATTGCACAATCACAATCAACGGCTCAAGAAACAAGTCTTGCATAATCACTATCACAAGTATTGCAGAATTACAATCTCACAAGTATTGCACAATCACAATCGACGACTGAAGAAACAAGTCTTGCAATCACGATAAAAAACAAGTCTTCAATCATAATCAAGAGGCAATCACAATCACAAGTCTTGCACAATCACACCGACTGCCCCCTCCACGGGGTACTGGATAGAAGAGAAGAGAGAGCGAGAGAGCGGGGGAGGGATAGAGGGTGGGGGAAATAGGGGTGGGGGGGAGAGAGAGAGAGAGAGTTTGTGGGACCTAAGATGCTGCTAAACTGCAATTCGGCCACCAGCACCACCCAATTCGCCCAAATTACACAACGTGATATGGTGTCGGAAGAAACATGGTCACCCAGCTCAGCAGATTCTCCATCGTCGTGTCCACCTTATTCAGCAGCACTACTGCCCTTCTTCGGCTGCAACACCCTCTCGTCTTCTCTGGCCGCCCTTCTCGAGATCTGCTACACAAGCAGAGAAAGTCAAAGCGACCTATAATTTGGAACGGAGAGAGTAAAAATAAACTAAGCATCATGTTTGCTTGCTGAGGATTTTATTATAGTAAGAATAAACTATATGCATTGATGCATATAAAACGTTCTCAAGTGTAGTCCTTGTCATATCAAATCTTTGAATGCTAATTAGGAGGCTAATTCGTAAAATGAATTTATGAGCTAATTATAAAACCAATTACACAGATGATGGAGACAAATTCGCAACATGAATCTATGCAATTGGTTTTGTAATTAGTCTATATTTAATACTTCTCATGATGAGTAGACAAACATTCGATGTGACAGACTAAATTTTAGTCTCTGTGATGATCCACCCCCCCCCCCCAAGTGGAGACAAAATGAGTGTGGCACACTGCGACGGCAGTAGAAATGCAGACTGACGTTTTCCTCGACGATTCTTGTCCTAGAGAAAGAATGAGCTCATACGAGCACCTATTTGGAACTGTGTGTGAAACCACATTGACTATACTCCCTCCGTTTCAAAATACTTGTTATTCTAACTTTTCTAGATAAATTCCCTTTCTTATGCACCTAGATAGTTAGTATGTCCACATACAAAATAAAGTGAATGTATCTAGAAAACCCAGAAAGACAAGTATTTTGAAATGGAGGGAGTACAAGATAGTGTTTGCACAGGCCAATGCGTTATATTATGAGCTGTTGTTCATCCTTTCTCACTTATGGCTTTATGAATTATCACAAATCGTGGCATGTACTGAGTACTGACTTATTATTTGTCATCTATATATGTTACCCCCTACCGTGAAAGGTAAACTTGCCACAGCTTATGGCAGTAACCACGATATAATGATCAAGTCCTATTCTTGAATTATCCATGAAAGACAAGCCATTCAGTACGAGCTGCTTTATAAAAAAAAACAATATGACCTATTTTTTATAAATGATTGTAGGTCAAAGAATAACCAAATGATGTATTTCTCATTTGACAGGTTTACGAAAGTCCCTACTAAACTTGAAACTAGTCAAGGTGTTATAGGTTTTGGATTTATTGACATCGACGGCTTCCAAAGGTAACTGACTCATCTTGAAAAGCATTATTGCCCTGGAGTGTAATGTTTATGTTGTACAACAATGGAATGCAAATTGTCTCAAAAAAAACAATGGAATACAAATTAGAGAACGTTCATAGGATCCTTAACTTGTCTATACTCTACTTAGTCTATCAACCTGTGCTCCTGTTCTATCATTTGTTTTTTAAACATAAAGCATTGCTTGCCCCGTGCTAGGCAGCTCTCGCCAGGCAATTAGCGATGCCAACAGGCTTACGAAATCAAACACCTGCAGCTTTGTCATGGTCTACCACAAGCAAACATGCTCTATAAATCCATGAAATTTGGGTCCTCGGCTAAAATTGTTAACCTTTGACCTTTGATCCATCTCCATTTGTTTATTTTCTATCCTGATATCATGAATCCATATTTGCGCTTGCAGATTTCAATCTTACTTGCTCCAATTGGTAACAAAATTACCTTGAAACTGTAGTGTTGTTGTACATCTTATTCCAGACCCTCCTTTTGGATTTTTATTAAAAATATGGACCTTAGGTCTTATAGAATGCACTATTAGTTATTACAAGGAAAAAGTGCATTTTTAACTATCCAACTTGTTGTCTCGGTTTGGTTTCGAATATCGAATCGCAAAACCAGATATCTTCGACCATTCAACTCTTAAAACCGTTCATTTTTTTTTTGCCATCGAACGATTTTGGTGGCCGATTTTGCTGATGTGGATGCTACATGGTGGTGGGGCCTACTTATCAATCATATTACCTCCTCTCTCTTCTCCCTCTGTCCTCTCTCCTCCGCTCCGCTGGCTGCGGTGGGTTCACTGCTCTTCAGCGACGGTGTCGTCTCCTCCTCCGTTCCGTCCTCAACGACACCACGGGCAGTCGTACTCAGCTTGCGCCCAGACGTCCTGCAGTGTGGCTTGGCTGGCTCGCACCCAAGGCTCGAGCGCAAAAGAAGAAGTGGGACCTTGCTGTCATGTCCTATCCTGGTGGATGCCCAGTAGACTTAAGAGGTATGCAGCCAGTGTCCTTCCTTCTCGAAATAGCTTGTCCGAGTAGGCCATCAACGGCCTGAACATTTAGCCTTGGCACCAGTAAGTCCTCAAGGCCTTTAGACACAACTTCCTAGACTGCGACTTCCTTTGTGTTGGTATGTCTGTACAATGCCAGAAACAGTTCTGCCAGTGATTCTTCAATTGCCCATATATCATGCCAGAACGAGCAAGAGCGCCCATCTCCCACAGTTACGCACGTGATGCGCTGGTATGTCTGCAGAAGGGAACATAGAGCATTCTAGTGACAACCATTTGTGTGGCCTTCTAAGGTTGCTAGACTGACCTGGCCACAAGCCCATGTAGTCCAAGCAGATCCTTCCGGATGGTGCAGGCGGTGCAGCAGCTTTAGGAGAAGGCAGACATTCTGACAATCGAGGCACCGAATTCCCATGTTACCATCTTCCTTTGCCGGGCAAGCTTTTATCCAACCTACCAAGCATTGAGCTCGCAAGACGTTCCCTTTTTCTGACCAGAGGAAAGCGCGATGTTGAGCATCCATCTGCTCCTGCACACCCAAAGGCAGTGGAAGGGTGTTAGGCTCGAGCTACGAAAGGCAGAGGAATCGAGTAGAGAAGCAGAAAGCAGAGGAACTCGGCAAGAAGAAGAAGAAGAAGAACAATTGGAGTGGCAGCGGGGGAAGGAATGCTTAGAGTTAGGGTTCATACATCATTCAGCATCTCTCTCTTCTCTCCACTACTTGGTATTTATACCAACCCTATTACATCCATTCTGGGCTAGACATTCTTACATTGGGCCTTGCAACTCTGTTACTCTTGGGCCTGTCTTCTGGGTTGGGCTCATATGTAGTGAAGGTGCTAACATCTCCCTCCCCTTGAGAACCGGCATGCCCCCATGCCAGAGCACGGGGAAAACGACACTTCACTGTCTCCAGGTTCACGCAGGTAGCCAATGTAGACGGCATACCCGATGACTTGATGTGTGCTTGCTCAATAGGTTGACGATCTTCAGTCCAGCGACATTGCAAGATGGCTTTTGGGATTTGGAATTCAACCGTCTCTGCAGGCAAAGATGGTGAAACTAGATGCCCACCAATATACTTCTTAAGTTGGGACACATGAACAACTGGATGGATAGAAGATGGTGCCGGCTGATCCAGTTTGTAAGCGACAGGGCCAATACGAGCAATGATACGATACAATGCAGAAAACTTGAAGGTCAACTTCTGGTTAGAATGAGGGGCAAGTGATGACTGTACATACGGTTGTAGCTTCAAATACACCCAGTCCCCATAGCAAACGCATGCTCGGACCTGTGATTGTTGGCCTGGCATTTCATGCGTTCTTGAGCCCGAAGAAGGTGTTGTTTCACAATTCATACATCACATCGCACTCATTTAGCCACTGAGAGAGGTTAGGAACAGAAGAACCCTTGGATGGATCGAACCCAAAATGACGAGGAGGAAATCCACAATAATTCAAAAGGGATGCATTGAATTGCAGAGTGGAAACTTGTGTTGTAACAGAATTCCGCTAAAGAAAGCCAAATGAGCCATTTGGATAGACAGACATGGATGAAACAACGAAGGTACGTCTCCATGCATTGGTTAACACGTTCAGTCTGCCCGTCGGTCTAAGGATGATAAGACGAACTCAGACGAAGATCAACACCAGTTAGTCGGAACAATTCCTTCCAAAACTTGCTAGCAAACACTTTGTCCTGATCTGATGTGATTGTTGGGGCAACCCATGGTAGCGGTAAACATTGTGCATGAAAAGCTTAGCCATTGTTTCAGTTGTAAAGGGATGTCCAAGCGGAACAAAGTGACTGAACTTACTGAACTTGTCGACCACTACTAGTATTGAATTAGTTGAACCAGATTTGGGGAGGCCTTGGACAAAGTCCATAGAGCAAAGATGGGGATGGTAGCGGGTGAAGCAAGCCCAGGTACTTGGCCCTGTCAGGTTTGGCTTGACGACAGATGGTACAAGATTGTACAAAGTAGTGGATGTCAGCTTTCATTCCAGCCCAATATAAACAGTTGCTTGATCTTCTTGTACGTAATTGGAACGCCTAAGTGGCCGCCGATGGGGCTGGAATGCAAGGCTTGCATCACTTGCTGCTGCATTGGCTTGTTTGACCCCAACCAGACCTTGTTCTTATAGCGAAGCAGTCCATTAACCAATGTGAATTCGAAGTTAGGAACAGACTTTCCTGCAACTGACAGTTTGGTTAACAGTTCCAATGCAGCGGGGTCTTGAGAGTAGCTAGGCAGAAGTAACTTGTTCCAGCCATTGAGGTGTAACCATGGATTCAACAAAGGACTGAGTATCGAGAACTCTACAAGATAGATCATCAGCCACACGGTTCTCTGATCCTTTCTTGTACACTATAGAATACTGGAGGCCCAAAAGCTCGGTGAACACCTTTTGCTGCCAAGGCGTGTGAAGGCGTTGCTTTTTGAGGTGAATCAAACTACGTTGGTCAGTATGGATGAAGAATAGACCTTGGTGGAGATAGTGCCTCTACTAGTCCACGACCACTAAAATCGCCAGGTACTCCTTCTCATAAGTTGACAATCCCTGGTTTCGTGGGCTGAGAGCCTTGGTGATAAATACCAAGGGGTGGTCGTCTTGCATGAGAACGGCACCAACTCCTATCCCACAAGTATCCATTTCGACATGGAATGGTTTGTCGAAATTAGGTAAGGCCAGAACAGGAGCCAAATTGAGTGCTTTCTTCAACAACTCAAAGGACTCCGAGTGCTCAGTTGTCTACACAAATAGAGTATTCTTCTTAAGCATATTAGTAAGCTGACGAGACAACAACCCAAAATTTCAAACAAATTTGCGATAATAGCCAGCGAGGCCTAGGAAGCTTCTCACCTCTTTAATCGAGATAGGAACTGGCCAGTTGACCACAACATGACCACAGCGCTGGGCAAATTTACACTTGGAGGTTGAACCATTGACCTTTGGCCAACCATTCAAGCACCAGCTGAATATGAACCAAGTGCTCCTCGTATGTCTTGCTATAAATCAATATGTCATCAAAGAAGACAATGCCGAATTTTTGAAGTCCGGGAGCCAGGGTCACATTCATTGCTCCTTGGAAGGAACCTAGAGCACCAGATAGACCAAACACCATTAAATGAAATTCGTAATGCCTATAATGAGTTTGGAATGCCGTCTTGAATCCCTCACCTGCCATGAGACGGATCTAATGAAACCCTGACCGAAGATCCCAATTGGTGAACCAACATGCTCCAGCCAATTCATCCATTAACTGGTCAAAGACCGGCACTGGGTATTTGGATTTGAGTGTCAAGGCATTCAGATGACGGAAATCGACACAAAACCGATATGTCCCATCTTTCTTCTTGACTAACAGGACAGGAGAGGAAAACAGACTTGAGCTATGCCGAATAATGCCCTTGGCCAACATCTCTGTCACTTGCATCTCAATTTCATCTTTCAGTGTAGGAGGATAGCGGTACGGTCGTGCATGCACTGGCCTGGCTCTGGGAACAAGAGGAATCTCATGATCACACACTCGAGATGGGGCGTCCCATTAGGTTCTTCAAAGATAACCCCAAACTGAGAAATCGGAGACTGTATTTTAGCTGGCAGCAAGGTAATTGTGAATCCACCACACCATCCTATGTCAAACAAAAGACTTAAAGAAGCAACTGAGCAGGTTTATCTGGTACCTCACCTTGGAGCAGAATTTGTTGGCCCTGATAGGGGATCTCCATCCATTTCAACTTCCAGTGAACATTCATTGGGCTATGGGCCTCAAGAAAATCCATCCCAATTACAACATCATAAGCATCCAACGGTAACACACTCAAATCATTGTGAAAGACATATGATGCAACAACCCATTCAGCCAGCTTGATCACCGCATGGCTTTGGAGAATGCCACCACCATCAATTTGAACATCAGCAAAAATAGGCATAGTATTGATATTACTGAGCTGCTGAACCAGAGATTTAGTGATGAAAGAACTAGTGCTGCCAGAATCAATTAGGATAGAGACCTTGTGATGTTGAATACACCCCAATAATTTCTCCATCCTCGGAGCTAGACAGCCTGTAACAGCCAACTTGGATATAGCTAATAGCAGTTGTTCACTAGGCTCTCCGACTGTAGATGCTAACTCAGCTCTGTCGTCCTCCAAATGAAATAATTCCCACATTTGCTGGACAGCATGCAGCTGGACAGTAGGTGAACATCTGTGGTCTTTGCTCCATTTTCATTGCACTTGTAACAAAGACCCATGGCGCGGTGGTAAGAACGCAGTGTAGCAGCGTTAGCTTCAGTAGAAGATGTAGCCCTTGCGGACTCCACTCCTCTGCGATCACTAGTGTGTTGAGATGCCACTTGCTTATCACGTACAGGCAGGGCTGGAAGTGGAAGGGGGCTTTTGCTTGTAGTCTTGGAATGAAAATCATATTCCAACTTCCAATAGTCACAGTGTTTATATGAATCCCCCACTTCTTCCTGCAATGCAGCCAGAACACAAGCAGTATCGAGGTCCGGAGGATGTTGAACTAGAACAATAGACTTAATATCTTCTCTAAGACCATCAATGAATCTTACGGTATAATAAAGAGGGTCAGTAGCAAATGTGTATGTAGATAACTGATCTACCGGCTGAGCAAATTCTTCTACATACTCAGAAACATATCCAGTCTGTCTAATGTGGAAAAGTTGCCTAACCAAAATTTCATGCTGATTACAACCAAATATATAATTAACTAGTTTGCCAAAGACTTCCCAGGACACAAAACTGCCACAGTTTGGGATTCTCGCCGTCAAATTTAGGGAACGGTAGCTTAGGCTAGTGACCAGAAGAGTTAATTATGGAATTTCCAGTAGAATGCATAAAGTGACGAGATCCAAATTGACGAGCATCACGGCCAAGGGAAGCCTATGGATCAGATGAGATACCCTTGACCGGGAGTTGGGTATAGGCCATGACAGACCCATACCCATTCTCCCAGAGGTGGTACTCAGAACGGTGCCCTTCAGGGCTGGCAGCCGGCTTGCCGGTAGATGCAGTCGCCGCAGCCACCTCGGTTTTTTGGGCAGGATGCCTGGAGCAAATCCCTATGCGATCAAGTACCACTCGATCAATCTTGTTGCTGAGGTGGCAGACCTGCTACTTGAGCTAGTCGACGACGTTGGTCTTGCCGGTGGTGTTGTCGACGACATCGATCCTGACGACGAGATTCACGACTGACGCATTAATCTCCTCCTTCCACACCATGATTTCTTCCGCCTTGTCTCGATCGGCTTGAATCAGTTGCCAGGGCGTCGACACGCCACTCAAGGGAGGAGAAGCGCTCGCTGAGCTTCTTCATCTCGTCGAGGAGGAGCTTGGCGTCCATGGCGCTGACGACTCTCTTCTGGAAGCGAGTGAAGTGGGGTGGCGGGGATCCAACACGGGTTGAGGATCGATTCGAGTCTCTGATACCAATTGTTAGGCTCGAGCTATGAAAGGTAGAGGAATCGAGTAGAGAAGTAGAGGAGCTCGGCAGGAAGAAGAAGAAGAACAGTTGGAGTGGCGGCAGGGGAAGGAATGCTTAGAGTTAGGGTTCATACATCATTCATCATCTCTCTCTTCTTTCCACTACTTGGTATTTATACCAACCCTATTACATCCATTCTGGACCATACATTCTTACATTGGGCCTTGCAACTCTCGTACTCTTGGGCCCTGTGTAGTGGAGGTGCTAATAAAGGGCTGCCATGAGATAGGTGAGCAACCTGTCTAGCACCTTGTTGATGAGGACGAGGCGCCCATCAGGGTTTAGTAGTAGAGCTTGCCATCCAGCCAGGTACCGGTGACAAAGCTAGCATGAAATTTATGAGCGCGAGGAGATGGGTTTCATTAGGAAATGTATAGGACAAAAAACCCCATTGAGAACAATTAGCCCTGAAACATTATTGATGTGTTCTATAGAAGCTTTGAATCAAGTTTAGAAACTTTTCCATATATGTTCCATAGTTACTAACAGAAGGTGCTACATTAATTTGGAGCAATGCTAAGGTACTTTCATTACCTCCTAAGAGGTAAGACTTCAAATATAAAATAATTATAAAATGGTAATTAAAAAAAGGAAAAAGTGTATTTTTCATCCCTCAAACATTACAGAAGTGTAATATTCATCCTTTATATTTTATTTGGTGCAAATCAATCTCTTAACTAATTAAATTGGTGCATTTATCATCTCATTTTAGTTTAACAATGATTCAGTGCTATCTAATTGTGGTTTATGCTTTGGTAGTCATCTGACTAATCACTACTTTAAAGTAATATGATGAGTCGAAGATGTAAAACACAAGAAAAATTCAATAAAACCTTTAAATTGGCTACCAATAAAAAACTTATCGGAAACATTTGACGGATCTGATTCATATTCGACTTTTAATTCAACATTAGATGTTACTAAATGCTTATTAGTAAGTTGATTACATATTTACATGGTTTAAACTTATATAATATGATATTAAATCATCATTAAACAAATTTAGGGATGATAAATGCACCAATTCAGTTAAGGGATTGATTTGCACTAAATGAAATATGAAGGATGATTGTCAAACTTTGCAATACTCGGGGATGATAAATACACTTTTTACATTAAAAAAGAAAAAAAAACAACCAGCTATATCTGGGTCAACGTACTTCATTGCAGGAGAGACAGATCTACCATCTACATGTGTACGGCTATAACATGCATGTTACATCAGCTTCAAAAAAACAAATATTTCAGTTACAACAGGTAATCACGTCTTTACACGTCAAAAACTTGTTACATGTGTGCATATGTTTGGATTCACCACGGTTACAAATGGTTAGGGAGCATCTACAACAGTTTGTTAAATCGGGTTATCATTTTAATTTTTTTCTGCAAAAACGCTAAAAACACCCTCTACAACATTTAGTAAAGGACTTGATAATTTTTGGCAACTTGGGAAAAAGCTGCCTCCAGTGTGCAAACATACGTGCGCGTACTCGACTTAGCATCGGTGTTTCTCTCGTGCATGAAGTCAGGTGAGAAGGTGAAAAAAAATAAAAAATACAAAAGGGATCCTAATGCAAATGTATAAGGGAGAAATAATAGTTTGACAAAATAAAAATAACTCTTGGAGATGCATTCTTTTTTTACTTGACAAAATCTTTTTAGGAGTTGTTAAATCACAAGATTTGCCAAGTTTAAAATAGTAAACTCTTGGAGATGCATTCTTTTTTTACTCGGCAAATCTTTTTAGTAGTTGACAAATCATAAGATTTGCCGAGTTTAAAATAGCAAACTCTTGGAGATGCTCTAACATGTTATGGTTAATTGCAATATACTTTTTCCTAATTGATCTAACTACAAGATATTCTTACATATTTTAAGATTTTTTAAACACTTTTTTCATATTAACCAAAATTAGCAGGGAAAGCCCTTACCTATTTTTTTATAATTTTATTTCAACTTCATTAAATTCGCTTCCATAGGGAGTCGAACCCAAACCTACTGGGTACTACTCTAACCACTAGGCTAGAGGCGCTTTCACACCTTTTTTCAGATTTAAGTCTATATAGTTATTATTATTCCTATTACCTCCTCATAGGTAAGCATCTTCAAGAGTTTACGTTACTTGGCAATCTTGTGTTTTGCCAACTTCTAAAATAAAAAGATATGTCAAGTAAAAAAAGAGCTAATCTCCAACAGTTTGGCATAATTCACTTGCCAAAATCAGATTCAACTTACATCAGGAACCCTGAGAGAGAAACAAAATTATGTCTATCCCCTTCCACCTCTTGAAAACTTACATCAGGAACCCTTCTCTGTTATATTTCTTTTTTCACCCACCCACCTGTCTAAAAACGACGATGCCAGCGCGTGCTGCGCGCGTATATTTGCGCGCTGGAGGCTGGTTTTTCCCAAGTTGCCAAAAATTGACAAATCTTTTGCCAAACTGTTGGAGGAGTATTTTTTAAGTTTTTGTCAACACTCAAAAATGACAAATCGATATGGCAAACTGCTGGAGATGCTCATCATGAGATTGACGGTCTAGAATTATTTTTTTAACAATATATACCATATGGAATTTACTATAATCTTTATTTAGGTTGTGCTAGACTTTGATTAGCAATTACTACATATGATGTTCCATCTCTTTTCTCGCATCGTACCCTCCGAGCACATATACATGTTCGCACAGACACTTAAAAAGTCATGTTGGTGAACGTGCTTGTAGTATTCGTGGTATCTAATATAACTTGTTCGTCTGGCTTAAAAACCACAAATCAATAATATTTTCTCTCACAACAAATCAATACCAGCCACCAGCTATCAGTCAGCCAGCCAGCTATATTTTTCTCTCACAACAAATCAATATAAACTACTCGTCATATTTCTTTGTGCTCTATGTATGTTGAAACGGTATAATCGTTTATGTCAATCTGAAATTTATAATCCGTGTCATTTTAAATTATGCAGGTTCGTGATTGCAGAAACCGACAAAATACAAATAGTGGACATTTCAGATTGTGCAACGTTAACCAGTCGTCCATGGGATAGCTTATCTGTTCAAGCCGTTTTGGAAACGCAGGCATTATTGTAGTCATTAGCTTTCTTCTTCTTAAGGCTTGTTCGCAGATTGAAGTGAAGCGCAACTGGTTAACGGGCTGTTTGCAGAATCTGAACCCAGTTAGGTATTCGTCATACATCAAGCTGGAGCTACCATGCATTTATCAACGTTAAGTGACATCAAAATAGAAGGTGTGCTATGGAAAGAAATAAGGCATATGTGGTATATGAGTAGAGTATATATTCCTTATCTGAATGTCCTAGGAGAAATGTTCAGAGTTGCATCACATACGAATAATCCATTCGTAATTGTCGAGCATTCTGTCTTTTTTTTTCCTTCGAAGTTTTAGTTGAGCGGATTTTATCATTACCGCTGCACAATCTCAGAGACAAAGGCGTGTGCGTCAACTCCAATTCAGCATGACATGACCTTTATTGTTAACTGTAATGTTAAAGTGGCAATGGCTTGGCCGCTTTACCTTGAAGCAGAGTAGGTAGAATTGACTTGTTTGCCCCCTCCACCATCCGTGACTCCTCCCACGTCGCAGCACCATGACGGTCAGACTCGGAAGCCAGCAGGGCCAAAAATGGAAACCCGTGTTTGAGTTTAACTACAGCGACAAATATTTTAACACCTTTCTGGTGTGAACTGAGGAAGTAGCACTTTCCCTCGAACACAGAAGCAACAATCTACAAGATGCTTTGGAAGTCTAAACATAACACAACATTCAGGTTGAGAAGGCATGCACAGAAACGCCAAGCACAGGGATATTGATTCAGGGATGTCGGGCAGGGAAGTTCTCACAAAAACAGGTTAAATAATGCGCAACTGCTCCCTTCCTCAGCATCTGGCTGCAAGGCTCGATCGTAAACCGGGTTCAGAAAGAACAAAGCACCTGAAATTCTGAATCACTGTGTAACATGGATCAATAATGGAAAGATGGAGAAATAGGAGAATTCAAGTGGAATTTTCAGGGGAATAGACTAAATGGGAATTAATTTTCATAACTATACAGCATTAAGGTTGCAATGTTATGTGTTAATAACAATGTTGTGTTCTGTTGGCCCTTGTAAAGAGTTGTGTTTAGTATTTTTACTATATCAGGCACCCATTCAGGTTTTGGTTGTATATTTGTGTCCAGTTTGAACAGCTGATGGTATGCTGCCTGGGAATGGCTTTAGTGTTCTACTTCCTCCATTCTTAAATATATGATGTTTAAGACAAGTAAATTAGTTTATTTTTGAACTAGCTAGCTTGTCCTAAACGTCATATATTTATGGGCGGAGGTAGTATACCTCAAAGTCCAATGGACCGCCACAGCTTCTATATTTACATCGAAGCTGATTTTAAGTTATTAGAATTCCCCATCCTAACATCGATGGTTGATGGACTGCTTGCAGAATCTGAATTCTGAACCCGGCCAGGTATCTATTGCAGCGTTTTGGAGGATACAACCTAAGCAGTTACCTGCAGTTCATTTGGAGGTGACATCAAAATAATAATGTTGATCGCAGTAATCAATTGCTGTTTACTTCGTAGTTCGTACGAGCATTAAGGCATGACACATTGGCACCTACGTACTCTGAAGCAAGTGAAGCAGAGGAGAGCAAGAAATCGTTATGCAGCAGCAGAGCAGCTGCACAACCAGATCCTCTGCTTTCCCACCGCCGCCCGCGCTCTACTTCGTGCTCTACGTTCTGCCTCGTGACAGCGTGGATGTGCCTGCCAGCCCGGCGATGATGATTCACGTATCTCCTCGCCCCATATGACTATGAGGTTTTTTACGGTACACAATACGACTTAACAGTCGTACGGTCGTATTATCGGTTTTTTAGGTTTTTTCTTTAAAGGTAAAATGGTAATTTGATTGACATATATTATTTAGAAAAAAAAATCCCCGCTACTCACCCGGGCCACTCGTGCGCACGGTATCCTCCTCCTCCCTCTGTTGACATTTTACATTTCCGAAAATACCCTTATACTACTCATACGACCTTTCAATACTACCGTACGATAGCTAAAAAACCGGTCGTATAGAATTAATCTCAACCGTCAGATCCTTACATATAGGCATTTTTCTATTACATACGAGTCCTTTTTCAACCGGTCGTACAGGTCGTATTGTGTACCCAAAAAACCAGCCGCCGGGCGCCGGCCACTACGCCTTATACGTGCGCCAGTTCAGCGGAGTGTCACCGTCGGCCTTCGGCTTCTCCACGCACCACGCCGGCGCGCACGAGGCGCCGAGGCTAGCGTGCCATGTTTCAGCCAGCGTGCGGCGAGACACCTAGAGCACGCGCCGTGCGACGGAACGCCATGGTCGGTGGCCACCGGCTGGCACGGTGCGCGCGCTACCGCGAGGAACGGCTCAGTCTCTCATATATAGGCTGCAGTGCTCGACGCCGCGCTGGCGCCGGCGTGCCGCTCCAGAGCTATCAGCATCGATTTGATGGTTATATCCTTGCTCTCCATCCAGAGTTTTTAATTCCGGGATTTAAAAAATTTCGGACCCCCTCGAAAAAGGCGGAAATCCCGAAATTTCTTGAAATTCAAAAAAATATTCGGTCAAATTTCATTTAAATTTGAATAGATTTGAAGGTATAAAAGGTCTACGTGAATTAAAAACAATATCTTTAATCGTAGCTCGGTGGTTTATCTTAACTCTCTGGAATTTAGCGCCCTGGGTTCGAATGCCCGGAAGACACTGGTTTATCTTTTTTTGAAAAAATTAATGTGAAATGATAAGAAAATGAGAAAAAAATAGATAACCCGCGTATCGAACCCACGACCTTCATATGCATGAGGTAAGAGCTTTACCACCGCAAGACAAAGCTACACCTGGCTATTCACGGCATAGGCATCCTATATACAGTAAATCCAGTTCAAAAATTCCGAATTTTTTTGGCCAAAATTGTTTTTTCGCCCCTCGTCGAAAACCACGAAATTCCAAATATCCCTGCGAAATTTCGCCGAAAATGTTAACCCAGTCTCCATCTCCCGGCGCTGGCCTCAACGACCAGGGGTGGACGGTATTTCATTTAGCGTCTACCCCGGGGACCGGGACCGGGGTCCGTGCCGTCCGTCCAATTTATATTCCACTGTCAGGATTAAGCAAGATACGGCTGATAACACTTTGCGTAGCGGAAAGGAGAGCTTCGGCCTTCGTCGCTCTGCCGTCAATGGGGAGCAGAACAGCTCCGGCGCCCTGCGGCGAGCTCGTGAGTCTTCCATTGCTGCACTGTTGTGGTGTTCGTTCGGTCCACTTCCTCCTTCTTGTGGCGAATTCGTCCACTGTTGTGGTCTTCTTCTTGGCGTGGCCGCGGTGAACACCATCAGCACTCTGCAGGTCCAGCTCATAATCACATAATTCGGGGTTGCTGCCGCGTTCCTCGACCCGGGTTCACTGTACCAAATCGTGGGTCAGGGTCAAGCGGGGTCATCGTCCCATTCATGCATGGGTCATCGATCCACAACAGTAGGGTCACATCATGGATCAACTAGGTTGTATTGAGCAACAGGGGAGCGAAGATGAAAAAAGTGCCATTGTTAAGATAATGGACTTACAATACAAGGAATAATGGGCTTGGTGATACATCATATACAGCCCAGATCAAATTTTTCTTGATATTTTTTTTCTTATTTACTAGGTTGAATAGAACTTCTGTATCTTAGTCATAGTTCATCGACCCAGATTGATTGGGGTCAATCATTCCAAACTACTCCCTTCGACCCATATTCTCAAACACTTACAACCCTCGTCCCTCGACCCCGACCCTCGATGTAGTCGACCCGACATTCTGGTGAGGTCCAGCTTATCCGGAAGGCAAGCAGGTTCGGATAGTCTGCTGTTTTCTGATGAACGAATCCATCCTGCTGATTGGCTTAAGGAAAGTGACAGGATGACGGACGGCACCATCTCATGACTCAAACCAAACGCGACGATCAGACTCGGAGTTTGGATCGAATGATTCCGGGCCAATACGTCCGGCAAACCAAACACATTGTGTCTCCCATTCTTTCCTGAAAAAAGGTAAAAATTACAGGTGCATCAATTCTGTCCTCTTTAATTAAAAAAACACAATCCATTGAAAAAATATACACGCCTCCAATGCAAGCAATTTCTCGTATGGTTTTTTTTTTGTTAGGAAGTTAGCACACGTCATCAGCTTTATTGACTTGTTCAAAGTCACCATTATTGACCAGCTGATTCCAACTTTAATCCAACGGAAGTCTTGGATGTCACTGAATTCTTCTGTAGTGCAATATTACGTCGCAGGGCGAAGATGTTACCCAGCCTGTGACCAGTGACAAATTGTACCATCCAAGTTCAATAAAGGGTAGATCTTGATATGGTCATATTTGTCTCCGCTTCACTCAATACAATCATGCTTAGATTATAATCAAAGCGAAAATTTTCTTGCATCTTTCTTTTCACTTCTTGTAGTTCAAATATCTAAAGCAGCTTATTAGCACATAAGCAAGGGTTATCACATAGCCACATGCTGACATACAAGCGATAGTTTTAAGTTGTGTATCATATTTTACCAAGACCAAAACTTCTCAAAATTCTTTGTCCACTGAAGTCCACTTTTTTCCCGTCGTCGTTTTTTAGACAAAGGAACAAAGTTCAGGCCTCAACAGTTCAAGAAACTGTCTGCAGCCAAACAGATACAACTCCTACACCCATAGCAGCACATAGGCCGCACAATTCACACCGACTCAACCATGCACCCTTACAATGCACGACAACACTCAAAGTACGCAGATTATATCACAAAGTAAAACTAGTTTCCAATACGTTTAAGAGCATTCCACCCAAACTTATGAAAAATCTCCAAAGCCGCAGCCTCTAATGCACGACAACCCTCCATCAGAATAGTTCTCCCATCTTGTTTAGAAAGGACAGACCAACTCTTGAGCCAGAACGTCTCCCTAAAAATCACCTGCAAAATAGACTTATATTGTGACTTTTGAAATACCAACTCATTCCTACTGATCCACAAGGTCTAGCATATCGCCGCCAAACCGATCAGCACAAGATTCCTTTGCTTACTCGAAAAACTTCTAAGCCAAGGACCAAAAAGATGGTCCACTCCCTCCGGTTTTTTAACCCCAAAAGTAAAACACACACTTCCCCACGTAAGTTGAGCTATGGGACAATAAAAAAGAGGTGTTGAATTGTTTCCTGCTCCGCACAAAAGCAGCATTTTGTACACCCCTTCCAATGTCTTTTAATTAAATTGTCCTTAGTTAACACAACCCCATTTCTAAGATACCAAAGGAAGATTTTAATCTTCAAAGGGATCTTGGCTTTCCACACCCAACAATTGACCGGAGTCCCGTCTCTCAAAACTATGTCATTGTACATATTCTTCACCGAAAAATTCTTATTGGCAGTCCAAATGAAGGAGTCCCTGCGATCATTAAGATTCACCATCAGGACATTCCCCACTAGCTCGAGCCACTTGTCCCAACTGTCCCCCACTAAGGCACGTCTAAAAGATACATTCAGTGGGGTAGTACTTAGCACTTGGGCAACCGACATATTTTTCTTTCTCACTATTTTGTAGAGACTTGGATATTTTACCATCAAAAGATCTTTCCCTAACCACAGATCCTCCCAGAATCTAGTCTGGGAGCCATCTTGAACTCTAAACCTACCTCTCTGTAGCACAAGATCTTTGACCTCCATTAGACCTGCCCAGAAATGAGAGGCCCCCTTCTTTTTCGCTACCTGTGATAGCGTTCTTCCCTTAAGGTACTTTTTCTTGAGCACGTAACAAAGTGAAGGCTATCGTTGTGGACTTCTTAAGTCCAATATAAGCCTTCTTCTTAATAACTAAAAAATTTCTCCAGTGGAGACCAATGCAAGTCGTCCATGCATGCCCTTCATTATTGGACTTTTCTACCTCTTTCCCACACCTAGACATCACTATATATGTTTCATCTTGCCTCACAGTATATCTATATATATACACACATGATAGCTGTCCACCGCATCTATCCATGCAGTTCAATCCAAGGTAGGTTCTTACAGAAGCTAAGTTAAATGTTTTCTTGTGATCCGAGGTTTATATCTAGTCTCTCATGTATTATATCTATACTTGCGTGTTGAGTTCCTGAACAGGCAAGGGAAATTGCAGACTCTTGTATCTTAATGGCAGAGGTTGTCAGTTCTGCTATTGTCCAGGAGACAGTTAGCCAAGTTCTATCTGGTTTGGTTCAAAAATACGAGGAGAAAGATGAATCAAACGTAAACAGAAACTTGGAGAGGCTAGAGATGGCACACATCAGGCTAGAGGCTGCTCTTGAGACATCAGAAAAGTGGCAAATCACTGATGCCTCCTTGCTGCGTTGGCGCAGGAAGCTGAAGCGTGCTGCTCAAGAGTGTGATGAAACACTGCACAGATGCAAGCTTAAAATCCTGGAAGACAAACATATGGAACAGGAGGTAAGGAGTTCCTCCATTCCTAACCGGATTGTACATGCTACCAAGTCAATTGTTCTCTCAGTCCTTAACCACAATAATAATGAGTCGAGCAGATCCATTACTCAAAGATTTGAGTGGTATGCTGATGGTGCTAGTGAGTTTCTGAGGTTCATAGAGCTTGGTGGCACACCACGCTCTCACATGCCCTTTAACTCCCTTGTCAAGAACCTTTGTGCAGGCAAGGAATTGCACAATAAAATTGTTCAGGGGAACAATTCCTTTCAATTATCAGTGGTTCCTTTCATCACTGAAGTGCTTGGAATATCGGCAGTCCTGATATTTATCCAGAATAATGGTACACAAGAGGGTAATATCTACTTTAGTGTAACAGTACAACTTTCAGAGAGTACAGACATAGTTGAGATCGCAATTCGTTGCTTGCAGTTTTTTGCCCCCCATTTCAAGTGCACAGTTGAAAGTATTAGGAACAAATTTATACAGCTACTTAGTCAAGATCTGTCATGGATGCCATATGTTTATTCCTACCAGAAAGAACAACGCCGTATTCAAATACTTGTGTCTCAGTGGCTTCGCCCAAACCCATTATGTTGCAAGAAGCATGATCGGCATGAGGTTCTACGTCCAAGCAGCCTAAAGATGGCAGGATTATCAGAATCTTTTCTGGAACCGGTACTTGAAGTGAATTTGCAGTGTCAGGTCTCATTATCTGTGTCAAACAAACATGAGACCTTGCCATCTGAAGACATAATTTCTCTGCAAGATTCTCCGTATCTAAAAGCTGGGATTTACTTTGCACCCCACCGCTCTTCCGAAGACATGCTGCTTGCAAATAGAAGTTCTGAAATAGTAGGTATAATTGGCAAGGAACAACGATGCTTTTTTACAAACATTACCTTGGAACAACTGGAAGATATACTACTGCCAAGGGCGATAGCATATTTCAACAAGCATACCGAAGCCACAGTGTACCAAGTCATTTGGAAGTCGAAACACGGCACTGCATACATTCAGATTGAGAAGGCAAGAATGAGCACTCGGAGAACAAGCATGAGAAAACCAAGAACTTGTGGGGGAGCTAATGAAGGGAAGCTGTTGCAACTACAAGATCAGTTGCTTGGGAGCTCGGCATGTGTAACCTCCCACTTACTTGACTTATGGGGTGCACATTTACCTGTCAAGCTGCGGAACACACTCAACTCCTCGCGCCGTTTCTTAACCAGCATCAGGTACCCATATAGATGGTCAGATGGGCGTCCTAAGGCACAGCCCTAAAAAGCCTGGTCCTAGCATGACATGGCACGAAGAGAATAGTACCACAGGCTGGCCCGACCCAATGGTCGGACCGGGTCAGACCAGGCTTGGGTCGCACCATCAGCATGGTGGCCCGACACAGGCAGGGCAGGATTATTAGGCCAGCCCGATGCCGCCCGCCGGCCTACTAACAACTCCACGTATATACATGAAACCCCTGATTTTTTTCACTCCTCCCACCCTTCAAAACACCCCACCAGTCGTCGCCCCTGTTCTATTCTATCCCCCTTCCTCACGAACTGACGCCCCTCAACCGTTGACCCTCCTGCTTGCAACCGGCCACCGCGCCATGCTCGCCGACTGCCTCTGCTGCTGCGAGGAGAGCAACCAGGAGCCGTGGGGCGGGGCAGGATCTGCTCCACGAGGAGCCACCGTGGCCAGGAGACGCACATGGCGGGTGGCCACCGCGGCTAGGAGGCGTTGCTGCCATGTGCGCGCCGGCTGCCGCTGCCGTGGGGGCGCGACCACGATGTGTGCCGACAGCCGCTGCCGTGGGGCACGGCCAGGATGCGCGCCAGCCGCCATTGCCGTGGGGTGCGGCCTAGATGTGCGCTCGCCGTTGTTACTACAGGGATGCGGAGCACTTGTAAATTTGTGTGATGGATTTATGGTTTTCATGAATCTTTGCGATGAATTTGTTGATATGTGCATCTTGATTCGAATTTTTCTCCTCTGTTTCCTCTAGCTTTATGTTCGGTCGGGCTGGCCCGACACGAGCCCATCAGTGCTTTGTCGTGCCTCGGGCTGGCCCGGCACGCAAAAGGGACCTTAGGGCTAGGCCTGGGCCACTAGTTAGGCACAGCGGCACGAAACGACTTGGATTTTTTTTTATTTTAACTCTTTTTAATCTAAAATTTTAAAACTAACACCTCCCAAACTAAAATTTCAAGAAGTAGCCCTTTTGGTCGCGCCAAGATCCGTGGTGCGACTAATAGTTGAGTCACGCCACATGATGTGGCACGACTAATGTCCATGATAGCGTTAGAAAAAGTCGCATCTGACGTGACGTAGGGAGTCATGCCACGCTGCATGGCGCGACTCGTGAACAAGTCACACCGCCACGGAGCGTGGTGTGACTGGAGTCACGTACAGACAGAGGCCTCCCTCCCATTCTCATTTAGCCGTGTTTCGTTCTTCATTTTAATTGGCAAATGAACTCGTAAATTTGTGAAACTCGAGATATATGATCTATAGAGTGTATACGTTCCATTTTACCTATTTGCAATCCAAACGATGGTTTATAAAATGAGAAATCTAATTTTGAAATAGCTAAGTGTTATTAAATCAACACATGAAAATTGCTAAGTCTGCAAATAGAGTCAACTAGTCAATTTTGGGCATACTTTTTGAGAAATTTTACACTAAGACCATAAATATTTTTGGGCTACAAGTGAATTTGGATGTTCATAGGAAAGTTTGGACAAGTTGTTGGTCAAATATAACAAAGAATTCATAATTTAAGGGAGGCTTAAAATTGAAAAGTTGTGCTATTTTATACTTAGCTGACAAACTTCGAAAACAACACAACTTGCCAACTGGTGCATCAATTTTGACCTCTTTACATAGAAAAAAACACAATCTAATGAAAACAATATACTCCACGCCTCTGAGCAATTTCGTATGCATGGTTAGCTTAGCGTACGTCATCAGCTTTATTGACTCGTTTAAAAATCACTACTATTGACCAGCTGACTGCTTTAATCAAACGGGATTCTTGGATGTCATTGAAATTTTTAATAGTGCAATCTTACGTCGCAGGGCGGCGATGAGCCGATGTCACCCTCCCATAGAAATCTCTACTCTGGGATTGAGATCCTTTGAGTACCTCAGGTAGTAGCGCCCGGAGGCATCCGATCCAGAACGGACGGACCAGATTGATCGGTACAGTGCAAAGTAAACAATAAAATCAGGGATATAAAAGTCGATGTACCATGGCTATAGTGGTACGTTGGGCTACTGTAACTCTAGACTCATTTTCTGTTTGCCTCCGAGGTAAATGGAAGAACTGCAGAAGAGCTATTTCCCTACTCTGAGGGTACCTGTGAACCAGTGACAGATTATATTGTACCCTCCAAATTCAATAAGGGGTAGATCTTGCTTTCATTTGTAAGGTAAAAAAAAGTAGTGAACCAGTTTTTTAGTTGGCCAGCAACGGCGCATAATGCTTCGCGAGCTGAGTTTTATGTTTTCAGCATCGGTTATGCAGGGGCATGCCTGGATGCTTCAACTTTCTCCCACCTGTGTACGTTTCAAGCACCGTTGCATCAGTAGTGTAGCCGATGCTTGAAATGTAACTTCATACTGCACACAGCGAGTGAGTGACGATGCTTAAACTCATTTTTCAGTGCAGTGTGCACCCAAACATATGTTGGTCCCAGCCGCAAACAAATAATTCCCGCTCATCTCAACCACTTTGGCAGCATATATATGCGGTTGAGGGCTGTAATTGGACACCGGCTATGAGACATAAGGCCAGTCTTATGCACAATTTCACTACACGGTTACCTAGACTAGGAATTAAGTAACTCTACCACAGGAGTTTCATGGTGATGAAACTTCTCTATCATATATGATGAAACTCTCTCTTCTCTCTCCTCATAAATACTTTGCCACATAAGTAAAATTGATGATGTGGTATGACAATTAATGTCCATGAAATCCTCCATGAAACTTCAATTGCAACTGGCCAAGAAGAAGAGGCATCGAGGGTCATACATTTCTCGATGCTAGCTTTTTGCAACTAGGCATCAATAGCTGGGAAAAGTGATGTCCCAAACAGCAGAGAGATATGGGGTATCGTCTTTTCACCACACTTCGGGTGCTCTTTCACGCGAACTAATAAGTAATAACCAAGCTTGAATCTCACGTAAAGTGCATGGACATAGCAATAACACAACAATGCATGGTGGGCCCACAAAATTGATTGGGATGGCTTGATCAAGAACCTAGCGAAGACCGTACCAGGCTTGAAACCATGTGAGTTGTTCCGGTCGGTAAGGCCATTTTCAGTGGAGATCTTATAGAAGTTTCATGCACATTAACTAGCATGTCATGTAGAATTATATGATGTCATGACATATAATTTAAGAAGAAAGAGAAGAAGCCAGTTTCATCTAGATGAAACTCACTTTACATGAATACCAACTTTCTTAGTCTTGAAATTAAATATAACATGGATCCTAGGAAACGACAACATGAATTATGCATTGGGGTAGTTTTAAACATTGTTTCATAGCCTAAGTGCATGGAGATGAGCAATAACATAACAGTTCATGGTGGGCCCACGAAGTTGACTGCGATGACTTGACCAAGAGACTCGAAAAGGATTTACAAGACTTGAAACCGCGTGAGCTGGCTGTACCTCAAGAGCAGCAATAGTAGAATTATAGAACGACAATAGCGAGCCCACAAATGCAATAAGTTGATCAGTGACCACAATGAGTAGCCAATAGAATGGGGCAGGTATGCAGCTCTAACTGAGGGATTGCAATGGGAGGGTAGATTGTTGAATGTAGACTGTAGAGTGCAGTAGCGAGAGGGACCATCGATCCTTTGCATTTCCTTGAGCACCTCCTGGCAGGGGCAGCCAACCTCTGCTTCACATTTGTATATATACAACTAACCCACTCCTGAGTTGAAGGAACACGAAACACTGCACTACTGGATCTGCAGTTCACTACTGTTGTGTGATCAGAAGCTGGCCGGAGCTGCACGTACGGTAGCAAGGTCAGTCACCCTCCACCTCCACTTGGAGATTGGGACATCACCTCTGAATTAATTATTCCTAGTTGCGTAGGTCGCCAATTCTTCCACAGCCACGCTATCAGATCACTCTGTCTCCTCCATGTCCATGGCCTGTCTCCCTGTCTTTGCCCACCAAGTCTTAACCGCAGTCTTCTTCATATTATGTTCATGCATCCTACCCACGGAAACAGAACCAAAGGTCCATATATCTAATCTTTTTAAGCATAATGTTTTATATTGCTTTCTCAAAAAAAATGGCAGTAGTGGGAAAAGTGATGTCCAAAATAGGATAGAGATACGGGGTATCGTCTTTGAGGTCTTTTACGATGCAAAATACTACCCTATGCTATTGTTCGAAAAAGAACTCGTATGAAGGAATTCGATGGTTGAGATTAACTAGCAATGCAAGCAGCAGCCCTTCGTACCTATATGTACTCACGAGTAACTGCACAGTTTGTACATTTGGGCTGGTACTGGAGAGACTAAGATGACACAACTGTTGTGATGGTTCTCCAAATTTGTCGCCGATTGGTGCAGTTTCGATCGCTTGCTATGCTAGGTCTCAAGTTTAGCTCTGATTGCTGCACGTAGTACTTGCAGCAGTAATACCTAGCATTTGATCGGTTGCATCAGGAATACGCCACTTGCAAACTGTTCTTCGGTTGAAGGTCAGACCGTCCTCGTTGATCCCTGCAAAGGATTGATCGGTACGCTAACTACTGTTGCTTCGGAAACTGATACTATAATCTGTACTGTCACAAGTTATGGGATCAGCCGACCTCTCAACAATCTGCATAGTGCACAAAGTCCATGCATCCTGTGAGCTACTCTTCCTAAACATCTACTCCCTCCGTCCCATAAAAAGTGCAATTATAGCTTTTGAAAAAAAATCTCACAAAGAATGCAATCTTAGAAAATAGATCTAATTACCTTCCTAATTAAGTGGTCAGATCTGATTTGTATGGCAAAACTTACTGCATTTAACAAACAAATGAGGGTGAGTCTTTTCATTCGTCCACTAATCTGTCCTAAAAAAAACTAAAATTGCAATCTTTTATGGGACGGAAGGAGTACTGATTACGTATAACTAGCTCTCTAGCTGTATCCCTAGAGTCTTTAGGAAAATTTTATACTCCATTCGTAACGATGAGTTTTATCTTTTAGAATGTTGTTCATATTATTTTGTAACGGTTTGTTAAACTTATCTTATATTGTTATTTTATATATCAACATAAGAATAATATAATAAATATTGATAAAATAGGATAAAAACATTTTAAAAGATAAATCTCGCCGTTATGAACGTGTGACTGCAAGAATCACCTAAATCGGATGTATGAGAAAAAAGTACTAATCATTTTAAGATCAAAATGACTAAATTGTAAATAAAAAATTAGGAGGAGAGAAAAACAAATAATATAATAGGGCATACTTGGAAAGTTGTAAAATAACATTGTTAAAATTTATCGAGTCTTTCTTAATTGAGCAGGGAGAGAAAAACAAATAATATAATTCATGAAAATTACAATTTTACCCATATCAAAAAAATCAGTTATACTCCATGCTACCTTGTACCGTAAAAGACCTAGCTCACTGTCTTTTCACCACACTGTGGGTGCTCTTTCATGTGAACTACTAAGTAATATCTATGTGTGAATCTTACGTAAAGTACATGGACATGGCAATAACATGACATTACGTGCTGGGCTCACAAAATTGATTAGGATGGCTTGATCAAGAGTCTAGAAAAGACCTTACAAGGCTTGAAATCGTGTGAGCTGTACCTGGTTGGTGAGGCCATTTTCTGTGGAGATTTCATAGAAGTACGTTTCATGCACATTAATTAGCATGTAATGTAGGATTATGTGATGACATACTCCCTCTGTCCCAAAATGACAGATGTTGTTGCTGTTTGTGTCACAAATTTGACCGAATTTGTAGAAAATACGTGCAATATTTGTATCTCCAAATAATTTTGTTAGAAAACTAGATTCAATTATCTATCTAATGATATTAATTTTGTATCATAAATATTAATATATTTTTATATATAATAAGTTAAAGTTGTTTCTCGGGAAGCGAAAACGACTGTCTTTCTGTGACTGAGGGAGTAGAATTTAAGAAGGACGAAACCAGTTTCATCTAGATGAAACTCACTTTACACGAATACCAACATTCTATGAATCTTGAAATTAAATGCAACATGGATCCTAGCAAATTACCACAACATGGGATTCTGCATTGGAGGGATAGTTTCAAACATTGTTTGATAGCCTAAGAGCAAGACCAATGAAGCTTGTGTACAAGACAAGGTAGTTAAAAATAGTAGCCAACTCATACAATAAACTAGGCTCTTCTTTACCTCTAAACCAGCTGCTCTCTCTCTCTCATCCCTTATCTCCTCCACTTCACGTTTTTTGCTGAGCTGTAGGGCGCTAGCTACAGTTACTGACCCAGCTCTAAGTGCTTGAACATACAATTCATGGCAGCCCACGGAATTGACTCGGATGACTTCATGACCAAGAGACTCCAAAAGAATTTACAAAGACTTGAAACCGCATGAGCTGGCTGTACAGTCTAACTGATGAGAGATTGTACCCATTGGGAGGGTACATTGTACTACTAGACTAGCTGTAGAGTGCAGTAGCGGATGGATCCTTTGCATTTCCTTGAGCACCTCTGGACAGGGGCAGCCAACCTCTGCTTCACACTTGTATATATACAACTAACACACTCGTGGGGTTGAAGGAACAGGAACCACAACACTACTGGATCAGTATGATCACTACTGTTGTGTGATCAGAATTGAAGCTGGACGAAGCTGCACGTACGGTAGCAAAGAGGTCAGTCACCCTCCACCTCCACTTGGAGGTTGGGACGTACGTCATCTCTGAATTCTTCCTAGTTCTTCCACACCCCTCTCGCTATCAGATCACTCTGTCTCCTCCAAATCCATGGCATGTCTCCCTCTTTTTTGCTCACCAAGTCTTGACGGCACTGTCTTCTTCATATTATGTTCATGCATCCTACCCAAGAAACATACTCAGAGGTCCGATCCATCGTCCATTCATATAATTTCTTATGAATAACTAGTCTACCAACCCGTGCATCCACACGGAATATTACATTGAGATGACATATAATAAATATTATATTTTATTATTTAAATTAGGGAGAACAATCGATAATGTTTTTTAATTAAATAGTGTATAATACATTAATGAGTATTGGCTAAAGATCCTATAACGATATATTTTTTATGATTTGAATATTAGATAGAGATTAAGTGCAAGAGATTAGTTGTGTCACATATGACCGGTCGGGCAAAATAGTTAGATGATTGTTTATTTATTTCAAGCAAATGATATTTATTATGTATGGTGTGACTGGTGTTTTGTTTACATTTAACTTTTTTATAGTCTCATATGTGGGTAATTTAGACATAAATATATAGGATTACTTTTAATTATGAATAACGGCATATATGGGTAATTTTAGAAACAAAGTTCATTTTTTTGAGAATCTTTAGGATTTCTCTCTTTTTAGAGTGTACACCTAGGATTCCTAGGTGACTTCATGTGAAGGTTTCGGAAGGAGCCTCCAATTAGTAATAGTAAGATGTTTTATATCACTTTTTCCTTAACAGGGAAGGAATCCTAATGGCGGAGATGGTGGGTTCTGCGGTTGTCCAGGAGACAGTTAGCCAAGTCCTATCAGGTGTGGTTCACAAGAAAGCGGAATCAAATGCAAGCAGAAACATGGAGAGGTTAGAGATGGCACACATCAGGCTGGAGGCTGCTCTTGAGACATCGTACAAATGGCATATCACTGATGCATCCTTGTTGCGTTGGCGCAGGAAGCTGAAGCATGCTGCTCAAGAGTGTCATGACACACTGATCAAATGCAAGCACAGAATCCTCACAGAAGAACAGATGCAGCAAGAGGTCAAGAATTCCTCCCTTCCTAATCGGATTGTTCATGCTACCAAGTCATTTCTTTCCTCTGCCTTCCGCGACAACAGTGAGTTGAGCAGATCCACAGTTCAAAGGTTTGAGTGGTTTGCAGATGGAGCTGCGGAGTTTGTAAGATATGTCCAGGTCGGTGGCACACCACACCGTCACATGCCCTTCAACTCTCTTATCAAGCATCTTTTTGCAGGCAATGAATTACACTACAAAATTTTTCGGGGAAATGAGCACCCTTCGTATCTGCTATGGTTGGTTCCTTACATTACTGAAGATCATGGAATAGAAGCTTGCCTGAAATTGATCCAGAAAGATGGCAATGCACCAGAGAATGATTTCTTTTTGGCCGTAATGCTGCAGATTTCCGAAAGTACCGACATGGTTGGGATTGTGGTTAAGTGCTTGGAGTTGTTTCCCACTCAGTTCCAGCCTATAGTTGAAACTATTAAGAAAGAACTTACTCAACTACCTATGCAGGACTTCTCATGGGTGCCATATGTTGATTTATGGCACAGGAAACACTGGGACAATCTTCATGTCTTTACCACTCAATGGTTTCGCCCAGACCCATTATGTTGCAAGCAGCATTGTCGTCAGAATAAGCCTCATTATATTAGTAATAACGAAGATATGGTAGGACTTCCATATGCTTCTCTTGATTCAGTTATTCTGATATACTTGCAGAGTCAAGTCTCAGTATATGATGAGTGCAACAAACAGAAGACCTCACTATCTGAACGCAAATGTTTGATGCAAGATTCACCATATATGAAAACTAAAGTGCTCTTTACTCCCCATGGTTCTTCAAAAGACTGGCTTCCTGCAGAAAAAAGATCTGCAGTAGTTACAATCTACGGTGAAGAACAACATTGCATGGATACTGACATAACATTGGACCAGATGAATGAGATCGTGCTTCCAAAATCATTAGATTATTTCTGCCGAAACACCAAAGAGACAATCTACCGAATGCTTTGGAAGTCCAAACATGGCACAGAATACATTGTGCTTGACAAGGCAGGGACGATGGAGATGCCAAGTGCACAGATAACTTCAAGAGGAGCTAGGAAAAGAAAGCTGGTGCAACAAGAGATTCAGGAGCTTGGGAGTTGGAATCCTATGGTCGCTCACCTTCTCGATTCATGGGTTATGTACGCACCTGTCCAGCTGCGAAGCTTGATCCTGGACTGGATCCGGAAAGATAACGAAAGTCGGTTAGGAGCAACACTGCGGCATGCACCGGTGTTAGAAATTGGGTCAGATTCTAAAGTTAAGGTCTTATAGTTTGTGTTCGTTGGTGTTACAGTTAGAAAGTAGTATGTTCTGCATTAGAAACTTTATGGAAGAATATTGGTAATTTTAGTTTAATTTTATCTGTATTTTTCTAAGATTAATAGAGCTTCCTTTATGGGAAAAAATGGTGTCTTGTTTAATGCTCCGCAGCTGATCATGCATATTATATTGCTAATATTATCTGAACTTGTTGAACTACAGTGTCTCATCTCTTTTTCTGTAGCTTCATGTACTTCTCTACAACACCAATGATATCACCCTGTAAACTTTATGTATTTATATGAATGGTAAGTCTCTATTTGATTGTGATATCTTCCTGACACACGTGAAGATGATGATGGTTTTGAGCTCTTGCCACAAGATTTGGAGTTGATCTTTCAGCACTAAAACTTGACATTCCATTACTTACTTCAGTGATCCATCACCAATTCACAAACATCAAATATGGCTCAAGGCAAAGGTTCTTAAGATCTTAAGGTGTTGTTGGCTATTTGGTTTGATTGATGGGGCCTAAGCATGATGACGGGCTCAGCAGCGAATGTTGTAGTCAAGGGTTGTTGTGCTTCAATTAGGCTCCAGCTAGGTAACAGCAGCTATTATTGCTGGCAGCGAAATCATAGTTGTAACATCAAACTATCCTAGCAGATTCTCTCCCTGTTAGCATCTATCGCCGGTTACAGTGCCGAGGAACTTTGAGGGTTACCAACTATTTGAGGAGGACCTTTCCTCATCCCAAATGGTGTTGTTTCGCCGACCTCGTCCGAGAATAGAAGAAGGTGTTTAGACGGTGAAATGTGGTGGGATGAATATTAGAAATTTGGTGGCGGTGTTTAGTTTTCAAAAAATGGTGGGGATGTGATGAGAGAATAGTGTATTGGGCCGCGTGCACTGAGAGGGGATTTGATGTGTGAAACGATGGTGAATAGTGAAAATTTAGAGTGTGGAGATTTAGTTTGGAAAAATGATGATGTGATGGGTGAATAGTGTATTTAGTCTACTGAAGAAGTTTTTAAGGTACCCTCGTCTGCTTTTGAAAATATTTAAGTTCTTAAGGTAGGCATGTGAAAATATTGATGTAGTGCTCGTCTGCTCGACGTGAATGCCGATCTAACTGCAACGTACCCAGAATTCAATATGGATCAAGATGCTCGCTGCCGTCCGCCTGCCACTCGAGGTACGCTGCGCTGAGGCACGAGGCTTGCTGGCCATGGAGTGCAGGCTAAACTGTGGAGCGGCATGTGCAAGACTTGGTGAGTGGAGAACGAAAGAAGGATAATTAAACTGCCAAGGATGTCTTTACTCATTACGTAGACTGGAGAGGTAGACCTATATTGAAATCGACTCGGCAGTGTGTAGACTGGAGAGGTAGACCGGACCAGACCACACAGCAGCAATGATGGTGGCGAGGACCATGGATGGTGGAAGAGGTTTTTTACGGTACACAATACCACCCAATGATAGTACGGTAGTATTATCGGGGTTTTTTAATTTTTTATTATGGGTAAAATGATAATTTGCTCAAGGTTCCCCGCTGCCAAGGTTACATAAAAAGACCTAATTTCATATACTATAACAATATTATTTTGTATATTTCCGATAATACCCATATACTACACATACCACCTATGAATACCACCATACCACACTAAAAAAATCGGTGGTACAGAATTAATCTCAACCATCGGATACTTACATATAGGTCCTTTTTTATTACATACGAGTCATTTTCAACTGGGGGTACAGGGTGGTATTGTGTTCCATAAAAAACCTCATGGTGGAAACCCTGAAGATGTCGAGTGCCACGAGCACTCGGCGAAGGTCTAAAGACACTCGGTGAAGTGTTCGTCGAGTGTTACATTCGGCGTCATGCACTCAGGAAAGAAAGACTCAGTGAAGAAGGCTTTGCCGAGTGTCAACCGTTGAGGCAGTGCTGCATCTGACACTAGGCGAATATTTTCAAAAAAATAAAAAAAAGCACCGACACCCATCAGCCCCGGTCACGTCACTGTCATCACCACCACACCCTCTCACTGCGCCACCGCGCAGGCCGGCCGCCGCTGGTGGTTGAGGCGCAGACGTGCTACCAGTGGAGGGAGGGGAGGAGCCAGCCGCTGGAGGGAGCCACACAACGCCGGAGGGAGGGGAAGAGAGGGCTGACCGGAGCTCGATGTCACCATAGAATGAGGAGAGGCCGCCGCCGCTTGAGGAAAGAGGCTGCCGTTGTAGGAGGGGAGCCCGCGATGCCGTCTCACTGCAGGCCGCGCGCCCGCCGGATCTTGCAGCCCCACCATCGGATCTCACGGCCGTCGCTAGGTACCAAGCAGATCTGCCACCCACATCCGCCGTCACCACCACGAGAGAGAGAGAGAGAGGGAGGGTACCTGGATGCCGTCGGATCTCCCGTCGCCGGGTCCCTCGGGCCACCACGCCTCACCCCGCGCGCCACTCCTCACCCATGAGGGGAGGGGCGAGCAGAGGGGGGAGGTGAGGGGCTGCGAAGGAGCTCGAGGGCCGGGAGGGAGAGGGTCATGTGCGCGTGTGACAAGGGGAAACGGGGAGGCACAGGAGGGAGGGAGGCAAGCACTGGTGGAAAAACGACCTTTGTTCCCAAGCATTTGTCCCGGTTCAACTTTGAAACCGGGACAAATGCTTTTGGGGCGACGTGGCCTCGAAAGGCTGTTTGCGACGCCCCCCCTTTAGTCCCGGGTCGTAATACCACCCGGGACTAAAGGCCTGGCGTCCAACGGCTCCGAGCCGCAATTATTGGCGCCAGACTTTAGTCCCGGGTGGTTTTACGACCCGGGACTGAAGGGTAAGCCTTTAGTCCCGGGTCGTAACACCACCCGGGACTAAAGTTTTTGTCCCGGGTGGTATTACCACCCGAGACTAAAGTCTCATCTTTAGTCCAGGGTGGTAATACCACCCGGGACTAAAGGGTGCGCCTATAAATCCCTGCCTCCCTTTCTTCCTCTGCCCGAGCTCACATTCACCCGAGACTTAAGAGATAGTTTGTGAAGAGAGCTAGCTAGTTCTTCTCCTAACCAATTTTTTCGTCATCCATTTGTGAAGATTTCTCTCCTCCAAAGTGTTGCTAAGGTTTGATTCTTCATCCTTCCTTCATTTGTTATGATTAAATTTCGTTTTTATGGTTAGAAATGGAGAAAATATGGATTTAGATTTTTAGTGGTAGGAGGAGCTAAGAGATGGATTTAGCTAATAATGTATTTAGTTTCACATATTTTTTAAGCATAGTTTCACATAGGGATTTATCCTCTGATTTTGTAGTTTTTGCTATAGAGATAATTGATTTTAACTTATAGATGAGAGATGCATGTAATTTTACATTTAGCTTAATTTATGAGAAGTTAGTTTATTAAAAAATGGTCATTACCAAACAAAAATATACTACCTACCTATTTAATTCATTTTTGTTAAGTATTTCTTATTTTTATTTAGAATACATTTAGGCATTCTCTTATTTTTTTTCTTTTTTCCATATACTACAGTCGGTTGGTTATTAGAAAATGAGAAAATATGTATTATATATGTTGTTTTTATATAGAATAAATTTAAGCATTCTCTTATTTAAGCATTATTTTATATATATTACAGAGTAGTCCAGAATAACTATGGCAAGTCATGGCGGCGGTCGTGGAATCAGTTTTGATGACCGGCCACCTTTGGCTCGTCGTCCAGGCATACGCTTCACCCATGGTGTGATTGAGTTACCTACTGGTGATCGAAGCCATGGACCTCGTCCCAACATAGTAATATTCTTTCGTTGTATAAATTTACGTTTACGTACTACACACGGATAATAATATTATTTTCATACAACGCAGGTTCTCAACCATTTGCAGTGGCTCGCACATGTTGTTGAAAATTTAGGTGGTACCCCTCCTGTTACACAATGCGCCATTGTCTCCAAACAATTGCATACAATTAAAAATCTCGTTTGACATACCTGTTCGTGGACAAAATCATTCCTCGCTGTCTTCAGAACCCATCCAAATGGTATCGATTGTTGGGTGGGGTGCCCCTGCACTGGTTAAGAGGACTTATGAAAGGACCGCCGTGCATGCATGCTTACAACAACTAAACGCTAATGGGTATTTTGTGCCAGATTACTCTTATTTTCTAATAAAGTCACTCGAGGAAGGACAAAGTGTCACCAGGACCACAGAGAGACTTTGTCGGCTAAATGAACATGACATGGTATGGAGCACCATTTACTCTTATTCAGCATTTTTAATGTGTTGTAATAACATTATTCTTAATTGTAGGATATGTTTGGTCAAACTTTTGCGGTAATGAGCTTTCATGCAATTCTAGAGCAAGTGATGGATGTTGTGGGATTTTCTTACACAGATTCAAATGCTATACAAACAAGAAATTGGAAGTATCAGGCTCATCTTTCATTTTACAGGCCATATCAGTTTGCCTCGCTGCCACTGTTTGAAATTTATGGAAGTCCATGTGACCATAATTGTGAAGCGATAGAGAGTGCACTGATCCATTCTCTGGCATATTTCGCTGAAGTTCTCGACTTCAAGATCGGAGACTTCAACTATATTGACTATCTAAGGAAGAAGAATGAAGTGTGAAATATGTGTCGTGCATTGATGCACCCTCTATCTTTGTTAAGACCGTACCTTAAGTATTCATGTATGAACTTTTTTTGTTTGTAAGACCTTAATTAAGTATTGATGTACGAACTTTTTTATATTTTTTGTTAAGACCTTAAGTATTGATGTTAGGCCAGTGACTAATTTATTGGAAACCTTAATATTAGAGTTCTCACCTCCAAAGTATTGATTAAGCCTTAATATTAGTCTTTATCACAAATTTTGGAGACCTTAATATATATTAAACTAAAAAAAACAGGGTCATTGGGGGGCAACCCTTTAGTCCCGGTTGGTAATCCAACCCGGGACTAAAGGCCAGCCATCAACGGCCGCAATAATTGGGCCGGCCTTTAGTCCCGGGTGGTAAACCAACCCGGGAAACCAACCCGGGACTAAAGGGTTGGCGGGGCCGGCCTTCAGAGGCCTTTTGTCCCGGTTGGTAAAATCGACAGCACGCTCCCTTCTTCTTCCCCCTGCCCGACCATTTTTCACCAACAGCTCAAAAGCAAGCTCCTCTAAGATCTATGGCGCTTCAAACCTAGGGAGGTGCTACCCAAATTTTTCGTCATAAATTTGTGGAGTTTTCTCAACTCCAAGGTGTTGCTAAGGTATTATCCTTCATCCTCCATTCATTTGTTGTGTTTAAATTTTGTGTTATGGTTTAGAGAAGGAGAAAATAGAAATTTTGATTTAAGAGCTAAGAGATGAGGTTTTTAGTATACTTTAGATTTAGTAATAAGTAGTTATCATTTGTTATGATAATCTTCTATCATTCATTTGTACTAAGATTTTTTTTGTTTTTATAAAAATTTTACTTTTAGCTAGCTTATGTATTATTAGAGAAAATAGAATTTATTAATTTAGTTATTAGAAAATGAGACCTAGGGATAGTGTATATTTATTATACTTAAAATTTATGCCATAATTAAGAAAATAGAAAATTTGATTTAAGAGCTAAGAGATGTAGTTTTTATATTAGTATACTTTAGATTTGGTAATAAGTAGTTTTCATTTGTTATGATTATTTTCTTTCATTCATTTGTACTAAGATTTTTTTTGTTTTTTATACTTTAGTGTTGTAGAATTAACATGGATATTTTTCACTTAATATGATGCAGATGAACCGGCAATGGATGTACAACACCAACAGACGGTCAGCGGAGTACATTACCGGCATGCATGGTTTTCTCGAAGTGGCGAAAAAAAACAAGGATGCGAGTGGGTTCATGTGTTGTCCATGCTCCGATTGCAGAAACGAAAGAGACTACCATGACCCGAGCACACTTCACCTCCACTTGTTGAAATACGGATTCATGCCGAACTATGTGGTTTGGACCAAGCACGGTGAAAGAGGGGTTGTGATGGAAGACGACGAAGAAGAGGAGGAGGGTATTCCGGACTGGGCCGCAGGTCAAGCTTTTGCAGATACTTTAATGGAAGGTGCTGACGAAGAAGAGTTACCAGCACATGCTGACGGGCCTGCTGATGATCTCGGCCAGGTTCTACAGGATGCACAAAGGGACTGTGAAAACGAAAAAGAAAAGGCAAAGTTCCAACATATGATCGAAGATCACAGAAAACCGTTATACCCAGATTGCAAGCCAGGTCACAAAAAGCTTGGTACTACACTAGAAATGCTGCAATGGAAGGCCAAACATGGTGTGTCTGATAAGGCATTTGAAGGGATGCTAAAAATTGTAAAGGACAAGCTTCCGGAGAACAATGAATTACCGTCCACCACATATGAAGCAAAACAGACTGTGTGCCCTCTTGAGTTGGAGGTACAGAAGTTCCATGCATGCCCTAATGATTGCATCCTATATCGGGGTAAGGATTACGAGAATTTGGATGCTTGTCCTGTGTGCAAAGCACTACGTTATAAGATTCGGCGAGATGAAGATGCTGGTGATCTCCAGGGGCACCGTGACAAGACGAAGAAAGTTCCGACGAAGGTTATGTGGTATTTTCCTATAATACCACGTTTGAAGCGTTTGTTCCGGAATAAAGCACATGCTAAGTTGATGAGATGGCACGCCGAGGAACGTAAGCAAGACAACCTGCTGAGACATCCGGCTGATGGGTCTCAGTGGAGAAAGATTGATAGAGAATTCAAGACATTTTCTGAGAACGGGGAAAGGAACATAAGGTTTGGTTTAAGTACGGATGGTTTCAATCCATTCGGGGAGTTTAGCAGTGGTCATAGCACTTGGCCTGTGACCCTATGCATGTTCAACCTTCCTGGTTGGATGTGCATGAAGCGAAAGTTCATTATGATGCCGGTGCTCATCCAAGGTCCAAAACAACCCGGCAACGACATTGATGTGTACCTAAGACCGTTGGTCGATGAACTATTACTGCTATGGCGGGAAGAGGGCGTACGTGTGTGGGATGAGGATAGGCAAGAGAACTTCGATCTACGAGCATTGTTGTTCATAACCATCAACGATTGGCCTGCCCTAAGTAACCTTTCTGGGCAGACAAACAAGGGATATCGGGCATGCACGCACTGTTTACATAGAACACAAGGTATTCATCTCAAAAACTGTAAGAAGGTCGTGTATAATGGTCACCGTTGTTTCCTTCCAACTAATCACCCCTTACGGAAGAAAGTGATGCATTGGAAAGGGAAAGATGACCATCGTATGAAGCCACCCCATTTTAATGGAGATGCCGTATTTGAGATGGTAAATGATCTAAGGGTAGTCTTTGGAAAGGGTGCTGGTAGTGAACCTGTTCCAACTGACGCCAACGGGCGTGCACCAATGTGGAAGAAGAAATCTATATTTTGGGAGCTACCTTATTGGCGTAGCCTTGAGGTCCGACACGCAATTGACGTGATGCACCTTACGAAGAATCTTTGCGTGAATGTGCTAGGCTTCATGGGTTGTTACGGTAACCCGAAGGATACCAATGAAGCACGAGAGGACCCGAAAGAATTTCATAAGATTCCCAAAGTTCCGCGGGAGGGTGATGATGAAACTGATCCGGAAGAGGATGATGATGATGTTGATTACTATGGTCCTGCTAGTTACACTCTCACCAAGAAAGAGAAGGAAAGCGTGTTTGATTGCCTGAACAGTATTAAGGTTCCGTCTGGCTACTCGTCGAATTTAAAGGGGATCATAAATATGAAAGAGAAGAAGTTCACAAATCTAAAGGCCCACGACTGTCACATGTTGATGACACAGTTGCTTCCAGTTGCGTTGAGGGGTGTTCTATCAGAGAATGTATGATTACTGGTCGTAAAGCTTTGTGCATTTCTCAATGCAATTTCACAGAAGGCAATCGATCCAGCCAAGCTAGGAAAGCTACAGAATGATGCGGTTCAATGTCTTGTCGGCTTTGAGTTGGCATTTCCACCTTCCTTCCTCGATGTTATGACGCACCTCCTGGTACACCTTGTGAAAGAAATTACTATTCTCGGTCCAGTATACCTTCACGACATGTGGCCTTTTGAGAGGTTCATGTCGATCCTAAAGAAATATGTTCTTAACCGTGCCCGTCCGGAAGGAAGTATTGCTAAGGGATATGGAACTGAGGAGGTCATTGAGTTTTGTGTTGATTTTGTCGACACAATTGACCCGATTGGGCTTCCAGTATCACGACACGAGGGGAGGCTACAGGGAAAGGGTACCATCAGAAGGAAATCAAGTTTGAGCAATAATACTGATTTGTTCCATAAAGCACACCTAACAGTCCTGCAACAATCATCACTGGTGACTCCGTATAGGATGGAACATGAGCAGATTATTGCTTCTCAAAATCGAACCAAATCCCCAGTCTGGATTGCACGCCGTCACTTGGAAACATTTCCCTCATGGTTGAGTGAACAACTAATCGGAAACTCAACGATTCATCCACAACTAGCTTTGTTAGCCAGGGGACCTTGTAGCACAATTACAAGATTTCAAGCTTACGATATGAATGGTTACAATTTTTACACGAGAGCTCAAGATCGCAAAAGCACAAACCAAAATAGTGGTGTCCGTATGGACGTCATCGGAAAAGATGGGGGCAAGACCTGCTATTATGGTATCATAGAAGAGATATGGGAGCTTGAGTACGGAGCGATGAATGTCCCTCTTTTTTTTGCCAATGGGTAAACCTGAATGGCGTAAAGAGAGATGAATATGGAATGACAATAGTGGACCTTACCAAGATTGGGTTCAAAGATGCTCCATTCGTGCTTGCCAAAGATGTGCATCAGGTTTTCTATGTGAAGGATATGACTACCATACCGAAGAATAAAAATCCCCAAGAAGCAGGACCACAAGAGGCAAAGCGTCACATAGTTCTTCCAGGTAAAAGAGTAATCGTGGGAGTCGAGGACAAAACAGATCAATCCGATGATTATGATCAGTTTGATGGCATGCCTCCGTTCGCTGTCGAAGTTGACCCAAGCATATTGCTTGGACGTGAAGAGACACCGTACTTACGTGCTTGAGATTAATGTCGTAATGCAATGATTATTGATCAAATCAATTGTGTATCGGTTTAATTGAATTTCCGTGCGACGTCACGTAGAAATTAAATGTTGAGCTGAATGCACCCCTGAAACGATCCAGAGTGTAATGACAATCAAAATTTTTATGAAGCATGAATATGTCATGTGAGATTGACCCACCAAGTTTGAGATTTTTCTGAATTAATTTACTATTTTTTCGGTTTAATTGAATTTTATAGGGAATGCACATCAATATTGCAAATGAAAATTAGAAGTGAATGTTTACAACTCTAAAATATAATTTGCATAGCAAAGTACAGTTTATTATATTTTAACTAAATATAATTTTGCATGGAAAAAATAGTAAAAGTTACTATATTTTTTTTGATTTCAAAGAGATAGAATGTGAAAATGAGAAAAGAAATGGGAGGGGAAAAACAGTTCCCGCCGAAAATTACACTTTAGTCCCGGGTGGTGTTACGACCCTAGACTAAAGGGGGGCCTTTAGTCTCGGGTGGTAACACCACCCGGGACAAAAGGCCGAAATTTTGCCCTTGCCGCCCTCCGGCGCGCAAGGCGCCTTTAGTCCCAGGTGGTGATACGACCCGGGACTAAAGGGTCTTTGCTCCCGGGTCTACAGGGGCCTTTAGTCCCGGGTGGTGATACGACCCGGGACTAAAGGCTCTTTGCTCCCGGGTCTGATTACGACCCGGGACTAAAGGGGGGGCGTGATATAAATCCCACGGATCCACCCCTTCTTCCCCAACCTCCACTTCACACTCCGCCCATCGTCTTCCCCGCCGTCGCCCCTGCCTCCGTCGCGCCTGCCTCCGTCGTTGTCGAAGCTCGCACCCCGCCGTCGTCGACCCCGTCGCACCCCGCCGTCCCTGCCCACGCCCGGCCGGCCCCGCGCCCTCTCCGCCGCCGGAGCTCCCGGCGCCGTCGTCCGCACGCCGCCTGTCGACCGCGCCCGGCCGTCGTCCCCACGCCCGTCGACGTCTCCGCCGTGCCCGGTCGTCTTCCCCGCCGCCGCTCCCGGCCGCCGTCGCCCCCACTCCGCCGCCGCCGCTCCCGGCCGCGCCCGTCGACCCCGCTCCACCGCCCCCGCACCCTGCCGCCGTCTCCCCCGCGCCTGGCCGCCGACGTCGTCCGCGCCCGGCCGCGTCTCCCCCGCGCCCGCCCGCCCGGCCGTCGACCCCTCAGCCCGCCGTCGCTGCGCCGGTGAGGGAACTGCTGACGTCAGCCCCTGATGGCTGACGTCAGCATTTTTTTTATGTTTTCATCTAATTTATTTTTGTGTTGAGAATTGAATTTAGATATTTTAGAATTGAATTTTGAGATTTTAGATTTGAATTTAGAGATTTTAGAGATTTTAGATTTGAATTTAGAGATGAAATATGTATTTAGAGATGAAATGTATTTAGAGATGAAATATGTATTTAGAGATGAAATGTATTTAGAGATGAAATATGTATTTAGAGATGAAATATATTTAGAGATGAAATGTATTTAGAGATGAAATATGTATTTAGAGATGAAATGTATTTAGAGATGAAATATGTATTTAGAGATGAAATATGTATTTAGAGATGAAATGTATTTAGAGATAAAATATGTATTTAGAGATTTTAATTTTTTCGCTCGCCCGACAATTAGGTAGTATCGCTCGACACGCTCGATTCTTTCCCGACTCGCTCGAGTCCCGCCCGACACTTAGGTAGTCTCGCTCGAATCCCGCCCAACTCGCTCGACTCCCGCCCGACTCGCTCGACCCCGCCTGACACTTAGGTTTTCTCGCCCGACTCGCTCGACTCCCGCCCGACACTTAGGTAGTCTCGCTCGACTCCCGCCCGACTCGCTCGACTCCCACCCGACTCGCTCGACCCCGCCCGACACTTAGGTTTTCTCGCCCGACTCTCACCCGAAAATCATTTATGTGCTAAGAAAATCATTTATGTATTCAGAAAATTATTTATGTATTCAGAAATTCCTTTATGTATTCAGAAATTCATTTATGTATCCAGAAATTCATTTATGTGCTCAGAAAATCATTGATGTGCTCAGAAATTCATTTATGTATTCAAAAATTTCTAGTTATGGATCACAATGAGGAGGAGCGGCTGATGGAGAGCCTTATTGCTGGGGGTCCAACCTTCACCGAGGAGGAGCGTAGCCAAGCGGACGCGTTCCTCAACATAACCGGGGACATCGACACCCGCACCGCAGACATCGACTCCCGCGTCGCGGACATCGACTCCCGCACTGCGGACATCGACAGCCGCGCGGAGGACAATAATGAAGACCTTGTCATAGTTAATGCAGAAGGTTCCAACGAGGTATATATATCATGCATTAACAAGTCCATAAATGCATTAACAATGAGGTATACATATCATTCTGGAACCCCGCGTGAATAACAAATCCGCAACTTGTAGGCTTCAACCTCGACAAGCAAAAAGACTAAGAGAGGCCGTACAAAAGTAATCGTCGATCAAGACGTGAAGTTTCGTATCACTGAAGTCAACGAGCTTGGCCAGCCATGGGAACCGAAGAAGGTCAGGGACAAGTTTGTGTCCCAATGCGGTACTATTGTGAGGGACAACATGCCCATATCATATAGAGAATGGAAGGGAAGATAATCCATGGGTGGTTCCAAATTCACTTAAGAATATGTTATGGGAGGATATCCTAAAACACTTCACACTTGCACCGGGCGTGAACGCAAACCTTGTGAAGCAGTGGACTCTCACGAGGATGGCAACTCAATTGCAGAGTTTCAAGAAGCAGCTGCACAGAGATTATATCAAGCAGAAACGAACTCCAAATTTTGATGATTATCCCAAGCTAAAGGATCACTGGCAGTCCTTTGTGGATTACAAGAATAAAGAAGAATTCACCAACAAGAGTGCACGAGCTCAGATAAGTGCTAGTAAGAAGACGGATTACGCCCATCGTCTTGGTCGCGGTGGTTACGCGGTTGCAGCACCCAAGTGGCGGAAGATTGAACAAGACCTCCTCAACAAAGGTATCGTACCAGCGGTCATTGACTCGGAAGAACGATCAAAGAATTGGTATTATGCCCGCGGTGGAAGATTGAACCCTGATGATGGTTCCCTCGTATTCCCACCCACGTTACGGGAGGCAGCACATGAGATAATCAAAAAGAATGAAGACATCAAAGCGGGCAGATTGGTTCCTGACAGAGACATGGATGAGCTCACTTTGGCGCTCGGGAATCCGGAACACCCAGGATGTTGCAGGGGCTACGGGGTAGTCCCGTGGAATTATGCTTTCAAGGGAAGTGCCGACACCTACAGAAGCCGCAAAAGAAGAAGGGAGCGTGAAGAGGGGCGGTGGCGTGAAATGATGGAGCAGAGACTTAAAGATCAAGAAGATCGTGTGAATGCAGAGATTGCACTACGAGTGGCCACCGCGGTAGCTCAGATCACCCCTGCCGGAGCACTGCCCCAAGCACCGGTGGATCCCGTCATTAGCCCTTCCGCTCGCAAAAGCAGCTGTGCTTCCACAGAGGCCCCCGAAGAACAAAGGGCGGCAAACCAAGAAGAAGTTCAAGTAGAGGACAATTAACGGTACCCTGTGGATGAACTCTGTCAGCGCACCGCATGTGAGCTGCACAAGCCGATCGGCAACATCACAATGAAGGTATATATAAACCTGATTATACGTGCAATTATCTCAACCTTTGATGCATGTCTCAGGCATTTAATAACTTCATCATTTCTCTACATATATATAGGTGGCGTACGGAATGGCTTTAGCACATCTCCCAGGATGTACAAGCCACGGCATGGAGATTCCAGCTGGCTATGCCTCAGTTGGTTTGGAGGAGATTGCTGACCCAATGTTTAACAACATAGAGCTAGACATCCAAGGAGGTGACGGAGAAAGGACACTTCGTGATGCGCTTCACAGTATCATATTGTGGCCCAAACGTTACATCATAATACCTAACATGCCGCCACCGATCCCTCCGAGTGTTGCCGAGCAGCAGCCACTATCTCCCGGGCTGTCAACGATCCCTCCGAGTGTTGCCGAGCAACAGGCACCATCTCCCGAGCCGTCAACGATCCCTCCGAGTGTTGCCGAGCAGCAGGCACCAAATGATTGGAGCTCACCGTCTCCACAACGAGGGAATTCTCCTGCTGCGAGCGATGACGATCATCAGCAATCACCACCGAAGCATCAATCACCACCAAAGCAGCCTTCACCAAAGCCTGCCAAGAGGCGGTCCCGATCAAAATCTACCGCGTCTATGCCCGTGCCAAATCCGGATCCCCCGAAGAAGAAAGGGTAAAAGCTGCATGTTAAAAGGAAGCTGCCATATGACATGACAGCATCAGAAAATGAGGCGGAGTGTGATAAGCAACTCAAGGCGTGGATTGAAGGGAATAAAGAGGCTGCTAAACAAAAACGGCTCGATGAAATGGAAGCAGAAAAGAATAAAGATCGTCCGCAGAAACTCAAAGCTTTCATAGAGAAGAAGGAAGCAGAAAAGAGACAAGAAATTATAAAGCCCCTACTAAGTGATTATGACCGGTCGCTGCTCAAGTCCATGAAGAAGAAGAGACAAGGAGGGTCACCAAATAGTTACATCGACCAAGTACCAGGGTCGACGATGCCACAGGATTATAGGAAGAAGAAGAAGGCAACACAAGCGTCGACGTCGACGAAAGAGCCTTCAACAAAGAAGGCAACACAAACGTCGACGTCGGCGAAAGAGCCTTCAATGAAGAAGGCAACACAAACGTCGACGTCAGCGAAAGAGCCTTCAACGAAGAAGGTAACAGAAGCGTCGACGTCGAGAGTACAGACTTACGTCACCTCCGGCCTCACTGCAACTGAACGAGCTCTTGCAGTTATGGACGCAGAACAACTAGCGGCCGTCATTGCAATGCAAGAAGCAACAGGGATGCCACTAGAATATGTTCTCGGCCACGAATCGTACCTAGATGGCGCTACGAGCATGAGAAATCTTTTGTCAGGCCTGAGTTGGTGAAGAAACTCCCTACTCAGATGCGCAGATTGCATGACTTCTACATGAAGACGTCTAAGGCGGGCCTGGAGATGATTGGCATGCTTGTTAAACCGGGAGATTTTGCTGGTGAAGGCGAGAAGTTGTCCTGGCTGCGATTCAAAGATATTTATGAAATTTACCATCTTGACTCCTTGAATACCGATCTTGTCATGGCCTGGTGCCTGTAAGTGACGGTGCAATACATACCCTAATTAACAAATTTATGCATACTCTAATTATTAACTTTTTCTTTCATTTTTTGTAGCTTGGAAATGCATAACATGGGGAAGAATGGTTACCAACGAATAGGTTTCATGGACCCATCTTTAGTTAATCAAGATCAAGTAAAGAAGCAACCAGAAACAACATTCAAAACAATCGTAAGGACCTTGTGTGAATTGCATTACAAGGATTTGATACTTCTACCTTACAACTTCGAGTAAGTGTGATTACCATCTTAATTGCTAAGGGTTCGCATTTCTAATTATCTTAGTTAACATTATTTAGTTCTAATCTTTTGAGCTACTATGTATATACAGTTTCCACTGGATTCTTCTCATAATTGATGTCAACAGAAGCAACATCCTTGTCTTTGATTCGTTGAGAAGAAATCCGGACAAATACTTGGACCTTCAAGATATGTTTCAAGAGTAATAATTCTATCCATACGTTCCCTTTTATGCAATAGTGTGCTTTTACTAACACTATCTAGCTCTAACTTTCATTATTTTCTGCCAGAGCTTGGGAAAAATTCAAGGCTGTCAACCCTGGACAATGGAAACCTAGAATAAACTTCACTACAAATTTTCCGGTACGTAAACCAAATAACAACTTCAGATTGGGCAAATTAAAAATGCATAACACTAATTTTTCATAATTATCTTCTTCAATTTAGTGTATGAGACAGGAACCAGGGACACATTTATGTGCATACTATGTGTGTGAGTTCATCCACAATTTCTGCGAGGCAGACCCGTCAGATTATACTGTAAGTATTATTTTAAATCAATTAATAATACTTTTTTTTCTAACCGCTTATATATTTAATTCTTGTTTGTAATATATTAAATTATTTGCACGTTGCAGAACAATATGATTAGGGACGCAATCATTGAGAAGGACCGACTTTTGGCGATTCAAGAAGGTCTCTGCGGATTCATAATGGACCAGGTGATTAATCCACAAGGCAGAAATCACTATGACGGTCATCGAATTGAAAAATTTTAATTAGCACCTCCGGTGGAACTTTAGACTAGAATTAGTATGAAACAATATTTTGATGTATATATATATATACTACTTTCAGAAAATTGGGTCAGATTCTAAAGTTAAGGTCTTATAGTTTGTGTTCGTTGGTGTTACAGTTAGAAAGTAGTATGTTCTGCATTAGAAACTTTATGGAAGAATATTGGTAATTTTAGTTTAATTTATCTGTATTTTTCTAAGATTAATAGAGCTTCCTTTATGGGAAAAAATGGTGTCTTGTTTAATGCTCCGCAGCTGATCATGCATATTATATTGCTAATATTATCTGAACTTGTTGAACTACAGTGTCTCATCTCTTTTTCTGTAGCTTCATGTACTTCTCTACAACACCAATGATATCACCCTGTAAACTTTATGTATTTATATGAATGGTAAGTCTCTATTTGATTGTGATATCTTCCTGACACACGTGAAGATGATGATGGTTTTGAGCTCTTGCCACAAGATTTGGAGTTGATCTTTCAGCACTAAAACTTGACATTCCATTACTTACTTCAGTGATCCATCACCAATTCACAAACATCAAATATGGCTCAAGGCAAAGGTTCTTAAGATCTTAAGGTGTTGTTGGCTATTTGGTTTGATTGATGGGGCCTAAGCATGATGACGGGCTCAGCAGCGAATGTTGTAGTCAAGGGTTGTTGTGCTTCAATTAGGCTCCAGCTAGGTAACAGCAGCTATTATTGCTGGCAGCGAAATCATAGTTGTAACATCAAACTATCCTAGCAGATTCTCTCCCTGTTAGCATCTATCGCCGGTTACAGTGCCGAGGAACTTTGAGGGTTACCAACTATTTGAGGAGGACCTTTCCTCATCCCAAATGGTGTTGTTTCGCCGACCTCGTCCGAGAATAGAAGAAGGTGTTTAGACGGTGAAATGTGGTGGGATGAATATTAGAAATTTGGTGGCGGTGTTTAGTTTTCAAAAAATGGTGGGGATGTGATGAGAGAATAGTGTATTGGGCCGCGTGCACTGAGAGGGGATTTGATGTGTGAAACGATGGTGAATAGTGAAAATTTAGAGTGTGGAGATTTAGTTTGGAAAAATGATGATGTGATGGGTGAATAGTGGATTTAGTATATTGAAGTTCTAAGGTACGCTTGTCTGCTTTTGAAAATATTGAAGTTCTTAAGATAGGCATGTGAAAATATTGATGTAGTAGTGCTCGTCTCCTCGACGTGAATGCCGATCTAACTGCAACGTACCAAGAATTCAACATGGATCAAGATGCTCGCTGCCGTCCGCCTGCCACTCGAGGTACGCTGCGCTGAGGCACGAGGCTTGCTGGCCATGGAGTGCAGGCTAAACTGTGGAGCGGCATGTGCAAGACTTAGTGAGTGGAGAACGAAAGAAGGCTAAACTGCCAAGGATGTCTTTACTCATTACGTAGACTGGAGAGGTAGACCTATATTGAAATCGACTCGGCAGTGTGTAGACTGGAGAGGTAGACCGGACCAGACCACACAGCAGCAATGATGGTGGCGAGGACCATGGATGGTGGAAGAGGTTTTTTACGGTACACAATACCACCCAATGATAGTACGGTAGTATTATCGGGGTTTTTTAATTTTTTATTATGGGTAAAATGATAATTTGCTCAAGGTTCCCCGCTGCCAAGGTTACATAAAAAGACCTAATTTCATATACTATAACAATATTATTTTGTATATTTCCGATAATACCCATATACTACACATACCACCTATGAATACCACCATACCACACTAAAAAAATCGGTGGTACAGAATTAATCTCAACCATCGGATACTTACATATAGGTCCTTTTTTATTACATACGAGTCATTTTCAACTGGTGGTACAGGGTGGTATTGTGTTCCATAAAAAACCTCATGGTGGAAACCCTGAAGATGTCGAGTGCCACGAGCACTCGGCGAAGGTCTAAAAACACTCGGTGAAGTGTTCGTCGAGTGTTACATTCGGCGTCATGCACTCGGGAAAGAAAGACTCGGTGAAGAAGGCTTTGCCGAGTGTCAACCGTTGAGGCAGTGCTGCATCTGACACTAGGCGAATATTTTCAAAAAAATAAAAAAAAAAGCACCGACACCCATCAGCCCCGGTCACGTCACTGTCATCACCACCACACTCTCTCACTGCGCCACCGCGCAGGCCGGCCGCCGCTGGTGGTTGAGGCGCAGACGTGCTACCAGTGGAGGGAGGGGAGGAGCCAGCCGCTGGAGGGAGCCACACAACGCCGGAGGGAGGGGAAGAGAGGGCTGACCGGAGCTCGATGTCGCCATAGAATGAGGAGAGGCCGCCGCCGCTTGAGGAAAGAGGCTGCCGTTGTAGGAGGGGAGCCCGCGATGCCGTCTCACTGCAGGCCGCGCGCCCGCCGGATCTTGCAGCCCCACCACCGGATCTCGCGGCCGTCGCTAGGTACCAAGCAGATCTGCCACCCACATCCGCCGTCACCATCACGAGAGAGAGAGAGAGAGAGAGGGAGGGTACCTGGATGCCGTCGGATCTCCCGTTGCCGGGTCCCTCGGGCCACCACGCCTCACCCCGCGCGCCACTCCTCACCCATGAGGGGAGGGGCGAGCAGAGGGGGGAGGTGAGGGGCTGCGAAGGAGCTCGAGGGCCGGGAGGGAGAGAGTCATGTGCGCGTGTGACAAGGGGAAACGGGGAGGCGCAAGAGGGAGGGTGGCAAGTGCGGCATTGAGCGTGGCAACGCACTATCGGACGGAGAGGGGAGGGAGGTAGAGGCATAGGTGTATAAGGGTCGGGGTGGGTGGGTGGGAACAGAGACCTGGGGTTATCAATGCAGGCGTGAGTGTAGGGGCGAGGTGGATTGGTGATGTCGCAAGTTCGTTGAGTGTCAAAGGAAACACTCGATAAAGATTTTTTTTTTGCCGAGTGTCGACACTCGGCGCACGATTTTTTTTCTTTTTTAAGTTTCTTATTCTTCTCCATCTTTTCCACAACATAAATTGAAATTAATATTAACTAATTCAACAATACCTTGTCAAATTCACTCAATAACATGTATTTAATTTTTCTACTTATATAATTCAATTTATATCAATAAAAATTCTATAATGACACTTAATACATTAAAATTATCAAACAATTCAGAAAAGTTAACAAAATTTCACATGAAGCATTCTATGTTGTTTATTCTCTATACAAAAAGTTTTGTTGTTGAATCACAATTCAAACATCAATTTAACTTCAAATTTTAGCAAATCCTTCTACTCAACGCTTGATCTTCTTCTTAGATGATTCAGTTTGTAAACATTGTACGTGACAGAATGTGTGAAACCTTCCCAATTTTTTAGCACAACCTCCATGTAAGGTACCATCACACCATGAGAAATATCATGATTTTTAGACTTCATTTGATTTTTTAGAATTTGAAAACCATTCGGCCACACATTCATGATAGTGTTTCCTTAACAAGATGTTCAAATTTTCTTTTCATTTCACGGCTAAGGCCTCAAACAAAGCTAAATAATATGAATATCATTTGTCTACTCATTTTTTATATTATTTAAATCACTTGTAGTTCAAATTTGACTTCATTTAAAAAATTGCTTGAAATGCAACTAATTAACTAAATATAGCATACAAATACAAAAATTTATCAAATTATAACATTGAGTACCACATATTGTACGTGGAGAGTAGACAAAGTTTGAGAGGTAGGAAAGAAAACGAAAAATATTTATTTGCCGAGTGCCAAAATAAAACACTAGGCAAAACCTTGTTCTTTGCCGAGTGCCGAGTGTTTTTCAAGAAACACACGGCAAAAAGGTTGTTTGCGAGTGCCCGAGAGATGACACTGGGCAAAGTCTTCAACACTCGGCGTTTATGGGGTTTCCCGTAGTGATGGGGGATCAACGTTTTTTTTTTAAATTAAAGGATCAATGGGTCAACTCTTATTAAGATTTGATGACAAGTGTTACATGCTTGTATACTCTAACCATTGAGTACTCGTACAATAAATATATTATAAACTCGTATCATTTGCTCCAGTATCAAGTTGTACTACAACAGGTGTGCGAAGTAAATGTGATTGCAACTTTTATATATTACTAGCAAAATGTTCATACGTTGCTATAGTTAAGATAAATTGTGTTTTTTAGCTCATGGTATTCTTTTATTTGTATTGCTAAATTTTTATTGCACTTATTGGATGTCTACACATTTACTAGAAAATCAAAGTAATTTTGACTTAATTACTTCTCTCGATCCAATACTCATTAAACTTATACCTTTTTTATTTGAACTAGAGAGTTGCTAGAGAAAAAAATGATATGTAACCATGTTGTGTCGATCATACAAAGCGACCATACTTCCCATTATTATCTGAACATAGCGTACACTACTAGAGAATTGCACATATATCCCAGGCCCGATTTTTCATTTGTACTGGGTATTTTGCCCCCCCAGTACAAATAAGGACATTTGTACCGGTTGGAGGCTCCAACCGGTACAAATGTCCTCTCACAGAGGCTCGGCGGGGCCTGACACAACCCAACCAGTACAAATGCCACACATTTGTACCGGTTGGTGGCTCCGACCGGTACAAATGTGAGGACATCACATTTGTACCGGGCGAGGACACCAACCGGTACAAATGTATGCACATTTGTACCGGCCCGTGTCTTGGCCTGGTACAAATGTGCAACGGCTATAATACTTTCTTCTCCCCCCCCCGCCCGAGCCTCCTCCTCACTCTTCTTCCTCTCTCCAACTCGACCTCCCCCTCCCCAATGGTGCCCTAGGGAGCTTTTGCCCGATTTGCGACGATTTCTCCACGATTTCACTCATTGAAGTGGTGTAGAGGTTAGTTATTTAATCCCCCCTTGATATACGGTTGCCGTTTTCTGTTTTATGATTTTTACTTAAAGTATTCATGAAATGTTTTAATGAACTAAGAATGATGATTTTTTTATTTAAATCCATATTTGTCTATGTTCTAATAGAAAGAAGGTGTCATGATAGATGTATGAGATGTTGTATATGTAGATAGATTTTTTTTCAATTTATTTATTTATATTTTCATCATTAGAAAATTAGTTTACTCAATAGAAAATTGATTTTCCTCATTAGAAAATTAGTTCCTTATTGGAAAATGAGTTTACTCAGTAGAAATTTTATTTTCCTCATTAGAAAATTAGTTTCCTTATTAGAAAATTAGTTTGCATCATTAGAAAATTGATATAATTTTGCCGAATTATATAATGTGCATTTTACATGAGCACTTGTTGCAAGATAATGATATATTTTTTCTGGTTTCCTTTTGTAGATGGATCGACAATGGATGTACTCGGACAAGAGGATCTCGTCGGATTACATTAAGGGACTGAGTGGATTTATACAAGTGGCTGAATCCAATAAGCCCTCGTCTAATAAGCCCTCGTCTGGTTTCATTATGTGTCCGTGCAAAAAATGCAAAAATGAAAAGGATTACTCATCAATAAAGAGTCTTCACGATCACCTATTCAAATGGGGATTCATGCCAAACTATTTTATATGGACAAAGCATGGCGAAAGAGGGGTTATAATGGAAGATGAATAAGAAGAAGATGACACTATTCCTGACTGGTCTCAAGGTGGTGCCTTTGCAGATGAACCAATGGGAGAGGATTATGAAGAAATGGGAGAGAATCAAGGACCAGATGACGCTCTCGGTGAGGTGTTGCGAGAGGCAAAGGAAAATTGCGGGGAAAAGGTGAAAGAGTCAAAGAAATTTGAACGTATGTTAGAAGATCACAAGAAACCGTTGTACCCAGATTGCAAAGAGGGGCACAAGAAGTTGGGTAGCACATTGGAAATGCTGCAATGGAAGGCTAGTAACGGGATTTGTGACACGGCTTTTGATGAGTTATTGTTGATTGTGAAGGACATGCTTCCCGAGGGGAACGAATTGCCGGCATCAACGTACGAAGCTAAAAGGGTTGTTTGTCCTCTGGGCTTGGAGGTAGGAAAGATACATACATGCCCTAATGACTGTATCCTGTACCGAGGTAAAGAATACGAGAAATTAGAGGCATGTCCCGTGTGCGAAGCACAACGTTATAAGATCTCATGAGATGATCCTTGTGATGTTGAGGGGGTGAAGAAGAAGAAGAAGAAGAAGAAGAAGAAGAAGAAGAAGAAGATTCTTGCGAAGGTGGTGTGGTATTTTCCAGTGATACCACGACTGAAGCATCTATTCAGGTGCAAGGCCAATGCAAAGATGATGCGTTGGCACAAAGAGCGTGTACCAGATGACAAGATTAGGCACCCCGCTGATGGGTCGCAGTGGAGAACCATTGATAGAGAATTTCCTGAGTTCGCAAATGAAGCAAGGAACATTCGGTTTTGTTTAAGTACGGATGGATTCAATCCATTCGGTGAATTTAGTAGTGGTCATAGCACTTGGCCTGTTACCTTATGTATGTTCAACCTTCCTCCCTGGATGTGCATGAAGCGGAAGTTCATCATGATGCCAATTATCATCCAATGCCCAAAGCAGCCAGGCAATGACATCGATGTGTACCTAAGATCGTTGATTGATGAGCTTAAAACGTTATGGGCGAAAGAAGGTGTACCTGTGTGGGATGAGGAGGAGAAAAAGACGTTTGATCTACGAGCATTGGTGTTCGTAACCATCAACGATTGGCCGGCACTTGGTAACCTATCAGGACAAACAACCAAGAGATTCTGAGCATGCACACACTGTTTAGATGATACTTGCAGCATGTATCTAAAACACGGTAAAAAGGTTGTGTATTTGGGCCATCGTCGATTTCTTCCTCCTAAGCACCCGTTAAGAGAAGAAGAAATAAAGTATTTCGAAGGTGTTGGAGAAAAACGTAAGAAGCCCTTGCACCGTGATGGTAAACTTGTATTTTCTATAGTCAAAGATTTGAAGGTAGTGTATGGGAAGGGTTCTGGTAGCCAATATATTCCGAAAGACAAGGATGGACATGCAACTATGTGGAAGAAGAAGTCATATTTTGGGAACTACCTTATTGGGAAATCCTTGAGGTTCGCAACGCAATTGATGTGATGCATGTCATGAAGAACTTTGTTTTAACTTGGTTGGCCACCTAGGTGTATACGGAAAGTCAAAAGATACAATTGAATCACGTCGGGATCTTAAATTGATGAAACAACGAGATGGTCTGCATACGGAACAGAGAGGTAAAGGAAATAATTACTTGGCCCCTGCTAGTTACACCCTCAGCAAGGAAGAGAAGAAGAAGATGTTTGATTGCTTGAATAGCATCAAGGTCCCGACGGGATACTCCTCAAATATACAGCGGCTAATAAATTACAAAGAGAAAAAATTCAGAAATTGAAGGCTCATGACCGCCACGTGTTGATGACACAATTGCTACCTGTTGCACTAAGGGGTATTCTACCAGAGAATGTTAGATTGGCAATTGTCAAGGTATGTGCATTCCTCAACCAGATCTCTCAGAAGGCAATCCATCCAGACAAGCTAGTGCAGATGCAGAAAGATATCGTGCAATGCCTCGTCAGCTTTGAGATGATCTTTCCACCCTCTTTCTTTACCATCATGACCCACCTTCTTGTCCATCTTGTTGAAGAGATTTTGATCCTAGGGCCTGTGTATTTACACCATGTTCCCTTTTGAGCGGTTGATGTCTGGTTTTAAGAACTATGTCCATAATCGTTCCTGTCCTGAAGGAAGCATTGCAAAGGGATATGCTACAGAGGAGGTTATTGAGTTTTGTGTCGACTTTATTGATGAGCTTGCTCCGATTGGACTCCCTGTATCACGCCATGAGGGGAGACTAAGGGGAAAGAGCACACTAGGGAAGAAAACTCAGATGGATATGGATGAAATGTTATATCGTAAAGCACATGCCACTGTCCTACAACAATCATCCCTAGCGGCTCCATACAGGGAGGAGCACAAGTCCATTGTACGGGCCTCAAACAAAGGGAAGACAAAGGCCTGGATTACTTGTCATCACGTTGATAACTTCGGAACTTGGTTGCGGAAAAAGATGATCGGTGATAAAACTATTGAAGAGCAACTACAATGGTTGGTTAGAGGTCCATCTATCACAGTGCTTACATTCCAAGGCTATGAGATAAATGGTTACACATTGTACACTAAAGCCCAAGATGAAAAGAGCACAAACTAAAACAGCAGTGTCCGTATAGATGCAATAATAGACGGTAATGGAGAACTAAAAACATATTATGCTGTCATTCAAGAGATATGGAGACTTGACTATGGACCTCTAAAAATCCCCCTTTTTAAGTGTCAGTGGGTAAAAAATACTGCAGGAGGTGTCGTGATAGACAAATATTGGATGACAATAGTGGATCTCAACAAGATTGGATACAAAGACGAACCATTCGTGCTAGCCAATGATGTGACTCAAGTTTTCTACGTGAAAGACATGTCAAGCATACCGCAAACAAAGAAGGCTGATGATAAGAAGATTACTGATAATGAGCCAAAGCGTCACATAGTTCTACCGGGAAAAAGAAAAATAGTTGGAGTTGAGGACAAGACTGACATTTCAGAAGATTATGATCAGTTCGATGATATTCCTCCATTTTCAGTGAACGTTGACCCAAGCATCCAGTTAGCCAAAGAGGACACTCCATACTTACGTCGCGATCACAACCAAGGGGCATTTGTGAAGAGGAAGATTGTTAACGTTCCCTTAGACAATGCAGATGTATAATAAGTTTCATCCCTTTGTGATCATGTAACCAAGGAACTATTTTCAGTAGTCAATCATTTTATCTGGCCCCAATCCTCCCATTAAATAGTAACCATATCAATTTTTGTAGCTTCATTAAATATATATAATAAATAAACTACTCAATTAAAATGATTTTTTGTAACTATATATCTTAATAAAAATAGTAACCATATCAATTTTTGTAACTTCAATAAATATAAAATAATAATTTTACGTACAAATATACACGAGCAAGACCAAATCATGATTACCATATTAATAACACTAGATGTTCTACTTAAGAAGGATTTATTTGTAATTGTTGCAGTGAAGGAAAAAATAATGCCCATTAGAAGATATTACTTGATGATGATAATAAAGTTATCATTTTGATTGTGAAATGTATTTTTTGCATAGTATATATGAAAAGTAAGAATACTAAGATTTTTTCTGCTATTTTTTGCGTTGTATAAAATTTATAATAAATAAACTAGAAATTTAGGATATTTAAAGTAAATTAAAAGGGAAAACAATGAAAAGCACATTTGTACCGGGCCTCCTCTTGCCCGGTACAAATGTGCTTTTCGTTATGGCACGAAACAAAAAGCACATTTGTACCGGGGCCAGAGGAGGCCCAGTACAAATGTGAGCATTTGTACCGGGGCAAGAGGTGCCCCGGTACAAATGTGTACCGGACCTCCTTTCGCACCGGTACAAATGTGGGGTGCTATATATGCCCCTTCTCCTTCTTCCCCTTGCCAGCTTCTTCCCCTTCTTCTCCAGAGCGCGCCCACGTACGCCGCGCCTCCGCCGCCAGCCCCGCCGTCGCCCCCGGATCCGCCGTCCCCGTCCCCGCCGTCGCCGGTCGCGCCTCCGCCGCCCTCCGGATCCGCGCGCACCATCCGCCCTGGTCCTCCGCGTGTGCCGTCCGCCCCGGCCCCGGCCCCGCCGTCCGCCCCGGCCCCGGCCACCGTCTCCTCCGCCGTCCGCCGCGGCCGCCGCCCCCCATTGTCTCCGCCGTGCCGTCCGCCCCCGGATGTGCGCGCCCCCTGTCGTCTCCGCCCGTCGCTGCCCCCGCGCGTGCGTTGCCGTCGACGCCGCGCCCTCCCGGCCGCGCCCCGGATCCGCCCCCGCCGCCGTCTCCGCTGCGCCGTCCCCTCCCCCCCGTGCTGCATCCACGCCAGCGGTATGGCCGGCCGCCGCGCCGCCTGCATTTGGGGGCTGACGTCAGCCCGATGGTGGCTGACGTCAGCCCCCTTTATAAATTATTTGTATTTATTAATATAAAACTTGGTTTAGATTTTGTTATAGATTTTAATTTATAATTAGATTCTATTTAGAATTTAAATTTAGATGTAAATGTTATTTGTAGAATTAAATTTAAATTTACATTAAATTTAGATTAAGATGTAAATGTATTTGTAGAATTAAATTTAAATTTAGATTAAGATGTAAATGTTATTTGTAGAATCAAATTTAAATTTAGTTTCACTCGACTCGACACGTTAGTCTCCGGTTGATATGTTTTTTACTTGCTCGACACGACCTTGACACGACACGTTCGATTCGCACGACACGACACTACCGAATCGCCCGACATGCTCGACACGCTCGACACGACACTACACGTATGGACACTCCCGACTCACCCGACACGCTCGACATGCTAGAAAATTAGTTTCTTCATTAGAAAATTAGTTTCTTCATTTGCAAATTAGTTACTTCATTACAAAATTAGTTTCTTCATTAGAAAATTAGTTACTTCATTAGAAAATTAGTTTCTTCATTAGAAATTTAGTTACTTCATTAGAAAATAATGGTTATTTATTCTTGTTATTTAGTGACAATGGATTCAATAGCGGAGCAGCAACGCGAAGAGGCATTGTTAATGGACATAATTGCTAACAATCATGGTTCGAACAATCCAGTTAATGAACAAGATCAGCGCGAAGCTGATAGCTACCTGAACATGTCTGGTGATGGCATCGATTCGGAAGAGCAACCAGTTGCCGAGACAAGAAACGATGGGCAACCATCAGAGGTATACTTAGTACAAACTAGTACCACGTTCCGCTTTAAGTTTAATTACTATATATATGTTAGTGGAGCAATCAGTTATTAGTCCTTAATTTTCCAGGAACCGCCATCGAGCAGCAAAAAGGCTCGTGGGATACGCAATCCGAATAAGAAGCTAGAGGGTCGTGTCACCATCACAGAAGTTTCTGACGAAGGCATGTCATTAGCTCCACATGACAATGTCGTCAAGTTGACCAACCACATTGGGGCTATTGTCAGGGATCACATCCCAATAAGCTCTCGATGTTGGAAAGGATCTGAAGCTGCAGCTGAAGTTCAAAATGAAGATGAAGAGGCAGAAGAAAATGCACAACAATATGTGGTCCCAGACACAGAGAAGAACATGATTTGGGCCGAGGTGCAATTACACTTCTCATTTCCAGAAGGTACAAATCTGGCAAATGTGCGGACTTGGGCGTTGCAGAAGGGTGCAATAGCCTTTCAGTCGTATAAGAAGCGGCTAAACAAAGACTACATCAAGAAGGTACTTGCACCCGATTTCACAAAGAAAGGACTTTCAAAGTTCCGAGATCACTGGGATTCATTTGTGCAGTACAAGCAATCGCAAGAAGCCGCCAAGATGATTGAAACCAACACCATCAATGCATCTAAAAAGAAAGAATTTCATAATCTTAGGTCCGGAGGTTACAAGGTGGCTATGCCCAAATGGGATAAGATGGAGCATGATTGTATTGCACGTGGACTCATACCGGCAACTATAGATTGGCCCGAATGAGCAAGGACTTATTTTCATGCATATGGTGGCACGATCAATCTTGAAGATGGAACATTAGTACCGGGCGACCAAATAAGAGAGATTGCGGCAAGACTTGTTGAATTGATCCGCATGACTGGTGAAGGAACATTTGTGCCTGATCGAGAGAGACGAACCTAGTGCTGCAATAGGCACTAAAGAACACGGTGGGCGTTGCCGAGGCAAAGGTGCAGTTCCATGGAAACTCGCATGGCGTGACCAAATTGACTCCTATAAAAGTCACAAAAGGTCTAAGGACCAACAACAACGGCAACTAAGAGAGTTGCAAGATCACGTAATCAGAACCGAGGCAAGAATGGATCAAATCATTGACGAGCGTGTGGCTCTTGCTCTTAGCAAACAATCAGGAAGGTCCTACTGATGAAATGAGCCCATCTGCTAAGGGGAAAAGCAGCATCGCTTCAACAGAACATGCACCAACAGCCACAGACAGCAATAGCACCAGCAGTTGAAGCAACAAACCCAGGCTCACCGGAAAATCGACCACACTGGCCCGTGGATGACATCACCGTGAGGTCAGCGTGTGAGCTTCTCGATGTTTGCAGAAACAAAAAGCTTGTGGTGGCTCATGGCGTCGCTGAGAAAACTGTAGAAGGGGATATCCTCACGGGCCACCATCGTGGAATTGAATATTACGCCAAAGTTTTTGTGGACCGAGTGGTCGATGGTTGGGCTGACCTGGAGCTGGAGGTACCGGGGCCTAATGAGGAAGAGGTTCTTCAAGATGCTGTGCATACTTGGATTTTTTTGGCCCAAAGCTCACATAAGGATTACGCAACAACCACCTTCTCCTCCAGCTAACGATCAACTACCGCACTCACCAGCCGCCATGCCTGAACACGACGATCAACTACCACATTCACCAGCTGCAAGGGCAGAGCGCAGCATGAGTCTTGTAGTTGACAGGGATCCAAGCGAGAGTCCACCTCCTTCTCCACCTCCAGCACATGTTAAGGGCAAGGGCAAGCGACAAGCTCCTCCTCCTCCGCCTCCAAACAAGGAGAAGAAACCCAAGCAGAAGAAGCCTCCACCAAAACTTGCTTATCACAAGACAGAGGAGGAACTTGATGAGGCAGTTGAGGAAGAATTGAATAGACAAATGTTCAAAGCTCCCAGGCCTCCAGTTGATAAACCAATTGACCAGGTCAAATTTCATCATTTCATGGAAAAAATGGAGGAGGAAAGAAGAAAAGCCCCAGATGATCTTCCCAATCCATTGAGTGACTACGACCGGCAAGTATTAAAGACTCAACGCTTGAAGAAGAAAACTGCATCTAAAGTTCCTCAACTTGGGACCCAGTCAAAGCCATCTATCCCCAACCTCAAGGTGCTTTCAACATTTGACCAGCAAGTGTCTGAATTTAACAAAGACACAGGTCTGACTGCAACTCAACTTCGTGGGGAGGATGCAATCCCAACTCATGAAGGGACATACAGGGCAACTAGACCACTTACACCATATGAGCAACAATTGCTTGATTTTGCCAAATCATCGGGTCTGACTGCAGCACAACTTCTAGGGGAGGAGGAAATTGCAAAGCATAAAGGGGCAAATAGACCGGAGTATGTGCCTGGGCGTGAGCTTGTGTGGCCGCGATTGCTCCAGTATCTTCCAACGAGGATGTATGAATTGCACAAGTGGCAATGTCCCAAGCTGCCGCCGGGATGGAGATGCTCTATGTTCGCATTGAGGACCATCATTATTTCCGTGGGCAAGAGGTCTTCACTATTCCAATGGAGGAATTCAGGTTCCTATTCAATATGGATGCACTTGACGTCTCATTCGTCAGTTGCTGGACTCTGTAAGTGTTTATTCTACTATAAGTTAAAAATCAATGCTCTAGACACTTTATCCCATATCTAAACTTCTATATTTTTTGTGTCATACAGTTTTGAGATGCAATGTACCAGTAGGAAAGGAATCATGAGTGTGGGCTACATGGATCCTTTGATGATAACTGAGACCACTCTCAAACTTAATGAGACGGAAACACTTAATCACATCATCAACTATCTAGACAAACACCATGATAAGGCTTGCATAGAGCTGCCATACAACTTCGGGTGAGCAACGTGTATCTCATCTCCTTATCTTTTTCAAAAATTACATTGCATATTTTAAGAAACTAATACTTCTCTGCATCTATGGACAGCTTCCACTGGATTCTCTTTAGTTTTTGTATGACGCGAAGCAAGGTCTTTGTCTTCGACTCTTTGTACAAGACTACAGATAAAAGGAGATATCAAGATGTCGTAGAGTTGATTAAAACTGCATGGACTTGTCTTTGTGATAAGTACCCCAGAAAGTTCCCTAAAAACCTTTATGTTCACTATGATTGGCCAGTATGTGTCTTTGCTTATTCTTCAATTCTTACATTACAATAAAAAATTATTTCATGACTTGGTTTTCCCATATGTGCAGGTCATGATGCAGCCTTCTGGCACCAATCTATGTGGATATTATGTGTGCGAGTTCATGCACCATCTTACAGCTTGCGCTGATGGTGGCAAATTCGAAGAGAAGGTGCGTGCACACACAATTACGACTACACATGTAGTTCTTATTAATTGTTCATATTCTCCGATCCGGTTCTTATTTTTTTGTTCATATTCTTTGGTAGATTTCCAGCATCAAGGAAACATTCCTCGAGACAAAACAAATCCGATTGATACAAGAACAATTATGTGGATTTATTCTAGACGAGGTTATTAGTCCAGGGGGAGAGTTTTATGCTAGTTTATCCTCCGTTGTTAGTATACCAGCGACGACCGGGGAAGGGACAAGTCAGCACATGAAGGAAGCATCTGGAAGCAAAGACAAAGGTCAAGCATCTGCAAGCAAAGACAAAGGCCAAGCATCTAGAAGCAAAAATTAAACTCTGCTAACATTTCATCCAATGTATATTATAAATCTAAATTTCAGTGCGCACAAAATGCTAATGTATAATATTATTTCCAAAGTTCTTCAATTTCAGGATTTGAGATGATATATTCTACATGCATTCGTATATATTTATTTGTATAATATTAGAGATAATATTATACAAATAAATATATACGAATGTATGTAGAATATTATCTCAAATATAACATTTTATATGCCACACGACTTCATATTACAGCGTATTACGATTAGTATTAGTACTTTAAGCAAATACGTTAGAGAAAAGAAAAACATAAAACAAAAAAAAGCATTTGTACCGGGTGGTGGCTCCGCCCGGTACAAATGCCCCCCTGCCACGTCGTCGGGTGGAGGGCACATTTGTACCGGGCCGGGGCTCCGCCCGGTACAAATGTGTGGCATTTGTACTGGGTATTTCCCCCGGTACAAATGCTCGACCACATTTGTACCGGATGGTTTGTACTAGTTCAATACCCGGTACAAATGAGGGTTTTGAACCGGTACAAAAGACCATTTTTCCAGTAGTGGTACAACGGATCACAATTAAGTGCCTCCAGTTATTTGCCCCTCATTTCAAATGTAAATTTGAAAATATGATAAATGAACTTACTCAACTGCCCAATCAAGACTTCTCACGGAGCCGTCTTTTCATTTGTACAATATAATAAAGAACATTGGGACCAAATCAATAGATTGTCCTTTCAGTTTGCTCGTCCAAACCCATTTTGTTGCAAGAAGCATGGGCGACGTCATGAGGTTCGACGTTTCAGCAAACCTGGACATGGCAGATGATCAAATGTTTCGCTCGAACTAGTAATTACATTTAGTTTGCATTTCCAAGTCTCACTGCCTGTGTACAGAAAATAGAAGACCTCGATCACTATCTGAAAATCTAATTTCTCTGCAAGATTATCCATATCTCAAAGCCGGGATCTCCTTTTTGCCCATTGCCTCTTTAGAGGACATGTTATCAGCCGACAGGAGTTCGTAAATAACGGTGATAATCAGCAATGAGTAACATTTCATGCATACCGACATTACCCTGGAACAGCGGGAAGAGATTATGCTGCAAAACGCAATAGATTACTTCCGCCATAAGCCGAAGCGATGGTTTGCCAAATTCTTAGAAGTCTAAACGTAGTACATGGCTTTGCACTTACGGTGTGTTTGGTTGAGCTGTGACTTTTGGAAAAGCAGCTGTGGGTCGTGACTTCGGGAAAAGTAGCTTTGAAAAAGCTGCTGTGGAATGGTTGGAAGCTTGTTTGGTTGAGTTGTTGTGACTTTTAAATGAGTTCCCTCACATGCAAGGAGGACCCACATGTCATACACACAGATTGGACTTCTTCCTTTTCTTCCTCTCGCCGTTGCAGGGGAGGGGCTCGCCGGACGCCGCCGGATCGCGCAGGGCTGCCCGCGCTGGCCATGAAGGGCCGCCGCCAGCTTTCGCGCCGGCCATGGCCATACTCCGTCGGCCGGGTCTCGCCCGCCTGGCCGCGGCGGCCGGGATCCCTCCTGTCCCAGGGGAGAGGATGGGGCTCGCCTCCATGGCCGCCGCCAGAGACAGGGGAGAGGAGGGGGGCCGTGCGCGCTCGCCTCCATGGCCGTCGCCAGAGACAAGGGAGAGGAGGGGGTTTGCCTCGATGGTCGCCACCGTATCCAGGGAGAGGATGGGCTCGCTCGCCTGCCCGCCGGAGCTAGGGGAGAAGAAGGGGTGCGCCTCCTCCATGGCCGCCACCGGAGCAAGGGGAGAGGAGGTGGTCACGCACAGTCGCCTCCATGGCCTCCTGCTTGCCGGAACCAGGTGAGAGGAGGGGGCTCGCTGGTCGTCCACCGCTGGAGCCCCTCACGTAGGAGAACGAAGGGGAACACAGGGGCCTGCGGTAGAGCTTCCTCCCGGCGACCCTGTCGCAGTGGAGATCGAGGCCGGACGGAGGCAGCCACGACGGAGGAGTTTTGGATGGAGTAACGAGCGGCGGCAGACGATAAGAAAAAATAGAAAATGAACCGGTACCTTGTGTAATAAGTGGCAGGTGGGTAATTTTGTGGCCCAAAAGCAGCTGAAAGCAAGGGTTCAAGGTTCTTTCAAATTTGTACTAGGCAAAAGCTGCTTTTGGATGTGGCTTTGGATGACAGTCAACCCCTTTGGTTGGACTGTTGGCTTTTGGCAAAAGCAAAAGCAGGTAAAATCCCAACCAAAGGCACCCTTATTCAGGTTGAGAAGCCATATGCATGGTCATGGAGATCAAGCATGAGAAGGTGGATCACTTCTGGAGAGCTAGGAAAAGAAAGCTATTTCCAAGGAGATGATGAGGAGCTCATTAGGGCCTCTCCAATGTTGTCAGAAAGCCGGTCCTATGAAGCTTTGGACCTGGTCCCAAACATTATATATAGCCTTGCTCCTATAGAGGACCGGGCTCCTAGCATAGGACCGAGCTCCATGAAATAAAAAAATTGATTTCTATCTCCCACACTCTACTCTCTCTCTCTTACTGTTGCATCTCCCACCGCAAAGAAGAAGCAGATGAATTCAATTTTTTATTTGGCAATAGATCCAACCTAATGATGACTATGGGTCTTTACATTGTGAGATTTTTAACAGCCTAGGGGTGCTGGTGTATAGGGACAGGGTCGGTCCCATACATTGCTCATGCCCTTAGGAGTTGGATACGTCAATCACTGGGTTGACCTATGGTATACACATGTGCCTGTCCAGTTGCAAAGGTCGCTCATGAACTGGATTCGGAAAGAAAAAGAAATTCTTGTAATAGCACCACCGTTACACCTTAAATTCTAAATCATTTTATTAAAGAAGAATGTAAAGGAAAACCCACAACAGCATTGGGATCTAGAAGTCCTATATGTTCCAAATTAGGAACCTATGAAACTGTAGCACATCACTTGTTCTTGGTTTCCATTTATGTGTCTTGTATGTATGATGTTTCTCACCAGCTGAGCATACTTTGGGGATTGCTCAATTACTAAAATGGAAATCAGAATGCAGTACATTTGTAAGCGTAGACTTAGAAGCAGTGAGGATTATCACTTCTTCTTACTTTCTATGTGAACTTCGAGTGTGTGGCTACTTAAGTACCACAAGCTATTATTCTGTATGTGACTATATTGCCAACATTCATAAAGAACTTTTCAGTAGTTGGGCTGCCCAAGTTACTGAATTGTCTGAATATGTTTCAGACCAAGAACATGTGTATGCTTCTGTACCGGAAGTTCAAAATCAACTTCTTAAAACATTTTTCGCTTCCTTTGTGTACTGAATGGATGGTTTCCATCAGGGGATTTCCCTAATTTGGTTTAAAAAATAGCCGGGGGTAGCTTTGACCACGCGTTGATAACTTACATACCTTGAGTGTCAGACAAGATGATTCAGCAAAATCAGTGGGAAATCACTGGGGATAAATCATCCAGTGCTCTATTTTCCTGTTTTGTCAAACCAACTTACTTTACTTGCAGAGGCCGGAAATATTTCCTTTTTCTAAAAAAAACTTGCTTTACTTGTGGTTGCGGGTAGAGGTTTCTGATTTTTGTTTGGGAGCAGAAGCGGAGCCTCATTTCTTCAATCCTTGCTCAAGTTCAGTGCTTCATTCATATTTCAACGGAACATGACAGCCAGCCAGTTAGATCCTTTATTAATAATAGATAAAGTTCTGACTTCAACCTCTTCGTAAAGGAGGTATCAGTCCACAATTATTACAAACCATGGCCGAAGCTATCAAACAGTTCATCACATACTTATCACATACAGCACATAAGAACAAGTTCCAACTTAACACAACACCATTCCTTTGTGATCCTTATTGCTTGCCCAACAAGGAGCCCAAGACCCCGGATAACAAATTTAGTAATTGGGATACCACCCCTGGACGGCGATGATATTTTCACGTGGCACGCCATGGCCTGTAAGGGCTCCCTTGACTCCCTGTAAAAAAGCAGAGGGCATCATCGCTATCATCATCGAATTGATTTTGCTCGAAGATCACCTATATATTTAGGACAAGTAGCACAATGCATGTACTTCCAAACACAATGAGGTGCACCTCATTTAGGAATCAGTAGAACAACTAATTAATACTACCAACAAATTCATCTAATTAGTCAGGTGCAATAAAGCTTTGTATAAAGAGACTTCATGAAATGAAGCGGGGGCAAACACCTAAAGATAAATCTTTAAACCGCATGAACAAACTTGCCTAAATGTAATTACTTCACATCACTATTCAGCATTGACTTCCGCAAAAAAAAACCAATCAGCTAGCATTGACAAAGGTTTCAATGCAACTTTATTCAACATTGGAATCGCAATTGTCATGCCTCTACCAGCGCCATGCACCCAAGTTAAATTCAATTGAAAACAAAACCCTAGCAGCGGGGTCTAACTCAATGATTTCTTGCCAGCTCAATGGTTTCAGAGTAGCTCTTGGCAGAAGTATAACCAACCGTGAGAGAAGTGTGTGGGGGCTTTTGACACCATGTACACCCTCTCTTTTTTAAATTAAAATGTATTCATGCATAATTTGATGCAGTAGTAGTGTGATTTTCATTCATAGGCTCAACATGCATAACGGCGAGGTTATGCAACAATAATGGATCTTAAAACAACAAATTTGTGCACCTGTTGCATTTCCATGGGTCCAGCTAATACGGCTACTGTAGAATTTGGATTTTTCATTATCTTCTCCGGGTCCCTCAAGAACGGGTACTGCAAAATTAATGTCATTAGAAGGATGAACCTGTAACAAGATAAAACAATTAATGGTGGATCATTTCCTGCACATTACCTGAACTGGTTCCGGTAAGATCGTTATTACATTAACTCCAGCTTCCTTCCACTCTTTTAATTCCTCCTGTCAGATAGAAAATTATATACATGCTTCGTTATGAGCTGAAGGCTTCTCTAGTGAATATATACATGATTTGCATTCATCACATAAGGGGAAATTCACCAACCTGGAGTGGCACAGATTCCTGATTTCTGGCACCATAATAAAGGGTCACATTATTTGTTACACCATCTTTGATAAGTGCACGAATAGGACTGCGTTAATTAAAAGCACAGAGGATTAAAATTTGGGCACCCAAAATCAGAGTTGCAAAAAATGAAGTTAATTAGCTACGTGTTTGGCAGAAAGAGAAGGGTGAATGGTGAGCAGAATATATACTAGCATGCAGCAGCAGAGGTCGAGATGGGGAGAGAGATCAATCATCCATGAGCTCACCTGATCCCCTCCGCGACGGCGAAGTAGAGCACGGTCTCCGCCTGTTTGATCAACTGGGTGGGTAACCCCGGCCCGGCGGCGGCCCCGAGCTCCACATGATCTCCTTTGCCGAGCTTGCACAGCAACTCCGCGGTGGTGCCCGGCACGGCCCTGACGAGCAACTCGAACTGATGCTGGCCTCCCGAGAGAGGCGCCGGCGCCGACGAGATCTCCAAGTAGGCCGGGCGTAGCCCCGACGAGGGGACAGAGGTTTGAACGTACTGCCCCGGGGTCGTGTACGACGTCGCGAGCTCCGGGGCGTCGGAGAGGTCGAGTGTAACCATGAAGATGGACTCGTCGGCGTTGGCGGGTCTGGCGGCGGAGACGGGGACAGTGTCCCTGTGGTCCCTTTGCACGGCGTAGGCCGTGGTCAGGCAGTGGCCGAGGCGGCGACTACCGCGGCTGAAGGGAACCGCACACGGAGCAGCGGGGGAGGGGTGGTGGAGGAGGCGCGGAGGCCTCGGGCGGAGCGCGGAAATGGCACCGGCTGCGGAGGACGACATGGCGACGTTTGCAGGTGGCAGTAGTGGCACCGGCTCAGGAAGCTTGGACGAGGAATTGCAGGAGAATGGATGGACTTGTAGTTGTAGGTAGCCCAGGCTGCCGCTTATATAGGCCACCGCGTTGTTTATAACAAGTACGGTAGGTTGTGAAGCAGACTACCATGTCATGTGTGAAGCTGTAGCATCAATTAGTTTGGTCTGCGCAGAGGCTGTTGAGACAGTGAGTGCAGAGCCGGGCGATGTTGATCGACTTCAGGTACATTCTGTTGAGGCAGTGAATGCAGAGGCGGGCGATGTTGATTGACTTCGGGTACATTCTGTTGAGGCAGTGAATGCAGATTGCAGAGTACAGCGATGTACAGCAAACGAAACAAACAAAGAGGGTGTTTGGATCACCTGACCAGAAGAAGTCAGACTAATTTTAGACATTTTATTGACTAAATTCCAAACATCAGAGACTAAAAGGTGACTAATATTAGTCTAATCTCCAGTCAGGGGCAACTAAGAGTAAAATGCAATAGCGGTACACGAACTTGGCACCGTGTGTCATTCAGGTCCCTGAACTTTGAAAATGCACATTGAAGTCCATAAACTTGCCGATTGGTTTACGTAAGGTCCAAATCACACTTACTTAGATTAAACATCCATGTGTCTGCTGACATGGTGCTAGCTGGACCCTCTCTTCCTCCCTCGTTTCGTCCTCTTCTTCCTTGGCTCTGTTACTCTGGAGCAGTAGTGCGGGCTCCCCATCGAGACGACCAGCGGCGGCGGCACCCTGCGGGACTGGATGGCGGCCGGTGGTGAGGACGACCTGCCGCAGCAAACGGCGGCAGCCCGGCATGAGAGGACGGCGTCGCTGGCCTCACTGCAACCAGCACGGGTGGACGGTGGCGGCGGTCGCGCCCTGGTGAGCGGATGGCACTGAGGCCGTGGACGGCACTAGCGGACAGGGCTCAGGCTCTGTCCAGTGGCAGCACCCATGCGCCGGTGGCCGATCATCTTAAATTGCTCCTAGCCGATCTGACGCAACAACAATGATTTTAATGTCGGGAGCTGGGATCAACATTTTTGGCTGAAACAAATGCATCTATCTCCCTGTTCTGAAGTTCTCTTTGTACCTGAGGCCTCTGTTCGATTCCATTCTCGAAGGAGTCGCCGACGACGCGCTTCATGGCTACATAGCACACCGCCGGTTGTCGGGCCGAAGCCGGAGACCACGTTCAGAACACCCTCGGGACAGCAGCCGTGCGGCGGCAGCCAGCCTGGGTTGCAGGCCGACGTGGGCCCACTGTCCCGTCGCCCAACATCTCCTCGTTTGCGGCCTGCAACTGAGCTGGCGCGGCGTGGTCGAGCTTGGCCTCCCCTGTCGGTGTCAGGATCGGCGGCGGCCTTGCCCGCCGCATACCACCCCTCTACACTGGTAGGCGTCGGGTGGGGTCGGCCGGCGTAGGGAGTCTCCTTGGCATGCGATGGTCCGTCCATCGCCACCCGTGCCGGCCTCGGTCTGCTCTCATTCACTCACGCAGGCGCAACGCTGGCCTCGCGTCCGCCTGCGTTGGTCGCAGCGGCGCCGTCCTCTCGTGCTGGGCCGCCGCCGTTCGCTTCAGCAGGGTAGCGTCCACGCCACCATCCGTCCATGACCGGCCGCCCTCCACCCCCGCGGAGCCGCCACCAATGCGGGGCCGACGATGCCGGCCGCCTCGAGGCAAGTTAGTGTTGTTCGTGCGGGGGAGAGAGCGAGGGAGGAAGAGGAAACAGGGGAGATGGCGAGAGGTCCCAGCTAGCACCATGTCAGGGACACGTGGGTGTTTAATCAAGTAAGTGTGATTTGGACCTTAAGTAAATCAATTAGCAAGTTTACGGACTTCAATGTGCATTTTCGAAGTTTAGGGACCTGAATGACACACAGCGGCAAGTTCGTGTACCGCTAGCGCATTTTACTCGGCAACTAAAGGTAACTGAAATGCCTCTCTATCCTCATTAGTTGCCGCGGGAGAGGAGAGAAAAGGGGTGGGAGAGAGAACAATTAATGCTAAAAACAATTAATATTGACTAATTTTAGTCACCCTCCAAACAGGGGGCTGACTAAAATCTTTTAGTCTGACAAAATTTTAATCAGGGACTAAAGCGTTTCAAACACCCTCAAAAGCCTAACCACTTGGGAACTCTCGTATCTCTCGATTGTCCCAACCGGCACTAATTATTCGGGACTAAACGTCCCAGCTACCTATATTAAATATTCCCAAAAGTTCCACCAATTACGTGTCATATCAATCTTCGAACACAAATTGAAACTAAAAAAACTATAAATCATAAATTAAGCATCAAAATTAAATTTTGATTGCACCATTGGAGTTCTGACAATAAAAACTTCAAAATAAGATCGCGTGACTATATTTTGACAAATTTTTTTATTTATATTTTTAATTAAGATTTATATTTTCTGAGTTGCAATAAATGTCAAACAAATTCTAAAAAACGTAGAACAAAAAAATATACATACGAACAAAACTATATGGCTAAGAAACAATTGTTCACCGGAGCCGAACAAAATATTCACTAGGGATGAACAAAATATTCACCAGGCCGAAGAAAAATTTGCTCGAGCCAAACAAATATTCACTGGACCTGAACAAATATATACACGTGGGCACGTGGTGAACAAATATTCACCAGGCCGAACAAAATATATGAGGCCGAATAATTATTTTTGTTCTAGCTAGAAAAGTATTTGTCCGAACAAAATATCGAGGCCGAACAAATACTAATTAATAGAACATGCAAAAAATATTTTTAAAAATATTTCATCAAAACATAGTCAAGTGGGGTTTTATTTTTAAGATTTCGGTACATGAAATCCATTCGTGAAATCGAATTTTAATTTTGGATGCACAGTTTAGAATTTATAACTTTTTTGTTTTGGAATAGGTTAGTTTGTAAGTGGTCATGGCTGGTGGGCTTGATCTCAGCCAGCTGCAGCCCCGCCTTGACAACGCGGTCTCGGAAGTTGTTCTCCATGATTACCTGGATGTTCCATGTATGGCTTCTTCGACTTATTCGGATCGCATGGCTACATTCTACAAGGTGCTTCGCGGGCGCACCGGTGCTCCACCGAACTGGGATGACTTTGCACCCAAGAAGGTGAGGATCTTCTTCTGGATGCTTCGACACAGCCATACCCGCACGTGGGGCACTCTTCACCGCCATGAGGCCATCAACGACCTCGATTGTCCGTTCTAACCCGGCGTGGAGGAGGACATTGACCACCTCTTCGCCACTTGCCCTTGTCAGATGTCGTTTTGGACGCGTCTCCTTCCTAGACGCACACGCCAATGTCAACCATGGAGGGCATAGAGTCGGTTGCCGGTTTGCTCTCTAGATGGCTGGTTGCGCTTGGGCACACTGCTGCCTTGGGTGCCCTTTGGGTCGTATGGAAACTGGGTCTGTCGAGCAAAAAGGCGGTTGGACAGTGAGCCGCTGGCTTCCTAGTGCCGATCCTTTGCAATGTTGTAGAAAGAGATTGATTCAACCGTGATGCAGGGTGAGGGAGAGAGAGGTTGGGGGTGGTGGAGAGTACCAGAGGAAGAAGACATGTGAGTCGAAGCACCGGTGTCGAAGTACCACTCGGCGGAGCTCATGTACTGGCGACGCCGGCGGACTACAGGGCTGTGTAGAGGGTGCTATTCTCCCAGGCGCCGGAGTTCGAATTTTCGAACGGCGGGGAGAGCTGAGGTAGGTGCTGGGCCATCATGGCCTGCTAGGCCTGGAAGGGTGCGCGCGGGCCCAGCACACCGGAGCCGGGGGCCTGATAGGCATCTGCCAGGCCTGGACCATGCCGGTCCATGGATTGATTGAGGACGGAGGTCCAGGCGGAGGAGGGTTGCTGGTGGGGAGCGCCGCCCGCGCCGCCTGCTCCGCCTGCGTCGCCGCACGGAGCAGAAGGAGCGCCGCCGGGTGAGTTATTGTTGTCCCCTTGCCGCACTTCTTGTTCTTGTTGTTGTTGCGTCTTGGAACCGTCATCGGCAGATCCGCCAGTGCCGGCATAGAGGGCGGTTCCGACCTCCATCTTGGTGTCGTGCTCCAGCTGCTATTCCTCAAGGAGCAGGTACGAGCGAGTGCTCATAAAGGTGTGCGGGGGAACTTGGCATTGATGATGGGCTTGAGGTAGCGGTACTTGGGGTTGAGTCCGCAGAGTAGATTGAGCACCTGGCTCGACTCGGTCACCGGCCGGCCGGCCGACGTCGCGGAGATTGTCAGCGAGCTGCTTGAGGCGGGAGTTATACAGAGTCATGGTGAGGTCGCCTTACTGGAGACTACAGAACTCGGCCTCGTAGTAGACGGCGCGCTGGACCTCGTTATCGCGGAAGACGCCTTCGACATCGCTCCAGACGGTGAAGGCAGGGCCGTGTGGTTTGTAGATGATGTCGAAGACGTCCTTGGCGATGGTGTTGTAGATCCAGTTGACCACGAAGTGATGGATCATGCGCCACTCGACGTTGCGTTGAGCCATGGGCGGCGCCGCCGTGACATGGTCAGCAATGCCAAACTTGTCGAGGACGGAGTCAAAGAAACACCGCCAATGGCTGTAGTTGGACGCGTCGAGGTCGAGGGTGACCGGCACGTGGTTGCGGATGTTGACGGTTTGGAGGAGGCAAAGGCAGGGGCGGGTGGGTCTTCGATGTCGCCGTCGCTCGAGGAGGTGTCGTAGTGGACATCGCCGTCGCTCGAGGAGGTGTGGTAGTGGACATGGTCAGAGGCCACGGCGAGAGCGGCGGCGCGGCGAAGTAGGGGATAGTAGAGGAGATGCGGAAGCAGAGGTGGTAGAGGAGATGCAGAAGCTTTGGATCGTGGTTAAGCTGATACCATGTAAAAAGAGATTGAGTCAATGGTACTTTGCATTGATCTCTTGAGTCAGTATATATACATGTACAGGGGATTTACAGAGTCCACAAGAGCCTAACTAAATCCTAATCTTGCGTAGGTTCGGCTGCGCCATGCGCGGCGCCCGGCGTCCGTGGCGCGAGTCTTCCGGATAGTATAGACGTCGTTCGCCAACAAATGTAATCGGCCCTGCTGCTTTCTTTGGGGCTCCCGATCCCTGTTTTTTTGTTGTTGTGTTTGCTGGTTGTTTGGTTTTTGTAACTCGTTCTTCAGTGCTTAATGAAAATTTGAGTTCAGGTGGGCCGCTGGCGTTGCTTCCTTAAAAAAAAAAGATAGGAACGGGTATATGTATCGATGGATAGCACAAATCACCTAAGAGAAAAATGCCATAACTTTTAACTTTGTACTCCAAATTTGATGATCTTGGACTCCACGGAAAGCTTGTTCAGAGGAGTATCCATTCCAACTGAAAACAAGCTCCAAAATCACTCAGTGGAAGGCTTCATATTTATAGCACTTCTTCAGAGGGTAATGTACTAATGTCTATTTTAGTATGTTGCTGCATGCCTCTCGGAGAGTTCGGACATTATTGGGATTGCAATTAAGTGTTTGCAATTGTTTGCCCCTTGTTTCAAGTGTGCAAAACACGAACTTACTGAACTACCTACCAAGATTTGTCATTGGTGTCACCACCTACACAAGAGTATAGACATAGTCAAGATAATCTTCAAACCCTTTGCCTCCAAGCATCATGATCGGCATGAGGTTCGATATATTATTAGCAGGCAGACACGGATGGATTATTAGATGTTTTGATCGAACCGGTACTTGAAGCGAACTTGCAGTGTCAGGTCTCATTGTCTTGGTACAACAAACAGAAGACCTTGCTGTCTGAAGACGTAATTTCACTGCCATGCTGCCTGCAAACAGAGGACTGAGGAGCAACACTGCTTACATACAGACATTCCTTTGGAACAACTGGAAGAAATCATGCTGTCAATTGTTCCAAACTCGCCGGCGTCAAGGCGAGGTCGCCGGAGCTGAGGAAGACGACGGCGACTCCCTGCAATCACACCACGCGAACATGGCAAGAGGCCAAGCTAGAATTGTGCAGCGCAAAAACTTAGCTGCTTTTCTGGACTCTATTGCATTATATACAGGGAGTACAAGGAGGTGGCCGAAGGCCACGACTCGCATGCCGCGGCGTGTCCGTGAAGAGCGGCGCCATCCCATCACTCGGAGCATGCCGCGAAGCTCAGGCTCCATGATCCGTTCCCGCGCGAACGCAGCACGCGTCAGAACACCTAGACACGTCCATTACTTGGACTCAAGGGAAATCACCAAACCGAAAATCCAAACTGAAATCAAATGGAAATTCAAATCCTAATCTAACAGGAACACGCCAGGGTTTAACTTCAACATTCTCCCCCTAAGCACCGGCGTCGTTCACTTCAACTTGGTCGCCGATCAGCTCGCGAAGCTCCTGGAACTTGGACTTCCCGAGCGCCTTCATCATGATGTCCGCGAGCTGCCCTTGGATGCTCACGAACGCTAGGCGCACCGCCCCGCCATCCACGCACTCACGAAGAAAATGAAATTTTGTATCAATGTGTTTTGAGCGGTCGTGGAGTACCGGATTTTTGTTGAGGGTGATCACGGACTGGTTGTCCAACTTCAGTTGTGGCGGGGGCACGCCGGCGCCCACCACGTCCTGCAGCAGCCGCCGGAGCCAGACGCCCTGGCACGCCGCCGCAGCTCTGGCGATGTACTCTGCTTCACACGACGACAAGGCCACCACGCGTTGCTTCTGGGATTGCCACGCCACAGGGTTGCCGCCGAGGAAGTAGAGGATGCCGCTTGTGCTCTTCCTGTCATCGATGTCGCCGGCCATGTCGTTGTCGCTGTAGCCGACAAGTTGGAGCTCGACGTCGCCTCTGGTGTATGCCAAGCAGTAGTCGATCGTACCTGCCACGTACCGGAGCAGATGCTTCATTGCCGCCATGTGCTCCTGTCTTAGGCCTTCCATGAACCTGCTCAGGTAGCCCACAGCGAACGCCATATCTGGCTGTGTGTTCATCAGGTACCGCAAGCTCCCAATCAAGCTGCGATACTCCGTCGCGTCAACCGCCGGCGAGGAGCTCTGCTTCGACAGCTTCAATCTTGTCTCCATCGGCATTGCGCACGGGTTGCAGGCATCCATGCCTGCCCTCTCTAGTATCTTCTTCGCGTCTGCGGCTTGTAGGAGCTTGATGTCGTGCTCCCCCTGCTTGACCTCGATCCCGAGGTAGTAGGACAGCACGCCGAGGTCACTCATGCGGAAGAGCGTCTTCATCTCCTCCTTGAACGCATTGATCACCTCGCTGGAGCCTCCTGTTATGAATAGTTTATTGACGTAGATCCCCACCACCAGCCGCTTGTCGCCGTCGCCACGTGTGTATAGCCCGTGCTCGCACTCGCTACGGGTGAAGTCGAGCGCGAGCAGGCTGCTGTCGAGCTTGGAGTTCAAGGCGCGCGGCGCCTGCTTGAGGCCGTAGAGCGCCTTGTGCGGCTTCAAGACCTTCCCTTCGTGCCCGGCGGCGATGAACTGGGGTGGCTGCTGCACATACACTTCCTCCACCAGGTCGCCGTTGAGGAATGCAGATTTCACATCCATGTGGTGCACTGACCATGACCGGTGGGCGGCCACGGCCAGGAGCACGCGCACGGACTCCATCCTAGTGACCGGTGCGAAGACCTCCTCATAGTCGATTCCATGGCGCTCAACGTACCCCTTCGCGATGAGCTGAGCCTTGTGCTTGGTGACGTTCCCGTGCTCGTCCTTCTTGATCTTGAATACCCACTTGAGGCCGATGGCGCGCTGCCCAGCCGGCAGATTCACCAGAGACCATGTGCAGTTGTGCTCGATCGATGCCATCTCCTCAATCATCGCGTCGCGCCACTCCTTGATGTGCTTGGCCTCCTCTGCTGTCACCGGCTTGTCCTCGATCGCCACCATGAGCCCTTCTCTTTCTCTCTGATCTGCATACATCGGAGGTAGGTTGCCCTGAGAATGTTGTCGAGGGCACCGAAGCAGAGAGGAGCATCGTCGTCGTGGTCGTCGTCCAGATCGAGCTCCCCCTGAGGCGGGGACGCGAACTGGATCGTGGCTGGTGAAGCTGGAGCCGACGTGCGAGGTCCTGTCTCGGGCGCTAGGGTTCCTGCCTGGCTTGGCGTCGCGGGTGACGCTGTGACCGCTGGTGCTGACGCAGAGCACGGCATCGTGTTCGGGGACGCCGCGGTAGGGCCTCCCTGCCCCGTCGGCGCCATGGTGAACTGTTCCACCTGGAACGGCTCGACGTCATCGTCGGGCCCAGCTCCCTTGTCAGCTCCCCATTCCCAGCTCCGCTCCTCCTCGAACACAGCGTCGCGCGACACGTGAACACGCTGCGACACCGGGTTGTAGGAGCGGTACGCCTTAGATCTTGCTTCGTAGCCCACGAACACCATGGGCGTGCTCCTATCGTCGAGCTTGGCGAGGCGCTGTCCGCCGTTCTTCACATGTGCGACACACCCGAATGTGCGGAGGAAGTGGACTGTGGGCTTGACTCAATGCCATACCTCGTAGGGGGTCTTGCCGTCGGCGCTCTGAGTTGGAGCTCAGTTCCGGAGGAAGACGGTAGTGTTCACTGCCTCCCCCAAAACCAGTCTGGCAACATCTTGGCCTTCATCATGCTTCTAGCCATCCCCATCACCGTCTGGTTCCTCCTCTCGACCATTCTGCTGAGGCGTGTACGGCGCGGTGAGGTGCCTCTGGATCCCGTGCTCGGCACAGTACTCCGCGAACGCGTGTGCCGTGAACTCGCCACCGCGGTCAGTGCGTAGCGTGCGTAGCTTCTGCCCGGCTTCTATCTCCGCGCGTGCCAGGAACTTCTTGATTGCGTCTGCCGCCTGGTCCTTGTTGCTGAGGAGGACAAGCCACATGTAGCGGCTCAGGTCGTCGACGAGGAGGAGGAACAACTTGTTGCCGCTCGGTGTCGCCGGCGTCACTGGCCCGCAGATGTCGCCATGCACCAGCTCCAGCTTATCCTCCGCGCGGTACTTGGCCTTGGTCGGGAACGGTAGGCGCATCTGCTTCCCAGCCAGGCAGCTATCGCAGACCTGCTCGACGTGGTTGATCGGAGGGAGCCCGCGCAACATGGCGTCGCGGGCGAGCTTCTCCAGCGCGCGGAAGTTGAGATGGTCGAACCGTCCGTGCCACTGCCAGGCCGCGTCGTCGCCCTGTGCCGCGAGGCACACAGGCTTGTCGATGTCAAGCTTGAGGATGTAGAGGCGGTTCGCCCCGTGCGACACCTTGGCGAGCAGGCGGTTCTCCTTGTGCCAGATCTTGAGCACGTCGTGCTTGCAGCTCCACGCGTACCTCTCCACGTCGAGCTGCCCTAGGCTAACGATGTTGGCGGTGAGGCGCAGGATGTGGTACATGCCCTCCAACGCCTGGTGCTTCCGTCCTTGCACTTGAAGAGGACGGTGCCGCGCCCCTCGATGTCGACGACAGAGCCGTCGCCGAACTTGACCGTGCCGCGGACGCCGTTGTTGAGCTCGGAGAAGGCAGATCGGGTCCCCATCATGTGGTTGGTGGCGCCCGTGTCGAGGATCCATCGCGTGGACTCCCCCACGCTCCTGTCGCTGAGCTAGACGAAAAGCTTTGTCTCGTTGAGGTGGATCTGGGTGGGCGCCGGCGGCGGCGATGAGGTGGAGATCTGCAGGGAAGAGGGTGAAATGGCGTTGATCTCCACCGTCGCCACCATTAACATGGGCTCCTCTTCTTCTTCACCTTGGGCCAGGTGGGCTTCATCTCACAGCCTGGACCGGCACTCCTTGGCCTAGTAGCCCTTCTTGCCATAGTAGCGGCACTTGTCCGTCTTCTTGGCTGGGCCCAAGCCTTCTCCCGGCTCAGCGGCCTGCCGAGCGCCGCAGCCGTTGCCACGGCCGCGCCCGTGTGACGCTCCAGAGTGCTGGTTCCCGCCGTCGTCGCCGCCGGAGCCACCAGCTCCGCTGGTGCCCCCCTTTCTCCAGAGGCACCTGAGATCTTTCACTTCGCCATCCACTCCTCCTGCGTCAGGAGGAAACGCCCCTGGCTGTTGACGGTGGGCGCGTCCTTCTTATGGTGGCGCTGTTTGATGGCGTGGAGCCGCCCGGTGACTTCCTCGACCGAGACAGCATTCAGGTCAAGAAACGTCTCCGTGGCGACTGCCACTTGTTCCAGGTACTCGGGGACGACGTCGAGCATCTTGCGGATGACAGCGGCGTCGGTGATGTTGTCGCTGAGCGTACGGAGATTGTTGGCGAGGCCGGTGATGCGCACGGAGAAGTCTTCCATGGTCGCTCCTTCCTTCCAAGTGAGCTCCGCGAACTCACGCCGGAGTTGTTGCGCCTTGCTCTCGCGTACGCGCTCCACGCCGACATGGATCGACTTGATCGCATCCCACGCCGCGCGAGCCGAGTGCTTGCCCCGGAGCGTGGGGAGCATCTCCGACGGCACGGAGCGCAGGATCGCCGCCAGAGCGAGATGGTCGTCACAGTACTCGATGTCCTCATCGGGGTACGGCTCGACGGTGTACCAAATGCCCGCCGCCTCCATGTTCACCTGCATCAGCATCGACCACTCGTCGTAGTTCGTGCGGGTGAGCGTGGGGTACTGGATCGTCGTGTTTGCTTCCTTGATCGTGCGCCTGATGATGATCTTGGGTCCGCCGCGACCGCGTATGGGCTCGGGTGACAGGCGGCGACGGCGTGGCGGCGTGTGCGAACGCCGGTGCCACGGCTCTGATGCCAATTGTTCCAAACTCGCCGGCGTCAAGGCGATGTCGCCGGAGTTGAGGAAGACGACGGCGACTCCCTACAATCACACCACGCGAACACGGCAAGAGGCCAATAATTGTGCAGTGCAAGAACTTAGCTGCTTTTCTGGACTCTATTGCATTATATACAGGGAGTACAAGGAGGTGGCTGAAGGCCACGACTCGCACGGCGCGGCGTGTCCGTGAAGAGTGGCGCCATCCCACCACTCGGAGCATGCCGCGAAGCTTGGGCTCCTTGATCCATTCCCGCGCGAAAGCATCGCGCGTCAGAATGCCTAGACGCGTCCACTACTTGGACTCAAGGGAAATCAAACTAAACCGAAAATCCAAACTGAAATCAAATGGAAATTCAAATCCTAATCTAACAGGAACACGCCGGGGTTTAACTTCAACATCAAACGCAATAGATTACTTCCACCAGATCATATGCAAGATCATATGTACTCAGAAATTAAGAAGATCATATGCAATATTTTTAATTTGAAGGACACGTCTGCTTTACAAATTTGTTGTAAGAGTGTAGGATAAAAGCAGGGGAGGAAAAGCTGTGGTACACAGCAGTGTATTCTTTTTCTGAATTTCCTGAGGGAAATATTCAGAGCCGCATCACATCTGAATCATCCATGTCTTATTTATGAGCACCCATTTTTTTCCCCTTCAAAATTTCGATTTAGCAGATTTTACTACTACCACATACAAGGCGTGATGCAATATTCACCATGATGCTAGCAGATTTTAACTGAATTCCAGCATGATGCTACTTGTGTCATGACTTGAACATGAAGTGGCAATTGCTCACTTCACCCTGAGCTGAAGCAGAGGAGAGCCACGAAATGGCCACGCCGTCCGACTCTCTGAAGTTCCGGCGCCACACCGTCGCCGGATCGTCGACTCCGCATCGCGTGTCACCTTGTCACAGGCCCCAATTCGAAGGAACCTTAGCACCAGCAGGCAGCCACAGTCCCGTTCTCCAACCCGCCCATCGAACAACGTCGCCGTCCGGCGCGGAGGAAGCTGCGTTCCCGCGTGCGGCACACAACTCAGAGCACGCGCGCCGTCCGACGGAACGCCATGGCCGGCAGCGCGCCTGGTGCAGTACTGCCGGGCGACGTCACCGGCGGCTACGGCCAATCGATCACCGGCGCTCTTTGGTTTGTTGCAGAGCATTTACCCCTTCCTTGCCGGCGCTTGCCAGGTGTGGACGGTAAGGGCCGTTGAGGGCCGTCCAATCCGCATCTCACGGCCAGGATACACCCGATACGAACTGCAGCGAAGCCAAACAGAGCATATGCTCCACGCGAAACAGAGCACGGCCTCAGCGGCGGCCTCCGGCAAGTCTGCACGGCCGTCGCCGTCGAGCCGGTGCTCGTTCGATCCGGCCAGGAAATTTCGACAGGTTCTTTATATAGGGCAAATAAACTGGATGCATTTTACATATCCTACTCTTGGACCTCCGATCCGGAACGCATCTCACAGTGTCAGCCTGTGTTCAGTCTGACACAAGCACGTACATTGCCGCCATGGCGGGTAGAGCCGGGGACGGGTCGGAGAAGATGAATTTCCAGAACTTTTGTTGTTGCCCTATACCATTCAGGCCATGGACTAGATTTGTTCAGCTCCTCTATCCCGCCGCCGCGTTGCTGCGTCGAGCGCTCGAGCGTCCCCACGTCCGGCGCGCTACTCAGAGAGCACGCACCGTGGGACGGTAGGGAACGCCGTCGCGGCCGGCCACCTGCTGGAGGTGCTGGCGCGCTGAGGAGCGGCACCGTACCGCGTGCACGCCTCGCTTGGCGCCACCGGCTTCCAAGCTGTTTTCGGGAGTATTTCCAAGCTGTGTTTACTTTTCTTTCTTTGTCGATTTTTGGGAACGTTTCTTTCTTTGACGTTGTCAGCTACCACACCAAACCTTCTTGACTAGTACTAGCTTCCATTCCACCACACCCTCACTATCACTATACGACCTAGTCTACCTCTTCCCACCTCATAAAAAGTCTTGGACATCACTATCTTCTCTTAATATTCTCATCTCTGTTACTGGCTTCATTCGACTAGAAATGGCCAAGATTGTCAAGCTGCAGCGCAGCTGAGACATTGTCAAGCTGTGTTTCACTTTCATTCCTTGTTATGATGACCAACTCCTTTAACAGAACCAACTTTCTTCTTAAAGTTCTCATCTTAGTTACCCTCCTCTTTTGGTCGCCAAAGTCTTCAACCTATCTTTCTTCTAAAGTAGGATATATATACTCCATAGTCCATACATAGGATAGCTTCCCACCAGGTCCATAACATTCAATTCAAGGTAGGATATTACAGCTGCTAAGCTAAATCTTTGCTTGTTATTCAAAGTTCATATAGTATGATATATCTAGCCTCTCATCTATATTGTTGTGTTTTTTATTTTCTCTACAGGGAAGGGATAAAAGAATCTTGAATCCTAATGGAGAACGTCGTCAGTTCTGCTGTTGTCCAGGAGACAGTTAGCCAAGTTCTATCTTGCCTGTCTAAAAAATACAAGGAGATAGAGGAATCATATACCAACACAAACTTGGAGAGGCTAGAGATGGCACACATCAGGCTAGAGGCTGCTCTTGAGACATCTGACAAGTGGCAGATCACCGATGCATCCTTGCTGCGTTGGCGTAGGAAGCTGAAGCGTGCTGCTCAAGAATGCGATGACACGCTACACAAATGCAAGCTGAGGATCCTAGAAGACGAGCAGATGGAACAATGGGTGAGAAATTCCTCCTTTCCGAGCCGGATTGCGCATGCTACCAAGTCATTTGTCTCCACCATCATTAGCTGCGACAACAAGAAGCTGATGAGGTCCACTGTTCTAAGAATTGAGTGGTTTGCAGATGGTGCTACTGAGTTTCTGAGATTTGTAGAGCTTGGTGGCGCACCACGCAGCCACATATCATTCTACTCCCTTGTCAATAACCTTTTTGCGGGCATGGAACTGCATCACAAAATCGTTGGGGGAGACCGACATCCTTCCTCTCAACTATCGTTGGAACCCTTTGGTACCGCAGAGCACGGAACACAGGCTCAACTGATTTTTATCCAGACAGATTCTCTGTCAGTGGGCAATATCTACTTTAGTATAGTATTACAGATTTCAGAGAGTACAGACATAGTTGGGACTGCAATTCAGTGCTTGCAGCTGTTTGCTTCACAATTCAAGTGTGCAGTGGAAAATATTATAAAAGAACTTGCTCAACTACCAACTCAATGCCTGTCATGGATGCCATCTGTTCATTCCAACCAGAAAGATCGGTTTCGTTTTCAAAACCATGCATCTCAATGGGTTCGCCCAAAACCATTATGTTGCAAGAAGCATAATCAGCATGAGCTTCGACGTATTTGCAATCCAGATATGTTATGTCTTATAGATGATTTTTTGGAACCAGTAACTGAAGTGAATTTGCAGTGTCAAGTCTCATTATCCCTGTACAACAAACAGAGGACTTCGCCATTTGAAGACATAACTTCTCTGCAAGATTCTAGTTATCTGAAAGCTGGAATTTTCTTTACACCCCATCGCTGTTCAGAAGACATGCTACCTGCAAATAGATTATCTGAGATAGTGGCGATAGTCGGTGAGGATCAACATTGCCTGCTAGCAGATGTCACCTTGGAACAACTGGAAAAGGTCATGCTGCCAAAGTCAATAGATTACTTCCACCAGAATAGTAAAGCAACCATTTACAAAATGGTTTGGAAATCTAAACATAGCTGTGCACTTATTCAGGTAGAGAGGGAAAGCTTGAGCACACAGAAAACTTTTCGGAGACCTAGGAAGAGAAGAAAGCTGTTGCCACTACATGATGAGAAGCTTATGAGTCCAAAATTTATTATCTCTCACTTGTTAGACTTATGGCGTGCACACGTGCCCATTCACCTAATAAGCGCGTTCAAGGTCTGGCTGCAGAAAGAATTGGACAGTTATAGCACCGCGGCTACACCTGAAATTCTAAATCATGTAACACAGATCAATGAGGAACAAGGAAGGAACAGGAGAAAATATTGGAGTTAACATTCATATTTGAGAAATTTTATGTTATTGGAGTCCCACGACAAAAGCATCATAGTAAAGGTGCTATCGGAGCACAAATTTGGTTGTAGAGTTACATGCCAAATATTTGTTTCATGTTGGTCTTAAACTCTTAATTAACAAGTTACTTTAGGAATTTATGTTATTGTAACACTAATTCTTTCAAGAAATTTAATTATTTGTTTGATATGGGTTGTTTTATATTATGGGTATTACTACATTTGCTTTACTTCAAGATAATGGGTCCTGAACGGATAAATTGAGAATTCATACACATCATTCATTCAGCCTTTCAGAACGTTTACAAGTTACTGTTTGAGTGGAAAATGAATTAACTGATTCATTGTTCATTGTCAAAGACGACACAACATCAGATGCACATGAAGTTTCACCATGCATGATGCTAGCAAATTTTAACTGAAATCCGGCATGACGCTACTTGTGTTATGACTTGCACATGAAATGGCAAGGGCTCACTTGACCCTAAACTGAAGCAGAGTAGAGCCAGAAGAGCGCCAGGCCGCCCGACCCTGAAGTCCCGGCGCAGAGCAGACAACCCACGGCGATGGCAATTCGAAGGAAGCTTGGCACCAGTTGGCAGCCACCGTCCCGTTCGCTACCGTGCCACGTCCGGCGTGGAAGCCGCTGTGTTCCCACGTGCGGCGCGCTACTCGGAGCACACGCTCCGTGAGACGGAACTCCATGGCCGCCGGCCACCTGCAGGCAGCGCACATGGCGCAGGACTGCCGAGCGACGTTGCTGGCGCGCGACGGCAGAGTCAGAGAGGCCGGGCGTGACAATTGGTAGCGACGCAGGCGACGGCGGCCGATGGCTCTCCGGCGCTCATTGTCAGCTTCCATGGCTACTCAGAGCGCACGCACCATAGAACGGAACGCGGCCGTCCACGTGCAGGAGGACGCGTGGCGCGCTGCACAGCAGCACCGCGTGCGCGCAACGGGGCAGCCATAGGCTGCCTCGCTAGGCGCCGGCACATACGGCGGTGGTTGGCTCGCCGGCAGCCATCGTCAGGGGTTTGCCCGCCCGTCGAATGTTACAGCGCCCTACCGGCTCCTCCCTCCACCACGGCGCGTTCCCGCTTGTGGCGCCGGCGCGCGCACACGCCGGAGCACGCACACGGCCCGACGGAACGCCATAGCTGGCGGCCAGCTGCGGGCAGCGCGCCGACGCAGTACGGCTGAGCGAGACGTCTTGAGTTTTTTCAAGCTGTTTATTGTTCACTCTTTCTTTGTCGATTTTTTTCAAGAATTGTTTTTTTTGGAAACATTTTTTTTCTTTGTCATTGTCAGCTATCACACCAATCCGTTTGTTCACACGAATTGAGTGCACCTTTTCCAATTTTCTCCACAAAGGGGAGACTCGTCATTGATTTAAGTAAACCTTCTCGACCAGCAGCATGTTCGTTTGGCTGGTGGCTAGAGTGCTGATTTGTTCTGAGAGAAAATTATTACTGACTGGTTGCTGATGACTGGTTTGTTCTGAGAGAAAAGTACTGCTAGCTGGTGGCTGATAACCTAGACGAACACGGCAGCTTCCAGCACACTCCATACACAGGATAGCTTCCCACCAGGTCCATATAATTCAATTCAGGCCCCGTTCTCTTCGCCAAAAGGTGAAAAATACACTATTCGCCCATCTCTTTTCACAAATCTAAACAGATCCTGAGCATGTTATTATTGCTACTAAAATAAATCTTTGCCTGTTATTCAAAGTTCATAGAACCTCCCAATTACATTGTTGTATGGTTTTGCACGGATTCTCCAGGTCCCTCAGCTCAAATGTATTCGCGTTCACCTTTCGCCTCCCTCGATCCATCAGCATGAATCTTTCGCCTGACTTTCACCACAATCTGTGTTGACCGCCATGTCATAAGGTAAGAGACACAATACACAAGATCTGTTTTACACAAACACCATGACACAACACACTCAACACAACACTTTGGGTTAGCCGTTAGCATAATCATACACATATGAAATATTAACTTAATTGCTAATCATCTAGTCAATCACTCCCCATATATAGATCAAGTCTTAGGCCTTATTTTGTCATATTCTGTATGAGTAAATGGACCATGTTTTGAGCGTGTGGGGCCCATAAAAAAGCGTGTGAGAAGCTGTCTTTAAATTAAACAATGGTTAATGTCTCTTTCATGCTCGTCATGCAGCTCGCCCATGCTGAATAAACGGCTCATCATTCTTCATACCTAACTCTATATTTCATATATATTGGTCTGTTCATTTCGCTTATCAGCAACAAGCCAGCAGTACTTTTCTCTCAGAACAAACCAGTTATCAACAATCAGCCAGCAATACTTTTCTCTCAGAACAAACCAGCTACCAACAATCAGACAGCAGTACTTTTATCTCAGAATAAATCAGCACCAGCCACCAGCTATCGGCTAAACGAACATGTCATTGTTGTGAAAAAAATGTATGATGGAACCGGTAGCGTCCAACTCACATGCATGCCAACAAAACAAAAGAGAAAACTACACAAAGCCCCTCGACTGTGCATGGTTTTGGAAAGCAGAGTATGTGGTCTGTGTGAATTCAAACCGAGACCTATAACTAAATGAACATGTTTAATTAACTACAATATACTAATTAGCTACAGTAGTAATGGAGAAGTTCATACCGAGAAAGTTTTTGGTTGGCATAGTAAAAAACTAATAATCTCCACTAAAGTTTATCTTAACATGTAAGCCATCGACATCATTCGTCCCACTAACAGTAATGGCCATGGCATCCCACTAAATTTTAATATCTTAACTGCAAGTATCCACACACATCATTTCCACTCAATTTTTATTGTAATTAAATTTGCATTATCCGCGCGTTCGTTATATTCTATCTAGTTATATAAACTACTCCTACAAAACAAAACATGCAGCTGTGTGCTTGTGGAAAAGCGCCTAACTTCCAGAGTGCTTTTATGCGACTTGATCTATTCTCAGTTCATCACGGGTGCCCGCTCGGTCCGCGAGCGCTTCTTGATCATCGGAGCCAGAGGCCCGTGCTCCGGTCGGCGTGCTGCCACTTCTCCATCAGCACCAACCAAGTTTCTTGTAGACGACAGTTTTGAAGGTAAACTTTGGTCTGACACCAACATTTTTTTCAATTCTCTTTGATGGTCTCTCCAGTCTCCAGTAGCACCGTAGCTAGTGTGGGCTGGATCAGTGCTCACCTCAAATTAAATTTAAATAATGATAACAGCAGAAGTCGATACCGACGACTGAATTCTCATTTGTTCAAACGAATTATATCCACTTAATATGTTGATTTTTTTAGCCGAATACAGCGAGGGAGGCCCCCGCTGATGTTGCTTTGATTGTTTGTTTGTTTTAGGATAGGAGTGGAAAGAAAACCGATCGGCAAAGGGGATGGAGGCAGCTGTGGTGAGCGCCTCGCACGGTGCTATGGGATCCCTGATAGGGAAGCTTGGTGATTTGCTCAGAGGCGAGTACAAGCTACTCAAGGGAGTTAAGGGACAGATCTTGTTCCTCAAAGCCGAGCTTGAAAGCATGCATGTCTTCCTCAAGAAGATCTCAGACGACTCAGATGATCAACCAGACGAGCAAGACAAGTGCTGGGCCAAGGAGGTACGTGAGCTGTCTTATGACATCGAGGACAGCGTCAGTGAGTTCATGCTTCGCCTGGAACACGACGACTCCAGGAAGCCACATGGATTCAAGGGTCTCATGAACAGGTGCATGAAGTTGATGACAACCATGAACATTCGGCGCGAGATCGCGAAAGAGTTTGAAGGCCTCAAGGTCCGTGTGATCGAGGCCAGGGAGAGACGCCTGAGGTACCAGCAGATTAACGATGTTGCCTCGAGGCCAGACATCAGAACCACTATCGATCATAACACAAGCACTACGCCAAACATCACAACCATCGATCGCAACTTGCTGGCAATATATGCAGAAACGTCAGGCCTTGTGGCTATTGAAGGGCCTAGAGATGAACTGATTCAGTTGATGGATGCAGAGGGTTCACAAGGACATCAACTAAAAGTGACCTCTATTGTAGGATTTGGAGGCCTAGGAAAGACGACACTAGCAAATGAGGTTTATCGCAAGCTTGAGGGGAAGTTTCAGTGCCGGGCCTTTGTTTCAGTGTCCCAAAAACCAAACATCAGGAAACTTCTCAGAACTATGCTATCACAAGTTGGCTTTAAAGCACCTATGGATACAAACATGGAAACATGGGATGAGGCCGAATTGATTGCTGCGCTCCGAAAATTCCTTCTGGAACAGAGGTATGTGAGCCTACAAATAATTAACTTTGTTTCCAGTGTTTTATGGCCCGGTGTTTTAGTTTATTCTCGTTTGATGATATCCGATGGGGTTAAGACCGCCCCATGATTTTCATTAAGAGAAGAGAACCTAATCTCAGTTAAAAAAATCCCCGAACCCGGCTTCACCGGCAAGAGGATTGTTTTAAACCAGTTCCGTAAATTCGCTCCAACGAGGAATCGTACCCAGGTTTCCTGGTTGCGACCATACCTGGGCCTTTGGTGTAGTCAATATGCCGATCTCTCTGCATTTCTTCTTTCAACCTCGTTACGAGACTAGTTTATGTGTGGTCCCAGTTACATCGCGATCCTTCAGTATTACGAGCAACCCCACAAGATCTCACTTCCCCTTTCCTTTAAAATTAGTTGCTCTAATACTCAAATTAGTTGGATTATGTGTTCAATAGTTTGCACTATTCTTTAAAACATTTATGTGTTCAATAGTTTGCACTATTCTTTATAGTTATATAAGAGCCCTAAATGTTGCTTTTTCATATATATGCTGCAAGTTACGTAACTCACATTAAAATTTAAGTCTGTTGGGATTCAATGATGAGAAATGGTCGTTGAGACATTGCTCTCCCAACTTTTGTACAAGAAACCTTCTCCAACCAACTGTTTGTCGGTTAAGACATTGCTTTCCTAATTTTTGTACAGGAAACCTTCTCCAACCACTTTTGAAGTTTCATCAATTTAACTTTTATTGTTATCGTTATTCTGACGTTTGTGGGGATGCTGTCACATCTTTATTTATTCTGTCTATAATACATTTGCTTGTTAGGTACTTTATTGTAATTGATGACATCTGGGAGGCTGCTGCCTGGGATATCATCAGATGTGCTCTTCCTGAAAATATTAATGGTAGCAAGGTATTAACAACTACACGAATCGAAACAGTGGCTAGAGCATGCTGCACTAAGAACATTGAATGTGTATACAAGATCAAGGCACTTAGTGATCAAGATTCAAGAAGCTTATTCTTCAAAAGAATTTTTGGTTTAGAGGATGTTTGCCCTCCACATTTGAGGGAAGTGTCTGCTCAAATTTTGAAAAAATGTGGCGGTTTGCCACTTGCAATTATCACACTATCTAGCCTAATAGCGAGTCGGCCAAGCATACTAAAGGTGCACTGGGAATATATAAGGGACTTTCTGGGCTCCAACATTGAAATGAGCCCAAGCTTGGATGGCATGAGACAAATATTGAATCTTAGCTATACAAATCTTCCACATTATTTGAAGACTTGCCTTCTATATCTTGGTATTTATCCCGAGGACTGCACAATTGACAAGAATGATTTGGCAAGGCGGTGGATAGCCGAAGGTTTTATATATAAAGCTCGTGGGATAGATCTTGAGGATATTGCAACAGGTTATTTTAATGAGCTTATTAATAGGAGTTTGATTCAGCCTGCAGATACAAACAATGACGGTGAGATGATATCTTGCAGGGTACATGATATGATGCTTGATCTTATTCTACATAAATCTCGAGAAGTGAATTTTGTCACTGTAGTAGATAATATAAGAGACCTAGAAGGACATGAAGACAAGATCCGGCGACTCTCTCTCAACCTGGATGGTACAATAGGTAAAAGGGTTGCAAGATCTGTCAGGCTATCCCAAATAAGAACCCTAGCAGTATCTGGAACCTCTTCATATTTACCTCCTTTTCAACTGTTCAAACATCTTCGAGTTCTTGGAATTGAAATTACAGTAAGGGCTGATCCACCACTGTCACTAGACTTTACTGAGATACGCCACCTATTTCAGTTGAGATCTTTAAAGATCATAGCAAAAGGTCATAAGTTGTTGTTACCTAGTAAAATTGGGAATCTGCAGCAACTGGAAACATTTGAAATTGATGTTGCGGCTACAAAATCATGCAAGGGACAATCTATTTTGGAACTACCATCAGATATCATTCACTTGAGCCGGTTAATGCATCTGATTGTTCCATACAGCACACAATTGCCAAATAGGATCGGTACCATGAAATCTTTGCGTACTCTACGCTACTTCAATTTGGTGAATTCACCATACAGTGTCAAGGGTCTGGGAGAATTGACCAATTTGACCTATCTCCGATTCTCACAATCCGAAATTACGGATGATGAGGTAGTGGGAAGAGGTAGGGAAGTTTTGCGCATTTGCCTTGAGAAACTTTGCAACCTCAAATATTTAGATATGTATCTTTGGCGGCCAAAGGTTTACCTGGACGCATTGAGTTCAATACCTGCTTCTTTTTGCTATCTCCGAAAATTCCAAGGATACATGCTCTCAAGGGTTCCTAGGTGGATCAGCCAACTCCATCACCTCAATAATGTTTGTCTTATTGTTAAGAACATGCTAGAGGAAGATGTTGGAATTTTTGCACAGCTTCCTTCCCTTGTCTACCTCTTCTTGCACATCCAAGTAGCTCTAGACGACACGATCTTGTTCCGTGAAACTGGATTTCCTGTTCTGAGGCATTTTACAATAGCCATTAGCAGGATATCATGCATAGCCTTCGAGGAAGGGGCAATGGCCAAGCTTGAAAAATTGGATCTATGTTTCAATGCACAAGGGTGGGATAAGCACGGCGCTGCGCCTGCTGGCATGGAGCACCTATCAGGCCTCAAGAAAATCTTTGTAAACATTGGGGAAAAGGGTGCCATGGAATCCGACCTGAGGGCTGCAGAGTCTGTGTTGAGGAACGCCGTTGGCAAGCACCCAAGTCATCCTGAAGCCAACTTTGAGTGTCCTGGCAATTCAGGGTATTTGTTCGACGACATACATGAAGATAGAATTCATGTATGTAAGCAGAGATCACACAGTTGAAGGCCAAATGCTAGCTGGTAATCTGGTGTGTATTTATCTGTCCATCGTTTCGTTTTTCCTTCCATGCTATCAAGTAATTAATGGGAAAAGCTGATTGTGAGGGCCCAATGACTTTACTAAAGCGGGCTGGAATTGCTTCAAGCGTTTATAGTTTCCGGCTTCGTAATTTATTTTGTTTGTGCTCGCTGTCTCCTTGAACTGTTTTTACAGCCTACATGCTGCCTGCTTGTGATCGGTCTGGTCTAGTTAATGTCCGGAGTTTGTTTCTGTCACTTGGCAGCCTAGGTGCTGTGAGTTTTCGTTGTCAGTCGTGTATGGTTGTAAGCTTACAAGACTTTGTAAGTGGAAACCGGAACTTATCCTTTATCTAAAAAAAGTAATTAATGGGAGGCGCTTTGATTCTTGTGGACAGGTTAGGATCAGGATATCTCTCTCTCGGAGTGCATCAGCTAGAATTGGAACTGATAACTGATTCATTGTTCATTGTTAAAAATGTGGTAAGGTGTTCCATACATTAATTCTTTTTCTGCATTACTCCAAAGAAATTCTGAGTTTTTACAGTGAACAAATCCTCATGCAGAATCTCACAGGCCAAGGCGATAGTGTTAACTGAAACTCAACGTGATACAGTCTCTGTATTTTGTTCAGCACGGAAGAGAAAGAAACACAACAATCAACCATCCTGAAGCAGAGGAGAGCAAGATCTTCCGCCCAACCTGAAGTTGCGGCGCCTCACCTTCGTCGCGCGCCCTGCACCGCGTCGCACCCGCATGCCAATCAAAGCACGGACACGGCACGCGACGGCCAGCTGCAGGCAGCCAATGCCGCCCTGCCCGTCTGCGCGTGGAACGTCACCGCGTCCCCGGGCGACCTGTGCATCCACGGACAACGGCGCTGTGTTCAAACAGTTTCCGCGTGCGGCGTACTACTCGGAGCTGCGACGGAACGCCATGGTGCATGGCGGCCAGCCATCGGCGGGCGCACGGCGGAGCGGCCGAGTGGTACTGCGCGCGCCATGAGGAGCAGACAGAGGCGGCAGTTCTTGGTGTCGGCGCAGCGTTGTCCCATAGCGTGGAACGTGGCGCGCTAGCGTCAGTGCGTCGTGCGCGGTGCGGCGGCGTGGTTGATGGAGAGGTCGAAGGCCGGCGCCCGGCTGGACGGCTGGTGATGCGGCGAGGCCACGCGAGCTGAGACATTGTCGGCCGCGTCCACGCTGCATATGATTCAATCCCCATTCTAATTGAGCAGCTCTGAGAAAAGCTGACACCAGCCGGCAGCCCGGCACTCGGCGGCAACAGCGGCACTGCCCGCCGGCTCGTCGCATGTCACCCATGGCCCGGCTTGTGCATCCACCACGGTGCCTCGTAGGACCTTGGAGCGGCGCACCGCGCGACGGAACGCCACGGCGGCCGGCCGCCGGCCACCTGCATGGCGCGCCTGAAGCACCGCGGCGGAGCGGAAATGTGCGAGCTTAACATGGCAGGCCGAAACAGCGGCAGAGGGTGGCCTCGCTTGCCAGCTCTCGGCTCGCCAATCCGCAACTGACTGGACTGGATGCACCCGATGCTGACTCTACCGAAGCTAACAGAGCTCCTCTCTCGCCGGGGCTTCATCCCGCGGCGCTGCCTCGTCGGCCGGCCGGCGTCCGGCGACCTCTTGATTCCCGAGCAGGCAATCACTGCGAACAGAGCACCGCATCCCGCGGTCATGAATACACTCGATATGGCTTGCCGTTACTGGTGTCCAGTGCCGCTCGGGGGCGGTGAGCCTGGCGACGACGGCGTTCCATCACATGGCGTGTGCTCCGGGTAGCTCGCCGCACGCTGGAACGTGGCGCGCTAGCCTCAGCGCGTCGTGCGCGGCGGTGTGGTGGCCGTGGATGGAGAAGTGAAAGGCCGCGCCCGGCGGTACTTGCCCACCCACCACATCTGCATGTCCGTCACCAGCAGCAGCACCTCGTCGGCATACTGCCGCGCCGTCAAGAACAGCGGCAGGATCTCGTCGGTGTACGCGTGGAATTAGTTGCCCACGTACCCGCGGTCCGAGAACACCAGCTCCGGTAGGCCGTCGTGCCGGTCCGAGCATGCCGGCGCCGGCGGTTCGTCGGACACCGACTGCACCGTCAGCACGCGGATGTGGCGCATCACGTTCGGGTCCGCCTTCCGCGGGTACGGCTTGATGCTCCACGACTCCTCACGGAAGGTGCGCTCGTCGACACCGGGTGGCACCACCAAGGTGACGCTTGTCGGCGATCACACCGCCGCCGCGCACGCGCGCTGCGCACTCCACGCCACCCAACCCTGAAGTTCCAGCGCCCCCACCGTTGCGTTCGCGTACGTGTCGCCTCGTCACAGCAGTCATCACAGACGATTAACCCACAGCGATGGCAATTCGAAGGAACCTTTGCACCAGCAGGAAGCCACCGAGAGCGGCGTGCGCGCCCCGCCTCTGAGTCCCTGCCATGTGAACCGACATGCGCACCCCCTGCCTCGATCGCCACGGACGCAAGCGGAGCACCCCCCCTCCCGTGATTCCGCGCCTCCCTCCGATTGCTCGTGTGCGGCATCCAGCTAGGGCGCGCACGACGCCCACGGTGCGCGCGGCGCACACACAACTTGTTTTCCGTCCCGTTCGCCCCCCCGCCTGTGGAACAACGTCGCCGCGCGTCTGCGCCGCCGACTTCTCGCTGCACCACCGCGTCACGTCCGCCATGGAGGACGCTGCGTTCCCACGTGCGGGGCGCTACTCAGAGCACTCGCGCCGTGTCACGGAACATTATGGCCGCCGTCCACCCGCAGTCAGCGCGCCTGGCGCAGTACTGCCGGGCGACGTTGCCGGCGCGCGACGGCAGAGACAGAGAGGCCGGGCGCGGTGATCGGTAGCAACACAGCAGCCAGCAGGCAGCAGCGGATCACCGGCACTCTTAGGTTTATTTGCAGAGCTTTGCCCCCTTCCTTGCGTCGCTTGCCGGCCCTCGGCTCGCCCGCCGGCGGCCATGCCGGTGGACACGCAAACTAAGGGGGCCCTTTTGCAGGGTTTTTCCAAGTACTTTTCCACCGGCTTCTACAGAAGTCCTGTCAAACACCTAAAAAAAACGGTTTCCAACCTGAAGTCATGTAGAAGCCATTTTGCAATTTGTACTACGGAGGTGAAGCAAAAAATAGTGACTTCCCGCGGCTTCTTCTCCACATGTGACATTAAAAATACAGAGAAGTCACAACCACAACTATTTTGCCAAACACTTTACAAAATGGCTTTAACTTCACCAAACAAGTCATTTTACTATAGCAGTCATAACCACAGTTGTTTCAGCCATAGGCACGGCTCTGCCAAAGGGGTCCTAAGGGGCGAACCGTATTGCATTTACCGTCCACCGCTTGGGCCACTGAGGGCCGTCCGATCAGCATCCCACGGCCAGGATACACCTGATAGGAACTGAAGCGGAGCGAAGCCAAACAGAGAGCATGCCCCGCGCGAGAAGCCGTAATCCCGGACGTGGCGCTGCCTCACCGACGGCCTCCGGCGGGCTTGTAAGCGTCGCCGTCAAGCCAGAGCTCGTTCGAACGGACCGGAAATCTCTACAGGTTCTGTTTGTACGGCAAATAAACTGGATGCATTTACACGTCTTTCTCTGTCTCTCTTTTTTTTAAACAAAAACATGTCCTTACCTTGGACCTCCAATCCGGAACGCATCTCAGTCTCAGCTCGTTTTCAGCTTCCATGGCTGATCAGTCTGTGTCCCCCGACTGAATGGAGTCCCTCCTTTTATAGGCCAGGGGAAGGTGGTTGGTGGCCGAAGGCAGGGTCGATCGGCCACGCACGTTTCGCACTAAGGGAGGAAACGGATCGGGTTCCGATAACATATTTTACCACTTTTTAGTCGAATATTAATACGGATTCAAATGTTCTCGAATACGAATACAAAATGGATGTCTCGAATACGGAAACGCATTTGGATATTTACTCGATTTGGAAGTGATAATTTACAATTACAAAATCATGTAAATAAATAAAGTATTAGTACATAACAGAGATCGCTCATTAAAAATATCACATTCATCCATATTTATTTTAATAATTAATCATATAATAAATAAAACTATTAATAAATACATATTTTTTAATATATATAAATTTATCAAACAAATAATAAAAAGTACATGAAAAATATTTTCATCAATACATAAATAAACTAGAGTAATTAAAATCAAACTTTATATTAATGTATTATTATTATTAAAATTAATTATATTTTTCAATAAATTTAATTATAACTTTTAAATTGTTTTATGGATGAAATATTTTTAATATTAAAATTAATGTCATAATCATTAGTCATGGATATAATTTTTTTCAATTATACACTATCATTATTAGTATTCTATTGAACATAATTTGCCATTAGTTATATAGATAACTTACAGTTTTATATAGTCAAATATGGATAGTGCCGGATATTTCCGAATACAGATGAATTAGATAGAGAAAAAATCGACAAAAATGAATTCGGATGTATGCACTTTACTACCACACATTTGAATTCGAATACGGATATGAATATCCATATTTATATTTGAGCGGATACGGTCGCGGATAATTCGGATTCCATTTCCATATTTCCATCCCTATTTCGCACTACGGCACCAGCTAGCTTTCCACGTATACACGTACGTCCAGCATCGTTGCGCCGATTGCTGTCGCTGCCTTATCTCTTTCCTTGTTCGCATTTTCCTTATAATCTCTTTCCTAAACAGTGATTGATTGTGCATGGCAGTGGCACCTTCCATTTGATGAGAGGCAGCATCAGTTATTTAGGAAAGTTGAAGACGCCAGGCTGATCCTCCTCTGCCGCTGGGTGGGCCTTCGCATTTCATCGTCAAGGCCTGTCAACCAAATCCCTGCTGGTCATGTGCATGGCTGGCCACCGCTTGAGAATTTTAGAACACATTGGTGTACAAATTGCACGTATACAACTTGCTTGTGTGCGCGTATGTATCACTTTTTGCATGTTAGCCTCTTTATATTGCACTAGTCATTGCATGCTAATGATGTAAAAAAACATCAAACAAATGCCCCCTCGCTAAGTGAAGCATGATTATGGTGCAACAAAACAAGCTTAGCTTAGCGAAATATTATTTTCCTTTCGACTTTCAGTGTTTTGTTTCATCAAGGGGTGGTGTACTGGTGTTCATTCGGCGCATGGTCAAGTCACAGCCGCCTGTAGCTTCGTCGTGCCCACGAATTAGGAAGGCGGGATCCTAATGATTTCAATCACCCGTGCACACCCATTTCCGATTCAACTTGCTTGCTAACACAGATTACCTTCCTTCTCATGTGAGGTCTAAATCACTATAAATAGGAGCCGTCAGGCCTCCATGATGTCACACGTTGTTGCTCACATCGACCTCGTCGCCGAGCACTGAGGTGACCTCTAGTTCTTTGAATCATGTTTTGTTTTATCTTTGTTTTGACTTCTTTTCTTCTCTACTTCGTGTCACAAATTTCCCTGACCAAGATCCTGCAAATGACACGGCGGAATGAGGAGCATGGCTTGAGGAGGCGCACTGCTGGCAGGCCTAGCGCCTCAAGGAGGCCTGCTCGCGCCGAGAGGACGCTGGAGCGTATTGTACGTGCCAGTCGTGTCGTTGTTTTGCGAGATTCTCGTGGTCCGTCTCCACCGTCGTCGGAGCACGAAGGTGAGAATGTCCCCCTCTCCCAAGTCGTCTAGCGGGGTTGGGTGCACGAACGTGCTTGCAATCAGGTTGTGGAGTCACCGCCTCATCGGGTAGTGAGATCCAGATCTTGGAGCCTGCCGCCGCCGCCAGCAAGACGAAAGCATTTGCTCTCGCCGGACGCTAGACCTAGGGCTTCGGCAAGCTCGAGTATGCCGCCTCCCCAACACAGGGATGTGCCAGAAGAACTCCTAGCAACAATTTCTGCGTTGGGGAGGCGGCATACTTGAGCTTGCCTAAGCCCTAGTTCTGGATTTCGTCGAGCGCAAACGCTTTCGCCTAGCTGAGGGCGGTAGTGGGCTCCGGGATCTGGATCTCACCACCTGATGAGGAGGTGACTCTACAACCTGATTGCGAGCCCGTCTGTGCACCCAGCCCCTCTGGACGACTTGGGACAGAGAGACATTGTCACCTTCATCCTCCGACGACGCCAGAGTCGTACCACGGGAGTCCCTCAAAACAACAACACGGTTGTCACGTACGATACGCTCCGGCGTCCTCTCGGCATTAGCAGGCCTCCTTGAGGCGCTAGGCCTGCCAAGAGTGTGCCTCCTCAAGGCATGCTCCTCATTCCGCCGCGCCATTTGCAGGATCTTGGTCAGGAAAACTGGTGACACGAAGTAGAGAAGTAAAGAAGTCAAAATCAAAAGAAAGATAAAACAAAACATGATTAAAAAAACTAGAGTTCACTGCAGTGCTTGGCGGCGAAAGCGATGTGAGCAACGACGTGTGACTTCATAGAGGACTGAGTGCTTGTATTTATTATAAGGGTTTAGACCTCACACACGAGAGAAGCAAGGTAATATGCTGTGTTAGCAAGTAAGTTTAAATGGAAATGGGAGCGCACGGGTGATCGAAATCATTATTGTGATCCCGCCTTCCTAATTCGTGTGATAACCCAGTGATGAGGAAGCTCCCGGCGGCTGCGACTTGGCCATGAGCTGAATGAATGCTGGAAAACCTATTTCGCTCAGTTAAGCTTAATTTGTTCCACAAACCATGCTTAATTAACTTAGCGAGGGGTATCTGTTTGATGATATTTTTTATGTCACTAGCGTGTGATGGTTAAGCACGATGAAAGAATCTAGCAAGCAAAGTGATACGTACATGCAAGCTGTCTGCATACATGTAAAGTAACATGTACACACATGCAAGCAAGTTGTGTACGTGCAACCGTATACACTAGGGTGTTCTAAATTAATTCCTAAGATGGCTACAAGGCATACTCATGATCAAGCAACAGGAGCTGCGTGCTCATGACCAACCCGGCACCTGCATGTACTTGCAACGGTAGACAATACGTATTTTGCTACCTGGCGTCAGATGTAACTTGCACGTTTACGGGTATGGTCCGGTTTGCCTCCTTGTGATGGGCCTGGCGAATATGTAACAGCCCACTCGGCGGCAGGGGACGAGATCAGCCTGGCGCCGGCTTCAACTTTCCCTAATAAATCGATGCCGCCTCTCGTCAAATGGAGAAAGTGCTCGTAGTCGTATTCTCCCTCCATATCAAAATACTTGTCACTATTGACTTTTTTCTACAACTTTTACCATCCGTCTTATTTATGGAAAAGTATTTCCGCCTTCCTTGCCTCGCTTGCCGACCTTCTGCTAGACGGCAGGCGGCCATGCTGTCGCACACGGAAAACCGGACAGTGGACGGTATTTCATTTATCGTCCACCCCTAGGCCGCTGACGGCTGTCCCATCCACACCCCACGGCCAGAATTATATGGCCATTTGGACCACCCAGTCCAGCGTAGCACGAGCCCGACGCGGCACAGGCACGATCCCGACGCAGCACGATGGCCTTTGTGCTCGTGACGTGCCGGCACTACGTGCCGCCATCGAAGCACATTACAAGCACGACGTCGTTCTTTCGTGTTGTGCCGCCACAATGGCACGATCACGACCCATCGTGCCGCTTGTGCCGTGCCGGCCCACAACACGACACCAGGAGGGTGGCTGATGGCGGAGGACGTGACCGGCGGCCGACGGGCGGAGCCGAGGGCTGGCGGCAGAGGTGGCTAGCCAGGCAGGGGAAGAAGAGGTAGGAGGGTGAGGATGCCGACACGGAGGAGGTGCTTCGCCCGCACCCTACTCTAGCTCGCCCACGCCATCCATGGAGCCGACGACGGAGATCCACCGCCAGCCCGCCACGCCAGAGGGGAGGAAGAGGAGTTCGCCGCATCACCGCCCGATGCCGGAGGGGAGGAAGGCGGCTGGCGCACCCGGTGACATGTCCTTCTCCGCCGCCTAGGATGTAACATCCTAGATTTTGTTTGAATGCAAAATTATGAAATTTAAAATTTTTGATTTGATCATGAGTGCTTATGAAACAATATAAGATTGTCTTCATTTCATCTCCCCTTTTCCCTAGATTTAAGTTTAGTCAAATAATAATTTTTAGGACTTATAAAAATGCTAGTGTGAGAAGTTGGATTTTTCATTTGAGTTTATTTGGATTTTGTTGAGTGGGATTCAAATTTTAATTGTAATTCAAATTTGAATCAAAGTTTAAATAGGAAATAGGAGTAAGGTTAATAGGAAGAACCTCAAACCTGTCTGGGCCTCAACCTCGTTCGGCCAAGTTCTATAGAACACCCTAAGCTCCTTTGCCAGGAACACCGTACCGGACCGCCCCAAACACCGCTGGCCCGTCAACCATTCGGCCCAGCCAGCCCACCAACGCCTTAACCTCGCCCGTGTCCCCGACATGCGGGCCGTCCAGTCAGTCGCCACCTCAGCCCCCCCTTTCTTCTTCCTTTTCACCTTTCCTCTTCCCCGCTCTCACCCGCGCCGCGCCGCCGTGGAAAGGGGACGGCCGTGCGGCCATGTCCGCCGCCGCGGATGGCGTCCACGCGTCCCGGAGGCCATATCGCCATCCACGCCACCTACCACACTTATATAATCACCCCCGCGGCCTCCAACCCTAACCCTAGCCATCCGGGGATTCCTCCCCATTTCTGCCGCCACTGACGTAGGGGGAGAAGAGGAGGGGAAGGAGGCGGGGAGGCCGTCCGAGGGAGCTGTCGCCGTCCATCGCGAAGACCGGAGGCCGTCAGTGGAGGAGGAGCCATTCGGGAGGGTCGAGCCATCCGTGAGTTGCTCTGCTTCCCCTGCATCCCCTGCTCTGAGCTCGCTCCGCCGCCGCGCCTTCTTCACCGCCGCATCGCCGACGCGTCCACAGCCCCTAGGTGAGCCGCCGTTTCCCCCTTCTGTGGCGCCCGACCTTCGAGCCATGGTCGTGTATCGAGCCTTGTGTGCTCGTGGGCCTTGTGTGCCCGCCGATGAGCCGTTCCTGCACCACGCCGCCACGCATTCCGCCGTCGCGTGAGAGCCGGCCTTCGAGCCGAGCCGGTCGTGCTTGCAGGTGCCGCTGCCTACAACGCCGCGCGCGCAGCCTCGCTTGACGTTTTCCTTCCCCGTTCGCCGCCGATCGCGCCTTACCGCGACGCCGCCGCGCACCCCAACGCGCCGGCGCACGCGCGCACGCCGTGCGGGGCCAAGGCCGAGCCTTTTGGCCGCCGTTTCCCAAGACACCTTGGTCCGGTCGAGCACTGCCGTGCCCTCTTTTTCCAGTGTGCGTCACCGGGCTCGCCGCCGCGGTCAAGCCGCCGGCGCTCGCCTGCGCGCAAACCATACCGCACCGCACCACCGCTTTGCGGCCAAATCTTGATCCAGGAGCGACCCGTTCACGTCCTTGCGCCTGTGCGCACCCAAGCGCACACGCGTTCTCGCCGGCACTGGCACCCTAGCCGCGCTGCCGTGCTCCCCTGCTACGGGTTCGCTGCGCTGAGCCGCATCTTGTCGCCGTGCGTCGACGCCCGGCACAAAAGCCGCTCCTTTCTTTACCCAAGCGGATCTGTAGGGTCACCTTCCCCGCGTCGAGTCGCTTGTCGATCAGCAGCCGCGCCCCCTTGCCGCCGGTGAGCTCTTTCCCGGCCGCCGCTCCTCTGGAGCATATCGTCGAGCACCTGGCGCCCTTACCCAAAACCCGGTGGGGTTTTAACGCACACGCCGACACACATGTTGGCGTGGCCGCTACCAATCCAGCCGGATCTCGTGCGTCCAGCCAATCACACCCTCGCCACACGTTAGCCTGCTCTGCACGATGGCCACACCGGATCCCTGGGGATCTTTAGCGTCCGACCAACCCCCGGTCGAGCCGCAAGGGCGCCCGCACAGCGCCGTGCCGCACTGGATCCCTCCGGATTTCGTGCGCCCGCCAACCGTGCAGCCAAGTGGGCCTGCAGCTAGCTTATGGCTGCCTTGGTGGCAACCACGTGGGCAACTGGAGCTAGCTTTCGGCCAGTTTGTAGATAGCTTAAATACCCCTGGAGTCGGCTAGTAGCTAGCTTAAAGTTATTAATATTGTGGATGCGTATTTTATTTCCAGGAAACTATTTTATCTTTGGAAAATCGTAGTAAATCCATTTTACCTCCAAAAAATATAAAACCTCTTCTGAAAATCTTCTAAAATCTTAAACTCTGTGTAGGACTAGTGTTTGCTCTCTTTTGGCTCTTAATCGCTATTCATTTGGAGTTAATTGCTATAGGACCCGTCTTTATTTTAATTTACACGTTATAGGAGCAGCTGGAGCCGCTGAGCTGAACCCGGAGTACGACTACACCGACAACTACCCGACCGCAGGTTCACGCCCGACTGATTCTGAATAGCTATTAGGCATTGCTATATAGTATGCTAGCGCTTTACTTTAAACGCATGTTGATGAACCTTGCACTGCCTTCTTTGATTACCCTGTCCTTGATTGCCCTACTACTACTATATATATATATAAGCGTGTATATACGCTGAGCTTCGCGATGCATGTGTTGGGATGGGAATAGTGGTTCTTTGCGTGAGTGGGGTAAAAACCGGCAGGAGAAGACGTTTTGGGTACTTTGGCGGGGGTGAGCTCGAAACAACCGATCTGGGATCGGGGATGGGGGTGCACTCCTCCGTGTATCCCCACTTTACAGTTTTTGGAGCACAAGTGTTGGGGTTTTACTTACGTTTGGAGGACAGGAGCTCGCCCCGGTCTGAAAGCGAGTGGACAAACCTTTTCACGGGACCTTTACGTACACACCACCTCGCCGAGAGTGGGGTTAGGGACGAGTTGAGCTCGGCAAGTACGGATCCATACCTGCCAGCAGGATAGCGGGGTATCAGTGGGGGAGAGGTGGGAGTGAGACCACCTTCTCTCAGTGCGACTCCCGTGTGGCCACACAGGAGCATTTCACAGTTCTGGTGCAATCCCCTTCGCGGGGGATCGTTTTGAGGGCCGGATGCAGGATGGGACCGTAACTACCGAGAGTTTGCACGGTAGGATGGGCTCAGTCGGCCGTACATCGGCCGGGTTCCATTCCGAGTTGGGTACTAGTCTACACGCTCTGCAGAGTTGTTCGATCTATAGCTATAGCCGCGTCCTCGGTCGCGGACATGTCCCCTGATAGCTTTGTTCTCATGTTTTGAGATTTCTACCTTCCCCCAGTAGATGAGAGTGTGGTGAGTCGTGGTTGCAGTCGGGGAGAGGAGAGTGGCTCCCTCTACCTCGCGAATCCTGTTGCAATCATTGAGGTGCAAGGTGAGGAAGTTCTCGCATCGACCCTAGATGGAGATAGGATGTGGAGATGGGGCCCTGGGGTACCAGGTGTTTCCGAGCTGTGTTGAGAGTCTGGGTTGGGGATACTTGATGGAGATATCTTGTTGTTACTTTGCTACTGCTGCTTAGGAAACCCGAGCTTCTAACTTGTCTCTTTTCTTCCCTTTAGAAGTTAGGCCACTTAAAGCTGCATACAGTTGGTGACGTGGACCTATCCCACTCCTTGGGGATAGACTTTGGGTGTGCAGGGTACGAGTCCGACTTCGACAACAACGCCGACGGATGGTACGACTGAGGGATGCGTCGCTTCGCTCAAGGATGCCTATGGGCGAGAAGAATAAAAGATGGAGACCCTTCTGAGATGTTAGCTACCGCTGCGTAGAATCTTCACTCTGATTCAACCAAGAGGCTTGTAATGTTGTACTCCATAATGGACATGTAATAAATTATGTACTGATATTTGTGTGATGCGATGTATGGCTATGTTTTACTATCTGTGATGCGTTCTGTATGAGATAGCCACTGATCCAGGGACTATCGCGAAGGTACAGGGATTCAGGTTTTCTTCACCGAAAATCCGGGGCTTTACATAGGACGTCACCATCGCCGTTTGGGAGGTGAGGGAGAAGAGGGGTGGCAGGCCGGCGGCGGAGACGATGTCAAGCGGCGAAGGAGGTGGCTGGCGGTGAAGAAGGTGGTGGTGGCAGGCAGCGGATGTGGCCGGCGGCGGCGGAGGTGGGATGGGCGGTTGCGGATGGGAGGAGGTGGGTGGCCGGCTAGGGTTTGAGGGGAGGGCGCAAGCTTATATATGATGACGGTGTCGGGCTAGGTGGGCCGGTTGGGTCACTAGGCCGCGTGCCTGCCCATGGGCCATGTTGTGCTATGGGACTTCGTGCCTGGGCCGGAGCGGCACTATGAGATGAGAAGAAGGCCCAGAACTAGTCATACTTCGCGCTCGTGTCGGTCCTAGCCCGAAATCATCATGCTGGACTTGTGCTTGTGTCGGGCCAAAAAATCATGCTTGCCCGCACGAGTCGTGACCCCGGCCACGGCGCTGCATCACCGGCGGCCTCTGGTGGGCTTGCACGAGCGTCGGCGTCGAGCCGGAGCTCGTTCGATCCGACCAGAAAATATGAAGGTTTCTTTTTGTATGGCAAATAAACTGGATGCATTTTACATATCCTTCTCTCCCAGTGTTCGGCTTCCCTTGCTGATCAGTTGGGTAACACTAAAAGCTCGGTGGTCAATTCCACCACTGCCGCTCTTAGTTCTGATTCCACGGCCGCACTCATCTCCGAGATTGCCAGCGCCGCCGCTTCCTCAACTTCCTCTTCTCATTTCGGCTCCACCCATGGCATAAACATCAAGATCATTGTCCCAATTACTCTTGATATGCAGTCCACCTCCTTCCGTTGTTGGCGCAACCTTTTTCGGATCGTTCTCGGGCGGTTCGATCTGCGCTTGTACATTGAGGCCAACAACCTGTGTCCCAACAACTAACACAACCTGTGTCCCAACAACTAACACAGCCCGGGTGCAAACCGACCTCGCCGTCCTCATGTGGATCCACACCACTCTTGCCGATGACCTCATGGTCATGGAGGAGAACCCAACAACATACTCTGTATGGAAGCACATCAATGACTTCTTCAACACCAACAAAGCCAGCCGCGCCGTGCATCTCGAGGCTGAGTTCCACGACCTCCAACAAAGTGACATGTCTGCCTCTACTTACTATCATCGCCTCAATACTCTCGCCGACACCCTCGCCGACTGCGATCAACCTCTTCGATCGTCAACGTGCGCTTGTCCATCAGCTCGTCGCCGGCCTTAACCCCTGGTACCACACGCTGAATACTCTTCTCCCGGCACTTCCACAGTTCCCGACGTTCATCGAGGCGTGCACCATGCTCCTCACCGAGGAGTCTTCTCAGGCCAAAAAACAAGTCCCCAGCAACCTCAGACACCGCTCTCATCGCATCTGAAGGCAGCTCCTTTTCTGGCGAGCAGTCTGGTGCAAGCCAGGAATCCAGTGATCGTGGCTCCAACACCACCGGCAGTCGCGACAACGGCGGCCGCACCAACGGCAATGGTGGTCGCAGTGGTGGCAGTCGCGGTCGTGGCTACTTCAACAACGGGAACAGCTCCGGCAACAACAATGGGCGCTAGCAACAACCCAACTGGCCGGCTTTCTTCCCTCCCTGGGGTTCTCCATGGCGTGCACCTTGGACAGGAGCCACCGGCCCCGGCGTCAACACAGCGGCGATCTGTCCCAGCCATCTACTACTTCTGCGCCATCCACCTGGGACAACATCGGTCTCATGCAAGCACTGTACGCCACCTCTCTACAGCAGCCCACTAATGTTCATGGACACCGGCGCCAGCTCCCACATGATAGGCGACCAAGGTGATTGCCCTTTCTGCCTCGATGAACGTCGGGAACTGAGGAAGCGCCGGGAGAAGAGTCTTCAACGTGTGGTGCCGGGGGTTGAGGCCGGCGACGAGCTGATGGACGAGCACACGTTGACCAAGAGGTTGATCGCAGTCGGCGAGGGTGTCGGCGAGTGTCTTGAGACGATGACAGTAAGCGGAGGCCGACATGGGGCATTGCTAGTTAGCGCGCGCTGGGAGGCTTCACAACAATTGATTTTCCGACAACCTGTTGACGCGGTCCCATCTCCACTGTGTTTCTTTCTTTTATTAATTGATTGATGATGAGGCGAGGCGGTCGGTACCTTCCATGCCATCCAACACCACGAGTCCAGGAGCGACTTCCAATTTCTATCCTCATTAATTAGCTGATGAGCAAAAAAAAGTACAATATAATCATTCGATGAAAGAAAATTACAAAACAAAAACTTATATTCAAAATTATATGAGCAAAAAATATACACATAAATTTGGTTGGAAACTTATGCAACAGAAAAGTAGTACAGAAAACTTGTACCCATAAAAACCGCCAAGAGTTATACACACTTTCATAAAGGCAAGGTTTTCGTAAGAAGAAAATTTGTTGCTTCTTCCTCTGCCTTCTACGTTGCCGACCAACGGAACGCTGCCTGTTGTTTGCAAAATTATACAACAACAAAACTTATATAGAAAAATTATGCGCATAAATTATGAACTACAAAAATTATGCGCATAACTTTTTCGCTAAGGACGAGTTATGCGCATAACTTTTTTCCTAACGACGAGTTATGCGCATAATTTTTTCTCTGACGACGAGTTATATGCATAATTTTTTCCAACAACAAATTTATGTGCATGACTTATACCCTTATATTTGCTTAGTATAAGAAAGAAAACTTTGACTAGCACAAAGTGCAAAACTCATGTGTACAAATTTTCAAATATACATAACATTTGTCATAACTTTTGGGAGTAATGTTGTTAAAAATCTATCCACATAATTTTTTTTAAGAGAACGATGTTAAAAACAACTATTAACTTATACCTACATATAATATTAATTGGTAGAGAAAATAAAAAATGAAAAAAAACAAGGCAGCATGCACGCGGGGCACTCGCGTGCTGCCCGTGCACACCAACTGCAGCGTCCAGACAGTGTGTGCACGACACCGTGGGCAGTGGGCCTGCTACAGGTCGTGCCTCGCGCGCTGAGAAGCGCAACAACTGAATTGATATTGCGGGCAGACATGTCACCTTGTTGGAGGTTGTGGGCCTGCTACGGGTCGTGCCTCGCGCGCTGAGAAGCGCAACAACTGAATTGATATTGTGGGCAGACATGTCACCTTGTTGGAGGCTGTGGGCCTGCTACGGGCCGTGCATGCTCGAGATGCCGCATGGCGCGGCTGGCTTTGTTGGTGTTGAAGAAGTCACTGATTTGCTTCCACACAGAGTATGCCGTCGGGTTCTCCTCCATGACCATGTCCATGAGGTCATCAGCAAGAGTGGCGTGGATCCACATGAGGACGGTGAGGTCTGCTTACACCCAGGCTACGTCGTTGGGACACGGGTTGTTGGCGCGGATGTGCGAGCGGAGATCGAATCGCTCCAGAACGATCCGAAAAAGGTTGCGCTAATGGCGGAAGGAGGTGGATTGAATATCAAGAGTAATTGGGACAAGGCTCTTGATGTTTACACCATGGGTGGAGGCGGTATGGGAAGAGGAAGCTGCGGAAGCGGCCGCACTGGTGATCTCGGAGATGAGCGAAGCCGTGGAATCAGAACTAAGAGCGGTAGCGGTGGAATTGACCACCGAGCTTTGAGTGTCTCATGGTGATGCGCAACGGAAAAAATCAAGGCTAAAAGGGAAAGTGAAGGCGCATGATCAGAATGCTCTGATTACCATGCAGAAAGGGCAATCACCTTGCTTTCCATTGATGTTACAGGGCCTTAATATAGGCAGTACAGGTACATACATGAGCGGTGAGGAATCTCAGCGCTAGTCAAGAGGAGAACTGATCCTACAAGTTAGGAGAGCCGTGCGTGGAGATGTGCAGTTAGTGGACCTATTCTCCTGGAGAATGTTGAGGTGATAGAGGCTGTCATTTGAGGAACACACACGATCCGACCGAACGCCGTAGCTCGGGCAAGCAGTACTGCTGAGCGAAACGTTGTGAGTTTTTTCAAGCTGTGTTGTTTATATTCTTTCTTTGTCGATTTTTTTATGAAACATTGTAATTTTTTTGGAAGCATTTCTTTCTTTGTCGCTGTCAGCTATCACACCAATCAACATTTTTCACACGAATTGGGTGCACCTCTTCCAATTTTCTCCACAAAGCAGGGGAGACTCATCATTGAGTTAAGTAAACCTTCTTGACTAGTAGCTTAGCTTCCATTCCAGTCCACAACCGTCACTATAGGACTTTTCTACCTTGTTTCCCACCTCAAAAGTCTTGGACATCACTATCTTGGCATCATTCTCCTAGAAATTGGCCTAGATTTTTCAAGTTCCTTGTCTATGCCATTGCATCCCGGAAGAGATATTTTCAAGAAGTGTGTTCACTTTCTTTCCCTGTCATTGTTAGCTAGTATATCACAACAATCTCCATTTGAATTTTCACGTGACATGAACACGCCTCTTTCAATTTACCAAAGTCTTTGACCCAACTATCTTCTTCCTAAGTTCGTCTCATCTTAGTCATGTTCTTGTTTTGGCAGCCAAAGTCTTCAGCCTAGCTTCTTCTACCGTCCAAAGTACTCCATTCACAGGATAAACCTTTGCTGCTATTCAAGGTAAGTTCTTACAGCTGCTAATGAGCTAAATCTTTGCTTGTCATTCAAAGTTCATATAGCCTCTTATGTATATTGCGTTATGTTTATTTCCTGAACAGGGAAGGGACAAAGAATCTTGAATCCTAATGAAGAACATCGTCAGTTCTGCTGTTGTCCAAGAGACAGTTGGCCAAGTTCTATCCGGTCTAGTTAAAAAGTACGAGGAGACAGAGGAATCAAATGCCAACAGAAACTTGGAGAGGCTAGAGATGGCACACATCAGGTTAGAGGCTGCTCTTGAGACATCTGATAAGTGGCAGATCACCGACGCATCCTTGTTGCGTTGGCGTAGGAAGCTGAAGCGTGCTGCTCAAGAATGCGACGACATGCTACACAAAAGCAAGAAGAGGATCCTAGAAGACGAGCAAATGGAACAAGGGCTAAGAAATTCCTCCTTTCCGAGCCGGATTGCACATGCTACTAAGTCATTTGTCTCCTCCATCGTTAGCTGCCACAACAACAAGCAGATGAGGTCCAGTGTTCAAAGATTTGAGTGGTTTGCAGATGGTGCTACCGAGTTTCTAAGATTTGTAGAGCTTGGTGGCACACCACGTAGCCACATATCATTCTTCTCCCTTGTCAATAACATTTTTGCAGGCAAGGAACTACATCACAAAATCGTTGGGGGAAACCAGCATCCTTCCTCTCAACTATGGTTGGCACCCTTTGGTACTGCAGAGCACGGAACACAGGCTCAACTGATGTTTATCCAGACAGATTCTGAATCAGTGGGCAATATCCACTTTAGTATAGTACTACCTCCGTTCTTAAATATATGACACCATTGATTTTTTTTGTTCGTTTGACTATTCGTCTTTTCTACAAATATTTTAGCAAATCGATAAGCCAACAAGTTAAATCTAAAATACATTGGATACTAGATATAATGATATACATTTTTACTTTAGTTAACTAATTTGTTCAATATATATTAGTGGTCAAAGTTGGAGTAAAAAGTCAATGGTGTCATGTATTTAAGAACGGAGGGAGTATTACAGATTTCGGAGAGTACTGACATAGTTGGGACCGCAATTCAGTGCTTGCAGTTTTTTGCTCCTCATTTCAAGTGTGCAGTTGAAAATATTATAAAAGAACTTGCTCAACTACCAACCCAATGTTTGTCATGGATGTCATCCGTTTATTCCAACAAGAACGATGCGGTTTTTGTTCAAAATCATGTATCTCAATGGGTTCGCCCAGAACCAGTATGTTGCAAGAAGCATAATCGGCATGAGCTTCGACATATTTGCAATCCAGACATGGTAGGACTTGCAGATGATTTCTTGAAACCAGTAACTCAAGTGAATTTGCAGTGGCAGGTCTCATCGTCTCTGTACAACAAGCAGAGGACTTTACGGTTTGAAGATAGAATTTCTCTGCATGATTCTAGTTATCTGAAAGCTGGAATTTTCTTTACACCCCATCGCTGTTCAGAAGACATGCTACCTGCAAATAGATTATCTGAGATAGTGGCGATAGTTGGTGAGGCTCAACATTGCTTGCAAGCAGATGTCACCTTGCAACAGCTGGAAGAGATCATGCTGCCAAAGTCAATAGATTACTTCCACCAGAATACTGAAGCAACAATTTACAAAATGATTTGGAAATCTAAACATAGCTCTGCACTTATTCAGGTTGAGAGGGAAAGCATGAGCACACATAAAACTTTTGGGGGAGCTAGGAAGAGAATAAAGCTGTTGGAAGTACATGATGAGGAGCTTATGAGTCGAAATCGAAGGATCTTGTACTTATTCGACTTATGGCGTGCACACATACCCGTTCACCTAATAAGTGCGTTCAAGGACTGGCTGCAGAAAGAATATGGCACCACAGCTACACCTGAAATGAAATTCTAAATTATGTAACATAGATCAATAAGGGAAACAAGGAAGGAACACAAGAAAATATTGGAGTTAATATTCATAATTGAGGAATTTTATGAGGACAGTCCACAAAAGCATCACAGTAGAGAATAGAGATGCTATCAGAGCACAAATATGGTTGTATATTTACATGCCAAATATTTATTTCATGTTGGTCATAATTAGGAAGTCTGTTGTACATTAGGAATTCGTGTTGGCGTATAGTAACTCTTAACTCTTTTGAGAGTTTTCTGTGTGTATTTGTTACAGGGTTGTTTGTCTCTCACCTGTTGATTATAGGTATTACTACATTTTTATACTTGAAGATAATGCGAGACTTTCAGATAAATTGAGACTTATTGCACATCATTCATTCAGACTTTCAGAACGTTTACAAGTACTAACGTTGGAGCGGTAAATGTTTTAATTGATTGATTGTTCATTGTTAAAGACCAGATCACCAGAGCTTCAACTTGTTGATCAACTGTTTAAAGGCTCTGAACTCGGTTAGGCATTTACAATGGCATTTTTAGTGGATTCTACCTCTTCATGCTTGATTCCAATGCTCATATCAAAAATGAAATGACATGCGCTTTATGTGCTTGATTCCAATGCTACATTTCATTCAGTAGCCTCTTAAAATCGCCTACAAAAGGGGGCTGGAGGAAAGATGTTTCATACATCCTTTTATCTGCATTACCTGAAAGAAATTCAGAGTTTTAAAGCACACCTGGACAAATCCCCGTGTCCAATTGAGCAGCTCTGGTTGTTTTTCGTCGTAGCAGAATCTGTTCAGCTCAAGTTGAGATTTTGTTCAGCTTCTACTGATGCTGTGATGGACGGAAGAGAAGCACAACAATCAACCACCCTGAAGCAGAGGAGAGCAAGAAGTACCGCATCCCACAGTCACGAATACACCTGATACGGGATGTAGCCAAGCGAACAGAGGAGCTCCTCTCTCATCAAGCCGTGACCCTCCCGCGGCGCTGATTCGCCGGCATCCGGCGAGTTCCGGTGTTGGTTTTGATCCGCCAGAGAATCTTGATTGCTTCTTCTCGCGTGGAGCATTGGATGCGTTGCGTTCTCCTATCAGCAGCCCCTTCTGAGCTCATCTCAGACTCTCACTTCGATTCCTCTTTGCCGCCATGGCGAATTGAAGGCTTGAAGCCAGAGATGAACCGGAGAAGTTGCAAAAGCCGTCAGAGGTGGTTCGAGGAGGAGGATTGAGTCGGAACGTGGCGTGCTAGCCTCAGCAAGTCGTGAGCGGCGGCGTGTTGGGCCGGCGCCTGGCGGTGAGCCGGTGACGTTCCAACTTCCAAGAGCTGGCGGAAGGGATAGGGGGCGGCGTTGGTTCGATCCAGCTGCGAAATCTTGGTAGCTTCTGCTCCCATGGCGAATCAGATGCGTCCTGTTTTTCCCTTAATTAGCAGAGCTCAACACATCTCAGTTCGCTTATTGTTTCCTCTTTGCGTTCATCACCATGGCGAGCTGGAGCCGCGGGTGCCGGCCGGAGATGAGGGAAAGCACAGGAGGTGTCGAAAACCATTTGGTTTTCTGAAAACTTTAATTATCGAACAGAGTGAAATATGGCCAGAGTTCATGTACGGATGCACCTTAATTGGGACAAGAGGTGCTGGCAGTCGCAGCTCGCGGCAGAGCTCCGCCGCCGGAGCTAGCCGTCCGCTGGATGCCGACGGCGCACTGCTCACTGCGTGCAGAGTGCAGAAGACATGGTGACGAAAGTGAGCAGCGTTAGCCGTGTTGGGCTTTACTGACGAAAGGAATGGATCGGTGTGGCCCGGCCCGGCCCACACCTCAGAACGGTGGTTTGGTGTCGACTGCGATGAGGGGGCCCCAGCGGCGGCGGATGAGCGGCCGGAGATGGAGGCCGAGGCGGCGCCGCCGATTCCCGCCGCGACGCTCAGGTGGAGTCAAAAGGTACGCTTACTTCCCCACTAATCCTTGCGGTCTCCTCTGCGTTGCGATAGAGACTCGAATTAGAAACAATTGCTTTCCAAGACCAAGACTTTGGAGCAATTTCAATTGGTCAAAGATTTTTTCATTCCAGACCCATCCATATTACTGATGATTTCTCAATGTCTTGGGCCACATTCTCGTTCAATGTATTTTAGCATCCGTACTGTCTCTGTACATGGGTTAGCTGTCCACTGTTTTTACCAGATTCAGTTATGGGTACGTTCTTTGCTCATGATCCAAACTCCATCTTCCCATTCATTCTTTTCATGATCCAAACTGTGCTTGAATCCTGATTTCGGCGAATGCCAGTCCATGAACCAACTTCATCGACGAAATATAGGTCACAAGAAAAATGATAGTGAGTCGGTAGGGTATTCAGATATGGGTCAGACTAGCGTGCTATGAAAATAAATTTATGAGAACTCGTATATCAGACTAATCCACTAGCAATTGCCAGGGACATAATTTTGTACTATAGATATATGGGATTAAATGATCAAATCCTTCTTTTAGTTGGATGACATTATGTTCTTGTCACTGTATTAATAATCCATCATATACAGATATAGCCAAGCATGGTCCATTACACAGAAAGTAGCCCATTATATTGAACCAAATTACATGCCATGGAAAAATGGGACATAAGAAAAATATAGTGAATCAATTGGACACCAGTCAGACGTTTAGCGTGTCATGGAAATAAATTGACAATGAATAGAGTTTCCCACCTCCACTAGCCCACTTTCTTTCCCTGTCATTGTTAGTTATCACACAACTACGACCTCCACTTTCAGGCGACTTGACGCAATTCTTTGTCTTTTTTCCACAGAATGCACGTTGGCCTAATATATTCAAACCTGCAATGAAGCAGAAACTCTCACCGTAGACTCAAGTCAGACTAGCTTTTTGACTAAATGATTTCCCTTGGCCTAATATATTCAAACCCACTATAGAAGTTTTCTAACATTCTCCTTAAGTTACCATCTCCCCTTGCAGTAAGTTTTGCCCTCTTGGACACAGGACCACCTCCGGTGCTATTCAATCAAAGGTAGGTTCTTGCAACTGCTAAGCTAAAACTTGCTTGTTATCCAAAGTTCATATATTTATTAATCTCTCAGTTATATTGTTATATTTCTTTAACAGGGCAGGAATACTACATATATCCTTGAATCCTAATGGCAGAGATTGTCAGTTCTGCAGTTGTTCAGGAGACAGTTAGCCAAATCCTGTCTGGTTTGGTTCAAAAATACGAGGACAAAGAGGAATCAGATGAGAGCAGAAACTTGGAGAGGCTAGAGATGGCACACATTAGGCTGGAGGCTGCTCTTGATACATCAGAAAAGTGGAATATTACTGATGGATCCTTGTTGCGCTGGCGCAGGAAGCTGAAGCGTGCTGCTCAAGAGTGTGATGACACATTGCACAAATGCAAGCATAGAATACTAGAAAAGGAACAGCTAGAACACGAGGTGAGGAATTCCACCCTTCCTAACCGGATTGTGCATGCTACCAAGTCATTTGCTCTCTCCATGTTTAACCGCGACAATAAAAAATTGAGCAGATCCATTGTCCGAAGATTTGAGTGGTTTGCAGATGGTGCTACTGAATTTTTGAGATTTGTAGAGCTTGGTGGCACACCACACCATCACGTGACCTCCCACTCCTTTGTCAAGCACCTATTTTCAGGCAAGGAACTACATCATGAAATTGTTCGCGGAAAGGAGCATCCATCTTTTCTACTATCGTTGGTGCCCTTCAGGACTACAGATCATGGAATTGAGGTAAGTCTGGTATTTATCCACAAAGATAGTAATGCACGAGAGGGTAACTTCATCTTTGGTATAATACTACAGCTTTCAGAGAGTACAGACATTGTTGGGATCGCAATTAAGTGCTTGCAGATGATTCCACCTCATTTCAAATCTACAGTTGAAATTATTAGGAAAGAATTTACTCAACTACCTATTCAATTATTCTCATGGGTGCCATTTGTTTATTCATGCGATAAAGAACATTGGGACAACCTTCGCATCCTTTTATCTCAATGTTTTCGCTCAGATCCATTATGTTGCAAGCAGTATGATCGGCATGATTTTCAAAGTATTAGCAGCCATGGCATGACAGGATTATCAGACATTTCTCTAGAACCAGTAATTCAAGTGAATTTGCAGTGCCATGTTTCATTGTCAATGTACAACAAACAGAAGACCTTTGTGTCTGAGAACAGTATTTTGCTTCAAGATTCACCATTTTTGAAAGCTGGAATTGTCTTTGCGCCGCATGGATCTTCAGAAGACATGTTGCATGCGAACAAAACGTCTTCACTGGTGGCAATAGTTGGAAAGGAGCAAATTTGCCAGCATACAGACATTCCCTTGGAGCAGGTGGAGGAGATCATGCTGCCAAGTGCAATAGATTACTTCTGCCAGAATTCTGAAGCGACAATCTACCAAATGATTTGGAGGTCTAAACATGGCTATGCATTCCTTCAGGTTGAGAAGGAACCCATGAGAACGCGCAGAGCTTTTAGGGGAGCTAGAAGAACTAAGCCATTTCAAGGAGATGATCAGGTAACTAGGAGTAGGACACATACGATCGCTCACTTGCTCGACTTATGGGGGCCATATTTGCCAGTCCTGGTGAAAAGTTTGCTCATGGACTGGATGCAGAAAGAAAAGGAAGCGAACTTAGCGCCACCAAAGCAGCACACAAAATTCTAAATCTGTTAGAGTCGTATATCAAGACATGGGATTACATAGAGTTAGTTGGGATTACAATCCCCTATAATGTTTTGTCTCACAAATATTGTAACCCTTATATACACCGCCCTAGGGTTTGAATGCAATACATTGATCACATTGTTTGCATCCTACACAATCTCACACGGTATCACAAGTCTAGGTTACAACCCTAGGCCTTCGCCTTCCGTTTCCCTCGCGTCGCCCACGAGAGATCGATCTCTACTAGGGCTGGACGAAAAGCTCATGGCTCGATAGCTCACTCGACTCGTTGCTAGCTCAACTCAACTCGTTTTGGTTTTGAGCTGAGCCGAGCAGACAATTTAGCTCGTTAAGTTTACAAGCTGAGTTTGAGCAGCTCGCAAGCCGGCTCGCGAGCTAATCAAGCCTACACATTCAGCGCCGAATTGGCCTTGAATGAGAAGCAGCCCAATAAAGCCCAGCCGGCCCAAGAACTAAACCTAAGTTCTTTGTCCGGCCAGCACCCTCCTGCATCCGTTCCCCAACTCCTCAGTCCTCGCCGCGACTATAAGTTGCTTCAGCGACAAAATCGCATCGCATCACATCACGCCGCCAGTCTAGCTAGAAGCTGTGATGACGGCTGCCAGGCTGGATCGTGGGCCGCAAGTGGGCTACTAGAGGAAACGGACGCGAGGTGGTCATTCACATCCGTGCGACGGACGGACGCCTGCTGTTGCAGGTACGTACTTCTTTTCTTTTTCTTTTTTTATTTTCTCTTTCTATTATTTGAATTTATTTTTTGTTATATATATATTTTTTATTTTACCCCTTCTTTGTTTTGGTTTTATTTTTTAATCCATTATTTTAATTTATTATTCTTTTTTCTTTTATTTTATTTATATATTTATTTCCATCCCTTGTACTTTTTTAATGTTTTCTTTTCTTTTCATTTTTCTTCTCTTTTTTATACTGTTTATTGCTTACACCCTTTATTCTCATTCTTTTTTTGCAGGCTATTCGATTACTATATCTTACACAATAAAATTTTTATTTTTGTGATATTTATTTTCCATCATGCAATTGTTAGTGTAGGTATAAGAATTCCTTTTACCATTTTTTATGTCTTCTTTCCTTTTTTATATTTTTTCTCTCAGTGAATATTTGTTTCGTCTCAATGAAAAATTTCACTTCAAATTACACTTTTTAGTTTTTCTCGAAATATAAGAAATCTACAAGTTTTTTATTTGCTATATATACTTAATTATTTATTTAATACTAACTAGTTTGTGTGGAGTTCTATTTTTATACCGATTTATTGTCTTTTCGTTTTGTTCTGCATATAACAGTGACTTGTTCTAATTTTTATAAATTTACAGTTTTATTATTATGGCTATAATAATAAGTTGTTGTGGCTATAATAATATCTTGTTCGGGATATAATAACTTGTTCTGTCTATAATAATAACTTGTTCTGACTCTTGTTCTGATTTATTCTGATATTACATTTGTTTTTATTCGAGATGACATATAAACTTATTCTGCATATAATAGGATATTGTTCTGACAGTTGTTCTCATTTGTTCTGACACATTATTTTGTTTGTTCGAGATGACATACAAACTTGTTCCGGCTATAATAATAAGTTATTCTGACTATAGTAATATCTTGTTATGGCTATAATAATAATTTGTTATGTCTATATTAATAACGTGTTCTGACCTTTGTTCTGACACTACACTTTTTTGTTTGAAATGACATACAAACTTGTTCTAATTATAATAGGATCTTGTTCTGACAGTTGTTCTCATTTGTCCTGCTCGGCACGTCGAGGTCAAGCCCAGCAGAGCAGACACGACGAGGAGGTGCGCCACCGTGCCAGGTGCTGATCCCAGGATCCGGCCGAGGATATCCCGGGTGTGACGATGACATGTGGGGCCAGCCAAAATATCCCGTTAAAATAGTGATTCTCGTACGACCACTAGCGCTTGAAAATGCGTTGAATTGGATCATGCTGATCGGGTGTCCCAACGCCTTGCCTCCCGGGGAAACAAATTTAACTCAACATTGGCTGTCCTCACACCACGGCCAAACGGGAGCCTGGAACAGTTTAAATTCAATTTGTGATCAAAATAAACTGAAATTTGAAGTCAAATAACTTCTTTTTTTCCTTTTTTGTTTTTGGTCGTGCTTCTTTCCACCATTTACATTTATACTAAAACGCACAAATTTGCTCAAACTCGCTTCTCAAATAAACGATATTTAAACATCTATAAATTCTAGGGATGAAATCGGTCGGAAACGATCAAAAATATACATTATCATTTCCTATCATATTTTTTTTACTTGGAAACGATACGGAAACGATACGCTTGAAAACGATACTGATAACGAAAAATCGATACATCGGAAACGAAACCAGCGGATCGAAAATATATCGATATCGATCGATAACGGTACCTCAAATCGAAAACACTGAAACCATGAATGGACATATATGCAACATGTTCACAACCAAATGAGTGACCAACAATCCAACATGAATATTACTGCACCATATGCCCATACTATAACCACCTATGACTCACAACTACTAAATTTTGCAGCCAACAAGTTTCTGTCGCAGCAGCCAACCTACCGGCTAGGTTGCTGGCGACGGTCGTGTCCGCGAGCTGGGGACTGCGAGTGGAGACTGAAGTTATATACATAGGGTTGTGTTATTGGGCCATGTTGGGCCTCGGTGTTACCTAGACTTATGGGCCATTCGTTGACAATTCGGAATTCCGACGGAATTTTCCAAGCAAAAACGGTCGATACATGTATTCAGCGGAACAAAGCCACTGTCATTTCCATTTACATTTCCACCAACGTTTTCCTATTTCCATACCATTTCCGGCTCCTACCATTTCCATTTCATTGTTTCTCATATTTTTCGGAAACGAAGCTCGGTCGATCGGGAATTTCCGTTACTGTTTTCACCCCTAATAAATACAGCTTATCTAAGAAGCACTTTTCTGAACACAATTCCAAACAGGGCCAAGCCTCCCTTTTTATTCCTATAGTTGGGATGCTTGAAGCCAAAATCTGTAGAAACTCATACATTTTGAAGTTCGATTTTGCATTATTTCGTGTTACGTGGTTTTGAAATATATGCATTTTGAAATAGTTTTGCTCCAACACAGCAACACTGGACCTTGAACCTGCGAGATGGTAGAAAGCCTGATGACGTTTGGTGGCCGACAATGGTAAGAACAGATGACACTGCGATGTACTCTGTGTTTACTTACTGATTAGCACAAGTAACCCTTAAAAAAAAACAAGTGGTTACATCAGCGAGTTGTGTCATAAAAAGACGGATTTTTTTTAATTTTAACCTTTTTTTAATTTATTTTTAAAAATAATACCTCAAAAATATTATTTTCAGATCAAACACTTTTGGCCGCGCCGCCCCGCGTGGCGCGGCAGGATAACATTGTCGCGCCACATGCAGCGACGCGGTAGGCCCGCCACGCTAGCACGGTGGGCTTACGAGGCCTCCTCCTGCCGCGCCACATGCATCGGCGCGGCAACGTGATGGTGCCGCACCATGTAGGCTGGCGCGGCAGGAGGTTCTCCAATTTAATCTATCAACTTTGAACCATCTAAATAAAATAGTATTTGAATTCCAAATGTCGCAAAAATTGATATGCATGTTATATAAGGTCCGAACATTCCATTTTATTAACATCTACAAGACTAAGTATTACATATTTTAAAAAATTTAATTTCAAAGTAGGCTATGTATTATCCTTATATTCCACTTAAGGCTCTCGTTAAATGGTTATCTATCTACGATAATACCAATTAAACATCATTTAAACATTGAATGTCACGAAACTTTCCATGCACATTGTATAAGGTGTAAAGATCTTATTTTAATATCATGTAAACAGTCAAGTGCTACATATCTTGAAATATATAATTTTAAAGTAGGCTATGTATTATCCCTAAATTCATGTTAGGGCTGCCGTTAAATTTAACTAATTTTGAACTATCTTAATAAAATAGCATATGAACTTTAATCATCACGAAACTTGACATGTATATTGTATAAGTTGTAAAGATTCCATTTTATTAATTTGCACAAGGTCAAGTGATACATATTTTCAAATATATAGTTTTAAACTATGTTATGTATTATCCCTAAATTCATGTTAGGGGATGTTGTTAAATTTAACCAAATTTGAACCATCTTAATAAAATAGTATATGAACTTTAAATGTCATGATACTGAATATGTATATTGTATAAGTTGTAAAGATTCTATTTTATTAACATTTACAAGGTCAAGTGATACATATTTTAAAATATATAATTTCCAAATAGGCTATGTATTATCTTTATATTCATGTTAGTGACACCGTTAAATTTAACACACTTTTGCAGCATCTTAATAAAATAGTATATGAACTTTAAACATCACAAACCTCCACATGTATATTGAATAAGTTGTAAAGATTTCATTTTATAAACATTCATAAGACCAGATGTTACATATTTTGAAATATATCACTTAGTTTAGCTTTGTAGCACTTAGCTTTGTTAATATTAATAAAAGGTGTGTACAAAGAATTAATGTCCCTACAGAAATGTGTCTTATGATCAATATTTATAGTGTATAGTATAATATATCTATCGAGTTTTATCTAGTTTCATGATGTTTGAAGTTAATATATATTATGATGTACCCTACTTAAAGTTTTGTGGCATTCAATGTTTAAATATATTTCAAAATATGTAGCACTTGATTTTCTACATATTAGTAAAATTCTATCATAACACCTTTTACAGTTTGCATGTTAAGTTTCGTGACATTCAATGTTTAAATGTTACGTAATTGAGATTATTCTAAGTAGATAACCATTTAACAACAGCCCTAAGTGAGATATATGATAGTATATAAGCTACTTTGGAATTAAAAATTTTAAAATATGTAATACTTGGTCATGTACATGTCGCTAAAATGGAATGTTTAGACCTTATATATCGTGCATATCAAGTTTTTGTAACATTTAAAGTTCAAATACTATTTTATTTATATCATTCAAAATTAATAAGTATAATTGAAGTACTCATGTCACGCCAGACACCATCAAGTAATACATATTTCAAAATTCTATACACTATAGAAGTATCATGAGAGCCCTAAGTGGGATCTAGGGATAATACATAGCCTACTTTAAAATTATGTAATTCAAAATATGTAGCACTTGACTGTTTACATGATATTAAAATGAGATCTTTACACCTTATACAATGTGCATGACAAATTTCGTGATATTTAATATTTAAATGATATTTAATTGGTATCATTCTAGATTGATAATAATTTAATGAGAGCCCTAAGTGGTATCTAGGGATAATACATAGCCTACTTTAAAATTATGTAATTCAAAATATGTAGCACTTGACTGTTTACATGATATTAAAATGAGATCTTTACACCTTATACAATGTGCATGGCAAGTTTCGTGATATTCAAAGTTTAAATGATGTTTAATTGGTATTATCCTAGATAGATAACCATTTAACGAGAGCCCTAAGTGGGATATAAGGATAATACATAGCCTACTTTGAATTTAAATTTTTTAAAATATGTAATACTTAGTCTTGTAAATGTTACTAAAATGGAATGTTCAGACCTTATATAACATGCATATCAATTTTTGTGACATTTGGAATTCAAATACTATTTATTTAGATGGTTCAAAGTTGATAAATTAAATTGGAGAACCTCCTGCCACGCCAGCCTATATGGCGCGGCACCATCATATGGCGCGGCACCATCACGTTGCCGCGCCGATGCATGTGGCGCGGCAGGAGGAGGCCTCGTAAGCTCACTGTGCCAGCGTGGCGGGCCTGCCGCGCCGCTGCATATGGCGCGGCAACGTTATCCTGCCGCGCCACACGGGCCGGCGCGGCCAAAAAAGTTAGATCTGCAAATAATGTTTTTGAGGTGTTATTTTTAAAAATATTTTTAAAAAAAGTTAAAATTAAAAAAAAACCTAAAAAGACGGAGATCGAGAATAACGTCCAACGCAAGTAGAGTAAAAAAGAATGAGATACACAGAGCAAAGTCAAAGCAGAGTGGTATCAGCTTATAAGCTGTCAAACGATTTATTATAACGTGGGTGGTTAGCATAACTTTTAATGCTCAACAGCTTATAAGTGATTTCTTATTTGACTAGCAACGATGCCCGTGCGTTGCAACTGAGAGAAAATATAGCTCACTTCACTATATTCATTTGCCTCGGTCGCGCCGTCACCCTGCCATCTCTACGGCTCGCTCATCTCGCCATTGTTCCAGTCGCATCCATACCACCCTAACTTCGTCACCATCTCATGAACGTCATCATCATTTGCCCTATCTTGCCTTTCCCGACCAAGACAGCAGGGCGTCGTTTCCATGAGGTGCTCGCCACCCTGATCTCGCACGTCGTCATTTGCACCTCCCCAACCTCGTCGTCATCTGCCTAGATCGTGCCATCATCCCTGCTTGGCCTCACTGTCACGCCCAGCCACCCCCGACCTCGTGTGCCGTCGTCCGCCATGCGAGTGTCATCACCCCTCACCCTTGCACCTCCCCGATCTCGCTATTGTCTCTGTTGCGATTCCGCCATACTAACCTCGTTGGCATTGTTCGTGCCTCTCAAACCTCACCATCATCCACTCATCAACCTCGTATTCTCCTGTCATTCACATGGCGCATGCGCCATCCTAACCACGTTCGCTTTGGTTTGCACCTCCCAGTCCCGCCATTGCCCGCTCCGGCCGCACTGTCATCTCGCCTCCCGGCCTCACTATCACCGTGTCACACCTACGTCTTCCGAAGCTCGCGTGTTGTCGTTCGCTCTGGCCTCATCTTTCCCGATTATGTCGTCGTCGGTACTACCCATACGCTTCCTCATCTTAAACAAACGAGATAAACTCCACATATTAAATGGTACACGACACATCAAACATTAATTCATTACTACTTGGCAGTCCATCTATTAATAACATGCATTATGAGAAAGGTGAAAATGTTTTCTTGCATAACAATGAAAACAGTTGTAAGAAAAATATATTTTAATACTAGATATATAGATTTTCGGTTGATACTTGCGTCATCTTTATTGTTTTCAGCTCGTGCATTAATCTCTTGATGGGTCGGTCCATCCGTGGCATTAAAAAAATAATTTTTTCTCGTCTTCTTATCTAGACGACATCGCCCTCCTTTCCGGTTCCACCGCCCATCATCACAAGCACGCGCAGAGGAGGAGGAGCTAGTGGCGGAGGCACAGGGTGGCCAAGTTGGGCCAGGGACCACCCTGAAATTTGGGAAAAGCTCAATATTCCTTAGAATTTGGCTGAAATTTTAGGAAAAGCTCAATATCCTTCGGAAATTTGGCCGATTTTCTCAGCGCGCCCTTGTGAATTTGATCATTTTTGTGTTTTACTTATATATTGAAATATTATATCTATACATACTGTTGTTTTTGGTTAAGTTGGACCACCCTGACCTGACATCCTAGCTACGCCACTGGGAGGAGCTCGCCAGAAAATCAAAATTGTGCCGCTAGAGGATCTCGCGTGGCTGGCGGAGATCGAGCTCGCCCGCTGCAGAAACTCATCACCCTATAGCACCGCCTAGCGCCTCCCCACATCTCCCGGCCACTTGCCCTGACCTCCTCTTCACAGGATTCCCCTGCCTCGGCCACCCTCGCCTGCAACACCCACCCTGACTTTCTCGGCGGACCCTCGTCATCCTCTTCATCCGATTTTGGTGCCTTGTTTTTATTTTCTAAAGCTCGTGTATATTTTATTTTCTACCACATTTTTTATTACACTTAATAAATTGTCAACAGAATTTTTATACTCAAATACTCATTATCCTTTTTATTTTAAAATAAGTGATTGGTAACGATAATAAAATAAATACAACCACAAACAAACAAGTCATAAAAAATATTTTCCTGACTGACAGCCGATTCTGAACTAAATAGAATTAGGTGGTGGGCTTCTCTACAGAAATCTTGACGTTGCATGTTTAATTCTCCTGTCTACCTATATTTTTTTTTTGTTTTGTGGTGTATTTATTTTTTCCCATGCAGTTGATTGCTTGATTTTTCTCCTTCGCACGCGGTACAAGCGGAACCGCGGAGGCGGGTGGGGACGTCCGGTTGTTGCCTACGCAGGTCGCACGGTTCGGTGCGCACGCGGGCACGCGGCGGGACTTGCCCCTAGGTAGGTGGGCAGGCCGGCCGGTTATTGCTCGCGAGCCGGACTGTTATGTTATATGATTCAAATTCAAATATACATAGATTGATTGCATATTGGTGCTACTAATTGTGACCAGTGACGGAGCCAGCTTGAACCCCTAGGGGGCTGTTCTTCTTCCTCCTCTCTCCTCTTCTTCCTCTTCCTCCCTCTTTTTCTCTCTTCTTCTTCCTCCTTTCTTCTCAAAAATGGAGGGGCTCAAGGAGGGGCTCCATGGTTGGACCAGCGGTAGGGGGGCTTGAGCCCCACCCGCCCCACCGCTGGATCCGTCCCTGATTGTGACCACTGATGAGTTTGGTGCCAAAAATATTGCATGCATAATTTTTTTTCATATGAAACACTAAAACATGAAATACTCGAAGATATAACGAAACATTATGACCTCATAGCTAGGCTGTTGGGCTGAAGATGCTTTGTACTATTTGTAAGTTTGTTGCTTAATAGGGGCTTTAAGAACAACTCTAAGAGACTAACTATCTTGGCTTAGCTAGCTAAAAAATGGAAATTTTGTTTCAAAACTCAATCCAACAGACTAGCTAAACTTGCCATCGCTATCCCCCGCTAGCTAAACCGGGGGCTTCGCTAGCCATCTTTGGCTAGTCAGTCCTGCTAGCTATCCCCTTGTACATGAGTATGACAGGCGGGACCCACTAGCGGTGGAGCATAAGGAGAGTTGATTTTAGCTAGTCTGTTGGATTTCATCAATTTTTTGCTAGCTATTTCATTTTACATACTAGCCAAATCGGGATTTTAGCTAGTGATTTTTAGAGAGACTCTTGGAGTTGCTATAACTCTATAATTAAAATGGTTTAGAGCAACTCCAACAATCTCGGTAAACCATTTTGTATCGGTAAAAATGAAGAAACGACGACAATTCACTTTCCAACATAATCGCTATCTACACCGGCTCGCAATCCAACTCGCCATCCGCCCCCTCCGCTCGTCATCTTTACTGAGCGATTCCGTTCGCAATCTCCCCCCTGCGCGCGCTCCTACCCTCCCTCCATCGCTCCATCTCGCCCTTCTGCCCAGCCGCCACGCTCGAGCCAAGGCCGACGTGATAAACTACGACCTCCCCTGCACCCGCCATTTCCAAGCCCTCCGCTGTCGCCGGCTCAATTCGCCACCGTGGTGAGCTCCCACCTCGATTACTCGCGCCCATAGCACCCCCTCGAGCTCGCGCATCCATTTTGCCCCTCACCTTTCTTCCTCCTCCACCATGGAGGGCACTCGCAGGCGAGCTCCATCCGCCATCGCTGCTGCCCCGGCAACTCTGCAGTGTCACCTCCTCCGTGCTGCTGCTGAGCTCCTGTGGCCTCAGCCCTCAGGACGCTGCGCCCTCGCCTCCCTACTGCACCTCGTCGTCCCCAGCCGAAGCCGGCCAAGGCGCGGACGGCACGACACCGGGAGGGGGCAGGGGAGGGCGGCAGTGCTAGCAGGGGCGGGCGGCAGGCGAGAAGTAGCGGATCCGGAGGAGGACGACGGCGCTCCGCATGAGCCTCCATGGATCCCTGCCGGTGCAGCCCGAGCCTAGGCGCAACAAGCCCGCGCGCGCAGGGAGGTGCTCTGTCAACCGCCCGCACCGCAGGAAGGTGGAGGAGGTGCGTGAGAGGTGCGGAAGGGAGGTGCGGAAGCGCGGCGGGAGGCGGAGGACGCGCGCGAGGAGAGGTGGATTGGAGCCTGGAGGAGGCGCGGCGCGACAGCGGCCTCGACAGGGAAGCAGAGGTGCGGACCGGGGAGAAGAGGTGGGGTGCGAAGTGGGGAGAAGAAGATAGATAAATATGACACGTGGGGTCCACCGAAATAGAGAGGCTAATTTTGAAGGAACTGTTGGTTTACTTCACATATTATGAAGTTTTTTATTTTCTAGAAAGCCTTTAATCTTTAAGTTTAGCTAGGATTGTTGCTAGTCTCTTGAAGATGCTATTACTGCTAGTCTGCTACTGTAGAGTACCGCGGTGTACACGGCAAACCCTAGGGGGGACAACCGTCGCCCCCCACCCTGTTGGGTTTTACAGTACGAAAGCAATGGATCGGTGTGGCCTGGCCCGGCCCACACCTCAGAACGGTGGTTTGGTGTTGACTGCGATGAGGGGGCCCCAGCGGCGGGGGATGACGAGCGGCCGGTGATGGAGGCCGAGGCGGCGCCGCCGATTCCCGCTAATCCTTGCGGTCTCCCCTGCGTTGCGATAGAGACTCGAATTAGAAACAATTGCTTTCGAAGACCAAGACTTGAGCAATTTCCATCGGTAAAATATTTTTCCATTCCAGAGACCAACTGCTTCGCATCGCATCCCTCACCATCAGACCCATCCATATTACTGATGATTATCTCAACGTCTTGGGCCACATTCTCGTTCAATGTATTTTAGCATCCGTACTGTCTCTGTACATGGGTTAGCTGTCCACTGTTTTTACCAGATTCAGTTATGGGTACGTTCTTTGCTCATGATCCAAACTCCATCTTCTCATTCATTCTCTTCTGAGCAGGGAAAGGATGCTACAGACTATGCTTGAATCCTGATGTCGGAGAATGCCAATCCATGAACCAACTTCATCGAGGAAATATAGGTCACAAGAAAAATGATAGTGAGTCAGTAGTATATTCGATCAGATATCGGTCAGACTAGCGTGCTATGAAAATAAATTTATGAGAACTTGTATATCGGACTGGTCCACTAGAAATTGCCAGGGACATAATTTTGTGCTATACATATATGGGATTAAATGATCAAATCCTTCTTCTAGTTGGATGACATTATGTTATTGTCAGTGTATTAATAATCCATCTTATACTACAGATATAGCCAAGCATGGTCCATTACACAGAAAGTAGCCCATTATACTGAACCAAATTACATGCCATGGAAAAATGGGACATAAGAAAAATGTAGTGAATCAATTGAACATCAGTCAGACGTTTAGCGTGTCATGGAAATAAATTGACAATGAATAGTGTTTCCCACCTCCACTAGTCCACTTTCTTTCCCTGTCATTGTTAGTTATCACACAACTACGACCTCCACTTTCAGGCAACTTGACACAATTCTTTGTCTTTTTTCCACAGAATGCACGTTGGCCTAATATATTCAAACCTGTAATGAAGCATAAACTCTCACCGTAGACTCAAGTCAGACTAGCTTTTTGACTAAATGATTTCCCTTGGAGAGACCAAGTCCAAACAACGCTTCACTATAGAAGTTCTCTAACATTCTTCTTAAGTTATACCATCTTCACTTGGGAGTAATTTTTGCAACTGCTAAGCAAAAATTTGCTTGTTATCCAAAGTTCCTATATCTAATCTCTCGTTTATATTGTTATATTTCCTTAACAGGGAAGGAATACTACGTACATATCCTTGAATCCTAATGGCAGAGATTGTCAGTTCTGCAGTTGTTCAGGAGACAGTTAGCCAAATCCTGTCTGGTTTGGTTCAAAAAAATGAGGAGAAAGAGGAATCAGATGAGAGCAGAAACTTGGAGAGGCTAGAGATGGCACACATTAGGCTGGAGGCTGCTCTTGATACATCAGAAAAGTGGAGTATTACTGATGGATCCTTGTTGCGCTGGCGCAGGAAGCTGAAGCGTGCTGCTCAAGAGTGTGATGACACATTGCACAAATGCAAGCTTAGAATCCTAGAAAAGGAACAGATAGAACAGGAGGTGAGGAATTCCACCCTTCCTAACCGGATTGTGCATGCTACCAAGTCATTTGCTCTCTCCATGTTTAACGGCGACAACAGAAAATTGAGCGGATCCATTGTTCGAAGATTTGAGTGGTTTGCAGATGGTGCTACTGAATTTTTGAGATTTGTAGAGCTTGGTGGCACACCGCACCGTCACGTGACCTCCCACTCCATTGTCAAGCACCTATTTTCAGGCAAGGAGCTACATCATGAAATTGTTCGCGGAAAGGAGCATCCATCTTTTCTACTATCGTTGGTGCCCTTCAGGACTACAGATCACGGAATTGAGGTTAGTCTGGTATTTATCCACAAAGATAGTAATGCACCAGAGGGTAACTTCTTCTTCGCTATAAATCTACAACTTTCAGAGAGTACAGACATAGTTGGGATCACAATTAAGTGCTTGCAGTTGATTCCACCTCATTTCATGTCTACAGTTGAAATTATTAGGAAAGAATTTACCCAACTACCTATTCAATTATTCTCATGGGTGCCATTTGTTTATTCATGCGATAAAGAACATTGGGACAACATTCGCATCCTTTTATCTCAATGTTTTCGTTCAGATCCACTATGTTGCAAGAAGCATGATCGGCATGAGCTTCAAAGTATTAGCAGCCAAGACATGGCAGGACTATCAGATGTTTCTCTAGAACCAGTAATTTCGGTGAATTTGCAGTGCCATGTTTCACTGTCAATGTACAACAAACAGAAGACCTCTATGTATGAAAACAGTATTTTTCTTCAAGATTCACCATTTTTGAAAGCTGGAATTGTCTTTGCGCCCCATGGATCTTCAGAACACATCCTGCATGGGAACAAAACGTCTTCAGTGGTGGCGGTAGTTGACAGGGAGCAAATTTGCCAGCATACAGACATTCCCTTGGAGCGGGTCGAGGAGATCATGCTGCCAAAGGCAATAGATTACTTCTGCCAGAATTCTGAAGCGACGGTCTACCAAATGATTTGGATGTCAGAACATGGTTCTGCACTCCTCCAGGTTGAAAAGGCAACCATGAGAACGCGTAGAACTTTTGCAAGAGCTAGAAAAACTAAGGACAGCATCAGGGAACTAGGAGTAGGATACATGATCGTTCATTTGCTTAACTTATGGTGGGCATATGCGCCAGTCCGGCTGCAAAGTTTGCTCATGGACTGGATGCAGAAAGAAAAGGAAGGGAACTTAGCGGCATCTCAAAAATTCTAAATCATGTAACTTGGATCAATTAGGCAAACAGGGGGCAACAAAAGGAACATAATTGGAATGCTCTAGGGAGCATGTCAAATATTTGAGGTACTGTAAGTAACTGAGGAGAAAAACAGTCAAAACGTCTAATCTCAGAGCAAGAATATGGGTGAAACCCTTGTATACAGGGGGAAGTAGGCTTAAAGATGCATCATCATGAAGATTCTTAATTTGTGTTTCATATGGTGGTGTTCTATTTCTCAATGTCGAGTGTTATGTGGTTTTGTTTTTTTAGTTAAATGGAACAATAAAACAAATGTGCATGGTTTTGTTTAAACCAAATAGCATTTATATTGCATTTACTTATTATCGACGCTGCAGCATGAGACCAATATTCTTTTATTAGATTGAACCCTGGGATATATTAAACCTTAAGAGGACAATACATATAAAACTCTTATGTTATTCCCAGTATCTTCTTGGACATACTTGCCTATGTATGATCTTACATCGATGGTGTCGGTGACCTTTGATTTTTTTTATTTTTTATTTTTTTGCTTTTATGTTGTCTGTTCCGTACTGATCTGACGCACGAATTCTTGTCACTTATCGAACAAAGTTTCAAGTTTTTATTCAAGAATCAAAGATGCTGTCCAAAACCATTTTTTGTTTCTGAAAGCTTTAAACGGACTGAGTAACATCTGAAATACGGTCAGAGTACATGCAGCTTAATTTGTGCTTGAGCTAAACTGGGACAATAGGTGCTCGCGGCTCCCTGAATTCCTGATGGTTGCAGCGCATCGCCGCCGCAGGACGGCGCTATTGCCAGGTCTCCGGCAGAGGCTCCCGTCGCCGGCGCAGCCGTCCGCTGGATGCCGACAACGCACTGGCCACTGCAGACTGCACACTGCGTGCAGCAGAGTGCAGAAATGGTGGAGTATCAGCTGTGATGGGCTTGGGCTTCACTCATCTCCGTACTACCGCAGGGCCCGGCCCAGCACCAGACTGCAGAACTAGCTTTTTTCGCGAACTAGTGGAAGTGTACGTGCGATACGCACGTGATAAAAAAGAATTGAATACAAAACCATAGATAGATAGATAAAGTGGCATATGAACATGTGTCCAAAGTTATTACATATAAACTAAAATATAAAATTGAAACTGCTTCTCAATCTAATTAATCTCCTCGGCATGTGTGGCAACAACAACTTTAATTTTGTCGCGCGCCATAACATTCGTACGCAGCTCGGTTCTAAAAGCTGCACAAGAATAATAAACAAATTAAGCACAATGATGTTGTAGAAATAATAATACGCATCACTTCGAGCATAAAAAATTGTAAAGAACCTTCTAGGCTTGATATCCATGGGTATGTGCCGTTTTCAATCAATGTGATGGTTGTGTATTCAGATTCTTCAAAGTAAGCTGAAAATTCTTCAGTTGTCATTAATTAAAAATGTACATAACACCAACTGTGTGATTAATTTTTCAATTTGTTAACGCACCTTTACGACGATTTACACGAACTCTTGTAGCCATCATAAAGTAGTTGTTTAGTTCGGCATCAAGGAATTTTTCACCGATCATCTGGTCGTGGTTTGTGAGAATACAGACAAATCTGATGCAACTAAAAAAAGATCTATTATTTTTGGCATTGCATAATTTGATTGCTAATTAATTGTAATAAAAACCAACCTGGTGTCCTTTACGTAGATCTCCCTTGTTCCATATGGATCTTCCTTCAACGGCCCAACAGAAGCCACAACAGTTAGCAAGTTGACCTCGGAGTAGTGTCTGCAATTTCGGTTAGAGCTGGATTCGTAGTGGGAGTTGTCATTGAACCATTTATCCTGGTGTAACCTGAAGTGTGACCTAGTTAAATTAATTCACAAGGTGCTGCCGTGTGCATTCTAAAAATTATTGCAGCCCCAACTACGGACAAAACATGTGTATGAAATGTATACATATCAGGATCAGGTGTAGGATTTACCAAATCAGACACGGTTAATGTTGCAGCTTCTTTCTCTACTCTTTTTTTCTCTGATAGTCCTCCCTCCTTGCATTTTTCTCTGCCCTAACCGCTGCTGGAACGTTTGCATAATTCTCCTTCTCCAATCTACATTGCTTCTTACGCTCCTCCTTGATATAAAATCATTACTTCCATTTTATGATAAAACAAAAATAAGCATCAATCATGTATGAGGAAACGAGGAACGAATTTAAAACAACACTCACCAGCAGCAGAATCAAGTTTCCTCTTGTTATTTCCCTCTGGACAACGAGATCTGATGTTGGTAATGTCCTTGAAGACAACTCGTTGCTCATTCTGTAAAAAGCATGTGTTGTGTTATGCATAAACTCATGATCCATCAATGAATAGAAACATGTGGTTTTGCGTTCGAATACCAAGGTTTTGCTCAGCTCGACATATTTCCATTGGTCAAACATTTTTCCATTGTAGAGAGTAGAGAGACCAACTACTTGGCACTCGTCACCATCAGACCCATCCGTATCAATGACTATATATCAATGTCTTGGGATACATTCTATTTCAATTTTAACATCAATAATGTCTTTTTTTTAATATCTCTCTACATCAGTTAGCTGTCCACAGTTTTCAGCGGATTCGGTCAAGGGTACATTCTTACAACAGCTAAATCACTAATCTTTGCTCACGATCCAAGCTCTGTCTTCTCATTCATACTGTTACAGGTTAGTAGTTTTTTCTGAGCAGGGAAGGGGATGCTGCAGATGTTTGAATCCTAATTGCGGAAGAATATGTCAGTCTGTGAACCAACTTCATCCAGAAAATGGTGCACGAGAAAAATGAAAGTGAGTCAGTAGGATATTCAGATATCGGTCAGACTAGCGTGCTATGAAAGTAAATTTATGAAATCTCGTATATTGGACTGATTCCACTAGAAATTGCCAGCGACAAGTGGCCAAAGACTTCTCGCTCCAAAGTACAAGGTGTATTATTAGACCATATCATTTCTTATATTTGCTAATCTGAGTGATGTCTGTTCATTAGCAGATTGCGATTCTTGCCCAGAATCTGGAGGAGTTGGAAATGGCACAGCTGCTAAAGATTTACAAGTGAAGATGCAAGATTCATAGAAATCGGTGAAATGATTGGAAGCAGCACAAGCAAACTGGACTAGGATTCAGATATTGGTTCTAGGAGTTCGCTATTATGTGTTGTGTGGTGTGTTCTTTGGTTCATGTAGCTGCCTAGCTGGAAATGCTATGTGCAGTCTTGTTTTGATGGGAATTATAGAAAAATGGAAGTGTGCATGTTGATTGTATTTCTGAATGCAAGTGTTGAGCAATTTACCTCTCCAATTTTATTTGTTTTTTATCCGTCATGACAGACGCGTGTATTCATCAGCTCGCTCTGATTTTTTTTTCAAACAAAAAACCAATCCTGCAGACCGGACGAACCGGTCCCACTGACACACATGGGCGCTCACGCCCGTGGAAAAATAGGATCGGTCACAACGCTGCGTTGCACGCGCGGAGCGGAACAATTGGTTCGCGAGGACCGCTGCGTCGGGCTCGAGCAAAGGGGGCTCGGGTATGGAATAATATTTTGTGTATGTGTGTGTATGGTGGCCAGAGGCAAGTGGGAAGAGATTGAGAAGTTATATATGTTTATGCTAAAAAGGAATATTCCTGATGATCAAATCAAAACAGACAAAATGCAAAGGGGTTATATATGTGCTGGCCAGAGGCAAGTGGGGAGAGATTAAGAATTTGGACGTATTGCTGCTTGTTTGATGGAAGGAGAAAGCCATATGCATCGTGCCAAAGGATTTTATAGAAAGAAAAAGAAACATGTTGTTTCACGTGGGTGGGTGGATTTAAAAACTACCGTGCATCGTAAACTTTGCAGATTCACTGGTTATGACAACCCTACGAATCTGTGCTGATACTTGTTTTATTACTTTATTATGCCAAGATTTGTTTCCAGATCTGAGTTTGTGTTTTGCTCGATCGATCGAAATCTGTTTCTGGGTGAAAGGGTAGCCGCCGATCACGGTTTCATATGCTCGCTTGTTTCAGTAAATTCAGTCCTCGTACGGGGTCCTGTAGCTAGGCTTTGTCAGTAATTAACAAGCAGGGCAAATTTCAGCGCGCAACCTTGGATTATGGAATTCATGCGTTGATCCAATTTGGGAAGTAAGTCCGAGCAAATTAAAGGCATTTCAGTGCCCTTGTTTGTAGTTGTAGTTCGCGTTTCCTCTCCTTCCGTCGCTCTGTACCCACACCACACTATGCTCAGTTTAAAGGCTGGCTCGTGTTGCCGTCGTCGTCCACGGACTAATGGCTGGTCGCCGGCCTTGGACCTACCTTGTGGCGGACCGGGGCTCGATCGGGAGCGGATCGAGGATGTCGTTGATGGATCGAGCAGCCACCTGTGGGTAAGTACGGTTGCGCATGCCATGGATTCTAGACTCTGCTTAATTGCTAGATCGAGCGACCTGTGCTCAACAAGCTAAGCCAGCCTCGTCGCGGTGATAGTGGTGTTGATGGCAAAACTCTTGCTGTCATAGCCTGATGGGGAGTCCACGCCATTGGGGCCTTCAGCCACACCATTTTGCAAAGGTTGCACACAATTCACCATGAGTCGTGCTTCCAATTTCGGTTCACGCTTCCAAGGTATGCAGCCAGGGTCACACAACCAAGCCTCTCCAAAACTTTTGAGCGCACCCGCTAAAGATTCTCTGTAACGGGTTACCTCCTCGATCATTACCCCCCCTTGTGCCGGTCTCTTTTGTTGGCAGTTTTCTTTAGAAGGAAGATCTTAGCGTGTTACACCGGTCTGTTTACAAACAAGACCCAAAAGAAAAGGAAAATTACAAAGAAGTTCAAAACTCCTTTTTATCTTCCTCGAAGCCTTCTGCGATCCGTTCGTCGCCGCCGTCGAAGCCGCTTCCCAATCGTCGCCGGGCACCAAAGCCAAACTCCACAAAGTGGAGGCCGCAGAGGAGGGCTTACTGCTAGGCGAATCAGCCGAGTACGCTGCCTCCCGGGCGCATCGGCCAACTGCAATACCTACGGCGCATCCTTCGTTTCCACCACCGGCAACCCGAGCAGTGCTCAGATTTCTTCCAAATATCATCTTCCTTGAGATTAACAGAGTCAACAACATCATCAGAAGACGACGATGCGCCGGGCCTCGACTCCAGGACAGGTCTCCCCAGCCTCTCCGTTGACGTCGGAGTAGATCGCCATCGGAGAACGGAAGAAGCTGGGAGAAATTATTCCTCTGCAGCACCGTCGCTTCCGGATCGCCGGCGCCGCCAGGAAAACCAAGGCGCAGAGGAGTCACGCTCCACCGGCAAAACCTAACTCCACCGGCGAGCAACGGTGGCGAGCAAACCCTAGACCTAATAAGACTCGACTAAAACACTAAAAAGACAGTAGATCTGCTGGAGGGACGGACCCCCGCTCCTCGTCACATCTCTCACATAGTTTTCTAGAATGTTGTTGGAACATTGAAGTTTTCCACACTTTGCAACATGTTCGAACTCATATGCATTTGAAAATCTAGCAAAACCTTGTGTTCAACTTAAGATTACGAAATGCAAAGTTTCATTACTAATGGTTGTGGAAAATAAATATTATTTATATATTGTACTTACAAAGAACAAGATAAGGCATATAAATATTATTCAAGAAACAGAATATACACTAAACAATGAAATTAATGAAAAGATGGTGATTTTAGAAAATTTGGAAAAAATAATCAAATTTGGACTAATTACGATGGAGAAATACATGTTACAAAATTTCAATGCAGATTAAAAGGAGAAATACGAACTGTTCTTAATTCCAATGGAATTGGGCCCCACCTCATTGGAGACGCGGGATGGTTAATCCGTGTCTCCTTTGCCCATCCAATCCACGTCTCCTTCGCCCATCCAAACTGTTCTTCATTCCAATAAAAACAAACGAGGAAGCAGAGGGCACCACCGCCTGCCGCCGCCCCCGCCGTGCCCGGTTTGGTGGTTTTGACACCCAAGAGGGGCAACCTAGGCCTCGTCGGCGGCTAATGAGACCACAGAAACCTTCAATTTGACTCACAAACATAGCAAATCAAATCTTGTCTATCAAAAACCAATTAAAAAACCGACATCCCGATTAAATTAAATCTGTGTTTAGTGGATAATTTACATTCAAGATAGATAATTTTTATTGATGCTTGCGCCTACATCCCGATGTTCATCCTGCTAACGATGTACTCCACCACGACGCTGAAGTTATGCATCCAGAGGTCGAACTCATGACGGATGCGACACTCGGTGTTGCAGTAGTGGATGATCTATGAGGTCTCCAGCCCGTAGCGCCTACATGCCGCTGCCCAAATGTAGACGTGAGGATTCTGGACGGGCAGCAACAGAATGTCGTCGTCGCCGTCACGAAGCCAGTACCACCACACAATGTTGTGAAGATCCTAGTGGACAAGGTAGTGTAGCCGCTGTAGGTTGTGGTTCTTCCACCGCCTGTCCGGGGGTGACGGGCCGCCCCTGGTTTTGTGGAGCAGTGCCATCACTTCAGGGTCCACAGGTTTGCAATGGTACTTCAACATCGCTAAGAAGTACTTCGTACCTGAGTCTTTAGCAGCAGTCTCTCCGATGAGCTTCAAACCCTTATTGGGATTCCACCGCCTCATTAACCTCTCTATCCTCTCGAAGCATATGGCCTCACGGAAGCGCCGCTCAAAGCACGACCTGACATGGCAATTCCTACACACCTCATGAAACTTACGGAGCGACACATGCAGGAGTACCTCATCGGAGTCGCAGATGCACCGGAAGGTGCCACAAACCTGATTACGAAGGACTAGGAAACGAAAGACAGACTCATCCTTGATGGAGTGGATGATGATCTGGGTGATTAGTTCATCCGGCGGCAGCAGCATCAAGCACACCATAGCCATCAAGGAGAAGGGGGAGGAAATTGAAAGGTGATGGAGTTTGGGAATAGAAACGGCGATGAGGTCATTTACAACACCCGTTACTAACAATATATGGGAATTAAAAGGCAACGGGAAATTGAAAAGTCGACGCAGTTTGGCTGCTGACACTGACGTGTGGGCCTGACACCATTTCCCCTGCCCCTTCACCTTCCCGCTTAATTGAAAGGCGACGCATGTTTTTAGACGGTTTTGCTCCCGAAACAGAGCCCGAGGCGTAGTGGGGGAAAGGCACCTGACGGTTCCACGTCTTGTCAATATAACTCCCCTTCTGCCTTCCCCTACTTCTTCCATTAGCTCTCATCTCGTTCGCTTCTTCTTCCTCCTCGCGATCCACCACTATAATCCGGTCACCGAGAGATCACCAAGGAGAAGATGGCATCAAGTGACCCATCGGTGGCGAAGTGGGGACGAAGGGAGGACGACGACGACATAAGCCGACATCGGAGGAAGTTGCAGAAGGGGAAGGAGCCAGCAGCCAAGAAGAAGGAGGGCGACGAGGAACCGTTCAATGATGACACTAAGTTCGTCGTCCACCTGCTCAAGAGCGCGTTCAGGAAGCTTCAAGATGTTTGTGAGGCGTTCAACATCAAGGCACCTCATGAAGTGGACAATGACCCGAGCGTGAAGGGTCTCTTCTTCACGATCCACGAGTTGGCTGAACAGCTTGAGAAGGTCCCTGTCTGTGGTCAAGCGGGCTGTCCTCTTCGTCGACGATGACGGCGGCTCCGACAGCTGTGACGGCGACGGGATTCCGACGGCGGCGACCAACTAATTGATAGACTCCTCTACCATAGTAATAATGTGTGTGTGTGTTCGTCAGGTTTTTGGACATGAACTGCTTAGTTTGTTTGTCGATCATAAACTTCTTAATTAGTTTCGTTGTTGGATTTTGTATGTCATGAACTTGATCTAAGAGACGCGGGTAGATCCATTCGCGCCTCCTATAATATGTGTTCCTCCTGTTGTGATGAACTAGATCTTATACACAATGGAGGGACATTAGCGACGTGGGTTAGTCAACCCGCGTCTCCTTTGTTGGCAGTTGGGTCCGGGCGGGCAGGTAGTGGTTATCTTTTTATATAGGCTGCTAACGTTGACGCGTGGGCCTGTCACTATTTTTTTAATGAAACTTGCTTCTCTAAAATATTAGAGTCTATAAAACAGCACCTAAAAAATCATAAAAAGTACGAACAATTCATAGTTGGACATTTAGTATTTGAATAAAATATCAACAACCACACTTGTGTAACCAAAGTTCTTAAAATTCAAATTTTTATCTCATGTTTATGAAACAATAATTTTAATAATGTCTTAGTGTGGTCTATAAATTCTACAAATTTACATGGTAACATAATTTGGATCCCTAAACTTGTCATAAAAATTTGAAATGGTTTCCATAAAGGAAGAATATACTTGTGTACAAATGTCTACATATCTCACATAGTTTCCTAGTATGTTACTTCAACATTGAAGTTTTCCACGCTTAACAACATGTCCGAACTCATATGCATTTAAAATTTAAACATAACCTTGTGTTCACCTTAAGATTACGAAATACAAAGTTTCATCAGTAATGGTTGTGGAAAACAAATATTATTTCTATGTTGTACTTAAAAGGAACAAGATATGGAGTATACACAATATCCAGGAAATGGAATTATATAGAAACAATGTCATAAATGAATATATGGTGGTTTTATAAAAATTCTAGAAAAAATCATCAAATTTAGATTACGAATGACGGAGAAATACGTGATACAAAATTTGATTGCAGATTAAATGGGGAAAAGCGAATTGTTCTTCATTCGAATAGATCTGGCCCCTCCCCCTCATTGGAGATGCATGTTGGGTAATCCATGTATCCTTTGTTGCTCTTCCAAAAATTCACACAGATAATACGAGCAACATACATTTGCAGGTGCAAAAGCAAAAGCTAATCCACTACTAGTTTCCTATTCCAATACTCCGTTCGAACTTCACCATTTCGCTGCGGAGCCTACAGGCTTCGCTGCAAAATAGAGAAATTCCAAACCATCCTTTATCCACGCCGCACCGTCGCCGTTGCTTGCGCATGGCTGATCGTCGCGCACCTGTGCCGAAGGTAGTAGCAGTTCACCCCAAATGCGCCACGTCGAGAAGTGGATCGCACACGTGGCTAGGGCTGGACCGTGAGCCAGAAACTCATGAGCTGGCTCGACTCGTTCATAGCTTGGCTCGACTCGACTCGATCAATTTTTTAATGAGCGGAGCAACTGTTTTTGCTCGTTTTGTTAACAAGCCGCGAACTACTCGCGAGCCAAACAAGCTAGAAAGTTCTAATTTCAACATAGAAAACTGAGCTATCGAAGTTGAGCCGAGCCATTGAAGCTATGCTACACTTTCCTGAGTGCTCCATGTGTGATTAATTTTATCATTTACAACTTTATAAATATTATTTTTAAAAATTATACATATGCTAAAATGTTAATTTCAAATTTACATACAGCTCACAAGCCTAACGAGCATGCTCGAGCTACTAACAAGCCCAAACCGAGCCAACCTTTTTGCTCATTTTGTTAACAAGCCGAGCCGAGCTGGCTCGTTACCTTAATGAGCCAGACCAAGCCGAGCCAAGCCAAGCTGAGCTGGCTCAGCGTGCAGCCCTACACGCGGCCTTCGCACAAAGGCAGACAACCCTCGTTGCTCAACCACCTCGACGTCTTGCCGCTACCCACGACCTACCTCATATAGCTCTTCGTGGTGTCATCAGCGGTGGCACCGCCATTGTCCTTGTAGAACAAGAGGGCGTACAGATAGGCCACCGCATCGTGCCCACCCTCGGCGGCCCACCGGAGATCATCGCTTTCCCTGTTTTCCACGAACGCGGATTTGATCTTGGAGAAGAAGCAAGCCCCCGGATTGTCAAGATCGGTCAGCATAGCAAGGAAGGCTTTGTAGGCGTGGGGTCCCACACCTAAGAAATTTCATCTCTTATCCCCTCTATCGACAAACGCCGACCGACGTCATGGTGGCCACACACGCGGTGCATGGTCGAGCAAGTACCTCGTAGGCTGCGGAGGTCAGCCAAGGGTCGCTTTGAGGTTGCACCTACGCGCGCTGCAATCTCAATGAGGAGTTCTTGAGGGAGGTCGAGCAGTGACGGCTGGTGCCGCCTGCTTCTTGCCAGCATGCTAGGCATCTCCGGCCAGGAATGGCGACATTGAGGAGTAGGCAGTTGTTGTTTTTTCATGGGTAGATGAAGGAGTCGGGGATCTAAATTATTTTTATAAGAGAAGATACAGGAGACTTGTTTTCCAAACACACGTCTCCTTTATGTATGTATTAGAGACGCAGTTTGGCTAATCCACGTCTCCTTTATTTTTCTTGGGAGACGAATCACTGCCTCTACTATCAGCCATTGACTGGGCGACTGTTTCCCCCTTGACCGGACCTGGCATCAATTTCTTGGGAACCTTCTCGTTTCCTGTGCTTTTGATTTATCCCTTCCTGGTTTTTGATATAAAAACGGACCAATGCCTATCGGTCATCCGCACTTGCTTCGTTCTTCTCTAGATCTAGCTATGGCACAAAGAATAGATCTTGTAGGGCGCATGCTTTTGCTTTTCTCTTTTCTTCCTCCTCCTCATTCTCTAAGTTGCTAGAAGAATTCTTGTGATATGGTTGCATGGGGTGCTCATCCCTCTAGCACAGTTGCTAGAAGAATCCTTGTGACATGGGTTCATCAGTTGTCAGGGAGAGTAGCCCTCAACCTCTGGCATCAGGAAGAAGAATAAGACGATGGGAAGGTCACAGAATCTGGAGCATATCTCGTCAAACTTGCACTTCCATTTGCTTTCCCTCCTCTAGGTGGAGGATTTTTAAAGGGATATGTTTTCCCCTTCATATGTATTTTCCTCTTTTGCTCACTTGCAATCATATGACGAAGAAGCCAATGGGAGCATATCTCTTTGGCTTAGTTTAGATCTCTGTTCCTCATCCTGGTAGTGTCTAGTAATGATGAACATATATGCCCGCTTTGTAACCTACTGATGTATCAATGATGACAGTAATCTGTGTGTGTGATGTCTAATGTTTGCTCTAATTATGCTCAAATGAATATCTACTTGTGTGATTATCTATGTGCAGTCCAATTTTTGTATGATTTACCTATATTTTGCCCAGAACAAAGGAGACGTAGGTTGGCTAATCCATGCCTCCTTTGTATTAAAGCATGTTACTAATGATAATGTTAGCAGCCTGCAACACACTTACTGAACAAATGAGATAAGAGTTGGCTAATCCGCGTCTCCTTCGTATAATGTTAGACATCATATATTACAAAAAGGATTCAAATTCCACCACATCCTATATTTAAAAAGGATTCAAATTTCACCAATACATCGCATTCTATATTACAAATAGGAATAATTGTTGACCAGGATTTAGTGACCCAGCTGGTTCCAGTCGATCCTGGCCAGAAATAAAATAAATCTGGAAAGAAATCTGAGGAAACAAAAGAGGCCTAATGGCATGTACAGCGCGACGATTGCGCCCGTATATGTAGCACGCATTTTGCAAATATGCCCCCGCGAGAGGCCATCGACAACCTTCGCGTCGCCTCGCCAAGCGACGCCTCCACTCCGTTGCCCGAGGCCAAACCGACGAACTCCTGAGCGTTGTACAACTCGTCTACTCCCATCGCCCGTCGCCTTGGATCCCCCGTGCCTCCGCGTCAATTCCTCCTGCGGCCCACGTGCGGGGGTTCTCGTGCCAACAGCTCCCTCCACCGCCGTTCTCACGAGGGAGCTGTTGCTGCCGGCACTGGAGGAGGGGCTGGCAGGGAGGAGCGCCGTGGCATGGGCGGAGGCGACCGGGGCCGGGCGTTGGAGGAGCTCCCTGGCGGGGAGGAGCGTGGATCTCTGGTGATGCAGGCAGCAGCTTGGAATCAGGGATGCAGGCCGTGGATTTTGCAGTGGCGAGCCGCTCTACTTGAAGAAGGACCATGAGATGGGAATGCAGGGCCAAGGAGGTATGTGAGTAGTTTGCCTGTCCTCCTTGGATGCTTATCTTTGCGAAGCAGAAAGCAAGAGGAGGGGGTGAGAGGTGGCCTGCGGCAGCAACTGCTTGAATTTGCTCGGTGGAGGTGGAGACGGATTTTTTTTGGAGGGCGAGGTGGAGATGGATTGAGAGGAGGAAGAAGCCTGCTGCTGGCCATTTGGGAGCACGCAAGGAGGAGCTGGTGCCTGGTGGTGCCCTCTTTCTACTCTGTTGATTATTTACTTGCCGACAGAGAGAGAAGGGATGAGGGGGGCAGAGGTGAGACTGTCTCCGGGAGCTTCCCGAAGAGCATTTGCAAAACTCCCCTGTATGCAGACGTTCCCGTCGCGCAAACGAGGACGGCCTGCTGCGGTCTTGCACTTCCCCTCATGCATCGCTTGCGGTAGTTGGCCGCGCGCGCTGAGGAGGACGTGGAGGAGCCGGGGAAGGAGGTGGCAGCCGGGGAAGGAGCAAGGCGGCGCCGCGTGTCGAAGCTCCGAGCGCGCCGTCTAAGCTCGTCACCATCCGACCTCACTGCCGTCATCGAGGGAAGAAGGGGGCATCACCAGATCCGGGCCTGTGCAGGGGAGTCTGGGCTGCGGGCGGAAAGGGCGGATCCGCTCTGCCGTCGTCTCCCGCCTGCCTCTGCTCTACCTCTCGCCTCGTGGGGTTGCCGGATCGAGGACCTCCGCCGTCAGATCGAGGAGCTCCGCCTTCAGATCGAGGAGCTCCGCCTTCGGATCGATGGTGCCAGCGAAGATGGGGAGCAGTGGTGTCCATGGAGGCCGGTCCCCTGCGTCGGTGTGGTCTCTCGCTACCGCGAGCACGAAGTTTGCAGCGGCGGCGGACTGAGCTCCTCCTCCGGCAAGTAGCGCGGAAGAAGAAGGGAGGGAGCTCGTGCTCGCCGCCCGGTGGCCGGGCCACCCTCCTCCTGCTCGCACCCAGCCGGGAACAGCCTCCTTCGCGCCGGCCCTGCTGTCGGTGTTTTAACCCGGCAACCTACCAAGGGGAGTACCCGAGGTAGACGTTTGTGGCCTCGCCGAGATCGGAAACTCGAAGGAGAGACACATGGCACACAATTTAGACAGGTTCAGGCCACAAGGTGCGTTATACCCTACGTCCTGTATGCTGCGTAGCTCTGGATTGATTGGATGTGTTTACAAGATGATGCGGATGAGAGATAGGGGTCCCTACCTCGCCTTATATAGTCCGGGAGGTAGGGTTACAAGTCGGTTTAGGAGGGAGAATACTAGTCGTACACGGCTAGGAGTACTCCGCATGGATTCGGGCATGGTTAGCTTCCTAACCGAGTACTAGTCCTCCATATGCCTTGCGCCTCACGCCATCTGGTGCCATGGAGCCCAAGTCGAGTAGTCCCAGGGGGCCCACGCAGTAGTCGGTCCTGGTACCCACCTGAGTAGTGGGCCCAGGGATGTCCATACGACAAGCCCCCGAGTACTTTGTAGTCGAGCAGGATATTTTCGAGTAGTCTTGACGGCCTTGGCGAGTAGTCCCCGAGCGTCCCCAAGTTCCACAAGCCGAAAGTCCTCAAGAACACTTGAATTATCCCTCGGCTAGAAGGTACTCTAGCTGATTCTTGAGTAGTCTTGAAGTCTTCTCGAGTAGTTCCCAAGCGTCCCCGAGTGCTTCTCTCGAAGGTCTTCAATAGTACTCATATTGTCTTGATGAAAAGACCATATGGAAAATGCGATTCGAAGAATCGCATTCCATATGGAATGTAGCCCCCGAGCCTTAGGTCGAATCGCAGATTCAAGCTGAGGGTCAATCTGAAGTTCTGCCAATATTATCCTGAAAAATCCGAAGAAAAAACCGAAGGACACGTGGCACGGAGCCCCCGAGCCTTGAGTCGAGTTCTTTTTCTCGAATTGAAGGGTCATCTTGACTGTAAAATATGTCCTGAGTGAGATCTTGATTTGATGTAGCCCACTGAATCCATCAATTTTAGTCGAGCCCTCGAGACTGAGAGAGTCGACTAGTGGAATACGAAGAGTCAGTCCTCTGTCGCTGAAGCAGCCGCCCCGACCTTATCCGCCCATTCGGCACTGAGTCGCCTGAGGACTTATAAATAGCAGGGCAACCCCATAGGGTTTTTTCCAGTGTTTCCATTCCTCTGAACACAGATCTGAGTCACTGCCCTCCTACGCCTCTGCCGCCGCCACCGCCGCTGGGTAGATTAGATCTACTTCGGCGCCGCCGCTGTAGTCCGCCCATCCCCACAGCCCCCGAGCGAATGCGAGTGAAGACACCCGTGACTTGGAGGATGAAGGCGTCCCCAGCGAAGAGCACCAAAACCGGCGCGTCGAAGAAGAGGAGCCGCGATGAGGCCGGTGATGCCAGCTAGTCGTCGTCGTCGCCGCCCCCCTCCACTCCGCCCAATCCGGCGAAGGAGTGGAAGAAGGCGAAGTTGAAGACCGAGGACCTCCTCGCCTTGGTCAACAGTGGTTTCCTTCGCGAGAAGGAGATGGATCTGTGGCGCGTCGCCACTGGAGATCCATACCCGATGGAGAAGAACCCGGATGAGATTCCGATGTTCGCACGGTTCGTGGAGCGCGGACTCGCGCTGCCCGCCAGCGACTTCTTCAAGGGGATGCTCAGGTACTACGGGATCGAGTACCTCAACCTCAACCCTGTTGACGGTTGATTGTTGTATCAAAGTTCATTTGGATTTGCAAGCGGACAAATCCCCCGTTGTAGTCAAGGGACCCTTCTTCCCTTAAGTGTGAGAACCCAAGGTATCGAATCCGTGGAACAATGTGTAACGCAAGATCCAATCTAATAAAGCTAAGAACACTTTGATCATAAAAAGTGGTTTTGCATCTAATCTAAGGAAACACCAAGAAAACCAATCTAATCTAAGAAACAACGGAGGTAGCAAGAGATAGAGAGGGATAGGTAAAACCAATCTTGAGAGGTTGGATCAAGCACTTGTTGATGTTCCAAGCATAGATGAACAAAGCAAATCGAATCTCATAAAAAGCATCTTTAAATCGTGGCTTCCGTTCGAACTCCGAAGACGCCCGCCTTTTGGAGCCACCGTCCTGTCACAACGCACTCCTATTCGTGCGGGTTAGCCTAGGGCGAGTTCAAGAAGAACAAGTTGCAAATGCTCGGTAGGTCAGGTATGCACCTCTAGCCACCATGGCTACAAGAACATCCTATGCAATCTATCCGCGGAATAGATTGGAGAATAAGAAAACCCAAGCAAAGGCAAAATCGTAGTGAAAGCACTTGATCGCTAGAAATCAGATTCAAATTTGCAAATTCAACATGAGATGTATAATACATGGACAAGATCACCACCGGGATCCTACCTTGATCTTGATCCTAGCTCCGGGAACTCCGACGTGGTCTTCCATGCAAGGTTCCCACGTCGGCTAGGGAAACCCTAGTCAACCATCTCGACCCTCTCCTCTCCGGAATGGTGTCCTTCTCTTCTTTGCTCCTCGGCGGTGGATGACGAATGAATTGATGCGTGGCTCTTGGCGAGGGGACTATAAATAGTCCGAATGGCGGCTAGGTCAAAGGGGGCGCCGAACCGACGTCAAAATGGGCTGGGCCGGCCGGCTTGGGCCGGCTGGCCTGGGCCCATTTTGGCCCGGTTCGGCCCCAGTTTTCGTCCCGGTTGCTCTCGCGCGATTCCCTATTTGTGTGCACTTGCATGTGGGCCTTTGACGTCGTTTCCTTCGCGATTAAGGCTTGAATGCTTGCCATCCAAGCTTCGCTATTTTCTGGTTGAGTCCCTGAAGATTTGCATGTTGATGCTTCGGTCCTCGGGTCATTTGGAGTCATGTTCATCGCGTGTCTTGACTCTTGTCGGGCTTCACGATCTTCTTCCAAAGTGCTTGATGAACTTATCCCGAAAGTCTCCTCTTTAGCGTAGATTTCCTGCATAAACAATAAACTCCAAAATCGACATGCAAGAGTGAACTTGTTATATACGGGGGGTTAGTTCCAGTGGTTAGAATAATAAATCAATGCCAACATTAAAGGTAAACTCATGGCTAGGTTGACGAAAATTCACCGTCAACATCTCCCCCATGCTTAAACCTTGCTCGTCCTCGAGTAAGCCTTTAATGAATATCAGCGTTGCCTTTCATTGCTTATACCCTGCACTTGATCATACACGAGAAAACATAATGCTCTCAAGGATTTAATCATTAAAGTTCCATAATGTACTAGCCTTCATCCTTATGGAGGGTAGATATTAATTTAAGCACTTCCCACAAGTAATTACCTCATGCTCCCAAATTTCAAATGAATCTTAGAAATTTTGAAATTAAGAGCGAGATGAAGAAAAAGAGCTAAACCAAGTTCAAAAATAAACTCCCTTGCATCTTGCTCATGTACTCTCATCTCATCTTGTCTCTCAAAACCTATTCATTCTACTCCTTTCCCCTCTCAATATATAGTGGAAGGCTTTATGTGGAGCTATATGGGAAAAGTTTAGTCCTACCAAGATATTATAAATGAGATGTTGTCAAAACAAGACAAGCTTCGCATGGTCTTACCGAGACTCGTCAAAAAGGTCATTGGAAAATAATGTTATATCAAGGAGGGGGAGAGAAAAATACACACACTTTGAGATAGGTGGACATGTGCAAATGGCAAAGAGTGATCCCGAGGCACAAAGGAAGTCCTCGTTATCGGATTGCACATGGTTGGAAAGATGAGTTTGGATCTTAAATCTTGAAACTTTTGAGATTCCTAATACACTTTAGAGAACCGGGGAGTTCACTTTATTTTATTTTTATAAACTCATATTTTTTTTTCTTTTCTCATACATATTTTTTCTTTATTATTATTTTTTTCTTTATACTCATTTTTTTCTCTTTTTTTTCTTTCATCATTTTTTATTTGCTCCCCTTGAACTCTAAATTGCATTGTACCTACCTCCTCCCCCATGCTTAGACGTTTGCTCGTCCTCGGGCAAAAAGGTGATAGAGATAAGGTAGGTACTAGAAATATTTTTCCTTTGGAGAGATACTTGAAATCTTCAACCTTGGCACCATCTTGCGATCTTCCTTGAATTGACGATCCATACTCAATGATAGGTTGTGGTCAAGGAGGTAAACACAAAAGATAATATTTTTGGTTTTAAGGGTGGATATCCGGCGAGGTTTGTGAAATCTCCGATGTGGGGATACACATTACACGGATAGAAAGGCTAGCAAAAAGATAGATACGCAAAAAACGGAATGACCAGCTTCTTAGTCTCGGGCCAGAGAAATCAAGCCTTGAAATAACTCACCCAAAAATAATTCTTGTATACTAAGGTTTATGCACTCAATATATATATATATATATATATATATATATATATATATATATATATATATATATATATATATATATATATATATATATATGGCTTTGGATAGGTAGAGCAAAATGCAAGTAGCATTAATGACAAGGTTAGCATATATATATTTTTAAGAACAAATCATCTTTGACTCATCCAAAATTGAGAGCATGAAAATAACACTATGGGTCTTATTTTGATCATAACCTCCCCAAAAGATTAAGCTAGCATTTAATTAATTTCAGATTCATATTAAAGAGAGCATTAGCTTAATCATGCATAAAACAAGTACAAAAGTTGAGCAAAGTGGCAACTTTTCATCATATATTATCATGGCATCAACTTAATATTTTTACCAAAGGTTGATCAAGGTGGGAAACTTTATTCATGGTGATCTTAAACTAACTCTACTATTATCACACATGCTGAAAATAAATAAAAACAGAAAATGCTACACATATATAAACTTGCACAAAAGCTGAAAATGAAGAGAAGAAAAAGGAGAAAATCAAACCGAATTTGAAAGCATTATTATTTTCTTTTCTTCCTCCTTCTTCCTTTATTCTCCGGTGGTTGATATTGATGGTCCGGCGCGTTGTATCCTTGCTTGTATTATGGTTGTGCCGGTCCTCCTCTAAATTGCTCCAATGGTGAAGGCGACCAATTTGATAGGCAATGTTTGCGGTTCCTTCTTCTTGCATTTGTTGGATGGAGCGCCATGAAAACTTCGTGAGGAACATGTATGGTGGAGGATGTGGTGGCATGGCTGCCCCACTCCCCCATGCTCGCATTTGACATACTTCCTTCATATGGTGGTGGCATTGGAATCCTTCCATGGTTGTTCATTAGCTTCATGCGCAGCCCCTCCTTCGTCTTGGGCTACGGAGGATGATCCCTCTTACACAATTTTCCTTTTTAATCTCTTTTTTTTCAGTACAAGAAATCTTTCCTCTAACCAATTTTGTCTTCAAATGATCTCAGCCTCTCGTTGGGAAGAGGAATATTAACCTTCGTCAACTTGTACCTTCTCCTCTCATCTCCACTTTCCTTGCTTCATGTACTCGATCCCAAAGAAATCCCATCAAGGAGAAATTTTGGGTTCCTTGTAATCTTCTCTTGAAATTATTCCCCAAAAATCCTTCTAACATTTTTCTTGGACATCTACTTGCTCCAGGCTTCCTTCTTGTAACCGAGTAGTTCTCCAATATATCCATAAGGAACTAGTTGCTCTTCATCTTCAAGGCGGAATGAGAGGCACGACACTCCTTCATTAATGACCGGTGCTAATGTCATAAGAACTTCCAAATCAAGCTCCTTGTGAGTATTCACACCAACTCCATAAAGAATCACACCCATCGAAGGTTGCTCAAGATTTGATGTCCGAGTAGAATCCAACACTTGGAGGGCGTCATCGAAATCAACATTTGGCTCGAGCCTCTTCAAGACAAACAAGCCTATCCTCCTCCTCCTCCGTCTTTATGATGAATCCATAGGGACGCCTCGGAGTGTATGGTGGTGGAGAGGATGCACGAGTTGAACGTCGTGGTGGAACGAGTGGCTCCTTCGTGTACTCCTCATGCCACCGAGGAGCAGCGTGTCGCTCCTCGATGGTGCCACATCTTCCTCCATGCTTCGGGGAGACTCGGAGACCGAGTGCCTCCTCGAAGAGCTCGATGATGGTGCCTTCGATGATCGTGTCTTCTTGGGGAAGATATTGGTGGCTCTCTTCCACATTGTTGTTGCACTAACTCACAACGAGTGCACCGGGGGTTTCTTGCCGGTGCGAAAAACACACAAGAGAAGTATATGGAGTGATGGAAATTATGGTGAATTTTCTTTATTATTATTGTTGGAGGGTCGTGAGTGAGGTGCACAAGTTTGGATGGATATTAGCTCATAGGGTTTATGGATATTTGATCATGCAACCGCCTATCAAGGTGAAGCTAAACTAATTTATTAAGGTGTGAATGTGAGGCCACTTTAGCTAAACCTACAAAAGATATGTTGATGGGATCTACAGGAGTAGTGAGACCTATACTCCCAAAAAGCATGGTGGCTAACCTTAGGCATCAAAGCATTATCAACATGAATGAAACAAAAGATTCGGCGATTACATGACAAGATCCTACAACACCATGGAACTCAAATTTTTTCTAGGTTGTTTCTGAAACTTATGGGCTATGAACTCAAGAACACAAATTAACAAATGCATAAATTACTTACTAGGCGAAGGGGAGCACCGGGGGCCATGAGAGGATGCCAGGCCGGCCGGCCTAGGCCGATCGGCCTAGGGGGCCTCCTGCTCCTTTCGCTTTGATCTTTCTCTGAGATGCTTCTTGCTCCCTTCTTGCCTTGTGTCCGTGTGATCCACGAGATCCCATTGCCCGAACCGTTCACAACCACTCCTTTGCTTGCGTGATTAACCTTCCACTTCCATTGTTTTGTTTTGTGTCACTCCCTTTTTTTCTTGCCTCTTGTGCTTCCACTAATTTCCTGTAAAACAAAGCCCTTGCTTCCCCCATGCTTGTCCTTTACATGTGCCCGCGATGCCAAAAGATGGAGGCTTCCCGCGATGCATCATGGGGCACTATATGTTAATCAAGCTCAAAAACCTCCCTTAATCATGCTTAGATGCTAATCACTCCTCTAATTTTGAAACTTTAAAAATTAACTCAGCGCTAGCGATGAGTCCAAATATATCTTTAGAGGAGCTTTTAGGCATCAAAAACAATTATAAAATTTATTTTGGTTGCACCGGGATCAATTGCTTTCATTAATTGATAGCAAGTTCCTCCGGCTTGACCGTTGGGGTATAGGTTTAGGTTCTAATTTTGGCCAAACATGAGAGAGATATTTTGAATAAAAATAAAGTCAATGGGGCTTAGAAAAATTCTAAATCTAGAGAAACCGGTGGGTGTCAAGTTGAATGAAACCAAAAATAAAGTTGCTTAGGTTTACGCGAGTCCTACCATGCATCAAAGATTAAAAACATTAAAGAACATAGCAAGGCTCTACCTGTGTGTTTTGATCATGTAAAACAAGCCAACCTAAACATCATGGAGGAGATGAAAGGTTGGGGTAGGTTCTGAATTTTTGGTCTTGGTTTCTCAAAAAGAAGCAAACAAAACTTCGGATGGCTCAAGTCATTGGTTTATGATCAATATAAAATTCAAGTAAAAAGACCGAGCAATTATAATGTCTCTAAAAATTATTCAACCACACAAGAGTTTATGGTATGTATTGTGTAGCAAACTCTAAGACCAACTTACTTGAAAAACTTGAAAAATTCTTCGGGTTGCCCTCCCGGTAGCTTGACTCTTCAACGGGTTGTCCTCCCGGTAGCTTATTCTTGACTCGACGAACGGGTTGCCTCCCGCAAGCGCTTCGTTTATAGTCCATAGCTAGACTTCTTCTCTTCTTCACTTCGGATCAACACTCTTTGTGGGCGTTGCAGTCTTGGGGACCCCACTTCTACACCATCCTTTTTGGTGTGGGTTTATTCTTCGGCTTAGTCATCTTTTTGGTCTTCGCAGACGGGCGTTGATTCATGGTCTTGACGGATGCAACATCTTTTCTTGGCTTCGTTCTCCTTTGGCTCCTCCCTTCCGATGCGATGATGAGGTAGAATGTATTTAATATTGACCACTTTACATACCTCGAATCATGGTTGACTTGAATGCACTCTTTACGCCATCGATATCGAACTTGATCTCCCCCTTGCCGACGTCGATTCCGACAGTCTTGAGGAACGATCTCCCTAGGATGAGTGGCGGATGAGGTTGATCTCCCTTTGAGCTTGGAAGTGGAGTTTCTCTTGGAGATTCCGACGATGTTCGGCGTCTACTTTTGAATCTTCTTGGCTCGTGTTGCACGTCACCTTTGCTTGCAAAATTTTTCTAGACTATCCACAAAATATATGTTTTTTTTGTTGGAGATGTAGCCGTCCATCTCCGGTTAGGGTTAGCAATAAACAAAATAAAGAAAACTAAAAGAAAACTAGGGTTTAGCAAAACCCTAGATTAGATTGATTTTTTTTTCGAGGATGGTCGAAATCAAGAGACGCAAAAGAAAAATCAAGAGAAAAACTGAAAATATTTACAAACGCAAAACTAGATTGAATCTTGATTACTTGTTCCCCGGCAACAGCGCCAGAAAAAGGGGCTTGTTGACGGTTGATTGTCGTATCAAAGTTCATTTGGATTTGCAAGCGGACATATCCCCCGTCATAGTCAAGGGACCCTTCTTCCCTTAAGTGTGAGAACCCAAGGTATCGAATCCGTGGAACAATGTGTAACGCAAGATCCAATCTAATAAAGCTAAGAACACTTTGATCTTGAAAAGGGGTTTTGCATCTAATCTAAGGAAACTCCAAGAAAACCAATCTAATCTAAGAAACACCGGAGGTAGCAAGAGATAGAGAGGGATAGGTAAAACCAATCTAGAGAAATTGGATCAAGCACTTGTTGAAGTTCCAAGCATAGATGAACAAAGCAAATCAAATCTCATAAAAAGCATCTTTAAATCGTGGCTTCCGTTCCAACTCCGAAGACGCCCGCCTTTTGGAGCCACCGTCCTGTCACAACGCACTCCTATTCGTGCGGGTTAGCCTAGGGCGAGTTCAAGAAGAACAAGTTGCAAATGCTCAGTAGGTCAGGTATGCACCTCTAGCCACCATGGCTACAATAACATCCTATGCAATCTATCCGCGGAATAGATTGGAGAATAAGAAAACCCAAGCAAAGGCAAAATCGTAGTGAAAGCACTTGATCGCTAGAAATCGGATTCAAACTTGCAAATTCAACATGAGAGTATAATACATGGACAAGATCACCACCGGGATCCTACCTTGATCTTGATCCTAGCTCCGGGAACTCCGACATGGTCTTCCATGCAAGGTTCCCACGTCGGCTAGGGAAACCCTAGTCAACCATCTCGACCCTCTCCTCTCCGGAATGGTGTCCTTCTCTTCTCTGCTCCTCGGCGGCTGATGACGAATGAATTGATGCGTGGCTCTTGGCGAGGGGACTATAAATAGTTCGAATGGCGGCTAGGTCAAAGGGGGCGCCATCCAAGCTTCGCTGTTTTCTGGTTGAGTCCCTGAAGATTTGCATGTTGACGCTTCGGTCCTCGGGTCATTTGGAGTCATGTTCATCACGTGTCTTGGCTCTTGTTGGGCTTCATGATCTTCTTCCAATGTGCTTGATGAACTTATCCCGAAAGTCTCCTTTTTAGCGTAGATTTCCTGCGTAAACAATAAACTCCAAAATCGACATGCAAGAGTGAACTTGTTATATACGGGGGGTTAATTCCAGTGGTTAGAATAATAAATCAATGCCAACATTAAAGGTAAACTCATGGCTAGGTTGACGGAAATTCACCGTCAACAAACCCCAACGGTATCTCCCACATCTCCATCTTCGTACATTTCTGCGAAGCGTTTGTGGGAATCAAACCCCTCTGGATCCTATTTCGGAAGTTCTTCCGGGTGAAGCCACAGCCGAGCACAGACGACCCCCGAGTAGTTGGAGGAGCTGGAGTGCAGATGCGCGAAGACGTCATCGGGCAGTACTTGCCGTACAAGCTCATTGACTCCAACCAGGATTGGAAATCGAAGTGGTTCTACATCAGCAACCACCACCCCTGAGCTGCCAAAGCCCAGCGGTCAACAACCGAAGCATGCACCGTGGTGGAACACGGAGCCCACCATGCAAGAGGGTCTTCAACTGCCTCCGTTGCTGAAGAGGATCAAGGCCTTGAGGGAGGCCAGACTGAGGGCCGAACATGTGGCCTTCAGTTTCATGAAGAGAAGGGTACAGCCGCTGATGGCGCGCGACCACCTCGGCTACGAGTACACCGGCGATGAAGATTCATCCCAGATGCCTGGTGAAGAAGTCGACGATGACATCATCATCGAGCGGTTGGGGAAAAGCTTCAAAGATATGCCCGCATACACGCTGTGCCCTATGCCAGAGTACTCCGCGGCACAGCCACCGAATGAGGTTAGTAATCGTGGCCAGAGCCTCCAAGTACTAATTGTTTGTGTAATCGTACTGACACTTGCTTGATCTTGTAGGACGATCTGAAGAAGTTCATCTCCATCCTGCCCTCCCCCCAGCAACTAGAGGAACAAACCCAGGGGAAGGCAGAGCCCAAGGAGAAGGAGCGCCGAGAAGTCGGTGAAGGCGATGATGCCGTCGTGATCGAGGATACCTCCGACGACGAGGACGAAGAAACATTGCAGCAGCGCTTCCAGCTTCGCTCTAGGTTTAGCCGAGCTAGAATGCCACAAGTGCCAGTAGTCGAGAAGCCGCCCAGCCTGGAGGCGAGCTTGCCAGTGCCGCCAAGGAAGCCTCACAACGTGGTGCGCAAGCACGCCGTGAAGAAATTGAAGGTGTCACAAAGCACCAGACAAGAGGTGAGTACCACGACTAGAGTAGTCGAGTACTGACAATGAGTAGTCTATTGCTGATTATATGATTGGTACTGCTGCAGGACATCCTTTCCTCAGACCCTGTGGCACAGGGTGAGGACGAAGTCTGGGAGATGGTTGGAGTAGCGGCTGGAAGTACTAGCCCGCCTTCGGCTGCCGAAGATGTTGTGTCGAAAGAGGCACGAGAGCAAACTGCTGCTGTGGAACCGCAGCCGTCGGTCAAAGAGGTACAGGGCCCTCCTCCAGCTGCGGCCGTGGCCATTGAGCAGCCAGGGGAGAGAGTAGAGGAGCCTCCTGTCGGGGCCGGAGCCGCCAGTGAAGCTGGCATCGTGGATATCACCAGGATACTGGGCGCCCCGACCGTCACTGTAGTGCGGTCAACTCTGTAAGTTTTCTGAACTCTCGAGTAGTCCTGTAGCCGTCAAGCTCGTGTTGCTGACTGGAGAATCCATTATGCAGGAAATTCACGGACTTGTCGTGGGATGAGGGGGAGACTAGCACTCATGCTGATGGTGAAGACCGCTCGGCGAAAGTGCAAAAACCTACACTGCCACCGCAAGCCGGTGCCGCAGCAGAGCCGAGGCTTGAAGAAGCTACCCTGGTGGAAGGTATACATCCTATTGTTGGTATTTCTTAAGTCACTACTAACGGGCCCTTGTTAGCGTGAGCGTAAGATCCACCTGGTATACCGACGGGTACGAATGAATCCGCAAGCGCACGGAGATACCGCTGTAGCACTTCACCTCAGGAGTATTCCCAAGGATATCGAATCCAAGGAACGGTGTGTACTACCTTCTATCCTGGAAGAAGGGTCCAAGGACACAACTCTATAGGGTTGAGATGGAGATGGAAAGGATCCGCTGATAGTGGACAGAGTTAAGAACAATCTCTCGGTTAGGGACTCTCGTTTTGGACACCGGACCCTCCTGGCTATAACAGTCGGTTCACGGCAAATGGTTGCCTACACCTGTATTCGGACATGGGGGATTCCGTAAGGGTCCAACGGCTGTCACCACCACGGCCTACCTCAAGACAAACCGTGGGATACAGGGCAATCGAAGGATAACCCGTTGTCTAGACACCACGTCTACACCACCAGTTACTACTGTACCACGACTACGTCTAGGCACTCCCGTAGTGTACTATAGCACTCCGTACGAAGACAGAGCGACGAACCCACGAGGGAGAGATCTGGACTCGCTCAGGAAACCACTATCTAAACAAGGATCATGGGGGGACTTTGGTCTAAACTAGAATGCAGGACCATCCACTTTACTCTAATTGGACAAGCAGGCATACAAACGGAATTAGCAACTTATGAACCACACCTGAAGATCAAAGGCTAAGCTCATGAAGAACACAAGCCTCTAAATCATGAACAAGCGAAGAACACAAGGACTATTCACCTATGCATGAATACTACTTTAGTCTAAATAGAGAATGTCAGAGTACTCACTTTATTCTAAATAGAGAACAGAGCTCCCGCTGAGGCTTCCTTTGGCAGCAAAGGGGGGCCAAGCCCCGAGCAGCACATCCCCGCAGGGAAACCCCTGGGGCAGACGCATCCCTCCTCTGCGGGGGGAGACACGGCCCTATCCCGAGGTCACTGTTTGGGAGGGAGGAAACTGGGGACATCCGCTCGTGCTCCGGTTGGGCACATGCAGAAAAATGGTCCGTAATTCAAAAAATACCACAAAAATACCTAAAATCGAAAAATTTAGGAAATCGGGAAAAATAGCAATTTGAGAAATAAAATCTATTACATGTCTACAGGATCAACAAGGAACATCAAGCACCAAGTTATTACATTCACATCCAGCTGGAATAAATGAACATACGTTCTTGACATGTTTTAAGCATCTACTTAATTAGCTACAATGCTTTCAACTCAATTGTCGCCACATAATCTAATTATTATACAAGAGATTTGCTAGTAAAATAAGCTAAGGACCTTCCCTTCAACATTATTTCTCCATAATCCAATTACTGTACAAGAGATTAGCTAGTAAAATAAGATAAGGAGCTTCACTACAACATCATTTCTCGTATTCATGTTCTTCAACATTTCACTGCTCTCTGGTTCTGAAAAACAATAAGAAAAAATAGTCAACATTGATAAGTTGTAAATGAAAACTGAATATACTATTTTTATTAATCCACCACTACTACCGTGCAAAACATTTTACTTAGTAGTTAAGCATTAAAACTGAACTAAACTGAACTCTGGGCCAAGAAAATACCTCTACATAGTTTACTTAATACTGAGACATAAATGTACATGCACCAGATTTGTTTTTTTGTTCCCAAGCACACCACCTCTTAGAGCAGGCAGCAACAGATGCAGCAGACAAGACAATGGAGAGTCTGGTGGGTGAGGAAACAGCAATGCCACCTTCCTGATGACCAGCAAATGCTGAAGCAACTGAGATCCTCCCATCATTGGACTCCAAAACTAACAATAGAGGGAAAGATCATATATTGATTGTAAATGCAAGATTGGGATGTCAACTAGAATACATGAATTGATATATCATCAGGTTTGTTGAATTAGTCACAGTTTCAGAAATTAGGTCCTGGTTGCGCATCACTCACTAGGTCCTGGTTGTCAGGCTATGAAATGTAAATTTTAATAGTTTTGTCAAATAGTAAACAATAAAACAAAAATTGAGATCAGTATTGAGGAGATGCAACCAGGTTCTGTTGGAACTGTAGTTCCTTTCATCCTTCAAAAGTTCTATTTTGTTTCTTCCAAGTGAAAGTTTTCTCCCGCCAAAAGAAGAGAGTTTTCCCAAAGACTAAAGTATACTCTCTCAGATGTGCTTACAGTATGCTATGAACTGACAAAAGAGAAAGCTATACTCTCCCACAGAGGATAAAAGGATACATACGAATTGTCATGAGCCATCTATGAATTGATGCTGAAGAAATACCTTTACGTGTGAATGTAGCTGTATTAACACCATATGAGTCAATAAGTGAACCTCCTGAGTTACCTGTGTAAGTAACAAAAAATTGTAAATACGGAACATATATGCATGCTAATCATTCATGTTCAGAGTTAACATTTGATTCAATAACTAAGATAGAACTTGTTTGACAATATAGTGAGTGTGAGTGTATATAAAACCACAAGTCAACAACACAAAGATAAGCTTATAATTACAAGTATGCATATACTTGTTTGACAAGCATTTAACCAAGCTTTTGCAGATTACCTTCCAAGCCGTTGGACATCATGACTACAGAAAGTAAAAAGGGAAGTGCATGGAAGCACTGGCACACTCAAAACAGAAAGTAAAAAAAAGAGCCAACGCTTTTCTTATTGTAAACTTATCTCTGACTGAGCAAAGTTGAACTGAACTTCCCTAGCAATGGTGATCAGTGAAATTGACAATCAACTGACAACCGAGCAGCTCATCATAAACTGAAAAATGCAGGGCTAATAACAGATTGCATTATTATACCACAAGAACTGCCTAATTTGCAGAATGCAGAACTACAAAGCACACTTATTATTAGTTATGCCATATAGCTATATGTTAATATGTGTAATGTAATGAAGAGGTCCAGTATGGGAAAAAATGGATCTAATTTGCAGTAAAAAAAATCGTATGAATTGACTCCACACTTCCTTAAACCCCTGATTCAAATTGTGGATATTCCCATACGTCAAGAATCAAAAATAAAAAGAAATAGCCAGAAGGAGTGTCTCCTAGCTGAAATTCTTGCAGGGGCTGAAATCTCCATTCTTAGCCGCAGCTCTTCTCCCCCAAGATCTACAAGAAAAGGTACGAAGAGAGGAGAGAAGAATCCCTAGAACAGCATGGAGAAGCGGGAGGAGGCCGACTCGCCTGATGCTGTGGCGGTGAAGAAGAGTGCCACAGAGGTGATGCGCGATAGGTCGATACATCCACGCCTGGTCGGGGATCAGGACGAGGACGCGAAAGAGGGGGGAGTGGCCTGGACGACGATGCAGAGGGGCGGCGGTGCTTGGTCGGAGAGGCTGATTGTTAGATCCGCTGGACTATCGGGACGGAGAGGGGGGCGCCGCCGGGAATGAGGTGGCCGGCACGGAGGCGGAGTGGTGCAGGTGTGCGGTCCGGAAGAAAGAGATGGAGCGGTGCGGAGGCGGAGCGGACGGGGCGGGGGAGGAGAGATGCGGAAAGGGCGAGGGAGAGACGCCAGGAGTCTCGAGGTGGGGGAGCGCCGCCTCGAGGAAAACGCGTGGATAGGGTTTTCACACCCCGCGGCGTGGACTTCCAAACAGCGTGGTAGTTTAGCCCGTGCCCGAGCTTCCGGGTGGGCTTCCGGCCCAGGGAAAACGCTGGGTTCCCCACGGGGTTTGCGGTTTCCAAATGAGCCCTGAGGTACGTTCCTGGGGAAAGGTGCCAAACACCATGGCACTTCCCCCAAGTCACCCTCTCACCTTCCTTCTAATCTCTAAGCACTAGCAAGACTGCACTAATCCTATGCAAAGCACTCCTCTCCTAGAGAGGTAGGAGCCCAAAGGCAAAATGAGGAGAAGAGGTGTGTGTCTCTATTCCTACCCCCTCCACTTCTATTTATAGGCTCGGACAACGGTGTGAAGAGCAGCGAAACACCCCGGGGATGGACTCTAGGGCCAATGGGAGATCACCACGTGGAGGCCTGGGATCAGCCGACCAAAGGTCGGTTCGGCCGATCCCAGGGTCGGCCGACCCCCACGTGGCCCGCCTCGGCCTGTGCTTTCTCTGAGCGACTGACTGGTGGGTCCTGAGGTCGGTTCCCGGTGTACACGTGTGTTGGAGGCGGTTTAGGCGCTCTGGTGGGCCCATGGATCCATGTGATGTACGCGTGGCGGCTCCTGATTGGCTGAGGTCCTCTCCCTTGGATTGATGACATCGTTGATCCAGGGAGTGCTTGTGTGGCGGCCTCTCATTGGCTGAGGTGGAGAGGCTTGGCTTGATGAGGTGGAAGGATAAGGTGTGCTTTTGCTCTATTTCTCATGCTAACCCCCTGCATTCGAATATACATCACAGCTTGTGGAATTTGTTAGCTTAAACCCTTATTCGACTATAGATGTGTGTATGTTGTGCAGAATTGCTGAGGTTGATGATCATAAATTTGGTGTTTAACAGCCATCAACAACTCCCCCACACTTGACCTTTGCTCGTCCTTGAGTGAAGGGGTAAGGTCTAAGGTGGAAGAAGCGCCAAAGGAACATGGTGGGTACCGAATCATAGCCTAGCTTTATCTTGCATTTACGAGCTCTGTGGAGTGTCTAACATACCTTCTTGGGTGGTTGAAGAGTGGAATGGTCATGAATCAAATCACTCCTGCTCATCATGTCAAGCAACTTGGGGTTTTACAATTTTTTTTCCGAAACAAACCTTGCTTAGCTCCTCATTTGATTCTCTTAGATCGCTCAGTGTGTATATGTCCTCACCAAGGTATTAGATTGCCTTTCTTCACCCTACTTCTAATGAAAGCTTATGTGGAGCTCAAGGTAGGTATGAATGATAAGGCACACTTGCATCACATGTATTGGTAAGTCAAAAACTAGATCCAAGGAGAAAATCAAATCATACGATCAGATCAAGATGTGCACGTGTATGGGTATGATGGGTATGGTAAGGTGGATACTAGCCCAGGAATGGGTGCTAGTTATTACCATATCTGAAGACTGAGTTGAATGACTCCATTGCATGATTCTCTCTCTCTTATATATATATGAAGTCTTATGAGAACATGGCTATCTTCTTCTTTTTAGTGGACCTTCATGTGCCCACATTTTTTTTCATAACTGAGGGACCTTCATGTGTCCCCCCCCTTTTTTTAGATAGCCATGTCTCTTTTACAAAATACTTAAGGAGAGAGAGAAATTAATGCATATGATGGAGCATTTATGTAGGTAGATGAACAGATGAATGATACAATGCTAACTTCCTGAGTAGAAGCATAGCACGGGGGAAACGGTGGTGTGCACATAAATCTTGATCGTGAGAGCATGAAAATAATTCTCACAAGGGTCACAACAGTTTGACAAAGCTCAATGAAATACCAAGCAGCATAAGAGTATAAGGTTTTCAACTAGAACATCATATGGCCTTAGTAGGATGATGGCATATCAAAGAGGAGCTTTGCAACGAGTTTTCAAATTTTTTCAAATAAAATTCCCAAGCACTCAAACATTTAGAGCGAAGGTCAAATCATCAAACCATATCACAAACGTCAACTACTTAGATAAGCATGAGTTCCCTAATGATGTTTTTGCTCGTAAAAGCAGAGACATAAGCGGGGATATGATGCCGGCGGCCAGAACTTCACGGTCAAGCAGGAGAAAGAAGAACGGACCCCGAAAGGGTCGTTTTTTACTTGATCAGGGTGAGAGAGAGCACGTACCTCGGTTACATCTGTTACTGAGAATGGGAGTAGAGAATTTCCCCCACACTAGTTCCTTACCTGTTGTTGTGGGAGATTATTGCTGGGAACTTACAGTTCCTCTGCTAACTGGATGATTTCATATTCTCTATTGTCAGGCTCCAAGAAGACCTTGAGGCGCTGGCCATTCACCTTGAAGGTTTCACCTTCATCATTTTGAATGGTTATTGCTCCGTGTGGTGCCACTACGACGACCGTGAAAGGTCCCTCCCATTTACTCAGTTTTCCATGTTCGAACAATTTAACTCAGGAGTTGAAAAGCAATACTTTGTCTCCCATGGTGAACTCTTTCTTTTTGATCTTACTGTCATGCCACCTCTTGGTCTTTTCTTTGTAAATCTTAGAGCTGTGGTAAGCCTTGTCTCTCCATTCCTCCAGCTCTGAGATCTGTTGCTGCCTTCGCCTTCCTGCTTTGGCAAAGTTCAGGTTGAACCTTTTAATGGCCCAGTATGCTTTATGTTCAGTCTCTACGGGTAGATGACATGTCTTCCCGTAGACCAATTGAAATGGTGACATTCCAATCGGTGTCTTGTAAGCGGTCCTGTATGCCCATAATGTGTCGGGCAGATGCTTCTTCCAGCATCTACCTGCTTCTGTTACTGTCTTCTGCAGGATGTTCTTGATTTGCTTATTAGATGTTTCTGCCTGGCCGTTAGTTCGGGGATGGTATGCGGTGGCAATATTATGATGTATCCCCAGATCTGCCAGGAAAGCCTTGAATTTCTTGTCAATGAAGTGTGAACCCCTGTCACTGATCACCAACCTTGGAACACCGAATCGAGGCAGAATGACTTCGCGAAACATCTTCTTAACATGTTTTGAGTCTGCTGAATGACAAGCCATTGCCTCTACCCACTTTGATACGTAATCGACTGCCACCAAGATGTATTCGCAGCCTTCAGAATTCGGGAATGGCCCCATGAAGTCAATTCCCCACACGTCAAACAGTTGTACTTGCAGGTTGTCATGCAGAGGCATAGTATCTTGTGTAGTGATTCCTCCGTGCTTCTGACATCTATGACATCTTCACACGAATTCCTTAGTGTCTTCATACATAGTTGGCCAGAAGAACCCACTCTGCCATATCTTAGCATGTGTGCGGAAAACACCATAGTGCCCTCCATAGGGCCCCATGTGACATTTTTCAATAATTCGCAATCCTTCTGGAGCTGGGACACATCTTCGTAACAGCCCATCATTGCAAACTCTATATAAGTACGGATCGTCCCACATGTGCTTTCTACTATCATGTATCAGCTTCTTCTTGTCTGCCCCTGGTGGTATGTAGCCTGTGACCATATAATTAACAATATTCGCATACCAGGGATTTGAGTCAGTGATGTGGACATCCCAAGAGTTACGCAAGATCAAGCATCAGGCACACAAGCTCAAGTGATTCAAGGCCCTATTACATGCAGCCGTGCTAAGAAACTCCAACAAGAGGTGAATTCTTTCCTTGCTAAAATTAATTTCAAAATATATGAGAATGTTATACTACCTAAAAGTTGTACTTTGGTTGTCCTTAGGAATATACATGAAAAAGACGGTACAAATAAACATGGAGAAGAAGTAAACAACAAGAAACAGTAGGACCAAAAATCACCAGCTCAAACCAAGGATCCTGGAGAATTCCATTCGGACGATTGTTCGGACAAGCCTGGAAACCAAGAATCACCCATTCGGAATGAGGATCCTGGAGGATTCCATTCGGACAATTGTTCGGACAAGCTTGGAAACCAAGAATCACTCATTCGGAACAAGGATCTAGGAAGTTCGCTTCGGACCTCCATTTCAGGCCAGTTCAGACCTGCATAATGAATCGACCATAACTCTTTGGTTGTGATGTCTCTGGAGCCCCACGAGTACTTGATGGAACGTGCTTGAAGTCAACTTTGCAATGCAAGAAACCGCATGTCCATTGGACTTCCCAATAAAGAGTTATGACCGATTTAGTGGAGGCTGCACAGAAGGTCCACAGCCACGCGAGTCCACCTCGGGAGTTGATTTCTGGAGAGTCTTTTCACATACTTAGCCTCTTCATTTTCCTCTCGAGTTCACACCCAACTAGGAGGGTTGTTCCTAGTATAAATACCCCCTATGTACTACCAAGAACCCAGTTTTGATTATTAGTTGTTAACCACATACGGTCGATTGCAGCCTCGCTGCTGAGTGTTCTTACACACCTTTGTTCTTCCGAGTTCTTCTTGGGCTTGTGAGAGATCTCTCCGAGGTCCCCTACTTCATGCTCTACGGTTTCCGTTCGGCTGCGCCGTATTGTGTGGATTAGTCCTGGTTTGTGGTTCTGCGATCGTTCGGAGATCGAGTCGAAGTCCTTCGCGGTTTCGGTGCCTCTCTCCCCGTCGTTTGGTCACAACCAACCTTTGTCAGGTATAAAGCTAGTTATCCCTGCTATTCTACAGCAATTTATCCTTGTTCTTGAACCTACTATCGTGAAGATCGGGCAATCCTTGTGCTGATCCAAGTCAGCACCTATCAAGTGGTAATCAGAGCTATTGTTGTCACGGTAGGTTTTGTTTTTACCCACCCTCCCACCCTTTACAATTTGTTACTGGTTCATCCATCATATACATATTTGTTCTTGTCCTATAGTCCACTGAAAAGCCATACAAAAAAATCCTATAGCCATTTTGTTGGTACTGTTACTTTGTGTTCATTCCATTCATCGTGTTGCTAGTCACCGCCTTTGTTCTTCCGCCTTTCTTTTGTTTACATTTTTTATCCGCACCCCTTATATATTGTTTTGTGTTTGCTGTTAGTAAAAAATTCAAAAAAAAGTGTGAAAGAAAGAGCAAAAAAAAAGAGTGAAAAAGAAAAAAAAAGACGAGACAAAAAAAAAGAAGAAAGAAAGAGAATTGCACGGTTGCAAGGGGTTGTGTTGCGGATCTGTTATCAAAAGTTTCATGTTCATATATTAAGTTTGTGGTGCACTGAACAACAACATTTACATCTTTTTGGATGGTTTGTTTCACTTTGTTTCAGTACCATAGCCTTCCCTTGCTTAGCCACCTATAGCTCCACAAAAATCTGAAACCGGACCTCTCAACTTGTATCCTTTCAATCACTTAATCACAGCTGCGGTACTGCCACTTTAAGCACACTCACAGTCCTTGAGAATGCGTAAGAACTTTGGTAAGTAAGTGGTGAGGTTGTGTGATTCCACATACTTGTCCTATTCCACTTTACTTGCATTAGAACTAACATGGCAGGACTTGACTCAAGTGTTCGTGGTGGGAACCATGGAGATGACGAGCCTCCTATCTCTCGGGCTGAGATGCGCCATATGACCAACTCGCTTGTGGAGGCAATGGAGAGGATGCTTGATGCCCGTCTCCCTGCTGCGAGACGAAGAGCTCCACATCACCATGATGAATCCGGTGATGAAAATTCTGGTTTTAGGCATCGTTTTCGTGACCATTTTGAAGGTGGTCGTGGTGATCGTGGTGGTGGAAGGCGTGCTGGTCATGAGGATCGGCGTGCAGGGGGTGGTCGTGGTAATGGTCGTCATGTCTGCTTTGATGATGAAGATGAATCTCAGGGTAGCCATGAGGAGGAGTATAGTGATGATGAGAATCCTTTTGCCAATGGTGGGCAGTTTGAACGTCTCCGAGGTCATCATCGTGGTGCTGGCCATGATGGCGAACATCATCGTGGTCGCCATGGAGCTGATCCAGACAGTATTGCTCATGTCAAGTTAAGTGTTCCAAAATTTTCAGGAAAGGAAGATGCTGATGCATATCTTGATTGGGAAGAGCAGTGTGATCAAATTTTCAGAGTGCATAATCTCTCTGACCAAAGGCGTGTTAGTCTTGCTTCCGTTGAATTCTCTGGTTATGCTCTTACTTGGTGGAATCAGATACAAGAAAATCAGCTTGTGTTGGGACGTGATCATATCAACACATGGGCTGAAATGAAGCGTGTGATGAGGAGACGTTTTGTTCCATCAAGCTATCACCGTGACCTTCATAATAGGTTGCAAACATTGAAACAAGGTTCCAAATCAGTTGATGAATATTTCAAAGAGATGGAGTTGCTCTTGATTCGATCTGATATTAGAGAAGATGAAGAGTCAAGAATGGCAAGATTTTTGCACGGTCTCAATGATGACATTTCTAGTTTTGTGGAGATATTTCCGTATCGAACTTTGCAAGGTCTTGTTGATCAAGCTATGCGCACTGAGAGGAAGATTCAGCAAGAAGGACGTGGTCGGTCCTATGGGAGTCGGTTTATCTCAACTCCATGGCGCTGGCAGCAGGCCGGTACCTCCGTTGGTGGTGTTCGATCTCAAGGTGCTGCAGCTAGGTCCTCTCCATCCATTGGTGCTGCAAAGACCACATTTTCTAGTGCTTCTTCACCTACAAATCAGCAAGAACATCGTCGTCCTGCTACAAGTGCAGCAGCCCCTTTAGCTACATCAGCCGCTGCCTCATTTTCACATAGCCGAGGTATTGTTTGTCACAAGTGCCAAGGTCGTGGGCACATTGCTGCTGAGTGTCCTAGTAAAAGGACCATGATTGTGAATGAGCAAGGTGAATGGGAATCTGAAAGTGATGAAGAAAGTGCTCCAATATATGATGAAGAAATCAGGACTGATGAGACAGTGATTCAGCCTGATGAAGGTGATAATAATTGCTTCATTTCTCAACGAGTGCTTAGTGTCACTGCTGCGAAAGAAGAAAATAATCAGCGACACAATCTTTTTCACACTCGAGGCATGATCAAGGACAAGCTATGCCGAATCATTGTTGATAATGGCAGCTGCAATAATATTGCAAGTCAAGAATTGGTTGAGAGATTGGGGTTAAAACAGAGGCGTCATCCTTCTCCTTACAAGATGCAATGGTTAAATGAGTCCGGTGCGCTGTGTGTGAGCAACATTGTGAATGTTCCTTTCTCTATTGGGCGATGTAGTGATCATGTAGAGTGTGATGTGGTGCCAATGCAGGCATGCCAATTGCTGTTGGGAAGACCATGGTTATATGATCGTGATGTTCAGATTTGTGGTCGAACCAACAAGGTTGTTTTCATGTACAAAGGAGAGCGCCTCACTTTGCTTCCTTTGTCGCCGGAGGAAATTTTCAAGGATGATCTAAAGAGAAAACAGCGAGAGAGCGAGAACCACTTACGAGTGAGCCACATACATAGTGAGGGAGTGTTTCCACAGCCAAATAAAACTCCACAGCTGCAAAAAACCGAGCCAAAGGGAAAAGAGGGATTAGTTATGATGGCTAGGAAAGGGGATTTAAAAGAATTGAGTGAACCCAAATCCATGTTCTTTGTACTCCTGTGCAAGGACAATTTTCTTTCCACTAACGACTTACCCTCTACTTTGCCTAGTGTTGTTTTTGATGTGTTACAGGAATATGAAGATATGTTTCCGGAGGAAGTACCACCAGGGCTGCCACCCAAGAGAGGGATCGAACATCAAATCGACCTTGTTCCTGGTGCTTCACTTCCCAACCGTGCACCATACCGAACCAACCCAGAGGAAACAAAAGAAATTCAGTGCCAAGTGCACGAGCTCATCAACAAAGGGTATGTCAAAGAAAGTCTCTCACCTTGTGCTGTTCCTGTTCTTTTAGTTCCTAAAAAAGATGGTTCATGGAGAATGTGTGTTGATTGCCGAGCCATAAATAACATCACCATAAGGTATAGACATCCCATACCTAGACTTGATGACATGCTTGATGAACTTAGTGGTGCTATCATTTTTACAAAAATTGATTTGAGAAGTGGCTATCATCAAATTCGCATGAGAGAAGGAGATGAATGGAAAACAACCTTTAAAACCAAGTTTGGGTTGTATGAATGGTTGGTGATGCCTTTTGGATTGACCAATGCACCTAGTACTTTCATGCATTTAATGAATCACGTGCTTAGGCCTTTTATTGGCAAATTTGTTGTGGTCTATTTTTATGACATATTAATTTACAGCAAGTCTCTTGATGAACATGTTGAACATATAAAATGTGTGCTTGTTGTTTTGCGAAAGGAATGCTTGTTTGCTAACCTTGCCAAGTGCACCTTTTGCACCGACAAGGTAGTCTTTCTTGGTTTTGTTGTTTCAGCTCAAGGCGTGGAGGTTGATGAAGAGAAGATTAAGGCTGTACGTGAATGGCTGCCTCCACACAATGTGAGCCAAGTGAGAAGCTTCCTTGGACTTGCCGGCTTCTATCGTCGGTTTGTTAAAGATTTCAGTACCATTGCTGCCCCAATCAACGAGTTGACAAAGAAGGATGTGCCATTTCATTGGGGGTGCAGCACAAGCGAAAGCATTTGAAGAGCTGAAAACAAAATTGACATTAGCCCCACTACTTGCACTTCCAGATTTTGGTAAGACTTTTGAAATTGAATGTGATGCAAGTGGTGTAGGGATTGGAGGCGTGCTCATGCAAGAAGGGAGACCTATTGCATACTTCAGTGAAAAGCTAAGTGGTCCAACTCTTAATTATTCAGTTTATGACAAAGAACTTTATGCTCTTGTGCGGAGTTTGGAAACTTGGCAGCACTACCTTTTGCCTAAAGAATTCATTATACATTCTGATCATGAATCCTTGAAACATTTAAAGGGCCAATTAAAACTGAACAAACGACATGCTAAATGGAGTGAATTCATTGAATCTTTTCCTTACATTGTTAAGTACAAGAAAGGGAAGGATAATATTGTTGCTGATGCATTGTCTCGACGCCATGCTTTGTTGTCTCAACTTGATGCAAAAATTCTTAGCTTGGAAAGTATTAAGAATTTGTATGCAACTGATTCATACTTTGCTGAACCGTTTTCTAAATGTTGCGATGGCAAGGGTTGGGAAAAATTCCATTTGCATGATGGCTTTTTGTTTCGATCTAACAAACTCTGCATTCCTGATTGTTCTATTCGACCTTTGCTTTTGCAGGAAGCTCATGCCGGAGGACTAATGGGTCACTTTGGTGCCAAGAAGACAGAGCAGGTGCTGGCTGATCACTTCTTTTGGCCAAAGCTGAGAAGAGATGTAGAGCGATATGTTCTTCGCTGCGTCACATGCCACAAAGCTAAGTCCCGTTTAAACCCTCATGGTTTATACACCCCTCTACCTATTCCTAGTGTACCATGGGAAGACATTTCTATGGATTTTGTTCTCAGTTTACCTCGAACTAAGAGGGGGAGAGATTCAATCTTTGTTGTGGTTGATCGCTTTAGTAAAATGGCTCATTTTGTTCCCTGTCATAAGACCGACGATGCTTCACACATTGTTGAATTATTTTTCAGGGAAATTGTGCGCTTACATGGTGTGCCACGAACTATTGTGTCTGATCATGACACCAAATTTTTGAGCTACTTTTGGAAGACCTTGTGGGGAAAACTTGGGACAAGATTGTTGTTCTCCACGACTTGTCACCCACAAACTGATGGGCAAACTGAAGTTGTGAACCGCACCTTGTCAACATTATTGCGGGCTGTCCTCAAGACAAACTTGAAGCTTTGGGAAGAAAGCTTGCCTCATGTGGAGTTCGCATACAACAGGGCGGTACATTCAACTACAAAATTTAGTCCCTTTGAAATTGTATATGGCTTCAAACTTGCTGCTCCCATCGATCTATTGCCTTTACCTATGCAGGAACGTGTGAACTTCAACACAAGCAAGCGTGCTGAATTTGTTAAGAAACTCCATGAACGAGCAAAATCCAACATTGAGAAGATGACCAAGACGTATGAGAAGCACGCCAACAAGGGTCGCAAAAAGATTGAGTTTGAACAAGGAGACTTGGTTTGGGTGCACCTACGCAAGGATCGATTCCCAGACCAACGCAAGAGCAACCTGCAGCCACGTGCTAATGGACCATTCAAAGTGCTTCGCAAGATCAATGACAATGCATATGAAATTGATCTTCCAAGTACATATGGTGTTAGTACAAGTTTCAACGTCACCGACCTTTCTCCATTCTTTGGGGTGGAAGAGTCGAGGACGACTCCTTTTCAAGAGGGGGAGGATGATGTGGACATCCGAAGAGTTACGCAAGATCAAGTATTAGGCACACAAGCTCAAGTGATTCAAGGCCCTATTACACGCAGTCGTGCTAAGAAACTACAACAAGAGGTGAATTCTTTCCTTGCTAAAACTAATTTCAAAATATATGAGAATGTTATACTACCTAAAAGTTGTACTTTGGTTGTCCTTAGGAATATACATGAAGAAGACGGTACAAATAAACATGGAGAAGAAGTAAACAATAAGAAACAGTCGGACCAAGAATCACCAGCTCAAACCAAGGATCCTGGAGAATTCCGTTCGGACGATTGTTCGAACAAGCCTGGAAACCAAGAATCACCCGTTTGGAACGAGGATCCTGGAGGATTCTGTTCGGACAAGCTTGGAAACCAAGAATCACTCATTCGGAACAAGGATCTAGGAAGTTCGCTTCGGACCTCCATTTCAGGCCAGTTCGGACCTGCATAATGAATCGACCATAACTCTTTGGTCGTGACGTCTCTGGAGCCCCACGAGTACTTGATGGAACGTGCTTGAAGTCAGCTTTGCAATACAAGAACCCGCATGTCCATTGGACTTCCCAATAAAGAGTTATGACCGATTTAGTGGAGGCTGCACAGAAGGTCAACAGCCACGCGAGTCCACCTCGGGAGTTGATTTCTGGAGAGTCTTTTCACATACTTAGCCTCTTCATTTTCCTCTCGAGTTCACACCCAACTAGGAGGGTTGTTCCTAGTATAAATACCCCCTATGTACTACCAAGAACCCAGTTTTGATTATTAGTTGTTAACCACATACGGTCGATTGCAGCCTCGCTGCTGAGTGTTCTTACACACCTTTGTTCTTGCGAGTTCTTCTTGGGCTTGTGAGAGATCTCTCTGAGGTCCCCTACTTCGTGCTCTACGGTTTCCGTTCGGCAGCGCCGTATTGTGTGGATTAGTCCTGGTTTGTGGTTCTGCGATCGTTCGGAGATCGAGGGGAAATCCTTCGCGGTTTTGGTTCCTCTCTCCCCGTCGTTTGGTCACAACCAACCTTTGTCAGGTATAAAGCTAGTTATCCCTGCTATTCTACAGCAATTTATCCTTGTTCTTGAACCTACTGTCGTGAAGATCGGGCAATCCTTGTGCTGATCCAAGTCGGCACCTATCCGTCAGTGACCTTCAGTAACATGTCGTCGCGGAGGTAATCATTGATTGGGGGATCCTGCAGGTTAGTGACACGCATACGCGACAAATGATCCGCAACAGAGGTTTCTACTCCCTTTTTATCTTTTATTTTGATATCAAATTCTTGGAGCAACAAAATCCAGCGGATAAGACGAGGTTTTGCATCTTTCTTGGTAAGCAAGTATTTCAATGCGGCATGGTCAGTGTAGATGATTATCTTTGCTCCTACCAAGTAAGATCTAAATTTTTCCAGAGCAAAGACTACTGCCAGAAGTTCTTTTTCGGTAGTGGCATAATTGAGTTGTGCCCCCGTCATAGTCTTACTGGCATAAGCAATAGCATGATGCTTCCTGTCCTTAGTTTGGCCTAGCACAGCCCCTACAGCATAGTCACTAGCATCACACATAATCTCAAAAGGGAGTGTCCAGTCTGGAGGTTGAATGATCGGGGCTGAAATGAGAGCCTTCTTGAGGGTGAGGAAGGCTTTCATGCAGTCTTCCGTGAACTCGAATGGGACGTCTTTGGCTAGCAGGTTCGTGAGGGGCCGAGCGATTTGGGAAAAGTCTTTAATGAAACGACGGTAGAATCCCGCGTGGCCCAAGAAGCTACGGACCCCCTTTACGTTAGTGGGCGGCAGAAGGTGTTCTATGACTTCGATTTTTGCTCGATCCACCTCTATCCCTCGCTCAGAAACTAAGTGGCCCAGGACGATGCCCTCGCGGACCATGAAATGGCATTTTTCCTAGTTTAAAACTAGGTCCTTCTCTCGGCATCGTTGCAGAACCTTGTCTAAGTTCTCTAGACAATCATCGAAAGTTTTCCCATAGACTGAAAAATCGTCCATGAAAACCTTCATGATTTGCTCAATCATATCTGAGAATATAGACATCATGCACCTTTGGAATGACGCGGGTGCGTTACACAACCCGAAGGACATCCTGCGGTAAGCATATGTTCCATAAGGGCATGTAAAGGTAGTCTTGCTCTGATCGTCCGGATGAATGGGAATTTGGTGGTATCCAGAATACCTGTCAAGGAAACAAAAGAAGGAGTGGTTCGCCAGCCATTCCAACATCTCATCAATAAAGGGTAGCGGGAAGTGATCCTTCTTCGTGGCCTTATTGAGTTTCCTATCATCTACGCACATCCTCCACCCAGTGGCTAGGCGCTGAGCAAATTGCTCTCCTTGCTCATTGGTAACTGTTGTCATCCCTCCCTTTTTGGGCACACACTGAACGGGACTAACCCATTCACTATATGGTACAGGGTAGATGATTCCGGCGTGAAGAAGTTTCAGAACTTCCTTTTTAACTACCTCCCTCATTGCATTATTTAACCGTCTTTGGGGTTCATGAGAGGGTGGAATCTCTAAATCTACAGGGATGCGATGGGTGCACAAAGAAGGGCTTATTCCCTTTAGATCTTGGAGAGAATACCCAAAGACCTCTCGATGCCTTTCTAGAGTCGCGATGAGTCTCCTAGACTCCTCCCCCGTGAGTCTGTCGCTTATGATTACTGGGGACTCAGTGTCCCCATGGAGGAAGATGTAGCGCAGTCCCTCAGGTAGGGGGTTTGAGTTCGATTGGGGGTTTAGGAGGGACTGCACATTCCGAAATATCAATGGGCTCATCGGGTTCCACCTCTTCCTTTATAAAGTGTCTCGCGTTTTCATCCAGAAATTCTTCTGGGAATTGTCTTGGAATAATGGCATTTACTTCCTCGATCAGTTCAAGGTCAGGGGGAGGATCTATGGCAGCATGTTTGGCTCCAGTAATTCTAACTGATAGAACTTCATCCCCTGTTCGGACATCTAGTTTCCCTTGAACTGGGGTTTCCCCAAGAAATCTCCCGAAGGGTAGCCCTATCATGAGATCGAAGCTTTTGATATCGAAGACATGAAAATCAAGGATGACTTGGGCGTCATTACAGATAACAGGTATCTGGCTAAGGATCCCTATCCCTTCCAAGGTTTCCCCACGGGAATCCATAATGGAGGTTCTAGAGGGAGTTAAGGGTTCATCTCCTAAAAATTCTATGGCAAGGTCACTCGAGATGATGTTAGCTCCAACTAGCGGGTTATAAAGAGCGTTTATCTGCCTCCCATACATGACACATGGAAAAATCGAATGAGGTGAGCCAACCCGGAGGGTCTCCGATGAGTACTCAAGCTCTTTCGACCACTCCTGAGTCATGATAGCAGTCAATTCCCAAACAGTGTCCTGGAAATAAGCAATCTCTTCTGGTTCTGGGGGACTGCCTGCAGCCACCGATTTCCTTTCACATTGGTAATTTGAGGTGTTTCCAAGATCTTCGTAAAGGTCATCCTCTAATTCCAACGGAGGTTCCTCGGACTGAAGGGTCTCATCCTCTGACATTGATGGTTCAGGGGGATTTTCTAGGGCTGGATTTTCAGATGTGGTAGGTAGTGAATCGGGCTCAGCTACTAGAGCACCCTCTTGCTCAGGTGTACGCTCCTCTGAGGAAGGCCCATAATTGGTTGTAGAGGGATGGTCTCGTAGGATTCGCCCCAAAGTGTCCTTCCCTTCACTTACCGATAGGTGAGAGAACGATCCTCCAGAAGATGCGTCAAGTTGTGAGATTGAGCTTCGGTTCAAGCCTGCATAAAAGTGTTCAAGCATTACGTGCTCAAGCAGGTGCAAAACCGGGCATGAGCTCATCAAATGTGAGAATCTCTCCCAGGCTGCGCCCAAAGATTCCCTCTCACCTTGCTGGAAACTAAGGATGTCCCTACGTAAAGTGGCAACTCGAGGAGTAGGGAAAAACATATGGCAAAACTCGGCCACTAGTTTAGCCCAACTACCCTGTGTTGTTGCTACATTGTTGAGGTACCATTGTTTCCCTCTATCTGTGAGAGAGAAAGGAAATAACTTCCACCTGAAGGTTTTGGGTGTCATACCAGCAATAGCGTAGCACGAACACACCATCTCAAATTCTCGTAGGTGCACATAAGGGTTCTCATTAGCTGACCCCGAAAAAGAGGCTTCCCGAACCAGCTTAATCAAGTTAGAGTCGAATTTATAGCTGGATGCATGAACTGGATGTTCAGATTGTGGTAACTCGAATGAATCAGCTCTAGGAACGGAAAGGTCACGAATTGACTGTTGCTCCATGGTGGTGGTAAAAAAAAGGAAAAGGTTGAAAGGAAAAGCAGAAAATGGGGAAAAGGATAAATACGAGGACCACCAGGTTCGAAGATAGATACGGCAACCGTTCCCCGGCAATGGCGCCAGAAATGCTTGTTGGTATTTCTTAAGTCACTACTAACGGGCCCTTGTTAGCGTGAGCGTAAGATCCACCTGGTATATCGGCGGGTACGAATGAATCCGCAAGCGCACGGAGATACCGCTGTAGCACTTCACCTCAGGAGTATTCCCAAGGATATCGAATTCAAGGAACGGTGTGTACTACCTTCTATCCTGGAAGAAGGGTCCAAGGACACAACTCTATAGGGTTGAGATGGAGATGGAAAGGATCCGCTGATAGTGGACAGAGTTAAGAACAATCTCTCGGTTAGGGACTCTCGTTTTGGACACCGGACCCTCTTGGCTATAACAGTCGGTTCAAGGCAAATGGTTGCCTACACCTGTATCCGGACGTGGGGGATTCCGTAAGGGTCCAATGGCTGTTACCACCGCGGCCTACCTCAAGACAAACCGTGGGATACAGGGCAATCGAAGGATAACCCGTTGTCTAGACACCACATCTACACCACCGGTTACTACTATACCACGACTACGTCTAGGCACTCCCGTAGTGTACTATAGCACTCCGTACGAAGACAGAGCGACGAACCCACGAGGGAGAGATATGGACTCGCTCAGGAAACCACTATCTAGACAAGGATCATGGGGGGACTTTGGTCTAAACTAGAATGCAGGAGCATCCACTTTACTCTAATTGGACAAGCAGGCATACAAACGGAATTAGCAACTTACGAACCACACCTGAAGATCAAAGGCTAAGCTCATGAAGAACACAAGCCTCTAAATCATGAACAAGCGAAGAACACAAGGACTATTCACCTATGCATGAATACTACTTTAGTCTAAATAGAGAATGTCAGAATACTCACTTTATTCTAAATAGAGAACAGAGCTCCCGCGGAGGTACGTTCCTGGGGAAAGGTGCCAAACACCATGGCACTTCCCCGAAGTCACCCTCTCACCTTCCTTCTAATCTCTAAGCACTAGCAAGCTAGCACTAATCCTATGCAAAGCACTCCTCTCCTAGAGAGGTAGGAGCCCAAAGGCAAAATGAGGAGAAGAGGTGTGTGTCTCTATTCCTACCCCCCTCTACTTCTATTTATAGGCTCGGACAACGGTGTGAAGAGCAGCGAAACACCCCGGGGATGGACTCTAGGGCCAATGGGAGATCACCACGTGGAGGCCAGGGATCAGCCGACCAAAGGTTGGTTCGGCCGATCCCAGGGTCGGCCGACCCCCACGTGGCCCGCCTCGGCCTGTGCTTTCTCTGAGCGGCTGACTGGTGGGTCCTGAGGTCGGTTCCCGGTGTACACATGTGTTGGAGGCGGTTTAGGCGCTCTGGTGGGCCCATGGATCCATGTGATGTACGTGTGGCGGCTCCTGATTGGCTGAGGTCCTCTCCCTTGGATTGATGACATCGTTGATCCGGGGAGTGCTTGCGTGGCGGCCTCTCATTGGCTGAGGTGGAGAGGCTTGGCTTGATGAGGTGGAAGGATAAGGTGTGCTTTTGCTCTATTTCTCATGCTAACCCCCTACATTCGAATATACATCACAGCTTGTGGAATTTGTTAACATAAACCCTTATTCGACTGTAGATGTGCGTATGTTGTGCAGAATTGCTGAGGTTGACGGCCGTAAATTTGGTGTTTAACAGCCGTCAACACCTATCACCACGAGTAGTTATTGTGGAGAGTAGTCGTAACTGCCATTGACTATTGAGCAAATCTTGACAGGGGCACAAGCCGAGGGGACGATGATCCCTAAGGCAGTAGCCATGGAGAACGCTACTGTTGAGGCGACAGCTACAGAGCCGGTTGTCGAGCCGGCAGCAGCGACAACCCCCGGGCCGGCGGTTGCGATAGCCCCCGGGCCGAACGCTGAAGTACGGGTGGACCCGCAACATGAAGCGGGATCTGAAGTTGTCGTCCGCGAGGCGATGATAGAAGACGCGGCGCCGCTTCGCTCGGCGCCAATGCCAGAGACTGGAACTTCGAGCCGCGGAGGTCTCGAGTTGCTGGACGATGAGCTGATCGATCCGGCTTTTGTGTCTCTGAGCATGGAGTCATGGCGGTGGACGGAGAACTGGATCAAGGTATGCTGCGAGTACCCTGATTTGTCTTGCCTGATTGAGTAATAAGTACTGATTGATCATTGGGTCTTGTGCAGGGCTTGGTGGAGAGGTCCCTCCAGAAGACCGAGCTCTTGAAAGGATACGGCGACACGGTCCTCCGCGCCGAAGCTTTAGAGAAGGAGCTGGAGAAGTCAAAGAAGCACTCAGCGCTGCTCCAATCCGAGCTCGACGGCGCCTTTGCCTAGTACCACAACGAGGTACAAGAGATGCAGGCGAAGAGAGACGACTTGATCAAGAAGAACAAGACTCTACGCCAGAAGAACAAAGGTATGTCATCTGCCGTTCCCGCTGAGTACTTGTTGTAGCACTTGTGTGTGATCTGAGATCCTTGTCGAGTTGTCTGCAGATCTTGAGGTAAGGGTCGACCAACTGAAGGCTTCTGAGACGGACCTCAAGAATATCGTATAACGGGAGACCGATAAGCGAGAGGTACTTGAGTACGAGTACGCGCAATTGCGGCATGAGTGTATCAAGCACATGGAGCTCCGTGAAGCCTCGGACCTTGACCTTGTACGTTGTTATAAATCTCTGCAGATGAAGGACCGAACTGGTGACCAGAGAAGGGGGGAGTGAATGGGAGCCGATAAAAATTCTTCTCAAAGGAGATGACAACTCTAACAAGATGAACTTGGTCAGATACCCAAAATCACACACTCCGCACACAACCTTCCGTTTGCCAAAACCACGTAGCCACTGGAGTGCTACTGGTCCTAGGAACAAACACTACCTGCAGCCACAGCTCCTACACACACACGGCAGTGGAAACGACTCGGAAGCTGTCTAGCCAGCAGGGGCGGTTTAACCGGGGTAAGGGGGCGGTTAAACCGCCTACTCCTGGGCAGGCAAGAAACCCTCCAAAACACCTCTTCCGAGCTCCAAAACTCTCCACGGTTTCACCCACTGGATCCTCTGGTCAAGGCCAAGCTAGCTACCATAGAATCTTGGCGAAAACCGAAACTTCACCCAAAGGGCCTAGGGGCGGTTAGACCGGCTACCAGGGGCGGTCTAACCTCCTGTACCCGGCAACGAACTAGCCAAGAACACCTAGCAAACCGCACCGAAACGAGCCAAGATTTCACAAGAACGCTCCTCTGATCAAGGTGAACAAACTCACAGAGAAAGATCCGGCAAAATCAAACTTTCTTCAAAAAGGCCTAGGGCGGTTAGACCGGGTGCCAGGGGTGGTTAGACCTCCCTCCCCTAAGCACAAAGATCCGAGTGAAAACCAAGGCAAACGGACTCGAAACGCTCCAAGATTTCAACCATAGAATCCCCTGGTCAAGGCCAACATGCTACCAGGAGATCTTGGCCAAAATCAAAACTTTCTCCGGACGAGCCCGGGGCGGTTAGACCGCCCCCCACGCGGTTAGACCCCCCTCCCCAGACAGAACGGAAAAACAGGAACCGCGGGTCAACTCTCAACTTTGCATCACCCGATCTCCCGATTCACCCAACGGATTGCAGCGAAACTTTGGGGATGCCTGGGTTACCTCATGGACGACCTCTCCCTCAAAGGAATTGAACCGAAACGCTCTCAATCATGGGGAATCGCAAATCTTGTGGCTCAACCTCAAGAACTCGGGCTCCACCAAAATCCACCAAATCGAAGAGCTTTCCACGAGTTTGGAGGGGCAAGATCACCAAGAAAAGAGACACAAGGTCCTCATGTGTGACTCCCACAACAAAACCCGCAAAGAAACGCCTCCAAAACTCCACCACGAAAATCCCAAGAAAAGGCTCCGAAAATCACCAAAAAAGGGAAAACGTTAGAGACAACAAAAGCCTTGAGGAACCACGCCGAATCATCTATACATACCATGAAGGTTCATACAAGGTCTAGCTTGCCTCCCAATCATCCTACCCTCTCTCAAGATCTCACCATGAAGCTCTCAAGCTAGTCCTCTAAAATCCTAAGGAAAATAGGAAGGGAAAAATAGCAAAGCAAATGAGCTAGGGTTCCTAGTGTTGGCTGCCATCCATCCCCTCAAGTGTTTATATGGAGGCACCCAAAGGACTAAACTACCCTTACTAGATAACTAGGGATACATGCCCCTCAAGGGCGAATTTGGAAGTCTTCAGATTTTCTCCATCGGACAGATGCCGACGCGTGTCCTCCGCTTGGAAGCTTCTCGGTGGCTGCGACCCGGGCGGTCAGACCGCCCCCCTGGGCGGTTAGACCGGCCCAGGCGGTCTGACCGCCCCTCCTGGGCGGTTGAACCGGCCTGGGTGGCCGCACCTCCTCGTCGAGTCTTCGGCCTCGATTTTGTGGCTCAACCGAGTAACCCAGTTGTTTTCTGGTGAACCACTGCAAACCCCGCGAACTTGGTGTAGCCTTCGCCAATCACCACTCATGACTCGGCTCCCACGTTGTCCCGGCTCGACCTTGGTTTTGAGGCTCAACCAAGAAACCGTCCACGACTTCGTCTCACTGTTCTTGCCACCATGCGGCCCGCACTTGACTCCGCTGGCCACCAGGTCCGTCGAACCAAGCCTACTTGTCTTCTCCACCCTGGAGGCCTCACCGGCAACGACCTTTCGCGCTTGTTCTTCACCTACACCAACACCAGTCAAGCCGCAACCTGCACCTGCAATACTTAGCCAAGAGTCAGTCCACACCACGTTATCAATCACTCATCACACCAGGAAGCGACCATCCACCGGTCTTCAAACCACACAGGTCCACAATCTCCCCCTTGATGAGTGCATTGACAACACACATGATTTGTAACCAAAGAGAAAAAGAAAAGAAACATAACTCCAACAAGCGATCGAAAGCCAAAAGAAAGGCAAAGAGCAATATCACTTGAAGAAGGAAAGTCTCGGTCCCCTTAGGCAAGGGCAATGGCTCGACACAACCGAGACAAAAACAAGCTCTCACAAAGAGCAAATACCACCAAAGGCACACAAGGCCACGAGCCAAAAACTCACACAACAGCTCCCCCTGCACATATGCAAGCTCCCCCTGAACCAATGCATGCAAGAAGGTCACTTGGAAATGCATGACAAAGAGCAAACCAAGCTCACACAGCCTAGGGTGGTTAAACCGCCTGCACAGGCCAGTTAAACCGCCCTGGTCATGTGACCGCCTCCTGGGAGGTTAGACCGCCCCATGTGACCACCCTGCAAAAGTTTCTCTGAAAACTGCCGAACCACTTTGGACACCTTCCAGAAGCTCCCAGGTGCCCAAATCATGCACAAACTTCTCCCCCTTGTTGACATTGCATGAATCAAGGCAAAATGTGAAAAATTTCAACATAGGGCTTCTCAAATATACAAAATTCATCACAAGATGCTACACATATCCAAATGAGCAAGTTAGATACTCTATAGCTTCGTATGAACATCAACTTCATGATCACCGAGTTTCACAACCATTGGGCAAAGCTAAGGTAGAATTGAGCAATTTTGCGAAAAATCACCCTCTCATGAGCAAAGTCCTAAACATGAGCAAAACATGTCAAAATGGCAAAGCCACACAAACTTCATGCTAGGACAACCATTCTAATCATAAGACCATCATATACACCCACAAGCACCTCATGTCATGTCAAAGCCACCGAGCCATGTGCTTACTTCTAAATATGATACTTCTCATTGGTAAGCAACATGCAACGATTTAGCACCCAAAAGCAAGTAAATTAAGCACATATGACATGGGAGCACATTTTCAAAGCAATTTACATTTCATTTTCAGATTTGCATTTGGTACATGAAATGTCTTTGCGACAAAAAGGAACTTTTGCCCCTCCACAAGATAAAGAAAGCGGGCTAAACATTCATGATGGCAAATGAGCCTTTGGCCCTATATGATCAAAATAAATCATCCAAGCACAAATTAAGCATAGAAATGCCACTAAAACATGTCATGATCATATAAAGGCATTTACTCACAAGAGAGCATATATATGACATTTTCAAAAGCAAAGCTAGCCACCATGGACATAAACCAAGATCATCAAGAGCTAAGCCAAACTAACCATAGCATACCAAACTAGCTCACAAGATCATATATAGCACATCATGGTGAACAATGTATATAAGAGAAGCTTTTCCTACAAAATGCATATGGTACAAGATGCATGCAACCTAAGATACAAAGATGCATATACATCATGATACATATGCAATGCAAAATGCAAAAATGCATAAAAGGAAAGCTAAACATATGCTACAAAAGGAGCTTCACCACCAGCTCATGAAACCAACCACACACACAAAGCTCACAAACGACCGGCTCCTCGAGGGGAGGCAAAAGGGCTCAACACCACCGGCAAAAGAGCACAAAACTCACAAGCTCCCCCTAAACACATGCATTAGGGCCAAAGAGCATACAAAGCTCACCCTAAGTACATATGATAGAGCAAAGAGCAAAACAAACCGAGTGGCTTGACCAATGCCACACACTTGAAGGTCACAAACTTACTTACCTTGATCATTCCTTCAGAAGTCCCTTGTCCTTGTTCACCATCCCCGAAAGTGATATACCTCCATGTCACCACCGGGGTATGAGGCCGGAGAACCACCCCCGATATCAACCAAATATTCTCTGGGCCTCTCACCTGCAACTCAAAACCAAGAGCGAGAGCGAGCAAATGACTCAACACTAGGGTTAGCACCAAAAGTGTCAAACTAGTGCCGAGCCATCTCCTCAAAAGTGGGGTTAGCAACATCCATCCTACCGCGCTGATCAAAACTGCTGTTGGTATTTCTTAACCTTGATGCTAAGTTACGGGTTCCTAGCAACGATGCCAGAAATATCCAAATGGTAATCCTAACGATTACAAGAGTCCGCAAGCGCACGGAAGTACCATTGTAGAATTTCTCCAAAGGAGTATTCCAAAGGGTATCGAATCCAAGGAAGGCTGGGCGGATTAACTAGTTCAACACTATTGCAAAGAGTATAAATCATAGACGGGGACAAACCAGATACTCAAGTGCAGGGGTAAGATAAAATAGATAGGATAGTAGTGCGAACACACAAACACACTCTCTCTAAAGGTCCTAGGCTTAGGAGGCAACATACTAGTTAGTTCTAGGTTCTAAGGTACTAAACATATGAAGTTAGTAGACAAGTTAGTCACACACTGGCATCGCATGATGCCGGCTCAAGCACCCAGGCACAAACGGGGAGCTAACCTCCCGCGTCGTTTACGCATGACTCCGATTGTTAGACTTTAGACTCCTACAGCGCATCCGAACGTGGGGGATTCCGAAGGGTCCAACGGCTGTCACCACCGCGGCCTACCCCAAGACAAACCGTGGGATACACTCGTAAGCAACGTAGCTATGCAACCCAAGCACCACGCTTACGTTGTTAGCATGACCCTGACCGGCCTGGGCTATTGTGACCCAGGTCAGAGCCGCCAGATAAACCGGCCAATTACACCGAATACCGTAGCTTGAGCACGAACTTCATACAACACGAACATGGGATCTAACTAGATCAAACTAGGCTAAGCACACAAACGGATTCGTGCTTTCCTATGTCTATTCAACAAGATCAAAGGGTCGTGTTCGTGATGAATACGAGCCTCTAACTTATGAACAAACACCGAAAACATGTATAAGTCACTCGTCAACTGGATCGAAAGGCCTTGTTCATCAAGAACAGGAGCCTCTAAATGATGAACGAGCGAAGAACACATGAACAAATCACCCATGTGTACAAGCACAACTTTATATGAAATAGCTGAATAACTGAAGTAGATCAAAGTCATACAATAAAATAAAGATACAAGAAGACTCATACCTAGATCCTAAAGGAGACTTGGAACCTGAAGTAGAACTACTCTAGCCTACCTCCTAGCCTTAGAAACCAAAAGTGAGAGAGGAGGAGTAAGTTGTGTTGGTAAGAAATGAGCCCCCTCCCCTTCTATTTATAGGCCAGAGCACTGGCGCAAGGAGTGAAACACCCCGGGGATGGCCTCTAGGACCAATGGGCAAGCACCACGTGGAAGCCCAGGATCAACCGACCCAAGGTCGGTTCAGCCGATCCTAGGGTCGGCCGACCCTAGGTGGGCCCCACTCGGGGTGTGCTTCCTCGGGGTGGCTGTCCTGTGGGCCCTTAAGTCGGTCCCCGGTGTACACGTGTTCTTGAGGCGGTTTAGGCGCTCTGCTGGGCCCATGGATCCATGAGAAGTCCATGTGTCACGTTCTGATTCGTCGGGGCTTGCCTCCCTTGGATTGGTGACATGGCATGCATGTGTGGCACCTGAGGTGGCTTAGCTTGCATGCATGGCACCTGAGGTGGCAGCCACTCCTCGTGGTGACGTGGCATGAATCATAGAAGGTGAGTTTGCCACTTCTTTTGTGCTTATTTTCCTGCAATCACATAATCTCCAAGGACAAGTGGAACTACATTATTCTTAACTAAAATGCGTGTAAGAAATGCCTCTTGCTCCTTTATCCATGAGTAAATTGACGGCTAAAGTAAGCACTTAACAGCCGTCAACAACTCCCCCAAGCTAGCCTCTTGCTCGTCCCGAGCGAGACACTTAGGACTCAGGTTGGTCGATCAGGAGTTGCTACGATGTTGTACTCCTAGTTTATGACAAGCATACGACTAGGTATTCTATCAAGGATTGAATGAGTTGGCATTGATCCTACCTTATGCTTGATATCTATGGGGCTTGTAGCTTCACCTACCTTGGGCGGTTGAAAGATAGAACAGTTGTGTAGGATTTACTAATCACGAGTACCTTGATCAGTCGTCCATCCGGAGGTTTTGCAAATTTTCGTAAAGAAATCAAAGTTCCTCGAATGATACTCTCGGATCGCTCAGTGTGTAAGATTCCTCACCAAGGCATTGATTTGCCTTCTTTCTCCACCTACTTCTAATAAGCTGATATGTGGGGTTGTAGGTAGGGAAAACATGTGGCATACCTATTCCTCATGTATTGTCGAGTCGAAAACTGGATCCTTGGGAGTAACAAGTCATACAGCCTGATCAAGATGTGCATGTGTGTGTATATGGTGGATGGATGAAAAACTCCTTTTTGTATAAGATTCTTTCCTCTCCTTTTGAGATTTTTGAGACTTGGGCTATGTCTCTTTATTCTTTCTCTTTTTTTTCATGCTCTAAAGCATGTACTGCTTCTCTCTTTTTTTTCATAGCCCATAGCCCTTGCTGAACATTTTTGGAGAGAGAGTAATCGATGCGCGGAGCTTTATTTGCGGAATGGATGGAAAATGGATGAAATGATGGGTGCTAACTCCCGGTGTAGAAGTTTAGCAAATAGTGGCTGTGTACGTGATCTTGATCATGGGAGCATGACAAGTTTCTCGCCGAGGGTCACAACAATTCGACAAGACTCAATGAAGAAAACAAGCAGCATATGCGGAGGATAACAAAAGCTAGGATCTACATATGGCTTTGGATAGGAATTTCTCATCATTGAGGAACTTATCATTTTATTGTTTTTCAAAAGAAAACTCCGGACATCAAACATCACTTAGCACAGGCTTATAGCAACCCTATTATACCGTATCATACCTCACAACAACCTAGGCAAAGGTCATGCTTTGTGCTACCCACAAGTTTCAAGCTAAGGTTTGATCGTACAAGCCAACAAACTCAAAACTAAGATAGGATACTAAGCTGTAGCAAGGCATACAAGAGGAATAAACAGAGCAACTATTCATCATTTCGACCATAAAGGGACATAAAGCATTCTTACCGCGCATATGAAAGCAAACTAAATTAAGAAAGCAAAGTAAATATTTTTGGTCTTTTTAGCTTTTGCAGATTTTTATGGGTTTTTTAGCATATGAGATTCTGAAAATAAAGATACAAGTTACCTCAGAGTGGGGGTCCTCCCCCAAGCTAGCTTCAGGCTCACTATTGTGGAGGAGGGAATCCCATCCACCGGTAGTAGGCCCTCTGCTCCTCCAGCTGCTCTGCTGTGCCAGCTCGATGGCGTGAAGTCTCTCGTCGGACATCCGCTGCCAATCCCGGGTGGACTCGACGTGCTGGTGCACTGTCTCCTCCATGTCGCCGACTCAGATGTTGAGCTCGCTCATCTGCTGAGTGAGGGTGGCCCCACAAGATGACGAGCGCAATCCGGACGATGAAGATGTCGCATCTCCGTAGGTAGTACCAGCAGGGACGGCCCACTCGCCACTGCCCGTGCTAGCCCAAGCCGAGCTGCTCGCACCCTGCTGGTACATGGGCTGGTCCCAACCGGGAGCATACCCGGGAGTGACCCCAGACATGTACTCGGTAGTGGTCCACGTACCCGGCGGAGGTGTGGTAGGCTGAGGCTGTGGCTGAGGCGACAGCTGCGGAGATGGCTGTGGTGGCGGCTGTTGTGCTCCGGCTGCTCTCCTCGATGTGCTCCTAGTTACCCTGTCACCAGAGACACTAGAATGACGAGGTTCCTCGAGAGGAACGGTCAGTGGCCCCTGGCCGTACAACCTGAAATCCGGGTTAGGTAACTGGATCTGGTTTGTATGGCCTGGGTAAAAGAAAACCAAAGAATCATCTGGACCCTTCTTAAGAATATGCCCCTGAGTCAAATAAGCCTCGTCAATCTAAGTCCGAGGATTAGCAATGGAGAGCACGTTAGGCCCTTGCGTAATCCCAAGGTTCGTGACGATGCGAGAAATCAGAGACATACACTCAATAGAACCCGTCATCTTAAAATTTGTCAACCACTGCCGAATCATAGCTTGCACAGGGGAGATCTTGATCCGTCTGACCGCGGCATATAAGATCATCATCTCGTCAGTGCGCACGGTTCGTACATCATCCCATGGAAAGAGAGTGATGGCGAGCCATTTGTGCCACAGTCGGAGAGTGGGATGCAAGATATCGTTGCACCGAGGTGTCAACTTGCCGCGAACAGGATGACCAGAGATCTCTTCCCAAAAACTCTCCCGATTAAAACCAGCGCAAGCTTGCTCAAGAGAAATAGCGCAGCGACGATGAAAATCGAGGGTGCGACTAAGATCTTTCCACGAAACTCGATACGGAACTCCATGAAATCAAAATGAAATACCAGACGCATCCTCATGAAGAGTGCAGAGAAACTGGATGGTGGTAGGTCTAGAACCAACCTCCTGAACTGGAACGAACTCCTCCCATCCTAGAGCTTGCCAAATGGAATTGAACTCGGAGTCCATACCTATTTTCTCGAGAAGGTCCGGGTCGAACTCCTTGGTGTTGGCGAAGACTCGTTCCTTGATGAGAGCATAGCCTTGTCTCTCGCGATCACTCATCAAGTCGATGAAGGCGGCGTCGACGGCGTACACTTCATCGGCTTGTGGCGTGGGTAGCTCTTCTTCTCCTTCTTCTTCACAGTCGGTTGACATTGGGCTTGGTGCAGCTTCGGAGTGACGAGACGAGCTCCCCCCGTCACGTGAACGGCGTGAGCGAGTCAACTTCCGGAATGCGCCGGAGGCCCAACTCATCTTGCACAACTATCGGACGACACGAGCAACTCGGTGTTGGGTTAGTGAAACCGAATGAAATTCTTACCGAGTTTGCTCCACCAATGATCAATATTTTAGCAGCACTTGGAGAGAATACTTGGCACCTCAATCTCGAGCGAGAAATCCACGAAAACTAGAAAGCAAGAACAAGAGAGGGAGAGAGTGTTGCAATGGGTGAAGACACCCCTCAAACCCCCTTGTATTTATAGGCATTGCGGCCGGGTACCGAGACATGGGGCATGTGCAACGGCTAGGAGCCGTTGGAGGAAGGACGGCCGGGCTAGCCGGTAGGCTGGGTCCGCCCGCCTCCAGCTTTTTGCAACGGCTTTCTAACAGTCACATGAGGGCCTGTCTAGGTGTACCGGTCCAAACCCGCCCGGAAACTTGCTCAAATAAATTTTTAGGGATTTTCCAACACAAAATTTTATTTTCAAAATTTCTTTATTGAAAAGGGAAATTTGGCTAGAAAAATTCTAGCATGCAGATGCAAAGCTGGAAAAAAATTTAAATATGCATTGAGAAAAATTAAATTAAATTTTTGGAAGGGAAATATGAGGTAGCTCACCAATTTTACCTTTTGGCGAAAAGGACTCATCTTTTTAAGTCCGAGAGTGGGACTTTTCTCGGTGATTAGTTCCACTCGTCACCCCACTCCCGAGAAGTAGAGGGGTGCGAACTCTGTACCTGCCTCCTGTTGACGCGAAAATAGGACGTCACCTCCGCGCACAGCACACGTGACTCCCCGGTCTGTAGCGAGGCGTGCCAGCTAATCTGACCTGTTGATTGACAATGGAGAATAATAAGGATCGGCTAGAGAACCGATGGCCTTTCAGCGACACGTGTACCAGCCAATCGGCCGATACAAGGTAAAGCGGGATCGGCCGGCTCGAGAGCGACCGAAGCGCGGGTGCGTAAGTAGATAGATCGGCTGGATCGGCCGATCGTGACGCCAGCGCTCGAGTAGGTCGGAATCGGCTGCGGTGTTAGAAGCCGATAGGATCTAGATCGAGCGGATGGTAAAGATAATAACTAAAATACACAAGAATTGGTACGAAAACTTGTAGATCTTAGCTAATATCGGTAAGGGGTGAATAAAGAACTAGACGAAACCTCAGCGATGCGCCCGGAGGTTAAAGCCTAGGATTATTCGGTAAAACGGTACTCACAAGCTTGCCGGAGATCAGTTGATGCAGCCCGACGAACTCGAAGCATGACGTTGTAGAAAAGAGAAAAATCGCAGTGGCGAAGTCGCCGAAAAGTAGATGCTGTAAAGTAGATGCAGTAAAAGTAAAGGGTTTGCCCGGAGGCGGTTTGTTTGATATTGGTGTGTACACATTTTCCGACCACGCAGGGTCACTATTTATGTCCTGAGGACAAACCCGACTCCTAGCCAATCACAGCACTGTTTACTTGCATCTAAAGACAAAAAGACAAAAAATAGAAAAGGACTCTCGCAGGAGTCTAAGACCTTCTAAAAACTGACTCTTGACCCGTTGTCAACCGTGGATTGACCCGCCTCCACCATGCTTTCCTTTTGACGTATTTCCTTGAATACCGCCTTCTTCCTATCCACTGGCCGATCTTCTGGTTAACCATCGGCCGATCGCTCTGACTTGCTGGCCCACTGTTAGGGTTGAACCTTCTTGACCATCGGCGAGTCTCATTGACCATCCTTCTCTCTCTCCTTCAATCGGCCGATTGCACTCTGTTTTCATCGGCTACCTCTCCTTATCCCTTTTGACCTGTTTTTCCAAAAAACGGTGTCAACACATGCCCCCCAGTTTCGGAGTAAATAATCTTTTTGCTCCAAAATTTGCTTGATATCTTTTGAATAATAGTCAAATCTCTTCACGTGATCGACTTGATCAATGTCTTGTCCTTTCTTCAGGGTTGTTCGCCATGTGACTCCTTCGTCCCCTTTCCCTATAAGACTCACCCTTTTACCCGGGGGTTTTTTGTATCTCTTTTCGCCTTTGGGTTTTTTCCTGATGTAGGTGTTAGCTCTTTCAGTCTTATGGGTGTGAGAGGCATCTTCCCCTGGAAAACTCTATGAGCGTCGATGATCATCACTGGCCATTGGCAGACTTTAGCTCAAAATAACATTCCTCTTGAGTACTGCTAGTGAGCTAGTAGACCTCATCTGTAATATTGGGCAGAAGATGTCTATGAGCTATGCTCTGCAGTTTTTCGACGCGATAGAGAAACTTCCCATTGTTTAAGTGTATATGGGTCATCCTTTATTTGGGGGTGATTCCTCTGAATCGGACATCCTTTGGAAACTGAGTCATTCACGGGTTATCTGTTTCCCCTTTTGCCGGATCTGGCATCTTCAGTTTCTGTCTTTTCTGGCTTCCTTCATCTCTATCTCTTCTGGTGCTCTGGCTATAAATAATCATCCTCATACCTTTACGGAGACCACACCCTTCCGACTATGGCTCAAGATATAGGTCCAGGGAGGTTTAGACTCTTGCTCTGTGATTCTTCCTTGATTTCAAGATGGCTAGAAGAATTCTTGTGAAACAGTCCAGAACATACTTCCCTCTCTAGCCTCCTTTTGTGAAGCCGGGAGGTCCAACAGCTAGAAGAAGCCTTGTGATGCAACTTAGGTGCATCAGCTAGTGGAGGAGGGCAGAAGTTGTTCCTGGACGTTATGGAAAGAAGAACAACCCTATGTCTTCTTTTCCAACAATCTTGACGGGAAGAATTACCCCATCTGGTGATTCATCTTCGTCAAATTTGCGCTTTCTTTTTTGTTTTTCTCTTTCTTCGTCCCCATCGTCTGTTTCAGCGATGACCGATGTAATAGATCTGTAATGGATCATCCAAGTTTGTCTTCAAATATATTCCTCAGATCTGTACTTGTGACGTCATTATTGTAATCGAAGATGAGAGAAAATATATATATATATATATATATATATATTATCCTAAGGGCGATTTGTACATCAGCCATAACATGAAACCGAACATGCTTCAAAGATTCGGCTTTCTGCTACTAAAGGCGATTTCACCCGCGATCGGCTGTAGCTTGAGTCTCAAATCAGCCGCTTTTAGGCTCTGATTGGACTAAGCGTCTACCCATATGCTTGGATAGTATCTCTTTAAATATTTCCCATTCAACACCCTGGCAAACTTCTCTCCTTCCAATGTCTCCAATATATATGCATTGCCTGGTACGCATTGACTGATCCGATATGGTCCTTCCCAATTAGGAGACCACTTCCCATACTTAGGATCCCTAGAGCCAATCGGTAATATGAGCTTCCAAACCAGATCTCCTTCAACAAATTCCTTAGCTTTAACTTTCTTATCGTACCATCTGGCTATCCTTCTTTTGTTCTTTTCAATGCTTTCCAAAGCTCTCAGCCGATTACTAGCAAGATCTTCTAATTCCTCTTTCATCATAGCTGAATAATCATCGGCCGATAGCTGATCTTGTAAAGAAGTTCTTCTGGATCCAGTTTTTAATTCCCAAGGCAGTACATCATCATGACCATATACCAGTTGATATGGTGATACCATGGTTGTCCCGTGGCATGCCATTCTGTATGCCCATAGTGCTTCATTAAGGACCATATGCCATCGCTTAGGATTTTCATCAATTTTGCGTTTGATCAATTTGATGATGCCCTTGTTTGCTGTTTCTGCCTGTCCGTTTGCTTGAGCATAATAGGGAGATGAATTTAACAGCTTGATTCCTAAAGAATTTGCATATTCTTCAAACTCCCCTAAGGTGAATTGACTTCCTTGATCGGTCGTGATAGTTTGAGGTATAACAAACCGATAGACAATATGCTCATTGACAAAATCAATCATATTGCCTGACGTCACAGTCTTGATTGGGATGGCTTCAACCCACTTTGTGAAATAATATGTGGCCACCAGTACGAATTTATGACCTTTGCTTGATGGTGGATATATCTGTCCAATCAGATCAATTACCCAACCTCTGAACGGCCATGGTTTGATTATTGGGTTCATTGCTGATGCTAGAACTATTTGAATGCTTCCAAACTTCTGACACTCTTGGCATCCTTTGTAATACTTGAAGCAATCTTCTGATCATCCACTTCATCTTAAATGCTGATTGATGAGCTCCACAGACTCCCTCGTGAATTTCCCCCATTAAAGTTTTGGCTTCTTCTTTACCGAGACACTTGAGCAGAACTCCATCGATGGTATGATAGTATAACTCATCTTCTAGCAGAACATATTTAATGGCCCTGTACCTTAATTGTTTATCAACCTTCTTGGATGGATCTCTCAGATAATTTATTATCTCTTTCTTCCAATCTTCAGCTGATAATTCCACAGTCAGAATCGGCCGATATCCTGATGCCCCCTGGGCCAGCCGATTAGCTTCACTGTTATGACACTTAGGGATATGTTCAAGTTTTACTATCTTGAACTCTCGAAGTAACTGAAGGCATTCTTCATGATAAACCCTTAATATATCATCTTTGCATTCATACTCTCCTGCCAATTGATTTATCACGAGTTGAGAATCTCCAAATATCTCAACAACTTCAGCATTGACTTCTCGTAGTAACTTTATCCCCTTTAGTACTACCTGGTACTCAGCTTGATTGTTTGTTGAAGTCTTCTCGATCGGGATGGAAAATTCGTAACTTGCTCCTTGAGGTGATATAAGGACAATTCCGATCCCAGCTCCTACTCCACATGATGACACATCAGAGAACATAGTCCATGGAATAGGTTCTATGACTGCAACTTCAGGTCCACAATGCTAAGTTACCAGATCTGCCATCACTTGCCCTTTGATTGCGTTGGCCGATTGATAGGTCAAATCAAATTCTGACAAAGCTAAGATCCATTTTCCGATCCTACCCTTCAAGATTGGTAATGACAGCATATATTTGACCAAATCATCTTTGCACACCACGGTGCATTCGGTAGTTAATAGATAAGGCCTCAACTTTGTGCATGAGAAATATAAGCACAAGCATAGTCTTTCCACCGTCGAATATCTTGTTTCTGCGTCCAAGAGTCTTCTACTCACGAAATATACAACTCTCTTTTCCTTCAAACTCTTGCACAAGGGCCGATCCAATAGCCTGCTCATTAGCCGATAAGTATAACTTGAAGGGCTTCTTATCTTGAGGAGGCATTAAGACAGGAGGAGATTTTAGGTACTGCTTGACATTATCTAGAGCTTTTTGCTGTTCCTCTCCCCACACGAATTTCTGATCGGCCTTGACCTTCAGTAGAGGTGTAAATGGCTGGATCCTTTCTGACAGATTAGATATAAACCTTCTGATGAAATTGATCTTACCAATTAATGACTAAAGCTCTTTCTTGTTTGATGGTGCTTTTATATTGTCAATTTCACTGATCGACTTCTGGCCTACCTCGATTCCTCTTTCATGTATTAAGAAACCCAAGAATTGACCAGCTGAAACACCGAAAGCACATTTATTGGGATTCATCTTCAAACCATGTTTCCTAGTGCATTCCAATGTTTTTCGTAGATCCGTCGAGTGTTCCTTGTAGCTTTTTGACTTGACAACTACATCATCAATGTAGATTTCTACTATCCTGCCGATGAGTTCATGGAATATGTAATTCATGGCTCTTTGATATGTGGCACCAGCATTCTTCATCCCAAAAGTCATGACAATCCACTCATATAATCCGACGTGGCCAGGGCACCTGAAAGCGGTTTTTGCGATATCCTCTATGGCCAAGAATATTTGATTGTACCCAGCATTACCATCCATGAAGCTGATGACCTTGTGTCCTGCAGCAGCATTAACTAATGCATCGGCTACTGGCATCGGATACCCATCCATCGGCATTGCTTTGTTCAAGTCTCTGAAATCAATGCATACACGTAGTTTGCCATTTTTCTTGTAGACAGGGACTATATTGGAGATCCATTCAGCATATCGACATTGCCGAATAAAACCAGCTTCGAGTAACTTTGTTATCTCGGCTTTTATATCAGGATAAATCTTCGGATTACACTGCCTCGGGTGCTGCTGCAATGGGCGATATCCTGGTTTGATGGGCAATCGATGCTCAACAATGGATCGGTCTAAGCCAGGCATCTCATAATATTCCCAAGCAAAGCAATCCTTGAATTCTTTTAACAATGCGATCAATTCTTTCTTGTATTCTTCTTCTAGCTTGGCACTGATGTATGTCGGCCTTGGTTTGCTTCCATCTCCAAGATCTATCTTTTCTAATTCATCGGCCGACGTAAACCCATGCCCAAGCTTCCCTTCATCTTCAATGAATTGATCCATTAAATCTTGTCATCAGAGCCGACTGCTTGAACCGGCTTTAGTCCAAAATCGGACACTTTGAGATACTTGGTATCCCATGTTTTTCCAGATATGCAGCTCACCCGATCATAGGTCCACTCTTGTGCTTCTGTAGCTACTACTGTCAAGGAAGTTTCTCCTTGGAGCACCTCCACTGAATCTCTGATCCATTGGATGATGCATTGATGCATTGTAGATGGTATGCAACAATTTGCATGAATCCAATCCCGACCCAGCAGTAGATTATAAGATCCCCTCCCTTTAATGACAAAGAAAGCAGTTGGAAGGGTCTTACTGCCGATGGTGAGCTCCACGCAGATTGCGCCTTGAGCCGGAGAGACGTTGCCTTCGAAGTCCACCAACATCATGTCGGTTTGGGTCAAATCTTCATCAAATTTCCCAATCTTGCGCAGCATGGTGTACGGCATCAGGTTGACTGCTGCTCCTCCATCTACTAGCATCCTGGTGATTGGCTACCCGTTGACAAATCCCTTGAGAAATAGAGCCTTCAAGTGTTGTCTCTTCCCATCTTCTGGCTTCTCAAAGATAGCTTGTTTAGGTTCCAGTGTCAACTAAGCCATGCCAAGTTCCTCATCGGACATATCCGAATCAACTGGAGCCATGAACTCTTTTGGTAGGAAGACAACCATGTTTATATCAGCTTGTGGTTTGTCATCCTTTTCTTCATCGGCCTTAGGCTTTGGGCGCCAAACTTTAGACCGAACCTTCTTCTTGTCCAGCATATGCCTCTCTGCTTCTTCATTTTGTTCTAGCTGACGTAGGCGCTGGACTCTTCTCTTCTGGGACTTGGTCAAACCATCTAGACACCATTGTGGATTGGGCTTCTTACGTGTTTGGCTTGATCCTTCATTGTCCAGTTGCAATGTGCGTCGACGTTCAGGAGCTCGGCACATGATGTCCTCATCAGGAACCAGTGAATCAGCCATCTCTTCTAGCCGATTGTTTGACTCTTCATTGACTCGGCCTCCTAGCCGATCATGAACACTGGCCTTGCCCCCCAGCCGATCGTGGACGCTGGCTTTGCCCCCCAGCCGATCATGGACTGAGACCCGTTGATTGCTGAATTCACGGTGATCCCTGGCTGAAGGTCTTCTGTCATCAAAGCAAACTCTTTTAGATGAGTTGCTATTATTGTAAGCCCCGTTGCACTCTGGACAATTTTCAGCCGACGGTAGTTTGATCCCTTCTTCCCAGCAGTATTTGAAGAACGTACATCTCCAATGTCCTTCATTGCGTCGTGCCCACTCTTCTCTTCCCCTTGCCTTCTCTTGTCGGTGCTGGAACTTGTTAATCAGCATCTGGGACGTGACAGGTTGGCGTGGCTTTAAGTCTCCTTCTTCAAGTAGTAACCCTTTTCCTTTGACATCGGCAGCGGTTACTTGCACTTTGGGATCAACGGCTCCTTTATTTTGAGCTGAATCAGATGTCAGCAACTTAACTCGTGATGTGTCTTTGCTAGACACCTCAACTGTGTTAGTTGGGAAGGGGTGCTGATCAATCTTCATCGGCTTTTCAGCTTTGGTAGGAGTTTCAAATTTAAGCCTCCCTTGCTCAATAGCTGATTGGATCTGTTGTTTGAAGATCTTGCAATCATTGGTGTCGTGCGATGTTGCATTGTGCCACTTGCAATACTTCATCCTCTTCAGCTCTTCTGCAGATGGTATGGTATGGAACTGGGAGAGTTTAATCTGCCCTTGCTGAAGCAACAGATCAAATATTTTATCAGCCTTAGTGATATCAAAGCCGAATTTCTCTGGCTCTTTCTTGCCAAAGGGACAGGACACTGTCTTCTTGCCTTTGACCCACTCTGCGAGCCCTATCATATTGTCTTCATCTTCTGAGTCAGAGTAGTCCACATAAGATACCTTCTTCTGAAAGTTTCTTCTAGGCTCATAAGACTTTGCAGTTTCCTGACTCATCCGACTAACCAACTGGCTGAGGCTCTCGAAGTCATGTGATGCATATTTCTCCCTCAAGGTCGGCAAGAGACCTTGGAAAGCTAGTTGAACCAATTGTTTGTCTCCCAAGTTCAGACTATAGGACTTGTTTCTGACCTCTCTGAATCTTTGAACGAATCCAGCTACTGTTTCATCGTTCCTCTACTTGAGCCTGGTCAGATCAGTGATTTTCATCTCATGGATGCCAGAGAAGAAGTAGTTATGGAACTGCTGTTCCAAATCAGACCACTTGATTATAGAATTTGCTGGCAATGAAGTGAACCATGAGAACGCTGGCCCTGACAGAGATGAAGGGAACAGGCGTATCCTGAGTGCATCAACGTTCCCTGCTTCTCCACATTGGATGATAAACCGAGTGATGTGCTCCATAGTGGATGTCTCATCTTGCCCAGAGAACTTGGTGAAATCTGGCACCTTGAATCTTGGCGGGAACGGTATCTGATCATAGCCAGACGGATATGGTGTCCTGTACATGCAGGACTGCTACTTAGGTTTTATCCCATATTGCTTCAGCAGCATCTCTGAGAAGTGGTCAATCAACTCCTGCTTCACATGAGACTTCAATTCAGTAGATACTTCCTCAATTGCTTGTATCTCAGCTAGAGTTTCTGGAGGCCGTTCTTCTAAGATTCTTGACTGTGGATCTGGAGCTGTTGATGTCCTTGCTTCAGCAGAACCTTGAGTGTTCGAATGACCTGTAACAGGTGGGGTCTGTCCAATCGGCTGACTAGCCGATGGGGCTGATTGCTGCGCATTCAACTGGCTTGAAATAGCCAATTGATTTAGAAGTGTCTGCAGCAATTGCGCGGAATCCACCTGTGGAATCACTGGCTGTCCTGTCCCCCCTTGGTTGATCGGCTGCTGAGGTGACGATCTGGTATGAGCCACTATATTAGCCGGAGTTAAGACAACCTGCATTGTCGTTGACTGCTGTAATGGGGCAGTCTGTATGGGCATCCCCAATGTTGGCTGCTGTAGTGGAGCAGTTTGCACGGGCATCCCTAGTATCGGTTGCTGAGCCGATCTCTGAGGTGGAGCAGGATTTGGTTTCTAAGGTGGAATGGGAGTTCTTTTCTCTGTCGGTACGACCATGTGAGCATGAGCTAGACTGATCTTGACTCTTTCAAAGTTCTTGCTCCCATGATTGAAGTAGACGAACACCACTCCTTCCCCATTCATGTGCACAGTCCCTGGAGTACCCCCAAATGTGGCTTGGTAAGACTGTGGGTACTTTACTTCTGGAACTTCTTCAGGCTGAGGCTCGAGAAAATTTGAGATATCATTCTCAAAGTGATCACGAGGTAAGCTCCATCCTGTAAGCCTTCCGTCTTGATCTCTCATCGCAAGATATTTTTGATTCTGTATTGGGAACATCTGATCCTGGGCGACTGTTTGCACTGGCGTTGTGATGGCAGGGTCTTTAGCTTTACCATCACCACTTTGATGCTGAATCGGCTGGGAGTCCGATGAAGAACCAGAAGCAGCCTGTGGAGATGGTGCGACTTTTACTGTTGAATCATCAATCGGCGGTGTAGCCGATTGGTCTTGTTGGAACACTGAAGGAGTTCGTTTTGGTTGAAAATATGCAGGCCCTAGATATCCTCCTTCTGCTCCTTACTTGAGTGCATCAATTATGGCATTCTGAATAGTATTTGCGAACACCTTAGATTGCTCAATCATTGTTTGATGCATCGCCTTGGTCATCATGTCTTGAAGCCCTTCAAGATCGGCTGAGAAGGTGACTTGCTTCGTTGTTGGCAAAGGATTTTTCTTGAAAACACCACTTTTAGTCTGACCGTATGATGCCAGGCAAAGCTCTTCATAATGCTTCATGTGAGCTTCGAACTCAGCTTTGCCTGTATCTTTCAGCTGATCCCTGGTGATCGCTTGAACGTTTTCTGGATCAACTTCATGAGGACCAGTCTTCGTAGGCTTCGTCATTGTTGACTTTTTCGGGTCCCACTGGGTGTGCCAAAAGTGTGTTGACGCGAAAATAGGACGTCACCTCCGCGCGTAGCACACGTGACTCCCCGGTCTGTAGCGAGGCGTGCCAGCCAATCTGAACGACATCGTAGTGTAGTAGTAGGCGCCGAATGGGGTGATGAACGCGGTCTTTTCCTGGTCTTCTTCCTTGATTGCGATCTGGTGGTACCCGGAGTAGTAGTCGAGGAAGCAGAGCAGGTCGCAGCCCGCCGTGGAGTCGATGACTTGGTCAATCCGCGGCAACCCAAAGGGGTCCTTAGGGTAGTGCTTGTAGAGGTCGGTGTAGTCAACGCACATCCTCCACTCGTTCGTGTTCTTCCAGCGGACGAGGACGGGGTTGGCGAGCCACACAGGATGGTGTTGACGGCTGTTAAGTGCTTACTTTAGCCATCAATTTACTCATGAATAAAGGAGCAAGAGGCATTTCTTACCCGCATTCAAGTTAAGAATAATGTAGTTCCACTTGTCCTTGAAGATTATGTGATTGCAGGAAAATAAGCACAAAAGAAGTGGCAAACTCACCTTCTATGATTCATGCCACATCACCTCGAGGAATGGCTGCCACCTTAGGTGCCATGCATGCAAGCCAAGCCACCTCAGGTGCCACGCATGCATGCCATGTCACCAATCCAAGAGAGGCAAGCCCCGACGAATCAGAGCGTGACACGTGGACTTCACATGGATCCATGGGCCCACCAGAGCGCCTAAACCGCCTCAAGAACACGTGTACACCGGGGACCAACTTAAGGGCCCACAGGACAGCCACCCCGAGGAAGCACACCCCGAGTGGGGCCCACCTGGGATCGGCTGACCCTAGGATCGGCCGAACCGACCTTGGGTCGGTTGACCCTGGGCCTCCACGTGGCACTTGTCTATTGGTCCTAGAGGCCATCCCCGGGGTGTTTCACTTCTTCTTGCGCCGGTGCTCTGGCCTATAAATAGAAGGGGAGGGGGCTCATTTCTTACCAACACATCTTACTCCTCCTCTCTCACTTTTGGCTTCTAAGGCTAAGAGGTAGGCTAGAGCAGTTCTACTTCAGGTTCCAAGTCTACTTTGGGATCTAGGTATGAGTCCTCTTGTATCTTTATTTTATTGTATGACTTTGATCTACTTCAGTTATTCAGCTATTTCAGGTAAAGATGTGCTTGTATACATGGGTGATTTGTTCATGTGTTCTTCGCTTGTTCATCATTTAGAGGCTCCTGTTCTTGATGAACAAGGCCCTTCGATCCAGTTGACGAGTGACTTATACATGTTTTCGGTGTTTGTTCATAAGTTAGAGGCTCGTGTTCATCACGAACACGACCCTTTGATCTTGTTGAATAGACATAGGAAAGCACAAATCCATTTGTGTACTTAGCCTAGTTTGATCTAGTTAGATCCCATGTTTGTGTTGTGTGAAGTTCGTGCTCAAGCTACGGTGCTCGGTGTAATTGGCCGGTTTATCTGGCGGCTCTGACCTGGGTCACAATAGCCCAAGCCGGTCAGGGTCCTGCTAACAACGTAAGCGTGGTGCTTGGGTTGCGTAGCTATGTTGCTTACGAGTGTATCCCACGGTTTGTCTTGGGGTAGGCCGCGGTGGTGACAGCCGTTGGACCCTTCTGGAATCCCCCACATTCGGATACACTGTAGGAGTCTAAAGTCTAACAACCGGAGCCGTGCGTAAGCAACGCGGGAGGTTAGCTCCCCGTTTGTACCTGGGTGCTTGAGTCAGCATCATGCGATGCTAGTGTGTGTCTAACTTGTCTGACTAACTTTGTATGTTTAGTACCTTAGAACCTAGAACTAACTCGTATGTTGCCTCCTAAGCCTAGGACCTTTAGAGAGAGTGTGTTTGTGTGTTCACACTACTATCTTATCTATCATATCTTACCCCTCACTTGAGTATCTGGTATGTCCCCGTCAATGATTTATGCTCCTTGCAATAGTGTTGAACTAGTTAATCCGCCCAGCCTTCCTTGGATTCGATACCCTTTGGAATACTCCTTTGGGGAAATGCTACAATGGTACTTCCGTGCGCTTGCGGACTCTTGTAATCGTTAGGATTACCATTTGGATATTTCTGGCATCGTCGCTAGGAACCCGTAACTTAGCATCGAGGTTAAGAAATACCAACAAGCATTTCTGGTGCCATTGCCGGGGAAGGCTAAGGATAACTTGTCAACACTTTGCAATGTTTATAATCATGATAGGAATAAAACAGTTCTCAATGCAGGCTAACTTTGAATGTCTTCTTTGTCTATCGATGATGAAGACAGGTTGTGTATGACTGGTTTCGACTTACCACTGAACTTCACTAAAGATGCTGAGTCACTTGTAAGGAGAGCTCGAACTCATTTCAGTTCTCCCCAGCGTGTATGTACGGAGGTCGACCCAGCTTCCTTTGTGCCATCTACATCAACTCCTATGGCCAATCAGGAGAAGACTCTTCACGAATATTCTGCTCCCTCTACTGATCAGGTGCCTACTGGCCCCAAGATCAACACCGGGAATGGAAACTTCGAGATCAAGACTGGCCTCATTACGATGGTATAGGCTAGCCCATTTTGTGGCAAGCCTAATGAAGATGCGAGCGCCCACTTGCAACAGTTCCTGGAGCTATGCAGTACCTTCACTATACGAGGAGTGGAGGAAGATGCCATTCGTCTGCGGCTGTTTCCATTCTCACTCCTGGGAAAGGCGAAGCAGTGGTTCTATGCGAACCGTGCAGATATTAACACCTGGGCAAAGTGCTCAGCAGCGTTCCTCGCGAAGTTCTTTTCGTTGGGCAGAACTAACGCTCTCCGGGGAAGAATTTCAAGCTTTCAGCAAGCAGCAAACAAAACCATTCCAGAGGCTTGGGAGAGGCTCCAGGAGTACATCCTGGCTTGTCCCCATCATGGGATGGACAACTAGCTTATTCTTCAGAGTTTCTATAATGGGCTGACTCCGACAGCCCGAGGCCATATTGATGCCGCTGCTGGAGGGGCTTTCTTCTCTCTCACTATCGCTGAAGCAACCAAACTTATCGAGAAGATGGTCTCCAACCAAGGGTGGAGTGATGATCGACTCCAGCCATGTCAGAGGGGTACACATACCGTTAAGGAAGCGGATATGTTGCACGCCAAGATGGACCTACTCATGAAGAGAATGGATGCTCTTACCAGCGAGAAGGTTGCCATGGCCATCACTACTCAAGCTATGGATGCTCGCATGACCTGCGAAGTCTGTGGTGATACTGGGCATTCAAGGAATTACTGCCCCGCTACCCAGGAGGATGTGATGTACATGAACAGCAACAACAATGGTTATCGTCCACAAGGAGGTCAAACGTGGAATCAATCACGCCCTTGCTATCAGGGAGGTAATCAAGGTAATACTTACAATCCCAACCAACCTTCCCTGAAAGATCTCGTTTTCGGGCAAGATAAGATTAATGAAGGTTTCAACAAGAAAACAGCTGCCTATGATAAGGCTTTAGAAGGCCTCAACGTTTGTGTACTTAGCCTAGTTTGATCTAGTTAGATCACATGTTCGTGTTGTATGAAGTTCGTGCTCAAGCTACGGTGCTCAGTGTAATTGGTCGGTTTATCTGGCGGCTCTAACCTGGGTCACAATAGCCCGGGCCGGTCAGGGTCCTGCAAACAACGTAAGTGTGGTGCTTAGGTTGCGTAGCTACGTTGCTTACGAGTGTATCCCACGGTTTGTCTTGGGGTAGGCCGCGGTGGTGACAGCCGTTGGACCCTTCTGGAATCCCCCACATTCGGATACACTATAGGAGTCTAAAGTCTAACAACCGGAGTCGTGCGTAAGCGACGCGAGAGGTTAGCTCCCCGTTTGTACCTGGGTGCTTGAGCCAGCATCATGCGATGCTAGTGTGTGTCTAACTTGTCTGACTAACTTTGTATGTTTAGTACCTTAGAACCTAGAACTAACTCGTATGTTGCCTCCTAAGCCTAGGACCTTTAGAGGGAGTGTGTTTGTGTGTTCACACTACTATCTTATCTATCATATCTTACCCCTCACTTGAGTATCTGGTTTGTCCCCGTCTATGATTTATACTCCTTGCAATAGTGTTGAACTAGTTAATCCGCCCAGCCTTCCTTGGATTCGATACCCTTTGGAATACTCCTTTGGGGAAATGCTACAATGGTACTTCTGTGCGCTTGCGGACTCTTGTAATCGTTAGGATTACCATTTGGATATTTCTGGCATCGTTGCTAGGAACCCGTAACTTAGCATCGAGGTTAAGAAATACCAACAAGCATTTCTCGTGCCGTTGCTGGGGAAGGCTAAGGATAACTTGTCAACACTTTGCAATGTTTATAATCATGACAGGAATAAAACAGTTCTCAATGCAGGCTAACTTTGAATGTCTTCTTTATCTATCGATGATGAAGACAGGTAGTGTATGACTGGTTTCGACTTATCACCGAACTTCACTGAAGATCCTGAGTCACTTGTAAGGAGAGCTCGAACTCATTTCGGTTCTCCCTAGCGTGTATGTACGGAGGTCGACCCAGCTTCCTTTGTGCCATCTACATCAACTCCTATGGCCAATCAGGAGAAGACTCTTCACGAATATTCTACTCCCTCTGCTGATCAGGTGTCTACTGGCCCCTAGATCAACACCGGGAATGGAAACTTCGAGATCAAGACTGGCCTCATTACGATGGTATAGGCTAGCCCATTTTGTGGCAAGCCTAATGAAGACGCGAGCACCCACTTGCAACAGTTCCTGGAGCTATGCAGTACCTTCACTATACGAGGAGTGGAGGAAGATGCCATTTGTCTGCGGTTGTTTCCATTCTCACTCCTGGGAAAGGCGAAGCAGTGGTTCTATGCGAACCGTGCAGATATTGACACCTGGGCAAAGTGCTCAGCAGCGTTCCTCGCGAAGTTCTTTCCGTTGGGCAGAACTAACGCTCTCCGGGGAAGAATTTCAAGCTTTCAGCAAGCAGCAAACAAAACCATTCTAGAGGCTTGGGAGAGGCTCCAGGAGTACATCCTGGCTTGTCCCCATCATGGGATGGACAACTGTCTTATTCTTCAGAGTTTCTATAATGGGTTGACTCCGACAGCCCGAGGCCATATTGATGCCGCTGCTGGAGGGGCTTTCTTCTCTCTCACTATCGCTGAAGCAACCAAACTTATCGAGAAGATGGTCTCCAACCAAGGGTGGAGTGATGATCGACTCCAGCCACGTCAGAATGGTACACATACCGTTAAGGAAGCGGATATGTTGCACGCCAAGATGGACCTACTCATGAAGAGAATGGATGCTCTTACCAGCGAGAAGGTTGCCATGGCCATCACTACTCAAGCTATGGATGCTCGCATGACCTGCGAAGTCTGTGGTGATACTGGGCATTCAAGGAATTACTGCCCCGCTACCCAGGAGGATGTGATGTACATGAACAGCAACAACAATGGTTATCGTCCACAAGGAGGTCAAACGTGGAATCAATCACGCCCTTGCTATCAGGGAGGTAATCAAGGTAATACTTACAATCCCAACCAACCTTCCCTGAAAGATCTCGTTTTCGGGCAAGATAAGATTAATGAAGGTTTCAACAAGAAAACAGCTGCCTATGATAAGGCTTTAGAAGGCCTCAACGTTTGTGTACTTAGCCTAGTTTGATCTAGTTAGATCACATGTTCGTGTTGTATGAAGTTCGTGCTCAAGCTACGGTGCTCAGTGTAATTGGTCGGTTTATCTGGCGGCTCTGACCTGGGTCACAATAGCCCGGGCCGGTCAGGGTCCTGCAAACAATGTAAGTGTGGTGCTTAGGTTGCGTAGCTACGTTGCTTACGAGTGTATCCCACGGTTTGTCTTGGGGTAGGCCGCGGTGGTGACAGCCGTTGGACCCTTCTGGAATCCCCCACATTCGGATACACTATAGGAGTCTAAAGTCTAACAACCGGAGTCGTGCGTAAGCGACGCGAGAGGTTAGCTCCCCGTTTGTACCTGGGTGCTTGAGCCAGCATCATGCGATGCTAGTGTGTGTCTAACTTGTCTGACTAACTTTGTATGTTTAGTACCTTAGAACCTAGAACTAACTCGTATGTTGCCTCCTAAGCCTAGGACCTTTAGAGGGAGTGTGTTTGTGTGTTCACACTACTATCTTATCTATCATATCTTACCCCTCACTTGAGTATCTGGTTTGTCCCCGTCTATGATTTATACTCCTTGCAATAGTGTTGAACTAGTTAATCCGCCCAGCCTTCCTTGGATTCGATACCCTTTGGAATACTCCTTTGGGGAAATGCTACAATGGTACTTCTGTGCGCTTGCGGACTCTTGTAATCGTTAGGATTACCATTTGGATATTTCTGACATCGTTGCTAGGAACCCGTAACTTAGCATCGAGGTTAAGAAATACCAACAAGCATTTCTCGTGCCGTTGCTGGGGAAGGCTAAGGATAACTTGTCAACACTTTGCAATGTTTATAATCATGACAGGAATAAAACAGTTCTCAATGCAGGCTAACTTTGAATGTCTTCTTTATCTATCGATGATGAAGACAGGTAGTGTATGACTGGTTTCGACTTATCACCGAACTTCACTGAAGATCCTGAGTCACTTGTAAGGAGAGCTCGAACTCATTTCGGTTCTCCCTAGCGTGTATGTACGGAGGTCGACCCAGCTTCCTTTGTGCCATCTACATCAACTCCTATGGCCAATCAGGAGAAGACTCTTCACGAATATTCTACTCCCTCTGCTGATCAGGTGTCTACTGGCCCCTAGATCAACACCGGGAATGGAAACTTCGAGATCAAGACTGGCCTCATTACGATGGTATAGGCTAGCCCATTTTGTGGCAAGCCTAATGAAGACGCGAGCACCCACTTGCAACAGTTCCTGGAGCTATGCAGTACCTTCACTATACGAGGAGTGGAGGAAGATGCCATTTGTCTGCGGCTGTTTCCATTCTCACTCCTGGGAAAGGCGAAGCAGTGGTTCTATGCGAACCGTGCAGATATTGACACCTGGGCAAAGTGCTCAGCAGCGTTCCTCGCGAAGTTCTTTCCGTTGGGCAGAACTAACGCTCTCCGGGGAAGAATTTCAAGCTTTCAGCAAGCAGCAAACAAAACCATTCTAGAGGCTTGGGAGAGGCTCCAGGAGTACATCCTGGCTTGTCCCCATCATGGGATGGACAACTGTCTTATTCTTCAGAGTTTCTATAATGGGTTGACTCCGACAGCCCGAGGCCATATTGATGCCGCTGCTGGAGGGGCTTTCTTCTCTCTCACTATCGCTGAAGCAACCAAACTTATCGAGAAGATGGTCTCCAACCAAGGGTGGAGTGATGATCGACTCCAGCCACGTCAGAAGGGTACACATACCGTTAAGGAAGCGGATATGTTGCACGCCAAGATGGACCTACTCATGAAGAGAATGGATGCTCTTACCAGCGAGAAGGCTGCCATGGCCATCACTACTAAAGCTATGTATGCTTGCATGACCTGCGAAGTCTGTGGTGATACTGGGCATTCAGGGAATTACTGCCCCGCTACCCAGGAGGATGTGATGTACATGAACGGAAACAACAATGGTTATCGTCCACAAGGAGGTCAAACGTGGAATCAATCACGCCCTTGCTATCAGGGAGGTAATCAAGGTAATACTTACAATCCCAACCAACCTTCCCTGAAAGATCTGGTTTTCGGGCAAGCTAAGATTAATGAAGGTTTCAACAAGAAAACAGCTGCCTATGATAAGGCTTTAGAAGGCCTCAATGTTTGTGTACTTAGCCTAGTTTGATCTAGTTAGATCACATGTTCGTGTTGTATGAAGTTCGTGCTCAAGCTACGGTGCTCAGTGTAATTGGCCGGTTTATCTGGCGGCTCTGACCTGGGTCACAATAGCCCGGGCCGGTCAGGGTCCTGCTAACAATGTAAGCGTGGTGCTTAGGTTGCGTAGCTACATTGCTTACGAGTGTATCCCACGGTTTGTCTTGGGGTAGGCCGCGGTGGTGACAGCCGTTGGACCCTTCTGGAATCCCCCACGTTCGGATACACTGTAGGAGTCTAAAGTCTAACAACCGGAGTCGTGCGTAAGCGACGCGAGAGGTTAGCTCCCTGTTTGTACCTGGGTGCTTGAGCCAGCATCATGCGATGCTAGTGTGTGTCTAACTTGTCTGACTAACTTTGTATGTTTAGTACCTTAGAACCTAGAACTAACTCGTATGTTGCCTCCTAAGCCTAGGACCTTTAGAGGGAGTGTGTTTGTGTGTTCACACTACTATCTTATCTATCATATCTTACCCCTCACTTGAGTATCTGGTTTGTCCCCGTCTATGATTTATACTCCTTGCAATAGTGTTGAACTAGTTAATCCACCCAGCCTTCCTTGGATTCGATACCCTTTGGAATACTCCTTTGGGGAAATGCTACAATGGTACTTCCGTGCGCTTGCGGACTCTTGTAATCGTTAGGATTACCATTTGGATATTTCTGGCATCGTTGCTAGGAACCCGTAACTTAGCATCGAGGTTAAGAAATACCAATAGATGGAAGACTTCTCGGATGAAGCCAGCCGCGAGTAATTTGGCGAGTTCCTTCTTGATGGCGTCTCGTCGGTCGTCGGCAAAACGGCTTTGAATTTTTTTATTTTCTCCTCTCATCTTATTCATTTTGTTTTATCTCCCCTAGAACTCTAATTTGCATAGTACCTACCTCCTCCCCCATGCTTAGACGTTTGCTCGTCCCCGAGCAAAGAGGAAGTGGTGTTAAGGTAGGTACCAGATGTCTTGATGAGAGGGAACTTAAATCTTCCCTTTGAAGCACCTTCTTGTGATGTGTTGTCTCCATACTCAAGTGATAGGTAGGTCAAGGAGGTTAACACAAAAGATGATGTTGGTTTAAAGGGTGGATATCTGGCGAGGTTTGCAAAACTTCCGATGTGGGAGCTCACAATGCACAGATAGAATAGGCTAGCAAAAGATAAGTTACGCAAAAAAACGGAATGACCAGCTTCTTAGTCACGACCCAGAGAATCGAGCCTCGAATCAATTCACCCAACAATAACTCTTGTAATCTATGGTTGCACTCAATATATAAGGCTTTGGATAGGTAGAGCAAAATGCAAGAGGTATTAATGACAAGGTTAGCATGACTTTTAAAAGTAAAAAGTAATATGTCCTTCGACCCATCCAAAGTTGAGAGCATAAAAGAAACCATGGGTCTTTATTTTTATCATGACCTCCACAAAAGATTAAGCTAGCATTTAATTAATTTCAGATTTGTATTAGAGAGAGCAATAGCTTAATCATGCATAAACAAGCACAAAGTTTAAACAAAGCGGCAACGGTCATCATATATCAACGAGCAAGATCAAGCCAAAATTATTTCATCATGGTGAGCACAAGGTGATGACAATAAACAAAAACAAAAACTAGGTTGTACTCCTATAAGTCATGTTATTTAACAAGAGAGATATACAAAAGTTGCATCTAAGGTTGTTGAAGGCATATACATATATACAAGCATTTAGAAAGACAAGGACAAAGAGAGGGTTGAGGAATTGTTACCGTCCTTTGATGCTTGTGATGTAGCGCGCTCTGCCCCATGCTTAAGCATTGTGCCTAGCATGGAAGAAGGAAGATCGGCATCCGTAGCAACCGTGATCCTTGAACTCCATGCGGTCTTCTTTCGTCCACCAAGTCTTCCCCCATGCTTAGCATGTTGCTAGGCACGGAAGATGATGAACCATTTTAAAATTCTTGAAGTCCTACCGCCATGCGAGGAGATCATCATCACATTGTTGCCTTTGTTCATCCTTCAATGTCCGCCCTTTGCCATGAACCTTGATCCCAATTGTTTCTCATCCCATCTTCTCCTCCTTCCATGTTGTCCCTTATCGCTGGTTCATCTTACACGAGATTTTCTTCTACTTCCAAAACTGAGTATGTACTGAATCATCACTCCATTGCAAAATGCTTGAAATTATCTTTCCAATGAGTGGTCATTCATCCCGATCGGACTCCGAACAAGAGAGTTACGCCCTTTTTACTTTGTTGGTGCAAGCTGTCCCGGGCTGATTTCAGAATGTGTGATGCCCAAAGATTTGGTTGTAACTTCCTGCACGGGTCTCCTAAAATGTTGATTCTTGATGCATTGGAAAGTAGACTTAATGGAGCACTTGAATATCCAATTTTCCCCTTTTATACATCTCTGAACATGTGCTTAATTTTGATGAAAACAACAGTGCTCCTTTCGGGATTTTGGAGGTGTTGATGATCTTGATTTCAGCTTTTATTACGAACTCATGGGAGTGATTCGCCATGCCTGCAAAATAACTATAATGCACAAAGTACCCCCGAGGTGACAGTCGGGAATACTCACCCTATGCCAACAAACCATGACATCCCTAAGATCTTCACTTGTGGCATAGTTAATCTAGCGAAAATCCTAATGGGTGTACGTGAGTGCAAGTGTGCATGCAAATGATAGGATGGTATAAAACAAAACAATGATTACACCAAATTCTAAGCTCCATGCTTACAAAGTGGTTGCCAAACTTTCTATTCCCATAGAGATTTATTAACCAAGGTCAAAACACCATGTTCATCCCAAGATCAACAATTCTTTATAGTGCAAGAAAAGTAGGACGCATTGCTAAGTTTATAAACCAACAAATGCAACATGATAGCTCGGGACATAAGACTAAATGATGGTGGTCTCCAATCATGTCTAAACACCATGTTTACACAAGATTGCAAAAAGTAGTAATGCATGCCTGCAAGCATTAACATAGATATGAAAGCATTCATCATAAAGTTTCACAAAAAGGTCCCAAGCTAACATAAAGTGGATGATGACAAAGAGATGGATGCAAAATGCAAATGCAAAAAGTTAGCACAAATAAGCATTAGCAAGGTTTGAAAAATACTTTCGATGTGGTCTACAATAAGCAAGGGACAAAGCTTGATCTCACACTTCATATGAAGTAAGCATTGTCAACAAGGAAGTCACCCATCGAAAAGAATCAATCAACCAAACTAACAAGGTTTAAGGGTAGGTTATGGGTATCCTATATTTTTGGCTCAAACAAGGATTTTGAAGAGAGGAAGTCAAGTATAGAAATTCTATCTAAGGTGGTGCTAGAGTCTTTCTACAAACCTATGGTTTTAGGATGTCTATAGGTAGGGGAAGTTTTCCTAAGGGTTTTATAGGGAGGCTAGTCAAAGTTTATGACGATGATTCTACGGGGCTAGAGCATGATTCACCCCGAAAAGTATGGTGGCATCAAAGCACCCTCGTCTTTTTAGTTAGATAGGGGTAGACTTGGCCGACCCGGAGGGTGACAGCCCCTGGTCAACTCAAGCAATTCTACCTCTATTGGCTATGGTTTTTGGTGGAGGTTATAGGAAGGCTTAGGTTGGTTGGACAAAAAGTTAGATCAAATCAAACATGCAGTGCGATGCAAGGTGGATGAACAAAATGATATGACATGATATGCGGTGGTCTAAAACAAAAACAAATGTTAGCCTAAATTAACTAGCCACAAGTTTAGAATCAAAGGATGGTGCCAACTTCATATATCTCTCTAAAAAGGCACAAAAGAAAAAGACTCTAAACTCTAATAGTCACACAAAAAGGTCTACAAGTTTTCCAAGATCAAATAACAAAGCGCTCCCTCAATAGCAATTAGAACATACAACATGGTGTTGTGGTTTTTATTAGAGCAAAGGTACAATGTTACTTGACGGTTCGATTAAAGAGCACAATGTAGACGGTCATGTATATATATAAATAAAAACCGGGTTGCCTCCCGCAAAGCGCTTCATTTAAAGTCGTAGAGCTCGACTTTCTCACATACCTTCTTGTTGTTGCGAAGCCATGATCCTCCATGCAAGATTTGAAGGTGTTCATGCAGCCTTGATCCACTCTCCATGCTTGACACGATCACTTATGCTCGATGAGAGGCTTGCCCAATCGTCTCCTTGCATCATCATCATCACCTTCGCCATCACACTTTATCGCTGCCTCTTCTTTCACAAATTTTCCTCTCTGTCCAGATCAGACCATGTAGAAAACAATAGCTTCCATGTATGGCGCATGAAATTGTCTTTCCATCAAGTATTTATTCACCCCCAACGGACTCCGATCGAGTGAGTTATGCCCGTTCTACTCCGGCGCTGCAATCTATTCTAAGCTGATTTCAGACTGCACATCGCTCAATGTTTTTGCCATATCTCCTTGTACGGGTCTTCAAATTCATCGATCTTGGATGTGTTGAAACTAGAACTTGATGGAGCTTCTGATTTTCAACTTTTTTCTTCCTTGAACATGTCTGACCAGGTCCTCAAAATTGATGAAAACAGCGACGTCCGTTTTTGAGGTTCGGTGATGGTGATGCATGGGTTTGCAATTCCTTTGGGTATGACTTCTCTCCTCTTAATTTATGTTTAATGCCCTGCATGGTTAGTGAAACTTGGGATTTCTCCCACAATTTGCTCTTTTAAGGTCACTAGCTTGACCGAGCACCAAGCAAGTCCAAGATTTACAAATCATATCGCAAACAAACGCATCCATAACCACAATTTATGACAAAGTAAGTTGTGATTAATTGTAGCATAAGTTTTCTTGTTCAGTGCTAAGCTCTCATTAGGCAAAAGTTCATTAGGCATGTAACAAAGTTTAAGCACAACAAAGTCTCTTTATCACTCTCAAGAAATTCTAGCCTATCATGATCATCATAAGAACAAGGCATAGAATTGAATCAACCTCACTATTGGATATGAATCATAGATATATCAAAGGAATATTATCAGCTCCAAAAGTATCTTGATAGTTTAATTTGTACCTTGGCCTTCGAGCTTTTCATCGTGAGTGGTCTCTCGGAGTTGAAAGCAAACAATCTTCAATGATCGGTGGCTTGCATCGTCTTTTCGCAATTCCTTCGTTCGTGCCACACATCATCAAGGTTGCCTTGTGTGGACTCACTCTTCTTATTCATTTGTGGGACTTCACACATGTCTCAAATATCTTCATGTAACTCCATGATCCTTCGTGTGAGAGCCCAGAGTATCCGCGCCATTGGATGCAATCATTTGTGTGTAATCCATCGTGATTTGCTTCTAACATATCCTAGCGTCGGATGTTGCCAACTTGCGCCTTCTTTTGTCAATTCTCTTGGGGTTTTTGTTTTGTTCCAAACTTCTGAATTTCATCTCGTGTGGTCTAATGGAAGCATTGCCCAAGCTCCTCTTCGTTGTCGTCGTCCTCATCTCCACTATCTTGTTCTCATCGTGTTGCTGCTGCCTCTTTTTCGTGGATTTTCCCCTGTGTACATAACAGAACATATACCAAAATATTGTTCCATTGAAAACTTTATAAAATTACCTTTCCAATGGGTACTCATTTATCTTAATCGGAGCCCAAATGAGAGAGCTATGGCCGTTTTGTTTCCGCTCTTGCATGCTGTCCAGAAAATTTCAGAACGCGCAACCTTCGGTAATTCGGTCATATCCGCTTGTAGGAACCTCCTATTGACTTGATTCTTGGTTCGTTGGAAGCATAACTTCATGGGGCTTCTAAATATCCAAAGATATCCTGTTGTTCTCCCTTGAGGTTGTGCAGAGATTGATGCGAACATAGACTTCTTGTGAATCGATCCGAAGATGTTGACGACCTTGATCTTGTGGTCTTCGGGGTGTTACATCGCGTCTCCTTCGGCTTTAAGTCATCACCATTGCTGGACCAGCGAGTAGCATGATGGCAATGGTGTGTCTTCTTCATGATTTTGCTTTAGCCAAAGTGACAGGTACTTCTTTCGCAACATTATTGCTTCCAACACCTATTGCTTGGACAAACAAACCTCAACGAAATATTAGTCTTAAAACTTTAATTGACACATTGACATACCTTGTTTATCATCGCTCGTGTAGGGTGTGGACTCGCACTCGAATGATGGGCCACTAACAAAAGTTAGCACCTACCACTAAAGAGTGAATCTTGATGTAGTAATCATCTTGTTGGAGTGGATTGTGAACTTCTCGAACGTCTTGTGTCTAGCTTTTCACCTACTTTCAAGGACACAAACAAGAAAGCAAGCATATATGCAATAATAGAAATTAGGGTTAGTCAAAGAGATAAATGGATCGCCCTAGGGTTCGAGTTGCTGATCCCCGGCAACGGCGCCAGAAAAAGGGGCTTGTTGACGGTTCAAAACCGTGCTCAAGTTCACCACAAGCCTACGGGTGACTTGGTGCCTTTTTCACCAAGGAGGGTCCTCCCTAGATTTGTCAATCCAAGGATCAGAAGCAAACTCCCAGGATTCTCCATCTAACCTATTGATCTAACCTAACACGAAGCATTGATTGCATAAGAAGATAAACCTTAAAGATATATGAGTTATAGCGTAAGGTTGATCGCATCCATGAACGTCGACAAGGAAAGGAGCAAGCAAGGGAAACTAAGGCCTATCGTCTTCTAGTCGTAGCTCTAGCCAAAGGAGCAAGCACGACATGCATCTCATCCAAAGCCATCTTTAAACTACTATCCTCCAGTCTGATTCTGAAGACGCCCGCCTTTTGGAGCCACCGTCCTGTCACAACGCACTCCTATTCGTGCGGGTTAGCCTAGGGTGAGTTCGAGAAGAACAAGTTGAAAATACTTGGTCGATCCGGTATGCACCTCTAGTCACCATGACTACAAGAGCACCCCAAGCAATCTATCTATAGAATAGATTGAAGACGAAGCATAGCCAAGCGAGAGCAAAATCATAAAAGGAGGATTCGAGTCGCTAAAAGATCAGATGACATGAAGTACTTTACTCACATAATAAATGCGTTTAGATCATCTCCACCGAGTACATACCATTGATGGCCTCAACTAGCTCCGGAACTCCGCCATGGCTCAACCGTGCAAGGTGGCCATGGTGGCTAGGGTAGGCCTAGGCCATCTCCTAGACGACTTCGAGGACTTGCGGCAGCCGTCGTCTTCCTTCCGGTGCTTCTCCTTCGTGTCGGTGACTCTCTGATGAATGGATGGATGCGGCGGCCGATGGAGGCAGAGGCAATTTGTAGAGAAACACCTAGGTCAAAGGGCGTCGCGAACCGGGTCCGAAACAGGCCAGGCCGGCCGGCCTGGGCCAACCGGCCCAGGCCCGTTTCGGCCCGGTTCGGCCCCATTTCGCTCCCCGTTGCTTCTCGGTCAATTGTTGACTTGCTCCCTTCTGCATGTGGGCCCTTGACGTCGTCTTCTCCACAGTTTAGATAGAGCTCCTTGTCGCGCAAGCTTCAGCATCTTCCGTTCAGGTCCCTGGAGTTTTGTGCCTTCACGTTGTGGTCCTTGGGTCATTTGGAGTCATGTTCACCTCGAGTGTTGACTTGTGCCGGGCTTCATGATCCTCTCATAAAGTGCTCATTGAACTTCTCCCGGAAGTGCTCCTTTTAGTGCCTAAATCCTGCGTAAACAACATACTCCAAATACCACAATCACAAGTGAACTTGTTACATCATTAGTATGCCTAGTGTCGGATTAGTTGCAAATCATAATCGAAACCAATGTATAACAAGTACTCTAGGTTGATGGAAATTCACCGTCAACAAGTCCGCTTCCCCCGTCGATGAGTACCTTGGTGAGTCTGGAGCCCGCGACTACTAGGTTTAGGACGAGTGGGAAACACCCTGGCTCCGAGAAGCTTGTCCATTGATCCGCGCGGGAGAAGGTAATGGGTACCTCCGACCACCTGAGAGGTGTCGGTACCGCTAGTTCAATGCTCAAGACTTCCCCAAGGGTGAGCTTCTGAGCTCGCTTGGTGGGTAGTCCGCCGAAGAGGATGTTCACCGTCTTGTCGGGTTCGTGGAAGTCGCCATTGCCATCATCGACTTTCTTCTTGCCTTTCTTGTCATGAGGAGGCCATGGCTCAGGGATATCCTTGAGTGCTCGTTGGAGCTGGTAGCACTGATCGTTCGTGTGATTGCCGTCGAGATGCCACGGGCACTTCTCTTTGAGCAAGTGTTGACGGGTGATTGTCGTGTCAAAGTTCATTTGGACTTGCAAGCAGACAAGTCCTCCGTCGTAGCCAAGGGACCCTTCTTCCCTTAAGTGTGAACATAAGGTATCGAATCCATGGAACAATGTGTAATGCAAGATCCAATCTAATAAGCGGAAAACACATTGATCTTGAGAGGTTTGGTTTTGCATCTAATCTAAGAAAGAGCCATGAAAACATATCTAATCTACTAAACACCGGAGGTAGCAAGAGAAAGAGAGATAAAAGCAATCTAGAGATTGGATTGGGTCTTTTGTTGAAGTTCCAAAAACAAAGAAGAATAAAGCAAACGAATCTCATTACTAGCCTCTTTAAATCGTGGCTTCCGTTCCAACTCCGAAGACGTCCGCCTTTTGGAGCCACCGTTCTATCACAACGCACTCCTATTTGTGCGGGTTAGCCTAGGGTGAGTCCAAGAAGAACAAGTTGAAAACGCTCGGTAGATCGGGTATGCACCTCTAGCCACCATGACTACCAGAGCACCCTAAGCAATCTAGCTATAGACTAGATTGGGGAAGAAGCAAACCCAAGCGAAGACAAAGTTGTAGAGAAAGCACTTGATCGCCAAAAATCGGATTCAATCTTGCAAATTCAACACGAGAGTATAATACATGGACAAGATCACCACCGGGATCCTACCTCGACCTTGATCCTAGCTCCGGGAACTCCGACGTGGTCTTCCATGCAAGGTTCCCATGTCGGCTAGGGGAACCCTAGTCAACCATCTCGACCCTCTCCTCTCCAGAATGGTGTCACTCTCTTCTCTGCTCCTCGACGGCGGATGACGAATGAATTGATGTGTGGCTCTTGGCGAGGGGGCTATAAATAGTCTGAATGGCGGCTAGGTCATAGAGGGTGCCGAACCGATGTCAAAATGGGCTGGGCCGGCCAGCCTGGGCCGACCGGCCTGGGCCGACCAGTCTGGGCCCATTTTGGCCCGTTTCGGCCCCGGTTTTCTTAGGCATCAAAAACAATTACAAAATTTATTTTGGTTGCACCGGGATCGATTGCTTCCATTAATTGATAGCAAGTTCCTCCGGCTTGACCGTGGGGGCATAGGTTTAGGTTTTAATTTTCGGCCAAACATGAGAGAGAGATTTTGAAAAAAGTAAAGTCAAAGGGCCTTAGAAAAAAAATCTAAATCTAGAGAAACCGGTGGATGTCAAGTTGAATGAAACCAAAAATAAAGTTGCTTAGGTTCACACGAGTCCTACCATGCATCAAAGATTAAAAACATTAAAGAACATAGCAAGGCTCTACCCGTGTGTTTTTAACATGTGAAACAAGCCAACCTAAACATCATGGAGAGGATGAAAGGTTGGGGTAGGTTCTGAATTTTTGGTCTTGGTTTCTCAAAAAGAAGCAAACAAAATTTCGGATGGCTCAAGTCATTGGTTTGTGATCAATATAAAATTCAAGTAAAATGACCGAGCAATTATAATGTCTCTAAAAATTATTCAACCACATAGAAATTTATAATATGTAATGCATAGCAAATTCTAAGACCAACTTACTTGAAAAACTTGAAAAATTCTTCGGGTTGACCTCCCGGTAGCTTGACTCTGCAACGGGTTGTCCTCCCGGTAGCTTATTCTTGACTTGATGAACGGGTTGCCTCCCGCCAAGCGCTTCGTTTATAGTCTATAGCTAGACTTCTTCTCTTTGCTCCGGATCAACGCTCTTTGCGGGTGTTGCAATCTTGGGGACCCCACTTCTACACCATACATGGCTTTGGTGTAGGTTTATTCTTCGGCTTAGTCATCTTTTTGGTCTTTGCAGGCGGGTGTTGATTCATGGTCTTGACGGATGCAACATCTTTTCTTCCTTAGCTTCGTTCTCCTTTGCCTCCTTCCTTCCGATGTGACGATGAGGTAGAATAATTAACATTGATCATGATACATACCTCGAATCGTAGTTTGACTTGAATGCACTCCTCACGCCATCGATGTCGAACATGACCTCATCCTTGCCGATGTCGATTGTTCCAACAGTCTTGAGGAACGATCTCCCTAGGATTAGTGGCGGGTGAGGTTGATCTCCTCTCGATCTTGGAGGAGGAGTTTCTCTTGGAGATTCCGACGATGTTCGGGCTCCACTTTTAGATCTTGTGTTGCACATCACTTTTGCCTGCAAAATTTTTTCTAGACCATCCACAAAATATATGTTTTTTTTTGTTGGAGATGTAACCGTCCATCTCTAGTTAGGGTTAGCAAATATAAACAAAAAAAGAACTAAAAGAAAACTAGGGTTTAGCAAAACCCTAGATTAGATTGATTTTTTTTTGAGGATGGTCAAAATCAAGAGATGCAAAAGAAAAATCAAGAGAAAAACTGAAAATATTTACAAACGCAATACTAGATTGAATCTTGATTACTTGTTCCCCGGCAATGGCGCCAGAAAAAGGGGCTTGTTGACGGTTGATTGTCATATCAAAGTTCGTTTGGACTTGCAAGCGGACAAGTCCTCCGTCGTAGCCAAGGGACCCTTCTTCCCTTAAGTGTGAACCCAAGGTATCGAATCCGTGGAACAATGTGTAATGCAAGATCCAATCTAATAAGCGGAAAACACTTTGATCTTGAGAGGTTTGGTTTTCCATCTAATCTAAGAAAGAGCCATGAAAACATATGTAATCTACTAAACACCGGAGGTAGCAAGAGAAAGAGAGATAAAACCAATCTAGAGATTGGATTGGGTCTTTTGTTGAAGTTCCAAAACAAAGAAGAATAAAGCAAACGAATCTCATTACTAGCCTCTTTAAATCGTGGCTTTCGTTCCAACTCCGAAGATGTCCACCTTTTGGAGCCACCATTCTGTCACAACGCACTCCTATTCGTGCGGGTTAGCCTAGGGCGAGTCCAAGAAGAACAAGTTGAAAACGCTCAGTAGATCGGGTATGCACCTCTAGCCACCATGACTACAAGAGCACCCTAAGCAATCTAGCTATAGACTAGATTGGGGAAGAAGCAAACCCAAGCGAAGACAAAGTTGTAGAGAAAGCACTTGATTGCTAGAAATCGGATTCAATCTTGCAAATTCAACACGAGAGTATAATACATGGACAAGATCACCACCGGGATCCTACCTCGACCTTGATCCTAGCTCCGGGAACTCCGACGTGGTCTTCCATGCAAGGTTCCCACGTCGGCTAGGGGAACCCTAGTCAACCATCTCGACCCTCTCCTCTCCGGAATGGTGTCCCTCCCTTCTCTGCTCCTCGGCGGCGGATGACGAATGAATTGATGCGTGGCTCTTGGCGAGGGGGCTATAAATAGTCCGAATGGCGGCTAGGTCAAAGGGGCGCCGAAACGACATCAAAATGGGCTGGGCCGGCCGGCCTGGGCCCATTTTGGCCCGGTTCGGCCCCGGTTTTCTTCCCGGTTGCTCTTGCGCGATTCCCTATTTGTGTGCACTTGCATGTGGGCCTTTGACGTCGTTTCCTTCGCGGTTAAGGCTTGAATGCTTGCCATCCAAGCTTCACTGTTTTCTGGTTGAGTCCCTGAAGATTTGCATGTTGACGCTTCGGTCCTCGGGTCATTTGGAGTCATGTTCATCGCGTGTCTTGACTCTTGTCGGGCTTCATGATCTTCTTCCAAAGTGCTTGATGAACTTATCCCGAAAGTCTCCTCTTTAGCGTAGATTTCCTGCGTAAACAATAAACTCTAAAATCGACATGCAAGAGTGAACTTGTTATATGCGGGGGGTTAGTTCCAGTGGTTAGAATAATAAATCAATGCCAACATTAAAGGTAAACTCATGACTAGGTTGACGAAAATTCACCATCAACATCTCCCCCATGCTTAAACCTTGCTCGTCCTCGAGTAAGCCTTTAATGAATATCAGCGTTGCCTTTCATTGCTTATACCCTGCACTTGATCATACACGAGAAAACATAATGCTCTCAAGGATTTAATCATTAATGTTTCATAATGTACTAGCCTTCATCCTTATGGAGGGTAGATATTAATTTAAGCACTTCCCACAAGTAATTACCTCATGCTCCCAAATTTCAAATGAATCTTAGAAATTTTGAAATTAAGAGCGAGATGAAGAAAAAGAGCTAAACCAAGTTCAAAAATAAACTCCCTTGCATCTTGCTCATGTACTCTCATCTCATCTTGTCTCTCAAAACCTATTCATTCTACTCCTTTCCCCTCTCAATATATAGTGGAAGGCTTTATGTGGAGCTATATGGGAAAAGTTTAGTCCTACCAAGATATTATAAATGAGATGTTGTCAAAACAAGACAAACTTCTCATGGTCTTACCGAGACTCGTCAAAAAGGTCATTGGAAAATAATGTTATATCAAGGAGGGGGAGAGAAAAATACACACACTCTGAGATAGGTGGACATGTGCAAATGGCAAAGAGTGATCCCGAGGCACAAAGGAAGTGCTCGTTATCGGATTGCACATGGTTGGAAAGATGAGTTTGGATCTTAAATCTTGAAACTTTTGAAATTCCTAATGCACTTTAGAGAACCAGGGAGTTCACTTTATTTTATTTTTATAAACTTATATTTTTTTCTTTTCTCATACATATTTTTCTTTTTCTCTTTTTTCTTTATACTCATTTTTTTCTTTTTGTCCTTCTTTCATCATTTTTTTTATTTGCTCCCCTTGAACTCTAAATTGCATTGTACCTACCTCCTCCCCCATGCTTAGGCATTTGCTCATCCTCGGGCAAAGAGGTGATAGAGATAAGGTAGGTACTAGAAATATTTTTCCTTTGGAGAGATACTTGGAATCTTCAACCTTGGCACCATCTTGCAATCTTCCTTGAATTGACGATCCATACTAAATGATAGGTTGTGGTCAAGGAGATAAACACAAAAGATGATATTTTTAGTTTTAAGGGTGGATATCCGGCGAGGTTTGTGAAATCTCCGATGTGGGGATACACAATGCACGGATAGAAAGGCTAGCAAAAAGATAGATACGCAAAAACGGAATGACCAGCTTCTTAGTCTCGGGCCAGAGAAATCATGGCCTGAAATAACTCACCTAAAAATAATTCTTGTATACTAAGGTTTATGCACTCAATATATATATATATATATATATATATATATATATATATATGGCTTTGGATAGGTAGAGCAAAATGCAAGTAGCATTAATGACAAGGTTAGCATATATATTTTTAAGAACAAATCATCTTTAACTCATCCAAAATTGAGAGCATGAAAATAGCACTATGGGTCTTATTTTTATCATAACCTCCACAAAAGATTAAGCTAGCATTTAATTAATTTCAGATTCATATTAAAGAGAGCATTAGCTTAATCATGCATAAAACAAGTACAAAAGTTGAGCAAAGTGGCAACTTTTCATCATATATTATCATGGCATCAACTTAATATTTTTACCAAAGGTTGATCAAGGTGGGAAACTTTATTCATGGTGATCTTAAACTAACTCTACTATTATCACACATGCTGAAAATAAATAAAAACAGAAAATGCTACACATATATAAACTTGCACGAAAGCTGAAAATAAAGAAAAGGAAAAGGAGAAAATCAAACCGAATTTGAAAGCATTATTTTTCTTTTCTTCCTCCTTCTTCCTTTATTTTCCGGTGGTTGATATTGATGGTCCGGCGCGTTGTATCCTTGCTTGTATTATGATTGTGCCGGTCCTCCTCTAAATTGCTCCAATGGTGAAGGCGGCCAATTTGATAGGCAACGTTTGCGGTCCCTTCTTCTTGCATTTTTTGGATGGAGCGCCATGAAAAAAAAACTTCATGAGGAACATGTATGGTGGAGGATGTGGTGGCGTGGCTGCCCCACTCGCCCATGCTCGCATTTGACATACTTCCTTCATATGGTGGTGGCATTGGAATCCTTCCATGGTTGTTTATTAGCTTCATGCGCAACCCCTCCTTCGTCTTGGGCTACGGAGGATGATCCCTCTTACACAAGTTTCCTTTTTAATCCTTTTTGCCGGTACAAGAAATCCTTCCTCTAACCAATTTTGTCTTCAAATGAACTCTGCCTCTCGTTGGGAAGAGGAATATTAACCTTCGTCAACTTGTACCTTCTCCTCTCATCTCCACTTTCCTTGCTTCATGTACTCGATCCCAAAGAAATCTCGACAAGGAGAAATTTTGGGTTCCTTGTAATCTTCTCTCAAAATCATCCCCCAAAAATCCTTCTAACATTTTTTTCTTGGACATCACTTGCTCCGGGCTTCCTTCTTGTAACCGAGTAGTTCTCCAATATATCCATAAGGAACTAGTTGCTCTTCATCTTCAAGGCGGAATGAGAGGCACGACACTCCTTCATTAATGACCAGTGCTAATGTCATAAGAACTTCCAAATCAAGCTCCTTGTGAGTATTCACACCAACTCCATAAAGAATAGCACCCATCCAAGGTTGCTCAAGATTTGATATCCGAGTAGAATCCAACACTTGGAGGGCGTCATCGAAATCAACATTTGGCTCGAGCCTCTTCTCAAGACGAACAAGCCTCTCCTCCTCCTCCTCCATCTTTATGATGAATCCATTGGGACGCCTCGGAGTGTATGGTGGTGGAGAGGATGAACGAGTTCAGCGTCGTGGTGGAACGAGTGGCTCCTTCATGTGTCCTCGCGATTCGGTGTGCCGTACGGACGAGCTTTGTGTACTCCTCATGCCACCGAGGGGTAGCGTGTTGCTCCTCGGTGGTGCCACATCTTCATCCATGCTTCGGGGAGACTCGGAGACCGAGTGCCTCCTCGAAGGGCTCGATGATGGTGCCTTCGATGATCGTGTCTTCTTGGGGAAGATATTGGTGGCTCTCTTCCACATTGTTGTTGCACTAACTCACAACGAGTGCACCGGGGGTTTCTTGCCGGTGGGAAAAACACACAAGAGAAGTATATGGAGTGATGGAAATTATGGTGAATTTTCCTTATTATTATTGTTGGAGGGTGGTAAGTGAGGTGCACAAGTTAGGATGGATATTAGCCCATAGGGTTTGTGGATTCTTGAACATGCAACTGCCTATCAAGGTGAAGCTAAACTAATGAGGTGTGAACATGAGGCCACTTTAGCTAAACCTACAAAAGATATGTTGATGGGATCTACGGGAGTAGTGAGACCTATACTCCCGAAAAGCATGGTGGCTAACCTTAGGCATCAAAGCATTATCAACATGAACAAAAGATTGAAATAAAAGAATCGGTGATAACATGACAAGATCCTCATCCCCATGGAACTCAAATATATCTAGGTTGTTTCTGGAACTTATGGGCTATGAACTCAAGAACACGGATTAACAAATGCATAAAATACTTACCAGGCGAAGGGGAGCACCGGGGGCCATAAGTGGAGGCTAGGCCAGCCGGCCTAGGCTGATCGGCCTAGGGGCCCTCCTACTCCATTTACTTTGATCTTTATTCGAGATACTTCTTGCTCCCTTCTTGCCTTGTGTCCACGTGATCCACGAGATTCCTCACCCAAATGTTCACAACCACTCATTTGCTTGCGCGATTAAGGGTTCCACCTCCATTGTTTTACTTCTTGTTCCATCTTGCCTCTTGTGCTTCCACCAATTTCCTACAAAACAAAGCCCATGCTTCCCCCCATGCTTGTCCTTTGCATGTGCCCAAGATGCCAAATAATGGATACGTGATGCATCGTGGGGCACTATATGTTAATTAAGCTCAAAAACATCTCTTAATCATGTTTAGATGCTAATTACTCCTCTAATTTTGAAACTTTAAAAATTAACTCAGCCCTAGTGATGAGTCCAAATATACCATTAGAGGAGATCTTAGGCATCAAAAACAATTACAAAATTTATTTTGGTTGCACCGGGATCGATTGCTTCCATTAATTGATAGCAAGTTCCTCCAGCTTGACCGTGGGGGCATAGGTTTAGGTTTTAATTTTTGGCCAAACATGAGAGAGAGATTTTGAAAAAAGTAAAGTCAAAGGGCCTTAGAAAAAAAATCTAAATCTAGAGAAACCGGTGGATGTCAAGTTGAATGAAACCAAAAATAAAGTTGCTTAGGTTCACGCGAGTCCTACCATGCATCAAAGATTAAAAACATTAAAGAACATAGCAAGGCTCTACCCATGTGTTTTTAACATGTGAAACAAGCCAACCTAAACATCATGGAGAGGATGAAAGGTTGGGGTAGGTTCTGAATTTTTGGTCTTGGTTTCTCAAAAAGAAGCAAACAAAACTTCGGATGGCTCAAGTCATTGGTATATGATCAATATAAAATTCAAGTAAAATGACCGAGCAATTATAATGTCTCTAAAAATTATTCAACCACATAGAAATTTATAATATGTAATGCATAGCAAATTCTAAGACCAACTTACTTGAAAAACTTGAAAAATTCTTCGGGTTGCCCCCCCGGTAGCTTGACTCTTCAACGGGTTGCCCTCCCTGTAGCTTGACTCTTCAACGGGTTGTCCTCCCGGTAGCTTATTCCACTAGTAGAAATGTTAATATCTATGACGATTTGGTAGTGACGTTCCGTTGATTCATCATGGAAGTGGTCTCCACCGTGACGAATTTTGTAACTTCGTCACAGATAACGAGTGACGGTGCCAAGCCACTCAAAATAATGACGAAACTCACAGGATGGTCACCGAACAACGAACCTATTTCGTCACAGATGAATCATTCCAGTTCTGCCCGTGAGGAACCAATGATGAAAGCAAACTGGCATCACAGAACAATGATGTTATCGTCACAAAACAACTTGAAAAAAAGAAAACAAGGATCTGGTCCCACATGCAACCACGTGTAATTGTGGGTCCGGGTTCGCACCATCGCATGGCCCCACATGTGGGCCCCACCATCGTATGGCCCCACATGTGGGCGACCGCAAGTGGACCAAAATTTACCAAAAAATATTGTGAAACCCAAGGTTTGAACCTGGGTTGTTGGCACTCCAACCAACTACCCCAAACCACTACACCACAAGTAGTTATGTGTTTTTGCTTTAAAGTAATACATATTAGCCTCTTTCTAGCTAACACATCGGCCCATAGTAGCAGCAGCCCATGTCGGCTCGGCCCAGTAGCACCGAGGCCTAGTAGTCACATCGGCCCACGTCGGCTCGGCCGAGTAGTTATGTGTTTTTGCTATAATCAGTGCGAAAAAAAGGAGTGGCTGGGGGGATTCGAACCCCGGTCTGCTCGGTGGGAAGGGAGAGACTTACCATTGAGCTATAACATGGTTTGTGTCCTTTTGGTGTATGTCGTTCCTTTTATTAAACATTTTAATGGAACACGTGACTTGTTCGAATAACACCAAACAGTTCGTGTTTCTCATTTTGATCCGAAATTTAAATTTGTATCGGGTATTTCTCCTTCACAGAAACTCTGAATTTGATGATTCTTCTTTCATTTTTTTCTAAAATCAAACCTTTTCATTTGATCGCAGATTTGTATATGTTAATTGAAACTTTTTAAAATTTTCGAGATTCAAAATTACTTTAAATTTTATATGAAAAGTTTGAAAACTCAAAATACCAATATTGTCCATCATGAAAAGATCCACAATATTGCTTTTGTAACCAACATCAAATTCTTTTTATATTTTGAATTGAAATAGGGGTAAAAGTCGACACATCTACCTCACAGCTATGGATGAACTGGGATGAACAAGTGTGGTTTCTCTTTTTAATCTTTGACTAAAACTTGTAAATAGTTTTTCTCCCTCATACTAACTCCAAATTGGATGATTCTTTTTCCTAAAATTTTCTAAAATTATGCTCTATGAAGATCATGTGTTAAGTTTGGTCTTTTTTCATGTGATCAAGTTTGAGATTTCAAAATTTGAATTGTTTTTAAAAGTGATAATTTTAGACCAGATTTTGAAACCCGAATTGATTTTAGCTGAAGAAGTGATGAATACCAAAGTTTCATAACTCGTCAAGCTGTACAAACTTTATTTAGGTCATTTTTTGATTTGAGAAAGTGATAATGTACATCACTCATTAATCCAAAAAGTCATAACTACGAGCAAGATTTTTTTACACTAGATGATGTCAAATGGAAAAGTGATGAATACCAAAGTTTCATATCTCATCAAGATCTACGACCTTTATTTAGGTCATTTTGTCATTTTCAAAAGTACTAATAACATGTAGTACAAATTTGACAAGTCTCTAACATAGTTTCGTAAACAATGTGATGAACTATCTAGTTTATGAACAATGTATACTCCAATATTTACAAAATCTTATGAAACTTTTTTGTCAAGCTTTTACATCCATAAAATGATTCTATGCCAATTTACATAATTTTTGGATAATGTTTAGGTTTCATTATCATTATTTTATAACAAGATGACTAGTAAAAGTTCGAGTTTTCCCTACAAGTCAATTTCATTTTTCGTCAATATTTTAGACATGGACTAGAATGGAACATAGAAGCTTAAATATGATTTTTGTAAAATTTGTCCAGCTTTATTGGTGGTACACATAGGTCAACTAGGAATTACTCTCGGTAAGCACGCGGAAATTCAATTAAATGATAGAAAATAACAAATATATTCAAAAAATCTTGAAACACCTAGAAGAAAACTTAAATGTTGTCTGCTACATGTGAAAAATGTATTGGGGGTATATAAGGTAATTAGTTTTCAAGTTACTTCATAAAGGTGTCTTAATTTTGTATTTGAAAATAGAAAACCAACCTTTTTTTTTAGAAAAAATGGTAATGTAACTTCATATTTGCTAATGTTATGGTCAACATAAGGTTGTGTTCAAAATTTAGATGCATACGAGTTCAAAATAATTTTGAGGCATTCAAATCTCAAAGTTTGACTTTGAGTTTTAGAAAACTATAAGAGGGATGTATCCATTTCTAAACAATGTAGGTTCCTCCGTTATCGAAATCATTTGAAAATTTTATGTCAAGTTTAAACATCCATAAAATGATTCCATGTCAATTTTTAGAATTTTCGGAGAAGTTTTAGATATTATTATCATTATTTTATAACAATGTGACTAGTACAAGTTCGAGTTTTCCATATAAGTAAATTGAATTTTTCGTCAATCTCCTAGATGTGGGCTTGAATGAACCATAGGCGCCTAAATATAGTTTTTTTGAATTTTTTTGAATCTTATTAGAGGTACATATAGGTCAATTTGGAATTATTTTCGGTAAACACGTAAGAATTCATTTATATGATAGAAAATAATAAATCTCTTCCACAAATTCTGAAACTCATAGGTTGCAACTTATATGTTGTCTTCTACATGTGAAAAATGGATTGGTGGTATTTAAGATAACTAAATTTTGAGTTTGTTTCAAAGGTGTGTTATTTAGGTTTCAAAAAAAAGAAAAGGATGTTAAATTTGCATAAACGGGCTCAAAGACCTATTTCTGGGCTGTTTTTGGGCTCAGTTTGCACGGCCCAACCATTTCCGACCGTCCATCTGATACTGATGGTTGAGATGATTTGTGCTGCAAATAAATATCATCCAACCCTCCCCTCTGCTCCCGCAACCCTAGCTGTCTCCCTCATCCTCCAGTCTCCACTCCTCCTACCTCAAGCCGCCGCTAGCTCACCGCCGCCCCATCTCGTTCTCCCCTCTACCCCTGCCCACACTGCCACCCCAATCTCCCTCCTTCGACCCATCCGCGCCCCCACCTCACCTCACCTCCGCTGCCCCCTTCTCGGTGGTCCCACGGGCGGCACGGGTGCGGGACCAGGCAGGCCTCACGGCGCGCGGCGGTGCACGGCCAGGCGGCCTCCTGGCTGCGGTGCGAGCGCGGGGCCAGGTCGGGCTCCCAGCAGCGCAGGACCAGCCGGCGCGGGGCTAGGGCGGCGGCCTCCTCGGCGCGGGGCTAGGGCGCCGGTCTCCTCGGCGCAAGGGCGGTGGACTCCTCGGCTCGATGTGGGACATCTCCCTGCTTGAAGTCGGCATCTGCGGGATGCAGCTCATCCGCAACATCACCGGCAACCTCGAAGTCAGGTACGCTACTTCAGGATCCAAATCCATTGCCTAGCCAAGCCGACCTTCTCGAATCAACTCTCTCTCCCTTCTAGTCGTTCCCCAGCAGAGGTTCTCCTGCTGTGCGTGCGTGATTTAGATCTGCTCCTGCTGCTGATCAATTCACACTTAATTAATTTCGTCGTTTCAATTCTCGGTTTAGATCTGCTCCTGGTGCTGAAGGAGAAGCGGGCGGCCGGCGTGCTGGAGAACTTTGACGAGGGGAAGAGGTACTCGCCTTTCTTCCTCGTGAAAGGAGCTGCTTCTGCTTGGAGAAGGCGAGCAAGGTGAATCATGGGTCTGCTTGTGCTCAAGTTCCTGTGATAACTGCTTGCTTGCTTGCTAGGTGTTTATTTTCACTCTTTCAGGCCTCTCTTTGAACTACTCCCTGCATCGTTTGGTGACAACTCACATGTCTGTAAAAAGTTGATGCATTCCTGTCCTTGAAAGTAGCATCACAATCAACTTTCACTAGTTATTACTTCCTAGTATGCTTGAACTGAATCTCAGCGTAAATGACCTGTGCATGCTGCTGCGCCTGATTCTGTGTAACACATGCGGCTTAACGTTGGCCTATACTGTAAGATCCCTTTAATTAATGTGATTCATTGACCATCAATAGTTCATGATTGTTCATGTCCTTACTGCTTGTGCTCAAGTTCCTGTGATTACTGCTTGCCTGCTAGGTGTTTGTTTTCACTCTTTTAGTGCTTAAGTTCCTGTGATTACTGTCTATCATCCTGTAACAATATCTGGTCTGTTCAAGTTTGTCTTGTCTGGGTGTCATTTTATCTAGATTGACCTACACAGATATTTACTCAATTGTTTCCCCTTTTAAGTTGAGCAACTATGCGATATGACTACATTACATATAAAGGGGTCCATAGTTTGCCAAAACAGAGTATGGCTTGTTCACTCAGCTTAATCAGTGTTTGGTTCACAGTTTCAGTTATAGCTTGCCACGCGATTTTAGACATGAACCCAGCTATCACACACCCACTATATTATTATTTCTGTTTCATTGGCCAACAATTCCTTTTAGATCACCAGTTTACACTTTGAGTTGTTTACAATGCTGACTCAAAATATCTGTTATTTTTTCTCATTGGAAACAATAGTAAAATATGTCTCCATTTGCCAAAGTATAATTGAAAAAAGATGTTATGTTTATACTTTTTTCTGTTTTGTGGATGCAAATGGCCCATTGTTCAGCAGGCTGTCCTTCTATAAATTATCATCTTTCAGTAAGTACTTCTCTCATGTGCACACTGATGTCAGTATAATTCGCATTCATAATTCGCATTCTGAACTTATAGTCAGCATCTATTTGTGCTTAAGTTAATGTTAGAATCCTTTGGCTGTCTCATAACTTTTGATCATCATACATCCTACATTGTTTGAGAGCTTGGTCCACTTGTGTTGTTGACATTTTAGCTGTAAACAACTGCTGCATATGCTTACACTAAAACTACAAGTTTCTGTTGCACATATTTAAGTAAGAGTAGTTGTATATCACAGTTCAAGTTTGGCACCATATTTTCTGTTAGTCACGTGTCAGCACATGTGAACTTTTACCTGAAATTGATTCAACTGTTCTTTGATAAGCAAAAAAATGCAAAACTACTTTATCTTGGCAATTTTTTATGGAATCAAATTAAATATTCATTTTGTTGAATTGAATTTGTAGATTGACACCATCTTTGTGGGAGAATCATGTTCTCAAATCCGTGATTCTGCACTGAGTTTGATGAAATGCTTAGCGCAAACGACACAAAAGACTTTCATTGATTTCGAGGTAAAATTGGAGCTTCTGCCATGGTGGCCTCTGATGCTAGATGGAAACATGGATGTTTCATGGTACCTATATGTTCTGCCTGTTGTGTTGGTGAATGTGCCATTGTTGATTTATTGTGAGCATGTATGTTGTGTTGGTGAATGTGCCATTGTGGATTTGTTTGTGAGCACGTATGTGTATCATGGATTGTAACGTGTTTTGTAATAAGTGTGTTTAAATTTGGCAAATGTTGGTGGGCTGAATTTTTAGTATTGCTGAATGAGCAGAATAAAAAAATGAATGTGAAATAATCAGCCCAATTTAGGCCCATCAATGAATTGTGTATGTGTTGATGACGTCATCATTGTCACATCAATTGCCACATCATCATCCACGTAGATAGCCAATTCATCGTCCACGTAGGTAGCCACGTCATCATCCACCTAGGCAGCCACGCAGGTAGCCACGTCATCCTCCACGTAGGCAGCCACATCATCATCCACCTAGGCAGACACGTCATCATCCATGTCATCAGACACGTCATCCTCCATGTAGGCAGCCAGCGTGGCATCGAGCCACATAAGCTGCCAGCATGCACGGTGCCACGTGGCGGTCACTTTCATGACGAAATCAGTGACGATTTTCTTTAGTCATAGAAGACGAGTGGTTACATGATGAAAAACGTGTTCGTCACTGAAAGGAGTAGTTCTGTGACAAAATTGCCTGATTCGTCATGGTGCGTCAAATGTGACGCGTGTTCTATGACGATTTCAGAATCATCATAAATTCGTCACAGAAGATTTTCAATGACGAATTTGGCTTGTTCCGTGACGAAAGTGTTTTGTCATTGATGTGAACTTCTGTACTAGTGTTCTTGACTTGATGAACGGGTTGCCTCCCGCTAAGCGCTTCGTTTATAGTCTATAGCTAGACTTCTTCTCTCTGCTCCGGAACAACGCTCTTTGCGGGTGTTGCAATCTTGGGGACCCCACTTCTACACCATACATGGCTTTGGTGTTGGTTTATTCTTCGGCTTAGTCATCTTTTTGGTCTTTGCAGGCGGGCGTTGATTCATGGTCTTGACGGATGCAACATCTTTTCTTCCTTAGCTTCGTTCTCCTTTGCCTCCTTCCTTCCGATGTGACGATGAGGTAGAATAATTAACATTGATCATGATATATACCTCGAATCGTAGTTTGACTTGAATGCACTCCTCACGCCATCGATGTCGAACATGACCTCCTCCTTGCCGGCGTCGATTGTTCCGACGGTCTTGAGGAACGATCTCCCTAGGATTAGTGGTGGGTGAGGTTGATCTCCTCTCGATCTTGGAGGTGGAGTTTCTCTTGGAGATTCCGACGATGTTCGGGCTCCGCTTTTAGATCTTGTGTTGCACGTCACCTTTGCCTGCAAAATTTTTTCTAGACCATCCACAAAATATATGTTTTTTTGTTGGAGATGTAGCCGTCCATCTCTAGTTAGGGTTAGCAAATATAAACAAAAAAAGAACTAAAAGAAAACTAGGGTTTAGCAAAACCCTAGATTAGATTGATTTTTTTTTTGAGGATGGTCGAAATCAAGAGATGCAAAAGAAAAATCAAGAGAAAAACTGAAAATATTTACAAACGCAATACTAGATTGAATCTTGATTACTTGTTCCCCGGCAATGGCGCCAGAAAAAGGGGCTTGTTGACGGTTGATTGTCGTATCAAAGTTCATTTGGACTTGCAAGCGGACAAGTCCTCCGTCGTAGCCAAGGGACCCTTCTTCCCTTAAGTGTATACCCAAGGTATCGAATATGTGGAACAATGTGTAATGCAAGATCCAATCTAATAAGCGGAAAACACTTTGATCTTGAGAGGTTTGGTTTTGCATCTAATCTAAGAAAGAGCCATGAAAACATATCTAATCTACTAAACACTAGAGGTAGCAAGAGAAAGAGAGATAAAACCAATCTAGAGATTGGATTGGGTCTTTTGTTGAAGTTCCAAAATAAAGAAGAATAAAGCAAACGAATCTCATTACTAGCCTCTTTAAATCGTGGCTTCCGTTCCAACTCCGAAGACGCCCGCCTTTTGGAGCCACCGTTCTGTCACAACGCACTCCTATTCGTGCGGGTTAGCCTAGGGCGGGTCCAAGAAGAACAAGTTGAAAATGCTAGGTAGATCGGGTATGCACCTCTAGCCACCATGACTACAAGAGCACCCTAAGCAATCTAGCTATAGACTAGATTGGGGAAGAAGCAAACCCAAGCGAAGACAAAGTTGTAGAGAAAGCACTTGATCGCTAGAAATCGGATTCAATCTTGCAAATTCAACACGAGAGTATAATACATGGACAAGATCACCACCAGGATCCTACCTCGACCTTGATCCTAGCTCCGGGAACTCCGACGTGGTCTTCCATGCAAGGTTCCCATGTCGGCTAGGGGAACCCTAGTCAACCATCTCGACCCTCTCCTCTCCGGAATGGTGTCCCTCCCTTCTCTGCTCCTCGACGGCGGATGACGAATGAATTGATGCGTGGCTCTTGGCGAGGGGGCTGTAAATAGTCCGAATGGCGGCTAGGTCAAAGAGGGTGCCGAACCGACGTCAAAATGGGTTGGGCCGGCCGGCTTGGGCCGACCGGCCTGGGCCTATTTTGGCCCATTTCGGCCCCGGTTTTCTTCCCGGTTGCTCTTGCGCGATTACCTATTTGTGTGCACTTGCATGTGGGCCTTTGACGTCGTTTCCTTCGCGGTTAAGGCTTGAATGCTTGTCATCCAAGCTTCGCTGTTTTCTGGTTGAGTCAATGAAGATTTGCACGTTGACGCTTCAGTCCTCGGGTCATTTGGAGTCATGTTCATCGCGTGTCTTGACTCTTGTCGGGCTTCACGATCTTCTTCCAAAGTGCTTGATGAACTTATCCCGAAAGTCTCCTCTTTAGCGTAGATTTCCTGCGTAAACAATAAACTCCAAAATCGACATGCAAGAGCAAACTTGTTATATACGGGGGGTTAGTTCCAGTGGTTAGAATAATAAATCAATGCCAACATTAAAGGTAAACTCATGGCTAGGTTGACGGAAATTCACCGTCAACAGCAAGTCTCTGAAGTCGCCGGAGGTTTGCTTGGAGTTGTCCTTCGTAGGGCGCTGTATAGCCGCGACTGTGTTGTCTGGCTTGCGCTTGCGGTTAGGACCCGAGTAGTTGTTATTGTTGTTGCGACCTCCCTGGTCCTTATTGTTGTTGTTGCCGCCCATGTTGTTTTTACTTTTGCCGCGAATGGAGTCGTACTTGGCGTTTGCCTTGTCCTCTTCACCGGCCCATGAAGTGATCATGTCTTTGAGCTTGGTGATGGAGCTTGGGTGACGGCGACCGAAGTCTTCGAAGGTGCGACGGTGGTAGAGACCGTCTTGGAAGAGGTCGATGACTTCTTTGTCGGTGACATCGACTACGGTCGCACGCTTGTCAAAAAAGTGGCGCATGTACTGGCGGAGCGTCTCGCCTTGCTCCTATTTGACCATCGCTAGATCCATGCGAGTACCCGAGCGTCCCATGGTGCCCGTGAAGTTGCTGGTGAACTGAGCCTTTAGCTGGTCCCACTCGTCGATCGAGTTCTTGTCGAGCGACTCGAGCCATGTGAGTGGGGCCTGGTCCAGACAGAAGGGGAAGTAGAGGCACTTGGTGTCGTTGTCACCACCAGTGTTTTCGATGGCCAGGGCATAGCACCTGAGCCACTGAATTGTATCTTGCTTCGCGTCATACTTGGTGATCCCGAGAGGTTTCAATTTCTCGGGAAGAAGCAGATCACGAAGTCGTGCAGAGTAGGCGCGGAAGCCGTTGCTGTCACTGACTTCGGTAGTCTTCTTGGCGCGATGGATCTCGTCGATCCTGTGGCGGGCATCGTAGCCACCACATGTGTTGTTGGTGGCGTGGCTGTTCGCGTGGCCTCGGCCTCCGCGATCGCCGCCGCCACCGGCTCTTCTGCCGCCGCCGTGGGAAGAGCTGCCGTTGCTGCCCCCGCCGCCACCACCGCCACCGCCGCCGCCGCTAGTTCCGCCACGTGACGGTCCTCCCGCAGATGCTCTAGAGCGATTGGGGGTTGGCTGATGTTCGCCACGGACGCGGTTGCGTCCGACTTCTACTGGGGTGCGGCTGTGACTAGTAGCTTCGTGATTCCCGGCTCCGGTGGTCCTGTTGTTGACCTGCATGAAGTAGGCATCCTCAGCAAGTTTTGCGATGAGTTCGCCTGCGCGGTGTCCCTGAGTTGTTCGGGCTATCGTGGTGATAGACATGAGGTATTGCTCAGCGGTGGTGTGGACCCGATTGGCGACTTGGTCCAGAGCCTCGTTGAGGTTCTGGATGGGGAGAGATTCCCGGAGCCACCGACGTCGATCGGCTCGCTTCCTGTTGCGGTCGCGCCGAGAATTCTTGTCTTCGGTAGTCTTGTTGGCACCTTTTTTTGACACATATCAAGACCGGCGTCAAGAGGAGGCAAAGAGACCGATGCAGGGCATGGGAGCACTTGCTGGTGAAAACGAGGGGAGAGCCACAGCCTGACGTACATGCAAGATGAGGCACAAAATCGGCCAGCAAGATCGGCCATGCAATGAACAATAAAATCGGCCGATGGATGGAGTGCAGTACCTGCAGATATGGACTTCATGTGAATGGCTGGCAAAAGAATATTTAAAAGAAGAGCTTGAGCGTGTCAGTATGTTGATTAGAATACATAAAGCAATGATAGCATTAAGGGAGAACCAGCACGTAGATGCAAGGGTGATTGGAAATAAAGAAAGGAAGAGTAATCAGGAGGGTATGCGTGCACGAGAAGTTGCAGAATTAAGGAGAAGTCCAGGCTGGTCATGCATTGCGAACCGATCCAAAGGAGCTTCGTTGGTGGGACTCTTAAGAAAGGAAAAAGGAGTCTATGTATCTTTAATAATTCCTTTTATTTAGATGCTAGTACTATCGAAGGTTTAGCACGTACGAGTTTGTGGTCGTAGCCAATCAGGAGTTTAGGGAATTTCAGGGGTATAAATATGTACACCTCGAGGCTTGTAAAATTATCACACGATCAATATCAAAACCGCCTCCGGGCACTCCTTTACCAATTATTGCATCTACTTTACTGCATCTACTTTACCGCATCTACTTTTCGGCGACTTCGCCTTCGTACCTTTTCTCTTACACGAGTTCTCGCAAACTCGTCGGGCTGCATCGCTTCGATCTCCGGCTTGCTGGTGAGTTCCGCTTTACCGAGTAATCTCTAGGTTTTAACCACCGGGCGCATCGCTGTGGTTTCGTCTAGGTTTATTCACCAAATTATCGATATCAACTAGATCAGCAAGTTTTATCTCAATTCTTGTTATTCTAGTTTTTATCACCAAATATCCAGCTTGAGACTGCTTTCTGTCAGCTTTTTCGCATTATTATTATTACTTTAATTATCATATAGCCGTTTAGATCTGTTTCAAGTGTTGCTCACGTAGCTCTGTTTAAGTTGCCTCTGGTAGCTTATGCTCTACCTACGTCATCATATCAGCTGATCTGGCCGATCTGTTCTACCCGTATCGGCTACCTAGCTGTTACGATTTTATCAAAAGGTCATCGGCTCTCCAGCCGATTTTCCATTGTCAATCAACAGGTTAGATTGGCTGGCACGCCTCGCTACAGACCGGGGAGTCACGTGTGCTGCGCGCGGAGGTGACGTCCTATTTTCGCGTCAACACACTTTTGGCACGCCTGGTGGGACACGAAGATTAATCCCTATTATATCGTCTGGTGAGACCTGAAGACAATATCCACGATGAATCAAGAGGTGTTCAATGAGTGCATACAGCGCGCCATGGATAATCAATCTGAAGTATTAATGAATATTATAAGCAATGCAATTATGGGTGCATTCTCTGATTTTGCCCAACAGCATGGTTATGTAGCACCGTACTGTCAACAGCCGAGATTATCGGCTAACACAGCAATGCCTACATGTTATCCAGAGATTCTTAATCAGGCAGCACCTGTGTATTCTGCTACATCACCATGGGCTGAAACATCAATGCACCCAGCCAACTATCAAGCTCAGGTATCGGCTTCTCAGCCGACGATGCATCAACAACAGCTATATGGTTTCCAAACCCAAGCGCACATGGCAGCTCATCAATTAATGGTTCAACAGCCACCACCAATAGCTCAACGATCCTGGCTTGGGGGGCTGCAGCCACGACTGTTAAATCAACAATCTTGGCCCGGGGGGCTGCAATCATCTCAGCTATCGGCTCGGCCACAATAACCAGGAAATTATTGGTCGCAAGAATCGGCTATACAGCCGACGGCGTATGAACCGCAAGTATCGGTTCAGCAACCAATAGCTCATCAACCACAACCGAAGACACAGCAGTCTTGGCCTGGGGGGCTGCAATATTCCCAGCTATCAGGACAACTACCACAATCAGAACAAAGGAACTGTCAACAGGATACAGAGGATATTCAGCTACAGTTCGTTCCTCAGGAAGCACTGCCAATGGCTCATCGGTTTGGTTCAGCAAAACCACAAGTGGTGACAGATATGCAAGACCAAACAGTTATTCAGCAAGAAAAAGTTAAAACAGAGGAGCTTGCATGTTCGGTTCAAACTAGCATAAATCCTTCTCCAATCAATACATCCGAAGTAAACAGCCAAGAGGAAGGAATTAATGCTGAAACATTGAGTACCCAGATGATTTATGGGTTAGAAGTCACAGATCGCAAAGCGCATATCCCAGTTGACGGAATCGAGGGTGAAGGACGTTACGGGAGAAATCTTAATTTCAGAAAATATCAAGAGGAAGCTCCAACGAACAAGAGAAAGGAGTATGAAATCGGCTTGAATAAAAGGCCGACCTCATGCATTCAAGAAGAAATTAAGGAGTTTTTATTTGGTATCAATAAAGCTGATAAAATACACTCGGCTATCGAGCAAGAGAAAGTAAAAGAGCTTACACGTTCGATTAAGGATGGAAGCCAGTGTGCAAGAGAAAATAGCTCTGTAGAAACTCACATGGAAGAAGTCCCAACCAACTACAAGGATAGAGAAAAATGAACTGGTGAGCCATTAAAGAAAGATGAAGTGGCCGATGAATGGATAGCAAAAGAAGGGCGAGAGATATGTTCTCAGAATATTTATTGCTCTCTGACCAGAAATATTATTCTAAAATATCGGCTGCTCGGAGCTTATTTTCCATGGGAGCCAGGCGGTCCAGAACATAGAATTACTGCTCAGAAATATTGGTTGCTTATGAGGAATTTTCCATGGGAGCCGGGTGAAAAACACAAAAAATATTGATCATAAGTATCGGCTACTCAAAGCTCTGTTTCCGTGGCATCCAGGTGAGCACCGACACTATAAATATACCATTGGTAGTTTGATCGGTCGCTTGTTCTTCCAATAATAAAATAGCCGATTGAACTCTACAATAGCCGATATGCACTTGTCGGCTCCCCAGCTCCTGGATTATTATAAAATATGAGTTATTGATATGGCTGATCCTTGAAGTGGTGGAAAAAGCAGAGGAGCAATTGGACCACATTAACCTTTTGACTTCATGCAAGCTGATGAGATAGATTGGGTATGAAGGGATTCGATGCAGCAAGTCCATACCACTGGCTACATGGATGCTGCACATATCTCCTCGCACATGGGTCAATGCAAGTTAAAATTCCACTTCAGGTACAACGTATCGGCTGTCTGATTCTGAACATAGCCGATGAGGGAATTCAATTTGTAGTCAAGTCAGCTAAGATATATGTACAAATTGGCTGATTCAATAGTGCCGCAGAAGTGCAGCCTTGATATTTTTGAAGTCCTTAATATATTAAATGGATTTATGTGCTTTGCGGATCACAACAGAAGGAAAAATCAATGAAGAAGTAGTCAGTAATAAAAGAAATAGAGTAACTGATATGGGACATTGCTACTTCTATGGTCATTGTCTCAGTAACTTCACATGGACGATGGTTTAAAGCCGATTGATAAATTCTACGGCTATCGGCTCTGGTACAGCCAGTATGTGTTGATCAGTTCTTAACCATCTCAAGATTCTAATGGTTACTGGTCAATTAATGGAGTTGTTTCATGCTGGTTACTCGCTGATCACATAGGTCTGATACCAAGGAATTAAATATACTCCTCGATTTTATATCACGATATCACATCTATCTATCTCCTGGACCTTCAATCGGCTGCCTGTTACTCTGTAATACATACTAGATAGCCGATAGGAATACATCGGCTCACCGTGGTACAAACAACAAATCGACAAGGGTCTTTACCAAATGAATCCGTCTCATGGAGAAGACTGGATTCTAATGTAAGAAATCTACTTGGAGTCTATTTTCCATTGAAGCCAACACGACTACTCTTCGTTAACCACACCAAAGGAGTCGCCATCAAGCTCGACGCACCGACAACTTCGTCAATGACCACTTTGACGACGACGGCTACAACGATGTTGACAAATGGATCTGCACTGACTCATCATCAAGCAGGCGTGTCTACGACAATGCCTAACGCCCCACGCGGTATGTATCTACTGATAACTGCCCTACGCGGCAAGTGGAGTAGATCAATTGGCACCAAAACAAATGTAAGTTCGTGTGTCAGATAGAGAATTGTTGGTGGCTTATCCTTCTCTTTGGAAGGAAGTTGTTATATTTAGCTGATGAAGGAGATGATTTGTCAGAATGGCCGACAATATGATCTTAACCGAATGAGCTTCACCTCGGCTAACGTGTCATCAACAAGGATTCAGGAGCAGACTCAGGGGTAGTAGAATGATATTGTCAACAAACGCAGACACTGCAAGACCACCAATAGGAGGGATAGCCGAATTATTTTTTGGTTAATAATAATTAAGCCGATGACATATCGGCTAAGAAATATTCAGAAGACCGGTGACAAAAGTTGATAAAGAGTAGCCGACACAGCTAGTATCAATAAAGCGTGGTAATCAATCGGCTCAAATACCTACTGTTAGCAACTCATACAACAGGGAACATGCTGCAGGAAGGTTTATCAAAGGTGAAGCTAAGTTATCCAGCGATGTCGATCACATTCTTACTGAATGTCAAAGAGATAAGCTCGGACGCTAAGGTGTTCCAGTCTGGAACAGTAGGTGCAGAACATGTACGGTGCACCACCGGCAATGCAACGTCAAGCATCCAACTACTAGCAGAAGATTAATGGATGACAAGATTGACACGAGACTTGGCCCTCCTTATGAAAATGCGAAAGAAGAAAGATGGTGTGGCCAATGATGCAAGGCAATTCATGGCATACAATTGTATTTGATTAATCAAATCAGATACATAGGCATGTCGCATATGTCTATATTCAAGGACATTGACTGCTCCTGGCTCAAAAATACAGATTGACTGCTTACACAGCTGATTTGACAAAGGTGGCCTTTGGTAGATGACCATGGAAATGCCTAGATGACATAAAGATACAGCGAAGGTCTGCAAAAGATTGGATAGTAACTAGCTCATCCGATCAAATACAAAAGTTTAGATCTGTTTCAAGTGTTGCTCACGTAGCTCTGTTTAAGTTGCCTCTGGTAGCTTACGCTCTGCCTACGTCATCATATCGGCTGATCTAGCCGATCTGTTCTACCCGTATTGGCTACCTAGCTGTTACGATTTTATCAAAAGGCCATCGGCTCTCCAACCGATTTTCCATTGTCAATCAACAGGTCAGATTGGCTGGCACGCCTCGCTACAGACCGGGGAGTCACGTGTGCTGCGCGCGGAGGTGACGTCCTATTTTCACGTCAACAAGTATCATTTGCGGGTGCATTAGCCGATTCGTCGTCCTCTGAGATGTCGTCGAGGTACCGATCGGGTCGTGCCTCTGAGGTTCCAGCTTCTCCAGTTGCCATGAATACTTCACGGTCAGGCGTGCAGAGGCCGGAGTTGGTAGTCGCCACCTCGGTTGGTGTGTGCTCGTCCTCATTTGGAGCCAGCGGTGTCCCCTCCTGGAAGGGGAGTGTCTCGAGGTAGGCGACGCAGCGTGAGTTGTCGTCAGTCAGGTTTGCGGGCTTGAGGTCGGGCGAGTAGACGAATCTGCCGGCGGGAGTAGATGTGATGACCAAGCCAGTAGCAGGACCTGACAGTGGCTCCTCGGTCGTGTTGAGCTCGGACTCGGATTCGATTGGTTCTGAACCGAAGTCGAACTCGCAGGAGGAGTCTGAGTTGTAGTCGTGGACGGTGCTAGAGTCCGAGGAGTACTTGGAGACGATCTCTTTGCCGGCCCGACGTGGAATGAGTGCATCCGCGTAGGCTGCAGTTGCATTGCGGAGGCCGTACGGGAAGAGCTCGTGGGGGAGGACCGGTCCACACGATGGTTCAGGAGCCAGCTGGCGTGGTTCGATCCAAGGTGACGTCGAGTTCGAGTTGGAGGTGGATCCAATCTCGAAGTCGGCGGCTTGGTTGTAGAGCGAAAATTCGTCGAATTTCTCAACGAGTTGACCCGTGACGACTTCGGGAAGCGTCACGAGCCCGGTCTTCGGGTCCGGGGTCATGGTGAGGTAGCGCTGGAACGACCCGGTGCCATCAGCAGTGCAGACCCAGGAGCCGAAGACGAAGGTGTCGCCGCGGTTGAAAGCGGCGGTTGGCCTGATGACGATTGGAGCCGTCGAGTTCTCCATGAGATCTTCGGCGAGATCCCCGACCTGGCGCGCCAGCTGTCGGTGTTTTAACCCAGCAACCTACCAAGGGGAGTACCTGAGGTAGACGTTTGTGGCCTCGCCGAGATCGAAAACTCGAAGGAGAGACACGTGGCACACAATTTAGACAGGTTCGGGCCGCGAGGTGCGTAATACCCTACGTCCTGTATGCTGCGTAGCTCTGGATTGATTGGATGTGTTTACAAAATGATACGAATGAGAGATAGGGGTCCCTGCCTCGCCTTATATAGTCCGGGAGGTAGGGTTACAAGTCGGTTTAGGAGGGAGAGTACTAGTCGTACACGGCTAGGAGTACTCCGCATGGATCTGGGCATGCTTAGCTTCCTAACCGAGTACCAGTCCTCCATATGCCTTGCGCCTCACGCCATCTGGTGCTGTGGAGCCCAAGTCGAGTAGACCTAGGGGGCCCACGCAGTAGTCGGTCCTAGTACCCACCTGAGTAGTGGGCCCAGGGATGTTCATACGACACCTGCTCCTCCTCCCGCGCAGATCTGCAGCGGCGCGGGCGGGTCGTGGCCATGGCCACCGCGAGGAGGGGAGAGAGGCAGGTCGCGGCAATGGCGGAGTGCGATAGGGGCAGAGAGAGTGCGAGAGGGGAAAGAGAGAGAGGGGGGTGGTTGGTTTGCAGCGCCCCCGGGGATGCGTGATGGGGGAGGCCGACTGCATTTTGCAGCTGGCGTTGCAGCACCTGCTGGAGTGTGAACAGTAGCTGTTCATTCTTCATTTTGAAGATGCAGCAGCTCTTGCACAATCTGCCGGAGACAGTCTGAGGTGGACTGGATGCACCTTGAGCTTGGTGTGAAAAAAATCACCAAAAGGTGAGGTTGACAGGATTTTGTATCACTATTTTCTCATGACATTTTAAATATATCAGCAAAGTTTTTTAAGGAAGATTACAACGATATGAAATAGCCACACAATGATACACACAAATGCATGTGTAGTTGATCCTAAGCTACATGGAAAGCATTAAACAGCTTACGGACGACCTCTCTGTCTATGGGCTGTATGAGCTGTCTGCACATCTGTCTGTATGCGCACAGGGGCGGATACACGCCTAGGGCTACTAGGGCCACGACCCTAGGTGTGGCCCAAAAAGCCCTTTATAGTATCTTCAATTTTCCTAAGCCAACTATGTTTTATCTGAATTGGCCATAGTCCTCAGCCCAAATTCGTTCGGCTCAGCAGCCAGCGCCATTTCTCTCCCACTCTTCAGTCCTCACATCCTTGGCCCAGGCGCATCTCTCCCTCGCTCTTTCCCTGCTCCGAGCCGCCCGCCAGCCCCGACCTCCCGAGCTCCCGCCCGGCCGCCACCTAACCCTAGCGCTGCCGCCGCACCAGCGCGCCCATGTCGCCGCCCGCCGGGTGCCCCACCGCACCTACTAGTCTGCTGCCCTACTGCGCTGCGCTCCTACACCACCGGCCGGCTAGCCCGCCGCACCAGCCCCACGGTCGCCAGAGCCCAATAGGAGAAGGGCCAAAAGAGCCTGAAGAGGCGAAGTCCGAAGACCTGAAGAGTGGAAGAGGTGCAGTAGAGCAGAGGACACAGGACACGATGAAGGAGTTTTGGTATTACTGTGTCATGTGGAAGAGTTTTGGTATTCTAGTTGCTTTGGCAAGTGGCCTAGGCGTCAAAATGATTTCTGTCCGCCACTGTAAGCGCAGTTCGAGATTATGCAGACGACCTTCTGTCTAAGCGTTGTACATACCCTAACATGGCGAATAGGGGGGTGGACGATATTTGATTTACCGTCCACCCCTCGGGCAGCTGCAGGCTGTCTAATTCACAACTGACGGCTAAGATGAGCCTAAAAATGCTTACTATTGACGCTTTTTCCGGTCGGACACATGAATGCGCTAGATCACGCGGTCGTCAGAAATCCACTCGCCGAACCACCCAGCACGGGCCGGTCTAACCGCCCTGGGGGCCTGGTCTAACGGCCTTGGACAGGAGGCACGTCGAAAACCTAGATTCGCTGCTCCGGGAGGGACCCCGTCGGGAACAGTGCGCCTAGGGTTGTTCTGAGATCAGCAGGCCACTCAGAACTCCCTCAACCGCCGTGGAGACGAAAGAGGAGAGCAATGGAGGTTGGAAAAGTTAGGGTTTGGAGAAAATAAGGTAAAATTGATAATGACAATTGGATGATCCCTCTCAATCGGCCACGACACTTTATATTTATAGGATGGGAGGACTTGCCCTGCAAACAACGCTTTACAACTTGGAATCAAGCCAAACTCCTAATTCTACCCGAAATTGGGGTAACCCGGTTAGACTGCCCCCGGGGGGCGGTTAGACCGCCTGGCGCCTATGTGCCAGACCGGCTACAGCGCACCCCGGTCAGACCGCCCTGGGGACCTGGTCTGACCGGCCTGCCTGGCCTGAATCGGCTTTTGCCAAATTTGAATGTCAACACATGCCCCCCTGTTTTTTAGTAAAGCTTGCGTGCTAAAAAATAATCCTAAGGACGACAAAACTGTTGTCAGCCATTTTTTATGCTAAGGGCGATTTTTATAGAAACCGGCCATGAATCTTCAAGCATATTGCCATACACTTGGATAGAATTTCTTCAAATATCTTCCATTGAGAGCTCTGGGCAGCTGCTGTCCTTGCAAAGATTCCACCATGTAAGAATTTCTGGAGTAAACTCTCACAATCTTGTATTGACCTTCCCAACTCGGAGACCATTTACCAAACTTGTTGCTTTTGGATCCTATAGGTAGAATAGTCTTCCAAACCAAATCTCCTACTTGAAAAGACTTAGCTTTTACCCTTTTGTTATATGCTCTAGCAACTCGCCTTTAGTCCTTCTCAATTGCTTCCAAAGCCTCCATTCGCTTGTCGGTCACTTCATCAATGTTATCCATCATCAAAGCATAATATGTATCAACATTAAGATCATTTTGCTTTGCAAGTCTATATGCGCCTAGATTTACCTCAACGGGCAAAATGGCCTCTTGACCATACACAAGCTCAAAAGGAGTAACTTTAGTAGCACCATGTCTAGAAATGCGATGAGCCCACAAAGCTTCAGATAATACTTCATGCCATCATTTAGGATTGTCTTCTATCTTCTTCTTAATTGGCTTAACTAAAGTTTTATTGCTAGACTCGGCTTGACCATTAGCTTGAGCATAATATGGAGATGAATTGAGCAACTTAATACCATAGGAGTTGACAAAATCACGCACCTCTTTAGCCACAAATGAAGTACCTTGATCCGTAGTTAAGGTCTGCGGAATACCAAACCTATGTAAGATATACTCCGTAATAAACCCAATCACCTCCTTGTGAGTCATGTTCTTGATAGGAATTGCTTCAGTCCACTTAGTAAAATAATCAGTAGCCACAATCACAAAGCAATGTCCTTTGGTCGACGGAGGATGTATCCTGCCAATGAAATCCAATCCCCAACCTCTGAAAGGCCAAGGCTTGATAACTGGATGCAACAACGCAGCAGGCACTAGCTGAACATCTCCGTGCTTTTGACATTCTTCACATCCTTTGTAGTACCTAAAACAATCGGCTATCATAGTAAGCCAATAAAAGCAAGCTCGCCTAAGAAGCCACTTCATCTTGGGAGCCGATTGATGAGTACCACAAACTCCTTCATGCACCTCCGCCATAGCCAATCTTGCTTGATCAGGACCTAAGCACTTTAAAAGCAAATCATCTGCCGTCCGACGATATAACTCATCATTATCCAGAATAAACTTAAGCGCCCACCGTCAGACTTTTCTGTCACTTATAATTTTAGGATCCTGCAAATATTTAATCAGAGGTGTTCTCCAATCTTCCACTTCATCCTCAACAATTTTTGAAGAAACAGTGGCCGAAGTAGGGTTGCCCCCCGAGGGGCGGTCTGACCGGCCCGATGGGGCGGTTTGACCGGGGTACCCGGTCTGACCGGTCGGAGGGGGCGGTTGAATCGGCTCCTCCAGAATGTAACTCTCAGCTTCACTAAACATCAGTTTTCGTTCCTGAAATTTTCTTTTCTGAGCACTATAACCAGATGCTTGCTGAGCCAGAGCATTAGCCTTCGGATTCTCCTCCCGTGGTACATGATATATTACAAATTCATCCATACAAGATATGATGTCTAAACATTTATCAAGATAAGCATTTAAACAACCATTTAGACATTGGCATACCTTAGATACTTGCTGTACCACCAGTAAAGAATCACCATAAGCTTCTACATGTTTCACTCACATGTCATGTAAAATTTGCAATCCAAACAAGAGAGCTTCATACTCAATTTGATTATTAGTACATTTATGATCCAACCGGCTAAGGGCTTCAAAAATAGCTCCACTAGGTGATATAATAATGATCCCAACACCACAACCACTTCTACAAGCCGATCCATCAAAATGCAATTTTCATGGAGTAAAAGTTACATAACCGACATCTAAATTTAGTTGCTTATCAATTCTATGTTGAACAATAAAGTCGGCTACTATTTGACCTCTCATTGATCCAATAGGTTCACAACGCAAATCATATTCAACAAGAGCATAAGCCCACTTGTCGACTCTACTACTTAGAATAGGTTTTTGCAACATGTATTTAATTATGTCGGTTTGGCATGCAACATAACAAGTACTAGACAATAGATAATGCCTTAACTTGGTACAAGCATAATATAAAGATAATCAAAGCTTTTCAATAAAGGTGTATCTCGTTTCGGCGTCTAGTAATCTTCTACTCTCATAAGCAACAACATACTCCTTGCCATCGGTCTCTTGAGTCAAAATAGCCCCAATCACACTTGGTTCCACTGCAACATAAAGTCGGAATGGAACACCACTCCTAGGTGCTTGAAGAACAGGCGGCGAAGTCAAGTAGCTCTTAATCTTATCAAAAGCCTCTTGTTGTTTTGCCCCCCAAGTGAATTCAGCTCCACTTTTCAACCGAAGTAAAGGAGTAAAAGCATCAACTTTCCCGGACAAGTTACAAAAGAATCACCTCAAGTAATTAACTTTGCCCAAGAATCTCTGCAACTCTTTTTTACAAGTAGGAGCTTGAACCTTTCTAATCGACTCAATCTTTTTAGGATCAATCTCCACACCTTTCTCATGCACAATGAAACCCAAAAACTTGCCAGTCGACACTCCAAAGGCACATTTGAGTGGATTCATCTTTAAACCATACCGACGCATTTTTTCAAATGCAAGTCTTAAATCGGCTCAATGAGAATCTAAACCAGCCGATTTAACAACAATATCATCGATATAGACTTCTACGATAATACCAAGCAAGTCATGAAAAATCAAGTTCATAGCCCTTTGATAAGTAGCACCAGCATTTTTCAAACCAAAAGTCATGACTATCCACTCAAACAAGCCTACAAATCCTGGACATATGAAAGCCGTTTTGGAGATATCCTCTTCGGCCATAAAGATTTGATTGTAACCAGCATTACCATCAAGAAAGCTAAGCACTCTATGTCCAGATGCAGAATTAATAAGAAAATCGGCTATAGGCATAGGATATTCATCTTTAGGAGTAGCTTTATTAAGATCTCTAAAGTCAATGCAAACACGAAGTTTCTTTGTTCCTTTTTTCTCAACAGGCACAATATTAGAGATCCAATCAGCATATCGACAAGGCCTAATAAACTTAGCATCAAGCAACCAATTGATTTCTTCTTTCACTCAGTCATAAATATCAGGATTAAAATTCCTACGAGGCTGTTTATAAGGCTTAAAATCAGGTTTAATATGCAAATGATGTTCTACAAAATCACGACTTAAACCAGGCATCTCATTATAATTCCAAGCAAAGCAGTCGACATACTCCTTTAACAACTCTATTAATTCAAGCTTAAATGTAGGATCAAGATTCTTGTTTACAAATGTCGGCCTAGGTACAGTGCCATCACCAATATCTGCCTCCTCAAGAGGATCAGCCGACGTAAACCCTTGTCCTAACTTGCCCGAATCATCAAGATCCTCAATAGCTTCACACGTATCGGTCTTATGCGCCCGATAGTGCTCAATCCTCTACTGCAACCACTCTTTTGTTGAACTCATTGAGTTACACAAAGTGATTTAGCCGATTATCAAACGGCTTTATGACAGCAAGGATGAAGCCATCATTGGAACAGCTTACAAACTCGTAATTAGACAAATCTAAGCCAGATAGACATTTTACATCATCATGCACACCTATAGAATGACTATCAGCTATAGCTACACAAGCAGAATTATCACCATGCACTACTTCTACCTCATCATCTACCCATTGTATTAAAATTTGGTGCAAGGTAGAAGGAACGCATTTATTCACATGAATCCAATAACGACCAAGGATAAGACTGAAGTTACCTTGTATCTCAGCGATGAAGAAAGCTGTGGCGAGCATCTTGCTTCCAACAGTGAGCTCCATGGAGATCACGCCTTTAGCTCCTATCGGCTCGCCTCCTCCAACTCCGCTGACGGTCATGTTGGTCTTGATCAGCTCCTCATCTGAACCTCCAAGCTTCTTGAATAGAGAGTACGGCATCAAGTTGACAATCGCACCTCCATCCACCAGCATCCGAGAGATAGGCTTCCCATTGATGTGACCCTTCATGTACAAAGCCTTCAGATGATTATCAGTGTCTTTGGGCTTCTGGAATATAGCATCTTTAGGCCCGAAGTCAAGATGAGCGAAGTCCTCCTCCGTAGGCACCGAACCATCAACAAACAAATGAACCACATTAACTTCAAGGTTCACCCGCTCTGGAGAAGAACTGTAATCCACAAGCTCCTCGTCGTCCTCTGGAATAGGGACCGATGACACCTTGTCATCACAAGTCATGGAGACTGAAGAGGCGAAGTCGGGTGGTATTTCTGGAGAACCCAGTCTGACCGCCTGGTCAGCCGGTCTAACCGCCTCAGGCGGTTGAACCGCACCCTCTGGCGGTTTGACCGCCTCTATCTGGGGCGCCGTCTTGACTCTCCACTCCTTCCCTTGTGGCACTATGGGCCTATATCTGTTGAAGTCCTCGTCCCTCTGCTTCTCCAGTTCCTTCTCCCTCTTCTCACGTAGCCTCAGTCGTTGAAGCTTCTGCCTTTGAGTATGAGTCAGACCGGGAGGACACCACCTTGGCAAGAAGTACTCCGGACGAGACTTGCTACCGCTGGCCTCATGATCATTTGCAGCGACAAATTCCTTTTGAGTAGGTGTCACAACCTGATTGTTTAGCACAACCGGCCCTTTGCCACTTTTCTCAATAGGAACGTCCATCGTCCCAATCTGAATGATATCAAGACCTGTAGTCCTCTCTGGGTCAATGTCCATCTTCTGAACCTCCTCCTCTCTGATCTTGGGCTTATACACCTTTTTTGGAGGGAGTTGCACTTTCCTAGGCAGGGCGGTCTGACCGCCTGTAGGGGGCGGTCTAACCGGGTCAGCCTGATGACCCTGCCCGGTTTGTCGTGGAGTCCAGTGATCTTGTGTATGCCTTGATATTCGATCCAGCACTGATCTCCTTGGTCCTCCCCATCCAGGATGGAAGGATTGCTGATATGGCACCCACATTACCCCATTGTCATCGTAGATCAGACGATGCGGATTTGAACTTGAAGGAGCCCAATCTGGAGTAAAGTGTTGCCTCTGAGATGATTCACCTCTGAACCTAATAGCTGCTCTGGGAGGCGACGATGGCCTCTCTTGACGTGGAGGTGATCTCATCCTTTTTACCAGCCGATCGCTTGTAACGGCCTTTTGTTTGGAGTACTTGTCAAATAGCATATCAAATGTGACCTTTGGCTTTGGAATACTTCCCTGATTCTTTGCCACGTTGAGCTTCCAGTTTCCAATCTCTGGCCGCTTCGGAATAAGCATCTTTGGGCGGCCATGTGCAGGGGCGGTCTGACCGCCCTGTACCCCCGGTCTAACCGCCCTGTCCAGAACAGGCTCGGTTGTTTGCTGACCAGACGGTGTGGACGATCCCTGCCCCCCATGTCCAGAAGCTTTGATAGTGATCTTGAAAGTCTCTCTGCCATCAGGGGTCTTTTCATACACCTCTTCTCTTGTCAATTCCTTTCCCCTCAAATCGGGCTTAGCTTCCCCGACCACCACATTCTTGCCTTTGGTAGCTTCAGCTTGATGCGGCTGAACCAAAACCTTGGGCTGCTGCAACTCCATGGTATTGACAAGAAAAGGTTGCTTATCCACTTTCATCTCATGAAGCATCAAACGACCTTCGTTAATGGCCGATTGAATCTGACGATGAAACACATTGCAATCGTTAGTGGCATGAGAATAAGAATTATGAAACTTACAATATGCATGTCGTTTAATTTCATCAAGTGGAGGCATAGTATGAGAAATTTTAATGTTTCCAAGCTTAAGTAATTCATCAAAGATATGATCGCATTTAGAAACATCAAAAGTAAATTTTAGTTCTTCTTGCCGACCTTTAGTAGCCGGCTTAAGAGATGCACAAGAACTAGCATTAGACTTTGAAGGCCATACAAACTCAGCAACATACACCTCATTCTCGTCGTCTGAACTATTGTAATCATATTCAATCATATGCACATTAGACCGACGAGGTTTAGAGTGTTTTTTCCTTATTTAGTTTTAATTCTTGTGCCATACCTCTAACAAGCACATTAGCAAGTGTATGAAATTCTACACCTTCTAATCTATCTCTAATAGAAGGTCTTAATCCTCTAGCAGCTAGATTAGCAAGGTCAGAATCAGTAAGAGACAAATTAAAGCAACGGTTTTTAACTTCTTTAAAGCGCTTAAGGTAATCAGAAACCAATTCCTCTTTACTTTGCCTAATCGATGTTAAATCTGTCAATTTTAATTGGTAACTCCCACTAAAGAAGTGGTCATGAAACTTTTGTTCTAATTGATCCCAAGAATCAATAGAGTTGGGAGCTAACGAAGAGAACCAAGCAAAAGCGGTACCAGTTAAAGACAATGAAAATAAGCGAACTTTTAAAGAATTAAAAGTACCAGCTTCACCTAGTTGAGCAGTATATTGGCTAATATGTTCCCAGGTTGTACGGTTATCATCACCACTAAATTTAACAAAGTCGGGCATACGCCAACCAGGGGGAAAAGCCACATAATCAAAATCAGCCCTGTATGGTTTATGATACAACCTAGTATTACCCATATCAACGCCGAGTTTGTTTTTCATCATGTTAGCTATTTCTTCCTTAAATTGAGCCAATTCATTCCTAGCAGCTAACTGAGATTGCATTGCAGCTGTTCTTAAGTTACTCACATGGGGTTGATTAGGATTTTGCATACGATGCAAGTCGGTAAACACATCATTAGGCACACCATAAGATGGAGCAACGTTAGGAATAGGTGGCGATGTGTGAGCTATTGTGCTATACATTGGTGGAACAGTACCATAAGTATTATTTTAACTCTGAACCAATGTACTAGGCACAACCGACAAAGGCAACGGCTGATCCGGGACCATAACCATCTGGCCAGACAGGATGGTTGAACCGGCCTGGGGGGCGCTTTAACCGGGGTCGGCTTGGGTGACGGTGATTGTCTCGGATAAAACCCCGTCGGCATACCATACACAGGAGCTTCAGGTGAAGTTTCTAGTGCTGACGACGCAGTTGGATGTAGAACCCCTTGTGAATCTACTTGAGGGATGTCGTCATCAGATATATTAATAACATGTTTACCCTCTATTTTTTAAAGGCGAGTAACAACACTAGCAACCAAACTACTATGATCGTTAAAAGCACGTTCAAATCTATCAGTAATAGCAGGTAATTGCGTAACTAGATCAGCAGGAGATGTTTGACTTACAGTGGGTATTACCTCAACCTTGTCTTTGTTCAGCTTGATCGCCGGCAACTCGAAATCTTGAGTGAATGTCACCTTGCCTGAACGATCCTTCTTGGCGCCAGAAAGAAACTACTGCTTGATGTACTCTTGAAGCTCCGTGTACTTCCTCTGGTCTTCCTTGCTGAGTTCCTCGATATTCACCATGATCACCTTGTTCTTGTCAAGATCGCAATGTGATCCCTTGCAAAGATCGAAAGATCGGTTGTGAAAACCAGATCTTTCCCCAGCGGAGTCGTCAAAAGTGTGTTGACGCTTTTTTCGGTCAAACACATGAATGCGCTAGATCACACGGTCATCAGAAATCCACTCGCCGAACCACCCAGCACGGGCCGGTCTAACCGCCCTGGGGGGCCGGTCTAACCGTCTTGGACAGGAGGCACGTCGAAAACCTAGATTCGCTGCTCCGGGAGGGACCCCATCGGGAACAGTGCGCCTAGGGTTGTTCTGAGGTCGGCAGGCCACTCAGAACTCCCTCAACCATCGTGGAGACGAAGGAGGAGAGCAATGGAGGTTGAAAAAGTTAAGGTTTGGAGAAAATAAGGTAAAATTGATAATGAGGATTGGATGATCCCTCTCAATCGGCCACGACCCTTTATATTTATAGGGTGCGAGGACTTGCCCTGCAAACAACGCTTTACAACTCGGAATCAAGCCAAACTCCTAATTCTACCCGAAATCGGGGTAACCCGGTTAGACCGCCTGGCACCTATGTGCCAGACCGGCTACAGCGCACCCCGGTCAGACCGCCCTGGGGACCCGGTCTGACCGGCCTGCCTGGCCTGAATCGGCTTTTGCCAAATTGGAGTGTCAACACTTACTCTACCGAAGCTAACAGATTTCCTCTCTCGTCAAGGCGTCATCCCGCGGTGCTGACTCGTGAGCCATTCGGCGTCTGGGGAGCTCCGGTATTGGTTTCGATCCGACCGAGAATCTCGATTGCTTCTGCTCCCATGGAGAATTGGATGCGCTCTGCTCTATTCTTGCATCTGCAAACGCTTCGAAACTCATTTCAGTTTTGCTGCCATGGAGAGCTGCAGCCGGAGATGAAGGTCCATTTCCTTCCCGTTGAACCAAAATATACGACAGGAAAAATGTATTGAACCAACTAATAGGACATCAATTAGACTAGCGTGTCATGGAAATACATTCACAATGACTAGTATACTGGCTTCATTCTATTAGAAAATTGCCAGTGGAAAGTGGCCAAGACTTTTCTAGGTTCCTTGTCGATGCGTGTCCATTGTGCACTGCTGCTTTCACACCTCCACTCTAACTTTCCCTGTCATTGTTCTTTATCACACGAACTACCTCCATTTTCACGTGACTTGACGCACCTCTCTGTCTTTTTTTTTTCCACATAATGCACGTTGGCCAAACTTCTTGACTAAATGATTTCCCATGGAGAGATCAAGTCCAAAGAACCCTTTCACTATGTATAAGTTGTCTAAACATTCTCCATCTTGCCTAGCAGTAATTTTACCCTCTCGACACAGCAGCACCTCCATGCTACTCAATCAAAGGTAGGTTCTTGCAACTGCTAAGCTAAAACTTGCTTGTTATCCAATGTTCATATATCTAATCTCTCATTTATATTGTTATATTTCCTCAACAGGGAAGGAATACTACATATGCTTGAATCCTAATGGCAGATATTGTTACTTCTGCAGTTGTTCAGGAGACAGTTAGCCAAATCCTGTCTGGTTTGGTTCAAAAATATGAGAAAGAGGAATCAGATGAGAGCAGAAACTTGGAGAGGCTAGAGATGGCACACATTAGGCTGGAGGCTGCTCTTGATACATCAGAAAAGTGGAATATTACTGATGGTTCCTTGTTGCGCTGGCGCAGGAAGCTGAAGCGTGCTGCTCAAGAGTGTGATGACACATTGCACAAATGCAAGCATAGAATCCTAGAAAATGAACAGCTAGAACAGGAGGTGAGGAATTCCACCCTTCCTCACCGCATTGTGCATGCTACCAAGTCATTTGCTCTCTCCATGTTTAACCGTGACAACAGAAAATTGAGCAGATCCATTGTTAGAAGATTTGAGTGGTTTGCAGATGGTGCTACTGAATTTCTGAGATTCGTAGAGCTAGGTGGCACACCGCACCATCACGTGACCTCCCACTCCATTGCCAAGCACCTATTTTCAGGCAAGAAACTACTGCACCATAAAATTGTTCGCGGAAAGGAGCATTCATCTTTTCTACTATGGTTGGAGCCCTTCAGGAGTTCAGAGCACGGAATAGAGGTTAGTCTGATATTTATCCACAAAGATAGTAAAGCACCAGAGGGCAACTTCTTCTTTGGTATAATACTACAACTTTCAGAGAGTACGGACATAGTTGGGATCACAATTAAGTGCTTGCAGTTGATTCCACTTCATTTCAAGTCTACAGTTGAAATTATTAGGAAAGAATTTACCCAACTACCTATTCAATCATTCTCATGGGTTCCATTTGTTTATTCATGTGATAAAGAACATTGGGACAACCTTTACATCCTTGCATCTCAATGGTTTCGCTCAGATCCACTGTGTTGCAAGCAGCATGATCGGCATGAGTTTCAAAGTATTAGCAGCCAAGACATGGCAGGATTATCATATGTTTCTCTAGAACCAGTTATTGAAGTGAATTTGCAGTGCCATGTTTCACTGTCAATGTACAACAAACAGAAGACCCCTCTGTCTGAAAACAGTATTTTTCTTCAAGATTCACCATTTTTGAAAGCTGGAATTGTCTTTGCGCCCCATGGATCTTCAGAAGACATGCTGCATGTGAACAAAACGTCTTCAGTGGCAGTGATAGTTGGCAAGGAGCAAATTTGCCAGCATACAGACATTCCCTTGAAGAAGGTGGAGGAGATCATGCTGCCAAAGGCAATAGATTACTTCGGCCAGAATTCTGATGCGACGGTCTACCAAATGATTTGGAGGTCTAAACATGGTTCTGCGCTCCTTCAGGTTGAAAAGGCAACCATGAGAACACGTAGGACTTTTGCAAGAGCTAGAAAAACTAAGCCATTGCAAGAACAAGGTCAGGGAACTAGGAGTAGGGCACATACGGTCGTTCATTTGCTCAACTTATGGTGGGCATATGCGCCAGTCCGGCTGCGAAGTTTGGTCATGGACTGGGTGCAGAAAGAAAAGGAAGGGAACTTCTTAGGGGGACCTCAAAAATTCTAAATCATGTAACTTGGATCAATTAGGCAAACAGGGGCAACAGAACGAACATAATTGGGATGCTCTAGGTGTTACAGTATAATTGGTAGTTTAGATATTCCTATCTCAGACTACCATATGTATCTGGGTGTCTTCCACCACAAGCCTTGTACTCTCTTATATACCGGCCGAGGTCTCAATGCAATACATCCATTCAGTTACACCAATCTCACATTTCTACATGGTATCACGAGTTTAGGTTTCCGATCCAGACTCCACCTTCCGCTGTCCCTCGTCGTGCCCCTATCCTCCACGCGCCGCCAGCCGTCAGCGCCTCCAGGGCGTCTCCCCGACGGCCTCCTAGCGCGCCCCCGAGGAGGTTGCCCATGACCTCCACCGGGGGCAGCGCCCTCCGTCGCGGCGGATTCCATTAATCCGCCGCCATCTTCGCGTCTAGCGGCAGTAGATCGTAGCGTACCTCGTCATCCGCCATCGCCATGGAAACCGTACTTGACGACCTCGACCAGCGCTGCCGTGGTGGCAGTCGCGGTCTCCCGGCAGCTCTCGTGACCAGCCTGTGCTGCCGTGGTGGCAGCAGGGGCTCCGTGTGGCGCCTTCAACTCGTCGGCAGCGGATTCCGTGCGCACCTTCGCTTCTACCCGTCGTCTTCACGCCAGGCTTCCCGTCTGGATCCCGCATTGGCTGCCCCATCCACCCGGCGGCATCCTTCGCAGCGCTCGAGCGGCTTCGTCCCGCGCGTCTCGCACGGGTTCCCGCCGCGCTGGCCGCCCGGGCGGTTTCCTCCGCATCTCGATGGGATCCGCCACTGGCAGCCAGGACGTGCGCTGCCACGCTCCAGATCCACCGCTGGCCCCGGCGGGGTCCTCCGCCGCCGGTTGCCTGCCTCCACCGGGAGGGACCTGCGCCAATCCCCATCTACGTTCGCTGGCCATCTCTCTCTCCTCTGTTTCTTCTATCTTAGATGCGGTTTCCTGCCCTGCGTTGACCGTGGGATCCGAAGGAGAAGAAAAGAGATAGAGATTGAGGAGCCTGTGCTACGCGTACCCAAGGTCTACGTGAAGATCTACTGTTGGTTTTTTTATTTTCTCAGAATTTTGCTCGATCACTGATTGAGATTGAGTCGCCCACCGCCCGTCGACTGCATGCCTCTTCTTCGACATTATCACCGGTTGTTCTTCATCAACACCCGTGTCACCCGGACTGGCGTGCGGTGCGTGTGGGCCCCTCCCGCAGCGCTGCCAGGCACCTCTGCAACACGGTCTCCATGCTGGTCGTCCCCGACTTCTCCGCCATGACTCTGATCCGCGCGGCTTCGTCGTCCGTCGTCTCGTACGTGCATCCACGGCCTGATCAGCCGATTAGCGTGCGGTCACGACACGTACGGTTCCGGGACGGGTGTCTTCAGTACGCGTGCACCTCCTCCGACATGAGGGTTGCAGCTGCATCGCCTCCTCAGGTAGTAGCGCAGCACTCCCTGGTCCTCCGCCACTTCATCTTCATCGTCGTCGACTAGGTCATCGACATCGTCTACGACTACGTCATTGTGCGCCTTGCGCGCATGGTCTTCATCAAGCTGTTCGAGTTCTTCGTCGTCTTCTTCGAGCTCCGCCGCCACGTGATCTGGATCATCAGGCTTTCTGCCAGATCATCCGGGTTCACCTCTTCGCTTCGTCCAGCTCCACCTCGTTTCTAGTGTCGTCGTCTCGTTCTACCCCTTCGTCTACTCCGACAACAGCTGGCTGTATCGGCATCTTCTACCCCGCTATTGTATGCCTGCGAGTGTCATGGAGGCCTTCTCTGCTGGTCCCTTAGACGACAGCGCCTGGTGCTGCACCCTCCCTCGCACGTCCGATATTGGCAACACCAGTGCGTGCCATCATCCTCGAGGCGTTTCCGAGCCTGGCAAACTCGGGAACGTATCGCCCATCGGCTCCTGACTTCATCGACTTCGGCATCGACCCCCTTTTCGACCGCCTCGACGCGTCACCATCTTCATCCATGGTGGCTTCCCCTTCGCGCCATCATCCTCACGATGCCTCCTTGAGTGTTCGCGGCTTCCTGTGCGGCTCCTTACCCTCGACAACATCAACAGCTCCACGTCGACCACGGCTACCCTACGCACAGCGTCATCGACCACGGCTATTCACCCTCTAGTTCGGCTTCATCGACATCGACACAAAGGGCTACCATCCACATGAGTTACTCGCCGGTTTTCTCTCCAGTTGCAGCGCCTGCACCGCACCGATGTTCCAACTGCAGGGGGATGTCAGTCCATCGGCTTTTTCCTTCGGCTTCTTCTCCATTCTCACCGTCTGCATTGCTCCCGCTATGACTGCGGGGGGATGTTAGAGTATAATTGGTTGTTTAGATATTCCTATCTTAGAATGCCATATGTATCCGGGTGTCTTCCACCACAAGCCATGTACTCTCTTATATATCGGCCGAGGCCTCAATGCAATACATCCATCCAGTTACACCAATCCTACATTTCTACACTAGGGAGCATGTCAAATATTTGAGGTACTGTAAGTAGCTGAGGACAAAAATAGTCAAAACGTCTAATCTCAGAGCAAGAATATGGGTGAAACCCTTGTATATAGGGGGAAGTAGGCTTAAAGATACATCATCATGAGGATTTTTAATGTGTGTTTCATATGGTGGTGTTCTATTTCTCAATGTTGGGTATTATGTGGTTTTGCTTTTATAGTAAAATGGAACAATAAAACAAATGTACATGGTTTTGTTTAAACGAAATAGCATTTATATTGCATTTACTTATTATCGACGCTGGGGCATGAGATCAAGATTCATTTATCAGATTGCACCCTGAGATATATTCACTGGTAGAGAGCGAGGCTTTGGTACGGGCCTTTAGTCCCAGTTCAACTTTATAGCAGGGACCAAAGGCCTTTCGTTGATGTGGCCCGAAATGGGTGCTGTAGCCAGCCCCCCTTTAGTCCCGGTTGGTATTACCAACCGTGACAAAGGGGGGGCTCCCAATGGCTCTATCCGGCAATAATTGCCTTTGGTCTTTAGTCTCGAGTGGTGTTACGAACCGAGACAAAAGGGTATCGGGACTAATGCTTTAGTGTCGGGTGGTGTTACGAACCGAGACAAAAGGGGTACCCTTTAGTCTCGGGCCGTAAAACCACCCGTGACTAAAGACCGGCCTCCATATATACACCGTACCTCCTTCTTCCTCCTGCCACCCGAGCCATTGTTCACCGTACTCAACCCGCGAGCTCAAGCTCTCCTATCCATGGAGACTCAAGCCTAGGGTGTTGCTGCGATTTTTTTCTTCATTAATTTGTGAAGATTTCTCTCCTCCAAAGTGTTGTCAAGGTTGGAATCTTCATCCTCCCTTCATTTGTTGTGATTAAATTTTGTTTTATGGTTTAGAGATGGAGAAAATAGAAATGTTAATCTGTAGCTAGGTAGGAGGAGCTTAGAGAGATGAGATTTTTTATATATACATGAAAATGTAGTTAGGATGGTACTTGCATTGTTACTTCTTTCATTAAATTTTTATTAAGCATTCTCTTCTTTTCTTGTTTTTCATAAGATTGAATTTTTCTTGTACATATAGTTTATAAAATATATGCTCATAAAGGAAATAATAGACATACAGAAAATGTACTAGGTATTCCCAATCGTTTAGAAATGATTTTATTTCTAGGTAGCTATAGGAGGAAATAGAAGATTACATTCTTTTGTTAAGTGTGTTTTTTATTTTTATATAGAATAAATGTAAGCATTCTCTTATTTTCTTGTTTTTCATAAAATTGAATTTTACTTGTACATATAGTTTATAAAATATATGCTCATAAAGAAAATAATAGACATACAGAAAACGTACTAGGTATTTCCATTCTTTCATTGTTTAGAAATGATTTTATTTCTAGGTAGCTATAGGATGAAATAGAAGATAAAATTCTTTTGTTAAGTAAGTTTTTTATTTTTATATAGAATAAATGTAAGCATTCTCTTATTTTTCTAGTTTTTGATACACAGCCCCACGTCCTAATTAGCTGCAGTCAAACTTCTCTGGCTAGGTGGGGACTGCAGCTCAGAGAAGTTGGACTGTAGCTAGATAGGAGGTGTAGGGCATGGTGATGTAGTACTGTAAGTGGGAGAGCCAGGTGTATATGACGGTGAGGTGAGACTGTTGTAGTTCCAGGAGCATCTGGGTCATCTGAGTCGCTGGTTCATAAAGGTTATGTACAGTAATAATAGTGTTGAATTCTATCCCCTATTGTTTTTCTATTTATGCATATATTGAATCCAATCTATATATGTAAACTAATCCTATTTATTGTGAATAATGTGTGTTATTTTGATTTGGATATAGTTTGAGCTAGCAATGTCGTCGTCAAGTGGCATTGGTAATGGCGCCTGTGGCCGTGGCATAGTCCGTCGCTGTGGCGGGCGTGGTGGCCGTGGCCTTGGCCGTGGAGGTCTTGGTGGCCGTGGAGGTGTTTGAGAGGACCCGTTGCCTCGACGTACAGGATTGCACTTTCACCGCGAGATTACCTTACAAATGGGTGATCCGGGACGTGTAGCTAACGTGGTAATATAAGAATTGAAATTAATTTGCTTTACATAGAACTTTATTCATTTCACAAGGAAAATCTATAATTTTAGTTACATATATAATTATTGTAGGTTATCAACAATATTAGATGGCTCAGAGACATTATCGATAATATGAGGGGTACTCCTCCTATAGTGCAAACTGAGCATATTGATGAGAACATCGCAAGAGTGTATATCTCTTTCACCGTACCTGCTCGATATGTAGACTACGGTCAGTTGCCAGTAGGCGCGCCACACCTGATGGTTTCCATTGCAACAGTTGGCTCAACATCACCTATTCGGTTAACCCGAGAGAGGACTGCCATGGAGAATTGTCTACAACAGCTCCAAAATAATGTTGGGTGCTTCGTGCTAGATCTTTCCTATTTTAAATTAAGGCAACTCGAGGCGGGTGAAGGCAATGTGGTTCATACTACAGACAGGCTTTGTAGGGCTCATCGAGTTTTGGTATAATACACACACACACACACACACACACACATATATATATATATGACGAGTTTTTTCTACTCCCATACTTGTATCTCACAAACTATAGGGGACCAATTCAACTTCGTAGCTGAACCAATTGCAACTTGATCGACCAATTGCAACTTGACGCGAACTAATTGCAACTAGACCCAACCGAGTTGCAACTAGGCGTGAACTAATTGCAATTACGCACGAACCAATTGCAACCAAGAGACTAACCGATTGCAACTGTGACACTACACTAATTGCAACTCAACGAAACTAATTACAACGAATCTGGCTCCGTTGCAACTGGATACGAACCAATGGCAACTAGACTCCTAGTTGCAACATGATGTGAGCAAATTGCAACCAGAATGAGCCCAGTTGCAACTGGACAAGAACTAGTTGCAACAAGGGTGGGTGCATTCTCTATACAGAATGCACCCAGGTGCACTATAGCAAAACAGTATATATATATATATATAAGATTTTTTATTCATTCTTAATTAATTTGTTTCTGGTACATATAAATTTTGAACTTTCATAAGGTTATTATATCTCATCATCATCTGATTGTGTGTAGGATCGCACTGGTTCTACCTATACTTCAATTAGCTTCCGTGCGATTCTTAATCAAGTCGTGGAAATAGTTGGGGTGGATTACTATGGTGGGGAGCCATTTTTCACCAACAATTGGAAGAGTCAAGCAATTCTAACTTTATACAAGCCAGCAGAACCCGAGGCTCCATTGTTTGATGTTTGCAGTGTTGTTTCCTCCGGAAGCGGAGGAGAGTGCACTAGTACGCGCTCTAGCTTATTTTGAGGGAGTTATAGGCTGGAGGATTGCAGACATTAACCATATTTCATATCTACAAGCGCGTGCTGCTCAGTAACATTATGCATGCATGGATCAGGCTTTGTACCGTACCCTATTATATGAATTTGTATTAATTAGCTAGCTATGTGAACCTTTATGAACTTAATATTAATTATTATTAATTAGCTAGTTTATTATGAATTCATGTATTGTCTTCAACATGTTTATTATTTTGAGTTGGTTTGGTACTATTTTCAATTTAACTGAATTTGTGCTTAGAGGGATTGTGATGAATACCATGCATTCAAACATATATTGCACTACCTCCAGTACCGATAGGAGCAAGCTGCCCAAGCATAGTATTTTCGGTGACACCTCTCAGGAGGTCAGCTCCAGCATATATATACTAGCTCTTAGACACATTTTCCAGAGAGTGAGAGAGAGAATGTCGACATCTTGCTTGAACAGCTTGCTCCGTCGGTACTGGAGGTTACATGTGCTATATATGTCAGCTTCTAGCATTTAAACCAGTACTTGAAACACATATCTATGAACTCACGTATTGTATTCAAATCATCAACATGTTCAGTAAGCATGCATGTTTATCATTTTAAGTTGGTTTGGTACTATTTTCTATGTGTTTGAAGCAGAGGTTCAAAAGCTAGAAGCTGACCAGTTTCAGCTTGGATGATGATATATTCCGTTATGAACTCGATGATGAGAACTGGAGGACACTTTGTGCGGGGGACGTGGAGACCCCCTTCCTAAGTGGAGAAGCTCCTTAGTGGAGGCGGCATCAAGGTGACCAAGGGAGCTTGGCGACTGCCTAAGTGGTCAGCCTTTATGGCGAGTCAAGTGGTGCTTTTGGGAGAGACTTGGTGACCGGGAAGCAATACTCTTGTGTGAGTGCTTCAACAACGTGGACTAGGAGTGGTTTAGTGCCTACCGATACCACGGGATAAATCGCATGTCAAGAGTTTGCTTCCTCTCATCCCTTTTTATGTTTCCGCACTACTCTCTTGCAATCTTTGCTTGTCTTTACTTTCCTAGAGTAGTATCGTGCTAGGATTGGCTATAGGTTGCAAAACTTGTTTTGGGATTAGAGTTTCACATTAGATCAATCTTAGATTGCACGTCTAGATAGATTCGATCTAGTTTACTTTATGCAATGTAGTGAAGCCATAGAATTAAGGTTTTGCCTAATTCACCCCCTCCCCCTCTTAGACTACGAGCATCCAATTCCTTACACTTATTGCATAAAGTTGCAAGTTCTGATTCAATAATCAAGATGTTGTCGAAAACCATTTTATGTTTCTGAAAGCTTTAAACCGACAGAGTAACATCTGAAATACAGCCGGAGTACATGCAGCTTAATTTGCGCTTGAACTAAACTCAGGTGGTCCTCGCGGCTCTCTGAATTGCTGGTGGTTGCAGCGCATCACCGCCGCGGGACGGCGCTATTGCCAGATCTCCGGCAAAGCTCCCCGTCGCCGGCGCCGCCGTCCACTGGATGCCGACGACGCACTGCTCACTTCTTGGCTGAGTGCAGAAAATGGAGTGTGAGCTGTGTTGGGCTTGGGCCTTACTCATCTCCGTCCTACCGCGGGGCCCGGCCCAACACCACACTGCTTACTTCTTAGCTGGTGTTGACGGCGATGAGCCGGTGAGGCCCCCTGTTCAGCGGAGGAGAGGGAAGGGGGGACGCGGCGGCGGATGACTAGAGGCCGGAGAAGATGGAGGCCTTGGCGCCGCCGCCTATTCCGGCGACTCGCAGAGTCGCAGGTGGAGTCGAGGTACGCTCGATTTACTTCCTCCACCCATGGCACTCCCTAATCGTTGCGAGAGGAGACTCGGATTAGAGCAGAGTAGTTTCAGTCGGTCGATGATGCGATTACAGCAGGAGATACGCGAATCGATTTCGTCTAGGACTTCATCTGGAAGCAATTTTTTCTTTGGAACGAAATCATATAAACCATTGCGTTCGAATACAAAGGCTTTTCTCAGCTCGAGAAATTTCCGTTGGTCAAACATTTTTTCCATTGTAGAGACCAACTGCTTTGCACCCATCACCATCAGACCCTTCCATATTGGACTGATTCCACAAGAAATTGCCACTGACAAGTGGCCAAAGACTTTTTGCTCCATAGTGCTAGGTGGTTATTAGACCTTATCATTTCTTATAGTATCACTTTAATTCAAAAGTTCCAAAATTATTCTATCGGAATTATTTTTTCACTCCCCATTGGAGAAAGTGCAAAATTTGTGAAATTTCGCCGAAATTTGAACCTCTCAGCTCACTGCCTGCGATGCTCGATCTTGGTCTTTCTTCCAACTTTTTCTCGAATACGCGCGCAGCGTATCATTGTATTAAGTAGAAGAAATTGTTACAACGTTCGGTTACAACCCAAATGGAACGGACTCCACATGGACACAAGCCGGCAAACCAGCTGAATACAACCCGAAAGATAAACTCCAACCTGACCTACTCACATTGCACACAACCTAATCGATTGGCTCTAAGCGTAGCCCTCAGTCGACGCTCCATCCCACGAAAGGAGAGCTCCTACTCTTACCCTTCAACATCGGGAATATATCCTGTATTGCGTCCATGTAGTGCGACGGAGGTGCTTCGTGAAAGAGTTTCTCCACCGCTTGCTCAGCCGAAGCCGCCAAAGGTAGAGGCGCACCAACCTCACCGAGACGATGCTTCAGGAGCACCGCACCTCGTTGTGCCGGCTTGACAGCTGAGAGAGGGTCCAAGGCTTGACTATGGCTTCGCCTGAGACCATATGCCTCAGACGAAGGCAGCTGGGGAGGCGCGTCGACGAGGACGGGGTCGACCCGGCGGCGTCGAGGCGGCTTATCCAGAAGCGGCGGCGTAATATCCTTCGTAACTTTGCTGATGAAGTCCTCCAAGGTCACCGGAGCCACCACCTGCAGTGCTACAGCGGGGCGGGGCGGAGTGAATCCCGGAGGTGAGTCGTCATCATCCGCCGCCGAGACTGCATCTGGCAGCAAGCGAACACCTGTCGCGGAAGTGGAGTCCACCGCCGGGGTCGCCTGGCCCCCCGTCACTGCGGTTGTAGCCTCCAGCTCGAGCAAATCCTCCTGGCGCTCCTGGCCCACAGTATCGTCGAGGCACAAGGCGTTGTTGATGGGGTAGACGGGTAGTGGGCTGCGAGGGCAATCATCCGTCGCGGAGACCAAGTCAACCGCCGGGATCACCACCACAGGGAGAGAGTCGCTCCCGTCCTCAACAAAGGCAACAGCGAACTCGAGAAGCATTGGATCCAGCTCCCTCTGAGGTCGGTCCTCACCGCTTCGCTCCACAAAGCAGCACTCCAATTCCGGCACCGAAGCATCCGAACCTGTCGATGTGCTGGTTCTGCGGGAGCGTCGTTCCCCATCAGCGCCCTTGCTAGCCACAACGGCACCCCTGCTGGCCGTGACAGCCGCTGCCTGGATACGCTGAGACCCGTGTCCACGTCGAGGCGGCGCGCCCTCACCCGTGGTACCAGCAGCCGCACGACCAAGAGACACATGCCGAGAGCACCCGTGGTTGTTGGAGCCTAGCCGAGGGCGTCGACAGTCCCGCGTGAGGTGGCGAAACCCACGGCAGCGGAGGCATCGTCGAGGGAGACGGCAGGTGGTGACACGGTGGTTGTAGGAGAGGCAGTTGAGGCAGCGGTCCGCCAACTCGGGAGGGATGCGCCGAGTTGCCTGTCGGGCCCTGACCTCGGCCTCCACACAACGCAATCGACGCCGCGAGGCACGCGACATGACCTCCTGGAGGCCATCTTTGTCGATGCGGAGGTGGCGACGGCCCTCCGACAGTGGAGGGGAAGCTCGGACCACCGCCACCGGAGAAGGACGGGCCTCTCCGCACGGAGCTGACGCCCGAAGTGGGGGAGGCGGGCAACGTTTGCGGGCGCGGCGCGAAGGACGGCGTCGGCCACGGCGTTTCGTCACCGGTGTGGGGGAAGCCGGCAGGTGGTCGTCCGTCGGAGCCGCCGACGCAGGACGTGGGGAGGAGGGGCGCTGAACAATAGCGTCGCGGTAGCTGGCCGGACGTGGAGACGGAGAGGAGGGCGTCGGCGAGAACTCGAAGTCGACACAGTCCAGCTCCGCCTCGCCATCCTCGTCCCCCAAGAGATCTCCGCGGCGGCCCGTGGAGGACTCACCTGGGTAGAAGGGGCGCGCCGTCGGGGAGAGGGGAGGTGAGCGCCGCCCGGCTCCCAGAGGTGGCGGAGAGGTAGGTCCAGGCACCGCAGGGAGGGGAACGGAGGTGGAAGGGCTGCCGGCGGCTGCCGGCGTGTGGAGGGGGGTGCTCACCGCCACAGGGGTAGCGGCATGAGCAGAGAGGGGGCCCTCGTCATCGAGGAGGTCGTCGTCGTCCTCCTCAAACCCGCAGAGCTCCGGCATGGCAGCGCGACAGGGGAGGCGGCTGGCGTCGATCTCCTCGCACACCGCACGAGGGGAGACGAGACCAGGCCGGATGGAGAGAGGGCGCCGAGGGGATACCGGATCTGGGCTTGGAAGAGGAGGGGGACGCCGGAGCCGGGAGATCCGGCGGCGGCGGCGGCGCACAGTCGGGGTCGCGTACTCGTCTCACATCGCCTCCCTCCGGAGAGTGAGAATATACCTCTTTTCCCCCATTCCTTTCTTCCAACTGATATGAGCTAAACCAAACACTCCAATCGAAGAGGCCAAAGCATAATGAATTTCCTTCAGACTCGTGGATGTGAATGTGATGCTTCTTCCCTATGTCTGTGGCATACAAAGTCATCTGAAGGAGGCAAGGAAGCTTCAACAAGCTACCAGTTCCTCCCAAGTCCCAATCCATCACAATCAAAGCCCTGCTAGGTACTTGACTCTTCCAACCTCTCAAAGTCTTCAAGTTATAACTATATTCTTTTGAATCAAACTTTTCATCTTCACCATTGGTGATACAGTCGTTGACAAGTCGGTGAGGGATCAATCAATTAATCTACATGATGCGCAATTCTTCAGCTTTTCTCTACGATTTAAACCCCTCTGCATCTTATGATCGCTCTTTGCTTTCTGAACAGGGCCCTCCTAAGCAATACTCATGGCAGACATGGTCGGTTCAGCAATTGTGCAAGAGACAGTGAGCAGAATCACATCCTACCTGTTCAGCAAGTGTGACCATGACAAAATGGCGGGATTCACAGGGCATGACATTGAGAGGCTTGAGATGGCACACACCGAACTAGAGTTTGCACTTGAGAGATCTGCAAGGATGCCAATCATGGACGTGTCCCTTGTACGTCGAAGGAAGCTGTTGGAGCGTGCCTTCAAAGATTGCGGAGATCTGCTACACAGGTGCATCAAGCAGCAAACAATGGATGTCATAGACTTTGAACCACCAGAAAGACACTCCTTCCCAAAATGGATCACACAGGTGACTCAATCATCCCTGTCCTCCTACTTTACTCGGTTTCGCAAAGACAACATGAGCTGCTCAGATGTTCGAAGGTATGAGTGGTTTGCAGAATGCGCCAGCAGTTTTCTGAGAGATGTGGAGTCAGGATGCTCACCTCTGTGGTGCATGTTCTCCAACCCTCTTGTCAGGAAACTTCTTGAGGGCAAAACTCTAGAGTACAAGATGATGCAAGGAAGCATATTTCGGCGTATGCACATACAGAGCATGCGTGTGGCAGGGCGTGGTGTGGAGGCGACGCTGGAATTTCGCTTCGAAGACCGGAAGACACCGATCAGAAGTTTTTCTCTCATGCTGATGCTACGATTATCAGAGAGCACGGACATTGTCGGAACTGCTATAAGATGCTTGCAGTCATTCACATCTTCGATGAAGGATGTGACTGGAGCATTAGTAAGAGAACTCACACAACTGCCTCAGCAAGACATTATTTCCCACTCACACGCTGCTTCATGTTTCACCATAAAAGATTTGTGTTCCTACAACACCAACTTTTGGCGCTCGGATCCACTATGTTGCAAGCCAGATGGGTGTCCTACTAGCTACATGCCATCAGAATTATCATGCAAATTCCCGGAGCAGATTATTCTGATACACGTTGAATGCTATGTTTCAGCCTTTGAGTGCAGCAACCTAACTGATGGAACCTCAAGAAACCTCATGGCTGACCTCCCGCCTCTGAAGCTTGGTGTAGGCTTCGCACCTCACTTATTCGATGAATGCTTGCAAGGTAGAACTGCAGTTGAAATAATCGGAGGGAAGGAAGAGCCTATAAATGATAGCCTACAGCGAATAGATGAGACAGTACTATCAAAGGCAATCAAACGATACATTTGCCAACCTGATCTGTCAGATTATAAAATGGTTTGGTATCCAGCAGGACATGGTTGTGCCTACTTCGCTGTGCACAAATCAGGCCCTGAAATAGCAAGGGCACACAAAGTCGACTGTGGTTTCGAGACCCGGGGAGCTTCAAAGAGAAGGCGGACGAAGTGAGAAGCATGGAGCAGGAATTCATGCTTAGCATATTTATAAGATGGTGTTTAACTGTTTAAGTACAATGAAGTGAGTAAATTTGACATAATTCACACTAGCATGCCATGGTAATAAATTGTCAATTTGTATAATTCAGACTGAAATGTAGCAAATCAAAATCAGCTGTTCTCAGTTTCCTTTTTTTGTGTGTTATGTATATATAGTGCTGTTTTCTTTTTTTTCCTGACTAATAATATATGCTGGGAAGTGGGAGCTATAAGGAGAATTGGAAAATGCAGCCTATTTGTAGCCTCAAGCTCCAGTTTTTTTTTTATGTATGAGTTTCGAGATAGTAGTTATTTTTATGTACCATGAGTTATATAGTAAATTTCAAGAGAAAGTTATAGCACCTTGTTATTTTTTCGTTGCATAATTTTGTTTTGAATGCAATCGGTAATTGCACCCTGTAACTTTTATTCGACCTGAAATACTCCACTTGATATCGTCTCGAAATTCTTATCACTTTTGTAGGCATTTCGAAAGTGGTACCCAGAAACAAAACAGATAACCAGGCCCTAAAATTGAAGCCATATGTTGGGCCAAAACATAAAGGTGCAGACTGAAGAAATTAGAGCAGAGTAGTTTCAGTCAGTCAATGATGCGATTACAGCAGGAGATTACGCGAATCAACTTCGTCTAGGACTTCATCTGGAAGCAATTTTTTCTTTGGAACGAATTCATCTAGAAACCATTGCGTTCGAATACCAAGGCTTTGCTCCGCTCGAGAAATTTCCGTTGGTCAAACATTTTTTCCATTGTAGAGACCAACTGCTTTGCACCCATCACCATCAGACCCTTCCATATTGGACTGATTCCACAAGAAATTGCCACTGACAAGTTGCCAATGACTTTTTGCTCCATAGTGCTAGGTGGTTATTAGACCTTATCATATCTTATAGTATCACTTTAATTCAAAAGTTCCAAAATTCTTCTATCGGAATTATATATTCACTCCCCATTGGAAGAAAGTGCAAAATTTGCGAAATTTCGCCGAAATTTGAACCTCTCAGCTCACTGCCTGTGATGCTTCATCTTGGTCTTTCTCCCAACTGATATGAGGTAAACCAAACACTCCAATCCAAGAGGCCAAAGCACAATGAATTTCCTTCAGGCTCGTGGGTGTGAATGTGATGCTTCTTCCCTATGTCTGTGGCTTACAAAGTCATCTGAAGGAGGAAAGGAAGCTTCAACAAGCTACCAGTTTCTCCCAAGTCCCAATCCATCACAATCAAAACCCTGCTAGTTACTTGACTCTTCCAACCTCTCAAAGTCTTCAAGTTATAACTATATCCTTTTCAATCAAACTTTTTATCTTCACCATTGGCGATACAATCGTTGACAAGTCGGTGAGGGATCAATCAATTAATCTAGCATGATTCAAACCCCTCTGCATCTTATGAGCGCTCTTTGCTTTCTAACAGGGGGCCTGCTAAGCAATACTCATGGCAGACATGGTGGGTTCAGCAGTTGTGCAAGAGACAGTGAGCAGAATCACATCCTACCTGTTCAGCAAGTGTGACCATGACAAAATTGCGGGATTCACAGGGCATGACATTGAGAGGCTTGAGATGGCGCACACCGAACTAGAGTTTGCGCTTGAGAGATCTGCAAGGATGCCAATCATGGACGTGTCCCTTCTACGTCGAAGGAAGCTGTTGGAGCGTGCTTTCAAAGATTGCGGAGATCTGCTACACAGGTGCATCAAGCAGCAAACAATGGATGTCATAGACTTTGAACAACCAGAAAGACACTCCTTCCCTAAATGGATCACACAGGTGACTCAATCATCCCTGTCCTCCTACTTTACTCGGTTTCGCAAAGACAACATGAGCTGCTCAGATGTTCGAAGATATGAGTGGTTTGCAGAATGCGCCAACCATTTTCTCAGAGATGTGGAGTTAGGATGCTCATCTCTGCGGTGCATATTCTCCAATCCTCTTGTCAGGGGACTTCTTGAGGGCAAAACTCTAGAGTATAAGATGGTGCAAGGAAGTATACACCGGCGTCTGCACATATGGCCCATTTGTGTGGAAGGCCGTGGTATGGAGTCGACACTTGAATTTCACTGTGAAGACCGGAAGACACCGATGAGAAGTTTTTCTCTCGTGCTGATGCTACGATTGTCAGAGAGCACGGACATTGTCGGAACTGCTATAATATGCTTGCAGTCACTCACGTCTTCGATGAAGGATGTGACTGAAGCATTAGTGAGAGAACTCACCCAAGTGCCTCAGCAAGACATTTCCCACTCACATGCTGCTCCATGTTTCACCATAAAAGATTTGTGTTCCTATGAGACCCACTTTTGGCGCCCGGATCCACTATGTTGCAAGCTAGGCGCGTGTTTTACTAGCTACATCCCATCAGAACTATCATGCAAAATCCTGGAGGAGATTATTCTGGTACACGTTGAATGTTATGTTTCAGCCTTTGAGTGCAGCAAGCTGCATAACGCAACTGATGCAGCCTCAAGAAACCTTGACCTGCCGCCTATGAAGTTTGGAATGGGCTTCGCACCTCACTATGAGTGCACGCAAGGTAGAACTGCAGTTGAAATAATCGGAGGGAAGGAAGAGCGTATAAACGATAGCCTACAGCAAATGGACGAGACGATACGATCAAAAGCAATCAAACATTACATTTGCCAACCTGATCTGGCAGAGTACGCAATGGCTTGGTATTCAGGGCATGGCGGTGCCTATTTCTCTGTCCGAAAATCAGGCACTGAAATAGCAAGGACGCACAAAGTCGGCTGTGGTTTCGAGACCCGGGGAGCTTCAAAGAGAAGGCGGTCGAAGTGAGAAGCATGGGGCAGGAATTCATGCTTAGCATATTTATGAGATGGTGTTTAGTTTCAATCAAATGCCTAAGTAAGTAGCATTTGCCTCTTTAATATGAAAGCTTATTAGTTACCAATAAATTAAATGTTCCTTTTTTCTTGTGGGGTCAGGGATTTTGGTCATGTAACAACAGGCAACACTGCAACATTAGGATGTATATGTCATCAACATTTTTTTTTGGAAAACTATATGTCATCAACTTAGCCTGTGAGGAACGGTAAACCAAAAATAATTCACCATTATATGGCCCTACAATTTTGTATGTGATTTTTTTTAGATAATGGATAATTAAATCCGGCCTCTACATCCGAAGATGTACACAGCCAATTATTACAGAGTTCAAACAAAAGTCAAAAAGAGCAGACAGGCAGCTACGGGCAACATGCCCCCACCTAAGGTAAACGATAAAAATTATTCCATCCTTCATTAGCAAACTGTAGAGCAATGACTTCTAATTTCCTGCTCATAGCGATGAGGATGTCCTTGGCCTGCTCCTTACGCTGCAACTGGGCCCAGAAGCGTAACCAGTAAGCTCCCCTGAAAATAACCTGCAGAATCGAATTAAACTTCGTCTTTTTGAAAACTATATCATTCCTGCATTTCCAAATAGCCCAGCAGATGGCTGCGACACCAACCCAAATCAGTTGCTTAAAATCTTTATGTTGATTATTAAGCCAATTACCAAACATATGGTTAATAGATCTAGGTTGGCTCAAATTAGTCGCATAGAAAATAAACCTCCAAATCATCTTTGCTAAGGGGCAATCTATAAAGAGGTGTTGTATAGCTTCATTCAAATTACAGCAGACACACTTCTGACTCCCTTTCCAATTTTTCTTCGCAAGGTTGTCTTTTGTCAAAATGACGCCCTTCTGAAGAAACCAAAGAAAAATTTTGATTTTAAGAGATAATTTCCACTTCCAGATGTTCCTATGCTGAAACGGTGGATGAGTATCTAAAGCATCAAGATACATCGATCGGACAGTGAAAACGTCATTTTTCGTCAGCGGCCATTTAAAATAATCTTTACCATCCACCAGAACAACATTAGAGACCCGAGCTACTAGGTGAAGCCATTGACTTAGGTTATTGTCCACCAGAGACCGCCTGAAGGATATATTTAGAGGTATAGAGGACATGACCTTAGAAATCGTTACCTTCCTATCCCGCGCAATATGGTATAAGGAAGGGTAAGTATCCTTGAGCGGCTTATCGCCTAACCAGGTATCCTCCCAAAATCTTGTGCTGGTTCCATCCTTAATAATGAAAGAGCCTTTAGAAAGAACCTCATCTTTAATATGCATGAGGCCTCTCCAAAAGTGAGAGTCATTTGGTTTGGCTGATACTTGCGTCAGGGTCTTGGTTCTCAAATATTTATTACTTAGCAAAGATTGTCAGGTCCCTTCGGTGTTCAAGAGATTAACTAACCATTTAGCCAAAAGGCATTTGTTTTGAAGCTGTAAATCCAAGATCCCGAGGCCACCCTGATCCTTGGGCCGGCACAAGATGTCTCATCTGGCAAGCCTGTACTTGTATTTTTTATTAGAGCCTTGCCAGAAGAATCTTGATCTGAAATGATCAAGTTTTTTAAGAACTCCCTTAGGGATCTCAAAGAAGGACATCATGAACATAGGAAGGCTACTTAACACCGCGTTAAGCAGAACCAATCTCCCCCCATAGGATAGGTATTTTGCTTTCCAACATGAGAGTTTTTGCTGAAAGCGCTCTTCAACTTTACTCCATTCAGAATTGAGGAGTTGTCTATGGTGCATCGGGATACCTAAATCCTGAATGGGTAAGCCCCCGAATTACATCCAAAGAGAGAAGTATAGAAAGGCTCCATCTCTTTGGCTGCACCATAGCAGAAGATTTCACTCTTGTGGAAATTAATCTTCAGCCCCGAAAGCTGCTCAAAAGCGCACAAAAGGAGCTTAAGATTTTTTGCTTGCTCAAGGTCATGGTCTAGAAAGATAATGGTGTCGTCTGCATATTGCAAAATCGATAGACCATCATCGACTAGATGTGGTATCACACCTCTTACTTGTCCAGCCACCTTCGCTCGATTAATAAGTAGAGCTAGCATGTCCGCGACAATATTAAACAAGATAGGTGACATAGGATCACCTTGTCTTAGCCCCCTTTTCGTTTGGAAGTATGGGCCAATGTCATCATTAACCTTGATTCCCACACTCCCTCCCGTTACCATGTTTTGAATCCATCTGCACCACTTAGGTGAGAAGCCTTTCATGCGTAAAGTCTGCTGGAGGAATGACCATTTAACCTTATCATAGGCCTTTTCAAAGTCAATCTTAAAAATAACTCCATTAGATTTTTTGGTATGAAGTTCATGGATGGTCTCGTGTAGAATAACAACACCTTCCATAATATTCCTACCAGGCATGAAGGCAGTTTGAGTTTGGCTCACCACAGTCTTTGCCACTTTATTCAGCCTGTTAGTTCCAACTTTTGTAAAAATCTTGAAACTAACGTTGAGGACACAAATGGGTCTATATTGCTGAATCTTAGTGGCGTTCTCAATTTTTGGAATTAAAGTAATGATCCCAAAATTGAGGCTAAAGAGGTCTAGAGTCTCCTTGTGGAACTCATAAAATAGAGCAAAAAGGTCCTCTTTGATCACCCCCCAAAAGACTTGGTAGAATTCAGCCGGGAAACCATTTGGTACAATTTTGTATGTGATGTGGCCCTAAAATGATTAAATGCTTCTTTTAGTTGGATGACATTATGATCTTATAGTTCTTTTTTGTTCCCAACTGTAGCTTCATTCATCAAGCATGACCCATTTCACAGAAAGATGTTTGCAGTCATCCACCTCTCCATTCAACCATGTGGCTGAAGCTGTATTGGGAGAACTTTCCTGGCTGCCTTAGGATATTTCGCATTCTCACGCTGCTCCTTGATTCAGTATACAAGAATTGTGTTCCTACGGCACCCAGTTTTGGCGCCCGGATGCAATACGTTTCAAATTGAGATGGAATGGGTGTGATGGACAACAAGTGGACGAGATTGTACTATCAAAAGCGATGAACCGTTACATCTGTCAGTCAGATGTGAAGGATTATGCTTGATGCTTGATGCTCGCCATCGCGCCTTCCTTTGGACTGGGGAGGAAAAGTGCCATGGGTCGCAATGCCTCATTGCCTGGGAACGGGTCTGCACGGGCAAGAACCAGGGGGGGCTCGGCGTTAAGAATCTGGCAGAGGTCAATCACTGTCTCCTGATGAAATTCGTCGCAAAGTTACATGATGAATCCGTGCTCCCCTGGAAGTCCTGGTTCCTCTCCAATCAGGATGAGAGCTCCTTCCTCTCCGCCCTAGTCCAAAAGCAACCGCCGCGCTTCCGCTCCCTCACTTCCGTCTCGGTGGGGAATGGAGTGCACACCTCCCTGTGGCATGACAGTTGGCTTATGCACGATACTCTGGCCCCGATCTTCCCCGCCCTCTACTCACATAGCGTCCGGCCGGGCATCTCCGTGCAGCACGCTCTTCAGCTGCCTCTGTCTACTCACTTGCGACCCCGCCTCTCACATGCTGCCCAGGAGGAACGCTCCTTGCTGCCCTGACTGATCGCCCTGACACCCGCCTCCTCACTCACAACAGCCGTCCCTACTCTTCGCGACACGCGTACGATGCCCTGTTCAGTGAGGTGGCGGATCACCCGGACGCGGCGCGCATTTGGGCGACCCGGGTGCCCACGAAAGTCAGGTTCTTCGGATGGCTGCTCGTTCATGGCCGCTTGAACACGCGTGCCAACCTCTTCTACAAGAACATCAAGGAGCGGGATGAATCGAACTGTGAGCGGTGCCCTGGAATTATTGAAACCGACGATCACATCTTCGTGTCGTGCCCCGCGGCGCGAGCTGTTTGGGATCGACTCTCGTTTGCTATTAGACCCGGGCAGCAGCGCTTCCCGTGGGTAATTGGTGGCCCTCTCCCCCTCCCTGACAAGGTTCGTGCGGACGCTGTGCTAGTCATCTTGTGGCACATTTGGAAAGCGCGGAACGACCTCATCTTCGAAAGAGAGACTTGCCCCGCTTCGGTCACCATTGCGAAAGCTGTCAAGGACCTCCGGCTCTGGAGCTGTAGATACCGGAAGCTCAAGCCATTGATTGTTCAGTGGGTTGATCACCTCGCCTCTGTGTAGGATATCTCTCCCTGCTCGCTACTTCAGTACGAGCCCCCTGTACTCTCTCGCTCTGGTATGCCAGAGAATTGGACTGTATGCTATCACATTGCTTCGAGTTAATCTAAGTGTAGGTGGGGAAGCCCCCCCCCCCCCCCCCCCGAGATTGTTCGAAAAAGATGTGAAGGATTATAAAATGGGTTGGTACTCAGGGCATGCTGCTGTGTGCTTTATTGTGCGGAAATCAGCCCCAGCTGCCCCCCAAATCCAAGATCCAGAGGGGTGTGAAGAGAAGGCGGTTGAAGTTAAAGTGATGAAGGACAAGGGAGGACTTTTTTTTTTTTGGGCCTGTATATGATGAGGTTGTTTTAACTTTTAAGGTTCAGTCAAGATCCTAATTAAGTAACTAGCATTTGCCAATATTTGGTGTTCATTTTATCCCTTGTAATCAGTACTGAATTTGCACATCCTGTTTCATGCTCAATGGAATATGGAGCTTGTGAAATTTTAGCTGTATCACAGGCTCCGCCGCGTGACTTATCAGATAGAGCAGACATATCATTTTTCCCCATCGTTGGTAGTACTGAATACTGAATTACTGATCTGGTGTGCTTTACCTTATAGTGTGGTGTGGGACCGTGGGTTACTGAATTACTGATCTCGTGCATGGCTGTCTCACAAATTGTGCTGCTTGTGCATTTTTCCCACCCTTTGAAGGTTAGCCTTTTAGTCTAGCCTTGTGCTCTGTTTTGTGCTTCAGCAATACAGGGTAACGATGTCAGTAATTCCCTGGTGATGACTGTGCCTCACCGTCGTGAAAAATGCTGGCTCTAGATTTGTTCAGCTTCTACACATGATGCACGAGGCACGCGATCGTTCATGGATGACTGAAGATAATCACAAGAACCATTTAATTTTTTGGAGATCTGATACCCTGTGTCTTGGCTTTTACACAAGAAGTTGCCGTGGCTCAGCTCTGCTTTTTCCCTTGAAGCAGAGGAGATTGAGCAAGAAAGCGCCATGTGCCGCCCCAGCATCGCGTTGCACCTCATCACAGCACCGACACGGTCGGGCCACGCGGTCCGCCTCGCTCACCGCCCAACCGGACAACAGGGGGGTGCATGCCGCCGCCGGCAACGCCTCCCTTGCTGGCTGTGGGCTCGCCGGCGGATGGCCTTGACGACGGGCACGCTGACCAGGGTCCAGGGCCCAGGGGTGCACGGAAATGAAATACCGTCCACCCCCTAGGCAGCTACAGGCCGTGCAATCCGCAACCAACGGCCAAGATGCACCCGATAAGGATTAAGGACTCTGTCGAAGCTAAGAGAGGCGTGATCCCGCGGGCGCTGCCTCGCCGGCCGGCGAGCGAGCTCCTGGTTCCGAGAACTGCGTCGTGCACGCGGCGGTGTTGGTTCGGTCGTCCGAGCCGCGAGCTCTCAATTGATTCTGCTCCCATGGCGAATTGGATGCGTTCTGTTCTTGCTGAACCCATCCCAGTTGTCCGTTTCCTCTTTCATTTGCGTTCATGGTCTGAGCGCTGCCGCCATGGCGGGTTCGACCTGGAGATCCATAGGAGACGTTGCAGAAGCCTTGTCTCAGCAGCACCAACAAGTGGGCAGGAGCAAATCGAAAAACAAAAACAGTTTTCAAGTTGGAGGCTGCTCTTGCCAAGTACGTGGATTATTGCTGATACATCATTATTGCGTTGGCGCAAGAAGCTCAAGAGTGCGTCTGCGCGCCCCACCTGACCGTGCTCGAGCCGATCCGCGTGCCGTCGCCATCTCGGCGTGTGCGCCGCGCACACCCGCCTGCCCGCGCCGCTTACTCTCCCGAGCCGTCCGCCCTTCAATTCTCGGTGAAGCATTCAACAGCTGCCCTCTCCGTTTCCCCTCCCTCCGCTCGTAAAGGCCACCATCCTTTACTCCCCTTTCAGAAACGGCCGCCATCACCACAGCTTCAATGGCCTTCAATGGCACGTCTTCTCCTCCCCACCAGAGCTGCCTTCGCTTTCCTTGGCCCCTATAAAGCTCGAGGCCGAGCCCTGCGCCTCTGCTGCTGCATTCCATCTCTCCTGCGCAAGCGCTGCCGCGCCATCGGAGCTCACCGGAGCGGAGCAGAGCACCCCTATCAACCTGGAGCCAAGCCATGCCGTCGCAACAAGAAGCCCGTGCGCCGGCCACCGTCTCCACCAAAATCCATCCGCGTCTGTCTTCTCCACCGGTGAGCACACCCTTGTACATACAAGACCCTGAGATCCCTCTATATTCATCGTGCTCTCTCTTTTTGGATTCGACATATAATCTTCCAAGGACAATGATGTTCGAAGCTGCTGCCGTTCCGTGCAACGAGACGTTGGAACTTCGTTCTGTGACGAACTCAAGCTCAATCACAAGCATTGTTACTGCTGACTCCTGTTATCCATCGTCAGTTCCTCGTCGAACATCACACACCGGTGAGAAGTATTCTGGTGCTGCTTTTTTTTTTTTTGCATCTTGACGCTTTAACAGTGCCATAGAAACATGTCGAGCACTCCACCATGTTTTCCTCTGTAGTTTAGCAACACTGTCATGGACAGTAGCACAACAGTCCACACATGCTAGTAAGTAGTAACCACGAACTTGCACCCTGTTCAATCCATGCTTGCACGTGCTTGCCTACGCTAGAAAACAAGCAATCAGTACAAATATTTCATAAATACATATTTCTTATGTCTTATATCCATTTGTTCCTTCAAAATACAATGCCAATAAAATGGAGCATGTGTTTTCACCAATATAGCCCCTGGGATTTTTGCACAAATGTCCTTGATAAATCCTATAAACCTTATCCTATATCTTGTCTCTTATCATACTTACAGAAAAATCCTTACAATCTTACATATCTTTCAATCTTCCCCACCATCTTTTGTCAATCTAAGTCAGGCCCTTGTAACCTTGTTTAGTTCATAGTTTCCATGTTTTAAGTTCTGTTTCGATCAGTTCCATTGTGTTAGTTTCATAACAACTTAAATACGTGTTAGAAGCAATGTTAATCTTGTTCTCTGTTTTATAATCTTTTAAAATATTTAACCATGATTAAGTACTTATACACATGCTTTTCTAATTAAAATCTGATTAGAGCTCAAACCTGTGTTTTCATAGTAAAGTTAATTTGATTGATACTTATTTAAATAATCCTTCCAATTAAAAGCTAATTATATGTATACCACGGTTTTCATAGTCAAAGTTAAACTGATTAATATTTATCCTATTTGCTTTCTAAATAAAAGCAACATTAGGTTCTATGTCGAGTTTTCCTTATCAAATGTTAATTTGACAATATGAATATAAATATGTTTTGAATTATAATTTGCTTAGTTGAACTCGAAATATAAAGTATACGCTTAGATGCTTTTACATGCTTCTTCTGAAACCAAATGTCTAAATTGAATAAATTGTACTTATATAATTACATATAAAATTGGACTAAGTTTTACATCGTCTTCTCATATATAAATATAACTTGCTTTATGATTCTAAATATGGTATTTCTCTGAAATAACCTATACGCATGGTTTTATTTGATTAAAATATATCAAGTATATAGTCTTTGTGTGTTATAATCCAAATATCTTGATAGCATTGTCTTTTCACCCGTATAACCAATCACTAGTGTATTGTTCTTAGCTGTTCTTGTTTGTTGCTTTGCATGTTTGTGCCGATTTTGCTTTGAGTAGAAGATCGAATTGTTGATTGGAAGTCTTAAAATCAAGAGTATATCAAGAGAGCAAAAGCAAAAGAGTATAAGAGTAGCTTTTCATTAGAGAAAGGCAAGTGTCCCTAATCATCCTTCTACCTATGCTTTAAACAAGAATACTATGAATTAATTGGAACATGGGGAACCACCCAGGAATCCAATACAACCACAAGGATTATATGGCTCTGGTCTTGGCTAATTAATTAGAGACTCTAGTTTAAAGTGGCCTTACCGAAAGTGCAAAGAGGGGGTGGGAGTTGAAGGAGTATATCCTAGTCCTCTTGGGAAGTGGGCTTTTCTAAGACATTATGCCCACTAGGGAGGGTTATGGTGCGCTCCGCTCGTGAAACTCCAGCGGGTTACTTCTCACTAGGGAATCTTCCAAGGACAATGATGTTCGAAGCTGCTGTCGTTCCGTGCAACGAGACGTTGGAAGTTGGAACTTCTCAATCACAAGCATCGTTACTGCTGACTCCTGTTATCCATCGTCAGTTCGTCGTCGAACATCACACACTGGTGAGAAAGTATTCTGATGCTGCCCTCTTTTTTTTTCTTATCATTATTATTTTTTTGCATCTTGACGCTTTAACAGTGCCATAGAAACATGTCCAGCACTCCAGCAAGTTTTCCTCTGTAGTTTAGCAACACTGTCATGGACAGTAGCAAAACAGTCCACACATGCTAGTAACCGCGAACTTGCACCCTGTTCAATCCATTGCTTGCACACGTGCTTGCCTACGCTAGAAAACAAGCAATCAGTACAAATATATCTTCATGATGTCATCATTACATATTTCTTATGTCTTATATCCATTAGTTCCTTCAAAATACAATGCCAATAAAATTCACCAATATAGCCCCTGGGATTTTTGCACAAATGTCCCTGAGAAATTCTATAAACCTTATCCTATATCTTGTCTCTTATCGTACTTACAGAAAAACCCTTACAATCTTTCAATCTTACCCCACCATCTTTTGTTAATCTAAGTCAGGCCCTTGTAACCTTGTTTAGTTCATAGTTTCCAATGTTTTAAGTTCTGTTTCGATCAGTTCCGTTGTGTTAGTTTCATAACACTTAAAATACGTGTTAGAAGCAATGTTAATCATGTTCTCTATTTTATAATCTTTTAAAATATTTTACCATGATTAAGTACTTATACACATGCTTTTCTAATTAAAATATGATTAGAGTTTAAACATGTGTTTTCATAGTAAAGTTATTTGATTAATACTTATTTAAATAATCCTTTCAATTAAAAGCTAATTAGATGTATACCACGGTTTTCATAGTCAAAGTTAAACTGATTAATATTTATCCCATTTGCTTTCTAAATAAAAGCAACATAGGTTCTATCTCGAGTATTTCTTATCAAATGTTAATTTGACTGATATGAATATAAATAAGTTTTGAATTATAATTTGCTTAGTTGAACTCGAAATATAAGATGTACGCTTAGATGCTTTGACATGCTTCTTTTGAAACAAATGTCTAAATTAAATAAATTGTACTTATATAATTACATATAAAATTGGACTAAGTTTTACATCGTCTTTTCATATATAAATATAACTTGCTTTATGATTCCAAATAAGGTATTTCTCTGAAATAACCTATACGCATGGTTTTATTTGATTAAAATATATCAAACATATAGTCTTTGTGTGTTATAATCCAAATATCTTGATAGCATTACCTTTTCACCGTAGAACCAATCCCTGGTGTATTGTTCTTAGTTGTTCTTGTTTATTGCTTTGAATGTTTGTGCCGATTTTTGCTTCGAGTAGAAGATCGAGTTGTTGATCGGAAGTCTTAAAATCAAGAGTATATCAAGAGAGCAAATGCAAAAGAGTATAAGAGTAGCTTTTCATTAGAGAAAGGCAAATGTCCCTAACCATCCTTCTACCTATGCTTTAAACAATAATACTATGAATTAAATGGAACATGGGGAACCACCCAGGAATCCAGTACAACCACAAGGACTATATGGCTCTGGTCTTGGCTAATTAATTCGAGACTATAGTTTAAAGTGGCCTTACCGAAAGGGCAAAGAGGGGGTGGCAGTTGAAGGAGTATATCTTGGCCCTCTTGGGAAGTGGGCTTTGCTAACATTATGCCCATTAGGGAGGGTTATGGTCCGGTCCGCTCCGCTCCTGAAACTCTAGCGGGTTACTTCTTACTAGGGAATCTTTATGAAGACCTCGTAGCGTCCCTATGTAATACCACCGCAAAAGTGTGGTATTGTGCCTAGCTAGCACAACATGGTTGGGTTCAAAGTTCATCGAAACTTTTACTCAACTTCTGGTAAAAGTGTACAAACTCTGCACGGTGTAAAACTGATATATCATCCGTGCAGAGATCAAGAGTGGCTTGGACGCTCACATGATTAATTAAACTTATAGATGGATTTAAATTGCTTTCCGGTTAACTTTTGTGGGCTTGCTGAGTACCAACCATAAGTGTACTCGCCCTTGCTAAACCACTGCTCAGAAGAAGGTGTATGATGTCCAGAAAATGGTGTTAGGCGTACACAACCCCAGTGGACTGCCTGTGAAGTTTGGAGCCTTTGTTTCCCAAGATTCTACTGCACGTCTCTGATAATCTTCTTTTCTTTACATAATATTGTTTCTGTTATTCACTAATAATGTCACAATATGTATGAAACTAGATCCTAGCACACATATAGGTAGAACTTGGTTTGTTTTGAAAATCGGGTGTGAAATGACACCCTGCAAAAATGCAAGGAGATAATTGTATAAAGAGCACAGATGGAATAGGAGGTGAGGAATTCCTCTTTTCCAAAATGGATAACACACATTCTACCGAGTCATTTCTCTTCACTACAGCACGGCAGGCCGGCAGGCCTTTCAAGGCATTTTCCTAGAGGCATGATTGCCAAATGCCTACGTTCCTCAGAAGCTACGACATTTTTCTTTAATCGCATCAATACATCAAGCATTCAAGGGCGTTTTTTCTAAAAGGCCTAAGAAGAAGGGGCTTCAGAGACATTTTTCTGAAACATCGTGCAAGAAAGGGGACTTTTGGAGGTGTTTTTGTGAAACGCCATTGCATGGAGGCATTTTGCAAAAGAATCCCTATAGTCATTAGAATATTGGTAAAAAAAGAATCGCCGCCTTCCTCCTGCACTCCTGTCTCCCAACGCTCCCCGTGACGTAGGCCGACTCCACTGAACAAAACCAATTTCGAATCAGGGCTAGGGTTTGGGAGCTCTACTTCCGCTGGGATCCTCCCCGCCGGACCACCACTCTACTTCCACATCCCCACCTCGTCGTCCACACCACCCTCGCCGGCCCTGACTCCTTCACCCCACTGATTTTGTTGCCCTCACCCTCACCGTCCCTGACATTTTCGCCTCGCCATGGAGCACCTTCACGCAAACACGCTGCTTCCTCACTGTGAAGATCCACCACAGGATTTGCTCCCTAGGTATGTGGATCTACTCCACCTTATCGATTTGCACGCAGAGCCCTCCGCTCAGGGGTGGGCAATTGGGTAAGGGTACCGTGTGCTGCGGTGCAGGGATGGGACTTCTGATCTGCTAGCATGATGAGCATGTGACTTGGCGGCGAGCGTACGCAGGCGTCCCAATGTGCAGCACGGCACAATGGGAGGCCTCGGTCACGAGCGGCCTCATCCTGGTGACTTGGTGAGGTATTCCCCTTCAAACAGTTCCTTCCAATTTTCAGTACAGCTCCTATCCTCTCCCAGCCCGTAGCCAGTATGAATGATAACAGTATTTCTTACAGATCCAAGCTAGTATGGATGAGTTTCAGCTAGGTCGTCTGAAGTTCAGTTGTGACGTAGTCATCTCAGGTGAATTTTATTTTAACTGCTCAATGTTCAGTTGCTCACTTGTATTGATAAATTCGGACTAAGGGTTTATACTATTTTCCTGGTATCTGTTAGTTTTTAAATTGGCAGTCCTGAAGTCCTTAACAAGGAAGCTCAAACCCTTCCTGCGAGTCCAGAATCTCACACTTTTTTTCTAGCTTGTGATTGGATTTGAGGGCTGCAGTGCCATTTTGTGTTACAATTATAATTCTTTTCTTTTGGTAATGGCACAATGTTTGTTAGGTTCTCATCACGTCTAATTTACTTCCCTTCAAAATTAGTTAGGGGAAGTTTTGTGTGCATATCCAAGTTACTTTGGATTAATAGTTTTCTTTAGGTTGCCTCATGCTATATTGAAACAATACCCATCTTGTTGTATCATATCACCTTAGTGAGCACCCTTGGAAGTTGGGATCTCTAGATTACTAGATGGTAATGTGTCAGTTGAAGTATACTAAATTTAGTTAACATATGTATTTTCACATTGACTTGGACCCCTAATCACTCAACTACAAGTGTAATTTTTTAAGGGGCAATATATGACCTTATGCTTGACATAAATTTGATATAGGAAGTCACAATTGGGTCTCTCTAATTTTTCTGTTAGTGCAAGTGTAAGTTCAGTGTTTATTTTCTATTATTATAATGTAAATGCATATTTTCCTCTACATTGTTACTGTTGACTCTTGACTTAACCTTACTTGGATTATTATGTGATGCTTATTTGAGGAATAAATTTATATTACTTCACACTCTTGCAGGAAATGAAAAAGTGGTGAAGTCAAGTAGGGTGAACTGTAGTGATAATTAACAACTTCACCATGTCGAATCATATAAATGTAAGTTGTTCTTCTTTGACTTTTGATACACAGTTTTCCGAAGAATTGGTATAATTTGTGATTAGCAACTTTCTATGCACATCGTGTACAAGAGGTAGTATATATGACATTGGCATGTTTTACTCTTTATTAGAAAACATTGCAATCCCTGAATTATTGCATAAACTGATTTATATGATCGTTGATTTACCAAATTGAAGTTTACGGGACAATTCATGTCATTTTAAATACCCCGCGGCTGTATCTGATGAAGCCAACATTTTATTTGCATTGTACATGGAAGCCTTGAGAACCTGAGTTAAATATGTCTATTGAGGTATTTACTATAATCAGCTGCCATTGCTAACTATTTTGTCCTCAATCATTAGGAAACAAGAAATGTTATGTTACCAAGTCAGCAGAAAACAAAGAGCAGTACATCACAACAAACTGTCTAGCAAAAACTGAAGGAAAAACCAAGTTCGCAAAGCCTTGAGAAGGTGAGGTACTTTTTTCTCATATGGTGAGGTACTTTTTTCTCATACTAATATTTTCCTCGTATGCAAATAGATAAAACACTTAGGAGTTTAATTTCCTTGTGGGATGAGACGCAAGGTAAGTGTGGCATGGAGGTTGGTTTGGCATCACCAAACAGTAAAAAGATGGTAGCTATGGGGACCATTCAGAGAACAGATAGCAAAGCTAAAGGTAGTGACGGACATTCGTTGGCTAATTGTGTTGAGGTTCTTATCAACATTCTTTTTAACCAAATGACCATGTTGCCTCATGTGCATGGGAAGATTCAAAAGCTAGGAAATGCCACTGCCCGTTGTATAGCATGACCTCAAGAAAATGTATGGTCACTGCACTTAGTTGGTTTATTTGATTACTTAATAAAAAAATCAAGTTTGGTTTGTTCCAACCAACCTGCAGACCATGAACCTCAATGTCCATGGTGCTTCACAAACTGTGACTAAAAGCAAGTCAGCAAGGAAGTTGACTAAAGAAAAGTTCAAGAAAGTAAGTCTCCCACTCTTACTAGTCAGACATTTGTTACCATCATTGATGCAAATAACATCTGTTGAGTTAGCAAATAAAATTCTTGCAAAATTGTATCTTTTTCACATAAATGTTGCATGGTACAAATGGTTGAAAATTCTTTTGTTTGCTTTGTACACCAAGCATTTTTTCCTATCAAGATGTATTTATCCGTTATGTACTTATCCATGTATGTTTGCTTCCAAGAAGGAAGCATCGCCCAAGTGAGATGACAGAAAGGCAAACTAGGAGCAAGATCTATTGATTCCACATTTATAGTTAGATGTATATCTATGATTGGACAAGCTAGTTTTTTATTTCTTCAAGTGAGCAAGTTGAAAACCACTTGCTCACTTGAAAAGATTTTTATAGTTAGATGTAGTATATAGTTAGATGTATATCTATGATTGTGTGCAAGCCTCGGTCCAAATTGTGGATGGGCCTCAGCCCATGAACGCTGCTGTAGGGGCCGGCCCAACTGAGAGCAGACGGATCTACGACTTCACTCTCTATCACTAGGCGAAAGGGGCAACAGATCAACTTCTTCCATCTAGGACGACTCTCTAGCCCTAGGAGAAAGGAGGAACAGATCAACGACTACCCAACCAAGGACGGCTCTCTAACCCTAGGCAAAAGGGGGATGGATCGGCGTCTTGCTTCTCCTCATCCCGGGCAAACCATCGAAGACTTCATGCTCTCTGAAGTCGAATGGAGGTGAGTTCATTTGATGCTGTATTTTCTTGTATAGTCTCGTGATATTATAAAGAATGACTGCAATTACCGAATTAACTAACCCATTAGAAGGATAAGATTGCAATTCTGAATTTGTGACATAGGATGATGAAAAATAAGGTCCATAACATATGTCAACACGAGAACTTCCTGATGTTATCAAGAACCGTTCAACCAAACCGGAATCAGCTGTTAGGCGCAGGGATGAATATGATGTATACTTGCAAGAGACTAAGCTTCTTGACTTTACCAAAATTGGACCATAAGCTTCTGAGTTCCTTGATAGACAGATGGAGTCCACATCTCAATACATTCCATTTCCCTTGGGGGGAAATAACTCCTACTTTGGAAGATATTGGTATGATACTTTGTTTGTCAATCAATGGCAAAGCTGTTGTTGCTAACATAAATGAGAAAAATATTTCTACTTATGATGATTTACCTGGAGTGGACATACCAACAAAAAATGGGAAAAGGGTTCCCTCTGTTAACATAACTTGTGGACAAGGCTTGAATTCAACAATTTGCCATCACAAGAGCCTCAAGTGATTTTGAGCTATGCAAGAGCATATGTATTGACCCTTCTCTAACGTACCATCTTCTCAAACTGTGCATCCAAGGTTTACTTTTCTTTATTGTTGCTTCTCAGCACAAGGCAGAGTGCATGAGAGTACATGGGGTGCTGCAACTTTCTTATCTATACCGGGAGCTCTAAAAAGTCTCCTCAGCATTAAGGTCAGGTTGGACAAATAGCAGAGAGAATATGAGAGGTTTCCACCCATTTCTTCAAGTTTGGTTTTGGACGTGTGTGCCACTTGGGAAGATTGACCCTCCATTCTTTGATAGAAATAGATGGTTCAATGAAAAACACATCAAATCTCCAAACAAATCTCATATGGATTATGCCTTAGATATTGAACATGTTGATTTCCCTAGAATATGTTGGTAACCGTATAAGGAAAAATTGAGAATGAGCTAGAAATCTGCTTTCAGAGTAAGGATGTATGATGATCAAATACAATGTTGATCTACTTCGAAAAGGGAGAACCCCATAATGTTGATAGGGTTAATAAGTAGTTCGGTGAGGAAAAATTTGTATTAGATATTACACCAACCAAGATACTCAAACTGTAAGTATTCTTTAGTTCAAACTACTCAGATTTTTTATATAAACTATCCATGCTCTTATCATATTTTAGTTGATGTAATCATTTATATTGAAATAAAAAGGATTTGTCTAGAGAAAAGAGATGCAATGTAATAAAGTGGAATAATAGGCATAAATATATTCATAAACAAAATAGAAGTAAACAAGCTTGTGGCCAAGCGTATGAAGAGTGCTTTCAGTGGCTTCGTGGAGATTCTTTTGTCAATTTTACTCGTAGTCTCGCTAAGGCCTCACAGTTTTTTATTCAGCTGTAAGTACAACTTTAATGTAACTAGTAAAAATGTTGAAGTTGTACCTATAGCTGAATAAAAAAACGGTGTGGCCTTAGCGAGATAACGAGTAAAATTAACAAAAGAAGCTCCACGAAGCTACTGAAGGTACTCTTCATACTCCTGGCCACCAGCTTGCTTCTTTGTTTGGGAACATAGTTATGCCTATTATTCCACTTTATCACATCGCGTCTGTTTTCTCTAGACAAATCCTTTCTATGTATGTATAAATGATTAAATCGGTTAAAATATGAACAGAGCATGGCTAATTTATATAAAAAAATTGAACAGTTTGAAATGAAGAATACTTACATTTTGGGTACCTTGGTTGGTCTCATATCTAATACAAATTTGTCCTCGCCGAACTGCTTATTAACCCTATCAACATTATGGGGCTCTGCCTTTTCAAAGTAGATCAACATTGTATTTGATCATCATACTTCCTTGCCCTGAAAGCATATTTCTGGCTCATTCTCAATTATAATTTCCTTATATAGTTTCCAATGTATTCTAGCGAAGTCAACACGTTCAATATCCAAGGTCTTATCCATATAAGATTTGTTTGGAGATTTGATGTGTTTTGCATCGGACCATCTATTTCTATCAAAGAATGGCGAGTCAATCTTCCCAATTGGCACATGCATCCAAAACCAAACTTGAAGAAATGGGAGGAAAGCTCTCATATTCACACTGCTATTTGTCCCGCCTGACCCTAATGATAAGGAGACTTTTCGAAGCTCCCAGTATAGATATGAAAGAGCTGCAACACCCCAGTTGTACTCTCCTGCACTCTGCCATGTGCTGAGAAGCGGCGATAAAGAAAAGTGAACCTTGGATGCGCAGTTTGAGAAGATGGTACATTCGAGAAGGGTCAATACATATGCTATTGCATATCTCAAAATCACTTCAGGCTCTTGTGATGGCAAATTGTCGAATTGCAGCCTCATCCTAGTTATGTTGAAAGAGGGAAACTTTTTCTCATTTTTCATTGATATGTCCACTCCAAGTAAATCATCATAAGTAGAGATATTTTCTTAATTTATGTCAGCAACAATAGCTTTGCCATCGATGGGCAAACAAAGTATCATACCAACATCTTCCAAAGTAGGAGTCATTTCCCCACAAGGGAAGTGGAATGTATTGGTATGTGGACTCCATTTGTCAATCAAGGCACTCAGAAGCTTATGGTCCAATTTCGGCAGACCTTGTAAATAATTTACAAAGTCGAGAAGCTGAACATGGGGGTGCCTGGATATGCTCGCCGCCAAGTCACACGCTCGTCGCGCTAGTAGAGCGAAAGCCATCCCTGCACCACAGCTCATGGTACCCTTACCCAGTTGCCCACCCCGAGCGGAGGGCCTCTGCGCATAGATTGATAAGGCGGAGTAGATCTACATACCTTGGGGAGCAAATCCTATGGTGGATCTTCGCAATGAGGAAGCAACGTGTCTGCGTGAAGGTGCTCCATGGTGAGTGTGAGAACGTCAGGGATGGTGAGAGTGAGGGTGACGGCGTCGGTGAGGGCAAGGTAGACGGGGCTGGCGAGGGTGGTGTGGACGACAAGGTGGGGATGTGGAGGCCTGATTCAGAATTGGTTTTGTTCAGTGGAGTCGGCCTGCGTCACGGGGAGCGTCGGGAGGCCGGAGTGCAGGAGGAAGGCAACGATTCATTTTTACCAAGATTCTAATGACTATAGGGATTCTTTTGCAAAACGCCTCCATGTAATGGCGTTTCTCAAAAACGCCTCTGAAAGCCCCCTTCTTGTGCGGCGTTTCAGAAAAATGCCTCTGAAGCCCCCTTATTCTTAGGCCTTTTAGAAAAAATGCCCTTGAATGTTTGATGTATTGAGGCGATTAGGGAAAAATGTCGTAGCTTCTGAGGAACGTAGGCGTTTGGCAATTATGGCTCTAGCAAAACGCCTTGAAAGGCCTGTTGTGCTATAGTGTCAGTTATCGAAGTAAATATTCAGTGTCAAGTCTCTCTGTCCAAGCACAAGAAACAGAAGACCTCACTATCTAAATGCAAAAGTTACATGCAACATTACATTCCGCAACATTGGCAATCTCTGGTGAGGAACAACATTGCATCATTGCATGAATACTGACTTTACCTTGGAACAATTAAATGAGATCATTCTACCAAAGGCAATAGATTACTTCTGCAGAAACACCGAAGTGACAGTCTACCAGTGAAGGTTAAGTCTAGTAGCTTCTAGTAGTTGTTTGCTATTTACCTAAATACCCCTGTTATGACTATATGTACCCCTAGATATTTTGCTTGGAAATTGAGAAAGTGATTCTGGGCTAACAAATGGTATCAAGAGGCTAACTTTCCCCACCTACCTACCACCCCCGTGCTCTCTCTTCTCCACCCAGAAAACTGCACCGGCGGTGCCCGATTCCGGCCCTATCCCGGCGGCGGAACAAGTTCCCCGGCCGATCCGGTGGTGGAATCCACCCCTCCTACTCCGATCCGGCGCGGGCGTGCGCAGATCCGGCGGAGGCTTGGCGAATCGATGGCCGACCGGTGCGCGTTGACTCGGGCTGGGAGCTCGACTTCGGCATGATGTGGCTCGATCCAGGAGGCGAGGAGGTTTCCAGGCGAGGCGGAGATAGGCGGAGGCACGGGTGACGAGCGGTGAGTGTGCACGGGCATGTGCATGCGATCAAGACGGTGACTTTCTCCTTCCTTCCTCAACACCCTCGTCCATGGCGAGTTCCAGGAGGTCGCATCGAGGCATGGACGGTCTCAGCCAGGTGAGTGCGCAGGGCGCAGGTGGCGGCGATGCGCAGAGAGCGGGTGGCAGGGCCGTCGCGGATCTGCAGGGACACGCGCCACAACCGTTGGTCGACGAGGATCCGTTTGTGCGCTCGTGGGTCTCCTCCGGTAGCACTCGCTCGATTACTTCGAGTGAGAGGCGGCGTGCAGGGGCGGAGGAACTGCTACGCGAGGTGGAGCGACTTGAGGAGGACGCGGAGGTGCGCGCAGTGACTCCGAGCAGCAGATCTGCGTGCTCGAGCAGCTCGTCAAGCATAAGCTGCTGTAGTGGAGGGGCGTGCAGTGGACGAGTGACGACGGGCGGCTGCAGCACGTGCAGAGCGCACGGCGGCCATGGAGCGCGAGGCGGCTCGTGCGGACGCCGAAGCCCGTCGTGCTCAGGCGGAGGCGACCCAGCGGCGGATCGCAGTGGATCGGCTGCGTGAGGAGGCGGAAGCGACGCGCGAGATGGCGCGTGCGACACAGAGGAGCTGCAGCAGGATCCACAGGCTCTACCAGCCAGCAACGCCGCGCAGGAACCACCTAGGTCGGCGGGCGGCGCAGGCAGTGCCGACGACCCAGGGACACACCGTGGCGAGGACATGGACCGGTGGATGGACAACCAGCATCTCGGCTCCGACCATGGCTCCGACCATGACACCGACACCGAGTACAACCACGGCGGCACACCCCCGAGGGTCATCCAGACCATCATCAGGGACTCCGGCAACACACAATGGCCAGTCTTGATGAAGACGAACTACGCCGAGTGGTCTTCTATGATGAAGGTGAAGCTTGAGGCCCGGGGGATGAGGAACATCGTGCTCTTGGGAGGTGTGAGTTGCCATGAGGACCGGCGGGCGCTGGAGGCGTTGCTTTCCGCAGTTCTACCAGAGGTGATTCCAGCTCTCTCTGGCAAGGCGATGGACAAGGACGCATGGAATGCCATTGCCACTGCCCGAATTGGCAATGATCGCGTCCGCAAGTCCACGCTGCAGAAACTCTGACAGGAGTGGGATCACTTGGCCTTCAAGCCAGGAGAGGACGTCGATGACTTCGCTCCACATCTCACCGGTCTGAGGCAGCAGCTGGAGCAGCTCGGCGACTACGACATCACAGAGGAGCGAGCTGTCGCCAAGTTCCTTCGCTACTCTCCGGCCAAGTACCTGCAGCTGAAGATCTCCATCCAGACGATGCTTGACATCTCAACCTTGACGATCGAGGAGGTTGCTGGGAGATTCAAGGCTGTGGATGAGGAGGAAGCGCTGGTGGCTGCAGAGATAGTTGCTACTGGTGGCAAGCTTCACGATACCACAGAGCACTACCACTGCCACATCTGCAAGAAGAAGGGGGAGTCTTCTCCTTCCTCGGGCGACCGCAAGCGCATGCCGCGCAGAGCGCCCAAGGCGTGTGGAGGCGCCGAGGGTGAGGCGCGAGGAGGCACCGGTGGTGCAGCGTGACGCGACGCTGCAGGAGGCGCACAGGGTGGCGGTGAGCGCGCCGCTGGTGGCGAGCGCAGGACACCGCGAGATGATACCAGTCGCAACTGCGGCAGGGCGGGCCACTAGGCCAGGGACTGCCGCCCAGCCGCGACGCGGCTAGGCTCACGTCGCGAAGGCGGCAGTGGATGACGAGCCGGCCCTGTTCCTGGTCCACGGGAGCATCGAGCAGCTCCCAGCAGCATCGGCTGCGACGGTCCTCCTCCACGTCGACGAGCCGCGAGCACGTGTCTTCTTCGGCGACAGCTCGAGTGATGACAAGATCGATGGCTGGTTACTCAACAGTGGCGCGACACATCACATGACAGGGCGTCGGGAGTTCTTCTCCGACCTGAACACCAATGTGCGAGGCTCCGTCAAGTTTGGGGACTCCTCGGGTGTGGACATAAGAGGCATCAGATCCATCATCCTCGCCGCCAAGAACGGGGAACAATAGCTTCTCACCGAGGTCTTCTACATCCCCGCGCTACGCAACTCCATCATCAGCCTTGGACGGCTCGACGCGAATGGATCACGTGTGGAGATCAAGGACGATGTGATGCGCATCTGGGATCGACAACAACTTCTTCTAGCCAAGGTGCCCAGGGGGAGCAACTTTCTCTACGTCCTCGACGCCAAGGTGGAGCAGCCCCTGTGCCTTGCAGCTCGTCGAGACGACGAAGCTTGGAGGTGGCACGAGGGCATTGGGCATCTCCACTTCGAGGTGTTGCGGCAGCTCGGCACCAAGGGGATGGTGCGAGGCATGCCGAACGTGGACCACGTCGAGCAGCTCTACGACACCTGCGTCTTGACGAAGCAGAAGCGCCTCTCCTTCCCTCGCCAGGCGAACTTCTGAGCCAAGGAGCAACTCGAGCTCGTGCATGGCGATCTCTGCGGGCCGGTGACGCCGGCCACACCGGGAGGACGACGCTACTTCCTTTTACTCGTCGATGATGTCTCCCGGTATATGTGGGTGGTTCTTCTCGGGACCAAGGGGGCTGCGGCGGATGCCATCAAGCAAATTCAGGCGGCCGCGGAGAACGAGAGCGGGCGCAAGCTTCGGGTGCTGCGCACAGACAACGGCGGTGAGGACCACATCGACGCATTCCACAACGGCGAGTCCCTCCAGTACCGAACCATGGCGGATATCCTTGGAGCAGAGCTCCATCTCGCGCTCGATGACAGAGAGCCTCACTCCTTCACCGAGGCGGAGGGACACGCGGCATGGCGCACCGCAATGAAGGGGGAGATGGACGCGGTCGAGAAGAACAGAACCTGGGAGCCGGTTGATCTTCCACCCGGCCATCGAGCAATCACCCTCAAATGGGTGTTCAAAGTAAAGAAGGACGAAGCTGGCGCGGTGATCAAGCACAAGGCACGTCTGGTGGCACGCGGCTTCGTGCAGCAGGAGGGGGTCGATTTCGACGACGCCTTTGCCCCTGTTGCGCAGATGGATTCCGTGCGCCTTCTCCTCACACTGGCAGCTCAGGAGGGCTGGTGCGTCCACCACATGGATGTCAAGTCGGTGTTCCAAAACGGCGACTTGAAGGAGGAGGTCTACGTCCACCAGCTGCCAGGATTTGTGATCCCCGGAGAGGAAGGCAAGGTGTTGCGTCGGCGCAAGGCACTCTACGGCCTGCGGCAGGCACCGCGAGCGTGGAACGAGACGCTGGACGCCACCTTGAAGAAGATGGGCTTCGAGAAAAGCCCGCACGAGGCGGCCGTCTACCGGCGGGGTCAGAATGGCTGTGTCCTGCTGGTGGGCGTCTACGTCGATGACTTGATTATCACCGGATCCAAGGACGACGACGTGCAAGCTTTCAAGGAGGAGATGAAGGCCGCCTTCCAGATGAGTGATCTCGGCCCTCTCCTTCTTCCTGGGAATCGAGGTGCATCAGGACAGCACCAGCACTACTCTTCGACAGTCGGCCTACGCCAAGCGTGTTCTGGAGCTGGCTGGACTGGTCGACTGCAACCCAGCTCTCACCCTGATGGAGGAGAGGCTGAAGCTGAGTCGTGACAGTGCGGCTGAGGAGGTTGATGCCACACACTACCAGCGGCTTGTGGGGAGTTTGTGCTACCTTACCCACACGCGGCCAGACTTGGCGTTCTCCGTCGGCTAGGTCAGTCGGTTTATGCAGCGACCGACGAAAGATCACGAGCAGGCCGTCAAGAGGATCCTTCGCTATGTTGCGGGTACTCTCGACTACGGCATGTTCTACCCAAGGAGCCCAGGCGCGGCACGCTTCATCAGCTACAGCAACAACGACCACGCCGGCGATATCGACACTAGCAAGAGCACAAGTGGGATGCTCTTCTTCCTCGGCAGGAGCCTCATCAGCTGGCAATCAGTGAAGCAGCAGGTTGTAGCTCTCTCAAGCTGTGAGGCCGAGTACATTGCTGCCTCCACTGCCTCTGCTCAGGCACTCTGGCTTGCTCGACTGCTCGGTGACCTTCTCGGAAAAGAAGCTGGAGCAGTTGACCTCATGGTGGACAGCAAGTCTGCTCTGGTGTTGGCAAAGAACCCAGTGTTCCATGATCACAACAAGCCCATCTGGGTGAAGTATCACTTCATCCGAGACTGCCTGGAGGAAGGGAGCGTAAAGGCATACTACATCTGCACCAAGGATCAGCTTGCTGACCTCTTCACCATGTCCCTTGGGCGAATCAAGTTCCAGGAACTTTGCTCAGGGATTGGAGTGGTGCAGCTATCTATCAAGATTAGCTCAATGGGCTTATCTATCTATGTAATAGACTTTATTTCTGTAATAGCTGCTAGACTTAGGGGGAGAATGAAGGTTAAGTCTAGTAGCTTCTAGTAGTTGTTTGCTATTTACCTAAATACCCCTGTTAAGACTATATGTATCTCTGGATATTTTGCTTGGAAATTGAGAAAGTGATTCTGGGCTAACAACCAGATGCTTTGGAAGTTTAAACATGGCACTGAATACATTGAGTTTGAGAAGGGAAACATGGAGATGCCAAGCTGGAGCGACAACATGTTCAGGACCTTGGGGATCGGAATCGTTTGGTTGCTCGCTTCCTCAATTCATATGGGTTGGACATGCACCTGTCTGGCTGCGAGGCTTGGTGCTGGACTGGATTCAGAAGGAAAAGGAAAGTCATTTTGTAGAACCGGCACTGCACCTATAAAATTATACATTATGAAATGATCTAGCATGGATACATAAGAAATTGAAGCCACTATTGAGAACTGAGTACGATCTGTCAGATACAGGGGCAAGAGAATCAAATTTATTGCTTGAAGGTTGTAGTGTTGGTCTTACAGCTTTATTTGAAGTAGTATGTTCAACTTCAACATTGGGAACTTATGAAATGTAGCACATCAGCTGTTCTCAGTTTCCTTTTTTTGTGTGTTCTGTATATATAGTGCTGTTTTCTTTTTTTTCCTGACAAATAATATATGCCGGAAGTGGGACTATATGGGGAATTGGAAAATGCAGCCTATTTGTAGCCTCAAGCCCTAGTTTTTTTTTATGTATGAGTTTCGAGATTGTAGTTATGTTTATGTACCATGAGTTATAGAGTAAATTTCAAGAGAAATTTACAGAATCTTGTTATTTTTTCGCAGCATAATTTTGTTTTTTCTGCAACTTTTATTCGACCTGAAATACTCCACTTGATATCGTCTCGAAATTCTCAATTTTGGAAAGTGGTACCCAAAAGCAAAACGGATAACCAGGCTCTAAAATTGAAGCCATATGTTGGGCCAAAACATAAAGGTGCAGACTGAAGAAATTAGTGCGGCGATGTTTTGTTTAGCATCTCCTCACAAGCCACAACCTGCTGCCTGCTGCTGCTCTGCATCGAGAGTATCACCAACTAGAAACAGGGTAGGTGGTTAACATGTTAGTTGTTGTGATTACGACAGTAGGATGGATCTTGGATACTTGCATTTCGGGAGAATTAATTAAAGGGGAAAAATGCATGTTGTCTCGTTATATGGCGATACAATCTATAGATGTTGGATTAAATCCATCTATAAGTTGGGAAATGGTCATTGTGTTCCAGACATATATAGTTCCGTTTTTTTGGCCCAAATTACATGATATGCGAAAAAAACACAAGAAAAATGTAGTGAGTCAGTTAAACTTTAAGTTACTCGTCCACTGCTGCGTAGATAAAATATTTCGCCTCGCGAGGAGTTGAGCTGTCGAAGGCCGGCGTCGACGCTCCATGCTGTGAGCGATCGAGGAGGCCGGACACGAAGCAGAGCACGGCAAATGGCAGAGGATGGCCCGATGCTTTCTACCTCTGCTCTGCTTCAGAGTGGGTGTTCCCACGCGCTGCACGCTACTCGGACCAGACGTACCATCGGACGGGATGCCACGGCGGCCGGCTACCTGCAGGCAGAGGCCGCCGTGCTTGGTGCCGACGCAGGCGACGCACGGCGGGTGGCTTGCCGGTGCTCTTAGCTATGCAGGTGGGGCCAGGGCTGCAGCGAGCGTGAAAAAACAGTGACACGATTTTGCAAATTTTATTCAAGAAAATAAAGAAACAACCGATAATATATAAGCTTAGAGAAATAACCCTTGAAACAGAATGAAGAAACCATGAAGGCTATTGCCTATTAGCACACTTAGCCAGCAACAAACTCACTGATGCCAACAAGTTTTCCAACATAAATAGCTTAGTTTATACTATTCATTTTACCACTGAAATTTATCCTTTGAACAGGGAGTGTCCTCATGGCCTCATCACCTCCTTTAAGTTTCTCAAGGACTTAGGACCCAATAATCTTTGGTCTTTCACTTGTAGAGGCATATATGCAGCTTCTAGTGCTGCAAAAATACACAAATAACATAAGTTGGATGAGGCATCAGTTATCCCTCAACCAAACATTTGTTTCCAGCGAGCACAGACAGGCTTTTAGTAGCCCCGCGCGCAGCTCGGAGGCAAGACATTTCAGACTTCGTTAGATTGTGACATTCCACTTTCATAAGCATAAGAACTAAACAAAGCTGAACACATTTTTTATGATAGCAAATTAACAACTAAGCGAAACTGAACACATTGCTCATGGTTCATGAACAAGCAACACTGTAATAATGGCTTGAAGATATATGTGACACAAGGAATAAGCTATATAGTACCTGGGCTGTAGCTCGTGTAGAGGAAAATGCCAGGCCTGCCAGTGTCCTCGCATACCTTCTTGACCTGGCTGGTCTTTACATCAATAGTGTAGAGCCCATCACTGGTGAGCATGAAAAGGACACTCATGCCATCAACAGAGGCAACCACATCAGGTGACCTTAACAGGGCACCAGCCGGTAGCAACTTCTCGAGCTCAATGACTCCGCTTTGGGTCCACGCAGAACCTCCTTCTTCTTCACCACGAGCATCTCTTGACCACAAGCAAAGTTTGTACTCATCTGCCATTGCAAAACCCAGTTGACAACCCTCTGTAGTTGCGGGCGCAAATCGTTGGCCCAAGCACAACGGCGGTCGGATCGTGGACATTTCTTGCGTGGCCAAGTCGAACTTGAGGAGGTTGCTCGCGTCAAATGCGAAGTAGAGTGCATTCTCAACCAGGGCACTCGGAACCGTGAGACGGAGAACGTCATCGGCGGCGGCGAGCTGCAATTGCGAGGCCAGCACGCTCCACGCACGACGGCACGAGCCTCCGATGAGTAGACAAAGGCACGGGCCTGCTTGTGATACTGATGAGTGAGGGAAGTTGCAATGGCGACAACTTGAAAATGTCCATGGTGGCATTAGTGGTGGTCGCCGTCGCTGTTGCAAGCGTCGCCACCGGCGCCGGCACAGAGCACCGCTGCCCTCCAGAAAACTGCAGAGCCTCCCCTCCAGAAAACTGCAGAGCCATCCGGAATTGGGGGTAAAAATTCCCTCGTCTCGATCTCTTTTACGGTGGACCATACCATCAAGGGGTGGTATGCAGTATATGGCTATTTTTGGTAAGGGTAAATAGGTAATTTTTGCAATCTTTTAACAAATTTGGCAACCTCGGGCCGAGAAAAAAATAGTTTATACCACAAGGAAAATTTGAAATGAAAAAATTTGAATTGAAAATTTTTGTTTTTGAATTTTGAAAAATTTGGCCATACCACCAGAGGGAAATGGGAAAAATTGAACAAAAAATTCGATTTTGAAATTTGAATTGAAATTTGAAAAATTTTGGCCATACCATCAAAGGGAAATGAAAATTTTTGAAATATGCCACGAAAAATTGAAATGAAAAAATTTGAAAATTTTCAGTTTTGAAATTTGAAATGAAAAAATTGAAAATTTTCATTTTTGAAATTTGAAATGAAAATTTCCGTTTGAAATTTGAAAAAAAATTGGCCATATCACTAGAGAGAAATGAAAATTTTGAAATGAAGAAATCATATATTTCGTTTATGTCACCGAGATAAAACTTCCAAAAATACCCCTATACCACCATATACCACCTATGTATACCACCCTATACCACAGGTGCAATTTGTGGTGGTATACAATTAATCTCAGTCGTCAGATCCTTTCATATTAGTCATTTTCCAACAGTGGTATAGGGTGGTATGGTCCACTGTAAAAGATCAAGGACCGTAAAAGATCTCCCTTGATCGGATCCTATACGGCAAAAAAATAAGAGTATAGCCATGAGAAGATGGTTCCATATCTCCTTTTGTAGAGTTGACGTGGCCGTGGCGGGCATCCAAAGCGCGCCAGTTGCGGTGGCCGGCGACCGGAGAGCGGAACGTGGAGGTAGGGACGAAGCGGGCGCACTGCCTGCCGTTGTTGGGTTCCCTGTCCTCGTCTTCGAAAGTGCAGATGACACCCAGCACGGGGGGTGTGCCGTGGAACTCGCGGAGCCTGCGGCGGAAGCCGGCGCTGGAGACGAGGACGCACCAGTCCTTGCAGACGACGGCGGCGCGGAGGAGAGCGGGGTCGTCGGGTGGGAGCCGGATGAGAACCTGCTCCACAAGATCGTCCGGCAGCATCGTCGGCGAGGCGGAGACCTTGTCCATCTCAGCTCAGCAGGCCGGCCTAGGGTTTGTTTTGGTTGGTTTGTCCATCAGCTCAACGCGGCGGTGCCGTACGGCAGGACGAGGGAAGAAGGGTTTTAGGATTCAAGTACGTGTTGAACCAGGACCAGGTTGACAGGTTGAGGGGTGAGGAGGGCTCTGATATGTCGGGCCAACTAGTAATCAATTCATTTTTTAAGAGTTCCGGATCTGTTTGATTGAGGCCTGAGGCTACATGACAATGTCAGACACGTCAATTCAATTTGTTTTTTTTTAAAATCAGCAGATAGATTCAAAACAAACAAAATCAGCCGAAATTAATTTAAATTCAACGTGAGCTCGTTGTTCTATGATCTTGGATAGAATTCCTTCGTTACCATCAAAATCAATACACATGTGCTCGTTGCCATCAAAACTTCCGTGCTTCACTGCCATCTATCTCTAATTTTTGCTGTGTTCGTTGCCATTCCGTTGCCTACTCCGTTAGGCAGCTAGCCTTGGTGAGGATGACATGTGGGCCTGCCTCTCCTCTGCCCCGCCCTCCTGCAGTGGGCTTGCTGACAAAAGCACGAGGCGGGTGATGGAGGCCGATGGCACGCCATTTGTCACACATTGAAATTTTCAAATTTCAAGATGTGAATAGGATGAAAAAAATTTAACAACGATTTTCTCTCAATTTTAAAATTTTGCCTAACATTTTATTTTCTTTACAGGGAATATAGTATAGAAAAGAAAAGAAAACCTTATTTGGTTTTCTAAATTAAATAAATAGTTTGATGTTTGTTGCATTCATGCTGGTGCATTGATTTTGGTTTCTTGAATTCAATTTTGTATTTGAATTCATTTGTTTGACCTCTTTTGAAAAACAGTTAAAGCTTTTCTTTTAACCCTTCCCTTTTCTTTTCTATTTTCGTGGCCCGTCAGGCAAAGTTTGGAACTGATCCCCAGACTCCTTTGCCAAGCCCCCGTGTCATCCCTCAGCCAGCAGCCCGACGCGTGGGCCCCGCATGTCATCCCCGACCTCCGGTCGGAGCTATGGCGCCCGAGTCCGAGCCTGGCTCAACCCTGTGCCCCGGGCGCGCCGCTCTCTCCCTTGGCCCATACGCCAAGGCACGTGCGTCGTCGGCTATATAAGGTCGCCGCCTCACGCCCGCGCCGCACCCCTAACACTAGCCGCCTCTCGAGGCCTTGCGTGCCGCCGAACCCTAGCTCGGCCACCGCCTTCGATCCGCGCTTCCGTCCCCTTTCAGCCGCCCAGAAGAAGCCCCGGAGCATCGCAAGGAGGTGAGGAACCTGCCGGTGTTGCTTGTTTGCGTCCTCGCGCTCTACACCGCCCGTTCGCAGCTCGCCGGAATCGCGCCACGGCGTTCCGCCTTGCCGAGCCGCGCGTGGTCGTCGTCACCAACCGTCCGTCCCGATGCCCTAGATCAATCCCTCGCGTCGACCGCTTCACCCTGGTGCAAACCGCGTCGCAAACCGTGCCTCCTAGCCCTTGATCGAGCTAGCTCGCCAGAGTGGTCCGAGCGCCGCCGCTCGCCGGCGAGTCGTCCGCCGCCTGTGCGCTGCCACCCCGCTGTGACGCCGTCTACCGTCCGATCCGACCCGTGTGGACCAGATCAATCTGACTCTGAGTCAATGTGGTCAGATACCGGTCAACCCAGGCCGCGCAGCGCCTCTTTTGCAAAAGAGACCCTCGGTTTTTCTAGATTCACAAGTATACCCTCCATCAGTTCAAAAGTAATTAGATCTAGGTCCTTTTCTTTACGTTTTAGACCTTGAGTTCTATAGTTTTTGTGCCCGAGGTCTAGATCAAGAGTTTTACACCGCAGACCTTTAATTTTTATATGTAATCATGTTTTAGCCCTCGATTTCTTGCTGTTAGGTCCCTGTAGGTGTAGTTTTCTCGTAGTTAAGCCCTTAAACCTTATTTAGTTCATATCTTCACCGTTTTAGTCTGTTTTTAGCGTTCTTTATATCCATGTGATCATCTCGAAGCATAGAATGGTTTTAGCTCTCCGTTTAGTGTTGTTCTTACTATTTGGTGACTGTTTCTTATTATATTCCATTGTTTGCTTGTATGTGTCGTGATGTGGTGCGTAGAGAGCGATCCGTATGAGGAGTTTGCTGCAGTTGAAGACTTTCAAGACTTTGAGCAGCAGCAAGAGTTCGTGGAAGGAAAGTCCTTGATGCATGCCCACTTTTCTCATTACAACATGCATTTTAATTACACTGTTTATTTACTTATTGCTTGCATCAATATGATGGTCTCCTATATATTTAAGGTTTGACTAGACTTGTTTACTCCTATGCCTTGATCAACCTGGGTTTATGTTTATGTTGGGTAGACCTTGCTTAGCTACTTAACTTGGGATCATGGTGGTTCTAATGAACAACAATGTTAAACTTGCTTTACTTATGTTATACATTCATTAATACAAGAAGGGGAACCAGGCCAGGAAACCTCTGTCTAAAGATGAGATTCTTAATTGTATTATTGGGACAGAACAGGAACCAAAATACAAGTCTGGTGCACCTATGTTGTCAGAAGCAGACTTAGAGGCTGCTGGACCAAATTGTGCCAGGTTGCATGCTTACGTCATGGAACACAGTAAGGATAAACTTGCCTTTCCAGCAAAGGTGGATCAACACTACTTTCAAGGTGGTGGTGTTTTAATGTTAAACATTGCATTCAGTAGCGTGTATAACCTTATAACCCTGGCTTCTCTGGATGTTACCTTATTGAGGTTGTGGACATTGTAAGTCCCTTAAAACCTAAAAATATATTTCTTTAATTTTGACCACAAAGTTCATGCATGCTAACAATTTGATTTTTTGTAAGAAAATGATGGACAAGGTAGCGGAGATGCAGATCAGTGTTGGGTTCTTAGATCCAGATATTTTCACTTCCACAAATATTTTTCAGCATTCTGGCCTTGTAATAAAAGCAATCGCAAATGCAATGAACAACGACTACGTGGTGGGTGCCTACTACACTGGCCACTGGGTAACACTGATCATCTAGATGAAGTTCAAAGAGGTTTGGTATCTATATTCTTCTAAACAACATCCCGCGCGAAATTTCGCAGATCCCAAAGCTGTTGTGGACTGGTCAGTATCTTGTGGGTTTTGTTCACAAAAATTCAATCTCTTAGTGTTTCTAATCGGTATTGCTGATCATGCAGGGCCTTTGGTACATATGCACAGGACGGAGTGACGAAAGGAAAGAAAAAAAAAGCCAAAAGCCACAATACTCAAGCACAAACCAAATCTCGATGTAAGGCCGAGGTTTTTTTATGGTCCCTTCTTACCTATTTGGTACTGCATTAACTTGTCATTTTGGTACCTCGATGCAGTGTGCTCAGCAGCCATGGCGGTCCTCTTTGTGTGGATTCCATGTGGTATTCCATATGTTAAGACTACTCGATGACATACCTGACATCAAGAAGGCTGCTGTAAGTAGATAATAATGCTCAACCTTGTCTCTGCTCATATTCTCTATTTGATTTTAGAAACTGATTTCTACTTGTATTCTCATAAATGATTGTATTTTGCAGGATTTCAAAGCTGCCGTAGATGTTTCCACAGAAGATCTAAAGCGGGTCCGGGAGATGCTGTGCGAGTACATTTTTAAGGAGACCATCGACCGAAAGGGCAACTTCTATAATGGTGCACCGTGAGTTCATTGTAGCCAGAAACTTGAAACTTGCGGCATTCAGTCTTCTTTAGTCAGGTGTCGTTGCCTGAGAAACCTGCTTGGCTTGCTTGGTTGGGGTCAGATGCTGCCTGGTTCAGACAGTTTTCTCATGACTCCATCCAAACAAGCCCTGATGAGTAACTTGAAACTTGATGTGATCTTGCTTGTTTATAAATGTGATCTTGCTTTTGTTTTTGTGATGTCTCCTTACTGTGGTGGCTGCCATATCCTGGCTAGTTCCAAGATGGTAGGATGCAGCCCCTGATGGCTGCCAAATCCTGGCTGGTTCCAGAATGCAGCAGGCAAGCAGGCAGGTTACTGTAGGGGTGGCCTACATATCTGTAACGGGCGTTAATTAAAGCTCATTACAAACACTGATCAGTGAATAATGGGCTTCATTCGGAACGCCCGTTACAAACATGCCAACAATGTAACGGGCTGTGTAAAAACCCGTTACCAATCACAACAAGAAAATTGTTGACTAGTGACGCAACCACATTTTAGCGTCATTGATTTATGACGTTCCTGGCTGATCTCGTCATAATATTTCACTTCCGAGCAAATTTAGTGACAAAAAATTTTTTCGTCATTATGGTTGACACTATAGCCGGGCATTCCCTATTCCATGCTGTTTTGTGACGCCATAAGCTCTGAAAAACGTCATAAACCAACATCGGTCCCACATGTAAGCATTATTTTAAAAACAGAGTGTTCCAAGTCGTCATAAAATTCAATAGGGTCCCACATGTAAGCATTTTTTTCGAAAATAGAGTGTTCCAAGTCGTCATAAAATTTTCCAGAGTCCCACATGTAAGCATTTTAGCCATGTTAGCGGCGTCATAAACCAACTTTGGTCCCACATGTAAGCATTATTTTAAAATAGAGTGTTCCAAGTCGTCATGAAATTCAGTTGGGTCCCACATGTAAGCATTTTTTCGAAAATAGAGTGTTCCAAGTCGTCATAAATAGTTCTAGGGTCCCACGTGTAAGCATAGGTCACGAAATGTTGCAAAAATAATATGCCATGGCATGGGTTCGAACCAGGGACCTGAAGGAACAAGGTTGTGCTGTTTACCATTGCACCACTTGTTGGTTGTGATAGGTGTATGGGAAACTCTACTAATAGTTCATGCGAATTCTTTACTGTGACCAGGTCCCACATGTAAGTTTCAGTTGAGTCTATAATTACGTATCGAATGGCTGGCGAGACACTTCACTCAGACTTCGCAAAGACTTTTGACTTCCACTACGCAGATCTGCAATAGTTCGTGGTAGGAATGGCGGATCCTAGCGGTGAGGGGAAGATGGTTGCGCCGCCACATCCCAGCAACAAGAGGATGAGACAGCAAGACGAGGTTGGTCCTCTGGTTTGAGCCGCTATATTTTCCCCTATCTTACTAGGGTTGGGGATATCTAGATTTGGGGATCTGGAGGATTGATGAGCATATTTGGTAGATTTAGATTTCATTATCGTACCTTTAGATTTGCACTTCGATAGGTGTTAGAAGTTGATAGGCTATAGACAATTCATGTTAGATTCAGTTAGTTTTCAATTTGCATCGTCTTACAGTAGGTTTTGTATTTTAGTAGCTTCTAGATGTGCTTCAAGCCACTCGTTTTATGGATTTTTGTCGAGGTGCACAATTGATAGGATTGATAGGTCCATCGTTTTATGAATTGGTAGATTGAAGATACTATTTCGGAGCTGCAGACCGTTGAAGGGACATCTGGATTCTGCCACGATTGTTAGCGTTTGCACAATTCATAGGTGTTAGATTCATTTAGTTTCCAATTTGCATCGTTCGATGGATTGATAGGTTCATTTAGGACAACCATGCCCTTGCTGAGTTTATGTAGGTAGCAAACAACCAGGTTTTTTTGGCGTGTGGTGGTTGTTTTACTGTACTCATACAATTGGGTTCAAGAGATTCAAGTTTTTTTATAGACTGAGATGAGTTTATTTTTCAGATCAAGATGAGTTTTCTCCAAGGATTAGTTTAGTTCTACAAGAACATCTTAATGTTATTTTAGAAGATCTGGATGCCTCATCTCGGGGGAGAACTCTATTAGGATCTCGAAAGAGATCGAAAACATCATAGATCAATTAGCAGAAAAAGAGAAAGAGTTTCAGTACACACCTAAGGACAAGACAACTGAGGGCGGAGATCATTCTTCTTACCATATACATTGGAATAAAAGCGTCAATGAATAGGTAGGACATTGAGTTTGTTTGGTCTGTCTTTTCTTTTAAATGTTCAAGAAGTTTGTTGTCAGTTGGACTGAAACGGGTACCCTTGCCTATTAGTACCTGTTTCAGTCCAACAGACAACGAACTTCTTGAAAATTTAAAAGAAAAGACTGACCAAACAAACTCAATATCCTACCCATTCATTGACGCTTTTATTCCAATGTATATGTACTGACCAAGAAGAATGATCTCCACCCTCAGTTGTCTTGTCCTTAGGTGTGTACTGAAGCTCTTTCTCTCTTTCTGCTAATTGATCTATGACGTTTTTGATCTCTTTCGAGATCCTATAGAGTCCTCACCCTGAGATGAGACATCCAGATCTTCTGAAAGGACATTAAGAAATGCAAAAGAGTCCCGCAAGGCCACAAAATTCACGGTAGGAGGTGCAGAAGGTGAAGGAACAGCTGCAGGAGCCAAACATGAGATGGAGTTATGATTATGAATGAGTAGTGATGATTATTGTGAAACTTGTATCATGATTGTGTTTTGGTGTTGGCTACCGGATCATCGTATGATGTTTGCTACTTGTTGGTGGACTGGTGGTGTGAACTTTGTGGTGATGAGTTGCTATGAGATGTCATCTTATTATGCCGATTTGGTTTAATCTATTCCAAATTGATTCGAGCATACTCACCATTCGGAATTCATACGCATTGCAATGGAGGTCATTGAGAATTGCAGTTAACAACTGGCACCGGGCGTTAACCGACGAACTTGTGTACACACCCCCTCTGAACGGATGTGTCGATCATTGTGAATCGCAATGCCTGGCCTTATTTACTCTCGGTCGCTGACATGTACCAAGTCGAAAGGTTGAAGCTGCACTGTGCGTCAAAGATGTGGGACATGGCAAGCGAGGAAACTGTGACTTCATTTCTACGATGGGCAATTCAGGCTAACTGCACACAATTGCAGGACAAGTACATGTCTCTCTTAGAGCGAATCTTTCCTCACGGAATACTCACATATTATTGGGTGGTTGTATGCACTGATCATCTCGAATTTATGCACAATCTCCGTAGAAGATCCAAACTCATTCATTTCGAGCATACTCACCATTCAGAATTCATACGCGTTGCAATGGAGGTAGAGAAAGAACAATGGAGGTATGGTGGTAATAGATAGAGAAGGGGGAAGTTTTGATTGAGGAAACTCCGGCCTGTTGATGTTTCGCAAGGAGGACCTTCCTAGTGGTAAAAAGGGAGGAAAAGCTAAGATGCTGTTTGTTTGGATTGATCCAGAATCGGATCGTCCGTCCTTTTGATGGTTTACAGGAAGGACCTTCCTGAGAAATAATTGTGTAACTGCCCCAACAATGCACGGAGAGGTTCTGGTAAGTTGGCGGGAGAAAAGCGCGCGCGATAGCTAAAAAAAAGTTTTCCCACAGACAAGTGTATATATCTCATTTCTCTCGACGATGCGGCGTACACTACTGCAACTCCGCAAGAGACTCGCCGGCACCACGCTCCTTTTCCTTGTGGTAAAGACTAGAGCTAGCATCGGTGCTTAGATCTGCTATTGCTCGTGGCGGGAATGGCGAATCGTAGGGACCCTAGCGGCGAACGGAGAAGCAGGACTCGCTCCGGTCAGGCTAGTCCTCTGTTTAGCCATGCTACTTTGATTTGTCATACTAGTTAAGGGGAATTCTGGATTTGGGGATCCGGGTTAACAGACTATATTCATGTATTTTAAAGGTGTTTGGAGTAGACTCCGAAAGCTCCAGATCGCCGACGCCTGGTCCTCGTGAAGTCATCGTTATAGATCCTAATGATAATGAGTGCAAGGACGGGTTTCCTGTCCATCTGAAGTATGATTGGACAGGCGCCAACCCTGGGCGTCGATATGTATGCTGCTGCGAGGTAAACGATAACCTGTATCACTTCTAATAAATGTTTCTTCCGCGTTTGATGTTAGTGTGGTCAATCGCTAATTATATGAACGAAATCGGTGACTCCAGACTGATGGCATGAAGTGCGCGTCATTTAGGTGGATAAATCCTGAATGGGATATTAGGACTCTAAAAGTTCTAGAGAAACTGATGGAAATGAAGGGAAAAGCAGAAGAGGAAGCAAGGTCGTGGAAAGAAGCATGTGCAGCTGCTAAGGAGGAGGCCAGTGTCAAAGCAGCTGAGCTGCAGACGATAACGTGATACTACGGGGAGGTAACCCATAACCTGTTTGAGACGAGAAAGAAAATGAGAAACGATGCTCTGTTGTCTCCTACAGAAAAGGGTGAAGCTAACAGGTACCTAAAAGCTGAAAGGGAGGCAAGGATGTGGAAGGAAGAATGTGCAAAGGCTAAGAGGGAGATTCAAGAGACTGCCGCTGAGCTGCAGACAGTCAAGCAGCTCCTGGATTCTGCAACACTTGTGGTGAAGAAGGTGAGGGAATTGCTGAGACAGGCCTCATATAAGAGATCGCTCAGCAAGGACAACAAAGAGGAATAATGTGAATCGTGGTGTTATTGCTAGGTAGACGGTTTAGAGGTGCTAATCATGCTTGTATTTTGGTATTTGCTACTTGTTGGTGGTGTGAACTTTGTGATGAGTAGCTGTGAGATGCCATCTTATGATGTTTGATACTTGTCCGCTCTGTTGATGTTTTGCGGGAAGGACCTTCCTGATTCTCGAATGTTAACTACTTGTTCCCTACAGTGATTGTGGTAGAAACTCATACATATGCGCGGAATAACTGACGAAGGATGATAATATAGATATTTGTAAATTGAATTGCGTTACAGGTGGTACACAACCGAAGTTCCTCATTACGGATAGCTAGGCAACAGCCATGTTCCTCTCGACCAAATCCAGTCCCCACGAACCTGCTTAATGCGGATCACCGGAGTAGTGTTGACGCCTGGAACAATACCTATTCCCTGCTGGTAGATCTAGTACTCATTCTTTTCATCATGATGATAAGTTCGTAGGAAGTAAATGTGATTTGCCCTCAGGTCAGCCAAACCAGAATGGCATGCTCTTCTGTAACAATGCACTTGCCAGGACCAAACAAGATGATCTTATTCCGGAACTCAGGAGCTCTCTCCCAGGGAATAGGCTGCCAAATGTCCCCCACGAATGAATGCAAAGTTAATTCTACCACCTCAGCTTCTTTCTCCTCCAGAACAATAAAGAACAATCAGTCTTCACCTTCGAGTAGAGAAGAGTTGCCCATGCCAATAACCCATGACAACCGAAGTCCAATGGAATGGGGAGGTGCCGGAAGATCCTGCCCCAAGTAGATCTGCATGTGTTCAGAAGAACTGCACCAGAAATCTTTCGAAGGAAGTGTAGTCCAGTCGGATTGGCTACCCAAATGCCACATGGAAACGAGCAATGACTCAAGCGCTGCAAAAGATTTCTCTGGCCAAAAGAAAGTAATCACGACAAATGACTCTGCACCAGTTGCTGTTTCAAGGCACAAGATACAAGCTTGGAGAGTAGCCATTTGGCTCCATTTCGGAAGTCGAGGAAGTCGAATGTGCTTCCGAGGAGACAAAGGATTCAGCATGAGCGCGTTGCACCAATCTCTGCAATCTAAGGCGACTAAGCTTGCAGATCCGCCGCAACCAATCAATCTGGTCCTTTTCCCAGCCAATGCAGGAAAGGAGACCTCAAAAAGCCGCATATCAGCGACGGATGCGAATGTCACTGCTCCAGATTCACCGATAAATTCAGATTTCAGAATCCAAGGATCAAACTGGCGTGCCTCACCTGAACGAGCACAGTTCCAACCCTTGCAGACAGCTTTGAACATGATGAAATCTCTTGCATCACTGATCTTATTGGTGACGCTCACAACAATGTCAGGAATAAGATTTGCCCAGGGACGAAGCATCATTGACAGGATAGCCAAAGAACAAGGTTGTGGGAGAACAATGGAGGAGTTACAGCTCCAACAAAGACAAATGAGTAGAAAAGGTAGTCCATAAGGTCCGGTATACTGATGTCTTGCTAAAAGGACCTTCTGGACTACAATTATTTCTTCCGGTCTGTTAACATTCCGCTGAACGGTCTTTCCCCCTTCCTCAGAACGTCCTCCCTCCATCCACAAAAGAATGCAATTCTCACTTCCCGATAAGTAGATATAAGTGTAAATTTGGTCAAAATTGAATTAGTTTGAACTGAACGGATCCCACAACTACTGTAATCTTTTCGGGAGCAGTTTTTCAATAATGGCTGAATGGGTTCCTCTGGCCATAAATATCCCCCTTCCTCCCAGTGCCCTCTTCCCCTCCCCACTTTTGCAACCAACAAAAAACCCCATTCTTGCACAGCACCCTCTTCCTCTCCCAACTCTTGAAACCAACAAGAAAACCCCATCCTCGCACAACGCTCTCTTCCTCTCCCCATGGAGCCATTGTCTCCTAGAGGTGCGGCGCAAGCCACATCCTCCTCCTCTTCTGATAAAAGGGAGGATCTCCAGTGGTCTGATGAAGAGGAGGCAGAGCGGAGGCCCATTGGGGTGGTGGTTGACACATCCTCTGATGATTCAGAGTTTGTGGAACAAAATGAAATCCAAGATCATGTGCCTCTGAAACATCGCACCCCACGCAAGTCAGCAAGAGGTGCCAGGGGTCAAGGCGCGGAAGCACCGCCACTCACCGGGGAACTGTCGTCTCCAAGCGACGTCATCCTCTCTCATCCTCATCGGTCGGCGGCAGTCGATCTCTGCCATCCTCGCCGAGCAGAGGCCATCATCGACCGGTCGTCATCATCTGCCATGGAGCGGCGCCAAGGCTGTGCTCGACCGGCTGCCATGGAACGGCGACATCATCCTCTGGCGGCGGCATTGGAGGGACAGCCTCATCCGCGGGCGGCGCCCTGGGAGGTCCGCCACCATCTTCCACGGGCGGCGGCAACAGAGCGACATCCTCGTCCGTGAGCAGCTGCAACAAGGCGCCGGGTGCACCATCGACAAAGAAGCGGCGCCGGGTGCACCATCGACAAAGAAGCGGTGCCTTGATTAGTAGATTAATGGTAACTGCTACTAGTAGAAGTAGGAGTAGAAGAAGCAGAACGAAGATTTGCCTTCTGTTCATCTGGTCTGATTGAATACTACTACTACTACTGTTTTTTCTTTGTAAGATGTTGGTTTTCTCATTGCGTAGCAGTGACAGTTTAATCCGGTCCGACTGAAAACTACAAACCGGACTTTCGTCTGTGTTCTTCCGGTATTTAAGAAATCAATGGAACAGAGTTTCCGTATACAATGAATTTATACCGAGGGAGTACACACACAATACCATTTTTATTAGAAACAACACAATCCAAATACAAACGACACAAAGGCATGCATACGCATTGATTACACATGAGGATGGATGGATCCACCATAGTTCGAACTACAGCGACATACTCTGAACGACATACTACTAGCATCTACCATCACAGCTCATACTACTACCATCACCACATACTACTAGCATCTACCATCACAGCTCATATACTACTACCATCACCACTTACTACTAGCATCTGCCATCACTGCTCATACTACTACCATCACCACATACTACTAGCATCTACCATCACGGCTCATACTACTACCATCACGAGCTCATGGAAATCCAGCCGCTGCACGGAGTGCAGCAAAATGTGTCTCCTGGATCAGATACTCCTCCAAAGCGCGATGCCTCGCCCTTGCATCCCAAATCCAGGCAGGCGAAACGGCGATGTTATGCGCGTGTAACAGCAGGTCACGAATGGTCCATTGCCTGTGACCCCTGTGGCAAAAAGGGCACACCCACATTCCTTCGTGATAAACACGGGCGGGCCCGCCCTGCTGAAGCCAAAGCAACACAGACCATTTCAGGTCATGCGATTCATCTTGTTCAATGAGCACTGGCCGCGGGGGTGGCATTTCAACGGGCAACAGCAGAGCTGGTGGCCTGGGCCGTGGGTGAAAAGGTGGTGCCATGAGGTTCAGCTGATCCTGAGCTACCGTTGCCAGCGGCTGAACTGGAGGTGGCATCACCCCCGGGTGTTGCTGAGGTGCCGATGCCAGCGGAAGTGGAGGTGCCATTGGGGCCGGGTGCTACTGAGGTGCCGATACCAGCGGAAGTGGAGGTGCCATTGGGGCCGGGTGCTGCTGCGGTGCCTATGGCAGCGGCTGAACCGGGTGGCGGTGAGGTGCTATTGCGCCCGACAACTCCCCCTTCCCCGACTCCTCCAAGTTCCATGCTCCGTCCCTTCCTTGCCCGGCCATTCCCCACGTACTGCATACACAAACAAAGAACAAACCCTACATAAGCTAACAATGTGACCGTCTCGATACCATGCATACATAAAGTAAACAAGATTAGCCAACAAAATGATCTCACCCTTGTATCCCACTGAAGTAGAGAAACGCAAGACGGGGAGCCGATAAGTGTTGACCTTTCCTTTCAAGAACGCTCTGCTGCACTCGCCTATTTATCGAGGACTACAGCGGTCACGTGAGCTCGGTGTAGCATTGCCAAAGTTACTAAGGAAAACGTGAGATGCTCGGAATATAGTCAGGCCTGCGCGTGATAGGAATCTATCTAGGTCAGAATCTTCAGTGGCATGCATTGATTACATGTGTGGACGATGGGTATCACGGGATGAGCCCGACGTGTCTAGGTATGTGTTTATTTCTGGACTTTCCTCTCTGTAGAGCACAAGAAAGTCCTGCGGACAAATCACGCCGCATCAGCTGCATCTAATGGTTGTCTCACTGCGTCAGCTCATGCCGCAACAACAACGAGACAACTCTCTACCGTTTATTTATGTAATGGTTTAGGTGTCAATTGCATCTGGAGAACAAGATTGGGCGCTGTAATCAGAGAGACCGGATGGTCCTTGCGTTGCAACACGCAGTGTGCGGGATGACGTGACAAGTCCTCCATGATCAGGTACGCTGCGTGAGTTGTGACTGTAAAGGTCTACGAATGGTCAGGATTCGCACTTAATGATTCCCGCTGGCCTTAGAGACTGAGAAACGTGATGAACTTGTAGATACGACAAGACCAAAACGGAATAAGCTGGAATTGGAATAGCAATATATCTTTTTGTGTGTGTGTGTAATATTAACATGCATATAAGTATAGAAGGGCATCTCGAATGGGCGTTTGGGAATGACACGCTCTCACAAGTTGATCCACGTGTCGATCATTGAGAATTGCAGTTAAGCCTGGCACCGGGCATTAACCGATGAACTTGTGTGCACACGTAGCACACCCCCTCTGAACGGACGTGTCGATCATTGTGAATCGCACTTAAGGACTAGAACCAGGAAGTTCATGACCCGAACGTGGCCACACCCGCTCTGAAGGGACGCGTCCATTCCGAGTGGTAACTGATGTCCACGAACGGACGTTTCCGAATGACACATTCACTCCCGACCCACTATAATAAGAGACACTTTAGGCACGAGATGATCAATGTAGGCCATTTGTGTTAATGGCTTTAGACGCTAAAATGATTCCTTCCATGCAAGTCGACTTCTCAGTCTCAAGCCAGGAAGCGAAAGCCGAAGGAACCGCAGCAACTTCAAGGAATCCGGTACGTTCATGGTGGGAGGCCGTCAATGGAAACTACGTTGCTATCCTACAGGTATGAAAGATCATCAGTGGATGCTTGTTCCAGACGGCATTGCCGTCGTCCTCGTTCCTCTGCACAAATCCCAAATGGTACGTGTCTCGTTACTGCTATGAAGACACACACTCACACATGGCGATATGGTCGCATTATGTTATTGTTTGTCAAACCTGTGACTGCTTCTATGTAGGTGCGAGTATTGTTGCGTGCGATGGCTGGAGACCCAAACGATGAAGATGATACGTTTCGAGTTCAAGCTACAAAAGAAGTTTGGTTCATGAATCGGGATCTAGAAGTAAGAGGATTTGAATGTCTGGTGGAGCATCATGACATTGAGCGCGTGACATCCAGTGAAGATCGCATACACATATCATGTGTTGTTTCAGTACTGGAGGATGACTGCATTGAAGTTCCTCCTCCGTCAGTGGAAAGAAGCATATGCCACACCGTTGCAGCCCAAGCCCCTGTGGAAGTTGTGTTCCACATAGGAGCGGAATGCCGGGTGATACGAGCGATACGTGCCGATGTGGCGAAAGTATCTTGTGTGATGGAGGCAATGCTCTATGTCCCAGGAGTGGAGTGTAGCTCTGAAACTGTTACAATTATTGACACACACTCTGATGGCTTCTCGATCGTGATCAAATATGCTAGTGAAGGATCACTCCCGGAGGAGGTTGATTTATGGGATGCTCCTACCAATGCCTGGCCTTATTTACTCTCGGTCGCCGACATGTACCAAGTCGAAAGGTTGAAGCTGCACTGTGCGTCAAAGATGTGGGACATGGCAAGCGAGGAAACTGTGACTTCATTTCTACGATGGGCAATTCAGGCTAACTGCACACAATTGCAGGACAAGTGCATGTCTCTCTTAGAGCGAATCTTTCCTCACGGAATACTCACATATGATTCGGCAGTTGTATGCATTGATCATCCCGAATTTATGCACAATCTCTGTAGAAGATTACCTGAAGGGTTGTACCAGGGTCCCCTGTAGTTTTAATGTTTTATTTAAGTGTTTGTAGTCATGTAATAAATAGTTGAAACGGTACGTTATTTTGTTGCAGTGAGTACATTTGTAATGCGAATATCGGATCATCCGTCTTACGTGAATATGAAGTAGAGTGTAGTCCTGTGTGTGTTTGTCCATTCCATGATCCATGGTGGCACGGACAACCCAGTCAACAACTTGCCTCTCTGCGTAAGGTCACAGACGTTTGGGTCCGACACCCAAGCGGTCTTTCGTTTGGGTCACTGACGTTTGGGTCCATGATCCAAAGTCTTTCGTTTCCCGCTCTGGACCACAAAGGTGGGACTTGAAAATTTGAATTCCCCGCTCCTCCTTCTGGTCCTCCTCGTTTATATATAAAACAAAGAGGGAAACCAGATCTCCCAATTCCCTCCTGGTAATTTTCCAAAATCAGGGGATCTTCTCCTCGACCGCCGAAGAGACCTAGATCTGCGGCGGAAGCAGCAATGGAGGCCTAGCTACCGACGACGGCTTCCTCTGCTATGAGCGGCGGCCTTCCTCTTCTACGAGCGGTGACCTTCCTCTTCAACGAGCGGTGACCTTCCTCGGCAACATCCTTGAAGCTGCAAGATGGTTCAAACTCGTTGCTCCGTCGGCTCCCCCGAGGCTCACCCTGGCGGCCGCAGATCTGCTACAGTTGCGCAGAACATCATGCTGAAGGCGCAAGATCAGGCTGCTAAATCGAGACGGCATTCGGCACCTTCTTCCCGTCGTATTCGTCAGGTCTGCGGTCTCCTCCCTGTATTGATCGATTGAATTAGATTGCTTCCCCATGCTCTTTGGCTTTCTATAATATTTTTTCATGTTTGGGTGATTGTGGATCTACTGTACCCTATCGCAAGAGTTTGTTAGAAGTCATTTTATTTGAGGTTTGTAGAAATTTGTAGATGAAATTATTGGACTTCTTCCCCATGCTCTTTGCCTTTGAATATTGTTGTTGCATGCTTGGGTGATTGTGTATCTACTGCACCCTATCGCAAGAATTTGTTCGAAGTCGTTTTATTTGAGGTTTGTAAAAATTTGTAAATGAAATTATTGGACTGCTTGGGTGATGATGGATTGGGTGTGATCGTTCATGTACCGCATTGAACTTAATAAATGAAATTGTTTCTGATTGCTAATGATCTCAACCCTTATCTCTTGTTCTTGTACTTGTTTCAGCGGGCCAAACGGTCAACATCTGTAGTCGCTCCTGTTCAGACCTGCTCTAAGGTAACAAACTCAACACCTTCTTTGTTTCCGATTGGGAATGATCTCAACCCTAACCTCTTGTTCATGTACTTGTTTCAGCGGGCAAAAGGGTCACCGTCTGAAGTCACTCCTGTTCAGACCCGCTCCAAGGTAACAAACTTAACACCTTTGTTTCTGATTGCGAATGATCTCAATCCTTACCTCTTGTTCTTGTACTTGTTTCAGCAGGCCAAAGGGTCAACATATGAAGTCGCTCCTGTTCAGATCTGCTCCAAGGTAACAAACTTAACACCTTTGTTTCCTTAGTTTGAATCAATTACAAGGTCCTAATCTGACTTGGGATCCACTGTTGCTAGATGGAAGCTACCAAGTCAATGATGCTTCTTCCCGAACAAATTAAAATAGAGGCAGCCGAGTACTCAAGAATGGGTACCAAATCCTTATGTAGTAGTGTTGATGAAGAGCGAGTTGACGCTCCCAATCAGGATGGGGTACAACTTCGACAACGGTTTGTTGCTCACCAGAAAGAGTTATGTTGCTTGAAGAAGAAGACCGAAGAATCAGTATCAACTCTGAAAATGCAGTCTGCTGAGATTAAGAGGTTGCAGAAGTTAACCGAAGACAGGGAGGACTTCCTTCGTCTACTGCTTAGCAGTAAAAGATGAAGAGGTTAATATCATTAGATCAAATCTCCACTTTCTCTTGTGATTATGAACTGGATTTAGCTTTGTTAATCAATGTTCCTTGTGATACTATTATCTTGTAATAGTTTGTGATATGTGATAAACTATATGGTCGTGCTTGATAATAAACAATAGTTTGCTTTATTGTATAAAGAAATATGTGCTGATTACTATTTTGCCAACCAGATCGGAATTATTCAAAAAAAGGATCAGAATTGAAATTAAATCCATTAATACTGATGCATGATTAGTTAATTTTATATTGTCCTTCAGTGGGCTTAGCCCACTTTTAATTGGGCCAAAAGTCATTTTTTGTCAAATTAACATGACATAGAAGGCCGCAACAATGTGCGCACTTGTTGGACTCGACCCAATCAAAATGGGCCCACCCTAATCAAATTTCATCTAAAAAAGTTACAATTGGGCCCAACAAAATATTTTTTGGGCTATATGAACAACGCCAGCCTATAGGTACAGTTTTGGGCTCAACCCAGCTACAAACGGGCCAAATTCGTTTTATGACGCATACAATTTGTCACAATTGGCCTGCGACATCGGATGCCACATCAGATTCTGTCCAGCGTGGCAAAGCTGCAGGAACGAAGTTATGACGCATTATATAGACGAATTTCCACGCGTCATTAAACTCATGACGCCGGGAAATAATGTCTCGTCATCAATCGCTGTTTGTGATGCTCGATTAATGACGGCGCGTTTTCGTAACAACCAGCGTCATTAATCGCGGTTTATGACGAGAAACGGCCTTTTTTTGCGTCACTAGTCGGCGTTTTTCTTGTAGTGAATAATGACCGGTGGGCCCCAGAACTTGGCCCGTTCGTCGAGATAGAGGAGACGCGGGTTGACAGCACGCGTCTCCTTTAGTCGAGAGACAACAGACGCGCGTGAAAACAGATGTGTCTCATTTCGTCGAGACAGAGGAGACGCAGGTTCACAGCACACGTCCCCGATGTTGAGTTCACAGTAACGGGCTCTGTTTTGGTGCCCGTTACCAAAGTTCCCTGTGGGCCCAGAGAAACAGCCATTTCACGTGACCGGTGACTAGTTGTGGTAACAGTTGTTGTTTGATGCCCGTTACGAATCCTAGTTGTGCTGAGACGCGCGTGAAATAGACGCGTCTCATTTGGTCGAGACAGAGGAGACGCAGGTTTACAGCACGACTCTCCGATGTTGACTTGATGTAACGGGCTTTCTTTTGGTGCCTGTTACTAAAGTTCCCTGTGGGCCCAGAGAAATAGCCATTTCACGTGACCGGTGGCTAGTTGTGGTAACGGTCGTTGTTTGATGCCCGTTACGAATATGTGTTATCAGCCCGTTACCTTTCTTCTCTCATTTGTAACACTTGATCGGTAACAGGCGCTTTGCTCGTTACTAAAGGCAATCTATGCCCGTTACTAAAGTGAGTTTCTGTCTGAGGAGGAACCGTTACTCGCGGTCAGTACCGCTCGGTGGCAGTGAGCCTGGCGCGAGTGCGCCGCCTGCCGGCGAGTCGCCAGCGTCATGCGATGTCCCATCACGTGGCGTGTGCTCTGGCTAGCTCGCCGCACGCGGGAACGTGGCGCGCTAACATTAGTGCATCGTGCGCAGTGCGGCAACGCCCGGCTGTGACGTAGCGTTCCAAGGGCTGGTGATGCGGCGAGGCCACGCGAGCTGAGACACCGTCGGCCGAGTCCTCGCTGCATATGATAGAATCGCCCATGTCTAATTGAGCTGAGACACCAGCTGGCACCTGGCGGCAACAGAGGCACTTCCCGCCAGGCGCCAGCTCGTCGCATGTCACCATGCCCCTGGCTTCCGCATCCACTACGGTGCCTCGTAGTCGTAGGACCTTGGAGCGGGTCACCACGCGACGGAACACCATGGCGGTCGGCCGCCGACCACCTGCAGGGCGCGCCTGGCGCACGTGGTGGAGCGAAAATGCGCGAGCTTAACAGGGCAGGCAGATCCAGAGACACATGGTGCCAACATAGGTTGCAGCGGAGGGGGCTCTCCGGCGCTCTTCTTGGCCTTGCTTGCCGGTTCTCGGCTCGCCGGCGGGTGGCCTTTCCGCTGGACGCCGCGAACAGGGGTGGATAGTATTTCATTTACCGGCCACCGCCTGGGCAGCTATGGACCGTCTGATCCGCAACTGACTGACTGGATGTGCCCGTCGCTGACTCTTCCAAAGCTAACAGAGCTACCTCTCGTCAATGCGTCATCCCACCGCGCTGCCTCGTTGTCGTCGGTCGGCCGACGTCCGGCGAGCTCCTGATTCCCGAGTCGACGAGCACTGCGAATAGAGCACGACATCCCACGGTCACTAATACACCTGATACGGCTCCGACTACCGCAGCCTGTGTCTGAGGAGCCGTTATTGGCGGTCAGTCAGTGGAGTGCCGCTCGGCGGCGGTCTTCCGGCCGGTGGCCAGCGACGACGGCGTTCAATCAGACGACTTGTGCTCCGGGTAGCTCGCCGAGCGCTGGAACGTGGCGAGCTAGGCTCAGCGATTCGTGTGCGGCGGCGTGGTGCCCAGGATGGTGAGGTGGAAGGCCAACGCCCGGCGGTGATGTTCCAAGAGCTGGCGGACGGGATAGTGGCCGCCGGCTCCCGAGCACTTGGTCGTGCACGAGGCGGCGGTGTTAGTTCGATCCGACTGCGAAATCTCGATTGCTTCTGCTTCCGTGGCGAATTGGAAGCATCCTGTTCTTCCGGCAGCAGACCTCCTAAACACATCTCATTTCGTCCATGTGAGCAGTTAGCTTCAGTGACAAACTGAAGAGTTTTTTAGATTAAGGATTAAAATCCAGCCCGGTCAACCTATACCCGGTCAAAGATTACACGAAACCAGAGTTCTTCGCACCGAGGAAAAAAAGAAACAAGAAATGAAAAACACTACTACAAAGAAAAAAGAAGACTAAACTTCAATCTTCTTCTTCAACCAAGCCTTCAACCTATACCTGAGCATTTTTGGCCCGGCCCGGCCCGGCCCGCTGGCCCGGCCCGAGCCGCGCCAGGTCCGCCCACGGACCTTACTGGACGGGCGTGGGCAGAGATCTTGTAGCCCGCGAAAAAAAATCTTGGCCCGAGCCCGGCCCGTAATGCTGTTTTTAGCTCTTTTACACTATAAAGTGCGCGGGCGGCCCGCCCAAGCCCGGGCCCGGCCCGAGCCCGGCCCGAAAATTGAGGCCCGCCACGTCCCATGGGACGGTCATGAGCAGGATTTTCTCGGTCCGAAAAACCCAGATTTTTTTTCGGCCCGGCCCGAACTCGGCCCGACCCGTGAAATGCTCAGGTCTACTTCAACCTTCAAACGCCCGCCAAGCCATCCATCCACAAGAGAAGCAAGTCAACATGAATTCCAAAGCGATGCCCCCGAGAAGGAAACGACGTTGATGCCGCCGTCGTCGCTCCCCCGAAGAACCGGAGAAAGGTTTTCACCTGCAAGACAAAGACCAAGCAGGAAGCATCCCAACAAACGCTTCCAAAGAGGACCACGACACCTGAAGACACCATCGTTGTTGACATCGACACCATTGCCAAGTAAGGCTTTCGCCCGAAGCTTCGTCCAATGCGGGCCCGACGACGAAGGATAAGTTGAACCGCAACACTACCCGCGACCATCAGAAGTGTGAGGGGCGAGCACTTAGGCTACCCTCAACCAGACTGACGACTAACGACACGAGAGTCTCGACACCTTATCCAACTCGCCGGCCGACCGACACCGGCGGGAAGGGCGCAGATCTTCACCAGGGGACGCCGAAGGATGGAAACAACCCGCAGCAGCCGCCAAACACCACCGACACCACGCCGCACACTAGCGAACCTCCGCTGCACTTAGGCCACGAGGTAGGTCTGCACACAAGCGTACGAGGCCGGCCGAGAGCGCCAACCGCCACAGGTCAACGCCAAACTCGCATCGGGGAGCGGCCATGGTAGATCAAACACTTCCACGGAACTTAGTCCGAGCAAGGTAGATTCCTAGGATCGGCACCCGTCAGCAAGCCACCGCCACCCCCTAAGATCTGAGGAGCCTGACCACCGCCTTCTCCACTCAAGGAACTGGGCTGCCAGGCGCCGAATGCAACCAGACATGGCACCGGCAACCTCGCCACCGCCCCACCACGGGAGCCGCGTCGCAGACCGCCGCACGCCTTAAGTCGCCAGTCGCCTCCGCTGCGGGGAGCTGTCCGCCAGCCGCTGAGCCCCATCACGGGGGGCCATCGCTCCGGCCACCGAGCCACCACCACGGGGAACGTCACAGGCCGTAGGCCGCAGGCCTCCCCGCACCGGCCGCGCCGCCGCCTCACCATCCGGAGCCGCCATCGTCGTCGCCCGAGTCCGGCCTCCAACCACCACCAAAATGGAGCGTCCCCTCCGTGCAGACCCCAGATCCGGCCAAGGTGCCGCCGGAACCAGCAGCTACACCACCCGCCGCCGCGGGGACAGCCCGCGTCGTCGAGCACGGGCGTCCGCGCCCGCCCCAGCCCACTGGCGAGAAGGAAGGAGGCCACACCGCCGCCTTCCTCGCGGCCGTGCGGGATCCCGAAGCCTGCTCGGGCGGCGGCACGGCGCGGGCTGTGGGAAGAGGTGGCGACGGCGGCTAGGGTTTGGGGAGTCCCCCCCCCACGCACGGGGGAGACGAGCGGTTCTGCTCGGTCAGGTTTCCCCTGGCTTAGATTTAAAAATATCACCGACAAACCGAAGAGTAAAGACGTTTTTTATTCAGACTTGACAGCGACTGTTGGTTGACTAATAGATGAATGAAATGACACTTGCCACGAATACCCAAAAACTCATGGGAAAGGATAAGTGGAAAATATGCACATACTGTGCATAATTAATGATACAAGTACTCCAATCACAAATATAAGTAGTTTTATGTTTGTCCGAAATCAAACTTTTTAAGTTTGCCCATCTAAAAAACTACAAAACAAATATTGATTCTACTAGATTAATAATGAAAACTAATTTCACAATATAAATTTCTTCTTTTAAAACAGTGCATCTTTATAGAAATTGTTAGCCAAAGTTTTAAAATTGTAGACTGCGTTCATGTCCTAAACTGTTTATATTTGCCATCAGAGGGAAAAAACTAGTATTTTGAATTGGTCACCTGGCAACATCACCCGAACATCTGCACCTTTTTTCTATATCACAAAAGAAAACCCTTCATCATCTAGTATTGCTTGTACTAATTCGTTATTTGGACTTTGGATTCAGTGGCTGCTAGAGAAAACATTGCAACTAGTCATGTTGTGCAGACAGCTAGATCCAGAAATTTCTGGCTTTGATACTGATTAAACCTGATACAGACTTATAAGAGTTGAACTGTGTGGGAAGGGAAAGAAATCAACCAAATGCATACATGATGCCGTCAGGCAGTGACGGATTGCACCGTTTCTCCCACCGCCGACGGATTGCACCGTTTCTCCCACCGCCGCCGGCGGCGGCGGCAGCAAGATGTGTCTTGACGTCAACATCTACAGTGAAGTCGTAGCCGTCGAGGTCTTGTATAGATTCGCAATTTTGCACTATAAATCCATTGTGCATCCATCACATATTCATATCGAGTTACATCTTCTCTTACAGTATTTGTCCCAATACACAGTTTTGCAAAAATTTTGCACTGCAAATGCACTATTAATTCACGCCAATTTGCGCATCTAAACAAGGCTTGACTAAAAGACCTGGAAGGGAGATGGAGTTCCGGTAACCGACCTCTGCATTGAAGTTGCAGCTGCTGGCCTTAAGTTCTCAGTTTCCCTTGCAGTAAGTTAAACCCTCCAGACACAGGACCACCTCCATGCCATTCATTCAAAGGTAGGATCTTGCAGCTGCGAAGCTAAAACTTGCTCGCTATCCAAAGTTCATATAATTAATCTCTCATTTATATTGTTAATTGCTATATTTCCTTAACAGGGAAGGAGTACTACATATTCTTGAATCCTAATGGCAGAGATTGTTAGTTCTGCAGTAGTTCAGGAGACAGTTAGCCAAATCCTATCTGGTGTGGTTCAAAAATATGAGGAGAAAGAGGAATCAGATGAGAGCAGAAACTTGGAGAGGCTAGAGATGGCACACATTAGGCTGGAGGCTGCTCTTGATACATCAGAAAAGTGGAGTATTACTGATGGATCCTTGTTGCGCTGGCGCAGGAAGCTGAAACGTGCTGCTCAAGAGTGTGATGACACATTGCACAAATGCAAGCATAGAATCCTAGAAAAGGAACAGCTAGAACAGGAGGTGAGGAATTCCACCCTTCCAAACCGGATTGTGCATGCTACAAAGTCATATGCTCTCTCAATATTTTGCAGCGACAACGGAAAATTGAGCAGATCCATTGTTCAAAGATTTGAGTGGTTTGCGGAAGGTGCTACTGAGTTTTTGAAATTTGTAGAGCTTGGTGGCACACCACACCGTCACGTTACCTCCCACTCCATTGTCAAGCACCTTTTTTCAGGCAAGGAACTACATCATAGAATTTTTCGCGGAAAAGAGCATCCATCTTTTCTACTATGGTTGGTGCCCTTCAGGACTGCAGAGCACGGAATAGAGGTCAGCCTGATATTTATCCACAAAAATAGTAATGCACCAGAGGGCAACTTCTTCTTCGCTATGATACTGCAGCTTTCAGAGAGTACGGACATAGTTGGGATCACAATTAAGTGCTTGCAGTTGATTCCACCTCATTTCAAGTCTACAGCTGAAATTATTAGGAAAGAATTTACCCAACTACCTATTCAATTATTCTCATGGGTACCATTTGTTTATTCATGTGATAAAGAACATTGGGACAACCTTCGCATCCTTTTATCTCAATGTTTTCGCTCAGATCCACTATGTTGCAAGCAGTATGATCGGCATGATTTTCAAAGTATTAGCAGCCATGGCATGGCAGGATTATCAGATGTTTCTCTAGAACCAGTAATTGAAGTGATTTTGCAGTGCCATGTTTCACTGTCAATGTACAGCAAACAGAAGACCTCTGTGTCTGAAAACAGTATTTTTCTTCAAGATTCACCATTTTTGAAAGCTGGAATTGTCTTTGCGGCCCATGGATCTTCAGAAGACATGCTGCATGTGAACAAAACGTCTTCAGTGGTGGCGGTAGTTGGCAAGGAGCAAATCTGCCAGCATACAGACATTCCCTTGGAGCAGGTTCAGGAGATCATGCTGCCAAAGGCAATAGATTACTTTTGCCAGAATTCTGAAGCGACAGTCTACCAAATGATTTGGAGGTCTAAACATGGCTATGCATTCCTTCAGGTTGAGAAGGAACCCATGAGAATGCGCGGAGCTTTTCGGGGAGCTAGAAAGACAGCCATCCAAGTATGAGGAAGACCTGAGGAGTGTGAGACACATAGAAGATCATATCCAAGCCATCCAAGTACTAAATTGCTCATCCATAGACTTGCACATGCTTTGTGTGTGCTTAGTGTTAGGCTTAGCTTAGAGCTGAGTAAGTGCAAGGTTGTGCCAACCTTGTGAGGTGATTCTTGAGTGAATCAAGTTATACAAGGTGCGCTGGAAGCCTTGGGGTCTATGTGGCTCACCGGCAATCGTCTTCGACCCTCCGGCTTGGTGTGGAGTGGCGATGACACTTTGTGCGGGGGACGTGGAGACCTCCTTCCTAAGTGGAGAAGCTCCTTAGTGGAGGCGACATCAAGGTGACCAAGGGAGCTTGGAGAGTGCCTAAGTGGCGAGCCTTTGTGGCGAGTCAAGTGGTGCTCTTGGGAGAGACTTGGTGACCGGGAAGCAATACTCTTGTGTGAGTGCTTCAACAACGTGGACTAGGGGTGGTTTAGTGCCTACTGATACCACGGGATAAATCGCATGTCAAGAGTTTGCTTCCTCTTATCCCTCTTTATGTTTCCGCATTACTCTCTTGCAATTTTTGCTTGCCTTTACTTTTCTAGAGTAGTATCATGCTAGGATTGGCTATAGGTTGCAAACCTTGTTTTGGGATGAGAGTTTCACACTAGATCAATCTTAGATTGCACATCTAGATAGATTCGATCTAGTTTACTTTATGCAAAGTAGTGAAGCCATAGGTTAAGGTTTTAAGTTGCCTAATTCACCCCCTCCCCCTCTTAGGCTACGAGCATCCGATTCCTTACACTTATCGCATAAAGTTGCAAGTTCTGATTCAAGAATCAAGATGCTGTCGAAAACCATTTTATGTTTTTGAAAGCTTTAAACGGACAGAGTAACATCTGAAATACGGCCGAAGTACATGCAACTTAATTTGCACTTGAGCTAAACTCAGGTGGCGCTCGCGGCTCTCTGAATTGCTGGTGGTTGCAGTGCATCACCGCCACGGGACGGCGCTATTGCCAGATTTCTGGCAGAGCTCCCTGTCGCCGGCGCCGCCGTCCGCTGGATGCCGACAGCACAGGGGCGGGCCCAAGATTTGGGGTTTGGTATTCAAAATTTTTCAAAGTGCTAAAAATTTTTTTGGCAGCCTAAAGTTCAAATTGTAGCACATAATTAAGTATATCTATCGACTATCTAACTTGAAATTGTTTGACAGAGATAATAGATGTACCAAACGATAAACATATCCAAGTTGCAACATGTGAAATAAATTGAGGATAAAAGAGTAGAATTATAAGAAAGCTTACAAAATGCAGCCTACAGGTTAACTTTTTGATTCTTAATGGCTTGAAAATAAGTGATGATGTCATGATCCTTAGTTTGCAAGAAGAATTCCCTTTCAATGAATGTGACCAAGCAACCATTCAAATAATTCTGCCCCATCTTGCTTCTTAGCTTGCTTTTGACAAAGATCATTATAGAAACGATCCTCTCAACACCAGCAGTAGCAACAGGCAGAAGTAGTTTAATTCTACCTTTGTGAACTCAAGAAGATCCATTGCATTTACAATGTCTTGCTCCCTCTTTTGCAAAGCAATGCACAAGTCATTTGTGTAGCCAAATATTTCATTCAGCAAGTGTAGGAGGAAAACAAACTCAAATGACTCGAATACTTTGAGCATAGTTTGAGCTCCATTAGCCTTAGCCCCTTTACTTTCATTCCCAATCATAAGGAGAACTTTCCTAATTGAAGAATACAAATGCATAACATGCATTACCGTTCTGTAGTGAGATCCCCATCGAGTATCACCTGGCCTCGCTAAACCCATCTCTTGATTCAAACCTTGCCCAGTTTCAATTTCACCCAAACTCAATACTTCAATCATGTATTCAGCTTGTGCCACACGTAGCATCCGGATCTTTTTACAAGACATCCCTAGAACACTCAACAGATATGAAAGTTGTCCAAAGAACCAATCACAATCAGTATCCTCCTTAGCAACAACTACAAGGGTTAGTTGAAGTTGATGGGTGAAATAGTGAAGTTGAAGTTGTCCAAAGAACCAATCACAATCAGTATCCTCCTCAACAGATATGCAGAAGGGGACTCATCCATAATTAGTTGTTTCATGAGCACAAGCAGCAATGAGTTGTTTCTGTATCTTGTCATCTATCACCTAACAATTTTGTGGTGCATTTTCTAGTACCACCTGGTTAACTTCTTCAAAGTTTCCTGCCAACCATGCCAAAAGTTCACGAAAATTCCCCCTATTAAGTGAATCCTTTTTCTAATCATGACCACGAAAAGCCAAACCTTGACGCAAAAGATATCTTATGCACTTAAGTGACCATGTTAATCGAGCTCGATACCTTGCCTTGATCTATTCAGAGTTTGATGCAATGGACTCACGAATTGATGTCTTAGGCATTATGAACCGATTATATTTCTCTTCAGCTTCATTATGATAACTATCAATTGCACCAACATGCTTACGGATTCTAGATTTCATGTGCCAATTTCGGAACCCTCCATCAATAAAAGCATCTCCACCAGCATCTCCACTATCTTTGAACAGATAGCAAATAAAACAATAAGCAGCATCTCTATGCACACTATACTAAATCCACTTAAATTCATCAAACCACTTGAGGTTGAAGCGGCGCATACCTCCACACTTATGTTGCGGGAAATCCTCCCTTTTCATTTTTGGTCGACATGAACCCATTGCAATGAGCGTCCTTCTAACTGAATCTCAGGCATTGATAGGATAGCTGGAGATAGGAATCCTCAATCCAGGATCACGCTCAATCTCATAATCATCATTATTGTCTTCATCACTGTCACTAGAATCAGATTGAGCAAGAGACATGGATTCATCATCTTTTGTTATTGGGGGTTCACCTGACCGCCGCTGCTCACAGTCTGGCAGCTCATTTCTCACTGGCTGCTCATCTCTCACTGGTTGAGGTGGAATAGTGCTTGATCCTGTATCACTCTGTCCTTGGAAAACAACCAATTGCATTTGGCTTTCATTGGTAGATGGAATAACAATATCAAGCTGAAGTTCTTTCTTCTTTGCAGCCCTTCTCTGAAGGAAAGACTTCAAATCAGTAGTAGCACTACTGCCTGCCTTCTTCCTCTTCATGATTTCAAGTTTGATCCTATAAATTACAATCACTCAAGTCACTGCATTGCTCTAAAATTATCACAAATTAACAAGCAGTCAAGCAATTGTCAATCGAAATTGCAATCTCAAGTAATATGTACCTTTATTTCAGAATCTCCGATCGAAGAGGAACTCGACGCCGCCCGCGGTTGGTCTTGCGCTCCGCGCCTTCACCAGACGCCAGTCCGCCTACGCCGCTGGGCGCTGGCCCGCTGCCGACGCGCCGCTGCGGTGCTCCGCGGGCCGCGGCTCCGCCTGGCGCTATCGCCGCACCCGTCCCGCTGTCCTGCCTGGCGCCTGCGCTCAGCTGGTCGCCGGCCGCCGGACCGCCGTCCGCCGGTGCTGTGCCACGCCGCTAGGGTTGGCCGCGCCTGGCGTCATGCTCGTGCTGAATCGGGGCTGGCCGCTGGCCGGCTGGGCTGTGCTGGCGTGCTGCTGACTGCTTGGGCGAATCGATCCAAAGCCAAAGGGCTGAGCAGTGGGTTGGGCCGTGAGAAACTAAGAATTTTGGGCCGGCAACTGGCAAGGGGCACTGGGAGGCCGGATGGGAGTAGTGGAAGCCCAATATGCCGTGTCTTTTTTCTATTTTTGACACATACATGTCATATACTATGTATATGAACTTTTTTTGTCAAAAATTTTGGGTATTCAACTGATTACCCATGCATACATTTGGGGCCCGCCCCTGCGACGGCGCACTGCTTACTGCGTGCAGGCGTGCAGCAGAGTGCAGAAATGGAGTGTCAGCTGTGTTGTTGGGCTTGGGCCTTACTCGTCTCCGTCCTACCGCGGGGCCCGGCCCAACACCACACTGCTTACTTCTTGGCTGAGATATTTGCAATTTGGTCATTCTCAGGATTGGGATTCGCTCTTTTGCCATTATGGAAATTGGCTTCGCACTTTTGCCATTCTCAAACAAGGGCACACCACTGCAATGCCTTGTGTGACCATATTGCCCCTCCCCTTCCTCAACCTCCAGCCACCTGCACGCCGGCGTGCAGCCGCGAGCCCGCGGTGGAGGGGCGGCGAGCGAGCTCGGCCTCCGCGTGCGTCCGCTGCCACGGGCCGGCTTCGCCGCGCAGGCGAGCTCGGCCTCCGTGTGCGTGCGCCACCACGGGCCAGCTCCGCCGCGCGGGCGAGCTCCACCTTGCGCGCTTGCGTGCGCCGCCGCGGGCGAACTCGTTCCTCCTAGTGCCGCCGCCGGCTCCTCCCCACGCCGCGCCCTAGGCCGCCAACGTCTCCACCCCGTGCCACCCCTAGGCCGTCGGCCACATCCCATTCCTCCACGCGCCACCCTCTCGTTCCTCCCTTACCGCGCCGCCACCAGGCCGGTGGCTACTCCAGCCACTGCCCCGCCGCCGCCTCGTCGAGCTCCGGCCGTGCCCGCCTCGCCTCGTTTCGGCCGGGAGGAGGAGGGTCGCGGTGGGGAGAAGGAACGCCGGCTACCACACCACCCGCCGCAGCCCCAAGCACCCACCATCTCCCCTTCCCGGCTCGAGCTGCGCCGCCGGGCGCAGCCCGAGCTCTGTCGCCGGCATGCGCGGTCGAGCTACGCTTCGGGCCCGAGCTCCGCCGCCGGCATGCGCGGGCGAGGTGCGCTGTCGTCTGTCGAGTGCGGCTTGAGCTCCGCCGCCGCCGAGCCAACTCAAGCGCCGCCGCTGGCGAGCTGCGTCGTCGGTGTAGGACGGGGGCGGCACGGCTCACGGGAGCTGGCACAGCTCGCGGCGAAGGTGTGGGCTGGCAGAGGAGGATGGGGCCGGCCCGGCCGCCCGGTGGTGGAAGACTGATGCTGACGGAGGAGGACGGGGACGGAGGGGTAATTTGGGAATGAAAGGCATAGTAGCGGGTTGAGATGGTTTGACAATGGCAAAAATGCGAAGCCCATTTTCATAATGGCAAAGGAGCAAAACCTAATTATGAGAATGGCCAAAATGCAAATATCTCCTTCTTGGCTGGTGTTGACGGCGATGAGCCGGTGAGGACGGAGGAGAGAGAAGGGGGGACGCTGCGGCAGATGACTAGCGGCCGAAGAAGATGGAGGCCTTGGCGCCGCTGCCTATTCCGGCGACTCGCAGGTGGAGTCGAGGTACGCTCGATTTACTTCCTCCACCTGTGGCACTCCCTAATCGTTGCGAGAGGAGACTCGGATTAGAGCAGAGTAGTTTCAGTCGGTCGATGATGCGATTACAGCAGGAGATTACGCGAATCGACTTCGTCTAGGACTTCATCTGGAAGCAATTTTTTCTTTGGAACGAATTCATCCAGAAACCATTGCGTTCGAATACCAAGGCTTTTCTCAGCTCGAGAAATTTCCGTTGGTCAAACATTTTTTCCATTCTAGAGACTAACTGCTTCGCACCCGTCACCATCAGACCCATCCGTTTCAACGACTATATCAATGTCTTGGGACACATTCTCTACACAGTATAGCTATCCACCGTTTTCACTGGATTCGGTCAAGGGTAGATTCTTACAACAGTTAAATCGCTAATCTTTGCTCATGATCCAAACTCCGTCTTCTCATTCATACTGTTACAGGTTAGTACTTCTTTATTTCTGAGCAGGGAAGGGGATGCTACAGATACTTGAATCCTAATTGCGGTGAATGTCAGTCTGTGAACAAACTTCGTCGAGAAAATGGTAGCAAGTCAGTAGGATACTCAGATATCTGTCAGACTAGCGTGCTATGAAAGTACATTTATTAAATCTCGTATATTGGACTGATTCCACTAGAAATTGCCAGTGCTTATCATTTCTTATATTATCGCTTTAATTCAAAATTTTCAAAATTCTTTTATCAGAATTATTTTTCACTCCCCATTGGATAGTGCAAAAATTGTGAAATTTCGCCGAAATTTAATCTCCCAGTTCACTGCCTGCGATGCTCGATTTTGGTCTTTCTCCCAACTGATATGATTGGTGGGTGTGATGCTCCAGTCCAAGTGCCCAAAGCACTACAAATTCTCTTCAGGCTCGTGGGTGTGATGCTTCTTCCCTATACCTGTGGCTTAGAAAGTCATCTGAAGGAAGAAGCGACCAGTTCCTCCCAAGTCCAATCCCTCACCATCAAAACCCTGCTGGTTATTTTGACTAGTGCTCTTCCAACCTCTCAAAGTCTTCTGAGCACGGTGAAGTGGTGTGGACGGAGGAGTTGATCTGTCGAAGGCCGGTGTGGTGACGTTCAATGAGCAGATGAGCTGACGGATGGGATAGTGGCCGCCGGTTGCTGATGGAGCTGTACGGACTCGTCGAACGAAGTGCGCCCCCTACCCACTCCCAAGTCCCCCGTCTCGCTACCTCTGCTGCTTGATTCTCACGGGTATGGACATAGAGCTTAAAGAATCATCTGAAAGGGTTATGGAGAAGCTTCAAGACAGCAACGCACAGTGGGCAATGTGTAGGGATCAATTCCTCCACACCCGTCACCGTCAGACCCCTACTAGCCAGTAACCACTTGGACTTGGACTTGTACACCATTTTTCTCTAAAAGTCTTGGGACATCACTATCTCTTCTTAATCTTATTGTCACCTTCACCACTGTTGGCATGACCAATGTATGTAGATCAAGAGCAACCAGCCATGAATTCTTCCTTGGTCACCTTCAGTTTGCAAGTAGGTGCACAGATACTAATACTGTATCCGGTAAGGAGAAAGCAAGGTAAGACATCAATGAATCGATATAGCGAGCACATGTTTTGATTTCTCTATGAACTAATCCTCTCCAATCCCTGTGACCAGATCACTCTGTTTGCTTCCAGAACAGAACAAGGGATCTCATCTCCCAAGAGGGACGGTGTCTGCTGCAACCCTCATGGCGGTGCACATAGTTGTTTCAGCCGCTGTTCAGGAGACCATGAACAAAGTCACCTCCTACCTGTTCACCAAGGGTGACTGTTGGGGGATTCGGAATCGAGTCTAATAAGGTTAACATCACGAGATTGCCATGATTCGACGAGGGCAATTCGAAAGTCAAAACAGCGAAACTCTTAAAGCCAATCAACACCTCTTCACTCTTTTATGTTAGCTTTCGCCCGACACCCTTCGTCGTCCGAAAGCCCAAGCAAAGAGTGAAGAGTTCAACTTCCCAAGTATTGGGCTAGAGGCTTTCGGTTCTACCCAGGGCGAAACCCCTGAGGCCATTCGGTCCGTTTCTTTCGTTAACCCGCGAGCTTCCACTGGGCATCTTTCGTCGCCCGAAAGCCGTAGCGGTATAAGAGGCACTGATTTTTAACCTGTAACATTAACTCTACCGATTTTCACAGGACGAAGCCCCCGAGACAAATTTGGGATGAATAAAAGACCTTAGCTATTCTTTCGCTCGGGGCTTCGTCGCGACTAATGATAAGTTCCACAACGTTTTTGCTTGTGATATGTTTCAGGTGGCGAAATCTGCTGGGCGAAGGGTGGCCTCCGAAAGTCGAAAGTCTTCATCCGACAAGCGCATGTGCTGATGCCGGAAAAAGCGCCGTGATATGCGGCGGGATATCAGGAAAGCGCTGATTACGTGAAGACTTTATGGAGGACTACCAAAATTAGCCTAGTACATTCTTGTTAGATTCTTTCTACACAGGTCAATTTCGGTATGTAAAAAATCCGTTCGTCTCCCTATAAAAGGAGGCCGACCGGCACTTGTAAAGGGGATCGTCTTTTGAGAATTACACTGTTGAGAGTTAGCTTTTGTCTTCCCACTGTTTTGTGAACTTTCGTGTCCATTGCTTGAGCCCTTTCGTTTTTCCTCATTGTTCGTGTTAAGCTTCGCTATAGCACAACAGTGACAATGATGACAAGACTTCATCCAGGGGGCACAACATTGAGAGGCTTGAGGTGGCGCACACCGACCTGGAGCTTGCGCTGGAGAGATCTGCAAGGATGCCCATCACAGATGTGTCCCTCCTGCGTCGCAGGAAGCTTTTGAAGCGCGCCTTCAAAGAGTGTGGAGATCTGCTACACAGGTGCAGCAAACAGCAGACAGTGGACATCACTGAGATCGACCAAGCAGCAACACACTCTTTCATCCGTAAACGGATTGCAGAGATGACTCAATCATTCATATCCTCCTGTTTTTCTGGGTTTCACTATGAAGATCGGAAGACACCGATGAGAAGCTTTTCTCTCGCACTGATGCTACGACTGTCAGAGAGTGTTAGAGTTTAATCTTGTCATTAGAGTATTGCATGTTTACTTTATTCGTATGCACGTAGAGAACATGTTGTATAGGCCTTTGCATTTGTTAGTAGTGTGTGGTATCTGAAGAAGCCTGCGGCGGCAGAACATGCGATGCGGGCGAGCCGGGGTGAAGGCACACGAGCCGTGCGATATGGCCGGATTACTGGTGCCAATATCTACTACGTGCAAGGGGAGATGCATCAGTTCAGTTGCAAATAAAGGGTCAATAGTGTTTGGATGTGTACTAGCTTTAGGATAGAGTCAAAGCAGTTGCAGACTTGCGTGTTAATAGGAGCGAGATGCTCATCCTTTGGTCAACCGTGAAGTGATTTCATGGCGAGAGAATAGGCTTAGTGGCCTTGCATGCATGGTAGTTGTTGCACGTTGTATGAGTCTCCGCCATGTGACTTGGTCAGTTGTAATCCTTTTGTAACTGAGTCTATATGGAAGAAAATGGCGTGAGCTGTGTGCTGAAGCCAACCAAAACTACTTGTTGTTTTGTTCCTTTGGTGTGCCTCTACCAGAGAGATAGAGAGAGTGGTGTTTGTGATAAACACCACACCTAGTGAGGGAGTGATTCCAACAGAGAGCACGGACATTGTCGGAACTGCTGTAAGCTGCTTGCAGTCGTTCACGTCTTCGATGAAGCTTGTTGCTGATGCTGCAATCGGAGAACTCACCCAACTGCCTCCACAAGACATTTTCCATTCACACTCTGCTTCATGTTTCAGCATAAAAGATTTATGTTCATACAACACACAGTTTTATCATGCAAGTTCCCAGAGCAGGTTATTCTGATGCACATCGAATGCCATGTTTCAGCATTTGAGTGCAGAAACCTGTATAGCATAGCTGATGCACCTGCAAGAAACCTCGTGGGTCACTGGCCACCTCTGAAGCTGGGAGTGGGATTCGTGCCTCACCTGTCCCAAGAATGCATGCAAGGGAGAACTTCAGTTGAGATAATCGGAGGGAAGACAGAACATATAAACGATAGCCTACAGGAAATAGATAAGATGGTACGATCAAATGCAATCAACCATTACATTTGTCAACCTGATCTGACCGATTATAGAATTGGTTGGAATCAAGGACATGGCGCTGCCTACTTCATCGTGCAAAAACCAAGCACTGAAATAGCAAGTGTGTCAAAAGCTGACTGCGGATTTGAGACACAGCGAACTGCAAAGAGAAGGCGGTCAAACTTAGAGGCATGACAGTGCAGGAATTCATGCTTAGCCTCTGTATTGATGGTGTTTAGGTTCAATTATGGACTGAGTAAGTAGCATTTTTCTCTTTGATATGTAACTTCATTAAAGAAACAAATTTTCTTCTTTTTTGTGTTTGGTATCATGGGTTATTGGGTTTTGGCCATGTAACAAACAGGAATTTTATTTTCTCATTTATAATGAAGCTGAGTTTTATATTTTTACTTCTCTTGTTGAATGGAACAGGGAGCTTGTAGGATCAATCAATCCTTGACTACACAAATACTATCAGACACGTGTGGAAATATGGGCAATTGGAACAAGCCAACGGGGGAACTGTAAACCATTGACAACACACGGATGCCATGAAATTTGTCCATGCCGATTACTGAGATATCTGTCTAACTTGGGCATCACTATGACACTATCTTCTCCTTAAGTTATTATCTTTACTTGCAGTATGATTTACCATTATTCAATCTATGGAAGGTTCCTGCAACTGCTAAGCTAACTCTTTTCTTTTTATCCAAAATTCATATATCTATCTCTCATCTATATTGTCATATGTTGTCTTCAGCCACAAGAAATTGCCCATCATAGGCCAAGCCTTTGCTGGATTAGTTCCTCATTTGCGAGTGTTCAAATTGTATTTGCTTTGTTGTTCTTAGCATTCTTGGTCAAATGTCAGTATGTCACATCCACCCACCATTTGATTTTTACCACGGTTGTTCACTACTTTATGCAGGTTGGGCAATTGAATTAGCCCACGTACAGACTCTGTCTCATGTTTGACAAGTCAAAGAAGCAGAAACAGTTCTTTCTAGATTTGTCAAACATTTTTCCAATATAGAGACCAACTGCACTGCACTAATCACCATCAGTTCCCATCTAAATTAATGGCCCATCAACCTCCTTTCGCATTTAACATCTTTGCCGCTCTTAGGCCAAATTCTCGTTCAATCTTAACACCCATAATAGTATTTCTTTATACACAGGTTTTCAACCAATCCAGTTGATGGTATGTTCTTACAATCACTAATCCAAATCTTTGCTCACAATCCAAAGTTCATCTTCTAATTTTCTTGCATACTGTTATATCATACTTTTTCTAAGCAGGGGAGGGATGCTTCAGACGCTTGAACTCTAATGGCGGGATTAGTCAGTACTGCAATTGTCCATGAGACAGTTGGCCAAATTGTTTCTGCTCTGGTTCAAAAATATGAGAAAGAGGAATCAATGGAGGAAAGAAACTTGGAGAGGCTAGAGATGGCACACATCAGGCTGGAGGCTGCTCTTGAGACATCTAATAAGTGGCAGATCACTGATCCATCCTTATTGCGTTGGCGTAGAAAGCTTAAACGTGCTGCTCATGAGTGTGATGACACACTGCACAAATGCAAGCAGAGAATCCTAGAAGACGAACAAATGGAACAGGAGGTAAAGAATTCCTCGCTTCCTAACCGTATTATGCATGCTACCAAGTCATTTGCTCTCTCCATTTTTAAACACAATGACAATGACTTGAGAAGATCCATTGCTCAAAGATTTGAGTGGTATGCAGATGGTGCTAGTGAGTTTCTGAGATTCATAGAGCTTGGTGGTACTCCACGCCGTCACATGCCCATTAAGTCTCTTGTCAAAAACCTGTTCTCAGGCAAGGAATTACATCATAAAATTGTTCGAGGAAATGAGTATCCTTTATTTCAACTATGGTTGACTCCCACCCGTAATCCAGTGCATGGAGTAGATGTTAGCCTAACATTTATCCAGTATGATGGTACACCAGAGGGGAATATTTGCTTTAGTCTTGTCGTACAACTCTCGGAGAGTATAGACATAGTTGGGATTGCAATTAAGTGCCTCCAGTTATTTGCCCCTCATTTCAAGTGTAAATTTGAAAATATTATTAATGAAGTTACTCAACTACACACTCAAGACTTCTCATGGGGCCCGACTTTTTATTCGCACCATAAAGAACATTGGGACAAACTCACTGACTTATGTGTCTCTCAGCTGGCTCGGCCAAACCCATTTTGTTGCAAGGAGCATGGACGGTATGATGTTCGGCGTTTTAGCAATTTGGACATGGCAGGATTATCAGATGTTTTGCTAGAACCAGTAACTCAATTTAATTTGCATTGTCAAGTATCACTTCCTGTGTACATAAAACAGAAAAACTCACTATCGGAAGAACTAATTTCTCTCCAAGATTATCCATATCTGAAAGCCGGAATCTCGTTTTCGCCCCATGGCTCTTTAGAGGGCATGCTGCGAGCGAATAGAAGTTCTGAAATAGTGGCTATAGTCGACAATGAGCAACATTTCTTGTATACAGACATTACCCTGGAAGAGATTGTGTTGCTAAAGGCAATAGATTACTTTCGTCAAAATGCCGAAGCAATGGTTTGCCAAATGATTTGGAAGTCTAAACATGGCTTTGCACTTATCCAGGTTGAGAAGCCATGCATGAGCACATGGAGATCAAGCATGAGAAGACATAGCACTTTTAGAGGAGTTCGGAAAAGAAAGCAGTTTCAAGGAGAAGATGAGGAGCTCATTAGGGGTCGGATACGTAACTGTCACTGGCTTGACTTATGGTGTGCACATCTGCCTGTCCGGTTACAGAGGTCGCTCATGGATTGGATTCGAAAAGAAAAAGAAATTCTGGTAGCAGCACCCCAGTTAAAGCTGAAATTCTAAATCATTTCCTGAAAGAAGAAGAGGGTAAAGAAAAATAAAACTACAACAGCTAGCTCTGGAGCTCTGGGACCTACAAGTCCTATGTTCTCTACATTAGGAACTTATGCATCTGTAGCACATCACTTGTTCTTGGTTTCAATTTGTTTCTCCTGTATGTATGTCATGTTTGGTTCTCACCAGCCAAGCATACGCTGGGGATTTCTCAATTACTGCTTTGGAAATAAGAATGCATTGCATTTGTAAGTGTAGACTTAGAAGCATTGTAGGATCAATGGATTATCACTTGTTCTTACTTTCTATGTGAACTTCAAGTGTGTAGCTACTTTAGTACCACAAGCTATTATTCTGTATGCGACCATATTGCAAACTTTCATAACAGAGATGTTCGAGAGGATGTTGCTTAGATGTGGGGCCAGGGTGAAGGATGATGATGGATGTGTAGGTGCACTCAAAGTTTCCGAATTGTGTTTCTAGCTTTCACTTTAGTTCCTCGACCGCCTGTCGCTGTTAGTTATCAAACTATAACCCCCACTTTTCACGCGATCTGACGCACCTCTTCCACTTTCTTCCATGTAATGAATGTTGGCTTGGCCTAGTTTATTCAAGCCTGCTATGATGGTTCCTAAACTCTTCAAGCACCGTAAAATATGTCGAGTTATAATAGGAATGTCCTAGGGAACAGGTCAAATAATATTGAAGCTATTATTTGTCACTGATGACAAAATTAAAAAGCCAACACACGGGTTGCTTAATGGACTTGCCTCTGATGTCTGATCTACAACTACATCTACATGGATGATGACCTTTAGTTCGTATACTTTCGTGTCCATGCACTGGTCTGACATGTACCTGAGTTCTTGTTCTCCCATAAAGTTGCAGCTCTGATGGAATATGTTGTCGAAAACCATTTTGTTTCTGAAAGATAAGATGTCAGATCCACAAGTTGTATACAAATCGTAACATGACAAGATCTGAAATATGGTTGGACGTACTACATGTAGTTTTGTGCTTGAGCTAAAACAGGTACTTGTGGTTTCATGAATTCTTGGTGGTTGCAGCACATCGTGACTGCAAACGGCGCTATGCCAGGTCTCCGGCAGGCCCCGTCGCCACAGCAGCGGTCGCTGGTGGATGGATGCCATCCGTGTGCGGGAATTCTATACATCTTCCGGAAGATAGAATGATACGATAGGAAACTATAAACGCAACAAGAGTCCACCAAGCCCAATCACAACCCATCACCCATAACCCTAGCTTCCCCCACCATTATCCTGCCGCCACCACCAACCCCCCCCCCTGCGGGGCACGCCGCCGTCGTCAGCCCCGCCGCCATGGCCACCTGCTCTGGTGCACCTCCTGACGCTTGTCGGGACGTCTGACACCACCGTGGGCTGACCTCCTATGTCGCCATGGGCACGCCTTCTGCGCCGCTGAAGGCACGCCGTCCTGGCCGCCGCGCTCCCCCGTGCCACTATGGACTCCCACGCCCTGCGATCTCCTGCGCGCCGCCGACCGTCAGGGCTGGTCGCCTGGTCGGCCCCGCACGGGCTTCCTTGCGCTGCTGTGCAGCTGCCGAGCTGTCGGGGCATGGCCGGCTTCCCCCCGCCGCTGTTGGGGCTGCCTACGCCGAAGCTCGTCAGTGTCGTCGGAGCCAGAGAAGGAGAATACCCACCATTTTCTGAGAACAAAGAAAAATGTTGAAAATTGTTGGTCCAACATTTCCTGAAAAATATTGACAACTTGTCGATCCAACATTTCCGGAAAACATGGTGATCCAATATTTTTGAAAAATGTTGAAAACCATTTTTTGAAAAAATGTTGGCTCAATATTTTCTGAAAAATGTAAATATGTTGGTTCAACATTTTTTGAAAATGCTGGTTTACCTTTTTCTGAAAAATGTTAAAAAGTTATTGATTCCACATTTCAGAAAAATTTTGATTAAAAAGTTTCTGATCAACATTTTCTAATTTATTGAAAATGTTGAAATGAATTATTACGGGCTGAATATTATTATTGGTGGGCTGTCTTTTGTGGGCTAAGTGGATTTATAGTTTCATTGTTTGTCCGCCTTCCACTAGGTATATATCCTATATGGCTACCGGAAGGTGGATAAGGGTACAAACTTCTAGACCACCAAAGCCTATCTAAATGTATGTTTTTTATTTTCCCACCTGCCCACCTCTATTAATTAAAAAATGTCTCAACATTTTGCAAAATGTCCAACATGTTTTAGAAATGTTGGACAAAATTTTGTTGCATCTGCTTCCTCCCGACTGTGGCGCACCGGCGGCCATGGCTTACAACTGCCCGGTGGCGCACCAGCGCGTAGGGCACGCAGAGGCCGACGAGCCAGCGTGTGGAGCCGCGGCGGCCAGCACGCGGGACAGCGGAGCCGGGGCGACACGGGACGCAGCCGGCGGCGGAGCAGACCGGGGCCGGTCGGCGCAGAGGAGGCCGGGGCCGGTCGGCACGACACAGGAGGCGTGGCGGCACAGGCCCGCATGGGGTGCGGCAGCAGCGGGCAGGGGAGGGAGCGAGAGGAAGGAGCTATGTTTAGCTTTCATGGGCTTTGGGGGGCTCTTATTGGGTTTATAGATGATTACATTTCTATCTTCCAGAAGATATATAGGATTCCGGGCCCATCAGTGTCAACTGTTTTGGGCCTTACTGGATGAACGTTAAATCGACTCCGTCTAGCCCAACACAGCTTGTCATGACATTCAAACTGCACCTAGCATGTGGGGGAAATCCTTCATATCCATCTGTCGAAAGATGTTTACCTCAATATCTATAATCCAACAATAGCCCAATAGATGCCGAAAATGGCCCATCTCGTCACTAGTACTTGCCTTCCTCTATCTTGGCTCCATTAGTGTTGTCGTCGGGGTGAGGTTCTTCACACCGCCCCTGAGGGAGGTTGTTGCACCGAAGGGGTGGGAGGTGGGTGGGGGCGGCCGCCAGTTGGTCACTGCTGGGCGCGGGTGGTTGTCGAGGTCGGTGGGGACATAGGGTTGGGATTCTAGGTGTTTAGGTTTCGGGGGTCTGGGTTGCGGCAACCTTCATATCTGGCGAACCTTGAAGGGGAGGAGGTCGGGGGAGCCAGAGGATCCGCGGTGGTGGTGCGGCCAGTGATGGAATGAAGGTACCGCACCGTGGGGCGAGTGGGATCGGATGGCCCGTGGGACAAGGATCGGTGGCGGGGCGATGAGGACCGCCAAGTTAATGTAGGGTGGGGTGGATGTATGGCAGTGTATGGTGGGTGTGGAAGGCGCGGTGGTGGTTGTGGCGCGTTGGGGAAGATGAACAAGAGGAGAGGTGTGGTGACTTATGGGCCTAATGGGCTTATAGGTGACTTCGAGTCCCACATGGCCCGCCGCTAGGGGTGGTGCAGACTATGGTGATGACGGTGCCAAGGCTTATGGGAGGAGAGGGAAAGACACAGCACCGGATGACAAGCAATCGGAGACGGGAACCAAGTGTTGGGGGATTCGCAATCAGGATTGACAAAGTCAACGCTTCGGAATCGCCAAAACACGCTCAGTCAATCCAACGACATCGCTTATACGGATGACGAAGCCCCCGAAGCCATTCGGTCTGTCCTTTCCATTAACCCGCGAGCTTTCGCTGGGCACCTTTCGTCGCCCGAAAGCCATAGCAGTATAAGAAGTACTGATTTCTAACCTGTAACATCGACGCTACTGAGTTTTCACAGGACGAAGCCCTCGAGACAAATCTGGCATGAACGAAAGACCCCAGTCAATCTTTCACTCGGGGCTTCGTCGCGACTAATGTCAAGTTCCACAATGTTTTGCTTGTTGTGTGTTTCAGGTGGCGATATCTGTTGGGCGAAGGGTATTCTCCGGATTGAAGGTCTTCACCCGACAGGCGCACGTGCTTATGCCGGAAAAGCGCCGTGATATGCGGCGGGAAATCAGGAAAGCGCTGATTATGTGAAGACCCAATGGAGAATTCTCAGTTTTAGCCTAGTACATTCTTGTTAGATTCTTTCTATACAAGGTCAATTTCGGAATGTAAAAAGTCTGTTCGTCTCCCTATAAAAGGAGACCGACCGGCACTTGTAAAGGGGATCGTCTTTTGAGAATTACACTGTTGAGAGTTAGCTTTTTGTCTTCCTAGTGTTTTCTGCTTGAGTCCTTCGATTCATTGTTCGTGTTAGGCTTTGCCATAGCACAACAATTGGCGCCCACCGTTTGTGTTTGGCTCGAGTAAGAAACCCAAGATGTCCACAAGGAAGAAGAGGACCACCGCTAATTCCAGCAAGGGGGCTTCGTCATCCCTTGACGAGGAGTTGAACCCGTCCAACTTGCTCACTCAGGGAGAGGAGTTCCCAGAACCGAATGCTACCCAGCCTAGGCCAAACCAGGATGCTACTGCGGCCATGGCCAAGGCAGTGTACGAGGCTGAGCTGGCTAAATTGCGGAAGGAGGCCGATGAGCTGGCCAAAACTAAAAAGAGGCTTTTGGCAGTGCAACAAGAGGCTGAAGCAGCCAAGGAAATCCAAAGGCAAAAGGCCGAAATCGCCAAATTGCAAGAAGAGTTGCGTCTCATAAAAGCCAAACAGTTGTTAAGTTTTAACCAGCCTTCGCCTGAATATTCCGTACCTATCCAGTCCACACATATGGAGGGTAACATGCCATTCACCTAACCCCCTCCGTACACCACTTTCAGTTGTAACCCTTTCTTTAATCCTTTCGAGTCTGGCCCTTCGACCCAAGACGCGCGCACCATCCGCACGAGGTCGTGGGATCCAAAATCGCCTTTGTCTCTGGAGATTCAAATCACTCCATGGCCACAATCTTACAGGCCTGTACCACTCCCTAGGTTTTCAGGCCAATCCGATCCCAGACAATTTTTAATGGGCTATGAAGCCGCCATCCTTTCGGCTGGGGTGATGACTCGGTGCTCGCAAAGTCATTCATTATCACTGTGGACGAAGCTGCGATGCAATGGTATTCTCTCCTGAGTCCCGGAGTGATACATGGATGGGAAGATTTGAAACAGCGAATCCTCTCGAATTTCCAAGGTTTCCAGCGTCCAGAGCTTACCGAGAGCGATCTTTTCTCTTGTAAGCAGAAGGATAAAGAGCCTCTTCAAAATTACTTCAGAAGATTCGTTCACCTCAGAGCCTGAGCACCAAATGTACTGGACGCTGTCACTATCAACACTGTAATCGTGGGATTGAGGGCCGGGCAATTTCGCTCGCATCTCATGCACGAGAGGCCCAAAACAATCCAACGCTTGTACAAGGAATTCGAAAAGTATTGTCGTTCAGACAATGACTTCAGAATGTGTGTGGAGGAGTAGTCTCAGCAAAAGAAATCTGCCAAAGCTAGCCAGTCCCGTGAAAAGGAATGGTCCAATCCCAGGAATGCCTCGCACGCTAATCCCAGAAATGTTTTCGGCCTAGAGGGAGAAACGGCTCAGGAAAACTGCAATCCTCAGAGCGACACTCCAAGCCAAAGCAATAACCCACCAAGTCCACCACAACAAGTTCAAGGGGGTGGCCGCAGAGGCGGAAGAGGCGGCAGAGGAAGAGGCCGTGGTAGAGGACGAGGCTACCAAGAGAAAAGAAAGTGGTATTGCATTTTTCACAAAGAGAATGACGACCACAGTTCAAACTATTGCCCAGACAGAAAAGGTTCGAAGCCATCCTTGAAGAGGAGAAGAAAGAAAAAGAGAGGAAAAATTCAGTCAACCATTCCGCTCCGGCTTGGCAAAACCCAAACTTTGGGAGAAATGCTTTCGCAAATCCTTTCCACCCACCTCAATTCCTACCACCCATCACAAATTACACCCAACCACCGTGTCACACCCGTTTTTCTGAAGAAAACCGAATGCATCTCATATGTGTGCCAGGATCACAATTTCACACATATGATAGACAAATGAGTGTAATATCACAAGACAATACTCAAAACATACAGAAAAGGTTTATTAACTTTTATTACACTCACGGGGTAAACACTAAGGTCTTTACATGAACAACGATAACTATGAAGACGCGACTCCATCTTCATCTTCCACAGGCATCTGACTGGTTGATCGCATGCCTCAGAACTCCTCAAAGTCACCGAAGTACTCCTCTCCAGGGTTCTCCTCTGAACAGCGTAAGCAAGGATGAGTACACTTATGGTTGGTACTCAGCAAGGCCACAGAAATAACCGGAGAGCAAATTAAGTCCATCTTTAAGTTCATTAATCATGTGAGGGTCCAGGCCGCTCTTGACCGTGAGCACGGTTGATCGATCAGTTTTACACTCTGCAGAGGTTGCACACTTTCACCACAGTTCGCGTAAAAGTTCCGAAGAACTTTGAACCCAACCACGCATGTGCTGATTAGGCACAATACCACACTTCGGAGGTGTGATTGCATAGGGACGCTGTGAAGCCTTTACAAAGATATGCAAAAGCACCAACAACCCATGACAGTTACAGCTCAAGGCGGACCATAACCCTCCCTAATGGTCAGCACCTTAGCAAAGGCTGCTACCCCAAAAGAACCGGGATATACCCCTGCAACCTGGAGCCCCCTATGTTCCTTTCGGATAAGGTCATCAGTACAATCACACACCTAATTAATTGGCTAAGCCAGAGCCATGTGGACTGTGGTTGCACTGTTTTCCTGGGTGGTTCTCCATATTCTGATTAATTTATAGTATTATTGTATTAAAGCATAGGTAGAAGGGTGGTTAAGGTCACTTACCTTTCTCCAACGATAAGTTACTTTCCTTTTCTCCAAAGCTCTGCGCTTGTTCTTCCTCGAACGGCGCGTTGTCTATGATCATGCAAGAAAACATGCAATAAATAAAACAATACATCAAACATTACTAAAAGACTAAAACACACTTCTAAAACTAACGTGCTTGTTGAGACGATCGCGTGGACACCAAGAATGCTAAAAACGGAGCTAGGACGGAAAAGATATGGCTTTAGCAAGGTTCAGGGGCTAGATTGTGAGGAAAACTATCTTCCATGGACTTATCCGCAAGAAACCAGGGACCTAAACCTAATTATGCATATAAACCTGAGGTTTATAGTGTATTAGAGCCTAACAAGGATGGCTAGTGCAAAAGCTAAGAAGGTTAGGGGCCTATCCGAAGAAAACAGGACTTGTATGTGAAGATCTTTTATGGTGGAAGGACCGGCAAGTGATTCAAGGGAAACTAAGGGGCTCTTTTGCAAAACTGAGGCTTTTTACTTGGGTTGACCGGTATGCTTGGTTTGACCAGGGGAAAGGGATAGATCTGGGCCGCAGATCTTGGCGTGGACGGTTGGCGGCGGCTGCTGGCGGGACGGCAGCGGCGGACCAGCGGCGTGCGGCGGCGCCGGGCGACGAGTTCGCCAGAGTTATTCAAACTCGAGATTCCAGCCACGAAACTCGACGGTAAAAAGCGAAAATGAAGCTTAAGACTTGGAGAACTCATCTAGGGGCTTGGGACGGCGAGAGACGCGGCGGAGAAGGAGATCGAGGCGGTGGCACTCTGGTGGGCGGCGGCACTCCGGTCTTCAAGCTGCTGCGCCACTACGCGATCGAGAAAGAGCGAGAGGAGGTGCGGTGAAGCAGGGGCTCGGGTTCTGCCTTTTATAGGGTTGAGAGGGGAAGGGGAGGAGGCGCGGTGAGGCGGTGGGGCGAGCTCCGGTGGTGGGGCGCCATTAATGGTGGTGGCCGGTGGAGCGGCGGTTTCGGAAGGGGAAGGGGGCGGAAAGTGGGTGCGCTGGCACATTTACGCCGCCTAGTGGAGGAGAGGGAGGGGCGGGAGCAAGAGGGGTGCCGGGGAGAGGAGGTGAGCGGCGGTCATGGCAGAGATGGGGGCGGCCGGAGGTGGGAGACGAACCTGACAGGTGGGTCCCACCTATCGGTGACCGGGAGAGAGGGGCAGGGGTGGGAAGGAGCTGGGCCGTAGGAAGAGAAGTGGGCAGCAGGAGGATGGATGGGCCGGCGGGGTTTGAGGAAGGAAACGGGCCGCGGGGAAAAAAGGAAAAGAAAAGGGAGTGAGAGGAGGGAAGGTGGGTCGGCGGAGAGGTTGGGCCGAGCGGCCTGTTGTGGCTGCGGTTTTAAAGAAGAAGAGAGAGAGGGGAAAGAGGCCGGGCTGGGCTAGATTGAGAGATTGAGAGAAAGAGAGAGATTTTAAGGGGTGGTTTTGAGACTTTTTGAACCTTTGTTTTGTTTTAAAAACCACACAACAACAAACAAAATAAATGCAATGGCATGAATGCATCAAACACTTTGGTGAATTCTAAACTTAAATGTTGTTTAATTTAATTAAAGGCAAATTTATTTAATCAAATTTATTTAATCCTTAGAAAATAAAAACTAAACCATGTTTCTAACATTATTTTATTGTGATGGAATTTTCGGGTGTTACACACCGCCCTGGCAATCCCAGGTTTTCCAAGCTCAAAATGTCGAGCGTAGGCCCATTGACCAGCACCCCATAGCTCCCCCTCCTCCCCCATACAAAGGTCCAACCGCTCCACCTTTACCAGCGAAAGTCGAGGGCCAAAACGACCCACTTCCTTCCGTCAGAACCATCCTCCCCATTTCGGGTGGCTCCGCTTTGGAATTTGACTGCAAGAAGGCCAGGAAAGATTACTTCCGCGAGGTCCGTAACATCAGTGTGGAGGGAAGCGTAGAAAGAACTAGATGGTCGCACATCCCGATCACCTTTTCCAAGCAGGATGTGAAACTCTAAGGTTTTCCCCACAACGATGCCCTCGTGATCGAAGCCAACATAGCAAGCTGGACTTTGGGAAAGCTTTTGGTTGACAATGGCTCGTCGGCAGATATAATTTTTGCAGATACGTATGACAAAATGGGCCTGAGCAGGAATCTGTTACAACCTCCAGACACACCATTGTACGGTTTCGGAGGGTGTGTCATTCATGCAGTGGGAAAGGTTTCGCTGCCAGTTTCTTTTGGCACCGTTCAAAATGCTAGGACGGAGTATTTATCCTTCGATGTGGTGGAGATGTATTACCCCTACAATGGAATCCTGGGTAGAGGTTTTCTCAACAAGTTTGAAGCCATCATACACCAGGCTTACTTGTGCGTGAAGATACCAGCTGCGCAGGGGATTATCACAATCTGGGGCCACCAAAATGATGGCCGAAACTTAGAAAGGGGCAGAAGTCCAGGCCAAAGAAATGTCAACGCTCTCGACGAGGCAGCCAAAGCCAAGGCAGTGGAGAAGCAACCAAAACTTGACAAAGAGAAAATCAATATGCAGCCAGACTGCGACACTAAGAAGGTTTTGTTGGATGAAATGGTTTGGGATCAGGCCGTCGTCATTGGGTCAGATCTCGCACCAACCGAAGAGGCGGAGCTAATCCAATTCCTTCAGAAGAATAGGATGTGTTTGCCTAGTTGGCCAAAGATCTGACAGGCGTGGATTGCAACTTTATCGAGCACAAACTAAACATCGATGCTGCTGTCAAGCCGCGAAGGCAAAAGCTCAGAAAGATGTCCGATGACAAAGTAGTAGCAGTCAAGTCTGAAGTCCAGTGATTGCTAGATGCTAGTGTCATTCGTGAGGTCATGTATCCCAAATGGTTAGCTAACACTGTGCCAGTCAAAAAGAAAAATGGAAAATGGAGGATGTGCATAGATTTCACAAACCTCAACAAGGCCACGCCCAAAGACAACTACCCACTTCCGAGGATGGATCAGGTCATTGATTCAGCTGCCAGCGCCACTATCATGTCTCTTCTGGATTGTTTCTCTGGTTACCATCAATGCTGGATGGCGAAAGAGGATGAGGAAAAGACTAGCTTCATCACGCCCTTTGGTACTTTCTGTTTCGTGCGAATGCATGAAGGCTTGAAGAATGCTGGCCCAACCTTCACCAGAATGACAGGAGAAGTATTCAAGCCACAAATCGGCAAGAACATACAGGCCTACATCGATGACCTCATAGTCAAAAGTGGGGAAAGGTCCAATCATATCAGTGACTTGGCTGAAACTTTCGCCAACATGAGGAGAGCGGGTTTGAAATTGAATCCAGAAAAGTGTGTGTTCGGAGTCACAAAGGGAAAAATCTTGGGGTGCCTAATCTTAGCTAAGAAGATTGAGGCAAACCCAGACAAAATAAAGGCAATCAGGGAAATGGAAGAACCAAAAATGAAGAAGGACATTCAGAAGTTGAATGGTCGAGTCGCGACATTGAACAGATTCATTTCCAGGTCCGCCGAACGAAGCCTTCCATTCTTCAAGGTGTTGAAAGGAAAGGGCAAAATTGAATGGGGCGCTGAGCAGAGCAAGGCTTTCGCAGAGCTAAAGGCTTACATCGAGGAGATGGCAATACTGTCACCGCCTCTCCCATCCGAACCACTCTTTCTATACGTGGCTGCATCCAAAGCAGCAGTCAGTGCGGCTCTTGTGCGAGAGGTTGATGGTGAAAAAGGAAAATATCAAAGCCCAGTATACTTTGTCTCAGAGGCTTTATCAGGCTCCAAACTGTTATACTCAGAACTGGAGAAAATTGCATATGTGGTAGTCATGGCCACGAGAAAGCTCAGGCATTACTTCGAAGCCCACAAAGTCACCGTGCTCATCGATCAGCCCCTCAATGATCTCTTCATCAACAAGGAAGCTTCGTCCAGAATTGTCAAATGGGCGACAGAGCTGTCGGAGCACACAATTGATTTTGGGAAAAGATCAGCAATCAAATCCCAAGTCTTGGAAGATTTTGTGGCAGATTGGACCTCGCCTTGCAACAGTGCTGGGGATGAGGAGCTGGTTCCTGTATGGGAAATTAGATGCGATGGAGCATGGGGGCGCAAAGGCGCTGGAATCGCAGCTGTCATTACTTCACCGGCGGGAGTCAAGCTAAGATATGCTGCTAGGCTTATTCAGATCCATCCGATAGGTGCACCAACAACACCACCGAGTATGAGGCACTCCTTTTAGGCCTTAGAAAAGTGCGAGCCTTGGGAGCAAGTAATTTTCTGGTCAAGTGCGATGCTGAAGTCATCAAGGATCATGTCGAAAAGGAGAGTGAGGCCAAAGAGCCAGAGCTTATCAAGTACCTCGCTGAGGTACGAAAGATGGAAAGGCATTTCCGAGGTTTCACTATTGAGCATCTGCCGAGAAAGAGGAATGGGGAAGCCAATGAATTGGCGAAAAAAGCTGCAAAAAGGGAGGCGATGCCTCCAGATGTATTCTTCGAGATTCTCATTGCCCCATCTATTAAACCGGACAAGCAGCCCCTCAGTACAGTCAATGCAATCGCAAGCATAGATTGGAGAGCTCCCATCATTGCTTTCCTTCGTGGGCATTATGAGCCGGTCGAAGCTCACGACATGAAAAGGATGCAAGCTCGAGCAAAGGGATACGTCCTTAAAGATGTTAATCTTTTCAAGTTGGGAGTGTGCGCACCGCTACTGAAATGCATTACACAAGAGCAAGGCATTGAGCTCATGAAAGAAATTCACAGTGGAATGTGCGGATCTCACATTGCAGCGAGAGCTCTAGCTGGAAAGGCTTTCAGTCAAGGTTTCTATTGGCCAATGGCAATAAGAGACACTGAGCAGATTGTCAAAACATGCAAGGCCTGCCAGTTTGCAGCAAAGCACCAGCGAAGGCCAAGGGCTCTTTCGCAGCTCATCACACCTACTTGGCCGTTGCAGTACTGGGGCATCAACATTGTGGGACCATTACCTACGGCTCAAGGCAATTTCAAGTTCGCCGTGGTAGCGGTCGAGTATTTCACCAAGTGGATTGAAGCAAGGCCTGTCGCTACTATCACCTCAGCCACCATCAGAAAATTCTTCTGGCAGCAAATCATCTGCAGATTCAGCATACCCAAAGAACTCACAGTTGATAATGGGAAGCCATTTGACTGCCATGATTTCAGAGAGTATTGCCGCATGATTGGGATGAAGCTTCGTTTTGCTTCCCTATATCATCCCCAATCCAACGGCGCAGTCGAAAGGGCCAACGGCCAAATTTTCTCAACTATAAAGAAATGTCTTTTTGATCAGAAGAAAGGAAAATGGGCCGATGAGTTGTCCAGAGTCATTTGGTCGCATAACACCACTGAGTCTAGAGCTACCAAATTCACCCCATTCAGGCTGTTGTATGGAGCCGAAGCTATGTGCCCAGAAGAGTTAGCCAACGAAAGCACCAGGGTTTTGATGGGGAGCCCTCGTGAGAACGAAGAAGTGGACAAGGATCTGGTAGAGATTGACAGGTTTGACGCAGTTGCAAATCTGCTGAAATACCAAGAGGAAACCCGAAACTGGAGAAACAAAAAGGTTTCTTTGAAGAACATTCAAGTCGGAGACTTTGTCCTGAAAAGAAAAAAGAATGTTGACTCAGTAGGCAAATTACAATTCGCATGGGAAGGGCCTTACATTGTCGCGAGCAGCATTAGAGACGGAGCCTTTCGTCTCAAGGATGAGGAAGGCGTGGAGTTGCCACATTCGTGGAATGTGGATAACTTGTGCAAATTCTTTCCGTAGTCGAAACTATGTAGCAGTCCGTCGCATGGAACTATAAATCCGAATGACTCGTAAGTTTTATTTTTCTTAGTCTTTACTTTTGTGCAATTTAAATTCAATAACAAGGTTGCACTCTTTTCCTCACATAGGGGGGACTCTATCCTGGAGCGTGAGGTTTTTAACGAGGCAACCTTGATGTAAAATTTCCTTTCCTCAATGAATGGAATAATTCCTCCCTACGTTTCCTACTTTTTACCTTCATGCATATTTTAAAGTGCTATCTATGAATAGCCCACTCTAAAAGTGAGTGAATTGAAGTGCTACGCAAAAGTAGCTCACCCACAAGTGGTGAAACATAAATGATTCACAAGAATCAATATCTTTAAAGAGCTGTTCTCGCAACGGCCCATCCGCAATGGATGCATCAAAAGTGATTCAATCTTGAATCGAAGCAGCAACGAAAAGTTGCCAAGTCTCAAGTCAATTTTTAGTTTTGAAGTAAGCGAAGCCTGGTTTCACGTCGCGGCACCAAGGCCAAGCAGTGGAAAACTTTCGTTGTCGAAAAACAGCTTCGGAGCTGCAATATTCGACATTTTTTGTTCAGATCCTAGTCCTACAATGCGTTGCACGCCTAGGCGTCGCATAGTAGGCTAGCCTTTCTACGACGAAAGAAGCAATCGGAAAAACAAACGAATTCATGCAATACCTTTCGTCAACATAAAATTTCTTAAGCGGAGTATTGTTTATTACAGACCGGCAAACGAAGTTTAAAGTGCGAGGTTTCGCTCGGTAGAACACGCGGTTTTCAGCTTACATTCTCCCAGTTTTCGAAGGGGGGAAGACGTTTTCTTTCAGAAACATCAATCGAAATCAGCGAGAATGTCAATCTAAATACTTTGTTTTCACGAAAAAGGTAGCTCTATGCAACTACCATCTGAATACCATCCTCCACGGCTCTTGGCCATGTCATACACAAAGTAATGATCCATTTCTTCCTCTTCATATGGCTCTTCTTTCACCTCCGGGGCTTCATACGCTTTCGGTTCCACCAGAGCAACCTTGCTAGTGTCGTTCATGGTCATAAAAAAGCGAAGAGGATAACTGTGCAAAGAATGGTATTGATAGCAAATTTCCCAAAACTCTTTGAAAGTTTTCTTAGGGTATCGGTGTTGAAAAACCTTCCAAGACGCACCGCTGACATAGGTGTTGGCACGGTTGAAAGTCTTAGGCATCACATCCAACACTACACCTTCGCCCAACGTCTGTTAAAACAATTCGCGCAAAGTTTTACATCATATTCTTAAAACATTAACAAATTTACACTAAGCAATCCCTAAGAACTTCTACATGTCTACACCTCCGAAGGGGGATCGGTAGCTGAATCCGGAGCCTGCCCTTCGTGCTGCAAAGGGGCGAGGGTCTCACCGATAACCAGGTCCTTGATATCCTTTTCGGTGTCGACCGCGTCACGCGCAGGAGCTTTAGGCACAGCAGTTTCGGCCTCATCGCCATCAGCCTTCGGAGGCCAATCGCGATACGGTCCATAAGGTCCTAGAGTTGCGTCCGCACCATGCACCGCTCGGTGTTCACGAAGTTCCAAAGCTTGCTTTGCCTGGCCAAAATAGAGCTATGAGAAAAGAAATGTATCAAGGATACGATATACTCAAAGTCAGCAAAACTGATTAAGAAAAGTGGGAGTTACAAAGATCAAACCTTGGCAAGTCGATCGACCGCTTTCTTTCGTGCATGTTCACGACCACTATTTGCCCAGGACTTGCAAAGTATAATTTTAGCAATCGTGTCAACAGTTTTGCTGGGGGCTAGCATTTCTCCTGAAGAAGGAAACTCGAATCCACGAGTCCCAAAAGCTTTGAAGTGCTCGCAACCGCGTGCTTCTAGCAGTTGGAGAATAGCCTCGGAGCTTGTCGCCGCTCCGTAATCTCCAACCTTCAACATAGTGTCCGGTAGCACTTTCAGCTCATCGTTCATCCAGGTGTAATAGCTAGCGATGTTGTCGGTAACCCGAAAGGTTTGGGTTTCAGCGCCATATCGCTCTAGCACTCGGCGATAGGCATGAGCCAAATGAACTCCCCACTGGTGACAATAGGATTCATTATCTTCTAGAGTTTTTTCCAGATCAACTTTCGACTTTTTGAGCTCGTCGATCAGAGAATCTCGAGTTTTAATCTGAACTTGATTTGCATCATTTTGATCAACGGCATCTCAAAGCTCAGTTCTGCACTCCTCGTAACACTGTAAACTCTTTTCCAGCTCTTGTTTCAAAGCATCCATAGCAGTTTTCTGTTTAGAACATTGCCCCGTCAGATCCTGAACTTGACCAGTGAGACGCTTGGACTCCTCTTTCAGTCTTTCATTTTCCTCCCGCAGCTGTTGATTCTCTTCCGCCAAACGCAATTTTTCATCACGAGAATCATTCGCGATTCTCTCGTAGCCTTTTCGTCCAGTAGCTATTCCTTTAGAAAGAAAGGATTGCATAATGTCTAGCAGTTGCTTGCCGTCAAGGTTCTCCAAAGAATTCAGAAAATCTACGTCCACAAAAGAAAATTAAAGTCATTAGTCAAAGCCCAAAAGCAGAGCAAAGTTCAGTCGCGTAGACAAATCTAAGTACAAATCATCAGTAGTAAAAAACAACAAGATACAGAGCGAAGAAGCATACCAGGCTCCAAAGTAGAAGGATCAGTGTCCAATCCATATGCCCCCTTCCCTTCTGGTTGTGGATTCTTGCCTTTGGTCCCCATTGCAACTAGAGCAGTGGCCACTGAAAAACCACAAAAGTGGTAAGTCAAGTTTCAAAAATAACGAATTCGGCAAGAATTAAGAGAAAGTTTTCAAATCAAGGTACCTGTGGTCTCCAAAGGCTCAGAGTCATTCCCTCCGAATCCCGGCGCATCGTTGTCTCTGATAAGGGCTTGAGCATTTTGTTCAACCTCGTCAAAAGTAGGAGGCGGTGAGCGGGACAAACCTTCCTCACGAACTTCTATATCAGTCGAGTCCAAATCGATGGGGTTCCCCGGCCCTTTCGTCAAGTTAGTGTTCTCCATCAAACCCATATCACTTCCCTCGTGCACCGAGGCCTGCGGGTCAGCCCCATCAGTTTCCATCAGAACATCTTCGTCAATGTAGGATAACTCTTCCCCATCTATTGATGATGTCTATCAGTCCAACTACCGCTTTGACAGGCTCGTACTTTGGGAAATCAGGGCCACAAAGCTCGCCAGTTTTCTCATAGTGATCACAAAACCTCTGGAGTCTATTTCATGCATTCTCCAGGAGGACAAGTCGCAGAGATATATGCCTGTGCACGCTCACTCTTAGCCTCCATCTCGGCCGTTGGAGCTGGATCAATCGGAGCAGCTTCTGGCCGATCTTTCGACTCTTCAGGTTCTTTAGCTTTCGAAGGATATTTTCTTGTCAGCTGAATTTGCGGTGTGGCTAGGATATCTTCATTCTCATCTCCTTGTGTTGACGTTTCGATCCGTGACTTTTTCTCCTTAGGTTTCGCAACCTCAGATTGTTTCTCTTCAGTAGGGTTTTCTTTGTTCTTCCCCGCACCATCTGGGGCTTTCCTCTTGGAGGACGTCTTTTTCTCAAGGCCAGTGGTCGGTGCCACATCATGAATCTTCTTCTTTTCTTTTTCCGTGGCAGCCACTTTCGCTGCCTTAGTCTTCCGGCGAACCAAGTTTTCATTAATCTTCATCAACTTTGAAGATTTCTCAGCAATCGAAGGCAGTGTGGTTTTCACAGCTTCAGCCTTATGCTGAGCCAGAACCTCAGTAGCTTTCGCAACCTTAGAGGTGCCCTCCGCCATAGCAGTCATTTTGCCCACCTTACCCTTCTTCGAAGTTTCCGCCGGTTTAGACCCAATGTTGCCCGCTGGTTGCATCTTTTTGCTAGGCGTTGTCGGTCTCGGACGCGGCGGGCATGGAATGTTCATCTCTTCCAAGACGCAATTGACGCGACCTGAATGTTTCAAAACCTTCTGGGCACATTCCCAGTCTTTATGAGTGTAATTACCGATCATCTGAATGACCTTTCTTTCAACTTCAGCCAATATTTCATCGTCAGTCTTTCCCTCGGGACGTTTGACGTTGAATTTGGGGTTGCGGATCTCGTGATCAAGTCCGGGCAGCTGCTTCATGCTGAAAGCCCAAGTACCCCACCGGGGCTTGCAGGGCCAAATATCTGCCGCCACGAATTCCTCAAGAGTATCTCGCGTAGTAATCACGCGGGTAGCTTGGAAGAAAGCGCTAGTACTGGCGGAACTGCGACTCCCTTTGGTGAGTTCCGGAGCCAATTCAACCTCCAAATCCACCATACGACTAGCCAAGTCATAAGTCACCACTTCTTCATGTTGTGCGTTCAGCCCAATCACTGGAATAGTGGCATAAAACCAATAGGAATTCCATTTATTAGCCCACTTATTCTTATAAGCTGGGGATAGTTCCACAGGAGGCTGGTTTTTGTTTATCCGACAAGTCTGAAAGGTGCAGCAGCCATACTGAGCTTCTTTCTCTTCATCATCCATGATAACAATTTTCTTGGCCCAGTGAATCTCGAAATGACGGACAAAAGTGTCCACATCATTCGTTCCGGCAAAAGAGCGGCACACCCACAGAAACTTTGAAATTTGGGGGATCGAATTAGGTGTCAGTTGATGAATCTGAACATTGTAAGCTGCCAAAATTTTAGCGAATCGTCTCGACACTGGCAGCCGAAAGCCCGCAGCAAAAAAATCACGGAAAACGACACTCTCATTTTTTCGGGGTTTTGGAGTTGTTTCCTTCCCAGGTGGCCGACAGTCACCTGGTGAAAAGCAACCTTCTGAAACCAGGACATCCAACTCCGATTGTGTCATCAATGACCGACCCATGAAGCATGTACTAGGTTTGACAAGATCTTCAGGACCAGCATTCATGCCTGCCAAATTTTCCCCTGACTCCTCGACGGCAGCAGTGCCACTTCCCTCAGCAATCTCATCCTCCTCAACGCTGGCATTAGCTTTCTTAGCTTCTGTGTCGCTCAACATTATTTCCACATGATCTCCACTATCGGAATCACTACTTTCATCGCTATTCGAAGTGGATGAAGAACTGCCACTCTCGCGAGAGCTGACAGACCCATCCAATCCAGAAATCTTACCAGATTCCGAGATGGATGATGACGAGGAAGAAGCCGCGGCAGCCTCCGCAGCCTTAGGTGAAGCAGGTCGGTCCTCGTGGTTTGACGGGGAGCCTTCGCCTTCCATCGCTTTTGCCGTGTGCCTAACACGAGCCATGTGTCTATAAAGTTTCAATCTCAAAACATTGCATCGCGGAAAACAAGCGAAGGAAATGCCCTTTTTCTCAAAGGCTGGAACTAACCTCAAGAGACGACCAGCCTTCGCGGAATGTGATCTGCGAGAGACGAAGCCTTAAAGCTCAATCGCGGATTTCAGGAGAGAAAGGAGGGTGGTGAAAGTGACAGCAGTGTGAATGCGTCACCAACCCCTCTATTTATAGGCAGTGGACAGTAACGGTCGAATCTTTTGAACCTAACAGTTAAAATCGAGGGAAAAATAGTAATTCGTATGGCTCTCTCGGGAGTCGATGCCGTGAAAGACGTTTTCTTTTGCCTAGATTCTCAAATCTTAGGTTTCGGCGGCTCAAGTTTTTGGTTTCGCAAATGTTTCGCCTTCGAGGGGCTTCTGTTGGGGGATTCGGAATCAGGATTGACAAAGTCAACGCTTCGGAATCGCCGAAATACGCTCAGTCAATCCAACGGCGTCGCTTATACGGATGACGAAGCCCCCGAAGCCATTCGGTCTGTCCTTTCCATTAACCCGCGAGCTTTCGCTGGGCACCTTTCGTCGCCCGAAAGCCATAGCAGTATAAGAAGTGCTGATTTCTAACCTGTAACATCGACGCTACTGATTTTTCACAGGACGAAGCCCTCGAGACAAATCTGGCATGAACGAAAGACCCCAGTCAATCTTTCGCTCGGGGCTTCGTCGCGACTAATGTCAAGTTCCACAATGTTTTGCTTGTTGTATGTTTCAGGTGGCGATATCTGCTGGGCGAAGGGTATTCTCCGGATTGAAGGTCTCCACCCGACAAGCGCACGTGCTTATCCCGGAAAAGCGCCGTGATATGCGGCGGGAAATCAGGAAAGTGCCGATTACGTGAAGACCCAATGGAGAATTCTCAGTTTTAGCCTAGTACATTCTTGTTAGATTCTTTCTATACAAGGTCAATTTCGGAATGTAAAAACTCCGTTCGTCTCCCTATAAAAGGAGACCGACCGGCACTTATAAAGGGGACCGTCTTTTGAGAATTACACTGTTGAGAGTTAGCTTTTTGTCTTCCTAGTGTTTTCTGCTTGAGTCCTTTGATTCATTGTTCGTGTTAGGCTTCGCCATAGCACAACACCAAGGCACTGCCCATTTCCGGAACGGCGAAGGTATGATCGATTTGCTTCCCCAGGCACTCCTCCCTGATCCTCGTTCCTGCGTTGAGAGACATACTTAACCAGAGAAGACACTACTGGAAAAATGGCCTTTTGTACCGGTTCAAAACCCTCATTTGTATCGGGTATTGAACGGGTACAAACCATCCGGTACAAATGTGGTCGAGCATTTGTACCGGGCGAAATACCCGGTACAAATGCCTCACATTTGTACCAGGCGGAGCCTCGGCCCGGTACAAATGTGCCCTACACCCGGCGACGTGGCAGGGGGGCATTTGTACCGGGTGGAGGTACCACCCGGTACAAATGATTGTTTTTTTTTGGTTTTTGTTTTTCTTTTCTCTAACATATTTGCTTAAAGTACTAATACTAATCGTAATACGCTGTAATATAAAGTCGTGTGGCATATAAAATGTTATATTTGAGATAATATTCTATATACATTCGTATATATTTATTTGTATAATATTATCTCTAATATTATACAAATAAATATATACAGAATATATCATCTCAAATCCTGAAATTGAAGAACTTTGGAAATAATATTATACATTAGCATTTTGTGCGCACTGAAATTTAGATTAATAATATACATTGGATGAAATGTTAGCAGAGTTTAATTTTTGCTTCCAGATGTTTGGCCTTTGTCTTTGCTTCCAGATGCTTCCTTCATGTTCTGACTTGTCCCTTCCCCGGTCGTCGCTGGTATACTAAGAATGGAGCATAAGCCAGCATAAAACTCCCCCCCTGGACTAATAACCTCATCTAGAAGAAATCCACATAATTGTTCTTGTATCAATCGGATTTGTTTTGTCTCGAGGAATGTTTTCTTGATGCCGGAAATCTACCAAAGAACCATGAACAAAAGAATAAGAACCGGATCGGAGAATATGAACAATAAGAACTACATGTAGTCGCAATTGTGTGTGCACACACCTTCTCTTCGAATTTGCCACCATCAGCGAAGGCTGTAAGACGGTGCATGAACTCGCACACATAATATCCACATAGATTGGTGCCAGAAGGCTGCGTCATGACCTGCACATATGGGAAAACCAAGTCATGAAATAATTTTTTATTGTAATGTAAGAATTGAAGAATAAGCAAAGACACGTACTGGCAAATCATAGTGAACATAAAGGTTTTTGCAAAACTTTCCGGGGTACTTATCACAAAGACAAGTCCATGCAGTTTTAATTAACTCTACGACATCTTGATATCTACTTTTATCTGTAGTCTTGTACAAAGAGTCAAAGACAAAGACCTTGCTTCGCATCATACAAAAACTAAAAAGAATCCAGTGGAAGCTGTCCATAGATGCAGAGAACTATTAGTTTCTTAAAATATGCAATGTAATTTTTGAAAAAGATAAGGAGATGAGATACACGTTGCTCACTCGAAGTTGTATGGCAGCTCAATGCAAGCCTTATCATGGTGTTTGTCTAGATATTTGATGATGTGATTAAGTGTTTCCCTCTCATTAAGTTTGAGAGTGTTCTCAGTTATCATCAAGGGATCCATGTAGCCCACACTCATGATTCCTTTCCTCCTGGTCCGTTGCATCTCAAAACTGTATGACACAAAAATATAGAAGTTTAGATATGGGATAAAGTGCCTAGAGCATTGATTTTTAACTTATAGTAGAATAAACACTTACAGAACCCAGTAACTAACAAATGAGATGTCAAGTGCATCCATATTGAATAGGAACTAGAATTCCTTCAATGGAATAGTGAAGACCTGTTGCCCATGGAAATAATGATGGTCCTCAATGCGAACATAGAGCAAGTCCATCCTGCCAGCAGCTTGGAACATGTGCCACTTGTGCAATTCATACATCCTAGTTGGAAGATACGTGAGCAATCGCGGCCACACAAGCTCACACCCAGGCACATACTCTGGTCTATTTGCCCCTTTATGCTTTGCAATTTCCTCCTCCCCTAGAAGTTGTGCTGTAGTCAGACCTGATGATTTGGCAAAATCAAGGAATTGTTGCTCATATGGTGTAAGTGGTCTAGTTGCACTATATGTCCCTTAATGAGTTGGGATTACATCCTCCCCTCGAATTTGAGCTACAGTCAGACCTGTGTCCTTGTTAATTTCAGACACTTGCTGGTCAAATGTTGAAAGCACCTTGAGGTCGGGGATAGATTGCTTTGACTGGGTCCTAAGTTGAGGAACTTTAGATGTAGTTTTCTAATTCAAGCGTTGAGTCTTGAGTACTTGCAGGTCGTAGTCACTCAATGGCTTGGGAAGATCATCTGGGGTTTTTCTTCTTTCCTCCTCCATTTTTTTCATGAAACGATGAAATTTGACCCGGTCAATTGGTTTCTCAACTGGAGGCTTGGGAGCTTTGAATATCTGTCTATTCAATTCTTCCTCAACTGCCTCATCAAGTTCCTCCTCTATCTTGTGATAAGCAAGTTTTGGTGGAGGCTTCTTCTACTTGGGTTTCTTCTCCTTCTTTGGAGGCGGAGGAGGAGGAGCTTGTCGCTTGCCCTTGCGCTTAACATGTGCTGGAGGTGGAGAAGGAGGTGGACTCTCGCTTGGATCCCTGACAACTACAGGACTCATGCTGCGCTCTGCCCTTGCAGCTGGTGAATGTGGTAGTTGATCGTCGTGTTCAGGCATGGCGGCTGGTGAGTGCGGTAGTTGATCGTCAGCTAGAGGAGAAGGTGGCTGTTGCGTAATCCTTATGTGAGCTTTGGGCCAAAAAATCCAAGTATGCACAGCATCTTGAAGAACCTCTTCCCCATTAGGCCCTAGTACCTCCAGCTCCAGGTCAGCCCAACCATCGACTACTCGGTCCACAAAAACTTTGGCGTAATATTCAATTCCACGATGGTGGCCCGTGAGTCTATCCCCATCTACAGTTTTCTCAGCGACGCCATGAGCCACCATAAGCTTTTTGTTTCGGCAAACATCGAGAAGCTCACACGCTAACCTCACGGTGATCTCATCCACAGGCCAGTGTGGCCGATTTTCCGGTGAGCCTGGGTTTGCTGCTTCAACTGCTGGTGCTGCTGCTGCTTCTGTGGCTGTTGGTGCATGTTCTGTTGAAGCAACACTACTTTTCCCCTTAGCAGATGGGCTCATTTCATCAGTAGGACCTTCCTGATGAGATGATTGTTTGCTAAGAGCAAGAGCCACACGCTCGTCAATGGTTTGCTCCATTCTTGCCTCGCTTCTGATTACGTGATCTTGCAACTCTCTTAGTTATCATTGTTGTTGGTCCTTAGACCTTTTGTGACTTTTATAGGAGTCAATTTGGTCACGCCATGTGAGTTTCCATGGAACTGCACCTTTGCCTCGGCAACGCCCACCGTGTTCTTTAGTGCCTATTGCAGCACTAAGTTCGTCTCTCTCTCGATCAGGTACAAATGTTCCTTGAGCAGTCATGCGGATCAATTCAACAAGTCTTGCCGCATCTCTCTTATTTGGTCGCCGGTACTAATGTTCCATCTCCAGGATTGATCATGCCACCATGTGCATAAAAATAAGTCCTTGCTCGTTCGGGCCAATCTATAGTTACCGGTATGAGTTCACATGCAATACAATCATGTTCCATCTTATCCCATTTGGGCATAGCCACCTTGTAACCTCCAGACCCAAGCTTATGAAATTCTCTCTTTTTAGATGTATTGATGGTGTTGGTTTCAATCATCTTGGCGGCTTCTTGCGATCTCACAACTTTGAATGTCCTTTCTTTGTGAAATCGGGTGCAAGTCCCTTCTTGATGTAGTCTTTGTTCAGCCGCTTCTTGTACGACTGAAAGGCTATTGCACCCTTCTGCAACGCCCAAGTCCGCACATTTGCCAGATTTGTACCTTCTGGAAATGAGAAGTGTAATTGCACCTCGGCCCAAATCATGTTCTTCTCTGTGTTCGGGACCACATATTGTTGTGCATTTTCTTGTGCCCCTTCATCTTCATTTTGAACTTCAGCTGCAGCTTCAAATCCTTTCCAATATCGAAAGCTTATTGGGATGTGATCCCTGACAAGAGCCCCAATGTGGTTGGTCAACTTGACGACATTGTCATGTGGAGCTAATGGCATGCCTTCATCAGAAACTTTTGTGATGATGAAACGACCCTCTAGCTTCTTATTCGGACCGCGTATCCCGCGAGCCTTTTTGCTCCACTAACATATATAGTAATTAAACTTAAAGCATAACGTGGTACTAGTTTGTACTAAGTATACCTCTGATGGTTGCCCATCATTTCTTGTCTCGGCAATTGGTTGCTCTTCCGCATCGATGCCATCACCAGACATGTTCAGGCAGCTGTCAGCCTCGCGCTGATCTTGTTCATTAACCGGATTGTTCGAACCATGATTGTTAGCAATTATGTCCATTAACAATGCCTCTTCGCGTTGCTGCTCCACTATTGGATCCATTGTCTCTAAATAACAAGAATAAATAACAATTATTTCTAATGAAGTAACTAATGTTCTAGTGAAGACAAGAATTTTGTAGTGAAGAATCTAATTTTCTAGTGAAGAAATGGATTTCCTAGTCAAGAAACTAATTTTCTAATGAGGTAACGAATTTTCTAGTGACGAAATGAATTTTCTGGCGTGTCGAGCGAGTGGCGAGCGAGTCGAGCGAGTGGCGAGCGAGTCGAGCGTGTTAAGCGAGTGGTGAGCGAGTCGACTGTGTTAAGTGAGTCGCGAGCGAGCCGAGTGTCGAGCGAGTGGCGAGCGAGTCGAGCGTGTTAAGCGAGTGGTGAGCGAGCCGAGTGAGTGGCGAGCGAGTCGAGCGTGTTAAGCGAGTACAACGTTTCGAGCGAGTTGAAAGTGTCGAGCGAGTCGAACATTTCGAGCATCTAAATTAAAATTACATAATAGATAACATTTACATCTAATTCTAATTCTAAATGTAACTAGATGTCTAGATATATATGTAATTCTAAATTTTTATTCTAAATGACATCTAAAATAAATTGAATCTATATATAACAAAATCTAAATATGATTTAAATGTAAACAAAATCTAAAACACATTTAAATCTAAATCTAAAGTCTAAATCTAAAACATTTTTAAATAGAAATTTAAATTCAAAACTAAATTTAAATTTAAAACACATTTAAAAGTGGGAGGCTAACGTCAGAACCATCGGGCTGACGTCAGCCCCCAAAGGAAGCACGCCGGTGGCGCTTACGGTGGCGTGGGGACGGCGTCAGCGGCGCGGTGGCGCCAGGGGGGGTCGGAGGCGTGGTGGCAGGCGGACGGCGTCGAGGACGTCGGCGCGGCGGCGGGACGGCGTCGGCGGCCGACGTCGAGGCGGGACGGCACAGGCCGAGCGGCGTCGATGCGGGCGGCGGGGACGTCGTACGTCAACGACGGCGCGCGGGCGAGCGGGGATGGGGGTCGAGGACGGTGCACGGGCGCCGTACGGCGTCGAGGCGGGCGGCGGACCGGGACACGGGCGGGCGGCGTCGGTGCGCGGCGGGACGGCGTCGAGGGCGTGGACGGCGCGGCCGGGCGGGGAGGGTGGCGCGGCGGGGCGGGGCGCGACTTGGCGGATCTGATGATGGCGCGGCCGGGTGCGGAGGGCGACGTGACGGTGCGGTGTGCGTGGTGCCCGCTGATGAGAGGGAGCGAAGGTGGGGAGGGCTCGGCGCGGTGCAGAGCTAGGCGGGGCGCGGTGCTGCGGAGTGGAGGCGGCGACGAGAGAGGGCAGCGCCGGATGGGGATCGATCGGAGTGAGGCAGCGGCGACGTGCGCAAGGAAGAAGCTGAGAGGAGGAAGAAGGAGAAGGGTCGGGGCATATATATCCCCACCACATTTGTAGCGGGGCATAGCTGGCCCTGGTACAAATGTCCTCATTTGTACCGGGGCACCTCTTGCACCGGTACAAATGCTCACATTTGTACCGGGCCTCCTCTTGCCCCGGTATAAATGTGCTTTTCATTGTTTTCCCTTTCAATTTACTTTAAATATCCTAAATTTCTAGTTTATTTATTATAAATTTTATACAACGCAAAAAATAGCAGAAAAATCTTAGTATTCTTACTTTTCATATATACTATGCAAAAAATACATTTCACAATCAAAATGACAACTTTATTATCATCAACAAGTAATATCTTCTAATGGGCATTATTTTTCCTTCACTGCAACAATTACAAATAAATTTTTTCTGTTCATGCAAAATCCTTCTTAAGTAGAACATCTAGTGTTATTAATATGGTAATCATGATTTGGTCTTGCTCATGTATATTTGTACGTAAAATTATTATTTTATATTTATTGATGTTACAAAAATTGATATGGTTACTATTTTTATTAAGATATATAGTTACAAAAATTGAGTACTGAATATAGTTCCTTGGTTACATGATCACAAAGGGATGAAACTTATTATACATCTGCATCGTCTAAGGAAACATTAACAACATTCCTCTTCATAAATGTCCCTTGGTTGTGATCGTGACGTAAGTATGGAGTGTCCTCTTTGGCTAACTGGATGCTTGGGTCAACGTTCACTGAAAATGGAGGAATATCACCGAACTGATCATAATCTTCTGAAATGTCAGTCTTGTCCTCAACTCCAACTATTTTTCTTTTTCCCGGTAGAACTATGTGACGCTTTGGCTCATTATCAGTAATATTCTTATCATCAGCCTTCTTTATTTGTGGTATGCTTGACATGTCTTTCACGTAGAAAACTTGAGTCACATCATTGGCTAGCACGAATGGTTCGTCTTTGTATCCAATCTTGTTGAGATCCACTATTGTCATCCCATATTTGTCTGTCACGACACCTCCTGTAGTATTTTTTACCCACTGACACTTAAAAAGGGGGATTTTTAGAGGTCCATAGTCAAGTTCCCATATCTCTTGAATGACACCATAATATATTTCTAGTTCTCCATTGTCGTCTATTATTGCATCTATACGGACACCTCTGTTTTGGTTTGTGCTCTTTTCATCTTGGGCTTTCATGTAGAATGTGTAACCATTTATCTCGCAGCCTTGGAATGTAAGCACTGTGATAGATGGACCTCTAGCCAACCATTGTAGTTGCTCTTCAATAGTTTTATCACCGATCATCTTTTTCCGCAACCAAGTTCCGAATTTCTCAACGTGATGACGGGTAATCCAGGCCTCTGTCTTCCCTTTGTTTGAGGCCCGAACAATGGACTTGTGCTCTGTATGGAGCCACTAGTGATGATTGTTGTAGGACAGTGGCATGTGCTTTACGATATAACGTTTCATCCATATCCATCCGAGATTTCTTCCCTAGTGTGCCCTTTCCCCTGAGTCTCCCCTCATGGCGTGATACAGACATCAACCGCTCAAAAGGGAACATGTTGTGTAAATACACAGGCCCGAGGATCAAAATCTCTTCAACAAGATGGACAAGAAGGTGGGTCATGATGGTAAAGAAAGAGGGTGGAAAGATCATCTCAAAGCTGACGAGGCATTGCACGACATCTTTCTGCATCTGCACTAGCTTGTCTGGATGGATTGCCTTCTGAGAGATCTGGTTGAGGATTGCACATACCTTGATGATTACCAATCTCACATTCTCTGGTAGAATACCCCTTAGTGCAACAGGCAGCAATTGTGTCATCAACACGTGGCAGTCATGAGCCTTCAATTTTGTGAATTTTTTCTCTTTGTAATTTATTAGCCGCTGCATATTTGAGGAGTATCCCGTCGGGACCTTGATACTATTCAAGCAATCAAACATCTTCTTCTTCTCTTCCTTGCTGGGGGTGTAACTAGCAGGGGCCAAGTAATTATTTCCTTTACCTCTCTTTTCCGGATGCAGACCATCTCGTTGTTTCATCAATTTAAGATCCCGACGTGATTCAATTGTATCTTTTGACTTTCCGTATACACCTAGGTGGCCAAGGAAGTTCAAACAAAAGTTCTTCATGACATGCATCACATCAATTGCGTTGCGAACCTCAAGGACTTCCCAATAAGGTAGTTCCCAAAATATTGACTTCTTCTTCCACATAGCTGCATGTCCATCCTTGTCTTTTGGAATAGATTGGCTACCAGAGCCCTTCCCATACACTACCTTCAAATCTTTGACCATAGAAAATACAAGTTTACCATCACGGTGCAAGGGCTTCTGACATTTTTCTCCAACACCTTCGAAATGCTTTATTTCTTCTTCTCTTAACGGGTGCTTCGGAGGAAGAAATCGATGATGGCCCAAATACACAACCTTTTTACTGTGTTTTAGATACATGCTACAAGTATCATCTAAACAGTGTGTGCATGCTCGGAATCCCTTGGTTGTTTGTCCTGATAGGTTACCAAGTATCGGCCAATCGTTGATGGTTACGAACACTAATGCTCGTAGATCAAACGTCTTTTTCTCCTCCTCATCCCACACAGTTACACCTTCTTTCACCCATAACGTTTTAAGCTCATCAATCAACGATCTTAGGTACACATCGATGTCATTGCCTGGTTGCTTTGGGCCTTGGATGATAATTGGCATCATGATGAAGTTCCGCTTCATGCACATCCAGGGAGGAAGGTTGAACATACATAAGGTAACAGGCCAAGTGCTATGACCACTACTAAATTCACCGAATGGATTGAATCCATCCATATTTAAACCAAACCAAATGTTCCTCGCGTCATCTGCGAACTCGGGAAATTCTCTATCAATGGTTCTCCACTGCGACCCATCAGCGGGGTGCCTGATCTTGTCATCTGGTACATGCTCTTTGTGCCAACGCATCATCTTCGCATTGGCCTTGCACCTGAATAGACGCTTCAGCCGTGGTATCACTGGAAAATACCACACCACCTTCGCAGGAATCTTCTTCTTCTTCTTCCTCACCCCCTCAACATCACAAGGATCATCTCGTGAGATCTTATAATGTTGTGCTTCGCACACGGGACATGCCTCTAATTTCTCGTATTCTTTACCTCAGTACAGGATACAGTCATTAGGGCACACATGTATCTTTTCTACCTCCACGCCCAGAGGACAAACAACCCTTTTAGCTTCGTACGTTGACGCCGGCAATTCGTTCCCCTCGGGAAGCATGTCCTTCACGATCAACAATAACTCATCAAAAGCCGTGTCAGAAATCCTGTTACTAGCCTTCCATTGCAGCATTTCCAATGTGCTACCCAACTTCTTGTGCCCCTCTTTGCAATCTGGGTACAACGGTTTCTTGTGATCTTCTAACATACGTTCAAATTTCTTTGACTCCTTCACCTTTTCCCCGCAATTTTCCTTTGCCTCTCGCAACACCTCACCGAGAGCATCATCTGGTCCTTGATTCTCTCCCATTTCTTCATAATCCTCTCCCATTGGTTCATCTGGAAAGGCACCACCTTGAGACCAGCCAGGAATAGTGTCATCTTCTTCTTCGTCATCTTCCATTATAACCCCTCTTTCGCCATGCTTTGTCCCTACAAAATAGTTTGGCATGAAGACCCCATTTTTGCATTTTTTGCATGGACACATAATGAAACCAGACGATGGCTTATTGGATTCAGCCACTTGTAGAAATCCACTCAGTCCCTTAATGTAATCCGACGAGATCCTCTTGTCGTCCGAGTACATCCAATGTCGATCCATCTACAAAAGGAAACCAGACAAAATATATCATTATCTTGCAACAAGTGCTCATGTAAAATGCATATTATATAATTCGACAAAATTTTATCAATTTTCTAATGATGCAAACTAATTTTCTAATAAGGAAACTAATTTTCTAATGAGGAAAATAAATTTTCTATTGAGTAAACTAATTTTCCAATAAGGAACTAATTTTCTAATGAGGAAAATCACTTTTCTATTGAGTAAACTAATTTTCTAATGATGAAAATATAAATAAATAAATTGAAAAAAAAATCTATCTACATATACAACGTCTCATACCTCTATCATGACACCTTCTTTCTATTAGAACATAGACAAATATGCATTTAAATAAAAACATTTCATGAATACTTAGCTCATTAAAACATTTCATGAATACTTTAAGTAAAAAGCATAAAACATAAAACGGCAACAGTATATCAAGGGGGATGAAGTAACTAACCTCTACACCACTTCAATGAGTGAAATCGTGGAGAAATCGTCGCAAATCGGGCAAAAGCTCCCTAGGACGCCATTGGGGAGGGGGAGCTCGAGTTGGAGAGAGGAAGAAAGAAGAGTGAGGAGGGGGCTCGGGCAGGGGGGAAGAAGAAGGAAATATAGCCGTTGCACATTTGTACCAGGCCAAGACACGGGCCGGTACAAATGTGCCTACATTTGTACAGGGTGGTGTCCTCGCCCGGTACAAATGTGATGGCCTCACATTTGTACCGGTTGGAGCCACCAACCGGTACAAATGTGAGGCATTTGTACCAGTTGGGTTGTGTCAGGTCCCGCCGAACCTCTGTTAGAGGACATTTGTACCGGTTGGTGGCTCCAACCGATACAAATGTCCTTATTTGTACCGGGGGAAAAATACCATGTACAAATGAAAAATCGAGCCTGGGATATATGTGCGATTCTCTAGTAGTGAGAGTAGCTTCACTCGATGTTGCACACGAGATTATGCGATGGACTTAGACTAGGACGCTTAAATTTAGCAGAAATGGTTGACTTAATGGCGCTACAATCTTCTACTATTATGGTGGTGGGCTGAATTAATTTGGTTTATTGACATGACAACTTAATTAGCTAGTGTATTTGAAATTTATCATATATGTAGATATTCTCAGCCAGTTGTGGTGACAGTAATATAGATGCAAAAATAGCTAGAAGGATGGCACGGCAACTATAACCGTCCACCTTATTAAAAAAAATATAACTGCCCATGATCTGCCAACCGTCAGACAAGCACAGCATACGGAACTTTCATGTAAATTACAAATTTTGAATGTATGTTTGCTTCATCCACAAGCAGTTGCCTTTCATAGGCCAAGGCACTGTTGAATTCCTTCCTTTTTGCAGGTGTTCAAATTGTACTTTGCTGTCCGTACTCCTTACATTTCTTGGTCAAATGCCCGTATGTCATCACAACGACCCACCATTTCGTTTTTAGCACTCATGGCAATTCTTCTGGCCAACGCACAGACTCTCAATTTCCGTCAAGTCAATTAAACATTTTTTCAGGTGGTAAAAGTTTAAACCAAAGACAAATCCTTCCTTGGTCAACTTGTTACCATTCTAGAGACCAACTGCTCTGCAGCACTCACCATCAGACCCCAACTATATTAATGGCCCATCAACCTCCTTTTGCTTTCAACGTCTTTGCCTCTTAGGCCACATTCTCGTTCAGTTTTAACCCCCCATAATAGTATCTCCCTAAACACGGGTTAGCTGATCGCAATTTTCACTCAATTCGGTTGAAGGTATGCAAGCTAAATCTTTGCTTATGATCCATATATAGTCCATCATCCAATATCTCATGCATACAATTAAAATTTCCCTTGTATCTAACTTTTTTTGAGCAGGGGAAGCGTGGTAATGGGGGAATTAGTCAGTACTGCAATTGTACAGGAGACAGTTAGCCATATCCTATCTGGTCTGGTTCAAAAGTATGAGGACAAAGAGGAAACAAATGAGAAAAGAAACTTGGAGAGGCTAGAGATGGCACAAATTAGGCTGGAGGCTGCTCTTGAGACATCTAATAAGTGGCATACCACTGATCCATCATTATTGCGTTGGCATAGAAAGCTTAAGCGTGCTATTGAAGAGTGTGATGATACGCTGCACAAATGCAAGCAGAGAATCCTAGAAGATGAACAAATGGAACAGGAGGTAAAGAATTCCTCGCTTCCTAGCCGTATTGTGCATGCTACCAAATCATTTGCTCTGTCCATATTTAAACACAATGACAAGGACTTGAGAAGATCCATTGCTCAAAGATTTGAGTGGTATGCAGATGGTGCTAGTGAGTTTCTAAGATTCATAGAGCTTGGTGGCACACCACGCCGTCACATGCCCTTTGAATCCCTTGTCAACAACCTTTTCGCAGGCAAGGAACTACATCATAAAATTGTTCGGGGAAATGAGTGTCCTTTGTTTCAGTTATGGTTGACTCCCATGCCTAATCCAGTGCATGGAATAGATGTTAACCTAACATTTATTCAGTATGATGGTACACCGGAAGGTAATATCTCCTTTACTTTGGCCGTACAACTCTCGGAGAGTATAGATATAGTTGGGATCGCAGTTAAATGCCTTCAGTTATTTGCCCCTCATTTCAAGTGTAAATTTGAAAATATTATAAATGAACTTACTCAACTGCCCAATCAAGACTTGTCATGGGGGGCGTCTTTTTATTCATCCAATAAAGAACATTGGGACAAAATTAATAGCTTGTCGTGTCAGTTGTCTCGGCCAAACCCATTTTGTTGCAAGAAGCATGGACGTCATGAGGTTCGACGTTTCAGTAACCTGGACATGACAGGATTATCAGATGGTTTGCTAGAACCAGTCATTACATGTAATCTGCATTGCCATGTATCACTGCCTGTGTACAGAAAACAGAAGACCTCGCCATCTCAAGACCAAATTTCACTACAAGATTATCCATATCTAAAAGCTGGGATCTCTTTTTCGCCCCATGGCTCTTTAGAGATAGTCCGCAAGGAGCAACATTTCTTTCATACAGACATTACCCTGGAACAGCTGCAAGCGATTATGCTGCCAAAGGCAATAGCTTACTTCCACCAGAATGCTGAAGCGATGGTTTACCAAATGCTTTGGATGTCTGACCATGGCTATGCACTCATTCAGGTTGAGAAGCCATGCATGAGCACATGGAGATCAAGCATGAGAAGGCGGTGCACTTCTGGGGGAGCTAAGAAAAGGAAACTATTTCAAGGAGATGATGAGGAACTCATTAGGAGTCGAATACGTCTCTGTCACTGGCTTGACTCATGGTTTACACATGTGCCTGTGCGGTTGCAAAAGCCTGTCATGAACTGGATTCGGAAAGAAAAGGAAATTCTGGTAGCAGCCCCACAGTTAAACCTGAAATTCTAAATCATTTCATTATATAAGACGAGGGTAAAGAAAAATAATAGTACACAACTGCTCTGGGATCTAGAAGTCCTATGTTCTAAAAGACGGAACTTATGCAACTTGTTGTTGGTTTTAATTTGAGTGTCTTGTATGTATGATATTTCATATTTTGTTCTCACCAGCTGAGCATATGCTGGGAATTAATCAATTACTAAATTGAAAATAAGAATGCATTGCAATTGTAAGCATAGACTTAGAAGTATTGTAGGATCGTCACTTAATTTTACTTTCTATGTGAACTTCAAGTGTGTAGCTACTTTGGTACCATGAGCTATTATTCTGTATGTGATTACATTTCAAACTTTCATAAATGAGGTGCTTGAGAGGATGGTGCTCAGATGTGGGGCTAGGATGAAGGTGCACTCAAAGTATGCTGGACTTGATCTCACCTCACAGACCACAACCTGCTCTGTTCTGCATCTCCTCTGCCTTGTGCTATGCATTGAGATTGTCAGCAACTAGAGTAGGGTAAGTGGTTAACCTGTTAGTTGTTGTGATTAAGACAGTAGGATGGATATGTGATCGAGCTAGCATGTGAGGGTGAAGCAAAAATGTTGTCTCATTATTATATGGCGATATAATATGTAGATCTGCGATTAAATCAATGTATAAGTTGGTGACATTCTTGTCCGTGTAGTATAATCCATCATATACTGATATACAGATATAGTCCCATTTCATTGAAGGTTGTCTGTTGGACCTTACATGATATGCAAATTGCAGTGAGTCTAATCATTAGACTTTATCCAGGTTCCTCGACCACTGCTGCATAGATGAATCTTTTTAAATTGTGTTTCAGCCTTTCACTTTCGTTCCCTAATAACCACCAGTGGCTGTTAGTTATCAAACTAACCCCCACTTTCACACGATCTGACACACCTCTTTCACTTTCTTCCACGAATACATGTTTGTTTGGCCTAGTTTATTCAAGCCTGCCATGAAGTGGAGGCTCTCATCCTTGACTTAAATTAGACTCCGTGATTAAAAGAATTCCCATGAAGTGACCAAATCCGTACAACCGGTTACTAGCGAAGTTGTCTAACTTAGGCACCAAGCAGCCAAGCAGTCTTCGCAGGAAGTTGTTGCCTCGTAGTGCACAGGGTGGTTCACTGGTTCCTGCAATAATGCTCCGTCGCCTCTGTCATCGCCAGCAATGGTGACTGCTGCTTGGTCGTGCGTTGTGATATTTTGAAGCCTCAGTTTCCACCCCTTGGGCTAAACTGAAATACTGAATATCTACTGCTGCTATCCATGATATACCTCTAGGTGTTTCTTGTTAGAGTTTACGGTAGACATCATTTACTTTTCTTGTCCAGCCACATCGTTGAATAATTGTTTTCTTCCGTCAAGATGAAATTGACTTGGTAACGACTCTCGCTTCAGATGTATGCTCAGAGGCCAGCTTCCAAAGCAAGTTAACGATATGTTCTGAAAAACTTGGTTAGACTTACAAATTAAACCCATGTGGTTCCCCAAAGAGGGGGAGATTATTGATGCAAATGATTGTCCGTCTTATCGAAAAACTATAACTGTTCATGATCGACCCACCATCAGACAAGCATGGCATACAAAACATTCATGTAAATTACAAATTTTGAATATCTGTTTGCTTCTTCCACAAGCAATTTCCATTCATAGACCAAAGGCTTCGCTGAATTCCTTCCAAGTTTGCGAGTGTTCAAGTTGTATTTTGTTTTTTCCTTAGCGTTTTCTTTGTCAAATGTCAGTATGTCACAACCACCCACCCCATTTGGTTTTTACTGCAGTTGTTCACTACTATATGACAGTTGGGAAATTCTTTAAGCCAACCCAGACCTTCAGTTTCTGTCAAGTCAAAGAAACAGTTATTTTATAGTTGGTAAAAGTTAAAACCAAAAACAAATCCTTCCTTGGTCAACATTCTTCCATTATAGAGACCAACTGCTCCGCAGCACTCACCATCAGATTAGTTGTCCAGATTCTTGTTCAATTTTAACATCCATAATAGTATCTCTCTATATATACATACACAGATTAGTTGTCCACAGTTTTCACCCACTTCAGTTGAAGGTACATTCTTACAACTGCTAAGCTAAATCTTTGCTCATGATAATGTCTCATGCATACTGTTATATCTTACTTTTTCTGATGACCTGGGGAAGTATGCTACTGGTGCTTGAAATCTATGGCGGAATTAGTAAGTGCTGCTAGTCTTTTACGGTACACAATACCACCCAACGGTAGTACATTAGTATTATTGGGTTTTTCAGTTTTTTACTATGGGTAAAATGGTAATTTGCTCAATGTATATTATTTGGAAAAAATTTCCCCGCTGCCAAGATTACATAAAAATACTTAATTTCATATATTATAACAATATTATTTTGTATATTTCCGATAATACCCATATACTACCCATACCACCTATGAATATCCACCATAGCACACTAAAAAAACGGTGGTATAGAATTAATCTCAACCATCAGATCCTTACATATAGATCTTTTTTTATTACATACGAGTCCTTTTCAACCGGTGGCATAGGGTGGTATCACTACCGGATTCGGAGCCTTCGCCGAGAGCCGGCATCCTCTCGACGAACGACTGTTTCCTCACGGCGGAGCCTTCACCGAGAGTTTACTCTCGGCGAAGGCCTCTCCGCACACTGCGAGCCGGCGAAGGCCCCTTCGCCGAGAGCCGTGGGTCCCCCTCTCGGTGGATGTGCGCCGAGAGGCCACAATAGCTCCCGGCGAAGGTATTTTTTGAAATAAAAAAAGGCGCAGGGGCCACCACGGCCCCCACCACCTGGCCACCGCGGCCCCCACCGCCTGGCCGCGGCCGCACGCCACCGCCTGGCCGCCGCCGGCGCACGCCACCTCCGCCGCACGCACACACGCACACACACACACACACCCCTCCGGAAACAGCCACCGCCTAGATCCGCCGCCGCCGGAGCCGAGGAAGGAGATGCAGGCCGCCGGCGCACGCCACCACCGCCTAGATCCACCACCGCCTAGATCCGCCACCGCCTAGATCCACCACCGCCGGGTCGTCGACGTGCGCACGCCACCACCGCCGGGTCGTCGAGGCACGCGGCGACCGGATCCGCCGCCACCGCGCCTCGCCCCGCCGCTGCTCCTCGCCACGAGGTGAGGGGCGAGCGTAGGGGGGAGGAGGGGGGCGGCGCGGTTGCGCCGGTGGGCGAGCGGAGGGGGGAGGAGGTGGACGGCGCCGGGGGAGACGGCACGTCGGCGACGGAGGAGGAGGGAGGTTGCGGCGGCGGGATCTGAGAGAGGCTGCGGTGGCGGGATCTGAGGGGGGAGGCAGGAGGCGCTGGCAGCGCGGAAGGGGGGAGGGGGAGGGAGGTAGGGTTTCTGGGGGGGTTGCGGCGCCGGTAATATATAGAAGTGGGAGGTGGGCTGAATTGGGCCGGCGAGAAGTGGGCCTCCGGCCCAAAAGCTGCGTCGCCGAGAGCCCAATAAATGGCTCTCGGCGAAGATGATTTTCTAAATTTTTTTGCAAATGCATTTAATTAGTAAAAAATAGCAAATAAATTCAAAAAATCTCAAAAGCTTAACATGACACTAGATATGTTGTGTATTGCTTATAAAAAACTTGTTGTGGTCAAACTGAAATTTAAATTTCTCTAATGTATCAAACCTAGTGACATTAGTTCAAATTCTCTGAAACTTCTCGTGAGATGTTCCGGTTTCTAAACAGCGTGCGTGTCAAAGTGCTCAAAATGTTCTCAACTTTTTACCACAACCTCGATATATGATATAATGAGTGCTCGACAAAATTTGTGATTTTCAAACTTCATTTGAATTTTATATAATTTTAAAACCTTTCTACAACACGATCTTCATCATGATCAGAGGGCAAAATGTTTGAATTTTAGTTTCATTTCGTGTACATGGTCTTAGAGATGTCTCATGAACATGAATCTCATTTTTTCAACAACTTTACTCTATGATTTCATGCACTTGCAGTTCATATCGGACGTCTTCGAAAAAATTACCTAGAATGAAGTAAAATTTTTAAATATAGCAAACAGAGATAAAATTGCGTCAAATTTGAACATATCCTTTGTATAAGTGCATGTTGATGATAGAAAAAATTTGAAGGTGAAAAAGTGATTTTTTTAAATTTCTTCGCCGAGAGCAAAAAAAAACTCTCGGAGAAGAAATTCTTCGCCGAGAGCCAATCGGCTGGCTCTCGGCGAAGAATTCTTCGCCAAGAGTTTTTTTTTGGCTCTCGGCGAAGAATTTCTTCGCCGAGAGTTTTTATCTTCGCCGAGAATTTTTTTTTACTCTTGGCGAAGAGCTCTTCGCTGAGAGCCCAAGGGGTGGCTCTCGCCAAAGATGTTTACTCACGGCGAAGGCCCTGTTTCCCGTAGTGTATTATGTACCGTAAAAAACCTCATTGCCCAGGAGGCAGTTGGCCAAATCCTCTCTGGTCTTGTTAAAAAATATGAGGAGAAAGAGGAAACAAATGAGAAAAGAAACTTGGAGAGGCTAGAGATGGCACACATCAGGTTGGAGGCTGCTCTTGAGACATCTAATAAGTGGCAGATCTCTGATCCATCCTTGTTGTGTTGCTGTAAAAAGCTGAAGCGTGCAGCTGAAGATTGCAATGACACGTTGCATAAATGCAAGCAGAGAATACTAGAAGATGAACAATTGGAAGAGGAGGTGAGGAACTCCTCCCTTTCTAACCGTATTGTCCATGCTACCAAGTCATTTTCTCTCTCCATATTTAAATGCAATGACAATGACTTGAGAAGATCCATTGCTCAAAGATTTGAGTGGTATGCAAATGGTGCAAGTGAGTTTCTAAGAGAGGTTTTGTACGGTACACAACACCACCCTGTACCACCGGTTGAAAAGGACTTATATGTAATAGAAAAGGACCTATATGTAAGGATCTGACGGTTGAGATTAAGGGGGTGTTTGGCATGGCTCCAGAGCCGAACTCCATGCCAGAGTCAGGTGGAGCTAGCCAAACACCCCGACTCCAGAAATCCATGGAGCAGTCCAAACTCTGGATCGAGCTCTATTGCAAATGAAACTGGAGTTCTAGATCACCTCATTTGCTACTCCAGAACCATCCAATATGAACCTACTCGTGGAGTTGGTGGGAAATTACCCACCAATGCCACCGGTAAGTGGAAAAAAATGTTTCGTTTCTAATTTTCACCCCTCCCCGTGACACTCTCATCCGCGCCCGCCCGCCGCCGCGGCATCTCCATGGCCAGCCGTGCACCACGCCCGCTCGCCTGCCACCACGGTAGCTCGCCACCGCGGCCGCCCTCCACCGCACCGCGCCCGCCGGCCCCCGTGCCCGCCAGGCCGCCACCGCGGCCGCGCCCGCCCGCCCTCCTCTGCGGCAGCTCGCCACCACGCCCACCCGCTACCGCGCCGCGCCTGCCAGCCCCGTGCCCGCCGGCCCGCCACCGCGACCGCCCACCACCGCGCCCGCCCCGCCCGCCACCGCGCCAGCTCGCCATCGCGCCCACCCGCCGGCCCCTGTGCCCGCCCGCCCGCTCGTCCACCACCGCGGCCGCTCGCCACCGCGACGCGGTCGCCCGCCACCGCGCCGCGGCCCCGGCCCCCGCGCCAACCGGCCCGCGCCCCCGCCCCCACACGGTCGAGGATCCCGCCGCCGGCCCCCTTCACCGCGCTGGTCGTCGTGGAATGGATTGGGGGGGTGAACCGGTGAAGAAGAAAATGAGATTGGGGAGGATGAAGAAGAAAATGAGACTGACTGGTGGGACCTGCAGAATAGGATGGAGCTGGTAGCCAAACACCCCAATTTGAGCTTGGAGTTTTGGAGTGGAGTCAGCTCCACCTGGAGTTTTGGAGTGGAGCAGCTCCACCTGGAGTTGGAGCCATGCCAAACAGGCCCTAATTCTGTACCACCGTTTTTTAGTGTGGTATGGGTGGTATTCATAGGTGGTATGGGTAGTATATGGGTATTATCAGAAATATACAAAATAATATTGTTCTAATATATGAAATCTAGTCTTTTTATGTAATCTTGGCAGCGGGGAAATTTTTTCCAAATAATATACATCGAGCAAATTACCATTCTACTCATAGTAAAAAACTGAAAAAACCCGATAATACTACTGTTGGGTGGTATTGTGTACCGTAAAAAACCTCTTCTAAGATTCATTGAGCTTGGTGGCACACCATGCCATCACATGCCCTTTGATTCCTCTGTCAAAAACCTTTTTGTAGGTAAGGAACTACATCATCAAATTGTTCAGGGAAATGATTATCCCTTATTTCAATTATGGTTGGCTCCCATTGACAATCCATTGCATGGAACATATGTTAACCTAACATTTATCCAGTATGATGGTACACCAGAGGGTAACATCTGCCTTAGTTTGGTCGTACAGCTCTCGGAGAGTATAGACATAGTTGGGATTGCAGTTAAGTGCCTCCGGTTATTTTCCCCTCATTTCAAGTGCAAATTTGAAAGTATTAGAAATGAACTTACTCAACTGCCCACTCAAGACTTCTCATGGGGGCTGACTTTTTATTCGTGCCATAAACGACATTGGGAGAAAATCAATAGCTTGTCCTCTCAGTTGTCTCGGGCTCTCGGCCAAACCCATTTTGTTGCAAGGGGAATGGATGGCATGAGGTTCGACATTTTAGCAACCTGGACAGGACGGGATTGTCAGATGTTTCGCTAGAACCAGTAATTACATTTAGTTTGCATTGCTAAGTCTCACTGCCCTTGTACAGAAAACAGGAGACCTCACTATCTGAAGACCTAATTTCTCTACAAGATTATCCATATCTGAAAGCCGGAATCGCCTTTTCACCCCATGGCTCTTTAGAGGACATGCTGCCAGCGAATAGGAGTTCTGAAATAGCGGTGATAGTCTGCAAGGAGCAACATTTCTTGCATACAGACATTACCCTGGAACAACTGGAAGAGATTATGCTGCCAAAGGCAATAGATTACTTCAGCGAGAATGCTGAAGCAATGGTTTACCAAATGCTTTGGAAGTCTAAACATGGGTTTGCACTTATTCAGGTTGAGAAGCCAAGCATGAGCACATGGAGATCAAGCATGAGAAGACACAAATCTAGGGGAGCTTGGAAAAGAAAGCTATTTCAAGGAGATGATGAGGAGCTCATTCGGGGTCGGATACGTCTCTGTCACTGGCTTGACTCATGGTTTACACATGTGCCTGTCCGGTTGCAAAGGTCAGTCATGAACTGGATTCGAAAAGAAAAAGAAATTCTGGTAGCAGCACCACAGTTACTCTTGAAATTCTGAATCATTTCATTAAACAAGAAGAGGGTAAAGAAAAACAAAAGCACAATGACTCTGGGATTTAGAAGTCCAATGTTCTACAACAGAAGCACATCACTTGTTGGTTTCAATTTGTGTCTTATATGTGTGATATTTGGTTCTCACCAGCTGAGCATATGCTGGGAATTACTCAATTACTAAATTGGAAATCAGAATAATGCATTGCATTTGTAAGCGTAGACTTAGACGTATTTCAGGATCATCACTTGTTCTTACTTTCTATGTGAACTTCAAGTGTGTAGCTACTTTAGTATCACGAGCTTATTTTGTATGTGTTTACATTGCAAACTTTCATAAAAAAAGAGATGTTCAAACGGATGGTGCTTAGATGTGGGGCCAGGATGGAGGACGTGTGCGAGTGGATGGAGACGATGATGGAGACAGATATAGGTGCACTCAAAGTGCGCTCGACTTGGTCCCACCTCACAGACCACAACCTGTTCTGTTCTTCATCTCCTCTGCCTTCTGCTCTGCATTGAGATTATCTGCAACTAGAGTAGGGTAAGTGGCTAACCTGTTAGCTGTTGTGATTGTATTAAGACAGTAGGATGGATCTGTTATCGAGCAAGCATGTGGGGGTAAAGCTAAAATGTTGTCTCGTTATATGGTGATACAATGTCTAGATCTGGGATTAAATCAATGTATAAGTTGGGTGACATTATGATCTTGTCACTGTAATATACACTGATATACAGTATAGTCCCTTTTTTTTCCTCCAGACTGCAGCTTCGTTCATCAAGCATGGTCCATTTCATAGACGGTAGTCCGTTGTTGGACCGAATTACATGACATGCAAAAAAAGAGAAACGCAAGAAAAATGTAGTGAGGCAATTAGACTTTATCCAAGTGCCCCTTCCGTCCACTGCTTCGTAGATGAATATTTTTAAGTTTTGTTTCAACCATTCACTTTCGTTCCCTAATTACCTGTCGCTGTTGTTAGTTATCAAACTAACCCCCACTTCCACGCAATCTGACGCACCTCTTCCACTTTCTTCCATGTAATATACATGTTGGCTTGGCCTAGTTTATTCAAGCCTTCATGAAGTGGAGCCTCTCATCTTTGAGGTCCCGTTTAGTTCGTGAGGTGAAACTTTTGGGTCCTCTTTCAAGATCTATTAGGAGTATTGAACGTAGACTAGTTAAAAAATAATTACACGAATGAACCGAAAATTGCGAGACGAATCCATTAAGTCTAATTAATCCGTCATTAGAGATTGGTTACTGTAGCATGATATTGTCTAATCATGGCATAATTAGGCTCGTTAGATTCGTCTCGAAAATTAAGGTAGGGGTTGTGGAATGAATTTTGTCATTAATCTACATTTAGTACTCCTAATTAGTGTCCGGAGAATTCCCTTGAAGTTGCCAAACCCATTGTCATTACTGAAGCTGTCTAACTTGGGCATCACTATCTGGGGTCTTTTACGGTGGACCATACCACCAAGTGATGGTATGCAGTATGGTTCCATTTTTAGAAAGGGTTTAATGGTAATTATTCCAAATTTACCCGATTCAACCCCCAAATTACAAAGAAGGGGGAGTAATTATTGGGTGCCCTGCTCCGACTCCGAGCATGTCTTGTTCCATGTCCATGGATAAGCTAGCTTCTACCTGCTAGCTGCCACTTCCTCGAAACATGGCTCGACGGGGCCCTCTGCTCAGATTAGTGACTAGACTAACCTCCATGATCAGTTTCTTTTTCCTGAAAGAACTGCATGATCACTATTTCTGTTTAGTAGTTAGTTCCTCTGATAAGAGTGCCACCTTTATCCAAGACTAGCAAGAGTTTGAACTAGCAGCAGAACCATATCTTTCTAGTTTCTACACATGTACAACCATAAGCCAGTTCTAAGCACCGATTCATGTACAACCATAAGGGTTGAGAGGGTGATACGAGGGCGGCGGTTGCGGATTGCCCCCGCCGGTGAGATCCGCCGCCGGTGGGCATCTGGATTGGCCCTGGAGGAGAGGAAGTTGCAGTCTCAGGTTTCGTCGTCGGAAGAAGAAGGATCGGTACAAGAAGATGGGAAGGCTGATGAGGAAGTAGTGTGGGCGTCGCCGGCAGAGTCCTTCCTGGGCACTGGCGATCCTCTGCATGGTTGCAGACCTGCTGGATCGACATCCCAGTTCTGGGGCAGCGGTGAGGTATCCATACCATGCCCTTCATCGCCAGAATCGTTTTTGACAGCTTCACTGGTTCGTTTGGCAGCGGAAGCAGGTTTCTCAAAGGAAGAAATGGCTGCTACATCCGACGTGGTGGATAGCCCGACCGCCTGGGGCAAGGCGCTGTCTTTCTCTACACCGGAGGTAATGGATCGACCGACGACTTTGGTGAGGAAACTCGTCAAGATGATGACAGCAGGTCGCAAGTCCGCCGGAGTGTGGCATGGCCCGCTGCCGCAGAAAAGGGTGTCACCGCCGATGACTCTCGGCGACTGTCCAGTTAAGGTGATCGCTGGCTCATCTTCCGCTGACGGTCGCCGGCGGCTGGAGGTTGGAGACGACGTTCAAAAAAATTTGAATCCCGATCCAGTTTCGTCGGTGGGCCGTAACAGGATTTCCTCAGCGGGAGTCTGGTTGAAAGCTGGCCCATCCTGGGTCCGTGTGGGACTCTACTCCGCGGTCGGTCGTCTCCTTTTGCGCAAGGGATCGCTACCGCTGCATCTTCGCGAACACAGCGGCGGCTCAAAAAACCTAGCGCCCTCGCCGGCTCGGCCGACGTACGCTCAAGTGGTCGCGCGTTCAAGGGTGGAGATGGACGGCAAGGGTTTTGGCAAGCACCGTGGAGGTTTCAACCAGCAGCAGGCAGGCTTTCATGGCAGCGGCAACTTTCAGGGTGATGGAAGATCGCAGGGGTTTCAGGCAGGCGGCAGCTCTCATGGTTTCCAAGGTAATCCTCAGGGGTTTCAGGGACCGCAGCAACACAACCAAGGATGGGGGAAGGGACCGCGGTCTTCTGTTCCCTTCTGTTCTGATGCTCAGTGGAGTTTTGGTGTTCAACAGCAAGGCCTTGGTTCACATCAAGCGTTTGGGCAACAATTGCAGACATCTGATGGTTTTGGCAATCAGCAACAATTGTTTGGTACACAACAATTGTTTGGGCAACAGGTTCAGAACTCTGAAGGGCCGCGTGGTGTTAATCAGGGATATGGAGTAGGAAGAGGTTGGCCGAGGCAGAGAGGGCGTGGTAGGCATTTTGCTGGTCGTGGATCCAATCATGAAGCACCTGTTAATGCCCATGGTGAGCAGCTTGGCACTGCAGGGGGCAGTTTGGGAGTGATAAAACAACCAGCAGTGAACTTTGTGCTGCCTGGTGAGAATGCTACTCCTAAACAGCCTGCAGTTAAAACTACAACCACTCATGCTATTGTTGCCAAAGCAGTTCAAGAGGAAGTATCGGCAGAGGGAAGTAAAGCTAATTCGCTGATTGGGGAGAAGAGAAAGAAGAAGGCGGGGAAAGGCAAGCAGGAAGCCTGGTGCTTTAAGTGCTGCTCAAAGGGCCATGTTTCAGCGGAGTGCATTACACCTCTCTTTTGCAACATTTGTGAGAGTGCGGAACACGTGTCAGCTAAGTGCCCTATAAAGAAGAAGCCAAAGCCGGTGGCAATTGCGGTAGGCTATGCTGTGGAAGATCTCGGGTTCTATCACATTCCTCATGGTCCCAATACACCATCTAAAATGGATAGCATCACTGCAGTAATCAAGGTGGAAGGGGGATCCCTAACTGAGGAAGAACTTAGGGGACACTTGATGAGGCTTTTTTCTGCTACCTTCGTATGGGACTTACAGGCCCAGGCGCCAAATGTGTGGGTGGTTCCTTTTCCTTCAAAGGTTGAGTTCACGCGTGCCATCAATTTTGGATCAGCTAATCTCAAAAATGGTATGCGGCTGAATTTTGAATGCTTGGAGGAGGAAGAGTATTTTGGTTATGAGCTTCCTTGACAGGAAAGCAGAAGGCAATGCGTTATCACTACAAGAAGCTGAATATAAAAGTTGTCTTCATGCCGAACTAACTAAGTTGCTTAGAGAAGAGGAGTTATACTGGCTCCAACGATCTAAAGCCACAAGACTAGTGCACGGTGATGATAATACAACATATTTTCAGCTACTTGCAAATGGTAGATATCGCAAAACGAGAATTTATCAACTAGAGCAGGAGGAAGGAGTCATAGTGGGAGAGGAAAACCTAAAAACTTACATTACAATTTTTTATAAGGGCTTGTTTGGATCCCCTGAAAGTAATCATTTTACTTTGGATGAGACTCACATTGAGGATATTCCTCAGGTCTCTGATTTAGAAAATGAGATCCTTTCGGGCGCTTTTAGTGAGAATGAGATTAAAGAGGCAATTTTTCAAATGGAACACAATAAGGCGCCTGGGCCGGATGGCTTCCCAGCTGAATTTTATCAGTATTTTTGGGATATAATAAAGCCTGACCTATTGGCATTGTTTAACGAGTTTCATCAAGGAACTTTACCTCTGCATTGTCTCAATTTTGGCATAATTACTTTGCTGCCTAAAAAAGCTAAAGCGACCATGATTCATCAATATAGGCCTATTTGTTTATTGAATGTAAGCTTTAAGATTTTTACAAAGGTTCTGACTAACAGAATTAATTTGGTAGCGCAAAAAGTAATTAGGTCCTCTCAAACAGCCTTCTTACCTGGTAGATACATTATGGAGGGGGTTGTTGTTCTTTATGAAACAATCCATGAGTTGCATCGGAAAAAGAAAGATGGAGTTATTCTTAACCTAGACTTTGAAAAAGCCTATGACAAGGTAAAGTGGCCATTTCTGCAACAGGTGTTGCGCAAGAAGGGCTTTTCACCTAAGTGGGCTTCCTGGATACAGCAAGTTACGTCAAAAGGGTCCGTAGGAATTAAGGTGAATGACAGTGTAGGACATTACTTTCAAACGAAGAAAGGTGTTAGGCAAGGCAATCCTTTATCACCTATTCTCTTCAATATTGTAGTAGATGTCCTTGCTATCTTAATTGCTCGGGCCAAGGATAATGGCCTGTTCAGAGGCTTAGTCCCAAATCTAGTAGACGATAGCTTGTCTATTTTGCAGTATGCAGATGACACAATTCTTTTTATGGAAAATGATCTAGAAGAGGTGAAGAATATGAAGCTCTTGCTATGTGCTTTTGAGCAATTATCGGGCCTCAAGATTAATTTCCATAAAAGTGAGATGTTCTGCTATGGTAACGCTCGGGAGCTAGGGAGGGAGTACTCAGAAATCTTTGGTTGTGATATGGGGAATCTCCCGTTTAGATACCTTGGCATACTAATGCATCATAGAAAGCTTCGAAACTCAGATTGGAAAGAAGTAGAGGAGAGGTTTCAGAAGAGATTAAGTGGATGGAAAGGAAAAATGCTTTCTGTTGGGGGTCGGTTGGTTCTTATTAACTCTGTTCTTAGTAATTTGTCAATGTTTATGCTATCATTTTTCGAGGTTCCTCGTGGTGTTCTTAAAAGATTAGATTATTATAGATCTAGATTCTTTTGGCAGAGCGATGGACATAAGAAAAAATATAGACTGACAAAGTGGAGTGTATTATGTACACCTAAGGACCAAGGTGGGTTAGGAATCCTAGACCTAAATTTGCAGAACAGATGTCTTCTGAGTAAATGGGTGTTTAAACTCATTAATGAGGATGGCATTTGGCAAAGACTCCTTAGGAACAAGTATTTGCGACATAAAACCATTACCCAAGTAGAATACATGCCAGGAGATTCTCACTTTTGGTCGGGTCTTATGAAGATCAAAAATGACCTATTGAGGATGGGCAAATTTACGGTGGGTGATGGGTCACAAACCCGTTTTTGGGAGGATGCCTGGCTGGATAACACCCCTTTCAAAAGTCATTATCCATCCTTATATAACATTATACGGAAGAAGAGTGCAACTGTGGCAACGGTTTTCAGATCGAATCCTTTGAATGTAGCCTTTAGGAGATCCTTAGTTGGCATTAATTTACAAGCTTGGCACCATTTGGTTGCTAAACTTATGAGTGTCCAATTAACAGATCAGAGAGACTGATTTGTTTGGTCTCTAAAACAGAATGGCCAGTTTACTGTTCGATCTATGTATAATTCGCTCATTGCTCAGTTGCCTGCACCACGTAAAAATGTGATATGGAAATTAAAATTGCCCTTAAAAGTTAAAATCTTTGTATGGTATTTGCAAAAAGGAGTAGTTCTAACTAAAGATAATTTAGCTCGTCGACAATGGAAGGGAAGTTTAAAATGTTGTTTCTGTAATCTGGAAGAAACCATCCAACACCTTTTCTTTGATTGTCAAATGGCTAGAATTATGTGGAGGATTGTACAAGTTTCTTTTAATATAACACCACCTATGAACATTGAACATATGTTTGCTGGGTGGCTAAATGGGATTAATAGAAAGCTTATGTACAAAATCCTGGTTGGAGCATCTGCTTTATGTTGGGTAATTTGGTTAAGTAGAAATGACATGGTTTTTAACAATACTCGAGCTGTTACTCCTATGCAGGTTATCTTCCGAGGGACCCATTGGATCCGTTTTTGGGCGTTGCTGCAGAAAGAGGACGAGCGACCTCATATTATTCGGGGATGTCGTGTGCTTGAGACCACGTCGATGGAGATCTTCGCATCCAATGGATGGTCTTTTAGCAACAGAATTACTTTTATGTGATGTTTAACATGGTTCCACAAACCGACTTTCGTATTCTTTCCGTGATGTTCGTGTTTGTAATAAGAAACAGCTACATGCATAGTTTTATGCAGAGGCTGGAATATTGAAATATATTCCTTTTTCTAAAAAAAAGCACCGATTCATGTTCGGATTTTGAATATTTTACCTGGCTGCAATAGACAATGTCAACTTGAGCAACCACTGGCCTCAGGCTGGACTGAGTTTTTGACAGCTTAATGTACAAGCTTTGCCCCACCAAACCATGTCAAAGCAAGCACATGGAGCAAGCAAAGGTAAAAAAAATTGCCAAGCTAAAATCTACAATTCAGAGGAGGAAAAGAGAAGGAAACGGGGGGCAAGAGCACTCGAACTCGGTAATCAATTAATCCCTCTTATGCACCGAATTATTGTTACAAACACCAAGATTACAACATGAGGACTGGACATACAGGAATCACCCTGAAGCTCACGAGAGGGAGAGAGAGGAGCAAATCATCCACAGATCAGGTCGGCCTCCCGCTTCAGGAGCACGATGATTAGCAGCGAGCAGAGCATACCGAGCAGGAGCGAGCCAGCCTAGAGGAGGAGGAAGGGGGTGGGGGACGGGGGGCAAGAAGCGGTCACGGCCGGCTGGTCGGCGACTGCATGGGGAAGAGCGGGATCCAGCCGCCGCGGGGTCCCCACGGATACCGCCGGCCGCGCCGTGCCACGCGCGCAGGTCGGGACGGAGCGCCTGTCCCGCCTGCGCCGCCGCGGGTCCCCACGGATTCGGCCGCCCGCGCCATCTCCCACTTGGGGCCGAGGGTCCCGCCTGGGCCGGAGGCGCCGGCGCCGCCGTCGACGCAAGCAACGCCGCGAGGAGAAGGCAACGCCGCCGCTGCGAAGAGAAGGGGCTGCTGAAATGAAGAGTACTCTGGAATGAATGACAATGGTCAGCTATACTAGATAACGAGGGAGATGTAAAAAATTGAAAGAAAACATATATTTCATTTATACCACTGAAAAACTACCAATACTACCCCTATACCATCCTATACCACCTATGCATACCACCCCATACCACAGCTTAAGTCGTGGTGGTATACAATTAATCTCAGCCATAGGATCCTTTCATACTGGCCTTTTCCGACAGTGGTATGGGGTGGTATGGTCCACCGTAAAAGTCCCCCTCTATCTTCGCCTTAGTTATCATCTTGACTTGCAGTATGTTTACCATTGTTCGATCAAAGGAAGGTTCCTGCAGCTGCTAAGCTAACTCTTTGATTTTTCTTAATCCAAAATTCATATATCTTTCTATCATCTATATTGTCATATGTTGTGTTTTCTGAAAAGGAGGGGACACTGTGTATGCTTGAATCCCAATGGCAGAGGTTGCCGGTTCCACTGTTGTCCAGTTCGGCTGAGATTACTCAAGGACTGGGTGCAGAAAGGAAACAAAGCGACATCTGAAATTTTGAATCATGTAACGTGGATTGAAAAGAGATACATGTGGTAATACAGAATATAATTGGAATGTCCTATAGACTCCTAGGGAATACAAATATTGTTTGAGCTATTTAATTTGTTTGCAACTGAGGACTGAGTTAAACAGTCAATACATGGGTTGCTTCTTGGACTTACTGTATTGGAAGGTAAATCGACTCGGCTTAGCCTGGCCTGGCTCGACCCTAGCATCACACTGCCAGGCAAGGTGACTCGCTGAGCCCCACATGTAGGGCTGGATCGTGAGCTGGCTCAGCTCGCTTGTAGCTTGACTCGACTTGGCTCAGCTCGGTCAAATTTGTAACGAGCCAAGCAAATATTTTTACTCGTTTTGTTAACGAGCTGGCTCGAGTCAACTCGCAAGCTGCTCGCGAGCCAAACAAGATAGAAAGCAAAAGATCCAACATAGGAAGACGAGATTTCAAAGCCAAACCAAGCCTAAATTTCGACGGTGCATATAGAGATACTTCATACATTGTGAAATTTAACATTTAGAAGTTTATAATTACTAATTTAAATTTTTTTATATATATTGAGATGTTAATTCTAAATTAACATTCAGTTCGTGACCCTAACAAGCTAGCTCGAGCTATTAATGAGTCAAGCTGAGTCATATTTTTTTCTTGTTTTGTTTAAAAACCAAACCAAGCTAGCTCGTTAGACTAACAAGCTGGACCAAGTCGAGTCGAGCCAAGCCGGGCTGGCTCGGGATCCAGGCCGCCACATGGTTGCCGGCGTCCGCCGGCCAGGGTGGTGCAGAGTACGGCGATGATGGGTCGGCGGGCTAGGGAGACAGGGGCGGAGGGGCAGTCAATTCCCGCGACGTGAAGGTGGAGTTGAGGTTCATTAAATTTAATTCCCAACCTGGCATGGCATTCCCTAGTCCTCATTCCGTCCGCGTCTCTGTGTTGGAGCGTGAGCCGCCGGAGCAGAGTAGCTTAGGGCAACCGCGGGTAGATAAGCTCTCTATAATAGGTCCACGTAGGAGAGAGAAGCGATGAAAGAGAATGCGTTGCTGCTATATATGCCTGGCGAGGGCTGATAGCACATGCACACGCCCCCGTGCTGCGCGGGCCCCACCATCTCCGTGCTACTCTCTGCCCCGCAGTCGGAGCCCATATCCTTTCTCTCCCTTCCTCCTCCAAATGACCGAACGTCGCCGGCGATGGAGCACCTTCGCGTCGCACGCGACATTGCGCCCTCCGCGCAGTGCATGGCCACGGGCATGCCACAGAGCTCGCCGCTGCGCCCCGCGCTCAGCATCACAACCCCGTCGCTGCGTTTAGGCGTGCCCTGCTTTCTCCCCTCCTTTGTTTCATCTGCTCCTGCATCGACTCGCCCTTGCTGCGGCCGCAATCGCCCATAATGGGAAGGAAGCGTGGGCGCCGGCGGGTGGCAAGGCCTTGTCACGGAGGCGGAGGGATGCGCACGGGCTAGTGTTGGAGATGCCGGCCGAGGGCAGGCGCCAACAGGGGCGAGGTGGTGGCGCAGCTGCTGCCGTCCAGAGATCCCAAACCCATACAAGGCGACGAGGAAGACGGGCGTGGATTGGGGCCGCCCCGCGGTCGGTGTCAAGGTAGTCGGAGTATGGCCGCCATTGTGGGTAGTCTCCATCCGTGCGGCGCGAGGAGGAGGGTAAAGGCCCAGCCGCCGACGTCCAACGGGATGACTAGCGTCCGACATGGTTGCCAGAACCTCGCACGAGAAGGGAGGGGGCCTAGAGGCCTGCGTGGCGGCGGGGCTATGTCCGCCGATGGACCGCAAGCGGAGGTGGGTCACGACCGTTGATATGTCGGTGTGCCAGCTCGGGTGCGGGTCGTGCGGCTGGCTGGAGATGGAACATGGAAGGTGCGGTCATCTGCTCGGGCCTGGGGGATGAGCAGAAGGGGAGGAGCGGATTAAAAAAATCATGACGTGTGGGACCCACTATTTTTAAGAAATAAATGTTATAGCTTCTCCGTTGGATGACTCATCTACAAATACTCTCTATAGCTGAGATGTCCATGTTATAGAAAGCAATATGTCTATAATCATTGTGGGTGCCCTTAGCTTAGTCTGGGTGCGAGTGCTTTCTTTCTTGCATCACGAATATGGAAAAAAAAATGATGTCATTCAGATGAAAAGTTGTTTTGAATTTAAAAATCTATAAATTATAAACTAATCATCAAAATTAAATTCTGATTGCACCATTGGATTTCTGATAATAAAAACTTCAAAACAAGATCCCACTTGACTATATTTTTACAAACTTTTTTATTTTATTTTTTAATTAAGGCTATATATTCCATGCTATACATAATAAAAGAAAAAAATTTAACTATAAGAATAAAATATTTGTACGTACGGAACAAATTATATGAATTGCCGGAATATGTAAACGTGTCGAACAAATCTACAAATTACTATAACAAAATATTTGTACGTATCAAACAAATTATATGGACTTTCAGAACAAATATGTATATGTGTCGAATAAATTATACAAACTGCCGGAACAAAACATTTATATGTACCAAACAAATTATATGAATCACGGAACAAATATGTATACATCTCGAAAAAATTCTACAAACTATCGAAACAAACAATTTGTATGTACCGAACAAATTATATGAACTCACGGAACAAATAAATATGTATACGTATGGCCGAAACAAAAGGTTGTACGTGCGAAACAAATTATATGAACTGACCAGAACGAAATTATAGAGAAGGAACAAATGTTTACAAATGGTAAGAGAAATAAATATATAAAGATAACAACAAATATGTAAAAAAAATGAATCACGAAGCATTAAATAAATTAAAAAATAAAATATCTTCACTGGCCAGAACAAATTTTTACTTATGTGGAACAAATATTCCCTAAGGGGAACAAATATTCACTAAAGTAGAACAAATATTCACTAACGTGAAACAAATATTCACTTAGCGAGAACAAATTTCATTAATGTGGTTCATCGAGGGGAACAAATATTTAATGAAGGAAAACAAATATTCATCGAGAAAGAGAAAAAAACTAAACATCATGAGTCTAGAACAAAAACAATATGGAAGATTAACAACACAAGAAAGAAAAGAATATAAAAGAATTGAAGGGAAAATAAAAAAAGAAAGAAAAATAATAGAAAAAAGATATAGATATTTAATGAGAGGGAGCAAATATTCATTGAAGAGGACAAAATATTCACTAAGAGGAACAAATATTTAATGAAAGGAAACAAATATTCATTGAGATGGAACAATCTGAAGTGGAATTTTTTCACTAGGGTGAAACAAATATTCACTGAGTGAGAAACAAAAATTCATTGAGAGGAAACACATATTCACTAAGGTGGAACGAAGATTTACTGAGGAGAACAAATATTAAATGAAATTGGCAAATATTAACAGATAATGAACAAATAAATAATCTTATACCTACGGTATTAAATATAGCAGATAAATCATAGGAGAACAATGAAAGAAAAAGGAAAACCAACGACGTTGATAAAAAATCATAACATGATATTGAAAATAACACATAGAAAAAGAAGATAAAAATGGTCGAAAAAATCAGAAGGAAAATACTATGAAATGCAATAAACAGAAATGAAAGAAAAAAACATAAAAAAAACAAGTTATAGAATCGTACCTGTCCAGCATGCAGCAGGGTGGGCCAGCGGGCCAACCAGCGACGGCAGCAGCGCTGCATGCAGCGCATGCATGAAAAGGGGCAGGCATGGCCCATGTGGCCCACAGCCACCAGCACACACCCAGACGGGCGCGAATGCGCGATGAATTGCAAAACATCGCTTCGACGTCGCGGCCTCGCGGGCTTGGCTCGAGCTCTTGCTCGATGACGGTAGACGAACCAATAATGCAGGGGATTCCTTTTGCCAAGCTGGACTATCCATATGGCGTTATTAGTCAGCAAAACAACCATCTAGTCAGCAATAAAACCAGTTTTGATTAGTGACTAAGGTGAATAGTGATCTGGTTTAGCCAAATGGAGGGGGTTAAATAAAACAGTAAAATTGTTCAAGGGGTTACTCAAACCTTGTTGATACCATAGCTAGTGATGTGAACTTTTTCCTATTTTTTTGTGAATGTCGAGTGTGTAGCTAGTAGCTAATTTACAACCACTAGCTATTATTCTTCTATGTGATGCCGAGTGTGTAGTGAGTATTCTAATTCACTACCACTAGCTACTATTCTGTATGTGATTACATTGCCAACTTTCATAAAGAACTTCTCGGTAGTTGGGCTGTTTGCATCCGTGTGACGGTGTGAGCCGAAGTCACTGCACTGATGTCGTTTGAATGAATGTTCCAGAAGCACAGATCAATTTCCTAACGTTCTCGACCTCCTTTTTGCTGGATGGATGGTTTCCGCACATCAAGGGATTTCTCTTTGGTAAAAAGAAAAAATGTTGTGTTATTCCAGGGGGACCCACCCAGTGGGGACCATGGTCACCGAGTCACTGTATGTAGGCGAGAAACTAGCCGGAGAGGCAGGCAGTCCCCGATGAGGACATCTGCTGATTGGTGAGTGCGGTCCGGTTGCTTCCTTGTAAGTTTATGCATAGACGGCAGAAGATGTTCAAAGCTTTTTGTCTTGGTTTCATTCTCCGATATGGTCTATCCAACCACTCTGTAAGATGTTGATATACCAGTTGGGCAATTGTATATTACAAGTTCACAACAGATGACAGGTTGAAATGCAATTTCATGTTGCCACTAAAAGTCGACAATATAATAAACTCAGGCAACTTTAATAAGTCTAAAACCAATCCTTCTAGATGCAACATTATATATATATATATATATATATATATATATACTCTCAGATACACACACACATTCTCAGTACTTTGACAGTAAACACATGCAAAAATAGCTAGAAGAAGGATGGTAGTACAGCTATAACTGACCACCTTATTAAAAATATAACTGTCCCTGATTTGTTGACCGTCAGACAAGCAGGACATACGGAACATTATTCATGTAAATTACAAATTTGGAATATCTGTTTGCTTCATTCACAAGGAGTTGGCGAGCATCTCCAAGAGTTCTCAATCTAAATCCCTCATAATCTTTGATTTTTAACAGGATAATAAAAATTCTCTCCAACAACTCTTAATCCATCGTCCTAATCCTTTAGAACTTAGGAAAAGTGACCTTGTTCCGCGTAAAGTTACTCTTAATACATTTTTAGGAGTAGTAAAACTTCATATTTTTAGGAAGAAAATATCGAGTACTCTTGTAGATGTTGCATTGCTGAATTCCTTTATTTATGTGGAGGTTCAAATTGTACTTACTTTGTTGTCCTTACTCAGCTTTAATTTCTTGGTCAAATGTCAGTGTGTCATCACAACTACGCACCATTTCATTGTTCACTACTATATATGGTTGTTGGCCAATTCTTCTGGCCAATGTATAGACTCTCATATCTTTCCATCTAGTCAAAGAAAGAATTCTTTAGGCACAAGTTAAAACCCAAAAACAATCCTTCTAGCTTGGTCAACATTTTTTGCAATGTGGAGACCATCAGAACACATCTATATTAATGGCTCATCAACCTCTTTTTTCTTTCAACATCTTTGCCTCTTATGCCACATTTTCGTCCAATTTTAACACCATAATAGTATCTCTCTACACACAGGAAAGCTGTCCACAATTTTAACACCAATCCGGTTGACGGTATGTTCTTACAACCGCTAAGTTAAAACTTTCCTCACTATCGTAAGTTCGTAATCTAACCTCTGATGCATACTGTTATATCTTATATTTTCTTAGCAGGGGAGTCATGTTTGAACTCTAATGGCAGAATTAGTCAGTGCTGCGATTGTCCAGGAGGCAGTTGGCCAAATCCTATCTGGTCTGGTTCAAAAATATGAGGAGAAAGAGGAATCAAATGAGAAAAGAAGCTTGGAGAGACTAGAGATGGCACACATCAGGCTGGAAGCTGCTCTCGAGACATCTAATAAGTGGCAGATCACTGGTCCATCCTTATTGCGCTGGCGTAGAAAGCTTAAGCGTGCTATTGAAGAGTGTGATGACACGCTGCACAAATGCAAGCAGAGAATACTAGAAGACGAACAATTGGAATGGGAGGTAAGAAATTCCTCCCTCCCTAACCGTATTGTTCATGCTACCAAGTCATTTGCTCTGTCCATATTTAAACGCAATGACAATGAGTTGAGCAGATCCATTGCTCAAAGATTTGAGTGGTATGCAGATGGTGCTAGTGAGTTTTTGAGATTCATAGAGCTGGGTGGCACACCATACCGTCACATGCCCTTCGAATCCCTTGTCAAAAACCTTTTTGCAGGCAAGGAACTACATCATAAAATTGTTCGGGGAAATGAGTATCCTTTATTTCAATTATGGTTGACTCCCCATAATCCAGTGCATGGAATAGATGTTACCCTAACATTTGTTCAGTATGACGGTACACCAGAGGGTAATATCTGCTTTTCTTTGGTCGTACATCTCTCAGAGAGCATAGACATAGTTGGGATCGCAGTGAAGTGCCTCCAGTTATTTGCCCCTCATTTCAAGTGTAAATTTGATAATATTATAAATGAACTTACTCAACTGCCCAATCAAGACTTCTCGTGGGGGCCATATTTTTATTCGTATAATAAAGAACATTGGGACCAATTCCATAGCTTAATCTCTCAGTTTGCTCGGCCAAACCCATTTTGTTGCAAGGAGCATGGACGTCATGAGGTTCGACGTTTCAGCAACCTGGACATGGCAGGATTATCAGATAGTTTGCTAGAACCAGTAATTCAATTTAATGTGCATTGCCAAGTCTCACTACCTGTGCACACAAAACAGAAGACCTCAGTATCAGAAGACCTAATTTCTTTGCAAGATTATCCGTATCTGAAAGCCGGCATCTCCTTTTTGCCCCATGGTTCATTACAGGACATGCTGCCAGCAAATAGGAGTTCTGAAATAACAGAGATAGTTTGCAAGGAGCAACATTTCTTACATGCAGACATTAACCTGGAACAGCTAGAAGAGATTATGTTGCCAAAGGCAATAGATTACTTCCGTCAGAATGCCGAAGCAATGGTTTACAAAATGATTTGGAAGTCTAAACATGGCTTTGCACTTATTCAAGTTGAGAAGCCATGCATGAGCACATGGAGATCAAGCATGAGAAGACGGAGCACTTCTAGGGGAGTTAGGAAAAAAAAGCTATTTCAAGGAGATGATGAGGAGCTCATTAGGAGTCGGATACGTATCTGTCACTGGTTTGACTTATGGTGTACACATATGCATGTCGGGTTGCAGAGGTCTCTCATGAACTGGAATCGGAAAGAAAAAGAAATTCTGGTAGCCGCACCACAGTTACACCTTAAATTCTAAATCATTTCATTAAAGAAGAACAAGAGGGTAAAGAAAAACAGAAGCACAACGGCTCTGGGATCTAGATGTCCTATATATGTTCTATATTAGGAACCTATGCAACTGCATATATAGCACATCACTTGTTGGTGGTTTCCATTTGTGTGTCTTTTATGTATGATATTTGATTCTCACCAGCTGAGCATATGCTGGCAATTACTCAATTACTGAATTGGAAATCAGAATGTGTTGCATTTGTAAGTGATTGTAGGATCATCATTTTATCTTACTTTCTATGTGAACTTCAAGTGTGTAGCTACGTTAGTACCACGAGCTATTATCCTGTATGTGATTACCTTGCAAAGTTTCATAACAGAGGTGTTTGAGAGGATGGTGCTCAGATATGGGGCTAGGATCAAGGGAGGACGTGCGCAAGTGGCTGGAGACGATGATGGAGATGTAGGTGCACTCAAAGTATGCTTGACTTGATCTCACCTCACAGACCACAACCTGTTCTGTTCTGCATCTCCTCTGCCTTGTGCTCTGCATTGAGATTATCAGCAACTAGAGTAGGGTAAGTAGTTATCCTGTTAGTTATTGTGATTAAGACAGTAGGATGGATATGTGATCGAGCTAGCATGTGATGAGGGTAAAGCAAAAATCTCATCTCATTATATGGCGTTACAATCTGTAGATCTGGGATAAAATCAATGTATAAGTTGGTGACATTCTTGTCCCGTAGCATAATCCATCATATACTGGTATACAGATATAGTCCCTTTTTTTTTCTTCTAGACTGCAGCTTCCTTCATCAATCATGGTCCATTCCATTGAAGGTTGTCTGTTGGACCGAATTACATGATATGCAAAAAAAAAAAGAAACACAAGAAAAATGTAGTGAGTCAATCAGACTTTATCCAAGTTCCTCGTCCACTGCTGCATAGATGAATCTTTTTAAATTGTGTTTCAACCTTTCACTTTCGTTCCCCAACCACCTGTCGCTGTTAGGTATCAAGCTAACCCCCACTTTCACGCGATCTGACGCACCTCTTCCACTTTCTTCCATGTAATGCATTTAAGCCTGCTATTAAGTGAAGGCTCTCAACTTTGACTTAAATTAGACTTCTTGATTAAAAGAATTCCCATGAAGTGACCACAAACTCATACAACCTGTCACTGCCGAAGTTGTCTTGGGCATCACTATCTTCTCCTTAAGTAATCATCTTGGCTCGCAGTATGTTTACCATTGTTCAATCAAAGGAAGTTTCCTGCATCTGCTAAGCTAAATCTTTGTTTTTTATCCAAAATTCATATATCTACCTATCATCTACATCATCCAAAATATCTAGAAGGATGGCAGTGAAAAAAAACTAAATGATCCACCGACCGTCAGATAAGCACGGCATACAAAACATTCATGAAAATTACAACTTTGAAATATCTGTTTGCTTCTTCCACAAGTAATTTCCTTCCATAGGACTAAGGCTTTGCTGAATTCCTTCCATGTTTGCGAGTGTTCAAGTTGCATTTGCTTTGTTGTCCATAGCTTTCTTCGTCAAATGTCACTATGTCACAACCACCCACCATTTGGTTTTTGCTGCAGTTGTTCACTACTATATGCCCGTTGGGCAATTCTTTTACCCAACGCACAGACTCTCAGTTTCGGTCAAGTCAAAGAAACAGTTCTTTTATAGTTGGTAAAAGTTAAAACCAAAAACAAATCGTTCCTTGGTCAACATTTGTCCTTTATAGAGACCAACTGCTCCGCAACACTCACCATCAGTTTAGTTGTCCACATTCTCGTTCAATTTTAACATCCATAATAGTATATCTCTATATATACATAGATTAGTTGTCCACAGTTTTCACCCACTTCCGTTGAAGGTACATTCTTACAACAGCTAAGCTAAATCTTTGCTCATGATCCGTAGTTCATATCTAATCTCTCATGCATACTGTTATATCTTACCTTTTTCGATCAGGGGAGGTTTGCTACGGATACTCGAACTCTAATGGCAGAATTAGTAAGTGCTGCGATTATCCAGGAGGCAGTTGGACAAATCCTCTCTGGTCTTGTTCAAAAGTATGAGGAGAAAGAGGAAACAAATGAGAAAAGAAACTTGGAGAGGTTAGAGATGGCACACATCAAGTTGGAGGCTGCTCTTGAAACATCTTATAAGTGGCAGATCACTGATCCATGCTTATTGCGTTGGCGTGGGAAGCTGAAGCGTGCTGCTGAAGATTGCAATGACACGCTACAAAAATGCAAGCAGAGAATCCTAGAAGATGAACAATTGGATCAGGAGGTGAGGAATTCCTCCCTTCCTAACCGTATTGTGCATGCTACCAAGTCATTTGCTCTCTCCATATTTAAACACAATGAAAATGACTTGAGAAGATCCATTGCTCACAGATTTGAGTGGTATGCAAATGGTGCTAGTGAGTTTCTAAGATTCATAGAGCTTGGTGGCACACCATGTCGTCAGATGCCCTTTCAATCCCTTGTCAAAAACCTTTTTGCAGGCAAGGAACTGCATCATAAAATTGCTGGAGGAAATGAGTATCCTTTCTTTCAATTATGGTTGGCTCCCATCCGTAATCCAATGCATGGAATAGATGTTAGCCTAATATTTATCCAGTATGATGGTACACCAGAGGGTAATATCTGCTTAAGTTTAGGCGTACAGCTCTCCGAGAGTATAGACATAGTTGGGATCGCACTTAAGTGCCTTCACTTATTTGCCCCTTATTTCAAGTGTAAATTTGAAAATATTATAAATGAACTTACTCAACTACCCAATCAAGACTTCTCATGGGGGCCGTCTTTTTATTCGTACCATAAAGAACATTTGGACAAACTCAATAGCTTGTCCTCTCAGTTTGCTCGGCCAAACCCATTTTGTTGCAAGGAGCATGGACAGCGTGAGGTTCAATGTTTTAGCAACCTGGACAGAGCAGGATTATCAGATGTTTCACTAGAACCGGTAATTACATTTGGTTTAAATTGCCAAGTCTCACTGCCTGTGTACAGAAAACAGAAGACCTCGCCATCTCAAGACCTAATTTCTCTGCAAGATTATCCATATCTGAAAGCTGGGATCTCCTTTTTGCCCCATGGTTCTTTGGAGGACATGCTGCCAGCGAATAGGAGTTCTGAAATAGCACAGATAGTCCGCAAGGAGCAACATTTCTTACATGCAGACATTACACTAGAACAGCTGGAAGAGATTATGCTGCCAAAGGCAATAGATTACTTCATCCAGAATGCGGAAGCAATGGTTTACCAAATGCTTTGGAAGTCTAAACATGGCTTTGCACTTATTCAGATTGAGAAGCCATGCATGAGCACATGGAGATCAAGCATGAGAAGATGGAGCACTTCTAAAGGAGCTTGGAAGAGAAAGCTATTTCAAGGAGATGAGGAGGAGCTCCTTAGGGGTCGGATACGCCTCTGTCATTGGCTTGACTTATGGTGTACACATTTGCCTGTCCGGTTGCAGAGGCCGCTCATGAACTGGATTCGGAAAGAAAAACAAATTCTAGTAGCAGCACCACAGTTACGGCTGAAATTCTAGACCATTTCATTAATGAAGAAGAGGATAAAGATAAAACAAAACAAAACCACAACAGCTAGCTCTGGGACCTAGAAGTCCTATATTCTACATTAGGAATTTATGCTGTCGCACATCACTTGTTCTTCGTTTCAATTTGTGTGTCTTGCATGTATGATGTTGTTTGATTCTCACCAGCTGAGCATACGCTGGAATTACAGATCATGGGAGAACAGAATGCAGCGCATTTGAAAGCGTAGACTTACAGGTGTAGGATCATCACTTGTTCTTAGTTTCTACGTGAATTTCAAGTGTCTAGCCACTTTCCTTAAGAACTTTTCAGTAATTAAGCTGTTTTGCATCCTTGTGAGCACTACCTGTATAAGCTTCAGTCCGAGAACATGTGTATGTCTTTTGTTTAAAACGTTCTCGGGACTCCTTATGTGTATTTGTTGGATATGGTTTCCCGTCAGGGGATTTCCCTTTTGGTAAGAAATGGAAAAAGAGAGAAAAAAAAAGAGGCAGGCAGGCGCGGTGTCGCTGATGAGGGCGTCTGGTGAGGGTGGGTGTGGTCCAGTTCTCTTCCTTGTACGCTGATGCATAGATGTGGAGATGTTCAAATCTTTATATTTGTTTCACCCTCCAGTCTTCTCCTTGTCAGCTATTCAACCACTCTCCATGGATGTCCCACGTAGACCACGTATTATAATGCCTGTTGGGAAATATTTATATGCAGATGACAAGTACTGAAATGCAAAGAGTGTCATGTTGCTGTTAAAGCCAACAATAAACTGATTAGCTGAGGCAACTTCAATTTAAAAACACAATCCTTCTATACCACATTCTTTTCCTTGCAAAGACCAACTCTTCCCCATGCCTAGCTAATTAAACTCATATTAATGGCTTATCTTCTGTTTCTTTTCCCTCTCAAATATTGAGCAATGAGCATCATCTTCCGCTTCGACGAAGTTGGACCGTACCTACCGAAAAGGACTCTGAGCCTTTGCACAAACAAGCAAAGCAGAAGCAATGTGAGAAGTGGAGCTGTCCCCTATGATTTTGGTCCAATACTTCAAACACAAAGGGCAAGAGAAGCAACTCCAAAGCAGTTGCAAAAGTCGAGCAGTTTATTTCCTGGTCCTGAACATTTTTTAGATAATGGATTTTTCTCGAATATGCAGGAGAGCTGCATATCATTGCATTAATAGAAGGAGAGATGGCCAAAATAGCATACACCACACGACACCCACACAAACCACTTCCACACACCCACACACACGCACACCAAACACCAACAACAGACACGAACACAGAACACACACACACGGAGAGAGCTATCCTCTAGCTCCTCGACCCACCACAGGGCCAGAACGGCACACTCCGAAGAATCAGTGCGGGAGCCTAGCTGCGACCAAGGCACCAAGCCCTTTTGCCCCTGCAAGCACCCAAAACTCAGCCTCCTCCTGAGCCAAAATCAGTGTCCTGCTGATTCTAGGATCCTTCCCATTGAAAACCGCATCATTCCTTGACTTCCAAATACTCCATGCCCCCAATGCGACCAAAGTGTTGAAACCCTTCCGAAGACTAGTGGGCAGACTATCACTGGATTGTCGCCACCATGTGTAGAAATCCAGTGTATCCACTTGGGGCAGAAAAACTTGCAGGCCAAAAACGGAGCATAACTCAAACCAAAATTGCCGGGCAAAAACACAGGCTGCAAGTAGATGGTTGATCGTCTCATCTTCCTGATCACAAAGAGGGCAGCGCTCAGGATGAGGGAGGCCTCTTCGATCGAGCCTATCTGCTGTCCAACAGCGGTTATGCGCAACCAGCCAAAGGAAAAATTTACATTTCCTCGGAGCCCATGTTTCCCAGATTAGATCGCAAGGCTGAAAAAGAATCGACCCCTTGAATAAGGCCTCATAGGCCGATTTTGTGGAAAACTGACCTGATGTTTCAAACCGCCATATGTGTGCATCCTCCACCTCAGGTTGCAACACCACATCCTGCACCAGCTCCCAGATATCAAGATATTCAGAAAGAACAGCCACCGAGTAATGCCCCTGGATGTCCTCAATCCACCGGTTAGCAGTTAAGGCCTCAAGCACAGTCCTTTTGTTTGCTCTTCTCTTTGTAACACAGGCAATTAAGTTCGGCACCAAATCCCCAATGGAGCAGCCATTTAACCATTTGTCTGTCCAGAATTTTGTATTAGCCCCATTTCCAACCACCGATCGCAGAGCGTTGTGGAATAAGGATTTGGCGCTGCTGTGAACAGGGATAGCAAGGGCGCTCCACAGCCTATCTGGTTCAGTTTTGCCCAGCCAAAGCCAACGCACTCTTAGGGCCAAAGTAAATCGCTGCAGGTCTAAAATGCCCAGGCCTCCAAGCTCTCTCGGCCTGCAGACTTTTGGCCATGCTATCAAACAATGACCTCCATTTGCCTCTTTCCTTCCTTGCCATAGGAAATTTCGCCGTAGCTTGTCAATGGCTTTCAAGCACCACGGTGGCAAGTCTATGACAGTAGCAACATACGTTAGCATCGCCGTGAGGACGTGCTGAACCAGAATGGCTCTTCCCGCCCTGTTGATCAAGTCGGCTTTCCATCCCGGGAGCTTATCTGCAATTTTGGTAATAAGTGGCTGCAGCTGAGCCAGTGTCAGCTTCTTGATTGAAAGGGGAAGGCCGAGATACTTGCAAGGGAAATCCTGGACTTCGCATGGAAGATGCGAGTGCACCATCATCAGATCCTCCTCAGAGCATTGAATGGGCATGACGCTACTTTTTTGGATGTTGGTCTTGAGGCCAGCAGCCGCCCCAAAGAGCCAAGTATATCCTCCACCATGAGTAAATCAGAAGCGACCAAGCGGAGGAACAAAACCACATCATCCGCGTACAGTGAAACCCGATGGTGAATATTCCGTGTTGCCAGTGGCTGTAGCAGTCCTTCACTGTTGGCCCTCTCCACCAAGCTATTGAACACATCCATGAATAAGGCTGATTAGCCTAAAATCCTTGACCATCATGGCATCTTCCTTTTTGGGCAAAAGGGTCAAAAGGGCTGTGTTGAGGAGCTGCAAATTCCGGAAATTCCCCCCCTGGACCGAAGCCAATGCCGCCATCACTTTAGGCTTAATAATGGGCCAACACATCTTATAAAAACGACCTGTATAGCCGTCAGGTCCTGGCGCTTTATCAGAGGGGAGATGTTTAATGGTGTTCCATACCTCCTCTTCACTAAAAGGCATCTCCAAGTCAGATAGATCATGTTGAGCGAGCTCTAGATTATCCAAATTAATAGAGATTTCCCTCTGCTCACAGGTACCCAGGAGGTTCTCATAGAAAGAGAAAATTTCAGCGGCTTTGTCCTCATGACTGGTGAGTATCTGATCTCCTGAAACTAGCTTTACAATGAAGTTTTTTCTCTTCTTATGACGTGCTTGAGAATGAAACAGGGATGTGTTTGCATCCCCATCCTTTAGCCATCCAATTCTTGATCTAATGCGAGCCATTGTTCTCTGCAGGGAACACAGAGCTAGGGAATGCTTTTTCAAGGATAGCAGCAGCCATTGTTCACTATCAGTTAATTGCCGGCCATCTTGGGCAATTTCCAGCTGGTGTATAATTTCCTTGGCCAAGGCAAGTTGAGTCCTTATGTGGCCGAGTTTCTTCTGGCTCCAACTTTGCAGAGCTTTGGTGAGAGCCTTGAACTTCATGGACAGAGTTTCTAACGGGCAGTGCCTCGCCTCCACGGAATGCCAAGCTGCAGCGACCACATCCTGAAAACCATCAAGCCGGGGCCAGAAGGATTCAAAATGAAATCTACCTTTCCCAGGCAACAGATCGCCTAGGCCCAAGATGAGGGGGCAATGATCAGAATCCATGGTAGCTGTACTTTGTAAAAGACAATTGGGGAAAATATTCTCCCATTCCACATCACAGAAAACTCTGTCAAGCTTACTCAGAGTTGGTGAAATCCCACCTCCTGTCCATGTAAATTTGCGACCTGTAAGGGGTAATTCCTTGAGTGCCAGATCATCTAGTGCTCGCCGAAACCGGCCTATCATTGCACGGTTCAGGTTTGCATTGTTTTTGTCTTCCTCGCGATAAATCAGATTGAAATCACCTATTACCACCCAAGGGCCATTACATGTTGCACGAATATCTCTTAGCTCTTGTAAGAACTGAATCTTCTCATCATTTCCTTGTGGCCCATAAACACAAGTAAGCCACCAAGGGTCACTATCAACCAGTTGGAACTGTATAGAAGCACTAAAAACATCCACACGGGTGGCATTAGCAGGCCCCAGATCATGCTTCCATGCTATAAGAATGCCGCCACTAGCACCAACTGATGGGATAAAAGTATGGTGGCTGAAGGATGATCCCAACGCTGAGAGCACCACACCCACATGTATGTGTTCCATCTTTGTTTCCTGAAGGCAGACGATGTCCGCCTTATTAGCTTCGACTAAACAGCGCACCGAGTCTTGACGGGCCACTGAGTTCAACCCGCGCACATTCCAAATCAAAATCTTGGAGGGGTCCATTGATACACTCTGGGAAAACATGACCCAATGTAAGCCTAGTACAGCACAGCAGTACTAATGCTCCTAAGCCCCTCGGGCACAGTCCACCCAAAGAGTGCCGCCAGCGCTTGGATATGAGAAACTGAGAGTGATTGCCCAAAAAGCTTAGCGTAATCATTCACAATCTTCTGATCTATATGTTCCTGGTCCATTGCAATGCCGAGAGATCGTATAACCGACTTGCGTGCTCCTGAAACATCAGGAATACCAGCAAATTCCGCGTCCAAGCCTGCAGTTCTTCGGCTTCTCCTGGGAGCTGATGTGGGTGGAGGCCCCCTGGGGCGTCTCTTTCTGACAGGAGGAGGAAGCGCCATCAGACCGTCTATTTGCTTGGTGAGCTTGGCGAAGAAAGCTTTCCTGTTCGAGGTTCCGGAGTCCTGATCCAGAGATACGTTGGTTGATTGAACGTCATTCCGCAGTGGTGGAGGGGAAAAGGGAGTCACAACAGCAGCAGCAGCCTGCGGTTGAGACGATGTATCATCTGGTGGTGAAGGTCGTGGGCGCCGCTTGCGTCTGTAGTAGACCTTGTACCCTCCAGCCATCATGCTGGTTTGAGCCGAGGCCGCCGTCGTTTCCACGAACACAAGGGCCTCAAGAGCCTGCATCATAGCAGCTTCCATGGTGGCAGAAGTGTTTTCTTGGCCTGGTTGGGCAGAGGGCCCCAGATCCTGATTGGATTGGGCAGAAATCCTCAACTCGCGAGGTGAAACAGCAGGCGCCCCAAGAGGAGAGACAGTAGGCGGCCCAAGAGGAGAGACAGCAGGCGAAAATCCACTTAAAAGCCCAAGAGGTGCCGAGGCGAGGCTTCCTGCGTCCGCCGCCTCATCAAACTCTGGAGTTATGACAGCCGCCGCTTCATTAAGCATGTTCACGACGCGCCGCGGGGAAGCTGAAGCAATTTCCTGGGGAGACGGGCAGCCAACAGACGCATCGGTTCCCGCAAGCCATCCCTCGCCAGCCTCCGATGCTTCGATCTCCAGGGGCACGCTTGGGGGCGCCGCCGTCCGGGGAGTAAAGACAGCCGGAGCAGATGATTCGTCGCTCTCGCAGGTCCTGGCCCCACGGGAAGCCACGTGGCCACCGTCCGCGGGGTGTGGGTCGCTGCGCGCGGGGTATGGGCCCAGGCGGTCATGCACCGAAACCCGAGGAGATAATATCATTAAGGGTTTTCCATATTGCCCAGCATAACGTAGCAATCCCCACCCAAATCAAGGCTTTAATCTTGCTATTTTGATTAGAAAGCCAAGAACCAAACATATGTCGTATAGACTTGGGTTGAGTTAAACCTGTAGCTAGATATATCATCCTCCAGACCATTCTCGCATAATGACAGTCCATAAATAAATGTTGGACCATCTCGTTAAGGTTACAGCCAACGCATTTTTGGCTACCTTTCCAATTTTTCGGAGTGAGATTGTCTTTAGTTAAAACCACTTCCTTTTGTAAAAACCAAAGGAAGATTTTAATTTTTAGAGGAACTTTAAACTTCCAGATTTTTTTATGTCTAAAAGGTGGATGCGAGTCAAGTAAATGTAGATACATAGATCGAACACTAAATAAACCAGAATTGGTTAGGTTCCATCTAAAAGTATCTGAACCATCCACCAGACTAAAGGGTGATATCTGAGCTACGAAATTCGACCAGTCTGTCAGTTTAGACCCCTGCAAAGTCCTCCGAAAAGAGATATTTAACGGATGAGTAGCCAAAATTTTTGCCACCGATGCATGAGGGTCCCTTACAATATTAAAAAGTGAAGGATATCTTTCCCTGAGAGACACATTACCTGCCCACTTGTCCTCCCAGAAACGCATTGTACTCCCATCTCTAATTATAAAGGAGCCATTTGTTAAGACTTCATCTTTAATTTTCATAAGTCCTCTCCAAAAATGAGAGTCATATGGTTTAACCTTAACCTGCGTTAGGGATTTGGACCTAAGATACTTGTTCTAAGCAAATCTTGCCACATGCCATCAGTATTTAGCAGGTTAACTATCCATTTAGCTAACAGACATTTATTTTATAACTCCAGGTCCAGAATTCCCAATCCACCCTGATCTTTGGGTCGACAAAGGATGTCCCATTGGGTTAGTCTATACTTATGTTTATTTGAAGACCCGTGCCAAAAAAATCTAGAACGGAACTGATCCAGATTTTTATGACTCCTTTCGGAATTTCAAAAAAGGACATCATGAACATGGGTAGACTGCTAAGCACTGAATTTAGAAGGACTAATCTTTCTCCATATGACAGGTGTTTAGCTTTCCAACAAGAGAGTTTTTTTTCAAATCTTTCTTCTACCTTGTGCCACTCAGAATTTAGTAGCTGTCTATGATGCATAGGAATGCCGAGATAACAAAATGGGTATTCCCCAGCATTACAACCAAGGAGACATGTATATTCATGTTCCATCTCCTTGGCCTCTCCATAGCAGAAGATTTTACTCTTATGGAAATTGATCTTCAAACCAGATAACTGTTCAAAAGCAGTAAGTAAAAGTTTCATATTTTTTGCTTGTTCTAGATCATGATCCAGGAAGATGATAGTGTCATCGGCATATCGTAAAATTGATAAGCCGTCATCCACTAAATGAGGAATCACACCACTTATTTGCCCATCGGCTTTCGCTCTCTTTATAATGAGAGCAAGCATATCAGCGACGATGTTAAATAAAATTGGAGACATTGGATCTCCCTGGCGTAAACCCCTTTTAGTTTGGAAATAGGGACCAATGTCATCATTGACTTTAATCCCCACACTACCACCCGCGACCATTCCTTCAATCCACCTACACCACTTTGGCGAAAAGCCTTTCATGCGCAGAGTTTGTTGAAGGAAAGACCACTTAACTTTATCCTGGTCCTGAACATGGTTGTTGTTATCATAATTTCTATGCAAGATTATCCATCTGCATGAAAGCTGGAATCTCCTTTGTGCCCCATGGCTCTTTAGGGCTCGTTCGTTTTCAAGGGATTCAATCTGGACGGAAATGACAAATACTATAGAAAAAATCAATATAGATACTATAGAGACCCGAGTTTAATCTGGGCTGAGAACTAATTTACTCATCATGATAAGTATAACAAGGAACCAAAGAGCCAGATTGATTCCACACCTCTTGACTAGTGGATTAATTCCGAATCTCTTAGTGTCCATATCATAAGTAAATTGGTTTTCGACCCGAAATAAATCTGGATCTTTCATAGTAGCTATCATGATTTTCTTGTTATATTTATCAATTCCGGCCGGAATCCAACCCGGTGGAGACAACAAGCCCTTAGAGGACATGCTTCCAGCGATTAGGAGTTCTGAAATAGTGGCCATAATTCGCAAGGAGCTACATTCTTTGCATACAGACACTAGTACTGTGCGCGCGCCCATGCGCGCGGCTGATTTTGTAAGTGTAGGAGGTAACTCGATGCTGTTTAAAAATGTATTGCAATAATAGATTCATATACTCTGCATAGAAGGGGCACTGGGATAAAATTATAAGATTCTTTGCAAGTGCTAGTTATTAACTAATATATTACATGCCATTTAGCTCTGCTTTTAATTATGGTAGCATATTGGCTGCCTTGAAATATTACAGTGTGTGGCATGCAACCATATGAGCAGTAGCAGGATATCTCTCCTTACGAAAGCTGGCGTGGTACTACATAAAACAAGCCAAACTGACAATCCAAACTGCTCTAGATGTTGAACAACACAAAAAAAAAAGGATTTCCCTTATCTTTCATATAGGTAACTTGTTTAAAGAGAGAACCAACTTACCACAGGTCGAAATAGCTGTCCTCCATGGCTCCATCTAGCTCTATACAGTGCTTGTGGGGAGGGGGAAAAGCTGAACAAACAAACAAGCAAACAAAAGATAGGAGTTAGTGTAATCTTAACAACATTTAGAATTTCAGGGTATTGGTTGACAAAACATGAAAGACCTTGAATCTTGATTGTCTTACCTGGGAACGTCAATACAGCTGGTAATTTTTACAACCATTTAAAAATGAATTCATCGATGTTACTTCAACTTGCTGCAAAACTCTTGCCATGTCGACGAAGAGGCCAACGGCGTGGTCAGCAACGTCGATGGAGAAGATCTTACCCGCGCCAGCCACAGCGACGCGGCGGCTCGCGCAGCCTGCGAGAGCAATGTGATTCACACCAGCGTTCGAGTGCATGGCGTCCAGGAACCCCGCATCGACGAGGACGCTTCCGCCGGCGACGACCAGCGCGACCCGCAGCGGGTCCGGCCCCGCCGCGGTGGCTGCAAGGAAGGCGTGTACCACGCTCGAGGCATAGAAGTCGAGGATGGGGAAGCGCGCGCAGCGGCGCGAGAAGGTAGCGTACGGGCACCGCAGCAGGAGGAGCCCCAGCTTGGCGGCCGGCGCAACCATCGGATGGTTTGCTTTTCTCCCGAGGATCGGATTGGGCTGCCCGGTGAGCGGATCTGAGACCACCTTGTTGGCCTCGCCAGCCACGGACGCGCCGGCGTGGACGGCGAGGTTGGTTGTGGCCTCGTCACGCACGTCTCCTGTCGCCATCACGTGGAGGCCGGTCCGCCGGCCTGCGCCACGGCCGTTGCGCCGGAACCGCGCTGCCGACGTCGGCCCAGGGCGACGCGGTGCCGAATCTGGGGCCTCGTGCCTAGCCCGCCAGTTTTGTCTACGGGAGATGAGAGAGTGGATAAGGAAAAGAGGAAAGAGGGAGGAGGAGGCCGCGAGGACCCACCAGCGGCGGCCGACCAGCGGGGCAGCGGGGCGAGGAAGCCGGAACGGGCGCGGGCGTGGGCGTGGGCGCAAGCTGCCCCGGCTCGGCGCGGCCAACGGGGCGGCAGGGCAAGGCAGCCGGCACGGGGTGGGCGCGGGTGCGAGCGGCGTGCGGCACAGCCGCGCTGTCCTCCGTGTCACCCCGTGCGTTGCCCGCTGCCGTGGCTGGGGTGACGGAAGCGGCGGCGAGGCGACGGGTGCTGCTGGATGCTTCGGGAGAGGCGGTAGATATTTACCACAGCTGGGAGGAAGCCGAAGGTGCTGGCCGTAAAAATCAGATCGCACGGTGAATATTATTTTTGCTATCGTGGACACGTTGGGAGTGCACCGACCTCCGCTCGTTTCATAAGGAGAGATTACCTTGGATTGGAATAGTTGGAACAGATTATGCTGCCAGCAAAGACAGCATATCATCTTCACCAAAACTGAAGCTGGTATACCAAATGCATTAGAAGTATAAACATGGCTTTGGAGTTTAACAGATGTCCCCACATCGTCCTCCCTGGGCGACTCAGACGGATTGGATCCCCCCGACACACGCCCAACCCACCCCTGCCGCTGCTGGAGCTGCCCACCAGAAGTATGGAGGACGGTGGCGGCAGGGCTAATTAAACAGGGAGCGGCGAGGACGGTGGCGACAGAATGAGTAGATAATAGATGTTCAGCTATCTATTTTTCGGATGATGGATACGATTTCTGCATGACTGCCAATCAGGTTGGGCCTTACCGTACAAAAAAATAAATCGAAATTGTCAGTCACCTGTTTCGACCCGGCTCGGCCCAGCACCACACTGCAAACAGAGGTTTTGTGGTGTAGAGGGCTCCGGAGATGGAGGTGGCGGTGGCGCCACCGAACTCCCGCAACGCAGGTGCGGTCGAGGCACTTTTAAGTCGATGATGTGATTCCTTCCGCGTCTCCTCTGCTGCGTTAAGAGAGATTTGAATTCGTGAAGGGTTAGTTTCTGTGGATGGTAAGATCAGTGATTAGGCGGCGATCGATTGACCTTGTCTAGCACTCTTAAATTATAAGCAGAAATTGTTGCGCATATGACGCTTCAATCTTCCACACTTGTAGATGTGAGATCAATGCTTATGTTTTTTTAATCAATGGCATTACGATCTAGCAGTGTATTTGCAATTTAGTCAATTAGAGATGCAATAAATTAAACAGGGAGATCTGTCGACGATCCATCGCACAAGCAGTACGGCATATAAAAGTTCCATGCGAATTACAATCTCTGAAATGTTTGTTTGCTTGACCTACAAGCAATTGCGACCAAGACTTTGCTGGATTATTGCTTCCTTGTTTGCTGAATTTCAAGTTATATTTTGCTGTGGTGTCCTTTCTTTGTCAAATGTCATGCAAACTCACAATCACCTGCCATTGAAATTTCAAATAACAAACAACCAACCACCATTTCGCATGTAGCACGCTTGTTCACTACTTTATGGTCGTTGGGAAGGTTCTTTTAGCCAACGTACAGACATTCATGTTTGTGTCAAGTCAAGAAGCAGTTTATTTAGGCAAAGTTAAAACCAAACGGCACAATCCTTCCTTGGTCAACACTGTTCCATTGTATACAAGCCAACTACTCGGCACCCCTAACCATCAGACACATCTATATTAATGCCACATCTACCTCTTTTTGCTTTCAACGTTTTTCTAGGCTACATTCTCACTCAACTTTAACATCCATAATAGTATCTCTGTATAAAGAGGTTTTCACCCAATTCGGTATACGGGGTACGTTGCTAAGCTAAATCTTTGCTCATGATGCAAATCAAGTTCATCATCTAAACTCTTATGCATGCTGTTATACATCACGTTCTCTGAGCAGGGAAGGAGAAGGATTTTACATATGCTTCTATTCTAATGGCAGAATTGGTCGGCACTGCTGTTGTCCAGGAGACACTTAGCCAAATCCTATCAGGTCTTGTTCAAAAGTCTGACAAAGAGGAATCAAATGCCAATAGAAACTTGGAGAGGCTAGAGATGGCTCACATCAGGTTGGAGACTGCTCTTGAGACATCTAATAAGTGGCAGATCACTGATGCATCCTTATTGCGTTGGCGTCGAAAGCTGAAGCGTGCTGCTGAAGAGTGCGATGACACGCTGCACAAATGCAAGCTGAGAATCCAGGAAGACGAACGGATGAAACAGGAGGTAAGTAATTCCTCCCTTCCTAAGAGGATTGTAGATGCTACAAAGTCACTTGTTTTCTCTGTCTTAAACAGAGAGAACAGTGAGTTGAGCAGATCCACTGTTCAAAGATTTGAGAGGTATGCAGATGGTGCTAGTGAATTTCTAAGATTCATAGAGATTGGTGGCACACCACGCCGACACATACCATTTAACTCCATTGTCAAGAACCTATTCGCAGGCAAGGAACTACACCATAAAATTGTTAGGGATAATGGATATCTTTTGTTTCAACTATGGCTGGTACCCTACCGTACTACAGCACATGGAACAGAGGCAAGCCTGATATTTATCCAGTATGATGGTACAACTGAAGGTAATATCTTCTTTAGTATGATCATACAGCTCTCCGAGAGTACAGACATAATTGGGATCGCAGTTAAGTGCTTGAAATTGTTTGCGCCTCATCTCGAGTGTACAGTTGAGATAATGAGAAATGAGCTTACTCAACTACCAACTCAAGACTTCTCATGGGTGCCGCCTGTTTATTCATACCAGAAAGAACATTGGGACAATCTTCACAGCTTTGGGTCTCAGTGGTTTCGCCCAAACCCATTATGTTGCAAGCAGCATGATCGGCCTTCACTTCCAAGTAGCAGCAATCTAGACATGATAGGATTATCAGAAGTTCTGCTTGAACCAGTAGTTGAATTTAATTTGCAATGTCAAGTCTCGCTGTCTAAGAACACAACTTCCCTGCAAGGTTCTCCATATCTGAAAGCTGGAATTTCCTTTGCTCCTCATGGCTCTTCAGAAGACATGCTGCCAATAAAGAAAAGTAATGAAATAGCAGTGATAGTCAGCGAGGAGCAACATACCTTGGAACAACTGGAAGAGATCATCGTGCCAAAGGCAGTAGATTACTTCTGCCAGAACATGGAAGCGACAGTCTACAAAATGCTTTGGAAGTCTAAACATGGCTTTGCACTCATTCAGGTTGAGAAGCCAAACATGATCACAGAGAGAAGAAGAGTGAGAACCCAGAGATCTTCTGGGGTCGTTAAGAAAAGAAAGCTGTTGCAAGGACAGGACCAGGAACTTAGCGGTCGGACGCATATGATATTTCACTTGCTCGACTTATGGGCTGCACATGTGCCTGTCCGACTGCAAAGATCGCTCATGGACTGGATGAAGAAAGAAAAGGAAAGTCAATTCACCAACAAGCACACTTAGAATTCTGAATCATGTAAGATGCCTGGACGAACGTGTGGATGGATGTTCCATGGAAGTTATCAAATTTTGCAGAGTTACTATTCATAACTGAGCACAAATTATGTCCAGAAACTTATAATGATGGGCATCTTCTTCAGAGCAAAGCTAAAAGTTACATCCCATAATATGTTATGATACTCATAGGAAGTAGTGAAGTACATTGTTCTATGTTAGGAATTTATGCAACTGTGGCATATCATCTGTTCTTAGTTCCAATTTGTGTGTCTTCAATATATATTATGTTGTTCATTCACATATGCTGGGAATTACATGGGAAATAATCAGAATGCAATGCACTTGACTTTCGAGTGTATCTTGTTACTTATTCTTATTATCTACTGCTTCCATTCTTATTAAATGTATGACACCGTTGACTTTTGTTCATTCGTTTGACAACTTTTCCCTGTGTCTGTCTGTGGCTTACAAAGTCTTCTGAAGGAGGCAACGAAGCTTCAATAAGACAGCGATGGTTGAAGTGAAGTGTTTGGTGGACTTCCTTCTTGTGCTTGAGCAAAACTGGGTCAATATGCTGGCTGTAAAAAATTTACCCATATGAGACCAAGTCTTATTGCTCACCATCAAATGATTTGATTTGTACACCTCTTTCCTCCCAGTTTTGAATATCGCAATCAAGTTGCCATCTCTCCATATGCCCTCCATATGTAGATCAAGAGCAATTAACCACGAATTTTTCCTTGGCGAATATCTCTGGATCAGTTTGCAAGTAGGATTCTCACTACAGGTAATACTTCATCCAGTAAGGTGAAAATAAATAAGGTAAGAGATCAATCAATGAATCGATTCAAGGTGCACACGTCTCAATTCCTCAACTATTTGTCACTCTGTCCCATGATCACTCGTTTTATTACTTCCTGAGCAGAATAGCAGAACTCTTGAGACGGATTGTGTGTTTGCAGCATATGGGTGACATAGTGGCTTCAGCCATTGTTCAAGAGACTGTGAGCAGAGTCACCTCCTACCTATTCAGCAAGCATGACAACAAAAGTGGGACAGCAATCAGAGGACATAACGTCGAAAGGCTTGAGATGGCGCAGGCTGAGCTGGAGTTCGTGCTCGAGAGATCTGCAAGGATGCCCATCACAGACGTGTCCCTGCTACGGCGCAGGAAGCTGTTGGAGCGTGCCTTCAAAGACTGCAGAGCTCTATTACAAAAGTGCAACAGGCAGGAGAAAACAGTGGACGCCGTAGGCATCGAGCAACCAGTAACGCGCTTCTCCTTCCACAAATGGATTGCACAGCTAACTCAATCATCCGTGTCCTCCTATTTTACTACGAGACCCAGTTTTGGCGCCCAGATCCACTATGCTGCAGGTCTGCTGGGTGACTGAGTCATTAGTTAGTAGCCACGAATTCCAAAAGGTGTCATGAGTTTCGGTCAGTCAATATAGTGTTCTACCTGCATTTTATTTTACCCCTTGTAATAAAAACTTAATCTCTACTTCCAGTTCCCGTGTATAGTAGAAATAGTACTGACATTTTTCCACACATGGTGATACTGATCTGTTTTGGTTAGGAATATGCAAAAAAAAAAGGTGGGCAGGGATGACTAGGCAGTAAGAACAGGGGAACTGTAAAGTGTAAACCATCCATCACTGCTAGCACGGCATGAAAATTATTCCTTCTAATTTCTGACGTAGTATAAATATATGTTTGCTTCATCCATGAGTAATTTCTGAGCACCATAGCAGTGTGAAAGGCGTGTGCAGCTTCGTCTGATACAAAGACCAACACTTTGCTGAGCCCCTTGTTCATTGGTGCATAAAAAGCAGAGATGTCCTAGTTGTGTTTCGGTTTGTTGTTTGGTGCCTGTCAATATCACACCACCCTCCTTTTGATTTTTCGCACAAATGCCCATCTTGCTGTTATGTCCAAAGGGCAATCATTCAGTCAACATTTGTCCCTTTGTAGAGACCAACTCCTCTGCAACTCCCTTGATCATAAGTCTATAATCAGGATGTTGGTACCAGGCAAAGCCGGTGCCAAACAGAACTCAGGATGCTGTTATTTCTTGCACCTCAAGGTTAAGGAAGTTCTCCTTCCTCGTTAGGCTGAGTCCAACAATGCGATGCAAATGGGAGAGGCAAAAGAGTGTTTTGCCTTGCGTACAGTAACCATCTCGGAGAGGCATAATGTCTCGTCTCCAACAGGCGTGAAGCAAAAGCAGAGGCAAAAAATGGCGCGCACATCTACAGGAGAGATTGGAGGTCCCGGCGGAGATTTCGACGGCGCCGGCGCGCCGCCTCCCCTCCTCCCGCCGGCGCGCCGCGGCGGTGGGGGCCTCCCCTGCTCCGGCAGCCCGAGAAGAGCAGGCCCGAGGCGGAGCAGAGGCGCTGCCCCTTCCCCTCCTCCCGCCGGCGGCGCTGTCCCTTCCCCTCCTCCCGCCGACGCTCCGGTGGCTGGGAATCGAGTTCCCCTCCCCTCCTGTGGAGCAGAGGCGGCGGATGTGGCTCGGGATCCATCACCGGCGGCGTGGGCGCGCAGGTTGAGCCCGCGAGTGCAGGCGGGTCGGCCGACGGCTGGGTCCGGCACATCCTCGCCAGCGGGCGCGCGCGCGGCCGGCCCTCCTCCTCCTCCTCCCGTGTGCGGCCGGAGCAGCACCGTGAAGGAGCCGGCCGCCGCCCCCAGCTCAACGCGCCACCATTCGATCCGGGGTAGGGGCTCGGACGGAGCTGGATCTCCGCGCGCCGCTCGTGATTGGCTGCGGGCCCCTCTCCTCCGCGCAGTGCCGGCCGCAGCTGCTCCCCGCGTGGCCACCGGAGGAGGGGCGGACTACGCCGCGGGGGAGGGGTGGACTGCGCCGAGGCGACAACTCCTTCACGCCGCTGCTGTAGGGGTGGGGCCAAGCGTTGCGAGGAGATGCATCGGAGGAGAGAGGGAGTGCAATTTTGGCTCGCCTCTCTCCTCTGATGCAAAATGCATCCCCATTTGCATCCCTTTGTTGAAGACAATTTCACCATGCACAGTAGCTCAGGGAGGGCAAAAATGCTTTTGCCCATCCTTGTTGGACTCAGTCTTAGCTGAGCTTATTTGCTCTTCAAGGTCAGTCCAACGTTTGAGGGTATCTCTTCAACGGTTCCATGTGATTCAATTAAGGGTAGATATATTACAGCCAGTAAGCTAAATATTTGTTGGCGATCCAAAGTCCCTTTGTACAAAAAATTCAGTTCAGAGAGTTGAGATTTTTGAACGAACAGAGAGTTGAGATTTACTGTACACTTATGCTGAACCAGCTATGATTTGATTCATTTGTCTCATGCACATATGCTTTTATTTTCTGATCCGGGAATGGGTGCCCAGGAGACAGACAGCCAAATTATATCCAGCTGTATTTCAGTTTCTTTTTGGGTTGTTAATTGTTAATTACTCCATTGTATTTTCACGGAAATCTTCATTGAATTTTTCACACTGACTGACTTGAACTGTTGTCTTCCACCGACCACCTTCCTCCACTTTTATGCCTGTTGACCGGCCTATTATATTCAAACATGTAACAGATTCCTCTCTTCATTTAGTACTTATTAAGTCAATCAAGCCTTTTTGACTAAAAGTTCAGCACACGCCTCACTATCATATCGGACTTGTCTCTCTTTGACTCCTCAAAGTCCTGGACATCACTATCTTCTCTTTAATTAAATTTTCATCTTGCCACACTCTATGATTTTACCCTCAAGATATATTTATACACAAGATAGCTGTCCAACATGCCTACGCGATTCAATTAAAGGTAGCTGCCCATTAGGCTAAATCTTTTTGCATGTGATCTAGAGTTCATAATTCTCACGTATACTGTTGTTGAATTCTTCAATAGGAAAGGTGGATGAATCCTAATGGCGGAGATTGTTAGTTCAGCAGTTGTCCAGGAGTCAGTCAGCAAAATCCTCTCCTGCCTAGTTCAAAAATATGAGGAGAAAGAGGCGTCAACTGCTAACAGAAACTTGGAGAGGCTAGAGATGGCACACATCAGGCTGGAGGCTGCTCTTGAGACATCAGAAAAGTGGCAGATTACTGATCCATCCTTGTTGCGTTGGCACAAGAAGTTGAAGCTTGCTTCTCAAGAGTGTGATGACACACTGCACAAATGCAAGCATAGAATCCTAGTAGAAGAACAGATGGAACAGGAGGTAAGGAATTCAGCCTTTGCTAAGCGGTTAGCCCATGCTACCAAATCATTTATCCTCTCTGCCTTTGGCTGCAATGACACTGGGTTGTGCAGTTCGGTTGTTCAAAGATTTGAGTGGTTTGCAGATGGTGCTAGCAAGTTCATGAGATTTGTCGTGTTTGGTGGCACACCACGCCCTCAAATGACCTTCAACTCCCTCGTCAAGCACCTTTTTGCAGGCAAGAAACTGCGACATAGAATTTCTCAGGGTCATGGGGGCTCTTTATTTCTACTATGTTTGGTGCCTATCACTACAACAGAGCATGGAATAGAAGCTACCCTTTCAATTATTCATCAAGACAGCAGTGCACCGGAGGATAACTTCGTCCTCACTGCAATTCTGCAAGTTTCAGAAAGTACAGACATAGTTGGGATCCTAATCAAGTGCTTGCAGTTGTTTACCCCTCATTTCAAATCTACAATTGAAATTATTAGGAAGCAACTTACTCAACTACCAATTCAGGACTTGTCATGGGTTCCATATGTTGATTCATGTCAATGCAACCTTCATAGCTTGATTAGCACCCAATGGTTTCGCCCGAACCCATTATGTTGCAAGAAGCAAGATCAGCACAAGCTTTGTCGTAGTAGCAAATTGTACACATTAGGATCACTAGATGTTTCTCTAGAGCCAGTTATTGGAGTGTTTTTGCGGGGCCAAGTCTCATTGTCTGAGTACAATAAACGGTGGACCTCATTGTCGGAATGCAAAAATTCTCCGAAGGTTTCTTCATATCTGAAAGTTGGAATCGGCTTTACACCCCACAGCTCATTATTAGAAGACATGCTACCTGCAGATACAAGCTCTGCATTAGCAGAGGTTGAGGGTGAAGAGCAGCATTTTTTGCATTCGGACATTACCTTAGAACAACTAGAAGAGATCATGCTGCCAAAAGCAATAGACTACTTCCAACAGAATGCTGAAGCAACTGTCTACCAAATGCTTTGGAAGTCTAAACATGGCGATGCATACATTCAGGTTGAGAAGGCAAGCATGGACACACGAAGAACAAGCATGAGAACGTGTAGAAACATTCACGGAGCTAGAAAACGAAAGATGTTGCAACAGCATGATCTGGAGATAGACCGTCAAACAAATGTGACCTTTCAATTCCTCAGCCTGTGGGCTGCACAGGCACCAATCCAGCTGCGAGGCTCGATTGTGGACTGGATTAAGAAAAAACAGGAAAGTCAGTTTGCAGGGCCATATCTACAACTGAAATTCTGAATCATGTAACATGTGTGGATTCAGGAAATGAGGAATACAACATTGGAATGGAATGTCCTGAGGTAACAGAGTAAATATCTGTAGTCACTCCTGTTCATGGCCGATTACAAATTTTCCAATAACATAAAGGTATAGATATTCTCAGAGCTAGAAATTGGGTCAGTTGTTCCAAACACAGAGAGGCATGAGAGCACGGCATACTATGAAGGTTGCAAAGTTACATACCAGTCTGTATTGTTAGCGCTACAATATATTAGGAAGTACTATGTTGATTGCATCAGTCCCATTCGTAGTTTTGTACGGTGGTGCCTGTTCCTCACTAGTCGATCTTATCCTGAGACTTGCATCCCTTTCTGATCATCGAAATGCAAGTATTTGTAAGCTTAGGCGGCTGTAGTCATATTCTGTGTGGATTTTAAGAAGGTCGTTATGTGTACCATGAACTATTTATTACCACGTTAGAGAAAATTGTAATAATACTACTACATCTTTTTTTGTTACTTCAAGTATCATCTGAAAATATCAAGAATATGGGACTGCAGGTTCCCCAAGCATGTTCTTGGTATAAATATGTTGCTTTGATTTCTTTTTTGGTGTCCACATGCTGTTTCGTTGTTAGAAGATGATGTACAGTGTGCTGTTTGACTTATGTTCCATTTTATCACAAGTTCCATAATTTTTAGTGGATTGCCTTGAGTGACTGCCTTTTTTACGGGTGCTGCTGATCGAAAGTAAAATCTACTCAGCCCGGTCCAGCCCTCCGGCCAACAAGCAATTTCGTGGCCAGCATCTCTGCTCACACAGCAGAAAATTATTCCTGCTAATTTTTTATGCAGTATGAATAATTTTCTGATGCAGTATGAGTATATTTGCTTCATCCATTAATTGCTGAGCACCACGGCAGTGTGAGGCGTGTACAGCTGAGTCCCTTGTTCATTTGTGCACAGAAAGCAGAGATGTCCTATAGTTGTGTTTCGATTCGTTGTTTGGTTCCTGTCAATATCAGTATATCACACCACCCTCCCTTTGATTTTTTTTTCTCGCACAAATGCTCACCACTTTATGCCTGCTGGCAATTGCAAAATGATTACGTACCAAAGGCTCACATCTTGCTGTTATGTCAAAAGGGCAATCATTCAGTCAACATTTCTCCCTTTGTGCAGAGACTAACTCCTCTGCACCCTCACTATCAGACCTCCATTATTGTTGACTTATCTATTGCTGGTTCCTTTCAAATTCTTGAACATCACTATCTTCTTTAAGTTGTCATCTTGCCTAACAGCTATACGATGTTACCCTCCAAGATATCTCTATAATCAGGATACCTCTTCAACACTTCCATGTGATCCAATTCAATCAAAGGCAGGTCTCTTGCAGCGAGGAAGCGAAGTATTCGTTGGCGATCCAAAGTCCCTTTGTACAACAAATTCAGTTCAGTGAGTTGAGATTTACCATACATTTATACTGCACAAGCCATGATTTGATTCATTTGTCTCATGCACAGATGCTTTTTTTTCTGACCAGGGAAGGGATGCTACTGAGTTCAGCAGTTGCCCAGTTCAGTACTGATGCTTGAATCCCGATGGCAGATATGGTCAGTTCAGCAGTTGCCCAGGAGACAGTTAACCAAATCATATCTGGTCTGGTTCGCAACTACAAGGGGAAAGCGAATGCAAATGAAAACTTAGAGAGGCTGGAGATGGCGCACATCAAGTTGGAGTCTGCTCTCGAGACATCCAATAAGTGGCTGATCACTGATGCCTCGTTGTTGCGTTGGCGCAAGAAGCTGAAGTGTGCTGCTCAGGAGTGCGATGACACCCTGCACAAATGCAAGAAGAGAATCATAGAAAAAGAACAGATGGACCAGGAGGTGCAGAATTCCTCTTTTCCTAAACAGATAGCACATGCTGCCAAGTCATTAATTTTTTCCACCATTAACCGCAACAATGATGAGTTGAGCAGATCTGAAGTTCGAAGGTTTGAGTGGTTTGCAGATGGCGCTAGTGAGTTTTTGAGATTCATCGAGCTTGGAGGCACACCGCATTGTCACGTACGGTTTAACCCCCTTACAAGGCACCTTTTAACAGGCAAGATACTGCAGAATAAGATCAACAGAGGAAACACTCGCACTTTGTTTCTACTATGGGTGCCCTTTATTGCTAAAGAGCATGGTATAGAGGCTAGCCTGGTTTTTATGCTGAAAGATGGTAATGTTCCAGAAGATAACTTTTTCCTTAGTGTAATACTACCAATTTCAGAAGGTACAGACATAGTTGGGATTGTATTCAAGTGCTTGCAGTTGTTTGCCCATCTTTTCAACAAGTCTAGAGTTGAAAAAATCAGGAATGAACTCATGCAACTACCTATACAAGATTTGTCATGGGTGCCATATGTTCAATCACACCAGAAAGAACATTGGGACACTCTTCTTAGCTTGGGCACCCAATGGTTTCGCCCAAATCCATTATGCTGCAAGCAGCGTGATCTGCATTGTAGTACCATGACAAACATGTCAGGAATTTCAGATGTTTCTCTAGAACCAATTATTGAAGTGAACTTGCAATGTTATGTCCCACCTTCTATGTACAACAAACAGAGGACCACTCTGTCCAAATATAGAATTTCTTTACAGGATCGTCCACATCTGAAAGCTGGACTCCTCTTTATGACACATGGCTCTTCTAGAGATCTGCTGCCATTGAATACAAGATCTGCAGCAATGGTAATCAACGGTGATGAGCAGCTTTGCCTGTATACAGACATTACCTTGCAACAGGTGGAAGAGATCATACTGCCAAAGGCAACAGATTACTTCCACCAGAATGCTGAAGCTTCAGTCTACCAGATACTTTGGAAGTCTAAACATGCCACTGCATATATACAGGTTGAGACTGCAAGCATCAAGAATCAAAGCAGACAGAGAACAGTTCAGGGAGATAGGAAAAGAAAGTTGTCGCAAAGAGGGGAGCAGATGCTGGAGAACCATTCACCTGTGATCCCTCACTTCCTTGACTTATGGGTTGCGCATGCACCAATCTGGATGCAAGGTTCGATCACGAACTGGATTCAGAAAAAAAAGGAGTTGATGCCACCAGCACTAGACCTGAAATTCTAGACCATATTACTTGGACCAATCAAGGAGAGAGAGAGAAAAAAAAAGGATGGAATTGAAGATATCTTGATGGGCAAATTAAATTGGCATTATTATGCATAGCTGAGGGCAAATCTGTGAGTACATCTATTTCTGGAGGTAGGATTTCGATCAGATGTTCTAAGGGTGCGTTTCTTCCAGCTTCTGGCAAACTTTAGGTGCATAGCTTTCCATATATCCGAAAGTTGGGAAGCTCTGAAAGTGGAAAGTCAGAAGCAACTTTTTATGAGCATTCCAGCTTTTCACTTTCAAGAGGCGTTTGGCTTTTGGATATATGGAAAGCTAGCTGTGAAAAGCTCCACAGAAGCTGAAACAAACACAGCCTAAGTACAAGAGCAAGATAAGTTCTACAGTGTGAAGGCTGAAAAGTTACATAGTACTGACAATATATGTTATGTTGTTCTTAGCAAAAAAGAAGTTAGGAAATTATGCAGGTGTAGTACACCACTAAATTTAGGTAGAATCAAACATCGACATGGTGATTTGAATGGCACATTTTTTTTTGGAATTATTACTTTCAACTAATTGTGAATACCGAAGAGCCCAGGGACAAGGTTGCACTCTGCTTCTCAAAGTATCATCCCAAAGAGACAGTAAATGCAAAATAACATATCAGAGAATGTCTTTAGTTTGGAGGTGCAGATCCAAAAGACCAGCTGAAGCTGGCATCCAACATCACCTGTGCAGTTGATTCTACTCCATACTGTATAGTTCATGACCATAACACTAATGGCTTGAGAAGCTCCCAAAACAACTTTGCAAGATGTCCTTGGAGTTGATGTTAAACATTGCCATCATAGTTTGGGAATCTCACATTCCTATGTATCATAGGAAAACATACAGGTGCCAAAATCTTTGAGTTTTAAGGTTACTACGAATAAACAGAGTCAGAGGAGTAGCATTCCGATTTAATTTACCTAAGTGGTTATGCCTAATGTTTTGCATATGAGAATCAAACAAATTGTGACCCATGCAGTTCCTCTAAAACATGTGTAGATTGTTATGGTATCAACCATTTTCTTTCATTCAGGTAATATAAATGCTTTAGACCACAACACAGTACAAAATCAACCACAAGCTGTTGTTACCAAGACATGGTGCTTGGGTTTCATAGACCATAAACAGAGTGCACTCCCATTGTCATAGCCGAACAACAAACCATAGGATGCTTAGTATGAACTTATTTGGCCATGACATTTCCCTTGCCTCATTAAGTATAAATGGATCACCCTTCACTGCGAAGCCCAAACCAGCAACACCAGACCCCATCTAACACCACCACTTGAGTCTCCATTCTTCATGCATGCTTGGCAGACTCTCTACCAGAAATATGTCAAGAATGCCTGAATGTTAGGATAGTTTGAATCAATCGAGTTAAATCAAATAAGGACAGCTGATGGCACATTTACCTTGCGGGTTCAGCCAAAGTTTTGATTGTAGCCAGTATTTCTTCTAGCTCCTTTTCTCCATACCTTTTTGTATTTTTGCTCTCTTCAAAGAATAACCTTCCAAGTTCCTTCTGCACGTGGTACTCCAGTTTCCGAGAAGCAACGATCATAGTTCCAAGGCGTTGTCCAAGCTAAGGTCAAAGAAACACAGCCAAGATGGCACTGAATAAGTAAAAGAACTAATTGTTCAAGGATTGATGATATAAGTACATCACTACATGTATCGGAGAGTCATTAGAAATCATATCCCCATTAGAGGGTTAACATTCTCACATCACTCGTGAGGTCAGGTTTCAGACACAGTGGATGCTAGTAAAAACACATTGCTGCAATAGCATAACAGCCCGTACTAGCTTGGACGTTCCTAGCATAACATTGTTAAATTTGACTAGTATGATGAAGATATAGCCCAAGCCCACAGCGGACTAAATTGGAGGAAAAACTGATGGAAATTCCACAAAGCCGCAGAAGTGGGCGATCACACTGGTGGACGAAGGCTCCTCTAATCATGGTCTGCGGCTAAGGACCACTAATTGCAACAAAACCACCTTCCTGACAAGTTCTTGCAGCAGAATCAGGCAATGTGCTAGTTCTTTGTGCAGCTATAAATCAACCAATTTGGCATTTTGGCATGGACTTGCTACGTCTGCAGGAAATGGAAAACTGAAGCCTTGCTACGACAGTGGCCCTTGTTTCTCGGGCAATTCAATGGTGAAGCAATTTGACAGAGGGACCGACCGACCGACCGATCGATGGATGCAAAGGAGTAATCCGGGGACGGCGAGCTCACCGTTCGGGAGTGGTAGGCGAGAGGTCTCGGCCCCGCCGGCGGCGACACGCGGGGCCCCGGAGCCCGCGGGAGAGCGGGGAGGCCGACCCTCCTGGACACGTAGCGCAGCGCCATGGCAGCCACCGGGCGGATCTTGGGGAGGATGCCGCAGGGGAGGAGACGATCTCGCGACGGCGACCGGCGGTTAGGGTTTGGTTGGCTGGTAGGAGGATCCGCTGTGGCGGCCGCGTCCAGCTTCGTTCGCGTGGGGCGGAGGAACATCCGTGGGCTGGGCTGTCCGGCTTAATGGGCTCACGTGACACATCCACCGAGGGCTTAGTAGTAGAAATTTGGCTGGGCCGTCTCAACCACTACAAACGTAAGTGGATCTCAGAATTCCGAATGGGTAGTATTTTTATTTTTATATATTATATTACGATTTTGCAAATTATATAATCTCCACAAAATTTTGCAAAACCAACTCTATACCGTCAAATGAAATAATCTTCACAAAATATTGCAAAACTAACCTACACCGCTAAATGAAATGGAAGCAGGTATTGTACCACCTCCAACTGCCATTTCATATGGCGGTAGAAGTCTACCGTCGTATTAAACGACGGTAACTCTCTTCACGTTTCAAAAAAAATCATAATTACTTCATATAAACTTGGATCAAGGAAAACTTTATGCGAAAGTTGTAGATCTCTCGACGAGGTCTACAACTTTGCAGTTCAATTTTTTTTCATTTTGTGTGATCTTTGTGCTGATCACGATTTCAGTTTGTTTCACAGGGCGCCCGACAAGTGGTTGTAATGACGTGTGTTTCTTCATCCCGTACAGCAGCTCGCGGACAGTTTGTATTCCGTTCCGTTCCGACCGTTTTTCTACATTATGACTTTGTTCCCGCTTTTACCGAATTATGAAAAGTTGTCAGATTTAATTAATTTTAATGTCATTCTTCATTATTTTGTAGTAGTTTACTTTCATAAATGTAGAAAAATCCCGTTCCGTTCCGACCGTTTTTCTACATTTACGATTTCGTGTTCGACCTTTTTCGACCGTTTTCATCCCTCTTGCCGAATTCCTGGTCAAGTTGTCATTTGCTTTTGTCGTCCAGTCCTTGTCAAATAACACACCACACCCTCCTTGATATTTCGCGCAAATGTTCACCACTTTAATTATGCCCAAAGGCAATTATTACTATACAAACAAACAAACAAACAAACGTATGTATGCATGTATGTATAGTAGTTGCCGAGCTGGAGACACTCATATGTTGCTGTTATTAAGTCAAGATGTTTGAATTTTAAGTAAGGCAACTAACATTTAATCAAAGAGCAATCACACTAATCAACATTTTTCCTTTTTTTTCTCGAATACACGCACAACATATCATTGTATTAAGACGAAGAAGAAATTGGTGCAGTGTTCGGTTACAACCCAAATGGAACAGACTCCAGATGGACACAGGCTGACAAACTAGCTGAACACAACCCGGACCATAAACTCCAACATGAACTACTCATATCTCACACAACATAAACAACGAGCTCTAGTCGTAGCTCTCAGCCGACGCTCCATCCCTCAGGGGGAGAGATCTTGGTCTTGTTCTTCAACATCGGGAATATCAACATTTTTCCTTGTACGAATGATCAAACTCAGCTTCTATTGTTGACCAGCCTAGTTCTCTTTCCTCTCGGTATTGGCATTGGGCATCACATTACCCCAAGAATACCAGCACCCACAATAACTCTCTTCATCACTTCCATGAAATTCAGACACTTGGTAAGAAAAACTTTTCTAGATATCCAAATTAAATGTTCATATGTGCAACATATTTATTTGATTCAATTTTTATACTGCACTGACCAATATTTCATTCATATAGTGAATCTCTCATGTTCATCTGTGCTTTTTCTGACTAGGGAAGGGCTACATATACTTACTGAATTCTTGATGAGTGAGATGGTTCTTCTGTTGCAACAATGTTCCACACACTTTCACACACATTCTTCTTGATGTGCATTTTGTCAATTGAATGATGCACATCCAACAACTCTCAATACTCTAGCTCCCATAGTATTGATTTCTTGTTCCACATTCCCTACCCATCTTCTTCTTCACCATCTGATTTCTTTCTTTTACCAAGGATTTTTTTTGTCAATTTGTAACTCCTCAATAATTTTGATGTCTTTGACTTGCAAGTGGACCATCTCTCCAAACACATGCAGAGGCATCGTTCGGTTCTCCTTTTCCCCATCAAACTGACAATCCATGTCCCGATAATGATGTTTCTTGGGGAATAAACGACAGCGCCCCATAAATGCGAATTTCTTTGAGTTTCTCAGCCACAATGAACATGTCGCATCTAAGCAGTGTGTGCAAGCTGCACCTTTCCTTTTAGTCTGCCCAAATAGGTTGTGTTGAGCTGGGTTGTCGTCGAAGGTGGTGACCAACATGGCATGCAATATAAAGTTCTTGCGCTCGACCTCATCCCATACCTCCTCCACACCAGGCTTCCAAAGTATCTTCAAGTCATCAATCAATGGTATCAAGTAAACAACAATATGGTTGTCAGGTTGCTTTGGCCCATATACCAGTATTGTCAGCACCATGTATCTCCGTTTCTTGCATAGCCAGGGTGGAAGGTTCAACACGGACAACATGACAGGCCAGGTTCTATGTGTTGAACTCTGGTTACTGAATGGGTTCATGCCATCTATGCTCCTAGCAAACCGAAGGTTCTTGCAATCATTGGTAAACCACTTAAATTGGGAATCAATGTCACCCCATTATGCTACATTTGCGGGGTGCCTAAGCTTGCCATCGTCCAACATCTTTCAGCCTTCCTTATGCCAATGCAAGAGTTAGGCCTCCTTTTTGTGGAAACCATGCGTTTCAAGCGAGGAATGATGTAAAAATATCATGTCACCTTCACATGACCCCCTCTGTTAAACCTTCTTGCCTCTGATCTTCACGGCCTCGTTCCTGTCATCAGCATTATCTCCACCATCCTTTTCCTCTTGTATCAATTGTACCCACACTTGGGGCACTTATCAAGGTACGCATAATCTCCACGAAACAATACACAACTGTTCTTACATGCATGATTTTCTTTCAACCTCTATTCCCAAAGGACATATTATCTTGCCTCATAGACAGACTCGGCCATTTTTTTTCCCTCAGGTAGTATGTCCTTACGGAGATTGTAACACCCTAATTTTTCATATTTTGCATTCTAATAAAATTTGTTGGAAACTAGTCATGAGCGTAAGGACCATAGGGTGGTATTTAATTTTTCTTAGGCATTTACTCTTTTCATTCAAAATAATTTAATGAATCATAGGAGTTCATTGTTGCATACATGCTAGTGTATTGTTTTGATTTTTGAATTCAAATTTGTAATTAAATTCATGTGTTTGATCTCTTTTGGAAAATAGCAAAAACCCTTTTCTTTCCTCCCTTTTCTTCCCTCCCTTTTCTTCCCTTTCTCTTTGGCCCGACGTCGCTCTCCAGCCCAGCTCGCAGCAACAGCAGCTGCAAAGCCCAATGCACCTCAGCAGCCTAGTAGCCGGCTAAGCTTGGCCCGTGTGTGCTTCCCTCCTCTCTTCATCCGCTGACGGGTGGGACCCGATGGTCATCCCCGACCTCCGGTCGGACCCAAAGCCGCACCCGAGTGCGACCCGGCCTTGATCGCATGTCCCGCACCATCCCAGCCTCGGGACCGCACACCAAGGTCGCTTCCATCCCCTATAAAACCCCCCGCCGCCACCTCCTCTACCTCTTTTCGCCCAAAACCTAGCTCGAGCTCCGCAGCGCCGCCACCACAAACCCTAGCCGCGCTGCCGCGGTGGCTCCGCACCACCATCACCTATCAATTGACGTGAAGCAGGACCAGAGCACCACCAAGAGGTGAGAAGGCCGCCAGTTCCACTTGTTTGCATCCTCGTGCCTTGTTTCACTTGAGCGAGCTCACCGGAGTTTGTGCTTCGCTGCTGCCCGCCTCATCGAGCCGCGCGTCACCGTCGTCACCTGAGAACCCGTTCTTGTGTTCTAGAATGGTTTCCCACGTCGCAAGCTCTGTCCTGATGCAAACCGCACCACCAATCAAGGCCCCTAGCTCAAGATCGAGCTAGCTCGCCAAAGTTACCCGCGCGCTGCCGCTCGTCGGCATGTCCGCCACCGTTCGTAGTGCCGCCGCTGTCCATAGCCGTTGGATCGAGATCCAACGAGCCAGATCGATTCGACCGGAGTCAATACCGGTCAACAGTGCATGTTTTGCTTAAGAGCCCCTGTGTTTACTAGTTTTTGCACCTGAGGTCCCTTGCAATTCAAAAGTAATAGGTTTTAGTCCAGTTTCTCGTTGTTAGACCCCTAGAAGTCTAGTTTCCCCACAGATAAGCCCCTAGGTCTTGTTTAGTTCATATCTTCACCGTTATAGATCCGTTTCTAATGTTCTTTATATCCACACGATTGTCTCGAAGTGAAGTTTAGTTTTATGCCTCTATTTTATTTTATTGATATTGTTTGGTAAATGTTTTCTTATTTTCATTCTTTGTGTGCTTGTATGTACTTTGTGTGATGTGTAGAGAATGTGTCGTTTGAAGAATTCGACGAACAACTGATTGAAGACTCTGAGCAGCAGTGGGATTGTGAGGAAGGCAAGTGTCCTTGTCAGAGCCATGTGTGGTTCGAGGACCGGTGGATGGTCGCTTCCTGGTGTGATGAGTGATTGACAACGTGGTGTGGACTGATTCTTGGCTAAGTATTGCAGGTGCAGGTTGCGGCTTGACTGGTGTTAGTGCAGGTGAAGAACAAGCGCGAAAGGTCATTGCCGGTGAGGCCTCCAGGTGTGGAGAAGACAAGTAGGCTTGGTTCGAGGGACCCAGTGGCCAGCGGGGTCAAGTGCGGGCCACATGGTGGCAAGAACGGCGAGATGAAGTCATGGACGGTTTCTTGGTAGAGACTCAAAACCAAGGTCGAGCCGGGACTACGTGGGAGCCGAGTCATGAGTGGTGATTGGCGGAGGCTACACCGAGTTCGTGGGGTTTCGGTGGTTCACCAGAAAACCACTGGGTTCCTTGGTTGATCCACAAAGCCAAGACCGAAGAACCGAAGACGGAGGTGCAGCAGCATCGGACCGGTCTGACCGGTGGGTCTGACCGGTGTGCGACGACGCAGTCCGGAATCTTCGAAGCGGAGGACACGCGTTGGGATCGCAAGGCTTGCGTCGAGGCTAAGCAAGTTTGCGGTCGCTGGGCATCCGTCCGATGGTGCGAAGACAAAGACTTCCAAATCCGCCCTTGAGGGGCATGTATCCCTAGTTAGCTAGTAAGGGTATTTTAGTCCTTTGGTTGCCTCCATATAACCCAAGTGGTGAGAGGATGGCAGCCATCTCTTGGAACCCTAGCTCATTTTGTTTTGCTAATTTCCCCTTCCATTTTCCTTTGGAATTTCTAGGACTAGCTTGAGGGCTTCATGGTGAGATCTTGTGAGAGGGAAGGATGATCGGGCGGCAAGCTAGACCTTGTATGAACCTCTTTGGTATGTATAGATGATTCGACGTGGTTCCTCAAGGCTTGGATGTGTCTTTCCCGTTTCTCCTTTTTGGTGATTTTCGGAGCCTTTTCTTGGAGAATTTCTTGTGACGGTTTTGAGACCTTTCTCTTTGAGATTTGGTGGGGGATGTATGCATGAACCCTTCGTGGTTCTTTTCCCTTTTATTCCCCTCCCAAATCCGTGAGTAAAGGGGCTAAATTTTGGGGTTTTCGTTGTCCTAGGGTTCGTGGTGTTCTTGGCGGAAATTCTTCGATTCCTCTTGATTCAACTATTTTTGGTGGACCAAATCTTGGCTATGGAGTGCCCATGAGGTGTTCCTACTATCCCCAAAGTCTTGTGCGAATCCGTGGAGCGAATTGGGAGATCGGGAGTTGGATTTGGGGGAGTTGGCCCGCGGGCGCTGTTCATCCCGAGCTGCCCAGGCGCGACCTGTCTGACCGGTGCTCTTGACCGGTCTGACCGGTGCGAGCCCCTTGTGTGATTTGTCTCGGGGAACTGCTGTGTGCGTGTGGTTTTGGCCCGTGGCGCTGCTGGTCTGTTCTTAGCTTGTTCGGAGCTGTTTTGCTAGGCTTTGTGAAGAGTTTTCCTTCCTTGTTGGTTGTGTTTTGGAGGTGGTTTTTGTTCCAGGGCCTAGAGGAGTCACTGAGGCTTCCTAGAATGTTTGCTGTGCGGTTGCTGTAGCCACCAGCCTGACCGACGCTGTCCACCGGTCTGACCGGTGTCACCGGTCTGACCAGCGCAGGCCATCGGTCTGACCGGTGCAGCACAGGCAGCAAGCCGTGTAGGTTTCCGCTGTGCGTGTTGGTGTGTTTTGGCTCGGATGTGGAAGAACTACCAGATGTGGCAGAGGCGGATGGCGGCATTCCTCCGCGGAAAGGGTCAGATCCTTTGGGACGTTACGGTGAACATAGCTTATGTTCATCCGATTCTCTTCCTTGCTCCAGGATCGAGGGACATGTTCGACGCCAACAACAAGGCGGTCGACTACTTGTTTCGTGCTCTGTGTCAGTCCGAATTCGATCAGGTTCAGACAGAGGACTTAGCTTATGGGATTTGGTTGGAGCTGAAGAATGCTCATGCTGGAAATGCGGAAGTTCAGGCACGGTTGTATGCGACCTACCGGAGAGGGTATGAGAACTTCACTCATCTCCCCGATGAGTCGATTGATGCCTTGTTCCAGTGGTTCACGGTAGTTGTGAACAACATGAGGGCTAATGTGGACATCCTCCCGTACGATGACTATGATAGAGCTGTGAAGCTCTTGCACACGCTGGATCGTACCGTATGGGATGGAAAGGTCGAGGCCATTCTTGAGTCGAAAAAGTATACCACACTGACGGTGAACGAGCTGTTCTCTAAGCTCAAGTCAGCTGAGGTTGATCGTGGTTTAACAGCCCGTCTTGAGAGCCCAACTGACTCCCATAGTCTTGCTCTCGTCGGTGGCAAAGGTGCTAAGTCTAACGCTAACACATCCTCCAGGATGTACTCTCTGTCTTCTTTGATGTCTATGCCAGACAAGGAGTTCAACGTGCTTGGAGAGGACGAGCTGGCGTTGCTGACCAGGCGATTCGAGAGGCTGCACGAGAACCGGGTGAACATGAGGAGGACAGCACGGACGTGCTTCCAGTGCGGCAAGCCAGGACACTTCGTCGCCGACTGTCCGGAGAAGATCGAGAACAAGGACGGCCACAAGGACGGCTACAAGCACCGGTCGAGCAAGGACGGCAAGTACCGATCGAGGCGCGATCACAAACACAAGAACAAGCATAAGGACAAGCGACAGTCGAGGAAGAAGGACGGTCGCGGTAGGAAGGCCCGAGCTATGGTCGAAGCGAGCGACATCGACTCCAGCTCCGCCTACTCTTCCTCGAGCTCGAGTAGCAGTGAAGACGAAGGCGATCGGCGCAAGAACAAGAGGTCATCCAAGAACCTGAGCGGGCTGAGCTACTATGCGAGAGATGGCTTTTGCGGCATGGCTCGTAGCTCCGGCAGCAAGAAGAGTCACCAGAGCGACTCGGACTCCGACTCCGAGGATGAGGTACGTGACGAGCTTCCCTTCTTGCGTGAGGAGAATGAGCGTCTTGGCAAGTTGCTAGATAACCGTGATGACATGCTTAGAGAGGCCAAGAAGATGAGGAAAGAGCTTAGGGCCTCACTAGAAGATGCTAGGAACCGAGTAGCTGAGTTAGAAACCCAGAACCTTGATGCTAAGCTTGAGATTGATTCGCTTAAGGCTTCACCTGTGGTTTCTGATGAGATTGATTATTGTGATTGCTCTGTGTACCTAGCTGATCTTACTGCTCTTAAGGATAAGCATGCCTCTACTTGTGATAAACTAGATGTGCTTAGGGTTGAAGTGGCTGAGCTTAAGTCTAGACCTGCTTTGCTAGGTGCTTGTACTTCTTGCCCTGTTTTGCTTGGAAAGATTGATGAGATGCATGCTTACACTATTTCTCTTGAGGCCAAGTTGAAAGAACCTGTTCCAACTTCTTGCTCTACTTGTGAATTACATGCTTTGAAAAATCTAGAACTTGCGCATTATGTGGATCGCTTGCAGGATGAGAATGATGAGTTGAGAAAAATGATGGGTTGGTTGTCGGGGCATGAACCTCAGCTTAGGATGATGATAGAGGCATACAAGCACTATGATGGGCAAGCGCTTGGTTCGGAGAAAGTTGGAGAGTGTAGAGGTGAGGGAGGAGAGAAGATTGGTGATATCCTAGCTCCACCAAAAACCTTCCACAAAAATGCCTATGCTCCTAAGCCCAACCCACTGAAAAACAAACTTGACACAACCCCAGATCCTCCCATATTCCCTCACTCCACAAATGATTTCCAAAAACCTATCAAATTCAAGAGTGACTTGGGAAATGCATTTGTTGGGAAAGAGAAGAAGGATGAGAAGCCGAGTGGGGAGAAACCAAGTGAGCAGCCCCATCCCAAGCCTAAACCTAAGCCCGTGCGGTTTCATTGTGACTATTGTGGGAGAGATGGTCACAAGGGCGAGTTTTGCTTCAAGAGGAAGCGTGAGGAGAGAATGGCAAAGGAGTGGGCTAACAAGGACAAGTACCACCCTTCCAATGGTGTACTTGAGCCTCGTATGCAGATGCCCAGGGCCAAGGTGATAGTGAGGACAGTTCCGGCTTGGGGAGATCAGAAGGTGGCAGGTGGTGCTACTAGCCGAGCACCACCGGTCAGACCGGTGTACTCCACCGGTCAGACCGGTGCAGGTCGGGGCAGACAGCGGTCTGATTTTCGTGCTCGTGAGGATGCTCGGTTTGGTTCTAGTGGTCGTGGTTCTGGTGGTTGGTATGGAGAGTATGCAGGTGGTCAGTTTGCTAGACGTTCTCCACCTTGTGCTCAATACGAGGGTGGGAGGAGTCGTAGCTTTGAGATGGAGAGGAGGAACGGTCCACAGTCTTCCTTTCGTGGCTTTCGTCCTCCTCCAGCTAGAGAGGGTTGGTTCCCTCGTGGTGGTTACCGTGGTGGTGTTCATGGTGGTAGCTTTGATAGGCGTGATGATTTGGTTTGTGCTAACCCCACTTTGGAGCAAATGGCTCGGCACTGGTTTTACTCTTTTGGTACTAACCCCAGTGCTGAGTCGTTTGTTCACTCACATGCTTGTTTTTGAATTTCAGGTGGGAGACTTGAGAAACGTTTGGTTGATTGACTCCGGTAGCTCGAGGCATATGGCCGGAGACAAGGGGTGGTTCTCAAGTCTCGTCCCGGTGGTGTCCAGGACATACATCACCTTTGGGGACAATGGGTGAGGGCGTGTGCTTTCAGAAGGTGAGATCAAGGTAAGTGACAAGGTCACTCTCAGGCGTGTTGCTCTTGTTCAATCGCTAGGGTTCAATTTGCTTTCTGTGTCTCAGTTGTTGGATGAGGGCTTTGAGGTGTTGTTTCGGTCTGGTGATTCTCGAATTTTAGATTCTCGAGGGGACCTAGTTTGCATGGTCGTTCCCGAGGGTCAAGTGTTCCGAGCTGATTTCTCTCAGTCTTCTGGTGTGGAGCGTTGCTTTTTGGCTGGTTCTTCGAGTGAGTTGTGGAAGTGGCATAGGAAGTTGGGTCACTTGAGCTTTGACCTTTTGTCTCGCTTGAGTAAACTCAATTTGGTCCGAGGATTGCCACGGTTGAGGTTTGAGAAAGAGTTGGTTTGTGCACCGTGTAGGCATGCCAAGATGGTAGCCTCTTCTCACCCGCCTCTCACCGATGTGATGACTGAGCGTCCATGCGAGCTGCTCCATATGGACCTTGTCGGCCCAGCTCGTGTGCGATCTACGGGTGGGAAGTGGTATGTCCTTGTTGTGGTGGACGACTACTCTCGATATGCGTGGGTTTTCTTTCTTGAAGAGAAAGGGGAGACGTTTGGTTTTGTTCGAGATCTTGTCTTGAGGTTAAGGAACGAGAGGCACGGAGATGCCATACGAGCGATCCACAGTGACAATGGCTCGGAATTCAAAAACTCTCGCTTCGAAACCTTTTGCCATGACTTGGGTCTTGAACATCAGTTTTCGAGTCCATATACACCTCCCCAGAATGGTGTGGTGGAAAGGAAAAATAGAACCTTGTGTGAGATGGCTCGGACGATGCTCGACGAGCATAGGACTCCGAGAAGGTTCTGGGCTGAGGCGGTCAATACCGCGTGCTATGTGTCGAACAGGATCTACCTCAGAGTTCACAAGAAGAAAACCTGTTACGAGTTGATGCACGGTCACACACCCAAGGTGAGTCACTTCCATGTCTTTGGCTGTAAATGCTTCATTCTGAAGAAAGGGAAGAAGTTGGACAAGTTCGAGGCTAGGTCTGTCGATGGCATTTTCTTTGGTTACGCATCTCGTTCTAGAGCATTTCGTGTGCTCAATCTTGAAACTAACCAAATCGTGGAGACTTGCGAGGTAACCTTCGACGAGACACAACCACGTAGTCAGCTTGTTTTTGAGTGTGCAGGTGACGACGAACTTGGCGAGGAGATTTTCTAGGAGGAGGAGCATGAACATGGAGATGATGAAGATGGCGGTGTGGTGCCCGCGGCTGAACATGTACCTACTACTTCGACGACGATCGAGAACGGGCCCTCTCCCACACTGACAACGACAAACCCAGATCAAGGCGAAGCTGCTGTTGAGGGGGAGGTAGCATCAAGGCGAGAACCTCCCCGGCGAGTGCAAGTGGATCACCCAGCTTCGAGGATCATCGGCGACATGAATGAACGTACTACACGATCGAGGGTTCGGAACAATTCTCATTTCGCTCATGCTGCTTTTGTTGCCACCTTTGAGCCCAAAGACATTGGACATGTGCTATCTGATCATAATTGGGTGAATTCGATGCATGAGGAGTTGGAGAATTTTGAGAGGAACCAAGTTTGGGAATTGGTTGACCCTCCCCCAAGGTGTAAGCCGATTGGGACAAAATGGGTGTGGAAGAACAAAGAGGGAGAGAAAGGAGAAGTGGTGAGAAACAAGTCGAGGTTGGTGGCGCAAGGGTATAGTCAGAAAGAGGGGATCGACTACGAGGAGACCTTTGCTCCCGTAGCTCGTTTGGAGGCGACTAGGATCCTTCTAGCCTTTTCCGTGGCTAAAGGGTTCAAGTTGCACCAAATGGACGTGAAGAGTGCTTTCCTGAACGGTGTGTTGGAGGAAGAAGTGTATGTGAGGCAACCACCGGGGTTTGAGAGTGAGAAGTACCCCCACCGGGTGTACGAGTTGAGGAAGGCGCTGTATGGGTTGAAGCAGGCGCCTAGAGCTTTGGTATGGTAGATTGAGGGGGTTCCTGTTTGAGAGAGGGTTTGAGATGGGGAAGGTCGATCAGACCTTGTTTCTCCTCAGGCAGGGCAAAGATATCCTGATTGTGCAGGTGTACGTGGATGATATTGTCTTTGGTGGCTCGTCTAACTCTCTGGTTGCAAGGTTTGCAGAAGACATGAGCAGGGAATTTGAGATGAGCATGATGGGTGAGTTGCAGTTCTTCCTCAGGCTCCAGATCAAGCAATCAAAGGAAGGAACATTCGTGCACCAAGCTAAGTACACCAAGGACATTGTGAGGAAGTTCAAGATGGAGGACTCCAAGGCCATGGCGACACCTATGAGTACGACTATAGCTCTTGATGCGGACGAGGAAGGTGAACATGTGGAGCAGAAGGAGTACCGGAGCATGATCGGGTCACTCCTGTACTTGACGGCGACGAGGCCGGACATCCAATTCTCGGTATGTCTGTGCGCTCGTTTTTAAGCGTCTCCGAGGACTTCGCATCGGCAAGCAGTCAAGCGCATTTTCAGGTATTTGCATCATACTCCCGACTTCGACCTTTGGTACTCCGCGTCCTCTTCTTTGGCTCTTCATGGCTTTTCAGATGCGGATTTTGTCGGATATTGGTTGGATAGGAAGTCCACTTCTGAGACTTGCCAGTTTTTGGGTTCCTCTTTGGTGTCTTGATCTTCCCGCAAACAGTCGAGTGTTGCTCAATCCACTACTGAGGCAGAGTATGTGGCCGCAGCTAGTTGTTGCTCTCAGCTCCTTTGGATCACATACACCATGAGCGACTTTGGTGATGAGTATACCCATGTCCCACTTCAGTGTGATAGCACCAGTGCCATAAGCGTTGCAAAGAACCCAGTGCTTCATTTCAAAACCAAGCACATAGAAGTGAGGTACCATTTCCTGAGAGACAACGTAGAGAAAGGGAAGATAGCCTTGATCCATGTACCCGCACATGACCAGCTAGCCGATATTTTTACCAAACCCCTAGATCAAGCAACTTTCACTCGTTTGCGGGGGGAGCTTGGTGTTTGTTTGATTTCTTGAGTTGGTGTGTGGGAGCTCCTTTGTAGCATATGTATAGCTTTCCTTTGTGCATTTTTTGCATTTGGCATGGCATATGTATCATGATGTATAGGCATTTTTGTATCTTAGGTTGCATGCATTTTGTATCATATGCATTGTGTAGGAAAAGCTTCTCCTATATACATTGTTCACCATGGTATGATATGTATGTCTTTGTGAGCTAGTTCGGTAAGCTATGGTTAGTTTGGCTTAGCTCTTGATGATCTTGATTTATATCCATGGTTGATGGCTATGTTTTTGAAAAATATCACATGTATGCTCTCTTGTGAGTAAATGCCTTTATATGATCTTGACATGTTTTAGTGGCTTGGCTATGCTTAATTTTTGGTTGGATAGCTTATTTTGATCATATGGGGCCAAAGGCTCATTTGCCGTCATGAATGTTTAGCCCCCATGCTTCATCTTGTGGAGGGGCATAAGTTCCTTTTTGTCGCAAAGACATTTCATGTACCAATTTCAAATCTGAAAATGAAATGTAAATTGCTTGGAAAATGTGCTCCCATGTCATATGTGCTTTATTTTACTTGCTTTTGGGTGCTAAACGCCTAAACTGTTGCATGATGCCTACCAATGAGAAGTCTCATATATAGAAGTAGGCACATGGCTCGGTGGCTTTGACATGACATGAGGTGCTTGTGGGTGTTTATGATGGTCTTATGATTAGAATGTTTGTCCTAGCATGAAGTTTGTGTGGCTTTGCCATTTTGACATGTTTTGCTCATGTTTAGGACTTTGCTCATGAGAGGGTGAATTTTCGCAAAATTGCTCAAATCTATCTTAGCTTCGCCCAATGGTTGTGAAACTTGGTGATCTTGTAGTTGATGTCATTACGAAGCTATAGAGTATCTAACTTGCTCATTTGGACATGTGTAGCATCGTATGTTGAATTTTGTCTATTTGAGAAGCTCTAGGTTGCATTTTTTTGCATTTTTGGCTTGATTCATGCATTGTCAACAAGGGGGAGAAGTTTGAGCATGTTTTGGCCTATTGAATGCATCTAGAAGGTTTCCAGGTGGTTTTGAGCCATTTCTGGGCTCTGTTGTGCACCGGTCTGACCAGTCAGTTGTGCTGGCCCTATTCACATGTTAGGCACCGGTCTGACCAGTCAGAGCTGAGCTGATGTAGCTGCTCTGTTTTGTGATGTGGCTTGCATGCTTTCGTCCAGGGGAAGTTGCATTGGTTCAGGGGGAGTTTGCATGTGTGCAGGGGGAGCTCTTTGTGGTTTTCGAGATTTGGTTTGGTGGTTTGTGCTCTTTGCTTGAGCATGGTTTTGTCTCGGATGTGTCGAGCCGTTGCCCTTGCCTAAGGGGTCCGAGACTTGTCTTCTTCAAGTGATCTTGCTCTTTGACTTTTCTTCGGCTTTCGATCGCTTGTTCGAGTTTCCTTTAGTCGTTTCTTTTCTTTTCCTTTTCTCTTTGGTTACCAAATGTGTGTGTTGTCAATGCACTCATCAAGGAGGAGATTGAGAGCCATGTGTGGTTCGAGGACCGGTGGATGGTCGCTTCCTGGTGTGATGAGTGATTGACAACGTGGTATGGACTGATTCTTGGCTAAGTATTGCAGGTGCAGGTTGCGGCTTGACTGGTGTTGGTGCAGGTGAAGAACAAGCGCGAAAGGTCGTTGCCGGTGAGGCCTCCAGGTGTGGAGAAGACGAGTAGGCTTGGTTCGAGGGACCCGGTGGCCAGCGGGGTCAAGTGCGGGGCGCAAGGTGGCAAGAACGGCGAGATGAAGTCATGGACGGTTTCTTGGTTGAGCTTCAAAACCAAGGTCGAGCCGGGACTACGTGGGAGCCGAGTCATGAGTGGTGATTAGCGGAGGCTACACCGAGTTCGCGGGGTTTCCGGTGGTTCACCAGAAAATCACAGGGTTCCTTGGTTGATCCACAAAGCCAAGACCGAAGAACTGAAGATGGAGGTGCAGCAGCATCGGATCGGTCTGACCGGTGGGTACCGGTCTGACCGGTGTGTGACGACACAGTCCGGAATCTTCAAAGCGGAGGACACACGTCGGGATCGCAAGGCTTACGTCGAGGCTAAGCAAGTTTGCGGTCACTGGGCATCCGTCTGATGGTGCGAAGACAAAGACTTCCAAATCCGCCCTTGAGGGGCATGTATCCCTAGTTAGCTAGTAAGGGTATTTTATTCTCTCGGTTGCCTCCATATAACCCAAGTGGTGAGAGGATGGCAGCCATCTCTTGGAACCCTAGCTCATTTTGTTTTGCTATTTTCCCCTTCCATTTTCCTTTGGAATTTCTAGGACTAGCTTGAGAGCTTCATGGTGAGATCTTGTGAGAGGGAAGGATGATCGGACGGCAAGCTAGACCATGTATGAACCTCTTTGGTATGTATAGATGATTCGGCGTGGTTCCTCAAGGCTTGGATGTGTCTTTCCCGTTTCTCCTTTTTGGTGATTTTCGAAGCCTTTTCTTGGAGAATTTCTTGTGGCGGTTTTGAGACCTTTCTCTTTGGGATTTGGTGGGGGATGTATGCATGAACCCTTCGTGGTTCTTTTCCCTTTGATTCCCCTCCCAAATCCGTGAGTAAAGGGGCTCAATTTTGGGGTTTTCGTTGTCCTAGGGTTCGTGGTGTTCTTGGCGGAAATCCTTCCATTCCTCTTGATTCGACGAGTTTTGGTCTACCAAATCTTGGCTATGGAGTGCCCATGAGGTGTTCCTACTATCCCCAAAGTCTTGTGCGAATCCGTGGAGCGAATCGGGAGATCGGGAGTTGGATTTGGTGGAGTTGACCCGCGGGCGCTGTTCATCCCGAGCTGCCCAGGCGCGACCCGTCTGACTGGTGCTCTAGACCTGTCTGACCGGTGCGAGCCCCTTGTGGGATTTGTCTCGGGGAACTGCTGTGTGCGTGTGGTTTTGGCCTGTGGCGCTGCTGGTCTGTTCTTAGCTTGTTCGGAGCTATTTTGCTAGGCTTTGTGAAGAGTTTTCCTTCCTTGCTGGTTGTGTTTTGGAGGTGGTTTTTGTTCCAGGGCCTAGAGGAGTCACTGAGGCTTCCTGGAACGTTTGCTGTGCGGTTGCTGTAGCCACCGGCCTGATCGGCGCTGTCCACCGGTCTGACCGGTGTCACCGGTCCGACCGGCGCAAGCCATCGGTCTGACCGGTGCAGCACAGGCAGCAAGCCATGCAGGTTTCCGCTGTGCGTGTTGGTGTGTTTTGGCTCGGAAGGCTGTGTGTTGGTTCCTAGGACCAGTAGCACTCCAGTGGCTACGTGGTCTTGACCAACTTGGGTAGTTGAGTCGGAGACGTGCTTGGTTGCTGTGTTCGTCTTGTTGGAGTGTCCATCTCCTTCGAGAAGAATTTTTATCGGCTCCCATTCACTCCCCCCCTCTCTGGTCGCCAGTTTCGGTCCTTCACCTTGATCATTCCCGTTTACACCTATATAACATGCATTTAATCACTTTATTCATTTATTTATTGCTTCGCATTAATATGATGGGTTCCTATTAAAGGATGATGCCTAGTTTTTATTTGACCACTACCTTGTAACTGGGTTATTTAATTAATCTTGATGGTAGATGATGCTTAGTATGCTCAAATGGGTTGGTAATGACAACATGGTTACTTTTACTCTGTGTTCCTATATGATGATTTAATAGCAAGACCATATGTATTAATTGGAACATGGAGCGACTACCTCAGAAAATAGTGCAACCACAAGACATATGGCTCTGTCTTGGCTAATTAATTAGAGGACTCTAGTGTTGGACTAGTGATAAGGGGGGGCATGACTCGCGGAACCTCGTGCACTGGAACACACTAGGGGAGCCTTTGTTAAGGCTTCGTAGCGTCCCTATGTAAACACACCTAGGAAGTGTGCTATTGTGCCTACTTTTGCACAACATAGTTGGGTCCAAAGTTCTTATGAACTTTTACGCGACTTGTGGTGAAAGTGTACAACCTCTGCAGAGTGTAAAACTAATCGATTAGTCGTGCTCACGGTCATGAGCGGCCTAGACCCTCACATGATTAATTTACTTGAAGATGGAGAATAAATTATTGTTATTTTTTATGTTGTTGTTTTTTTATATTAATTGTAGGGTGGTATAAATTTACATTTGCTAGTAAATAGCGGCTTAATAAAACCTCATCAACTAAAAGTATGAACTACTTATAACCCATCAACCTTCCACTTTATAAAGCCTTGCATGTTATATGTGTTTTCCCCTTGCTGAGTATGGCATGTACTCACGCTTGTTGTTTATTTATATTGCATCTGCACCATCTGGATTGCTGCTCAGACTTGGAGGTTTTTGAGGAGTTTTAGGCGAGCGTGCCACTAGTCAGCTGCCTGTGGAGACATCCTTTTCCGCTGCTAGTACTCGCTTTTGTTTCGTTTATGAGACATTCGGTCATGTAATAATGTTATAATACTCTCTTTCGATTTGACATTGCGTTTTGGTATTCACTGAATCATCACATGTGTGAAATTTTGATCCTGGCACACATGTAGTCTATGCATCTGGTTTTGCCTTTAAAACCGGGTGTGACAGAGATCTAATAGTTGTTTGAAACTTTTGTCAGTCCAACCATGATCTGCTTTAAGCTGTAGAAGTTTTAGATCACTAGAAAGGTGAGAGTACTTCTAGCAATCAGGATAGAGGTGTTTCTTTAAATCTTCAATGAATTTCTTCTGCCTCGCTAATTCAGAAGTTGTGTACATGCCTTGAAACTCAACATCCCTCACCATTTGATCAACATTGTGCACACGATGCAACATCTCATAAATCATCATTGCAGCTCGTAACTTCTTGATCATTCATATCCTCAGGCCTCATCACAATAGGTGGGAACGCTTCATTTTCCTGAAATTGAACTCCACATTACTCTTCCTCATAATAAGAAGAAATCAAGGAGTTAAGACATTCTGCTTTACAATTAACAATGAGAAATCAATGAGTGAAGTCATTCTGCAGCCGTTTGACCTTCATTAAGGGCTGCATCATGGCATCACGCGCCCCTTCATCAAGGCCTTGAGCATGGTGTCACACTTCACCTTCATTAAGGCATCCTGCTTCGCCTTCATTAAGTCCTTCCTCACCATGTTTGTTCCAACACATGCATTTATTTGTGAATCCACGTGTCATCAAATGATGGAAAATGTTATCCCGTTGTCCGAACTTCTTTTGGTTGAGGCAATCTAAATAGGGGCACTGCATTGTTCGAGCACCACAGTTTCTCTTGTCCGCCTCTGCTTGAACTTGAAATTCATTGACCCTGCTTAGGAATGTGTCCCAATCTTAGGGCTGTCCGTACATCCAAGCCCGATCAGCATTCGCCATCTACAAGTTTAATATAATATATGTTTTTGATTGAGAAGAGAAAAGGATCAGCAATTCCCATACTTCGATGAGTGACGGGCGACACTGTGTCGGAGGGAGAGGCACTCGGTGTTGGTGAGGGGGCAACGCTATAGCGGACAAGAGGAAGATGATGAGGAGGCTACGAGAGCCAGTGATGGCGTGGGCTGCTGGCCGGCAGAGGCAGAGGGTGGAGGCGGTTGCAATAGTAGTAGCTAGCTTCGCGCTCGTGATTCAGGTGGAGGCACATCACAGCTGACCGAGGTGGCAATCGAGGCTGTGGTGGTGGAGGCATGCCGAAGGAGCCAGCCGACGTGGCCGACAGTAGCGCCGTTCACACTCGTGCTTGAGGGCGGTGGAGATGACCATCGCAGTAATAGCTAGCGCCGCACTCGTGCTTCGGAGTGGAGGAACATCACGGCTAATCGAGGCAGTGAATGCGGCCATGGCAATTGAGGCACGCCGAAGGAGCCAGCTAGAGCGGGCGATAGTAGCACCGTGCGCACTCGTGCTTGAGGGTGGTGGTCACGGTCATAGCACAGAGGAAGGGCTGCTGCTGTGGAGGACGGTGACTGCACAGTCGTGGTGACGGTGGGGGGAACGCCCACTGGCTGCTGCTGCCAGTTGGCTGTTATAGTGTTTTGGTATAGTGATGCGTGCTACAGATACTTAAATTATAGAGCTCCGACTCTAGTAATAGGAATCAAAGGGCCACACGTAACATGTGTTAGCGACACCTAGGTACGATTACTACCCTACCGGTAATGGGTGCGACAGGTCACTCGTAACATGCGTTACCAGTAGCCAATACCTGTAACCATCTCCAAGCGACTGTTACCGATAGGGTAGTGATCGATAACAGTCTTTAAGGGACCATTACCGACAGGTATCTTATTCGCAACGGACCTATTTTAAAGTTTGTTGAACGAATACAAGTAACGGGCATTTAACAAGCCCATTACCAAAATACCTCTTCAGTAACAGGCATTGTGGTGGCGAAGTCGGGGTTGAGCCTGCCATGCTTATGGGTAACCAGCTCCAAACAACGTTCGTTACTGATATACGACCTTGTAATGGGCCTCATGGGTCCATTACCAAATGAGCAAGCGTCGGAGCAACTGGCTGGAAAATCGACTTGATGTGGAGCGGTGTTGATAACTATATGCGGGGACGTGGAGATTCCTTCCTTATTAGAGAAGCTTCATCTTAGTTGAGACTACATCACTGGTAGGGAGAGGGGTTTTAGTCCCGGTTGGTAGGGGGTATAGGTCTCTCAAGTCCAACCGGGACTACTGATGAGAGACAAAAGGCCCCCCCTTTAGTCTCGGGTGAACCAATCTGGACTAAAGGGGTCCTTTAGTCCCGGTTCGTAATACGAACCGAGACTAAAGGGGGGCACGCCAGCGCCTGCGCCCACCCCCTTTAGTCTCGGTTGGTAATACCAACCGTGACTAAAGGGTCTCGTCTCTTTTTTTTACTGTTTTCGATTTGACCGTATATTCTAATTGTTGTCTAACCCGTATATGTACGTATACATATTTGCACTTATATATATGTATACCTGTCTATATATATCATATACGCACTTAGATTAGACTTATATATAAATTAAACCCTATATATCTACATATATAAACTTATAAATGTATATACACATAATAATTTATACACATGAAAATAAATAGTATTTTCTTAAACTAGTATATATACATCAAAACCCCATATAGTATATATACATCAAAATATCATTCAGTTCAAATTTCTAGTCTCAATTAGCTTTCCTCAGAGGTGAGTCGGTCAATTGGATGGTTGTCATAATAATGTTTTCCTTGTGGATTAACCACCTCGTCCATGAGGAATCCCGTGAGAGCTTCTTGAATTGCCAAGAGACGATCCTTCTCAATGAGTGCGTCCCTTTTTATAATCCTCTGTAATTTGCAAATAGGTTGATATAATACACCAAGCGATTAAATATACAAAATAGGATAAAAATGATGTATTATTAATAGGTTTATTTTACTTACACTATCATCATCCGCGTTGCCACTGTAATGGTGTATGTGCTCACAGACATAGTACCCGCATAAATTATTTCCTTGTTCTTGCTTCAAACACTAAAGTGGAGAGGAGAACAGATTATGAAATACTAGTGTTATACATTTTAAATATTCCCAATCTGAAGTTGTTATTTGTATACGTACCGGAAAATCAGTGACCCATCTAATTTTTTCTTGAAATGGTCCTCGGTGATTTGCAGTGAACATGGTCCAAGCTCTGAGGCAAAATAATAAAAGATACAATATGTTAGTATAAAAGCTAAATATATATATTGCATTAAAGAAAATGTCATGGATAGAATTATTACTCGTGAAATACATCTTGAAGGTCTTGGTATTCTGAGGGATCTTTTCTCAATGAATCATACACATTGATATTGCTATTGTCGATAGTGATTATGACTAGAATCCAGTGGAATCTGTATGCATGCTCATGGAGATTAGAATTGACTAAATAGAATTAACAAGGATAATTAGATGACAATCGTACTTACTTGAAGTTGTAAGGTAGTAGTATAAGGTTCTTGTAATGGAACTCATCTAAGTGCCTATAAATTGTCTCGATTGTTGTTTTTCGTTGGTCCCGGATCTCCTGCTCGTTAACTTTTGATGGGTCCATGAAAGCAATTCTTGAATAACCCTTCCTTTCGCATCTCAGTAAGTTGCAGGCTACACAAGAAGAAAGCCAAATGTTAATTAGTAGATCGACAAATGTAATAAATTTATTAATAAACATATGAAAATATGTCACTTACAGACACCAGGCCATCATAAGATCGGTATTCACGGCGTCCAGATGGTAAATATCATAGATATCAATGAATCGGAGCCAGACCACCTTCTCGTTTTGAAGGGCAAAATCTCCAGGTCTCACGAGCATACCAAACATCTCCAGGCCCTCAGCTGACTTCTTCAAGTACCAGTCATGAAATCTGCGCATCTTAGTTGGGAGCTTGTTGACCAATTCTGGCTTCACTAGAGGTTGTCCTAGCTGAAAGCGCCATCTAGGTACGAAATTTCTATCCGCTGGTAGGTCTTCAAGGCCGAGAATACCACCAAGAGGCATCTTTGTTTGTTCATAAAAGTAAATGACCTGAGCTAGTTTTTCTGCAGACATGTTGTTAATTACTTTTTGTGCTTCTGCACTGAGGCCCGCAAACAAGTTAGTCCGATCGGTCGTGGATGCATCTATTTGCTTCTCCTCGTTCTTGTTTGTGGCGGTCCCCGACGTCGATGCAGGTATTTGCTCGATGTAACTATTCGGCGACCCTCGTTGTCTCTTCTTAGCATAAGGCTTGTCCACCAAACGCTCATAGTCTGTTTTCAACGGCGGTTTCCTTCTCCTTATTGCTTCATTCTCGTCTATGAAAGCCTTGAGTCTCTCCTTACGACCTTCTTCTTTTGGCCTCCAGCTCTTCCTGTTTATTTTTTTCTTTCAATTTTGCAAAGAAGTCCGTGACTTCTTTATCGACAGCCGTGTTTGTTTCTTCATCTGTCATCTCCCATGCTAGCTTCTTTGGCTCGAGCTTTTTCTTTGCTGGTCGTTTTCATTTTTTCTTTGGTGGTTGCACCGACTTGAAAGATTGCGCTCGAGACCTAGGTGGCTCTGCGGCCGATGGTTGCTGAGGTGAATTGGGAGGGATGTCATCACCGTGATCGCTGGAGCTCGCTTCTCCCGAATTGTCGTATGGTTCTTGCGGAGAAGGAGACAATTTTAGAGGCTCGCGAGCAGGTAGTGACGATGACGGCCCCGGAGACGATTGTAGAGGCTCGCGAGCAGGTAGTGACGATGACGGCCCCGGAGACGATTGTACAGGCTCGCGAGCAGGTAGTGACGATGACGGCCCCGGAGACGATTGTACAGGCTCGCGAGCAGGTAGTGACTATGACGACCCCGGAGACGATTGTAGAGGCTCGCGAGCAGGTAGTGACGATGACGGCCTCGGAGACGATTGTAGAGGCTCGCGAGCAGGTAGTGACGATGGCGGCCCCGGCTCCAGGGGGTCTCTCGGAGATCCATCATTCTCGGGGATTATGACGATGTAACGTTTCGGCCATAATATGATACCGTGTAGCGCATCCTTAAGTGTCTTTTCCCCATCACCTCCTGGGATCTCTAGCTCTAGCTCCTCAAAATCAGGTTGACAGATCTTCTCTACGCTAACTGAGGCGTAGCCAGGTGGAATCGGCATGCCGTGGCTCGTCTGTCCAGGAAACTGCGCAAAAGCACTTCCGTCCGCCACCTGAGAAATAATAATTAATTAGTTATTATTAGCATGAATTATACCGTCATTGTGAATGCCTGTCCACAAAATTCAAAGTAATATATATGCTTCAATTATTGAGCTAATAAAAGCATGAATTATACATACCTTCATTTTGATGTTGCCGAATGGCTTGTGAAGCTCACATGTGGTGCGCCGACAGATGTCATCCACAGGGTACCGTTGGCTGTCCACTTGAACTCCTTCTATTGCCCTTTGCTCTTCGGGAACCGCTGCGGAAGCACAACCGCTTTTGTGAGCAGAAGGAACTTGTACTAGAGGCAGTCCTCGAGATGGGGCCATCTCATTTAATGCGGCGGCCACTCGCCGTTCAATATCTGCCGTCACCTTTTCTTCGTGTTCTTTAAGTATTTTCTCTATCTCTTGATGTCGTTCCTCCTCTTCGCGCTCTCTTCTTCTTCTGTGACTTCGATAGGTGGCAATGTCTCCCCTGAAGGCAAATTTCCATGGTACCACCCCGTAGCCCCTGCAACATCCTGGGTGTTCTGGATTCTTGAGCGCCATAGTGAGCTCATCCATCTCTTTGTCAACTTTCACTCTGCCTGCTCTGACATCTTTAATTGTTTTCAATATTTCAAGTGCAGCCTCTCGTAACGACGGTGGGTAATCAAGGGTACCATCTTCGGAGTTAATTGTGCCTCCATGAGCATAATACCAATTCTTCACTCGCTCGGGCCAATCATAGACCGCTGGTATGGTACCTTGTGCGAGAAGGTCTTCTTCCATCTTCCGCCACTTGGGAACTGCAAATGCGTAACCACCTCGACCAAGATGATGTTCGTGCTCCTTCTTACCATGACTTTTCTTCCCTCATGCACTCGCCTTGGCGAAATCTTCACTTTTCTTGTATTCCACAAAGTACGTCCAGTGTTCTTTTAACTTGGGATATTCAATCCAATTTGGAGTTCAATTCTTCTTGATATAATCTTTATCCAGTTGCTGCTTGAACTTCTGAAATTGTGTTGCCATCCTCGTGAGAGTCCAACGCTTCACATTGTTTGGTTCAACGCCTACAAGAAGTGTGAAGTGTTTTAGGATTTCATCCCACAACAAATTTTTCACTGAGTCTGGAACCACGTGTGGATTATCTGCTTTTCCCTTCCATTCTCTGTAGCTGATGGGCACGTTGTCCCTTACAATGGCCCCGCACTGTGACACATACGTGTCCTTGATTTTTGTTGGAGCACATGGTTGGCCAGCATCTGATACTTCTGTGATATGATACATGACATGGCCGGTGAGTACTTGTGTACGCCCTCTCTTTGTCTTTTTTGATGTGGAGCCTGAAGCCTACAAGTTGCAGATTCGTTATTTAATTAATTAGTACCTAAGAATTGATACTTCTGTGATATGAGATATATATATATACCTCGTGGGAACATTCAATACTTTCATTCACAAGACTTTCCTCATTGTTTCCAGTATTTTCCTCAATATTTGTTGCTGTGTCCTCGACAGGGGTGGCATCCTCCTCATTCGGAGGTATGTTCAAGTACATGTCCGTCTGACTACACTCCTCGTCGGTGAAGGTTGCAATCGTATTTGTACCACTAGCAATAACGTTGGCCATAAAATTGTCATGGTTGTCATCCGTCTGAAATAAACAAGAATTTTCTATGAATTTCTAGAATAAATAAGAATTTTCTAAGAATTTGTTGAATAAACAAGAATTTTATTTGAATTTCTAAAATAAGCAACAAGTTTTTTCTATGAATTTCTGGAATAAGCAACAAGTGTTTTCTATGAATTTATGGAATAATCAACAATTTCTAAAACTTTCTAGAATAAACAAGAATTTTCAAAGAATTTCTTTATTGAACAAGAATTTTCTTTGAATTTCTAGAATAAACAACAAGATTTTTCTATGAATTTCTGGAATAAGCAACAAGTGTTTTCTATGAATTTATGTAATAATCAACAATTTCTAAAACTTTCTAGAATAAACAAGAATTTTCAAAGAATTTCTTTATTGAACAAGAATTTTTTTTGAATTTCTAGAATAAACAACAAGATTTTTCTATGAATTTCAGGAATAAGCAACAAGTTTTTTCTATGAATTTCTGGAATAATCAACAATTTCTAAAACTTTCTAGAATAAACAAGAATTTACTAAGAATTTCTTTATTGAACAAGTATTTTCTATGAATTTCTGGAATAAGCAACAAGTTTTTCTTATGAATTTCTGGAATAATCAACAATTTCTAAAACTTTCTAGAATAAACAAGAATTTACTAAGAATTTCTTTATTGAACAAGAATTTTCTATGAATTTATGAAATATGCAACAAGTTTTTCCTATGAATTTCTGGAATAATCAACAATTTCTAAAACTCTCTAAAATAAACAAGTATTTACTACGAATTTTCTTGAATAAACAAAGTCAAAATATTTCTACTAACTTGTGGACGAACGACGCTTGTTGGTGGCGGTGCCGTGTGAGAGAATGACAGAGGTGACGGGAAGTCACTTGTTCGAGACGACGCGGCACTCGTCGACTTCAGAACTATCAAACTATGAAATTGTATATTAGAAAACAGTTAAGAACTCAAATACACAAATAAGATTTTGGTCTATAGTCATTGGTGCTAATAAATTTATATGTATGACTGTATATACACACAAAAATATACAAAGCATTACAATTTATTTCTAATTCAATTTTCTTTCCATTCCTGTAAATTTAAAAACCTTCATGCATATCTATGAATTTTTTATAACTACATATATATCAATTGATAAACTAAATCAAACAAATTTAATTAAAAATGTTTGCTGACGCAAGCATTTCACGGGCTGGCGTCAGCAAGGCAAAACCCCAACACGCGGCCCGGCCGGCCATCGGGGCACACGCACGCCGGCCGGCGGCCGCACAGGGGGGCCGGCAAGCGGCGGCGGTGGCGGCGCGGCATACCGGTCGGGCTGGCCGGCTGGTACGGTCCTGGATCCGGATCGAGGGGCGACGGCGCGCGTGGAGGAGGGGCCGACGGGGGCGGGTGCCGCGGCAGGGAGAGGGTGGTGAGTCGGGGCGGAGATACGCATCGGGGAGGGGCGGCGCGTCGGGGAGGAGCCGCGCGGCGGCGCGTCGGGGTCGTACTGCGCGCGGTGAGGGGCGGATGTCGGCGCGGCCGAGCTGGCCGGCGGCGGGAGACAGCGATGCGCGCGTGTCGGGGAGGAGCGGTGCGTCGGAGAGGGGCGGCACGTCGGAGAGGGGCCTCTCGTCGGTGAGGGGCGCGTCGGGGACGGGCGCGGCGAGGAGAGGCGGCGGCGACGACGACGGAGAAGAGAGGCGAGACGGCGATTTGGGGAAAAAACGGCTAAGTGCCGATCTGGAAGGCGACGGAGCTTATATAGAACCCCTCCCCTTTTGTCACGGGTCGTATTCCCAACCGTGACTAGAGGCCCTTTAGTCCGGGGTTGTATTACAACCCGAGACTAAAGGCCCCCCTTTTGTCACGGGTGGTTTCACGACACGTGACAAAAGGGGTATTTCGCGCGGGAGCCCCCTAAAAGCAAATTTTCTCCTTTTAGTCCCGGGTGGTGTTACCACCCGAGACAAAAGGGGGTCCTTTTGTCTCGGGTGGTAACACCACCCGGGACTAAAGGACAATTTTGCGCGGGAAGTTAACATTTCTCTTTTCCTTCCTCATTTATCTCATTCCTTTTTGCTTTTAACATTTAAAAAAATCATTAGTTAAAATATTTGTGTCATGCAAAATTATATTAAGTTAAGACAAAAAAATACCTACTTTTCTATGCACATATTATTTCAAGAGTTGAAACAATTATTTCTAATTTTCGTTTATAATTTGAAGGGGAAAATAAATTAAATTGAAAATATTAGTAAACCAACTCAGAAAAATCTCTGCTTCAAACACATTTATGAATTCGCGTATTGTCTTCGAATGATCAACATGCTTAGGCCTCCAGTTCTCATCATCCAGCTCATAACGGAATATATCATCAAACTAACCCTTCTTCTCATCTTTGTCTTTGTTTACTTTTTGATATAATGATCCATATAACTAATTATCAATTTTACATTTACCTAATTTTTTACAATCACTTACGTATACATACAGAGGTCACCTGATGGCTATTACAAGGCACAACATTAATTAATACCAATGAGTACAAGTCCCAAGCTGAAGCTGGTCAGCTTCTAGCTTTTGAACCTCTGCTTCAAACACATTTATGAATTCGCGTATTGTCTTCGAATGATCAACATGCTCAGGAAGAATGTAGGTAGGCCTCCAGTTCTCATCATCCAGCTCATAACGGAATATATCATCAAACTAACCCTTCTTCTCATCTTTGTCTTTGTTTACTTTTTGATATAATGATCCATATAACTAATTATCAATTTTACATTTACCTAATTTTTTACAATCACTTACGTATACATACAGAGGTCACCTGATGGCTATTACAAGGCACGGCATTAATTAATACCATTGAGTACAAGTCCCAAGCTGAAGCTGGTCAGCTTCTAGCTTTTGAACCTCTGCTTCAAACACATTTATGAATTCGCGTATTGTCTTTGAATGATCAACATGCTCAGGAAGAATGTAGGTAGGCCTCCAGTTCTCATCATCCAGCTCATAACAGAATATATATTATCAAGCTAATTTTTTAGAATGACTTACGTATACACATATATAGCGCACGTAACCTCCAGTACCGACGGAGCAAGCTGTTCAAGCAAGATGTCGACATTCTCTCTCTCACTCTCTGGAAAAGGTGTCTAAGAGCTAGTATATATATGCTGGAGCTGACCTCCTGAGAGGTGTCACCGAAAACACTATGCTTGGGCAGCTTGCTCCTATCGGTACTGGAGGTAGTGCAATATATGTCTGAATGCATGGTATTCATCAGAATCCCTCTAAGCGCAAATTCAATTAAATTGAAAATAATACCAAACCAACTCAAAATAATAAACATGCTTACTAAACATGTTGAAGACAATACATGAATTCATAATGAAGTAGCTAATTAATAATAATTAATAATAAGTTCATAAAGGTTCACATAGCTATCTAATTAATACAGGTTCATATAATAGGGTACGGTACAAAGCCTGATCCATGCATGCATAATGTTAGTATGTTACTGAGCAGCACGCGCTTGTAGATATGAAATATGGTTAATGTCTGCAATCCTCCAACCTAGAACTCCCTCAAAATAAGCTAGAGCGCGTACTAGTGCACTCTCCTCCGCTTCCGGAGGAGTGTCACAAACAGCACTGCAGACATCAAACAATAGAGCCTCGGGTTCTGCTGGCTTGTAGAAAGTTAGAATTGCTTGACTCTTCCAATTGCTGGTGGAAAACGGCTCCCGACCATAGTAATCCACCCCAACTCTTTCCACGACTTGATTAAGAATCGCACGGAAGCTAATTGAAGCATAGGTAGAACCAGAGGGATCCTGCACACAATCAGATGATGATGAGATATAATAACCTTATGAAAGTTCAAAATATATATGTACCAGAAACAAATTAATTAAGAATGAATAAAAATTCTTTTATATATAAATGTATATTATACCACAACTCCGTAGTCTCAATCACATTGCCATCACCCGCCTCGAGTTGCCTTAATTTAAAATAGGAAAGGTCCGGCACGAAGCACCCAACATTATTCTGGAGCTATTGTAGACAATTCTCCACGGCAGTCCTCTCTCGGGTTAACCGAATAGGTGATGTTGAGCCAACTGTTGCAATGGCAACCATCGGGCGTGGCGCGCCTACTGGCAACTGGCCGTAGTCTACATATCGAGCAGGTATGGTGAAAGAGATATACACTCTTGCCATGTGCTCATCAACGTGCTCAGTTTGCACTATAGGAGGAGTACCACTCATATCCCCGATAATGTCTCTGAGCCATCTGATATTGTTGATAACCTACAATAATTATATATGTAACTAAAATTACAGATTTTCCATGTGAAATGAAAAAAGTTCTATGTAAAGCAAATTAATTTCAATTCCTATATTACCACGTTAGCTACACGTCCCGGATCACCCATTTGCAAGGTAATCTCGCGGTGAAAGTGCAATCCTGGACGTAGAGGCAACGGGTCCTCCAAAACACCTCCACGGCCACCAAGACCTCCAAGGCCAATGCCAGGGCCACCACGCCCCGCAACGACGACGGACTATGCCACAGCCACGGGCGCCATTACCAACACCACTTGACGACATTGTTAGCTCAAACTATATCCAAATCAAAATAACACACATTATTCACAATAAATAGGATTAGTTTACATATATAGATTGGATTCAATATATGCATAAATAGAAAAACAAAAGGGGCCATAGAATTCAATACTATTATTACTGTACATAACCTTTATGAACCAGCGACTCTGAAGACCCAGATGCTCCGGGAACTACAACAGTCTCACCACACCGTCATATACACCTGGCTACAAATTAACATTTCTATTTTCTCCATCTCTAAACCATAAAACAAAATTTAATCACAACAAATGAAGGGAGGATGAAGATTCCAACCTTGACAACACTTTGGAGGAGAGAAATCTTCACAAACTAATGAAGAAAAAAATCGCAGCACCACCCTAGGCTTGAGTCGCCATGGAGGGGAGGAGCTTGAGCTCGCGGGTGAGTGGTATGGTGAATGGCTCGGGTGGCAGGAGGAAGAAGGAGGTACGGTGCTTATATGGATGCCGGCCATTAGTCTCGGTTGGTGTTACGACCCGAGACTAAAGGGTACCCCTTTAGTCTCGGCTCGTAACACCAGCCGGGACTAATGCTTTAGTCTCGGGTGGTGTTACGGCTCGTAACACCACCCGGGACTAAAGCATTAGTCCCGGAAAGGGGTACCCTTTACTAAAGACCGGGGGCAATTATTGCTGGATGGAGCCATTGGGAGCCCCCCTTTTGTCACGGTTGGTAATACGAGTCGGGACTAAAGGGGGGTCGGCTACAGCAGCCATTTCGGGCCACATCGACGAAAGGCCTTTAGTCCCGGCTCCAAAGTTGAACCGGGACTAAAGGCCCGAACTGAAGCCTCGCTCTCTACCAGTGCATAAAGGTAACCGAGGACTTGGCATGAGTCTTAGTGGTCGAGCCTTTGTGGAAGTCAAGCTGGTCCTTTGAAGAGACTTGGTGACCGAGAATAAATACTCTTGTGTAAGTGCTTAAGCAACATGGACTAGTGGTGGATTAGTGTCTATTTATATCACAAAGGTAATTCTTGCGTCAGGAGTTTGCTTCTCCTCATCTCCTCTATTACGTTTCCGCAGTTCATTGTTTCTATGTATGTGTCTTTACATTTCTATAGTAGTTGTATTGTGAAGGGATTGGCTCTAAGTTTCAAAACTTATTTTGGGATGCGTATTGCACTCTAGATGAATCATATAATACACATCTAGGATGGAATTGTATAGTTTATGTTCATGTAAAAAATAGTGGAAGCCTATTAGGTTATGTGCACAACTTGTTTTTCGATAGACATCGTTCCATTGATTTCCAAAGCATTACATCCATGTGATACAAAGTTTTAAAAAATATTATAGCTGGATGCACATAGCCTAATAAGGGTCTATTCGGTTGGTTAGGATTGAGACGCATGTAGGAACCAATCTAGCTTATCAAGATTATACAAATTAGTGAACCATATTAATTGGGAATTATTCCAGAGACTCGTTCAATAACCGAACGAGCCCTAAAAGATAACAGAATAGGTCCAACACGCTAATCATATAATTGACTCGAATTGCTAGTAATACAGTTACAACACACTTATTTACATTGGAATCATGTAGATAAACAACACTGTTGGCCACTGAACTTAGGTTTGCATTATGCTAGGAAGCCATATGCTTGATGCTGCATCATGAAACTCACACAAAGTTCACGTACATTGAAGCTATAATGTCCTTGAGACCAAATGAGATGGTGTATGCATCTTCACGCTTGTACATAAAATCCATTGTTCGTCCAAGGTCAACCACCTTCTCTAAAAGTGACATGGGCTGTTGTTTATCTAAGCATTCTTGGACTATGTCCATCCATGCTTCCTCAATTATTATTTTAAGCTTCTCGTTCGCTTCCTCTACCGTGACCCCATATTGCTTCATGCAAGTTTGCACTGTAGATACCACATGAGCCGAAGCTTGTTCCCGCTTCAATAAAAGAAAAGTGGGGAAAGATTAAAAATAAATACAAAATTATACATTAATGTATTGTAATGAAGTACTTTTTTTTATATACCTCATGTGACACGATGTCATTACCAATGCGCCCAACAATACAAACACCTCTAATAATTTTGGGATATGTGAAAGCCCAATCAACTGCCTCTTTGGTAGTGATATCTCCTAGTGAAATAAATGCAAGGTTTGTAATGTGCATACAAGCACTAGTACCCACTGAAATTCGGAGGTGCTCCTCAATGCTAGTGGGCACATAGTTTTCATCACGCCATTTCACCTCTGCATGGTAGCATTTGGCGATGTCAATTACCTGAATACAAAATATATGAATGTTAAAATTAACTCGAAAGCTGCATTTCGTATTTTAATTTCTTCGTGTGATCATTTGAGCAGCATATACCAGTTTTTTGACTAGTTCAGCATGCTTATTGTTCTGGAGTTTTAACTCTTCCACGATCTCATCAGTTGTGCCTAGTATATTTTTGTAGAAATCCCTCAAGTATACTGGAAATTTCTCCGCAGCCTTTTCATCCCACCTAGCAATTGATTTCAAACAAGGTCAAATTACTTTTCATAAACGTAAATTTTACATGATGATACCACTGACAACATACCTTTCCATAGCTGTTGTAAAGATTTGGCTCTCCTCTGTAGTGCTGTAGTTGTCATAGAGATCATCAAACAATGATACCGACAAGACCAGCTTGGTGAGCATTACCCGTGAATACGAATAATAAGGTTCGTAAACCACTCCCATCATCCAAAAATACATCTCCACCAACCTGTCCCGCACAAATATCAGGTCGGTCTGAGACTTGAAATCCTTCCACCATCTGATAGTGGACAACGATGAAGAATATGTTTAGCAAATTTTATATACTTGACACCATTTCTTGTACATATGATAAGCAAATTAGTTATGTACAGGCCTACTTACGTCGTTAGCTGCTTCAACTCCTGAGAGTAGAGAACTTGCACGATGTTGTAGTCGAGCTTTGCAAACTCCAGTATGGCTTCATTTCTGGTAGCCTTCTTCTGATATACCGGGATGTAGCGCCGCGCCTCCACTCTCTCAACCCGCCTGAACCGAGGTGTCTCCAATGTGAATCTCACCTCCTCAGCGAGCTCCGGCTCCAAATCTGTTTCCATCACTGCAGATTGGAGGTGGCTCTTGTTGAAAGTGATAATATTGTTGAGTATCTCCTCCCCATGTGTCCTCATATGCGCAGCATCATACAACACCATCAAGCAGTTCACATCGTCGCTTGTAATGTTTCCTTGCTCATCTCTGAACATGAGAAACACATCTGCGTGGATATAATTGAGCAGTCAATAACATCTTCATAATCCATCTCTAAGTTATGGCACACTAATGAAATTAACTAGGTGATACTACGCACGGATTGTTTGGTGAAATATGAAAATAGAAATACTAAGGTGATTGTATGGCAACATTTTTTGAAATTTGAAAGTAAAAACACTAATGTGATTGCATGACAACATTCTTTTGCAAACAATATCTATATAACATATATAACTGTGGAAATTTTGTAGCATGATAGTCACAAAGACTAATAAATTATATGCATGGATGCTATTAGTCATGGTTCTAATGGATGGTGATGTATTGGGTTCTAGATGAAGGGGATAGATTGTCCTATTTTGCATACTAATAATTCGTATTCAGAAAGACATCTGCAAATATATAACTAAATAATAGCCATTCATATCATGATAATAAACTCAATATTGTACACTAAATAAATTGGGGTTGCCTTAGTTTGCCATCAACATATCTTACCAGAGGACACATTGTAACCGTGCTTCCTGAGCAAGTAGAACCTGAGCGAGGTGGCATAGAGGTCATCAGAGCCACCATCTTCACGTCGTAAATGGCACGCAGCAGCTCGTCGATCTCCTCCTTGTAGTGATAGTCCACCCCAAGCTGCTGCAGCGCCGCGACGAGGTCCAGCTTCCTTACCAAGTCAGGTGAAGCAGCGGTGGCCATTAGGATCTGCCTCACCTCCTCCTCCTTAACCTGTGCATTCTCCTTCATGGATAGGAGTTCTGTCGGCGTGCATGGCTCGTGGGTTAGGAAGAAGTCGCCCCAAGGGCTCTGGGTGTATGGCCGAGGATTGCGCTTTGGCGACAGCAAGGCCGTAAGGACGGTGTTCGTCATAGAAATTTTTGGGGTTTGATCACGGGCACACTGGTCACTAGGTCGTAGCACGGGACGATGTGGGCGTTGGAAGGCTTGAGAATGATGGCTAATGAGTTCCCAGCAGCTTTATATAGACATACCGGGAGAGCAGTTACGTTGTTTGAGTGTGTGATATCTCTATCTAGCTAGCTAGCTAGCTAGCTAGCTACCTACCTACCTACCTACCTACCTAGGCCCCTTTTAGTTCCCTGAAATTTCACCAACTACCCGTCACATCAATCTCCAGACACTAATTAAGAGTATTAAATGTTGATTAATGACAAAACCCATTTCACAACCCCCTACCTTAATTTTCAGACGAATCTAACGAGCCTAATTGTGGCATGATTAGATGATGTCATGCAACAGTGACCAATCTCTAATGATGGATTAATTAGGCTTAATGAATTCATCTTGCGATTTGCAGTCCATTCATGTAGTTAGTTTTCTAATTAATATATGTTTAGTCCTCCTAATAGGTCTCAAAAAGGGCACCAAAAATTTCCCTTCGGGAACTAAACAGGGCCTATATGTAGTGGAAACTAGGTGGTAGATGGAAACATGGAAACTATTGTTGTGGATCACTGAATCAGAAACATGTGGTTAGGATGAACTAACAAGGCGCCTGGCACTTTTTTAATTTTAACGCCCGGACTGGCATAACACATTTTTCTACTAGAACCCTATAACCTTGTAACCCGTAACAAATGTGCCACCAGCCCATTCGATTCCATACGCCCCCAATTCGCATCTAAGCTAGCACCAGCTCCAGCGTAGACATGGTGAGTTGTCCATTGTGACCGAGGATACCGGATTCGCCAGGGACCAAGTTGATGTTGTGGGTGCGCAGCTCAGCGGAGAAGGTAAATGACATTTTGTTAGAAATTCCATCAAACAATTAGTAAATGTCTCGTAAAAAGACGATTTTGGCCTTCACATTGTCGCATGGCTGTCGTGCCCCCACGAGAGACCGAGCCCCATCGGCTGCTGGGCCCTTTGGAGGCCATGTGAGGACCGGAGCATCCGAGGACCGGTTGATGGTCGCTCCTTAGTGATGAGTGATTGACAAAGTGGTGTGGACTAACTCTTGGCCGAGTATTGCAGGTGCAGGTTGCGGCTTGATTTGCATTGGTGCAGGTGAAGAACAGGCGTGAAAGGTCTTAGCCTTGCGGGAGAGACAAGTAGGCTTGGCTTGAGGGACCCGGTGGCCAAACGGGATCAAGAGCGGGCCGCATGGTGGCAAGAAAAGCAAGACAAAGTCGTGAACAATAGAACTGGTGCAGGGTAGCGGCTCACAACAGGAGTCTGCACATGGGGTTTGGTTGCTTTACTCCACAAAACCAACACCGAGCCGGGACGACGTGGCGGTCAAGTCAAGCGGAGCTTGCCGTGGAGGCTACAGAGTCCGTGGGGTTTGCGGCGGTGTTGACGGTGAATTTTGGTGCCCCAAACATATTCGTTACACTTTGGTTTGAGCTTGATTATGGAACTAAGCCACCACTAGGCACACTAATGACATTACAAGTTCAACTTTGTATGTGCATTTGGAAGTATTGTGTTTATCACGAAAACAGGGAAAAAAAGGGACGGAGTTACAACGAGTTCAAAGGAGCAAATGAGGAGTTCCATTCGTTTCCGAGTGCAAGGCGAATTCATTCCCAAAGGTGGCAAGGAACAAGGTGCCACAACGGGTCATCCCCGAGGACTAAGACGTAAAGATCGGACTTCAAGCGAGAAGACCCCCCTATCTTGATAGCGGGTGACGACGCCAAAATGACACAAATGAAGGGGCATAAATCAAAAATGTCAAGAGAAGCCACGGTTCGAGGTCCCCTTTGACCTAGCCATCCTCAGTCTATTTGTAGCTCCTTCCTCCGACAGCCGACGCATCCAATCATTCCATCGACATCCATTCACCAGAAAGCTGCCGCTGCAAGATGAGGGAGAGAGTTAGATAAGTTCGTCGCAAGGATCAACACCGGCGGAGGGAAGGAAGCAAGAGAAGGACTCCAAGCCATCGGCCTAGGGGTGTTCCCGAGCTTCATCGCCACCATCTCCATCGACGACATTCTCTAGAGTCTCCATCACCCCTATGTGCTTCAATCCGTGTAAGATGATATGGTAATGTCTCCGTTCATCCCTAGGGTTAGATGGACCTTCGATATGTAATCGCTACGTGAATCCTGTGCCTATCGATACTTCATGGTCTATGTCTTTGCAAATGCTTTGTTTACATATGTTTGCGCAACATGTGATCTTAGTAGGGTTTGTGGTAATCATGGTGATTAGCTTAACCCTATGGATGCTTAGATATAGACGCATTATATTCGCAAAAGTTGTTGATTACCTTGCGTAGTGACAGTACAATTTAGGGAAAAGGCCTAGCGGACGCATAACCGCCATGAAGTTAGTGAAGGCAACACATCTTTCATGTAATAGATGCATATTCATGAGATCCTAGACCCTCAGAAGGGGATACTTATCTATCTTAATGTCTCTCTTGTACCAATCTTTGTCATTTAGCTTAATCTTAGATTAACATAGATTAGATTACTTTTATTTTAGATTAATTTCTCTTTCAAAGGTTTTCCAATCAACTAGATTAGTACTTGGTTAAGCGCTAGCAATCCCCTTGCTCCGCGGATTGACAAGAACCTTGGGGATCACCCCGTGGTTGAAAAGGCTGTAAGTGGTCCATACGCTTGCGGATCAAAGTTCGTTACGCGTTTCAACCATCAACAGGCGGTTCACCACAAAACCGACGGGTTCCTTGGTTGCTCCACAAAGCCAAGACCAAAGGCGTGGCAGGCAGAGACAGGATCTGGGCGCGCTGGGAAGCTTCGAGGCGGTGGACACGCGGGAGGGGGGGCGGGGTCGCGGGGCTTGTGTCGGATGGAAGCAAGACTGCAGCAAAGGCGTGTCCGTCCGATGGGAATATCCACTACTTGACCAAAGTGCCCATAAGGGGTGTGTATCCTCCTTTTAAGTTGTAGGGGTAGCGTGGTCATTTGCCTCCACCGGAAGACCTCATATATATATAGCTCTAGGGGGTGGATGGCAACTCATCCGTTTGTACTGCTTCCTAATTCCTTTGCTCCATAGGCTAGATTTTTCATACATTTGTATAGAATCTGACCTCTGGATGTATGGAAGAATTCGGTGTTGTGATGATTTCCCTCTCTTAGCTCTTTGCGATTTTTGTGTCATTTTCAGGGCTATTTTTAGGGATTTTTGTTTGTCGCTCGTTCGTTGATTTGAGGGTGTTTTTTCTCTAGATTTCTTTGAGGGGATCATGGGTGAGTGGCTTGTGCCTCTTTGTGGATGATCTTGACCCCTCAAATGCCGGGAATCGCCGCCGATTCGTAGGTTTTCAGAGGAGCTCGTGGTTGTGCCTTATGTGCACGAGATTTGCGATTCTGGTTGATTGGAGTGGTTTGAGGCTCCAAGATTTTAGGCATAGCATCTCCTAGAGACGCTTCTCATCTACCTAAAATTTGGGGTCAATCCTTCCAGTGGTGTGGGAGATCCGTGGTGGTGAAGTTTGAGTTGGGTCTGCCTCTGTTCGCGTCCTGCGAGAGGGATGGACAGTCCGCGCGGTGACGACGCGACGGAATATCTATGGTGTCCGTGTTCATCGCGTGTTCGTCGAGGGTCGGACAGTCTGCGTGACGGATAGTCCGTTGCCACGGTTTGGACAGTCCGTGAGGAGCGGTTCGTCTTTGGATGTTTCTGAGCTTAAAATAGGGACCGTCCGTGCCTGACCATCGACCGTCTATGTCTGACGGACAGTCCGTGGTAGTCAGACGGACAGCCTTTGTTGGATGCAGAAACAACCGTGTGTTGCGTTGCTTCTTTGATTCTCAAGCTGTGCTTCCGCGCATCAAGCTTGGACTTGTTCCTACGGTTGGTATGTCTGCTGTGACAACGTGATCTTGACGGGTTCGTGTGGGAATCCTTGGTAGCTATTTTGAGATATAGCCGTTTTTTCGTGAGAGAATTTTTTATAGACTCTCATTTTTTTTCAATGCAGTCGCCGCTAGTAACAGGTCGCGGAGATCGACGCGATCGTTGGTGCCTAGTGCGACCACCTCTGCGCTGGTATGGAGCAGGCGCGCAATGCAAGTAGCGCTGCTTCGCTATGGTGCGCACCAGCACGGTGTGCTCTTCCTGCGTAGGGAGATCAAGCTGGAGGCCTCACGCCGTCGGGTGGCAGACCTCGAGGAGCGGTCGCCAAAAGCGACGCACGAATCCGTTCCTTCGTTCTTTCGGAGAAACTTAAACTGAAGCGCCTATCGGAAGATTTAACTTGTTCATCATTTTGTCCTTTCTTTTGGTGAGGGATGCAGAACGAGAAATTCAACGTGGCTCCACTCTCTAGGTCTGATGTGAAAGCAGATGTGCATCTTCTCATGCGGCTGTAATTTCTGTCTCTGCTTTTTTTTTAGCTGAGCAACAACCTGGCAGTTCGCGCAGACCAACTATAGCGTGCGGCCTCCCGCGGGATCACCGGCTCACGACAGCTGCAGGCCGGTGTAGTCCTGTGGAGCAGAGGAGGAAGAAGGGGAAGAGGGGAAGGAGAAGGGTGGTGGGTCTAAGGGGTAAAATCATATTTTCACATGGCATTTAACGGTTCTGGAATGGAAAATCAGACAAAGTGTCCTATAAGGAATCAAAGTTGAATTCAGTGTCGAATAGGAACAAATTTTTTTTGAGGCCCAACAAAGGAACAGGTAGTTTTTCCGGTGTCAAGTAAGGAATTCTCTCAAATAACAAATACCTAAGTTGTGTTCCTTGAGCTTGGATCATCATTATTCGATCTTAGTAACATGCTAATTTCAGAAGACATCTTTGGTTGAGCTCTACTTCGCAAACAAGAGCTGAGTACAAATAGTAAATATGAAATTTGTAATGGAAAAGATATCTCCAAGATAGTGTAATACACGGTTTGGTTATTTCTACAAATTGATTAAACCTCTTTCCTTCATAGTCATATTGTGTATTTTTCTTGTTTTAGATAGAAAACAGGGAACTCTTTTTACACAATAGACTATTAACTGAATACCACTTAGACTACCAACTGTACAAGAAAATGATCTTCTTATGTTATAATACAAGTCATCACAGGCAAACCGCTCCAAACTGGAAGTAACAATTGCACGTCTAAATCACCAAGGATCCCTAGAGAAGTGAAAAATTGAAAATTTGTATGTCCTGATTCTTACCAAGTAAGATAAAATGTCTGAATTAAATTTAATACAAGAAAGCGTAACTCTTAACATCAGGAACATACTACTCCAAATTGTAAAGTTCTTTCCAATACCAGTGAACTACACCACTTTTTAGATGTGAGCATTGTTAATCTCCTGTACAAAATATAAGCAATAAGCAATTACAGGAAAAGTAAAACGAGTAAGCAGCACCATACATCAGCTAAACAATGGAAACATTCAACAATAACAGGAACTACTATTCACTTAGACAATAAGAGCAAGTAGAATTATGCCTCCCTAAACAAATTAAGATACACCGGCCGGCTAAACCACCTGAACCCCAGCCTGATGGTGGAAATTCAGATGGCTTGAAGGAGGCCTCCAAAATTGAATCTGTAACTCATCACAATTTGGGGAAAGTTTCCTAAAATCACCAGTGCAGCACATTGGGGCTGCAAATTCACTCGAAATCAAGAGTGGTGTGTCCTGCCGCCACTAAACAAAATTAAGCTCGGTGGGAATTGATTTTGAAAGAAGACAGTAACGGGAATTGGGAGTATAAGCCATCTAATTTCAATCTGGAATTGAGGACCGAATGCACGAACTTGGGAAGAAGACAATAATACACGACAATGCTAACCAGTGACTGGTCGCGTGCTCGCATGGCGAATGATCCGTCATCGTCGCGCTGCTGCTGTCAAGCACTGGCGGATCAATGGCCACGCTGCTGGGGTTCGAGACCCTCGGTGGCCCAAGAACAAGCCTTGGGCGGCAGTTGAGAGTTGATAGATGGCGGCAGGCAATGGCGCAGCGGTGCAGCGATATCTCCGGCAGAACCGAGGGTGAGGACGACGGCGGGGCCATCGCGCCCGGAGAAGGTAGAGGAGGGCGGGGATCCGAGGGGTGGTGGTGGACAACGGACGGTGCGGCAAGGCGGATTCCCAGGATCGCGATGCACTTGACTCAGTACGGAAGGCGCTACTTACAAAATGTATTGAGTTGGTGTGTGCGTCAAAATGCAAAATGTACCATGAACCATTTCACTCGTTTTGTGCCACACGTTTTTTATCAGATGATCCACGACAATAGTTTCCATGTTTCCATCTACCACCTGGTTTCCACTATTAAATACTTGAGAGAGCAATGTGTCTTATTTGGGTATAATTGAATGTAGGGATTACATCGAAGCTTCAATTTATGTCCGTGTTTGGGGAGAAGCTCCAAAAGCTCCCCCCAAACGGAGTCCACTACTACGAGAAGCAAAAGCTCCTTTTACACTACCTATTCAAAAGCTCTGGACCCGCAACTTCCTGAGCTTTTGAGCCAAATCATTTTTTCTCAGCCCATCACCGCCCTTGCCCATCTCCGCTACCACCCCCGGTCCCCTCCCCTCCGTTCGCCCCCCCCCCCACACACACACCGTCTATCCCCTCCACGCCGTCTGTCGGCGTCCCTCCCCTCCGCGCCGGTTGTTGCCACCCTTACGCTCTACTCGGGCCTTGCCATCCCTCACCTCCGCTTGGAGCCCCGCCGTCCCTCCCCTCCACGTGGGGCCCCGTCATCCCTCCTGTCCTCTTGGGGCCACCGTCGCCTTCGCTCTGCTCGGGTCCCCGCCGGCCCTTGTCGCTCCTCCACCTCCGTGCCATGCTAGTGCGCTCCCTTCTGCTGCGGTCGTCATACCTCAGAAGCTCTGCAGAAGCTGACAGCCAAATATGCAAGCTTAGCTTCTCCGAAAAGCTAGGATACGAGGAAGCAAGTTGAGCTTTTCCATGTAGAGCTTTTGGAGAAGCTTAATCTCCCCCAAATAGGGTCTATAGGTCGTTCGACTTTTTCAACTTCAAGTTTGACCACTCGTCTTATTCAAAAAAATTGTGCAAACATAGTCAAATTCAAGTCAATCTTGAAGAACTTTATTAGTTAATAAAGCAAGTCGCAACAAAAAAATATATATGATATTTTGCGTAATTTATTGAATAAGATGACTGGTCAAACTTGAGGACAATAAAGTCAAAGGAACTATAACTTGGAACTGAGGGAGTAAAGTGGCCTGCTCGTCACACCTTACATTACACCAGCATGGCCTCACCCTTAAAATTCAAATTTCTTACTGGACTCGTCTACGGCAATGACATGGATCAGGTTTTGACTCATCTATGGTAAAGTTTGGTTTTGCCGAAAAACCGAACCGAATAAACCAAAATCGATGCGTTGGTTTTGATTTTCTAGACAACCGATCGGTTGTTACGTCCTGGAAAAACCGAAACCGATTGGTTGTTACATCCTAAAAAACCGAAATAACATTAGAATTCTGTTATCCAAATGTTGAAACAACAACGAAAAGTGTTGAAATATGTGTTGACAAATGTCGAATCTTGTTTGAAAGAATATTTAATCGGGTTTGTCCAAATATTGAACTAGAAGGTGAAAGATGTTGAAAGTAGTTATTTTGCTAGAAAATGTCGAATGTAATCTTCTAAGATGTTGAATTTATTTATATATAAATTGGACCTATTAGTTAAGTTTGATGGGCTTTAAAACCATATTACTTATCTACCACATGGAAGTACACGTACAGGAGCCCCTTAATTTGGCCGAGGATTGAGTGGTGAGGTGGCGGCACCGATTCCTTCGACGCTCAGGTGAAGTCGATCGAGGTACTTTCAGTCAATGATACAATTTCTTTTACATTTTCTCTGCGCTGAGAAATTCGAATCAGACGAGAGTAGTTTCTGTCCATGATAATATTAGAGATTAGGTGATTGAGATCGTCTAGGGCTCTTAAATTGAGCAGAAATGTTTGCCAATATGATTGTTATATAATCTTCCACTCTTATACATGCGAGATCAATATTATGGATAGCAGTAAAGTGCTTGCAGTTTTTCACCTCATTTGAGGGTGCATTTTACAAATATTAGGAATCACCTATCTATACCTATATCGAGGACCTCACTACAAAACCACTATAGCAATTCTCTGACACATCAGTAGCAATGTCAGCATCTAACGCCCTCTCTTCTTTATTTGTCATTCCCTCATCCTCCACTAGCTCAGCCATAATGATCATATAGCTCGAGTGCCACAAAATTAATTTCCACGGTCTCTCTCCTTCAATTTCCACTATTAGAGATAGGAACAATTACTCTTAGTGTCTTTAGCGTGAAGCTCTACTGGAGCACCAACGCCAACTATTCAGATCCTCGCATGACCCTTCAGTTGCATCTCTATATATAAACGAGATACTTGAGGACTCCAGCATCTCATCTTTTTCACTCACTGCACACTAACCTTCCTGGCATTCTCATACATGTTGCAAATGCCGGTGTCACCACTTTTGAGTCTTCTCCTCTGAAGAACACGGCGAGAGGCTATCTATCCCATTGCCCTTCGGTGCTGACCATGACCATGACAAGTGTAAGAATATAAATGGAGCTTTGGTCGTGCTACGAGGGGGTACTATACCTTTTTCTTATAGTTCCCTTCCTATCCCTTTACATACTATTTTATGATTCAGTGTTCTGTTATAATACGTATAACTAATATCATTACTTTGTTTTAGTGACAAATTAGCTGCAAAAGTTCTCTCAAATCCCACAACAACACGCCGAGAATCACCTAACTTACTCAACTATCTGCTTAAGACTTCTCAGGGGCTACTAATTTATTCTTCCCATAAACAATATTGGGATAATTATGAGGACCAAATGGCCATCGTTTGTTTGGGAGCAGAATTTATTCTTACCCTCTGATTTGTTTGGGAGCAGAAGCGAAGCCACTCATTTCTTCAATTATATTAAGGTTGCCCCTAAATTATCCTTGCTCAAAAGTTCAGTAGTTGCATATCAATGGAACATGATAGACAGCCAGGTAGGTCCTTTATTAATCTAGAACAACTATATAGGTCAGACCCACTACAAGCCATGGATAGATTTCTCTTAACATGTAAGCATTCCACGTCACTATCCACTATAAGACATGTCACCATCCACTACACCATGTCACCATCCACTAGATCATATATTTATGCCTTCAACCGATTTTCTGTGATTAATATCATGCCTTTGTGAGTAACATGCTACATAATTCCCATAGTAGAGAAAATTGTAGGATCAATAATTTAGAATGGTTCTCTCTTAACAAAATTATCATGCTTCCATGTATAATGTTGTTTACAAAAGAATGTTGTCATGAAATCGTTTTGGTGTTCCTACTTTCACATTGCACCTTAAAATTTTGTTTGAAAATTTTTCGCAGCATCGCGCGGGGTATCACCTAGTAATGGATAAAGTTCTGACTTCAACCTCTTCCGCGAAGAGCAATCAGTCAACAATTATTACAAAATGTAGCCAAAGTTATTTAACAGCCTATCACATACTCTTCATATATAGACAACACATAAGAACTGGCTCCAACTTAAAACAACATTATTCTTTGTGATCCACATTGTTCAAGAAAGGGCAAGACCAATATAACAAATTACATTAATTAGTAATTAGGATACCACTGCTCGATCGTTAAGACTTTTTCGCTTGGCACGCCATGCCTGTAAGGGCTCTCGTGACTTCTTGTAAAGCAGATGGCACCATCATCATCACTAAGCTAAATTCGATGCAGTAGAAGTGTGACTCCCATCTTGTACACACAAATTTTCATAGGCTCAACACGCATGCTTAATGATAAGGTTATGCAAAAAAGTCTAGGATCCTGAAATAGCAACAAATATGTGCACCTACCTGTTGCATGTCCATCGGTCCAGCTAGTATGGCAACTGTAGAATTTGGATTTTTTATTATGTTGCCGAATCTCTCAAGAAAGGATACTGCAAAATTATTGTCATTGGATCAAAACCTGTAACAAGATAAAACAATGGTTTGTCGATCATTTCTTACATGAACTGGTTCTGATAAGACCTTAATTACATTGACTCCAGCTTGCTGCCAATCATTTAGTTCCTCCTGTCAGGTAGAAATTGTACATATAAAATGTTTCGTTATGAACCGATCATATATAGTGAAAAATACTGGATTTGCATAGGGGAATGTATTCTGTAAACACTAACCTCGTTTATGAAATGAATAGTCCAGGCCGGCTCCTTACCTGCCGTAGTTGTCCTAAAAAAATTATTCTCCAACCTGTAGTGGCACAGCTTCCTGATTTCTTGCACCATAATAAATATAAAGGGTGACATTGTTTGTTAAACCACTTTTGATAAGTGCACAAATCGGACTGCATACATACATTAGAAATTAATACACACAAGATTTTATTACATTTGAGCAGGATCCCATTGAAAGGGGCCCAAAATCAAATCAAAGTTGTGTTGACACAAAAATCAGACTTGACTCCCATGTGCGACACGCGTAATTCCCCGGTCGGTGCGAGGCGTGCCAGGTTAGCCAATCTGACATGTTGATTGACGATGGAAAAAAGCAGTTAGATTTTACAAGATCAGCTAGAGAACCAATGGATCTTTAGTAGCGCGTGTATCTGCCAATTAGCCGATACGGGAAAGCATGATAGGTGTGCTCGAAAGTAGTGTTTAAGAGGAGCGGCTATGTCAGCTGATTTGATGACGTCAGCACCCGAGGCAAGTCTAGATTGGCTACTCAAATAGATGATAAATAAGAGCAGTAAAAGCCGACAAAGCTTGGATTGAGCTGGATAAGTTGGTGATAAAAGATAAAACTACAAGAATTGGTACAAAACTTGTAGATCTAACAGATATCGATAAATTGTGAATAAAAGAAATAGATGAAACCACAATGATGCAGAAGAACACTAGGTCGGTGTATCAATCTGTCGAATATAACGAAAACATAGCCTGAGCTAAGTATGCAAAAGTTGAGTAATGTTAGTCGGAGCATAACATTCTTGTGCTATGTTTTGTTTGAAAAAAGCATTCCTCTTATCGCACCAGACATGCATTATTCGAATTCAAAAGCTCTGAAGCTGCAAAGTGTTTTACCCCTCTACAAGGCTCAACAGGGAGGCTTAGATGGAGCTGACGTATGGGGTGGGGCCTAGGACCCAGGTTTTGCAACCACATAACAATGAATACTCATAATAAGAGCGAGACATTTAATGAAAGAACACATAGGAGGGATAGACCCTTCAGGTCTTGCGACCCTTAGATTGGCATGAGCAAACCCCACGAGCGTGTTGAGGGGGAGGGCAACATAGCACAAGATAAAAAATTTGAACCCTTAGGTCTGGCGACCTACGTGTTGGCATAGCCAAGCCCCCGAGCATGTCGAGTGGGAGGGATCGGAAGAGCAGACAAAAACATGTAGAGTAGGTCTACAAAATAGATTAAAGGTGTAAAAATATTTAATTGCAAATAGCACTTAGCTTGCCGACACGTGGCTGAGGTGTCCAGGAGATTGTTGTGGTTGCGGTCATGACGTGGCAGTCGGTGCTGAGTTTGAGACGCTGACGAGGTCGGCAATTGGTCGTCGTGGACGCCAATAGGTCGGAGCTGAATCCTGTCATGCTGATGAAGGTAGAACCTCGGGCAGCGGGACAGCAGCTTGGTGATGCTTGCGCACGGCAGCTGCTGCACTCGTTTGATCTTGTGGTTTGCCGTCCACGCGCCATCGTGGTGACGGGCGGCACACAGCACCAGCCGAGAGGCACTCCATCTCATCCATAGCTCGCCGAGTCCTTATAGATTTGTACTCGTATCTTGAAAACAAATAAAGAAGAGGCAATATTGGTGAACAGTTGCTATCCGGAGTAGATCGGAATTTAGTAGATTATAAAGAAAATAAAAGGTAACGATGCTTCCCTGTTCATGTAGATGTATTTGTTAGGCTGCATGCGGACATGCAGAGGTCTGGGATTCTGCTGCTGGCCGCACGCTTGGCGTGTTCCTGCGCCTTTGTAGACTGATCCAACTCCTTGTGGAGTAGGACACGTAGATTAGATCGATCTTGATTGTTGAAGGTTGACTGGCGGTCGTTCGTGCCATGCCTGCATGCATGCACGCGGTGCGTGGCCGGAGCTCAACGCCGACACGCGCATCTGTTGCCGCCGTGCGATCACCGTGAGCCCGAGAGGCGCACGTACGTGCTCAGGTCAACCAAATCACCAGTGTGTGGAGCTCGGCCGGAGCCCAGAGCAACACGTGTTGACATCACCAGATTGCTCCTAGGGCCGTGTCCGGAGACCGGCATGCAGAAACTCGTTGTCATGCTGATGAAGCAGTCGTATCGTAGGTCGTGGGCAGGTGGGTGGAAACGAAAAATTTTCTGGCATGCCGTTCGCAGGACGAAGACGTGGATCTCACGATCAGATCGGAGGGTAGCGGTGAGCAGATCGCTGCGAAGATATTTTTCGTGTCGTCGCCGAAGATGATCACCAGAGCGAGCTGCCATCACGCTACACGAAGAGCTCCCGATCTACCCCAACCTGGCGCGCCAACTGTCAAAGGTTTAGGTCTGAGCAGTTCACAGGGGGGTCAACCCCGGTGGTTTATTTGTTCGGCAGGGAGATCTAAGAACACGATGGTTATGCTAGCGTAGCACACGGAAATCTAGGAGAGACACAAGGGACAAGGAAATTTTATACTAGTTCGGGCCTCCGGAGAGTAAAACTCTACGTCCAGTTCTTGATTGTATTACTTTGATCGGTGAAGGACGCCCTTACCCGCCTTATATTGGCTGACGGACAAGGTCGATGGACCGCAGTCCAAGTCGGTTACAACTGGGAAACCTATCTCTAATCATTTACAACATGGAAGGCTACCTTGGCTTGCACATCAAGCTGTCTTCTCGTCTTTGGGCCCACATGTCAGGTCAGACAGGCCTACTGACAGGTCGGCGGGTCTTCTGGCGGGCGGGACCCACTTGTCGGGGACGGCCATGATCCTGGTCGGTGGGGACCCAGGGGTACCCATGTCTCACAGCGCCCGAAGGTTAAAGCCTATAGTTAGGGATGAAAACGGATCGGATACGAACGGATACTGCGGATACAGATACAGATAATTTTTCTTTCTCAGACTGAATTCTCGGATCGAATTCGGATATGAACGGTATATTTTGTGTCGAATAGTGATATTCATCATATTTGGATCATAGAAGTTCAACTTTGAATTTCCGGATACTAATGCGGTATGGGTAATTACAGATATTAAATGTCCGGATTCGGATACGGCCTTACCATTTGAGTGTCTGGCCCTTTCGGTCGGTCGGTCAGACATATAATATCCGTACCACTTTCATCCCTACCTATAGTTTATTCGGTAAAACGGCACTTAAAAGCTAGCTGGAGGTCGGTCCATGCAGCCCGACGAACTCGAAGAACGACGTTGAGAAAAGGAAAAACGTGAAGGCGAAGTTGCCGAAAAGTAGATGCAGTAAAGTAGATGCTGAAAATTGTTAAAGGTTTGCCCGGAGGCGAAGGTTTGTTTGATTATGGTGTGTACAGTTTTTCCGACTACGCGGGGTCACTATTTATGTCCCGAGGACAACCCGACTCCTAGCCGATCACGGTAATGTTTACTTGCATCTAAAGAAAATAAAACTAATAAAAAATGATTTGTGCAAGGGTCGAACTCTCTAAACTGACTCTTACCCATCGTCAATCGATCGTTGACCGGCCTCCACCATATCTATTCTTTGGTGTACTCTTCTATCGTCGCTTTCTTCGATCAGCCGATTCCGCTATGTTGACCATCGGCGGGCTTGATTGACTGCCCTTTTGACCATTGGCAGGCTCTGCTGACCGCCTCCTATCATCAAATCGACCGATTGTTCTCGTTCTTATCTTGTTAGCACGGCCCGCTGCGCCTCTTTACCTTATCTTTAGACACGCGCCAAGAAAACGGTGTCAACAATTTGAAGCAAATTAAATCAAAGTTATTAACTAATAATGGCCATTAGCTGAGCCCCTCGACGACGGCGAAGCATAGCACGTTCTCGGCCTCCTTTATACTCTGGACGGGCAACTCCGTCCCGGAGGCGGCGCCAAGCTCGACATGATCGCTGATGTCGAGCCCGCACAGCACCGAATTTTTTTTATATTTATTTTTCTTCGATTTTACGAAAATAAATAGTCGGATTCAATATTGGCAGAAATAGCCCCGAACCGCCGTTTGAAACGGCGGTTGGATCCCTGCCGCCGTTTGAAACTGCGGTAGGGACCTACCGCCGCTTCAAACGGCGGTAAGTACCTTCCAACCGCCAATTCAAACGGCGGCTGGAAGATCCCCCATGTGGCCCGCTGGTTAGGCACCTACCGCCACAGCCAACGGCGGCAGTAGTCCAACCGCCGGTTCAAAGGGCGGTTGACCTACCGTTGGGAACCTACCGCCAGTTGATACGGCGGTAGGTCCTTCCGCCAAACCAACCGACGGCTGGGCCGCGCCTATATAAGGGCCGCAGCCCTTGCCGGCGGCGGCTGTGCCTCCCCCCTTCTCTTCTTCTTTTCGTCCTCGGTGGCCTTCTTCGGTGTCCATCAGGTATGTTTCCAATACTTTCCTCGTATATTTAGTAAATAAGGTAGAAATAGTTTAGAAAATCTAGATAAAGTTTAGAAAAATCTAGAAATAGTTTAGAAATTATAGAAATAGGTTGGAAAATCTTGAAATAGGTTGGAAAATATAGAAATAGTTTAGAAAAATCTAGAAATAGTTTAGAACAATCTAGAAATAGTTTAGAAAAATCTAGAAATAGTTTAGAAATTATAGAAATAGGTTAGAAATTATAGAAATGCTTTAGAAATTTGTAGAAATTCTTTGGAAATTCGTAGAAAAACTTTAGAAATTATAGAAATACTTTGGAAATTGTAGAAATACTTTGGAAATTCCTAAAAATACTTAAGAAATTATAGAAATACTTTAGAAATTGTAGAAATACTTTAGAAATTGTAGAAATACTATGGAAATTCCTAGAAATACTTTAGAAATTATAGAAATACTTAGTAAATTCATAGAAATACTTTAGAAATTGTAGAAATGCTTTGGAAATTCGTAGAAATACTTTAGAAATTGTAGAAATGCTTTGGAATTGCTTAGAAATACTCTGGAAATTATAGAAATACTTTGGCAATTCCTAGAAATACTTTACAAATTATAGAAATACTTTGGAAATGCTTAGAAATTATGTGTGACTTTATATTTCATTTTTTTCCAGCTACGGCTCAGCAGCAGGCGCCGCCTTTTTCGCAGCCCCTTGTTGGTGCTGTTCGTCCTCCTCGGGAGCCCCTGCCGTATGTGCTGCCCGAGCTCTTCGACGAGCGGACAGACAGGGCGCACCGGTCCTACCACTCCGCGATCTGCGGGGCAGAGCTAGGGTTCGTGCGTTTTAGAGGCCCAGGGCACTACATGCCGCTTCATCCCGGCTGGTGTCCGAAGTATGTAATACGACACCTTCGTATCTTTGTATTTCCTCATTTAAATTCGTAATTAATATTTATTTTCGTTTTGTGGTGCAGGCTATGCGCAGTAGGGTTTCTTCCCCTACCGCGCTTGGTTGAGGGGGACCTCATGCGGGCTGCTATGCACCCGGCGGAGCGCAGGTTGCGCTTTGGCTCCGACTACCAGCTGGTCTGCGCGCTCCTGGACCGGTGGCACCCCGAGACGGACAGCTTCCACTTCCCCTGAGGGGAGATGGCGGTGACTTTGGAGGACGTGGCCCTCCTCTTCAGGCTACCGTGCTCAGGGGAGCCCATGGGGGCTGCTGACCCCCCCGAGCCGTGGCGCGACGTCCTCCTCGCGAGGTTTGCCGGAGTGGTGCGCCGTCCCGGCGCGCCAGAGGTGCCTGACTTCACCAACTCCCATGGCCCCTCGTGCGCCTGGTTGCGCAAGTACAGCGTACGTACCTCTATCTATCATTTTTTCATAGTATCGGTTTTCAGCCTCTCACTGAATTTTGAATTTTTTCAGGCCTCGTTCATGAGGGACGACGCCAACGAGCAACAGGCACTTGGAGACGTACCTGTTGTGGCTGTTCGGCTACGTGATGTTCTGTGGGTCCCAGGGGGGCGTGGTGTCGAGGTTCCTGATCCCCCACGCGCTGAGGATCGCCGACGCCACCGTGGAGGAGATGCCCCAGATCAACTGGGGCGCTGCGGTTTTGGCCGTGACATACAGGGGCCTATGCGCCGGGTGCACCAAGACGGGCACCCAGTCGATCCTCCTCGGATGCCCGCTTCTGCTGCACCTGTGGAGCTACGAGCGGTTCCTGTCGATCGGCCATCGGTCGACCGATCGCCGTACCGGGAGCTGCAGGAGGGGCACGACCCAGTAGACAGGCCGACCATGGGGTCGATGTGGTGCCAGCGCCAGGTTCGTACTTCGAGCTAACTTCGTTCGGTAGCTATATGAAAGTAATGCAATTCGTCGAGCTAACTCATTCTCTTGTTTGCAGCTCTCTTGGACGGAGCAGACCAGGAGGTCGTACCTGGACTTCGTTGACCAGATCGACACCCTCACGGACCGCGAGGTTATCTGGCAGCCGTACACCGACGTCTTGGTCTCCGCGCGTGCACCGCAGGGTCTCTCGTCCCTGTGCTTTCGGGACCGTGACTTCTGGATGACGAAGACGCCGCTCGTCCATGACATGTACATCGAGGAGTACCATGTCGAGCGAGTGATGAGGCAGTTCGGCCTTTACCAGGCTTCGCCTGTGCCCGTCGCACACACCGTCGACCCGTCCGTGCACCAATAAGTTCATTGCAAACTTCAATAGTTTCTGTGGATGAGTGACGAAAGTTAGTTTGCTAACCAATTGGCTGTTTCTTGTTGTAGGTGGACGAGGAAGGAGGTCGAGGACTTCGGCCCCTTTTTTGGGGAAGCTACAGCCCTACCTGGACGCGTGGGCGACCGCCGCGCAGCACGTCGTCGTTGAGCCGCGCTTACACGATGACGACGCTTGGAGAGCGAGGACCCAGACGCGCGTGACGTACGTCCCCCCAAACCCTCGCCTCGACCTCGTGCCAGCGTCAACGTACCCCTACCGACGGGATCAGTCCCACAGCATCTTAGTAAGTTCTTTTGCATTAATTCAAATTAAGTCACATTCGCTAAAGTTTCATTGTACTAACAATCCGTCCGATCTTGACAGTACGACATACCTCGGGAGATGTACCATCTGGCCCAGCACATGGGCTCGACGATAGACTAGTTGTCGTTGGACCGGATACGGACAGAGCTGCAGAAGATGGTGGGCCTGAGCCAGCGGATCATGCAGGCGGTGAACTTCCGCGGCGACGAGGGTTACCTCCTTCCCTGCCACCCCTCCTCCTCCAGCAGCTGTGCCTCCACCTCAGCTTCGTACCAGGCACCCTCGTCCTCGACACGTCCACCGTTCGCGCCCACTGTGTCTGCTCCATACCTGCCGCAGCCGAGTGCTTTCTACGCCACAGGTACATGACGGGATCGTACATGTTTTTTGTTGCTAGTTATATTATCTAGAGAGACCACGACATATTTTATTGATCCATGACGATCTAATATTTTTATAGAGAGACCACCGATACCTATGGGACCGGGGCCTTCGTCGTGGGCAGCAGCTTCACCGGTTCAGCAGCAGCCAGTGTTTGAGCCACCCGTTCAGCAGCAGCAGCTAGTGTTTGAGCCACCTGTTCAGCAGCAGCCACTGTTTCAGGCACCTGCTTCGGATGACTACTACACTGGCGACACACCACCGCTGGAGTTTCCGTTGGACGACTTGTTGGGCGGCAGCGCCGACGAGATCGGTGGTACACAGCTGACAGGAGCCCCGCTCGTGACCCAGCCGACGCAGCCGACGCAGCAGACGCAGGAGCAGCAGCGCACGATGATGGAGGACTTCCATGACTCGGCACGGCGTGCAGGCGAGGCGTTGGACGCGGCAGCGTCGGTGGAGGTGGAGGCGCGGGCGACCGGACGGGGGGCGGCCTCATCGGGCTCGGCGACTCCACAGGCACCGACCGGAAGGGGGCCGTCCCGTCAGGCTCGGCGACTCCACAGGCAGCGACCGGAGGGGGGCTGTCTCGTCGGGCTCAGGTGCTCCCTTAGCGACACCGCCCCCCGAGCCGGCGGTCGGAGGACGCGATCGCCATCCACGCGACCCCCTCACGTACCCGACCCATCACACGAGGGCTGCACAGAGGGCGGCAGCAGCGGCGAGGAGGAAGGAGCACCAGGGGCCGCCACGACCGACGGAACGCGGTCGTATTTAGATTTGTATTTGGACACTTGTCGTGTACATTACTTTGTTTGTTCTAATTATTTTATGTATTTTCGTATTCAGTTGCCTGTTATTTCGCATTTATAGTATTGACAAATAACAAAAATCAAAAAACCAAAACAAAAAAGAAAAAACCCGAAAACAACGCCTACCGCCAGTTGAATCGGCGGTAGGCTTAATGAAACCGCTATTTCAACTGGCGGTAGCTGCCAGCCAGCCTGCCGCCACCCAAACTGGCCCTGCCGCCACTGTTGCAATCCTACTGTCAGTTCAAACGGCGGCAGGTTCTTACCGCCGTTTGAGGCGGCGGTAGGTTCCTACCTTTGAAATGGCGGCAGGGATCCAACCGCCGTTTCAAACGGCGGTTCGTGGTTATTTCTGCCAATGTTGAATCCGACTATTTATTTTCGTAAAATCAAAACAAAATAAATATAAAAAAAATTCCACAGCACCTCCGTGGTGGTCCCCGGCACGGACCTGGCGAGCAGATCGAGCTGCTGGCCCCCGGCGTCGACAAGATCTCCAAGTACGTCGGGCGGGGCCCTGGCGACGACAAGGAGGGGACGGAGGCCTGGACCGTCTGCCCCGGGGTCGTGTACGACGCTGCGAGCTCCGGGGCGGGGGAGAGGTAGAGGGTCACCTTGAAGATGAAGCCGTCGCTGCGGCGCGGGTTGTGGTCAGGCAGCGGCGGCGGAAGGGAATAAGCGTGCACGGCCGAGAGGCTGATGCCGAGGTGTGGTGGAGGCGCGGAGGCCTCGGGCGGAGCGCGGCAACGGCAGCGGCAGCCGCGGCGGTGGACATCGCGCGCGACGACGTCTTCGCAGGTGGCTGTGGCACCGGCTCAGGTCGGTGGGCTGCGCATATTGCAGGAGACGAATGGATGGGCTGTGGCACCTGGCGCCATGCATATGCGCATCAGGAAGGTTTCCACGTCGGACCCACGAACGTCTGCTCGCCTCCATGTGTCGCTAGTGAAACGCAGTGTAACGTGGATGAGAGATTCTCATGGCTCTGCTCGGAGGTGGTGACATGGAATTGGTTCCACACCTGGATGTCGAAAAGTGAATTGTTAGAACATCGATACAAACCTCCAATAATATATTATTGAATTGCATGTTCAAGTGCATAGTTTTTTTCAAAAAAAAAGATAAAACTTTACATTATTTATTTATTTTAGCGCCACGGCAAGAGATTTGCCATTTTTTACAGAGGAATGAAACTAAACTAAAAAACAAAAAAATAAGAAAAGAACACCACGACTAGGCCTCTCACCCACCTAGGGGACACAAAGTTGAGCGCCACTAAAATTGAATTGTTTTTCATGTTTTTTTTAGCAGATCACAAGAGCTATATTAGATCAAAGCAGAATTACAATCTTTCTCAGACGCATCCACTAGACGCGTTGGGAAATTGTCTACCCAAAAGAGTTCTGGTTCTAAAGAAGAAGGTAAACTTGCACAAACATGAGCAGCTCCGTTATCCTCCCTATGCACAAAGGAAAACACAACAGAGTTAAAGGATCTACAGTAATCAACCATGTGTTTTCAATCACATTACTTTTCATATTATAATATACGTTATAATAAGTTAGTACTAGTGGTGCTTGCAAGTAATTTCTTTCTTTCTTACCCCTCTTGCAAAATGGAAATTGAATTGATCTAGATATAATTAAAAGAGCATCGTAGTAATTTCCCATCATTTTCTTTTTACTTGATTAGATCAAATTGGTACTTCTCATTAGGTACTTCATCATCACCCTACTTCATTTGTTTTCACTGTCCGATTTTACAAGATGGATGGCTCTCATTTTTTCTAAACACTAAAAGTAAATAATTTTATGGACTAGAATAATCCAAAACAACTTATATCATACTTGCAATCAGAGAGTATTCTGTATTGATCCATGAAATTAATGAATTCGGACGTAGATTGTGCATTGGCCGGTGTGATTTGGAATATCTTCGTAACTAAACATGTGGTTAACTTGCCTCAACATTTAGCGCGCGTCAGGATCCTTATATACAGTAACATTATGTTATACGAATGTATCAGCCAAAGCCAATCCCACAGGACGATACGATCGAGAGATCGAGTTGACCACTTCACCCATAGCAACGCCGCCGCCGCCGCCGCCGTGTCGAGGGAGAGGAAAGAAACAATAATGGCAATGGCGATCCTCGTCGACGAGCTCATCGAAGAGATACTCCGCCGCCTCCCGCCGTCTGAGCCTGCGTGCCTTGTCCGCGCCGCCCTCGTCTGCAAGCGGTGGCGCAGCATCGTCTCCGACGCTGGCTTCCGCAGCAGGCTCCGCGAGTTCCACGGCGCACCGCCGGCTATAGCCGCCGTCTACAACGTCGTCGATGGCGACACCTACGCCGCCCGCTTCACACCCTACGGCTCCTTCCTGCCCCGCGCCGACCGCCGCGGCGAGGCCGTGCTCGACTGCCGCCACAGTCGCGTGGTCCTCCGCGGCATGCCTCCGTTTGGCCAAGATCCGAACTCTTCCCGCGTGTCCGTCGTCCATGTCTGGGACCCCGTCACGGACGAGCAATGGGAGGTGCCCCTGCGGTACATGTACCCTAACACGTATGATGGCGTGGTGCTCTGCGCCGCCGCCGGCACCTGCGACCACCTCAATTGCCATGGCGGACCTTTTATCGTCGTCCTCATCGGCACTGACCTCGAGAACGTGTTCATCTACGCCTACTCGTCTGAGACTGCAATGTGGAGCAAGGCAGCAACGATCCACCTTGATGTCACGCTGATGAACTCCTACCTCACGCTCCTGCCCAGTCTCGTCTCTGGTGATTCGATCTACTTCATGGTTGAGGACGGCGGTCTCAGGATCCTCAAGTATGACTTGGTTGGTCATGTCATATCAATGATCAACCCACCATTCTTACACGGCATGGGAAACCTGATCCTGGTGGAGGTGAAGGATGGCAGGCTTGGCATAGCCGACGTGGAGGGTTACAATCTCCACATCTGGTCATGGCGGGATGCTGGTTCTAATGGCGTCGAGCAATGGGTGAAGGAAAAGGTCATCATACTGGATATGGTGCCCTCCATTGCTACCCTATGTCCATCGGCCAAATTCAATGTGATTGGGTTTGGAGAAGGAACTAATATCATTTTCATAAGTGCAAATGATGGCATCTTTGTTGTTTGGCGAAACTCAGGACGGGTGATGAAGGCATGCGGAAAGAGGGCTGTCATGGAAAGATATCTCAACCCTATGTTTTCTTTGCAGAGCTTCTACACTCCTGGTACGAGCCTCGTGCGCATTTTTATCTATAATGTTTATGTAGTTGTATTAATTTGTCAATGATTGCTAATTACATTTACTAATTCTGTTATATATAATAGAGCTTTGGGAGGATCTCTTATAGGAAATGTACCTTTGATGAAAAAATATCGGTCTCTCTACAACATAGTGAGGAAGAAAAATGCTACGGTTGCTCAAGTGCTAAGTACTACGTACTCCACTGAATGTCTCTTTTAGAAGAGCTTTAGTGGGGGGACAATTGGGCAAATTGGTTGCGTCTAGTGGGGAGTATCCTTACTATTCGTCTTAACGAGAGCATGGGCTCTTTCATCTGGACGGCCAGTAAGAATTTTTCAGTAAAAAATATGTATAATGACTTAGTTATGAAGACAGGAGTTCCCTTTGATTGTTGCACTTGGAAGGCCAAGATCCCCTTAAATTTAAAGATTTTTCTTTGGTATCTTAGAAAAGGTGTAATCTTCACCAAAGATAATCTAACTAAGAGGCAGTGGAAGGGATGCACTCTTTGTTGCTTCTGTAGTGAGCAAGAAACAATACAACATCTCTTTTTTTATTGTCCTTTGGCTAGATTAAGGTCGAGTTCTATAATGCTTACTTTCGATATTTCTAAACCTGCAAGTACAGATAATCTATTTGGTCCTTGACTTAGAAGTTTTTCACATAAGCAAAGGAATCTAGTGCTGATGAGGGTGGCTGCCTTTTGTTGGGCACTATTGCTCAGTAGAAATGAAGTTGTGCTTCAAAAGTCAAAAACTAAATCTATTTTGCAGGTGATGTTTAGGGAATGTACTGGATCAGGAGCTGGTCCATCCTTTCCAAGGAAGAGGAGAGGGGCATTTTGAAGGGAGGGTGTCGTTGGCTAGAGGTTTCGGCTTTGGAATTCATGAACAAGATGGGTTGGAATATTCTGAAGCGAATCGATAGCTAATGTATCTTGCGCATAGGCAACAGGATTTCCTATGTGTGTTTTCTTCCATTTTTATGTGTAACCTGGGATTGTTACCTGTACTAGGCGTTTTACACCCTTGCGCTGCCGGCGTGTTGTGTTGGATGTGAGTTGTAGACAGAGTGATGACTGTTTAGACCGGATTTTTTTCTTAATCTAAAAATATAATAGAGCTTTCACTTAAGGTGCGTTTGGCACAGCTTCCCCGACAGCTTCGGAAGCTGTTTTGGGCGAAGATGTACCAAATCGGAACCCAAAACAGATTCTCCGGAGGAGCACCCGGAAAACCGGCTCAGTGTAGCGATTTGCGGAAGGCACAGCCAAAAATCATGGCTTCGCCCCTCGCTCCCCAACCCCTTTGCCAGCCCTGCCCCCGGGTGCGGTCCGTCGGGGCACGACGCACGGGGAGGTGGCCGACGGCAGTTGGCGGAGGCCAGGACCGTAGAGGAGTTGCTCGGCGGCGACTGCACAGGCACGGAGGAGGTGCTCGACGGCGGCCTGCTGAAGAGGATGTGCTGGATGGCGGCCTGCGGAGAAGGATCTGCTTGATGGCGGCCGGCGGCTGCACGAGACAGGAAGGAGGGCCGGAGAAGGCCGGCGGGCGGTGGCCGTGGTGGGGCTGACCGGCGACGGGCGCGACTGGGAACGGCTTGGGGCTCCTTCCAGCCACGGCGCGCTGGGTGGCCGTGAGGCACGCTGCAGCAGACGACGCCGTGGGCGGCACCCCCGCGAGATGCGAATGAGATTGGGCAGTGCTGTAGATGGGGATAGAAAGAAGAACGTGGACGAGAAAAATTGGCAGGTGGCCCTTGGTGGAACGTGTGGACGTGTGAACAACAAATAAAAAAGAAAAAAAATGAGAAGGAAAAAAAGAAAAGGAAAATAGGAGAAGAAGACGAAGGAAATAAAAAAGAAAAGGAAGGGTATTATGGATATTTTATCCTTTACACAGTCAGGAGAAGCTGTTTTGCCAAACATTTTTTCAAAACGGTTTCAGATTCACTAAAGAATCCGCTCCACCAGCACAACAATAGTCGGAGCTGCCACAGCCACAGACACAACTGTGCCAAACGCACCCTTACTGATGAATGAACAAAAGTCTGACCTCTATTATGGATTTACGGTCCATGTAGTTAATAGAAGTATATACTCCCTCCGGTTTGGTAAATGAATCCGTTTTGGACAAGGTTTGAGTTAAATATTGAGAATATAAATCATGAATAACTTTTAAGTAGTTGAGTTTGAAAATGTGAAAACTACATGAATAGATTTGTCTTGCAAAATACTTTCATAAAAGTATACATAGGTTAGTTTTTAATAAATATTTTTATAGAAATAAGAAGTCAAAGTTGTACTTGGAAGACCGTGTCGCTATTCTAAACGACTTCATTTATCAAATCGGAGGGAGTACTCAGCTGTATAAACTAGAGGATTTCGATCCATGAAGTCTGTTGCAGCTTCAGGAAAACTTCCGGAGTCCACAAGGTGTCTTACACTGTGTTTGGATGTAGATATTCAGCTTCGGAATTGGGAATTGGCATTGGACCCTCTGAATACCGACGTTTGGATGTCCCAGAATTCGGAATTGGAATTCCTCTCCAATGCCAATCGGCATTCTTCAGTCCTCATCCTCTTCTCCTCAGTACCGAGCTCCACCCCTGCGTATCGACTGGAATCGTGCCCATGTCTCTCTCCGCTTCGTCGGCCAACGTTGCCACCCTGCTTTCCCCATCGGCGAGCTGCGCCACCCTCCATCGGCGGGCCACCCCGCGCCCTCCCCTGCCTCCCTCATCGCCTCGTCGGAGGGCCGCGCCGCTCCAGCACCTGCGAGTGGTCCCCGCTTCCTCCGCCGGCGATCCCTCCCCTGCCTCCCTCTGCGGGCGGCCCACTACGCACCCTCCACTGCCTCCATCGTCGGGGGGCTGCGCCGTCCCTCCGCCGGCGAGTCGTCCCCGCGCCCTACCTAACCTCCCTAGTCGGAGGGTGTCACGCTACCCCTCCCTGCCTCCCTCGCCGGCGGGCAAGAGGAGGGCACGGGGATGGCTCCCTCCGTCGCCGGCTCTGCGTCGCTCTCCTCCACCACTAGCCCTTCACGGCTTCCCCTCTGCCACTAGCACTGTGCTGCTCCCCTCCGCCGCCGACATCACCTCGACAGGAGGGCATCACATGAAGCAGACCATAGAGGAGAAGATGTAGGGAGTCCATTCCAATTTGAGGCGTGCATATCCAAACGTGAATCGGCATTTGTTACTCAGTTGAATTTCTTGCTCCAAATTCATGTACATCCAAACAACAACTTTAGTATTGGATCTATTTCCAAAACTAGTTGGATTTGGTATTGAACCAAATTCAATGTCAAGCCCTCCAATATCAACATCCAAACGGAGTCTTAAAGTACCAGTGGTTTTTAGCTCATGTTATTTTTTACTATTCTTTGTGTATTTCCTGCAGCACTGGAACCATCACTCGGCACGCCACCAAGGTTAGGCTTCCTACCGTTCAAACTGGTAGCAGTAGCAAGTAGTAGTCACTGATTTGAATTATGTCTTGTTTCATACACTACGGGAAACTCGACCATTGCCGTGCGCCAAAATGATTGCCGTGCGCAAAACGACGGGCGCACGGCAAACAACCCTCTTTGCCGTGCGTTGCACATAAAAACGCACGGCAAACAAAAACACACGGCACAAATAGTCTTTGCCGTGCGTTGCATAAAAAACGCACGGCAAAAATTATATTTGTCGTGCGCCGACCACAAAACGCACGGCAAACACGTGCGCACATGCACACCACGGCAAAGTTTCATGTTTGCCGTGCGCCTTCGTAAAACACACGGTAAAGTTTCATGTTTGTCATGCGTTTTTTGCAGGCGCACGGCAAAGTTTCAAAAAAAAAATGAATTATTTGCTTCTTTCTATTTGTCCACTACAAATACATTACTTTGTAATATATATTTCAATTTGGTACTCATCTCGATTTTTTTGCTATTTTTAATGAATTTATTTCATTGAAAGGAATTTTTTTGTTTAAGTCAAATTTGAACTACCGGTGCATAAAATTATAGAGTAAAGTTCGTGGAAAAATGATATTCGTGTAACTGAGTCCATTTTAAGACCTTATCCATGAAATTTGTTGAATTTTTGAACATTTTATTCGTGAGACACGGAAATCTATGTGATTTAGAAATGTTTTTTAATTCTATAAAATGCAAACGAAGTTTGAAAATCATAAGATTCGTCGAGACCTCATGATATACTATGGGAAGGCTGTGAAAAATAGTAGAGAAAGGTTTTGAATATTTTGTCACGCATAGTGTTTAGAAACCGAGACATCTCACGAGAAGTTTTAGATTGTTTAGAGTTACTTCATTAGGTTTGTAGTCTTAGTTAAGTTCATAATGAGTTTTTGACTTCAAAACTTTTTCTCTAGTGAACATACATCATACATTGTCTCATGTTAGCTTATAATAATTTTTCATTCATTTGTTAATTTTCGTATATTAAAATTCACGAAAAGACATATAAAATGAAATGTAGAGTTGTTTGCCGTGCGCCTTTAATCAAAACGCACGGCAAACAGTATTCTTTGCCGTGCACCTAGGTCAGGGGCGCACGGCAAAGGTTCTGGGCCCGCGGCCTTCTCTTTGACTCTCTTCTCTCCCGGCCTTTTCTCCCACACGGCCACACTCACCCGCCCGCGTGTGTTCGTAAAAAAAAAATGCACCCGCGACCCCGCAGGCCGGCCGCCTCCACCGCCCGCTCCCGCCCTAGCCCCAGCCCTAGCCCCCGCCGCCCGCACCCGCCACCGCCCCCGCAACCCGGCCGCGGCCGCAGCCGCCCCCGCCCCCGGACGCGCCGCCCACTGCCGCGCCGGCCCCGGCCCCGGATCTGCCGGCCCCAGCACGCTCCCCGCCGCGTTCGCCCCCGCCCGCACCCGCCGCGTCCGCCCCCGGCCGGTCCCTGCCCCGGCCCCCGCCGCGCCCCCCCCCCCCGCCGGCGGCGCCCTCCACCGGCCCGGATCCGGAACCGGCGACCTCCCCGCACCCCAACCCCAACCGGCCCGGATCCGCCACCGGCGACCGCCCCCGCACCAGATCCGCGACCGCCACCTCCCCTGCCCTGCCAGGCTGCCCTCTGCCCTGCCGCCCCGTCCTCTGCCCCGGCGCTACCTCCCCCTCGTTGACTACCTCAACACCCAGTACTTCGGGGTCGTCGGCATCGGCACGCCGCCGCAGAACTTCACCGTCATCTTCGACACCAGGAGCTCTAACCTCTGGGTCCCCTCCTCCAGATGCTACTTCTCGGTGCGTCCAATTGTTCTTGGTTTCCATCTCTCTAGCTAGTTGTTTCTTCATCTTGTGATTAGACTCGCTACAATTGATTGAACAACTAATAATACTCCGATGCCTAATTTGACCTTTTTCAATGTTACAATTTTCTCACACCATTCAGAGATGGTCGCTGAATATCTGCACTTCATTTTTTTTCCCCTCACCAAATTATACAGGGGAGAGTTGCAAAATTACCTACGGCTCTGGATCGATTGCTGGGTTCTTCAGCAAGGATAACGTGCTGGTTGGAGACCTTGTCGTCAAAAGCCAGGTAATGAAATGTGCTTTCACTCTAGTTCTAGTTTCCCATATGGACGTTCACATGCGGACAGTATCTCTAATGCTGCTACTTATTCTCCTCATTGCTGACTCTGGGACTTCTTTGCTGGCTGACCCAACAGTATGTATCTTCATACAGATGATCCAGAATTTTTCTGTATTTGTATGATCATAGGAGCTAGGCCTAAAAGTTTAATGCTGACCTGGAACCATTGATTGATATTAATTTCTTGAATTTTAATAGATACCTTAATATGTAGTAGTAGTTGCTGTGTATATGAATGTGATAGGTCCCCAAGTTCTGATGAGACATGAGTGCAACCTTTTGGCAGGCTGGATGGCATGACTAAAATCTTGAATTTGTGTTGTTCACAGGCTATTGTTCAGACTTCCAACTATGGAATATATTGTATAAGTAATTTAATTCTGAGTTCTAATAATTTGGTAATGCTATGCCTCTGCAGATAGATTCGTAGAAAGTTTGCGGCCAGATTGGCCTGTGCATGTTTGATGGCACTCACTCTGTCAGGTTAGTCCATTTAACCGGACCATTGTAATTGGGGATCAACTGATCAAGTTTACTTCTATCTTGGTCATTGGGTTGACCGACGAATGTTCTTGTGCTCGCCAGTTTTGGTTCAATCTTTAGTTCATCACTGTTTAACCTCAACTTCTTTCTGGTTTCTCTCTGTCCTTATTTTCTATGCGCAGGCTTCAGACTGACAGTAGAGAGGCGAGTAGTTGAGTCTTGGTGTTCTACAACATTTATCTTGGCTTGGTTCAGAACTAGCCGCTGCAGTCTATTGTTCAATTTTTTCTCTGAACCTTTGTCTGTCCAGCTGCTCGAGTGCATCACCTATCCTCTTGCAGCTGCAGTGGAAAGTAGCAATATGGTCGGTTTCTCTCTCAGGTTAGCAATGGCGAAACAATTAAGCTAATGTGAAATGTCTCTTTCATGCTAGAGCAACTAATGATGAGACAATCATTGCAAGTTACTCTTATTCTTTAGCTTGTCTCGGCTAGCAGATTGGCTTGTTTCTCAACGAAATGCTTTGACTTGCTGGTAGTACAATACTCCCTCCTTTCTTGTTTATAAGGCGCGGGCAGACACGACACGGTCTTCCAAACTATACTTTGACTACTAATTCCTCTTATATTATTTTATTTGTGGTTATGAACGTATAATCATTAGAAACTACATTTGAATACAAATTCAACCATGTCAAATTTACATTACAAAACAAAAAATATGATGAGTAAATTAGTAGTCAAAGATTGTAAAATTTGAATCTTGTTATACGTGCGCGCCTTATAAACGAGAAGGGAGGGAGTAGCATCTATTTCTTTATCAGGCTACTAATCAGTAACTTGTGACTCATCAAAATGAAATAATCATAGCATCTATTTCTTTATCAGGCTACTAATCAGTAACTTGTGACTCATCAAAATGAAATAATCTTGATTCAATCAAAGCTAGAAATTAAAAACTCGTTTTTAATCCCTAATTGTAACACGTACCAAACTGATTTTTCTATTTTACTGCATATTCATGCTCTAATAAACTATCATGCGTGATTTTCTGCAGTGAAGGAATTGAATCTGTTGTCGGGACAGAAAACCTGGGCTCAAATGTTATGTGCTCAGCCTGTCAGATGGCTATTGTGTGGATAGAGATTCAGCTCGTTGAAAACAAAACAAAGGAGCTGATATTGCAATATGCTAACCAGGTTAGAAAATATGATTTACTCTGGGTGGTTTCTTTTTCCATTGTAGAATTGTATAATTGAAGACAAGATTCCTCCTTGTGTTCCAGCTATGCGAGCGTCTACCAAACCCCAATGGCGAATCAACAGTCAGCTGCCATCAGCTATCAAAGATGCCAAATCTTGCATTCACTATTGCAAACAAGACTTTCACCCTATTGTTGATGAGTAACTTGTGGATTTATCTATATGTGATGTATGCGATGATTATTGTGATATATATGATGCTTGTGATGGTTATTATGATATATATGATGCCTGTGATGAATCTTATAATATATATGATGCCTGTGATGAATATTATGAAATGCATATTATGCTTGTGATTTTTGGGGATTTTTATACGTGAAAAAAAAACTGCATAGGTCACTTTGCCGTGCGTCAAAAAAAGGAGGCGCACGGCAAAGTAACCAAAACCGCAGGCTGGAATAGGACATTTGCCGTGCGTTTTTAGTAGGGCGCACGGCAAAGCCCAATTCGTTGCCGTGCGTTTTGACTTGGGCGCACGGCAAAGGCCTATCTTTGCCGTGCGTTTTCGGGTAGGCGCACGTGTAAGGAATCGTATGCTCGTAGCCTAAGAGGGGGAGGGGGTGAATTAGGCAATCTAAAAACCTTAACCTATGGCTTCACTAATTTTGCATAAAGATAAACTAGAACATACTATCTAGATGTGCAACAATAGTTGTTCTAGTGTGAAACTCCCATCCCAAAACAAGGTTTGCAACCTATAGCCAATCCTAGCATGATACTACTCTAGGAAAGTAAAGGCAAGCAAATATTGCAATAGAGTAAATTGCGGAAACGTAAAGGGGATGAGAGGAAGCAAACTCTTGACACGCGATTTATCCCGTGGTATCGGTAGGCACTAAGCCACCCTTAGACCACGTTGTTGAAGCACTCACACAAGAGTATTGCTTCCCGGTCACCAAGTCTCTCCCAAGAGCACCACTTGACTCGCCACAAAGGCTAGCCACTTAGGCACTCGTCAAGCTCCCTTGGTCAACTTGATGCCGCCTCCACTAAGGAGCTTCTCCACCAAGGAAGGGGGTCTCCACGTCCCCCGCACAAAGTGTACTCGCCACTCCACACCAAACCGGAGGGTCGATGACGATTGCCAGTGAGCCACTTAGGCCCCAAGGCTTCCGGCGAACCTTGTACACCTTGATTCACTCAAGAATCACCTCACAAGGTTAGCACAACCTTGCACTCACTCAGCTCTAAGCTAAGCCTAGCACTAAGCACATACACTAAGCATATGCAAGTCTATGGATGAGCAATTAAGCACTTGGATGGATTGGATATGATCTTCTAGGTATCTTGCACTCTCCTGCACTTCCACACAATCCAGCAACCTCAAATGGGTGACTGGAGGGGTATAAATAGCCCAAGGCACTCAAAGAGCCGTTGGTTAACGGCCATTGAAAAAGTAAGCGTCGGATGAACCGATACTATACTTTTCAGGGCGTCGGTTCATCCGGTGCCCCTGTCCACGTCACTTAGCCGTTGAGGTTCTCTGACACAACTGTTCCGACGCTATGCACCGACGCACCGTCGGTTCATCCGGTGCTGAAGACCTCGCGACCAAAACGTCTCTGTATGCTGCTTCGTGACCGTCGGATAGACCGATGCTTCCACTTGACCAAGGCGTCGGTTCATCCGGTGCTGAAGAGGCTGTCTTGGCGCGTCTCTGTCTTGATTCAAACTGAGCGTCGGATAGACCGATGGTGTCCTCTCTCAGACCGTCGGATCATCCGGTGCTACTGTCTTCGCTGCTCCTCCTTTGCAATTCATCCGGCGCATCTAGAAACTGGACCGTCGGATCATCCGACGGTGTCATCTTCATTTTGTCTGCTGCGCAGTGTACCAAGTACACCGATGCTTGCACCGATGGTACCGTCGGTTCATCCGACGGTGTGTTTTCTTTTCCTTTCTTCCGCGGTTTTGACTCTTGAAAAATAGACTATCTTCTCATTTTGGCATGTGGTATTTTTGCATCTTTGGGACCTAGAAATGTCTACAAAGACATGCTAAACAATATGGTTAGTCCCATTTATCATGTTGTCATGAATCACCAAAATCATACTCGAACTAATGGCATATGAGGTCATGTTCGCTACAGCACGGCAAAGGCCCAATCTTTGCCGTGCGTTTTTGGGCGGGCGCACGGCAAAGGCTGTCCCACGCCGTTTGCGTCCGGCGCCGTTAGCTACTTTTTTTTTTGCCGTGCGCTTCCCTGTGACGCACGGCAAAGATATTTCACCGTGCGTTGTTAGAGAAGGCGCATGGCAATGTGACTTTACCGTGCAAAAATCTGTCGTGCGCTCTTTGCCGTGCACCCCGACAGAAAAACGCACGGCAAAGACTTTGCCGTGCGTTTTCTTGCCTTTGCCGTGCGTTTGCGGCGCATGGCAAACCGCGGCTTTCCCGTAGTGATAGTCAAAGCCCTGAAGTTTCAACTGAGAAAAAAAAACAAAGGGTGACACCTCAAGTTTGGGACTCGTCTACAGGAACCTGATCCATGTCAGTTCGTTGAAGAACAAGCAAAGACAGTCAGTTCATGTGTGACCTGATGCATTTCTTCAAGCACAGGCTTTGAATCTTCTGAACATTGGTGAGAAACTCAACTGAACATTGGCAGTTGTTTAGTCACAAGTACACAATCCAAGATGATGGTCAGGTGATTTCAGTGTCGTTGGACAATAATGAGACGTGGGACCTAAGGCTGGGAGTGAAAATACCTCTGAGTCTAGACAGTAGAGCAGGGCATGTCCAGGAGCATACCAAATATATACATAGCTCTCTTTATTGTCAACCACAGAGCCTATCTTGTGAGCTAAAAAATTTTACAAAGTATATGTCTAGCAGAATAAATAGTGCGTACTGCTAAACCTGAATATAGATTCAAGTAACGTTTTCAGGTATCACTATTTGTTGCATTGTGTTTGTTTGTTGATAAGGCCTCAGGCTCAAACTCAACTATCAATGGTCTTTCTCCCAACGTAAGGGGAGGACTGTGTATCACATGAAAATTGGACATCCTAGTTTGGGAATCTCACATTCCTATGTACCACAGGAAAACATACAGCAGCCACAATCTGAGTTTGGTTTTTAAGGTTACCAGGAATAAACAGGGTCAGAAGAGGAACATTTCGACTTAGTTTACTAATAATGGGTTATGCCTACTGCTTTGCATATGAGAATCAACAATGATTCTATCGTTGTTCCTCTAAAACATTTGTAGATTGTTGTGGTATCAACCATTTTCTTCACTCAGGTAATACATATGCTTTAGACCACAACACTACAAAATTAACCACTAGCTGTTACGAAGACTTGGTTCTTGGGTTTCATAGACCATAAACAGAGTCCACTCCCATTGTCAATGACGGAATAACAAAACCCAGGATGCTTAGTATGAACTTATTTGGCAATGGGCATTTCCCTTGCCTCATTAAAGTATACATGGATCACCGTTCACTGTGAAGCCCAAGCCTGCAACACCAGACCCCATCTAACACCACCACTTAAGTCTCCATTCTTCATGGATGCTTGGCAGACTCTCTACCAGAAATGTCAAGAATGCCTGCATGTTAGGATAGTTTCAATCAATCGAGTTAAATCAAATAAGGACACAGCTGATGGTGCATTTACCTTGCGGGTTCAGCCAAAGCTTTGATTGTAGCCAGTATTTCTTCTAGCTCCTTTTCCCCATACATTTTGTATTTTTGCTTTCTTCAGAAAATAATCTTCCAAGTTCCTTCTCCACGTGGCACTCCAGTTTCCGAGAAGCAACGATCATAGTTCCGAGGCGGTGTCCAAGCTAAGGGCACCAGCTCTGGTTACAGAGAGCACACTCTCTATAACCTGTCCACCTCAGATATAGACACCAGTTGTAGATAATCCGTTCAACAAGCTATCTGTAACATTAATTTCTATATTTATTTGGGCCCAGGCATCAGGATTTTTTAATTCACCTCTCTCTCTTCCGGTCATCCCCTTCCCCTCCATTCCACCTCCCGTTCCCCATCTCCCCCAAGCCAGCAGCCACGGCGGCGGCAAGCTCCCCCGTCGGCCTAGCCACCCGCGCCCGGACGGAGGCCGCCCAAGGCGTCGGTGAGCTCTCCCGCCGGTCTCGCCACCCACGCGCGGCGCGCTCCACGGTGGTGGCGAGAATGCCGCTGGCCTCGCCGCGCCCGGACGGAGGCCGACCATGGCGTCGGCGAGCTCCCTCGCCAGCCGCGCGCGGCGCGCTCCACGGTAGCGACGAGCGCCCCATCTGGGCTCGCCACCCCGTCCTTGCCCAGAACAGTGGCCGCATCTCCCTTCCCTCCTCTCCAACGCCGGCGGGCACGCCGGGAGCTCCTCTCCAAGCCGGCGTCTACACCGTGCTCTGCCTCCGGCGAATCCCATGGCAGCGGCCATGCTCCGCACCGGCAGCTCACCGTATCGGTGCCCGTGGTCCGCACTGGCCAGTCGGCCACCGTCTCCACCTCCTCGCCGCCCCATTCGCGCCCTCCCCAGGCCCACAGCGGCGAAGCGCTCGCCGCCTCGCCGGTTATACCTCCCCTGCCCCATCTTCGCGCTCGCCGGCCGCACTGACACGGCTACTCCATCACCGCCCTCGCCCCTCGCCCATGCGTTGTGTGGCCGCACCGTCCTGCCAAAGCCACCGCAAGGCAGAGCATAGAGAAGATAGGCAGTACATGGTGGGGTCCGCTTAGCGTGGGAGCATGTGCCTAGCGGCTCTCGCCACGGCTGGCGACGTGCTATTCTCTCTCCTCCCTTCTCTCTCCTATGTGGCACCTTGTAGAGAGCTTGTAGACACCCATTGCGGGTGCCCTAAGGTCAAAGAAACACAGCTAAGATGGCACTGAATAAGAGAACTAATTGTTCAATGCTTGATGATACTGGACGAAAGCCCCTCTAAGGCTCTAACCAGGGTCTGGGACTGTGGAGTTTGGACAACTAATTGCAAGAAAAACTCGCTCCTGACAAGTGCTCGCAGCAGAATCAGGCAATGTGCTAGTACGTTTTGCAGCAAACAGTAACCAATTTAGCATTTTGGCATGGCCGCCGCCGTCGATTGTCACCCAGGTCGACGCCCGGAAAAAGGCACTCCTGTCCACATCTCCTAGGCGGCTATCTTCTCGGTTTCGTAGCGATGCAGGGTCCGGACTTGTCAAATTTTCCTTCCACGGGGAGTTGCTGAAGTTGCCAAAGCTCTCTCCTACCATGAATTCGCTCATGATGATGATAGCGTTAGCGGCTGAACACGTTGGCAAGGATTCATGAGTCACAGGTGTCAGATATGCATGCGAAATATTTTGGATTGGTGGACACATGTGAATTGAGTGAAGCATATCTATCAGTTGCTGCCTTTTTTCTGATGGATCTGCAGTCCGACGCCAGCGATGGCGGCCACGCCCACGCCCGCACCGTCCGTCCCGCCTCCCAAGCCATTCGCCACGCCGGCGTCAGACCAGGACACGCGGTGCAGGAACGGGACGCAGGAGAACCCAGAGGAGGCGACGGCGGACGCGGCGCCAGGGCTGAGGGTGAAGAAGGAGGCAGCGAGGGGGTGGGGCACAGAGGGAGGGCTGATGGGCGGCGTGGAGCGGAAGCGACGGAGATTAGAGGGGCGCCGCGGCTGCATCGCGTTCTATGGGACGCCGGGGCTCGCCGCCGTCCGCCAAGATGCTCCAGCACATGCCCCCTGGGCTGCGGCAGCTCGGTGCGGAGGTGCTGACGCGTCTCGCCATGGACACCGACACGAGCGAGAGGATGGGCGGCGACGAGATCGCGGTGGCTCACCACCGGAGCCCATGCCCCGGGAGCGACGACCGGAGGGGAGCGCGGCCAGCCGCTCGACGCCTCGCACTCGCCACCGTCAGATGCAGCGCGCCGGCAGAAAGAGAAGAGAAAGAAGAAATGAAGTTATGTGGCTTACAAACGGACCCACTTAAGGGTAAAACAGTCATTTCCCCTGTCCATTTGACGCCTTCGGGCGAAAAAATGGACGGAATGACATGAAGTCGCAAAAGTTTGAGTGGCATGAGAATGTGAACGAACTTTTCAGTGAGCTAGTATATTGTCAATCTGCGTTTCACTTTATTTTCCATTGCCATTGTTAGTTATTACACCAATAGCTATTTGAAATTTTTTACAAAGCACAGTAGTTTTTTCATTTGGCTTGAACACTTAATGCTTATACCTGACATATATGCATGTGTTAGAAATAAAGATGCATACGGACCATGGAAAGTTTGAACTTATGACATATTACAAACAACAAATTATTTCAGCATTTTTGGAATTACCTTGAACGTGCAGATTTCATGTTTTTGTTGCATCTTGCACAAGTTTCCTTGCTTCTCAAATTTTGCATTATGGGAAATATACATTAATCTTTTTGTTGGTATTTTATGTAGACATGTATAACATCGTAACATTCTGATGGGTGGCACAACAACACAATAGTGGTTCTCATCAGACTGAAAATCATGGAAACAAGATTGCACAGACCAGCTTGCCTCGTCCATTCATCAGGGCTGTGTGAAACAAGATTGCACACGCCAACACAAGTTATTCATCAAAACTGTTCTTCCAAATTACAAACATTATCTGAACATTATGCTTTAATCTCTCGCCCAGAAGAAGGGTCCGCTGAATACAGACACTATTATTTCTCACCGTCAATGTTGGAAAGTCATTCAAAAATATGGTGAAGATGTATCAAAATAAAAGGGGTATCAAATCATGTTTGATCCTTCGGTGCAGTGTCTGGATGAATAGCAAAAAATACCATTGATACAAAAATAAGGTTTTTTCTAAAATAGCCACAGGACGAGTGATAAGATCTATTTTTTCAAATAGTTAAAAAATCTCAACGGATAGCAAGGTGACCCATATTTTTTATCAGTCTTCATCCTCCAACACATCTAGTTCTTCATCTTCATCTGTGTCCACCTCCTTCTCATCTACTCGTCCAGTTCTTCATCTTCATTTCTGTCCACCTCCGTCTCGTCCTCCTCTGCATCTTCATCCGTGTCCATCTTCACCACCAAAATAGTTTGTCATCATAAGAACAATCTTGATCTAGATTCTTAGAATTCAGTTCTAAAACTACAATGATAACATGCAAGTGCAAACATAGAAAAACAAAGGCAAAAATACTATCCGGAAAATACTAAGGAACACCTGTGAACACTTAATTATTATATAAAAAATCCATCCTAGTGTATCTAATGCATAACAATGGAATGAAAGAAAATAAACAACTAGTTGACTCACCGGTTCATCAGGAAGAAAATCATACATGCATGGAGTGTAAATGAATGACTCTTGTGCAGCTGCATCCTGTGTAGCTGTAACCCACCTATCGGTACATCTTCCCGTGGAAAATGTCCCAAGGTACTGCAATTTTGAGCTACTTAGGTAGTAAGAAAATGCATCAAAATTATTACCCAAAAAGGCAATATCTTTGCTTGGATGGTATCCCAACAAGTCCATGTGACTGCTCATATGACAATATATGTCATCATTGTTGACACAATGTTCTCTCTCCACATTAATATTATCATCCTCACTAGACTCCCATCCAGAGCTTATTTGATCACCTGAAACTTTCTTTCCTCTATCCAAGATCCAAGACTTCTTAATTTCTTTTCTATCTTCTCTTGTGTAGTGTTCACAAAAATAGGGTTTGATGTCAGCCTTATGCTTTAATTCCCATTCCGGCATTGGACAAGACTCTGCTGCTTCATGCAACACCCATACTCGTAGCTGGTGCCAAATAAGAGCAGTGTAGTAAATCCCATACTCTGATTTCCCGAGATGCGTATATGGTTTCACGCTATCCAAGTATTGTTGTCGTAATTCAAGAATTTTTCTCCAGTGGCCTTCTATATTTACCATATATTCTCCTTGTCCCCTCAAGTCATTGATATCTAATCTTAACTGCATAAAGACATTATCTAACCTTGGTGTCTTGATCACTCGGTACTTGTGCTCTTGCAGTGACAACCTACATATCACCGAAAATTATTTGATAACAAGCATATCATTATTTTGTCCAATATTACAGTATGGGCCAAACAAATAAAAGCTTTGCTCTAGATTATAACCTCGTGCTTACCTCATGACAAAACCACCGCGACAATGGAGATAGAATGCTCCCCGCCAGCATATGGCATTGCACCGATGCGCATTGCATTTCCTATCCCGTCCCCACGGGTCTGACCAAACATCGAACAGGGTAACTGCGACATCATCTTCCCGGACATAAACCCTTTCCTCCCACTGGCCTGTCCTCGACGAGAACACTTGCGCCGCATACGAGGAAGGCGGCCACTCCACCGATCCCTTGATCTCCGCCTGACTCTTGTTCTTGGCCCTGAAAGAGTAGGGATCGCAAGGCGCCTCGGAGAAGGAGATCACCTCGTAGTGCAGCGAGACTGCTGGATCGAAGATGAGGTGCTCAGCGACACCAAAGCCCTCGGGCTGTGGGGGGAGATGCAACCACCTCTGTGTCGCCGGGTTGCACACGTACAGCTGCTGCCAGTCCTTGACGAGGAGGAGGCCATTGCTGTGGTGCGAGACTTCCCTCCATAAGATCGGTGGCAGGAAGCTGAGGACGCCGTCGACGACGGCGGGCGGAGGCGGCTTGTCGGGAGAAGAAGTAGGGGCGGTCCTCCCCGGCCAAGTTGATGAAGATGCCGCGCAGGCCGCGTGGCGCGAGGTGCACGGCGAGGAGGCCCCGGCCGTCGATCACCGCGTGCAGGTGCGGTGAGACGCTCCGGCACACCGCGAGGGGCCGTGGTGGGAGGCGCTGGAGGATGTCGGCGAGGAGCTCTTCAGGGAGGAGATCGAGATCCATGGATGATTGACCTGGTTTCTTTCTGTTCGACTTCGGGATTGGAGTTTGGGTGGCGGCGGCGTGGTCAACAGTGGCGATTTCTTTCGGTTCGGATGCATGTGCTGCTTATGGAAAGCCGGTTGAAGGGCACGCTATACCATTTCCACGTAAGCCCAACAGGCCCATGGAACTACCCGATAGGATTGAACAGGTTCATGTTTAACTTATTCAGGTCAACCATTCAAAACAACATATTCTGAATCTTGCATAGAGATACTGCGTGGATAGATAACAGTTCATAAATGAAGAGCAGAAACTGAATGTTTTACACTGGTCATAATTGATTTGGGTTGGCACGAGAAAATTTAGGGAGCATAATTAGCATCCACTAGCACAAAGCACCCTGAGACTCACATGTTTAAAACCATCACCATAAATGCATTTTTTGCAATCTCTTGGCGCAAATCATTATGGGAAAACCCAAAGTTGCCGAATGTTCAAATCTTCGCCGAGTGTTTTCCCTCGGCCACTCGACGAACACCTCTTCGCTGAGTGTAGAACAAAAAACACTCGGCGAAATAATGACACTCGGCGAAACAAGACTTCGCCGAGTGTTTTGCTCTCACACTCAGAAAGAAGAAGGTTTGGCCTAGTATTTTTTTGGCACTCGGCAAATAAATATTTTTCCTTTCCTTTCGTACCTCTCAAACTTTTTGTACTCTCCACATACAACATGTGGTACTCAATGTTAAAAATTTGATAAATTTTTGTATTTCTATGCTATATTTAGTTAATTAATTACCTTTCAAGCAACTTTTTGAATTAAGTCGTATTTGAACTACAAGTGATTTAGATAATAGAAAAAATGAGTACAAAAATGATATTCTTGTTATTTAGCTCAGTTTGAGATCTTATCTGTGAAATGAAAAGAAAAATTGAACATCTTGTTAAGGAAGCACGATCATGAACGTGCAGCCAAATGGTTTTCAAATTCAAAAAAACTCAAATGAAGTCTAAAAAGCATGATATTTTCCATGGATTGATGGTATCATTCATGGAGGCTGTGGTAAAAAATTTAAAAGGTTTGGCACATAGTGTCACGTACGATGTTTACAAACCCCAGCATCTGAGAAGAAGATTCTCCGTGTTGAGCAGGATTCGATAAGATTTGTAATCAAAGTGATGGCCTAATTGTGATTTGACTACAAAACATTTTTATGTTGATAATAAACAACATACATTGCTTCATATAAACTTTTGATAATTTTTTAGAACCGTTTCATAATTTTAATGTAGTAAGTGCAATTATAGATTTTTAATTGATATAAATTAAAGTTTAACTATAAGTGTATAAAATAATGAAATTGTATGACTAGAAAAATCAAATACGTAATGTTGATTAAAATTGACAAGGTAATTTAAAAATGAATTGGAATAAATTCAGAAGAATATGCTACGAAAAGGAAGGAGAGGAAGAATGATAAAAACGTTTGCCGAGTGTTTTTGTTTGGCACTCGGTGAACAGAATATTTACTGAGTGTTCCTTTTTTACACTCAGTGAAGGTGACACATCATCGATCCTCTCCTTCAAAATGCCGCTCTCTCATTGGTCCATTCCCTACCAGCGGATCCCCTTTCTCTCCCCATCCCATCTATCAGATAAGGCTGCCTCCCTCACCTCCCTCTCCTCCCACCCACCGGTCCCCATCCCCTCCCCTGTCTCTCCTCCCGTACACCTCCGCGGCGCCGCCGGTCCCCGTCCCCCACAACATCCCTGTCCTCCCACACGCCGCCGCAGTGCCGTCGGTCCTCATCCCCGACCACGTCCCTCTCACGGCCCCTTTCTTCCCCCTTGGCTCACCCCTCACCGGAATAGATCGACCGGTGAGGGGCGGTGGCCGCGGCCTGCAGGGGCTCGTCCCTCGCTTCCTCCTGCCTCGGCGATTCGGCGGCGGCAACGAGATCCAAGTGGTGAGCGGCGGGATCTGACGGCTGGAGCAGGCAACCAGCAAGGTAAGCTATGCTCCTCCTCTCTCTCCTCCCCCTCTTCATCTCTATGTGGGCTGGTGGTGAGTCGCGGTGGGAGCAGGAGCGAGGCGGCGGAGCATGGTGGTGAGCGGCGGCGGGAGTAGGAGCAGGGTGGTGGGCATGATGGCGAGACGCGACGAAAGTAGGAGCCGGGCGGCACATGACGCGGGCAGCCGGCCTCGCCACGCCCGGAGTCCCCGACACGACAGTGGCGGCGGCCGACCGGTGGGGCATCGACTCCTGGTGCTAATTCTCGCCCTGATACTGCTGTTGTTGCAGGGGCAGAGGGAGGAGGTCCGCCTCCTCTGGCGGCAGGTAGGGCACGACGACGTCGATGGCGATGGCGGGTGCAGGAAGTAGAAGGCCGCAGCGTCTCGTCGTGCTGCTGCTGCTGTGGGGCGGAGGTAGGAGGTCCGCCTCCTCATGTAGCGGTGAGGGACAGGGAGACGGCGATAATGGGTGTGGGATGCAGGAGGCCACGTCGACCTCTCCTATCCAACGCGACGGCTGGCGGTGGCGCACGTCTAACTTGTGGGGTGGCGCGGAGCGGGGGCCTGGCAGCGTTGGTAGTGATGTATGTGGACGAGGCCCAGATGGGCATCAGTGCTTTTTTTATTTTTTCGAAAATAGTCGCCGAGTGTTGGATGTAGCACTATGCAAAGTTTCGCCGAGTGGAAAACACTCGGCAAAGAAGCCTTCGCCGAGTCTTTATTTGCCGAGTGTGCTTCGTCGAGTGTTTTTTTACTTTCATCGAGTGTTTCAGACACTCGGCGTTCGGATTTCCCGTAGTGAATGAACGTCATTTCTGCTAGCAGACCCTTATGCTACCCGCCAACGCAAATGCGTTTTCATACATAAATTAGTAAGAAAGCTTACAGTTTAAGTAGCTAGTCAAAACCTTTAAACTAAATATCATAAGATATTTTTGATATTCATTACACTAAGCGTGTGTTGTTGCGAACAATTTTTTCAAAAATTTGGAAGTGGTTTAATATTGTCTCAGCTTTAAATTACCCGCAAACACAAAAATCAACTGCGCTGGCGGGTGCCTTAGATATTTTATAAAAATCTCATCCTAGTGCACCACATGATTAACAATGAAATGATATAAAGTAAACAACAAATTAACTCATACACATGCTCTGATTTCCCAAGATGCATTGCAAAAGAGCAGTGTAGTAAGTCTCATGCTCTGATTTCCCAAGATGCGTAGAGGGTTTCAGGCTATCCAAGTTATTTCAAATCCTCTCAAGCATGTCTAATATTGGCCGTGGGGTAAAACGCCCGCACCTTCTAGAAATAGCGGTTTCTAGGACCCGTCCCCAAGTTGCAAGTCGCGCTTTTTTCACGTAAAGTCGCGACGCTACGCTGTCGGCGGGGTTCTAACCCGCGACCTCCACCCTCGCGCGAAGCCTCCTCTACCACTACACCCCGCAATCATATGCGTACATATCCATTTTTCATTCTACTCATATTATACTACACCGAGTGTAAATCATTTTTTTAGGATCTAAATGTATTCAAATTAAAAACTTGTCAACTACAAAGTTTCATAACTTTCTAAGATCTACAACTTTCAGGTTGGGAGTTTCTCCATTCCAGGTCGTTTACAATATTTGAATTTCAAATTTGAGAGATTCAAACTTAGTTTTTCGGTGACAATATGATTTCAAATAAAAAAGTTGTAAACAACAAAGTTTTGTAACTTCTCAAGATCTACAACTTTTATTTTGAATTTTTTCCATTTGAAGTCATTTGAAATTTTCAAATTTCAAAAATTCATATGCACTTTACCTTGACAAAAGTAATTCAAATTAAAAATGGTTGAACTACAAAGTTCTATAACTTTTGAAGATGAACAAGTTTTGTTTTGGTCATTTGGTCATCCAACGTAGTGGTAGTAACATTCTTCACAAATTTTATACATCTCTCGTATAGTTTCAGTAACTATATAAGAGATATAGGTTTTGCAAACAATCTCATAATACTTAAATGGATATTTTTAAATATTAAGCAATATCAAATGAAAAACTTGCCAACTACAAAGTTTTAGGTCTCATCGAGTTATACAATTTTGATATAAAGTTTGTCTTCATCTGAGATCATATGATGAAGTTATGAATTTGTTTCCATGAAACCATTTTCAGGAGCGGGTGATGTTATCACCCGAATCTAGAAATCCATTTCTAAGAGAGGGTGACATCATCACCGCACCTGAAAATGATTTTCAGGTGCGGGTGACGCTATGACCTGCATAGAAACGAGAATATTTCCAGGAGAGGGTCATGGCGTCACCTGCTCCAAAAACTAATTTCTATGTGCGAGTCTAGCTGCTACAGTGCCGCCCGTTTTTCTTAGATTGGGCGGCAAAACCGTTTGCTCTTGGAAAAAAATGGGGCCTCTTGCAAATGTCTGCAAATGACTTTTGTAGTAGTGGGTCTCGATCATTCTGTACTTTCTGCTTTAGCAGTGAGAACGCACATATCACCCGAAATCATTTGGCAACAAGCAATTAATTAATTAGGTTCAATAATCACAGCAACTCCAACAGACTAGCCAAATTGGATGAACTAGCTAAAAATGGAAAAAACCACAAAAACAGCAATCCAACAGCCTAGCTATCCTGCTCGCCTCTTCATCTCGCTAGCAATCCCGTCCTCCCCGCTAGCCAATTTTGACGAGCACAACACAACTCGCTATCCTTCTCATGCGCACGCTCCTGCCTTCCCGCCCGCGTGGCCGCGTGCCCGCACCGCTCCCGCACCCTGGCCCTCACCGCTGCTCGTCGGCCCCTTCCCCCTCACCGGAACCTCGCCGCCGGCGAAGAATCGTCCGGTCAAACCGGTGGACGGTCAATTTTGACAGCTGCCGCCGCCGCCATCAGGCCTCCGCCAGTCCGCCGTCCCACCAACGACAGTGAGGGGAGGACGCAGATGGCGGCAAGCTTGGATCTCCATTCCCAACTCTGAAGACCAACGAAGCTCAATTTGAATCGCACCTGAAAAGATTCGGTTTTTGCACCGTCAAGATCCAAGCTTTCGCCTCGGAATCCAGAGGTTACCTCTTGCCTGTTCTACCGAGCGCGAACAGAGGCGGCGTGTCCTGGCGCGGCGATGGCGCCTCGGAGGAATCACTTCGGATTCTGAGGATTTAGGGGGGGAGAACATGGAAGAGAGGCGGAGGAGAGGAGAGCTCGTGCTGCGTGTGGGGAGCGGCGGGGAGAGGCAGAGACACGGGTGGGGTGGATAAGGTTAGGGGTGTGGGTATGACATGTGGGGTTGAGAGTGGGGAAAGAATGACATGTGTGTCCCACTCATTATGGAGAGCTAGTTTTAAAGAGTCTTGGATTTCATCAATTTTTTGCTAGTTATATCATTTTACATACTAGCTAAATCAGGATTTTAGCTAGTGATTTTTAAAGAGACTCTTGGAGTTGCTCTCACACATGCTTGCACCTCATAAATAAAGCTTACTAGGTGAACTCCCCGTGCGTTGCTACGGGATATGTTATTTAATTTTCTATGAATATTTAATGCACATGCGAAAAAGTGAAATTTTGTATTTTTAATGATTATTTGATGCATGCACTTGGAAAAAACTGGCTTGAGCTCTTTTTTAAATGAAAGTAAATTATATTTTGCATGATATTTTACCTATTTTTTTTAGAATTCTCCATCTTTATTTATTCAAAGTTCTCGGAGTACCAATTACAAATACCATCAGGTGGTGCTAGAAACCAAACATGTCTACCAACCTGATTATAAATCGAGCTCCTAGCCAACACATGTGCGTCGATGTTGGAACTTTTGCTTTCGTGCACAAACTCAACAATTTCAAATCTTCCTTTCCCTGCATTAATCTCCCGGATGACCTGTCCATATATTTTTTGGAATGATGGCCTGTCCATATATAGCTACTAATAATTGAATGGATCTAGCTGGGCCAGGAGCACAGCACAATTGATCCTTGCACACCTTCTTTTCCTCTACTCGTCCGGCCCCTGGAAAAAAAAAATTCAACAACCGATCTCTCTCTTCCCGTACCTGCTGGCTGCGTCCCCGCGCGCTGGATCCCGCCACCAGCGCCCGTGGCTTCCCTCGCCGCTGGCGGGAGCAGCCTGATGGAGGCGCGAGCCGCGCATAGCGGCACAACGATGCCTTCCTGCCTCCCTCATCCCTCTTCCTTTCCCCTGCGGACGGAGCATGCCGGTGGGGTAGAGGCTGCCTAAGGAGGCGCGGAGCGGGCTGGTGGCGGCCTCCTCCTCTCGGTGGCCTTCCTCGTCGGCGGCGACCTCCTCCTCTAGGCTGGATCTGGCAGCGGGGTCGAGGCCAGGCGAGTAGGTGCGGTGCGAGCTGGTGGCGGCCTCTTCTCGGCGGCAGAGTCAAGGTCGGGCGAGGAGGCACCCTCCTCCCTCCTGCGTGGCAGGCTCGGCCCACGGCATGTCCTCTCCCCGCCGGCTAGCGTGCGGCCTCCTCTATCAGGTTCGGCTTGCTCACCTCCAGTTGCATACCGACAGCTTTCTCTCCCCCTCTGCGTGCGGTGCGTATGTACATTTCATGGATGCGGCGTCGGGGAGGCGAGGGGGAAATGGTGGGGAGGCGGCGACGTTGAATGCGGGAGGCGTGGGAGTTGGATGGGGACGGCGCGGGTGGGATCGGGACGGGCGGACAGTGCGGGTGGAATCGGGGGGCGCTGGAAATTGAGTGTCAGGATTAATTGCAGATGACATGGTACCATGATGTGGCGCATCCAGGAGTGAGAGAAATAGGGGTGGGACTTTTAGTGGGTACCAATTATATAATTGTCTATGATTCCTATGTGTACATAATTAACTTCGTACTGACCTCATGACGAAACCACGCGGCAATGGAGATAGAATGCTCCCTGCCTGCATATGTATTACACTGAACATCCAACAGGGTAGCTACGCCATCATCTTCCCCGACATAAGCCCTTTCCTCCCACCGGCCGGTCCTCGTCGAGAACACCTTAGGACCGTACATGGACATGGAGGAGGGCTTGCAACAAGGCGCCTCCTCGGAGACGGAGATAACCTCGTAGTGCAAAAATCCTATTGGATAGAAGTGTGCAGCCTTACCATAGCCCCGTGAGACTCTGACCGGATTGCACACGTACAGCATCTCGCAGTCCTGGACGAGGAGGAGGCCGTTGATGTGGTGCGAGGTGAGCTCGGCGTCGACGGCCCGTCGGGAGATCAAGTTGGGGCGGCTCTGGCCGGCGTTGTTGACGAAGATGCCGCGCAGGCCACGGGGCGCGAGGTGCGCGGCGAGGAGGCCCAGGCCGTCGATGACGGCGCGCAGGTGCGTGGAGACGCTCCGGCACACGGCCAGGGGACGCAGCGGGAGGCGCCGGAGGATGTCGGTGAGGAGATCTTCAGGGAGGAGGTCCATGGATGGATGCCGGCTGCTGGTTTAATTTCTTTCTGTTCTATCGGGATTGGAATTTGGGTGAAACAATGGCGATTTATTTACTGGTTTTTGGATGTGCTGGAACTAGAGAGCCGATCAAACAACTAAACCACATCGGAAACCTCCTGTTGTCTGCACTACTCCGACTCCAATAGTCCAATATGAAGATCGAACAGGTTCCATATCTAGTTAGTTAACTTAACAATTATGCCTAACAATTAAGAATATCCAATCGTATGTACATGGTTTTTTGCGTTAGTATTAATACTAGTATTCTCACCGACCAAGGCGTGAAATAGCTGAACATCCTGCTTGCTGTTACGGAGTAGTACTTGGTACCTGAATATTCTCCCACACACTGAAGCTCAGAGGAGAGCAAGCAAGAAAAGCGCCAGTCATGGCGCCCAATTAACCAGAATTGCTCCTGCACCACATCCTTGGGCTTGTAGTCCATCGACCACACAAACATGCAATGTCCAACGAGTTGCTGCGTGGTGCACGGTAGCTCCGTCGACGAAGGGTGCGCGCACGAGCCATCACTGACAAGCAATAGTATGCAAAGGTACATATGAATCATGTATACCATTAGATGTTCCGGGAATATGCTTTGGAAGGGGAGGCAAAAAAGTGCGCCCAGGAAATCTTGCATGCATGGAGTACTAAATGAAGTCTATTTGTAAAACCTTTTCACATATGAGTGTAATTTTGCGCGACGAATCTAATGAGCATAATTATTCCATGATTTGCTACTGTAATGCTACAGTCCACATGTTTTATGGCGCTATATGTTTCGGGCATGGGAGAGTGGAGGAAAGGAGGGAGAGAAAGCCAGTCTAAGCAGAAGGCGCGTGGCATCCGACGGGCCAGGTGAAGGGGGCGCCAGGGAGGCCGAGCCAGCAGCACCATCAACTGTCCTCAGGCCCAACATTGAGGAAGAAAATTAGGTGCAAACCGGATGCAAAGCGCATCCGGTGCATACCCATCCTCTCCACGAGACGCGTGGGCTTCCTCGGCATCAGACGGATCGCGTGCTGCTGGGTGCCTAGAGTCTCGCGGGCTCCTTTCTCCTGGCTCTCACGCAGACGACAGAGCCGAGCCGAGGCTCTCCCAGCCCGGCGCCTTTGCAAATCAACAGCCGGCCGAAACAAAAATGGTAGGCCCATCTCATCAGCCGTGATCCCATCGACTCGCGATCTTCTTTCGCCGCCAGCGCGTCCTTGCGGCGCCGCCTCCATGGAACCCGTGCACACCGGCGTGGTCCGAGGTCGAAACAACGACCCATCTTCCATGGTAGGAGAAGGAGGCCAAGAGGAGTCATCTGTGGTCGCTCCTTGTGCCCTAGCTCACGATGATACAGGATCACAGCAGTTAACCTCAGATGTGCACAAGGATGATGCTGTCACCAATGGTGGTCCTGAAGTCGACGGAGAGCAGCCATCACAGGTAGGGTCATTGGTCATCACATATTCATTATTACTGTATGTATTGTTACTCATCTATTCATTATTGCTGTGATTTGCAAAGGCGTCGGGCTGGGAGAGCCTCGGCTCGGCTCTATCGTCCGCGTGAGAGCCAGGAGAAAGGAGCCCGCGAGACTCTCGGCGCCCAGCAGCACGCGATCCGTCTGATGCCGAGGAAGCCCACGCGTCTCGTGGAGAGGACGGGTATGCACCGGATGCGCTTTGCATCCGGTTTGCACCTAATTTTCTTCCAACATTGACAGGTAGTTGCATGGAGGCATGCATAGGTGGTTTTGGCTGGTTTCCATGTTTATATCTCCTGAAACCAACCTGTGATCACTATAAAAGGAGGATGAGAGCCCCCAATTTAACACACACCACACAAAGAGCCCCTTTCCTCCACTTGGAACTTTACTTTTTAATAGTTTGTAGTAGGGACTACGCAAGAAGCTTCATTGCAGAGCTTGGATAGCTAGTAGGAATCTTTGTATGAATAATATGAAGAATTCTTCTATGTTCATTTGCTCTCTTAACATCACTATTTCAGATATGCCTGGTCCAGTTTAGGTTTATTCTTTTATACTTTATTCTTTTTTTACGTTTATCCTTGAGTTTGTCTTAAGTGTGTGTAAAGTTGTCCTATTTTCATCATGATTTATCCCTATTATGAACTTTGGTCTCTTGCACATACATGTTATCTTGTCTATGAATCTTTTAGGGACTTTTACACCATGCCTTCCTTTGGGCAAATTATGAATAATGATACAATAAATATCTCTGGGTGAAATGATATAATGGTATTTCCATGCACTTGCGGACTTGTTATGTAAATGTTACATAATACCAATAGGCATTTCCTGGTGGCGTTGCTAGCATATATCAATTCTAGTGATGATGCTAAGAAACACCAACACCACGCTGTACACATGCAGTTGCATGCCCATGCCTCTACACGCTTCCTTTAGCCCAAGCATATATGTAATTGACTTACAACAGAATGGATACAGGGCATTATTGGAGTGAAGCAAAGTGATCACCAAATTGATCGAATTAAGAAGTTGACTGATTTATTTCCGCAACAATCTCAACCAACCGCTTGAGCGCGAAATCATCTGAGACGACGCCGTAGTGGGTCACGTTGGGGAGGAGAACGAGCTTGAAGTATCCCTGATCCGGGTCATTCTCAATCACCGTGCCCCATGCCGACACCACCTCAAAGTTCATGAAGCCATCGCCGTCGTCATTCACTACCTGAGGCACCTTCCCAAAGTCACCATCCCAGTAGGTGAGCCGCACCGGCGAGGGCAAACCGACGCCCACGACAGTCGTCGTCGGCACGAGCGGTGCCCTTATACCCAGAGTCACCGGCAGCGCCCTCCTCAGGTACCGCGGGGCTACGTCGGAGAAGCCGAGATCGGAGAGGAAATCCGACAACTCAAAGGCGGAGTAGTTCTTGTACCGCGTGACCACCAGCGGCGCGTGGCCGAACACCCTGGGCGACGCCAGCGCCGCGAGTGGGGACGCGAAGCAACGGCTAGTGTTGGCATAAAACAGCACGTTGCTCGACGGGCCGGCGTTGGCAGAGGCAATGGTCCTCAGTATGACCACGTCGCCGCCGTCGCCCCTGGACAGCATGAGGTAGTGCTTGATCAGCCTCTGCCGCCACGACTGCGGGCTTCGGGAGAGGAACTCGAGCGCCAAGTAGCCGCCGAAGGCGTGCGAGACGAAGATCACCGGCTTGCCCCCGTTCTTCCTGCTCGCGTGCTCCACTAGATCCCGGATGCGGGAGAGGTCGGAGTTGAAGACATGGGACGGCTGGCCGGGCGGCGCCGCCGCATACCGGAAGTCGTAGTTGGCACCGAACATGTTTTCTCCGTCTCTATACCCAACTCCTTGCAGTGTCGTCACCAATTTCTCCATGCACATGTTCCTGATGAAAAATTGGTTAGTTTTCTCTACAACTACCTCTGTTCCAAATTGTAGGTCGTTTTGGATTTTTTAGGTTCATATATATTATTATGCATCTAGATATGGTGTATAAGTCTAAATGCGTAACATCATCTACGAATCTAATAAAGCCAAAACGACATATAGTTTGGAACAGGTGTAGTACCATCATCTAAAAACATACATGTTAGTCACAATAATCAACAGCTTTACTTCATTGCAGGATCATCGGAGCCGAAGCCGCGGGTGCTACCGAAGTCCACGACGTGGGTCTGAACGCCCGGCGCGTTGCAGTAGTCGTTGGCGGCGTGGTTGTAGACGAGTCGCAGCTGGTCGGCGTAGCAGGGCATCATCCTGGGATCCTGCAGTGCCGTCTGATTCTTCCACAGCCGGAACCACCCCTTGCCCTTCATCGCGCCGCACCACGGCATCCCTGGGGGTGGCTGGTACTCATCCGTGAGCCGTGCGTCGAGATTGCTGCAGGTATAGCCCGGCACCAGCACGACTGGGTAGAGGCCGGGCGAGGTCTCCCCGTGCGCCGGCGAGGTGCAGCTGGCGAGGAAGCAGAAGCAAGCGAGCAGAGGGAAGATGAGGTGCGGCATCGTCATCAACAGGCACTGCAGCTGGGCGATAGCTGATGTGCTTCTATATATCCATAGTTCCTCCATATGTGTATAAAAATAATAAAAACCAAATGGGCTGGCAATCCTGGTGCAAATGATTTGTATAGGACTCTAGTATCCACACCGTTTAGTTAAAACACTTTAGTGTCAAATACAAGGGTTGACAATCGTGGTGCAAGAGGTTTGAATATGACTCTATAGCTAGCATCCACACCGTCTCGTTAAAACATTTTAGTGTCGGAAGACCTACAAAATTGCACATTTTCTGCAGTCAACGGCTCTAACCGAGCGTCCGTTTTTTTTTTATATATATAGAACAACCAGCGTCCGTTGTGCTGTCCACGTTCTTCCCAGTACTTCCAACTCTTTATATAACATCTGTAATTCCCACTTGTCGGTTCCTTCTGGCATTGATCCAGTTGACTTTGATGACACATCCAGTAGTTGAACGAATCCCCCGTGTTGGGGTGGGTGGGGGGGAGGTGTAGTTGTGGGCTTGCAATATGTTTGGATGACTAGGAAAGTGCTCGTGCGTTGCTACAGCCATCCAAATATTTACAATACGCCGCTAGCCAAGTGAGATCCTCCCGAGATCGGGCCGCGCCGCTGGCCGTGAGGCTGAGTTCCTCTCGGGGTCGTGCTGCGGCTCGCCCAAGGCAGAGGTGTAGACGCCGGTGCCTTTGAGCCCCATCATCACCCTCTCGCGCCTGCGTCCACCGACACCCCTTGCATCCTTGTGCCCTCGCTCCCACAGTGGGAGGGCCGCTGCTGCGGCGCCGGGAGGCCGAGCTCCCACTTCCGCGGCTTGGCCAAGGCGGAGACACTGGTGCTGGCCATGAGCGGCGGCGGTCGGCAGCGGCGGGAACGGGTGAGGTTGTTGATGCTGCCGCCATGGATGTGGAGCAGCAGGAGGAGGGGAGTACTTTGTGGGGCCCATGCATCATTGAATAGGATAGAGGAGAGGAGAGAGAAAAGTTGGATATGGAGAGGGAGATTTTACTACAAGCAACTCCAAGAGACTCTGTATTCTTGATGAGTTAGCTAGAAAAGAAAAAATTCACTAAAATTAGATCCAACATGCCGTGTATTTTCTTTGCTAGCTATCGTGCTAGCTATTTTCTTGCTCTCGCTAGACAAACAAAGCTAGCTAGTCCGGCTCGCCATCTCCCTTTTCCCTGCGCACGTCTTGAAGACCGCTTTCCTCGTGCCGCTCTGCAGTCCAACATCACCCTGCCATCCTGCACCACCCCCGCTGTCGAGCGTCGGCCCCACCTTCCCGCCGTCGTCCGAGGTAGACGAGCTCCTCCTCCGGCTGGGGGCGCCGCACGCAGGGTGAGCTCCGCCTGCGGCTGTGGGCGCCACACGCAGGGAGAGCTCCGCCTTCGGCGTAGGGTGAGCTCCTGAGCGTACTGCAGTGGAGGCAGAGGTGCATGCGGTCGGCCCTCCAAGCCAGCGTGCAACAACGGAGGGGTGCCTACAGGCCGTCGGAGATGAGCTGGTCCGTGGGGAGGAGCTTGGGGGAATGTCATACCTGGAGCGCATGCACACCGCCGCGGATGTCGTGCTCCTTGACCAGGCCGCGGGAAGCTCAAGGGGCAGGGGCTATTGCCGCCTAGGGGAACAGAAGCGTAGCCCAGCGTGGATGTCGTGCACCTTGTCTAGGCCGCAAGCAGCTCTGGGGCATGGCGCCGGCGGTCACCGAGAGCAGAGGAACGAGCGGAGCCAGGGATGGGGGCGCTGGCTGCCATTGGGTGCAGGGGTAGGCGGGTTCAGGGTCAGAGATGTAGGCGGTCGTGGCGCCGACCGTCTTGAGAAGCTTTGCCTCGATCTGGGGTGTTATGCCAGTGGGGAGGCTGAGTACGATGGAGGCGGAGGTGGATACGCCGATGCCGGCCACGGGCAACGGCGGTGGTGGCGGCGGATCGAGGTCTGGTGATGCTGCCAGCATGGATGTGGAGCAGTAGGAGGAGGAGAGTAATTTTGTGGGGCTCATGTGTCACTGAGTATGAGAGAGGAGAGTTGGATATGAAGAGGAAAATTTAGCTAGTCTGTTGGTTTTCCCACTCTTGAAAAGCTAAATAGTTAGCTAAATGTTAATTTGGCTAGTATGATTTGAAGAAGCTCATGGAGATGTTTTAATGTGTTGGTTTCTCCACGCTTGAAAAGCTAAATGACTGGCTAAATAGTGATTCGGCTAGTATGATTTGGAAGTGCTCTTTTTCTTTTTTGAGAGTTACAAAGTACTCCGTCCGTACTCATAAAACATGTCGTTTTGGACAAGATTTCAGTCAAACATTGGGAATATAAATCATGAATAACTTTTAAGTTATTGAGTTTGAAAATGTGAAAACTACATTGTTGGGGGATTCGGAAGCGAGTCTAATAAGGTTAACACCATAAAATTGCCATGATTCGATGGGGGCAATTCGAAAGCCAGAACAACGAAACCATTAAAACCAATCAACGCCTTTTCGTTTGTTTATGTTACCCTTCGCTCATCACTCCTCGCCGTTTAAAAGCACAAGCAAGGGGTGAAGGTTTTAATTTCCCAAATGATGGGGGTTGAGGCTTTCGGATCTGTCCAGGGCGAAATCCACGACACCATTCGATCCATTCCTTTCGTCAACCCGGGAGTTTTCGCAGAGCACCTTTCGTCGCCCGAAAGCAGTAGCAGTGTAGGAAGTATTGATTTCTAACTTGTAATACTAACACCATTGATTTTCGCAGGACGAAGCCCCCGAGAGAAATTTGGGATGAACGAAAGACCTCAGTTAGCCTTTCGCTTGGAGCTTCGTTGCAACTAATGGTGAATTTCACAATGTTTCGCTTGTGATATATTTTAGGTGGCGAAATCCGCTGGGCGAAGGGTGGCCTCCGAAAATCGAAAGTCTTCACCCGACAAGCGCATGTGTTGATGCCGGAAAAAGCTCCGTGATATGCGGCGGAAAATCGGGAAAGCGCTGATTACGTGAAGACTTTATGGAGGACTGCCAAAATTAGCCTAGTACATTCTTGTTAGATTCTTTCTACACAGGGTCAATTTCGGTATGCAAAAAGCCCGTTCGTCTCCCTATAAAAGGAGGCCGACTGGCACTTGTAAAGGGGATCGACTTTTGAGAATTACACTGTTGAAGAATAGCTTTTTGTCTTCCTTAGGCATTTGTTTGAGTTTGAGCGCTTGAGCCCTTTCGTTTCCTTTCATTGTCTGTGTTAAAGCTTTGGCATAGCACAACAATTGGCGCCCACCGTTTGTGTTTGGCTCGAGTAAGAGACCCAAGATGTCCACGAGGAAGAAGAGGACTACCGCTAATTCCAGCAAGGGGGCTTCGTCGTCTCTTGACGAGGAGTTGAACCAGTCCAACTTGCTCACCCAAGGAGAGAAGCTCCCAGAAACAAATGCTACTCAACCTAGGCTAAACCAGGACGTCGCGGCCACGGCCAAGGCAGCATACGAGGGCGAGCTGGCTAAGTGCGCAAGGAGGCCGAGGAGCTGGCCAAAACTAAAAAGAGACTCTTGGCAGTGCAACAAGAGGCCGAAGCAGCCAAGGAAATCTGAAGGAAAAAGGCCGAAATCGCCAAATTGCAAGAAGAGTTGCGTGTGATAAAAGCCAAACAGTCCTCAAGTTGCAACCAGCCTTCGCCTGAATATAACGTACCTGTTCAATCCACATATGCGGAGGGTAGCATGCTTTTCACCCAACCCCCACCGCACACCACTTTCAGCCGTAACCCTTTCTTTAACCCTTTCGAGTCTGGCCCTTCGAACCAGGATACTCGCACCATCCGCACGAGAACTTGGGACCCTAAATCGCCTCTGTCTCAGGAGATCCAAGTTACGCCGTGGCCTCAATCCTACAGGCCTGTACCACTCCCAAGGTTTTTGGGGCAATCAGACCCTAGGCAATTCTTAATGAGCTATGAGGTTGCCATCCTTTCAGCCGGGGGTGACGACTCCGTCCTGGCAAAATCATTCATTATCGCTGCGGACGAAGCGGCAGCGCAGTGGTACTCTCTCCTGAGCCCTGGAGTGATTCACGGATGGGAAGATTTAAAATAGCGGATCCTCTCGAATTTCCAGGGTTTCCAACGTCCAGAGCTTACTGAGAGCGACCTTTTCTCTTGTAAGCAAAAGGACAAAGAACCTCTTCAAAACTACTTCAGAAGATTCGTTCATCTCAGAGCCCAGGCACCAAATGTGTTGGACACCGTTGCCATCAATGCTGCAATTGTGGGTTTGAGGGCAGGTCAATTTCGCTCACATCTTATGCGCGAAAGACCCAAAACAATCCAGCGATTGTATGAGGAATTCGAGAAGTACTGTCACTCAGACAATGACTTCAGAATGTGTATGGAGGAGCAGTCTCAGCAAAAGAAATCCGCCAAGGCTAATCAGTCCAGCGAAAGGGAATGGTCCAATCCTAGAAATGCCTCGCATGCTAATCCCAGAAATGTTTTCGGCCTAGAGGGAGAAAATGCTCAGGAAAACTCCAACCCTCAGAGCGACACTCCAAACCAAAACATCAGCCCACCCAGCCCACCACATCAAAATCAAGAGGGCGGCCGCAGAGGTGGAAGGGGAGGCGGCAGAGGCAGAGGTCGCGGCAGGGGCCGAGGCCATCAAGAGAAAAGAAAGTGGTACTGCATCTTTCACAAAGAGAATGATGATCACAACTCAAATTATTGCCCAGGCAAAAAAAGGTTTGAGGCTATCTTAGAAGAGGAGAAGAAGGAGAAAGAGAGGAACAGCTCCGTAAATCATTCCGCCCGAGCTTGGCAAAACCCAAATTTCGGAAGGAACCCTTTCGCCAACCCTTTCCAACCACCTCACTTCCCGCCATCTATCCCAATCTACACTCAACCACCGCCCTGGCAATCCCAAGTTTTCCAGGCTCAAAATGTTGAGCGCAGACCCATTGATCAACACCCCATCGCTCCTCCTCCTCCCCCATACAAAGGCCCAACTGCTCCACCTTTACCAGCAAAGCTTGAGGGCCAAAACGACCCATTACCATCTGTCGGAACCATCCTTTCCATTTCAGGTGGCTCCGCTCTGGAGTTTGATTGCAAGAAGGATAGGAAGCATTACTTTCGGGAGGTCCGGAACATTTGCGTAGAAGGGAGAGTGGAAAGAACAAGATGGTCCCATATCCCGATCACCTTCTCAGAGGAGGATGTGAGATTACAAGGTTTTCCTCACAACGATGCCTTGGTAATTGAAGCTAACATAGCAAGCTGGACTTTGGGAAAGCTATTGGTCGATAATGGCTCGTCGGCAGACATAATTTTCGCCGACGCCTACGACAAAATGGGGTTGAGCCGAAATCTGTTACAGCCCCCCGATACACCATTGTACAGTTTTGGAGGGCGTGTCATCCATGCAATAGGAAAGGTTTCGCTTCCGGTATCCTTTGGCACTGTTCAGAACGCTAGGATAGAATATCTGTCTTTTGATGTGGTCGATCGAAATGTACTACCCGTACAATGGAATCCTCGGGAGAGGATTTCTCAACAAATTTGAAGCCATCATTCATCAAGCCTACTTGTGCGTGAAAATACCAGCGATGCAGGGGTTATCACAATCTGGGGTCATCAAAATGATGGCCGAAACCTAGAGAGAGGCCGAACCCCAGGCCAAAGGAATGTCAATGCTCTCGACAAGGCAGCCAAAGCCAAAGACGTGGAGAAGCAACCAAGGGCAGACAGGGAAAAAATCAATGTGCAGCCAGATTGTGACACTAAGAAGGTCTTGTTGGACGAAATGGTTTGGGATCAAGCCGTCATCATTGGGTCTGATCTCACGTCTAGCGAAGAGGAGGCGTTAATCCAATTCCTCCAGAAAAATAGAGATGTATTTGCTTGGTCTGCCAAAGATCTCACTGGTGTAGATCGAAATTTCATCGAGCACAAGTTGAACATTGATGCTTCGGTCAAGCCACGAAGGCAGAAACTCAGAAAGATGTCTGACGACAAAGTGATAGCAGTCAAGTCTGAAGTCCAAAGATTGCTAGACGCCAGTGTCATTCGCGAAGTCATGTATCCAAAATGTCTAGCTAACACTGTGCCAGTCAAGAAGAAGAACGGGAAATGGAGGATGTGCATAGATTTCACATACCTGAACAAAGCCACACCCAAAGACAATTATCCACTTCCGAGAATGGATCCGGTCATCGATTCAGCAGCCAGTGCCGCTATCATGTCTCTTTTGGATTGTTTCTCTGGTTACCATCAATGCTGGATGGCGAAAGAGGACGAGGAAAAAACTAGCTTCATCACTCCTTTTGGCACCTTCTGTTTCGTGCGAATGCCTGAAGGTCTGAAGAACGCCGGCCCAACTTTCACTAGAATGACTGGGGAAGTATTCAAGCCACAAATCAGCAGGAATATTCAGGCCTACGTTGATGACCTCATAGTGAAAAGCGGCGAAAGGGCCAACCACATCAGTGACTTGGCAGAGACTTTCGCCAACATGAGAAGAGCAGGCTTGAAATTGAATCCTGAAAAGTGTGTATTTGGAGTCACAAAGGGAAAGATACTGGGATGCCTAATCTCTGCCAAGAGGATTGAGGCGAATCCGGATAAGATAAAGGCCATCAGGGAAATGGCGGAACAAAAAACAAAGAAGGACATTCAGAAGTTGAATGGTCGAGTTGCGGCTCTGAATAGATTCATTTCCAGATCCGCTGAGCGAAGCCTTCCATTCTTCAGAGCATTGAAAGGCAAAGACAAAATTGAGTGGGGTCCTGAGCAGAGTAAAGCTTTCGCCGAGCTAAAGGCCTACGTCGAAGAGATGGCAATACTTTCACCACCTCTCCCGTCTGAGCCACTTTTTCTGTATGTAGCTGCATCCAAAGCAGCAGTTAGCGCGGCCCTCGTGCGAGAGGTCGATGGCGAAAAAGGGAACTACCAAAGCCCAGTTTACTTTGTATCAGAGGCTCTATCAGGTTCCAAACTGTTGTACTCGGAGCTAGAGAAAATTGCATATGCAGTGGTTATGGCCACAAGAAAGCTCAGGCATTACTTTGAAGCGCACAAAGTCACCGTGCTCACCGATCAGCCTCTCAATGATCTCTTCATCAACAAAGAAGCCTCATCCAGAATCGCCAAATGGGCAACCGAGCTATCGGAGCACACAATTGATTTTGGGAAAAGATCAGCAATCAAATCCCAGGTTTTGGCAGACTTCGTGGTGGATTGGACTTCACCAAGTAACACCGCTGGGGATGAGGAGTTGATTCCCGTGTGGGAGATCAGGTGCGACGGAGCATGGGGGCGCAAAGGTGCCGGAATTGCAGCTATCGTTACTTCACCAGCTGGAGTCAAGTTAAGGTATGCCGCTAGGCTGGATTACTCAGATCCATCCGACTGGTGCACCAACAATACCACTGAGTACGAGGCACTCCTTTTGGGCCTCAGAAAGGTGCGAGCCTTGGGAGCAAGTAATTTTCTGGTCAAGTGCGATGCCGAGGTCATCAAGGATCATGTCGAAAAGGAGAGTGAGGCCAAAGAGCCAGAGCTTGTCAAGTACCTTGCAGAGGTACGAAAAATGGAAAGACATTTTCGGGGTTTCACTATAGAGCACCTGCTGAGAAAGAGAAATGGGGAAGCCGACGAACTGGCAAAGAAAGCTGCCAGGGGGGAGGCGATGCCCTCGGACGTATTCTTTGAGATTTTAACTACCCCATCCATCAAGCCGGATAAGCAACCCCTCAGTACAATCAATGCAATCACAAGCTTGGATTGGAGAGCCCCTATCATTACTTTCCTCCGTGGGCATTACGAGCCGGTCGAAACCCACGACCTGAAAAGGATGCAAGCCCGAGCGAAAGGCTATGTCCTCAAAGATGATAACCTTTTCAAGTTAGGAGTGTGTGCACCGGTGCTAAAGTGCATCACACAAGATCAAGGCATTGAGCTCATGAAGGAAATTCACAGTGGAATGTGTGGATCTCACATCGCAGCTCGAGCTTTAGCTGGAAAGGGTTTCAGAAAAGGTTTCTATTGGCCAATGGCTATAAGAGATGCCGAGCAGATTGTCAAGACATGCAAGGCATGCCAGTTCGCAGCAAAGCATCAGCGAAGGCCAGGCGCTTTCTCGCAGCTCATCACACCTACTTGGCCATTGCAACGATGGGGCATGGATATTATGGGACCACTTCCTACGGCTCAAGGCAACTTCAAGTTCGCCGTGGTAGCGGTCGAGTACTTCACCAAGTGGATTGAAGCGAGGCCCATCGCCACCATCACTTCAGCCACTATCAGAAAGTTTTTCTGGCAGCAAATCATCTGCAGATTTGGCGTACCCAAAGAACTCACTATTGACAATGGGAAGCAGTTTGATTGCTAGGATTTCAGAGAGTATTGCCGCATAATTGGGACAAGGCTTCGCTTTGCGTCCGTGTACCACCCTCAGTCCAACGGTGCAGTCGAAAGGGCCAATGGGCAAATTTTCTCAGCTATAAAGAAGTGTCTATTCGATCAGAAGAAAGGAAAGTGGGCCGATGAGCTATCCAGAGTCATTTGGTCACATAACACTACTGAGTCAAGAGCTACCAAATTCACCCCATTTAGGCTGCTATACGGCGCCGAAGCTATGTGTCCAGAGGAATTAGCCAATGAGAGTGCCAGAGTCTTGGTGGGAAGCTCTCATGAGAACGAAGAGGCGGACAAAGACCTAGTAGAGATTGACAGGCTTGATGCAGTCGCAAATCTGTTGAAATATCAGGAGGAAACCAGAAAATGGAGAAACAAGAAGGTTTCTCTGAAGAACATTCAGGTCGGAGATTTCATCTTAAAGAGGAAAAAGAACGCTGATTCAGTGGGCAAGTTACAATTCGTGTGGGAAGGGCCTTACATTGTCGTGAGCAGTGTCAGAGACGGAGCCTTTCATCTCAAGGACGAGGAAGGCGTGGAGTTACCGCATTCGTGGAATGTGGATAACTTGTGCAGATTCTTTCCATAGTGTAAACTGGTAGGAGTAAGTCGCATGGAACTATAAATGCGAAGGACTCATAAGTTTTACTTTTTCTAGTCTTTACTTTCGCGCAATTTAAATTCAATAACAAGGTGTGTACTCTTTTTCTCACATAGGGAGGACTCCACCCTAGAGCGTGAGGTTTTTAACGAGGCAGCCTTGATGTAAAATTTCCTTTCCCTAATGAATGGAATAATTCCTCCCTACATCTTTTGCCTTTTACTTTCATGCATGTTTTAAAGTGCTGTCCACGGATAGCCCACTCCAAAAGCGAGTGCTTCGAAGTGCTACTCGAAAGTAGCCCACCCACAAGTGGTGAAATATAAATGATTCACAAGAATCAATATTTTTAAAAGAGCTATTTTTGCAACAGACCATCCGCAAAGGATGCGTCAAAAGCGATTCAACTTTGAATCGAAACAGCGTGAATGGTTCACGAGAATCAACATTTTAAAGAGCTGTTTTTGCAACAGCCCATCCGCAAAGGATGCGTCAAAAGCGATTCAACTTTGAATCGAAACAGCGTGAATGGTTCACGAGAATCAACATTTTAAAGAGCTGTTTTTGCAATAGCCCATCCGCAAAGGATGCGTCAAAAGCAATTCAGTTTTGAATCGAAACAGCAATGGAAAGTTGTCAAATATAAAGTCAATTTTTTAAGCTTTTGTGTAAGCGAAACCCGGCGTTGCGCCAAGGTGCCAAGGCCAAGTTAGGGAGAAACTTTCGTTGTCGAAAAAACAGCTCCAAAGCTGTAATATTCGACGTGGTTTATACGGCCCCTAGTCCTACAATGCGTTCCACGCTTACACGTCGCATAGTAGGCTAGCTTTTCCGTAACGAAAAGAGACAAGGAAAAGTAAGCAAATTCATGCTAAATCTTTCGTCAACAAAAACTTTATTAAGCGAAGCATTGTCTAGTACAAACAGCCAAACAAAATTTGAAGTACGAGGTCTCGCTTGGTACAATTTGATGTTCTCAGTATGCATTCTCCCCGCTTCCGAAGGGGGGAAGACATTTTCTTTCAGAAACTTCAATTGAAAGCAGTGAGAATGCTAATCTAAGTACACAGTTTTCACGAGAAAGGTAGCTCTATACAACTACCATCCGAATACCATCCCCCGCGACTCTTAGCCATATCATACACGAAGCAATGATCCGTGTTTTTTTCTTCATACGGTTCCTCTTTTATCGCCGGCGCTTCGTAAGTTTTTGGTTCCACCAGAGCAACTTTGCTATTGTCGTTCATAGTCATAAAATAGCGGAGCGGATAACTATGTAACGAATGGTATTGACAGCAAAACTCCCAAAACTCATTGAAAGTTTTGCTAGGGTATCGGCGTTGGAAAACCTTCTAAGATGCACCGCTGTCGCAGGTGTTGGCACGGCAGAAAATCCTAGGCATCACATCCAACACTACCCCTTCGTTTGACGTCTGTGGAAATAATTCACACAAAATTTACATCACAGTTTTAAGAACCCAACCAAATTTACATTGACCAATTCCTTAAAAGTTTCGTTCGTTCTACACCTCCGAAGTCGGGTTGGCAGTCGAATCGTGGGGTGACCCTTCGTGTTGCAAGGGAGCGAGGGTCTCGCCAGTGGTTGGGTCCACATGCTCGCTTTCAGTGCTGGCTGCTTCGCGAACTGGGGCTCCAGGAATGGCGGTCTCGCCTTCTTCAGCACTAGGTTTCGGTGGCCAATCCCTGTAAGGTCCATAGGGTCCAAGAGTTGCTTCCGCCCCGTGCGCCGCTTGATATTCACGAAGTTCCAAGGCCTGTTTCGCCTGGCCAAAATAGAACTATGAGAAAGGAAACGTATCAAAAACACCAAACGTTAGCATAAAGAATGCGTAAGGTCTATCAAAACTGCGAAATCAAGGCAAAGGGTCTGACCTTAGTCAAATGATCCACCGCTTTCTTCCGAGCATACTCTCGGCCACTTTTCATCCAGAAGTTACGAAGGACTATCTTGGTAATTACGTCGACAGTTTTGCTCGGGGTTGGCATCTTCTCCGAAGTTGGGAATTCAAAACCTCGAGCGCCAAAAGCTTTGAAATGCTCACAGCCTTGTTGCTCCAACAGATGGAAAATGGTTTCAGAGCAAGTCGCCGCTCCATAGTCCCCAACTTTGGACATGGTATCAGGCAAAAGTTTAAGCTCACTGTTCATCCAAAGACAGTAGCTGCCTATGTTGTCAGTAATTTTGAATTCCTGGGCTTCGGTGCCATAGCATTCGAGCACACGTCGATAGGCCGTGGCTAGATGTGCCCCCCATTGATGACAGTAAGTTTCATTCTTTTCCAAAGTTTCCTCCAGTTCGCCCTTCACCCTCTTCAATTCCGCGATCAGATTATCACAGATCTGTATCTGTACTTGCTGGGCATCATACTGGGTGACTAGGTCGCAGAGCTCAGCGCGGCATTGCTCATAGCATTTCAGGCTTTTCTCCAACTCCTGTTTTAGAGCGTCCATCGCCGTTTTCTGGTTTGCGCATTGTCCGGTTAAGGTCTGAACCTGACTGGCGAGTTGCAGTGAATGATTCTTCAGTCTCTTGTTCTCTTCACGTAATTTACGATTTTCCTCTTCCAGGAGAATGTTCTTCTCTCGAGAGACCTTCGCCTCATTCGTGATTCGCTCAAATCCCTTTTGGCCAGCAGTTATGCCTTTCGAAAGGAAGGATTGCATCGTCTTTAGCAATTGCTCTCCATTGAGATCTTCCAAGGATTGGAGGAAATCTACAATTACAGAGCGACAAAGGGTCGTCAGTTCAAACCATGAATTAGAAGCATCTTGCACTCAACAACAAAAGTTCAATCCGAAATCCATTCAGGAAATCAGCCAATTAGAGATGCATACCAGCTTCCGACGCCGAAGCATCTGTGCCCAATCTGAATGAAGGCGACACTTTCTGCTGATCGGGTCGGTCTTTTTCCTTGCCGCTCAGGGCGATCAAAGTTGTAGCTACTAAAACAACAAACAAAAAGTGGTAAGCTTACAATAATAGAAACTTTCACCTAAGTCAGGAAGGAAGTAACCCGAAGAAACGTACCAGTGCTTTCTAGCAGAAGGGCGTCGTCGCTTTTGGAATACTCAATGGCATCATCTCCACCTGTTTCTTCGTTTTGCTTTTCAGCTTCATCGAGCGTGGGAGGTGGAGACCGAGATAGGTTTACATTGGGTTGCTCAATTTCGGATGAACCCAGGTCGGTAGGGTCATTCGCTTTCAAGTCTGACCCTTGTCCTTCATCTGGTGTTGGTTTGATCTTGGCCTCATCAAGCGTGGAGGCAGTTGGGTTCATTCCTGAGGTTTCCATTGGGGTGCCGTCATCAATATAGCACAGTTCTTCGGTCTCATCGATTACATCCATCAGACTGGCAACACGATGCTCAGGAACGGGGCCTTTCATCAAGAGCTGTTTCTGCACCATCTCTGCCACACGCTTGCTTCTGGCCTCAAGCTCCGCCGCTTCCACAGGATCGAGCGGAGTAGTTGCGGGCAGTTCTTTCGGCCGCTCAGGTTCTTTGGCCTTCGGAGGATAGAGACTTGACAGTTCAACCTGTGGTGTAGCTAAGACATTCACGTCCTCATCCGTTTCCGCGGACGGGTCCATTCGTGCTTTCTTTCCTTGCGGTTTTTCAGCCTCGGGCTGTCGCTCTTCAATGAAAATCCCTTTGTTTTTTTCGGATGCGCTCGGGGTTTTCCTCTTGGAAACTACTTTCTTTTCAAGGTTAACAATCGGAGGCACGTCGTGAAGTTTCTTTTTCTCCCTCTCGGAGGCAGCTACTCTCGCTGCCTCGGTCTTTCGGCGGATCAAATTTTCGTTGACCTTCATTAGTTTGGAGGACTTCTCAGCAAGAGGTGGCAACGTGGTTTTGGCAGCTTCACCCTTGCGCTGTGCCAAAACTTCGGTAGCTTTCACACTTTTTGACGTGCCCTCCGTTGTAGCAACTGCCTTGCCTGTCTTGCTCTTCTTAGAGGTTTCGGTTGGCTCAGATCCAATATTTCCTGGCGGTTGCATTTTCTTGCCAGGGGCTGCGGGTTTCGGACGCGGAGGACACGACACTCCCATTTCCTCCAGGACATGATTGACACGGCCCTGGTGCTTCAGAATCTTTTGGGCACACTCCCACTCCTTGTGAGTGTAGTTGCCGATCATTTGAATGACCTTCCTCTCAACTTCAGCCAAAATCTCTTCATCAGTTTTTCCCTCAGGACGCTTCACATTGAACTTGGGGCTTCACGTTTCGAAGTCCAGTCCGGGCAATTGTTTCATTCTGAAAGCCCACGAGCCCCACCGAGGATTGCAGGGCCAAGTATCGGCTGCCACAAATTCTTCAAGCGCATCTCGTGTGGTTATCACGTGGGTGGCTTGGAAAAAAGCACTCATGCTAGCGGAGCTGCGGCTGGCTTTCGTGAGCTCTGGGGCCAAGTCAACATCCAAATCAGTCATGCGACTGGCCAATTCATAAGTTGTCACTTCCTCACGCTTGGCATCCAGACCAATCACCGGAATGGTGGCATAAAACCAGTAAGAACTCCACCGGTTAGCCCATTTGTTCTTGTATGCAGGGGCTAGTTCCACCGGTGCCTGATTTTTGTTGACCCGACGGGTTTGAAAGGTACAGCAGCCATATTGTGCCTCTTTGTCCTCGTCATCAACAGTAACAATCCTTTTTGCCCAATGAATCTCAAAATGACGAACGAAGGTATCTACTTCATTGTCACCTGGAAAGGTCCGACAAGCCCACAAAAACTTCATGACCTGAGGGAATGAGTTCGGGGTCAGCTGATGAATCTGGACCTTATAAGCAGCCAGGATCTCAGCAAATCTTTTCGACACTGGCAGTCGCAAGCCCGCTGTAAAGAAGTCCCGAAACACGACGCTCTCAATTTTCCAGGGCTTCGGTGTAGTCTCCCTACCAGGCAGTCGACAGTTGCCAGGTGCAAAACAACCTTCCGAAGCCAGGGCGTCCAAATCAGCCTGGGTCATCAAAGACTGACCCATAAAACAAGTGCTCGGCTTAATCAAATCTTGAGGGCCAGCATTCACGCCTGCCAAATTTTCTCCAGAATCTTCAGCCGCCACCACTGCGCCACTTCCCTCACCAATTTCGCCCTCTTCAACGTCAGCGGCGCATTTCTTGGCATCTGTGTCGCTCAGCATTATTTCCACATCACCTCCGCTATCAGAATCACTACTTACATCGCTATTCGAGGTGGATGAAGAACTGCCGCTCTCGCGAGAGCTAGCCGTTCCATCCAAGCCAAAAATCTTACCAGATTCCGAGCTGGATGACGCCGAGGAAGATGCGGCGGCAGTTTTCGCAACCTCTGGGGAAGCAGGTCGATCCTCGTGGTTTGATGGGGAGCTTTCGCCTTCCATTGCTTTTGCAGTGTACCTAACGCGAGCCATGCGTCTATAAAGTCCCCATCTCAAAATATAACACAGCGAGGGACGAATAGTCGAAGAAATCACCCATCGGAGATAGGGACTAACCTTCGAAGATGGATGGCTTTCGTGGAGCGTGAATCGTAGGAAGCGAAGCCCAAGAACTGAATCGCAAAATCTAAAAGGAAAAGGGGGTGGTGAAAGTGACAGCAGTAAGAAGGCGCCGTCGACCCCTCCTATTTATAGGTAGTAAACCGCAACGGTCAAAATTTTGAACCTAACGGCTACAAAGCGGGGGCTTTTTGGTAACTTGCGTGGTTGTCTCGGGAGTCGACGCCGCGGAAGACGTTTTCTTTCGCCTCGATTCTCGAATCTTAAGTTTCGATGGCTCAGGTTTGTGGTCTCGCAAACGTTTCGCCACCGAGGGGCTTCTGTTGGGGGATTCGGAAGCGAGTCTAATAAGGTTAACACCATAAAATTGCCATGATTCGATGGGGGCAATTCGAAAGCCAGAACAACGAAACCATTAAAACCAATCAACGCCTTTTCGTTTGTTAATGTTACCCTTCGCTCATCACTCCTCACCGTTCAAAAGCACAAGCAAGGGTTGAAGGTTTTAATTTCCCAAATGATGGGGGTTGAGGCTTTCGGATCTTTCCAGGGCGAAATCCCTGACACCATTCGATCCATTCCTTTCGTTAACCCGGGAGTTTTCGCAGAGCACCTTTCGTCGCCCGAAAGCAGTAGCAGTATAGGAAGTATTGATTTCTAACTTGTAATACTAACACCATTGATTTTCTCAGGACGAAGCCCCCGAGAGAAATTTGGGACGAATGAAAGACCTCAGTTAGCCTGTCGCTTGGGGCTTCGTCGCAACTAATGGTGAATTTCACAATGTTTCGCTTGTGATATATTTCAGGTGGCGAAATCCGCTGGGCGAAGGGTGGCCTCCGAAAATCGAAAGTCTTCACCCGACAAGCGCATGTGCTGATGCCGAAAAAAGCTCCGTGATATGCGGCGGAAAATCGGGAAAGCGCTGATTACGTGAAGACTTTATGGAGGACTGCCAAAATTATCCTAGTACATTCTTGTTAGATTCTTTCTACACAGGGTCAATTTCGGTATGCAAAAAGCCCGTTCGTCTCCCTATAAAAGGAGGCCGACGGGCACTTGTAAAGGGGATCGACTTTTGAGAATTACACTGTTGGAGAATAGCTTTTTGTCTTCCTTTGGCATTTGTTTGAGTTTGAGCGCTTGAGCCCTTTCGTTTCCTTTCATTGTCTGTGTTAAAGCTTTGGCATAGCACAACATACATGAATAGATTTGTCTTGCAAAACACTTTTATAAAAGTATACATTTGTTAGTTTTTAACAAATATTTTTATAAAAATAAGAAGTCAAAGTTATACTTTGGAGACCGTGTCGCTGTCCTAAACGACATGTTTTATGAGTATGGAGGGAGTACAATGCAGACACTCACAACACACACGCACACTCACCCCTATGAACACACGTACGCAAATTCTACTCCTATGAGCACCCTCGAAGGATTGAGCACCCATCTGGAGATTCCCGAAGTCATCATTGACGCCTCGTTATCGACTGCAATGCCGCTTACCACTTAAGGCATAAAGCCGATAAATCCTGGAAAAATCCCAGGAAAAGGTTAGAGCACCAGGATTTGAACCCTGGTGGGTAGCGTCCCACTGGACCATCCTACGATACCATTGCACTACAAACCAATTCGCTATGATTTGGAAGAGCTCTTGGAGATGCTCTTAGCACACCATTCTGCATTTGAATTTTCACCTGTTATGTGGGTTCATTCAATAATGAAACAATCTATGCACTACTGAAAATCTCTATGCACATCATAGGTGCACATCATATCCATGTCAATAGAAGGTAGGTTTTGAAATTCATTTGAGTTACAAATGAACTAGGCACCTAGTTAATAGAATTGTAGAACAAATTAATCGACAAGCATATTCAGAATAAAATTTGATTCCAGCCATCGCTTACAATATTAATTTATATCATGAAAACAGTTTATTTGTGCTCGGATTAATTCCTTAGTACATGTTTGAATAACTATTTATCCCACAAAAAGATAAACTTGCCTCGAACATAGCATTATTGTTTGTCACAATTAGTAACATTAGAAACGCATTTAAAACTGTGGTAAAATAGTTTCAAACAGCCTACAAACTACGTTGCAAATTGATTCTTCAGTGTCGACATGAAGTTAATTAGCCAAAAGATACCATAGATGTTCCGGAAATAATAAAGACTCAGTTTTCTGTTTTCAGTTAGCAAAGTGACTAGTCTTCATTTTTTGTCATCATTCCCATCCTCATCTGAGCCTTTGAAGTCTCCACCCTCCAGGTCTCCAGCTTCTTCCTCCTCCTCTACTCTCCTTCTCACAACCAAACTACTTATCATTAAAATCACCTAGCTCTCGATACTAAGAAATTAGTTCTATAAAAAATATTATTTATGATAACATGCAAATGAAGATATACTAAAACGACAAAAATAGTGTCTAGCAAACACTATGGAATAACATTGCACACTTGATTTATATAGAAAAAACCCTAGTGATAACAAGGGAAGAAAATAAACAGAAAATTGACTCACCATAAGTTGTGTCATTTTTGTGATCAGAAAGGAGATCGTTCACGCATGGAGTATATATGAATGACTCATGGAGTAAATAGTGTCTATATGAAGTTAGCCAAAGGATGCCATTAGATGTTTAGAAAATAAAGATGTTTCCAAAACTGCAGAGCCAAACAGCTGTCATCACTTCTATTTTTATCTACGACTTGACATATTAAAGATACATACAAGATTCCTCATCCAACCAGAAGTGTTGATATATATTGGCAAAGTGACCATTAATTCTTTATCTTTGTCAATAACTGTCCTCCGAGTCTTCGAAGTCTTCATACGCCTCCTCTAGGTCTCCATGTTCATCGATCTCCTCCTCCTCTGCCTCATCTTCATCAGTGTCCACCTCCTCATCCTCTAGGTCTTCATCTTCATCGGTGTCCACCAGCTCCTCCTCTAGGTTTTCAACTTCATTAGGAAGCAGATCGTCCACGCATGGAGTATATATGAATGACTCATGTGTAGCAGCAACATGGGGATCGTTGCATCCTTTAGGGTAAAATGTCCCTAGGTATTGTAACTTGGAGCTACTTATGTAGTAAGCAAACCCTTCGAAACCATTGCCCAAGAAAGCAATCTCTTTGTTTGGATGGTATCCCAACAAATTCATGCGACCGTTCATATCGAGGTAATCATGACCATTGTCAACAACATTTTCTCTTTCCACATTAATAACACTATCATCACTGGAGTCCCATCCGCACTCTACTTCATCATCTGATTCTCGTTTTCCATGGTCCAAGCTCCAGGACCGCTCAATTTCTTCAATATCTCCTCGTGCGAAGTGTCGCACAAAAGAGAGCCTGATGTCCGCCTTATGCTTCAACTCCCACTTTGGTATTGGACAAGACTCCGATGCTTTCTTCATGCAACACCCATATTTGTAGCTGGTGCCAAAAAAGAGCTGTGTAGTAAATCCCATGTTCCGATTTTCCAAGATGCGTAGAGGGTTTCTCTCTATCCCAGATCTCCTGTTCCATTTCAAACTTCCGCAAGCATTGTTCCTTATTCCTATAATATGGTCCTTCCCGGCGTAAAAAATCATCAATATCTAAAGTTGGATGCGTAAAGACATTATCTAACTTTGGTGCTTTGATCACTTGATACTTCTGCTCTAGCAATGACAACCTACATAAATCATCAGAAATGTTTCGATAGCAAGCATATTAGGCTCAGTAATAATACATGGACAAAACAAAGAAAAAAACATCTTATATAGCCTCTGGCTTACCTTATTATGAAACTACCAAGACAATGGATGTAGAATGCTCCCTTCCAGCACACGGCATTGCGCCGAGGCACATTCCAAGGCAACGAACTATAGGGTCCCCATGGGTCCGACCAGACATCCGACAAGGTAATTGCAACATCATCTTCCCGGACATAGGTCCTTTCCTCCCAATGGCCTGTTCTTGATGAAAACACTTGCGCCACGTACGAGGAAGGTGGCCATACCACCGACCCCTCGTGATCGTACTCGGCTCTTAAAGCTGACGGCAGGTTCTCAATTTCATCAGCATAGTACTCAGCGTGAGTGTAATTTGCTAGTCTTTTGATGCCAGGTTGGATAGGCATCTTGGGTCTGCGAGGCACCTCCGAGAAGGAGATCACAGCGTAGTGCAGCGAGACTGTTGGATCAAAGACGAGGTGCACGGCGGCGCCGACGAAGCCCTCCGGCCGTGGGGGGAGCTCAGCCCACCGCCGGGTCGCCGGGTTGCACACGTACAGCGTGCTCCACCAGTCCTCGAGGAGGAGGAGGCCGTTGCAGTGGTGCACGACCTCCTTCCGTGGGATCCAGGGCATGAAGGTGGGGTCCGGGTCGATGCGTGGCGCCGAGCGCTCCGGCCGGGAGAAGAAGTAGGGCTCGCTCTGGCCGACGTAGTTGACGAAGACGCCGCGCATGGAGCGAGGCACGCGGTGGTCGAGTGCGAGGAGAAGGTCCCGGCCGTCGACGACGGCGCGCAGGCCCTTGGAGACGCTCCGGCACACGGCGACGGGCCGTGGCGGGAGGCGCCGGAGGATGCCGGCGAGGAGTTCCTCAGGGAGAAGATCCATCATGGGATTGCTGGTTTTTTTACGCTAGGGCTTCAAGTTTGCGTGGCGGCGGCGTGGTTAACATTGGCGATTTCTTTAGCCGATCGAAGAAGTAAATAAAGCTGTCTCCACTACTCTTTGCTCGTCCTACTCGAAACCAGGCAGTGCCCTTTCCATATATACAAGCCCAACAGGCCCATAGGTCCAAGAGCCTGTTCATCGTCCTACTCGAAACCAGGCAGTGCCCTTTCCATATATACAAGCCCAACAGGCCCATAGGTCCAAGAGCCTGTTCATGTTTTTTCAAGAAAATAATCGTTAACATGGTTTCCGCGATTAGTAGGGTCCTAGCATTCGCTCAAAAAAAAAAAGTAGGGTCCTAGCATAATTGCACTCTATTGGTTCCCTCTCAACAGCGTTCGCAACAAATATAACTTCAGTTAAATTTAAAGTTTTAAAAGCATTGTAAAAAAAATTTAAAACTTTATAATCATACAAAACTTAATAAGAGCGCCCCACTAGCCAATTCTCTCTACTTACAGCTATCCACGTCATCTGTGACGTCACGTATCCACCCACTCCGCGCCGCACGTTTTTTCTCCACCGCAGCGCCACTTCCTTCTCTCGCGACGTGCATTGAATCCCACCGTCACCTCCTCACCACCTACCGCGTCACTCCTCTCCTCCCCACCCGCCGCCTCACCGCCGCACCATCCCCTCGCCTTCTGCAATGCCGCCACCTCGCCTACCACCACCGCTGCCTCGTCTCCCTACCCCTGTCACCATAAATTGCCTCAAGCCCCTGACTCCCCTCCAGGCGACGCCCCTCCTCTATCACCACTCGAGCCAGTGGCGCACTTGCTCCACCTCCTGATCTGCCTGCCAACAACTTGAGCCAGTGAGCACGCTATGCACCGACACAGAGCCACTCAACGGAGGCGCACTCACCGACAAGTAGACCCCGCGTGCACCTCCTCCTCGCCGCCATGATCTTGTTTCTCTGGATCTCGCCGTCACGAGCCTGGGAACTCTCTCTCTCTCTCTCTCTCTCTCTCTCTCTCTCTCTCTCTCTCTCTCTGATCTCGCCATCGCGAGGCTACGGAAGAGGCGAAGGGAAAATGAAAGAGCTAAAGGGGAGATGGACGGCGGCGCTCACACTTACCATCGCCGGCGAGCGCGCCGGCCACGAGCCAAGCCTCCACTGCCGCCGCTTGCGGTGCGAGAGAACTGGGAGGGAGGAGATTGTCTAGGGTTCAGAGAGAGACGGCGGCGCCGCATTTTGTTAAGCTGAAAAGGGCCAAAATGCGCGAGCGCAAGGAGAACGTGGGCCGTAAGGCGGCCCGTTATTGAGCTATTTGGGCCGACAGTCCAAGATGCAGTGGGCTGATTTGTCTGGGCTGAAAGCGAAACAATTTCACAATGTCAATTATGAATTTGTTTTCTTCCATTCATTCTTTATTTGGAAATTTGTTACATACAAGAATCACTGTAGCATTTGTATTTTTGAAATTTCATCAAAAGATCCCGCAGCAACGCGCGGGGTATCACCTAGTAAGAAACTAAACCAACAGCCTCTTCATTTCCCAATCTCCAAATCTGAACTCCAACCTTCAACTCTCTCTCCACACACACTGACACGCGGGTCCCACACGTCATCTCTTTCCTTCCCCCCACATTATCCTTTCTCCCACCCGTCTGCCCCTCCCTCCCTTCTTCCTCGGCGGCGCCGTCCCACCCTCCACAACTTCCTGGGTGGCAGCAAGGAGCTCCGGCTCCTCCCTCCCCGCCGGCGGCACAAGCACGACAGCCACTGCCCTCGGCGCCACGGGGAATTCCAGACGGCGGAACGAGCATGGCGCCACCCGAGCTCCGCCTCCAATAGTGTCGCGGGAGATATTCCTTCACTACGTGAAAAACTCACTTTGGTAACGGGCATAGATGGCCTTTAGTAACGGGCAAAGCGCCCGTTACCGATCAAGTGTTACAAATGAGCCAAGAATTACTGATAACACATATTCGTAACGGGCATCAAACAACGACCGTTACCACAACTAGCCACCAGTCACGTGAAATGGCTGTTTCTCTGGGCCCACAGAGAACTTTGGTAACGGGCACCGAAACAGAGCCCGTTACAGTAGCTCAATATTGGAGACACCTACTGTGTACCTGCGTCTCCTCTATCTAGACGAAATGAGATGCGTCTATTTCACGCGCGTCTCAGCACATCTAGGATTCGTAACGGGCGTCAAACAACAACCGTTACCACAACTAGTCACCGGTCACGTGAATTGGCTGTTTCTCTGGGCCCACAGGGAACTTTGGTAACGGGCATGAAAACAGAGCCCGTTACTGTGAAATCAACATCAGAGATGCGTGTCGTGAACCTGTGTCTCCTCTATCTCGACGAAATGAGACGCATCTATTACCATGCGCGTCTGCTTTCTCTCGATTAAAGGAGACGTGTGCTTTCAACCTGTGTCTCCTATATCTCGATGAACGGGCCAGGCCTAGGGCCCACCGGTCAGGACTGGTAACGGGCTTTTACACTGCCCGTTACATTGTTGGCATGTTTGTAATGGGCTTTCCGAATGAAGCCCGTTACTCACTGATCAGTGTTTGTAACGAGCTTTAATTAACGCCCGTTACAGATACGTAGGCCACCCCTACAGTAACCTACCCGCTTGCCGGCTGCATCCTGGAACCAGCCAGGATTTGGCAGCCATCAGGGGCTGCATCTTGCCATCCTGGAACCAGCCAGGATATGGCAGCCACCACAGCAAGGAGACATCACAAACACATTCTCACATCACAGATATAGGCAAGCAAGATCACATTTATAGACAAGCAAGATCACATTTATAGACAAGCTAGGATCATATCAAGTTTCAAGTTACTCTCATCAGGGCTTGTTTGTATGGAGTCATGAGAAAACTGCCTGAACCAGGCAGCATCTGACCCCAACCAAGCAAGCCAAGCAGGTTTCTCAGGCAGCAACAACACCTGACTAAAGAAGAATGAATGAGTTTCAAGTTTCTGGCTACAATGAACTCACAGTGCACCATTGTAGAAGTTGCCCTTTCGGTCGATGGTCTCCGTAATAATGTACTCGCACAGCATCTCCCGGACACGCTTTAGATCTTCTGTGGAAACATCTACAGCAGATTTGAAATCCTGCAAAATATAATCATTTATGAGAATACAAGAAGAAATCAGTTTCTAAAATCAGATGGATAACATGAGCAGAGACAAGGTTGAGCATTATTATCTACTTACAGCAGCCTTCTTGATGTCAGGTATGTCATCGAGTAGTCTTAACATATGGAATGCCACATGGAATCCACACAAAGAGGACCCCCATGGCTGCTGAGCACACTGCATCGAGGTACCAAAATGACAAGTTAATGTAGTACCAAATAGGTAAGAAGGGACCATAAAAAAATCTCGGTCTTACAGCGAGATTTGTTTTGTGCTTGAGTATGGCTTTTAGCTTTTTTTTCTTTCCTTTCGTCACTCCGTCCTGGGCATGTTCACCAAAGGCCCTGCATGATCAGCAATACCGATTAGAAATACTAAGAAATTGAATTTTTGTGAACAAAACCTACAAATACTGTACCAAAGGCCCTGCATGGTCAGCAATACCAATTAGAAACACTAAGAGATTGAATTTTTGTGAACAAAACCTACAAGATACTAACCAGTCCACAACAGGTTTGAGGTCTGAGAACTTTAGTGGGGGATGTTGTTTAGCAGAATCTAGATACCAAACCTCTTTGAACTTCATATAGATAATCACTGTTACTCAGTGGCTAGTGCAGTAGGCACCCACCACGTAGTCGTTGTTCATTGAATTTGAGATTGCTTTGGTAACAAGGCGAGAATGCTGATAAATATTTGTGGAAGTAAACAAATCTGGATCTAAAAACCCAACACTGATCTGCATCTCCGCTGCATTGTCCATCATTTTCCTACAAAAAATCAAATTGTTAGCATGCATGAACTTTGTGGTCAAAATTAAAGAAATATCTTTTTAGGTTTTAAGGGACTCACAATGTCCACAACCTCAAGAAGGTAACATCCAGAGAAGCCAGGGTTATAAGGTTATACACGCTATTGAATGCAATGTTTAACATTAAAGCACCACCACCACCTTTAAAGTAGTCTTGATCCACCTTTGCTGGAAAGGCAAGTTTATACTTACTGTGTTCCATGATGTAAGCATGCAATCTGGCACAATTTGGTCCAGCAGCCTCTAAGTTTGCTTCTGACAACATAGGTGCACCAGGCTTGTATTTTGGTCGTTCCTGTTCTGTCCCAATAATACAGTTAAGAAACTCATCTTTAGACAGAGGTTTCCTGGCCTGGTTTCCCTTCTGCAGTGGAGATTGTCTGGGCTCCTCCTCCTGTTGCAGAGGCTGCTGTGCATGTTGCATCTGCTACTTAGGGGGAGATTGCCTGCGCTCCTCCTCCTGCTGCTAGAGAGGCTGCTGTTTCGTCTGTTGCTTATCCTCATGTTGCAGCTGCTGCTTAGGCGTAGTTTGCCTGGGCTCCTCCGGCTGTTATCGACGCTCCTGCTGCTAGAGAGGCTGCTGTTTCATCTGTTGCTTATCCTCATGTTGCAGCTGCTGCTTAGGCGGAGTTTGCTTGGGCTCCTCCGGCTGTTATCGACGCTCCTGCTGCGTAGTTTTGCGGATCTGCTGCTGCTGCTGTTGAGCCTTCTCTTGCTGACACTGAGTTGCAGTACCTCCATCTGATGTTGTACCCCTGCTACCTGTTGCGGCTTCAGGGTTGGGATGTCTCGTCATGGGTGGTATAAGGATCCTGTCCTTTGGCCATTGGATCCTTTGAATGAGAGCCTCAGCTAGGGTTACTATGTTACCCCCATCGATTGGTACAGGCAGAGGGTAGTGACCCGCATTGGCCCACACATAAGTAGGTTGCACCACAACGGTACTGAATGGCAAGCCTTTTGAAATGGAAAGACTTTCGCTAGTGAGAGCTCCACATTAATCCCGGTGCCATCCAAAAGGCTGCACGCGGTTGGCTCTATCAGCTTATCTATTGTGTCCAGCATAGGTGATCGACTATCACTGTGCACTTGATTCGCTTCATCACCGTTGGCATTCCAATGATCTTGTTCTCTGCCACACGCATCTTCCTCACTGTCATGCGCATGTTCTTCCTCGCGGTCATGCGCATCTTCTTCCTCGCTGCCATGCACATCTTCTTCCTCGCTGCTACTGACAGGCGCTGGTAATCGGGAAGGAAGAAGTACATTTTTCGGTATTTCGATGCCTGATAGTCTTAGAGCAAGGACAATTGATTTAAATGTTATGTCCATCATATCATGAGCAGACCTCTTGTTCCTCTTCTTCCTGTACATTCCAGCGAACTCTTCACCAAACCCTTTACCCCAGTCAAGTGAACTAGACACGCCTCGGACCCGACCTCGATGCTCTGGAGTCTCAAGTGCTGCGGTGAGGATATCATCCTCCCTAACCCCAGAGAAAGAACCATCACTACCCTGAGCTGCAAGTGTTTTCACCCTATCTGCTACCCCCACCACCGCAGGGTTACTGAATGTTACCCGCTTCCTTCACTAGTATTCTTCCTCTTCTTCCCTACCCTTGCCCGCAGATAAGGTCTCGAACGTCCAGGAAATTGGTCCCAAGGGTTCTGTTTTCCTTCTGCAGCTAGCTTTGCATCCTCCTCGTCCCACTCTTTCCTTTTACCACGATAACCTTTTCTGCCCGTCTTGTGTGGCTTATTATGCAATGCTCTCTTTTGTTTCATCTCCTGGCTCAATTGCTGAAATGAAGGAGAATTGGTTTCCTACACAAACATGTCCCAGTCTTGTTGCTGCAAAAAGGCATGCTTCACAAAGGGAGTCTCCTCTTCGCTCACATATTTTTTTTCTTAAATGGGCCTTGAACCATCGTTGCAAGGTTCCAATCTCTGATATAGCTGCCTTAACTGCCTTCTTGCGAACAGATTCTTCCAGATTGGCTGGGTAATCTAGCTTTTCCTCTAAAACTGTTGAATGAATATATGGCAGATTGGGTGGACTACATTATAAACCACTGCGATGCAATTCCCACTGACATTATGTGGCCATCAGAATTAAAATATGCTAACAGGTCCAAAGCATAACTGTCGATCTGGTACATTCAAAGCATAGCAGAATTAAAGTATGCTAACAGGTCCAAAGCATAATTGTCGATCTGGTACATTCAAAGCATAGCAGAATTAAAGTATGCTAACATCCTCAATGCTTTTCATGAAGTTACAGTGCAAAAATTGTAGCACCAGGAACATGAAAATGAATTTCAACAGTTCATATAACTTCATCTGTTAGCAACAATTTATTTAAACAGACTTGGGGCAACAAAATCCATCCATCAAATCCACAGTCAATCAATTAAAGATGAATTATCAAGGCATGTCTCCCTAATCCACATTGACATGAATATATAGCAGATTTGGTGGCCGAGGAGAGAGAGGGTGTTGGGGGTTCAAGCAGGACTAACCTTTGTCACGAATGAAGTAGTTGTTCTCGTGATGGTCGGAGGGGCCGGATCCACGTCGGCTCGTGGCCTGAGGTGGCCGGCTCGTCGTCGTGGCCGGGGATGACGGATCCGCGTCAACCGTCTTTAGGTTGGCCGGGAAGCCGTCCGCACGCCAGTAACCGCGTCCTCGTCACCATCGTCACGCAGGGAGCGGTGGGGCTGGAGAAGAGCAGGGCTGCAGCGGGGAGAGAGCGGCGAAGGCGAGCGGGGAGAGAGCGGCGAAGGCGAGCGGGGAGAGTGGCGGCGGCGGTGGGGAGAGTGCGGGCGTTGTGGATCTGTCTAGCGAGGAGCCGAATATGAACGGCGCGCGTAACTGTGTTTAAGGAAATTACAGGCGTGCCCTTGACGGCTCTGTGCTGCAATTGGAATTCCATGGGCATTATAGTCAATATAGGTGGGAAATTTTGAGCAGCCCGCGCACGATTTGCCTGCTGACGCTGACGTGTGGGCCAGTGTCATAGGCGACGATGGTTAGTGAACCCGCATCGCCTTTGTTGGCAGTTGGGTCCGGCGGGCGGGCAGCGGTTATCTTTTTATTTTGGCTGCTGACGCTGACGCGTGGGCTAGCCACTATTTTTTTTCGAATGAAACGTGCTTCCCTAAAATATTAGAGCCCATAAAACAGCACCTAAAAAATCATAAAAATATGAACAATTCGTATTTGGACATTTAGTATTTGAATAAAATATCAACAGTCACACTTGTGTGCCCAAGATTCTTAGAATTCGTTTTTACATCCCATGTTAATGATGTAATAATTTTACTAACATCTAGTGTGCTCTAAAAAATCTACAAATTGACTTGGCAACATAATTTGGGTACCTAGACTTGTCTTCAAAATTTCAAATGGTTTCGATGAAGGAATAATATACTTGTGTACAAATATCTACATCTCTCACATAGTTTCCTAGAATGTTCCTTGAACATTGAAGTTTTCCACACTTTGCAACATGTTCGAACTCATATGCATTTGAACACTTAACAAAACCTTGTGGTTCACCTTAAGATTACGAAAATGCAAAGTTTCATTACAGGAGGTGTGGAAAACAAATATTATTTATATGTTGTACTTACATAGAACAAGATAAGGCATATAAACATTGTTCAAGAAATGGAATATACACTAAACAATAAAAATAATGAAAACACGGTGATTTTAGAAAATTGTAGAAAAAAATAATCAAATTTGGACTAATTACGACGGAGAAATACATGTTACAAAATTTGATTGCGGATTAAAAAGAGAAATGTCGTCGGCGACGTGGGACGGTTAAACTGTTCTTCATTCTCCAATAGAACAAAGGAGGAAGCAGAGGGCACCGCCGCCCGCCGCCGCGCCTGCCGTGCCCACTTCGGCTGTTTTGACACCCAAGAGGGCATCCTAGGCCTCATCGGCGGCAAATGAGACCACCGCAACCTTCGATTTGACTCACAAACGTGACAAATCAAATATTATCTATCAAAAACCGATTAAAAACCGACATCTCGATAAAATCAAATCCGCGTTTAGTGATATCTAATAATTTACATTCAAGATAGATAATGTTCATTGATGCTTGCGCCTACATCCCGATGTTCATCCTGCTGACGGCGTACTCCACGGCGGGGCGGAAGCTACGCGTCCTGAGGTCGAACTCATGACGGATGTGACACTCGGCGCTGCAGTAGTGGATGATCTCTTTGGTATCCGGCCCGTAGCGCCTACATCCCGCTGCCCAAATGCAGATGTGGGGATTCTGGACGGGCAGCAACGTAATGTCATCATCACCGTCATCAAGCCAGTACCACCACGCAATGTTGTGGAGATCCTGGTTGACGAGGTAGCGTAGCCGCCGCAGGTTGTGGTTCTTCCACCGCCCATCAGGGGGCGACGAGCCACCGCTGATTTCCTGGAGCAATGCCATGGCTTCGGGGTCCGCCGGGTTCCAACGGTACTTCAACATCGCTAAGAAGTACTTGGCACCGGAGTCTTCAGCAGCGGCATCTCCGATGAGCTTCAGACCCTTATCGGGGTTCCGCCGCCTCATCAACCTCTCCATCCCCTCGAAGCATAATGCCTCCGGATGATTGGCCTCGCGGAAGCGCCGCTCAAAGCACGACCTGACGTAGCGATTCTTGCACACCTCACGAAGATCATGCAGCGACATGTGCAGTAGTACCTCATCAGAGTCGCAGATGCACCGGAAGGTGCCGCAGATTTTATTGCGAAGGTTCAGAAAATGGATGACGGGCTCATCCTTGATGGAGTGGATGATGATCTGGGTGACAAGATCATCTGGCAGCAGCTGCATCAAGCACACCACGACCATCAAGGAGAAGGGGAGGAAATAGAAAAGCGACGGGGTTTGGAAATTGAAAGGCGACGAGGGTTGAAGTTGAAGATGACGAGGGTTGAAGTTGGCGACGAGGGATGAAGTTGGCGACGAGGATTGAAGTTGAAGAAGTTTGGTTGCTGCCGCTGACGAGTGGGCCCGACATCATTGCCCCTACCCCTTCTCCTTCCCGCGTAATTGAAAGGCGACGCGTGGTTTTGGACGGTTTTGCGCCCGAAACGGAGCCCGATGTGCAATTGAGTGGCACGTACTGGCAGTAATGGAGTAGTGGGTGGGGGCAGAGGCGCCTGACGGTTCCGCATCTTGTCAATATAACTCCATCGCCTTCCTCTTCTTTCCCCTGCTTCTTCCATAAGCTTATCATCTCTTTCGCTTCTTCTTCCTCCTCGCGATCCACCACTACAAATCTTCGGTCACCGAGAGGAGGAGATGGCGTCGAGGAGCCCGCCGCCGTTGAAGCGGGGACGAAGGGAGGACGACGACGACGAAAGCCGTCGTCGGAAGAAGTTGGAGAAGGGGAAGGAGCTGGCAACCAAGGACGCCGACGAGGAACCGTTCTTCGATGACACTAAGTTCACCGTCGACCTGCTCAGGAGCACCTTCAGAAAGCTTGAAGATGTTGGCGCGGCCTTCGACATCAAGGCGCATCATGATGTGTACAAGGACCCGAGCGTGACGGGTCTCGCCTTCAGGATCCACGGGTTGGCTGAGAAGCTCGAGAACCTCCCCGTGGTCACGCGGGCTGCCCGCCGCCACTTCGTCTTCGACGACGGTGGCTCCGACGGCTCCGACGGCAGCCACGGCGGTGACGACGGCTCCGACGGCAGCCACGGCGGCGACGACGGCGAGACTCCGACGGCGGCGACCGACTAAATGATAGACTCCTGCTTGGTCAAACTGCTTAGGTTGTGTGTGTGTGTTTGTGTTTGTCAGGTTGTTGAACTACTTAGTTTGTTTCTAGATTGTGAACTGCTAAGTTAATTAGTTTGGTTGTTTGATTTTGTTTTCTTAGTTAATTAGTTTGGTTGTTTGATCCATCCACGTCTCCTATGATATGTGTTCTGTTGTGATGAACTGGAGATCTGTTGAGATGAATTAGATCTTAGAGACAATGGATAGTCATTACTGACGCGGGTTAGCCTGCTGACGCTGACGCTGAAGCGTGGGCCAGTGTCATTGGCGACGATGGTTAGTGAACCCGCATCGCCTTTGTTGGCAGTTGGGTCCGGGCGGGCAGGCAATGGTTATCTTTTTTATATTGGTTGCTGACGCTGATGTGTGGGCCCGTCACTATTTTTTTTGGAATGAAACTTGCTTCCCTAAAATATTAGAGCCCATAAAATAACACCTAAAAATCATAAAAATACGAACAATTCGTATTTGGACATTTAGTATTTGAATAAAATATCAACAGTCACACTTGTGTGCCAAAATTCATATATTTCGTTTTTACACCCCATGGTAATTATATAATAATTCTAATAACATCAAATTTGCTCTAAAAAATCTACAAATTGACTTGGCAACATAATTTGGGTACCTAAACTTGTCTTCAAAATTTCAAATGGTATCGATGAAGGAATAATATACTTGTGTACAAATGTCTACATCTCTCACATAGTTTCCTAGAATGTTGCTTGAACATTGAAGTTTTCCACACTTTGCAACATGTTCGAACTCATATGCATTTGAAAACTTAACAAAACCTTGTGTTCACCTTAAGCTTACGAAATGCAAAATTTCATCACTAATGGTTGTGTAAAACAAATATTATTTGTATGTTGTACTTACAAAGAACAAAATTAGGCATATAAACATTATTCAACAAACGGAATATACACTAAATAATAAAATTAATGAAAAGATGGTGATTTTAGAAAAATTTAGAAAAAAAAATCAAATTTGGACTAATTACGATGAAGAAATACTTGTTACAACATTTGATTGCAGATTAAAAGGAGAAATGGGAACTGTTCTTCATTTGAATAGAACTGGGCCCCACAGTCATTAGCGACGCGGGGCTGATAACCCGCGTAGGCTTTGCTGCTCTTTCAAAATTTTACACAGATAATTCGAGCAACATACAAAAGCTAATCTATTACTGATTTCCTATTCCAATACTCCGTTCGAACTTCACCATTTCGCAGCGGAGCCTACAGTCTTCACTGCAAAACAGAGAAATTTGAAGCCTTCCTTATCCACGCTGCAGCAGCCGTCGTTGCCTGCGCACAGCTGATCGCCGTGCACCTGTGCCGGAGGCGGCAGCGGTTCATCCCAAATGCGCCAAGTCGAGGAGTGGATCGCACGCGCGGCCTTCTCGCACAAAGGCAGACACCCCTCGTTGCTCAGCCATCTCGACGTCGTATTGCCGCCACCCGCGACCCGCCTCATGTACCGCTTCGCGGTGTCGTCGGTGGCGGCACCGCCATTGTCTCTATAGAGCAAGATGGCGTATAGATAGGCCGCCGCATCGTGCCCACCCTCGGCGCGCGTGCCGGAGATCATTGCATCCCCTGTTTTCCATGAAGACGGCTTTGATCCCGGAGAAGAAGCAAGCCTCCGGATTCTCGAGATCGGTCAGCATAGCAAGGAATGCTTTGTAAGCGGTGGGGTCCCACACCCAAGAAATCTCATCTCGTATCCCCTCTATCGACAAACGACGGCCGACGTCACCATGGCCGCACACGCGGTGCATGGTCGAGCAAGTACCGCGTAGGCTGCGAAGGTCAGCCAAGGGCCGCTCCGAGGTCGCACCGACGCGCGCCGCAATCTCAATGCGGAGGTCTTGAGGGAGGTCCAGCAGCGACGACGGCTAGTGCCGCCTGCTTCTTCCCGGCATGCTATTCATCTCTGGCCGGGAATGGTGACGATGAGGAGTAGGCAGTTGCTGTTTTTCGCGGGTAGATGAAGGGGTAGGGGATCTAAATTATTTTGGAAGGAGAAGATACAGGAGATTTGTTTCCAAACACGGTTTAAGTAAGCAATGGAGACGACGTTTGGCTAATCCGCGTATGCTTTAATTCTCCATTGCAGACGACGTTTGGTTAATCCGCGTATCATTTAATTCTACATTAGAATCACTGCCTCTGCTCTCAGCCATTGACTGGGCAACTGTTTCCCCATTGACTGGATCTGGCATCAATTTCTTGGGAACCTTCCCGTTTCCTGTGCTCTTGATCTTATCCCTTCCTTTTTTTTACAACCGATGTTATCCCTTCCTTGTTTTTGCTATAAAAAGGCACCGACGCCTATCGGTCCTCCTCACTTGCTTCCTTCTTCTCTAGATCTAGATCTAGCTATGGCACAAAGAATAGATCTTGTAGGGCGCAAGCTTTTGCTTTTCTCTCTTCTTCCTCCTCCTCGATCTCTCAGTTGCTAGAAGAATTCTTGTGATATGGGTGATTGGGTTGCTCATCCCTCTAGCACAGCTGCTAGAAAAATCCTTGTGATATATCAGCTGTGTCGGGGGAAGGTAGCCCAGAACCTCCTGGCATCAGGAAGAACAAGCCGACAGAAAGCCAGAAACATTATGCTGCAACTTTTCCGTCAAGCTTGCGCTTCCTTTTGCTTTCCCTCCTCCAGGAGGAGGATTTTTGAAGGGATATGTTTCCACCCTCTCTGTATCTTTCTCTCGTGCTCACTTGTAAGCATGAAGAAGAAGCCAGAATCTGGAGCATATCTCGTCATGAAGAACAAGCCGACGGCGGCCTCCTTCCTCTTCACCTCCGACGATCGACCGACGGGCAGGGAAGGCGAGCAAGATCGACCTGCGAGCAAGATCGATCTGTGTGTGTGATTTTGCATATCTCGTCATGAAGAACAAGCCGACGGAAGTATATCTCTTTTGCTTAGTTTAGATCTATGTTCCTCATCCTGGTAGTGCCTAGTGATGATGAACATAGATGGCCGCTTTGTAACCTTCTGATGTATCAATGATGACTGTAATCTCTGTGTGTGTGATTTTGCATCTCAAGAGACATGCTTGTGTGATTATCTATGTGCAGTACAATTTTTTGTATGATTTACCTACTCACTTGCAAGCATGAAGAAGAACAAGTCGACGGGGGCTGGCTAATCTGCGTCTCTTTTGATGTAATCTGTGTGTGATTTCGCATATCTTGCCCATAACAAAGGCGACGTGGGTTCGTTAATCCTCGTCTCTTGCCCATAACAAAGGCGACGTGGGTTGGATAATCCTCGTCTCTTTGATATTAACGCCCGTTACTAAACTGAAGTAGCCTGCAACATACTTACTGAACTGAAGCAGAATATAAATAGAATATATATAGTATCTTAGGCAGAATATATTACAAGCAGGATTCAAATTCCACCACATCCCATATATTATAAAAAGGATTCAAATTCCACCAATACATCGCATCCTTTATATTACAAAACAGATTCCATTTCCACCAATAGACACATCCTGCATTACAAAAAGGATTCAGCAGAAATCAGGCTTGCTTTTTCTTCCTTGATTTCTGTATATGGATTTTTTCACTATGGTCACTTCGCAAGTACGGTGTTTTGTTAGTTCCCAAGAGTCGGGGCTTGTATGAAGTGTCAAAGGATGGAATTTCGTCAAACTGGTTGTATTCCTCCTCCTCAACAACATTTTCAACCCCAACAATCCTTTTTTTCCAGGCATAACCACAGACTAGTTCTTCTTTGCAAGGTCAGGTACATAGAACACTTGCTCAACATCGTTGGCGAAGACAAACGGTTCGTTTTTGTAACCAAAGACCCGGAGATCAACACTAACATAACCATATTTGTCCTTGCTCACAGCTCTCTTCCCATTGGTGACCCATCTACACCGAAACAAGACTACCTTCAATTCTACATAATCAAGCTCCCATATCTCCTCTATTTGACCATAATATGTGTCTGTCTCCGTGTCATCATCATCATGACAGTCGTCGACGATGGCCCGTACACGCACACCACTATTTTGATAGACGCTCTTTTTATCCTGGGCCATGGTGTAGAACGTGTATCCATTGATATCCATTGCTTGGTATCTTGTAACAGTGAACAATGGCCCCGCTGCTAGATTCCTTATCTCGTCGGTTATTACAGCATTATTGCTGCATGTCTCGACATAATCTCAGAGCCACCTGCTGAAACCTTGCATGTGCATCTTTGCAAGCCAAGCCCTACCACGGTCAGGGTTGTCTTCACGTAGTTGTCGCTTGTGCTCATTGGCAAACGGTGTAATTAGGTGCAGCTGTTGTATCACGGTGAAATGAGCCTTTTGGAAGGCATCTGGTTCCGGAGTGACTGACTTTTTCCCCAGGGTCCCAACACCTGAAAGCCTACCTTCATGCCGTGAGCGAGGCACACCAATAGGGTTTTGGGGGTCCATATAACCCATGGCCCACTCCACTGCTTCGATGGTCTCGTAGCCACGAACAATGGCTCCCTCTGGAAATAACCGGTTATGTACCAATGATTTCAGGAATCCATAGAACCTCTCATATGGAAACATCTGATGAAGGTAAGATGGGCCAAGGAACCAGATTTCCCTTGCGAGGTGTGCTGTTAGATGCAGCATGAGATCAAAGAATGATGGTGGGAAGGTAGCTTCAAGCAGGCATAGGGTCTCGAAATGCCTCCTCTCTAAGTCCAATAGTTTTTCCTCATCAATCACCTTCTGTTCTATTGCATTGAAGAATAAACACAAGCTCGTGACCACGTCGCGAACCAGTTCTGTCTTGATACCTCTAAGTGCAACAGGAAGAAGAGCTGTCATCAACACATGGCAATCATGAGATTTCATCAAGTTGAAATTCATTTTCATGTCCTTCACCGACACTAGCCTCTTGAAGTTTGATGAGTAGCCTGAAGGTACTTTCAAATCATGCAAAAACTGACAGAATTCTTTTCTCTCTGCCTTTGACAAGGTGGTTACAGCAACGGGAAGGTTCGTCCCCGTCTCTGTTTCCTCTACATAGAGCTCCGGCCTAATGCCCAGTTCTTTAAGATCCTCCCTTGCATTTTTATGATCTTTTCCTTTGGACTTCTGTTGTAGCAATGTTCCACAAGTAGCTTCACACACATTCTTCTTGACGTGCATGTTGTCAATCGAATTATGCACATCCAACATCGGCCAATACTCTAGCTCCCATAGAATTGATTTCTTGTTCCACATTCCTTCTTCTTCTTCTTCACCATCTCGTTTCTTTCTTTTGGCAAGGGTTTTTTCAGTCAGTTTGGGTAACTCCTCGATAGTTTTGACATCCTTGACTTTCAAGTGGACCAAATCTCCAGTCACATGCAACAGCGCCTCTCGATTCTCCTTTTCCCCATTAAACTGACAATCCATGGCCCGGTATGGATGTTTCTTGCTGAGGAAACGACGGTGCCCCATAAATACGTATTTCTTTGAATGTCTTAGCCATACTGCGCAAGTATCTTCCAAGAAGTGTGGGCAAGCTGCACCTTTCCTTTTACTCTGGCCAGAGAGGTTGCGATGAGCCGGGTTGTCGTTGATGGTGGTGAACAACATGGCATGCATTGTGAACTCCTCACGCTTGTACTCATCCCAAACCTCCGGCACACTATGCTTCCACAATATCTTCAAGTCATCAACTAGTGGCCTCAAGTAGACATCAATACGGTCGCCAGGTTGCTTTGGCCCGGAGACCAATATTGTCAGCATCATATATTTCTGTTTCTTGCATAGCCAGGGTGGAAGGTTGTACAATGACAGCACGACAGGCCAGGTGCTATGTGTTGAGCTCTGGTTACCAAATGGGTTCATGCCATCTGTGCTCATAGCAAACCGTATGCTCCTTACGTCTTTGTCAAACCACGGAAAGTGGTTGTTAATGTTACCCCATTGTGCTGCATCTGTGGGGTGCCTAAACTTGCCATCTTTCTTAAGCTCCTTTCGGCCTTCGTCATGCCAACGCAAGAGTTGGGCCTCCTTTCGTGTTGCGAACCATCTTCTCAGCCGAGGAATGATGCAAAAATACCATGCCACCCTCACAGGAGCCCCTCTGTTAGCCTTCTTCTTCTTGCCTCTGATCTCACCAGGCTCGTTCTCGTCATCAGCATTATTATCATCTCCACCATCCTTTTTCCTCTTGTACTGATCATAGCCACACTTGGGGCACTTGTCAAGGTCTGCATAATCTCCACGGAACAATACACAACTGTTCTTGCATGCATGGATTTTTTCAACCGCTATTCCCAGAGGACAGATTATCTTCTTCGCCTCATAGACAGACTCTGCTATTTGGTTTCCTTCAGGTAGCATGTCTCTAAGCACATCCAATAGATGTTTGAAACTTTTGTTGCTCCAACCATGATCTACCTTAAGCTGCAGAAGTTTTAGATCACCAGAAAGGCGAGAGTACTTCTGGCAATTCGGATAGAGGGGTTTCTTTGAATCTTCAATGAACTGCTTCAGCCTCGCTAATTCAGAAGGTGTGTACAATCGTTGAAACTCAACATCCCGCAACATTTGATCAACATTGTGCACACGTTGCAACACCTCACCATCATCGAAGCCCCTAACTTCTTGATCAGTGATATCCTCAGGCCTCATCACATTTGGTGGGAATAATGGTTCATTTTCCTCAAAAACTCCACCGTCATCAAGGTCTTCATCATGGTCGGTAGCATGGTGTCGCACTTCACCTTCATTTAGGCAGCCTGCTTCGAGTTCATTAAGGCCTTCCTCACCATGTTTATTCCAACACGTGTAATTTTTTGTGAAACCACGTGTGACCAAATGATGAAAAATTATTTCCCGTTGTGCGAATTTCTTCTGGTTGAGACAATCTATACAGGGGCAAAGAATTGCCTGAACACCACGGTTTCTCATATCCGCCTCTGCTTGATTTAGAAAACCATTGACCCCGCTTAAGAAATTCTCCCAATCTTCTTGGGGCTGTCTGTACATCCAAGCCCGAGCAGCAGACGCCATCTGCATTCCATACACCAAATGAGCATAATTCATCACACAAAAAATTTCAATAAAAGGGGGCAATTAATTTCCACCTTGACGAGGACTTTCTACGAGGCGAGCGCGGCCGAGGAGGAGGATCGGAGGCGGTGTCGCGGCCGCGGCGACAGCACGGAGGACGGCGCGGTCGACGTCCGCTGGCCCCTTTCACCGTCGCGCACGCGGCCGGCCGGCCTGCTGCAGCGCCGGCTTTCTGAGGAGAGAAATTAAGTGTGATCCTCAAAGCGCGCGCAGCTGGCGGCGGCGAACGGGACAGGCCGGCGGGGACATCTGAGCACAGAGATCGAGCAAGTGACCTTCTGAGGAGAGAGAGCGAGTGTTGTTGTCGGAATGGGAGTGGCCTTCTGCGGAGAGAGAGCGAGTGGTGTCGGAAGGAGAAGACAGAGACGAGCAATAGAACGTGCGTCTCTGATGTGAGAAAAAAAGGCGACCCTGGGTGGCAATCAAAGGAGACGAGTCCTAAGACACGAGCGTATCCAATTGGGTCGCCAGCAAAGGAGACGCATCCTAACAAGCATGCGTCTCCAGTACGAAATTATCGGTAACGGACTTTATAGCCCGTTACCAATACGGCAGTGATCAGTAACGGACTTAAACAACCCGTTACTGATAGCACATTCATCGGTAACAGACTTTACAAGCTCGTTACCGATAGGTTTAACATTTGTAACGGGCTCCATTTAACGTCCGTTACAACGAATTCATGTAACGGGCGTTTAAGAAGCCCGTTACCAGAAGTCCACATTGGTAACGGGTGTAGTGGAGGCCAACCCCGGGGTCGGCCTGCCGCGCTTATGGGTAACGGGCGCCAAACAACAACCGTTACAGATGTGGGTGGATGTAACGGGCGTTAAGGGCCCGTTACAAATGCTGCGTGACCTATTTGAGGTTTTCACGTAGTGCTTCCCCTAGCGTGGCACAACCTCCTTCCATGCGGCTAGCTCCTCCTCTCCTGTGACGAGATGAAGCGGCCCCAGCACCTGCTTCTCTCCACCTTCGGCGACGGGAGCACCAGGGTCTGCGGGAGGAGACCACGACGGAAGCAGCGGGAGGCCGTAGGACTAGAGGGAGCTACGAGATAGTGGCGAGGATGAGAAGAAGGGAGCCATCCATCTCCCTGCCATCTCGCTCGCACTGCCCCTCTGTTGACGGTCGACTTTGACGCTCCTAGCCATGAGTTTACTTTTAATGTTGGCATTGAGTTGATATCCGATCTAATGGTACTAACCCCCTTGATATAACAAGTTTGCTCTTGCATGTGGTTTTTGAAGTATGTTGTTTATGCAGGATTTAAGCACCTAAATAAGTACTTCCGGGTAAAGTTCATCAAGCACTTTATGAGAAGATAATGAAGCCCGGTACAAGTCATGACTTGAAGTGAACATGACTCCAAATGACCTGAGGACCAAAGCATGAAGCCGTAAAACTCCAGGGACCTAAACAGAAGATGCAGGAGCTTGTGCAACAAGTACCCTTATCTAAACCGGGGAGAAAACGACGTTAAGGGCCCACATGCAGAAGGGTATTAATCAGCAATTACACAAGGAGCTCGCACGCGAAAAATGGGGCTGAAACGGGCCAAAAAGGCCCTGGGCCGACCGGCCTGGCCCGTTTTCGACCCGGTTCGACCTCCCCTTTGACCTAGTACCCCCTCGGGCTATTATTAGTTGGGACGCAAAGAGCCACGGGGAGATTCATTCGTCATCCGCCGCCACAAGACCGAGAACAAGAAGCAGATTGGATCGCGAAGGGAGCACTCGTGGCCTTCATCTACTTCGGAGGATTCTACACCATGACCAGCGCTACAATGTGTAACATTATGGGGTAAAGTCCTAGTTTGTCCTAGGGGTTGAAGGGGGGTCTTGAGATGTAATCACCAAACCTTTGTTTTGGATCTATTTGCTATCATATTCTTGTTGATGGTGCCTCAATCTTAATTGCCGGCTGGCTTGCTTTGGGGATGCATTGCTCGTAGCTTCAGGTATCGTGTTCCTCTTGTTCTTTATGCGATTACCGTCGTGTAGTGACAGTGCGCGGGAGGGAAAACATATCAAGCTTGGTTCACACACTTAGTCTTGCATACTTAGAACACATCAACATCTTGTGCACTTGGTGTTCGATCACGGATTACCCTCGTGTAGCGACTAGTACGCGAGAGGGAAAGGGTTGAACTCGGTGCACCTTTACCTTTGATAGATTAGATCAGGTAGTTCTTGCTAGGTGGTTACATCTCCAAGTGATCCTAGATCCCTTGGACAAGCTTTCTACACTCTTGTGATCTCTATATCTTTGCTCTCTACATTGTTTTCTTTAATCTAGATTAGATTAGTTTAAGTTCTTTACTTATACATACCTTCATTCGATAAAGAGTTTTAAATCAACGACATTAGTGCTTAGTTGAGCGTAGCAATCCACTTGTTCCACGGATTGATTAACCTTGGGGGATACTCCAAGGGAAAAACTACAACCGACCCGTGCGCTTGCGGATTGTAATTTGACATGTTATTTAACTATCAACACCCTCCTCAGTTCATACTCTCCCGGCAGTCGGCACTTCACCTATGCCCGACTCGGCGGCGGACGGCAGCAGTCGAGAGGACAGACGCGCGGAGGTGTGCCCGCATCTTGGCGCAGAAACTGGGGTCGCAGGCACTGGAGAGTCGCGATTGCGAGCGCACCTCGCTGGCCAAAGCTACCGAGGCGCGGGTGGAGTACAGCGAGCGTGGATGGCGATAGACTTTGATGTCGAGTCTGTTGGAAGCGATTTTTTCTCCTCTTCTTCTTTCTTAGCTGACTCAAGCTAGTACTAAGTCTCTTGGAGTTGCTCTTAGAGCACCTCCAAGAGCCTAGCCTAATTTTATTCTCTATATTCCCATTTAGCTAGTCATTTAGCTAAGATCTCTTCTTTATATTTGTCTAGATTCCAACATACCAGTCAAAATCTTGCTCTTCATATCAAACTTCCTCCCAACTCACTCACTGACTGACACATGGACCCTCAACCTTATCCGTTGCCTGCTCCTTCCGCTCCCCATCCACGGCGACCAGAGCACCTTGCTGCTGACGCTACCGCCTGCTCCGCCGCCCAGCGCCAGCCCGCGTGGAGGACCTCGGCCTCATGCCGGCGGTGCAACTCGCGGCGTGGCTCCTAGCGGAGCTCCTCTTGCCTAGCCCCATCCTCTGTGTGGCCCCTCCTCACCACGCCTCCTCATCACCGCGGCCATCCTCCCCACCGGCTCCATGTGCCCGCGCCACCGCGGGTCCTCCACGTGGCCACAGCCAGGCGAGCTCCTTCTCTCCCAGCTGCAGGTGCCCCGACATCGGTGCCTCCTCGTCCACCCTCCGTCGCGGCCACCTCCTCCCGTCATGGCCAGCTCCTGTCCACCCTCCACCACAAGGTAGCTCTTCCCCATCCTCCACTACGGTGAGCTCCTCCGCTCCAGGTAGGTCCCGGCTACGGCCCATGCCCCTCCTCTACTCCCGGCTATGGCAACTCGGCCAGCTCCGTGAAGGTTTGTTGTGTCCGTTAGTACATGGACGAGACACGAGGACCTACCGCTGCTGTCGGTGTCGAGGCGGACGTCGTGCAGGGGCGTCATTGACTGCTGCTCCCCCCGGGACGCCCCACCGTGCGTGAGGATGCGGTATAGTGCCAGCCAGTTGAACTCAACGCACACGTTGCCATCGCCGCGGAGTCTCGCTAAGGAAATTTGGAGCGCGCGAGGGAAGGTATGAGGGAGAGAGGCAGGAGGAGGGTGCGAGACAGGCAAAAGGAGGGCGCGAGCGGAGGATACCGAGCCGAGGTGCTAGCCAAAGATGGCTAGCGCACATCGAGGAATAGCTAGTGGGGATAGCGAGGGGAGTGTTTGAAGGGCATGTTGGATCCAGTTTTTTAGCAGTTTTCATTTTTTAGCCAACAAGTTCAAGATAGCTAGGCTCTTGGAGTTGTTCTTACTGTGATGAAAATTAAAGGGTTTTAGAGGAACTCCAAGAGCTTATGTATAATTCTAGCTAAATTTAGGGCTTGTTTGGAACGATGTTTTTTCCCTAGGAATTTCAAAGGAAATTGTTCCTATGGTTTGCTTACGTCACGCAGCGTTTGGAACGAAGGAATACGTCCGGCTGTTCCAGAGGAAAGGAATCACTTCCTTCACAAAACACAAGAAATAAAACATTCACTCCGAGCTCATGGAAAAATTTCCTGCAACGCGTGCGCACAAATGCGCCCTTACCTCAGGTACTATTCTTTCTCTTCACACAGCTTCACTTGAGGTTTGTTTGAGCTTTCCAGCGATACCGTCTCCATCAACAGGGGCGCTACCGCGCAGGCCCTCGCTAGGGTCGCCGTCGCGCGCGCTCTGGAGACCGCCGCGCGCGGGCCTTACTGCCTGCTACACCGTCGCGGGTCCGCCGTCGCGTTCCCTCACCGTTCCCGGTGCAGCCATGCGCATGCGCCGCCTACACCACGGTGGCCTGCACCTGTCCTCTGCCTCCCTGTTTCCCAATCTGATGAGAGAGAGATGTTCGAAAGAAATGGAGAGGCAAGAATGTGTGGCAGTTAATACAGTAAAATTACAGCCCGCCTACATCCGGCCATTGCTAAGTCCTTATCCATTTTGTTTCAACACCTAAAACTTACGAAACCTTGGCTTTCCATTCCTACGTTCCAAACATCACTTTTACCATCTTTCATGTGTTTTCCATTCCTCTGTTTTCTCAATTCACTCATCCTCAATTCCTACGTTTTCTAGAATTCCTGTGTTTTTGATTCCTCCATTCCAAACAAGCCCTTAGAGTTTTACGAACTCTGTAAAAAAATAAAGAGCTCCGTAATCGTAAGGTAGATCAACAGACTATTTGTGACGCCCTAGGTTTTAATTAGCAGCAATGACCGAATCAAACCCCATTGACTTTGGTCAAACTTTGGTCAACCAGGGACATCACCTCGAAAACCTAGCCAACAAACACCCATGATCATCTTAAGCAAGTCAACACGCTTAGACATGGTCAAAACCCTAGTCAAAGTGGTCAAACCCCTTCATGTCCACACCTTGTCCTAGAACTTTTGCCACGTTCTCAAAATTTTGTTTAAACACTCAAAAATCGGCCAATATAAAAGTTGTGCAGAATTTCATGGAACACATTTCATCTTCAGGTTGGCATTTCAAATTTTGAGTGGAAAGGGTTCAAAATTGCAAGTCAAACCCAATTCTACTATTCACCCGAGCCATGATTTTCTTCAAATTGGCATTCAATTTTCTCCCTCAATTCAAATCCAAATCAGGTTCGGTTTGTCCCTATAGTGTAGAGGGATGACTCATCTACAAATGTCCTATCTACGGATTTTGAAGTTTGAATTCAAAATGTTGAAGAATTCGCGTTTGAACATGGGGACATGGGACTGACCGGGGCAGAGCACGCGCACCGGCGCGACGTCACGTGCGCGTGGGCACTACGCGTCGCCGCCGTGCGCCGCCGTACCACGGCCGGCCAAGGGAATCCGTGCGTGACCGGTGCTGGCGTCGGCCTTCTGCGCGCGCCCCGAGACGGCACCTCGGTCGGGGGAGCCGCGCAGGCCACGTGGCGCGTACGCGTGCCCGCGGTGTCGTCCTCCCCCTGCCGCGCACGCACGCCGAGGGAGAGCCGCCGTACCACGACATAAACGCCGGAGGAGCCTTAGCTGTGAAGGCTTGTTCCCCCTCCAAGCATGTCCAGGCTATAAATAGTCATCCTCGCCGCAGCCCGCGCGCGTACGCCGTCCGCCCGCCCGCCATTGCCGCCGCCGCCACGAGCTCGCACCTCCGCCAGCTCCCGCTGCCGACCAAGCCTTTGACCACCTCCCCTAGGTTCCAGTGAAGCTCCCACAGTCGCATGTTGCCCCGCATTGCCTCTTCCCTCGCCGGAATTCGGTGGACCACGGGGGCGCCGCCGCGGCCTCGCTGCTGCCGCTCGCCGGAGCCACCTCCGGCCAAGCCACCGCCACCAATCGGTTCGTGGTGAGGCCAATCGCACGCCCCCTCCATTTATTGCTCACCTCTGGCCCCACATCGCCGGCGGCGACCTCACCCCCGCCGCCGAGGGCACGGATGTGAATATCCAGGGGCATATGTGTGAACCAGGGACTTGTTTGTAACGAAGTAATCTTAGTTTCCTTGCAGCTTAGTCCAGCACCTTAGAAAAATCATAGAGATTAGTAGAAAAATCAGAAAAATACAAACCCAATTCTGTTGGTTTTAGTGAGACTAGATCTACAACTTCAACAAAGCATGACCATACTTTGACTCATAGATTTTGAATGAAAATTCAAACTTAGTTTGACACACTTTTGCTGTAGTTCAAAATCTATAAAAGTTAAGGAGCTGAATTTTGGATATGTTGCTAGACATGTCATGTATAGACTCTGGACCAAAATTTGAACAAAGTTATTGAGCAGATCTGTTATTATGATTTACTTTGATTTATGCTATTTCTGCCTTAATGATTTTTGTAGCAAAATGTAAATAGATTTTTTGTGCTCAACTTGTGGCTATGCTCATGATATGACTAGATTCAACTTTCCTGCTTTTACCATGATTTTATCTCTGTCAAAAGTATTTATTCTTGTTTTATGCTTAGATTTACATTTAAATGCCTAGTTCAAATTTTAAATTGGTTCTTGTTGTGTTTGTTAGTCTCCTAGGCTTGGTTTAGGTCAGAGATGATGTAGGAGGGAGTTGGGCTCTAGAGATGCTTTATTTATTTATTTATGTATTTCTCATTTATTTGGTAGCTAGGAAATGTCATTTTTGGTATATTTAATTTGTGGCTCATTTGAGTGTGAATTGTGGATCAGTGACCTTGTTTAGGTATTTAGGACCTGCAATGCATCTTTTCCCCTGTTTTTATAATTTATTTGGTAATTAAAAACTTTGGAATCCAATAAGCTTCACAATAAATTAATTAGGGAAAAATCCCATTTCTCACTTAATGACCTTGCTAAAATGTTGAGGGGTATGTTTAGGAGCTAAGATCAACCCTTACTGTTTTGTGAACATAAATTGCTTTAATTGCTTAAACATGTACACTTTCACTATCAAAAGGATTAAATAATAAACCCCACATGTCATGACCTTAATAGAAAGAAATGATAAGTGTGGGATGGTCAAGGTGAATATGGCCAACAAGAGTTGGATGCGATAATTAATCTCTCACTTCACACCATAATTCTGCATATGCATTCCGTGTAGAACTTCCCGACGGTAATTACTCGTTCGTGCCGAAAGCTGAGAAGGAGGAGCTGACGCGGAGCTGCAGTACGTGGAGGTGATCCCGGACACCGAGGAGCCCCAGGCTAACGTTGTTGACGAAGGCAAGCCCCGGTGCATTAACCTAAGTGTTTTGGAAGTTTATGCAACTATCTATGGATGTTTGTGCATTTACATTCAGGAGTTGAAATGAAACCCTGGATGCATGATCCCTAGGTACCCTTGACCTTTACTAGTATGCTAGGTCGATAGCTGCCATGCTATAGGACCGTTACAAGTCGAGTGATGCTCGTCACTCGTGAGAATAGGCTATTATGTTGGAATCATAAGATTATCATAAATGGATGGCTCATGTGGTAAGAGCATGGGATTTGGGCTCCGGTCCTATGGCTTTCATGGGGTAAGTGTTTGAAAGTACTAAGCACTTGTCGGGAATGGGACCGGTAAGCCTAGTACCTTAATGAGGCAGTGAGGGATCTTACTATTACTCATCTTGAGATGCGTCTCACGGCTAGCTACCGGTGGTACATGTGTGATTTTGGGTGCCTTGCGGAGTATGCTAGATAACCTTGCACCAAAGACTGTAAGATTCGATCCTGAGCTGAAGAGTTTTGGGAACCGCCTGGTGATTGTCCAGTGTGAGGGCACCCTACCGTGTCTTTAGGTCCACCTTGCAAGGTTTAAAATCAATCGATTGTCGGCCTCTCACCGTTATCTGAGACTACTTATTCAACTAGCCAGGATATCTCTTAATGATGGAACTTCGTGAATATTTATGCTTGATTAATTGAATTTCACAACTTATGCTTGTAATAGCTTGCTCATTTAGAAAAGAGTAATCAACTAGAATCTGAGCTAAAATGTTGAAAGTAAGGACATACTCTTTGTTGCTTTTCAGCAAAAGAACCCACTAGCCAAAAAGCCCCTCATGTCTAGAGTTTGGTGATGTAGTTGTCACCGACGGGTAAGACTTGCTGAGTATTAGTATACTCAGCCTTGCTATAATTTGTTGATTTCAGGTAATGCCTTTAGTGATGTGTGGCCTGGGGAGATCCCACCTGGCTGGGAGCTAGAGTGGGTGGAAGATGACGAGTGAAGGCATCATGGCAGGCCTCCTGTGATGCTCATCGCCCCGTTTAGTTAATTTCCGCTGTTCGAACTCTGAACTTCGTTATCATGTCAAGTACTTCAGTTTGTAATAATTAAACCCTTCGGGGCAGATTTGGACTTAATCTATGTATTGTACTCTGGACTCGCCTTCGTGTGAGTTTTAATGCATGTGTCGATCCTTTGTTGCTATGTAAGTGATTTCACCGGGCTTGACCCAGCAACTAACGACGGGATAATACTTTATTACCGCCTAATGACCAAAGTGGATTGGTTTAGGCATTAGTACGGTATTTTCCTGGGCGGGTTGTCACAGCTGGTACCAGAGCGATTACATGCACCAGAGTTAATTAACAACCTTAATCACTTGTTTTTGGAATAAAACTTGCCAAGATTGTTTGGATTTGCAAAATACGTTGGTCCGTTAAGGATGGATTAGACCGAGAGGCCCTAGAGGGAATTTTTGGGTTCGTTCAGGTGGCTTACAAATCTATGGTGTATTTTGCTAACTTCCAGCACATGTTATTCCTGTCAGAACTTACTTCTTGCACTACCATACTAGTTCATCACGTTTTGCCATACGTGGTGGTGCCACAGGAAAGTCCTGTGAGGGATGGATGGGACCTATTCTAATGGGAACCCACGTCGCGTCTACGTCTCGTCACGTTTTGCCATACGTGGTGGTACCACATGAAAGTCATGTGAGGGATGGATGGGACCTAATCCAATGGGAACCCACCATCACGTCTGTGTCTCGTCACGTTTTGCCATACGTGGACGTTCCGCATTGTGAATATGCAAGGTAAGGATACACTCCATTCAAACGGAGGGTGTCCGAGGTTGGACGCTGTCCATGCAGCGGCTTGACGCATGGATACCGTTTCTATAGCGAACGGTAATGTATGTGGATGCTTCCGTGACGTGCTAGCACGGAAGGTTCTTTTCTGCAGGTACACTAACAATGATCCATTAGTCACTAAGTGAGCATCGAATAGCTCTCGACTAGTTATTATAGGGAGAGACGAATAAAAGCCTTGCCACCGGCACTAACTTCGATTTTGGTTTGATCGCCGTGTGAGGACGAATAGGATGTCTTGCATCATGTTAAAAATCGAAACCACTTAAAAATGGACCCTTTCATAGATTGTGTGCTCTCTATGGTGAAATTTTGCTAATGTGCGGTTTTGGTGTTCTAGCTTTGCCTCTCACATGTCTAGATGTTGGTTGCTGTCCAAAAATCTGTATGGCTGTTAGCTTGAAATTTTGCACCATGTTATAAAAGTAGTTGGACTAGATGATCTATACCAAAGTTGCTCCATATCTAATCTAGTTTTTGCTTGCAAAAATTCATGGTCATAGCTTCTGTATATCTCAAGTTATACCCTTTTTAGTGAACCTAGGTCCTGCTGTTTTTCCTAGGGACAGTACTCTAAACATTGCATCTTTCGACCTTGTTCCTAATTGATCTAGCTCGACCCTTGAATACCAAAAACGTGAATCATAACCTTACTGAGTTTCTGGTAAAAATTGAGAATTTTTGGGGTTCTGGTTTTTGAGTTATGAATTTTTATTCACACTGCCAGAATTTTGCACCATTTGACATGTTGCTCTCTTGTTGAGTTCTAACATGCATTACATTTTTTTTACAGATGGCTGCCCCCGTTTTTATCGAGTACGGCGCTAACAGTACGGACCGTACCGACGGGCTGCACTGGGAGGGTTTTCCACGCCTTGCGTGGGAGGCACTCAGCGCCGCAGGCTACACCGTTCCGCCTATCTACGAGTCGATCGAGTTTGAGCACCTGGGCGTGCCTCGTTGCAGGGTGACCGTCACCGTACCTCCTCACCCGGACCAACCCGAGTGGTTCGACTTGAGCTCCCTGTACTGGGGCATTCGTGGGCAGGAGACCCTCGAGTCGGCTGCCCTATGGGTGTTGACGGACTTCTGCGACCACAACCCGACTGTGGTAGCCCTTTCACCGTTCGGACTGTTTCCGGCGGTGAACCCGCACGACTCAGCGTGGCGGGACTGTGTGGACCACCTACAGGAGCTACTTCTACTCGCGGTCCCGCTGGACGTCACGCGGACGCTGACGCGTTGCTTGGACACCGTGTTCACACTTCAGGCGCTGCGCAACACCACTGAGCTGATGTTGAGCCAGCGTCTGGAGTCTGCTCGGCTGGCCTGGCACAGTCTCTCAGCGGCCTACCAGCAGCAGAGCTTCACTCTCTTTCAGACTCAACAGGAGAACGACAGGCTTCGTACCAGGAGGTTTCAGTTAGAGCTAGAGAGAGGCGACCACTTGCAGAGGATCCTTGACCTGGAGGCAGAGACCACTACCCTTCAGGAGGACGTGGACGCCGGAGATATAGAGAGGTTGACACTGCTGCAAAACATAGCTGATATGCAGAAGCAGGTAGAGGAGGCGGAGGTGTAGGTAGCAGCACTGCAAGCCATCGTGGCTCTGCAGCCGGCACCCCCAGTGGAGGCACCTCCTGAGGAGCAGCAGGGCCAGTCCGGCCTAGACCAGGAGAGTCAGGCGGGACCACCTCCACCGACGCCACCCGCTTCACCTGCCGCCAGTGACGCCTCGGTTGGCAACTAGGTTGCCATCTTGTTGTAGTAGGATGACTTATACTCCTGTGTGTAGCCGCTTTTGGTTGGTTTTTGTGGTAGGCTAACTTAGGAGTATTCTTTTGTGCAGCACGACTGCAATGTAACCCGTGTTGTATGTTGGTGACCCCCAAAAACTTGGCATCCATGTAATGCTTTGGTGAACACCATTCCTGCAGTAATCGTTGTAAAGAAAATATTTAAGCTAGTTGTGGTCAGATCCGAGTCCTGTGTTGAGTACCAAATTTGTTCGGAATTTTATGACGATCGCGCTCGCCAAAATTCAGCATTTGTGCACATACCTACCGAAAGTTATGCAATTTTTAGTACAGATATGGCTGCTGTCCAAACAGCCGGACAGAACATTGGAAACGAAATTTTTGAAGCAATTGAACGTCAGAATCTTCTCATGCGTTGAATACCAAAGTTGTGCAGAATTTTGTGATGACCATGCTCACCAAAAATCAGCATTTTTGCATGAGGGAACCTAGAGTTACAGAAATTTCGGTGAGTTTCCGCCTGCTGCCAGGACAGCGAGGCAGGGTTTCGCCAATCGGATTCTTCGGCATGCGAACTTGGAAATTCGTTTCGGAGTTGAATACCAACATTGAAACATGTGAAATCCTACGCCTATTGACCCAAAATTGCAAATTTTTCAGTGAATGGGCTGTGGGATATGAAACTTTTCTTATGACCGTGTTGCTGCAAATTTCGAGAAACTTGCACGAATGAGCTTTTGTCATGCATATTTTACCCTTGTCATTTCTTTCTAAGCAAGACTATTACTATGTGTCTAATAAGAGCTCACATTTTCAGATGGTGGGACCAACCCGCAGCTCTCCTAATGGTTTTGGAGCGTCAGGTAGTGGTGAGCTGCCACCGCCACCGCCCATGACGCCGTCGGAGGCATTCATGGCCACTCAGATCGAGGTGCTGCGCCAGATCCTACAGACGCAGCAACAGATAGCCCAGCAGCTGAACCAAAGGCCACCACATGGGGCTAATCATGAGGGGCCGAATCATGTCACCACCTACGCTCAGTTCATCGGGATGAAGCCCCCGACCTTCACTAAGGCGGAAGACCCCCTTGAAGCTGAGGCGTGGATCAAGGCCATTGAGGCCAATTCTCTGCTTTTGTGCTACCATGCTCAGAGGAAAACAAGGCCAACTTCGCAGCCTTGCAACTTCGAGGTGAGGCCTTGATGTGGTGGGAACATTTCAAGACCATGCAGCAGGCCGGGCATGCTGTCACTTGGAATGAGTTCAAGCAGGCTTTCAAAAGCCATCAAATTCCTAAGGGACTCGTGGATAGGAAGATGAGGGAATTGCTGGCCCTCAGGTAGGGATCTGACATGGTGTATCACTATGCACAGAAGTTCAATAGCCTTTGCCAGTATGGTGGGCATCATGTGGACACTGATGCAAAGAAGATGGAACGGTTCCGTGATGGTCTTGATGGTGAGTTGTATGAACGGCTGAACTTGATAGAGCCCAACAACTTCCGTGAGTTGGTGAATAAGGCTATATCCCAAGAGGATGCTATGAAGAAGGCCCAGAGAGACAAGAAGAGGCAGGCTGGTTTTGCTTCGGGCAGCGGGACTAACAAAAAGTTTCGCTTTGTGAAGAAGAATGTTCCTAACTCGTCCCAGCAATCTTCAACTGGACACTGAACGATGAAGCCGTCACAGAGCAAACCTTCAGGGAACTTCCAATTCCGCAACACCCAGCAGCAAGCTTCCAAGCCCAACGCACCCCCACACAACACCGGTGAACGCCGTTGTTACAATTGTGGACAGCCTGGGCATTATATAAGTGACTGCCAAAAGCCCAAGCAGGTTAAGCCCAACTAGCAGAATCAAGGGTCGGGGGCCAAGCCGGTCAATTCGGCTAAGAAGCCGATGGTGCAAGTCAAGCAGGGTAGACTGAACTTCACCACTAAGAGTGACATTCCAGAGGGAGCTTTAGTGCTTACGGGTACATTCTCTATCAATGACACCCCCATTAAGATATTGTTCAATTCTGGAGCTACCCATAGTTTTATTAGTGGGAGTTTGGTAGAAAAATTGGGTTTAAGTGGTTCACATGTTAAGGAGGCTTATACAATTGTCACTCCGGGTGGAAAAATCTCTTCTCACACCTTAGCCTTCGGAGTACCATTGAAATTGGGAAGTAAGACTGTTCAAACGAACCTCATTGCCATAGGTTTAGGGGGTATGGATGTTATCTTGGGCATGGATTGGATGACCCGACATAAGGTGGTTCTTGATATCTCGGGTAGAGTTGTAGCGATCAATTCACCTACCATCAGACACACCACCATGTACTTACCTTTCAAGGATGGTGTAGACCCTTGTGCCTATGTGACCATTACCTCTCACCTTGAAGAAATTCCAGTAGTTTGCGAATATCCGGATGTCTTTCCTGATGAATTGCCTGGCATGCCACCAGACCGGGATGTCGAGTTTGTGATTGAACTCCAACCAGGTACTGCACCCATTTCAAAACGACCTTACCGTATGCCACCAAAAGAGCTAGCTGAACTGAAAAATCAACTCCAATAATTGCTAGATAAGGGGTACATTCGCCCAAGTTCTTCTCCTTGGGGTTGCCCCGCACTCTTTGTCAAAAAGAAAGATGGTAGTTTGAGGTTATGTGTTGACTACAGACCTCTCAATGCGGTGACCATTAAAAACAAATATCCTCTTCCCCGTATTGATGTTCTTTTTGACCAATTGGCTGGAGCCAAGGTTTTCTCCAAGATCGATCTTCGGTCAGGTTATCATCAAATAAAAATTCGACCAAGTGACATTCCCAAAACTGCTTTCTCCACTCGCTACGGTCTCTACGAGTATCTGGTCATGTCTTTTGGTCTGACCAATGCCCCCGCCTATTTCATGTATCTCATGAACTCCGTATTCATGACGGAGCTTGACAAGTTCCTAGTGGTCTTTATCGATGACATTCTAATCTATTCCAAAAATGAGAAGGAATATGTCGAACACCTTCGAATTGTTCTGCAACATCTGAGAGATCACAAACTCTATGCTGAATTCTCCAAATGCGAATTCTGGTTGGATAGTGTAAAATTCTTAGGGCACACTATTTCCACAGATGGTATATCTGTAGATCCTAGCAAAGTACAAGAGGTGATGGATTGGAAACCACCCAAGTTCGTACACCAAATTCGCAGCTTTCTGGGTCTGGCGGGTTATTACCGTCGATTCATTCTGGACTTCTCCAGGATCGCCAAACCTATGACCGAGCTGCTAAAGAAAGGGGTAAAATTTGTGTGGAGTGAAGCATGTGAGAAAGCTTTCCACACGTTGAGACAACACTTAACTTCAGCCCCAGTGCTAGTACAACCGGATAACTCCAAACCTTTTGAAGTTTTCTGTGATGCGTCAGGCACTGGTCTCGTTGTGTCCTTATGCAAGAGGGCCGAGTCATTGCCTATGCCTCACGGGCACTTCGACCCCGTGAAATAAATTATCCCACTCATGATTTAGAGCTAGCAGCGGTTGTTCATGCTCTCAAGATATGGAGATACTATCTAATGGGCAATCGTTGCAATATATTCACTGATCACAAGAGTCTCAAATATATCTTCACCCAATCTGACCTAAACATGAGACAAAGGAGATGGCTCGAGTTGATCAAGGATTACGATCTAGAAGTGCACTATCACCCCGGAAAAGCCAATGTTGTTGCGGATGCTCTTAGCCGCAAAGTTCACTGCAACCGTCTAGAAGTGGAGCCGTATAGTGACACTTTATGTGAAGACATGAGGAAGCTTCATTTGGAAGTGGTAGAACAAGGAAATCTATATGCCATAGCTGCAGAATATAATCTTTATGACAGAATTGTCACTGCTCAACGCAATGATGAGGGCATACAGCTAATAAAACAGAAATTAGCAGAAGGAGACCCCAAGTATACTTGTTTCCAGAGGGATTCAAAGGATGTGGTATGGTTTGGGAAACGTCTTGTGATTCCAGCTGACCAGGAAATTAAGAAGGAAATCTTCGATGAGGCTCATCTTTCCAAATTCTCTATTCACCCTGGAAGCACCAAAATGTATCAAGATTTGAAGGAAAATTTTTGGTGGTCAAACATGAAGGTAGACATAGCAAAGTATGTGTCCGAGTGTGATACTTGTCATGGGATGAAAGCAAGCCATTTGAAATCGGCAGGTGTACTCCAACCCTTGTCGGTACCCATGTGGAAGTGGGATGACATAAGTATGGATTTTATTGTGGGATTACCCCTGACTGCCAGAAAGAAGGATTCCATCTGGGTTATAGTGGACCGACTGACCAAGACTGCTCACTTCATCATAGTTCACACCACTTATTCAGTACAAGACTATGCAGAGATTTATATGGACCAAATAGTACGTTTGCATGGAATTCCCAAGACTATCATTTCTGACCGAGGTACTCAATTTGTGGCTCGTTTCTGGGAGCAATTGCATGAATGTCTAGGAACCAAATTGATCCGTGGTTCGACTTATCATCCACAGACCGATGGTCAGACTGAAAGGGTAAATCAGATCATGGAAGACATGCTACGGGCAAGCATCGTGCATTTTGATAAGAGTTGGGACAAGTGTTTGTCCTTGGCAGAATTCTCATATAACAATAGTTATCAAGCCAGTTTGAAGATGGCACCGTTTGACGTCCTTTATGGACGGAGATGCCGCACCCCTTTGAACTGGCCAGAAGCAGGAGAAAGGACACTCTTTGGTCCGGATTTAGTCAAAGACACTGAAGAGAAAGTAAAGGTGATAAGAGAAAATTTGAAGTTAGCGCAAATGAGGCAAAAGAGCTATCACAATAAAGGGACAGCACCCCGACAATATGAAGTTGGTAACTATGTATACCTAAAGGTTTCGCCAACTAAAGGTGTGCAAAGGTTTGGTGTTAAGGGAAAGTTAGCCCCACGCTATATTGGACCGTATGAAATCATTGAAGTATGTGGGCCAGTTGCTTATCGCATCCGACTTCCGGAGCGATTCTCTGCAGTTCACAATGTGTTTCATGTGACCCAATTGAAGAGAGGTGTGCCTGTGCCTGAGACCGAGATAATCACGGAAGCAAATGCTTGGATTGAGCCGGATCTTTCACTCATTGAGCATCCTATGAGAGTGCTGGACCGAAAGGAGAGAAGGACCCGAAGACATACCGTCTGGATGTACAAGATACAATGGAGTCACCATACGGAAGAAGAAGCAACTTGGGAGACGGAACATTATCTCAACACCAAGTACCCGGGTTTTCTACAATCTCGAAACCGTAAGTTTCTTTTACCTACCTTGTTCTTTAGAATCGAATCTCGGGACGAGATTCCTCTTAAGGGGGGTAGGCTGTGACGCCCCAGGTTTTAATTAGCAGTAATGACCGAGTCAAACCCCATTGACTTTGGTCAAACTTAGTCAACCTAGGACATCATCTCAAAAACCTAGCCAACAAACACCCATGATCATCTTAAGCAAGTCAACACGCTTAGACATGGTCAAAACCCTAGTCAAAGTGGTCAAACCCCTTCATGTCCACACCTTATCCTAGAACTTTTGCCACGTTCTCCAAATTTTGTTTAAAGACTCAAAAATCGGCCAATATAAAAGTTGTGCAGAATTTCATGGAACACATTTCATCTTCAGGTTGGCATTTCAAATTTTAAGTGGAAAGGGTTCAAAATTGCAAGTCAAACCCAATTCTACTATTCACCTGAGCCATGATTTTCTTCAAATTGGCATTCAATTTTCTCCCTCAATTCAAATCCAAATCAGGTTCGGTTTGTCCCTATAGTGTAGAGGAATGACTCATCTACAAATGTCCTATCTACAGATTTTGAAGTTTGAATTCAAAATGTTGAAGAATTCGCGTTTGAACATGGGCACATGGGACTGACCGGGGCAGAGCGCGCGCGCCGGCGCGACGTCACGCGCGCGTGGGCACCACGCGTCGCCGCCGTACCACGGCCGGCCAACGGAATCCATGCGTGACCGGTGCTGGCGTCGGCCTTCCGCACGCGCCCCGAGACGGCACCTCGGCCGGGGGAGCCGTGCAGGACACGCGGCGCATACGTGCGCCCGCGGCGTCGTCCTCCCCCTGCCGCGCACGCACGCCGAGGGAGAGCCACCGTACCGCGACATAAACACCGGAGGGGCCTTAGCCGCGAAGCCTTGTTCCCCCTCCAAGCACGTCCCGACTATAAATAGCCATCCCCGCCGCAGCCCGCGCGCGTACGCCGTCCGCCCGCCCGCCATTCCCGCCGCCGCCGCGAGCTCGCACCTCCACCAGCTCCCGCTGCCGGCCAAGCCTTTGAGCACCTCCCCTAGGTTCCAGTGAAGCTCCCACAGTCGCGTGTTGCCCCGCATTGCCTCTTCCCTCACCAAAATTCGGTGGACCGCGGGCGCGCCACCGCGGCCTCGCCGCCGCCGCTCGCCGGAGCCACCTCCGGCCAAGCCACCGCCACCAATCGGTTCGTGGTGAGGCCAATCGCACGCCCCCTCCATTTGTTGCTCACCTCCGGCCCCACATCGCCGGCGGCGACCTCACCCCCGCCGCCGAGGGCACGGATGTGAATATCCAGGGGCATATGTGTGAACCAGGGACTTATTTCTAACGAAAGTAATCATAGTTTCCTTGCAGCTTAGTCCAGCACCTTAGAAAAATCATACAAATTAGTAGAAAAATCAGAAAAATACAAGCCCCATTTTGTTGGTTTCAGTGAGACTTGATCTACAACTTCTACAAAGCATGACTATACTTTTGACTTATAGATTTTGAATGAAAATTCAAACTCAGTTTGACACACTTTTGCTGTAGTTCAAAATCTAGGAAAGTTATGGAGTGGAATTTTTGATATGTCGCTAGAAATGTCATGTATAGACTCTGGACCAAAATTTGCACAAAGTTATTGAGCAGATCTGTTATTATGATTTACTTTGCATTTATGCTATTTCTGCCTTAATGATTTTTGTAGCAAAATTTAAATAGTTTTTTTTGCTCAACTTGTGGCTATGCTCATGATATGACTAGATTCAACTTTCCTGCATTTACCATGATTTTATTTCTGATAAAAGTATTTATTCTTGTTTTATGCTTAGATTTACATTTAAATGCCTAGTTCAAATTTTAAATTGGTTCTTGTTGTGTTTGTTAGTCACCTAGGCTTGGTTTAGGTCAGAGATGATGTAGGAGGGAGTTGGGCTCCAGAGATGCTTTATGTATTTATTTATGTATTTCTCATTTATTTGGTAGCTAGGAAATGTCATTTTTGGTATATTTAATTTGTGGCTCATTTGAGTGTGAATTGTGGATCAGTGACCTTCTTTAGGTATTTAGGACCTGCAATGCATCTTTTCCCCTATTTTTATAATTTATTTGGTAATTAAAAACTTTGGAATCCAATAAGCTTCACAATAAATTAATTAGGGAAAAATCGCATTTCTCACTTAATGACCTTGCTAAAATGTTGAGGGGTATGTTTAGGAGCTAAGATCAACCCTTGCTGTTTTGTGAACATAAATTGCTTTAATTGCTTAAACATGTACACTTTCACTATCAAAAGGATTAAATAATAAACCCCACATGTCATGACCTTAATAGAAAGAAATGATAAGTGCGGGATGGTCAAGGTGAATATGGCCAACAAGAGTTGGATGTGATAATTAATCTCTCACTTCACACCATAATTCTGCATATGCATTCCGTGTAGAACTTCCCGACGGTAATTACTCGCTCGTGCCGGAAGCCGAGGAAGGAGGAGCTGACACGGAGCTGCAGTATGTGGAGGTGATCCCGGACACCAAGGAGCCCCAGGCTAACTTTGCTGACGAAGGCAAGCCCCGGTACATTAACCTATGTGTTTTGGAAGTTTATACAACTATCTATGGATGTTTGTGCATTTACGTTCAGGAGTTGAAATGAAACCCTAGATGCATGATCCCTAGGTACCCTTGTCCTTTACTAGTATGCTAGGTCGATAGCTGCCATGCTATAGGATTGTTACAAGTCGAGTGATGCTCGTCACTCACGAGAATAGGCTCTTATGTTGGAATCATAAGATTATCATAAATGGATGGCTCATGTGGTAAGAGCATGGGATTTGGGCTCCGGTCCAATGGTTTTCGTGGGGTAAGTGTTTGAAAGTACTAAGCACTTGTCGGGAATGGGACCGGTAAGCCTAGTACCTTAATGAGGCGGTGAGGGATCTTACTATTACTCATCTTGAGATGCGTCTCACGGCTAGCTACCGGTGGCACATGTGTGATTCTGGGTGCCTTGCGGGGTATGCTAGATAACCTTGCACCAAAGACTGTAAGATTCGATCCTGAGCTGAAGAGTTTTGGGAACCACCTGATGGTTGTCCAGTGTGAGGGCACCCTACTGTGTCTTTAGGTCCACCTTGCAAGGTTTAAAATCAATCGATTGTCGGCCTCTCACCGTTATCTGAGACTACTTATTCAACTAGCCAGGATATCTCTTAATGATGGAACTTCGTGAATATTTATGCTTGATTAATTGAATTTCACAACTTATGCTTGTAATAGCTTGCTCATTTAGAAAAGGGTAATCAACTAGAATCTGAGCTATAATGTTGAAAGTAAGGACATACTCTTTGTTGCTTTTCAGCAAAAGAACCCACTGGCCAAAAAGCCTCTCATGTCTAGAGTTTGGTGATGTAGTTGTCACCGACGGGTAAGACTTGCTGAGTATTAGTATACTCAGCCTTGCTATAATTTGTTGATTTCAGGTAATGCCTTTAGTGATGTGTGGCCTGGGTAGATCCCACCTGGCTGGGAGCTGGAGTGGGTGGAAGATGACGAGTGAAGTCATCATGGCAGGCCTCCTGTGATGCTCATCGCCCCATTTAGTTAATTTCCGCTGTTCGAACTCTGAACTTCGTTATCATGTCAAGTACTTCAGTTTGTAATAATTAAACCCTTCGGGGCAGATTTGGACTTAATCTATGTATTGTACTCTGGACTCGCCTTCGCGTGAGTTTTAATGCATGTGTCGATCCTTTGTTGCTATGTAAGTGATTTCACCGGGCTTGACCCGGCAACTAACGACGGGATAATACTTTATTACTGCATAATGACCAAAGTGGATTGGTTTAGGCGTTAGTACGGTATTTTCCCGGGTGGGTTGTCACACTATTCATATCTCTTTGCGAGCCATATGCAAATCACCTCTTCATACACACTGACACGTGAGACCCATTTATCATCTTCTCTTCTCCACTTTATCTTCTCCCTTTCTCTCTGCTCCCCCATCGGCTTCACCCTCTTTCCTCTCCTCTCTTATCCTCTCCTCTCCTTTCCTCCCTCCCCTAGCATCGTGGCCCTCCGCGCTTGCTATGGTAGCCAACACTTCCCATGCCCCTGCCCATGCCCGGACCTCCTCCTCAACAGCTCCCGACTCGTGCTCTAATACGGCTGCCATAGCTCCTATGCCGCCGCTCCCGGCACGTGCTTCTCCACGGCAGCTGACGTTCATTCCCCTCCATGGTGATCATTGCCCCTCCTCCACCGCAGTTGTCCTCGTGCGTGGCCCCCTCTGAGAGATCCGCGCAAAGCTCTCTGTCCGGCGGCTCCTCCCCAACTCCCCGCATGGAGCTCCCTCTCCACTGGGGCCTTCCTCCCGCTGACCTCTTCCCCCCGCTGTCGACCCCTGCGTGGCACAGGGCTAGCAGGCTCCTCCCTGCGCCCGCAGTCGTTTCCTCCCCTTTTCCGCCTCTCCCTCTTCTCTTACCGACGACGACCATCTCCCTGTCGAGTAGGAGGGAGATGACGAGGATGTGGCGGCACTAGCAGAAGAGGAGTAGAGCAAGGGCGGGAAGACACGCGCGAGAGGTCCATAGCTAGGTCGAATCGCTAAGTAAAGACACTGAGCGGACGAGAGTGGATTGCGAGCGGGATAACAGCACGAGGGAGATGGCGAGGTTGTTGGACTGATGTTTTCTGACACTTTCTATTTTCTAGAGATGCAATATCAAATAGCCAGCCTCTTGAAGTTGCTATTACAAGCCACTTTCATCTCAACTAGCAACTATACCTGTGCATTGTGACTGGAAAAAACATTACATGTCACACCATCGTGCACCCCGACCGCAACCCCGCCGGCCCTTGCAACTCCCCAACCTCAAAGCCATCCCCGTCGCACCTGTTGAGGCAAAAATAGGACGTCACCTCCGCGCGTAGCACACATGACTCCCCGGTCTGTAGCGAGGTGTGCTAGCCAATCTGACCTGTTGATTGACAATGGAAAATATTAGGGATCGGCTAGAGAACCGATGGCCTTTTAGTGACACGTGTACCAGCTAATCAGCTGATACGAAACAGCGGGATCGGCCGGCTCGAGAGCGACCGAGGTGCGAGGGTGTGGATAAGAGATCGGCTGGAATCGGCCGATCGTGGCGTCAGCACTCGAGTAGGTCGGAATCGGCTGTAGTGTTAGAAGCCGATGTGATCTAGATCGAGCTGGATAAATTGGTGATAATAGCTAAAAACCATAAGAATTGGTACGAAAACTTGCAGATCTAGCTAATATCGGTAAGGAGTGAATAAAGAACTAGACGAAACCTCAGCGATGCGCCTGGAGGTTAAAGCCTAGTGTTATTCGGTAAAATGGTACTCACAAGCTTGCCGGAGATCGATCGATGCAGCCCGACGAACTTGAAGGACGGCGTTGTAGAAAACAGAAAAACGCAATGGCGAAGTCGCGAAAAAGTAGATGCTGTAAAGTAGATGCTGTAAATTGTATTGGGTTTGCCCAGAGGTGGTTTGTTTGATATTGGTGTGTACCCTTTTTCCTGACCATGCAGGGTTGCTATTTATGTCCTGAGGACAACCCGACTCCTAGCCGATTACGCAACTGTTTACTTGCATCTAAAGAAAATGAACACTACTAAAAATAGAAAAAGACCCTCGCAGGAGTCAAACTCCCTAAAACTGACTCTTGACCCGTTGTCAATCATGGATTGACCCACCTCCGTCGTGCTTTCCTTTTGGCGTATCCTCTTGATTTCCGCCTTCTTCACTTTCTATCGGCCGATCTTCCGGTTGACCTTCGGCCGATCGGTTTGACCCGCTAGCCCATCGATAGAGTTGAACTCCTCTGACCATCGGCGAGTCCTGTTGACCACCCTTCTCTCTGTTCAATCGGCCAATTGCCTTGTTTTCTCATCGGCTGCTCCTTCTTATCCTTTTGACCTGTTTTTCCAAAAAACGGTGTCAACACATGCCCCCCCCCGTTTCGGAGTAAATAATCTTTTGCTTCGAAATTTACTTGAATCTGATATCCTTTTCTTAATTCGAATGATAGCCAAATCTTTTCATGTGGCCTATGTGATCAGTCTTCATTGATTTCACCGATAGTGTCCTGCCTTCCCACTGTAACAGATCATCTGACACTTCTCTAGGATTGTTCATCATGTGAAATTTTTGGCTCTTTCGTTCCCCTTCCCTATAAGGCTCACCCTTTTATCCAGGGGTCTTTTCCACAGCTTCTCCAGGTTTTGGATCTTTCTGATGTAGATATTGGCTCTTTTGGCTTTTAGGCATGAGAGGCATTTTTTCCTGGAAAACTCCTTTGGGGATAACGACTGCCACTGGTCAATGACAAATTCTTCTTGAAATGGCGTTTCTCCTGGGTGTTGTTAGTGAGCTTGTCATCTCTGTTTGCGATGCTGGGCAGAAGATTTCTGTGAAGCAAGCTCTGCAGTTTGTGGATGTGTTTAGAGAAATTCCCTCACCGTTCATGATGTACGCATGTTAACCTTATTTTTGGGAGTGATTCATCTGAATCGGTCATCCTTTGGAAACTGAACCTTTCACGGGTCATCTGTTTCCTTTTTTACCGGATCTAGCATCTTCGGCTTCCGTCTTTTCTGGTTCCCTCATCTTTATCTCTTCCGGCGCCTTGGCTATAAATGACCGCCCTCGTGCTCTTATGGAGAACGCACCTCTCCTTCGTCCATGGCTCAAGATATATATCCAGTGAGCTTTAGGCTCTTACTATTCGGTTTCTTTCTTCCTCTCTGACTTATGATGGCTAGAAGAATTCTTGTGATATAGTCTAGAGCATACTTCCCTCTCTAGCCTCCTTTTGTGAAGCCAAGAGGTCCAACAGCTAGAAGAACCCATGTGATGCGTCTTGGGTGCATCAGCTGATGGAGGAGGGTGGAGGTCATCCCTGGGCGTTGTGGAAAGAAGAACAACCCTATGTCTTCTTTTCCAACAATCCCGATGGGGAGAGTCACCGAATCTGGTGATTCATCTTCGTCAAAATTACACTCCCTTTTTTTGTTTTTCTCTTTCTTTGCCCCGTCACCCGTCCAGTGAGGATGAATGTAATCGACCTATTGTGATTCACCTCAACCTATCTTCTCAATGTATTCTTCAGATCTGCTCTGTAACATTACCATTATAACCGAAGATGAGAGAAATATATATATATTTTTGTTCTAAGGGCGATTTGTACATCGGCCATGATCTGGAACCGAACATGTTTTGATGATCGGCTACTTTATACTGAAGATGATTACACTTACAATCAGCTGTAACTTGAGTCTCCAATCAGCCATTTTAGGCTCTGATTTGAATAAGTGTCTACCCATATACTTGGATAGTATTTCTTCAAGTATTTTCCATGTAGTGCTCTGGCAAACCTTTCCCCTTCCAATGTTTCTAAGATGTATGCATTGCTTGGCACACATTGGCTGATACGATACGGCCCTTCCCAAGTTGACGACCACTTCCCGTACTTTGGGTCTCTGGAGCTGATTGGTAATATAAGTTTCGAAACTAGATCTCCTTCGGCAAACTCTTTAACTTTGACTTTGTTATCATACCACCTGGCTATTCTTCTTTTATTCTTTTCGATATTCTCCAAGGCTCTCAGCCGATTACCAGCAAGGTCCTCTAGTTCTTCTTTCATCATGGATGAATAATCATCGGCTGATAATTGATCTTGTAAAGAAGTCCTTCTGGATCCGGTTTTTAACTCCCAAGGTAATACAACATCCTGACCGTACACCAGTTGATATGGTGACACTTTGGTTGCCCCATGGCATGCCATCCTGTACGCCCACAGTGCTTCATTAAGGATTGTATGCCACCGCTTGGGATTTTCATCGATCTTGCACTTGATTAACATGATGATGCCCTTGTTTGCTGCTTCTGCCTGTCCGTTTGCTTGAGCATAGTAGGGAGATGAGTTCAACAGCTTGATCCCCAGAGAGTCTACGTATTCCTCAAATTCCCCTGAAGTGAATTGACTCCCTTGATCGATCGTGATGGTCTGAGGTATACCAAACCGATAGACAATATGTTCTTTAACAAAATCAATCATATTGCCTAATGTCACAGTCTTGAATGGGATGGCTTCAACCCACTTTGTAAAGTAATCTGTAGCCACCAGTATGAATTTATGACCTTTACTCGATGGTGGATATATCTGTCCGATCAGATCAATTTCCCAACCCCTGAACGGCCATGGCTTGATTATTGGGTTCACTGCCGATGCTGGAACTCTTTGAATGCTTCCAAACTTCTGACATTCTTGGCATCCTTTGTAGTATTTGAAACAATCCTCCAGTATCGTTGGCCAATAATAGTTGTTATTTCTGATCATCCACTTCATCTTGAATGTCGATTGATGGGCTCCACAGACTCCCTCATGAATTTCTCCCATCAAGGTTTTAGCCTCCTCTTCACCAAGACACTTGAGCAGAACCCCGTCGATGGTACGATAGTATAACTCATCTTCTAATAGAATGTATTTAATGGCCCTGTACCTCAATTGCTTGTCGACCTTCTTGGATGGATCTTTCAGATAATCCATTATCTCCTTCCTCCAATCCTCGACTGGTAACTCCACAGCTAAAATTGGTCGATATCCTGACGCCCCTTGAGCCAGCCGATTAGCTTCACTGTTGTGGCACTTAGGGATATGTTCGAGTTTTACTATCTTGAACTCTCTAAGCAGCTGAAGACATTCTTCATGATAGATCCTTAATATGTCATCTTTGCAGTCATATTTTCCTGCCAATTGATTTATCACGAGTTGAGAATCTCCAAATATCTCAACAACTTCAGCATTAACTTCTTGCAATAGCTTTATCCCCTTTAACACTGCCTGGTACTCAGCTTGATTGTTTGTTGAATTCTTCTCAATTGGGATGGAAAATCGTAATTTGCTCCTTGGGGTGAGATGAGGACAATTCCAATCCCAGCTCCTACTCCATAGGATGATCCATCAAAGAACATGGTCCATGGAATAGGCTCTACAACTGCAACCTCAGGTCCACAATGCTGATCCATCAAAGATCGGCCATCACTTGCCCTTTGATGCTTTGGCCGATTGATAGGTCAAGTCAAATTCTGACAAAGCTAAGATACACTTCCCGATCTTGCCCTTCAAGATTGGTAATGATAGCATATACATGACCACATCATCTTTGCAAACCACGATGCATTCAATAGTTAATAAATAAGGCCTCAATTTTGTGCATGAGAAATATAAGCACAAGCACAATCTTTCCACCGCTGAATATCTTGTTTCTGCACCCAAAAGCCTTTTGCTTACAAAGTATATGACTCGCTCTTTTCCTTCGAACTCTTGTACAAGGGCTGATCCAATAGCCTGCTCATTAGCCAATAAATATATTTTGAACGGCTTTTTATCTTGAGGGGCATTAGGATAGGAAGAGATTTCAAGTACTGCTTGATGTTATCTAAAGCCTTTTGTTGTTCTTCTCCCCATACAAATTTCTAATCGGTCTTGAGCTTCAATAGAGGTGTGAATGGCTGAATCCTTTCAGACAGGTTAGATATGAATCTTCTAATAAAATTGATCTTGCCGATCAACGACTGAAGCTCCTTCTTGTTTGATGGTGCCTCTATTTTGTCAATTGCGCTGATTGACTTTTGACCAACTTCAATTCCTCTTTCGTGTATTAAGAAACCTAGGAATTGACCGGCTGAAACACCGAAAGCACATTTGTTGGGATTCATCTTTAAACCATGTTTTCTTGTGCATTCCAATGTTTTTCGTAGGTCGGCCAGATGCTCCTTGTAGCTCTTTGACTTGACAACCACATCATCAACGTAGATCTCCACAATCTTGCCAATGAGTTCATGGCCCTTTGATATGTGGCACCGGCATTCTTTAGTCCAAAAGTCATGACGATCCACTCGTATAAACCAACATGATCGGGGCATCTGAAAGTAGTTTTTGCAATATCTTCTATGGCCATGAATATTTGGTTGTATCCAGCATTACCGTCCATAAAGATGATGACTTTGTGCCCTGCGGCAGCATTGACCAATGTGTCGGCTACTGGCATCGGATAACCGTCCATCGACATCGCTTTGTTCAAGTCCCTGAAATCAATGCACACACGTAGTTTGCCATTCTTCTTGTAGACAGGGACTATATTAGAAATCCATTCGGCATACCGACATTACCGAATAAAACCAGCTTCAAGTAACTTTGTTATCTTGGCTTTTATATCAGGGTAAATCTTGGGGTTGCATTGCCTAGGATGTTGTTGGAAAGGCCGATATCCTGGCTTGATGGGTAACCGATGTTCAACGATGGATCGGTCTAAACCGAGCATCTCGTAATACTCCCAGGCAAAGCAATCCTTGAATTCTTTTAATAATGCAATCAGTTCTTTCTTGTATTCTACATCTAGCTTGGCACTTATGTAAGTCGGCCTTGGTTTGCTTCCATCTCCAAGATCTATCTTCTCCAATTTGTCAGCTGATGTAAATCCGTGCCCAAGCTTCCCTTCGTTTTCAATGAACTGATCCATTAAATCTTGTCATCAGAGCCGACTGCTTGAACCGGCTTTAGTCCGAAATCGGACACCTTGAGATACTTGGTATCCCATGATTTTCCTGATATGCAGCTTACTCGATCATAAGTCCATCCTTGTGCTTCTGTAGCTGCTACTGTCAAGGTCTCTCCCTTGACCATCTCCACTGAATCTCCGATCCATTGGATGATGCATTGGTGCATTGTAGAGCGTATGCAACAGTTGGCGTGTATCCAATCCTGACCCAGCAGTAAATTATAAGATCCCCTCCCTTTAATGACAAAGAAAGCGGTTGGAAGGGTCTTACTGCCGATGGTGAGCTCTACGCAGATTGCACCTTGAGCCGGAGAGACGTTGCTTTCGAAGTCCACCAGCATCATGTCGGTTTGGGTCAAATCTTCATTAGACTTCCCAATTTTGCGCAGCATGGTATATGGCATCAGATTGACTGCTGCTTCTCCATCTACTAGCATCCTGGTGACTGGTTTCCCATTGACAAAACCTTTAAGAAACAATGCCTTCAAGTGTTGTCTCTTTTCATCATCGGGTTTCTCAAAGATAGCTTGTGTAGGTTCCCGTGTTAACTGAACCATCCCGAGTTCTTCATCGGACACATCGAATCAACTGGAGCCATGAACATTTTTGGTAGGAGGACAACCATGTTTATATCAGCTTGTGGTTTATCATCCTTCCCATCATCGGCCTTAGACTTTGGACGCCATACTTTAGACCGAACTTTCTTCTTGTCCAGCACACGTCTTTCTTCTTCTTCTTGCTGTTCTACCTGGCGTAGGCACCGGACTCTCCTTTTCTGAGACTTGGTCAAGCCATCTAGACACCATTGTGGATAAGGCTTCTTGTATGATTGGCCTGACTCCCCATCCAGTTGTAGAGTGCGTCGACGTTCAGGAGCTCAGCACATGATATCTTCATCAGGGACTAGGGAATCAGCCATCTCTTCCAGCCGATTGTTTGACTTTTCATTGACTCGGCCTCCCAGCCGATCATGAACACTGGTCTTGCCCCCCAGCCGATCGTGGATGCTGGCCTTGCCCCCCAGCCGATCATGAACTGAGACCCGTTGATTGCTGAATTCACGGTGATCCCCAGCTGCAGGTCTTCTGTCTTCGAACCAGACCCTCTTAGATGAGCTGCTATTGTTGTAAGCCCCATTGCATTCTGGATAATTTTCTGCCGTCGGCAGCTTGATTCCTTCTTCCCAGCAGTACTTGAAGAATGGACATCTCCAATGTCCTTCGTTGCGTCGTGCCCACTCCTCTCTTCCTCTTGCTTTCTCTTATCTTCGCTGAAACTTCTTGATTAGCATTTGGGACGTGACAGACCGGCGTGGCTTTAGGTCTCCTTGTTCCAGAACCAACCCTTTTCCTTTAACATCGGCAGCGGTTGCTTGTACCTTGGGATCGACGACTCCTTTATTTTGAGCCGATTCCGACGACAGCAGCTTAACATGTGATGTGTCTTTGCTAGACACCTCAACTGTATTAGTTGGGAAGGGGTGCTGATCAATCTTCATCAACTTTTCAGCTTTGGTAGGAGTTTCAAATTTGAGTTTCCCTTGCTCAATAGCTGATTGAATCTGTTGTCTGAAGATCTTGCAATCATTGGTGTCGTGAGACGTTGCATTGTGCCATTTGCAATACTTCATCCTTTTTAGCTCCTCTGCAGATGGTATGGTATGGAACTGGGATAGTTTGATCTGCCCTTGCTGGAGCAACAAATCAAATATCTTATCGGCCTTAGTGATGTCAAAGTTGAATTTTTCTGGTTCCTTCTTACCGAAAGGGCAGGACACTATCTTCTTGCCCTTGACCCACTCTGCGAGCCCTATCATGTTATCTTCATCTTCTGAGTCAGAGTAATCCACAAAAGACACTTTCTTTTGGGAGTTCTTTCTAGGCTCGTAAGATCTTGCAGTCTCTTGACTCATTCGACTGACCAGTTGGCTGAGACTCTCGAAGTCATGTGATGCGTATTTCTCCCTCAAGGTCGACAAGAGCCCTTGGAATGCCAATTCAGCCAATTGCTTGTCTCCCAGATTCAGACTATAGCATTTATTTCTGACCTCCCTGAACCTCTGAACGAATCCAGCAACAGTTTCATCGTTCCTTTGCTTGAGTCTGGTCAGATCAGTAATCTTCATCTCATGAATACCAGAGAAGAAATAATTGTGGAACTGTTGCTCCAGATCAGACCATTTGATAATGGAGTTGGCCGGAAGCGAAGTGAACCACGAAAAGGCTAGTCCTGAGAGAGATGAAGAGAATAACCGTATCCTGAGTGCATCAACATTCCCTGCTTCTCCACACTGGATGATGAACCGAGTGATGTGCTCCATTGTGGATGTATCATCTTGTCCAGAAAACTTGGTGAAGTCTGGCACTTTGAATCTTGGAGGGAAAGGTATCTGATCGTAGCCAGATGGATACGGTGTCCTGTATATGCAGGATTGCTGCTTAGGTTTCATCCCATATTGTTTCTGCAACATTTCTGAAAAATGATCAATCAATTCTTGCTTCATATGAGACTTCACTTCAGCAGACATCTATTCAATTGCTTGTATCTCAGCTGACGGAGTCTCTGGAGGTTGATCTTCCGAATGGCTATGGATTTGGTGCCATTGATGTTCATGCTCCAGAAGAACCTTGTGCATTTGATTGACTTATTACATGTGGAATCTGTCCGATCGGCTGACCAGCTGATGGAACTGGCTGATGCAAGTTCAACTAGCCCGAGATAGCCAATTGATTTAGGAGCATCTGCACTGCTTGTGTAGGATCCACTTGTTGTTGTGGTGCCGTTGGCTGTCTTGTCGTTCCTTGGTTGATCGGCTGCTGAGGCGATGATCTCGTGTGAGTAACTGTATCAGCCGAGGTCAAGACAGGCTGCGTTGATAGTGGCTGTTGCAGTGGAGTAGTTTGTATAGGCATCCCCAAAGTTGGTCGAGGAATCGATCTCTGAGGTGGAACAGGAGCTTTTCTTTCCATTGGTATGACCATGTGAGCATGAGCTGGACTGATTTTAACCCTTTCAAAAGTCTTGTTCCCATGATTGAAGTAAACAAACTCCACTCCTTCTTTAGTCATATGCACAGTCCCTGGAGTACCCCCAAACATAGCTTGATAAGACTCTGGGTACTTCACTTCTGGAATTTCTTCAGGATGGGATTCGAAGAAGCTTGAGATATTAGCTTCAAAGTGATCATGAGGGAGGTGCCATTCTACAAATCTTCCATCCTGATCTCTCTTCCCAGGATACTGTTGGTGCTGATTGGGCTGTGCTGAGTATGTTGTAATAATTGGCACCGTAACAGCAAGGTCTTTATACATATTCCTAATACTCTGATTCTGAATCGGCTGGGCAGCCGATGAAGTTCCAGGATCAGTTGCATTGGTCTGTGGAGATGATGTAACCCCTACCGTTGAATCATCAATCGGCAGGGAAGCCGATTGGTCTTTTGGGAACACTGGAGGAGTTCGATTTGGCTGAAAGTATGCAGGTCCCAGGTATCCTCTTTCTGCTCCTTTCTTGAGCGTCTCAATCAGACAGTTCTGGATAGTGTTAGCAAGGACTTTAGATTGATCAATCATCGTCTGATGCATAGCCCTGTTCATCATATCTTGAAGTCCTTGAGGATCAGATGAGAAGGTGATCTGCTGAGGCATTGGAAGAGGATTCTTCTTGTAGACCCCACTTTTAGTCTGACCATACGAAGCCAAGCATAGTTCTTCAAATCGCTTCATGTGAGCTTCAAATTCAGCATTGTCAGCATCCTTCAACTGATCTTTGGAGACTGTCTGAATGTTGCCTTGGTCAACTTCATTATTATTCTTCAAATTCTTTGACATTGTTGACTTTTTCGGGTCCCACCGGGCGTGCCAAAAGTGTGTTGACGCGAAAATAGGACGTCACCTCCGCGCGCAGCACACGTGACTCCCCGGTCTGTAGCGAGGCATGCCAGCCAATCTGACCCGTTGATTGACAATGGAAAATATTAGGGATCGGCTAGAGAACCGATAACCTTTTTGCGACACGTGTACCAGCCAATCGGCCGATACGAAAAAGTGGGATCAGCCGGCTCGAGAGCGACCGAGGCGCGAGGGTGTGGATAAGAGATCGGCTGGAATCGGCCGATCGTGACGTCAGCACTCGAGTAGGTCGGAATCGGCTGTAGTGTTAGAAGCCGACGTGATCTAGATCGAGCTGGATAAATTGGTGATAATAGCTAAAAACCACAAGAATTGGTACGAAAACTTGCAGATCTAGCTAATATCGGTAAGGGGTGAATAAAGAACTAGACGAAACCTCAGCGATGCGCCCGGAGGTTAAAGCCTAGGGTTATTCGGTAAAACGGTACTCACAAGCATGCCGGAGATCGATCGATGCAGCCCGACGAACTTGAAGGACGGCGTTGTAGAAAAGAGAAAAAAAATGCAATGGCGAAGTCGCCGAAAAGTAGATGTTGTAAAGTAGATGCTGTAAATTGTAAAGGGTTTGCCCGAAGGCGGTTTGTTTGATATTGGTGTGTACCCTTTTTCCCGACCACACAGGGTCGCTATTTATGTCCTGAGGACAACCCGACTCCTAGCCGATTACTGCACTGTTTACTTGCATCTAAAGAAAACGAACACTACTAAAAACAGAAAAAGACCCTCGCAGGAGTCAAACTCCCTAAAACTGAGTCTTGACCCGTTGTCAATCGTGGATTGACCCGCCTCCGTCGTGCTTTCCTTTTGGTGTATCCTCTTGATTTCCGCCTTCTTCACTTTCTATCGGCCGATCTTCCGGTTGACCATCAGCCGATCGGTTTGACCCGCTAGCCCATCGATAGAGTTGAACTCCTCTGACCATCGGCGAGTCCTGTTGACCACCCTTCTCTCTCTTCAATCGGTCGATTGCCTTGTTTTCTCATCGGCTGCTCCTTCTTATCCTTTTGACCTATTTTTCCAAAAAACGGTGTCAATAGCACCTATACCATATAACCTTGGGAGCTCCTACATAGCTTCCGTGTACTGGATAAGCAATATGGCTTTAACGTCCATTTAAGCCAAACTGATAGATTAAACTAATAATAAATAAATTTGTCATTTTCAACATTACATTAAACATTCTTTAATAAATAGATCAACATTTGTAAAATACTACGACATTCAACATTTTTGAAAAATGACCACTTTCTACATTTTTCATAAACTGTTTTAACATTTCAAGAGAATAAATTCAACATCTATTACAACCTATATCAACATTACAATAAAAATTGAGTGACTTCTCCAACTTCGGCGCACACCGGTGGCGGTGCAGGCCGGCAGGCCGCAGGATGTGGCCGGGTGAGGCCGCCACGGCAGCAGTGAGGGGCAGCCCCGGAAGACGCGGCAGCGCGGCGGACCGCGGGAGGTCGCGTGTTGGTCCGCGGGAGGCGACGGCGTGCAAGTCACAACGGGGCGCGTTGGAGAGGTAGGGCATGTACAGCCCTTAGACAGCAGGTCATCTGCAGAACCTCGAACTGCGCATATAGACAAATGTACAGACAACTCATACAGCCGATAGACAGGAGGCTGTCTGTAAGTTGTTTAATGCTTTGCATGTAGATTAAGATTAACTACAAATGTGTTTGTGTGTACCATTGTGTGGCTATTTGCATGTAGTTAAGATCAACTATAAAATTCATCCATGTACCCATAAATCAATGGTGATCAAGTGTAATTTCATCTTTGTAGACAATTTAGTGCTTGCACTAGAGCATGCATGATATATTTAAGATTGAGTGTTTTAGATAAATATAAGGTCAAAATGCGTTTTCTCTTTTGCGCCCCTCTTTCCCCTTTCTTTTTTCTATTTTCCCTCTTTTTTCTCTCTTTTTTCTTCTGTAATACTTGACTCTTGCCTCCATGGGCGGTGAAAAAAATCCAATGGACGGTAAAAAAATAAGACGGAGCCGTACGTGCTTATCTATCCATCACCGCATCACGGACTCACGGTACCATTCTCTCCACCATCCGATCCTTTCTCTCTCTGCCTCTCGGGGGCAGAGGTCCGCATGGCCTCGAATCTCTCTGGCCTCCCGCGACAGATCGACGGCAAGGCTCCTCCTCACGGCGACTCGGGCGGAGGGCGGGCGAGCTCCCCTGCAGACGCGCGTGGGCGGGTCCATGGTGGCTTCCTCCTCCCTGCCCGGCCATGGAGGCCTCCTTTTCGGGGCAAGATCCGGCGGCGGGGTCGAGACCGAGCTAGGAGGAGGCCGGCGCTGCGCTGCGCTTTTCCCCTCCCTCCCTTCAAGGCCAGCTGACGGTGCATCTCTAGCCCAGCGCTGCGTCTTCCTCCCGAGCTTCACCTCCGCCAGCCGTCGTAGCTCGCCGTCCTCCCCACCTCCGCCCTCTCCCGCGCGGTGTTGTGGATTTGGCGCGGAGAACATGCAGGCACGACTGGATTTGGCGCGGGAAGGGCATTTGGCGGAGAGGGAGCGGAGCGCGGGATCCTGCTGGCGACGCTTCCTGGAGACGAGCGTGCTACAACGCGGCGTCGCGGCGTCGCTCGAGCATCGGGGAACGGGACAGGCCCGTCGCCAGGTCTAGCGACGAGAGACCCGTCGGTTCGGAGGCGGAGGGGGTTTCTTGCAATTTTGCCGTTCTAGCGACGCGCTCAAGCGCCGGGCTGTACATGCCCTTAGGGTTAGAAGTCGCATCGGGCAGACGAAAATGATTGCACGAATCTCAAAAGCCAAATAACGAACTAGCTACGGGAAGTTGGATAGGATCCGCGCCAACCTTACTCGTGGTGGCCCGATCTGCATTCGAATTTTCACATGGCATGGGTTCATATAAAAAACAAATTATCCTCAACTGATAATCTCGACGCACAGCATAACTGCACACAATATCCATGTCATTCAATCAAATGTAGGTTTCGAAATTCATATGAATTATGTTGAATCCCCTGTGTTTATTTCAATGCTGGGTGTTCTGACGGTCTGACCATCTCCCAAAAAAAAGAGCATCCTACGTGCACACAAAAACATAGTTGTTTTATTAATACAAAAGAATTTGGGCACCTAATTAATAGAATTGTTGAACAAATTAATGGGCAAGCATATTCGAGTAAATTTAATTCTAGCCATCTCTTATAATATAAATTTATCTCATGTAAACAGCTTATTTGTGCTCTGATTAATTCCTTAGTACATGTATGATTAACTACTTCTCACAAAAAAAACTTGTCTCGAACATAGCATTACAGTTTGTCACAATTAGTGAAATTATTAGAAACACATTTAGAACTGTGGTAATTAGTTTCGAAATGCAGCCTATAAACTACTCCATCCGTATCGGAATATTTTTCTCTGTTGAATTTTTCTTGCAACTTTGATCATTCGTCTTATTCAAAAAATTATTGCAAACATGTAAAATGATAAGTCGAGCTTAAAATAGATACAATAGTAAATCATATAGCAAACAAAATAAATTGTACTCGCACTGAATAAGATGAACTTTCAAAGTTCTAGAAAAAAGTTAATGGCGACAAGTATTTCGATTCGGAGGGAGTACGTTACGTATTGATTCTTCAGTGTCGACGTGAAGTTAGTCAAAGATACCATAGATGTTCCGGAAATAAAGACTTAGTTCTGTTTTCAGTATAACTCGACATACTAATAATACAGCTGTGCACAAACAAGATTCTTCAAACAAAAAGCCTTGATAGTTGGCAAAGTGACTGGTCTTCATTTGTCATCATCCCCATCCTCATCGGAGCCATTCAAGTCTCCATCTTCATCGGCATCCTCCTCCTCCAGGTCTCCTTCACCACCAAAATATATAGTTATCATATCTAGCTCTAGATATTTAGAAATTAGTTGTATATAAAAAAATATCATTTACGACAGAGTGCAAATGCAGAGATACGAAAAGGACAAAATAACTGTCTAGCAAACACTACGGCATAGCTGTGTAAACCTGATTTTATATAAAAAGTAATACTAGTGCAGTCCGTGCATAACAATGGAAGAAAATAGACAGCAAATTGACTCACCATGAGTTGTGTTATTTTTGTGATCAGAAAGCAGGTCGTCCATGCATGGAGTGTAAATGTAAGACTCATGTGTAGCTACAGCACTGGGATTCCCGCACCCTACGGGGTAAAATGTCCCTAGGTATTGCAACTTGGAGCTACCTAGGTAGTAAGCAAACCCGTCAAAATCATTGCCCAAGAAAGCAATCTCTTTGCTTGGATGGTATCCCAACAAATCCATGCGACGATTCATATTAAGGTAGTAATGGCCATCATTGTCGACAACATCTTCTCCCCCCACATTAAAAACACTATCATCGCTGGAGTCCCATCCACAATCTTCTTCATCATCTGATCCTCCTTTTCCATGATCCAAGCTCCAGGACGCCTCAATTCCATCTATACGTCGCCGTGTGAAGTGTTGCGCAAAAGAGGGTCCGATCTCAGCCTTATGCTTCAACTCCCACTCTGGCATTGGACGATACTCCGATGCTTCATGCAACACCCATACTCGTAGCTGGTGCCAAAAAAGAGAAGTGTAGTAAATCCCACACTCCGATTTCCCAAGATGTATAGAGGGCTTCACTCTATCCATTATTTCTTGTTGCCTTTGAAATTCTCTTAAGCAGTCTTCTCCTTGGCTCAAAAAATCATCAATATCTAAAGTTTGTTTTTGTTGCATTTGAAATTCTCTTGAGCAGTATCCTCGGCTCAAAAAATCATCAATATCTAAAGTTTGTTTTGTAAAGACATCATCTAACTTTGGTGTTTTGATCACTTGGTACTTCTGCTCTCGCTGGGACAACCTATGTCATATCATCAGAAATTGCAAGCATATTACGACATGGACAAAATGAAGAAAACATATACTATATATAGCCTCATGCGTACCTCATTATGAAACCACCAAGACAATGGATGTAGAATTCTCCCCTCCAGCACACGGCGTTGCGCCGAGGCTCGTCGTAAGTATATGCTGCACTATATGGTCCCCATGGGTCAGACCAGACATCCGACAGGGTAACTGCGATATCGTCTTCCCGGACAAAGGCCCTTTCCTCCCACTGGCCTGTCCTTGATGAGAGCACTTGCGCCACGTATGAGGAAGGCGGCCATTCTGCCGACCCCTCACGATTGTACTCGGCCCTTAAATATGAAGGCAGGTTCTCAATTTCATCAGCATAGTACTCAGTGTGAGCGTAATTTGCTAGTCTTTTGATGCCAGGTTGGATAGGCATCTTCGGTCTGCGAGGCACCTCCGAGAAGGAGATCACATCGTAGTGCAGAGAGACTGTTGGATCGAAGACGAGGTGCACGGGGGCGCCGCAGAAGCTCTCCGGCCGCGGTGGAAGCTCCGCCCACCGCCGGGTCGCCGGGTTGCACACGTACAACGTTCTCGAGTTCGCGTTGAGGAGGATGAGGCCGTTGCAGTGGTGCACGACCTCCTTCCACGCGAACCGGTGCAGAGGCAGGAAGGTGAGGTCGGGGTCGATGCGCGGCGCCGCGCGCTCCGGCCGGGAGAAGAAGCAGGGCTCGCGCTGGTCGACGTAGTTGATGAAGACGCCGCGCATGCCGCGGGGCACACGGTGCGCGAGCGCGAGGAGGATGCCCCGGCCGTCGATGACGGCGCGCAGGCCCTTGGAGGCGCTCCGGCACACGGCGACGGGCCGTGGCGGGAGGCGCCCGAGGATGTCGGCGAGGAGCTCATCAGGGAGGAGATCCATGGGATGGCTGGTTCTTTACGCTAGGGCTAAGTTTGCGTGGCGGCGGCGGCGGCTGGTTTGTTTAGCCGATTCGAAAAAAAAAGTGAAAACCCTGTCTCTACTAGACTACTACTCCGTCCGACTCGAAAACAGGAAAGAAAATTGGGTGCAAACCCAGATGCAAAACGCATCCGGTGCATACCCGACGTGCGACGCGTGGGCCGTGGGCTTCCTCGCCATCGGACGCATCGCATCCTGCTGGGTGCCGAGAGTCTCGCGGGCTCCTTTCTCCTGGCTCTCACGGACGTACGACAGAGGAGCGTGCTGGCGCAGGGCACCACAGCCTAAGGATTCAGGCAATCAATTTATTGATCGTCACGTGCTCCGCCATAATCCGCCCACCCCATTTCAATCTAGAATTTGTGTGTTCAGGTCATGCAGGTTCGTCTGCACAGCCGCCGCCGTGTGGGCGGCAAGCACAGCCGCCGAGCAAGGATGTCACGGATCGTTCACTATACGTGAGCCTGACTACCTGGACCAAGCGAATGCACAAGACGTGGTTGATGTTTTGCCTCATACGACTCCAGCATCAAAGATAGAGAAGGCACAACTGTCAAACCTACTGCAACATAATATGACAAATTCCATGTAAAAAAATGGAACAGTACACATACTGTAACATAATATAGTAGCATTCTCGGTTCTCGCTCATAATATGAGAGTTCATGTCTGATTCCGAATTTCCGATGCAACATAATGCATCTAGCAAAATTCATTATTACACCATAATAAAGTCCAGGTCAAATAACAAATGAATGCATTAAAGTAAAAACTTTAATAGCTTAGCACAGTTACACATTTTCATGATTGGACCCTCCAGCGAAATGTAATATCCTAACTGCTGACTGCAATCACTACGGGAAAACCTACCTTTGTCGTGCGTCAAAATCTTTGCCGTGCGTTTTATTACGAGCGCACAACAAACGCTAACTTCACCATGTGTATTGAAATAAGACGCACAGCAAAAAAAAATACACGGCAAAAAATATTTGCCGTGCGTCTCCAAAAACCACACGGCAAAGAGGGTCTCACGTGCGTCGACCACCAAAACGCACGGCAAAGGTCCATCTTTGTCGTGCGTTCCTCGGAGGCACACGGCAAAGTTTCAAAAAAATATTGTGATTTCTTACCTTCTTTCTATTTGTCCACTACAAATACATTACCATTTACTCTATATTTCAATTTTGTACTCATCTCGATCTTTTTGCTATTTTTAACTAATTTCTTTCATTAAAAGGATTTTTCCCTATAAGTCAATTTTGAACTACAAGTGCATAAAATAGTACAGTAAAATTCGTGGAAAATGATATTCGTGTAATTGAGTCTTTTTTAAGACCTTACCCATGAAATTAGTTGAAATTCCAAACATTTTGTTCACGAAGTATGAAAATCTAAGTGCTTTAGAAATGTTTTTTAATTGTATAAAATGCAAATGAAGTTTGAAAATCATGAGATTTGTCGAGAGTTCATGATATCATATGAGAAGGTTGTGGTAAACAATAGAGAAGGTTTCGAAGAATTTTTCACGCATGGTGTTTAGAAAATGAAACATCTCCGATGAAGTTTCATAGACTTAAGAAGCATATGGTTAGATTTGTAGGTGACGTGACATTCAAATTGAGTTTTGACTCCAATCTTGTTTTCTATAAGCAATAGACAACATCACTTATTTTCTGTAAATTTTCGGAAAATTTTCGGAAAATTTTCAAACTTGTTTTATAATTTTTATGAATTAAGTATAATTATTTTAAAAAAAACTTTGTCATGCGTTTTGTACCCCTGGCGCACGGCAAAGAATGCCTTTGCCGTGCATTTTGGATCCGGCGCACGACAAAGTTTCGAGTTTGCCGTGCGCCTCCACTAGCACGCACGCACGGCAAACACAAGATGTGCTGGCCCAGAGAACAATGTGGCCCAAAGACACCGCGCACCATACAGCCCACGGTATTGCGGCCCAGCCCACTTAGCACCTCAGCCCTAGCGCCCCCTTTGTAGACCGTTGATCTAAAGATCTGACGGCTAGGAATCACACTTAACACATATAAATTTATCTCCCCCCTCAACCCTAGCGCCCCCTCCCCTCTCCCCCGCGCCTCCAGTCCCGGTCTCCCCTGCGCGCCACCATTGCCGCCGCCTCCCCTCTCCCCTGCGCTCCCCCTCCGCCGCCTCCCCTCCCCTCCACCCTCCCCTCTATGGCGCGTCCGAGGAGGGCGCGACCTCCTCCTTCTCCATGGCACGTCCGGGGAGGAGCACGGAGAGGCCCTCTCCGGCCGCCCCCTCCGACGCGCCGCCGCCTTCCCCGGCGCGCCCCATCGCCGCATCCTCCCCTTTATGACACGTCTGGGGAGGGCACGGCCTCCTCCTCCTCCATGATGCATCCGGGGAGGAGCACAGGGAGGTTCTTTCCGTCCCGGATCCGGTCGCCCCCTCCCCTGTGGACGGCGTGTTGTGGTCGGATCCGGCCGGCGCGTGGTGGTGGCGGACTCCCTCCTCCCCTGACGGCGGTGGCAGCGGTGGCGGCCGTGGTGGCAGCAGTGGCTGCATGTGGTGGCGGTGGCCGCGGCGGCATCACGGTGGTGGTGGCGTTGTCGATGGCGGCCGTGGTGGCAACGGTGGTGGCGGCATCATCGATGGCGGCGGTCTGCGGTGGTGGCAGCCTGCGGTTGCGACGGCGGCACGACCTACTCCTCCGTCAGCAGCGAGGCCGCATCCTCCAACGGCGGTGCGACTGGCTACTCCGACGCCGGCCTCCTACCTAAGAAGATGCGATGGCGGCACAGATGTGGAGGTTTCCTCGGCGTGGCTCCTCCGCCGGTGAGTCTGTGGGGGGCGCACGGCCTCCCTGTCCGGCGGCGGCAAAGGTCCTTTGCCGTGTGTGCGAAATAAAGTCAAGGTCAAATAACAAAGGAATGCATTAAAGTAAAAACTTTAACAGCTTAGCACAATTACACATTTTCATGATTGGACCCTCCAGCAAAATGTAATTTCCTAACTGCTGACTGCAATGTTGCGCCTTGATCAACTCCAAGTAACAAACCTGTATATCCTCCTTGTATATATGGGGCAGGCATGGTAGAAGAATTCCCAATCATATTAAAGTGTGGCATTGTCGCATTATCATATCTGCCTTGGATTAATGGAGCAGCCAGAAAAGAAGAATTCCCGTCCATATTAAATTGTGGCACCGTAGCATTACCATATCCGCCATGGATCAATGGAGCAATCATGGCAAAAGAATTAAGATCTTGTGTCATATTAAATGTGTGTGTAAGTAATAAATTGTGAAAAGGGTACAAGAAGTCTGAATTATGTCTTACAGCTAATTGCTTTGGATCAGTATCCACCTCCATTTTCTGCAACAGCATTTGGATCCTCTCCTGCAGTTGACAAAAAATAACATAAAAAATTATTATAGAAGCAACCATCAGAGAAGAATTGCCATTTTCAATGGGTAGGATCACAACCTTTCTTATTCACACTTTTCTTCTTCTTCACTGTCTTCATTTCAACCACATGTTTGAACCACATTCTTTGGAAAGCCCACACATCGCGCGGAGATGTCTGCAGGGTGCGTTTTGCATCCGGGTTGCACCCAATTTTCTTCCGAAAACAGGCGGTGTGTCCCTCCAAAAGAAGAGCATGGTTTCCACCTTTCTCCAAAAAAAACAACATGGTTTCTGCGCGATTAGGGTCTTAGACTGTGAGACATGGGTACCCCTGGGTCCCCACCGACCAGGCTCACGACCGTCCCTGACAAGTGGGTCTGGCCCACCAGAAGACCCGCCGACCTGTCAGTAGGCCTGTCCAACCTGACATGTGGGCCCGAAGACGAGAAGACAGCTTGGCGTGCAAACCAAGGAAGTCCAGACGGATTAAGGCAGCTCGGATAAGCTTTCCATGTTGTAACTGACTAGAGATAGGTTTCCCTGTTGTAACCGACTTAGACTCCGGTCCACCGACCTTGTCCGTCGCCCAATATAAGGCGGGCAAGGGCGTCCTCCCGGGGACAACACACAGACCACCTCCACCTCTGCATCGAAACCATGTAATCTCACCACGCCAGCAATACAAATCGAAGAACTAGACGTAGGGTTTTACTCTCCGGAGGCCTGAACCAGTATAAAATCGCCTTGTCCCTTGTGTCTCGCCGTGATTTCCATGTGCTACGCTAGCATAACCATCGCGTTCTTAGCTCCCGATCTTCTCCACCGAACAAATAGACCACCGGGGTTGACCCCCCTGTGGACTGCTCAGATCTAAACCTCTGACATAGACTGACTCCAACAGTGAAGGAGTTCCCCGTCTGCAAAATGGTTGCATGCGCCAAGGAGAGAGACGAGATTCATCTCGCAAAACAGCACGCCTTCCAGCCGTTTCGCGCATCCGGCACTGCATACTGCCAAGCAGTTGGCTACCGCTGCTCCGCGGACAAGCAACATCAGCAATGGCGCGCTCCCTCGAGGACACCGTAGGCCCTCGCCGGAAGGCCACAGCAGCTCCGTCGCGGGCCCTCATCGTGCTCCTCCGCCGAGCTCGACATGGTGGCCATCGTCGAAGCAGGTGAAGGAGAGGCAGGGAAACGGATCTGCGTCGCCGCTGGCCGAATTGAGCCTAGAGAGGGCTGGACCGGCAGGCGTCGGCGGAGCTCGAGCAAGCGTTGGCATTGCAGGAGAGGTGTGGTGGAGCTCGGAGGAGAGGTTTGGTGGAGCTCGAGCAGGCGTCGGCGCCGGAGGAGCTCGAGCAGGCGTCGGCAACGGGTCGGTCATGCACCTCCGTCAAGGCGGGTGGAGGAGGAGGTCATCGAGGTGGGGAAGGAGGAGGAGAGGGAGACTGCCACTCCCGCTCCGCCTCCGCGACGTGGAGGTCCTCCGCGTCGGCCCCTGCTCTGCCTCCGTGCCGTGGAGCTCGCGATGCAGGAGGAGCTCGTAGATATCTCTCTCTCTCTCTCTCTCTATCTCTCTCTCTCTCCCGGCGACGACGACGAGCAGGTCGCTTGCGGGTCAACGCGCCGCATCGAACACCCGGCAGGCTTGCTGCTCCCTAGAGGCCGCGCTGGGAAGCTGGCTCTGGGCCTGGTGAGCGTAGAAGAAGGTTGACGGCGCCTGTCGCGCCGAGCCTCTGCCCGCAGCTGTCGCGCGAGCCTCCACCTGCAGCCCCTCCAGTGGCGCAACGTCGTGCTCAGCTCGCCTAGCGTGCGGACGGCGAGGTAGGGGTGGCGCGGGGATGGAAGGAGGAAAGGGCCGGGAGGCAGGGGCGGAACGGGGACGGATGGAGGGGAGGGGGGCAGCGGCCGTGTGACGGTTGAGATGTAGTCAGGTGAGAGAAACCCTGCGAATGCAGCTTTGGAGGCGCTGCGCACAAAACACAAATGCGGTTGCAAGTAGCTGCTGGAGCGTGAACAGTGATGTTTTTTACCCCCATTTTGGAGATGCGTGCGCGGATGAGGGAACCACTGGAGACCGTCTTAGCTTAGTTGCACTTTATTGGTTCCCTCTCAACAGTGTTCGAACATTTTATTCCTTATTACAGTGATGAAAAGGGTTTTACAAGCCACTTTTATCTCAATATATAGAACACATGAAGTTCCACGATTTTGAATTGAGCAACCTGTTTCTTATCTCTGGAGAATTCGTCTATACTCAGCTTTTGTAATATCCTGAAAATACAATTAAGCAGCTTTTTTTAGAAACAATTACGCAGCTTTCTTGCAAGTAACATAGCACACTCTCACATACCAAGGTGCACTACGGGAACGGGGAAACCCCGTAGATGCCAAGTGCTAGAAGGATTGCCGTGCATTTGTTCAGGCACTCGGCAAACAATTTTTTGCGGGAGTGTTCTAGAAAAACACTCGGCAAACTAGCTTGTTTGCCGAGTATTAGTTTGCCGAGTATTTTTTTTCTGACACTCGGCAAATAAGCTCTTTGCTTAGTGTTTTTCTCTTATACTTGGCAAAGAAGAAAGTTTGCCTAGTTTTTTTTTTTTTTGCACTCAGCAAAAAATAATTTTTTCCTTTCCTACTACTCAGACTTTTTCTACTCTCCACATACAACATGTGGTACTCCGGGTTAAAGTTTCGTAAATTTTTGTACTCTTTTGCTATAATTAATTAATTAATTGCATTTTAAGCAAGTTTTTGAATTAAGTCAAATTTGAACTGAAAGTTATTTATATAATAGAACAAAATGAGTAGAAAAACAATATTCATGTTATTCATCCCCGACAGTGACCATATCATCTTGTGGTGCCCCTTTGTTGTGCAGGTTTGGGCAGCGCTCGGCGTCGACATGGCGAACGTCGCTGTCTCGCACCTCTGGGATGCTCCACGCCCTCCCCGGGTCCCTTCCAAGCATTTTGACAGCTTCCTCCTACTGATCTCTTGGCACCTTTGGAAGCACCGGAATAGTGGTGTTCGAACATGAAGCTCCTTCCCCTGCTCTGTTCTGGATTGCTTGCAAATAGGATGCGAGGCTCTGGAGCTGCCGCTCGCCGGTTCAAGAACGGCTTGTAGCTGGTGCCTGGTCTGACCTTTTCTTCAATGTAAAACCTATGTAGCTTTGCTCCCTCCCTCCCTCTTTGTAAAATTCTGAAAATCTTGTAATACTGTTTTTGGCTTGCAGGTGGGGATGCTCCCCCCTGACCATAAAAAAAATCAAATATCTTATTCAAAAAACATTACTAGGAACGTGTGGTCATATAGTTTTAATTTTTTTTAAAACAAACAAGTCTGAAAATCGGGACATTTGTCATGATGTGATGATATCATACGTGGAGGGTGTGGTAAAAATATGAGAAGGTTTCAAACATTTTGTCACATACAATGTTTAAAAATTGAAGCATCTCAGAGGAAGAATCGTAGCATTGAGCAGGATTCAAAAAGATTTGGTGTCAAAGTGACAATCGAATTGTGCTTTAACTATGAAACTTTTTGCACAAGTAATAGAGAACAAAGATTGCTTCATGTTAATTTTTTATAATTTTTTGGAACTGTTTGTCAATTTTAATATATTAAGTGCTACTATTGAATTTTTATTGATATAAATTGAATTTGAACTATAAGTGCGTAAGATAATTGAATTATATAAGTAGAAAAATTAAATACATAATATTGAGTGAATTTGACTAGGTATTGTTGAATTAATTGTGGAAAAGAATTTGAAAAGAAATAGAAAAATGTTTTCCAAGTGTCGACACTCGACAAAGAAGCTCTTTGTCAATTATTTTTAGGGACACTCGGAAAACCTGTCTCGTCATTGACCCCCCCCCCCCCCTAACACTCTCCACCCCCTGCACCTTATCTGCTCTACCCCTCCGCAACTCCCGATGTCCTCTCTCTCCCGCACCCCCACTCCCCTCCACCTCAGGCCTCCCTCCCTCCCCGTCGCCCTACTATTGGTGCCCTGCCCCTCCTCTCCTCGTCCAGCACCGGCCGCCTACCTTCCTCATCCAGCGTCGACCCCTTCCCTTCCCCTCCTCTCTTGGCGTCGGCGGTGCCCTGCCCCCTCTCCTGGTGTTGCGATGATGCCCAGATCCGGTGACCGCGGCCCCGAATCCGCCATCTAGGTGGGACGGTGAGACTGGATCTGGTGACCGCAGCACTGGATCCTGACTCGTGTGGCAACATCGGACACCTCGGCGAAGGTAAGCACCTCCCAGTCTGGGTGAAAGTGAAGGTGTGTGGGCGCGGCGACGCGACCCTTCCTTCCTCTCCGGCAAGCCTCGAGTTCCCCTCCGGCGAACTTCGAGCTTCAACGGCGTGCAGCCCTCCCTTACTCTCCCGCAGCCTCAAGCTTTGGTGGCGTGCAACCCTCCCTTCCTCTGCAGCGGGCCTCGAACTGCAGCGGCATGCGGCCCTCCCTTCCTCTCCAGCGAGCCTCGGGCAGGTGGGATTCATGATGGGGGTGACCTTCTCGCTTCGACGCGGCCTGCGCCGAGTCCCCTACGGACCCGTGGTGGCGGCGGCGTGGTGTAGTTGGCGGTGGTGGCAGTCGAGGGTTTAGGGGTTGGTGGTGGCGTTGGGGGCATGTCGGTGCCATCGGTGCATTTTTATTTTTTAAATAACTTGTCGAGTGTGATGAGATTTAGCTCTCGGCAAAGCATCACCGAGTGAGCGACACAAAACACTCGGACGAGTGCCTATTGACAAGTTTTACACTCGGCAACTCCTTTCCCTAGTGTTTTATGGCCTTCGTCGAGTGCACGCACTCTGCAAACACCAGGATTCCCGTAGTGGTGTACCATTAGCTTTAGTTTTTTTTTTAAGCACGATAGCCTAAACGCATCCTGCTTGCTGAGTTGCTGTAACTTTGTTGCCCACCCAGTCTGAAGCAGAGGGGAGCAAAAGTGCAAAACTAATACCGAAAGCATCATGCCCCCAATCAACCTGAAGCTCCTGCACCATATTGCACCGTCACGCCGCGTCCGTAAGCTTATCGAACGTCAACTATTCCACCACGTCGCTGCCATATCCGATTCAAGCGCAGCGACACCAGCACGGCGCGCCCTGTGCACCATGGAGAACCTGCAAGCATATATACCTAGCGCACCGCTGAGCCAAGCGGCACGAAGGGCGCAGAGAGTGGTGGGCTCTAATCCCTGGCTGGGTCAGTGGCTGGTGTTGGCTGGCATATGTACATTGTCAGCCAGCATGCTCCGAGGAGCCATGAAAGATATATGTTCTCTTTTTTTAATTGATCCCCAATCACACCAGGTGGGTTTCGTGCAACAACAAAATAACATTCTTTATGCAAAAACTAAATAACATTTGAGGCATTTAAAAGTGTGGTCAAGTCAAATCAAAATGAAAGAAGTTGATGTGTACCCAACTCATTATTGATTCTCCAGTGTCTAGACGAAGTTAGCCAAAGGATGCCGTTAGATGTTCAGAAAATAAAGATGTTTGCAAAGTTGCAGACAGTTGTGATCACTTCTGTTTTTATGTAGGACTTGATATATTAAAGATACAGACAAGATTCCTCAAACCAAAAGTCTTGATAGTTATTGGCAATAGGAAAGTGACCATTAATTCTTTATCTTTGTCACTCGATGTGCTCAGAGCCTTTGAGCCTCCTCTAGGTCTCCATGTTCATCGATCTCCTCTTCCTCCGCCGCCTCTAGGTGTTCATCTTCATCAGTGTCCACCTCCTCCTCATCTTCTAGGTCTTCGTCTTCATCGGTGTCCACCAGCTCCTCTAGGTCTTCAACTTCATTAGGAAGCAGATCATCCACACATGGAGTGTAAATGAATGACTCATGTGTAGCGGCAACATGACGATAGCCGCAGTCTACAGGGTCGAATGTCCCTAGGTACTGTAACTTGGAGCCACCTAAGTAGTAAGCAAACCCTTCAAAATGATTGCCCAAGAAAGCAATCTCTTTGCTTGGATGGTATCCCAACAAATTCATGCGAGAGTTCATATTAATAAGGTGGTCGTCAACATTGTAAACAATGTCTTCTTCTTCTTCTTCTTCCACATTAATTACACTATCATCACTGGAGTCCCATCCACAACCGTCTTCATCTTCATCATCTGATCCTCCTCGGTCCAAGCTCCAGGATGTCTCAAATTCTTCTGTATCTCCTCGTGTGAAGTGTCGCGCAAAAGAGGGTCTGATGTTAGCCTTATGCTTCAACTCCCACTCTGGCATTGGACGAGACTCTGAAGCTTCATGCAACACCCATACTCGTAGCTGGTGCCAAAGGATAGCAGTGTAGTAAATCCCATGCTCCGATTTCCCAAGATGCGTGGAGGGTTTCTCTCTGTCCAAGGTCTCCTGTTCCATTTGAAATTCCCTCAAGCAGTCTTCCTTAGTATTATATGGTCCTCGTAGAATCGAAAAACCATTAATATCTCGTCCTTCTTGGCTCAAAAAATCATTAGTATCTGGTCCTTGTTGGCACAGAATCTTTGCAATGTGCTGATCTTTTGATGCCAGGTTGGATAGGAATCTTCGGTCTGCGAGGCACCTCCGAGAAGGAGATCACATCGTAGTGCAGAGAGACTGTTGGATCGAAGACGAGGTGCACGGGGGCGCCGCCGAAGCCCTCCGGCCGCGGTGGATGCTCCGCCCACCGCCGGGTCGCCGGGTTGCACACGTACAACTTTCTCGGGAACCAGTCCGCTTGGAAGAGGAGGAGGCCGTTGCAGTGCCGCAGTGGTGCACGACCTCCTTCCATGCTGCCCGGTGCAAGGGCAGGAAGGTGAGGTCGGGGTCGATGCGTGGAGCCGCGCGCTCCGGCCGGGAGAAGAAGTAGGGCTCACTCTGACCGACGTAGTTGACGAATACGCCGCGCATGCCCCGCACGAGGAGGAGGCCCCGGCGGTCGATGACGGCGCGCAGGTCCTTGGAGACGCTCCGGCACACGGCGATGGGCCGGAGCGGGAGGCGCCCGAGGATGTCGGCGAGCAGCTCTTCAGGGAGGAGATCCATGGACGACGGCTGGTTTCTTAATTATTTCCGCTAGGGCTTGAAGTTTGGGTGGCAGCGGCGGCGTGGTCAGCAATGGCGATCGATCTCTTTGTGTTCGGATATCTTCTTGCGTATCCTACTCCGACTCGAACACGTACGCGAGGCTGTCTAGCTACGTATAGTAAGCACCACAGGCCCATGGGTCCACTAACAAGAGGAGATCGAGCCGGTTCATGTTTTTTCAAGCCTTGATTTAATTTTCCCCCCTTTTAATTTGTTCTCCATGGAATTCAGAAAAAACATTCGTACAGCATGCCATATTGTTTGTTTAATTCAGGAAAAAAACAGGTTCAATTGAGCTGCTCCCTTGCAACTGCACTGACATTGAACACTCTCACAGACCAAGGCGTACGATAGCTGAAATTCCTGCTTGCTGTAACCTGGAGCAGATCAGGGGGAGCAAAACTAATGCCAAAAGCACCATGGCACCCAATTAACCTGATCAGCTCCTGCACCATACCACGCTGCTCACTACCGGAAATCCCTTAGTTGCCGTGGGCTCAGTGTTTTGCCGTGAGCTTTTTGTCGGGCTCACGGCAAAATAACTTTTTGCTGACGGCCAAAATTAAAACTCACGGCAAATAGAGTGGCTCACGGTAAAAAAAAGTTTGCTGACAGGGACTCACGGCAAAGATGTAGTTTGCCATGAGCCTTTTTCTGGCCGACGGGAAAGTTATCTTTGCTGTAAATTGAAATCAAATTTTGAAGAAGTAAATTAATTCAAATCAAAAAACTTTCAATTACAAATTTTCATTACTTCTCAAGATGAACAACTTTTATTAGGATCATTTCTTCATTCGACAAAGTTGAAATAATTTTGTTCACAAATCATATATCTCTTATATAGTTTCATGAAACTATATGAGAGATGTATAGGATTTGTGAAGATTATTCGTACCACAACACCGGATGATCAAAGGACCAAAATAAAAGTTATCGATCTTGACAAGTAATGAAACGTTGTTGTTTACAACTTTTGAATGTCAACAAAAAAAACTTTGTATTTAAATTTTGATTGTCTCAAATTTGAAATTTAAATTTTGTAAACTATCTCGAATGGGGAAACTCGTAATATGAAAGTTGTGTATCTCAACAATTTATGAAACTTTGTATTTTACAACTTTTTATTTTGAAGTCATTTGTTATATTTAAATATTTAAAAGCATTTAATGTATTTAATAAAAAACTATAATTGACGTGGGCCTATCTTGGGCTCACGGCAAAGACGACTAAATGGGCCTGAAGACCCATCTAATCCCCACCCCTATATATAACCCCCACCCCCTCCCCCACTTCCTAACCCTAGCCACACCCCCACCCCCTCGCGCAGCCACCTCCCCCCAGCGCAGCCGTCCGCCCCTCCTCGTCTTCCTTGAGCCCCCCGCCCCTCCCCTTCTACCTCCCGCGACCCCAGCCGCTCGCTGCCCCTCCTCTCCCCCCTCCGCTCGCTGCCTCTCGGCCTGGCAGAGGGGAGCGGCGGTGGGGCGAGGTGTGGAGGCAGCCACAGCGGTGGGGAGATCGACGGCGGGTAGATCGACGATGGGGAGATCCACGGCGGGGCGCGACTTCTCCCTTCGGCGGGGCGTGGCCTCCTCTCCCCGACGACGAGATCCGGCGGCGCCTTCCTCCCCGACGACCAGATCACCGTCTCCTTGCTCCCCCGACGCGAGATCCGGCGGCGCCTCGACGTCCGGCTGCGTGGCCATCTTCCACGGCGTGGCCTCGGCGAGCTCGTCTTCCAGGCGGCGGCCTCGACGGAACCACGGCGAGGAGATCCACGGCGGGGCGCGACTTCCCCCTTCGGAGGGGCGTGGCCTCCTTTCCCTCTCTCTCTCATCTCCCTCCCTGTTTCTATCCACAGGTGGTGGCGGTGGTGGTGCCGGTCGGCCTCCTCTCCCCTGACGACGAGATCCGGCGGCGCCTTCCTCCCCGGCGACCAGTCACCGTCTCCTTGCTCCCCCGACGCGAGATCCGGCGGTGCCTTGACGTCTGGCTGCGTGGCCATCTTCCACGGCGCGGCCTCGGCGAGCTCGTCTTCCCGGCGGCGGCCTCGTGATGGCGTGCGGCGGAACCACGGCGTCCGGCTGGTGGGGCCACAGTACCCAGCGATGTCCTCTTTTCTTTTTTTTTATTTGTTTACAAATAAGTTTGCCGTGAGCTACATAGTCCACACAGCAGATGTGTGCCGTGGGCACGAGGGAAAGGCTCACGGCAAAGTTCTGTTTGCCGGCAGAACTTTGCTGTGAGGGCTTCGCCGACGGCTCCTCTCAGCAAAGACTTTGCCGTGAGTGGACCGGCCTTTGCCGTGAGGAACCGGCTCATGGCAACGTTGGTGTTTCCGGTAGTGGCTGCCGCGTTCGCAAGCTCGTCGAAACGTGCACATCCGAGTCAAGGGCAGCCAGCTGTGTTCGTGTGTGATGGAACAACACTGTTGTCGAAAAAAGAGAGACGGGCCGGGGGCGCAATGGAGTCCTTTCAATTCCATGACGACGTAGTCCGTTCAAACAAAATCCACGGCGCCAAGCAATTTTGGGGGAATAGTGCCAAAAGCTTCTCATCGAGCCTGGTATTGTTGAGAAATTTGCATTTGTGCCATCCTCAAAAGTGGGTTTCACTCTGCCATCCCGCAAAATGGCTTCGCTAAAATGTCATTCTCAAACGAACGCACACCGCTACAATGCCTTCTTGGACCAAAGTACCCTTACCCTTCTTCTTCCTTACCCCAGCGCCGCAGCCACCCGCCCCTGCTCCTCCTTGCTTCCGGTTGGCGGCGGCGACGCGGGCACCCGACAGCTTCCCGGTGGCGTGGGGCTGGCGGCCGGCGGCTCCCTTTCCTCCCTCATCCTTCTTCCCTTCTTCCCGTGTGGAGATCCCACCGGCCATGGAGGTGGTGGCCCGCGCCGAGCTTCCACCTGCTCCTACCGCCGGCCGCGCCCTTCTCCTCCACGCGGCGAGCGAGGAGAACTGGCTGGACACGGCGTTGAACAGTTCGACCTAGGGGAAGTCGCCGCCGCCGGAGACCCGTGGGAACGGGGTCGCGAGGGCGTCCCCTCAGAGGACGGCGGCCGCGGCTTCCCGGGGCGGCGGCGGAGGCGCTTGAGGCACACGGTGATTGCGTTGCAGGCGTCGAGGAGGAGAACGCTGCCCCGGGAAGCGGGAGCAGGGTCCGGAGGCGCCCGGCCAGTGCCGCGTCGAAGTAGGCCGCCTTGCCCGTCAGCAGCTGCTGGCGGCCGCGGCTGCTAGTAGCCTTTTTAGGCAGCGTGGCGTCCGAGTGGTGTTGGTGGGGCGGGGAGGAGCGAGTTGTACTTGTTTGGTGAGGAACATCTGGGCGGCGACGTTGGTTGGGATCAGAGCTGGCTGGCGAGGTGAGGAGCAGCTGAGCAGGGGCGGTGGCTGCGGCGCGGCGGTGGGTGGTTGTGGCGTTGCGGGTGAGGAAGAGGAAGGATCGGGGGCATTTTAGTCCGAAAAGGCATTTCAGCGGTGTGGTTCCGTTTGAGAATGGCATTTTAACGAAGCCATTTTGCGGAATGGAAAAATAGCGAAACCCACTTTTGAGGATGGCACAAATGCAAATTTTCGGTATTGTTAACCATCAAATAGAAGTAGCTTCAGAATTCAGATGAGTTGTGTTGAAATTTGAATATCCTGTCATGTTTCAGATATTAGATGTTTTCACCATGATCTCATCATCATGCCAAAAGAACAGAGCATCATATACCACTGAGCATTGTTTCTTTATGCAAAAGGAATTGGGGACCTATAGTAGTTCAAACATGTTGAGCAACTATACAAGCATTTTCGGAATCAAATTTAATTCAAACCATCTCCTGTAATATAATATTCAGCCATCCTTTTTTATCTCATGAAAAAACAGGTTATTTATGCTCTCATTAATTATGTATTCAGTACATGTTTTATTAATGATGTCTCAGCAAAAAAAATGTATATGCAGTACATACTGATTATTGTGCGTCTCAGACTATATGTCTCACAATTAACATTTGAGAGGCATTTCAAAGTGTGGTGAAGTCATATCAAAATGAAAGGCGTTGTGGTGTCTAGACCAAGTTAGCCAAAAAAAGGCAATAGATGTGCAGAAAATAAACATGTTTTCGAAATAGCGGAATCAAACAGCTCTTGTCACTTCGGTTTTTCTGTAGGATTTGGCATATTATAAATACACAGTGAGCACTCGGAAGATTCTTCCAAAAAATCCTTGATAAGTAACCATTAATTCTTCATCTTTCACCCGCTGTCCTCCCATTCTTTGAAGTCTTCATCCTCCACTTCCTGTAGCTAGGTCTTCATTTTCATTAATGTCCACCTCGTCCTCCTCTAGGTATTTATCTTCATCGATGCCCACCGCCTCCTCCTCTAGGTCTTTGTCTTCATCAATGCCCGCCTCCTCCTCCGCCGCCTCTAGGTATTCATCTTCATCGGTGTCCACCTCCTCTTGGTATTCATCCTCATTGGTTTCCACCTCCTCTAGGTCTCCGTCCTCATCAGTGTCCACCAGCTCCTCTATGTCTTCACCTTCATTAGGTAGCAGATCGTCCATGCGTGGAGTGTAAATGAATGACTCCTGTGTAGCAGCAACCATGGAATGGCAACATCCTTTAGGGTAAAATGTCCCTAGATATTGTAACTTGGAGCTACCAAGGTAGTAAGCAAACCCTTCAAAATAATCACCCAAGAAAATAATCTCTTTGTTTGGATGGAGTCCCAACAAGTTCATGGAATAGCTCATGTTATAGTATCTGTCAACATCGTACACACCATCTTCCTCAATAACACTATCATCACTAGAGTCCCATCCACGGTCTAGTTGATCTTTTGGTGCTCTTTTTCCGCGGTCCAAGCTCCATGATATCTCAATGTTTTCCCTATCTTCTCGCGTGTAGTGTCGCAAAATAGAGAACCTGAGATCAACCTTATGCTTCAACTGCCACTCCGACATTGGACGAGACTCTGATGCTTCATGCAGCACCCATACTTGTAGCTGATGCCAACGAAGAGTCGTGTAGTAAATCCCATGCTCTGATTTCCCAAGATGCATAAAGGGTTTTACTCTATCCCAGCGGTCCTGTTCCATTTGAAAAAATCTCAAGCAATCTTCCTTATCCCGACCTGGTCCTTCTCGGCTCAAATACTTATTAACATCTACTATTGGTTGTGTGAAGATATTATTATCTAGCCTTGGGGTTTTGATCACTTGATACTTCTGTTCTAGCAATGACACCCTACATATTATGTCAAAGAAAAATTGTTTAGCGACAAGCATATTATCAGCTAGGTAATATGAACAAAACAAAGAAAAATTCCTACCTCATGATAAAACCACCACGACAATGGATGTAGAATGCTCCCCGCCAGCATGCTGCGTTGCACCGAGGCGCCTTGGTAGTACCTGGTGCCCACGGGTCTGACCAAACATCGGACAGGGTAACTGCAACATCGTCTTCCCGGACATAGGCCCTTTCCTCCCACCGGCCGGTCCTCGATGAGAACACTCGCGTCATGTACGAGAAAGGCGGCCATTTGATCAACCCCTCGATCTCCGCCTCCCGATCGTACTTGTCCCTCAATGACGAGGGCAGGTCCTCAATTTCCTCTGAAGTGTACTCGTTGAAGCATTGGTATTCTGGTGGTCTGTCGATGTCAGGTTGGATAGGAATCTTCGGCTTGCGAGGCACATTGGCGAAGGAGATCACCTCATAGTGTAGTGAGACTGTCGGATCGAAGAGGAGGTAGGCGTTGTCACCGAAGCCGCCGCCGTTGGGCTCTCCGGGAAGCTCCTCGTACCTCCGTGTGGCTGGGTTGCACACGTACATCACCGGCACCAGCCGTCGGCAACCGGCCCTGTTCCTGGTCGCCATCTCGTCTTTGAAGAGGAGGAGCCCATTGCTGTGGTGCAGGACCGTCCCCCATCCGATTTCGGGCAGGAAGCCGAGCTCGGCGTCGACGCGCGGCGCCGTGCGCTCCGGCCGGGAGAAGAAGTAGGGACGGTCCTGCCCGACGTAGTTGACGAAGACGCCGCGCAGCACACGAGGCACGCGGTGGGCGAGAGCGGCGAGGAGGCCCTGGTCGTCGATGACGGCGCGCAGGACCTTGGAGACGCTCCGGCACACGGCGACGGGCCGGGGAGGGAGGCGCCGGAGGATGTCGGCGAGGAGCTCTTTGGGGAGGAGGTCCATGGGATGGCTCTGCTGGTTTCTTTCTGTTCGATCGGGATTGGAGTTCGTGTCTGCAGCGGGCCGGCGGCGATGTCTGCAGTTCACACATAAAGGCTGAGCTCATTCCATTTTGGTTGTACGTGTTCCACCACCCGGTAGCAGGGCCTTTGCCTTTACTTTTCTTCTTTCCTTTTTTGTTGATGAGAATCTACTTTTCGTCTTTCCTTTTCCATGCTAAATTAAACTAATGTTTCAGCATAAGTAAACTTTTTTCTTGAGAAAGTTCAGCATAAGTAAACTGCATCCACCTAATCAGGCAATAGTCAATACTTGAGAAAATTCCTTTTGTGACATTGAGAAATGCAACTCATTCCCAATATGCCATTGGAAGTCAAGACATTAACTCTATGCCATTGATTGTAATTTTCCATTCCTCGTGTGCCATTCCGTCACCGGGAGCCGTTTGATGCCATCAGCTGCCGTTGCGGCCCCACACAGTAGTAGGTGAGGGGAAAATCCACTTTCCTCTTCCTCGCTGGTCCCCCTGGCATGCCCGCACCACCGGCGCCGCCGCTGCTCCTAGCGTCCGCGCCACCACCTCGGACCATCATCGTTCCTCGGTCCCACGTCGCCGATGCTGGCCTGTGTCTCTCCCCCCGACGACTACGCGCGCCTCGTCGCCGGCGTCGATGCCACTCAGGCAAACCGTGCCGTCTCCGCGGCCCCTACCCTGCCGCTCATGCCGCTGTAGGGCGCGGCCATCACCCAGCCGTCGCCGAAGCTCGTGCTGCAGGGCAGCTCCCCTCTCCACCGTCGTTGGCATCATCACCCAGTCACTGCTCTTCGGCGCCGCCGTGCTCAGTCGCAACATCACCTTCGCCGCGGTCTTCTCTGCCTTCGGTGACCCGATCCCCTCGCTTTGTCGCGCTCGGCTTCTTCTTCGTGGGCAAGTTCATCAAGACCGGCCTCGGCTCCCGCATCGTCGCGTTAGGGAGCTCCTCCCTCGGCCTCCGCTGCTCGCTCGTCTTCGCCGAGGCGCTTCACGACCCCGCCATCCCCTCCATCTCCGCTCGCGCCAGTGGCATCTTCCGCCCACGCCGGAGGCATGCGTCTCGTGCTCCAGCGACGGCACCAAGTATAGTTGTCCAAAAAGCCCGCAGCCCTACGACCCGCCCGAAAGCACGGTTTTTTGGCTCGATCCGTGCCTGGCCCGGCCGGACAACTTCCGGGCTCGTGCTGGCCTGACCTGTTAGCTAGTGTCAAGCAGGCCGCCACCCCAGCATGCCAGGCCGCCGGCATGGCCCATGAAACAGTGTGCAGCCCATTAAAGGTCCGCAAAACACCACCTCATATATAACTCAGAAGAAACCATAGCTGCTTTTGCTTACCAGCTACCCCTGCCGACCACCAAATCTCGCCGCCACCTCCCGTAGGCCGCCCCGCCCCCTATCCTCTCGCACGTAGTTGTATGCCCTGGACCCCTCCGACCTCCACAAGGCGCGTCGCCGCTCGCTCCTTCGGTCCTCCCCTCCGCCACCGCTCACAGTTACCTTCCACCCTCGCTGCCTCAGTTCCTCACCTTCTTCCTCTGCCATCCCATCTGCCCTGCTCGACTGCTTCTCCACCGGAGGCCAAAGGCCGGCGCGGCTGCCTGCCCGCTCCACAGCGCGAGCTCGCGTGGTCACCTGGGATCCCCCTCCTCTCCACCGCCGACGCGGCCGCGTCGCACGCCCCTCCTCTGTTCCGCTGCTGGCGCAGGCCCCCCCCCCTCTGCTCTCCACCGCGGCGCGGGTGTGAGACATGGGTACCCCTGGGTCCCCACCGACCAGGCTCACGGCTGTCCCCGACAAGTGGGTCCGGCCCACCAGAAGACCCGCCGACCTGTCAGTAGGCCTGCCCGACATGACATGTGGGCCAGAAGACGAGAAGATAGCTTGGCGTGCAAGCCAAGGCATTCCAGACGGATTAAGGCAGCTCGGATAAGCCTACCATATTGTAACCGACTAGAGATAGGTTTCCCTATTGTAACCGACTTGGACTTCGGTCCACCGATCTTGTCCGTCAGCCAATATAAGGCGGGCAAGGGCGCCCTCCTGGGCTGGCCACGATCAAAGCAATACAGATCAAGAACTGGATGTAGGGTTTTACTCTCCGGAGGCCCGAACCAGTATAAAATCGCCGTGTTCCTTGTGTCTTGCCGTGTGCTACGCTAGCATAACCATCGCGTTCTTAGCTCCCGATCTCCCCGCCGGACAAATAAACCACTGGGGTTAACCTACCTGTGGACTGTTCAGACCTAAACCTCTGACAGTTGGCGCGCCAGGTAGGGGCGATTGGGAGCTCTTCGTGTAGCATGATGGCAGTTCGCTCCGGTGATCATCTTCGACAACAACACGAAGGATATCTCTGCAGCGACCTGCTCGCTGCCACCCTCCGATCTAATCGTGAGGTCGGCGTCTTTGGCGCGCCACAAAATTTTTCACGCCCACCCACCCACCCAACGATCTCGACAGGAGTCACGTCAATGGTTCCATCGCCAAGCTAATTTCCCAAGTCGGCGAGATGCGATCTATTGCTCGCTAGCTTCGTCGATCCGGCATGGCGGAGCAAGCAACGCGTTGACCAACAGGACTCCATTGTCCCGTGAAACAGGAAACAATTCCTCCTTCTGTTCATATTTTTTAATTCCAATATCCTTCTTTATTTATGATGGCATTTAACACAGATTAATTATTTCTCTCTCGTGTTATTTCCTTAACACGCGAGGAGCACGTTTCGAGTCCGACCTGCAGGAGATCGGAGACACATGACGGCAACAACAACACGATCGTGGCCACAACAACTACATGCCATGCTTCTGCGCCACCAGGATGCAAACTTTTAACGACTCATCGCCGACCTCCTCGTCCACCTCAGCGGCTCAAGTTGCCAACCTCTTCGACGGCTTTAGCTCGCGCCAACGACAACAATCCTTCTGCTTCCCAAGCTAAGTTCCAGTTTCAATTAAATATCTTACGACTTCAATTTCTTTCGTAGACCTGCTTTACATGCTTTTTTCTGCTCTTCCGACCCCTCTCCCTCGACATGCTCGGGGGCTTGGCAATGCCAACACGTAGGTCGCCAGACCTGAGGGTTCAAATTTTTTATCTTGTGCTATGTTCCCCTCCCCCTCGACACGCTCGGGGGCTTGGCCATGTCAATGTAATGGTCGCAAGACCTGAGGGATATATCTCTGCTATGTGTTCTTCCTTTAACTGTTTGACACTCGTTATGAGCATTCGATGTTGTGTGGTTGCAAAACTTGGGTCCCTGACTCCTCCCCATACGTCGACTACATCTAAGCCTCCCTGCTGAGCATTGTAGAGGGGTGAAATACTTTGCGACTTCAGAGCTTTCGAGTCCGCATAATGTGTGCTTTGCACGATAAGGGGGCATAACTTTTCAAACGAAACATAGCACAAGAATGTTCTGCTCCGGCTAACATTACTCAACATTTACTTGTTTAGCTCAGGCTAAGTTTTCATCATATTTACATTCGACAGATTGATACACCGACCTGGTGTTTATTTTATTTTACAGGACCAGCTCTTTGCTCCGGCGTCGTCTTCGTCAGGTCGCTAGACCTCTCTCTAACTCCGGTGTCGCCTTTGGCGAACCTACCTTGGGTGGCTACGTCATCATTGGATTGAGGTCGGCAGACCTCCCTGTGGCTCCGTCGTCGTTGGATTGAGGTCGGCGGATCTCCCTGCGGCTCTGTCGTCGCCGGCTTCAGGTCGCTAGACCACCCTGCGGCTCCGTTGTCGCTTTCGTCAGGTCACTAGACCTCCCTGCGGCTCCGTCGTCACCTTTGTCAGGTCGATAGACCTCCCTGCGGCTCCATCGTCGCCTTCGTCAGATTGCTAGACCTCTCTGCGGCTCCGTCGGTGCCTTCGTCATGTCTCTAGACCTCCCTGAGGCTCTGTCGTTAGCGACTTCAGGTTGCTAGACCTCCCGGCGGCTCCGTCGTCACTGGCGTTAGGTCTCTAGACCTCCCTACGGCTCCGTGGTCACCGGCTTCAGGTCGCTAGACCTCCCGGCGGCTCCTTCGTCACCGGCGTCAGGTCGCTAGACCTCCCAGCGACTCCGTCGTCGCCTTCGTCAGGTCTCTAGACCTCCCTATGACTCCGCCATCACCTTCATCAGGTCTCTAGACTTCCCTACGGTTCCGTCGTCGCCTTCGTCAGGTCAGTAGACCTCCCTGCGACTCCGCTGTCGCCTTCGTCAGGTCTCTAGACCTCCCTGCGTTTCCGCCGTCACCTTCGTCAGGTCAGTAGACCTCCCTGCGGCTCCATCGTCGCCGGTGTCAGGTCGCTAGACCTCCCTGCGGCTCCGTTGTCGCCTTCGCCAGTTCGGAAGACTTCCTTAGCGACTTCATTCTTCTAACTCCAAGCCTCTACGATTTTGCATCCTATGCTCTGGTGGACGGACACATGCTCATGGCATGGTCAAATTTCTACGCTGCGGCTTCATAGCTCAGCAATGCTCGGTGCCTTGCCCCCATGCTTATGCCGTTATTTATAGCGAAGGCCAATCTTGGTTGTGGCCGTCTGTGCCTTGACACTGTTACCACGTGGTCGTGGGGTACTGTGCACATGTGGACGTCCTTGTGCGCCTTTCCCCTACCTCACGACAGAGCTTGTCGCCTTTTCAGTTGTTGCATCATTGATGCATGTGGCAGCGTCACAAGGCTACAGTGCGCCTGTGGTCAGGAGGTACAGTTGTCGTTTTTTGGGTGGGAAGGGAATCTCTGACCACTGTTGACCTGTGACCCTGCAGTCTACGGAAAGGTAAGACTGACTCTGCATCAGATGGCCCTGCGCCTCGCTACATCTATGGACGACGACGATGATCAAATGCACCCGCTAGGCTCTGCGTCCTGGTGCACCCGCTATGACTCTGCACGTAAACGGACCTATTCCAATCAGCCTATATTTTTGTTTCCTGAGCGGAATGGTCGTAGGTTCGATTGAAGACCTTCCGGGGTAGGCGTGCCTCGCTGCTCTGCCAGATCCGTCTGGGCGCCTGGAGTCCAGATTCATCACATTTACGATTTCGTCGGGCCCCGAGGTCGGTGTGCCTATTCTTGAGGTCGTCAATACCTTTGTACCATGGCTTCGCTGGATGATTGACAGCTATGTTGGTCGTCTTGGCACCAAAATGGCCTCCTTGAGGTCGGCGTGCCTTAGTACCTAGGTCCTACAGTACCTCGGTATGTCTATGGCTCTGCCAATCTAGTTGGACGCCCTAGATGCGTGACCTCCATGAGGTCGGTGTGCGTTTAACACCCTGCCAGACGGTTATGGACACTAGGTCTTTAAATGTGGAAGGACTGAAGGCCTCTCCAAGGGGTGCGTGTCCAATGACCCTGCCAGGCATCTCCGGGTGCTTGGGCGCTGTTGACTTGAGGCCTCCTTAAGGTCGGCATGGCTTGGGTGGCTTTGCCAGACTCTTTGCAACTATGCAGGATATCTGGGTGTCTCTACACGCCGATTATTCAAGACCAAGATCAAGATTTCTTCTTTTTTTTGGATCATCAAACCAGCCATGCTGCCTGCTTCAATGCTCGGGGACTACTCTACGAGAGCGTCTTCGACGCCCTCTTGTTTTCTTCATCGCTTCGACCCACAACCCTTTAGTACCGGGGTAGACTCCACCTGGTACAAATAGAGCTAAATTATTACCGTGTGACTATATGGTCTGGTACTGATGCGCGGCATAGTACTCATCCACCCACAACCCTTCCGTTCCCACACGCTGCCTCTTCATATCTCCGTTCATACCCTTCCTTATATGTGTTCCTCACCTCTCTCTTTCTCTTTGCAGATCCAGCGGTGGTCCGCGGGGGCGATGGCCGGCCTGGCCGGCGGCTGGTGGTGCGGGTGCGGCCACCTCATCCCTCACCCTACATTATCTTCCCATTCTTCCTTCTCCTTCATTTCTTCCTTCTCTCTGCAGGCCGGCGGCGCGGGAGCAGCGAGAGCCCCTAGAGGCTGGCGCGGCGGGCACGGCGGGAGCCCCTGGCGGCGCGGGAGCCAGCGGCGCGCGGGGGCGGGGACCTATCTTGGCTGCGGGCCGCCGCCGGTCGGCCTTGCCGCCAGGTCGCGATGGAGCTTGGCCGGCCTAGGGGCAAGGGCGCATGCCGGCAACGCAGCTTGCCCCGGCCGGTGCGGACGCGCGGACACGGGCTGCCTGGCCATCCTTGGTGCAGGGGAAGACGCGGCCCGGCTGCTGTGAAGCTTCTCCCTCTTTCTTTTTTGTTTTTTGTTCTTGTGATCGATGCCTGTGCAATGTATGCATGTGTGATTCTTGTGAATTTGTGATTGTAAAAACTATTGTGCAATCTGTGTGGTGATTTATATGAAATTTTGGAGGTGAAATCTGTGTTGTGTTGTGATTGTGACTTAATTTCGTTGAGAAGAAGAAGCGGAAAGAAAAAAAGGATAGTTCACCATCTTTCGGGTTCCGACAGGCGTGCTCTAACTCGAACCCTTCATAGAAGATCAGGGTCGGCCAGCGGTGCGGCGCTTCCTGCCAAGTTACATTCCAAATTGCAATTAGAAATTAATAAAGGCACGTTAGCACGTATCTCGTTTCTGATTTGCGGGGCCTTTAGTTTATAGGTATAATCATTCATATTCAGTACGCTGCAGAGGCGAGGCATCTTCCCCGGCGACTCGTCGCTCATATTCAAGTCAATGACAGATTAGGATACTTTATAAACAATAAGTGTCTGTACCACCATATGCTAGTTAGTTGTATTGTATTATTATTATGGTTGCTATCCGTTCTGCATCATCTCACAGATGGTGGTCATCGTCATCACAGTTCACACATTCCATGGCAATATATATAATGTATAGGGAGTATTGGCAAGGCATGTGTGAAGATGAATATAAAACCTGGGCCTGCATTTCACTCATGTAAACTAGCTAGGCAGCATCCAGATCAGGTTGAACTACCTCATGGTTTTTCTTGTTGGCGACTAGAACATGGCCACATGACATGAAGGACCACCACCATTTGTTATTTCTAGGCTAGTTAACCTTCGTTAAATACGATCAGTTTGCAATTAACCAGAAGCTGCAGTCCATGTAGAATTCAGCTTCGAGGAAGCACCGTTCCCGAAAGATTGAACATGGCGAGTTGGCGACCAAAGGTCTGTAGATGGTCTTAGCTAGACACATAAATCTATTTGCGCATGATTGTGAAAGAACTCTATATATGTGCATTTCCCATAACATTCGTCCCTACAATTATTATTAGTGTCATCTTGACGATGATGCCTATCGTCATATTTTATATTTAGCGCTTATACATACTATAGTCACGTTGACTTGATGACTATATGGAGATGGAGTTCACCATCTCCATCTATCTCGTGTCCTAGTTGAGGCTGCGCTTGCAAAAATGCAAATTAAGGTTCCTACTGCCATGCAGCGAGCTACCAACAACGAACCCCAAACTCCCAACAATCGCCAAAATGTTAGCACCTTTCAGAAAAATCAAGAAGTGACATTGGATCTCCGCAAGTACATTCTGCTGCTGGCCTCGCTGGTGGCCACGGTGACGTACGCTGCCGGGTTCAGCCCGCCGGGGGATGTCTGGCAGGATACGGCTGCCGACCACATCGCCGGCGACCCCATCATCCGGGACACCCACCGCAAGCGGTACGTGACGTTCTTCTACTGCAACACCACTGCGTTCGCCGCGTCGCTTGTGGTCATCGTCATCATCCTCATCCTCGCTTACCTGGAGGACAAGCAGCAGGAGCCCAACTCATCCAAGGGCGACAAGGCGGAGGACAAGCAGCAGGAGCTCATCAACTCCAAGGACGACAAGGCGGAGGCCAACTCCAAAGTCGCCTGCTTCCTGCAGGGTGACAAGATGTAGCGAACATGGCCCCATATGCCATTAGTTCGAGTTTGATTTTGGTGATTCATGACAACATGATCAATGGGACTAACCATATTGTTTAGCATGTCCTTGTAGACATTTCTAGGTCCCATGGATGCAAAAATACCACATGTCAAATTGAGAAGATAGTCTATTTTTCAAGGGTCAAAACCGCGGAAGAAAAGGAAGGAAATTGACACCGTCGGATGAACCGACGGTACCATCGGTGCAAGCATCGGTGTACTTGGTACAATGCGTAGCAGGCAAAATGAAGATGACACCGTCGGATGATCCGACGGTCCAGTTTCTAGATGCGCCGGATGAATTGCAGAGGAGGAGCAGCGAAGACAGTAGCACCGGATGATCCGACGGTCTGAGAGAGGACATCGTCGGTCTATCCGATGCTCAGTTTGAATCAAGACAGAGACGCGCCAAGACAGCCTCTTCAGCACCGGATGAACCGACGCCTTGGTCAAGTGGAAGCATCGGTCTATCCGACGGTCACGAAGCAGCATACAGAGACGTTTTGGGCGCGAGGTCTTCAGCACCGGATGAACCGACGCACCATCGGTGTATAGCGTCGGAACAGTTGTGTCAGCAGAGCTACAACGGCTAAGTGACGTGGAAGGCACCGGATGAACCGACGCCCTGGAAAAGCCGACGCTACCTTTTTCAGTGGCCGTTAGCCAACGGCTCTTTGGATGCCTTGGGCTATTTATACCCCCTCCACTCACCCATTTGAGAATGTTGGATTGTGTGGAAGTGCAGAGGAGTTCAAGACACCTAGAAGATCATATCCAATCCATCCAAGTGCTTAATTGCTCATCCTTATACTTGCATATGCTTAGTGTATGTGCTTAGTGCTAGGCTTAGCTTAGAGCTGAGTGAGTGCAAGGTTGTGCCAACCTTGTGAGGTGATTCTTGAGTGAATCAAGGTGTACAAGGTTCGCCGGAAGCCTTGGGGCCTAAGTGGCTCACCGGCAATCGTCATCGACCCTCCGGCTTGGTGTGGAGTGGCGAGGACACTTTGTGCGGGGGGACGTGGAGACCCCCTTCCTTGGTGGAGAAGCTCCTTAGTGGAGGCGGCATCAAGGTGACCAAGGGAGCTTGACGAGTGCCTAAGTGGCTAGCCTTTGTGGCGAGTCAAGTGGTGCTCTTGGGAGAGATTTGGTGACCGGGAAGCAATACTCTTGTGTGAGTGCTTCAACAACGTGGACTATGGGTGGCTTAGTGCCTACCGATACCACGGGATAAATCGTGTGTCAAGAGTTTGCTTCCTCTCATCCCCTTTACGTTTCCGCATTTACTCTATTGCAATCTTTGCTTGCCTTTACTTTCCTAGAGTAGTATCTTGCTAGGATTGGCTATAGGTTGCAAACCCTGTTTTGGGATGGGAGTTTCACACTAGAACAAACCTAGTTGCACATCTAGATAGCATGTTCTAGTTCATCTTTGTGTAAAAGTAGTGAAGCCATAGGTTAAGGTTTTAGATTGCCTAATTCACCCCCTCCCCCTCTTAAGCTATGAGCATCCGATTCCTTACACAAGAGGAGACAATGGATTGCCCTTCGGACGCTGCAGGCGGCCATGGTGCTGGACCTGCTCAGCCTCATGGGCGCCTATGCCGCCGGCACCTGCCGGGACAAGTTCACCACCATCTACTCCTCGGTGCTTGTAGGTGTCGTCGTCTTGTACCTCATCTTCCAGATGACGGTGTCCTCGTACTTCAGCGACACCGGCTTCCGCAGCGTGCGCCAAGGCCAAGACGAAGAACAGCAACAACCCCCTGCTCCTTCCCTGGCTAGCGGAAACCCCAGCTCCGGTTGGCGCACGGTCAAGGCCCTGTTTGCGCTTGCTTCATCAGTGTCGAACAAGGTCGAACAAGACAAGGCGAAACAACGGTTCCGCAAGGTCCTGATGCTTCTCGCGACGTTCGCCGTGAGCATCACGTACTCAGCCGGGCTGAGCATGCCGGGGGGCTTCTGGGACACCGCCGGCGCCGGCCACCAACCCGGCGACGCCATCCTCAAGGACCGTCACAACACGCGCCTGGCGGTGTTCTTCGGCTTCAACACCCTGTCCTTCGTCGCGTCACCACTCATCATCGTGGTGCTTCTGGATGCCAAGCCTCATCATCGCCTTCGTGACGGGTTCATCTTCGTCGCGCTGTTCAGCCTCATCGTCGCGTACAATGCCGGAAGCTGCAGGCAGACCGACACCACCGTCTACGTCGCCGGCCTAATCGCCGCCGTTGCGGTGTACATTTGGTCCCTCTACCTGGTCGCAGATCACATCCACACCAAATGGGAAGCAATGGAAAAACATTTCAGGTAACTGGCCTGTAATGTTCAACATTGCAGTTGAAACTGAAACAAATATTCGATTTCTATATGATCTCCTAATGGTTACAAGGGCCGTCAACAGGAACAGATGGTTGCAAGAGCCATCAACACCATCAACTCGAAATGGTCGCGTGAACAACAATGGCACGCGGTACAACAACTTGGCCGGCAGTGTCATCTAGGCCCATCTACTCCTGAAATGCACATCTGAGTACAGTTTCTTGGCTCAGGCTTCGACACGCGTCCTAATGGGCTCGAGAGCGGACCTGCCAGCTGACACAGCACGCCACGCTGGCCGACACGTGCCCGAGGCCGCCGCTTTGCTTTGGTTTTTCGCATAGACCACCCTGTAGTACATACAATTAAGTATAGATAGGGTGCTCAGCGATTAATTTCCTCAGTCCCATCCTTTCCCCTTCCTCTCTGTTCTGCGCAGAATCGCCGCCGCCGCCGCCGCCGCTGCCCCGTGGCCGAATCGAGCAGCAAACACAGCACAGCCCCATGACAGGATCAATGTCACGGTGCGGTCGTTGCCTGTATCCACCAGCTAGCGCTCCCCATTGGCGCGCACGGGGCAGCAGGAGCATGCGGAGAAGGCAGCTCCAAGGTGGCAGGAGAAGAAGGCCGCGGAGCCGGCTGCAGACCGGTTTCTTGTCCGGCGGCAGCGGCGGAGAGGAAGCAGTCGAGGAGAAGCTGGCTCGCTAGCACCCGGTGGCAGTGGAGGAGAGGGAGGAGGCGAGGAGAAGAAGACCTCGGAGGGTCGGCTTCTTGCCCGACGGCAACGGCAGAGAGGTAGCAGGCAAGAAGGAGATGGCCACCTGACTGACTAGCATATGTGCAAATGCTCACTGAATGTTCTTAGAATGCACTGAATTTTGCCATGTACTGAATTTGGCATGAATGAATGAATGTATGTGTTCAATGACTTTTCTTAGAAATTGAAATATACTGAAAATAGAGCTCAATATACACCATGGGGCTCTGCTAATAATTACTAAATGCGATGAATATGTACAAGTGCTCAATGAATGTTCTGGAAAATTTATTCAAATGCATAGCATAATCATTCAGGCATACTGACCATATGAAGTGAACTGCATACTTGCATAGCATCCACCTGAGTTTTTGTGCTAACCATATGAAAGATCCTACTGACCATTCAGGCCTATTCATTTACAAAAGAGGCAGAGTATAATTCTGGACTAGCCATTGTTTCACAGTTATTTACATCAGATCAAAAGGTAGAATTTTGGGCTAGCCAATGTGTTGAATCTCATTCACGGAAGATGACCAGAAAAAAAAGAAAGGCAGGTCCACATCAATTCAGTGATGGTTTTGCCTTCTTCTTTGCATCTTCTCCCTTCTTTGTAGATGCAGCCTTCCTTTTTCTTGCAGCAGCTTTGCCTCTACTGTGAATTCGTCAGGATTGTCACCTATGGCACACGCACAAATCAACAGAAACAACAAATTAGGCCAAATTTCAGGATAAAATTGCTACTCGAAAACCCCAACAAAACCCTAAATCCTACTGAGAATGCAATAAATTTATCAACATCAGCCCCACAAGATTGAAATTTCTAGCATCCTACGGGCACTACTTCCTCCAATCCATCACCGATTACACGAGTTTTGGGCCGGATCACACACTCACCATACGACGGCAGAGGGTCAGCCTTCCGCCGCAATCTCGGAGCCATCGTCCGCCACCGGCGCGGCGGACTCCTTCGCCACCGCTGCCTCCTTTATCCTTCGTCCGACGACTCACACGGCAGCGACGGAGGAGAACAGGATGGGGGATGGCGGCGTGTCGCGCGGCAGCGACGGGCGGAAGAGCATGGGTTGGGGACGAATCGAATGGAGGCGGAGAGGACGACAGGGGGTGTTTTGCAAAAAAAAAAACCAGTCTGCCTCGAGCCAACGTGGCGTGCTGTGTCAGTTGGCAGGTCCGCTCTCGGGCCCGTTAGGATGTGTGTCGAAGCCTGAGTCAAGAAACGGTACCCAGATGTGCATTTTAGGAGTAGATGGGCCTGGATGACATTGCCGGCCAAGTTGTTGTACCGCGGGCGCATTTTACTCTATGTATAGTAGTATCCAGACTTCAAATATTAATTGAACATTGGCATCCACAACATTCAAATATTAATTGCAGCTGAGATTTTTTGATTTCTCTGCAAAGCAGGAGCAAGGAGGATAGAACAGAGAAGCAGAAAGCAACAGACAAGGCTCGCTCTCTTGTCCTGCTGCTGGCAACTCTGGCGGCGACAATCACCTACCAGGCCGGCCTTGACCCCCCGGGCGGCGTCTGGCAGGACAACAGCGGCGGCCACACGGCCGGCGACCCGATCCTCCTGACGACGAATCCCCGGCGGTACAAGGCCTTCTTCTACTGCAACTCGGTGTCCCTCGTGGCGTCCCTGGTCGCCATTGTCCTAGCACAGAAGAAGTTTCTGTTCAAGCACCACGTGCTGGAGGCGGTGATGATACTTGACCTGTTCGGCCTCATAGGCGCGTACGCGGCCGGGAGCTGCCGGGACGTGAACACCTCCATCCACGCCATGGCGCTGGCAGGCGCCGTCCTCGTCTACGTCGTCATCCATGTCGTCTTCATTACGCTGGACGACGACACGCACACGAGTAGGACCGAGAGGGACAAGGGGAATCAGGGAAGAAAGGGGAAGGATGACGACGCCATGGAGTTGGTGGAGAAGACGCGCAAGCGGCTGCTCCTCTTCGCCATATTTGCGGCGACCATCACCTACCAGGCCGGCCTCACTCCACCAGGCGGTTTCCTGGTCCAGGACTCGTCCGCCGCCGCCGGACAACACCACGCCGGCGACCCGGTTCTCTTGTACAACTTCCCGCGCCGCTACAAGGCCTTCTTCTACTGCAACTCGGTGAGCTTCATGCTGTCCATCGCCCTCGTCATCCTCCTCGTCAACCCCAACCTGTACAGGCCAGCCATCCGGACCCACGCACTGTCCGTGTGCACGGCGGCAGGCTTGTTTGGCCTCATGGGCGCCTACGCAGCCGGAAGCACGCAGCATTTGAAGACATCCGTCTATGTGTTCGTTCTGATAGCAGTGGTCCTTGTCTGCATAGCCATACTGTTTCTAGTGTTCCTGCTCACGGGCAGGGGCGGCGGTGGCACAAAGGCGCTAGGCGGAGGCGGCGACACTGGAGCAGCAATTACACAACAAGGAGGAGCAGCAATGGAGGCAGCTGGCACACAGCAAGTGGTGGCGCTTACCATCAGCAATAGCAGTGCCACAACTGCTGGACAAGGAGCAGCCATTTCTGAGACACAACTGGCCGTGACCAGCAGGAACGAAAACAATACAGATGATGGCGTAGACAACAGCAAGAGAGAACATGCCAACCGCAAGTACCTCATGGTACTAGGGATCCTTGTGGCAAGTGTGACCTACCAGGCTGGCCTAGAGCCACCAGGTGGAGCTTGGCAGAGCAGCAGTGATGAATGGTACGAGGCCGGCAACCCGGTGATGCACGACAACAGGAGGCCCCGGTACCTGGCATTCTTCTACAGCAACTCCACTTCGTTCATGGCGTCCCTTGTAGTCATTATCCTGCTACTCCTGGTACCACCCGAGAAGCTAATCGGTGTTGACAACTTCGGACGGCGCAGGAAGTGGCTTGTGGTGATGAACACAACAATTGTGCTGGACTTGCTTGGCCTCCTGGGTGCCTACGCAGCAGGCTCAAGCAGGCGGTGGAAGACGTCTGTGTATGTGTTGCTGCTGGTCAATTGGTCATAGGCGTGCTGGTCTACATGGGATTCCATCTCCTCCAGTCCTGCATCATGAGGAAGAGGAGTCAGAGTGCCTTGCGTGGCGACTCATCATCAGCGTAATCCCAAGTAATTGATGCTGTTGTCTAGTGTTATAATTTGTATGTCCCCCGTGTATTTGAGCCTGATGACATATATCAATACAATAGTCTGCCTAGTTTTTCAACAACCCCTTGTACACATACCACAATGAATCCTTGCGTTAACGAGAGCATCTGCAAGTGAGGCTGCAGGGGAATGCAAAAGGGATCAGGGCCCGAATCAAGCGGAGAGGATGGAGAGAACGGAGGAGAGGGATGAGTTAAATGGACACGGTGAACATCGGTTACACGTTGAAACTGAAGTACCTTTACGTTGAATGAAACATGCTAATTAAATAATCTTACCGCCTGCAGTCCCCCATATGTAGAATTTCATGCCAAGTCATTTTCGTCCACAAACATGCAATCGCAAAAATATGCCAATAATAATCTAACACAGGGTCGCGGCACCAAAATATTTCATGGAACACCAACCAAGAACTCAGTTGCGTTGTCCAATCCTGACACCGGCAACTCAGTTGCGTTGTCCAATCCTGACACCGGCAGCAACGTCCAGTAGAACATATTTCACGCATCTTTGTGGAATCATTATACTACTTACACATAGTCGGTGCGACGTTTTAGAATTGAGACGGTGCTCCCCTCCGCCGCCCCCCCCCCCCCCCCGGCAGCAACCACAGAGCCGGCAGCCACCTCACCTTCCACCCCGTCTGCAACCGGGCGCTCCAACCTCCTCAGGTGGGCGGAGGTGGAAGACGACGACGACAGCGACAATGACGACGACGCATCCCCTTCCCGGCGTTCACGTCCTACCGCGACGCCGTGTGCTCCGCCGGCACCTCGACCTCCTGGGCGGGCCGCGCCTCTCCCACCCAGTCAGCCCCGCCTCCTCGTCTTCCCCGCGCGCAAACGTGGATCCACTATGAGGTCGTCGTCGTGGCCTCCTTCCAGGGTCATTAGGGTGGCGGGCCTGGGGGCCACCGCTCGCCGGAGCGACGCCGCCGCCGCCACTCACCGGAGTGCCGCCACATGCCAGAACGCTTGCGCCGCCCTCGTCGTCCCCACCACGAGCTGATCCACGGCATCCCCTTCGGCGGGTGAGGCAATGAGAGAAGAAGCTTCAGCGAGTTCAAGTTTCGACTGATGCGCGATCTAACGCTTTCATGTGTGTTGACCAAAACAGCATCAACATACTTTTGGCGACTCCGCTGGGGACGAAAGAACTGGTTTCCAAGACTGTTCAATCTAACCCTAGACAAATAGGATCTCGGTGCGACCTCGACTTGGAGAACATCGTCACAACTTCAATAGAAGATCTCACACCGGAGGAACAGCAGAAGTACCAGGCGCTTCAAGAGTACATGAAGGTCCAATTTCTGATTGGTGTCAAGAAGGATCATCATTGCACTAGTGGAAATGTTAATATCTATGACGATTTTCTAGTGACGTTACATTTATTCGTCATGGAAGTGGTCTCTACCGTGACGAATTTTGTAACTTCGTCACAGATAACGAATGACGGTGCCAAGCCACTAAAAATAATGACGAAACTCAGAGGATCGTCACCGAACAACGAACCTATTCGTCACAGATGAATCATTTCAGTTCTGCCCGTGAGGAACCAATGACGAAAGCAAACTGACGTCACAGAACAACAACATTATCGTCACAAAACAACTTGAAAAAAGGAAAGAAGGATCTGGTCCCACAACTAGGGCTAGACGCCGAGCCAGCTCGGCTTGGCTCAGCTCGACTTGGTCTGGCTCGTTAAGGTAACGAGCCAGCTCGGCTCGGCTTGTTAACAAAATGAGCAAAAAGGTTGACTCGGCTTGGCTTGTTAGTAGCTCGAGCTAGCTCATTAGGCTTGCGAGCTGTACGTAAACTTAAAATTAACATCTGAGTATATGTAAAATTTTTAAAAATAATAATTATAAAGTTGTAAATGATAAAATTAGTCACACATGGAGCACTTAGGAAAGTTTAGCGTAGCTTCAATGGCTCGGCTCAACTTTGATAGCTCAGTTTTCTATGTTGAAATTAGAACTTTCTAGCTCGTTTGGCTCGCAAGTAGCTTGCGAGCTGGCTCGAGCCAGCTTATTAACAAAACGAAAAAAACAGTTGCTTGGCTCGTTCAAAAATTGATCGAGCTGAGCCGAGTCGAGCCAAGCTATGAATGAGTCGAGCCAGCTCACGAGTTTCTAGCTCACGGTCCAGCCCAACCCACAACGGTCCCACCATCGCATGGCCCCACCAGGTCATGGTCCCACTCCACATGTGGCCCCACCAGCGCATGGTCCCACATGTGGGCCCCACAAGTGGGCCCGTTCGCACATCCACGTGGCATTACACGTCAACATGGACCCACCGCTGCGGTCCCTGTTGACGGTGAATTTCCGTCAACCTAGAGTACTTGTTATACATTGGTTTCGATTATGATTTGCAACTAACCCGCCACTAGGCATACTAATGATGTAACAAGTTCACTTGTGAATGTGGTATTTGGAGTATGTTGTTTACGCAGGATTTAGGCACTAAAAGGAGCACTTCCGGGAGAAGTTCAATGAGCACTTTATGAGAGGATCATGAAGCCCGGCACAAGTCGACACTCGAGGTGAACATGACTCCAAATGACCCAAGGACCACAACGTGAAGGCACAAAACTCCAGGGACCTGAACAGAAGATGCTGAAGCTTGCACGACAAGGAGCTCTATCTAAACCGTGGAGAAGACGACGTCAAGGGCCCACATGCAGAAGGGAGCAAGTCAACAATTGACCGAGAAGCGTCGGGGAGCGAAACGGGGCTGAACCGGGCCGAAACGGGCCTGGGCCGGTCGGCCCAGGCCGGTCGGCCTGGCCTGTTTCGAGCTCGGTTCGCGACGCCCTTTGACCTAGGTGTTTCTCTATAAATTGCTTCCGCCTCCGTCGGCCGCCACATCCATCCAATCATTCTACCGACGCCTATTCACCAGAAAACCGCCGCCGCAAGATGAGGGAGAGAGTTGGATGAGCTCGTCGCAAGGATCAACGTCGGCGGAGGGAAGGAAGCAAGAGGAGGACTCCAAGCCGCTGGCCTAGGGGTGTTCCCAAGCTTCATCACCGCCATCTTCATCGACGACGTTCTCCGGAGTTTCCATCACCCCTATGTGCTTCAATCTGTGTAAGATGATGGGGTAATGTCTCCGTTCGTCCCTAGGGTTAGATGGATGCATGATATGTAATCTATACATGAATCTTATGCCAATCGATGCTTTATGGTCTATGTCTTCGTGTATGCTTTGTTTACATATGTTTGCGCAACATGTGGTCTTAGTAGGGTTTGTGGTAATCGTGGTGATTAGCTTAACCCTATGGATGCTTAGGTATAGATGCGGTTATACGTGAAAGTGTTTGATTACCTTGCGTAGTGACAGTACGGTGGAGGGAAAAGGTTTAGCGGCCGCATAACCGCCATGAAGCTAGTGTAGGCAACACCCTTTTCATGTAGTAGATGCATGTTCATGAGATCCTAAACCCTAGGGAGGGAACGCTTATCTATCTTAATCTCTCTCTTGTGTCCACCCTTTGCCATCTAGTTTAACCTTAGACTTCTTAGATTAACATAGGTTAGATTGTCTTTACCTTTAGATTAATACCCATTTCAAAGGATTTCCATTAACTAGATTAGTACTTGGTTAGCGCTAGCAATCCCCTTGCTCCGTGGATTGACAAGAACCTTGGGGGTCACCCCGTGGTGAAAAAGGTGTAGGTCCGTACGCTTGCGGATCGAAGGTTGTTACGTGTTTCAACCGTCAACAAGCCCCTTTTTCTGGCGCCGTTGCCGGGGAGCAAGCCAGTTTGCTACGTTTAATCTTGTATTAGTTCTGTTGATTACTAACATCTAACCCTCGTTTTCTAGAAAAAACCCTTTTGTGTTTTTCTTTTTTGTTTTTAGTGCCTAGATGGATTTGTTCACCTCACCTTTGGAGGACGAAGAGATGTCGCTAAGGGAGCTAGCAATGCCGTCAATGGAGGACATTGAGATGCAAAAATCAGATTTGACGCTTGCTACAACCCACTACGAAGTGAAGCCTAGAATCATCAAGTTAGTGGCGACAAACCCCTTTAGAGGATTGGAGGATGACAACCCATATAGACACATTAAGGAATTCACGATGATATGCAACACGGTGCAACAAGAAGGAGTTCCGGCCGCTTGGTTCAAGTGGAATCTTTTTCCGTTCTCTCTCGAAGATGATGTGCGAAGATGGTACACACTTGCGTCCGTTGAAGCAAAAGGAAGTTGGGATGAGCTCGTGAAGAAATTTCTTTCAAAGTTCTTTCCCATAAGAAAAGTCCAAGACTTAAGGAGGCAAGTGCTTTGTTTCAAGGAAGGAGAAGATGAAGGAATTGATGAAGCTTGGGACCGTTTTAATGAACTACTCGAGCAAGGCCCGAACTTGGGATTTTCTGGTGACTTGATGTTGCATACCTTTTATTTTTCACTAACCCCTAACTCCGCTAGTTTTGTAAGTGTGTGTGCAAGCGGTGATATAATGGATAAAACAATTAGTGAAGCCGCACAAATCTTACAAAGGTTAAGCAATGGAAAAAGAACGCAACGAGATTGGCAAAGACGTTGTCAGGAGGAGCAAAATGACAAAAGCAAGCCCGAGGTGCTTGCTGAAATTTCTGAAAAAGATGAACCGGAGGTCAAGAAAGATGAACCGACCATACAAGAAATTGAAGATCCACTTCCCAAGGTAAGAGAAGTCATTTCAGATATTAAAAATATTGAAACTAACATGAATGTAGGCCGAAGTATGGGGAATGCTAGACCATTGGCAGAGTTCAATCAATCCGGTTGGATTCAAGTTGATTTTGCCCCCCTAATCAACTACCGAAGGAAGGAGGAACGCCGACACGTTGCCAAACTAGTTGAAGACATTTTTGATCAAGAGATGAGTGGAGAGTCGATCCAAAAGATATTTGAAGAAGAAAGAGAAGAAGATGATGAAGGATGGATCGACCGATTTGACAACTCAAAGATTTGCAATGAAGGAAGAGAGGAGTACAACCGTGATGAGCCTAGTGACTCGAAGGATAAATGGGAGAAGATAGGACTCAAGCTAAAAGATGAATGGGAAGGAGTTGACATAGAGCAAGTACTCCAAGAAGGCCCCTCCCCACAAGGTGATAGCTTGTGTGCTATTGAAGCCTACACACTAGCAAATCAAGACATGGAAGCACTCAAGGATGAAGAAAAGAGTGAATCAACGATGAGCGATCTTGACGTCATGTGGTACACGTGAGATAAAGAAAGTAACATACAAGACTTTGAAGATGAAGATTTGGTTGATAAAGAAGACTTCAAAGAAGAGATGAATGCGTACATAGTTGAAGGATTACATGTTCCACATGATGAGTTGAAGAAATTGCAAGATGGTGATGAAGAGACAACTCCACTTGTTGAGATTGACTTGATTTCAACGCTACAAGACGAACCAAAGATCACTCTTGTTGAGGGAGCTCCGAGGCAAAGGTACACACTAAAATCTCAAGATATTATTGGTATTAATGATGATATGTTCAAATATTCATGTTGGACCAATAGTATGAATAATAGTTTAAATTCTATGCCTTGTTCCAATAATGATCATGTTGATAGGCTAGATTTTCTTGAGAATGAAAAAGAGGAAATATTTATGTTTGAACCAATTAATATCACACCTAAAGAACCTTTGCCTAATGATGAGCTAAGTGCTATGCATGAAACATAAGCTTCTTTTGTTTACACCTTGACTTGTTGCTACAATTTGCTTGTGGTGTTAATTATGGACGCGTATGTTTACAATAAGTTTTGTAAATCTCGATCATGCTTTGTGCTTAGTCAAGCTAATGACCTTAAAGAAGCACATGTCGGGAAAGGGCTGATTTTCACTAACCATGTAGACAAGGCTCGAATAATGAAAAGAGAAGTCATGCCTAAAGAGTTGCAAGATAAATCATCAACCTCTCCAAATCCCGCAATGGATGTGGCTGTCTTCATCAATTTGAGAGCTTGTTCAGAGGTGTATAAATGAAGAAAATGAGATATTCAGAAGCTCCATCAAGTTGCCATTCCAACGCATTAAGAACCAATGAATTTGAAGACCCGTGCAAGGAGTTATGGAGAAAACATTGAGCGTTGTGCGTTCTGAAATTTCAGGACAGATTTCATCGCCGAAGTAAAACGGACGTAATTCTCTTGTTCAGAGTCCGATTTGGGCAAATAAAGACTCATTGGAAAAGAAATTTTGTGCACTGTGCAATGGAGTAGAGCTTGGGTATACTTTTTGTTCTGGACATTAAAGAAAAAGTCATGGAGTGAAGGCAGCACCGAAGGGTGATAAAGAAGGAGATAGCGATGAAGCAAAATGATGCCTTGGGCAAGTCTTCTATAAGTGATCAAGCACCACATGGGAAGTAAATTAAAGCTACATTGGTACCTTTTCTTCTTGCATGAAGGGCCATGGCTATGCGATGAAAAGAAGGTATGTGAGAAAGTCGAGCTCTATGACTTTAAATGAAGCGTTTTTCGGGAGGCAACCCGTTTCTTTATGTTTTTATTCCTTTCTTAGAGAGAATAAAGAATGGCACCATCTTATGATGATCAACCTGTGGTTATTAATCTAAGTTTAATTTTCTCTTTAGAACCACCATCATGTTCATTCTCATATTTATTTATTTGCATGCATTGCATTTTGTTATCAACGTGATGTTTCTTTGTGTATACATGTTTTGCACATAGTTGGCTTGGTTGTTTTATATACTTAATGATGTATGCTTCAGTTTCCATGTTAATGCTTCTAGGGCATTTTTCTTTTTGCAATCTTGTGTAAACGTGGTGTTTAAACATGATTGCGGACCATCATCGTTAAGTTCGATAAACCTTGCTAGCTTTTCTTATGTTTTCATGTTGCATAGGTTAGTTTATAGGCTTTGCAATGCGCTTAGTTTTTCTTGTGCTATAAGAGTTATTGATCTAGGGATAGACATGGTGTTTTAACCCTAGGTTTATCAACCTTTATGGCTATAGAGAAATTCGGCAACCTAGTTGTAAACATGGTGTTTAGAACTAGGTGAAAACATTATCTTTGTTTATATGCTTTCCTATCATGTGCAGACACACCTTGCACCACGCACACTCATTAGGTTTTTATTTCTCATTAGACTAATTATGCCACAAGTTAAGAATCTTAGGAGGTATTGTTGGATTGTTGGCAATTCTATCTACTCCCAACCGTCACCTTGGGAGTAGAATGTGCGCTTAAAACGTCTTGCAGGCAAGATAAAGACTCTCACTACAAGGAAATTGAAGGATGACTAAGATAAAAATGCTTTGTCTTCTTCCATGCCTAGCAAATGCTAAGCATGGGGGAGACCCTGAATCTTCAACAAGGAAGTGCAACATGACGCTCTAGAAGATAGAATGATCAAGATCATTAACGTCTCCGGGTCAATGCGCAAGAAGCCACCGATCTCATCAAAATTCTGCGTGCTCTCGAAGGGAAAACACTGAATATTTTTGGATATTTAGAAGCCCCATGAAGTTACAACTCCAACAAATCAAGAATCAAGACAATAGGAGGTTCCTACAAGCGGTTATGCCCGAATCACCGAGTGCAACACGTCCTGAAATCAGTTTTGGACAGCACACAGCGCTGAAGTAAAACGGACATAGCTCCCTTGTTTGAACTCCGTTTTCGATGAATGACCACACGTTGGAAAGGTAATTTCATAAATTTTTCAATAGAGCTATATTTCGATATATGTTCTATTCTGGACAGAGGGGAAATCCATGAAAAAGAGACAGCAAGGAGATGATGAGAACAAGAAAGAGGAGATGGTGATGACAACATTGAAGAGAAGGGTGACCAATGACTCCGTTAAGCATACAAGATCAAATTCAGAAGTTTAGGAGCATTGATAAATCAAGACAAAAGCAAAGCCACATTGATACATGGAGATGTCCGAAGAAGGCAACGAAGAACTACAAAAGATGGTAACACCTCTATGGACCTTCTCTTTTCCGAACATAAATGCTTGTAAGTATGCCTTCAACCTTATTAGGTGCAACATTTTGCTTTTCTCTTCCAACAATAACATGGCTACTAGGAGGACAACCTAGGTTTCTTTTTATTTTCAATAGATAGGCATGACCATGTGTTCACCTCGATGTTTTATATTGCCTATGCTTATGGAAAAATGATGAAAGTTGCCGCTTTGTCTTACCTACATGAAGTTATACATGTCTTGGCTAATTGCTCTCTATAACGTGATCTGAAATTAATTTAAATACCGGCTCTTTTTATTTGTGGAGGTGAAATGACTATGCTCTTGACCCACATACATATCTTTGCTCTTTGATTTAAGTTTATGGATAGCCGAATAACTTGTTGTTTTTATGAAAACTTAACTTTTATGCTATCTACATATTTGTGATGCTCTTGCAAAGTTCTACCTACCAAAGCCATATACATATATGTTCTATCATAACAAAACCCGTAGATTGCAAACATATGTTTTGATGAGTTGGATTAGGATTGATTTCTATGGTTCGAGACTAAGAAGCTGGTCATTCCTTTGTGTAACTTTTTTATGCTAGCCTTTTAGTCCATGCATTGTGGGTTTTCACATCGAAAATTTCACAAACTTCGCTGGGCATCCACCCTAAACCAAAAACATCTTTTTGTGATCACCTCCTTGTCCACAACCCAATTTGAGTATGGAGTAAAATTCTCGATGGAGATTCAAATATTCCGCAAGATTATGGAATTTATACTTACTTTAGCAGTCATTTCCCCCTCCTTTATGCTCGAGGACGAGCATCGTTCAAGCATGGGGGAGGAGTCATTACATGATCTCTGACAAATGCTATGTAAGTGTTATGTTGCAAAAGTTCTGAGGAGCAAAAGAAAAAAAAATGAAAAATGAAAAAAAAATTATGATGAGAAGAAAAGAAAAATAAGAAAAAAAGGAGGAAGAAAGAAAAGAAGAAGAAGAAAGAGAGAAAAATGAGAAGGGAATAAAATAAAAGTAAAAAAATAAAGATGCTCCTCGGTTCTTTTTGCTTCATAAGTTCTCAAGTGCCTTGATGACAAATCCATACTCAAATCTTCCAACCATGTGCAATCCGATAACGAGGACTTCACTCGTGCCTCGGGATCATCCATTTGCCACTTGCACATGTCCACCTATCTAAATGTGTGTGTTTCATCCCTCTCTCTTTCCAACATTTATTTTCCATGGCCTTTTTGACGAGTCTCGGTAATTCCAATAGATCTCTCTCTTAATTTGACAATATTTCGGATGTATGTTTTGTTAGGATTGTTTTTAACCTTCCAAGCTCCACATAAGCCTTCCACTATCACATATGAGTAGAATAGGTTGAAAATAATCTAGTATAGGCTTGAGTGACTTGATGAGATGAGTGTTTCCATGAGCTTTTGCAAGAGATTTTCACTTATGTTGGATATGCATCTTTTTGAAAATTCTTCCATGTAACAAGGTAATGGTTTGAAGTTCACTTAAGTTTGAGAGCATCGTGTTTATTAAATGTGGCTTGTTCTTTATTGTTAGTCTATCTTCCATAATGAAAAAGAAGCCGGTCACAACTTGAACTTTAAAAATAAATTCTTAAGAGAGAGCAATTTGCCTCGTCATGAATGACTAAGTGCAGGGACAACAATGGAAGGCAACGCTGATTTCCCTTTTAAGCAAGGATTACTTACTCGAGGACGAGCAAGGTTTAAGCATGGGGGAGATGTTGACGGTGAATTTCTGTCAACCTAGAGTACTTGTTATACATTGGTTTCGATTATGATTTGCAACTAACCCACCACTAGGCATACCAATGATGTAACAAGTTCACTTGTGAATGTGGTATTTGGAGTATGTTGTTTATGCAGGATTTAGGCACTAAAAGGAGCACTTCCGGGAGAAGTTCAATGAGCACTTTATGAGAGGATCATGAAGCCCGGCACAAGTCGACACTCGAGGTGAACAAGACTCCAAATGACCCAAGGACCACAACGTGAAGGCACAAAACTCCAGGGACCTGAACAGAAGATGCTGAAGCTTGCGCGACAAGGAGCTCTATCTAAACCGTGGAGAAGACGACGTCAAGGGCCCACATGCAGAAGGGAGCAAGTCAACAATTGACCGAGAAGTGTCGGGGAGCGAAACGGGGCCGTACCGGGCCGAAACGGGCCTGGGCAAGTTGGCCCAGGCCGGCAGGCCTGGCCTGTTTCGGGCCCGGTTCGCGATGCCCTTTGACCTAGGCGTTTCTCTATAAATTGCCTCCGGCTCCGTCGGCCGCCACATCCATCCAATCATTCTACCGACGCCTATTCACCAGAAAACCGCCGCCGCAAGATGAGGGAGAGAGTTGTATGAGCTCGTCGCAAGGATCAACGTCGGCGGAGGGAAGGAAGCAAGAGGAGGACTCCAAGCCGCTGGCCTAGGGGTGTTCCCAAGCTTGATCGCCGCCATCTTCATCTACGACGTTCTCCGGAGTCTCCATCACCCCTATGTGCTTCAATGCGTGTAAGATGATGGGGTAATGTCTCCGTTCGTCCCTAGGGTTAGATGGATGCATGATATGTAATCTATACATGAATCTTATGCCAATCGATGCTTTATGGTCTATGTCTTCGCGTATGCTTTGTTTACATATGTTTGCGCAACATGTGGTCTTAGTAGGGTTTGTGGTAATCGTGGTGATTAGCTTAACCCTATGGATGTTTAGGTATAGATGCGGTTATACGTGAAAGTGTTTGATTACCTTGCGTAGTGACAGTACGGTGGAGGGAAAAGGCTTAGCGGCCGCATAACCGCCATGAAGCTAGTGTAGGCAACACCCTTTTCATGTAGTAGATGCATGTTCATGAGATCCTAAACCCTAGGGAGGGAACGCTTATCTATCTTAATCTCTCTCTTGTGTCCACCCTTTGCCATCTAGTTTAACCTTAGACTTCTTAGATTAACATAGGTTAGATTGTCTTTACCTTTAGATGAATACCCCTTTCAAAGGTTTTCCATCAACTAGATTAGTACTTGGTTAGCGCTAGCAATCCCCTTGCTCCACGGATTGACAAGAACCTTGGGGGTCACCCCGTGGTGAAAAAGGTGTAGGTCCATACGCTTGCGGATCGAAGGTTGTTACGTGTTTCAACCGTCAACAATCCCACATGTGGGCCCCACCAGCACTGGGTCCCACGTGTGGGCCCCACAAACGCATAGTCCCACATGTGGGGCCCACCAGCGCATGGTCCCACATGTGGGCCCACCAGCGCTTGGTCCCACATGTGGGCCCCACCAGCGTTTGGTCCCACATGTGGGCCCACAAACGCATGGTCCCACATGTGGGGCCCACCAGCGCTTGGTCCCACATGTGGGCCCACCAGCGCTTGGTCCCACATGTGGGCCCCACAAGCGCAAGGTCCCACCCCACATACGGTCCCACCATTGCATGGTCCCACCAGCACATGGTCCCACATGTGGGCCCCACTTGGTCCCACATGTGAACCAAAATTTTCCAAAAAATGTTGTGGAACCAGGATTCGAACCTGGGTTGCTGGGACTCCAACGAACTACCCAAACCACTACACCACAAGTCGTTATGTGTTTTTGCTTTTAAGTATTTTGTATTACCCTCTTTCTAACACATGGGCCCAAATAAGCGGCGGCCCACAGTAGCGGCCTCAGCGGGCCACGTCGGCTCGGCCCCAGTAGGGTGGCGACCGGAATTTAATCAGAACGGAAAAAAAGAAGTGGACGGGGGGATTCGAACCATGGTCTCCTCGATGGGAAGGGATGTACTTACCACTGAGCTATAAAATGGTTTGTTCCTTTTGGTGTATGTGGTTCCTTTTAAACATGTGGCTTGTTCGAAGAACACGAAACAGTTCGGGTATTTCTCCTTCATACAAACTCCAGACTTGATGATTCTTTTTTTCAAAATTTTCTAAAACCAAACCTTTTCATTTGATCGCAGATTTGTATATGTTAATTGAAACTTTTTAAAATTTTTGAAATTCAAAATTACTCTAAATTTTATGAAAATTTTGAAAACAAAAAAAACCAATATTGTCCATCATGAAAAGATCCACAATATTGCTTTTGTAACCAACATCAAATTCTTTTTATATTTTGAATTGAAACAGGAGTAAAATTTGACACATCTATCTCACAACTATGGATGAACTGGGATGAACAAGCGTGGTTTCTCTTTTTAATCTTTGACTAAAACTTGTAACTAGTTTTTCTCCCTCATACTAACTCCAAATCAGATGATTCTTTTTTCTAAAATTTTCTAAAATCATGCTCTATCAAGATAATGTGTTGAGTTTGGTGTTTTTTCATGTGATCAAGTTTGAGAATTCAAAATTTAAATTGTTTTTAAAAGTGACAATTTTAGACCAGATTTTGAAACCCGAAATGATTTCAGCTGAAGAAGTGATGAATACCAAAGTTTCATAGCTCGTCAAGCTCTACAAACTTTATTTAGGTCATTTTTTGATTTGAGAAAGTGATAGTGTAGATCACTCATTAATCCTATGTTCACTCACATAGTTTAAGAAACTATGTGAGGGGTTTGTCAAATATGAACTAAGTATTGCAACCACTTTCTCAAATGATAAAGTGGTCTAAATAAAGTTTGTAGATCTTGATGAGTTATGAAACTTTGGTATTCAACACTTTTTGATTTGAAAGATTGAAAGATTCCGAGCTGCCGGCGATCAAGCTAAACGACAATAAGGTTGAGGTAATCACTAGTATAAGCAAACCCCCTCCTACTTCAACTGCTCAGAAATTTACTGTGGGTAGTGATGAATTGCTTACTTCCTATATTGATCGTTTAGAACGTTCAGAGGATCTTGAAAAAGACAGGAACATTGCTTTCAATAATAATGAAACCAGTAGTAGTGCTTTTAAAATTAATCCTCATGAGGTAGTTTATCCTAGCTTAGCTCCTTTGCCTATTACTAATAATGCAAATTTTACATATGGCATGCCACCAGAAACTCCCATTGGTCATACCCTGCCGTTCCAACCTCCGAGGCCAACTATGGCTACACTGGTTGGACCATTGTAGGGTACCGGTCTGACCGGTCAGACCAATGCATTGGAATTGGTGCCTGATTAGCCTGTATCACTTTCTATCATGCCGAGTTCAGTAGTTCCCACCTTTTCTAATACAATTAGTAATACTGGACCGCATTATAGTACGACAGTTAACACATCGGCTAAAAAAACCATAATCTTTGACGATGTGATTGAGAGCTCAAGCTAAGATAGCTCCCTATCTAAAAATGATGAATTTGGAGAATCCCGTGCCACAACAGCCAAAAAAATCATAATTGGGCTGGATTTAATAAATTTAAGGAAGATTTGGCTAATGTGGTAAAAACTAAAGTTCGTGTTAATATTGGTAATACAAATTTGTGTCAAAAACCATATGATGCTAAGTTTTATAACTTCCCTCTCCCACGTGGTTGGTGTATGCCTGACTTGATTAAATTTAGTGGTGATGATGATAGAACCATGTGGGAACATATTAGTCAATATACGACTCAACTAGGTGAAGCAAGTGCTTATAATGCTCTTAAAGAGCGTTTGTTTTCTTTATCTTTAACTGGCACCGCTTTTGTTTGGTTTTCATCACTTGCTCTCAGCTCTATTATATCTTAGGATATATTAGAGTGTAAATTTCATGATCACTTTTATAGTGGAGCTTGCAATTAAAATTAACAGATTTGACATCGGTTAGGCAAGGAAGGGAAGAGACTATCTCTTCTTACATTAAAAGGTTTAAAGAAACTAAAAATCGTTGCTTTAATTTGTCAACTACTAATATGGACCTTGCAGACATTTGCTTAAAGGGTTTAAGGTAATCCATTAGAGATAAAATAGAGGGCTCAAATTTTCTTTTGGAAGTCTAAACATGGCTCTGCACACATTCAGATTGACAGGGCAAACATGAGCACAAGGAGAAAAAGCTTGAGAACACAGCGAACTTTTAGGAGATCTAGGAAAAGAAATTTGTTGCAGTGATTTGAGGAGTAATTTTAAGTGAATGCTGCATGAATTGCAAGATGCCGATAAAGTTTGATGGGTTCATGAAAATATGCTTGATCCAATACAGCTTATTTAGTTTTGTCTGCTGTCAGACTCTTTGGTCATGTAATATTATATGGTGGTCAATTGTAATGTTATTTGGCAAACCTTTTTTGGGCTTATAATGTTACTAGTAAAATGCACGTGCGGCACGCACGTATCTAAAAATCACAATAAACAAAATTTTATGTTTATAAAGATCCACAATAGCATGGCGGCGGGCAACGGCCACGAGTTCTACACTAAGAACACAGCGCAAAGGCGTGCGACACAACTACAAAGGTGGTGACGAGGCAAGGCAGCGGTGCGTGGCTTCAGTGAGGCACCTGCAAGGACACGCTCATGGCACGAAGGCCGGACAAGCGGTCGACGGCGACACGAGCAACATGGCATGGCACAACCCTTCGGCACTGTTGACGGTGAATTTTGGTGCTCCAAACGTATTCGTTACACTTTGGTTTGAGCTCGATTATGTAACTAACCCGCCACTAGGCACACTAATGACATAACAAGTTCAACTTCATATGTGCATTTGGAAGTGTTGTATTTTTGCAGGAAAACATGGACAAAAGGGACGGAGTCACAACAAGTTCAAAGGAGCAAATGAGGAGTTCCGTTCGTGTTCGAGTGCAAGGCGAAATCACTTCCAAAGGTGGCAAGGACCAAGGTGGTACGACGGATCATCCCCGAGGACTAAGACGTAAAGTTCGAACTTCATACGAGAAGACCCCCTATCTTGATCGTGGGGATGACGACCTCAAAATGACACAAATGAAGGGGGCCAAGTGCAAAATGTGAAGATGAGCCACGGGGAGAAAGACGGGCCCGAACCGACCCAGAAAGGGCCTGGGCCGACCGGCCTGGTCGGATCGGCCCAGGGGGTTTTTGTGGTGGTTCGGCCCGCCCTTTGACCTAGCCCCTCCTCGGTCTATTAATAGCTCCCTCCTCCGACGGCCGCCGCATCCAATCATTCTACCGACGCCATTCACCAGAAAACCACCACCGCAAGATGAGGGAGAGAGTTAGATGAGCTCGTCGCAAGGATCAACGCCGGCAGAGGGAAGGAAGCAAGAGGAGGACTCCAAGCTGCTGGCCTAGGGGTGTTCCCAAGCTTCATCACCGCCATCTTCATCGACGACGTTCTCCGGAGTCTCCATCACCCCTATGTGCTTCAATCCTTGCAAGATGATGGGGTAATGTCTCTGTTCATCCCTAGGGTTAGATGGATACATGTTATGTGATCGCTACATGAACCCTATGCCTTTCGATGCTTAATGATCTATGTCTTTGCGGATGCTTTATTTACATATGTGTGTACAACATGTGGTCTCAGTAGGGTTTGTGGTAATCGTGGTGATTAGCTTAACCCTATGGATGCTTAGGTATAGATGCGGTTATACGTGAAAGTGTTTGATTACCTTGCGTAGTGACAGTACGGTGGAGGGAAAAGGCTTAGCGGCCGCATAACCGCCATGAATCTAGTGAAGGCAACACCCTTTTCATGTAGTAGATGCATGTTCATGAGATCCTAAACCCTAGGGAGGGAACACTTGTCTACCTTAACCTCTCTCTTGTATCCACCTTTTGCCATCTAGTTTAACCTTAGACTTCTTAGATTAACATAGTATAGATTGTCTTTACCTTTAGATTCATACCACTCTCAAAGGTTTTCCATCAACTAGATTAGTACTTTGTTAAGCGCTAGCAATCCCCTTGCTTCGCGAATTGACAAGAACCTTGGGGGTCACCCTGTGGTGAAAAAGGTGTAGGTCTGTACGCTTGCGGATCGAAGGTTGTTACGTGTTTCAACCGTCAACAAGCCCCTTTTTCTGGCGCCGTTGCCGGGGAGCAAGCCAGTTTGCTACGTTTAATCTTGTATTAGTTTTGTTGATTACTAACATCTAACCCTCATTTTCTAGAAAAAAAACCCTTTTGTGTTTTTCTTTTTTATTTTTAGTGCCTAGATGGATTTGTTCACCTCACCTTTGGAGGACGAAGAGATATCGCTAAGGGAGCTAGCAATGCCGTCAATGGAGGACATTGAGATGCAAAAATCAGATTTGGTGCTTGCTACAACCCACTACGAAGTGAAGCCTAGAATCATCAACTTAGTGGCAACAAACCCCTTTAGAGGATTGGAGGATGACAACCCATATAGACACATTAAGGAATTCACGATGATATGCAACACGGTGCAACAAGAAGGAATTCCGGCCGCTTGGTTCAAGTGGAATCTTTTTCCGTTCTCTCTTGAAGATGAGGCGCGAAGATGGTATACACTTGCGTCCGTTGAAGTGAAAGGAAGTTGGGATGAGCTCGTGAAGAAATTTCTTTCAAAGTTCTTTCCCATAAGAAAGGTCCAAGACTTAAGGAGGTAAGTGCTCAATTTCAAGCAAGGAGAAGATGAAGGAATTGATGAAGCTTGGGACCATTTTAATGAACTACTTGAGCAAGACCCGAGCTTGGGATTTTCCGGTGACTTGATGTTGCATACATTTTATTTTTCACTAACCCCTAACTCTTCTCGTTTTGTAAGCATGTGTGCAGGCGGTGATTTAATGGATAAAACGATTAGTGAAGCTGCACAAATCTTACAAAGGATAAGTAATGGAAAAAGAACACAACGAGATTGGCAAAGACGTTGTCGGAAGGAGCAAAATGACAAAAGCAAGCCCAAGGTGCTTGCTGAATTTTCTGAAAAAGATGAACCGGAGGTCAAGGAAGATGAACCGACCATACAAGAAATTGAAGATCCACTTCCCAAGGTAAGAGAAGTAATTTCGGATATTAAAAATGTTGAAACTAACATGAATGTAGGCCGAAGTATGGGGAATGCTAGACAATTGGCGGAGTTCAATCAATCCGGTTGGATTCAAGTTGATTTTGCCCCCCCTAATCAACTACCGAAGGAAGGAGGAACACCGACACGTCACCAAGAGAGTTGAAGACATTTTTGATCAAGAGATGAGTGGAGAGTCAATCCAAACGATATTTGAAGAAGAAAGAGAAGATGATGATGAAGGATGGATCGACCGATTTCACAACTCAAAGATTTATGATGAAGAAAGAGAAGAGTACAACCGTGACGAGCCTAGTGACTCGAAGGATAAATGGGAGAAGATAGGACTCAAGCTAGAAGATGAGTGGGAAGGAGTTGACATAGAGCAAGTACTCCAAGAAGGCCCCTCCCCACAAGGTTATAGCTTGTGTGCTATTGAAGCCTACACACTAGCAAATCAAGACATGGAAGCACTCAAGGATGAAGAAAAGAGTGAATCAACGATGAGCGATCTTGATGTCATGTGGTACACGGGAGATAAAGAAAGGAACATACAGGACTTTGAAGATGAAGATTTGGTTGATAAAGAAGACTTCAAAGAAGAGATGAATGCGTACATATTTGAAGGATTACATGTTCCACATGATGAGTTGAAGAAATTGCAAGATGGTGATGAAGAGACAACTCCACTTGTTGAGATTGACTTGATTTCAACGCTACAAGACGAACCAAAGATCACTCTTGTTGAGGGAACTCCGAGGAAAAGGTACACACTAAAATCTCAAGATATTATTGGTATTAATGATGATATGTTCAAATATTCATGTTGGACCAATAGTATGAATAATAGTTTAAATTCTATGCCTTGTTCCAATTATGATCATGTTGATAGGCTAGATTATCTTGAGAATCGTAATGAGGTAATGTTTATGTTGGAACAAATTAATTCTATGCCTAAAGAACCTTTGCCTAACCAAGAGCTAAGTGCTTTGCATGAAACATATGCTTCCTTTATTTACACCTTGATCTGTTGCCGCAATTCGCATGTGGTGTTAATTATGGATGTGTATGTTTACAATAAGTTTTGTAAATCTCGATCATGCTTTGCGCTTGGTCAAGCTAATGACCTTAAAGAAGCACATGTCGGGAAAGGCCCGATTTTCACTAACCATGTAGATAAGGCCTGAATAATAAAAAGAGAAGTCATGCCTAAAGAATTGCAAGATAAATCATCAACCTCTCCAAATTCCGCGATGGGAGCTGCTGTCTTCATCAATTTGAGAGCTTGTTCAGAGGTGTACAAATGAAGAAAATGAGATATTCAGAAGCTCCATCAAGTTTCCATTCCAACGCATCAAGAACCAACGAATTTGAAGACCCATGCAAGGAGTTATGGAGAAAACATTGAGCGTTGTGCGTTCTGAAATTTCAGGATAGATTTCATCACCGAAGTAAAACGGACGTAACTCTCTTGTTCGTAGTCCGATTTGGGCAAATAAAGACTTGTTGGAAAGGAAATTTTGTGCACTGTGCAATGTAGTAGAGCTTGGGTATACTTTATGTTCTGGACATTAAAGAAAAATTCATGGAGTGAAGGCAGCACCGAAGGATGACAAAGAAGGAGAAAGTGATGATGTCAGATACCTTGGGCAAGTCTTCTATAAGTGATCAAGCACAACATGGGAAGTGCATTACAGCTGCATTGGTACCTTTCTTCTTGTATGAAGGGCCATGGCTATGCAATGAAAAGAAGGTATGTGAGAAAGTCAAGCTCTATGACTTTAAATGGAGCGCTTTTCGGTAGGCAACCCGTTTCTTTATGTTTTTATTCCTTTCTTAGAGAGAATAAAGAATGACACCATCCTATGATGATAAACTTGTGGCTAATTAATCCAAGTTTAATTTTCTGTTTAGAACCACCATCATGTTCATGATCATATTTATTTATTTGCATGCATTGCATTTTGTTATCAATGTGATGTTTCTTTGCATATACATGTTTTGCATATAGTTGGCTTGGTTGTTTTAAGGCTCAATGATGTATGCTTTCATATCCATGTTAATGCTCCAGCTGGGCATTTTCCTTTTTTGATCTTGTGTAAACGTGGTGTTTAAACATGATTGTGGACCATCATCATTAAGTTCGATAAACCTTGCTAACTTTTCATATTTTTCATGTTGCATAGGTTAGTTTATAAGCTTTGTAATGTGCTTAGTTTTTCTTGTGCTATAAGAGTTATTGATTTAGGGATAGACATGGTGTTTTAACCCTAGATAAATAAATCTTTATGGCTATGGAGAAATTCGGCAACCTAGTTGTAAACATGGTGTTTAGAACTAGGTGAAAACATTGTCTTTGTTTATATGCTTTCCTCTCATGTGCATACACACTTTGCACCACGAACACCCATTAGGTTTTTATTTCTCATTAGACTAATTATGCCACAAGTTAAGAGTCCTAGGAAATATTGTTGGATTGTTGGCAATTCTATCTACTCCCAACCGTCACCTTGGGGGTAGAATGTGCGCTTAAAACGTCTTGCAGGCAAGATAAAGACTCTCACTACAAGGAAATTGAAGGATGATTAAGATAAAATGCTTTGTCTTCTTCTTTCATGCCTAGCAAAATTCTAAGCATGGGGGAGACCCTGAATATTCAACACGGAAGTGCAACATGACGCTCTAGATGATAGAATGATCAAGATCATTAACATCTCCGGATCAATGCATGAGAAGCTATTGATCTCATCAAATTTCTGTGTGGTCTCGAAGGGAAAACACTAAATATTTTTGAATATTTAGAAGCCCCATGAAGTTACGATTCCAACAAATCAAGAATCAAGACAATAGGAGGTTCCTACAAGCGGTTATGCCCGAATCACCGAGTGCAACACATTCTGAAATCAGTTTTGGACAGCACACAACGCTGAAGTAAAACGGACATAGCTCCCTTGTTTGAACTCCGTTTTCGATGAATGACCACATGTTGGAAAGAGACAGCAAGGAGATGATGAGAACAAGAAAGAGGAGACGGTGATGACAACATTGAAGAGAAGGCGACCATTGACTCCATTAAGCATACATGATCAAATTCAGAAGTTTAGGAGCATTGGAAAATCAAGACAAGCGAATCCACATTCGATACATGGAGATGTCGGGAGAAGATCACGAAAAAAAACTACAAAAGACGGTAACACCTCCATGGACCTTCTCTTTTCCGAACATAAATGCTTGTAAGTATGCCTTCAACCTTATTAGGTGCAACATTTTGTTTTTCTCTTCCAACAATAACATGGCTACTAGGAGGACAACCTAGATTTCTTTTTATTTTCAATAGATAGGCATGACCATGTGTTCACCTCGATGTTTATATTGCCTACACTTATAGAAAAATGATGAAAGTTGCCGCTTTGTTTTACCTACATGAAGTTATACATGTCTTGGCTAATTGCTCTCTATAACAGGATCTAAAATTAATTTAAATACCGGCTCTTTTATTTGTGGAGGTGAAATGACTATGCTCTAGACCCACATACATATCTTTGCTCTTTGATTTAAGTTTATGGATAGCCGGATAACTTGTTGTTTTTATGAAAACTTAACTTTTATGCTATCTACATATTTGTGATGCTCTTGCAAAGTTCTACCTACCAAAGCCATATACATATATTTTCTATGATAACAAAACTCGTAGATTGCAAACATATGTTTTGATGAGTTGGATTAGGATTGATTTCTATGGTTCGAGACTAAGAAGCTGGTCATTCCTTTATGTAACTTTTCCATGCTAGCCTTTTTGTCCATGTATTGTGGGTTTTCACATCGAAAATTTCACAAACTTCGCTGGGCATCCACCCTAAACCAAAAACATCTTTTTTTGATCACCTCATTGTCCACAACCCAATTTGAGTATGGAGTAAAATTCTCGATGGAGATTCAAATATTCCGCAAGATTATGGAATTTATGCTTACTTTAGCAGTCATTTCCCCCCTCTTTTATGCTCGAGGACGAGCATCGTTCAAGCATGGGGGAGGAGTCATTACATCATCTCTGACAAATGCTGTGTAAGTATTATGTTGCAAAAGTTCTGAGGAGCAAAAGAAAAAAAATGAAAAATGAAAAAAATTATGATGAGAAGAAAAGAAAAGTAAGGAAAAAAGGAAGAAGAAAGAAAAAAAAGAAAGAGAGAAAAATGAGAAGGAAATAAAATAAAAGTAAAAAAATAAAAATGCTCCTCGGTTCTTTTTGCTTCATAGGTTCTCAAGTGACTTGATGACAAATCCATACTCAAATCTTCCAACCATGTGCAATCCGATAACGAGGACTTCACTTGTGCCTCGGGATCATCCATTTGCCGCTTGCACATGCCCACCTATCTAAATGTGTGTGTTTCATCCCTCTCTCTTTCCAACATTTATTTTCCATGGCCTTTTTGACGAGTCTCGGTAATTCCAGTAGATCTCTCTCTTAATTTGACAATATTTCGGATGTATGTTTTGATAGGATTGGTTTTAACCTTCCAAGCTCCACATAAGCCTTCCACTATCACATATGAGTAGAATAGGTTGAAAATAATCTAGTATAGGCTTGAGTGACTTGATGAGATGAGTGTTTCCATGAGCTTTTCCAAGAGATTTTCACTTATGTTGGATATGCATCTTTCTGAAAATTCTACCATGTAACAAGGTGTTGCCGCGAAAATAGGATGTCACCTCTACGCGCAGCACACGTGACTCTCCGGTCTGTAGCGAGGCGTGCCAGCCAATCTGACCTGTTGATTGACAATGGAAAATATTAGGGATCGGCTAGAGAACCGATGGCCTTGCAGCGATACGTGTATCAGCCAATCGGCCGATACGGGTAAAGCGGGATCAGCCGGCTCGAGAGCGACCGAAGCGCGGGTGCGTAAACAAACGGATCGGCTGGATCGGCCGATCGTGACGCCAGCACTCGAGTAGGTCGGAATCGGCTGCGGTGTTAGAAGCCGATAGGATCTAGATCGAGTGGGATAAAGGTGATAATAGCTAAAACCACAAGAATTGGTACAAAGACTTGCAGATCTAGCTAATATCGGTAAGGGGTGAATAAAGAACTAGACGAAACCTCAGCGATGCACCCAGAGGTTAAAGCCTAGGATTATTCGGTAAAACGGTACTCACAAGCTTGCCGGAGATCAGTTGATGCAGCCCGACGAACTCGAAGCACGGCGTTGTAGAAAAGAGAAAATCGCAATGGCGAAGTCGCCGAAAAGTAGATGCTGTAAAGGTAGATGCTGTAAAGTAGATGCAGTAAAAGTAAAGGGTTTGCCCGGAGGCGGTTTGTTTGATATTGGTGTGTACACTTTTTCCGACCACGCAGGGTCGCTATTTATGTCCTGAGGACAACCCCGACTCCTAGCCGATCACGGCACTGTTTACTTGCATCTAAAGACAAAAACTACTAAAAATAGAAAAGGACTCTCACAGGAGTCAAAACTTCCTAAAAACTGACTCTTGACCCGTTGCCAATCGTGGATTGACCCGCCTCCACCGTGCTTTCCATTTGGCGTATCTCTTTGAATACCGCCTTCTTCACACCCATCGGCCGATCTTCTAGTTAGTCATCGGTCAATCGCTCTGACTTGCTGGCCCACTGTCAGGGTTGAATCTCCTTGACCATCGTCAAGTCCCGTTGACCATCTCTCTCTCTCCTTCAATCGGCCGATTGCACTCTGTTTCCATCGGCTACCTCTCCTTATCCCTTTTTGACCCGTTTTCTCCAAAAAACGGTGTCAACACATGCCCCCCAGTTTCGGAGTAAATGATCCTTTTGCTCCGAAATTCGCTTGATATCTTTTGAATAATAGTCGAATCTCTTCACGTGATCGACGTGATCAATGTCTTGTCCTTTCCATCTGACTTTCTTCAGGGTTGTTCACCATGTGACTCTTTGGCTCTTTCGTTCCCCTTTCCTATAAGACTCATCCTTTTACCCGGGGGTTCTTTGTATCTATTTTCGCCTTTGGGTTTCTCCTGATGTAGGTGTTAGCTCTTCCAATCTTATGGGTATGAGAGGCATCTTTCCTCGGAAGACTCTGTGAGTGCCGATGATCGTCACTGGTCATCGGCAGACTTTAACTCAAAATAGCATTCCTCTTGAGTACTGCTAGTGAGCTAGTAGACTCTGTCTGCAATGTTGGGCAGAAGATTTCTGTGAGCCATGCTCTGCAGTTTGTGGACGTGTCAGAGAAACTTCCCACTGTCTTGTGCGCATGTATCCTTTATTTAGAAGCAATCTCTTTGAATCGGTCATTCTTTGGAAACTGAGCCATTCACGGGTCATCTGTTTCCTTTTTTGCTGGATCTGGCATCTTTGGTTTCCGTCTTTCTCGGCTCCCTCATCTTTATCTCCTCTGTTGCTCTGGCTATAAATAACCGATCTCATACTCTCACGGAGGTCGCACCTTTCTCTTCACCCATGGTTCAAGATATAGGCCTCGGGAGCTTTAGGCTCTTGCTCTTCGGCTTCTCTCTTCTTCTCTGACTTAAAAAATGGCTAGAAGAATTCTTGTGAAATAGCCTAGAACATACTCCCCTCTCTAGTCTCCTTTTGTGAAGCCAGGAGGTCCAACAGCTAGAAGAATCCTTGTGATGCAGCTTGGGTGCATCAGCTGGTGGAGGAGGGCGGAAGTTATCTCTGGGTGTTGTGGAAAGAAGAACAACCCTTTGTCTTCTTTCCCAACAATCTCGACGAGAAGAATTACCCTATCTGGTGATTCATCTTCGTCAAATTTACGCTTTCTTTTTGTTTTTCTCTTTCTTCGTCTCTCTCATTTGTCCAACGATGACTAATGTAACGATCTGTAATGAATCACCCGAGTCAAATGTACTCTTCAGATCTGTACTGAGATGTCACCATTGTAATGAATCACCCGAGTCAAATCGTTGAACATTGATGAATGTGACGTGTCCTGGGCCAAATGCTGGCCTGTCGCAGCAAGCTGTTCACCAGGCCGGGCCACTGCACGCCGACCTGCCTAGCCCACATACGCCGAACAAAAAGGCCTAGTCCGAGGGGGTGAGCCAGCCGGGGGTGCGCCGCCGCGTGGAGGAGAGGCGGCGGTGGTGCTGCGGCGGCGAACGGATCAGGTGCCTGCCGCCACGCGTAGGCGCATTGGAGGTACAGCTCGACTCGATTAAACCAAACCACAAGACACCAATTATATTAGGGTGAAATAGCAAAAGTTCCTACACAGAAATTAGTGACAGTGGTCAGGCAATATATATATGATGGAGCGCAATTTTGGTAACGTTCAACCAGACAAGCATGCAATTGTTGCTCGTGCAAGTTACCAAAATACTCTGACAATAATGTACTTCATCTTCAAGTAATTTCCAAGCCGCAGAGTGAAGTAGCTACCTATAATTTTTATTTTTTTGCTTATGCTCAATTGAGCATTTAGCTCTATTTTTTGGATAAATAGATGTCCATGCTCATCTTGACGCGTGTTCATATGCTTACTGATGAAGGTATTTTTGGTTCGCTTTTCAGAAATAGTACCTGCTGAATAAATCCGCTCTGCACTTTTTTTCCTGAAAGGAATGGCAAGAGAACTGCCTTGCTGTAATTTTATTAGACGAAAGCAAGAATAGGAGAGAAAACAACACCACTGCACATTATTCAGCCAGCGTAAGCTGGCCTCCTCAATCTCATCTTTTTTTTTTTGAATAAAGAGAGTTGGACATCTTTGATTAGGTAAGCCAGGTGCACGGGTTGTTTGGACTCTCGTTGAAATATAATACTCACCGATTATCTTTCATCCAGATTTTCCACCATCACTTACATCCATGTGAATAAGATGTTCAGAGCTGTATTCTGATTTGTTTTGTTCTTGGACCAGTGTCAGTGTCATCCAACCACCCTCCACTTGAGTTCCCACGAAACTTTTGACCAATTGATGCCTGCTGGGAATTGCTGGGAATTATATAAAGACACGTACTGAGGTCCAGTTACACAAGTCGTAAAATAAAATACCTTCAGGAGTCTTAGAGTAAAATAAACCCTTCTTTAGCCAACAAATGCTTCCCTGTGGAGACCAATTTCTCCCTACCCCTCACTATCAGCGAGCGAGACACTGAGACAGCGAGACTTGAAATGACCACTTCTTTCTCCTGCCAAAATCTTGGGCACCAAAATTTTCTTACCTTGCACCTCCAAGCTATCTTAGCCCTATACTCAGGATATTCAGTACCTCCATGCAATTCCATCATCAAGTAAATTCTTAAAGACGGTATGCCAATTCTTTGCTTGTGATTCAAAGTTCTTTCGTGCTCGAAAATCAATCTGGTCATTAGAGATTTCTCTAAACTAATTATGCATCGATTTGTAATCTGTTCCTGTAAATATATAGTTTCTTATAATCTTATTCATACTGGTCCATAACTCCATGTGGCATTTCCTGAGCAGGAAGGCTGCTGGTCTGCTACAAGCCTATACAAATGCTTGAATCCTAATGGCAAAGATGGTCAGTTCTGTGGTTGTCCAAGAGACAGCTAGCAAAATCATATCTGGTCTCGTGCGCAAGTGCGAGGGAAAAGAGAAATCAAATTCAAAAGAAGACATGGAGAGGCTGGAGATGGCACACATCAAGCTGGAGGCTGCTCTTGAGATATCTAACAAGTGGCTCATCACTGATGCACCATTGTTACGTTGGCGCAAGAAGCTGAAGCTTACTGCTCAAGACTGTGATGAAGCCTTACAGAAATGCAGGCAGAGAATACTAGAAGAACAAATTGAAGAGGAGGTGAGGAATTCAACCTTTCCTAAACGGATGGCACATGCTACCACGTCATTTATTTTCTCCGCCTTTGGCAGCAACAAGAATGAGTTGACAAGATCCATTGTTCGAAGATTTGAGTGGTTTGCAGATGGAGCTAGTGAGTTCCTACGATTCATTGAGTTTGGTGGCACACCTCGTGGTCAGATGTCTGTCAACTCCATGATAAAGCACCTTTTTGCTGGCAGTGAACTACATCATACAATCGTTGGGGAAAACAAGCACCCTTTGTTTCTACTATCAGTTTTGCCCTGCCGTAATGCAGAGCATGGGATAGAGGCTAGCCTGATGTTCATCCGGAAAGATGGTAATGCACCGGAGAATGACTTTTTCCTTACTGTAATGCTACAGATTTCAGAAAGTACAGACATTATTGGTATCACAATCAAATGCTTGCAGTTATTATATACCCTTCATTTCAAGTCTACAGTTGAATCTATAAGGAACGAACTTATTCAACTTCCTAAGTAGGACTTGTCATGGGTGCCATATGCTGCTTTATGCAAAAAAGAACAATGGGATAATCATTATAAGTTTAGCACTCGATGGTTTCGCCCAAACCCGTTATGCTGCAAGCAGCATGAGCAGCACAAGTTTTGTCACAGTATCAAGGCAGGCAGTTCAGGGTTGCAAGATGTTTCTCTGGAGTCAGTTATTGAAGTGAATTTGCAGTGCCAAGTCTCATTTCCTGAGTACCACAAACAGAGGAGCTCAATGTTTGAAGGGAATCGTTCTCAACTGCAAGATCCACCCTATCTGAGTGTTGGACTCCTCTTGACACCCCATGACTCTTCGGAAGACCTCCTGCCTGCAGATAGGGCTTCTGCTGTTGTCATGATCGACGGTGAGAAGCAACATCGTCTTCACACAGATGTCACCTTGGAACAAGTGCAAGAGATCATGCTGCCAAAGGCAATAGGTTACTTCAGCCAAAACACTGAAGCGACAGCATACCAGATGCTTTGGAAGTCCAGATGTGGCACAGCATACATCCAGGTTGAGAAGGGAAGCATCTTCATGCCTAGAACCCGGAGAACATTCCCTGAAGATAGGAAAAGAAAGATATTTCGCCGAAGTGCCGAAGAGTTGGGGAATCTGTCACACGTGATCTCTCACTTTGTCGACTTGTGGGTTAAGCATGCTCCCGTCCAGTTGCAAGCCTCGATCATGGACTGGTTTCAGAAAGAAAAGGAAAAGGAAAAAGGAAAAGCAATTAGCGCCACAACCACAACCACTACGGCTGAAATCTAGACCATGTGATCGATCAGGGGAAGGGGAGGAATAGAAGTGGAAATGGAGAGTTCCAGGGAGGATTGCATGCCGGAGTAAAGGATTCATAACTGAGAAAGTGAGAACAGATTTGTCAAATCAAAGAAGAAATATTTTCAGAACTCGAAATTGGATTAAATGCTCCTGCTATAGGGTCAGCACTCGAGAGATGCAGAGCTGCAGCAGTGCAGTACCAGTGGCTTTGCATCTTAGTCAGCTTATGTTTACTTTGGTCTTTGTTACGAAGTGTGTTCTAGTAACTTCCAAATTAGGAATTTGTGTTAGTATTTAATATGTGTTGTGTATGATGACGATCCTTTCCATGGTTATTACATACATACCTACTACGTCAAAGTTTCCAACTGCATTTCTTGATTTTATTTTAATTGAACTGCAACTCATCTGTTAGTATATGGTGCGCTTTACATGGTGATTGCTCTATCTTTTTTCGTAGTTATGTTCCATTTTAGGCATTATAATTGATGGGAGACGAATTTCTCTCTACCCGTCACTATCAACGAGACAGCAAGAGTCGATTATGGAAATGACTACTTATTTTGCCTATTCAAATCTTCGAGCTATATCTACGGCGGCGGCGATGATGGCAGCAATGGCAGCAGCATAGGCAGGGCCGTCTGGATCTGCATTAGCGTCTGGAGCAGTCTTAGCGACAACCCCCAACCCCCCACGCCTCCCCCCACCCCCCCGACCCCGACGCCACCCCATCGTGGCACCGGACCCCTCACCTACGACAGGACCACACGAGGGTAGGATGGGCAGGATGGGCAACAGCCAGGAGGGCGAGGGGAGGCAGAGTCCCGCCCTCAAGACGCGGATGGGTTGAACTTCAATTCGAGAAATCCACGGCAACCTTCCTCTCGAAGACTCCAGCCTCCTCTCGCCCCCAACCACCTCCGTCTCGCTAGCCCCCCCCCCCCCTTCCTCCCCTCCGGTGACTCGCCAGCGGCGAGAAGGGCAGGGAGCTCCCCCCTCCCCCCCCCCCCCGCTCCAGTAGATCTACTATTTAGTTCCTTCTTTTACCTAGTTCTTTTGCCTTTGTGCTTGTAGCCGCTATGGCTTTGTCTCCGCCTCTGGTCTCCGCGTTCGTCGCCGGAGCTCTCGCCGCCGGGGTTCTCCTCGGTGTCTTCGCCGTCAACGTCGACGATCTACAGGTGAGTAGTAATAAAATAAATCTTCCCCTCTCCCACACAGATCTCGCCCGTCTCACCTGCTAGCCAGATTTCCACCTTGCCACCTCCGCCTCACCAGATCTGGCCTCCCCCGTTACACCTCCACCGCATCTCGCATCCACCCCCTTCAGTAATATGCAGCCGTTGTTCCAGTGGACTTGGGCTTCACACAAGCAACTTCGCAACCGATGCTGCCTCGACGACCTCGTCTTCCCCCGGGTTTCAACTTGGAGCCTCTTCAAGCTCCGGCGACGGCTACCACAACATCTTTCAGTCGACCGGTGTGTGCCTCCTCTTCGGCTTCGTTGGCCCATCTTCAACCATAGCTCTTGTGCACGGTCCTTCCATATGGCTGTAAGCGCCATGAGCGCCTTTACTGCCCACCGCCGGCGAGTTCGTCGCCGTTCATGTACTGGTTGTTGTTGCTGTTCTTATCCGGTCCAAGGACCTAGATGTAATTTGGTCTCCTTTGGAGGACCTTATTGTAATCTGGCTGCTTAATATAATATTTGCAGTTGTCAAAAAAAACGCGGATGGGTTTGGTTTTGTTCATAAAAAACTGTTTTTTTATGTATAAACTAGATATGTGGTACTAATATTTGTATTTGTATTGTACCTTTTTCTTTTGAAAGTTTATTAGAATACGTAATTTTTGTTCAAAATTAAAAAACAAAAAAATCTAACCACAGTTGAAAACGGAGGTTGGGCTACTGCCAACCTAGTCGGCCTACCGCCGATGCTGGAATCCCACCATCTTTTGTTTCGGCGGTTGGAAACAGCCGGTGTTGCAGCCAGCTGCCGTTTCAAATGGCGACATTTATTTTTGAGAATTTGTGAAAAAATATATAAAAAATCGTTTGAAAGTGAAATCAACTCGGGCCAGTCTGGACTCCGGACCCGGCCCACAACTTATGGCCTGATTCACATGCCGTCGTGCCCCGTCGTCATGGTAGATATGGCTAGCGGCGGCTCGGAGGAGGCGGATGAGCGGTCGGCCGGAGATGAGGGCCTCAGCGGCGGCGTGGCGCCCAGCCGCCTGGCCCAGAACCACCACGTGCAGGCACGGCCGAGGTACGTACGCTCGATTTACCCCATCTCACAACTACCGTTAGCGTCATCCCTGCGTGTGTGTGTTGCCACTCCAGAGCGATTCAAACCGGACGATGGATTTCGATTCGAATCATTCTGGGTTAACATGCCGGGGTTTTTGGAAGTAATTCAAGAGGTGTGGAACCAGCTAGTAAACACACAGGATGCTATCCTACGAATGCATGTCAAGCTCATCCGGACATCAAAAGCTCTCAAAATTTGGAAAAGGCAAAACCTAGGTAGTCTACCACTCCGCCTGGCTATTGCGAAGGAAGCGCTCCTTCTCCTGGACACCGCACAAGAACAATGACAGCTGACACCAGAGGAGCTTGAATTCCGACGCTACCTCAAGGCCAAAGCAGACGGGCTCACGGCTATCCAGAGAACCAGGGTACGACAACACTCCAGACTGACATGGATTAGAAAAGGAGATGCTTGCACCAAATTCTTCATGTTTCACGCAAACAACAGGAAGCAAAAATTGCACATCCCCATCCTCCATACAAACCTTAGACCTACTAATAACCACCAACAAAAGGAAGAAGCAGTATATGATCACTTCACTAGCCTACTTGGGGAAGTGCAACAGAGAACTCTGAGCCTAAACTGGACCAACCTGGGGTATCAAACACATGATCTGAGTGATCTAGAGGAGCCTTTTGAGGAGGGTGAGATTAAAAAGGTGATCAAGCAATTGCTAGCAGAGAAATCACCGGGACCAGACGGCTTCATCGGCTTATTCTATAAAAAAAATGTTGGCCCACTAAAGGTGCGGACCTAACTGAGGCACTCCAAGCCTTTCACTCCCTGAGAACAAGACGCCTGGATCTCATTAACGAAGACAATATTGTACTATTGCCAAAAGGAGGCGATGCCACTCACTTATCCGATTTTTGTCCAATCAGTCTCATCAACAGCCTCGCCAAAATCATAACCAAACTGCCAGCGGACAGACTGGCGCCAAAACTCGACAAGCTTGTCTCCGGAGCTCAGAATGCCTTCATCAAAAAAAGATGTATACATAACAATTTCGTCTATGTACAAGGTGTGATAAAAGCGCTGCACAAAGTGAAAAGGCCGGCATTGTTCATAAAACTGGATATCTCAAAAGTGTTCGACTCACTAAGCTGGGCCTTCCTCCTCGAGGTGATGGCGGCACTAGGTTTTGGCCAAAGATGGCGAGATTGGGTCGCCACACTCCTCGCCACCTCAACCTCCAGAGTGCTCCTCAATGGCATCGCGGGGAGAAAATTCCGACATGCGAGGGGGTGCGACAAGGCGACCCACTGTCGCCGATGTTGTTCATTTTGGCTATTGATCCACTCCACAGGATAATGGAACTCGCTGCGAATAAAAACATCATACAACCAATCCTTCCGAGGTCAGCTAAGCTTAGATGCTCTCTCTACGCGTACGATGCGGCAATTTTTGCAAACCCAGACCAACAAGAGTTGTCGCGCATTCACCAGTTGTTACAAACATTCAGAAACTGTTCAGGCATAAAGATAAACTTGAGCAAAACGGAAGTATTCCCCATTCGGTGCACCGAAGATTTAATTTCAGAGGCATTGATGGACTTCCCATGCAAGGTCATGGGGTTCCCTGGGAAATACCTAGGCCTACCGTTGCACACACGTAAGCTCAGGAGAATAGATGTTCAACCCTTAATCGATAAGATTGGCGCCAAGCTGCCTGGATGGAAGGGGAAAATGCTATCATCGGCAAGCTGAGAAACACTAGTGAAAAGTGTACTCACATCCCAACAGATTTACCACCTAACAGTCTTTCCAACTCAAAAGTGGCTAATCAAGCAAATAGATTGCCTAAGAAGAAGCTTCCTATGGAAGGGGGAGGAACCAGAAAAAGTGAGTGGAGGACACTGCCTAATTGATTGGTCAACAGTGTACACCCAAAGACCTCGGAGGGCTTGGGATCCTGGACTTGGAAAGATTGGCGAGGGTGCTTAGGCTAAGATGGTATTGATTGCAATGGAAAAACAATGACAGGCCATGGACGGTATTGGTTCCATGCCTCAACGATAATCAAGGTGGGGAAAGGAGACAAGACAAACTTTTGGTACTCGAGCTGGCTCGAGGGGCGGTCACCGAGAAACTTGGCCCCATCACTTTTCAGAAAATCCAGAAGAAAAAACTTCACAGTAGAAAGAGCACTACGAGACAACTTCTGGCTCGCGCAGATTTGCCCGCTAACAACTGAAGAGGAAATCAGGGAATATGTTGATCTTTGGGTGGAAATTCAGCCGATACAACGTGAACCTGATGTTGAGGACCAAATCACACGGAGATGGACACAAACAAGTAAATATACAACAAAGAGTGCCTACCTCATACGGTTTCGAGGAAGGACAAAGACACGCAACATAGGTCCAATTTGGAAGGCAAAAACCGAACCCAAGTGTCGCTTCTTCACATGGATATTACTACACAAGAAGATACTCACAGCTAGCAATTTGGCGAAAAGAGGCTGGCCACATGACCCCCAATGCAAGCTCTGTAATACCGAAGTAGAAACACCAACTCATCTTCGCAAGGATTGCTTGTTCACTAAGGCAGTTTGGTCCCAGCTAACAATCTGGTACAATTTGCAAAACCTCTCATCGTGTGAGTCCACCCTATCGGTTAATGGGTGGTGGAAGAAGTGCAGATTAATAGTTGACAAGCAATCGAGACCGGCATTCGACGGCCTCATCATTTATTTCTGGTGGAACATATGGAAGGAAAGAAACAGAAGGACCTTCAACCATGAGTCCAAATCAGTTGAAGAAGTAGCATAGCTTATCAGAGAGGACGCCCAACAATACAACATAGCAACGCACAAACCTATGTACACCCCGTCCGCCTCGTACTCGGCCATTGCGGCACCTCGCAGCCGCACAGCTGTTTCGTTTTGTTGTTCTCAGTTGCTCCCAACTGTTTGTAGTTGTAACCCCTTTTTCTTTTGACTTTTTACCACGTTTGTACATATTTTCCCTTCTAATAAAAATTCGGCAAAGCTTTTTCCGTCCTTTCAAAAAAAAGAGCAGCTTATGCTCGCCAGTTCGTCAGCAGGATTCATGACAGAGATACGATACATGTGTTAAAACCAACTGCACACACCATCAACCACTTATTGTGGCACGAAACTAGTTTAGCAGCCCAGATTACAATTCATCAGATATTCAAATGCCAGCTATCGATCTGATGACAAAGCGTAGCAATGAAGACTATTCCCCTCAAATTTTGATTATCCTAATCTCGTCGAGCAAATCGGAGTTCGGATGAGGGAGATATGACTTATACAAGATCGGAGCAAATCGGAGTGCACCGGTCTGACCGGTGCCCCCTGATTCCGAGCCAAATCAAGGAGTCCTGATAGATTAGGCTTGTAAAAGTATTTCCTTGCGGGGCAAGACCTCCCTACCCTATAAATATAAAAGGCCACGGCCGATTCAGGGATATCATCACAATCGAATCTATCAATTTCACTTTTATCTTTTTATCCTTCTTTCCCTTTACTTTTCCATCTACCATGTTGTTCTTCTCTCGTCTCGATGGCGTTTGAGGGCTTTCTAGGTGGCCTACCGACCCTAGAGCAACCCAAGGTGTGCTTGCCCCGACGGCGTCCCTCCCGGGCGAGCATTTGTTGGTCTACCGCCGGATTCTCCGGCGACCAGTCTGATCGGTCACCCGCACCAGTCTGACCGGTGCCTGCGGGAAGGTGCTGCAAGGAGCTCCTCCGTGCGCTGTTGGCTCTGAAAGGCGTCAGCAAATTGGCGACTCCGCTAGGGAACGAGAATCTGGCTATCATGGCCGATCTATCAAGCTCCAGCAATTTGATGGCACTTGAAGGATTACCTGAAGATCTACGCAAGGACATCATTAAGAGCATATGTGATCACTGTTATCAAATAACAAAACAAGGTGTCATCATGATGGAGATTGATTCCATCAACGAGTTGAGGATGTACAATCTACCATAGCATAGTAAGTCCACATCTGATCTTATAAGTGGTTTGCTTACATTTGTGGATGAGTTACTTAATAGAAAAAATAGTGTAGATCTGATTCCTATTAACCAAGAGTCGGTATCTGAAAAGCCGGCTATTGATATGCCTAAACCTTGTAAAAATTTGCCAAATTCTGATGTTGTTGGTCGAAAAAACAAGTCGATCGTCTCTAGCCGAAATTGTTGACCCAGAATCCCCTAGCAAGAGCATAGAAGCTACCTCTTGTACTCCGACGCTCGGGGGGCAACAAAACAAAGGCAATGATGCCGGCTACACTGTGACCGATCTGACCGGTTCCCAAACTGGTCTAACCACCTCATCTAGGGTTTCTCAAAATAAATCAAAACCAAAGATGGTTAAGCCTAAAAAACCCGAGATTGGTGTTTGGAAAACTATTGAATCCAAAGGCCGAAAGCATCAACGAGAAAAGCCGAAGTCTAATGAGATACTTCCGGCTAAGTCTCAAAGACAAAAGATTGTCAATGGTGCTAGTCGGTCTAAAAATTTCAAACATTCAAAATCTTCTCCTCGAGATAAGTTCCATAACTGGAATGGGCAACAGAGTAATTTTTCTACATCAATGTCGTTTCCTCCATATGGATCATCTATGCCTATGCCATGGGAAGCTTACTTTAATATGTATTATTTTTGTCCTCAATGGTATTATAATTCATATATGTCATCTGCTCCTAGTTACTTCCATTCTAATTGTATTACTTATAGAGAGCCGATAATTGATGAGCCATCACCTATGCGTAATGACCGTTTTGATCATAAGAATCGGTCAACACTGAAAAATAAGCGCAAGGTAATCAAATAAGTCTATCGTGTCAAAAAGGACATCATACAGTAGTTGTTCTAAGATTTAATAATGAACACTACCACATACACACTAACAAATAAAGTTGTGTGCATGCATTCATGCCCCCGTTCGACTTTCATTCATCAATACTTGGGGTAGCTAGTCTTGCCCAAGCAACAACCACAAGCACATATACTTGGTCATACAGCTTGTCTACCAGGCGAAAGTAAGCAACCCTCCATTGTTTCTTGTACATCAAGGTGATAAACACCACCCAGAGACCTGCCACAATTCCTACTGCAAACCCAAAGTAAAAATGGTGCCATTTCTTAGCTGTTCTGAGATCGCCTTGCTGTTTGGATGCATCAGTACTACTTGAGCAAGTCTTTCCAAGAGGTGGCCCACAAAGACCATTATTTCCACTATACATTTTGGGATCTTGCGAGTAGAGCGTGTCAAGCTGTGACCCTGATGGTATTCTTCCCGACAGGTTGTTATATGACAAGTCCAACACGCTTAAGGATGTTAAATTTGACATGCTTTGTGGGATTGCACCGGATAACTCATTCCGTGAAAGATCAAGTGATTCCAATGATCGTAAGGACCCGATCATGTCTGGAATTTTTCCACTCAAGTAATTCCGTGACAAGTTCAAATTTATCAATGCATCGAGGGAAGCTAATTCTTCTGGAATTATGCCAGTTAAGAAATTTTGGGATAAGTCTAAGCTCACCATGTCTTTGATAGCTTTACGGTAGTAAAGTTCCTGATGCTTGAGGACCACAGACAAATTATAGCCATCTGCATATACTAAAGTGTATTTACCTTGAGAGTAGTCATCGTCATTTGTACTGTCCTGTCATTCTCTTTAAATCTGACAAATTCAAAGGTACAGCACCTGATAATCTATTGCCTGCCAAATTCAAGTGATAAAGGTTTTTCAGTTTGGTGACGCTGCAAGGAATATCCCCAGAGAACATGTTGTTGCTTAGCCGTAGAAATTGTAATCCTGTCAAGTCCCCAATCCACGAAGGCAATCGTCCAGAGTACTTATTTTTTGATAGATCTAGGAAAGCGATGAGTGGCAAGCTTTGTATAGTAGACGGGAATTTACCAGAGAGCCTATTGTTACTTAAAAGTAGAGACGTTATGTTTGTTGTCCCAACACATTGAGGAAATTCTCCCTCAAAAAGGTTGTTGGCTAAATGTAAGACTTCCAACTTTCCCAGCTCACAGATAGATCCTGGAATATGTCCATTAATGTAATTGGAAGGTAGAATTAGATACTCTAAATTTAGAGCTCCAATGACTGCTGGCAAAGGCCCCGAGAGAGAATTATTTGACAAGTCCAAATGAGTGAGGTTTCTTGGAAATGATATTGTTCCTGTCAGTTGGTTTGAACCTAGGTAGAGTCGCTCGACTGACATTATTTGCATATTTGTTGGCAGTACTCCCCTGACTTCATTATTGGAGATGTTCAAGCCTATGGTGTTTAAAAAGGTATTGCAGAACCAGTACGGAAGGCTACCAACTATACCTGTATGTGAAATATCAAGCTCAAGTATATCTACTTGGCTTTTAAGCCACTCAGGAAACAGAGGACCCATGTTGCATGACTGAAAATATGCTTCTTTTAGTCTGAATGGAGGTAGCCAATTTGATCCCAACACGATATCCAACTTATTTCCAGATAGGCATACGTACTCCAAGCTTTGTAGACCACCCAAATGTTCTTCTGTGATCAGGCCATCCAAGTCGTTGTTGCACAGATTCAGTTTAGTCAGATTGGTGAGCATACCAATTTCAGATGGCACATGTCCAGACAGTTGGTTAGAAGAGAGGTCGAGAATCCTCAAACTTCTAAAATGCCCTACAAATCCAGGCAACGGTCCAGTAATGTTGTTGGAAGAGAGATCAAGAACTACTAAGTTGGTGAAGTGCTCGATCCGCTTTGGTAGGAACCCAGCCAATTCATTCCCCCCAAATACAGCTCTTGCAATCTGTTTGACGAACATCGAGGTAACATGCCAATTAGCTTGGATATATTTCCAAATGGGTAAGAGAAGCTGGTGAGGTACAGGATCCTCAAATTGCATAGTTTTCTCAAGTTGTTTAGGTCCATGCCATGATTTACTGACAAATCTAGGATTTGGAGGGACGGTAGATCTCCAACTGTATCCGGCAATGGGCCATACAAGTTGGTAGCAGCAAGGTTAAGGTACTTGAGGCTCGTCACGTTCCAAAACCAACAAGACACAAGTGGTTGGCCAAAGTTGTTCCAAACAAGAACAAGCTCCTCGAGATTTGTCAAGTTAAGGCGAGGGAGCGACGATTGGCTTCCGCTTGTTAGCTTGCAATCAAAAAGATTGAGGACCTTCAGAGAAGGTATCATGTTCACCACGTGGTGCCAGTCAACTATTTTGCTGAGGTTCACTGACTCCATGTTGAGGTGCTGCAGCATAGGGAGATGTGTGAGCCACGAAAGATCAGTGGAGTAGAGCATTGTGACTTGGGAGTTTGAGAGATCGAGATAGTGCAGCCGCGAGAGATTGCCAAGCTGTGGAGGCACTCTACCAGAGAACGGTATGCCAGAGAGATTGAGGTATCTGAGGTTATTGAAAGAGCCCAAGAATGCCGGTATACGGCCGGTCCGGCCTTGGAGGTGGTTCATGCTAAGATCGAGGTATTCTAATTGATCCAAAGACAGCAAAGAACGGCTTATCTTGCCGACGAGACCACCGTCGTCACTCCGCTGCCCGTAGTCGTCGTAGCTGATGTGCGAATCTTGGAGGTAAAGCTTCAAGACGCGGCCGGTGCGGTTGCTGCACCGGACGCCTCTCCACCGGCAGCAGTCCTGCTCGTCTTCTCCTCCTCCCCGCCACGAGGCGAGGATGCCCCGGGGGTCGCCGGTGATGCCTTGCTTGAACGACAGAAGCGCTTCCCTCTCGTGCGGCCGGCAGCCGCTGTCCCCACCTGCGTGGTGGGCGCCAGTACTGAAGCTGCAATCTGTGGCTGCTAAGACGAGGAGGACCAGTAAGTAGGCGGAGGCGAGTGGGCATGCTGCTTGGAGAGTCATATGTTAACTCCGGCCAGTAGTGGTGTGCAAGTAGCTGCCGCCGCCCGCCGGTGAGGTGTGTGTGGTTGCCTTGCCTATCTATTCAATTCAGAGATGGAGGTTTAGTTGATGCCGTGCCGTGCAGGGCGCTCCGGAGGCCGCTGCTCCGGTCTCTTTTACGGTGGACCATACCACCATATACCACTGTTGGAAAAGGACCAATATGAAAGGATCTGACGGCTGAGATTAATGGTATACCACCACAACTTGCACCTGTGGTATAGGGTGGTATACATAGGTGGTATAGGGGTATTATTAAAAGTTTTATCTCAGTGGCATAAACGAAATATATGATTTTTTCATTTCCCTCTACTGATATGGCCAAATTTTTTTAAAAAAAATTCAAACGGAAATTCATTTCAAATTTCAAAAATGAAAATTTTCAATTTTTTCATTTCAAATTTCAAAAACAAAAATTTTCAAATTTCTTCATTTTAAATTTTTCAAAATTCAAAAACAAAAATTTTCAATTCAAATTTCAAAAACAAAAAAATTCAAATTTTTCATTTCAAATTTTCCTTGTAGCATTAACGATTTTTTTTGTCGGCCCGAGGTTGCCAAATTTGTTAAAAGATTGCAAAATTTACATATTTACCCTTACCAAAAATAGCCATATACTGCATATCACTCCTTGGTGGTATGGTCCACCGTAAAAGAGCCCGCTGCTCCAGCAATCTACTAGTCAGTGTTGCACGATTTTTATGCCGTGTTTGAAACGGTAGAAATTGACAGAAGATCAATGTGAACTGCTGATCCAAATAGAGTACATTAACTTATCAGTAGATTGGTTCAACAATTTATAAAATATTCAATCTAATACAATAACTTAACAATCGGGCATGGATTCTTCCAACAACTTGTAAATCTAATGCTGTGTTAGGCATGTATTTCCGTCAGAACGTCGCAATTGCAATGTCTTTGGTCAAAATTATAGCTTTCAATATTCAAACAATTAATAATGTTATGTCTACGTAGTAGTTATTTTTATACAACAATTTAAGTTTGATTAATACTCCTTCCGTATGGAAATATTTGTCGCCGTTGACTTTTTCTACAACTTTGACCATTCGTAATATTAAAAAAATTTATTGCAAATATGTAAAAGCATAAGTTGAGCTTAAAATACCTAAAATAGAAAAGCATCTAACAAACAAAATAAATCCTACTTGTATAATTTTTTGAATAAGACGAATGGTCAAAGTTGTAAAAAAAAAGTCAATGGCAATAATATTTCGATACGGAGGGAGTAATATCTAATTCCATGTTCAAAACTGATAAGTTCACCATCACAGTTTCTGAAATGTTTGATTATGTTAATTATTCAGCTAAAAAACTAATATACTCCCTCCATACCCATAAAACAAGTCGTTTCAGACAAGATTTCAGTCAAACATTGAGAATATAAATCATGAATAACTTTTAAGTTGTTGAGTTTGAAAATGTGAAAACTACATGAATAGATTTGTCTTGCAAAGTATTTTCATAAAAGTATACAGTTCTCAATAAATTTTTTATAAAAAATAAGTAGTCAAAGTTATGCTTTGGAGACTGTGTCGCTGTCCTAAACGACTTATTTTATGAGTATGGAGGGAGTATTAATACATACTAACATTTTTTAGAATTTTGGTATAATAATTTGAAAGCCTAATGTACTTATTTAGAAAGAGAACATGAGTTAAAAGAATAGAGAAAATCATGCTTGTATACAAATATCGAATACATGAGCAGAAGTGCAAAACAAGTTCCCATGATCTGTAATTGTACTTTAGTCTTTCGATAATACCAATGGTGTAATTCTAAAATATCATTCTTTTTCACTAATGAAAAAAGTTCTGTGCATAGTTGAGATGCAACCCTGGTCACGATCGACAATATTTATTGGCAAAAAGGGAGGTAGAATTTTTTTTTTCTCACCAATTCACTCGTCAGTTCGTCATTCCATGCGAATTGCAATGGCAAAGTGCCAACATGGGATCTGTAAGTGAGATCGTCTCCTCTCAGCAATTGAAAAAGGATAATAAAGCTATTGAGAACAAATGTACTCGCTCCGGCTCAGTATTACAAATGTTCAACTTCAACTAGATCACACGGCATCAACCAAATAGGGTGACATAGCAAAAGGACATTCACAAAAATTAGTGACAGGCGTCTCAACTCAGAACGTTCTACTAGACAAGCATGCAATTAATGTTTCTGCAACTTACTCCCTCCAGTTTGGTAAATGAAGTCGTTTTTTATAAGGTTTGAGTAAAATATTGGGAATATAAATCATGAATAACTTTTAAGTCGTTGAGTTTGGAAATGTGAAAACTACATGAATAGATTTGTCTTGCAAAATATTTTCATAAAAGTATACATATGTTAGTTTTTAATAAATATTTTTATAAAAATTATAAGTCAAAGTTGTACTTTGGTGACCGTGTTGCTGTTTTAAAACACTTCATTTACCAAACCGGAGGGACTATGAATACTCAGAACAATGTGCTTCATCTTGAAGTAATTTCCAAGCCACAGAGTACGTAGTAGTTACCTAAACTTTTATTTTTTGCTTAATGTAGCTCTAATTTTTCTGGATAAAAATAGATGTCCATGCTCTTTTTGATGCGTGTTCATATGCTTACTGATGAAGGTATTTTTGGTTCGCTTTTCAGAAATAGTACCTGCTGAATAAATCCGCCCTGCACTTTTTTTCCTGAAAGGAATGGCAAGAGAACTGCCTTGCCGTAATTTTTATTAGACGAAAGCAAGAATAGGAGAGAAAACAACACCACTCCACATTATTCAGCCAGGGGGGCACCACTGACGCTAAGTATAAAAAAGGAAAAGGAGCAACAAAATGGTAAGCTGTCCTCCTCAATCTCATGGAAGCTTGATAGAGTTGGACATCTTCTTTTTTTTTTTTAATAAATAGATTTGGACATCTTCATTGATCAGGTAAGCCAGGTGCAGAGTTGTTTGGACTTTTGTTGAAATATAATACTCACCGATTATCTTTCATCCAGATTTTCCACCATCACTTACATCCATGTGAATAAGATGTTCAGAGTTGTATTCTGATTTGTTTTGTTCTTGGACCAGTGTCATTGTCATCCAACCACCCTCCACTTGAGTTTCCACGAAACTTTTGACCAATTGATGCCTGCTGGGAAGTTATATAAAGACACGTACTGAGGTCCAGTTACATAAGTCATAATATAAAACACCTTCAGGAGTCTTAGAGTAAAATAAACCCTTCTTTAGCCAACAAATGCTTCCCTGTGGAGACCAATTTCTCCCTACCCCTCACTATCAGCGAGCGAGACACTGAGACAGCGAGACTTGAAATGACCACTTCTTTCTCCTACCAAAATCTTGGGCACCAAAATTTTCTTACCTTGCACCTCCAAGCTATCTTAGCCCTATACTCAGGATATTCAGTACCTCCATGCAATTCCATCATCAAGTAAATTCTTAAAGACGGTATGCCAATTCTTTGCTTGTGATTCAAAGTTCTTTCGTGCTTGAAAATCAATTTGGTCGTTAGAGATTTCTCTAAACTAATTATGCATCGATTTGTAATCTATTCCTGTAAATATATAGTTTCTTAATTATTCATACTGGTCCATGACTCCATGTGACATTTCCTGAGCAGGAAGGCAGCTAGTCTGCTACAAGCCTACAAATGCTTGAATCCTAATGGCAAAGATGGTCAGTTCTGTGGTTGTCCAAGAGACAGCTAGCAAAATCATATCCGGTCTCGTTCGCAAGTGCGAGGGGAAAGAGAAATCAAATCCAAAAGAAGACATGGAGAGGCTGGAGATGGCACACATCAAGCTGGAGGCTGCTCTTGAGATATCTAACAAGTGGCTCATCACTGATGCACCATTGTTACGTTGGCGCAAGAAGCTGAAGCTTACTGCTCAAGACTGTGATGAAGCCTTACAGAAATGCAGGCAGAGAATACTAGAAGAACAAATTGAAGAGGTGAGGAATTCAACCTTTCCTAAACGGCTGGCACATGCTACCACGTCATTTATTTTCTCTGCCTTCAGCAGCAACAAGAATGAGTTGAGCAGATCCATTGTCCGAAGGTTTGAGTGGTTTGCAGATGGAGCTAGTGAGTTCCTACGATTTGTGGAGCTTGGTGGCACACCAAGGGGTCAGATGCATTCCAACTCCATGATAAAGCACCTTTTTGCTGGCAGTGAACTACATCATACAATAGTTGGGGAAAACAAGCACCCTTTGTTTCTACTGTCAGTTTTGCCCTGCCGTAATGCAGAGCATGGGATAGAGGCTAGCCTGATGTTCATCCGGAAAGACCGTAATGCACCGGAGAATGACTTTTTCCTTACTGTAATGCTACAGATTTCAGAAAGTACAGACATTATTGGTATCACAATCAAATGCTTGCAGTTGTTATATACCCTTCATTTCAAGTCTACAGTTGAATCTATAAGGAACGAACTTATTCAACTTCCTACGCAGGACTTGTCATGGGTGCCATATGCCGCTTTATGCAAAAAAGAACAATGGGATAGTCTTTATAACTTTAGCACTCGATGGTTTCGCCCAAACCCGTTATGCTGCAAGCAGCATGAGCAGCACAGGTTTTGTCATAGTATCAAGGCAGGCAGTTCAGGGTTGCAAGATGTTTCTCTGGAGTCAGTTATTGAAGTGAATTTGCAGTGCCAGGTCTCATTTCCCGAGTACAACAAACAGAGGAGCTCAATGTTTGAAGGGAACTGTTCTCAACTGGAAGATCCACCCTATCTGAAAGTTGGACTCCTCTTCACACCCCATGACTCTTCGGAAGATGACCTCCTGCCTGCAGATGCGACTTCCGCTGTTGTCATGATCGACGGCGAGAAGCAACATCGTCTTCACACAGATGTGACCTTGGAACAAGTGGAAGAGATCATGCTGCCAAAAGCGATAGATCATTTCAGCCAAAACACCGAAGCGACAGCGTACCAGATGCTCTGGAAGTCCAGGTCCGGCACAGCGTACATTCAGGTTGAGAAGGCAAGCATCTTCATGCCTAGAACACATAGAACAATCCCTGGAGGTAGGAAAAGGAAGCAATTTCGCCGAAGTAGTGACCAAGAGTTGGGGGATCTGTCGCTCGTGATCTCTCACTTTGTTGTCTTGTGGGGTAAGCATGCTCCCACCCAGCTGCAAGCCTCGATCATGGACTGGTTTCGGAAGGAAAAGGAAAAGCAGTTATTAGCGACACAACCACTATCGCTGCTGGAATCTAGACCGTGCACCATTGATCCATCCGGGGAACAGGCAGAAGTGAAAAGGGAAATGGAGTTAGGATTCTTAACTGAGAAATAACAGATATGTTAGAACATCAAGGTTCAAATATTTCCAGAGGTATTATCAAAAAAAAATATTTCCAGAGGTCGAATTTGGGTTAAATGCTCCTGGTACAGGGTCTCAGGACCAATGAGTCTGTATCTTAGTCAACTTGTGTTTATTTTGGCATTTGTTACACTTTTTTTTTCTAAATTAGGAACCTATGTTATTGTAGTATCATCCAAAAAATGAAGAAACTGTGTTCTGAATGGTGGTTGCATTCCTTTGGTTGCATACTGTTTGTATATCCAACTGCATGCGTCTCTTTTTTTGAGTTGCACTGTAACCTATTTGTAAGTGTAAAGGTTCACGTTTAACCATTACAGTTGCTGCAAAACAGTATGCCTGTTTTTTGATCAAGTTGCTGTCTTTTTACTGGAACTAACCGGCCGACGCCTCGGCACAGCTTTGTGCCTCCGGCACGATGTCAGACGCGCCCAGCTGGTGTCGATCGCTCACTTGGGTGGCCGTGGCGGAATTGCCACCACAGTCACTTGTCGGGCGGGGTGAGTTTCTCTGGAAGTTTTTTATATTTTTTTATTTTTTAAAAATAACTAGCGGAATGACAAATTTTCAAAAGTATACCACCGCCGTTGTTTGCAAAGGCAGTTAGCTCCAGCCGCCGTTGCCAACAGCGGTAGGAGCAAGAAACCGTCGTCGCAAACGGCGGGCTGATCCACCTTTTGCAAAGGCAGTTAGCTCCAGCCGCCGTTGCCAACAGCGGTAGGAGCAAGAAACCGTCGTCGCAAACGGCGGGCTGATCCACCCACCTGTGGTAGGTGACTTGTGGCTCCTACCGCCATTGGCAATAGAGGTAGGAGTCTGTAGGTGGGCCCGGCCAATGGCGGCTGGAACCTACCACCATGCCAAACAGCGGTGGTGGGGGCGCGCCTATAAAATGGAGGTTTCCGCCCTACCGCCGTCGTGCCCCCTCTCTCCTCTCTTTCATAGCACTTGTTGCATTGCTCTAGTGCATTTGTGCTTCGAATCAGGTATTATTCTACACTATTTACTTTCTGTTACTTTATAAATTCTAGAAAATAATTTAAAAATTCTAGAACCTGGGGCCGCTGGAGAACACGAATCAGAAACCAGAGGTGCTTGGAGCTACGCAGTTAGGAGGGGCACCACTTGTCGGGACCCAGCTGACACAGAGCAGCAGGCCGTGGCGGCGGACGGATCAGGGGGCTTGGTGGAGGGGGTTGCTGCAGGAGGAGTCGTTCGGAGCGGAGGCGGTGCCGTCCGGATCGGGAGCAACCTTAGTGACACCACCTCCGATTCGGACGTCGCACAATGCCGCCAAGCACAACATGACCCCCTCACGTACCCCAGCCTCCACACAAGGGAAGCACAACAGGCAGCCAGGAAGGTGGCTAGGGGACAGCCGCGACCATCGAAACCCGAACTTTTTTAGTTATGTTTGTTGAAAACTATTTTATTGGTATATAAACTACTTCTGTTCTATCTATTTGTATTCATATTATCTTTTTTGACTAGAGTTTAATCTATTTTAAATTGAAAAAACGGCAGATGCATTAAAAATAAAAAAACCTAAAAAAGCTTTAGACCTCATTTGAAACGGTGGTTGTTCTAGCTGACGCTCTAAATGGTAGTTGGAACCTCCTCAGCTGTCATTGCCAATGGCGGTTGGGGCTAGCCAACCGCCGCCCAGGCGCTCAGCCGTCGAGCTTGGGCTCCAACCACCGTTTGACCGGAAAGGGCGGCTGGTTCCTACTGCCATTTGAAACGGCGTGGTGTACTTTTGAAATTTTGTGATTCCGACATTTATTTTTGAAAAATGGTGAAAAGTATATAAAAGAAATTGTTTCTCCGAGGGCCGAATTGAGACTCCGTCTGAGCCCACAAAGCTGCAGGAATGTTTTTTTTTCAGGGCCCAACATCATCGCTCGCATCGGTTTTCCTTCCCAATAGCGTGGTTGTGGGCCACAGAGGCAGTCTGAGGCCCAAACAAGCGTCGGCAGGCCGCCGGCCGCCGCAGCAGAGGCAAGAAGAGGCGGCGGCGATGATGGGGTGCGGAAGCGGAGGCGGCGCCGTGGAGGAGGACGAGGATGACGAGCGGCGTCCGCCACCACTGCCGCGCTCACTGCTCAGGGATTAGAGGTAAGCTCGATTTACCCCCCTGCCCCTGTCCCGCGTCGAGTGCGTCAGTCATTCGACGGAGCTGGGCTATCATACGACTTAACGATGAATCACTGTGTTGTCATCCATCTTCCAGCGTATACATTACAGATACTGCAGTGGTCCCTTTAATTTCTTTCCACCCAGCTAGCCGTCCTCTGTACTTATGGTTGATCTCTGATGCATCTAATGCAGTCCTTTGATTGACTAACGATAGCCAATTAAGTGGCTAAAAAAAACGATAGCCATTTAAGCAATGAGGGGCAGGCAGGACACATGGAAAAAGAAGATGTAAGGAGAAATGTTGGTGCGTTTGGTTCAGAGACAAAATGAGATGGGATGATCCCATCCCCATTTTCAGACGTCAGCCAGAGGCTAGAATGCCAGGTATTTGCTTCATCCGCTACAAAGTTTACCAGAGACAAGAGGGGCTGTTTCGAGATGTCGACTTTTGGTAGTCGCCTGCCGTCTGTACAGTGCTGAATTAAGAGGTGAAAGATGTTCAAGTTGACATGTTTAACGTCGTACTCCAATTGTGCACAGTTAGCATAGGTAGCAGCCTCCATGAACCGGTACAAGATTGAAGTCGGATGTCCCTTCTTGATTGAGCCAACATTTTCCTCATGTACAGGCCAAATCCTCCAGACACTTTGTTGTCTTTTTTCTTTCACTTTGCTGTCAGACCTCTGTTTCTTTCTGCTTCCTGTAAGTCATGGACGACTCTATCCTCTTCCTAAGCTCATCGTACCTTGCAGTTTCAAAGGAAGATACTTTCATAGATAGGATATCTCTGACCACCACTTCTCTGGGATTCTATCAAAGCTACCTTAGATCCTTACAGCCGCTAAGCTAAGTCCATATATCCATATAGTCTCTCATGTTTACTGAGGTACTTTAGCAGGGAAGGGATTCTCTACATGCTTGAGTCCTAATAATAATGGCAGAGATGGTCAGTTCTGCTGTTGTCCATGAAGCAGTTAGCCAAATCTTGTCTAATGCCATTAATAGGTGTAATAAGGAGAAAGAGAAATCAAAGGCCAAAGAAAACTTGGAGAGGCTAGAGATGGCACACATTAAGTTGGAGGCTGCTCTCGAGACATCTGAAAAGTGGCAGATCATCGATGCACCCTTGTTGTGTTGGCGTAAAAAACTGAAGCGTGCTGCACAAGAGTGTGATGATGCGCTTCTCAAATGCAAGCAAAGAATCATAGAAGAAGAACAGGTAGAACAAGAGGTGAGGAATTCTACTTTTCCTAAAAGGATGGCACATGCTACCAAGTCATTTATCTCCTCTGCCTTTGGCCATGATAACCAGTTAAGTAGATCCGTTGTTCAAAAGTTTGAGTGGTATGCAGATGGTGCTAGTGACTTCTTGAGGTTCATAGAACTTGGGTGCACACCACACTGTCACATACCCTTCAACCCTTTCATCAAAAACCTTTTTGCAGGAAAGAAGCTGCAACACAAAATCAATCAGGGAAATGGGAGCACTTTTTTTGTATTGTGGTTACCCTTCAGTACTGCAGAGCATGGAATAGAAGTTGCCCTATTTTTCATTCAGAAAGATGTTAATGCACCAGAGAATAACTTTTACTTTAGTGTCACGCTGCAACTTTCAGAGAGTACGGACATAGTTGGGATTCTGATTAAGTGCTTGCATTTATTTACACCTCTTTTCAAGTCTAAAGTTGAAACAATTAGGAATAAATTTATGGAACTTCCTACACAAGACTTCTCATGGGTGCCGTTTGTTCATTCAGTCCAAAAAGAACATTGAGAAAGTCTTCACGGTTGTCTCTCTCAATGGTATCGTCCAAACCCATCATGCTGCAAGAAGATTGACCAGCATGAAGTTTGTCATAGCAGCAATACAGACACATCAGACACTTCCCTAGAACCAGTTATCCAAATGCATTTGCAGTGCCAAGTCTCACCAGATGAAGGTGAAATTAGCCTGCAAGATCCTCAATATCTGATAGCTGGACTTCTCTTTATGCCCCGTGGCTCTTCAGAGGACTTACTGCCTGCAGATAAAAGTTCTGCTATAGTTGTGAATCACAGCTATAAGCAACATTGCGTGCATACAGACATTACCTTGGCACAGCTGGAAGAGATCACGCTTGCAAAGGCTGTAGAATACTTCCACCAAAACACAGATGCATTAGTCTACCAGATACTTTGGAAGTCTAAACAGGGCACTGCATACATCCTGGTTGTGAAGGCAAGCACGAAGATGCAAAGCAAAAGGCGAACGATTAAGGGAGGAAAGATCGTTCAACGGCAGGATCCGAAGCTGCAGAACCAGCCATATGTGATTCCTCACTTCCTCAACTTATGGGTTGCACATGCACCCATCCGGCTGCAGAGCTCTATCATGAACTGGATTCAGAAAGATGACAAAAAACAGTTAGCATTTTCACCACTACGCTTGACATTCTAGATCATTTAACATGATCGATATTTTTTCTCCGACGCGGAGGATTATCGATCCATGTTAAATGATTATGGAGACAAGCTTTAAAGAAAAACAGAATTTCCTGGGGATTAAATGTTGGAGTTCTGCATGAGTGCATGACAGGACATGTCTGTAAAAACAGCAGAGTAAACATATTCTCAGAGCTAGAATATTGGATAAAATCTGCAGAATGAAGGCTATTGAGTCACATATGGAAACAGTTTTTTCTCTGTCGGTCTTAGCTAGAAAATATGTTCTACTATAGGAATCTATGTAAATTAAGTGCTGTGTGCTGCTTTTTTTTTTGTTCGAAAGATCCTTTTCATATGGTTCTATCTGCATCTTACCAGTTTGCTCATCATATTCTGGGAGTTACATGACTTGCTAGTTACTACATCAACACATTTGTAAGCATAGATTAAATTTAATTTGTACCTTAACATTGATCATGTTGCTATGTACCACGAGCAAATAAAGTTGAAGGAAGATTATCAAAAATCTTGTCCTACTCTGTTTCTTACTGGAGATGGTGTTTCATTGGGCATAATAGGCCTGCCTATTATATTTGAAAAGCACGTTTTATGCAGAATAATTGCAGCATCAGAGTGCCTCCCATACTGCAGCCATTTTCCAGGGGTCAAAACCATGCACGTCAAACTTTTTTCTTCAAAGTGACTAGTAACACATCCAAAATTTATATGTTCATCTGGGGGATACAATAGCTTTTCTGAGTTCCCTTGTACACTGCAGCACTGATTAAATATGTATGATTTTTTTTGTTCTCCATTTGATTTGTCACGCAAAGCACAGATCGCTGCATAACTGCAGTATCTCGTATTGCAATTTAGTTAAAATCATAATACTGTGCGTGGTGATCTTTGCAAAATCATATTGCTCATATTGGGTTCCTCAAATTTGATCCTGCTCCACACGTCATTATCGTAGTGCTCCTATTGATGACTTTTATGATTCTTTTACCTCTTAAAGTCTTGTACTTCACTATCTTCTTCCTTACGTTATAATCTTACCATGCAGTACGATCTGCTCTACAAAGTACACAGATGAAGGATAGATGTTCACTGCTTCATCCAATCGGATCAATAAGCCAAAGGTTGCTGGCAGAATTCCTTCTGCACTAAAAGTAAAATCCATCAGGTTAAAGTTTCTGTACTCTTAAACAAAGACTTCTCATATATTGCTATTGCATTGCTTCATATATAGCCTCTCATTACACTGTTGTTATGTAAAGGCAGGGTGCTACAAATTCTTGAATCCTAATGGCGGGGACAGTCAGTTCTGCAGCAGTCTATAGGAGATAATCAGCCAAATCATGTCTGTTCTCTTTTGCCAAGCTTCTCGTGGTGTACCAGTTAGAGTGTTGAACTCTGCGAGTCACTGAAACTCTCATCCCAACCTGGCTTAGAAACATGGCACCTTCTTAGAACAAAGTCCAGGGGAGTCTCCTGGCCTGGTCGAGTGTTTTTTAATATATGCTTTCTTTTTCTCGAGTAGTGCAGGAGAGCTGCTGCCTTTAATTTGGTTTAAAGAAAGATACAAAAAGCTGAAAGCACAATCTCAAGAATGCGATGATACACTGAACATAACAGACAAAAAAAAAGAATCCTGGAAGAACTAATGGAAAATGAGCAGATCCATTGTTCAAAGATTGGCAATAGGTGCTAGTTTCTCAGATTTAGCAAGCTTGGTGGGACCACCTCGGTTCCCTTACAAACACCTAATTCAAAGGCCCGCATCATAAATTCAGTTCACGATGTGTTCCTACAAGCGAATCTTACAAAGAGACACGGTGTTACAAAGATGAGTTGCCACATAAAACTATAAAAGTAGAAAACATGTCACAAACGGTGTGCTTTAGACCGCAGACTGGTGATCTATCAGTGTCTTCGTCATTGAGCTTCCATCATATATGGAGGAAGGAGTAGTCCCTTTCCCTGTGGCAATCCGTCACTGTACTTTGATGTATCAAATGCAGTCCTTTTGACTAACAAAAATTAAGATGTAAGGAAAAATATCAGTGAGTCGACATCAGCCAGGCTAGAACGCCGTGGAATTCTTTTTCCAGAGACTCAGATATTTTTGCTTCATCTAATATAAAAAGTTGCGTCATATTTTAAGTTGCCTAGCTCATCGGGCAAAGGACAAGATCTTTCAGAGTTCCCTTCCCTGTACAACTGCTGAATAAGACGTTTAAGTTGACATATTCCACTTGTACCCTTGTTATAGCAGCCGCCATTTGATTATTCTTCACAGCTTAAATGCACCCCCTTCAACTTGCCAGTTGCCATCACTTAGTACATGTTCGGCAACTATATCCAAGCACGTAAAAATGCGGAGACTCTCACTGCTGATTGAAGTAAGATGTCCCTTCTTGAATCAACATTTTCCTCTTGTAGAGACCAAAACCCTTACATCCCTCAGACCCTCTGTTAGTCAATTGTCAGCCTCTTTTTGCTTCCTATAAATCTTGGACCACAGTATCCTCTTCTGAAGTTCATATCTTACCTTGCAGATCAAAGGTCCACCTTCATACACAGGATAGTGTGGCCACCACTTCCTTGCGATTCTATAAGAGGTAAATTCTTGCAACTAGTATTTAAGATTCTATCAACGTAGATTCTTCCTCTTCTGAAGTTCATATCTTACCTTGCTGATCAAAGGTCCACCTTCATACACAGGATAGTGTCACCACCACTTCCTTGAGATTCTATATGAGGTAAATTCTTGAAACCAGTATATTAAGATTCTATCAACATAGATTCTTACAACCAGTATATAAATCTTTTCTTGTGATTCAAAGTCAATATATTTAGTCTCAAGTATACTGACATAATTTTTCCTGAGCAGGAAACGGATGCGCTTGAATCCTAATGGCGAATATGGTCAGTTCTGCTGTTGTCCATGAAGCAGTTAGCCAAATCTTTTCTGACATCATTAACAGGCATGAGGGGAAAGAAAAATCAAAGGCCAATGAAAACTTGGAGAGGCTAGAGATGGCGCACATTAAGTTGGAGGCTGCTCTCGAGACATCTGAAAAGTGGAAGATCACTGGTGCATCCATGTTGCGCTGGCATAACAAGCTGAAGCGTGCCGCTCAAGAGTGTGATGACACGCTGCACAAGTGCAAGAGTAGAATCCTAGAAGAAGAACAGATTGAACATGAGGTAAGGAATTCAGCTTTCCCTAAGCGGATAGCACATGCTACCAAGTCATTTATCTCCTCTGCCTTTCGCCAGGATAACCAGTTAAAGACATCTGTCGTTCAAAGATTTGAGTGGTATGCAGATGGTGCCAGTGACTTCTTGAGATTCATGGAGCTTGGTTGCACACCACATTGTCACATGCCCTTCAACCCTTTCAACAAAAACTTCTTTTCAGGGAAGAAGATGCAGCACAAAATCGATCAGGGAAATGAGAGCACTTTTTTTATACTGTGGTTACCCTTCATTACTGCAGAGCATAAGGTAGAGGTTACCCTAATCTTCATCCAGAAAGATGATAATGCACCAGAGAATAATTTTTACTTCAGCATCATGCTACAACTTTCAGAGAGTACGGACATAGTTGGGATTGCCATTAAGTGCTTGCAGTTGTTTACACCTCTTTTCAAGTCTAAAGTTGAAATTATTAGGAATAAAATTATGAAACTGCCTACACAAGACTTCTCATGGGTGCCCTTTGTTGATTCACGTCAGAAAGAACATTGGGACAATCTAGCCGGTTGTGTCTCTCAATGGCTTCGCCCAAACCCGTCATGTTGCAAGCAGATTGACCAGCATGAAGTTCATTGTAGTAGCAGCACAGACACATCAGATATTTCTCTAGAACCAGTTATTGAAGCGCATTTGGAGTGCCAGATCTCACTGGATGGAGGCGAAGTTTGCCTGCAAGATTCTGAATATCTGATAGCTGGGCTCCTCTTTATGCCCCATGGTTCTTCAGAGAACCTGTCGCCTGCCCATAAAAGCTCTGCTATTGCAGTGAATCACAGTGAGGAGCAACACTGCATGCATACAGACATTACTCTGGCACAGCTGGAAGAGATCACGCTGCCAAAGGCGGTAGAGTACTTCAGCCAAAACACAGACACATCAGTCTACCAGATTCTTTGGAAGTCTAAACAGGGCACTGCATATATTCATGTTATGAAGGGAAGCACAAAGATGCAGAGCACATGGCGAGTGGTTCGGGGAGGAAATATTGTGCAACGACAAGATCAGGAGCGGGACCATTTGGTTCCTCAATTCCTCAGCTTATGGGTTGGACATGCACCCGTCAGGCTGCAAGGCTCAATCGTGGACTGGATTCAGAAAGAGGGCAAAAATAAGTTGGCATTTTCACCGCTACGCCTGAAACTCTAGATCATATAACATGGATCAATAATGGAGATAAGATGTGAAAGAAAACAGAATATTTCTGAGTAGCAAGTAAATGTTGAAAGCTCTTCTTAACAGTGGACATGTCTTTCAAAACATCATTCTCAGTGCTAGAATATTGCTAAAATCTCCATGTAGGGCCCAGACGTGCGTGAGACGAGAATATCTGCAGCACGAAGGTTATTGAGTTTACAAATGCAAACAATTTTTTTCTGTGTTGGTCTTAGCTAAAAAGATATGTTTTATGTAAGTGCAGTGCAGTATGCTGTTTTTTTTTTGGTTCGAAATGTCCTTTTTCATATGGTCTTAATAATTATAGTCTTATTTGCATCTTATCATTTTTCTCGTCATGTGCTGAGAATTGCATGCAACATCAATGAGTTCCTTGTACACTGTTGTGTTATTAATTAAAGGTGTTTGACTTAATTTCTTGTTCACCATGGACATAAATCATAATACTGTGACAATCTGTGCAAAATCATATTGCTAATCATATGTACTGGCCGGGTAATTCCTCCTATCCACTACACGGGCATCATTATCTTAATACTCCTATTATTGACTTTTATGCCTATTTTTTGCTGTCAAAGTCTTGTGCTTCACTATCTTCTTCTTCCTTGTGTTGCAATAATATCTTTCGGTACGTATGATCTGAAACGCGTGTGCTTAGGAATGCGATGACACAATACATATAGTACAGGACACGTGCTCTAGACCACAGATGACAGTACGTCATTAACCAATTAATGTACAAAGCTAGCAATGATGCACTTAATAATTGCATTATCGGTTCCTAATCTAGCTACTAGTACTACCATAATAAACTGATCGATATGTATATGATGCATTATCGATAACGCATTCTTTTTTTTTTTTTTGATAATGGAATTTTCCGACCTTTACGGTTTCGTGTACAACCTTCAATTATTACACCCTCTCAACTTCAATCGCTGAATAAAAAGGGAATCGAAAAGCAAAATTAAGTCTGACAAAGTCTATTATTATACTTCCATCCATGACCTCCAAACAGTTATAAGGCTACCATCTCCAAAGAAGTGCTCGTCTTCATGAATAACTCTTTTGTCTTCTCCTCACATTGCAATATTGACCAAAATCGCATTCCTTGTGTGATGGATCTTCATTCATACCCAAGTGCCTTTGATCCTGGCTTCCTCACGAGCGGCAGCTTCCTCCGTCAATATTGGCTAGAGTTATCTTTTCTGATCTTTGCTTGAGAAGAGAAGCAACTGGAAGGCCCAGAACAACTGCCCACATTGCGAACGTCACTGTCCTTTGGGTCATCTGGAAGGCCCGGAACGTCATGGTCTTCAACGCCGACCACCAGGACGCCGCGACTATCACTCGACATCTACAAGCTCACCTCCACCTTTGGTTCTGTAGGGCACCGAGCAAGCTCGACATCGAACCACTCAATCTCTGGTGCCAAACGGTTGTTGATGTAAATTAGCATATGCACGCTCTCTCTCTCTTCCTCCTAACGATTGTCGTGCTTGCTCGAACAATGTAGTCGTTTGATGGAATACAAAATTTCAGGTGAGCTTGTTGTCCCTTGTTGAGTCTAAAAAAAAAAGAGAAGCGACTCCATCGTCACTGTATCGTCCATCCTGAGATCAAAGAAAGTGCACGCAACGGCGGCTATGAGGAGGCAAGAACATACTAAGTGGACTAATACTTGTTCAAATCATATCGAAATTAATCATATCCAGGCCGGTCGGCCGTGTATCGATCAGTTCTGCTGCACCCAATGCAATAGCACCTGACAAATTAAAGAGAATAATGCAATAGCACGACACTGCCATTAATTAATGACGATGGTGATATTTATTTCTTGTAGAAGTGGACCTTGATGGACAGGCAAAACGACTTGACCGGACCGAACCGACCGACACAAAGGGAAGATCGATAGCTACGCGCACCTTTTGTTGTGCGTTTTTTTTTAGCATAATCTCTAGGAGTTTCCGTGATCCACTTCCAATCTTGATTTTTTTTTTTGGCAATCTTGATTTTCTTATCTCAACTTTCAATCTTTCGTCACACGGAAAAATCGACCCATCCGCGCGAGCGTATGTAAATGCAATAGCCAATCTGAAGGTAAAAGGACTGTTGGGGGATTCGGAGTCGAGGTTGATAAAGTCAAGATTTTGGAGTCGCCGAGTCATTCATAGGCAATCCAAAAATGCTCCTTATACAATAGCAAAACCCGCTAAGCCATTTAGTCCTTCCTTTTATTCTTTCAGGTTTCGCTGGTTACCCTTCGTCGCGTGAAAAGTATAGAGAGGGGAAAGGGTTTTCAGTTTTCAACTATGGCTCGGCATCGCTAGCTTTTCCAGAGCGAAACCCAGGGGTCGAATCCTTGAGTCGATTGAAGTCACAGTCTTGTTTTCGCCTGGGGGTTTCGTCGAAGCTAACAAGTTGTTTTCTAATGTTTTGTTTGAAGTGCGTTTTCAGGTGACAAGATTGACTAGGTGTCGGGGTTCTCTACCGCCGGCAGTAAATTTGTATCGGATTGTGTGTCGGGTCTCGGACGGTTGCGTAAATGGGGGTACACAGGATTTATACTGGTTCGGGCCTCCGGAGAGTAACACCCTACGTCCAGTTCGTGCTGCTGTGTTATTTATGCTGATTTGTAGTATGGGGTACAAATGGACGAGAGAGGGAGCTCGGTCCCAAGTCTCTGTAGTTTTTTTTTTGAGAGTCGTGGGTGGATGGAGGTTGAAGAAGAAGAAAGTGAGAGTCCGCTCCTCCCATGAGGAGAAGGGAGGAGTAAAAAGAGGCCCCCCCTTTCACCGTGGGGCCCTGCACTCCCTTTTATAAGACAAGGGAGGCAGGTTACATGAGTAGAGAGAGAAAGAGAGAGAGGTGGGGAGTGTGCATGCTCAACAGGTGTGCGGGAGGAAAGTCTTTTCCCATGCAGTGGGTCCCACCGCCATTGGTTTCTGCTGGCTGCTGTTGCCATGTGTGATTACCCTTGACACTTGGTGCATGCATGGGTAGTGTGGGGCCTAGAACCACTCGGGAAGGCTTCCAACTTGTCGGAGGTTGCATGGTTGGCAAGCATGTGAGGTCATGGTCATGATTTGTGGCCGTTTTTCCTCACAAAAATAATTCCCGGAATACCACTTGATTTGGGACCGTTTTCCTTCATGAAAATAAATTCAGAAAACCACCAAAAATACCCCAGGGGTCATTGTGGCTGTGACAGTCGCTCGTAATCGTTGTCTTTGGGTACCCATAATATTGGGTCCCGTCAGTAACCCCCGAGCCTGGGAGGGAGTTGTAGACTCGTTCCCAGGTTCAGTCGTCACAGTGGAGAGTTTGATCGTCGCTCGTACGACGGCGGCGCGCGAGCGCACCCGCCGGGTGTAGCCCCCGAGCCCGCGGGGGAGTCGGAGACTTGCTCGCGGGTTTAGTGATTTTGGAGCTGAGCATCGTTTCGTCGGAGGTGTCGTCGCACCCGAGCTTGCGGGGGGAAGATGAATTTTTGGTGGCCTCGCACGGTGCGAGGCACTGGTCGGGGAGTCGGTTTCTCTTTTCGTTGCATCTCCCTCGCGCATCCTTTTCGTTAGGAAGGAGGGGCTGGGTGACGTCGAAGCTTGCCTCGCTGGCCGAGCCTCGGCACCCCGTGAGCTGCGTGCGGGTGAGCTCGAGTGAAGCCTCGGAGTCCCATTCACCGGGTTCCGAACGGATCAGCTGGTGATCGACCTCAGATTACTGGTGGTGAAGTCATCTAGTTACCGAGCCCGTTCGGTTGGTCTCGGCGGCTCGTCGCCTTTCCGTCGGGGAAAAACCATGACCTCTTTTTCCATCAAGACTCGAACGCAGTTCAGGATGCCCACGGCGCTCGTGCGCCTGAGTTCTGGCCGCTGGGGCCCATCCCTCGCCGCCCCTCGCTCGGGTGTCCAGGAGCGGCTGTCGAACCCTTCGATGGGCCAGCCTTCGAACTCCCAGTCGTCGGTGTGTGGCACCGGCCCTCGGGTGCAGAGCCGCGAGGAGCCGCCGGGGCCATCGGAAGAGTGCAACGCCGTCATCGCGACGGTCAAGTAGATGTCGCCCAGCCCTCAAGCGCGAGGACTGAGTAGTAATCGTCTAGCCCTCGAGCGTGAGGGACAGGTAGTAGTCGTCGTCTCCCAGCCCCCGAGCGCGAGGGCCGAGTCTGCGAGCCTGTTCCTGTAGAAGAAAATCGGAGGACGGCAGTACGTGGTGCGACAAATACTAATTTAAGAGAAAATTTTTTTGACAACACACAGCGAGAATTTTAAGTCCAACTCTTTTAAGTCTATTAAATTTCCTCGGGCAGTTATCCTGTTGCGTTTAAGCACCTGACCCCCGACAGCCGCATCCGTAGCGCAGGGTGTAACATCCCTGATGTTTAAGTGTGCTAATGACATCACTTAGTTATGTTAATCAAGGTTAATTAGTCCCTAAGCATGTTTAACATGATTATGCTCACTTTTGCACATCAACCCTTGGTCAAACCCTCCTTTCTTGGTCAAACCCCTATCGATCCTAAAGGCTGATTTGGTTTTCTTGCGCGTTCTCCAAATTTCACTATAGAAGTTCAAAATCGGCCAATATAAAAGTTCTTCGTTATTTCCGGGGACACATTTTTCATAATTGGCGGACATTCAAATTTTGAGTGCAAAGCCGCTTAAATGTGAGTTGAAGTTCCTGCGCACAGTGTTACAGGGCCGAGATTTCCTGAAAGTTCAACGCGTTTTTGCCACGAATCCTTTGATGAAAACATATGACGCCCTTTGTGAAAATTGTAGGTCTATAGCTCCTCTACAACTTTTATTTTTGAGGATTTTTGATTTAGTTGTCACTTTTGGGGGTTATGCAATTTTGAAAACCGGTATGTGGTTTTGAAACAGAGCCGGGCGACGTCGTCGCCGCGCCAGAGCGCGCGTGCACACGCCAGCAACCGCCCTGCCACGCGTCGATTCGCGCGAGCACCGGTGTACGGAGGCCTGGAGTCCGTCGCTGTGGACCACGCCGTAACCGTGGGCCCTCCGCCTCACCATCCCCCTGTGCGCCGCGCCCACGCAGACCGCGAGCGCCGAGCCGGCCACGCGCCGCGCGCCCGCGCGCCGCGCATGCCGCGCGCCAGGTGGCCGCCCAGCTGGCCCGGACCACCTCGCCCACAACCCCTTTTCCTCGTCCTCGTCGTGCACGAGCTGTTGGTCGCATAAATTCCGAGCCACGGCCTTCGTGCTCGTTTTTCCCGTCCGCCGGCCGCCTTAGCCGCCGCCGCCGCGGAACCTCTCCTCCAAGCCGAACCGCCACCGCCTCAAAGCTCCTACGCCTTCCTTTAGACGCACACGAGCCGCCACCGTCATCCTTTGTCCCGAATTGGGCCGTGCCGCGCCAGAATTTGAGCCCCGGCGGGAGCTTCAAGGCCGGCTCGCCGCCGGCACACCTCCCGTCATTGCAGGTCTCCCCGCCGCCTCCTACCGCTCCAAGGTGGGTGCGCAGGCCTCCACGGCCGATCTCCGGCGAGGGCCGGCCGGGAAATCGCCGCCGGCAAGGCCCAAGGCTGGCCGGGGACCAATTTGTGTCTTCCCCAATAGTTCTAGGGTGTTTTTCGTGACCTAGGGACCCCTGTGTAATATCTGAAACTTGTTCCAGGGGCTAGGGTGTAAAAGGGATTAGTAGGTTTCGGCTACAACTTCAAAAATTCGTAGAAAACTGTAGAAAATTCAGAAAAATGCAAATCCAATTTTGTTGGGTTCCTGGTGAAGAAACCTACCTTTTCTAGAAAGCATGTATAGGGTTTTTCTGTGTAGTTTAATTTGTTGTGTAGATTTTCAGTTATGATTTATGTAAGCTCTATGCTAGTTTAATTTTGATGCTTTTTATAACCCCTTTAGTAAACTTTTCCTTAAGCACCAGTGCACCCTAGGGCTTTGCCTTGATGAGTAGTATCTCTGGTAGAGTGGGTATGATTTTAGGAAATTATTTAATATGTGTTTTGGATTTAATCTTGTGTAGGAGTTTAAATTCAAATTTTCAAAAATAATTTGAATCTACACCTATGCTTTGGCCAGAGGCTTAGATTTGACATGTATGACTTGTAGGAGAAAGTTGAGATCAAAAAGTTTAGTAAATCTTTTTATATGAATTAATGGTGATTTACTAGGTTAAAATTTGTCTTTTTCGTATAAATTAATTTATAAATTTTCTTAATATAAATTTTGGTGTGTGAGCTTCGAATGTGTATATGATGATGTGTGCAGAAGCTTAGACTTATTTGATGTGTTTTTGATTTAATATGGATTTATTGTTGTAAGGCTGGTTATATGTAATTAAATAAAGAAATGGAAATTAAAGTGTTAAATTGTGAAAACATGTTATGTTCCTGTTTTTGAAATTTTCAACACACCTCCTTGCTGTTTAGTAAATTTAAATAATTTAATTTGCTCAAATATGTACACAGTCACTATCAAGGTTAACCTTAACTAATGCATGTGCATAAACGTGTAGATCTTCCCGACGGGACGTACACGCTTACTCAGGAGGAGGAGGGATCCGCTAGTGGTGAGCTGAACCAAGTTAGTGGGCAGCAAGACCTGGACCAAAGTCCAGAAGAGCCCAAGGCTAGTGTTGAGTCAGAGGAAGGCAAGCACCGGAGCCACATACAACCTTTTTGGATTTAAATATCACATCTTTTACCTTTCCAGTTTTTATGCTTTACTTTGTGCATTTACATTTCAGGAGTTGTTTGAAACCTAGATGCATGATCCTTAGGACTCCTATGCTCTTTTACTAGTATGTTAGGAACGCTAGTGCCATGCTCTAAGGATACGGTAGAAGTCGAGTAATGACTTATTGCTCGCGAGATATAGAATGCTTATGTTAGAATCATAAGTTGGTTAAATTGACTCGCTCATGTGGTAAGAGCAATGGGTTCGGTCTCGACCGAGTAGCATGGTGCTGGTCTAAGCTATTGAACGTACCAAGTGCTTGTCGGGAATGGGACCGGTAAGCCTAGTACCTAATGAACCAGTGCGGGGACTTTATCGTTACTACTCTTGAGATGCTTCTCCCGGTTTGCTCCCGGTAGTGCAAGTGTGATCCTGGACGTGCCGTGTGAGGGCGTTCCAGTAACCTTGTACTTAGGACTGTTGCGCCTGTCCCTAATCTGGGGAATAATGGGAACCGCCTGGTCGGGGTAGACCCCGCATTCGCTTTTATTTGATTTCTTGGGGTCTACTTTCTTCCGTGTATCTTGGGTTTACCTTGCAAGGATATAAATCGATCGATCGTCGGTCACTCGCCGTTATCTGAGTCGGCTTGACCACTGGCTACCTCATGTTTATTTATGGAACATTTCAGATTAATATTGTTGGATGATTAATCTTGTTTGTACAACCATGCTTGCTTAGCTAGGTGCTTACCTAGAATGGTTAACATACTAGAACTTGAGCTAAAATTTAAAAGTAAGGATCAACTCTTAGTTGCTTTTAGCAAAACAAACCCACCAGCCAAAAAGCTTTGCATGTCTAGCTGTGTCTTTTATTTTGACGGGTCAGTCTTGCTGAGTATTAGTATACTCAGCCTTGCTTTTGTTGTTGTTTTCAGGTAATCCCATCTGGCTTGGTTCTATTCCAGATGGTTGAGAACTTGAGTGGGAGAACGATGTTGATGAGTGATACTCTATGGATGGCCTCCCATGTGTATCTTCCGCTAGTTTTATTTCCGCTGTTTAAACTCTGAAACACCTTTACTTTTATGTACTCAAAACTTGGTTTGTAATTTTAAGTACTTATGAACTTTTATGTAATGTAATGTTGTACTCTGGTCCCGCCTTCGTGTGGGCTTAGCGCATAATTCGATCCTGTGTAAGTGATTTACCGGGCATGCCCCGGCAGAGGCGACAGAATAGTTCTTTATTATTGCTTAATGGCCAGGTGGACAGGCTTAGGCGATAATACGGAATTATTTTAGACGGTTCTGTCACACAGGGAGCAGGCCGCGTGCACGCGTGAGAAGTGTAGGCGTGGGGTCGAGGTTTCACGATTTAAGGCGTGTGCTCCCCAAGTACTTTTAGCGACTTGTGTGAGAGAGGAAAAAGAAAGTGCGCTGATGTGTCCCGGCGACACGTGCCGAGGTGTGTTATAACTGGAAAAATGGTTGTGCTGGAATTACACTTAGCTCGGTTCGCATCTATGTCGGAGAAGTCGGCGTGTTGTTGCCGGACCCATTCTGATAAGCCCCTGGGCTTCGTGCTACCCGTGGCGGTCAAGCGGGCGGCCGTCGAGGCACGCCATTCACCGTTGTTGACGGCGGCGCCACGGTCGGTCGGTGGCGAGAAGAAAAGGCTCAGCGCGAGCGTCCTTCGGGATGATTCGGGGTGTACTCGTGAGCGACGAATGAAGATGCGAGCAGGGTCGCTGCGGCGAGGTATGCGAGGAAGGATGAGGTACGACGGCGAGCAGTGACGCGGCGGTTGGTCTCGGCTCGCCGCCACCCGTCGCGTTGCTCGAAACGGCTTTGTCCTGATCAAGGTGGGTAGCGGCCAATGCTGCAGTTCGTTACCTACACAAAAGAAATTAGATACTGACAAGAAAATCATGTTTTTAGGTCGGAAAAAGCGATGTTCCCGAGCGGGAACTCCATCTGCACGACTCATTTTTCCGTTCCCAGATAGTTTCTCCGAGCAGGCTCGTTCGCACGACTTCCTTTCGCCTCGCACGAGTACTCTCCGCCTCGTACGAGAAGCCCTTCCGAGAAGTTTCCGTCTCGCACGAGAAGCCCTTCCGAGAAGTCCTTCCGAGAAGTTTCCACCTCGCACGAGAAGCCCTTCCGCCTCCGATTAGTTTTCTCCGAGAAGGACTGCCCCGCACGAGTACTTTCCGCCTCGCACGAGGACTTTCCGCCTCCGAGTAGAGGGAGTAGATCCGTGTCCATCTGAGTAGGACCAACTCGCACGAGGACTTTCCGCCTCGCATGAGTAGTTCTTGTACGCCTCCGACTAGTTTTTCTGAGCAATTTCGCCGTGATGCCCGAGCATTAGTCCTGCAAAACAGAGGAAGAAAAGACGAAACGTGTCTCCCGCGTGGGGGACAGCTCGCCACCGGGATCCCTGAAGAAGCGGTTCGGCGTATGTCGGGTCGTCGCGCGGCGGAGAGCGGTGGCGGTCGCCGGGAGCGGGTGCTGCGGCGCGAGGAGGAACGGGCGGTCGCAGTGGTCGGGCGCCGCCGTGTCGGGTCGGGTGGCCGCGGCTTCGAGGAGAGGAAAAACGGGGCCGCCCGCCGCGTCGTCGTGAAGAGGAAGGGGGCCGCGCCGGGCGAAGACGAGGAGGCGGGCCGGACCCGCTGCGCGAGGCGGAGATCCCGCGGCGCGGGGTCGCCAGACGCCGAAGCGGAGGTGCCGCGGTGCGGGGCCGCCGCGCGCCGATGTGGAGGAGCGGGTCGCCGTACCGCCGGCTCCAGGTGTGGCTCGAGGAAGTGGAGGCCGCGGGTTCCACTCCGACCGTCGTGCAGAGGCGAAGAAAAAGTGGCGAGGCAGGAGCCGCCGCGTCACGCCGCCGCTCGGCCACGCACCGGGATGGAGGCGAGGCCGATCGCCGCGTCGGGGCCGCCGTCCGCCCGCGCACCGGGGTGGAGGCGAGGCCGGCCTCCGCGTCGGGGCACCGCCCGCCCGCGCGTGGTGGCGAGGTAGGAGCCGCCGCGTCAGGCCGTCGCCCGCCCGCGCACCGGGACGGAGGCGAGGCCGGTCGCCGCGTCGAGGCCACCGTCCGCCCGCACGCCGGGGTGGAGGCGAGGTCGGCCGCCGCGTCGGGGCCGCCGCCCGCCCGCTCGCCGAGATGGAGGCGAGGCCGACCTCCGCGTCGCGGCACCGCCCGCCCGCGCGTGGAGGCGAGGTAGGAGTCTGGCGTCGCTTGTCGGGGGAGATGGAGTCGTGGGACCGCGTTCTCGGGAGGAGGAGCTGCATGGCACCGTCGTGGCTCTGCCCGGCCCGCCGCGCGCGCGCTCGCCGTGCTGCCGCCCGTGCTGAGGGAGTCGCGATCCCACCCGGCGAAGACGAGGAGGCGCACGCCGGGGCCGCCGCGGTGAGGACGGAGGAGGCGGGCCCCCGTCGTGTCGAGGCAAAGGGGAAGGGGCGCCACGCCGGCCGCCGCTGCGAGAGAAAAGGAGGGGCGCTCCGTGGGCGAAGAGGAAGGGGACGCGCCGCGGGCGCCGTCGCGGGCGGAGAGGAGCAAGAGCGCGCCGACCCACGGGCGCCGCGAGAAGGAGAGGTCGAGGACGCGTCGCGGGCGGAGAGGAGCAGGGCCGCCGGCCGTCGGAGCGGGCACTGAGCAGGGTGCGTCGGCGGAGTGGTCGAGGTCAGCGCCGCCGTGGCTCCGCTCTGCTCGTCGCGCGCGCGCCGTGGCTGGACCGTCGCCGTCGGTTGGTGGAGAGTCGCGCCGCCGGTCCTCTCTCTCCGGTCTGGAATCACGGGAGAAAGGCGCTGCCGCGCCGGCCGCGACGACGGACGGGATGCCGCGCCTGCGCGAAGTTCGGATACGAGAAGGAGGAGGCCGCTGTTGTGCCGACCATGACGGAGGACAGCACGCCGCGTGCGCAGGCTGCAGGAGGAATCTCGATTTGGAGCTCGCTGGCGCTGGGATTCGGAAGGCGCGTGGGCTGCTTGCTCCCTCGGTGGTTTGCTCGCCCTGCTGCTGGCTCTTGCGATTAGAAGGAACAGGAAGAGTTGACTTGCTTCGTGCGTGAATCAATAGGATAAAGAGAAAAAACAGAAGAAGAGAAAAACCAAAGCCCGGATCCCTGAAGCCGGCGATGGTTTGCTTTTGTCAAGAAAAAGTTGAGAGGCCGCCGCGGGGGATCCTGCGCCGGGTCGTCACGTCGTTGAGGTGGGGCCGAGGCGAAGGAGACGAGGCGCCGCGTCGAGCCGAAGCGAGGCGGAGGATGCGGCGTGCTGCGCCGGGCCGCTCCGAGGTGGAGGAAGCAGGCCCGCAGCCTCGAACCTGCTGCGCTGCGATGCGGGGGAAGAGGACGCCGACCCGCCGTGCGCGGAGACGAAGGGAAGGCAGGCGCCGTGTCGCTGCAGCTGGCGGGCCCCGCGCCTACACCCGGGACCCGTGGTTGAGGAACGTGGAGATGATGCAGAGCTGCTCGGAGCGCGGTGCAGTGCCTGGAAGCCCCTGACTGGAGCTCCAGAGAAGGGCCGTCGCCCGGGCTTGATTTCGTGCTGTCCGAGTAGTTTTCGGTTTCGTCCCAACGTTGGTTCGTCTGCCCAGCTGTCCGTCCGAGTGATTTTCGCCTCGGTCGTCGTTGGTGGCGCCGGTGTCGCTGTGACCGCCGGTACCACAATCGCTGTCGTCGTCGTCGTAGTTGGCCGTCCGAGACTGCAAAAACGTCGTGACACGCAAAAGTTCCCTACTTGGCGCGCTAATTGTCGGGTTCTCTACCGCCGACAGTAAATTTGTATCGGATTGCGTGTCGGGTCTCGGACGGTTGCGCAAATGGGGATACACAGGATTTATACTGGTTCGGGCCTCCGGAGAGTAACACCCTACGTCCAGTTCGTGCTGCTGTGTTATTTACGCTGATTTGTAGTAGGAGGTACAAATGGGTGAGAGAGGAAGCTCGATCCCAAGTCTCTTTAGTTTTTTTTTAGAGTCGTGGGTGGCTGGAGGTTGAAGAAGAAGAAAGTGAGAGTCCACTCCTCCCGTGAGAAGGGAGGAGTAAAAAGAGGTCCCCCTTTCACCGTGGGGCCCCTGCACTCCCTTTTATAAGACAAGGGAGGCAGGTTACAGGAGTAAAGTGTTTGACGAGATTTTGTGCAAATATTTCAGATATATTAGCACGTGAAGTCGTGAACGATATATTTTTATATGGGTCACATTTGCTATGTCCAAGCAAGAAAGCAAGAATAGAGATAAAGGAATGGAGCCAGGTGCAGCCTAGCTAGTTCCATGCACGTACGTACATGCACACAAGTTTGTTTGTGCTCAAGAAACACACGGCCGCTAATTAACTAGCGCCTCTAACAGTGAATTCTTATCGCGCGTGGCAGCCGTATACTTACGTATGGCGTCATGCATGAATACGAAGTCAAGGTAGAGCACGAGCTATTCAGGTGCCTGCTGGTAAGGGCTCGATCGTGTGTGCACATGACCCTGGCCGATGTGCGTATTTCAGTCACCTACAAGTACGTATTGTCATACGGTCAGGACCGTCCCGCGTATTTCAGAAGAGTCTAGAAGGTTCCGCACCAGGCTGCTGAGAGGCCCAGGAGCTCTCGCTGCACTCCGTGATGTCCTCCCGAGAACCCAGAAGCTAAACAATATGGGGATAATCACGTGCAAGAGATAGAGTTTGGCTTGGATAAGTGTCAATTAATTAAGCACAAGTCAACAACCTGCGCATATTTTGCTAACGGACTTTGGCGGCGCCAGATGAAGCTCATGGGCCCTGCGCACCCTAACCTTTGCCTATATAAACAGGCTTCCCCTCTCACGCCCAGGGGATCGTTTTCCCTCCCGGAGGAGCCGCCAGAAGCAATGAGGCCAGAGGCGCCATGGTGCTGGAGCTTTTCTCATCGACTAAGGAGCAGGAGAGGAGAGGCCCTTCCACCGTTCGAGCACGGCGGCGGTGCGTCATCCGATGAAGAGCCCGCCACGTTGATGAACAGGAGGCCATGGCCGCGAAGCCGCGCCATAACAGGAGTCATCAAGGGAAAGAGATGTTCCATCCTCAACCCATCCGACACCCTCAAGCCGCGCCAGGCCGACGATGCACCCTCGGCGACGTCCTTGTCACCAAGCCTCGTCCTCTGTTCATCTTTGACATACAGGTCACAAGGCCGCGCGCGGAGGCGAGAACGGTCAAGATGGTGACGCCGGCCGGCCAGAGACGACGACGCCAGCATCACAAAGAAGTCCATGCATGCCTCTCCCCTCCGTATTCGCAGGTGCAGGTGCAAGGGGAGGCAGTGGCCGCAGCGCCGCGCCAGAACAGGAGCCGCCGGGATGGTCGACGCGGTGCCAGGAGCAGGATCGAGAGACCGTGCTGCAGGTACGCTGCCAGGAGGAAGAGCTACCTCGCTGAGGTGCTGCCGAAGAAGGAAGGCCGTGCCTACAAGGGACCCTCCGTCGACCATAGGTGCTCCCAGGAGAAGGAGGAAGGAGCTGCCGCCCCTTCTGTCCATCAAGCGTTTGTCCTGGTCGACATCTTCGCCGTCCTCGTCGCAGCAAGGCCGGCGACCCCCTTGAGTCACGTGAAGCCGGCGAACAGGTGGGCACGCGTGAAGCATCAGGGCGATGGCTCCCCTCTTCGTCTTCGGCGGCGCAGGTACCTCGGGGAAGTACAGGAAGTAGCGCCATGAGGCCGGGAGCACAACAGCCGTGACGAACGGCGTCTCAGAAGCTGATGGCCGCAGACGTTCCGGCGAACAGGTAGAAGGCCGACGTTTGCAGGCGAGACGATGCTCATGAGGCCGTGCAGCCATGCACGCCCGTGCCTGTGCATGCACGTGCAGACAGCTCAAGAGTCCATGCGTCGTACATGCATGTGTATGCATGTGTTCTACTAGGGCTGATCTCGGCCCTCGAGGAGGAGCGGTAGCAAGAGGCCCCGGCGAGGATCGGAGGCGGCGGCTGTAGTGCCGCGCCGTGGTGTTAGATCCTTTTCTGCCGAGGAGTGCACCTGCCCTTCTACACGTCCGACGACGGTGACCTCCACGTCCACATGTTGTCCACAGCTGCTTCCGGGGCCGGCGACCGCCCAAAGCAAAGTCGAGGCCGGTGAGCTGCGAGCGGAGGAAGCGGTGAACCCATGGCCTCCTCTATTCATCTTTCGCAGGTACTAATGCATGTGAAGGAGCCACCGTAGGCGAGGCGCTGCAGGAGACGCCACCTCTTCATCCACCGAAGAGCGTTGCAGGTGCAGGAAAGAGTCGCCGCTCTCCGTCCGTCGAGAGCCGACCCCTACATCGGCTGGTTGACGCCTCTGCTGTCCGCGACGCAGCGAGGCCGGTGACGACGCCGTAGTCGACATGAAGTTGGCGAGGACATTGAGCGGTTGAGCGCAGAGGAAGCCCATGGCTCCACTCTTGATCTTCGGCGTTGCAGGTTGATCATGTTCTGCACCTATGTCTCTGTTACACATGCATACACACAGCTGGGCAACGTCGTCCATCCTCCTTGCCGTCCGGTCGCCGGGTACTCGTGGGAGTACAGGAAGTAGCGTCGTGAAGCCGGAAGCGCGACGGCTGTGGCGAACGGCGTCTCTGGAGCTGATGGCCGCAGGCATTCCGGCGAACAGGCAGAAGGCCGACGTGTTCACAAGCGAGTAAACAAGATGACGATGTCGGTGCACAGAGCCATGCATGCAGCATCCGAGTCTGAATTAAGGTGCACAGGTTAAGGAAGCAAGCAAGAGGAGGCCCAAGGAGCAAGCCGTGCATGCTCCTCTACGTGTGGTGTACAGGTCCAAGATGAGATGCAAGCAAGATCGATGGCCATGCAGCCATGCACATGCACATATGTGTGTGTGCGCATATGCATACTTGTGCACTCGTGTGGCCAAATCAAGACAATGGAGTTCACCCTGCCAAGATCGTGATGTGAAGATCCTCACTACCTCCGACGTCCCTGCCGCGACGTCTCTTCGGCCCCAGCTATATACTGACGATTCATGCATTGACAACCTACCTCTATCACGACTACACCGCCGTTTGCGACCGACGAGGCCGAATGGCACGGGCGGGCGGAGCTGATGTTCCAGCTGCGCTATAGCGGCTCATGGACACCGACAAGGCCATGGATGACGCCGTTGCCCGCATCTACACCACCACCACCATCATGCATGGAGAACGGGAAGCGAAGACCTGCCTATGTCGGAGGTGCTCTGCAGGTTAGACCTGCGGAGGTAATTAACCGGGAGCTTTCCGAGGCCCCGGGAATCAGAAGACCGCATCGCCTATGTCAGATCTGCCCAACGGCAGACTATGGAGCGCACTTATGTAAGAGGGAACTTGTATTTGTATTTTCTGAAATATGAATAAAATGTGTTCCCTTATCTTTGTTGTGTACTTTAGTACACTGGCACGCCCGCATTTCTTTTCCCATCGCAGAGAGAATCCTAGTGATTTTTCTCTCCAAACAGAGAGAGAGGTGGGGAGTGTGCATGCTCAACAGGTGTGCGGGAGGAAAGTCTTTTCCCATGCAGCGGGTCCCACCGCTATTGGTTTCTGCTGGCTGCTGTTGCCATGTGTGATTGCCCTTGACACTTGGTGCATGCATGGGTAGTGTGGGGCCTAGAACCACTCGGGAAGGCTTCCAACTTGTCAGAGGTTGCATGGTTGGCAAGCATGTGAGGTCATGGTCTTGATTTGTGGCCGTTTTCCTCACAAAAATAATTCCCGGAATACCAATTGATTTGGGGCCGTTTTCCTTCATGAAAATAAATCTAGAAAACCACCAAAAATACCCAGGGGGCCATTGTGGCTGTGATAGTCGCTCGTAATCGCTGTCTTTGGGTACCCATAGGCGAAGGGCGACTCCAAATCAAGGGTCTTCACCCGACAGGCGCACGTGCATATGTCGGAAAAAGCGCCGTGATGTGCGGCGCGGAATCAGGAAAGCGTCGATTACGTGAAGACCCAATGGAGAATTCCCAAAATTAGCCTAGTACATGCTTGTTTGATTCGTTTCCTGTGAGGTCAATTTCGGAATGTAAAAAGTCCGCTCGTCTCCCTATAAAAGGAGGCCGACCGACACTTGTAAAGGGGTATCGACTTTTGAGAATTACACTGTTGAGAATTTACTTTTTGTCTTTCGTGTTTACTACTTGAGCTTTCCATTTCATTGTTCGTATTCGGCTTCGCCTTAGCACAACAAGGACGTGGGAAAAAAAGAGTAGGACAAGATTCTCAATATAAATGTGTTAGAGCATCTCCAAGAGCTTTCCCAATTTTACTTGACAAATCTTATGTTTTGCCAACTTTTAAAAGATATGCTAATTAAAAAATAGTTCATCTCCAACAGTTTGACATAATTCACTTGCCAAATCCAGATCTAACTTACATCAAGAACCCTGAGAGAGTAACAAAATTATGTTTATCCACTTCCAGCTCTTGAAAACTTACATCAAGAAACCTTCTATGTTTTTTATTTCTTTTTTCACCCTCCCACCTGTCTAGAAACGACGATGCCAAGTGCGCTCCGCGCGCACACTGGAGGCTGGTTTTTCTCAAGTTGCCAACCCTTTTGCCAAATTGTTGGAGGAATATTTTTACATTTTTGAAAAAAAACCAAAGATGACAACTCGATTTGGCAAACTACTGAAGATGCTCTTAGCGATAAAAAGAATAAAAAATGTTTTTAGGTGCTTTAAAAATAATCAAGGATTTTCAATGCAAAACTGCATTTTACTTGTTTTATATGGAAGTGGGATTTTAGAAACAGCTCGAAGAACTAAAAAAAGTGTGCTCCCGAAAAATAGTCGAGCTAGGCTGCTCAAGGACCGCTGGCCCGAGTACTAGAACGGCAAGCTAGGAAGATACGTTGCAGGCTAGGAAGTTGCAAACCATGTCAATTGTCGTTTATCGGCTCGTCAATTTGGAGGATCCATCGACAATGAATATCGTTTTGGATAGTGACACGGTAGTCATTTCCGAATTAATTAAACATAGTTAATTAGTCAAAGATTATACTCTCTCCAATTTCCTAAAAAATGTCGTTTTACTTAGCGACACAGTCTAAAAAATAACTTTAACTGTTAATTTTTGCTATAAATTATTTATAAAATATAGTCTATATGTACCTTTATGAAACTACATGTCGAGATGAATCTACTTACATCACTTCCATATTTTCAAACTCAACCCAAAATAATTTTTTTGCAGTCAAAGCTTAAATATTTAACTTAAGACAACATAAAAACGACATTCTTTAGGAAAACAAAGGGAGAGCCGACGATCGGGCACCTCAAGTTTACGGGCGCCCGTAAACTTGCTTGCTTCCGTCCGGTCGATCAGAGATTATACAGGGAATCACTTTCCATTTTCGGCTTCTACTTTCCTTTCTGGGTTCGGACTCAAGTTTACAGGCGCACAGACAATGGGAGGGTTCCCACCGGCACGTGCGTGGGCCCTCCTGGCAAAGAAAACGGAGAAAATGTCAAAAAATCAGGAAAAAGGTTTCAATAAAAAATGAAACAAAACATTTATAAAAAGATCTAGAATAACATTTTGGACAAAGTTTCCTGAAAAAAGGTTTTGAAAAAAAATTGTGCCAAAAAATTTAAGAACAAAACTTTGTGGAAAAAGATTTTGATGAAATTTTCGTGAAAAAAACTTAAGAACAAAACTTTGTGGAAAAATATTTTTCAACAAAATTTAGAACGAAAATAAAATTCAGAAAAATCCTAAAACAGAAGAACAAAACTTTGTGGAAAAAGATTTTGATGAAATTTTCGTGGAAAAAACTTAAGAACAAAACTTTGTGGAAAAAGGTTTTTCAAAAAATTTCAGAACGAAAATAAAATTTCAGAAAAATCCTAAAAAAGAAGAGAAAAAAGTTTTGAAGAAAAAATGTGGAAAGATCAAGAAAAAAAGGGAAAAAAACCCACCTGAGCTCCCGTCGCTACCCCGGCCGAGTTCACCGCTGCGGCCGGGGAGCTCGCTCCGTCGTCGCCCCTCTTAGCTGCGTCCCGCCCGGATCTCCTCGAGGGGGTGCGCGCTACTTCTCCCCGGGTAGCTTGCCGCCGAGAGCGCGCCGCTGCTCTCCCCGGTGAGCGCGCCGCAACTCCCCCTGGGAGCTCGCCGCCGGGATGCGCCCACCTCGCCGCATCTCGTGGCTCGGCCATGCCTGCTGCTGCTGGATCGAGATAGAGTAGAAGAAAGAGAAAAGGAAAGAGAGGAGTACTAGACCGGTAGAGAGTTATTGTGTGGGGCTCAGCGGGGCCCACCCATGTGTGCTGCAGCGTGCAAGTGAGGGGGAGGCAAGTGGGTTGGCCGCAGCGACCGTAACACACGGGCGAGTGCTATCTCAACATTGCGCCGACGATCGAAGTTGAGCCGATAGAGCCGTCGACTTAAGACAACATGAAAAGGACATACTCCCTCCGGTTCTATATTAGAAGTCGTTTAGGACAGCGACACGATCACCAAAGCACAACTTTGACTTCTCTTTTCTATAAAAATATTTATTAGAAAGTTATATATGTATATTCTTATGAAACGAATTTTCAAGACAAATCTATTTATATAATTTTCACATTTTCAAACTCAACGACTTATAAGTTATTCATGATTTATATTCCCAATGTTTGACTCAAACCTTGTCCAAAACGACTTCTAATAGTGCACCGGAGGGAGTACTCCCTTTGTATTGCAATTAGAAGATGCTTAAAACAACGACACTCTCTCCAAAGCATAACTTTGACTTCTATTTTCTATAAAAGTATTTATTGGAAAGTTATATACGTATATTTTTATGAAAATAATTTTTAAGACAAATCTATTGACATGATTTTCATATTTCCAAACTCAACAACTTAAAAGTTATTCAAGATTTATAATCCTAATGTTTGACCCAAATCTTGTCCAAAACATCATCTATTTGCAATACGGAAGGAGTATAATTTATTTGTGGCTATTGAGACCACAAAAGTTCAGCATTGATTGGTATTGCAATTAGAAGATGTTTAGGACAGCGACACGGTCTCTAAAGTATAACTTTGACTTCTATTTTCTATAAAAATATTAATTAGAAAGTTATATATGTACATTTTTATGAAAATAAATTTTAAGGAAAATCTATTGATATGATTTTCATATTTCCAAACTCAACAACTTAAAAGTTATTCAAAATTTATGATTCTAATGTTTGACCTGAACCTTATCCAAAATGTCTTCTAATTGCAATACGGAGGGAGTAAACTTTGGACGTGTCTGTTTCTGGACGTGTAGATCCGTCGATGGAAGTTGCCGTCCACTAGCTCCAGCCACGCCACGATTTGATCGATTGAAGTGTCCATCAATTTTTTGGAGCATAATCTCCAGGAGTTTCCGTGGTCCACTTCCAATCTTGATTTTTTTTGGCGATCTTGATTTTCCTATCTCAACTTTCAATCTTTCGTCACACGGAAAAATTGACCCATCCGCGAGCGTATGCGAATGCAATAGCCAATCTGAAGGTAAAAGGACGTGGCAAAAAAAAAAGAGTAAGACACGATTCTCAATATAATACGTGAGGGGTAAGACGGGTCCGAATTAGTTAGGTGAGAAAAGTTTTCAATTACATTTGTTCCTTATAGTATAGATACGATAATGTAGCTGCTAAGAAAGGCTTCCTTTATTCGGCATTCATCAAGCTATTCATTCCTTGACGCGTCGTCGCTGGAATCGATCTCGATCGTAGTACCATACCAACGGGTTGGTTTCTTCGTTCACTGTGGGTAGATGCCGTTGACGGTCATGCCGCCGTCGACGGCGACGGTCTGTCTGGTGACATACGACGCGCACGGCATGCAGAGGAACGCCACCAGCGATTGAGTCGGATTATATTGCCCTTGTTGTGGTTTGTGAATAATGTCCTCAACTCCTCCTGGCGTTCAATTCGTATAGCTCACGTGGTATAGCGTGTCCATCATCGCGTCGCGCATGTAATTAATTAACAAACTCCCTGCAAATCCGTATGAGATCAACAATAGTAATGCTTGATTGATCACCTGTATCCAGCCAGTCGTGTATATATCACTACCAAATTTGTACTAGACGATAAAGATGCATTGCCGGGCTGGGCCGTCTAGTCCAGCTTTGGCTGGGCCGCTTACAGAATGATTATTGAGCAACTCTAAGAGATTAGGTAAAATGACTTGCTTAGCTAAATTTTGGAAAAAATCTCAAAAACACTCTTCCAACAGACTAGCTATCTACTCAACTAGCTATCCTGACTAGCTAAATTCGTTGCCCCGCTAGCTATCTTTGGCTAGCGGCTAGTGACTAGCTATCCTAATTTTCATGAGTATGATAGGCGTGACCCACAGGCGGTGGAGCATATAGAGAGTTCAGTTTAGAGAGGTGTTGGATGTCAACAACTTTTTTGCTAGTTATTTCATTTTACATACTAGCCAAATCAGGATTTTAGCTAGTGATTTTTAAAGAGGCTCTTGGAGTTGCTCTTAGTTATATTAATCTACTTGTGACTTGTGAATGAGGTATAAACCATTTTATTTTGCGCATACGAAAAAATACGTAACATATTAAATTGAAATTATACAATTGTATATTGTTCACAGGGCCTCCTCTATGTCCAAATCCTGGCTACGCCACTTGTGCCAACATGACTAGTCATGATCTAATTAGACTCAAAAGATTATTCTACATTCAATACTCCTAATATGCATCCGAGTATCCCATGTGTTGAGTGAATAGTGAAAAATTACCTATCAGTCCTAGAATAGAACTCACTATTCCTTAAAAAACTCATTAGAAAAAGGAAAAGCAAGGAAGAATAGGAAGGGGCAGGGATAAAGCTCGGGTAGTCGACGAGTCAGGCATGCAGGTTCCCGTACCCTCGATCGGTAATTAAATTCCCCTTCCACTAGTAACCGGCCGGCTATAACTCCCCCTTGCTATTTTACTCCCCATCCACCCACGAGGCCACGACGAGTAGTAGAGGCGTCGTCGTCCACCATCTCGCTCGCGTCGTCGCCCCAACTGCAAGAGACGGTAGAGGCTAGGGTGTGGCATGGCTTCCGCAGGCGTCGCCCGCGGCCGCCTCGCCGAGGAGCGCAAGTCATGGCGCAGGAGCCACCCTCATGTGCGTGCGCTCGCTCCATAGATCACATCCTCGATCGGCTCGTCTTTAAGATGGATGCCTGGTTTCATTCGCTTCCGTTTTCAGGGCTTCGTGGCCAAGCCGGCGACGCAGCTGGATGGGTCCGTCAACCTCATGGTGTGGAACTGCATCGTCCCCGGCAAGGAAGGCGTAAGCATGCAAAAACCCCCCTCCCCTGCATGTCACCGTAATATGCATTCTTCGTAATCCAACTAAACTCTACTACTTTTTAGTTCAAACTTGGATATTATTATGATCCGGCCCTTATAGGCCCGATCGATCCTTAAATTTACTAAGCTAAAATTTGAGAGACCATTACCACCCCTACGTAGAACTTGCTGTGACTTAATCCTGGGGCTTACCCCTCCTGTTACTTCAAAAAAAAAGAACTTAATTACATCCTCCTTATTAGTGAACATATGCATGGTTTCACAACCTTACATCGTAGTCTAATTATTGTTTATAATAATACATGCAGACTGATTGGGAGGGAGGATATTTCCCCCTAACTCTTAATTTTGATGAAAATTACCCAACTGTCCCTCCCGTCTGCAAGTTTCCGGCTGGTTTTTTCCATGTCAACGTCTACAATACCGGTGCAGTGTGCCTGTCTATCCTTGGCAGCGTAAGCTTCAAACAATTTCTTTTCAGCATGGCATCAGTTATATATATACCATACTACGCAAAATATAATTAAGTAGCACGGTTTTGAATTTGTCGTTATGAATTTTAATTTGTGTTTTCAGGGATGGAAGCCTTCCATCACTGTGCGCCAGATTCTCATAGGCATCCAAGACTTACTTGACAATCCAAATCCAGCATCCCCTGCACAGCGTTCATGTTATGAGCTCCTTGTGAAGGTCTTAATATAACTTATTAGGGTGATTTTTAAAAAAAAATGTTACGAGAATATGTACTTAACATTGTGCCCTTTATTTTCTTTGCCTATTTTCATTTGCAGAATTTGCCGGAGTACAAGAAATGTGTTCGTCAGCAGGCCAAGCGGTATCCTATGCATGTGTAGCCTTGGACCGCCGCATGCAACAACTCAGAACATCTAAACCAAGCGTTCATTTTGCCGGAGTACAAGTTATCTTATTACATCATGCATGGGACTAATATAAATACAGTGATTGTGTGTGGCATGCATGGATGGGATTTACATAGCGCACTGCGAGTACATCTTGAGTACTCCCTCTGTTCCAAGTTATGTATCGTTTGACCTTTTTAACCTCATGTTTGACCGCTCGTCTTATTCAAAAACTTTAAACAAACATATAGTCAAAAGTTTAAGTCAATCTTCAAGAAATTTCCGCAACAAGAAATATGATATTTTTTACGCAATTTTTCAAATAAGACGAGTTGTCAAACTTGAGTCTGAAAAGGTAAAACTTGAGGCATCCGCATGCTAGCTCGAAACAGGTGTGGAAAAGGTAAGGGTCTTTCGACGCCAACTAATATGATTAACTAAAAGCAACATGATCTTTCTTACAATTATTACTGTATCTGAAATCTGCTAAAACAACAGCTATATTTCGGGACAGAGGGATGTTAATCCCTTCGATTCGGTGTACATAGTATACCTCTGCAATTCTCTGTAGTTGGTTCAATCAAATACTGAAATACACAAATGATGGTATAGATTTCTTCCATACTCGGCAGAAAGCCCACGCTCTGTATCGTTGCCAAGATATGCATTTTAATTTATTGGGACCCGGCCGTGTGTTCATTCACTCATGTTTTGACATATTTTTTAATCAAGTTTTCGTATATTTGAGCAGCAATTGGACAAAGTTCTAGTAACATATTTGCTTTTTTTTACCTTATTAATCACAGGTTCACAATTGAGATCAAATTGCATGATCAAGCATATATTCAGGTTCAGACATAATAAGTGGGCATACAGAATGATAATAAGCATATAAACAAGGCAAATTGACTGTCAAATAATCAATAATCAAACTGCAACTCATTGTGTTCTTCGATTTATCCATTCTCAGCTGCAAGATCCTCCCTATCTGAAAGTTGGACTCCTCTTCACACCCTATGAATCTTCAGAAGACCTCCTGCCTGCAGATAGGAGTTTCGCTGTTGTCATGATCAACGGTGAGAAACAACATTGTCTTCACACAGGTGTGATCATGCTATCAGTCCTCTGTACTTGGACCTTGATGCATCTAATGCAGTCCTTTTGATCGACTAGCGAGCGATAGCCAATTAAGCAATGAGGGGCAGGCAGGACACATGGAAAACACAAGATGTAAGGAGAAATGTCGATGAGTCTTGACGTCAGCCAGAGGCTAGAACGCCATTGGGAAGTTGTGCAAATGCTCTGTTTCAAGATGTCGACTTTTCGTAGTCCCTTGCCATGTACGGTACTGAATTAAGGGGTGAAAGATGTTCGAGTTGACATAGTTAGCATATATAGCAGCCTCCATGAAAGAGTACAAGGTTTTATGTTAGACTTCCATTGTTGATTGAAGTTGAATGTCCCTTCTTGAGCCAACATTTTCCTCATGTACAGGCCAAATCCTCCGGACACTTTGCTGTCTTGTCTTCACTTTGCTGTCAGACCTCGGTGTCTTTCTGCTTCCTATAAATCATGGACCACTCTATCCTCTTCTTATCCTCATATATATCTTACCTTGCAGTTTCAAATACCATCATACATGGGATATTTCTGACCGACGCTTCCTTGCCATTCTGTCAAAGGTAGATCCTTACACGACCGCTAAGCTGAACCTTTGCTTGTGATCCAAAGTCCATATATTTGTATAGTCTCTCATGTTTGCTGAGCTATTGTTATACTTTGCATTTCCTGAGCAGGGAAGGAATGCTATAGCCTATATATGCTTGAGTCCTATGGCAGAGATGGTCAGTTCTGCTGTTGTCAATGAAGCAGTTAGCCAAATCTTGACTGATGTCATTAATAGGAATAAGGACAAAGAGAAATCACAGGCCAAAGAAAACTTGGAGAGGCTAGAGATGGCGCACATTAAGTTGGAGGTTGCTCTCGAGACATCTGAAAAGTGGCAGATCATGGATGCACCCTTGTTGCATTGGCGTAAAAAACTGAAAAGTGCTGCTCAAGAGTGTGATGACACGCTGCTCAAATGCAAGCAAAGAATCATAGAAGAAGAACAGGTAGAACAAGAGGTGAGGAATTCTACTTTTCCTAAAAGGATAGCACATGCTACCAGGTCATTTATCTCATCTGCCTTTGGCCACAATAACCAGTTGAGTAGATCTGTTGTCCAAAGATTTGAGTGGTATGCAGATGGTGCCAGTGACTTCTTGAGGTTCATAGAACTTGGTTGCACACCATACTGTCACATGCCCTTCAACCCTTTTATCAAAAACCTTTTCTCAGGCAAGAAGCTGCAACACAAAATCGATCAGGGAAATGAAAGCACTTTTTTTGTACTGTGGTTACCCTTCATTACTGCAGAGCATGGAATAGAGGTTTCCCTAGTCTTCATCCAGAAAGATGGAAATGCACCGGAGAATAATTTTTACTTCACCATCATGCTACAACTTTCAGAGAGCACGGACATAGTTGGGATTGCGATGAAGTGCTTGCAGTTGTATACACCTCTTTTCAAGACTAAAGTTGAAATTATTAGAAACAAAATTATGCAACTGCCTACACAAGACTTCTCATGGGTGCCGTTTGTCGATTCACGTCAGAAAGAACATTGGGACAATCTTGCTGGTTGTGTCTCTCAATGGCTTCGCCCAAACCCATCATGTTGCAAGCAGATTGGCCAGCATGGAGTTTGCCGTACTAGCAACATAGACATGTCAGATATTTCTCTAGAACCAGTTATTGAAGTGCATTTGGAGTGCCAAGTCTCACTGGATGCAGGCAAAAATTATTTTGAAGAGTCTGAATATCTGATAGCTGGAGTCCTCTTTATGCCCCATGGTTCTTCAGAGGACATGCTGTCTGCTGATAAAAGTTCTGCTACAGTGGTCAATCAAAGGGCGGAACAACATTGCATGCATACAGACATCACCTTGGTACAGCTGGAAGAGATCATGCTGCCAAAAGCAATAGAGTATTTCCAACAAAACATAGATGCATTTGTCTACCAGGTGCTTTGGAAGTCTAAACACAACACTGCATATATTCATGTTGTGAAGGCAGGCACGAAGACTCAAAGCACACGACGAATGATTCGTGGAGGAAACATCGTAAATCGACATGATCAGGGTCTGCAAAACCGGCCATATGTGATTCCTAACACACTCAACTTATGGGTTGCACATGCACCCATCCAGCTGCAAAACACCATCAGGAACTGGATTCAGAAAGAGGACAAAAATAAGTTAGCTTTTTCATCACTACGCCTGAAATTCTAGATCATGTAACATGTATCAATTATGGAAACAAGCTTTAAAAGAAGAATGTGAACAGAATTTTCTAGGGAATAGATTAAATGTTGGGAGTTCTTTATGTCGGAGGACATATCTATCAAAATGCCAACATAAAAATATTCTTAGAGCTAGAATATTAGATAAGTTCTCCACATAGTAGGATCATTTTTCTCATCATGTGCTGGGAATTGAAAGCGTGGCTCACTACATCAACGCATTTGTAAATTGTGAGCACCGACCAGATTTACTTTGTGTGTGAACATTGAGCATGTTGCTATATGTAGCATGAGGTGTTATCCGATTGCGTTTCGCTGAATGTATGTCCCTTGTTACTGGAGATGATGGGTTGTTTGCACTTCGTTTCTGCAGTTTGAGATGCAGACAAGCTCCAGCCATTTTCCAGGGGCTAAAACCATGGACATAAATCAGTTTTTTTTTTGGGAATACGCAGGAGAGCTGCGTATCTTTGTATTAAGAAGAAATTAACTTAGTTTGTTACAACGCGGGCCGACCGGGCGCACGCACACGGGGTTACAACGCTAGAGGATTATACGGCAAAAGGACAACCTAAACCCTTACAGGATAACCACTAGACTCAACACACTGAGCTCGCGTTGTTGACCTGTCTAACCGCGGCCATAAGGTCCGCGTCAGAGAGAGCACGCGCCGCCGGGAAGAGGTCGCGAAAAGCGGCGAAATACTCCTTGTCGACCGGTTCAGGTCCAGCGAAAACCGCAACAAGGCCCTGGTCGGCTGTGGTGGCATCCGCGGCCGCAGCCTCAGGGTCTTCCGTGGGACGCATGCTCAGCTTGTCCACTTGCGCATGAGCAGTACCTCGCCCTTCTTAGAGGCGCGCACAGTGGAGTTCGCGGACAGCTTGGCGAGCCTGCTACTCCGGCGAGTCGCCGAGGCAGAGGAAGGGGGTGGCGCCGCCGGCAGGGTTGCGAGCGGCACCTGCAGTGCCTGGCGAACGCTAGCCAGGAAGGTCGCGGTGTTGGCCTTGGCAGCTTCGAGGTCGTCGTTGGGCTGAATCCTCCCCCGCTTCGATGGGGTCGTGACTTGGTCCTGACGAGTCCTTCTTGGCGGCCTAGGCGGGCCGGATGCCGAGTCCGGTACGAGTTCAGCGACCGGCTCAGGAGGGTCCGGCTCGCACGACGTACCAAACTCGTCTCGACTTGGAAGAGCCCGCCTCTTAGCTTCCAGATCCCGACTCACGGGTGGCGGGGAGGGGTCGATAGCAGGGGTGGAGTGCAGGGTAGCACTGGCCGAGGGCCGTGCCGCATCGCTGCGTGGCCGTCGCCGGTAGGTCTTGACCGGCGTTGTGGTAGCGGTCAAGGGCCTTGGAGAGACGTGGGGCGTGATCTTCATGGGAGATGGCGCCCGGGCTTCGATCAACATCGGGTCTTGGGAGGGGACCGGCGTGGAGGGGCGGGGTGGGAGCTGTGCTTCGAAGGCCATCGGCTCAATGCAGGCATCGGCTTCCTCCATCGTCGCTGGAGATGGAGGCGTCCGCGAAGTCGTGGACGCAGCATCCCTGGTCTGCTGCGTGGGGACTGGGGAAGATGACCAGGAAGCACTCCGGTGCCAGACGGTGGACGGAGATGGCGTCGTTGGAGTCGGGGAGCACGGAGATGGCGTGACGGGCAACCTCGATGGAGCGAAGCAGAGAACGCCTGAGCAAGAGGTCGTCGTCGTCGGGGGGCAGCGTCGGGTCCTCCCTCACTTGCCCAGCCGACACCGGCGACGGAGAGCGCGGAAGAGGGCCGATGGCAAGGCGCCGGGTTGCACGAGAGGGGGCTCGCCCTCGGCCACCGGCGGTCTGCGGAGGTGGTCGCTCCCGACCGGCGGTGGTGTCGTCGTGCTGGCGTTGTTGCGCGGGAGTGGGTGACGCGGAGCCTCCCTGGCCGCGCTGAGCCTCCGAGGCAGAACCGGCTGGGCTGCGCGGCCGCTTGCAGTTCCGAGCAAGGTGCCCGAACCCATGGCAGCGGAAGCAACGGGTCTGGCGCGTGCAAGTTGCCACCTTGTGCTTGTAGGAGAGGCAGTTGAGGCAGCGCCCGATGAACGCAGCGGGGATTCGGGGAGGGATGGGCGGAGGCTGCAGCTCCGGCATCGCCCGGCGCTGGCAGCGCCTGCGGCTGGACCGCTTGCTGCGGACCTCGGTGAAGCCGTCGGCGTCAACTCGCAGGGGGCTGGCCTCCCGCCCAGCCTGGACCACGATGGAACGGAGGCGGCGTGTCGCCGGGCGCGGACCACCATGAGTCGCAGGCCGGAGAGGAAGCCCGTGGATCAACCACGTCTGGCCGCGGTGCCGTTGCCGGTGGCGGCCAGAGCGAGTATCGGCATGTGGTCCAAGGCGGTCGTGGACCGGCCGACGGGCCAGGGTGGAGGAGCGTGTCGTCGCCGTGGTCGAGGGGAAGGGGAGCTCCGGCGTCGTGCGCAGCAGCGCGTCGCGGTAGGAGACGCGAAGCGGGGAGGCTCCACCGTCGACGTCGTCCGGCGGCGGCGTGTTATCGCGCCACCGGAGTTGCTTCCCCCGTCCACCGAAGGTGCCGCTCGGGGAGAACGACGCAGCATCGGCAGACAGGGGGCTGGGGGACGGACGGCCCGGAGCGGGAGTGGGGGCCGGCGTGGAGATGGCCGGGGCGGAGGCGGTGGCCGGCGCGGAGGTGGCTGGGGCGGAGGTGGCGTCCGGTGCGGAGGTGGCCGGGGCGGAGGTGGCGGGGGGCGCGGGAGTGGACGGCGCGGGGGTGGCGGAGGTGGACGGGGGGGGGGGGGGCGGCACAGGGGGGCCAGAGGGGGCAGCCGACCGGGGAGGGGATGGGGCGGAGGTGGCCGGGGCGGGGGAGGTTGCCGGCGTGGGGGACCCCCCCAGATCTAGGGTACCGGGCACCATGGGAGGGGGTGGGGAGGAAGAGGAGGAGGAAGGGAAGGAGGAGCAGGGGAGGGGCAGCAGGCGGGCGCCGGCCGGCGGGCTGCGGCGGCCGCAGGCAGGGGGCCAAGGCGCAGCTAGCCGCCGGGCCGCGGGGGTGCCCGCGTCGCCTCCAGGCTCAGTTCTTTATGTTAGCTTTGGCAGCATGGCTCACCAACATAAATCAGTTTGTTGGATATGATATCTTCTATCTGAGTTTCTTGTACACTGCTGTGTTAATTAAAGGTGTTTGACTTTCTTGGTCACCATGGACATAAATCATACTCACCTGCAAAATCATTATATATACTGTGTTCCTCCTATTATTGACTTCTATGCCTATGTTGGCTCTCAAAGTCTTGTTCTTCGTTCACTATCTTAAATAATACTACGTCTGTTTCATATTACTTGTCGTTTTGATTTTTCTAGATGCATTACTTTTGTTATGTATATCTAGATAAACATAAGTATATATCTAGACGCATAGCAAAAAATGTATCTAAAAAAGTCAAAATGGCAAGTAATATGAAATGGAACGAGTGCACATAGGACGAGCTTAATTTAGACCACAGACAGTGCATCATTAGCCAATTGCAAAGCTAACATCAGTCTTAATTTAGACCGTACTTATTAATAGTTGCATTATTGGTTCCTAATCTAGCTAGCTTTCCTGGATTTTTCAGGAATTATCGGCGTTATGCGTTAAGTGGTAAGTGACGTTCCCGTCGACGACGAGGCGTCAATGGTGACTTCGGGAATCTCCAGATCTGCCGGTGGTCACTGCTCAGTCCTTCGGAGGTGCTCATAGAGGTAGGATTTGCGTACGTGTATTCATAGGGGTGAGTGTGTGTGCGTGTTGTGAACGTCTGCGATGTACTGTGTGATTCTAAAAAAAGCTAGTACTACCATAATCAAGTGATCAATATGATGATGCATTATCGATCACATTCGCCATGTGACTTATTCATTCATACCCACGTGCCTTCGACCCTGCTAGCCTGAGATCAAAGAAAGTGCAGCCGCTGAGGTGGCATGAGGTGGCAAATAAGGACATATAAATCGTGTAGGAACTAATAATATATTGTTCGAATATTATTGGTAGCAATTCAGACTCTGCGTGTGCTAGTGTGTGACTAGCTGGTCTAGGAAGATCATATCAATCAAAATTAATTAATTATATCCAGGCCGACGCCGGCCGTGTATCAGTTTTGCTGCACCCATTGCTGGAACTCTCTAAGGCACGAATTTTTTTTATATTTATTTTGTTATGATTTTCGAAAAATAAATGGTCAAATCAAAATTTTCGAGAAATGTACATCTGGCGCCGTACCCCCGTGGGGCACGGCGTTTGGGGTGACGCCAACGGTCGGAAGTACTGGCCGGTGGGGCCAGGTTCCTGCCGCCGTGCCCCGCGGCGGCAGGACTGCTACCGCCGCGGCCCACGGCGGCAGGAGCCTAGCGCCGTGGGCCACGGCGGCAGCGACGCGCCTATTTAACGGGCCGAGCCCCTGCCGCCGGCCCCTCACTCCTCCAAATCTTCGGGTTTTAACCCTTCGGAGCACTTCTGAGGTATGTTTCTAAATTTAGTCCAGTTTAATTAGTATAGTTAGTTAGTTTAGTTAACTTAGATTAGTTAGTTAGTTTAGTTAAATTAGTTTAGTTTAGAAATTTATTTTAGTTAACCTAGTTTAGTTAAATTTAGTTTAGAAATTTAGTTTAGTTAACTTAGGTTAGTTAAATTGATATAAATTTCATAGAGGATAGTTTAAATTCACATAATTTGTTTTAATTCATTTTAAATTTGTGGAAAATGGTTATAATTGACATAATTAGATTAAATTGCTATAAAATTTGTAGAAACTTATTTAAATTCACATAATTCGCTTAAATTTGTTTTAAACTTCTAGGAAATGGTTATAATTGACATAATTTGATTAAATTGCTATAAAATTCGTAGAAAATTATTTAAATTCACATAATTCGTTCAAATTTGTTTTAAACTTCTAGGAAATGGTTATAATTGACATAATTTGATTAAATTGCTATAAAATTTGTAGAAAATTATGTAAATTCACATAATTCGTTCAAATTTGTTTTAAACTTCTAGGAAATGATTATAATTGACATAATCTGATTAAATTGCTATAAAATTTGTAGAAAATTATTTAAGTTCACATAATTTGTTTAAATTTGTTTTAAACTTCTAGGAAATAGTTATAATTGACATAATTTGATTAATTTGCTATAAAATTCGTAGAAAATTATTTAAATTCACATAATTCGTTTAAATTTGTTTTAAACTTGTAGGAAATGGTTCTAATTCACATAATTCACATAATTAGTATAATTGGAAAAATTGATTAAATTATGTTTTTTTTGCAGTTATGGCTGCACCGCTGGAGTACGTACGGCCGGAGTTGTTCGACGAGGCGGTGGACCGGCACCACCGCTCGTACGTGTCGGCTGTTCTCGGACGTCCGCTCGGCACGATACGTTGCCGGACGACCCGCACGTTGATGCCGATACAGCAGCGGTGGATTCCGAAGTACGTAATTCATATTTATTATTTATTTCTGTTTCTTTACAATAGTAATTACGTTAAGTAAATTAATATTTTTTCAGGCTACGCGATGCAGGACTTCTCCTTGTTGCGCGGTTGGTCGAGAGGGACAGGCTACGAGCTGAGGTTCCCCGGGCGGAGCGGTTCACGCGGTTCAACTACGACGCCTCGCTGATCGCCGCGTTCATGGACCGGTGGCGACCAGAGACGCACACGTTCCACTTCCCCGTCGGCGAGATGACTCTCAGTCTGGAGGACGCCGCGATGTTGGGAGGACTGCCGTGTGCTGGCCAGGCGATGGGGCCGGTCGACATCCCCGCGACGTGGCAGGCTGACTTCCTTGCTCAGTTCGCGAACGTTCCTCGGAACGATCGCGCGCCGGCGCCGTACGTGCCCTTCGTCGACACCCACGGGCCCACCTGGACTTGGATCCAGTAGTTCAGCGTACGTGATTCTAACTCTTATTTTCAACGTTTGTATGCATTTTAAACGAATGTGACGACGGACCTTTGTGTGTGTGCAGGCTGACTACATGGAGGACGATGCCGACGACCACACGTCAGACAGGTTTTTGGAGGTCTACCTGCTCTGGCTGTTCGGGTGGGTGCTGTTCTGCGAGTCAGCGGGAGACTCCGTGTCGCGATGCATGATCCCCTGGGCTCAGAGGATCGCCGACGCACCCCTCGAGCAGATGCCCCAGATCAGCTGGGGCAGCGCTGTTCTGGCAGCTACCTACAGGGGGCTGTGTTCGGCAGTGACGAGGCCGACGAGTAGGGAGGCGATCCTCCTGGGGTGCCCTCTCCTGCTACAGATGTGGATCCACGAGCGGTTCGACATCGGTCGGCCCAGGACGGTGGCAGGGTTCTGGCGCCGCGCCGCGCCGCCCTGCCGCTGGAACCAGCCTCCTGCCGCCGTGCCCCACGGCGGCAGAGACTTAACGCCTTGGGCTACGGCGGCAGGAGCCTGCCGCCGTGGGGTACGGTGCCAGATGTACATTTCTCGAAAATTTTGATTCGACCATTTATTTTTCGAAAATCATGACAAAATAAATATAAAAAAAATTCCTAAGGCACAGACAACGGACGGTGTTGCCAATTTGGTGACATGTCATTGTTAATTGTTACTACTCCCTCCGTACGAAATACTATTCGTCATGAAATTTTTTCTACAACTTTGATCATTCATCTCATTCGAAATGTATAAATACAATTTATTTTGTTTGCTATATATACTTTACTATTATACTATTTTAAACTTGACCTATCCTTTTATATGTTTGTAATGATTTTTTGAATAAAATGAATGGTTAAAATGGTAAGAAAAAGTCAACGACTATAAATATTTTGATACAGAGAGAGTATACGCGTAAGCACCTGTGACAAATTAAAGGGAATAATGCAATAGCACAACGTATACTGCCATTTAATTAATGACGATGCATTGTGATGTTTTTGTTTCTTGTAGAGTACCTTGATGGACAAGCAAAACGACTTGACCGGACGACTGATCGAAGGGAATATTTTTTTTTCTCAAATACACGTACAGCGTATCATTGTATTAAGACGAAGAAGAAATTGATACAGTGTTTGGGTACAACCTAACTGGACCGGACTCCAGCTGGATACAAGTTGGCAAGCCAACTGAATACAACCCGAACCATAAACTCGAACCTGGACTACTCATATCCCACACAACCTAAACGACGAGCTCTAGGTGTAGCCCTCAGCCGATGCTCCATCCCTCAAGGGGAGACATCTTGGTTTTGTTCTTCAACATCAGGAGTAAATCCTGCATTGCGTCCATGGAGTGCGGCGAAGGCCCATCACGAAAGAGCTTGTCCACCGCTTCCTCTGCTGAAGCCGCCACAGGCCGAAGGGGATAGCTACACGCACCTGCACCTGATGACGGGAGTGGTAGGCGACAGGTCTATGGCTTGCCGGCGCCGGCGAGCCATAGGGCCCCGAAGCCCGGCCAAGAGCGGTGATGATGCTGACACTCCTGGGCACGAGGAGCGCATGAGCAGCGCCATGGCACACCCACCACTGCACCACCACCTGCCGGAGCGTCGGAGGAAGGAGCGAGGACGTACGGCACAACGCAGGGGAGGAGGAAATGTTCGCTGCGTGGCCGCCGGGGCTGGGTAATGTCGATCAACCAAGAATTTATTTATTTATTTATTTTTCTTCGATTTTTCAAAAAATATATGTCACATCTCAAATTTTGCAAAACTATACCATTGTCGTCATATGATATGACGTTTGGGTCCAACCGTCATATGGTACGGCGTTTGGGTCCAACCGTCATATAGTACGGCGGTTAGACGTGCTACAGTGTTCTAACCGTCATATCACACAACGTTTGTGCACAGTATCTCGGCGCAGCTACTGTGGCACCTGCAACCGCCGTATGATACAACGGTAGGGGTCAGTTCGTTTTCAAAAATCATAACTTTTTTGTATGAACTCGGATGGAGATAAACTTTATATGAAAATTGTAGCTCTCGACGAGATCTACAACTTTGTAGTTCAAACTTTTTTCATTTGAAGTCATATTCAAACTCAAATAATCAATATTCTATTCAGATCTCAGTTTTCAGTATCATATGGTGGGTGCATGCGCTACAGTACATGACGCGGGTACTGTTGACAACCGCTGTATCATATGGCGGCAATGGTATAGTTTTGCAAAATATGAGATGCGACATACTCCCTTCATCCCAGAAAGACTGTCGTTTTCGCTTCTCGAGAAACAACTTTGACTAAATATATAAAAAATATATTAATAATTATGATATAAAATTAATATCATTAGATAGATATTCGTATCTAGTTTTCTAACTAAATTATTTGAAGATACAAATGCTACACAAACTTTTTAAAAATTCGGTCAAACTTGTGGCACGAACACCAACAACGATTATCATTTAGGGACCGAGGGAGTGTATTTTTTGTAAAATCAAAGAAAAATAAATAAATAAATTCATCAACTGAGTTTTTTTTAGGGATCGACCGAGTTAAGTCCTACTCCTCCTTACTTACAGAAGAACTACCGTGGGCTGGGCCGTAGTCCAGCTTGGTGGGTGGGCCGTTTCGTGTTTTCAAGAAAATTTTTTTTATATATTTTTTCCCTATTTTGCAAAAATAAATGGTCCGCCAGAAATTTTGCAAAACTATACATCTGCCGCCGTGGCCCACGCCGTGCGGCACGGCGGCAGGGGCCGTGGGCCCGTAGCGTGCGACGGACATACCGCCGTACCCCACGGAGGTAGGGACATACCGCCGTGGGCTACGGCGGCAGGTCCTAGCGCCGTGGGGCACGGCGGCAGCAGGCCTGGTACCGTCGTGTTCCACGGCGCTAGGAACTGCTGCCTATATAAGACCGAAATTCAGCCGAAAATGTCATAATAATTCGAAAAAAAAGAAAGAGAGGGGGAGAGGAGAAGGGAGTGAGGAGGAGGTGGTGAAGGTGCGAAGCTCTACCGGTTTTTCGTCTCATTAGAGGTAATACTCTGGTACTTGATATTTTCAACTGTGATAATAGTAAAAATATAGTTTTAGTGTAGATCTGCTTAGTAAAAATATAGTTTTAGTGTAGATGGATTAGTAAAATTATAGTTTTAGTGTAGATGGATTAGTAAAATTATAGTTTTAGTGTAGCTCTGAGTAGATATATTTTGTAGTTGCAGATCCACTTGTTAATAGCGTTTTTTTTTCATGCTGTCAGACATGTCGGATGCAGTCAGTGTCAAGTTGTATTTCGGTAATTGGCAGATTAGATATGGTGAACATGGAGTTGACTTGTTCGAATTTAATTCGGTTGACCATGTGATTAGAAGAGCAACCGAAAGAACTTGGGGTTCCATTACCAACTTTTTTTATAGGGCATTCCATGTAGATGCAGAGCAGCATGACTTGTCCATTATGGCTCTAATCAACAGGAGTGAGTCAGTATATCGGGAGCTTATGCCACTTCAAGGCACTGAACATTGGAGGAGTTATATCAAAACAGCATGTGAAATTGGTTTGCCTGTGATGTTGTTTATCCAAGTTGTTCATAAGGCTGGGTCTAGTAGTCAAGTGCATGAGGAGGGTAGTGCTGCTCACCAGGGTGAGGCTGAACTACAAGCAGGAGATGGTCTTGCAACTGAGCCACAAGAAGGAGATGGTGCTGCCACTGAGGCAGAAGAAGGAGATGGTGACACACCCTTTGAGGCCCGTGGTGAAATTGACGAGGGCGAAGTTAATGAAGAAGTACTCAGGCAGTACGAAATGGAGGCTGATTAGGATGAACGTGGGTTGGAAGAGGACTCAGATGATGAGAATGACCCGCTAGTTCCAAGGGACTGGGACAGTTACAATTTCTCACAGCTATCTATCAATCCTGGTGAGAATGTGTCCTGGGAGTATAGAGACAATCATGTTTCTGTTGGCGCCATGTATAAGAGTGCAGTAGAGGTGAAGGATGCAGTGAAGAGGTGGACCACCCTTACTCTGCAGAGAGAGTTCAGGGTAGTGAAGAGTTGTCCACACATATATGATGTACAATGTGTGAAGCCCAACTGTCCTTTTCGAGTGTGTGCTTCCAAGGGCAAGTGGAAAAATTACTGGGAGATCAGATCTGTTGTGGATCACACTTGTGTACTTGAGCAGCTAGATGCAAGCCATCGTAATTTGTCGGCCGGTTTTGTTGCCACCCAGATGTTTGCTAAGATTGTGGAAAATCCTGCTTATGAGCCCAAGTCCATTATCTTGGCAATTGAGAAGAAATTTAGGTACCTGATAAGTTATGGTAAGGCATACATGGCGAAGAAGAAGGTATTGGAGATGAGGTGGGGTACTTACGAAGCATCCTACGACAATCTGCCTCGATTGCTGAACACAATTGCCACGCTCAATCCTGGTAGTTATTATGATATCAAGACTTATAATCTTGTATCAAGGCCAGTGAAGCAAGTCTTGCAACGGGCATTCTTAGCATTGGGTCCAACTACTGCTGCCTTCAAACAGTGTCGACCAGTCATTTGCATAGATGGCACATTCCTAACAGGAAAATACAAGGGCACAATCCTTACAACTGTGACTGCAGATGGCAACAATCAGTTGTTGCCATTGGCAATTGCTTTTGCAGAGGGAGAGAATGGTGACAGTTGGTATTGGTTTCTGGAGAGATTGAAGCAGATGGTGGTGGGAGATGTGTCAGACATGTGTGTGATACACGATAGACACAAAGGTATTTTGCAGGCCATTAATGACATCAAAGAAGGTAGCCAAGAACGTCACAAAGCACCACAATGGTCAGATGTGCATAGCAGGTGGTGCATGAGGCATATGGCAGCAAACTTTCATAGCCAGTTCAAGAACAAAGAACTTACACAATTGTTCAAGCGCTTATGTTCGACCAATCAGGAGAAAAAGTTCTACGAGCTATGGCAAAAATTAGATGATCTGACGAAGAAAGCATCAGAAGAGATAGGTAAGAAGCCAATAAGTACTGAACCCGGAGAAGAGCCAGTTTCTCTGGAGGACGTGGGGCTAGATGCTCCAAATGTCAGAAGGAGAAGGTGACGTGCTGTGAAGACCTTCAACCAGTGGACTCAGAATGAGCCTAAGGAGAAATGGTGTCTCCTGTTTGATAAGGGAGGTGTGAGGCATGGGATAATGACAACAAATTTTGCTGAGGTCTACAACGCGGTTTTGCGTGGTGCCAGAACTCTCCCTCTTGTTGGTATCATTGAGTTCTTCTTGTACCGCACAATGAAGTACTTTCTTGAGCGTGCTACTGCAGCACATGCAGCTATGCAGGACTGTCAAAAGGTGTATTCAACATGGATGACTCAGTACTTGACCACAAAACAGAAGGCTGCTCTTGCTCACAGAGCTTACCCACAACCTCTACGTCGTGATCCCAGCGAGGAAGTTCAGTGGAAATATCGGATAAATTGCCAGTCCAAATCACAAAAAGAGAATGGTGAAATAACAATACAACAAACAGTTATTGGGAATCAGACATGCTCATGCTCTTGCCAGAAGCCACTGCTGCTACACTACCCCTGCTCACATGTGATCGCTGCATGCCTTGCAACAAAGAATAACCATTGGGGTCGCTACGTGCCTAAATACTTTTTGAAGCAAACCATTCTAGACACTTGGAACCACACTATTGAGGGTTACCTGCATCTTGGAACTTTCACTTAAGACCCCAAAGACAGTGCGTTGTACATACCAAATCCAGATCCAACCATGTGCCAAGGTGTCGGTCGACGCAAGAAGAAGAGGATTAGGAACAACATGGATGAGGCTGAAGCTGGACCTCCGGTGCAGATATGCTCTAAGTGCAACAATCCAGGACACTCCTACAAGAAATGCACCGAAGCATCTTACTTTTCTACTGCCACTTCTCCAGCACCTTCAGCTAGTGCACGTGGACGTCATTCCCGTCGCTACAACGAAGGAATGCAGTGATCATACTTGTTTGTGCTACCGTGTTGTAATATTTGAAATACTTATGCATGTTATCGTCTTGTAATATTTGAACCATTTTATTTGGCAAGGTCTTGTAATATTTGAACTTATGCATGTTATCGTGTTGTAATAATTGAACTACCTTTTCATTTGCTTGTTGTTTTCTTCTTGCCGTCAAATTTATTATCATATCCTGTTATGTATTGTTCTCTAATTTCAAATGAAACATGTAATGAATTATCATATTTCTCATCTTTTTTTGTAGGCTTTCAATGGCTTCCTCGGGTACTGAGTTGGACTTGGAGTTGCTCACCAGTAGGAAGGACAAGGTTGCGGTGCCAAAGGGGATCCACACTCCTATGTGCTACTGCGGTAACAACTGTAAGCTTGTCAAGTGCAACGTTTTCGGGTACTGCTACGGGATGAGGTTCTTCATGTGCGTGAACTACGAGCATGACCCCTCCCACCATGTCGCAATGTTAGACCAAAAGTAAGAACAAACTGCATTACTAAATAAATAATATGTCATTGCTATTTTATTATGTGCTAACTTGTCTTTGAAAAAAGACTCCACCTCCTCTCTGTGATTTTATGCAGTGGCTAGATTGACGATGGGTCGTTCAGCACGTGAGAGGTGGCAAAGGATGGTTGAGGCAGAAAAACAAGAAGAAAAACGTAAGGAGCAGCAGGAGGAAATTCGCATTCGCCGGGAGATCAAAGAACATGAAGCGGCCGCGGCCCGTGTAGCAGATAGAGAGAGGAAGAGGGAGAGAGCTCGCCGGGCTAAGGAAGCTGGGCCGGATGCTATGAGGAAGGGGAAATACCCCCGTTGTACCCAGTAGACGTAGAGTACTAGACGCCGAGTGCTACTATATCCATAAAAAATTATGATTTCATTTCATCATTCTCTATAGTCGGGTTGTATCTTTAAGAACTTGATTTCAGATGCATTTCAGATGCAAACAGTAAAACTCGTACTAGGGTGTGTTTTCTGTGAGTCACTGCACCAAACAGTGAACACATAAGGTGTGTTTTCTGTGAGTCACTGCACCAAACAGTGTACCTAGTACTAGGGTGTGTTTCCTCCGAGTCACTGCCCGTTTTTCTTGCCCCGGATCGAATGGCCCACCGTCCAGTCTGCTTTTATTGCCTACATATATGTGAGCACTCTTCTCCAGTGTCACTTCACAACACAACAAGCACCAATGAGTTCCTGGACTGGGGATGATGATGGCTCCCTCGGTCCAGCACTGTGGAGCCAGCAAGATCCAGAGTTCGACAGCAATTTTCTAGTCTTAGATAAGAGAGATTTCAAATCCATGTGTGATGTTAGAAAGTACGCACCAAATCAAATGGTTAACTGACCAAGGTGTGCACACGGTGAGTTCTGTGTGATGCAGGTTTACCAGGGATGGAACAACTCTGGTCGACGCTTCTGGCATTGCTCACGAGCATGGGTAAGCAAAACTCCTTGACATCTATCCTTCATCATTTTATGATTTACTAATGTAATCACGGTTTCTGTAGTACTCCGACCAACCAGATAACTGCGGTTTCGTGCAATGGGTGGATGCCCCAGCTATTGACCCGTATCAACAGTACATCAACTACCTCGAGGATGTTGTCATCTTCAACCTGAGGCAAGAGCTCGCGTCGGCATTGGCTTCTCCAGATCCGACATCTACCAACGACGACGACGGACCGGTGACCGGACCAATGGTGGTGAAGACGAACACCGGGTGTGAGGACGAGTTCTGCTGATGTCTGTGTCACGAGAAGAAGGACAACACTCCACCAGCAACTCCACCCCCGCCACCGTCTGATCCAACTCCACCCCCGTCGGGGTACTACATGCCCTCCCAGCACTCCGGCGGGTCTATGATGTTCGGGTTCTCCGGGTACTATTCGTACAACTAGACTACAAATGTTGTAATCGTTTATCTAAATTCCCTAAGGCACGTTAGGACTAGCAGCGGCACAAAGTTAGGGTACTTGTGTCGTACATGCCATTGCTTGTTTCTGTAGTTCGTCGTTAAGTATCAATGGTTCGTCGTTAAGTATCAATGCTTCAAAAAATTGAAATTTACAAAAAAAAATCCTACCGCCGTAGGGCACGGCGGTAGGTCCATACATACCGTCGTGGCCTACGGCGCTACCTGGAGGCCACGCTGCCGCCTGGCGGTAGGCTCCGCACGGCGGTAGGTCCCTAACGCCGTGACCCACGGCGGTATGTGCCCTTGCCAGTGGGCCACAGCCCTTGCCGCCGTGCCGCACGGCGGTAGGACCCCTACCGTCGTGAGCCACGGCGGCAGATGTATAGTTTTGCAAAATTTCTAGCGGACCATTTATTTTTGCAAAATAGGGAAAAATATTAAAAAAATTCAAGGAACCCCAACACCACCACCACCAAAAAGAAAAAAGACTGGACACGTCACTGTTGACACGTCTTGTCAAAATTGTCCAGTAGTACTAATTTTGCACAAACTCAAAGCTGGTTCGAACTTCTCTTCCTAATCGCCGTTCGCAGTTTCTTTCCTGCTGCTTTTGCTCAACGGAAATTCGTGTCTCACAAATTCACAGGCTCACAGCAGAGTGACGTTGACTTGAGTGGACACAGTTGCACAAACAATGGGCCCGTACGTGCTTCCTCTTTCCTGATCTTTCCTCCCACGAAAAGAACACGTTTGACTTTTTGAGAAGCTGTGTGGGTCGGTCGGTCTGGCTACGCTCTCGCCCAAACCGCATGCAGATTGCAGAAGCTTCCTCCTCCTCCCATCCCGTGGGCGTGGCCCAAAAACCAGAGGCGACACGCGTCTCCGCCGCGCCGACCACACCACCTCCAACACCGCTATAAACGAGCGCGCACGTCGCCCCCCCCCCCCCCCAACACTCACTCGCCGGCAGGGACGACGGAGATCGGCGGCGGCGCGGCGTACCAATCTCCACGACGCGTAATCGTGTCGTCGTTTCTGTGTCGGCACGGCACACCGTACCTCCGATCCGGCCGGGCAAAATCTTGGAGTCGTTCGATCTCTTTGACACGTACAGTTCGTCTTCGTCGGCCGGTTAATTCGCACGAGGCCGCGCCGTTGCCCTGAGATCATGTCGAGCGCGCTCGAGGACCACTGGTCGCCGGTGGTGATCATGCGGGGGCGGCAAAACATCCTTCGTGCCCTCGGCTCGCACTCGTCGTCCCCGGCCTTATCAACAGCCGCCGCCGTGCAGGAGCCGAAGCAGTCGACGGCCGCTGCGGGCCCAAGTCCGAGCAGCAGGGGAACGAAGGACGCGGGAGCGGCCGACGGCGACACCGGTGTGGCTGCGGCCGCCGCGTCGCCGCCGGCGGGTCATCTGAGCGCCGAGACCGCTGTGGCCATCCTCGTCGACTGCTTCGGCCACTGCTGAGATCGATCATCATCATGACATTGACATTGACGTTGACATCGACATCCTCCTCCTCACGCTTCCCCTCACGCGGACCCACTCGGCAGACGCCCCTTTTGACTTACTCCCTCCGTCTCAAAATATAAGGTCTTGTTAACTTTTGCTGATCACGTTTGACCACTCGTCTTATTCAAAAAATTTGTGTAAATATTATTTATTTTGTTATGACATGTTTTATCATCATGTATATTTGAAGTATATCGTAATTGTTTTTATATTTTCATAAATTTTTTGAATAAGACGAGTGGTCAACCGTGATCAGCAAAAGTCAATAAGACCTTATATTTTGGGACGGAGGGAGTAGCTTAGCTGGACTCCTCACTGCATCTCATGGATTCCCTAAATCTTCTGTTCGTCTTCGTCGTCATCCAGCAAGCAGCAAGTCTGCAACGTGGTCTGCAAACTGCAGTCTGTGCACTTTAGGGCCTCCTCAGGTCAGCAACGTGTGCTAATAAGATCAATTTCAACAATTAGTAAGTTGATGAATGCTCTTCAACAGTTCATGAAAAGTATATTTACCTTCAAAGGCCCATGACGACTAAGTTTGATGAGTCTGCACAAGGGCCTTTGAAATCGTAGAGACGGCCCTGGTAGTAGGGTTGTCAAAAAGGATTACTAGGGGCCTGTTTAGATCCCAATTTTTTTTCCAACTACCCGTCACATCAATCTTCAGACACTGATTAGGAGTATTAAATGTGGATTAATCACCAAACCCATTTCATAACCCATACCTAATTTTTCGATACGAATCTAACGAGCCTAATTATGCCATGATTAGACAACATCGTGCTACAGTAAATAGTCTCTAATGATGGATTAATTAGGCTTAATGAATTCATCTCGCGATTTCCCGTCCATTCGTGTAATTAGTTTTGTAATTAGTCTACATTTTTTACCCTTAATAAACCTTCGAAGGGGCTACCAAAAATTTTGCCCAAAAATTTTGGCGAACTAAACAGGCTCTAGGTATCATAAATCGCTAGAAATGAACTCACTAAAAGCTCGATTGAGCTCCAAACGAGCCGAGCTCAAGCCCAATCTCAAGCTCGCGAGCCTCAACGAGCTGATGATTCGTGAGCTGTTGTTGACTTGATGTGTCCAGTGAAGTGAGAAGACAGAAATTTCGCAAAAAAAAGTGAGAAGACAGAAGAATTAATGAGCCCATGCGAGCCGAGTTCAAGCCTTCATGAGCTTGCGTCCAGCCGAGCACGAGCTTATGTACAGGCTCGGATGGATCATAGCCTCGGCTCGACTTGTGACTCGCTCGAGCTCGACTTGTGACTCGCTCGAGCTTATGTACGAGCTTGTGACTCGCTCGAGCTCGACTTGTTGACAGCCCTAGGCTCGAGCCCTTCCTACCGGACTTGATCTGTATTCAACATTGCCCTCCTGGACAATCGACGACGGCAAATTAGTGGGATTAAAATAAGTGTTGTGCATGGTGGAGGTGTCGAGGGGTCAGGGGACAGTGGCGGAGCCACCAGTCCGGCAAGGCATGGTGGCCGCTATACCTGCACTGCACGGATGACTCACAAGCGACAAAGATAGTACATTACTTTAATCCAACGGGAGGGGAGCGGCGGCCGACTGTGCATGGGCAGGGGCTCCGGCGCAGGGTTGAGGCGACGAGCCGACGACAAGTGGACAAACGAGTCCAAGGTCGTGCCAAACGAGCAGTCCCGCACTGTACGAGGGAGACGTGTTGTGTGTTGACAAGTGCAGCAGCACTTGTGTCCAGATCGCACAATTGGAAATAAATATCGCTCCGGAGCATATATGCCCGCCAAGGCTAGCAGCGACGACTCCCCGGCGAGCATGGCGTTGACTCCCCGGTGACCACGGCGGCGACCGGCAACCCCGGATCCTCCCTCGCCCCTGCTGCACCGTACAGTGCAGGTATGCCGCCGCAATCCGTAATCGCAAAAAAAACCCCCTCTAATTTGGCGTAATCTGGTCAAATATGAGCTCGAATCTGCCCATTGGCGCTACTATAGTATCCCTCAATCTGGTCTCCAGGTCAGAGGTTTCCAGCATGAAGCCGTGCTGATTCATTCATAGAATCTCTACTCCTTTTTTTTCAAAACCTTAGGAGGAGCGCTGCCATATCATTTAATGAAGGTCTCCAACCTCAAAGCAAGCTGCTCTATTTTCCTGCCTTTTTTTTTTCATTTTCAGTTATCTCTCAATCCTCCGTTGCATCATTACAAGTATTAACTGGAGCTTGATCGGTAATTTCATAGATCCATGAACTGGTAGTTGTGGCTCTGGCGTTAAGTAGGAAGTAGGAACAAGTACTAATCTCGGAGTGGCTGCATGCTCTGTTCTTAGTGAATTCTTTCCTTGCTGTATATAACGTTTAAAATGCCACTTAGAATGGATGATATTTCCACAGGGCTTGACGACCTGGAGCTCATACTCAGCGGGAGCAAGAGGCCGGATAAGATACAGCTGTCGGTATTACGTCACGTAACAGAAAATTTCTCTCAAAAGCGGAAAATCGGCCAAGGTGGATGTGGAGTTGTTTACAAGGTATCTCTAATGACGTCGGTCGTCCTTGATATTTTCTCAAAGTAGTAGACAGAATGTTGATTTTTTTTTAAGATTATGGAACACAGTTCCGGCCTCAACAGTCCCAACGACTGTCTGCGGCCACAGACAGAATGTTGATGCAAGTGTTCATGGATGTTTTGTTATTTTTGAGGAAATTTGTTCACGGCTGTTAAACAGGGCATCCTCCCAAGCGGCGGGATCATTGCTGTGAAGAAGCTGTTCAGCAACAAGACGTTGGATGACAGGATGTTTGAGAGGGAGGTTACATCCATGATGATGGTTGAGCACCAAAATACGGTGCGGTTCCTAGGTTACTGCTCTCACACAGAGCAACAAGCACTGGAAATGTGGGGCAAATTTATTCTTGCCGAGGAACGGGAGAGATTGCTCTGTTTCGATTATATAAACAAGGGAAGCCTTGAAGACTATGTGACTGGTACCAAAACCCCTCCTCATAGACACGCACACTTTTTTTTGTTTCTCCTCATATTCGAGAAGTTCTTGGGACCCTATTGCGTTTTGTTAATTTGTATTTGATGGTATAACCACGCTTAGTAATTATTATTGACCCATAACAGAGTAAATATGCACAGAGCAAAAGGTACTGAAATTTCATGTTTCACAACTACTCTTGTTTCTTCTCTTGCCTCTACAGATGAGTTGAGGGGACTTGAATGGCGTACACGTTTTCAAATTATTAAAGGAATTTGTGAGGGTTTGCATCACCTTCACAAGGAAAAGGGCATTATTCATATGGATCTCAAACCTCCCAACATATTACTGGACGATGATTTGGTGCCAAAGATCACGGATTTCGGTATATCAAGGCCTGGGGAAATATCAGCTACTACGAGTAAAGAACGTCTTTTTTCATTGTAAAGAGAAATTGTGTTTCCATTCTATGAATACTTGTTCATTTAGATTTCATTTATCAAACATCTCATCATATTGCCATATTAATTTTCAATGCAGAGGATATTGTGCTCCCGAATACCAATTCAATGGAAAGATGTCATTCAAGTCAGATGTTTATAGTTTGGGTGTCATAATCAGAGAGATGGTAACGGGAACTAGGAACGAACCCAATATCACTATTGTAAGGGAGTAATTATCTTACCATTGTAATATTGTATATTCCAAAAAAAATCCATATTTTTACTCCTCAAGTCCTCTAAAGAGATTACTCTCTTACCTTTTAAGAGGGACACTGCAAAAACTCATAAAAAAACGTCACATCAAGATCAAGTCATCAACAATGGAACTATTTGCAAAGATGGAACTAATTTTCTATGTTCCAACTTCCAAGCATGAGGCTTTATTATTTGTTTGATACTTTTAACCTTATTTGGATACCATTGCAAATCATATTATGTGGGGTTTTTTTTTGCAGGTTCATAGAAGATGGATGCACAGGTGGAAGAAATCTGCGCAGATCACAACAGTATACCAACAACAAGTGACTGAATGCCTGAAATTGGCTCAAAGGTGCATGCGCAGATATCCCATTGAGAGGCCCGGTATACATGATGTAATCCATAAGCTCAATGAAATGGATCGTACAATGACTAACCACATTGTTGACACTAAATCTGCAGCTGATCAGGTAAGCTCACGTGCTCACTTGCAGAAAGAACTGAAGACCTTACCTGAAGAACTTAAGTTCCTTCTCAATCCATGTGTCTGCCTCTCTACTCGCAGAAAATTAGTTCTTTCTCTGACGACATGCTTGGGATTGAGCCACTCCAGCTGAATTTCCCCATTGTGATTAACAAGCCGATTTCATGACACAGATGATTACATAGCCTTCAGGGTATTAACAGAGAGCCGACTCTCGTACCACATGCACCCAAACAACGATATCGTCCGACCGCGGTCCATCTGTAGCATCACCATAACATTGGAAGCACAAAAGGAGCCTCTGCCTGAGGACTGTGTGGAGGAATTTTGTGTGCAGAGCACCAGAGTGGATGAGAGTCTAACAACCAAGGATATACTAGAATTAGGGGAAACATTCGAGGAAGATCCAGATAAAGTGGTCGATATGGTGACTCTAACGGTATGCAGCTCTGGGCAACTACAAATTGATTTTCAGGAAGCAAAAAACTTGAGGTTTTTTACGGTACACAATACGACCTGTACGACCGGTTGAAAAAGGACTCGTATGTAATAGAAAAGGACTTATATGTAAGGATCCGACGGTTGAGATTAATTCTATACGACTGTTTTTTTTAGCTGTCGTACGGTAGTATTCAAAGGTCGTATGGGTAGTATAGGGGAATTATCGAAAATGTAAAATGGTATTGTTGTATATAGGAAATGAAATATATGAAATGTTTTAGATAGTATAAGGGGGCAGTGGGAATTTTTTTTTCCAAATAATATATCTATCAAATTACCATTTTGCCCATAGAGAAAAACCGATAATACGACCGTACGACCGTTGGGTCGTATTGTATACTGTAAAAAACCTCAAAAACTTCTGCTTCTACTTAACTGAAAACCATGTATGTATGCAGATGTGTTTGCACTTATTAATCCATGGTTACCCTTGCTTGCAGGCAAGCGTGTGTGCCCCAAAGCAGCACCCATTGGTTGTCCAACTCCCTGAGCTCCACTTCCCTCAGACTCTTGAGCCGAATAGATCAATGCTGCCTTCTTCAATGCAGCTGGCCAACATGACAGATGACTATGTTGCCTTCATGTTTGTAATGCCCGATGACAAGGTAACTCGCTACTCCTTCCATATAGCCAAAGCAATGGGAATCATGCCACCATGGTCGACGAGGGGAGTTGTCATAGACGTGGAAGTGCATGAGGAAGAAGTACTGCCACCGGGAACCAGATCCATGCAATGCAAGGACACAGCGCTTATGCGGTGTGTCGTTGTGGGTAAGGATCGTCTTAGCGGTGCCGCCCATGTCAGTGCGGACATGTTCTATGAACAAACGGATGTGCACGAGTTGGAGTTGGACATTGTGTTTGGAGCACAATCGGAATCTCAGCGGCTCCGGTCCCCTTCATCAGTGCATCCTCCTCCTGCTAATGACTGCCAGGACTGGGAAGATGATGGTGATGACCAAGAGAAGTTTGGTAATCTGCAGTTATGTACCGCAGAAAAGGTGAGTTCACACTGAAGACATAACTTGAACAAACCATACCATTGTGACTTGTAGGGGTTTAACTTTTCAAATCTACAACTCAAACATTTTTATAGGTATCCTATCCTAACTATTGGAGTGGTGGGATGTATTGCAGATAACTCCCTTTTCCATTCAGACGGAGTTGCTCCAAATCTACCCTTCAGAGCTCCGTTTCACATCCGAGGAAGGAGCAGAGTACATAAGCCTAATCAACAAGACAGATGATGATGTTATCTATTATATTGATTATGACAATCAGGAATACAAAATCCGAGGAACAAGCAAAGGTGTTGTGCCGCCGCACTCCACTTGTCCTGTCCGTGTGTTTGCTTATAAGAAACCATACGGAGTGTACATTCATGAGGTCCATATCTTGATGATCAGTGGGAGCTGTATCACTACGGATCTCTTCGATGACTCTGACCATCTTAATGTATATGACAATAAGCGTGATGAAATAATTAACAAGGTAAGAGCAGATGGAGGAAAGGCGCATGAGGCAATCCTGATGTCTGTTGTACATGTCCCTCACGCAGACCGAGACAGTGTGGCAACAAAGCAGAACAAGGTATGGTGGTTGTGTGAACACATATACATGTTTACACTCATAACTTTGTGTCATACATTCACAGTACAATTCATTTGCATTTTAAATTTGTTAGAAAATTTGTGACATCAAAAGCTACGACTTACAATGCTTTGTAAAAAAAAATTACTATTGTCTAGTTGTAAATCTAATCAGTAAGGAATAATATTGTAAATGTGCGTTCTAGACATCATGAAACACTTTGGTCTTCCCTTTCCTCAAATAAAAGTGTTTGTTGGTCAGGAGATACGTATGGATGAGAATGGGTTGGGAAGAGTGACATGCATGGATGTGCATCCCACTGAGCCATGGTGAGTTGATTGTATCCTCTGTTAATTTGTGCACACTAATTACCTCGACACTTAGTCATGTTTTTCTTTTGTTATCAAACATGTAGGGTTGTAACATGTCATAATGGTAGCTGTTTTTCTTGCATTTGGAAGATGGTCCCACAGGTAAAAGTTGATCTCTACTCTCTATCATAGCATCTACATTTGTACTCCATGAGTTTCTCATCTTTCTTTCAAAGAAAAATAGATCATGGCAGCCATATTTGGGTATCTACACTGATGGATCACCTAAGATTTACTTGCTTGGGTAGATGGGTTTCAGCTACAAGTCCAGGTTTGGGTCCTCACACCCAACAACATACTGAAAATCAGGAAAAGTTTCTTTCCCTCAATGGTCCTATTTTCATCACTAGTAACTAGTAAGTCAGCAAAAACAAGTTTGGACTGCAAAATAGCCAAATATCATTTACTTCATGAATACAATACATAGTGTCAATCTGTCAGATGCTACATAAGACGATGTCACTAAAGACTGAGACACTTATATGGACTTCCAACAACATGGCCAAGTCACACTCCATTAGGTCAAAAAATTAAGCAAAGAATTTGATAAGTCATATGTTTTCATATATGTCATAGTTCGAGTCTAATTTTGTATTTTAGTATATTGATAAAACATAGCAAATATCATATACTCCCTCTAGCAAAAAAAAAGTCATAAGTCAAGCTTTCTCAACTTTGACAAAATTTTTAGGGAAAAGTATCAATATTTATGGCATCAAATAGGTATATTATGAAAATATATCTCATGATAAATCTAATGGCATTTACACCCTCCATTCTCCTTTGATATAGTACTATTTCCTCTTGGCACAATGACCAGGAGTACATATCATTCCACTTATCATGCATCCATTTAATCATGCCATTTAGTCCTCGTAAACAAGTGATTCATTAAGGCCTAGATTTCTTGATGCCTATGTAGCCAATCTTGATTGAAAGAATAAAGAGTCATGCATCAGACCCGAGACAACTATTAAAGTGGAAGGATAGTTGGATTGAAATAAGACTATCAAAAAGATTTTTTTCAGATTTGGAAATATGCCTATCGTAAAAGAACGAATTGAAGGAATTATTTTATATTGTAAATATATCTAATTTTTCTATAATCTTGGTGAAACTTAAAAAAGTTTGACTTAGGACAGTCCTGAAACAACTTGTTTTTTTGGACAAAGGGAGTACGTAATGTGGGAGATCAATGTATTCTAAGCATGTGATGAGATTCCATATAATATAATACAGAGTGGCCCAGCACCTAGGGCCACTCCATCAGCTGATTGGCTTGGCTCCACCAGGTCTCAGCTACAGTGTTTTATAGTGTGGAGGAAAAAGGCCCAACACCTAGGACCCTTCCCACGCCCTATCGTATATATGGTCTTCATATATAACACATTTTCACCTTTAATATATTCATACATACATAACATATATTGTATCAATATAGTCTTGGAGATTAGTGCATTCTCAGCATTTTTTAAATGAAAGCTGAATATCATTGAAAATATTTATATCGATGTCCAAGGTTTCAATTGTATGCGACCCAAATTTGCAACTTTGTTTACTAAAGGGGCTGAGTAATAATTTTACACATTGTTCTTCATGTATACTATGCTTGTTGACACGAACTGATTCCAAGTTTGTATTGTATGGGCAGACTAGTGCATATGAGAAGATAATGTCTACACACCGACACCGTAATAGTGCACTAATTTTCTCAGTTAAGTTTATTGCACGAATGCAATGGGTCGCATGTGGAGATTATCACGGATACATCTCTGTATGCACACATCTTGATGATAAAATGTCAGAAATCAAGAGGTTTAGAGCTGAAAATGATATGGTAACAGCATTAGCAGTCCATCCAATTCATTCATATCTACTTTCTTGCTCCCAAGACAATTTGATCAAGCTATGGGACTGGGAGCAAGGCTGGATGTGTGCTCGAAAATTTTCGTGCTACGGTGAAGGCACCCGTTGTGAGGGAGTGTTGATGTTTAATCCAAATGAAGCCAACACTTTTGCTTTTGTTTCCACAAATATTCATGTGAACAAGAGTGACATAAAGGTTTTGTTTCTTTTTTCTCCCTCGTTGTTCTTGATACAAAACACATTGCCAATATTTTTTAGGGGGTACTGTATGATTATATTTTGTAGATCTGGAGCATGGACTCTGACAATCCACTCACCATCTTGCCTGTGCAAGGAGGGGCCACTAGTTTTTCTTACTGCATTACGGGTAGTGACCATCAGCATATGGCCACGGCAGATAATCAAGGGAAAATAGAGGTTTGCGCTTACCGCCTAGCTTCTATTAGAACAAAATCTGCATTTTATTACTGCTGCAAACGCCATGTATAATACAAGTGTGCTGAGTGAACAGCTAGTAATATCATGTTGGTTGTTTTCAGATTTTTGATTTGTCGTCAAGGACACATGTACACACGCTTGAAGCGCGTTGGATGACATATGCAAAGTGTTCTCTTACTGCCTGTCACCCAACACGTCCTTTATTAGCGGTGGTCTACAGAGATAGTGTTGTTTTGTGGAACTACACTACCTATGGGTAATGGTTTCTTTGATGCTTCCTTTAATTGCTTGTTTTTGTTTCAGCACACACCTATGCCCCTATAGACAGCATTTAGCTTTCTTGTGGATCCTGGTGTTCACATTTGGTTTTGCTGCCAAATTAAATATATAGTTAGTAGCTACTAGCTAGTACTCCCTCCATCCCAAATTGTATGCCGTTTTAGCTTTTCTAGTTCCATAAGGTTTGATATATGCATATATAGATCGATACATAGCAAAAGCCATAAATGTGAAAATGCCACGATGATCTATAATTTAGGGAAAAAACACAGGTGGGAGAAAAAAAATCGAAGAGCTGCTGGAGTGCTAAATTGTATTAGTAGAAGATTGTTGTTAGCTATTGATTGAATAGCCTAATTGAGAGTAGTAAGATTTTAGATTTTTTTTTAGAAAATGGAAATATTTCCGGCCTCTGTGGTGAACGCACACAGGCAAGTTCTTACAATGTCTTCAACTCAAAAGCTGATCATAAAAAATAAAAGGGAGAAAGAGTACACATGAAAAAATCATAAGCAATGTCTAATATTGCTTATCCATCCATTCTTAAACAAAATATCCAAAACCTTCATTGCTTTGCTCGTCGAATAGACGGTCTTCCTTATGTTCTCACACTGCTTTGATGAATCACAGCCAATATGTTCTCCCAAAAGTAGCCTCCAGAGCGACGTAGGAAGATCACCCACAAGCAATCGAGCACAAATAAGAAATGTTGAAGCACCATATGGATCTCCACGACGACATTTTGAGAAAGAACATGACGCCGATGGCGCCATTATCGTCGGCCCGAGTATAGGACTTGGTTTACACCTGGAGAATTAAACATGACCATATATCTGAGGAAGTGCAAACAATGTCGCCTCCAAAGAGGAAGTGGCACCTACAAGCGTTACCGACGAGGCTTTCGCCCCCAACTTCCACCACGCCATGCCAGAAGCTTAGGAGGACAAATTTGCCTTACCGATCTGTTGATGGTGCCAAGTATGACCGCAGCTACAGCTCATTATCGAGAGCGAACCGCTAGTGCCTCGAATCATGCTCACCATCATGCCTCTGCACCCGCAGAGGCTGGACCTACAGCAACCACAGGCCACCGCAGCATCCTCATGTGCCTATGTAGATCCGGAGAAATCGCCAGGACATCGACGAAGGGCGGCGAGGATGGGAACGTCCTGGCCTCGAACCAGCAGCCATAAGTAGAGATGGCAATAGGTGCCCGAAACCCGAAACATGATGGGTTTTTACTCGATAAAGGGCACGGGTGTGGGTCGATTTTTATACCCATGGGTCTACTAATGGACAAAAAATGAGACTCAACAGGTTCGTGGGTATGGATTTGGGAACGTAAAAACCGCACCTGCAAACCCATGAGTTTTTTTAGACCCGACTATATATCACCAAATAAACCAACATTATTAGCTCACACCATAATTTTAATGGCTAAACCCTAACTCTTATATGCATGTAGTATTTCTTATCATGAGTTAATTGTAAAACGATCTATATTATGCTTTATGTCACTCATATGAAGTACTTTTGTTAACATGCAGTGTTATGATCGGATAGCTAATACTATACTTTCGTTAATTTACATCAATGTTGCATGCATATGTTTTAAATCGTGAAGATATATATATGTATATGATTTTTTTTCTTATTGAATTATGAACATATACATATGTATATGTCAATTTTGTTGTTTGATTTTGGCACCCACGGGTGACCCATGGGTACTCGTTAACCCGATGGGTATGGGTTTAAGCACAAAATTAAACCCGTCATGGGTCATGAATTTTTTAATGGGCGGACTTTTTTATTCACAGGCATGAGTTTAGGATGGCAAAAACCCAACAGGTTTGTGCCTGTTGCCATCTGTATCCATCAGAGCCATATTGCCCAAGAATGCAGGCGTCGACCTGCAATGGCCGCTGTCCAATCGCAGCCGCAGGTGTCTTCCTGGCGGGTCGCCTCCATGCCGCAACCTGCCGACGCAGTCCTATCGTGGGTCATCACCCAAGGGACGTAGGCGTCGTCCTAACGCGGATCGTCACCGGAGATGATCGGCTGGGTGCCGCGAGAACGACGCGTCTCCCGCAGCCGCCACACCATCCTGAGCACGACCTCGGGTCTTGCCACCACGCTCGTCCGTGGCGCCGTCCTGGCTGCCGAGCGCTGCCTCCCGCGCAGATCTCGTGCTCGTGTGACTCTCCCGGGCAAAGCCCCGCCGCCACCATCCTCGGAAGCTGTGCAAGCTTCTGACGACTCCCTCTGGCAGTGGCGAGGTGGGGGGAGGATGCGAGTTGTTGCGGCGGCGGCGAAGTTTAGTTGTATGGACATCCCAAAAGCTTAAGTTGGTAAAAAAGTGGACAATTTCCATATATAATTCAATACTCCATCTCATGTGTATGCTCCCTCGTGCCTTAATTTCAACATTTTATACGAGTGGTAGGTCAGACAACCTAATCATATCTATAACAACTAAATAGGTGAGATCAACTACAAGTAATGGATAGATTTCTCTCAACATACAAGCACTCCACGTCACCATCAACTATACGTCATGTCACCATCCACTAGATCATATATTTATGTCTTCAAACGTTTTTCTGTGGTTAATATCATGCATTTGTGAGTAGCATGCTATAAAATTCCCGTAGTAGAGATAACTGCAGGATCAATAATTTAGAATGGTTCTCTCTTAACAAAATTATCATGCTTCCATGTATAATATTGTTTACAAAAGAATGTTGTCATGAAACCACTTTGGTTTTCCTACTTTCACATTGCACCTTAAAATTTGGTTTAAAAAATTTTCGCAGCATCGCGCGGGGTATCACCTAGTACAACTATATAGATGGAACCCACTAGCTATTTCTCTCAACATGTAAGCATTTCACATCATAATCCACTATACGTCATGTCAATATCCACTATACCTCATGTTATCATCCACCACACCATCTCCTTATGTCTTCAACTGATTTTCTGTGGCTAATAGCATGTATTTGTAAGTAGCACGCTTCCCGTAATTGAAATATATGTAGGATCAATGATTTTAGAATGGTTCGCTCTCAACAAAGTAACATGCTTTCATATATAATATTACGTACAAATGAATATTGTCATGTAATCACTTTGGTGTTTCTACTTCCACATTTTAGTTTAAAATTTTGTTTAAAAAATTCCCGCAACAACACGCGGGGTTTCACCTAGTACTCTAATTAACGGTGGATTTCCTTTGGCAGACTTGAGAAAGCTCATGTATACGACAGTGCGCCTTATTATTCCAACATCGACGACATTAAAGGTATTCGATTTATTGACATTGAGGGCTCTCAAAGGTAACCAATTTCCTAATTAACATTTATTACTAGATAAGTCATGAAGTAATTTATTTATGTGGTATATAAAAATAATAGAATGCTAACTAGAAACAGTTCCATAAGATCCTTGTCTAGTAAATACTTATTTTTTATTAAACAAGAATGTGGTGAAATACGCCATGCATAATTTTTTTTTTCAAAACTCACAAAGTTCTTTTATCTCTTTACTATACTTCTTATTGCGCGTTTCATGGAGTTTCTTCACACTTGGTTACCGGGTCTGGAGAGTGTCGTGGCCATGAAACACAATTTTCTCTCTCTTACTAAATACTGTGCCATGAAAATAATTTAATTGTCCAAAGGTGGCATCAATGCAAGGGCATATATATTTTTGCTCTAAAGTTGTAGCATTAAACTTTTTTTATTGAGAAACCTCTTATACATTAATAAACGAACTTTTTTAGTTGAAGAATAAGTTTGTTATTTGATATACTATATATATGGAGCTTACTCGTCATATGTTTCTTTGTGCTCTCTACTTTGGAGTTTGCCAGTTTAATTTCTAACTTCTCGCAGGCTCGTGATTGTACATACCAAAAAGATAGAAATGTTGGACATATCTTATGGGGTAATTTGCAACATTAACGAGTTGACCATGGGACGTTGGTCCTTGCCACTTGCCAGATAGCACAGCGCCATGGCACTAGCAATCGGAGGAAAGACGTTCACGTGGCTAGGGTTTATTTCCTACTCCTTTTGTAACGGTATAGTACAAAATATTGGTTCAGGACGTTCACTGTACGGCCAATAATGATTATGTTACTTTATATTGACAACAATGGCCATTTTTAATTAATTAACAATTCGTACTTTTCTCAACTGAAATTTTAATATTTTGTATGTTTTGGTACTTTTTCTCTATGTAGCTCTAGATATTTCATTTTCTTGGAATGAGTCAGCAAACAAGAGGAAAATTCTGTAAAGACACACGGAGCGGCGAGACTGGAAAAAACCACGAGAGCCAATAAAGACCGCAGGCAAGAGCAACTCCACCTCAAACACCACTCCTACTCAAAAAGTAAGGACTGAGAGTAAGAAATTGAGAACTCCAGCTGTCGACCGGGCATCTCTGGGCCCACCAACACATTGTGGGCCGTACCTGGGAGATGAGTTCCTGTACACCTGGACTACTCGACTAGTGGGCCACGGTGCTGGTACCGTGGACCACAAGGCAAGACAGGGCGGACAAGGACTTGTACTAAGACTAGGATAGCTTTCCATACCTTATACCTTGTATAGGCTACTCCGGGTCCTACTCGAATAGTACCCTTGTACCAATCCGACTTGTAACCCTGCCCCCCGTGGCATATAAGGCGAGGCATGGACCCCTCTCAAAACATACGCAATCAATATAGAGCCACGCAGCATACAGGACGTAGGGTATTACGCACATTGCGACCCGAACCTGTCTAATTGTGTGCCCCGTGTCTCACCATCGTGTTCCTGATCTCGGCGAGCCCCACCGCACAAACTACTACTTCGGGTACCCCGTCGTAGGCTCGGTGTCTAAAACACTAACAGTTGGCGCGCCAAGTAGGGGATCTTGTCGTTGATCCACTGGCGAACGCGATGGCTCTCGTCACCATCAAGCCGATCGTCGCTTTTCGGGAAGGCGACACCTTCGTTTTTGGCTACTGGGTTTGCGTTGCTGACGACACCGGATCGTTCCTGCGTTTTTTAGCGCCGACTCCGGAGTCAAAACTCAAGTCCTCGACGCTTACGCAAGCTTCGGTGGAGAATTTCGTTGAAAATTTCGGCGAAATTTCGATCTCTGACCCGCTCAGAGAACTCGAGTCGGAGTCCGAGTACAACTCGACTTCGCCTCTTATCCAGCCTGAGTTGCCTTATTCAGCTTCACAGCTTGCACTCAGCTTGGATAACATTCCAGCACCATCTCTCTTCGGTCATCGTCATGTCAGTGCTGCTTACCAAGCCGCATTGAAGCACCTCATGTGCCCTGGCCCGAAGATCGTGCTCGAGTACTCTTCAGATTCGGACGACGATTTCGACTACTTTTCGGATTCTTCTGAGTTCGAGTTCGACTATGGTTCGGATTCTGTTGAAGTACAACAATTGTCTGGCCCTGCTCATGGACTGGTGATCACATCGACACCTGAGGGTAGATTTGTCTACTGGCCTGAGCATGTGCCTGCTGATCTTACAGTGGATGATCAGGAGCGCTTTATCGCCTGTCTCGACAACTTGCCCTTCCAGGAAGGCGTCAAGCTTGTTGATTATGACACTGATACTGAGCTCATTCAGAATACGGGTACTTATTCATCACATCGAGAGGTGTTCGTCGTCGACGCATCTACTCCGCAAGGGCACCGTTCCAATTATCGTTATCCGGATGATGTATCTGATGATGAACTCTCTGCTAATGCTCCTGCTGATGAAACCGCGGAGGTCAAGGCCGCACGTCGCCAACGCAATGCTAATCATGCAACTCTTCGTCGGGAACTCGCGAAAGCTCTACCTACCCGTAATCTTCAAGAGGCGCTGGACGCGGTGGCCACTCGTGAGTATCGTACTCCAGAGGAAGCTATCAACGCGATCAATCTACTCGGTCGCTCTATGCCTCGTGATAGGGCGGCTGCTGAAGTAGCAAAACTGGCTGAACTAGTTTACACTATGCTACGACAGAATACCAGTGCTCCTAGTCACCATGGCAGCAGTGGGGGTGCTCATCGTACTACTCCTACTCCTAATCGCACACGTCCAGAAGCTAGCAACAGGGGCAAGGGCGATGATGGCAGTGTCAACAGCAAGTCAGGAGACTCTCGCTATGATGCTCGCACAACAATCAACGCCAGACGCGCTGAGCGTGAGAAGCAAAAGGATAATGACTCTGATTCTTTTCCTGCTTTCTCTGCTCGACTTCAAGATCTGTTTCTTCCGGAGAAGTTCAAGCCTTACGGTATCTCCAAGTATGATGGCAAGCAAGATCCAAGGCAGTGGTTGCGCTGTTATGCTCTGTCCATCTCCAATGCTGGAGGCAATGATGATACTAAATGTATCTATTTCCCCTTTGTTCTCGAGCAAGAGCCCCTCACATGGTTTGAGTCCCTCAAACGTGGCTCCATCGACAACTGGGAACAACTCAAACACCGCTTCACCAGCAACTTCGTGGGTTCTCTGGGTCGTCATGGCACCAGGATGGACCTTGCCCTAATCAAGCAGAAACAAGGCGAAACTCTTCGCGAGTACATGCGCCGCTTTTTTGAGAAAATGGCTACTGTTGTTGATGTCACTGAAAAAGAAGTCATAGACACCTTTCAAGATGGATTCTATGATGATAGGCTTTTCCAAGACTTTGGTCGTGCTCGCCCAGCCAACATCACCAAACTCAAGGAGATGATCACTCACTGGGCGGACGAGGAAGACAAAGCTCGGAATCGGTTCAAGCATCTTCGTAACAATCAGAACAACAACAATAACAACAACAACGCTGGAGGAAGCAATAGTGGTAAGCAACAGCAGGGCAACCGCCAAGGGAATAACTACTCGAGTAATCCCAATCGCAAGCGCAAGCCCGACAACACTGTTGCTACTATGGAAACCACCGCCAAGCCTGAAGATGATCCTCATTGGGCAACTTTGACCAAGCAGAAATGCCCATGGCACCCGGAGGGTGATCATACTACAGAGCAGTGTTACCAACTTCGACGTGCGTTGAAGAACACACTCGAACCAACGCACCCAAACCCGCGATATCGCAAACACAAGGGGAAGAAGGCTAACACAGACAAAGACACTGGGTTTCAGAACCCCTCTAATACTGTCAATGTAATATTTGGTGGTATTCCAACCAAGCGCATGCAAAAGCTAGCTCTCAGGGAGATTATGTCCATCCAACCAGTAGCTCCCACTTATCTCAAGTGGTCTGAAACCCCCATTATCTTCTCAAGGGCGGATCAATGGACTAGTTTCTCTGAGCCAGGGCGATATCCTCTCGTTCTGGATCCCGTGTGTAACATCCCGGAATTTCTCCGGAGTGTTAGCAATGTAAAAATGTGGATTTCAAAATTTTGATTTGAAATTGAGTGCTTGATTAAAATTTAAGGTTGCCTTCTATGATCCTTCCCTTAAATTCCTAGATTTATTTTGAGCAAATTAATGAATTTAGGAAATATAAAATGCTAGTGTGAGAACTTTGGAGTTTATTGGTTTTTGATTGGATCTTATTTGTGTGGGGATTCAAATTTGAATTCTAAAGTGTATTAGGAGATAAGGTAATAGGGAAAATAGGAAAACCATCTCCTTTCTCTGTTGGGCCTCAACCCAGTTCACGAAGTCTACCGGACCACCCCACCTTTCACCTCCGGCCTAACGAACCGCCAGCCCGCCTAGCCCTTTCGGCCCATCTCAGCCGCAGCCCATCTCCCACCTACCCTGCTGCTCTTCTTTCACCGCCAAGTGGGCCCCGCGAGTCAGCCACACACCCCCACATTTTTCTCTTTCCCCTGCTTTCTTCCCCACCGTGACGTCGCCGTGGGGCAGCACGGGGGGCGCCACGAGCCCGCGCCGCGCCCATGGTCGCCGCCCCTGTCGCGTTGGCGCGCCGGATGGATGCCGCGTCGCCTCCATGCCGCATCTGCACCGCCCACCTACGCCCTGAAACCCTAGCCGCCGCTATAAGAAGCCCGTCCGCCCTTGGCCTCCCTGTTCCGCCGCCTTGGGGAAATTTCCCCCCCAAATCCGCCACCTTCACCCGGCTGTAGAGGAGGAGGGAGGAGGAGTAGGGGGCGAGGGGAAGAGAAGGAGGCGCAGGAGGCGGGGAGGAAGCCCGGGGCTACTGCGTTTCGCGCGCCTGGGGGCAACTGCAACGTCCCGGAGCCGCCGAGCCGTGAAGACCGCCGCCGCCGCCTGAAGCCGAGGCCGATAGTGGGAGAGCTCGTGCGTGGACCGCGAAGCCGGAGCTGCTGCGTGAGGAGACCGCCGTGAAGCCGGACCACGCCGCGCCGTACCCCTGCCTCGAGCCGAACCGCGCCGCGCCGAGCCCTGTTCTGCGTCCTCTGCTCCGCCGCTCTTCTTCATCGCCGCGTCGCTACCGCATCCTTGGACCCGAGGTGAGCCTCACCGCCCCTCTCGCTGTGGACCCGACCTTCGAGCCGAGGCTGAGCTGAGCCTTGTGAGCTCACTGTCTGTCGTGACCCACGCCGCGCCGCCACGCGACCCGCCGTCGTCTGAGTGCTGGCCATCGAGCCATGCCGGTCGATTTTTGCAGGTGCCGCTGCCGTCTACGCGCGCGCGCCATCGCTTGCTGTCCCCCTTTTCTTTGCTCGTCCAGACCATGTGCACGCCGTCGGTTTTGTGCCGCCACCATGGCCACGTCGCCGGCGTCTTGCACGTGCACGCACCCAAGGAGCCAAGGCCCTATCTTTTGGGCAGGGGCTCCTGACCGGGACACACCCGTACGCACGCGCACGCCTGCCGGGTCGCAGCCTTGTTTCACTAGCCGACCCAGCGCCCGCACGCACGCGCGCGAGTGAGCGAGCACGCCGGCGCAGACCCCCCAGTACTCGCCACCGTGTCGCCCACCTCGCCGCGCACCACTTTCCGTCACCCGCCGTCCTTGTTTTGGTCGAGGACAAGTAGAGACCTTGCACCCGCCGGGCCAAAGCCCTATTTTTCCTGGCCGAAATCGCGCGCACACGCACGTACCCGTGCACGCGCACACGTCCACGCGCTCGCACGCGTGATACCTCGCCGGCGTTGGACACCTCCGCCGCGCCGAGCCACCACCCTTCGGTCGTTGCTCGACGCCGGGTGCATCTGTTTGCAGCCGCGCGTCCGTGCGTACTCACGCGCACGCGCGCCCACACCCACACCGCAAGATAACCACCTCCTCGACACAGACACCCCAGTCTCGACGTCGTGGAGCTCGTTCCTTCGCGCCGCCGCGAATCTCTGTTCCGTCCGCCGCAGTCGAAGCCCCGCCGTTAGGGGCATCCTATCCACCTAGGCACGCGAACGCCGGACCAACCCGAGCACGCGATTTCTCTCGAGCACGCGAGCGCATACAACCCTACCGGTGCTACCCATCCCGGCCACGTCGCCAGAGTCCTCTTCTTCACCTCGCCGCGCCGAGCAGCACCTCGCCGCCGTTGAGCCCAAATCTCGACCAAAGGCCGCGTTTTTCTGTGCGCAACCGAGGCCCTAGGGTCTATCCGTCTTCGCCGTGGCACGTGTCGACCGTCCGCCGGAACACCCCGCCGCCGGCGAGCTCTTGCCATCCCGCTGCTCCTTTGGAGCTTTTCGTCGAGCACGTGCTGGGGTGGCCCAAAAACCCAGTTGGGGTTTCCCTTCACACACAGGCGCACACACCGACCTGCCCGCGCCGGATCCGCCGGATCTCGTGCACCGAGCCAACCACACCTCAGCCACACCTTTACCCGCACCACACCGAGCCGCAGCGGATCCTTTGGATCTCGTGTGGCTATCCAACCGCACGCCAGCCACTCCATCACCCTCACACCTCCCAGCCGCAGCAGATCCGCCCCGGGATCATTTGTGGCCGCCACCCTATCAGCCATATGGGCAGCCACTTGTGCATGGGTCAGCTTATAGCTACCTATGTGGCAGCCATGTGAGCATGAAGAGCAAGCTTGCAGCCAGCCCTTAGATAGTTTAGAGTCAGCTAGAGATACCCCTTTTAGTTAGCTTGTAGTTAGTGTTATTGTGTATGCGTATTTTAATTTCAGAAATGTATTTTACTTTTGGAAAATCCTAGAAAATTCATTTCAACTCCGAAAATTGTGAAACCTTTTCCAAAACTCTTCTAAAATCATAAACTCCGTGTTAGGCTAGTGTTCGCTCTCTTTTGGCTCTTAATCACTGTTCATTTGGAGTTAATTGCAATAGGAGCCGTCTTTATTTTATTTGCGCGTTAATAGGAGCAGCTGGAGCCGGGGAGCTGAGCTCGGAGTTCGACTACACCGACGACTACGCCGCCGCCGACTACTCGCACGTAGGTGTTCACACCCGACTGATTCTGAAATTCCTAATAGGCATTGCTATGTAGTATGCTAGCGCTTTACTTTAAATGCATGTTGATGAACCTTGCACTGCCTTCTTTAATTATCCTGTCCTTGATTGCCCTACTACTATATATATATATATATATATATATATATATATATATATATATATATATATATATATATATATATATATATATATATATATATATATATATATATATATATATATATATATATATAGATATATATATATATATATATATACGCTGAGCTTCGCGATGCATGTGTTGGGATGGGAATAGTGGTTCTTGGCGTGAGTGGGGAAAAACCGGCAGGAGAAGGCGTTTTGGGTACTTTGGTGGGGGTGAGCTCGAAACAACCGATCTGGGATCGGGCATGGGGGTGCACTCCTCAGTGCATTCCCGCTTGTACGGTTTTCGGAGCACGAGTGTTGGGGTTTTACTGACGTTTGGAGGACATGAGCTCGCCCCGGTCTGAAACCGAGTGGACAGACCTTTTCACGGGACCTTTACGTACACACCACCTCGCCGAGAGTGGGGTTAGGGCCGAGTTGAGCTCGGCAAGTGCGGAACCATACCTGCCAGCAGGATAGAGGGTATCAGTGGGGGAGAGGTGGGAGTGAGACCACCTTCTCTCAGTGCGTCTCCCGTGTGGCCACACGGGGGCATTTCACAGTTCCGGTGCAATTCCCTTTGCGGAGGGGATCGCTTTGAGGGCCGGATGCAGGATGGGACCGTAACTACCGAGAGTTCGCATGGTAGGGTGGGTTCGGTTGGCTAATCACCGCCGGACGCCATCCCGAGTTGGGTACAAGTGTACACGCTCTGCAGAGTTTAGATCTATACGTATAGCCGCGTCCTCGGTCATGGACATGTCCCCTGATAGCTGTGTTCTCATGTTTTGGGATTTCTACCTCCCCCTGTAGTTGATAGTGTGGTGAGCCGTGGTTGCAGTCGGTTAGAGGAGAGTGGCTCCCTCTACCTCGCGGATCCGATTGCAATCATTGAGGTGCGAGGAGAGGAAGTTCTCGCATCGATCCTAGATGGAGATAGGATGTGGAGACGGGTCCCTGGGGTACCAGGTGTTCCCGAGTTGTGATGAGAGTATGGATTGGGACTTATATGGAGATGTTTTCTGTTATACTTTGCTGCTGCTGCATAGGAAACCCGAGCTTCTACCTTGTCTCTTTTCTTACCCTTTAAAAGATAGGCCACTTAAAGCTGCATACAGTCGGTGACGTGAACCTATCCCACTCCTTGGGGATAGACTTTGGGTGTGCAGGGTACGAGACTGACTTCGACAACAACGCCGACGGGTGGTACGACTGAGGGATGCGTCGCGGCGCTCAAGGATGCCTGTGGGTGTGAAGAATAAAAGATGGAGACCCTTCTGAGATGCTAGCTACCGCTGCGTAGAATTTCACTCTGATTCAGCCAAGAGGCTTGTAATGTTGTACTCCATTATGGACATGTAATAAATTATGTACTAATATTTGTGTGATGCGATGTATGGTTGTGATTTACCTTCTGTGATGAGATCTGTACGCGATAGCCACTGATCCCGGGACTATCGCAAAGGTACAGGGACTCGGGTTTTCCTCACCGAAAATCCGGGGTGTTACACCGTGGTGGAAGGCTCCAGGCTTACCAAGGTTCTCATTGATGGTGGCAGCGGTCTCAACGTCTTGTTTGCCAAAACTTTGAAGAAGATGGGCCTGGATATCACCAATATGCTTACCAAGACCAACTCACCGTTCTATGGTATCATCCCGGGCAACGCAGCTGTTCCTTTGGCTTCAGTTGTATTACCCATTACCTTTGGGATCAAGGATCACTATCGCACCGAGTACATCAAGTTTGAGGTCGCTGACTTCGAGACTTCTTACCATGCCATCATCGGTAGGCCCGGTCTCGCTAACTTCATGGCTATCCCACATTATATGTACTTGGTTCTCAAGATGCCGAGCCCCAAGGGAGTTCTTTCATTGCAAGGGGATCTAAAGCGTTCCTACGACTGCGACACAGAAGCCGTAGAACTCACCTCGACTACTCAAGTACCCAATGCAATGATGGAGGTCTTCACTACCGCTAAAAAGCTTGCTTCGAGCGAGCTGGAGGTTCCTGAGAAGACTGACAACAACAACAAGCCTGCACCATCTGCTGACGTACTGCTTAAAGCCATTGACCTCGGTACTGGTGATAGCAGCAAGACGGCCATGATCAGTGCAAAGCTTGACCCTAAATAGGAAGACGCGCTCGTCAACTTCCTTCGGGCTAACCGTGATATCTTTGCATGGAAACCATCTGACATGCTAGGCGTGCCTAGGAGGTTGATCGAGCACTCACTCAACGTCGATCCTAATGCTACCCCCAAGAGACAACACCTTCGGCGCATTGCTGACGACCGCAGGCCCGCTATCAAGAAAGAGCTCGCTAAACTACTCGCGGCTGGCTTCATCAAGGAAGTTTTTCACCCGCAGTGGCTCGCTAACCCTGTGCTCGTCAGAAAGAAGAATTCTAATGACTGGAGGATGTGTGTCGACTACACTGATCTCAACAAGCATTACCCCAAGGATCCTTTTGGTTTGCCGCGGATTGATCAAGTCATTGACTCTACGGCGGGCTGTGCTCTACTCTGTTTCCTGGATTGCTACTCCGGCTATCATCAAATTGCAATCAAGGAATCTGATCAAGAGAAGACCGCATTCATCACTCCGTTTGGTGCTTATTGTTACACAACAATGTCCTTCGGGTTGAAAAATGCTGGTGCTACATATCAAAGGGCTATCCAAGCGTGCTTCAAGAAGTAGATTCACAAGAACGTGGAAGCATACGTGGATGACTTCGTTGTCAAGACTAGGGATCCAGACATGCTCATCACGGATCTTGAGGAAACTTTCGCTTCACTGCGCGAGTACCAATGGAAGCTCAACCCTAATAAGTGCGTCTTTGGCGTATCTTCAGGAAAACTACTCGGGTTCATCATCAGCTATCGTGGCATCGAAGCAAACCCCAAGAAGATTCCTACCATCTCCAACATGCAAGCTCCGACTACTATCAAAGATGTCCAGAAGCTTACTGGTTGCATGGCGTCACTCAATCGCTTCATCTCACGACTTGGAGAACGGGGTCTTCCTTTCTTCAAGTTACTAAAGCGGCAGGAGAAGTTTACATGGACAACTGAAGCTGATCAAGCTCTTTCTCAGCTCAAGGAGTTCTTATCCAAGCCTCCAGTCCTCACAGCTCCTCTGCCCAATGAAGAGCTCTTGCTCTACATTGCTGCGACTACTAATGTCGCCAGCACTGATATTGTCGTTGAGCGGCAGGAAGAAGGCAATGGCTATCCTGTCCAGAGGCCTGTCTATTTCGTCAGTGAAGTTCTTTCAGAATCCAAGGCTCACTACCCTCCGGTGCAGAAGCTACTCTATGCAGTTCTGATTACTTCACTGAAGCTCCGCCATTACTTCGACGAGTACAAGATTTCTGTGGTCACTAGCTACCTGCTTGGCGAGATATTGCACAACCGGGATTCCACAGGAAGGATTTCTAAGTGGGTTGTAGAGCTTGGCGCTCTATCGCTCAAATTCAAATCTCGCACTGCTATCAAGTCTCAGGCCTTGGTTGATTTCATGGCTGAATGGCGGGAAAATTAAGTCCCAACTCCAATTGATCGTCCAGAACATTGGGTCATGTACTTTGACGGTTCCCTCAAGTTGGAAGGCGCTGGTGCCGGGGTACTTTTGATTTCTCCCAAGGGCGAGCAACTCAAATACGTTTTGCAGATCTTTTGGAAGGTCTCAAACAATGAAGTTGAATATGAAGCTCTGCTGCATGGTCTTCGCCTAGCAGTTTCTCTTGGCATCACACGGCTACTTGTTTATGGTGATTCTTTGGTGGTCATCAATCAAGTCAACGATTCATGGGATCGTAATGCTGAGAATATGGATGCGTACTGTCAGGAGGTACGCAAACTTGAGAACAAATTTCACAGTCTCGAGTTCCATCATGTGGTCCGTGACAACAATGTTGCTGCGGATGTCTTGTCGAAGCTGGGATCTACACGAGCTCAAGTGCCAGCTGGGATCTTCGTCCATGAACTCCACAAACCATCAATTCCGGAGCAATCATCTGCACCCACGACTACTTCAGTTCAACCTGATCGAAAAGTGCTTATGATTGACGAGGACTGGAGAACTCACTTTATCGACTACATTAAACACCAGTTGATTCCTGAAGACAAGCCAGAAGCCGAGCGCATTTTACGCCGCATCAAGGCTTATGCTCTAGTCGGAGATCAACTCTACAAGCGAGGCGCAAGCTTTGATGTACTCATGAAGTGTGTTTCTCGCGAAGAAGGCAAGGAAATCTTAGAGGAGACACACAAAGGAATCTGTGACAATTACGCTTCTTCCCGCACCTTGGTGGGAAAAGTGTTCAGACGTGCTTTCTACTAGCCTACAGCTCTTACTGATGCAGAGGAACTAGTCAAGAAATGCCAAGGATGCCAATTCTTCGCCAAGAAACAACATGTTCCTGCCTACAAGCTCATCACGATACCACCAACTTGGCCTTTCACTTGCTGAGGGCTGGATATGATTGGTCCTCTCCCAAATGCGCCAGGAGGATTCAACAAAGTTCTGGTGGCTATCGACAAGTTTACCAAGTGGATTGAGGTCAAGCCTGTTACATGCCCCAAGGCTGATAGAGTCCTCGACTTCTTGGATGAAATCGTACATCGCTATGGTTTCCCTAACTACATCATCACAGACCTGGGTTCGAATTTCAACAAGCACCAGTTCTGGGAGTACTGCGAGAACAGTGGAATTGACATCCGGTACGTCTCCGCTGCTCATCCCCATGCTAACGGCCAAGTGGAACGTGCTAATGGGATGATATTGGATGCTCTCGAGAAGCGACTGTATGATGCAACAAATACCAAGGGCGGTAAGTGGATCAAGGAACTACCCAATGCACTCTGGGGGCTACGCACTCAGCCTACTACCCCCACAGGGCAGTCACCTTACTTCCTGGTCTACGGCTCTGAAGCCGTTTTGCCTGCCGATGTCATGTGGTGTTCTCCGACGGTTGATCAGTACGAAGAAGGCGTAGCTAAAGAAACAAGACAAACAGATGTTGACAGTCTCGAGGAAGCTCGCTGCAACGCACTTGTTCAATCTGCTCGATACCTTGAGAAGATTCGCTGCTATCATGACCGCAACGTTAAGGAACGCTCCTTCAACGTTGGTGATTTAGTCCTTCGTCGCATCCAGAATACGGCAGGACTACACAAGCTCAACTCGTCATGGGAAGGTCCTTTCTCTATTGCAAAGGTTACTGGCCCAGGCTCATATCGTCTTCAAACTCTAGAAGGCGAGGAAGTTGACAACTCTTGGAATATCGACTAGCTTTGTAGCTTCTACCCGTAGGGGGTCTCAACAACCCTCTCCAGACGGCTACGGCTGTAAAACAACTCGTATTGGGTTTCATCAACCCTTTCCAGGCAGTTTCGGTTGCAACCACTCAACAGACAGCTACGATTGTCACCACTCGTAGGGAATCAAGATAATCCTCTCCAGACAGTTTTGACTGTATCTTCTCGTAGCTTTCAACTGCGAGCACCCGCAGGGGGCTTCATCAACCCTCTCCAGGCAGTCTCATTCTGCGACCTCGTAGAGAGTCATGATAACTCTCTCCAGACGATCCTGTATCATGTAGGGCAATAAGTGGCACATGCTGTCCATGTTCCTATTTTTTAAATAAGAGGCTGCGGCCTAGAGTAACACCCTGCTGGTAGGGTCTCAGTGGAACTCTCATACAAGTTGCTGCTACAGCAAGGATGAGTTCATCACAATGTTCCCTACGGTCTTACTCGTTCTTCGGAACATTCTTGCGAGTACTCTCTCACTAGGCTCATAGCCTCAGAGGTACTTAAGACATTGTAAACACTGTACAATGTATTCAGTAATAAAGTTGCTACTCTATACCAACTTGTTACTATCTTTTACTTGTTCATAACAAAGCCTTATTTCACGTTGCTACAGCTAAGGTGTTCAACTCGTTATGAATAAGTTCTTTTCGAGTACTCTCTCACTAGGCTAGTTAGCCTCAGAGGTACTCAAGACATTGTAAACTCTGTACAATGTGTTTAGTACAAGCCGCTACTCTACATCGACTTGTTACTACTCTTAGCTTATTTCATGACAAAGCCTTCTTTTACGCTGCTACAGCTAAGGTGTTCAACTCGTCATGATTAAGCTAACGTTCTTCAGAACATGTTTATACTTGAGTACTTCTACTCGTGTATCGTATCTCTTTTTGCAGCCACACACTCAATACCAACTCGAGTACTGGACCAACACATAAGCATACAAAGGGATCCAGATAATTGATTTCTTCAAAGTTTTCAATTATATTACATAAACACTTATTCGGGATTACATTTATCTTTTCCCTAGTGTTTCTACCTACAGGTACATCTAACGGAGATCGATGAACTTGGAGACTGCTTCTGCGATTGGAGAAGTCTGTTGCATCAGCTCGTTGAGACGATCGTCGGTGCAATCTCCAGATCTGCCGTTCATGATGACCGTGAGATCCGCCTCGGCATAGAAAGACTTGATGAAGCTCAGGACTTGATTTGGGATCGTGCAGGCCAGCATTTGAGCGTACTCCAGAATCTTCTTCGACGTATCTTTCAGCCTCTCCTCAAGTGGACGAGGCTGAACTCCGGTGATTCTGGGCTCGAACAGATTTGCTACTGGCTCAGCCGCCTCTGTCAAGGCCTTCAGTTCTGAGCGTAGGCCCTCGGCTCCTTCAATCTTTTCCTTGAGCGACTGCATGCAACGGAGCAAATCAGTCCAGCCGGCAATGCGGATATCCATTTCGTGCTCAAGTTCGAAGCACCGCACCTTATAGTCTTCCTTCAGATCCATATGAGCTGCTTCTTCACGGTTGAAGGCTAGCTGCCAGTCCAGCGCCTTGTTCTTGAACTTGTCGACTTCTTCCGTCAACTCTGCAAAGGATCAAGGCTACTTATCAGATGTGGTGCGCAAGAGCAAAAGTACACAATGATGATTTCAGAAGGGAGATTACCTTTATTCTTCAAGCGCAGGGACTTGTTCTTACCAACAACTTCATCCTTCTTCGCCGTCAGCTTCTGGATCTCGTTGTGGTACTCGGCGGCGTTGGATCAAGTTTCTCCTGCAGCTTCAGAGACAAGGCTTTTTGTTGCTTCATTTCTTCTCTGATCCGCGAGACTTCCTCAATGTCAGCCGCGTGTTGCTCAAGCAGGCGAGTCTTGCGTTTCGACTGCTTGACTACCTCCTGCAAGCGCAAAAACAACTCATGAGTCAGAGACAAGATATCTGTGACTACAAGTACTCTACAAGAGACTACACAACTTACTGCAAGGAGCTTTTCTACACCACGGAATATCTCTGCATGAGCATGCAAGTTGTCCTCGTCCAGGCAGGAGTCATCATATGGCATCAAGTTCTCTGCCATGGACTGGGTACTTGTGCTAGCTGCAGAATACCTTGCAGCGCTGCGCAGAGGAGCCGGGTCTTCGATTTGTGGCTCGTGTGGTACCATGCGATTCTCTGGGCTCTCTTCCAGCGCCAGATGTGCATCAACATGATGCACGGAGGTTTCAGCTGCTGGGACTTCTTCGTGACGCAGCATGGCTTCAGGATCAGCCTCCAAGCCTTCATTCACCACGGCTTCGATATCTTCAGGATTTTCAGCCCTTGGCTTGGAAGTTGCCTCCACCGCTGCCTTAACCACGTCACTCCAAAGGAAGCGCAGTGCTTCAGCCACATCAGCTTCTGCGGGTACTTCTTAGCACTCTGGAAGTACATCTTCTGGTTGCTCTTGAGGAGTCTGGTCTCCTTCAGCTGCACCACTTCCAGAGGCGCCCCACTTGACATCAGTGGATTTTCTGCATCAACAAGTTGGTCAGCAAAAGAAGAGTACATAATCATAATAAGTAGTCGAGTACTCGAGTACTTACAGAGCAGCACGAGGCACCGATACTTTCGGCCCCAGCATGTCGAAAAAGAAGGGTGCCGCCGGCACCTCTGGCACACTATACACCAGTGGCACACTTTCTGGTACCGCGGCTTCTTGTTGTATATGCGCCACCATTTCCACGGTCGACGCTGGAACCACCTCGGGTTCTGTTATTCTTGGAGGGCTACTCGAGGGTACATAAGCTACACTCTCGATAACCTACGCAAGTAAAAAATCAAGACATTACAGCAGAGAACAAGTACTCAGTGCAACTTAAGAGGCGCATGCAGAAACTTCCTCTCTCTCCCTACCATCCCGGGGGGGGGGGGACCAGAGGCGACACGCGTCTCCTTCCGCTGCGCCGCGCCGCGCCGACCACACACCACCTCCAACTCTCCAAGGCTCCAACGCCGCTATAAAACGAGCGCGCACGACGCCGCGTTGCCCCGAACACTTACTCGCCGACAGGACGACAGAGACCACGGCGACGGCGTGCCAATCTCCACGATCGTAATCCTGTTGCTTGTGTGTTGGCACACCTCCGATCCGGAGTTCCGGACGTACGGGCGAGATCTTGCAGTTCTTGACACAGCTCGCGTCGATCGGCTCACACGATGTCGACCGTGCTCGCTGGAGGCTTCTCGCCTGCGGTGACCATGTGGGGCCAGGAAGCGATCCTCAAGGCCCTCGGCTTGCTCTCGCCGTCGCCGTCCTCATCAACAGCCGCCTCCGCCGCGCAGGGAGAGCGAGACGACGGCGTCTAGGCCGGGGCTGCGTCGTCGCCGCCGCGGCGTCACGCCTCGGACGCGGAGGACAGCGCGTCAACGGCCGCTGCGGGTCCAAGTCCGAGCGGCACGGGGACGAAGGACACGGGAGATGCGGCGACCGGCGCGTCGCCGCCGGGTCGTTTGAGCGCCGAGACCGCTGCTTCGGCCACTACTGAAGTGCTGAGATCCATCATGACATTGACAGTTGACACCGTCCTCACGCGGATCCAGTCGGCAGTCGTCGCTCCTTTGACTTTAGTATATACATATATATGTATGTAGTGTGTACTCCGTTTGTATGCTGTGGACTGTGGTGGATTAGTGGCACAGATTTAAACTGAGAGAGATATGTATTCCACGAAATGCAAACTGTTGAGATTTGAATGTTATTTGTTTTTGGACCAATGGAAATAAGGAACGGGCTTTTTCGTTTCTTTTCTCGAAAATAAAATGCTCAAATCCAATTCCCAAAATCGCTGCTGATCGACAAAAAATATGTTGAATCTTGGATGCTCAAATTAAGAGGAAAATGGAGGTCATTTTTTAATTAAAAAACAAGGGCATAAAACAAAAAAACAATCGTAAAGGTATAACCAAAATGTTGAGCTCATCAAAACAGCCCACAGCCACCGCTCATCGAGCGCAATCGGCCCATCCTGAAACCCCCGTTGGCGGCAACCTGCCAAGATATCCCGAGAATCCATGGACATAAATCATGGACAATCTGCCAAGATGTCCTTGGTTACCATGGACATAAATCATAATACTGTGACAATCTGTGCAAAATCATATTGCTAATTATATATACTGGGTTTCTCCTACTTCTATGCCTATTTGGCTCACAAAGTGTTGTGCTTCACTATCTTAAATAATACACAGACAGGACGAGCTTAATTTAGACCACAGACAGTACGTCATTAACCAACTGCAAAAGCTAACATCAGTCTTAATTTAGACCACAGACAGTACTTATTAATAGTTTCATCATTGGTTCCTAATCTAGCTAGCTAGTACTATCATAATAAACTGATCAATATGATTGATGCCAACAAAAGAATAAATCGCACAGCCCCCGCTCAGAGCAAAAAACCCCAAGAGAAACCGACGCTCATACTTCTCCTCTTCTCGCTCCATGGCCACTATTTTGTCCTTTATCCTTTCTAATCTTTGCTTCTGAGAAGCACCTCCATTGCTGTATCCAGCTGCCTGCGATCAAAGAAAGTGCAGCCGCTGAGGAGGCAAATAAGAACATATAAATCATGTAGGAACTAATAATATATTGTTCGAATATTATTGGTAGCAATTCAGACTCTGCGTGTGCTAGTGTGTCAACAATAGGCCGAGCTGCCGGTTGCGACTCGCGACCACACATTCGCATATAGCCTTCGAGAACAACCATATACTGTATATGTGAAGCATCGCCGCACAACTTTTCCGTGTGCCACAATAATCCCCATCCTCACAGATGAGCGTGTCTCGCACTCCCGCCCTCCGGGCGCCTCCCGCCGCCGGCGAGCCCCCCAAGCTCCCCCCCCTCCCGGCGGAACCAGCCCCATCCCCCCACCTCCTCCGCCTTCGCCCTTGGAGTTCGCCCCCGCGGCGTACCCCCGGGTCTCCTCCTCTGCTCCAAGCTCCGAAGGACTTCCGCCCGTGGTTCATTCCAATCGGGGCCACGGTGCCCCTCCCTTGCCGCCGCGTCGACTCTGCGTCGCCCAGGGGGCCGCGCACCGGCCCGACTCCTCGCCGAACGGGTGCGACCGCCTCAACTCCGGCTTCGCGCCGCCCTAGGCCCAGAGTGCGGAGATCCTCCCCGGCCGCCGGCTCCGCCCACCTTTCGGGTACGTCCTTCTGTCTCTCTGCCCTTCAGAGCTACTATGTGTTGGCCGTTCCGGCGAGCTCTCTCGCCGTCGCGGAGCCGGATGCGTTCTTTTGGATGTCCCCGGAGTCGGGCTCGGCCGCGCCATCGCTCGCCGAGGTGACAAAAACCTTGACTTTCTGCTTCTCATCGCCCTCTCTTCCCTTTCACGTCCAACACGCTGGCCGTGGTGTTTTCTCGACTGCTGCCTCTTGCGCGAACATTGCGAAGGTCATCATTGCCTCCGGGCGCTGTCGCCGGGGGCGGGTTTCCCTGCTCCTCTTCCCCTCCTTGGCGTCGGCCATCGCTGCCGGCCGCCGGCCGCGGGGTCCGGTGGCTTAGGTGAGAAGTGACGTCACCACCCCCCGTGGATTTCAAATGGGTGCGCGAGGGAACTGGGCTGTGCCGCCTTCTAACAGGCCGCTCATTCCTCCCAGCAAGGTGAAAAGCCCACCTACTTCGGCCTATGATACTCCTCCCTACCTGCTATCAGTAACATTCATGGAGACGGTCCCCACGCGATCCTGCCCAGCCCTGAACACCCGGTTTGCGGGGAGATTTTGCGCGCCTCAGAGCATTCACCGCTCCCCGCTACCCTGTCGTGTCGCGCGCCGAACGGCAACCCAGCCAGGCGCGTCGGTCAGAGCTCCGCCGCGCCATCTCCTCACAGTAACGCCTCTCCCCTGCCTGTTGACTCCCCCCTTTCCCGCTCTGAACCGGAACGCCCCGAATCCCGCACGCCGCCTGAACACCAGGATTGAGGGGAGCTCTGCGGCAGCAGGGCACATTCAACTCTCTGCGGCGAGCTTAGACGCCCCGAGCCGAACGACGTGCGCTTCACGCCGCCCAATGGTGCTGCAGAACTGTCCCATCTGCTTGCGGCGCGGCCTTACCTCCATGCGCTCCTTTCCCCCGCCCGCCCGCCCTCCTATAAAAAAGGCGACCGTGCATGGGCTTCGACGCACTCACTCTCTGCCTTCTCTTCTCACTCAGTGCTTCAGGTGCCTTTCCACAGATCACCTAGTTGTCGATTGCAGGGACCTCGTCCGGTGCTGGACGTGCCTTCGCAACGGCCACCGGAGCAGCACCTGTGCAATGGCGGGTGCGTTCTCCCGCACGCTCTGGCCGTGCTCGGCTCCTCAACGCCCGTCGAGCTCGCCGACGCTCGCCGCCACGTTCTGGCGCTCCCCTGTGGTTGACCGGCGCCAGCACCTTGCGCCACCTCCAGCTCGCCTCCGCTCTCGCTCCCCCCTCCCCCCCATCGCCTGGGGCGTGGGCGCTCCCCAACAATTCACTTTCACCCCTCCACCGTGTTTTCTTCCTCAGCCTCAGGTCGCGCCCCTCTGCTTGGCGCGCCGCAACCCCCTTCTTCCCCGCTCGTACTCCTACCCCACCACCAGATGCTCCACCTTTCCGGCACGACGTCACCGAGGTCCATATGCCCTCGGTGGACATGGGCCCCAGTCACCGACTTGCCTACGTCTTCGTGGAGCCAGCTTGCTCCGATGCTGGGAGCTTCATCCGCCTGGCCCTTGAGCAACGCGACGGCGATCCTCCCTACCGACTGGCCGCCTCCTCCCATGGGGCCATGATGGTTGTATTCAAACACGACTACTTCCGCAAGGTCTCCATCCGCCACAGTCCTATCGAGTACATGGGCTCCCGGCTCACACTCATCCGTCACGAGGAGGCGGACTTACGGGTGATCTGCCCCTACCGCCAGCTGGTGGAGGTGCGGCTAGCAACTACCCGCCCGAGCATTGGAACGAGACGGGCATCCGTCAGTCGTTTGAGGTGTTCAGCCAGGTATGTTGTGTGGACAGGGGTTGTCTCCGCAGGGTGGTGGGGCCCGATGGTGACGACGGCATCGCGGATTACTTCGCGGTGAGGGTGTTGCTACTGCTTGAAGAGGAGGTAGTGATCACGTCCCTCCTCCTCGTCCGCAACCCCAAGGGCGAGGTCTCCGGCTTCGCCAGGCTGCGCCTCGTGGACTGGTGGGACCACCCCGCGGATGCGCCTGTCCCGGACGACTACGACTTCCCCGGCGATCTGCGCGACAACGACAACAACGACGGCTCGAGCGACAACGACTCCCGTCTCGGCCGGTTTTCTCCAGCCTGGTCGGGACCCCTCGCCAGGACGGGGTGCCGGGCCTGCCCGGCGTTCCCGTCTTTCAGGCCGCGGGATGGACGATCGAGCAACGGCGGTGGTAGCAGGGGGTGCCAGGCGCTCGGGGCACCGCTGTTCCCTACGGTGCCGCTTTGGTCTTTTGCCGCAGGCGCGGTGTTTGCTCTCTCTCGTGCTCTGTCTCTTGCAGGGGTGCCGCGGGTGGTGATCCATGACCTGCCTACTCCCGTTCGCCCACGAACTCCCCCGCCCCCTCCTCCTCCCTCGCTGGTCAGTGAGGTGGAAGAGGCGCCCCCGTCCGGTCGCCGCGGGCACTCCCCCCTCCGTCGCTCAGCGACCTCCTCGCCGAGGAGGAGCATGAGCTCACCATCCGGCGACACCGGGTGCGACGCTGGCGGGCCGCCGAGAGCACGTCCAAGGTGCGACGTAGCCGCCGTCTCGCCGCCAAGGAGGACCCGCTCTTCACTGACGCCACCACCAAAGCTACGCATGTCAAGGCCGCTCGGCTCGACCTTTCCAAGGCATTCGAGCGCATGAAGAAGGCGTTGGAGGAGTCGAGCATCCTGGAGCGCCCGCCACCGGCGAGGGTTCCCTCGGCTCGTCTTCGCTGTCTGGGGCGCATCTGCGGGCTGGCTCATCTCTCTGATGTGGAGGACGATGTTATATGATGTGTGTTAGTTGTTTGGGTCAGGACTCTCAAAGAGCTGTGTGGTCTCTTGGGAGCTATTCTCATTACTGTTTAGTAGTAGTTTAGGTGTTGGTCGGCTTGTTCTAGCTGTTGCATTGCGTAGGGTGTTCCGCGCAAATGCTTTCCCCCCGCTGTGTTCTTGGGGAGGTTGTGAGTCGTTGTGGTTGGGGTCCCGGTTCAGTGGTGGCCGGCGCGTCTTGTACACCACTCTGTTCGTTCTGTCAAATGTGTTCAGTTCGTGTTACTTCCCTGTGTCTCTGTGTTCGTGGCTTCGGCTTGGTGCTCTCTCCTTCTCCATGTTAACAAACAGGGCCGGAGCTGCATGGAGCCGACGGGGTCGCTGGACCCCGACGAATTTTGCCAAAATCAATGGAAATCACTGTTTAGCACTGTTCATCCACACAATCGACCCCAACGTCTAACGCATCCGACCCCGGTGGCTTCCAGTTCTGGCTTCGCCCCTGTTAACGAACACTCTCTCTCTTTCCTCTCTTGAACGTGCGGGGCTTAGGGCAAACGAACAGATGCGATGAAGTCCTTGCTGAACTGCTCTCGCAACGCCCGACGATGGTCGCCCTGCAGGAAACCAAACTGCAGGAGCTGGATCCTTTGAAACTCAAATCCTTCCTCCCCAAGCGCCTTGCTGCTCACGCCGCTCGCCACTCGACTGGCGCCTCTGGGGGAATTCTCACGGCTTGGGACTCCACCGTGTGTGCTCTTGATCACTCGGAGGAGGGTTCATTCTCCCTCACTACTCACCTTTCCTTGCTGGCGGACGGGACCATTTTTTCGGTCACAAACGTCTACGCTCCAACCCGCCATGCAGACAAGCCGGCGTTCCTGGCGGAGCTGGCGGACATCGCTCGAGGAGTGTCTGGGCCTTGGGCCATCATCGGTGATTTTAACTTGGTCCGGGATGCTGCGGACAAAAACACTGACTCCTTTGATTTTGGCGAGGCCTTTGCTTTCAACTCGCTCATCAACACCCTTGAGCTACTTGAGATCCCCCTTCTCAACCGTGAGTACACCTGGAGCAACAAGCGAGATGTCCCCACCTTGGTGCGCTTAGACAGATGCCTCATCAACCTCGCTTGGGATGGTGTCTTCCCCAACACCTGTCTTACCGCGCAGACCCGGACTGCTTTTGATCATGTTCCCATTCTCCTCACGGCCTCCACCAGAGTCCCGAAAAGCAGATGTTTTCGCTTCGAGAACGTGTGGAGCCGGCACGCCTCCTTCCGGACGTTGATCACTGATACGATTGGGCTTCAGGTCCCGGGGTCGAGCGGGAAGGCCTTCGTTAAACGCCTGAAGAACTGCCGGAACTCCTGTCCCTCCTGGGCCAAGCGTTTGAGCCCGCTCGTGCAGCGTGAGAATGACACTAAAACTTTGGTGAATGCGCTGGATCTCCTGGAAGAAGCCCGCCCTCTTTCCCCCCAGGAAGCTACCTTGCGCCCTCTCGCGATCCAAGGAGTCTGTGATATTCAAACTGAGAAACTTACCTTCTGGAGACAACGCTTTCACCTGCGAAATGCTCTTGAGTGGGACGAGAACTCTCGCTTCTTCCACACGGCCGCCAGTAGCAGGAAATGCAAAAACAAAATTCACTGCCTGGAGAGCGATGGGGTGGAGCAGCAATCGCATGAGGCTAAAAGCGTAATCCTCTACGACTTCTATAAGTCCCTTCTTGGCACTTCTGTTGCGACAGATTGGAGGTTCAGCCTCTCTGATCTCTATCCTACTCTCGTGGTGGCCCACCTCCCCCTGTCCGCCCCCTTCACCGTTGAGGAGGTCTCTGCAGCTTTGTTTGCCATGGACATGAACTCTAGCCCCGGGCCCGACGGCTTTGGGCCTGCTTTCTACAAACTCTTTTGGAGCTCTCTACAACCCCATGTCATGCAACTATTCGAGGACTTCCATTCGGGGTGCATTGATCTGGATGGCCTGAATAGGGCTCACCTCATCCTCCTTCCGAAGCACGATGGTGTGCGCACTCCCGATGGCTTTCGCCTCATCTCCCTACAGAACTGTCCGATGAAGATGTTTTCCAAAGTCATGGCCAACAGGTTAAAGGTGGCTATTCCTGACATTGTTGATGCCGATCAAACGGGTTTGTCCATGGGAGGCATATTGCCGAAAACTTTGTGTACGCTGCTGATTTGCTTCGTTGCTGCTTCTCCAGAGGTGCCCCCACTGCTGTGCTGAAATTGGATTTCAAAAAAGCTTTTGATTCGGTGTCATGGGACAGCTTGGACATCATTCTTGCCTGCAGAGGATTTGACGCTAAGTGGCGTTCGTGGGTCTCTCTCATTCTTGGCAGTGGCAAAACTGCGGTCATGCTTAACGGAGTGCCAGGCCGGTGGATCTCGTGTAAACGGGGGCTGCGTCAGGGTGACCCGATCTCCCCTTATTTGTTCATCATCGTGGCCGACGTGCTCCAGCAGCTCATTCAGCGTGCTTCTGCCGATGGTTTACTCCTTCACCCCCTTGATTCGTCCTTACCTTGCCCTGTGCTCCAATATGCGGACGACACCTTGATCCTTGTTAAAGGTGATGTTCAAGTGATGGTGGCCCTCAAAGCTATCCTGGAAAACTTCTCGGCAGCCACGGGCTTAGCTATCAATTACCACAAATCGACCTTTGTCCCCATGAACATTTCAGAGGACATCGCTGCCTCCATGGCGGCTGCCCTTGGGTGCGCTGTTTCATCTTTTCCGCAAACTTACCTTGGTCTCCCTTTGTCACCTCACAAAATCCGGGTGTCTGACTATCGCCCCTTGATCTCCAAGTTCGATAAATACCTCGCAAGCTGGAAAGCTCGGTTGCTCAGCACTGGGGGGCGCCTCATCCTGGTGGATGCCGTCCTTAGTAGCCTTGCCATCTACCACATGTCTTCTGCTCTCATTCCCAAGACCGTGCTAGAAGTTCTGGATGCTCGCCGCCGGGCCTTCTTGTGGACTGGCGAGGAGAAATGCCACGGTTCGCAATGTTTGCTGGCTTGGGACCGTGTCTGTCAAACTAAACAAAACGGAGGTCTGGGAGTCCGGCAGCTGGCTACTCAGAACCATAGTTTGCTCCTCAAGTTTGTGCACAAACTCTTTGATCCTGCGGTGCTGCCTTGGAAGACCTGGTTCCTCAGGCAGCATGTGGATGTGTTGACTGCTGCTGGGGGGATTCTTTCATTGCCCGCATTCTCCAGGAAGAGTTGCCGTGGTATCGCCTCATCACGAAGCCCACCGTTGGCGACGGCAGGATGACACACTTTTGGCACGACACTTGGCTTTTGAACACCTCCATTGCTGAGACATTCCCCGCTCTGTTTTCCCATGCCGTGAACCCCCACATTTCGGTGCGCAGGGCCTTCTCTGCTCCCCTCGAGTCACAGCTCCAGCCTCGCCTCTCCCATTGCGCTGATGAAGAGAAACACATCCTCCTTGATTGCCTGGAGCAGGTGACTCTGTCCGATTCGCCTGACTCTCGGTCGTTAGCAAACTGCTCAACCTCCCCTTTCACTTCGCGCGGTGCCTATCTGGCGCTGCAAACAGGTGAGCAACCTGATCCGGATGGACAGCGGGTGTGGGCGACAAAACTTCCCACCAAAGTCAAGTTCTTCGGTTGGCTTCTTCACCATGGGAGACTAAACAGCAGGGCGTACCTGTATCACCGCCATATTCGCGAGCTGAGTGAGTCCTACTGTGAACAATGCCCCCTTGTCCTTGAGACAGACACACATATCTTCTCTGAGTGTCCGGCAGCGGCAGCGGTCTGGCACCTTATTGGGATCGTTCCCCACCCTGAGGAATTCAGGATGCCATGGCTTCTGGGCGCGAGTTGCAGCTCCCCTCGGCTGTTCATATTGACGTGATGATTCTGCTTCTCTGGCACATTTGGGAAGCTCGGAACGCCCTCATCTTTGATCATGCCTCTTCTTCAGCCGCTTTAATCCTTAGGCGAGTGCTTCATGATATGGATAGCTGGAGTTGTCGTTTCCGGAAAATGCTGCACTCTTGGCATGCTTGGTCTTCGTACTTGAGCTCTCGTTTGTAATTCCGTTGTAATCTTCCCTCCCCTCTTCTTCCTTTCTCTCTGCTATGCTCTGCTGACTTGCTCAGCCGACCCTTGTACCCTGGCAACTTTGTACAATTTTGATCAATGAAAATTTTGTAGGTGGGGATCTTCCCCCGATGTTGTTCGGAAAAAAAAGGTCTATGAAGATCATATCAAAATTAATTATATCCAGGGCGAGGCCCGGCCGTGTATCAGTTTTGCTGCACCCAGTGCAGGAACTCCTATTTGGTGACATGTGTGATTGTTACGACTCCCTCTGTATTTGGTGCATTTATTATCTCACCATATAATTTAACATGGTTTCGTGTAATATACCAACAATTTATGCCACATAGTCAATAATAATTTGATTAATCAGTAATCACTACCTAGAAATGCAATATGCGGAGTCGAAAATATAAACAAAAGGTTTTAGTAAATTCTCTAAATTGATATTTATTTTTTTTAAAAGTTAATAAACCTAATTTACACTTAATTATTGTAAAGATTGACCCAAAATAAAATGTGACTAAATAGTAATTAGCAAGATGATTATGTGGTCTAAATTGCTTTTATATGATACTAACTCATAGTTAAATAAACTAAGGTGAGGATGATAAATGTGCAATTTCAGATAATTAAGGGGCTGATTTGCACCAAAAGAAACGTGAGAAATGAATGTCACACCTTCGCAATATTTGGCTGATGTAAAATACACTTTTTCCACGACGAATCGAACACCTGACAGGAGTGGTAGGCGAGAGGTCTGTGGCTAGCCGGCGCCGGCGACGCACGGGGCCCCGAAGCCCGGCCAAGAGCGGGGATGACGTCGACGCTCCTGCTGGCCACGGAGGAGCGCATGAGCAGCGCCATGGCACCACCACCACGTGCGCCGGAGCGTCGGAGGATCAGAGGAGGACGTACGGCGCAGGGGCGTGGTTGGCTAGGGTTTCGCTGCTGCTTTTCTCTTCTTGCTGGATGGATCTTGCGGCGGCACAGCGCAGCGCAGGGGAGCACGAAACGTCCGCTGCGTGGCCGGGGTAATCGATCGAGTTCCTCCTCCTCCTTCTTACTTACGTGGGCTGGGCCGTAGTCCAGATCGGTAGCTGGGCCGTTTATAGTTTCACCCGAACACAACACCAAAAAAAAACGAAAAGAGACCGAGCCGTAGCTCGGATGGCTAGCGCTGCAGGTGCGCGCGCTGCCGGCCAGCGTTCGATCCTTGGATCGCGCTGGTTTTCTCACCGGGAACAGTAGATTCCCAACTGTCTTCTCGTTCGCCTCTCACGCGTGGAGCCACAAAGGGAATGTGACGCGCCCGTCGTCTACGGAATCGGAGGATTCTGGTGATCTCAAGAAGGACGCGATCTTTGATCTGTGTGTAGTTGTAGGTCTGTTTGTACACAGTAGCGTGTGGTGGTGTGCGTGTGTAGAGTGGGCGTGCGTGTGTATGATCAGATACTACAGCTGTACCCAGATGAGAGGCACTAAAAAAACGAAAAAGAAAGTCCGGACACGTCACTCGTGAGTCGTGACACGTCTTGTCTGAGCTTATTTCAATTTCGAATTTCCTACTAATTTTGCACAAACTCAAAGCTGGTTCGAACTTTTCTTCCTAATCACAGTTTCTCCTAGCTACTTTTGCTCGACGGAAATTCGTGCATCACACACAGCAGGCAGCGACGTTGACTTGAGTGGACACAGTTGCACGAACAGTGAGCCCGTCCTTTTGAGACGCGGAGGTACGGTGTTGACTCTTCTTCTCTTGAGCCAACAAAGCTTGTGGTCTGGTCTGTCTCTGGCCTCCAAAACTGCGCGCAGAAGCTTCCTCTCTCCCCAGTCCCCACCCGGCCGGGGGGCGTGGGCCAAAAACCAGAGGCGACACGCGTCTCCGCCCGCCGCGCCGACCACAGCACCTCCAAGGCTCCAACGCAGCTATAAAACGAGCGCGCACGACGCCGCGTCGCGCCGAACCCTCACTCGCCGACACCCGACAGGACGACGGAGTCGACGTACGGCGCGGCGTTGTCGACCAATCTCTCCACGATCGTAATCCTGTTGGCGCACCACCGGTTCGGGCGCGATGTCGACCGTGCTCGGCGGAGGATGGTCGCCGGCGGTGATCATGCGGGGACGGGAAGCGATCCTCCAGGCCCTCGGCTCGCTGTCTCCGTCGCCGCTGGCCTCGTCAACAGCCGCCGCCGCCGCCGCGCAGGGCGAGCGAGACGACGACGTCCCGGGCGTCGGGGCCGAGGAGGAGGAGGAGGACGACGCCGCGTCGACCGCAGCTGCGGGTCTAAGTCCGAGCGGCACGGGAACGAAGGACGCTGGGGCGGGCGACGGAGACACCGGTGCGGCTGCGGCCGGCGCGTCGGCGCCGGCGGGTCGTCTGAGCGCCGAGACCGCTGTGTCCATCCTCGCCGATTGCTTCGGCCATTGCTGAGAGATCATCATCATCCTCACTCGGACCCAGCCGGCAGTAGTCGCCGTCCTCATCAACAGCCGCCTCCGCCGCGCAGGGAGAGCGAGACGACGTCGTCCGGGCCGAGGCTGCGTCGGCATCACGCCTCGGGCGAGGAGGACGGCGCGTCAACCGCCGCTGCGGGTCCAAGTCCGAGCGGCACGGGGACGAAGGACGCGGGGATGCAGCGGCCGGCGCGTCACCGTGGGTCGACTGAGCGCCGAGACCGCTGTGGCCATCATCGCCGATTGCTCCGGCCACTGCTGAGATCATCATCATGACATTGACACACTCCTCACGCGAACGTCGCTCCTTTGACTTTAGTATATATACGTATATACATATATGTATGTAGTGTGTACTCTGTATGTACTTCGATCAGGATTCAGGAATCGGAACCGCTATAGGGCGGTCGTTCGCGCTGGGCGAATGGTGGGGCCCATATCTTTCCTTCTCCACCTTTCCTTCTTCCCGGTTCCCACCACGCATTCCTTTCTTCTTTTTTCTTCTTCTTCTACATCTGCCGCACCACCACCGCCGCTGCCAGCCTCCACCACGCATTCCTTTTTTATTTCTTCTTCTACATCTGCCGCACCACCACCGCCGCCGCCGGCCTCCACCACCGCCCGCGGCCGGCGGCACCTCGCCGCCGCGCCGCTCCGCCCACATCCCCCTCCCCCCGCCCTTCCTAACCCCTCCCATCGCTGACCCTCGCCGCCGACACCGCCCACTGGGGATCCCTCCCCCCACCCGGCCGGCGATGGCCCGGTCAGCGGCGCCATCACCGTCGTCCTCGTCGCCCCGCGAGCCGCAACCTCTGCCGGGCCTACTGCCGCCCCCGGGCATCTCCTCTAAGGTCGTCGGTCATGGAGCCCTCCCCTAACAACCCCAAATACCCCACCCCCAACCCAACCTCAACCCGAAAACAATAAGCTCCGCCGGCCTCCACCACCGCCCGCCGCCGGCCGCCGCCCACAACCCGTCGCTGGTTCCCTCCCGCCGCGGGCGCTCGTGTTCTCTTCTTTCTTCTCTGGCTGGAGGATGAAGACAATGGTGTTGTCACCGTTCGTTGCTATTGGCTAGCGGCGAACCGTTCGCCAAATAAGATTTTTGTTCAGGAATGCGATGACATAATACACATACAGGATCGGACGAGCATAATTAATGTAGTAGACCACAGAGAGTACGTCATTAACCAATTCCGATCCAAAGCTAGCATTAATAATTGCATTATTGGTTCCTAATCTAGCTACTAGTACTATCGATCACACATTCGTTGTGTGATGGATCTCATTCATTCATACCCATGTGCCTTTGACCTTGCTAGCTTCCTCACGAGCGGCCGCAACAGCTTTGTTGAAAGCTTTCTCCCTGAGTACTTGCGCCTTTATCTCCTGACCGATGGCAACGCATTCAGAATAAATGCCGTAGCCGGAGCCCCCGATCACAGCAAAAAACCCCAAGAGAAACATCTTGTCTTCTCGCATCATGGCCATTATTTGGTCCATGAGCTCTGATCTTTGCTTCTGAGAAGCACCTCCGCCATTGCTGTATCCAGCCTGAAATCAAATAAAGTGATGCCTGTTTCTTGTAGAGGACCTTGATGGACAAGCAATGCAAAACGATCGACTTGGCCGGACCGAGATCGACGCATGGCAGGCAAAGGGATCGGATGTAGCTACACGCACCTGAGGGGAGTGGTAGGCGAGAGGTCTAGGGCTCGCCGACGCCGACGACCCCGAAGCCCGGCGAAGAGCGGGGATGATGCCGGAGCTCCTTGCCACGGAGGAGCGCGTGAACAGCGCCATGGCACACCAACCTGCCGGAGCGTGGCTTGGCTTGTTAGGGTTTCGCTTCTTTTGATTTGATGACAATCGTTATGTTACTAGAAAACCTGAGGCGCGGCGTTGCCGCGCCATTTTGAGCTGACCTGTAGTGATTATTTATGTGTGGATTCCATGAGATAAGATTTTGCTAACCTGCCGATTTTCTGGAAAACCATCTTTATCTATATGAGATGACATCTGAATTTGGAAAGTGTTTTTTTTATAAACGATGGTGAAACAGCATACCACACCATGTAATCATTATTAAACTGATAAGAAAGAGACTAATATATTCATTGCAGAGCATGTACCACATCATTTCGTGGCAACTGCTCATTGATAACATCATTTTGTAGAAGATAGCAGGCTTCACAAAATATATATGCAAAATTAGTAGCAATACATTAATTCAGAACCGGAAGAAGATATTTACTGTCAGATTGATCAAGGAATGGGAATAGTATTAATCTTTTTGTTATCTGTATCATACAATCAATCCAAGGAATAAAAATATTCAGGGAACAGATGCCGATTTTAAAGCCTTCATCCGGTAGGGCGGAAATCAAAGATGGGTTTGTTGGTTAGGAGTTGCAGAGGAAAGCCTTATAATGTAATGGCACAGCATGCTCATGCAGTCATGCTGAACATATTTGATACTGTTAGTGATACTTCATAAGACCTTCATTATCAGTTGCAGAAATCAACCGAGACACTATAGTTGGCATATGTGCACAGAAATAAGAACCCACCATCTCGACCAATTAGCTTGTTTGCTGTAGAGTCTTTCTGAAGATTGATGCGTACAGAATGAGGCATATCCTTGTTAATGCTATTGAGAAAGATAACATAATACTCTGTCCTTCCTTCTAAATGTTACGTTGGATATACCTTTGAAAAAAGCAGAAGTGATGCCTAGACAAATATATCTTCAGCAACAGTTAGAGTTCAGCTTGTGCTCCTTGCTCATCAAGAAATTCCAACAAGGGATCAGTAGCTTTGCCTGCAGTCAGATATAATCAAGCACATATCTTCCAAAATTGTATGGTAAACATGCATAATCAGCAACACAGCACAAAGAGAGCAGTTTTATGATTCTGCATATATATAAGTTAATATCTTTAATAAAATCAATACTTGAACTATGTAAGTAGATACTGCAGGCTTAGTTAAAAATTACGTGAAGAATTCAGGGGAGGAGAAAAGGTCAAGTTGGACATCGGCCAATAAGAAGGGACAATGAGGTGTAAAAATTGTCACGAAAAAGTTATCTGTATATAGGCAAAACGTTTGAGGTGTAATCTTTGGCCGTGTCTTGCAGAGGAAATAACAGTTACTTTTTGTAGAAATTAAACAAATTACATTTTGGAGCACGCATATACTAAAAATGAATACATGAATCTTGTATTGGGCATGTGTCCACTATGCAGAAATTTAGAGCTCATTAGAGCAACCAGACAAGGATATAGCACCGGGCAGTGCTGCAGCCAAGCACGACAAGTAGAGAGAAGTCTGGGCCATCAGTGGTGGGCGGGCGCCGCACGCCAAGTGTTCTTGCCCATTCTCTTAATTTTTCTTTAGAGATTCAGATTTCTGAATCTGTTTCGGTACATGCCTGAAACACTCTATGGTGAAGCAATGATTTTGCTAGCTTACTTACTGTTAATTTTTTGTTGTAAATATCTACTATAGGGGAAAAAGCACAGATCTAGCAGCACAATAAAAAGTATCTGGAGAACTAACTCTATCTTTCACTCGTAGGATTGTAAAATATAATTAGACAATTAGCTAAAAGGGGATATTGTTCAAGTGTATATCACTAATAGGAAGTTTTTGGCTGCTGAGTGATCTGATAATGCTTTCTGAATAATTAATATTTCCATGGAGCATACTACTTAGCAAATGCAGATATAAATTGGCATGAATCGTTGAGCCACAAAACCAAAGGCTTCGCTTGCATCCAACTCAGACATGCGAGAGAGTAGGAGGGTACCTGGGAGCTGGGAAGGGGGCGGTGCTGCACAGGGATCTGGGAGCTGTGACGCTCATGGGGGAGATCGGGAGAGGTGATGCATCAAGGGGAAATCGTGGCGTCTGAAGTCGCTTGCCAACACTGTTGTTTTGACGTCGCTCGCCGCCGGCACGCAACATGGAGAGGATGTCCACCTCCACCTTCAGCCAAGGCTCTCCATGCGTCCACGGCCTAGAACTCGATTTGGTCTGTGGCGAGGCTCGATTGGACAATCCGGTGGAGAACGGGGAGGGAAGGAGCGATGGGAGGTTGTGGTGGCAGCGGCGACCCATCGGCGAGCGCGGGTTGTGTGTGAACTTTGAAGCACGAGCTCTTCTCAAAAGCTCCAAGCAGATGCGACTGCAACGACGGCAGGAGGCTTAGGTGGCGGCGGGGCACCAGGAGCATCACTGCATCAGTGTACTATGGAGAGGGAGGTGGCGAGCAGCGATGGCCATGACGGCGGCGCCTGGCGAGTCGCAGATGGCGTGGAGGGCGGCAGGCGGAGGTAGGTGCAGGCGGCGCGGCGACGGAGGAGGCGGAGGCGAAGGGGCTGGGCTCCTCCCTTACTCGGGAGGGTTCGCGTGGATTCCCGACCACTCGGATATGCGAGTTAACGGGCGAGACCCGCGCCAGCCCCGATCGAACGGCTGATGCTGCGAGTTGCGCGGATCCGACGGTTCGCAGATTAACGGGCCACGTGGACCCGCTACCCGCGCCGGGAATGAACCCAGCTTTCGTCTTGTAAAGATGACAAATAGTTCCTCCTTACTTTTAAAGAACTACTGTGGGCTGGGCCGTAGACCAGCTTGGTGGGCCGTTCGAGTTTCAACCCGAATACCACCCGAAAAAATCCAGGATACCGTCAGAACTCAAAGCTGACAACCCAAAAAAAAAGCGCATCTATCGTCCACCAGTCCCAAGATCCGCGTGAACTCGCATCCGACGGATCTCGACAAGTTCTGTGCCGGCCCGTGATAGTCTGTCTCCTCTCCGTTCGACTTCAAATGTGTCTGCCAAATCAGCTAAGATCTGCATGCCGAACAAAATCCGTGTGCTGCCCGACTCCTCAATCTTTTTTTTTTTGAGAACAAGAGCTTCCATTAATTCAAGCAGGATTACAATCAAGGGCTGCTGCTTCCTCAAGCCAATGCGGTAAGCAGTTCAGCCAAACCTTAACCGGAGACTCACACGAGACCTCCTTAACACAAAGATCAGCTAAAGAGTTTGCTTGTCTAGGAACAAAACGAACTTTAAAAGAAGAAAAAACCCTGCTTTGCTCTTGAATATCATGGCACAGGCCAGCAATAACCGATCTGTCAGTCCCCTCCGAGGTCAAGGCCGCCACCAGCACAGCACTATCAGTCTCCAGAATGACCTTCATGAGACCGAGCTGAGCAGCTAGTTCCAGACCATCAAGAGCTGCAACTGCTTCAGCCACCAGAGCATCAAGAATCGGTCCATACCAACTTGCTCGAGCAGCCAAAACCTTTCCATAATGATCACGAAGTACTGCTGCACCAGCACCTCGTCCCAAGCTACCATCAAAAGAACCATCCGTATTCACCTTCACCCAATCTTCTTCTGGTGCAGTCCAACGTTCTTGTTGCTTTGGTACTGAACGAGCTCCCTGTCTACCCAAGCACATGAGTTCTTCTACTATGTAAGCCACATGTTTCGCTGCACCTGTAGGATTCCAAGCATTCCGTCCATGCTTCCTCCCATTGCGACTTGACCACAAGGACCAGCCACCACATACGAAAAACGCTGCATCCTCCAGAGAGCAGACTGTCCCTTGCAGCAAATCTGTCGCCCATGAGACAGGATGTAAGGCTGGTATCTTCCTGCCCGTTAATTTCTTAACCTCAGCCCAAAAGAACTTAGCCCATGGGCACTCCACAATGATGTGATATAAGCTCTCCGACTGATTACCACACGCTGCACAATGACTTTCATTACGAATGTGTCGTCGCACCAGCTCGGTATTAGATGGAAGAAAATTCTTTATGACTCACCACCAAAAAATCCGGACCTTCGGTGGCACCTTGAGCTTCCTCAACACCCGCCACCACCTACCATGATCAGAAGAAGCAGCATTTCCTTCCTTCAACTGCATACACCGAGACTGTTCTCCTTTCAGTAACCTGTAGGCCGAACGAACTGAGAAGACACCATTCCTTTCATGAGCCCACGCCACTATATCCTCTCCTGCAGTTCGACTAGGCTGAATCTTCAAAATTTCCTCAGCATCAATGCTGATAAAGGACTGATTTACACGGTCCACATTCCACCGCCGGTCATCATCCTCAAAAAGCTCATCAACTATGTTCACTACGATCCCTGGCAGCTGAACTCTGGGTTTAAAACTCTGAATACCCGGAATCCAATTATCATGCCATATATTAACTGATGAACCAGGACCAATCCTCTTAACAATTCCTTTCTTCAGCACATCTCTCCCATGTAGAATAGCACGCCATGTCTCCGAACTCCTTTTCCGCCTTGTAGCTGCAAGGAAATCAGAGTTAGGGAAATACTTCCCCTTTAGAACCCTCGAGCAAAGCGCATGCGGCCGATAAAGGAGCCTCCATCCTTGTTTCCCCAACATAGCTTGATTAAAAAGATTCATGTCGCGAAAGCCCATACCACCCTCAAGTTTGGGCTCGGTCAACTTATCCCACTTTAGCCAATGGATCTTATGATTGTCAACTGAGCTACCCCACCAAAAATTGGAGATATATGTAGTCATCTTTTTGCAAATAGGAGCTGGCAGCTTAAAGCAACTCATTGGATAAGTGGGCACAACCTGTGCATTCGCCTTGATCAGCACTTCTCTCCCTGCACAGCTCAGCAAATTCTCACTCCAACCACAAATAAAGTTTCTGATCCTACTAGGAATGTACTCAAACACCCCATCAGATACTTTCCCCACCGATGTAGGTAAACCCAAATACCTTTCTCCCAAGGCCTCGACGTCAATCTGTAAACTGTTATGGACTGCAGCCTTTGCTTCTTGTTCACAATTAGCACTGAAAAAAACTGCAGATTTATGCTTGTTTACCAGCTGACCCGAGCCTTTATGATAATCATTTAGGATTTGCGCCACCCTGTCTGCACCTCTTTGAGTATCCTCTGTAAATATCATACAATCATCAGCAAATAAAAGGTGTGAAATCCAGGGAGCATGTATACCAACTCTCACACCACGAGCGAGAAATCCAGGGCCTATCTCCTTGAGCATACAAGAAAATCCTTCAGAGCATAATAAGAAGAGATATGGGGAGATCGGATCTCCCTGACGGATCCCTCTGGATGGCTTAAACAGCTGGGAGTGCTGTCCATTAACACGCACTGAAAAAGACACGGTGGTTACACATTTCATTACTCGATTCCTCCATTGCTCCGAGAAACCCAAAGCTGTCATAACAGCATACAAGTACTGCCATTCAACCCTATCATAAGCCTTTGCCATGTCAAGTTTAATAGCACAAGCACCAGATTTTCCTTTCTTACTCCTCAAGTAGTGGATACACTCATATGCAATAAGCACATTGTCGGTAATTAACCGTCCAGGGACAAAGGCACTTTGCTCTTCCGAAATAATGTCATCAAGAATTCCCCTCAACCTGTTGGCCATTGCTTTCGAACAAATCTTGTATAAAACATTGCACAACGAAATTGGGCGATATTGGGTTAACTCTTGAGGGTTTGCTACCTTAGGAATGAGGACCAAGAGGGTCTGATTGATCACCTCCGGCAACTCTCCCCCGTTGAGAAATCCCAACACCGCCGCTGTAACATTGTCCTTTAGAGTAGTCCAATGGAGTTGAAAGAAGCCCGCATTGAAGCCATCCACCCCCGGGGACTTCCCCGGTTTCATCATGAACAAGGCCCTCTCAACCTTGGCTGCGGAAAATTCACCATCCAACAAAACATTCATCTGATCTGTCACCTTCCGCGGGACATAGCGGCACACCAATTCTGGTTCCAAATGTTCCTGCGCAGTGAAAAGCTGCTGGTAAAACCCAGCCGCAATCTGTTCCAATTCCTCCTGTACCGTCGCCTCTGTCCCATCCGCCCGTTTCAGGGAACGGATCCGGTTAGTTCGGCCTCTTGCCCTTGCCTTAGCTTGGAAAAAACTAGTATTTCGGTCACCCTCCTTGAGCCAAGTCACACGAAATCTCTGCCTCTCCATCTCCTCCTCTCTCGCCAGCACCTCAGACAGTTCAGACACCAGACCGCGCTCCCGATCCGTCGGGCCACGATACAAAGTGTTGTTGCGTTCCCGTTCAATAGCTGCCCGAGTCGCCCTCAATTTCGCCTTGACAGACCCAAAAACCTCCTTCTCCCATACCCGTAGCGCATTCTGCATGGAGCACAGAGATGCACTGATATCCGATAGGTCAGGGTCATCACGTCCAGGATCCCACACCTGTTTCACATAATCTTTATACTTCTCATGGCGAAACCACATATCTTCGCAGCGAAAAGGTTTAGAAACACCCCGCCGCTCTGAAGTCCTCCTTGCTAATTGCTTGACAGTCACCATGAGAGCACAATGATCCGATTTGTCCAATTGGATGTGATCAACCACCGTCTCACCAAAGTGATCCAGGAAACGAACATCACCAAAGGCACGATCCAGCCGGGCCTTGACATTACGATCCCCTTCCTGCTTATTATCCCAAGTATAAGGTAAACCTCTGAATCCCAGATCAGTGAGACCACAATCAACCACTGCATCTTGAAACGCATTCATTTGCCAATCTTCCCTGTCATGAACACCAAAATGCTCCCCACCATTCAGCACCTCGTTAAAATCGCCTGCACACAACCAGGGCACCGCTGATTGTGCGCGCAAGAATCTCAACAAGTACCAGCTCTCCTTCCACATCTCACGACGCGGCTCTCCGTAGAATCCCGTAAACCTCCACTGATGCACATCCAAACTCGCACATGACATCACGACATCAATGTGCGACTTCGACATGCTTTGAAGAGCCACCGTGATATCTCCCCTCCAAAACAAAGCAAGACCACCACTTCGACCCACTGAACCGACCGCCTGAGCATTAGCAAAGCCAAGGCGTAAGCGTAGCGCTAGGGCGCGATCCTTGTCCAAGCGAGTTTCTGACAGGAAAACCACCCCGGGCTTATACTGCTCCACTAGCTCGCGGAGCTCTTGAACTGTCGCAGCCTGCCCGCAGCCACGACAGTTCACACTTAGGAGATTCATTGTGCCCGGCGGGGGCTGTCAACCGCAGCCGCCGCCGATCTCGCATCATTAGATTGTGCTGCTCGTTTTTGTTTCTTGAGCATCTCCTCTACACCCTCCTCACCTTGAACATGGCTCCGCACACCCCCCAACTAAGTAACACGGGAGCTCACCAAACCCGCAGGCACCAGCGCTGCCGCTGCAGCCAGCGGCAGGTTCAGGTCTGGTGTCTGCGAAGGGGTAGGCTTGGGTTTCCTCTTCCTTGCCACCCTCCTTCCACCATTTTCCACCTGGAACAGCTGCTTCCCAACACCGCTAGCACTCGTCTCCTTGCCCCTAGCTGCAGGAGGGCACTTCTTCAAGGGAGATGTGACTTCCCCCTCTTCACCTCCCCGTACATCAGTAGTAGCATTGGGGTAACGCTCCTCCTCTGGTAACTCCTCCTCCTCCCTACCATCACCTGACTTGCCTGAGGTAGACCGTGCATGCCGGCCACTAGATGAAAGTGCGCTACCAAAGGACTCCGCTGCTGCATCTGCAAAGCTTTGTAGTTTCTTTCGACGGTCATCTGGTGCTCTCAGCGGCGGATCACGCTCATAAGGTAGCTTGCCCTGATCATTCCTCACTGCTGGCTGATCACAGCCCATCCCTCCATGGCCTAAAATTCCACACGAGAAGCATAAGAAAGGAAGCTTCTCATATTGAGCATCGAACCATTCGGGATCCTCGTTCCTCGACATACGCAGCAACACTCCTCTCTTGATGGGTTTGTTAAGTTCAATCCCCACACGTGCACGTAGGAATGCACCACTCGCCTTGCCATCCTCGTCCACATCCATCTTCCGAACATCCCCCAACAGCCGCATAGCTCTAATCCCCCTCTGTTGATTCATCCAGCCCAGCGGCAAATTGTGGATACGTATCCAAATATCCATCCGATCAAAGCGAATTTCAGATGGTTTTAACTTCTCATCATATTCCTTCAAGATGACCGCATGCTTACCGGCTATCCAAGGAGTACCAGCAAGCACACGCTCCATATCCACTTTGCTTCCAAATTTCGCGACAAACAGGTTATCCCCCTTCTCCCCAATCGACCGAATCTTCAAGCCGAATGGGTTGCCCCACGCCGACGTCATAGCAGAGCGAATGGTGTTCGCATGTGGGGATGTTGGAGAGAGGACCTTCCCCAAGAGCGCCCACTCTGCCTTTGCATTCACCCCAGCCTCCTCATCATCACTGAAGTCTGCCACACCACCCTCGTCCACCGTCAGGTTCAATTTCTGAAGCAGTTCAGCAACATTAGGAGCCGGCTCCGATCTTGTTCCCGACGCACGGCCATTGCCGCCTTCACCCGAACCTCCTCCAATGGACGCCATGGCCGTCCTTCAGAGAGGCAACAGAAGTGCCAAATAGCCCGAAAGCTACTGCACCAACCACAAGCCCACTCTCGAACCCTAGACGGCGTTCAAGAAGGGAAAGACAAGGTGCAACGCGATCCAAAGAAACTAGGGTTCCTAAGCGGCGCTGCAAGTATCTGGTAGACCTGAGCATTTTGAGCCCGGCCCGACCCGCGCCAGACCCGCCCACGGACCTTACTGGACGGGCGTGGGCAGAGATCTTGAAGCCCGCGAAAAAAATCTAGGCCCGAACCCGGCCCGAAATACTGTTTTTAGCTGTTTTACACTATAAAAAGCGCGGGCAGCCCGCCCAAGCCCGGGCCCGGCCCGAGCCCGGCCCGAAAACTGAGGCCCGACAAGTCCCATGGGACGGTCATGGGTAGGATTTTCTCGGCCCGAAAAACCTGGGTTTTTTTCGACCCGGCCCGAACCCGGCCCGGCCCGTGAAATGCTCAGGTCTAGTATCTGGGCGACGGCGCCAAGCGGCTAACCGTCGATCTGCGGGGCCGCCGTCGACTGGGAGTCGGTGGGCGGGGCGGGGACACCGGGATCGAGCGATCACCGGCGTTGCGGGGGTCTAGATCGCCGGAGAGGCGGACTAGATCGGAGATGGGATCGCGATCGCCTTGCACGGCACTTGCGGAGGGGCTCCGTGATTAGCGGACATTCTGTTATTTTCGCCCTTGATGCTGTCGTCGTGTCCCGACTCCTCAATCTTGCGACTTAGGGTTCATCCCTCCCACATCACCAGCACCGCCCAGATCGATTCGAGCGCCGCCAGCAACCAACCCCTCCCCCTCGCCGGGCATGCACACGCACCGCATCAGCCATGGTTGTTGCCCGTTCTTTGCCTGCCCTAGTGATCTCGGCGAGAAGTTGCTGGAAGGCCTCACGCTTATTCCTAATCGCAGTTTTCTTTCTTGCTGCTTTTGCTCAACGGAAATTCGTGCATCACACACAGCAGCAGCGAGAGTGACGTTGACTTGAGTGGACACGACTGCGCAAAACAATGGGCCCGTGCTTTTGAGTTTGAGGCGCGGAGGTGTCAGTGGCGGAACCAGAATTTTGTAGTTGGGTATTCCCACTTTTTTTAAAAAATCAACAAAATAAAAAAGTGAGTTGCCTAATGTAGATTCATTGACAGAGAGAGGATTGGTGGGAAAGTGAGTGTTTAATGGCGTATTTGGAAGGTTTCTACCTCAAATAACAGAAAATATTGTCCAATATAAACTATACATACATGCATTCTTGAGATATACATATTTGTTTGGGAGAAATGTTGGGTATTCCTGGGAATACATAGACATCAATGTAGCTCCGCCCCTGGGAGGTGTTGACTCTTCTTCTCTTGAGCGCCCGACGAATCTCTGGTCGATCTCTGGCCTCCAAAACCCCGCATGCAGAAGCTTCCTCTATCTCTCTCCCATCATCCCGGGGGCGTGGGCCAAAACCAGAGGTGAGGCGACGCGCCGACACGCGTCTCCTCCCGCGGCGCGGCGCGGCGCCACGCCGACCACACCACTTCCAAGGCTCCCACGCACCGCTATAAAACGGACAATTGAAAATCCTGAAATTTGAACGTTCTTTTCGTTTTGGACCAAAATGGGAGTAAGGAACGGGCTTTCCTTTTTTCTCAAAAAGAAAATGCTGCAATCAAATTTGAGGACAATTGAAAACCCCAAACAGGAGCTGATGCAAAAATATGTTCAAAGATTGAACTTCAAACTGAAAGGAAAAGGCTGAAGTGTTTTAAAAAAATAAAAAAAAATGATGGTATAAAACAAAAAAAACAAGGTATAATCAACATGTTGAGCCCATCAAACAGCCCATTACAGCCCACAGCCACCTCTCATTGAGCCCAATTGGCCCAGCCTGAAACCCCCGTTCGTTGGCGGCAACCTGCCCAGATATCCCCGAGAATTCGCGCTCCGTGCCCCCAAAATCTCCCCATTTCCTCCCCCTTCCTCCCCCACTCAACCCGCCGCTCCCCGCGCCGAGAAGGGGAACCCGCCGCCACCGACGCCGCCGCGCTGCAATCCATCCGCCCATGGCCTCTCCGTCGGAGAACGCGGCCCCGCCGCTAGAGGAGGCCCAGGCCCCGCCTCCGCTTAACCCGAACCCCAGCGGGGAGGCGGCCGGCGAGGGGGCGGAGGGTGAGGGGGAGGAGCCCAAAACCCTAGAGCGGGCGCAGGAGCTCTTCGACAGGGGGTCCAAGGCCATCGAGGACGAGGACTTCGTCGACGCCGTCGACTGCCTCAGCCGCGCGCTCGAGATCAGGTTAGGGTTTCGTTTCCTCCCCCATTTCCTTCAGCCCCGCGCCTCCTCCGACCTGGCTGCCTGAAGCGAATCCGCGTGTTGGTTGGTTTTGGGAGTAATTGGTGGTTGGTGCGGTGCGTCGCTCTCGGGATCTGATGGATTTCGCACGCGCGCTTGTGTAATTCGGGGATTCGGTTCACTAGGGTTTAAGAGGTTCTACAGTGAATTGCTTTGCAGGATTGGTTTCGAATTCTCTCGTCAGTGAGCGAGATGGGAAGAGGTTGTTGTTTTCAGGGATTAGTGTAGATGGCTAGCATGCTGTGTGATTATTTTGTTTTATTCTATTTTTTTAGATCATGGGCCCTGTGTTGGTTGGTACTAGCAATGCGTAAATTATTTTCACCATCAATTAAATCGCAAATAGTTAAGAAAACGTGTTGTCTGTGTGAGAATATGCAAATGTTTCAAAGTTCAGTCATCAGTGTGCAAAGCCAACAGTGAGCAAATAGTATTGTTAGCGTTGCTGATAAAATCTCTGCAACTCAGTTCTCGATTGTGCTGTTCTGACTAGTTGTACATTTCCTCTTCTGGCCTGATGTAAGTTTTGTTCAGAACCTTTTTAATGGTGCACTGACAAATGTCCTCCTCTGTTACCAACTAGGACTGCACATTATGGGGAGCTTGCTCCAGAGTGTGGCAGCACATATTTCAAGTATGGATGTGCCCTGCTGTACAAAGCTCAGGAGGAGACTGATCCTTTGGGCAATGTTCCCAAGAGTGAACCAAATGAAGAATCGGTGAAGAGTACAACTGCTAAAGCTGATAGTGAATGCTCAAAGGCCTCTGGTAGCAATGCGGAGGATGCTGTGTCTTCAGAGAAAGTCGGTGCTGAAGAAGGTATACTCTGATCTATAGCAACATCCACTGAAACACACTATGATTCTTTTACTTTGATAAATTTATAACTAAATTAAGTATGAATTATTCTTGGCTAAAAACAAAAGTATGAAGTATTCTCTTCATCTGTTTAGACCTGCTAATATTATGTGGAATTCGTCCCTCATCAATAATTTGCTCATTTGTGTTTGCAAATTACCCCAACAGTTGAGTGGTTGAACTAATGTCTTGAATTTCCATAAGCACCTAATATGATTCCATTTCATCAAAATAGCTTGTTTTCTCAACCACTTTTGTTCTACCAATAGTGAATAAGTTGCTAGTTAATAGAAAATACTTTGAATGCTCATTTATAAGCTTGCATTGTGGGTGTGATTCAGTTTTTTTTTCTAGATTGGTGTGCTTGAATTGTGATGCTAGAATAAACAGCTAGGTGTCATTGGAGCACTGGCTTCATTTGATTCTCATGCAACTATTGTGTTATCAGTGTGCTTGCATGGGCCAACTTCTACTAGGATATAATTTTCCTTTGTAGTTTGGTGTTAATGTGTTCGTTTCTTTTAACACACAGTCCAATAATAACAGTACCTAAGATGAACTAATAATGAGTAAATTGATGGTTATGTTCCATGTATTTTGTGGCTCTGCTAGATATTGATATAGTCCTTTTATTAGGTGAAAGCTCAAATGGCAAAGATCATGGGGACGGAAATGGTGAAATTGAGAAGGATGATGACGACGACGATGACGATGATGAGAAGATGGGAGATGAAGAAGAGTCCGATTTGGATCTTTCATGGAAAATGTTGGACATTGCAAGGGCAATAGCTGAGAAGAGCCCAGACAACACTATGGAGAAAGTAAAAATTTATTCTGCTCTTGGTGAAGTTGCATTGGAAAGAGGTAGTCACAGTTTCCTTATGTTACAGTCTTGCATTTAATTGGTGAGCCCTTTACTCATGGCCCATTTGATTTCAGAGGACATAGACAACTCACTCAGTGACTACAAGAAAGCTTTAGCCATGGTGGAGCAATTGGTTGAGCCTGATCATCGTCGAATTGTGGAACTGTATCCTCTGTGTGGTAGTTATACAATCTTGTGTGCCATACTATCATATAAATCTGATTTGCAACAATTCTATTGGTCTCACTTTATGGGTACATTGTAGCCTGTAAAACGGATTTTTTTTTGCCTAAAGATGTGCCTTTAAAATTCTATATATTTGTTCAGTTCATTTTGGTTCATCAGATATTTTCTTGTAGCATTACTGGATTGCACTTGTTAAGATGATGAGATTACATCCTCACACCCTGTATTATTTTTTTTGCTTGTCCTTTGTCGATTTCCTTAATTCAATCCTAGAAACTTCCGCATATGTTTGGTTTACGAGCTGGCATCAAAGATTGGAGAAGCAATCCCATATTGTGCAAAAGCTATTTCACTATGCAAGTCACGCATACAGAGTCTGAAAGATTCCAAGGATGCTTCTTTGGCTGGTAAAGATGGTGAATCTGCTGCTGAAGAGGGCTCAGAAAAATCTGCTCCTGAAGCTGAGATAGAGCAGCTTACTGGCATATTGACTGAACTTGAGAAGAAGGTAAAACGATTTAGTTTCATTTTTGTTTTGCTTCCTGAGCCTTAAACTGTATCAGTAATGAAGATGAATTTTCCTGCTTGAAAGGAATAACATCTCTGAATTGTTCTGCTTTCAGCTTGAAGACCTGGAGCAAGCCGTGTCGAACCCGAACCCTATTGCTGAGGCCTTGAAGGTGATTGCATCCAGGGCAGCTGCTGCTCAGAAAGCTGCTGATGGGATGCCAAGAGCTGCATCTTTCACCTCATCCCAGATGGCCACTTCGAACAATGGCTTTGACTCCTCCGTCATGTCTACGGCAGCAACTACCGGAAGCTCTGGAAGTACTGTGACTGACCTCGGGGTTGTTGGCAGAGGTGTCAAGCGAGCTAACATCAAGCCAATCTCAGCCGAACCTGCTTCGAAGAAGCCTGCGGTTGATTCAGCATCCGCGAAAGGCGACAGCAGCAACAGCTCGGAGGTTCTTCCTACGGCACAGAATGGTGATGAATCTGCATCGAAGTAGATTACATTTCCGGTAGCCCTACCTATCATGTTAACTTGCTGGAACCTGTTAGCGGCCTATCTCTATGTGGTTCTGCTTCACTTAATGTGTCCTGCTGTTAGCCGTTTTAGCTGAGCTGTTTAAATGTTTGAGAAGGGGACTGTTTCGGGCCATGGACTCATTCTGAGCTCTGTAACTTGTAAGGTTAAATTGCTGAGAAGTTTATTACGCATGGCGAGTCGTGCCTAGTATATCATAGTATGGTTGTGTCTTTGTTTAGGGCAGTATATGGTGTTGTCTGTTGGAGATGAATCCGTGTCGAAGTAGAGTACTTGTTCACTAACCCTACCTCTTATGTTAACTTCCCGGAGGTTCACTTAATCTCGCCTGCTGCTGTCCGTTTTAGCAAAGCTATTTAAAATTTGAGCCACGCCATCTTGTGCTAATGATGTTGTAAGGTTAATCTGTTGGGAGGCTCGTCAAGCATGGCGAGTTCTCTGCTATACTGCCAGTGATTGTAAGTTTCAGTATCAGTCTGTTGATTGTTTTTGAATTTGACCACACGGCCGGCGGCAGCATAGGTAGCTAATTGGGCTGACACAAACACGAGTTGGGTGGTTGGGCCGAACGAATTATGTGGTGGGCTGCTGTGGCCCACTATCTCGACGCCCGGCGCCGCCGCTGCTGCCTCGTCACGCCGCCAACCCGTCCACCCGCCGCCGCGATGCCCCCCGCCCCCCCGTCCTCCGCGACGCCGCCGCCGCCGCCGCCGCTTCGACCGGGCCTGTCCCCCCGCGGCCACCGCCGACGCTTCGCGGCGCTCTGCCGCCTCACCACCCGCCCACCAGTCGCCGGGGAGTTGATGTCTCCCCCCCGGAACTCAACCACCCACGCGTAACCCGGTTACCTCCATCGTCGCCGGCGGCATCAACGGCGGCGGTGAGCTTCTTCTCTCTCCTTTTCCTTTTCCTTTTCCTTTCATTTCCATTTTTCTTTTGCAAAATTGGTTGATATACTATACGAGTAGGATTGATCTAGTGGTACACTACTGCGTTGCAATTGCAATCCGCGGGATTAACTGCGTTGTTGAACGGATTTGCCTGGCCAATAAACAATGCAGCTGGTCTGCGCGACTGCGCCCCACTATGTGCCAGGCCAAAAAGGTACCCATGGCGTGAAAGCTGAAAACATTTGCAATGCGTTTTGCTTGGGAATAATCCCATGGCGTGAATGCTGATATCGTCTGTAATATATGGTTGGTGGATGCTTGCTTGGCTGTAGCTGTATCCATCTTGATGACGATTTCCACAATAACGAGAACTAGAAATTAATAGGTCGATGTCTGCACGCAGGCTCGAGGCATCCACCCTTGGGTGTCGCTTTGTGCAAACTAAAATATATATGTGGATGTGCTTTGTATGGCGGATTTGTTGGCATATGTAATTTGCAATGCAGGAGCATATGACAAGGTTGTTTGGGTGGTGTTTCCGCCCTGCCGGCCGTCAGTTTAACTTTTGGTGCATTTTAAGTTTCCTGGCATCAACTAGATGACCTCTCGGGGGCCGGACTACCCCAAGGACCGTATATGTATCTATCATCTTAATTTTTTATTTCTTATTCCCAGAAGATAGGAGAGGTCTGGTGTCTATGAAAATTGAGAGATCTTCCAGCCAGACAGCTGCTTCCACCTGAAGATCGCGCTTGAAGGACCTAAGATCAAAACACCATACTCTTGGGAAGTCTATACACATGCTGCAAACTTGATGCAAGCAAAGCACAAGCAAAAAAAAAAAAAAAGGCAATGGCGGTGGATGTATGGCAGGGTGTCTTGGGCACTCTGCTTGGGAAGCTTGGTGTGCTGCTGGCTCATATTGAAGAGTACAAGCTGCTCACTGGGGCCAAGGATGAGGTCAGATTCCTAAAGTCTGAGCTAGAGAGCATGCATGCGTTCCTAAAGAAGATGTCAGATGTGGAGGAGCCCAACGAGCAAGCAAAGTGTTGGGCCAAAGAGGTGCGTGAGCTGTCCTACGATATCGAGGACAAGGTTGATGAGTTCATGCTCCGTGCCGGCGCTGGGCATGAGTCCAGTAGCTGTCCACTACAGCATGGTTTTAGGCGACTCATCGATAGGTGCCTGAGTTTGTTCACAACAATCAGGGCTCGCTATGAGATCGCAAAGGAGTTCCAATGCCTTAAGAGACGTGCTGTTGAGGTGATCGAGCGACGGACGAGGTACAAGGTTGATGAGGCTCTTTCCAAGCCTAGCTACATGGCTGTGGATCTTCGTCTTCTGGCTATCTATGCCGAGACTACTGGGCTTGTAGGTATTGACGGCTCAAGGGGTGAGCTCATTCAGTTGATGGAGGGTGATGGCGTATCTACACAACAGCTGAAAGTTTTATCTATAGTTGGATTTGGAGGTCTTGGGAAAACTACTCTTGCAAATGAGATTTATCGCAAGTTAGAAGGGGAGTTCCAATGTCGAGCTTTTGTTTTTGTGTCGCAGAAACCTAACATGAAAAAGATCCTGAGAAGTATCCTCCGTCAAGTTGGTTATTTGCCCCCCATGCACACCAACATGGAAGCATGGGATGAAGATCAGCTGATCAGCACACAGCAAGAATTCCTCAGGGGTAAAAGGTACATCAATATTTTTCTATTGGAATTTCTTTTTAATTGGTTATTATCTGTTGGTAAAATTACTTCCTATTGTTTAAGTTTCTGTGTCTCTGATTCTCTTTCGAGTTTAATGCTTGTGGTTAGTTGGTTACTAAATACATATCCTCCTTTTTGTACCACTTTAGAACAATATAAGTTTTAGATATGCACCTTACTGATTGGTCAAGTTGTGTTGAACATGTATGTATTTTATTCAAATCCTCCAAACATTTCTGTTGTATAATTGTAATTGTATAAATATCAACAACCTGAGAAGCACAATGTCTGGAAGTTAGATACCTGATAATATGGCCTTGTTTAGTTCGGCAACTTTTCCCTATTCACCCATCACATCAAATATATGGACACTAATTAGGAGTATTAAATGTGGATTAATGACAAAATCCATTCCATAACCTCGGGTGAAATTGCGAGACAAATTTATTAATCCTAATTAGGCCATGATTAGACAATGTCGCTATAGTAAATAAAACTCTAATGATGTATTAATTAGGCTTAATACATTCATCTCACTATTTCCTGTCCATCCATGTAATTAATTTTATAATTAGATCATGTTTAGTCTTCCTAATCTTAGATTTACAATTGCTACAGTAAATTTTCTCAAGTTTCTCACCAAATTAAACTGGGCCATTATCTTTCACTCACGAAGTAAATGTTAGCTCCCCAACTGTGTTCCCGCGGTCATTCCATGCGTGTAACTAACATTCAGACAAATGTAGAGAATTGGCATCCAGAAAATCTGGTCAAATAGTTTGAACATATCTATTATATTCTACATCAGGATAAATAACATACTCCTTGCCTTTTATTTTTGTAAGGCGTGCATGTGACCCAAGATTTAAAATTTTTAATGTTTGACTAACACTTGACCTAAGAAGTTCTACATTTTACTATATACACAATTTGGTATCACTAGATTCATATTTGAAAACACATTTACATGATGTCAGTTCATGTTCATAAACATTATAATGAGATATTAACGGTTCAAGTGTGATGTTGAAGACTGCACACAGGTCAAATCATTTGCTTACATTTTGGAAAGGAGGGGGCATTACTTATCTACTCTGTGAACATCAACTGACTCCATATTGGTTTGCTGCTTATTACGCTTCGCCTTAATTTCTGGCAGGTACTTAATTATCATTGATGACATATGGGATGTATCCGCATGGCATATCGTTAGATTTGCTCTTCCAGAATGCACCAACAACAGTAGAGTAATAACGACTACAAGAATTGAGGCTGTGGCTAAAGCATGCTGTGCTAATCGTTATGAATATGTCTACAAGATGAAGCCTCTTAATGATCAAGACTCCAGAATGCTATTTTGCAAAAGAATATTTGGTTCAGAGAATGCTTGCCCTCCATATTTGGAAGAAGTGTCAGCTCGAATTTTAAAAAAATGCAATGGTATGCCACTTGCAATTATCACTATATCTAGCCTTCTAGCCAGCCAACCATACAGACTGCAGGAACAATGGCAGTACATATTGGACTTGATGGGCTCCAACTGTGAATTGAACCCTAGCTTGAAAGGGATGAGACGAATATTGAATCTCAGCTACATAAATCTTCCTCATTATTTGAAAACTTGCATGCTTTATTTGGGAATTTATCCAGAGGATCGTACTATCTACAAGAAAGATCTGACCAGGCAATGGGCAGCTGAAGGTTTTATAAGTAAAGCTCATGGGAGAGATCCTGAGGATGTGGGAAACAGTTATTTCAATGAGCTTATTAATAGGAGCATGATTCAACCTGTAGATACATATTCCAACGGTGAGGTACAGTCTTGCAGAGTACATGATATGATGCTCGATCTTATTCTGCATAAGTCCAGAGAAGAAAATTTTATTACTGTGACAGATGGTATACAATCTTTGAGAGGGCTACAGGATAAGGTCCGCCGACTCTCCCTCCACTTGGATAGGTCAGCAGATAGTAGTGCATTGGAAACTATCCAGCTATCCCAAGTACGAGGACTTGCAAGATTTGGTGCCACTGATTATATACCTCCTTTGTTGAAGTTTATGCAACTCCGAGTTTTAAATCTTGAATTTGTATGGCATGAAAATATTGACCTCACAATGATTGGTCACTTGTTTCAACTGAGGTATTTAAAATTAAAGGTCGTTACTGAAGGAAGAGTAAAATTGCCAAATAGAATTCGGGGATTGCAGAACTTGGAGACATTGGAATTAGAAACCAACTCTAGACAGACATTTGAACTTCCAGCAGATATCATTCATTTGAAATGGTTGGTGCATCTAAATTTTCCATCGGGGGTAAAATTGCCTGTTGGTATTGGGAACTTGAAGTCACTACGCACTCTGAAATGCTTTGATGTGGGTAGTAACTCCCTAGAGAATATCAAGGATCTTGGATATCTGACAAATTTGCGAGAGCTCCAAATTTCGGGTCGCCTTTATGAAAACGTAGTCAACAATACTGTTGATCTTCTGTATACGGGGGCACGTCGTAAGGAACTTCTGTTTTCTTCCCTTAAGAAACTTTGGAACCTCAAGTATCTCTATGCATCTATTTATGACTGTAATGATCATACCAGATGCTGGGATGAATTGAACCTGAGTTATCTCCACCAGCTTCAGAGACTATATATAAATAAATGCTGGTTTTCGGGGGTTCAAAAGTGGTTTGGTGAACTGCATAATCTCTATGACATTGATCTTATAGTTCAGGAGATGCTGGGGGATGATATTGGCGTCCTGGCACAGCTGCCGTCCCTAACCAAACTCAAGCTGCACATCAAAGGCACTCCCAGAGAGAAGATCACCATCACCAGAAGTGGGTTTGCTGTTATCAAGCATTTCTCAATTGGCTGTATCAAGATATCATACCTGACCTTCGAAGCTGGAGCAATGCCCAAGCTCCAAATTCTCCAGCTACATTTTAATGCGCAGGCATGGGACAAGTATGGCGCCCCAGCAACCGGCATCGAGCACCTGTCAGGCCTCAAGGAAATGTCAGTTTCAATTGGGAACATGGGTGCCAAGGCGGCAAACCGAAGAGCTGCACCGTCTGTGCTGAGGAATGCCCTTGAGGAGCTCCCAAGTGGGCCAACAGGGAGGGAGTGCCATTCGGACGAATGGGGCTTGTTCAAAATAAAAACAAGCATTCCGCCATGGCCCATGGGCTGTACTGGACTTGAGAGGCGGGCTGTCGTCGATCCACTCGACGAGATCTGTCTGATTCTCTTTGTGGGCTGGGCGTTAACATTCCTCAGAAGCCGCTCTTGCAGCAAAACAAATTGAAAACTGTAATAACTCTTTTACCTCCTTGACAGGTTCGATCAATGTCCCAGACCTCAAGAGAGGATTCTTGCATTCGCATATTCCGAGTCTTGCTACGCCCATACATAGGCTTGGGCTCCTCCCCTACTAGGAGCTATCACCATTCTTGTTGCGGTAGCCAAATTAAAGTTTGCGCCAACATCTACTCCCTCCGTCCCATAAAAAAGTGCAATTCTAGCTTTACAAAAAATCCTACAAAGAATGCAATCTTAGAAAATAGATCTAATTACGAAGTGGTATGATCTGATTTGCATAGCAAAACTTACTGCATTTGGCAAACAAATGAGGGTATTAAAGTTTTTTTATTCCTCCACTAATCTGTCCTAAAAACACTAAAATTGTATTCTTTTATGGGACAGAGGGAATATTTTTACAATCTTAAAAAAATCCCACATGTCCGTCCTAAACAAACATGCATGGTACATAAAACGTTGATCACAAAATTGGCCAATGGTGCGTCAAGGATGTAGTAGGAGTGGTGCTTTACACTTGCAGGTCCCCATTCTCTTAACCAACCTGCCAAAAAATTGTCAAAGTAATTGTGAGTCATGGGACTTTAATATGGGAAAGCATGTAGTGATCGTTTTATGCAGCTGTGATGTCTATTTTTCCCTCCCGAACTGGCAGGATAATGCAGTTATGAAGCACTGGTGTTGTCAACTTCTCTGACCTACAGATTCCAATTTCAATTTCTTGATTCATAAAAATAACTGTGCATCTAACAAACTAATGGCAGTATTATCAACACCAACAACGAACTACAAAAAGGAACTGAAACTTCAGATACAAAGTATACCACTATACCTGATGAAATGAGAGGACTTTGGAGCAGAAACCGCATCAGCTGGCCCTTGTTGCAATTGATGAACTTAGGGACAACGTCGGCGACCTCCAGTTTTCAAGGAACATGATGTTCTGAATATCATCACAGCTGTGAGGTCAAAGAGGAGCGTGTTGTGGTATAATACCCTTGCGGTATGTGAGCCAGCTGTCCAGAGCAACAACTTAGCCCAGGGGACTCAGTTCAGAATGTACGATGGCTTTGACGCTTGACGATGCCGGTGTGTTGGTGATGTAGATGACCGCATAAAGCTGCACAGGAGCAAGGAGGGGTGACGGGCCACCTCACCAGTGCAACAGCAACATGGTGGATCAGGGCGACAGGTGATTGGAGTGACCGTGGTGTGGTGATCCGTAAGCTCGGCCACTGTCGTAGCTCTGTTGTATGGCTCGCAATACAGCTCCTCCACTGCAGTCTTGAGGGGCTAGCTGGCGACGGATGGCGTCAAAAACCACTGCAGGGCAGAAACACTACTACAAAACAAAGATAATGTAACACAATCTTGTAACACATCCATCAATGTGTTACAAGAAATTTTCATAGGAACACAAAACTATGTGTTCTAAGAGAGCTTGTAACACATAGAACTTCTTTTGTAAAATTGTGTTACAAACATTATTATAGGAACACAAAATTGATGTTACGCCCAAAATGTTACCAGGATGTAGTATTTTGGAACACATGCAAAATAATGTTACAACCTTAGTGTTACAAAGGATCTTATGGTCCACATCTTCTTAAATGACGTTGTCGCCAGCTGGCCCTTCCCCGCGGCCTCCCTGACCGGCCGTGCGTTGCCTCCCCATCAGGTGCCTCAACGACGCCGCCGCTGCCGCTGCCTCCGCCGGACGGCCTTGTGCCGCCTCCCCATCCGACATCTCCCCTTTTGATGATGTTGCTGCCACCGCCACTCCCAACCCCACCGCGAGCGTGTCCCACCTCTTGCTCCTGATTGCACAATTTTATCGACCCTCGTGGCCCCCATGCAAGCTAGTTGGCACCCCATCATGTGCCATTAGGGCCGGTGTCTACGCACCCATGCCACGCGCCACCACTAGTGGCCAGCGTGTCGCCACGACCACTAGAACAGGAGGAGAATGGGAGGAGTTTTTTTTATTTTAAATGTCGATCAACATTTTCATCAAAAAATTGTTGGTGCAACTATTTTTGAAAAATCTTGGATTCAACTTTGTCTCTAAATAAATGTTGGTCCAACTCATTTCCAAAAATGGTAAAAATATTATTGTAACAATTTATTTTTGTTAAATTCATGAGGTGGTGGTGGAGCGGCCCCAATCGAGGTGCCGGCGGCAAAGCATTGAGATGGACCGGAGCATGAATAGGGTGAGTCGGTGTGATTAGGATTTTTGGTATTGTGATTCAACGGTGCAACTTGTTTACACAAATTCGAAGTATTGGAAGATTCAATTATTTATGCAAAAGGATTCCCGAAAAAAAATGAGAGCAACTCCACGGCCGTGAAGGTAGTAGTGGGACCATGTTTTGTGAAAGAAAAAGGAAAATCAAAGCAACAACCGCTATTCTTCTGTTTTCACGATCTCGCCCCATCTATTCTTCCCATCTTCCGTAGTGCCTCTACACCACCGGCCACCGTCGCCTCCGTGCAGAGCCGCGACCACTGCGACCTACGCGCCTCCCGCTGCTGGCCGCGTCCCCGCGTGGAGCCTGTTGAGGACGCCATCCTCCGCTCGTGGCGCCACTATCTCTATCTGGCAGTGCCGACGCCATGGATGCCACCTCCGCCCGTCCTCGTCGCGCAGTGCTACGGCCCGACCACCGGCCGGCTGCCCCCTCGTGGCCTCGCCAGACGCCCACTTGCCTGCTCCTAGTCCGGGGCTCCGAGCTCCCACCTCCCGATCAGACTGAGACGAGCTCCAACAACGATCACCGGATCAGTAGTGGATCACGGATGCCGTTCTTTCTTGATGCGTCTATTTAAATTTTGAATGTCAATGCCTATTATCTATTTTAATTTATAATTTAGGTTTTGATGTTCTTTATGATTTTGCATTGATCTCCATGATAATTTTATTGATTTTGTTTAAAGAGTGGGCAACGAAGATTCTTCTTGGAGGACGGAAGCATCAATGTCAATGGAATCATGTGCCTTAGTTATTATTTGAGGTAACCATATTACTTTTATTTTTGATCTTTTAGCTTGTACAATTTACATTGTTTTTCAAAAATTAAATATACATAATTAGTACTATTACCCTCTTTAATCACATCACAAATAAAAAATATTTAATGTAAAGAGCCCATAATGTATAGTTCGCTCGTAGGCCCTTCAAATTATAGAGCCGGCCGTGACCTATGTCCTCATCATGAAGACCAGCATCCAGGCTGCAGTGGTTGATGTTAATCCATGGGGTGATGATCTCTGGCTGCCAACACTCGTGCATGGTGTTGGACTATATGCCTCACAGATGAATACAAAAACTCAGTTTGCACAGAGAAAGATCAAAAATGAGAGAAGGCATCACAGTACTACTACCCAAAGAGATTGGTGTCGTTCTTTGCAACTAATCTTAGGTGATTGCCCTTAGGCCATCCTTGACCTTGAAGGCAATCTGAAGCACCACCAGATGCTCACAGGTGATTGCCCTTCAATGACTTGTAGTTCATTCTTGGTTGAACAGAGCATGTATGATCGATATATATGTCCATTGTATATTTAAGACATGCTGCACTTACTGCTAGGTTCCCTTCAAAGCCACTCTTATAGTTATAGGATTACTGGGAATTTGCAAATCTTGGTTCTTGGCACTACCGCACATTGTTGATGCATATATTTACTGAACATTGAGCAAGTACTTCTGTGATTTTCCGAGGACATATTGCCATGGTCATTTTTAAAAATGAGTTGATGACTAAATTTCTTAGTACGAGTACTTGTCAAATTTTATATGCACATCCTATCTATGATTGGAGCTCCAAACGTACAAATGTGCGTGCTACTTACATCGTCCCTTGCAATTACAGTTTTATGGTTTAGAATAAACTCAAATTAGTCAGTTTTGGGCATTCATCTAGATTTTCGAGTCACTGGGGTATTGCAAAGTTACAAAAAGCTTTGAAGTATATTTTTCATCCTTTATCTGATCTTTTTAGTACTTTTCTTTCTCTGGTTTGGCCTAATGTATAGGGAGTCCATTTTTTCAAGGCTTCATGTACGAATATAATTTATCATACTTTCTACAATCTCATGATGTATTTTTCTCTTCATTACGCGCAGGTTTCACAATGCCATTGTTCAAAGCAGTTCATTTCCTATTTGCTGTACATGGGGATGAATAGGCACATGATATCAAGGAATAGATAGAAATAATTGTATATTTCAGATTTCAGTATCATAAAACTGAAATCTGTTGATGTATGCATCATAAATTATGGAGTGTTTGTAAATCAGGGCTATTGTTGCTCATTTTGATTTTTGTTATTGTGTAACATGGGATGCTCCAAACTTTGTGAAGGAATATAAGCAATTATATCTCTAATGATTATATTTATTTAATTATATTGATGGCTTTGTCTTACTATAGATTAAAATTATGTTACAATGTGCTAGTCTAATCTAAAAAAAAGTGTTACTACAGCCAAAAAAAAGTGTTGTTAGGGCAATTGATTAGTAACATATCTTCCACACACGGTAACACATTCGTAAGTGTTACAAGATGATTGTAACACATTTCTTATATCCAAGAACAAACTAAAATGTGTTACTACAAGTTGGTTGTAACGCATTTCATTATATGCGAGAACACATTAAAATGTGTTACTACAACTTGATTGTAACACATATTCTCGCAAATAAGAACACTTACATTGTGTTACAACAGACCTTTCTACGGTAACACTGAAACTAAGAACACATCCCAATTGTGTTACTATCACTCTTAGTAACACTTTTTTTGATCTACAGTAACACATAGTGGTGTTACAGAAGGTCTGTTGTGTAGTAGTGAAACCACATCAGTTGGCATGGGCTGGGCACAGGCAGAGCAGGGGCCTCATCTTGTTTCTCATTGGCATAAGGGCTTGTACCACGATAAGAAACAAGACGAGACCAGAGGGTGGCAATATCACTCACGTCCAAGCGGCTACTGGAACATACTTTCAGGCAGCCAGCCTGGGTTCAAGTTTTGAGTTCTTCTAAAATGAAAGCTTACGAGTAAGTAGAGAAACATACAGGGCACATTGTTGCGGTACTCCTCGTAGTACTCGTCGTGGCTGGAGTCATTAAAATCATAATTTCCATTATCATGGCTCTCAATGTTAACTGTTGGGCCACTTGGGAGCCCCTCAAGGGCGTTCCTCAGCACAAACGGTGCAGCTCTTCGGTTTGCCATCTTGGCAAAAATGTTCCCAATTGAAACTGATATTTCCTTGAGGACTGACAGGTGCTCCATGCCGGTCGGTGGGGCACCATACTTGTCCCATCCCTGTGCATTAAAATGTAGCTGGAGACTTTGGAGCTTGGGCATTGCTCCAGCCTCGAAGGTCAGGTATGATATCTTGATACAGCCGACTGATAAATGCTTGAGAACAGCAAATCCACTTCTGGTGATGGTGATTTTCTCTGTGGGAGTGCCTTTGATGTGCAGCTTGAGTTTGGTGAGGGAAGGCAGCTGCGCCAGGACTCTAATATCATCCCCCAGCATCTCCTGAACTATAAGATCAATGTTGTAGAGATTACGGAGTTCACCAAACCACTTGTGAACCCCCGAAAGCCAGCATTTATTTATATATAGTCTCTGAAGCTGGTGGAGATAACTCAGGTTCAATTCATCCCAGCATCTGGTATGATCATTACAGTTATAAATAGATGCATAGAGATACTTGAGGTTCCAAAGTTTCTTAAGGGAAGAAAACAGAAGTTCCTTACGACGTGCCCCCGTATACAGAAGATCAACAGTATTGTTGACTACGTTTTCATAAAGGCGACCAGAAATTTGGAGCTCTCGCAAATTTGTCAGATATCCAAGATCCTTGATATTCTCTAGGGAGTTACTACCCACATCAAAGCATTTCAGAGTGCGTAGTGACTTCAAGTTCCCAATACCAACAGGCAATTTTACCCCCGATGGAAAATTTAGATGCACCAACCAATTCAAATGAATGATATCTGCTGGAAGTTCAAATGTCTGTCTAGAGTTGGTTTCTAATTCCAATGTCTCCAAGTTCTGCAATCCCCGAATTCTATTTGGCAATTTTACTCTTCCTTCAGTAACGACCTTTAATTTTAAATACCTCAGTTGAAACAAGTGACCAATTATTTTTTTTTGAACGAACAGGCACGAGACAGTGCCGATTTCATTGATAGAGAATATGGTACAGAAAGGGGGCGAACAAACCGCCGCTTACATCAACCACAAGCTAATCTCGCGAAAGGATCAACGCTAACTCTTTGGCCCCCGCCACTATCCAGGCCGAAGCCTCATCTCTAATCTTGGCCATGAGCGTAGCCGTGGAAGATTCCCGTCTATCAAAAATGCGTGCATTACGCTCTTTCCAAATTTCCCAGATGACTAGAAGGGTAAGGCTTCGAAGCGCTCTTTTGGGGGATCCGGTCGTGTTGTGATTATTGTCCACCATTGCTCGACGTCCTCAGACAGTGGCCAAGCGGTCGGGCGAAGATCCGGATGCGCGGTCCAGGCAGCGACAAGCTCCCAGACACGCCTCGTGTATCTGCAGCCTGCTAATAGATGGTGCGCCGACTCCATAGTTGTTCGGCACAAAACGCAGGAGTCGTTGTGCGGCCAGCCATGCTATGCCAGTCTGTCCGCGGACCAAACTCGGTTCTGTGTGATGAGCCATGCAAAGAATTTGCATTTGGTAGGCGCCCAGGATTTCCAGATGGAGCTAATGGTTGGAGTTGCAGTGCAACCAAGAAATTGCGCCTTGTAAGCAGAGGCAGCGGAGTACGTTCCCGATTTGGTGAGCTTCCAGATGATGGTGTCTTCCTGTTGTGGCTGCAGGTGCACTACCTGCACCAAGGACCAAAGTTCGACGAAGGCATCCAGAAGGTCATTAGTAACCTGGCCATTGAAACTGAGGTCGTGAATCCAATTATTGTTGCTCAGAGCGTCGTGGACTGATCTCTTCTTTTTCCGTGAAGCTTGGAATAGGGTAGGCGCAATGTCCTTTGGCCGGCGGCCCTGGATCCAACCCGAGTCCCAGAAGCTCGTTTTCTTGCCGTCTCCGAGCACAATGGTGGTGCATGCCGCGAACAAGAGTTTGTCTTCATCGTCGCATGGCGTTTTGGTGCCTACCCAAGGTTTGTCAGATGAGACCCATTGGTGCCAGAGCTACCTAAGTCTCAGCGCCCTCGCGAATTTCTCCAAGTTTGGTATGCCCAGTCCACCGCTCTCTTTTGGTAAACAGCTCCGAGTCCAATTAACTTTGCATTTTCCACCGGTCAGCTGCTTGACTCCCGCCCATAAGAATCGCCTCCATAGCTTTCCAAGGTCCTCGAGGATCTCCTTGCTCGGCCGAAGCGCCGTAAGGAAGTACACCGGCTGGGAGGACAATACGGACTTCGTCAGGCTCACTCTTCCCGCCTGTGTCAGGTTGCGTCCCGACCAGGCAGATATTTTCCCCTTTGCTTTGTCTATGAGAGGCTGAAAGTTCACTTTCTTTAGCCAACGAATCGAAAGCGGGAGACCGAGGTATCGCATCGGGAAGGAGGTCCTGGCCACAGGTAGGTCCGACAAAAGGCGATCAAGATCAACATTCTGGCACCTGATCGGTACAAGTTGAGTCTTCTGAAGATTTGTACTTAGGCCTGTGGCTTCACCAAAGTTCTGTAGGATGCTGGCCAAGTTGGTGATGTCCTTATGCGTCGGCTTGATGAAGATGGCAGCATCGTCTGCGTATAGAGAGGCTCTGAATCTGGCCGCCTTGGTGCCCAGTTTGGATAGCAGCTTTCTGTTGGTCGCCTGGTCAATCAGCTGTTGCAGGGGATCAATGGCTAGGACGAACAACAGGGGCGACAGAGGGTCACCCTGTCTGAGGCCACAACCGTGTTGAATCGGCAAAAGTGGAGATCCGTTAAGCACACGCGACGAAGAGGTGGATAGGAGTGTCGATACCCAGCTGCACCAGCGCGCTGGGAAGCCCCTATGTTGCATGAGGGAGATTAGGTAGTCCCACCTGACAGAGTCGAAAGCTTTGGAGATGTCCAATTTCAGTAAGAGGGTTGGCGTCCTATTACGATGGAAGTGACGGGCAATGTTGCGCACGTATAGGTAGTTGTCGTGGATGTTTCGTCCTTTTATAAAAGCGCTCTGGCTAGGTGCGATCAGGGACCACATATGTGGGGCCAGTCGAAGCGCCATGGCTTTGGTTTTGATCTTGGCTATAGCGTGAATCAAGCTGATAGGACGGAAGTCTGATACACTTTCCGCTCCCTCCTTCTTCGGGATTAGGGCTATGTTTGCTTTGTTGATCAGATTGAGGTCCCCAGTACGTAGATTGTGGAAGGAGTTTATTGCTGCCATGACGTCACCTCTTATGATGTGCCAACACTTTTTAAAGAAAACACCGGTGAAACCATCGGGCCCCGGCGCACTATCTGACGGAAGTTGCGAGATGGCGAACATTATCTCTTTTTCATCGAATGGCTTGTCCAGATGCGATAAGTCAACTCTGGGCAAGTTGAGTGTAACCCAATTGATGTCGCACGTACGTTGACTAGGGGCGGCCATGAAGGCGGCGAAGTGACGCTGGACGATTGTGCTTTTATCTTGGTGGGTGACAGCCCAACCCCCGTCCGTTCTCAGTCTCTGAATGAAGTTTTTCCTTCTCCGTCCATTAGCCTTTAGGTGAAAGAACCTGGTGTTGGCGTCCCCTTCGCGAAGATTTCTAACGCGCGAACATTGGCGCTTGCATGCACGTTCGATTACCGCCCAGCCGAGCAGCCGCCGTTTGAGCTTCGACCTGATGTTAAATTCGGCGTCAGAGAGGGGGCGGGTTTCTTGCGCCACGTCAAACAGGTGGATGACTGTTTGGGCCATGTGGAACTTGAGCTTGGCGTCGGAGATTAGCGATGCGCTCCAGCTTCTGAGGGCCTTAGTCGTGGTGTGCAGCTTGTGACCGAGCCGATGGAAAGGCTCCGTGTGGTGCGAGGGCTGATTCCAGGCTTGTTGAACAGTTTCTTGGAATCGTGGCAGTTTCATCCAGAAATTCTCGAATTTGAAAGGCCGTGGTCGTCTCGGCCCCAACGAACGTGCTAAGAGCAGCGGGCAGTGATCAGAGTGGTTGGAGGACAGTGCATGTAGGGTGTGGTCGTCAAATGCGACGTCCCAAGCTTCGTTGCAGAAGAAACGATCGATCCGTGACATAGTCGGCCGGCACCGCTCACTGCTCCAGGTGAACTTGCGATTTTGCAGGTGGATTTCCTTGAGCTCACAGAAGGCCAAAGCGGAGCGGAAGCGTCGCATGAGCTGTAGATTAAGTCTGCGGTTGTTTTTATCTTTTGCCTTGTAGATGAGGTTGAAATCTCCCACAATCAGCCACTTTGTGCCATCGCTCGGCCGCAAGCTTCTCATGTGGTTTAGAAAAGCCTGCTTTTGCTCTCGTCTTGAGGGGCCGTAGACCGTTGTCAATCTAAACAAAGGGAGGTTCAAACCCATAACAAATGCAGCTTACAAATAGGACAAGGTTTTTTTTACCAAGACAAGCTTATTTATATATGCCATAAAACATGATCCAAAGGATGCGTTTAGACCACGCAGAGAGTACAACATTCAACAGTATAGATGTCCATTCGGGGCGCCCCGCCCGGCCCTGGCCCGAGCCCGGCATGGCCCGGTGAACTACTTCACGTCGTGTCGTGTCGTGCTAGCCCACGGGCTGCAACGACGGCCCAAGCCCCGGCCCGCAGGCTGAAATCATGTCGTGCCAGCCCGAGTTAGCCCGGCACTGCACAATCATCCAGGCCGCCCGAAGCCCGCACCAACCACTGGATGGAGGCCGGCAGGCCGCCACTGGTCCAGATCCACGCGGGGAGGAAGTTGGGCAGTGCACCGGTGACGTCGGAGGGGAGTGGCGAGCGCGGCACCAGCAGAGGACCTCCAGCCGCGAGGGACGCGGCGTGGAGGTGGCACACCGACGGCTAGTAGCTGCGGTCTGCGGCTCAGGGGAGAAGGAGATCGAGAAAGAAAGAGGGGTGGCGGCGGAAGGGAGGGCGGCCGGCGAGATCGCGGAGTCTCACGCGACGCAGTCTCGTCGTCCCGTCTTGGGTGAGAAGGTGAGTTCATAACTTAGGGTTTGCCGGTATATATATGGGGTGGGGGGTTTAGCGGGCCGCTAACAGGCCACATAACATTTTATGGGCCGGGCCGCCCAACATGTTGGGGTGGCGGCCCACACCTGGGCACGATATACAGGCCGTGCTAGCCTGGGCACGGTGATCAACGGACCCGGCCAAAATCACGTGTTTTCAGGCGGGCCGTCGTGCTGTCGGCCAAATGGATATCTATATTCAACAGTTCCACAACTAGCATGAGTAAATGGGTACATCACACGGTGCTTAGGCCTTAAATAGGTCTTACATTGCCATACACAGAGTGCACTCCCATTGTCACCCTGCTATAGCCAGGACAGCAGTAAATCCCATGCTATTAGTTACACACTACACCAAACTGGGTTTGCCTTGGCGGTCGAAAACCACCAAGGAATATAGGTATACCGCCAAGATAAATGTTCTTGGTAGACTACCGCCAAGCAAAATCCACCAAGAGTAGAGCGCCAAGGAAACCACAATTTGCTTGGCTGCCAACTGCCAAGGATTACTTTCTTGGCAGTTTGATCGCCAAGGTAACTGGAGCAATGCTAAAACTGCCCATGCGCCAATAAAATGTTTCAACCGCCAAGTAAATGTTTTTCTTTGGCAGTCGGTTCCCACTAAGTTAATTTATTTCCTTGGTGACCATTACCTGCCAAGCCAGTTTGTATTCTTGGCGACCTCGTGAATGCGCCAAGAAAATGTTCCAACCACCAAATAAATATGTTTTCTTGGCAGTTGGATCCCGCCAAATTAAATTATTTTCTGCCAAGGAAGTATCTATTCTTGGCATCGATCGACAGCTAAGAAAACATATTTAACTTGGCAGTGATGTCACTGCCAAGTTACTTGAATTTCCCTGGCACAACATCACCAAGTTAATATACTTTCAGCATTATAAAACAAAATTACATTATTTGCCCAGATCTAGAAAATATAAACAAAATTAATGTGTTGTCAGCCACAATTATGTTCGTCTATTCAATTATATGATAACAACAGTGCATAGATAGATCACATATCCAACTATATACAAGTCCAAGTGCACAAAATGCCTGCAGGTCATCTCCCACTTGCACAAAATGGTTTACCAAAAGATCAGCTACACATCATATGTTATTCTATCAAAATAGACCAAAAGAACACATAGACCTGCCAGCCACTGTCAAATATTCAAGGTCACTGAAATGGCCATCAGCGGATTCCTTGGCACCAGCCTCGTCTTCCAGGTAGAGATCATCATCATCGTTTCTCTCAAAGTAGGAATCAGCGTCGTCATGATCGTCTTCGTCGTCACCATCACCTCGTTGTAGTCATCATCTTCGCTATCATCTTCGCTTTCAGCATTGTTCTTAGCGCCATCTTCGGACCTGCAATTTTGAAAATATTAAATTTAGTTGGTGGCTCATTCAAAACCGCCAAGAAAATACATTATTACTTGGCGGCGAGTAGCCAAGGAATGCTTTGTTTACTTGGCGACCGATGACAACAGCCAAGCAAATCCACGTTTTCTTGGCGGTTCATGAAAACAGTCAAGTTAATTCTTCTTTTACTTGGTGATATACACAAACTGCCAAGGAAACCGACTTTTTTCTTGACGGTGCAGGAAAACAGACAAGCAAATATACTTTTTCGTTGGCGGATCAGAAAAACAGCCAAGGAATTAATTTTTCTTTGCGGTTTGTTGTTGCTGCCAAGAATATGTTATATTGCTTGGCGGTTCAATTTTGGCCGCCAAGAAAAACCTTGACCGCCAAGGTAAACCCAGTTTGGTGTAGTGACATAGAATCTTATTCATTCTCGCCTTCCTCCATGTCTTCCTCACACAGCATGTCTTCTCCCTCCATGAGTTGCATCACCTGGAGTTCGAGGTCTCTCTCCTTGAGCATCAAATCTAACTCCCGACGGACAGCTACAACAGTATACCATATGAGGATCACGGCAGTGGCAGCAGACCCCATGTACATCCGCCTCTCGATCTTCTTCATTCTGCTGTTTGCCCGCATGGCGGCAATTCTATGAAAAAGACACAAATAAACGATGTATGTTAGGATTGATATCATTAAAATAGAATCAAACAAGGGCAACTGGGAATGCATTTACGCTGCAGCTTCAGCTTTCAATTTGGCCACCCTGTCCATTATAGCTTCTGATTCTTGCTTCCAACCAGCATCTCCGTTGCTGTATCGAGCCTAAGATCAAAGAAATTGCAGGTGAGAAGGTAACACATCAATGCAACACACACTACAAATCAGGTCTACCACACCACGCGCCCAGCTAAAGTAGGGTTTCAGATGATGCGGATGCTTATTATAATAACGCGATTGCAGTTGGATAACAGTGTATACTTTTGATGTATCAACATTAGGATGGTCACGATGACAGGGTACCGAGAAGTAGTAGCCTAACAAATAAGACCGTGAATGTTGCTACTTGCAGCTGTGGTGAATTTTAGTCAATTGCGGTGTAACAAAAAAAGAGTATTTTGCAGCAATCCGGGAGGAACTCGCGTCTAAAGGGCGTAGCTCCTGAGGAAAAACCTAGATCCGCGGATAGGGGATTCGACCAAGCATAACCAACCGCGCAAATCGAAGTTTCGACGAAGAATTAGTCGAGCGACTGCCCGATCCATCGATTGATCGATCGGCAAAAGGGGACCGCGCTCATCTGGTTCCGTGGAGATACGGATAGAGTCTGGTGTGATGTTTAGAGTAGAAAAGAGCAAGAGAGAAGAATATATAGGATAAGGTTAGGGTAGGTTTCCCATTATGTTCGTGATTTTTCTTATTTTTTTAATTTTTTCCGACGGGATAATAACAATTAACAGAGAGTTGCAACCAGGGGTAAACGGCAGTTTCGTATATGAAAAGGAAAGGTAAAATCACAAAGTTTCAAAACTGAGGGCAAAATCACCATTAAACTTGATAGTAGAGATAGAATCATCAATCTCCCATTCTTCTTCTTATCGATCCATACCGTGGGCTGAAAACGGCTTCATGGGCTCGCGTCCATCCCTCCCTCGTCAATCTGTGGTGATTTTTTTTGTTTTTATATAATTTTTACAATTTCTCAAAAACATATGGTCGAATAAAAATTTTCAAATTATACCTCTGCTGCCATTTGAAACGACGGTAGGGCGTTACAGTGCATCTACCTTTAGTCTGTTTGGAAAACACATAACTTCAAAAAAACTGGATAGAGATAAACTTTATATGAAAGTGGTACCTTTTGTCGAGATCTACAACTTTGTACATCAAACTTTTTACATTTTAAATCATTTTGATTCTCAAATAATTGACAACTTTTTTATACTTGACAACATATCTTTAAAAATAACATATCTCTTTCATATGAACTCGGATGGAAATAAAAAGTATATGAAAATTGTAGCTTTCGTCGAGTGCTACAACTTTGTAGTTCATACTCTTTCATTTAAAATCATTTTGATGCTCTAGTAATCAACACTATATCCAGATCTAAAGTTTGATGAATTTTTTTCTCTCGACAACATATCTTCAAAAAAATATAACGTTTTCATATAAATTCAGATGGAGGTAAACTTTACACCAAAATCAGAAGGCATGAAAAGAGCCTTGTCTTTGTGCAGTGTCTGTCCATTCTTGGGATTAGCGCGAGGGTTAATTAGTTAGCTAGTTGGCTCGAACAATTTAGTGAGGGTTATTTGGACGACAGCCTCTACATAACTGCCTCTGTTATTTTGATGCTAACAGTTAGGTCAGTCTCAATGGAGGGGGTCATCGCACAGTTACCAAGACTGGAACCTTAAGAACCGTGCCAGTGGAGGGTCATGGTGATGACCATCCTCTCTCATTCCATGGCATTCCCCATCCTCTCTCCTCATAAATTTGCTGTTGTGGTAGAAAATTTAATGCTTATGACCCTCTCACGACACTTCCCACTGAGACCGGCCTTACTATGTGAAGAAAGAGTTGTGGCATTAGAGATGCGTATAATTGTAACCTTAGTAGATGTATGCTCACCTGGTATATTAACTAAAATTTCTCCCTTTTTGTGTGTTCCAATGGTCTAATGGGCTAATGGCATGGGCAGTAGCAGTACACTGTTGCATCAATGCAGGTTCGGGTTGCCCAGAGCCTCCAGGCTGTTTACTTAACTGTTTCATGTACGATGACTATTAGGCTGTACTGTTCTTGAGAAGCGGGCTGTGTTGATCCACTTTACGAAATCAAATTCTCTTTGTGGGCTGGGCGTAACATGGCAACCTCGTGAAGCAAAACAAAATGAAAACTGTAACTCTTTTACCTCGTCAGGTTCGATCAATGTTCCAGGCCTCAAGAGAAGACACATCTCATGCCTACAACACCAGTGCTTTATAACTTTCCAGAGTCTTGCTACACCCATACACAAAGGCATACAGCTTGGGCTCCTCCCCTACGAGGCTACGAGGAGCTGTCACCATCTATTTTTACAATTTTGTGATTAAAGAATATAATTTCAAAAAAAAAATCCCACATGTCCATCCTAAACAAACATGGTACATAAAAAGTTGATCACAAAATTGGCCAATGGTGCGTCAAGGATGTAGTAGGAGTGGTGCTTTACACTTGCAGGTCCGCATTCTCTTAACCAACCTGCCAAAAAATTGTCAAAGTAATTGTGAATCATGGGGCTTTAATATGGGAAAGCATGTAGTGATCGTTTTATGCAGCTGTGATGTCTATTTTCCCCTCCCGAACTGGCAGGATAATGCAGTTATAAAGCACTGGTGTTGTCAACTTCTCTGACCTACAGATTCCAATTTCAATTTCTTGATTCATAAAAATAACTATGCATCTAACAAACTAATGGCAGTATTATCAACACCAACAACCAACTACAAAAAGAAACTGAAACTTCAGATACAAAGTATACCACTATACCTGATGAAATCAGAGGACATAGGAGCAGAAACCACATCAGCTGTACTCTGAGCATTAAACTCTTACTACGAAAATTCATGGGTTAATTGCAGATATGCCATTACAACTTTCACCGTTTGGAGATATGCTATCACAATTCGTCTATTTGAAAATATACCATTACCGTCTGATATTTGCTTGAGATATGCCATTTTGTACGTATTTCATACTCTTAGATCCGTCTTTGATTCCTTTGCGATGTGAAAAGACTAAAATACCCTTCGATATCCTATCAGCTATCCTCTCCTATCTCTTTTCAACCACTGACATGTGGGGCCCACATGTCAGGGTTATCTTCATCCTCTCTCTCCTCTCATCTCCCTACCACTTCTCTCAAATCTCAACCGAGCTATCAAGGGTGCTCCAGGTAAACGCTGGCCGCCCCCCATGAGCTTTGCCCACCGTGGGGTCTGGCGCCAAGCGGCGGCGGCCACCCCTGGCTTGGCGAGCGGCTGCCGTCGCGCGGTGAGCTCCACCTAGGGAGGCTACTGGATAAGCGGCGGCGGCGGCTACGGCTCGACTAGCTCGGGATCCCGGCCAGCTCCGGCTGCGGGGGACCGCGGTGCCACTCCACCCACGGGGGCGCCCGGCGAGGTCTGCCCACCGGTGGGGCAAGCGGTGGGGGTCCGACGAGCGCCCCGCTTAGTGGCGAGTGACGCCACACCGTGCCACCCCACGCTGGAGCACCCCTGATAGCTCGATTTGAGAAGAAGTGGCAGGGAGATGAGAGGAGAGGTTGAAGATAACCCTGGCATGTGGGCCTCACATGTCAGTGGTTGAAAAGAGAGAGGAGAGGACAGCTGATAGGATATGGAGGGGCATTTTAGTCTTTTCACATTGCAAAGGAATCATAAACGGCTCCAAGAGTATCAAATACGTACAAAATGGCACATCTCAAGCAAACATCAAATTGTAATGACATATTTCCGAATAGACGAATTGTAATGGAATATCTCCAAATGGCGAAAGTTGTAATGACATATCTCCAATTAACCCAAAATTCATCAACCGGCCATATGGCATTCCACAGTAACTAACAGTCCTACTGCCCATGCCATTAGACCATTGGAACACACAAAAATGGGGCAACTTTTAGTTAATACCAGGTGAACATACATCTATACTTACAATTATACGAATCTCTAATGCCACAGCTCTTTCTTCACACAGCTATTTTCATCAAAATAACAGAGGCAGTTATGTAGAGGCTGTCGTCCAAATAAGGCCAGTCTCAGTGGAGATGCCATGAACACGATTACCTAGAGTGACACATCATCTAGAAACATTTGAAACTATAATGAAACACCTCCCTCTCAATGCATTGTTTCATCTATTGTTGTTTTCTAGGTTGCATGCAAGACACAGGTTGTCTAGGTAACTGTGTAGGGAGGGTTTCATCCTCATGAAACTCATTTTATCTCTCTTCATTAATACACTGCCACATCATCAAAAGTACTTACATAGCAGCCTATTTAATGTCCATGTAACCCCATTGAGACTAGCCTAACCCTCACTAAATTGTTCGAGCCAACTAGCTAACTAATTAACCCTCGCGCTAATTCCAAGAATGGACAGCAGAAACATACAGTTGACACGCACTGCACAAAGACAAGGCTCTTTTCATGCCTTCTGATTTTGCTTTGTTTCCCGCCTGGATTTGGGAGATCTCGAGGCCACGGCTGAAGGCTTGGTTGAACATGATACGTGACTGGAATGTTGACATGAAGGGGAACCATGAGAAGACCATGATGGCACCCATTACCGCGTCGTACAACCGCGCCATCTCTCAGACTGAATCCCACACCCCAAGGGTTTTCGTTAACCTCTTCCATGTGATGGCCAGCTGCATGCCACGACAAGTAATAAAAAGTTAGAAATACATGTGACTTTCAAATTAAGTATATATAGCTGATTTAATGACTCAAACACATGCCGGAATTGTTCCATCTATCTGCTCTAGCTAGTGATAAAACCAGATATTCCACCAGGAATATGAATAAATAATCAAGTTTATCTAGTAGTGATGTAACTGGAAGACATACTTCAGCAACAATTATATGTTTACCCCCAAAAAAAGAAGCCGTATAAGCAACTGCACTTGCAAATAAATCAGCAACAGTGAACCGTGTGAATACAATAAGTAAGGTATTTCCTGCAATAATCCCAATAGCAAGGAGGCCATGCAGAAGCCGAGAAAAACGCGACAAGGTAGTTCCCTTCTTCGATGTTACAGTAAAAAGCTGAAACACAATAGGACAAAACTAGCTTAGAGTTCGTCCCCATAATTTAAAAACGTGCAATATGTGAAAGTCCAAACAATTAACTGAATATAACTTGAAAAGGAGAACAATAAATAGGAGAATAACCCATGAGAAACCATAGACCTGGACAGTAACAAAAGGCATTAGATATAGAAATAAGTTGTTTTTTCGAGAATACGCAGGAGAGATGCGTATCTTTGTATTAAGAAGACTAGCAATTATACCCGTGCGTTGCAACGGGAGAAATTTTGCTCGCCTCGCCGTCGTTTGCTTCAGTCATGCCATCACCCCGCCACCCCACGGCTCGACGACCTCACCATGCTCCTCTTGTACCAATATATATAGCTTCTCTAAAGAATTACTTCGGCTCATTGTTATAATTTCATTAGGTGGCAAATTGAGGCAAGTTCATTTCTCCATGTGTTAAAAGTAAACATATGATTTGGATTTTAAACATAAAGTATTATTGCTGACATCTCATAAACTTGTGGTTGTATTTAACTAAACTTTGACACAACACATAAATATTGATCTTACCGAATTTCCACGGACTCATGAAGCAAATATTGTGTACCTTAATTGTGCAAAGGTTTTGTTTTTTTTAAAATGCACGCAGCAACGCACGGGCACGAACCTAGTAACACAATAGGGGTGAACTTGAGCTTCAATTTCAAAAAGCAAAGTTAAAATCACAAAGTTGAAAAATAAAGGTAAAATCACCATTTGAATTGAAAGTGAGGGCAGAAATGCAAATGCCCTCAACAAGAAGAGAAGCGAGGCCAGAAGCAATCGATAAGGAGTAGGGAAAATTGGATTTGTAACAACAAAAGATCCACAGTTTAGAAATGGACCATTAAAAGACCTTTGCTAAGATATTTAGCATCCAAAGTTACTCTGTTATGGAAATATAGCATTCCATCCACTTCTACCGTTAATCTGCTTTCTCAGTTCTCACACCTGCATCTAGGGATGGATTCGGATCGGATACCTTCGAATTCGGATGCGGATGTCACTATTTACCACATTTTAATTCGAATTTGAATACGAATACGAATCTTGTGGAATAGATTCAAATACGAATACAAAACGAATAGATTTGCTTTATCGATGAGTAAAATAATATGTTACTACTAGTGAGTAAATATAATTTATTCATTAAAAATAATATAATATTAGTCATATTAAAATTCATTATTGTATATCACTAGTGGTACTAGACTAACATAATTATTTATTAGATATATTTTAATAGTTTAGATTATGTACATAATTTTTAGGTAACAATATTGAATTAATATCATTTTATATTATTAATGAGTCATCAAAATACGTTTTAGATGGCTTTATCACTAATTTATTCTACACGCATACGGATAGTGTCGAATAGTGTCGGATAGTCAACATTTTTGTTGAATACGAATATGGAACCGGATAGAGAAAATATGTCAAATACGAATACATCCATTTAACATTCTTATTAAAAATGAATACGAATACGGATATCTATATTGATGTTTTTATCGAATATGAATTCGGATAATACGGATATCCAGACATCTGAATCCATCCTTACCATCAGCCTGCGTCCCTTCTTCTTCCATCGATGAGCAGCCCCGCAGTGCCCGCGTCCTACCACTGATCTCCCCGACTGCCGCCACGGGATCGTCGGAGGCCGGCGCGGTGGTGGTGGCGGTGGACCCGAAGCCGCCGCCGCCGCGGGGCTTCACCATGCTCCAGAACCGCAAGGTCACCGCTACCCCAACAAACTCTCTCCATCGCCGGGAACTGTCACATGTGCGGATGTGCCTCGTCAATGTCGAGAAACTCCCCAAACGTATCGCCTCCTACAACATGCCTGCCTTCCTAGAATCCCAGTTCAACCGCAGCCACCCATGCCTGCTAAGGATGGATTCATATGTTTGGAAATCTGAATTATCCGTGTTCGTATCCGCTAAAAACATTAATATGGAGTTCGTATTCGTATTCATTTTTAATATGGATGTCAGATGGATGTATTCAAATCCGATTTTCAACATTATCCGAATTATCCGATAAAAATCCGACATATCCGACATTATTCGTATCCGCAAAGAGTTAAGTACCCATAGAAGCCATCTAAAATTTATGTATATACTAAATACTAAATACAAATGATGCTAATTTTAATATTGCTAGTAAAATAATTATTTACACCATTTTAACTATTAAAAATTATATATATGACAACTAACTAATTATGTTAACCTATTATTATTAAATTATATAATGATTTTTAAAATTAATTTAATGTGTTTAATCATAGTAATTTTAAATACATTATACTATTTAGCAAATAAATAAATATAAATGTATCATGTACTTATTTTTACTATTAAACGATGTTTATATATTTAAAAAATACTTATTTTATATTTATTGTGATATATTTATTATTTATTAATATATATGTTATTTGCAATAAGATATCTATTTATGTATAAGGATCATAATTTACTCTTGTAACACAATTATAAAATAATCGACAAATGAAATCGATACTCATTAAGACTCTATGCTATAAATCGAGTAAGTATTCTAATGCGAATCTGAATTCGAAACATCCGTTTTGTATTCGTATTCAATAATATTCGTATCCGAATTCGATTTAAAATTTGCTAAATAGTGACATCCGAATTCGTATCCGTGCGTGTCCGATCCAAATCCATCCCTAATGCCCGCCCTCCAAGTTCAACCATCTCAAATGCATTTCGTCAGCAGTTTTCTTGTTCCTGCGGGTTGATTTAAGATTGCAAACTGGATCATGTTGATCTGCTGCTCTGGTGAACTAGCTAGCTAGTGTTAGGTGCCTCAAATACTCAAACCCTTTCCGTTCCTTGGCATCTCAGCAAATTAGATGCCAAAGACTCCGGCCGGCAAGCTTCTCGACGTGGGGGACGGATGGAAGTGCACAAGCTCATGCATGGGAGTTCTTGCGCAGCTTGGACGTCGCCATGGACAAGCGGCAGGTTAACGTCTTAAGTGAACGGAATGCTATATTTCTACGACAGAGCAACTTTGGATGGTAAAAATCTTAACAAAGATCTTTTAATGGTACATTTGGATCTTTCGGTGACACGAATCCAATTTGCCGTAAGGAGTAATGGTAAGGAGTCGTTCGATAAGAGATTGATAAGAAGAACGGAGTTGCTAGCGCCCGGACGTCCGATCCGGGGGCTAGCAACGGACGGGTCCGCAGCCGTCAGATCAAGGTACTGTAGCCGTTGGATCAGTACTGTAGCTGTCAGAGCTCCGGTCAGATCTCCTTAAAGGGAAAAAAAAATTCCTACCGCAACATCAGATCATGTTGCGAAAAATTCCCACCGCAACATCTGACAGTGTTGCCGCAACATCACCCTGTTACAAAAATCCGCTGCAACACTGAACATTGTTTCATGCAACATTTGCTAAAACACAGTGAAACATTAAGATGCACATGTCGCAACATGGAAAAGTAGCAGCTGAAACATGAAAACAAATGTTGCAACATCATCAAAACAATCATCTCAAATCACTTCATGCAACATCAAAAAGCCTCGGATGAAACATAAATTCCCACCGCAACATAAGACCGTGTTGCACGCAACATCACCCTGTTACAAAAAATCCGCTGCAACACTGAACATTTGTTTCATGCAACATTTGCTAAAACACAGTGAAACATTGAGATGCACATGTCGCAATATGAAAAAGTAGCGGCTGAAACACGAAAACAAATGTTGCAACATCATCAAAATAATAATGAAACATCTCGAATCACTTCATGCAACATCAAAAAACCTCAGATGAAATATCTCAGATCGCTTCGTACAACATCGAATAGCACCCCGATGAAACATCTCAACTCACTTCATGTAACATCGAAAAACACAGACCGGAATCCAGCCACGGGCAGACGCAGAAGGCATGGGTGGTCTCCTCCTCGGCCACGTCGTCGTCGAGGTATCCAGCCCTGGACGCCAAGGAAGCGTAGCACGGCACAAAGAGAGAGCCCGAGTAGGGCGCGGGACCAAGAGAGCGCGACGAGGCCGAGGTGGATCTCGTAGACGGAGGTCGCGAGGCTGGGACTCGCCCCCGCAGCACCCGCGCCTGAGGATGGAGCCCCCCGCATCGGCGACGGGCGGGATGATGTGCCCGCATCGACGGACGCGCGGCTGCTCGCCTCCGCCCCTCCGGCAGCGGAGGAGCCCGGGCCCAGGTCTAACGCGTCTACCGGCGCAGATCTAAGGCGGGTGGCGCTCTTGCGGCCGGGCGTAGGTGCGGCGCAGCCGCGCAGGGAGGAGCAAAGCGCGACGCGGCGGCGCTAGCAAGGAGCAGGCGCGCGGCCAGAAGAGAGGAGGTGCTGGTGGGCGGCTCGGCGCGCAGTGCGGCAGCAGTTCGCTGCAGGGGCCAAGCAGCCCTGCGCCGCCACCATGGGAGCATCACGGAGGGGCAGAAAATGGTGGGGGAGTGGAGGGTAGGTGAGACTGAGACGAATGAATGGCAGGGGTGCGTCCGTCGGAGGAGGATAAGATTGAGGTGGGCCCGCAGTTGATTTTTCCTCCTCTGGCCACGTGAACCGTCCGGAGGAGAGACGTGCGTCCGGACGTCCTACTTCAAGCATTACCGTAAGAAGAAAGGAAGCGATCGAGTCCGTCAGGAAGGCCGGAGTCCATCGATAAGAAGAAGTCCATCAGGAAGGAGTCGATCGATACGAAGAAAGGGAAGCGAGACCGGAAGCGATTTCCCTTCGACAAGTGACACAAAAGAGGGAGAGGCCGGAGCCAACAAAACCCTAGCCTCTCACGCTCATCCCCACCACCCCTGCGGCGGCGTCCAGATCTCCAGCAGGTGGGTGCTATGGCGCTGCGCTATTTGGCCAGGAGGGTCGGCATCCCCGCTCTTCGCCAGGCTTCGGGGTCCCGTGTGACGCCGTCGGCGGGCTGTGGACCTCTCGCCTCCCGCTCCTCTCAGGTGCGATCCCCTTTTGCCGATCGATCAATCGATGGATCTGGCGGTCGCTCGACTAATTCTTCGTCTAAAAACTTCGATTTGCACGGTTGGTTATGCTTGGTCGATTCCCCTATCCGCGGTTGGTTATGCTTATGCTGCAAAATACTCTTTTTTTGTTACACCGCAATTGACTAAAATTCACCACAGCTGCAAGTAGCAACATTCACGGTCTTATTTGTTAGGCTACTACTTCTCTCCGGGCCTTGGATTATAGTCTGTTTTTCATTTATTTTTTAATTTTTTATTTCCTTTCTCTGTTGAGCTTGAATTCCTGTGCTAGCTCTTTTTTCTGAGATGACTACAAACTGAGCCTTATTACACTGTGACGACCCTTTTTGGGATGACTACTGTTATCTCCACTTTTGTTTTTAGATAACGGAAATACATTCCGGCCTCAGAGGTAAGGCACACAGCTTAAAACCTCTGCGTGACCACACACAGCCAAACTTATTACAGAATCCAAGAACAAAAGGAAACTTTAGTACAAGAAGATATGTGTACTAAAGAAGTACTACGTCCAAAAATTGAGTTTACTTCTCAAGAAAGTGCTAAAAATGTTGATGTCGCTTCATGACGGTCTTCTTGTATTGGCCACCACGCCTTGAACAACGTGCACCAAAATGAACTTGAAAGAAACTCACTGGATGTAGAACGAGGCCACGTCACATAGCATCCATGGCGTAAAGAATTGAGAGCCATGGACACCCCGCCTCACCGCACCTGACGAGAAGGCGAAGTAATATGTCACCTTCCAGACAGCCCCCACTGCAGCCGGCAAATTGTTGCTCACTATTAGAATGTGTGAGCAAACGACTGCTGTCGAAGTGTCGACGAAGACAGGAGTCGCCACTGGATCTGCGACCCCATCCTCTCCTCCTTGACCGCTCAAGGACGACATAACAAACAAAGTATGGAATACAATGCAAGGACACCTCCGCAACGCCTTCAGGAAGGGACATGACGCCCATAGACGTCATCGTTGCAAGCTTTCGCTCGATGTCCTTGCACTCTATGGCAGCCTCTTGCCGGAGTTGAGAGGGATAACCGGGATTCACCAGTGCCTGGCACAGGGGATCAGAACTGTCCCCTCCGATGTCGGGCGAGGCCTCCCAGGAGGCGCTGGCGGACAGATACTGCCTCATCGGCCGAGGTCCTCACCGTGCCGGGGATCCAGCTGGAGCCTTCGTAGATTGCGAAGGGCTGCGTCGGGGGCGGCTACGGCGGGCATGGGCCAGCCGCCGGCGCAGGACTCCCCCAAACGCGTGGGCCAGAGCCGGCTCTGGCGGCGCTGGATCTGGCCGTCTCGGGTGGTCCGCATCACCCCCGAGCCATGGCCGGCACAAGCGGCGGCAATGGACCGGGCTCGACCGTCACAGGTGGGGAACGGAACATGAGGGCGGTGAAGGGTGTCGACGGTGGCGAGAGCCGCCGGATCCGGCCAAGCAGGGGGTAGAGCTGGCCATGGCGGCGCTGGATTTGGCCGCCAGGGGGGTATGAAGGGGACGGGGCAGAAGCGGGCCGGCCGCCACCATCATCGCAGCCTCATGGCTTGTTGGCCGGAGGGCCACTCCGGCGGCGGCAGGTCGACGGCAGGCGGTGGGGAGGTTAGGGGCGGTGCGGCCGGGGGCAGGTTCCGCCCGTCGCCTCTGGGAGAGGCGCGGGCGTCCCCTGACAGATTCTCAGCCGATGCCGGACCACTGTTATCTCCACTTGAGCTTCTTGTTACCTGAGTCAAACACCAAATTCACATACCCGTCCCAGGATGGTAGGCTTATTGTTTACTCCACTTACTCGCTGGATGGCTGTATCAATGGGCTTGTTGACATTGACATCACCAAACCAGTGGATGCATGTCCATCCAATGTCTCTAGCAGCAAGGATTACTGTCGCTCATTTCAGCCTTGTCCTATCACATATTCTCTGTTGCCAGGTGCTTTCTGCAGAAATAACAATCACATGCCAAATTGACAAACGTTTGTCAGTGCAGCATAAGCCCTGGCTACTTTGCAAGTACACTTCCATTGCCATCAGTTAGCCCATACCCTGGTTAGAGGTGCACCACTGTGATCACACATGCACTGCTGCACGAAATTTCCATCGCTCGGTACCCTGTCATCGTGACCATCCTACGAGTACTCTTGGAATGTTGATACAACAAAAGTATACACTGTTGTCCAACTGCAATCGCGTTATCATTAGCATACACATCATCTGAGTGATAGACCTGATTTGTAGTGTGTGTTGCATTGATGTGTTACCTTCTCACCTGCAGTTTCTTTGATCTTAGGCTCGATACAGCAACCGAGATGCTGGTTGGAAGCAAGAATCAGAAGATATATTGGACAGGCTGGTCAAATCAAGGGCCATAAGGGCTGAAGCTGAAGCGTAAACGCATTCTCCCAGTTGCCCTTGTTTGATTCTATTTTATTAATGATATCAATCCTAACATAGGCCGTTTCTTTTAAGTCTTTTTCATAGAAACGCCGCCATGCGCGCAAACAGAATGAAGAAGATCGAGAGGCGGATGTACATGGGGTCTGCTGCCACTGCCTTTATCCTCGCATGGTATACTGTTGTAGCTGTCTGTCGGGAGTTAGATTTGATGCTCAAGGAGAGAGACCTCGAACTCCAGGTGATGCAAATGATGGAGGGCGAAGACATGCTGTGTGAGGAAGACATGGAGGAAGGCGAGAATGAATAAAGCATGGGATTTGTTTTTTGAGATTATCTAATAGCATGGGATTTACTGCTGTCCTGGTGGCTATGGCAGGGTGACAACGGGAGTGCACTCTGTGTATCGGAATGTAAGACCTATTTAAGGCCTAAGCACCGTGTGATGTACCCATTTACTCATGCTAGTTGTGGAACGGTTGAATATAGATGTCCATTGCCACGCAGCACGACGACCTGCCCGAACACTATCGGGAAAAACGCTCATTTGTACCGGTCCATAACCCTCATTTGTACCGGTTATTGAACCGGTACAGGTTCTCCGGTACAAATGAGGGGGTACATTTGTACTGGGTATCTTGTACCGGGTGGAGTCCGTCCTCGGTACAAATGTGCCTCCTCTCTCCGACGTGGTAGAGGGGCATTTGTACCAGATGCAGACACCACTCGTACAAATATTCTTTTTTTCTATTTTCTTTTATGTTTGTTTATATTCACTAATACTCCTAATACGCTGTAATATAAAGTCGTGTGTCATATAAAATATTATATTTGAGATAATATTTTACATGCATCCGTATATATTTTTTTATAATATCATCTATAATATTATACGTATATACACCTATGCTTGTAGAATATCATCTCAAATCTTGAAATTAAAGAACTTTGGAAATAATATTACACATTAGCATATTGTGCATACTGAAATTTAGATTAATAATATACATTGGATGAAATGTTAGTAGAGTTTAATTTTTTGCTTCTAGATGCTAGGTCTTTGCTTCCATATGCTTCTTTGTTGGCATGATAAGCGCACATAAAACTCTCCCCCTAGAGTAATAACCTCAATCAAATTTTTCTGTCTTGAGTAATCCTTCCTTGATGTCGTAATTCTACCAAAGAATATGAATAAAAGAATATGAACCAAAGAATATGAACAATAAGAACTACATGTAGTTGCAGTTGTGTGCACGCACCATATCTTCGAACTTTCTACCAAGAATGAAGGATGAAATACGGTGCATGAACTCGTATACGGTACATAGTATCCACATAGATTGGTGTCAGAAGGCTGCGTCATGACCTGCACATATGGGAAAACAAAGTCATGAAATGATTTTTATTGTATTTTTAGTAGAAAACCGTGGGGCAAAGCCCCCTGGCAACAGAATATATTAAATAAAGAGGAAACTGTCAACCAGAAGACACAAAGAAACTTACATCGGGCCTAAGAAGCAGTTAGGCAAAAAGAGAAGGCTAGAAAAAAAACTAGGAAAGAACTAACTAAAAACTGACAAAGAAAGTTACAAGGCTTGAAGCCAGAGCTTGATCGAGGGGTGAAGGTTTGGCTTGATTCTAATTAAGTGGTCGAAGACTTGAGACTTAAAAGCAGCCTTCCATGCAGCCATACATGGAGGTTTCCTGTTGAAGATGAAATCATTTCTCTCATTCCAGAGACACCAGGCACCAATCATAAAGATTTCCATAAAGAAAAGATGAGCAAAGGCCTGCTTGGCGAGATATAGCCTCTGATGCTCATTTCGGTTGTCAGCCCAAGCGATACCAAGAGAAAACCACCTACAAGCTGCAGAAGGACAATCAAAGAAGAGATGCTCCATTGTTTCCTCAACATTGTTATGGCACAAAATACAATTATATCCCTCCTTCGGCACTTTTCTTCGGCGTCTCAGAATGTTCCTTGTGTTAAGCCTGTCATTCAGGAGCAACCATGTGAAGAGCTTGACCTTGGGGACACATTTAGACTCCCAGATCCAGAGGATGGTTCTGTTAGGCTGGATTTCTCTGAATTGATACTGATAACATTTGCTAGCTGAGTATCTGTGTTGTCCCCAAATGAATTGCTAGGAGTCAAGGGAGTCTGGATCAATGGGGGAAGGTTAGTGAGAAAATCTTGCAAATCAAGGTATTCATTGTATGCAGCTCTTGTCATGGGTATTCTGAAAAAATCCAGCAGGTTGGCTGCCTGTATTGTAAGAAGTGAATAAGCTAAGACACATACTCGCCAATCATAGTGGACATAAAGGTTCTTGTTGAACTTTCCGGGGTACTTATCACATAGACAAGTCCATGCAAGTTTTATCAAATCTACGACATCTTGGTATCTGCTTTTATATGTAGTCTTTCTCAAGCTGGAAAGGAGATTATTCGCAAGAGAGGGGTTAGGCAAGGAGGTCCTCTTTCTCCCCTGCTTTTTGCCATTGCTGCTGATCTTCTTCAGTGTGTCATCAATCATGAATACCATTTGGGAAATCTCCTCCCCCTTTCCTCAGAATGCAGAGCTTCCATTCCTAATTGTGCAGTATGTTGATGACACCATTATCATCATGCAAGGAGAGGAGTCTCAGTTGGTGTTACTCAATGAGATCCTGCATAAGATCTTTATGTCTAGTGGTCTAAAGGTTAATTATCACAAATCCTGCCTGGTGTCAATCAACATTGACAGTGATAAGGTTAACTCTCTTGCTGGGACCTTTGGTTGCCTTGTTGGATCATTCCCATTCACGTATTTGGGCCTCCCTATGGGGCTCACCAAACCTCAGGTGAATGATTATGCCCCTTTGATTTGCGGAAATGAGAGAAGATTGTCTGCCTCCTCTTAGTTTCTCTCTTATGCTGGTAGATTACAACTGATCAACTCTGTCCTCTCTTCCTTGCCGACATACTACATGTGCTCACTTAAATTGCCTGCTACCGTTATTGAAGTCATTGATAAGTTCAGAAAAAATTGTGTTGACAGTCTATATGTGTATCAATGTTCGTTTGGATTGCAAGTGGACAATTCCCCCGTCGTAGTCAAGGGACCCTTCTTCCCTCAAGTGTGAACCTAAGGTATCGAATCCGTGGAACAAATGTGTGATGCAAGAACCAATCTAATAGATCCACAAACACTTTAATCTTCGAAAGGTTGTTGCTTTTGCATCTAATCTAGAGAACACCAAGAAAACGAATCTAATCTAATGAATACCGGAGGTAGCAAGAGATAGAGAGGGAGAGGTAAAACCAATCTAGAGAGATTGGATCGAGCTCTTGTTGAAGTTCCAAGCAAAGATGAACAAAGCAAATTGAATCTCATAAAAAGCTTTTTTAAATCGCGGCTTCCGTTCCAACTCCGAAGACGCCCGCCTTTTGGAACCTTCGTCCTGTCATGACGCGCCCCTATTCGTGCGGGTTAGCCTAGGGCGAGTCCAAAGGACAAGATGAAATCACTTGGTAGGTCAGGCATGCACTTCTAGCCACCACAACTACAAGAACACCCTATGCGATCTATCTCGATAATATATCGGGAAGTAAGAAAAACCAAACGAAGACAAAGTCGTAGAGAAAGCACTTGATCGCTAAGAATCAGATTGCAATTTGATAATTCAACATCATGAATGATACATGGACAAGATCCCACCGGGATCCTACCTTGATCTAGCTCCTAGCTCCTTGAACTCCGATGTGGTCTTCCTTGCAAGGTTCCCGCGCCGGCTAGGGAAACCCTGGAACCCTAGCTCCACCCTCTTCTCTCCGGAATGGTGTCCCTCTCTTCTCTGCTCCTCGACAGTGAATGGCGAATTAATTCTTACGTGGCTCTTGGTAGGGGACTATAAATAGTCCAAGGGTCGTCTAGGTCAAAGGGGGCGACGAATGGACCAAGGAATGGGCTGGGACGGCCGGCCTAGGCCCATCCTGGCCCATTTCGTGGCCGCCTTCGTTGGTGATGCTTCTCGTGTCTTCTGGAACTTTCCCCCTTCTACATGTGGGCCCTTGGCGTCAATTTCTCCGCGGTTTGGATAGGGCTCCTTATCGCGCAAGCTTCAACATTTTCTGTCCAGGTCCTCGGAGTTTTCTGCCTTCACGGTTTGGTCCTTGGGCTTCTTGGAGTCATGTTCACTTCATTGCTTGACTTGTACTGGGCTTCATGGTCTTCTCACGAGGTGCTTGATGAACTTTACCCGGAAGTCTTGCATTTAGCGCTAAAATCCCGCATAAACATTAAACTCAAAAACCAACTTGCACGAGCGAACTTGTTATATCAAGGGGGTTAGTACCAATGGATAAGATATTAAATTGATGCCAACACCAAAGGTAAACTCATGGCTAGGTTGACGGAAATTCACCGTCAACAAATTGCCTATGGAGGGGCAAAGATTTCAACCAAAAAAGGTACAATCAAGCTGCATGGGACCTTGTTAGAAAACCAAAAGACAAGGGTGGATTGGGAGCCATCAATCTTGCTATTCGGAACAATGCCCTCCTCCTCAAGCAGTTAGACAAATTTTACAGGAAAGAAAAGATTCAGTGGGTGGCTCTAATTTGGAACAAGTATTATTGTGGGATTGTTCCTCATCTTGCTAGAGAAAAAGGCTCCTTCTGGTGGAAGGACATTTTGAGGCTTCATGTCATTTTTAGAGGTGTAGAAGTTTGTTCCACTAACAAAGGTGATACTATTAGCTTTTGGGATGATCTTATCAATGGTGAAATCCATGTAGAAGTCTACCCTAACCTGTTTTCTTTTGCTAAGGATCCTAAGATTTCTCTTTGGAACATTAGGCATGCTGATTATTTGTTGAGCTGCTTTCATATTCCCATGACTAGAGATGCATATAATGAATTTCTGTTGCTGCAGCAATTCCTCCATGAGTTGCCACCAGAAGACCAGACTGAAAATGATTCTTGGAGTTTCATTTGGGGACATCACTCCTTCTCCTCAAGCAAGTTTTATTAGCATCAGTTCAAGGATGTTCACCAAGAGAGGTCCATCACATGGATTTGGAAATCCAAATGTGCCCCCACAATTAAATTCTTTGCCTAGCTGCTTCTAAATGATAGATTAAATACTAGAAACATTCTAAAGAGGAGGAAAAAATATCTTGAGGAAGGGTACCATTGTGATGAGAACATTGAAGAAACTGCTGAACACCTATTCTTTGACTGCTCTACTGTTGTGAGCCGTTGGTTTGCTGTTGGTATCACCTGGGATGATAACTCAAACACTCATCAGAAGTTATATCTTGCCAAGATGGAGTTTGTTGAACCTTTTTCATGGAGATCTTCATGATTGGTGCTTGGATCATCTAGAAGGAGCAAAACAACCTCATTTTCAACCATAAGCCTCCCAGCTTGGCATCCTGGAAGGTGTCCTTCAAGGATGAAGTTCATAGTCATCTTATTAGGATTGAGTCTTCCATGCATCCCTCTATCATCATGTGGCTTGATTCTTTGTAATCACTTGTGTTCCTCGGGTACTCTTGTACCGAGCAGTTGTTATTTGTTGGTCTGCTTGGTCTGTTGTGTCTAGCTCTGTTCTTTGCCTCTGCCTAACCTCTTGTTAGGCCGTTTGTAAGTTTCCTGTACTCTCTGCCTTATTTTATTAATATAAGTTTTGTTGTGGCCGGGGGGCGTTGCCCCATGGTTTTTGCTAAAAAAAGAGTCGAAGATGAAGACCTTGCTTCGCACCATACAGAAACTAAAGAGAATCCAATGGAAGTTGTCCTTAGATGCAAAAGTATTAGTTTCTTAAAATATGTAATGTAATTTGAAAAAGATAAAGAGATGCGATACACGTTTCTCACCCAAAGTTGTATGGCAGAAGTATGACGCCCTTGTCATGGTGTTTGTCTAGAAACATATTGAGTTTACCAAGTGTTTCGCTCTCATTAAGATTGAGAGTGTTCTCAGTTCTCACCAAAGGATCCATGTAGCCGACACCCATGATTCCTTTCCTCCTGCACTGTTGCATCTTGAAACTGTTGTGACAATCCGCCCAGGAAAATACCGTACTACCACCTAAACCAATCCACTTTGGTCATTAAGTAATAATAAAGTGTCATCCCGTCGGTAGTTGCCGGGTTAACGCCCGGTAAAATCACTTACATAGCAACAAGGATCGACAAATATGCATTAAAACTCACGCGAAGGCGAGTCCAGAGCACAACACATGATTAAAATCCAAATCTGCCCCAAAGGGTTTAATTATTACAAACCTAAGTACTTGACATGGCAATGAAGTTCAGAGTTTCGAAAACAGCGGAATTAAACTAAATGGTGCGAGGAGCATCACAGGAGGCCTGCCATGATGCCTTCATTCATCATCTTCCACCCACTCCAGCTCTCAACCAGGCGGGATCTCTCCAGGCCACACATCACTAAAAGCATTACCTGAAATCAACAAATTACAGCAAGGCTGAGTATACTAATACTCAGCAAGACTTACCCGTCGGTGACAGCTACATCACCAACTCTAGACATGAAAGGCTTTTTGGCTAGTGGGGTTCTTTTGCTGAAAAGCCACAAAGAGTAGGTCCTTACTTTCAAGATTTTAGCTCCGATTCTAGTTGATTACTCTTTACTACATGAGCAAGCTATTGCAAGCATAAGTTGTGCAAATCAATTACACTATGTGAAAACCTCAAATAGGTCACGCAGCATTTGTAACGGGCCCTTAACACCCGTTACATGCACCCACATCTGTAACGGTTGTTACTTGGCGCCCGTTACAGATAAGCTCGGTAGGCCGACCCCGGGGTTGGCCTCCGCAACGCCCGTTACCAATGTGGACTTTTGGTAACGGTCTTCTTAAACGCCCGTTACATGAATTCGTTGTAACGGACGTTAAATAGAGCCCGTTACACAAGTTAAACCTATCGATAACGAGCTCGTAAAGTCCGTTACTGATCAATGCCCTATCGGTAACGGGCTGTTTAAGTCCGTTACTGATCACTACCGTATTGGTAACGTGCTATAAAGTCCGTTACCGATGAGCATTTGACGGCCGTTACTAGTTTGAGAGCCCAATAATTAAAGTCTGAGAGCACTCTTCACTGCCGTGAAGCGGGAGTGCGGCGGCAGTGAACAAATGAGACGGAGGTTTGTTAATCATCGTCTCCTTTGAGTCTGTCCTCATTGACAGGTCAACTCGATCTCTCATTGCTTCCATTTCGACAGACAGGCACAATCAACACACATATCTTCTGAGACAAAACAGACATCATAAGAGAGATAACTTGTCCACAAAGATGAAGATAACTTGTCCACAGGAATAAAGATAATTATTACAAAAGGTTAACTTGTCCATGTATCAGGCTAGGACTTAACTTGTCCATCACATTATTTACTATGGTCGTGCTATCTGACCATACACATCAACAAAGGCATGCCCCTTGAACATCCACAAAAGTATGGCTACTGACCCTGCATATCAACAAGCTTGAACTAGATCATGCCCCATCAAAATTGGCTCTTTTTGCAGCCTCTTCGTAAGCAACCAAGGATTCTTGAAGCCCTTCGAGCGCATCTTCAATGGGCTCGAGATTTTGTTCAGTAGTATACTTGTACCTCCTTATGTGCTTAGACTTTTTGATGAGGATGTTCACTTCTTTCGTGATTTTTTCAAACTCAGGTTTCACATAATCCCAGACATTAAGGTTTAGAAGTAACTCAAGCTCTGCTCGCGACTCAAAGAGTTTTGCCTGAAACAGGGTTAAACATGGTATAAGAATAACATAGTTAATTCAGAACTAATTTGCCTCAGAACTTGGAGCAGTATAGGAACAGTCATAGGAAAATTATATAAGAACTTGAAAATTATCCTAGGCTTCATAGCAGGGTGTGACAAGTAAAAGCAGAACTTAGTTCAGAACTGATTTGCCTCAGAACTTGGTATAAGATCATGACAAGCATGGAAGACATCATCATAGGCACTAATTAACTTTATGAAGCTCAAGCTACCTTAAGCTCCATCTATAGAACAAGTAAAAAGGAAGTGAGATTCAGAGAAAGTTGCCTCGCCGTCGTCGTGGTCGTTGCCAGAGTCAGAGATGAGGTCCTCTACACCTTCTTCGCCGCTCCTTCGACACCTCTTCGTAGTTGCCAGACACTTGTGCTCGCAAACGTGAGGCAGGCCCCTTGCCCACTTCGCTGCCCCCTCGCCGGCACGCTCCTCCTTGCCGCTGCTTGGCCCCTTGTCAGAATCCGAGAGGATCCAGTCGAGGACCCTCGTCTCCGGCATTGGGTTCACTCCACCGCCGCTTGGCCCCTCTCCGGCGCTCATCGTCGTCTCCCTCTTCGCCGGCACGCGCGCGGATCCAGTTGCGGCACCGCTTCGCGTTCCGGTTCTCCTCGATCCTGGGTGCGCGGGGTCGTCCGCTGCTTGGCCCCTCGCCGGCGCTCATCGTCGTCTCTGTCTCTACGCCTCGTCTCACGCCTCCTCTGTGCTTTTTTTAAGGAAAGTGTTGCGCTTATCCATTCGGAAAGAAGAAGGGGGCAGTTGAATATTCATTTTGCAAAATGGATACTCCCTCCGTCCCAAAATATTTACACCCTTTGACTTTTACAAATCACATTTGACCATTCGTCTTATTCAAAAAATTTGTGAAAATGTAAAAATAATTATGATATACTTAAAATATATATTATGATAAAACATGTCATAGTAAAATAAATAATACTTTCACAATTTTTTCAAATAAGATGAATGGTCAAACGTGAAGCACGGAAGTCAACAAGTGTAAATATTTTGGGATGGAGGGAGTAGTCAATGCCGATGCGGGTTAGCAAACCCGCGTCGCTTTGTTGGCTGGTGTGCGGGCGGGCAATGGTTACCTTCTTTATACTAGGCTGCTGACGCTTTTTTTTTTTGAAATGACACTTAATTGCTTCCCTCAAAAATTAGGGCCCATAAAGCAGCATCTAAAAATTAATAAAAATACGAACAATTCATAGTTTTTTTAAGAATCGAACAACTCATAGGAGTAGTTGGGCATTTGGTATTTTGAATAAAATATGAACAGTTACACGTCTCCTTGTGACCACATGACTCTTTTTGTGGCCAAGAGCTCTCCTGAGCGGACACGGGTTCCGAGGCGCGTGACCGGCCACCTGACGGTTCGCCGTCTTGTCAATATAAAGCCCGGCCGGCCAAGAACTTCGTCAACCGCGGCACCAAGAAAACCCCAGCACCACCGTCTCCGGTCACCAAGAAGTGAATCCAAGAGCTTCTTCTTCCTCAAGCGCGCACATGGCATCGTCAAGCGAGCCATCCAGGAAGCGGGGGAGGGAGGAGGTGCCGCCACCCCCGCCCGCCGAGCCCGAGAAGGTGCCGCCGCCCCCGCCCGCTGAGCCCGAGAAGGTGCTGCCGCCCCCGCCCGCCGAGCCCGAGGAGGTGAAGCCGCCCCCGCCCAAGGAGGTGCCGCCGCCGCCGCCCGCCGAGGTGAAGCCGCCCCCGCCCGAGGAGGTGAAGCCGCCCCCACCCAAGGAGGTGAAGCCGCCCCGGTGCAAGGTGGCGCTGCAGCCCGTGGTGGCCGTGCGTGCTCCTGCACTAAGTGCTGACGAAGCCAGTTGGTCAGCGAACTTGTTCCACGAGGCTTTCGTGAAGCTTCGAAAGGTGGCCGTTCATCTCGGGGTCCCAGCAATCAGTGATCCGCTGCAGACGACCGTGAAGGATTACGCCTTCAAGATCAATGTCTTGGTTGGGGACCTGGAGAGAGGAGTGCTCGCCCCCGTCGACGACGACGGAGGCGACGATGGCGGCCTCGACGTCTCCGGCTCCGGCTTCGACTCCGACTCCAACAGTGGGGCTCCTCCGGCGGCGACTACCTCTGCTTAATTAATTTGTTCCTCTGTTAATGTGTTCTTCTAGTGTGCTTGTTGAACTTGTGATGGACTAGTAGATCCTCTGTTAATATGTTCCTCCTGTGTGTATGTTGAACTTGTGATGAACTAGTAGATCTAAGAGACGCGGTAGATCAATCCATGTCTCCTATTTTGGAAGGCATTGCAATGTCTATGGCAGCAGCTTACAATGAATTGCAATGTGTATGCCAGAAGTTTGTTACTCTGTTTGTGTCATTATATGGCAGCAGTTCACAATGAATTGCAATGTGTATATATGCCAGAGTTATGCCAGAAGTTTGTTACTCTGTTTGTGTTAATAATCCGCGCTTCCTTTGCCTCATGCTGCATTGAAATGTCAGCACAGATGAATTGATGAATTTTGTGATGTGTGACACATTAAGATTTGTGACCCAATTGTCATTCCATCCATTCTTCATTCATACATTTAAGTTTGTCATATGTGACAAATTTTTCATTCTTCATCCACACAGATGAAGCAAAAGCACCACTTTTAACATGAGAATTACTTCTTTGCAGCATACATCCCCAGTAAACATCCAAATACTACACAAACAACAGCCACAATAATCAAGTTCATCTTCCAGATCACATTGTCCATCTTCTCCTCCAGTGCTTTCTTCCTCTGCTTGTCCTCCAGTGCTTGCCTCTGCTCGCCGCTCCCAATTTGACATTCGACTGAATCAACTACTTCATCGACCGCGTCTGCCTAGTTCGACGGTCGAAAAACAATGACGCCAGCATCCTTCAGCATCTGGAGATACTCCTTGTGGAAACGATAAAATCCACAATTCTTGGTGTACTGCAGAATCAAAAGCACGTAAGAACCCTAACTCAGATTTGGGAGACACAGCAGACTACTCACCGAGTTCCTTGCACACTTGAAATAAAGATGACCGTGGTTTTCACCTTCCTTCTGCGTCCGCCCCTCCACCACCCGAGCCATACCACAGTCCGGGCAAGGGACCAGTGGAAAGCCGCTTAGCTCACCGACTGGATCCAAGCCGATGGAGTGATTGCGGCTGCTCCGGCAACCTTGAACCCTGCTCCTCGCACGTGCACCTCCAGACGAATCGGCGTAGTGCGACATGTGCGCGACGGCGGGGAAGGACGGGCGGGCGGCGGCGGTGGAGCTCAGATCGGGGAAGAAGAAGGGGGCAGGGGTCGAGGCGTCAGGGCGGATGCATATTCATTCGGCAAGGGGCATTTCTGACAATGAAGCACTTGTTGGCGACGATGGTTAGTGTACCACCTTCGCCGGGGCGGATGCATATTCATTCGGCAAGGGGCATTTCTGACAATAGAGCACTTGTTGGCGACGATAGTTAGTGTACCACCGTCGCCGGGGCGGATGCATATTCATTCGGCCAGGGGCATTCGGACAATGGAGCACTTGTTGGCGACGATGGTTAGTCTACCCACATCGCCTTTGTCGGTCAGGCAGGCTACGGTTATTTTTTTTATATAGGCTTCTGACGCTGACGCGTGGGCCCGACACTATTTTTTCTGAATTGAAACTTGCTTCCCTCAAATATTATACCCCATAAACAGCACCAAAAAATTCATAAAAAATACGAACAATTCATTGTTGGTAATTTAGTATTTGAATAAAATATCAACAGCCACACTTGTCTAACCAAATTTCTTAAAATTAGATTTTTATCTCTTGTTTACGATATAATAATTATAATAACGTCTTAGTGTGTTCTAAAAATTCTACAAATTGACTTGGCAACATAATTTAAGTCCCTAAGCTTGTCTACAAAAATTCAAATGGGTTTGAAAACGGAAGATTATACTTGTGTACAAATGTCTACATCTCTCACATAGTTTCTTAGAATGTTACTTCAACATTGAAGTTTTCCACACTTTAAAACATGTTCGAACTCATATGCATTTGAAATTTTAACATAACCTTATGTTCACCATAAGATTACGAAATGCAAAGTTTCATTAGTAATGGTTGTGTAAAACAAATATTATTTATATGTTGTACTTATAAGGAACAATATAAGGTGTATAAACAACATCCAAGAAATGGAATTACATACGAAAAAATGTCATAAATGAATAGATGTTGATTTTAGAAAAATTCAGAAACAAATATCATCAAATTTGGATTACGGTTGACGGAGAAATACGTGATACAAAATTTGATTGCAGATTAAAAGGGGAAAAGCAAACTGTTCTTCATTCGAATAGACCTGGCCCCGCCCCTTCATTGGCGACGGGTGGTTGTTAATCATCGTATCATTTGCGCATCCGAACCTTTTTAATAAACGCTCCGCCCCGCCTTCCGCCTTCTATCCCCTTCTCCGGCTTCTGCCTTCCTCGTCTCCGTCGCAGCCTCGTCTCCATCGCAGGTATGGCCCGCGACTCTAGGGGGAGGTTCTGCAAGGAGGAGGCCCCATGGCCACGTCCCCGTCCGTCTTCCTCGGTGCTGTCCGCCGCCCCCGCCAAGAGAGTGAGGTTCCGCGGTGACGAAGAGGAGCTGTCCCAGCGCACCGCCCCCGTGCGTCTTCCTCGGCGCTCCATGGAAGAGGTCGGTTCTTCGTCGGCCCGGGGGAGGAAGCCGTACACGCGCGCAAGGGCCAAGTTGGCGGACTCCAGCGACGCCCGTGTTGACGGTCGATTTTGGTACACCTAGCTATGAGTTTACCATCAACATTTGCACGTATTTGATATTCTAACTAATGGTACTAACCCCCCGGAGGTATCAAGTTCACCCTTGCATGTCGATTTTGGAGTTTATTGTTTACGCAGGAAAATAACGTTAAAGCGGAGACTTTCAGGATAAGTTCATCAAGCACTTCAAGAGAAGATCATGAAGCCCGTCACAAGTCAAGACACGAAGTGAACAAGACTCCAAACAACCCAAGGACCGAAGCATCAACACGTAAAACTCCGGGGACTTGGATGTTTACCAACGAGATCAACTCAGCCCGAGAGATATTCTCGCAGCCCAGGACAGCATGATCTTTCGGTGCAGATTCGGAGACTTAAACAGCCTCTAGTGGCAAAAGTTTGACTACCAAAGTTGTGGGCCTCGACGATACCTTCGATTTGGACATGTGGAAGGCCCAATTCGGGTCAAGGAGCTAAAAGATATGACCCCCGAAATACCTGTTGCGCAGTCAGTCCGAAATCAGAACAGATTATCTTCCAAGGCCGATTTGGAGATCTTATCTTCGTTTCCAAGGAAAGCAATGAATACCAAAGTTGGAGGAAAGTTCGTGCCATACAACCAGGACACCGAATTGAATTATTTGGAGTCCATTATCTTCCAAGGCCGATTTGGAGATCTTATCTTCGTTTCCAAGGAAAGCAATGAATACCAAAGTTGGAGGAAAGTTCGTGCCATACAACCAGGACACCGAATTTGAATTATTTGGAGTCCAGACGTGGGAGATATGGTGTCGGCAATGCAGGGCTACAAAACAGGAAAGTCTGGACGAGGCTGATTTTATGGAAACCAAGTTCCCTTCTCTCCCAAGGAAGATCTCGTGCAAGGCAAGGTGGAGCACGCCCCAAGGCTCCCCAAGGGCATAAATACAACCCCTTGGGCACCCAAGGAGGGGTGATCGATCCATCCATTCATCAGAGAGTCGCCAAAACAAAGGAGAAGCACCGGGAGGCAGACGGCGGCCGCCGCGAGTCCTCGAAGTTGTCTAGGAGATGGCCTAGGCCTACCCTAGCCGCCATGGCCGCCTTGCACGGTTGAGCCATGGCAGAGTTCCGGAGCTAGTTGAGGTCATCAATGGTATGTACTCGGTGGAGATGGTCTAAACGCATTTATTATGTGAGTAAAGTACTTCATGTCATCCGATCTTTTAGCGACTCGATTCCTCCTTTTATGATTTTGCTCTCGCTTGGCTATGCTTCATCTTCAATCTATTCTAGATAGATTACTTGGGGTGCTCTTGTAGTCATGGTGGCTAGAGGTGCATACCGGATCGACCAAGTGTTTTCAACTTGTTCTTCTTGAACTCGCCCTAGGCTAACCCACACGAATAGGAGTGCGTTGTGACAGGACGGTGGCTCCAAAAGGCGGGCGTCTTCGGGATCGGACCGGAGGATAGTAGTTTAAAGATGGCTTTGGATGAGATGCATGTCGCGCTTGCTCTTTTGGCTAGAACTACGACTAGAAGACGATAGGCCTTAGTTTCCCTTGCTTGCTCCTTACCTTGTCGACGTTCATGGATGCGATCAACCTTATGCTATAACTCATATATCTTTAAGGTTTATCTTCTTATGCAATTAATGCTTCGTGTTAGGTTAGATCGATAGGTTAGATGGAGAATCCTGGGAGTTTGCTTCTGATCCTTGGATTGACAAATCTAGGGAGGACCCTCCTTGGTGAAAAAGGCACCAAGTCACCCGTAGGCTTGCGGTGAACTTAAGCACGGTTTTGAACCGTCAACAAGCCCCTTTTTCTGGCGCCGTTGCCGGGGATCGGCAACTCGAACCCTAGGGCAATCCATCTATCTCTTTGACTAACCCTAATTTCTATTATTGCATATATGCTTGCTTTCTTGTTTGTGTCCTTGAAAGTAGGTGAAAAGCTAGACACAAGACGTTCGAGAAGTTCACAATCCACTCCGACAAGATGATGACTACATCAAGATTCACTCTTTAGTGGTAGGTGCTAACTTTTGTTAGTGGCCCATCATCCGCTATTGAGTCCACACCCTACACGAGCGATGTTAAACAAGGTATGTCAATGTGTCAATTAAAGTTTTTTAAGACTAATGTTTCGTGGAGGTTTGTTTGTCCAAGCAATAGGTGTTGGAAGCAATCACATTGCGAAAGAAGTACCCCTCACTTTGGCTAAAGCAAAATCATGAAGAAGACACACCATTGCCATCATGCTACTCGTTGGTCCAGCAATGAAGATGACTTAAAGCCGAAGGAGACGCGACGTGACGCCCCGAAGACCACAAGATCAAGGTTTTCAACATCTTCGGATCGATTCACAAGAAGTCTATGTTCGCATCAATCTCTGCACAACCTCAAGGGAGAACAACAGGATATCTTTGGATATTTAGAAGCCCCATGAAGTTATGCTTCCAACGAACCAAGAATCAAGTCAATCGGAGGTTCCTACAAGCGGATATGGCCGAATTACCGAATGTTGCGCGTTCTGAAATTTTCTGGACAGCATGCAAGAGCGGAAACAAAACGGCCATAGCTCCCTCATTTGGGCTCCGATTAAGATGAATGAGTACCCGTTGGAAAGGTAATTTTATAAAGTTTTCAATGGAACAATATTTTGGTATATGTTCTGTTATGTACACAGGGGAAAATCCATGAAAAAGAGGCAGCAGCAACACGATGAGAACAAGATACTGGAGATGAGGACGACGACAACGAAGAGGAGCTTGGGCAATGCTTGCATTAGACCACACGAGATGAAATTCAGAAGTTTGGAACAAAACAAAGACCCCAAGAGCATTGGCAAAAGAAGGCACAAGTTGGCAACATCCGACGCTAGGAGATGTTAGAAGCAAATCACGATGGATTACACACAAATGATGGCATCCAATGGCGCGGATACTCTGGGCTCTCACACGAAGGATCATGTAGTTACATGAAGATATTTGAGACATGTGTGAAGTCCCGCAAATGAAGAAGAGTGAGTCCACACAAGGCAACCTTGATGATGTGTGGCACGAAAAAAGGAATTGCGAAAAGACGATGCAAGCCACCGATCATTGAAGATTGTTTGCTTTCAACTCCGAGAGACCACTCACGATGAAAAGCTTGAAGGCCAAGGTACAAATTAACCTCTCAAAATACTTTTGGAGCTGATAATATTCCTTTGACATATCTATGATTCATATCCAATAGTGAGGTTGATTCAATTCTATGCCTTACTTTGATCATGATAGGCTAGAATTTTTTTTTCTTGAGAATGATAAAGAGGCTATGTTGTGCTTTAACTTTGTTAATTTGCATGCCTAATGAACCCATGCCTAATGAGAGCCTTAGCGCTGAGCAAAAAACTTATGCAACCTTTAATCACATTTTGTTCATCTAACTTTTAAATTGTGGTTACAATTGCATATGTCTATATTATGTTTTGCAAATCCTAGACTTGCTTTGTGCTTGGTCAAGCTCGTGACCTTAAAAGAGCATGTGTCGGGAGAAAATCCAAGTTTCACTAACCATGCCGGTCATTAAACCATAATAAAGAGGGGAGAAGCCATGCCCCAAAGGAATTGCAAGCTCGTGCATAGCCATCACCGAACCTTGAAGACAACGCCGCTGTTTTCATCAGTTTTGAGCACCTGGTCAGATATGTAGAAGAAGGATAAAGTTGAAAATCAGAAACTCCATCAAGTGCCGATTCCAACGCCTCTGAGATCGACAAATTTGAAGACCCGTACAAGGAGATATGGTGAAATCATTAGGCGCTGCACAGTCTGAAATCTTTGGACAGATTGCAGTGTTGGAGTAAAACGGGCGTAACTCACTCGTTCGGAGTCCGTTGGGGGTCAACAAAGACTTGATGGAAAGATAATTTCATGCGCCACGCATGGAAGTTATTGTTTGCTACATGATCTGATCTGGACAGAGAGTAAAATTCAAGAAAAGAGAGGCAGCGACGAAGAGCAAAGGAGAAGGAGGGGATGATGATGCAAGAGACGATCGGGCAAGCCTCTCATCAAGCAAAATGGTCATGTCAAGCATGGAGAGTGGATCAAAGCTACATGGACATCTTCAAATCTTACATGAAGGACCATGGCTTCACGACCACGAGTAGGTACGTAAGAAAGTCAAGCTCTATGACTCTAAATGAAGCGCTTTGCGGGAGGCAACCCGGTTTTTATTTATATATATACATGACCTTCTACATTGTGATCTCAAAAAGAAACATCAAGTAACATTGTACCATTGCTCTAATAAATACCACAACACCATGTTGTTTAATTTAATTGCTTTTGAGGAGCACTTTGTTATTTGATCTTGGAAAGCTTGTAGACCCTTTTTTGTGCCTATTAGTGTTTAGAGTCTTTTTCTTTTGTGTCTTTTTAGAGAGAAATATGAAGTTGACACCATCCTTTAATTCCAAACCTTCTTCAGCCATCTCAAAGCAGCAGGAAAAGGAAATTGTTGTAAATAAAACCTCTAAGAGGCCTACTAGAAAGCGATCTAAGAGAAACACCAAGGAGAATCCTTGGTATATGACTAACCCAAAGCAATCTGAGGGAGACACTGAGAAGAATCCTTGGGCTATGGATAACCCAAATTACAAATTCGGAAAGAGCCTTCTCAGTGATGGTGATCTCAAAAAGGCTGCTCCTTGTACCAGACAGCTCCACACATTCTACATGCAACGTGGTAAGTCAGATGATGATTCTGACATTATGGTCGCACTTCAGCCCCGGACCAATGCATGACCTCAGAGAGATGAATCGTCAAACGAACTCCAGCAGCTACCTGTGCAACTCAGTGATTTGTACGATCTCTTCAACTTGAATGCTTTGGATCTGACACTTCTCCGCTGCTTCATCCTGTAAGTTGCTTAAAAATTTGATCTGCTTCTCACTAATCACATCCTCTATCGAAATGTGGTTTTTGCCTCACATCATCTTTACCATGTATTTTGCCTCCTTACACTTTGTTTTTTCTTACTAATAGGAATATGATTGTAGAAGTTGAGAAGACGGGCGCTGCAGTTGGCTTCCTTGATCCTAAATGCCTTTGCTCGACAACGTTGAACAGCACGGATAACACTCTTGCTTTCTCTGTGTCCTATATGTGCAATGCCTTCAAACTATATGCTAAAAAGAATTTGATGCTTACCGCTTATCTCAGTACGAACCACTAGATTGCTGTGGCGATCGTTCCGAAGCAGCGGAAGGTCTACTATCTTGATTCATTGAAGACAATTAATACTGATACTGACCCTTTCGAGCGAATCATTAATGAGTAAGTTATTTCTTTCTTAACCTGCGGACGTTCCTCAACAAACTGTATAGAGTATATTAATTAATAGTGTCCTAACCATTGTTGCTTGTTTCGTTGTAGGGGTTGGGAACGTTACTGCAGCAAAAAGAAGTTGTTGCGCCTTGGCACCTTGGAACACGTCAAAGATGTTAAGGGACATACCACTTATTTCCTTCCTGTGGAAGCTAGTACTAAAGCTTGAGTTTATTTCTTCTCGATCACCACTATTTTTCTTTGTACATTTATTGCAGTGCCACCAACAACCTACTGGATCCAGACTCTGCGGCTTCTATTGTGCCTATCACATGCTTCAATTAAAAGATAGCAGCCCACATATGGAGGTACTTTCTTGGGATCTTCATTTGTAAAACCTGCAACTGAGCATAGTTCTTGCTTATTAGAACTGCACATGTTTGGTAACCACCTATATATGTGTGCTGACTGGTGACATTGTTATATCCAGAGATTAGGGCTAGATGAGCATCCTCTCGACAAATCAAAGCTGGTCAATGTTCGTGAAAGAATTGCCACATTCCTCGTGGAACAGGTGATCACAGCCGGAGGAAAATTTCATGCTGACGAAACTGTGTGGGCTCAGATTAAATATGGTGACTAGGAAATTTTTGCATTCCTCCTTGTCCATGAATTTTTGTGATATTGTTGCATTCCTCCTTGTGAGATGCATTTCCTCCTTGTGAGATGATGATGCTGAATTTTGTCATATGATGCATGTGAATTATGTGGATTTCTGTGAATTTGGATGCTGGATCTAATTTCTGTGAATTTAGTCATATCCTGGCTGGTTCCAGGATGTAGCCCCTGATGGCTGCCAAATCCTGGTTGGTTCCAGGATGCAGCCGGCAAGCAGGCAGTAGGTTACTATAGGGGTGGCCTACGTATCTATAACGGGCGTTAATTAAAGCTCGTTACAAACACTGATCACTGAGTAACAGGCTTCAATTGGAACACCCGTTACAAACATGCCAACAAAGTAACGGGCACCGTAAAAGCCCGTTACCAGTACTGACCGGTGGGCCCCACAACATGGCCCGTTCGTCGAGACATCGGAGACGTAGGTTCACCACACGCGTCTCCGATATTGATTTCACAGTAACGGGCTCTGTTTTGGTGCCTGTTACCAAAGTTTCCTGTGGGCCCAGAGAAACAGTCATTTTCACGTGACCGGTGACTAGTTATGGTAACGGTTGTTGTTTTATGCCCGTTACGAATATGTGTTATCAGTAACGGGCATCTGCCTGTTACCTTTCTTGGCTCATTTGTAACACTTGATCGGTAACGGGCGCTTTGCCCGTTACCAAAGGTGATCTATGCCCGTTACCAAAGTGAGTTTTTCACGTAGTGTTAGTCAACAAAAATATTCACAAAGTTCCATCATTAGGGATATCATGGCCAGTTGGATAAGTTGTCTCAGATAATGGTGAGAGGCTGACAACCAGTTGATTTAAACCTTGCAAGGTAGACCTAAACACATGGTAGGGTGTACTCACCAAGAGCCCACCAACCAGGCGGTTCCCAAAAATCCTCAGTTCGGGATAAAAGGCTACGGTCTTTGGTACAGGCTATCTGGCATACCCCGCAAGGCACCCAGAATCACACATGCACCACCGGTAGCTAGCCGTGAGACGCATCCCAAGATTAGTGACGGTAAAATCCCTTACCGCCTCATTAAGGTACTAGGCTTACCGGTCCCATTCCTGATAAGTGCTTAGTACTTTCAAACACTTAACCCACGAAGCCATTGGACCGGAGCCCACATCCCATGCTCTTACCACATGAGCAATCCATTAAAGGAGATCTTATGATTCCAACATAAGAACCTATTCACGTGAGTGACAAGTATCACTCGACTTGTAACGGTCCTATAGCATAGCAGCTATCGACCTAGCATACTAGTAAAGACATAGGTACCTAGGGATCATGCATCTAGGGTTTCATTTCAACTCCTGAACGTAAATGCACAAACATTCATAGATAGTTGCATAAATTTCCAAAAACATTTAGGTTAATGCACCGGGGCTTGCCTTCGTTAGCACAGTTAGCTTGGGGGTCCTCGGTGTCCTCGCTCACTTCCATGTACTGCAGCTCCGCGTCAGCTCCTCCTTCCTCGACTTCCGGCACGAGCGCGTAGTTACCGCCAGGAAGTTCTACACGGAATGCAATGCAGGGTTATTGAGTGGAGTGAGAGTTTAACCATCACATCCAACTCTTGTTGGCCATATTCACTTTGACAGACATTTAATTAATAATTCTTTTCATTAAGGTCATTATAAGTGAAGGTTTATTAATTTAATCTCTTTAATAGTGATTGTGTACACATTTAAGCAATTAAAGCTATTTAATCACACAAAACAGCAAGGGTGAAACCATAGCCCTTAATTAAGCTAAACAACATTTTAACAAGGTCATTAAGGTAGCTAGGAAGATTTTTCCCAATTAAACCTAATATGAAGCCTATATGGATTCCAAACTTTTAATTACAAAAATAAATTATAAACACAGGAAAAAGGGTGCATTGCTGGTCCTAATGACCCAAACAAGCTACTGGTCCAAGATTTAAATTTAAAAGAGCCATAAAACCTATATACCAAAAATGACATTTCCTAGCTATTACAATTATGAGAAATGTATAACTAAATAAATAAAGCACTTCTGCAGCCCAACTCAATCCTACAACATCTCTGACCTAAAACAAGCCTAGGAAACCAACAAGCACACCAAGATCAAATTTGAAATTTGAACTAGGCATTTAAATGTAAATCTAAGCATAAAACAAGATTAATTATTTCTTACAGAGATAAAATTATGGTAAATGCAAGAAAGTTGAATCTAGGTATAACATTAGCATAGCCACAAGTTGAGCACAAAAATCTATTTAAATTTTGCTACAAAAATTATTAAGGCAGAAATAGCATAAATGCAAAGTAAATCATATAAAAAGATCTGTTCAATAACTTTGTGCAAATTTTTGTCCAGAGCCTAAAATTGATATAACTAGCAACATATCCAAAATTCAGCTCCATAACTTTTCTAGATTTTGAACTTCAGGAAAAGTGTGTCAAACTGAATTTGAATTTTCATTCAAAATGTATAAGTCAAAAGTATGATCATGCTTTGTAGAAGTTGTAGATCTAGTCTCACTGAAACAAACAAAATTGGGATTGCATTTTTCTTATTTTCTACGAATTTCTAGGATTTTGCTAAGTTGCTGGACTAAGTTGCTAGAAAACTAAGTTAAAGATCATTACAACTAGGTCCCTAGTTCACATATATGCCCTCGGGTATTACAACCGTGCCCTTGCCGGTGGCGGTGAGCTCGCCGGTGGCGAACGGCGGCCGGAGGAGGGCAACAAATAGCACGGGTGCTTGATTGAGCTTACCAGGGATCGATTGGTGGCGGTGGCTCGACCTGCGGTGGTTCCGACGAGCGGCGGCGGCGAGACCGTGGCGGTGTGGCCGCCTCGGCTCGAAATCCGACGAGCGCAGATGCAATGCGGAGCAACAAGCGGCCGTGCGAGCTTGAGTGGGGTCTAGGGGAGGTGTTGGACAGCTTGGCCGGCGGCGGGAGCGGGCGGAGGTATGTGCTCACCGCGGCGGCGGCAATGGCGGACGATGGAGGTGTGTGCGCGCGCGAGGGGAGAAGGGGAGCCGTTTAAATAGGCGGGCGAGCGCGTGTGGATGAGTGGGAGCTTCGCCTCGAAGCAAGGGGGCGATTTAAGGGGAAGAGCAGGCGCGGCAGGCCTGCACAGGCGTCGCCGGCGGCAATGGCGGCGGGGGGTCCGGCCACGCCGCGGACGTGCGCAGGCGCGTGGAGGAACGCGTCCCCAAGCTTGCTCGGGCCGCGGGCGCGTGATGATGATGCCGGCCTCGGGCGCGCGGCCGTCCGGCGAGGCAGGGGGGCCCGGACGCCGATGCGCCGCGTGGCGGAGCGGGCGCGACGCGCATGAGCCAGAGCGCGGCATGGCCGGCTCAATTTCAACTGCCCGTGTTTGAGTGCTTCAAATTCAAAATTTTCAAAAAGAACTTGAAGACCTCCAAATACAAAAGTTGTAGAGGAGACATCCACCTACAATTTTCCCAAAGGTCGACATATGTTTTGAGCATTGGTTGGAGCATGAACTGCTGGTGAACTTGCTGATTTTTATGGCGCCGAGGAACAGTGAAAACAAGTTTGACTTGCAAATTTGAACCTTTTCCTCTCAAAATTTGAAATGCCAACCTAAAGATGAAATGTGTCCCACTAAATTCTACACAACTTTTTCATTGGTAGATTTTTGAGTGTTTAGACAAAATTTGGAGAACGTGGCCAAAGTTCCAGGACAAGGTGTTGACATCAAGGGGTTTGTCCACTTTGACTAGGGGTTTGACCAAGGTAGATGATGTTGACTTGCTTAAGGTGCTTATGGGTGATTGTTGGCTAGGTTTTCGAGGTGATGACCTAGGTTGACCATGATTTGACCAAGGTCAACAAGTTTGACCAATCATTAGTGTTAATTAAAAACCTGGGGCGTCACAACTGTATGACACAAAAAATATAGAAGTTTAGATATGCGATACAGTAGCTAGAGCATTGATTTTCAACGTATAGTAGAATAAACACTTACAGAGTCCAGCAACTGACGAATGAGACGTCAACTGCATCCATATTGAATAGGAACCAAAATTCCTCCATGGGAATAGTGAAGACGTCTCAGCCACGGAAATAATGATGGTCCTCAATGCGAACATAGAACATATCCATCCCAGAGGCAGCTTGTGACATGAATCACTTGTGCAATTCATACATCCTCATTGGAAGATACTAGAGCAATCGCAACCACACAAGCTCACGCCCAGGCACATACTTCGGTCTATTTTCCCCATTATGCGGTGCGATTTCTTCATCCCCTTAAAGTTGAGCTGGGTCAGACCTGCAGATTTAGCAAAATTAAGCAATTGTTGCTCATACTTTGTAAGTAGTCTATTTGGCCTGTTTGGAACTTCATAAGCTGGGATTGAATCCTCCCCTCGAAGTTGAGCTACAGTTAGACCTGTTTCTTTATTAAATTGAACCAACTGCTGCTCATACGTTGTACGTTGAAAGAACCTTGAGGGCGGGGATAGATTTTTTTGACTGGGTCCCTAGTTGTGGAACACTAGATGCAGTTTTCTTCTTCGCGTGTTGAGTCTTGAGTACATGTCGGTCGTAGTCAGTCAATGGCTTGGGAATAAGGTCTGTTTTTTCTTTTTTCCTCCTCCATTTTCTTCATGAAACCATGAAATTTGACCTGGACAATTGGTTTCTCAACTAGAGACCGCTTAACGTTGAATATTTGTTTATCCAATTCTTGCCTCACCGACTCGTCAAGTTCCTCCTCTGTCTTCTCATAAGCTAGTTTCGGTGGAGGCTTCTTCTGCTTTGGTTTGTTCTGGTTCTTTGGAGGAGGAGGAGCTTGTCACTTGGTACCCTTGCCCTTAACAGGTGGAGAAGGAAGTGGAGAAGTAGGTGGACTCTCACTTGGGTCCCTGTCAACTACATGACTTGGATCAAGATGTCGACTAGAGGGGGGCGGGTGAATAGTCAAACCTAAAATTTACAAACTTTTTACACAGCTGTCAGTCCAGGTCCGGAGTCTCCGGATATTTTTCCGGATACTCCGGGAAATCCAGAGAATCCGGGAAAATGTCCGGATAGTCCAGCCTACGAGGGGGGAATCAAATTCGACAGAAATTAAACTTGCTCAAACATAGATCTATGAAAATAGGTTATGCACTGGGGTGAGACAAGCCTGTTTATCCACTTAGAACCTGCAGGAACTTCAACACGGAGTAGATCGGCACCAAACCCTAGAAATGTGCTTAAGAGAGATGCAAGCATACAATAAGAGCAACAAGCACAAGAGACACAAGGATTTGTTACCGGAGTTCAACCTCACACCTTGAGGTTTACGTCTCCGTTGAGGAACCCACAAAGGGTGGACCTTTACACCTAGGTCACTTTCCTCCCTCTAGCGACCACAAAGATCAAGCTAGAGTTACTTACTCAATTTCGGGGTGATACAAACTTCCTTGGGCAGCCACAAACCTTTGGATGCTCCAAGGCAACGCCTAGCCGGCTAGGAGCTCAAGGCTCCAAGAGTAACAAACACGAAATGTGTCAACCAAACGAAGAACGAGGTGCTCTAGAGATGGGAAATCAGCTCACTAGCACTCTCCAAGCTCTTGCTCTCAAACCCTCCTTAAATCCCCAAAAAATCTCACCAAACCAAGGCCAAGGGGAGTAAAGAGGGGAGTGAATGAGTTCTGAGTTGTTGCAGGTCAAAATGGGCAAGAGAGAGAGAGAGGAAAGGGTGGAGGGGGCTTCTATACCCCCTCACACAGAAAAGAGCCGTTACAGCTCTAAGACCCGGAATGTCCGGGAAAACCCAGGAAACTCCGGGAAGTCCGGAGACTCCGGGTAAAACCCAGAAACTCCAGCCTCCCAAGGTCAGCACCCAAGAAGTTAACCCCGTGAACGTGTTGGTGCAAAGGTGTCTCTCATAGGTTTTGTTTTGATAACTAGAGCACCTGTTCGACTCTTGGAAGATACATTTCCTGTCCCTCTTTATAGTACGGCGTTCCTAGGACTCAAATTCAAAATATAAAATAAATAAGCCTTCATAGGAACCCTTTGTAGCATTACTTCCTTTTTGCTTAATCAATGAAATAACACTTGATGCCACATACAATTTTAACTCCTGCTCATACACTAGATAGATCATTAGCCACTTAAGCGTGTGTCATTAAATCACCAAAACCCACTTAGGGGGCCAAGATACTCTTCAATCTCCCCCGTTTTGGTGATTGATGACAACACATTTAAGTCTTACAAGAGATAATCAATGAAAGTTAAAGACAATTTGTAATACCCCCCCTTAATATGTGCATATTGATTTTGAATATCAATGGTCCTATTAAAGCTAAATTTTGCACAAGAAAGGAAAGCATGAGAGTATTACACTAGTGGGGTGCTTGTGATGTGTAACAGATAATAGTGAAATGCATATGATAGTCCATGCACTCAACAAGGATGCAAAAGAAATCTGATGCTCAAAAGTCCGGAATGTCCGAGCCTGTCCCGGAATCTCCAAAAAAACCGGAAACTCCGGGAAAAAGTCCGGACTCTCCGGGCTTTCTGAACACCAGTGAAAAACAACATTCATCAAGAATTTTCAATCTAGCATATAGCATCCTTAGAAAGTAAAAACTGAGCAAATGATCACAAGCACACAACCATAAGTCTCAAGCTCACATAGTCTTACACGCATACAAATTTAAAGTTATTACAAGCCATTGTTCCAAATCCATAAAAGTTCAAGTTCCACACTAGATAGATAGATAAAACACTCCCCCTTTGGCATCAAGCACTAAAAAGGGAGTGGTGCAGCAGCGAGATCACTCGGAGTCCTCGTCGTCCTCCTCTTCTTCTTCATTGTTGTCCTCCTCCTCCTCCTCTTCTTGCCTTTCCTCTTCATCTTGGGTGTCCCATTCCGCAAATGGATCATCGAAGGTGGGAAGCTCACGGTAGGGATCGGTGGGGAGGCCAAGATGAGACTTGATCTCAATGATGTCCCGACGGTTCTCATTTGTCATTGTGGCCATAGTCTTGCACATGCTAAAGCTACTATTTAGAACCCTCTTGATCATGGAGCCACAGTGCCGACGGGGAGGCCTAGGTGGAGAAGGTGCAGCGGGCACGTCATCATGGCGAGGAGCTGCACTAGATGAGCCAACATACTTGCGAGCCTTGGGTGCTTTCTTGGCTTTAGGGTTTTAGGGTTCATGGACAACATCTTTGGGGTAGCGGACATTTGTGACTCTCTCAATCATGTACATGAGATAGGGGGCATAGGGGAGGTACTTCATAGGGTCATTCATAGCCCTCCTCAACTCATTCCAAATGAAGTCAAATATGCAAAACCCCTCTTCATCCGGTGCCATCCTATTGAGGAGATTAGGAGCATAGTACCTCAAAGCCGTAGCATCTCCTTGTTTAGGATCAATGGTGGCTCGGAAGAATTGATTGAGATAGTAGTAGTAGGGGTTGAGTTGATCCGCCTTGCCCTCAATAGCCAAGTCACGACTAGGAAACATGTAAGGGAGGTCCCTAGGCTTGTACTTGGTCTCATTATGGATAGGAGTGCGGTCTTCATCTTTTGAGCCAAGTCCCAAGAGTCTAGAGAATGTCATGTAGTCAATGGTGCACTTGTTTCCTTGAGTTGTCCAAGTGATGGTGTTGTCATATGGGTTGTAGTAATAAGAGCAATGAAATTGAGTAAGAATCTCGTTGTTCCAATTGTAGCGAAAACCCATCATGTCATAGAGCCCCACTTCTTTGAACTTCTCAATGACGGAGTTGAACACAGTGTTGTTGAGATCTTCATAATACTTCCAATCAATGTACCTCATCTTCACAATGGGCACCATGTTCTTAGCAACCAATTTGGGGTTCCTTATGACCGTTTGGTAGAAGTCCCTATGGAAATCACACCAAAAACGGGCCTCTAGCCCCTCACCCTTGAGATAGCGGTAGACATCATCCTCCCTTTGCTCCCTCACCGCTAGAGCATTCTTCGAATAATCTCTATACATATGCTCTGCAAAGCCAAGAACCGACCCGGGCTCTCTAAGATTGATGGTTGTGTTCACCACCCGGACATTGGGTGGAAGGGTGGGAATGAGCCTAGGAGGGGTTTTAGGACAAATGTGGGCTGCAACTCCTTGCTTGTGTTTGGGAGGAGCACGAGTAGCAGCCTGGCTTTGTTGGATGTAGGGGGCTTGGTGGCTCTTCTTGGGGTGAGGTTTGTAGCGGGTTTTCTCCTTAGCAGGCCCCTTTCCATGGCGGCGAGGAGGCTCAGGGGGCTGCTCATAGGTGTCATCCTCAACCTCATCATCATCACTCTCGGTCCCCTCTTCCTCCTCTATCTCTTCTTTTTCACTTCTCTCAGCATAAGATGGCGGGGGATCACCCCTTCTTGGCCTGGTGCTGCGCTGAGAGGACTCTTGGCCCAAGGTCTCTTGCACGACCCTTAAGGTGGCGGGGTCATGCCTTGCCTTGGTCCTCCTTTGAGTGGAGGGCGCATCCGTGTCGCGACGGATCTTCACCCTCATGATCTGAAGACATAGAAGGATATGGATATGAGAGATGAGCAATGGAAGAGATGCAAAGCACTGTCACTTGGGGTTTTCAGTGTGAACCCCGGAGGCTCCGGGAAAAAGTTCGGATACTCCGGAAAGTTCGGAAAGTCCGGGCTTGTGATTTCCGGAGTTTCCGGGTTTCACAGCCGAAACCCTAAATCACAATGCCGCGTGAATCAACCATCGAAATTGAGAGATATTGCAGATCTAGAGCCTATAGAGTCTACTCAATCTATTCCCTAAGAGGATACCAAGAGAAAACGCATAGAGAGATAGATCGGGATTTGGTCTCATGGGATACCTTAGGGGAGAGAGGGGGAAAAGCTTCAAATCTTCAAATGCAGCGTAGATCCTTGTTATCCACACCTTGGAGCCCTCAAACCCTCACTCTCACTCGATTTGGACGGTGGGAACTGAAAATCGCCTAGGGGGCGACGGGGAGAGTGAGGAACGGCGACGGGAGAGAATAGTGGGCAGTCAACACAGTAAAGAATGAAAAGGAGATGTTACCGCGGTGAACAAGGTATTTATACCTTAAAGACCCGGAATGTCCGGGCTATGTCCGGAATCTCCGGGAAACCCGGAGTTTCCGAGAAATAGTCTGGAGTATCCGCTCCCCCTGAGACCAGCGAGCAGATTTGCAAGGAATTTGATTTGGGATAGATTTGGATGACTATACATGTAATTTATGTGAGCCTGAGAGGTATCAACACTTGAGACTAGCCACAATCAAGCAATGAGAACAATAGCCCAAGTGTTGTACCTAATAAGATCCAAATATTTCAAAAACAAATGAACACACATTTTGCAAATCATTTTCTTTTCAAAAGAATTATTCTAGGTCACTCAAATATGTGCACGATCTCAAGCCAAGTTACGAGAATCCAAGATATTTAGCTCACTCCTCAAAGCACAAAACCTTAGTTCATCAAGAGGCTTTGTGAAGATATCGGCTAGTTGCTTATCGGTGCTCACATGGCTTAAAGTGATATCTCCTTTGGCTTCGTGGTCTCTCAAGAAATGGTGTCTAGCTTATGTCTATGTGCTTTGTTCTTGAGAGGTTTACGGGGTTGTTAGCTAGCTTGATGGCACTCTCATTATCACACAAGAGTGGCACCTTGCTAAACTTACAACCAAAGTCTCTCAAAGTGAGCCTCATCCAAAGTAGTTGAGCACAACAAGCGCCGGCTGCAACATACTCGGCCTCGGCAGTGGAAAGGGCAACGGAGTTTTGTTTCTTGGAACTCCAAGACACCAAGGACCTTCCAAGGAATTAGCAAGTCCCGGATGTACTCTTCCTATCTACTTTGCAACCGGCATAGTCCGAATCGGAGTAGCCAAGTAGATCGAAAGTGGAGCCCTTAGGATACCACAAACCAAGGTTAGGAGTATGAACTAAGTATCTAAAGATTCTCTTAACGGCCATTAGATGACACTCCTTAGGATTAGCTTGAAACCTTGCACACATGCACACACTAAGCATAATATCGGGCCTAGATGCACAAAGGTAGAGTAGAGATCCAATCATGGAGCGATATACCTTTTGGTCAACGCTTTTGCCTTCTTCATTTAGGTCAAGATGTCCATTTGATGGCATAGGTGTTTTGATGGGCTTGGCATTGTTCATGTCAAACTTCTTGAGCATATCATTGGTGTACTTGGTTTGACTTATGAATGTGCCATCTTTGAGTTGCTTGATTTGAAATCCGAGGAAGAACTTCAACTCGCCCATCATAGATATCTCGAATCTTTTGGTCATAATCCTACTAAACTCATCAACCCAAACTTGATTAGTAGAACCAAATATAATGTCATCGACATATATTTGGCATACAAATAAATCATTGCCTTGTTTACGAGTGAAGATAGTAGGATCGGCTTTGCCTATTTCAAAGCCTTTCTTTAGGAGAAATTCCTTAAGGCACTCATACCATGCTCGTGGGGCTTGCTTGAGCCCATAGAGCGCCTTATGGAGCTTGTAGACATGGTTAGGAGATTGTGGATCTTCAAAGCCCGGTGGTTGTTCAACATAGACTTCTTCAGAGATTGGGCCATTCAAGAAAGCACTCTTGACATCCATTTGATGTAACTTGAAGTCGTGATGAGTGGCAAAGGCTAAGAGTATGTGGATTGCTTCAAGCCTTGCCACCGGTGCATAAGTTTCTCCAAAGTCCAAGCCTTCTACTTGAGTATATCCTTTTGCCACCAATCTTGCTTTGTTCTTTGTCACCACGCCATTATCATCTTGTTTGTTGCGGAATACCCATTTGGTTCCAATCACATTTTTCTTGGGGCGTTCCACTAAGGACCAGACTTCATTCTGTGTGAAGTTGTTGAGCTCTTCTTGCATGGCCATTACCCAATCAGCATCCTCAAGTGCTTCTTCAACCCTAAGAGGTTCCAACATGGAAACAAACGAGTAATGTTCATAAAAATTTGCTAATCTTGAACTAGTTGTTACCCCTCTACGGATGCTTCCAAGAATGTTGTCAACGGGATGATCTCGTTGAACACTTTGGCGAACTCTTGGATGTGGGTCAGAGGCTTCTTGTTGAATCAATTCCTCATCTTCTTGACTGCCTTGGGAATCACCAGCAGCAGGTCCGGAATTTCTGGAGTTTTCTCCAGAGTTTCCGGGAATCCCGGAATCTCCGGATTTTTCTCCGGACACTTCGGAGTTCGCAGCGGGAGGTGTACTTGCTGGTTCTTCTAGTATCTCACAGTCCTCATCATCTTCTTCTTGAGGCTTGACTTCTCCAATGGCCATCTTCTTTATAGCCTTTTCAGCTGGTATATCCTTGCCTACACACAATTCATCATCTTGCTCCACTTGAGAGCCATTAGATTCATCAAACATCACGTCACACGTGACATCAACACAACCGGTGGTTTTGTTGAGGACACGATAGCCATGAGCGTTTGAGGCGTAACCAAGAAAGATACCTTCATCAACTTTAGGTGCAAACTTAGAGCTTTTGGGCTTCTTGTTAAGAATGAAGCACTTACAACCAAAAACTCTAAAGTAAGACACGTTAGGCTTTTTACTGGTTAGAAGTTCATAGGCGATTTTGTGACGAAGCTTGTGAAGATACAATCGGTTGATAGCATGACAAGCCATGTTGATTGCTTCTGCCCAAAAACTATCCGAAGTCTTGTACTCATCAAGCATGGTTCTTGCGGCTTCAATGAGAGTCCTATTCTTCCTCTCCACTATCCCATTTTGTTGTGGAGTGTATGGGACGGAGAGTTCATGACCAATGCCTTCTTCATCAAGATACTCTTCAATGTTGGTGTTCTTGAACTCGGTGCCATTGTCACTTCTTACTCTTTTGATTTTCACTTCAAACTCATTTTGGGCTCTTGTGGCAAACTTCTTGAATATTTCACGAACCTTGCTCTTGTCCTTCATAAAGAATACCCAAGTGTACCGAGAGTAATCATCAACAATGACAAAACCATATTTGTTCCCTCCAATGCTAACATAAGCCACGGGACCAAAGATATCCATGTGAAGTAGTTCCAATAGCCTTGTAGTGGTAAGTACATTCTTGGCGGGATGAGGAGCACCAACTTGCTTTCCGGCTTGACAAGCACTACAAATTCTAATTTTCTCAAAATGAACGTTTGTTAGTCCTAGGATGTGTTCCCCCTTTAGAAGCTTATTGAGATTGTTCATCCCAACGTGAGCTAGCCGGCGATGCCAAAGCCAACTCAAGCTAGACTTTGCCAATAAGCATTTATCAAGTTGGGCTTTATCTGATGTGAAATCCACCAAGTAAAGCCTTCCCTTGAGTTCACCCTTAAAGGCAACGGAGTCATCACCCCTTCTAAAGACAGTCACACCCTCATTGGTGAACAAACAATTGTAGCCCATCTCACAAAGTTGTGAAACGGACAACAAATTGTAGTCCAAAGATTCAACCAAATAAACATCGGAAATTGAATGATTGATTGAGATAGCAATTTTACCAAGACCAACAACCGTTCCTCCACCATTGCCTCCAAAGGCAATTCTTTCCGTAGGATTTTCAATCATATCACAAGATGTAAACATTTTCTTCTCTCCGGTCATATGATTTGTGCATCCATTTGGTTCCACCGGAGGAGTATGCCTACAAAACAAATTATGCTTTTGTTTTAGGTACCCAAGTAGGTTTGGGTCCTAGAGCGTTAGTCACAAGAACCTTGGGCACCCACACATTCCTTTTGACCAATGTCCCTTTTGTGCGGGGTCCCACATACTTGGCAACCACTTTACCCTTGTGGTCCCAAGTCAACACATAATCGGCATAGAAGCTATCTTGTGAGGCATGTGGCTTGGGCTTCTTGCTTGACTTGATTGGATTGGCCTTTGCTTTAGCTTGTGGTGCATGTGTTGTATCTTGAGTGCCCTTGAACTTGATAGGAGTGTTGTACTTGACTTGGTTGTCAAAGTTCTTGGCACCCAATTGCTTCATGCCGTGCACCACATTCCTTGTTCCCACACCTTTGGTGTGATAGTTCTTGATGAATGGGATGGGGTCCTTTGTACCTTGTTCTTGCTTACCAAGACCCTTCCCATCCGCAAAGCCAAACTTCTTCATGTAGCTTGACCCAAAGTCTTTGGTGTGGTTCTCAAACTCGCCTCTCTTGGGTTCTTTCTTCTTCTCATCAATGAGGGAGTTTGAAAACTTAGCAATCTCTTTCTTCATAGCATTCATCTCGGTAATGTTAGTAGCACAAGCATTTATATCAATTTTATAACACCGAGAACAACCATTGCTTGTTGAGGCTTTAGAGTTAGAGAGAGCATCATTAGAGGTTGTTGTAGCATTATTCTTGAGATTGTCAAGTTGAACTTCTAGTGCTATGTGACTAGTCCTTAAGCTTTCAAAGCTCTTTTGAAGTTCAAGCTTTTCACCCTCAAGTTTATTGCAAGCATCCTTAGCTAGGAAAGATTCCCTAGTTAATTCATCTACTATCAACACCTCTTTAGCTTGGGATTTCTTGAGACTAAGAATTTCAAGTTCCTTTTCCTTGAGCAAGTCCTCTTGCACCTTGAAACCCTTCTTTTCAATTACAAGGGCATTCTCAAGGGTAATAGTTTTCTCTCGCTCAAGTCTAAAGAGTTCTTCTTGCACCTCTAGAGTCCCATCTCTATTCTCTATTTCTTTCATTAGAGACATGATTCTTTTAGTTGCCTTTTTACCAAAGCCATTTATCATTTTTTCAAATTCAAGATCACTTTCACTATCATCATCTAGGGGCGGGGTGGGAGTGTCTACCTTAGAGCCCCTAGCCATGAGGCATGTGTGGGTGAAGTCATCTTCATCATCGGTGAGATCTTCAAAGAGTGATGACTTGTTGATTGGTTCTCCAATAGAAATAGTGGCAAGACCCACTTCATCATCGGAGTCGGAGCTATCATCATTTGAGTCCCATTCTTCACCCAAGTGTGCTTCACCAACTTCCTTCTTCTTGTTCTTGTCATTCTTGTTGGTGTCCCTTCTTCTCACTTTCATGTTGGGGCACTCCGCAATGAAGTGACCCTTCTTGCCATAACCAAAGCATGGCCTCTTGGAAGTCCTCTTGGTCTTGGTCTTGATCTTGTCTTTGTCTTTGTTCTTATTGAAGAAGCCACTCTTCTTGATCACTTTGTTGAACTTTCTTATGAAGAGTGCCATTTTTTCGGGAGTCATGTTTTCATCACTATCTTCCTTGACCACGGTCTTGGAGGTTGATGAGCTTGATATCTTCTCCTTGTTAGATGCCTTGAGGGCCACTCCCTTGTTCTTCTCAAGTTCTTCATGCATCTTGGACATTTCTTGTGAAAGCTTTGACTCCTTGACGGTGATAAGATGTTCTTCAATTCTTGCAATCACATCCGCCGGAGTGAACTTGTTGAAGCCTCTCTTCTCTCTTATGAGTGTTGGGAGTTGAACATCCCTTGCCATGTATGCGGAGAGGATCTTATCAACCACTTCTCTTCTTCCCCATCTTGTGCTTCCAAGGGACTTGATCTTGTTGATGATCTTGTTCAAGCGGTTGTACATGTCTTGTGGAGATTCATCTTCGATCCTTGATGACAAAGCGGTTGAGCTCACTTTCTAAGGCACGGATTCTTCCTTCTCTCACTTGCTTTGTTCCTTCATGGTTGATGAATAATGTGTCCCACACTTCCTTGGCGGATTTCAACCCATCCACCTTGTCATACTCTTCGGATGTGAGTGAACTTTTGATGATGCGTATAGCTTGATAGTTTCTTTGTATCTCATTTGCTTGATCTTGAGTTAGCGTTGCATCACCACTAGGAAAAGTAATACCCCTGTTCACAATAGTCCAAAGTGCGGGATTTACCGCCATCAAATACTCCTCCATCGAGTTCTTCCACTTGGAATAGCCGGTTCCATCAAATTGGGGTATCTTCCCAATGTGGCTAGAACCCGATGGATGGTTAAAAGATAAGCGAGAATAATCGAAAGAGGTTTGAGTATAGTCCCTTGATGATGACGGGCGTCGAGCGGAGCGGTTGGACCTTGCATCATCAAATTCTTCATCCTCACTATCGGAGGACTCCACATCATCTCCACGTGCTTGATGACTTGTGCTTGCTCCAAGAGTACCACCTCCTTGGGGTGGAACGGGAGGTGTGCCAACAACATTGTTGGCGGGATCTCCTCCTTCGGGAAGAGGTGGAGCTTGAGCATTTGGATCCGACATCTTCTTGACTCCAAGCGGTTAATTTTCAAATTCGGAGCACCTTGCTATGATACCAATTGAAAGGATCAAGATGTCGACTAGAGGGGGGTGAATAGTCGAACCTGAAATTTACAAACTTTTTACACAGATGTCAGTCTAGGTCCGGAATCTCCGGATATTTTTCCGGATACTCCGGGAAATCCGGAGAATCCGGGAAAATGTCTGGATAGTCCGGCCTACGAGGGGGGAATCAAATTCGACAGAAATTAAACTTGCTCAAACATAGATCTATGAAAATAGGTTGTGCACTGGGGTGAGACAAGCCTGTTTATCCACTTAGAACCTGCAGGAACTTCAACACGAAGTAGATCACCACCAAACCCTAGAAATGTGCTTAAGAGAGATGCAAGAATACAATAAGAGCAGCAAGCACAAGAGACACAAGGATTTGTTACCGGAGTTCAACCTCACACCTTGAGGTCGAGGAACCCACAAATGGTGGACCTTTACACCTAGGTCACTTTCCTCCCTCTAGCGACCACAAAGATCAAGCTAGAGTTACTTACTCAATTTCGGGGTGATAAAAACTTCCTTGGGCAGCCACAAACCTTTGGATGCTCCAAGGCAACGCCTAGCCGGCTAGGAGCTCAAGGCTCCAAGAGTAACAAACACGAAATGTGCCAACCAAGCGAAGAACGAGGTGCTCTAGAGATGGGAAATCAGCTCACTAGCACTCTCCAAGCTCTTGCTCTCAAACCCTCCTTAAATCCCCAACAAATCTCACCAAACCAAGGCCAAGGGGAGTAAAGAGGGGAGTGAATAAGTTCTGAGTTGTTGCAGGTCGAAATGGGCAAGAGAGAGAGAGAGAGAGAGAGAGGAAAGGGTGGAGGGGGCTTTTATACCCCCTCACACAGAAAAGAGCCGTTACAGCTCTAAGACCCGGAATGTTCGGGAAAACTCCGGAAACTCCGGGAAGTCTGGAGACTCCGGGTAAAACCCAAAAACTCCAGCCTCCCAAGGTCAGCACCCAAGAAGTTAACCCCGTGAACGTGTTGGTGCAAAGGTGTCTCTCATAGGTTTTGTTTTGACAACTAGAGCACCTGTTCGACTCTTGGAAGATACATTTCATGTCCCTCTTTATAGTATGGCGTTCCTAGGACTCAAATTCAAAATATAAAATAAATAAGCCTTCATAGGAACCCTTTGTAGCATTACTTCCTTTTTGCTTAATCAATGAAACAACACTTGATGCCACATACAATTTTAACTCCTGCTCATACACTAGATAGATCATTAGCCACTTAAGCGTGTGTCATTAAATCACCAAAATCCACTTAGGGGGCCAAGATACTCTTCAAGAAGCTCATACGCTAACCTCATGGTGATGTCATCCATAGGCTAGTGTGGCCGGTTTTGTGGTGAGGTTGGGGGTGCTGCTTCAACTGCTGGGGCTGCTGCTTATGTGGCTGTTGGTGCTCCTTTCGTTTAAGTGATGCTGCTTTTTCGCTTAGCATATGCACTCAATTCATCAATAGGACCTTACTGATGAGATGATTGTTTGCTAAGAGAAATAGCCACATGTTCATCAATGATTTGCTCCATTCTTGCCTCAGTATTGAATACGCGCTCTTGCAACTCTCTTAGTTGTCTATCTTGTTGGTCCTTTGCCCTTTTGCAACTTCTATAGGAGTCAATGTTCTCACACCGTGCAACTTTCCATGGAACTGCACCTTTGCCTCGGCAACATCCACCATGTTCTTGAGTGCCAATTGCAGCATTATGCTCGCCTTTCTCTCGATCAAGCACAAATGTTTGCTCAGCAGCCATGCGGATCAACACAACAAATCTAAATCTATATCAAAATTTAAACTAAATCCAAATCTATATTACATTAATAACAAAATAAAAAAAGAAAATGCTTATGTCAGCCCGACCACGAGCTGACGTCAGCAGAACTCTTCCCACCTGGTGGAGGCGTTGGGCGGCGGCGGCGCAGAGGTGGGCGGCGGCGGCGCAGAGGTGGCCGGCAGGGACGACGCGGAGGTGGCGCCTCAGCGTGGAGGCAGATGGCGCAGGGAGAGAGACGGTGCGGAGGTGGCGCGATGGTGAGAAGGTGGCCAGCGGGGAGGGAGACCGCGTGAGACGACGGGGAGGTGGCCGACGCAGAGGGAGATGGTGCGGGACGGTGGGGAGGTGGCCGACGCAAAGGGAGACGACACAGAGGCGGACAACGGGGATGGAGACGGTGCGGGACGGTGGGGATCGGAGGTACGGTGGCCAGCGTAGAGGGAAATGGCCCAGAGGCGGGGGCGGGGGGGAGGGAGGGTGGGGACGGCGCGAAGGCGGACGTCGGGGACGACGACAGAGAGGCGGAGACAGTGCGGGGACGGCAGATCAGCTTGCGACGACTACGAGGTGACGGAGGCCGGCGGAAAAGGGGGCGGGTATATATACCCCTCACATTTATACCGGGGCAAATGCCCTCATTTATACCGAGGCTCAATACCGCCTGGTACAAATGTGCTTTTTGTTTTGCGCCATAACTAAAAACACATTTGTGCCAAGGCCAGATCAGGCCCGGTACAAATGTAATATTCATTTGTTTCCCTCCCTTTTCCTTTAAATTTGCTTTAAATATCCTAAATTAGTAGTTTATTTATTATAAATTGTATACAACGCATAAAATGGCAGAACAAACTTAGTATTCTTACTTTACATATATATATTATAGAACAATACATTTATCAATCAAAATGATAAATTTATTATCATTAACGTGTAATATCTTCTAATGGGCTTTATTTTTTCCTTCACTGTGACAACTAAAAATAAATTTATTTTTTTCATGCAAAATCCTCCTTTACTAGAACATCTAGTGTTATTAATATGGTAATCATGATTTGGTCTTCCTCGTGTATATTTCTACGTAAAATTATTATTTTTTGTATTTAATGAAGCTACAAAAATTGATATAATTACTATTTTTATTAAGATAAATCTTTTCAATGGGAGGATCAGAGCCAGATAAAATGATTGACTACTGAAAATAGTTCATATTCCCAATCATTGCCAAATATTACAATACTTTGTTACATGAGTACAAAATTAAAGACGAAGGATTGACTAACTTGTAAAGGAAGATTTAGCGGAGCACGCTTCAACTCCATGGATGAATAATTTTTGCAAGCAACCTGCTCGAGGACGAGCAAGATCCATGCGTGGGGGGATTGTTGGCATTCAAATTTGACACCACTAGAGCACTTGCTACACTTGGTTTCGACTTTCATTTTGAACTAACTCGCCACTAGGCGTATTAATAATGTAACAAGTGGGCCCAGGCCGCCCGGCCCACCCCCTTCTGGTGTCGGTTCGGCCTCCCATTTCTTCAGCATCAAGATGATGGTACCATAAGTGTCTGTCGACACCGCTATTCGCCAGAGACACCAAAAAAGCATCCGAGGTCGACCACATCATAAAGGAGAGCATATAATTCGGAGATAGGTAGAGATATTCAGTGAATTGAGAGCTGACATAGAATTCTGGAGGCTGCCTCAAGGGAGGAGAACGCCGAGGCCCTACCACGGTGCCACCGGAGCTGGAGGACAGCGAGGATCGATCTTCATCGGAGGTGTTTACCATGTTCAATTGTACCATGCCTAGCGTCTTGATGGGGTAAAGTCATCGTTTGTCCATGGAGTTGTAATGGATCTTGTAGTGTAATTGCCGACTCTTGTCCGGATTATAATTTATCACTTCATTGTTGATGATGCTTTAATGATTAAGGTTAGCTACCATGTTTGTTGGGTTGCATCGGCCGTGTTTGCTTGCATAGATCGCATCAACATATTGTGTTCATCTAGGGTTAGTGACGATTACCTTTGAGGGCTAAACCTTGTCCACATGTTTCGATAGATTAGATCGGTTTTACCATGCTTGGCGATTACATCTTCAAGTACCCATAGACTCCATGCACAAATGTTCTCCATAATTTGTGCATCTTTCATCTCTTGTTAACGTAGATTAGATTGGTTTTTAACTAGTCTTTAGTTTACAATTAGTCATCTATTCAAAAGTTTATATCAACTAGTTTAGTACTTGGTTAAGCATTAGCAATCCCCTTGCTCCGTGGATTGACAAAAACCTTGGAGGAATACATGATCTGTGCGCTTGTGGTGAACCTTGATGCGTTATTGAACCGTCAACACACTTTCGAGTAAAAAGTGCTGCAACGGTCGACGAGAAAGGGGACGCCAAAATGGCATCGCCCCCCATTTCCTATGGATCTGGCGTGATTGAGGAACCTCCACTAGGTTGTGACGGGCTCACCATGCATCATGCTGCTGCGAGCCCCCAACGACCTCCTCCTGCTGCTACGTGCTTGCGCGCCGCCGCAGATGGTCTGCGCCGCACTGATCTGCCCCAGCAGCAGGTAGGGGAGAAGGGAACGAGGCCCGCTGCTGCTTACCGGCGAAGGAGGCCCGTCGAAGGAGGTAGAAGCTAGCGGAGATGGCGATGCAGCGCACGCCTCTGCCTAAGGTCAATGCGGAGGTCGAGGCATCTGCCACCCAGCCGAGCTGGCGCGGAAGGAGGAGAGGTCCGAGCTGCGAGAACGTGAGAGAGATTGGGAGGCCGAGCTGGCGCGGATGGAGGCCGACGAGCCGTGAGCAAACGAGAGAGATGGGGAGGCCGGTCGACGCGAAGGGACGAGATCAGCGCAGGGAGGATGGGGTCGGTGCCGTCGCGGCCAAGTCGCCGCTAGCCACCACACACAACTCCGCTGCCCTAGTCGAGGCGGAGCTGCCCCTCCTCCGACCACCGGATCTGAGTTGGAAGGGAGGCGGAGGAGCTGCTCGATGGGAGAGGAGACGGTAGGCGGCGCCGCGCGGTGGGGCTCGCCGCAGCTGCCCCCTGCGCCTTCCGCCGCCGCACTGGCAGGACAAGCGGCGCCCAGCGCCGGGATCTCCACGCGGAAGAGAAGAGGTCGTCGGTGAGTGGGTTGAGATAGGGGTTTCAACCAAGATCCGGCTACGGCCGCCACCCTGGTCCACCTGAGGGAGCTGCCCCCTGCTCCATGGTGGAAGGAGCTCTAGCCGCTGCGCCTTCCGCGGTGCTCCATCCCGGCGCTCGCACTGGCTCGACCCGGCAGCTGCGCTGGCCCTGCCCAGCGGCCGCACGCACGAGGAAGAGAGGAGGCCGACCAAGTGAGGATGCGTCGCCGGAGCTCGTCCCCGTCATGGACTCGCGGTCGTCAGAGAACCCTCACGTCGACACCGCCTGAACCCTCACGCCCGCGGTCGATCCGCTGACCTGGCGAACTAGAGAGGCGAGAGGAGAGCCAAGCAGCCCGAGGATGGAGGGGATGGATGGGGTAGAGGGATGGCGCGCTGGTGGGGAGAGAAGCAGAGGGAGAGAGAGGAATGGGAGAGGGAGGGAGGGGGTGGGTGGGGGAAGAGAGAGAGAGAGAGACTAAGTGTGGGGCCCACCAGAGGTAGTTGGGATAGAGGACGAGTATGAAGGAGTGACGAGTGCGGGAGAAAGAGATATAAAGGAGAGAATCTCGATGACCAGACAGGAATATTTTATTTTGAAGAAGGATATGAAGTATGATGAGTGTGGATAGTGTAATAGCCCACCTCACAGGTAGCTTATTATATGAACCATCTATAAGATTACCTTCATATGACATGGCAGATTCTTTTAGCCCGCATCCGGCTAAATCATTAGCCATGCTCTAACACGTGCATATCTTACAGAGGTTTTTTACGGTACACAATACGACTTGTATGACCGGTTGAAAAAGGACTCGTATGTAATAGAAAAGGACCTATATGTAAGGATCCGACGGTTGAGATTAATTCTATACGACTGGTTTTTTAGCCGTCGTACGGTAGTATTCAAAGGTCGTATGGGTAGTACAAGGGTATTATCGAAAATGTAAAATGGTATTGTTGTAATATAGGAAATGAAATATATGAAATGCGTTAGATAGTATAAGGGGGCCGCGGGGAATTTTTTCCAAATAATATATATCTATCAAATTACCATTTTACCCATAGAGAAAAACCGATAATACGACCGTACGACCGTTGGGTCGTATTGTGTACAGTAAAAAAACTCATCTTACATGTGTTATTTACATTGACGTCATCGTAAATACACACGCACCTGTTGCATGTTCTCCCTGCATCAATTCTTACGTTGGCATTATTTGCAATCAGCTCATTGTTCACATAATGTGGTTGCATACATGCATGTCTGAGGGTGGGCCGTTGGAAGGCCGCGGGAAAGGAGGAGCGCGCGAGCGAGATCGATAGCGAGCTCGTGCACTCGATAAAGAAAGCGAGAAGGAGGGGCAGTATGGCGAGCGACACAGCGAGGCAACCAAAAAGTGAGTCTGTTGGATGTCGATTTTCCCCTCTTTTTACGGATCACAAATAGGAGTATGTTGGAGTTGCTCTAAAATTATCTGCAATTTGAAATGGTGTCTTACCACTTATTACCAGCTTCCAACTATACTCTCGGTAGAAGCATTCAGTTTACCTAAAACACGAAAGATTAAAAACATTCAGATGTATACCAACGACAAGAAGATGTGAATCTGTACCTGCCGTATGCATTGACATATTGGCATGGCAGGTCATAAAGTTCCCAACTAAAATTTCCAAATCTAATTAGTTGTCTAATTGAGTAATCAGATCTGATCTGCATGTCAAAACTTACTGCATGTGGCTAAAAAATATGGACATTAGAGACTTTTCGCGTCACCACTAATCTGTCTTAGAAAAATTAGAATTGCACTTTTTATGGGATGGAGGGAGTATATGGTTCGAGCTGCGATTGCGAGCCCCTTTTGTAGTCTTATACGGAAGGAAAAATCCTAAATCACGGAGTAAGTTTTGCACGATTATATATACTATCTCCGTTCTTAAATATATGACACCATTGAATTTTTTTTGTTCGTTTGACTATTCGTCTTTTCTACAAATATTTTAGCAAATTGATCAACTAACAAGTTAAATCTAAAGTACATTGGATAATAGATGTAATGATATACATTTTGCTTTAGTTAACTAATTTGTTCAATATATATTAGTGGTCAAAATTAGAGTAAAAAGTTAATAGTGTCATATATTTAATAATGGAGCGAGTATATACTCTACGTTTCCCATTTATGGGCCCAGTAATTTTCTTTCTTTCCTTGTCACCAGGCCAGCCGCCGCCCAGCGATCTGCGACCGCCGCCGCCGGGATGGACTCGCAGCCAGGCGACGTGGTCGCCGACGTCCTGGCCCTCCTCCCGCCTTGCGGCCTCGCCGTGTCCCGGTGCGTCTGCAAGGCATGGCGCGCCACCGTCGACGCCAGCGGCCTCCTGCGCGCCGACCTGCTCCCGCTCACGGTGGGCGGCGTCTTCACCCACGTGCCCCACGAGCTGCAACCCCCGCAGTTCATCCGGCGACCCTCCAAGGGGCGCCCCAAGATCCTCGCCGGCGACCTCAGACACGTCCGCATAGACGCATACTACGGCATCGCGCTCCAACGCGTCGCGGAGACGCGGACTGCTGCAACGGCCTCCTGCTCAACAACTGCGTGGTGAATCCCGCGACGCGGCGGTGGGCGCGCCTGCCGCCGTGCCCGCCATTGCCGGCGGGGAGAAGGTACACGGATGGGCGTGAGGGGTACCTTCTGTTCAACGATGGGTACCTTCTGTTCGATCCCGCCGTGTCGCCGAACTACCGTGTTCTGGGGCTCCCGTATCTTCTGTCTGCAGATCAGCTTAAGAAAGAGTTTGCAGAGGGGCAGCTAGTGGCATGGCCGCCGTCGCCATGGACGGTCCAGGTCTTCTCGTCGGGAACGCAGCGATGGGAGAACAGGTCGATTGTCCGGGAAGGGGAGGCTATTTCCATCCCCGACCTGGTGCAATTGGCTCTTCAGCAACCAAGCATGCTCCATTGCTATAATGCATACTGGCACGGATCGTTGTACATTCACTTCAATGAGGGCTTCCTTGTGCGGTATCGACTATCCTACATCAAGACTCTTCATACACTTTTCATCTAGAAGAAGAATTACGCACTTATTATGTTGATCTTTTCCTTTCATACTTTTCATCATGAAGTATGGACTACCATCTGATTTGATCAAATTTATGTTTTTTCATTGATTACTCAACCGCAGATTATCTCTGTCCGATGACAAGTAGAGTGATTAAAACACCGGCAGTCATAGATGCAAGACCAAATGGGGTGGAATGGGAACTTCGTATCGGGAAATCAAAGAGCGGCGCCTATTGCGCGTTCACCTGTGGATACCAGCTTCAGATTTGGTTCCTCCGTGAGTCTGGCGGCGAGGTAGAGTGGACATTGGCGCATGAGAAAAACTTGGCTGCTATATCGACGCATGTCTGGGATAACGTTGATCATCGTACCATTGGTCCTTGGATCTTGCAGAGTTTCCACCGCAAAGACAGAGAAGAAGATGGGATAGAGGAAGGGGTGCTAGAATGGGACTTTGGCACTGACAGTAATATACCGGACAATGACATTCAGGATGTGGATCAATGGAACGTCGGCTACGGTGTTGCTATCCGTACAATTGGATTCGATCCTTACGAAGAGGTCATCTTTTTGCATCTCTTTCATTTTCATGCTATAGCGTACCATTGGAGTACCTCCAAGGTTCAATACGTGGGCAATCAGTTATCTTCATCACACTATGAAGAAAAGGAAGAATCATATTTCATATACTCACCCTGTTGGATTGGAGACTTGTCTGAAGAGAATTGACACGGAATTTTCCTTAAAAAATTAGGATTAAGTACGTCATCTGGTGGTGGTCGACTTGCCTCATGATTGTTCTACCAGCAAAAGGTGCGGTCCCTAAGTGATGGCAGCATCATACATTCATCTGCTTTTGTGCTCCTAGTAGACATAAGCTTCGGAATAAAACATTGCATTGGTCCGGTTTGGATGCAAAATCAGATTTTAAGAATCTGGATTTTGAGTGGAAGCTAGTCCACTCCGGATTCCAGGATTATGGGAATACAATAATCTGGCTTCATAATATTGAGGCAAAATCTGTCATGTTTGGAAGTCAACAAGATTTTGGATTTTGGATTCTCAAATTCTCTTGTCATCGAAACGGGGCAATTATCCTTGAAAACAATCGTCGTCTTCGATTTCAAATATCTACTCCCTATACCTGTCCTGAAAGTTTGTACTAGTCACTACCGGAGGACCCACATTTGCCGTGCGTTGGCAGCACACGGCAAAGGCAAGAAAAACGCACAGCAAAATCTTTGCTGTGTTTTTTACCATGGCGCACGGCAAGCCTCTCTGTAATTATTTGCACGGCAAATCAGTCTTTGTCGTGCGCCATTTATTGGGGTGCACGGCAAAGGGTTTGTTGTGCACCCTAGGCAGGCGCACGGCAAAACGTTAAAAAAAATAAAAAGGAGCTACCGGAGCTCCTGGTTGCCGCGCCGCTGCCCGTCCTCCAGGCACGTCGCCTCACGCTGTCGAGGGAGGAGGCTACTCGTCATCATTGGAGGAGGGGGAGGCCGCACATACGCCACTGGGGGAGGAGGTTGCCGCTCGCCTCGCACCGCCGTGGATGGGGGAGACCGCCCCTCCGTGCGCCCTCGTGGGAGGGAGAAGAGGGGGCTACAACCATTCTCTGCCAGGAGGGAGGTAGAGGGGTGACGGGTCGACGAGATCTGCCTTTAGCGTGGTGGCTGGAACCGCCGCCATGCTCCTCCTCCGCTCCTCCACAACCGTGCTCCTCCTTCACCGTCGACGAGACGACCGGAACGACGAGGAAGGAGGGGAGGGTGCGGCGATGACGAGGAGACAGCCGGAATGACGAGGAAGCCGCGACGCCGACGGGAACGACGAAGAGGAAGCCCTAGTGTTGGATCTAGAGGAGGCAGTCGCACCAGCAGATACGACGAGGAGATGTTCGTGCCGGTGGGGACGACGAGGAGGAGACTGATGTGCGACTTGCGTCCGCTGCTCGCCGGCCATGGAGACCTCACCGCCGAATCTAGAGGAAGAGAGGGAGGGGGCCGCGCCACGTCGGGAGACGAGAGGTAGGGGTCCATCGGGGAAGGAGGAGTAGGAGGCGGTGCGCTGCGGTAGTGGAGTGGGCGTGATTGCGGGGAGTGGAGAGGAAGGCAGTGTGGTTGGGACAGTGGGGTTGGTGGGTGGGAGACTGGGAGGGGGCTGCTTTTATACACAGAGTTAGTTTCGAGGAGGGGGCGGCGGCCTGTATGGGCTGATGGGCCGGCTGGCCCAAACGACAAACTTTGTCGTGCACCTTAGTTTGGGCCCACGACAAACTTTTATTTTTCGACAAATCTCAGCACGTATTTAGAGCTTTGTCGTGCGCTAAAAGAAAGATGCACGACAAAGACACCTCTTTGCCTTGCGCCAAAACAAAGACGCACAACAAAGAGACCTCTTTGTCGTGCGCCAAACCAAAAACGCACGACAAAGGCCTATTTAATCAAATCCAAATTTTTCATAGAAAACATCAAAGTTATCAAATGGCTTAAAAACACCAAAATTTTACATAGAATAACTTATGTCGTCTATTGTCTACAGAAAAAATTATGAATTCAAATTCAAATTTGATTATCACTTTTAATCCAAACCTAACTGCATCCTTCTTGAGTCTCTTATTCTTCTTCGGAGATGTTTCCATTTGTAAACATCGTACCTGATAAAATTGTGAAACTCACTCAATTTTTTACCATCGTCTCCACACATATAATCATGAGATATTGACAAATCTCATAATTTTCGGACTTCATTTGCATTTTTAAAATTTTAAAATCATTAGGATACACAGTCATGGTTGTGTTTCCTGGTCAAGATGTTCGAACTTTCTTTTGATTTCGTGGGAAAGGTCTTAAGTTGGGCCAAATAACATGAATATCATTTTTCCACTCATTTTATTCTATTATTTGAATCACTTATAGTTCAAATTTGATTTGATTCAAAAAAATACTTGAAATGTAATCAATTAGTTAGATATAGCAAACAAGTACAAAAATGTACAAAATTTTAACACAGAGTACTACATGTTGTATAAGAAGTGGAGAAAAAAAATTTGAAGTGGGAGAGATGATTTTTTTGTCCCCTTTGTTGTGCACCGTGTGCAGACCAACGACAAATACCGGACTGTGATTAATAACTAATTACAATTACATGCTAGCAAATGTGGTGCATCTAGGGACCTCCATCCATCGACATGGCACACAATCGGAAATCGGATACGACTCCGACACGGGTGTTGCCGTCGGCGACACAACATCGCTGCCTTGAGCACAAACACCACCTTCGACTGGCGGAGGCACCCTTGCCTGGACGCCACCACAGACGAGAACGAGAGGAAGACCTTGTCATAAGGGAAAGGAAAGAAGCCGGCTTAGAATGTACTCCCTCCGTCATGTAAAGAGTATCTACTTTGACTTCTTCTCAGTCAAACTATTTGGAGTTTGACCAAATTTATAATGAAAAGTATCAATGTTTATCACACTAAATATGTATGCTATGTAAATATAGTTGATAATTAATTTAGTGAAAGTTGTTAGACATCAAAAGTCTTAATATATTTTCATATAAACTTAGTCAAACATAAGACAATTTGATTTAGGATAAGACCAAAGACACACTCTTTGCAGGACAGAGGGAGTAGAGCACAGAAGATTTAAGGGCGTCTATAGATGTAGGTTAAGTTGTCTGCCGCGGTGAATACATGTTGAAGAAGAGTATTCATAATAGCCACTCATACATGGAAAGCATTTTAAAATATTAGAGAGTAAGCATGAGAAACAATTTTGTAGGACTTCGCGGCAAAGTAAAAAAAGGAAAATCCTAGAGCTAGACATTTGTGTGGTTGGATAATAAAGATGAGAAAAATTCTAGAGTAGAGATATTTGAATGGGATGGTTTGGCTGTCTTCCACATGGCAGCATATATATAATGGTCATGTCTCACTTGTTCATCGATCTTTCATGCAGTATGCGTTTTCTATGCTTAAAACGTGTTCATGCCCCTCATCTTTGAAAAGTAACTCAGACCTTACTGAAAAGTGGTACAATTTCTATCTATGCTTTATAGTTCACACGCATGGCTTAATTTCTATAAATGAATCTAGTGCAAATTAAACATTGTATGTACAAAATTACAAGAGGTGGTGAAAACATAGGAGGGATAAATAGCTTACAAACTTCTCTCAACACGAAGCATAACTAGAGGAGCTTTTATTGACAAGTTACCTTTCCGTGAACTCAACAACTCAATAAACACTAAGGCCTTGATTAGATCGGCAAATTTCTACAATGCACTCATCACATGGATGTTCATGCTAATTAGGAGTATTAAATGTAGATTAATTACAAAACCCTGGGTGAATTACGAGGTGAATCTACTGAGCCCAATTAGGACATGATTAGACAATGTGGTGCTATAGCAATGACAACACTCCATATACGACCACGATCGCAATAGTGCAGCAGATGGAAGTTGCTATGTAACTTGCTCCTTTCCCCGTGGATCTGCACATGAAAAAACAAAGGTTCCTATTACTATTCAGTACACAAGATGTACACATGACACTGTCAGACTTCAAAAATGATTTTGAGTTTGTTATCACAGTAGAGCAAATAACAACACAGTTGTACAACCACCATCGATCAACTAAATTGGGAGATAGCTGACAATGTCAACTTCAAAAACTTAGAACTTGCGTTATGAGGCTAAATGTTATTCAAGGCTGCAGCCAAATGCAGAGGCATAGCAAACTCTAAGGACCTCCAACCATTTAATTTCCTCAAAAGTTTTAGATTTCAGTGCAAATTTAAAAGCAAATATTTGAAGGAGATAAACTCATACCCCTTTTTGACCAAAAAGGTAAGTATCTGAAGGTTGACCTTCTCTTCACCAAACCCAATCCCTTTTAACTTCTTCAGCAGGGAACCTGCAAATAGCAGAATGAATGCATTAGTAAAGCTCTTTGGTGCACCGTTCATCATTACTTAAAAACAGAAAATCAATACTGAGGCACAAGTCAATAATAATTCAAGCTTGTAGTACTTAAAAACATCTAAACTGACCACAATCAAGCTCAGGCATGAACACATTATACTAACAGGGCCACTGACCACAATCAAGACAAAGCTATGAACTAAGCGTGAGAATTAAAACAGGACATATATTCTAGGAGTATAAATAAAACACACAGCAAGATATATGCATGATCTGAAGCTAAAACTTTGCATTCACACTAACATAGACACATCTAGCTCACATACCAAAAATCACATTCATACATGCAATAGAAACATAAATTTGAATTCAACTCAACTATCCATCATAAATCAAAAGAATATTCTACATGTCAAAAACATCTCTACTTTTTAACATAAGCTCACAACAAAGATATACAGCTACTGCAGAAAGATACTCCAAATCATGAACACATAATACTAACACGGCAACTGAACATAATCTAGCTACGATGAGGCTATGAACGACACATGACAAAGATCACAATGCATAGAACTAGGAACATGAATAAATCACATAGCAAGATAGATACATGTGAGAGGGTTCAAACATTGCATACATCATGACATAGATACAAGTAGCTCACATACCAAAAATTATATTCAAGCATGCAATAGGAACACATGTATGAATTCAACTCCACTAGCCATCATAAATCAAAAGAACAAGCATCTCAACTATTTATCCATGGATACAGAGCTAGTTTACAAATTACAACAAATGCAGGTCACCAAGTATTTCTGGTACTTGGAAATAGCAGGTACCTTAAAAGAAGCAAGCTGAATTGTCTTCTGAGCAGGAAGGGATATAGCATGGAAACTCTGAAACAAACAAAAAACACTAACATTATTACATTAAGAGGTACACAGATCATCCTGTTTGTCAATACTAAAACAGAAATCCATAACAATAATACATAAGCTAAGACCAATGGGAACAAAACAGGCCACAGATCCAAATAACTATATATGTTAGCAGAAAGCAGACGCAATATTAAAAGAGGACAAACGTCGCAAACGAGATATTACATCAACGCAATCCTCCGTACGAAGACCATCTCCAGACCCGACGCTCGGACCCCGAACAGCTTCTGAGGAAATGGAAAGGCCTGGACCCTGCTTGACAAACAGGATCACAGGAAGCTGTGTCAGATCCAGAAAAATAGGTAGCCGGTGTCAGATCCAGATCAAAGGAAGATGAAGAACCTGCAAATAGCAGAATGAATGCATTAGTAAAGCTCTTTGGTGCACCGTTCACTTGATATTTAGCTTCAACTTACGCTGACAGCACTTCCCGTTGGAGGCTGCAATGAGTGTCAACGTAGTGTGGGAAAAGCGAGTGACTTCCTCAGCAAACTCTTGCTCAGAAATCACATTGGGATTACACCTACAGAGCGCGCAGCCCAACATAACTGAATAGGACTCTAGATCTCTTTTTACATCTTCATTGTTTAGGACCTGATGGACTGCCTTCGAAGGAAAAGGTTGGCATCCTCAAGCGGCACACCAACAACCATCAACGTTCCCATTGTTAGCATGAAAAGAACTCTGTATATGACCATGATTCTAATTGTGCAGCGGATCGAAGTTCTTGTATAACTTGATCCTTTCCCAAGGGATCTGCACATGAAAACAACAACGACAGAGGTTCCTATTAATTAAGACACAATTAGCAGACTTCAAACACTTGGAAAACTTGAGGTTGTCAGCACAATATATAGCAGATAGCTGCACAGTTGTACAGTTTCATCATCATCCAATTAAATCAAGCACCAGTGAGCAGAAATTAAGACACAATTAGTAGACTTCAAACACTTGGAAAACTTGAGGTTGTTAGCACAATATATAGCAGATAGCTACACAGTTGTACAATTTCATCATCATCCAATTAAATCAAGCACCAGTGAGCAGAAATATAGACTACAATTCTACCGTGCAACTCAAAAAAGGGATTAAGATGGAAAAGGTAACTTACTGCTGCAATTCCAAAATCTTGCGCTTATGGGAGATCATTTCTTTAAGGAGTTTCTTGATCTCAGCGTGGTTCGACAACATTTCCTTCTGCATTTGATGGACCGTTTCATTGCAAATGTTGACCTTTCGTTCCAGCAACCAGCTGGAGGACTGGAGGAGTAAGGCCGTGAGGTCATGGAGAGCCTCACAGGAATGGGCACCACCCCATTTCCATGGAGGGGGGAGCAGAGGCATGTAGGCCTGAGGTATGGCCCTTCACCCCCACCTGTGCGCACGAGCTTGAGATGCGGCTGCTGATAGCGCCATTAGTGGAGGTGAGCCCGGCATCATTGCCGTCGATGTGCTTGAAGAGAGCGTCCTTGGCGCCGACGCAGGGGAAGAGGATGTCCTTGGCGCCAGCGCGGGGGAAGACTGCATCCTTGCCACCGCCGTAGGTGGAGAAGGCGTAGTTGTCACCGCCGTAGGTGGAGAAGGCGTAGTTGCCGCCGCCGTAGGTGGAGAAAGCGTTGGCGTCCTTGCCGCCGACTTGGGGGAGACAACATCCTTGAAGACGAAGGTGAAGAAAGCGTCCTTGCCGCCACCGTGGGTGAAGAGGGCGTCCTTTCCACCGACGGGAAGAGGGTGTTCTTGCCGCCGAAGTGGGGGAAGAAGGCGTCCTTGCCGCCGAGATGTGCGAAGATGGCATCCTTGCCGATGTGTGCGAAGAAGCCGTTCTTGCCGGCGTCCTTGGCGACGTAGCTGGTGTCGTCCTTGCCGACATAGCTGATTGCCGCGATCTTGACACCAGCGGTGCCCGGGAGGAGGCAGGGGCAGCCGAGGACCCCGTCTATGGCGCCCGGGAGGAGGGGGTGGCCGGTGGGCGCCGACCAAAAATCAGCATCGAGAAGAGTAGCCACGGTAAGTGCGGTGGTAGCCCTACGCCCAAGGAGGCCAAGCATGGCCATCTCGGCCGCGGCGGCGGTGGACGCGAGCTAGGGTTTGGCTGCCGCAGACGCGGCGGCGGATGCGGGCTACTAGGGTTTGGAGTGTGGCGGAGGCGGCGGAGAATGAGGATACAGCGATACACTTGTCGGTCATCTATCTACACAGACGGCCGCGATGGGCTTACACTTGTCGGTCAGTCACATAAAGAGAGGAGGCCCATATGCCCTCGTGTGACTGTTGATAATTGACGTGGACGACAACTACTATATATCAGACTGATGAGGATATCAACTGAGGCATTAGAATTTTTTCGTATGAACTAATAATAAGCAAATAAAAAGAAGACATCGGACAAGACGGATCCAATTCTTGAAAACTTCGCTTTCACCTTGAATTGGTGACACAGTGCCTTCCGAAATAATATCACATGCACAAAAATGACCAGGACCGAAATAACAAGATATGTACAAATTGGATAATTCTTGCAATTATGCAAAACCAATCACTCTATCTTTGCGGCAAAAGAGCTTGTCAATGGGGAGCAACTTCTCAAGCTCGATGACCAATGGTGAAGTCTTGGACTCCTAATGCCAGCAAGCCCCAATGAACCGCCTTCCTTTGGCATGAGGATAGCACCGCTGCTGTACGCACACGGCGGCTTGATCCAACAAAGGCAATGCTTGCTCAAATCATACTTGGAATTCTAGCACCATGACTGATAGATTTCATTTTTCATCCCCGATGAGGACACCACGGTTCATGTCGAGGGCCCACATGCCAAGGAACTCGAGCGTCGGCTCTGGGAATGGGGAGGCAGCGGTGGTGGGCGTGAAGCGGGTGATGTGGCCGTCAGGGCAGGTGGTGTGGAAGAAGCCGAGCAGTGGGGGTGTCCGGTGAAACCGGCGATAGCGGCGGAAGAAGGCGGGGTCGGAGAGGATGCGGATCCATGGCTTGGAGACAAGGGCAGCGCGGGCTCGTCCAGCGCAACGCAGAGGAGGATCTCGGCGGTGAGGTCGCGCGTCAGCTGCGGTGCTGCCATGGCGGCGGCGGCGAGGGTTTGGGGAAGATCGGATCGGACTGGACTGAGCTGAGCCGGGGAAGAGCCCAAGAGGGAGGGGAGGAAGAACTGGGCGTGAATGTTGTACTGCTGTGTTCATCTTCATTGAAATTTTCAATTTGAATTTAATTTGAATTTGAATTTCAAATTCAGAAAAAAGGAACCAAGAATAGAAAGTACTATGTATAAACATTTTACACTTCACAGCCCCATTTGTATTAGTCGCGTCATTACAGCATAAGCTTGTAAAGTGAAATCCTTCCTCGCTCAAAACAGAGTCACCCATACTCTGTTCTGAGAAACAGAGTGGCAGACTTCATCATTGTCACTCTACAACGGGTGTTCACTCTACAAAGAAGCCATTGCTATCTCCCTTAATCAATGCTGGAGAAAAAAGAGCTTCATCTGACACGATTTGTTTAGTATATTCTGCACTTCATTAGTCTAGGATAAACTTCCTGTATTGAGATTGAACCATCATTCATGTGCTATAATTTCCAAGTGTATACCTGAGTACGCACAGCTCAGGCATGGATGTGAAATTACTGGAACAGAACCGACTCATATACCATCAAATTCCAAGAAGACACAAATCGTGGACTGAGGGTCCAGTTTCAGATATGGTTGTAAATAAGAGGTAAAATGACATGCAGCTCTGCTTGAGTTCTCCCAACACACAGTCTAACCAGAAGCTATTCCAAGCAACTACTTCGTAGATCAACTGTTCAATGCTGTAACAAAGGGAAAATTTTTCTTTCGAGAATGGAAATGAATTCTCAGGTTGCAAGCACGCAGAAGAATAACCAGACATATTTTAAAAAAATGAAATTATGCAGTTTTCCTAGATAAATTTCTCTAATGTGCAAATCCCTATTCCAAGCAGCTACTTTATCAACTAGATCGACTATTCAACACTCCGAATGGCCAATGGCTGTAACAAAGGGACATAATTTCATATCGTGGGAAGAATATGCCTGATAAATTAACATGAAGTACAGCTTTTGGTTGTATAAGCGGGACAAATTTGAAAGGAACAAGGAACAACAACAGACCATAATAACATGAGCAACCGTATTTAAACTGCTGAACAGAAAAGAAACGACTAGATAGTAATAGCTCGAGTGAAGATAACAGCAGCAGACTTGAGATGATTCATTCATTCCACCATATTTAATGTCGAGTGGCACATTACTCAGATAGTCTTGCTGGATATGACAACTTACCACAATCTGAAAAAGATAACATCATAAAACTCATAACCAACCCAGCATTCAGGCTTGATGAGCTACATATCAGTATTACTTTCAAAAGATCTACAAGACTGAGATTCAGACATCAGCTTCAGCTAACCTCATAAGTTCCTAGCAGAAAATTAAACTGAAATTTGTTCCATAGGCTTTATTCATATTTCAGAGATTCCACCAATGCAAAGTATTCATATTCCAGCAATTCCACCAATGCAACGTCCTTAACAAGTCGAATCTAACCAAAACTAAGTGTGATAATATGACATCATATATTCAATCTGTTCAAGCACATAAATTGTTTGTGTGAATATATAAAAACTAACATCACGACTAATCATCCATAAACCAGAAAACTAAACATAATAGCATACACATAGAATCCTGCAGAGTACGTGATTATTAATCGAAGAGCTAATAACATACCTGGAGTGTAGAAGCTCATAAAGGGAATAGCGTTGTAGCAGTTCATATGCGTGCTTATTTTCCTCACTCGCTTCGACTTGAGCTCAATTGTAAAGGTATCAACAACTGTCCGCAAGAAGATGACACCAACACCCTCAGCAAAACCAATCACATAAGCTCGGCTAAAGAGGTTGTCACTGGGCATCAGATTCTCAAGCTCGATGAGCCTGGATTGTGCCCATACAGCAACTCCATTTGGATTCACCTTCCTGGACCACAAGTGAATGGTTAAACCCTCAATGCCGATGAGGCCCAGCAAACTATCAGACGTCGGCATGAGGACAGGCGGCCGCTTGTACACGTGCGGCGAGTCGATCAAAGCTAAGCAATTCTTCCCCAAGTCATACTTCAGAATCCTGGCACCCAGCGCAAACTCAAAGTATATTTCATCTCCAACGAGGACCCCCCTGGTCATCTGCACGTAGGAGTCATTGCCCACCTGAACAGAGGCCGGCTCGCTCCACGAATCATCCACGGATGAGTACACCCACGCCCGCGTGACCAAATTCACATCGTCGGAGTCGACGAAGACGACGAGGAATGGGCCGCCGTGGCAATCGAGGTGGTTGCAGTCGTCCGCGGCGCAGAGCACTGCCGTGGCGATGAAATTGGGATAGTAGGGTAATTTGGGATCGCGCAGACTCCGCCGGGAGCCAGAGAGGGGATCCCAGACAAGCAAGCTGTTCTTGTCCGGTTGGTGGAGGAGGACGCGGCCGTGGCGGCAATCCATCGGCAGCCAATTGGAGTAGTCGAACTTGGGCTGCTCCAGACACGGGAGAGCCGTGTTGAGAATGAAGCAAGGGATGTACTCTCCGGGGCCGCGGTTGCGGAGGTAGCCGAGCAGGGGCGGCGTCCGGTGGAACTCGCGGTACCGGCGGGGGAAGGCGGGGTCGGAGACGACGCGGCGCCAGCGCTTGCAGACGAGGGAGGCGCGCACGAGGCATGCGGGCTCATCCGGCGGGAGGCGGAGGAGGATCTCGGCGATGGCGTCATCGACCAGCTCCGGCGGCGGGCGCGGCGGCGCCATCGCCGGTGAGGCTAGGGTTTGGGTGGGGGATTTGGGGGAACAGCGTGCGGTACGGGCCGAGTGCTACTTGGTCTGGTTCCACCCAGCTTCTCTTCTTCAGACTTGCACGTGACGTCAGCATTCGTCTCGAAATTTGATTTGATTTGCTTCGCTCGCACAATTTTGCGAATAGTTTGATAATATTTTGCTGAACAAAATGTTTGATTAGGAACTCAATTGGCCGACCTGTATAATTCCATAACGATCAAGTTGGTTTCCATTTATTTATGTTGCTTAGCCAATGATTATATGATGAAACTACCAGCACAAGAGGGATCAAACGTTTGCTGTTAACCTTGATGCAACTGAGAAGGCCGCAACAATGATCAAGCCTGCAAGTTTCCCCGGAATTTGGTTCTTGATTGGAATGAATATCATTTATTTAGGATATTTCATACTTCATTAAAATGACAGTACAATGTTATTTCAAATCAATTCCTAAAAGTTACCAATTTCGGACTAAGGGCCCATCGTTCATATATGGTTTCATAGATAAATAAGAACTAAAATGGGCGAACAATATACAGCTCCGCTTGAGAAATTCTTCCAACGTGCATAATCTAATCGGAGGCTATTCCAACCAGCTACTTCATAGATCAACTATTTCAAAATTTCAACTACTCCCTGGACAATGGCTGTAACAAAGTGTAAATCTCCATTGCTTGGGAATCGAAGAAATTTATCCTAACTACCAAATGAATGTTTCATGTTATTGCTCGGGTAGATGACTAAGTGAATAACCAGATTGCATACCTGAATAGAAAAAAACACAAAAAATTAAGCTTATTAAATATGTTAGCAAAACCATATTGAAGTTCATGAATCCGTTCGGGTTCTCTGTTGTGCAGTATTTCCACTTCTGTTGCTACATTTCAACTGCTCAATTTTTTTTTCCAGTTTCTGAGTAGAAGGTTTGACATCTGTCTCTGTAGAAAGATAAGTTTGCACCAAGTTGTTCGGTTGGTAGAATGAATAGTGCTCGACTAGTAGAATGAATAGTATTATGTGCGAGGAAATAAGTCAAAACAAGCTGAGATAAGCCAACGTATACCAGCCGAACAACCTCTTAACTCTGAGAGCGTTCGGCTTGCTTATTTCGACTTCTTCTACAGTAGTTTTCTCTCAGAACAAATCAGCCGGCTTAACCAGTACACAGTATTTTCTTCTCACAATAAAACTGCCGGCTTCTCTTCTTCAAGACCTGCCGAACGCAACCTCTACCTCCAACATTCAGCTTTCCAATTGCAAGTCTGAAAGACACTGTTGAGTAAATGTTTGATTGTTTTCAGGAAAGGAAAACGACAGAGGCTCGTCATAATTGTACTTACACATATCTGTGTCAAACAATGACCGAACAGTCACTTGAATATGCCGGCAGATTAAACTGGAATACAAATTTTGGTTCTACAAGGAAGACAAATTCGAAAGGAACAACCATAGACCATAAGGACTTTCACTGCTCGTATTTAAATTGGAGAGAAAAGAAACCACTTGATATAGATAGATCTGCTGGCAGACAGCAGCACTAAGGCAGCAGACTCAAGATGATGGATTTGCCCATTTCATCATGTCTTCATATTGAGTGACGCATTACAAATCAGCTGAGCCTTGCTGGGAATGACAATCTACCATGATCTGAAAAAGGACCCATACACAAAACTTACAACCAACTCAGCATTCAACTTTTTATATACTATTTAAAGCACTAGTTCCAAAATGTTTACTAGACATCCAGAGATATCACTTCAGGTAGTCTAGAACATTCTTGAAGCATAATGTTAAACTGAAACAAGGCAATAGGATAACAACAGATCAACAGGTTTGAATAAATATTTTAGCAATTCCACCAGAATAAGAGTCATTTTTTAACCCAAATATTCACTTAGCGCCAGCACAAAAATTGTATTTCTATTATCTATATTTCCGGAAGTTTTGGCTCCTCATTTCAGTATCACGTTTAGGATATGCTGCACTTCATTAACTATATGAACTGACCGGTGGCTGGTGCACCAGAACTGAACTATGATTCATAGTACAAAGTTACTACAAAGTGAATGGCTGCATTAACTTCAGTTGAGAAGCTATAACAAAATCAAGAGATGAGTCATCAAAGTTTCCAAGTTTCTGTACAAAGTTATGAGTTTCACACACGTTTAAAAGATGTTCTTCAGTATATTCATGAATGGGAGAAATTCTTATTCTTAGACTAACATGTGACTACAATATTCACATCTCCATGCGCATGTATGAAAATTGCTGCTTGGAGAGCCGGCAACCCTCTTGAAAACATGAAACCCACACTGAATGTCAAAACAATGTTATGGAAGGAAAACATGGGCTCAACATATTTTTAATCCCAAGTAGCTGTGCCAAGCATTAACCGAACAATAAGACACATGGTCAGCGTATTTTAGTTCCAAGTATCTGTGTCAAGCACTAACGGAACAGTAATGGAAATATGCCCAACATTATCATGAAAGTACGGTTGTATGAGCAGGATAAACTCAACAAGAACAACCACAGTCCACAGACCATAAGTGTACAATTCGTACTGAAATTCCTGGAGAAAATAAGCCACTTTATATTGATAGCTCTACTGGAAGATAATAGGAACACACTCAAGTCAAGATGATGGCTTGGTCTATTTCACCAGGGAATCAGCTTAGTCTTGCTGGGAATGACAATTTACCAGTTTACCACGATCTCAAAATAGCACCATACACAAAACTTATTAAGCATTCAACCTTGTGAGCTATATAATACTGTCTTTCGAAAAAAGTATGAGTTATATACTACTTACTAGTACTAATTCCAAAATGTTTACGTGACAGCCTGTGATATCACTCCAGCTACTCTAAAACATACCAGCAGCAAAATGTTAAACTCAAACAAACTAGAAGCAGGTGTGTATACATATTTTAGAAATTCCACCAAAATTAGTCGTCATGTTCCAACACCAAATATTCAATCTACTGTAGGACAGAAATTGTCTTGCTATTGACTATGTGACTACTGACTATGTGTGCATATAATTTATATTTCTACTATGGCTAAACATCCACAAACCAGAACCAACTAAGTAAGCAAACATATAGAAGCTGCACAATGCATCATTAAACAAAAGGCTACCACCATACCTGAGTGTAGAAGCTCATGAAAGGGAGGACCACAGAAAAGGACCCACTCTTGCCTACCTTCCTCATTCCTCCTGACATGAGCTCAATTGTGAAGACAGCAACATCTGTGCTCACAAAGATGACACCAACACCCTCAGCGAAACCAATTACATTAGGTCTGTTACCGAGGCTTTCGATGGGAATAAGTTCCTGAAGCTTGATGGCCCTAAATCGCAACCATTCAGCAACCCCATTGGGATTCACCATCCGCGACCACAAACAAAGGCTTGAATCCTCAATGCTCATGAGCCCCAGCAAGCCATCAGCCGTCGGCATGAGGACAACACCCCCATCGCAGCAGTACGCGTCCCAGTCCAGCGAATCAATCACGGTCACGGATAAGCAATGGTTGCCCAAGTCGTACTTCAGAATTCTGGAACGCCCGTCGAAGCATGAAGTAGATTTAATCTCCAACCAGGACCCCGCGGTTAATGTCCAGGCGGTAATCATCTTCCAACTGAACAGAGGTCGCCTTGCTCCAGGTAGCAGCTTCGGATGAGTCCACTGATGTCGTCGGATTCCACGAAGACGATGAGGAACGGGCCGCCGTGGCAATCGAGGTGCCTGCAGCCGTCGATTGCGCAGAGCACTACGCTGGAGTAGGAAGAGGGACGGACGGACGGTAGACGGATCTGGGGTCCCGCAGCTTCCGCCGGCGGCCGGAGATGGGACCCAGACAAGCAGCCTGTTCTGGCCAGATTGGCGGAGGAGGACGCGGCCGTGGCGGCAGTCCATGGCCCACCAGCCGAGATAGTCGAACCCATGCTCGGGGCACGGGAGCGCCGTGGTGGGGACGAAGGTAGGGGAGTGGCTTTCCCAGCGCATCGAGTTGTGCAGGTAGCCGAGCTGGGGCGGCTTCCGGTGGAACTCGCGGTAGCGGCAGGGGAAGGCGGGGTCGGCGAGGACGCGGCGCCAGCGTTTGCAGACGAGGGAGGTGCGCATGAGGCACGCGGGCTCGTCGGGCGGGAGGCAGAGGAGGATCTCGGCCATGGGGTCATCGATCGCGGGCGCGGCGGCGCCATGGCCGGCGACGGCGAGGGTTGGGTGGGGAAATGGGGAGGATTGGGGGAAGACCGAGAAGAGTCAACGAGTGACTTTGTCTAGCAAGCGCAGAAAGTCAAAAGACCAAGCGACGAAGAGTCAATGATTTTTTTTTCTCAAGAAAAGGTCCACATGATTCGATTTGGCCAACGTTCTCTTGAAGATTTTGTTTTTGGAATCTTTTGGACTTTGTTTGATTTGGAGATGCAGTGGATGACCCTACTCCACATCCATCAAATTGATTCTTACGAACTGACCTCTCCTTCCGTTTGTTTTTTTTTATATAAATTTGATCCAAAGTTGAAATTGGATCTTGGCAGACAACTAAAATGCAATACAAATTAACTTGCTCCACGGGAAAATTTGGTGGATAAAATTACATGACTCCCTTTGTCAGATGGTGAGATCTAGACAGCTCATGGGGGTGTTAATCCCTGTGGTTTAGTTGTTCGGATAAATACTGTATGGATTTTTTTGGAGAATGTCATCGGGATATATCAATCATCTTTTTTATTGTTCTTGATTGAAAATATTTTGGTATGGTTTTTCACAATAATCTGTCCCTAATCCAACTCTACATTTTAGGGAAGTTCTATGGGTTTTTCAACAGTCGCAAGTAAACCTTTGATTATTCCATGGTATATGTATTTTCGGTCTATTGTGTCTTCACGACCTTGGTTGCGTGAGGTTTGATGCAATGGATCGAAATGGTAAGGTCACTCACAAACAACAAAAATCAACCGGAAACTTTTTTTTAGAAACAGGAAACGTATTCATTGGATGGAACGTGGAAGAAGCAATGCATGTTAGGAGAGTACAAGTAGAAGAGATCAAAGTTCTCTAGGCTAGTTAGTCAGCCTGTTCGTTTGGCTGGTGGCTGGTGCTGATTTGTTCTGAGAGAAGTACTGCTGGTTGGTTGTTGGTGGCTGATTTGTTCTGAGAGAAAAGTACTGCTGGCTGGTGCCTGATAAACCAAACGAACATGCTCTTAGAGGGGTTGTGGTATGGTCAAAACCAATAAACTCAAATTCGATTTTTCATTAGAGCGAATTATGAAATTGATTTTAAAAAATCTTCTTACCGGTCTTACGTCACACAAAGTAGCACGCACACACGACAATTCACAAAGCATTATTAGCTAGTGCGCGAGGATGTTGAAGGGTATTTTTTTTATTTACCCTATAAATGTCTTGTATTTCTCTACTTCTATTCTTGCGAGAGGCGACAGAAAGATTTTTTTGCTGTATTTTTATTTGTTATAAGAGCATGCAATAAGATGGAAAATGGAGGACAAATTATATCTTTATATATTCGTCGCTCCCAAATATAACTCCCATTTTACTTAGGCGATGTACATTTCTCTATTTTAGGAGATGATATCTGCAGTATAAATGCCGACATGAATCTTTCTTGTTAATAAATCTTATAATCCAATTTAAAAAATACAAGCACTCTTTTTAGAGTCTTTGAACTTAGAGCAACTCCAAGAGCCCAGTTAAACACAATTAATTAGCTAAAAATAAATAAAATATAATCAAATCATAATCCAACAACCTCGACATCCATTTGGGTTTACTAACTTCCTCGGTATTCCCCTCCCACGCCATCAAAATCTAATCAAATGGAAGCATGAAGTACATTTGATCTCCAACCAGGACCCTGCGATTATTGTCCAGACAGTGATCATCTCCTAACTGAACGGAGGTCGGCTTGCTCCAGGTAGCAGCTTCTACCCACGTCTGTGCTAGCTCACTGATGTCGTCAGATTCCACCAAGACTATGAGAAACGGGATATCATGGTAATCGAGTTGTCTGCAATCATCAATTGCGCAGAGCACCACAACAGAGTAGGAAGAGGGACGATAGGCGAATCTGGGATCCTGCAGCCGCCGCCGGCGACCGGAGATGGGATCCCAGACAGGATGTGGCCGTGGCAGCAATCCATGTCCCACCAGTCGAGGTAGTCGAACCCGAGCTTGGGGGGTCGGGGCACGGGAGCCACCACAGTGGGGCCAAAGGTAGAGGAGTGGCTTTCCTAGTGCATAGAGATGTGCAGGTAGTTGAGCAGCGGCGACTTCTCCTGCGGAACTCGCGGTAGCGAAGGGGGAGGCGCACACGAGGAACGCGGGCTCGTCGGGCGGGAGGCACAGCAACGCCATGGCTGGCGATGCGAGGGTTTGGGCGGGGAAATGGGGAGGATTGGGGGGGGGGGGCTGAGCTAGTCAAGTGCAGTGTCTGAAAAGACCAAAGGACGAAGAGTCAACAAGTCAACAAATGATTTTGCGCCACCATCTAGCAACGTTTTATTTGGATTCCCCCTCAAAAAAATTTGATGTGAATGACCTGCTCCACATCCATCATTGATTATCACGAACTAACCTCTCCTTCAATTTGTTTTTTCTCTAAATTTGATTCAAAGTTGAAATTGGATCTTTTGCACACGGGAAGTTTTGGTAGATAAAATTACAGGACCCCTCATTGGTAAACATGCATTTTTTTCATTTTTTGGAGAATGTCATCTGAATATATCGACCTACTTTTTTTTGTTCTTGAAAAGTTTTTGGTATTGTTTTTCACTAGAATCTGTCCCTAATCCAACTATACATTCTAGGGAAGTCCAACGTGGTTTTCAAAAAGCCCCAAGTAAACCTTTGATCTGATGGAACATATTCATTGGATGGAGGAAGCATGTTAAGACTTCTGTTAACAATTCTTGTAATCAATTAAGAAAAAATACAAGCGCTCTTTTTGGAGTGTTTGAACTTGAACCCACCCCAGTAATCAATTTTATTCTACTAAAAAAAGTAATCAATTTTATTACTTCAACTGTGCCTTGTCCCTAGGAGGCTGGGCATTCGGTTTATATATTTCGGTTTTTCATGATCCAACAACCGATCGGTTCTTGAGGAAATTAAAAACCGACATATTCGGTTTCGGTTTTTTCGGTTCGGTTTTTCGGTAAAACCGAACAAGCTTGACCTTGGAGAAGTGGCTACAGGCATCTGATCTTGGCACCATAGCATTCCTTTTCTTGCTTTATTACTCCGCATTCCCTCCCCTTGTTGTTGCTGCCCGTCATCCTTGTCACATCGCAATCAGCCAATCACTCAATCAACAACAAAATCCAAGCCGGATAGGAGAAGTTGAACCGGGGATTCGGTGATTCACATACGTTGGAGGATTCCTCTGTTGTTGCCTCCGCTGTACCAGTCGAAGACGTCGAGGAGGGTTGTGCCGCTGCACGCCACAATCCTCCTGTTGGCTCGCTGCACACCCAAATCCTCCCGCCGTCTGCGCTGCGTGCGCGTGCCTGCAGCCTGCTAGGCCGTCGCGCCCCTAGGACGCTGCGCTGACGCGTCGTGGAGGGGAGCCGCCGCCGTCCGTCAGGCTGAGGCCGCCGCCGCTCGGCCTTGGGCGGAGGAACGGAGGATTGAGGATAGCGTTAGGGTTATTAGGGAAGCGGTGGGGGAACTGGGGATAGGCCTTTGAGTGTTGGGCCAGGTGGGCCAAAATACTTACCCAGCTAGCGGTCTGCTGGTACTTCGGTTTGTTCGGTACTTCGGTTCGGTTGAGTGTTAAAACCGAAGCCGACAGCTACAACCGATTTTTACAGAACTGAAAACCGAAGCCGAACCGAACAACCGAAAAACCGACATTTCAGTTCGGTTTCGGTTTGGTTTTCGGTAAAAAAATGCCCACCCCTACTTGTCCCGATTGCTTGTTTGCATCCGGCCCGGCCCGGTCATCCCGACCGTCGGAATCCAATTTGCTTGGGTGAGTCCAACAAGCAGGACAGCCCACGGTTGGTTGGCCCACAAAAGAAAGGGATTTTTTATATATATTTTCCTTCGATTTTACGAAAATAAATAGTCGAATTCAACATTGGCAAAAATAGCCTCGAACCGCCGTTGGAAATGGCGGTTGGGTTCCTACCGCCGTTTGAAGAGGCGGTAGGGTCCTACCGTCGTGGCAAACGGCGGTAAGTGCCCACCAACCGCCTCTGCCAACGGCGGTACGATGACCCGCTCGACCGGCACCTACCGCCAAGGCCAAGGGCAGCAGGCGGCCAATCGCGTTTCAATTGGCGGTTGACCGACCGTTGCAGACCTACCGCTGCTTCAGGCGGCGGTAGGTCCTACCGCCAGTTGACACGGCAGCAGGACTGCGCCTATATAAGGGCCGCAGCCCTGCCACCGGGCGGTTGCCCCCCTCCCCCTCGCCTCCTGTTCCTTCCTCCTCCGTGGTCTTCTTTAGTGTCCACATCAAGTATGTCTCCAATACTTTTCTCATATAATTAGTTTACATACGCTAGAAATACTATATATAGTTTAGAAATCTTAGAAATAGTTTAGAAATTCTAGAAATAGTTTAGAAATTCTATAAACAGTTTAGAAATTTTAGAAATAGTTTAGAAATTCTAGAAATAGTTTAAAAATTCAAGAAATACATTGGAAATTTGTAGATATAGTTTAGAAATTCGTTAGAAATACTTTATAAATTGTAAAAATTCTTAAGAAATTCGTAGAAATACTTTAGAAATTGTAGAAATACTTTGGAAATTCCTAGAAATACTTTAAAAATTGTAGGAATACTTTGGAAATTCATAGAAATACTTTAGAAATTGTAGAAATACTTTGGAAATTCCTATAAATACTTTATAAATTGCAGAAATACTTTAGAAATTGTACAAATACTTTGTAAATTCGTAGAAATACTTTAGAAATTGTAGAAATACTTTGGAAATTCGTAGAAATACTTTAGAAATTCCTTGAAATACTTTAGAAATTGTAGAAATACTTTGGAAATTCCAAGAAATACTTTAGAAATTGTAGAAATTCCTAGAATACTATAGAAATTGTAGAAATTCTTTAGAAATTCGTAGAAATACTTTAGAAATTGTAGAAATATTTTGGAAATTCCTAGAAATACTATAGAAATTGTAGTAATTCTTTATAAATTCGTCGTAGAAATACTTTGGAAATTCCAAGAAATTGTAGAAATGCTTTAGAAATTCCTAGAAATACTTTAGAAATTATGTGTGACTTTATATTTCAATTTTTTTGCAGCGGCTCAGCAGCAGGCGTTGCCGCTTCTGCAGCCGCCAGTTTTGTGGTGTTTGTCCTCCTCGGGAGCTGCTGCCGTACGTGCTGCCCGAGCTCTTCAATGAGGCCACCGACAGGGCACACCGGTCCTACCACTCCACGATCTGCGGGGCAGAGCTAGGCACTGTGCGTTTTAGAGGCTCGGGGCACTACATGCCACTTCACCCCAGTTGATGTCCGAAGTATGTAATACGATACCTTGGTTTCTTTGTATTTCCTCATTTAGTTTTGTAATTAATATTTATTTTCGTTTTGTGGTGCAGGCTACGCGCAACAGGGCTTCTTCCCCCTAGCGCGTTTGGTTGAGGGGGACCTCATGCAGGCCGCTTTGCGCCCGGCGGAGCATAGATTGCGCTTTGGGTTCGACTATCAGCTGGTCTGCGCGCTCCTGGACCGGTGGCACCTCGAGACGCACAACTTCCATTTCTCCGAGGGAGATGGCAGTGACTTTGGAGGACGTGGCCCTCCTCTTCGGGCTACCGTGCTCAGGGGAGCCCATGGGGGCTGTTGACCCCCCGACGCGTGGCGCGACGATATCCTCGCGAGGTTCGCCGGAGTGGTGCACCGTCTCGACGCGCCAAAGGTGCCTGACTTCACCAACTCCCACGGCCCCATGAGCGCTTGGTTGCGCAAGACAGCGTACGTACCTCTATCTATCGTTTTTTCATAGTATCGTTTTTCAGCCTCTGACTGAATTTTGAATTTTTGCAGACCTCGTACATGAGAGATGACGCCGACGAGCCGACGAGCAACAGACACTTGGAGGCATACATGTTGTGGTTGTTCGGCTATGTGATGTTCTGTGGGTCCCAGGGGGACGCGGTGTCGAGGTTCCTGATCCCCCACGCGCGGAGGATCACCGACACGACCGTGGAGGAGATGCCCCAGATCAACTGGGGCACTACAGTTTTGGCCGCGACGTACAGGGCCTGTGCGCTGGGTGCACCAAGACGGACACCCAGTCGATCCTCCTCGGATGCCCGCTTCTGCTGCACCTGTGGAGCTACGAGCGGCTTCCCGTCGGTCGACCGATCGCCGTACCGGGCGCTGGAGGAGGGGCACGGCCGAGCAGACAGGCCGACCAAGGGGTCGATGTGGTGCCACCACCAGGTTCGTACTTCCAGCTAACTTTGTTCGTTAGCTATCAGAAAGTAATGCAATTCGTCGAGCTAACTTATTCTCTTGTTTGTAGCTCTCTTGGACGGAGCAGACCAGGAGGTCGTACCTCGACTTCGTCGGCCAGATCGACAACCTCACAGACCGCGAGGTTATCTGGCAGCCGTTCACCGACGCCTTGGTCGCCGCGCGTGCACCGCAGGGTCTCTTGTCCCTGTGCTTTCGGGACCGTGACTTCTGGATGACGAACACGCTGCTCGTCCACGACATGTACGTCGAGGAGTACCACGTCGAGCGCGTGATGAGGCAGTTCGGCCTCTACCAGGCTTCGCCTATGCCCGTCGCACACACCGTTGACCCGTCCGCGCACCAGTAAGTTCATTGCAAACTTCATTAGTTTCTGTTGACGAGTGACGAAAGGTAGTTTGCTGGCCAATTGGCTGTTTCTTGTTGTAGGTGAACGAGGAAGGGGTCGAAGACTTCGACCCCTTTTTTGGTGAAGCTGCGGCAGTACATGGATGCGTGGGTGGACGCTGCCGCCTCGGAGCACGTCATCGTCGAGCCGCGTGTTGACGGTTGATTGTCGTATCAAAGTTCATATGGATTTGCAAGCGGACAAATCCCCCGTCGTAGTCAAGGGACCCTTCTTCCCTTAAGTGTGAGAACCCAAGGTATCGAATCCGTGGAACAATGTGTAACGCAAGGATTCAATCTAGTAAGGTAAAGAAACTCCTTTTGAAGAACCAAGTTGCATCTAATCTAAGAGATCATCAAGAAAACACATCTAATCTAATCTACTAAACTCAAGAGGTAGCAAGAGAAAGCAAAGACATAACCGATCTAGAGAGTCTAGATCATGCTTATGTTGTAGCTCCAAACAAGATAGATGAAGATAGAAAAGCGAATCTCATTAAAAGCATCTTTAAACTGTGGCCTCCGATCCGATTCCGAAGACGCCCGCCTTTTGGAGCCACCGTTCTGTCACAACGCACTCCTATTCGTGCGGGTTAGCCTAGGGCGAGTTCGAGAAGAACAAGTTGAAAACACTTGGTCGGTCCGGTATGCACCTCTAGCCACCGCGGCTACAAGAGCACCCTATGCAATCTATCTTAAGTATAGATTGGGAAAGAAGCAAAACCAAGGTAGAACAAAATCATCGAGAAGGCACTTGATCGTTAGAAATCGGATTCACTATAAAGACTTCACCATGAATGATTACATGAACAAGATCACCACCGGGATCCTACCTCGATCTTGATCCTTGCTCCGGAGCTCCGACGTGGTCTTCCATGCAAGGTTCCCACGTCGGCTAGGGAGGCCCTAGACAAATAGCACGACCCTCCTCTCCGAGATGGTGTCCCTCAAGCTTCTCTGCTCCTCGGCGGTGGATGACGAATGAATTGATGCGTGGCTCCTAGCCTCGGGGCTATAAATAGTCCGATTGGTGGCTAGGTCAAAGGGGGGTGTGATTGGGCCCCGAAGTGGGCTGGGCCGGCCGGCCTGGGCCCACTTCGGCCCAGCCCGCGGCCTCCTTCGCTTGGTGTTGCTTCCCGAGCCTTCTAGAGTCTTCCCCCTTCTGCATGTGGGCCCTTGACGTCAGTTTCTCCGTGGTTTAGATGAAGCTCCTTGTCCCGCAAGATTCAGCATTTTCTGTCCGGGTCCTCGGAGTTTTCCGTCTTCACGGGTTGGTCCTTGGGCTTCTTGGAGTCATGTTCACTTCATTGCTTGACTTGTACCGGGCTTCGAGGTCTTGTTACGAGGTGCTTGATGAACTTTACCCGGAAGTCTTGCTTTCAACACTAAATTCCTGCATAAACACTAAACTCCAAAACCGACATGCACAAACGAACTTGTTATACCAAGGGGGTTAGTACCAATGGATAAGACATAAAATTCATGTCAACACCGAAGGTAAACTCATGGCTAGGTTGACGGAAATTCACCGTCAACACCGCGCTTACACGACGACGACGCCTGGAGAGCGTGCCTGCAGTGGTACACGACGACGACCCGGACGCGCGTGACGAACGTCCTGCCGAACGCTCGCCTCGACCTCGTGCCAGCGTTGGCGTACCCCTACCGACGGGATCCGACCCACAACATCTTAGTGAGTTCTTTTGCATTAAATCAAATTAAGTCACATTCGCTAAAGTTTCGTTGTACTAATAATCCGTCCGATCTTGACAGTACGACACAGCTCGGGAGATGTACCCGCTAGCCCAGCACATGGGCATGATGATAGACCACATGACGTTGGACGGGATACGGACAGAGATGCAGAAGATAGTGGGCATGAGCCGGCGGTTGATGCATGCGGTGAACTTCCGCGACGACGAGGGGTACCTCCTTCCACGCCACCCCTCGTCCTCCAGCAGCTGTGCCTCCACCTCAGCTTCGTACCAGGCACCCTCATCCTCGACACGTGCACCGTTCGCGCCCACTGCGTCCGCTCTGTAACTGCCGCGGCCGAGTGCTTTCTACGCCACAGGTACATGTTTTTTCTTCCTAGTTTTCACGACATATTTTTTTGGTCCATGCCTGACTTATATTTTTATAGAGAGACCACCGATACCTACGGGACTGGGGTCTTCGTCGTGGACAGCTTCACGGGTTCAGCAGCCGGTGTTTGAGCCACCTACTTCAGAGGACTACAACACTGGTGAGACACCACCACTGGAGTTTCAATTGGACGACTTGTTCCACAACACTACCGACGAGATCGGTGGTACACAGCTGACAGGAGCCCCGCTCGTCGGGACCCAGCTGACGCAGGAGCAGTAGCACGCGATGATGGCGGACTTCCACGACACGGCACAGCGTGCAGGCGAGGCGTTGGCGGCGGCAGCGTCGGTGGGGGCGGAGGCGCGGTCGACCGGAGGGGGCCCGTCCCGTGTGGATCTGCTACTCCACAGGCAGCGACCGGAGGGGGGGCCGTCCCGTCGGGCTCAGGTGCTCCCTTAGTGACACCGCCCCCGAGCCGGCGGCCAGAGGACGCGATCGCCATCCACGAGACCCCCTCACGTACCCCACCCACCACACGAGGGCTGCATAGAGGGCGGCGGCGGCGGCGAAGAGGAAGGAGCACCAGGGCCCGCCACGACTGACGAAGCGCGGTCGTATTTAGATTTGTTTTTGGATACTTGTCGTGTAAACTACTTTTGTTTGTTCTAATTAAATTATGTATTTTCGTATTTATAGTATTAGGGATAACCAACTAAAAAACAAAAAACAAAAAAACAAAAACACCAACCGCCGTTTGAAGCGGCGGTAGGCTGCACCCAGCCGCCGTTTCAAGTGGCGGCAGCTGGCAGGCAGCTAGCCTCCACCCAACCCGAGCCTGCCGCTACTGTTGCAAAGCTACCGCCCTTTGTTGCGGCGGCGGGTACTTACCGCCAAGTGCCACGGCGGTATGTCCCTAGCGCCGCTTCAAACGGCGGCAGGAACCCAACCACCGTTTGAAACGGCGGTTCGAAGCTATTTCTGCCAATGTTGAATCCGACTATTTATTTTCGTAAAATCGAAGAAAATAAATATAAAAAAATTCAAAGAAATTGTTCCCCTAGAGGCCCGAAGCAACGAAACCCTAGGCCTCGCTATCTTCCCCTACCTTGCGGTGTCTTCCTCCGGATCAGATCTCCAGCCGGTGGGTGCCATGGTGCTGCGCTACGTGGCCAGTAGGGTCGGCGTCCCCTCTCTTCGGAGGGCGTCGGGGGCCATGCATCGGCGTCGGCGGGTTCCGGACCTCTCGCCTCCCGCTCCTCTCAGGTGCGCTCCCCCGCCTACCGTTTCTGGTTCGAGCGATCGGCCGGCCGGTCGTCTAATTCATTGTCTTCGAAACATCGATCTTCGGGGTTCGTTATACTAGATCGAATTGCCGACCCACGGATTTACTTTTCCCCGGATGAGTGATTCCGAAATCCGCACTGTTCATTTTGCTCCTAGTTGCTGCTAAATACTAAAAATTCACAGCAGGGCAGGTAGAGCTCGATTGATTCACGATTTAAAATTGACCGAAGAGCAGGTAGCTCGATTCGTGGTTCAAAATTGACCGCAGAGATGATTTTCCTAGTCCTGCTGAACCCACCAGACCAAAACATTGTGGACCAACCAATTGGGCTACCCAGCCATGTGGTGGTTTGATTCAAATGCATGTTGCATTGTTGTACCTGTGTTATTTCTTGCTTCTGCATTGCCTTCTCAGCTGCAATTTCTTTGATAGTAGGCTGGATATAGTAATGGGGATGCTTCTTGGAAGATGAACAAGCGGCTTCAACAGTCGTTGGCAGTAAAGAATGGTGCAGAAAAGGAGATAGATGAAGTTGCTGAAATAAGGCCATAAGGTAAGTGCACTGTGTGAGATGTCCTTATTTGGTTCTATTCGATCGAAGTTATATTAACATTCAGGCATTTCTTCATTCTCTCTTTGATAGAGAGGCCATCGAGCATGCAAGAAGAATGGAGAAGTTCAAGTGGCGTTGTTTCATGGGTTCTGGTGCTGCTGGCGTTGTCCTTGGGCTATATGCATTTTCATACGTTACTCGTCGGGCAGCGGTAGCTGCGGGGAGATGAGTTTTACCAAATAGCCTGGTGTTTACTTTGCTGGTCCTGCCATCACTTTGATAATGGGAGTGCACTTGGTTATGGTGTTTAAGTCATAAGTACCGTGTCAAGGTAATAGATAGGTTGCCGTTGTTGTCTGCATGTATGTACCTTATTTATGCAAGCTGTGGAGCTAGTTATTTATGCAAGCCATGGAACTGGTTAGAGCCTCCAAGAGTTTGCCAGATTTTACTTGGCAAATCTTGTGTTTGTCAACTTCTAAAAAGATATGCCAAGTAAAAAAAGAGTTCATCTCCAACAATTTGGCATAATTCACTTGCCAAACTCAGATCTAACTTACATCAGGAATCCTGAGAGAAATAAAATTATGTTTATGCCCTTCCACCTCTTTAAAACTTACATCAGGAATCCTTCTCTATTCTTTATTTCTTTTTTCACCCTCCCACCTACAGGGAAACGACGATGGCAACCACGATCCGCACGCGCATATATGCGCGCGGGGAGGTGAGTTTTGCCAAGTTTCTATTTTTGCCAAATTGGTTTGCCAAACTGTTGGAGGTCAATTTTTTTTGTTTTACCAAAATTAGATGGATGCCAAATTGATTTGACAAACTGTTGGAGTTGCTCTTACTGTCGCACTAAAGACAAATCAATTTGTCCATTGTTTTATGAAGATAACAATTGACTTGGATTAAAGCTTTGCTTGTCATGTAAATCTTACTACGTGTTTCAGTTTGGACCACAAGTCTGATGAAATTTACATTTGATGAAAATGTCAGCCGTTCCTCATTATAGACGCTGGAATTGGGAGAAGCTGTGTTATAAACGCTGGAATTGGGAGAAGTTGTGTTATAAACGCTGGGAGTTGGTGCTCAGGATTCCTGTTTCTCTAGTCATCATTTGTGGGCAAAGAAGGTCCACCAAGGCAAAGCTATGATACACAACAAGCATACAATTGCACACAATTTAGAGCAGATTCTAGGCTATCTCAATAGGGTTCGTAGAGAACCAGCAGATTCTGGGCATCTCAAGAGGGTTGGTAGGGAACCAGGATCACTCACATTCTCTGACAAATGTTTCTCATATCCGAATACAGAACCCTTTGTCTCACATATCATCTTAGTTTGGTTTTGATCATCAAACTACAAAACTAGAAATCTTTAGCAACCAAACTCTCAAAAGCTAAAATGTTTTGAGAGTTGGGTGGCAAAAGATTTATGGTTTTGTGGTTCGCGTGTGGATCCCACGTGCCAAAGAAAGTCGGTGACCATGTCTCCACCTTCTCCTCCTGCCGTTGCGGACGGTGTCCTCTCCCGCCCTTCCGAAGGACTCCTCGGTGTGAACTTCTCAGCCTGTATGTACACACCGGCATGCGCAGACCGTCGTGGCCAAGACAGTCTATGTCCTTTGGCAGAAGGATCCCCAAGACAGTCTATGGCCTTTGGCAGAAGGATCCCGTCTAGTTCATCGAAGGAGATGTTTGCACACATGCCATCGTGTCGCTGTTCCTCCTGTTCATGAACCATCTCTATCACAGAACCCCCAACCGTGGGCAGCAAGCCTTCTGAAGAGGCGTGCGGCGAGAAGAGGAGCCTAATTTTCACATATGGGAAGCTTTTGTTTCTGCTGTTCTGAACTGGCACCGGGACGTGGCCCTGCAAAAGTGCAAATACACTTTGATGACAGGTTCCAAGTATACATCATGCGGCTGCAAAGATGTCGATGAGGACGAGGATGATGAGTTTATTGTGTAGCTGCCGGCGTAGGGCTGCATGTACTGATCATGACCAGCATCATGCTGCTGCTGGCGGCAACAGTGCGTGTTCGGGCGAAACCAGTTAGAGAAGATGGTGTAGAAGTTTTTCCCAGTGTCGTTGTTTCTGGCTAGAATCAACGTACGGCACCCAGCAGAAGTCTTGCATTTGCAGCTGAGTGAGCTTTGCAATGACAGTCTTGGTTGTCGACTTGAAGTGTGGTGCAAACAGTTGTTTTTTTTGTTTTTCTAAGACGTGCAAAGCACGTTTTTCATTAAGACAAGAGAGAACATAGTCTTTAGCATGTGCGTTTATAGGAGCATGCCAAGGAGGCGAGTTATAGGAAGGAAGCCAGCACGCGCCCAGGTCTAGGCCTCCTCCAAGATTGTCGGTGCAAGAGCTACTGGCATGAGAGCCTCCCTATCGTGGACCCGCCTGTTGTGCTCCTTGCAAAGCGACCACGCAACCAGCCAGACAAAGGCATCAAAGCCTTTTCTCCGAGCTTTAGCGATCGACTTCCGGGTCGAGCACCACCAAGTGGCAAGACTCACCGAGCGGTCCAAGGCGAGAGCAGGGAGGAGGATATGCCTGAGGGTCCGGAACCATGTCTCTCGATTGTAGACACAGTCAACAAGTAGGTGGTCCAGGGTTTTGGAATCTTTTGAGAAACGTTTGATCTGCAGTGCATGACCTGCTCCCCATCCATCAAATTGATTCTCGCGAACTAACTTCTCCTTCAATTTGTTTTTCCCTATATTTTGATTCAAAGTTGAAATTGGATCATTCACACACAACTAAAATGTAAATAATCTTGCTCCACGGGAAAATTTGGTAGATAAAATTACTTGACCCGGGATATATGAACCATGCATTTTTTGGAGTGTCATCAGGATATAGGAACCATCTTTTTATTTGAAAATCTTTTGGTATGGTTTTTCACTACAACTAGGTGCTGCGGGAATTTTTAAACAAAGTTGTAAGATGAAAATTTGAAAGTATAAACTAATGTGATTGCTATGCAACATTCTTTTACAACGACACTATATATTAAAATATGTTCATTTTGTTGAGAGAAAACGGTTGTTAAATAATTGATATTTCACGTATCTCTATTGTTGGAATTTTGAAGCATGGTTACTCGCAAAGATGTATGGATGCTATAGTCACAGTCGGTGGAAGACATAAATTGGTGATCTAGTGCATGATGATGTGACATATGAGGTGGATGAATTGCATGTTGAGAGAAATATAGTTAATGCATTTTAGTGGGTTCCATCTTTATAATTGTATATGATATGATCTGTCATTAATCCAACTGTACATTTTAGGGAAGTCCTATGGTTTTTCAAGAGTCCCAAATAAACCTTTGATTCCATGGCATATGTATTTTTCAGTCTATTGTGTCTTCACGACCTTGGTTCCGTGAGGTTTGATGCAATGGATAAAAATCACAAGTTACAAACAACAAAAATCAACAGGAACATATTCATTGGATGGAACATTGAAGAGCATGTTAGGAGAGTAGTACTAGAAGAGACACACGAGGCACACATCACAAAAAGTAGCACGCAAGCACACACGACAATTCGCAAAAGGGAGATTTGGCTAGCGCGCGAGTATATGTAAGGACGTGTTTGACGCAACTTCACACAACTTCAGATCTGAAAAACCAGTTCCGCTTCAAATTTTTTCAGCCAAACACGTCCAACTTTAGCAACTTCACCACAGATAAGCTCAAAAAAAGGTGGAGCAGACCCCAACTTCATGGTTTTCGTGGAGTACCTCAGGGATGCTACACCAACTCTAAATTTCTTGGAGTTGGGAGAAATTACCCACCACTACCACCGGTAAATGGAAACCACTTTGATTCTTTCTTTTCTTTCTCGGTCGCACCTTTTCCCCGTCGCCCCGCGTCCGCCCATGCGGCAGCCGGCGGCGAGTCCCGTCCCCGCTGTGGTCGTACCCGGCGGCTGGGTAATGACGGAGTTCTACTTGCACAGGTTCGACGGGGGTGGCGCCGAGAGAGGTCTTGTTCTGGGCAAAGTATACAGGAGCAAGCGCTGCCACATGTCACTTAGGGTGGCGCAGCGAAGAAGTTGGGTGGCGACGAGCTCGGCGGCGCGATCCCCGTTGATGCGACGCACACCGACGATAACCGCAAGATTGAGGTCGCAGCGCCTGTGCTTAACCGGGCGCGCAAGGTGGCGCCGACGCGGAAGAGGACGGTGGCGGTGGAAGACCAGGCGGCGCCCATCCTGTTGTTGGAGAGCGAGGCCGCGCTCGGCTGGCCGACGCCGGCGGAAGACCAGGTGGCCCCCATCCTGTTGTCGGAGAGCGAGGCCGCACCCGCCCGACTGGCGTTAAGGACGCGCCCGCCCTGCGCCGGCGAGGCCACGCCCGGCCAGCCGCCGGCAAGGACGCGCCCGGTTGGCGCTGGTGAGGACGCGACGCTCTGCCTCTCCGCGATGGGTAGAAGGAAGAAGACCATTATTTTTTTCTTTTCTATTCTCCTGACATGCGGGCTCTAGATGTCATAGGGATGATGAATAATCTGGAGCTGTACGAAACACTTTTCGAAATCTCGATCCACTAGTGGAGCTACACGGATCTACATCTCAGAGAGCTATTTTTCAGAGCTGGAGCTCTACCAAGCACGCCATAAGAGGCGATTGGGCTTGTAGTCCAATGGTAGGACGGTCCAGTGGAACGCTACCCACCAGGGTTCAAATCCTGGTGCTCGCACCTTTTCCTGGATTTTTCAGGATTTACCGGTATTATGCGTTAAGTGATAAGCGACGTCCTCGTCGACAACGAGACGCCAATGGTGACTTCGGGAATCTCCAGATATGCCGGTGCTCAGTCCTTCGGAGGTGCTCATAGGGGTAGGGTTTGCATACCTATATTCATAGGGGTGAGTGTGCGTGCGTGTTGTGAGCGTCTGCGTTGTACTGTGTGATTTTAAAAAACACGCCATAAGAGCAAAGCATTCCTGATCCACATTGTAGATTTTTTTATTTACCCTATAAATGTATTGTCTTTTCTATACTATTATTCTCGTGAGAGGTGACCAAAAGATTTTTGCTGTATTTATATTTGTTATAACAGCATGAAAGATGGAGGACAAATAATATCTTTATATACTCGTCGCTTCCAAATATTCCTCTTATACTTATAGGCAATGTACATTTCTCCATTTCAGGAGATGATGATATCTGCATTATAAATGGCCGACACGAATATTACCCGTTAATAAATCTTATAACCCCATTAAGAAATATACATTTTTTTAAATTCATAGTACAACGCAGACGCTTACAACACGTACGCACACTCACCCCTATTAATACAGAAATATACATGCACTCTTTAAACTTACCCCGAGAAGAACTGTTGAAAAAAAAACCCCTTCGAGAAGAACTGGGCCTTCTTGAGTTGTTAATTTGTTATTTGAGCCCACGAAGCTGGACAGCCCACCGCTGGTCCACAAAGGAATTCCCCACTTCCTCTAGCTGAGGCTGGAAGCTACGAACCCTAGGCCTCGCGATCTTTCCCCTACCTTGCTTGCGGCGTCCTCTCCTCCTCCGGATCAGATCTCCAGCCGGTGGGAGCCATGGCGCTGCGCTACGTCGCCAGGAGGGTCGGCGTCCCCTCTCTTCGCGGGGTGTCGGGGCCCCATCCGTCGCCGTCGGCGGGTTCTGGACCTCTCGCCTCCCGCTCCTCTCAGGTGCGCTCCCTTGCCTACCGTTTCTGGTTCGAGCGATCGGCCGGCCGGTCGTCTAATTCTTTGTCTTCGAAACATCGAAACATCGATCTTCGGGGTTCGTTATACTAGATCGAATTGCCGACCCGCGGATTTACTTTTCCCCGCGTGAGTGATTCCGAAATCCGCACTGTTCATTTTGCTCCTAGTTGCTGCTAAATACTAAAAATTCACAGCAGGGCAGGTAGAGCTCGATTGATTCACGATTTAAAATTGACCGAAGAGCAGGTAGCTCGATTCGTGGTTCAAAATTGACCGCAGAGATGATTTTCCTAGTCCTGCTGGACACACCAGGCCAAAACATTGTTTTGCAGTTCTGCTCAGTCTCATTTGGGTTGTCATATAAACTGTGGTGCCATATTTACTTTACCCGCATGAGCAGTGCCATGATTTCTCTTACGCGTGAATGACACTGTGACAGTGTTCATTTTCCTCCCAATTGCTGCAAAATACCAAATTGACCACAGAACAATTTATCTCCATTCACGATCGTTCTGCATAACCCGCCAGATAATATTGCAGTTTTGTAGTACAAACTGCCTCACGGAATTCAGACCTTGTTGTGTCGAAATTCAGGTAGGCAGTGCTTGTAGGGAGCCCATCTCTTTCCCCACACAGCAGCCCATAAGCATTAGAGGCTAGAACATCTAAGGTGAGAACACATGGTGCTTACAGAAAGAGTGCCAAAACTGTTTTTTTTTTCTTCAATTGAGAGAAAAGAAAACACATGTAGCAATCATGCAGCTACATTTAGGAACTAATTTTGATTATTGCAGGATGAGGCTGAGCAATTGGAGCTAAAATGACTAATCTGGTTCAGCCCACATAAAAAGTGTAACAACCATCGCAATAAGTTACTCAGTAGTCAGCAACCCATTCACTTGATGACTTTTTGTTTGCACGCACACTCTTCTTGCTCCATGAGTAAACACCAAATAACTTGCAAGTACTTGTCTCCAGATGGTAGCTATAAAGCTTATTGTTGACTGCACTTTCCTGGCCAATGGTTGGCTGTATGCATGCATGGGCTTCTTGATTCACCAAACCAATGGATGCTTGTCCATCAAATTGCTCTAGAAGCAAAGACAACCAATCTGGTAGCCATTTGCTGCTGCCTATGGAGTCTTCAGTGCACAAAACTGATACATGGCCTGACTTTGCAAGCAGTTTTTATGCTATTGTGCTTTTGTTGCAATTAGTACCCAGACCCTGGTTAGTAGAGCACTGGGCCACTACTGTAGTCTGACACGTGCTGATGTAGGAGATTTCTGTCATTTCCTGGTGTTATGTTTGTTTCATCTTAATCAAACAATGGTAACTTAGAATGTTGTTACATCAAAGTATAGATTGTTATCTCATGAACATCTGCAGTGTCTGAAACCTGTCTTTGGCTGGGTGAGTGGTGCAAGAAGCTACCCAGCCATGTGGTGGTTTGATTCGTAATGCATGTTGCATTGTTGTATACCTGTGTTATTTCTTACTTATGCATTGCTTTCTCAGCTGCGATTTCTTTGATTGTAGGCTGGATATAGTAATGGGGATGCTTCTTGGAAGATGAACAAGCGGCTTCAACAGTCGTTGGCAGAAAAGAATGGTGCAGAAAAGGAGATAGATGAAGTTGCTGAAATTAAAGCTTCATTTAAGGCCGTAAGGTAAGTGCATTGTGAGATGTCCTTATTTGGTTCTATTCGATCGAAGTTATATTAACATGCAGGCATTTCTTCATTCTCTTTTTGATAGAGAGGCCATCGAGCATGCAAGAAGAATGGAGAAGCTCAAGTGGCGTTGTTTCATGGGTTCTGGTGCTGCTGGTGTTGTCCTTGGGCTATATGCATTTTCATACGTCACTCGTCGGGCAGGGGTAGCTGCGGGGAGATGAGTTTGGTCCTGCCATCACTTTGATAATGGGAGTGCACTTGGTTATGGTGCTTAAGACATAGTAATAGGTTGCCATTGTTGTATGCATGTACCTTATTTATGCAAGCCGTGGAGCTGGTTATTTATGCAAGCCGTGTAACTGGTTACTGTCGCACTATGCTCGTCTAAAGCGCACTATGCTCGTCTAAAGCCAAATCAGTTTGTCGCTTATGTAATAATAACAATTCACTGGATTAAAGCTTTGCTTGTCATGTAAATTGTAATACATGTTTCAGTTTGGACCACAAGTCTGCATGAAATTTACATTTGATGATGCTGTCAGCCGTTCCTCATTGTAGACGCTGGAATTGGGAGAAGCTATGTTATAAACGCTGGGAGTTGGTGCTCATGATTCATGTTTCTCTAGTCATCATTTGTGGGCAAAGATCCACCAAGGCAAAGCTATGATACACAGCAAGCTGACGGCCTTGATACATATTATTTGGATTTGTTTATGCAGAAGCATACAATTGCACACAATTTAGAGCAGATTCTGGGCTATCTCAATAGGGTTCGTAGAGAACCAGTAGATTCTCTATGATACACAGCAAGTTGACGGCCTTGATACATATTATTTGGATTTGTTTATGCAGAAGCATAAAATTGCACACAATTTAGAGCAGATTCTGGGCTATCTCAATAGGGTTCGTAGAGAACCAGCAGATTCTGGGCAACTCAAGAGGGTTGGTAGGGAACAGGATCACTCACATTCTCTGGCAAATGTTTCTCGTATCCAAATACAGAACCTTTTGTCTCACCCACCAAGTTGTGCTCGTGATGACAATTGCTTTGCTCAAAATACTATGATAATATAAAAGGAAGAAGTCCTTTTTTAGCCATCATATATCATCTTAGTTTGGTTTTGATCATCGAACTACAAAATTAGAAATCTTTAGCAACCCAACTCTCAGAAGCTAAAAATGTTTTGAGAATTGGGTGGCAAAAGATTTATGATTTTGTGGTTTGATGGTCAAAACCAAACTAAGGCGATAATTGGATGGACAAAAAGAACTTCCTAATATAAACGGTCTGAATAAGAAAATAGTATAGCAACCAGATCTGACATTAAGCAATTAAAGGGAACAATCATAACATCAATCTCCCTATTTTGACAATTACCTTGACCATTGTACAACCTGAATTTCATCATGTTGAAGCTCACAGATCATTCTGGGGAATGAGAAAGGGAAAGAACAAGTAGTTATCATTGAAGCCTCAACTGACATGTACACACCGTACCTGATCCACCTCAAGTGGAAATTCAATTCAGAGAATATTTGTGAGCCCTCTACAAGATACCAGGCTAGCAGCTCAGCTGCTGCCAATCTTGAAAGCAAAGCTGAGAGGTACCGACCATCCAGTTGTTTGTTCTCAGAAACATGCATAACTAGTGCATGCCAGCCAAAATATGTCTTGTATATTCATACTCCTTTTACCTAAACTCGTACAAAAACTAAACCACAAATTTCACCCTTTTCTAGTGAATGTCACATTCAAGCATGAAATGATTATTCAGTAAATAACACAGAAATATAAACCAGTCAGATCTCAAGATCAGCACAAAAACATTCAAGAAAAATATGAAAACAACATGCAACCAGCAGCGAAATTAATTGTTGGGATTAAATATTCTACTGAAGGTTAGAGCCCATAAATTACGACATACAGGCAACACCACACACGAAATCCCAAATCCCAAAATGAAGTACATCTCAACATTCATATTACAATGATAATAACATAGATGTGGTATGACTGTAGTAATGGTTCAGGAGCACTCAATCAAACATCATAAAGGCTACACTCATTCCAACAGATCCGCTAATGTCCCACTTCTTGTGACGGTCTGTATCATAAGACATATAGTCAGTACTAATGTAAACCAAGTGACACATGAAACAAAGCTAAAATTGAAAATTATACCTTGCTGATTTTACTTTTCATTAGTCCTGTTGTGCATTCTTTAATGGCAAACTCAGTTGGATGATAGTAAACAGTACAGGTACCCTGAGAACTGGTTGTTTTTTCCATAGTCAAGTAGCTGCACAGTCAACATAACTATTAATCAGTAACTCAAGTGACTGAGAATATGAGAGAAAGGGGGAAAGGCTGATAAGAAAAGAACCCACCCTTTCTTTACCAAGAAGTGGAGCATGGCTACATTTGTCATCTTCTGATCAAAGCCAATAAACTTTAGCTTCTGCATCAACTCCTCTATAACAGAAAATTAAGCTATGAGAACATCAAACTGAAAGAAAAGAGAAACAGATCATTTGAACCAAGGAATTACCTTCCTCACAAGTATCCTTAGCAGATGATAGTAACATCAGAACGGAAAATGCGAAAGACGTAACCATATCAGAGAATTGTGCAGCCGAAAAGATCTTGTCTTCATCTTGGTTACCCTTCTTCCACCATTGCCACCATCGGTAAGCTGGATCAACAGCCCTCCGAACAGCGTCGTAACCCATTTCAGCATACGGTTCAACATCTTTCTTGATTTCAGGATCCCTAAGAATTGTGTGCACAAGACTAATTGCATACTCAGAGAACCCAACTTTGCACTCCTCGTACTCAAGCGTACTGCTGAAAAACCATCCCCCAACAGCTGCCACCACAAATATTCCAAAAGCAACTATGATTCCAAATACGGGACTCCACAAAAGTACCCGTTTCAAAGACATAGTTTTCTGAATTTTCCTGCACACCATTACGACAAAACTTAAAACTTAACACATAGCAGGAGCAAGATTATAGCAATGTGTTCCACAAGGCATATGAGTTAAGCTCAATCCCTAGTACCATCTAAAGCACTCAAGATGTCTACCGTTGCAACTATCACGCTGTAAAATTTTAGGACACATCTAGAGCTGATATGTTTTAGAAGTATTCCATTTGAAAGTGATTGTAACCTTGCAAGCAAGACAGAATTTAACGTCACATGAATCACCAAAAATTATGTTTTGGAACTTTAAAGTGATTAGAGCAGAGGATTTCCAAAAGCAACTATGATTCCAAATACGGGACTCCACAAAAGTACCCGTTTCAAAGACATAGTTTTCTGAATTTTCCTGCACACCATTACGACAAAACTTAAAACTTAACACATAGTAGGAGCAAGATTATAGCAATGTGTTCCACAAGGCATATGAGTTAAGCTCAATCCCTAGTACCATCTAAAGCACTCAAGATGTCTACCGTTGCAACTATCACGCTGTAAAATTTTAGGACACATCTAGAGCTGATATGTTTTAGAAGTATTCCATTTGAAAGTGATTGTAACCTTGCAAGCAAGACAGAATTTAACGTCACATGAATCACCAAAAATTATGTTTTGGAACTTTAAAGTGATTAGAGCAGAGGATTTCCAAAAGCAACTATGATTCCAAATACGGGACTCCACAAAAGTACCCGTTTCAAAGACATAGTTTTCTGAATTTTCCTGCACACCATTACGACAAAACTTAAAACTTAACACATAGCAGGAGCAAGATTATAGCAATGTGTTCCACAAGGCATATGAGTTAAGCTCAATCCCTAGTACCATCTAAAGCACTCAAGATGTCTACCGTTGCAACTATCACGCTGTAAAATTTTAGGACACATCTAGAGCTGATATGTTTTAGAAGTATTCCATTTGAAAGTGATTGTAACCTTGCAAGCAAGACAGAATTTAACGTCACATGAATCACCAAAAATTATGTTTTGGAACTTTAAAGTGATTAGAGCAGAGGATTTCCAAAAGCAACTATGATTCCAAATACGGGACTCCACAAAAGTACCCGTTTCAAAGACATAGTTTTCTGAATTTTCCTGCACACCATTACGACAAAACTTAAAACTTAACACATAGCAGGAGCAAGATTATAGCAATGTGTTCCACAAGGCATATGAGTTAAGCTCAATCCCTAGTACCATCTAAAGCACTCAAGATGTCTACCGTTGCAACTATCACGCTGTAAAATTTTAGGACACATCTAGAGCTGATATGTTTTAGAAGTATTCCATTTGAAAGTGATTGTAACCTTGCAAGCAAGACAGAATTTAACGTCACATGAATCACCAAAAATTATGTTTTGGAACTTTAAAGTGATTAGAGCAGAGGATTTCCAAAAGCAACTATGATTCCAAATACGGGACTCCACAAAAGTACCCGTTTCAAAGACATAGTTTTCTGAATTTTCCTGCACACCATTACGACAAAACTTAAAACTTAACACATAGCAGGAGCAAGATTATAGCAATGTGTTCCACAAGGCATATGAGTTAAGCTCAATCCCTAGTACCATCTAAAGCACTCAAGATGTCTACCGTTGCAACTATCACGCTGTAAAATTTTAGGACACATCTAGAGCTGATATGTTTTAGAAGTATTCCATTTGAAAGTGATTGTAACCTTGCAAGCAAGACAGAATTTAACGTCACATGAATCACCAAAAATTATGTTTTGGAACTTTAAAGTGATTAGAGCAGAGGATTTCCAAAAGCAACTATGATTCCAAATACGGGACTCCACAAAAGTACCCGTTTCAAAGACATAGTTTTCTGAATTTTCCTGCACACCATTACGACAAAACTTAAAACTTAACACATAGCAGGAGCAAGATTATAGCAATGTGTTCCACAAGGCATATGAGTTAAGCTCAATCCCTAGTACCATCTAAAGCACTCAAGATGTCTACCGTTGCAACTATCACGCTGTAAAATTTTAGGACACATCTAGAGCTGATATGTTTTAGAAGTATTCCATTTGAAAGTGATTGTAACCTTGCAAGCAAGACAGAATTTAACGTCACATGAATCACCAAAAATTATGTTTTGGAACTTTAAAGTGATTAGAGCAGAGGATCTCACAGATAACAGAACTACTACTGTACATGATTAGAAAGAAATAAGCTTTAAACTTACTCCAGGATTTGAGATTGCTCGATACTGCTAATCCTCATCATCACCATCATTTTCTCCAAAAGCTTATGTGATTGCTCAATCATCGCCTGACAAACAACAACCTTGTTTTCAATTGTCCAAAGTCTTGAGAAGCGATTGGACTCGTCCTTCCTTGGCGGTGTCGGCATGGTGGATACAGCTCGGATCATGCAGATAGAGGGGTTTGAAAGTGGCGCCAGCGGCAGCACACCAGCGCACCCTGAGTTGGAGGTGAGGCTGGCTGCCGCAGGCCACGGACCTCTGCGCCCGGTGCCGATGCGCGTGACAGCGCAGGTGACCTGCAGGCTACCGACGGCTCCACGGCCGGTGCCCAGGAAGCGGGGGCCGCCAGTTTTGCTGACGACAGCACCACAGCCGGCGCTCAGGAAGCAGGAGTTGGCGGTCTTGCTGACCACGGCGCCTCCACCTGTGCCTGACGCGCGGGGCTTGTTGCAGGCGACGGCGCCACCGCATGTGCGGAGGAAGTAGAGCTCGGCGTTCTTGATGAAGGCGACGTCACTGGTGCCCATGTGGTCGGCGATCTCGTGGAAGACGGCGCCACCACCGGTGCCCGGCGAGTGTGGGTTCTTACAGGCGACAGCGCCACCGCCGATGGCAAGGAAGCAGAGGTCGGCGTTCTTACTGATGAGGGCGGCGCCACTGGTGGGCAGGGGATCGGCAATCTTGTGGACGACGGCGTCGCCACTGGAGGTCAGGGGGTCGGTGATCTTGCCGGAAAAGGAGCTATCGCCGTCGCCGGTGGCGTGGAGGGAGGACAACGAACTCCCTCCGCGCCTCATCAGTGCATCCCATCTTGATCCGCCGGAGGGGAAGGAGGATGGATCCCCTCGGTAGCTGGCCGGTGGTTCACCACTGCTCGCGGCGTAGAGGGCGAGGCCGGTGGCCACTGGCCCGCCGCCGCCGCCGCCACAGCTTGTGACGCAGGTGGAGATGGAGGCCGCCCTCCTGCCTGCGACTCGCAGGGCGGCCATGACGGTGGCCGGGGTGAGGCGGCGGGCTTGCTTGTGGGCGGTGGCGGGCGGCGCGCGGCGCGCGGGTAGGTAGGGTTTGGGGTTTTGCGCGGCGGCGGCGGCGGCTGTGGAGTGGGGGGGATTGGGGAAGGAATGGTTGGTTGGTCCAGGCTGCCTTCTTGGTGACGGGCCGACCTCTCCCGTCCAGTGGGCTGACATGTGGCAAGTGAGTGAATGGTGACATGGCGTCACTTTCAATTTTAAAAGTGCAAACAATACCTTTCATTTATTATGGCAAACCGATTTCAAAGAACAAATTCAAATTATTAAGTTGCACACATTTTTTTAAAGAATCATGCATACACATGCACAGTGTATCTACGTCTCAGAATAGAAATCAAGCTTACCGCCATCCATCAATTATACTGCAGAAGATATATTAACCGTACCTAATTTGCATTAATTCCACCATTGTGATACAAAATCTTAGCTAAAATATAACTACTTCAAATGGCGCTAACAGCACAATCGGGGTGGGTGGGTGCACCATTATTTGATAGAGTAGTGGAAGTGCACACACAACACGTATGTAACATAAAAAAATATTGCATACAAAATTAGAGTATCTCTAAGAGTTTGCCAAATTTTACTTGACAAATCTTGTATTTTGTCAACTTCTAAAGAGATATGACAAGTAAAAACACAGTTCAAGTCCGACAATTTTGCATAACTCACTTGCCAAACCCAGATCTAACTTATACGAGGAATCCTGAGAGAAACAAAATTATGTTTATCCCTTCCACCTCTTGAAAACTTACATGAGGAATCCTTCTTATTCTTTATTTTCTTTTTTCACCCTCCCACCTACAGGGAAACAACCACGATCGGTGCGCGCATATATGCACGCAGGGAGGTGAGTTTTGCCAAATTTCTATTTTTGCCAAGTTGGTTTGCTAAACTGTTGGAGGCCAATTTTTCTTGTTTTGCCAAAATTAGATGGATGCCACCTCATGCAGCTGCAAAAGAAAGATGAGTTAATTCATGAACAACAATTCTATAAGCATCCTATAATGCCACTTTTTCAGCAAAATTATGATGAGACCATCTTCGTAACAACACTTCTCCCATGTTGGATATGTTACTTAAGAGGAACCTTTATAGGATAATTCATACATATATTAGCCTTACACTATGCAGTACATAAATCTGTACTTGTTTGTTCCTCTAGGCAAAAAAAAAAGTTCTTCACCCTTGTTTTATTTTAACAATTAATCATTTCAATGTGGAGATAAACCATGCCAAATTAAAGATCATTTATGCATTATTATCTATGGTCACCATTCGCTGAATAAACATGATTATTTACTGAAATACGGCAAATCACTACTAGAGAATCAGACATTTGTCCTAGTCTGATTTTTCATTTGTACCGGGTATTTTTGCCCCGGTACAAATGAGGGCATTTGTGCCGAGTGGGGAGAATATGCCCCCGATGCACCCCGTGAGGCCACATTTGTACCGGGTGGAGACTAGCCCCAGTATAAATGTGTCATCCCCACATTTGTACCGGGTGGGGATACGCCCCGGTACAAATGTGGCCACATTTATATATACCAGACTAGGAAATACACCGGTAAAAATACTCTCACCCCCTAACGTCCTCGCGACCCTCCTCCTAAAAAAATCTACCTCCCTTCTACAGGCTCCGTCCTTTTATTTTCTCCTCCTCTCTTCCTCTCCTTCTTCATTATCCTTTTCTCTGCCTCTCTCATCCTCTCGTTCTTATTCCCTTGCCTCTCATCTCGTCTCGTTCTTATTCCCTTGCCTCTCATCTCCTCTCATTCTCATTCTCATTCTTTCCTTCATCTCTCTCACTCATCTCTCCTCTCCTCTCTCATCTGCAGGAGCATCGACGAGCGGGCGGCTCCCCAGCTTCCCCGGCGCGGGCGACCTAGAGGGGCGGCGCACCGAGGCGTGGCGGGTCGGGATGCGCCAGAGGCCGGCGGCGCGACCTTGGCCTGGAGGCGCCTGCGGCTACGGCCAGGAGGTGCGGCAGGCGCGCGCGGCCTTGGCCTGGAGGCGGCGGCGGTCTCGTCCTGGAGGCGCGGTGGGCTTGCGCGGCCGCGGCCTGGAGGCTCGCGGGGTGGCGCATGGGGCCCTGGCCGGCGCGGCCTGGAGGTGCCGGCGACCTCAGCCTGGAGGTGTGGTGAGGATTTTTTTTTAATTTTTGAGACGCATTCTTGTGTGTGATCTTCTTGTTTGTTCTTTTGGAAGATTCTATGATTTGTGAGATGCATGAGATTGTAAGATATGTGATGTATTGTAAGATGCATGGACATTGTGATGGGAGATTTATTGTGAATCTTGTGATTCAAGACTTGTAAATTTTGTGGATTTGAATCTGGATTGATGAGATGATGAGTTGAGATGAGATGCATTCTTGTGAAATTGATTGAGAAACACTGACAAAAGAAAAGGAAAAAAGAGAGAAAAAAAGAGATGGACGGCAGACGGACGCAGGATAACAGCTGACGGTGGGGAGGATTGCGTACCAGGTGGGATACCCAGTACAAATGTGATCCCACATTTGAACCGGATGGTTTGTACCGGGTGGATACCTGGTACAAATGAGGGTTCCCACCCGGTATAAATGACTGTTTTTCTAGTAATGAATAATTGAGCAAAACCACACTAGAGCGTTGTAAAAGCAACTACCTTGTCCATCGCTCATTCTTCTTCAAATCATCCCATAGAGAAAATGGAGGCAGAATTGCCCGAACTTTCAAACTGAATTGTGTGATCTACTATGAAAAAACAGAACTATGATGCTTCCAACAAAAATAGTAGGGCCGTAGCGATAAACAGGTTGTCCTGCTCTTGGGAATAAATAAGTATCTGTGTACCTTACCAAAGCCAGAGTAATTAAATATATGTGACTATTTATGCATTATACTCCCTCTGTCCCTATATGTAAGCATTCTAAGCTTTCAAACTCTGAAATAGCAAGAGGAGGAAATGACATATTTGTCCCTGAGTTCTTCTCTCCGCCCCCTCCTCCCTACCACCGCAGGGCGCAGGCCATGGCGGCCCCCACCTCCTTCCCGGCTCCGGAAGCCATGGCGCCGGCCCCCTCCTCCTCCTCCCCGCCGCCGCAAGCCATGGCCGCCCACTCCTCCGCGCTCCAGGTCGCCGAGGAGGGCCCGCTGCCGAGGGGGAGAAGCAGGGGAGCGGCCGAGCTCGATCCGCCACCGTCCGATCTCCGCCTCCGCGGGAGGGAAAGCTCGAGCCGCCGCCGTCCGATCTCCGCCGCGCCATCACCGTCCGAAGCCGCCGCCATCCCTCCGAGGCCCGCCGCATTGGCCTCTGCCTCCACCGCATTGGCTCTCCCTGGCAAGATTTGGCAGCCACCGCCAAGCCGCCGAGGTTAGAGGGCGAGAGGGGGCCGGCCACCACCGGAGTAGCGCCGGCCACCGCGGGTACCCTCGGTCTCTCCGCCGACAGGGCGGTGCCGCCACGCCTCCCGCGTCCCGCCCCTGGCGCAGCTGCGGATGGGGACGGAGCGCTGGAGATTTTTTTGATGGGGAATCCCGCGTGGGGCCCACAAGACACCCCCCCAAATGCTTACATTTTGCACAAAAATTCAAAGGCTTCAAATGCTAATAAAAAGGGACGGAGGGAGTACATGGTGAATAAAATATCCAATATACTCATGGCCTAGTGTTAGATATATAGTGTTATATATGGTCTTGTATTGTATTACTTGTACTCCAAGCAGTATCCGGCCTATATATTAAAAGGTCACCCCATCCTGGGTGTGTGGTGTTTGCCCAATATTTTACATAGTATCAGCCTAACCCTAGGAATCCCCCCTCCCTCGTGCGCTCCGCCTCTCTCTCACCCCCGCATGCAGCCCTTCCTCCTCCGCTGCCCTAATTGTTGTGCCTCTTCTGCACGGTCTATCCACCACACCACCAGGCGCCGCCACCTGTGAATGTCCTGCGTCACCCACGAGGACTCCTCCTCCTCCGGTGACAACGATTCCAACTCCTCCGTCGGTTTCTCCCTCCTCTTCGGTGATGATCTTGACGACCCCATGGCGCTCCAGTATGCCACCATCAACATCTAGTCCCACGTCCCCATCAAGCTGGAGCTCCGTTCCCCCAACTACACCAAGTGGAAGGCTTTCTTCGAGTCACTGTGCGGGAAATTCGGCCTTCTCGCGCCACATCGACGGCACGGCTCCTCCTGACCCACGCACCGATGACTGGAACAAGGCCAACTTCTGCATCTGTAGTTGGCTGTACGACTTTGTTGCTGATGCCATCCTCGACTTCACCATGGCGCTAGATCAGACTGCTCGTGACCTCTGGGCGGCCATCGAGGCTCACTTCAAGGCGAACCAGGCTCCCTGCGCCATCTTCCTCAGTCATGCCTTCCACACCATGACCCAGGGCGATTGCTCCATCGAGGACTACGAGAACGCGATGAAGAAGGTTGTTGATGCTCTCCATGATGTCGGGCAACCTGTGTCGCCGTCAACCCTCCTCAAAATGTTCAGTGTCAAACAAGAAAGGCTTCATTTTAGTGGTGTCATATAGGGTATTTTCTCTTTTTTCTCTCCATTGCTCCTGTAGGATCGAGGTAAATGGATTGTCATTAGCCTTCAACGAAGAAGCAATACACACCTTCTATATAGCTTGGAATATATGGACGGAGGGATAAGATTGACAGGTTGTCATCAGCTACACAGTACTATTAATACTCTAGTATTCCTATATTTTCCAATGGCCATCCAAATGCTTACATAGGGAAATTTCCTCTATTTTTAATTGCCTATTTCCCACATGAATTGCTTTCCTATTCCCACTTTTGGATTCCTAAGTTCCAAAGGAGCCCTTAAAAATGGTACACACCCTCTTTGTGGATTTGTCCTATATTTTTGGAGCTATGGAACTCACGACTCTATTAGAAAGTAGAATGCATTATCAAAATTTCATCTTTTATCCGTTCAATCAAGGTACTTTTTTCGAAATGGTACACACTGCATTATAACTGGTACACAACGCTACTTCCACCCTGGCCCATCGTCGCCCTTGGCTACGTTATTCCTACATCTGCTCAAGCCTCAAGGATTGGAACTAAAATACGCTACATACTCATCATTTCTTCCAAGGGGATTGTGAAAAAATCTTTGTCATGGTGATTAAACATGCTTATTACATGGGATGCCTGGTCATTGTGTGTTGAAGAACGATCAAGTTCGATGATGTTTTGTATATTATCTTGAAGTTAAATGATCCAATTGAAAGTACGGTGCAAGTTTAATGATGTCATATGTTTTACTAAGAAATCTAATTGAAATACAAAAATGTAATATAATATCAAATTCAATCCCATATAAAATGATTATTTTTAGTCGAATTTACTCCAAATTCATTTTAGTCCAAATCCATTAGAAAAGTAAACAATAAAAACCTTAATTATTATAATCACCATATATATAATAAGTTTAAAAACTAGACTCTAAAATATAAATCTCGCATTCATATCTTAAAGTTTTAGTGAAGTCGACCAAAAATTGTTAGAAATTATTTAATATAATAGTTAGCTACTTTGTATAGATTAGGGGAACAAGTTACAAGATCTTTGTATTAGCCCCACACTAAAGTCAGACCCTAGAACTAAAATCTTGTGTTCACACCTTGAAGTTTTAGCGAAATTTATCACAATTTTGTTAGAGATGACTAGTATGATACTTGGCTAATTTGTGCATATTAGTGAGGCTAGATTCACGTGTGGGTCCCATATCACTTTTCTAGAACTAAAACCCCCATGTTTACACTAAGAGGTGTTTGGTTCAGCAACTTTGTATCGTAATCAGACAACGGAGAAAAAGTTATATTGTTACATTTGTTTGTTTGGACCCTCTCTGTAATCGATTTCCTGTAATTGGATTGCGGATAGTTCTTTCCCCATCCCCGCTCCTCTCCCGGTATCACATCCCGCATTACCAATACCATTACCTTATACGACCAAACAAAGTCTTTAATCCATTTACACACCACTAATAACCCTATTATCCATTTCCATTACCATTTGCGTTACCAGTGCATGAGCCAAACTCCTCCTAAATGTTATTGCGAATTTGACTAAAAAGTCATGCAAATTAGGGTGGCTAGATGCACATGTTGAAACTAAAAGCTCAGGTTAACACAATTAATTTTCACTGAAATTCGTTAAAATTTCCAGATATGACTTATAATCCCAATCAGCTACTTTGTATAGATTAGCCTAGCGAGATCTATATGTAGGTCCCACGTCAATACTAGACGTTGATATACAGAAATCCAAATTATATATATGTATATATGCAAATTTCTAAAAGATTCAATTAATGTACAATTTTGACTATTGTGAAATCCAAGTCCATATTATTGGATCATTAGTCCTATCTCCTGATAGGACTCGTTGAGAGCCCTCCCCGACCAGTCTGCCTTATCCCCTCGCACCGCACGAGGAAAAGGAAAAACAACCACATCATCTTCTTGGAGCTGCTCTTTCTCCGCTCCCCCGACCCGTCGTTGACTGCCACCTCGTTGGTGTCGCCTCCGACACCGACGCTCCCTCCCACGTTGCTTCTCTATTCAACTCCCGCTGCTCCCTTCCTCTCCCACGTTGATTCTCCATTCAGATCTGTGCGGACCTTGATGTCAACGTCTCTAGTATGTCACTCCTCTCTCTGGCATGCGCCCCCACCACCTTCACCCTCCACCACCGCCCACAGACGGCGGCGATGTCGCCGCCAGCCATCTGCCCACCTCCTGTCGTGGCCCCCTTCCTCACCCTTCCTAACCTCTATCGGCTTCACCCCGCCATCAACCCCACCCACACGAGGTCCTCCACCACCCGTTAGGATACACCATCACTACGTGGCGCCCACACCCTCCACCACCACCGAGCCTGCCGTTGTAGCCGACCATGGAGCCCTCCCCTATAACCCGAACCCCGCTAACCTGAAAACCATGAAACCCGCCGCTGCCCGCCCCATCCACCTCTCGCCCCTTCATCTTGTTACTTTGTACTTCATCTAGTTACTTTCTCTTATGCTACCATGGATGTAACTCGAGGATTCTCGAGTTTATACTAACTTGAGTGGCCCCTCAATGTAGGATTCGCGATTTGATAATCCAAACCATTATATTACCAGATGCAACCGCAAGGGATGACACGTGTCTATGCATGGGTAATATAGTAGTGAGGAGAGAAAGAGAAGTAGTGACTGATAAAGTGATGTTTACAGTGAGCAATGAGATCTGGAAATTAAGACGAACAAATGTTTGCAAGGCATAACACATTTATTTTTTTGCTGAGCAATCTAAATACTACCCCTCTACAATGATGCATGATCATCGTCCTACTCGATAAATGAGAATAGATGATGTGATAGAAGTTCCCTGCTAGTTTAACAAGTTACTTTGTGTGTGTGTGTGTGGTTTTGGAGTAGTTTAACAAGTACGGCTAACATATGTGTTTGCTGTGCGTTTTACGGAGGCGCACAACAAAGTTTTTTTTAAAAATAGTTTTTGTACTTTTTTATTTCTCCACTACCAAAACATTATTTTGTACTCTATATTTCAATTTGATACGTGTCTCCATTAATTTACTATTTTTAACAATTATATGTCACTTAAAGAATTTTTACCGTATACATCAAATTTGAACTGCAAGTGCGTAAAGTAATGGAGTAAAATTTGTGGAAAATGGTAATCATGTAATTGAATTATTTTTAAGACCTTATCCATGAAAATAGATGAAATTTTGAACATTTTATTAGCAAATCATGAAAATCTACATGCGGTTGCAATGTTTTGTAATTGTATAAAATGCAAACAAAGTTTGAAAATCATGAGATTCGTCAAGAGCTCATGATATCCTATGTGAAGCTTGTGATAAATCATATAGAGTGTTTTGAGCAAGTTGTCATGGATGGAGTTTAAAAACCGAAGTATCTCACTAGAAGTTTCAGAGTGTTGAGAGCCACTTCATTAATTTTGTAGACGTGGTAACGTTCAAATTTGAATTTGAATTAAAAGTTTTTTATTTAGGCAATATACAACGGATATTGTCTCATTCTAATTTATGGTAATTTTTCAGATCAATTTTATAATTTTACTACATTAATTCTAATTGTGAGGTTGAAATAGGCAAAAACTCTTTGACGTGCGCCGTGTAGCCCAGTGCACGGCAAAGAATGTTTGTCGTGCGCCCGGGAATGATGGCGCACGACAAAGACCACTAGTCCCCGCGTGGAGGCACATGTGGACCAACTGGCCCATTTAGACTCCCGGTATATAATCCCCCCACCCCCAAACCCTAATCCACCCTCCCCCACCCCATCGTGGCCGCAGCCCACTCCCCCCAGATCCCGCCGTGGCCCGCCCTCCTTCCTCACCGGCGGACGGCGACGGTGCCCGTCCCCTTCCTCGACGGCAGACGGTGGACAGCGACGGGGGCCCTCTCCCTCCTCTCCCCCGTTGCGGCCCCGCCCTCTCCCTCCCCCAGATTCCGCCGCGGCCCGCCCTCCCTTCCCCTCCCTCACCGGCGGACGGCGACGACACTCGTCCTCCCGCGGGCTCCTCTCTCACCGGCGGCGACGCGACGCGACGACGACGGTCGGCGGGCTCCTCCCTAACCGATGGTGCGTGGGAGGCTAGATCCGACGCGCGGTGGCCGACGTCGTCGCCGTCACCTCCTCGCCCTTGCTCCCCACCTCCTCGTCCATGGCGGCGTGCGTGGCGCATGGAGGCCTCTCCCTCCACTCCCACAGGTCGGTTGTGGTGGCCCGACGCGGTGGTGGCTCCCTCGACGGCTGGCGCCTCCCCCGACGGCGCGGCGCGGCCGGCTTCTCCCCCGACTACCAGCGCACGGCGGGCCTCCTCCTCCCCTTCCCCCGACGTCGGTGGGTAGCGGCCTAGTCTGGTGGTGAGCCCGGCGGCAGCGGCCTGGTGTTGGGGGTGGCGGCTTGGCCTGGTGGTGAGGCCGGCGGCGGTGGCCTGGCCTGGTGGTGAGCCTGGCGGCGGCGGCGGCCTGGTGGTGAGCTCGGCGGCGGCGGCTTGGTGGTGGGCCGGCGACACTAGATCTCAGCCTTTTTTTGTTTTTTAAGAAAATGTTTGCCGTGCATGTGAATATGGCGCACGGCAAAGCAGGACCTCCTGCCGTGAACTGGCCTCTCCGTCTGTTAACTTTTCTTTGCCGTGTGTTGTGAGAAACGCACGACAAAGACTATTTGCTGTGCATCACGATCTAAGGCGCATGGCAAACGGCCTTTACCGGGCAAATTATTACCGTGCGGCCTTTGGCGTGCGTGTCCCGGAAAAACGTACGGCAAAGGCTTTGCCGTGCGTTTTCTCTCCTTTACCGTGCGCCAAAGGTGCACGACAAACACCCTGTTTCCCGTAGTGATTCATGCAGCTATCAAAACAGTTCAAATTTGGTTTTATTTTGGTGGATGGCTTACCTTACGTGGACGTCACGTGGTGGTCGGACCCACGTGGTGGTCAGATCCACATGTTAGGATCATCTCCCTCTCTTTCTTTTGTGGTGGTGGGAGAGAAGAGAGATGACCCTAACCATGTCGATTCCACCACCACATGGCGTACATGTCAATGAAACCACTCACTAAAAAACAATTGAATGGTCAAATTTGAACGATTTTGATAGTTGGATGGTCAAAGACTTTCGATTTTGCAAGTCAATGGTCAAAACCAAACATAAATGATGTTGATGGTCAAAAACTAAATCTTTCTTTAATTTACTAAAACTTTGCAAAATTTGTTGACTCAGAAGCAGTGTGAGTTGCATTAATGTTATGCTAAAAAACCATGTTAAAGCAAGAGCACAAGCAATCGCGTGCAACCCCTATGTCACACCTTGAAATTTCCCAATTTCAGGATGTGAATAGAAAGAAAAACTACAAAATGATTTCCTCGGAATTTTAAAATTTATTCCAACATTTATTTTATCTACAGGAAATCTATCTTCTATATATATACTATAAAGATCGAATAATTTGAAAAATGTTTTCTCACCTAATTCGGGTCCACTATACCCCTCACGTCGGACCCACCTGTCAGTAAATTGGAAAAGTGGATATGGTGAAAGACCCAAAGAATCGCAAATTAGGGAGTGTTTCTGCCAAAAATGAATTATTTTTCTCACCGCGACTTTTTCTACCCCTGTTGGACCCACCGTCCAGTGGCGTACGTCCAGCCTTCCGAGAGCTCAAGAGGGTCACGATCACAAGAGTTTACACCAGGTACGGTAGTCCTAAACTATGTCGTCTCCTTCTCTCGGCCGGGATTGCCTGCTACGATGGACGGAAATAAGATTGAGGTTCGGTTGTGCTTCGACATCATTCGGCGCTTCTTCTCCCAGCTTTCAGGATCGATGGCCAGCATGGGCGCCCAAGGTTGAAGGCATCGATCGGACTCAAGGTGCGTTTGGCACGGCTGTGGCTGTGACAGCTTCAGCTGTGACTGTGCTGATGAAGCGGATTCGCTGGTGAAGCTGAATCAGTTTTAGAGAAACGTTTGACAAAACAGCTTCTCCTGACTGTGTAAGGTGTATAAAAGAGTGAAATGTCCATAATACCCTTTACTTTTTTTTTCTATTTCTTTTTTTCTTTTTCCTCCGCTTTTTATTTTTTCTTTTTTCTCTCCTCTTTCCTTCTTATTCCTCTCTTTCCTCTCATCCATTCGTTCACCACGGCACGGGAGATCCACTGCCGCGGACCAGCGCTGGCTCTCCCCGCCCTCCCCAGCGCCGGGAGCTCCCCAACGCCGGCGGCCTCCGGCTCCCTCGCCGGCTCCAGCTCTCCGCGCCGTGCCCGCCGACCGGCCGCGCCGCGCCCGCCTCCAGCTCTCAGCGCCGCGCCCGCCGACCAGCCGCGCCGCGCCCGCCTCCAGCTCCACGCCCGCCGACCAGCCGCGCCCGCCGGTTGCGCCGCGCCGCCGTGGTCCGGTTGCGAGCTCCGCGGCCGCCTCCAGCTCCACACGCCTGCCGACCGGCCGCGTCGCGCTCGCCTCCAGCCGCGCCCGCCGGTCGCGCCGCGCCGCCGTGGTCTGGCTGCGAGACGCCCGCCAGCTGCGGTCCGGCCATCTCCGCCGCGCCTGCTGGCCGCGGTCCGGTTGCGCCGCCGCAGTCCGCCGGCTGTGGGGCCCTCGCCCAAGGGCAGAAAGAGGAAAGAGGGGGAGGTGCCGCGGGCGAAGCTGGTTTTTCCAGCTGCGTCTGCCCGTTTTCGCTCTAGAGAGCGCGTTTCGCGGGTGATTCGGCTGAGAAGCTATTTTTTGGACCCCTTTGGCACAGCTGTGCCAAAAACAGCTTAAGAAGCTGCTCCTTAAGCTGTGCCAAAGGGACCCTCAGTAGTTGCTATTGATTAGTACAACTGAAAAGAGTACGCAATGACCGCTTCTCACGCCGCGCGACATGAGCCCGCTGCCTTCCCATGGCGCACAAGACTTCTAGTACATGCATATGCATTGGTGTGCAGTGTGAACACGGTCGGAAGGAGCCTCTGAGTTTGCACTTTGCAGCGTGCCAAAAAAAAAAAATCAAGCCGCAAGCTCGCCAGCAGTCAATTAAAAGTCGATGGCGTTCTGTGTTCGTGCCTCTGGCTCACCTGATTTATTTTTCCGGAAGAAAGAAATCATTTTAACCAGGTACTTATGCTGTCTGCAGCATCAATTATATTGGAATATATCCAGGTGTAAATTTGATGGTTTTGAGCAATTATTATTTCCCTGGCCAAATTAAAGAGGCAGCGAGAGCCCGTCCAGGTCGATCTCATGCACTCATGCAGAGATTAGTGGTGGCCCTCTACTGCAGTGCAGAGTAAGTAGTGATTCATTTTTCATATATAAATGCTGTTAGAATCATGTGCCCTACTGCTCACCGTGAAGCTAGGACAGCATGTGAAGTTGGCAAGCATTACGAGCGAGTTGGATTGACGGAGACTGTGTGTCCATTACAAATATTCAGCACAGCAGAGATCAAGACCACAATCAGTGTGCATACATGCGAGGTCCTCACTGATTCATTTGAATGTTTTGGTACTTATAATAATTAATAATTACGTCATGATGTGGCCCTTTGCACAGTGAAAATTAATGGATATCTTTTATAGACAACTAGTAAAGAGCACATGCGTCACGCACGTGTTTTTAAAAAATACTTATTAAAAAGTTGTTTCATATTATTTTATATTCATAATAAACACGCATTTTTTCAAACTTAAATACATAGAAAACCAATAGATGAAAACATGATTGTGTCTATAATATCGTGAGTAGAGCGGACACAAGGCACAACATATGTGTTTTCCGTAATTACTATTGTGTATGTTTCTCTACAAATGCTGAACAAATAAAGCAGTATTTACTATTCTAAATGTCCACATCATTATGATTATTTTTGATATATGTAGCGATGGTTTATTGGTATTAGTAAAATAAGATATTAATCACTCTAACATATAGCTTGCGTAGAAAGCAAAGTATGTTGATTTCACAAGACATTTAGTAAAGTGTACATGCGACACGCATGTATTTAAAAGATAATACAGGGCTTTAAATTTAAATTCTTCGTGGTTCAAACATTAGTCAAATGTATACATAATATATTTCCTTTTTAGTATGTATATAACCTGTATACAATCTGTCAAAAAGTTTAGTGAAAATATCTTAGTTTTTTTTGCCAGAACTAAAAGAGAAACCAAAAATCACACCAATTAGTTTTGCTAAGCATAAACATTTACTGGTCATCTTCATGACATTGGCACCTCGTGCTTTTATTCCTTTCTGCTCACTAATCGGTTTCACCAAGTATAAGCATTCATCGTTTGTTCCTCTATACTTTGTGACATCTTTTATTTTCTTCCAAACTGCAAGCTCTATCATGTGGTTCATCATAATGGCCACACATATGGCATATAGTCAAAGGATATTTTCTTCATGATTATACTTAAAAATAGAACGAGCCACCCCTTCTCATCCTCGAGCTCGAGTTTGAAGCCTCCACCGCCGCAGTCAGGTTGTTCTTCACCAGCCCACCCCCGGCAAGAAGGGAAGCAAGATGCTTCCCAGACTCCTCGCCAAAGAATCAGCTTTTGAAGTATATATATCTATCTATACTAAAAACAACAAGTTATTTTGAAAACTTTTCTCACTCAAATCGGGGTCACCGTACCCCTCACACCGGACCCACATGTTATATATTTGGAGGAGTGGATAGGGTGGAAGATCCATATAATCGCAATTTGGAGAGCGTTTGTGCCAAAAATGAATTATTTTTCTCGCCTGGAGGTTTTCTACCCACCACGTACTCGCGTGAGACCCACCCGCCCCGGAAAAAATATTATATCCGGCGTGTCACACAGAGCCTAACGTGCGTCACCGACCAGGATTCGAACGCGTGTGCCCCACAACCCCAATCCAGAGCAGGCTCGCCAGTTGTCGAACCGAACAGGAGCCGCAAACAAGCCGACTAACGCCAATGTAGCATCTATCATACCCACATGCAATTTACGCTTCACCTTTGCACCCAATGCTGAAGATACCATGTGTTGGATGGATTTACATATTTGGGCTTATTAATTTGCCATTCTCGTTTGAGTGGTTTGTACCTAGGGGTGGTAACGGGCCCTTCATTTTGTACTAAGAAGTTTAAGGATCGGGTCCTATAAGGATCGGGCCATAATTCTATTTAATTTTGAACTAAAAAAAAATAAAAGGACCTAGTTGGATTGTGAAGGATGCATTAGGGCCATAGCCGTACCCTACCCATCCAAGTAGAGTCCGTGGGGACACTCAAATACATACCATGTTAAAATTTACGTTTTCTCAAATTATTATTTTATTTGCTAATAATGTGGGCCGCGGTACTAAATTACATCAATGACGTCGTGGCAACCATTGACTGTTGAGATTTTTTTTGCATTATTATAAAAACTAGTAAGGGGCACGTGCGACACGCACGTGTTTATATACACATGAACATGCTACGACACACAAATTATTTTAAAAAATCAGAAACTATCATGATGTGGCAAATAACATATTTGTTGAACACAAATTACTCTTGATCAACATATTACTAATGATTCATGTATGTCTTATTGAATATATTAAGATGTGTTTACATCTTAAGCTGCAAGAGAATAAATTCATTTGGTATACTTGACATTTGTTACGTTACGTCCCTATTATTTCATGTTAATAAACACATTTTTTATTACACAAACATTTAGAATGGTTATTCAAACACAATCACTCTAATTATAGTTTAGCGAATAATTTATTTTAACATTAACTTTTTCTCCTCTTTAATTTTTTAAATTTATTTTCTACTTTTCCTCTCTGTCGGTGGACAAAGCGTGCATTTTACACAACTGTGGCTGTGCTGAAACGGCTTCGGCTGTGTTAGTGAAGCAGCTTTTTCTATATGTGGCTTGTCTAGTTGGAAAAATATTTGGCAAAATAGCTTCTCCTACCAGTGTAAGAGCAACTCCAAGGTCCCATATTTTAAAAATATGAAATGTATTATTATGTTTTTAGAAAACATACAAAATACTTTTTATTAAATTGAAAATTTATGTAAATGGCAAAGCAACATGATTTGTCTGATCATGTTATTGGACTATATTGCCTAAGCGGGCTCTAGTTCAGAATACAATGCTCTTATTTGATTGAATTATTTCGAAAAGCGAGCCCGGTGCTTTAACAAGATTAATGATGTATTTATTACTCATCGACTTTTGTTCATAAAATTATTTCTTTTGAATGAAATACCAATTAACACACCTATGAGTCACAAAGAAAAACGCAGAATGTGAAATCAATTGTAAGGAATAAGTGCCGTGGATATCCATCCATAAGTATGATGCCATGATGGAGTATCAAGGACATGAATGCCTAGGAGGCTAAGAAAAAGTTATGGAGGGCTAATATTAAAATATTGAGAAATTTAACTGAAAATAATATTTATGTAAATTTTTTTGAACATGCAGGAGAGAAGAATATCCATGTTATCATTAGTCATTCCGTTTCCAAACTGATAAGGCCATATCCATTGACAAATATCAAATTACATGAAGAAGATGAAGCTTACAAGGAAAGACAACATTGTTATTTTTTCTGCAACTATATGTAAACTTCTGATACACATCAATATAATTACTTCCATGAACGGTCTACTGCTCTCAGCTCTCAGCTCTCAGGTCTACTGCTAATAGACTAATACTCTGCGGTCTGCGCACAGGTCCTGCTGCAGCACTTACTTCTGCCTTAGTGAAAAATGCATTCGCTTCTGGACCACAAAGCATTACTATGAGATACATTATAGGTGGCCACAAACCATAGGTAAGCATGCAAGATTCAATAAAAAATAATTGTATGCAAAGATCAGGATTACTTATGACCCAAAACATAAATGTCATTACACAATAACATTCAGCACAAACATGTCCTGTCCTACAATGGTTGTGTCTGGCAGCCTAAGAGATAATAGTTGTAAAATTTTCTAAAGGGTGCAGTAAGTTTAAGCTCAACCGCATTAAATGAATTAAAGAAAATCATATCATTGGTGTACCAGATAAACAAAACAATTCATAAAGCCAATAGAGTGAGGAATCATTACTTGCACAATTTCTGTGATCTCAATTCTTCTTTCTTGAAGAGTATGACGATCCTACTCTGACAATTGAGATGAGCCACACATGAATGACAAGATATAATTAGGACAGAAACAAGATACCAATACAAAATTCCTACATATGTAACCACCGATTTCTTTACGACAAGGAGAACTCCACCTATCCCTCAACAATTGTTGGTGCCTTTTGAACTCTGCTTTAATGACGGCACCACACTATATATGCTGACTGACCAACATTGAACAGGCATGCCACTTAGGAACATCAAAACTTCAATGAGAGATTGGCTCTGAATTAGTACTACAAAGCTGCAATATAATTTCCTACAAAGAAACCGACCAATATAATTGGCTCTGGAATGTAACTGTCCAGCTCTGCAGGATGAGAGAGAGGACAGAGACCATGCCGATGTGAAGGATGATGGGCTGACGGCTTTGCTTTGAGGCCAGATCGAAGAACCAAATCAGCAAGCACATGTCACCTCTCTCTAATAATCTCCTCTATCTGTTTTTCCTCCTCTGCATATTGACCTGCACAATTTTGAAGTTGCGCCACAAGCAGGAGCGAGGGCTAACGGCATCATGGCAGGGTGAGCGAGAGCTAACCATCAATCTCTGAGGTATTTTAACAAACACATCATCAGCAAGCTGCATCTGCAAGAAGAAACCAAGAAAGAGAGAAAGAAGAACCTGACGGGGGACAGTAAGGAAGGTTAGTGGTGCCCGAACGGAGGCATAGAAGAAGGTGGGTTGCCGGCTTGCCGCCACCGCTGCCGCCGTGATGTTGTCCGCCTTCGTCGCCATGTCCTCGGCCGCCGCGGTGTCTCAAAATAATTCACATCACCAATCGCAATCATAATTGCAATCCCGACCACATGCATCAATTGCAAACTGGATTATTATATTCTGTATTAAAGGCCAAAGCCATGAACATAGCAAAGCAGAGACACGCGAACAGAAGAACATCGAGCACGAGCAATAGCAGCGACGGTGACGAACCCACGCGTGTTATGGAGGGGTACCCTCGCGAGGAGCACATGGACATGTGCTCCCTGGCGCCGAGGTGTCCCTCTGCTTGACCGACGACGAACCGTGTGGGCGACACGCGACGCGTGCTCGGCCTCGTGCTACCAACGTGAGGGCACGCCGCCATGGATACCCGTGGAGGCTTGGGAAGCCCGTGGAGGCTAGGGAAGCTGATCGTCCGCCCCTTCTATCTCGTGGGTCGGAGCCTCGGACTCGGATGGCCAGCCTGATCGAGTTGGAATTGGAAGGGAAGGAGCGCGACAGAAAAGGAAGAAAATAGAGGAGACGGGATTGACAGGGACATAGTAACCACGACGAGCGGGTATAGACAGGCAGGGTGGGCCCGGCGGGTATCGAGGGTGGGTAGATGCGAGGTGAGTGAGAAAAAAATTATGTTTTTGGCAGAAACGCTCCCCAAATTGCGATTTTTATGATCGTTCCACCTTTTTGTCATCACGCAACCTGACGGGTGGGTCCGGCGTGAGAGGTAAGGCAGGCCCGAATTGGGTGAGAAAAATTTTCAATTGTCTTCGCTCCTTATAGTATAGATACCGCAAGACGTGGTTACCTAATAAAAAGCTAAAGGATCGGAGAAGCACTATCTGCATCTAGGTACGTGAGGCGTAGCCATCATGGTTGCCTCGTTGGGCAGGAGTCGTGTCCGGGATGGATAAAAAATCCGGACCGCCATGTGTGATCGTAACGACATCATCTACGATTCTGGTTGTTCCATCGCTGGACTCCTGCCTGTTGGGGTATCGGACGGGCGGTGGGTACATGAGGCGGGTAGAGACATTGTGGTGACAGAAACATTAATTTTTTGGCAGAAACACTCTCCAATTTGCGATTTTTTGGTACTTCATAGCCCTTCCACCCTATCCACTTCCAAAAACATATGAAGGGTGGGTCCGGCGTGAGGGGTAAGGTGGACCCGATTTGGGTGAGAAAAGTTTTCAATTGTCTTCGCTCCTTATAGTATAGATACATATGGGATGTTTAAAGTCTTGTCCGTAGCATCGCACGGGCATATTTGCTAGTATAGTATAGGAAAGAAAACCTTTGTTTATTTTTTTTAAATTAAATAAATGCTCCGGTGTGTTGCATTCATGCCGATGCATCTAGGTGTTCATGAGTGCAAAAAGGTTTTAAAAGTGCGTTTAGGTGCTAACCAAAACCATTTGAGAATTTTCAAGACTTTTCTAGAATTTATTCTCACTTCTCTTGAGCTAATTCTATTTATTAGAAGGCTCTAAAATTCTTTTCATTAGCTCCAAATACTTTATTTGGATTGTTCATGTTTCATTTTGTCTCTGGGAATTTTCCTAAAATTTTTGGAATCTTTTTGGTGCCTTATCTAGGTTTTTCTGGATTTGTTTTGCACTGAAAAGTAAATTCGAAAAAAAATAAATCTATCCTATCGATCTGGGCTGAGCCCGTGTGTAGCGAACATGGCCCCATTTGCCATTTGTTCGAGTTGATTTTGGTGATTCATGCTAACACAAGTAATGGGACTAACCACATTGTCTAGCATGTCTTTATAGACATTTTTAGGTCCCATGGATATTACCACAAGTTAACATACAATGCTTAACATACCATGCCAAGTTAACATGTCATACCACAAGTTAACATACCATGCACATGTTAAGTTACTCATAGCAAAAATGAGGACATATTTTGAGGTTATAAGTGATGGCATGTTAAGTATGTTAAGTTGAAGTAATGACAAGTTGAAAGACGCGAGAAAACAAGAAAAGGCACCGTCGGATGAACTGACAGTACTGTAGAAGCTAGCGTCGGTGCACTTGGTACACCGCGCAACGACTGGAGTTAACTTGATACCGTTAGATGATCTGACGGTCCCTTTCCTAGTTTCGTCGGATGAATTGGAGAAGAGAAGCCGCAAAGACAGCAACGTCGGATGAACCGACGGTCCATTGGAGGGAACCGTCGGTCTATCCGATGGTCGAGTTTAAACAAGACAGAGATGCGCCAAGATCAACGCAGTAGCACCGGATGAACCAACGGGTCAGCAGCGGTTCATCCGATGGTCTCGTGGAAGCTAACAGTAAAGTTTTGGCCGCGGGGTCTTCAGCACCGGATGATCCGACGGTGCGTCGGAGCATAGCGTCGGAGCAGTTCTGTCAGAGAACCTCAACGGCTAAGTGACGTGGGAGGGGCACCAGATGAACCGACACCCTGTAAAAGATAGCATCGGTTCATCCGACGCTTACTTTTTCAGTGGTCGTTAGCCAACGGCTCTTTGAGTGCCTTGGGCTATTTATACCCCCTCCACTCACCCATTTGAGGTTGCTGGATTGTGTGGAAGTGCAGAGGAGTGCAAGACACCTAGAAGATCATATCCAATCCATCCAAGTGCTTAATTGCTCATCCATAGACTTGCATATGCTTAGTGTATGTGCTTAGTGATAGGCTTAGCTTAGAGCTGAGTGAGTGCAAGGTTGTGCCAACCTTGTGAGGTGATTCTTGAGTGAATCAAGGTGTACAAGGTTCGCCGGAAGCCTTGGGGCCTAAGTGGCTCACCGGCAATCGTCATCAACCCTCCGGCTTGGTGTGGAGCGGCGAGGACACTTTGTGCGGGGGACGTGGAGACCCCCTTCCTAAGTGGAGAAGCTCCTTAGTGGAGGCGGCATCAAGGTGACCAAGGGAGCTTGGCGAGCCTTTGTGGCGAGTCAAGTGGTGCTCTTGGGAGAGACTTGGTGACCGAGAAGCAATACTCTTGTGTGAGTGCTTCAACAACGTGGACTAGGGGTGGCTTAGTGCCTAACGATACCACGGGATAAATCGCGTGTCAAGAGCTTGCTTCCTCTCATCCCCCTTTACGTTTCCGCATTTACTCTCTTGCAATCTTTGCTTGCCTTTACTTTCCTAGAGTAGTATCATGCTAGGATTGGCTATAGGTTGCAAACCTTGTTTAGGGATGGGAGTTTCACACTAGAACAACCCTAGTTGCACATCTAGATAGTATGTTCTAGTTTATCTTTGTGCAAAAATAGTGAAGCCATATGTTAAGGTTTTAAGGTTGCCTAATTCACCCACTCCCCCTCTTAGGCTACGAGCATATGATTCCTTTCACCGTGGGCCCGATCCGTCACCACCGGTCCGCTCCAGCCCGCCAAGGCCCATCTGGGCCCGATTGCCGCTGGCCGCCCTAGCCTGCGCGGCCAGGCCGCCGCCGCCCCTCGGCGTACATGCCCAAGCATGCAAGGGCCAGCCCCGCGCAATATAAAGGGCGGTGCCCAAGGCCCCGCGTGCCCTGCTGCACCCCGCCGCATCCACCTCGTCGGCCTTGCCCTCAGCGCAGCGTCGCCGCCGGAAGCCGAGCGGAGCTCCGCTGGCCGTCGCCATTTCACCGGCTCTATTGGTCCTCAGAGCAACCTGAGCCGCACACCCGCCGGCCATCCTCGACACCTCCCCTCCGCCAGAGCACCGCCGCCCATGGCGCACCTGAGCCACTGCCGCGTCGCCGTTCCTCCCCGAAATCCGGCCGTCTCCCTTCGTCTTCGTTCGCGGTGAGCACTCCCATGACCTCCCCTGCTTCTCCTCCACCCCTTTGTTGACGATCGATTTTGGTACACCTAGCTATGAGTTTACCATCAACATTTGCACATATTTGATATTCTAACTAATGGTACTAACCCCCTGGAGGTATCAAGTTCACTCTTGCATGTCGATTTTGAAGTTTGTTGTTTACGTAGGAAACTAGCGCTTAAAGGGAGACTTTCGGGATAAGTTCATCAAATACTTCAAGAGAAGATCATGAAGCCCAGCACAAGTCAAGACACATCATGAAAAAGACTCCAAACAACCCAAGGACCAAAGCATCAACATGTAAAACTCCGGGGACTTGGAGGTTTACCAACGAGATCAACTCAGCCCGAGAGATATTCTCGCAGCCCAAGACAGCATGATCTTTCGGTGCAGATTCGGAGACCTAAATGGCCTCTAATGGCAAAAGTTTGACTACCAAAGTTGTGGGCCTCGACGATACCTTCGATTTGGACATGTGGAAGGCCCAATTCGGGTCAAGGAGCTAGGAGATATGGCCCCCGAAATGCCAGCTGCGCAGACAAGTCCGAAATCAGACAGATTATCTTCCGAGGCTGTTTTGGGGATCTTATCTTCGTTTCCAAGGAAACCAATGAATACCAAAGTTGGAGATAATTTCGTGGCACACAATCTGGACACTGAATTTGCATTATTTGGAGTCCGGACGTGGGAGATATGGTACCGGCAAAGAAGGGTTGCAAATCAGGAAAATCTGGACGAGGCTGATTTTATGGAAACCAAGTTCCCTTCTCTCCCAAGGAAGATCTCGTGCAAGGCAAGGTGGAGCACGCCCCAAGGCTCCCCAAGGGCATAAATACAACCCCTTGGGTGCCCAAGGAGGGGTGATCGATCCATCCTTTCATCAGAGAGCCGCCAAGACGAAGGAGAAGCACCGGGAGGAAGCCGACGGCCGCCGCAAGTCCTCGAGTTGCCTAGGAGATGGCCTAGGCCATGCCCTAGCCGCCATGGTTGGCTCTGCGTGGTGAAGCCATGGTGGAGTTCCGGAGCCGCGACTTGAATTCATCAAGTCGTTTGTACCTTCAACATTCGATGGTGATATAAATCAATTCTTGTCTTTACTTTGATCTACTACGAGTTGTGCTTATTCATATGTGTAGCTACCATATGCTTTTAGTAGGATTAGATCGAATCATGGTGATTAGTCTTGTCTTGCGGATACATCGTAGTAGTGCACGGACCGAGGTTGTCGTTCAGTGATGAATATCCTTGCGTAGTGATAGTACGGTGGATGAGAAAGCGGCGAGCGAACGTGTATTGGACCACTCCATATCGGGTTACTCCATATCGAGTGTAATCCTTATCATAGTATAGGTTTAGATTGGTTTGTCACCTTGGCCGGAACGGCAATGAGAAGACGATAGGCTAGGCTTACCTTTTGGATGCTTACTACCTTTATGGCTAGGTGGATGTGATCCATACATCCTTTCATGTATGTTTAACCTTTATGCAATCAACACTTCACATAGGGTTAGACCGGTAGGTTAGATAGAGAACCTTAGTGGTTTGCTTCCGATCCTTGGATTGACAAATCCAGGGAGGACCCTCCTTGGTGAAAAAGGCACCAAGTCACCCGTAGGCTTGCGGTGAACTTGAGCACGATTTTGCACCGTCAACAAGGCCCTTTTTCTGGCGCTGTTGCCGGGGATCGGCAACTCGAACCCTAGGGCGATCTATCTTTCTTTTTAACTATCCTTAATTTTATTATTGCATATATCTTGTGTTTCTTGTTTGTGTCCATGAATGCAGGTAAAACCCTAGACACAAAGCGATCGAGAAGTTTTCAACATTCGGACTTCGACAAGTCCAACCTCTCTCAACCAAGTTGATGGCTACGCAAAGATTTGCTCTTTAGTGGTAAGTGCTAACCTTGGTTAGTGGCCCAACATCCGCTATCGAGGCCCCACCCAAAGCAAACGAAGATGAGCAAGGTATGCCTACGCGTGTCAATTAAGTTTTTAAGACTAATGTCTTTTGGAGGTTTGTATGTTCAAGCTATAGGTTTCGGAAACAACCATGTCAAGCACGATGGAGAAGGATTCCATTACCATCATGCTCATGCAGCGATGGTAATGATTTTTGAAGCCAAGGGATGCGTGGCATGGTGCCCTAAAAGACTACAAGATGAAGACCACACGTACATCTCCGGATCGATGGACGAAAGGATAACGATGTCATCATGATGTGTGCATGAGCCTCAGCAGAAAACAATTGGATATATTTGGATTTTCAGAAGCTCCATGAAGTCTACGTTCCAACGAATCAAGCGGCAAGGCAGTCGGAGGTTCCTACAAGCGGATATGGCCGAATCACCGATGGTTGCACATGCTGAAATTCTGGAGAGCAAGCAATGCTGAAGTGAAACAGCCATAGCTCCCTCATTCGGACTCCGATTAAGACGAATGAGTACCCGTTGGAAAGGTAATTTTATAAATTTTTCAATAGAACTATATTTTGGTATATGTTCTGTTCTGGATGCAAGGGTAAATCCACGAAGAAGAAGCAGCAACAAGGCGATGACGACAAGATAGAGGAGATGGACATGGTATCAATAAAGAGAAGATGGGGCAACGGTTCCACAACACGTAGATGATGAAATTCAGAAGATAAGGACTAAAACAAACCCTCCGAAGCATGGATGAATGAAGACACAAGAGGCACCACTCAACACATGATGATGTTGGAAGCGAACCACGACCGATTTCATAAGGCAACATCAAGCTGCATGGCTACTTTGGATTCTCGCACAAAGAACCATGGCTTCACAACGATAAAAAGGTACGTGAGAAAGTCGAGCTCTATGACTTTAAATGAAGCGCTTTGCGGGAGACAACCCGATCTTTTTATTTATCTATATAAACTATGACAAGTCTACATTGTGTTCTTTATTTGAAAACTTCAAGTAACATCGTACCATTACTCTAGTAAATGTCACAACCACATCTTGTATGCTTTAATAAATATTGAGTGAGCTCTTTGCTACTTGAATTTTGGAAAACTTGTAGACCACCTTTTTGTGTGCTTATTAGTGTTTAGAGTCTTTTTTATTTGTGTTTTTTTTAGAGAGTAATATGAAGCATGATCCCTTTTGATTATAAACTTGTGGCTAGTTAACTTAGGATAACTTTCATTTTGGTTTAGATCACCACCATATCATGTCATGTCTTTTTGTTCATTCATATCATGTTGCACTTCATTCCACATTGTTCTCCACCCTTGCATTTTGTTGCATGATACATACCATATCTAAAACCCTTTTTGAAAAAAATACATCTTTGCCTAAATCTTCCTATCAAACCACACCTAGAACCTAGACCAACAATGGGAGGAATCGACTTATGTCAAGTCGACAAAGTCTATCTTTATCCCTTTTCTAATTAAAATTTTGACTAGCCTCATCCTAAACCCGTAGGAAAAACCCCTCATACCTTTAATAATCCTAAAACCATAGGTTTGTTTCTCATCCGAAAATCTAACCCTTGCTTTCTTCTTTTTTAAAACCACCTTAGATAGAATTTCTTCACCTGACTTATCTTTTCAAAATTCTTATCTTAAGCCAAAAATATAGGATACCCACAAGACTTACCTTAAAACCTTGTTAGCATGTTTTAGGTCTTTTGATAAAGATTTTGTTGACAAGACTTCACCTCTCATAACTTGCTTGTCATTATCAAGGAACAACATCGAAAGACTTTTTCAAACATTGCTGCCCTTTTTACTAACTCCTTTGCATTTGCATTTTACATCAACCCCTTTGTTCTATCATGCATAGGTTAGCTTGGTTTCTTTGCGAAACTTTTTGATGAATGCTTTATTTCCATAATGGTGCTTCGTGCGCACGAGGCATTTTCTTTTGCAATCTTGTGTAAACATGGTGTTTAGGCATGATTGGAGACCCCATCATTCAGTTTTATATACCTTGCTATCATATTGCATTAGGTTGATTTATAAACTTTGCAATGCGCTTTAATTTTCTTGCGGCATAAAGAATTGTTAACCTTGAAATGAACATGGTGTTTTGACCTTGGTTAAATCTTTATGGTTATATAGAAATAAAGCAATCTAGTTGTAAACATGGTGTTTAGAACTTGGTGCAAACATTGTAATTGTTTATATCCTTTCCTTTCATTTGCATTTTTCACCTACGCGCACGTACACCCATTAGATTCTTCTTTTCTTCTTACTAGGTAAGCTATGTCACAAGTTAAGATCTTAGGGATGTGTTTAGTTTGTTGGCAATTGTTTCTACTCCCGACCATCACCCCGGGGGTAGAATGTGCATTTGATTTGTTTTGCAGGCATGACGAAGTGTTCCCATGAGTTCTTGACCGATTGCAATCAAGGTCATTAGTCATCTACAAGGCTTGAGAGGGAAGTCGCTGTTTCCATCAAGATTTGAGCACATGTTCACAGATGTACAATGGAAGAAAAGTTAATATTCAGAAGCTCCTTGAAACCTTCTTTCCAACGCATCAAGAATCATTAGTTTTGAAGACCCGTACAAGGAGATATGGCAGAAACATTGAGCGCTGCGCGTCTGAAATCAGCTTTGGACAGATTGCATCGCCGGAGTAAAATAGGCACAACTCTCTTATTCGGAACCCGTTTCATGCAAATGATAGCTCGTTGGAAAGATAATTTCATGTACTTCAACTTGGAGGGGTGTTTCAGTACATGTTCTGTTCTGGAAGTAAAAGGAAAACAGTGGAGGATGAGGCAGCGACAAAGGACGGCATTGAAGTCGGTGATGACGATATGACGAAGGATTGGAACCATGGCTTGATGATGATAAGAAGAAGTTGAAGGACAAATGAGTCACGAAGGTAATAAGTGAAGATGATTCTCAAACACATGGCAATAGGGAATTACAAGCAATTCAAGTTCTTCCACACTTAGCAACACGCTAAGCATGGGGGAGGATTTGAAGGACGCAAAGAAAAAAGGCCACGTGGAGTACAAGGATCACCTTCAACACAAGATGCTCATCATTATTTTTCCATGCTAAGCACAATGCTTAAGCATGGGGGAGGCATCGCTGCACTTCATTACGAGCATCGAAAAGGACGGTAACTCGCCCTTAACTTTATCTTTGTTCATCTCCTTTTAAATGCTTGCACATATATGCTTTCAACCATAGACAACCTTTGTATTTATCTCTCGATCAATAACATGGCTAGTAGGAGGACAACCTAGGTTAGTTAGTTTTTACTTTTCCATAAATGAATCACCATCTCTTTTGAGCTTAACACGATAATATCATTTGTATGTCTTGCTTATGGAAAAATGATGAAAGTTGCCGCCTTGTTTTACTTGCATGATGTTGTATATGACTTGACTTTTTGCTTTCTATTAAAAGGAACTTAAATTGATTAAATACCGGCTCTTTCATTTGTGGAGGTTAAATGACTAATTTCTAAGACCCACATACTTTATGTTGCTCTTTGATTTAAGTTTACTGATGACCTATGCCTTGTACTTGTTTTATTTAAAATCTTTATACTATCTACATTTGTGAATCTCTTGCAAGGCTCTACCTACCAAAGTCTATACACATACAAGTATTTTAATGATATAACCTTTAGTTTGTAAACTTATATCTTGATGAGTTGGATTAGGATTGATTTCTGTGGTACGAGACTAAGAAGCTGGTCATTCCTTTGCGTATCTTTTTCATGCTAGCCATTCTTGTCCATGCATTGTGAGTTTCTACATTGGAAATTTCACAAACTTCGCTGGGCATCCACCCTAAACCCAAAACATCTTTTTGTGATTACCTCCTTGACCACAACCCAAATTGAGTATGGATGATCTTTCAACAAATTTTCTGGAGATTTTCTGGCAAGATTTCAAGACATATAACATATGGAGGGACTCATCAATGATTATGCGAGTTTCGACATGGAGGATGCCCTTGAAGATTTCAAAAGATTTATAAAGGAATACAAGGATTTTGTACTTCTCTAGCAGCCATAAGTTCCCTCACTTCTATGCTCGAGGACATGCAATCATTTAAGCATGGAGGAGGACTACTATAGCAAGTACTATGTTGCTTAAAAGTTCGGAGAAGCATAAAAAATGATGAATGAAAAAATAAAAAAAAAGAAAGAAGAAAAAAAGAAGAAGAAAAAAATAAGAAAAGAAAAAAACAAAAAAAAAAGAGAAAAATAAAAATGCTCCTCGGTTCTTTTTCGCTTTCATTAAAATCTTAGAGAGCTTTGAAGACAAGTCCATACTCAATCTTTTCCAACCATGTACAATCCGATAACGAGAACTTCATTCGTGTCTCGGGATCACCCATTTGCCACTTGCACATGTCCACCTTTCTAAATGCGTGTGTTCCATATCTCTCTCTTTCCAACATTTATTTTCCATGGCCTTTTTGACTAGTCTCGGAAATTCCAATAGATCACTCTCTTAGTTTGACAATATTGCAAGTATAATATTTTGCTAGGATTGTTTTACCTACCAAGCTCCACATAAGCTTTCCACTTTCATATATGAGTAGAATAAGTTGAGAATAATCTAGTGTAGGCCTGAGTGACTTGACGAGATGAGTGTTTCCGTGAGCTTTTACAAGAGAACCTCACTTATGCTAGATGTGCAACTTTTTGAAAACTGTTCACGATGCAACAAGGTAAAGGTTTAAAGTTTGCTTAAGTTTGAGAGCGCTATATTTGTTTTATTGTGGCATGTTCTTTAATGATAGTCTATCTTCCATAATGAAGTAGCCGGTCAAAACTTAAACCTTAAATGCTAAATACTTGAGAGAGCAATATGTCTTGTTGTGTATAACTAAGTGCAGGGAAGACATTGAAAGGCAACGCTAAGCAAAGATCTTGGACTTGCTCGAGGACGAGCAAGGTTTAAGCATAGGGGTATGTTGACGGTCAATTTTGGTACACCTAGCTATGAGTTTACCGTCAACATTTGCACATATTTGATATTCTAACTAATGGTACTAACCCCCCGGAGGTATCAAGTTCACTCTTGCATGTCGATTTTAGAGTTTGTTATTTACGTAGGAAACTAGCGCTTAAAGGGAGACTTTCGGGATAAGTTCATCAAGCACTTCAAGAGAAGATCATGAAGCCCAGCACAAGTCAAGACACATCATGAACAAAACTCCAAACAACCCAAGGACCAAAGTATCAACATGTAAAACTCCGGGGACTTGGAGGTTTACCAACGAGATCAACTCAGCCCGAGAGATATTCTCGCAGCCCAAGACAGCATGATCTTTCGGTGCAGATTCGGAGACCTAAATGGCCTCTAATGGCAAAAGTTTGACTACCAAAGTTGTGGGCCTCGACGATACCTTCGATTTGGACATGTGGAAGGCCCAATTCGGGTCAAGGAGCTAGGAGATATGGCCCCCGAAATGCCAGCTGCGCAGACAAGTCCGAAATCAGACAGATTATCTTCCGAGGCTGTTTTGGGGATCTTATCTTCGTTTCCAAGGAAACCAATGAATACCAAAGTTGGAGATAATTTCGTGGCACACAATCTGGATACCGAATTTGCATTATTTGGAGTCCGGACGTAGGAGATATGGTGCCGGCAAAGAAGGGCTGCAAATCAGGAAAATCTGGACGAGGCTGATTTTATGGAAACCAAGTTCCCTTCTCTCCCAAGGAAGATCTCGTGCAAGGCAAGGTGGAGCACGCCCCAAGGCTCCCCAAGGGCATAAATACAACCCCTTGGGCGCCCAAGGAGGGGTGATCGATCCATCCTTTCATCAGAGAGCCGCCGAGACGAAGGAGAAGCACCGGGAGGAAGCCGACGGCCGCCGCAAGTCCTCGAGTTGCCTAGGAGATGGCCTAGGCCATGCCCTAGCCGCCATGGTTGGCCCTGCGTGGTGAAGCCATGGTGGAGTTCCGGAGCCGCGACTTGAATTCATCAAGTCGTTTGTACCTTCAACATTCGATGGTGATATAAATCAATTCTTGTCTTTACTTTGATCTACTACGAGTTGTGCTTATTCATATGTGTAGCTACCATATGCTTTTAGTAGGATTAGATCGAATCATGGTGATTAGTCTTGTCTTGCGGATACATCGTAGTAGTGCACGGACCGAGGTTGTCGTTCGGTGATGAATATCCTTGCGTAGTGACAGTACGGTGGAGGAGAAAGCGGCGAGCGAACGTGTATTGGACCACTCCATATCGGGTTACTCCATATCGAGTGTAATCCTTATCATAGTATAGGTTTAGATTGATTTGTCACCTTGGCCGGAACGGCAACGAGAAGACGATAGGCTAGGCTTACCTTTTGGATGCTTACCTTTATGGCTAGGTGGATGTGATCCATACATCCTTTCATGTATGTTTAACCTTTATGCAATCAACAATTCACATAGGGTTAGACCGGTAGGTTAGATAGAGAACCTTAGTGGTTTGCTTCCGATCGTTGGATTGACAAATCTAGGGAGGACCCTCCTTGGTGAAAAAGGCACCAAGTCACTCGTAGGCTTGCGGTGAACTTGAGCACGATTTTGCACCGTCAACACCCTTGCGCCATCCACCCTAGCTCCTAGGCTATCGGACTGCCGGCTATTGAAACTGTCCGAGCCCCCTGTCCGCCGAGCACAGATGTAGAAGAAGGAAGCCCCTCCATTTTGCAGTTAGGCCCCCGTAGTTTGCTGTAATTCATAGGTTAGTTTATCTGTCTTGCATCTTTTACAAGTAAAATCCTAGATCTATTAGATGCTTACAAATAGATCCAACCCGAGCCTTTTACAGATCAAACCCTGAAGTTTCTCCTTTTCGTGAGCATTGTTGCATGTGTCTTGCCAGTCTTCTCTGTCAGCCCTAAGATCTTTAGTTAATCACAGATGGGTCCCCACAGCCATGTTTTATCCATATCTTTTATGTTTTACCTCCGTTTTAATCCGTTCAAGTTGCGTTAGGTTCATAATGACATAAAGTACAAGTTAGTCCTGATTTCACATCATGTTTGTTTTCTGAAAATTTATATCATATTAATTTTGTTTAATGTCTATTAAGCATGCCTTTTCTAAATAAAAGCTATATAGTGTGATACACCGTTTTTCATGTTAAATGTTAATTTGATTAATGTTTATTTCATATGCTTTTGTAAATAAAACCTAAATAGTGCCACACTTCAGTTTTCATAAATCAAATGTTAATTTGCTTAATAGTTAATTAACTTTTCTAATTAAAAGTTGATTAGGCCTTTACATCGGCTTTTCTAAATAAATGTTAACTTGATTAATACCAATGTCATGATGTTTTGTAATAATAATATGATCCACTTGAATCATAAAGTTGCGCTTATATGCTTTCACATAGTTTAGCCTTTCCAAAGGTAAATGCTTACAAGGTATAATTTATACTTCGATGTTTTTAATTAAAAATGTGATTAAGCTATAACTGGGTTTTCATAATTATTGCTAAGATAAGTAATGTCAATATGCATGTGCTTTCTAAATAATTTTTTTAGCTCAACACCCCCATATGCTTTAATTCGATTAGTCGTTTTAACCTTTTTTAAAGTAAAGTGTTTAACTGGTATAATTTATACATAAACATCCATAAGTAAAAATTGACTAGGTTATATACCCTGGTTTTGCAAATAAAGTTTAATTTGAATTAATTCCAACATAGGGTATTTTATTTCTGAAATATCCTTTACATTTGTTTTGTTAAATTAAAATGAACCTAAGCTTATAGTCTTTCATGTTCATATATGCAAATTGTTTGTTAGACGTTGTCTGTCAGCTCTATCTCAGTTATCCTTGTTTCCTAACTAGTAAATCCTTTTCCTAGTTATCTCTCGGTTAGTCAGCTACGTTCTTTCAATTCTTTGTGATCCAATCTTTAACATATTTCTTTGGAGACTATCTTGTTACATGTTTCCCTACCAAGTAATTCTATCATGCTCATTTCATGTTTCTCTTAGGATCTCCTTTATTAACATCTAGCTAGTTCATGAATCAGCTATGTTCTTGTGTCTAGTCTTTCGCAGCTATCTTTCTTTAGAGACAATCTTGTTATCTTTTCTCTACCAACATCAGTTCAGCTTACCTTTGTTTAGTGTTGTCCTTTCATTCTAGCTCTCTTTGAAGACTAGTTGTCCTAAACCATAGCTTCGTCTCGTGCGCTCTAGAGTTCGTTTGTGCCGCTGTATAGTTTGTTTCACCATAACTTGTGCGTTAGCATGTGTATCACCTGTCACTTGTTTTAACATCAAAGTTGCATGTTAATCTTGACTAATACTTATTACATTACTTTTGTAAATAAAAGTGATTAGGTTATATTTCGGTTTTCTTTAATCAGGATGTAAATGAGTTAATACTTATTTATAACTAGCTTGTCTAAATAAAAGATGCGTAGGGTTATACATCGGTTTTCATAATAAAGTGAATATGCTTAATGATATTATAAATGACTTTTCAATATTAATATGTTTAGTTGAACACGAGATACAAAGTTATTCGATTAGATTTTTCTCCCGAAACATTTGGCTCTCAGTGAAACATATGGATTCCATAATTTTTATATGACCATTGTTGATAGGACTGATCAATAAGTAATCACAATGACACATGCCTCCATCCATCGACATGCGAGTATATATGTGACTCCAGCACACGGGTGCCGCCGTCAGCCGCATGACACCGCTGCCTTGAGCACAAATACCACCTTCGTCCATGGACTAGTGGAGGCAGTGAGGCACCCTTGCCTTGACGCCATCACGGAGAAGAGTGAGAGGAAGACCTCATGGTATGGATCGGAAAGGAAAGAAGGCTTAGAGAATGTTAGAGCTTACAAGATTCAAGGGCAGCTATAGACATCGATTGGCTACCCAGGAACAAGTACACGTTGAAGAAGAATGTTCAAACTAGCAACGCATACATGGAAAGCATTTTAAAAGATTGGCTAACATGCGAGCATCTCGAAGAGCTTGCCAAATTTTACTTGGCAAATCTTGTGTTTAATATTGCCAACTTCTAAAAAGATATGCGAAGTAAAAAATGGGCTCATCTCCAACAGTTTGGCATAAATCGCTTGCCAAACCCAAATCTAACTTACCTTGGGAACCCTGAGAGAGAAGCAAAATTATGTTTACGCCCTTCCACCACTTGAAAACTTGTATCAGGAATCCTTCTCTATTATTTATTTCTTAGAGCATCTCTATGAGTTTGCCAAATTTTACTTGACAAATCTTGTGTTTTGCCAACTTCTAAAAAGATACGCCAAGTAAAAAAAGAGTTCAACTACAACAATTTGGCATAATTCACTTGCCAAATCCAGATCTAACTTACATCAGGAATCCTGAGAGAAACAAAATTATGTTTAGACAAAGACTTTACTCCAGCCGGCTGCCCTTTCAATTCTCGTTACAGCCCCGCGGCTCAGCATAACATATGATGGGGCCCATGTTCTTATCTTGCATCTCCTTCCTCGACTCATTTTCCCCCACACGACAGGGTGAGCCAGCCGAGGCGGATGACTCTCGAGCACGGTGGAGGCCCCTCGGGCTATCGCGCGCGACAGAGGGATCCCGGCGAGGGCGCGCGGTGGGGGACTCGGGCACCGGTGAGATAGGTTCCCCACCTCCTCTTCTTCCTCCTCCTCCTCCTCCTAGCTTCCTCTTCTTCTTCCTCGCTTCCATAGTGGGAGGTGGGAGCGCGGCAGTGGCTACAGGGTGTGCGGCACGACGCTGGCCCACACAGAACCCCACGTGGCGGTTCCCTGCGTGATGGAACACAGGCGCGGCGCGGCGGTGGCCCCGGTGAGGGTTCACGGTGGCGCCTCCCGCGAAGGCTCCCGCAGCAGATGCCCCTCGGCAAGGTCTCGCGACGGCAGTGCCCCTCAAAGACGGAGACAATAGCAGGCAGGCTCGGCAATGACACACGGCGGCGGACAGTCCCCCGGCGTATGTCCGCATTTTTTCTTAGGTTTATGATCTACTAGGCAATAGCATAAATCTATTTAGGCAATCATTTGCTTTCAGAGAAGCAATAATACAGAGGGAGTAAGCAACTTGATACTTCAGAAACTACGTGAGGGAGTAAGCAACTTGATACTTCAGAAACTACGTGTATCAATTTTCTGGATTCATTTGTATCTGTGAAAGTGAATTGCGAAGGTAAAGTGCTACATTTTGCTGGGATTTCGTCTTGGTTGGTCCTTTTTCAGTGAAGAAGCTATGATATTTTTAAATGATGTCAATTTGCTTATACCTCTGTTCTAAATTGCTTTTGATTTTAATTGTAATATGAGTTTACTTTTGAAAAAATTGCTCGATGCTGTATGAGAAAAATAGGATCAAAATATATTGAAGTGGATCTTATTTTGAAGCGTTCGTTGAGACTAACCCGATGGCGCAATCTGGTTTTGGTTTTGATACTCGACCGGAAAGATATTAATTTTTTTGAACCTAGCAAATTTTTTGCTGTTTTTTTAATCGGACGACGTGATGGAGTTTGCTTTCCTCATGTCTGTGCGTGTCTAAAAAGTAAAGCACTGTCGTAGTAGTGTGAATACTTATTCCACTTTCTAAAAGAGGCGGCTGTAAGATAGATGAATTTACAGCCGGCTGTAAATTAGCTAAGTCCTTATGTTTATACCCTTTCACCTCTTGAAAACTTACATCAGGAATCCTTCTCTATTATTTATTTCTTTTCTCACTCTCCCACCTACAGGGAAACGCCGATGACAACCACGATCCGCGCGCGCATATATACGCTTGGGGAGGTGAGTTTTGCCAAGTTTCTATTTTTGCCAAGTTGGTTTGCCAAACTGTTGGAGGCCATTTTTTCTTGTTTTGTCAAAATTAGATGGATGCCAAGTTGGTTTGCCAAACTGTTGGAGTTGCTCTTATTTCACCCTCCCACCTAGCTTGGCCACGCCGATGCCAACCTAGATCGGCGCACATATATTTCCGCGTGGGGAGGTGAGTTTTGTCAAATTTCTATTTTTGCCAAGTTGGTTTGCCAAACTGTTGGAGGCCACTCCGGAGGCTCACTGCTGCTCCATCGCATGCAGGCTCGCCTCGGCTCGGGCACGCCCCTGCATGCCCCTGCGTAGTCCGCACAGCCGCATGGCTCGCTCCCGCTCGGCTCGCGTGGCCTAGGGTGGCTCAGTTAACGCATTCATATAATATAGTTATAACGTTCCAACTTTTAGCTTCGATTAAAATTACTTAACTCCAATATCTACCTCAACAAATGAGAGTACATGTTCACCAATGTTAATAGATCCCATTTTGCTATTGTGGAGTCAAAGTTTAAATGCAAAGTTGCTCAGAAATAAATTTTAAAAACAGCTGACCGATGCTATTTCAGACTTTACTCTTGTCCCACTTTCTGGCGCCCGATGCTGAAACAATTTTTGGAGCTCTCTTAAAATTACTTAACTCCAACATCTACCTTAACAAATGAGAGTACATGTTCACAAATGTTCATAGATCCCATTTTGCTACTGTGGAGCCAAATTTTAGATGCAAAGTTGCTCAGAAATAATTTTCAAAAACAGCTAACCAATGTTGTTTCAGACTTTACTGAATTTCTGAATTTTCAGATTGTGAATATTAACCTCTAGTCATCAACTTTGTAGATTTAATTGAGGTGTTTAGGGACAAAGTTTAATTTGTGCCAAAACTTTCTTTCAGACTTTCTTGAATCTTTCATCAATCTTGCAGATGAATCATAGGAGTGCAATCTATTGATTTGGAGTTTTGACTTTCGAGTAATACAACTCACGAAATTGGAGCTCGAAATCCCCCTGCAGACGGTGTCTTCCTCTGTACTCGACAACTTAAGGGCTTAAACCATTCACTTCGTCAGTAGTAGTTCAAGGACAGTAAAACATCCAAACTTTAAACTTCCATTCAAGTGTGAATATGCTATTTTCCTTTATCAAACGATTCTTCTAACATGATCCCTACTCATCAAGGATTATTTGTAGGCCATAAACTACCCCTTGCAGGTAAGTTTCTCCAGAAATCAAACTCCAAAGCAACTAGAATCTTGGCACTCGACCTCAAAATCTTGGCACTAGTTCAGACTTAGGCATTTCAGCCTGTTGAACAAAATCAAAACAGCACTCCTTTCAATGTTGGCACTCGATTTTAAATACTTAAAACTTATTTACCTCGTCCAAGAGGTATTACAAAATACTGAACAAAATGCATAGATTCCATTTCGCAGCTGTATAACCAAATCTTAGATGGAAAATTCTTCTCGAGATATTTACAAAGAGGTCTAATTGGAACTGTTGCAAAGTTTCAGACTTAGAATTTTTACTGATAGTTACTGACAGTAAACCACCCAAACAACAGCTAGATTCATTGTTTGAACTCAAGTTTAAATAAGCAAACCTTCTTATCCTTGCTCAAAAACTACTACCAAATACCCACCAAGTGTTATACATTCCATCATGCCTCTCCGGGACCAAAGTTCATGTGTAAAATCTTTCTGAAATAAATTCTGAAAATGACTCACTGCCACCATTACAGACTTTTAACACAATCTGAATTTCTCATATGTGAGCAGTAACTTCCAATTTCAAACTTTGATCATTTAATTGAGAAACTTAAGAGTTGATTCAGCGTTCCAACCTAAATCCACCAAGTTTCAACAACCTCAAACTGCATGTTCCATATTTCTCTTGAATTTTTCAGAATTTAAAACTTCAAATGTTGACTTTGGTCAAATTCCTCCCAAAATTGTAAGGTAAAATATGGGATGTGGGGATTGAGCATTCAGAACTTAGTGAGAGTGCTTTGGAAGTTAAACTCAGTCCCTAAGCACCTCAATTAAATCTTCAAAGTTGATGACTAGAGATTACTATTCACAACCTGAAAATTCAGAGAATTAGTGAAGTGTGAAACAACATCAGTTAGCTGTTTTTGAAATTTATTTCTGAGCAACTTTACATCTAAACTTTGGCTCCACAGTAGTAAAATGGGATCTAAGAACATTGGTGAACATGTAGACTCAATTGCCGAATTAGATGTTGGATTTAAGTAATTTTAAGAGAGCTCCAAAAATTGATTCATTGCACAGCCGCGTCCGTCTTTTTCTTACTGCGCGAGCCGATCCAGATCGACCGCGACCGCCGACCGCTCCAATCGAGCCGAGCCGAGCAGCACGCAAAGGAGAGAAGTGGGAGCCGCGCGGGGGCGCGGGCGTCCGACCTAATCACGACACGCCACGAGGGGGTGCGCACGGAGGGCCCTGTGCGCGCGGCGCCCACAAGATTTTTTCCCATTGTTTCATGCTTTGCCAAAATTAGATGGATGCCAAGTTAGTTTGCCAAACTGCTGGAGATGCTCAAGAATTGCTATAGTGATTCGTGGAAAAGTAAAAAAAAAATCCTATAGACATTTGTGTGGTTGGATAAAATGAGAAATTTCTAGACTAGAGATGATATTTGAATGAGATGGTTTGGATGTCTTCCACATATGCAACCATATGATGGTCATGTCCCACTTGTTCATCAATCTTTCATGCAGTGTGCCTTTCCTACGCTTAAAACAAGTTCATGTCCCTCCTCATCTTTGGAAAGTAAGTCAGACCTTATTGAAAAGTGGCACACTTTCTTTCTTGTGTTGTGGATCCTATGCTTTATAGTTCACACATGGTTTTCTATAAACGAATCTAATACAATATAATATATTGTATATAAAAAATATAGAAGGTAGCATCACACAAAAGGAGGGAGAAAGAGCTTAAAACTCTCTCTAAACCCAATATATAGTACCCGACTCACATGATTTAAGTACTTCTTCAGAGTCTGAGCAGCTGTAGTTGTTAGTTATGTATGTCTTCCCCATCGCCTTGTATCTCTCACTTCTTCTGTCAAGCAAATAGCGTCACATATGAGGTTCCCTATTAATAACAACATCTAACATACACCGAAATTCATTATTGGGATTAAATGTTCCACTTAAGGTTAAAGACTAAAGCTAAACAATTACAAGGTGAACATTACGAAAGAAATCACAAAATGAAGAACATCTCCAAGATAACAACATTCTTATTAGACTAGTAACAACACATATGTGACATGACTACAACAACACATTTAGGAGCACCAATTAAACACTTATGACGTGGCACCGTATGCATGCAATCCAAAATCGGATACATCTTTAAGGCAAAAGTTTTAAATACCAATTGTTTATGATGGAAATCATTTAGGTAGAAGCTGAGGTAGAAGCACTCATTTCAACAGGGCCGCTAGTGTCTCACTGCTTGTGATGGTCTCAATAAGACATATTTAGAGAACTCCACCTTGCAATCATCGTACCCAAGAGTACATATGTAGATGCAATATAAATATCCCAAGAGCAACCTTGATTGCAAACAAGAGACTCAATCTTTAAATAACATATTCAATCTCCAAAGACATAAACAATTCTGTAAAACAACTTTAAAATTTGAAGTGCTCTTCATAACCCATATATGCATAAGGATATGCAGCTTTCTTCAGATCTTGTACGTAGCACTTGATGTACAATGCTAATGATAAACTCGGTGAACCCATACTTGCATTATTCATAACCAAAGAAGTGAGTGAACCACCACACTCCAAGTAAACCAGCTATAAATACTATAAGAGTCACCATCACTGCCAGCAACGGACTCAATAGAAGTAAGCGCTTGAAGATCATCACCCCTTAGTAGTTCAACACAATAGATATGCCAAATTTTTGTTGGGACTACAACATATATTCACAATAGAAAGGAGCTAACTTCAATCTAAGGGTCGCAGGACCTGAAGAAAGAATCTTGGTCTTCCTTGCTCAGCCCTGTGGAAATTGGTCTAGAGGGGGTTCCAAAATGACCTCGGCAGCATCACACCATTGCGAACAGAGTTGGAAAGAGGGCTAGTGGTTGTATGCCATTTTTTAGAAACTATAAAATATTCCAACCTCAAGAGGACACACAACCAAACTTTTACAACATTTCAGCTTATAAGTTGATCATAACTAAAGGCAGAAGAGTGCACAAATGATAGGAAGGAATCAAAAGAGAGGTCAGTTATTGATCCTCCATCCATTCTTAGCAATTATATCCAAAGTGATGACCTCCAGCGCCTTACTTGCCAAACAAATGATTTGTCTTCTATCCTCACATTGTAACGGAGACCAAAAACATACGCTCCTCTTAAAATAGGCTGCATAAAAGAGGTGGTTGCATGCCATAGACCTCTCAAGCGAGGGAGCTTGATGGCGCCGGTGATCTGCATGCTGCCCACAACAGCAATGCCGGTGCCCAGACAGCTAGCAGGGCCTGCAGGTCTTGTCGCTGGTATGCAGCAAGAAGGGGTCAACAACTTTGCTAAGAACAGCGCCACCACTAGTGTCACCGAATGCCTTTGGCTCGCAGGAAATTCACAAGAATTGTTCCTATCTTCAATTCAACTTTTGCGGGAAGTAGGAAAGAAACAATCCACTCCAATCAGTTTTTTTAGAAAATTCCATATATGGTACCACTAAAATGAACCTTCCTTATTTGACACTAAGAAATTCAAACTTCTTAATCAGACACAGAGTTGAACAGTCGTCGACCCCTTTTCTTGAGTAATAAAATAACATCAAATCATCTCCGAAATTCAGCTGCTGTCAGATGTTTAGATCTGCACAGCCCACAGGGGTGTCACCCCCGGTGGTTTATTTGTTCGGTGGGGTGAGATCTAGGGCTAAGAACTCGAAGGTTGCACACGAGCACACTGAACACAAAGAACACAACGAGTTTATACTGGTTCAGGCCTCCGGAGAGTAAAACCCTACGTCCAGTTCTTGATTGTATTGATTTGGCGCTGGCATCTTCATGATGAGGTAGATGTGATGCGGGATGGCCATAAACTTGGCCAACATAGGTCGACCAAGGATAGCGTGGTAGGAGGAGTGGAAGTCCGCGACCTCGAACGTCAAGTACTCCATGCGGATGTTGTCCTCTTTGCCGAACGTGACCAGCAGGCATACACGACCTATGGGGTATGCAGCCTTGCCGGGCACGACCCCGTAGAAGGGTTCGTCGCAAGTAGTCATCTTGGTGAAGTCGAAGTCCATCTTCTTCAGGGTTTCAGTGAAGGTGATGTTTAAGCTGCTGCCCCCATCGATGAGGGTCCTAAGCAGGAAGGCGCCGTCTACTATGGGGTTGACGACTAGCGGGTAGGTCCCGGGGTCGGGTATGTGCACCCAGTGGTCTTTCCTGGAGAAAGTGATGGGGAACTCCGACCACCGCAGAGGTTGCGGAGTTTTGGTGTTGACTTGGCCGATCTCCCTTGCGTTCGATCGCTGCTGTCTATTGCTCTTGGATACTTGGCAGCCACCGACGATGAAGTTGATCTGCCGGTTGGCGTTCTGGAATACGCTTTTGGGGTTGCCCGCTTTAGGTGGAGGTGGAGGGGAGGCTCCTTCCGACGGTTGCCGTTATTTTTGTTGTCGTCATAGTGACGATAGTTAGGTCGCTCCTCGTGGCGATCGTCACGTCGGTCATCATGGCAGTCATCGCGGCGGTAGTCGTCACGACGATCATCACAGCGGTAGTCGCGGTGATAATCGCGGTGATCCCTATCGTCGTTGCGACGGTAAGGTCGCCGGTCACGGTAGTCACGTCGATCAGGTCGACGGTTGCGGTTGTCGTAATGGCGGCCGTTGTTATGGTCATCGTTGTTGCCGCTCTTGGTCTTCTTTGGCTCTGGAGGTACGCCTAGGGCGCGCTTCAGTTGCTCGCACTCCCTCATAGTGTGCTTGGCGTCGCGATGGAACTGGCACTAATCGTCCAATGTACAGTTGAAGTCACCTTCAAGGTAGGTGGAGGGTATTGGTGGATCGGTTGTGTAGACCTCTCCAGATCGCTTGCGCGACTTGCCGCCACCGTCGTTGTCTGCGTGGTCATTTCCTTTGAAGTCGTGTACCACCGCGTCTTGGGTATCGACGAGCTTGTCGACGTAAGCCATGAGGTCGGCGATAGAGTCAGCGCCGGCTTCATGGATCTTCTCGAAGAGCTTGAGGTTGGTTACCCCTTTCTTGTAGTAAGCTATGATGTCTTCATCCTTGACACCAACGAGGGTGTTGCGGTTCTCGAAGAAGCAGTTGGTGTACTCTCGGAGAGTTTCATCTTTCCTCATCCGTACTTTGTCGAGGTGGTGTGTGTTGTCGGGGCGGTTGTAGGTCGCTTGATAGTTGGTTGTGAAGAGCCGTGATAGGGTCGCCCACGAAGTGATGCACTCCACAGGGAGATTGTCGAGCCACAGGAGTGGCGCTTGGCCCATCACGAGAGGAAAGTATTCTGCCATGTGGTCTTCGTTGCCTCCTGACGCCCGGGCGGCGATGCTGTACATCTTGAGCCAATACTCAGGTCAGAGCGACAGTCATATTTTTCGATGGCTGGCTTGAAATCCTTTGGGTATCTGATCATCCTGAGATGTCGCGAGAATGCCGGAAAGTTGTTGATTGCTCCAGAACTGGATCCTGGGGCGTAGGTTGACGGGATGACGTAGAGGTCATCGGGAGCACTGTTATCTTGGTCGTATGGGGCACGATGTAGAAGCTAGCGATCGTGCATCTAGCGGAGTTCTGCTGCTTGAATGGGGTTATTGGCGTCGAGGGGGTCAGGGACCCCGTTGTCACGGTCGTAGTTAGCACGGCGCTCGATCTCTGCTTCATCTCGTATGGGCTGACGCTGATTGCTCCGGACGCATGTGGCTTGTGCTGGTGGAGGCTGGGCTCCAACATTTTGTCCTACGTTGCCGGTAGCGTTCTGCTGCTGGGCGCTAGTGGCGTTATTGGCAGCGTTGCCGGTGGCATTACCGGCGGCATTGGCAGCGTTACCAGCCGGATTGGCCGCTGCGTTGGCAGCAGCGTTGGCCGGCTGCACGACTTCGTTCTCACCACCTCCCTCTTCAGCCACGGGCGGAAGGGGAGCGTTGTCGTTGTGGTGACGACGGCGGGGTCGCTCCGACCTGCTCCTAGAGTAAGAACTTGAGGCCGATCTGCTGTATCCTTGACCTCTTTCCTCGACCTGGGCAGTGGTGACGTGGATGTGAGCTTGTAGACGTCAAGTCGCAGGAGTGTCACCAAGTTGTCCTAGCTCGGCAAGTGCCGCGCCTAGGTTGGCTTGAGGCGAGTTGTAGACTTCGTGACCATCCTGCTCAAAGTCCCTTAGGAGGTCTCTAGCACGTAGGCAGTGTCGACGAGGCTCGTCTTGATTCTGCTGCTACTGAGGAGCGGCTAGGGCCGCAGGGTGTGGCCCTCCGTCGACGACGTTACCTGCGGGTTGGCCACCGGCACCAGGTACGACGTTGCCCGCGGCCTGACCCGGGGCCTGATGTTGGGCAGCTGCTGCGGCTGCATCTGCTTCTTGCTGACGGCGCACGGCTCGTGCGACGTTAGCATTCTCTCATTGTTGGTGCTGCTCATCTGTCTCGCCGGCTTGAGGAGGTACGTCGGCGGAGACCGCGAGGACCTCTCGATCCGGGATCTCGAACATGTCGTTCGGGTTGTTGGGGGAGATGGTCGTACGGGCGATCTGGAACATGCCGCAGTTCGGGGACGGCGCATGGTTGATCTGGTGATCATGAGTCGCGATTAGAGGTCGGCGAAGGTTCTTTAGCACACGACACTGGCGAGCCGTGTGTTTGGAGTCCTCGTGGACGGGGCAGGGACCGTCAAGATGACCTCTGCGGTTTCCATGAGATGGCGGGTTGAACCCAGATTTGATTTGGATCTTCTTCCTCATATGGCGAGACGCCACATGAGCTGTGTTCCGCAGGCCAAGAGGCATGAGGGGTGAAGGTGGAGTGGTCCTGCGAGGGCACTTGACGTGCTCACAGACCTTGATCGTGTCGGAGAGCATGTCCTCGACGCGATCGAGCCCTGCGATCAGGTCGCGAGGAGTGGGTGGGTGGGTTTTCGCCAGCAGATCGGATTCAACTTGCTGGTTGGAGGTGACCGCAGTGCTCTCGATGACGAGGCAGGCGGCTGGAGCGGTGGATTCCGCCGGCATAGAGCCAAAGCAAATGTCGACGGGATTGGCGAGGATGTCCGCCATGCTCTTAGGGAAGATGACGCCGTTTGGTGAAGCCATCGAGTTGCACGAAGAACCCTGGATCCTCCCCTACCTGGCGTGCCAACTGTCAGATGTTTAGATTTGCACAGCCGACAGGGGTGTCACCCCCGGTGGTTTATTTGTTCGGCAGGGTGAGATCTAGGGCTAAGAACTCGATACCTTTGGGTCCAGTTAATCTGCAGGATATCTTAGATCACCGGATACCTTTGGGGTGTGCTGAATATTATTTTAAGCTCTTTTTATTGGGGGTGGTAATATGGAATTTGTGGAACACTAGAAATAAGTTTGCAATTGAGGGGGTGTTTCCAAAAACCCCATCTGACATGATAACAAAATACTCTCCATGCTGCAGAGATGGCGGATTTTGCTAAATGGCTCTAACCTGTGCAAGCTGGAGGCATGGACTACGCGGGTGCACACGCGGTTGGAGGAGTTGTAGACGAAGCTCAAGGAGATGGTGCCGGCAGAGGGACTCATTTGACCCTCCTTTAGTCCTAGTCTTCCGGTGCTCTTACCAAAGTGTGTTTTCTAAGCCGTGTTGTGCTCTGGTGCTGTTTAGAAGCTGTTGTTTGCTTTCTTTTGTAACCCCAGCACGTTGGTGTGGTGTCGGTCAAAACTATATCACTTTCTATAAAAGCAGGGTAACCCCCTTTCAAAAAAAAAACATGTTCCCCTCTTTAAAGTTCCGATGAACCCGGGGGATAATCCAGGATCCGTCCTCCAAAAAACTCCAAAATTCATAAAACTTTTTGTAGTGATACAACACATGGAGAAGACCCCATTTTTCATAAGAACATATATGAGCACTTAAGAAACCTTAAAACTTAAATACACCAAACTAGACCCCTTTAATTATTGTTTGATTTTTTTGTGCACAAAACAACTTTCTGTTTTTTTTTAAAAAAATCACTGATCAAGTTTTGTTGGTCTGAATTGTCTTAAAAAAGTTCCTCTACTTTTTAATGTTTGTCTGAATTGTCTGAATGATTGTCTGTAGCTGCCACAATGAGGCGGCCATATGATGAATATGAAGACAACTGAGTGAGAGTTCGTTGGTGACATTTATATGGGCACAAAGTGTCAAGACTGAAACGGGAACTCCCCTGTCAGACTTTGTATTTTTTTTGTCGGTTTTGTCACCTACGGGAAATTTTGAGTTTCCGATAGTGTGTTGTAGTTGTTTGTCGCACTCACCATGGGAAGAGAAGGAAAGGACGAGGTGGTGACATAGTCAAGCACTCAAGCTCCTGCATCATCTATCGAATGCGACCTGACTTTACGGATGAATGTGGAGGTTTTTTTTTGCAAAATAGAGATGGGTGAGGGTGATAGGACTAGGGTTTGATTTTAAAAAAAAGTAGAGGAACTTTTTTTGTAAATTGATATGTGGAAGAAAGAAACATTTTTTTTTGTGCAAAATAGACATGGGTAAGGGTGACAGCACTAGGGATTATTTAAGAAGACTAGATGGACTTATTTTTTTTTGTATAAGTTGATATGATGGAAAAAAGAAACACTACTTTTAGGTAGACATTTTTCTCTTTCAGGGGCCAAACAAATTACCCTTTTTGCAAAACATACGGTACTCACGCATATGTTTACATACTCGTACACATACTCATGCATGCCGCCGGCATCTACACATACACAGTTCACAGATCCATTTAGGAATGGCCAATGCAATTATTGAAAATAACAAATTTCCACTTAGATTTCTTTTATAACAATGGATCTTTGATCTGCTACATACTTGACACTGCAGGCCTCTGAAACATGGAAGCTAACAACTTAATTTCCATGAGCATAAAGCTAATACAAATTTAATAGTACTGGTTCAGTAGTACTGACCCCCCAACTAAAAGCCGCCCAACCACCAACTTTCTTTACACATGAATTAGACATCACGCCTCCAATAGTTCATACACACATGACTAATTCCAAATAAAAAAATTCCTCAAAAATGCAAGGAAAAAAGACCAAAATGATATCTCCTCCCTGAACCCCACTAGAGGTACTTCGGTAGGCAATTAAATAGCTTACTCCATGATCCAATACTACAAAAGCAATGGTGTCAAAAACTATTCTCATTTCTCACTGCATATTTTCGATACAGCCAATGGAATCACTACTAAAATCCTACCACACTCGACTCAGCATCAGTATCCAATTATGTACAACAAGGAATCTTAAACGTCAGTAACTGTTAGGTTTGCATATATACAATGAATTTATGATCATGGGTAGTTTAAACAGATAAGAATTGTGAAACAGATAGAAAGAATGGGGGAGTTTGAGTGTCAGTAACCAATTAACCATGCAAGTGATGACAATAATCTTCAACAATGAAGAGAAAAAGCATCTGAAGCTCCCAGTGTTCAGTCCGACATGTGTGGATCAATGCAGTCTTTATCCATCACCAAACAAATGAAACTAACCAACAAACTATTCGAGGTTCCTGTAGAGAGAGGAGGAGCTGCAGTAGTGTGTAGCATGGGATGCAGATGCAGCGCGACGCGGCGGGACATCTGTTGTGCTATAGCGAAGCCTAACACGAACAATAAAAGAAACGACTCGAATTGAAGATACGAAGGGTGGTGAACGAAAGCTCAAACAGAGTAATTCTCAAATGTCCATCCCCTTTATAAGTGCCGGTTGGCCTCCTTTTATAGGGAGACGAAGGACTATTACATTCCGAAAGTAACCTTGTATGAAAGGAATGATTCCAGAATGTACTAGGCTAAACTAGGAATTTCGCCGCCCCGTCTTAACGTAATCCATTCTTTTCCTGACTTCGCGCCGTAAATCACTGCGCATTTTTGGCGAAAGCACGTGCGTTTATCGGGTAAAGACTTCCTTTGCGGGGCGGCCCTTTGTCTAGCCAATTTGCTACCTGAAACACATGCACAAACGACACAAGAAGGATTAAAGCTGACGAAACCATAGCGAAACCCTGGCACGGATTCCTCACGACACAAAGATTGAACTGCGAGGTTTCGTCATCGGAAACACGAGCGTAATGGGTCAAGATTGGAAAACTTTGTCAACGCCGCATGCTTTCAAGCGACGAAAGCTATCCGGCGAAAGCTCCCACGCCAGAGAAAAAGAGAAAACGAGCAATTTCGCAGGATCCATTAACGCGCAACAAAAGAATGTGCTTTCGTGTAAGGTCAAAAAAGAAAACCTATTGTAACCGATTCCAAATACCCCCAACAACATTTGTGGTGGGCAACATCTGCAGAGAGAAAAGACCCGTGAGATCGAGAGTTGATCAAACATCAACGGGGATTCGGGAGGAATTGAGCAGGATCGAATGTGTACCCGGCTTTCGGGGTGGATGATGCCCTTCACGTCGAGGTAGAGATTGTCAAACTGTCACCGTCATGGCTGTGGTGTCCCACCTCCTTCACCACCGCTGATGTGGTGCCCTCCGTCCTCCGCTCCCACGTCCGCCACGCCGGAGCAGTCGGGCGCGCACGAGCCTATGCGGCTGCCGGCACGAGGAGGAGGATGCCGCGACTGCTAGATCTTGGCAACGGTGGCTTCCCCTGCTCACTCCACCCCTAGGGTTGGGCTTCAGCCTCACCAAGGCTGGCGGCCTCCCTCGCCAGGCGGAGCCCCGTCGCGGCTGCCCCCACGATGCTGGGTGCACCTGTGTTGAGGAGGAGCACCATAGCCGCACGGGGAGGAGCTTCGGCCTCCGTGCCGGTGCCAGGGAGGAGTGTCGCGGCCGCACGGGCCTACGCGGGTGGGTGGGCCCCACCTGGGTACGGGTGGATGGGTGGGTAAGAAGTGGTCGGGTGACAAAAATATTACGTTTTTGGCAGAAACCCTCTCCAAATTGCGGTTTCTATGGGTCTTCCACCCTATCCACTCCCCAAACATATGGCAAGTGGGTCTGTCGTGAGCGGTACGGTGGACCCAACTTAGGTGAGAAAAGTTTTCAAAAGAACTTGTGGTTTATAGTATAACTAGCAAAATGTACATGCGGCACACACGTATCAAAAAAATACAATAAAAAAATAAATTTATCTTTATAGTGCCGCACGTGTCTAAAAAATCAAGACTGCAATGATAGCCGGGGGGGGGGGGTGTGAGGAGAAATCAACGACTGCCTCTCGCGGCTGGGAAAACGGTGTCACAGAATCGCTAACCAACCTAGTTGGAAGCGCAATGGATGCCCCGGTCGACAGCAGCGCCCACCACGTCCTTCGATTTCTCACCTCGGGCGCTGCGGCGGAGACTCACCGGGAGTTCACCCGCACCGCTGCTCCCCAGCTCACACAGGAGCTTGACCGCACCACCGCTCACGCGGGCGCACGGCTCCTCATCAGGGAGCTCACCCACGCCACCACTCCTGCGGGCGGTGGGTCTCGGGGTCAATGCTCGGCGGGGGAGCTCGCTCGCGCCGTCGTCGTCGCTTCAACGGAAGCCCTAGCGTACCGCCTCCCACCTCCTCTCCCGCGGCCTCCAGTCCCCCCTCCCCCCCGCCCCCCGCGCGCTGACGCCACCCTGTTTGGTGCATCGGAGGGTGTAGCAAGCATGCATGGACGTGTGATAGAAAGGAAAAAAAAGAAATTGAATGAAGGAAAAGAATGCAAACTGTTATTTTAAAAAAAACTCAAATCATGTCTTCTTTTTTGGAACTTAAACACGTCTTGGTTTAGGGATCGTGTTTTGGAAAGAAGCGTGCCGACCTCGGTCGCTAAGCCTATCTAAAAACACAATGTGATTTGGTTACCAATTATCCTCCAAAATCCCTTTAAAAAATATGCCACGTTGCTTGTATCCTTTTCCAAAAAAAAACACGACGTGATTTGGTTACTAATAATCCTCGAAAATCCCTTACAAAAGAAAAAACACACCACGTTCCTTGTATCCTTTTCCAAAACACAACGTGTATCCTTTTCCAAAACAAAGAAAAAACACAACGTGATTTGATTACCAATTATCCTCCAAAATCCATTAAAAAAATACGCCATGTTGCTTGTATCCTTTTCCAAAACACAACGTGAATTGGTTACAAATTATTCCTAAAATCCCTTAAAAAAATACAATGTGATTTGGCTTACCATTTATTCAAACGGTTGACGAAAAAGGGGTTAGACCCATCAAAAATAACTCGTTCTTTATATATATATATATATATATATATATATATATAGAATAGATGGATAGATTCACAAAATACAAGTATCTCGAATCTATTTCAAGAGTAGGTTTTGCTACAAGTAACTCGTTTTAAAAAGGTATTTGCTACTTGAACGACTAATATATTGGCAACGTATCCTATGCAAACCAGACTCGTATGCAAACTATGCAAACTCCTCCCATAATCGTTGGATCTCCATCCGATGACCAGATTAAGATGGAGAATTTAATCACTTAAACCCTCCCACCAATACATTTGCTAATAAAAAACTCACTAATCCCACCCCTAGACACCGTTAATCCGTGCGACGTGCCGGCCCTCCTCCTCGCCGCATCCCCCTCCACACCCCCACCACGTACACCGCCGTCCTTTTCCGCTGTCCTGCGCGCGGCGGCAGCGGCGGCCGTCGTCCACGGCGCGTGCTGACTTGGCCCGCTCGCTCCACCTCCGCCGCCTCTCACAGGTCCCCTCCGAGCTCCCGACCCGCTGGCCGCCGCTGATGACGACGAGAAGGGGCTAGCGCTCGTCGTCGTCGCCATGTTCTTGGTTCCCGCCGCGACGTCGTGTTCGGCTTCGCTGCCGGTTCCGCCTTGCTGGCCTTGCTCATCGGCATTCAACGCAAATAAGGGTGCCGTGTTGCTCGCTTCCATCCTCTGTCGCGGGCCTCTACGCGGCGGTGAGGAGATCCCGTGAGAAGGCCACTCGGGTTCGTCCCCTCGGTCAGGATGGCGTCGAGGGTGCCGGCCCGTGAGGCAGTGGCGACATACGACGCCGGCAACAAGCTGTGTAGGGCCACGAACGACGATGGCCGGTGGTGCGACTTAGACTTAATTTGCTAACTAGATGACCCAAGTTTATTGGATACGTCCGTCGTTGGCGCACTGCAGGTATGTGCAGCTTGGCACAGGTTTAGGTTCGGTCTACGCCGGCGCACCCCTTCCTGCAGCTCATGCACCTACGCGTCTGCGTCGTTCTCCGTCTGAGGAGCCCGCGAAGCAGCCCGAGCACCAATCCATGGTGGCGGTGTCGAATTTCGGTGCGGCCGTCCAGCCCGATTGAGGGGCGCGGCGGTGTCCAACAGCGCGGCGGCGGCGGCCAGAGCGAGCAGGCCAGGCGCGGTGGCGTCCGTCCGGAAAGCCGAGGGGCGGCGAGGATTCGTGTGTCGCGCGGTCGCACTTTGCGCGAGACGAGACGGGAATGGCGTCCAGGGTGGGGTTAGAGAGTTTTTTATTAACAAATGTATTGGTGGGAGGGTTTAAGTGATTAAATTCTCCACCTCTTAATCTGTCCATGGGATGGAGATCCAACGATTGTGGGAGGAGTTTGCATAGTTTGCATACGAGTCTGGTTTGCATAGGATACGTTGCCAATATATTAGTCGTTCAAGTAGCAAATACCTTTTTAAAACGAGTTACTTGTAGCAAAACCTCCTCCGTGCTCGTCATACGTGCAACCATCTACGCTCTTAGTTCCCTGATCCCTCCATTGACCTACAACCGCTTGGGTCGCCCCCTTGCGGATCTGTCCAGGTCTCAACCCTTGACAGTTGGCGCGCCAGGTAGGGGTGATCGGGAGCTCGTTGTGCAGCGTGATGGCAGCTCGCTCCGGTGATCATTGTAAAACCCCAGATTTTCATAGAAAACCCAAATCCCTGTACCATCACGATAGTTCCTGGATCAGTGGCTATCGCGTACAGAACGTCTCACAGATAGTAAAACAAAGTCATACATCGCATCACACTTAAGCAATAGTACATAAATTATTACATGTCCATTATGGAGTACATCATTACAAGCCTCTTGGCTGAATCAGAGTGAAATTCTACGCAACGGTAGCTAGCTTCTCAGAAGGGTCTCCATCTTTTATTCTTCTCGCCACAGGCATCCTTGAGCGAAGCGACGCATCCCTCAGTCGTACCATCCATCAGCGTTGTTGTCGTACTCGGACTCGTACCCTGCACACCCAAAGTCTATCCCCAAGGAGTGGGATAGGTCCACGTCACCAACTGTATGCTGCTTTAATTGGCCTAACATCTAAAAGGGAGAAAAAGAGACAAGGAAGTAGCTCGGGTTTCCTATGTAGCAACAGCAGAGTAAGATCAAGATATCTCCATCAAGTTCGCAACCCAAAGCTCTCAACACGGCTCGGAACCACCTGGTCACCCAGGGCCCCGTCTCCACAACCTACTCCCATCTAGGGTCGATGTGAGAACTTCCTTTCCTCGCACCTCAATGATTGCAATCAGATCTGCGAGGTAGAGGGAGCCACTCTCCTCTCCCCGACTGCAATCACAGCTCACCACACTCTCATCTATAGGGGGAGGTAGAAATCCCAAAACATGAGAACAAAGCTATCAGGGGACATGTCCATGACCGAGGACGCGGCTATAGCTATAGATCGAACAACTCTGCAGAGCGTGTACACCAGAACCCAACTCGGAATGGCACCCGGCCGGTGTACGGCCGACCGAGCCCATCCTACCGTGCGAACTCTCGGTAGTTACGGTACCATCCTGCATCCGGCCCTCAAAACGATCCCCCTCTGAAGGGATTGCACCGAAACTGTGAAATGCCCCCGTGTGGCCACACGGTAGTCACTCTGAGAGGGTGGTCTCACCTCCACCTCTCCCCCACTGATACCCCGCTATCCTGCTGGCAGGTATGGTTCCGCACTTGCCGAGCTCAACTCGGCCCTAACCCCACGCTCGGCGGGGTGGTGTGTACGTAAAGGTCCCGTGAAAAGGTCTGTCCACTCGGTTTCAGACCGGGGCGAGCTCATATCCTCCAAGCGCAAGTAAAACCCCAACACCTAGGCTCCGAAAACCGTAAAAGTGGGGATACACTGAGGAGTGCACCACCATCCCTGACCCCAGATCGGTTGTTTCGAGCTCACCCCCGCCAAAGTACCCAAAACGCCTTCTCCTGCCGGTTTTATCCCACTCACGCCAAGAACCAGTATTCCCATCCCAACACATGCATCGTGAAGCACAGCGCATATACACGCTTATAACCATATATAGTAGTAGGACAATCAAGGACAGGGTATTTAAAGTAGGCAGTGCAAGGTTCATCATCATGCATGTAAAGTAAAGCGCTAGCATACTACATTGCAATGTCTAATAGGCATTCAAAGTCAGTCGGGCGTGAACCTGGGGTCTGGTAGTCCTCCGCAGCGAAGTCGTCAGCGTAGTCGTACTCCGGGATCAGCTCCCCGGCTCCAGCTGCTCCTATTAACGCGTAAAAGAAAATAAACAACGGTCCTAATGCAATTAACTCCAAAAGGACAGCAATTAAGAGACAAAAGAGAGCAAATACTAGGCTAACGCGGAGTTTAAGATTTTAGAGAATTTCCGGAAAAGGTTTTGTATTTTTCGGAGTCAAAACGGATTTATTACGATTTTCCAAAGATAAAAAAGTTTTCTGGAAATAAAATACGCATACACAATAGCACTAACTTTAGGCTGACTACTGGCTGGCTCTTAGGGGCCTGGCTGCAGCGGCACGCGTGGCTGCCACGTCGGTGGCTTTAAGCCGGCGGTTGCCCACCTGGCAGCCCATGTGGCCGGTGATGGGGCACCCGCATGGGATCCGCCTGGGATTCGAGACGGCGTGGCTCGGTGAAGGTCGCGGTGTGGCTAGGACGCGATTGGTCGGCCGCACGGAATCCACGGGATCGACTGCGGCCAGATCGACGTGTGGTCCGGGGTGCACAACAAGCACCCCCTAGCCTTTGGGGCGACACCCTAGGTGTTCGGTGTTTTGCTCCAGAGGAGCGGCGGTCGGGAAGAAGGCGCACCGGCGGTGAGGTATTGCGGCTGCCGGTCCACAAGCGACTCGCCTCAACTCGATGGACCTAGGGTTTCGAAGGGTAGGGTAAAAGGGTGGACCTTGGCTCGATGCCGGCACGGCGGCGTCGGGGCCATGGTCGGCGCGGCGGCGGAACGGTGCAGCAACAGCGACACGGCGAGGATCTAGCGCCGGCGGGCAGCTCGCGTGCACGCGGGTGCACGCGTGTGTGCACGCGCTCAGAAGCACATGCACGAGAGAGAGAGAGCGAGCGAACGCGTGAGGGTGCACAGCTTGCCATGGCGGAAAGATCAGAGAAGCTCGGCAGCGCGGCTGGGGTGGACACGGCCGGCGAGGCTCTGCGCGGGCTTTTGCGCGAACAGGTGCGCGAGCTCGACGGCGACCGGGCGCTCGCGCCCCCGGGGCGAAAATCCTACCCCGGCGGCGACGCCTCGGCTCATGGCGGTGGAACAGCGTGTCGGCGAGGTCCGGCGTGAGCAAAGAGGCCCACAGTTCGGCCTTGACTCCTCCAGGCAAACGCGCACACGCGAGTGCTAGGGTGCACGGCTGCGTGCGGGCGTGCTCGGTCACTGGGGCTTGAGCGCGTGCTCACCGTCGCCAGGATAGCGGCGGCGGCGAGAACAGCAGCAGTGTTACGGCTATGGGTAGGACGCACGAGGAAAAAGAACGGCGAGCGGGGCTGCGCGCGCGACGGTGAAGGCGGCGGCACCTGCAAGAGAGCATCCCAGCACGGCACGAAGGCCGGCTTCACCAGCGGCGACAGTGCGGCGGCGCGATGCAACGGCGAGCACCCGAGGCTCGACACGCGACCATGACTCGAAGGTCGGGCGCCACAGGAGGTATGGGGGTGCGGTGCTCACCTATGGCCTAAGGGGCCCGGCAGTGAAGGCGTTGGAGAACAGAGGACGACGCGACGCAGGCTCGGTGCAGCAGAGCAGGGGACGTAGGCGTGCGCAGCGGCGACAGGTGCGGCTCCTTCCCTCGGGCGGCTCCGGCCTTCGTGACGGACGGCGGCCCTCCCGGACGGACTCCCCCGCCTCCTGCTCCCCCGCTTCTCCCTCCTTGACGTCACCGGTGGCGGATTGGGGAGGGAAATCTCCAATTGGCTAGGGTTTCGGGGAAGGCGCCCGCGGCGGCTCTTATAGAGGGTGGTAGGTAGGGCGGACGGCCGGATAGGCTCCACGACCTGTGGACGCCATCCAGCGCCGGCGGCCATGGCCGCACAGCCTGCTTTCCACGGCGGCACGTCGGGGCTGAGAGAGAGGAAGGGGAAAAGAGGGAAAAGGAGGAGGAAGAAAGAGGTGAGGTGGCCGGCTGACGGGTGGGACCCGGTCGTCAGCGGCTCGGGCATGGGCTGAGCTGGCCGGCGGGTTGGCTAGGTGCTGGTGGGCTGCGCATGGGCCGAAAGCAGGAGCGGGCCGATTGGGTGGTTGGTGGCCCACGCAGGGGTAAAAGGTTTTCCTATTTTTCTTAACTCTATAAACTATATGATTCAAATTTGAATACCAATTCAAATTTGAATCCACTCAAACAAATCCAAATAAATCCAAATGAAAATCCAACTTCTCACACTAGCATTTTATAAGTCCTAAAATTATTGATTGACTTAAATAAAATCTAGGAATAGAGGAAGGGAAAAAGGAAGATATCCTTATATGGTTTCATGAGCACACAAATTCATAGCAAGTTTTTGAAATCCCCCATTTTTACAATCAAGCAATTTCAAGGATGTTACAGAACTCCCCCCTCACAAGAATCTCATCCCCGAGATTAAGAAGTTACTTCCTGATCGAAGAGATGAGGGTATTTCTCCCTCATGACGGACTCCTTCTCCCACGTCGCTTCGCGCTCGGAGTTTTTACTCCAGAGCACCTTGCAGAAGCGCGTGGTGGTCCTCCTGGTTGACTTTTCCGCCCAGTCTAGGATCCGGACGGGGAACTCTAAGTACTCCAGGGTCTCCTGGACATCGAGTGCCTGAGCGGGCACTCTCTTCTCGACAACCACACACTTCCGGAGTTGAGACACGTGGAACACCGGGTGTACTCCGGCGAGCTCCGGTGGTAGCTCGAGCTTGTAAGCCACCTTCCCGATCCTTTTCACAATCGGATACGGGCCAACATACCTTGGAGACAACTTCCCTTTGACATGGAACCTCTTCGTGCCTCGGAGGGGTGAGACCCTCAGGTAGACGTGTTCCCCCACCTCGAACGAGACATCTTTCCTCTTTGGGTCAGCGTAACTCTTCTGTCAGCTCTGGGCTATCTTCAGATTCTCTCTGACCTTGGCAACATTCTCCTCGGCTTCGACAATGGTGGCGGGGCCGAAGAAAGTTCGCTCCCCCACCTCTGACCACATCAACGGTGTCTGACACTTTCTGCCATACAGTGCCTCGAAAGGGGCCATCTTCAGACTTGCCTGAAAGCTGTTGTTGTACGAGAACTCGGCATAAGGCAAACTCTTCTCCCAGTTAGCGTTGTAGGTCAGCACACAAGCCCTCAACAAGTCTTCAAGCACTTGATTCACTCTCTCCGTCTGTCCATCGGTCTGTGGGTGAAAGGCGGAGCTGTAGTCGAGAGACGTACCTAGGGAACCATGCAAACTCTTCCAGAACTGAGCTGTGAACTGCGGCCCTCGGTCGGATACAATACTATGGGGAACTCCGTGTAACCTCAGAATGTGTTCTATGTAGAGGTCCACAAGCTTCGGCACCCGGTAGTCCTCCCGTACCGGTATGAAGTTGGCTACCTTGGTAAGTCTATCAACAATCACCCATATGGCATCATGCCCTCTCTGTGTGCGAGGCAAACCCACTACGAAGTCCATGCTGATATCATCCCACTTCCACGTGGGTATCTCAAGCGGTTGAAGCAAACCGGCGGGTCTCTGATGTTTTGCCTTCACTCTCTGACACGTGTCGCATCGAGCGACGTACTCGGCAATGTCTTCCCTCATCTTCTCCCACCAGAACCGTATCTTCAGATCTTGGTACATTTTCGTGCAACCAGGGTGAATCGAGTATCGAGAGTCGTGAGCTTCCTTCAGGATCGAGTCTCGAATCTCCTTGCTTCGGGGTACGCAGATGCGGTCCTTCAACCACAGTGTGCCTTGCTCGTCGAGGCGGTAGTCGGCTGCTTTGCCTCTTGCCATCAAGTCTTTCATTTCCTCAATTTCTGGGCAACCTTTCTGAGCTTGTCGAATCTGGTCTTCTAGCGTGTACTTCACCCTCAACTCGTTCAGCTGTCCCTTCTCAACTATCTCCAATTTCAGCTTCTCCATTTCCTCATACAGTGTCGGTTGCTCTTTCTGCACCATCAGGTTGTTGCAGTAATGCTTGCGGCTCAGTGCATCAGCTACGACATTCGCTTTACCGGGGTGGTAGTGGATGTTCAGGTCATAGTCCTTGATTAGTTCGGGCCATCTTCGCTGTCTCAGGTTCAACTCGGACTGTGTGACGATGTACTTCAGACTCTTGTGGTCGGTGTAAATGTTGCACTTGTTGCCCATCTGGTAGTGCCTCCATATCTTCAAAGTGTGAACGACAGCAGCTAGCTTGAGGTCATGCGTGGGGTAGTTCTCCTCATGCTTCCGAAGCTGTCGCGAGGCATATGCAACAACTTTGCCTCCCTGCATCAGCACGCATCCGAGTCCTTGTCTCGATGCGTCATAATACACCACGAAGTCCTTGCTCACATCGGGAAGAGTCAGGACCGGTGTAGTGGTGAGACGGGTCTTGAGCTCTTGAAAGCTGGCTTCACACTTGTCTGACCACACATACGGTGTGTTGCTCTTCAACAATTCTATCATGGGCTTTGCAATCTTGGAGAAGTTCTCGATAAACCGGCGGTAGTAACCGGCTAAACCGAGAAAACTGCGGATCTTTGTCACTGACTTGGGTGACTGCCACTTGGACACTGCTTCTATCTTGCTCGGATCTACGGCCACTCCTTCAGCTGACAACACGTGACCGAGAAAAGCGACTTCTTCCATCCAGAACTCACACTTGCTGAACTTGGCATACAACTGCTGTTGCCTGAGCTTTCCCAACACGATCCTCAGGTGCTCTTCATGCTCCTCTGCGGTCTTGGAGAAGACCAATATGTCGTCAATGAAGACAACGACACACTTGTCTAACTCATCCATGAATACCTTGTTCATCATGTTCATGAAGTACGCCGGGGCGTTCGTAAGACCAAACGATACGACAGTGTACTCGTACTGTCCGTACCGGGTTACAAACGCGGTCTTGTAGATGTCCTCCGGCCGAATCTTCATCTGGTGATAGCCTGATTGGAGATCGATCTTGCTGAAGAACTTGGCTTGCCTTAGCTGATCCATCAGGTCATATATCCGGGGTAGCGGGTACTTGTTCTTGATGGTTACCGCGTTGAGTGCGCAGTAATCAACACACAGTCGCTGAGTCCCATCTTTCTTCAGCACAAACAGAGCTGGTGAACCCCATGGTGAAGCACTCGGTCGAACGAACCCCTTCTCAAGCAATGAGTCCAACTCTGCCTTCAACAGTTTCAGCTCGACATCTGCCATGTGGTACGGACTCTGAGCTATAGGTGCAGTCCCCGGTACCAAGTTGATCACGAACTCCACATCACGGTCTGGTGGCAAACCCGGCAGCTCTTCTGGAAACACATCCTTGTACTCACAAACCACTGGCACATCTGAGATGGCTTTCGTGTGTAGACTGTACACGGCTGGTATGTCTCGGGACTTCATCGGCTCGAACGTGACTCTTGTCCCGTCGGGGTGTACCAAGGTCACAAGTCGCGGTGAAGTGGAGATGACACCCTTGTGAGCGGTGATCCAGTCCATCCCCAGTATCACATCGATGCCATTGGAAGGCAACACTGTCAGATCTCCCAAGAACCTGTGGCCCTGAATGACCACGTCTACACCTCTACACAGCAAGGTGCATCTGATATCTCCGAGAGGTGAACTCGTGATGATAGGAATCGATCGGGTGGTTGTAGGGAGGGAGAGTTTGTTCACGAATCTAGAGGTAACATACAACCCGGTCGCACCGGTATCGAAGAGAACCAAAGCAGTAGTACCACAAACCAAAAACTCACCGATCACGACGTCAGGAGCGTTAGCAGCCTCCTCCTCGGTGAGGTGGTTCAACCTCCCACGGCCGGCAGTCGGCGGTGGTGCAGCCTGAGGAGGTCGGCCTCCTGGAGCAGGTGCTCTCGCTGGAGTAGCAGCGGTCTTCTTGTCCGGGCAGTCGTAGGACTTGTGGCCAGGCTTGCCACAGGCGAAGCAGGTCACAGTGAAGCCTCCCGTGGTAGATCTCGTGGCGCTCGGCGGCGGACAGTTGTAGCCTCCAGTCTGCTGGGGGTAGCCGGGGTTCCTCCCTCCGGGGAACGGGCTACGTCCGCCTCCTCCGAAGCTGCGCCCAGGCTGGTTGTGCCCCGGGCGGCAGCTCCCCCTCAGCATGTTGCTCTATCCGCTCCTCGGCTACTGGAAGGATCGGTCGTGGTGGTCCCGATCTCCCGTCCTCTTCTTCCCCTTCATGCGCTCCTCGTGGCCCCTCCCCTCGTCCTCGACCGCGATGGCGCGGTTGACGAGGTGGCGAAGGGACTTGTGCTCGCTCGCCTTCAGTCCCTGGCGAAGGCCGTGGTGAAGGCCTCGCAGGAACCAGAACTGCTTCTTCTGGTCGGTGTTGGTGTCGTCGGGGGCGTACCGCATCATCTTCATGAAGTGACGCTCGTACTCCTCGACCCTCATCGCACCCTGGGTCATGGTGCGGAACTCCTATGCATTCTGGATCAGCAGCTCGCTGGGCAGGTACTGCTCGCGGAACGCCTCCCAGAACTCCAGCCAGGTGATGAAAGCTGGGTTCGGGTGGCTGGCGGTGTAGTTGTCCCACCAAGACTTGGCAGGACCCTCCAGCTGGTGCGCGGCGATGGCGACGCACTCCTCGTCAGAGCAGACGGTGAGGTCGAGCTTGGTCTCGATCACCCTCAGCCAGTCGTCGGTGTCGAGTGGGTCATCCGAGTAGCTGAAGGTGGGGGCCTTCAGGCGGATGAACCTCTCGATCTTCCTCGTGAGGTCCTCGTCCTGTGGAGCGGCGCGGTTCCCACCGTTGCCACGGTGCTCCATGGCTGCTGCCATCCTCTGCATCAGCTGAGTCTGGACAACCATCACATCCACCAAGTTAGGTGGGGGTGGCAGAGGCTGGTCCGGCTCAGGCTGGTCTTGCTCCTGATCTTGCTCGGCTTCTCCATCCTCAGCTTCAGCTTCTGGGCCCTCGGGCGGCGGTGGCGGTGCTCCGGCACCCCGGCCTCAAGCTCCCAAAGCTCCTCCACATAGGGGCGGGCGTCCACGGCCACGGGCAGGTGCACTACCGCGTCCACGAGCGGCATCACGGCCACGACCACGGCCACGGCCCTATGGGGCTTCCTCCTCGGCAGCAGCCTCCTCAAGGCGCGCCAGCAGACGGTTGGACCGTCGGATCGACATCCTTCTGAAAACACAAGCGGGGAAGAAAAGACTTTTACACAACGTCACTCACCAACACATATATGAGTCTGAGACAAGCATGAAAATAAAACTATTTATATAACCAACACTCAATGAGAAAAAGCATGAAGACACAAATAACTCCATTAAGATCCAAGCATACATCAAGCATGAGTAGTACATATGCTTCCCCGAGGCTGACTCAGACCTTAGGGGTAGCAGCTCAAATCAACGCTCTAATTCATCGATACATGCTCAAAAGGGTGGTGCCTACAACGTGTGACATGACTCTCTTCATGCACCGGAACATGCTCGCGGCTGCATGGAACAACTCATGGAAGCTACTATCATACAACTCTACTCTAGGTCATGTCCTCGCTCTGCACTCTACTCGGTGCGAGCCCTCTTGTACGAGATAGGGTAGCGGTCCTCAGTGGGGTAATCCGGCGGAAAGATCCGGGACACCAAGGCGTGTGCCTCTCAAACCTCCTCTGTCTCGACGGGGGTCGGCAGCCGAGCCATCGGACACAGGTGTAGCTTGAGGCGGGACTAGTGCAGCTCGAAGGTCTCGGTGCGGATCCCACGCTGCGACTCGAAGGGCAGCTCTTCGTTGAGCTCCTTGAGCTCGTCCACGCGGAGCGAGTTGGCGTCCTCCCAAGTCCTCCTCAGTCTCTCGGCCTTGTCTCGCAAGTAGACGGCCGTGCGCGTAAGCCACGCGAGGTTGGCGACGTTCTCCTCCCTGTTCTTCTCCAGCTTCTCCACCTTGGTCCGCTCACAACCGAGTAGGTGGGCACGTACCGTGAGCATGTCGTCCTTGCTCTGAAGTCTGTCCTTCAGCCTGTTCTGACTTGCGGTCATCCTAAGGAGGTCCTCCCTGACGTGCAGCAGCTCCTCACGGGTGTCCACACGCTCCCTCTCGGACTGCAGCAGGACGGTGGTCGCGCGGTTGAGCCCCTGCTCAAGCTGGCGAACACGGTGGCGTAGCGCACTGTTCTCTCTCTCCAGCTGAAGGCAGCGTGGCTGGTACTGGCGGGCCTCAACGGTGGCGCGCGTCTCTGATCTCGCCGAAGAGGGTCCGTGACTCGTCCTCCAGGCGGCGTGCGTACTTGTCGAGGTCGACCAAGTAGCTGGCTGTCTCCACCAAAGTCTCGTCAGACTCGCGGAAGGGTGCGGCGTCAACGTCGTCCTGGATCCCCTCGTGCGAAGGAACTCTGTCCACGAGCGGTGCCAGGCGCCAGTAGTCCCGAGGTAGAAGTCGGAGCGTCCCGGACTCGAAGGTGATGCGGTACTGGGCGCGAAGGCAGCCTAGTGCCTGACAGCAGGCGACGTCCAGCGCAGTAGCGACGGTCAGCGCGGTGCTGTAGCAGACCTCCCCCTTGAACCCCGGAAGGTTCGAGTGAGGAAGGACGGCGACCGTGCAGAGCACCATCCGCCCTGTCACGGCGGGTACGTACTCGGCGCGGTACGTGACGTAGGTAGGAGGGACCCCAAGCCTGAGAAGGGCCCTCTCCATCCAGTGGCAGATCGCCCCGCACGTCTCGGGGGTGATCTCAGCAACTTGGCATTCCATCTCCTGTGACACGTAAGAAATCTTAGTTAGCGCAGGTAAGTGAGATGTTTTCAAAAAGAGATAAGTTTTTATAACATAGCTCAAGGGAATAAATATAGAAATAGAGCGTATAGAGTCCTATTTCTATCGGCCATTTCTAGGGATACGTGCTACGGTCAAGTATGGCTCTGGTACCACCTGTAAAACCTCGGATTTTCATAGAAAACCCGAATCCCTGTACCATCGTGATAGTCCCTGGATCAGTGGCTATCGCGTACAGAACGTCTCACAGATAGTAAAACAAAGTCATACATCGCATCACACATAAGCAATAGTACATAAATTATTACATGTCCATTATGGAGTACATCATTACAAGTCTTTTGGCTGAATCAGAGTGAAATTCTACGCAACGGTAGCTAGCTTCTCAGAAGGGTCTCCATCTTTTATTCTTCTCGCCACAGGCATCCTTGAGCGAAGCGACGCATCCCTCAGTCGTACCATCCATCGGTGTTGTTGTCGTACTCGGACTCGTACCCTGCACACCCAAAGTCTATCCCCAAGGAGTGGGATAGGTCCACATCACCAACTGTATGCAGCTTTAATTGGCCTAACATCTAAAGGGGAGAAAAAGAGACAAGGAAGTAGCTCGGGTTTCCTATGCAGCAGCAGCAGAGTAAGATCAAAATATCTCCATCAAATTCCCAACCCAAAGCTCTCAACACGGCTCGGAACCACCTGGTCACCCAGGGCCCCATCTCCACAACCTACTCCCATCTAGGGTCGATGCGAGAACTTCCTCTCCTCGCACCTCAATGATTGCAATCGGATCTGCGAGGTAGAGGGAGCCACTCTCCTCTCCCCGACTGCAATCACGGCTCACCACACTCTCATCTATAGGGGGAGGTAGAAATCCCAAAACATGAGAACAAAGCTATCAGGGGACATGTCCAAGACCGAGGACGCGGCTATAGCTATAGATCGAACAACTCTGCAGAGCGTGTACACCTGAACCCAACCCGGAATGGCACCCGGCCGGTGTACGGCCAACCGAGCCCATCCTCCCGTGCGAACTCTCGGTAGTTACGGTACCATCCTGCAACCGGCCCTCAAAATGATCCCCCCTCAGAAGGGATTGCACCGGAACTGTGAAATGCCCCCGTGTGGCCACATGGGAGTCACTCTGAGAGGGTGGTCTCACCTCCACCTCTCCCCCATTGATACCCCGTTATCCTGATGGCAGGTATGGTTCCGCACTTGCCGAGCTCAACTCAGCCCTAACCCCACGCTCGGCGGGGTGGTGTGTACGTAAAGGTCCCGTGAAAAGGTCTGTCCACTCGGTTTCAGACCGGGGCGAGCTCATATCCTCCAAGCGCAAGTAAAACCCCAACACCTAGGCTCCGAAAACCGTAAAAGTGGGGATACACTGAGGAGTGCACCCCCATCCCCGACCCCAGATCGGTTGTTTCGAGCTCACCCCCGCCAAAGTACCCAAAACGCCTTCTCCTGCCGGTTTTATCCCACTCACGCCAAGAACCACTATTCCCATCCCAACACATGCATCGCGAAGCACAGCGCATATACACGCTTATAACCATATATAGTAGTAGGACAATCAAGGACAGGGTATTTAAAGTAGGCAGTGCAAGGTTCATCATCATGCATGTAAAGTAAAGCGCTAGCATACTACATTGCAATGTCTAATAGTCATTCAAAGTCAGTCGGGCGTGAACCTGGGGTCTAGTAGTCCTTCGCAGCGAAGTCGTCGGCGTAGTCGTACTCCGGGATCAGCTCCCCGGCTCCAGCTGCTCCTATTAACGCGTAAAAGAAAATAAACAGCGGTCCTAATGCAATTAACTCCAAAAGGACAGCAATTAAGAGCCAAAAGAGAGCAAATACTAGGCTAACGCGGAGTTTAAGATTTTAGAGAATTTCCGGAAAAGGTTTTGTATTTTTCGGAGTCAAAACGGATTTATTACGATTTTCCAAAGATAAAATAGTTTTCTGGAAATAAAATACGCATACACAATAGCACTAACTTTAGGCTGACTACTGGCTGGCTCTTAGGGGCTTAAAGCTAGCTACTGGCTGGCTACTAGCTGGCTGCAGCGGCACGCGTGGCTGCCACGTTGGTGGCTTTAAGCCGGCGGTTGCCCACCTGGCAGCCCACGTGGCCGGTGATGGGGCACCCGCATGGGATCCGCCTGGGATCCTAGACGACGCGGCTCGGTGAAGGTCGCGGTGTGGCTAGGACGCGATTGGTCGGCCGCACGGAATCCACGGGATCGACTGCGGCCAGATCGACGTGTGGTCCGGGGTGCGCAACAAGCACCCCCTGGCCTTTGGGGCGACACCCCAGGTGTTCGGTGTTTTGCTCCAGAGGAGCGGCGGCCGGGAAGAAGGCGCGCCGGCGGCGAGGTATTGCGGCTGCCGGTCCACAAGCGACTCGCCTCGGCTCGGTGGACCTAGGGTTTCGAAGGGTAGGGTAAAAGGGTGGACCTTGGCTCAATGCCGGCACGGCGGCGTCGGGGCCATGGTCGGCGCAGCGGCGGAACGGTGCAGCAACAGCGACACGGCGAGGATCTAGCACCGGCGGGCAGCTCGCGTGCGCGCGGGTGCACGCGTGTGTGCGCGCTCGGAAGCACAGGCACGAGAGAGAGAGAGCGAGCGAACGCGCGAGGGTGCGCGGCTCGCCATGGCGGAAAGATCAGAGAAGCTCGGCGGCGCAGCTGGGGTGGCCACGGCCGGCGAGGCTCTGCGCGGGCTTTCCCGTGAACAGGTGCGCGAGCTCGACGGCGACAGGGCGCTCACGCTCCCGGGGTGAAAAGCCTACCCCGGCGGCGACGCCTCGGCTCGCGGCGGCGGAACAGCGTGTCGGCGAGGTCCGATGTGAGCAAAGAGGCCCACAGTTCGGCCTTGACTCCTCCAGGCGAACGCGCACGCGCGAGTGCTGGGGTGCACGGGTGCGCGCGGGCGTGCGCGGTCACTGGGGCTTGAGCGCGTGCTCACCGTCACCAGGACAGCGGCGGCAGCGAGAATGGCAGCGGTGCTACGGCTACAGGTAGGACGCACGAGGAAAAAGAACGGCGAGCGGGGCTGCGCGCGCGACGGTGAAGGCGGCAGCACCTGTAAGACAGCATCCCAGGACGGCACGAAGGCCGGCTTCACCAGCGGCGACGGCGCGGCGGCGCGATGCAACGGCGAGCACCCAAGGCTCGACACGCGACCACGACTCGAAGGTCGGGCGCCACAGGAGGTATGGGGGTGCGGTGCTCACCTATGGCCTAAGGGGCCCGGCGGTGAAGGCGTCGGAGAAGAGGGGACGACGCGGCGCAGGCTCGGTGCAGCAGAGCAGGGGACGTAGGCGTGCGCGGCGGTGACAGGCCCGGCTCCTTCCCTCGGGCGGCTCCGGCCTTCGCAACGGACGGCGGCCCTCTCGGATGGACTCCCCTGCCTCCTGCTCCCCCGCTTCTCCCTCCTTGACGTCACCTGCGGCGGATTGGGGAGGGAAATCCCCAATTGGCTAGGGTTTCGGGGAAGGCGCCCGCGGTGGCTCTTATAGAGGGTGGTAGGTAGGGCGGACGGCCGGATAGGCTCCGCGACGCGTGGACGCCATCCAGCGCCGGCGGCCATGGCCGAACGGCTTGCTTTCCACGGCGGCGCGTCAGGGCTGAGAGAGAGGAAGGGGAAAAGAGGGAAAAGGAGGAGGAAGAAAGAGGTGAGGTGGCCGGCTGACGGGTGGGACCCGGTCGTCAGCGGCTCGGGCGTGGGCTGAGCTGGCCGGCGGGTTGGCTAGGTGCTGGTGTGCTGCGCATGGGCCGAAAGCAGGAGTGGGCCGGTTGGATGGTTGGCGGCCCACACAGGGGTAAAAAGGTTTTCCTATTTTTCTTAACTCTATAAACTATATGATTCAAATTTGAATCCACTCAAATAAATCCAAATAAATCCAAATGAAAATCCAACTTCTCACACTAGCATTTTATAAGTCCTAAAATTATTGATTGACTTAAATAAAATCTAGGAATAGAGGAAGGGAAAAAGGAAGACATCCTTATATGGTTTCATGAGCACACAAATTCATAGCAAGTTTTTGAAATCCCCCATTTTTACAATCAAGCAATTTCAAGGATGTTACAATCATCTTCGGCGGCGGCACGAAAGATCTCCGATCTAATCGCGAGGTCGACGGACGGTGCGCCAGAAAATTTTTCGCTTCCCCCACCCACCCGACGAATCCATCTACTACATCATCAACATGGCGCTCGCATCAAGTTTGACGGCGGGGCTTGAGCATCCGAGTGTGCGGACTCCGTGTCTACCACGATCAAGGTCAAGTCAACCTACGAGAAAATCCATCTACATGGATGCCAAAATCAAGGCCGGCAGCAGGACGTACCGCGCGCATCAACTGCGTGTACACCACGTGCACGTGCAAGCGGCAGGGAATCCATCTACATGACACATGGGAGAATCTACCTTCCCTAATTCTTTTTTAGTTTCCTTTATTAGGGGTTCAATCAGCTAACGTAAATTTTCTGGATGGCTTGGAATAGCTATGGTACGCAGGTCGGACTGCAGATCCCTTGCGTACTGAATCGTGCCTTCACGGACTTGGCAGCGACTACACACGATTGTAGCCACAGCAACAACGACGCCACGCAGCGCTGCTCATGCGACCAGCTCCGCGGTCACCCCGTGAGGAAGCCAGCGAGTTACCACGGCAGCCGTCGTCGACACGATCTCCGTGATCACTATTGCTGCAATGCTGCCCTAGCCGGTGAAGCTGCAACCCAGCGTCAGATTGGTCGGCGATACGACTACACGCCGGCCCGATCGATCTGCACCTGTGCCTGACCGAGGCGATTAATCTACAAGAGCAACACGGACAGGGAATTTCTTTATTTCCTTTTCTTTTCCCATATTCAATCTTTTGTTTGGCCTGCGTGATCCTTATTCTAATCTGCTATTTTGCTCTACGTGATGCATGTAAGATTTCCCGTATGACACCTTGCCATTTACCGAACACCTAGCGACAGATCAGCGGTACGTCTCGACGACTAGGCAGCACGCAGACATCTCGATCGGCGGTAGGCTCTGGCCGCGGCGCCGCGACGGAACAGGCGACCTTCATCGAGCCGGGAGTTCAGGAATCGATCTACACGCCAGCAACAAAGATGGTGCCGACTCCATGTCCGTCTCGGTCGAGGTCATGCGCGTCCACGTGCACGACATGGCCGACAGTCTCCCGCCTCGACGAGACCACTACGGCATGCATCGCTGCTCCGGCAGCCAGCATCGCCTTCACATCGCGTCGCCAGGCTACCTCGACAGCTCGTCACAGCGACCTGCTGCATCAACACCGATGACCTCTTCCGCTCTTCAACGTCTTCACAGCTTGGCGCAGCTTCGGCTCTTCCGACCTTCAACGACTCATCGCCACGTCGACCTCGGCCACGCCGACGCACAAGCTAAGTGTTATTTGCAATTAATATTTTTACGGCTTCTGTATGTTTCATCGATAGTCTCCATGACTTTCACCGACCTGCTTTACATGTTTTTTCCTGCTTTATTTTCCCTTCCCCTTCGACACGCTCGGGGGCTTGGTATAGCCGACCTTGGTAGTAGGCTCGGGGGCTTGACTTTGCCAATCTAAGGGTCGTCACACCTGAGGGATTTTGAATTTAGTTCTGAGTGTTTTTCCTTTAAATGCTTTTTTACTTGCTATGCGCATTCTTAGTCGTGTGATTGCAAGACCTTGAGTCTCTGACTCCCCCCGCGCCGGCTACACCTAAGCCTCCATGCTGAGCAGTGTAGTCGATGGCTCTGTGCCTTGCTATATCTACAGACAACGACGATGATCAAATGCATCCTTTACGGCTCTGCGCCTTCATTGCACCCGCTAGGGTCTGCGTCCTGGTGCACCCGCTATGGCTCTGCACGTAAACGGACCTATTCCAATCAACCTATATTTCTGCTTCCTGAGCAGAATGGTTGTAGGTTCGATTGAAGACCCTCCGAGGTAGGCGTGCCTCGCTGCTCTACCAGATCCGTCTGGGTGCCTGGAGTCTAGTCTATGATTTCGTCGGGCCCCCGAGGTCGGTGTGCCCGCTACTTAGGTCGTCAATACCTTAGTATCATGGCTCCGCTGGATGATTGGCAGCTATGCTGGTCATCTGGGCACCAAAATGGCCTTCCTGAGGTCGGCGTGCTATTATAGCCTACCAGCCTGTTCTGGACATCCCCCTTGCTTTAGCATGAAAGCCTCCTTGTGGGGTGCGCGCCTAATGGCCCTACCAAGCATCTCCGGGCGCTTAGGCACTGCTAACTTGAGACCTTCCTAAGGTCGGCATGCCTTGGGTGGCTTTGCCAGACTCTTTGCATCCGTGCAGGATATCTGGGTGTCTCTACACTCCATTTGTTCAAGACCAACACTTCCCACGACTCCGTTGTCGCCTACTCAAGGTTCTGAGACCTTCCCGCGACTCCGTCGTCGCCGACTCAAGGTCCCGAGACCTTCCTGCGACTCCGTCGTCGCCGACTCAAGGTCCTGAGACCTTCCTGCGACTCCGTCGTTGCCGACTCAAGGTCCTGAGACCTTCCCGCGACTCCGTCGTCGCCGACTCAAGGTCCTGAGACCTTCCCGCGACTCCGTCGCCGCCCACTCAAAGTCGGGAGACCTTCTGGTGACTCCGTCGTCACCGACTCAAGGTCCTGAGACCTTCTAACGACTCCATCGCCGCCCACTCAAAGTCGGGAGACCTTCTGGCGACTCCGTCGTCGCCGACTCAAGGTCCTGAGACCTTCTCGCGACTCCATCGTCACCCACTCAAAGTCGGGAGACCTTCCCACGATTCCGTCGTCGCCAACTCAAAGTCCTGAGACCTTCTCGCGAATCCGTCGTCGCCCTCCCAATGTCGGGAGACCTTCCCGGCGCCTCTATTGTCATCCACTTCAGGTCACTAGACCCCCTGGCGTCTCCGTCGGACATCACTACAGCTCTGGCAGTTGGCGCACCTTTCCCCCACCTGACAATATATATCCTGGTGCCTCTTGTCTCTTACGAGGGAGCAGGCCTGTGACCGTACAGCGAGCCGGCGACTCAAGTCATGGCAGTTTTGGCGTCTGGCGTCTTCCTCAAGATTCCACGTTCTTTGGCCTATTATCTCAGTTCGTCAGAGCATCATGATGGCTGCAGAAGGCCGTAGGTTCTGTTTTTCTTCTTTTCTGGAGCATCAAACCGGCCATTCTGGTCGCTTTACTGCTCGGGGGCTACTACACGAGTGCGTCTTACGATGCCATTCTGGTCGCATCGACCTACTGGAAGCCTGCTTCCAATACTCCTCTGCTCGACCTACCTACGATTGGTGTTGCGACCTTTTTGAAGGTCGCGGAAGCTCCCTTGTGTTACCTGATCCAGGTCAGGTCAGTGGTTCTTCAAGATTGGCGTCTCGTCTTCACTTCGACCTCCCGGACCTACATTCCAGAAGCTCGATGTTTGACTTCGTACGCACATTGGAGGGGTTTTTCTTTTTCGGATCCCCATGCACCCTACGCGACCTCAGCGGTGCCATGCCTTCGCTTCGCTTCGACATGACCTCGTCTTGGCCGCTACGCCTACACGTCGATCGGAGGCTTGAGAGACATGGGTACCCCTAGGTCCCCACCGACCAGGGCCTCAGCCGTCGCCGACGGGCGGGCCCGACCTACCAGAAGACCCGCCGACCTGTCAGTGGGCCCTACCCGACCTGACATGTGGGCCCAAGGACATGAAGACAACTTGGAGTACAAGATAAGACAGACTAGCTCGGATAAGCTTTCCCTGTTGCAACCGACTAAGATGGATGGAAACTGACTTGTATCCCAAGGTCGTCGGCCAATATAAGGCGGCCTGGGGCGCCCTCCTTGGGGGCAGATGACTCTCAGATAATTCCACCACCAAACTGGACGTAGGGTTTTACTCTCCGGAGGCCCGAACCAGTATAAATCGCTATGTTCCTCGTGTCTCGCCGAGATTTCCGTGCTTGTCCTACGTGCAACCATCTACGCTCCTAGTTCCCTGATCCCTCCATTAACCTACAACCGCTTGGGTCGCCCCCTTGCGGATCTGTCCAGGTCTCAACCCCTGACACAGGTCTCCACGGTTCAGCAGAAGTTGTGGCGGAGAAGAAGCAATTGCAGAGGCGGAGCATCGGCAACGAAGTCCTGGGCAGCGGCAGATAAGGTTCAGCAGAGGACACAACAGATGGTTGGAACTGGAAATAAAAAAGAATGAAAAAAGGCGTTCAGAAAAAGGAAAAAAAGGGATAAGGAAAGAGGAAAAAAATAAGGAAAAAATTATGAATGAAAAAGGAAAAAATAGTAAAGTGTATCTGCAACATATGTATGTGGATGCAAAATAGTTTCAAAGATCAAATGCATACTTGATCATCATGATTTATGTGTCTACGAGACAATTAAATAGTTTGCAGACAGCTAAATAGACAATCGTTGTTGTTTTAGCTGTCTCTGCGTGACTTGCAGACAACAGTTGTCTACACTATTGTACATGCCCTAAAGCAAGCACCACGTGACCGACAATGGATATTAGGGGAGTTTACATGCAAAAGCTAGACTTCAAGTTTTGAACATTTACACAATGGAAACAAGAAATTCAAGCGAAAAAATGGGAGCCTTCTGTCTTCTATCGCCAGGGATCAGTCTTCATATCTTAATGAGGATAGCTGGAGCTTCAACTTTTGTATCACTGAGTCTATCCGGGGTTGATCCATCTCTTTGTTCAAAATCTTCTATTTCTACATGTAAGAAATAGCATGGTATAAGCTAACATTATTAGTCCAGGACACCACAATATTTTGAAAAACTTTTTTTTGAGTTTTTAACCTCAAGTTTGACTGCTTATCTTATTAAAAAAATTAAGTAAAATAACATATTTTTTTTGTTGTGACTTACTTTATTAATAAAAGTTCTTTTAAAATGACTAAAATTTGATTATGTATTTAAAAATTTTGTGAATATTAGGTGCTCGTCGTCGTGTCGTTGTAGGCGGCCTGTGGACCTCTCGCTGCTTCCCGCTCCTATTACTATCAGGTCGTCTACGAAACTATTTGTACGGCAGTTCGTGATTTGCCCATGGAATTTCTTGAAGTTTTGGTGTTTGAATCTTCTGAGCCATGTCTTTGTTGGAATGCTCCAAAGCCACCATGAACTGACCTTTTTACATTTGTTTTCAACCATAAATTGAAAATTGGATATTTTCACATAAAAAAGAAATTGAGCTTTTGTCGTACAACTAAAATACAACACAAACCATCTTGCCCCGCATGCAAGGAAAAAATCAGTAAATAAAAAATTTTCCCCTAATTAAATTTGTTTCGGCCCATTCCTGAACGCAGCTTTGCCGAGTGTCAGACCTGACACACAGCAAATGCTCAACTTTGCAGAGACCTGACACACGACAAAGGTTTGCCAAGCACCTGACAAAATTCACTCAGCACAGAGCTGTTTGCCAGCCGATCTTCGTTGAGTGCCCTTTGCCGAGGGCGACGCTCGGCAAAGGCCTTTGTCGAGGGCGTTTCAACTTTTGCCAAACTCGCGGTTTCCCATAGCAAATTATGAATTAATTATGCTCGTTAAATTCATCATGCAAAGTTGCACTCATATGTGAAAAGGTTTTGCAAATAGACTTTATTTAGTACTCTATGTATGCAAGATTCCTTGGTTGAAAAAATTTTCACCCCTAAACCAAACACTGCCTATGTTATCACACCCTTCTTGCTCATCATCCCAGTACCACATAAACGAAATATAGTACTGAATGAAAACAAGGTAATTCAGCTCTCGAGGTTTGCCTTGCAATTGCAAGTGAACATTGCCGGTTCGTTTTGCTTCATGAGCCTTGTAGTACTGTGTGTGAGTGGTGAAAATGATTTGTCTTGCTTCCGTGGAGCTGGTTTTAAAAATATCCCCTCACTGGTGAAATCGGTGTTCGGGAGTTTTCTAGGCCCGGAGAAGATTCCTTCTTCTGAATGAAACCCGTGGGGCGGTCTTACCCCACCGGGCCTAGTTTAGTTTTTTCCCCTTCTGTGGAGAGCTTCAAGACCTGGTGCAAGCAGTGTCGTCGATCATGATGAGCACGTTAAGGACGACGATTGCGTCAAGCAAGAGCTGCATCTTTCTTCACAGATGGACATGCAGATGGCTGCTGTGAGCAAACGGATTCTTCAACTCGGTACGGAACACGTACAAAGAAGTGCAAGAATAAATTCTTGAATAAGATGAATAATCAAATGTTGCAAGAAGATATTTATGGTGGATCAGTAGTGTTGGGGAATTGGGTAAAAAAACTTTCACCCTCGAATCTTCGGAGATTTTGGGATTCTCATGAATTCGGTAAGTTGAACGAGAAATGGCCAAGCAGTGCGTTTTGTTCCGTGATTTCCGAAGAACACGATCTCAACTTTCATGGATTATAACTTATGCGAAATATGAACAAAAAACTTTCTAACCCAGTTGAAATCTTCGGGCGAAAGGTTCGCTGAAGATGCTTGAGTTCATGAAATTGTTCGTGAATGTGTTCGCAGTTTCAGGAGGATGAAAACTTCAGGGAACCTTGCGGCTTGGGAAACTTGGCCTCGGTGCCGGGTTCGGACTTCCGAAGCGGGAATCTATACACTCAGTGATCTTCACGAATGAAGGCAAGAGCCACGAACAGACCGAGTCAAAGGCGCGGCGTCATAAGTCCGGGTTCGAGGTGTGAACGAATGGCAAGCATGCAAATATCTGAAGTTAGTCCCGTAAATTATGGAATGTAAAAGACATCCATGTACATGTTCCCATTTGGAATATTCTTTTGATCCGAGGGCAACATCGGAATGTAAAAGTCCCTTCGTCTCCCTATAAAAGAGGACCGGGGGCACGTGTAAAGGGGTTCACAACTTGTGAGGAGGAAGTCAGGCTTTCGGAGATTTCTTGTCTCCGCATTCTCGGATTCCTTCTTGCGTATATTCTTGAGTTTCTTCTTATATGTGTTCGGGGATTTCATCCGATTCTTGAATCCCCAACAAGTAGTTGGTCTATCTTATCTAAAGAGGAAAGAAGCACTTTGAAAGAAGGTTGTCGTTGGCCGGAGAGTACGGCTTTGGAGTTTTTCAACAAAAATGGCTGGAACATTTTGAAGTGAATCAAGAGTTGATGGGTCTTTGTGCTTCTGTAGTGGTTGGCTGTTTTTTTTTCCAGCTTGTTGTTCCCTTCTAGGTTGGTTTTCATCTGTTTGTAACAGGCGGCGCAGGATTTGGTTGTAAACAGCAAGATGTTGCTGTTGAGACCGGGACTTTCTATCCCTTAATCTAAAAAAAAATTGCCAGTTTGTTTTGCTTCATGATCGAGCCTTGCTTTAGCTATTGTACTGTGTACGTGAGTGGTGAAAATGATTTGTCCTGCTTCCCGTGGTGTAATACAATGGCATCTATGAACTGTCCAAGCAGATTCAAGATCTGTGCAATAAGTGTGGGTCCTAATAAGCTCTGCTATAGATGATAGCATCATGAGCACAGAATGACGACGACGATTGCCTCTAGAGGAAGCTGAGAAGCGATGCCAAGAGCTGCATCTTTTACTTCTTCACAGATGGCGTTGAGCAATGGATTCATGTTCAACTCGGCCAACAAGGCCATATAAACAACTATAAGAACTGCAACTGCAAGTAGTGCAACGTATCTACTGCATATTGTCGAGAAGTCTGGTCTGGTCAGATCTAATCATGTGCAGCTATAGTGTCCAGATGTATTTTTTTTCCCATTGTTATAGTGTCCAGCTCCAACATCCAAATAATGCTCCTATGGGCGTGTTTGGCAGAGCTCCAACTCCGAAAAAACAACTTCAGAGCTGCAGATCCACGCAATTCCACCGTGGAGCAGCTCCACCGTGGAGCTGAGATCCCGATAAGTGTTTGGTACAACTCCAAATTTTTCGTTGTCCCTATGACATCTATGGCCTGCATTGCCAGGACAATAAAAAAATTTCTTCTTCCTCGATCTGCAGGGCGTCTCGCCTCCGGTCGACTCGCTCCGCCGCACGCCGCCTCATCCTCATGCCGACTCGCGGGATCCGGCGCGGGAGCTGGCAGGCGGGCTCCACCGCGGCTCCGCGCAAGCTTCGGGCAGGCGGGTGGGCGTAGCGCGGCGCCGCCGCCGCCGGGGCAGGCGCGCGCGACTTGCCCCCATTCTCGACTCCGGGCATGCAGGCGGTGCGCCGACGGCAGGCCTCGCGGCGGCAGGACGGGCACGGCCTCCCGGCGTCCGGGCGGGCGCGGCCTCGCCGGAGGTCGGGTTGGCGCGCGTCACCGGAGGTCGAGCTGGCCCACAGCGTGATTTGCGGTGATTCACGCAGCCTTGGCAGTCGGCGGTGCGCCGGCGGCAGGACGGGGCGGCCTCGCGGCGGCAAGACAGGCACGGTCTCCCAGCGGCCGGCCGGGCGCGACCTCGCCGGAGGTCGGGCTGGCGCACGCGGTGGTCGGGTTGCCTTGCCGGGGCAGGGGACGGAAGAGCGATGGAACGAGAAAAATAGAACGAATCGTTTTTTTCCACTTACCTCCACAAGATTTGGAGTTGGTGGAGCACCCCTGAGGTACTCCACAAAAACCATGGAGTTGGGGCCTGCTCCACTGTTTTTTTGGAACAGATCCACGGTGAAGCTGCTAGAGCTGGTTGTGTTTGGCTGAAAAAATTTGGAGCGGAGTTGGTTTTTTGGATCTGGAGCTGTGTGGAGCTCTACCAAACATGACCATATGCATCACCAACTCGTTCTTGCCGTGGAAACTATGATCTTTTTATCTTCCTGTTGGTTGATCAATCAAACAAAAAAAACTATAAACAAAGGCTTTCCTACTACCTCTGTCCGGCTGATTTTTTGGAGCCACACCTCGCGCGGAGGCCCCACCTTGCGAATCAATCTCGCTCTCGATCCACCCTGCGAATCAATCTCGCTCTGGATCGCTTCCCAACCAAACCACGCGCGTGACGAATACAACGCATGGCGCCGCCGTGCCGCCGTCCTCGTCGCTCGCCGCCTGCGCTGATGGAGGAGCTCGTCGAGGAGATCCTCCTCCGCGTCCCGCCGGACGAGCCCGCGCACCTCATCCGCGCCGCCCTCGTGTGCAAGCTCTGGCGCCGCATCCTCTCCGACCGCGGCTTCCTCCGCCGCTTCCGCGCGTTCCACCGTTGTCCGCCGTTGCTCGGCTACCTCCACAACATCGGCTACAACAAAGAGGGCGAGATCCCTCCATTGGTCCCTACCACGGTAGCTTCCCCTTTATCCCCGCCTGGATTTTTCAGCAGCCAATGGTGGTGGGCGCTCGATTGCCACCACGGGCGCGTGCTGATCCAAACCTTGTGCCCCGGGTACCTTGTCGTCTGGGACCCGATCACCGGTGACCAGAAGCGTCTGAGTGCGCCCTCTTACCCGCACACCTACTACGCCGGCGCTGTGCTATGTGCCAAGCATGGTTGCGACCACCTCGACTGCCACGGCGGCCCGTTCCTCGTGATCTATGTGGGGAGCAGTGACCAACCCGGCGGAGCTAGTTATCTCACAAGGGCGAGCATCTACTCTTCGGAGACCGGCGTGTGGAGCGCTTCAGTCGACATTGATGATCTCTTCTACTACGTCGAGGGGTCGAGGCCCAGTCTTTTGATTGGAAACGCCCTCTACTTCCCCCTTCAGTATGGCATAAACATCCTCAAGTTTGATCTTGGCGAGCGCGTGCTTACCGAGGTCGAGGCGCCGAGTGTGCACGGATCCATTGCCATGGAGATAGAAGATGGAGTGTTGGGATTTGTTGGCGAATTGGACAATTGTATTTGCAAGTGGCTGTGGCAAATCAATGCTGATGGCACTGCAGGTAGATGGGAACAACACATGGTTCTGGAGCTCGAGACACTGCTCCCAAGACCTGCTGTACACACAAGTTATGAAGTGGTTGGCTTGGTGGAAGGCACGTACACTATTTTCATTAGTGGATCCGTGGGAGTCTTCACACTCGATCTCAAGTCAAGGAAGGTGAAGAAGGTAGTTGGCGAAAGTGCAGCTTATTACTTTGTTATCTTACCGTACAGGAGCTTCTATACTCCAGGTATTAACCTTTGTTCCTTTCTTTAACATGTCCACCTTATATGCATATGTACGCTTATTTCCATATTACATTGTATGTAAATTTACTTAAACATAGTACAATCAGTAACATTTCAGTTAGCAACGTAAACATACGAGCAAGGAACAGAGAATTCACTGAAATTAGAATATTTCAATTTCATATTGACCAAGATATTTTTTCCTTGGGATAATATACCTGTTCACTATTCTCAGCTGGTAAATAAATATACCAAACTGAAAGCTTGCAGTTAGTTAATCTCATAACCTCAAAATAACCTTTGTTTCAGTTTGGTTCAGGTTGTTATGAACAATCCTTGTAAATCAGTGAGATATAAGAACTTATTAGTGATATATTGTTCTCAACTTTGAAGCCAATTTGATGCAGTACCGACCTCATTCCAGTACCTTTTCTGAGTACATATATTTAATATGATAAACTGAGCCATATCTTTGGTTCTACCTTTCCAGATCTTGTTAAAGGATGGACTGTCACTGCCACGGAGATGCAATTATTGATCAATTAATTTGAATCCTACTACCATTGAATTCTTGAGGAGCTGATGATAGAATAGTTTATTTTATCAGATGGATAATTAGTCATGGTTAATTAATTGGGCACTGAGATCAATTACTCTGCCTTGTCTTCAGTATAGGGTTGTTTATGTAAGAAACCTTTTTAAGGTCCTTGGAAGTACATGCTTGTACCTAGATATTTTGAACGATTAGTATATTTCTTCTCCCAATTTTTCAGGATTATTGTGGCCCCAAGATTTATGCCAGGTATAATTTACTTCTGTATTGATTTATGTGAATGCTCACTTCATGCTTGGCAAGCTTAAGTAGAACCAACATACTGATTCCTCTCATCTTTTGGAACATTCAATCTTTCGGTCAGTTCTTATTTTGCTTCTAAGTTTGACCAAGTAGTACTTTCAGCTATTTATGACATAGTAGCAAAGATTTTTGAGGATAAGTTAATCATATTATATTATGAGTGAAACAATGGTGAAATTTATAGAAATATCAACAGGTAATCTGCCCCCTGTACCTAACTGTGTAGCAGGTATGAGATATTCCCATTTCAAGATTGTGAAAGATATGTCTGCCTAGAGTTTGTTGGAGCCTACTTCTTAAGTAAATATGTAATCATGGCGTAGTCCTTAAGCTATGCTTCAATGACGTGTCATCAGATTTTTTACAATCTTTTCATACTGTTTATCTCATATTGAATTTAGTTTGTACTGTCAACGTCTTCATGCCCCCCGTTTTTTTGAATTGTTTGGGAATGTTAGTCGTTCTACATGTCGTACCTATGCTCCGGTCAGCACACGACATATATAGCACCTCCGTCCGATGGATGATGACAACGCCTTCTTTGTTTCATGCGAAGGTGATTGCACATGTTTGCTTTTCACGTTTGCATAATCGAGCGAAGGCGATTGCATCATAAAAGTCACGTGTACAAATTGGTGGAATTTTGAGGTATATTATGTTGGCTGGTAAATATAATATATGCCAGCACTCAGCACCTTATATGCGCGAGCTCAGAAAATTTTGCCCTGGTAAGATGAGATAAAGTTGCTTACTGCCATTGGCAAGAGCTACATCTTTCACTTCTTCCCATATGGCTGCTTGGAGCAATGTCTTTGTTTCCTCCATTATGTGCAATGATTGGAAGACGTGAAACAAGTATTGTAACTGGCCTTACTTCACCGCTCGTTTGTAAGATGCCAACTATACAGTGAGATGTATCTTGTTCGTGAATATATATACCTTCCTGTTGTTTTCATCAACATTGCGGTGTGGTGACCAAGGTTATTATTAATATTACGTTTCTTAACGTGGTTAATTGGTGTAAATTGTAAACATATTCAGAGTTCATAATTTGTTTTACTTCTATCCACAGTTCCAACTTGCATACATGCCAACACCTATTTTCTTTTAAAAGAACAATGTATTGTTTTCCATCTTCCAATTACCGGCGTTCTGGTCCATGGCTCCTGCCCCGAGCACCTCGCCGTATGGGACCCAATCACCGGCGACCGGAAGCAACTGATAGTGCCCCCTTACCAGCACACCCGCTTCGCCGGGGCTGTGCTATGCGCCATGGATGGCTGTGACCACCTCGACTACCACGACAGCCCGTTCCTCATGACCTTTGTGGGTAGTAGTGAACAACCCGGCCGGTGAAGCTAGTTTTCTCACATGGGCGAGCATCTACTCTTCGGAGATAGGTGTGTGGAGCGCTTCATTCGGCATTGATGATGTCCTATTCTACATTGAGGTGAAGCCCAGTCTTTTTATCGGAGACGCCCTCTACTTCACTCTTGACTGGCATAAACATGCTCAAGTTTGATCTGGGCGAGCACGTGCTTACCGAGATTGAGCCACCGAGTGCGTGGATCCTTTGCCATGGAGCCTGGAGGTAGAGAATGGAGTGCTGGGATTTGTTGGTGAATTGGACAATTGTATTTACAAGTGGCTGTGGAAACCCAATGCTGATGGCTTTACAGGTAGATGAGAACAGCACATGGTTCTGGAGCTCAAGACACTGCTCCGAAAACCTGACCTACACAATGGCGGAGGAGCACCTAGGGCCACTATAGGCACGACCCTAGGCGCTGAGCTGCAATCTCCACACTGGCCATGAATGGATAGTTTGTGTTAGTGTTAGTGGTAGTCTTTTGCACCCCCAACTAACACCTAACAAACTAACACTTTGGATGTTTGGATGCATGTGTTACTTTACATGTAATGCTACTTTTGCAATCATTGGAGGATCTAGAGAGAAAAAAAGGAGTAAAAGGGGTGGGGTCCACCAGAACTAACACCAATTACAACATCTTGTGGTGTTAGTATTTTGGGGGTGTTAGTTGGGACTAACACCAAACTAACACACATGCTTGAATTTTTTGTGTTAGTTTGCTACAAAGTAACACTAACACATGCATCCATTCATGACCTCTGTAACTACTGTAGCTACAAGAGGCCCTGTGAAATTGGCCCCTTATGTCCACCGACTGGCCCTAGGCGTCGATGCGGCCCAGCTTAGCCCCTAGATCTACAAACAAATTATGAAGTGATTGGCTTGTTGGAAGGCATGTATGCTATTTTCAGTGGTGGATCCGCGGGAGTCTTCACACTCGATCTCTAAGTCAAGGAAGGTGAAGAAGGTAGGCGAAAGTGCAGGATACCCTGTTATCTTACCGTACATGAGCTTATATACTCCAGGTATTGACCTTGTTCCTTTTTTAACACGTGCTCCTTATATGCATGCTTATTTCCATCATTACGTACAATAAGTAATACTCCCTTCGTCCCAGAATTTAGCTACGTTTAGCATTCAAAATTTTTCCTAAATATAGCTGCTCCCGCTGTCCCAAAAAGGATGACGTTTAAGGATTATCCTAAGTCAAACTTTCTCAACCTTGACCAAATTTATAGAGAAAAGCATCAATGTTTATGACATAAAATAGATATACTATAAAAGTAGGTCTCATGATGAATCTAATGATATTTATTTCATACCCCAATTTTGCAACCTTCCATATCTTGTTATATCATGGTTTTTTATCTTTCCAGATCTTACTAAAGGGCGGACTGTCACGGATATATAATACAATTGATTAATTAACATCAACCTTGCCACTATTGGCTTATCTTGGAGCTGATGATTAAATTTTATTGGAGAGTTAGGGTGTGTTTGGCAGAGCTCCACGCAGATCCAGATCAAAAAACCAGATCCGCTCCGTATTTTTCGAGCCAAACACTTTCAGCTTCAGCAACTCCATCAAGGATCTCTTCAAAAAAAGGTGGAGCAAGCCCCAAATGCATGGATTTGGTGGAGTACCTCAAGGGGTGCTCGACAACACTATATTCGGTGGAGTTGAGAGAAATTACCCACCACTACCATTGATTAGTGGGGAAAAACATTTCGTTCTTTTTATTTCTATAATCCCGCGACCACCTCCATCTACCCACACCGTCGCTGCCCGCCGCCGCCAAGGCCACTGGCCCTCTGCTCCGCGCTGCCGTAGCTCGACGCTGGTGGAGGTGCGGCCTCCCAGCTTGAAGCTGACGGGGCTCGCGGCGGCAGGGGCGCGGAGCTCACCGGCGGGGCGCGAGGCGGCGGGGGCGGTAGCACAAAGCTTATCGGCGGGGCGTGAGGTAGCGGGGGCGTGGAGCTCGCCGACGGGGTGCGTCGGAGCTCGCGTGTGGCCATGGCGGAGCTCGCCGGCTCCGGCGCTGGAGCTCGGTTGTGGCCACGGTGGAACTCGCCAGGGCTGCGGCAGACGTCGATGGGGCCACGGAGGAGCTCGTCGGCTCCCTCACCCGAGCTCGTGCGGGGCCACGATGGAGCTCGCCGGCTCCCGCGCCGGACCTCGCCGGGGCTACGGTAGACATCTGCGAAGAAGATTTTTTTCTTTTAATTCTTTGACATGCGGGCCCTCGGTGTCATATGGATTGTGGGAAATCTGGAGATGTACCAATCACTTTTTGGGATCTCAAATCCACAGTGGAACTGCTTCATGGTGGAGTTGCACGGATCTGCAGTTCTGGAGCTGTTTTTCAGATATGGAACTCTACCAAACACGTCCTTAATCATGGTATTGTTGTACCTTTTTACTATATGTGGAAGTACAAATATGTATCTAGATACCATGATTGATTAGTATATCTCTTCTCGCAATATTTTCATGATTGTGGCCTAATGTAAGATTTATGCATTGTATACTTCTGTGCTAATTTTTGTCAATATTCACTGCATGTTTGGCAAGCCTGCCTGGAATTAACGTACACAAAATCTTTAATTTTATTTAGAAAAGAAAATATATTCAATATTCCAACATCTGGATAAAACTATGCATATAGTTGTTTCTTATTACAAACATATATATCGCTAAAGAATAACTCAAAAAGGTCGGTCTCTAGAACAGTCTCAAAATTTATCTAAAAAGTAATTATGTTACCAAAAAACCATCCATTGGATGCAAAGATCTCCATCGACGTGGTCTCAAGCACATGACATCTCTGAATAATATAAGGCCGCTTGTCCCCTTTTGCAGCAACGCCTAAAAACGGATCCAATGGGTCCCTCTGAAGATAACCTGCATAGGAGGGTATTGTTAAAAACCATGTCATTTCTACTTAACCAAATTGCCTAACATAAAGCAGAACTTCTTTCATACCTGTCTGTGTACCTCACTTAATTTTTATTAGTTTGTATTGTGGAGATATGTTATGCCTTTTTTTTGTTAAAAATTGTTACTTGTTCTATATGTTAGGTGTATGTTTCTGGTTATTCATTACATATAAATACCAGGCCAACCGCCAACCAACTTGGAATTTGTATTTTTTTAAAAACAACAAACTTGCCTACTAATATACTCCTACTTACTCCGTCCATAAATATGTGATGATGTTCAGTACAAGCTAGTTAGTTCAAAATGAATTAAAAAGATTATCCTAAGGGCATGTACAACATCAATTATTATGTTTTCTATTAGTGGTTAATTGTGATTATCAAGGATAAACCACGAAGCGACGGCCTCGGTCGTCTTCTCGAAAGGTTACGACCTTGGCCCATTGCTCGAGCGAAAGCGACGACTCGGTGCCCAGCTGTAGCAGCAGCCCGCTTCCGCTTCCTCGACCCCCGTTTTCGCGTTTGTCTTTCCCTTATCTTGCTAACTTTACCAGTGCTTAAACTATGTCCTTCGTCTTTATGTGCTGGCTTATTGGCTCCTTCCTTCCTTTCGTTACATCTGCTTTAGGGAATGGCACTAGATATGGCTTGAATTGCGTTGGGTGGCAAGAAAGGTCAAAACATACAATCATATCTCCTGGCACAATGGATACATAGATAAGTAGTTCTTTGTAAGAGAAAGGATGCTAGATAGAAATTACATATGAGGAAGATGCGGATCTAAAGATACATATGAGCTAGAACGACTCTACAGCGAGTCGATGACAGCGACAAGCCGGCAACGGATCCCTTACGAACGCTGCTCCCGCTCCCACCCACGCCCACGACGTCTTGCCGCGCAGCTGCGCCTAGCACCAGGAGGACGTGGTGCCGCGCTAGTGCTGGCCTCCGCGTTGAGCCTGCTGGTGGCCGCGCTGAACTTCGCTAGTGCCTGCTACCGGTGCCGACCTCCATGCCTCGCCACCACCGCGCTTGTGAGTCAACAACGAGAGATGAGAACGAGAGAACTCGAGAGGATGAGATAGCGTAAGGTTGCAGACTAGATGTGAACAAGAGGATGAGATGAAGTTGGGTTGTCATGGGCTCCTGGGTGCAGCAGGGTCTCTCTTTTTGATAGTTTTCAAGCTTCATGTTCATCTTGTTTTGACTGATCTCAATTGTTTCAAAGAAGCAACAAAAATGCATACAAAGATCTTATTTAGGCTAGACTATGGATACAAATATTCATTAATTAGTTTAAAGGCGTCTAAATAGACAACCATTGTACAAATTGTCTATTTACTGTCTGTGTGCACTGTTAAATGTAGTTGCAGACGGGAGCTATCTACACCATTGTACATGCCCTAAACATCATAATTTTGTGGACAGAGAGAATATAATAAACTAAATAACAATTGGATCCAAAACCCTATTCAGTTCACCATAGCTGGATCCAAAGCCCCCACAACCTCATGCTAAACCGACCCAACCTGAGGACTCTAATAATTACTTATACTAGGTGATTCCCCGCGCGTTGCTGCAGGATTTGAGAGAGCTTTTCGGTAGACTTTGCTGTGGGACGTATCGATTTTCTCCTGTTTATCTAAAGTAAAATTGTTCACACAACAATTAATCAACAAAAGAAACAGAATTAAGATAAATTACACACCTACAAATGCTAATGAAGTTGAAGCACATGTTGTTATCTTACTGAATGGCTCGAGTGTATCCCAGATAAGGATATGTCACCGATAAGATAAGTATCCACGTTGTATCGGGAAATAATAAATATATAGAACAAAATCGATACATGGACCGGAGACACATTTACTCATTTTCCCCCGACGCGTAGTACACGCGCGCCAAATAGATCTCGCAGCCGCCGAATGGGATGTCGCTGTGCGAGCTTCGGTGGCCGTCCTTGCTTGGCGGGAGCTCGAGCATCAGTGGCTGTGGACGACGGCGGCTGGGAGAGGGAGCGCTCGTGGTGGCCCTAGCCCCCAGGTGCTGGGATTTAGGCGTAGGGTGACCGGTAACGGGAGCCGAGAGGCACGCCTGCGGGTGCGCCTGCCGGAGCGACAGTGAGAGGCGGTGGTACACGGACGCTGTCGCCGCGACGGACGCGAGGTCGAGCGGCTCAACGAACCTGCACCTCGGGCACAACTAGCCGTCAATCTTCGGTAAGCTTGAGATATTCTCATTCTCGATCTGGTTGTTGGGGGATTCGGAATCGAGTCTAGTATGGTGAAAATGATAAGATCGCCACAGTCCGATAAGGGTAATCCGAAAGGCTAGCAGCGAAACCTTTAAAACCAATCGACACCGTTTTGTTTCTCTCCGTTTCAGCTTTCGCTGGGTACCCTTCGTCATCCGAAAGTTCTAGCGAAGGGCGAAGAGTTCAAATCCCTAAACTTTGGGCTTGATGCATTCAGTTTTTCCCAGGACGAAACCCCAGGGGCGAATCCTCCCTGATCAATGAGTGTTGGCCCACATATCGCCCGGGGGTTTCGTCGCCGCTAACGACTCATCCGAGCGTATCTGGTTTTGCGTGTGTTTCAGGGGTAGGAATTCGCTAGGCGAAAGGGACATCTCCAAAGATTGAAGGTCTTCACCCAACAAGCGCACGTGCTGATGCCAAGAAAACCGCCGGGATATGCGGCGTGATGTCAGGAAGCGCCGATTACGTGAAGACCCAATGGAGATTTCCCAAAATTAGCCTAGTACATTCTTGTTTGATCCGTTTTACACGAGGACAATTTCGGTATGTAAAAAGTCCGTTCGTCTCCCTATAAAAGGAGGCCGACCGGCACTTGTAAAGGGGATCGTCTTTTGAGAATTATACTGTTGAGAGTTAGCTTTTTGTCTTCCTAGTGTTTTGCCTTTTGTGTTTGTTGCTTGAGCCCTCTCGTTTCATTTCATTGTTCATGTTAGGCTTCGCCATAGCACAACAATTGGTGCCCACCGTGGGGATGGTGCAAGTGTCATGATTCGAAGGGCCAGACTCGAAAGGGTTGAAGAAAGGGTTACGGTTGAAAGTGGTGTGCGGAAGGGGTTGGGTGAAAGGTATGTTACCCTCCGCATATGTGGACTGGATAGGTACGAAATATTCAGGCGAAGGCTGGTTAAAACTTGAGGACTGTTTGGCTTTTATGCTGTGCAACTCTTCTTGCAATTTGACGATCTCGGACTTTTGCCTTTGGATTTCCTTGGCTGCTTCAGCCTCTTGTTGCACTGCCAAAAGCCTCTTTTTAGTTTTGGCCAGTTCATCGGCCTCCTTGCGCAATTTTGCCAGCTCGGCCTCGTACGCTGCTTTGGCCGTGGCCGCAGTAGCATCCTGGTTTGGTCTGAGCTGAGTAGCATTCGGTTCTGGGAGCTCCTCTCCCTGAGTGAGCAAGTTGGACGGATTCAACTCCTCGTCAAGGGATGACGAAGCCCCCTTGCTGGAATTAGCGGTGGTCCTCTTTTTCCTTGTGGACATCTTGGGTTTCTTACTCGAGCCAAACACAAATGATCTTTTCATCAACAAAGAAGCTTCGTCCAGAATGGCCAAATGGGCAACAGAGCTATCGGAGCACACTATCGATTTTGGGAAAATATCAGCAATCAAATCTCAAGTCTTGGCAGATTTTGTGGCGGATTGGACCTCACCTTGCAACAGCGCTGGGGATGAGGAGCTGGTTCCTGTATGGGAAATCAGATGCGACAGAGCATGGGGGCGCAAAGGCGCTGGAATTGCAGCTATTATCACTTCACCAGCGGGAGTCAAGCTGAGATACGCTGCTAGGCTGGATTATTCAGATCCATCCGACGATGCACCAACAATACTACTGAGTATGAGGCACTCCTTTTAGGCCTTAGAAAGGTGCAAGCCTTGGGAGCGAGCAATTTTCTGGTCAAGTGCGAACGCTTAGGTTATCAAGGATCATGTCGAAAAGGAGAGTGAGGCCAAAGAGCCGGAGCTTGTCAAGTACCTTGCAGAGGTACGAAAGATGGAAAGGCATTTTCGGGGTTTCACTATTGAGCACTTGCCGAGAAAGAGGAATGGGGAAGCTGATGAATTGGCAAAGAAAGCCGCGAAAAGGGAGGCGATGCCTTCATATGTATTCTTCGAGGTTCTCACTGCCCCATCTATCAAACCGGATAAGCAACCCCTCAGTACGGTCAATGCAATCGCAAGTATAGATTGGAGAGCTCCCATCATTGCTTTCCTTCATGGGCATTATGAACCGGTCGAAGCTCACGATATAAAAAGGATGCAAGCTCGAGCTAAGGGCTACGTCCTCAAAGATGACAACCTTTTCAAGTTGGGAGTGTGTGCACCGCTGCTAAAGTGCATTACACAAGAGGAAGGCATTGAACTCATGAAAGAAATTCACAGTGGAATGTGTGGATCTCACATTGTAGCGAGAGCTCTAGCTGGAAAGGCTTTCAGGCAAGGTTTCTATTGGCCAATGGCAATAAGAAACGCTGAGCAGATTGTCAAGACTTGCAAGGGCTGCCAGTTTGCAGCAAAGCACCAGCAAAGGCCAGGGGCTCTTTCGCAGCTCATCACACCTACTTGGCCATTGCAGCGCTGGGGCATTGACATCGTGGGACCATTACCTACGGCTCAAGGCAATTTCAAGTTCGTCGTGGTAGCGGTCGAGTACTTCACCAAGTGGATAGAAGCAAGGCCTGTCGCTACTATCACTTCAGCCACCATCAGAAAGTTCTTCTGGCAGCAAATCATCTGCAGATTTGGCGTACCCAAAGAACTCACAGTTGACAATGGGAAAAAATTTGATTGTCAGGATTTCAGAGAGTATTGCAGCATGATTGGGAAGAAGCTCCGTTTCGCTTTCGTATATCATCCTCAATCCAACGGCACAGTCGAAAGGGCCAACGGCATAATTTTCTCAGCTGTAAAGAAATGTCTTTTTGATCAGAGGAAAGGAAAATGGGCCGATGAGTTGTCTAGAGTCATTTGGTCGCATAACACCACCAAGTCTAGAGCTACCAAATTCACCCCATTCAGGCTGTTATATGGAGCCGAAGCTATGTACCCAGAAGAGTTAGCCAACGAAAGCGCCAGGGTTTTGATGGGGAGCTCTCGTGAGAACGAAGAAGTGGACAAGGACCTGGTAGAGATTGACAGGCTTGACGCGGTCGCAAATCTGCTGAAGTACCAAGAGGAAACTCGAAAATGGAGAAACAAGAAGGTTTCTTTGAAGAGTATTCAAGTCGGAAATTTTGTCCTGAAGAGAAAAAAGAATGCCGACTCTGTAGGCAAATTGCAGTTCGCATGGGAAGGGCCTTACATTGTCGCGAGCAGCGTTAGAGACGGAGCCTTTCGTCTCAAGGACGAGGAAGGCGTGGAGTTACCGCATTCGTGGAATGTGGATAACTTGTGCAAGTTCTTTCCGTAATGTAAATTGGTAGGAGTCAGTCGCATGGAACTATAAATGCGAACGACTCGTAAGTTTTGTTTTTTCTAGTCTTTACTTTCGCGCAATTTAAATTCAATAACAGGATTGTACTCTTTTCCTCACATAGGGGGGACTCCATCCTGGAGCGTGAGGTTTTTAACGAGGCAACCTTGATGTAAAATTTCCTTTCCTCAATGAATAGAATAATTCCTCCCTATATTCCCTGTTCTTTACCTTCATGCATATTTTAAAGTGCTATCTACGAATACCCACTCCAAAAGAGAGTGAATTGAAGTGCTACACGAAAGTAGCCCACCCACAAGTGGTGGAACAACAAATGATTCACAAGAATCAATATACTTAAAGAGCTGTTCTCACAACGGCCCATCCGCAAAGGATGTATCGAAAGTGATTCAATATTGAGTCGAAGCAGCAACGGAAAGTTGCCAAGTTTCAAACCAATTTTTAGTTTTGAAGTAAGCGAAGTATGGTTTCATGCCACGGCACCAAGACTAGGCAGTGGTAAAACTTTCGTTGTCGAAAAACAGCTTCAAAGCTGCAATATTCGACATTTTTCGTTCAGTTCCTAATCCTACAATGCGTTTCACGCCTAGGCGTCGCTTAGTAGGCTAGCCTTTCTATGACGAAAGAAACAATCGGAAAAATCCATGCAAGGTCTTTCGTCAACACAAAAATTCTTAAGCAAAGCATAGTTTATTACAAACCGGCAAACAAAGTTTAAAGTACAAGATTTTGCTCGGTACAACTTGAAGTGCTCAGCTTGCATTCTCCCAGTTTGCGAAGGGGGGAAGACGTTTTCTTTCAGAAACATCAATCGAAACCAGCGAGAACGCTAATCTAAGTGCATCGTTTTCACGAGAAGGGTAGCTCTATGCAACTACCATCTGAATACCACCCCCCGCGACTCTTAGCCATGTCATACACGAAACAATAATCCGTGTCTTCCTCTTCATATGGCTCTTCTTTCACCTTCAGGGCTTCGTGATCTTTCGGATCCACTAGAGCAACCTTGCTAGTGTCGTTCATGGTCATAAAAAAGCGAAGTGGATAACTATGCAAAGAATGATATTGACAGCAAAACTCCCAAAACTCTTCGAAAGTTTTCTTAGGGTATCGGCGTTGGAAAACCTTCCAAGAAGCACCGCTGACGCAGGTATTGGCACGGCTGAAAGTCCTAGGCATCACATCCAAAACCACACCTTCACCCGTCGTCTGCGAAAACAATTCACGCAAAATTTACATCATCGTTTTTACAACCTAAACAAGGCTACACTAAACAATTCCCTAAGAGCTTCTCTCATTTTACACCTCCGAAGCTGGATCAGCAGTTGGATTTGGAGGCAGCCCTTCGTGGTACAGTGGAGCTAGAGCTTCGCCGGTAACTGGGTTAATTTGCTCCCCTTCGGTATTGACTGCCTCACGAACAGGGGCTCCGGGCACGACGGTTTCGCCTTCATCAACGTTAGATTTCGGCGGCCAATCTCTGTATGGCCCATAAGGTCCAAGAGTTGCCTCCGCGCCATGCGTCGCTCGGTGCTCACGAAGTTCCAAGGCCTGTTTCGCCTGGCCAAAATAGAACTATGAGAAAGGAAATGTATCAAGAACACCAAACATTAGGATGAAAAATACATAAGGTCAATCAAAACTGCGCAAACAAGGTGAAGGGTCTAACCTTAGTCAAACGGTCCACAACTTTCTTCCGAGCATATTCTCGACCGCTTTTCATCCAGAAATTGCGAAAGACTATTTTGGTGATTAAGTCGACAGTTTTGCTTGGGGCTGGCATGTCCTCCGAAGAAGGGAATTCAAAACCTCGAGCACCAAAAGCTTTGAAATGTTCACAGCCTTGTCGCTCTAGCAGGTGGAAAATGGCCTCGGAGCACATCACCGCTCCGTAATCCCCAACTTTGGACATAGTATCAGGCAAAAGTTTGAGTTCACTATTCACCATAGCGCTCAAGCGCATGACGATAGGCTGAAGCCAAATGTGCCCCCCACTGATGGCAATAAGTCTCATTTTTCTCTAGGGTATCCTCTAATTCACCTTTTACTTTTTTTAACTCAGCAATCAAGTTATCTCGAGTTTGAATCTGCACCAAATGAGCATCGTTCTGAATAACGGCGTCGCGAAGCTCAACTCGACATTCTTCATAGCATTTCATGCTTTTTTCCAACTCCTGCTTTAGCGCGTCCATGGCTGTCTTTTGATTTGAGCATTGCTCTGACAAATTCTGAACTTGGCTAGCAAGCTGCGTGGAGTGATTATTCAATTTCTCATTCTCCTCGCGCAACTTGCGATTTTCCTCTTCAAGCCGGATCGTCGCGTCGCGAGATCTCTTCGCTTCATTCGCAAGTTGTTCATATACTTTTCGGCCTGCTGCTATCCCCTTGGAGAGAAAGGACTGCATCGCATCCAATAGTTGTCTTCCATCCAGACCTTCCAAGGATTTGAGGAAATCTGTATTCAATCGGTAGCGAGAGTCAGGGCCAAAACTAGGTCAGAGAATAAATTGCTAAGTCAGTAGCGTTTACCAGGTTCTACATTCGAAGGGCCAGTGTTCAATTCGAAGGAGCGCGAGTCGTATTCCTTCTTGAGCGGCTCTTTGTCTTTGTTACTCATGGTAACTAAAGCGGTAGCCACTGGAAAAACACGAAAAGAAATTAGTCTTCGTAAACAGGATTTATAAGCGAATTAAGGAAAAAGCAACAGGAAGAAATCTACCAGTGTTTTCAAGCAGAAGGGCGTCGTCGCCTTTAGACTCCAGATTGGTGCTACCTTCAATCGCCTCCTTGGTTTGTTGTTCGGCCTCATCAAATGTGGGAGGAGGAGACCGAGATTGGTTTTCCTGGGGTTTTTCAGCCTCGGACGAGCCCAAGTCGATGGGATCGTTCGCTTTTAAACCCGAACCTTGTCCTTCATCTCGTAAAGGATTGACCTTGGCATTGTCAGGCACTGAAGCAGACGGATTCTTCTCTGAGGTTTCAATCGGGGTACCGTCATCAATATAATACAGCTCTTCAGTTTCGTCAATCACATCCATCAAGCCGGCAACACGTTTCTCAGGCACGGGACCGGTCATCAAAAATTCCCCAGTTCGTTCGTAATGCTCCCAATACCTCTTGTTGGTGGCTTCTTCTTCTGGAGTCTGCTTCATGCGTTCTCTTGGAGGACAGGTTGAGGAAAAATATATCCGGGCACGCTCACTCCTAGCTTCGATCTCTGCCGCCTCAGCCGGATCAATCGGAGCAATCACGGGCTGATCTTTTGGTTCTTCAACTTCTTCAGCCTTAGGAGGATAAAAAGTTGACGGTTGAATTTGCGGTGTGGCTCCCATGCTTTCATCTGCCTCAGCGGTCGAGTCCGTCCGCGATTTCTTTCCCTGAGGTTTCGCAGCTTCGGGCTGTCGCTCTTCAATAACGACCCCCTTGTCTTTTTCAGACGCGCTTGGGGCTTTTCTCTTGGAAGACGTTTTCTTCTCAAGATTAACAGCCGGAGGCATGTCGTGAACTTTCTTTTTCTCTTTCTCTACGGCAGCCACTTTCGCTGCCTCAGCCTTTCGACGAATCAAATTTTCATTGACCTTCATTAGTTTAGAAGATTTCTCAGCAAGTGGAGGCAGTTTGGTTTTGGCAGTTTCAGCCTTACACTACGCCAAAACTTCAGTAACTTTCGCACTTTTAGACGTGCCCTCCGTTGTAACAATTGTCTTGCCCGTCTTGACCTTCTTAGAGGTCTCCGCCGGCTCAGATCCAATATTTTCGGGCGGTTGCATCTTTTTGTCTGGGGCTGCAGGTTTCAGTTGCGGCGGGCACGAAACTTTCATCTCTTCCAGGACACGATTGACGCGGCCCTGGTGCTTCAAAATCTTCTGGGCACACTCCCACTCCTTGTGATTGTAGTTCCTAATCATCAGAACAACCTTCCTCTCAATTTCGACCAGAATCTCCTCGTCGGTTTTTCCCTCAGGGCGCTTAACATTGAACTTGGGGCTTCGTGTCTCGAAGTCTAGCCCGGACAATTTTTTCATTCTGAAAGCCCATGACCCCACCGAGGTTTGCAGGGCCAAATATCAGCTGCCACGAATTCTTCAAGAGCGTCTCGTGTGGTGATCACGTGGGTGGCTTGGAAAAAGGCACTCGTGCTTGCAGAGCTGCGGCTGGCTTTCGTGAGCTCTAGGGCCAAATCAACATCTAAATCAATCATGCGACTGGCCAAATCATAAGTTATTACTTCTTCACACTTCGTATCCATACCAACCATTGGAATGGTGGCATAAAACCAGTAGGAATTCCACCGGTTGCCCCACTTGTTCTTGTAAGCAGGGGCTAGCTCTACCGGTGCCTGGTTTTTGTTGACCCGTCGGGTTTGAAAGGTGCAACAGCCATATTGAGCCTCTTTGTCCTCGTCATCAACGGTGACGGTCCTTTTGGCCGAATGAATCTCAAAATGACGAACGAAGGTGTCCACATCATTGTCACCAGCAAAGGTCCGACAAGCCCACAAAAACTTCATGATCTGAGGGTTCGAGTTAGGTGTCAGTTGATGAATCTGGACTCTGTAAGCAACCAGGATATCAGCAAATCTCTGACACTGGCAGTCGCAGACCTGCAGTAAAAAAGTCGCGAAACATGATGCTTTCATTCTTCCTAGGCTTCAGTGTAGTTTCCTTTCCGGGCAGTCGACAGCTGCCAGGCTCAAAGCAACCTTCCGAAGCCATAGCATCCAAATCAGCTTGGGTCATCAAAGACTGACCCATAAAGCAAGTGCTCGGCTTAACCAAATCTTGAGGATCGGCATTCACGCCTGCCAAGTTTTCTCCTGACTCATCAGCTGCCACCGCTCCACTCTTTATTTCACCAATTTCGCCTTCCTCAACGTCAGCAGCGCGTTTTTCGGCATCTGTGTCGCTCAATATTATTTCCACATCACCCCCACTATCGGAATCGCTACTTTCATCGCTATTTGAGGTGGAGGAAGAACTGCTGCTCTCGCGAGAGGTAGCAGATCCATCCAAGCCAGAAATCTTACCAGATTCCGAGCTGGACGATGCCGAAAAAGATGCCGCGGCTGCCTCCGCAGCTTCAGGGGAAGTAGGTCGGTCCTCTTGGTTTGATGGGGAGCCTTCGCCTTCCATCGCTTTTGCAGTATGGCTAACGCGAGCCATGTGTCTATAAAGTCCCAATCTCAAAACTTACCACGACGAGAGATAAATGATAGAAGAAATCGTCCGTCGGAGATACTAACCTTTAAAGACGGTCAACCTTTCTGGAGCGTGGCTTGTAGGAAGTGAATCCCAAGAGCTCAATCACAAAATCGAAAAGAGGCAGGAGGTGGTGAAAGCGGCAGCAGTACGAATGCGGTGTCGACCCCCTCTATTTATAGGCAGCGGACGGTAACGGTCGAAATTGAACCTAACGGCTAAAAGCGAGGCATATCGGTAATTCACGCAGTTTTCTCGGGAGTCAACACCGTGGAAGACGTTTTCTTTTGCCTCGATTCTCGATCCTTAGGTTTCGGTGGCTCGAGTTTTCAGTCTCGCAAACGTTTCGCCTCCGAGGGGCTTCTGTTGGGGGATTCGGAATCGAGTCCAGTACGGTGAAAACCATAAGATCGCCACAGTCCGATAAGGGCAATCCGAAAGGCTACCAGCGAAACCTTTAAAACCAATCGACACCGTTTTGTTTCTCTGTTTCAGCTTTCGCTGGGTACCCTTTGTCGTCCAAAAGTTCCAGCGAAGGGCGAAGAGTTCAAATCCCTAAACTTTGGGCTTGATGCATTCAGTTTTTCCCAAGACGAAACCCCAGGGGCGAATCCTCCCTGATCAACGAGTGTTGGTCCACATATCGCCCAGGGGTTTCGTCGCCGCTAACGACTCATCCGAGCGTATCTGGTTTTGCGTGTGTTTCAAGGGCAGGAATTCGCTAGGAGAAAGGGACATCTCCAAAGATTGAAGGTCTTCACCCGACAAGCGCACGTGCTGATGCCGAGAAAAGCGTCGGATATGCGGCGTGATGTCAGGAAGCGTCGATTACGTGAAGACCCAATGGAGATTTCCCAAAATTAGCCTAGTACATTCTTGTTTGATCCGTTTTACACAAGGACAATTTCGGTATGTAAAAAGTCCGCTCGTCTCCCTATAAAAGGAGGCCGACCGGCACTTGTAAAGGGGATCGTCTTTTGAGAATTACACTGTTGAGAGTTAGCTTTTTGTCTTCCTAGTGTTTTGCCTTTTGTGTTTGTTGCTTGAGCTCTCTCGTTTCATTTCATTGTTCGTGTTAGGCTTCGCCATAGCACAACACTGGTGTTCCCATGGATTAATTTCTTCTATTCCTTTTCTTCTCCTCTTTGGTTTTATCCTCAGATCCTCTCCAGATATGCTTGCCAACTACACCAGGCATGGCTCACTCACCTCCAGCTGCCCGCTGACCTCTCTCTCTCCCCCCTCTTCGTCCCGACTGCTCTTCACCATCGGCGGCCGCGGTCAAGGGGAGGTGGAGGAGGGTCGCAGCCCATAGCTTTGAGGTGGGGTAGCGGAGGGTTCACTGGCGTGGGCAATTTTATGGGGGACAGGCGGTGGGGAGGTGAAGCGGGTGGATTGGGACGCGTGGCAACCGACAGGGGACACGCAACGTGGATGCGAGGCGGCACTGGTGGGGAGGCAAGCGGGCGGCAGCGAGATTCAAGCCGCGGCGGGTGGGAGAAGGAGGGGCATCGGGGATGGGGTGCGTGTGTGTGGGATGATGTCAGCAGATGATGTGGATGGCTGTGATTTGAGAGTGGTACCGTTTATATAGTTTTGTATGAATTTGTAATGTCCATACCAAATAATAGAAAAAATCATCATCGACATTTTTTATCAAAATATTACGGAACGCACTTAAATATTACGCGAGTCCCACCAAACAATATACGGACCCATGAGCTCCCCTAAACATGCATGGATCCCACCTAATAATTATGTGGAGCCCACTTAAATAATCGATCCCATATGAGGTCCACCTGAACATGCATGAATCCCACGTGGGGTTAAGAATTAAGATGCATGAGGGTGCTCAAAATATCTAGCAATTTTAGTATATGTATATATGGATTATGTTAGCTTGGGGCCTGCTCAATTCAATCAACTGTGGAAAAAGGAAAAAACTTAGTCTTCCGTTTCCATCTAATTGAACCCGCCTGGCAGCCCTTGCATGCCCAAGGAATCCAGGTGGTCAATTGTCCAAGCCGGAAGACACGAATATTTAATAGTAGTCCCAAGGGTAAGTACATTGGTGTCGTCTGATAGGTCATCCCATACATTGACACGGGATATTGAGTCGACTCAACAGAGCACTTGTACAATGAGTTGTCTTATAAGTCGTCTGGTAAAGCAATAAAATCACTTAATTTGTGCATGCAAAAAAGAAATACTATGAGTTGCATGTCAACAACAACAACAACTCATACAATGGTTGTGAAGTTGTCACATAAAGTGGTTGTTTCGCTCATGAGGTGATTGTTTCGCGAAGCAACGACCACTTTCTCTCTCCTCCACATCATCAAAAATCTTACGTGACATTACATGGGACGACCTATGGGACCGCTGATGTGTACCAATGTACTTGCTCTAAGAGCAACTCCAAAAGCTCCATTAAATCGTTTTTCATTGCTAGAAAGTAAAAAAAACTCACGCTTTCTCCGATCCAACAGACTCGGCAAAAATACAAATCGCAATCCTCCTTCGCTATTTCCCCCCGGTGGCTGACCTGTGGCGAGCCCGGCCGCCTCGCCAAATCGCCGGATTCTGTGGCATGACTCCTTCCCGCCCTGTCCTCATGCCAATTTCTGCTCTGTACGCCCATGCCGCTCGCCGCCGGTAGGGAGCAGAGGAAGGGCGCGATCGGGACCGGGAGAGAGGAGGAGGGCTGCCGCGGCCGACAGTCTACCGGGAGAGGAGCAGGAGGTCAGCCGCCTTCGCGCCGGGGAGAGAGGAGGAGGAGGGCCGACACCCACGCGGCCAGGAGAGAGGAATAGGGAGAGGACAGGTTGCTTGCCTGGCCTCGCGCCGCCGGTGGCTGCTCCGCCAAAGCCTGGTTGCAGGGGGTGGCATGCTCATGCAGTCAAGCCGCTGGTCGAAGCCCGCCACGAAGCTGAGGGCAAAGGACAGAGTTCCTCGTGTCGCCGGCCGAGAGGGAGGTATTCGCACCGTAGCAGGGAATTCGGCGAGGGAGGGACCGACGCTAGGGAGGGAGGGACCGGCGTTGCCGGGGATGGCGAGGGGCTTGGCTCGGGGCAGATGGACGGGAGGAGGACGAGACATTGACCCGTGATGGGAAGGGAAAGGATAAGATGTGTGTGGTGGGAGGGGGGGTAAGAGGATGACAGGTGGGTCCCGTTTGTCTGTGAGTGGTTGGTGGGTTTGGAAGATGGAAAATAACTAGTCTGTTAGATTACCTCATAGAAATATGGAGTTTTCTATTTTCACAAAGTGTCAAATCTTCAGATTTAGCTAACAGAAATAAAAAGGTTGTTGGAGTTGCTCAAAAATGGAAGATTCTTGCCCCCCATTGCGCCACGTCACCAAGAAATTCACAGCCGTCAGATTGTGTGTTGATGGTTCGGATCCATCCAGCTGGCTCGATAGTTTAGTAGAAAACCCTCTCGCACTTGATCGAAGATGATATGTAGGCCCGCCCACGCGCAGGTAGTTTATGGAAACCACATCGAGCTTTGTAGGAATGCCAAGAGGCTTGTCAATTTTACAAAACCCCCTCAAACTTTATCAAAAATAAATTGTAGTCCAACCACTGCTCCAACAATTAATGAAGCCCCTCAAGCTTTACATAACTACTGTTTATTTAAGCCACCTCTTGGGCAATTTGATGACATCTCCCTCGATAGAGCCACCTCTCAGGTAATTTTATGATAATCAACCCGCGATTTATACATCTCCCACAAACATGAGCTTTATAGAAATTAACACACGGTCCAAAGACATTTATAAAAGAGACCCTAAACTTTATGCAAATCTACCCACAGTCCAAAATTTGCAGAAAAGTCCCCTATGTTTATCACAATCACTCCATGGCCCCTGCATTTTAACCAAAAAATACCATAAAGTTTCAAGAAATATATCAACAGCCTAAAATCATGCAAAAATATCCCTAGCTTTCCTACCAATCACTGGGCTTGGCGTGGCAACGCCGCTCCAGTCTTTCTGGTTCCGGACCATAATTTGAACTCGAACAGACTCAAGCACTACACGGCTCCAGCTGATCATGGACTATGTTGTCCACCACGAGATCCTCCTCCGCCTCCCGCAGGACCCATCTCCCGTGCCTCGTCCGCGCCTCCGCCGTCGTCTGCAAGTCCTGGAAGCACGTCGTCGGGACACCGCGTACTTACGCCACTACATCTACATATTTGTTCAGAGCTCCGACCAGTTTCCAGTCCCAATGCAACTTTCAAATGCTCCTATGCATCATGCATGCCAATGCAACAATAGCAGTTGTTCTTGCCAAGGAACTCTACTCATCATCTTTTACGAGAGCATAAACTCTGCTGGGAATTGAATTCTACAAAATACGAATATATCTCTTGGTGTAGGTTTAGATCAACCCTTCTGAATCAAAATTAGTTCCTGAACATTGCAAAAATCGAACTGTTTATTGTGTGAAAAATTCCTATACTTAAACAAGGTTTCCTGTTCCTGTCCGGCTGATTATTTGGGCCCACACCTCGTAGGCTTCAGACCATCCACACTCGTCATCCTTCATCTCCTCCTTCAAAACAGAATATTCTTGTCTGGTCAGCAAGATTCTTTCCTTTATATGCACTTCTCCCGCATCCATCATCCTTGAAATATCTCATTCATCCCAACAACCTGGCCCCACTCAAATATTTTATCCCCCCACCCCCTCCCACCACCCACCCACCCGCACCATCTCTCCCTCCACCCTCCCTCGCTTCCTCCGCCGGCCACTCCCTCCTCCATGCTGCCCCTCCCTCCCTCCCTCTCAATCTCCAGCGGCGGATCCATGGCGACGGCTGTCGACCCCCCACTGCGACGGCCTCCTTCCTCGGCTCATGCCACTATCCGATTCTGGGCCTTCGCCGAGAGCGAGGTTCCTATCGGCGAAGGGGCTTTTCCTCTCGTTGAAGGCTTCACCGAGAGGAAGCTCTCAGCGAAGGCCTCTCGGCGCAGCTGTACCGGCGAAGGCGTCTTCACCGAGAGCATGCGGGACCCCTCTCGGCGAACATGTGCCGAGAGGCCCACCTAGCTCTTGGCGAAGACAATTTCATAAAACAAAAAAAAAGAAATCCCCCAGTCGGCCGCCCTGGCCCCCACCGCCACCGCCCTGGCCCCCACCGCCGCCGCTGCCACCACCCGCCACTGCCGCCGCCGCATGCAACACAACCACCACCGCCCGCCGCTGCCACCAGCATCACCACCATAGCAACCACTGCCTCCACCACGCCACCACCACCAGAGCCGCCCGCCACCGCTCTGCCGTCCACCACCACCCGGCCGCCGCCGCCGCCGCCATCTGTGGAAGAAACAGAGAGGAGGGAGATGAGAGAGAGGGATAGATGGCGGGGAAGGGGGGAAGAACCCGGATCCTCCGTCGAGGCCGCGCCCGCCGGATCTGACGTCGAGGCCGCGCCCGCCGGAGGGAGGAGAAGTCGCGCCCGCCGGATCCGCCGCCGAGGCAGCGCTCGCCAGAGGGAGAGTAGGCCTTGCCCGACGGATTTGCTCACCGGAGGGAGGGTACGCCGCGCCCGCCGCTTGGGCTGCCTCCACACCTCGCCCCGCCGCCGCTCCTCTCTGCCAGGCCGAGATGCAGCGAGCGGAGGGGGGAGAGGAGGGGCAGCGAGCGGAGGGGCGGCACGCGGAGGTAGGGTGTGGCGGCGCCGGAGGTAGGGAGAGAGAGAGGCGTTGAGGGAGGTTGGTGTGGCGGCGGTGTGGGAGGGAGGGAGAGAGAGGCGTCGGGGTTGAGCGCCGGGGGCCGGGGAAGGGGAAGGCTATTTATAGCTAGGGTTCGGGTGGGGGTGTCGGGGAGTGGGCCGCGGGAGTTTGGCTGGATGGGCCGGCGGTGGAGCGGGAATGGTGGGCCGGCGGGTAAGTGGGAGAGGTGGGCCGGCGGGGGAGTGGGAATGGTGGGCTTTGCCGAGAGCCCACCAACTGGCTCTCGGCGAAGAGACCTCTTTGCTGAGAGTTTAGGTCTCGGCGAAGCCAATTTTAATCAAAAAAAATAATAGAAATAGCAAATAGATCTGAAATTTTTGCAACACTTAACATGACACTAGATATGTTGTGTATTGCTTGTAAAAAAGTTGTTGTTGTCAAACTCAAATTTAAATTTCTCTAATGTACCAAACCTAGTGACATTAGTTCAATTTCTCTGAAACTTCTCGTGAGATGTTCCGATTTAAACAAGGTACGTGTCAAAGTGCTCAAAATGTTCTCGACTTTTTTACCACAACCTCGACATATGATATAATGAGCGCTCGACAAAATTTGTGATTTTCAAACTTCATTTGAATTTTATACAATTTTAAAACCTTTCTACGACACGATCTTCATCATGATCAGAGAACAAAATGTTTGAAATCTAGTTTAATTTCGTGTACATGGTCTTAGAGATGTCTCATGAACATGAATCTCATTTTTCCAACAACTTTACTCTATGATCTCATGCACTTGCAGTTCATATCGGACGTCTTCGAAAAAATTACCTAGAATGAAGTAGAATTTTTAAATATAGCAAACAGAGATAAAATTACGTCAAATTTGAACATATCCTTTGTATAAGTGCATGTTGAGGATAGAAAAAGTTTGGAGGTGAAAAAATGATTTTTTAAAATTTCTTCGCTGAGAGTCGAGGAAATGCTCTCGGCGAAGAATTCTTTGCCGAGAGTTTTTTTTGGCTCTCGGTGAAGAATTCTTCGCTGAGAATTTTGTTCTTCGCCGAGAATTTTTTTTTGACTCTCGGCGAAGAGCTCTTCGCCGAGAGCCTAAGGGGAGGCTCTCGCCAAAGATTTTCACTCTCGGCGAAGGCTCGGTTTCCGGTAGTGTGCTGCGACGGACGCCGACCCCCACCTCGTCCTCCTTCCTCGCTTCCAGCCGCAACACCCTCCATGCTCGCCTTCTGCCGCGACGGCCACCGACCCCCGCCTCGGCCTCCTTCCTTGCCTCCCGCCGTCGCTCCGCCTTGCTCCCACCGCCGGGGCTTACAAAAGGGTCTCCCACGAGTTACTATAAGAGGATTGCATCCTCTACTCAGTCAGATGTGCTGTGTAGGTGAGATGGTGAGGAAGCTACGCGCGAGGCTGGAGGTCACGAGTTTTAAAAATATATTTGTTGGGACTTCTACGGAATAGGGAATACTTATCTATCTCATGGTGTATTAAAAGTAGGTTTAGAACCCCTCCGATTCAAAATTTGTTCCTCAAATTTACGAAAATCGAACTGTTTATTGTGGGAAAACTCCTCAAAATTCCCTACTCAAACAAGGTTTCCCTGTTCCTTTCCGGCTGATTATTCTCTTGGGCCCACACCTCCGCAGGCCTCACCTTTTCAAGACAGTCCACGTCAAACCGAGATATCCAAGTACGTTTGCGACTCGTCAAGATTCACGCGACTCCCCATCCGTGCGCAACAAAACCGGCGGATCGAAAGCTACCAACGACATGGTGGCGCCGCCGTGCCACCGTCCTCGCTCGCCGTTTGCGGCGCTGATGGAGGAGCTCGTTGAGGAGATCCTCTTCCGCATCCCACCGGACGAGCCCGCACACCTCATCCGCGCCGCCCTGGTGTGCAAGCCCTGGCGCCGCATCCTCTCCGACCGCGACTTCCGCCGCCGCTACCGCGCGTTCCACCAAGCACCACCGCTGCTCGGCTACCTCCACAACCTCCACGGCAACACAGAAGAAGCACCACGAGGGCGCTTCCCCGCCTTTATCCCTACCGGCGCTTGTCCCCGGCAATTGGTGGGCACTCGATTGCCGCCACGGCCGCATGCTGATCCATACGATCTGGCCTGAGTACCTCATCGTTTGGGACCCAATCACCGGCGAGCATAAGCAACTGAAAGCGCCCCCTTACCTGCACACCCACAGCACCGTCGATGTGCTATGCGCCAAAGATGGCTGCGGCCACCTTGACTGCCACGGTGGCCCGTTCCTTGTGGTCTTTGTGGGGACGTATGCTGACACATGGGCGAGCGTCTATTCTTCGGTGACTGGTGTGTGGAGTGAGCAGGTCACCATTATTGTTGGTGCTCTCGACTACGGTGAGGCGAAGCCCAGTCTTTCACCTTTCAGTATGGCACAGGCATCCTCAAGTATGACGTCGGCAGGCACGCGCTTACCGAGATTGAGTCGCCCGGAGTGTATGGATCCATTGCCGTCGAGGTAGAGGATGGAGCACTGGGATTTGTTGCCCAATTCGACAACTGTATCTACAAGTGGCTGTGGCAACCCAGTGCTAACAATGGCATAGGTAGATGGGCGCAACACATGGTTCTGGAGCTCGAGAAACTGCTCCCGAGATCTGACCCAGACACATCATATGAAGTGATGAGCTTTGTAGAAGGCACGGATACTATTTTGATCAGCGGATCTGCGGGAGTCTTCACACTCGATCTCAAGTCAAGGAATGTGAAGAAGGTGAGCGAAAGTGCAGCATACTATATTATCTTACCGTACAGGAGCTTTTATACTCCAGGTATTAACCTTGATCCTTTCCTTAACATGTTCACCTTATATGTATATGTATGCTTATTTCCATATTACATTATGTGTAAATTTAATTAAACATAGTACAGTAAGTAAAATTCAGTTAGCAGCGTAAACATACGAGTAAGGAACAGAGATTTCGTTGAAATTAGAATATTGCAATTTCAAAATTAGAATATTGCAATTTCATATTCACCAAGATCTTTTTCCTTGGGATAATATACCGGTTTACTATTCTCAGCAGAGGCAGAGCTAGCATGTAGTTGTAGATGTCAACTGACATCGGTGGATTTTAGAAATTTCAATACTAATTGCTGTTCATAATGCTAATGACATCAGTAAAATATGAGGCTGACATCAGCGAAGAGGAAGGTTGGATTGGCCCCTGATTCTCAGCTGGTGAATAAACACAGGAAACTGAAAGCTTGTAGTTAATTAATCTCATAACCACATTTCAGTTTGGTTCAGGTTGTTTTGAACAATCCTTGTAAATCAGTGAGATATAAGAACTTAGTGATATATTGTTCTCAACTTAATTTGAAGCCAATTTGATGCAGTACCGACGTCATTCCTGTATTTTTTGAGTACATATATTAAGTATGATAAACTGAGCCATAGCTTTGGTTTCTACCTTTCCAGATCTTGTTAAAGGACGGACTGTCACTGCCACGGAGATGCAATGATTGATCAATTAACATGAATCCTACTATCATAATTGAATTCTTGAGGAGCTGATGATTAGTTTATTTTCTCAGATGGAGAATTGGGTCGGTTAATTGGATCAATTACTCTGCCTTGTCTTCAGTACCGTAGTTTATGTAAGAAACCTTTTTAAGGTCCTTGGAAGTACAAGCTTGTAACTTGATATTTTGAATGATTAGTATATTTCTTCTCCCAAAATTTCACGATTATTGTGGCCCCAAGATTTATGCCAGGTTAAATTTACTTATGTGTTGATTTATGTGAATACTCACTTCATGCTTGGCAAGCTTAAGTAGAACCAACATACTGATTCCTCTCATCTTTTGGAATATTCAATCTTTCAGTCAGTTATTATTTTGTTTCTAAGTTTGACCAAGTACTACTATCAGCTTTTTATGACAGTAACAAAGATTCTTGAGGAGTTATTAATCATATTATGAGTGAAATGATGGTGAAATTAATAGAAATATCAACAGGTAATCCGCCCCCTTTACTTAACTGTGTACGTATGAGAAATTCCCATTTCAAGATTGTGTAAGAGATATGTCTGCCTAGAGTTTGTTGGAGCCTACTTCTTAAGTAAATATGTAATCATGGCGTAGTCTTTAAGCTATGCTTCAATAATGTGTCATCAGATTTTTTACAATCTTTTCATACTGCTTATTTCATATTGAATTTAGTTTGTACTGTTAACTTCTTCTTGCCCCTTTTTTATGAATTGTTTGGGATTGTTAGTCGTTATGTCGGACCTATGCTCCAGTCGGGCACACGACATAGCACCTCCGTCTTATGGACGATGACGACACCTTCTTTGTTTCATGCAAAGGCAATTGCACATGCATATGTTTGCTTTTCACGTTTGCATAATTGAGAGAATGTGATTGCATCATAAAATTCATGTGTACAAATTGGTGGAAAAATCGAGGGATGTTATGTTGGCTGGTAAAAATAATATATATATGCCAGCACTCAGCACACCTTATATGCGCGGGCTCAGAAAAATCCCTGGTAAGATGAGATGAAGTTGCTTACTACCATTGGCAAGAGCTACATCTTTTACTTCTTAGCTAGCATGCATATGGCTACTCGGAGCAATGTCTTTGTTTCCTCCATTATGTGCAAGCATTCCACTTTGGAAGGCATGAAACAAGTATTGTAACTGGCCTTGCCTTCATGGCTCTTTTGGAAGAGCTACTTTGATTTTTGAATTGTTGAGGCGAGCGAGGCTAGTCTTGTTTCACATGTACACAGCGAGATGTATCTTCTTGGTGAATCTATATACCTTCCTTTTTTTTCATCAACATTGCATTGTAGTGACCAATTAAGGTCATTAATATTTCGTTTCTTAACGTGGTGAATTGGTGTAAATTGTAAACAGATTCAGAGTTCATATTTTGTTTTAGTTCTATCCACAGTTCCAACTTGCATATACATGGCAACATCTAATTTGCTTATAAAAAAACAATGCATTGTTTTCTATATTCCAAATAAAACCTTGCAATTAGAAGCGTCTCAAAGGTTTTTTTTGAGAATAGAAGGGTCTCAAAGTTTATAACCATGACATGCATTGGAAGGTAGGAGTAATGTTTTTTTTTTAAAACAAGGTTTCTCTCAGGAATGCAATCTGCAAATTGTTTGGCCCATGTTGTCCATCCTGCCGAGAGAGCCACCAGAGAACAGCAAAGCTTGAGGCCGGCCGATTTCATCGCCGTGAGATACTCGTAAACCCCATTACAAAGGGCTGGTCAAGAGAAGCAACGACGGCATGCAAAAGACTATGGAAACAGAACCTGGAGATCCTTCAGCTTCAATGAGCGCAGCCAGTGGCGTGAATAAGATAAAGCACCCACCAGCAAGGAAGCGGAGGAAGACCTTCCAATTCTTTACAAGTTTTGCAACTTATAGCCAATCTTAGCATGATACTACTATAGGAAAGTAAAGGCAAGCAAGGATTGACTATAGGTTGCAAAACTTGTTTTGGGATGAGGGTTTCACACTAGATCAACCTTAGATTGGACATTTAGATAGATTTGATCTAGTTTACTTTACTCAAAGTAGTGAAGCCATAGGTTAAGGTTTTAAGTTGCCTAATTCATCCCCTCCACCTCTTAGGCTACGAGGATCCGATTCTTTACAAGTGGTACCAGAGTCGGGACTCACTTCCTTCACAAGAACACACCAATTCGATTGGCAAATTGTGAAAATCGGCTCATTGGAACGGCTAGGCTTCACCGCCCAGTGAGTTGCTTTATAGAGGAACGAAAGGGGTGGATACCTTAGGTTTGGCTCCACATTTCGATGGCACGGACTATCCTCGGTGGAAGGTTCTCATGGAGGCCTATCCCCAATCAAATGACCTTGATGTTTGTAGAGTCACCAATGAGGGTGTGAAAAATGGTACTAAGAAGGAAAAATAATTTGATGTGATTGTTAAGAGTATCATTTTAACCTCTCTAGGTGTAGGTGTTTTCAATAGAGTTTTTACTTATGCAAATGCTTGTGAGCTATGGAAAACCATCAAGGAGCAAAATAAGGGCTCAAAAGAAGTAGCTAATGAATGCTACGGTTGCTTCCTTAAGGAATTCAATAGCTTTAAGCAACTTGAAAATGAAAATGCCGAATCTATGTACTCACGCCTAAATGTTCTTGTCAATGAGATTAATGCTTTAGGTGTGAAGAACATCATGGACTTGAACATCAACCGCAAGATCCTTCAAAGTCTGCGGAAGCCCTATTATGACTTTGTGAAAGCCATCATCTATGAGAACAAGCTCGAAAAAATGAAGCCATCTCAAATCTTGAGTAAGATTATGGCACATGAGCTTCAAATCATGCCGAAGTCCAAGAAGGCGCCCCAAGAAAAGCCCCAAGAACCATCTTCTCCAACCATAAGCCATGCTCTTTCAAGCCAACAAGAGAAGGAGATGAGGAGAATGGCAATCAATGGAAGCTCAAGTGAAGATGATGATGATGACGATGAAGGCTCCTCAAGTGATGAAGAGGTCGAATCGATGGTTGCCGTGTACGTGAAGAGGATCTTCAAGTAGGTGAAGAAAATCAACACGTGTGGCTACAACGTCCAATTGAGAGAAGGGTGTCATCATCAACACATCAAGTTTACCAAGATCAAGCACAAGACCAAGAAGAAGGTGGGTCAAGTAGAGGAGGCCAAAGCAAGAAGCAATTGTCGCCGTCCGTGAATGGACAAGTGGTGGAGAATCAAGTTCTTGTAGCTCAAGTGATGAATCAAGAAAGAACTTCACCACCCGCTTCATGCAAGGTCCCTCATCATCATCACACATGTGCCTTATGGTCCAAGGTATGGAGAGAGATGTAAGTGATGATGAAACCGATGTCACCTCTCTCGATGATCTTGTTGAGCTAGTCCATGAGCAAAAAGGAATGCTAAAGAAACAAGCTAATGAAATTAAAGAACTCAATACTCTCAATGATCTTAGTGCAACCCTTGCTACAAACTATGAATATTTGTTGTGCAATTTCAGTTTGCTTAGCAAGGAGTGTGATGAGCTTAAATCTAAGCTTTAGAGCAATGAGACTAAAACAAGTGATTCCTTTAAGCTTGATGAATCATCTATCCCTTGTGCAATTCCTATCTCCAAGGTAGATGCTTCAACTTCTTACATTGATTTAATTGATGAATCTTGCTCGCCACCTTGCCATGATAATATTGTTGTAGAAACATGTGATTGTCTCATAGGCAAGAAGAATGATGAGCTCAAGCAAGAAGTGAAATGGCTCTGAGAGAAGTTGGTTAGTTTGATGGGCAAGGTCAAGAACAATGAGGAACAAGTGGACGTCTCTCAAGACATGAAGAGCAATGTCCAACCTTCTCAAGATAACCGTGATCACATGGTGAAGAAGCTTGAGAAGGGATCAACCGTGACTTTCTACAAGTGTCATGGAGAAGGGCACAAGTTCTATAAATGCCCTCAATTTGTCAAGAAGATGGACAAGGGCGAGAAGAAGAAGATAAACCCTATCATCAAGAGCTCCCTCATCTACACCAAGCCCAACCGCAAGAACAAGAACAAGAGCAACACCTACGTCATCAAGAAGAAGGCTAATGGCAAGGTGGTTGCACACAAGGTTGGGAAGATGAAGACGGAGCGGGGTTGGAACCAACCCATTTGGGTGCCCAAGGAAGTCATCATCAACATGAAGGGGCCTCAAATGGTGTGGGTTCCTAAGGCCATGTGAAGGCCATGAGGGCGGGGACTTGGGATGCTTGGCACAAAGAAGATGAGAGGATTCAAGCCTAGAAGCCAAGCTTGCAAGTTGGACATGTGTTGCCCAAGTTCCCCGGTTGAGGTAATGGAAACTAGAACACATCTCATATATCATTGTAGCTCCATTGCATTGTCTAGGTTTGCATTTGTTGCTATGTCTAGTTGTTTACATATGGTAGTTTGCCTGTGTCATGTGCTAACTCATGAGCAACCTACATATGGTAGTTTACCACGCCAGTCTTTGGTTCCATACCATAATTGGAACTTGAACCGACTCGAGCACTACATGGCTCCAGCTGATCATGGACTATGTCGTCCACCACGAGATGCTCCTTCGCCTCCCACAGGACCCATCTCCCATGCCTCATCCGCGCCTCCGCCGTCGTCTGCAAGTCCCGGAACCACGTCGCCGGGACACCGTGTTCTTACGCCACTACGTCTACATATTTGTTCAGAGCTCCGATCAGTTTCCAGTCCTAATGCAACTTTCAAATGCTCCTATGGGGGCTATCTAATTAGTGAGCGCGCGCCAGCAGGGTGATCGATCTCGGACCAGTGGCTTTTTCTGTTTCTGTCACCCGTGCACTCCGCACTTCTTTTTTTTTGGACTTCGCAATGGCTCACAGAGTCACAGCTACCATCGCTCATTTATTTTAAAAAAAATACCAACACTTACCCAGCATGGTCCCACCAACCACCGTCATCTCACACGCTTATATAAAAACTGAGAAGTTGTATACAACTTTTTAGAAAAAAATCCTCAGAGAGCAAAACTTATGCGTATAATTTTTTAAATAAAAATGTGCATATAACTTATTTGAGAGCAACAAAAGTTATGTATACAACTTTTCCAATACTGAAGTTATTCATATAATTTATGCGAGAGAAGCAAAATTTATGTGTATAACTTTTTCATAATGAAGTTATGCATATAATTTATGTGAGAGAAGCAAAAGTTTTGTATATAACTTTTTCAATACTGAAGTTATGCATATAATTTATGCGAGAGAAGCAAAACTTATGTATATGATTTTTTAAATAAAAAAATTATACACATAATTTATGCGATGGAAACCAAACTTATATATATAACTTTTCGATATAAAATTATCTATATAACTCATGCCAAAGACGAAAAGATAAAAGAAGTTATGTATATAACTTTTCAACTCGAACAAGAGTTGTATCTCCTCACTACGGGAAACGGAGCCTTTGCCGAGAGTAATACTCTTTGGCGAGAGCGTAACCTTGGGCTCTCGGCGAAGAGCTCTTCGCCGAGAGTAAAAAAAAAATTCTCGGCGAAGATAAAAATTCTCGGCGAAGAGCTCTTCGCCGAGAGTAAAAAAAAAATCTCGGCGAAGATAAAAATTTTCGGCGAAGACTAGCTCTCGGTGAAGAAATTCTTCGCCGAGAGTTTTTTTTTTGGCTCTCGGCGAAGTAATTTTAAAAAATTCACTTTTTCACCTTCAAACTTTTTTTATCATCAACATGCACTTATACAAAAGATATGTTCAAATTTGACGCAATTTGTCTCTATTTGCTATATTTAAAAATTTTAATTCATTCTAGGTAATTTTTTCGAATACGTCCGATATGAACTACAAGTGCATGAAATCATAGAGTAAAGTTGTTGGAAAAATGAGATTCATATTCATGAGACATCTCTAGGACCATGTACACGAAATGAAACTAAATTTCAAACATTTTGTTCTCTGATCATGATGAAGATCGTGTCGTAGAAAGGTTTTAAAATTGTATAAAATTCAAATGAAGTTTGAAAATCACGAATTTTGTAGAGCACTCATTATATCATATGTCAAGGTTGTGGTAAAAAGTTGAGAACATTTTGAGCACTTTGACACGTACGCTATTTGAAACCGGAACATCTCACGAGGAGTTTCAGAGAATTTGAACAAATGTCACTAGGTTTGGTACTTTAGAGAAATTTAAATTTGAGTTTGACCACAATAACTTTTTTATAAGCAATACACAACATATCTAGTGTCATGTTAAGTTTTTGCGAATTTTTGCATTTATTTAGTAATTATAGTATTTTTTTGATTTAAATTAAGGCTTCGCCGAGAGCTGGAATTTGGGCTCTCGGCGCTTCTTCGCCGGCCGGCCCAGCAGCGACCCAAGTCGAGTCGACCCATCAAGCGACCTTATAAACCCGCGCCCACTCCCACCCCCTCCCCTAACCCTAACCTGCCCGGCGCCGCCCCACTCTCCCACCCCATCTCTCCGGCGCCGCCCCCACTCTCTTCCCTCCCCTATCTCTCCGACGCCGCCCACCTCCCTCTCCTCTCCCTACTCCGCCTCTCGCAGACGCCGGCAGTCCTCTCGCGGCGCCTCTCCTCCCCCCTCTGCTCGCCCCTCACCTGACAGGTGAGGAGGGGCGCGGGGCGAGGAACGGCACCGCGTTCCCCATCGGCGGGTGGCTCACAGCCCTGCCTCCCTCCCTCCAGTGAGCGGATCCCCATCGGCGGGGTGGCCCGCAGCCCTACAGGTGTCGAGCGCGGCAGCGGGATGGGCGCGGCGTCCCCTTCCTCCGGCGAGCGGATCCTGCGGGTGCGTCTTCGGTGGCCAGAAGATCTGCGGCGGGCGCGGCCTCCACTTCTTCGGGCAGCGGATTGGCGGGCGCGGCCTCGACAGCGGGTAGATCCGCGACGGGCGCGACCTCCTCTTCTTCCGGCGGCGGATCCGGCGGGCGCGTCTTCGGCGGCGGGAAGATCTGCGGCGGGCGCGTCGTCCACATCTTCAGGCGCGCGGATCGGCGGGCGCGGCCTCGGTGGCAGATCTAGCACACTCCACTACCGGATTCCGCAAGGCTGCCGTGAGCCGGTTCCTCACGGCAAAGAGCGGTCCACCGACGGCAACCTCTTTGCCGTGAGTTGCCACCGGCAAAGAGCTCACGGCACAGTTTGGCCGGCAAACAGCATAGTTGCCGTGAGCCGACCAGATGACTCACGGCAAACGTGTGCCGTGAGTGTTCAATAGCTCACGGCACAGGTGTCTAACGGGGATCACGGGTGCTGTCTTAACGGCTCATTGTGCCGTGAGCCTGACGAAGAGCTCACGGCATAGGTGCCACACGTGGAAGGTTCCCAGGTGAGGTGACATCGGCTGTGTGCCGTGAGCCGGTCATCTAGCTCACGACACAGAGCTTCTGGTGACCGTGAGCCGCTCCATCGCTCACGGCATAGAGGCCACACGTGGCACCTCCTCAGACGTGCTGACGTCGGTTGTGTGCCGTGAGCAGGGCATCTAGCTCACGGCACAGATCACCTTGCTACCGTGAGCCGGGCTTCTAGCTCACGGCACAGATCACCTTTCTGCCGTGAGCTGGGCTTCTAGCTCATGGCAAAGGGGCAATTTCCTACTGCCAGGTTACACAACTTTGCCGTGAGCACAAGTCAAAGCTCACGGCATATGAGCTATAGCTCACGGCATAGGAGCATTAGCTCACGGCAAAGTGACATTTTTGTTTTTTTATTTTTATCCCAGAACCATATATGCCACCTCACATACGATACAACATCACAGGCAGTTCAAATATCACCATAACCATCACAGGCAGTTCAAATATGACCATAACCATCACAGGCAGTTCAAATATGACCATAATCATCACAGGCAATTTAAAACATCACCATAACCAACACAGGCAGTTCAAATATCACCATATCCATCACATAAATTTACATATGCATCACACAAGTTCACATATGCATCACAGACAGTTTTAAGTTCATAAGTCCACAAATGCCACATAAGTCCACAACCACTAGTCCAAATGCATGTAAAGTCCATAACTCACTCCTGCGGCGACGGCCTTGGCTGCGGTGAGTGCTCTGGTGGCTGCTGCGGCGAGTGCTCTGGTGGCTGCTGCGGCGACGCAGTCGCTGACCCCCCAGCTGCCGGCAGCGGCGGCCATGTGTAACCTGGTGAGCCGGTTGGCGGCAGCCCCATGCCCGGCAGAACATGCGGCCACGACGGCCACGTGTAAGTAGACCTGTGAGGCGCTTGCACCCACGCTCCACTCCCGGGCTATCATTTGATGCCGCCGACATATTCTGCACAAAATTTTAAGTCAATAACATGGAAGTACAACATTCTAAGTTTGTCACTATGAGAATGAAAGTTCTATATGGATATGAGAATAAATCTACATTTCTAAGTCATTCTAGGTTTCTAAGTCATTCTAGGTTGCTTAGCTCTCTAAGTCACTACGAGAAATGGAAAGACAAGTGGGAAACAAACTCACCGGAGTACTCAGAGTCAGTCTAGGAGGAAGTACGAGCCCAGGTGGAGAAGGGAGTTGCACTTGTGGTTGTGTTTGAGCAATCACCGAAGTAAGACCTTGGACATACTGAAGCACCGCCTGCATCTGCTGCGTATTGGCCTCGACATACTGCTGCATCTGCTGGTGGTCCCTCTGCCGTTCGGCCTTCTCTTGTGCAAGCTTGGACTACAATTTTTGATCCCAACATTAGAATACAAAGCAAACTTAGAATACGACGGATATAGACATCTAATTACCGTGACTGTCTCCAGCAAGGACTCAACAACAGTCGGTCGTCGTTGTACGGGCGGGGCTGAGCTTGTGCTCCGAGCTTTCACCTGAGGGAGACTGGGAACCTTGGCCGGGTCGAGGATGCTGTCGCCCACAAAGTACTGACCATGCTGCTTGCCGTGTCTGATCCTCATTATGACTTCTCCATCAAGGGGCGCCGTCCTCGGATCGAACTCTAGCCCATGGACCTCCCTTGCTGTCGTGTTGTACCGAACGACGCGGGGCTGGATCGTCGGGTTGGTGTACGCCTCGGGCGGGTCTGCCTCGTTGTAGGTGATGTCCGACGTCGCCTTGCCCTTGTGAGACAAAGCATATGCCTCGAGCTGGGAGCAAGGCTGGCCACCGTGTGCCCGATACTGCGACAAACAACAAGATTGTCACAATTAATGCAAAATCGTGAGCATTGCAATAAAGAAATAAATTCACGTACCCATCTAGCCGCATATTGCCTTAGGTTTAGGGGGCCTTGATGGTGTGCCGGACCTGGCATCTTCAAACGCCGCTCCCGGCGCTCGAGGTGCATCTTGTCCCACTCCGGGTCAAGCCACCTGTCCACTAGCCTTGCCCAAGCCCGTCGATTGCTGGTACACCACCACGGAGGCACCTGCACGTCATCAAGTCGCGGCCATATCAAATTGATCATACGTGAACGATGAGAAGTTACTATTGCAATGAGATGTTGTTTACCCTCAACCATTCATCTCTGGGCAGCTTCTCGTTTCTTGCCTGCTCTTTGGTGATTTTCTGTTTCTTGTGCTTTGCGAAGTAGAACACAACGGTGCCCACACGCGCCTCGTAAATCATATCATGCACCAGCTTTTGACAGGCATTCCTCACCACCTCATTCGCCCTTTCCAGAGAGCCCTCCTCACATCTGTAGAAATCCTGCATTTACAAGTGTTGTCAATACTTTATGAAAATGCAAAGTACAACCGATGTATTGAGATTAGCAATGTTTTGCGAGGAAGACTTACCCATAGTTCGTTTACCACACGCCTGACCTTGGTATTGAAATTCCTGCTGTCTCGATCATCTTGATCGGTCACGCTGACGTAGTGGTCAAACGTCTCTGCTAGGTCCTCTCGGTCCCCAACCTCCACCAACCCAGGCCAGTGAATCTTGCACAAAATACCGAGGATGCCATTGGGAAGCCATGAGTGACGACCTGGAGCGACTACCCTCCACCCCCTGCAAAATTGATTCAGACAAATTAATAGTTTCAGTTGTGAAATCGCAAAGTAACCAATGAAAAAGCATTGGTAAATTACCTTTTCCCATCAGGTGCAATCATCGGTCGTTCCGCAAGAGGTACGGGACGTGTCGGAAGCGTCGCAGGGCCTCGCAACCAGATCTTCCCAGCCCCCTGCTCCCCATCCCCCTCCTCCTCCTCCTCCACCCCCTCCCCCTCTCCTGCTCCCTCTCTACCACTCCCACTCCCACTCCCACTCTCCCTCTCCCTCTCCAGATCCAGATCCTCCTGCCTATGCCTCAGCCTCTCCGCCTCCCTGTCCTCCCTATCACTCTCCTCCCTATCACTCTCCTCCCTCGCAGACTGTGGCACCATAGGAGAGGGACGTGATTTGCGACCCTCCCTCCCTCCAGACAACGAAGAACCAAGGGGGGAGGGTGACCTCCGGCGACCAACCCTCCCTCCTCCTCCTCCAGACGGAGGTGCACGCTCCGGAGTGGGTGACCTCCTGCGACCCCTCCTACCACCTGCCCCGGAGCCCTCAGCTATCTCTGAGCCGTCACGGCCGCTACGAGGGTACAACTCATTGAGGTTCTTCGTCACCCCGCGACCCCCGCGGCCGCCTCCGCCTCTGCCGCCGCGTGCCCTAGGCATCTTCGTTCAATCAACTGCAAAAAAAAAGAGTAAAGCAAGTATTAGTACATATATTAGATAGCAAAGAGTACAAGTACTAAATAAAAAAATAATTAATGTAGTAAGTACAACAGAAATTTGCCTCAGAAATTTTGTCTTTTCATATGACCTTGAACTTAGAGCATAGATCATCAAAAGATGGTTCATGACAGCCATGGAACAATGAGAGACGCCCAGCCCAACCAAGTTGTTGCTTGGGCATGGACGTCTCTCATTGTTTGATGACAACCATGAGAAGCATATAATTGAACAACAGAAGCTCAAGGTCATTATATGTTACCCAACATGAAATTTGGGTAAGTTTTGATATCATCATAGGCGTGAGTAAAGTTGAATTTAAAATCAAACAAAATTTCAACAGAACCACATTCCAAATTTATAGAAACAGAAAATTGCCTCAGATATTTTTTTTCCTGCATGGTCCTTGAACTTAGAGAATAGATAATCAAAATAGGGTTCATGACAGCCATGGAACCGTGAGAGACATCCAGCCCAACCAAGTTGTTGCTTGGGCATGGATGTCTCACATGGTTTGATGACAACCATCAGAAGCATATAATTGAACAACAGAAGCTCAAGGTCATTATATGTTACCCAACATGAAATTTGGGTAAGTTTTGATTTCATCATAGGCATGAGTAAAGTTGAATTTAAAATCAAACAAAATTTCAACAGCACCTCCCCTACATGGAGAGGTTTTCAAAACCTACAACAAAACAATGGCACGATGGCCGACAACCACAGTCCAAAATAGTAATTTGCCTCAGATATTTTTTTTCTTGCATGGACCTTGAACTTAGAGCATAGATAACAAAATAGGGTTCATGACAGCCATGGAACCGTGAGAGACATCCAGCCCAACCAAGTTGTTGCTTGGGCATGGATGTCTCGCACGGTTTGATGACAACCATGAGAAGCATATAATTGAACAACAGAAGCTCAAGGTCATTATATGTTACCCAACATGAAATTTGGGTAAGTTTTGATATCATCATAGGCATGAGTAAAGTTGAATTTAAAATCAAACAAAATTTCAACAGCACCTCCCCTACATGGAGAGGTTTTCAAAACCTACAACAAAACAACGGCACGATGGCCGACAACCACAGTCCAAAATAGTAATTTGCCTCAGATATTTTTTTTCTTGCATGGACCTTGAACATAGAGCATAGATAATCAAAAGAGGGTTCATGACAGCCATGGAACCGTGGGAGACGTCCATCCCAACCAAGTTGTTGCTTGGGAATGGACGTCTCCCATGGTTTGATGACAACCATGAGAAGCATATAACCGGTACAACTCAAGCTCAAGGACATTATATGTTACCCAGCAAGAACACTAGGTACAATTCATATCATCATCAGCATATGAGAAGTAACTAGCTAAATCCATTTCCTAACAAAATTTACTAACTAAAAGTTCCTAAATGCATGCACAGCTACTAAAAATTGGAGAGGTGCATGTTCCTCACCTGAACAGGGGCGCGAGCTAGGGCCGGCGAGGCTCACGGCGAGGGGTCCCGGCGGTTAGGGGCAGCAGCCGGGGCCGGTGGGCGGGGCCAGCCTCTCCCCCGGCGGCGGTGGGGAGGCATGGGCCAGGAGAGGAGGGGTGCGCGGTCGGATCGTGCACGCCGGGGGAGAGGAGGTGGAGGAGCAACGAGCGGCGAGGGGACCCGGCGGTAGGGGGAAGCGGCCGGGGCCGGCCTCTCCCCCGACGGCGGTGGGCAGGCATGGGACGACCTCTCCCTCGGGCCGCGGTGGTGGTGGGGTGGCACGGGCCGGGAGAGGAGGTGTCCGCGGCCGGATCTGGCACACCGGGGGAGAGGAGGTGGAGGAGCGACGGGCGGTGGCCGGCGACGGGGACCACGAACGGACGTGGCGTCGGGGGCGGTCGCGGCGGGGACCGCGCGGCCGGCGTTGGGGAGGACGAAGGCGGCGGGGACCGCGCGGCCGGCGTTGGGGAGGACGAAGGCGGCGGGGACCGCGCGGCCAGCAGAGGGGACGACGGCGCAAGGTAAGCGGCAGCAGCGGCGCTGTGTGCGCGTGTGTGTGTCTGAGTGTGTGGTGCGTGTGTGTGAAGTGTTTTGTGTGTGTGTGAAGTGTGTGCGGCTGACGAGTGGGCCCATGTAAACTTTGCCGTGAGCTAGATCTAGGGCTCACGGCAAAGAAAAGGTGGTCCCACATGTCAGCTACGAAGACCTAGGGTTTCAGGAGAAGGCTTTGCTGTGAGCCAGATCTAAAGCTCACGGCAGAGAGCACGCGTTGCCGTGAGCAGGATCAACGGCTCACGGCAACTAAGGGGCAGCCGTGTGTATTGCAGGTATGCCGTGAGCTACCCACGGTAAACCGTCAGTTATCAACATTTGCTTTTTTCCCTCTTATTTTTTTTATGATGTTCCTTAAAAACAAGTTGAGTGCATTATGATATTTACCTGCTAAGCTAACTCTACAATATAAATTTTAAACTTTGATGAATGAAAAACATTAGTTTCATTGTACTTTCAACTAAAATTTTATCATTTCATGTGGTCCGATAATGTTCGAAATTATAAAACTACACAAAAATTTTGCCATTAACTAACATAAGGCACTCAAAGTTGTTTAATGATCCTAGGGAAAGTTCCAAGGTCAAATTTGAATCTGAACATCACAAAGACCACCAAATCTAGTCACATGAGTAAACATCTCAGAAACTTCCAGTGAGATGCTTCAGTTTGTAAACAGTGTATAAGTTGAGTAATTCGAAACCATCTCAATTCTTCACCACAGCCTCCATACATGATATCATGATGTCCATACAAATTTCATGATGTTTTCAATTTGTATGGATTTTATACAATTAAAATACTATTGCACGAAAGTTTCAGAATCATGTGTCGAGTCTAAATGTTTGAAATTCTCTCTAATTTCATGGTATATGTATGAAAAAGGAATGAAGAACACAAAATATCATTATTGCACGAACTTTATTCTATGATTTTATGCACTTCCAGTTCAAATCCAACGTATGTGAAAAAAATACGAAGAAAGAAAAAAATGACTAAATATATCAAACTGAGTTATAATTGTCCCAAATTTGAATATGTAGTTTGTAGAGATGTGGTTTAAGGGTGGAAAATTTTGGAGGGCAAAAAAACAAATTTTTTTTTGTCTTGTTTGCCATGAGCCATTGTACTAACTCACGGCAAAGACAAAATACACTCGGCTTCATGATGTGTTACCGTGAGCTACCATGGGCTCACGGCACATGAGCGACGTGCACCGTGTGTCCCTCACTGTGCCGTGAGCTGTGGAGCTAGCTCACGGCAAAACTAACGGGCCCGGCCGACGGACGTGACGGGCAATGGTGTCAATGTGTGTGTTGTGTGTGCCGTGAGCCGTGGCCGTCTGCTCACGGGAAAGAGCAGCCCTCGCCGTGTGTGTTGTGTGTGCTGTGAGCCCAGTCAGCCGGCTCACGGCACAGAGCGACCCTCGCCGTGTGTTTTCTAGCTGCCGTGAGCCTAGTCAACCGGCTCACGGCATACAGGCTTGGCGCCGTGTGTTACTTGTCTGCCGTGAGCCTCCTCGGAGGCTCACGGCAAACAAGCCTATATGCCGTGAGCCCGATGTTTGGCTCACGGCAACTAAAAGGCTCACGGCAGCCTTGCGATTTCCGGTAGTGCTCACTCCTTCCCTTTCTCTCTCTCTCAGATCTGGCTGGTGGTGGTGGTGCTGGCGGCGGCGGGTGGTGTTGTTGTTGGCGGCGGGCTGTGGGCGGTGGTGGTGCTGTTGGCGGGCTGTGGGGTGTGGTGAAGGTGGCAGCGGACGGTGGTGAAGGTGGTGGCGGCGGCCGGTGGTGAAGGTGGAGGCGGCGGCGGGCACTGTGGCCGGCCGGTGGGCCCGCGGTGCCCTGACCATTTCTTTTTTTTGTTTTGTAAAATTTTCTTCACCGAGAGCAATATTGACCTCTCGGCGCACATCCTCCGAGAGGGGGACCCACAGCTCTCGGTGAAGAGGCCTTCGCCGGTAGCAGGTGCGCCGAGAGGCCTTCGCCGAGAGCAAACTCTCGGTGAAGCCGAGAGGAAAGGGCCCTTCGCCGAGAGGAACCCCGCTCTCCGCGAAGGCCCTGAATCCGGTAGTGCCTGTAGTTGGAAAGAAAAAAGAAGCTGGCAAATGGAGCGAGTAGATGAGGTTGCACTCGTCTTCGGCATGTGTGTGGTCGTTGGATGTGAGTAACTCAGCGTGTGTGGTCCCTGGATGTGAGTAAAAATAGAAGATGGGAAATTGTGTAGGGCCCACGCACATGGGAAGGTGGAGCCGATCGGTCTGATCGAGCGCTCCGCGCACGCGATTGCCAAATTGGCTTTTCGTGCTCCTATGCATCATGCATGCCAAATTGCCAATGCAACAATAGCAGTTGTTCTCGCCAAAGAACTCTACTCATCGTCTTTTACGAGAGCACAAACTCTGTTGGGAATTGAATTCTACAGAATACGAATCTATCTCTAGGTATAGGTTTAGATCCCTTCTGAATCAAAATTAGTTCCTGAACTTTGCAAAAATCGAACTGTTTCCTGTGTGAAAAATTCCTATACTTAAACAAAGTTTCCTGTTCCTGTCCGGCTGGCCACGCCTCGCAGGCTTCACCTTTTCAAGGCAGTCGACGCCAAACCAACTATATCCAACATACGTACAACCTTTGCGACTCCCCACCTGTGCGCAACTAAACCGGCGAATCGAAAGCCACCAACGACATGGCGGCGCCGCCGTGCCACCGTCCTCGCTCGCCTCCTGCGCTGATGGAGGAGCTCGTTGAGGAGATCCTCTTCCGCATCCCACCGGACGAGCCCGCGCATCTCATCCGCGCCGCCCTCGTGTGCAAGCTCTGGCGCCGCATCCTCTCCGACCGCGACTTCCACCGCCGCTACTGCGCGTTCCACCAAGCGCCACTGCTGCTCGGCTACCTCCACAACCTCTACCACAATAGAGAAGGACCGCTCCCCCCCTTCGTCCTCACCACCGTGCCTTCCCCGCCTTTATCCCTACCGGCTCTTGTCCCCGGCAATTGGTGGGCACTCGATTGCCGTCATGGCCGCATGCTGATCCATACGACTGGGCCTGGGTACCTCATCGTTTGGGACCCAATCACCGGCGAGCATAAGCAACTGAAAGTGCCCCCTTACCCGCACAACCACTACGCCGCAGCTGTGCTATGCGCCAAGGATGGCTGCGGCCACCTTGATTGCCATGGTGGCCCCTTCCTCGTGGTCTTTGTGGGGAGGACGTATGCTTCAGGTCAGGATCTGGACACATGGGCGAGCGTCTACTCTTCGGAGACTGGTGTGTGGAGTGAGCAGGTCACCATTGTTGGTGTTCTCGAATGCGTTGTGCCCAAGCCCAGTCTTTTGATTGGAGACGCCCTCTACTTCACCCTTGAGTGTGGCGCAAGCATCCTCAAGTATGACGTGAGCAGCCACGCGCTTACCGAGATTGAGTCGCCCGGAGTGGGTACGTCCATTGCCATGGAGGTAGAGGATGGAGAACTGGGATTTGTTGTTCAATTCGACAACTGTATCTACAAGTGTTTGTGGCAACCCAGTGCTAATAGTGGCAAAGGTAGATGGGCACAACACATGATTCTGGAGCTCGAGAAACTGCTCCCAAGACCTGACCCACACACATCATATGAAGTGATGAGCTTTTTGGAAGGCACGCATACTATTTTGATCAGCGGATCTGCGGGAGTCTTCACACTCGATCTCAAGTCAAGGAATGTGAAGAAGGTGGGAGAAAGTGCAGCCTACTATGTTATCTTACCGTACAGGAGCTTTTATACTCCAGGTATTAACCTTGATCCTTTCCTTAACATGTTCACCTTATATGTATATGTATGCTTATTTCCATATTACATTATGTGTAAATTTAATTAAACATAGTACAGTAAGTAAAATTCAGTTAGCAGCGTAAACATACGAGTAAGGAACAGAGATTTCGTTGAAATTAGAATATTGCAATTTCATATTCACCTAGATTTTTTTCCTTGGAATACCTGTTCACTATTCTCGGAATCTCAGCTGGTAAATAAATATACAAAACTGAAAGCTTGCAATTAATTAATCTCATAACCAGAAAATAACTTTTGTTTTTAGTTTGGTTTAGGTTGTTATGAACAATCCTTGTAAATCAGTGAGATATAAGAACTTAGTGATATATTATTCTCAACTATGAAGCCAATTTGACGCTACCGACCCGTTCCTGTTTTTTGAAGTGCATATATTAAATGACAAATTGAGCTATAGCTTTCGTTTCTACCTTTCCAGATCTTGTAGGACGGACTGTCAGTGCCATGGAGATGCAACGATTGATCAATTGACATGAATCCTACTACCATTGAATTCTTGTGGATCCAATATGAATAGTTTATTTTTCTCAGATGGAGTAGTAATGGTTGATTGGTACTGAGAGATCAATTACTCAGCCTTGTCTTCAGTAGGGTAGTTTAAATGGTAGTACAAGTTTGACCCCAGATATTTTGTTCGATTATTATATCTCCTCCCAATTTATTTCACGATTATTGTGGCCCAAGATTTATGCCAGGTTTACTTCTGTGTTGATTTATGTGAATGCTCACTCCATGCTTGGAAATCATTCAGTCAATTCTTAGTTTGTTTCTAAGTTTGACCAAGTAGTACTTTCAGCTTCTTATTGCATAGTAGCAGATATTTCGACGATAAGTTATAATCATATTATGAGTAAAACGATGGTAAAATTAATACAAATATCAACAGGTGATCCGATCCCTGTGTTACGAAATATTGATGATCATTAGCTTATTAATCATGTAATTAGTATAGTCATTAGTCTCTGTAATCAGGAAAGGGACAACCGCCCTACCGATAGGGTACGCCCCCCTCCGAAAGGGTGCCTGCGTGCCCCTTGGCTGTACATAAATACTGGGGTCCACCCCCTCTCATAACCAATCAATCCATTCTTTTTGCAACACCCTGTACTTAAATGTGTAGGTATAAGGTATGAGAGTTTCCCTTTCAAGATTGTGCAACATATGTCTGCCTAGAGTTTTTTTTTTGGAGCCTACTTCTTAAGTAAATATTTAATCATGGGGTGAGTAGTCTTTAGCTATGCTTCATCAATATATAACGTGTCATCAGATTTTTGACTATTTTTTCATACTGCTTATCTCATATTGGATTTAGTTTGTACTGTTAACTTCTTCTCGATAACTTTTTTGAATTGTTTGGGATTGTTAGTGGTTCTACATGTCAGACCTATATATGCTTCGGCACGTGACATATATAACACCCTTCCTGCTGATGGACGACAATGTCACCTTCTTTGTTTCATGCAAAAACAATTGCACATGTTTGCTCTTCAAGCTTTGTATAATAATGTAGCGAAGGCGATTACACACTACTAGGGAATGAGACTTTCGTCCCAGGGCAAAATTAACATTAGTACCGGTCCAGTTTGCCCACCGGTACTAATGTTCAAAGAACCGGTACTAATGTCCCGTGCCTAAAAGGAGGCGGCCGGAGCCATCTCGTGGCAAACATTAGTACCGGCTCTCATTGAGCACCGGTACTAATGTCTCACATTAGTACCGGTGCTCAATATGGGCCGGTACTAATGTGTGGGCGGGACATTAGTACCGGCCCTTATTAAGAGCCGGTACTAATGTAGCCACGTTAGTACCGGCTCTTAATAAGGGTCGGTACTAATGTCCAACGGTTATATCTCAGCTTCTTCCTCCTCCAGCCCCGCGAGCCCCCTTCTTCCTCCACTTCGAGCTCCTTCTTCTCCATGGCGCCCTAGAGGAGCTTTTGCCGGATTTGCGATCATTTCTCAACGATTTCACTCGTTAAAGTGGTCTAGAGGTTAGTTACTTTATCCTCCCTTGATTCATGCTTATTTTCTTGAGTTTCATTGGTTGAAATAGGAGTATTTTAGCACTTTAAGATGTACTAAGAATAGAGGATTTTAGCACTTTGAAATAGGAGTATGTTCTAATAGAGTTGATTGAAATAGATGTGCCGTGTTTGTTGGATGAGATGTTCTATATGATGATACAAATTAATTTTTTTTGCATTATTTTTTATAGAAATAAATATAATAAATGCTTTAAATGTACTTATTACTAAGAGAAACGACTGGAATATTAATATTAGAATTAGAGAAATAATTTATTTCTCAAAAAATAGTTTGCTTATAATAATAATAATTTAAATTGAAATATAGTTTTCTCATTATAAAAAATGTTTTCGTCCCATGAAAAATATTTTCTTAAGAAATAAAGTTTCTTTATTAGGAAAAAGTTTTCTTCAATACCATCAAAATGGTTTTCTCATTAGAATAGTTATTTCTTAGTTAGAAAAATAATTTCCTCAATAGAAAAATAGTTTTCTTCATTAGAAAAATTGTTTGCTCATTAGAAATTTAGTAAAAAGTTTATATTTCATGTGGAATATGGATTTGAACACTATGAATTAGTGTAACACATATAATCTTGCACTTGTTACATGATAATAATATATTTTGTTTGGTTATATATTCTTTATTTGTAGATGGACCGACAATGGATGTACACCAACAAGAGAATATCTAATGAATTCTTTAATGGGCTTCGTGGATTTCTAGAAGTAGCAGAATCGAACAAGCCCCCGTCCGGTTTCATTATTTGTCCATGCAGAAAGTGCAGGAATTTGAAAGATTTCTCAACGACAAAGACTCTTCACGATCATTTATACAAATGGGGATTCATGCCAAACTATTTTGTTTGGACAAAGCATGGGGAGAGAGGGGTTATAATGGAAGATGATGAAGAAGAAGACGACAATATTCCTGATTGGACTCAAGATGGTGCCTTTGCAATGGGAGATGATCCAATGGGTGAGGATGATGTTGCAATAATTGAGGGAGAGCATGAACAAGGAGAAGATGAGCCGCTTGATGATCTAGGTCAGGTGTTGCGAGAGCAGAAGGAAGATTGCGAAAAGGTGAAGGAGGCAAAGAAGTTTGACCGTATGTTAGAAGATCACAAGAAACCATTGTACCCAAATTGCAAAGAGGGGCACAAGAACTTGGGTAGCACATTGAAAATGTTGCAGTTGAAGGCTAAACATGGAGTTTCTGACAAGGGCTTCGATGAGTTAATGATGATCGTAAAGGACATGCTTCCAGAGGAGAATGAATTGCCGGAGTCAACGTACGAAGCTAAAAAGGTCGTTTGTCCTCTGGGTTTGGAGGTTCAAAAGATACATGCATGCCCTAATGATTGTATCCTTTACCGAGGAAAAAAATATGAGAAATTGGAGGCTTGTCTTGTGTGCGGAGCACAGCATTATAAGATCCCACGAGATGACCCTTACGATGTTGAGCGGGAGAAGTAGAAGAAGAAGAAAATTCCTGCTAAGGTAATGTGGTACTTTCCAGTGATACCACGGCTGAAGCGTTTATTCAGGTGCAAGGCTAATGCAAAGTTGATACGTTGGCACAAAGAAGATCGTAAAGCAGATGACAAGATCAGACATCCCGCTGATGGGTCGCAGTGGAGACTAATTGATAGAGAATTCCCTGAGTTTGCAGAACACGCAAGGAACATTCGGTTTGGTTTAAGTACGGATGGATTCAATCCATTCGGTGAGTTCAGTAGTGGTCATAGCACTTGGCCTGTGACCTTATGCATATTCAACCTTCCGCCATGGCTGTGCATGAAAAAAAGTTCATCATGATGCCAATAATCATCCAAGGCCCAAAGCAGCCAGGCAATGACATCGATGTTTATCTGAGACCGTTGGTTGAGGATCTTAAAATGTTATGGAAGAAATAAGGTGTACCTGTGTGGGATGAGTACAAACAGGAGACCTTCAATCTACGAGCGTTGCTGTTTGTCACCATCAATAATTGGCCGGCACTTGGTAATCTATCAGGACAAACAAACAAGGGATACCGAGCATGCACGCACTGTTTAGATGATACTTGCAGTGTGTATCTAAAACACAGTAAAAAGATTGTGTATTTGGGCCATCGTCGATTTCTTCCTCCTAAGCACCCGTTAAGAGAAGAAGGAAAAAAACATTTTGAAGGTGTTGGAGAAAAACGTAAGAAGCCAGTGCACCGTGATGGTAAACTTGTATTTTCTATGGTGAAAGATTTGAAGGTAGTGTTCGGGAAGGCTTCTGGTGCCAAATCTGTTCCAAACGACATGGATGGACGTGCACCCATGTGGAAGAAGATGTCGATATTTTGGGAGCTTCCTTATTGGGAGATCCTTGAGGTTCGCAATGCAATTGATGTGATGCATGTGATGAAGAATTTTTGCGTGAACTTTCTTGGCCACCTAGGTGTATACGGAAAGTCAAAAGATACAATTGAAGCTCGTCGGGATCTTAAATTTATGAAATAATGAAAAAGCCTCCATCCCGAAAAGAGGGAAAAAGGAAATTGGTTGGCCCCTGCTAGTTACACCCTCAGCAAGGAAGAGAAGAAGATGATGTTTGATTGTTTGAACAGTATCAAGGTCCCGACTGGCTACTCCTCAAATATACAACGAATAATAAATTACAAAGAGAAAAAAATTCATAAATCTGAAGGCTCATGACTGCCACGTGTTGATGACACAATTGCTGCCTGTTGCACTACGGGGTATTCTACCAGAGAATGTGAGATTGGCAGTCGTCAAGATTTGTTCATTCCTCAACCAAATCTCTTAGAAGGCAATCCATCTAAAGAATCTAGTGCAGTTGCAGAAAGATGTCGTGCAATGCCTCGTCAGCTTTGAGATGATCTTTCCACCCTCTTTTTTTACTATCATGACCCACCTTCTAGTGCACCTAGTTGAAGATATTTTTATCCTAGGGCCTGTGTATTTACACAACATGTTCCCTTTTGAGCGGTTGATGTCTAGTTACAAGAAGTATGTCCGTAACCATGCTCGTCCCGAAGGAAGCATCGCAAAGGGATATGCTACAGAGGAGGTGATTGAGTTTTGTGTCGACTTTATTGATGAGCTTGCTCCTATCGGACTCCCTGTATCACGCCATGAGGGTAGACTCAGGGGAAAGGGTACACTAGGGAAGAAAACTCGGATGGATATGGATGAAACGTTATTTCGTACAGCACATTCCTTTGTCCTGCAACAATCATCCCTAGTGGCTCCATACAGGGAGGAGCACAAGTCCATTGTACGAACCTCAAACAAAGGGAAGTCAGAGGTCTGGATTACACGTCATCACAATGATAATTTTGCATCATGGTTGCGGAGAAAACTTATGGGTGATAACACTATTGGAGAGCAACTGCAATGGTTGGCTAGAAGTCCATCTATCTCAGTACTTACGTTCCAAGGATACGAGATAAACGGATACACATTCTACACGAGAGCCCAAGACCAAAAGAGCACAAACCAAAATAGCGGTGTCCGTATAGATGCAATAGACAACGAAGGAAATGAACAAACATACTATGGTGTCATTGAAGAGATATGGGAATTGAACTACGGACCTTTAAAAATCCCTCTTTTTAAGTGTCAGTGGGTTAAAAACCCTACAGGAGGTATAATGACAGACAAATTTGGGATGACAACAGTGGATCTCAACAAGATTGGATACAAAGATGAACCGTTCGTCCTAGCGAATGATGTGACTCAAGTTTTCTATGTGAAAGACATGTCCAGCAAACCACCAATAATAAAGAAAGGTGATGATAAGGGTGTTGTTAATAATGAGCCAAAGCGTCACATAGTTCTACCGGGAAAAAGAAAAATCATTGGAGTTGAAGACAAGACTGACATTTCAGAAGATTATGATCAATTCGATGGTCTTCCTCCATTTTCAGTAAAGATTGACCCAAGCATCGTGTTAGCCGAAGAGGACACTCCATACCTACGTCGTGATCACAACCAAGGGATATTCGTGAAGAGGAAGATTGTTAATGTTGCACTAGATGATGATGTATAATATGTACCAAAGTATTGTAATATTTGAATGAACTAATATTTTGCTACTTTATTAACAAAACTTTCAATTATTTAACTTTTTTTAGCATTATCAGATATTAAATAATAAATTTACGTAAAAACATACGTGAGCAAGACTAAATCATGATTTTTATATTAATTACACTGGATGTACTATTTAAGAAAGATTTTGCATGAAAAAATAAAATTATTTTCATTTGTTAAAGTGAAGAAAGAAAAAGACAATTTAGAAGATATTAGTAGCTTATTGATAAGAAAATTTTAATTTTAATAGTTAAATTTAGAATGTCATAGTATCTATGTAAAGAAAATTAACCAAACTTGTTCTACCATTTTAAGCGTTATATATGATTTTTCATAAATAAACTACAATATAGGAAATAAAAACAAAAATTAAAAGGGGAACAGGGGCAACAAAATGAAAACAACATTAGTACCGGTGCTAAACTACCACCGGTACTAATGTCCTTCTCCATTTGGCGGCAAATGAAAAGTCACATTAGTACCGGTGCTCAACTAGCACCGGTACTAATGTGGACATTAGTACCGAGCCCCAACAAGCCCCGGTACTAATGTTCATATTAGTACCGATGCTAGTTTCGCACCGGTACTAATGTGGGGAGGTTATAAGGCGGCGCCCCCTTCTTCCCCAACACTTAGCCCAATTCGATCCCCCATTCCCGTCGTCCTCGTCGCCGCCCGGTGCCCCGCGCCGTCGTCGATCGGAGCGCCGCCTCTCCTCTCCCCCGGCCCGCGCCCGCCCCGACGTCCGCCTCCACTCCGCGCCCGCCCTGCCGTCCGCTCTCTGCGCGCCACCGTCGCCGCTCCCGCCCCGCCCGGTACGGTGCCCCGGCCCGCGCCGTCGTGTGCGTCGTTGCGCCGTCCACCGTCGCTGTCGCCGACCACTTCGCCCCGTCGCCGCCGTCCGGCCCCGCCGTCGTCGGCGCCGTCCCGCTCCCTCGGCCGGCCCCGCCGCCGTCGCGCCCCGTACGTCGCCGACCGCCTCGCCCTGCCGTCCCGCGCGCCCCCGGCCGGCCCCGTCGCCGACCGCCTCGCCCCGCCGTCGCCGACCGCCCCCGCTGGCGCGCCATCGCCGCCGGTACGGTCTCCCGGCCGCGCGCTCGCGCGCGCGCCGCGCCCTGGCTCGGCCGCGCCGGCCCCCCTGCTGTGCGGGCCGGGGCTACTTGGGGCTGACGTCAGCCCCCATTTTTTTTATAAATTAGAATTTAGAAATATATAAATTTAGAAATATATAAATTTAGAATTTTTTTATAAATTAGAAATATAAATTTAGAATTTAGAAATATATAAATTTAGAATTTAGAAATATAGATTTAGAATTTAGAAATATAGATTTAGAGAATTTAGAAATATAGATTTAGAGAATTTAGAAATATATATTTAGAATTTAGAAATATAGATTTAGAAATTAGAAATATAGATTTAGAATTTAGAAATATAGATTTAGAAATGTTATTTATATGTGGATGTAAATGTTATTTAAATGTGGATGTAAATGCTTTTTTAATTTCAAATTGACATGTTTGGTTCGACTCGCACGAGCGAGTGGCTCGCTCCCGCCACGCTCCCGACTCCCCCCCCCCCGCCACGCTCCCGACTCCCCCGCCACGCTTCCCACTTCCCCGCCACGCTTCCCACGTACTCCCCGCCACGCTCCCGACTCCCCCGCCACACTCCCGACCCCCCCGCCACGCTCCTGACTGCTCCCGACCCCCCCCCCCGCCATGCTCCCGACCCCCCCCCCCGGCCCGCCCCCGCCACGCTCCCGACGCCCCCGCCACGCTCCCGACGCCCCCCCCCCCCCCGCCACGCTCCCGACCCCCCCCGCCACGCTTCCCACTCCCCACCACACTCCCGACCCCCCGTACATTGTCTCATATTAATTGTCTCATCATTGGAATAGATGGTCCTCATATTATTTTTTATTACATTATTTTAGTTACAATGGTGCGAACCGAAGAGGACCGAGAAGCGGAGCAAATGATCATGGATTTAATTGCTGGCAATACTATGAATGATGCACCGAATGAACAAGAACAGGATCACAGAGAGGCCGACAGCTACCTGAACATGTTTGCTGATGACAATGAGAGGGAGAGGGAGCAACCAATTGGTCAAGGAAGCAATGATGGAGAACCATCCGAGGTATAATTAATAAAAACCAGTACCTCGTCATGATTTTCGAGGAAGCTACTAATTATAGAAATGAGTTAATAGTTCTTAAATTTCCAGGAGCTTGCATCGAGCAGCAAGAAGAAGCCGGGTGGGAAACGCGGCCCAAAGAAGAAGCTAGACGGGCGTTTCATCATCACGGAAGTATCTCCCGATGGGAGACCGTTAGCTCCACATGAAAATGTTGTCAAGTTGGTTAATCACATTGGGGCACTTGTTCGGGACAACATCCCAATAAGCTTTCGGTTTTGGAAAGCGGCTGATGCACCTGACTTGCTACCCGAAGAAGGTGATCAAGCAGAAGCTGAGCACGAAGATCAAGATCAGGACGAAGAGCAACATGAAGAGAATGAACCCCCGGTACCGGTTTGGCCAGATGTTGTCCCGGTCACAGAGAAGAACATGATCTGGGCCGAGGTGAAAGCACACTTCGGATTTCTCGAAAAAACAGATTTGAAAGTTGTGCGCACTTGGGCCCTGCAGAAGGGTGCAATTGCCTTTCAGACGTACAAGAAGCGGCTGACCAAGGAGTTCATCAAGCAGGGGCTTACACCCGATTTTAAGAAGTCGGGATATGCCAAGTTAAGAGATCATTGGGATGCATTTGTGCAGGGCAAGCAATCGGAAGATGCCGCCAAGTTGACTGCAATCAACACAGCCAATGCACGTAAAAAGAAAGAATTCCATCATCTTGGTCGTGGAGGTTACGCGATGGCACTGCCCAAATGGGATCGGATGGAGCAAGAGATAATAGCACGTGGAATCGTACCGGCAACTCTGGAGTGGCCTGACCGAGCGCGGAATTACTACTATGCAAATGGTGGCACATTTAATCCCGAAGATCGATCATTAATACCGGGTGACCAACTAAGACAGACAGCTGCAAGGCTTGTTGATTTGATCAGGGCTGCTGCCGAAGGAACATTCATAGCTGATCGAGAGAAGGACGAGCTTTCTGCTGCAATAGGCACTAGAGAACATGGTGGACGTTGCAGAGGCAAAGGTGTGGTTCCATGGAAAGTCGCATGGCATGAGCACATCGACTCGTACAAGAAGCGCAAAAGGAACAAGGACGAACAAGATAGGAAAATCAGACAATTGCAAGAACGCGTAGAAATGACTGAGGCAAGAATGGATGCCATCATTGACGAGCGTTTGGCCCTTGCTCTTAACAAACAATCATCTCAGCAAGGGCCCATAGATGAAATGAGCCCACCATCTACTAAGGCGAAAAGTAGTGTCGCTTCAACGGATGCAGCACCAGCAAACACGAAAGCACCTGTCAAGGAAGCAGAAGCACCACTACCCTCACCAGAGGCACCGGTTGCCTCAGCAGAAGCACCCCAAGCCTTAGCAAAAGCAGCCGAGGTCTCCCACGAACAGTTCCCCATGGATGACATCACAGTGAGGTCAGCGTGTGAGCTTCACGCTCAACTCAGAAACAAGATGTTACCGGTGGCTTATGGTGTTGCTGAGGTCCCGGAACCGGGGGAAACATTCATGGGTGTGGAATTCAGTAAATCATTTTACCATAAAGTTGCCGTCGATCGAGTGGTCCCCGGTTGGGAAGACCTCGAACTGGAGTTACCGGGACCTGATGGGGAAGAGGTCCTTGGAGATACCGTGCACGGTTGGGTATTGTGGGCCAAGGCTCACATAAAGATTACGGAACCGGTCAAAGAAGCACCCCTACCCTCACCGGAAGCACCTCTTCCTGAAGCCTCATCTACACACCCCGTGCCTGAAGGCGAAGATCATCAGCTACCCTCATCTCCAACAGGAAGCATGAGTCCTCTAGTTGATCGGGACCCAAGCGAGAGTCCACCGCCTCAGCAACAGGGCAAGGGTACCAAACGATGAGCTACGCATCATCCTCCGCCCCCTCCTCCAAAGAAGCAGACGAAGCCCAGGCCGAAGAAGCCTCAACCGAAATTATCTTACCAGAAGACTCAGGAGGAGCTAGATGCTTCAGTGCGGGCTGAACTTGATAGACAAATATTCAAAGCAAAGAAGCCACCTGTTGAGAAACCATTTGACCGGGTCAAATTTCATCGCTTCATGAAGAAAATGGAGGAGGAGAAACGAATAAATGCCCAGCCACCTCCTTTGAGTGACTATGACAGACAGGCACTCAAGATTGACAAACAGAAGAAGTTTGCGAATAAAGCTAAATCTATTCCACAACTAGGCACCCAGTCAAAGCAATCTGTCTCCCCATCAAGGTGCTTTCTTCGCAAGAGCAGCATATGCTCGTATTCAATAAGGAATCAGGTCTGACTCCTGGTCAAATCCGAGGGGACGAACCAATCCCAATACATGAAGGGGCAAATAGACCGAAGTATGAGTTGGGTAAACCTCTTGTGTGGCCGCAGTTGGTGCCGTATCTTCCAACGAGAATGCATGAACTGCACGATTGGTACATGGCTGCGTCAGCAAGCGGTGTAACCTATGTGGAAATTACCATAGATGATCAACATTATTTCCGTGGCCGACAAACTTTTGGTGTGGAATTTGACCAATTTTGGTTCTTATTCAATCAAGATGCAATTGACTCAGGACTCATTGCTTGCTGGACTCTGTAAGTCTCGAAAACAATGATCTAGCCATTCTACCTTATCTTAACTTGTGTTTAATTTGAATTTAATTTCAATCATGCAGCTTTGAGATGCAGCGGTGCAGGAGGAGAGGAATAAAGGACGTCGGCTTCATGGATCCACTAATGATAAATCAGACTTGTGTCAGAAAATGGGAGCTGGACACATTGGACTATATATATTTGTATCTAGAAAAACACCATAAGAAGGGTATCATACTTCTACCATACAACTTCGGGTGAGCAACGTGTATCTCATCTATTTTATCGGTTTTCAAATGATATTGCATATATATTTCAAGAAACTAATACTTCTACACGTATGCACAGCTTCCACTGGATTCTTTTTGCATTCTGTCCGTCTCTAAGCAAGGTCTTCATCTTCGACTCTTTGAGGGCAACATCAGACAAAAGCGCATATCAAGATGTCGTAGAGATGATCAAACTTGCATGGACTCGCCTCTGTGTAGAGCACCCGGGAACATACAAAGAGAACCTTTATTTCCACTATGATTTCCCTGTATATGTATTCTGCTAGTCCGCATATCTCATGTCTTCCAATATAATTAAACATATTTCATAACCTTATTTTCGCACATGTGTAGTGCTTGACACAACCTTCAGGTACCAATCTGTGCGGATACTATGTATGCGAGTTCATGCATACCTTTTCAAGCATCGGAAGAGGTACCAACCTTGAAGACAGGGTGCACCCACTAAACTAAACGACACATGCATGTAGTTCTTATTTGTCCATGTTCTTTTTTGTACTAGTTCTTATTCTTTGTTCATGTTCTTTCGTAGATTGATGACATCTAGCAGGGGTTCCTCGAGTCGGAAAGAATCCGGTTAATTCAAGAACAACTTTGCGGATTTCTTCTGGATGAGGTGATTACGCCAGGTGGAGAATTCTACTCAGGCTTATCATCTGTGATTGTAACGGGGAAGTCCATGGAAGAAACATCGGGGAAGTCCACTGCAAAAGCAACTGGGAAGTCGACGGAACAAGCAGAGTCGACTAAGCAGGGGAGCAAGAGAGGAAAAAGCTCTGCAAAAGACCAATCTTCAGGAAGCAAAAAAAACTAATATTAAATCTTGCTAACCTTTGATGCAATGTATTATATACACTAATATATATTTTTCGTATTTCTGTATGCACAATATTATATATGTTTTTTTGCATGGGATCAACTACCGGATTTGAGATAATACATGCATACGTATATATGTACTACTATAATATTATATTATACTAGTACATATATACGTATGCATGTATAGTATTATCTCAAATATTTTATATGGCACACGAATATATATTATAGCATATCAAGCATTAGGATTAGTATACGTAAATACGATAGAATTAATAAACCAGAAAACATTAAAGAAAAAGAAAAAACAAAAAACAAAGAGTACCGGTTGGCAATTAGAACCGGTACTAATGTGGCCCGTGCCACGTCGCCGGGGGCGGGCACATTAGTACCGGCCCTCATTACCAGCCGGTACTAATGCCCACATTAGTACCGGTTTCCAAAACCGGTACTAATGTGACTTCACATTAGTACCGGCAGAACAATACCGGTTTGGAAACCGGTACTAATGAGGGTTATAAACCGGTACAAATGTGCGTTTTCCCAGTAGTGACATCGTAAAAATCACGTGTACAAATTGGTGGAAAATTCGAGGGATGTTATGTTGGCTGGTAAATATAATATATGCTAGCACCTTACATGCTGCGCAGGCTCAGAAAAATTTGCCCTGGTAAGATGTGATGAAGTTGCTTACTTCATAACATGCATATAGCTGCTTGGAGCAATGTCTTTGTTTCCTCCATTATGTGCAAGGATTGGAAGACATGAAACAAGCATTGTAATTGGCCTTGTTGCTTCATGGCTCTTTTAATTCGGAAGAGCTACTTTAATATTAGAATTGTTGAGGCGAGCGAGGCTAGTCTTGTCTGACATGTACACAGTGAGATGTATCTTCTTGGTGAATCTATATACCTATCTTTTTTTCACATCAACATTGCATTGTAGTGACCAAGGTTATTAATATTTCATTTCTTAACGTGGTCAATTGGTGTAAATTATAAACATATTCAGAGTTCATATTTTGTTTTACTTCTGTCCACAGTTCATGCCAACATTGCTTTTCAAAGAACAATGCATTGTTTTCCATCTTCCAAATAAAATCTTGCAATTAAAAGCGTCCCAAAGTTTTTTTTGAGAATAGAAGTGCCTCAAAGTTTACAACCATGGCATGCATTGGAAGGTATACTACCGGAATTCTCTCTTTACCGAGAGCCAGACGCCAGCCGCGGTACACATCTGCCGTGAGTGCTCCCCGGCTCTCGGCAAAGAGTTTTGGAAAATGATAAAAAAAAAAGCAAGTCCAGATATTAACCTTGTTCCTATCATTAACATGTCCACCTTATACGCATAGTACAATATAAGTAACAATTCAGTTAGCAGCGCGTAAACATATGAGTTTTGTTGAAATTAGAATATTGTAATTTCATATTCACCAATATATTGTTTCCTTGGTATACCTGTTAAATATTCTCAGCTGGTAAATAAATATACAAAACAGAAATCTTGCAATTAATTATTCTCATAACCAAAAAATAACCTTTGTTTTCAGTTTGGTTCAGGTTGTTATGAACAGTCATTGTGAATCAGTGAGATATAACTTAGCGATATTCTCAACTTTGAAGCCAATTTGATGTGTTCATATATTAAAAAGAAAAAAGTCTATTTTTGACCATCCAACTCTTGCCTCAGTTTGGTTTTGACCATCGAACTGCAAAACCGGTTATCCTTGACAATCCAACTCTTAAAACCGTTCACAACTGACCATCGGGTGGTTTCGAGGGGTGGTTTTAACTTTTTTTTATTTAAAATTTAGTCCTTAGATCTTAAAATGATTATTACTTTTTATCTGTACATCCGATTTAGGTGATTCTTACGGCCACGCGTTCATAACAGTGAGATTTATCTTTTAGGATGTTCTACATACTACTTTATCAGTATTTGTTACATTATTATTATATTGTTGTCTAAAACCAACAATATAAGAAAAGTGAAATAAACAATTACAAAATAATATGAACAACATGTTAAAAGATAAAGCTTATTGTTATGAATACATGACAACAAGAATCCCTTGAATCGGAGATACGAGAAAATAATAATAATCATTTTAAGGTCCAAGGAATATTGTGATCATTTTATTTACAATTTAGTCCTTAGATCTTAAAATGATTACTATTTTTCTCTCGTATCTCTGATTTAAGTGATTCCTGTGGTCATGTGTTCATAATGATGAGCTTTATCTTTTAAAATGTTATTCATAGTATTTTGTAATTGTTTATTTTATTTTTCTTATATTATTATTTTTACACAACAACATAAGAATAATATATTAAATAGTGAAAATAGTATAAAAAATATTTTAAAAGATAAAGCTCACTGTTATGAACACGTGGCCGCAAGAATCACCTAAATCGGAGGTATGAGCAAAAAGTAATAATCATTTTAAGATCTAAGGACTAAATTGTGAATAAAAAAGTTAAAACCACTCATCAAAACCGTCTGATGGCCAGTTGTAAACGGTTTTAAGAGTTGGATGGTCGAAGATACCCGATTTTGGAGTTCGATGGCGAAAACCAAACTGAGGCAAGAGTTGGATAGTCAAAAATGGACTTTTTCCTATTAAAAATATGATAAAAACTGAGCCATGCTTTTGTTTCTACCTTTCCAGATCTTGTTAAAGGACGGACTGTCACTGCCATGGAGATGCAATGATTGATCCTACTACCATTGAATTCTTGAGGAGCGGATGATTAGTTTATTTTTCTCAGGTGGAGAATTAGTCATGGTTAATTGTGTACCGAGAGACCAATCACTCTGTCTTGTCTGCAGTAGGGGAGGTGTGCATGGCAAGGAGCTTGCAAGTGAAGCCCGCTTCCGTTTCCTGCATGCTTGAGGTAGTAGGAGACGCTAGAGGGATGGTCGGATAGCTTGTGCACGAGAGTACATGTGTAGAGAAGAATTAACGGGTTGATGGCTGCGAAAAGGCTTGTAGCCTAGTGGTTACAAGAGCCCCGGTAGCACTTTAGGTCCTGGGTTTGACTCCCTGTGGGAGCGAATTTCTCAGGATTTAACGGTGTTTGTGCTTTCAGAGGTAGGCGACGTTCCCGTCGACAGCGAGGCGCCTGTGGTGACTTTGTCAATCTTGAGGATTTGCCGGCCCAGTCTACGAAGATGCTCCTAGAGGTAGGGTTTGCGTGTGTGTATTCATAGCGATGAGTTTGCGTGCGTTGTGAGTGTCTCTGATGTATTGTGTAATTCGAAAAAAATGGGTTGATGGCTTAGAGAGGTAACAAGGGTTAAGGGATATCTTGGGCACTAATCTAGAAAGACATGATTAAAGATAGACTTGGCTTTGAGAGGGATTACGGATGAACAAGAACTGAGCTCAAATGATGAATAGATTTTGAAATCATTTTTAGCGAGTGATTTAACAAGTGATTTATTTGGATGAATTTTTCGGGTGTTACAGGTTCGTCGCTCCATATTTATACGGAGTGCTATAGCAGGGCTACAAGAGATCTAGACATAGTCAGCTATAGTAGTAGTCTGTAGTGTGGACGTGGTGTCTAGACTACGGGCTATCCTTCGTTTGCCTTGTATCCCACGTTTAGATAGAAGTAGATCGCGGTAGTGACAGCCGTTGGACCCTTTATACTCCTCCGTGTTCGGATACAGCATAGATCCAAATACCAGAACCAACTGTGAGAGCCTGACTCGATGCCCGGAGTGAGTGATCATACCAGAGAAGCCATTCTCGACTCTGTTTCTACCTGTCAGATCCTTTCTACCTAATCTTATCCTACAGAGTGGTGTCCATAGACCACAGCTAGTCCTAGAACTAGATCTCTCCAGTTCCTTGGATTCGATACCCTTTGGAATACTCCTTTGGGGAAGTGCTACAACGGTACATCCGTGCGCTCGCGGATTCGTTCGTAGCCATAGGTGTACCAAGGTGGATCTTATGCTCACACTAGCTAGGTATGCAACTAGTGATGAGGTTAAGAAATACCAACACTCTCCACAGGAACTACCCTCCAAAGCTGCATTTCATCACGCAATCACATCTAAAGTCCGCTCCGGTGGCACAACCCAACATTGGTCAATCTCGAATCCCGCGGAAGCGGCACAAGCCGACTTCGGTCGCACCCAAGCCCGCAGAAGCAGCACAAAATCGGCATTGCCCCACAAACCGACATTGCGTCACAAATCGGCATTGTGCCATGTCTATGCAATAGGCTCTCAAGTCAACTCCGGTCGCATATCAAGACCGCTCCGGTGGCAAAAACTGTACTATGGGTCCTACATCTAGCCCTACGTACTCTAGGTCTCTGCTCCAATGACAACCCTTCGCTGTAAGCGGCCTTTGGGTCCTGGCGACTACCTAGCTGTAAGCGGCCTTTGGGTCCTTGCTATTACTCAAATCGACTTCAGTCGCATTCAAGCCCGCTCTGGCGGAAAACTACTCATTTTTCCGGTTTTCCATTAATTTTTTTATTTCCACAAGTGTTTCTCATTTTTGGCTTTTCAGTTTCCTCTTTTGGGTTTCATGCTTGACCCTGAGTACTCGAAGTCGACTTCTAAAGTCGCATCTCAAAGTCCGCTCCATGCGGCACAAAGTCGACTTCGGTCGCATTTCAAAGCCCCCTCCGCACGGCATAAAGTCAACTACTCTAGTCACATATCAAAGTCCACTCCAGTGGCACAAAGTCGACTTCTTCAGTCGCATCTCAAAGTCCACTCCGCGCGGCACAAAGTCGACTTCGTTCTTCAGTTGCATCTCAAAGTCCACTCCGTGCGGCACAAAGTCGACTTCTTCAGTCGGATCTCAAAGTCCGCTCTGACGACATCTAAAAGTCGACTTTGGTCGTGTCGACTCGAGTAGTCGCTGCTACCTATCAAGCTTAATGGCTCAAATTACTACTTGGAAACAACTTCAGTATGCTCCATTAGCTCTCCAGCTCGGGGCTTAACTCCAATCACTACCCGACGTGGCTCATACAGCTCACTTGGCACATAATCTCGGGGGCTACACACTGCAAGAGTACTTGAATGATGACTTTCGCGAACTATGAAGACCCTTGGATTGATTATATAATCATTTCAAGGCTTGGGGGTTGCTATGCTACACCCATCATTCAATTTATTTTTCAAGACAGAAGATTTAGATACAAGATTGACCCTCAGCTTGATTCTTCGATTCAACCCGAGGCTCAGGGGCTACACTCCATATGGAGTGTGATTTTGCAATCGCACTTCCATATAATTCTCAACGAGAAGAATCTTGATTACAACACAGATGAGTTGGACCACATTCCAACCCCGTGATAATTCAAGTACTATTGAAGACTTCTCCAAGCAATACTCGAGGATGCTCAAGAACTACTCGAAGAGGCTTCAAGACTACTCAAACTACTAATCTCGACTACAAATTGCTTGGGGGCTTGTTAAGCATACACCTCGGGTATCTATGCATCAAAGAATACAGACTCATACCATAAATCCCTGTAATCCTACTAGGACCAATACCGTGTAATCCTACTAGGACTCCTATCTTGTAACTGACTAGGAACCTACCCCCTCAACTATATAAAGGAAGGTCGGGTACCTAGGAGGACAACCCACAACGCATCCCCAAACAGGACGTAGGGTATTACACTATCTTGGTGGCTCGAACTGTCGGTGTTTTAAGCTGGCAACCTACCAAGGGGAGTACCCGAGGTAGACGTTTGTGGCCTCGCCGAGATCCGGAACTTGAAGGACAGACACGTGGCACACAATTTAGACAGGTTCGGGCCGTGAGGTGCGTAATACCCTACGTCCTGTATGTTGCGTAGCTCTGGATTGATTGGGTGTGTTTACAAGATGATGTCGATAGAGAGATAGGGGTCCCTACCTCGCCTTATATAGTCCGGGAGGTAGGGTTACAAGTCGGTTTGAGGGAGAGAGTTCTAGTCGTACATGGCTAGGAGTACTCTACATGATCTGCCTTCTTGTGCCGTGAAGCCCAAGTCGAGTAGTCCAAAGGGCCCATGCGGTAGTCGGTCCTGGTACCCGCCCTAGTAGTGGGCCCAGGGATGTCCATATGACAAGCCCCTGAGTATTTTGTAGTCGAGCAGGATGTTTTCGAGTAGTCTTGATGGCCTTGGCGAGTTGTCCTTGAGCGTCCCCGAGTTCCACAAGCTGAAAGTCCTCAAGAATGCTTGAATAATCCCGAGGCTGGAAGGTACTCCAGCTGATCTTTGAGTAGTCTTGAAGTCTTCTCGAGTAGTCCCCAAGTGTCCCCGAGTGCTTCTCTCGAAGGTCTTCAATGGTACTCGTGATGTCTTGATGAAAAACCATATGGAAAATGTGATTCGAAGAATCGCATTCCATATGGAATGTAGCCCCTGAGCCTTAGGTCGAATTGTAGATTCAAGCTGAGGGTCAATCTGAAGTTCTGTCAATCTTATCCCGAAAACTTCGGAGAAAAAACCGAAGGACACGTGGCATGGAGCCCCAGAGCCTTTGGTCGAGTACTTCTCTCAAATTGAAGGGTCATCTTGATGGTATAATGTGTCCGAAGTGGGTTATTGATCTTGTTTGGCCCACTGATTTCATTGATCGAAGTCGAGTTCCCGAGAATGGGAGCGTCAGGTACTGGAAGATGAAGAGTCAGCCCGTCGTGCTGAGTCAGCCGCCTGGAACTTAGCCGCCCACCCGGAACTGAGCTGCCCAGTAGCTTATAAATAAGGAGGCATCCCCTTAGGGTTTTCCACTCCTAGCAGTTGCAAGCTCTGAGTTTAGATCCAAATTGCCTCCTCCCTTCACTCCTGCTGCCGCCACCACCACTGAGTAGATCTAGATCTACTTCCGCGCCGCCGCCGTAGTCCGCCCTCCCCCTCAGCCCTCGAGCGAATGCGAGTGAAAACACTTGTGACTGGGAGGATGAAGGCGTCACCATCAAAGAGCACCAAGACCGGCACGTCGAAGAAGAGGAGCCGCGATGAGGCCGGTGATGCCGGTCAGTCGTCGTCGTCACCATGGAGGATGTCGCGCCACTCAACTCGACGCCAATGCCGGATACTGGGACCTCGAGCCGCGGAGGCCTCGAGTTGCTAGATGATGATTTGATCGATCCAGCCTTCGTGTCTCTGAGCATGGAGTCGTGGCGTCGCACGGAGCAGTGGATCAAGGTATGCTGTCAAAACCTCGGAGTAGTCTTGTATTATGGAGTACTGAGTACTGATGGAACGTTGATCCTGCGCAGGGTCTGGTGGAGAGGTCCCATCAGAAGACCGAGCTCCTCAAGGGGTACGGTGACACGGTCATCCGGGCTAAAGCTCTGGAGAACGAGCTGGACAAATCGAAGAAGCACTCTGCGCTGCTCCAATCCAAGCTTGACAGTGCCTTCACCCAGTACCATAACGAGGTACAAGAGATGCAGGCGAAGACGGATGACTTGACGAAGAAGAACAAGACTCTGCGCCAGAAGAACAAAGGTAGGCCTTCCGCCGCAATCATTGAGTACTTGTTGTAGTGCTTATGAGTAGTCTGCAATGTTGATGAGTTGTCTGCAGATCTTGAGGCTACTGTCGACCGGCTGAAAGCTTCCGAGACGGACCTCAAGAACATCGTGTACCGGGAGACCGATAGCCGAGAGGTAGCCGAGTACCAGTACGCGCAGATGCGCCATGAGTGCATCATGTGGATGGAGCTCTGTGAAGCCTCCGATCTTGACCTTGTGCGTTGTTAAAAATCTCTGCAGAAGCTCAATGAGGATTGCGAAAAGCTGCGGGCGCAACTGAAGGAACTTGAAGAAGCCGCACTTCCCATTGCAAGATTGTTGGTCCCACACCCGGGCAGGCCAAAGATAGCGCCTCTAGTAGATAGGCTGAAGGAAGCCCCCGGGCGCCTTGCGACGTACATCAAGCACTTGACGAAGTCCATACCAAACCAGGTACTCGCCTACATGAAGTCGTACTTCCCAAAGGCTCCGGTGGATGTGGTAGCTGGCGGTCTTGTGGCGAACTGCACGGACGAGCAGTACAAGACCCTGCTGGAGGAGATGGCGCCTATCACGGAGCAAGTCGCGGATAAGATGAACCTCCAGTACATGTACCTGTAAAAGTAGTTCATGTACAGGGTAGTCGATGTAAGACAAACAAAATAGTTAAGAAATTGTTTGAATATGATTGAAGTTTGTCCACTTCTGAGTTGTAATGGGTACTCGTTGCCGCAGCTTGCATCGAAGATTGCGGAGTACGGAGCTGTTGAAGAGGCAGTGAGTAGTAGTACTCAGTAGAATCCACCTAGTTAGGAGGCACAGTAAACAAGTTGAGTAGAATCGAACTTTATTACTGATGAAAAAGTACACCTGGATGGCCAGGGCCATTACAAGTATGAAGTCGCCAGGACCCGAAGGCCGCCTACGACTAAGTGATTGCTAGGGTCCTTGGACCTCTTACAGCTGGAGATCCGTTAGTAGCCATTGTAGTTGGATCGAAGGAGTTCATGGTCCGTAGACCGCTGCCAAAGCCCTTAAGCTATGTGCAGCCCAGGATCCGTTAGTAGCCGTTAGCGCTGGATCCTAAATAGGAGTAGTCCGTAGACTAGTGCTAGGATCGAGAGGCCGCTTACAGCGAGAAGTCCGTTAGTAGTCGTGTAGGCTGGACTCGTGGATAGGTAGTCGAGCGACTACGCGTAGAAGCGACACAGCTGGTCAATGTTCCACGAGTTGCTGATGTCGTCGCCTTCAAGTGTCTGAAGACGGTAGGAGCCCGGTCCGGTCACCTTGGAGACTGAGAAAGGACCTTCCCAGGGCGAGCTGAGCTTGTGTAGTCCATCCGTGTTCTGAATGCGACGGAGAACTAGATCACCGACGTGGAAGGAGCGTTCCTTAACGTTGCGATCATGGTAGCGTCGGATACCCTCTAGGTACCTTGCTGACTGGACGAGGGCAGTGCAGCAGGCTTCTTCGAGGCTGTCGATGTCAACCCGTCGATTGTCTTCAGAAATGCCTTCGTCGTATTGTTCTACTGCTGGGGATTCCCACATCACATCGGCGGGTAGAATAGCTTCGGAGCCATAGACCAAGAAGTAGGACGACTGCCCTGTTGGCTTAGTAGGTTGAGTACGAAGCCCCCAGAGCGCGTTGGGTAGTTCCTTGATCCACTTGCCTCCTTTGGTGTTAGCCGCATCGTGCAGTCGCTTCTTAAGGGCGTCGAGTACCATCCCGTTGGCACGCTCCACCTGGCCGTTAGCGCGCGTATGCCGATCCCGCTATTCTCGCAGTACTCCCAAAACTGATGATTGTTGAAATTGGAACCCAAGTCTGTGATGATGCGATTGGGGAGCCCGTAGCGATGCACGAGTTCATCCAAGAAATTGTGTACTCTGTCAGCCTTGGGGCAGGTGACTGGCTTGACTTCGATCCAGTTGGTGAACTTGTCGATGGCCACCAGAACCCTGTTGAAACCTCCTGGCGCAGTTGGCAGAGGCCCAATCATGTCGAGCCCCCAGCAGGTAAAGGGGCAGGTCGGCAGTATGGTGGCTAGTTTGTAGGCCGGGACGTGTTGCTGCTTGGCGAAGAATTGGCATCCTTGGCATCTTCTGACGAGTTCCTCGGCATCGCCCAGAGCTGTGGGCCAGTAGAAGGCTCGTCAGAAGGTTTTGCTCACCAGCGTACGGGAGGACGCGTGGTTGACGCAGACACCCTTGTGGATCTCCTCCAAGATGTCCTTGCCTTCTTCCCGGTGTATGCACTTCATGAGTACTCCATAAGTAGCGCCCCGTATGTAGAGCTTGTCTCCGACTAGTACGTAGGTCTTGGCTCGACGGACGAGTTGTTCTGCCTCGTTCTTGTTGGAAGGGACCTTCTGCTCGCGGATGTAGTCGATGAAGGGTTGTCTCCAGTCCACATTGATCATCATGACCTCCTGACTGGGCTGTGATGGCCCAGGGTCATTGGTTGTTGGCGCCGGCTCCGGGATGGATGGCGTATGAAGCTCGTGGACGAAGACTCCAGTGGGTACTTGAGCGCGAGTAGAACCAAGCTTTGACAGGACGTCCGCTACAACGTTGTTGTCGCGGACGACGTGGTGGAACTCGAGACCATAGAACTTGTTCTCAAGCTTGCGGACTTCTAGACAGTAGGCATCCATGTTCTCCTTGTTGCGGTCCCAAGAATCGTTGACTTGGTTGATAACCACTGCAGAGTCGTCGTAGACTCGTAGCCGCTTGATCCCCAGAGAAATTGCGAGTCAGAGCCCGTGCAGTAGGGCTTCGTACTCAGCTTCGTTATTTGAGACCTTCCAGAAGATCTGCAGGACATACTTGAGTTATTCGCCCTTTGGAGAGATCAGGAGTACCCCTGCGCCCTCGCCCTCGAGCTTGTGTGAGCCGTCAAAGTACATCACCCAGTGCTCTAGTCGCTCTATTGGTGTGGGTAGTTGATTCTCCGGCCACTCTACCATGAAGTCGACTAGTGCTTGAGACTTGATAGCAGTGCGTGGCTTGAAGTTGATGTTGAGGGCGCCAAGCTCGACCGCCCACTTGGAGATTCTCCCAGTTGCATCTTGGTTGCGGAGTATATCGCCGAGCGAGTAGTCTATGATGACGGTGATCGAGTACTCCTGGAAGTAGTGTCGTAGCTTACGCGAGGTGATGAGTATGGAGTAGAGTAGCTTCTGGACCGGTTGGTACCGGGCCTTGGACTCGGACAGGACCTCGCCGACGAAGTAGACTGGTCGCTAGACTGGGTAGGCATGGCCTTCTTCCTGCCGCTCGATGACGATGGCACTAACCACGTGAGTAGTCGCAGCAAGGTAGAGCAGTAGCTGCTCCTGTTTGCGAGGAGCCGTGAGGATCGGTGGCTCTGATAAGAAGTCTTTAAGCCACGTCAGAGCTTGGTCAGTCTCCGCGGTCCACGCGAACTTCTCTTGGTGCTTGAGTAGCTTGAAGAAGGGTACTCCCCGTTCTCCGAGCCATGGCGCCGCCGCGCTGACCACCGGAGCTGGTTGACGACGCCATTGCGGAGATCATCATCCGCCTCCCGTCAGAAGACCCTGTGCGCCTTGTCTGCACCACCCTCATAGGCTCATCTTCAAGCGCTGGTGCCACGTCGTCGCTGACCCTGCCTTCCCCCTCTGCTTCCGCTTCTTCCACAGGACGCCACTACTGCTCGGGTTCCTCCGATGTCTTCAACGACGACATATACATCTTCATCCCCACCACATCCTTCCACCTATGTAGCCATGGGCTCCCCAACGGCATCGTGGTGGACTGCTGCCACGGCCGCGCGCTGCTCCTCAACTACACATCGTTTCAGCATCCTCGTTTGGGATACCATGACAGGCAACCGAAGGATCCTGCGCAACCCCGACACCCTGCTGCTACCGACGGCTGCGCCCATCTCGACAGCTGCCACGGTTGCCACTTTCTCGACATCTTTGTGGGAAGTGAATCCCACCACCACTTCGGGACCGTCACCAAGGCGGCGTGCATTTACGCATCACAGACCGGTGTTTGGAGCAAGCCAACGCCCATTCAGCTCGGTCCTGATGACATCATCCGGCAGAGGAGCAGTCTCCGCATCGGCGAAGTGCTTTACTTCTTCCACGCAAATGGCTTTCCGTAGTCGCTTTTCGGGGGATATTTAACTTTTTACCATTATAACAAATGGCCACTCTTTGTTTAGCATTTTAACGGTGACAAATAATTATACACCAACGTTGTTGTGAAAGGTATACATATTTTACCACTTTTGCAGACGTGGCACGCCATCTTAGCGGTCCACATTGGATTGAGGGCCCTAGTGCGTGGAAAATGACATCGACTGCTCCTGCCCTTCTTCTTCCTCGTGCTGGTCACTCCTCTGCTCGTCCTGCTCCAGCGGTCCACCTCCACAGTGGCCCCGCAGCCACATCCCCTCCACCCCATCTAGACCTGCACACCGGCATGGGAGCGGAGCGAGTCCTCCACCGCCGCCCGCGTCGCGCTGCAGCCGAGCACGGCAACCGCATCTCGAACCCGAACCCGGATGCCCTGATCGAGTCCTCCACCGCCGCCGGCAGCCGAGCGCGGCAGCCGCAGCGCAGCAGCCAAGCGCGGCCAGCGCCTTCCCCTTGTCCATGGCAGGCACATACCTGCACACAATCATTGAACGCCATGGCTACCATTAGTAACTGAACCGCGCACGTGCGAGCTGTCGAGCCAATAACTACGAGTGATTGGAGAAGAGAGCTTACAAGTTCATGACGGGCATTTAGAGGCTGTAGAGCAGCTGGCGGCGGTTGAGCTCGTCCTCTGTGGTGGGCATGAACTTGCGCTCGCCGGCGGACGTCCCGGAGCTGGTGAGGAATTCGAAGACGGGGTACCCAGACAGGATGGGTGAGCAGCTGCCACACCTCCTCCTCGCGCCGCCGCGTGTGTGGGCCCCCGTCCAGCGCCGCCCCTCCTCCGGCCTCTCACCGGTCGCGTCCCACCGCGCCAGCTCCACCCCCTCCTCTCGTCGGCATCGCAGCGCAGTGATTTGGGTGTGGTGGCGGGGGGCTCCGCCGCATGCTTATGCAGGCCGCCGGCGCGGGCTCCACCGCGTGCGCGCGCCGCCGGGTGAGGGCTCAGTCCGCAACGCTTGATGGCTGGAGGTTGGAGATAACTGTACACGTGGGTCACATGTGTAAGTGACAGTAAAGAAGAGAGGAGGAGGAAGAGGGCAGGGGCTGGTGAGGTCATTTTCCATGCTCGGCTGGCAGTGATCCAACGTGGAGTGGAGTGCCACGCCAGCAAAAGTGGTAAATTTGTATCCGAATCGCAACATCGAGGGTAAAAATATAATTGGCACCGTTAAAGTGCTAATCGGAGAGTCACCATCCGTTATAATGGTAAAAAGTTAAATATCCCGCCTTTCGGTGATTGATCTGCCAGCTTGCTATTACTCCAACATGACCCTCATGGAAGCAGAGGGTGGCGGCTGGCGGGCTGGGGCTTGCCGGCCTAATGGGTCGCAACCTCTATGTGTAGTGCAGATAAGGGAGTCCTGACGGCATTGAGAGATGGGCACAAAGCAGGGTCATCAATCATCATGCTAGACTGTGACCACCTCAACCGTTTCGCCATCCCTTGCATCTGCCACTTCTTCAAGGATATGCACAGGGCAGAGACATCATTTTGATGTGCACTGTTATCGTTAACTACATGTTTGATCTCAAATCAATACGACTTAAGAAGATCGATGAGGTGATCAACAGCTACGGAGATTACTTTCCTAACATGGGCCTCTTATTCTAGGTATGCCATACCAGTGTCCATGAACATCTGTTACTGTTTCGGAATTTTAGTTCTAGCACAATCCATTTGAGTGAACTGCTCACATGGATTATTGTGCTGAAACTTGGGATTAGGCCCATCCAAATGAGGCCTAAAAGGTTTCTGTGTGATTGTTCAATTGTGATGGGAATATCCAGTCATACCAATTAAGTAATATTACAGTTAGCGAATGAAGAGTAGTGATAATTTTGGTAGGTTGTGCTATAGGAAATAATTTTTGGTTAGCAGCATTGACAAAAATATTGGTGATGCTCATTTGCATCTGAAAAATGAACATGCATATATATATATATATATATATATATATGACATCAACTCATCAGAATGTCGTGCAAATTGGCAAAGTGTACCTAATTTTGGTTGCGTTCAGCCTTTTATCTATCTCCAATTTGAAATTCATAAAATACGCCTCAGTGTAAGTTTCTAAGTGGTTAGCTTGATTACACCTAGTGCTAGTGGTTCCAAGTACCTGACTTGTGGTCCTCGTGGGTATAATATCTGCATCTGGTACCTCCTCTGTGGACAACCCGAAGCCTCTAGCCATAGCCCTGTGGGGTTAACCTTTTAGATCACACTGACAAATAACTAACTTTTAATAGTATTTTTCTCGAAAGACGTATGAGAATTGCGCTTCATTATATTAAGAATGAAAAACTTTCACTGTGAGGAGGAAAACTATTAATTGCCTTTGGGTCTGCATTTTTTATTAACTTTCATTGTGAGTTATTGCATCATAGTCACACACCTATTTTCCAAAAAAGAACTGCTAGTGTTGTGCCTTGTGCAACAATCATAATAACTGCTATATATGGTATCTTTTCACATTGTGCTTGAGGTGAACTGGCATGCTCTGTGACTGCACAGCAGTAATACAGTAATACTTGCAAATTTACAAATTCATTAACCTGAGTCTATGGTATTGGCACCTTGATGTTTGAACTATTTTAGTTTATGTTCAATAATAATGAAATAGTTGGCATCTTGTGGAGCTGACACTTATTTGGCATAGCCATGAGAGTATAATTATCTGTGTTATGGATGGCGACAGACAATTTCTGTTGGTAGAGTACTAGTTATTTGAACGAAATCAGTAGGGGAAGCTCCTGCCAATATATATACATACATATTTTATTCCAGTCCTATTTAATTCGCTCCCACGAGGAGTCGAACTCGAGCCTGCTGGGTGCTAGTTATGCACATATGCTTCATACTCTTTATGTTGTGGGAGGAAAAATTTTGGTCGTTGGGGCATAAATGGCACTCACATTGTCCTTTTCTCCCAGTATATTCATGTCATCACACATTTCTCTCATGCATGCATACCATTGAAAACGTCTTACAATTTTGTCAAAACTTCATCCATCTCTTGTTTGTATATTGCTGAGTTGATGCTTTGAGGTGTTTGCTTTCTGTTGGACAATAAAGATATTAGTAGGAATCATTTTCACTTGCCGTTGGTACAAATTATTGTTTGTGGCCCATGACTGTTTATGTTTGGGTTTAGGCTTACTACATATAGTGTTCACTCACCTAATGTTTTCCTAAAAGAACAGCTAGTGTTGTTGAGATATAAACTAATTGTAACTTGTCTGCATGGCATCTTTTCAGGTTCGGCTAGAGGTAAGCTGATATCCTCGGAGATGGCACAGTAGCTAGTGTACACTGGTGAAGTAACACAACAGTGGTACCTGCAATTCTCAAAAAAAAAAAAAACAGTGGTACCTGCAAATTCTCTTTGCAAGTAACATAAGAGTCTCTTTGCAGAGTTGGTGAGAAAATACTTGATGGGGAATGGGAATGGCACTTGCATTATTGTTGGGTGCCATCACGGGAGTAAAATGCATGGTTCTGGTTGCTGCGACTACACCAATAACTAATTACGGTCGATATTCGTGAATTGATTTGTCTCTTGGGTTGAAATTTGTAAACAGGTTTCAAATCATTGGGTAACAGCTTTCCGTTGGTGAGTATAGTAGCTGTGCTTATTTCCTTGCGTTGAGGCAGCTGAAACTTTTTGCTGGCCCGTAATGGCCCCTATGCTAAGTTATCTTTGGATTACCGTGAGCCCCATTGTTTTCTGTTGGTCACGGTCAAGGAAGTTAGCCTCCTGTGTGCTGTGCGTGTCGGGGACGAAGCAGGCATGGAACGAACTCACGGTAATCCAACAATAACATCGTTGGTCTGAGTCCTAGTCGAACAGGCACTTTCTTCTAGTATCACTACTACAGAACATGGTTTTAGTAACACCAGTATGTGTTACTATAGCTTAGTAAATGTGTTACCAGGTGACCTAGTAACACATCTTGTTAGCGTTACCTTAGGTGGTGTTACCACAGTCTAATCTATTGGAACAAACAACATGTGTTCTTTTACACTAAAAAAAGTGTTACTACTTTGTAACACAATTGTTGATCTGATGGAACATTTTTAAGTGTTACAACAGTTCTCTAGTGTAACACTTTTTTTAGCTCTAGTAACATTTGCACATGGTGGTAGTAACACTTTGGAAGAACTATGTATGTAATTTTAGGAACATATGGTTGGTAACACATGCTTTACCTATTGTAACACATTCAAATTTTGGAAAGTACTATTGTACATTTGTGCACATCAATTTTTCGAGGGAACATGACACATTGAACAATGACAAAAACCAGATTTTTTTCCAATGATCACAAGCAGTCACAATGATTGCAGTAGGAAGGAAACATACTTGTCTACACAATGTAATAGTATATTTACATAGGGACGTGATTCACAATGAATACAATGAGTTTGGACTAGTGAGCATGAAAATGAAAAATAAATATCCACTATTCTTCCAATCCCTTGCTTCTTGACCCATTCTTTACAAATATATCAAATTAACCATTGATCATTTCAACCTGCATAGAGAAAGTTGTAACATGATCATTTCAACTTGCTCAAAGAAAGCGAGTTGTAATGTTAGGGTAGTTGTGACATACACAGATAGAAGGCCAAGCAATTGGTGTGCCTTTGGCATGGGCATCGCCAATGATGTTGTAGCCAGTCATGGGCCTTACTAATGGTTCATCCTGTATAATAGGATGATTGATACGAACTTTGTAGAATTGTTTGCCTAGCTTGACTCCACCAACATTTTCATTTGGACTAGAGCTCAAAATGGTTGCATAGGCCACAACTGCCTTATTTGGATAGTTTGCAGACTTAAGTACCACTGTGGATCCAACCTACATTGAATAAATATAGTCATGCGCTGACCAACAAGCACTAGATGTCTAAAAATAATTAAATCAGAACAATTAATCCTAGTATGTATATGTTCACCTTAATTGGAGGAGGTGGGGTATAGTTTGAACGCTTCTTGCTTGTAGCCTTATGGTGACCTGCAACTTGTGGTGTCACAAATAAAGCCCTTGCAATGCTCCTTGTTGATTCTGTCATTTGAAATAAGATATGAAATCATATGCCAGATAATCATGCTAAGTTTTGTGTACAAATATTAATTTACCAATGGATCAGAGCTGTGTGTTTCTCATATACCTTTCTTTTTTTTTGTTATTCTACCATCACTTGAATTCTGCATACACACATCAAACTAAATGTACAAGTGCACAAATAATCTTGAATGAATGAAACATTGCATGGATAATATATATTTAGTCAATGGTTCAGCTAGAATGTGTACCTGTTGTCTCAAATCATTAGTAGAGCATACTGGGGAAGATGGTTGTGCTTGCAGATGTGAAAATTCCTTGTAATTAGCATCCCCTTGATACTGGACCAAACAGAAATCCATAAAACACTAGGTCCTAATATAATAAACTGAGAGTAGGGCTGAAAAAAAGGCAAGCAACAACTTGATAACCTTTTTGCTGAACATAATTGGTTCACCATCGTCACTATATTCAGATTCACGTGTACGTTTGTTCTAGTAATCATAAGGGGAATATCATTAGTTATCATATTCATGTATACCGGAACAAAGGTAACAATTGTACTAGGAGTGAGACTTACCAATCTATCCCTCTGTTTACATAATGCTTCTCCACAATTTGGTTTAGCACACTGAACTCTCTACAAATTTCAAACAATATTAAAGCCTTTATATTGGAAAATTATGTGAAAACAAAGAGGCTTGACTATGTGAGAACATGAAAAATAAGAAAAATACCTTTCGGTTGGAATGTGCTACATGATTCTGAAAATTATCATGATCATCAGTTGATATGCAATTGGCCTGCAGAAGGACAAAGAGGATGAGTAAATTAACAATAGAGTGCCCCATGTAGCATATTCCAACAGAAAGGTTTTTGTTACTTCTTCATTTCCATGAGCTCATAATAAACAAGCATACAACAGAAGGACAAAAAATAGCAACACTACCTTTGTTGGTTCTTCATTCCCATGGTGCCCCTGCTTGTTTATTAAGAGCTCATCAATGACTTTGTCTCATTTTCTAATATGCTCTTTGAGTTGCTTAATTTCCTCCAACATATGAGTCTCTACATCAGTTGATGATCCATCTATTGTGGCTATATTAATGTCCTTGAATCGACGTGTTGTTCGGCCATAAACTTGTTTAGGAATTGGAAGTAATCCCATACCATGCACTTGTCCAGGTTTCTCTTCTCCCAACACTTGATGTAATGCATCACCTTCCCATGCAACTCCTCTCTCACTATTTTGTACTAACTCTGGTCGTTTATCTATGAGATTTTCCAACTCAGCCTACAAGTGAAAATGCACAAACAGAAGATCCATGTTAAGTAAAGTAAGAAGATTGGTATTTGAAAAACTGATGTAGACATCCTTGTGTGTTCATTTCATACCGCAGCCTCATTTGTTCCCTGGACCCTTTTCCTATGAGTAGCTAAGTAAACTTTTGCTCTATGGGGCTGTTTCTTTGCAGGTCAGCTTGTCTCTAAAAAAATACCAATGCCAGAATGTTAAGAAAAAATAGACAAACTTATTAAACAATAGAAAAGGGCTCACCAATTCCTCGGATCAACGAGCATAACTCTTTGCACCTGCTGTATGTGTTGTCTTCCTCATTTCACGACTTATTTTATTATCCTCACTACGGGTCTGGAGTTTAGTAAATTAACAAATATTAAATCATATATAATAGAAAAAGAGAATACCACAAATGACAATGCACTTTACCTACCTTTCCTTTTGTTGATTTCCAATATTTAACAATTCCTTTCCATTGATCTTCATCAACATTATCTGGACAGAGCTTATACAAAGCTGACCTTTTCTTATTTGGGTTAAATAGCTTTTTCTTTAGTGTTGACTTGTACTTTCTCCAATCTCTCCCGATCGATTTCAATATCAAGTTCTCACATGAGTGAGGATACAAGAACTTTGTCTAAAATCAGATAGAGGTAATGTAAAATTGAAATATTTTGCTACTATTGCAATTTTTCTCCAGACCATGATATCTTGTGACATTGAGCATACCTGAATGCATTGAAGTATAGTGTCAGCATTATCCTTCTTGACTTTTCTCCAATCATTGACATCTATAGGACAGTAACCACCATTTCGGGCTATAGTGCCTAAAAATTGCCCTAAAAGACCACCTTCTTTTCCAATAGGTTGTCCAAGCTGGTTGCATTTCACTAGTATTCGGTTTTCCTCTGGTAAATTCCAAACATGTGTCAGAACTGTTCCCTTTCGCCTGGTTACTTCCTTATTGCCATCACCTGTGAAAAATGTTGACATTAGTAACACAGTTGACATGCAATCATCCTTATTCAAAATACATATATACCTAGTGCTTCTTGGATGTCATCATCATGCTGCTGGTCAATTTCATCAGCGTATTGTGCTTCAGTTTGAATTACATTTAGCTGCTGCCTTTTCTTCCTATCCCTTTTCCCTATGAATAAATTTGGGAAAATGACAACACGATCAGAGGTATATATTGCATTATTTGATATAGAATATTTCAGTAGGCTAGGATGCTTTTATTTACTAAATCCATAAGAGGATGGACTTGAACTGAATTAATAACTCTTGGATGAACAACACACAATTTGGATGATGTGATAGCTAAAAATTGACATATGACAACACTCCATATATTTTACTTGGATGCTGAAAGAGACACAAAAGAGCGAATTATAGCTTCATCATACTACCTTTAGTTTTCTTTGGTGCAGATTTGGTTGGTTCTTTGTTGGAGTGAGGTGCTATGATGGCAATTCTCTGCCTTGTGACAAACAAGGCAATCTCCTTCTTGCTCTCATTCTCTTTAAGCATGTCCATCACCTCAGTATCCAATTGTATTGCAACCAAACCGTCACTTCTCTTGTAGTATATATAGTCAATAGATTGGTACCCATATTCCTCGATCAAACTAATCAAATTAAAATAACATATTTCATCTTTATCCATTTCCCTTTTCACGTATTTCTATCCTGAACCTGCCCCGTGACATTCAAGATTTATGGTCCAAATATCCTCAGCCATGGCAGCAAGGTCTAATACATAATTGAGAAACAAGAGAACATAATATGGTCAGCAAAAGCTTAAGAGTAACAAGTGAACTGTTTCAAATTTATATGGAAGACAACATTTACACACCTCCCTAACTAAAGCTAGTAATCTGAATATAAGAAATTAGACAAGTCTGAACCAAGACTAACCTCGTGCTTTCTATTTGTGTTTGTGTGTCTTCCTAACTTGTCACTCTCCCCCTCTGTTTGCCAAACCAAAAAACAAACAACTTAAGGATGAGTATTGAGTAATATGGTAGCTGAAGAAATTTAAAAGGAAAAGGTAGGAGCAACTGCAGAACACCATTATAATCATGACCAGATCTAGGCTAAGATATTATGGGCAGAGATAATTGACAGGTAGTGTAAGGGTTCAATCACTTAGTAACTTCTGAAATCTTCAAAGCTCGCTAACTGGAAATAAATAATCAAGCTACATGAATGGTACAATGCAATTTCCATTACTGGTTGGTGTAAGAAATTTAAGCAAAAAGAATTTTAGGTATACAAAGAAGGATGACAATCTGATTGATACCTATATTATTTTAGAATTGGTGGTGTATCTGTAACCCTGGGCATCCAGTTTAAATGACACAGCCTTTGTTTAGACAAATGAAGGTATATTAGTTAAACAAAGGCTGCATTATTGGTATACTCAGAAAAACATGCATGTGGATTGTTGATCATAGCCTATTTTTCGAAAACATATACAATTCATTATGAAAAGACAAAAAAGTAACTACCAAAATCACTGATATCACCTAATTTATTCAGGCCATGATATAGACGACCTAGATTATCGAGGGTTAAAGGTGTTAAAAACATGGGCAGGGAAGGAATCAATGGATCACCCAGGCAATGAAGCATCTAAAAGGCTGAGAGGATGATCATTTAAATCACAATCCAAGTAATTCTCACGAGAGGGGCTATGCATGGTGTACCATTGGTGATTGAGGCATTCGTCTGGGGCAGGACCTTGAACACCTCTACAGCGAATGAAGCACACTGAATCTGCTGGAATTCAATCGAGGGGATCAGGAGAAGTGGGATCAGATCTACAAGAAGAACTTGAGTTGGTACCTTGCACCTGGAATGGGAGAGGATGATCTTGAAGAAACCTTTGGAATTGAGGCGAGATTGGAATAGAAGGCAGGGAGGGGGTCGGAGGAAACAGTGGACACCGAACTGCCGGTTTTACCTCGCACTCTCGGTCGAAGTTGTTGTGAGTGGGGCGGCATGGATCTGTTTTTTGGTGTTGGGGGCGGGAATTTTTGGTGGGAAACCAGTCATCCAGTAAAACAAATGGGGGGGGGGGGGGACCAATCCTGCCAAAAAAAGGTGCTGAACTAATCCAGTCCAGCAAAATTGGATTGAAAATTATAAAAATCTTCATTATATATTTGGCACTAAACTTGCAGGTGTTGAAAATAATTTTGGATCCAACAATGCTGACACAAGGAAATCCATGATTGTTCTGTGTACCAAGCTGTAAACGCCAATGGCTCAAGCTTGCCTCCACTATTAATTAAATGAAAAATAATATCAAGCATAGATGAATCATACCATACGTGCCAACCATATGGGAGCTTTTTTCTTCTCATCAGCTAGTAGTAATCTAGTAGACACATGACCTCACTCTGCACGGTTCCTCCTCATGCACAGATGTCTTAACTGAGCTCAATTCTGCACATCACGTTGTGATGCCCAACCTTAGTATAGATGATGGATGCACACTATAGCAACACTTGCACCTATGTCGTACCACAACCTTGTGCACATGCTACGAACATGCTAGTTCAGTAGTTCATGATTAGGTTTTGCTTGCTTCTTCAACAATTTGATGCAAGCATTGAACAAGATGGATGCGACACAATGTCATTGTTGCCTTCCTCCATCGATCACCAGCACAAGGGCGCAACGCCTGCGTGTTGCTCGCCGCCAAGATCTTCATGGTGCCACGTGCTTGCCAGCATAATGAGCTCTATTTCACTGCATGTCCAGTTGTCCACACCCTTAATAATGCATTGGTACATGTACTGGCTTCAGCGATCTGTACCAACAATGCAAGAAGCAACAAGCAGGTGCCTAGTTTTCAGAAATCAGAACTAACCATCGCCTTGTTCAGTTGCTCTGCACCTGCACGAAGGCACAAATAAAATTGATTGGATTTGTCGCCACCGTTGGCAATGGTCGTCACTTGGTGTCATTGCCCGTGAGCAGCCAGGATACAATGAGACGAGAGAGTCTACGTAGTACACGATTGAGTCACGCACGAATGTGCAGGAGATGTACCACGGTTGCTGACTCGTTTCCACAGATGAGTACATCGAGCCAGACTGTTTCCACGCCCTGCCCCAGGGCCAGAGTCCAGACCTGACCCTGGTTGAGTCGTCGGACCTTCTTTTCTGTCTCTGAGTTGGACTCCGAGAGTCCAGTCAGACTTCACCATTACCGAGCCACCCCTGTTCCATCATCGGTGAAAATAATTCCTGGAACCACGAGTTTGCCTCCTACTCGGCTCCTCGGACGCCTCTCTTGTGCCGCCATACATCTGTTCCCATCGCTGGCCAATACTGAATCCCAAAGGCTAGGGTTTGAGAGGAGTTCGTCGCGGATCGGTCATCAGGCACATCGGCTCCTCTATTTCTACTTTGACATCTAGGTATCTCTTGTTACTCATACAGGCAACCACGTATCAGTTTATCTTGTTGGGGAATCGTTTAATTATTTTTATGATCTATTAGGTAATTTCGATTTGTTTGAGCAAAGTCTGAATGTTCAGGACCCAGTAGGACCTTTTTCTTTGAAGATCCATGACATGTATTGAAATTTTGATTATTCTAACTCATGGCTCCGGGTCTGCTTTCATATCATTTCTTCCCTCATATTTAAATTTAATATGTTAACTAATGTGATATGTAGTTATATATACCACCATGGAATGATTCTGAAAACAAAATAGCACTACCTGCTGATATACTACTCATCGTTCTGTGCAAGTTCTCCTGAAACAATAAGGTAACACTAATCTCTTTTTCTTTCTTATGTTATTTTTTGGAGGAAATTCATATCAAAAGAGACTGCATAAGAACATTAACTTCAGTTTTCAATTTGATGTAGTTGTCTGGTTGTGTCTTTTTTTTTACACTTGTGTGACTGTTCATCATCTGACACAAGCACAAGTTAAATTAAAACCAAGTGAGACTAAAACTTCTACTATTTTGGAATCCAGAGAACCACATATTCTAGTTATTTAGTAGCGTGAGGAAAAACTAGGTGATCGACGTCCATAATTTTTCATCATATTGATACAATTTGGGATGCAGTCGAGACAATATATGGTTGTTCGTCATCTTAAGATCTAATTATCCATCTTTAAACTCCACAGTTTCAGTAGTAATTTCAATAGTTCCTGATGGTAGTAGTAATTCCCCATTTTTAAGTTTTTCACTGCATATCAGAACTGTTAAGTACATGTAAACTATTAGATCTTTTCCTCTAAAATAACTAGTGCGTGGAATGAAAGTTCAGTGTTTCATTATGATTCCAGCTGGCAGCGAAATTCAGAGGCAGAGCATAAGGACTTAAAGGTCATTAAGAGATTATTGCTTTTTGAACGCCCAAGTCATGACTACATAGCAAGGGTAGAAGGTTTTCTACAGTTTGCATACAGAGAGAAAACGCCAGATGCGAAGATCTGATGTCCATGTGTCAAATGTGTTAACCAAAAATTGCAGAAGAAGGACACAATTTATGATCATTTAGTGTGCAATGGAATGCTGCGTGGATACACTATATGGGATTGTCATAGGGAAACAGCATCATATATCTCTGCTAACAAGGATTCAAACTCACAACATCCGAACTTAAACAGTAATATGCGCCAGGTAGTCCATGAAGCTTTTGGATATGGTGACAATGAAATTCACACAGATGAACCTGATGTTGAAGGTTCTTCTAAAGCTGGACCAGATGCAGAAACACAAGCTTTCTTTGATTTGCTTAGAGACGCTGATCAACCTTTATGGGAAGGCTGTGAACTATCAAAACTGACTTTCCTAGTCCTCTTGTTTAATGTAAAGTTCAGCAACAAGTGGAGCAATAAGTCATTAAATGATTTGCTTGGAATCTTACAGCTCGCTTTGCCAAATGGTTCCAATATTCCGAAAACATTTGCAGAGGCTCAGAAAATCATTGCAAAACTTGGTTTGAGTTATGAGAAAATTCATGTATGCCCAAATAATTGTCAGCTGTATCGAGGGGACAAGAAAGGTCATGACTTCTGTTCAAAATGTGGAGCTTCAAGGTGGAAAGATAAAGCAGATAACACGATATTGACAAAGAAGGAAAGAAGAAAGGCTACCCCAAATAAGGTGCTGCGCTACTTTCCAATCAAACCTAGGCTTAAAAGGATTTTTATGCACAAAGAAACAGCTAGGTTAACTAGATGGCATGATGAGGAGCATACAAAGGATGGGGCATTGCGCCATCCTGCTGATTCAGAAGTTTGGAAAGCCACTGATAGGGAACACCCTAAGATTGCAAATGATTCTAGGAACAAGAGATTTGGAATAGCTAGTGATGGATTCAACCCATTTGGAAAGTGTAACTCAACCCACAGCTGTTGGCCAGTTGTCTTGGTCCCCTACAACTTTCCTCCATGATTATGCATGAAAGCTTCTTCTCTTATGCTTACATTAATAATTCCTGGTTACCCCGGAAAGGACTTCCATACATTTATGCAGCCAGTTTATGATGACTTAAATGAGCTTTTTGACATTGGCATGCGCACATATGATTCATCTCGAGATGAGTTTTTCCAGCTTCATGCTATATCATTGTATACAGTTAGCGACTACCCTGGAGCTGGGATATTGGCCCAATTCAGCACTAATAGCATGATGGGATGCCTTTCTTGTGAAGAAGAAACAAGTTGCATACGCTTGAAGCATGGCCACAAGCAGTGTTACATGGGACATCCACGTTTCCTACCTGCTGACCATGAGTTCAGATATGATGCCAATTCTTTTGATGGAACCGAAGAGCATAGGTCAAAACCTGTACTCTGTTCTGGAGAAGATGTTTTGGAGAAGATAAAATCAGTCCCGGACTTTGACAAGTCAAAAACGTGGAAGGGTGTTGGTGGCCTTTTTTGTTTGTCTTACTAGAAGTATAATATACTCCGACACAATCTTGACTTGATGCATATTGAGAAGAATGTTTGTGAAAATATATACGGGACACTTTTAGAAATGGAGGGAAAATCAAAGGACAATCTACAAGCACGTAAAGATTTGTAAGAAATGAACATCCGATCTGATCTACATCCACAAAAAAAGGCTAATGATAAGTATTACTTGCCTCCAGCTTTGTATAACATGTCTAAAGAGGAAAAGCAACAATTTTGTAAGGTTCTACATGATATAAAAGTTCTAGATGGTTATTCTAGCAACATCTCTAGATGTGTAAATGTTGCTCAAGCAAAAATTACTGGCCTAAAAAGTCATGATTGTCACATACTAATGCAACAACTCCTACCTGTTGCTTCGCAGGGTCTTCTACCCGATGGTGTTACATCTGTCTTATTTGATCTGTGTGGATATTTTAGAGAACTAAATGCAAAAGTGCTCTACACAAATGATCTCGAAAAGTTAGAGGAGCGAATTATAATGACATTGTGTCGAATGGAGAAGATATTCCCACCTGGATTTTTTACGATGATGGTTCATCTAGTTCTTCACTTAGCAACTGAAGCAAAATTAGGAGGTCCTGTCTGCTACAGATCAATGTATTTTGTGGAGAGATATGTTGTTCAATAGAATTATAGAGGGCCATTTTTTTACCATTGTGGATGATTATTCAACCAAATTTCCTTATATTATGTTGGCCAATGCAGATTCCTTGGTGAGATGAAGTCAACTGTGAGGAATCAAGCTCGTCCAGAGGGATGTATTGCCGAATCGATTTTAGCAAAAGAGTCTATGGCACTTTGTTCAGGATTTCTTGATGGTTTTCAAAGCTTAATTCACAAGCTCCAGAGGAATGATGATAACGATCAAGAAACACTTGGGTGTTGTACTGGACCGGCATCAACTCTATTTCCTAATGCCGGAACAGCACTTGGAAAGCCACGTCGTTATGTTATAAGAGGTTTGGCAAAAGTGCAAGCACACAGATATGTTCTATTCAATTGTTCTGACGTCAATCCATACATTAGGTAACATATTTTATAAACTCATAAATAAATTTCAAATTTTTATGTCATAAGTTTGCTAACAAGATACATTTATAGAGCACATGCTGAAGAAATCACAACCAAGTATAATGGACGTCGAGTGAGCCGTAGAGTTGTTGAAAATATGCAAAATGAAAAGTTCCATCAATGGTTTAGAGGTCATGTAAGTGATGTATCTCACATCCTTTGCATCCAGCACTAAAGTAGAAAACTAGTAAAGCTTTATAGATTATGCAGATCGAGAGGAACAACAACATTCACGGTATAAAAGATGGCATCAGATGGCTAGCTCGTGGCCCTGTTGAAGCAGCAAAAACGTATCGTGCTTTCAGTAGTCGAGGCTTCCGATTTAGGCCCAAAAGGTTTGATAGGGTGACTCAAAATAGTGGTGTAGTACTAACTGCAAAAACATCCAATTATGCTAGTACAAGTGATGCAAGACCAGTTTTTGGTGATGTGACTTACTATGGGAGGATCATTGATATTATTGAGCTAAACTACTCTGGGAATTTCTGTGTGGTACTTTTCAAATGTGAATGGGTTGATGTTCTATCCGGAAGAGGAATAAAAAAGGACAAGTATGGCTATACACTTGTCAATTTCTCACACTTGATACACACCGGAGAAAAGATTGGGCATGAACCTTTCATTTTCCCTAACCAAGCTGACCAAGTGTTTTATATTGAAGATAAATTAAACCCTGGGTGGTCTGTGGTCATGAAAATGAAACCAAGAGATATATATGATTCAGGTTGTGATGAATGGGAAGATGATACAGAAGCTGAGCCATTCCATATCACTCATCTCGGAGAAATGTTTGATAATGCTAAGATGAGGCATCAATGGGTTAGAAAAGACATTGAGGGAACAATAGTGGATGGTAGCAGCAGTGGAGAGAATGACCAATCATAGTTTGTTTCTGCAACGGTTGTATTCTATCTTTTTTTCCATTATGTTTACATTAAGAATTACTAACACCTTTACATAGTTGCATTATTCAAAAATATTTGTATCTCTTGAATTTTAATTGGTATGGAGAGATGCCCGTCCAATAAAAATTTAAATTTGGATTGTAATGAAAGACTAAAAGTTTCATATGAACATCTATGACTTTCTACTTGCTATTTATCTTTATCAACCATGCACAATTTCTTTTGAGAAAATGGTCATCATTTACACATGTTACAATTTTATTTACTTCCATCACCAGGTTTCCTTGATGTCAGACTTTGTGGGTTTCTAATATTTATTCTTATTTATTGCAGAACTATCAAACTTGGAGATTACTTTGAGTTGCACATGTATCATAGTTTGCTTCCTTGATAGCACATGAGCTACAAATGTAATAAAGACGTGTATAAGAAACTTTATAGTCATATGGTTTTCAAGAACTTTTGTTTGTACATGTACTCCTTGCCTTATTATCATCTATCGGCAAGCTGATCACACATTATCTATTGTTGTACCTTGCTGGTAGTTGAGAAGACCATTGTTTTTTTAAACAAATATATTTTTAATGATGTCTTTAACATTATTCCTCATTGTTTCTTGTGATGATTTCTACTGTCACAATTCACATAATTTAATGAAAGAAAAATTACAAGGGAAACTTTGATTATCATGAGAACTTTGACCAATTTTAATTTATTAATGGGAATATTCTATAATGTCTTCTAAATTAAATTCAATATCTACTTCTATCAAGCTTTTTTGGGATTTAAATACTATTCCTAACAAGAATTTTAACTTTTAAGAATGAATGAATAAACTTTTGCACAACAAAGATCATTCACGGGACGTTAGGCACATTGGCGAAGATATGTGGCTATATGGAATATATGATCCTTTGTAACACTTAAATTGTAACGTCATTTTGGATGTGTTACCAAATACTACATCTTTGTAACACTTTAGGCGTAACATTAGTTTTGTGTTACTATAATTATTTCTAGTAACACAATTTTAGAAACCAAGTTCTATGTGTTACAAGCTCACTTGTAACACATAGTTTTGTGTTCCCCTGAAATTTCCTTGTAACACATTGATGGATGTGTTACAAAAGTGTGTTACATTATCTATGTTTTGTAGTAGTGTATACACAATCCCGTGCATAGAGAGTCCACCGTCTTGATCCCCTCCCCGGCCGGATCGCATCGTGCACAGCAGCATGGCGTCCACACTGCTGCCGGAACTTGTCGAGGAGATCCTTCTCCGCACCCGTCCGACGAGCCCACTCACCTCGTACACGCCGCTCTCGTCTGCAAGGCCTGGCGCCGCATCCTCTCTGACCACGGCTTCCTCCGCCGCTACCGCAGGTTCCATGGACCACCGCCGCTGCTCGGCTACATCGACAGCCTCTACAACTTCAAGGGTGAGATCCCGACCGCCAGATTCATCCCCACGACTACCGCCTCCCCAGTCTCTGCACCGGCGATTGATTGCAGCTGGTCGGCCCTCGACAGCCACCACGGCCGGGTGCTGATCCGCACATGCACACCCGCCGGAGGCACAACGACGCCACTCGTCGTCTGGGACTCCATCACCCGTGGCCAGCGGCACCTGAGCATGCCACCTTACCATTGTGGCTCTGGCTACACGGGGGCTGTGCTGTGCGCAGCCGATGTCTGCGACCACCTCGACTGCCATGGAGGTCCGTTCCTAGTGGTCTTTGTGGGGACGAATGATACCGGTGATGGTTTGCGCACATGGGCAAGCGTGTACTCATCGGAGATCGGCGTGTGGAGTTCTTCGACCTCCATTTACACTGGTTCCCGAATATTGAGGAAACCCAATGTTCTTATCGGAGAGGCGCTATACTTCTCCCTTGAATGTGGCAGCATCCTCAAGTATGACTTGAGCAGGCACGGGCTATCCACGACCAGCATGCCGAGAGTCCCCAACGTTAACGCCGCCATTCTGATGGAGACTGAGGATGGAGAGCTAGGAGTTGTGACCCTTGCGAACAATAGCATCTACGTGTTGTCGCAAAAAGCTGGTACTAATAATGACATTGCTGGTGGGCAGGTTAAACAAAAAGTTATAAGGCTTGAGACGACACTGCTATCCAAATGTGACCCATTAAACTACATACAGAAAGTGATTGGCTTCGCGGAGGGCACAAACACAATTTTCATTGGCACAAATAACGGAGCCTTCACACTTGACCTCAAGTCAAGGCGAGTGAGGAAAGTAGGTGAAAGAGAGGCATATTTCCCCATCTTTCCTTACATGACCTTCTACACTCCAAGGTTGTAGGCTTGATTGTAATAGTGTTCTCCAAAAGTTTATTCGGACATCACTCTGTCCCAAATCGTAGGTTAGTTATTTTTGTATTTCTGGATTCACACCTTTTACATAGTAGTTTAATTGATCATTGCTTATACCACACTTAAACCAAGTGCTTTAATAGCTTGGTATCAATTGAAAATAAGGTTTTATTTTTATTCACATTTCTTTCTCCTCATTTATTTTTTAGTGTGAAGTAGCTCATACTCGGTCAGTGGGCATGCATGCAAACCTTACACTCTTCACTTGAACGACCACAATACATTTTTCCTTCTTTTTGCTATTTATCAAACATGCATGCCAACCTTTTGTGAGTTGAATTTCCACTTTCACAAATAAGTAAGGACAATAGAGTACTACTGCATCAGAGCTCACTTTGGCCAAACTGATTGGAACGTCACTTACTGGAGCATCAACAATTTATGGTTTTAAATTTCATCAGGTCAGATGACAACATGTTCTTCAGGCCTAGCAGGAAAGATCAAAGCTTGACTATTGACTGGCTTGCATGCCTCTTCATGAGCCTACTAGCATACAGGGAACTGAAGTTGACAATTAATTTAGCAATAAGAAAAGGAGGTGACTACATGGAGAGGCCTCTCTATTTAGTCATACATGGAGAGCCCTCCCAGGTTACTTCCTGCGATACAAAATTACTTCCCTCAACAAAAATAAGCACACATGAGAAAGTATCTCTACCCCTAAAAAGACTGTAACGGCAATGTCGCCTCCACATGGTTCTGCCCACGATGGTTCTGCCGGCAGAACCATGCCCCCGCGCGCCGACAGGTGGTCCCCACCCCTTCCTCTCTCCCTTTGTGCTGCCTCCTCCTTCGCCTGGTGCACAACCGCTGCCACTGCTTCGCACCCATGCCGGCCACCAAGAGGGAGCCGAGCTCACGGCGGCGGTAGCCCGGCCTTCCTGCGCTGCCGCCACAAGATCCGCCCGAGCTTGAGGCGGAGCCTCCGAGCGGGCGCCAGTCCTCCACCATCGTACAGAGCTCGAGGCACGCCACCGTGCTGGCAAGGAGCTCGAGCCACCGTAGATCCCGGCAGCCAGAGCTCAAGGTCACCGTCAGGGCCATGCACACAACACCTCGAACCACAGTCGTCCGTCGAGCCACATCGGAGGGGAGGAAGCACGGAGGATCTGCCACGGCGCCGCGCTACCCCCCCCCCCTTGAGGAGCCCTCTCCGCCTTGAGGAGGTCCTGCCTCCCGGCGGGGGGGGCGCCGGATCCGGGAGCAAAGGGGCCTCCACCGCCGCCGCCGTCGGAGATGGATGAGGAGAGAGGGAGGAGGGAGATAGAGTGGGGAGGCCGCCGCCGCTGCGCCGCCGTCCTTGCGAGCTCCGTCACGCCCTGAATCAAAGCTCTGAGCCGGCATCCTCGAGCCCCCGTGCTCCACCTTGCCTCCAATCAGGCTTTGCCTGACCGCCTCGCCCAAAATCGGCGGCGAGGAATATGAGCTCTGCCAGCCGGAGGAGGAAGGCCGGGGAGCGAGGCGCGGTGCCGAGGAGGGAGGCGCGGTGCCAGGGAGCGAGGCTGGTGGCCCGAGCGATTCGTCTACGGAGCAGCTGCAGCGGGAGGCGAAGGCCAGCCGCCGCACTCCCACCAATCTCAACCACCGTGTGGCTGTTCGGCTGATATGATGAATAGTGTTCGACTGGTAGATTGAATAGTGTTATGTGAGAGGAGATAAGCCGAAACAAGCCGAGATAAGCCGAGAAACGGCCAGCCGAACAGATTGCATGTTCGGCCCTCAACTGCATCCACAGTTTCCTCAGTCTAGCTACTTCTCTTTTTCTTGCTGCATCCTTCCTGGGAACAAACTAATCCAATGCTGCATTGTTTTCAGCCAGCATGTCCTGGATTTAGTGAGGAAGGTTAGGGGTTGACATGATCTCTTGCATCCTCTCAATCTGCTCAACTTTCTCAAAGACGTCGGAGCTGTAAATTGTATCTTGTTCTTTTTTAAATCATTGCTACCTTATTAGTTGTCTAATTTCATAGGTTCTGCATCTCCATTAACACCTAAAATCTGTGTGAAAATCATATTGACCACAAACCAAATGATCTCTATTGTCATGCATATCCCAGCGAACGAGTTGTGCAGCAGTGAATCCAGGGGAGTGAGCTGCGACGGCGGCGGCTACAATAGGTGGCGTCGTGCTGGGCAAACTGGAGTGCATCCATGGTGGCCGGCTGGCCGCAGCTATTGTGAGCTCGTGCAGCGGCGACGGGCCGGGGATGAAGCAAATAGTGTTGTTCTCTGTTCTTCCTGACTCCTCCATTTACTCCATGATGAAGACAGATCGACGGGCCTCTGATCCAGATCTTGAAGGCAACGTCTACAAGGTAACTTTCCTACTAATTTTGTTTTCAATTTCTATTTTGTCTCCGGACTCATATGAATTTGTTTCCGATTTGTTTGCCTTGGACCTTGTAATGCATAAATAGAATTACTATCAAGTGTCATGCTTAGCTGCTGATGGGTTTTGGATGAACTGTTCTGAACATACTAGGAAGTAGGAACACAACCACTCTATGTTCTGAAACAGGTGCGTTGATTGTTCCTAACTCTGCATTCCCTTCACAGCTTTTGTCAGTTTTCTTTTGAGATTCCAAGATCCTAATTGCATCATTAATTCCAGTTGCATGTCTATTGATTCTTTTCATTATTTTCATTATGCCGAAGTCACAGCAGCGGCAGACGATGTTCAGGGGCACGGCTGGAGCTGCAACAAGGAAGATGGCAAATCTGGAGGGGAGCATAGCAACAACTGTAAGTTCATCAATCTTTTTTCTGCTTTCTGTGTAAATAAAACTAAAAATGTATGTGATGCTTAAGGCTCATGGGCATATGAATCTTTCTGTGTACTTTGAATCCAATGAAATATTTTCTTCTTGAACTTTGATCCATCGTTCCTAAATGTGAATAGTAGAAACAATATCTGTCTACTAGAAATATTAGTAGGAAAAATATTTGGAAAAGAATAATAATAACAAAAATCAATATATAAGCATTTTCATTCCCTACGGTTCTACATGGTAATGGCAGCTGGGGTAGTATCAGCCAGATGGTAATGTTAGTCCTAGCCTTTTGAAAATGGTATTGGTAGCCTATGTTTCAGTTATAAGCTAATCAATTTTCAATTTGATCCTAAATGTATGCATGCATAGGACAAGTCTGTTTCCATGACCTATTAGCAGAAGTCTGTTTCATGATCTATTAGCAGAATTCTGGACTCCTTTCCTTTTTGTTGAGCCTTGGAGTATATGTACAACATATATAATATCACAAGTTAAGCTGAAATATAATATCAAGATTCTTCCATCCTTCAATCATGTCATGACTGGTTCCTCATCATCCCCATCTATTCCCGTCTCCCCTTTATTTTCCCATAGGATCTCATGAGTGAGATGTGTGGTTATTCCCATCTCACTTTCTTTCTCAAAGGTTGTTGAATGAATAACTCGTTAACTCCTGAATCTTAATGTAGTGATATTGTTAAGAAACAAAGAAAACTAGAAATAGAATTATACTATTTGATGCCTCCATGGTTCAGTTATTCAAAGATAAATTACAGTTTTCCTTCTCCTTAAGATGCAGATAACATTTAAAGACTCTTATTTCTTATGTTACACAGAATAAGCAGTATGAACCTAATCTGATCAGAGATCATTACTCTGATAAGATCATGCAACAATACCCTCATAATGTTACGCTGGTTTGCTATATCGTGAAAAATTTTAAGCTCACTGCCTTTTGCATGCAAAGGCTCCTGAAAATCCATGCAGGTTGTCCTTTCATATTTCATTGAATTTTGCTACATCACTGCGATGGAAAAACTGATGTTTTTTGTTTCCTTTTGTTTTTTTTTACAATGCAAATTAGTTCTGCTCCATATCTAAATTAAGTACTGCATTAGCATTTTAACCTCTAAATGTTTGCAGGCATAAAAAGACTCATTATTGGTCACTTTCCAAATTATATTTGCTAAAACATGTTAGCTTATCTTGTTCGATCCTGTGCCAAACCTGTTATATAATACCTGTCACATTGTGTATGATCCTTTTCTAAAATTGGCACGATTCGTTGGAAAGCATGTAGCTAAAACAGATTATGGCCTCAATGGGGAGTGAATGGCTGTTTCAAATATTGAATACTTAGTCGGTGCATTGGTTGTGCTTGTGTGATTTTGGTTTCTTCCAACTGCAGTCAAAATGGCATGGCAGACAGTCTTGGACAAAGTACTTCAGGAATATGGTCCAGCCATTCCGGCATGGGTGCGTTTACTTATTAGTTTTAGTATCAAGTATATATCTCAATATGATATTCTTATCTGACTCATGCTTTTTTTCCTTTGGAATGATTTGATTGATTCACATCCTTTTTATACTATGAAGAATGAACACAGGCAAGGAATAGATTTATGTCCTTTTGCAACTAGCACAGGCACTCATGTTTGTTTCAAAAAATATTTCAAAGTTAAATTTTCTTCCAATTATCTAAAAGCTTGCCACTGGAAATATTATTATGCATATCTCCCCTAAAAATAGTGTTGGAACATTATGTAAAAGCTTGTGCAGAGTTTGCATAACTTTCGTAATTATTTCAAATTCAGAGTCATAGCACGGTAGGCTTACATATGTCAAATGTTTCTTTTCTGACAGTAGCAGTGCCCCTTCTGTTCTGACATTCATGCTGGTGCTCATGAACTCTGGACCCATGCCCTGCACAAGAACACTAACTTGCTCTTCTGGGTAGCCAATGTTGCTCTTGCTGATCAATTTGTCACCGAGCACAAGATGATGAGCCAGAGCACAGGCTGGTGTGGCCGTGTGGGAGTTCGACTCCACACACTGCTCATCCTGTGTCACCACTCGCCCCAGTAAGCACAAACAGTTGTTGCTTGTTGATTACCAGAAGAACTTTAAGTGAATGAGCATTGATGTCAAGTGCAAGGTGCAGAACGACTTCATGCAAATCCTGCCAGAGTTCTTGAAGCTGCACGGTACAGGTCAATTTTCTGTTGCAGCTGTGTATAGTAGAAATGGTTGTTTGTATTTGTATCTCGTAAACATGCTTGCACCATGTATCACCAAGACTTTGTATCAATTGCCAGAGTTTTATGTTGTTTTCTATTACAAGTGATGTTGACACAAGCAAGCAATCACTTTCCCTCTTGTTGATTGTAGACTGTCTTTCATGACAATTTCAGTACTGGAACAATCTCACACCATGTACGCTATAAACATAATAAAATTGATACTTATGTATTAAAAAATCATGTTTTCCATGATTTATGTATTTGCGCAAAAAATCTTTTATGCCCGTAGCAACGCACGGCCATGATCCTAGTAACTATTAGTCTTATATGGAGAGCCCTCCCAGGTAACTTCCTGCGACACAAAATTACTTCCCAAAACAGAAATTGTGTCGCAGGAAGTGTCGCCCATGGCGTGTTTATTTCTAACAACCTCGAGGGAGGAGTTCGAGGTTGTCGTCTTTAGAGTCGTCGTCGACTTGCAGGCCGGAGAATCTCGTTGCGCACCGATTGTCACCCATGCCCGCTGGCCCTGGCCACGATCTGCGGTGGCGGGATGCTCAATCTTCCACACGGCGGCAGTGGGCAGCCCGAGCTCCAACGGCAGCGGCAGGCTCAGGTGGCGGCGAAGGAGCTCAGGGTCCACGACAACAGCAGACTTGAGCGGTGGGATTCCGTGCAGGAGTGGGGGAGTCCGAGCCGCGGTGTTGTCCATGCGTCTCCTCTTGCTCCTCCTTCGCGTGCGGAGCCGGTGTGGTGTGGCGGATGGAGAAAAGCGGCATCCAAGATGCAGTCACCGAGTTGCACACAGCTACATGGGATCCTGGCGCACCGTCAGCTCTGGAAGACGGTGTCGTACAATGGCGTCGCGCTCGTCTCGTCCGCCTCAGAGAACGGGACAAGGCCGTCATCTCACGAGGCGAGACAACGGGTGCCCTGACTCTCGGACGACACGGGGGCTTTTCTAAAAAAATCCATCACATATAGACGGGGTAAAGGACGGTGAGTGGGCAGGCCGACGATGGGATGGGATGGGACTCTATGTGGGTACACAGGCGGGTAAGAAAAACAGTGGGTGAGAGAATAATTAGTTTATGGGACGTATGTCGAGCAAGTCAAGGGCCCCGCCAAGATCAACAGCCTCAATAGATGGAGCATGACGACGGAGAAGACCGCCATGGAGCTCCGCGCCTCCATCTCCGAAAGTCCGCCGCTTGAGGAAGAGGGATGGGCTGTTGGCCACGTCGTTGATTCAAGTCGGTAGGGTTGGGAATCCAAGGGGAAAACCCTGGATTCCACCCTGCTCAAGGGTGCATATCACAATCCCCCCCAAAACCCTCCTTACTGCTTATGACATTCCTGAGTCCAGTAGCAAAAAGGAGCTTTTCTCATATCAATCCTACAATTTTGAGAACAAAGAGCACAAACACCCTAGAATGGACTGCCATAGGTTTAGTGGAGAGCATCCTAGAGTATGGAAGGAGAAGTGTGAGAAAATTTTCACCCTCTTTGGAGTTTCCCTGAACCTATGGCCACCGTATGCCACAATCAATTTTGATGACAATGCTGGTTTATGGCACCAAACATATGAAGCACAACATAGTGTTGATAGTTGGCCAGAGCTCTATGTAGTTGTAGATCAAATGTTTTGGAGAGATCTATACCAAAATTACATGAGAGACCTTTTAGCTATTAAGCAAACTAGTGATGTGTCAGAATATTCCACTGGATTTGAAGAAGCCAAACACAAAGTCATTCTGCACAACAACAACTTAGATGAAGTGTTTCTTGTTCAAAAATTTCTAGATGGGTTAAAGCATAACCTTGCATAAACCTAGAACAATTGATGCGGCTGAAGGACCGATTAGGCGACCAGAGAGGAGGGAGTGAACGAGAGCCGATAAAAATTCTTCTCCGAAGAGTCGAACTCGGCTATGTCCCAAATCAACAACCAAGGATTCCCACACGAGCTTGCCAAGGTTGCGTAGTCACAGCGGACCTACCAACCCTAGGAACAAGTCCAAACATGTTGCAAAGCGGAAGAACAACTCAAGAAGCAAAGAACATAACCAAATCTCGAAGGTCCCTGGCGGACAGTCCACGAGCCTGGCAGACAGTCCGACCCTGTACGGCAGACAGTCCGTAAATTCGAACAGAACCTCCAGTAGCGCACCTCCGAAAATCGGACAGTCCAGGCAAGCACCTCGGACAGTTCGCGCCGCACGGACAGTTTGGTCCCACCTGGCCGACAGTGCGGCAAACCACGCGCAACCGAAAACTCCAAACTCGACGGATCGAAACGACTCATTTTCACGAACAGAAGAACACGCGACGAACACCCGACGAACACGGTCCGCGCGGACAGTCCGCGGTCCACAGGCGGACAGTCCGCCGGCCCCGAACAGAACAGCCCGAACTCGAAAAACGCAAGTCAATCCCACCTATCCATCCATGGATCTCCCAAACGACTTAAGCTCTTGAGACAAGATTTGGGGGAGATGTGAAGCGTCCCTAGGGGACGCTATGCCCCAAAACTTGAGGCCTCAAATCAACTAAATCGCCGGGAATCGATCTTGAACCGAGCTCTACCAAAAAGCTTGGGTTCCACCCGAAATCCTCAAATCCAAGGCTAAATCCGGAGTTTGAGGGGTCAAGATCAAGCACAAAGATGCACAAGGCATCTATCCATGATCCCCACAAAAAAATCCGAACCCAAACACCTCAGAATCAGAGGAGCAAGCCGCGCACAAAAATCCAATGAAAATAGCCCGAAAAAGACACGAAAATCACACGAGCTACAAGAAGAATATCAACGCAACCATGAATGCTTCCATACACTCAGAGGTCAGATTCTCTACAAAACGGTGAAGAAAATCTAAGCCTATGGAGCAGGGAAATAAGAAGCAGTCCGGGAGGATGGTTTGCCCAGAAACCCTAGAGCTATATATATGAGTCCCTCTGGGTTGGACAAATGACCAAGCTACCCCTACAACTTAAACTGAGATACAAACCCCTCAGGGGCAATATGGTCAAGTAGCACTCCTCTTCATCGGGCGGCCACGCCTTCGCCGCAGTCTGCGTCCTCCCGCCGCAATCCCTGCGATCCCGCCGCATGTCCCCCCGGCATTGAAGCTTCTAGGCGTGCTCGGATCCCATCTCCGCTCGCCGAGCCTCCGGTCTTGGTTTTGTGGCGCAACCAAGTAACCCGACGGTTTTGTGGTGAACCGCCGCAAACCCCGCGTGCAGACTCCGGTCGTGAGCCGCTACCCTGCACCAGCTCCAGTCGACGACTTCGTCTTGCTTTTCTTACCACCATGCGGCCCGCACTTGATCCCGTTCGACAACCGGGTCCATCGAGCCGAGCCTACTTGTCTCTCCACTCCTCGGAGGCCCCGCATGGCTAAGACCTTTCGCGCCCGCTCTTCACCTGCACCAACACGAATCAAGCCGCAACCTGCACCTGCAATACTCGGCCAAGAGTCAGTCCACACCATGTTGTCAATCACTCATCACAGCCAGGAGCGACCATCCACCGGTCCTCGGACGCTCCGGTCCTCAATCTCCGCCTTGATGAGTGCATTGACATCACACATAGTAACCAATTCAGAGAGAAAGAGAAAAAGAAAATAAATGAATGAAAAACTCAAACAAGTGATCAAAAGCCAAAACAACCTAAGGCAAGGGCAACGACTCGACACAACCGAGATAAAATGCTCCAGAATTTGCTGACTCCTCTAGGTGAGGCAAAAGGGCTCAGCACCATCGGCAAAAGAAGCACAACTAAAATCAGGCGACAAAGAGCTCCCAAATGCATGAATGCAAGCTCCCCCCTGAACAAATGCATTTCTCCTAATTTTTCTCCCCTTGATGCAAAGCTCCCCCTGGATGCATGAATTGGATACTTTCCTCCCCCTTGTTGGTAATGCATGAATCAAGTCTACAAATGCAAGCATGTGCTTCTCAAATAGACAAAGAGCACTACAACGTGCTAAAATTGAGACATAGACAAGCAAGATAGCCACAATTTAGTACAAGCATTGCCAACAAGATAGATAGGGACATATAAACATGTGACATAGCCATGATCAAAATGAAGCATTTTTCAACATAAATTTCCCTCTCATGAGCATAAGACCTAAACATGGTCAAAATGAGCACACACAACATATAACTCACAAACTTCATGCAAGGTCACAAATTCTCATCAAAAGATCATCACGAACACTTACAAGCTATCTCATGTCATGTCAAAGCCACCGAGCCAGGTGTCCACTTCTAAATATGAGACTTCTCAATGGTGAACATCATGCAACGGTTTAGCACCCAAGATAAGGAATTTAAATCATACAAATGACATGGAAGCACATTTTTCAAGCACAAGCATTTCATATACCAATTTCATGATTTCAAATTAAGCATGGTACATGAAGTGCCTTTGTGGCAAAAAGAAGCTTAGGCTTCTCCACAAGGTAGCATATAGGCTAAACATTCATGATGACAAAAGGGTTTTTGACCCCAAATGAAAAGAACATGGTTTCCAAGCACAAATTAAGCAAGATATAGCCATATGTGCACAATTTGAACATGAGAGGCATTCAACTCACAAGAGAGGATCATATATAGCATTTTCACAAATGTAAGCCATCCACATGCATATACATCCCAAAAACTACCAAGAGCATAGCTATACATCACATGAGCATCACTAGCAAAGTCATAAGCTCACATTCAACATATCATAGTGATCAAAGTATATAGGAGAAGCACATCTCTAAAGCATACGATACAAAAGCAGTCTATGATAAAAAGATGCAAGCATGATATGATACAGAAATGAAAATGCAACATGTATATGTACATCAGACTCCCAACCGAAGCTCAAAAAGGAAAAACCACACCAAGCTCCCCTCGGAAATGAGCAAATGTAGCTTGGTCTAAAGGCTCTATTAGGATATCGGCGAGCTATTTTTGCTTGGCACATGGATGAGGTCTATGTTTCCCTTCTCAACATTGTCTCTCAGGAAGTGGTACCTCACCTCTATATGTTTACTTCTGGAGTGTAGCACGAGATTTTTGGCAACACTAATGGCACTCGTGCTGTCACACATAGGAGGAACATGGGTACGCTCCTCACCAAAGTCGCTTAGCGTGTATGTGATCCAAAGCAGCTGGGAGCAACAACTAGCGGTAGCGGCATACTCGGCTTCTGTGGCAGATTGGACTACACTAGATTGTTTGCGAGAAGACCAAGAAACAAGCGAGGAACCCAAAAACTGGCACGTCCTCGAAGTCGACTTCCTATCGATTCGACACCCCGTAAAGTCGGCATCCGAAAAACCAAATAGCGAAAGAGAAGAGGACGCCGAGTACCAAAGACCGAGCTCAGGAGTGTATCGAAGATACCTGAAGATCCGCTTGATGGCCTGCCGATGTCAAGTTCTCGGCGACGCCTGAAAACGAGCACACAGACACACAAAAAAACTAAATGTCCGGCCTCGTCGCCGACAAGTACAAGATTGAGCCTATCATGCTCCGGTACTCCTTCTAGTCCACGGGCTCTCCGTCCTCGTCCACATCCAGCGCTGTAGTCGTACTCATCGGTGTCGACAGGGGCTTCGAGTCGTCCATCATGAACTTCTTGAGGATGTCCTTCGTGTACTTGGCTTGATGCACAAAGGTTCCCTCCTTCGCCTGCTTGATCTGAAGCCCGAGAAAGAACTGCAATTCTCCCATCATAGACATCTCGAATTGTTTGCTCATGTCCTCTGCAAACCTCGCAACCAAAGAGTGAGACGAGCCGCCAAAGACAATATCATCCACGTACACTTGAACAATTAGGATATCATCACCCTGCCTGAGGAGAAAAAGAGTCTCATCTACTTTGCCCATCTCAAACCCCTTGCTGAACAAGAACCCCCTCAAACGGCCATACCAAGCACGGGGAGCTTGTTTCAGCCCATACAACGCCTTCCTCAGCCTATACACTTAGTGGGGAAACTCAGCACTCTCAAAGCTCGGTGGTTGCTTCACATAAACCTCTTCTTCTAAAAACCCATTCAGAAAGGCACTCTTCACATTCATTTGGTATAATTTGAACCCTTTAGCCATAGAAAAGGCTAGAAGGATCCTAATCGCCTCCAAATGGGCTACAGGAGGAATTGTCTCCTCATAGTCTATCCCCTCCTTCTGACTATAGCCCTGAGCAACCAACCTCGATTTGTTTCTCACCACCTCATCATTCTCACCCTCTTTGTTCTTCCACACCCATTTTGTCTCGACAGGTTTGCAATGTGGTGGTGGCTCTACCAACTCCCAAACTTGGTTTCTCTCAAAGTTCTCTAACTCCTCATGCATTGCGTTCACCCAATTAGGATCAGAGAGGGCATGTCCAATGTCTTTCGGCTCAAAGGTAGCAACAAAAGTCGAATGAGCAAAGTGAGAAACATTCCTGGACCTTAACCGTGTCGTACGCTCGTTGATGTCGTCGATGATTCTTGAGGGACGATGATCAACTTGAACGCGCCTCGGTGCCTCTCGCCTGGAGACGACCTCCCCCTCAGCAGCAGCTTCCACTTGGTCTTACTGGATCGTAGTCGATGTAGGGGATGGGCCATCCTGCACCGTAGTCGTCATAGTGGAAGTAGAGGGTACATGCTCGGCTGGTGTTTCACCATCATCCTCTCCAGCATCATCCTCCTCGTTCTCAAAGATCTTCTTGCCAATCTCGTCGTCACCTGCACACTAAAAAACAGACTAACTACATGGCTGGGTCTCGTCGAAGGTAACCTTGCAAGTTTCCATGACTCGGTTAGTATCAAGGTTGAGCACACAGAATGCTCGAGAATGACTCGCATAAGCCAAAAAGATGCCATCGGAGGACCTCGACTTAAACTTATCAAGCCTACCCTTCTTGAGAATAAAGCACCGACAACCAAAAGCCCTAAAATGGCTCACTCTAGGTGCTCGCCCGTGCATGGGCTCATAGCACATCTTGTTCAAGAAAGCCCGAAAAAAATCTAGTTCCCAACATGGCACGCGGTATTCACCGCCTCAGCCCAATATCTCCTCGGAGTCCTATGCTCGTCGAGCATCGTCCGAGCCATCTCACAAAGGGAACGATTTTTCCTCTCAACCACACCATTCTGACAAGCAACATAGGGAGAAGAGAGTTGATGTTTGAGACCCAAATCACGACAAAAGGTTTTGAAACAAGAGTTCTTAAATTAAGTGCCATTGTCGCTACGAATAGCTCGAATAGCATCTCCATTTCTCTCATTCTTCAACCTCAAGATTAGATCCCGGAACAAACCAAATGTCTCCCCCTTGTCAGCCAAAAAGAAGACCCAAGCATAGCGAGAATAGTCATCCACAATCACAAGGACGTACCATTTCCCACCCACCGAGCACACACGAGCTGGACCAACCAAGTCCATATGGAACAGCTCGCATGGCCTCTCTGTCATAACGGATGTCAGAGGCGGGTGAGAGGCGGCGACCATCATACCATGCCTACACGGAGCACATACCAAGTCCTTTTGGTATTTCAACTTAGGCAATCCTCAGACCAAACCAAGCCCACTCAAGCGTGATAACAAGTCAAAACTCAAGTGACCTAGCCTCCTATGCCATTTCCAAAGCTCTGCCGAAACACCAGCAACCAAACAACGAGAAGAGACAACACACTGAGAAAAATCGGCTCTAAAAATCTAACCCTCGGGGATGATCGTGCACACAAGATCACCTCGAGAATACAAAACACGAGAAGCGCCCGTTTTGAAACGGACCTCAAAACCCTCATCAAGAAGCTGGGACATAGAAAGAAGATTGAACCCCAAAGACTTGACGAGAGAAACACGCCTAAGAGTCACAGACTCACTCACCTTCGCCGTGCCCACTGAAAGCACTCTACCTTTCCCATTATCCCCAAAAGTTATGTACTCTTTGGTCATCACCGGGGTGAGGCTGGAGAACCACCTTCGATCTCCGGTAATGTGTCGAGAGAACCAGAGTCGATCAACCAAAAGCCCTCCAAGCCTCCCACCTGAAAATCAAAAATAAGAACGAGAGTGAGCAAACGACTCAGCACTGGGGTTAGTACAAAATGAATCAAACCAGTGCCGTGCCATTTGCTCAAAAGTGGGGTTAGCAAAATCCATCCTATCACTCCTAGGTGGAACACCCATACGTCTCCTTGGAGGACTATGTGTACCATGAGGTGGAGACCGTGGCCCGTAGCTCCTCTGAGATCTAAAGCTGCGATCATTCCCCCCATACTCGTATTGGCCACGTGTGAAGGAACGTCCAGCAAACTCACCATGCCCACGCCTACCACCATCTCTTTGTGGTGGCACACCTCGAGGCACAAACTCACGCCTCTCTCGAGGGTAAATGGTATGCACCACACCAACACCCCTAGGCACCATCCTAGGCTCAGGCACACCACGAGAAGGGCGGTACCTGTCCTTGTTTACCATCTTCCTAGCAAACCTCTCCTCACGCTTCCTCCTAAAGCAAAACTCAGCTAGGTGCCCATCCCTCCCACAATGCTCATAATGGAAGGGTTTTGGCTTTGGCTTTGGCTTTGGTTTTGGGCTCTCTTTGGGCTCTGGCTTCTCCTCACTCGGTTTCTCTCCCTTCTTCCCAAAGAACTCGTTCCCCAAGTCACTCTTGAACTTGATGGGTTTCGGGAAGTTGTCGGTGTGTGGAGGAAACACGGGAGGATCTGGGGTTATATCTAGTCGGTTCCTAAGTGGGTTGGGCTTAGGAGCATAGGCATTTTTGTGGAAGGTTTTTGGTGGAGCTACGATATCACCAATCTTCTCCTCCTTCTCACCACTGCACTCCCCAACCTTATCCGACCCAAGCGCTTGCCCATCATAGCACTTGTATGCCTCAATCATCATCCTGAGCTGAGGCTCATGACCCGACAACCAACCCATCATCTTCCTCAACTCATCATTCTTATCTTGCAAGCGATCAACATAGTGTGCAAGCTCCAAATTCTTCACAACATTTATTTCACAAGTAGAGCATGATGTAAGAATAGGAGCTTTCAGCTTAGCCTCTAGTGATCTAGCATAAGCAAGCGAAACATCTAGCTTCTCATGCAAAACAGGACAAGAAGTGCAAGCACCAAGCAAAGAGGGCTTAGATTTCATCTCATCTAGCTCTACCCTAAGCACATCTAGTTCCCCAACCTTGGAGTCACACTTTTCCTTAAGCACAATCAAATCACCAAGAAAAGTGGAACAATCAGTGCATTCAGGTTCATCGGTAACAATAGGAGCAGACTTCAGAGAATCTAATTGAGTCCTAGCATTAACAAGCAAAGACTCTAGCTCAACCACCTTCTCCATAGCCTCTCCAAGCAAAGACCTATACTCCCACTTCTCCTTGTTGGTCTTTCTAAGCACATCATCACGGTTGTCAAGCAATTCATTCAACCTAGCATTCTTCGCTACCAAGAAGGATGGATCATTGTTTACCTCATCCTCGGAGTCGGAGTCCGAGTCATCCTTGTTGCTCTTCTTGCTTGTGGAGTTGCGTGCCATGCCGCAAAAGCCTTGGGCGGTGAAGCACAAGCCGTTGATGTTCTTGCTTGACCGCTTGCCCTTGTGCCGTTCTTCTTCATCACTTGAGCTCGATGAAGAGTAGCAAGAACTTGAGTCGATGTTGCTCGCACCAGCAACCATCACACGCTCCTTCTTCTTGTGACCGCCACTCCTCCTTGGCCTCCGCTCGGACTTGTTCTTGCCCTTGTGGTCATCCCTCGAACGGAACTTGTGGTCGGTCCTCGGACTGTGCTTGTGCTCGGGCTTGATCTCCATGGCCTCCGGGCACTCAGCGATAAAGTGCCCATGCTTCCCGCACCGGTAGCACATGCCTGAGCTCCTCCGAGTGTTCTTCCGGTTCGTGTACATGCGCTCGAACCGCCTGCTCAGCAATGTGAGATCCTCCTCACCCAACACGTCGAACTCCTCATCTGACATGGACACAAGACAAGACAAAGTGAACTGTCTCGAAGACATGTTACCGTTAGTACTTGGTCCAGAAACGAGAGCCAGACTATGAGGGTCAGTCGGGTTCTCGATCCTTGCTCGCACACCATGGTCCACCTCGGACGACTTGAGCTTGGAGAACAGCTCGTCCACCGTGAGGGTCTCATACTTCTCCGACTCAAGAATGGCCTCGACCTTCTCACTCCACACAGTATGATCTAGAGAGTGCAAGAGCTTCACAGCCCTGTCATGATCATCGTACGGGAGCGCGGCCACATTAGCCCTCATGTTGTTCACAATCACAGTGAACCGCTGGAACATGGTGTCTATGGACTCACCGGGGAGATGAGTGAAGTTCTCGTACTCTCTCCGGTAGGTCGCGAACAACCGAGCCTGAACTTGAGCATTCCCAGTGTGAGCATTCTTCAATTGCTCTCAAATCCTACAAGCAAAGTCCTCTGTCTGAACTCGATCGAATTCGGTTTGACAAAGAGCACAAAACAAGTAGTCGACCGCCTTGTTGTTGGCGTCGTGCATATCCCTCGATCCTGGAGCTAGGAAGTTAATCAGATGAACATAAGTTGTGTTCACCGTAACATCCCAAAGGATCTGACCCTTGCCGCGGAGGAAAGCGGCCATCCGCCTCTGCCACATCTGGTAGTTCTTATCATCAAAGTGTGGAGGAGCCGAACACCGTTCCTTGTACGCCATCTTTGGATCATAGACTGGTTAGAATCACGAAGATCCATATCCGGCTCTGATACCAATTGAAGGACCCGATTAGGTGACCAGAGAGGGGGAGAGAATGGGAGCCGATAAAAATTCTTCTCCGAAGAGTCGAACTCGGCTATGTCCCAAATTAACAACCAAGGATTCCCACACGAGCTTGCCAAGGTTGCGTAGTCACAGAGGACCTACCAACCCTAGGAACAAGTCCAAACTAGTTGCAAAGCGGAAGCACAACTCAAGAAGCAAAGAACTTAACCAAATCTGGAAGGTCCCTGGCGGACGGTCCGCAAGGGGGCGGCGGACAGTCCGCGAGCCTGGCGGACAGTCTGTAAATTCGAACAGAACCTCAAGTAGCGCACCTCCAAAAATCGGACAGTCCGGGCAAGCACCTCGGACAGTCTGCGCCGCGCGGACAGTCCGGCCCCACCTGGCGGACAGTCCGGCAAACCATGCGCAGCCGAAAACTCCAAACTCGACGGATCGAAACGACTCGTGCTCACGAACTGAAGAACACGTGAGAAACACACAACGAACACGGTCCGCGCGGACAGTCTGCGGGCCACAGGCGGACAGTCCGCCGGCCCCGAACAGAACAGCCCGAACTCGAAAAACGCAAGTCAATCCCACCTATCCATCCATGGATCTCCCAAACGACTTAAGCTCTTGAGACAAGATTTGGGGGAGATGTCAAGCGTCCCTAGGGGAGGCTATGCCCCAAAACTTGAGGCCTCAAACCAACTAAATCACCGGGAATCGATCTCGAACCGAGCTCTACCAAAAAGCTAGGGTTCCACCCGAAATCCTCAAATCCAAGGCCAAATCCGCAGTTTGAGGGGTCAAGATCAAGCACAAAGATGCACAAGGCATCTATCCATGATCCCCACAAAGAAATCTGAACCCAAACACCTCAGAATCAGAGGAACAAGCCGCGCACAAAAATCCAACGAAAATAGCCCGAAAAGACACGAAAATCAAACGAGCTACAAGAAGGAAATCAACGCAACCATGAAAGCTTCCATACACTCGGAGGTCAGATTCTCTACAAAACGGTGAAGAAAATCTAAGCCTATGGAGCAGGGAAATGAGAAGTAGTCCAGGAGGATGGTTAGCCCATAAACCCTAGAGCTATATATATGAGTCCCTATGGGTTGGACAAATGACCAAGCTACCCCTACAACTTAAACTGAGATACAAACCCCGTAGGGGCAATATGGTCAAGTAGCACTCCTCTTCATCGGGCGGCCACGCCTTCACCGCAGTCCGCGTCCTCCCGACGCAAGCCCTGCGATCCCGCCGCGTGTCCCCTGGCATCGAAGCTTCTCGGCATGTCCGGATCCCGTCTCCACCTGCCGAGCCTCCGGTCCTGGTTTTGTGGCTCAACCAAGTAACCCGACGGTTTTGTGGTGAACCACTGCAAACACCGCGTGCAGACTCCAGTCGTGAGCCGCTACCCTGCACCAGCTCCAGTCGACGACTTCGTCTTGCTTTTCTTGCCACCATGCGGCCCGCACTTGAACCCGTTCGGCCACCGGGTCCATCGAGCCGAGCCTACTTGTCTCTCCACTCCTTGGAGGCCTCGCAGGGCTAAGACCTTTCGTGCCCGCTCTTCACCTGCACCAACACGAATCAAGCCGCAACCTGCACCTGCAATACTCTGCCAAGAGTTAATCCACACCACGTTGTCAATCACTCATCATAGCCAGGAGCGACCATCCACCGGTCCTCGGACGCTCTGGTCCTCAGCGGCTCTATCATTGGCACTCATGCAGGAGGAGCTCCAAGAAGCCTATAACAAGTGGTATCTTACTAGAAGCTCAACTGAATTATCACGATATCTGCCAAGCCAAAGCAATAATACCATAAGTGGGGTACTAGACACTCGTTTAGTCGAAGCAAACAATGAAAACAAAGCTAATACAAAGCCAAAGTTGAAAAACAAACTCTCTGCATTGCGTGAGCAACGTCGAGCACAAGATCTCTGCATGAAATGTAGGGAAAATGGGGTAGAGGTCACAAGTTCCCAAAGCATGATACCATTACACATGCTGGAAGAAGTGTTGGAAGTCATGAATGTGGAGGACACAACACCAAGCAAGGCAGATGACTCAGCTAGTTCATCAAGTGATGAAGAAATTCTATCCTTGTCCCTCTCAGCTGTGGAAGGTATTATCAACAATCAGGAGGTGCTGATATTAGTGGACTCTGGCAATTCTTCCATATTTATCAACACCAAAACAGCCAATTGACTCCAATATCAGCAGCAAGAAACTTCCGAAGTGACCATCAAGGTAGCTATTGGTGCAACATTGACAAGGAACAAGAAAATAGCCAACCTCACTTTGTGGACTCAAGGGCACACATTCACAACACAAGACAAAGCATTGGACCTTTCCTGTTATGATCTCATCTTGGGCATGGACTGGCTTCAACAGTTTAGTCCAATGTGGATACACTGGCATAAGAAGAAGATGAGGTTTAACCACAAGGGTAGAAGAATCCAGTTGAATGGTGTAAAGGATTGTACAGACAAGTGTCCACCCTTGAAAACCAAGAAATTGAAAGGATTCTTGAGGAAGGGTGGAGTGGCCCAACTAGTTCAACTATCTATGGTGACAGCAGACACTCCAACACAGAATGTACCTGAACCTGTTACTCAGTTGTGGCAACAGCACCAGGACCTGTTCAAGGCACCAAAATGAGAGAAAATGATGGAGACGAAAAAATAATTTAAGGTGGCATTGTCAGAACTACCACCAGCAAGAGCCTTAGACCATGACATCCCACTTATCTCTGGTGTACACCCAGTCAATTTGAAATCATACAGGTACACACCAACTCAGAAGGATGAGATTGAGAGGCATGTCAAAGAGATGCTGCTCAATGGGATCATATAGCCCAGTACAAGCCCCTCCTCATCACCAGTCATGTTGGTCAAAAAGAGGGATGGTTCTTGGAGATTTTGCATTGACTATAGACAGTTGAATGCAATAATTGTTAAGAACAAATACCCACTACCAATAGTGGATGAATTATTGGATGAATTGCAAGGAGCTTGTTGGTTCACAAAGTTGGATATGAGATCTGGTTATCATCAGATAAGGGTGGTACCTGAAGATACTGCTAATACAACATTCAAAACACATAATGGTCATTGAGAATTCAAAGTGATGCTATTTTTCCTCACCAATGCCCCAGCCACCTACCAAGAAAATATGAAAACCATCATTGCTCCAGTGCTTAGAATATTTGTGTTGGTTTTTGCAGATGAAATACTGGTATATAGTAAGTCCCTGGCAGAGCATATCAAACATCTAGAAGACGTGTTCCAAATACTACACCAACACAAATTCCTTCTCAAGAAATCCAAATGCCTGTTTTCCCAGCAGTCCCTGGAGGCCACATAATGAGTGCCACTAGAGTAGTCTGAGACATGGGTACCCTTGGGTCCCCACCGACCAGGCTCACGGCCGTCCCCGACAAGTGGGTCCGATCCACCAGAAGACCCGTCGACCTGTCAGTAGGCTTGCCCGACCCGACATGTGGGCTCAAAGACCAGAAGCAGCTTGGCGTGCAAGCCAAGGTGGTCCAGACGGATTAAGGCAGCTCTAATAAGCCTTCCATATTGTAACCAACTAGAGATAGGTTTCCCTATTGTAACTGATTTGGACTCCGGTCCACCGACCTTGTCCGCCGACCAATATAAGGCAGCCAAGGGCGTCCTCCTAGGGACAGGTCACCATGTAATCTCGCCGCATCCATCCACAGCAATACAAACCGAAGAACTGGACGTAGGGTTTTACTCTCCGGAGGCCCGAACCAGTATAAAATCGCCTTGTCCCTTGTGTCTCGTCGTGATTTCCTTGTGCTACGCTAGCATAATCATCGCGTTCTTAGCTCCTGATCTCCTCCACTGAACAAATAAACCACCGGGGTTGACCCCCTTTGGACTGCTCAGAACTAAACCTGTGGCAGTTGGCGGGCCATGTAGGGGCAGATCGGGAGCCCTTCGTGTAACGTGGTGGCAGTTCACTCCCGTGATCATCTTCGGTGACGACACGAAGGATTTCTCCACGGTGACCCACCCGCCCACACCCTACTACGGCTTCGTCGTCGAGTTAATTTTCAGTCATCGAGATGTGATGAGTCGCTCGGGCCTCATCGAATCGGCGTGGCGGCATGAGTTCCTGACTTGTGCCGTCGTTTCTCCACTACAATCCGAACTCCAAGCGTGGCACCTAGATGCCATTCGATGACAAGATGACGAGACTCTGGCCTCTCGTGTGCAAGCAACCTAGCATGGCTGGATTGGTCGTATACCCGTCGGCCGCATGCCGCGCGTGTATGAGTTGTCGTACCTTCTTCGCATGCCGACCTCCGGACACGGTGTCCTAGATGTAAATTGATGATGGGAGGGCTCAGGTCTCTTGGGCTTGTGTACGATACATCTACTACAGCATGACGACGAGGCTGACTCTGTGTCCGTCACGTGCAGCTCTTCAGAACTACTTCGTGTCCGTTCCGTACGGCATACAAATAAATCTACAAGCTCACAGGGGAGTCGTCATTGCTTTTTATTTTCTTTAACATATTCTATTTCAATTTATTTTATGGCTCACGATGGCTAATCAAGGTCTTTATTACTTGTTTATACAAGTACGGATGACATACAACTCATTGCACACGATGGCCACGACGAGCGCCAGGGCTTGACCCAACAACACACTGTGCCGACCTCTTATACACCTTCAGCTCGGCCAGCCGGCTTATCGCCGATCTGTTCAACAACCTCTACATCCCGGCACGCCTCCGGCTTGCACCGACCACAGTGCCCGACCACGGCAACGACTTGGTAAGCTAAGTCTTATTTTCAATATAAATAAATATTTTTACGGCTTCAATTTCTTTCGTAGACCTGCTCTACATGCTTTTGTCTGCTCTTCCGACCCCTCCCCCTCGACATGCTCGGGGTCTTGGCAATGCCAACACGTAGGTTGCTAGACCTGAGGGTTCATTTTTTTTATCTTGTGCTATGTTCCCCTCCCCCTTGACACACTCGGGGGCTTGGCCTTGCCGATCTAAGGGTCGCCAGACCTGTGGGGTCCTACTTCTCCTATGTGTTCTTCCTTTAACTGCTTGACTCTCGTTATGAGTATTCGTTGTTGTGTGGTTGCAAAATCTGAGTCCCTGGCTCCTCCCCATGTGTCGGCTACATCTAAGCATCCCAGCTGAGCATTGTACAGGGGTGAAACACTTTGCAACTTCACAGCTTTTGAATTCCCATAATGTGTGCCTTGCACGATAAGGGGAATGCCTTTTTTTCAAACAAATACATAGCACACGAATGTTCAGCTCTAGCTAACATTACTCAACTTCTACATACTTAGCTCAGATTATGTTTTCATTATATTCGACAAATGGATACACCGACCAGGTGTTTATTTTATTTTACAGGACTAGCTCTTTGCTCCGGCGTCGCCTTCGTTAGGTCGCTAGACCTCTCTCCAGCTCCGGTGTCGCCTTTGGCGAACCTTCCTGTGGCTCCGTCGTCGTCGGATTGAGGTCGGCGGACCTCCCTGCGGCTCCATCGTCGCTGGCTTCAGGTTAGCAGATCTCCCAACGGCTCTGTCGTCGCTGCCTTTAGGTTGCTAGACCTCCCTGCGGCTGTATCGTTGCCGGTGTCAGGTCGCTAGACCTTTCTACAGTCTCCGTTGTCATCATCGTCAGGTCGCTAGACGTCCCTGGCATCTCCGTCGCCGCCTGCTCTAGGTCGGCGGACCTCCCAGTGTCTCCGTCGTCACCTTCGTCAGGTCACTAGACCTTAAGGCGTCTCCGTCGTCGCCTGCTTCGGGTCTGCGGACCTCCCTGGGCTCTGTCAGTGTCGTCTTCGTCATGTCGCTAGACCTGTCCCCAGCTCTGGCGTCACCTTCGGTGAACCCTCCATGCGGCTCCGTCGTCGCCAGATTTAGGTCGGTAGACCTTCCTGACGCTCTGTCGTCACCGGCTTCAGGTCGGCAAACCTCCCTGCAGCTCCGTCGTCGCCTTCGCCAGTTCGGAAGACCTCCCCAATAATTTTGTTCTTCTAGCTCCAAGCTTCTATGATTTTGCATCCTATGTTCTGATGGACGGACACATGCCCATGGCATGGCCAAATTTCTACATTGCGGCTTCATAGCTCTACAATGCTTGGTGCCTTACCCCTAGACATATGCCGCTATTTATAGCGAAGGCCAACCTTGGTTGTGGCTGTTTGTACCTTGACACTGTTACCGCGTTGTCGCGGGGGTACTGCGGCAGCGTCACATGGCTACAGTACACCCGTGGTCAGTGGATCAGTTGTCGTTTTCTGGGTGGCAAGAGAATATCCGACCACTGTTGACCCGTGACTCTGCAGTCTACTTGGGGTGATATGACTGACTCTACGTCAGATGGCTCTACGCCTGAATTCAGCTATGGACGATGATGATCAATCCCACCCTCTACGGCTCTGCGTCTTTGTTGCACCCGCTAGGCTTCGTGTCCTTGTTGCACCCCCTGGGCTCTGCAGTGTAAATGGACCTATTCCAATCAGCCTATATTTATGTTTCCCGAGCAGAATGGTCATAGGTTAGATTGAAGACCTTCATGGGGTAGGCGTGCCTCATTGCTCTGCCAGTCTGTCTAGGCGCCTGGAGTCCAGATCAATCAAGATTATATTTTCATCGGGCCCCCGAGGTCGGTGTGCCCGCTACCTCGGTCGACAATACCTTGGTACCTTGTCTCTGCTGGATGATTGGCAGCCATGCTGGTCGTCTAGGCACCAAAATGGTCTTCCTAAGATAGGCGTGCCTCGATACCTAGGTCTTTCAATACTTTGGCATGTCTTCGGCTCTGCCAACCTAGTTAGGCGCCCTAGATGTGTGACCTTCTTGAGGTCGGTGTGTGTTTCTAGCCCTGCCAGCCTGGTCTGGGCACACCCAATCTACATAGGGAATGAAGGCCTCCCTGTGGGGTGCTAAGTTGCAGGGTTCGGGTCTTTATGATCTGAAGTCAGATCGGTGTGTCGCTCTCCGACCAAATCGAGAGTTATCCTCACCTTACGGAAGATCGGGCCACCTAGTTCCTATCAAGTGGTAACCAGAGACTCAGGTACTACCGTCAGGCTTACCCTAGTTTAGTTTGTGTCATCGTCCTAAAACTCCACAAAAATTGCCTTACAAAATTCATCGTATTCCGCTGTCCTACAACCCCTTCGTGCCTCTCTATTTTTCTTTTTAGATTGCTTTTCTAGATGTTAGTCCCTTGTCGTGTCGTTGTGTTCGTCGATTTAATTAGTCAAAGGTCTAGTGTCTGCTCGAGTGATCTTGCTATTCTTGTTGGCAGATTTGTTTCAGCTGTTGTGTCTGCAGCCAATTCATCTTTTTTCCTCCAATATTTTGCTGCGTGATTATCATTAGAGAAAATCAGTTGGGTCAGATTGTTTTGTGTCTGCATGTGCCCTGTGTGCCATGATTTTTTTCTACCCGAACTAGCAAAAGGAAGGACCAGGATTTCTTATATTAGTCTCCACAATCTATTGCTAAGGGTCATTCGTGTTCACATTAGCCACCATCAATTTCTTGTGTATGTGTGAACAACCCATAGTGAACTAGGTGGCCCGATCTTCCGTCAGGTGAGGATAACTCTCGATTTGGTCAGAGAGCGACACACCGATCCGGCTTCAGATCACAAAGACCCGAACCCTGCAACCTTAGCACCACGTCTCCTCTGGTTATCTACCGTGTCACAAGCCGGTTGACCTCGCCAAGAGGGCTAATCCCTGCTGTGAATCGAGAAACACAAGCAAGAACAAGGTAAAACGCAACTCAATTGAAGTGACAATTTGCAGATGAATGATTAAGCACAAGAGTTGGGGTCTCACAAACCGATAAACAGTGAAACTGTTCAAAGACAGACTAATCTAAGCAAAACCCGAACCCTAACGAGGGTGTGACAGATGCTAATAAAGTTCCTAGGGTCATGCAAGACACCCTGGACGCGCCCCTATTGGGCTCCAATATGATACAAGGCCCAAAAACCAAAAAGTAGCGTCGCACGCAGCGCCAGGACAGATTCTGGACGTCAAATTGTTCGGACAATTCCCATTGACTCCAAATGTGTTTGGGCCTGAGACTAGTTCCATTAGAAGAGTAATGAAATTATCTTTCCAACCATATAAAAAATGCAGAAAACCGAGCCCATAGGCGACTTGGGCGTCCGTTTTAGTGAACGCTGCTCCTGGATTCCAAGACGGACTCGAAACCAACTTGATTGGACCTCCAACTTGGTTTGGACGCCCTTGCTGTCCTTCTAAGGTGGTGGCCAAGGTGGAGGACGTCTTGCACCCTTCTTAAGCTATTCTCCACGTCCTTGATGCATGCTCCATCTTGGACCGGGGTCCCAAAGGCGAATATCATGTTCATGATGACGACGTCACTTCCGAATGTAGGACTTTGATGAGCTTGCACTTTGAAACACACCTTCAATCAAATAAAGACATGTACATGTGGAACCAATTGAGTTGTACCAAGAGTTAATATGCAAATATCGAAATGAGCTCACCATATAATCAATGGTAGTATCCGAAGATGTCATGTCCTCATCAATTGGGAAATCTTGTTTCTCATAGGTTGGCACTCGACCTCGCTACTCTCGGGACACTACATACAGGTCGGCTGCTAAGCTGGCTACTTTTTTTATTTTGGACCGACGTGCACGCTATTCGACCTGTCGATGGCTTCAAGACTTCGTCATGACCCCCACGAGGTCGCTGCGCCTACACATCGCTCGGGGGCTTGTGAGACATGGGTACCCCTGGGTCCCCACCGACCAGGCTCACGGCCATCCCCGCCAAGTGGGTCCGGTCCACCAGAAGACCCGACGACCTGTCAGTAGGCCTACCCGACCTGACATGTGGGCCCAAAGACCAGAAGACAGCTTGGCATGCAAGCCAAGGTGGTCCAGACGGATTAAGGCAGCTCGGATAAGCCTTTCATATTGTAACCAACTAGAGATAAGTTTCCCTGTTGTAACCAATTTGGACTCCGGTCAACCGGCCTTGTCTGCCGACCAATATAAGGCGGCCAAGGGCGTCCTTCTGGGGACAGGTCACCATGTAATCTCGCCGCATCCATCCACAGCAATACAAACCGAAGAACTGGACGTAGGGTTTTACTCTTCGGAGGCCTGAACCAGTATAAAATCGCCTTGTCCCTTGTGTCTCACCGTGATTTTCTTGTGCTACGCTAGCATAACCATCGCGTTCTTAGCTCTCGATCTCCTCCACTGAACAAATAAACCACCGGGGTTGACCCCGCCTGGGACTGATCAGACCTAAACCTCTGACAAGTAGTAACTGACCCAGCCAAAATCAAAGTTGTTCAAGAGTGGCCAACCGCAACTAACTTGAGGCAGTTGAGAGGATTCCTGGGTTTAATAGGCTAGTATAGAAAGTTCATCAAAAATTATGGGTTAATCAGCAGGCCTTTGACTGATTTACTAAAGAAGAACATAGTGTTTCTATGGACACTTGTATCTGCACATGTTTTAGCTCTGCCTGACTTCAGCAAGGGGTTTACAATTGAAACTGATGCTTCAACCTAAGGAGTGGGAGATGTCCTCATGCAATATAACCTTCCAGTGGCCTATCTCAGCAAAGCCTTAGGTATTAAGGCTCAAGCTATGTCAACAGATGAGAAGGAATGTTTGGACCTCTTTATGGCTGTTAACAAATGGAAGTCATACTTACAGCACACAAAGAGTTCAAGATTCTCACAGACTATCAGAGTCTATTGCATCTCAACAATCAAATTATCCATCAACCAATGCAGCAAAAAGCATTCCTCAAGCTGCTTGGACTACAGTACAGGCTGTTGTACAAAAAGGGTACGGAAAATAAAGTTGTTGATGCATTATCAAGACAGCACCAGGAGGAAGTGACATCCATATCTGCCAGCATTCCCCAATGGTTGCAAACTTTGATAGAAGGTTATCAAAAAGATCCTCAAGCAAAGCAGCTACTAACTGAGCTCAGCATCTCTGGATCCAATGACAATGGCTTCTCACTGGTGGATGGTGTTTCCAAGCACAAAGGAAGAATCTGGCTGGGTGACCACAAGGAAGCCCATCAAGCTATACTATTGGCTTTACACACTTGTGGATTAGGAGACCATTCTGGCACTACAACAACATATCACAAGGTCAAAGCCTTGTTCTCCTGGCCACACATGATACAAGATATCATCATGTGGCTGCTTGTCAGGTATGTGCTAAAGTCAAGTCAGAACATTGTCGCCTACCTGGTTTACTACAATCATTACTTGTTCCTTCCCAAACATGGCATAAAGTTAGCCTAGACTTCATAGAAGGACGACCTAAATCCAAAACCTATAACACAATCTTAGTGGTTATAGAAAAAATTTTCAAGTATGCCCATTTCCTTTCACTAGCACATCCATTTCCAGCTGTACCTAAACAACATCTACAAACTGCATGTTCTCCCCACCATGATAATATCAAACAGAGATAGAATCTTTACTAGTGTGGTGTGGCAAGAATTGTTCAAGCTCACTGAAACCACACACAACATGAGATATGCCTATCACCCACAAACAGATGGGCAAATCGAGATACTTAACCAGTGCCTAGAAACATACTTACGGTGTTTGGTCCAATGCCCATCTAAATGGTCACTGTGGCTATCATTAGCTGAATACTGGTATAACACTACCTACCACTCAGCTTTAGGACTAACACCTTTTGAAGTGTTATATGGACATCCACCACGACACTTTGGAATTGTGCCTGCAGATGCATCTTTAGTCACTAACCTGTAGGACTGGCTCAATGAAATATCAGCCATGATACGAGTAATTCAGCAACACCTTCTTCGTGCTCAATAACGGATGAAGCTACAAGCTGACAAAGCCAGAATTCAACATTGGTGATTGGGTCTACCTCAAGCTCCAGCCCCATATCCAGCAGTCTGTGCTCCGAAGAAGCAATCACAAGCTGAGTTTCAAATACTTTGGGTCGTACCTGATTTTGGAACGAATCGACAACAGCTCAGATCCACCCTGTAATTCATGTATCTCAACTATTGAAAGCTCTACCTCCACAACAACAAGTGTCCTCTTATGATGAGCTGTAGTGTTTGACAATGGATCTCGCAGCTACACCATCCCAGGTACTTGATATGTGCCTCATTCGTACTGGTAACTCTGTGATACCTCATGCTCTGGTATAGTGGGACAAGTGGCAGAAGCATTGGGCTCGCTGGGAGAACATGTATCAGTGGCAGAGTTTGAAGTCTGCGGCGACTACAACATCTTGAGGATAAGCTGCAAATTAAGGAAGGGGGAATGCCACGATTGGGCCAAAAGGCCGTTGCCTAGTAGCACTGGCCTGCGAGCCGTGTAATGGGCCTTGGGCCGTGTAAGATCCATTCGGCAGGTGGGTCACTAAAACACTATGTAATGCTAGAGAGTGGCCGGAGTAGGGCATCAATTAATTATCACAAACCCTAAATCACTCTCCTCTCCTCCGGTCACGGCCATCTGCTTGAGGCGGCACAGCCGTCCTGGTCGTCTTGCGCTTCACCGGCAAACTCTCCTACTATCTCAGTGTGTCACATTGTTGCAAACATTATTACTACCTCCTGTCAGGGGGTGAGACCTGGACAGATCCGCTAGGGGGCGACCCAAGCGGTTGTAGGTTGATTGGAGGGGATCGGGACCTAAGAGCGTAGGTGGTAGTTCGCAAGAGGAACTCGGAATATGGTGAGAATGGCTAAAGACACAGGGATTTAGACTGGTTCAGGCCTCCGGAGAGTAAAACCCTACGTCCAGTATGCGGTGGAATTATGCGTGAATGGGGAAGTCCTGTCGAATGGAGCTCTAGGCCGCCTTATATGATCAACAGACTAGGGCTTCCATTCGAGGTCGGTGGACCATCATCGGGGTCGGTTACAAGTTAGGAAGGTCATCTTCCGCGATTACAGGGCGAATCTCGCGATCCGCGGACCTACTGGCAGCGTCGTGCCGCGACCTAGGGGAGAGCCTTGCGCCGCAAGCCCTGCGGGTCCTTTGGGATCTGGATAAGGTCGCCTGGGGTCTTCCAAGGTCGCCGGGGTTGCGGATAAGGTCTCCGGGTCCACTTGCAGGTCGGTGGGGCTTCTGACAGGTCGGGTCCACTTGACAGGGACCTCCAGGACCCTGGTCGGTGGGGACCCATGGGTACCCATGTCTCTCAAGCCCCCGATCGACGTGTAGGCATAGCGGCTGAGACGACGTCATGGCACTGTCGAGGTCGCGCATGGTGCACGGGGATCCAAAAAGGAAAATCCTCTTGAGCGCACACGAAGTCGAACGTCAAGCTCCTGGAGCGCAGATCCAGGGGTTGGAAGTGAAGACAAGGCGCTGTAGTTGTTGAAGAACCGCCGACCTGACCGGAGTCAGGGAAGATCATCATGCCTTCAAGGAAGGTCCCTATGCTGACCAAAGGGAGGTCGAGCGGAGGGATGGTGGAAGCTCGCTTCTGGTAGGTCGACGCGACGTAGGGAAAGAGGGCGTCGCAAGACGCACTCGTGGAGTAGCCCCCGAGCAGTAAGGCGACCTGCAAGGTCGGGTTGATGCTCGAAGTAGAGACTGAGAACCTACGGCCTTCTGCTTGTGCTTTGAGATGCTCTTCCTGTTGAATAAGACAAACTATCCAGAATCTTTGCAGGGTAGTACTAGGCGCTAGGAATCTTGTCATCTAGCGACCCACGGGCTCACTGTACGAGCACAGGACCTGCCCCGAGCAGACATGCAGCCACTGCCACTATGGGACAAAAACTGAAAAGTTGTCATCAGGCCCATGACAGACGTGTCAGCACTTCCGGTAGCAGACAAAGACCTCGCGCTCCACGTGGTAACAGTGTTGCGGATAAGGACGCCACGCCAGCTGAAGGACAGATGACAACCAAGGCCGAGCTCCACTGCTATAAATACGGGGGTCTCATGACTTACTTCTTGAACCAAGTAGGACTACCATGGCGAAACCGCTTGATAATTATGCAATGCCCTGGTCTTGTGTGCGTCCACCCGAGCATAATGCTAGAGTATCATCTCCTGGAGCTAGAAGAATGCTTGCGAAGTTGGGAGAACTCCACCAATCTCTGCTCCCGCGCCCAGCGAGGAATCCAGGTGTAGCATGGGGCAATACATGCCTTGACGGACCTTGTGAGCAAGGGCCTAATGTGGTGTTGGGAACCACTATGCTGCACCGGGAAAGGCCTGAGGTGACGCTGGTCCAATTTGGAATCTTGTGAGAGCACCTTAGCAAAAGATGGGACTCCACAGGAAACCTTCTGGGGCTAGAGTAGAGGTGGCTATGTGGCAGTCGCGACCTCGGCGACGGTGGAGGTCTCCAAGTAGGTCCTGAAGCTAGAAGAAAGCTTGCGACGCGCTTCACCAGTCTAGTTTGCGCCGTAGGCACCATGTAAGGTAGATCAGGACCTTTAATATGTTTGCATCTTGTAATTGGCCTTGGGCCAAGGTCTGTTGTAGCTTACGAAGCTTTTATACACATGCCTGCATGGCAACTGATGTGTCTTGACCAATGTGAAGAGGCGCCCGGGCAGCAAAGGCATAGCCAAGGTCCCGGCGGGGCTGTAGAAGCACGCCGACCTTCAGAAGGTCATAGTAATTGACAGGAGAACCCGTGTCGACCTGGGTCAACACGGCCGCTGTACAGTGGCACAACGCAGGGTGTCAGTCCTGAATTCCGTAGGTCATAATCGACCTAGAAGGCAACAGGGCCTCAGCGAGGAGCTGTGATTAGGACCAAGAGGTCGTCAACGGGCAGTAGAGCCTTTAAGCGTGTGGCCGTTGATATGATTTCGCCGCTGTAAGTCGAGGCGGCCTAGAGGCATGTAGGCAGCTGGGCCTAGGAGACGTGGTGTGAACCCGCTGTGGGGAGGCCGAGGCGACCTAGGAGGTTGCCGGTGCCTTGGCGACCTTGAATGGGCGATAGAGCTGGCCCATAGGTCGTCTGTGGGTCGTGACGACCTTGAATGTCGTACCAGAGATATTTACGTTCCAAATTATAGATTGTTTTGGCTTTTCTAGATGCATGGATATTATGATGCATTTAGATAAATCCTATGTCTACATGCATAATAATATCCATGCATCTAGAAATGCCAAAACAACCTATAATTGTGGAACGAAGGGAGTAGAGTATATGACATTGCAAAATGTTCTGAGATTTTAGAGGAGGAAATATAAAAAGATTTTTTTAATGTTTTGTCGATGCTATTTCACAATGTGTCAAACATTTTTTTGCATGTTCCCTAACACTTCACGTTCCAGCCAGATGAAGTATGTGAGGATAACATTATTACATAGTTATTTATTATCAAGTACTTGGTAGTAGCATGTCAAAGCGACATAATTAAGTATATGTTGCAAAAACCTATTCTACGTGGTAGAGTCGGTGGATGAGCTTATGCTCTAGATGAATATGATTTACATTGTGAGCTATTTTAAATCAATGACAGGTCAAATTGTAACCGACTTTATTGTAGAACATAAATTTAATGAGCAACTTGATTTAGATGTCGATTATGAAACTGACATCAGTAGTATAGCTTAACGATCTGTTTGTTCATGTCACCAGATTCACACAACTTCAGAATTTCTTTTGAGTCGGAGCAGTTGTAGTGGACTGTGGTGTATTTCATCCTCAATGTCTGGTAGTTGTTTGACTTTTTCAGTGTGGTAGCTGCACGTCAGACTTTGTTAGTAACTCAAATAAGCATAAAATCTCTTATTTACTGCATTCTATTTTTCTCAAATGGTTTTTAAGTGTAAAGAAAAATTCACTGAAATAGAGATTCGTACCCTTGTTTGGATAAAAACATCAGCATCGATATCGCCATGTTAACTTCATTACCATGACCAATGTGACTTTCCTCAGTAAAGTTGCTGTAAATAACAAAAATGTCATGTTTCTGAATTTCTCAAAGATTGGATATAGAAGACAGATTATCTCAACATGCTGAAATGCTAATCTTTATTACATGGGCCACTTCAATGCTTAGATTTTTTTTATCTAGGACAACTATTTCTCGAGTTTTGGTAAATATTCAAAATTGTCATATGTGTCTTTATATCGTATAGACAAGCTAAGGTATAAAGTATAATAAATATATTTGATGAATCCCGATTTAATTAATATGTGTAACATCAGAGGAGAGCAAAATCAAGTAACATTGAAACAAAAATTAATGCAATGTAACTTTGTTGATGAATTTTATATACACAACATTACGTTCGATACACTCGGCAAAGCCTCATAAGCCCTCAGCAAAGGGTTTGCCGAGAGCCGCCCACGACAAAGGGCACTCGGCAAACTATGTTCGGCAAAGAGCCCCTTTGTCGAGAGCATTTTTTCGGACACTCAGCAAATGTTTACCGTGTGCCAGATTTGCACTCGGCAAACTCCCGATCTGAACAAGCTTAAAACAAATAGCAAAACGAAGGGGAGAACCCCCACCAGCTAGTAATATTGTTCACAAATTTTATATATCTCTCATATGGTTTCATAAAACTCTACCAGAGATATACATTTTTTGAACGATATTATTACCACTTTGTTGAATGAACAAATAAACTAAATAAAGTTTGTACATCTTGAGAAGTTAAGAAACTTTGTAATTGAAAGTTTTTAAATTTTAGTCAAAGTACTGCTTCAAAATGTGATTTGAATTTCTCTTTGTCGAGTGTTTTTGCTCGGGCACTCGCCAAAATATGGATTTGTTGTCGCCGGCCAAAACAAAAACACACAACAAAATACAATTCTTTGTCATCAACCATGATAGAAACACACGGCAAAATAGTTCTTTACCGAGTGCGGCACTCGGCAAACCTATTTTTTCTGTGTGCCTTTTTTGGCCGTCGACAAAATAATTTTTTGCCGAGCGGTTTTTTCGAGTCTTTTACTTGTATGTCATTAACAAAGATGGCATGGACCTATATGCCACTAAAAAGTTCGCTCGTACCTGTGTGACATACACATAAACTCTTTTGTCCTCTACGTCATTTCGTTCATCTTTTCGGCTAACATGTCAAATAGACAGGTGAATTGACCATCTTACCACCGGTAGGAGAGCTCCACCGGCACTGCTGCCAGCGACTCAAGCACCAAGCTCCAGCCTGCACATGGGCGCGAACCCGCGGGGCAGCGCATGTGCCGCGCCGCCGCTGTCGTCCTCTGCGTCGCAGGTGCTATCCAGGAAGTTGCACTTTCTCTGATGCTTGCATTGCTAATTTCCCAAGAGGCTGGCAGGGGCGTGTAGCACCATGGTCTCGACTGTGGTTCCTGGCGCGAACGTCATCATCACTCCCCACCAGCTTCCATCGTCCACGAAGATCACTGTCGTGTCGCTCATGTTGCCGAACTCGCTCAGCACGTGCCGGCTCGCCACCAGATTTCAATTGTCCAAGCCGAGCACCCACTCAATCTGGTCTCCAGTATCACTACAAAAAATTATGTGATCCATGACGAAATTCTCAAGACGTTTTTAGATTTTGTCATAGATCACAATGCATCCATGACAAATAGTCAGATTTGGTCATAGATTCGCAATGTTGGATATGAAGCCCAATATATGAGTCCAAACACTATGACGTTGTGCCAATTTTGTCATAGATTATAACACAGATCACACTGCAACCATGACAAACAGTCAGATTTTGTCATAGATTCGCAGCGTTGGATATGAAGCCCGATATGAGTCCAAACACGATGACATTGTGCCAATTTCGTCATAGTTCGACCCACGATGCGTTTTAGCATTTTTCGTCATGATCGATAAATTTAAAAAAACTTTCATGTAATGTGTGAAAACAAATATAGATCATCACGATCAATAATTAAAAAATTTAGGAAAAATAGTGATATATGAAAAAAAAAGAGAAACCAAAAAAAACTGAAGAGGTCAAGGTTCAGACCATGCACCTATTGCCTCAACTAAACAACTCTTACCACTACACTACATACAAATTTGTGTTTTTCATTTGCATTCAACATTTTTGTACTTGGTTTTGCCACCAGCCAACTGTGGCCGCGCTCTAGCCTCAGTTGGCCCCGGCCGGCTGCAGCCGCCCTCTAGCCTCCCGCACCACGGCACCAGCCGCCAGCAGCCTCCCACGCCACGCAGCAGTGACCCTCAAGATTAAAAGAAAAAATAAAAAAAATGTGGCTCAACATGGGTTCAAACCATGCACACCAAGGAAGAAGTAAAAGCAATTCTACCACCAGAACACCTCCTCTCATATGGAAATTGGATTTGGATATTATTCTATTTACTATGAGATAATTTCAACATAAAAGTTTGATTTGCCCCTAGAAGAGAATTGGATTTTTCATGAATCTTCTAGATGTGGGTTAGAATGGACAATAGGCGCCTAAATATATTTTTTTGATTTTTTTCTATATTATTTGACATACATGTAGTTCAAAATTTAATTATTTTCAATAAACCTCTAAAATTTCATTTAAATGGTAGAAAATAGAAAATCTATTTAAAAATTCATTAAACTCCTAGGTGACAACTTTTATCGTGGTCTGCAAAGCAAAGACCGCGGCGGTAAAGGCGGAAATCCAGGAATTTAAGATTTTTTAATATTATTTTTTATTTTGGACCCACTGATATTAAATTTCACGACAAATAAATTTCGGCTGGTAATTTCTTTTGATCCACTGATAAAACCGAAATTTCGGGATTATCGTGAAATTCGGGCCGTTGACGTAGCAGAGGACTCTCCAGTTGTGTCTGCCCGCCCCCGAACATGACGAACACTACGGGAAAACCCATCTTTGCCGTGCGTTGGAATCTTTGTCGTGCGCTTTATTTGGGGCACACGGCAAACAGCTTCTTTGTCGTGTGTTTGTTATAAGGCGCACGACAAAGAAAAAACGCACGGCAAAGGTTCTGATATCCTTGCGCTAGAAAAACCGCACAACAAAGGTTTTATTTGCCGTGCGTTTTCTCCACCGCGCACGGCAAAGTATCCCCCCTCCACATACTTCGAACAAATGAAATATCATTATTTTTACAAACCTTCGTGTGCTTTCTTTTATGCGCACGGCAAAGTATTTTTTCTACCTTGAAGCACTTTTCCCTGAGTCCCAAATCCAATTGCTCCGCAAAAAAATTCAACTCACCTTGAAATCCTTTTCAACTTTATGCATACAACATGTGACAGATCATGTTAAAATTTGGTAGATTTTTATTGTCATTTGCTATATTTAACTAATTAATTGTATTTCAAGTAATTTTTTTGAAAGAACTCAAATTTGAACTACAAGTGATGCAATTAATAGAATAAAATGAGTGGAAAAATGATATTCATGTTATTTAGCCTAATTTAAGACTTCTTTCATGAAAAATAGAAAATTGAACATATTGACCAGGAAACACAATCATGATCGTGTGTCCAAATGATTTGAAAATTCTAAAAAATGCAAATAAAGTTTAAAAATTATGAGATTTGTCAATATCTCATGATATCATACGTTTATGCTGTAGTAAAAATATGAGTGAGTTTTGAACAATTTTTCATGTATGTTGCTTAGAAATCGAAACGTCTCCGATGAAGATTCTTAGAGTTATGAAAGATATGGTTAAATTTGTAGGCGGCACGACATTGAAATTGAGTTTTGAATTCAAAACTTGTTTCTATAATCAATAGACAACATAACTTAATTTGTGTTAATTTTCTGCTTTTTTCCAAAATTATTTGATAATTTTTATGAATTTTATAAAATTGTAGAAAAAATGTTTACCGTGCGCCTTCTTTAAAGCGCGAGGCAAACAAACTAAGTTTGCCGCGCGTTCATACTAGAGGCGCATGGCAAACCGGCCGGGCCGACCCGGCTCACGCCACCACCCCCCACTCTCTCACTGCACGCCCGCGGCCCTACCCAGGCCCCGCCACCACCCCTCTCCCTCTCACAGTGCGCGCCCGGCCCCACTCCCAGCCCTGACACCACCGAGCGGCTCCCCACCCCACCCCCTTACCTTATCCTCTCCCGACGCAACCTCTCCTCTCCCTCGCCCTCTATCCCTCGAACTTCTCCCTCACTGTCATCTCCCCGGCCGACCGCCCCCCCTCCCTCTCTTCTCCGCCACGGTGCCAGGGGAGCCTCGGCAACATCGGCCCGACATAGATCTGGCACCCCGGACCTCCGCGCCGGCTTCCTCCCCTCCCTACCTTCTCCGCCATGGAGTCCTCACCCGCCCACCTGGCGCCAGCGAGCCCTACCCTCCCTGCACGCCCGAGCTCCGGCCACCGTGGGCCTCCTCCGCCGCCAGATCCGCCCCTCCTGGCTCCATCTCTCTCCGGCGAGCTCCTCTCCGACAGCGCATCAGAGGCGTCGGCGGCGGCACCTGGGGAACCTCGGCAGCGGTGGTCAGACACAGATCCGCCCCCGAACCTCTGCGCCGGCTCCCTCCCTCCCTCCTCGACCCGAGCTCCCGACGGCGTAAGCGGAGGCCGAGCTGCTGGCCACGGCGGCCCAAGCTCCCGGTAGCGCCCCTCCTTCAAGACCCATGGCCGGCCTCCTTCAAGATCCACGACCCTCCCTCTTCAAGATCCGGCGGTAAGCCCTCCTTGAAGATCCATGGACGGCGCCCCTACCTCTCTCCATAATGAGGTTCTCTCTCTCTCTCTCTCTCTCTCTCTCTCGCATCTCACTCCCTCTCCCTACTTTGTTCAACAGGTGGCGGCGGCGCCGCGTGGTGGTGGTGGCGGCGGAGGCGGGATGGCTGGTGGTGGTGGCGTAGGTGGGCGGGCTGGTGGTGGTTGCGACGACGGCATGGTGGTGGTGGTGGTGGCGGCGGTGATGGTGGCGTGGTGGTCCTGGTGGCGGCGGTGGGGGATTTGGTGGGAGGGTTCCTGGATGGTGTCGTGAGAAGATTTTTTTATTTGTTTTCTGAAATGTTTGTCGTGCGTCTATTATGGCGCACGGAGATGTTTTAATGCATTTGGAAAATATTTGCCGTGCGTCAATTCTGACGCACGGCAAAGACTTTGTCGTGCGCATCGAAAAAAGCGCACGGCGACGCACGGCAAATAGCTGGTTTCCCGTAGTGGGTCTACTTGAGGCCTGAGAGGGCTCAGGCAGCTGCCGTTGTCTCCGTGCGTGCGCTTGAGCCGCGAGTAACCCTCGACCTTGAGCATGTATGGTGCCCGACGCCGACCGCCGTGGCGGCGACGGTAGACACCGTGAGCATCTCCGGTGGCGAGGTGCTCACATCATTGTAATCGTCGACGGCACATAAGGGTGCGTGGGACAACGACGACATCGCCGAATCGTTGGAAATTTTGGAGAGTTATTCTTGACACACGACGGCGGCGTACGTGCGTATATATACGTATTCGAGATGTTCGATCGATGCGACGATTTGGCTTTGGAAAGATTTATTTATGTAGTGCAGTGCAGATGGCAGCAGTTCGGCATCTTTGCAGAGTTGGTGAGCAAATGGTTTATGTCGAGGGGGATTAGACTTGTTGGGTGCCATCATGGGAGTAGAATGGTCCTGGTTGCAGTGACTACACCACTAGCCAATTACCGTCGTGAATCGATCTGTCTCTAGGGTTGAAAGTTGTGAACAGGTGGTTGCAAAGAATTGGGTAAAAGTTTTCCGTTGGTATAGAGTATACACAACCGGATTCGCCACCTTTGCCGAGAGCAGGATACTCTCGGCTGTTAGCAAATAATGCGAAAACAAGATCGAACACGAGACACGATTTTTACGTGGAAAACCCTTTCGGGAAAAAACCACGGTGCCAATCGGCGATCTTCACTATAATGAGAGAGTTACAACGCAGGGAATACAATGAGCCCTCTTGCTCTTCCGTGCGGCTTACAAGATGTATATATATGGTGGACTAAACTGACTGCAGTCAAATACGGAAACAAATCCGCTAAACACATAACCCGAACCGTGGGCCCTACAGGCATCCCCACAAGACACACGTTAAGAATTCGGATCATATCTAACAAACTCCACCTTGAGACGAATTCCATCTTGCAGCGAATGAAGTATCATCAATGAACTCAGTTCAATAATAAATAATCACCGGCGCCAAAAGTCACTAGGACTTAAACTTTAATCCCAACCAAGCTTGAGCATAGCTCAAACTTAGCTGTAGGAACAGGCTTAGTCATCATATCAGCGGGATTGTCACGAGTATGAATCTTGCGTACTTTAATAACACCACCTCGAGCAATAACATCTCGAATAAAATGATACCTGATGTCAATGTGCTTTGTTCTCTCATGAAACATCTGATCTTTAGTAAGGCAAATAGCACTTTGACTATCACAATGTATAGTAACGCAAGAAGAAATCCCGCAGAGTTCAGAGTATAAATCTCTCAACCAAATAGCTTCTTTAGCAGATTCAGAAACAGCCATATATTCAGCCTTAGTAGTGGACAAAGCAACATTAGCCTGTAAACGTGCTTTCCAACTCATAGCACAACCACCAATGGTGAAAACATAACCTGTGAGAGACCTCCTAGTATCCAAATCACCAGCATAATCAGAATCAATATAACCAATAAGTCCACGTGTAGATTTCCCAAACCGCAAACAAGCATTAGAAGTACCATGCAGATATCTGAAAATCCACTGAACTGCATTCCAATGCTCTTTGCCAGGATTAGCCATGTATCTACTGACAACACTCATTGCATGAGCTAAATCAAGACGAGAACAGACCATGGCATACATAAGTGAACCAACAGCACTTAAATATGGAACTCTAGACATGTACTTAATATCTTCATCTGAAAGCTGGACATAAATCTAAGGACAATTTAAAATGTGGAGCTAACGGAATACTCACTGGTTTTGCATCTTGCATATTAAAACGACGAAGAACCTTCTCAATATAACCTCGCTGACTGAGGTATAACATACCAGATTTTCTATCTCTAATAATTTCCACACCAAGAATTTTCTTGGCTGCACCAAGATCCTTCATCTCAAATTCTAAAATCAATTGTGCCTTCAGCTTAGCTATTTCTGATTTATCTTTTGCAGCAATCAGCATATCATCAACATAAAGAAGCAAATAAATAGTTGAACCATTAACTGTCTTCAAATAGACACAGCTATCATAATCAGACCGCTTAAAACCATGAGAGATCATAAAGGAGTCAAATCTCCTATACCATTGCCTGGGAGATTGTTTCAAGCCGTAAAGAGATTTCTTCAATCTACATACGAGGTTTTCTTTTCCAGGAACAGCAAAACCTTCAGGTTGGTCCATATAAATGACTTCTTCTAACTCCCCATGTAAGAACGCAGTTTTGACATCTAACTGCTCCAACTCATAATCATGCATAGCAACAATACTCAACAAAGTACGAATGGAACTATGCTTAACAACTGGGGAAAAGACATCATTAAAATCAATACTTGGAATCTGGCTATAGCCTTTAGCAACCAACCTTGCTTTATACCTTTCTTCCTTTCTCTTGAAAATCCATTTGCAACGAACGGTCTTTTTACCCTTGGGCAATTGCACTAAATCCCAAGAACCATTCTTTTCAAGAGACTCCATCTCATCATGCATAGCGGCCATCCAATTGTTGCCATCAGCAGAAATAATAGCCTCAGAATAATTAGAAGGTTCAGCACCTTCAATCTCTTCTGCAACACTTAAAGCATAAGCAACATTGCATTCTTCAATCAACCTTTTTCTAGGCTTAGGTCCCCTTCTGGGCCTATCATTAGCAATTGAATGTTGTGGAGGCTGCACAACTGGAGAAGAATGCTCAACAATAGATGGATCATCAACAATTGGAGAATCATCAACATTAGGTGCATCTTGGACAGCAACATTATCATTATCTGGTGTACTATCAACATCAATAAAATGCTCCATCTGCACACTTGAAGTTTGCTGAACAGGAGCACTAGTAGAAGGGTTGTCAGGCAACATAGTAGATTCATTAAAAATAATATTCCTGCTAATCACAACCTTTTGAGTTTGTGGATTCCACAATTTATAGCCTTTAACACCAGATTGATAACCAAGAAAGATGCACTTAACAGCTCTAGGCTCTAATTTACCATTATCAACGTGAGCATAAGCAGTACAACCAAAAACTCTCAATTGCGAGTAATCAGCTGGAGAACCAGACCATACCTCAATTGGAGTTTTCTTATCAATAGCAATACTGGGTGAACGATTAATCAAATAGCAAGCAGTGGAAGCAGCTTCAGCCCAAAAACGCCTATTCAAACCAGAATTAGACAACATGCAACGGGCCTTAGAGATGATAGTCCTGTTCATACGCTCAGCTACACCATTCTGTTGGGGTGTATAAGGAACAGTGTAGTGCCTAACAATGCCTTCAGATTTGCAATATGACTTAAATTCGTGAGAACAGAATTCCATCCCATTATCAGTACGAAGCTTTTTAACCTTCTTTTCAGTTTGGTTTTCAACCATAGTCTTCCACTCTTTAAATGCTGAAAATGCTTCTGATTTATCTTTCAAGAAATATGGCCATACCTTTCTAGAATAATCATCAATTATGGTCAACATATAACGAGCACCACCAAGAGAAGGCTTGCGAGATGGTCCCCATAAATCAGAATGCACATAATCAAGAATACATTTACTTGAATGAGTAACGGTATTAAACTTCACCCTCTTGTGTTTGCCAAACACACAATGCTCACAGAAATCCAACTTGCTGATGCTATGCCCATCGAGAAGTCCTCTCTTACTCAGCACTGCCAAGCCAAGCTCACTCATATGCCCGAGACGCATATGCCAAAGGTTAGTAGCATCAGAAGTAGATAATGAATTAGAAATTACAGCAGCATCACCTGTAATTGTAGTACCTCAAAGATGATACAAATTGGCAGATTTTAAATAACCCCTCATAACAATAAGAGAAACTTTTGACACTTTCAAAACTCCATCTCCACCAGAGTACTTGTACCCTTTGCCATCAAGAGTACTCAAAGAAATAAGATTCTTGCTCATATCTGGAATATGCCTCACATCTGTCAAAGTTCTGATAATACCATCATGCATCTTAATCTGAACAGATCCAATGCCAATAATTTGATGTGAACTATCATCACCCATTCTAACAGAACCACCTTGGACAGAATCATAAGTGATGAACCAATCTCTATTAATGCATATATGAAAGGATGCAGCAGAATCAAGAATCCATTCATCACCATTATTTGCACATCCAGCAAAAGCAACAAGAACCTCAAAACGATCTGAATTATCAGTAGCAGCAACAGAAGCATTACCTTCATCAGAATTACCTTTCGGCCTATAAGTGCCAGTTCTCTTTTCCGTGTTCTTCAATTTATAACACTCAGAAATAAAATGAGTATCCTTTTTGCAGTACCTGCAGAATTTTTCACCCTTGCCTCTAGACTTTGAACGACCTCTATAGCCATTCGAGCTCTTGCCTCTATAACCATCATTTGATTTATTTTGTGTCCTGCCACGAACAGACAACGCTTCTCCATTGGAAGCGGAACCTTCAGAAGACACCATTTGTTTCATCTTCTCCTTAGCTTGCAAAGCTTTATAAACCTCATTCACCGTTAGAGTATCATGACTATACAATATAGTGTCTCTGAAGTTTGCAAAAGAACTAGGCAGTGAGCACAAAAGAATAAGACCCAAGTCCTCATCCTCATATTTTACCGCCCATAGACTGTAGGTCAGCGACGATCTCCTTAAAGACCGAAAGATGGGTAGACACAGAGCCACCTTCTTGCAACTTGTGCGTATATAACTTCATCTTCATATGCATCCTGCTTGTCAAATCTTTTGACATGCAAATTGACTCCAACTTGAGCCATAAAGCAGCAGTGGTTTTCTCCTGCAAAACCTCTTGCAAAATATTATTTGAAAGATGAAGATGAATATGAGACAAGGCTTTACGATCTTTCTTTTTCTCATCATCGGACCAAGTTTTTGAATCCTTGTTCCCGAATTTATCAAGCGCATCATCCAAATCAGCCTGTGCTAAAACAGCCCGCATCTTAACTTGCCACAATGCGAACCTTGTATCTCGATCAAGTAGTGGAATATCATACTTCATAGTAGCCATTAGGAAGAAATAACCAGGAGAAATAATCTACAGTAAATAAACTAGGTATAATACTGTGTAACCCTAGAAATAACCTGCAGCCTTGTGTACAACTCTGTGTACGTTTAGCAACGAGCTAATGAATCTCCTGGTAGCCTTCCTGAGTGTGCAAAGCAGAATTCCACGAAATTGATTTTCACCAGAGGAAAAAGAAAGCGACGGAGGTGCTGGACCTCCCTCGATCCGTGCGCAGCAACAGGACGCACGCAGAGGCCTGTAGCAGCGCAATAGCAGATCAACACGCGACTGGAATTCCGTCTCGAACTCCACGCGTGACGGTCGACGAATTCGACCAGGAGACGGCGATTGATGCCGTCGGAGTCCGCCTCGGTAATCAAGCGGCAGCGCTGCGCGTGTTGATGACGCACGGCAGCAACTCGACGAATCGCAGATGTGTCTGCGACGAAAACCGTGGCAGCGGCGCTGGAAACATGCAACGAAACCCTAATTTTTTTTTCAATCGAATCTCGTACCAAGCTCTAATACCACTTGTTAGCAAATAATGCGAAAACAAGATCGAACACGAGACACGATTTTTACGTGGAAAACCCTTTCGGGAAAAAACCACGGGTGTCAATCGGCGATCTTCACTATGATGAGAGAGTTACAACGCAGGGAGTACAATGAGCCCTCTTGCTCTTCCGTGCGGCTTACAAGATGTATATATATGGTGGACTAAACTGACTGCAGTCAAATACGGAAACAAATCCGTTAAACACATAACCCGAACCGTGGGCCCTACAGGCGTCCCCACAAGACACACGTTAAGAATTCAGATCATATCTAACATCGGCACATGCGGGTTTCCTCTAGGCACAGCCTCTGCCGAGATGAAACACTCGGCACATGCCACTAGGCACAGCTGGGCCGGCAAAGGCCTCATTGCCGAGAGCCACCTCAGACCCTCTCGGCACAGTGTGTCGTGAGGCCAGATAGCTCTCGGCAATGAACTTTTTCCAAAACAAAAAAAAAATTCAAATCAGCCGACCAGCGGGCCCACAGGCCGGCCACTGTGCCCCCCCCGGCCGTCGCCGCCACAAGCACCACCGCCACCAGCAACACTACTACCGCCCACCGCCACCAGCAGCACTACCACCGCCACCAGCCACCAGGAACACTACCACCGCCCACCGCAACCACCACCAGCAGCAGTACTGCCCGCCGCCGCCTCCACCACCAGCACCAACACTGCCCCCCCCCCCCCCGCCGCCGCCACCACACCACCCGTGAACATCAGCAGCACCAATAGAGAGGAGGTAGATGACAGAGAGAGAGAGGGAGAACCTGGTGGACGCAGAGGATCCGCCGCGGCAACGCAGATCCGCCGCCGGCCCGCCGGAGGAGATTCAAGCGCTGGAGGAGATGGGGCGGAAGGAGATCCGCCGCACCGGAAGAAGATGCACACGCGTCAGAAGGAGATGCGCCGGGAGAGGATCCGCACACCGCGCCGAGCCTCAGATCCACCGCCGTACGGCCTCGAGCTCCTCCCCCGACGGCGGATCCGAGGGAGGACGGGGGGGTGAAGGGTGGCACCGGATCCACCGCGCCTCGCCCCGCCGCTGCTCCCCGCCAAGAGGTGAGGAGCGAGCGGAGGGGGAGGAGGGGGGCGGCACGGCTGTGCCGGCGGCGTGGACGAGGCACCTTGCGGCGGAGACTGAGAGAGAGGAGGGAGGCGGGCTGGGGAGAGGGAGGCGGCGGCGTCGGTGGGCAGGAGAGAGGGAGGAGGAGGGGGTGGGTTAGGGTTAGGGGGGTGCGGTGGCGTTTTATACGGGCCGGTGGCCTGTGATGGGCTGATAGTGGGCCAGGTCAGTCCTTTGCCGAGAGCCCACCATCCAGGCTCTCGGCAGAGAGACAATTTTCATCAAATTAAATTTTAAAAATAGCAAAAAAATGTAAAAAAATTTCAAAACTAAAATGATATCAATTATGTTGTATATTACCTGTAGAAAAGTTTCTGTAGTCAAATTCAAATTTGAATTTCTGTAAGACTCCAAACCTAGTGACATTAGTTCAAATTCTTAGAAACTTCTCGTGAGATGTTCCGGTTTCTAAACAGTGTCTGTGTTGAAGTGTTCAGAACATTCTCAGTTTTTTACCACAACCTCCACATATGAGATCATGGTCACTTGACACATTTCGCGATTTTCAAACTTCATTTGAATTTTATACAAATTTAAATCCTTTCTACCTCACGATCTCCATCATGCACGGAGAACCAAATGCCAGAACTTTAGCTTCATTTCGTGTGCATGGTCTTAGAGATGTCTCATTGACATGAATATCATTTTGCCAACAACTTTACTCTATGACTTCATGCACTTGCAGTTCATATTAGACGTATACGAAAAATACCTAGAAACAAGTAAAATTTTTAAATATAGCAAACAGAATTGAAACTTGTGCTCATTGTATTAGTGTATGTTGAGCATAAAAAAAAATTGGAGGTAAAAAAGTAATTTTTTAAAAGTTCTTTGCCGAGAGCTGAAAAATTGCACTTGGCAAAGAAATCTTTGCGTGTTTTTTTCTTTGCCGAAATGCCTAGGGCCCGTAATGCCGGTATATATATAAGCACCCTCAACGGAAGGAAATAAGCACAGCGACAAAAAAATTTTCTTTGCCGAAATGCCGGTAGTGAAACTTTTGCTGGCCCGTAATGGCACGGTCAAGGAAGTTAGCCTTCGGATACATAACGAGTTCGGATCGAACGTACCACGTAGTCTGAGTCCAAGTCGAACAGACTCTTTCTTCTAGTACACAAATTAAAAATCCCGTACGTAGAGTCCACCGTAATACCTTATTGCTCCCCTCCGCGGATCGCATCGTGCACAACCAGCGATCGCCATGGCGTCCACGCTGCTGCCGGAGCTCGTCGAGGAGATCCTTCTCCGCATCCCGCCGGACGAGCCCGCTCACCTCGTCCACGCCGCTCTCGTCTGCCAGGCCTGGCGCTGCATCCTCTCCGACCGCGGCTTCCTCCGCCGCTACCGCAGGTTCCACGGATCACCGCCGCTGCTTGGTTACATCCACAATCTCTACTACATCAAGGGCCAGACCCTGACAGCCAAATTCATCCCCACGACGACCACCTCCTCCCCCGTCTCTGCGCCGACGACTGATAGCAGCTGGTCGGCTTTGGACAGCCACCACGGCCGCGTGCTGATCCGCACATACACACCCGAAGGCGCAAGGAGGCCGCTCGTCGTGTGGGACCCCTTCACCGGCAGGCAGCGACGCCTGAGCATGCCCCCTTACCGTTGTTCTGCCTCCGGCTTCACAGGGGCTGTGCTGTGCGCAGCCCATGGCTGCGACCACCTCGACTGCCATGGAGGTCCGTTCCTAGTGGTCTTTGCAGGGACCACTGATACCGGCGGTGCTGGTCTGCTGACATGGGCAAGCGTGTACTCATCGGAGACCGGCGTGTGGAGTGCTTCGACCTCCATTTATACTAGTTCCCAAATATTGAGGAAACCCATTCTTCTTATCGGAGAGGCGCTATACTTCACCCTTAAAGATCACAGCATCCTCAAGTATGACTTGAGCAGGCACGGCCTATCCATGACCGGCATGCCGAGAATCCGGAACGCCATTCCCATGAAGACAGAGGATGGAGAGTTAGGACTTGTGAACCTGTGGCACAAGGACCATTGCATCTACGTGCGGTCGCAAAAAGCTGGTACTGATAATGGCATTGCTGGTGGGCAGCTTAAACAAAAAGTTATAAGGCTTGAGACGACACTGCTCTCCAAATGTGACTCGTCATACTTTTCACGGAAAGTGATTGGCATCGCGGAGGGCACAAACACTATTTTCATTGGCACATATTATGGAACATTGACACTTGACCTCAAGTCAAAGCAGGTGAGGAAAGTAGATGAAAAGGAGGCATTTTTCCCCATCTTTCCTTACATGAGCTTCTACACTCCAAGGTTATAGAGGACTGATTGTAGTACTGTTCTACAAACGTTTATTCAGATCTCACTCCGTCCCAAATTGTATGTTATTTTGGTATTACTAGATTCATACCTTTTACCTAGTAGTTTGATTGATCATTGTTTATCACACTTAAACCAAGTATTTTAATAGATTGGTGTCTGTCTATCAATTGAAAATAAGATTTTATTTTTATGCACATTCCTTTCTCCACATTTATTTTTTAGTGTGAAGTAGCTCATGCTCAGTGGGCATGCATGCAAAAACTTTAAACTCTTCACTTGAAGGACCACAGTGCATTTTGCCTTCTTTTTTCTATTTATCAATCATGCATGCAAACCTTTTGTGAATTGAAACTCCACTTTCACAAATAAGTAAGTACAATAGAGTAGTACTACTGCATTAAAGCTCATTGGCTAAACTGATTGGAACGTCACTTACTGGAGCATCAACGTACAATTTATGGTTTAAATTTCATCAGGTCAGATAATCAATCATATGCATTAGTGTTAACTTGTTCTTCAAGCCCAGCTTGAAAGACTAAAGCTTGACTGGCTGGCATTCCCTTTCATGAGCCTAGAAGCATAAATTTGACAATTTAGCAATAAGAAAATTAATGTCAAAGAGTTAAGCTTGACTACTTAAAAAACTTTTGACTCGCCCAGCTGGCTATACTGCATTTAGTCATTGTTAGCGTGTACTTGCAAAGTCTGCCGTCTGCATATGCTCTTGCAAAAGTAAAACTATAGCAGTAATAAAAGGTCATTATAGCCTCACTGCATCACAATTCCTGGAAAGTAGCATAACTGAATGAGTGGAATCTGACGCGCGTAGGGTATGTAGTACGTTCTTTAGGTAAAATTGCTGGTAGAAAGGAACCATTATAGCCTCAACTTCCGACCTTTATAACCACATCACAATTTAAATTATCACACAAGTGGAAAAGCTGGAAATATGTCCAGCTAGCTTCAGTACATGCATGAGCACACACAGGTTCAGTCTGCGAACTAATTCCTCTCTGAATGTGAGAGTGTGAGACTAGAGCTGTCAGTCATGTGATTTGTCTTGCAAAACGCACTTTTTACGTCAGTTAGGATGCATATCTATGAGATATTTATACCTCCTGATCTAAATTGAACCTCGGCGTAAATTCTAATCTGCAACCTCGTACTGCCGAGTCGTGAACCGGTCTCTCGGTGGAAACATGTGGCTACACATATATGTACTCAATTTATGTTACTATATACATATATATCCCTGAACTTGCATTGATCCATCCATCGTGCCTTGCATCTTGCTGTGTTAGTTGTGCATGTTGGGCAGGAAGCAGGCGACCATCCATCCTTCTCAAGTCGGTCGAGACGTCGAGTCCAAAGTCGAGACGGACTCGATCAAGCACAATTGCACAAGGAGTGAGTAGTCCACTTTCCTATCGCTCCCATCCTGTACCCAAATCCCAACCAGTGACAAGGCGTCTATGCTGTCACCGGAGATCGTCGAGGAGATCCTCCTCCGCGTTCCGCCCGACGATCCCGCGCACCTCGTCCACGCCGCTCTCATTCGCAAGGCTTGGTGCTGCATCATCTCCGACAACACCTTCCTCCGCCGCTTCCGCAGGTTCCACGGATCACCACCGCTGCTTGGCTACCTCCACAACCTCTACCGTACCACAACGACATGGAGGGAGTGAACGCGTCGATCTCCCGGTTGGTCCCTATCTTTACCCCCTCCCCCGTTTCCATGCCGGCACATGAGTGCTCGTGGGCCTTTGACACTGCCGCCGTGGCCGCATGCAGATACTCGTAAACAAGGGCACAACGAAGCAGCTTCTTGTCTGGGATCTCCCTTACTCAATACTCCACCCACGCGGGGGTTAGCATTACAGAAGCGATCTCAGGAGCCCTAGACTTGAGGACATGTAGTTCCACATTCTTTGACAATGTTAATTTCAGGAGTATGCTAATTTCCTTTTTATTAGTTCATCTTGCTAGTCTTTGGGGTCATCTTGCTTATCCAGCAAATAATGACTTGTTCTGCCTTTCACTTCCAGTAACCAGTTCTATCTCTACTCTCTAGGAACATTTTGCTTCTATGTCGATGTCGTGTTGCATAGAAACTCTGTAGAAGATCCTGCTAGCAAGTTTCTCTCATGATTTATAGTATGATGTCAGTTATTAATTTTTGCATCTGAGTGTTTTTCCTTTGGTTTTTCTCTCATTACCCTGACAGCTCGTATGTTGTTTTTCTGGCAACATGTATGTATGAAGTCAAGGACACTCACCTCAAAGCTGACAGATTGTGGAACCACTCCCTTCGCAGATCTTGGCATTTGGTTCCAGTCGGCTTGTCAGTTCTTTGCTTGTCTGCTTGCGTTTTCTTTTCTTGAAGTTCTTTCAAGAGATACCTTATATATTGTTGTTCTTTTGTCGGTCTTTGATCCCGTAGTTTATTTGTCATGACCTACCATTTGAATGTATGTACACTCTTAACAAAGCTAGTGGACACAAGTGTTTGATTGCTGGTTCTTGCGCTGTAATGGAATGTATATGTAGTCACCTCTGTCAGGCTTAGGTTATTTGCTTGTGATTTCGACATACTCAAAAGTATTGACATACTTCTGTCTGTTGTGATTCAGACTTTGCAGAGGATTGACATGTCTCAGTTCTAATTTCAAGAGCAAGAATCAACAATGTTCTTTCATACTTGTTGGTTACCCATGAGGATTATGTTATTTTTGTTAGCAGTAGAAGTTGGAAAAATCAGCATTCATAGTGATTAATTGGTTAATTTAAAAAAAATAGTGATTAATTGATGCAGTACTACTCACTGAAAGGCAGACTTTATGTTCACCTGCTCTTTTTTTCCAATCCTATGATATACTATGTAATTTCGTGATGATCTTAATATTGGATATGACATCACGATTAAGTTGAATCTCACTTTTTTTATTTTTCACGATTTTTTAATGTTGGTTTGATGTAATTACATTAGCAAGGTGGAATCCCAGTGTACCTCAATCTCAGCCAAATGATAATTAGCATCTCAGGGTTTTAACCCACCGCGTGGTCGCATGGACGTGGATTGGGTGAGTGGAGCGGATCCACCCGATCCCTCCCTGAGATTGCCTGTCCCTTGGATTCAACACACGGACTGCCAAACGAAGCCTTACTCAATACTCCACCCACGCGGGGGTTGTGTTGTGCGTCACGGACGGCTGCAACCACCTTGACTGCCATGATGGTCCGTTCCAGGTGGTCTGTGTGGGAACCAAACGATGGCTTTGGTATCCTAATAACATGCACTGCGGGAAACTCCCTCTTTGCCGTGCGTCCGATACTTTGCAGTGCGCATTTTTTCGGGCGCACGGCAAAGCGGTGCGTCTTTTCTATAGCGCACGGCGAAAAAAAACGTTCGGCAAAAAATAGTTTGACATGCGTTTTTCCCTCAACGCACGGCAAAGAAATAGTTTGCCGTGCGTTTTTTCCTTGACGCATGGCAAACATTTTTTTCCCCGCCGGACGTTACCCTCGTTTACAACCGTTAGCCTATGCGTTGCCTTTGCCGTGCGCTAGCACAAGGCGCACGGCAAAGACAATCCCTTTGCCGTGCTCCGTAGGAAAATGCACGGCAAACTATTTCTTTGTCATGCGTTTCCCTCCGGCGCACGGTAAACATATACGTTTGCCGTGCATTTTCCTACGGCGCACGGCAAAACTTTTTTTTAAAAAAATGATTTTTGTACTTTATTTTATTTCTCCACTACAAAAACATTATTTTGTACTCTATATTTAAATTTTATACATGTCTGGATTAATTTACTATTTTTAATAATTATGTGTCACTTAAAGAATTTTTGTCGTATACGTCAAATTTGAACTGCAACTGCATAAAGTAATGTAGTAAAGTTTGTGAAAAATCATATTCATGTAATTGAATCATTTTTAAGACCTTGTCCATGAAATTGGATGAAATTTTGAATATTTTGTTGGCGAATCATGAAAATCCACGTGCGGTTGTAATGTTTTTTAATTGTATAAAATGCAAATAAAGTTTGAAAATCATGAGATTCGTCGAGGGCTCATGATATCCTATGTGGAGCTTGTGATAAATCATATATAATGTTTTGAGCAAGTTGTCATGGATGGTGTTTAGAAACCGAAGTATCTCGCTAGAAGTTTCGGAGTGTCGAGAGCCACTTGATTCAGTTTGTAGGCATAGTAAAATTCAAATTTGAATTTGAATTCAATGTTTTTTATTTAGGTAATATACAACACATATTATCTCATTTTAATTTATGGTAAATTTTCGGATCCATTTGATAATTTTAATACACTAACTCCAATTATGAGGTTGAAATAAAGATAAATGAAAAAGGACTTTGTCGTGCGCCGTGTACACCTGGCGCACGCGGAGCCATAGCGTACGGCAAAGCCGAATTTGGCCAGATGGCCCACCAGACCGGCCCAGCCCACCATCCCAAACCGCTACGCGTATATAAACTCCTGGGCTCCCCCGCACCCCACAAACCCTAGCCCCGGCCTCCCACCCCGCGCAGCCCGCCCCCTCTCCCTCATCCCGTCGCATCCTCTCCCTCCAACCACGTCGGCGGCTCCCTCCCTCCTCTCACTCCCCGGTGCCGGCGGCTCTCTCCCCCAGCCCTCCCTCCACACATCGCACCGGCGACAGATCCAGCGAGGCGGCGCCCCGGCCTCCTCCTCAACGAGATCTAGTAGGTGGCGCCTCGGCCACCCCCTCCCTCTCTCCCCGTCGACGGCCACCACTCCCTTGCCTCCCTCCCTCCCGGTCGGCGCTCTGGCGTCCGGGATCCGGCGGTGCGGGCGCGGGATCTGGCGAGGCATGCGCGGTGCCCTTCTCCACGGCGTGGGGATGCGCGGCGGCGGCCCCCTCCCCAGGCGCGATGGCTTCAGATCCGGCGGGGGCTCCATCCCCTCCTCCCAACGACGCGGCGGCCGCCTCCTCCCCAGACACGGCGGCGTCCACGGCGCGGTGGAGGCCGGCCTGACACGGTGGAGGCCCGGCGGCGTCCCCGGTGCGGTGGAGGCCGGCGGGAGTTGGGGCGACATCCCCAGCGCAGTGGGGCCCGCCGGCGGCGGGCCCCGGCCTGTGTTAGGGTGTTTTTTATTTTTTTTAGTTTTGTTTGCCGTGCGTCCACCGTCCAGGCGCACGGCAAAGTGCTCACAAATCCGTCGGCCGCCGTCTCAGACGGGCGCGCCATCAGGCTCCTTTTTTACGCCGTGCGGCGTCCCTGACGCACGGTAAAGGTCCATTGCCGTGTGTGCGATGAAAAGCGCATGACAAAGGTCCATTGCTGTGCAAATACCTGTTGTGCGGCCTTTGTCGTGCGTTTCCAAGAAAAACACACGGCAAAGGCTTTGCTGTGCATTTTGTGATCTTTTCCTTGCGTCAAGGATCGGGTGCATCTGGCTTATGAATATTGGGGACAGTCAGACCCCACTCGCGAGATCAACCGCAAGGTCCCCCAAGAGGAGATGATGGCCAGGGTGTCACAAATTTATGCCAGGCGTGCACGAATCAAGTAGTGCCCAAAGGCATATTCCTTGACCCGACCAGCCGATCCTGTAAGTCCTGGGACTAGTAGGTCGTTCATTCTGTTCCTTTGTTTATGTCGATCTTACTTTTTGGTACGTATCTGTTGCAGGCTCGGGCGATGTAGTTTTGGTGCCCAGCACCCCTACCTAGAGGCGAGGAGCCTCGTCGGAAACTGAGGTCGGACAAGTACCAACCTCCAGCAGCTGGGCTATTGGAGAATTATGAATCAGACTCATCAGTGGAAGCTGATGAAGATACCGACCCGGAGGTCGATGTCGATGTGGCGAACCGCCAAGAGGTGAGCAGCGCCACAAAGCCCAAGCGTAAGACAAGGGCAGCAATGGCGAAGCAGTCAACCACGAAGGCGGCTGCCAAGGTTGAGGTGGCAAAGACCGCCAAACTTGAAGCTGAGAAGAAGAAGAGGAAGAGGAGGGCGAGCCCTCCACCGGCGGTCGAGACGCCGATAATTCCTACACCTTCGGCCAGGGAGGTCGAAGATGATGAAGATGAAGCCACCAATGAGCCACCGGTCATTGAAGATCGGACGACGAGGAGGTCGTTGAGTCCCGTGGCCAAGAGGCAGCGGGAGTTAGAGCAGAAGACGACGGTGGACGACCTCCGTCAAATGAAAGAGGCGCAGCGAGCTGCTGCTGGTGCGCAAGCAAGGATGCCTGTGAAGATAAAAGTGCGGCCTTTTAGGCCGAAGCCACGTGTCGTGGCTGCTATGAGGTAGGGACGTTGTGCTGAAGTTCATTAATTTGCTAGCCGTTATTGGTTCTTGCATTGTGTTGACGAAGACTTCTGTAGGCCGGACGTCCAGCCCCAGAGCGCCTTGGGTGCTCAAGGGTCACCTTCACGAACAAGGTCGTCCGACCATGAGGCCGGAGCTCGGACTTTGGTCGACGACGTGGGGACAGCGACTCCTCCGCCTGCTACTGAGGCCGGAACACAGGGTTCCGTAGGCAACGTCGGTGCTTCGACCTCTCCACTTATCATCGACGTGGACCCCATCAATGCGGTGCCCAGCACGTCGATTCAGGACCCAACTGCGGATCTGATTCAGATCGAGCAGCCGCAGGAGAATCCAAAAACAACCAATGTGCAGGTACCGGGTTCAACGTCAACAGGGTCGATGTTGAGGCGCGAAGAGATTGACTGGACTGGTACTCCTTGGCAGGAGGATATCTTCGATGACAACGAGGATATGAAGGCGGTCCGTAATGCGATCTTGACTCTTAACCAGGTGTTTACGATAAGCCCTTCTCTTGTGCTATCTTTGACAACTTGCTTTGGGACTGTACTTGACGACCTGGTTTCTTGTTTCTGTGAAGCAGTCGCTGGCTGACCGTGCCAAGGGCAGGGCCGACCTTCTAAAGAATGCCGTGGCCACGCAGCTGTGGGTGGTAAAGCTTGAGCAGGAGCTCAAGCAAGTCCATGAAGCGGCAGCGGCAGACAAGAAGAAGCTCGAGGACGAGCTGGTCGAGGAAAAGCGGAGGACCCGAGAGGCCAACGCACAGTTTAATGCAGCAAACACTGGTAAGATCGATTTTCTTACGGGTTTTTCATCATCATTGTCTTGTACTACTGAGGACCTGACCTCAGAGCATTGTTGGCATGTTGCAGAGTTTCACAGGCGCGAGGACGACCTAAAAAACGAGCTGAAGAACACCAGGGAGAGAGTTTGAAGCTTGGAGGTGGACCTCCGGGAGGCCGAGGCTGGCGGCCAGGAGCTGAAGCGGGTGATGAAGGAGACCATCGACAGTGAGTACACTGTATCTCAAAAGTTGGCTTATGAGAAACAGGCTCGGAGGGATCTTGAGGTCAGTCTTGAGGTAGCTTTGGAGTCGTTGCAGAATGACCAAGTGATCATTGCAGGGCAAGAGGTGGAGCTAAACGACCTGAAGAATGCTGCCCATTTTACGATGGACATAATAGCATCACAGGTCGAGGGGGAGGAGTCCAAGCCTGCTATTGACCGTCTTATAGCCGCACCCGAGAAGCTGCTCGACCTCTTGAAGGCGATGAGCTTGGCAGCAGCCACGGAGGCGTTGGTCCGGGTGAAGTCCCACTACCCCGACGTTGACATGGTCAAGGTCGGAGAGAGCTCTGACACGACGAAGGATTTGAAGACCTTGGAGCTGGAAGTGCATGACGCCGCTACAGCGGTAATGGATGCCCTTGATTATGAAGGCGACGACGGAGAAGAGTAGTCGTAGTCTTGGAGTTGTACCCCCTCCTTCTCTTGTGGCCTGCATGACGTACTTAATTTGTGTTTGAGCGAACTTGGTAGTCTTGAAGTGACATGTCTTGTAGCATACACCGCTAACCATTACTCACAGAGAGGCTGGCTTACCGACCACCACAGCTCAGCGGGGAGGCTTACGTGTGATCGATGCGCGAGAGGGAGTCTAGGACTCAGGTTTTGCAACCTTTACGACCAAGCGAGCTCGCAATAACACAAAGTAGGTAGTCACGAGGGATGATGTCCTCAGGTCGAGCGACCCATAAGTTGGCATGAGCCAAGCCCCCGAGCATGTCGAGGGGGAGGAACAGAAATCTTAACCCCCAGGTCTTACGACCTTTGTATTGGCTTTAGCCAAGCCCCCGAGCATGTCGAGGGGGAGGGTTTATGACATGAGAGAGGACAAGGTAGGACTCGAGACACAGCAGATGACTGCTTTAACTAATATTTATTGAAACTGAAAAAGTACAAGGACGAGGAATACGTAGCTATAATAAAAACTATTCTACGGGTAGAATCGTCGTAGGTGCTCCACATTCCAAGGGTTGGGTACGCCTTGCCCATCGCCCCATTGGAGGCGATATGTGGATGGGCTAATGACTTCGGTGATGATGAAGGGTCCTTCCCAAGGGGCAGAAAGCTTGTGCATGCCGTCGGTCTTCTGGATACGCCTTAGAACTAGGTCGCCAACGTTGTAGGAGGTCTCCTTGACGTTGCGATCATGGTACCGATGAAGTTGCTGGTCGTGACGAGCTTGCCTCATAACGGCTGCCATTCTCTGCTCTTCGAGGCTGTCGAGGTCGACACGACGAGTCTGCTCGGCTTCTCCCTCCTCGTAGAACTGTATGCGTGGAGCTCCGAAGGTAACTTCGGTGGGTAGGATAGCCTCGGAGCCGTAGACCATAAAGAAGGGCGAGAAGCCTGTAGCAGAACTGACTTGGGTCCGTAGACCCCAGATTACATGTGGTAGCTCAGCTAACCAGCGGGTAGCGTAGTTTGAAGCGTCATCAAAGATGCGATCTTTGAGAGCCTGGAGAACCATGCCATTGGCACGTTCGACCTGGCCGTTGCACCTGGGGTGGGTGACCGAGGAGTAGTAGACGTCGATCGTGTTATCTTGGCAGAAATCCCAAAAGGCCGACCCTGTGAAGGCTGACCTTAGGTCGGTGATGATCCTATTGGGCACACCGAAGCGATGTGTTATGTCTTGCATGAATTTGGCCGCTTCTTCCGACATGACTTTTGCGACGGGTCGGACTTCAATCCACTTGGTGAATTTGTCGACGGCCACAAGGATGTACCTGTAGCCGTTTGAGGCGGTTCAGAACGGACCCACAGAGTCGAGGCCCCACATGGTGAAAGGCCAGGATGGGGGAATTGTGCGCAGGGCCTCTGCTGGTAGGTGCTGCTGTTTGGCAAAGAATTGGCAACCTTTGCACCTCTTTACGAGGTCTTTAGCGTCAGACATGGCCGTGGGCCAATATTAGCCGGATTGGTATGCCTTGCCGACCAGATTGGCAGATGCCGCGTGGCAGCCACACTCTCCACCGTGAATCTCAGCTAAGAGCTGGACACCTTTTGATCGTAAGATACACTTCATCAGGACACCAGTAGAGGCAGCTTTCCTGTATAGGTCGGTACCAATCACAACGTAGTTGGCACTTCGTCGTGTGATACGCTCGTGTTCGGCCTTGTCTTCCGGGACTCGTTGCTCGAGTAGGAAGGCCAGGAAAGGCTCGCGCCAATCGTCCTCTTTATCTGTCATTAGCACGTCGCGGGGAGGTGCTGTGGTTAGGTCGGGCTGTACTGGGTCCAGGTTGTCCGGGTCCAACAGCTTGATTGACGGCTTGCGTAGGTCTTAAACGAACACACCTGCCGGACTAAAGCCCTCTTGGAGCCTAGTTTGGAGAGTACGTCGGCGGCCACGTTATTGTTGCGTGGCACGTGCTGAAACTCAATTCCCTCGAAGTGGCCTTCGAGCTTGCGGATCTCAACACAGTAAGCGTCCATTGTGTCTTTGACACAATCCCACTCTTTGTTGACTTGTTCGATGACGATCTTAGAATCGCCATAAGCCAGTAGTCGCTTGATGCCAAGGGACACTGCTATACGGAGCCCATGAATTAGAGCTTCGTACTCTGCTCCATTGTTGGAGGCCTTGTAGTGTATCTGCAGGATGTACTTGAGCTGCTCTCCCTGAGGAGAGATGAGTAATACACCTGCTCTTGCGCCTTCGAGATTGAGGGCACCGTCGAAGTACATTATCCAGTGTTCAGGTCTCTCCTTGGGAGGGGGCATCTGGATCTCTGTCCACTCTGATACAAAATCAGCTAGGATCTGGGACTTGATTGCTTGTCTAGGGCAGAACTCGATGTCAAACTCTCCAAGCTCGACCGACCACTTGACGATGCGGCCGTTAGCGTCGCGGTTGCGGATGATCTCTCCCCGCAGAAACGATGATGGCACCGTGATCTTGTGAGCTTGGAAGTAGTGGCGCAGCTTAATCAACGTGATTAGGAGTGCATAGAGCAACTTCGGAGGTTGTGAATACCGTGTTTTAGCGTCGGCCAGAACCTCGCTCACGTAATACATAGGTCGTTGAACAGGGTAGGCCTGCCCTTCTTCTTCTCGTTCTGCGACAAGAATTGTGCTGACCACATTAGTGGTGGCGGAGATGTAGAGGATGAGCGTTTCACCTAGTATCGGTGGTGTCATGATTGGATGTGTGGTCAAGGACTCTTTGAGAGCCTCGAACGCCTTCTGTGCTTCTTCATCCCATACGAACTTATCTGCCTTCTTCAATAGCTTGAAGAAGGGCAGACATTTCTCGCCGAGCTTGCTGATGAAACGACCTAGAGCCGCCATCATACCTGTGAGCTTCATGACATCTTTCTTGCAAGATGGCTTGGCCATGTTGCGTATTGCGTCGACCTTGACGGGGTTAGCTTCAATGCCGAGGTGTCTAACCATGAAGCCCAAGAGCAATCCGGAGGGTACACTGAAGACGCACTTGGTCGGGTTGAGCTTCCACTCGAACTCTCGCAGGTTGGTGAAGGTTTCGGCAAGGTCAGCGATGAGCTAATCTTCCTCGGTGGTCTTGACAACCACATCGTCGACGTAGGCTTCCACGTTCTTCCCGATCTGCGACTTCAGGCACTTCTGTATCGCCTTCTGATATGTTGCTCCAGCATTTTTGAGGCCAAAGGTCATGACCTTGTAGCAGTAGATGCCATTGGGCGTTATGAACGCCGTTTTGTCTTCGTCTTCAAGATTCAAGGCTATCTGGTGATAACCTGAGTAGCAGTCGAGGAAGCACAGTAGAACACTACCAGCCGTGGAGTCCACGACCTGGTCGATGCGAGGAAGGGGGAATGGATCTTTTGGACAGTGTTTGTTGAGGTCGGTGTAATCGATACACATCCTTAATTCTCCAGTCTTTTTGGGTACAAGGACCGGGTTTGCGAGCCAAACTAGGTGTTTACATTCTCGGATAAATCCTGCAGCTAAGAGCTTGCAGACTTCTACTTCTATAGCTTGTTTTCTATCTTTTGCAAATCGCCGGAGCTTTTGCTTGATAGGTCGGGCGGTCTTGCTTACTTCAAGGGCGTGCTCAGCCAGCTCCCTGGGGACACCGGGCATGTCGGACGGACTCCATGCGAAGATGTCGGCATTGTCCCTGAGGAAACTGGTGAGCGCGAGTTCCTATTTGGGGTCGAGGTTGGCCCCGATAGTGATTTCATTAGACGCGTCGGGCAGGCTGAAGCAAACTTTCTTCACAGCAGGACTTGGATCCAAGGCTGTGGCAGTACGCTTCTGCTCTGGCACCTCCAGAGTGGTTTGGTCGATCTTGGCGGCCTGAGCGACCATGACTGTGGCTGCGGCTTTGCAAGCAGAGTCTTTGGCGAGTTCGACGGTGGAGCTCTCGCAGTTGTAGGAGACCATGATATCGCCAAGGACGGAAAGGATTCCATTTGGTGCTGGCATCTTCATGATGAGGTAGGTGTGATGGGGTATGACCATGAATTTGGCCAACATGGGTCGACCAAGGATGGCATGGTAGGAGGAGCAGAAGTCCGCGACCTCGAACGTCAAGTATTCTGTGCGGAAGTTCTCCTTTGTGCCGAAGGTGACCGCAGGCATACACGACCTATGGGGTACGCAGCCTTGCCGGGCACAACCCCGTAGAAGGGTTCGTCGCAGGCGGTCATCTTGTTGAAGTCGAAGTCCATCTTTCTCAGCGTCTCTGTGAAGATGATGTTCAGGCTGCTGCCCCCATCGATGAGGGTCTTAGGCAGGAACGCGCTGTCCACTATGGGGTTGACGACCAGCGGGTAGGTCCCGGGGTCAGGTATGTGCACCCAATGGTCTTTCCTGGAGAAAGTGATTGGGTACTCCGACCAACGCAGAGGTTGTTGAGTTTCAGTGTTGACTTGGCCGATCTCCCTTGCGTTCGATCGTATCTGTCTGTTGCTCTTGGCTGCCTGACGACCACCAACGATGAAGTTGATCTCCCGGTTGGCGGTCTGGAACGCGCCATTGGGGTTGCCCCCTTTTGGCGGTGGTGGTGGAGAACGCTCCTTGCGGTTGTGGCGACGACGATCATCCCGTCGGTCGTCCCGGCGTTCGTCACGCCGGTCGTCACGACGATCATCCCGCCGGTCGTTGCGGTTGTCTTCATGGCGATCATCGCGGCGGTAGTCGTTGCGTTGATCATCGCGACGGTCATCGCGGCGATAATCACGGCGGTCCCTGTCGTCGTTGCGACGGTAGGGTCGTCGATCACGGTAATCACATCGATCAGGTCGACGGTTACGGTTGTCGTAGCGGCGGCTGCTGTTCTGGTCGTCGTTGCTGCCGCTCTTGGTCTTCTTGGGCTCCGGGGGTACCCCTAGAGCACGCTTTAGCTATTCACACTCCCTCATGGTGTGCTTGGTGTCGTGGTGGAACTGGCACTGGTCATCCATGACCATGTTGAAGTCACCTTCAAGAAAGGTGGAGGGTCTGGGTGGTTCAGTCGCATAGACTTCGCCAGATCGCTTGCGCGACCTGCTCCCACCGTCGTCGTGGTCTTCCCCGTTGAAGTCATGCATCACCGCATCTTGAGTATCGACAAGCTTGTTGACGTAGGCCATGAGGCCGTTGATGGTGTGGGCGTCAGCTTCATGGATCTTCTCAAAGAGCTTGATGTTGGTGACTCCCTTCTTGTAATAGGCGATGACGTCTTCATCTTTGACACCTGCGAGGGTGTTGCGATTCTCGAAGTAGCGGTTAGTGTACTCCCAGAGGGTTTCGTCACGCCTCATCCGCACTCTTGCGAGGTGATGTGTGTTGCCAGGGTGATTATTTGTTGCCTGGTAGTTGGTCGTGAAGAGCCGTGACAAGGTCGCCCATGAGGTGATGCACTCTGCAGGAAGATTGTCGAGCCATAGGAGTGGCGCTTTGCCCATCACAAGGGGGAAGTACCCTGCCATGTGGTCTTCGTTACCTCCAGAGGCGCGTGCCGCGATGCTGTACATCTTGAGCCAAATACTTGGGTCAGAGTGACCGTCGTATTTTTCAATGGTTGGCTTGAAGTCTTTGGGGTATCTGATCCTCCTGAGATGTCGTGAGAACGCCGGGAAGTTATTGACCGCTCCAGGACTGGCTGATGGGGCATAGGCCGCCGGGATGATGTAAAGGTCATCTGGAGGACCATTATCTTGGTCGTACTGGGCACGTCGTAGAAGCTCTTGGTCGTGCATCTGCCGAAGTTCTCTTGCTTGAACAGGATTATTGGCGTTGAGGGGATCAGGGACCCCATTGTCGCGGTCGTAGTTAGCACGACGTGCTATTTCCACTTCGTCTCGTACACGTCGGTGTTGACTTCCTTCGGCATGGTTGGCTTGTACTGGTGGAGGTTGAGCTCCAGCATTCTGTCTTGCATTGGCGGCGGTGTTTTGTTGGGCGCCAGCAGCATTAGCTACATTGTTGGCGACGTTGCCTGTGGCGTTAGCGGCAGCGTTGGCTGGAGGGTTGGCTGCGGCAATAGCGGCAGCGTTGGCAGCAGGGTTGACCGGCTGCACCACTTCGTTTTCACCTCTTCCCTCTTCAGCCACGGGCTGAAGGGGGGTGTTGCTGCGACGTCGCTAGCGAGGGTATTCCGACCTACTCCTGGAGTAGGAGCTTGCAGCCGATCTGCTGTATCCTGGGCCCCTTTCTTCGACTTGGGCGGTGGCGACGCGGATGTGAGCTTGAAGACGCCGTATTGCAGGAGTATCCTCGAGCTGACCTAGCGCGGCAAGGGCTGCTCCCAGGTTTGCTTGAGGAGAATTGTAGACTTCGTGGCCGTCTTGCTCAAAGTCCCTCAGGAGGTCTCTGGCACGCAGGTGGTTTCGGCGAGGTTCGTTACGTTGTTGCTGCTGAGGAGCTGCTGGAGCTGCGGGGGCCTGCGCCCCAACGTTGCCGGCTGGTTGGTTGCCGGCACCTTGTCCGACATTGGCCACGGGCTGACCTGCGCCCGCCGTAGCTGCGTCTAACTCCTGCTGACGACGTGCAGCTCTTGCGGCGTTGGCGTTCTCGCGCTCTATGCGTTGCTCTTCTGTCTCCCTGGGTTGAGGAGGTACGTCTGCAGAGACCACCAAGACCTCGCGGTCTGGGACCTCAAACACTTCTCCCGGATAGTTCGGGGAGATGGTCGTACGAGCGATCTGAAATGTGAGGCGGTCCGGAGACGGCTCGCGGTTGATCTGGTGGCGGTGAGCCGCGGTAAGAGGTCGGCGAAGCTTCTTGAGCACTCGGCACTGGCGAGCCGTGTGTTTGGAGTTTTCGTGGACGGGGCAAGGGTCATCGAGGTGGCCCCTGCGGTTTCCACGATCTGGTGTCTTAGGTCCAGATTTGATCTGGATCTTGCGCATCATGTAGCGAGACGCTACGTGAGTTGCGTTCCGTAGACCAAGAGGCATGCTGGATGAGGATGGAGGGGTCCTGCGAGGGCGTTTGACGCGCTCACAGACCTTGATCGTGTCAGAGAGCGTGCCTTCGACACGATCGAGTCCCGCGATCAGATCGCGCGGAGTGGGTGGGTGGGTTTCCGCCAGCAAATCTGTCCCGACCTGCTAGTTGTAGGTGACCGCATTGCCCTCGATGACTGTAACACCCTGAAATCTTCCGATTTCAGGATGTTATTAGGAAAAATAATAACAACGATTTCTCATGATTTCTAAAATTTTCCTAACATTTTTTTTACAGGAAATTTAGTACAGGAAAATAATTGATTGGTTTTAAAAATTAAATAAAATGGTTCTCTGAGTGTTGCATTTATTTCGATTGCATTTGTTTTGTTTGAGATAGAGTTTTCAAAATCATAAAAAGATCAAACCCAAATCTCTCCTCATCTCTCCCTATCTTTTTATGGTACATCCAACTCATTCTCTCTTTGTCTATGTTTCCAACCCATCCGGCTATGTTCCTTTTCTCGGCTCAAACCTTTGCTCGGCCCAGGAGCAATCACAAGCTGTTGGCCCGTTATCCATCGGCTGGCCCAACTCACCCTCTCCCTCTTTCGTACTGCTGACGGGTGGACCCCACCTGTCATCCCTCCCCTTCTGATCTGACCCGAGCAAGACTCGAGTCCGAGCACTTGCTCGGCTCCCGTGCATGTGCCCTGCCCACGCCGCTTGGCCTCCCCGGTCTTGCGCCCGCTCGCCTTCCCGTGATGTTCGTCATCCGTCTAACCTGCCAGCTCACCATTCCCCACTATCTCGCTTCCAGCCGGGCTCCGTCCGTCAAGCCCGACTCCCTCGTCTCACACACATGACCAACTTGGACCGAGCTGTGTGACGCCGCATTTGCCCGGCTCCCTCGCGCATATGCTCGCTCGTGTCCGAGCCTGTCAGCTCCGTGCACCCAGTCGCGTCGCTTCCTCTTCATCGACATGCAAACGCCGTACGTCAGACCCAGTTTCCTCCTCCAGCACGCGCATGTGCGCCATGCCTCGCCGCGCCGACCGCGCGCCTCTTGGCTTCCATGCCCGCACCGCTTTTCTTCCTCGCGTCGCGCATCCCGGGTGCATGACTGTCCTGTCTACTTGCTCTCTGCTGGTAACCGTTGCCTTCTTCACTCCTCCTTCAGAAACGGACGCCGACACTATGGCCATTAATGGCCGGCCGTCCGCACGACCCGCGCCTAGACGCTGTTCAGCCGCTCGCGGCTGCGCGGTGCGCGCATGTCCGCCTCCCTGGACGCACCTCCTCACCGTCCTGCGCGGCAGCACCCCCGCCCGCACGCACCCGTACGTTGTGCCCAAGCTGATCCGACATCGTCTCGAGTCAGTGCGCCGCCACCGGCCATCCTCGACCTACACGCTAGGTCTCTGCCTGTGGCCGCCCAGCTCCTGTGTGCCGTGCTTCGCACTCAAGCCGCGCGCACTCGTGCACCTGCATAGTGCGGCGCCGGCATGGCCCTCGTGTTCACGTGTCTCTGGCCGCCTACCTTGTACCACACGTCTCGCTCGGCTCTCGTGCGCTAGCCGTGTCTCTCTGGCCGTCGTGCCCGCTCTCCTCCTATGCTGCTCAGTGTCTGTGCACCCTGTCACTCGAACGACCACCGCCGCCACGCCTGCGCTGCCACCGCACTGCGTCCGCATATATATGCTAGGCTCCCCGTGCCCGCTCGGATCCTCCTCGCGTGCCACGACAGCCTGGGCCCATGCGTCAGGCCATTCCCAACCTCCGGCTGCACCTGACTGTGCCCGAGCCGATCCTCGTGCCATCGCCATCTTGGCATGCACGCCCAGCCACCGCCGCTCGCGCGTCGACCGCCGCCGCCGTGTGTCCCACCTCCCGGCCTTGCGCCCCGTGCCAAACGCCTGTTCGCATCTCTGCCTTTGCCGGCTTCGCAGCCGAGCTACGTGCCTGCGCAGCACGCCACCCGCCTGGCTCTCTCGCATGCAGCGTCTCTCTCGTCCTCCAACAGTAAACACTCCACCTCCATGAGCTAGTTAATAGCCGAGCCTGATCATCACCTCCCACGCATGCATGCACCAGCACTAGTAACCGTCTCTTCCCTTCATTTCACAAGTAACGGCCGTTGCCACTAAGGCCATAAATGGCCGGCCATCACCAGCTTACGTTTCCTCCTCTCCTTCCTGTACCACCTCCGCTCCTCCTCCTGGCTTGTAAAAGGCAAAGCTCGAGGCCCCAAGCCCTGTGTGCCCCTTCTGCTCCCTCGCCCTGCGCCCTCCTTGCTCTGCAACGCTGCCGCTGCCCAATCCAAAACAGAGCGCCAGCCACCGGTTGTTCGTCTTCGTCAGCCACCAGAGAAGCTCCACCATGTGAAGGCCAAACTGATGCCGCCAAGAGGACCGCACCGCCGAGCCGCTGGTCCGCCACCTGCCGTCGTCCGTATCTCGCCATTAGAGTGCCGCTCGTGTGCGAGAATCAAGCCGACTGCCGTCCAGCGTCTCCACCAATAACCATCCGCCTCTGTCTCCTTCCTAGCAGAGCCTAAGACCGAACTGTCCGTCGCCTGCAAAGTTCCGGCCACTTCCGTTCATCTCTGTAGGCGGTGGAACATGTGACATCTTCAGGAGTTGGACAGGGCAAGCAAGCACCACAGGTTACATGTCGTCGCCGTTTCCTCGCTGGAACACCGGCACCTGAGCGAACACAGCCGAATGCCGCTGCGCCAATCTGCTCACTGGAGCGTTCTCCACCAACGAGGTACACACCAGCACTGAGATCTTCATTCTCTCCTATTTCCGCTTGTGTATCTCTCATCCATTTCTGAGCATCGTAGCCTGTTCTAGCACATCTTCAGTGTGCTTCTGTGCTTCGGCCATGAAGGAACCACATGGCCTGTTCGATCTCCTGGAGCTGAGGCCCTGCAGTTTTGTGATGAAGTTTTCATTCTTTCCATCCGTGCAGCATTAGTGTCTCCCAATTCATCACGTCTGTTGAGGACTGCACATTGTCGTTTGTCCGAGGACCTGAAGCTGCAGCCATGTTTGGAGTCTCAACGTTTCTGTAGCAAGCTAGTGCTGGCGCCCCTTCCTCATCAGCTTTCAGTTCCATGCCGTTCACCTCGGTCACCGCGTCAGAGGTGAGAATAAGCCCATGCTGGTTTACTCCTGTAATCTGTTTTGCGTTCTCACTAGCATGTTGATGTCTGATTCTCAAGCCCCCACATGCAGTAACTGGTGTATGCAAACTTCAGTAGTTTATAATTCTGGTTGACCTTGAAATGCTTATATCCCTTGTCATGCACCCGTGATCATGAATTAAATCTTACCAATGTTTGCATCCTGTTTAACAACAGTCAAAAGCTAGCTGCATGCACTAGCAATAGAATGCAGGTCGATCTAGCAGTTGCATGCAAACTAGTGTTTCACATATCTAATCATTCCTTGCTTGATGTGAGCATGACATCATGCTTATGTCATATGTTCTTTTCCTTCGATCGCCAACATGTATAAATGTCTCTATCTACTCTTTGCTTTTATGTTCTTCCATAATCTTCCAATCTGCGGTTAATTATGATTAAACCCCTAATCCCTGTTTAATCCATAGGTCCCGCGTTTTAGCTTCGTTTCGATCGTTTCAAGTTGCGTTAGTCTCATAACAACTCAAAGTACGTGTTAGAAGCAATGTTGAACATGTTCTTTGTTTTATAATTTATTTAAATATTTAAATATGACTAAACCCTTATACACATGTTTTCTAATTAAAATCTAATTAGAGTTCAACACGTGTTTTCATAAGAAAGTTAATATGATTAATACTTATTAAATATTTCTTTCAATTAAAAGCTAATTAGAGATATACCTCGGTTTTTATAATCAAACTTAAATTGATTAAATGATTATGCAATTCTCTTTTTAAATAAAAGCAACATAGGTCTATCTCGAGTTTTCTTAATTAAATGTTAATTTGACTAATAAGAATATAAATGTGTTTTTGAATTATAATTTGTTTAGCTGAACTCGAAATATAAAGATGTACGCTTAGATGCTTTACATGCTTCTTTTAAAATTAAATGTTTAATTTGCATAATTTATACTTGAATATTTATGAATAAAATTGAACTAAGTTCTACATCATCTTTTTATATTTAAATATAACTTGCTTAATTCTAAATAGGTTATTTCTCTGAAATAACCTATGGACATGATTTTATTTAATTAAAATATATCAAGCTCATGGTCTTTGTGTGTAATAATCCAAATCTCTTCATAGTTCCGCTCTAAGCGTTTCTTGCGTTCACGATCCTAGAACCAAACCTTGTCCTCTTTTTAAGCCTTTCATGCTTGGTGTATTGTTCTTAGTTGTGATCGTTTGCTTTTGCATGTTGTGCCTCATGTTTGCTTCGAGTAGAAGATCGAGCTACTGAAGAGCAAGAGTAGCTTTTCGTTGGAGAAAGGCAAGTGGATTCTCCCTCTGCATATTCTACTTTGTCCTATATCACTTGCATAATAACTAAATTTACATTTAAATGTTGTTATGCATAAATTTGATGGGAAATTACCTCTTTAAGGACATGATTAGAATTTTATCCCTATACCTTGAATAACCCTTTTAAATAAATGTTTTGGGTAGAAATGCTTAGTTGCTATACCTTGGGATGGTTCAAATGGAATTTTACAAAGTAATGAATGATGATCATGATAACTTTGGTGAAAGATGATGCTTTTGGTTAATAACAAGATCGTATGTTTTAATTAGAACATGGAGAACCACCCAGGAAAACAGTGCAACCACAGTCCATGTGGCTCTGGCTTAGCCAATTAATTAGGTGTGTGAATGTACTGATGACCTTATCCGAAAGGAGGAGAGGGGGGTCGGGGTTGCAGGGGTATAACCCGGTTCTTTTGGGTAGCAGTCTTTGCTAAGGTGCTGACCACTAGGCAGGGTTATGGTCCGCCCTGATCTGTAACTATGCAGGTTGTTGGTCTTTTGCATGCCTTTGTAAAGGCTTCGTAGTGGACCCCTAGCCACTCACCTCGGAAGTGTTTAAGGATTTGGCCAACCCGGGCAACATGGGGAACACGAACTGTGGGTAAAGTGTACGACCTCTGCAGAGTGAAAACTGATCGATCAGCCGTGCTCACGGTCAAGAGCGGCCCGGACCCTCACATGATAAGTGAACTTGAAGATGGAATTAAATCATGGTTTTTATATGGTTTTCAGATAATGTTTTCTAAATGCTAATTTTGGGTTGGTATAAACATATACCTAGTAAATAGACGCTTGCTAATAAAATTTGACCAAAATTAAAATGCTAACCGCTGCAAAACCTTAGCATGTCCTTGATAGTGTTGCATCTTCCCCCACTTGCTGAGCTCCAACCATAAGTGTGCTCACCCTTGCTAAACCGCTGTTCAGAGAAGAAGAAGAAGGTGTAAGAACTTCAGAAGATGATGCTAGCCGTACGCAACCCCCAGTCAATTGCCTGTGAAGTTTGGAGCCTTTGTTTCCCAGGATTCTGCTGTAAATCTCTGATAATCTCTCTTTCTTTACGTGATATTATTTCTGTTATTCACTATGATGTCACTATATGTATGAAAACAGATCCTGGCATACATATAGGTAGCACTTGGTTTTCTTTGGAAAATCGGGTGTGACAATGACGAGGCAAGCGGCTGGAGCGGTGGATTCCGCCGGCATAGAGCCGAAGCAGATGTCGACGGGGTTGGCGAGGATGTCCGCCATGCTCTCCGGGAAGATGACACCGTTGGTTGAAGCCATCGAGTTGCACGAAGAACCTTGGATTCCTCCCCTACCTGGCGCGCCAACTGTCAGATGTTTAGATCTGGACAGCCCACAGGGGTGCTAATCCCGGTGGTTTAGTTGTTCGGCAGGGCGGAATCTAAGGCTAAGAACTCGAAGGTTGCGCACGAGGACACGGAACACAGAGAACACGACGAGTTTATACTGGTTCGGACCTCCGGAAAGTAAAACCCTGCGTCCAGTTGTTGGTGTAGATTGCTTGAGGATCGCGTGATTGTACTAGGGCCGCCCCGCCCGCCTTATATTGGCCAGCAGACAAGGTCGGTTCCCAGATTCCTGGTCAGTTATGACCGGAGACCTAAATCTAGTTGATTACATCATTTGCCATATCCGTCGATCTGCTTTGGTCGGAATCCACGGATGTCTTGTCTTGCACGCCAAGTCTTGTTCTGGATAAGGTCGTCTGGAGTCTTCTGGAAGGTCTCCAGGAGGTCGTGTGGGCCACCAACTAGGTCGGTTGGGCCCACTGACAGGTCGACGGGTCTTCTGATAGGCCGGACCCACTTGTCGGGGACGGCTGTGAGCCTGGTCGGTGGGGACCCAGGGGTACCCATGTCTCACACGAAACGCACGGCAAACTCGGGTTTTCCCGTAGTGATGATGGGCGGCCGTTTACTCTTCAGAGACCGGTGTGTGGATTGTTCATCTTGGGTGAATCCAATCTTAGGTGCGTGCCTCGATCTCCTCCTTGCCCGCGCCATCGCCGGTGCGTGCACCATTCGCTGATGAATCGAAATCGGCGTGACGGCGCTGACGCTGAGATGGCCGTCGCGGGCAGGCTCGTGCGCCCCATGGTCTCCTTATCGGCGGCGCCATGAGGTTGGCCGAGAGCAACACGCACCCTGGGCCATCTCGGCAGATACGCACCACGTCACGTTCCCGGCCGCGGCGCGCCGCGCAGGTGGTGCCGCTCGCCGTGAACGCGCGTGCGGCGTCCACCTGGACGTCTACGCCGCGGCGGCACATCACGAGGCCAACACGGCGGCGAGTGACGTGACGCTCGCCCTGGCACCACCATCGCCGGCGACGGCGAACGCGCAGGAGCCCGGCAGACAGAGCCGCCTGGAACGCCTGGCCTTTGGTGTGCGCACAGTAGAGAAGCACGCACTGCTCTCGTCTGGCCTCCTCCGTGGCGCCATGACGTACTTGGGCCGAGCCCCGCGCCGCCCCGTTGAGCCATCTCACTAGCTACGCACGATGGCACTTTCCGGGCCGTCCACCTCATCGGGCCGGGCACTAAAAGGTGGCCGTCGCTGTCGTGCCCCATATGCATGCCTGCCACCGCCCCTCGTCGCCGGCCGCTCCATGACGTGGGCCGAGGATCCTGCCGCTCCGCCATGTCTCCTGGGTCATGGCATCAGCTACGGCACCACCGTTCGCGTGTATCGGCGACGTCTACGTGAACTTCGTCACGCTGGTAGGGAGCAATTCAATTCGAATCTAATTCTGAGCCCGAACCCGACTACGACAGTTCCCTTTTTTATTTAATAGCAATATGGCGTTGCTACGAACAAATCTCAATTGCTTTTCAAATTTATGAGAACTAAATTCAACTCTATTTTTATGGGGTGCGATTAGTTGTTGCCGAAGCGACAAAAACTCTCAGCATCACGCCGGCCCACCAAGGCCATAGGAGGGGATCCTCTTCTTCCCTGAGTCGCCCCTCCCATCTCAGACCCCGATTTGCTGCTCCCCTCTCTGACCGCGCGCCGACACTCTTCTCCCTTTTTACATATTCCTTCCCAGCTCCGGCGACCGCCTTCCTCCTCCGGCCGTCGTCTCTTTTCCTATCCTACTCCTCCGCTTGCCCCCGCGCCACCCTCATCCCCAGTCTCCAGCTGCTCCCGCCGCCAGATTCGGCACCGCCGGCCAATGCCACCCTAACCCGGCTCTATCGAAACCGGGATCTCGTCATCACTCCCCCGCCTCCTCCACCGCTCACCGATTGTCTTCCACCACCCACGATCAGCGGCTTCCGCCGTCCCGCCCACAACCCGTCGCCACTGTCAGTCTGCCACCGCCCAATGTCCTTCCTCCACAGCCGGAGGTTATTGGAGACCCAACCCCAACAACCTGAAACCCTAACCCTAACCATATCGGCGGTGAGCCGTGAAGCCCCAGCGCTGCCCTCCACCGTCTCCGACGGCTCCCACCCGAAGGTAAAGGAGGAAGCGCGACGACCATTAGGAGGAAGAAGTAACTGATATATAGGTCCCACTGGCATGACATTTTTTTTTGTCGCTAAAGCGATGTATAGTCTTTGGCATTTTTGTCATACTCACCAATCTCTGCACTTTTGCTAGAAGAAAACCAATAGAGTTTTGAATTTTCATGTTGCTTCTACTCAAAACCCGGTTACATTTATATGATTTTTTACCAAGAGTTTGCAAGAGACAAACTGTATTATCCAATATAAGTGACCGATTTGACGAAGAATATATTTCACACATAGATTGATTCAACAAACACTATTGCTGACTGAGCATATGATCCTAATGTTTTGTAATTAAATATATAGCTAGAACTTAAATTAATTTCCATCATTTTAATTAAATATATATAGCTAGAACTTAAAAATAACACTAGCATCATGTTTGGATGCACATACATTCTTTGCAAGCAATAACATTTTTATATTAGGGTAATTAAAAAAGATATTGCTACATGTGACAGATGATTGGCTTGTTCCTTCATCCACTTCTGAATGTTCAAATACTATCAAATTAAATGAGGTTTTGCAACACAAACAAAATCTTTTTTGAAATCAACACGAACAAAATCTATCTTTAGGTGGAAGGGAGTCTAACTAAAAAAGGTTTCTTCGGTTTGAGTCCCCTTTATGGATGCCTTCCGTTTTTTAGTCTGTTTGAATGATGGGCCTCGAGGAGGCCATGGTGGGCTGCTGATTTTTCTTCGTGTGCGCCTGAGGCTGGTGGGCTGCCGGCGGTTTTTCTCAGGGCAACCGGTTTATCCGCGAGCACGCAGGTGCTGCAGTAGTTTTTTAACCGATTCACAGGAGAGGGTCACGGTTTTCCTTCGGTTTCTGATTCTATGCGCCGGTTCACGGGGTTTTCCTCTGGTTCCATGTGACAGACGAAATTTTTGGGCAGAAGCGGTCCTTACTTTAATATTAGGTAGAGATATACACAAGACAGAAAACGAAGGTAAATTCCCATAGCTAGTGCACCTCTTCGCGTGACCATCGTCTCGCTCCCCGCCGGCCACCTTGCGTCGCACCTATCCAGCCACATGGCGTCTACGCTGCCGCCGGAGATCGTCGAGGAGATCCACCTCCGCATCCAGCCGGACGAGCATGCAGCTGCACACCTCGTCCACGCTGCTCTCGTCTGCAAAGCCTGGCGCCACATCCTCTCCGACGAAAGCTTCCTCCACCACTACCGTTTGTTCCACCGATCAGCGTCGTTGCTCGGCTACATCCACAATTGCGGGAACAATCCGTACCCCGGGTTCGTTCCCATCTCTACCACCGCCTCCCCTATCTCCGTGCCGGCACATAAGTACTCGTGGGCCTTCGACTGCCGCCATGGCCGCGTGCTGATCCTCGTAAACGAGGGCAAAACAAAGCAACTTCTCGTTTGGGACCCCATCACCGGAGGTCAACCTTACATAAGCGATCTCCCTTACTCAGACTTCTCCTACGCGGCGGCTGTGTTCTGCGTCACGGACAGCTGCGACCACCTCGACTATCATGGTGATCAGTTCAAAGTGGTCCTTGTGGGAACCAACCTCACTGACTTTGGTATACTAACATGGGCGACTGTGTACTCTTCAGAGACCGGTGCGTGGAGTGCTTCAACCTCCATTGATACCAATTTATTCATCTTTGGCCGATCCAGTCTTCTTATCGGCAACGCGCTACACTTTACCTTTGGAGATGGCATGACGATAAGCATCCTCAAGTATGATTTGGGCAGGCATGAGCTATCCGTGATTGGCATGCCAGGAGAGTGCAATGTGATCTACACACCTAAAGTGTACAACTTGCTCATGTGTCTCGTAAACATAGATGACAGAGGGCTAGGAATTGTCGCCCTGTTGGACAATTGCATCTACATGTGGTCACGGCCTGATGGCATTGGTGGGTGGGCGATGCACAAGGTTATGGAGCTCGGGATCCTTTTCCCACAACAGCCATTATTGGTGGTTCAAGCAGATGGTTATGTGCCCGCTTCATGCCGCAAAGTGATTAGCTTTGCAGAGGGCAGACACAGTATTTTTATTAGCATGCCCATGGGGATCTTTTCACTCGACCTCAAGTCAAGGCAAGTGAGGAAGGTTGGTGAAATAGTGTACCACCACCCCATATTACCTTACATGAGTTTCTACACTCCAAGGTTTGTCTAGTGCCTTACTATGAACACACTATACGCATTTATGTTATATAGTGATCAACAAAAGTCTGTTCATACATTTAACAAGTGTAAGTCATAAGCCGTGAGGATTGTGGAAAACATTGATGCAAAAAATCACCAAATAATTATTACTCTCATCTATCTTGAGCCATGACTTAAGAATAAGCCTAATGAGAATTTGATATGATGTGATTTTATTATTTGAAATTTTGTGGTGATTTATGTTCTCAAGGACATTAAAATATGGAACTAAAAGCTTGCAATGTCAACATGTACACCAACATAAACTTTTTCCTTTTTTTAGGTTCATGTTGTTAGAAACAAATTCATGAAATTGGCTAGCTAGTTATCTCTTGGAATGAAGGGTATATTATTCTTTTATGAACGTGGAGGTCAACCTGACAGAGAAGTGCGTACCGCGAGCTCATTTATATAACCATTCAAATATATGTATATATAATATGTGGAAATATTAGCATGGTTGTAAGTTATTTTTTTTCTGGATTGTGTCTTTTTCAGATTTTTTGCTGAGGGGCGACTATCACCACTGTAAAGATGCAGTGGTCCATTTATTGATATTATTATGTTGGTTGGAAAGTCTGAGTAAGAAATAAAAAGGAGAACATCTTGGTCAATAAGCTGTGAGGATTGGAGGAAAAATTTGATGCAAAAAATCACCAAATAATTAGTACTCTCATCTATCTTGAGCCATGACTTAAGAATAACCGATGTGGAGTAAGACTAATAATGAGAATTTGATAGTGACGTGAGTTTATTATTTGGAATTCTTTGGTGATATATGTTCTCGAGGACATTAAAATATGGAACTGAAAGCTTGTAGTGTCATCACGTACACCAACATAAACTTTTTCCTCTTTTTAGATTCATGTTGTTAAAAACAAATTCATGAAATTGGCAAACTAGTTATCTTTTGAAATGAAGCGAATAGATTATTCTTTAACGTGACGCCGAGATGGCCGTCGCAGCCAGGCCCGGCCCGGGCGCCCCATGCTGGCAAGTGGCAACTGCAATGCTGCGTGCTCCTCATCTCTCGATCGGCAGATACGCACAACGTCACGCACGTTCCCAGCCGTCGCGCGGCGCGCCGCGGTGGCGGTGCCGCTCGCGTGCACGCGTGGATGGCGTCCACATGGACGTTTACGCCTCGGCGCATCGTGAGGTGGCCAACGCGGCGCCGAGCGACGTGACTTGCGCGCTCACCCCTGCCACCACCACCACCGCCAGCGACGGCGAACGCGCAAGCCAGGAGCCGCCTGGAACTGCTCGATCTCATCTGGCCTCCTCTCGGTGAACTTTGCAATCTCCAGGCTGTCGAATCCAAGTCTGAATCTGAACCGAACTCAACTACGACAATTCCCTTATTTTTTATACACACTAGCAAGATGTCCGTGGGTTGCTACGGTGAAATACTAATTGTATTTTTAAAATCTCAAGAAATTGAGTTTTTATTTCTACCACTACATTTTTAATTCATTTAGTGGATCTCTACTTGTTTGTGAAGAAACCAACTAAGTTTTAATTAAAAATATTTTTTCAAACCCAAATACTCAACGCAAGCTAGTTAAGATATTTTTTATATACCATAATAATAAAAGGAAAGTGGCTAATTTGTCAGCACATATCCTAGCTAGGAGGCAGTGGTTCATCCTATAATAGGAAGATGGGATTTATCCCAAATGATTCGAAGCAAGGTGGAAGCAAAAGGATGTGGGTTTGGTTACTCACGTGTTTTTTTTCTAAGGCAGTCGATTCGAACTAAAACCTACAATAAAAATAAGTTTTTATCTATTTTCTCGTTCAAGGAAGTTGATTTTATCCAGGTTTTCTTGAGTCTTTTACCGTCTCGGATTTGGTGGTGACCACGAACTTAAAGATAGGAGAAGAGCAAAGATAAATAGACCACTAACAAACAGTTTTTAAGTGCATTAAGACCTGTGCTGCTTATTAATTAATCTGGTGCATCAGAATAATATTTATTATTGTTCTGCATATTCATATAACATTTGATCTTACTGCAAAACAAAATATAACATTTGATCTTAAGTATCCCATGGGAACAATTTTTTTCTCATTATTTTTTGACGAGCTCATGGGCTCAGGAAGCCCGACCAGACTCCAAAGCCCACGCACCTCTTCCACGCCGCTCTCATCTGCAAAGCCTGGCGCCACATCCTCAATGGCGATGGCTTCCTATACCACTACCGCAAGTTCCACGGATTACCGCCGCTGCTCGGCTACATCCACAACCTCTACCACAGGTCGATGTTCCAGTTGATCCCCATCTCTACCGTCTCCCCCGTTTCCATGCCGGGGATCATCTATGAATCTAATAAATCCAAAACGATCTATAATTTGGAACGGAGGAAGTAGATGTCATGATCAACTAATGTATCTCTTCTGGTCGTTGATTAAACTAGGCTTTGTTGGGATCAACAGCCACAACATTAGACCTTAACCACATCGTAAATTATGACAAGTTGAAGCTATAGCTCTCAAGCTTCCTATCGAAGATAGTATAAGTGCGTGCATGATCACAGCAGGTCCAGTCTGCGCCGGCCCCAATTCCTCTCTGAATGTGGCGAGTGTCGCTATCAGTCACGTGTTTTGTCTTGAAAACACACTTTTACGCCATCTAATTCAACACCTGTACCTCCTTATTGAAATTAAAGTTGGCGTAAATTATTCTAATCTGCAACCTTGTATTGTCGAATAATGCACAAAACTGTTGTCTGCTCAGGGAACAAGTCTGTTTGCGGCTGAACACGAACATGTATGAACTATGAAGCAAGACATGTATGAACTATGAAGCAAGACCTTCCTCCTCTCATAAATAGATGTTAACAATGCAAACACATACAAAACATATCTAATTGACCAGTTGTACAGCGCAGTAACCAACTCCAGGCACCAGGCCATCCAATTTATTTATTTTGAAAGACTAGGCCTTCCAAAATATCGTGACTGCATAGAAATTGTTTGCATAAAAAGGGCCATTGCCTCACTCCTTAAATCCTACTCAAAGGAGGGGGAAGCTGAGGATGCCGGCGCCCGGCGGCAGCACCACTAACGGTCAGCAAGCGCTGCCGTGTGTGATGCATGGCCGGCGCGTGCCCCGTATATGCTGGCATACTGCCCCTCAGGCCTAGCTCATCAGCAGCGCCCTGCGGTAGGCTGAGAGCAGCCCGCCGCCGCGGCGTGCCCTGGGCCTTCACACCAGCTTCGCATGACACGACGCCACGTTCCTGGTCGTTGCGTGGCGCTCCGCGAAGGCAGTGCCGCTCGCCGTGCCCACACGCGCGTGGTGTCCACTTGTACATTTACACTGTGGCGCACCTCGCGAGGCCAACTCGGCGGCGAGCGATGCGACACACGCGCTCGCTAGCCCTAGCACCACCACCACCGCGGCCGTGGATGGTGAACGCGCACGCCAGGAGCCAGTGCGCGCCACGCAGCGGTCGAGGCATATGCCCACCGCGTGCGCGGCATATGCCCACCGCGAGCGCGCACGCAGGGAGCCAGTGGCGCCGTGCGGCCAGGGCAAGTATATCCACAAAACAAATCAGCCGTATATGCCTACACTTTTCGGTATCAAGGCATTGATCTTAACATCTCAAACAAAATAAAATAAACTGCGCACGACTGATCCAACATATATCATATATGGGTGCAGCATACATCGATTTACATTCAAGATTCAACAGCTCTAGTACCAGACACGTTTATCTCGACTCAGCATACAACAGTACTTACCCAACATCAACATACAGTGAACAACACTGATACATACAGTGAACAACACTGATACATACAGTGATACTAGAAACGTTTACTTTGTGCCTCAGCATACAAGATACAACACAACAGTATCCATTTCGGGGGAACGCATGATAGCATTTTCGATTCCCCACCACGCCTATCTGATCGACCTCGGTAGGAAACACTAGGTTTCAATGTTAACCTCTTCATCATCAGTTGCTTCATCATCATAGACGGAGCTGTTTCTGTTGGCAGATTCCATCTGCTTGGTGCTGGATTTCGCGGACTTACCACTGGACTCGTTCTCTGTTGCTGGCATTTTGTCCTTCTCAAATTGCAACGACTCGAGCCCCTTTGTGGACAGACGCCGCATCCGCTTTGATATTGGCCCCTCCCCTGGGTCTTCAACAGCAGAATGGTTCACTGCCAGAGGAACAAAAAATTAAGAACATTAATAATTGCCCGTAATGAAAATCATTAGCATTGCACTGGAGGTAAAACAAAATGCTCAGGTTTTCAAGATTCCATCCCTGACCCCAAGTACTCTGGGGCTAGGAATGCAACTCACTCAAGTACTCCACTTTTAACATGCAGTAACCTCTAGGTACATTGCTGCATCATCATAGCATCACACCATTTATATTGAGTTTTGTAATTTTCTATGACCTAAACTGAGGACCAAATTCCATCAATTTTTCATCATGGTAGATGCAGGACTTAGTTTTCCTGGTATGGTAGTCTGCACGTTCATTTATGTGAATACACCCTTAGAAATTAAATGGAAACAAACCATAAGCACAAGGACTACATTGCACAAAATCAAAGCAACCGACACAAGAAATTGTAAAAATGAATACCTTCCATTGGGCTTGACGCCAGAGGAATAGCTTGACCATCCTGTACAGCATCCATTGAGGATGGGGAACCAGAATGGTTGCTATCCTCCAACTTTGATGAACTTCCAAGGCATTTCTCTGGCTGCTCATCAGGAACATCTGGATCTGGAGAAGGAACGGCTGGTAAGTAGACAATCTCATCCACTGAATCCTCCACATCACTGAACATTGCATTCTTCTCAAATGTCTCAATATCAACATCAGCATCCTCATCTATTGCTACTTCCTCAGCCTACATAGAGGATTTACAGAGAAAATTGTCAAGTGGCACACCATGGATATGAATCCGTTAAAAAGACGAGTAGAGAAATGTTTTTGTTTGAACGAACGGGCATAAGACAGTGCCTAATTCATTGATAAAGAAGAGAAAACAACGGGCTAGACGGACAAATAAAAAAAACAGAGAGAATACACTCATGTGCTCGGACTGCTGAGTAGAGATATGGTATTCACCTCTTCTTCACGTGGGTTCAGGTCAAACTCGTCTTCTCGTTCAACATACTCTTCATTTTCTTCTAATTCTTCAAAATCAGGAGCAAATGCACTCCAGTTCTCTACATGCTCCTTGGCCCAAATGTATACAAGGCCTGTTACAGATACTGTAGCAATTGTAGGTTCAGCAGGATGCCAGGCAACATCAATGACAGCTTCCTTTGGACCATCAAGGATCTTTACAAGGGGCCCTGCTTTGTCCCATATTTGCAACCTGTGCTCACCTTTGTTTGCAGAAGCGCCAACTATCCATTGACCATTACCACTGAAACATGGTGTCTTCCACTGTGTCTTGGTGATGGAATCAGAAAGTTCACAGGAAAGAATAAGGCAGCTTGCACCATTTACTTTTAACTTATCATAGCCATTACTATTGCTGCTTATGCTTCTAATCTCATCTCCAGAACCTTTAACAGGGAGAATATTCTTGTAGACTCTAATGATCCGATCATTAGAATTTGTCAGCAGATATTGGCCATCCCGGCTGAAAACAATATCCTTAACAACCGCTCCACCAGGGATTGGAATAACTGCATGTACCTGTATGCTTTTTGAATCTACGATCAAAATTTCTCCCTTGGAGTTGCCCACATATATCAGATCCCCATGCTTATCAAATGTTGCAGCTGTAGGTGTAAAAGGTGATGCACCATCCGCAAATTTATTACGGGGATTAGGTGCGGAGGGGTTAGACTTCTCAGATACAGAAACAGGGAGAAATGTGGTACTTCCGGTATCCAAATCAACAAGTAGAGGTGCAGAAGACAGAGGACATGCCAAACAAATAGATGGGGTTGGAGAACCAGGTTGAAGACTGGCACGCAATGGTGTCTTCTGAAGAGTTATTCGGGCAATCTTTCCCCCAGATGGCACATCCCAAAGTGTCAATGACTTGTCAGTAGCAGAGGCGAGCAAACGGTGGCCATACTTGGACCATGACACACTTGTTATAGGTGCACTACAATCTTTGTCATGAAATTCTCTTGCAAGCCCCTTTGTTTCGAAGTCCCAGATAACACAGCGGCCATTTGAACATCCAGCTGGAAATATGTACTAGAAATTGTTATTGACCAGTTCAAAAATATTTCAAGCTGAAAGATATTCTAGACCATCCAACGATTTAACGGTGTATTTCAAAAACAATTGACATACAAATCACAAGTTTTGCTAGAATGCAGCACCAACCTCATACAGAATTAATATTATTATAATAAGTAAACAAAGCTTCTAGCTTTGATGGATGCACACATCACTCTCTTTTCACACCAGCACTCTGTATCGGGTATTGTAATAGCCAAAACCTATTAAAACATGCTAACACAGATTCTTCACTCCAACTCTGTGGCACCCATCAACGGAACCCAATATCCAGTACACCTTCTGTTTTGGTGCACATGATACAACTTAGTGTGATCACACTTTGAGGAAAGCATGAGTAATAAAAGGTTAAAAGAAATAGTTTGTCCTGAATTATTTATTGTGGTCCCCGGATGTTCCACACTGATAGGAAAATAAAATGATAGTGATCTTTTCATGCGTTAGGGAAGCCAATAGCTGCAGTATGGGCCAGGCAATCAAACTGGCCCTTCCTGTAAAACCGAAAAGAAACTGCCTATAGCCAGACTAAAAGAATTGCAATAACCAAAAAAAACTTTCAACAAGCAACCAGTCAAGAAGTATTATTGTAGAAACCAGCATGTTCTATACGAGCTAGGCAGATAATTACACAAGTCACTTGAATTTACTTGAAGACTAACAAGCTCAAATAATTACCAGCAAGAAGTGTCCCTGTACGGTTAAACGCAATACATTTCATGGTACCATGCTCCAAGTACTCCTCAATTATCTCTGGAAATTCCCCCAGATATGGATCTACAAGAATACAGAGAATAGATCAATTCAGTACCTCAGAGATATTTCAACACATTTCTTGTCAACATAGAAACAAAAAACACAATATATTGTAAAGTATTTCACATAAATATTATTAACTTCCTCTATGATAAAATAAGAGAAAAATGGATATTTGTATCAAAAGATCGGACCCGTTTAGAAATATGATACTCAGAGGAAAAAATTCCATCGAACAATTATCTTTTCCATTTCATTGCTTCACCATCTTTCTACATATAGCACCTCTATGTCCCTAGCGCACACCACCGCACCCTAACACCTGCACTTGAAGCATCAGCATCTCATCGGCCCACCTCTACTCAAAGCCACATCGCAGCAGATCACCCTGTCACGCCCCAGCTCAGCTCCACCCGATGCCGCCACACACCGCACCACAGCATGAATCATGCCTATGCTCACCACACCACAATTTCAAAGGTTCTCTTCCTAAATTGCCCCCCTCGGTTATTAAGTGCTGTAAACCAAACTCCACCTTGCCCAAATCTCGCCTTCATGCTGCAGATCTGTGATGAAATGAAATCCTGCCTACCAGAAATAGGGTGACAAGCTGTAGCAAAATGCACATAGAGCATGCCAGCACTCTGCCAAACAAGCACATCGTAGCAACAGCTGGGGACGGATTCGAGTGGAAAACAACATAGATTTGTTTTTGTTTGCTCCGTAACAAAGAAACGAAGGAACCAATCCAAATAGATCTGTACTCCTAGTGCCGGGAGAGGGGAAGGAGCAGCGATAGGAAGAAACAGATGGGAGGGGGCACGGCAGCATGGTGTCAAGACAGACCTTTGGAGTCGCGTTGCGGTGACCCTGACTTGTCGCAGTGGCGGTTCTCGGCAAAGACAGCCAGCGCGGAGGAGGAAGGTCTCGGGCGAATGGCGCTTGAAACAATACAGCAAGAGGAAAGGTAACAGGTTGGCACATCTTTAAATAGGCCGGAATTTCGGTGCTACTATTAAAATAAACCAAGATAGATAAGGTATATTTATAAAATTGTGATATCTCGGCGACACAAATCCAATTTCCCTTTGAAATAAAAACTAGGCTAGCCGGGCAATGACCTCCCTACGATATTGATCCAAAAAGGTAAGGATACCTTAACCATCGGTCGAAAAAACCCGAAAACCGGCTTTTGCCGGAGAGCGGATTTTTTACTTAAAACCCGGCTTTTGCAGTGGGGTGGGTGGGGGGGAGGGGGGTTCTTTCCGTTTTCTTTTGCTGAAGAAAAGGATTCAAACTCGTGACGTGCAGGTTGTAGTACCGCTGCGCTATGCTCATAGTATCAAACTTCACCTGAAGTACTACGTTCCAATCAATGAGATCAACATATGCAGATTAGAGCCTACTAAACGCTGAAGTGGATACTTGAAATGACAAAAACGAATTATACTCCACTTCTAGTCTGAGCCTTCGTTCTAATTTCCACATGAAGCCTGATGAAGCAATCACTCATGACCACCAGCAAACTCTTGGGGTGGGGAAGACAAAGAGTAAATTGCACATCGAAATCCGAAATCACCTAAACGAGAAGAGATTTGTGGCCGAACCAAGCCAGCCCTAATCCCCTCACTCATAGTACCCACATAAAACCCTAAGATGGATTCCGCCTCGAATCAGCGGGAAAACGACCCGAATCCGCGACAGAGGCAGCCCCGAACTCGACGGACTCTTCACGGCGACGGAATTCGGGCAAGTCCCCGTGAGAATCGGAGGACAACTCACCGATGATGGGTGCGTCCATCGCGCTGCAGCCGCCGCCTCTCTCGCGCGTGACAGCAGGGAGGGGGTCAAAAGGTCAGACAGGGAGAAGTCTACGGGTTTTCCTTCCTTCCTCTGTTTTTTGAGCTTGTCCATCGCGCAGGCCAACGTACGGCCCACCTTCTTTGTGAAGCTAGCAGCAAATTGGTCATCAGCCCAAGAGCCCAAGAGGGCGCACCTGTTGTAGGCCTTGAAAACACTCCATGCTAATAAAATTGTGCTAAAAAAAACTCAATGCTAGTAAAATATCCTACACAAAGGTGGGGATTTTGTGAAGTAAATTTCTCTGCCACCTTACTCTTGAATATTGTTCAAAGACGCTGCCACTGTGCTAGGCATGCCCATCTCTTCTTAACAACTTCAACCAAGAAAAATGTTATTTTGGTGCATATGTACAAGGTTTCAATTGCATATATTCATTTAAAAATTGTGTTGTCCAGTCTATGCATCCATGGTTATAGCTAATAAGTACGTATGAGTTACCAGCTGATGCGGATGAAACTGCAAGCTTCTTCACAAACCCATTTGGGTCCTGGTTCCAGAGACATGCATGCTTAGGCATCTAATTAACTGAAATATTACTTTTGCACTGTCTGAACAAATAATTTCTGCATGTCACAACTCACAACAATGGAAATATCGTGCGTATAAGAAAGGGCACCAGGAGTGTAGTACTCTTTTTCGGCTATCTTCCTCACCAGCCTTAACTTGAGGTCTAGTCAGACGATTCATGTATCTCTGGTAAAGTGGTAATGAAAAGAGTATGCATGTGCTGATGTGCACCCTCTGTGTAGCCCCAATCACCAAATATGGGGTCGATAGGCATTGTTTGGTGGGTAGCTAGATGCAATTGTCCGACATGGTGAAGAGAATCCCTACACTAGCTCAGTCGTTTGCCTTCATGACTTCAATGTTGAATGTCCATAAATAATCCTTGTGTGATAATCTGTGGCCACGCAGATTATACCACCCATACCTCAGGATGCTCTTGCATGCCACAGAACACTAGATTTCCTCTCAAATGTAGTAGTAATAATTGAGACGAATGGGGAGGCTAGTGCACTCCATGCGCAGGTCTCCGGCGAGCACCCTGTCTAGGAGAAGGGTGTGGCAATATACGTGTGTTCTGACAGATGAAGGTATGGCCGAGGGCAGTGCGGTGCCAGAGGTTGCAAACGAGGGTGTCCGTGTAGTGGAAGAGGTGCTGGTCAGCTCATCCGGTAGGAGAAATGCGCAGGAACCATGATCAGGTCTCGCTAGTCTGCGCTAAAGAAAACATGACTTTGTTTCGGTACTTGGATAGTATTGGTAAATGTACCTTGTACTATTCTATTGGTACTATCTACCTGGTACTATCATCGTTAAATCTCATCGGATGGGTGTTGGGCTCACCAAATTGGTATTACCTAGTACTATCGTATTGGTACTACTCTGTCGTGTATATACACCACGTATATCAATCGTATTGGAACCGAGCTGAGGATGACTGTAGACCGGTGGACACGGTGCAGCACAATGTCAATATGTTTCGGTAGACAAGCAGAACGAGAATTGGACAAGATGCACTCACACCATGCGGGGTGCCGCTTTATTGCTTGAAATGAAGTCTAGTTTACATGCTCGAAATGTAACGTCAACTATTTCTTTTCCGGTTTTCAATTGTACGCCTCAAGAAAAAGCCAATGTTAGTGTGCCCTCCAGGCCTAGCAGCTAGTGCCAAAAACACTATAGGTGCATGGACACTTGTACATTCAATATTTTAGATAAAAGAACTTTTGTTATTACTTATTAGGATGCATAAAAATATAGGTTTACACGCAACTAACTAGGCTCTATATCGTGTATATATATTTGATCTCAAAAACAAGATAAGCTAGGCAATACCCCACGCGTTGTTGCGGGAATTTTGTAAACAAAATTTTAAGGTGTAATGTGAAAGTAGAAACACTACAGTTAGGGCTGGACGAAAAGCTCGAAGCTCGTTAGCTCGCTCGAACTCGCTCGTTAGTGGCTCGGCTCGTTTAGAAATTTGTAACGAGCTGAGCTCAGGATTTAGCTCGGTATGATAACGAGCCGAGCTCGAGCTGGCTCGCGAGCCGCTCACGAGCTTTAACGAGCCAAAGCCAATACAGCACCCAGTAGCACTCAGCAAGTAGCCCACGAACGCATTTAAGCCAAGCGTTGGTCACGACCCATGTTTCATTTGACTTAGCTCTCTTCCAACTAGAATATATCCATCCTTTGACGTCACACGCACAGGCGTACAGGCTGGTGGCGCACCGCGCAAGCGCGCTGCGGTGCAGGCGCGCAACAACGGTGACGCCGAGCTAGCGCGCACGGCCCGCCTCGCTCTATGGCCCCTCGCACAGATGCCGGTAACCACCACCGCCCCGAAGCTCCAATTTTTTGCTGTAATTTTTGGCTATTGGCTCTAAATCTGTGATTTATAACTGCTAACGAGCTGGCTCACGAGCTTAACGAGCCAGCTCGAGCTTGTTAACGAGCCGAGCCGAGCTGGGTTTCTAGCTCGCTAAGATAACGAGTCGAGCCGAGCCAGCTCGTTATCTAAACGAGCTATACCGAGCCGAGCCTTAACGAGCCGAGCCGAGCTCGATAGCCAGCCCTAACCACAGTGATTGCATGGCAACATTCTTTTTGTAAACAACAGTATACATGGAAGCATGATAATTTTGTTGAGACAGAATTCTAAATTATTGATCCTACAGTTTTTCTACTACGGAAATTTTGTGACATGCTACTCACAAAGACATGATATTGACCAATGAAAATTGGTTGAAGACATAAATATATGATGATGTATAGTGGATGGTGACATGGCGTATAGTGGATATGATGACATGGAATTCTTGTATGTTGAGAGAAATCTATCCATGATGCGTAATGGGTCTCACCTATATAGTTGCTATAGATATGATGATACCCTTCACGTGACCAAATTTGGCCAATGTGCTATGTTGGGTGGTTCCTTGACCGTAGGGAATCGATGGAAAGAATGACAAGCACACAGAACACCTAATTATATTGTATGTTTCTATATAACAAGCGAGAAATGTTATGAAGTATGATAGCACATAAACAAATAAGAGAAAGTGCACTTATTTGTACATTCACATACTTCAAGATTTTGCATTCGTAAAACCAAAGTAGAACTTTATTGCTTAACTATCATGTCAATTGACAATAATTCAACAAGTCTTTTACATCACCAAAAAAACTTAACAAAAAAATATCAATTATAGATACATAACTCTTACAGCATGTTTCTTTGAAAAATATCACTAGATAAAATATTTATGTAACAGAGATATTTTCATTGCTACATATGAATAGTAACATACTCCGGTCTCAAAGTCATAGTTCTAAATAGGTGTCTATAGCCATTTTAGAGAGCTGGCTCTATGTTATTGCCAATGTTTCCGATATTGCCACTAAGGACGCTTTAGCACTGCTAAACACCGGTATATGGTTTAGTCACAAAAGTCTTTCAACACAAGTACTCTTGTTTTTTGCTATGTGGCTAATGTTACTTAATGTTCTTTGCAAAATAAAATAAAAAACTCATTAGTTATTAAAAGACAGTAGCACAAATCTATGACTATAATTTTCAATTTGAAGCAATAGACCTAGAGATATGTTGTTTTATATGTATCCTTAGTCATGTATTCTAACATTGTGTTCATATTTTATCAGATCAGTCGATGTTTATGTGTCTAAAATGAATTAGAAATTTTAATATTTTTATAGAACAACTAAATGAAATAGCATTTAACAAAATTTTAGAAACATTAGTAATTGTGAAAAAGCATTGTGAATTTGAAATTAGCCAACGAGGCGGCCACCAGCGAGATAGAGGAGACGTACACCATCGTGTCACCTATATGTACGTTATGAGGATCCACTTCTGGCAGATCGAGGACTGTGTGGATCCACACCCACAACACGCTCATGCAGATTCCCGTTTGTGGAATTAGGCTGGTTGGCTCCACCGTGATCTCATTGCATGATCATGAATGTGTCCCTTCTGGGTGGTGTTCGTAGGAATGACCATCTCTACTGCCACGCCGGGCCCTTCCAGGTGGTGTTCGTCGGAATGACCAGGGAAGGGATCACATATGTGTTCGTGTACAAGTCAGCCACCGCCGCCTGGAAGGCCACCGTGTCAGCTCAGAAGACCGCCTCCGCCGCATGGGATGATATCACGCTCAAGGCGACTGCCCTCGTGGGGAGCTCCTTATTCTTCAGAACATTCGGGAGGACGATCATGCGCTACGACTTCGGTGGCAAGGTGGAGCGCCTGTCGTTCGTCAACATGCCATCGTACAACCACAACAGCGAGCGTGGCGTTACACTCATGCCGATGGCCAGCGACAAGCTTTGATTTTCTGCTCTGCTCGATTCCACAACGGATCAGCTATGGGAGGCGGAGGTGAATTCAGATTGCGTGACTGACTGGGTGGACAAAGGCCAGCTCCACCTCCCTACTCGGGGTGTCCGTCGACTGATTGGTTTCGCACCAACTACCCTGCTATTAGCCACAAAGCAAGATATGCACAGTGTTCATAGTTTAAATTATTTTGCATTGGTTGGCAATCAAACAAACTCTGAATGATCACAAGTGCTTATCAAACAAATGGCAGAGTTGGGAACCTGAAGATCAGGAAGCATTTTCTTCTTTGTCTTCATTGTAGCTGTTGCTGTCAGAGCTCTCATCTGTCCAAATATTTCAGCAAGCAAGCAACATAAACATGACAATTGTGATTCCAATGTACTACTGTAACTATGTAACCCTGACAGCAGGCCGGCAAACTAGAAAATCTCAATCCAAGCACAAATTGCAATGGACATCAACTCTGTAAAACACAAAATTGAGTACTACCTCTCGGAGAAGGGGTCCAGAAGTGAGTGAATGGGACGATCTCCAATATCCCTATTACGCTTGGCTGCGGTAACTGGAGCTCCTCGACCCGTCCGCTGCCCACCTACGCGCTCAGCATGCCTCCCCTGGTGCGGATGAACACGGAGCTCGCCGTAGCGCCAAGCAGCCTCACTCCAGGAACAGGAAGCTCCAGGAGCACCTCCTGGGTGTGGACTAAGTCCACAGCGCCATCAGCACGGACATCGGTCTCCCAAAACTTGTCGTACCCTTGGCCGCCGACGATCGTCGGCGACGTGAGAGAGACAAGGGGGATCGAGAGATCGAGGAATCGTAGAGGAAAGCTTCCCTCTCACGAGTTCTTAGTTTTGAACTAGATAATAATTGTCTGATTACAGGATAGCCTCCTACGGCATATAAACGAGTACGGTGCTGTGACACTGGCAACACGGGCCCACAGCTTACTCACACGCTACACATCACAACTCACAAATACACTACCCCTTGACGACGTTGTTGGCGCATTCTTCTGTTCCCGCCTCTCGCTCTGCTTCCACGTCCCGAGTGCCAGGCGTTACACCTCCCCCCCCCCCACTGTAGATGTTTCCTGTCCCCATGCAACTGAAGAAGGAAAACGTGTCGCGATGACGTTCCAATCTTCCCAGGTTGCTGAAGTTGCCGGCAGATGGTTCCACTTGATACGGACTCGAGGAACAGCTTCATTACCTTTCTTAACCAGCCTGCGCTCCAGTATCTGTTCAGGCTCCAGTTCCACTGCGCTAAGATCTTTGATCTGGGAAAGGTCAGTGAACACTGGTGTGTAATCAGGAGTGAAAGGTTTCAATTGGGAAACATGGAAAATTGGGTGTATTTGGCTGTCTTCTGGTAACTGCAACTTGTAAGCTGCTGCACCGATCTTCTCCAGAATTGTATATGGACCAAAGAATTTGAATGCCAATTTGGGAAAAGGTCGACTCACAACTGAATGCTGAGTGTATGGTTGTAATTTGAGCAGCACCTTGTCCCCCACTTGAAACTGTCAATCATTCCTGTTTTTATCAACCTGCATCTTCATACGGTTCTGAGTTGCTGCCAAATATTGTTTGAGATTAGCCAGTTGGGTTTCCCTGGTTTGCAAAACCTCTGTTGCTTCAGATTGATCCCTGTCAGCCAGTGGTATAGCTCAGCCATACCCATACAGAGCTTTGAATGGTGAACATCCAATAGAAGAATGATGTGAAGTATTATACCATAGCTCAGCCAAGGGAAGCCAAGATTTCCATTTCTTTGGGTTATCATGGACTGCACAACGCAAGTACATCTCTAGACACTGGTTGACCCTTTCAGACTGCCCATCAGTCGGAGGATGATAAGAGGAGCTTCTCAACAGTGTAGTGTCAAACAAGGAGAATAATTCCTTCCAGAAAGTACTTGTAAATACCCTATCTCTGTCAGAGACAATTGAGTTTGGAATACCATGGAGCTTGACAACATTGTCCAACACAATTCTAGCCATTGTCTGAGCTGTAAAAGGATGTTTCAAAGGGATAAAGTGTGCACACTTGGTATATCTGTCCACAATCACCAGAATAGCATTATACCCTCCAGAAGTTGGCAGCCCCTCCACGAAGTCCATGGTAATATCTTGCCATGCCCCACAGGGAATAGGCAAAGGCTGAAGTAGGCCAGCTGGAAGTATGTTTTCATGTTTGGCTTGTTGACGGATAAGACATTGCTTGATGTAATTTTCCACATCACTCTTGAGCCCCTTCCAGTAAAACAACTTCTTGATTCTTTGATAGGTGGCTTTTGTCCCAGAATGTCCTCCCACCACACTTGAATGCATATCAGCTATCAGTTTAGTTTACAAAGCTGAATTGTTGGCAATCCATACCTTGCCTTTACACTTTATCAGGCCATTCTCTAGAGTGAATCCATGCTCATCTGGACTGCAGATAGCTAATTGTGACAGTAACTGCTGAGCTTTGGGATCTGTAGTGTAGGAATTGAGTACCTCCTGCATCCATTTTGGTGTAACCTCAGAGACAGCCTGCAACACCATTAAATGACACACTCTGGAAAGAGCATCAGCTGCCAAATTATCCTTCCCTTTTCTGTACACTACTTTAAACTGCAACCCCATGAGTCTGGTCATTGCTTTTCTCTGCATCTCAGAGTGCAGATTTTGCTCAGTTAAGTAGGACAAACTTTTGTGATCAGTTCTTATAAGGAATTCCTATCTCTGTAAATAAGGGCGCCATTTCTCCACAGCCATGATAAGAGCCAAGAACTCCTTCTCATAGATGGACAACTTCTGATGTAATGGACCCAAAGCCTTGCTTAAGTATGCTACAGGTCTGTCACTTTGCATCAGCACAGCCCCAATGCCAATATCACAAGCATCAGTTTCCACAATGAATTGCTTGCTGAAATCAGGGATAGCAAGGACAGGAGATGTAGTCATAGCCAATTTCAACTGCTCAAAAGCCCTCTGTGCTTAAGGTGACCACTCATATTGTTTCTTCTTCAACAGATTGGTGAGTGGCTTAGCCAGGATCCCATAGTGTTGTATAAACTTTCTGTAGTACCCAGTTAAACCCAGAAAGCCTCTAAGCTCAGTTACAGTTGTAGGCACTGGCCACTTGACCATAGCTACAGTTTTACTTGGATCTGTTGCCACCCCTTTATCAGTGATTATGTGGCCTAAATAGCCTAATTGCCTTTGAGCAAAAGAACATTTGCTGAGCTTCATGAATAAGTTATGTTCTCTAAGCTTCTCCAATACCAATTTAATGTGTTGGATATGAGATTTCGGGTCAGAGCTATATATTAGTATGTCATCCAGGAATACTAACACAAACTTTCTGAGAAAAGGCTCTAACATTGTGTTCATGATACACTGAAACTTGGCTGGCGCATTAGTGAGGCCAAAGGGCATTACCTTAAACTGATAATGTCCATGGTGGGTCTTAAACGATGTTTTATATTCATCTTCCTGCTTCATGCGGACTTGGTGGTATCCTGAACACATATCCAGCTTTGAAAAATATGCAGTGCCTGCCAATTCATCCAGTATCTCCTCAATGATGGGCATTGGGAATCTATTCTTAACTGTAATATCATTAAATTTGCGATAGTCCACACAAAAGCGCCATGTGCCATCTTTCTTCTACACAAGCAGCACTGGGGATGCAAAAGGACTTGTACTGGGCACTATCAAGCCTGTTGTTAGTAATTGTTTGACTTGTTTCTCAATCTCATCCTTGTGTAAAGGTGAGTATCTATAAGGCCTTGAGTTAACTGGGACAGCATTAGGTAGAAGAGGAATGGAATGATCCAACAGTCTCTCTGGTGGAAGTGTCTTGGGATCTTCAAACACATCTTTGTACTCATCTAGTAATGTCTGAATCTCAGGAATATCCTCTTCTTGTTTAACAGCATCCTCAACTGTTTCCACAATAGCAAATGCCCCAATCTCATTGCCTGCAGCCCATTTCATCAATTGCTCAGCCTTAATTTCACCCAATTGCAGAGGCTCTGGTTTAACTCCCTGAAGAGAAATTTTCCTTCCTTTGTCCAGAAATTCCACTGTCCTATTTTGCCAATGACATTGCATAGGGCTGTGGGGTTTGAGCCAGTCATAACCCAATATAGCATTAGAAACCCCCAAGTCCAATACCATCATATCAGTATGCATGGTATAGCCTTGTGTCCACCACTCCAGTTGTGGTACAAAGGAGTCTGCTATCAAAGTTTCCCCATTAGCTACTTTGACCACTCTAGGCTGCATTGGTTGTGGTTTGATGCCCACTTTTTCCAATAAGGTTTTGCTCACAAAACTGAGAGCTCCCACTATCCATGAGTATGAGCATCACTTTGTTCTTCAGCAAATCTCTGATTTTGATAGCTTCCCCATCATCAGCTCCAGACATTGCATTGAGTGAGAGTGTGCCAAATTCTGAAGCTAGAGCATCTTCCATAGCTAACTGCTCCAACACCTCATCAGTGATCGAGATCCACATCCAAACTGTTCAGCATCAAAGCATTTAAATGAGCTCTTGGCCTCTTGGTGCACTTAGCCATATGTGAAGAGTCAAAAGGTTCAGCACAATAGTAGCAGAGGTTATTTGCTTTGCAGTAATCCCTTTTGGCCCTTTCCTTGCTCAAGTTGGATGGCAAGGCTAGCTGTTTACTCTCCTGTTTTGCATATCCCCCTTGAGTAGTATATTTCTGTGACTAAAAAGTCTTCTGATGCCTGAACTTGGTTCTCTCCATTAACTGCTGCTGAACTTTGGCTAACATCACAGCCCTCTCCATAGTCTCTGGCAATTGAGACTGGACTGCTGCAGAGATCTCAGGCTTCAGGCCTCTTGTGAACTGAGTAATGAAAAACATAGTATCATAGCCACTGTAGTGCATTTCCACTTGGAACTGTAAATTCTCAAATTGCATAGCATACTCTTCCACTGAAGCTGTTTGTTTCAATTCTAATAATTCATTTAGAGCATGGATGTAATCAAAGGCACCAAACTTTGCCTCTACAGCCTCCATAAACTGATCCCAACTCCCCAAATCATGCCTTCTTTTCTATACTTGAACCCATTTAGCAGCATTGCCTTCCATGTGCATAGTGGCAGCTGTGATCCACCTATGATCTGGCACATTGAAGATCCTGAAATAGTCTTCACACTTATCTCTCCATATTTTCGGATTGTCACCAGTAAACACTGGGAATTGCATCTTGGGTAGAGTATTTCGGAGATCCTGTGGCTTATCACTGTTTGGTTTGTTCTGATTTGTCACGGTCGGCTTTGTAGGGGGTTCACCGCTGTGATGTGGTCGCTCATGTTGATGACGGGGACGCCGTGGACGATTTGGAAGTGGTGGTGACGTTGAATCTTCAGAAGTGGTTCCCAGTTCTTCTCCCGCCATACGCTCCAACCTGAGTTGGGCCACGGCTCGACCAGTCTCCTCCACTTGCTTTGCCATGGTATCTTGATCTTTCATCACCTGGTCAATTGCCTTTGTGTTGAGATCCAGATTTGCTTGCATCTGTTGTTAGGTCCTCTTGATTTCGTCCGTTCTGTCAAAGAGCAAATCCAGGCTATCCGCAATCCGATCCCATCGCGTATCCCCCACTTGCGATGTCTCTGCCATAGCGTCCAGAATGATCTGTGTCTGCACCGATGGCTTGGGTGGTGCCGTAGTGACCGAATCAGGTACTCGCAACACAGATAGCACCAAATCTCCTCCCAATTCTTAGCAGGTCGGCTCGGAATAGATCCCTCCCCAATTTGCCTGCGCAGAACTTCACCGCCGCCTGAGACCGAGGATCGACCAAGGGATTTTACACGCAGACGTGCCGCGCAATTCGCTTAGATTTCCGGAATTTTACGCCCGGACGGCTGTCGAGCAACCCTCACCGTAGCGAATATGTTGGTAATTGGAAAAAATTTTGGTGGAGCAGATGGGATTTGACACGGGTAAGCCGCAACACCCACTCCACAGAACCTTCGATGTGAAGATAAACGGACGAATCCTGGGGCAACTCACACCGGAAACCAAGCCAACGGTAGCGTAGGAATTACGGATGCGAGATCTGACGCCGGTGCTTCGCGGCAATCAAATCTCAAGCCCCGACCTACCCTGTTTGTCGAGCTCGATTGACGGGGATAGTGAGCGCGCTGTCGGAACGTGCCGAGGAAGACGAGTCTCTGATACCAATTGTCGTACCCGTGGCCGCCGCCGATCACCGGCGACGTGAGAGAGACAAGGGGAATCGAGAGATCGAGGAATCGCAGAGGAAAGCTTCCCTCTCATGAGTTCTTAGTTTTGAACTGGATAATAATTGTCTGATTACAAGATAGCCTCCTACGGTATATAAACGAGTACGGTGCTGTGACACTGGCAACACAGGCCCACAGCTTACTCACACGCTACACATCACAACTCGCAAATACGCTACCCCCTGACGACGTCGTTGGCGCATTCTTCTGTTCCCGCCTCTCGCTCTGCTTCCACGTCCCGGGTGCCAGGCAGAGGCGGAGCTGCGGCGCAGACCTCCCAGGACTCGGCCCGAGTCGCCAGCCTGTTTTCACCACACTGTAGCGCACTGTAGCTTCGCAATTCAGCCCGTTTTTATACAATGTTGCTCTAGTTGGCCCTAGTTGTTGGCCCAACCCAGATCCGCCTCTGGTGCCAGGCGTTACAAAACTTGATCCTCGTGTCGAGGCGTATCGCCGCGACCGCGAGCCTCAGGCGCCTCCCGTCCAATGACGGCATGAGGACCATACCTCCGCGGGGAGTGGTGACGAAGAACGGTCCGGGCGGAGGATTGATGTAGGAGAGCTGCTCCTCCTCTTCCTCATCGAAGTAGTAGGAGAGGAACCTTCCTTGTGTCTTGAAGAACAGAGTACTTGCTACCAATGCAGAAGAAGCTGAGGGGAAACCGTAATCAAGCTGCGGGTGGGCGATGGGTGCGGCGGCAGCTGGAGAAACGGTCCAGATGTCGGACATGGAGCTGTAGATGAAGGCGCAGCTGCGATAGTGGCCCTGCTCACCCTCTATGCCAATGAAGATCACGCGGAATGGGCCGCCATCACAGTTGCAGAGGAGGTAGTTACATCCTGGCGAGTCGCACAAGATTGCGCCGGTGAAGTAGTTGCCCTTGCCGGAGCTGTCGTGGGCGAAAGTGTCGGGGAAGCGCAGCAGCACACGGTGATCAGCAACGGGATTCCACACGAGCAGTGAAGGCCGGCGCTCGACCATGTTCACGAACAGCACGATCCCGAGTCTGATGTCCAGGATCCGTAGAGAGTCACCGTTCTGCGGCACGCTGGGGAATGGGACGGCTGTGGTGGCCACGAACCTCGCGAGATGACTGGAGGAATCATCAGGAGATGGACGGCCGTCGAAGGCGTAGCGCCGTTTCCTTCTGCACGCGTCGGAGAGGTAGCCAATGAGCAGCGGCACGGCGTGGTAGAGGCAGTAGGAGCGGAGGAAGCCGGTGTCGGTGACGACACGATGCCAAGCTCTGCAGACGGCGGTGCACCGGAACAGGAGCTCGGGGCGGGAGGCGGGGAGGCGGATGAGGATATCGCCGTAGTTGTCCTCCACGAGAACCTCCACCTCCGGCGACGGCGTCGGCGTCAGGTCCGCGGCGAACGCCTCCGACGACGGCGTCGGTGTCTGGTCCGCGGGCGGTGGCGTCGGCGTCTGGTTCGCGGGCGGTGGCGTCGGCGTCTGGTCGTCGATCTCGAGGAGAACCACCATGGCGGGCGGTGGATGGAGGACGCGGGAGAAGAAGATGCGAGGCGAGGGCGAGGGCAAGGGCGAGGGCGAGGGCACGGCTGAGCTGGAAATGTCAAGCCGGCGGTCGGACCCGGCGGCGCATATATACTGGCGGCTAATGACGGTTGCTGAGCTGGGAGGACTTGGGGGGACGGGACCACCAGGCCGGCGCCGGCGCATCCCGGCGTGTAATCATTACAATCTGACATCACAGATTTTACAATCCGGCGGGGAGTACACATCAAAGAAGAAACGGGACGGCGGTAGGACACGCGGACGTGTTGGGTTCGGTGCTCTGAGATCGGTGAACCGGTGCGTGCCTGCGCTCCAACACAACATTGTGGTGGACGTGGCGGACTAGCGGGAATACGGCGAACGGAAACGGACTAGCAAGCCGAGGATGTGGCCGCAACTAATGGCGCGGTGGCGTGCGTGTGGCCGTCGGCACCGGCGTCCGTCGCGCACGGCGTGCACTACGGGAGACACATGCTTCCCCGAGTGCCAAATGCACTCGGGGAAGGTAAAAAAACACTCGCGGAAGCTTTTCCCGAGTGTCGTCTCAGCACTCGGGGAAGAATTGATGCCGTCCGCACCGTCTGTCCTTTTTAAAAAAAAAACCCTCTTCCCCGAGTGCAACACTCGGGGAAGAAATTTGTTTTTTTTAAAAAAATCCTCTTCCCCGAGTGCAACACTCGGGGAAGAAAATTGTTTTTTTTAAAAAAAACCTCTTGCCCGAGTGCCCCTTCCCAAGCACTCAGGGAAGAATTGATCCCCTTTTTTTTAAAAAAAAACCTTCCCCAAGTGCCCCTGCCTAGGCACTCGGGGAAGCCTCCCAAATTTTTTTTTTGCTTTTCCCTGTGAATAAGCACAAATCAACAACAATATATCACAAAGCACATTTATAAATCACAAACGAACAAATATGTTTGGAATCCACAATATATTACAAACCACACGTCCAAAAGTACACATTATTCCAAGTTCACAAGTAAATGTTAACTGTCCAGAATTTCAGAAAAAAATTTAAAGTTACCGCAACATATATTAAAGATAAATATAAACCTATTAAAGGATCAAGTTTTCCACTGTTGTTCAAATAGCATCACCATGCCCTGGAGGATACCTTCACATAAAAAAGAACTATAATGATCAGATAAGAGCATTGTATTTATGCAGATAAACTAATATTGGTGTATGGTCCAAACTATAACTAAAAGCCTTCAGCACAAATTATCCATGAAGAAAATTGTGACTTTGTAATAACTTTAATAACTTAAGGAAAAAAACTAACAAGCCATCATTCCCAGCTTTCCCTTTGTTTGGAAGTGGTGACAAGTCTTTAGTAACAATGCGAGGTGTAAACCTGAATATTACAAAAGAAGCTACGTGTTTATGCTTATGCTAAATCAACATGTCTTTATGTCAAATCAGCACATGTCTCTTAATTTAATTACTAAATTACTGACCTAAATTACTAGTTTACTTAGGTTGCTAGCCAAATTACTAGATTATTGCATGATTGCTAGAATGCTTCATAAAAGCAAATAACAACTACTAAAGCCAAGATGCTCACACATCTGCTGGGGCTAAAGTGCTAAACTCCTTAGTAAAATGTGTAGTGTTTGGTAGTCACACTTTTGCTAAAACTACATGAACTACTTAGAAATCCCCATGGAAAAAATACAGCATCATCCATGGACTGTATGCTCAGAACAATTATCACATAAATAGCAAAAATTGGAGGTACAGGGAGGGAGGAAGGTGTGTGGATGGGGCTGGTCTCACCTTGATTGCACGTTGCTGCTCTCCTTCATGATTAAAAGTCCTGTCATTAAATACTTAATAAGTTTAAAATGAATGAAAATGTAGTACTCAACCGACTTATTACTGAGAAAACAAAAATTGCTCATTAAAGACCACAAATCATGACACTGCCTTGTTAATGCTACTGTCCATCCAATGATTATTCTAGAGTAATACAAGAGTGTAAGACACATATTGTAGAGCTATACCACCATTTTTGTATTTAATTTTATAGTATTTGGATTTTTTTCAATAGAGGAAACAACAAGTACATTTTAGTTGTACCTCTAAAACTAGATCACAATATAGTCTCAAGAATATAGTATTTCAGCTTCATGTCAGTAGGTCCTTCAAGCACATTGACAATTTTAGATGCAAAAGACAGAACTTAGGGAGTGGTTATGTACGGGGCAGCTAATTTCCTTTTTCTCTTGTACCAAAAGAAAATCTATCAAAAACAAAAGAAAGGGCGTAAAGTGAAGCCAGGCATCTGTTTACAAGATTTAATGATATCACTTGATACCAGAGACGCTAAAAAAATGGTCTATGTACGAGGCTGCTGATTAATTTCCTTTTGCTTTTAATTTCAATCAGGTCTACATAGCTGAGACTGAGATCTGTTTGCATCTCATGGCATGTCACTTTTTTTTTCTGATGGGGCCTGATGCCAAAGTTCTATATGTTCTCCAGCCTATATGGCAAAATTGGGTGACTCCCTTATATTTAGTCAGTAGCCACATAAAAGAACTGACCAACATACGAGCCAGACTGTCAAGTAGACATACCTTAATAATAGCAACAAATAAGAGAGCTTAACTAACCTCTCATTCAAGAGGTTCTGCTTCTCATATCCTAGCTCCACAGCTTGAAATATAAGGTTAACTCAAGAGTCAAGACATTCTGATCCTAAGATAAGAATTAGAGGAGTTAACTCAAAAGCTAAACATGATGAGTTAATCTCACACCGCGAATGCCTGATGCAACACAAAGATATAAAAGTTGTGTATCACAAGGAGATGTGCTGGAAGCATATACTCTGTGTACCATAATTTCTAGACTGATATATGCCAAGATGAATTAAGAGAAGACTAATCAAGTTGTCCCAATTAGTATTGGGCGCATAAAAATAGACACAAAGAGACTATTCCATTAGCACATGGCTGCTGCCTACAAGCTGGGCAATGGCAATATAGGTGCAGGTTAGCAAGACAATCTGTACAAGGCAAACTGAAGACAATCCATGCAACATTATTGAACAAGGTGAAGTAACACTAATTTGCATAATCACGCTAGTCACATAGTAACATCACTGAAGAAGATGCAGTAATTGTAACCACCAACACATTTCTTCAGGTTACAGAAATACACATGCATATCATCAGCAATTTAACAGTGACTACAACCATCGCATTACTGAACATTGGGGGTCACCTCACCTCGATTTTGTCTAGTGCTTGGGCGGATGGAAGCCATGCGCATCGCCGGTCGCCGTTTGCTTGCTCGTGCTGCACGCTGCGCTTGCCGCTGTAGGTCGCGCCGGCGGGGGCAGTGGAGCTCGCCTGCCGACCGCGGCCCGACCTCGGGGGAAGGGGACCTCACCGGCCGCGAGGGGAGCTCGCGGCCGCAGGGGATCTCGCCGGCCGTGGGGGAGCGCGCCGCTGCGGGACTCGCCGGCCGGCAGCGGGGGCGGGCCGCGCCGCTGCGAGGCACGCGCAGGGGCGGGGCGCGCTACTGCGGGGCTCGCCGACGGGGGCGGGGCAGCGAGGAACGGTGGGAGGCGGCGGCGGCGGCGTTGGAGCAACCGAGCGAGGCACGCGCGCAGGTGGATGCGTCTGGATAGGGTTCGGCCGGGATTTTTTTGGCCGGCTTGGACTTTTAGGAAGAGAATTTTTTTTAAACATACCTTCCCCGAGTGTCGTGGGCCTGACACTCGGGGAAGGTTCTCTTCCCCGAGTGCCAACAAAGGCACTCGGGGAATTATTTTTTTGTTTTTTAGTTTTTTGTCTCCATTTTTTTTGTGAGGCCTACCCACATTATTTGAAACTCCTTGCTCAAATTTGGGCTAATTTTTAATTTTTTTGTTATATTTCGTTAGTTTTTTCGTTTTATTGAATTTTTTGCACACTTCAAAATTGAACTGCGGGTGCATTAAATAATATAATTTGGTGATTTAAAAAATGATATTCATGATATTTGGTGTATATTGAGGCCTTATCTAGGAACTCATATGAAATGTCGAGCATCTTGTTACTGTGACTTGACGAACAACTTGCGGGAAAAGTGTTTCTAAATTACAGAAAATCTGAACGAATTCCGAAAATCATGAAACCTGTCGGGGCGTCGTGTTATCACATGTGTAGGTTGTGTGCAAGAATTGAGAAGATTTCGAGCAAGTTGGGACGTCGGTTGCTTAAAACCCAAACATCTCCGTGTGTGTTATCATATTGATCACATGTGGAGATGTCTAGGTTTTAGGCATCCGACGTCGCAACTTGCTCGAAATCTTCTCAATTGTTGCACACAACCTCTACATGTGATAACATGACTCCAAGAAAATTTTCGTGATTTTTGGACTTCGTCCGGATTTTCTGTAATTTAGAAACACTTTTCCCGTGAGTTGTTCGTCATGTCACAGCAACAAGATCCTCGACATTTCATATGAGTTCTTGGATAAGGCCTCAATATACACCAAATATCATGAATATCATTTTTTGAATCACCAAATTATATGATTTCATGCACATGTAGTTCAAATTTGAAGTATGCAAAAAATTCAACGAAACAAAAAAAACTAATGAAATATACCTAAAAAATTTTAAATTACCCCAAATTTGAGCAAGGAGTTTTAAATAATGTGGGAAGGCCTCACAAAAAAATGGGGTAAAAAAACTAAAAACAGAAAAATTAGTTCCCCGAGTGCCTTCTCCTAGCACTCGGGGAAGAGACCCTTCCCCGAGTGCCAAAGCCGGGCACTCGGGGAAGAGGCATGCTTCCCCGAGTGCTAGGGTGAGGCACTCGGGGAAGAGGCTAGCTTCCCCGGGTGCTAGAGCAAGGCACTCGGGGAAGAATTTTTCCATACGGCTCCGTTCACTTCCGCCGTCAAATGCAAATTTTCTTTTTCGAGTGCCTCTCTTCCCCGAGTGTTGCACTCGGGGAAGATAGCCTTCCCCGAGTGCCTAACTTCCCCGAGTGCCATGCACTTTTCGGCACTCAGAAAAGTCTCCCTTCCCCGAGTGCAATTCTTCCCCGAGTGCAACACTCGGGGAAGGTTGGCTTCCCCGAGTGCCCGATTTTTAACACTCGGGGAAGCATGTGACACTCGGGGAATTTTGCTTTTCCCGTAGTGGTGGTGGTGACTGCCGCTCGAGCCACTTCGAGCTATCTCGGTAACACGTGACACATACGTGCTTCACTGTTGACCAGCTGATGTGGCGCCAGTTGACGTCAGTCATCGGTACTTCGATACTTCAGGGATGTTTTGGTTCTCCATCGGTCGGCTGTCTAGCGTGGGAAGTCGTCGATCGGTAGCACTTGTGGGCGGGCGGTGTTTGCTGGATCGGTAACCAATCCCGTCAGCCATGGCGCCGGCAAATCCAAGTCCAGCATCGTCAGCCTTGATGGCCAGCCCGTCGGGCTACATGTCTGGTCATAATAATCATTGCAGTTTCGATACTACTCCATACACTTTAAATTAGCTATGGTAAGTTCGCCAAAATTTCATGAAAAAATCTCTCACATCAATCTCTAGACACTAATTAAGAGTATTAAATTTGAATTAATGATAAAACCTATTTCACAACTCTACCTTAATTTTCGAGACGACTCTAACGAGCCTAATTATACTATGATTAGACAACGTCGTGCTACAGTAGCCAATCTCTAATGACAATCTCTAATGAGGGATTAATTAGACTTAATGGATTCGCCTCGCAATTTCCGGTCTATTCGTGTAATTATTTTTGTAAATAGTCTTCGTTCAATACTCCTAATAGATCATGAAATAGGACCCACAAGTTTCACCTCACGAACTAAATGCTTCTTGATCCGGCTCGCTAGAATTGGATTTCGTGTTTTTTCGTTTTGCCCCCACGCGTACAACCTGTTCGTTTGGCTGGTGGCTGGTGCTGATTTGTTCTGAGAGAAAAATACTGCTGGCTGGTTACTGGTGGCTGATTTATTCTGAGAGAAAAATACTACTGGCTAGTGGCTGATAAGTCAGACGAACAAGGCGGTAGTTACACAAGGGATGGGGTGAAAAACGCGAACGGGATCCTCTTAAGTTTTGCAGGCACCTCATAGGGAGGTAGCAGTTGCTGCACCGTTCAACCATCATCTGACGGCCAGGGCTGTTCCGTGCAGCAATAACAACGCATGACGTCCAGCTCCAGTAACACAGACACAGTGCAACACATGTTTTAGTTTTGTGCTAAACAGATCCAAGAAAAATTAGTAGTTTTCAAATCAAATTTGGACTGAACCTTGGTGTTCTTTATGACGAGAGATCAAAATAAGACCACATCTGACCATATTTTAAACCAAATTATTTTTGCCCGTGCTTCAAAATGTTGGTCGGTTCAAAATTAAAAATGTTTGTCAAAATCGATAAAAATGTTGGTCTATTAAGAAAATATTCAGAAACAATTTGATCTCTTCAATGTATTCAATCAAAATTTGATTTGGACATTTAATTTGAAAAGTACATATTTATTCTTTTCCAACTTTATTGTGTTGCACCAAAACGTGTCACACTTGCTAAGGCACTACCTTCTTTTTTTTTTCGTTTTGTCTACGTTGATGTATACAGGAGCACGCACAGTGACAGTGAGTCCCACCTCCCTCTCAGGTAGTAGATGCAAAAACTTTAGCCGTGTGTTTGGTTGGAGAGCCGCGGGAGCAGAGCGGAGCGGCTCCGCTCCCGCGGCTGTTTGGATGGGGAGCGGCGGGAGCGGAGCGGCTCCCGGGAGAATATTCCCCCAATATGCGGGTTCGCTCCGTCCCTCAGAATTCGAGGGACGGAGCCGCTCCGCTCCCGTTTCTCCTCTCCCGTCTCCTCACGTCTCCCTCCGTCTCTCTCGTGTCTCTGCGTCCGGAGCTCGTGTCCATGGCGGAGCAGCCGGCGGGGCTCGCACGCCCGCGGTCAGCGGGGCCCGGAGCTCGCTCGCTCGCGGCGGCGCTCGCCCGCCCGCGGCCGGCGGCGCTCGCCCGCGGCGACGCTCACACACCCGCGGCCGGCGGGGCTCGGCGCTCACCCGCCCGCAGCACGCCCGCGGCCGGCGGGGCTCACCCGCCCGCGGCTCGCCCGCACGCCCGCGGCCAGCGGGGCTCGCCCGGCCGTGGCTCGCCCGCGGCGCTCGCACGCCCACGGCCGGCGGCGCTCGCCCCGGGGGAGCTCGCGGCTGGCACGCGCGGCGGCGGAGTGCGCCCGCAGCGAGGGAGCTCGCCTGGGGCCGGCGGAGCGCGCCCTGGGGGAGCTCGTGGCCGGCGCGCCCGGCGGTGCTTGCGGCAAGCGGGAGCCCGCGCCGGCGACCGGATCCAGAGCCTGGGGGATGAGGATGAAGAGGATAAGTATGACACGTGGGACCCACTAAACCCTAACCCTATGACATGTGGGACCCACAAACGGAGTGAAAACTGCCATCCATCCCCCAATCTCATTCCTCCAACCAAACAAAAAGGAGGGTCGGAGCCACTCCAATCCAATATTTTCAACCAAACTTGAGAAGGGTCGGAGCCGTCCCCAAAACGAGGGTCGGCTCCGCTCCGCTCCCGCCGCTCTCCAACCAAACACACGGTGGAGGAACCCAATCCGAAAAACGTGAGCGGCCACCGTACGGACGTTGCCTCCGTACGTCCAGTGCGCAATCTGTTGGAAATGCACTTTGCAATTGCTCGCTGTTTGTGACTTGTGTTGACCATGGACTTGAGATTCGTATAGAGTCGCCACCAAAGCACTGCAGAGGCCCTGCTGGCCCCTGTCCATCTTGACACTGCGAGTGTTACGGTGAAGGTGTGTATGGGCCTCAAGCAACTTTGTTCTCTTTTCTCTTAATAAAAAACGTGATTTGCACGTCTTAAGAGAAACAAGAAAGATGACCGACGAGAAAAATGTGTCTTTGACGACAGGAGTGTGTAATCTATCGGGACACGCCAAGCAGCATATTGTTAGTGATAGCCTATAAGGGGAGCTTTCTCGAGCACGTCTTCTCGCACTCTCCTGCATGTTAGAACTCGATGCTCCAGGATCCAAAGCTGCTCCTCTTCTTAGCGTCGATCATCCTCCTCTCCGATCCCCTCTCCCTCTCCGTCTCTCCTCCATGGAGAAACTTGTATCCAAGCCAATGTGTTTGGTTTTGTTGAGGGCATCAGGGTTTTCTTCTCGAGCACAGATGTTCACGTTTGAGCTAAACTCATGGGGTCATTGGAGACGTCAGGACACAATGGAGAAGGGAAATGAAAAGTAGGTTTGGTTGCAAAGTCAAGATATGCGTAACAAGTACTTCCTTTTTTTTTAAATTACTTGCCACTGATTGAAATCCAAACGTTGTGATAAAAAACCAACAGTGATAAGTATAATTTAAAACGGTGGAGTAGTTAAAAAAATTAACCTACTGCTAGTTGTTGATCTACTTTTCTGATTTTTTTTTACATCCTTTTACTTTGGGCCTTTCTTTTGAGTTTGGATGAAAATAAACCTAACTGTTTCAGTTTCATTTCCGGAAGGAAGTTAGCATTCCCCGTCAGCCGTCGCGCAAGCAAATCCAAGTCCAGCATCGTCAGCCATCAAACGCCGTCGGGCTACATATCCGCTAGGGGGCCTAGGGGACTAGGGGTTACAGCTGACAAACGCAGACTGGAGGGCCCACCACACCAAGGCTTCTCCCTGCACGCCGGCGGTGACGCGGTGGTCACGTCTTCTCGCACGTGGCCGCCTCGTTGAAATTCGAACATGCTTGTCCCTGGAATTGAAACGAGTCGGTCATAATAATCATTGCAAATCTTTCAAAAAAAATAATAATCATTGCAGTTTCTATATACATTAATGCATCTCGATCCGGCTCGCTCGAATTGGAGTTGGTCACAAAATCCAATGTACTTTTCTGCAAAATAACATACGGAGTGTTTGAATCAGGCCACTTCTTTTTAGCCTAAAATAGTCTAAAACGAGTCAAATATATGAACTATTTCAGAGTATTTACAACTAGCTCATCCAAAAAAATTTAACCCCTAATATAGATGCTAATTGGGATATTTGAGTGGGCTCAGCTGTCACCCTCCTCACTCCCATCGCACCGGATCGATCCCACCCTGCGCCCGTCTCCTTGCGCTACTAGCGTCGCCATCGCCGCCCGTCTCCAACCCTACCTGCGTCGCTACCTCCATAATTCGCGGATCCTCCTCCCTCCACTGTCCGAAGCTCGGCATCCCCGACCTCAGCCCCATTTCTTCACCCTCCTCCCCTACCCTACCCCGCACCACCTGTTGACAGTTAATAGTTGTATCAAAGTTCGTTTGGCTTTACAAGCGAACAAATCATCCGTCGTAGTCAAGGGACCCTTCTTCCCTTAAGTGTGAACCCAAGGTATCGAATCTGTGGAACAATGTGTAACGCAAGATCCAATCTAATAAGCGGAAAACACTTTGATCTTGAAAAGGGTTTTTGCATATAATCTATGGAAGAACCATGAAAACACATCTAATCTACTAAACACCGGAGGTAGCAAGAGAAAGAGAGGGAAGGTAAAACCGATCTAGAGATTGGATCGGGTCTTTTGTTGAAGTTCCAAAACAAAGAAGAATAAAGCTAACGAATCTCATTAATAGCCTCTTTAAATCGTGGCTTCCGTTCCAACTCCGAAGACGCCTGCCTTTCGGAACCTTCGTCCTGTCACGACGCGCCCCTATTGATGCGAGTTAGCCTAGGGCGAGTCCAAGAAGAACAAGTTGAAAATTCTCGGTAGATCGGGTATGCACCTCTAGCCACCATGACTACAAGAGCACCCTAAACAATCTAGCTATAGACTAGATTGGGGAAGAAGCAAACCCAAGCGAAAACAAAGTTGTAGAGAAAGCACTTGATCGCTAGAAATCGGATTCAATCTTGCAAATTCAACATGAGAGTATAATACATGGACAAGATCACCACCGGGATCCTACCTTGATCTTGATCCTAGCTCCGGGAACTCCGACTTGGTCTTCCATGCAAGGTTCCCACGTCGGCTAGGGAAACCCTAGTCAACCATCTCGACCCTCTCCTCTCTGGAATGGTGTCCCTCTCTTCTCTGCTCCTCGGCGGTAAATGATGAATGAATTCTTTCGTGGCTCTTGGCAGGGGACTATAAATAGCCCGAGGGTCATCTAGGTCAAAGGGGGCGCCGAACCGACGCCAGAATGGGTTGGGCCGGCCTGGGCCCATTTTGGCCCGGTTCGGCCCCGATTTTCTTTCCGTCGCTTCTCGTGTCTTCTGGAACTTTCTCCCTACTGCATGTAGGTCCTTGACGTCATTTTCTCCATGGTTTGGATAGGGCTCCTTGTCGCGCAAGCTTCAACATCTTCTGTTTAGGTCCTCGGTGTTTCACGGCTTCACGCTTTAGTCCTTGGATCATTTGGAGTCATGTTCACTTCGTGTCTTGACTTGTGCCGGGCTTCATGATCTTCTCACAGGGTGCTCCATGAACTTTGCCCGGAAGTCCTCATTTAGGTGCTTAATTCCTGCATAAACAATAAACTCCAAAAACCACATGCGAGTGCGAACTTGATATATGATGAGGGTTAGGATCATTAGTTTGGATATTAAATCAATACCAACATTGAAGGTAAACTCATGGTTAGGTTGACGGAAATTCACCGTCAACATTGCCCCTCTCCCACTCACGCTGGCGCCGCCGCCGGACTTCACCCACGTCACCGCCTCCTCCCATCCATGGCTCCACCTCCTTTTCGGGCTGCCACCTCGCACAAGCGCCGCCACCTTCCCCTACTCATGCCGCCACCTCCCTCTGTGGCGACGAAGTCCACTAATTACCCTCCACCAGATCCGGCCTGCCGCCTCCCAATCCTATCGGCGATGTCCCATCCAGATGTTCACCGGTCATGGAAGAAGAGCGAGTAGCGATGTCCCCGGCGTCCGACGCCTCCACCACCTGCAGAAGTGGTAGCCCCGCCCCCGCTCCCCCACTGCATCGTCGGCGTCTACGGACGACTCCGCAAGCGTCGCTGCCAGTAAGGCGAGCAGTTAGAAGCGGGGAGAAGTCGCGAGATCCGGCTCGACACCTTCGACGCACCTGAGATAGTCGCGCGCGTGCACGACGTCATCGCGCTCTCTATCAAAGGCCGCGTCACGCACCTCAACTTTCCGAAGATGTCCCATCAGCGAGGTGGGTAGGCCCCTTCCTCCGACGGCGCCCGTGGATGGGAAGAGAGGGGAATAGATAGGCATACCCTGTCCGATGCTCGTCGCTGGCGAAGCGCTCGCCGCTCAACAAACAATGGACAGCGCAACTCGCCCTGTCGTCACGCTAGGAAAGGACGGGACAAAACATAGAAAGGCGGTGGGAAAGGACGGTGCTACCGCACCATACAGACTCGAGGTGCAGTTGGGCAAGGGAGTGGAGAGCGGCACACAGGCCGACCGCATGGAGAGCGTCACACGGGCTGATCGTCGGATCAATCTTGCGGGAAGGAAGAAGGTGCTCATGGGGAGAACGATGTGCGGCTATGCGTGGGTCGCGGGGAGTCAGGGAGGATGAGGAGGACAGCTGTATCAGAAAATCACTTATATGTATCAATATTTATATTTATTTTGGTACTTTATAATACATATCGAGCGTATATCGGATACAGAATGCCACACGGCTGGACGTATCAGTGTAACATAGTGTGTGAGGAACATCAAGAAGTCCGCAATTTTAAAATTAATCAATTATATCAACCTAAAACATCTAAAATAAATTAATACTTCAACCTAACAAATTTCACAACTTTTAGACTAACATTAAAAATAACATAATCAACATCACTATTAGTACACACTCAATTTTTTTATAAACTACAAATGACAAATGAATATAACAAATTCAAAGTAAAGAGCAACATTTTTTAAATGTTAATTATTATTATTATTCCTCCTCCTCCTCCTCTTCTTCTTCTTCAGAATAAGCACAACCTTCACGGGCAACAATGATAGGACAATGTGCACGAGGCACTGCACTACAATCGATGGAAACAAGGCTAAGCCGTACAGCGAGTACGAGTTGTCTCAATATGATATAAATATTTAATCTTATTATTCCAAAGTATTACCTTTATTTTTTTTGAGAATAAATAATACCTTTATTTAAAATGTTGTTTTACCTCAAAAATATTTTTACTTTGTGAAGAATACTTTTAAAATATCATTTAAATCAAATAAATATAATGACATTCAAGATAACAAAAAATAATTTAAAGATTTTTTTATTAACTATTCCAGATTGAAGATTTTTTATGACAATTATAAATAAAAGATTTTGTAACAAAAATATCAAGGCCACATAAAAAAATAAAGTGAACATTTTTAAATAAGATCTTATAAAAGCAATAGTTATTTTTGTTATTTGTCCAGTGTAACTACATTGTGATCTTCTAAATTTTCAGTGAAGTAAACAACCAACAATTTTTATTAATAAAGTTAGTTTTGTGACATCTTTCAAAATATATGATGACTTGGTAATATTTATTTTAGACATAAAATTATAATGTTTTTAATCAAGCACAACTTACAAAATACGAACATCATGTTTTTAATGTATATTTAAGATTGTTAGTTTCAACAATTAAAAATCATATAATAGAATAATATATTTAGGAACAAAATTAAAAATGTATGTACACCCATTTATTTAATCCTACATCTGCCACTGCGTCGTGGCAATGGTGGAGCACGTCGCATCCTAGCGAGGCGCAGAAGATGGCGCTCGTGAAGTTGTTGCCGTTGTCGGAGCCGTCGTGGCCGAACGCATCGGGGAGGCGCAACAACATGTGGTGATCGGCGACAAGGTTCCAGATGACCAGTGCTAGAAGCTTTTCCCAGCGTAGCGTGCCAGATTATTAGGATCTGACGTCGTAGATTTCGCAATCTCTACACATCCGTATTGGCCCGTCGCCGTGATGAAAGTGTGCCGCCACCACCTGAAGCCAGTGACGACGGAGCCGTAGGGAAGGTTCACGGAAGGCGACTCCGGAGCTGCAGAGAGGTCCGACGACGTGACGAAGGCAACAACGGAGCTACCGGGAGGTCTTCTGACATGGTGAAGATGGAGATGCCGGGAGGTCTAGCGACCTGATGAAGACGATGACGGAGCTGCAGGGAGGTCCGCCGACCTGAAGCAGGTGACAACGGAGACGCCAGGAGGTCTAGCGACCTGACAAAGGCGTCGACGGAGCCGCAGGGAGGTCTAGCGACCTCGACACCCTGGAGCTAGAGGTGCAGGCTGCCGCAGAGGAGGTCATCGAGCGTCTTGAGCTGTAGAAACATCATAACACTTGGTGTGTCAAACTTTAAAAACTTAATGAAGGTGTTATCCTGAGATAAGTATGCGGATGATGTGTAATGTTAGCCGGAGCTGAACTTTCTTGTGCTATGTTTCGTTTGAAAAAGCGTTCCCCTTATCGCGCTAGGCACGTATTATGTGAACACAAAAGCTCTGAAGCTGCAAAGTGTTTCACCCCTCTACAAAGCTCAGCAGGAAGACTTAGATGTAGCCAACACATAGGGTGGGGCCTAGGACTCAGGTTTTCCAACCACACAACAATGAATACGCATAACGAGAGCAAGACATTTAAAGGATGAACACACAGAGGAGGGGTAGGACCCCTCAGGTCATACGACCTTTAGATTGGCATGGCCAAGCCCCCGAACGTGTCGAGCGGGAAGGGAACATAGCACAAGAGAAAAAATTTGAAACCCCGAGCCAGTGCAAGAATTTAATATCGTGTGAAATTTTAATAAAAAATATTAAGTTATATAAATTTTATTAAAATTGCAAGTGGACGAAGGTAATTCTGGCATGGATTAGATTTCATTATTGAATAATTTTAATGTAAATGATTTACTAAAAATATCATTTATTATTTTTTTTGAAAATACATCCATGGCAAGTTTTGCTATAAAATCAAAATACAATACAATTTTCCACATATTCTTTAAACACGTGCATGTCGCACGTGCGTCTATGCTAATAGTCTAAAAGAAGCTAAATATGTCAGCTATTTCAAATTATTTCCAACTAGCTCACCTACAAAATTATTTCCCACTAGATGTCAAATGGGCTATTCGAGTGGGCTCAGCGGTCGCCCTCCGCACTCCCGTCGCACCGAATCGATCCCACTCCCGCACCCGCCTCCTCGCGCTACCTGCGCCGCCACCGCCGCCTGTCTCCGACCCTACCCGCACCGCTGCCTCCCCAAACGCGCGGCTCCTCTTCCCTCCCATGCTCGAAGCTCAGCATCCCCGAGCTCAGCCTGGTCTCCTCATCCTCCTCCCCTACCCCGCACCGCCCCGTTCCCCACCCGCGCCGGCGCCGCCGCCGGACTTCACCCACGTCACCGCTTCCTCTCATCCACGGCTCCACCTTGTTATCGGGCCACCGCCGCCTTCCCTACTCACGCCGCCACCTCCCTTTGCGGCGGCGACGTCCACGCATCGCCCTCCACCAGATCCGGCCCGTCGACTCCCAATCCCATCAGCGATGTCCCATCTAGATGTTCACCAGTCATGGAAGAAGAACAAGTAGCGCTGTACCCGATGTCTGAAGCCTCCACCACCTGCAACAGTGGCAGCTCCGGCCCCCGCTCCCCCGCAGCGTCATCGGCGTCTGCGGACGACTCCGCCAGCGTCGCCGCCAGCAAGGCGAGCAGTCGAGAGCAGGGAGAAGTCGCGAGATCTGGCTCAACCCGTTCGACACAACCGAGATGGCCGCGCGCGTGCACGATGTTGTCACGCTCGCCATGAAGGGCGGCGCCGCGCACCTCAACTTCACGGAGATGTCCCATCATCGAGGGGGGGGTAAGCCCCTTCCTCCGGCGGCGCCAGTGCGTAGGCGCGGCGAGGGGAGTAGGGCCCCTCCTTCAGGCTCTTACGGCTTCCTTCTGACAGCAGAACCCCGCGAGGCGGAGTTGGGGAAGCACCCAATCATGAAGATGACGCGCCGTCGGCTCCACGGCCAGGGGCCGGGGAGGCGAGCGGGGGAGGAGGAGGTGGTGGTGCCGCACGCGGGCCGAAGGGAGGTCGTGGAGCCGGCACGCTAGAGAGTGGAGCAGGAGGTCCGGAGGGAGGTCGTGGAGCCGTCCGCTGTCGGGAGGAATGGAGAGCAGGGGCGGTACGAGTACGTACGTTTGAGTTGTGCTGGGCGAGTGCGAGCTCGGCAGCTCGCCATGCATTTTCCGCACCGTGCACGTACCAGTACCACCGCCGTATCTTTCCTTGCCTCTCGCTAGCCTCAGCTCCCACCAGCCACCGTCTCTACCGTACGATATAGATGGCCATTTGGCACTAACACGATGGGCCGACACTAGCACGGTCCGAAAAAACATGGTCCTGGCACGGCATGGCACAATGACAATAGTGCCAGTGCTTGGCACAGCACGACGTACTGCCAGTGCCTCGGCCGCGATTTCGGCCCGTAGTGCCGGCACGAGCACAACATGGGGCTGGCACGATTTCGGCCCATATATTTCCAGCCCACCATCAACCCTAGATATAAATTACAAAAATCTCTCCTCCCCACCCACTCTACCTCTATCCTTCTCACCCTATCACGGATCCCGCTGCCGCCCCTCCCCTCTCTTCCCTCGTCAGATCCGCGTCGCTCCCCCGACCTCCTCCCTCTCGACGCTGCACGCCTACGCCGGCCACCTCCGCTTTGTGGCGAGCACTCGACCCGGCCCCCCTCTGTCTCTACGGCGCGCCGCGTCGTGCTCCTCCGCCTCTTCGGGCCTGACAGGCGGGCGGCGGCCGCGCCGAACTCCGCCGGGAGAAGCCAGAAGCACCGCCGGGAGAAACGATTGCTACGGGAGCTTCGCCGAGGGCCACCTCCTTTCTTCTTCCTCGGCCGGATCTACGTCGGCTACTCTCCTTTCCTTCTTCTGCGCCAGGGCTAGGGCCGGTGAGCCTCCTCCGCACTGCCGCTACCTCCGCCGTGGGGGCCTTTGCGCTGCTGTGGGGCCTCCTCCGCCACCAGGGGTGCCGGCGTGCGGCGGCGGGCGCTGTAGTGCCGTCGTGCCCCATGGCACGGCACGCCTAAGCCATTGTAGGGTCGTGCTAGTGCCAGCGATTCGGCACGGCGGCACTGTGTGGCACGGCACAGCGGGCCACCGTGCTGCATAGGGTCGTGCCACATAGTGCCGTGCTCAGTCGTGCCCGTGCTAGTGCCGGACCGGGCGGCCGTTTGGCCATGTATACCGTATGGTACAATACGTCGCTACGACCTTCCCCTAATGCGTCAGCTAGTCCACCCGCGCTGACGGGGAGCCCGCGCGCGCATGCATCCTTTTGTTTAAGGGAGCTTACTTGTCCACAATTTTCAACAGTGTATCCCTGGGAAAATTTTTAGAAGGAACCCAACTTGCTTTATCTCTGTTGTTGAACACTTGCTAGTTGCCAGCTCAGCACCCCCGACGCGGCGTACCACCAGGTAGGCCCGTGACACAACGGGGAAAAGCACCCACGTCTCTCTTTTTTTTATCGTAGCGATTTCGGGCCCAAACATATACATCCCCTAAATGAATCCCATTGGGTCAACCAGTGGCTCATCCAGTCTACCTATTAATATATATTTTGGATTTTGGGTTACACTAACTAATAACATCTCTTACTCATGGGTCAACCAAAAACACCAATGGTGATTGACTGAATGCTGCGCTCGTGGCTGGCTGCTTCTTTGATGCTCCCGTTTGCTGCTGCAGACAATCACATAATAACTGACGAGTGATGAATCTTCATGTCTAGAAACTCATGCGTGACCACGTTAATTTGAGATTTAAATATATGCTGCTGAATCCCCGGTGAGAATTGATCGGTCGATCCAAATTAAATTAACCCCCATGTTGTTGTGTCACGGTCTCACGGAGGCTGAATCTCAATTCGACGGAGTGAGTGAAGAGACATGACAAGCAGATTTGCCTGGCAGAGAGCGTCGCCAGCGTAGGGAGGGAACATCAAGCAGACAGAGAGAGGGAGGGGAAACGACCTGGTAGAGAGCGTCGCCAGCGAAGCGGAGCCTCCGGAGTCCGGCCTCGGCGTAGGGCTGCGGACGAGCGAGATCCCGCCGGACGAGCGAGATGGTGGCGCCGCCGCCGCCGCTCCAGAGAGGAAAGAGCTCGGGTAGAGGTATTCGTGTGGTGATTGGGTTACCCAAGTGGCTCATAACACGTAGTAGTCCTTGCCACCAAATTTTAGTGGGTTGATCCATTAGGTAATTTCCAGGTGATGAGATGGAAATGGCGAGATGCAATGCAAGTGGTGGACAGGAAAAGACAGGGAAGCCGATCGACGGCGGCCGTTAGCTGCCGTCCGGCCCGATGTGGACGCGGCGCGGGCGCCGGCGACCGCGCACGTGGATGGGCACGGCGCCGCGCTTGCGCTTCCCGCGTCACGGCGTCAGGATCCAAACAGCCTGTGAATGTGAACCCATTTCCTTTCCTTTTTTTTCTTTCCCTCCTGTCCGCTAGACTCTAGTGTCCAAAATCTACTTTTCATTTCTCTTTCTGGTTACCGTTTTGAATGTGCAAATTTAGGCCATTTGGACGTGCCCTTTTTTTTTGTCTCTAGCATTACTCTCTTTTTCTGGCCCAAATCTCCCGTGCAGTTAGCATTTCGACCAAAAATTGAAGTAAAGATGACTTTTCACACGTTTTTCAGTATATACTTGGTGATTTCCCGCGTGTTAACTGTGAGATTTGAGAGATTTTTGGTAGACTTTCATGTGTTGCAATGGAGCTTTTATGTTAATGTTAAGCCACTACAGTGACTGTTTGCATCTGCGTTGGTGGAGATTAAAAGAAGATCAAGTGGACAACTGATATTAATTGCTGGTTTGGTGGAAGATGATGTATGCTGATGTGGCGCATTGAATGCAGATGATGTAATAAGCGGATGATGTGGCACGCTGAGAGTTGAGAGAAATCTAACCATGACTCGTAACGTGTATTGATTACTAGGTAAATGCCCCGCGCGTTACTGCAGGATATTTAAATTGATGAAAGTTATGAACTTATGTGCACCATGCATACATGCATAAATGAAAAATGCAGAAGAGATTGGTACGATGAATATATATATGATTGAATCAAAGTCTATGAAACACATTGGATGGCATACCAGTTTGATAATTAAGTACGGAGTACTTGTCGAAAGATCAGTACTGCTACATGATAGCAATTTTGTTCATGCATGAATGAAAGTAGAAAATGTAGTAGGAAACAAATTGAAGCATTATGTATATGTAGATGCTCTCTTGGTAGTGCACAAAAGGAAGATAATTAATAGGAAACCCAAACTCAACCCAGGTGTTGCTCCGTCGGTAGCACACAGAAGGAAGTTGGTAGCCAATCCAAACTCAACTGGGGTGCATTGCTTCTCTGTACAAAACCTATGGACCAAAAGACATAACACCGTGAGGATGGTAAACTGAATCAAATTTGCAACATATATACAAACACTTTACGTAATCTTGCCGGTGGAATGATCAATCTTTTTAGAATGATGTTCACGGAATGAAATGCGGCACACTGAAGAAATAATCAATGGAGAACAAAAATAAAAAATAATCTGAATGGTGAAGAGAAATCGCCATCTTGGCAGTTCTCAACTTCCGTAGCCAGGAACAGGTGGACAGTGGCAACTGTGTGGATGATGCTTTGAGAATTGATGAGACAGAGAGCCAAGAGGATGAACATCGAACAGGACTGGGGCCTGTTTAGTTGGAGGAAAAGTAGCAAAAGTAACTGTTTGAACTCATGTAGCACTCCTGTAGCACTTTCATTTGTTTGTGGTAAATATTATCCAATCATAAACTAACTAGGCTCAAAAGATTCGTCTCGTGATGTACAACAGAACTGTGTGATTAGTTAATTTTTTTACCTATATTTACTGCTCCGAACATATGTCTTTTGGTGTATTTAATGTGATGTGATGGAGAGAGAGTTGAAAAAGTAGCAAATTTTTGACTAAATTTTAGCCAACTAAACAGGGTGTGAACTGGGCTAGTATTAAGTAAGACATGCCGCTGCTGCCTCTCCTCCATACATCGCCGCATGTTAGCACCTCTGCTGCGCACCGCCGCCCGGCGCCTGCCTGCTGCTCCACGTGCTGCACGCTTTGCTACTGCTGCCTGCCGCGCACCACGTGGCCGCCACTCCTCGCTGGCCGCACCGCACAGCTCGCCACCGCAAGCGTGTTGCCCAGGCTCCGCATGGCGCGGATCTACAGCGGAGAAGCCTTCAGACCTTAGAGAAGGCGACGGTTTGAGATTAGCAGCCAGAGAGGGAGGAACGGAAGGGAGAGGAAGGGTACCAGTGGAAAAACGAAGGTAGATTTCTCCGCCACGGCCCGTTGATACAAACAGAGCCATATAAAGTATCGAGAGGATGACTGTTCGGCTCCTAGCACGATGGAGTTAATGGACACTAAAGAAGGCCAGTGGTAAATGGCAAGCGAAGCGATAGCATCTTCGACCGATGCTGGTGCGTGGGAGAAACATCTATTCAGCTGCTACTTTGGTGGGGGCAGTGTAGAAATATGGTGGAGGTTGCTGGATCGGTTATAGGAGAACGGGTGGCTGCCATCGCTGTGTCAGGGAGGTGAGGGGGCTGCGGCCGGGTGGATGCCCATCGAATGACATCAGCACATGACGTGACACGCTGAGAATGGAGAGAAATAGGGGTGGGACTCTTAGTGGGTACCAAAAATATAGTTGTCTATGATGATATGGGTTATATAGATGTCTCAGGCTTTCGGTGTGACACCTGTTACATCAAGGTGCAGTGGACGATGCATCACTATTCACTAATCCCATCCCATCACTTGTGATGCTGACGAGCCAAAAAAAATGATTTCGCATTTATTTTTGACAGCCCCCAAAAAATCCCTGAAAAGGACATACTATATGAGGGGGCATGCCAAAGACCATCCAAATTGATGTGCCATGATATGGCACGGCGGCACTAGACAAATAGCCAGATCGCATACTGTTTTAATTAAGCTTCATTGGAGCTACGTGGCTTAATTAGGCTCCCTTTGACAGGGCTCCACGAGCAGCTCCAAAACCGGCTCCGGTCGGAGCCTTGGCAAATGGCCGTGATGGCGGAACGGCTCCGCGCTCGAGCTCTAGAGAGCCGAAGCCGTTTTGCATAAGCAGAAGGCGGAGCCACAAAAAAGTAGCTCCGCCTGCTCCGGCTCCGGAGTCAGCCTCACGGGAGCCCTCCCAAACGGGCTCTTAGATTCAATGAGCTATGTGACCGGTAGGAGGGAGCAAAATATAGTACGTAACGCGAGAATTGGGAGTCTAGTCTCGCTCATAATGTTTTTCCCCTTCACAAATCTTGTTTAAGATATGAGTTTTTTACTGTGCTTGTGGAAGTACCGGGAAGTACTAGGAAGTAGTATCAATTATTTTTTTACCACATGATTAATTAAAAAATATCTAACTTAGAAAAGGGCACAATGGAAATCTCTTTATCCTCTACGTTTTACTGTGCTGCGGCGCTTTTTACTGGAAAACGGTACGCCAGTATCGTTTACAGGGCAGCACCGCAGCAGTGCGGTCAGTCTGAAATGTTCATGCTCAATCCAACGCTGTACTTTGCTTCATGAAGTCGTCACGTTGTTACTTTTCCTCCATCCCAAATGTTCATGCTCAATCCAACGCCCCATCCTTTCCCAGCAAAAGCGTCCAGTGCTCAGTGAGCGATCGCAGACCAGGAGAAGCAGCGCCGACGGTTCGCTGGTCGGATCCTGCTGGACGCAGCCGCCAGCCCCGACGACCCACGCGGAGCTCCGGCGTCCGAGTGAGTCGGCGTGCCCCTTCTTTGGCCACCCGATGCCACCTGCGCCCTGCCCGTGCCCGCTCCGCCAAGCCTCTGGGCAGCCTCGACGCACTCGTCGGCAGGCTGCGCGCCGCCTACGAGGAGAACGGGGGCCGCCGGGCCGGCCCGCGAACAACCCCTTCGGCGCGCGCGGTGTCGATCGCGCGGCAGTGGCCCCATGTATGCTGGAGGTGGTGGCCGCCGGGATGTTCGACGGAGAGGAGGCGACGGCGCCCCCGCCGCGCGGTGCTCGACGCGATGCTGCTCAAGGCCGAGCGTTGCTCCGACTCACTCGCCCGGCTCCGGTCCTCCGCGCGGGTCGTGGGGGCCTGGTCGCGTTCGCGGTGGCGGCGGCGGCGGCGGCGCAACAAGAATCCAACTAGCGAAGCGAGGAAGACAAGTACAAGATCGCTCACTGACCGCTGGACCTTTTGCTGGGAATGGACGGAGACGTTGGATTGAGTATCCTCGCTGGCGTCGTCTGCAAGCGCTGGCGCCGCGCCTCGTCGCCGACCCCGCCTTCGTTCCTCCGCGCCAGCAGGACGCCGTCCCCGCTCGGATATATTCTTTGCTCTCGAGTGCTTGTCAATGTCAACTGGATGGCGTGCGGCGAGCGCGATGCTCCCCTCACCGCCCTCCAGCTCTGCGTGTGCCGTGTGTGTAGTACCCGCCGGATCGAGTTCCCTGCTGGTCGACGGAGGGGGCCGGGAGACCTCGATGATCGACTGCAACGGCGCGGTGACCCGGTGACATGCGCTGCCGCCGGCGTTGGCGTCGCCCATCGTGCACGGCGCGCGGCGACTGCCGCTCGAGCCACTTCAAGTTCAAGCTCGTCTTGGAACGCGCCATGGCGTCAGCAGTGACTTCTTCGAGCTGGCGTTCGCGCGTGCCTCTACGACAGGGGCGAAGCCAGCTTCATGGTTCACCGATGTCAGGACCACTTTTTACTGCTGTCATTAGACTGACTCCAACAGGATAGGCAAAGCCATTTTTGCATCTTCAATTGTCACTGTGTATCACTGAATCCTTCTCCAACAGAATAGGCAAAAGCACGATGCAGTTTGCCTTTGAGGAGAGAGGAGTTGTATTTTTACGCGGGGGCGGCAGCGCGGAACGCAGGAGGAACACTGGGAGGCGAGTGCGATGGAGGAGCGCCGCACGGCGGATCTCGACGAAGATGTAGAGCACTGAGAGGACGCCGAAGGAGCACGCACCTCGGCGTTGTTGACGAGGACGCCGACGTCGAGGCCCCGGATGGCCTCCTTGAGCACCTCGACGCTCGCGGCGAGCCCCCCACCGGCGAAGTCGAGCACGAAGGGTGTTGATTCTTCCTACTGCTTGCCTCTTCTACGTATTGCAGCTTGAGCTCAGAGCACGAATGGTGTTGATTTTTCCTACTGCAGCTTGCCTCTTGTACGTATTGCAGCTTGAGCTCGTGAGCACACAGGTTGACACAGAGGCGGCCGTGCTCGATTCGAAGGTCACGGAGCTCAATCCCTCAGCAGTGGAGGTCGATTTGAGGAAGGAGAAGTCAGATTCGATAGCTGCTGCAGGGTCGATTTTGAGCGGACGGAGATCCATCTGGCAGTGCAGAAGCTTGTTGTGGCGTGATTGGTTCGGGCTCCGGCTGCTCACACGACGGCAGAAGCGAGCGAGCAAACTGGGCTGGTTGGGACGGGGAGGCGAGGAGGTCGAGGACGGAGGTCGGGGCCATCGGGGCGACGAGCGGCTGGAGCGGCGCGGCATACCCGGCCTCCACCTCGTCGCCGGAGCGGGAGGCGCGGAGGAGGCCTCGGATCGAGCCGCTCCAGCTCCGGCGCTGCGTCGGCGAGCTCAGGCGCGGCGGCGGACGTCGGCGAGCTCGGGCGCGGCGATGGGCGAGCGGCGTGGGCCGGCAAGCTTCTCGTCGGCTCCTCGATTCTCTCGGGCGTACCCTCTCCCTGGTGCTCCGACACGCGGAGGCCAGAGCAGCCCCTCCCCTGCTCTGCGCGTCGGCGACGAGGCGAGCTGCTCCGGTGCCTTCTTTGCCTTTTGCCTTGCGCCTGTTGGAGACGGCACCTTTTGCCTTCTCTCGTCTGCACTATGCACACAAGGCAAATATGGTTTTGCCTATCGAAATTGCAACACATTATTGGACTTAGCCTTAGTGTTATAAACAGTATTTCAACAGTAATTAACACTGAATTCTCTCAAATCCATTGATGTCAGCTGACATCAACAACAAGCTATAGCTCCGCCCTGCTCTACGAATCCAAGTCCGGGACGTGACGGTTGACCAGTTGACGTGACGGTTAACAAGTGGTACGGTCGTACGGCTGGAGTGGAGGCCGCATGTCTGAACAGGTTACTGTTCTGAATCATTTCTCACTGAATCCCCATGGGAGCATCGACTACAGTGTAAAGTGTGTAACTTAGGGCCCGTTTACTTCACCAAATTTTCACCTACAACCCGTCATATCAATCTTCTTTCCACTAATTTGGAGTATTAAATGTAGATTAATAACAAAATCCATTCCACGACCCTACCTTAATTTTCGAGACGAATCTAACGAGCCTAATTATGTCATGATTAGACAATGTCATGCTACAGTAAACAATCTCTAATGACGGATTAATTAAACTTAATGGATTCGTCTCGCAATTTCCAGTCCATTCGTGTAATTATTTTTGTAAATAATCTACGTTTAATACTCCCAATAGACCTTGAAAAGGGACCCAAAATTTTCAGTTCGCGAACTAAATGGGGCCTTACCATGACGAAATTCTCTTTCTGTGTACAGTGACAGAAACAAATGTATGCAATTGTGATATTTGCTCCAGGATTCTTTTAGCCAACTGAGTTTTTTATTTTAAGTCAACTGGTTTTTTTTTTGTACAACAAACGTCAACTGGATTTGGCTGAGCTGCAACTCGTCAGTTGCTTTAACTTTTTTTTACTAGGATTCATCGAACCTGCAAAACAACTAGAGCATGTAGAATGGCTGCATGGAATTGTAACATGTTTCGTGACAAGAAAAATGCAATTGTCCCCAATGATTAGCTGTCGTTAATATAAAAAAAATAGCTGATCCCGTTTAGTTCGTGAGGTGAAACTTTTGGCTAATCTTTCAAGGTCTATTAGGAGTATTGAATGTAGACTAGTTACAAAAATAATTATACGAATGGACTGAACATTACAAGATGAATCCATTAAATCTAATTAATCTGTCATTAGACAATGGTTACTGTAGCACAACGTTGTCTAATCATGATATAATTAGGCTCGTTAGATTCGTCTCAAAAATTAAGGTAGGGATTGTGGAATGAGTTTTGTCATTAATTTACAGTTAATACTACTAATTAGTGTCCGGAGATTGATGTGACGGGTAGTTGCTGAAATTTTGGGAAACTATACATTTTCAGAGTTGACTTCCAGGCTTGGTCGTTTTCAACAGTTCATACGACATATAGGGGCTAGCAACCTTGTGCACCGAGGTTGCCTTGTTCGCTTGTCAACCACCAATATTTTTCTCTCACACCAAGTCAGTATTAACCACCAACCACCAGACAATCATCGGTATTTTTCTCTCACAACAAATCAACACTAACCACCAGCTAACCGAACATGGCGATGTTTAGTTCTCAAGTTTTCAAAAAGTTTTTCACCAAATCAAAATTACAAAGGAATCAATGTTTTATGCATACCCCCGCTTGATTCGCCGCACCCTACCCCTACCAGACCAAGCAAGCTGGCACCACGGGGAGCTCCGCGACGCCACGCCACCCTCAACCAACCCATCATCGTCGCATTGGAGCCATCGGAGCGCCGCCGAAGCTCGGACCCGATGCCCGATTTGTCTGGATTATTAGCCACCAGCCAATAATATTTTTCTCTCAGAACAAATCACACCAGCCACCAGCCAGTCAGTAGTACTTTTCTCTCAGAACAAATCACACCAGCCACCAGCCAGTCAGCAGTACTTTTCTCTCAGAAGAAATTAACACTAAGGCACTAAGCACGAGCCAGTCATCAATATTTTTCTCTCAGAACAAATCAACACTAGCCACTAGTTGGCCGAACAGGGTGCCAACCATGCGGCGTCTCTCCCCAACTCCCCGTGCCTCCCGTCGACGATCTCCTCCTCAACCTCCACTTCAAGCACGACGGGCTCCTCCTCCGCCGTCAATATGCCGTTCCGTCCATGTCCAGGTTTGCGCGGTGCGGTTAGCTTTAGTTTTCTGCCCTTTTCACGCTTCGCTAGCCAACTCTGAATCAACATATAGCTAGTGAACCTTCTCCAATACTGAAAAACGTAATATTTCATTCTTCCTAGTTCAGTTTCAGATTCATTTGTAAGGTTTTGTCAAATTAGTACTTCAAGTATTTTATTGCACATTAATATTGTCATACAGTTTCAGGGATACCTAGGTCATGTTTGGATGGTTGGGGTAAATTTACCGCAACTTTGCCCCAATTTGACACTTTTTAGGGGCAAATAAAATTAGAGGGGGTTACATATTTGCTCCACCACATTTGCGTTTGGCACTTTTGGTGTAAATTTAAGATAAATTTGCCCCATTTATCCCTCAATCCAAACACCTCTCTAGTTATTATGTAGATAAAATTTGTGTTAGTGGAAAAAAAATCGATGATGACCCTATGCTTCAGATAAAATTGCAAATAGTGATCGAGTGACCTCTAAGACAAATGGGAATTTTTCATACCGTGCGCACTAAATTGCCTTCCTCATGAATGACGTACGTAACAATCTAATTATCGAGCTGACCAATTTGCCAACTTTCCTTTTCTTTTAGAGGCTTCTAACTTTGTGCTCACCGTATTCTAAAAAAAAAAAAACTTTGTGCTCACCGTAAGGTGGGCCGTGTATGGGCCTGCGCGATGGACAAGTTCAAACAGACCCGTTGACTTGTCTCCCTGTCTGATCTTTGACCATTGCCGTCACGCGGGGGAGAGGCGGCGGCTGTAGCGCCATGAACGCGCCCATCGTAGGTGAGTTGTCGCTCGATTCTCTTGGGGATATGCTCGAATTCTGTTGCCGTGATGGTTCCGTCGAGTACGAGGGCGGGTTGTGTGGCCGATTCGGGTCGTCCTTCCGCTGATTCGAGGTAGAATCTTAGGGTTTTAGGAGGGGATGAGTGAGGGGATCACGGCGCTTGGTTCGGCCCCAAATCTCTTCTTCTTTAGGTGATTTAGGAATTCCTTGTAGTTCGGATTTCGATGTGCGATTTACTCTTTGTCTTCCCTACCCCAAAAGTTTGCTGGTCATGAGTGATTTCATCGGCCTTAAAGTTGAAATGAGAACGAACGCTCCGACTAGAAGTTGTAATTCGGTTTTGTCATTTCCAGGTATCCACCACAGCGTTTAGTAGGCTGTAATCTTCTTATGTTGTCTGAAACATAGTATTTTTGGTTGAAGTTGAGACCATGTGCATATCACAGCGGTAGTACAGCAAGGATGCAAGCTGCAGGTCAGGAGTCTGACTCCTTTTCCTCAGCAAAAGAAAAGGAAATAAAATCCCCTCACTGTTAAAATCTATGTTTGTTTTTTCCTCAGCAGAAGAAAAGAAAATAAAATCCCCTCACTTATGGTTAATGTTTATCTCTTATCTTTTTGGAACAATGTCCTAGTGAGGTCAATCCCTAGTTGGCCAAGTTTTTTTATTTCAGGGGACATTGGATTTGTGCCGCTGAGATATTGTGATTTCAGAAATATACCTTATCTGCCTCGGTTTATTTTAAGAAGCACTGGGATTTTGGGCTACTTAAAGATATGCCAACCTGTTGCCTTTCCTCCTGCTGTATTATTTCGAGTGGCATTCGCCTGAGTCTTTCCTCCTCCGCACTGGCTGTCTTTACCGAGAACCACTGCTGCGACATGCCAGGGTCACCGCCATCTGACTCCAAAGGTCCATCTTGACACCGAGCCATGCCCTCTCCTGGCACTAGGAATACATATCTATCTGGCCTTGGATTAGTGCTTTTTTTATCAGGGAGTGAACAAAAACAAATCTATATGTTGATTTCCAGTCGAATCCATCGCCAGCGGTTGCTGTGATGTGGTGTGGCATGCTCTATGTGCAATTCAGCACAGATCTGCAGCATAAAGGTGATTTGGACAAGGTGGACTTTGATTTACATCACTTAGCTGAGGGAGGCAATCTAGGAAGAGGAGACCCTTTAAAATTGTGGTGTGGTGAGCACAGGCATGATTCATGCTGTGGTGCGGTGTGTGGCGGCATTGGGTGGAGCTGAGGTGGGGCGTGGCAGCTTCAGATGGAGGTGATCTTCTGTAGTAGGTAGACAAATTCAAGTGCTATATATATGAGCTGTACATGTAATTCAGGCTCTTGTGAGTTGTAAAATACTAAAACACATACACAGGTAGTCTAAATTGCACAACTAATGGTGTGAAAGATTAGATTTTCCTGCATCCATATGCTTATAGCTATGCAAACTCTGAGTATGAAGTGAAGTTTTCATGGAAGGGGGGGGGGGGGCATGGCCCACCTTGGGCACAAGGCTACAAGCTTCGTTTACTTTATTATATATAATATTAATTCTATATGAGGTTGCTGCATTCCAGCAAAACTTGTGATTTGTATGTTAACATTGTTTTTGAAATCACCGTTAAATCTTTGGATGGTCTTTTTTTCGAACAACTTCGGGGGGGAGAGATCCCCACCTACTCTTTCATTGATCGAAGGAACCCCGAAGGGTAGTTACAATGAACTTACAAGGATTATCTCGGCAAAACCGAGGAGAAAAACATGAGATCGGCAAAGCCGAAAAGAGGAAATTACAATATAGCAAAGGAAGAGCACACCTCCAAGCAGAACTCTAAGATTACATCACATCCAATCGCCAGATTACTCAATTTCTAAGCCACTTACTTGCCGAATCCGCACTCATCACTTCTAGTCTTCAACCCCGGTCATCATCTAACCAAGGCAGGGATAGATACCCACCATGGCCGTTTGGTCGCCACTTTTCTCGATGTTCTCTGACGCCCTTCGAGGGGAAAGGTGAGATCTTTGAAGGAGGGAGGAACATCTCGAAAAGAACGAGTCTCCTGGCCTCGCTAACCCGGCTTTAGACAGGAGAGGAAACCATAAGAGTCAAGCACTTTTCCGAACACAGCAACAACCCATCCACCGACGGTTCCACAAGGCTGCCCGCACAAAGCCAGAACAGGAGCTAGCTTTCTCAAATCGCCAGCAAGTTAAGCCCTCTCCAACGCCCTGAGGGGGAAGGAAGCCCCAAAGGAGGGAGGGTTTTCAACGAATGCAGCCATCAACCACAAGCAGATAGGATGAAGAAGAAGTAAGGAGCCCAAAAGAAGAACTTGCCAGATCCTGAATGCTTCAACCAGAGTAGAACAGAGCCGAGCAAAGGTGTGGAAGAAGAAAGATGAGAGAAGGAAAGGTGTGATGAGAAGCACCACCGGTGTCTGAATGTCTGTGGGAGGATGGGATGCACAAACCGACGCCACCAAGGAGGGAAGCGGCACCCAAGGGCGTCGCCGCCGGCAAACTGACCAGCAGTTCAGCAATGCTTTCGCGGTGCTTCCCAACCATCCCAAAACAGAGCAACAAGGCATCGACACCACCATGGTGGCACAGACTCCACCGGCGAGCAGCATGTAGCTCTGGAAAAGCGGGTCAGACCGCCGCCACACACCACATCACCAACGGCACCTGCGGAGAAGGAAGAAGGACGAGAAACAGAGGGAGAGAAGGGTGAGGGGAGGCCGCCGCCGCATCAGCGCCGAACACAGGGATTCCGGTCGGGCGGCACCGGCCATGGACACCGCCGTCGCCAGATGTGGATGCCGCCGTAGCCGCAGTCAGGCTGAGCCTCGGACCGCAGCCAGCTCGGAGCCCGAGGAGGAGCCGTACTCGAAGCGCACCGAGGAGGACCACCCGGAGCGCAGAGGCCCGCGGCACAGCGGTGCCTCCCCCAGCCGCCTGCGCGCAGATGCACGGCGGCCGCCAGGCAAGAGCCGACGAAGGGCGGAGCCGGACCAGGCGCCGGCGCGGGAGACGTAGGCGGCGCCAGAGCCCGGAGGTGAGGCGGCGGCAGAGTAGGAGGCGGCGGCGGATCTAGGGTTGCACGGATTTGGGGGGAAAAGGTGAGCAGGCGGGAGAAAGGGGCAGCGGGAGCCGCTGGACGCCCCGCCGTCGCCTTCCTGGCGGCCGGCCGGGCTTCCGGCGAGGGGGGTGCTGGCGGCGTGGAGGGGTGGCGGCGCAGGGGGGCTTTGATCTTTGGATGGTCTAGAATATCTTTCATCTTCAAATATTTTTGCACTAGTCAATAACAATTTCTAGTACATAATTCCAGCTGGATGTTCAAATGGTCGCTGTGTTTTCATTCACGGGCAATTAATATTTTTGTATTTTTACCTCTGGCAGTGAACAACTCTGCTGCCGAAGACCCAGCAGAACCAATCTCAAAGCGGATGCGGTGTCTGTCCACAAAGGGGCTTGAGTGGCAATTTGAGAACAAAACACCAGCAACAAAGAACAAGTCCAACGGCTAGTCCATAAGATCCAGCGCCAAGCGGATGGAATCTGCCAACTCCGCCGCCTTTGATGATGAAGCAACTAAGGAAGACGAGGTTAACATCGACACTTGATGTTTCCAACTGAGGTCAGATAGGCATGGTGGGGAATCGAAAAGACCATCACGCGTTCCCCCGAAATGGATACTGTTGTATGCTGAGGCACAAACTAAATGTATCCAGTATCACTATATGTATTAGTGTTTTCCTCCGTGGGACAGATCAAGACACAGCTGCTGGTCGCCAAGACGGTCGTTCAGTTAACGCAGGAGGAGCTTCAGCGCTGCACAGGGAACTCAAATGCAAGACCCTGGGTCTCTCTTCTCTGGAACGGACTATGGCACGGTTGTGTTCCCACATTACCTACCTGAAGGAAGGAGATGCAAATACAAAGCTTTTCCACCTGCAGTGCAGCATCCGGACTAAGAAGAAGCATATCACAAGACTTCAGGATGACCATGGAGCCACTTTCACTCATGAAAAGGAAGAGTTGCTGTATTGGCACTTCGCCGCGGTCCTAGGCACTGCTGCGCAGTGAACTGATGGGATCAACCTGCAGGCATTGGGAATTCAGCCGGCACCCCTGGAACACCTTGAACATCCGTTCTCGGAGGAGGATGTGTGGGCCACAATAGTCACTGCAACGGACAAGTTGGTCGCCGGGGCCGGACGGCTTCACTGCTGAGTTCTACAAATCTGCTTGGCAGGTAATCAAGTTGGACATCATGGCTTCATTCAACGCCTTCTACCGTGCAAGCTGTGGGCAACTGCATCAGCTCAACGGAGCGCTCATCACTTTGTGGCCGAAAGGACCTGAGCCGAAGCGGCCAGGTGATTACAGGCCTATCAGCTTAATTCACAGTTTCGCTAAGCTTTTGCAGCCAAGCTACTATCCAACATGCGCTCCAGAACTTTTGCTCGACGTCAACCAGAGCGCCTTCATCAAGAAGATGTCCATCCATGACAACTTCAAGTTCGTCGAACAAGCGGCAAACTCCCTGCACAGGAAGAAAAAGGCCTCATTACTTCTGAAACTTGATATCTCGAAAGCATTCGACACTGGAATGGCCGTTTCTGCTGCAAGTGCTGTAAGCAGTGGGTTTTGGTAGGCGCTGGAGGGACTGGATTGCAGCACTAGTGTCTACAGCCACCACATGAGTTATCTTGAATGGAGAACCAGGGAGGATGATACACAACGCTCGTGGTCTTCGGCAAGGAGACTCTCTCTCTCTTACGCTTTCATCCTGCTCATGGAGGTCTTGCACAGGCTCTTCAAGAAGGCTGCGCAAGATGGGGTGCTAGCTCCACCGGCTAACCCTGGAATTAACCACCAATGCTCCATCTATGCCGACGATGTCATGCTCTTCGTTGCACCCACTGTCCAGGATATGATCACCACCAGAGAGACACGTACCGATTTTCTTTGGGAATGTCTCAGGTCTGCACACCAATCCTACGAAGAGTTTGATCGCCCCAATTGCCTGCACCGAGGAGGATATTAACCGGATCAGTCACATTTTCCTGGCGCAATTGGCTGAATTCCCAATTCAGTACTTGGGACTACCACTCATGCTCGGCAGGCTGAGAAAAGCTCACCTTCAACCACTGTTGGACAAGGTGGCGGCGAGCATGCCCACCTGGAAGGCGCCTCTGATGAATAAAGCTGGGAGACTTACTACAGTCAAGGCGGTTATGAGTTCAAAATGCATCCATACTATGACCCTGAAGATCCCAGATTGGGTGTTCGGAGAGATTGACAAACATCGTCGAGGTTTCCTCTGGGCGGGAAAAGAGAAGGCGCATGGCGGAGAATGCTTGGTTGCTTGGCCTACGGCGTGCCTACCCCAGGAGTTTGGTGGACTGGGCATTCCGGACCTGCATTTGGCCTCATTTGATCTGCGCCTGAGGTGGCTCTGGCTGAAGCGAACAGATGCAAACAGGCCCTGGAAACACCTTGATCTTTTTCGAAATAAGAAACACCTTGATCTAGATTTTGGAAATGACCTGGAAGTGAAGCTAATGTTTGAAGCATCAATCGACGTTCAGTTGGATGATGGGAACATGGCACTGTTCTGGATGGACAGATGGAATGGCGCTGATTCTCCCTGCATCATTGCACCAGAATTGTGTCAACTGACCAGAGCAAGAAGAAGAAATAGCAGGATGGTAGCGGCGGCTCTTCATGACAAGCAATGGATCCAGGATATTGTGGGGCCACTGACGGCAAATGCCATTGCTCAGTACCTTGAACTTTGGCACGTCACTGAACCAGTGGACCTCCAAACCGGCGTTGAAAACAGAGTGTCATGGAGATGGACACCGTCGGGCTCCTACACTGCACACTCTGTGTACAGGATGTTCTTCAAAGGTTCAGCAAGCTTCGCCGGCTATCAAGCCATGTGGAAAGCTTGGGCACCCATGAAGGTGAGAATTTTCATGTGGCTGGTAGTTCATCGGCGCCTTTGGATAGCAGATAGGCGGCATAGAAGAGGCTTGCAGGGTGATGTAGGGTGCAAGCTTTACGATCAGCAAGCTGAAAGTGCTGACCACCTATTCTGCTCTTGCAACTTTACCCAGCAAGTGTGGCACTGCATCAACTCTTCTCTTGGTCTAACCAACCAAGCTCCCACTCAAGAGATGCACACAATAGATTGGTGGCTTCACAAGAGGACAGGCCTCAGAAAACTGCAGAAGAAGGGGTTGGACACTGCATTCATGTTGGTGACTTGGAGAATCTGGAAGGAACGAAATGGGAGGGTGTTCAGTACCCAGCCGGTGAGCTCAGCAGCTCAGCTTACAGCCGCGATCTTGGAGGGTCAGCTGTGGATTCAAGCTGGTGCGACCAAATTGAAGACCATAGGCTGTGGCAGTCGACCTCGAGGGCTCGAGTGACTTAGGACAGTTCTTTTGCAGGATTTGCTTTCTGCTAGGTTGTGTTTTCCTCTGCCGTATAGTCGTTAATGCTTGTTATAACACCATGAGTGTGCACCCGGTTTAAGGCCCGTGTTGTAAAAAACTCTAATTTTCTTTTTAATAGAATTATACGCAGCTCTTCTGCCTATTCTTGCAAAAAAAAAGTGCTTTTCTCGAGGATCCAACAGCCATAGAAGATCCAGCCATGGTTGTCTCCTGCCGGCGCACAGTTGGTGTGCTGTCCCCCCCCCCACCCCCCCCACGCGTCGCAGCAGAAGAGGCTCCAAGCCCCTGCGGAAGAGGACGCACCTGCAGCGCCTGCATGCGGATCAGCATTTGGATCAGTGACGGCTGTCGGCGCAGGTGTATCAGCTTGGGAAGACACGCCTGGATCTTCTGTGTCATTGCTGTTCATATACACAGGAATTTCATCAATCAACTGCTCACTGTTGTCCGAATTTTCACCTGTTAAACCCTGCAACTCATCAACATTATCTGAGGGGTCAGGAGTATTAGTAACAAAAGAGTCAGCACAATTTACATCCCCCTGATTTAACAAATGAACAGGCAAGAGAACAATTTCTTTGCGAAGAAGAGCACCAACATTTGGAGGAAGGTTTGCAAAGGGAAACAAATTTTCATCAAACACAACATCTCTAGAGATGTAGATACGGCCAGTGGAGGGATCAAGGCACTTAACACCTTTGTGCATAGAGCTATATCCAAGAAAGACACACCGAGTAGAGCGGAAAGCAAGTTTTCGAGAATTATAAGGTCTTAGGTTGGGCCAACAAGCGCAACCAAAAATTCTTATAGAATTATAGTTGGGTTTCTCTTTGTGTAACCTATGAAAAGGAGTGTCATATTCAATAACCTTGCTAGGCAAACGATTTATGAGATGTGTGGCTGTGAGGAAAGCTTGATCCCAATATTTAAGAGGCATGGAAGCATGAGCTAGGAGAGCAAGCCCAACTTCAACAATATGACGATGCTTCCTTTCTACAGCACCGTTTTGTTGGTGAGCATGAGGGCAAGATACATGATGAGCAAAGCCAAATTTTTGGAAGAAAGAGTTTAATTTTTCATACTCTCCACCCCAATCAGATTGTATGGCTATGATTTTCTTATTGAATTGACGTTCTACAAGATTCTGAAAATCATGGAAAACACGAAAAACATCAGACTTATTTCGCAGAAGATAGATCCATGTATATTTGCTGAAGTCATCGATGAAACTCACATAATATGTGTTTCTACCAGAAGAAATAGGAGCAGGCCCCACACATCAGAGAAAATTAAATCAAGAGGAGTTTTAGATATACTATCTGATTTAGGATAAGGTAACTGATGGCTCTTAGCCATTTGACAGGAATCACACACCGAATCTAATTCTTTATCACTAATGCTAGCACAAGGAAGATTATTTGAACTAAGGACTCTTGCCACAATTGGAAGAGCCGGATGACCTAATCTACTATGCCACTTGGAAGTAGAAGGTTTGCTGACACCAAAAGCTTGTTTATTGGGGCTTCCTTTCTGAGAATTCAACCCAAGAGGGTAAAGGCCTCCTCAAAATCTACCTCGATGAAGGGTTTCCTTCGTTTCCTGATCCTTTACAATGAAAAAGTTTGGATGAAACTCAATGAAAGCATTATTGTCAGAGACTAATTTATGAACGGAAACAAGATTTTTGCTAGCACTAGGAACATGAAGAATATTCTTTAGATGAAGATCTTTATTTGGGGTATGTAAAACTGTGTGACCAATATTACTAATAATACTCATACCTGTCCCATTGGCGGTATGAACTTGATCACGTCCAGGATACTTGTCTCGAACAGTTAGCTTCTCAAGTTCTCCTGTCACATGATCTGAAGCGCCACTGTCCACATACCAATTGGAGTCATAGCCATAGCGTGTTGCAGCTGTTCCTGCCGTCTTGTTGCTTAGCTGATCATCATCATCCTCATCATACCTGTACCAGCATCTTGCAGCTTCATGACCTACCTTCTTGTTGCGTCCTCCTTGCTTCTGCATATTGAACCCAGCATTGCTGTTTTGGTTCCTATTCTGTCCTCCTCGACAACCTTGACCACGTCCCCGATTTGCAGAACCTCGGCCACGGTAGTTACCACAGCCACGAGTAGCAGAGTTGGCTAAAGATTGGTGATGGCCACCATCCTGAAACATCTCCATACGCATATCATATGCTAATAGCTGAGAGTACAGATCACTCATAGACATGGATCCAACACAACCAAGCACAAATGATACAAGCGGATTGTACTCAAAATCAAGGCCATTCACAATGTAGTTGATCATCTCATCGTCATCTATGATCTTACCAATACTTGACAGCTCATCTCTGATAGAACACATCTTATTGTAGTAGGCCAAGGTAGACATGCTGCCCTTCTTGAGGGTAGCGAGTTGCATCCGTAGATTTGCAGCACGTGCCTTCGAGTGCGCCGAGAACATCTCTTCTAGCGTTGACCAGGCTTCTGCGGACTTCGTTGCTGTAGCTACCGGTGCAAGAGCATCTTTGGTGAGGGAATTCAACAAATAACTCAGTACCTGTTGATCCTTAGCAACCCATGTTGCATACTCGGAGTTGGGGACGACTTCCTTTGTGTTATCTGCCTTGATCACCTCCAGAGTCTTCGCTGGTTCAGGGGTAGATCCATCTAGATACCCCATGAGTTGAGCGCCACGAACAGCCAGGAGGAATTGAGCCCTCCAGAGCAGATAGTTGTCACGAGTTAACTTCTCGGACACTTTGCCAAGCGGCGTCGTCGCAGAGGAAGATGCCATCGCAGCGCTGGAGGAAGTATCAGACATGGAACTCGACGAGTTTATGGATGTTTTGTGGAAGAAGGTGCTCTGATTACCATGTAAAATTGGAGAGCGTGGATGCCTATCTTGGCTGTCCACGGTTGCATGTTTATATAGTCCCAATTGGGAACTTGTTTGACAAGGCAACCTGTTGTATCTACATAGGACTCAGTATGCTAACTGATTATACAAGGAATATAGTTCTATCTCTAACTATACGAGTCCTTGATGATTACAACCAGGTATACATCATGTACATGTATAATTCTAACACTTAGGTCTGTGGACCTTGTTGTAATTCAGGTTCTTTGAGGACCTTTATGTCAAATGACTGCTTCATATTAATATATATGTTTGTTGTAAAAAAAACAGTTTTGTACAGTACGAGGTTTCAGAGTAGAATAATTTACGCCAACTTTAGTTTCGATAAGGAGGTACTCGTGTTAAATTAGATGGCTCATATGCGCTTTAACTGGCGTAAAAATGTTTTTTCAAGACAAATCACGTGACTGACAGCGACGCTAGCCACATTCAGAGAGGAACCTGGTGTGATCATGCATGCACTTATATCTTCGATAAGAAGCTTGAGAGCTAGCTTCCACTTGTCATAATCTACGGTGTGGTCAAGGACTTTGTTGGTTGACATCTACAAGCTGCTTGTTAAACTACTCACAACTGAAGACAAAGACAGAGTAATAAATTATTATTTGTCTCAATGGCCAACCCTTCCGTTAACTTCACAAATTTGAAAAAGATATCAATCTCCCCTCAGTAAAATCTGAAAAAGATACGATCCAGAAAAAAAACATACAACCATGCTAATGTTTCCACATACTATATATACGTATATTTGAAAAAGAAGAATCTATTAGCTTCATTCCAAGAGATAACTAGCTAGCCAAATTCATGAACATTTTTTTAACAACATGAACCTCAAAAAAGGAAAAAAAGTTTATGTTGGTGTACATGATGACATTGCAAGATTTCAGTTCCATAAATTAATTTCCTTGACAACAGGTATGACCAAAGAATTTCAAATAATAAACACACATCACTATCAAATCCCCATCAGTCTTACATCGGTTATTCTTAAGTCATGGACTTATGACTTGAATTATCACTTATTTAGTGATAGTAATAATTTAGTGATTTTTTGCATCGAATTTTCCCCCCAATCCCCACGACTTATGACTTGACTTATCACTTATGTATGAACAGACTTTTGTAGATCACTATAACATAAAGTGTATAGTGTGTTCATAGTAAAGAAAAAAGTCACCAGGAAAAACCTTGGAGTGTAGAAGCTCATGTAAGGTAATATGCATGGGATGTTGGGGCTCGTTTTCACCAATCTTCCTCACTTCCTTAACTTGAGGTTGAGTAAAAAGATCCCCCTCACCTCCTCACCTATGGGGAGTGGACTACATAACCCCCCAACCTACGAAACAGTCTATATCACCCCTGAACTTTTCAAAACCGGTCAAATTACCCCCTAAAGCAGTTTTGAAAAATCATAGTGAATCACAGAAAAATCATAAAATGGAAAATCCAATTGTGTTGAACTCCAAATGAGTAGATCTACACAGTGAACATATAATATGAAATGATTTAGTACATTTTTTTGGATGTAGCTTCATAGCTGTAAAAAAATGTACTAAAACATACCATATTATATGCTCATTGTGTAGATCTACTCATTTAGAGTCAGGGACCTGAAGAGGCTCCATGTTTGAAAGGATGGATCTCACCAAGTTGCAATTGCTATTGATAGTTCAACCGAATTGTTCAAACTTGTTGTATATTGAGATGATTCATTCCAATTTCCACAATGGTACTGAGATTTTGATGAGTGGATATGAATTAGATTAAGGAAAGGCATATCAAGTTCACTTTTTACTAAAACAAACAGTAACAACGAATTTACATGTACTTGTCACTCAGAAAAAATCCTTCTTCATCCTACGAAATACATTTTCATTCGCACATGGCAGTCCTATACTCCTATAACACACAACACAACTCAAGGTTGGTGGAGGAAGGTGTTGTCGTAGATGATGTGGCGCCAGGTGTCTTGTAGATGGACGAGGTGCGCGGGCTCGTCCAGCGGCCAGTCGCGGAGGAGGATCTTTTCGACGATCTAAGGCGGCAGCGTAGACGCCATGCCGCTGGTTATGTGCGCCGCGAGGCAGCCGTGAAGCGAGATGATGGACACACAATGAGGTGGACTCACTAGGGGACTTTACTTTTTTTTTGTTGTGTATTATATATACTAGTCCATCAACCTGTGCCTCCACATGGGCTAGAACTTTATTTTAATTATTAAAAATTATTGTTTACTTTTATTAGGAGCATCATAATAAGATTAACATAATTTTGCGACATGAACTGTAAATATAATATATTAATTAGCATTTATTTAGCATAATTGGGGAGAGAGATCCTTATAATTTTAAAATTGTATTGCATAATATGTTTGAAATATAATAAGTACAATAACCTTTGTTTTATTGAAAGACCCATTACAATAATAAGACGCAAATCTTAGTGTCTCTTATGTTCTTGTTATAGTTTGCTCCCAATGTAGTAGTTATCGAGAGATAATTTAATTTGAGTATATGGTTGTGTTGGAGGCCGGTCTTTTGGAATTCAACCGCGTAAATATTTACATTTTAAAAGGCATCAATTAGTTCATGATCTATAAATAAATAATTAATAACTAAGAGTTGTTCAGATCATTACATGTAATGGTTCCACAATTGTATTATTTCTTTTATGTGTTTCATGATTTGCTTCATTTTTTTCTTGAACCATGTTACGGTTGATTTCAAGTATCACCGGTGAATTATTTTGATGTGCACTATAGAAGATATTTTTAATTCAATGGATATTTTGTAGCATGCATGCAAGTGTTGAAAGTTTTGCGGTTGCTTTCTACGAAATAAAAAATAATTACTCGATCAAGAGCCCAATATCACGGATTTTGGTAAATCCAAAATTTGTCTTTGTTTCTTATACGGGTCCAATGTGTGTTATGACTCATATAAAATCTATGAAACATAAATATGAATTATTATTAGATGGCGGTCAAATGAGGGAAAGTGTAGAAATTGTAAAGTCAGTAATGTTTTACCTGATAGGTACGTGTCTACATTTATTCTTGTTGAAAGCATATTCGTGCTCGTGAACTTAAAACTATACTTTTCAATGTCTTCATTATCTTTGAACCTTTTTAGAGTAGTTGCGGGTAATAAGATGGCGGACTATCCTACCATTTTCCATTGGCCGATACTTCTATGTTGTTGGTACACATTTCCTTCTTCAATTAGTGGTTTGAACTTTTCCATATAGGTCTTATTGATAACATCATGCATCATGGTTCCCTATTTTTTCATCATGATTAATAATTTGTAAACAAAAAATAATACAAAAAGGCAATCAAACTGAACATCTATCCTCAATTTGGTTGCTCTTTCCCATCCTAATTTCACTTAAGGTTTTGTTCACCATTGCAACTTGTTCAACTGCATTAGCAAAAGATGGTAATGGATCTAATTGTGTTATTCTTTCATACAAAAGAAATAATACACAGATATGAATTTTTTCTAAACATAAGTTATGCTATAACATCAACCAAGTAAAATATAATTCAATAGAAATAATTGAAAAGAATAACACAGTTTGAGAACAATGGTGAGAAGCAAGTCATCTATACCTAGCACACAGCAGGCCTAGCAATAAATAAATAATTTAGTAGTCATAACATATACCATGAATAAATAACTATAGCATGCAACATGTCAAAAAAAAATAATTTAGTATTCGAGCCATATGCCATGAAAAATTAATCTAATTCTCGCACGCAGCAGACAGAACACTAAATAAATAATTTAGTAGTCGTAACATATATCATAAAAAATTATCTAATTGTAGAAGAGAATTCAAATAAATTCCAAAAACAATGTCTCGCTGTGGATTGATCTCTAGTGTAACCAATGGGTGTAAAAAGTTCTGTGCAGCTATAGAAGAATGCTTGGATTGATCATACATTTCTGTTGAATAGTAGCAGGAGACCTAGCTTCGTTGATGAAAGTAGCAGTTGACCCCAGCTATGGATCCCAATTTCCCCAAGAGAGATGTTTTTTTTAAAAGATGTCAGCTCTTTTTTATAATTTTATATATACATGGGCAGAGTATATAATTTGTTCATAGCTAACAACCTTTTAGGATAGATTGTTTTTGTGATTAAAGTATGGAAGAGAGATTCAAGGCAAGAAAAATACGATCGGCAGGCATATACACGTACGTTCTAGTTTGTTAGTTGTAACGACCTGGGTTTTCGGTGAGGAAAACCCGACTCCCTGTACCATTGTGATAGTCCCTGGATCGGTAGCTATCACGTACAGAACTCATTACAGAATAATATCATTTCCATACAACGAAATCAGAGTAGAAAATAGAATATTTACATCCGAAACAACTCAGTATACGAATTTAGTACAAGCCCCTTGGGCTAAGCGACAAGTAGAAATCCTGCGTAGCGGTAGCTAGGGCTTCAAGTCTTCATCATCGATCTTCACCACAGGCATCCTTGAGCGAAGCAACGCAACCCTTCCTTCATGAATTCCTCAAACTCGGACTCTCACTCCAAGTCCAATCCTGCACACTCACAAAACTATCCCCAAGGAATGGGATAGGTTCACGTCACCGACTGTATGCAACTTTAAGTGGCCTATCTCTAAAGGATAAGAAAAGTGGCAAGGTAAAAGCTGGGTTTTCCTATGCAGCAGCAGCGAAACATAAATGGAAAACATCTCCATATAAGCCCCAAACCATACTCTCAACACCGCTCGGAACCACCTGGTACCCCAGGGCCCCGTCTCCACATCCTATCTCCATCTAGGGTCGATGCGAGAACTTCCTCTCCTCGCACCTCAATGATTGCAATCGGATCCGCGAGGTAGAGGGAGCAACTCTCCTCTCCCCGACTGCAACCACGGCTCACCACACTCTCACATATAGGGGGAGGTAGAAATCCCAAAACATGAGGACAAAGCTATCAAAGGACATGTCCATGACCGAGGACGCGGCTATAGCTATAGATCGACAACTCTGCAGAGCGTGTACACCTGTACCCAACTCGGGATGGAGCCCAGTCGGTAGCGAACCGACCAAACCCACCCTACCGTGCGAACTCTCGGTAGTTACGGTCCCATCCTGCATCCGGCCCTCAAAACGATCCCCCCGGAAGGAATCGCACCGGAACTGTGAAATGCTCCCGTGTGGCCACACGGGAGTCGCTCTGAGAGGGTGGTCTCACTCCCACCACTCCCCCACTGATACCCCGCTATCCTGCTGGCAGGTATGGTTCCGCACTTGCCGAGCTCAACTCGGCCCTAACCCCACTCTCGGCGAGGTGGTGTGTACGTAAAGGTCCCGTGAAAAGGTCTGTCCACTCGGTTTCAGACCGGGGCAAGCTCATGTCCTCCATCCGTAAGTAAAACCCCAACACCTGTGCTCCGAAAACCGTACAAGTGGGGATACACTGAGGAGTGCACCCCCATCCCCGATCCCAGATCGGTTGTTTCGAGCTCACCCCCGCCAAAGTACCCAAAACGCCTTCTCCTGCCGGTTTTACCCCACTCACGCCAAGAACCACTATTCCCATCCCAACACATGCATCGCGAAGCTCAGCATATATACACGCTTATATATATAAAGTAGTAGGGCAATCAAGGATAGGATAATAAAAGAAGGCAGTGCAAGGTGCATCAACATGCATTTAAAGTAAAGCGCTAGCATTCTACATAGCAATGCCTAATAGGAATTTCAGAATCAGTCGGGCGTGAACACCTGTGTGCAAGTAGTCGTAGTAGTTTCCGTAGTTGTTCTCGATCTTCTTGTCACACCCTGAAATTTCCAATTTCAGGATGTGAATAGAAAGAATAATTAAATAACGATTTTCTCATAATTTTAAAATTTTTTCCAACATTTATTTTTCTTTACAGGAAATATAGTATAGGAAAAATCCTTGTTTGATTTTCTGAATCAAATAAAAAGTTGTGAGTGTTGCATTCATGCCGTTGCATCTTGGTGCTTCTTGAGTGCAAAAGGTTTCAAAAATGCGTCTAGGTGCTGTCCAAACCCTTCCGAGAATTTTCCGGAATTTTCTGGGATTTATTCTCATTTTCTCTGAGCATTTTCTATTTACTAGAAGGCTCTATACTCTTTTCATGAGCTCCAAATATTTTATTTGGGTTGTTCGTGTCTCAATCTTTCACTGGGAATTTTCCTGGAATTTTTGGAATTTTTAGAGTATTTTTCGTGGTTTAAATGGATTATCTGGCTATTTCTAGATTAATCTTTTCATGGAAAATATATTCTGAAAATGAAAAAGGAATTCTTTTCCCTTCCTCACATCCGGCCCACAGCTGCTTTCAGCCCAATCTTTAGAAGTCCAGTGACGCCCCCTCAACTTCTCCGCGTGTTCACACGTCACCCTCGGCCTAGCCCACACCAACCCATGTTCGACCCAAACCTACCCTACCCGCTTCAGTCCAGCCCGCAGGCCCAGCGGAGCCCATCAGGTCACCTTGGCCTGCACGGTCGGGCATGGCGTGGCCGCCGCCACCGGCCTTGGCGTGCGCGCCACGGCCAACCTAGGGCTACGTGCCTATAAAGGCTGAGTGCCTGGCCGCTCGCGCCCTAGACGCCACCTCTCGCGCAAGCCCGCCGCCTTCCCTCGGTGCTGTGCAGCGCCGCCGCCTTCGCAGTTCACCGGAGCGACGAGCTTGCCGCCGCCGTCGGATTCGCCGGCCAGGGGCTTTTCCGGAGCGAGCCGACACTTCCACGAGGTTCACGACGTCGAGCCGCACGTCCGCTGCCTTCTCCCGTCGCAAGCCGGCTGCCGGAACGCCGCCGTCGCTGGAGCCGTACACCGGCCGCCGCTGCCTTCCGCCGCCGAGTCGCCCCCGTCTGTCTCCGTCGTGGGTAAGCAGCTCCATGTGATCCCCATCCTCCCCTCTTCCTCCTGCGCAGCTCGCCCAGAGCCCTAGGTCGCCAGAGCACCGGCGCCGCCGGCCACCAGGACCGCCGGAGGTCCCCTGTTCCCTGACCGGTTTGTACAGAGGAAGAAGAAAGGTGTTTTTGCAAAAAGCCCCCTGCAGGATCAAGTAATGAAGAGATCCAAATCTTGTGTCTTGCTAAATCTATAAATACCCCCCTACAGAGATCCCACTTTCACACATAAAGCCCACCCAAGCCTTTTTATAGATCTAATCCTATCCTTCGTCCTTTTTGCGAGCACTATTTAATGTGTCTTGCATATCTTCTTTGCTAGCCCCTGTTAGCTATAGTTAATCACCATTAGGTCCCTGCATCTTGTTTTCTCTATATCTTCCATGTTTTAGCTCCGTTTTTGTCCGTTCAGGTTGCGTTAGGCTCATAATAATGTAAAGTACACGTTAGCAGTGATGTTTTCACCATGTATGTTTTCTGAAAATAAATTTGGTATTAATTTTGTTAATGTCTTTTGAACATGTCTTTCCTAAATAAAATCTATGTAGTGTTGTACACCGTTTTTCTTTATCAAAATTAATTTGAGTAATGTTATTTCACATGTTTTTCTGAATAAAAGCTAATTAGATCTTTATCTCGGTTTTTCATAAACAAATTATTAATTTGTCTAATAGTTAATTAATCTTTTCTAATTAAAAGTTGATTAGGCTTTTACTCCGGCTTTATAAACAAATGTTAATTTGATTAATACCAATGTAATGATGTTTTCAAATAATAATATGGTCTACACGAATCATAAAGTTACGTCTAGATTATTCATGTAATTTATCTTTTTCAAATTAAATGATTAATTGGTATAATTGATGCATGAATCTTTATAAATAAAATTTGACTAGGTTCTTACTTTGGTTTTGCAAATAAAATGTAATTTGCATTAATTCAACTTAGGGTATTTTCTTTATGAAATATCCTTTACATATGTTTTGCTAATTAAAATGAACCTAAGCTTATAGTCTTTTGTGTTCATATATGCTAATCGTTTGTTAGACGTTCTTAACCAAGCTCTCTCTCAGTGTGATCTTTCCGATCCTTGCTCAATCTTCCACAGCCATCTCTTTAGAGCTAACCAAGCCTTTCTTTCTCTCAGCACGGTTTGGTGTGCTTTAATGATCCCTAGAATCGAGCCTATCCTTTAGTGCGTTCTTTAAAGCTTTGATTTGATTGGTGCATTGTTCTTAGTGTGTTTGTTTGTTTGCTATGTGTGCTTGTGCCAATGATTGATGCGAGTAGAAGGAACGTGGTTCGAGAAGCTTTGGAGAGCATGAAGATGAAGAATTCTGAGCAACTACTGTGTGGTTAAAGGCAAGTGTGTCCTTGTGCTTTTGTCCTAAGAACTATGTTTAATCACATTGCATATGCTTTGCATTAATTTTGATGGGTTCCTATTAAGGATAATGACTAGTATTTTTTTTTACCATTGCCTTGTATAAACCGGTTGCTTAAATTAATCCTGTTGGTAGATGCTGCTTAGTTTGCTTAACTGGGATGGTGTTAATCAACATGGTTACCTTTTATGCTCTATGTTCCGTTTTATGTTATTTTAATTGTAAGACCACCTTTGCTATGTTAATCGGAACATGGAGAACCACCCAGGAAAACAGTACAACCACAAGAACTAAACGGGTAATGGTCTTGGCTGAATAATTAGGGACTTTAGCTTGGAGTGACCTTACCTGATAAGGACAAGGGATCGGCGGTACTGCGGGGTATGGACTCGCTCTAGCAGGGGGTTGGGTGAGTTCTTTCTATGGTGGGGTATTGACCTGCTAGGGGACTTTATACCTTGCTAACTGATCCGGACCTTGTGGGTCACAACTTGTTGGGGAACCTTTGTAAAGGCCTCGTAGCGTCCCTATGCAACCACACCTCGGTAGTGTGGTATGGTGCTTGGCCGGCATCGCATGGTTGGGTTCAAAGTTCTTCGGAGCTTTTACGCTGCTTGTGGTGAAAGTGTACAACCTCTGCAGAGTGTAAAACTAATCGATTAGCCGTGCTCACGGTCAAGAGCGGCCTGGACCCTCACATGATAATTGAACTTGAAGATGGACTTAAATCGTGCTCTCTGGTTATGTTAGCCATATGCTTATGGCGTATCTCTTATCCTTTATGCTTAATGTGGGTTGGTATACATTTATGACTTAGTAATCAGGTGCTAATAAAATTTGACCAACTAAAATGTTAAATGCTTAGAGCCCAGTCCACTATAAAGCCTTTGCATTCATCCTTTCCTCACACTTGCTGAGTACGACATGTGCTCACCCTTGCTATATACGTTGCTCAGAAAGAGGAAGTTGCTACATGAAGATGACGTGAAGATGTTGTGGAGTTCTAGGCGTACGCAACCCCCAGTCGACTGCTTGTGAGTATGGTGTCTTCGTTTCCAGGATTAAGCGTAAACTCTGATAATCTTTCTTTTTCTTACGTGATACTATTTCTATATTCACTTATATGTCACTATATGCATGAAACTTGATCCTGGCATGCATATAGGTATGCACTTGGTTTTCTTTGGAAAAACAGGTGTGACACTTCTGGCTCGACTCCTCAACTCCGAGAATCCCTAGATTCGCAAAGATAAATAAACACGGTGTCTAGATGCAAATAACTCCAAAGAGAAGCAATAAAGAACCAAATAACTCCAAATGCTAGTCTACCGGGTGCTTCATGATTTTAGAAGAATAAAGAAACTGATTTCATATTTTTCTAAGGTAGAAACAATTTATTATTGATTTCCAAATAAAGAAATATTTTATGAATTTAGTTAATCGCGATAAAGCACAGAAAACACAAGTCAGCGAGTTAGGAAACCATAAGCTAGGTTTTGGGTTGATTTGCATGGTAAGTTGACTAGTCAACGATCTTTGTTGACCAAGTCGAAAAGGAAGGTCAGAGGTCAACCGGGTCCCACAAGTCATCCTGTGGGCCCCGTATGCCAGATGGGACTAGATTGGACAGTTAGCGGCTTCACATGTTAGCAGGTCCCAACGGTAAGTCCGTAGGCCCCTTTGGTCAGATTAGAGAGATTGCGCAGGTTGGATCAGCTAGAAAAGATGTGGTGTGGTCGAGAAACTCGGCTCAAGCTGGAACATGGCAGAAGCATGGCAAGACTGACGGTTTGGTTAAAGCACACATGTCGTACACAACGAAGGCGTGACACGGCCGTGGTAAAAAGTATGGCAAAGGTTGAACCCATGTCAAACAGGTGACACACATTAAGGGATTCGGTGGCTCTGGTAGCAGGTTGAGCAAAACTTGTGCATGCTGTTTAAATTAGCACGTACATGCCCTGGATTTAAAATAGGGCTGCTCCACATACTAGCAGCTTGTTTCCTGCACGGGCTGTAGCTCTGTGCATTGCAACATACCAAGGCCATACATAAGCGAGGCAGCAGGAAGGAGGGAAGATTAAGGCTCGGGAAGAGGTAGGAACTGTTTCTAGCTAGCAACATACAGGTAAGGTCAAGGCTAAAGATGGATTAGCACGTACATGTACCTCCAGCACATATACGACTGGCACGCTTGCTTGTTTATGGACTGTACACAGGCTGGCAAACAAACTGTTTGCTGAAATGCCATAAGGGCATCTACCTGAAGGCTGCACGTATGTGTGCTGCAGTTAGAGCTGCTGGAGATCAGAGAAAAGAGATCAAGGCCCATGCTTTTTCTGATGCGCGAGATGCACATAGAGAGAAACAAAGGGCGGCTGTTGCTACTGCTTGTCTACCTGATTAGGGAAGAAAGGAAGACGGTTGCAGCTGGGACTCGAAGGAGGGAGAGAGGTGCTACTGGTTGTCGATTTGGGTGAGAGAAGCTTGGCGAGGGGCAGAGCTCGAGCTAGAGCTGCTTGCTGGCATTAGGAATTGAAGGGCGCATGTGCTCCATGCCGTTGGTTGCTCAAGCGATTTGGGGAAAAAGAGGAGGCTCCACTTGTGCTTGCTATGCTGCTGGGTGGTTCGGATTTTGGGGAGAGAATGAGCAAGCTGCTGGCTTGCTTGAGATTGGAAGGCAGCAGGGAGATCGACAGGGGCACAGGTGCTTTGCTATCATGGCGTAAGAGAGATCAAAGAGAAAGCAGGATTAACAGCTAGCTTGCTTGCTTCCTGGCTTTGGTGCAAGAACATGAAAGAAGGGGAAAGTGTGAGTCGCTGCTGATTGCTCGAGTGGTGAGATGGATATGGTGATGATTTGGAGAAGGTAAGGGAGGCAGGGCGAGGCGGAAGCAAGACGTGCGCGTGCAAGCGTCGGCATGCAAACTGGCATCCACGGCTCGCTCGACGCGTGTAAGAGGGAGGCACGGGTTGCACGCGCGTGCGTGTGGCCGTGAGACAAGGTCCCGGCCGGGCACGGCGGCGCGGTGGAAGCAAAGCTCTGGGTGGCGAAGACCAGGTCGGCGGCGTTGACGAAACAGGAATCCTTGGCGTCGTGGCTGGGGTGGCCAGCGCCGGTGGGGATCACACGAACGCGTGTGTGCGTGTGCGAGTACGTGCGCACGGGTTGGACAGGGAGAGCAGGGTCACGGCTCCTCGGGTGCATGCGTGCGCGTGTGCCGGCGGCGACCGAAACTCGGCGAGCACACGGCACTGGAACGATAGGAAACGAACAGGGCCACAAGCGAAGGAGCGCGCGCGTTGAGGTAGGCAGCGGCACCTGCAAGACGTCCGGCATGGCTCGAAGGCCAGCTCACAAACAACGGCGGGTCGCGCGGCGGCACGGCGCGGGCATCAACCTCCAAGCGAGCACACAAGGCTCGACACGTCCACGGCTCGAAGGCCGGGCACCACAGCACAAGGGGGGTTGGTGTGGCTCACCTCGTGTCCCTGGACACAGCGACGAAGCGGCGGTGAAGAGAGCAGAGCAAGGACGACTACGGCTTGAGGCAGAGGAAGCAGAACGGGTGACGTTGTCCTCCGCGGTTCTGGCTCTGGTGCGCCGCGATCTCGGCAGGGCGGCTCCGGCCCCTTCGGTCTGTCTCCTCGGCGCCGACGGTTTCACCCAGGAAAACAAGGCATCAGCTCGGGGCGTGGATGGGAAAGGACCAGGCAGCAGCAAGAGAAAAGGGGAAAGGGGCCACTGGTGCGTGCTCTCACCTTCGAGGCAAAACACCGAGCAGGTCACGGGCGAGACAGCGTCATAGTGCACGGTCACTGCTTCGGCTCGACGTGACCGGTGCTCCTGGAAGCAGCTTTAGCGCGACATCATTGCCCCTGGTGGTGAGGGCGAGGACGTGGTGATGACGGCGTTCCCCCCACCGGTGCGGCGTGGCACGGTGGTTCCAGGGCGGCGAGCACCTCCTGGGCGCAGCGCAGCGCAGCGCAGCGTCGGGGCGCAGCGCAGGGGATGCAGGGGCGGCGGCGTCGCAGGCTTCCCCAGACGGCTCCGTCTTCACAGCGCCCGCGACAGCTCCAGCTCCGAGTCGGCGACGGCGACCATGGCTCGACGCGGCCTCCTAGAGCAGCAGCCCGACAGTTGGGCGGCGCGGTGCACAGCGACCTCCGGCTCCCTCCCCGTCTCCGGATTCTCCCCCTCCTCTTCTCCTTTCTCTTTTCCCCTTCTCTTCTCCCTTTCTTGCGGTGGACAGGGAGCAGTGGCGGGCGGATTTGGGGGATTTCACCAAAGCGGCGGCGGATCAGGGAGTGTGGCCGGTGGGTGGCTTAAAAAGGGGCAGCGCCCTAGGGTTTGGGCGCAGGCGGGCGGTGGAGATCCTCGGCTTCCGCGCTCCGGGACACGCGGTGTGCATCCGGCGAGGCGGAGCGAGCTCGGTTGCCCGCGGCGCCTGTCGCGGTCGCACGGAGCGTGTGCGTCAGCCGGGAAGAAGAAAAGGGAACAGGGGCGACCGGCTGGCTTGCGGGGCCCACTAGGCAGTGACACCGGCGGCGGTAGGTGGGAGCTGGGCCTGCGGGTCAAGGTGGGCCGAAAGGCCAGGCAGGCCGGCTGGTTGGGCACACCGGCGGTGATAGATGGAGGTTCGCTAGAGAACTTAGCGAACTGGGTTAAGGCCCAAACTACAAAGGGTGGTTTTCCTATTTCCTATAAGCCTTAAACACATATGATTCAAATTCGAATTTAGAATTCAAATTTGAATCCCACACAAATAAAATCCAAATAAATCCAATAATCCCCAAAGTTGCGACACTAACATTTATAATTCCTAAATTTGTTATTTTGCTCAAAATAAATCTAAGAATTTAGGGAAGGTTCAAAGAAGACATCCTTATAAATTAAATGAGCACTCAAATCCATTCAAAAATTTTGAAATCCACATTTTTGCAAACATAAACATTCCGGAAAAATCTGGGATGTTACATTAGTTGTATTGGCTAAAGATCCTTATAGGATAGATTCCTTTTATGATTTAAACATGGGGAAGACATAAAGTGAAAGAGACTAAATATGTTACATTACATTACATGTGATAGGCACGATAGGATAGTTGGATAATTTTTTATTTGAAGCAAAGATATTTATTGTGTTAGATGTGACCGGGAGATAGTTTAGATTTAATTTTTCTATAGTGGCACATATGGGTAATTTTAGACAAAGATATAGGAGGGTTGTTTTTGTAACATCCTGGAATTTCTCCGGAATGTTAGCAATGCAAAAATGTGGATTTCAAAATTTCGATTTGAAATTGAGTGCATAATTAAAATTTAAGGTTACCTTCTTTGATCCTTCCCTAATTTCCTAGATTTATTTCAAGCTAAATAATAAATTTAGGAAATATAAAATGCTAGTGTGAGAACTTTGGAGATTATTGGATTTTATTTAGATTTTATTGTGTGGGATTCGAATTTGGATGCAAATTCAAATTTGAATCTAAAGTGTATTAGGAGATAAGGTAATAGGGAAAATAGGAAAACCACCTCCTTTCTCTGTTGGGCCTCAACCCAGTTCACGAAGTCTACCGGACGCCCCCACCTTTCACCTCCGGCCTAACGAACCGCCAACCCGCCTAGTCTTTCGGCCCATCTCAGCCAGCAGCCCGCTTGCCACCTACCACCTTCACCTCTTTCACCGCCATGTGGGCCCTGTGCGCCAGCCTCCTTTCTCCTCTACTTTTCTTCTTCCCGGTGACGCACGCGCCCCGCGCGATAGCGACCGGCGCGCCCACCCCGTGCTCGCTCCGCTCCGCGACCACTGGATGCCGTCCCGTGGCTACGGGCGCAGACGCCGAGGGATCTCCGCCGCCTGCTCCCGTGCCCGGAAACGCTAGCCGCGCCGCCCTATAAAATCCTGCCCCCAGCCGCTATCCCTGTTCCGCCGCCCATTGGGGGATTTTTTCCCCAATCCTTAGCCACCGCCACCACCAGAAATCAGAGGAGTGAAGGAGGAGAGGGAAGGGAGGAGGCGTGGGAGGTGGGTAGAAGACCGGGCCGTCGCCCCGGGCACCGAGGAGCTCAGGAGACGCTGCGCTGCAGGGACATTGACGCCGTCGTCTTCGGTGCTTGGGGGATTGGAGCGTGGACCTGAAGACGAGGCTGTCCGTGGAACCGCCCGCGAGCGAACCTCGACGTCGCCTCACGCCGGCGTCGTGAGAACACCGAGGAGCCGGAGCTGCCTGAGCCTAGGACCTCGACACCGCTCTGCATCCCCTACTTCCTCTGCTTCGCGCCGCGACGCCACCACCTCGCCACCGCCTCTAAAGCAGGTGAGCCCTTCTCCCTCTCCTGATGGATGTGGTGGTGGTCTTCGAACCACCTGTGCACCGCCAAGATCTAGCCTTGACCTTGTGCCTGCGCCCTCGCCTTGTTTCCGGAGCCCGCTGCCTGCTCGCGCCGCCGCGCAGACCCGCCATCGCCTGAGAGCCGGCCATCGAGCCAAGCCGGTCGATTCTTGCAGGTGCTGCTGCCGTCATCGCCACGCGCGCTCTCCTTTGCCTTGCAACCGTGTCGTTTCTTTCGTTCCGGCGTACGCTCTCGGAGCTCTGGCTTGCTGCCGGCACACACACGCACGCTCGCCAGGGTGAGGCTCTGTCTTCCTGACCGAACCACCGCGCACAAGCACGCACGCATCCGAGGGGGCTGAGCCCTGCTCTGTCTGTCTAACCTGTGCCCGCACGCACGCGCGTGAGTGGGCGAGCACACCGGCGCAGACACCCCAGTTCTTGCCGCCGTGTCGCCCCGCTTCGCCGCGCTGCACCCAGTCTCACGACTGCACGCACGCGCGTGCCACCAGTACCACGCGCTTGTGCTTATCGAGTGAGCCGTGGGTGCTCTATTCGCATGCCGGCACGCGCACATCTCGTTCCGCCGCCTTGCCGGCGCTTTGTCCGCTGCCGGGGGAGTTCTTTCCGCCTGGATGAGCGAAGGCTGGTTCGACCTCGAGCTCGCGAACGTTCACACGTACGCGCTCGCGTGCAAACTCGCTGGTGATGACCACCCAGCCACGCCGCCGGGGATCTCTGTTTCCCGTCCGCCGCGAGACCTCATCGCCGTGGGTCGACGCCAGCCAAGGCCGCTCTTTTCTCTACCCTATCGGTGCCATAGCAGCTCCTTTCGCGCTCCGTGTCTTGCCTTGTCCAACCGCACGCACACACGTGCACGCGCGAGGGACGCCGGCGCCACGCGAGGAACTGCGCCGCCGAGCCGTCTTCGTCGTCCGAGGCTTCGCCTTTATCACGACCGCGTTGCCACCTCGCTCTGCTCTCGCCACCGTGGACGAGCCACTGGAGCTCACCCGCGCACAGCCGCACCAAGTCGTCGCTTTGCGGCTGCTGCACGTCTCCCTGGCGCTCTGTTCATGAGCACGTGTTCGCACGCACCCACGTGCACACGTCCACGCGCTCGCACGCGTGATACCTCGCCGGCGTTGGACACTTCCGCCGTGCCGTTGCGTTTCCCCTGTTCCCGCTCGCCGTCTCCCTGTCTTTGTCTCGTTTCCGTGCGCATGCTGTCGGTTCTGTGCCGTTGCCATGGCTGCGCCGCCGGCGTTTTGCATGTGGCCACAGACCTGCTCGCACGCGCGCCACCATCGGGCCAAGGCTCTGCCTTCCTGGCCGAACAAGCGCACCCCATCGCTCGTCCGCTTGTCCGACCGTTCGCCCTTGCCCTGCGTCGTGCGCACCGACCGGTGCCTGTCACCGCCATGAACTTCAACACACCGACGTGCGCGTATGAGGTGCCTGTGAACCAAGGTCTTGCTTTTTTTGGCCTGGACCCGTGCGAGTGCACGCACCCGCACTCGCGTGAGTGACCTCGTCGGCGATAGCGCATGAGCCCACGCCGCCGACCTTCTCTTTGCCGCCTGGAACCCTGTCCGCACTGCGCCGCCGTGGAGTTTTCATTTGCCGTGGCTGAGCCGCACGCGTGCACGCGCGCGCTCGCACACCTTCCTGTCCGTGCGCACTCACGCGCACGCGCATCCACACCCGCGCCCGCAAGATAACCACCTCCCTGGCACGGACACCCCTGTCCCGACGCCGTGGAGCTCGTTCCATCGCGCCACCGTGGGTCTCTGTTCCATTCGCCCTTGTCGAACCTCGCCGCCGTAGGCACCCTTTCCGCCTAGGCGCGCGAGCACCGGACCAACCCTGTGCATGCGGTCGCTCTCGAGCACGCGCACACGTGCAACCCTACCGGCACCAGCCACCCCAGCCACAACGCCAGAGTCCTCTGCTTTGCCCCGCCGTGCTGAGCCGCTCTCCACCGCCGCCGGGCCGAGATCTTGACCAAGGCCGTGCCTTTCGTGGTCTTGCCGAAACCCTAGAAAACCCCAAGCTCCACCGTGTTGCTTGTTGTCCAACCGCCGCGCCACCTCGCCGCCGGCGAGCTCCTTTCCGCCCGCCGCTCCCCTGGAGCATACCGTCGAGCACCTGGCACCCACGTCAGGACCCAGTAGGGTTTAGTTGCACACATGCGCCCACACGTCTTCGTTGCCGCAGTGGATCCTGCCGGATCTAGTGTGGTCGACCAACCACCTCCTGCGCCACACGGTTGCCCGCTCTGCCCCGCGCCGCACCAGATCAACGCGATCCAGTGAGGCTAACCAACTACAAAAGCGCCACACCGCCGCCGCTCAGCTGCGAGCCGCAGCAGATCCGGCCGAGATCGTTTGTGGCCGCCACCCAGCAGCCATGTGGGCGGCCACATGTGCTAGAGTTGGCTTAAAGCAGCTTGCGTGGCAGCCACCTCAGCACCAAGAGCCAGCCAGCAGTTAGCCTGTAGTCAGCTTAAAACCCTTTAGAACTAGCCTGTGGTTGGCTTATAGTTAATGTTATTGTGTATGCATATTTTAATTTCAGAAATGTATTTTACTTTTGGAAAATCCTAGAAAATCCATTTCAACTCCGAAAATTATGAAACCTTTTCCAAATCTCTTCTAAAATTATAAACTCCTTGTTAGGATAGCGTTCGCTCTCTTTTGGCTCTTAATCGTTGTTCAGTTGGAGTTAATTGCAATAGGACTCGTCTTTATTTTATTTGCGCATTAATAGGAGCAGCTGGAGCCGGAGAGCTGAGCTCGGAGATCGACTACACCGACGACTACGCCGCCGACAACTACTCGCACGCAGGTGTTCACGCCTGACTGATTCTGAAATTCCTATTAGGCATTGCTATGTAGTATGCTAGCGCTTTACTTTAAATGCATGATGATGAACCTTGCACTGCCTTCTTTATTTACCCTGTCCTTGATTGCCCTACTACTACTATGTTATATATATAAGTGTGTATATGCGCTGAGCTTCGCGATGCATGTGTTGGGATGGGAATAGTTGTTCTTGGCGTGCGTGGGGTAGAAACCGACAGGAGAAAGCATTTTGGGTACTTTGGCGGGGGTGAGCTCGAAACAACTGATCTGGGATCGGGGATGGGGGTGCACTCCTCAGTGTATTCCCGCTTGTACGGTTTTCGAAGCACAGGTGTTGGGGTTTTACTTACGGATGGAGGACATGAGCTTGCCCCGGTCTGAAAGCAAGTGGACAGACCTTTTCACTGGACCTTTTTGTACACACCACCTCGCCTAGAGTGGGGTTAGGGCCGAGTTGAGCTCGGCAAGTGCGGAACCATACCTGCCAGCAGGATAGAGGGTATCAGTGGGGGAGAGGTGGGAGTGAGACCACCTTCTCTCAGTGCGTCTCCCGTGTGGCCACACGGGGGCATTTCACAGTTCCGGTGCAATTCCCTTTGCGAGGGGGATCGCTTTGAGGGCCGGATGCAGGATGGGACCGTAACTACCGAGAGTTCGCACGGTAGGGTGGGCTCGGTTGGCTGATCACCGCCGGGTGCCATCCTGAGTTGGGTACAGGTGTACACGCTCTGCAAAGTTTAGATCTATATGTATAGCCGCGTCCTCGGTCATGGACGAGCCCAGTGGATTGTTGGTTCTCATGTTTTGGGATTTCTACCTCCCCCTGTAGTTGAGAGTGTGGTGAGCCGTGGTTGTAGTCGGGGAGAGGAGAGTGGCTCCCTCTACCTCGCCGACCCTATTGCAATCATTGAGGTGCGAGGAGAGGAAGTTCTCGCATCGACCCTAGATGGAGATAGGATGTGGAGACGGGGCCCTGGGGTACCAGGTGGTTCCGAGCTGTGTTTGAGAGATTGGTTTGGGACTTATATGGAGATGATTTCCATTTATACTTTGCTGCTGTTGCATAGGAAACCTGAGCTCCTACCTTGTCTCTTTTCTTACCCTTTAGAAGTTAGGCCACTTAAAGCTGCATACAGTTGGTGACGTGGACCTATCCCACTCATTGGGGATAGACTTTGGGTGTGCAGGGTACGAGTCCGACTTCGACAACAACGCCGACGGATGGTACGACTGAGGGATGCGTCGCTTCGCTCAAGGATGCCTGTGGGCGTGAAGAATAAAAGATGGAGACCCTTCTGAGATGCTAGCTACCGCTGCGTAGAATTTCACTCTGATTCAGCCAAGAGGCTTGTAATGTTGTACTCCATTATGGACATGTAATAAATTATGTACTAATATTTATATGATGCGATGTATGGTTGTGATTTACCTTCTGTGATGAGATCTGTACGCGATAGCCACTGATCCCGGGACTATCGCAAAGGTACAGGGACTCGGGTTTCCCTCACCGAAAATCCGGGGTGTTACAGTTTTTGTTAATTCTTTATAATAGCATAGATGGGTAATTTGAAACAAAATGCATCCAATGACTATTAAATCAATGATATTTTTTAAGTGTCCACATAGGATTTCAAGGTGGCTTTATGTGGTGGTTTCTCTTTTTGTAGACTGTCTACCTAGGATTCGTAGGTAGTTTCATGTGGAGGCAGTTCTGGTACAGAATTTGACAGTCTCGAGAGATTGCAAAGTTCACCGCTGAGCCTGTACGTCACGAACTCACGATTATCCGCAGATCCGCTTGCACTGCTTTCTGTCACCGCGACGAAGTTCTCGTAGACGTCGCCGAGGCACGCGCGACGGCGGAAGCGGAACGGCCGGTGGCGCCGTTGCTGATACATGGTCCAGAAGCCATGACGGGAAGGCACGCTGCTCGGCCCACGTCACGCGGAGCGACCGCCGACGATGGGCGGTGACATGGACGCCCGGGAACGTGGCATCGTGCATTGTGCGGCGCGCTTCTCGGGCCACGTACGTCATGGCGCCACCACCACGGAGGAGGCAGAGCGCGCGGCACCAAAGGCCAGGCGTTCCAGGCGTCTTTGTCTGCTGGGCGTGCCTTGCCCGCCGCGCGGCGCAGTTTGCTCCTGGCGTGCGCGTTCGTCGTCGCCGGCGGTGGTGGTGCCAGCACAGGGCGAGCGCGTGCGTCGCGTCACGTCACGTCAGGTCACTCGCCCACCGCGTTGACCTCGTGATGCGCCGCGGCGTAGACGTCCAGGGGAACGGCCCGCGCGAGCGCGCACGGCGAGTGGCACCTCTTTCGCTGCGTGCCGTGCGACGTCAAGGAACGCGGCGTGTCCGTAGCTAGCGAGATGGCCCAGGGCTCGCGGAGCGGCCCTCCGCCCACCTCATGGCGCCAATGATGAGGGGCAGCATGGAGGGCACGGGCCTGGCCGCGAGCCCGCGACGGCCATCTCGGAGTACACCGTCACGCCGAGATCCACGAGCGAATGGTGTACGCGCCGCGGCGAGGAGGAGAGGCACGCATCGGGTCGTCCCGCGCGACGGCAGCTCGTGGGTGAACTACAGCGCCGACTACGGCAGCGCGTGACCGACCGTTACTTCTGCTACCGCTGGCATCCTCGCATCGCAGGCAGTCGCACTATGGCAGTGGGCAACTCCGTGATAAATAGCAAAAGGAAGAAAAAAAAAGCAATGTAGTCCTTCAACGTAGCCCACTGAGTATGAGCATGCCTCGCACTAAGAAAATAAATGAGGAGAAAGGAATGTGAATAAAAAAAAAATCTTATTTTCATCTCATAGACAGGCACCAAGCTGTTAAAACGCATGGTTTAAGTGTGATAAACAACCTACGATTTGGGGACGGAATGATGCCTTGCAAACGAGAGCGGCGTGGGCAAGATGCGGAGAAGGATCTCCTCGACAAGCTCCGGCAGCCCGCAGCCGCTGGACGCCATGCCGCCGCTTCGTCCCCGACACGCACACGGCGTTCAATCCGAACCCGTTACGTATCCAAAGGCTAACTTCCTTGACCGTGACCATTAGTGTTCAACAGAAAACAATTGCACACTAGAGATTTGACTTTTTTTAAAAAAAAATCAAAATATAAGGGACCTCTTCCCAAATCAAGTCACTGCCAAGAGCCACTGTGCAAATCGTCGATCAAATATTTTCAATTTCAAGTGTTCCACAGTGCACGGTGGAGGTGAAGCATGCCAACAACTGGGCACAGAGAACAGATTAGGAGATGGAATGATGATGTGGCACTGCAAAATAAAGTTACTGTGGCTGTTCACTGTTATGATCTACTCTATCCGTCTTGAAATACATACTTGTCGTTTTGACTTATGTAGATGCATAACTAAAAGAATGTATTTAGAAAAATCAAATCATTTCGAGAAGTATCATTGTCAGGTGAAAGGTGAGTGAAAGATCACCGAATGCAAATAAAGCTTTACAACCTGGTGTACAATGACTGTGCATCAGTACACAGTAAACTCAGCACATGAGCAACCTGGTGTACTGAAAGTTTAAACGTTTTGAACTTATTATATTTTGAGTTCAAAGTGTATATGCCTGAACAGGATGGAACTAGTGCCAGCAGGAAACTTGGTTCAACAAAATTGTATTGTACGCCGTGTGTTCTAACTGCCGTGAGGCTGGTCAATCGGCTCACGGCATACAGTGGTGGCGCCGTGTGTCTTGTGTCTGCCGTGAGCCGTCTTGGTAGCTCACGGCAAACGGCCCTATCTGCCGTGAGCCCGAGCTTTGGCTCACGGCAGCCTTGCGATTTCCGGTAGTGATGTTCACCGCTTCTTTGCTTGAGATGAGGTCTTGCACACATTCATTATAGCGCTTGAACTGCACTACCTGAAAAGTGAAAACCACTTGTCTGTCTGCAAAAGAGCTCCAGCTAGCCATCCCCAACGGTGGACAAGGCACTGAAAATTCTGTTAACAAGTTTGCGCCAAGAGACCGACCCACGACTGTGATCACTCTACTCTGCATCGAACCGCATCAATCAACTCGAGATAAAACCATGTAGTGGCCAAAACGTGTGCCCATGCATGGAAATGATATCGGCGCCATCTGCAAAGTCCATTAGACAGGCTTACACAAGGGGTCGGAAATGGGTTTCAAGTTGGCCACAGCATCTAGCTTCATGACACCGTGTGGCGGAGGAAGCCGCGGTCCGAGAGGATGCAGTGCCACGACTAGCACACGAGGGCAGCATAGAAGAGAGAGGCACACGGGAGGTGGAGGAGGATCTCGGCAGTGGCGTCGTCAATCAGCTCCAGCTGCGCCGCCATGACAATGTTTTGAATCTTGATATGGGTGCGCACCTTATGAAAGTGGAAGATTCATACAATTTATGGCTACAATGGTTAAATATATTGAGATCTATTCATAATTGATGGCTATAATGGCTTTGCATCCAGATCTATGGACAATTAACATTAAGCAATGTAATATGCATGCTTGCTCGTGGAGAATCTTAAAGAAAGTCAATGGAGCCACCTAAACATGAAGGATTGACTATAGAGATATATCGTGACTTGATATGGTGCCAGCTGGAGGATCACGATGTAAAATTATCTATCCTGTTTTGAGTCTTCAACTTAGCACATACGCTTGCTTGTATTTCATAGAAACTTTGGTCGTCTCTGTTATTATCCTCATGCATGCTCCTGATTAATGGATATGTCCTGCTCCACATGACATGCGGCCATAAAACAATGGACCTGTAATAATGAAAGTAAACGATCGATCACATGCACATTCAGAATCAGATCCAGCTTGTTTAGTTTACTCCTAGGAATAAAAACGAATATAATCGGGCTAATAATCATGTAGACGATAGAGTCAGATCCACAAACCGTGCCATGATCCGCAAGTGGCACAAGCAGCATCTCCCATGCTAGCCTGGTTGCATTCCTTGTGAAAATTTATCTGCTCGAATTTGCGTTCTCAACTTAGCAGTCAGCATGTATTTTCATGGATTTATAAGAACTAGCAATGCTATTATTATATTCTTTTGGTGAAAGATGACATGTCTGTTGATAGCGAGATGCTTATGATAACTTCGTCAATCGCAAAATATGACGACCATGCTCATAAGGGTTATTTTAATTTATGCACATAGATAAATGTATGGCCAAGGACTAAAAAACTGATAAGTGAATTTACTTAATTATACGTTGCTGCTTTAAGATTCATACCAAAATTTAAAGAGGGAGTACCGGAGCATCTATGTATACACCTACAAGCATGTATGATTCTAATTTATATTAGAGCAACTCAAACAGTTTGAGATAATTTGTTTGGCAAATCTTGGATTTTAGCAACTCCCTAAATGTTATGGTAAAAGAAAAAAAAATATCCACCTCCAACAGTTTGGGATAATTGACTTGGCAAAACTAAAAATGAGGCCCACACTCCCTATTTTTCCCGCGATCTTCTGCCTTCCCACGCGTCAAAATTTTTTTTTTGCTGCGACTGGCCGTCGCCTCGCGCCAAAGGCCGCCGCCGCGATTGGGCGCGATTGCCGCCGGCCGTCACCGTCCGTGGAAGGAGCAGTCAGCGCTGGCGCTACGAGCACCCCCAGACGGCCTCCAGGACATCGCATCTTCCAGGTAATATTTTGTTCTCGCATCGGGATCCTTTGAACCACGTACGCCTGCGCCTGCTGGACATAAATCCTTTGATCACCGGTGCCATATCCTGCCAAGCAACTGCATGATTGGTCGGTGCCATATCCTGCCAAACAAACTTTTTTTTGCTTCCTGTAGTTGCTGCGTTCATCAATCTGTTGCTGATGGCCGGGATAAATTGTCTGATCTTGTGCAATTTTCATTTGTAGGAATCGACATCATGATTAGTTTCAAATCACTTTTGCAAATGGAATTGGATGACGATTCATCTTCAAATGATGATGATTATTTCATCATCGCAGCTGCTGGAATTGTGCAAACATTTTCTGGTCACAAACGAAGACATGGTGGTTATGTTCCTGGACATGTTGTTATTTATCGAGACCGAGAAAGCGGGCATCAAAGGATGTTTCAAGATTATTTGGCGGCCAATCCGACATAAGGTCCACATTTATTTCTTCGAAGGTAGGTGTTAATTAACCTTTGATTAGCTTACTATATGTATTATATGTGTTGAAGGTTGTTATTTTTTTAGATATCGGATGAGGAGGGACCTTTTCCTACACATAATGAATGCTGTTGAAGCACACGATGATTACTTTGTGCGAAAAAGGAATGCTGCCAATGTACTTGGATTGAGTTGCTTCCAGAAAGTCACTGCTGCATTTCGTATGCTCACTTATGGGGTTCCAGCTGATTTAACAGATGAGTACGTTCGCATTGCTGAAAGTACAGCACTTGAGAGCCTACGTAGGTTTGTTACTACAGTTGTTGATATTTTTGAAGATGAATAACTGAGATATCCCAGTGAGGCTGACACAGTACGCTTACTTGCACTCGGTGAGCAAAATGGCTTTCCTGGAAATTTAGGATCTATTGATTGTATGCATTAGCCGTGGAAGAACTGTCCGGTTCAACTACAAGGTCGATACAAGGGGCATGTGGACAAGCCCACTATCATTTTGGAGGCTGTTGCTTCGAACGACCTTTGGATCTGGCATGCTTTCTTTGGAATGCCTGGGTCTCATAATGACATAAATGTTCTTCACCGGTCTCCTTTGTTTGCAAACTTGGCGGAAGGTACAACACCATAGGTGAACTTTACTGTTAATGGACATGATTATACGATGGGTTATTATCTTGCAGATGGTATATACCCCTCATGGGCTACTTTAGTCAAGACTATCTCTAAGCCTATGGGGAACAAGAACAAATATTTTGCAAAAGCACAAGAAGCAACAAGGAAGGCTGTCGAGAGAGCTTTTGGGGTTCTTCAATCTAGGTTCACCATTGTTCGAGGACCAGCTCGCATTTGGGACACAAAGACACTGGGAATGATCATGAGGGCTTGTGTGATCATGCACAACATGATTGTTGAAGATGAAGGAGTCGTGGACCCTGACGAGCGATTCGAGGACGGTGGTGATAATGTGCAACCTGAGCACGGAAAAGCTACTCGTACACTTGATGAATTTATTGAGGCACACATAAAGATCAGAGACAAGGAAACACATGTGCAGTTGAAAGAAGATCTCATCGAACACCTTTGGAACCATCATCCTGATTATATTAGCTATACACAGTTATTTTATTTAATTGTTTGGACGACCTATAATTATTCTCAAGTGTAATGAACCGTTTATATTTAAGTGAACAGCTTCATATTAAACAAATATCTCCTCTGAATATTTTTCCACCTCGTCAATAGTAGCATGCATACCATGTACAGATGCATGAATATTTTTCCACCTCATCGATAGTAGCATGCATACCACGATGTCTTTTTGTCTGTTGAAGATTCAGGAACCAATGCATTATTGAACCAATTGTTTGGACGACCAGGAGTATGCATCCTACTAGCGACAAGAGCATGAATGTCAACAGGATCATGCACCCCACCAGGGACAGAAGCATGCGGTGCCAGGCATGTACACGAGAAAAAAAAACATCGACACAGGATCATGCACCCCACCAGCGACAGCACCATGCTCAAGTGCATACAGAGAATATTTAAGTGAAAACAAATCTCAATCATGAAATTGTACTTTGATCTTCTGGGAATCAGCAAAGGTTCCGGTGAATTAAAAAAAATAAACTGAAGTTTAGAAGTTTCACAACTGAACTGACTAGAACTAAATTTAATTTGGCAAACGCCTAGCAACAATCTTCTCCTGCATTGTCTCATAGTATTGGCGCTGTAGCGAGCTGAGGGAAGTCATGTCAATTGACATTATTTCCTTTTCCTCTTTAATCAATTCTACTTCAGCATTTTTATCCTCAGCTGACACTTTCATCAATTTTGCTTCAGCTTTTTTTTTCCTCAGCTAACACCCGCTTCTTCTCTAGTTCTAGTGCAATGTTGAACCTCTCCTCTTTTGCCTTTTCGATCTCCTTGTCGAAAGCCTCCTTCTTTGCCCACATATTGTCCAGAGCCTCCATGCAAGCTTTGCCACCTCCTCGCCTAAGACCTTCTTTTGCCTTATTTATCCCCGGTGGCCTTTTTGGTGGTTCGGTTTCTGGAGCAACATCCTTTGGAACTTCTTCACTGTTGGTGGCTCCATCATCCCTTGGCCTGGACATCTTGGTGGACTTCTGTTTTTTCTTGTTTGGTTGTTTTTCTAGCTCGGCAAGTTCAAGCCTCTTGGCTTTCCACTTGTCTTCGTCCTTCAAAATGTTCAAACAATGTATAAGAGTAAATGCCTTGTTGTCGTTGACTAATCCCTGGAACATCTTGGTTGCTTCTGCAATCTATTTAGGGAATTTGTCAATGCATACATCATTTACAGATAAATAAATATAAGAAAAAGGATTCAACAAATATTTTATACCTTGTCCTGGATAGTTGATCCACTTTGATTCCTGCACAAAATTGCATCATAGCAAGAACAAAATTTGTTCACCTGTGTCTGAATTGTCATCCACCTATGCATAACGGAACTCTGTGTCCTCGGAACTTTATCTTTAATGTGTTCCTTCATGTGTTCCTCAAAGAATACATGTATTCTACTCCAAAACGTGGGACGAGATTGATTGGCCCCGTGAATGGGATCTTTGCTAATGTTCAACCAGCCTGAGCATACAACTTCGTCTTCCGTGGAATTAAAATTTTTTGTCCTCTTCGCTCCCTTTGTACCGCGACTTGGCAGCACTTCCACATCAGCTCGTTGACCTTCCACATCAACTTCAGAAGGACAGTTTTGTGTTGTCGGAAGGGTGACATCCTCCATACCAGCAACACCATCTTCTCCATTGAGCAAAATGTCGGTCAAAAATCCATATCCTTCCATCTAAAAAGTAAGATCAATGGCCATGAACAATACCAATGAGAACAAACTTAATTGCCAGTTCTACAAGTATACACATAACATATGGATAGTGTATTTTCATAGGGAAAAAATAAACTTTGCGTTCTTATACATCAGCATACTCTGTATATGTAGACAGTTCAAAAATTAGATTAATAATTAAGAGCATAATCGTATGAACTGCTGTCACAACCAAAAATTGATTTTCAGACGTGTTGGATCCAATACATATGCCATGATCAAAAGGTAGGAAAATTGATTTTCAGACGTGTTGGATGGTTCAAGCAAACCTACTGTGTTCCTCTAGGTGAAGTCTACATACATCTACAACCCTAAACCCTACCCGCACGTGTCCCTGCTGTACTGAGTAAGCTTGCATTGCCTGATGCCTGCCACTTCCACACTCATCAGGCTGTGAGTAATTGTTGGATCTAGCAGTAGCAATTACATGCAGTAAACAAATAGAAGTGCTGCACCATCAGGCAGCTAACCACCAATGGTAATGTTTACAGATCTCTCTCGTGCATGCACGGGGGCATCATTAGTTGCTTGACGCGACGTGAACCTCCGGCGGCGCACGAGGGACCCTGGCGAGCAGCACCCTAAACCCTACCGTAGCAACTAGAGGAGGAATACATACCTGGTCTGGGACCGGCAGCACCTCCGGCCTCCGTAAGATGATGGCGTGTGGCAACTGACGACCGTGGTGTCGATCCCCTGCTGATGATCGATGCCTTGCTTTGCCGATCGATGGCGACCCAGCCGTGCGGGAGAAAAGAAGGCGCGGACCTGGCGACAATGTGGCGCGTGCGGGAGAGGGAAAAAGGCGCGCGGGGCCACGGGAGTCCAAGAGGCGCACGCGGGAAGCGTGGCGGTGGCGAAAAAAACCGGATCGAAAATCGCGATGGCAACTCTTCCGCCGCGCGCATATTTGCGCCTGGGAGGGGGAGGTATGGCAACTTGCCATTGATGCCAAGTTGTTTTACCAAACTGTTGGAGTCTATTTTTTCTTATTTGCCAAAATTAGATGGATAGCAAATTCATATAGCAAACTGTTGGAGTTGCTCTTAGATAAATAAATCCATGACCATGGCGGAATGACCTTTTGGATGGTGCTCACTAAGGGATAAGTTTGCGTATTCATAGGGGTAGTGTGTGTGTGGTTGTATGTAGCATCTCCGATTGTAGTTGTAATTTGTAAACCTACTGTTGGGGGTACGCCTTAGGGGGCTAAGGCTAGAGACCCCCATTTTGTAAAAGAGGCCCAAAATGGGGTATAAGGGCATATTTTAAGGGTTGAGGACCTAATTGTAATAGGTAGGGATCTCGAATGTAAATATTAGAGACCTAAATGTAATTTTCGATCCCACCGACCGGAATAATATAAACAACCATCTCCCCTCCCCTATAAATAGACCCCAAGGGGGTGGAGGAGGAGGAGATTGGCCATTCATTCATCTATTCTCATTTGATCATTGGTTTAGTCAATCTCTTTCACCTTCTTTCATTGTCTGTTCGGGATTTTCAATCTCAACAGTGGCGCCCACCGTGGTTTGTTGCACGAAAAATAACTCACGATGTTACCACAAAATGAAAGAGAGAAATGAAGTTCACAGCTTGTTAGCAAATTGGTTTCTCTTTCCACTCTACACTTTCGAGTAGTAACATCACTTCAATTATGTAGTATATGTACTCCTATACCAAGCAGTGTGATGTATTTGAATGTACTGGCCCACCAACCACATATTCTTTGGCAGCGAAGGTCAGCTTTCATCGTTTCTTCAATCTGAAAGCCACCAATTACGACCCAAAAATATTGCCCCCGGCGTGGTCCTTGCTTCGGGGGGAAGATTGCCTACTGTTGGGGGTACGCCGTAGGGGGCTAAGGCTAGAGACCCCCATTGTGTGTAAAAGAGGCCCAAAATGGGGTATAAGGACATATTTTTAAGGGCTGGGGACCTAATTGTAATAGGTAGGGATCTCGATTGTAAATATTAGAGACCTAAATGTAATTTTCGATCCCACCGATGGGAATAATATAAACAACCATCTCCCCTCCCCTATAAATAGACCCCAAGGGGGTGGAGGCAGGGAGATTGGTCATTCATTCATCTGTTCTCATTTGATCATTGGTTTAGTCAATCTCTTTCACCTTCTTTCATTGTCTGTTCAGGATTTTCAATCTCAACACCTACAAAAGCATGGCGAAATGATGTTTGGACGGTGCTCATAGAGGCATAGGGTGTTGGTGTCAGAAAGACAATTGTACGTTACATACATGTGTACGAGCTGACTATCTGCAATTGAAAATAAATAAACATATAAATCCGCTCAAACTGCTGATTGGCCTTTGGACAGTGTACAGGGTCGCAACGACGACCTCTTAACGGCGTACAGGGCCACGTTAATCCGACCCAGAAATCTATGCTTGCTCATGGAGAATCGTAAAGAAGAAAGTCAGTGGAGAGCCAGCAAAACACATGGAGGATGAACTATGTGGAGATATAAGCTCGCCATGAGATTGCCCAAGAGATCGTGGACATCAAGCAGCGTGTGAAGGACGTGGCTGAGCGACGTGACAGGTCAGGAACTGACACCTTAGATTGATATTTCTGCATTTCAGTTAGCAGTCAGCACTATCCTTTCAAAATTAATTTCATCTCATACCATCTTGCATTGGATCTGGATTTCATGTCCTCGGATAGATACAAGTTTGATGCTGTTACTCCTGCCAAGATAACCCCTGTTGACCCTCGTGTAGTGTCACTATACGCCGAGGTGAGGAATCTTGTCGGCATTGATGAGGCAAAGAAATAAGTGATCACGAAGTTGATCAAGGGAGATGACGAGCAGCACTAGGAAAGAATCATCTCTATTGCTGGTTTTGGAGGGCTAGGCAAGACAACGCTCGCCAAAGCGGTGTTTGACGAGATTCAAGTACAATTCGATTGCAAGGCTTTTATTTCGGTGTCTCGCAATCCTGACATAAATAAACTTCTCAAGGGCATTCTATTCCAACTTCACAATGGAGGGGATGGGAACAACTTTCCTGGTGCAAATTTTGATGAAACAACACAACTCATTGATGTTGTCTGTAAATCCCTCGAGAACAAAAGGTACGTGCCTGCCTTTTTTCGATAAAGGAAGCTTTATTAATTTTCAAGGTCATTACATCGAGATGATACAACGTCTTGAAAAATACTCCTGGCCTCTGCATAACAGGATGCACACAGCAAATAAAAGAAAATAAGATGAACCAAGCACACTAATAACCATCAATCTGTAGACTAGATCTGCACACTAAAAAAATCCTTGACCACTTGCGTCAATCATTGAGATGCCGCAATAACCAAATTCTGTGAAGCTATCTTTTGTAGAATGGCCCATTATAGAGCCAATGTATAATCGACAAGGTAACCTGCAAAGGGGAATAATTAAGTTTATTGTCAAAAATCACAACAAACTGCAAGTAGTTGTCGCTCCTAGCATAAATAATGATTTCAGTTCCTTCCTAAATCCCGTAGCCAAGTACCAAACATATGAGATATACTACGAGGCTGAGAGAGGCCTGAGGCCGCATATAAGATGGAGCACACTGCCGGTGTGAAACGACAATAAAAAACATATGCTTAATTGTCTCATCTTTGTGACAAAAACAACATTGTTTACTGCCTTGCCAATTTTGTTTTGCTAAGTTATCTTTCGTCAGAATTACTCTCTGCCGTAAGTACCACATAAATATTTTAATCTTCAATGGGGCCTTTAAATTAGGGACATCATTGTGTATCATTGCCACATAATGAGATTTCACTAAGAACTTTCCATTTGAATGTAAGTTCTATTGAAACTCATCCCGTTCATGGCACAAATAAATGTTAGCAATGTGTGGAATCAATTCATTCCATGATGCTAATTAGTGTCCTATGAGATCCATACGCCATGAGAAATTTGAAGGTGATGTGCTAAGAACTTCTGCAACAGTTTCTTGTTTGTGTCTGACTATATTATACAAACAAGGACATTGCTCTCCCAAGGTTGCATTTCCTAACCATTTATCTTCCCAAAACCTGATGTGTGACCCATCCCTAATTATGAAGGTTCCAAAGTGTAGAAATTATCGCTCTGCCTCCATGAGACTAGCCCAAAAATGTGAGTCTCCATTTCTCCACTGAACCTATGATAGTGGTTTAGAATGAATATATTTGTTGCGAAGAATCTGCTGCCAAGTTCCATCTGTTGTTAGTAGTTTGTAAAACCATTTACTAAGTAGAGCTGTATTTTTAACATCAAGGTCATGAATTCCTAAGCCCCCTTGATCCTTGGGTTGACTAAGAATACTCCATTTGGCAAGTCGATACTTCCATTTCTGGTCATCACTCTACCACAAAAATCTTGGGCGAAAGTAATCTAATTTCTTAAGTACCCCTTTGGTATGGCAAAGAAAGACATAATGTACATTGGGAGACTGCTAAGCATTGAATTAATCAATGTTAGTCATCCACCTGTGGATAGGTGTTTACCTTTTCCAACTACTGAGCCTTTTCTCATACCACTCCTCTACTCGTTTCCAATCTGCATTCGAGAGTTTCCTATAATGAATAGGAATACATAAATACTTTAGAGGAAAGTCTCCTGAGTTGCAGCTAAACAGTTATGTGTATTGATCAATTGCATCAAGTACCTCCCCAAAGCAGAAAATTTCGCTCTTATGGAAAGGAATTTTAAGCCCTAATAGTTGCTCGAAAGCATAAATCAATAACTTCATGTTACATGCCTTATCTAGATCATGATCCATGAAAAGTATTGTGTCATCAGCATACTGTAGAATAGATAAACCATCATCAACTAGATGTGGTACCACTCCACTGATTTGACCATCCAAGTTGGCTCTTTTTTAACAAGATTGCTAGCAAGTCAGCCACAATGTTAAAAGAGGTGATAAGGGGTCACCTTGTCGAAGGCCCTTCTTTGTTTTAAAATAGGACCCAACATCATCATTAACATTGATAGCCACACTTCCACCCGAAGTGAAGGACTGAATCCAAGTGATCCACTTAGGTGAAAAATCTTTCATTAGAAAAAGGTCATCTTACTTTGTCATATGCTTTCTCAAAGTCTATCTTAAGAATAATTCCATTCTATTTTTTATGTAGGTAGTGTATGGTCTCATATGCAAGATAATGACACCCTCTAGGATGTTGCATCCTCTCATGAAGGTCGTTTGAGTTGGATTGAGTATGTGGTCTGCTGTTTAATTAACTCTGATGCTTGCCACTTTGGTGAAAATTTTAAAGCTAACATTAAGAAGACAAATTGGCCTGTATTGTTGGATTCTATTTGTATCTTTCTTTACGGATCAAAGTTATCACACCAAAGTCAAGGCTAAAAAGTGGTAGGGTCCCCACGTGAAGTTCATGAGACATTTGCATCAACTCCCCTTTAATGACATCCCAAAACTTCTGGTAGAACTCAGCTGGAGTGGTACGTGCTTGCCTGCCAGCACGTCACGTGTGTTTGCCCAAGTGTTTCTGTTTCATGGTTGTGAACCTGTTTATTACGCATGCCCATATATATTCTTTGAACTCAAAGCATATCATCTAGTAGTGCGAGAAAAACACTATCTTTTATTGGTCTTTTGAATTAGTCTCAAATATAATATATATATATATATATGTATATATATATGTATGTATGTATGTATGTATGTATGTATGTATATGTCCGTGCCTGCTTGGTTACCATGTTTTAAATTACACTGCAAATCACTAGAATACTCTCCCAATATTAAAACAGCTACACATATTCTTTTCACTTCAATATTTAAAAACTTTACTTGCATGCCTTATCCATTGCATACACATAGGTACCTCATTGTTATTGATGATATATGGGATATACAACCATGGAAGATAATACTATGTGCTCTAAATATGGAGAGTAATATGGGAATCAGAATAATTGCAACCACCCGCATTTTTGGTGTTGCGGAGAAAGTAGGCGGTTGCTATAGACTTAAACCTCTTACCAATGAGAACTCCGAAAAATTATTCTATAGAAGAATATTTGGTGAAGATAAATGCCCTGAGCAATTTTCTAAAGTGTCTAAAAAAATTCTGAAGAGATGTGTCCCTTTAGCTATCATTACCACATCTAGTTTGCTTGCTAATAAATCAGAGAAGAATATAGAAGAATGGTATGATGTGTGTGACTCAATTAGTTTGGGACTTGGAAGGAATCCTGATCTGGATAGTATGAGGAAGATACTACTTCTAAGCTATTATGATGATCTACCTTCTCATTTGAAGACATGTTTATTGTACCTAAGCACATTTCCAGAAGACTATATGATTAAAAAGGATCAGTTGATATGGAGGTGGGTAGCTGAAGGTTTTGTCCAACATGGACAAGAAGACCTGCAGAGTTTCCTTGGGATTGGAGAGGGTTACTTCATTGAACTTGTAAATAGAAGCCTGATCGAGCCTGCAGACATGGATGTGGAAGGCACACCTTGGGCTTGCCGTGTGCATGATACAATACTCGATCTCGTTACTTCATTGTCAAAAGAGGAATGTTTCACCACCTTAGGTGATGGGAAGTATTCATTGCAAAGCAAGCTGGTTCGTAGGTTATCTCTGCATGATGATACTTCTGATTGGCCTATCATGAACATGGGGAAATTGAGGTCCCTTACCATCTTCAAAGCTGCTGCAGATGTTGCAATTGGTCCAAAGCCCTCCCTTTCATGCCATCTTTTGCGTGTACTAGATCTAGGAGGTCGAAAACTTGAGGACCTTGTAAAGCTGGGGTTTCTAGGAAGCTTATCTCACCTACGGTATCTATGTCTATCAAGTAGTACTGGTATTGGCGGTACTGATCAGATCCCAGTAGAGATAGGGAAGCTACGATTTCTGCAGACGCTGAATCTATTCAAAACAAAGGTAGGTGAACTTCCATTGAGTTTTACAAGGCTAACACAACTAGTGTGCCTACGTGGCTGTGAGTATCTGTGGATAACAAGTCTGCCAGATGGGTTGTTAAAGAACCTAACCTCCCTCGAAGTGCTAGAGCACGTGACTATAACGTCTGAATGCTTTGCGGAAGAGCTGGTCCATCTAACCCAACTGAGGGCACTTAAGGTTACGGTCCAGTTACCTGAAGATAGCCTATCTCGACAAGCCTGTGGTGAAGCAATGGCAGAATCCCTAGGCAACAAGCTGCACAAAATTGATTCTCTATCTATTCATACTGATCGTCGCCATGAACTTCTTATGGACGGCTCAGTGGAGCCACCACTAGGCAACCTGCACCATCTAGAATTGAATATAATCGTGACGCTGCCAACATGGATTAAAGCTGCATTGCTTCCCGCCCTCTCCTACCTGCACGTAAACCTGTGGCATGAGCAAAGGGAGGATATCAAGGTCCTCGGTACACTGCCATGCCTTAGACATCTCAAATTCTTTGTGTGGCGTTGTGCCAAGCAAGCCCTGGAAAGGTCTGAGGTTAGGCCTGGTGCTTTCCCGAGTGCCATAAGCTGTGACTTTGAAGGCTTTGAAAGGGTACAAGGCGTAGTCCCCTCTACGTTCCTACGAGGCGCCATGCCCAGGCTCAAAGACTATAAGTTCAGCATCAACTTGGAGGATTTCTGCAACAGTGCGCACCTTATAACGTTGATGACCTGGCCCTAGCCCACCTCCCGTCCCTTCAGAGTGTGACTGTTATCGTCTATGGAGCGTATCGAGCTGGCGAAGAGGTGCAGAGGAGCGTGAAAGAGAAGCTTCAGCACGAGGCCGCTGCCCACCCCAATCATCCTCGCCTTCAACTAAACTTGTGATGGAGCTGTGCCTGAGCAGCAGGTACATACTTCCTCCTCTTCTCATGTCTGCTAGACGTACTGTGTTCTACTGCGAGGTACTACTCCTTCCATTCCAAATTGTAGGTCATTTGATTTTTTTTACCTCAAGTTTGACTGCTGGTCTTATTAAAAAGTTATGCAAAATATCACATTTTCTGATGTGGTTGCTTTATTAATAAAAGTTGCTCAACAATAATTTAAATTTGACTATGTTTACACAAAATTTTCAATAAGACGAGCTGTGAAACTTGGGGTCAAAAAAAGTTAAACGACTTACAATTTGGAATGACACAGCTTCTCTGATCTGATCCAGCAAATAATATACACCAGGCCATCGTTGTTCCTGTGTTAGCGTTGCTGCATGCGGACGGGGGACGTACGTACATGCCGGCGCACATGCATGTCCTCTCTACAGCTGAGGGAGATCGGTCTCGCCGTCTGGGATCCGGCGTCGGCTACCAGACGGCGCCCATTCCTGGCTATTGACCGCCGCGGCGGACATTGCGAGTGATTTGCTGGGCTCCGATGTACTGGAGCGGGGCCGGACCTCGCCGGAGCATGCGTGTACTCGTCAGAAACTGGTGCATGACCGTGCCAGCCTCTGTTCAGTTCCATATGCATGTATACGTTGACTACTTGTGTCGGGATCGAGGTTAAGTCACTGCATGCCAAAAAGAAGTAAGAGAGCCTAGCTAGGGGTGTCACAACATATTACGTAGTCTGTGATTTGGGTAGATATTTTTTGCAGTAGTAACAAGCTGGATTGGCATGTAAATGGGCAATGCACCCTACAAAATAAGAATATGTTTATTTGTCAGACATATATACTCAACATTTCTCATGTTGGGTAGTTCCAAATGTGTGCCGCGTTCTTTTTGGGGGGTATTCACCGTTTTTCTCTATGCCACTAGAATGCGTAGGCATTGCCGCAGAGCTAGGGAATCCCCCCACCCCCTATTGTATATGGTGAGTGGCTCAATGAAGCACCCCTCATCGGTGCTCAGTTGATTGTGATCCTGATACGATCCAGCACTTATTCTAAAAAAGTTCAATATTATTTCCCATATATTAGCTAGGGAAAAGTCCGATTTACAATCTTGAACTAGCACACAAGTCTGGTTTTCAACCTTAAACTACAAAACCAGACATAAAAGGCCATCCAACTATCAAAACCGTGCAAGTTTCAACCTTTGAGCGGTTTTGGAGGTGGTTTTCCATTTTGTGAAAATGTTAAAAAAAATGGTTTCATCTAAAAAATCATAACTAATTCATTTTAAATCAGAAAAATATGGAACTTATACCCAAAGTTTTATAAAAATGTCACCTATCTATTGGTGAACTATTTGGAGTCATCTGCATCTTATTATTCATATTCCTAGTATTTTTAGAAAAAGCAATAAAAACTAGAAACTTGAACATATAATATTTAAAAAAACTCCAAATAGTGCACCAATAGATAGGTGACATTTTTATAAAACTTTGGGTATTAGTTCCATATTTTTCTGATTTAAAATGAATTAGTTATGATTTTTTAGATGAAACCATTTTTTTAACATTTTCACAAAATGGAAAACCACCTCCAAAACCGCTCAAAGGTTGAAACTTGCACGGTTTTGATAGTTGGATGGCCTTTTATGTCTGGTTTTGTAGTTTAAGGTTGAAAACCAGACTTGTGTGCTAGTTCAAGGTTGTAAATCGGACTTTTCCCTATTAGCTAAGGGGTTTTTAGGCCGGTCTCCGTGAAAAGTTTCATGAGAGTTTTATTTATAACATTAAATTCAATGTCAAATTAGAAAAATTGTCACTCAATGGGAAGTTTCATGAGTTTCAGCAAATAGGAGTTTCATCCTCATGACACTCGCTGGCACGTTGTCAATCTAGTTAATTATGCGATGAAATTCTACACTGAGACCAGTCTCAACAGAGTTTCATTAGTAATAATTTTTATGCCACATCCAAATTTTGCTTACTTGGCGAGTTGAGAGATTCATAAGATGTGAGAGCAGTTTCATCCCCATGACACTCGCTGGCACATTTTACTTAGTTATCAATCTTGGTAACTGTGCATTAAAGCTGACTTGAGACTAACCATAAAGGAACATGGAGGGTAGGTGGTGTACTTGCCATGTTTTGGGCATTTGTCAACCGTCAGTGAGGCTGTGTTTAGTTCCTCAATTTTTCAAAATGTTTTTGCACCAAATCTTTAGCACCAAAAGTGAATGTTCTTAACTTTTGGATGAGGTGTTTAGATGCACCAAAAGTTTTTGCATAATGGGAGTGTTGGCATGTGGCCCAATACACTTTTAACTACTTTTGCTTTGTTGGCTCCCAATTGCAAAAACTTTACAAGACCAAGTTTTGCATAGGTGTTTAGATCCATTTTTGCAAAAAGATGATCTAAGGATAGTCACAATGCTGACATAGCAACATAATTAATGAAGAAAGAGATAAAAAATCCTAGAAATAGTTTCCTCGTCATGAAGAAATCAGGTCTTCTCTTCAGTCAATGTACAATAAACCATGAAATCACCATTGTGGTGAAATCCTCTATTTCTAGTGGGCTGGTATCACGCCCGCCATTGGAGGAAGAAGATAAAGTTGGGAGAGAAAGAGAAAATAATTATCACTTGAAGACACCTTCACAGTGAAAGATAATTTTTATAGATGATTTCTTATACTATGAAAATCATGTCAGATTCTTCAATTGATAATTCCACAAAACATCAAAACTTTTTGCAAACTTTGCAAAATAAACAAGACCTTAATGGCTTCAATGGTAAGCATCGAGATCTATGCATAATTAACGGCGACTATATAATGGCTAAGCATCGAGATCTATGCACAATTAACCCCCATAACTTGTCCGCCCAAACGATGTGGAATCAACTAGAATAAAAAAGTTGAACGGAGGCGAGGGGTTGAAGGAGACATATGCATAAGTTAACACTTAAATACTACTCTATACTTTACTATACATTGAGCAATAATCCCTTAGTTAGAAAAACAAGTATTGAAACAAATATAGATGTTATAACAAATAATGGATTTGTATTTCCTAATTTTCAGGAACTTTTTAAATTTATATGTGAACCCATGGAGGCGCACGGAGATTGACGAGCTAGTGTGGGCTGAGTTTCTTTTGAACGTTAATACATATAAGCAACCGAGATAAGTTGGATGCATGCCTGTTGTATATGCAGGTTACCAGTCGTGTGTTGGATGAAATGTCTTCGCTGACGTCCGACCTAGCAGAATGAACTGAAGTGATCAGCCATACAACTCCGATCCGCATCGTGTCCTCCTGAATCCCGATGCCTTTGCTGCACATGATAAACCAGCAATATGGCCATGCAATAATTGAAGTAGCGAGCGATCATCACATGCACCTATAACTAGGTTCGATCCAGCTTGTTTAATTTACTCCGAATAAAAAGCGATATAATCAAGCTAATAATTGTCTAGATAGAGTCAGATCCACAAACAGTGCCATGATCCGCAAGTGGCACAAACAGCATCTCCTAGCTACTCTCCGTCCCAAATTACCTATCATATTTTTGAATTTTGATCACAATTTTTATCATTCGTCTTATTCAAAAAAATCAGCACAATATGCAAAACGTCAAGTTATACTTGAAATACATTTGATGATGAATTAAGTCACAATCAAAACAAACGGTATATACGTAATTTTTTTAATAAGACAGATGGTCAAATGTTGTGATCAAAAGTCAACTGTGATAAGTAATTTGAGTCAGAGGGAGTAGGTAGCTCAGTTATGAAAGGGCCTCTAGTCTAGTAGTTAGAGCACCTAAGTAGCACCCAACATGTCCAAGTTCGACTCCCTGTGTGAGCGAATTAAACGGGTTTAGAATACAATTTATAAAAAAATAGGTAGGGGCTTCCCCTGTTGACTTCGGTAAAAAAGTAGCTAGCTCAATTGGTTGGATTCCTTGTGAAAATTTATATAATTTTTATATATTTAACACATATATGCTTGCATTTCATAGATTTATAGGAATCAATGGAACTATTCTTCGATGATAGGCGACATGTTCGTCAACAGCATGATGATTATGATGACTTCATCAATTTCAAGATATGCTAATCCATTCTTAGCTTCTTCGATGATAGGCGAATGTTCGTCAACAACATGATGATTATGATGACTTCATCAATTTCAAGATATGCTAACCCATTCTTAGCTTTCAGATGTGCTCATAAGAGTTATTTATGATTGTAAATAGATAAATAAACACATAATGGTGGAATGACCTTTGGATGGTGCTCATGGAGGGATAGGTATGCGTATTCATATGAATAATTGCGGGCGCGCATATGCGTGTGTGCGCGAGCATCTATGATTATAAATAAAGAACAAATAAATCTACAAACATGGAAAAATGACGTTTGTACGGTGGGATAGGGGTGTTCATACGGACAGTAATTGTATGTGTACATACTACATGTGTATGAGCAAAGATGATTGAAAATAAATTAATAAATCTCCGAACATTGCAGCATGACCCACTACTGGAAAAACGCTCATTTGTACCGGCTTGTAACCCTCATTTGTACCGGTCATTGAGCCGGTACAAACCTTCCGATACAAATGTGGAATCACATTTGTACCGGGTGAAATACCAGATACAAATGTAAATATTTGTACCGGGTGGTAACAAGCCCCGGTACAAATGTTTTTTAGACCGTCAGCCTCCGACCCTCCTTCCCTTTCCTTCTTTTCTTTTCTTTTCTTTTCTTTTCTTTTCCTTTTTCTATTCTTTTCATCATCTCATCTCATCTCATCAACAAATTACAACAAGATTTACCAGATCCATCCCACAAAAATCACCACACGATTCACAATCATATATTTACAAGAATCATCACACGAATCACAGTCATGGATTCACAAAATCACATAAAAAATCACCTCAAAAATCAAATGTTCTTCACAAAATCAACAGAAATCATCACAAGTTCACATAATCAATCACCAGATCGAGCCGGCCTCCACGCGAGCCAAACCTCCTGTCACACCTGATTTTCCGAAGAAAACCAAATGCATCTCATATGTGCGCCAGGATCAAGTTTACACACATATGATAGACGTCATGAGTGAAATATCATTAAACAGCAATAAAAACGTACAAGAGTTAAACCATTACATTATCTCTTTATTACACTCAGACGTTAGACTCGAAGGTCTTTACAACGATCAAACGATAACTAGACGAAGCAACTCCGTCTTCAGTTTCCACAGGCACATGACTGGGGGCACGCAAGCCTCAGAACTCATCGTAGTCACTGAAGTACTCTTCTCCAGTGTTCTCCTCTGAACAGCGGGTAAGCAAGGGTGAGCACACTTATGGTTGGAGCTCAGCAAGTGGGGGAAGATGCAAGGCTATCAAGGATAGGCTAAGAGTTTGCTGCGGTTAGCATTTTTAATGTTGGTCAAATTTTATTAGCAAGCACCTATTTACTAGGTGTAAGTTTATACCAACCCACTTAAGCATTTAGGAAAGCATCTCATCTCAAAACCACAAGAACCACGATTTAATTCCATCTTTATGTTTGATTATCATGTGAGGGTCCAGGCCGCTCTTGACCGTGAGCACGGCTGATCGATCAGTTTTACACTCTGCAGAGGTTGTACACTTTCACCACAGCTCGCGTAAAAGTTCCGAAGAACTTTGAACCCAACCACGCATGTGCTGATCAGGCACAATACCACACTTCCGAGGTGTGATTGCATAGGGACGCTACGAAGCCTTTACAAAGATATGCAAAAGCACCAACAACCCACGACAGTTACAGCTCAGGGCAGACCATAACCCTCCCTAGTGGACAGCACCTTAGCAAAGGCTGCGGCCAAGAGGACCGGGCTATACCCCTGCAACCTCGAGCCCCCTGTGTTCCTTTCGGATAAGGTCACCAGAACAATCGCACACCTAATTAATTGGCTAAGCCAGAGCCATATGGACTGTGGTTGCACTGTTTTCCTAGGTGGTTCTCCATGTTCCGATTAAACCATATATGATCTTGTTATTAACCATAAGCACACACATATATATATCACCAAAGTTATCATGATCAACATTCATCATTTTGCAAAGATTCATTTAAACCATCCCAAGGTATAGCAACTAAGCATTTCTACCCAAAACATTTAATTAAAAGGGTTGTCCAAGGTAATGAGGGTAAAAGTCTAGTCATGTCCTTAAAAAGGTGATTTCCCATCAAGTTTATGTAATACAACAATTAAAAGTAAACTTAGTTATCATGCAAGTTGTGTGGGACAAAATAGATTATGCAGGGGGAGAAGTCCACTTGCCTTCCTTGCTTAAACACTGAGGTTCTTCTTCTTCAAAAACTTGCTCTTGATCCACTTCAACTGGTTGCTCACTTGAAACTGGCACGATGTCTACGAGCACACAAGAATACATTCAATAAATAAAACAACACACCAAGCATGAAAAGCTTAAAGAGAGAACAAGGGTTAGCTCTAGGAACGCGAACACAAAAGCACTAGGAACTATCGGGAGCTTTGGATGATCACAAACAAGAGCTAGCTATGTGCTTGGTATATTTTAGTTAAGTAAAATCATGTGCATATGTTATTTCAGAGAAATACCCCAGTTATAATTAAGCAAGTTATATTTGTATTAAAAAGATGATGTAAGCCTAATCCAATTTTATTTATAAATATTCAAGTATGATTTATGCAAATTAAACATTTAATCTAAAAGAAGCATGTAAAAGCATCTAGGCATTTATCTTTATATTTCGAGTTATACTAATCAAATTATAACTTTGAAACACATTTATATACATATTAACCAAATTAACATTTAATTAAGAAAACTCGGGATATAACCTATGTTGCTTTTATTTAGAAAGCAAATTGCATAAACATTAATCAATTTAAGTTTGATTATGAAAACCGAGGTATACATCTAATTAGCTTTTAATTATAAGAAATATTTAACTAGTATTAATCATATTAACTTTCTTATGAAAACACGTGTTAAACTTCTAATTAGATTTTAATTAGAAAAGCATGTGTATAAGGATTTGATCATATTTAATATTTAAATAAATTATAAAACAAAGAACATGTTCAACATTGGTCCTATCACGTAGTTTGAGTTGATATGAACCTAACGCAACTTGAAACGGTGAAATCAGAGCTAAAACGCAAAAGATACAGCCAAAACAAGGTTCTAAAACTGACGGACTTGAAAAGACGGTCGCGTGGACACCAAGAACGCTTAAAACGGATAAAAGACGGAAAAGATATGGCTAAAACAAGGTTCAGGGGCTTTTCTGTGAAGAAACAGGGCTTCCAGGGGCTTAACTGTGAAAACCAGGACTAAACTGTAAGGATCTTCACTGGTGGAAGGGTACATCTGTGATATTAAAGAGTGCAGGGGTGTTTTTGCAAAACTACAGGGGCTGGCCGGGGTTGACCGGTACTGATCCGGTTGACTCGGCGGCGAACAGATCTGAGCCGTCGATCTAACCAAAGACGGCCGGGAAAAACTTAAAAGCTCAGGGGTCTAAACGTAAAAGAAAGGACTTGTTTGCAAGGATCTTTAACTGGTGGGAGGTTATGGTTGTGAATCTAAAAACTATAGGGTTCTTTTTGCAAAGTGGCGGCGACCACGCGCGGTTGACCGGTATGATCTTGTTTGACCGGGATGGGGCCGCGATCTGCGTCGTTGATCACGGATCGGGCGGCCAGGGACGCGTGTAAGCGGCACGGTGGCGGCGGGACGGCGGCGGCTCGCCGGGGAATCGTCGGCGTTGCACGAACTAGGGCGTCCGGCCACGGTTTGGGATGGGACCTGGTCCTACGCGGAGCTGGGGTGACGGAGGACCTATCCAGGTGGTCAGGGAGGCGGCTCCGGCGGCCATGGCGGCTCGCACCGCGAGGGGGCGGCGCGGCCACTCCGACGAACGTAGGCGGCGTGGACGGCGCGAAACGCGCGGGATAAAAAGGGGAGATGAGGTTCTTCACCTCGCTGTGGTACTCCGCGTGAAGAAAACGACGACGGGGAGGCAACGGCGGGGCAGATCGATGACGAGCGGCGGCCGGCGGCGGACAGCTTCGGCGACGGCACGGTTCTGCGACGGGAGGGGTGCCCTGGAACAGAGGAAGGTTCGGTTGAGCGGCGAGCGCGAAGAAGAAGAAAGAAGAGAGGCAGGGGCCATATCACCGACGGCGGAAGAGCTCAGGCGGCAATCCGGGAAGGAAAACAGGGGAAACTCCGGCGGCGGCTCGGTTCGGCGAGGAAGGAGAAGCTCCGGGGCGCTGGGTCCTCGTGCGGGTGGCGCGCGCGACGAAAGAGGACGAGGAGGCCCCCGAGGGAGTGCTTCACCGGCGACGAGGCTCCCGGGCGGCCGGCAATGGCCCGGCGGCGGTAGACTTGACGGCGACGGCGCAAGCGCGAGGGGAGAGCGGTGCAGGGTGTGCACGGGTGCGGAAAGGGCGAGGCAAGGGCCCGGCTGCGGCTTTTATAGTCCAGGGAGAGGGGAAGGGAGCGGCGGCCGGGAGAGCTAAGGCCATCAATGGCCACGGGGTGCCGGTCTTGATGAAGGTAACTGCAGGGGATGGTCTTGATGGAGGGGAAACGGTTGGGAGTTAAGGAGGGAGAGGCGGCCAGTGCTTTGGTGCGCCTTGATGACAGCTTGAAGGCGGGGAGGGGCAAGATTGCCGGGGAAACGGCCGGGCGGGCGCGGCTGTTGCGGATCAGAGGAGAGGAGGAGGCCGGCTGGAGGAAGGGGGAGGAGCTGACGGGCGGACCCGGGATGGCGGTGAAAGAAGGGAGGGGAGGGAGAAATGGGCCACCGGGGCGCTGGGCCGAAGGAAGAGGAGGTGGGCCGCGGGGAAAGGAGGAGGGGAAGCTGGGCCGGCAGCGGGACTGGGCTGAAAGGGAGGGAGAGAGGTTTGGGGAGGTTTTGTTTTGTTTTCTTTTTTTTTCAAAAACCTTTTAAACCTTAAACACTCAAAACTTTTTCAAGATTTAAATTCTTTTCCAAACTTTAAACACTTCAAACTCTTTTCAAAATTTTTCAAATCATTTTAAAAACTTTTAAAACTTCACACCATCACACATAAACAATGCAAACAAGATATGATGCACAAGCACTTGTTGCTTCTAAAATTACTCAAAATGATATTTAAATATTTTAGAGCCAAATTTAATTGATAAATTATTATTTCCTTAGAAAACTAAAACTAAAACACCATGTTGCTACATTAATTTGGTGATGGAAAATTAGGGTGTTATACCTCCGCCCGCACCGGGGAGACCGCCGCGCTCCCGACCACACCCGCCCCGGCCCGCGATCGCCACGCTGCGCCGGCTGGCCGCCCTAGCCTGCGCCCGCGCTGGTCTGGCCGCGCCGCCCTGCCCCGCCCCACCGGCCTCTGCATGGGAGAGAATCTGAGGAGTTAGTAGAGAAAAGAAAGGAAGAGATAAAATTGAGAGAGGAGGGGTGATGGTGGAGAATTAAAGGAGGCCTGGACGCTGAGGAGGAGAGGCGCCTGCAGAAATTTCTAAGTCCCCCTGCGAGATTCGATGGAATTCGATTTGTACCGGGTTTTCTTTTTAACCGGTACAAATGTCGCAACATTTGTACCGGGCGGTGACTCCACCCGGTATAAATGTGAGGCCAGCACATTTGTACCGAGCGGAGCCACCACCCGGTACAAATGTGAGGCATTTGTACCAGGTGGGTTGGAGGAGGTCCCGACACGCCCCTGTGAGGGGGCATTTGTACCGGGCGGTGGCTCCAACCGGTACAAATGCCCTCATTTGTACCGGGGGCAAAAGTACCCGGTACAAATAAAAAATCAGACCAGGGACAAATGCTCGATTCTCTAGTAGTGACCTATGGACAGCGCATTGTAATGCTTGCTCATGGAGAATCTTAAAGAAAGTCAATGGAGCCAGCTAAACATGAAGGATGGATGGAGATTAAGGGCATGTTTGGCTTGCAGCCATCACTAGCCACGCCACAACGCAGGTTGCCACGAAAGTTTGCCTGCTGCTTGGTTGATTAATAAAAGCTAACGCAATACAGTGAACTGAGTCATAAAGTTAGAGGAAACTCGCCACGGCTGTGGCGCCCAAAATGTCCGCCACAAGTCTGTGGCGCCGCCACATGTGGCGTGGCTAGATGTGGCCTAGAACCAAACATGCCCTAAATATCTTGACTTGATCGACCTGGCCGCCCATCGCGAGTCTAGTAGTAAAGAAATGGCCGCCAGCTAAAATCGTAGCTGGTCTCCTGATGAGTCGTGCCAGTGCATTAGCTCCTCCACCTTGTGTATAAATGGATGGAATTGGATCTCAGATCCACCACGCCTACCACAACACCTGCCACACAAAATCCCAAGCAACCAAAGCGAACCCCTGAGACGCCTCGAAGGTGAGCCATGGAGTTTGTGGCCAGCACGGCCCTGCGCACCCTGCTTCCCAAGCTCGCCCAACTGCTGCAGTCTGAGTACAAGCTCCAGAAGGGAGCAAAGATGGGCATCGAGGACATGTGTAAGGAGCTCCAGGCCATGGACGTTTTCCTCCGCAAAGTTAGCGAGGTGTCAAGAGATCAGCTCGACGAGGAGCACAAGATCTGGGCCTGTGAAGTCAGGGATCTGTCCTATGACATGGAGGACATGGTCGACACCTTCATGGTGGACGTCGAGGGTCCTGATGCTTCCAGCAGCAAAAGTACCTTCGAAAAGTTCTTTAGCAAGATGAAGAAAAAGGTCAACAAGGCCATGACACGCCGTGAGATCGCCAAAGAGATCATGGACATCAAGAAGCGTGTCAGTGAGGTGGCCGACCGACATAAAAGGTCAGGGATCAACACCTCATACTGATATTTAATTTGTGCATTTTAGTTAGTATACAAAATCTTTTTGAAATTAATGTTCTCTCTTACACATTTATGCATTGGTTTTGGAATCCATTTCCTCAAACAGGTACAATTATGATGCCAAAACTCCTGCCACCAAAACCCTTGTTGACCCTCGCATAACAGCACCATACACCGAGGTGTCAAAGCTTGTCGGCATTGATGAGGCAAAGAAAGAAATAATCGCGAGGTTGACAAAGGGAGATGATGACAAGTGGCAAGCAAGAATCATCTCTATTGCTGGTTTTGGAGGACTAGGCAAGACAACACTTGCCAGAGCAGTGTTTGATGATATTCAGGCCCTGTCTGGATTGCAGGAAGTTCAAAGGAATTGTGTAGGAATCTATTCCTCTAGAAATTATTCATGAGAATGCCTCTGGAATGCAGGAACGGAGGCATCTCATTCCTCTGGAACACTGTAGCGACCATACAATTCCAGAGGAACCAGAAACTCCACTCCCACCTGTGGTTTTCAGTTTCTACCGCTGAAGCCTGCGGATTAGCGCTTGATGATGGACGGTTAGCCATGAGCGCTAGTTACATGGTGTTCTTTCTTGTCGCCGGTGCGGAGTTCGAGCCCCCGGCGGGGCCGACTCAGAGCTTGGGGCCTCGGCGGAGAAGACCAGCGAGGAGCTCAGGCCCCTGGCGGAGGTGGTCGCAGTTGGCGCCGGAGAGGAACCCGCGGCCGGCGGCGGGGGGAGGACGCCAGTGCCGGGGAGGAAGCCGCAGCCGGCGGCGGGAGGCACGAGGAAGAGGATGACGCGGGCGCTGGGGAGGAAGCCGAGCCCGCCGGCGGGGGGAGCCGCGCCTCCGGACCGCCAGCCGCCACGGGAAGCCTCGACGGAGGAGAGGCCGGGGAGCGACATGTGCGGGAGAGACGATGAGAAGATCGGAAGAAGATTTTTTTCGGAAGAAGATACGATGGATCGGTAAAAGAAGATATGACTTGCAGGTGGGACCCACAATTCTCATGGCGCACTAGTCAATGAGTTGGTTTTGCTTTATGATGTTTTGTTTTAACAAATATAATTATTTTGTTTGACTTTACTGTTCTACTATTCAACACCTAAACTTCCGAAACTTTGGTTTTGTATTCCTATGTTCCAAACACCATTTTTTACATCGTTCCAATGTTTTTGATTCCTCCGTTTTCTCACTTCACTCATCCTCTATTCCTGTGTTTCATGTGATTCCTTTATTTTCTATTCCTCCGTTCCAAACAGGCCCTCAAGGAAACTTTGACTGCAGCGTGTTTATTTCAGTGTCTCGCAATCCTGACATATATAAACTTCTCAAGGGTCATTTTGTTGAAACTTCGCATGGAAAGGGATGGGAACATTCCTAGTGGTGCAGATTTGGATGTACAAATAGAAGACCTCATTGATTTTATCAGTAAAATCCTCCGGAATGAGAGGTATGTGCCTTCCATCACATCATGTGTGTTTGTCCAATAGTTTTCTTTTCCCCTTAGTTGTGGAACCTGTTCATTATACATACCCATTTATATAAATGACAATCTATTTTCTGTATTAACCAGGTTCTGTAAATCTATTCATATGCAAAAAAAAAAAGTTTTATGGTTCTCCTTATGATCACAAATTCATTATACGTGTTCATCCATGGCATAGTGTTTCTGTTTTTTTTTGTTTGGACTTTGAACACTTCACCACATAATTGCAACAGAGACACAAACTTAAGCAAAATAATATACAGAAAGAAAGACAGATTTGCTACAGTACTCCAAAGTGAATGTAAACTGTACATTAAGATAGATTTGATGACCTATCAGTTCATAGGAGGTAATCTGTTAAGTATTTATTTCTTGATTTTTAAATTTCAAAAAATGGATAAATCATGGGCAAATATCTTTATATACGATCTAACTTGTTTGATCCTATTAGATCTAACAATATGTAATGTGACCAATTAGAAGAAAATGAAAGTAACCTTCTATACATGCCATCATTTTTTTCTTTTGGATCATGCATGTCCGTGTTATCATGGAGAGATACAGTTTGATGGATTTTTTTTGCTGTCCATGCAGTTTGTTTGGAAAAACCCTAATTTGAGGAGGATCTATTGCGCGTGATCAATTTCTTTGTTTTGTAATTGATATTTTCTAGTACCTCCATTCTAGAATATAGCTAGTTCTGGCATTCAAATTTTATCCCATAATATAGCTACCTCGAGTAGAAATAGTTTTTTAGTTGTGATAACAACATCTGAACAAATTTTGAAAATTTTCGTTGATAGAGACAACTTGCTCCCTAATGATGATTTTAGAAATGTTTCGGCAACAAAGCTTTTAAATGTATGACTTGCACGATATTTGCATATTTAGACATGATAGGTCAAAGAGAACAAATGTGTCAAAATTCATTCATAATAAAGTTGTTTTGTTGGCATACCTAGACAAATTTAAATAAAAATATTTGTACTGACGGTTTTTGAACCAACTCAAGCATGCACCTTTATAAATAGGTTTTTGTACAGATGGTTTGACACTCAACTGTAAAAAAAAAGATTTGTATAGTGGTTCTAGCCACAAACTGTCATAAAACTAGTTTTAATTTTTGATACAAAAAATAGAAAGAACAAATTTACACAAGAAGGGTCCTAGGAGCCATGTTTGCCCTATATTTCCAGGGATTGGAAATTGTGCTCGTGGTGGATTATATTACCCAGTGAAAAGGCACATCTTACCTCTTTGGAGTTAAGAGGTTTACCTTTGCAAAGCCAAGAAATACACTTTACAAGCAAATGTTGGATGAGAATTATTGGGTCATTTTCCTAGTATGGAAAATGTAAGTAACTTAGAAGTAGAAAATTAGGGTATCTCTGCTAATTTCCTGCAATGGCTTGGTGGATTCGAACTAGTCCACTACATATATTTTGTCTGCTTTGCTGGTATTTTTTTCCATTTTATTGCACACCAATGGAATATTGAAAGAGCTACATGTATTATCTGCACTTTTACTATTGCTAATTAAAAATTGTACTTACATGCCTTATCCATTGGCATACACATAGGTACCTCATTGTTATTGATGATATATGGGATATAGCACACTGGAACACAATACGACGTGCTCTAAATATTGAAAACAACAAGGGAAGCAGAGTAATCACAACCACCCGCATTGTTGATGTTGCTCAGCAAGTTTGCTGTTCCTATAGGATCCAACCTCTCTCCAACGAGAACTCTAAAAAATTATTCTATGGAAGAATATTTGGTGAAGATAAATGCCCCGAGCAATTTTCTGAAGTGTCTAAAAAAATTCTGAAGAAATGTGGAGGTGTCCCATTAGCTATCGTTACAACATCTAGTTTGCTTGCTAACAAATCAGATAATATAAAAGAGTGGTATTATGTGTGTGACTCAATTGGTTTGGGACTTGGAAGCAATCCTGATCTGGATAGTATGAGGAAGATACTACTTCTAAGTTATTATGATCTACCTTTTCATTTGAAGACATGTCTATTGTACTTAAGCATATTTCCGGAAGACTATGAGATTAGAAAGGATTGGTTGATATGGCGGTGGGTAGCTGAAGATTTTGTTGAACGCAAGCATAAAGACCAAAGTTTCCTTGAATGCGGAGAGAATTACTTTAATGAGCTTGTAAATAGAAGCCTGATCCAGCCTGTAGGCATGGATGTGGTAGAAGGCACAGCTAAGGGTTGCCGTGTGCACGATATGGTTCTTGATCTCATTATTTCCTTGTCAAGGGAAGAATGTTTCATCACCACTATATCAGATGATGATGGGAAGTATTCTTTGAAAAGAAATCAGGTTCGCAGGTTATCTTTGCATGATGATACTTTTGATTGGCCTAGCATGAACATGCCGAAACTGAGGTCCCTTACCATCTTCAAACCTGCTGCAGTAGTAATTATTCCAACACCCTCCCTTTCATATCATCTTTTACGTGTACTGGATCTAGGAGGTAAAAAAGTTAATGACCTTGCAAGCCTGGGGTTTCTCGGGAGCTTATCTCACCTACGGTATCTAAGGCTATCATCAAGTGGTATAGCCGATGTTGATCGGCTCCCAGAAGAGATAGGGAAGCTAAGGTTTCTACAGACGCTGGATCTATCCGGAACAAGATCTGTAGGTCAGCTGCCATCGAGTTTTACCGGGCTAACACAACTGAAGTGCCTACGTGGCTCTTCTGTACATGGGAGCACAAGCCTACCAAATGGGCTTATGAAGAAGCTAACCTCCCTTGAAGTCCTAGAGGGTGTAACTTTAGGGCTAAAATGCTTCGCTGAAGAGCTGGGCTTTCTAACTGGACTAAGGGCACTCAAAGTTTCAGTCTGTTTACCTGAAGACAAGCAATCCAGGCAGGCGTGTGGTGAAGTAATGGCAGAATCTCTAGGCAAACTACAGAAAATTGAATCTCTATCTATTAATATTTTTCCTGTTGACCCTCAGTTTGTTATGGACGGCTCAGTGGAGCCACCACTAGGCAACCTGCGCCGGCTTCGCATTAAACGAATCATGATCAAGACGCTGCCGACGTGGATTAACGGTGCATCGCTTCCTGCCCTCTCCTACCTGCATATAGTTGTGGGGCACGAGCAAAGGGGGGACATGCAGGCCCTCGGCACACTGCCTTGCCTTCGTCATCTAACATTCTTTGTGTTGTGTCGTGCCGAGCAAGCGCCGGAAAGGTCTGAGGTTGGGCCTGGTGCTTTCCCAAGTGCCATAAGCTGTGACTTTGGAGGCATGATAGGAGTACCCGTGGTCCCATCTGTTTTCCTAGGAGGCGCCATGCCCATGCTACAAGACTACAAGTTCAGGATCTACCAGGAGGATTTCTGCGGCAGCAGTGCGCCTTATACCGTTGAAGACCTTGCCCTGGCCCACCTCCCGTCCCTTCGGAGCGTGAGTGACTGTTGACATCTTTCTAGCGGATGGAGTAAGCGAAGAGGTGCGGAGAAGCGTGGAAGAGAAGCTTAAGCACGAGGCGGCTGTCCACCCAAACAATCCTCACCTTACTTTTAACATAAAGTAAAAAGATGTTGATGATGGTCTGCTGCTCGAGTGGTATATGTACGTCTGCTACTGCTACAATTAATTACTTACTCCATACACTACCTAGCTCTGTACTAACTTCACTAAACATATAGCAGGCCATCGTCGTTCATGGTGGCCCTAGATGTGAAGCTGTTGGAGGTGGAGTGTTCATGACGCGCCCTATGCGAGTCACATATGTGAGGCAATCTACTACTACTACGCCACCACGGTTCGAGACGCGCCCTATGCGACGAGTGGGATCGTACCTCGCGGCAAATATATATCATCCATCATGCTGAGACGGCAGCTGCTTCTCGCATTTTGCAGCCAAGGTGCTTTCAAATGTTTACAGTATTTGTTCGCAACAAAGAAGTGTTTACTGTGTATTTGGTTAGATGTCTTTATTCATGCAAGTGTAAGCCACCATGATCAGTTATGGACGCTATATATATAGTTTGTTTATTATTTGCTCAAGTATACATCGTCGTATCACTGGTAGGGAGAGGGGCTTTAGTCCCGGTTGGTAAGGAGAATAGGTCTCTTAAGTCCAACCGGGACTAATGATGAGAGACAAAAGACCCCCCCTTTAGTCCCGGGTGAACCAACCTGGACTAAAGGGTTCCTTTAGTCCCGGTTCGTAATACGAACCGAGACTAAGGGGGGGGGGGGCGCACGCCAGCGCCTGCGCCCACCCCCTTTAGTCTCGGTTGGTAATATCAACCGTGACTAAAGGGTCTCGTCTTTTTTTTTTCTGTTTTCGATTTGACCGTATGTTGTAATTGTTGTCTAACCTGTATATGTACGTATACGTATTTGCAATTGTATATATGTATACCTGTCTATATATATCCTATACGCACTTAGATTAGACTTTATATATAAATTAAACCCTATATATCTACATATATAAACTTATAAATGTATATACACCTAATAAATTATACACATGAAAATAAATAGTATTTTCTTAAACTAGTATATATACATCAAAACCCCATATAGTATATATACATCAAAATATCATTCAGTGCAAATTTCTAATCTCAATTAGCTTTTCTCGGAGGTGAGTCGGTCAATTGGATGGTTGTCATAATAATGTTTTCCTTGTGGATTAACCACCTCGTCCATGAGGAATCCCATGAAAGCTTCTTGAATTGCCAAGAGACGATCCTTCTCAATGAGTGCGTCCCTTTTTATAATCCTCTGTAATTTGCAAATAGGTTGAGATAATACACCAAGCGATTAAATATACAAAAAAGATAAAAATGATGTATTATTAATAGATTTATTTTACTTACACTATCAACATCCGCGTTGCCACTGTAATGGTGTATGTGCTCACAGACGTAGTACCCGCATAAATTATTTCCTTGTTCTTGTTTCAAACACTAAAGTAGAGAGGAGAACAGATTATGAAATTCTAGTGTTATACATTTTAAATATTCCCAATCTGAAGTTGATATTTGTATATACGTACCGGAAAATCATACACCCATCTAATTTTTTCTCGAAATTGTCCTCGGTGATTTGCAATGAACATGGTCCAAGCTCTGAGGCAAAATAATAAAAGATACAATATGTTAGTACAAAAGCTAAATATATATATTGCATTAAAGAAAATGTCATAGATAGAATTATTACTCGTGAAATACATCTTGAAGGTCTTGGTATTATGAGGGATCTTTTCTCAATGAATCATACACATTGATGTTGCTATTGTCGATACTCATTATGAGTAGAATCCAGTGGAATCTGTATGCATGCTCATGGAGATTAGAATTGACTAAATAGAATTAACAAGGATAATTAGATGACAATCGTACTTACCTGAAGTTGTAAGGTAGTAGTATAAGGTTCTTGTAATGAAACTCATCTAAGTGCCTATAAATGGTCTCGATTGTTGTTTTTCGTTGGTTCCGGATCTCATCCTCGTTAACTTTTGATGGGTCCATAAAAGCAATTCTTGAATAACCCTTCCTTCGCATCTCAGTAAGTTGCAGGCTACACAAGAAGAAAGCCAAATGTTAATTAGTAGATCGACAAATATAATAAATTTATTAATAAACATATGAAAATATGTCACTTACAGACACCAGGCCATCATAAGATCGGTATTCACGGCGTCCAGATGGTAAATGTCATAGATATCAATGAATCGGAGCCAGACCACCTTCTCGTTTTGAAGGGCAAAATCTCTGGGTCTCACGAGCATACCAAACATCTCTAGGCCCTCAGCTGACTTCTTCAAGTACCAGTCATGAAATCTGTGCATCTTAGTTGGGAGCTTGTTGACCAATTCTGGCTTCACTAGAGGTTGTCCTAGCTCAAAGCGCCATCTAGGTACGTAATTTTTATCCGCTGGTAGGTCTTCAAGGTCGAGAATACTACCAATAGGCATCTTTGTTTGTTCATAAAAGTAAATGACCTAAGCCAATTCATCTGCAAACATGTTGTCAATTACTTTTTGTGCTTCTGCACTGAGGCCCGCAAACAAGTTAGTCCGATCGGTCGTGGATGCAGGTATTTGCTCGATGTTTGTGGCGGTCCCCGATGTCGACGCAGCTATCTCCTTGTTCTTGTTTGTGACGGTCCCCAACGTCGACGCAAGTATCTCCTTGTTCTTGTTTGTGGCGGTCCCCGACGTCGACGCAGGTATTTGCTCGATGTAACTATTCGGTGACCCTCGTTGTCTCTTCTTAGCGTAAGACTTGTCCATCGAACGCTCATAGTCCGTTTTCAACAGCGGTTCCTTCTCCTTATTGCTTCCTTCTCGTCTATGAAAGCCTTGAGTCTCTCCTTACGACCTTCATTTTTTTTGGCCTCCAGCTCTTCCTGTTTTCTTTTTTCTCTCCAATTTGCAAAGAAGTCCTTGACTTCTTTATCTGCAGCCGCGTCTGTTTCTTCATCTGTCTTCTCCCATGGTAGCTTCTTTGGCTCGGGATTTTTCTTTGCTGGTCGTTTTCGTTTTTTCTTTGGTGGTTGCACCGACTTGAAAGATTGCGCTCGAGACCTTTGTGGTTCTGCGGCCGATGGTTGCTGAGGTGAATTGGGAGGGATGTCATCATCATGATCGCTGGAGCTCGTTTCTCCCGAATTGTCGTATGGTTCTTGCGGAGAAGGTGAGTGAGCAGGTAGTGACGATGACGGCCCCGAAGACGATTGTAGAGGCTCGCGAGCAGGTACTGACGATGACGGCCCCGGAGACGATTGTAGAGGCTCGCGAGCAGGTAGTGACGATGACGGCCCCGGCTCCAGGGAGTCTCAGAGATCCATCATTCTCGGGGATTTTGACGATGTAACGTTTTGGCCATAATATGATACCGTGTAGCGCATCCTTAAGTGTCTTTTCCCCATCACCTCCTGGGATCTCTAGCTCTAGCTTCTCAAAATCAGGTTAACAGATCTTCTCTACGCTAACTGAGGCGTAGCCAGGTGGAATCGGCATGCCGTGGCTCGTCTGTCCAGGAAACTGCGCAAAAGCACTTCCGTCTGCCACCTGAGAAATAATAATTAAATAGTTATTATTAGCATGAATTATACCGTCATTGTGAATGCTTGTCCACAAAATTCAAAGTAATATATATATGCATCAATTATTGAGCTAATAAAAGCATGAATTATACATACCTTCATTTTGATGTTGCCGAATGGCTTGTGAAGCTCACATGTGGTGCGCCGACATATGTCATCCACAGGGTACCGTTGGCTGTCCACTTGAACTCCTTCTATTGCCCTTTGCTCTTCGGGAACCGCTGCGGAAGCACAATTGCTTTTGTGAGCAGAAGGAACTTGTACTAGAGGTAGTCCTCCAGATGGGCCATCTCATTTACTGCGGCGGCCACCCGCCGTTCAATTTCTGCCGTCACCTTTTCTCCGTGTTCTTTAAGTCTTTTCTCTATCTCTTGCCGCCGTTCCTCCTCTTCGCGCTCTCTTCTTCTTCTGCGGCTTCGATAGGTGGCAATGTCTCCCCTGAAGGCAAATTTCCATGGTACCACCCCATAGCCCCTGCAACGTCCTGGGTGTTCTGGATTCTTGAGCACCATAGGGAGCTCATCCATCTCTCTGTCAACGTTCACTCTGCCCGCTCTGACATCTTCAATTGTTTTCAATATTTCAAGTGCAGCCTCTCGTAACGAGGGTGGGTAATCAAGGGTACCATCTTCGGAGTTAATTGTGCCTCCATGAGCATAATACCAATTCTTCACTCGCTCGGGCCAATCAACGACCGCTGGTATGGTACCTTGTGTGAGAAGGTCTTCGTCCATCTTCCGCCACTTGGGAACTGCAAATGCGTAACCACCTCGACCAAGATGATGGTCGTGCTCCTTCTTACCATGACTTTTCTTCCCTCAAGCACTCGCCTGGGCGAAATCTTCACTTTTCTTGTATTCCACAAAGGACGTCCAGTGTTCTTTTAACTTGGGATATTCAATCCAATTTGGAGTTCGATTCTTCTTGATATAATCTTTATCCAGTTGCTACTTGAACTTCTGAAATTGTGTTGCCATCCTCGTGACAGTCCAACGCTTCACATTGTTTGGTTCAACACCTTTCGGAAGTGTGAAGTGTTTTAGGATTTCATCCCACAACAAATTTTTCACTGAGTCTGGAACCACGTGTGGATTATCTGCTTTTCCCTTCCATTCTCTGTAGCTGATGGGCACGTTGTCCCTTACAACGGCCCCGCACTGTGACACATACGTGTCCTTGATTTTTTTTGGAGCACAAGGTTGGCCAGCATCATTAACTTCTTTGATCTTATACATGACATGGCCGGTGAGTACTTGTGTACGCCCTCTCTTTGTCTTTTTTGATGTGGAGCCTGAAACCTACAAGTTGCAGGTTCGTTATTTAATTAATTAGTACCTAAGAATTGAGGTTAGAGAAATAAGAACTATGAAGTTAATGCATGATATATATATATATATATATATATACCTCGTGGGAATATTCAATACTTTCATTCACAGGGGCGGCATCCTCAATATTTACTGTTGTGTCCTCGACAGGGGCGACATCCTCCTCATTCGGAGGTATGTTCAAGTACATGTCTGCCTGACTACACTCCTCGTCGGTGAAGGTTGCAATCGTATTTGTACCACTAGCAATAATGTCGGCCATAAAGTTGTCATGGTTGTCATCCATCTGGAATAAACAAGAATTTTCTTTGAATTTCTAAAATAAACAAGAATTTTCTAAGAATTTCTTCAATAAACAAGAATTTTCTTTGAATTTCTAGAATAAGTAACAAGTTTTTTCTATGAATTTCTGGAATAATCAACAATTTCTAAAACTTTCTCGAATAAACAAGAATTTACTAAGAATTTCTTTATTGAACAAGAATATTCTTTGAATTTCTAGAATAAGCAACAAGTTTTTCCTATGAATTTCTGGAATAATCAACAATTTTTAAAACTTTCTGGAATAAACAAGAATTTACTAAGAATTTCTTTATTGAACAAGAATTTTCTTTGAATTTCTAGAATAAGCAACAAGTTTTTTCTATGATTTCTGGAATAATCAACAATTTCTAAAACTTTCTAGAATAAACAAGAATTTACTAAGAATTTCTTTATTGAACAAGAATTTTCTTTGAATTTCTAGAATAAGCAACAAGTTTTTTCTATGAATTTCTGGAATAATCAACAATTTATAAAACTTTCTAGAATAAATAAGAATTTACTAAGAATTTCTTTATTGAACAAGAATTTTTTTTGAATTTCTAGAATAAGCAACAAGTTTTTTCTATGAATTTCTGGAATAATCAACAATTTCTAAAACTTTCTAGAATAAACAAGAATTTACTAAGAATTTCTTTATTGAACAAGAATTTTCTTTGAATTTCTAGAATAAGCAACAAGTTTTTTCTATGAATTTCTGGAATAATCAACAATTTATACAACTTTCTAAAATAAACAAGAATTTACTAAGAATTTCTTTATTGAACAAGAATTTTATTTGAATTTCTAGAATAAGCAACAAGTTTTTTCTATGAATTTCTGGAATAATCAACAATTTATAAAACTTTCTAGAATAAACAAGTATTTACTACGAATTTTCTTCAATAAACAATGTCGAAATATTTCTACTAACTTGTGGACGAATGATGCTTATTAGTGGCGGTGCCGTGTGGGAGAATGACAGAGGTGACGGGAAGTCACTTGTTCGAGACGACAACGCGGCAGTCGTCGACTTCAGAACTATCAAACTATGAAATTGTATATTAGAAAACAATTAAGAACTCAAATACACAAATAAGATTTTGGTCCATAGTCGTTGGTGCTAATAAATTTATATGTATGACTGTATATACACACAAAAATATACAAAGCATTACAATTTGTTTCTAATTAAAATTTCTTTCCATTCCTATAAATTTAAAAACTTTCATGCATATCTATGAATTTTTTATAACTACATATATATCAATTGATAAAATAAATCAAATAAATTTAATTAAAAATGCTTGTTGACGCAAGCATTTCACCGGCTGGCTCAGCAAGGCAAAACCCCAGCGCACGACCCGGCCGGCCAACGGGGCACACGGACGCCGGCCGGCGGCCGCACAGGGGGGCCGGCAAGCGGCGGCGGCGGCGGCGCGGCATACTGGTCGGGCTTGCCGGCTGGTACGGTCCTGGATCCGGATCGAGGGGCGACGACGGCGCGTGTGGAGGAGGGGCTGGCGGGGGCTGGCGCCGGCGCCGCGGCAGGGAGAGGGCGGCGACCGGCGAGTCGGGGAGGAGATGCGCGTCAGAGAGGGGCGGCGTGTCGGGGTCGTACCGCGCGCGGTGAGGGGCGGACGTCGGCGCGACCGAGCTGGCCGGCGGCGGAAGACGGCGATGCGCGCGTGTCGGGGAGGGGCGTCACGTCGGGGAGGAGCGGCGCGTCGGGGAGGGGCGGCGCGTCGGAGAGGAGCCTGTCGTCGGGGAGGGGCGCGTCGGGGACGAGCGCGACGAGGAGAGGCGGCGGCGACGACGGAGGAAGAGAGGTGAGGCGGCGATTTGGGGGAAAACGGCTAAGTGCCGATCCGGAAGGCGACGGGGCTTTTATAGAACCCCCCACCTTTTGTCACGGGTCGTATTCCCAACCGTGACAAAATGCCTTTTAGTCTCGGGTCGTATTATGACCCGAGACTAAAGGCCCCCCTTTTGTCATGGGTGGCCTCACGACCCGTGACAAAAGGGGTATTTCGCGCGGGAGCCCTCTAAAGGCAAATTTTCGCCCTTTAGTCCCGGGTGGTGTTACCACCCGAGACAAAAGGTCTCGGGTGGTAACACCACCTGGGACTAAAGGGTAATTTTGCGCGGGAAGTTAACATTTCTCTTTTCCTTCCTCATTTATCTCATTCCTTTTTGCTTTGAACATTTAAAAAAAATCATTAGTTAAAATATTTGTGCCATGCAAAATTATATTAAGTTAAGACCAAAAAATACCTACTTTTCTATGCACATATTATTTCAAGAGTTGAAACAATTATTTCTAATTTTCGTTTACAATTTGAAGGGGAAAATAAATTAAATTGAAAATATTAGTAAACCAACTCAGAAAAATCTCTGCTTCAAACACATTTATGAATTCGCGTATTGTCTTCGAATGATCAACATGCTCAGGAAGAATGTATGTAGCTTAGGCCTCCAGTTCTCATCATCCAGCTCATAACGGAATAATGATCCATATAACTAATTATCAATTTTACATTTACCTAATTTTTTACAATGACTTACGTATACATACAGAGGTCACCTGATGGCTATTACAAAGCACGACATTAATTAATACCAATGAGTACAAGTCCCAAGCTGAAGCTGGTCAGCTTCTAGCTTTTGAACCTCTGCTTCAAACACATTTATGAATTCGCGTATTGTCTTCGAATGATCAACATGCTCAAGAAGAATGTATGTAGCTTAGGCCTCCAGTTGTCATCATCCAGCTCATAACGGAATAATGATCCATATAACTAATTATCAATTTTACATTTACCTAATTTTTTACAATGACTTACGTATACATATATAGCGCACGTAACCTCCAGTACCGACGGAGCAAGCTGTTCAAGCAAGATGTCGACATTCTCTCTCTCACTCTTTGGAAAAGGTGTCTAAGAGCTAGTATATATATGCTAGAGCTGACCTCCTGAGAGGTGTCACCGAAAACACTATGCTTGGGCAGCTTGCTCCTATCGGTACTGGAGGTAGTGCAATATATATCTGAATGCATGGTACGGGAGGTGTCACCAAAAACACTATCGCTTACTAAACATGTTGAAGACAATACATGAATTCATAATAAAGTAGCTAATTAATAATAATTAATAATAAGTTCATAAAGGTTCACATAGCTAGCTAATTAATACAAGTTCATATAATAGGGTACGGTACAAAGCCTTATCCATGCATGCATAATGTTACGTAGCAGCACGCGCTTGTAGATATGGAATATGATTAATGTCTGCAATGCTCCAGCCTAGAACTCCCTCAAAATAAGCTAGAGCGCATACTAGTGCACTCTCCTCCGCTTCCGGAGGAGTGTCACAAACAGCACTGCAGACATCAAACAATGGAGCCTCGGGTTCTGCTGGCTTGTAGAAAGTTAGAATTGCTTGACTCTTCCAATTGTTGGTGAAAAACGGCTCCCCACCATAGTAATCCACCTCAACTCTTTCCACGACTTGATTAAGAATCGCACGGAAGCTAATTGATGCATAGGTAGAACCAGAGCGATCCTGCACACAATCAGATGATGATGAGATATAATAACCTTATGAAAGTTCAAAATATATATGTACCAGAAACAAATTAATTAAGAATGAATAAAAATTCTTTTATATATAAATGTATATTATAATACCACAACTCGATGAGCCCTGCAAATACTCTCCGTAGTCTCAATCACATTGCCTTCACCCGCCTCGAGTTGCCTTAATTTGAAATAGGAAAGGTCCGACACGAAGCACCCAACATTATTCTGGAGCTGTTGTAGACAATTCTCCACGGCAGTCCTCTCTCGGGTTAACCGAATAGGTGATGTTGAGCCAACTGTTGCAATGGCAACCATCAGGTGTGGTGCGCCTACTGGCAACTGGTCGTAGTCTACATATTGAGCAGGTACGGTGAAAGAGATATACACTCTTGCCATGTGCTCATCAACGTGCTCAGTTTGCACTATAGGAGGAGTACCATTCATATCCCCGATAATGTCTCTGAGCCATCTGATATTGTTGATAACCTACAATAATTATATATGTAACTAAAATTACAGATTTTCCATGTGAAATGAAAAAAGTTCTATGTAAAGCAAATTAATTTCAATTCTTATATTACCACATTAGCTACACGTCCCGGATCACCCATTTGCAAGGTAATCTCACGGTGAAAGTGCAATCCTAGACGTAGAGGCAACGGGTCCTCCAAAACACCTCCACGGCCACCAAGACCTCCGCGGCCAATGCCACGGCCACCACGCCCGCCACGGCGACGGACTATGCCACGACCACGGGCGCCATTATCAACACCACTTGACGACGACATTGTTAGCTCAAACTATATCCAAATCAAAATAACACACATTATTCACAATAAATAGGATTATTTTGCATATATAGATTGGATTCAATATATGCATAAATAAAAAAACAAAAGGGGCCATAGAATTCAACAATATTATTACTGTACATAACCTTTATGAACCAGCGACTCAGAAGACCCAGATGCTCCGGGAACTACAATAGTCTCACCTCACCGTCATATACACCTGGCTCTCCCACTTACAGTACTACACATGCCCTACACCTCCTATCTAGATACAGTCCAACTTCACGGAGCTGCAGGCAGTCCCCACCTAGTCCGCGATGTTAGACTGTACCTAATTAGGACGTGGGGCGGCTGTGTATCAAAAACAAGAAAAAAAGAAAATACTTACATTTATTGTATATAAAAATAAAAAATACTTAATAAAAGAATTTAATCTTCTATTTCCTCCTATAGCAACCTAGAAATAAAAGGGGCCATAGAATTCAACACTATATTTTATAAACTATATGTACACATACCTACACATATATATAGATTGGATTCAATATATGCATAAATAGAAAAACAAAAGGGGCCATAGAATTCAACACTATTATTACTGTACATAACCTTTATGAACCAGCGACTCAGAAGACCCAGATGCTCCGGGAACTACAACAGTCTCACCTCACCGTCATATACACCTAGCTCTCCCACTTACAGTACTACTCACCATGCCCTACACCTCCTATCTAGCTACAGTCCAACGTCACGGAGCTGCAGTCCCCACCTAGCCCGTGATGTTAAACTGTAGCTAATTAGGACGTGGAGCTGTGTATCAAAAACAAGAAAAATAAGAAAATGCTTACATTTATTGTATATAAAAATAAAAAATATTTAATAAAAGAATTTAATCTTCTATTTCCTCCTATAGCTACCTAGAAATAAAAGCATTTCTAAACAATGAAAGAATAGAAATACATATCTAGTACATTTTCTGTATGTCTATTATTTTCTTTATGAGCATATATTTTATAAACTATATGTACAAGTAAAATTCAATTTTATGAAAAACACGAAAATAAGAGAATGCTTACATTTATTCTATATAAAAATAAAAAAAATACTTAACAAAAGAATTTAATCTTCTATTTCCTCCAATAGCTACCTAGAATAAAATCATTTCCAAACGATGAAAGAATGGAAATACCTAGTACATTTTTTTGTATGTCTTCCTTTATGAGGTTATATTTTATAAACTATATATATGTACAAGAAAAATTAAATACTATGAAAAAAAGAAAATAAGAGAATGCTTATTAATACAAATTTAATGAAAGAAGGAACAATGCAAGTACCATCCTAACTACATTTTCACGTGTATATACAAAATCTCATCTCTCTAATTAATTTAAGCTCCTCCTACCTAGCTACAAATTAACATTTCTATTTTCTCCATCTCTAAACCATAAAACAAAATTTAATCACAACAAATGAAGGGAGGATGAAGATTCCAACCTTGACAACACTTTGGAGGAGAGAAATCTTCACAAACTAATGAAGAAAAAAATCACAGCACCACCCTAGGCTTGAGTCGCCATGGAGGGGAGGAGCTTGAGCTCGCGGGTGACTGGTACGGTGAATGGCTCGGGTGGCAGGAGGAAGAAGGAGGTACGGTGCTTATATGGATGCCGGCCATTAGTCTCGGCTGGTGTTACGAGCCGTGACTAAAGGGTACCCCTTTAGTCTCAGCTCGTAACACCAGTCGGGACTAATGCTTTAGTCCCGGGCGGTGTTACGAGCCGAGACTAAAGGGGTACCCTTTAGTCTCGGCTCGTAACACTGCCCGAGACTAAAGACCGGGGGTAATTATTACCGGATGGAGCCGTTGGGAGCCCCCCCTTTTGTCACGGTTGGTAATACGAGCCGGGACTAAAGGGGGGCCGGTTACAGCAGCCATTTCGGGCCACGTCGACGAAAGGCCTTTAGTCCCGGCTCCAAAGTTGAACCGGGACTAAAGGCCCGAACCAAAGCCTCGCTCTCTACCAGTGTGTCATATGTACTTTGGTGCTGGGTCTTCCTCTTTTGACTGAAAAATAATTGGCCGTGATACTTCATTTCTGCAACGAATGAACAATTAATGATACTAGTTTATTTTAACCTCTTGTTCTGGATAGACTACTTGCTTGCAATGCAAATCACTTTCTGAATGCAAGGCTCAGATGGCGTAGTGATTCAATTTGTAGTCCAGATAGTAATTTGCAAGAGGAGGCACGCTAATCACTGAGCACAAGTACATACATACATACATACATACATACATACATACATACATACATACATACATACATACATACATACATACATACATACATACATACATACATACATACATACATACATACATACATACATACATACATACATACATACATACATACATACATACATACATACATACATACATACATACATACATACATACATACATACATACATACATACATACATACATACATACATACATACATACATACATACATACATACATACATACATACATACATACATACATACATACATACATACATACATACATACATACATACATACATACATACATATAAATAAATACGCCTGGGCAGTTTACAAATCTGTCAAACTGAAACTGCCGCTTTTCGCATCTTGCACGGCAAACGCTATGGAAGTTTACTTATTTGGTTAGGTAGTTTAATTCATGAAAGCGTAAGACCTATTGTTTAGTTCTGGGTCTTGAGCAAGTACATTGGTACACGTCAGGAGTCCTATAGGTCGTCCCATGTAGTGCCGCGTAGGATTTTTGATGATGTAGAGGAGAGAGAGCAAGGAGAGAGAAAGAGGTCCACTACGTGAAAAACTGACTTTGGTAACAGGCATAGATTGCCTTTAGTAACGGGCAAAGCGCCCATTATCAATCAAGTGTTACAAATGAGCCAAGAAAGGTAACGGGCAGATACCCGTTACTGATAACACATTATTCATAACGGGCATCAAACAACGACCGTTACCACAACTAGCCACCGGTCACGTGAAATGGTTGTTTCTATGGGCCCACAGGGAACTTTGGTAACGGGCACCAAAACAGAGCCCGTTACAGTAACTCAACATCGGAGACGCGTGCTGTGTACCTGCGTCTCCGATATCTCGACGAAATGAGACGCGTCTATTTCACGCACGTCTCAGCACAACTAGGATTCGTAACAGGCATCAAACAACAACAGTTACCACAACTAGTCACCGGTCACATGAAAATGACTGTTTCTCTGGGCCCACAGGGAACTTTGGTAACAGCCACCAAAATAGAGCCCGTTATAGTAATTCAATATAGGAGACGCGTGCTCTGAAACTGCGTCTCCTCTGTCTTGACGAACTGGCCAAGTTCTGGGGCCCACCGGTCAGTATTGGTAATGGGCTTTTACGCTGCTCGTTACATTGTTGGCATGTTTGTAATGGGAGTTCCGAATGAAGCTCGTTACTCACTGATCAGTGTTTGTCATGAGCTTTAATTAACGCCCGTTACAGATACGTAGGCCACCCCTACAGTAACCAGCTGCCTGCTTGCCGGCTGCATCCTGGAACCAGCCAGGATTTGGCAGCCATCAGGGGCTGCATCCTGGAACCAGCCAGGATATGACTAAATTCAGAGAAATTAGATCCAACATCCAAATTCACAGAAATCCACATAATTCACATGCATCATATGACAAAATTCAACATCATCATCTCACAAGTAAAGAAGCATCACTGGCTTGACAACAATATCACAGCCATAGTTAACTAGCTTGACAACAATATCACAAAATTCATGGGACAAGGAGGAATGCAAAAATTTCCTAAGAACCATGTACAATATTAGCCCACACAGTTTCATCAGCATAAAATTTTCCGTCGACTGCGATCACCTGTTCCATGAGGAATGTGGCAATTCTATCACGAACATAGACCAGCGTGTTTTGGTGGAGAGGATGCTCATCTAGCCCTAATATCTGGATATAACAATGTCACCAGTCAGCACATATATAGGTAGTTACCAAACATGTGCAGTGCTAATAAGCAAGAACTGTGCTCAGTTGCAGGTTTTACAAATGAAGATCCCAAGAAAGTACCTCCATATCTGGGCCTCTATCTTTTAATTTAAGCATGTGATAGGCACAATACAAGCCGCAGAGTTTGAAAAATAATAATTGACCATGATACTTCATTTCTGCAACGAATGAACAATTAATGATACTAGGTTCTTAGCCTCTTGTTCTGGATAGACTACTTGCTTGCAACGCAAATCACTTTCTGAATGCAAGGCTCAGATGGCGTAGTGATTTAATTTGTAGTCCAGATAGTAATTTGCAAGAGGAGGCACGCTAATCACTGAGCTCAAGTATGGTAACTATATATATGTATATGTATATATATATATGTATATATATATATACACATATATATATATATGTATATGTATGTACGTATGTATGCCTGGGCAGTTTACAAATCCGTCAACCTGAAACTGCCACTTTTCGCATCTTGCACGGCAGACGCTATGGAAGTTTACTTATTTGGTTAGGTAGTTTAATTCATGAAAGCGTAAGACCCATTGTTTAGTTCTGGGTCTTGAGCAAGTACATTGGTACACGTCAGGAGTCCTATAGGTCGTCCCATACAGTGCCGCGTAGGATTTTTAATGATGTAGAGGAGAGAGAGCAAGGAGAGAGAAAGAGGTCCACTACGTGAAAAACTGACTTTGGTAACGAGCATAGATTGCCTTTAGTAACACGCAAAGCGCCCGTTACCGATCAAGTGTTACAAATGAGCCAAGAAAGGTAATGGGCAGATACCCGTTACTGATAACACATTATTCGTAACGGGCATCAAACAACGACCGTTACCACAACTAGCCACCGGTCACGTGAAATGGCTGTTTCTCTGGGCCCACAGGGAACTTTGGTAACGGGCACCAAAACATAGCCCGTTACAGTAACTCAACATCGGAGACGCGTGCTGTGTACCTGCGTCTCCGATATCTCGACGAAATGAGACGCGTCTATTTCACGCACGTCTCAGCACAACTAGGATTCGTAACGGGCATCAAACAACAACAGTTACCACAACTAGTCACCGGTCACGTGAAAATGACTATTTCTCTGGGCCCACAGGGAACTTTGGTAACGGGCACCAAAACAGAGCCCATTACAGTAATTCAATATAGGAGACGTGTGCTATGAAACTGCGTCTCCTCTGTCTTGACGAACGGGCCAAGTTCTGGGGCCCACCGGTCAGTATTGGTAACGGGCTTTTACGCTGCCCGTTACATTGTTGGCATGTTTGTAACGGGAGTTCCGAATGAAGCCCGTTACTCACTGATCAGTGTTTGTAACGAGCTTTAATTAAGGCCCGTTACAGATATGTAGGCCACCCCTACAGTAACCTGCTGCCTGCTTGCCGGCTGCATCCTGGAACCAGTCAGGATTTGGCAGCCATCAGGGGCTGCATCCTGGAACCAGCCAGGATATGACTAAATTCAGAGAAATTAGATTCAGCATTCAAATTCACAGAAATCCACATAATTCACATGCATCATATGACAAAATTCAGCATCATCATCTCACAAGTAAAGATGCATCACTGGCTTGACAACAATATCACAGCCATAGTTAACTAGCTTGACAACAATATCACAAAATTCATGGGACAAGGAGGAATGCAAAAATTTCCTAAGAACCATGTACAATATTAGCCCACACAGTTTCATCAGCATAAAATTTTTCGTCGACTGAGATCACCTGTTCCATGAGGAATGTGGCAATTCTATCACAAACATAGACCAGCGTGTTGTGGTGGAGAGGATGCTCATCTAGCCCTAATCTCCGGATATAACAATGTTACCAGCCAGCACACATATATAGGTAGTTACCAAACATGTGCAGTGCTAATGAGCAAGAACTGTGCTCAGTTGCAGGTTTTACAAATGAAGATCCCAAGAAAGTACCTCCATATTTGTTCCTCTATCTTTCAATTTAAGCATGTGATAGGCACAATAGAAGCCGCAGAGTTTGGATTCAGCAGGTTGTTGGTGGCACTACAATAAATGTACAAAGAAAAATAGTGGTGATCGAGAAGAAATAAACTGAAGCTTTAGTACTAGCTTCCACAGGAAGGAAATAAGTGGTATGTACCTTGACATCTTTGACATGTTCCAAGGTGCTGCGGGGCAACTTCTTGTTGGCGTAGTAACGTTCCCAACCCCTACAACGAAACATGCAACAATGGTTAGGGCACTATTAATTAATATACTCTGCACAGTTTGTTGAGAATGTCCGCAGGTTAAGAAAGAAATAACTTACTCATTAATGATTAGTTTGAAAGGGGTAGTATCAGTCTTAATGCTCTTGAATGAATCAAGATAGTAGACCTTCTGCTGCTTCGGAACGATCACCACTGCAATGCAGTGGTTCCTACTGAGATAAGCAGTAAGGATGAGTTTCTTTTTAGTATATAGTTTGAAGGCACGGTGCATATAGGACACAGAGAAAGCAAGAGTGTCATCCGTGCTGGTCAATGTTGTCGAGCAAAGGCATTTAGGATCAAGGAAGCCAACTGCAGCGCTCGTCTTCTCAACTTCTACAGCCATATTCCTATTAGTAAGAAAAAACAAAGTGTAAGGAGGCAAAATACATGGTAAAGATGATGTGAGGCAAAAAGCACATTTCGATAAAGAATGATTAGTGAGAAGCAGATTAAATTTTCAAGCAACTTACAGGATGAAGCAGCGGAGAAGTACCAGATCCAAAGCATCCAAGTTGAAGAGATCGTACAAATCACTAAGTGGCACAGGTATCTGCTCGAGTCCGTTTGACGATTCGTCTCCTCTACTAGGCCATGCATTGGTCCCGGGCCGAAGTGCGACCATAATCGGAGAATCATCATCTGACTTAGCACGTTGCATGTAGAATGTGTGGAGATCTCTGGTACAAGGAGCAGCCATTTTGAGATCATCACCACTGAGAAGGCTCTTTCCGAATTTGTAATTTGGGTTAACCATAGCCCAAGGATTCTTCTTGGTGTTTCTCTCAGATCGCTTTGGGTTAGTCATAGCCCAAGGATGCTTCTCGGTGTTTCTCTCAGATCGACTTCTAGTAGGCATCTTAGAGGTTTTATTTACAGCAATTTTCTTTTCCTGCTGCTTTGAGATGGCTGAAGAACTTTTCTTAAGGGCTTGCTTCCTACTGTACGTGGTGTAGAGCTTTTATTTTTGACAAGTTTCTTTTCTTGCAACTTTGAAATGGCTGAAGGTTTCTCAAGGGCTTTCTTGCCTGCTGTACGTGGTGTAGATATTTTATTTTCGGCAAGTTTCTTTCCTTACTGCTTTGAAATGGCTGAAGGTTTCTCAAGTGCTTTCTTGCCTAGTGGTGTCTCCCCAGGATCTATTACAGAGGTATTGGGCCCAGATGTACCTACAACTTTCTTCGTAATGTCGTCGACAGATTTATCTGCACCAGCCAACACATCACTCTGGTTGCCTGGTAACGGTGGTGTCTCACCAGGAGCTATTATAGAGGTATTATGCCCAGATGTACCTGCAGCTTTCTTCGAAATGTCTTCAGCAGATTTATCAGCATCAGCCAACATATCAATCTGGGCTCCTGCTTTGGCATGATTGTTTTGAGCACTTTCGTTTAGGGGTGTAGGTTTTGTTGTTTCATGAGGAGGAGAAGGAGGAGGTGGTGGTGGTGGGGATGGAATATTTGGTGTCTCTTGCGGATGTGAGGATGCAAGTTTTTTTTGTTTTTTCAGGACGAGTAGTAGTAGGTGGGGATGGAATATTTGGTGTATCTTGCGGATGTGGGGATGTAAGTTTTTCTGTGTTTTCAGGATGACGAGGAGGTGGGGATGCAAGTTTTTTAAGACGAGGAGGTGGAGGTCCGAATGGAACGTCTTACGGATGTGGGGATTGAGGAGGAGGAGGAGGAGGATGTGGGGAACAATGTGAGGAAGGAACCTGTCCCGTACTCTGTGAACTACAAAGAATCTCTACCGTAGCCTGTGAACGAGATTTACATGTTCATGCTCCCTTGATGTGAATCCGACACCTTCTCCACTGTAACCTCTGTCCTTGAGCTTGTCCGAGTTTCATCACCTCGTCATTAGGAGGGTATTCCACGAGTTCATCCGCAAAGATATTATATACAGTGAGCACTTCAACCACAACACAGTCTTCATGAATCGGGACTGTTTGTAGCGTAGTCTGCTCTGGATGAACAAGACTAATTGTAGCCTCACATTCAAGACCCCTCCACGTGATCCATAGGCCACAGTGTGTGGGTTCAGTCAACATGCCTATAAGGTCTTGCTGTGTACGATCGTCACAGCGCACCTCTGTCGCCAACTCTGTAGTGCCATCGATCAAACCTACATTATCTGTGGACGCACAGCTGCTCTTCAGTGTGGCGGGTGAAGGGCTTGCGCGATTGGACACTGGTGACAACACCATCTGGTGACAACACCACCTCTTTAGTAAATTGTTCTGCATCTGCATGTTCTGCATCTGCATCTCAGCCATCAGTTCTTGCTTGATTTGTTCCTTTATCTTTCCCGTATCAACTGATGCGTCGGTCTTCGTCCTCTTCCTCTTCCTGTACATGGAAGCTTGCTGAGGCCATGCATACTTCCAGCCCTGGTAGCTGGAGACACCACGCACGCGACCTGGTTGTTCAGGGTGGCCCAAGCACTAACTTAGCACATCTTACTCCCTCTGCCCTGCCATTCCTAAAGATTCTACACACGCAATCTTCTCCTTGATGTTTGTAGCCAGTTTTTCTGCCTCTTTGTTGTTGAACACTATCACGGCAACACGGTCTTTAATCACTAGCTTACTCCTTGCTTGCAGCCAATTCTTGGAACGATCGTCAGGCTAGGCGTCATATGGGTTGGGGATACCAGCTGCAGCTAATTGTCTGTCCTCTTCCTCCCATTGTTCTAGTTTCACAGTATAACCAGCTGGACCCATGCTGTGCTCGTTTGTGTTCCGGCTTCGGAGTTCTTTGAACTTGACACTAACAGATGAGGCTTGCTCGGTTTCCTCCTGTTTCATGAACTCCTTCCACTGTTCCGAGACGATAAACGGGTGCCTTGTAAATGGCTCAAGTCCTTTTCTGATAAAATCTCGCCTAAGTTAAAATCTGAATTGTCTCCATGCCTTGGCAGCCGTCTTCCAGAAAAGCTTGAATGCCTGCGGTTTCACGCCTTCCTGGAACTTCAAGTGTTTCTGCACATGCTTATCAAACAAGTCCCACTTTTCATTATTGCTTAGTTCTTTGAATTCTGGTAAGTGCAAAGGTATCTTTTGTCTAGCAACGAGCCCCACAAGCGCCATGAACTTGCGCTTTTGAGTCAATGGTACTGGCATCCCCCCTATGTCGACCTCAGTGACTATCATTGTGTCACTTGGCCACTTTGTGGATGTCCTTGGCGCTCTGCCTCGGTGCTGAGCCCCACCCACCTGGTCTTGTTGTGCACTAGCAGTGCCATAACCCTCTTATTCATCTTGTGGCCCAGGTCTATAGTCCTCATTAGATTTATCCTGTGAATTAATAGTCAAGGGATTTTGAGAAAGGTCGGCTTAGTGTCCAAGTATAGTACAAAAAGCAGACCATGCTGCTAGCTCTCCCAGGAGACATGCTACAACACGAGACAAGTCGAGCACATTTTTAGTTAACCATGCTTAGCAGCTAAGCATGAGAAAACACATAAGAAAACGATTACAGTAACTACTTTAGCCTACTGTAATATCATTGGTTCTTGGTAAACCATTTAACTTATAAATGCAAAATTCAGTAACCAAAAAATTAGTTCAGGCAATGCGACCTTACCATTTTAAAGAGGAAGATGCATGCTGCCTCTGTTGCTGATGAGGTACTTATTCAACTTGGAGAGAATGTGCACATGTACATAGGAACAAGAGCAAAACCAAATATAAGAGTCAATCTAAAGGGAAATGCTAAGCATGTATACCATCAACAGCTAAGTATGTCCACATGTACTTATACAAAGGAGCCACAGGGTATGCCAGGTATGCACCGGCATACCCTGCAATTCCCACAAGTACAAGTATATTTATACGCATTTATATGAAAAGAAAAGCATACGCACGCATATGTTGTATACTTGATTATCTGAACGCATGTGTGCTGCATACGCTCGCTTGGCCTAATTGCATAAACTCGAGCAAGTATACCAAATTACGTTGTTAATTTTACAGTTATTACTGAATTGTTGTTAATTTTACAATTATTACCGAGTTGGTAGAATGGATTTACCGAATTGTATAAGACATTTTTAGAGCGGCATACCATAAACTCAAATCCTAGATTCGCCACTGACCTTGTCACTGTCGGAGCGGAGGGATCTCTACTCCTCGTCGCTGCCTGCTCGTCGCCACGTCCTCATCCTCGTGTCGACCTCGTGGCTGGATCCCTCCTCCTCCTCCTCGTCGTCGTCGTCGTCGTCGTCACTGGATCCCTCCTAGGCGGCACGAGGGGAGAGTGGGAGGAGACTGCGTGAGGGAGGCATCCTTCCCTACTAACCTAGCGCGAGTGGGCTTGTGTGGGCCTTAAAACGAGTAATGTAGTCAAGTACTACTCTGCTATTATATCATAAACATGAGATAAAAAATTTAATTTTAAGAAATTTGGTTAAACAAAAGATAAAAAATCTAATTTTAAAAAATTTGGTTAAACAAGTGTGGCTGTTGATATTTTATTCATATACTAAATTACCAACTATGAATTTTTCGTATTTTTTACGAATTTTTAGGTGCTATTTATGGGCTCTAATATGACATGCATCACAAGTTCACATCACCAAGCAAACAAGTGTGACTGTTGATATAGCATCACATCACATGTTCACATATGACATGAATCACAAGTTCACATCACCAAGCAAACTAACTCATAACAAACATATTCACATCTGACATGCATCAGCAGTGCACATCACCAAAATAAGACTGCATCAACTGGGCGCATCACCAAACTAGATTTTAGCTGCAAGGGAACTAGTTCGCTAGATGGCTTCTTTTGTGCTGCTACCAAGTTCAGCTATCCTTGTCTCTAGTTTTGCAAATCTTTCTGCCAGCTCAGTATTCTTCTTTAGAAGTTCAATCTCCTACCTCTTTTGTGCGGCTTTAAGCTGCCCATCCTGCTTGTCGATTCCTTTCTAGATGTAGTCAATGTCATCCCGAGTAACAGCACATTCCTAAAACAAAGGAAAATTATATTGATCCAAGCTTCATACAGTTGTAACTTCTTACAAGAAAGCTATTTAGCTCTAACTGGTTTCAAAACTTTCTTGCTTCTCTTCAGCCGATTCCTTGAGCTTGTTGATTTCAGTCCAAATCCTGTCAATGTCATGTGCAGCAACTTCCTACAACAAATGGAAATTGATGCATTAGAATAATTGATCAGTGAAGATGTGAAGGTACAAGGACAAATCGTGCGTGATGGTTTCAGAACTTGCCTCATGGTCTTCAGAATCGTCGCCGGAGTTGTTGCCAGAGTCGTCGCCGGAGTTGTTGCCGGAGTCGTCACCGGAGTTGTTGCCGGAGTCGTCGCTGGAGGAGTCCGCGCTCACCTCAATCCGCGTGGACCGCTTCTTCCTTCGCGTCGAGGAAAAAAACCCTGCCACTCCATGGCGGGTGTCGCTGGAGTCCGCCAACTTGGCCCTTGCGCACGTGTACGGCTTCCTCCCCCGGGCCGACGAAGAACCGGCCTCTTCCATGGAGCGCTGAGGAATACGCACGGGGGCGGCGCGCTGGGACGGCTCCTCTTCGTCGCCGCGGAACCTCACGCTCTTGGCGGGGGCGGCGGACAGCACTGAGGAAGACGGGTGGGGACGTGGCCGCGGGGCCTCCTCCTTGCAGAACCTCCTCCTAGAGTCGTGGGCCATCCCTGCGACGGAGACGAGGCTGCGACGGAGACGAGGAAGGCGGAAGTCGGAGAAGGGGATAGAAGGCGGAAGGCGGGGCGGAGCGTTTATTAAAAAGGTTCAGATGCGCAAATGATACGCTGATTAACAACCACCCGTCGCCAATGAAGGGGCGGGGCCAGGTCTATTCAAATGAAGAACAATTTGCTTTTCCCCTTTTAATCTGCAATCAAATTTTGTATCACGTATTTCTCCGTCATCCGTAATCCAAATTCGATGATATTTGTTTTTGAATTTTTCTAAAATCAACATCTATTAATTTATGACATTTTTTTGTATGTAATTCCATTTCTTGGATGTTGTTTATACGCCTTATCTTGTTCCTTATAAGTACAACATAGAACTAATATTTGTTTTACACAACCATTACTAATGAAACTTTGCATTTCGTAATCTTATGGTGAACACAAGGTTATGTTAAAATTTCAAATGCATATGAGTTCGAACATGTTTTAAAGTGTGGAAAACTTCAATGTTGAAATAACATTCTAAGAAACTATGTGAGAGATGTAGACATTTGTACACAAGTATAATCTTCTATTTTCGAAACCATTTGAATTTTTGTAGACAAGCTTAGGGACCTAAATCATGTTGCCAAGTCAATTTGTAGAATTTTTAGAACACACTAAGACGTTATTATAATTATTATATCGTAAACAAGAGATAAAAAAATCTAATTTTAAGAAATTTGGTTAAACAAGTGTGGTTGTTGATATTTTATTCAAATACTAAATTACCAACTATGAATTGTTCTTATTTTTTATGAATTTTTTGGTGCTGTATATGGGCTCTAATATTTGAGGGAAGCAAGTTTCAATTCAGAAAAAATAGTGACGGGCCCACGTGTCAGCGTCAGAAGCCTATATAAAAAAAGATAACCGTTGCCTGCCCGACCGATGAAGGCGATGCGGGTAGACTAACCCGCTTCGCCAACAAGTGCTCCATTGTCCGAAATGCCCCTGACCGAATGAATATGCATTCGCCCCGGCGACGCTGGTACACTAACCCTCGTCGCCAACAAGTGCTCCATTGTCCAAAATGCCGCTGGCCGAATGAATATGCATCCGCCCCGACGACGCTGGTACACTAACCCTCGTCGCCAACCAGTGCTCTATTGTCCGAATGCCCCTGGCTGAATGAATATCCATACACCCCAGCCTCGACCCCGGCCCCCTTCTTCTTCCCCGATCTAAGCTCCACCGCCGCTGCCCGCCCGTCCTTCCCCACCATCACGCACATGTCGCACTACGCCGATTCGTCTGGAGGTGCACGTGCGAGGAGCAGGGTTCAAGGTTGCCGGAGCAGCCGCAATCACTCCATCGGCTTGGATCCAGTCGGTGAGCTAAGCGGCTTTCCACTTATCCCTTGCCCGGACTGTGGTATGGCTCGGGTGGTGGAGGGGCGGACGCAGAAGGAAGGTGAAAACCACGGTCGTCTTTATTTCAAGTTTGCAAGGAACTCGGTGAGTAGTCTGCTGTGTTTCCCAAATCTGAGTTAGGGTTCTTATGTGCTTTTGATTTGCAGTACACCAAGAATTGTGAATTTTATCGTTTCCACAAGGAGTATCTCTAGATGCTGAAGGATGCTGGCGTCATTGTTTTTCGACCGTCGAACTGGGCAGACACGGTCAATGAAGTAGTTGATTCAGTGGAATGTCAAATTGGGAGCGGCGAGCAGAGGCAAGCACTAGAGGACAAGCAGAGGAAGAAAGCACTGGTGGAGAAGATGGACAATGTGATCTGCAAGATGAACTTGATTATTGTGGCTGTTGTTTGTGTAGTATTTGGATGTTTACTGGGGATGTATGCTGCACAGAAGTAATTCTGATGTCAAAAGTGGTGCTTTTGCTTCATCTGTGTGGATGAAGAATGAAAAATCTGTCACAGATGACAAACTTAAATGTATGAATGAAGAATGGATGGAATGACAATTGGGTCACAAATCTTAATGTGTCACATATCACAAAATTCATCAATTCATCTGTGCTGACATTTCATTGCAGCACGAGGCAAAGGAGACGTGGATTAACACAAACAGATTAACAAACTTCTGGCATAACTCTGGCATACACATTGCAATTCATTGTAAACTGCTGCCATATAATGACACAAACAGAGTAACAAACTTCTGGCATACTCATTGCAATTCATTGTAAGCTGCTGCCATAGACATTGCAATGCGTTATAGGAGACATGGATTGATCTACCCACGTCTCTTAGATCTACTAGTTCATCACAAGTTCAACAAACACAAGAGGAACACATTAACAGAGGATCTACTAGTTCATCACAAGTTCATCAAACACACAGGAGGAACACATTAACAGAGGAACAAATTAATTAAGCAGAAGTAGTCGCCGCCGGAGGAGCCCCACCGTCGGAGTCGGAGCCGAAGCCGTTGAGGCTGCCATCGTCGCCGCTGTCGAAGCCGCCATCGTCGCCGTCGTCGTCGTCGACGGGGTCGAGCACACCTCTCTCAAGGTCCCCAGCCAAGATATGGATCTTGAAGGCGTAATCCTTCACGGTCCTCTGTAGTGGATCATTGGGTCCTGGGACCCCGAGATGAATGGCCACCCGTCGAAGCCTGTTGAAAGCTTCGCGGAACAAGTTGACTGACCAACTGGCTTCATCAGCAGTTAGTCCAGGAGCAGAAATGGCCTCCACGGGCTGCGGCGCCGGCGCCTCCTCAGGCGGGGGTGGCGGCACCTCCTCGGGCTCGTCAGGCGGGGGCGGCGGTACCTCCTCGGGCTCGTCAGGCGGGGGCGGCGGCACCTCCTCGGGCTCGTCGGGCGCCAGCGCCGTCCCCTCCTTGATGAGCCGACGGCGGCGTCTTTCGTCGTCATCATCCTCCTCCCTCCCCCGCTTCCTGCACGGCTCGCTTGACGATGCCATGCGCGCGCTTGAGCAAGAAGAAGCTCTTGGATTCACTTCTGGGTGACCGGAGACGGTGGTGCAAGGGTTTTCTTGGTGCTGCGGTTGACGAAGTTCTTGGCCTGCCGGGGATTTATATTGACAAGACGGGGAACCGTCAGGCGGCCGGTCACGCGCCTCGGAACTCATGTACACTCAAGAGAGCTCTTGGCCACAAAAGAGACATGTGGTCACAAGGAGACGTGTGACTGTTCATATTTTATTCAAATACCAAATGCCCTACTATGAGTTGTTCGATTCTCAAAAAAAAAACTATGAATTGTTCGTATTTTTATTAATTTTTAGGTCCTATTTTATGGGCCCTAATTTTTGAGGGAAGCAAGTGTCATTTCAAAAAAAAGTGTCGGGCCCACGCGTCAGCGTCAGCAGCCTAATATAAAGAAGGTAACCGTTTGAAGGACCGATTAGGCGAACCAGAGGGGGGGGAGTGAATGGGAGCCAATAAAAATTCTTCTAGAAGGAGATGAACACTCCAACAAGACAAACACGGCTTCCGAAACACTTCTCCGACTCAACTACCCAAGTTGGCCAAGACCACGCAGCCACTGGAGTGCTACTGGTCCTAGGAACCAACAACCACCTACACCGACTCGAGGATGCAGCGGAACTAGCAACCCGAGCACCACTGGACTACACCGGTCAGGCCGGTGAGCAGCACCGGTCAGACCGGTCCTTGCTGGCAAAATCTGAGAACTTCCATAGAAGGCCTCTACACCGGTCAGGTTGGTGTAGCTCATCGGTCAGACCGGTCCAAGCCAGGAAATCCCAAATCCACCAAACAGATCTACCGAGCTCCAAACTGAACCAAACTCGAAACAGCAGCAACACAAGACAATAGGGAACTCACCAAGACGTTCACCCGAGCAAAACTCAACAACGAGTCTGCACCGGTCAGACCGGTGAGAGGCACCGGTCAGGTCGGTGTGACTTGAGCTCTCGGGATAAACAGCGCCCACGGGTCAACTCCCCCAAATCCAACTCCCTATCTCCCGAATCGCTCCACGGTTTTGCACAAGACTTTGGGGATAGTAGGAACACCTCATGGGCACTACATAGCCAAGATTTGGTCCACCAAAACTTGCTAAAACGAGAGGAATCAAAGAAATCCCGCCAAGAACGCCTCTAACCCTAGAGCCAAGAAAATCCCAAAATCGAGCCCCTTTGCTCATGGATTTGGGAGGGGAAACAAAGGGAAAAGAACCACGAAGGGTTCAAGCATACATCCCCCACCAAATCCCAAAGAGAAGGCCTCGAAAACGCTCCAAACAAATCACCAAGAAAGGGCTCCGAAAATCACCAAAAAGGAGAAATGGGAGAGACACATCCAAGCCTTGAGGAACCACACCGAATCATCTATACATACCAAAGAGGTTCATACAAGGTCTAGCTTGCCGCCCGATCATCCTTCCCTCTAACAAGATCTCACCATGAAGCTCTCAAGCTAGTCCAATGGAAATCCTAAGGAAAATAGGAAGAGAAAATAGGAAAACAAATGAGCTAGGGTTCCAAGAGATGGCAGCCATCCTCTCACCACTTGTGTTATATGGAGGCAACTTAAAGACTAAAATACCCTTACTAGCTAACTAGGGATACTAGCCCCTCAAGGGCGAATTCGGAAGTCTTTGTCTTTGCTCCATCGGACGGATGCCCAACGACCGCAAACTTGCTTAGCCTCGACGCAAGCCTTGCGATCCCAACACGTGTCCTCCGCTTCGAAGTCTCCGGACTGCGTCGTCGCACACCGGTCAGACCGGTGCTCCTCACCGGTCAGACCGGTCCGATGCTGCTGCACCTCCGTCTTCGGTTCTTCGGTCTTGGCTTTGTGGATCAACTAAGGAACCCAGTGGTTTTCTGGTGAACCACCGGAAACCCCGCGAACTCGGTGTAGCCTCCGCCAATCACCACTCATGACTCGGCTCCCACATAGTCCCAACTCAACCTTGGTTTTGAGGCTCAACCAAGAAACCGTCCATGACATCATCTTGCTGTTCTTGCCACCATGCGGCCCGCACTTGACTCCGCTGGCCACCGGGTCCCTTGAACCAAGCCTACTGGTCTTATCCACTCCTGGAGGCCTCACCAGCAACGACCTTTCGCGCTTGTTCTTCACCTGCACCAACACCAGTCAAGCCGCAACCTGCACCTGCAATACTTAGCCAAGAATCAGTCCACACCACGTTGTCAATCACTCATCACACCAGGAAGCGACCATCCACAGGTCCTCGAACCACACATGGCTCTCAATCTCCCCCTTGATGAGTGCATTGACAACACACACATTTTGGTAACCAAGGGAAAAGGAAAAGAAAAGAAACGACTCGAAGGAACTCCAACAAGTGATCGAAAGCCAAAGGAAAGGCAAAGAGCAAGATCACTAGAAGAAGACAAGTCTCGGACCCTATGAGACATGGGTATCCCTGGGTCCCCACCGACCAGGCTCACGGCCGTCCCCGACAAGTGGGTCCGGCCTGTCAGAAGACCCGCCGACCTGTCAGTGGGCCCAACCGACCTAGTTGGTGGCCCGGACGACCTCCTGAAGACCTTCCAGAAGATTCCCTAGACGACCTTATCCGGAACGACTACAAGACTTGGCGTGCAAAATAAGACATCGGTGGATTTTGACCAAGCAAATCGACGGATCTGGCAAATGTTGTAAACAGCTAGACTTAGGTCTCCTGGTCGTAACCGACCAGGAGTTTGGGAATCGACCTTGTCTGCTGGCCAATATAAGGCGGGCAAGGCGACCCTTGTACAATCACGCAATCCCCAAGCAATCTACACCAACAACTAGACGTAGGGTTTTACTCTTCGGTGGCCCGAACCAGTATAAACTCGCCGTGTTCTCTGTGTTCCGTGTGCTCATGCGCAACCTTTGAGTTCTTAGCCTTAGATTCCCCGTCGTCGAACAACTAAACCACGGGGGTTGACCCCCCTGTGGGCTGTCTAGATCTAAACATCTGACAGTTGGCGCACCAGGTAGGGGAGGAATCCAAGGTTCTTCGTTCAACTCGATGGCTTCGACCAACGGCGTCATCTTCCTGGAAAGCATGGCGGACATCCTCGCCAACCCCGTCAACATCTGTTTCGGTTCTATGCCGGCGGAATCCACCGCTCCAGCCGCTTGCCTCGTCATCGAGAGCATTGCGGTCACCGCCAACCGGCAGGTCGGATCCGATCTACTGGAGGAAACCCACCCACCCACTCCTCGCGACCTGATCGCGGGGCTTGATCGCGTCGAGGGCATGATCAAGGTCTGCGAGCGTGCCAAGCGCCCTCGCACGACCTCTACCCCTCCAACCCGCATGCCTCTTGGCCTACGGAACGCAGCTGACGTAGCGTCTCATTACATGAAGCGCAAGATCCAGATCGAATCTGGACCCAAGACCCCGCATCGTGGGGACCGTAGGGGTCACCACGACGACCCTTGCCTCGTCCACGAGAACTCCAAACACACGGCTCGCCAGTGCCGTGTGCTTAAGAAGCTTCGCCGACCTCTCCTCGTGGCTCATCGCCGCCAGATCAACCGCGAGCCGTCTCCGGACCGCCTCGCGTTTCAGATCACCCGTACGACCATCTCCCCGAACTATCCGGGAGAAGTGTTTGAGGTCCCAGACCGCGAGGTCTTTGTGGTCTCCGTAGACGTACCTCCTCAGCCCGGAGATACAGACGAGCAGCGGATAGAGCGCGAAAACGCCAATGCTGCACGAGCTACACATCGTCAGCAAGAAGTAGATGCAGCTGCAGCAGCCGCAGGTCATCTTGCCGGCAACGTCGCGCAAGGTGCTGGCAACCAACCAGCAGGCAACGTCGGGGCGCCCCCGCAGCTCCGGCAGCTCCTCAGCAGCACCAGCAACGCAATGAACCTCGTCGAAACCGCCTTCGTGCCAGAGACCTCCTGAGGGACTTTGAGCAAGACGGCCATGAAGTCTACAACTCCCCACAAGCAAACCTGGGAGCAGCACTTGCCGCACTGGGTCAGCTTGAGGATACTCCTGCAATACGGCGTCTTCAGGCTCACATCTGCGTCGCCACCGCCCAGGTCGAAGAAAGGGGCCCAGGATACAGCAGATCAGCTACAAGCTCCTACTCCAGGAGTAGGTCGGAGCACCCTTGACAGCGACGTCGCAACAACACCCCCTTCAGCCCGTGGCTGAAGAGGGAAGAGGTGAAAACGAAGTAGTGCAACCGGTCAACCGTGCTGCCAATGCTGCCGCCAACGCCACGGCCAACCCTCCTGCCAACGCTGCCGCTAACACTGCAGGCAACGTCGCCAACAATGCAGCTAATGCTGCTGGCGCCCAACAAAATGCCGCTGCCAATGCAAGACAGAATGCTGGAGCTCAACCTCCACCAGTACAAGCCAACCACGCCGAAGGCAGTCAACGTCGACGTGTACAAGATGAAGTGGAAATAGCACGCCGTGCTAACTACGACCGTGACAACAGGGTCCCTGATCCCCTTGACGCCAATAATCCTGTTCAAGCAACAGAACTTCGGCAGATGCACGACCAAGAGCTTCTACGACGTGCCCAGTACGACCAAGATAATGGTCCTCCAGACGACCTCTACATCATCCTGATAGCCTATGCCCCATCAGCCAGTCCTGGAGCGGTCAACAACTTCCCGGCGTTTTCACGTCGTCTCAGGACGATCAGATACCCCCAAAGACTTCAAGCCAGCCATCGAAAAGTACGACGGTCGCTCCGACCCAAGTATTTGGCTCAAGATGTACAGCATCGCGGCACGCGCCTCTGGAGGCAACGAAGACCACATGGCAGGGTACTTCCCCCTTGTGATGGGCCAAGCGCCACTCTTGTGACTCGACAATCTTCCTGCGGAGTGCATCACCTCATGGGCGACCTTGTCACGGCTCTTCACGACCAACAACCAGGCGACCTACAATCGTCCTGGCAACACACATCACCTCGCTAGAGTGCGGATGAGGCGCGACGAAACTCTCAGAGAGTACACTAACCGCTACTTTGAGAATCGCAACACCCTTGCAGGTGTCAAAGACGAAGACGTCATCGCCTACTACAAGAAGGGAGTCACGAACATCAAGCTCTTCGAGAAGATCCACAAAGCTGACGCCCACACCATCGCCGACCTCATGGCCTATGTCGACAAGCTTGTCGATACTCAAGATGCGGTGATGCATGACTTCAACGGGGAAGATCACGACGACGGTGGCATCAGGTCGCGCAAGCGATCTGGCGAAGTCTACGCGACTGACCCACCCAGACCCTCCACCTTCCTCGAAGGTGACTTCAACATGGTCATGGACGACCAATGTCAGTTCCACCGCGACGCCAAGCACACCATGAGGGAGTGCGAACAGCTAAAGCGCGCCCTAGGGGTGCCTCCAGAGCCCAAGAAGACCAAGAGCGGCAACAACGACGACCAGAGCAGCAGCCACCGCTACGAAAACCTTAACCATCGACCTGATCGACGTGATTACCGTGATCGCCGACCCTACCGTCGCAACGACAACAGGAACCGTCGTGATTATCGCCGCGACTATCACCGCGATGACCGACGTGATGACTACCACCGCGATGATCGCCAAGACAACTGCAATGACCGGCGGGACGATCGTCGTGACGACCGGCGTGACGAGCGCCACGATGAGCGGCGGGATGATCGTCGTCGCCAGGACGACCACAATCGCAATGACAACCGCAAGGAGCATTCTCCACCACCACCGCCAAAAGGGGGCAATCCCAATGGCGCATTCCAAACCGCCAACCGGGAGATCAACTTCATTGTTGGTGGTCGACAAGCAGCCAAGAGCAACTGGCAGCAACGATCAAACGCAAGGGAGATCGGCCAAGTCAATACTGAAACTCCACAACCTCTGCGTTGGTCGGAGTACCCAATCACTTTCTCCAGGAAAGACCATTGGGTGCACATACCTGACCCTGGGACCTACCTGTTGGTCGTCAACCCCATAGTGGACAGCGCGTTCCTACCTAAGACCCTCATTGATGGGGGTAGTAGCCTCAACATCATCTTCACAGAGACGCTGAGAAAGATGGACTTCGACTTCAACAAGATGACCACCTACGATGAACCCTTCTACGGGGTTGTGCCCGGCAAGGCTGCGTACCCCATAGGTCGTGTATGCCTACCGGTCACCTTTGGTACCAAGGAGAACTTCCGTACAGAGTACCTGACGTTCGAGGTCGCGGACTTCCGCTCCTCCTACCACGCCATCCTTGGTCGACCTATGTTAGCCAAATTCATGGCTATACCACACCATTCCTACCTCATCATGAAGATGCCAGCACCAAATGGGATCCTTTCCGTTCTTGGTGACATCATGGTCTCCTACAACTACGAGAGCTCCACCGTCGAACTCGCCAAAGACTCCGCCTGCAAAGCTGCAGCCACGGTCATGGTCGCTCAGGCCGCCAAGATCGACCACACCACTCTGGAGGTGCCAGAGCAGAAGCGCATAGCCACAGCTTTGGATCCAAGTCCTGCTGTGAAGAAAGTTTGCCTCGGCGTGCCTGACGCATCCAAGTAAGTCACCATTGAGGCCGACCTCGACCCCAAATAGGAACTCGCGCTCACCAGTTTCCTCTGGGACAACACCGACATCTTCGCTTGGAGCCCATCAGACATGCCTGGTGTCCCCAGGAAGCTGGCTAAGCACGCCCTTGAAGTAAGCAAGACTGCACGACCTATCAAGCAAAAGCTCCGGCGATTTGCAAAAGATAGAAAGCAAGCTATAGAAGTAGAAGTCTGTAAGCTCTTAGCTGCAGGATTCATCCGTGAATGTAAACACCCGGTTTGGCTCGCAAACCCGGTCCTTGTACCCAAGAAAACTGGAGGATTAAAGATGTGTATCGACTACACCGACCTTAACAAGCACTGCCCGAAGGATCCCTTCCCTCTTCCTCGCATCGACCAGGTCGTGGACTCCACGACTGGTAGCGTCCTACTCTGCTTCCTCGACTACTACTCTGGGTATCACCAGATAGCCCTGAACCCCGACGACGAAGACAAGACGGCGTTCATAACGCCCAATGGCATTTACTGCTATAAGGTCATGACCTTTGGCCTGAAAACAACGTTGGCGACCTAGTCCTAAGGCGTATCCAGAAGACCGACGGCATGCATAAGCTTTCTGTGCCCTGGGAAGGACCATTCATCGTCATCGAAGTCATCAACCCATCCACATATCGCCTCCAATGGGGCGACGGGCAAGGCATACCCAACCCTTGGAACGTGGAGCATCTACGACGATTCTACCCGTAGAATAGTTTTTATTACAGTGATGTATTCCTTGTCCTTGTACTTTTTCAATTTCAATAAATATTAAGCAGTCATCTGCTGTGTCTTGAGTCCTACCTTCTCCTCTCTCATGTCATAAACCCTCCCCCTCGACATGCTCGGGGGCTTGGCCAACGCCAACACAAGGGTCGTAAGACCTGGGGGTTAAGATTTCTATTCCTCCCCCTCGACATGCTCGGGGGCTTGGCTCATGCCAACTTATGGGTCGTTCGACCTGAGGACATCGTCCCTCATGACTACCTACTTTGTGTTGTTGCGAGCCTGTTTGGTCATAAAGGTTGCAAAACCTGAGTCCTAGACTCCCTCCCGCGCACCGACCTCACGTAAGCCTCCCTGCTGAGCTATGGTGGTCGGTAAGCCAGCCTCTCCGTGAGTAGTGGTTAGCGGTGTATGCTACAAGACACATCACTTCAAGACTACCAAGTTCGCACAAACACAAAATAAGTATGTCATGCAGGCCACAAAAGAAGGTTTTCAAGTAATATTTTACATGACTGAGAGAAGGAGGGGGTACAGCTCCAAGACTACGACTACTCTTCCCCGTTGTCACCTTCATAATCAAGGGCGTCCATTACCGTCGTAGCGGCGTCACGCACTTCAAGCTCCAAGGCCTTCAGATCCTTCGTCGTGTCTGAGCTCTCTCCGACCTTGACCATGCCAATGTCGGGGTAGTGGGACTTCACCCGGACCAACGCCTCCGTAGCCGCCGCCAAGCTCGTTGCCTTCAAGAGGTCGAGCAGCTTCTCAGGCGTGGCTATAAGACGGTCGATAGCAGGCTTGGGCTCCTCCCCCTCGACCTGCGACGCTATTATGTCCATGGCAAAATGGGCAGTGTTCTTCAGGTCGTTTAGCTCCACCTCTTGCCCTGTAATGATTACTTGGTCATTCTGCAGTGACTTCAAAGCTACCTCGAGACTGACCTCAAGGTCCTGCTGAGCCTGTTTCTCATAAGCCAGCTTTTGAGTTACAACAAACTCACTGTCTATGGTCTCCTTCATCACCCGCTTCAGCTCATTGGCGCTAGCCTCGGCCTCCCGAAGGTTCACCTCCAAGCTTCGAACCCTCTCCCTAGTGTTCTTCAGCTCGTTTTTGAGGTCATCCTCTCGCACCTGTGAAAATCTGCAACATACAAGCAACACTCTGAGGTCAGGTCCTCAGTAGTACAAGACAACGATGATGAAAAACTTGTAAGAAAATTGATCTTACCAATGCTTGCGGTGTTGAATTGCGAGTTGGCCTCCTGGGTCTTCTGCCTCTCCTCGACCAGCTCGTCCTCGAGCTTCTTCTTGTCCGCTGCCGCTGCCTCACGGACCTGCTTGAGCTCTTGCTCAAGCTCGACTACCCGCAGCTGCGTGGCTACATCATTCTTCAGTAGGTCGGCCCTGTCCTTCGCACGGTCAGCCAGCGACTGCTTCACAGAAACAAGAAACCAGGTCATCAAGTACAAGTCCCAAAGCAAGTTGTCAAAGATAGCGTAAGAAAAGGGCTTACCGTAAATGCCTGGTTGAGAGTCAAGATCGCATTTCGGACCGCTCTCATATCCTCGTTGTCGTCGAAGATATCCTCCTGCCAAGGAGTACCGGTCCAGTCAATCTCTTCACGTCTCAACGTCGGCCCTGTTGACGTCGAACCCGGTACCTGCACACCGGTTGTTTCAAGATTCTCCCGCGGCTGCTCGATCTGAATCGGGTCCGCAGTTGGGTCCTGAGTCGATGTGCTGGGCACCGAGTTGATGGGGTCTATGTCGATGATAGGTGGAGAGGTCGAAGTCCCGACGTCGCCCACGGAACCTTGTGTTCCGGCCTCGGCGGCAGGCGGCGGAGGTGACGTCACCACATCGTCAACCAACGTCCGAGCCCCGACCTCATGGTCGGATGATCTTGTCCGCGAAGGCGAAGCTTGAGCACCCAAGGCGCTCTGGGGCTGGACGTCCGACCTGCAAAATCCTCGTCAACACAGTGCTAGAGCCAATAGCAATTAGTAAACGAATGAACTTCAGTATTACGACCATGCCTCACAACAGCTGGGGCACGTAGCTTTGGCCTAAAAGGCCGTACTTTCACCAGCACAGGCATCCTTGCCTGTGCACCAGCAGCAGCCCGCTGCGCCTCCCTCACCTGACGGAGGTCATCCTCCGTCGTCTTCTGCTCTAACTCCCGCTGCCTCTTAGCTGCGTGACTCAACGTCCTCCTCGCCGCCCGATCTTCAACGACCAGCAGATCATCGGTAGCTTCATCTTCTTCATCTTCGACCTCCCTGGTCGAAGGTGTGGGAATTGTCAGCGTCTCGACTACCGGTGGAGGGCTTGCCCTCCTCTTCCTTTTCTTCTTGTCAGCTTCCAGCTTGGCGGTCTTTGCCGCCCCGACCTTGGCAGCAGCCCTTGTGGCCGACTACTTTGCCGTCGCTGCCCTTGTCTTACGCCTAGGCTTTGTGGCTCTGCTCGCCTCTTGGCGGTTCGCCACATCGTCACGGACCTCTGGGTTGGTATCTTCATCAGCTTCCACTGACGAGTCTGATTCATAATTCTCCAGTAGCCCAGCTGCTGGAGGTTGGTACTTGTCCAACCTCAGTTTCCGACGAGGCTCCTCGCCTCTAGGTAGGGGTGCTGGACACCAAAACTGCATCTCCCGAGCCTGCAACAGATAAGTAAAGAAGAGTAAGATCGACATAAACAAAGGAACAGAACAAACGACCTACTAGTCCCAGGACTTACAGGATCGGCTGGTCGGGTCAAGGAATATGCCTTTGGGCACTTCTTGATTCACGCACGCCCGGCGTAGATTTGAGACACCCTGGCCGCCATCTCCTCATGGGAGACCTTGCGGTTGACCTCACGAGTGGGGTCTGATTGCCCCCAATACTCGTACGCCAGGTGCACCCAATCCTTGATCGGCTGGATCAGGCGACGACAGAAAGACCTAGCCACAGAGCCTCCCGTCACGCCCCTCTCCTTGAGGTCGCGAACCAGTGCAAGAACCTCTTTCACATCATCCATCTCGCACGAGGACAGCTGCAGATCCGACTCCGGTATCTTCACGGGCTTGTGCCCAGTACGCTTCGGGAGCGCCGGCCGCTGATCGGCGATGTAGAACCAGTCCGACCTCCACCCAGTGGTGCTGTCCGGCAGGTCCGTATCAATCCATTCTGTCTTGAGAGCCGACCTCAAGCAGAACATGACAGCCCCCACAACACCGGCACGCTTGCCGGTGGACTTGACGCTGAAGAGATGTCGCCAGAGAAGGAAGTGGGGCGATATCCCCAGATACGCCTCACAGAAATGGATGAACGTCGATACTACTGTTATGGAGTTGGGGACGAGATGTACCAGCTCCAATTTGTAGTAGAAGAGGAGACCTCTGAAGAAGTCGCCCACGGGGATGTTGAACCCGCGCTCGAAGAAGGATGCAAAGATGACTTGCTCCTTGTCGTCCTCCGTCGGGAAGGCCTCGCCCGTTGGCGCCTTCCACTCCATCTCCGCCTTGGGCCTCAACAGCCCGCGGTCCACCAACGCTTGAATCTTCGCCTCGGTCATCGTCGAGGGCTCATACACCGTCCGCGGATCTGGGATTTCACGAGCCGCCGCCGCCATTTCTTGAGCTCGGGTGGATCAGGATCTAAAGTTAACTAAGGTTTTGAAGCGCATATGCAGCAGAGCGGCGCACGAATGGCGGAGCTGGCGCACGACCTGCTAGCGACAGCGGTGGATTGAGAGTTCTAGGGCGGAGGCTGGATATGGAGCGCGCGGCTGCTAAGGTGCGGCGATTCCGGCGGTGATGGCGAAAGGAGGAAGAAGACGAAGGGAGCGGTCAACGCTGGTCCCCACCGCTCTATTTATAAGGGCCCCACCAGGTCCGCCTGTTGCGGCTCCTTCCACAGTAAGGAGCTCGCCCTAACTGCTTCGTGCCGATAATTTCGCGAGTCGATCTCGCCGGATTTTGCGCCAACGGATACATACTCAACGGATACTCTGAGCGACCTATACCCTGAGTTTAGGTCGTGAATACAACAAAGCTATCAGGTTGTCCTGATAACACATTTCGATCCTCATGAGGTCGATAAGCCTCCATACTGCGTGAGTTTAGGTCTTTGATGAATAATTTCGTCAAAACGACCATTACAAGACAGAAGAGAGTGAACATTACACGGGAACTTCGAAGGTACACAAGTCGCCTGCGACCTTATTGGATCCAGAACCTGTCACAAAAATACAAACGTACTCGAAGACCTGATCTACCTAGAGCAATCCTTGAGATGTACTCTACTATAGCCGAGCACGTCGCAAGAATTCTTCTAGCCTCAGGACCTCGATGGTGGCCTTGCGGTGAATAGCCGCACGACGCCGCACGTAGTAGGGCATGCACTGTGCCAGACTATGGAATGCAGACACGAGCTTGCTCTTCGACGCGGGCCGCCAGCCTCAGACGAGCATCTCATGCTCACCAAAGACTTCCAGCTGCACCTCGAGCCTCTACAGCATCACCTTCAAACTCTCCTTGATTCCTTGCTGAGGCAAGGTACAAAGAGTGGGTGTGCTGCCTACATTTCGCAAGAGTTCTTCTAGCTCCAAGCTTCTACAAACACAGCATCCTACAATCTGGTGGACGGACACATGCCCATGGCATGGCCTCAAAACTACCCTGCGGCTTCATAGCTCAACAATGCTCGGTGCTTGCTTCCTTCAGCCTTACGGTGCTATTTATAGCCAAAGCTGGGCCTCGGGCAGCTGGCGAAGTGATGACACTGACACCACGTGGTCCAGAAGGCCTGCAGACATGTGTGTAATTAAAGGCGATGAATTTACCCTGTCTCGCGACGTCTTTGTCGCTAGTGCATCAATGATGCCTGAGCTCGCCGCAGAATCACATGGCTACAATGCACCCCTTGATTCGTGGGCAGTTTGTTATTTTCTGGGTGGCAAGGGAATCTCCGACCACTGTTGACCCATGACCCCGCAGTCTACGGTAAAAAGGCAAGCCTGACTCTGTGTCAGAGGGCCCAGCGCCTCGATACATCTACGGACGACGACGAAGATTACACGCACCCCTTTTATGAAGGACCGATTAGGCGAACCAGAGAGGGGGGGAGTGAATGGGAGCCGATAAAAATTCTTCTCGAAGGAGATGAGAACTCCAACAAGACGAACACGGCTTCCAACTCACGTTTCCGACCCAACTACCCAAGTTGGTCAAGACCACGCAGCCACTGGAGTGCTACTGGTCCTAGGAACCAACACTCAACCTTCGACGGACTCTCTCCGGGGAGACGAGTGAAGTTCTCGTACTCTCTCCGGTAAGTCGCGTACATCCGAGCCTGAACCTGAGCATTCCCAGCATGAGCATCCTTCAACTGCTCCCAAATCCTACAAGATAAGTCCTTTGTCTGAACCCGATCGAATTCAGGCTGACACAGAGCACGAAACAAGTAGTCGACAGCCTTGTTGTTGGCTTCGAACATATCCCTCGATCCTGGAGCAAGGAAGTTCATCGGATGAACATAAGTTGTGTTCACCGTGACATCCCAAAGGATCTGACCCTTTCCGCGGAGGAACGCCGCCATCCGCCTTTGCCACATCTGGTAGTTCTTCCCATCGAAGTGCGGAGGACCCGAACCCCGTTCCTGGTACGCCATCTTTGGATCTTAGACTGGTAAAAGTCAATAAAGACCCGAACCAGCTCTGATACCAATTGAAGGACCGATTAGGCGAACCAGAGAGGGGGGAGTGAATAGGAGCCGATAAAAATTCTTCTCGAAGGAGATGAGAACTCCAACAAGATGAACACGGCTTCCAACTCACGTCACCGACCCAACTACCCAAGTTGGTCAAGACCACGCAGCCACTGGAGTGCTACTGGTCCTAGGAACCAACACTCAACCTTCCTAGCCAAAACTCACCAAAACACACAGCGGAAACTTGCACGGCTTGCTGCCTGTGCTACACCGGTCAGACCGATGGCCTGCGCCGGTCAGACCGGTGACACCGGTCAGACCGGTGGACAGAGCCGGTCAGGCCGGTGGCTACAGCAGCCGCACAGCAAACGTTCCAGGAAGCCTCAGTGAATCCTCTAGGCCCTGGAACAAAAACCACCACGAAACACAACCTGTGAGGAAGAAGAACCCCTCACAAATCCTAGCAAAACAACTCTAAACACGCCAAGAACTGAACAGCAGGACCACGGGACAAAACCACACGGACAAGGCTGTTCCCCGAGACAAAAACCCACCAAGGGCTAGCACCGGTCAGACCGGTCAAGAGCACCGGTCAGACCGGTCGTGCCTGGGCAGCTCGGGATGAACAGCGCCCGCGAGTCAACTCCTCCAAATCCAACTCCCGATCTCCCGATCCGCTCCACGGTTTTGCACAAGACTTTGGGGATAGTAGGAACACCTCATGGGTACTCCATAGCCAAGATTTGGTCCACCAAAACTTGTCAAATCAAGAGGAATCGAAGAAATCCCACCAAGAACGCCTCTAACCCTAGAGCCACGAAAACCCCAAAATCGAGCCCCTTTGCTCACGGATTTGGAAGGGGAATCAAAGGGTAAAGAACCACGAAGGGTTCATGCATACATCCCCCACCAAATCCCAAAGAGAAAGGCCTCGAAATCGCTCCAAGAAAATCGCCAAGAAAGGGCTCCGAAAATCACCAAAAAGGAGAAACGGGAAAGACACATCCAAGCCTTGAGGAACCACGCCGAATCATCTATACATACCAAAGAGGTTCATACAAGGTCTAGCTTGCCGCCCGATCATCCTTCCCTCTCACAAGATCTCACCATGAAGCTCTCAAGCTAGTCCTACGAAAATCCTAAGAAAAAATAGGAAGGAAAATAGGAAAACCAAATGAGCTAGGGTTCCAAGAGATGGCTGCCATCCTCTCACCACTTGGGTTATATGGAGGCAACTGAAAGACTAAAATACCCTTACTAGCTAACTAGGGATACATGCCCCTCGAGGGCGAAATTGGAAGTCTTTGTCTTCGCACCATCGGACGGATGCCCAGCGACCGCAAACTTGCTTAGCCTCGACGCAAGCCTTGCGATCCCGACGCGTGTCCTCCGCTTCGAAGATTCTGGACTGCGTCGTCGCACACCGGTCAGACCGGTGCTCCTCACCGGTCAGACCGGTACCCACCGGTCAGACCGGTCAGACCCACCGGTCAGACCGGTCTGGAGCTGCTGCACCTCCGTCTTCGGTTCTTCGGTCTTGGCTTTGTGGATCAACCAAGGAACCCAGTGGTTTTCTGGTGAACCACCGGAAACCCCGCGAACTCGGTGTAGCCTCCGCCAATCACCACTCATGACTCGGCTCCCACGTAGTCCCGGCTCGACCTTGGTTTTGAGGCTCAACCAAGAAACCGTCCATGACTTCATCTTGCCGTTCTTGCCACCATGCGGCCCGCACTTGACCCCGCTGGCCACCGGGTCCCTCGAACCAAGCCTACTTGTCTTCTCCACACCTGGAGGCCTCACCGGCAATGACCTTTCACGCTTGTTCTTCACCTGCACCTGCACCAGTCAAGCCGCAACCTGCACCTGCAATACTTAGCCAAGAATCAGTCCACACCACGTTGTCAATCACTCATCACACCAGGAAGCGACCATCCACCGGTCCTCGAACCACACCTGGCTCTCAATCTCCCCCTTGATGAGTGCATTGACAACACACACGTTTTGGTAACCAAGAGAAAAGGAAAAGAAAAGAAACGACTAAAAGAAACTCCAACAAGTGATCGAAAGCCAAAGAAAAGGCAAAGAGCAAGATCACTTGAAGAAGACAAGTCTCGAACCCCTTAGGCAAGGGCAACGGCTCGACACATCCTAGACAAAACATGCTCAAGCAAAGAGCACAAACCATCAAACCAAAGCTCGAAAACCACAAAGAGCTCCCTCTGCACACATGCAAGCTCCCCCTGAACCAATGCAACTCCCCCTGGACAAATGCATGCAAACCACTTCACGAAACAGAGCAGCTGCAACAGCTCAGCTCTGACCGGTCAGACCGGTCGACAGCACCGGTCAGACCGGTGGGCAACATGTGAACAGGACCAGCACTCTGACCGGTCAGACCGGTGACCTTAACCGGTCAGACCGGTGCACAACAGAGCCCAAAAATGGCTCGAAACCACCTGAAAACCTTCCAAATGCATTCAGTAGACCAAAACATGCTCAAACTTCTCCCCCTTGTTGACAATGCATGAATCAAGCCAAAAATGCAAAAAATGCAACCTAGAGCTTCTCAAATAGACAAAATTCAACATAGGATACTACACATGTCCAAACGAGCAAGTTAGATACTCTATAGCTTCGTAATGACATAAACTTCATGATCACCAAGTTTCACAACCATTGGGCGAAGCTAAGATAGAATTTAGCAATTTTGCGAAAAATCACCCTCTCATGAGCAAAGTCCTAAACATGAGCAAAACATGTCAAAATGGCAAAGCCACACAAACTTCATGCTAGGACAACCATTCTAAGCATAAGACCATCATAAACACCCACAAGCACCTCATGTCATGTCAAAGCCATCGAGCCATGTGCCTACTTCTATATATGAGACTTCTCATTGGTAGACATCATGCAACGATTTAGCACCCAAAGCAAATTAGAAATAGCACATATGACATGGGAGCACATTTTTCAAGCAATTTACATTTCATTTTCAGATTTATAATTGGTACATGAAATGTCTTTGCGACAAAAAGGAACTTATGCTCCTCCACAAGATGAAGCATGGGGGCTAAACATTCATGATGGCAAATGAGCCTTTGGCCCCATATGATCAAAATAAGCTATCCAACCACAAATTAAGCATAGCCAAGCCACGAAAACATGTCAAGATCATGGAAAGGCATTTACTCACAAGAGAGCATACATATGAAATTTTCAAAAACATAGCCATCAACCATGGATACAAACCAAGATTATCAAGAGCTAAGCCAAACTAACCATAGCTTACCAAATTAGCTCACAAAGACATATATGTCATTCCATGGTGAACAATGTATATAGGAGAAGCCTTTCCTAAACAATGCATATGATACAAAATGCATGCAACCTAAGATACAAAGATGCCTATACATCATGTTACATATGCCATGCCAAATGCAAGAAATGCACAAAGGAAAGCTATACATATGCTACATAGGAGCTCCCACACGCCAACTCAAGAAATCAAACAAACACCAAGCTCCCCCCGCAAACGAGTGAAAGTTGCTTGATCTAGGGGTTTGGTGAAAATATCGGCTAGTTGTTCATGTGTCGGTACATGGATCAAAGCTATCTTCCCTTTCTCTACGTTGCCTATCAGAAAATGATACCTCACTTCTATGTGCTTGGTTTTGGAATGGAGCACTGGGTTCTTTGCAACGCTTATGGCACTGGTGCTATCACATTGAAGTGGGACATGGGTATACTCCTCACCAAAGTCACTCATGGTGTATGTGATCCAAAGGAGCTGAGAGCAACAACTAGCTGCGGCCACATACTCTGCCTCTGTAGTGGATTGAGCAACACTCGACTGTTTGCGGGAAGACCAAGATACCAAAGAAGAACCCAAGAACTGGCAAGTCCCAGAAGTGGACTTCCTATCCAACCGACACCCGGCAAAGTCCGCGTCTGAAAATCCATGAAGCGCCAAAGAAGAAGACGCAGAGTACCAAAGGCCGAAGTCGGGAGTGTGTCGCAAATACCTGAAAATGCGCTTGACTGCTTGCCGATGCGAAGTCCTCGGAGAAGCTTGAAAACGAGCTCACAGACACACCGAGAATTGAATGTCCGGCCTCGTCGCCGTCAAGTAGAGGAGTGACCCGATCATGCTCCGGTACTCCTTCTGGTCCACGTGTTCACCTTCCTCGTCCGCATCAAGAACTGTAGTCGTACTCATAGGCGTCGCCATGGCCTTGGAGTCCTCCATCTTGAACTTCCTCACAATGTCCTTGGTGTACTTAGCTTGGTGCACAAATGTTCCTTCCTTTGATTGCTTGATTTGTAGCCCGAGGAAGAACTGCAACTCGCCCATCATGCTCATCTCAAATTCCCTGCTCATGTCTTCTGCAAACCTTGCAACAAGAGAGTTAGACGAGCCACCAAAGACAATATCATCCACGTATACCTGCACAATCAGGATATCTCTGTCCTGCCTGAGGAGAAACAAGGTCTGGTCGACCTTCCCCATCTCAAACCCTCTCTCAAACAGGAACCCCCTCAACCTACCATACCAAGCTCTAGGCGCCTGCTTCAACCCATACAGCGCCTTCCTCAACTTGTATACCCGGTGAGGGTACTTCTCACTCTCAAACCCCGGTGGTTGCCTCACAAACACCTCTTCCTCCAATACACCGTTCAGAAAAGCACTCTTCACATCCATCTGGTACAACTTGAACCCTTTAGCCACGGAAAAGGCTAGAAGGATCCTGATCGCCTCCAAACGAGCTACAGGAGCGAAAGTCTCCTCGTAGTCGATCCCCTCTTTCTGACTGTACCCCTGAGCAACAAGTCTCGACTTGTTCCTCACCACTTCTCCTTTCTCTCCCTCTTTATTTTTCCACACCCATTTTGTCCCAATCGGCTTACACCCTGGGGGAGGGTCAACCAACACCCAAACTTAGTTCCTCTCAAAATTCTCCAACTCCTCATGCATCGAGTTAGCCCAATTATGATCAGATAACGCATGTCCAATGTCTTTGGGCTCAAAGGTGGCAACAAAAGCAGCATGAGCGAAATGAGAATTGTTCCGAACCCTCGACCGTGTAGTACGATCATTCATGTCGCCGATGATTCTCGAAGCTGGGTGATCCACTTGCACTCATCGGGGAGGTTCTCGCCTTGATGCTACCTCCCCCTCAACAGGAGCTTCGCCTTGATCTGGGTTTGTCGTTGTAGGTGTGGGAGAGGGTCCATTCTCGATCGTCGTCGAAGTAGTAGGTACATGTTCAGCCGCGGGCATCACGCCGCCATCTTCATCATCTCCATGTTCATGCTCCTCCTCCTGAAAGATCTCCTCGCCAAGTTCGTCATCACCTGCACACTCAAAAACAAGTTGACTACGTGGCTGTGTCTCGTCGAAGGTTACCTCGCAAGTCTCCACGATTTGGTTAGTTTCAAGATTGAGCACACGAAATGCTCTAGAATGAGATGCATAACCAAAGAAAATGCCATCGACAGACCTAGCCTCGAACTTGTCCAACTTCTTCCCTTTCTTCAGAATGAAGCATTTACAACCAAAGACATGGAAGTGACTCACCTTGGGTGTGCGACCGTGCATCAACTCGTAACAGGTTTTCTTCTTGTGAACCCTGAGGTAGATCCTGTTCGACACATGGCACGCGGAATTGACCGCCTCAGCCCGGAACCTTCTCGGAGTCCTATGCTCGTCGAGCATCGTCCGAGCCATCTCGCACAAGGTCCTGTTTTTCCTTTCCACCACGCCATTCTGGGGAGGCGTATACGGACTCGAAAACTGATGTTCAAGACCCAAGTCATGGCAAAAGGTTTCGAAGCGAGAGTTTTTGAATTCCGAGCCATTGTCACTGCGGATCGCTCGTATAGCATCTCCGTGCCTCTCGTTTCTTAACCTCAAGACAAGATCTCGAACAAAACCAAACGTCTCCCCCTTCTCCTCAAGAAAGAACACCCACGCATACCGAGAGTAGTCGTCCACCACAACAAGGACATACCACTTCCCACCCGCAGATCGCACACGAGCTGGGCCAACAAGGTCCATATGGAGCAGCTCGCATGGACGCTCAGTCATCACATCGGTGAGAGGTGGGTGAGAAGAGGCTACCATCTTGGCATGCCTACACGGTGCACAAACCAACTCTTTCTCAAACCTCAATCGTGGCAATCCTCGGACCAAATTGAGTTTACTCAAGCGAGACAAAAGATCAAAGCTCAAGTGACCCAACTTCCTATGCCACTTCCACAACTCGCTCGAAGAACCAGCCAAGAAGCAACGCTCCACACCAGAAGACTGAGAAAAATCAGCTCGGAACACCTGACCCTCGGGAACGACCATGCAAACAAGATCCCCCCGAGAATCTAAAATCCGAGAACCACCAGGCCGGAACAAAACCTCAAAACCCTCATCCAACAACTAGGACACAGAAAGCAAATTGTATCCAAGCGATTGAACAAGAGCAACACGCCTGAGAGTGATCTTGTCACTTACCTTAATCTCACCTTCTGACAGCACACGCCCTCACCCATTGTCCCCAAAGGTGATGTATTTCTTTGTCACCACCGGGACGAGACTTGAGAACCACCCCTTGTCTCCGGTCATATGCCTCGAGCAACCGGAGTCAATCAACCAAATGTTCTTCAAGTCTCCCACCTGAAATTCAAAAGCGAGCACGTGAGTGAACAAATGACTCAGCACTGGGGTTAGTACCAAAAGAGTAAAACCAGTGCCGAGCCATTTGCTCCAAAGTGGGGTTAGCACAAACCAAATCATCACGCCTATCAAAGCTACCACCACGGTAACCACCACGAGGGAACCAACCCTCTCTAGCTGGAGGAGGACGAAAACCACGAAAGGGAAACCGTGGATCGTTCCTCCTCTCCATCTCAAAGCTATGACTCTTCCCACCCTCGTATTGAGCACGAGGTGGAGAACGCCTAGCAAATTGACCACCTGCAAACTTTCCAGACCAACCACCAGAACCACGACCTCCAGAACCAAACCGAGCATCCTCACAAGCACGAAACCCGACTCGCTGTCTGCCCAGACCTGTACCGGTCTGACCGGTGTAGTACACCGGTCTGACCGGTGTGGCTCGGCCAGCAGCAACACCTGCAGCCTTCCGGTCTCCCCAAGCCGGAACCGTCCTCACAATCGCCTTGGCCCTGGGCATCTGCATACGAGGCTCAGGTACACCATTAGAGGGGTGGTACCTGTCCCTGTTAGCCCACTCTCTAGCCATTCTCTCCTCACGCTTCCTCTTGAAGCAAAACTCATCCTTGTGACCATCTCTCCCACAATACCCACAATGAAACTTTATGGGCTGTGGCTTAGGCTTAGGCTTGGGTTGGGGCTGCCCACTCGGCTTCTCACCCTTCTTCTCTCCTTCCTCACCTCCCTTTGGGCTCACAAACTTCACCGGTTTCTGAAAATCATTTGTTGGGTGAGGGAATATGGGTGGATCTGGAGTAGTGTCAAGTTTGTTTCTGAGATGGTTGGGCTTGGGCTCAAACTTTGTCTTGTGTCTGTTTGGTGGTGGGATAGGAATCTCTCCAACTCTCTCAACTCCCTCACCACAGTTCTCTCCAAGCTTGTCAGCCCCAAGTGCCTGACCATCATAGCGTTTGAAAGCCGCTATCATGATACCGAGCTGAGGCTCCTGACCCGACAACCAGCTCATACATTTTCTCAGCTCATCATTTTCATCCTGCAAGCGATCAACATAATGTGCAAGCTCCAAATTCTTAACCGCATGCAATTCACAAGTAGAGCAAGAAGTGGGAATAGGCTCTTTCAACTTAGCCTCAAGCGAAACAGTGTAAGCATGCATCTCATCAATCTTTCCATGCAAAACAGGGCAAGAAGTGCAAGCACCTAGCAAAGCAGGTCTAGACTTAAGCTCAGCCACTTCAACCCTAAGCATATCTAGTTCATCACAAGTAGAAGCATGCTTATCCTTAAGAGTAGTAAGATCAGCTAGGTACACAGAGCAATCACAGCAATCAATCTCATCAGAAACCACAGGAGAAGCCTTAAGCGAATCAATCTCAAGCTTAGCATCTAGGTTCTGGGTTTCTAGCTCAGCCACACGGTTCCTAGCATCTTCTAGTGAGGCCCTAAGCTCTTTCCTCATCTTCTTGGCCTCTCTAAGCATGTGATCGCGGTTATCAAGCAAGTCAACCAACTCATCATTCTCCTTGCGCAAAGAAGAGAGCTCATCACATACCTCATCCTCGGAGTCAGAGTCCGAGTCACTCTGGTGGCTCTTCTTGCTGCCGGAGCTACGGGCCATGCCGCAGAAGCCATCTCTCGCGAAGCAGCTCAATCCGCTCAAGTTCCTGGATGACTTCTTGTTCTTGCGCCGATCACCTTCATCTTCACTGCTACTCGAGCTTGAGGAAGAGTAGGCGGAGCTGGAGTCGACGTCGCTCGCTCTGACCATTGCTCGGGCCTTCCTGCCGCGGCCATCCTTCTTCCTCGACCGTCGCTCGTCCTTGTGCTTGTTCTTGTGCTTGTGATCGCGCCTCGATCGGTACTTGCCATCCTTGCTCGATCGGTGCCTGTAGCCGTCCTTGTAGCTGTCCTTGTTCTCCGTCTTCTCCGGGCAGTCGGCGATGAAGTGTCCTGGCTTGCCGCACTGAAAGCACGTCCGTGCTGTCCTCCTCGTGTTCACCCGGTTCTCGTGCAGCCTCTCGAACCGCCTGGTCAGCAACGCCAGCTCGTCCTCTCCAAGCACGTCGAACTCCTCATCTGGCAAAGACATCAAAGAAGACAGAGAGTACATCCTGGAGGATGCGTTAGCGTTAGACTTAGCTCCTTTGCCACTAACGAGAGCGAGACTATGAGAATCAGTCGGGCTCTCGATCTTGGCTGTCATACCACGGTCCAACTCAGCCGACTTGAGCTTCGAGAACAGCTCGTTCACCGTCAAGGTGTCATACTTCTCGGACTCAACAATAGCCTCAAACTTCCCGTCCCATACGGTACGATCCAACGAGTGCAAGAGCTTCACGGCTCTATCATGATCATTGTATGGGAGGACGTCCACATTGACTCTCATGTTGTTCACAACGACCGTAAATCGCTGGAAAAGGGCATCGACGGACTCGCCGGGGAGATGAGTGAAGTTCTCGTACTCTCTCCGGTAAGTCGCGTACATCCGAGCCTGAACCTGAGCATTCCCAGCATGAGCATCCTTCAACTGCTCCCAAATCCTACAAGCTAAGTCCTCTGTCTGAACCCGATCGAATTCAGGCTGACACAGAGTACGAAACAAGTAGTCGACAGCCTTGTTGTTGGCTTCGAACATATCCCTCGATCCTGGCGCAAGGAAGTTCATCGGATGAACATAAGTTGTGTTCACCGTGACATCCCAAAGGATCTGACCCTTTCCGCGGAGGAACGCCGCCATCCGCCTTTGCCACATCTGGTAGTTCTTCCCATCGAAGTGCGGAGGACCCGAACCCCGTTCCTGGTACGCCATCTTTGGATCTTAGACTGGTAAAAGTCAATAAAGACCCGAACCGGCTCTGATACCAATTGAAGGACCGATTAGGCGAACCAGAGAGGGGGGAGTGAATAGGAGCCGATAAAAATTCTTCTCGAAGGAGATGAGAACTCCAACAAGACGAACACGGCTTCCAACTCACGTCACCGACCCAACTACCCAAGTTGGTCAAGACCACGCAGCCACTGGAGTGCTACTGGTCCTAGGAACCAACACTCAACCTTCCTAGCCAAAACTCACCAAAACACACAGCGGAAACTTGCACGGCTTGCTGCCTGTGCTACACCGGTCAGACCGATGGCCTGCGCCGGTCAGACCGGTGACACCGGTCAGACCGGTGGACAGAGCCGGTCAGGCCGGTGGCTACAGCAGCCGCACAGCAAACGTTCCAGGAAGCCTCAGTGAATCCTCTAGGCCCTGGAACAAAAACCACCACGAAACACAACCTGTGAGGAAGAAGAACCCCTCACAAATCCTAGCAAAACAACTCTAAACACGCCAAGAACTGAACAGCAGGACCACGGGACAAAACCACACGGACAAGGCTGTTCCCCGAGACAAAAACCCACCAAGGGCTAGCACCGGTCAGACCGGTCAAGAGCACCGGTCAGACCGGTCGTGCCTGGGCAGCTCGGGATGAACAGCGCCCGCGAGTCAACTCCTCCAAATCCAACTCCCGATCTCCCGATCTGCTCCACGGTTTTGCACAAGACTTTGGGGATAGTAGGAACACCTCATGGGTACTCCATAGCCAAGATTTGGTCCACCAAAACTTGTCAAATCAAGAGGAATCGAAGAAATCCCACCAAGAACGCCTCTAACCCTAGAGCCACGAAAACCCCAAAATCGAGCCCCTTTGCTCACGGATTTGGAAGGGGAATCAAAGGGTAAAGAACCACGAAGGGTTCATGCATACATCCCCCACCAAATCCCAAAGAGAAAGGCCTCGAAATCGCTCCAAGAAAATCGCCAAGAAAGGGCTCCGAAAATCACCAAAAAGGAGAAACGGGAAAGACACATCCAAGCCTTGAGGAACCACGCCGAATCATCTATACATACCAAAGAGGTTCATACAAGGTCTAGCTTGCGGCCCGATCATCCTTCCCTCTCACAAGATCTCACCATGAAGCTCTCAAGCTAGTCCTACGAAAATCCTAAGAAAAAATAGGAAGGAAAATAGGAAAACCAAATGAGCTAGGGTTCCAAGAGATGGCTGCCATCCTCTCACCACTTGGGTTATATGGAGGCAACCGAAAGACTAAAATACCCTTACTAGCTAACTAGGGATACATGCCCCTCGAGGGCGAAATTGGAAGTCTTTGTCTTCGCACCATCGGACGGATGCCCAGCGACCGCAAACTTGCTTAGCCTCGACGCAAGCCTTGCGATCCCGACGCGTGTCCTCCGCTTCGAAGATTCCGGACTGCGTCGTCGCACACTGGTCAGACCGGTGCTCCTCACCGGTCAGACCGGTACCCACCAGTCAGACCGGTCAGACCCACCGGTCAGACCGGTCTGGAGCTGCTGCACCTCCGTCTTCGGTTCTTCGGTCTTGGCTTTGTGGATCAACCAAGGAACCCAGTGGTTTTCTGGTGAACCACCGGAAACCCCGCGAACTCGGTGTAGCCTCCGCCAATCACCACTCATGACTCGGCTCCCACGTAGTCTCGGCTCGACCTTGGTTTTGAGGCTCAACCAAGAAACCGTCCATGACTTCATCTTGCCGTTCTTGCCACCATGCGGCCCGCACTTGACCCCGCTGTCCACCGGGTCCCTCGAACCAAGCCTACTTGTCTTCTCCACACCTGGAGGCCTCACCGGCAACGACCTTTCACGCTTGTTCTTCACCTGCACCTGCACCAGTCAAGCCGCAACCTGCACCTGCAATACTTAGCCAAGAATCAGTCCACACCACGTTGTCAATCACTCATCACACCAGGAAGCGACCATCCACCGGTCCTCGAACCACACCTGGCTCTCATTTTACGACTCGACGTCTTCATTGCACCCGCTAGGCTCTGCGTCCTGGTGCACCCGCTATGGCTCTGCATGTAAACGGACCTATTCCAATCAGCCTATATTTCTGTTTCCTGAGCAGAATGGTCGTAGGTTCAATTGAAGACCTTTCGGGGTAGGCATGCCTCGCTGCTCTGCTATATCCGTCTGGGCGCCAGTTGGTGGCCCGCACGACCTCCTGAAGACCTTCCAAAAGATTCCCCAAACGACCTTATCCGGAACGAGTACAAGACTTGGCGTGCAAAACAAGACATCGGTGGAATTCGACCAAGCAGATCGACGGATATGGCAAGTGTTGTAAACAGCTAGACTTAGGTCTCCTGGTCGTAACCGACCAGGAGTCTGGGAACCGACCTTGTCCGCTGGCCAATATAAGGCGAGCAAGGCGACCCTTGTACAATCAAGCAATCCCCAAGCAATCTACACCAACAACTGGACGTAGGGTTTTACTCTCCGGAGGCCCGAACCAGTATAAACTCGCCGTGTTCTCTGTGTTCCGTGTGCTTGTGTGCAACCTTCGAGTTCTTAGCCTTAGATTCCCCCTCGTCGAACAACTAAACCACCGGGGTTGACCCCCCCTGTGGGCTGTCTAGATCTAAACATCTGACAGACCCCTTAGGCAAGGGCAACGGCTCGACACATCCGAGACAAAACATGTTCAAGCAAAGAGCTCAAACCACCAATACAAAGCTCGAAAACCACAAAGAGCTCCCCCTGAACCAATGCATGCAAACCACCTCGCAAAACAGAGCAGCTGCTTTAGCTTTGCTCTGACCGGTCAGACCGGTCAACCACACCAGTCAGACCGGTGTGCTAGATCGCCCAGCACCTGAACCTCACACCGGTCAGACCGGTGTACCTCACCGGTCAGGCCGTTGGCCACCTAGAAAAACTGGGAACTGCCCGAGCTCAAAACTAGCTTGAAACCACTTGGAAACCTTCTAAATGCATGCAGCAAGCCAAAACATGCTCAAACTTCTCCCCCTTGTTGACAATGGATGAATGAAGCCAAAAATGCAAAAAAAAAAATGCAACCTAGAGCTTCTCAAATAGACAAAATTCAACATAGGATGCTACACATGTCCAAATGAGCAAGTTAGATACTCTATAGCTTCGTAATGACATCAACTACAAGATCACCAAGTTTCACAACCATTGGACGAAGCTAAGATAGAATTGAGCAATTTTGCGAAAATTTACCCTCTCATGAGCAAAGTCCTAAACATGAGCAAAACATGTCAAAATGGCAAAGCCACGCAAACTTCATGCCAGGACAACCATTCTAATCATAAGATCATCATAAACACCCACAAGCACCTCATGTCATGTCAAAGCCACCGAGCCATGTGCCTACTTCTATATATGAGACTTCTCGTTGGTAGGCATCATGCAACGGTTTAGCACCCAAAGCAAATTAAAATTAGCACATATGACATGAGAGCACAATTTCCAAGCAATTTACATTTCATTTTCAGATTTGAAGTTGGTACATGAAATGTCTTTGCGACAAAAAGGAACTTATGCCCCTCCACAAGATCAAGCATGGGGGCTAAACATTCATGATGGCAAATGAGCCTTTGGCCCCATATGATCAAAATAAGCTATCCAACCACAAATTAAGCATAGTCAAGCCACTAAACCATGTCAAGATCATATAAAGGCATTTATTCACAAGAGAGCATACATGTGACATTTTTCAAAAACATAGCCATCAACCATGGATATAAACCAAGATCATCAAGAGCTAAGCCAAACTAACCATAGTTTACCAAACTAGCTCACAAAGACCTACATATCATTCCACGGTGAGCAATGTATATAAGAGAAGCTTTTCCTACACAATGCATATGATACAAAATGCATGCAACCTAAGATACAAAGATGCCTATACATCATGTTACATGTGCCATGCCGAATGCAAGAAATGCACAAAGGAAAGCTATACATATGCTACAAAGGAGCTCCCACACACCCAACTCAAGAAATCAAACAAACACTAAGCTCTCCCCGCAAACGAGTGAAAGTTGCTTGATCTAGGGGTTTGGTGAAAATATCGGCTAGCTGGTCATGTGTGGGTACATGGATCAAAGCTATCTTCCCTTTCTCTACGTTGTCTATCAGGAAATGATACCTCACTTCTATGTGCTTGGTTTTGGAGTGAAGAACTGGGTTTTTTGCAACACTTATGGCACTGGTGCTGTCACATTGAAGTGGGACATGGGTATACTCCTCACCAAAGTCACTCGTGGTGTATGTGATCCAAAGGAGCTGAGAGCAACAACTAGCTGCGGCAACATACTCTGGCTCGGTAGTGGATTGAGCAACACTCGACTGTTTGCTGGAAGACCAAGACACCAAAGAAGATCCCAAGAACTGGCAAGTCCCAGAAGTGGACTTCCTATCCAACCAACACCCGGCGAAATCCGCGTCTGAAAACCCATGAAGAGCCAAAGAAGAAGACGCGGAGTTCTAAAGGTCGAAGTCGGGAGTGTGATGCAAATACCTGAAAATGCACTTGACCGCTTGCCGATGCGAAGTCCTTGGAGACGCTTGAAAACGAGTGCACAGACATACCGAGAACTAGATGTCCGGCCTCGTCGCCGTCAAGTAGAGGAGTGACCCGATCATGCTATGGTACTCCTTCTGGTCCACGTGTTCACCGTCCTCGTCCGCATCAAGAGCTGTAGTCGTACTCATAGGTGTCGCCATGGCCTTGGAGTCCTCCATCTTGAACTTCCTCACAATGTCCTTGGTGTACTTAGCTTGGTGTACGAATGTTCCTTCCTTTGATTGCTTGATCTGTAGCCTGAGGAAGAACTTGAACTCACCCATCATGCTCATCTCAAATTCCCTTCTCATGTCTTTTGCAAACCTTGCAACAAGAGAGTTAGATGAGCCACCAAAGACAATATCATCCACGTACACCTGCACAATCAGGATATCTTTGCCCTGCCTGAGGAGAAACAAGGTCTGATCGACCTTCCCCATCTCAAACCCTCTCTCAAATAGGAACCCCCTCAACCTACCATACCAAGCTCTAGGCGCCTGCTTCAACCCATACAGCGCCTTCCTCAACTTGTACACCCGGTGGGGGTACTTCTCACTCTTGAACCCCGGTGGTTGCCTCACATACACTTCTTCCTCCAACACACCGTTCAGGAAGGCACTCTTCACATCCATTTGGTGCAACTTGAACCCATTAGCCACGGAAAAGGCTAGAAGGATCCTAATCGCCTCCAAACGAGCTACGAGAGCAAAGGTCTCCTCATAGTCGATCCCCTCTTTCTGACTATACCCCTGAGCAACAAGCCTTGACTTGTTTCTCACCACTTCTCCTTTCTCTCCCTCTTTGTTCTTCCACACCCATTTTGTCCCAATCGGCTTACGCCCTGGGGGAGGATCAACCAATTCCCAAACTTGGCTCCTCTCGAAATTCTCCAACTCCGCATGCATCGAATTAACCCAATTACGATCAGATAGCGCGTGTCCAATGTCTTTGGGCTCAAAGGTAGCAACAAAAGCAGCATGAGCAAAATGAGAATTGTTCCGAACCCTCGATCGTGTAGTACGTTCATTCATGTCGCCGATGATTCTCGAAGCTGGGTGATCCACTTGCACTCGCCGGGGAGGTTCTCACCTTGATGCTACCTCCCCCTCAATAGCAGCTTCGCCTTGATCTGGGTTTGTCATCGTAGGTGTGGGAGAAGGCCCATCCTCGATCATCGTCGAAGTAGTAGGTACATGCTCAGCCGCGGGCACCACACCACCATCTTCATCATCTCCATGTTCATGCTCCACCTCCTGGAAAATCTCCTCGCCAAGTTCGTCGTCACCTGCACACTCAAAAACAAGCTGACTACGTGGTTGTCTCGTCGAAGGTTACCTCGCAAGTCTCCACGATTTGGTTAGTTTCAAGATTGAGCACACAAAATGCTCTAGAATGAGATGCATAACCAAAGAAAATACCATCGACCGACCTAGCCTCGAACTTGTCCAACTTCTTCCCTTTCTTCAGGATAAAGCACTTACAACCAAAGACATGGAAGTGACTCACCTTGGGTGTGCGACCGTGCATCAACTCGTAACAGGTTTTCTTCTTGTGAACTCTGAGGTAGATCCTGTTCGACACATAGCACGCGGTATTGACCGCCTCAGCCCAGAACCTTCTCGGAGTCCTATGCTCATCGAGCATCGTCTGAGCCATCTCGCACAAGGTCTTGTTTTTCCTTTCCACCACACCATTCTGGGGAGGCGTATACGGACTCGAAAACTGGTGTTCAAGACCCAAGTCATGGCAAAAGGTTTCGAAGCGAGAGTTTTTTTGAATTCTGAGCCATTGTCACTGCGGATCGCTCGTATGGCATCTTCGTGCCTCTCGTTCCTTAACCTCAAGACAAGATCTCGAACAAAACCAAACGTCTCCCCTTTCTCTTCAAGAAAGAACACCCATGCATACCGAGAGTAGTCGTCCACCACAACAAGGACATACCACTTCCTACCCGCAGATCGCACACGAGCTGGGCCAACAAGGTCCATATGGAGCAGCTCGCATGGACGCTCAGTCATCACATCGGTGAGAGGCGGGTGAGAAGAGGCTACCATCTTAGCATGCCTACACGGCGCACAAACCAACACTTTCTCAAACCTTAACCGTGGCAATCCTCGGACCAGATTGAGTTTACTCAAGTGAGACAAAAGGTCAAAGCTCAAGTGACCCAACTTCCTATGTCACTTCCACAACTCACTCGAAGAACCAGCCAAAAAGCAACGCTCCACACCAGAAGACCGAGAGAAATCAGCTCGGAACACTTGACCCTCGGGAACGACCATGCAAACTAGGTCCCCTCGAGAATCTAAAATCCGAGAACCACCAGGCCGAAACAACACCTCAAAACCCTCATCCAACAACTTGGACACAGAAAGCAAATTGAACCCCAGCGATTGAACAAGAGCAACATGCCTGAGAGTGACCTTGTCACTTACCTTGATCTCACCTTCTGAAAGCACACGCCCTCGCCCATTATCCCGAAAGGTGATGTATGTCCTGGACACCACCGGGACGAGACTTGAGAATCACCCCTTGTCTCCGGTCATATGCCTCGAACAACCGGAGTCAATAAACCAAACGTTCCTCAAGTCTCCCACCTGAAATTCAAAAGCGAGCACGTGAGTGAACAAACGACTCAGCACTGGGGTTAGTACCAAAAGAGTAAAACCAGTGCCGAGCCATTTGCTCCAAAGTGGGGTTAGCACAATCCAAAGCATCTCTCCTATCAAAGCTACCTCCACGAACACCACCACGGTAACCACTACGAGGGAACCAACCCTCTCTAGCTGGAGGAGGACGAAAGCCACGAAAGGAAGACCGCGGACCGTTCCTCCTCTCCATCTCAAAGCTACGACTCCTCCCACCCTCGTATTGAGCACGAGGTGGAGACCGTCTAGCAAACTGACCACCTATAGACTTTCCATACCAACCACCAGAACCACGACCACCTGAACCAAACCGAGCCTCCTCACGAGCACGAAAACCAGACCCCTGTCTGCCCAGACCTGCACCGGTCTGACCGGTGTAGCTCGACCGGTGTCATGCACCGGTCTGACCAGAGTAGCTCGGCCAGCAGCACCACCTGCTACCTTCCGATCTCCCCAAGCCGGAACCGTCCTCACAATCGCCTTGGCCCCGGGCATCTGCATACGAGGCTCAAGTACATCATTGGAAGGGTGGTACTTGTCCTTGTTAGCCCAATCCTTTGCCATTCTCTCCTCACGCTTCTTTTTGAAGCAAAACTCGCCCTTGTGACCATCTCTCCCACAATAGTCACAATGAAACCGCACGGGCTTAAGTGTAGGCTTGGGATGGGGCTGCTCACTTGGTTTCTCTCCACTCGGCTTCCCAACCGGTTTCTCCTCACTAGGCTTCACAGTCTCTTTCCCAAAGAACACATTCCCCAAGTTACTCTTGAACTTGATGGGCTTTTGGAAATCATTTGTGGAGTGAGGGAATATGGGAGGATCTGGATTTGTGTCAAGTTTGTTTTTCAGTGGGTTGGGTTTGGGAGCATAGGCATTTTTGTGGAAGGTTTTTGGTGGAGCTTGGATATCACCAATCTTCTCTCCTCCCTCACCACTACACTCTCCAACCTTCTCCGAACCAAGCGCTTGCCCATCATAGCGCTTGTATGTCTCCATCATCATCCTAAGCTGGGGTTCATGCCCCGACAACCAACCCATCATTTTCCTCAACTCATCATTCTCATCCTGCAAGCAATTCACATAGTGTGCAAGTTCCTGATTTTTCAAAGCAAGCACTTCACAAGTAGAACAAGAAGTAGGAATAGGCTCTTTCAACTTAGCCTCAAGCGAAACAGTGTAAGCATGCATCTCATCAATCTTTCCATGCAAAACAGGGCAAGACGTGCAAGTACCTAGCAAAGCAGGTCTAGATTTAAGCTTAGCCACTTCAACCCTAAGCACATCTAGTTCATCACAAGTAGAGGCATGCTTATCCTTAAGAGTAGTAAGATCAGCTAGGTACACAGAGCAATCACAACAGTCAATCTCATCAGAAACCACAGGAGAAGCCTTAAGCGAATCAATCTCAAGCTTAGCATCTAGGTTCTGGGTTTCTAGCTCAGCCACACGGTTCCTAGCATCTTCTAGTGAGGCCCTGAGCTCTTTCCTCATCTTCTTGGCCTCTCTAAGCATATCATCACAGTTATCAAGCAGCTGGCCAAGACGCTCGTTCTCCTCACGCAAGAAGGGAAGCTCGTCATGTACCTCATCCTCGGAGTCGGAGTCCGAGTCGCTCTGGTGACTCTTCTTGTTGCCGGAGCTACGAGCCATGCCGCAGAAGCCATCTCCCGCCAAGCAGCTCAACCCGCTCAAGTTCTTGGACGCCTTCTTGTTCTTGCGCCGATCACCTTCATCTTCGCTGGTACTCGAGCTCGAGGAAGAGTAGGTGGAGCTGGAGTCGACGTCGCTCGATCCGACCATCGCTCGGGCCTTCCTGCCGCGGTCGTCCTTCTTCCTCGACCGTCGCTCGTCCTTGTCCTTGTTCTTGTGCTTGTGATTGCACCTCGATCGGTACTTGCCGTCCTTGCTCGACCGGTGCTTGTCGCCGTCCTTGTTCTCCGTCTTCTCCGGGCAGTCAGCGACGAAGTGTCCTGGCTTGCCGCACTGAAAGCACGTCGGTGCTGTCCTCCTCGTGATCACCCGGTTCTCGTGCAGCCTCTCGAACCGCCTGGTCAGCAACGCCAGCTCGTCCTCTCCATGCACGTCGAACTCCTCGTTTGGCAAAGACATCAAAGAAGACAGAGAGTACATCCTGGAGGATGCGTTAATGTTAGACTTAGCCACTTTGCCACCGACGAGAGCAAGACTATGAGAATCAGTCGGGCTCTCAAGACGGGCTATCAAACCACGATCAACCTCAGCAGACTTGAGCTTTGAGAATAGCTCGTTCACCGTCAGAGTGGTGTACTTCTCGGACTCAAGAATGGCCTCAACCTTTCCATCCCACACGGTACGATCCAGCGCGTGTAAGAGCTTCACAGCTCTATCATGGTCATCGTACGGGAGGACGTCGACGTTGGCCCTCATGTTGTTCACAACCACCGTGAACCGCTGGAACAAGGCATCAATAGACTCACTGGGGAGATGAGTGAAGTTCTCATACTCTCTCCGGTAAATCGCATACAACCGTGCCTGAACCTCAGTATTCCCAGCATGAGCATTCTTCAGCTCCAACCAAATCCTACAAGCTAAGTCCTCTGTCTGAACCCGATCGAATTCGGACTGACACAGAGCACGAAACAAGTAGTCGACCGCCTTGTTGTTGGCGTCGTGCATGTCCCTCGATCCTGGAGCAAGAAAGTTCACAGGATGAACATAAGCTGAGTTCACCGTGACATCCCAAAGGATCTGACCCTTTCCGCGGAGGAACGCCGCCATCCGCCTCTGCCACATCTGGTAGTTCTTCCCATCGAAGTGCGAAGGACCCGAACCCCGTTCCTGGTACGCCATCTTTGGATCTTAGACTGGCAAGAGTCAATAAAGACCCAAACCGGCTCTGATACCAATTGAAGGACCGATTAGGCGAACCAGAGATGGGGGAGTGAATGGGAGCCAATAAAAATTCTTCTTGAAGGAGATGAACACTCCAACAAGATGAACACGGCTTCCGAAACACTTCTCCGACTCAACTACCCAAGTTGGCCAAGACCACGCAGCCACTGGAGTGCTACTGGTCCTAGGAACCAACAACCACCTACACCGACTCGAGAACGCAGCGGAACTAGCAACCCGAGCACCACTGGACTACACCGGTCAGGCCGGTGAGCAGCACCGGTCAGACTGGTCCCTGCTGGCAAAATCTGAGAACTTCCACAGAAGACCTCTACACCAGTCAGACCGGTGTAGCTCGCCGGTCAGACCGGTCCAAGCCAGGAAATCCCAAATCCACCAAACAGATCTACCGAGCTCCAAACTGAACCAAACTCGAAACAGCAGCAACACGAGACAACAGGGAACTCACCAAGACGTTCACCCGAGCAAAACTCAACAACGAGTCTGCACCGGTCAAACCGGTGAGAGGCACCGGTCAGGCCGGTGTGACCTGAGCTCTCGGGATGAACAGCGCCCGCGGGTCAACTCCCCCAAATCCAACTCCCGATCTCCCGAATCGCTCCACGGTTTTGCACAAGACTTTGGGGATAGTAGGAACACCTCATGGGCACTCCATAGCCAAGATTTGGTCCACCAAAACTTGCTAAAATGAGAGGAATCGAACAAATCCCACCAAGAATGCCCCTCAAGGCGAATTCAGAAGTCTTTGTCTTTGCTCCATCGGACGGATGCCCAGCGACCGCAAACTTGCTTAGCCTCGACGCAAGCCTTGCGATCCCGACGCGTGTCCTCCGCTTCGAAGTCTCTGGACAGCGTCGTCGCACACCGGTCAGACCCACCGGTCAGACCGGTCCGATGCTGCTGCACCTCCGTCTTCGGTTCTTCGGTCTTGGCTTTGTGGATCAACCAAGGAACCCAGTGGTTTTCTGGTGAACCACCGGAAACCCCGCGAACTCGGTGTAGCCTCCGCCAATCACCACTCATGACTCGGCTCCCACATAGTCCCGGCTCGACCTTGGTTTTGAGGCTCAACCAAGAAACCGTCTGTTGACGATGTATATGCGTATCAAACTTCGTTTGGACTTGCAAGCGGACAAGTCCTCCGTCGTAGTCAAGGGACCCTTCTTCCCTCAAGTGTGAACCCAAGGTATCGAATCCGTGGAACAAATGTGTGATGCAAAATCCTATCTATTAAAGCCGAGAACACTTAGATCTTCAAATTGAATGCTTTTGCATCTAATCTAAAGAACATCATAAAAACGAATCTAATCTATGAAAGCTGGAGGTAGCAAGAGATAGAGAGGGAAATGTAAAACCAATCTAGAGAGATTGGATCAAGCTTTTGTTGAAGTTCCGAGCAAAGAAGAAATACCCAAGTCGAATCTCATAAAAAGCATCTTTAAATCACGGTTTCCCGTCCAACTCCGAAGACGCCCACCTTTTGGAGCCACCGTTCTGTCACAACGCACTCCTATTCGTGTGGGTTAGCCTAGGGCGAGTCCAATGGACAAGTTAAAATCTCTCGGAAGGTCAGGCATGCACCTCTAGCCACCATGGCTACAAGAACACCCTCTATGATCTATCTCGAGAATAGATCTTAAAGTAAGAAAAGCCGATTGAAATCAAAGTCGTAGGAGAAACACTCGATTGCTAGAAATCGGATTGCAACTTGATAATTCAACATAGTACATGATACATGAACAAGATCACCACCGGGATCCTACCTTGATCTTGCTTCTAGCTCCTGGAACTCCGACATGGTCTTCCTTGCAAGGTTCCCACGTCGGCTAGGGAAACCCTAGACAACTAGCTCGACCCTCTCCTCTCCGGAATGGTGTCCCTCTCTTCTCTATTCCTCAGCGACGAATGACGAATGAGTTGATGCGTGGCTCTCGGCCAGGGGGCTATAAATAGTCCGAGAGGCGGCTAGGTCAAAGGGGGGCGCGAATGGGCCCCGAAATGGGCTGGGCCGGTCGGCCTGGGCGAGCCGGCCTGGGCCCATTTCGGCCCATCTCGCGGCCTCCTTTGCTGGTGATGCTTCCCGAGTCTTCTAGAGTATTCTCCCTTCTGCACGTGGGCCCTTGACGTCAGTTTCTCCGCGGTTTAGATGAAGCTCCTTGTCCCGCAAGATTCAGCATTTTCTGTTCAGGTGCTCAGAGTTTTCCGTCTTCACGGGTTGGTCCTTGGGCTTCTTGGAGTCATGTTCACTTCATTGCTTGACTTGTACCGGGCTTCAAGGTCTTGTCACGAGGTGCCTGATGAACTTTACCCGGAAGTCTTGCTTTCAACGCTAAATTCCTGCATAAACATCAAACTCCAAAACTGACATGCACGAACGAACTTGTTATACCAAGGGGGTTAGTACCAATGGATAAGATATAAAATTCGTGCCAACACCGAAGGTAAACTTATGGCTAGGTTGACGGAAATTCACTATCAACTTCTCCCCCATGCTTAAACCTTGCTCGTCCTCGAGTAAGCCTTCGATGGATATCATCGTTGCCCTTCATTGTTCAAACCTTGCACTTAATCATACACGAGAAAACATAATGCTCCCAAAAGTTTAGTTCGTTAAAGTTCCATAATGTACTAGCCTTCATCCCTACGGAGGGTAGATATTAATTAAGCTTATCCCACAAGTATTAACATGCTCCCAAGATTCAAATGGGTCTCAGGAATTTTGAATAAAGAGTGAGATGAAAAAGAGCTAAACCAAGTTCAAAAATTTAAACCACCTTGCATCTTGCTCATGAACTCTCATCTTATCTTGTCTCCGAAGCCTATTTCTTCTACTCCTTTCCCTCTCAAAACATATATGTAAGTGGTAGGCTTTATGTGGAGCTCTTTGGGAAAGTTTAGTCCTACCAAGATATTATAAATGAGATGTTGTCAAATCAAGACAAGCTTCTCATGGTCTTACCGAGACTCGTCAAAAAGGTCATTGGAAAATAATGTTATATCAAGGATGGAAGAGAAAAATACACACACTTTGAGATAAGTGGACATGTGCAAATGGCAAAGAGTGATCCCGAGGCACAAAGGAAGTCCTCGTTATCGGATTGCACATGGTTGGAAAGATGAGTTTGGATCTTTTAATCTTGAAACCTTGAAATTCCTAATGCACTTTAGAGAACCGGGGAGTTCACTTTATTTTATATATTTTTTTCTTTTCTCATACATATATATTTTTTCTTTATACTCATTTTTTCCTTTTTCTTTCCTTCCTTTTTTTATATTATTTGCTCCCGTTGAACTCTAAATTGCATTGTACCTACCTCCTCCCCTATGCTTAGACGTTTGCTCGTCCTCAGGCAAAGTGGTGATAGAGATAAGGTAGGTACTAGAAATATTTTTCCTTTGGAGAGATACTTGAAATCTTCAATCTTGGCACCATCTTGCGATCTTCCTCGAATTGACGATCCATACTCAATGATAGGTTGTGGTCAAGGAGGTAAACACAAAAGATGATATTTTGGTTTTAAGGGTGGATATCCGGCGAGGTTTGTGAAATCTCTGATGTGGGGATACACAATGCACGGATAAAAAGGCTAGCAAAAAGATAGATACGCAAAAACGGAATGACCAGCTTCTTAGTCTCAGGCCAGAGAAATCAAGGCCTGAAATAACTCACCCAAAAATAAACCTTGTATACTAAGTTTTTGCACTCAAATATATATATGGCTCTGGATAGGTAGAGCAATGTTGACGGTCAATTTCCGTCAACCAAGAGCAGTTGTTACACTTTGGTTTGAGCTTTGAATTATGACTAACCCGCCACTAGGCATACTAATGATGTAACAAGTTCACACTTGCATGTGGTTTTTGGAGTTTATTGTTTACGCAGGAAATCAACGTTAAAGAGGAGAGTTTCGGGATAAGTTCATCAAGCACTTTATGAGAAGATCATGAAGCCCGTCACAAGTCAAGACACGTGATGAACATGACTCCAAATGGACCAAGGACAGAAGCATCAACACGTAAAACTCCAGGGACTAGGAGGTTTACCAACGAGATCAACTCCGCCCGAGAGATATTCTCGTAGCCCAGAACAGCATGATCTTTCGGTGCAGATTCGGAGACTTAAACGGCCTCTAATGGCAAAAGTTTGACTACCAAAGTTGTGCGCCTCGACGATACCTTCGATTTGGACATGTGGAAGGCCCAATTCGGGTCAAGGAGCTAGGAGATATGACCCCCGAAATGCCAGCTGCACAGACAAGTCCGAAATCAGACATATTATCTTCCGAGGCTGTTTTGGGGATCTTATGTTCGTTTACAAGGAAAGCAATGAATACCAAAATTGGAGATAATTTCGTGGCACACAACCTGGACACCGAATTTGCATTATTTGGAGTCCGGACGTGGGAGATATGGTGCCGGCAAGGAAGGGCTGCGAATCAGGAAAATCTAGACGATGCTGAGTTTATGGAAACCAAGTTGACTTCTCTCCCAAGGAGGATCTCGTGCAAGGCAAGGTGGAGCATGCCCCAAGACTCTCCAAAGGCATAAATACAACCCCTTAGGCGCCCAAGGGGGGTTACCATTTACATCCAACCATTCTACCGACGCCATTCACCAGAAAGCCACCGCCGCAAGATGAGGGGGAGAGTTAGATGAGCTCGTCGCAAGGGTCAACACCGGTGGAGGGAAGGAAGCAAGAGGACTCCAAGCTGCTGGCCTAGGGGTGTTCCCAAGCTTCATCACCGCCAACTTCATCGACGACGTTCTCCGGAGTCTTCATCACCCCTATGCGCTTCAATCCTTGTAAGATGATGGGGGTAATGTCTCCGTTCATCCCTAGGGTTAGATGGATACATGTTATGTGATCGCTACATGAACCCTATGCCTTTCGATGCTTAGTGGTCTATATCTTTGCGGATGCTTTATTTACATATGTATGTACAACATGTGGTCTTAGTAGGGTTTGTGGTAATCGTGGTGATTAGCTTAAACCTATGGATGCTTAGGTATAGATGCGGTTATACGTGAAAGTGGTTGATTACCTTGCGTAGTGATAGTACGGTGGAGGGAAATGGCTTAGCGGCCGCATAAATGCCATGAAGCTAGTGAAGGTAACACCCTTTTCATGTAGTAGATGCATGTTCATGTGATCCTAAACCCTAAGGAGGGAACGCTTATCTATCTTAATCTCTCTCTTGTGTCCACCCTTTGCCATCTAGTTTAACCTTAGATTTCTTTGATTAACATAGGTTAGATTGTCTTTACCTTTAGATCAATACCCCTTTCAAAGGTTTTCCATCAACTAGATTAGTACTTGGTTAAGCGCTAGCAATCCCCTTGCTCCGCGGATTGACAAGAACCTTGGGGGTCACCGCGTGGTGAAAAAGGTGTAGGTCCGTATGCTTGCGGATCGAAGGTTGTTACGTGTTTTAACCATCAACAAGCCCCTTTTTCTGGCGCTGTTGCCGGGGAGCAAGCCAGTTTGCTACGTTTAATCTTGTATTAGTTTTGTTGATTACTAACATCTAACCCTCGTTTTCTAGAAAAAACCCTTTTTTGTTTTTCTTTTTTATTTTTAGTGCCTAGATGTATTTGTTCACCTCACCTTTGGAGGACGAAGAGATGTCGCTAAGGGAGCTAGCAATGCCGTCAATGGAGGACATTGAGATGCAAAAATCAGATTTGGCACTTGCTACAACCCACTACGAAGTGAAGCCTAGAATCATCAACTTAGTGGCAACAAACCCCTTTAGAGGATTGGAGGATGACAACCCATATAGACACATTAAGGAATTCACGATGATATGCAACACGGTGCAACAAGAAGTAGTTCCGGCCGCTTGGTTCAAGTGGAATCTTTTTCCGTTCTCTCTCGAAGATGAAGCGCGAAGATGGTATACACTTGCGTCTGTTGAAGTGAAAGGAAGTTGGGATGAGCTCGTGAAGAAATTTCTTTCAAAGTTCTTTCCCATAAGAAAGGTCCAAGACTTAAGGAGGCAAGTGCTCAATTTCAAGCAAGGAGAAGACGAATGAATTGATGAAGCTCGGGACCGTTTCAATGAACTACTCGAGCAAGGCCCGAACTTGGGATTTTCCGGTGACTTGATGTTGCATACATTTTATTTTTCACTAACCCCTAACTCTTCTCGTTTTGTAAGCATGTGTGCAGGCGGTGATTTAATGGATAAAACGATTAGTGAAGCCGCACAAATCTTACAAAGGATAAGTAATGGAAAAAGAACGCAACGGGATTGGCAAAGACGTTGTCGGGAGGAGCAAAACGACAAAATCAAGCCCAAGGTGATTGCTGAATTTTCTGAAAAAGATGAACCAGAGGTCAAGGAAGATGAACTGACCATACAAGAAATTGAAGATCCACTTCCCAAGGTAAGAGAAGTCATTTCAGATATTAAAAATGTTGAAACTAACATGAATGTAGGCCGAAGTATGGGGAATGCTAGACCATTGGCGGAGTTCAATCAATCCGGTTGGATTCAAGTTGATTTTGCCCCCCTAATCAACTACCGAAGGAAGGAGGAACACCGACACGTCGCCAAGAGAGCTGAAGACATTTTTGATCAAGAGATGAGTGGAGAGTCGATCCAAAAGATATTTGAAGAAGAAAGAGAAGAAGATGATGAAGGATGGATCGACCGATTTGACAACTCAAAGATTTATGATGAAGAAAGAGAAGAGTATAACCGTGACGAGCCTAGTGACTCGAAGGATAAATGGGAGAAGATAGGACTCAAGCTAGAAGATGAATGGGAAGGAGTTGATATAGAGCAAGTACTTCAAGAAGGCCCCTCCCCACAAGGTTATAGCTTGTGTGCTATTGAAGCCTACACACTAGCAAATCAAGACATGGAAGCACTCAAGGATGAAGAAAAGAGTGAATCAACGATGAGCGATCTTGACGACATGTGGTACACGGGAGATAAAGAAAGCAACATACAAGACTTTGAAGATGAAGATTTGGTTGATAATGAAGACTTCAAAGAAGAGATGAATGCGTACATAGTTGAAGGATTACATGTTCCACATGATGAGTTGAAGAAATTGCAAGATGGTGATGAAGAGACAACTCCACTTGTTGAGATTGACTTGATTTCAACGCTACAAGACGAACCAAAGATCACTCTTGTTGAGCGAGCTCCGAGGCAAAGGTACACACTAAAATCTCAAGATATTATTAGTATTAATGATGACATGTTCAAATATTCATGTTGGACCAATAGTATGAATAATAGTTTAAATTCTATGCCTTGTTCCAATAATGATCATGTTGATAGGCTAGATTTTCTTGAGAATGAAAAAGAAGAAAAATTTATGTTTGAACCAATTAATCTCACACCTAAAGAACCTTTGCCTAATGATGAGCTAAGTGCTATGCATGAAACATATGCTTCTTTTGTTTACACCTTGACTTGTTGCTACAATTCGCATGTGGTGTTAATTATGGACGCGTATGTTTACAATAAGTTTTGTAAATCTCGATCATGCTTTGTGCTTGGTCAAGCTAATGACCTTAAAGAAGCACATGTCGGGAAAGGCCCGATTTTCACTAACCATGTAGATAAGACTTGAATAATGAAAAGAGAAGTCATGCCTAAAGAGTTGCAAGATAAATCATCAACCTCTCCAAATCCTGCGATGGATGCTGCTGTCTTCATCAATTTGAGAGCTTGTTTAGAGGTGTAAAAATGAAGAAAATGAGATATTTAGAAGCTTCATCAAGTTTTCATTCCAACGCATCAAGAACCAACGAATTTGAAGACCCGTGCAAGGAGTTATGGAGAAAACATTGAGCGTTGCGCGTTCTGAAATTTCAAGACAGATTTCATCGCCGAAGTAAAACGGACGTAACTCTCTTGTCCGGAGTCCGATTTGGGAAAATAAAGACTCGTTGGAAAGGAAATTTTGTGCACTATGCAATGGAGTAGAGGTTGGGTATACTTTCTATTCTGGACATTGCAGAAAAATTCATGGAGTGAAGGCAGCACCGAAGGGTGATAAAGAAGGAGATAGCGATGAAGCAAAAGGATGCCTTGGGCAAGTCTTCTATAAGTGATCAAGCACAACATGGGAAGTAAATTAAAGCTGCATTGGTACCTTTTCTTCTTGCATGAAGGGCCATGGCTATGCGACGAAAAGAAGGTATGTGAGAAAGTCGAGCTCTATGACTTTAAATGAAGCGCTTTTCGGGAGGCAACCCGTTTCTTTATGTTTTTATTCCTTTTTTAGAGAGAATAAAGAATGGCACCATCTTATGATGATAAATTTGTGGCTAATTAATCTAAGTTTAATTTTCTCTCTAGAACTACCATCATGTTCATGATCATATTTATTTATTTGCATGCATTGCATTTTGTTATCAACGTGATGTTTCTTTGCATATACATGTTTTGCATATAGTTGGCTTGGTTGTTTTAAAACTCAATGATGTATGCTTTCATATCCATGTTAATGCTCCAGCTGGGCATTTTCCTTTTGTGATCTTGTGTAAATGTGGTGTTTAAACATGATTGCGGACCATCATCGTTAAGTTCGATAAACCTTGCTAGCTTTTCATAGGTTTTCATGTTGCATTGGTTAGTTTATAAGCTTTGCAATGCGCTTAATTTTTCTTGTGCTATAAGAGTTATTGATTTAGAGATATACATGGTGTTTTAACCCTAGATAAATAAATAGTTATGGCTATGGAGAAATCCGGCAACCTAGTTGTAAACATGGTGTTTAGAACTAGGTGAAAATATTGTCTTTGTTTATATGCTTTCCTCTCATGTGCATACACACCTTGCACCACGAACACCCATTAGGTTTTTATTTCTCATTAGACTAATTATGCCACAAGTTGAGAGTCCTAGGAAACATTGTTGGATTATTTGCAATTCTATCTACTCCCAACCGTCACCTTAGGGGTAGAATGTGCGCTTAAAACGTCTTGCAGGCAAGAAAAAGACTCTCACGACAAGGAAATTGAAGGATGGCTAAGATAAAAATGCTTTGTCTTCTTCTTCCATGCCTAGCAAAATGCTAAGCATGGGGAGGCCCTAAATCTTCAACACGGAAGTGCAACATGATGCTCTAGAAGATAGAACAATCAAGATCATCAATGTCTCCGGATCAATGCACAAGAAGCTATTGATCTCATCAAATTTCTGCATGGTCTCGAAGGGAAAACACTGAATATTTTTGGATATTTAGAAGCCCCATGAAGTTACGACTCCAACAAATCAAGAATCAAGACAATCGGAGGTTCCTACAAGCGGTTATGCCCGAATCACCGAGTGCAACACGTCCTGAAATCAGTTTTGGACAGCACGCAGCGCTGAAGTAAAACGGACATAGCTCCCTTGTTTGAACTCCGTTTTCGATGAATGACCACACGTTGGAAAGGTAATTTCATAAACTTTTCAATAGAGCTATAATTCGATATATGTTCTGTTCTGTACAGAGAGGAAATCCATAAAGAAGATACAGCAAGGAGATGATGAGAACAAGAAAGAGGAGATGGTGATGACAACATTGAAGAGAAGGGCGACCATTGCCTCCATCAAGCATGCATGATCAAATTCAGAAGTTTAGGAGCATTGGAAAATCAAGATAAAAGCAAATCCACATACATGGAGATGTCGGGGGAATATCACAAAAAACTGCAAAAGACAGTAACACCTCCACAGACCTTCTCTTTTCCAAACACAAATGCTTGTAAGTATGCCTTCAACCTCAACTAGGTGCAACCTTTTGTTTTTCACTTCCAACAATAACATGGCTACTAGGAGGACAACCTAGATTTCTTTTTATTTTCAATAGATAGGCATGACCATGTGTTCACCTCGATGTTTATATTGCCTATGCTTACGGAAAAATGATGAAAGTTGCTGCTTTGTTTTACCTACATGAAGTTATACATGTCTTGGCTAATTGCTCTCTATAACGTGATCTGAAATTAATTTAAATACCGGCTCTTTTATTTGTGGAGGTGAAATGACTACGCTCCAGACCCACATATATATCTTTGCTCTTTGATTTAAGTTTATGGATAGCCGGATAACTTGTTGTTTTTATGAAAACTTAACTTTTATGCTATCTACATATTTGTGATGCTCTTGCAAAGTTCTACCTACCAAAGCCATATACATATATGTTCTATGATAACAAAACCCGTAGATTGCAAACATATATTTTGATGAGTTGGATTAGGATTGATTTCTATGGTTCGAAACTAAGAAGCTGATCATTCCTTTGTGTAACTTTTTCATGCTAGCCTTTTTGTCCATGCATTGTGGGTTTTCACATCGAAAATTTCACAAACTTCGCTGGGCATCTACCCTAAACCAAAAACATCTTTTTGTGATCACCTCCTTGTCCACAACCCAATTTGAGTATGGAGTAAAATTCTCGATGGAGATTCAAATATTCCGCAAGATTATGGAATTTATGCTTACTTTAGCAATCATTTCCCCCCCCTCTTTTATGCTCAAGGACAAGCATCGTTCAAGCATGGGGGAGGAGTCATTACATCATCTCTGACAAATGCTATGTAAGTATTATGTTGCAAAAGTTCTGAGGAGCAAAAGAAAAAAAATTATTATGATGAGAAGAAAAGAAAAATAAGAAAAAAAAGGAAGAAGAAAGAAAAAAAGAAAGAGAGAAAAATGAGAAGGAAATAAAATAAAAGTTAAAAAAATAATAAAGTTGCTCCTCGGTTCTTTTTGCTTCATAAGTTCTCAAGTGCCTTGATGACAAATCGATACTCAAATCTTCCAACCATGTGCAATCCGATAACGAGGACTTCACTCGTGCCTCGGGATCATCCATTTGCTACTTGCACATGTCCACCTATCTAAATGTGTGTGTTTCATCCCTCTCTCTTTCCAACATTTATTTTCTATGGCCTTTTTGACGAGTCTTGGTAATTCCAGTAGATCTCTCTCTTAATTTGACAATATTTCGGATGTATGTTTTGCTAGGATTGTTTTTTTACCTTCCAAGCTCCACATAAGCCTTCCACTATCACATATGAGTAGAATAGGTTGAAAATAATCTAGTGTAGGCTTGAGTGACTTGATGAGATGAGCGTTTCCATGAGCTTTTGCAAGAGATTTTCACTTATATTGGATATGCATCTTTTTGAAAATTCTTCCATGTAACAAGGTAATGGTTTGAAGTTCACTTAAGTTTGAGAGCATCATGTTTATTAAATGTGGCTTATTCTTTATTGTTAGTCTATCTTCCATAATGAAAAAGAAGCCGGTCACAACTTGAACTTTAAAAATAAATTCTTAAGAGAGAGCAATTTGCCTCGTCATGAATGACTAAGTGAAGGGACAACATTGAAAGGCAACGCTGATTTCCCTTTTAAGCAAGGATTACTTACTCGAGGACGAGCAAGGTTTAAGCATGGGGGTATGTTGACGGTTGATTTCCGTCAACCAAGAGCACTTGGTACACTTTGGTTTGAGCTTTGAATTATGACTAACCCGCCACTAGGCATACTAATGATGTAATAAGTTCACACTTGCATGTGGTTTTTGGAGTTTATTGTTTACGCAGGAAATCAACGTTAAAGAGGAGACTTTCGGGATAAGTTCATCAAGCACTTTATGAGAAGATCATGAAGCCCATCACAAGTCAAGACACGTGATGAACATGACTCCAAATGGACCAAGGACCGAAGCATCAACACGTAAAACTCTAGGGACTAGGAGGTTTACCAACGAGATCAACTCAGCCCGAGAGATATTCTCGCAGCCCAGAACAGCATGATCTTTCGGTGCAGATTCGGAGACTTAAACGGCCTCTAATGACAAAAGTTTGACTACCAAAGTTGTGCGCCTCGACGATACCTTCGATTTGGACATGTGGAAGGCCCAATTCGGGTCAAGGAGCTAGGAGATATGGCCCCGAAATGCCAGCTGCGCAGACAAGTCCGAAATCAGACAGATTATCTTCCGAGGCTATTTTGGGGATCTTATGTTCGTTTCCAAGGAAAGTAATGAATACCAAAGTTGGATATAATTTTGTGACACACAACCTGGACACCGAATTTGCATTATTTGGAGTCCAGACGTGGGAGATATGACGCCGGCAAGGAAGGGCTGTGAATCAGGAAAATCTGGACGAGACTGAGTTTATGGAAACCAAGTTGGCTTCTCTCCCAAGGAGGATCTCGAGCAAGGCAAGGTGGAGCACGCCCCAAGACTCTCCAAAGGCATAAATACAACCCCTTAGGCGCCCAAGGGGGGTTACCATTCACATCCAACAATTCTACCGACGCCATTCACCAGAAAGCCGCCACCGCAAGATTAGGGAGAGAGTTAGATGAGCTCGTCGCAAGGATCAACGCCGGTGGAGGAAAGGAACCAAGAGGAGGACTCCAAGCTGCTGGCCTAGGGGTGTTCCCAAGCTTCATCACCGCCAACTTCATCGACGACGTTCTCCGGAGTCTTCATCACCCCTATGTGCTTCAATCCTTGTAAGATGATGGGGTAATGTCTCCGTTCATCCCTAGGGTTAGATGGATACATGTTATGTGATCGCTACATGAACCCTATGCCTTTCGATGCTTAATGGTCTATATCTTTGCGGATGCTTTATTTACATATGTAAGTACAACATGTGGTCTTAGTAGGGTTTGTGGTAATCGTGGTGATTAGCTTAACCCTATGGATGCTTAGGTATAGATGCGGTTATACGTGAAAGTGGTTGATTACTTTGCGTAGTGACAGTACGGTGGAGGGAAATGGCTTAGCGGCCGCATAAATGCCATGAAGCTAGTGAAGGCAACACTCTTTTCATGTAGTAGATGCATGTTCATGTGATCCTAAACCCTAGGGAGGGAACGCTTATCTATCTTAATCTCTCTCTTGTGTCCACCCTTTGCCATCTAGTTTAACCTTAGATTTCTTTGATTAACATAGGTTAGATTGTCTTTACCTTTAGATCAATACCCCTTTCAAAGGTTTTCCATCAACTAGATTAGCACTTGGTTAAGCGCTAGCAATCCCCTTGCTCCGCGGATTGACAAGAACCTTGGGGGTCACCCCGTGGTGAAAAAGGTGTAGGTCCATACGCTTGCGGATCGAAGGTTGTTACGTGTTTCAACCGTCAACAAGCAACATGCAAGTGGTATTTATGACAAGGTTAGCATTTCTTTTAAGAACACAAATAAATCATTTTTAACCCATCTAAACTTGAGAGCACATAAAACACTATGGGTCTTTATTTTTATCATAACCTCCGCTAAAGATTAAGCTAGCATTTAGATAATTTCAGATTTGTATTTTAAGAGAGCATTAGCTTAATCATGCATAAAACAAGTACAAAGATAAACAAAGCGGCAACTATCATCATATATCAACATGGCACAAACTTTGTATCTTTGCCAAAGGTAAAAACAAGGTGGTGACTTTATTTATGATGAAAACAAACACTAACACACATGCTAAAAATTAAATAAATAAAAAAAACTGAAAACACTACGCATACATAGGCGCATACAAGCTGAAAATTAAAGAAAAGGGAAAAGGAAAGATAAACTAAAGCTCCTCCTCTCTCTAATCTTCCGCCGGTGGTTGATATTGATAATCTTGATTGTTGTACCCTTGCTCGTAATAGGATTGCACTGCTCCTCCTATGAATTCTCCCGGCGGTGCTAAGTGAAGGCGTCCAAGCTCATAAGCGATGTTTGCATTTCCTTCACCCATTTGGTTTGCATTGGTTTGGATGGCTGTGATATTTTGCATGTTTCTCGCAGCGTATCCTCCAATGATGGCCACACTTTGTTGTGGTTGAGGAAGATGTGCATATGGCTCCGCAAAGGCTACGTTGGGCACCGCAAAATTTGATGGGGGCACGGCTGCACCACTCCCCCATGCTTGCATTGGTATACCACCGTAGTAACTCGGCGGTGCCAGAATTCCTCCAAATGGTGGCACATAATTTTGTTGCGCACCTCCTTCTTGGCCGTGGAAGAACCTTCTTCTATAATCCTTCCTCTCTTATTTTTCTTCGTCGACACAAGAAGTCCTTCCTCTAACCAATCTTCTTTCCCCTCAAGAAAAAGTCTGAATCTTCCATCCGGAAGGGGCAAATTCACTTTGGCCACTTTGAAGCCTCCCCTCTCATCTCCACTTATGTATTTGCCTTGCTTCATATAATCAAATCCTAGGGAAGTCCCGACTAGGAGATGCTCCGGGTTTCTTGGAATTCCTGGTCTCAAAGAGATAGCCAACATGGAGAGATAACACCCCGAGCCAATATCTCCCGAACCCGATGTTGCTTCACAACACCACCGGTTGATCATAAGGTGAGTGGGGTCGATTGGCTTCCTGGCAATCAAAGCCGAGTAAAGCCAATTCACCTCCATGTCGGTTATTTTGGTCTCTCTCATTCTCCCCAAAATCCTCTTACACATCCAAGAGTGAAACACTTGGATGATGGGGTTCCGGATACTATTTCTTTGCCGGTGAGCTTCTCCTGCGATCATACTCCAAAAACCTTCCAATGTGCCTCCATGCACATCCACTTGTTCTGGGGCTCTCTTTTGAAAACCAAGTAACTCCCTAATATACTCATAGGGAACCACTTGTTCAACTCCCTCCAAACGGAATGAGAGACTCGGCACTCCTTCATCAAGGATAGGTGCCATGGTCATGAGAATTTCCAAGGCAAATTCCTTATGGGTGTTTGCCGACACTCCGTTGGAGAATTGCACCCAACCTAGGTGTCCCAACATGTAGTAAATATCCGTATGAAAACCCAACACTTGGAGAGCTTGATCGTCGAAGTCGACGTTTGCCACAAGCCTCTTCTCAAGGCAAGTGAGCTTCTTCTCCTCCTCCTCTGTCACGATGATAAACCCATACTCGGAGTACTGTGGAACGTATGGAGGTGGAGCGGATGATCGTGTCGAGCGGCGAGGTCGGACGGGCGGCTCCTCCATACATCCTTGAGGTTCGGTGAACCTCATAGATGAGCTTCATGTGGCCCTCATGCCACCGAGGAGAAGAGTGTCGTTCCTCCTCGGCAGTATCGTGTCCTCCTCCATACTCCGAGGAGACTCGGAAACCGAGTGCCTCCTCGAAGAGGTTGTCGATGATGGCTTCTTCTTGGTGAAAAGACTTGTAGTTTTCTTCCACATGGTTGCTGCACTCTCCCTCACAAATATATATCCGGGGTTTTCAACCGGTAACAAGGCACACAAATATTATTTGGAGTATGGACTTTGAGTGGATTTAGGATGGATTTTGTTGGATGAAACAAACTCGGAGTGGAAGGCTAAGTCTAAGGTAGTTCTGGACTATGAGCTCAAGCACACGAACAAGGAACTAGGCAAATGACTTACCTGCCGAAGGAGAGCACCGGGGGTATAAAACGAGGTGAGGCCGGCCGGCCTGGGCCGGCCGGCCTGGGCCGACCGGCCTGGGGCCCTTGCTGCTCCATTTGGCTTGAATTTTCTCCAGCGTACTCCATGCTCCTTTGTTGCTTTGTGACCGCGTGCTCCACGGGGTTGCACCGCCCAAATGCTCTCGTCCACTCCTTTGCTTGCATTATTGATCCCTCCACTTGATGGTCTTGCTCTGAGTCACTTCCATGCTCCCTTGCCTCACATGCCTCCATGATATTCCTGCAAAACAAAGCCTTGGCTGCCCCCCCCATGCTTGTCCTTTGCATGTGGTATGATGAAAGATGTTGGAGGGGCATCCCGTGATGCATCATGGTGCATGCATGGTTAAGTTAACTAGATTGCCTCCCTCTAAGCATGTCTTAATGCTAAGTACTCCTCTAATTTCGAAAAATAAAAATAAATTCAGAGCTTGCAATGAGTTCAAATATAAATTTAGAGAAGTTTTTAAAGCATTAGAAACAAATGTAAGTCGAAAATGCTTTTCGGCTACTTTTATTTTGGTCCCACCGGTATTGTTTGCTTCCATTAGTTGAGAGCAAGCTTTTCCCGGCTTGATCATGGGGGCATAGGTTTAGGTTCTAATTTTGGTTAAATGAGAGAGATTTTGAATGAAATAAAATTAAATGAGGCTTAGAAAAAATTCTAACTCTAGAGAAACCAAGGATATGGATTTTCAAATCAACAAAAAGTCAAGTTTCTAGGTTCACGCGAGTCCTACCATGCGCCGAAATTTAAATATCATCTAGATACAAGGCGTGGCTCTACTCGTGTGTTTTTAACATGTAAAACAAGTCAACCATAACATCATGAAGTGGATGAAAGGTTGAAATAGGTTCTGAATTTTTTTGGTTTTGGTTTCTCAAAAAGAAGCAAATAACACATAGGATGGCTCATATAAAGGGTTTATGATCCAAATAAAATATCCAACCAAGAATTATGTCTCTAACATTATTCAACCACTCTAAGTCTAATGTCTTGTGTAGAAAATTTCAAAACTAACTTACTTGAAAAGACTCGAAAAATCTTGAATCGGGTTGTCCTCCCGGTAGCTTATTCTTGACTCGACGAAACGGGTTGCCTCCTGCCTAGCGCTTTGTTTATAGTCCATGGCTAGACTTCTTCACTTGATTACTTCGGATCAACGCTCTTTGCGGGCATTGCAATCTTGGGTACCCACTTCCGCACCACCTTGGGCGCGGGCTTACTCTCCGGCTTAGTCATCTTTTTGGTCTTCACAGGCGGCTTTTGTTCCTTTATCTTGACGGATGCAACAACCTCTTTGATTTCCTTCGCTTCTTTCTTCTCCGGTTCTTCCTTCTTCCTTGGTTCTTCCTTACTAACGCGACGATGTGGCAGAATATATTTAACTTTGATCATATTGCATACCTCGAAGTGTGGTCGAAACTTGAAAGAACATCTCTCGCCGTTGATGTCGAACTTGATCTCCCCCTTGCCGACGTCGATGGTAGCCCCCACGGTCTTGAGGAAAGGCCTCCCAAGGATGAGTGGTGGCTTCTCCCTCTCTCCCATCTCGAGCGCCACGAAGTCGACGGGGATGAAGTGGCGTCCGACCTTAACGGGCACATCCATGGCGATGCCCAAAGGGTAGCGAATGGAGTTGTCACCGAACTCCAAACACATGGCCGTAGGCTCTAACTCCGGTAGGCATAGCTTCTCGAACACATCTCTTGGCATGACGCTCACACTTGCTCCAAGGTCGCATAATGCCTTCTCAAACTTGAATGAACCAATAGAACATGGAATCGTCGGGCATCCGGGGTCTCCTTGCTTCTCTAGTTCATTCGCAATAGCGGCGCTACATTGCTCGGACATCTTGACATGATCTACCCCGAGTGTTGCTATCTCATACTTGTTTGCAAGAATATCTTTGAAGTAGCGAGAATATGTAGGAACTTGAAGGGCATCCAATAGCAGCATGTTGATGCTTAACCTACGCACAACCTCCACAAACTTCTCAAAATGATTATCAAGTTTACCTCGGAAGTAATGTGGCCTAAGTTGCGGTATCTTCGTGTCTTCTCCCGACATCTCAAACTCGGGCTCTTCGGTGACGATCTCGGTAACCTCCTCCTTAGCAAATTCCTCCGCCTCGGTGGATGGTTTAGGCTTTCTAGCTCCTGTGGAACGCTCCGGATCCTCGGTCTCCTTCCCCGAACGAGTTTGAATGGCCTTTGCTATCTCGGGACCTTGAGGTTGTCCCGGAAGCTTCCCTTTATTAGCGGATAGGTGCCCGGCAAGTTGTCCCACTTGTGTCTCGAGCATCTTCATCATGTTGAGCACTTGATGGTTGGAGCTTCCGACCTCCGTCACCTTGCTATCGATGGCCTTGAACTTGGTGACGGTGTCCTTGTTGATCTTAGCTTACTCGTCCATGAAGTCCTTCAATTGCACACGAAGCGGAACCGAACTCGGAATGGATGAGCTTGCATTAAATTGAGGTCTACCTTGCCCGTAGCGGAAGTTCGGCAAATCCCCCTTCCTCATGTAATCGAGCATCTTGGCTTCCTCTGGGCAATCCTTTTGGACATGGTCATATTCTCCGCACTCTTCACATGTGGATCTTGCTTCGGCAGCCTTTAAATCTTGAGCTTCTTTTTTCTCTATCTGCATCTTCTCCAACCTCCGCATAAGCGAATCAATCTTGCCTTCGAGTATATCTTCCTTCTCCACTTGCAAGACTCCCTTGACGTTCCCCGTGGGTTGAACCGGAAGTAAGCGTCCGGATGACGCCCATGTGTCATTGTCCGCGACCTTCTTGAATAGAGTGAAAGCTTGGGTCGGCGTAAGCTCGATGATGGATCCTCCCGCCGATGCATCGATGATTGTCCTTGACGCCATGGTAAGTCCTTGATAGAACTTTTGAACGAGATCCTCCTTCGGGAACTTGTGATGTGGAACCACCCGAGTGTACTCATTGAAGCGCTCGAATGCCTCCGATATAGTCTCCGTAGGATATTGAGCAAAAGTAGCAATCTTATTGCGCAAGCTTTGAGTCTTACCCGGCGAGTAGTATTCCTTCATGAAGGCCCTCATCAAGGTGTCCCAATTTTGCACAGTCTCCGCCGGTTGAGAGTAGAACCATTGCAAAGCCTTCCCGAGTAACGAGAACGGAAAGAGCCTTGCCCTCATTTGATCTTGAGTCACCCCGTCCATGTTGAATGTTTGACAAAATTGAACGAACGCTTGAAGGTGAAGGTTCGGATCCTCTATACCGGTGAAGGGTGAATGTTGCACCATGCGAATCATTGAGGTCTTGATCTCGAACGGCCTTCCGATCTCTGCGAGGTTCAAGATTGGTAGGTCGACGATGTCCGGGGTGCATAGTTCCCCGATCTTGCGCTCTGACTGCGGTTGTTCTCCCATTGGTAGCGGTGGAAGTTGATTCTCCCTAGGGCTTTGAGGTGGTGATTCCTTTGGAGACTCTTACGATCCCTCGGCCTCCGCTTTTGGATCTGCAAATTCTAGCTTTTTAGCTCGTGCTTCACGTCTTCTTAGCCTGTAAAGTTTTTCTGGATCATCCACAAAATTTTCGGGTTTGTTGGAGAGGTAGCCGTCCATCTCCTGTTAGGGTTAGCGATAAACAATATATATATACAAAAAGATAAAAACAAATCTAAGAAAACTAGGGTTAGTCAAAAACAAGATTAGATTGATTTTGAGGATGATCAAAAGTTAGTAGATGCAAAAAGAAAAACCAAAAGAAAACTGAAAATATTCACAAAAAGCAATAAAAGATCGAATCTTGATCACTTGTTCCCCGGCAACAGCGCCAGAAAAAGGGGCTTGTTGACGGTGTATATGCGTATCAAACTTCGTTTGGACTTGCAAGCGGACAAGTCCTCCGTCGTAGTCAAGGGATCCTTCTTCCCTCAAGTGTGAACCCAAGGTATCGAATCCGTGGAACAAATGTGTGATGCAAAATCCTATCTATTAAAGCCGAGAACACTTAGATCTTCAAAGGGAATGCTTTTGCATCTAATCTAAGGAACATCATAAAAACGAATCTAATCTATATATGAAAGCCGGAGGTAGCAAGAGATAGAGAGGGAAAAGTAAAACCAATCTAGAGAGATTGGATCAAGCATTTGTTGAAGTTCCGAGCAAAGAAGAAATACCCAAGTTGAATCTCATAAAAAGCATCTTTAAATCACGGTTTCCCGTCCAACTCCGAAGACGCCCACCTTTTGGAGCCACCGTTCTGTCACAACGCACTCCTATTCGTGTGGGTTAGCCTAGGGTGAGTCCAATGGACAAGTTGAAATCTCTCGGAAGGTCAGGCATGCACCTCTAGCCACCATGGCTACAAGAACACCCTCTATGATCTATCTCGAGAATAGATCTTAAAGTAAGAAAAGCCGATTGAAATCAAAGTCGTAGGAGAAACACTCGATCGCTAGAAATCGGATTGCAACTTGATAATTGAACATAGTACATGATACATGAACAAGATCACCACCGGGATCCTACCTTGATCTTGCTTCTAGCTCCTGGAACTCCGACGTGGTCTTCCTTGCAAGGTTCCCACGTCGGCTAGGGAAACCCTAGACAACTAGCTCGACCCTCTCCTCTCCGGAATGGTGTCCCTCTCTTCTCTGCTCATCGGCGACGAATGACGAATGAGTTGATGCGTGGCTCTCGGCCAGGGGGTATAAATAGTCCGAGAGGCGGCTAGGTCAAAGGGGGGCGCAAATGGGTCCCGAAATGGGCTGGGCAGGTCGGCCTGGGCCGGCTGGCCTGGGCCCATTTCGGCCCATCTCGCGGCCTCCTTTGCTGGTGATGCTTCCCGAGTCTTCTAGAGTATTCTCCCTTCTGCATGTGGGCCCTTGACGTCAGTTTCTTCGTAGTTTAGATGAAGCTCCTTGTCCCGCAAGATTCAGCATTTTCTGTTCAGGTGCTCGGAGTTTTCCGTCTTCACGGGTTGGTCCTTGGGCATCTTGGAGTCATGTTCACTTCATTGCTTGACTTGTACCGGGCTTCAAGGTCTTGTCACGAGGTGCCTGATGAACTTTACCCGGAAGTCATACTTTCAACGCTAAATTCCTGCATAAACATCAAACTCCAAAACCGACATGCACGAACGAACTTGTTATACCAAGGGGGTTAGTACCAATGGATAAGATATAAAATTTGTGCCAACACCGAATGTAAACTTATGGCTACGTTGACAGAAATTCACCATCAACACCGTCCATGACTTCATCTTGCCGTTCTTGCCACCATGCGGCCCGCACTTGACTCCGCTGACCACCGGGTCCCTCGAACCAAGCCTACTTGTCTTCTCCACACCTGGAGGTCTCACCGGCAATGACCTTTCGCGCTTGTTCTTCACCTGCACTAACACCAGTCAAGCCACAACCTGCACCTGCAATACTTAGCCAAGAATCAGTCCACACCACGTTGTCAATCACTCATCACATCAGGAAGCGACCATCCACCGGTCCTCGAACCACACATGGCTCTCACCGTTGCCCGCCCGCGCACCAGCCAACAAAGCGACGCGAGTTTACTAGCCCGCGTCAGCAGTGACTATCCATTTTGCAAAATGAATATTCAACCGCCCCGACCCATTCTGTCTCCCCTTCTTCTTTCCGAATGGATAAGCGCAGCACTTTCCTTAAAAAAAAGCGCAGCACTTTCCTTAAAAAGAAGCGCAGCACACGACGCTTTCCTCATTTCTCACTAGGGTGAGAGGAGGCGTGGAGACAGAGACGATGATGAGCGCCGGCGAGGGGCCAAACAGCAGACGACCCCGCGCACCCAGGATCGAGGAGAACCGAAACGCGAAGAGGTGCCGCAACTGGATCCGCGCGCGTGCCGGCGAGATGGCGGCGAAGAGGGAGATGACGATGAGCGCCAGAGAGGGGCCAAGCGGCGGTGGAGTGAACCCAATGCCGGAGACGAGGGTCCTCGACTGGATCCTCTCGGGTTCCGACGAGGGGCCAAGCAGCGGCAAGGAGGAGCATGCCGGCGAGGGGGCAGTGAAGTCGGTGAGGCGCCTGCCTCACGTCTGCGAGCACAAGTGTCTGGCAATGACGAAGAGGGGTCGAGGGAGCGGCGAAGGTGTAGAGGACCTCATCTCTGACTCTGGCAACGACCACGATGACGGCGAGGCAAGTTTCTCTGAATCTCACTGACTTTTTACTTGTTCTATAGATGGAGCTTGAGCTTGAGCTTGATAAAGTTAGTGCTTATGATGATGTCTTCCATGCTTGTCATGATCTTATACCAAGTTCTGAGGCAAATCAGTTCTGAACTAAGTTCTGCTTTTACTTGTCACCCTGCTATGAAGCCTAGGATAATTTTCAATTTCTTATATAATTTTCCTATGATGATTACTGTTCCTATACTGCTCCAAGTTCTGAGGCAAATTAGTTCTGAATTAACTATGTTATTCTTATACTATGTTTAACCCTGTTTCAGGCAAAACTCTATGAGTCGCGAGCAGAGCTTGAGTTACTTCTAAACCTTAATGTCTAGGATTATATGAAACCTGAGTTTGAAAAAATCACGAAAGAAGTGAACATCCTCATCAAAAAGGCTAAGCACATAAGGAGGTACAAGTATACTACTGAACATAATCTTGAGCCCATTGAAGATGCGCTCGAAGGGCTTCAAGAATCCTTGGTTGCTTACGAAGAGGCTGCAAAAAGAGCCAATCTTGATGGGGCATGAGGAAGTTCAAGCTTGTTGATGTGCAGGGTCAGATAGCCATACTTTTGTGGATGTTCAAGAGGCATGCTTTTGTTGATGTGTATGGTCAGATAGCATGACCCATAGTAAATAATTAATGTGATGGACAAGTTAAGTCCTAGCCTGATGGACAAGTTAAGTTAACTGTTTGTAATAATTATTCTTTATTCCTGTGGACAAGTTATCTTCATCTATGTGGACAAGTTATCTCTCTTATGATGTCTGTTTTGTCTCAAAAGATATATGTGTTGATTGTGCATGTATGTCGAAATGGAAGCAATGAGAGATCGAGCTGACCTGTCAATGAAGACAGACTCAAAGGACACGCGGATTCACAAACCTCCGTCTCCTTTGTTCACTGCCGCCGCGCTCCCGCTTCACGGCAGTGAAGAGTGCTATTAGACTTTAATTATTGAGCTCTCAGTCTAGTAATGAGCGTCAAATGGTCATCAGTAACGGACACTAAAGCCGGTTACCGATACGGCAGCGATCAGTAACGGACTTAAAGGGCGCGTTACCGATAGGGCATTGATCGGTAACGGACTTTACGAGACCGTTACCGATAGCTTTAATTGTTGTAACGGACTCGATTTAACGTCCGTTACAACGAATTCATGTAACGGGCATTTAAGAAGCCCGTTACCAGAAGTCCATATTGGTAACGGGCGTAGTGGAGGCCAACCCCGGGGTCGTCCTACCACGCTTATGGGTAACGGGCGCCAAACAACAACCGTTACAGATGTGGGTGTATGTAACGGGTGTTAAGGGCCCGTTACAAATGTTGCGTGACCTATTTGAGGTTTTCACGTAGTGGTCGTTGCCTCGCGAAACAACCACCTCATGAGCGAAATAACCACCTCATGGGACAACTTCACAACCATTGTATGAGTTGTTTCTGACTGACGGGTAAGGAAGCACCAACAGGTTGCGCTGGGGTGGTGGCGGGGGGTCTGGACAGGGTCCATCGGCCATGACCACGACCACCTCCACAGCCGCCGTCATGCCAAAAAAATGCATATCTTAGCATTGTTATCCCTAAAATTTGCATGATATTTTATTTAAAATATTTATGCACAATCTCTAGTCTAGTTTAATAGAATAAAGTATTTCTAATTTCTACGATCTCTGTAATTTAACAAAATTTGGCGCTATATTTCACAAGTGTAACATTTATCTAATATTCTCAATCCATAAATATAACTAATAACTCTCTAGCAAGTCTAACAAAATTTAGTATATGAAATTATTTGTACAATCTACAATCTCTAATCTACACATAATCCTAATCTACATACATAATCCTATATTATTGAGATTAATTAATAAAAAACAAATCAGATCTGCGCAGGCGGCACTCGTCGGGCAGGTGGGCACAGCGGCGCCCTGGCCGGTGCGGTGCGGCACCGGCGCGGCCGGGGGCGAGGTGCTCACGCGCGGGCGCAATGGCCGGCACGCGCGGTCAAAGGCGGTGCGCGCGCGGTCAGAGGCGGCGCGGGCAGCGAAGCAGGGGCGCGCGGTTGGAGGCGGCGGCGGCACTCGGGCAGCCTGCCGGCGTCTCCCTTCACTTTAATGGCGCGTTGTTGCAGCCCCGGCCCTAACGATTATTAACTGTTCAAACAATTTCTAGGAGCGGGTGATGCGGTCAACCGCTCCTGTAAATGGCAACAATTTTCAGGTGTGGGTGATGGTGTCACCCGCTCCTAGAAATGAGAATTTTAATGGCAACCCGTTTTGAGGTGCGGGAGACCCCGTCACCCGCTCCTGGAAACCATTTAACAGATGCACGTCGCGGTGCTGCAGTGCCTCGTGTTTTTGTTGGATCGTGCTACATTTTGCCGATCGTGCTACAGATTCAGATCGAATACGCACGGATACGAATCCAGATGTCACTATTTACCACATTTTATTTTGAATTCGGATATGAATACGAATATTATCGAATACGAATACAAAACGGATATTTCGAATTCGGATTCGCATTCGAATACTTACTCGATTTATAGCATAGAGTCATAATGAGTATCAATTTCATTTGTCGATGGTTTTATAATTGATCAAATCATGTTACAAGTAGAGAGTAAATTATGATCATTATACATAATAGATATCTTGTTGCAAATAACATATTAATTAATTAATTAATTAATATATTAAAATAAATATAAAAAAGTAATTTAGTAAATATATGAACATCTTTTATTAGTAAAAATAAATACATAAATACATTTAGATATAATTTAATTATTTGCTAAATAATATAATGTATTTAAAATTACTATAATTAGACACATCAAAATTAATTAGAAAATATCATTATATAATTTAGTAATATTAGGTTAGCATAATTAGTTAGTTGTCATATATATAATTTTAATAGTTAAAATGGCGTAAATAATTATTTTACTAGCAATATTAAAATTAACATTAATTAGTATTTAGTAATATAATTAAAATTTAGATGGTTTCTATGGGTACTTTTTTTTTCGGATACGAATAATGTCGGATATGTCGGATTTTTCGGATAATGTCGAATACGGATGATAATATTGAAAATCAGATTTGAATACATCCATTTGACATCCATATTAAAAACGAATACGAATACAGATATCTATATTAACATTTTTAGCGGATACGAATACGGATAATTCGGATTTCCAGACATCCGAATCCATCCCTAGTTTTGTGTAGTAGTGACCTTGACCCATCCGGAAATTAAGCTGGCATATAGTCGGTAATGCTATTGGCAGAGCAGCGCCCCATAGATTCAGAGATTCCTGCTCCATTGCCTTGTTAGCTGCTTGTTGTAGGCTGCACTTTATAAGTTCTGAAAAGCCATCTTCGCCCCATAGAGTTATTCGGGCCAGTCGGCCCAATTAATCCGCCGGTCTCTCCCCCACCATAACCCTAGCATATAAAGCCCCCTCCCCCCACTCCTCCCTCCTCCCCACGCCGCCGCCTGGCCCTCCTCTCCTCTCTCTCTCTCCATTCTCGGCTCCACGCCGCTGCTTGTCCTCCGCCGCATCCTTGCCGTCCCCCTCCTCCCCCCTCAGCTCGCCCCTCACCTCGTGGCGAGGAGCAGCGGGGGCGAGGAGCAGTAGCGGCGGTCGTGGCTATAGGTTGCAAAACTTGTTTTGGGACAAGGGTTTCACACTAGATCAAACTTAGATTGCACATCTAGATAGATTTGATCTAGTTTACTTTATGCAAAGTAGTGGAAGCCCTAGGATAAGTTTTTAAGTTGTCTAATTCACCCCCTCCCCCTCTTAGGCTACGAGCATCTGATTCCTTACAGGGGCACAAAATTTCTCAAATATGACATGAATAATCCATGTTTATTTGTAATTGACCCACCAGATGGGTACCTCAATGACACTCACACCGCCCCATGGTTATTGTTGGGGTTAGTCTCACATCGAAAATTGAAGGTGGGGCAGTCCTCACCCGTCAAGCTAGTCTTTTGGGTTGGGTTAGGCCTAGGGCTTGTTGTTGTGGGCTCCCATGGACCTGGGCTTGATGGGGTGCCGGCTCGCAGGTATAGCGGTCCGAGACGAATTCCGTTGCGCCACTCTAACAAGTGGTATCAGAGCTGAAGGTCGGAAAAACTTGAAAAAACATCTCCAGGGTCACATGGTGACGGGGGAGCCTGTGAACGTCTTCGAGTGATCACATGGGTCATATGGATGGTTGTGACTGGAGAGTTTGACTCGGGGCCAGGATAACATCTTCGGGAGATCACACGAATGGTTGTGATGGAAGAGTTGGGCCTAATGTGTGACGGGGGAGATTATTGGGTTTAGTCCCACATCGGAATTGAAGTTGGGGGCAGTCCTCACCCATCAGGCTAGTCTTTTGGGTTGAGTTATATTAGAACTTTTTGCCATCTCCATTAGAGGCACATTGATCACTGATCAGATAATATAGGTCAGTAGCTTTTTTTCGAAAACGCATGAGAACAATGCTTCATTGTATCAGAGAGATAAACAAGTCCCCTTACAAAGCCATACTCTCATACGGGAGACTAGATAGGAGAGAAGGATCCAAACACCAAAAACAATATTTGTCAGTAGCTGAATCCTAGCTTTGGTTCTGAACCTGCTATTATAGTATTGTATTTTCTATTCTGAATCCTAGCTTTGGTTCTGAACCTGCTACTATGTTATAGCAGAGATATGAGTAGACTATATTAAGTTGTTGATCCATAGAAATTGTAATGTTTGTGGTGGTGTGGTGGATATTCACCAGGTGTAGAGTGACATTAACAAAGTCTGCATGCATCTTTATGTTGGAAGGGTGCAATATGTGCTCAAAAGCATAAAGTGATATTCTTGATTCCTTTTATCTAAACTTGAGATTGATATATCAAGTTGATTTGACTTTCCAAGGACTGTGTATCACTGGAACTGTACAAACATGTTTATCTAGTATCTAGTTGATATTTAACATGTCAAGCTCAGTCTTATAATAAATTGTTTGGTACTAACCGAAGCACTAATCTTATATATTTTTTCTTTGCATATATTTCAGGTCATGGTAGATTGTCATCACCAGTGAGAGCTGGCCGTGCGATATATATCTAATGTGTCATTCAACATTAACACCTGGCAAAGTGGATAAAAGCATCATCTTGAGTGTGTCCCTGTTGATTTTGGGAGATTTTGACTAATAATGGAATTTCTTCCACCCTAATACCCTCTGTTCCCCTCAATCCACTAATTTTTAAACAATCCCGAAGGGGTCGTCGCGACCGCCCTGCTTGAATCTGGCCGCCGCTCGCTGCCCTCCGCTCTGACCCGGGCAACCTCAGCTCACTCAGTCCACCACTGCTGCCATCGCTGGTCAGCGAGAGGAAGGGGAGCACATAGACATTGCCGCCGGTCAGCCTGGCAAAGGAATGATTGATGAGAAATGAAATGAATAAATAAAATTATAGAAATGAGAATGTTATAAACATATATTACAAATAATATCACTCATAATATATCCTAAATACCCTTATACCACTGTACTACTCCACCTATACTACCTATAATAAGGTAAAATTTCAATGCTATACAATTAATTTGGACCATCGGATCATTTTATAGTAGTGCTTTTCGAACACTAGTATAAAGTAGTTTGGGGGCACAGTAAAAGAGCTCATATATAATCATATCAGTAGTTGGTTATGACCGTGACCATATATCAGTATAGTTCAGCACTTCAGCTTATAGTACTTTGGTTAGTGGTTAATAAGTCTTTGCCTGGAAGACAGAATACTTGGTTTCTTTTTACTGAAAATTTGTACCAGGATGCCTAATTTAAGGAACGACGACTGAACAAGGAAAGGACAGTCGTTTTATCCTCTTTAATTTCTGGATACACTCGGAACCGGAACTGCTGTGCTACATGTGTTGGTTTGCTACGAAAAGGTGTAAGGAATCGGATGCTCGTAGCCTAAGAGGGGGAGGGGGTGAATTAGACAATCTAAAAACCGTAACCTTTGGCTTCACTACTTTTGCATAAAGATAAACTAGAACATACTATCTAGATGTGCAACTACGGTTGTTCTAGTGTGAAACTCCCATCCCAAAATAAGGTTTGCAACCTATAGTCAATACTAGCAAGATACTACTCTAGGAAAGTAAAGGCAAGCAAAGATTGCAAAAGAGTAAATGCGGAAACGTAAAGGAGGATGAGAGGAAGCAAACTCTTGACACGCGATTTATCCCGTGGTATCGGTAGGCACTAAGCCACCCCTAGTCCACGTTGTTGAAGCACTCACACAAGAGTATTTCTTCCCGGTCACCAAGTCTCTCCCAAGAGCACCACTTGACTCGCCACAAAGGCTCGCCACTTAGGCACTCGCCAAGCTCCCTTGGTCACCTTGATGCCGCCTCCACTAAGGAGCTTCTCCACTTAGGAAGCGGGTCTCCACGTCCCCCGCACAAAGTGTCCTCACCACTCCACACCAAGCCGGAGGGTCGAAGACGATTGCCGGTGAGCCACTTAGGCCCCAAGGCTTCCGGCGCACCTTGTACAACTTGATTCACTCAAGAATCACCTCACAAGGTTGGCACAACCTTGCACTCACTCAGCTCTAAGCTAAGCCTAGCACTAAGCACATACACTAAGCATATGCAAGTCTATGGATGAGCAATTAAGCACTTGGATGGATTGGATATGATCTTCTAGGTGTCTTACACTCCTCTGCACTTCCACACAATCCAGCAATCTCAAATAGGCGAGTGGAGGGAGTATAAATAGCCCAAGGCATCCAAAGAGCCGTTGGCTAAAAGTTGCAGAGAACCATACCGTCGGATGAACCGATGGTCCCCTTTATACTGCCGTCGGTTCATCCGGTGCCCTCCACGTCACTTAGCCGTTGCAGACCTGCTGACACAACTGCTCCGACGCTATACACCGACGCACCGTCGGTTCATCCGGTGCTGAAGACCCCGCGGCCAAAACCTTACTGTTAGCTTCCACGAGACCATCGGATGAACCGCTGCATCACCGTTGGTTCATCCGGTGCTACTGCTCCAGTCTTGGCGCGTCTCTGTCTTGTTCAAACTTGGTCACCGGATAGACCGACGGTTCCCTCCATTGGACCGTCGGTTCATCCGACGCTGCTGTCTTTGCTGCTTTATCTCTGCAATTCGTCCGACGCAACTAGAAACTGGACCGTCGGTTCGTTCGATGGTGCCTTGACTTTCACCCAGTGTACCAACTCGTCCGACTATTGCACCGACGCTTGCTATCTAGGTACCGTCGGCTCATCCGACGGTGTCCTTTCTTTTTCTTTTTCTTCTCATTTTGGCATGTGGTATTTTTGCATTTTTGGGACCTAGAAATGTCTACAAAGACATGCTTAACAATATGGTTAGTCCCATTGACCATGTTGTCATGAATCACCAAAATCAAACTCGAACTAATAGCATATGAGGTCATGTTCGCTACAAAAGGCAAAACAAGTTTGTGGGACCGGGACCCGTCTGGAAATTAAGCTGCCATATAGTCGGTAATAAAGCAAGCAGTTTTTATTTCTCAAGCAGTAGCATAATCTCTGTCTGTTACATTGTGGAAACAACATATTGTATAAAACTAAATTTAACTCTTTGTTTCAGATAAAACTTTGTTCTACATTATTAGCTGGTACCAAGGTAGATTTATTTCTCAAATAGTATAGCAGGGGGAGACATCTGCGATTTACATATTGATAACAACATTGATCCACACACACTGGAGTACTGGACACCCACACTACGCACTACGGAGTATAGTTCGCCCATACAGATACACCAAGCACGTTGCTGTGAGTCGTTCAACCAATCAAAGGGGTAGTAAAAAGGATGATAGGACCGTAGTGATTGGTGAACCACAATCGAGAGCGATCTTTGATACTTGCTTTCGATCTGTAGCGCTCACGTGCGGCCTAGCAACGAGACCCATAGCTTCAAGCTTGCGACTGGAAAATCTTTGTTCACACGAATGAATGCGGCACCGTGTTTAGAATACCAATCCACTTCATAATCTGTCAATTGCTTTTGCTTGGTTATTATATCCGTCAGGAGAGTTCGTTGATCATTGGAGAAGAGCGTGCCCCTCATTAGTGCTATTGGCAGAGCAGCGCTCCATATATTCAGAGATTCCTGCTCCATTGCCTTGTTAGCTGCTTGTTGTAGGCTGCACTTTATAAGTTTTGAAAAGCCATCTTCGCCTAGTTTGCTGAAGCTTTGCCTGGCATGTGACATGAAATGAGGCTTGAACATGGCTGCCAGAGGCAGAGGTGGTGGCTGATGTCCCATGACGTTTCTACCCGATGAGCTAGAACGACTGGGATCAGGCGAGTTGTACTCTGGTGCTGACATGTAACATTCAATCCGCAAAAAGATAACTTCCTCTGGGAATACCTGTGATAGATCTGACGATGCCACGCCCTTATTAGCACATGGTTCGTGGCAACTTGCTGTGCAACATACTGGATCTGGACGACAGAGTTTAGTGCCTGTCCTATGCTTCTCTTGAAAGCGAACCGGTGGAGGACACGGAAGCCTCATAATGTCCGGTGAACTAGCTAGTAGAGTGAGCTCTCTTCTTGCAGGTTTACTGAGAAGCTTAAACTGAGATTCCAATGACTCCAAGCATCTAACAGCAATCCCAACTACGTCCGTGCTTTCTGACAGCCGTAGAACTAAAAACAGATCCAAGTTTTTCTCTACCCTCTTGTGATCGGTATATGTATATTGTAGGAATGCCTCTACTCCTCGCTCTCCTAAACATAGGGCCCCTATAAAAGAACACCGCTCTTGGCTCCCCTCCACAGCTTTATACCTGAGAAGTTTCCCCTGGAAAAGGTGGCTGACAAGGGGGCCAGTAAAAGGCATCCGCTGGGCCCCAATTAGTGACTGGGCGGAGCACACGATGTGGTTTAGAAACTGTTGAGCAGAAAGTGCCAACCGCTCAAATCTTTCCACGTCGTCGCTGCTCAACGACAACGACGACGACTCGCCCTTGCTCACGCCAATGAAAGATGGGACGGCAAACATGGCGGCCCGAGTGAGCCAACCATGGCGCCCTTGCGGTTGCGGTACGACCTCTTCTGCCTGCTGGTCTTGCTGTGCCTGCCACTTCCTGAGTTTGCTGAGCATACTTGCCTGTTTCATGTAGTCACGCTTGAGCCTCCTCCAGCGGAGGATTACCGTAACGTCAACGACCGGCAGCTTTGCGGCCCTCTCGAAAACGCGCTCCACATTGTAGGCCGCCGTCTCCAGCCTCTCCGAGTACTCCTCTTGGGACGCCTTCTCCTTGCGCTTGCCCAACACGGAGGAGAAGCCTGCGCCCACCAACTCCTGAACAACGGCCGATGCCGCCTCTCCTGCTATGAAGTTCGCCATCTCAGAACGGAGTTGACTTATTACCTGCGGATCATTAGGAACAATCTTGACACCAGCCAGTAACTAACATAATCCGCTTACATTACTCATTGGAAGACTCCGCATAAAGCAACCTAGGATCTAGGTGGACACTCTAAAAAAATAGAGGCATTCTAGAAATTCTCTAAGAAAAGTGAAACATATAGTCATCAATTTGGTATACTCAAATCATCATAGTTATTGGATCTATTACATTTTATAAAAAATTACCCACCACACCATTATGAAAATAGCCTAAAGTAAACCCCCTAAATCTATATTTAAATTACCCACCTATGCTATTATATAAAATAAACATAAGTAACCTCTAATATTCATATAAATTACCCACTTATTATAAAAAATAATTTAAGACAATCTGCTAAATTTGCATCTAAATTACCCACCACAAACATTATAAAAACAACTTACAGTAACCACTTAAATTTACATCTAATTATTACCCACATATGCCATTACGAAAAATAATATTAGGTAAGCCTAAATTTTAATCCAAATCACCATCATGAAAAATGTACCCCAAGGCACAACATATGATTCTAAATTGTCTATTAGTTAAACTGTTGTTATACAAAATAATAATAAAATTATAGGCACATGATGTGCATCACTATTTGTAAATATGTAGACGACTTGACAAAAATATATTTTTTCATGTTAAAAATATAGCTCAAACAAATTCGAGTGCATACTTGCGATATAAAGGGGAAAATAAAACGTATAGAGTAGGTACTAAATAAAGTTTATATCACAACCGGATAAGATAATAATGATATACTCCCTCCGTATATGATTTACATGTCGTTTAGGACAGCATTTAGCATACCAAGGAGTCATTAGTTGGGAAAAACTTTCCATGCTTACCCTTATTAAATATGGTTTTGGGTGCGCGACAATCAAGGAACTAACATAGCCTGGTTGGTAAGCACCTTTGCTACTGAGGCTTCAGGTCGCAGGATCCAATCCCCGTGGTTGCATTATTTTTGCCGCACCTCAGTCGCGGACGGGAGTAATTGAGTGGATGGCCTGGACCACAATGGAGGCAGGGGTAGACGCGTCCATCTATGCGGTCGTGAGCCAGAACGACACTTTTTTTTTGCAAACCAATCGATCTCCAGAACGACAAGTAAATCATATACGGAGGGAGTATCTATATAAGTATTATGTAAGAATATTTAACAAATGAGAGATTGGTCAAGGTAACAGTTTTGATTGTTAGCAATGTTTCCTCATTTTGTTCAATTGGAGACTCCGTGTTAATTCACGAGACGCGCCACGAATAAGATAAATCCTAAAAATTCCAATAAATATCATAAACTGGGCATCAACCATGTAGACTCTAATAATCACTTGTATTTTTCTATTACGTTTAAACTTATCCACTATTGTCATTATAAAAATATCATAAAGTAAACCCGTAAACCTATGTATAAATTACTTATCTCTGCCATTATAAAAAATAATCTAAATTAACCCCATAATCTTCATCTAATTTACCATATATGTCATTATAAATAACCTAAAACACGCTTCTAAATTTATAACTAAAGTACCCACATATGTATTTAGATTGAGCGCCTCAATCAAACTTTGGAAACATTTCTTCGATGCTTCGTAAATGCTTACCCTTCCAAGTGGATTCATTGGCTTCCCCTTGCGGAGTTCTGGTACAACACCTGCCCTCATTCTGCTACTGGCTTATCTCCTTTTGTAGCCCTCTACAGTTATGCTCCCAAGCATTTTGGCACTTCGGACACTGATTCTGTGGTGGTACCTGAGTTGTCTGTATGGCTACAAGAAAGGCAAGTCATGAATGACCTTATCAAACAACATCTTCATATATCCAAGTTACGTATGAAGAAACAAGCAGACCAAAACCGATCTGAAAGACAATTTGCAGTCGGCGACATGGTTTTTGTGAAGCTACAACCTTATGTGCAGTCCTCTCTCGCACCACAACCTCGACGGCAAGGCCTTCTTCTTCAACCACTACTACCTCGACACCGACGACCAAGCTGCTCAAGCGTCCACCACGGTTCAGCTACGCGTGTCCATGCATCGACAACCTACCTCTACTACGACTACACCGCCGTTCGCGACCGACGAGGCCGAACGGCACGGGCGGGCGGAGCTGATGTTCCAGCTGCGCTACACCGGCTCATGGACACCGACAAGGCCATGGATGACGCCGACGCCCGCATCTACACCACCACCACCACCATCATGCATGGAGAACAGGAAGCGAAGACCGAAGACGACGACCACAGCAGCTTAATCGGAGGTGCTCTACAAGCTGGACTTGCGGAGGTGATTAACCGGGAGCTTTCCGAGGCCCCGGGAACCAGAAGACCACATCGCCTATGTCAAATCTGCCCAACGGGAGACTATGGAGCGCACTCATGTAAGAGGGAACCCCTATTTGTATTTTGTGGAAATATAAATAAAATATGTGTTCCCTTATCTTTCTTTTTGTGTACTTTAGTACACTGGCACGCCCGCTTTACTCTTTTTCCCACGCAGAGAGAATCCTAGTGATTTTTCTCTCCAAACACAGTCAAGCAGTGCCTGAGTAAACGTCCAATCAAGATCCAACGGCCATAAAATGGAGGCGACGTGGCTCAATCCCGTAGCTGAGCTTGGACACCGAATTCGGTATGTAGAGATTGCAACTCACATCGATCGCTTTCTGCATGCTGGGCTGCTCATCACTCTAATGCCATACTGATTTAAGCTTCATTTTTTTCTGGATTGTGAGCTATATGGCTCCATAATTTAATACTTTGTAGCTCTTTTACGGTACACAACACTAGGCTATACTCGAGTCCGAAAATGACTAATATAAAAAATATTTAATGGTCAAGAGTAATCGTATACTATTGAAAACTTCATTTGTAGTATGAGCAGTATACATGAGTAGTATAAGAATATCATGGTAGAAAAAAACACATATGTCATTACTATAATATTTTTGAAACTACCATAAAGTCTAAAAAGACCTTTCCATTTGAAATATCACATTTTACAATGTAATAATTCCTAAAATTACCCATAGTAATGAACGGTTGCATCTTATATATACTTATATATCACTAAGTAGTAGTACTATGTACAGTCAAAAGATATAATTTAATTTCTAAGTATAGTAGTACTCCGTATGTACGTGCTTGCTTTGTTACAAAAGGGAACAACCGAGAAGACAGCCGCCAACAAAGGGGGCACATATATATATGTGACTTTCTCAAGCTGGTTACTTAAGCTTCGTAGCTTTAAAGCGCATTAGTTCCAAAATATATATAAGTTTAAATTAACATTTTAAAAACTAGATTCAACCTATAATAGAAATCACACCAACCTCTAAAAATACTACCTCTGTCGTAATTTTCTTATCCTAAACATTATATATTTAAGAACGGAGCAAGTAGTTTATCAGAGCCAACAACGATCGATGCCTATGACTGTCAATTCCCCGATGTTGTTGGCTCGTTTTGCACGCTCTAGTACGCTGTCGCGTCTCTGAACCCTATGCAAAAGGCTTGTCCTCGTCAAGTCACCAGTCATGAGCTAATGCTAATCACTGGCACTGGGGCAACCCTGTGCTCGCTATGATTTCGCTATGATTAAGGAGCGAGTGGAACCATTTCTGGCTTTAGGGTTTAGGCCAGTGCATTTAACTTATTTTCATCCTCATCACGACGGTTTTCCAAGCACCATTTTCTTGTGGGACTTCAGCCTTGTGCTGAGATGGTGGAAATGTGGAATAAAGCACAAAGCATCGGAGCTCGGAATGCTCGAAGAGAAAAAAAATGTTATGGATCATTGCATGGTATATCCTCAGCATTGAACACACAACGCATATATACAATACTCCCTCCTGTCCCAAATACATGGCGTTCCCGACCACCGAAATGAACTAGCAACAGGCTAAAAGTTGCTGTTGGAACGTCATATATTAGCGCCCAGAGGTAGTATATATTATGTTACCTATATATGATTCATGATTTTTTTTTTGAAACGGATGGCAGGAACACTGCCTAATAATCATTTAAAAAGGAGAAGCATGCAAGTTTTACGATAGTTGTTATTACATAATTCTGGTATAGGAGCACTGCCTCATGATTCACGATGTTATTCTCAAAAAAGAAAATGATTCACGATGTTGATATATGACCTACCAACATAGCTTTCCAGCTCATAGAGGCAAGCTTTTGGCGCCGACGGTACATAAAGGTGCACACACTACATATATGAAATTATAAGATATATATAAAGGTATGAGTGCAGAGACCGGCACGCCGGAGAAAAGCCGCCGGCGGTCATCATCATCGCGCTTTCTGCCAACCGAACCTGATGCTTGCATAATATTGCGACATGATGCATTCATAATAGTGCAGCCAGATACTCTCTGCGTGTAAATGATTGTCTCTAGAAAATCTTGTTTGCCTTGCAAACACGTTTTTATAGTGACGAGGGGGTTTCTTTTGGATTCATATGACTAAAGTTTAGTCTAGTCACATCGAATATTTAGACACTGGTTAGGAGTATTAAATGTAAACTAATGACAGAATTCATTTGATAAACCCGAACTAAATGGGGAGACACATCTATTAACCTATTTAGATTATGATTAAACAATGTGGTGCTACAATAAACATTCATAATGATGACTTAATTAGGTTTAATGTGTTCGTCTCGTGAATTAGCTTCCAATTTTGTAATTAGTTTTACAATTAGCGTATTTAATCCTCCTAATTGGCATCCTAAGCTTCGATGTGACACGGACTAAACTTTAGCCCTCGGATCAAACACCCGGTGAAGAAATTGCTGCCAACTACAATTACAGCTGGCCTCCATGATGATTATTCTCTAGAGCACTGATCGATCCAAGTACCATGCTCCATCTATCTATATTATAATTATATATGAAGGCGTGGTGGTCTGCAGGGAGCCCGCGATATCCACCACCAACCACACACCACCTGCCGCACAACCCCAAGCAATCGACCGAGCAAGTCACTGAGACACCTCGATCGTGAGCCATGGAGTTTGTGGCCACCGTGGCCCTGCGCACCCTGCTTCCCAAGCTTGCCCAGCTACTGCAGGATGAGTACAAGCTCCAGAAGAGCGCCAGGAAGGGCATTGAGGACCTGTGTAAGGAGCTCGAGGCCATGGACGTCTTCCTCTGCAAAGTTGGCGAGGTGACAAGAGATCAGCTCGACGAGCAGCATAAGATCTGGGCCCGGGAAGTCAGGGATCTGTCCTATGACATGGAGGACATGGTCGACACCTTCATGGTGGACATCGAAGGTCCTGATGCTCCCAGCAGCAAAAGTACCTTCCGAAAATTCTTTAGCAAAATGAAGGAAAAGGTCAACAAGGCCATGACTCGCCGTGAGATCGCCAAAGAGATCATGGACATCAAGGAGCGTGTCATTGAGGTGGCCGACCGACATAAAAGGTCAGGGATCAACACACCTCGGATTGATATTTGTGCATTTTTTGTAATACCTTTTCAAATTAATTTCTTCTCATACATATACCTTCTTGCGTTGGTTATGGAATTTGTTTCCTCACACAGGTACAATTTTGATGCTAATACTCCTCATACCAAGAAAACCACTGTTGACCCTCGCATAACATCACTATACACCGATGTGACTGAGCTTGTTGGCATTGATGAGGCAAAGAAAGAAGTAATCACGAGGTTGACAGAGGGAGGTGTTGACCAGCAGCAGAAAAACATCATCTCTATTGCTGGTTTCGGAGGACTTGGCAAGACAACACTTGCCAGAGCAGTGAGATTCAAGGACAATTCAATTGCAAGGCGTTTGTTTCGGTGTCTCGTAATCCTGACATTAATAAACTTCTCAAGGGCATTCTTTATGAACTTCACAACGGAGGGGATGGGAACAATTTTCCAGGTGCAAATTTGGATGAAACAACACAGCTCATCGATCTTATCCGTAAATCCCTCCAGAACAAGAGGTACGTGACTGCCATCAGGTCATGTTTGTGTTCTCCAAGTGTTTATTTTCCTTAGTTGTGGTACCTGTTCATTATACATATTGTATATTTTTTTCTCCAGCCCATTAACATATATGTCTTTAAAAGTAGAAAATAGTGTATTTTGGTTAATTTTCCACAATTGCATGGTGGGTATTAATTGGTATTACATATACTTCAGGCTAATGATGGTGGGTAATTAGGAAACAAAATATATTGAACGACTATTCTTGTCCTTGAGTACTATAATCTACCAGCAAGTAGAGAGGGTCAGATGTTTTGCATTTGTGTTCTCTCTCTCCCCCTTGTCACCTTGTAAGGATTAACATGTTGGCTTAGAAGGCTTTTCAAACTAATTATAGCACTAAGATTGTCTTCATTTTATATTTTGGAAATATTTTGAAAATAAGATCGCTTAACGAAACCCTAACCCTATATATGTTGGGAACATATCTGGTGGAAGCCAAACTCTCTGTACAAACCGTGCAAACTTTAATCTGGGTCACATGATGTTGATCTATCCAAGAGGGTGCGTAGGGGATCGGAGTGGGAGGGGGGATTTGCAAAAGTGTCACATAATCACACTTTTGCAAATCTCCTCTCTGACTCCTCCGTGCGCCCCCCTTGGATCAATAGCATGTGGTATAGATTGAAAGTTTGCACGGAGAGATTGGTTTGCACTTGATACGTTGCCATTATTGTACGCTTGGCTGGCATTCCTCAAATATATTACAAATCATTTGAATATTGAAAGAGCTATATACATACCTCTTCACTTAAACTTCTAAGAACTCTACTTACATGCCTTATTCATTGTCATATACATAGGTACCTTATTGTGGTTGATGATATATGGGAAATTGAATCATGGACTATAATACTATGTGCTCTAGATATCAAGAATAGCATGGGGAGTAGAATAATCACAACCACCCGCATTATTGGTCTTGCTGAGCAAGTAGGTGGTTGCTATAGGCTCCAACCTCTCACCAAAGAGAACTCTAAAAAATTATTCTATGGAAGAATTTTTGGCGAAGATAAATGCCCTGAGCAATTTTATGAAGTGTCTAAAAAAATTCCGAAGAAATGTGGAGGTGTCCCATTGGCTATCGTTACCACATCTAGTTTGCTTGCTAATAAATTAGAGAAGAATATAAAAGACTGGAATGCTGTATGTGACTCAATTGGTTTGGGATTTGGAAGTAATCACGACATGGATATAATGAGGAATATACTGATGCTCAGCTATTATGATCTACCTTCTGATTTGAAGACATGTTTATTGTACCTAAGCATATTTCCAGAAGACTATGTGATCAGAAAGGATCCATTGATATGGAAGTGGGTAGCTGAAGGTTTTGTTCAACGCAAACATGAAGAGCAAAGTTACCTTGAATGTGGAGAGAATTACTTCAATGAGCTTATAAATAGAAGCCTGATCCAGCCTGTAAACATGGATGCGGTAGAAGGGACAGCAGAGGCTTGCCGTGTGCATGATATGGTGCTCGATCTCATTATTTCCTTATCAAAAGACAAATGTTTCATCACCACCGTATCAGGTGGGAAGTATTCTGTGGAAAGCAAGGAGGTTCGCAGGCTATCTCTGCATGATGATACTTCTGGTTGGCATAGCATGAACATGCCGAAACTGAGGTCCCTTACCATCTTCAAAGCTGCTGCATTAGTAATTGTTCCAACACCCTCCCTTTCCTGCCATCTTTTGCGTGTACTGGATATAGGATCTCAAGGTGTACAACTTAAGGACCTTGAAAGCTTGAGGTTTCTTGGGAGCTTATCTCACCTACGGTATCTAAGGCTGCCATCAGAAAGTGCTACAAAATATGTTAAGCGGCTCCCAGAAGAGATAGGAAAGCTAAGGTTTCTGCAGACGCTTGACCTATCCAAAACAAAGGTAGGTGAGCTGCCATCGAGTTTTACAGGGCTAACACAACTAAAATGCCTACGTGGCTATCCTGCTCTTGAGAGGACAAGGCTGCCAGACGGGCTTGTGAAGAACCTAACCTCCCTTGAAGTCCTAGAGGGTGTAACTGTAACGTCAGAATGCTTTGCTGAAGAGCTGGGCCTTCTAACTGGGCTGATGGCACTCGATGTTAAAGTAGTCGAGTTACCCGAAGATGGTCTATCTCTGCAGGCGTGTGGTGAAACAATGGCAGAATCTCTAGGCAAACTACACAAAATTGAATCTCTATCTATTACTAATGATTATGATACATTTAAGTTTGTTATGGACGGCTCAGTGGAGCCACCACTAGGCAACCTGCGCCGGGTTGGCATTGAATTACTCAGGACGCTGCCGACGTGGATTAATGGTGCATCGCTTCCTGCCCTCTCCTACCTGGACGTAACTGTGTTCCTCGAGCGAAGGGAGGACATCCACGTTCTCGGCACGCTGTCGTGCCTTCGTCATCTCAAATTCAATGTGTGTCAGCGTCGCGAGCAAGCGCAGGAAAGGTGGTCTGAGGTTGGGCCTTGTGCTTTCCCAAATGCCATAAGCTGTAACTTTCTTGGACGCAACACGACGGTACAAGGCGTGGTCCCATCTCTGTTCCTAGGAGGCGCCATGCCCAGGCTGCAAGACTATAAGTTCAACATTAACCTGGAGGATATGTGCGGCAACGGTGCGCTTTATACCGTTGATGACCTTGCCCTGGCTCACCTCCCGTCCCTTCGGACCCATGGAGGTGGAGGGTACGGTAACGGCGCCCTCAAAGAGGTATGGAGGGTCGTGAGAGAGAAGCTTGAGCGCGAGGCGGCTGCCCATCCCAACCATCCTCCCTTTGACCTAATAAATTGGAACTAGACGTTCGCCGTTCGCCATTCCTGTTGGAACTGCTGCTGAAGGAAGGCCGCGACGACGACGTTCCTGTTGGAGGACACACTCGAGGTGGAGGGACATGTTCATGCATCCCGAGCATGCAAAATGCAAAGCTCCACTACTCGAGACTGTTAGCCAAATCTTTTGTACGGGTCTTAGTTTAGTATTCCTTTGAACTTGTTTGTGTCAGCACGTGCATGAGCTCACGATATGTGTGGATGCCTTGCACGTCAGTTAGGCCGGCCGCAGCGAGAGTAGCTCGTGGCGGACCGAGTCCTTAGCGCCATGGGCGGTCGCACACGTCGCGCGCAGCTTGCGGGGATGGACGCGGCAGACGCGCGGCGTGAAGATCGCGCAAGGCGTTGCTTTTCAGTTGTACTCATCAGTCAATAAAAGGAGAAGAAAACGTACAGAAAACCCGCTGCAGCTTCATCGCAGCACCAAATCCATAGTGTCAACTGGTTCGCGTGTGTTAACGTTCTTGCCACACTACCGGAAAACCAATCGTTGCCGTGAGTCCAGCGTTTTGCCGTTAGCTTTTTGTCAGGCTCAAGGCAAAATAGCTTTCTGCCGACGGCCAACAGTAAAAACAGTAAAACTTACTGCAAATAGACAGGCTCACGGAAAAAGAAATTTGCCGAGAGTAGCTCACGGCGAAGAATCCCTTCTGCCGTGAGCCTTTTTTCTAGCCGACGGGAAAATGATCTTTGCCATAGAGTGAAATCAAATTTTGAAGTAGTAAATTAATTCAAATAAAAAATTTCAATTACAAAGTTTCATTATTTCTAAAGATGTACAACTTTTATTTTTTTTCTCGAACACGCAGGAGAGCTGCGTATCATTGCATTAATAGAAGGAGAGAAGAGTCATACATAGACTCAAACACGAACATAAAAAAAAAGAAAACCACACCCACACACACCAACCAGCCGCCAGAACCACGAAATCACAGCGACACACTTGACCGACACAAGAAAAACAAGGCAGGACAAGAGAACAACCAGCCCTGCTCAACAACACTCAGCCTACCCCTCTGACAGCAAGCAAGGAGAAACCCCTCGCTCCTGCCATCACCCAGAGATCAGCCTCCTTCCTGGCAAGGGACAAAGCCACCTGAATGCTAGGCCTTGCAGCATTGAACACACAATCATTACGATGCTTCCAGATAGTCCAAGCACCCAGAATAATTAGCGTGTTCAGCCCCTGTCGCAAAGCATCTCCCGCCAATTTTTCCACCTTCCCCCACCAATCGATAAAAGAGGACTCATGGGGCTGCGGGGTGAGAGCGACCAGACCTACTGAATGAAGCATCCAGAACCAGAATTGCCTAGCAAAAACACAGGTCACAAGAAGATGCTGAATATCCTCCTCTTCCTGGTCACAAAGAGGGCAGAGAGCCGGGTGTGGAAGGCCTTGACGAGATAAACGGTCCGCAGTCCAGCACCTTTTGTGGGCAACCAACCACATGAAAAAATGACACTTAGGAGGGGCCCGGGTTTTCCAAATCTGTTGATAGGGCTCAAACAGGATGGCTCCTTGGAAAAGAGCATCATAAGCCGACTTGGAAGTGTACTGTCCTGAAGAAGACAACCTCCAGATGTGCTTGTCAGGGGTCGCTGGCGTAAGAACCATATTGCTGGTGATGTCCCATATCTCAAGAAACTCCATCAACACTTCAACGGATATGTTTCCTTGCAGATCATCCAACCAAGCCGCATTTGAAAGAGCTTCACCAACTGTACGTTTATTAATCCTTCGCCTAGAAACAAGAGTGAATAATCTGGGAGCCAGTTCCTGAATGGTTTTGCCAGCTAACCATCTGTCCTTCCAAAACAGTGTGTTTGCCCCATCTCCAATTTCCGTATAAACCGCCATAGACACAAGGGATTCAACCTCCTTGCTGACTTGGAGGGGCAAGCCAGCCCAAGGTTTGCTCTGGTCAACCTTCTTCAACCATGGCCATCTCGCCCTCAAAGCAACACACAACGACTTCAGATCTGAAATTCAAAGCCCTCCCAATTCACGAGCTCTACACACTTTAGGCCAAGCGATGAGACAGTGCCCCCCTTTAGCATCCTTGCGCCCCCTCCAAACAAAATTCCTCTGGATTTTATCAATTTCCTTGGTTGCCCAAGCAGGCAATTCAGTTGTCATGGCCACATAAACCATCATGGCGGTGAGGACACGCTGAACCAAAACCACGTGACCCGCCTTGTTCATAAGATCAGCCTTCCAACCAGGAAGTTGGTCATTAATCTTGTCAATGAAAGGTCGGATTTGGTCCTTGGTTAATTTTCTTAAGGACAGGGGCAGTCCCAAGTATTTGCACGGGAAGCTCATTAATTCGCAGTGGAGCAGATTCTGGATGAGGGCTAGGTGCTCATTCTCGCACTGGATAGGAAGCACATTACTTTTCTGCACGTTGGTCACCAGACCCGAAGCTTCCCCAAATAGCTGGAGAATCCGCAGAATGAGGTTGATATCCCCAGCCGCTGATCTGAGAAATAGCGCCACATCATCTGCATATAAGGAGATCCTGTGTTGTAGAGGTCTTCTAGCAAATGGTTGCAGCAGGCCCAACTCTGCTGCCTTAGTGACCATCCAATTTAGGATGTCCATGACCAGAATGAACAACATAGGAGACAACGGGTCCCCTTGACGTAGCCCTCGGCGGTGCTGAATATAATCCCCAGGAATCCCATTGAGCAAAATCTGAGTTGAAGAAGATACAAGCAGTCCGCAGATAAGGTCCCTCCACCGCGAACCAAAGCCCAGCTTCTCAAGCACCTCCATGAGAAATGGCCAAGAAACAGAATCAAAGGCTTTTGTGATGTCTAACTTGTGGAGAATCCGAGGCTGTTTTTGAATATGCAAGAAGCGCACTATCTGTTGCACTAACATAAAGTTGTCCTGGATAAAACAGCCCTTGATAAAGGCACTTTGATTGGGGGAGACCATCTCATCCAACCGGCCAGCCAACCGATTTGCAAGAATTTTTGTGATTAGCTTAGCGAAACTGTGCACCAAACTAATGGGCCGATAATCCTTCACCTGTTCAGGGTCTTGCTTTTTAGGGATAAGGGTGATGTAAGCTGAATTGAGCATCCAGAGGTTCCTGAAATTTTTCCCCCAAACAGCATGGATGGCCGCCATAACATCTTCTCTGATAATGGGCCAGCAGGTCTTGTAGAAGCGTCCGGTGAACCCATCGGGGCCCGAAGCTTTATCGGAAGGCAGCTCCTTGATAGTATTCCAAACCTCTTCATCTGTGAAAGGGGCGTCAAGAGCTGAAAGATCATAGCCAGGAATGTCAACCACTGTCAGATCAACAGTTCTGCGCCTTTCGCAGTCAGACCCAATCAGGTTAGAGTAAAAGTCAAAAACTGCAGCAGCTTTATCTTCATGGGAGGTGACAATTTGGTCTCCAACATTTAATTTGGGAATGTAATTTCTCCTTTTGCGATGACGGGCATGCATGTGGAACAGCCGAGTGTTAGCATCCCCCTCTCGAAGCCAGCCAATCCTGGATCGCAGCCGGGCAATCGTCCTCAACAGTGAGGAAAGACCCAAGGCATGCCTTTTGAGATTATTGCGCAACCATAATTCATTAGGCAGGAGTGTCCTGCTGTCCTGAGCAACATCAAAGCGGTGAATGATCTCCTTTGCGAGAAGTAATTGTGATCTTAGATGGCCAACTTTCTTTTGGCTCCAACTTTGCAGACATCTCGAAGTTGCTTTCAGCTTGAGCGAGAGGGTTTCAATAGGGCATCTTTGAGACTGCACAGAAGACCAGGCGGATTCCACTGCTTCCTTAAAGCCCTCCAACCCAGGCCAAAAAGCTTCAAAGTGGAACCTTTGTTTGCCAGGCAGATTATCCCTCAAACCAAGAAGAAGGGGGCAGTGATCCGACTCATCAGAGGCCAGACTTTGGAGGAAGCAGTTAGGAAATTGATCCTCCCAATCCAGAGAGCAGAAAACCCGATCAAGCTTAACCAACGTCGGAGTGCTACTGGTAGAAGAACTGGTCCAAGTGAACTTGCGCCCATGTAAAGGGATCTCACTGACAGCCATATCGTCAATCCATCTACGAAACCTGCCCATCATTGCACGATTTAGGTTGGCGTTATTTTTATCTTCATCTCTATAGATGAGATTAAAATCCCCCGCGACCAACCAAGGCCCAGCACAATGGATGCGGATGTCACGCAATTCCTGCAGGAACAAGATCTTATCCAGATTAACTTGGGGGCCATACACGCAGGTGAGCCACCAGGCAGTTGACCCAGATGGACAAAACTGGACAGAAATACAGTGAGGATCCACTCTGCTAGCGCCCAGTGAACCAAGACGACTCCTCCATGCAATGAGAATTCCACCACTAGCACCAGCAGAAGGGGGGAAGACAAAATTGTTATCAAACTCACTGCTAAGCATGGACAGAACCAGTTGGCGAGAGACATGTCCCAGCTTTGTTTCCTGAAGGCAGACGATATCCACTTTGGCAGAATCAACAAGAACTCTAACTGCATCTTGTCTGCCAGGAGAATTGAGACCCCTGACATTCCAAATCATGATATTGGAAGGATTCATTGGGAAACAAATAAGGAAGCGACCAAGACAGGCATCAGGCATCAACCGGACTCGCAGTCCACCCACCCAACTAAATCATCATCCGGGGGCGCCAACCCAAAGAGAGCAGCCATAGCCTTGGTATGATCACTCGAGACAGGATGATTGAACTTCTTTGCATATTCGTCAAGGATGTGCTGGGATAGCTGCACCCTTTCCTCCGCAATATCCATATCAAGGGCCCTCATTACTTTTTTCTTGAGGTGTGGGGGACATACCTCAGGGCATGTCACCCCCAGCCCAGCAATCCGTCGGCTACGTCTTGGTGCCTCGCTAGGAGGCGGCTTCTTCTTCCTTCGCTTGTTGTTGACGGGGATTGGGAGGAGGCTGTCAACGGTCTTGGACAGCTTGCTGATGAAGGTCGCTGCGGGACTGAGAGCACAGAGAGAGGGCTCTCCATCCGAGGCGGGGACCTGGGCATCCGAGGTGGGTGAACTGCTCATCGGACCCATTCTTTCCCTGCGGCGGCGGGAGTAGAACCGGGGGAAGGGCGGCACCATGGTTACAGCATCAGGCGGCATGGGCAAGGGAACTCGAGGTATTTGCAGCTGGCGGTCAACGGCAACAGGAAGCGTGGGGATGCCGCCAGAGCATGGGCTCAAAGGGACATGTGAAGCGAGAGAGGCCAGCCCAGTAGGCATGGCTTCATGGAAGCACTCCATGACAGGAACGTTAACTGGACCATTCAACTCATCACTCGGCCTAGGAAAATCCGCCACCCGGGGGGCCTCATCATCGCAAACAGAAGGCCCAATTGAAGCAAGCCCAGAAGAAGGCCCAGTACCACGAGACAGCCCATATGAAGGGAGTATCTGTTCATCTCCTCCAACAGATCGATCAGCAGCACGCTGAACCGGGGCAGACGGGCACCTCGAGAGCACCTTGTTGTGCCCGTCTGCGCCCCCGGAAACCGCGTCGTAGCCAGGCAAAGACGGCGCCATCAACTCCTCTCCGACTGACGTCGCAACCGGAACTGACACCTCGTCAACTGGGGAGGCCGCCTCGTTGCTGCCCTCATCTTGAATGGAGACCGCGAAGGAAACATTGGAACCACCAGCAACCGCTGGCTCATCAATGCCGCGTGCAGGAGGATCTCACGGGAGGGCAGCAACGGCAGGCTCCGGCCCCGAGGCGAACATTTGTAGCAGTGCCCGAGCCGCCGAGTCAGCTGAGGCGTCACCACGGCTGGAGACCCGACCTCCATCCACCGGTGGGCCCAGCCGTGAATGCACCGGGCCACGATGGGACGCGGTCGCAGCAGGTGCATCGCTCGTAGCCGGAGCAGACGAAGAAGGACGGTGATGATGCCGACGCCGTCTCCTGCCATGGTCCTCGCCATTCGCCGGGGGAGGTGGTGGAGCAGGCGCCTCATCCAGAATAGCCAGGGGATCAATCTTCTTCACAGAGACGGGGTAGATCAGGCTTCGCTGCTCATGAGCGCGAGCGCTTCCCACCTCGGCCGCCGGTTTCGGAATCTCAAGGTCGATCACTGACGAGACATCGCACTGCATGGAGCACAACGCAGCCAGGCAGAGGGACTTCCTCTGAACATCAGATGTAGGATGAATCCAATAGGGGAGACACCATTCGTCGAGGAGTTGCACTGCCGTGTCCAGCTCCCAAGCGTGGGCTGGTATACCTCCAAGCTCGAACTCAGCCATGGCCAGCGCATTGCCAGCCGTCGAGCCAAAGAGACGAGACCAACACATAATGTGTAGCCGACCCAGAGGAATAGGAATAGGGTGGCCGTCATCGAGGATTCGCAAGGCCGTGGCATCATCCGGTGAAATCAAGAGGAAGCAAGCAAGGCCAAGGTAGAAAATGGCCAACGTGGCTTCCTCTATCTCGAACCAACGAGCAATCTCCGGCACAATGGAGTCCTCGAGTGCAGCCGGGTTGTCAGCGATCACGGACACGACGAGGGCACGTCCAGCCAGCAACTCTTTCCATTGCGAGACGGTGGAAGAACGAGTGATCAGCCGGCGCGGATTAGCAGGCACATCAGCGGTGATGACTCGCCGCTCCACCCCACCCGCACCAGGGGAACCAGGGAGGGAGCCGCCAGAATCCGTCGGCCGGGGCGCCGCCTTCCCACGAGAACGTCTTCGCTTTCGGCCCCGGCCGCATCGTCGACCCCCATCCGCGCCGGTAGAGACAGGAGGCGCGGTCGCCTCGGGGCCTCTGTTGAGCTGGGTAGGGTGCTCAGCCACCAGAGCAGGGGCAGCCACCGGTCTCTACATCCTACGGGGAGCAGCAGCAGGGCGACGCGTCGGGCAGGCGTTATAACGATGCCCGAGCCCGCAGCAGGAGAAGCACCTGGTGCGAGAGCGGCACTCCGACACCCGATGACGCGAGGAGAAATAGTTGAAACACTTGCCATGAAGATCACTCGGAATCGGTCGATGGAGAAGACACCGGGCATGCCTTCCAACTTCCAGCCGCGCCTTCCGACTGAAAGTCTTCTGCCAGCCCTCGGTGTCAGGCCCCGGAAGCGGAACAGGTGAAGAATGTGGCGCCGAGAAGACGACGATACGAGGAGCGGAAGGGCACAGAGGGCTAGGCACGGCCGAACCCGCCAAGCAGTCCTCCCGCGTCGCCGCGCTGGCCGCCTGCAGCACAGCGCGGGCCTTCTCGCCGGCCGCAACGCCCGCCAGAAGCACCTCCCTGAAGGAGGGGGAAGGGCGCGAGTGGACTTGCCGGACGGCGGTGACTCCTGGGACCAGCGCAGAGCCTTGCTGCGCCCAGACTGAGCGACAGGGGGGGCCGCCGGCGAGGAGACAGAGGGGAAGGAGGAGGCAACTGCGTCCGCCGAGCACAGGTTGAAGGCCGGCGGGGAGGAGGTGGCCGTCGGGTTCGGAGTGAGCGCTGACGGGGGGCTGGTGGGGAGGGGAAGGGACGAGGCGGAAGCCATCTTCGAGCTCAGATGTACAACTTTTATTAGGATAATATCTTCATTTGGCAAAGTTGTAATAATTTCGTTCACAAAACCTATATCTCTTTTTATAGTTTCATGAAACTATATAAGAGTTGTCAAAGATTTGTGAAGATTGTTGCTGCCACAATACCGGATGATCAAATGACCAAAATAAAAGTTGTCGGTATTGAGAATTTATGAAACTTCGTAGTTGCACCATTTATAATTTGAATTACTTTCGTCAACAAAAAATACGTTTGAATTTCTCGAATTTGAATATTTGAAGTTTTGAAACGACCTCGAATGGAGAGATATTATTCATAAAAGTTGTGCATCTTGAAAAGTTATGAAACTTTGTTTTTTAGCACTTTTTTATTTGAAATCATGTTGTAAAAGAAAAACTAAGTTTGAATGTACGTTTGAATTTATTGAATTTGAAAATTCAAATTTTGAAAATGTTCTCGAATGGACAAACTTGCAATATGAAAGTTGTGTATCTCAAAAAGTTATGAAACTTTGTATTTGACAACTTTTTAATTTGAAGCCATTTGATATTTTTAACTAATTATATGCATTTGATGTAATTATTTAAAAACATCCCTTCCCCGTGGGCCGAAATGGCATCTCACGGCAAAGGTTAATTGGGCCGGTCGGTCCAATTAACCCGTCGGCCCCTCCCCCACTTAAAACCCTAGGATATATAAACCTCACCCCTCCCCCCATCCCACCCCGGCCGCCTCCCTTAGTCTCTCCCTCACCTCCGTCATCACCTCCGTCGTCGCTTCCTCTCCTCCACGCCTCCCTCAAATCCGCCGCCACCTCTCTCTCCCATGGCCGGCGACCTCCCGCGGCAGCCCACCCTCAAATCTGGCGGCGCATGGAGTGGCGGTGGCGCATGGACCGCCGGCTAGTCCCTCCTGTGCCTCCCCTCCCCCCTCTACTCGTCCCTCACCGATAGTGAGGAGCAGCAGCGGAGCGAGGTGAGGCGGTGGCGCATAGAGGTCCACCGGGTCTGCCGTCCCTTCCTCTTCCTCCTCTCCCCTGCCCCCTCCGTTCGCTCCTCACCGGCGGTGAGGCGTATCGTCGAGGTGCGGCGGCGGGATCCACGAGGATGGCGTGCAACGGCGTGATCCAATCCACGAGGATGGCGTGCGGCAGGATCCACGAGGATGGCACGCGGTGGCGGGATCTACGACGCGGAGGCCTTTTTCTCCTTTCCCAGTGCGACCTCGAGGCCAGACAGCGGCGGATCTGAGATCTCCAGGTTCTCTCTCTCTCTCATCTTGGTCCTTCCTGTTTTTTCACAAAGGTCGTAGCGGCGGCGGTGGCTGGGTGTTGGTGGCGTCCTGGTGGTGGCGTGCGGCGGCTAGGTGGTGGTGGTGGCGTGCGACGGCCGGGTGGTGGTGTGCGGCGTCCTGGTGGGGGTGGTGGTATCCTGGTGGTGGCGTGCGGCGGCCGGGTGGTGCTGGTGTGCGGCGCCCGGGTAGAGGTCTGGTCGTGGCGGCGGTGGCGAGCACGAAGGTCCACAGCGGCCGGCCGGTGGGCCCGTGGTGTTGCATTTGATTTTTTTTATTCTTTTCAAAACCAGTTTGCCGAGCCCAAAAGCACTCACGACACACCATTGCCGTGAGCCCGAGCTTCGACTCACATCGTCAAAGAGCTCTTTGCCGCCAAAACTTTGCCGTGAGTAGTATGAGTGAACCGGGCTTTGCCGTGAGGAACACTACTACACAAAACATTTGTAGGAGCCACCGCTTTTTTTTCTAAGAGAGGACGAATTTGCCGTCCGATCTAAGAAATCCACGTGACACTGTAGCAACGAAATCCGCACCTAGAAATCATTTCTGGGAGCGGGTGATGGGGTCACCCGCTCCTAGAAATAGATTTTTAGGTGTGGGTGACGTCATCACCCGCTCTTAGAAATGGTCTCGTGAAAAAAAATTCATAACTTTTGCATATGATCTCGGATGAAGACAAATTTTATATGAAAATTGTATAGCTCGACGAGACCTAAAATTTTGTAGTTGACAACTTTTTCATTTAAGATTGTTTAAAATTTCAAAATATCCATTTAAGTTCTTCACAAAACATATATCTCTTATATAGTTTAATGGAACTATATGAGATGTGTATAAGATTTGTGAAGAATGTTACTACCACTATACCGAATGAACAAATGATCAAAATAAAAGTTGTACATATTGAGAAGTTATGAAACTTTGTAGTTGAAAGTTTTTTAATTTGAATTACTTTTGTCAACGAAAAGTACCACTGAATTTTTGAAATTTGAAAATTTGAAATTTTCAAACGACCTCAAATGGAGAAACATTCAAAATAGAAGTTGTAGATCTTGAGAAGTTATGAAACTTTGTTGTTTACAACTTTTTTATTTGAAATCATATTATTAACGAGATTCAAATTTGAATCTCTAAAATTTGAAATTCAAAATTTGTAAATGACCTCGAATGGAAAAACTCTCAACATGAAAGTTATAGATCTTTGAAAGTTATGAAACTTTGTAGTTGACAACTTTTTCATTTGAATACGTTTGAAGTCTCAAAAAATCAATTTACACTCGGCGTGGTATAATATGAGTAGAATGGAAACGGGATATGGACGCATATGAGTTTGTGGTGCAGTGGTAAGGGAGGTTTCGCGCGAACCCAGAGGTTGCGGGTTCGAACCCCACGGAGCGCGTAGCGTCGCGACTTTACGCGAAAAATGCGGCGACTTATTTTTTTGCTAAAAATAAATTTTTTTGCTATTTATTTCGATCGTTTTAACGCAGTTTTCAAACTGTGTTTTTACTCGATTTCTAGGTGCGGACCACCCCGTCAGCCGCACCTAGAAATCGATTTCTAGGTGCGGACTACGACGTGGTCTGCACCTGGAAACGCGTTTCTAGGTGCGGCTCGTTCACCCGCTCCTAGAAATCGCTATTTGTAAAAGCGATAGCTAGGAGCGGTTTTCGAGCCCACACCTGAAAATGTGTTTTCGCCCGCTCCTACAAACGTTTTCTGTAGTAGTGGAACTGTCTCACGGCAAAGAGGCTGTTTCCGGTAGTGCCAGTTCACCGGCGCATGCCGCCGGGCGATCCCTGACAGCGACACGCGTGTCTACAACGTTCACTATGTCTTGCCGATCAAGTGGGACCACGGCGGAACATATATATCGGTCATGCTGGACCACGACACCAAGCGCCAGTGCTTCTTCCAAATGTTTACCTTTACCACCACTACAATTATATTGTATTTGTTGTTGGTCGTGTTGTTTCCTTTTTCTCCGCACTTCAGAGGTTATTCTAAAGTTGTGTAATTGTAACTCTCTTCTGCTTAATGAAAAGCGTACTATATGCACGTCTTAAAAAATATTTGCTTGCTTAGCTGAATTATTATTCATGTAAGTGTAAGTCACCAACCATATGGCCAGTTATGGTCTTATGGACGACGCTTCTTTTGATTGAAAAATGGACCATGGGTCCATGGCGTAGCGGCTCTCCTGTGGAGGGGGTCGACTACTACGGCAGTCGGCGGCTCGACACTGCTGGGTAGGGATGAAAGTGGTACGGATATTATCCGTCCGACCGACCGACCGAAAGGTTCAGACACTCAAATGGTAAGACCGTATTCGAATCCGGACATTTAATATCCGTAACTATCCGTACCGCATTAGTATCCGGAAATTCAAAGTTGAATTTCTATGATCCAAATATGATGAATATCATTATTCGACAAAAAATATAGTGTCCGTATCCGTATTCGATCCGAGAATTCAGTCCGAGAAAGAAAAACTATTTGTATCTGTATCCGCAGTATCCGTCCGTATCCGATCCGTTTTCATCCCTACTGCTGGGTCTCGCATGAGCACCCGGTGGCGCACAGTACGGCGCGGACCAACGAGCACCGGGGCTGTCCTCCCAGGTCCGGATCTGAGTATCGTGGACCCAGGACAGCCATGCAGTTGGCGCACAGAGGTGCAGCACATCTAGGTCTGTCTCGACTGTTCCCAGTTCCTTGCAGGCTGTTCGCTATGCTAGTTCCCTTGGCGGCCATGGCAGCTCACCAGAGTTAGGAGGACGATCGACCATATCGGGCACTATCCTTTGCATCTGCGACCCTACGTGAGGCGCAGCTCAGGAGTTGGTGGACGTACGACTACGGAGGCACGTTAGGCTCTTGGTATATCTCTTGGGCGAAAGCTCTACCGATTCTGAATCGATTGATGATGGTGTTAGTTGTTCATCGTCCCCCTTCTTGAAGGCGTTGTTAGAAGGATCTTGCCATCTTTTTCTCCAGGTGAAAACATTTGAACTACCATGGTGGTTCTGGTGACGGCGGCAGTGGTTTGATGTCGCTTCATCCATGGGGGCATCGCCATGGAGTTGTGGAGCCTTACAATGTCGTAGTCAAAAGCATGTTTACTGTAGGTATCCCTAAGTGGAGGAGCGAGGTGAAGGATTGTTGTTGAGCGTGGACTGTACAAGTTGAAAGCAAGATAAGGAAGAAGATTGAAGTTTACTCTTTGTTTTCCGTCAATGCACAGCTCATTGTGATCATGATAGCATCCAACACTTGTTCTAAAAAGTTCAATATTGTTTCCCATATATTAGCAGCTTTTAGGCCGGTCTCAATGGGAAGTTTCATTAGAGTTTTATAAGATTCAATTCAATTCAATGTCACATCAGCAAATTTGTCACCCAATGGGAAGTTTCATGGGAGTTCCATTATATGATAGGGGAGTTTCATCCTCGTGACACTCATCTGGTACTCTCAGTCTAATTAACTATGCAATGCAATAAAATTCTACATTAGGCCAGCCTCAAAGGAGTTTCATGAAGAGTTTGATTGGTATTAAATTTTGTACCACATCCAATTTTGCTTACTTGGCAAGGTGAGCATTTCATAATATGTAAGAGCAGTTTCATCTTCATGACACTCTGTTGACGCAGTTACTTAGTTTTCAATCTTGATAATTGTACACTAACATGACTAACAATAAGGAACATGAAGGGTGTGTAAGTGGTGTACTTGCCACTCTCGAGCATTTATCAACCGTTTGTGATGAAAGTTAAGTTCCCCAAGTTTTGCAAAATGTTTTTGCACCAAATCTTTAGCACCAAAATTGAATGTTCCTAACTTTTGGATGAGGTGTTTAGATGCACAAAGAGTTTTTGCAAAAAGATGGGAGTGTTGGCACACATCCCAATGCACCTTTTGCTAGTTTTTTGCAAAAAGATGGGTGCCTGGCCGCACCGCTGCCTCCTCCTCCGCCCCGTTCCGCCCCCTACCCGCGCCCGCATGCCTCCTCTCCGCGCGCCCGTGCGCGCGCATTGCCCTGCCTCGGCAGCATCTTGCCGCTGCGCGCACGCAGTGACAGAGAGAGAGGTGGTGGCGGGGGCCGAGTGGGGTTGGGCAGCTTTGCCGTGTGCTGCCCTATGACGCACGACAAAGTTTTTTTTTTGCCGTGCGCTTTAAAGAAGGCGCACAACAAACTTTTCCTCTACAATTGTACTTAATTCATAAAAATTATCAAACAAATTTGAAAAAATTTAGAAAATTAGCACAAACTAAGTTATGTTGTCTATTGTTTATTGAAACAAGTTTTGAAGTCAAAACTCAATTTGAATGTTTTGTCGCTTACAAATCTAACCATATCTTTCGTAACTCTATGAAACTTCATCGGAGATGTTTCGATTTTTAAGCATTGTACATGACAAAATGTTCAAAACTCATTCATATTTTTTACTACAACCTTCAAATCTCATGTTTTTTAAACTTTATTTGCATTTTTTAGAATTTTCAAATCATTTGGACACATGATCATGGTCGTGTTTCCTGGTCAAGATGTTCAAAATTTATTTTGATTTCATGGAAAAAGTCTTAAATTGGACTAAATAACATAAATATCATTTTTCACTCACTTTATTCTATTATTTGAATCACTTGTAGTTCAAATTATACTTCTTTCAAGAAATTGCTTGAAATGCAATTAATTAGTTAAATACAACAAATGACTACAAGACTCTACCAAATTTTAACATGATGTATCACATGTTGTATGTATAAAGTAGAAAAAGATTTGAAGGTGAGGCAAATTATTTTTGAAGAGCAGTTGGATTTGGGACTTACGAAAAAATACTTCAAGATGAAAAATATTTTGCCGTGCGCATGAAAGAAAGCGCACGTGCGTCAAAGAAAAGTGCATGGAAACACACAAGTTTGCCGTGCGTTAGGAACAAAGTGCACGGTAAAGTTTTTTAAAATAATGATATTACATTTATTCTGGGATGTGGAAGTGGGCGAAAATACTTTGACGTGCGTGGAGAAAAAACGCATGACAAACCCACACGTTTGCCGTCCGTTTTCTGTTGGCACACAGCAAACAATCCCTTTGCCGTGCGTGCTAGAAAAAACGCACGGCAACCAAGCTCTTTGCCGTGCATCTGAAATAAAGCGCACGACAAAGATTTTGACGCACAACAAAGATGAGTTTTCCCGTAGTGAAAAAGGGGATATATATATAATAATTGAACTAATAATTGTCTAGATCCGCAAGTGGCGCCACAAGAAGCATCTCCCACATGCCAGCTTAATTGATTGGATGGATTCCTTGTTGTGAAATTTTCTCTATCCGGATTCGAGTTATCAACTTAGCATGTGTGCATATATTTTCATGGATTTATAGGAATTAATAGTGCTATTCTTCATTTGTTTTGGTGAAAGATGACATATCCGTTGATTGCGAGATGCTTATGCCAACCCACTCTTCCTAATGTGCTCATAGAGATAGGACGGCGGGGGGGGGGGGGGGGCACACACAAGCATGTGTGATTGTAAATAAACGAATAAATCGACAAACACAGCAGGATGATGCTAATAGAGGGACATGTACGAGTAATCATATGGATAACTAGGTGATACCCCGCGTGTTGCTGCGGGAATTTCAACAAATTTTAAAGATAAATTTTGAACGTAGAAACTAAAGTGATTGCTTTGCAATATTCTACTGCAAACAACACATTAGATACATGGATGTTATTAGCCGTAGAAAATCGATAGAAGAAATAAATTGATGATTTTAGTGGATAGTGATGTGGACACTTTGCATGTTGAGAAAAGACATAGTGGATGGTGACGTGACACGCTGAGAGTTGAGAGAACTCCTTAGTGGGGAGCTCTTATATAGTTTTGTATGATGATTATTATGCGACTGTGTGTATACGAGCATACGTGATCTAAATGAATAATAAATAAATATACCAATATATAGGGATGATTCTACGTGTACATACGTAACGAGTATAGGCGACTGAAAACAAATAAATATATGAACATTGTAGAGTGACCTTTGAACGGTGTGTAGGGCCATCATGCAAAACTATATAAGAGCTCCCCACTAAGGAGTTCTCTCAACCCTCAGTGCGCCACATCACTATCCACTATGTCTTCTCTCAACATGCAAGGTGTCCACATCCTTATCCACTAAAATAATCAATTTATTTCTTCTATCGATTTTCTACGACTAATAGCATCCATGTATGTAATGTGTTGTTTGCAGTAGAATGTTGCGAAGCAATCACTTTAGTTTCTACTTTCAAATTTGATCTTTAAAATTTGTTGAAATTCCTACAGCAACGCGCGGGGTATCACCTAGTGTTATGTATGATGAATCCCATCCAGCAATGCAATGCTTGCTTATTGAGAATAATCTTAACCAAATTATATTGGTCAATGGAGCCAGCAAAACTCATGGAGGATGGACTAAATAATGGCCGCGCGCCAGCTAAAATCATAGCTGGCCTCCTGGTGAATCGTACCAGAACATTAGCTGGAGGATACTCTGCTTGATCCTCCATATCTGTCTACAAATGGAACTGGAGCTCTGATCCACCACCTACCACACAACCTGCCGCAAAATTCCAAGCAACCAAGCGAACCCCTGAGACACCTCGAAGGTGAGCCATGGAGTCTGTGGCGAGCATGGCCCTGCGCAGCCTGCTTCCCAAGCTCGCCCAGCTGCTGCAGTCTGAGTACAAGCTCCAGAAGGGAGCAAAGAAGGGCATCGAGGACATGTGCAAGGAGCTCGAGGCCATGGACGTCTTCCTCCGCAAAGTTAGCGAGGTGCCCAGAGATCAGCTCGACGAGCAGCACAAGATCTGGGCCCGGGAAGTCAGAGATCTGTCCTACGACATGGAGGACATGGTCGACACATTCATGGTGGAAGTCGAGGGTCCTGCTGCTGCTCCCAGCAAAAGAAGCTTCAAAAATTTCTTCAGGGAGATGAGGGAAAATGTCAACAAGGCCAAGACTCGCCGTGAGATCACCAAAGAGATCATACATCAAGAAGCGTATTACTGAGGTGACCGAGCGACATAAAAGGTCAGGGATCGACACCTCGGATTAATATTTGTGCATTTTCGTAATATTTTTTTAATTAATTTCCTCACTTACACATAGCTTTCTTGCATTGGTTTTGGAATTTGTTTGCTCGCACATCAGGTACAATTTTGATCCTAATATTCCTGCCAAGAAAACTACTGTTGACCCTCGCATAACATCATTATACACCAATGCGACTGAGCTTGTTGGCATTGATGAGGCAAAGAAAGAAGTAATCACAAGGTTGACAGAGGGAGGTGTTGACCAGCAGCAGAAAAGCATCATCTCTATTGCTGGTTTTGGAGGACTTGGCAAGACAACGCTTGCCAAATCAGTGTTTGATGAGATTAAAGGACAGTTTGGTTGCAAGGCATTTGTTTCAGTGTCTCGTAATCCTGACATAAATAAACTTCTCAAGGGCATTCTATTTGAACTTCACAACAGAGGGGATGGGAACAATTTTCCTGGTTCAAATTTGGATGAAACAACGCAGCTCACTGGTCTTATCCGTAAATTCCTCCAGAACAAAAGGTACGTGTGCCTGCCACATGTGTGTGTTTTCCAAGTGTTTGTTATACATATACCAAACAAATTATACATGCCCACATGGTCACATAGTTTATTTTTCTTCCTCCAGCCCATTAACATATATGTCCTTAAAAGTAGAAAATAGTGTATATTAGTTCATTTTCCACGATTGCATGGTGGGTATTAATTGGTATTAGTTTTACTTTAGGCTAATGATGGTGGGTAATTAAGAAGCAAAATCCATCCAACTACAATTGTTGTCGATGATTACTATAATCTACCTACCAACTCGAGAGGATAAGATGTTCTGCAATTGTGTGATAATTTCTAGGATCTCTCTTTTCTAGTAGTGCGTCTTGTATGGATTAACATGAAGTCTCAGAAGGCTCTTCAAATTAGTAACAATGTCTTTATTTTATCTTGTAAAAATAATGATCTCATAACAAAACTCTAACTGCAGTTCCCTATGTATATTCTTGTCTGCTTGGCTGGCACTTTCACTATATTTCAAATTATTTGAATATTGAAAGAGCTATTTGCATACCTCTTCACTTAAACTTCTAAGAACTCCACTTACATTCCTTATCCATTGCTATATACACATAGGTACCTCATTGTTGTTGATGACATATGGGAAATAGAACCATGGAAGATAATACTGTGTGCTCTAGATATCAAGAATAGCATGGGGAGTAGAATAATCACAACCACCCACATTGTTGGTCTTGCTGAGCAAGTTGGTGGTTGCTATAGGCTCCAACCTCTCACCAATGAGAACTCTGAAAAATTATTCTATGGAAGAATATTTGGCGAAGATAAGTGCCCTGAACAATTTTCTGAAGTGTCTAAAAAAATTCTGAAGAAATGTGGAGGCATCCCATTAGCTATCGTTACAACATCTAGTTTGCTTGCTAATAAATCAGAGAAGAACATAAAAGACTGGAATGATGTGTGTGACTCGATTGGTTTGGGACTTGGAAGCAATCCTGATCTGGATATTATGAGGAAGATACTACTTCTAAGCTATTACGATCTACCTTTTCATTTGAAGACATGTTTATTGTACTTAAGCATATATCCGGAAGACTATGAGATTGAAAAGGGCATGTTGATATGGAAGTGGGTAGCAGAAGGTTTTGTTCAATGCAAACATGAAGACCAAAGTTTCCTTGAATGCGGAGAGAGTTACTTCAATGAGCTTGTAAATAGAAACCTGATCCAGACTGTAGGCATGGATGTGGTAAAAGGCACAGCTAAGGGTTGCCGTGTGCATGATATGGTGCTCGATCTCGTTGTTTCCTTGTCAAAAGAAGAATGTTTTATCACCACTATATCAAGTGATAATGGGAAGTATTCTTTGGATAGCAAGCAGGTTCGCAGGTTATCTTTGCATGATGATACTTCTGACTGGCGTAGCATAAACATGCCGAAACTGAGGTCCCTTACCATCTTCAGACCTGCTGCTGTAGTAATTGTTCCTCACTTACACATAGCTTTCTTGCATTGGTTTTGGAATTTGTTTGCTCGCACATCAGGTACAATTTTGATCCTAATATTCCTGCCAAGAAAACTACTGTTGACCCTCGCATAACATCATTATACACCAATGCGACTGAGCTTGTTGGCATTGATGAGGCAAAGAAAGAAGTAATCACGAGGTTGACAGAGGGAGATGTTGATCAGCAGCAGGAAAGCATAATCTCTATTGCTGGTTTTGGAGGATTAGGCAAGACAACGCTTGCCAGATCTGTGTTTGATGAGCTTAAAGGACAGTTTGATTGCAATGCATTTGTTTCAGTGTCTAGTAATCCTGACATAAATAAACTTCTCAAGGGCATTCTATTTGAACTTCACAACGGAGGGGATGGGAACAATTTTCCTGGTTCAAATTTGGATGAAACAACGCAGCTCATTGGTCTTATCCGTAAATTCCTCCAGAACAAGAGGTACGTGTGCCTGCCACATCAGGTCATGTGTGTGTTTTCCATGTGTTTATTTTACATATATGTCCACATGGCCTGTTCATTGTACATGCCCACATGGCCATTATACATGCCCACATGGTCATTATACATGCCCACATGGTCACATAGTTTGTATTTTTTTGCCTCCAGCCCATTAACATATATGTCCTTAAAAGTAGAAAATAGTGTATATTAGTTAATTTTCCACGATTGCATGGTGGGTATTAATTGGTATTAGATGTACTTTAAGCTAATGGTGGTGGGTAACTAAGAAGCAAAATCCATCCAACTACTATTGTTGTCGATGAGTACTATAATCTAGCTACCAACTCGAGAGGATAAGATGTTTTGCATTTGTGTGATAATTTCTAGGATCTCTCTTTTCTAGTAGTGTGTCTTGTAAGGATTAACATGAAGTCTCATAAGGCTCTTCAAATTAGTAACAATGTCTTTATTTTATCTTGTAAAAATGACAATCTCATAACAAAACCCTAACTGCGCAGTTCCCTATGAATATTCTTGTCTGCTTGGAAGGCACTTTCACTATATTTGAAATTATGTGAATATTGAAAGAGATATTTACATACCTCTTCAATTAAACTTCTAAGAACTCCACTTACATTCCTTATCCATTACCATGTACACACAGGTTCCTCATTGTTGTTGATGATATATGGGAAATAGAACCATGGAAGATAATACTGTGTGCTCTAGATATCAGAAACAGCATGGGGAGTAGAATAATCACAACTACCCGCATTATTGGTCTTGCTGAGCAAGTTGGTGGTTGCTATAGGCTCCAACCTCTCACCAATGAGAACTCTGAAAAATTATTCTATGGAAGAATATTTGGCGAAGATAAATGCCCTGAGAAACTTTCTGAAGTTTCTAAAAAAATTCTGAAGAAATGTGGAGGTGTACCATTAGCTATAGTTACAACATCAAGTTTGCTTGCTAATAAATCAGAGAAGAACATAAAAGACTGGAATGATGTGTGTGTCTCGATTGGTTTGGGACTTGGAAGCAATCCTGATCTGGATAGTATGAGGAAGATACTACTTCTAAGCTATTATGATCTACCTTTTCATTTGAAGACATGTTTATTGTACTTATGCATATATCCGGAAGACTGAGATTGAAAAGGGTATGTTGTTATGGAAGTGGGTAGCCGAAGTTTTTGTTCAACGCAAACATGAAGACCAAAGTTTCCTTGAATGTGGAGAGAGTTACTTCAATGAGCTTATAAACAGAAGCCTGATCCAGCCTGTACGGATGGAGTTGGTAGGAGGCACAGCTGAGGCGTGCCGTGTGCATGATATGGTGCTTGATCTCATTATTTCCTTGTCAAAAGAAGAATGTTTCATCACCACTATATCAGGTGATGATGGGAAGCATTCTTTGGAAAGCAAGCAGGTTCGCAGGCTATCTCTACATGGTTGTACGACTGACTGGCCTAGCATGAACATGCCGAAACTGAGGTCCCTTACCATCTTCGAACCTGCTGCAGTAGTAATTGTTCCAACACCCTCCCTTTCATGTCATCTTTTGCGTGTACTGGATCTAGGTGGCGGTAAAGTTAAGGACCTTGAAAGCCTGGGTTTTCTTGGGAGCTTATCTCACCTACGGTATCTAAGGCTACCATCAAGTGCTACATCTGGTGTTGATCGGCTCCCAGTGGAGATAGGGAAGCTAAGGTTTCTGCAGACGCTGGATCTATCCATAGCAAAGGTAGGTGAGCTGCCATCGAATTTTACAGAGCTAACACAACTGAAGTGCCTACATGTAGGGATGAAAACGGATCGGATACAGACGGATACTGCGGATACAGATACAGATAATTTTTCTTTCTCGGACAGAATTCTCGGATCGAATACGGATACGGACAGTATATTTTTTGTCGAATAGTGATATTCATCATATTTGAATCATAGAAATTCAACTTTGAATTTCCGGATACTAATGCGGTACGGATAGTCACGGATATTAAATGTCCGGATTCGAATACGATCTTACCATTTGAGTGTCTGACTCTTTCGGTCGGTCGGTCGGACGGATAATATCCGTACCACTTTCATCCCTACCTACCTGGCTCTTTTTGTTCTGGGAGAACAAGGCTGCCAGATGGGCTTGTGAAGAAACTAATTTCACTTGAAGTCCTAGAGTGTGCAACTATAACGCCAGAAAGCTTTGCAAAAGAGCTAGGCCTTCTAACTGGACTGAGGACACTCAGTATTACAGTCCAGTTACCTGAAGATAGGCTATCTTGGCAGGTGTGTGGTGAAACAATGGCAGAATCCCTAGGCAAACTACACAAAATTGAATCTCTATCAATTACCACTAATCCTCTTAGCCCTCGGTTTGTTATGGACGGCTCAGTGGATCCTCCACTAGGCAACCTGCGTCAGCTTGTCATCCTTGGATACATCAAGACGCTGCCGACGTGGATTATTACTGGTGCATCCCTTCCTGCCCTCTCCTACTTGGACGCAACTGTGTGGCGCGAGCAAAGGGGGGACATGCAGGCCCTCGGCAAACTGCCTTGTGTTGACGCTTTTTCTGGTCAACACACACGAGCGTTAGATCGTGCGGAACGTCGAAACGCTGAACTCACCGAGCTTCTGCCCGGACCGGTCTGACCGGTCAGGGGCACCGGTCTGACCGGTGGCTGCAGAGGCGCGGTGAAAACCTAAGATTGCCGCCTCGGGAGGGACCCCGTCGGAGGTGGCGCGCCTAGGGTTGCTCTGAGTCGGCAAGGCCACTCAGAACGTCCTTGATCGTTGTCGAGACAAACAAGGAAAGCATAAGGTTGGAAAAGCTAGAGTTTGAGAGATAAAAGTTGTAGAAAGTAATGTACGATTGGGTGATTCCACCTCAAACGGCCGTGGCCCTTTATATTTATAGGGTGGGGAGGTCTTGCCCCGCAAGGAATCCTTTTACAACTCGAAATTCGCAAGGACTCCTCAATTCTACTCGGACTCGGGGTCCACCGGTCAAACCGGTCAGGCCCACCGGTCAGACCGGTGTGGCCATTGCCGGATCGGCTACAGGACGCTCCACCGGTTAGACTGTTGAGGGACACCGGTCTGACTGGTGGCGTCAGCATGATCGGCTTGTGCCAATTTTGGGTGCGAACATATGCCCCCCTTTTTTTAGTAAAGCTTGTTGTCTAAAAAGTAATCCTAAAATCGATGTGACACTTCACCGGCTATTTTTTGGTCTAAGGGCGATTTTTGCTTTAAATCGGCCATATCCTATCAAGCATCCTGCCAGACACTTGGATGAAATATCTTCAAGTACCTCCCGTTGAGAGCCCTTGGAAGCCGCTGTCCTTGCAAAGTCTCCACCATGTAAGAATTCCCAGAACAAACCTTGACAACCTTGTATGGACCTTCCCAACTTGGAGACCACTTGCCGAACTTGTTACTTTTAGATCCAATAGGTAAAATCGCCTTCCAAACCAAGTCACCTACCTCATGCCATCTTCTAGGATTGTCTTCTATCTTCTTCTTGATGAGCTTCACCAAAGTTTTGTTGCTAGACTCAGCTTGACCATTGGCTTGAGCAAAATATGGAGATGAATTGAGCAATTTAATACCATAGGAATCAACAAATTCACGCACCTCTTTAGATATGAACGAAGTCCCTTGATCCGTAGTCAGAGTATGCGGAATGCCAAACCTATGTATGATATGTCCAGTAATAAACTCAATCACCTCTCTATGTGTCATATTTTTAAAGGAATAGCTTCAGTCCACTTGGTGAAGTAATCAGTAGCCACGATCACAAAACAATGCCCCTTTGATGACGAAGGATGAATCTTGCCAATAAAATCTAGACCCCATCCTCTGAAAGGCCAAGGCTTGATGATCGGATGCATCAACGCAGCAGGTACCAACTGAACATCTCCATGTTTTTGACACTCTTCACACCCTCTGTAGTATCTAAAATAATCAACTATCATGGTAGGCCAATAAAAGCAAGCTCGCCTGAGGAGCCACTTCATCTTAGGAGCCGATTGATGAGTACCACAAATTCCTTCATGAACCTCTGCCATTGCCAACCTAGCTTGATCAGGACCCAAGCACTTTAAAAGCAAATCATCCGCAGTCCGACGATACAATTCACCATTATCAACAACAAACTTAAGAGCCCATCGTCGGACTTTTCTATCAACTGAACTGCTAGGATTTTGCAAATAATCAACCAGAGTTTTTCTCCAATCCTCCACCTCATCTATGTCACGAAAAACCGAGGAGGAACTTTTACCAGGGGACCGGTCAGACCGGTCATGGGCATCGGTCAGACCGGTGCCATTAGCCGACCCAGAACCAGGGGACCGGTCAGACCGGTCGGTGACATCTGTTAGACCGGTGTCACCGGTTAGACCGGTCGGCTGCGTCAGCCTGACCGGCGCCTCCAGAGCAAAACACTCGGCTGTAAGCAACGGTTTGTGTTCTTGAAAATTTCTTTTTCGAACATTATAACCAGATGCTTGCTGGGCCAGAGCATTAGCTCTAGGATTTTCCTCTCGTGGCACATGATAGATAACAAATTCATCCATACAAGATATGATGTCTAAACATTTATCAAGATAACCATTTAAAAAACCATTTAAACATTAACATACCTTGGATACTTGCTGCACCACCAATAAAGAATCTCCATATGCTTCCACATGTTTTACTCCCATGTCATGTAAAATTTCCAATCTAAATAGAAGAGCCTCATATTCGGTTTGGTTGTTAGTACAATCATGATCCAATCGGTTAAGAGCTTCAAAAACAGCCCCACTTGGCGAAATAATGACAATTCCAACACCACAACCATATTTGCAAACAGATCCATCAAAATGCAATTTCCATGGAGTAAAAGTAACATAACCGACATTCAAATCAAGTTGCTTATCTACTCTATGTCCAACAATAAAGTCGGCAATAATTTGACCTTTCATTGAACTTAATGGTTCACAATGCAAATCATACTCAACTAAAGCATAAGCCCATTTGCCGACTCTACCACTTAAAATTGGTTTATGCAACATGTATTTGATTATGTCGGTTTGACATGCTACTATGCAAGTACTAGGTAATAAATAATGCCTCAACTTGGTACAAGTATGATATAGTGATAAACACAACTTTTCAATAAAAGTGTACCTTGTTTCGGCGTCCAATAATCTTCTACTCTCATATGCAATAATGTACTCCTTGCCTTCGGTCTCTTGAGTCAAAATACCTCCAATGACATCCTTCTCAGCCGCTACATACAACTTGAAAGGAATACCACTCTTGGGTGCTTGAAGAACGGGTGGAGAAGTCAAATAGCTCTTAATCTCATCAAATGCCTCTTGTTGCTTTGCCCCCCAAGTGAAGTCAACATCATTTTTTAACCGAAGTAAAGGAGTAAAAACATTCACCTTCCTTGTGTCTCAGCGACGAAGAATGCCGTAGCCAACGTCTTGCTCCCAACGGTGAGCTCCATGGAGATGACGCCTTTAGCTCCCATCGGTTCGCCTCCTCCCACACCGCTGACAGTCATGTTGGTCTTGATTAGCTCATCATCTGAACCTCCCAGCTTCTTGAACAAAGAATACGGCATCAAGTTGACGATCGCTCCTCCGTCCACCAGCATGCGAGAGATAGGCTTCCCATTGATGTGTCCCTTCATGTACAAAGCCTTCAGATGATTTTCAACAGCTTTAGGCTTCTGGAAAATAGCTTCCTTTGGCCCAAAGTCGAGATGCGCGACGTCCTCCTCCGAGAGCACATAACCATCCATAGACATATGGATCACGTTGATGTCCAAATTCATGCGCTCGGGCGAAGAACTGTAGTCAACAAGCTCCTCATCATCTTCTGGTGCAGGATCCGATGCGGACTTGTCATCACAAACCATAGGAACCGAAGAAGAGAAACTGGGCGGTGTCTCTGGGTCATCGGTCTGACCGTCGACGTCCACCGGTCTGACCGACCCCTCCACCAGTCTGACCGGTGCTGGCTGGGAGCTGGTCTTGACTCTCCACTCTTTTCCTTGAGGTACCATGGGCCTGTACTGGTTGAAAGCTTCATCCCTTTGCTTCTCCAGCTCCTTCTCCCTTTTCTCTTGAAATCTCAAGTGTTGAAGCTTCCTCCTTTGTGTATGAGTCAATCCGGGAGGACACCACCTTGGTAAGAAGTATTTGGAGTTGGAACCACTCCCACTAGCCTCATGGTCATTAGCAGCAGCAAATACCCCTGGAGTTGATGTCACAACCTTATTGTTTGGAACAATCGGTCTTTTGCCATCCTCTCCAATAGGAACATCCATTGATCCGATCTGAATAATATCTTGGCCCGTAGTCCTCTCTAGATCAACTTCCATATTCTGCACCTCCTCCCTTTGCTTCGGCTTGTAAACTTGCTTCACAGGAGGTGACACGGCTTTTCTGGCCGCACCGGTCTGACCGGTGATAGCGACCGGTCTGACCGGTCGGGTCTGGTGACCCTGACCAAACGGCAAGGAGCCAATCGGTCTTGGACAGGCCTGGAGATTCTGTCAAAAGCTGATTTCTGTCCACCCCATCCAGGATGAAAGGCTTGTTGGTATGGCACCCACATCACTCCATTATCATCATATACCGGGCGTGGTGCATTTGAACATGATGACGCCCATGGTGGAGTAAAGCATTGCCCTTGCTGCGATGGTTCACCCTTGAGTCTTGTAGCAGCTCTTGGAGGTGAAGATGACCCTCCTTGGTGTGTAGGTGACCTCATCCTTTTTTTTGATGGCCGATCACTTGTAACGACCTTTTGCTTGGAAAACTTGTCAAATAGCATGTCGAAAGTGACCTTTGGCTTAGGACCACTTCCCTGATTTTTTGCTACATTAAGTTTCCAGTTTCCAATATCTGGGCGGCTTGGCTTGATCATCCTCGGACGGACTGGGAGTGCACCGGTCTGACCGGTCACCTCCACCGGTCTGACCGGTCTGGCCAGAGACGGCTCAGATGGTCGCTGATCGGTGGGTGTGGACGACCCTTGCCCCCCATGTCCAGAGGCACTCACTGTAACCTTGAAGGTCTCTTTACCATCAGGAGTCTTCTCATACTCAACTTTGCGAACTAGCTCTTTTCCTCTCAAATCGGGCTTAGCCTCCCCGATTACCACGTTCTTGTCTTTAGTTGCTTCAGCTTGATGTGGCCGAACCAGTACCTTAGGCTGCTGTAAATCCATGGTGTTGATTGGAAAAGGAGCTTTATCCACTTGCATCTCATGGAACGTCAAACGACCTTCATTTATGGCCGATTGAACCTGTCGACGAAACACATTGCAATCATTAATAGCATGAGAAAACGAATTATGAAACTTGCAATATGCACGTCTTTTCAACTCTTCAAGTGGAGGAATAGTATGAGTTAATTTGATATTTCCAGATTTAAGCAATTCATCAAATATGCGATCACATTTGGAAACATCAAAAGTAAATTTAATTTCTTCTTGCCGACCTTTACTAGCCGGCTTAAGAGATGAACAAGAATAAGCTTTTTCTTTAGAGGGCCAATTAAATTCAGCAGCATAAATTTCTTTATCACTATCGTCCGAGCTATCAGAATCATAATCAATAATATGAACATTAGATCGACGTGATTTAAAATTATCTTTCTCTTTATTCATTCGGTTTTCAACAACTAAAGCTCTAATTTGAACTTGTGCAATTGAAAGAAAGTCAGTGCCCTCTATCTTATCTCTAATAGATGATCTTAAACCTTTCAGACAAATGTCTGCAAGATCCATATCAGTGATTGACAAATTAAAGCACCGGTTTTTAGTCTCTTTAAACCTTTTAATGTAGGCAGAGATAGTCTCATCTCTTCCTTGCCTAACCGATGTTAAGTCTGTCAATTTTAATTGTATGCTCCCACTATAAAAGTGATAATGAAACTTACGTTCTAACATATCCCAAGATATAATAGAACCGGGAGCAAGCGAGGAAAACCAAGCAAAAGCGGTGCCAGTCAAAGATAAAGAGAACAAGCGCACTTTTAAAGCATTATAGACACCAGCTTCACCTAGTTGTGCAGTGTATTGACTAATATGCTCCCATGTGGTTCGGTCATCATCACCACTAAATTTAATCAAGTCAGGCATACGCCAACCACGTGGGAGAGGAAATCTATCAAACTCGGGATCGTATGGTTTTTTATATAAATTAGTGTTACCAATATCAACACCAAGTTTGGTTTTTACCACATTAGCCAAATCTTCCTTAAATCTATTAAATTCCGCCCAATTAGGATTATTTGGCTGTTGTGGTTGAGGATTCTCCAAATTCATCTTATTTAGGTAAGGAGCTATCTTAGCTTGAGCTAGCCTGTAACTTTCAAACACGTCGTCCGGAATAATGTTTTTGAAGGCCGATGTATTCATTGTCGTACTATAATAAGGTCCAACATTACTGATTGTATTAGAAAAAGTAGGGACCATCTGATTTGGCACGACAGAAATTGGCAAAGGCTGATCGGGCACCAACTCCATAGCACCGGTCTGACCGGTACCCTGCATCGGTTCGACCGGTGCGGCCATGTTTGGCCTGTGCGGTTGGAACTGAGGGTACTGACCAGATGCTGGATTTGGTGTCAAACCATATGTAAAATTACCATTATTTACAGGCAAAGGTGCTAAGCTAGGATGAGACCCCTGAGGATTTGCTTTAGGAGTACTACTATTAGTTTCATTATTATTAAAACCTAAAGCCCTATCCTTTTCAAGATCTTCTAACCGTTCTAAACGAGCAATGTAAGAAGCAAGCAATTCATCACTTTCCACTGTAGATTTCATAGGAGAAGTTTCAGACGGGGGTTTCTTACTTACAGTGGAAATTACCTCAATATTGCTGTCGTTTCGCCTGATCGCCGGCAGCTCGAACTCTTTCAATCTTGCCACCTTGCCGGATCGATCCTTCTTGACGCCAGCTAAGAATTGTACTTGCATGTACTCTTGTAACGCCTTGAACTTCTGCTGCTCCTCTGGAGAGAGATCTTCCAGCGACGCGGTGACAATGTTGTTCATGTCAAGTTCACACCGAGCACCCATCTGGCTGAGGTTAGATTGAACGGTTTCAGCAACCTGATCTTTCTTCCCCAGCGGAGTCGCCAAAAGTGTGTTGACGCTTTTTCTGGTCAACACACACGAGCGCTAGATCGCGCGGAATGTCGAAACGCTGAACTCACCGAGCTCCTGCCCGGACCGGTCTGATCGGTCAGGGGCACCGGTCTGACCGGTGGCTGCAGAGGCGCGGTGAAAACCTAAGATCGCCGCCTCGGGAGGGACCCCGTCGGAGGTGGCACGCCTAGGGTTGCTCTGAGGTCAGCAAGGCCACTCAGGACGTCCTTGATCGTCGTCGAGACAAACAAGGAAAGCATAAGGTTGGAAAAGCTAGGGTTTGAGAGATAAAAGTTGTAGAAAGTAATGTACGATTGGGTGATTCCACCTTAAATGGCTGTGGCCCTTTATATTTATAGGGTGGGGAGGTCTTGCCCCGCAAAGAATCCTTTTACAACTCAAAATTCGCAAGAACTCCTAAATTCTACTCGGACTCAGGGTCCACCGGTCAAACCGGTCAGGCCCACCGGTCAGACCGGTGTGGCCATTGCCGGATCGGCTACAGGACGCTCCACCGGTTAGACCGTTGAGGGACACCGGTCTGACCGGTGGCGTCAGCCTGATCGGTCTTGTGCCAATTTTGGGTGCGAACACCCTGCCTTCGTCATCTCAAACTCCGTGTGATGCGTCATGCCGAGCAAACGATTGAAAGGTCTGAGGTTGGGCCTGATGCTTTCCCAAGTGCCATAAGCTGTGACTTTGCAGGTGAACTATTTGTACAAGGTGCAGGCCCATCTATTTTCCAAGGAGGCGCCATGCCAAGGCTAGAAAATTATGAGTTCGTGGGCTGCGTTCGGCAGATCTTGAGAGGGAGAAGCTGGCTGATTTGTTGTGAGATGAGAATACTGTGTACTGATTAAGCCGGCAGATTTATTGTGAGAGGAAAGTACTGTAGAGGAAGCTGGGAGTAAGCCAGCCGAACGCAGCGCGACCTGGGCAGCGGTGGTACCGTTGATGACCTGGCCTTGGCCCACCTCCCGTCCCTTCGGAGCGTGACTGTTAGCCTGCGTGGTGGAGTGAACGGAGTCAGTGAAGAGGTGCAGAGGAGCGTGAGAGAGAAGCTTGAGCACGAGGCGGCTGCCCACCCAAATCATCCTCGCCTTAAAATTAAAATATGGCCTGTGAAGATGTGTGTGCTCGGGTGGTAGGTACGTCCAACTCTTCTCGTCTGCTACTGCCAGTCTGCCGCAATTTATTACTGCTCCCTCCGTTTCTTTATATAAGTATTCTAAGGGTTCAAACTCAACAAATAATATTTCAAGAAAATGACATCTATACCCCTCATTTTACACTACCCTCCAACTCTCCACCCACCCACCAACCCTATTTAGTTTTGTCTTATCTCTAAAATACTTATATTTTAACAAAAATTTTGAATCTTTGGAATGCTTATATAAAGGAACAGAAGGAGAACCTACCTAGCTCTGTACTAATTAACAACTACACTAATAAACATATGCAGGTCACACTAATGGAGGTGGAGGACATGTACGTTCACGCTCTCAAACGTTTACTGAGTATTTATTAGCAAGAAACGAGATGTATTTATTTGCAGCAAAGGCTCAGATGGCGTAATGATTTAATTTGTAGTCCAGATAGTAATTTGCTCAAGTATGGTAACATATATATGCTTGGGCAGTTTACAAATCCGTCAACCTGAAACTGCCGCTTTTCGCATCTTGCAGGGCAAACGCTAGGGAAGTTTACTTATTTGGTTAGGTAGTTTAATTCATGGAAGCGTAAGGGGAGATGCTAATCAGCGAGCGCGCGCTAAGACCGGGAGTAGCGATCGATCAGATAGCATTAGCTTTCCTTTTCAGGTACATACGGGCTCACCTAATCATTCTCTTTTGGCGCTTTCCTATGGGAGCACGGCTCCGCCCGTCTTTTTTGCTTTTTAGCCCTTTTTGCGAAAGATTTTCACAAGTAGACCCTTTTTGGAAAGATTTCAAAAAATAGACCCTGAGCTCGGTGCCGTGGATCATGGCGCCGAGCTTACATGCCTCGGCGCCACACATCATGGCGCCGAGGTCTTGGGTCTGAAAACAATATCAGTTACCCTACTTTGAAATTCTTTTGTGAAGAAATTTGTATGTTTTCATGGTCTACTGGTGCGGAAACCATTTGCTCTACTGTAGTTTCTTTTCAACAGATTGCTTCTGATAGGTAAGCTAATAATCCAAACTTGTCAATTTTACCAATTGCTAATAGAAAAGAAGGTTTATCTGCTGCATTTGTATTCTCAGCTTTATTATGCTATCCGAAATGCCAGCAATGAATCATATTCTTCAATGAAATATCCAGAGATCACTGGTGGTTTGAATATGATATATAAGACCCAATTCTGAAACTGATTGCTTTAACATCCTGAAAAAAGTGTGATGGGCGAAAACTGATATGTATTGATTCATGTCAATGATAGGTGGATTGGAGATAAACCCTTTGGTGCCTTATTGAAAAATGAATGTTTCAATTTGTATGTATGGTAAACTGGATGATAAACATGGGCTTTAGCACATAGGAATGAAGAGTAGATAATTTCACCAAACTTAAAGCAAGCAACTGGCAGCCCAAGATTTCATGATGTACAAAATGTCCAGAATTTCTAAACAATCTAATGATAGGTGAACTGATTCCATAACATGATAGACGACAACACTTTTCAGAAAATAAGACTTTGGCACCCAAATTAGTTACCAATGTTCTATATAAATAGGCTAAAGCAATCCAAAATTTACAAATATATATTTGCTGGCAAAGAGACCCCAAATAGTAAGCATTGACTGCTAACATGCAGCTGCAGTCTACTACCTCATACCTCAGCGAACTGAACTAACTGTTGGAAAAAAGAATACAAAAAACTGCAGAGAACATTAACAGAAAGTAGCATTCGTGTTGCTTTAAAGTCAGTAGGCAAACAGAAAGTAGACTCCAGTTCCAAAATGCTCAGAGAAACAGCATATCAGTTCACACTTCTTTGTCAGGGGTTTTTCTTGGTTTTGATCCACTAAATTAGAATGCTAACAGAAGTTCCAAAATGAGGGAATTGCATAGCAAGGTTCAGAGAGGAAGGGCTACTCCCTCTTTCTGTAGGTTGAATCAGATAGCTTCAGCCTAGATTCTCGAGGTTGAAATCCAGGTAGCTGATTCAATGCTGATTACTTTTGATCTAGTCTGACACTTGCTCTGCAAAGAAATGACCAAACAGCAAGCAAACAGAAAGAAGCTCCAGTTTCAACAATAATTGTTCAGATAAGCGACATCAGTTCAGTTTTGTCTATTAGGAAGTACTCAATATCATTTCTTGGTTTTGATCCCAAAAATGGGAATGCACTTAAAATGAACAGGCCAACATAGCTAGTTGAGACCTACTCAAAATAGAGGCCAGTCCAAGTGAAGGTGCCAGAATTTTGAAGATATATCAGACTGAAGTTATCAAGGTATAAATAGTGAGTGGGATACAGATATGCCTGGCTTAGGGGAGAGCATGCACATAGGAGCACCAACAATTGTTAGAAGTTGTATCTCAGCACATCTTGTTTCACAGTCATCATTATCCGTTGTTGAGTCAGAACAACAAACTATTCAGATCCGAAACCACTGAAAGTAATTGAACCAGATAAAGGTCTCCAAGAAAGCAGTGAATCAACAAACAAGCTTCTTGAGAAATTGGTTACAACCAACAGTAGGATGAAGCAACAGCCATAAGTTCCTATTATGTACAGTAACATCTTGTGTGTGCTTCCAGTGAGAAATAGTAAGAACAACCCAGTGATCCAGGAACAATCTTGATACTGCCCTTTAATATGGAGGAAGGTACACTTAACTTCATAATGACTCAATACCTCATTTTAACTTATTTCCGGTATGACATGAACCTCAGCTGAACATCAACATATGAAAAAGTTTTGTACAAGTACTTTATATGTGATAGAGATTGAACAAAGTAGCTTGCAAGTAACAAATTAATACAAAATTAGTTGGAGCATTAGTTACATAAGGTAAGATAAATAAAATCAAACCTGAACAAACTTGAAAGGAAAAATTTGAAACCAGGAGAAGTATTTCAATTTTTTTAGTTCTAAATCATAACCAACCAAATGAAACACACTGGACCTGATACCAAACAGACTTGGTAAAGATGGAACATACCTGGTAAGTGAGACCATAATATTAATGAGTAGAAATCCATCTATGAAAATTATGATTTCAATATGTGCGGTGTCCATTGATAAAGCAAAATAATATGAAGTCATCCATTGGAATACACATATAACAATTATGAACTGTTTCATAGAGAAACATTAACCCTTATAAAAAATCATTAGGTTCTGTTAAAAAGGGAATCATCAAGCATGATTGGATAGAACTGTAGACTACTTGGCTAGAAAGTCAAAACACACTGCTGGCTTATATATAATTATGGAAAGCAGGTGATACAATTTGCCAACAGTTACCTCTTACACGACAAAGGAATTAGATACAATCATACAAAGCATCTAATCATTTCATGGAATTGTTGTTCATTAGATGAGTTGATTCGCCAAACATATTGCTACACACTTGTAATAGTAATGGGTCTAGTATAAAGCAAGTTGTACAGGTATAAGATAAGGGATGCAAAATCTGACATAACTTCATTAATACTAATTTGCATGCAGCTAGCATATGATAGAATCATGAGTCTAATAACAGAGTCCACAGGTTCTATTCTTGTTCAAATGCACTTTACTGGCATTTCACAAACACCTTGGAGTCATAGTGGGCACAATCCATCAGACGTGATGTGCTGCTGCCAAGCACCACTCATCTCGAGCAACATCTATTAATGCAAAAATTAGAAGCAAAGATTAGAAAATTCAAACGCCATGTGCAAATTACTTTACACCCTGTAGCAGCTGGAAGGTAGGAACAAGAAAGTTTTGAGGGGAATCCAAAATTGGAGATGCCTATGACAGGGATGGGTCAACCGATGCTTGGAATATCTCCCCATGTGCAGTGCACCGAAATTTTCTCAAGACAACTGAACCAATTTATTGCCAAACGTGAAGAACCAATAATCACCAAAAATTGCTTAACTACTTCCTGGAAGAAGAAGAAAAACGCCAGGAAGCCTCATGCGGGTCTCTGCTGGACTGGACACCAAGGGAGCCTGCGCTGCGCATGAATCAAAGTTTTACCTGGCACCGTTTGCCACTGCGTGAGGGAAACACTTGCCTCTAGTGTGTTGTAGATTCGAGCTTGGTGCCGTCCATGGTGTCCACGGTACTGGGGAGCTCGCGCCTCGCGGGACCTGGTCTTAGCCCGTTGTCGATTGCGTCGCTGTTGAAGGTGTCCATGAATCGCGAGGCCGTGAGCACCTATGTGGAGCCGCTGCTGTTCCAGCTTCGTCAAGGCCTCCCTCGAGCTCTCGCATGGCGAAGGCCCGATGAGGATGCGGCCACAACCGCAACCTTGGTCAGCGGCGAGCAGATTGACGACGCGGCAGCTACTACAGTGATGGAGGGATGCGACAAGACGCAAGGAAAAAAAATGGAGGCGGCGGTGGCGGCGGGTCGATCGACGACGACGCGCGCCGCGGTATGGAAGCACCGGAAGAGGTCATCATGGATTTTTTCAAGCTCGAACACCATGGGCGCCAGTGGTCGTGGGTTCTTAACCTTGTGGTCGTGAGTTCGGGCCCCACGGTGGGCGCCAGTGTTGGGATCTCAGATCCCAGCAGGAAAGAGACAATGTGTGAAGTAAAGAGAACTTCCCTCCCTTCCTCCTAGCCTTTTTTTCATTGTATAGGGAGGAGGCAAGTCTTTATATTATTTCCACCAATGAAGTCGTAAATTACAAATAGGTCCTCAACTATGACAATAACACCCTCAAACCCCTCTTTTGGCCTCTTTTACACATAAGGGGGTCCTAGCCTTAGACCTCCTAAGGCGCACCCCCAACACTGACAATAACAAAGTCTTCATCATTATGCTGGATGGGTGCAATGTGTGCTCAAAGCATACAGTGATTGATTCCTCTTATCTAAACCTCAGATTGTGTAACGAATATGGCCTCATATGTCATTTGTTCGAGTTTGATTTTGGTGATTCATGACAACATGACTAATGAGACTAACTATATTGTTGAGTATGTCTTTGTAAACATTTCTAGGTCCCATAGATGCAAAAATATCACATGCCAAAATGAAAAGATAGTAAATATTTTGAGGGTCTAAACCGTGGAAGAAAATGAGAGAAAAAAACACTATCGGATGAACCGACGGTGCCTAGAAACAAGCATCAGTGCAACTGCTGGAGTATTTGGTATGCTGCGCAAAGATCAAGTTCAACAGGCAGCGTCGGATGAACCGACGGTCCAAATTCTAGTTGCACGGGATGAATGTCAGAAGAGAAGAAGGGAAGACAGAGTCGCCGGCTGAACCGACGGTCTACTGGTAGGAGTTGTCGGTCTATCCGATGGATTGAAGAAATGAAACAGAGAGGATTTGGCCGCAAAGACTTAAGCACCAGATGAACCGACGGTCCATACATTGGTTCATCTGACGGCTACGAAGATAATAACAGTAAGGTTTTGGCGCAGACCCCTTCAGCACCGGATGAACCGACGGTTAAGTGAGGACCCCGTCAGTGCAAGTGTCAGAGGATATGTGTCAGCAGGATTCAACAGCTAGATGACATGGAGGGCACCGGATGAACCGACGCCTATAGAAAAGAGACCATCAGTTCATTCGGCGCTATAGTTTTCTGTAGCCGTTAGCCAACGGCTCCTAGCTGAGTGCCTTGAGCTATTTATACCTCCTCCACTCACCCATTTGAGGTGGCTGGATTGTGTGGAAGTGCAAAGTAGTGTGAGTCACATATAAGATCATATCCAAGCCATATAAGTGCTAAATTGCTAAATCATAGACTTGTACATGCTTTGTGTGTGTGCTTAGTGCTAGGCTTAGCTTAGAGCTGAGCGAGTGCAAGATGTGCCTACCTAGTGAGGTGATTCTTGAGTGGATCAAGCTGGACAAGGTGCACCGGAAGCCTTGGGGCCTAAGTGGCTCACCGGCAATCATCTTCGACCCTCCGACTTGGTGTGAAGTGGCAAGGACACTTTGTGCGGGGGACGTGAAGACCCTCTTCCTTGGTGGAGAAGCTCCTTAGTGGAGGTGGCATCAAGGTGACCAAGGGAGCTTGGCGAGTGTCTTCGTGGAGAGCCTTTGTGGATAGTCAAGTGGTGCTCTTGGGAGAGACTTGGTGACCAGGAAGCAATACTCTTGTGTGGAGTGCTTCAACAACGTGGACTAGGGGTGGCTTAGTGCCTACCGATACCACAGGATAAATCACGTCAAGTGTTTGCTTCCTCTCATCATTCTTTACGTTTCCGTATTACTTTCTTGCAATCCTTGCTTGCCTTTACTTTCCTGAGTACTTTCATGCTAGAATTGGCTATAGGCTGCAAAACTTGTTTTGGGATGAGGGTTTCACACTAGATCAACCTTAGATTGCACATCTAGATAGAAATGATCTAGTTTACTTTATGCAAAGTAGTGGAAGTCATAGTAGCTTAAGTTTTTAAGTTGCCTAATTCACCCCCTCCTCCTCTTATGCTACGAGAAGCCGATTCCTTACAGATTGGTATATGAAGTTGAAACGCAAGTATAAACTTGTTGATCTGGTACCATGTTTCTCTTCCTTTAATGTGTTGCATAACTGATGCTTTCAGACGTGCAATGACAATAGGTGCCACTCAAGCATCACGCACTCGAACACAAGGAGGGTAGTGGTATGGACCCCTCCTACGGCTTGCGTCGTCCCCCGAGGGGCGACTCGGGCGGACCGCCGCTGCCCCCCGCACAGCCCCCCTCCGGCGCCGCCAGCCCGCCTTGCCGCTGCCAGAGCACGCCTCCAGGAAGCTGTGCGGCTGCAAGGACGGCGGCGCCGAGGCCTCCAACCTCACACTAGCCTCCCCCACCGTGTCCTCCTTTGCCAAGATTCATGAGCGCCATGGTGGAGCTCCTCACAGCGAGGGTCACCGGCGGCCCAGGTCCGGCACCCCTCGGGCAAGATCAAGCGCCTCCCACCCCGGATCTGCACCTCCCCCACCCCGCCGGTGGGGGGCATCCCGTGGGTCACGCACTCTGGATTTGGCTCCCTCCCAGCCGCCGGCTTCAAGGAAGGGTGCCGGGAGGGGCTCTGCCTGGGCGGAGCTCCGCCGGTGGAGCCGATCCCCGGCCGCAGCTGGGGACTTCGCCAAGTTGCCAACAGCGCGGAGCCCCTGACGCAACGGTCGACGACCCCACCGCCCCTGAACTACTCCGCCTCCTGTTGTTGAACTCGCCTTCCTCACGGCCTGTGTGCGGCCGTGGTTGCGAGAGCGCCGGGAGAAATCCCTTCCTGGCTTCATGCCAGCCGGCAACGGCGACACTGCAGTGTCGCTTCCCTCGTTGGAGGCTTTGTTGCAGCGCTTCCACTACTTGCAGGTCTGTGCTGGTTTCAACTTCTATCCGAGGCGTGATTCACTACGTGAAAACCCCACTTTGATAACGGGCGCGAACTGCTATTGGTAACGGGCATCACGCCCGTTACCTTTCAAGCGTTACAAATAGTCCAACATCGGTAACGGGCATTTTGCCCGTTACCAATAATCCAAATTAGTAACGGGCAGAGATTGGTGCCCATTACCAATAGTAGACTATTGGTAACGGGCAACAATCTGTGCCCATTACCAATGTCTGCTATTGGTAACGGGCAACAATCTATGCCCGTTACCAATCTGGAATTAAAAATTAAAAAAAAAGAAATCACAAAACCTTATATGCTTTATTTTTATACATACATATATACACACAAGTACACAGTTACATACATACATGCTCAGTTACACAAAATACACTCAGTTACATCCATACATTGAACTGCAGCAATAAACAAAGCTCCATACATGAAAGGGCAAATGCATTATTGGGTATGTCTTCGGACTGGAACAAGAGCATTTATGAAAAAAGTATAAATAAGATGAAATCAAGAGATTAGTAAAAAGGATTAGAACACAGTTACAATGCACTTGCTAGTTATATGTCTCAGATAACATATTGCACAGAGTGAAATTAATCAGAAACCAGGAAACAAACATAATCGTCATCATGAGATGAGATGTGCATACCTCACTGATAAAGTCCCACTTTTCATCACTGATGTCCTCAGTACCTGATATCAGTTGCACAAATGAACATGTTGGAAACTAGTAGCAACCAAGAATATTTATAAGTTAGCAAGTAGAATCAAATTGCTTTAAGTTTAATAACCCAAAAAAGGTAATAAAATAATAAAGTAGCCAGAATCCAGCAACAGGTTCAAATAGGCAACTGTTGACGGTGTATATTTGTATCAAACTTCATATGGATTTGCAAGCGGACAAATCCCCCGTCGTAGTCAAGGGACCCTTCTTCCCTTAAGTGTGAGAACCCAAGGTATCGAATCCGTGGAACAATGTGCAACGCAAGGATTCAATCTAGTAAAGCAAGGAAAGCTATCTTTTGAAGAACCAAGTTGCATCTAATCTAAGAGATCATCAAGAAAACACATCTAATATAATCTAATCTACTAACTCAAGAGGTAGCAAGAGAAAGCAACGAGATAACCGATCTAAAGAGTCTAGATCATGCTTATGTTGTAGCTCCGAACAAGATAGATGAAGATAGAAAGGCGAATCTCATTAAAAGCATCTTTAAACCGTGGCCTTCGGTCCGATTCCGAAGACGCCCGCCTTTTGGAGCCACCGTTCTGTCACAACGCACTCCTATTCGTGCGGGTTAGCCTAGGGTGAGTTCGAGAAGAACAAGTTGAAAACACTTGGTCGGTCCGGTATGCACCTCTAGCCACCGTGGCTACAAGAGCACCCTATGCATTCTATCTTAAGTATAGATTGGGGAAGAAGCAAAACCAAGGGAGAACAAAATCATCGAGAAGGCACTTGATCGCTAGAAATCGGATTCACTATAAAACTTCACCATGAATGATTACATGAACAAGATCACCACCGGGATCCTACCTCGATCTTGATCCTTGCTCCAGAGCTCTGACGTGGTCTTCCATGCAAGGTTCCCACGTCGGCTAGGGAGACCCTAGACAACTAGCACGACCCTCCTCTCCGAGATGGTGTCCCTCAAGCTTCTTTGCTCCTCGGCGGCGGATGACGAATTAATTCCTCCGTGGCTCTCGGTCAGGGGGCTATAAATAGCCCAAGAGGCGATTAGGTCAAAGGGGGGGCTGACTGGGCCTCGAAGTGGGCCGGGCCGGCCGGCCTGGGCCCACTTCGGCCCAGCCCGCGGCCTCCTTCGCCCGGTGTTGCTTCCCGAGTCTTCTAGAGTCTCCCCCCTTCTGCATGTGGGCCCTTGACGTCAGTTTCTCCGCGGTTTAGATGAAGCTCCTTGTCCCGCAAGATTCGGCATTTTTCTGACTGGGTCCTCGGAGTTTTCCATCTTCTCGGGTTTGGTCCTTGGGCTTCTTGGAGTCATGTTTACTTCATTGCTTGACTTGTACCGAGCTTCAAGGTCTTGTCATGAGGTGCCTAATGAACTTATCCCGGAAGTCTTGCTTTCAACACTAAAATCCTGCATAAACACTAAACTCCAAAACCGACATGCACAAACGAACTTGTTATACCAAGGGGGTTAGTACCAATGGATAGGATATAAAATTCATGCCAACACCGAAGGTAAACTCATGGCTAGGTTGACGGAATTTCACCGTCAACAGCAACATAAAAATGTATGGGCTTTAATATGCTTATAGAATAATATGTAAAGGACTACTTTTCAACTAAGTATTTGCTGACAAGAGTTAAATTAGTTTCATTGACAATGAGCTCAAAATTTTCAAGCATTGCAACTGCAAGGATAGATCAGGGCATCTGCACTACATAGCTGATGATAAAACCAGTTTTCGGAAATGCTAAAGCTCATTTTATACGTATACATGCAGCAGTAAATCTACCCAAGTATAATACTTACCATCATGTTTGACCAGCCACCTTCATCAAGAACAGACTTAGCTAAACTCTCTACCATGAGAATTGACAAGATGCCATGTATAAGCAAGATTATTAAATGCAGTAGTGAAGCCATGTATAAGCAAGATTATTAAATGGCAGTGGTGAATTTTATTATTATGAGAGGATATTTTGATCACATAGGATCCAATTCTCAAACAAAACCTTAAAGAAACAAGTGTGCATATGTTCCACACTTGCACTACCACTTCACTACTGCACTACTTCACTACTTGCAAAACCTAACACCAGGGGAAGGGAAGGGGAAGGGAGGAACAAACCTTTATTTATACAGACTTTGAAAACTGTAACATGTGTTCCACAAATATATCAAATTACTACGCAGAATAATCCTTTCAGCCAGCATTGCACAGGACAATAATATTACTAAGATGAATCAGAGAGGAGAGGAAGAGACTTACTACAAAACAATAGCATCAAAACTTTGCAATGAGCACTTCGTTTAAAAAATAAAATAGATTGCTCATAACCATATTTCCATTCGACCATTGTAACAGACATATCGATTAACATGGCAATAACATCAAGTCTGAATATTGGATACATCGAAATAGTACTGAATTGCATGATGCATTTCTACTTTGGGAGCTGAACACTGACAAAGAAGCCGGTGCATTGAATTGATAGGATTATGGGAACATCCAACATATTACTATGCTATCAAACTAGTTGTATGAAGGGCAAGGAGATCACACACACACCTGCAAAGTGAGTGCCTCATTGAGGTCAGCTTCACATCTCCTCCGTTGCCCTTCCCCCCTTGCTCCCCTTGTCGAAAGTGCCAAAAGTACCTTGTCAATAGTTTGGTTCTGACTGCATACAATGTTAGCACTCCCAAAGTCGCAATCTCTCCTGAGGTTGTGAACTTGACACCCTCCTCAGTCACCAAGATGACAACTACAACAATAGATGGCAAGTGTTTGAGCTACAAAAACTAGAACCATCTATGCACAACAGGAACAAATAGACTGTTGAAATAAACCAACAAAAACTATCTATGTTGTGTCACCGATGCTTCATCTCGAAATCAGCAATTTTATCTTGCTCTGTCCAATCACAAAACAAAATAATCATGGCCAGGAATAAGATGAAAGGCACCAGCAGCAGCGACAAGAAAATAATAAAAAGTTCTCCTACAAGAAAGAAAGAAATTGTCACAGGGAATTTAAAAAAAAAACATTTTGCAGCAGGTTAAAGGAAGGGGCTAGTATATGTTGTGATAGGACAAGAAATTCATCATCAATGTTCAATGAGCAAGAAAGTAAGCAAGCAAGAAGACAAGCAATGCAACCTGAAGCAGCCGAGGGTGATGACGGTGTGCACGATGCCGTCGAGGCGCAGGTGGGTGACGTCGAGGGAGACGAGGACGGGGGTGTGAGGCTGGTCCGGTGCCCCCATCCCCATGGCGGCGGCGCGCGCGGGAGAGTCGGTGGAGGAGAGGTCGCTGAGGCCGAGGCGCTCCAGAGTGGTGGCGTGCTCCAGGTGGTGGACGGCGGCATCGCGGCGGTAGACGAGCGCGCCCTCCCACGGGGACTCGTTGTCGGATTCGGATTCGGCGCCGTAGTCCTCCGGGTCCAAGTCGACGGTGAAGAAGTCGTCGTCATCCTCAGCGGCGGAGGCGAAGGCCGTCCTCCTCGACCTCCACGACGGCGGCGTGGAGCGGAGAAGGGATGGTGGTGCCGAGGAGGAGGGGCGGCGGCTGCGGAGGAAGGGGCGAGCAGCAGCCGCTGCCGCCGAGGAGACGGCGAGGTGGGGATAATACATGATGACCGAGGGAGGGGGAGAGGGGTCGCCAGCACCAATAGCAACGGGATCTGGATCTCGCCCCCAGATCTGGATCTCGCCTCTCCCTTGCGCCCTCAACCTCGGTAGGTGGTAGATGGGTTGGGTAGGAGCACGTGATGCGAGGGAGGGACTGCAGAGGCAGCGGGGTGAGTCGTCGGCGGCGGCCGGGTGAATCGGCGGCGGCGGTCTAGGGTGGAGAGTGAGAGAGGAGAGGGAGGAGATGAGAGACAGACGAGAGAGGGATGAAATAATGAGAGGTAGGGGGCGGCTGGGCTGGGTGGGGAGCGAGAGGATAGAGGCGGTCCACGGACGCGAGATCGAAGTTAAACGATTTTGATCTTTTTTCGGGTCCGGGATCCTTAGTGGGTAACGGGCGTCTTTAATGCTCGTTACTGATTGACACATGTAACGGACAACAATTTTTGCCCGTTACCGATGGTGGTTATTAGTAACGGACATTGTTGTACTTAGATTCTGCTATGGTTTGGAAGCTTCATTAGTAACAGACATTAATAAAGTCCGTTACCTATTAGATTTTTTGTAACAGGCCATGCAGGTCCGTTAGGAATCTCGCGTGACCTATGTATGTTTTTCACGTAGTGATTGTAGCTTGTGATTGGAGGCCGACTGCCTTCGACCACCCTGGGCAGTGATGGGTGGATGCGGGAAACTGCAAATGGAATTTCAAGTCCGGTATTACGCCGGTCTTGTCGACATCGGTGACACCCTCTTGTGCCACTCCCTTCTTGGAGGTGATGTTGAGATTTTCATCCCACCCCAAGTGTTGTTGCAGGTTGCTCCTCCATAAAGCTAGTGTGCTTGCTACCCTCATCTCCGGTGTTGGATCTGTGCAAGGTGAATACAACTTATGGGTTATCATCGTGAGCTATGCGGGTGTTCACCATTGGGCGCCTCGACTCCGTCGGCGCGCTTCTTGTTGGTCGCATTATCAAATTTTATGCCGGGTTCTCCACTCTTCCACCTTTCCCCTGCGAGGTTTCCTCCCCTTGCACAGTGTTGGATGTTATTGGCGTGTGGAAGCCCGGATGCGCTTTGAAAGGTGATCCCATCAGCTTCGAAAGGAAGATCGTCGTTTTCGTGGATCTCTGGTTGGAGTCTCTCATGCTGCCTTTAGTCCCCACTTCGCTGGCCTGACCCTCAGATGGAGGGTGACAGCTGAGCGGCGTAGCTACGAGGGGTGGTGTGAAGGGGTAATGGCTGCGGGTGTCTCTGACGAGTATGTTGTTTCTTTGGTGGCTCCCGTCAACGATCGGCGGTCGCCACTCTAGCTCGTGTTTTAACATTGTCCACTGAACTGTGTCTACCTTGTTCTTCTGTCTTCCTTGTGTTGTGTGGGGTTGTTGTAAAAATGCTGAACTTCATGTGTTGTAGCACTTTGGCTTGGCACAAGCCTTTTAATGAAAATTCAGGTGACCGTAAAAAAAAATAGGCCTGGCAGCATCACAGTGAATGGTGTGGTTTTGGGAAGAAAAAAACAGAAAGTTCTGAAATAGAACGATTATAGTTCCTTAGCAGGACTCTGACACATACAAATCAAATTTCACCAAAGTTTTGTGTACAAAGGAAATTACTCTTGGCTGGTTTGTAACTAGTCATGTTGTAATAATATTTACTTTTCACATATAGAGATGACCGACGGCCCATACATCGGTTCATCTGATAGCTACGAAGATGCTAACAGTAAGGTTTTGGTGCGGATCCCTTCAGCACCGGATGAACCGAGGGTTAAGTGAGGACCCCGTCGGTGCAAGCGTCGGAGGATATATGTCAGCAGGATGCAATGGCTATATGACATGGAGGGCACCGGATGAACCGACGCATATGGAAAAGAGACCATTGGTTCATCCGGCGCTACAGTTTTCTGTAGCCATTAGCCAACGACTCTTTGTGGCCTTGGGCTATTTATACCTCCTCCACTCACCCATTTGAGGTGGCTGGATTGTGTCGAAGTGCAAAGGAATGTGAGACACATATAAGATCATATCCAAGCCATATAAGTGCTAAATTGCTAATCCATAGACTTGCACATGCTTTGTGTGTGTGCTTAGTGCTAGGCTTAGCTTAGAGCTGAGCGAGTGCAAGATGTGCCTACCTTGTGAGGGGATTCTTGAGTGGATCAAGGTTGACAAGGTGCGCCGGAAGCCTTGGGGCCTAAGTGGCTCACCGACAATCATTTTCGACCCTCCGGCTTGGTGTGGAGTGGCAAGGACACTGTGTGCGGACGACATGAATACCCTCCTCCTTGGTGGAGAAGCTCCTTAGTGGAGGTGGCATCAAGGTGACCAAGGGAGCTTGGCGAGTGCCTTCGTGGAGAGCCTTTGTGGATAGTCAAGTGGTGCTCTTGGGAGAGACTTGGTGACCAGGAAGCAATACTCTTGTGTTGAGTGCTTCAACAACGTGGACTAGAGGTAGTTTAGTGCCTACCGATACCACGGGATAAATCACGTTAAGAGTTTGCTTCCTCTCATCACTCTTTATGTTTCCGTATTACTCTTTTGCAATCCTTGCTTGCCTTTACTTTCCTGAGTACTTTCATGCTAGAATTGGCTATAGGTTGCAAAACTTGTTTTGGGATGAGAGTTTCACACTAGATCAACCTTAGATTGCACATCTAGATAGAAATGATCTAGTTTACTTTATGCAAAGTAGTGGAAGTCATAATAGCTTAAGTTTTTAAGTTGCCTAATTCACCCCCTCCTCCTCTTATGCTACGAGCATCCGATTCCTTACAGATTGGTACATGAAGCTGAAACACAAGTATAAACTTGTTGGTCTGGTACCATGCTTCTCTTCCTTTAATGTGTTGCATAACTGATGCTTTGAGACGTGTAGTGACAATAGGCCTGGCAGCATCACAGTGAATGGTGTGGTTTTGGGAAGAAAAAACAGAAAGTTCTGAAACAGAACGAATTTCACCAAAGTTCTGTGTACAAAGGAAATTACTCTTGGCTGGTTTGTTTAATTAGGTAGTTCTTGCTTGAGTATAACTAGTCATGTTGTAATAATATTTACTTTTCACATATAGAGATTACCTAGGATAATATGTGAAAGATAAAAATGAATATATGGCATTGGTACATCATACCTGATTTTTGTTTGATTTGACTTTCCACGGACCTTGTATCAGTGGATCTGTACAAACTTGTTTATCTAGTATCTAGCTGAAATCTAACATCTCAAGCTCATATAATAAACTGTTTGAATTAGTACTAACCAAAGTGCTATGGTAGATTGTCATCACCAGTGAGCTAGCGATATCTAGTGTGGCATTCAACATTAACACCTCGCAAATTGGATGAAAGCATCATCTCTTGAGTGTGTCACTTTTGATTCTTGCTGAGTTACTATCAAATGGTTTTTTTATGAGCAGATCAAATACAAATGTTGCTATAATCATTATGGTCAATTTTGGTGGTTCTTGTTGGATTTTTCCTGGTCATATAGCGAAAGCTGTATGTCAGGTGAATATGCCAAAAACACATTTTAGTTACTGCTCCGTTAATTCTTGACTGAGCCAGTTGCCACCAGTGTTCAAATTTTCAGCCGAAATTTTGTTATTTTCTATGGTGCACAAAATTACTGTTTGCCTGACATTCAGGTCTCTTCATTGAAAGACACGTTTTGGTCCCAATGTAGACCGAAATTTCCTGAATTCAGTGTCTTCGCCGGGACCAGAATACTAAGAAAGGGAAATCCTAATCCTTAGTTGTCAGTAACAAAATATGTTACTTTGCTTTCCTGAAAATTTAATATGACATCACTGTTGGTTTCCTATCTTCAATGTGGCTGTCAAAGTAGAAGTTTCAGGCTTTTCTGACATTTACTTGGAAATATGAATTTTCTAGTCATAGTTCTGTTTGAGCGCAAGGCTTTCCTCATGCACGAAGAGGTTGAAAAGCTCTTGTTCATTCAGTATTTTAGCGAAAGATTGTGAGACTGATTCATGGAAAACCTCTTTTCCCTGACAAGTGCACTGATTAAAGCATAATGTATTGTGGAATTGCTGCGGGGTCTTCAACACTGTGCTTTAAAAATCCTAGCTGTGTAGCAGCTGCCAAATGTAAAACGGAGATATGATCACAGCCTACTTACTTGGATATGGTTCATCAGGCATATCATGTTTATTCTTGAATTGATTTGTCAAAATTCAATATTTCTGTATAAATTTGAAAAATTATCAGCGAGCCATAATCTCACGGTTATTTAACTTGCCGATTAAAGCTACTCCTATACAGTTTGGGAACTGCAGAGAATACGAGTGACCCTGACTGCTACCAAATTGCTTTGCCAGATGCCCACAACAAAGCCAAAAGAAAAAAACTCACGGCAAACACTTAGCGGTGGGCCGCTCACTGCAAAAGACACTCGGTAAACAGGAGCGAGCAAAAAGGCTCTTTGCCCTGAGCCTTCCGTCGGGCACACGTCAAAGGTCTGTCATGGGTACTCTTTTGGCTCTGGCAAACAATTTTGGAAAAGAACAAAAAAAGACACTAGGAACCACGCCCCCCACCGGCCGGCCGTCGTGGCCCTCCGTCACTACCTCCACCCCCTCCCCGCCACGCTCCGGGACCTCTGCCGTGCCGTGAAACCACCGCCGCCACGCCGATGGAGGGAGAAATCAGCCCCTCCTCCACTGATGTGGAGATCTCATCACGCTGGGGAGGAGGCTTGAGGCCGCGCCGCTGGAGGGAGCTTGGGGATGCACCGCCGGAGGGAGCTCGAGGCTGATGCGCCACCGCCGGGGTAGAGGAGGACACCGTAGATCCCATCGGCCGTGATCGTAGATCCCCTGCAGTCGTCGAAGATCCCACTGCTGTCATCGAAGCTCTCACCATCGCCATCAAAGTTGAGGGGATGGGAGGCAGAGGAGGGGCCGCCATCCCTTGTTAAGGGGCAAGATGTGTGGAGGGAGAGCGCTGGGGCGAGAAGTGACCGTCGTCCCTTCCTAAGGGGCGAGTGAGGCGGTGGGGAGTGTAAGGAATCGGATTCTCGTAGCCTAAGAGGGGAGGGGGTGAATTAGGCAATCTTAATACCTTAACCTATGGCTTCACTACTTTTTCTCAAAGTAAACTGGAACATACTATCTAGATGTGCAACTAAGGTTGTTCTAGTGTGAAACTCTCATCCCAAAACAAGGTTTGCAACCTATAGCCAATCCTAGCATGATACTATTCTAGGAAAGTAAAGGTAAGCAAAGATTGCAATAGAGTAAATGCGGAAACGTAAAGGGGATGAGAGGAAGCAAACTCTTGACACGCGATTTATCTCGTGGTATCGGTAGGCACTAAGCCACCCCTAGACCACGTTGTTGAAGCACTCACACAAGAGTATTGCTTCTCGGTCACCAAGTCTCTCCCAAGAGCACCACTAGACTCGCCACAAATGCTAGCCACTTAGGCACTTGCCAAGCTCTCTTGGTCACCTTGATGCCGCCTCCACTAAGGAGCTTCTCCACCAAGGAAGGGGGTCTCCACGTCCACCGCACAAAGTGTCCTCGCCACTCCACACCAAGCCGGAAGGTCGATGACGATTGCCGGTGAGCCACTTAGGCCCCAAGGCTTCTGGCGAACCTTGTACACCTTGATTCACTCAAGAATCACCTCACAAGGTTGGCACAACCTTGCACTCACTCAGCTCTAAGCTAAGCCTAGCACTAAGCACATACACTAAGCATATGCAAGTCTATGGATGAGCAATTAAGCACTTGGATGGATTGGATATGATCTTCTAGGTGTCTTGCACTCTCCTGCACTTGCACACAATCTAGCAACCTCAAATGTGTGAGTGGAGGAGGTATAAATAGCCCAAGGCATCAAACTAGCCGTTGGCTAAAAGCTGCTGAAAGTAGTACCGTCGGATGATCCAACGCTATGCTTTTCCGGGCGTCGGTTCATCCGGTGCTACTAGCCGTTGCCCTCCACTGCACATGATCGTTGACACAACTGCTCTGACGCACCGTCGGATCATCCGGTGCTGAAGACCCCGCGGCCAGAACCTCTCTAGTAGCTTCCTCGCGACCGTCGGATGAACCGCTGCACACCTGTCGGTTCATCCGGTGCTTAAGGCTTCGTCTTGGCGCGTCTCTGTTTTGTTCAAACTCGACCACCGGATAGACCGACGGTTCCCTCCAATGGACCGTTGGTTCATCCGACGCTGCTGTCTTCGCGGCTTCTCTTCTCCAATTCATCCGACGCAACTAGGAAAGGAACCGTCGGTTCATCCGACGGTATCAAGTTAACTCCAGTCGTTGCCTGTGTACCAAGTACTCCGACGCTATGCACTGATGGTACCGTCGGTTCATCCGACAGTGTCAATTTCCTTCCTTTTCTTTTGCGGTGTCAATTTCCTTTCCTTTTCTTCTCAATTTGGCATGTGGTATTTTTGCATCCTTGGGACCTAGAAATGTCTACAAAGACATGCTAAACAATATGGTTAGTCCCATTGATCATGTTGTCATGAATCACCAAAATCAAACTCGAACTAATGGCATATGGGGCCATGTTCGCTACAGGGAGGGAGGAGAGCAAATGGATCAGAGATGGCGAGCACAAGCGGAGGATGGAAGAGAAAGGAGGGGGCGGGGAGGGGGCATATAGTGTAGGGAGGCAGAGGGATTATATATTTAGGGTTTGTTAGAGGAGGGGCCAGCGGGATATATAATGGGACGGCTGACCCAATAGTTGCTTTGTCATGTGCCTAGTTTTGGACATGTTAAAGTTTTATTTTTCAAAAAATGCATCAGATACATTTAATTAGTTAAATATAGAAAATTAATTCAAAATTATACCAAATTTAGACATGGAGTACCACATGTCGTATGTTGAGAGTAGAAAAACTTTGGAATTCAAACCCAAATTCGACCGTCACTTTCACTTCAAACCTATCTGCATCCATCTCAACTTTTGATTCTTCTTTGGAGATTTTCCATTTGTATGCATAGTATGTAACAAAATTGTGAAACCCACTCAATTTTTTAATACCATCTCCATCTATGACATCATTTGATATAATTTTCAGACTTCATTTGTATTTGTTAGAAATTTAAAATCATCCGGACACACGTTCATGATCACGTTTCTAGGATTTTGGAAATTTCTTTTGATTTCATGGACAAGATCCCAAACTAGACTAAATAACATGCATGAATATCATTTTTCCACTAATATTATTTTATTATTTGAATCACTTGCAGTTCAAATTTAACTTGATTCAAAAAATGCTTGAAATGCAATTAATTAGTTAAATATAAAAATCAAATGCAAAAATGTACCAAATTCTAAAATGATGTAGCACATGTTGTATGTGGACAATAGAAAAAGTTTAGTATATAGAAGATAAATATAGCTATGGGGTGCTTCACCAGTACCGTCTCTTTTATATTCAATCTAAAAAAGAAAACACAAATTTGGATTGAGATTTTAGAAAAACTTTCTTACTAAAAGTTATAGATCTTTTTGAGATAAAGTTTTGGTTCTCCAAAATCATATGAAAAAATTATGAAAACAATTTGAGTGGGAGGAGAAAACAAATCTTATTACTTTGTTGTCAGCCAAAAGAAAACTCACCGCAAAAATCATGATTTGTCGTGGGTCGAAAAAAGACACGGCAAAGTATGTCTTTTCCGTGTGTCAGAACCAAAACACATGGCAAATACTTATTTTACCGAGTGCTTTGTCTTTGCCGAGCGGTTTTTGGATGGCTCTTGGTAAAACCCCAAACACGGCAAAGAGGAGATTTTCCATAGTGGTTCAAGGAAATTCAGTTGATGGATAAGTGGAAAATATCACCTGCTGTGAATTGTAACGTTTTAATTTCTTTGGACAAAAACAGTAAGGCCGTAAACGTGACGTACATATACTATACGTGACAAAAGTTTTGTACAAACCAAATAAAATCCAAATGACATCTATACTATTTTTATGTGCGAATCATGAAAATAATGCATTATATATTGCGAAAAAATACAAACAAACTAAATTTGATGCATAAAAAATCGCTGAAGCACAAAGTCATCGATTGAACGGAGCTCGATCTCACGCAGTCACGCTGCCCACCCCCACCCACCATCACCTACTCACGCCCCACGCACGCACAAACCCTTGCCTCCCCGTGCACGACTCGCCATATGGCTCAACAGCGCGCGCCGCCGCTGGACCTCATCGACGACACCGTCGGAGAGATCCTCCTCCGCATCCTGCTGGACTCGTCCGCGCATCCACGGTGTGCAAGCAATGGCGCCGCATCGTCTCCGCCCCCGACTTTACCCGCCGCTACCACGAGTTCCACTTCCACCGGACGCCGCCCCTTCTCGGCTTCCTACACATCTCCGACGATGACAGTCGTAGCTGCCGGTTCTTCCCCACCATGACGGCCTGCCTGTTTCTCCGGTCGGCGTTCGACTTCAGTCGTTGGTGGAGCCTCGACTGCCAGCCAGTGGCGGATCCAGCGGTGGGTCTAGGGGGGCTCCAGCCCCCCTACCACCCTGGATCCCATGGTAATGCCTCTAATTTTTCCATAGAAATTTTGAGGAGAAAGGAGAGAGAGGAAGAAGAAGGAGGGAGGAAGAAAAAGAGGAAGGAGAGCCCCCCCTACCAGTCAATCCTATATTCGCCACTGCTGCCAGCGGTTGTGGGCCCTTGACTGCCGCCACAACCGCGTCCTCCTGCGAGATACACGTACCAGGACTTTCTTGTCTGGGATCCAATCACCGGCGACCAAGAGGAGGTCCACGATCCCCAGATCGCGAACAGGTTCTACTCCGCCATCGTGCTCTGCGCGGTTGCCGGCTGTGATCACTGCGATTGCCATGATGACCCCTTCCTCGTCGTCTTCGTGGGCAGTAATGGTGCCGGATCCGTGCATGGCTGCGTGTACTCGTCGGAGACCCAGGCCTGGGAAGAGTGTGACTTCGACCTCCGTTTGAAGAATGGTTCCCTCATCGGAGATGATGCCTACTTCATCCGTGCAACCCTGAGAAACGATGTCAAGGTTCTGAAATACGAGCTGGACAAGAACTGCTTATCAGTGATTGAACCGCCGGATGGGTCCTGCTGGAATGCGATCATCATGCCAACAGATGACGGCTTGCTGGGGCTTGCCCGTCTTAGTGGTTCAAACCTTATCGTGTGGTCGAGGAAGGTGAATCCAAAGGGATTTCCAAGATGGGTACACTACCGGGTTATCAAGCTTGAGAAAATGTTCCCCATTAACATATCCTTTATTAGTAGAAAGTGGGTAAAATTGGTTGGCTTTGCTGAGGGTGTTGGTGTTCTGTTCGTGAGGATAGATGCTAGCACCTACATGGTTGAGTTGAAATCAGGACAGGTGAGGAAGGTAGGCGAGTTTGGACGATACTTTGATGTCTTGCCCTTCATGAGTTTCTACAATCCAGGTATGGTACAACCATGTCTGCCCCTTCGCTTCTTTATAATTAATTCTGCACTTCTCCCTACATTGTTCCAGTATGTACATACTTAGTTGAATGGATATTTGACACTGCAGCTTTATACCTTGCTCAGATCACTATCTACTTGTTATATGGACCATTCTTTAACCTTGACCCACAATCAAGTTGTGCTTAGAAAGTATAGTTCATTCTCACTATCTGGCCTTTTCTCCAATCTGAAGCATACTTTCATTAAAATGACAAACATAACATTGTAATGGTAATAATATGATCATATATTTTATCTAAAAAATATATAATCCATCTCCAAGTATTTCTTTCTCTTTTCACCTCTCTCTTCTACGTCTAGATGAAAACAACCAAATGAAGCTAGAAATGATGGATAGAACTTGAAAAGGAATGTTGCAATGGCACAAACTCACATTATATAGCCACCTCCTCTGAAGAAATCAAGAGTAAAACCTCCCTTGTAGATTTGGTGGTTTTGGAGTTTTTTCGAGCTCCTTGATCTCAAGTAACTCCAAATGAAAGGTTGGTTGGAGAATAAACTGTTCGAGCTTTATCTAGACGTGATTTGTGCTGACGAGCAACGTAAATATGCCCGCCAACACAGATCATATATTCGTGCTGGCGGGTGCTCCCCTGCCGGCCCCGGAATCTTTACGCGGGTGGGTGCTAATCACGCCCGCCAGCACGCTAAATTTCATGAACCAGCGCACAGATCAATTTTGGCATAGTTGAAATTTCATTGTAAATCATTAACTAATTTGTTGTGGCCTTTTGTCTTTGGAAATTATGTCTCTTTCCTTGTTTGTAAATATTACACAGTTGGCACTAACAATATTCTACCGCAAAAAACTCTTTAAATGATTGGACCATGTCAAGCACGAACTTAAGAAAACATTGTGCTTGGTACTTTTCAGGTTCTGCTAGCAATATATTACCATTGCAAGCAAAGAAAAATTAACAACTACTGAGCTGAAGTAGATGGTAGCACCTGGCCAAATTAAACAGGTGTTGCTATTTTTTCATCTTACAATGTATAAAACTACTTTAACTTGTATGTTTGGTACTTTTCAGGTTGTGCTCGAGGGAAATTGCCTTTGCCGGCAGAGACAAATTAATTACCACTGAGATGAAGTATGGTGGTACCTGGACAGTTTAGAACTTACAAATCTATAAGAACGGCCAGAACCTTAACCTTATGTTCTTCCTCTGTAATCCCTTATGATTATGATGGTTTAGGGTTCCTCCTACTTTCCTTAATGTTATATACTTACATTATTGATGGTTGACGACAAGAATGCACTGAGAGTCTCAGACTGAACATATATTTTTGTTCTTTTGAGCTGAAAATTGAAGTTGAATTCTTGATTTGGTAATGTGAATTGCAAAACACATTTGGAACTGCACTGAGAAGTCATTGCCTTTATATCATGGGCTTTTGGGTTTTATGATCCTGCACTGCAAGTCCTTTTAAATATGATACAGTACGGCATTTGGTATGTTTCGTAGTAAGCTGTACATATTGAGTGTGGCTGTTGATTCTCGCAGAGTTAATATGTGATGAAGGATATTTGAGTTTCTGTTTGGTTAATTCTTGAGATAGCTAGCTTGGCACTAATATAAATTATTGTTGAGTATATGTTGTTTTCTATTCCTGATGAAAGTAATCTTACATTCATTATTGTTGGTTACCCATCTTCAAGAAGGTTATCCAAGCAGAAGTTTCAGACTTCTCATATATGCATTTGAAAATGTATATGAAGGATCCAGTCATAGTTCAGTTTCAGAACAATACTTTCCTCACATATGAGTGGATAGAGAAGACCTCTCATCCTTTCACTATTGTTGTAAGATCTGGAAACTGATCGATGGATCTCATTTGGCTGACAAGTATATATGGAAGGCCTAGTAGCCGGCTAGCTATATATATAGGCAGCAAGGTGATACATCTCCAAATCATATGCTTAGACACACCATTATTACTCTGGCACGGCTATACATCGCTTCAACGAATTGTCATGCAAGTGGGACCCACCTGTCAGATGCATCTTCCTCCTCCTTCCGGCTGTCGCACTTCCTCCTAGAGCTTCGGATTAGGGTGGCGAAGGGTGGTTGGCGGCGGGAGCTGTTGGAGATGGTGGAGGGGGACAGCACAGGTGCTTCAGGGCTCGCCGCCGGTAGGGTTAAGGTTAGAATTTTGGGGGCTTCTACTTGTCGAGGTTGGGGTCTCCAATGTCCTCCGGCTTTAGAGGGAGGGCCTTAGGTGGCGGCAGACCGGCGACTACAACGGGTTGTGGGCGGGGCAGTGGGAGTCGCATGCCGTGGGTGGTGGTCGGTGTAGGAGGCGGGGGAGTGATGACGAGCTCCCTAGCAGAGCCGGGTTAGGCTGGCAGCGGCCGACGGTTGCAGGAGCTGCTGGAGATGGGGGATGAGGGCGACGCGAAGGCAAGTGGAGGAGGAAGAGAGGGCAGCGACTCGCCCTTATCGTTCAGTGCATACCGATAAGGACCATCGACCCGAGTTGCGCGATTAGAAATCATATCGTCTGATAAATCACCCACTTATCGTGATAAGTCGTCCGATTAGACTAAGGATGATTAGTTTTGAGGGACAAAATTGCAGGACTGAAATACACATGGAGATGAAGAGGGCTTTGCTTTAGATGAAACTTTACTTGCTTAGACTTTAAATGTGTTGTACTGCTAATGGGTTGTGCGGTTGGTTAGCTAGGCACCCAGGTTTTGATGTATTAGACATTTAGACTTCATGTTGTCATCATTTGAGACCTTGTTTAATTATGTGTGCTTCCTGCCTGCTATGGTTTAAATGTGTTGTACTGCTAATGGGTTCTACGGTTGGTTAGCTAGGCACCCAGGTTTTGAGGTATTAGACATTTAGACTTCATGTTGTCATCATTTGAGACCTTGTTTAATTATGTGTGCTTCCTGCCTGCTATGGTTGCTAGTTGCTCAGCCTTCAAATTGTATAGTATTACAATATTGTATGTATATTGGTCCTATACTCCTTAGGATGATTATACTACCGATCAGGTCGATTAGCCTCAATTAATCGGGCTTATCGACGACTTATCACGATTAATCGTCTTATCAGTACCCTTGCGGTAAGGTTCGATAATAGGATTTGAAAACATTGTCGGCGAGTGGAGGAAGGCAGGTCCAGGCGATGAGAGCCGTTGGAGCTGGCGTGGCTCAGTGAAGAAGAAGAAGTAACCCCCTCCCGCGTGAGCTCCTGTGGGCATGATGCCGTGTTTTTTTACTAGGTGAACTCCCCGTGCGTTGCTGTTGTATATATATGATGCACTTAGGGAAAAAAGTGAAATTTTGGGGAAAAATTAACAATTATTTGATGTTCTTGAGAAAAAGTGAAGATTTAAGCTCTTTTTACTTGATTAGGGTAATTTTGGGCCTGCCACCCGGAGGAATGAGAAAGCTAGGCCCGACCCATATGGCAACACTTTTTTTCTATAACAAAATAGTTGTCGTTGTTCTGAAAAAGAAACACTCGACCTTTTCTCTTCCTAGACGATGCCAGAGATCCGTGCGTGAGATTTTGCCGCCGGCGCCCGCTGTTTACGTCGCCGCCGGCGGGAGCGCCTTGACGGAGGCACGGGCGGCGCAGCGACGCCTTCCTACCTCCCTCCCTCCCCCGTTTCTCCTGCGGACGAAGCATGGCAGTGGCATCGAGGCCGTGTGAGGAGGTGCGGCATGGGCTGGTGCCTGCCTACTCCTCCGGGCAGGATCCAATGACGGGTTCGAGGTCGGGCGAGTAGGCGTGGCGCAAGCTGGTGGCATCCTCCTCTCGACGGCGACCTCCTCGGGGCCGGATCTGGCAGCATGGTCGAGGCCAGGCGAGGAGGTGCCCTCCTTCCTAGCGTGGCAGGCCCAGCTTTCATGGCACGCGACCTTCTCCTCCACCAGGTGCGGCTTAAATTCCTCACCTCCAGCTACCCGCCGACTGCTCTCTCTCTCCCCCTCTCCGTCCTTGTGGTGCGAACGTTTTATATATGTGGTGGCGGGGATGTGAGGCGGCGGCGGTGGAGATGCAAGGCAGTGGGGAGGTGAGTGGTGGCAGCAGGGAGGTGAGTGGAAGACGTGAGTGCTGGGATCCGCGGCCCGCTGGGGTGGTGGTAGGGAGGGGAGGGGACGACGCGGGGTGGTAGGATCCGGGGAGGATTAATTGCTGATGACGTCAGCAGATGACGTGATGAGCTGAGGATTGAGAGAAATAAGGGAGGGACTTTTTTAGTGGGTACCAATTGTTGGGGAATGAGCAAAAACCTTTCACCCTCGAAACGTCGGTTTGCCGAATTCGTGAGAAATATCGTGAATTACTCTCGAGGTGGAAAATTATGTTTCGTGACAAGGGAAACATCCATGAAGACGTCCAGATGGAAATCACATATTTTTCTGACCTACTAATAATGTGCGAAAATAACAGCCGAATTGGCTTCAGTTCGCGAATTTACTGCATGTTTCAGGACAATTGGAATCGGGTGAAATTCAGGAGATCAGGAACCTGCGAAATTCGGGGATCAAAAGGAACCTCAATTCGGGAATCTCGGCGGGAAGAGATCTTCGGGGAAAAAGCTTCGTGAATTCGGGAAGAGGCCAAGTCAAAGACGTCATCTCAAAAAGTCCGGGTTTAAGGTGTGAACTAATGGCAGGCTTGTGAATATATGAAATCAGCCCCGCAAATCACGGGATGTAAAAGACGTTTATGTACGCGTTTGCACTAGGAATATTCTCTAGATTCGATGGTATTCTCAGAATGTAAAAGTCCCTTCGTCTTCCTATAAAAGGGGGCGCGAGGGCACGTGTAAAGGGATTCACAACTTTTGAGGCGAGTACAGGCTTTCGGAGAATCTTTGTCTCCCCGTCATTCGTAACTTTGCGTTCGTGGTACTTGTTCGTGAGTCTTGTGTTTGGGGACTCCGCCCGATTTTCGGACCCCCCCCAACATTGGCGCCCACCGTGGGGTCAGCCAAAAAACGACTCACGATGCTTCCACAGAAGAAGTCCAAGAAGAACACACCCACTGAGGCTGACCAGGAAGATCATCACATCGCACAGGACAATGGAAACTCTTTCGCCGTGGAACCTTTGCAGATTTCAGAGCAGGAGAATAGAGCAAAACTTGAAGCTCTCCAGAAGGCAAGAGCTGAAAAAACAGCACACACTCTACAACCATTCACAGAAGAAGATGCTCATGAAGATGATGACCAAGCTGTCGACAGAGAACTGGAGATAGTGCAACAGAAAGTACAACAACTTCAGAAAGAGAAGGAAAGATTTGCGAACCAGCTGGAAGCAAACAGAAAGGTTTCTGAAAAGCTAGAGAAACTTAATCAAGCAAAACAACAAATTGAAAGAATGCAAAGAGAAATTGATGAAATGAAAGAACAAGAAAATAGCTCATTATGGCAAGACTCACCACACCAGAATTCTGGCTAGAATAGAAGAACCCCGAAAGAAAATTTCTTCGCGGGTAATGGAATTTCGCAATTCGTGGATCCAGAGTCACCACTCTCCATAGGGTTGCAAACTGCACCATGGCCACCAAAGTTCAAAGCAGTCTCTCTCTCTCTCGAAGTATAACGGCTTCGGAAACTCTAGACAGTTCCTCATGAGGTATGAATCGGATGTGAATTCAGCGGGAGGAGATGATGTCGCATTGGCCAAATCCTTCATCATCGCTTGCGAAGGCCTAGTTCTGAATTGGTACTCTCTGTTACAACCACACTTAGTCTGCAGCTGGGTCGATCTCTAGACGAAGTTCATTCAAGCATTCCAGATATTTCATGAAACGACGGCTCAGTCATCAAATCTGTACAACTGCAAGCAGAAAGACAGAGAGCCATTGCGGAACTTTGTAAGAAGGTTCATGCAGCAGAGATCCCAGATTCCCGAAGCGGATGATAAGACAACAATACAAGCGTTGATCAAGGGTCTGACTCCAGGACCGACAGCTTCGCATCTGACACGAAGGAAACCCAAAACAATTGATGAACTTTTTCATGAACTTGAAGAATACATCATGTCTGATGAAGATCATCGCAGAAGAGTCGCCGAACGAAATGAAGCAAGACAGGGTAACCGAGAAATGACATGGAGACCTCAATTCCAAAATCCACGAAACATCAATAACGTGGAAAATCCCCAGTCCAATCAGGACAACAGGCCAAGCACAAGAGGAGGTTTTGCACATAGAGGAAGAGGAAGGGGAAGAGGACCTCCGAAACTCACAAATCATAACCCAAGAGATCCATATTTCTACTGCCAATACCACGGAAGAGGGCATAGCACCGAAGGGTGCCCAGAAACCAAGAAGAACATTGCTAGAATTCAGCAAGAGAAAGCCATGATGAGTATTGCCTCCACAATGCCGAACCAACTTCGCCCAAGCTTCTGGCAACCACAGTTCATGAATCCTCAACCAAATCCAGTCACAATGCAACAGTTCCAGGAACCACAGCCATCTTGGCAGCCTTCTCAGCAATTCTATCCTCAGTCTCAAGCAATTCAATCAATTCAGCAGCCGCAGCCAATCCAAGAAATACTACCACCACCACCTGACAATTCGTCAAGGCCAGAATCGAGTTCAAGAACTCAAAATTCGAAAGCCTTGCCTTCTTTCAGAACAATAATGCCCATCACAGGAGGATCAGCTATGGAGTTTGATACCAAAAGGCAAAGGAACAATTACTTCAGATCTGTGAACACCATCATCAATGATGGTCCGGCTGCACGACCAGAATGGGCCAAAGTGCCAATCACTTTCACTGAAGAAGATTTCAGATTGAAATCCACGAATCACAATGATGCCATGGTCATTGAGGTGAACATAGCCGGATGGGTCATCGGAAAAATCTTGGTAGATAATGGAAGTTTGGCAGACATCTTATTCTTGAAAACTTTCGAGAAGATGAAGCTGAGTCAGCACATGTTGCATCCACCAGAATACCCACTGCAGGGTTTCGGAGGAAAACCAATCAAGCCAGTAGGAAAAGTATCTCTTCCTGTATCTTTCGTAGATCTTGACAACGCCAGAACAGAAACTCTCACTTTTGATGTGGTTGATATATATCATCCATATCTCGTGATTTTCGGCAGAGGTTTCATGAACAAATTCGACGCAGTCATAAGATAGCAATTCTTGTGCATGAAGATACCAGCACCCAAAGGAGTTATTACTGTATTCGGTGATCAGCAAGAGGCTCGAAACATAGAAAAGGGTCATACCCCAGGGCAAACCAACGTGTATCAACTGAATTCTCCCGAAGAAAAGAAAGAACCCTACATCGAAGCTAAGCGAGACAAAGAGAAGATCGAGATAGCGGCTGATGGTGAGACCAAGAAAGTGTACTTGGATGATATGCCTGATAGAGCAGTCATCATAGGGGCTCATCTTACCCCCGAAGAAGAAAACGAGCTTGTACAATTCTTGAACAAGAACAAAGATGTTTTCGCCTGGTCAGCTAAAGACCTGCAAGGTGTCGACAGAGACATCATCGAGCACACTCTGGAAACGGATGAAAAAATACACCCGAAAAAGCAGAAACTCAGAAAAATGTCCGAAGAAAAAGTGAAGGCAGTAGAAGCGGAGGTACAAAGGCTTCAAGATGCGAAAGTGATCAGAGAAGTTCTGTATCCAGTCTGGCTGGCCAACATTGTACCAGTAAAGAAGAAAAACGGGAAGTGGAGAATGTGTGTACACTTCACAGATCTGAACAAGGCATGTAAGAAGGACGATTTTCCTTTGGAAAGGGTGGACAAAATCGTGGATGACGCTGCCAACAGCGAGATGCTCTCACTTCTGGACATGTTCTTGGGATATCATCAAATAAGAGTGCGAAGAGAAGACGAAGAGAAAACAAGTTTCATTACTCCTTTCGAAACATTTTGTTTCGTCAGAATGCCGGAAGGACTAAAAAATGTAGGATGCACTTTCTCAAGAATGATAGCAATAGTACTCCATCCTCAGCTTCGGAGAAATATTCTAGCATATGTCGATGATATAGTGGTCAAGAGCATCCAACGGAAAGACCACATCAGTGATTTGGCAGAAACTTTCGCGAATCTCAGAGCAGCAAACCTCAAATTGAATCCCGAGAAATGTGTCTTTGGCATTCACAAAGGAAAAGTCCTTGGATGTCTGGTTTCAACAAAGGGAATAGAAGCAAATCCCGACAAAATCAAGGCACTTATCGAAATGCAAGACCCAGTTTCAGTAAAAGATGTGCAAAAGTTGACAGGAAGAGTTGCTGCTCTCAACAGGTTCATTCCTAGGGCTGCAGAAAGAAGCTAGCCTTTCTTCCAAGTTCTCAGAAGTTCCAAGAACTTCCAGTGGTTCGAAGCCCAGAAACAAGCTTTCCAAGAACTCAAAGACTATCTGTCAAACATGACCAAGCTGTGCCCTCCTGAACCAAAATCGCCACTTCTGTTGTATTTGTCTGCTTCAAACTCGGCTGTAAGCGCCGTGCTAGTACAAGAAAAAGAAGAAGGAAAACTCAAGCAGATCCCAGTATACTTCGCTTCAGAAGCTCTCTCAGGATCCAAACTTTTTAATTCTGAGTTAGAGAAGATAGCCTATGCAGTCGTAATGGCTGCAAGAAAACTAAGATATTACTTCGAAGGTCACATGATAAGGGTAATTACGAATCAACCGCTGAATGACTTATTCGCGAATAAAGAAGCATCTACCCAAATCATCAAGTGGGGCGCTGAACTATCAGAATACACTGTTGATTTTGAGAGAAGAAGCGCAATCAAATCGCAAGTCTTGGCAGATTTTGTCGTGGACTGGACTTCGCCAATTCATAATCCTGGTGAAGATATGCTTAAACCATGGGTGGTGCAATGTGACGGAGTTTGGTGCCACAAAGGGGTTGGAATATCAGCAGTTGTAACATCTCCGACAGGAATCGTGATAAGATATGCCGCTCGACTCATATTCGCGAATCATGAGCACTCCACGAACAAGACAACCGAATATGAAGCTCTACTCCTGGCATTAAGGAAGATGAAAGCTCTGGTCAGCAAACCTTCATCATCAAAACCGATTCCAAAGTTATTCAAGAACATATTGAGAAAGAGAGCGAAGCAAGAAATCCTGTTTTGATGAAGTACCTCGAGAAGGTCAGAGAGATGGAAAGGCATTTCAAAGGCTATTCAGTACAACATATACCAAGAGACGACAATAACGAGGCAGACAAGTTAGCCAAAGCAGCAGCCAGAAATCAAGCAATGCCTCCTGACGTGTTCTTCAAAATCATCAAAGAACCGTCCATCAAAGAAACAAAGCCGAAAATCGTGAATATCGTGGAGACTCGCGATTGGAGAGCCGAAATCATGGCATACTTGAGGGGTCATTATGAACCACAAGATGAATTATAGGAGAAAAGATTGAAGCAAAGGGCAAGGGGCTATGCGGTGGTCAGCGGAGAGTTGTACAAATCAGGAGTTACCGAACCTTGGCTGAGGTGCATTACCTCCGAAAAAGGCATTGAACTTCTCAAGGAAATTCATAGTGGATTCTGTGGTGCGCATATAGGCACGAGGGCTCTAGCAGGCAAAGCAATAAAGCAAGGATTCTACTGGCCTACTATAAACATTGATGCAAAAAAGCTAGTTCGGGAATGTGAAGTATGTAAAAAAACAGCGAATCAACAAAACTTACCATCCATGTCAGTTCACTTAATTCCCCCATCATGGCCTTTGCAAAGGTGGGGAATGGATCTAGTTGGACCACTGCCAGCGGCTCAAGGAAATTGCAAATTCGCAGCTGTGGCCGTGGACTACTTCACCAAATGGGTGGAAGCGAAAGCATTGGCGAATATCACAGCACCAACAATCCAGAAATTCTTCTGGCAAAACATAGTCTGCAGATTCGGGGTTCCAAGAGAACTGACCGTTGATAATGGGAAGCAATTCGACTGTTATTCCTTCAAAGAATACTGCAAGACTTTGGGCACTCATGCGAAGTTTTCGTCAATATATCACCCGCAGTCTAATGGAGCTGTCGAGAGAGCAAATGGGCTGATATTCACAGGAATCAAGAAGTGCTTGTTCGATCAGAAAAAGGGCAAGTGGACCGACGAATTGCCGAAAGTGATTTGGTCTCATAACACCACAGTATCAAGAGCAACGGGATTCACACCTTTTCGCTTACTCTTTGGCACCGAAGCAATGACACCAGAAGAAATCAAGAATGAAAGCATGAGAGTGCAGAAGCCAAAAGAAATCGAAGAAGTTGACAAAAAAGTAGAGAAAGATATGATTGAACTTACGATTCTCGAAGCTGCTGAAAACATCGACAAGTACCAGAAAGAAACTAAGGCATGGAAGGATAGGAAAGTGGTCAGAAAAGACATCAAGACTGGTGACTTAGTTCTGAAAAGAAAGAAGAACTGGGGGAACCCTGGGAAACTTCAGGAACCATGGGAAGGGCCATACATAGCAAAGGAAACAAACATGCCAGGGCCTTTTCGTTTGCTAGATCAAACTGGCGAAGAGTTGCCATATTTGTGGAATGCAGACAGCTTAAAGAGGTATTACCCTTGAGAATCTCGAAGTTAGTTAGAAATATTTTCAGTATTTCTTTTCGCAAGTTTACATTCTGCAAAAATGCAAAAATCCGAATCATGAATCTATAAGTGGTTTCGGGAACAAAAACATTTACTTTTTTCGCAAATTTCCTTAGAATAAGGAGGACCGTACTCTTTTCCTTGCAAAGGGGGCTCTAAATCAAGAGGCAAGGTTTTTAACGAGGCGGATCCTATGTAAATACTCTTTGTGATATATATAAAAAGAGTCTTCCCCCAAATCATGTGTCTTGTGAATTCCATCGTGAGAAAGAAAAGTTTGTGAAAAGGCTCTGTGATAGCCGAAATTCCATCGTGAGAAAGAAAAGTTCGTGAAAAGGCTCCGTGATAGCCGAAGTTCCATCGTGAGAAAGAAAAGTTCATGAAAAAGGCTCCGTGATAGCCAAAATTCCATCGTGAGAAAGAAAAGTTCGTGAAAAGGCTCCGTGATAGCCAAAGTTCCATCGTGTGAAAGAAAAGTTTGTGAAAAGGCTCTGTGATAGCCGAAATTCCATCGTGCGAAATGAAAGTTTGCGAAGAGGCTCTGTGATAGCCGAAGGCTCCGTGAAAGCCTAAAATCCCACCGTCAAAGGGATTCCCACAGAAAGGCCCGAGACAACAACAATTTGTGGCCTAAAATCCCACCGTCAAAGGGATTCCCACCGAAAGGCCCGAGACAACAACAAGTTGTGGCCTAAAATCCCACCGTCAAAGGGATTCCCACCGAAAGGCCCGAGACAACAACAAGTTGTGGCCTAAAATCCCACCGTCAAAGGGATTCCCAAAAGGCCTGAGACAACAAGTTGTGGCCTAAAATTCCACCGTCAAAGGGATTCCCAACAAAAGGCCCGAGACAACAACAAGTTGTGGCCTAAAATCCCATCGCGAAGAGAAGTTCGGAAATAGTTGAGGACTGCGACTAACAAATTATAGATGTTTTTATTAAGAATTTTTATGTGAGAAAAAGCGTGAAGTAAGACTCACGAATCACTTTTACGATGACTCATTACTCAAGAGGCCAAGGGGCTAGAATTCCCCCGGAAGCTACTATCCGTAAGAAAGGACGATTGAAGCAACTGAAGGTTGCGATATCAACCCGGGCAAGTGTGCCAAGCGAGCAAAGTTCACAAAATTCGTGAAAAAAATTTTGTCGACTTACACTAGAATCCATGTAATTTCAAAATTCGTGAAACAATTCACAGAGAGTTCGTGAAACAATAACATTAGAGAAGAACCATCGATTTTTCAGACTGCCACGAAATTTTGCATGTAAAACGGCAAGGTGGGGGAGGGTGACGTTTTTTCACAAGAAAAACGTCTTTATTGCCTTAGTTACATACAAAATTTCATACCAAACTCATTACATCACATCAAGGATCAAGAATTCAATATGAAAGTTCAACAACGTGACCTGGGTCGCGACCATTATATTCAGCAATATCACTAGCATAAGCGAAACTGTAATCGCTAGTCGTCGGGCTAAGGGGCTCCGTTTTCATAGGAGGTCGAGAGCTTGAAGCTTCAGCGTAGCCTTCACGCTGAAGAAAGAACCAGGACAGCTCAAAACTGCGTATCGAAAAATCCAAACTAGCCTCAAGCCAAAAATCAGAAAAATCACGCTCAGGATAAGATTCTTTGTACAAACGCCAAGCTTCACCACTAACCATTTGATTTCCGTGATGAATTCGTAAAGGTATCACATCCTGCGCAGGCCCGTCTTGCAGGACCTGCGCAGGTTAAAGTTTACAAGACAACTGTTCAGAAAAGGGCTCACAACCCATGAATTTACAAGTTTTATACAAATTGCGTCAGAGACAAGTGTTCAAGCATCTCAGCCGGTGATGTCAACCTTCGGGGAAGAATCATCTTGTTCAGAGTTAGCTTCAGCTCCACCGTCGTCATCATTATCGCTGCCGCTGCCACCGTCTTTGTCCTCTCCACTTGAATCGCCATCTTCCTTCTCAGTAGCGTCTTCTTCTTCATCTCCAGAAGACGATTCTGGAATTTTAGCGCCCTTACCACGCGCCTCCTCCTGAATTAACTGAAGAAGCGCAAAAGAAAGGAAAGTCAACTTCAAACATTCATGATATGTAGAAAAAAATGGGAAACATTTGTCAAAGCGTCAACCTTTTCAAGCTTGGCCTGAGCAATCTTCTTCGCAAATGCCTTTCCGCTTGCAAACCAAAATTCTTGGGCGAATCTGGCCCTTATGATTTGAACATCTTCGTTAGGGCGAATTCTTGAAGTACTCTCAGCGTTAGGAAAACGCGAAAGAGCTTCGTGGAACTTCAATAGATTGGCGCAGTCAAAATCATGAAGAAGCTTCATAATGCTTTCAACCAAGAAGGCAGCCGCGAAATCGCTAGCACCAGAAATCACGCCACAAAGAGCTCGAAATTCTTCCTCAATCCATGACAGCAGAGAGGAGATCTCTTCATCTTCAGGAAGAGGACCGGGACGAGCGCCAAAATCCTTCAAAGCTTTTTCATATTCCTCGAACAGGACCTTCAATTTGGTCTTGACGCTATTGATCTCCTGCTCAGAGGTTTCATCCCGATCAGCTAAAGCCTTCTCGAGATCTTGAATTTTTTGCTCCTTACTACTTAGAGTCTTTGCAAGGTCGATATTTTTGACACGAAGATCTTCAGCAGCTTTAGAAGACTTGTCATGATCCTTACGAAGATTTTCGATTAACTTCAAATCTTCATCATGAGTCTTTTGTAGCTTTTCGAGGTCTTTCTTTGAATTTTTGAGGGCTTCTTCGGCGACTTTCTTCTCATCTTCTACGATTTTCTTTTCATCCTGGCATTTCTTCAGAGCATCAGCAAGATCGGCAACTTTCTTTTCTAAATCCAGATTCGTAGCCTGAGCCAGGGTAAAGTTGCATCTTAATTTTTTGGACATCTTCTTGATAGCATCTTCTTGTTCGTACAAGCGATCAGCAGTAACTTTTCCGAGAATTGAAGTTTTCAAGGCATAAGCTTTGTTGTATCTATCAAGCTCAGACACTGGGAGTTTGCGAAGAGCTTCCTCAAAGTCTGGAAATTCAACACAACAAGTCAAATTAAAGAAGTAAGGAAAAATAACAAGTAGCTATAAAGATCAAGACGGGAGCCAAGTGAGAAGAATAGCTAACAAACCTTTTCTGCTAAGGGTTTCGATAGCAACCGGGGCAATGCGTTCAGAGACCGCAGAGGTTTTCTTCGACGAAGAAGAAGGCTGCTTCTCCAACTCGCGGATAGTCTTGCTGGGTAATTGAGACGCCTGTTTCGGAGCTTCTTCTCCTGTTTCATCCACGAATTTAGATGAATTCCACAATAGTAAAGGCTTAGACGCGCCATCTCCTGCAACAGCCATTTCGCGGCTAACACTTAGCAGTTCACCCCTGTGTGACGTACCAAAGCTTTTGTTGAAGGCAACGATCGAGGGAGAAGGATCCTAGCCTTCGGGAAGTTCTTCGCATGTTTCGATCAAGGGAACTTCTTCGACATGATTTTCTCCCTTCTGAATAGTCTTCTCCAGCTCCTTAATAAATTCGGGAGAGGCTTGTTCTTGAGGAGAAGAAGGGTGAGGGGCAGCACCTCCGACATCAATAGCAACAACAGACTTCGCAACATCCTTCTGAACTTCAACAGCATCATCTGAAAAAGTTTCAACATCGACAAACTCATTCTCAGAACCTGGTGTACAATGACTACGAACATGGAATCTCAAGTCACGCCATAAGCAAGAGGAGAAACCTGTTAGACACAAATCGTCGATCGTGTCAAAGGCAGAAGGAATGCGCTGAACTTTAGAGATAGCAACCTTCTTCGTAGCTTTCTTTGATTTCTTTCCCCTGAGCTGAGCAAGACTCGAAGCTGCTTGAATCTCAGCCTCCGAAACACCTTCAGAGGCTTTGCGCTTTCGTTTACTCGATTCCAGCGACTTCGTCTTGTCAGGACAAACTGCAGAAGAAGAAGTATCACCAGTGTTGCTTTTTCCTTTCTTCGATAATTTTCCTCGACGAGCTTTCGGAGGCGCGGCAGAGCAGCTAGCAACAGCAACAGCAGGAGCTTTCTTGTCAACGCCCGGGGGGCGGGAACGAAAAGAAGTTTCAGCGCAAAACTCCGAAAACACACGATTAATTCTCAGTTTGTGTTTCACTCAATTCTTGTAGGCCTTGTATTCGTTCATAGTAGATTCGCCGATCATAGCGTCCACCTTCTTTTCCACTTCTTCCATGAACTCCTTAAAACTCTGGCCCTCCTTTAGCCGAAGACCAAATCGTGGAAATGGCACTTGCTGTGTCGCCCAGTTCACGTTGAAACCAACGAACTCAGTAGGGGCCCAGTTGTGAAATATCGGCCAAATTTCAGCAACCACGAACTCTTCAATAACATCGCGCCCACCAAGAATCGTGCTAGCCAAAAAGAATGCATTTTCACAATTCTTGAAACCAGCAGCTCGGTGATTGTACTCAGCGGTGTTAGTGGCAGTCACCGCTTCGATGGGCGAGTACAAAGGATTAGCTGGCCCAGTGTACCCCGAAATCTTGGACATGTCAACTTTCACATAAAACCAGTATGAATTCCAATCTTTGGGAAAGTTGGTCTTGCAACAGGGTGCCAGCTGAATTCGGGTCAAACCTTTTCGCCTCATAGTACTGACCATCGTCAAGCTTGAGAATATCCTTCTCGATCACAAGCTCAAATAGGCGTGCGAATATGTCAGCACCAAATGTGCACTTAAAGGTCTTCATGATCCAAAAGAACTTAGAAAGCTCCAAGAATGAGTTCGGCGACAGCTGATGGATCTTTACAGAAAACTTGTCAAGAATTGCAGGCAGAACAGGATTGCAAGGGAATCTGAGTCCACATGTGAAGAAATCACGAAAAACAACAACTTCATCGGCTTCGGGAGTCGGAACCTGCTCGTCAAGAGGGGCACGGCCATCGCCGGCAGGAAAAAATCCAACTGCCTCATATTCTCTGATCAAATCCATAGTAACTTTTGATTCACCAAAAACCAATGCAGGAGGATATGATTTTGCGCTCCTCGCAGCAATAAGTTCTCTTGGATCAGCGTCCACATCAGCAAGATCTTCTTCAGCACCTGACTTATCGTCAGATCTAATTTCTCCGTCTTCACGATTACCAGAATCGTGAATCTCTTCCTTGTTCGGCGAAAGGCCAGCGGCAGCCAGTTCCTCTGAAGTCATCGGCCTGGCAGTACTCTTAGTTCGAGCCACCTACTTGAAAGTAATGAAAACAAAAATGTAAGATAAACTATAAAATAACAGAATCTATGAAGTTGAAACAATAGGAACTCAAAGAAGAGAAGACAATACCTTACGAAGTTAAAGAATTCACCGAACTTCGGACGTTCGCAGAAAAGGCTTTCATCGGCGAAAAAACTCGAAAGTTTTCAAAGAAAGCGACAGCACGGTGAAAAAAACTTACGGCCAAGGCTCTCTATTTATAGGGGTAAGGGGGGCACTTTGAAGAAACCGCCTTGATAGGACCGTTGCGAGTTTGCCGGGGGACGCGTGTCCACTCCGACGTTCCGAGGGTGACGTTTTTTGCCGAAATTCGAGATTTTATTCGTGGAATCGGATCGTCGGTGTCAACCCGCTTTCCCGAGGGGCTAGTGTTGGAGAATTGGCCAAAAACCTTTCACCCTCGAAACGTCGGATTTGCCGAATTCGTGAGAAATATCGTGAATTACTCTCGAGGTGGGAAATTATGTTTCGTGACAAGGGAAACATCCATGAAGACGTCCAGATGGAAATCGCATATTTTGCTGACCTTCTAATAATGTGCAAAAATAACAGCCGAATTGGCTTCAGTTCGCGAATTTACTGCATGTTTCAGTTCGCGAGGGTATTCTCGGAATGTAAAAGTCCCTTCGTCTTCCTATAAAAGGGGGCGCGAGGGCACGTGTAAAGGGATTCACAACTTTTGAGGCGAGTACAGGCTTTTGGTGATTCTTTGTCTCCCGTCATTCGTAACTTTGCGTTTGTGGTACTTGTTCGTGATTCTTGTGTTTGGGGACTCCGCCCGATTTTCGGACCCCCCCAACACCAATTATATAGTTTATATAGATAGATTAGCCTCAGCGGTAGGCAGCCGCCAGAATTCCTATCTCTTCTGGTAGCTTATTAACTATTTGGCTTCCATTATTTGAAATATATTCGTGCGACACTTTACTTTCTAGCCGTCTGATCCTATCAAGCTCCATGTCTCGCTACTCCTCCTTCACTGTCGTCGTTGTGTTCATCGTTGGCTCCACCGCAGCTCATCGTCGGTCTGGTGCTCACGCACCCCTCCCCCTTGCCGCCCTTGGCCCGCCACCACTGCTCTCGCTGGCTCGTGTGCCTCTCCCACATGTTGATGCAAGCTCCACGAGTGTCACACCCAGTTTTAAAGGCAAAACCGAATGCATACATCACATTGTGAATACCAAAATCAGTGCCACACGAATAAAGAGTTATTACAAGACCATAGTCTTAAACGAAACATAAATAACGAGTTCTCGCAGCGGATAAGATGCCTCCACAGGCAGCTGACTGAAGACACGCACACCTAGAACTCCTGGAAATCACCGGGGTGGTCTTCAAAGTTCTCCCAGTCTGAGCAGCAATCCGAGTATTGTAGATACAAGAAAATAGAAAAGCGTGAGCACGTGCCATACTCAGCAAGAGGAAAACAACATAACATGCAAGGCCATATGGTGGATGGCTAAGGTTCAAGCAGTTTAGCATTTTAGTGAGTCAAGTTTTATTAGCAACATAATTACTAAAGAGTGTACGTTCATACCAACCCACAATTAATAAAGTATAAGCATCATAAATAAGGATAGAACAACGATTTAACATTTAAATTCCATAACATAGTCATGTGAGGGTCCAGGCCGCTCTTGACAGTGAGCACGGCTAACTAGTTAGTTTTACACTCTGCAGAGGTTGTACACTTTCACCACAAGCAGCGTAAAAGCTCCGAAGAACTTTGAACCCAACCATGCGGTGTTTGCAAGGCACCATACCACACTACCGAGGTGTGGTTGCATAGGGATGGTACATGGCCTTTACAAAGGTTCCCTAGCAAGTTATGACCCACAAGGTCCGGATCAGTTAGCAAGGTATAAAGTCCCTTAGCAGGTCGATACCCCACCATAAAAGAATAACTCACCCAGCCCCCTGCTAGAGCGAGTCTATACCCCGCAGTACCGCCGATCCCTTGTCCTTATCAGGTAAGATCACCCCAAGCTAAAGTTCCTAATTACTAAGCCAAGACCATTGCCCGTTAGTTCTTGTGGTTGTACTGTTTTCCTGGGTGGTTCTCCATGTTCCGATTAATATAACAAAGTGATCTTGTAAAGTAAAACAACATAAATCGGAACATAGAATATAAAAGTATCCAAGTTGATTAATACCATCCCAGTTAAGCATGCTAAGCCATAGCTACCATCAAGATTAATTATATTAACCCGGTTACAAGGCAAAGGTTGTAAAAGACTAGGTATGATCCTTAATAGGTTCCCGTCAAAGTTAATGCAAGCAAGAAAAGTAAATACAGTGAATTAAATGCATGTTATGTAGGACAAGTGGGCATGCATCAAGGGAGACTTGCCTTCAACAAGACTCGGCTGCTCAAACTCTGGCGCGTCTTGATCTTCAAATCCTTCGAACGCTTCACTCTCTACGCTCCACAATATTCACATACAAGCAAACAACAAGAATAAATAAGAAACAATCACCAAACAGTGCTAACAGAACAAAACAGAGACATAAAACTATTCTACACTTCGAGGCGATCGCGTGGACATAAAGAACGCTAAAAACGGAGCTAAAACGACCAAGATACACAGTAAAGAAGGTGTAAGGACTAAACTGTAAGGAAACCTAAAGGTTCTGGGCCTAATCGTAGCAAAAGGACCTAACTGCAAAGAAACTTACTACTGCGGGAGGGTATTTTTGTAAAAAGGAAAAGCTCAGGGGGTTTTCTGCAAAAAGACGAGGTCATGCCGGTTTGACCGGTATTGACTCGGGTTAGATCTAATCCAGCCCGTTGGATCTTGATCCAACGGCCGGCGGCGGCTGCTGCACAGCGGTGGCGGTCGGATCGTCCAGGGCCATCAGATCTTGATCCGGCGGCTGCGGACGCACGCGAGCGCGCGGGCGGCGGCGAGCGGCGGCGGACGGCGGCGAACGGCGGCGAGCACGCCGGTGCGGCACGGGATCGAGCTGGGGGGCTCGGTTTCGTGCGCGGGTCGCACCGGGACGAAGCGCGCGAAGCGACGAACACATCTAGGACGGCGCGGTCGACTAGGTTGCGGCGGAGACGGCGCGCGGCACGGCGAGGCTGAGCGGCGCGGCGGAGCAACTCCGGCAAGCCCTCCTTGGCGACTGGAAGCACGGGAACGACGACGAGCGGCACCGGGGAGCTTCTCACCTCCTTGCGCAGCTCCGGGACGGCTTCTCGACGGCGGAGCGGCAACGGCGGCGGCAGCGCTAGGGTTCCAGCGGGCTCGGGCGCTGGGGTGCTCAAGGGCGGCTAGGGTTTTGGCTAGCCCGGTGAGGGGGTGGCGGCGGCCTTAAATAGGCCTGGGACCCGGCCTTGGCGTGCGGGCCACGCCTGGGAAGGCAAGCGCGGGCGGCGCGGACTCGGACTCGAGTCCGGCTCGGGCTCGGACGCGAGGTGGGGGATGACAAGGGGGCCACACCTGGCAGCGTCGGCGGGCGAGGGCGCACGGGGATGGGCTGGCGGTGGCTGCTGGGCCGGCTGGGCCGAGGTGCGATGTTGGGCTGCGACGGGGAAAAGGTGAAGCGGGCCGCGGCGCGAGCGGACCAGGCCGAAGAGAAGGAGGGGCGCCGGCAGACTTTGGCTGGTTGGGCTCGAAGCCGAACTGGGCTAAAAAGGAAAAAAAAGGTTAAGGTATAGGTTTAGCTATTTAGAAAAGGCACAAAACAAATGAATTCAAATTAGAATTTGAATTCAAACAACCAAAAGCAATGCACCAGCATGAATGCAACAATAAATTCCTATAGTTCATTTATTTTATTTTAGAAAATCTTAAATGCCTAAAAGAAATTAAATGCAACCCTAAGATCCTTAGGAGCATAAATGAAGGTTTCTATCAAATTTTATTCAAAGCTCAAATTTGTAAAATTAGGGTGTTACAAATCCTACCCCCCTTAAGAAGAATCTCGTCCTCGAGATTCGGATAGATTGGCAAAAAGATCTGGAAACTCTACTTTCAACTCATCCTCTCTTTCCCATGTTGCCTCATCCTCCGCGTGGTTACTCCACTGCACTTTGCACATCTTGATCACACTATTCCTGGTAACTCGTGTCATAGTGTCCAATATCCGAATAGGGTGTTCAACGATAGTGAGATCCTCCTTAATGTTTAGCTCATCCATGGGTAACGGCTCTTTGTCATGAGGATTAAAACCCTTCTTCAACTGAGAGATATGGAACACATCATGCACATCAGCTAACTGATTTAGCAACTCCAACCTGTATGCCACTTCTCCCACTCTCTCTAGGATCTTAAAGGGTCCAATAAACCGTGGTGACAACTTCCCTTTGACCTTGAATCGACGCAACCCTCTGATGGGTGACACCTTTAGATACACATAATCTCCCTCCTGAAAGACCACGTCTCTCCTTTTTCCATCTGCATAACTCTTCTGTCTAGACTGAGCAATCCTCAAGTTTTCCCTGATAACCTGAACCTGCTTTTCTACCTCTCTGATGATGTCAGCCCCAAACAACTGCCTTTCGCCTGTCTCACTCCAGTACAACGGAGTTCTACACTTTCTTCCATACAAAGCCTCAAAGGGTGCCATCTTGAGACTAGCTTGGTAGCTGTTGTTATAAGAGAACTCAGCGTACGGCAAGCTCTTATCCCAACTACCACCATGCTTAAGCGCACATGCTCTCAGCATGTCCTCTAAGATCTGGTTGGTCCTCTCTGTTTGTCCATCTGTCTGTGGGTGATAGGCTGAGCTGAAGTTCAACTTGGTATCCATAGACTCGTGCAGCTTCTCCCAGAAGCGAGAGGTGAACTGGGTACCTCTGTCTAACACTATCTTCTTTGGCACACCATGCAAACACACGATCCTGGACATGTATAGCTCTGCCAACTTAGCTCCTGTATAAGTGGTCTTCACCGGGATGAAATGAGCAACCTTGGTCAAACGATCCACAATGACCCAAATCGAATCATAACCATCCCGGGTTCGAGGTAAACCCACAATGAAATCCATACCAATCTCTTCCCACTTCCACTCAGGCACCTTCAGAGGTTGAAGCAAACCAGCTGGCCTCTGATGTTCGGCCTTAACCCGATGGCAAGTGTCGCACAAAGCCACATGTGCGGCCACATCCCTCTTCATACCGTACCACCAATACCTCTGCTTGAGATCCTGGTACATCTTGGGACTGCCTGGGTGGATAGAGTAGGCAGAATTGTGAGCTTCCCTTAAGCTGGTCTCTCTGAGATCTCCTATTTCCGGTACACATATCCGATTCTTAAACCATACAGTTCCTTGTTCATCCTCTGTGAAATCTGGGGCTTCTCCCTGTTTCATACTTTCCTTGATTTTCTGAATCCCAGCATCATCTAGCTGCCCTTTACGTATCTCCTGCTCCAGAGTAGACTGCACTTCCAGAGTCACTCCCTCTGCATGTGCAACAACCTCTAGGTTGAGTCTCTCAAACTCTTTTACCAACTCCTCTGGAAACTGGAAGACCATAGCCATGTTAGCATGACCCTTCCGACTCAAGGCATCAGCGACCAAATTTGCTTTACCAGGGTGATAGTGAATCTCCAGATCATAGTCCTTGATCAGCTCTAACCAACGGCGTTGTCTCAGATTGAGATCCTTCTGAGTGAAGATGTACTTCAAGCTCTTATGATCGGTGTAGATCTGGCATTTGGTTCCCATAACGTAGTGCCTCCAAATCTTCAATGCGTGAACCACTGCTGCTAACTCAAGATTGTGCGTAGGGTAGTTCAGCTCATGCTTCCTCAACTGTCGAGACGCATAGGCTATAACGTGACCTTCCTGCATAAGTACACAACCCAGACCCTGTCGGGATGCATCAAAGTAGATATCAAAGCTCTTTTGCTGATCTGGCATCACTAGAACTGGTGCTATGGTCAACCGCTTCTTCAACTCTTCAAAACTGGCCTGACATGCACCAGTCCACTTGAACTCTCTGTCCTTCTCTAGCAGTGTGGTGAGAGGCTTCACGATCTTGGAGAATCCTTCAATGAACCGACGATAGTAACCAGCGAGTCCTAGAAAACTCCTGATCTCAGACACAGTACGAGGGGGTTCCCACTTCAACACATCACTAACCTTGCTTGGATCTACCGCAATCCCTCCGTTGGTGATGATATGACCCAGAAAAGCCACTTCCTTAAGCCAGAACTCACACTTGCTGAACTTTACATACAACTCATGCTCTCTCAGCTTCTGCAACACAAGCCTCAAATGCTCCTCATGCTCTTCCTCATTCTTGGAGTAGATCAAGATATCATCAATAAACACCACGACAAACTTGTCCATATACTCCATAAAGATCTTGTTCATCAGGTACATGAAGTAGGCAGGTGCATTGGTCAACCCAAAGGACATAACCGTGTACTCATAAAGTCCGTACCTTGTGGTAAACGCTGTCTTAGGAATATCTGAAGGCCTGATCTTCATCTGATGATAACCGGATCGTAGGTCAATCTTAGAGAACACCTTGGCTCCTCTCATCTGATCAAACAAGTCCTCAATGCGGGGTAGAGGATACTTGTTCTTGATAGTAACATCATTAAGAGACCTGTAATCAACACACATCCTCTGTGTGCCATCCTTCTTACCCACAAAGATAACTGGTGCTCCCCAAGGTGATGAACTAGCACGTATGAACCCTTTACCCATTAACTCTTTAATATGTGCTTTAAGCTCTTGTAACTGATCACTAGACATTCTATAGGGGCGCTTAGAGATAGGAGCGGTACCAGGCAAAAGATCAATAACGAACTCAACATCTCGGTCAGGGGGCATACCTGGTAACTCCTCAGGAAACACATCAGGGTAGTCGCACACCACTCTTATGTCTTCTAAGGCCATTCCATTGACCTGATTCACGGCACTGGCTGTTGATGGTGATGGGTCTGCTGCAAACTCGATCCATTCCCCAGCTGGACTAGTAAGAAGAACTGACCTCTTAGCACACTGGATCACCGCATCACACGCGGTCAAGCATCCCATTCCCAGTATCACATCAATCCCCCTTGAATCCAGGATTATCAGATTAGCCCAGAAATCTCTGGCCAAAATCTTGAGACTGACGTTGTCACACTTATATATGGCTTTCAATTCCCCCCTGGTGAGCTAACTAGCATGTGGCGTGGCATGGGACTGATGGGTATATTATGTTGAGCTACGAACTGAGATGTAATGAACGAATGGGATGCTCCAGAATCAAATAAAAATGAGGCGGGAGTGGAGTTGACTAGAAACATACCGAGCACTACTCTAGGGTTCTCCTGGGCGACTTCAGCATCAACGTGCATCACCTTGCCACGTGCATAGCTCTGCTGTCCCTTGTTGGTCTGCGGGGTCTGATTCCCATTCCTCATCTGCTGCATCTGCTGGTTCTGCACTGGAGTGTGTGGAGGGTTCCTCTTCGGGCACGCGTTGGCATAGTGACCAAGCTCTCTGCACTTGAAGCAAGTGGTAGATGAGGGATTAGGAGGCGCCACGGACCTCATTGGTGTACCAACTGGAGCTCTCTGCTGACTCTGCTGGAAAGCGGTGCGTGGAGTCTGAGGGGCAGAACGCTGAAACTGCTGAGCAGACTGCTGGAACTGCTGAGCAGGGCGCTAGAACTACTACTGCCCAAAGTTTCCACCCGGCCCTCCAAAGCGGAACGGGGTGAAGCGCGGGCGAGACACACTCCCGAACTGTCCAGAGCTAGTGGCCTTCCTCTTCTGCTCCCCGAGCTCCTTGCGCTTGTGCTCCAAGCGGATGGCTGCGTCAACTAGTTGCTGGAACGTGGGGAAAGGGTAAGACATCAGCTGGTACTGCAGTGAACCAGCTAACCCATCCAGGAACAGCTCCTGCTTCTTCCTGTCTTCAGCAACTTCCTCAGTTGCATAGCGAGACAACTCAATGAACTTGTCTCTGTACTCAGCCACTGACATTCCCTCCTGCTTGAGAGAAAGAAACTCCTTCTTCTTGATCTTCATGACTCCAGAGGGTATGTGGTGGCTCCTGAAGTTGGTGGTGAACTCATCCCAGGTGATAGTGTCTGGGGCGGCGTGAGCAGCGACATACGCATCCCACCAAGCGGATGCGGACCCCTGAAGTCGTCCTGCAGCATACAGGACCTTCTCTCTGTCATCGCACTGGCAGGTAGTGAGCATCTTCAGCACTGTCTTCAACCAATCCTCAGCTTCAAGCGGATCAGCAGCATGAGCGAACACCGGGGGGTGGTGACTCATGAACTCCCGGTGCTTGTTACGAGGTGCCGGCTGCTGCACCGGTGGGTTGTTAGCTTGAGCTTGCATGTTCGCCACAGTGTTGGTCAGGTCCTGGAGAAGCTGGGTCTGCGTCTGGAAGAACTGCAGCATAGCGGGATCCATCTGTGCTTGCTGGGGTGCCCTTCCTGGACGATTCACTGCCGGTTGATCGACTACTGATCCTGACCTGGTGTTCACCATCTGAGTGTTAGGGACATTACTTTAGATGATTGTACCAAGAGTTAAACCCAGAAAGATAAGGTAACAAAGATGTTTGACTAAGACAGATTCTGTTGACCCTAAACAATCAGGCATAACTCTCAGCGTGGATAACCAAAAATTATGAGCTTTTAACCAGTATTAGGCAATGAAATTACGGAACTACTCCAACTTGGCTAAGGACTTAACTTAAGCCTAAGGACTATCTTCTTCTGGCATGGCATCCGTGCGGGCATCAGGGGAGTCGTAGCGTGGCCTCTTGGGTGATGGGGAGGTACATGCTTCTGCGGCGTCATGAACTACTGGCTGCTCCCTGTTCTGCAGTGCAGCTTCCAAGGCGCGCTTCTGCAACTCCAGAGTGAAGATCTGCTGTTGTGCCGCGTACAGAGTATTGTTGGTGTTGTCCAAGGCGGTATTAACAGCAGCAAGCAGACTCCGGACGTTGTTCAGCGTTCCTTCATAGGCTGGAGCCGGAGCGATGTAGGTCTTGGCTTCCCCACTTGCTCTGAAAGGTGTGTACCTGCAGTGGGTATCCTCCAACCTGTCACGCTCATTGTGGGAGAGCACATAGAGTGCCCTCCGAGCTGCCTCTGCTATGCCAGCGTCCATAGTGGTCCTGTGGGCCACATCATGATGCTTGGAGATCTCCCTCGCTCCATGGAATGGAACGTATTCCTCCAGAATGGCCGCAACCTCCCAATGGGGCTCGAACCACGGGTGAGTCCACAGCTCACAATGGTAAACAGGGGCCTTATCATAGCCCAAGCGGAGTACCATAGCTCGCAGGTGGTCAGCCATGGGAATGCCCACTCCATCAACCCTGTAGTGGTACACATCCCAGATCACTTCCTCAGCTGCTTCATCTTGCTCTTGCACTTCTTCCTCCACCTCTGGACCATGGTGATCATCCAGATCTTCTCCTGGCGCCTGCTCCTCCTGGTTTGGCTGATCAGCTGGCTCTCCTTCTTCTGGGTTCACCTCCTCCGGATCCTCCTCATCATCAGACACCACGATGAGGTCAGGGGTGGCTACTGGTGCAGCTTCCATCTCGATCTCTTCATCCGTGTCTCCGTCATGGAAGTCATTGTACTCTTCCTGCGGAGCATACTGGTGGGCAGCACCAACGTGAGAAGGCTTCAAACGGCGAACCATCTGTAAGTGCAGTGTAGAGTGAGATAGATGGTAAGACAAAAAGGGGTGAGAGCTAAAAGCAAGCACAAGGTAGAGAATCCAGATTAACTCAAGGGTGAGGCAAAAGCAAGAGTATAAGGTTAGTAGAAATAAAGCAAGCATGTGAGAGAAAGGCTTCTATGATTATAAAAATCCTTAATTCCGACCATTTCTATCTAGGCTAACGTCCTACAGTCAACATGGCTCTGGTACCACTCTGTCACACCCAGTTTTAAAGACAAAACCAAGTGCATAGATCACGTGTGCGCCAGGATCAAGTTACACACACGCAATGACATTGTGAATACCAAAATCAGTGCCACTCGAATAAAGAGTTATTACATGACCATAGTCTTAAACGAAACATAAATAACGAGTTCTCGCAGCGGATAAAATGCCTCCACAGGCAGCTGACTGAAGACACGCACACCTAGAACTCCTGGAAATCACCGGGGTGGTCTTCAAAGTTCTCCCAGTCTGAGCAGCAATCCGAGTATTGTAGATACAAGAAAATAGACAAGCGTGAGCACGTGCCGTACTCAGCAAGAGGAAAACAACATAACATGCAAGGCCATATGGTGGATGGCTAAGGTTCAAGCAGTTTAGCATTTTAGTGAGTCAAGTTTTATTAGCAACATAATTACTAAAGAGTGTAAGTTCATACCAACCCACAATTAATAAAGTATAAGCATCATAAATAAGGATAGAACAACGATTTAACATTTAAATTCCATAACTTAGTCATGTGAGGGTCCAGGCCGCTCTTGACCGTGAGCACGGCTAACTAGTTAGTTTTACACTCTACAGAGGTTGTACACTTTCACCACAAGCAGCGTAAAAGCTCCGAAGAACTTTGAACCCAACCATGCGGTGTTTGCAAGGCACCATACCACACTACCGAGGTGTGGTTTCATAGGGATGCTACATGGCCTTTACAAAGGTTCCCTAGCAAGTTATGACCCACAAGGTCCGGATCAGTTAGCAAGGTATAAAGTCCCCTAGCAGGTCGATACCCCACCATAAAAGAATAACTCACCCAGCCCCCTGCTAGAGCGGGTCTATACCCCGCAGTACCGCCGATCCCTTGTCCTTATTAGGTAAGATCACCCCAAGCTAAAGTTCCTAATTACTAAGCCAAGACCATTGCCCGTTAGTTCTTGTGGTTGTACTGTTTTCCTGGGTGGTTCTCCATGTTCCGATTAACATATCAAAATGATCTTGTAAAGTAAAACAACATAAAGCGGAACATAGAATATAAAAGTATCCAAGTTGATTAATACCATCCCACTTAAGCATGCTAAGCCATAGCTACCATCAAGATTAATTATATTAACCCGGTTACAAGGCAAAGGTTGTAAAAGACTAGGTATGATCCTTAATAGGTTCCCGTCAAAGTTAATGCAAGCAAGAAAAGTAAATACAGTGAATTAAATGCATGTTATGTAGGACAAGTGTGCATGCATCAAGGGAGACTTGCCTTCAACAAGACTCGGCTGCTCAAACTCTGGCGCGTCTTGATCTTCAAAGCCTTCGAACGCTTCACTCTCTACGCTCCACAATAATCACATACAAGCAAACAACAAGAATAAATAAGAAACAATCACCAAACAGTACTAACAGAACAAAACAGAGACATAAAACTATTCTACACTTCGAGACGATCGTGTGGACATAAAGAACGCTAAAAACGGAGCTAAAACGACCAAGATACGCACTAAAGAAGGTGTAGGGACTATTCTGCAAAGAAACTTAAAGATTAAGGGCTAAAACGAAGAAAAAGGACTAAACTGCAAAGAACTTCCTACGGCGGGAGGACTTGATTGTGAAACCGAGGAAACCTAAGGGTTTTATTGCAAAAAGGTTATGACTAGGCTGAGTTGACCGGTATTGACTTGGATTAGATCCAATCCGATCCGTTGGATCGAGATCCGGTGGCCACGAACGTGTGCAAGCGTAGGCGGCAGCGACAGGGCGGCGGCGGCGCGACTGGCGGTGGCGCACGGCGGCGAGCAACGCCGGCGAAACCCGATCTAGGGTTCCCGGGCACGGTTTGGCACGCGGTTTGCACCTGGACGTAGCTGGTGACGCGACGAACTTAACTAGGGTGGCGCGGACGGCTCGGGTGTGGCGGAGACGGCGCGCGGCACGGCGAGGCGGAGCAGCGCGGCGGCGCAACTACGGCGACAGCGTCTAGGCGCTACGGGGCACGAGATCGACGACAAGCGGCACCGGCAGCATCCTCACCTCCAAGCGCAGCTCCGGGACAGCTTCACGGCGACGGGGAGGCGACGACGGCGAGGGACAGCGGCGGCGGCGCTTAGGGTTTCGGCGAGCTCGGGCGCGGGTGCTCAAGCCGCGGCTAGGGTTTTGGCTGACCCGGCCAGGAGGTGGCGGCGGCCTTAAATAGGCCTGGCCCCAGCCTAGGCGTGCGCGCCACGCCTGGGGAGGCGTGCGCATGGCGGACGCGGACGCGGACTCGAGTCCGTCTCGGGTTCGGTCGGGAGGAGGGGGATGACAGGTGGGTCCCAACTGTCGGTGGCTGCGGGCGCGGGTGAGAGAGGAGATGGGCTGGCGGCGGTTGCTGGGCTGGCTGGGCCGAGCTGCGGTGTTGGGTTGCGGAAAGGTGAAGCGGGCCGCAGCGCAGGTGGACCAGGCCGGGGAGAAAGAGGGGCGCCGGTGGACTTGGCTAGCTGGGCTAGAAACCGAACTGGGCTGAAAAGGAAGGGAGGTTAAGATAGAGGTTTAACTAATTAGAAAAGGCACAAAGCAAATGAATTCAAATTAGAATTTGAATTCAAACAATCAAAGACAATGCACCAGCATGAATGCAACAATAAATTCCTATAGTTCATTTATTTTATTTTAGAAAAAATTAAATGCCTAAAAGAAATTAAATGCAACCCTATGATCCTTAGGAGCATAAATAAGGGTTTCTATCAAATTTTATTCAAAGTTCAAACTTGTAAAATTAGGGTGTTACAACGAGTCTCAGGCGTGATCCACCATGGGAGATGGCGAGCTCCGCCGCCACCCTGCACGCCGTCGCCCCCACTGCTCCCACGGGAGCCGGCTTCATGCCGTGCGCTGTGGCCCCGGCTGTGCTAGCTGCATTCACCACCTCCGCGGCCACACACGCCGACGTTCCTCCCGCCGGTCGGCTCCATCCTTGAGACGAAGATGATGAAAAAATGTTGAATCTTTTGTATTCCAATGTAGAATTTTGTTTCTCCAAATGTTGAAATAGATAATACAAAATGTTGAATAGTGCAAAAAATGGTAAATGTTGAATACAATATTTATTAATGTTGATTTAGTTTTTAGAAAATGTTGAATCTAACTTCTGAAATGTTGAACTTAGGTGAACCTGTTAGTTGGGTTTTAGCTGTTTGTGCTGCATCTGTAAACGGAGACTAGAGGAAAAAAAGCGTGTTGGGTTGGGCATGGAATATATATATGACAACTAGTTGAAAACCTCGCAGCACGCGGGAACATCAAAAGAACATGATGTTAACTCCTTAAGAATATTGAAATCGGAACAAAGTTTATATATGGTGGACACAATTCAGAGTTACGAAATATCGATACTTGGTTTGGAGCCAAACTATATATATGCCAATCTTCAATGAGAAGAATAACACATGCTTTTGCGCGTACTGTTCACTTACTTACTCTAGACATGAAAATGAAAATGACGGTAACCACACACATATATACAACAAATATTGTGGGACCCATCCATTTGTAAAAAAACACTTGTGGAATTCACCCAGATCTTCTTTTCTCCGTCGCCTCACCACCACAATCCACACGATTACACGAACCATCTAGAGCACTCTTTAGTTTTCTCCATCCCTATCACTCTTCCCCATCGAAGCTTTTGCCGCCCCATGACTGCAGGCCTGTACGGACTGCAAGCGGCCTTCGGACCCGCCGGCTCCACCCAAACATCCGTGGAGCAGGGAGCTACGAGGCGATAGAGGTGTTGGGGGAGGTGGGCAGCGGCGGCGGCCGTAGGAAGTTAGGTGCGGCGAAGGCCGGATTGAAGGGCACGAAGGTCGAATCGAAGAGGAAGGTGGCTGGATTGTTGTATGTGGCTGCTGAACCGGAAGCGCTGGCTTGCGCATCAACAACCATGGCGAGGTCTAGCCCTTGACACTGAGAATGAAAGCACAGATACAATGATGGAAGATGTGAGCACCAAGGTTGCTGCTGCCGTGATTTGTGCCCGGTGAGCGAGTTTTATATACTATGTTGGCCGGTTCCTGTCCCCTAGCTACCTCTTCATAGTACTTGGATGCTGGTGGGGAGGGGAAGGGGCTGCGGCAGGGAGGCGAGGGGGCTATGGTGGGTAAGCGGCGGCGACCTTCCGAGGGAACGTGAGAGGTCGCGGCAAGCGGCAGTGCCTTGGCAAGGGAACGCGAGGGGGCTATGGTGGACCAAACGGGTGGACGGGACGGCGCAGGCGGATCGTGGACCCAAGGGTATGACGCAGATCGTGGCCCGGGTGCTTTTATTAAGTTTTGTATGATGATTACAAACCTAAACCCAGGTTGACAGCCCATTATCTGGCCCTAGGCATTGGGCCAGCCCAGCTCCACCCCTGCTCCCCACGGACAAACCCTTAGCCTGCCGCTCCGACGATTCCACTAGTTCCACGTCTCCACAGTCGCCATGGCTCAACAGCACGCGCCGCCGCCGGAGCTCATCCCAGGTCCAAAATCTCAAGGAAATCTCCAGGTCCAAAATCTCCAGGAAAGGATTTTGATGTGTTCCTTGAGCCCCTAATTGAAGAACTGCTAGAGCTATGGAAGGGTGTCAGTACCTATGATGCATGTACTGGTAGGAAGTTTGACCTTCGTGCGGCCGTGTTATGGTGTATACATGATTTTCTAGCGTTGGGCACTTTGTCTGGGCAAACAACAAAAGGGTACTATGCATGTATTTATTGCGACAAGGATCCGTTGTTTCGAACAATAAGGAACAAGATATGTTACATTGGACATCGTCGATACCTTCCAAAGCCACATGCGTGGCGGAGAAGCTTGGCTTTCGATGGTAAGCGGGAAAACAAAGAAGCGCCACAGATGTTCACTTTGGTTGAGGTGGTGAGGAGCTAGAGAAGGTGAAAGATGCCAGGCCAGGGAAGCATATGAAGGAACCTGAAACCAGTGGGAAAAAAGAAAGCGTAATGTGGGTCCAAAGATTTATAGCCAGAAATCTGCATTTTGGAGATTGCCTTACTGGAATCATTTGGAGCTTCCACATAATCTTGATGTGATGCACATAGAGAAAAACGTATGTGAAAACATTCTATGCACATTACTCAATGTACCGGGCAAGTCCAAGGACACAAATAATGCTAGGCAAGATTTGTACGATATGGGCATCAGATATCATTTGCACTTACAAGAGAAAGGGAACAACTCAGTCAGTGCTCCACCTGCTCCTTATGTCTTGGGGAAGGATCAAAAAGTCCAGTTTTGCAAGTTTCTAAAAGGTATCAAGTTTCCTGATGGATATGCTGCTAAGCTAGCAAGATATATTAGTGAAGATGGATCGAGGGTGGTTGGAAAGCTCTAGACACATTCTTGCCACATACTCCTTCAAAGAATCATACCTGCTGGACTTAGAGGACTGGTGCCGAAGGATGTGTATGAAGCAATTGCGGAGCTCGGGACCTTTTTTAGGGAGCTATGCAGTGGAAATCTAAGGATTGATGTTGCCAAACGGCTGAAAGAACACATTCCACTGATTCTATGCAAGCTTGAGAAAATCTTTCCCCTCCCTTCTTTGATGTCATGGTGCACTTATGTGTCCATCTACCTGACGAGGCGCTGCTTAGAGGTCCTGTTCAGTATGGATGGATGTACCCAATAGAAAGGCGCCTGGGCACTTTAAAGAATTTTGTAAGGAACAGGGCCATGCCAGAAGGATCAATTGCTGAGGCATATGTGGCAAGTGACACCTTGACATTTTGTTCTAGGTACATGGAGGATATGGACACTAGATTCAACTCGGAGGATGATGACATCTCTATTTTTCAGCATGGTGTTACTCTTGTTGGAGGATGTAGGGTCCAGTACATTGATGATGATGTCATGGATAAGTTAGTTTGGCATGTGCTACATAATTGTGAAGAGGCTGATGAATATAAGGAGTAAGTATGAGTTTTATTACTTTCAGATTTATTACTGAAATTACAAAATTTTTAGTTGAATAAACTTGTCCTTGCAGATTGTACAGCTGTTGCAGCAAGGTGCACAATTAAATAATGTTGATAGAATGGTTCAACAAGGATTTGCCAAGTGGTTTAGGCACCACGTAAGTAACTAGACAGATTTAGTAATTAAATGCATATCTAATTATTCAATTGATTATTTTTGTTGCAACATATTGAGAACAAATACAAGGATAATCCAGATTCGGTTAGCGAAGGATTGTGGGCACGTCATGTGGTCCATGCCTACGAGTAAAGCTTTCGGCAGCTTGCAAGATGAATGGTGTTTGATATAGCACAGTCGATTGTGAAAAGTTCCTGCAGACACAAAACAGTGGTGTGATGACTTCAGGTGAACATACAACATCATAGATTTTTTGATTTACTAAAGAATAAATGTTAAAAATACCCTAACCTATCTACGAAAATCTTAAATCTTGCAAGGACACACTAATTTATTGTATAGTCATGCCAAAAAAAATTCAAACCATTCTGACAAAGTGGCGGTGCACGTCCTCACTTTCACATACATGTCTCACTACGACCTATGTGCCTATGTGAGAGATCTCACTACATGTGAGGGTATGTGCATGACGAGTATATCCAAATCATGTGACACTTCAGTAGGGTGATCATGGATCCAAACTAAGAGGTTTATGCTCCAAAATTGCAAAAAAAATTACATAAACAACTTAGAAACAAACCTTGCTTAAAAAATACAATATTAGATCTGTTCAAAAAAATATGGGTCCCTTAGGATTCGAACCCTGGGCTCAGGGATGCCAGTGACTTCATCTAACCATTGGGCTATATAAGTATGTTCATTAAGAATCGAGGGAGAATTTTATTTAACTAGACATCAGGCTAAGAAAAAAAAGGGCACCAACAATTGCGCCAAAATATTTCGGTGCATTGAACCTAGAAAAAAATTGCGCCAAATCCAGCTTTATTTACCTCCCTCCCCCAGTTCTCGTCAAACTGACCCAGACTCCCCTCCCCATTCCTCGAACTGGATAAGCCGCCGCCGCCGCCACCACAGGACCCCATCACCGTCGGTGAGGTGGTTCCTTGTCCCTGATGAGTTGTGTCCACACCGCCTCTACCTATCCCCCTCTCTCTCAAAGCCCCACCTGCCTATCTCCCCCAACACCCTAACCACAGCCGCCGCTGACGAAACCCTAACCTCAGCCGCCGCCGACGAGCAGGTCTGTCCACGACCTTCCTTTCTCTTAGAAGACGATTTGGTTACACACCGCCCCCTATCCCTCTATCTCAACTACATTTCTCTCCCCATCCACCTCTTTTTCTTCCCGAACCTAACCCTAACTACATCTGCAAGTCTTAATTCACATCTTGGCCACAACATCAATGGTGGCAACAAGGGGTCAACGTAGGAACGCACCTGCAGGTTTGTGGAATATTGCAACTTTCTTTGTTACAGTAAATCTACAATTTCGTTAAAGTAGAACTGCAGTTTTGTTGATATTATTATGGAGTTGTCTGTGCAGTACCACTCTGTTTACACAATTGTATTTGTGCAAATAATGCTCTATTGTTCCAAATGATATTTACACAAATTTAATTGTAGCTCAGTTAATTATGAACATTACTTTCACCATGCTTGTGATGCAAATCTATTTTGCATGAATGTTTGTTGATAGGACAATAATAGATCAGTCCCATCTATACTTTGACTTTCTCATAGATTTATAAGAGTGTTTGGGTCAGTCCAATACCCTGGGGATTTATTTTCTAGTAGCCCACAAATAGTTGTAGATCATATCTCAGACCCACTCTAAGCTTTTAAGTAGTGTTATTACCTCTTACCTATTAGTTCAAGCCTTTTAAATTTTCTAATACACCCAATTTCTTTTCCTTCAAAGAACCTACAATAGCTGAGGATTATGAGAGAATCCGAGATAAACAAGTGGCGGAGAATCAATGGGTCTTTGAAGAGCTCAGATTGAATACATTTGCTTCTGAATTTAATAACTCCTTACAACAATCTACAAAAAAGAAGGGGAAAATCAGCAAACAAGGGAATAGATAATGAAGATTCATCATCACCGGAGTATCTCGTTGATGAGGATGATCAAGGAGATAGTACTGATGATGATGACACTGAATCTAATGAGCAGCCACAACCCATGGCAAATGAGGTGCTTCTTCTATCCTCAAAGTAGTGGATGGACCATAGTTGCATTGCAATTAAATGTTTCTGATGTAAAGTATGCTGTAGGTTTTAGATGCACATTCTTCGATACATACATCTTTGTATTCGTTATTAATGCACATGACTTACCTGACATTTTTTCCCACAGTTTCCCTCACCGCGTAGTCGCAAAGTCCTCTCTTCAAAGATCAAGAAGTCTATTCCTGCAATGGCTCCTGGAGTTAGGAATAGTAAGAGAGTCATGGCACCTACTCAATCCGATGTGCTGCCTTCTGAATCAGAAACAGAAAGGTCAAAAAGGCTTCATGTGCAAGATGCTAGAGCCACTTCTGATGACAATACAGCTGCAGAAGATGCCAATGGAACAGCCGGTCATGACAACTCAACATCAGAGGAAGGCAATGTAACAGCTGGTGATGACAATGCAGTTGTAGATCAATACATTGGAGCTGCTGCTAATGAGAACACACTTGCTGAAGGCAAGTTTTTTCAGTCAGTTATGACATTTCTTTTGCTGATTTAGTATAAATAAAATGATTTAATTAAATGATTATTTTATTTTGTAGGTCCTGTACAGCGACGTCCTAGGAGGCCCAGACCAGCTACTATGGGAAAATAGCTGGACAGGATGACCAAAGCTATGGGAAGGAGATTGCCCATACTTGTTCAGTAAGGGAAAAAGGCCTCATGAACCTGTTAAAGCTGCCAAGTTGGCTTCAGAGGTTGGCGTCGTCATTCGGGAAAGCATTCCTATCCTTCCACATTGGAAAGATTACAAGAAAGACGACATACACTACAAAACCTTTGAGGGACAACTAGTTGTAAGTGCATTTCTGTAGCCATATGCAAACTATTAGACCTTAAGTTTATTTCACTAACTAAATATCCAACTCTCATATGCCTAGGGTCGCTTGGCCATTAACACAAACCATGGGCCAACAAAGGCAGCTATGACTAATTTGATGGGCTCTGCGATAAGAAACCACGTTATCGGCTCAAGAAGACATACTTCAATGGTGCACCTGCAAATGAGATTAGGACAACTTCTCCTGTTCGCTACATGAGTGATGGAGAATGGAGGGTACTTGTTGCAAAGTGGTCAGATCCAAAGAACATGGTATAGGTATCATGTCATTTATTATTCATTCACTATCACTTTACAAAGTATCTTATTTTGAACCTGAGATATTATCTAACATGTTCAATCTCTTGTAGGAAACATGTGAAAAGAACAAGCACAACCACAATAAAGTCCAGTATCATCAGGTTATGGGTTCTCGCTGCTTTGTGGCACACTTACATGCATATGTAAGTAAAACATTACCTACTGCAGTAACATGCACATTTGCACTAAAGTAATTATTTTCCATTTCATCTGAGACTACTTTGCTGTGATTTTTCCCATGATACAGAAGCAGCAAAGAAACATGGTAGAACCCAGCCTAGATCAGACTGAAGAAGTAGATGCGGTGGAGGCCTTCAAGACTTGCCATACCAGCTCCAAACTTGGCCTGAGTGACCTGGCAAGAGAGGCACTTGTAAGTCCAAAAACTGTATGCCTACTAGCTAGTTGCTATTTAATTTTAATGGCATTGCATCTGGTTGTGAACATTGTTTTCAAACATAGGCTGACCTGCAATAATTAAGTGTTTGCTGACCTATTTATAAATCAAATTGTCTGACATATACTGTTGCATTCCTAATATCTTGTGACAGATGCCTACCTCTAATTATAGCAATCATTATCAATTCTCATCTTGCTATTGGTCAAAGGCATTTACATTTAACTATTTTATCTTCATGATATTTCAGTCTGATATGGAAGCTTTGAGGGTTGAACCTGTTCCTAAAGGTGATGAGCCAGCATCTTGTGTGCAGGTCGTGTCCAAGGTGCTATCCCAGAATAGCTCAAACCAATTCCTGAAGAGCGTTGGCTTCACAACACCAACATCCTCCAAGTCTAGAACATTAAATGAAAGTGAGCTTCGGGAGCAACTTGCAGCTGAAGCGGCGGCAGCTGTTCACGGTGAACTTGATGACCTCAAGAAGAAAATTGAAGATGCTGAGGAAGAGCAAGCAAGGACACAAAAGGAGCTAGAGGAGTACAAGAAGATTACAGAGCGGAACAACAAGGAGATGGCTGAGACCAATTTGCTCCTCAAGAAGCTCTTGTCCCTCCATGGAAATGCTTCTTCACCGACATGAACAAAGCTGCTGCTCAGCTCAGTTCTGCTTTCAATTGGATGTTCATTTTGGCTACTCAGTACTCAGTGTGTGCTACTTTTTATTATTTTTGTTAATGTTTGCACAAACTCTTAAGTGAAATGCGATGTCTAGTGGTGACATTATGAACTGAGTTCAGTGTTGTCCACTTAGTTGTATGCACATTTGAATACTCGTTTTAATGTTATGTGAAATTGTGTGCCCAATAGAGTTTCATTTGCAAATTCAAATTACATTATTATCTACAATTCTGTGACCAAAGTGATTCTATATGTGTGACGAAATTGATGTAAATTTGTGACCAAAGTAATGGCAAATCTGTGACCATAGTTATGTAAACCATGACCATTTTATTTCAAAGTGTGACGATTGCATGTAGTATCTTGTGACGATTAAAACTTGTCTTCTATGACGATTCCAAAAGGATGACATCAGTTGCCATGTCATTGCTGACGTCACCGCCCCATCAGCTGCCACGTTGTTGATGACGTCACCACCACGTCAGCTGCCCACGTCATTGCTGACGTCAGCGCCACGTCAGATGCAAACGCCGTTAACGGGAGATTATGACCAAAACATAGGAACATCTGTGACCAAATTTGATCGGCACACATCACAAATGCCGTTAACGGTGCCGTTAGCAACCATGACAGACGGGAGATTACGACGAAAATGGGGTTCTATCCATGACCAAAAACATTCGTCATAGAATGGAATCAATTCCATGACTTCACACAAATCGTCACAGAATGGAGTCACATCTGTGACGAAAATTACCATTTCGTCACCGATGACCAAATGAGACGCGACCATAGTGACCAAGTCCAAATCGTCACAAATGAACATCAGTGACGATTATGGCGTCTTCAGTGACGTTAGGTAAGTCATTGATGACAACATCCCTACTAGTGATTGACCATCGACCGATTGGGCTGACCCGCTTGACCATCGACAGACCGGGTTGGAATGGCTTCACCATCGGCGGGTTCCGCTGTCCACCTTCCTCGTTCGAATCGGCCTATTGCACTATTCTCCCATCGACATGTCTTGTTGTATCCTCTTATCTTCATCTTTTGACCCGTTTCCAGAAAATGGTGTCAACACATTATTTTGGAGTTGTTGTAGACAATTCTCCATGGCAGTCCTGTCTCGGGTTAATCGAATAGGTGATGTTGAGCCCACTATTGCAATGGGAACCATCGGGTGTGGCACGCCTACTAACAACAACTGGTAGTCTACATATCGATCAAGTACGGTGAAAGAGATATACACTCTTGCCATGTTCTCATCAACACGCTCAGTTTGCACTATAGGAGTACCACTCATATCCTCAATAATATCTCTGAGCCATCTGGTATTGTTGATAACCTACAATAATTATATATGTAACTAAAATTATAGATTTTCCATGTGAAATGAAAACAGATCTATGTAAAGCAAATTAATTTCAATTATTATATACCACATTGGCTACACGTGTCGGATCACCCATTTGCAAGGTAAACTCACGGTGAAAGTGCAATCATGGACGTCGAGGCAACGGGTCCTCCCAGACACCGCCACCAAGACCTCCACGGCCAAGGCCATGGCCACCACGCCCACCACGGCCACGAACTATGCCACGGCCACGACCATTACCAACGCCACTTGACGATGACATTGTTAGCTCCAACTATATCGACATCAAAATAACACACATTATTCACAAAAAGTAGGGTTAGTTTACATAGATTGGATTCAATATATGCATAAAAAGAAAAACAAAAGGGGATAGAATTCAAAACTATTATTAATGTACAAAACATTTATGAACCAACGACTCAGACGACCTAGATGCTCCGCAACTACAACAATCTCACCTCACCATCATGTACACCTGCTCTCCCATTTATAGTACTACATCACCAAGCTACAGCTCTACATCTCCTATCTAGCTATAGTCCAACATCACCGAGCTACAGTCCCCACCGAGCCAGTGATGTTTGACTGTAGCTAGCTAGGATGTAGTGGTGTTGTATATCAAAAACAAGAAAAATAAGAGAATGCTTACATTTATTCTATATAAAATAAAGAACATACTTAATAAAAGAATTTAATCTTCTAGTCCTCCTATAGCTACCTAGAAATAAAAGCATTTCTAAACGACGAAAGAATGGAAATACCTAGTACATTTTCTGTATGTCTATTATTTTCTTTATGAGCATATATTTTATAAACTATATTACAAGTAAAATTCAATTTTCTCTATATGAAAAACAAGAAAATAAGATATTAATGCTTAATACAAATTTAATGAAAGAAGGAACAATGCTAGTTCCATCCTAAGTACATTTTCATGTATATATACAAAATCTCATCTCTCTAAGATCCTCCTACCTTGCTACAAATTAAAATTTCTATTTTCTCCATCTCTAAACCATAAAACAACATTTAATCACAATAAATGAAGGGAGGATGAAGATTCGAACCTTGACAACACTTTGGAGGAGAGAAATCTTCACAAATTAGTGAAGAAAAAATTTGCAACAACACCCTATGCTTGAGGCGCCATGGAGAGGAGGAGCTTGAGCTCGGGTCGGTGCGGTGAACAATGGGCTCTCAAGTGGCAGGAGGAAGAAGGAGGTAAGGTGTTTATATGGACGCTGGCCATTGTCCCGGTTGGTGTTACCACCCGAGACTAAAGTCTGGCGGCAATAATTGCTGGACAGAGCCGTTGGGAGCCTCCCCTTTTGTCACGGTTGGTAATACCAACCGGGACTAAAGGGGGCAGGCTCTAGCACCCATTTCGAGCCATGTCGATGAAAGACCTTTAGTCCCGGCTCCAAAGTTGAACCGGGACTAAAGGGGCGTACAGAAGCCTCCCGCTCTACCAGTGTATCCAAGAGCGGGTCATGCCGTCAGCCGCACCTGAAAATGATTTTCCAGGTGCGGGTGATGGTGTCACCCGCTCCTAAAAATGATTTCTAGGTGCAGGTCTAGCTGCTACACAGTGTCACGCGTTTTTCCTAGAAAAAATGGGGCGCTCTTACAAATGTTTTCTGTAGTAGTGTCTAGGAGGAAGTGCGACAGCCGGAAGGAGGAAGATGCATCTAACAAGTGGGTCCCACTTGCATGACAAATCGCTGAAGCGATCCATCGATCAGTTTCCAGATCTTACAACAATAGTGAAAGGATGAGAGGTCTTCTCTATCCACTCATATGTGAGGAAAGTTAAGTGCTGAAACTGAACTATGACCGTAGCCTTCATATATATTTTTTCCAATGCATATATGAGAAGTCTGAAACTTCTACTTGGATAACCCTCTTGAGTCTTGACGATGGGTAACCAACAATAATGAATGCAAGATTAATTTCCTCATGAATAGAAAGCAACATTTACTTTTCAATAATTTAGTGCCATGTCGTAGCTATCTCAAAAATTAATAAAACAGTAACTTAAATATGCTTCATCACATATTAACTCTATGAGAATCAACAGCCACACTCATAGGTACAGCTTACTATGAAACAGTAGAGAGTGCCTACTGTATCATATTTGAGGTCTTTTACAGCGCACGATACGACCATGCGGTAGTACGGTGGTATTATCGGTGTTTTACTATAGGTAAATGGGTAATTTCCTCAAAATATATTATTTGGAAAATGCCCCCACCCCCCGCTGTCCATTCAGCCGAGACGCACTCAATTCATATATTCAATTTCCTATATTACAACAATACCATTTTACATTTCCGATAATACCTTTATATTACCCGTACGAACTAGAATACTACCGTACTACAGCTAAAAGACCGGTAGTATAGAATTAATCTCAACCGTCGGATCCTTACATATAGGTCTTTTTCTATTACAAACGAGTCTTTTTTTCAGTCGGTAGTACACGTCGTATTGTGCGCCAGAAAAGACCCTCATCATATTTACAAGGACCTGCAGTCAGTGGCGGAGCCAACTTTTGGTTACGACTAGGGCCAAATTCAACGGTCAAAAGTACAGTATATATGTATAGAACGAAAAATTGAACCCAAAATGGCTGGTGATGCAACTAATTCACTGGTCGGACCACCGGTGCCCAAAATTTTTACCACATGTAACACAAAGTAGTATGAAGTAAAGAAATAAAAAGTAAATACAGGAACACAAAGAAATACACCTTTCCTGAACCATTTGATTGGAATGGGCATAGAAAATATCACTCATATCTTTTATTTGATGTGTAAATCTGTTTCTCCTTTTGAAGTGCATGTGCTTAAATAAACTTCAATTTCTCTCACAAGTCACAACCAGACCCGAGAGATGGACTGCAAAGCTTTTGCAAATGTGGAGCACTGCAGCCATATGTCAACCACCATTTCATCTACAGCACTACTGGAAATCCAGGCTTTGCCGAGAGCCTGAAACTCTCGGCAAAGGCCAACAAACCGTCGGCAAAGCCTCTGCCGAGCGTCGCACTCGGCACAGGGCCCACGGGAAATTTTTTCTCGGCCACGACTCTTTGCCGAGCACCCGAGCTCCAGGCTCTCGGCAAAGGCTGTGCCGAGAGCCTACAGTGGGCCGTCGGCCAAAAAAAGTAGCTGTTAACGGGGTTAAGTTGACGGTTTTTTGAAATCTTCTTTGCCGACGGCCTCGCGGCCGGGCCGTCGGCAAAGAGGGGGGTTTTTTATATTTTTTGGAAAATGCTGTGCCGAGAGCCCCTGGCAAAGGCCGTCGGCAAAGACGGTTTTTTATTTTTTTAAAAAAAACTTTCTTTGCCGAGCGCCCCGTGCAACTACGCTCGGCAAAGCTGGGAACACCCGAGCTGGGAAAATTTTTCCCAGAGTTGCCGAGAGTAGTTGCCAGGGACTCTCGGCAAAGGAGCCTTTGCCGACGGCCCCTCTCGGCAAAGAGGCCACATTTTGTTTTATTTTTTTTTTGGTTTCCACATTGACAAACATATATATATATATATATATATATATGACAATATCACATGCAGCACTCACATAACACATATATATCACATCCACAAGTTCATACATCACCACAAGTGTCCACAAGTCCATCGAAACAAGTCCACAAGTCCACAAATCCACAAGTGCAGGCAGATCCGCAACGCCAACGAAGAAGATCAGGGTCGTCGAGGTACTCCGGCTTGCCTTCCACTAGCCCATCTCTGCAAAAAAAGAAATGAACATACAACTTAGCTCAAAATTTCGGCAGCACCTCCCCTGCACGGTGAGGTGTCAAAACCTACAATTAAACATTCGACACGAAGGCTGACAACCAGATATATGCATTCTCATCGAACTCAACAAGGCATTGCCAATTCACATTCATATTCTACCACTAGTCATTGCCAGCAAGTCATTACCACTAGTCACATTCACATGCCGGCTCACCTTGCTCGGGTGGACGACGATAGCGTGGGCGGGACGTGGATGGACGACGACGGCGGGGCTGTCCCGGGCGTTGGCCCTGTGCTTCTCCTCCCCCCTTCTCGATCCTCCCTCTCCTCCTCCTCTCCCCTTCTCCTCCCTCTCCTTTTCCTCCACCCCCTACTCCATTGCTCCCTCTCCCTTCCTTCTATTCTCCGGCAGCCGGTGTAGGGAGTAGGCGGGGTGGGCGGGGGCAGACGAGCGAGCGGCGGCCGGTGTGGGGAGTCAGCGCTGGTGGCGGGCAGGCGTCGGCGGGGGTGGGCGGGCGCGCGCGGCGGGCGGGCAGGGGCGGGCGGGCGTCGGCGGGGGAGAGCGGGCGCGTGCGGTGGCGGGCGGGCGGGGGCGGGCGGGTGAGGCAGTGGCGGGCGGGCGCGGCGGCGGGGGAGGGCGCGTGCGGCGGGGGAGGGCCGGCGCGCGCAGTGGTGGGCGGGCGGGGCGGGAGGGCGGGGGCAGGCAGGCGTTGGCGGGCGCGCGCGGCGGGGGGGCGGGCGGGCGAGGCGGCGGCGGTTGGTGCGTCTGCGTGTGGGTGGGGCGTGTGTGCGTCTAAGTGTGGTCGGGCGTGCGTGCGTCTGTGATGGTTCTTCTTTGCCGAGGGCCTCAAGATCTGGCCCTCGGGAAAGGTAACAAAATTGAAAAAAAATTGAAAATACATATTTGCCGACGACCAGATCTGAAGGCCGTCGGCAAAGACTCACGCTGTGCCGAGCGCCGCGGCCCAGTTCTCGACAAAGCCGTTGACCAAGGTTTACCCCGGTTGACTAGCCTTTGCCGAGAGCTGGCTGGAGCCGTCGGCAGAGTACACCTCTTTGCCGACGGCCCACCCTCGGCACAGGGGCCTATGCCGAGGGCCCCACTAGGCTCTCGGCAAAGAAGTAATTCTTTTTTTTATTTTTGGGTTGAGTTTTTTCCTTTGCTAAAGGTACATTAATTAGAGCATGATTTCCAATTTTGGTATTTTTTTTGGACAAAGTTTTACTATATTTCATGTATTTTCGTCTTTTTTTTAATTTCTCTACATAGTTCAAATTTGAACTGCAAGTCATCAAAACAGTGCATGTATATGATTGGAAAAATGATATTCTTGCTTGTTAGTGTGAGTTTAGTCCTAATCTAGGGCCACGTGCCAAAATTCAAACATCTTTGTGCGGATCACATGTCCAACCACTTTCCTGCGAATCGTTTTCAAATTATATAAAATGCAAACAAAGTCGAAAAATCACGAAATTTGACGAGTTGTTGTTATATCACATGTGTAGTCAGTGGTAAAAATTTGGAATGATTTCGTGGAAGTTTCCGTCACGCACTGCACAAACCAGGAGATCTCTAGCATGTGATCATAGACAATGTCCTGGAGATCTCCCCATTTCTACAGTGCGTAACCGAAACTTCCACGAAATCATTCCAAATTTTTACCACTGACTACACATGTGATATAACGACAACTCGTCAAATTTCGTGATTTTTCGACTTTATTTGCATTTTATATAATTTGAAAACGATTCGCAGGAAAGTGGGTGGACATGTGATCCGCACAAAGATGTTTGAATTTTGGCACGTGGCCCTAGATTAGGACTAAACTCACACTAACAAGCAAGAATATCATTTTTCCAATCATATACATGCACTGTTTTGATGACTTGCAGTTCAAATTTGAACTATGTAGAGAAATTCAAAAAAAAGACCAAAATACATGAAATATAGTAAAACTTTGTCAAAAAAAATACCAAAATTGGAAATCAAGCTCTAACTAATGTACCTTTAGCAAAGAAAAAAACTCAACCCAAAAATAAAAAAAAATTACTTCTTTGCCGAGAGCCTGGTGGGGCCCTCGGCATAGGTGCCTGTGCCGAGGGTGGGCCGTCGGCACAGAGGTGTACTCTGCCGACGGCCACAGGCAGCTCTCGGCAAAGGCCAGTCAACCGTGGTAAACCATGGTCAACGGCTTTGCCGAGAGCTGGGCCACGGCTCTCGGCACAGGTGGCATCTGTGCTGACGGCCCAACGGCAGAGCCGTCGGCACAGTGGATGGCAGCCCAAATGTGACGGCACTCGCTCCTTCTCCGACGGTGCACTCCGTGCCGAGGGCTGGCCCTCGGCAAAGACTTGATTATGCCGAGGGTCCCAGCCTGCCGACGGCCCGACCCTCGGCAAAGGTGGCCATGTCGTGAGTAATGCTGTGCCGAGCGCGGCTCTCGGCAAAGATTTTCTGTGCCGAGGGCCCGAGAAAAAGCCCTCGGCAAAGACATAAACCCTCGGCAAAGCCTGAGTTTCCTGTAGTGATAAACATACAACAAGATTGTTGAGCATACAGTCATGGAAGCAAGGAGCCCGGAGCTGACAAGCAAACCAAGCGCCAACGATCAGGTTCAGCAGCCGAGGAGCCGAATGGAAACTGGACATTAGAGAGAATGGAAGAAGATTGACAAACACCTGCTTGGCTTTCTCCTTTCAGCCGGCGCTCGGCACCCCGACAGTGACGGCCTCCTTCCATCAAGCGCGGCCGGGCAGGCGGCACGCACCAGGGGCAACATAGCAGCAGGTGGTGGCTGTCAGTCGGCAAACTGGCGCCCTAGGCCCTGGCGGAGCACCAGGTGTTGGTGGCCGGCAGAGTTCCTTCACGACCTCGTGCAGGAGCTGACTCGTTGTCCCCTATCCGCGGCGGATCCTCGTGTGGTCTGCTTAGCCTGGGCTTTCGAAGGCTGCAAGATTTGGTTTATGGGCCAAAAATTAAGAGGGATAGGCCTGGGCGGCCCTAGTCGCAGCTCCGCCCCTGCCTGCAGTGCAGGATCATAAAACCCAAAAGCCCCATGACAAAAAAATAGGCAATGACTTCTCAGCGCAGTTCCAATTTGGAAGTTCCAAACGTGTTTTGCAATTCACATTACCAAGTCAACCATTCAACTTCAATTTTCAGTTCAAATGAACCAAAGTATATGTCGAGTCTGAAACTCGAGTGCATTCTTGTCAACCATCAATAATGTAATTATATAGCATTAATGGAAGTACGAGGAACGCTAAATCATCATAATCATAAGTGATTACAGAGGAAGATTATAAGGTTAAGGTTCTGGGCTTCTGGCCGTTGTTACTAAGAATATTGGTCATGTAGTTCAAGCGGAGGATGTGATTGCTCGTATTATAGGTCTTGGTAAAATAATGTTAGGTGAATTAGTCGAATTTGCGAAAGGGACACAGTCCGACGCACTGTATTGTTCTGAATACCCACACCTCACACACAAATCTACAACTATACTAGTTGTATAATGAACATAGTTGGGAGGTAGAAGATTGCCGCATATGCACAAGAGCCCATTGTGGCACATATGCACAGACTATGACTTGGGGCGGGGGGGGGGGGGGGCCCCCTTGTGCAAAAACCCACGTCGAGCAGCACTCAAACGTGGGTTGTGGGCACTCCGCCGAGTGCGCGAAACCAACCGACCCAAGCCTCGATCGCACGTGTATGTGTGAATTATGGCATTATTAGAGAACATCCATTCACTGGTAGAGTTGGAGCCTTTGGTACGCCCCTTTAGTCCCGGTTCAACTTTGGAGCCGGGACTAAAAGGGTTTCGTCGACGTGGCCTTAAATGGCTGTGAGAGTCACCCCTTTAGTCTCGGTTGGTATTACCATCCGGGACTAAAGGGGGGCGCCGAACTGCTATTTTAAGGCAATAATTGGCGTTAGACTTTAGTCCCGGGTGGTGTTTCCACCCGAGACTAGAGGAGCCTTTAGTCTCGGGTGGAAACACCAGCCGAGACAAAATCTTTAGTCCCGGGTGGTGTTGAAGGACCGATTAGGCGACCAGAGAGGGGGGAGTGAATGGGAGCCGATAAAAATTCTTCCCGAAGGTCGAACTCGGCCTATGTCCCAAATTCACAACCAAGGATTCCCACACGAGTTTGCCAAGGCCGCGTAGTCACAACGGACCTACCAACCCTAGGAGCAAACCCCAAACAATCCCAACGCGAAAGCGAAACTCAAGGAGCAAAGGACTTAGCAACTCTGCGCAGCCTGGGGCGGACAGTCCGCGGTGTCCTAGCAGACGGTCCGCGTGGAGCAGGCGGACGGTCCGCGAGGACGCGACGGACGGTCCGAAAAGGAACCCCGAACAACTAGTACTGCACCTCGAAATACGGAGGGTCCGTACCTGTTGATGGTAAAAACTCGTTTAACGTTTCGATTGGACTCGCAAGCGTACGAGTCACCTATGCCCTTCTTCACCTACGGGAGATCCCAAGGTTTGTCAATCCACGGAGCAAGGGGATTGCTAGCGCTTAACCAAGCACTAATCTAGTTGACTAGGGAAACCTTTAAAGAGAGGATTAAACTTAAAGTAAAAGCAATCTAATCTATGTTAGTCTAAGATTAAGCTAGATGGCAAAGGTTGGTACAAGAGAGTGATTAAGAAAGATAAGCGTTCCCTCCCTAGGATCTAGGATATCATGGATATGCATCTACTACACGAGAGTGGTAAACCAATCTACCGGGGGTTGTGACCACGGTTTCGCCCTTTCCCTCCCCCCGTACTGTCACTACGCGGAGGTAATCGTGACTAGACCTATGATGGACACGGTATGTTGATGGAATCTATGGAAGTAGCGGATATCATACGCCCGAAAAACCACAGTAGCTAACCTTAATCGTCAAAGCATCATCAACATGAAAGAAATAGATTGAAACCACGAATCAAGTAGCGATCACATAGCATGTATCCATCTAACCCTAGGGGTGAACGGAGACATTACCCCATCATCTTACAAGGGTTGAAGCACATAGGGGTGATGGAGACTCCGGAGAACGTCGTCGATGAAGATGGCGGTGATGAAGCTTGGGAACACCCCTAGGCCAGCGGCTTGGAGTCCTTCTCTTGCTTCCTTCCCTCCGCCGACATTGATCCTTGCGACGAACTCATCTAATCTCATCCCTCATCTTGTGGCGGCGAGTTTCTGGTGAATAGAGATCGGTAGAATGATTGGATGCGGCGGCCGTCGGACGAGGGAGCTACAAATAGTCCGAGACGGAGCTAGGTCAAAGGGCGGGCCGAACCGAGCCAAAAACCCCCTGGGCCGGTCCGAACGGGCCGGCCGGCCCAGGCCCTTTCTGGGCCGGTTCGGGCCCATCTTCCTGCCCGCGGCTCATCTTGGCATTTTGGACTTTTCCCCCTTGATTTGTGTCATTTTGAGGTCGTCATTCCCGCGATCAAGATAGGGGTCTTCTCGTATGAAGTCCGAACTTTACGTCTTAGTCCTCGGGGATGATCCGTCGTACCACCTTGGTCCTTGCCACCTTTGGAAGTGATTTCATCAAGCTCATAAACACGAACAAGACTCCTTAATTGCAACTTTGAACTTGTTGTGAATCCGTCCTTTATGTCCATGTTTTCCTACATAAACATAACACTTCCAAATGCACACACGAAGATGAACTTGTTGTATGATTAGTGTGCCTAGTGGCGGGTTAGTTCCATAATCAAATCCAAACCAAAGTATAATGAACATGTTTGGTGTACCAAAATACACCGTCAACAGTACCCTACTCGCGGACGGTCTGGGAGCAACTTGTGCCGCGCGGACGGTCCGCGACCTCCAAGCGGACGGTCCGCCAAACCACCTGCCACAAAACTTTGACACCTCGAAAGATCCACGCGCGAACTCGCAAGAATTGGACGAACACGCGATGAACACGGAGCGCGCGGATAGTCCGCGGGCCACTGGCGGACAGTCCGCCGGCCCTCGAATAGAACAGCCCGAGCTACAAAACGAGAAGTCAACCTCTCCTATCCATCCATGGATCTCCCAAACGGCTTGATCTCTTGAGGAAAGATTTGGGGGAGATGTGAAGCGTCCTTAGGGGATGCTATGCCCCAAAACTTGAGTCCTCAAATGAACTAAATCGCCGGGAATCGAATCGCAACCGAGCTCTACCAAAAAGCTAGGTTTCCAACCGAAATCCTTCAATCGGAGGCCGAATTCGAAGTTTGAGGGGTCATGATCAAGCACAAAGATGCACAAGGCAACTATCCATGATCCCCACCAAATCTGAACCCAAACACCTCAGAATCGAAGGAACAAGCCACTCACGAAAATCCAATGAAAATAGCTCGAAAAAGACACGAAAATCACACGAGCTACAAGAGGGAAATCGACGCAACCATGAAAGCTTCCATTCACTCGGAGGTCAGATTATTTACAAACAGAGGAAAAATCTAACCCTATGGAGCAAGGAAATGAGAAGCAGTCCAGAAGGATGGTTTGCCTGGAAACCCTAGAGTTAATATATATGAGTCCCTCTGGGCCAGGCAAATGACCACGCTACCCCTAGCACTTAAGTTGTGATACAAACCCCTCAGGGGCAAATAGGTCATGTAGCACTCCTCTTCATCGCACGGCCACGCCGTCGGCGCAGTCCGCGTCCTCCCGACGCAAGCCCTGCGATCCCGCCATGTGTCCACCGGCATCGAAGCTTCTCGGCGCGCCCGGATCCCGTCTCCGCCCGCCGAGCCTCCGGTCTTGGTTTTGTGGCTCAACCAAGTAACCCGACGGTTTTGTGGTGAATCGCCGCAAACCCCGTGTGCAGACTACAGTCGTGAGCCGCTACCCTGCACTGGCTCCTGTCCATGACTTCGTGTTGCTTTTCTTGCCACCATGCGGCCCGCACTTGACCTCGCTGGCCACAGGGTCCCTCAAGCCGAGCCTACTTGTCTCTCCACTCCTCGTAGGCCCCGCAAGGCATAGACCTTTCGCGCTCGCTCTTCACCTGCACCAACGTAAATCAAGCCGCAACCTGCACCTATAATACTCGGCCAAGAGTCAGGCCACACCACGTTGTCAATCACTCATCACAGCCAGGAGCGACCATCCACCGGTCCTCGGACGCTCCGGTCCTCAATCTCCCCCTTGATGAGTGCATTGACAACACACACAAGTAACCAATTCAGAGAAAAGAGAAAAAGAAAAGAAACGACTGAAAAACTCAAACAAGTGATCAAAAGGCAAACAAAAGCCAAGAAAAGATCACTTGGGTGAGAAAAATCTCGGTCCCCTTAGTCAAGGGCAACGGCTCGACACAACCGAGATAAAATGCTCCAAAATCGCCGACTCCTCAAGGCGAGGCAAAAGGGCTCGACACCATCGACAAAAGAGCACAACCAAAATTCAGGCGAAAAAGAGCTCCCAAATGCATGAATGCAAGCTCCCCCTGAACAAATGCAATTCTCCCAATTTCTCTTCCCTTGATGCAAAACTCCCCCTGGAAACATGAATTGGGTACTTTCCTCCCCCTTGTTGGTAATGCATGAAATCAAGTCTACAAATGCAAGCATGTGCTTCTCAAATATACAAAGAGCACTACAACGTGCTAAAATCGAGACATAGACAAGCGAGATAGCCACAATTTGAGCACAAGCATCGCCAACAAGATAGATAGGGACATATAAGCAAGGTACATAGCTTTGAGCAAAATGAAGCATTTTCCACAAAAATTTCCTTCTCATGAGCATAGGACCTACACATGGTCAAAAAGAGCACAAACAACACATAGCCCACAAACTTCGTGCAAGGTCACATATTCTCATCACAAGAACATCACAAACACCTACAAGTTATCTCATGTCATGTCAACGCCACCGAGCCATGTGTCCACTTCTAGATATGAGACTTCTCATTGGTGAACATCATGCAACGGTTTAGCACCCAAGATAAGCAATTTAAAGCATTTATGACATGGAAGCAAAATTTTCAAACATAGGCATCTCACATCCAAATTCATGATTTACAAATTAAGTATGGTACATGAAGTGCCTTTGCGGCAAAAAGAAGCTTAGGCTTCTCCACAAGGTAGCATGTAGGCTAAACATTCATGATGACAAATGGATCTTTGACCCCAAATGAAAAGAACATGGTTCCAAGCACAATTTAAGCAGGATATAGCCATAAGCACCCAGTTTGAACATTTGAGGCATTCTACTCACAAGAGAGGATCACATAACATTTTTACAAGAGAAAGCCATCCACAAGCATATACATCCCAAAGCTACCAAGAGCATAGCTATAGATCTCATGAGCATCACAAGCAAAATCATAACCTCATATCTAGCATATCATGGTGATCAAAGCATATGAGAGAAGCACATTTCTATGGCAAATGATACAAATGCAGTCTATGATACAAAGATGCAAACATGATATGATACATAAATGAAAATGCAACATGCATATGTACATCAACCCTCCCAACCGAAGCCCAAAAAGGAAAAACAACTCCAAGCTCTCCTCGCAAATGAGCAAATGTAGCTTGGTCCAAAGGATTGGTTAGGATATCGGCAAGCTGCTTTTCTGTTGGTACATGGATGAGGTCTATGTTTCCCTTCTCAACATTGTCTCTCAGAAAGTGGTACCTCACCTCTATATGTTTGGTTCTGGAGTGGAGCACGGGGTTTTTGGCAACACTAATGGCACTCGTGCTATCACACATGAGAGGTACATGGGAACACTCCTCACCAAAGTCACTCAGCGTGTATGTGATCCAAAGCAGCTGTGAGCAACAACTAGCGGCAGCAACATACACAGCTTCTGTGGTAGACTGAGCTACACTAGATTGTTTGCGAGAAGACCAAGAAACAAGCGAAGATCCCAGGAACTGGCAAGTCCCCGAAGTCGACTTCCTATCGACTCGACACCCCGCAAAGTCGGCATCCGAAAAACCAAGAACCGAAATGGAAGAGGACGCCAAGTACCAAAGATCGAGCTCAGGAGTGTATCGAAGATACCTGAAGATCCACTTGATGGCCTGCCGATGTGAAGTCCTCGGTGACGCCTGAAAACGAGCGCACAGACACACGGAGAACTGGATGTCCGTCCTCGTTGCCGTCAAGTACAAGAGGGAGCCGATCATGCTCCGGTACTCCTTCTGGTCCACGGGCTCTCCGTCCTCGTCTGCGTCGAGCCCTGTAGTCGTACTCATCGGTGTCGACAGGGGCTTTGAGTCATCCATCTTGAACTTCTTGAGGATGTCCTTCGTGTACTTGGCATGATGCACAAAGGTTCCCTCCTTCGCCTGCTTGATCTGAAGCCCGAGAAAGAACTGCAACTCTCCCGTCATGGACATTTCAAGTTTTTTGCTCATATCCTCTGCAAACCTCGCAACCAAAGAGTGAGATGAGCCGCCAAAGACAATATCATCCACGTACACCTGAACAATCAGGATATCATCACCCTGCATGAGGAGAAAAAGAGTCTTATCAACCTTGCCCATCTCAAACCCCTTGCTGAACAAGAACCCCCTCAACCTGCCATACCCTGCCCTGGGAGCTTGTTTTAGCCCATACAAGGCCTTCCTCAGCTTGTCCACTCGGTGGGGAAACTCAACACTCTCAGACTCAGGTGGTTGCCTCACATAAACTTACTCCTCTAGGAACCCATTCAAGAAGGCACTCTTCACATCCATTTGGTACAACCTGAATCCTTTAGCCACGGAAAAGGCTAGAAGAATCCTGATTGCCTCCAAACATGCTACAGGAGCAAATGTCTCCTCATAGTCTATCCCCTCCTTCTAGCTAAAGCCCTGAGCAACCAACCTCGACTTGTTCCTCACCACCTCACCATTTTCTCCCTCTTTGTTTTTCCACACCCATTTTGTCCCAATAGGTTTGTAGTTTGGTGGTGGCTCCACTAACTCCCACACTTGGTTTCTCTCAAAATTCTCTAACTCCTCATGCATGGCATTCACCCAATTAGGATCAGATAGAGCGTGTCCAATGTCTTTCGGCTCAAAGGTAGCAACAAAAGCTGAATTAGCAAAGTGAGAAGCATTTCTGGACCTCGACCGTGTCGTACGCTCATTGATGTCCCCGATGATTCTTGAGAATGGATGATCAACTTGAACGCGTCTCGGCGCCTCTCGCCTGGAGACAACCTCCCCCTCAGCAGCTGCTTCCACTTGATCTTGCTGATCGTAGGCGGTCTAGGGGACGGACCATCCTGCACCGTAGTCGTCGTAGTGGAAGTAGAGGGTACATGCGTGACTAGAGCTTCACCATCATCACCATCATCCTCTCCAGCATCATCCTCTTCGTCCTCAAAGATCTTCTTGCCAACTTCATCATCACCTGCACACTCAAAGACAGACGAATTGCATGGTTGTGTCTCGTCGAAGGTCACCTCGCAAGTCTCCATGACTAGGTTAGTATCAAGGTTGAGCACACGAAATGCTCTAGAATGACTAGCATAACCTAAGAAAATCCCATCGGAAGACCTTGACTCAAACTTATCAATTCTATCCTTCTTGAGAATGAAGCACCGACAACCAAAAGCCCTGAAATGGCTCACTCTAGGTGCTCGCCTGTGCATGAGCTCATAGCACGTCTTGTTCAAGAAGGCCCTCAGAAAAATCCGGTTCCCAACATGGCAAGCGGTATTCACCGCCTCCGCCCAATATCTTCTCGGAGTCCTATGCTCGTCGAGCATCGTCGGATCCATCTCACAAAGGGAACGATTTTTCCTCTCAACTACACCATTCTGACAAGCTACATAGGGAGAAGAAAACTGATGTTCGAGACCCAAATCACGACAAAAGGTTTCGAAACGAGAGTTTTTAAATTCGCTGCCATTGTCGCTACGAATAGCTCGAACAGCATCTCCATTCCTCTCATTCTTCAACCTCAAGATCAGGTCCCGGACAAAACCAAATGTCTCCCCCTTGTCAGCTAGAAAGAAGACCCAAGCATAGCGAGAATAGTCGTCCACGATCACAAGGACATACCATTTCCCACCCGCCGAGCACACACGAGCTGGACCAACCAAGTCCATATGGAACAGTTTGCATGGCCTCTCTGTCATAACGGATGTCAGAGGCGGATGAGAGGCGGCGACCATCTTACCATGCCTACACGGAGCACATACCAAATCCTTTTGGTATTTCAACTTTGGCAATCCTCGGACCAATCCTAGCCCACTCAAGCGTGACAACAAGTCAAAACTCAAGTGACCTGCTAGTCTCCTATGCCATTTCCAAAGCTCCGCCGAAACACCAGCAACCAAGCAACGAGAAGAGCCAACACACTAAGAAAAATCGGCTCTGAAAATCTGACCCTCGGGGACGATCGTGCACACGAGATCGCCTCGAGAGTCCAAGACACGAGAACAACCCGTTTTGAAACGGACTTCAAAACCCTCATCAAGAAGCTGGGAAACAGAGAGAAGATTGTAACCCAAAGACTTGATAAGAGAAACACGCCGAAGAGTCACAGACTCACTCACCTTCGTCGTGCCCACTGAAAGCACTCTACCTTTCCCATTGTCCCCAAAAGTGATGTACTCTTTGGTCATCACCGGGGTGAGGCTGGAGAAACACCTTCGATCTCCGGTCATGTGTCGAGAGCAACCGGAGTCGATCAACCAAAAACCCTCCATGCCTCCCACCTGAAAATAAAAAATGAGAGCGAGAGTGAGCAAAAGACTCAGCACTGGGGTTAGTACAAAATGAATCAAACCAGTGCCTCACCATTTGCTCAAACGTGGGGTTAGCAAAATCCATCCTATCTCTCCTAGGTGGAACACCCACACGTCCCCTTGGAGGACTACGCGTACCACGAAGGGGAGACCGTGTCTCGTAGCTCCTCTGGGACCTAAAACTACGATCGTTCGCCCCATACTCGTATTGGCCATGAGCGAAGGAACGTCCAGCAAACTCACCACGCCCAAACCCAACACGCCTACCACCTTCTCTATGTGGTGGCGCACCTCGAGGCACAAACTCACGCCTCTCTCGAGGGTAAATGGTACGCACCATACCCTCTCCTCTCGGCACCAACCTAGGCTCAGGTACACCACGAGAAGGGTGGTACCTGTCCTTGTTGGCCAACTCTCTAGCCAACCTCTCCTCACGCTTCCTCCTGAAGCAAAACTCAGCATGGTGCCCATCCCTCCTACAATGCTCACAATGGAAGGGTTTCCGTTTTGGCTTTGGTTTTGTGTTCTCTTCGGGCTCTGGCTTCTCCTCACCCGGTTTCTCTCCCTTCTTCCCAAAGAACTCATTCCCCATGTCACTCTTGAACTTGATGGGTTTCTGGAAGTTGTCGGTTTGTGGAGGAAACACAGGTGGAGCAGGGGTTGTGTCTAGTCGGTTCCTAAGCGGATTTGGCTTAGGAGGATAGGCATTCTTGTGGTAGGTTTTTGGTGGTTCTGGGATATCACCGATCTTTCCCTCATTCTCACCACTTCCTTCACCCACCTTGTCTGACCCAAGCGCCTGCCCATCATAGCGCTTGTATGCCTCGATCATCATCCTCAACTGAGGCTCATGACCAGACAACCAACCCATCATCTTTCTCAACTCATCATTCTCATCCTGCAAACGATCAACATAGTGTGCAAGCTCCATATTCTTCACAATATTTATTTCACAAGTAGAACATGATGTAGGAATAGGAGCTTTCAGCTGAGCTTCTAGAGATCTAGCATAAATAAGCGAAACATCTAGCTTCTTATGCAAAACAGGACAAGAAGTGCAAGCACCAAGCAAGGTGGGCCTAAATTTCATCTCATCTAGCTCAACCCTAAGAACATCTAGTTCCTCGACCTTGGAGGCATATTTCTCCTTAAGCACAGTCAATTCACCAAGAAAAGTGGATCAATCAGTGCATTCAGGTTCATTGGTCACAACAGGAGCAGACTTAAGAGAATCTATTTGAGCCCTAGCATCATCAAGCAAAGATTCTAGTTCAACCACCTTCTCCTTAGCCTCTACAAGCAAAGACCTATACTCCCTCTTCTCCTTGTTGGTCTTTCTAAGCACATCATCACGGTTGTCAAGCAAGTCATTCAACCTAGCATTCTCTGCTATCAAGAAGGATGGATCATTGTTTACCTCTTCCTCGGAGTCGGAGCCCGAGTCCTCCTTGTTGCTCTTCTTGCTTGCGGAGCTATGTTCCATCCCGCAAAAGCCTTGGGCGGTGAAGCACAGGCCTTTGATGTTCTTCCTCGACCGCTTGCCCTTGTGCCGATTCTCATCTTCATCACTTGAGCTCGATGAAGAGTAGCACGAGCTTGAGTCGATGTCACTTGCACCAGCAACCATCGCTCGCTCCTTCTTCTTGTGACCACCACTCTTCCTTGGCCTCCGCTCGGACTTGTTCTTGTCCTTGTAGTCGTCCCTCAAGTGATGCTTGTGGTCGGTCGTCGGACGGTGCTTGTGCTCAGGCTTGACCTCCATGGCTTCTGGGCACTCGGCGATGAAGTGTCTGTGCTTCCCGCACCGGTAGTACATGCCCGATCTCCTCCGAGCGTTCTTCCGGTTCGTGTACATGCGCTCGAACCGCCTACTCAGCAACGTGAGGTTCTCCTCGCCCAGCACGTCGAACTCCTCATCTGGCATGGACACAAGGCAAGACAAAGAAAAATGTCTCGAAGACATGTTAGCATTAGTCCTTGAACCAGATACAAGAGCCAGACTATGAGAGTCAGTCGGGTTCTCGATCTTTGCACGCACCCCACGGTCCACCTCGGACGACTTGAGCTTGGAAAATAGCTCGTCCACCATGAGGGTCTCATACCTCTCCGACTCAAGAATGGCCTCGACCTTCTCACTCCACACGGTACGATCCAGGGAATGCAAGAGCTTGATAGCCCTGTCATGGTCATCATACGGGAGCACAACCACATTAGCCCTCATGTTGTTCACAATCATCGTGAACCGTTGAAACATGGCATTAATCGACTCACCGGGGAGATGCCTGAAATTCTCGTACTCTCTCCGGTAGGTCGCAAAAAGCCGAGCCCGAACCTGAGCGTTCCCGGCATGAGCATTCTTCAGCCGCTCCCAAATCCTGCACGCCAAGTCCTCTGTCTGAACCCGATCGAATTCGGATTGACACAGAGCACGGTACAGGTAGTTGACCACCTTGTTGTTGGCGTCGAACATGTCCCTCGATTCTGGAGCAAGGAAGTTCACAGGATGAGCATAAGCTGTGTTACCGTGACATCCCACGGGATCTGACCCTTGCCGCGGAGGAAAGCAGCCATCCGCCTTTGCCACATCTGGTAGTTAGTACCATCAAAGTGTGGAGGACCTGAACCCCATTCCTGGTACGCCATCTTTGGATCTTAAACTGGTTAGAATCACGAAGATCCGTAACCGGTTCTGATACCAATTGAAGGACCGATTAGGCGACCAGAGAGGGGGGAGTGAATGGGAGCCGAGAAAAATTCTTCCCGAAGGTTGAACTCGGCCTATGTCCCAAATTCACAACCAAGGATTCCCACACGAGTTTGCCAAGGCTGTGTAGTCACAACGGACCTACCAACCCTAGGAGCAAACCCCAAACAATCCCAAAGCGAAAGCGAAACTCATGGAGCAAAGGACTTAGCAACTCTGCGCAGCCTGGGGCGGACAGTCCGCGGTGTCCTGGCGCACGGTCCGCGTGGAGCAGGCGGACGGTCCGCGAGGACGCGACGGACGGTCCGAAAAGGAACCCTGAACAACCAGTACTGCACCTTGAAATAAGGACGGTCCGTACCCTACCCGCGGACGGTCCAGGAGCAACTTGTGCCGCGCGGACGGTCCGCGACCTCCCGGCAGACGGTCCGCCAAACCACCTGCCACAAAACTTTGACACCTCGAAAGATCCACGCGCGAACTCGCAAGAACTGGACGAACACGCGATGAACACGGAGCGTGCGGACAGTCCGCGGGCCACTGGCGGACAGTCTGCCGGCCCTCGAACAGAACAGCCCGAGCTCCAAAACGAGAAGTCAACCTCTCCTATCCATCCATGGATCTCCCAAACGACTTGAGCTCTTGAGGAAAGATTTGGGGGAGATGTGAAGCGTCCCTAGGGGATGCTATGCCCCAAAACTTGAGTCCTCAAACGAACTAAATCGCCGGGAATCGAATCGCAACCGAGCTCTACCAAAAAGCTAGGTTTCCAACCGAAATCCTTCAATCGGAGGCCGAATTCGAAGTTTGAGGGGTCGTGATCAAGCACAAAGATGCACAAGGCAACTATCCATGATCCCCACCAACAAATCCGAACCCAAACACCTCAGAATCGAAGGAACAAACCGTGCACAAAAATCCAACGAGCTACAAGAGGGAAATCGACGCAACCATGAACCATGAAAACTTCATTCACTCGGAGGTCAGATTCTTTACAAACGGAGGAAAAATCTAACTCTATGGAGCAAGGAAATGAGAAGCAGTCCAGATGGATAGTTTGCCTGGAAACCCTAGAGCTAATATATATGAGTCCCTCCCGGGCCAAGCAAATGACCACGCTACCCCTAGCACTTAAGTTGTGATACAAACCCCTCAGGGGCAAATAGGTCATGTAGCACTCCTCTTCATCGCACGGCCACGCCGTCGCCGCAGTCCGCGTCCTCCCGACGCAAGCCCTGCAATCCCGCCACGTGTCCGCCGGCATCGAAGCTTCTCAGCACGCCCGGATCCCGTCTCCGCCCGCCGAGCCTCCGGTCTTGGTTTTGTGGCTCAACCAAGTAACCCGACGGTTTTGTGGTGAACCACCGCAAACCCCGCGTGCAGACTCCGGTCGTGAGCCGCTACCTTGCACCGGCTCCTGTCCACGACTTCGTCTTGCTTTTCTTGCCACCATGCGGCCCGCACTTGACCTCACTGGCCACCGAGTCCCTCAAGCCGAGCCTACTTGTCTCTCCACTCCTCGGAGGCCCCGCAAGGCATAGACCTTTCGCGCTCGCTCTTCACCTACACCAACGCAAATCAAGCCGCAACCTGCACCTACAATACTCTGTCAAGAGTCAGTCCACATCATGTTGTCAATCACTCATCACAGCTAGGAGCGACCATCCACCGGTCCTCGGACGCTCCGGTCCTCAGGTGTTTCCACCCGAGACTAAAGGGGGAGCCTTTAGTCTCGAGTGGAAACACCACCCGTGACTAAAGCCTCTCCCATTGCCGCCTCCCAACCTCCTCTTCTCTCTCTTCCTTATCTCTTTCGTTTTTATCTCCTTCACCCACCACCGCAGACTATCTCCCCTCTTTCTTCTTTCTTCAGTTCTTCCTAAAAAATCTAATCTCTTCTCTCTTCTCTTCCCAGGACTGGAGGGCAGCCGCCGGGCCGCGGCGTGGAGGGCCTCCACTGGCGCGCGCGGGGCCGCGGCGTGGAGGGCCTCCGTCGGCGCGTGCGGGGCCACGGCGTGGAGGGCAGCCGACGGCGTGCGCGGGGCCGCGCGTGCAGGGCCTCCGCCAGTGTGCGGGGGCCGCGGGCGTGGACGGCCTCCACCGGCGCGTGCAGGGCCGCGGCATAGAAGGCCATCGCCGGCACACGCGGGGCCGCGGCGTGCAGGGCCTCCGCCGGCGTGCGGGGGCCGCGGGCGTGGAGGGTCGCCACCGGCGCAGCGCGCGGGGCCGCGGCTTGGACGACCGCCTCCGCGCCGTGACATGGACGGCCATTGCTGGCGTGCGCGGGGCTGCGAGCATGGAGGGCGGCGCGCGGTGCACGCGACGCCCGGCGTCCGGCGCGGCCAGGCCCCAGCGACCGGCGCGGCACAGCCAGGCGACGCTGCTGCAGCTACCGGCGAGGGGTTGGTCTGTAATTTGTGTGAATTATCTTTGATTTTTATTTGTGAATTGAAATCGGATGAAACTTGTGTATTTTTGCTAGTGTATGTGTTGTGAATCGATACGAACTGCTGGTGGTGAAATTGAATGACTTAATGTTGTGATGATTATTGTGTGAGAACTGTGAGCTCGAATCGAACTTCTTGTTTGTGTTCTTGCTGCAATTGTTGTTAGCAGTGGCGGCGGCGGAGCTTGGAGGAGGCTCGCCGGCGCATGGGTGTGTGGCTGCCGGTGCAGGCAGCTAGGTGCTTTTTTTTGTTTTCCTGGAAAACCATTTAGTCCCGTTGGTATTACCAACCGGGACTAAAGGACCCCTTTAGTCCCAGTTCTTTCACCCGGGACTAAAAAATGGGTCTTTTGTCTCTCATCATTAGTCCCGGTTGGACATGAAAGACCTATTCTCTTTGCCAACCGGGACTAAAGCCCCTCTCCCTACCAGTGATTGCCATGCATGTACTACCAATCTCCAACATGGCCCAAGTTCGCATATGGGATCAAGCAGCTGGACATTTCGGCTTTGGAATAGGCACATGCCCCAATGTAGTTTCTGGTTTTGCTCGACGCAGTTCAATTTTACATGGAAATAAATGGAAAGTAGAAATGACTTGAAAAGTGCCATGAGTTACGGTATCCAGGAACTATCTAGGAACTGCTATGATTGTACGATACAAGAAAAAAATGAATGTGTGACAGATAATTAACTTAGATACGGAATGAACTGTCCAATATAACACATAAACATAAGTTCAACATAATACAAAAAATAAAGTCGGAAATGAACAGGAACCATTTGCCACCTATAATGAAATATGGCTGCAAAACCACATGCACCCACAAACAGCATGTTCATATAGGACAAACTGCATGCTTCTTAATAGGGCGCTTCCCATGACGAAGCTCGCGGCATTGCTTCTCATTTTCTATATGGATTGGTTAATTGAGAGTTGCTCCGATCCTTATTTACTGTGACCTGAAAACCTGCACACATGGGGCATGATAAGTTTGGAGGGCATATTGAAATATGTATGGCGTACCATTGACCTATAAAAGAACAGATGATTTCAGTGTACGTGTATAAGAATTTACTTCTGGAAACTATAAATGTTAATTTCGGATAGTAATAACTGAAACTTTACTGAATCTGTTATTCAGTTTCAGCACAAATATGACGATTGACAGTCTGCAACATGTGAAAGCTGGTGGAACTTTTAAAATAATGTCTCAAGTATAATTATAAACATAGCTAAGTGTCAATAATATTTTTCTAGGCAATCTCAAGATATTATTTTCCCTTGATTAGTTTGTATGCCCTATACAACAGTCATGGTTGAGTACATTCTTTTAGTGTCAAATATCTTAAGTCTCGAAGACAAAACGTAGTTACAGAACGAATTCTAAACACGAACTGAGCAGAGCACAGAACATCAAATATTGGCATGTGTGTGTGTGCGCGCGCGGGGACAGTGGTACCACACACTATTGCTTATTCGCATCTCAAACATAAACACGATGACCAACATTTCCAAGTACTCCAGTATTGTTGTCAAACTAAGAAATGAAAAACAAATAAATGATTTAACATCATACACTACAATCCATTGAAGATGGTGACCACAATGAAAATTGGTGCCAAAATGTCAACTGGTGGCCACAGTGGAAAAAGAAAACATCAACACGATAGTTTGTATTTCAGAAATGCTCCATTCATATTTCTGCTTTCCTGTTCAGAGCAACCCACCACCAACCCAGATAACTAGTGCATGCAACCAATAAATGCAGTGAAAATTAATTTAACATTGATATAAGTTTTGGTGTGGATAACACTTGAAACAAAATGAATTAGGTTACACTTTCTACACTGCTTCCGATCCAATCGAATGGCCTTGGGACTTTCTTGATTGTTTTTTGTCAATCTACACGAAATATGTGGGGGAACCATAGAAACAATATGTCTATATGTATATATTTATACGTAGATGTATAGGATCAATTTTTTGAAGAATGGATTTTTGTAGCCTTGTTCTTACTTTAGTTTTGCGCACATACATTGCCACAAGCGATGGTAAAGTATTTTAACACAAAGAGTAGTGTTACTACCATATGCTAAGGTATTTTAAAACATACAAAAAATGTAGAACAACAGAGTTCGTCGTAAAGTAACTTACATATGTTAATTGTTCCAAGATAATTTAGAACGCTGAGAATGCTTTCATCGACCTTTTTACATTTGATCTTGACCATCTTAAGGCATGGCAACGTCATATTTGATTCCGCAGTTGCATCACGGTATCCTTTAACTTCCACATTGTAGTATATGCTCCAAACCTGATGCAAATTGCAAAGAGGTAACCAAGTAAATAATATAATCAAATAACTCAATGTGCAATGCAATAGTTCTGCATTTATAAGTTCTGTACCTGCAGCGAAAATATGATAGTGAGCTCCTCTAAAATTGGTGTGTGTTGAAGAATACGCACCAGGGCGCAGCAATCAGTAGGCTCACACCAGTAATCATCGAGCATCAGGGTCTTCAACTTGGAAAAAGTGGGGCACCAGTTTAAATCCCTTCTGAGAATATACTGGACAGATTGCAAAGTCATCATGGTATAGTTTTATTTTTCTGAATTATGGACAAAATGACTGTCTTATTATGGGGAGGGAGGGAGGCAGGCAGAGAGAGTACCGTTGACTTGCATGCCATGAGGACTAGATGTTCCGCTTGTGATAAACCTTCCAGAATCATGCACTTTTTTGTTGTATTTTGTCCACCACAATCATCTAATTCTTCTTCAGTGTCGCTATCAACTTCACTATCTGAACTATGGACATCCCCCATGACGTATTTGCAACTCATGTGATCATCACAAATGCAGAAGTCCACAATTGCGTTAATCTCCACATATGCCTCCTTCAACTCTGGCATGCTCTCCAGCACAGGATTCCTATCATAATTGTTTACTAGCCGCAGTGACACCAGATGCGGAACACAAATACGAATGCGGTGACTCTGGTTGCATTCGAGGTCTGTGATGACCAAGTGTTTGACTGATGGGCACGTCATCTTCCTCACCCATGGCATGTTGGAGTGACGAATATCTAGATGTTCCAACGCATGGCAGCCTGAGAAGTCGAGGTAGCTACAGCGGAACCATACACCACAGAAGTGTAGCCTCGTCAAGTGCTGCGAAACGAGGGGCCTGTTGCTCATCCGAAAGTAGGGGTCGTAATCATCAACATCCATGCGCCACATGTAGATGTCAAGGGTCTGGACTCGGCATGCCATGGCAATGCGGATCCAACGGTTGACGATTGGCACATCCTTGTCCTCAAACGGATTGAACTGGATGTCACACACATCGAGGGGCCCGCCGCACATGCCATCATCGCCGACCTCAACAAGCCCAGCAAGGCGGGCGCGAAGCAGGCGGTCCACAAACTCTCGGACCTCCTGCACAGAGTCACCTGTGAGTAGGTTTGCGTGGTGAACTTCCAGATGTGGCGCCATGTCCGTGCGAGGACGCACGTGCGCACAGCCTCTTGATCCGGCAGGAACGACAGGATTCCTGCCAGGATGTCCTTGGGAAGGATGCTGAGGCGGTCAGCTGGGTCGATTACAACTGGAGCCGAAGCGGCAACAGCTGCAGCCTTTCGGCGGCGTCTTGTCTGAGGTGCCATCGATTGATCCGAGCACCGTGAGCTAGCTGCTGCAGTACAACAAAAGTATAGATGAGCTAGTTTAGTAGAGGGCGAACAGAGAGCACAATGCAAGAAGTACTAGTGAAGAACATCAATAGTTTACATTTCACTAAGAGAACCTAAAAAAAGAAGAAAAAATCAAGCAAGGAAAGCATAAACATAAATGGGAGCACTCATGCCTGTGGCATGCAGCAATGGCTTCTAACAGATTAGGAATTTAAATCTTAGCGACTACTAATTAGCAGTATATATCTGCAAGCAAAGCATACAACTGTTTTTATCTTAAACATTAGTCTGTTTATCTGCTAATTAATATTCAGCAACACACAGTTTCAGAGATCATTCCTTTGGTCCCAAATCCCAACCACTACGGCACATACAAACGCGGCAAATGCTAAGTATTTATCAGAAGCTAAAACTAACAATATCCAAATCAGTAATCAAATCACAACCACGCACCAGCAGTGCTATGAATGCATAAGTTTGGACTTTGCGCTAGTTCAGACGCAAACAGTAACCAAATTCCAAGGTTTAATGATTTGGTTTGTTGTAAAAATAAGTTACTGCAATCCAAGCTACAGAAACTGACCGGAGAACCATGCTAGAAATGATTCGAGCATCATAAAAGCAATCTCAGACAGCTATGTATAAGATACTATCCTAACCAAACCCTTGCAATTTGACCCTGAGGGCTGCAGCAGAAAACACCTGACTTGGCGCACGCACGAGCTGGGCGAGGCAAAGAAAACGTCACTACCGCAGCCACGCACATCGACGTCGCTCCGGGTCCGGCAGACAGGCAAAAGCCATCCTCTGCCGCCGTAAGCTTCTCCTCGTGGCCAATAACACAAGAAGCTTACCGGCCTAGTAGACACGAGGGGAAAGAAGAGAGAGGCAAGAAGCTTACTGGAGAGGAGAGAAGGCAGAGGGAAGCGCGTGGCGCCGGAGCGCTGCTGCCGGAGGGGAGATCCGCCGCCTGCCCACCTCCGTGCTTACCGAGGAGATGGATCGAGGCTCTGATTTGAGGCCATCCCGAACTGGCCCGATCAGTCTCGAGTTGTAGGCTTGTAGCTTCAAATATATAACCAACCTAAGGTAGCGGCACTTAAAACCCAGTACAATTCCCAAGAAGGAGTATAAACTGCTTTGTTTTCACACATCCTCTCGACTGCTTTGTTTTCACACATGCTCTCGACTCTTCGGGTTTCGTTCGTTTCTCTGACTTCTGAATTTTGATCGACTTGAATCGACAGGCTAGCTAATTAATATAAACTACTGCCAGTACTTCCTCCCGATCCGTCAGTGTGTTTGGACGACGTCGTCGCGCATGTGTGCATGCAGGAATGACCAGCTCGTTCACTCCACGTGCACGGGAGATCGAGAACATTGCAGGCGAGAAAGATGACGAGGAAGGTGTGTTCAGCGAGATTATATTTTTCTTTGCAACATTGGTGTACCTTCACCGACTATCATCGTCATCAGAACATAATATGATTTAAAAAAGTTGGTATCCGGCGTTATACGTTAAGTGGTAAGCGACGTTCCCGTCGACGACGAGGCGCCAGTGGTGACTTCGAGAATCTCCAGATCTGCCGGTGCTCAGTCCTTCGGAGGTGCTCATAGGGGTAGGGTTTGCGTACGTGTATTCATAGGGGTGAGTGTGCGTGCGTGTTGTGAGCGTCTGCGTTGTACTGTGTCAATCTCAAAAAAAAAACATAATATGATTTAAAAAAGTTGGTAGCATATGAGCTGTGACAAGAAACGTGAGCGGAAGTTTCAGGCTGGAGCTACTCGGCACGTTCGTGGTTTCTAGCTCGACGACACTATATATGTATTTCGATTTCAAACATAAACACTCTGAATTTTGACAAATCCAATCGACATCATTTTATCTTGGTGACTGCGCAGACTGTACTTCTTATTTCCATACGTATGTCTGAAAATTCTGAAACTTCTACTTGTTGCACAACCCTCTTGGCGATGGGAAACCAATAATGAATGTAGAGAAAGCAACATATACTCAACATAATTTTAGCGTGCCAAATAGCATTATTGTCAGGAATTAACAAAGCAGCAACTGGAATATGATTCACATATTAACCTGAAATACAGAGGATGAATATGAAGAATGGACAAAAAATTGAAAACGATATTTTTGTTTGAAACAAAATTTTTAAAAAAACAAAACGAAGAATGGACACAATTGACCATAGTGATTATAGCAACATTCAAATTTAAACTGATCTATAGAAAAGAAACTACTTGATGGTACTAGTAAGTAGTAACTCTGCAAAAATCAAAGGTGACACAGTCAAGATGATGTTTTCATCTATTTTGTTGCTGATTGTTGAACGAAAACTCTGAGATCACTATTCATGTCACGGACGGAAGAGGACTGGGAATTGGTGGGGGGAATTCGGCGTAGATTATACTCTAACGAAGTAGCAGGCCGGAGCCCTGGACCTTGGTGGCACGTCGAAGCAATGGCGATGCACCGAGGAGGCAGGGCAACAGGCCGAGATAAGATGCCAGCTACCAACAAATTCTCAAATATCTCTAAGCTATATCTCTAATTCAATATTATGTCTAACTAACTGCTAACTAGTCCTGGACGGGGCCATTCAGGCGCCTGTGGCGCCGGCCAAAGTGCTGATGATACATGACATCTCTCCCCCTGGACAAGCAGCTCGTCCTCGAGATGGAACACTGGAACCTGTTCCCGAAACTCATCCACCCATGCTGATTCTGCTGCAGGCGCCCCCTTCCATCGCACAAGCACCTGACAGCGTCCTCTTGCCAGTCTCCCCTTTAACACAGCCTCTGGCTCGACCAGTACTCTTCCATGTTGAAGTGGAGGCAGGGGAGGTGTCTGCACCGCGGCTCACCATGGAAAGGCTTTAGCAACCCAACATGGAACACATCATGGATCCATGCTCCGACCGGAAGAATCAGCCTGTACGCGACGTCGCCAACACGCTCGGACAACTGAAAGGGCCTGAAGAACTTTGGTCCCAGCTTGTTGTGGCCCTGCACCTAGAGGGAAGCGGCCGGGCGATGCAGCAGACGCAGCCATACCCACTGTCCCACCAGGAACTCCACCGGATGATGGCGTTGATCATAGATAGCCTTGTGGTGCTGCTGAGCCTGCTCTAGCCTGTCCCGGACTTCAGCTAAGAACTCATCCCGCTCCCTCATAGCCTTGTCAACTGCTGGCAGCCTTGCATCCCCTGCTCATAAGAACGGATAAACAGAGAAGGCCACCCATACACGATCTGGAACGGGAAGTCTTGAAGGACTGCTGGTATGAAGAGTTGTAGCAAAACTCAGCCCAGGGAAGCCATTCCAACCAATTGCGCGGACGATCGCCTGTCAGGCACTGAAGATACATGGCGATGATCTTGTTTGTCACCTCTGACTTCCCATCAGACTGAGGATGAAATGCCGAGGTGAACTGAAGCTTAACACGAGCCAATTTGAAGAGCTCCTGCCAAAATGTGCTAGCCAATACTGGATCGCGATCACTGACCACTGAGGACAGAATTCCATGTAGGCGCACAATTTCAGAAAAGAATGCCCTCGCCATGGATGTCACTATGTAAGGATGAGCCAAAGGAATGAAGTGCACCGCCTTAGAGAAGCGATCCACCACAGTCAGAATCACTGATTTGTCGTTCACCTTGGGAAGAGCTTCCACAAAATCCATAGCTACATCAGCCCAGACTGAAGTTGGTACCTCCAGCGGCTGAAGGAGACTGCCCGGTTGCAGGTGTTCACTCTTGTTCCGTTGACATAACGTGCAGGCGCGCACAAAGTCTTGTACCACCACTCTGTCACCAGGAAAATGGAAGTATGTGTGCAAGCGATGCAAGGTCTTGTGGACACCCTCGTGACCTGTGCCATGGATGAGCTCCAGAATGGCCTGGTGCTCCACCTGCTCCTTATGTTTTGGGGAAGAATCAAAAAGTCCAGTTTTGCAAGTTTCTAAAAGGTATCAAGTTTCCTGATGGATATGCTGCTAAGCTAGCAAGATATATTAGTGAAGATGGATTGAGGGTGGTTGAAAAGCTACTTTTACAACATCTACTTTTCGGCGACTTCGCCATCGCGCTTTTTCCCTTTTCTCAACGTCGTTCTTCGAGTTCGTCAGGCTACATCGATCGATCTCTGGCAAGCTTGTAAGTACTGTTGACGGTCGATTTCTGTCAACCAAGAGCACTTGTTACACTTTGGTTTGAGCTTTGAATTATAACTAACCCGCCACTAGGCATACTAATGATGTAACTAGTTCACACTTGCATGTGGTTTTTGGAGTTTATTGCTTACGCAGCAAATCAATGTTAAAGACGAGACTTTCGGGATAACTTCATCAAGCACTTTAGAAGAAGATCATGAATATACCTGAGCATTTTGAGCCCGGCCCGGCCCGGCCCAGGCCCGGCCCGCGCCAGGCCCACCCACGAACCTTACTGGGCGGGCATGGGCAGAGATCTTGAAGCCCGCGAAATTTTTTTTTGGCCCGAGCCCGGCCCGAAATGCTGTTTTTAGTTGTTTTACACTATAAAATGCGCAGGCGGCCCGCCCAAGCCCGAGCCCGGCCCGAGCCCGGCCCGAAAATTAAGGCCCGACGCGTCCAGTGGGATGGTCATGGGCAGGATTTTTTCGGCCCGAAATAACAGAAATTTTTTTCGGCCCGGCCCGAAAAATGCTCACCTCTAATCATGAAGCCCGACACAAGTCAAGACACGTGATGAACATGACTCCAAACGACCCGAGGACCGAAGCATGAAGCAGTGAAACTCTAAGGACTTAAACAGAAAATGCGGGAGTTCGCACACCAAGTACCCTTATCCAAACCGTGGGAAAACATCGTCAAGGACCCACAGGAAGTTCGGCATAAATTCACCAGAATCGGATTTCTTGCTTCACTTTCTTTCTCGATGTGTTCATGAATCACTTTCGAGTCTATTTTGATGATGAAAGTTTGCTGACCCAAAGCTTTCATTTTTCTCAAGGATAGCAGTAGAGCTTCATATTCTGTTATGTTGTTCGTGGAAGGAACGTCATCCGCGAAATCAAGCTGAGCAGCATATCTTATCATGACTCCGGCTGGAGATGTCACAATCGCTGCTATTCCAACCCCTCTATCACACCTAGCCCCATCACAGTGCACCACCCATGGCATGGTTATATCTTCGCCAGAGTCTTGGGATGGCGATGTCCAGTCTATGACGAAGTCCGCTAGGACTTGCGATTTGATCGCGTTTCTTCTTTCGAAGTCCACAGCGTATTCTGATAGCTCGGCTGCCCATTTGATGACTCGGGTTGAAGCTTCTTTGTTTGTGAATAGGTCGTTCAGTGGCTGATTCGTGATGACTCTTATTCCGTGACCTTCAAAATAATGCCTCAATTTTCTCGCTGCCATAATGACTGTATGTGCTATCTTCTCTAGTTCAGAATAGAAAAGTTTGGATCCTGAAAGAGCTTCCGAGGCAAAGTACACTGGGATTTGTTTCAATTTTCCCTCTTCTTTCTCTTGCACTAGTACAGCGCTGACGGCTGAATTGGAAGTAGACAGGTATAGCAAAAGTGGCGATTTTGGCTCTGGGGGACATAGCTTCGTCATGTTTGACAAATAATCTTTGAGTTCTTGGAAGGCTTGTTTTTGAGATTCGGACCACTGAAAATTTTTGGAGCTTCGGAGAACTTGGAAGAAAAGCAAACTTCTCTCTGTAGCTCTGGGTATGAATCTGTTAAGGGCAGCCACTCTATCTGTCAATTTTTGCACATCTTTCACCGAAGCGGGCTCTTGCATCTCAACTAAAGCCTTGATTTTGTCAGAGTTTGCTTCAATACCCTTTGTCGAAACCAAGCGTCCCAAGACTTTTCCCTTGTGAATGTCGAAGATGCACTTCTCAGGATTTAGCTTGAGATTTGCTGCTCTAAGATTTGCGAAGGCTTCTGCTAAATCGCTGATGTGGTCTCTTCTTTGAACACTCTTGATGATCATATTGTCGACATATGTGAGAATGTTTCTCCGAAGTTGAGGATGTAGCACTATTGCTATCATTCTTGAGAAAGTGCATCCTGCATTCTTTAGCCCTTCTGGCATTCTGACACAACAATAAGTTCCGAATGGTACGGTGTGATGAAGTGATGAAGCTTGTCTTTTCCTCGTCCTCTCTTCACACTCTGATTTGATGATACCCCGAAAACATGTCCAGGAGTGAGAGCATTTTGCTGTTTGCAGCATCATCCACAACCTTGTCCACCCTTTCTAATGGGAAATCATCTTTCCTGCAAGCCTTGTTCAGATCTGTGAAATCCACGCACATTCTCCATTTCCCATTCTTCTTTTTTAACGGGACAGTGTTAGCCAGCCACACAGGGTACATAACTTCCCTGATCACTTTGGCGTCCTGAAGCCTTTGCACTTCGGCCTCCACTGCTTTGGCCTTTTCTTCAGACATTTTCCTAAGTTTCTGCTTCTTCAAAGTTATTTTCTCATCCGTGTCCAGGGCATGTTCAATGATATCCCTATCGGCGCCTTGCAAGTCTTTCACTAACCAAGCAAAGACATCTTTGTTCTTGTTCAGGAATTCCATGAGTTCTTTCTCTTCTTCGGGACTAAGATGAGCCCCTATCACGACTACTCTGTCTGGCATGTCATCTAAGTATACTTTCTTTGTTTCACTATCAGCACTTATTTCCACTTTCTCTTTGTCTCTTTTGGCTTCAACATATGGTTCTTTCTTTTCTTCAGTAGAGTTCAAGTGGTGCACATTGCTTTGACCTAGTGTATGGCCCTTCTCTATGTTTCTGGCCTCTTGCTGATCACCGAACACTATGATGACTCCTTTTGGTGCCGGGATTTTCATGCATAGGAACTGTTGACTTATTACAGCATCGAAATTATTAATGAATCCTCTGCCGAAGATTGCGAGGTACGAACGATACATGTAAACTACGTCGAAAATAAGAGTTTCGGTTCTAGCATTGTCGAGATCTCCGAAAGATACTGAAAGAGCTATCTTTCCTGCTAGCTTGATTTGCTTTCCTCCGAAGCCTAGCAGTGGGTACTCTGGTGGCTGCAGCATGTATGGACTCAAACTCATTTTCTAGAAGGTTTTCATGAATAGAATATCAGCCGAACTTCCGTTGTCCACCAGGATTTTTCCGATCACCCATCCGGTGATGTTCACTTCGATGACCATGGCGTCATTGTGATCAGTGGATTTCAGCTTGAAATCTTGTTCGGTGAATGTTATGGCCACCTTGGCCCATTTTGGACGCGCTGCCGGACCGTCATTGATGACTGTGTTCACAGATCTGAAGTAGTTGTTCCTTTGCCTTTTTGTTTCGAACTCCATGTCTGAGCCTCCGGTGATAGGCATGATAGTTCTGAAGGAACGCAATGCTTTCGGATTATGGCCTTTTGTTGACGGTGTATAATCGTATTAAACTTCAAGTAGACTTGCAAGCGGACAAGTCTCCCATCGTAGTCAAGGGACCCTTCTTCCCTCGAGTGGTGAACCCAAGGTATCGAATCCGTGGAACAATGCGTGATGCAAGAGTTGATCTAGTAAAGCCGAGAAACTTAGATCTTCAAGAGGTGAATCCTATGCATCTAATCTTAAAGAACATCAAACCGAATCTAATCTACTAAAGACCGGAGGTAGCAAGAGATAGAGGGGGATAGATAAACCAATCTAGAGAGATTGGATCAAGCCTTTGTTGAAGTTCCGAGCAAAGGAAGAAATAGCAAGTTCAATCTCATTAAAAGCCTCTTTAAACCACGGTTTCCCGTCCGACTCCGAAAACGCCCGCCTTTTGGAGCCACCGTTCTGTCACAACGCACCCCTATTCGTGCGGGTTAGTCTAGGGCGAGTCCAAAGACAAGTTGAAATCTTTCGGAAGGTCAGGCATGCACCTCTAGCCACCACGGCTACAAGAACATCCTCGGTGATCTATCTCGAGAATAGATCTTAAGATAAGAAAAGCCGATCGAAATCAAAGACGTAGGAGAAACACTTGATCGCTAGAAATCGGATTGCAACTTGATAAATCAACATAGTACATGATACATGAATCAAGATCACCACCGGGTCCTACCTTGATCTTGCTTCTAGCTCCGGGAACTCCGACGTGGTCTTCCTTGCAAGGTTCCCACGTCGGCTAGGGAGACCCTAGTCAACTAGCTCGACCCTCTCCTCTCCGAGATGGTGTCCCTCTCTTCTCTGCTCCTCGGCAGCCGATGACGAATGAATTGATGCGTGGCTCTTGGCCTCAGGGCTATAAATAGTCCGAATGGTGGCTAGGTCAAAGGGGGGGCTGACTGGCCCCGGAGTGGGCTGGGCCGGCCGGCCTGGGCCGACCGGCCTGGGCCCACTTCGGCCCAGTCAGTCGCCTCCTTCGCCCGGTGTTGGTTCCCGAGTCTTCTAGATCCTTCCCCCTTCTGCATGTGGGCCCTTGTCGTCAGTTTCTCTCCGAATTGGATGAAGCTCCTTGTCCCGCAAGATTTGGCACTTTTCTGACTAGGTCCTCGGAGTTTGTCATCTTCTCGGGTTTGGTCCCTGGGCTTCTTGGAGTCATGTTTGCTTCATTGCATGACTTGTACCGGGCTTCAAGGTCTTGTCACAAGGTGCTTGATGAACTTATCCCGGAAGTCTTGCTTTCAACACTAAAACCCTGCATAAACACTAAACTCCAAAACGGACATGCACGAATGAACTTGTTATACCAAGGGGGTTAGTACCAATGGATAAGGTATAAAACTCATGCCAACACCGAAGGTAAACTCATGGCTAGGTTGACGGAATTTCACCGTCAACATCTCCCCCATGCTTAAACCTTGCTCGTCCTCGAGTAAGCCTTCGATGGATATCATCGTTGCCCTTCATTGTTTAAACCTTGCACTTGATCATACATGAGAAAACATAATGCTCTCAAAAATTTAATTTGTTAAAGTTTCATAATGTACTAGCCTTCATCCCTTCGGAGGGTAGATTATTAATTAAGCTTATCCCACAAGTATTAACATGCTCCCAAAATTTAAATAGATCTCAGAAATTTTGAAATAAAGAACGAGATGAAAAAAGAGCTAAACCAAGTTCACAAATTTGAATCATCTTGCATGTTGCTCATGAACTCTCATCTCATCTTGTCTCTCAAGCCTATTAATTCTACTCCTTTCCCTCTCATAACATATACATATGTGGTAGGCTTTATATGGAGCTTTTTGGGAAAGTTTAGTCCTACCAAGATATTATAAATGAGATGTTGTCAAAACAAGACAAGCTTCTCATGGTCTTACCGAGACTCGTCAAAAAGGTCATTGGAAAATAATGTTATATCAAGGGAGGGGGGAGAAAAATACACACACTTGAGATAGGTGGACATGTGCAAATGGCAAAGAATGATCCCGAGGCACAAAGGAAGTCCTTGTTATCGGATTGCACATGGTTGGAGAATGAGTATGGATCTTTTAATCTTGAAACCTTGAAATTCCTTATGCACTTTAGAGAACCGGGGAGTTCACTTATTTTATTTTTACACATACTCATATTTTTTTCTCTTTTCTTTTTCTCATACATATATTTTTTTCTTTATTTCTTTTTTTCTTTATACTCATTTTTTTCCTTTTCTTTCTCATCAAATTTTTTTTTATTTGCTCCCCTTTTGAACTCTAAAATTGCATTGTACCTATCTCCTCCCCCATGCTTAGACGTTTGCTAGTCCTCGGGCAAAGAGGTGATAGAGATAAGGTAGGTACCGGAAATACTTTTCCTTTGGAGAGATACTTGAAATCTTCAATCTTGGCACCATCTTGCAATCTTCCTTGAATTGATGATCCATTCTCAACGATAGGTTGTGGTCAAGGAGGTAATCACAAAAGATGATATTTGGTTTTAAGGGTGGATATCCGGCGAGGTTTGTGAGATCTCCGATGTGGGGATACACAATGCACGGATAAAAGGCTAGCAATAAGATAGATACGCAAAAACGGAATGACCAGCTTCTTAGTCTCGGGCCAGAGAAATCATGGCCTGCAATAACTCACCCAAAAATAAATCTTGTACACTAAGGTTTATGCACTCAAATATATATATGGCTCTGGATAGGTAGAGCAACACACAAGTGATATTCATGACAAGGTTAGCATTACTTTTAGGAATAAAAACAATCTTTAATCCATCTAAAACTTGAGAGCATATAAAACACTATGGGTCTTTATTTTAATCATAACCTCCGCTAAAGATTAAGCTAGCATTTAGATAAATTCAGATTTGTAATTTAAGAGAGCATTAGCTTAATCATGCATAAAACAAATACAAAGATAAACAAAGCGGCAATTATAATCATATATCATCATGGCATAAATTTTGTAACTTTACCAAAGGTAAAAACAAGGTGGTGACTTTATTCATGATGAAAACAAACTAACACACAAGCTGAAAATAAACTAACACACATGCTGAAAAATAAAAACACTACGCATACATAAGCAAACACAAGCTGAAAAATAAAGAAAAAGGGAAAAGAAAAGAAAACTAAAGCTCCTCCTTCTTCTTAATCTTCCGCCGGTGGTTGGTATTGATAATCTTGGTAATTGTACCCTTGCTCATAATAGGTTTGGACATCCCCTCCAACGAATTGATCCGGCGGTACTAGGTGAAGACGCCCAAGCTCATAGGCAATATTTGCATTGCCTTCACCCAATTGAGCCGCGTTGGATTGGATGGCTGCGACGTTTTGCATATTTCTTGCAGCATATCCACCGATTATGGCCACACTTTGTTGTGGTTGGGGGTATTGTGCATAGGGCTCCGCAAAGGTTACGTTGGGCACCACATAATTTTGTGGGGGCATGGCTGCACCACTCCCCCATGCTTGCATTGATGGCCCTCCGTAATAACTCGGCGGTGTAGGGATTCCTCCAAATGGTGGCACATAGTTTTGTTGTGCACCTCCCTCTTGCGCCGAGGAGGATCCCTCCCCTACAATTCTTCCTCTTTTATTCTTCCTTGCCGGCACAAGGAGTCCTTCCTCCGACCAATCTTCCTTCCCTTGAATGAAGAGTCTTAGTCTTGGATCTGGAAGGGGTAAGTTCACTTTGGCCACATTAAAGCCTCCTCTCTCATCTCCACTTATGTATTTTCCTTGCTTCAAGTATTCAAATCCGAGAAAGGTCCCGGGTAGAAGATGTTCGGGATTTCTTGGAATTCCCGGCCTTAAGGAGATGGCCAACATGGAGAGGTAGCACCCCGAACCAATATCTCCCGATCCCGATGTTGCCTCGCAACACCATCGGTTGATCATGAGGTAGGAGGGGTCTATTGGCTGCCTGGCAATTAAAGCCGAGTAGAGCCAATTCAACTCCGTGTCGGTCACCTTCGTCTCCCTCATCCTCCCCAAAATCCTTTTACACATCCATGAGTGAAATACTTGGATGATGGGGTTCCGGATGGAATTTCGTTGTTGGTGGGCTTCCCCGAAGATTAAATTCCAAAATCCATCCAACATGCCTTCCGGCACGTCAACTTTCTCCGGAGCTCCCTTTTGGAAACCAAGTAGCTCCCTAATATGTTCATAGGGAACCACTTGCTGAATCCCCTCCAAACGGAATGATAAACATGGCACCCCCTCATCAAGGATAGGCGCCATAGTCATCAAAATTTCCAAGGCAAACTCCTTGTGAGTGTTTGCCGACACCCCGTTGGAGAATTGCACCCATCCAAGGTGCCCCAACATATAATATATGTCCGTGCCAAAACCCAATGAGTTGAGAGCTTGATCGTCGAAATCAACGTTTGCCACAAGCCTCTTCTCAAGACGAGAGAGTTTCTTCTCCTCCTCCTCCGACAAGATGATGAAGCCATATGCGGAGTACCGCGGAGTGTATGGAGGTGGAGCGGATGAACGGGTCGATCGACGAGGTGGGACGGGCGGCTCCTCCGTACGCCCTTGAGGTTCGGTAAACCTCATGGACGAGCTCCTTGTAGCCCTCATGCCACCGAGGAGGAGAGTGTCGTTCCTCCTCGGTGGTGCCGTGTCCTCCTCCATGCTCCGAGGAGACTCGGAAACCGAGTGCCTCCTCGAAGACGTCGTCGAAGATGGCTTGGATGACGATGACCCCTTCTTCTTGGTGAAGAGACTTGTGGTTTTCTTCCACATGATTGCAGCACTCTCCTCTCTAATATAATTCCGGGGTTTTAACCGGTAACAAAGCACTTCAAGAATTACTTCGGAGTATGGACTTTGAGTGGATTAAGGGTGTGAATTGTTTGAGCAAACAAACTTGGGAAGGATGGCTACGTCTATGGTGGTTCTGGACTAAAAACTTGAGCACACAAATAGAGGAAGGGAAGAGCTGCTTGCCTGCAGAAGACGGGCACCGGGGGGTGCCATTTATAGGGGAGGCCGGCCGGCCTGGGCCGACCGGCCTGGATGGCCTCATGCCTCCCCTGGCTCCATTTTCCTCCAGCGTGATGATCTCCCCTTTGTGACTTTCGTGCCCGCGTGCTCCACTAGTTGCACCGCCCAAACTCTCTCATCCACTCCTTTGCTTGCATTATTGGTCCTTCCACTTGAAGCCTTTGCTTTGAGTCATGTCCATGCTCCCTTGCTCCACATGCCACCATGAATTTCCTGCAAAGCAATGCTTGCTGCCCACCCATGCTTGTCCTTTGCATGTGGTCTTGATGAAAGTTGTTGAAAGGGCATCCAATGATGCATCATGGTGCATGCATGATTTGTTTGCCTAGATTGCCTCCCTCTAAGCATGTCTTAAGGCTAAGCACTCCTCTAATTTCGAAAATTAAAAATAATTTCAGAGCTACGGGAGAGCTCAAACATAAATTTAGAGAAGTTTTTAAACCATTAAAAACAAATGTAAGTCGAAAATATTTTCTGACTACATTTATATCGGTCTCACCGGTATTGTTTGCCTTCATTAGTTGAGAGCAAACTTTCCCGGCTTGATCATGGGGGCATAGGTTTAGGTTCTAATTTTGGCCAAGTGAGAGAGGTTTTGAATGAAATGACATTAAATGAGGCTTAGAAAAATTCTAATCTTAGAGAAACCAAGGATATAGATTTTTAAACCAACCAAAGGTTAAGTTTCTAGGTTCACGCGAGTCCTACCACGTGCTGAAATTTAAATAACATCTAGGTACAAGTCGTGGCTCTACTCGTGTGTTTTTAGCATGAAAAACAAGTCAACCACAACATCATAAAGAGGATGAATGGTTGAGTTAGGTTCTGAATTTATTTGGTTGTGGTTTCTCGAAAAGAAGCAAACAATCACATAGGATGGTTCATGTAAAGGGTTTATGATAAAGCAAAATATTCAACCAAGAATTATGTCTCTAATATTGTTCAACCACTTCTAAGTCTAATGTCTTTGCGTAGTAGAATTCAAAACTAAATTACTTGAAAAGACTCGAAAAACCTGGAATCGGGTTGTCCTCCTGGTAGCTTATTCTTGACTTGACGAAACGGGTTGCCTCCCGCCTAGCGCTTCGTTTATAGTCTATGGCTAGACTTCTTCACTTGATTACTTCGGATCAACGCTCTTTGCGGGCGTTGCAATCTTGGGTACCCACTTCTGCACCATCTTGGGTACGGGCTTATTCTCTGGCTTAGTCATCTTTTTGGTCTTCACAGGCGGCTTTTGTTCCTTTGTCTTGACGGATGCAACAACTTCTTTGATTTTCTTCACGTCCTTCTTCTTCGGCTCTTCCTTCTTCCTTGGTTCTTCCTTAACAATGCGACGATGAGGTGGAACATATTTAACTTCAATCATATTGCATACCTCGAGGCGTGGTCGAAACTTGAAGGAACTCCTTTCTCCGTTAATGTCGAACATGATCTCCCCCTTGCCAACATCAATGGTAGCTCCCACGGTCTTGAGGAAAGGCCTCCCAAGGATGAGTGGTGGCTTCTCCCTCTCTCCCATCTCAAGTACCACGAAGTCGACGGGGATGAAGTGGTGTCCGACCTTCACGGGCACATCTTCGGCGATGCCCAAGGGATAGCGAATGGAGTTGTCACCCAACTCCAAGCTCATACCCGTAGGCTCCAATGGTAGGCGTAGCTTCTCAAACACATCTCTTGGCATGACGCTCACACTTGCTCCAAGGTCGCATAATGCCTTCTCGAACTTGAACGAACCAACGGAACATGGAATTGTCGGGCATCCGGGGTCTTTTTGCTTCTCTAGTCCATTAGCAATAGCGGCACTACATTGCTCGGACACCTTGACATGATCTACCCCGAGTGTTGCTATCTCATATTTATTTACAAGGATATCTTTGAAGTAACGAGAATATGTAGGAACTTGAAGGGCATTCAATAACGGCATGTTGATGCTAAGTCTACGCACAACCTCCACAAACTTCCCAAAGTGGTTATCAAGTTTACCTCGGAAGTAGCGTGGCTTGAGTTGTGCTATCTTCGTGTCTTCTCCCGGCATCTCAAACTCGGGCTCTTCGGTGACGATCTCTGTAACTTCCTCCTTAGCAAATTCCTCTGCCTCAGCGGATGGTTTAGGCTTCCTTGCTCCCGCGGAACGTTTCGGATCTTCGGTCTCCTTCCCCGAACGTGTTTGAATAGCCTTCGCCGTTTCGGGACCTTTAGGTTGTCCCGGAAGCTTCCCTTCATTAGCGGTTAGACGCCCTGCAAGTTGTCCCACTTGCGTCTCGAGCATCTTCATCATGTTGAGCACTTGATGGTTGGAGCTTCCGACCTCCGTCACTTTGCTATCGATGTTCTCCAACACCTTGTCTATGGCTTTGAACTTGGTGACGGTGTCCTTGTTGATCTTAGCTTGCTCGTCCATGAAGTCCTTCAATTGTATACGAAGCGGAACCGAATTCGGAATGGATGAGCTTGCATTAAATTGAGGTCTACCTTGCTCGTTGCGGAAGTTCGGCAAATCTCCCTTCCTCATGTAGTCGAGCACCTTGGCTTCCTCCGGACAATCCTTGTGGACATGGCCATATTCTCCGCACTCTTCACATGTGGATCTTGCTTCGGCAGCCTTTACATCTTGAGCCTCTTTCTTTTCTATCTCCATCTTCTCTGACCTCCGCATAAGCGAGTCGATCTTGCCTTCGAGTATGTCTTCCTTCTCCACTTGCAAGACTCCTTTGACGTTCCCCGTGGGTTGAAACGGAAGTAAGCGTCCGGATGACGCCCACGTGTCATTGTCCGCAACCTTCTTGAATAGAGTGAAAGCTTCGGTCGGCGTAAGCTCGATGATCGATCCTCCCGCCGATGCATCGATGATCGTCCTTGATGCCATGGTGAGTCCTTGGTAGAACTTTTGCACGAGGTCCTCCTTCGAGAACTTGTGATGTGGAACCGCCCGAGTGTACTCATTGAAGCGCTCGAATGCCTCCGAGATAGTTTCCGTAGGATATTGAGCAAAAGTGGCAATCTTATTACGCAAGCTTTGAGTTTTACCCGACGAGTAGTATTCCTTCATGAAGGCCCTCATCAACGCATTCCAATTTTGCACCGTCTCCGCCGGTTGAGAGTGGAACCATTGCAAAGCCTTCCCGAGTAGAGAGAACGGAAAGAGCCTTGCCCTCATTTGATCTTGAGTCACCCCGTCCATGTTGAATGTCTGACATAGTTGAATGAACGCTTGGAGGTGAAGGTTCGGATCTTCTTTACCGGTGAAGGGTGAATGTTGCACCATGCGGATTGTTGAGGTCTTGATCTCGAACGGTCTTTCGATCTCCGCGAGGTTCAAGATTGGTAGGTCGATGATGTCCGGGGTGCATAGCTCCCCGATCTTGCGTTCTTGCGGTTGTTCTCCCATCGGTGGAAGTCGATTCTCCCGAGGACTTTGAGGTGGTGAATTCTTCGGAGATTCCACCGATCCTTCGTCTTCCGATTTCGAATCTACAAAATCCAGCTTCTTAGCTTATTGTGCTTCGCGTCTCCTTAGCCTGTAAAGTTTTTCTGGATCATCCACAAAATTATCGGGTTTGTTGGAGAGGTAGCCGTCCATCTCCTGTTAGGGTTAGCGATAAACAAAATATACAAAAAACGAAAAGTAAAAACAAATCTAAGAAAACTAGGGTTAGACAAACTAGATTAGATTGATTTTGAGGATGATCAAAAGTTAGTAGATGCAAAAAGAAAAACCAAAAGAAAACTGAAAATTACACAAAAAGCAATAAAAGATCGAATCTTGATCACTTGTTCCCCGGCAACGGCGCCAGAAAAAGGGGGCTTGTTGACGGTGTATAATCGTATTAAACTTCAAGTAGACTTGCAAGCGGACAAGTCTCCCGTCGTAGTCAAGGGACCCTTCTTCCCTCGAGTGGTGAACCCAAGGTATCGAATCCGTGGAACAATGCGTGATGCAAGAGTTGATCTAGTAAAGCCGAGAAACTTAGATCTTCAAGAGGTGAATCCTATGCATCTAATCTTAAAGAACATCAAAACGAATCTAATCTACTAAAGACCGGAGGTAGCAAGAGATAGAGGGGGATAGATAAACCATCTAGAGAGATTGGATCAAGCCTTTGTTGAAGTTCCGAGCAAAGGAAGAAATAGCAAGTTCAATCTCATTAAAAGCCTCTTTAAACCACGGTTTCCCGTCCGACTCCGAAAACGCCCGCCTTTTGGAGCCACCGTTCTGTCACAATGCACCCCTATTCGTGCGGGTTAGTCTAGGGCGAGTCCAAAGACAAGTTGAAATCTTTCAGAAGGTCAGGCATGCACCTCTAGCCACCACAGCTACAAGAACATCCTCGGTGATCTATCTCAAGAATAGATCTTAAGATAAGAAAAGCCGATCGAAATCAAAGACGTAGGAGAAACACTTGATCGCTAGAAATCGGATTGCAACTTGATAAATTAACATAGTACATGATACATGAATCAAGATCACCACCGGGATCCTACCTTGATCTTGCTTCTAGCTCCGGGAACTCCGACGTGGTCTTCCTTGCAAGGTTCCCACGTCGGCTAGGGAGACCCTAGTCAACTAGCTCGACCCTCTCCTCTCCGAGATGGTGTCCCTCTCTTCTCTGCTCCTCGGCGGTCGATGACGAATGAATTGATGCGTGGCTCTTGGCCTCGGGGCTATAAATAGTCCGAATGGCGGCTAGGTCAAAGGGGGGGCTGACTGGGCCCCGGAGTGGGCTGGGCCGGCCGGCCTGGGCCGACCGGCCTGGGCCCACTTCGGCCCAGTCAGTCGCCTCCTTCGCCCGGTGTTGGTTCCCGAGTCTTCTAGATCCTTCCCCCTTCTGCATGTGGGTCCTTGTCGTCAGTTTCTCTCCGAATTGGATGAAGCTCCTTGTCCCGCAAGATTCGACACTTTTCTGACTAGGTCCTCGGAGTTTGTCATCTTCTCGGGTTTGGTCCCTGGGCTTCTTGGAGTCATGTTTGCTTCATTTCATGACTTGTACCGGGCTTCAAGGTCTTGTCACAAGGTGCTAGATGAACTTATCCCGGAAGTCTTGCTTTCAACACTAAAACCCTGCATAAACACTAAACTCCAAAACCGACATGCACGAATGAACTTGTTATACCAAGGGGGTTAGTACCAATGGATAAGGTATAAAAGTTATGCCAACACCGAAGGTAAACTCATGGCTAGGTTGACGGAATTTCACCGTCAACAGTGAACAAGGCAATTGGACTGGAGAGCAAGAGGAAGGAACTGGGCGAGCAGAAGCGCAAGTTCCAGTCCCATGGGCAGTCAAGCAGTAACACTCGTCCTCGCTTCAGTTCACCGCAGAGTCCGTCTCAGTACCGTCCTGGTGGTCAAGGTGGAAGGTACCCACAGAACTTGCAGCTGCAGCGCTCGTTTCAGCCACAGCGATTCAATGCTCAGACACCCCGAGCTCCTACTCCTCAGCAGAGTCGTTCCAACAATGGCTCTGGGGCACCTGTCAGGAACACTACCCCTGTTTAGCCCAATGGGTGTTTCAAGTGTGGAGAGCTGGGACACTATGCTAACAACTGTCCTAAGAGAGCAGTGCAGACCCCTCAGAGGGATAACAGTCACAGGTCTGGGCAGCCATCTTCACAGCCTCGCACTCCACAAGCTCCTAGCAAGAGAGGCCAATAGAACTATGTGCGTGTCCTGGTGAATCATGTATCTGTGGAGCAAGCTCAGAATGACTCCGGCGTGGTATTGGGTACGTTTCCTGTCAACTCTATACCCGCTACAGTATTGTTTGATTCAGGAGCATCACATTCTTTCATAACTGATCAATTTGTGACAAAACATAACTTATCTATAAGTTCCATGAAGAATCCACTGATAGTTAGCTCCCCGGGAGGAGAAATGAAAACTGGTTATATATGCCCACAAGTAAAGATTAATATCATGGGAGTAGACTTTCTTGCTAATCTGGTAGTCTTAAAATCATGGGGGATAGATATCATCCTATGGATGGATTGGTTACAAAAACATGATGGAGTGATATAGTGCCGAAAGAAGTCAGTATTGTTAACTAGTCCACAAGGAGAGAGAATAGAGTATGTGGGTACACCCTCATCCAACAGTGGTACTGTGAATTCAGTAGAAAGCAAGGCCTTGGAGGATATAAGAGTAGTAAATGAATTCCTTGATGTATTTCCAGAAGATCTGCCAGGTATGCCACCTGACCGTGACATTGAATTTAGTATTGAACTTATACCTGGTGCTGCTCCTATATCAAAAAGACCTTATAGAATGGATGTTAAAGTTTTAGCTGAATTAAAGAAACAAATAGAGGAACTACTTAGTAAAGGGTTTATCCGTCCTAGTTCTTCACCATGGGGAGCCCCCACACTATTCGTTGATAAGAAGGATGGATCTAGGAGATTGTGTATAGACTATCGATCTCTTAATGAGGTTACTATCAAGAACAAATACCCTTTACCCCAGATTGAGGATTTGTTCGATCAGATGAGGCGAGCAAAAGTTTTCTCCAAGATAGATCTTAGATCAGGTTACCATCAGTTGAAAATACGATTGGAGGATATACCAAAGACAGCATTCACATCTAGATATGGGTTATATGAGTTCACCGTGATGTCTTTTGACTTGACCAACGCTCCAGCGTACTTCATGTACTTGATGAACAAGGTGTTCATGGAGTATCTTGGTAAGTTTGTTGTGGTATTCATTGATGATATTCTGGTATTCTCTCGGAGTGAGGAAGAACATGAAGAACACTTGAGGCTTGTGTTGCAGAAGCTCCGTGAACATCAGCTGTATGCCAAGTTCAGCAAGTGTGATTTCTAGTTGAAGGAAGTCTCCTTTCTCGGACACATTATCACTGATGGAGGAATTGCAGTGGATCCAAGCAAGGTTCGGGATGTATTGAACTGGAGTCCGCCTAAGAATGTATCGGAGATCAGAAGCTTCCTTGGACTTGCAGGATATTATCGTAGATTTATCGAGGGATTCTCGAAGATTGTGAAACCCCTTACAACTCTACTTGAGAAGGGTAAGGAGTTTAAGTGGGATGAAAAGTGTTAAGCTAGTTTTGAGGAATTAAAGAAAAGATTGACTACATCTCTTGTGTTGATAATGCCAGATATACACAAAGGGTTTGATGTGTATTGTGATGCTTCTCGGCAAGGATTGGGTTGTGTGTTAATGCAGGAAGGAAAGGTAGTTCTTCCGACTTATGTTTAATTTATAAATAGTAGTAGAATTACCTTAGAAATAAAAGAATTAGTTTAGAAAATCTAGAAATTAGTTTAGAAATTCTAGAACTTAGTTTAGAAGTATTAGAAATTAGTTTAGAAATATTAGAAATTGGTGGTATTGTTTAAAATTTTTAGAAATTAGTTAGAAATGCTAGATATTAGTGTAGAAATTCTTGAAATTTGTTAAAATAGTATAAATTGTTTAGAAATTCGAAAAATAGTTTTGAATAGTAGAAATTGTTTAAAAATTATTAATATTATTTAGAAATTCTTGATATTAGTTTAGAAATTCTAGAATTAGTTTAGAAATACTAGAAATTAGTTCAAAATACTAGATTATTTAGAAAATTACAAAAAAAATTATAAACGTTAAGATACAAAATTTTGTTCCAGCTGCAGCTACGGCTCAGGCGGCGACACCGTACGTGCGGCCAGATTTGTTGGACGAGGCGATCGACAGTCTTGGCTGTTTACGTGCTCGGACTTCGCTGCAGTTGATGCCGATACACCAACTTTGGATTCCTAAGTATGTAAAAAGATGCTTTATTATTGTATTTATCTTTGTTTACAGTTGTATTTGTACTAACAAATTTTGCATTTCGTGCATCAGGCTCTACATGTAGCAGAACTATTGCCTCTAGCGCGATTAGTCGAGGGGGACAAGATGTGGGCTGAGGTTCGCCACCCGGATCGCATGACCCGGTTGCAGTACCACTCCCCTCTGCTCTACGCTTGTGGATCGTTGGAGGCCTAAGACGCACACGTTCCACTTCCCCGTCAGTGAGATAGATGACGGTGACTCTTGAGGACGTGACCTTGTTGCTGGGCCTTCCGTGTGCAGGCTAGGCGATGGAGGCTGTGGACATCACCGACACTTAGCGCGAGGACTTTGGCTCGGTTCGCAAACGTTCCTCGGAATGCTCACGCACCCGTGGCGTACCAGCCGTTCCAGAGTACACACGGACCCACCTCGACCTGATTGTAGCAGTTCACGTACATACCTTGACCTATTGTTTTATTGTTTTTATACACGTGCAAGCAATATAAAGATAACGATTAACCTTTTTTGTGTAGACTGATTACATGGTAGATGACGCCCAGCCAGAGACAATCAACTGGTTTCTCGAGGCATACCTGCTTTGGTTGTTTGGGTACGTGATATTTTGTGAGTCCCAGGGAGACACGGTCTCCAAGTTCTTGATCCCCTACGTTCGGATGATTGCCAACGCACCCTTGGAGGCAGTACCCCAGATCAGCTCAGGTAACGCTATTATGTCGGCTACCTATAGGGGGTTGTGCACGGCCGTGTCCACGGGCCGAACAAAGGAGGGGATCCTCCTCAGTTGTCCTATGCTTCTGCAGTTGTGGTGCCACGAGCGCTTTTCGGTGGGTCGACCTCAGCGAGTACGACCCGCTGCCGGTAGGCCACGACCCCGCCGACCACCCCACCATGGGTTCCCTGTGGTGCCTGCGAAAGGTAATTAACCTTGACTTTTATTTTCTTCTCTTAATTTGCATTGCGGGCGTTCCGGCTGTTTTATCCTAAAATTGTTTTGAACTGATCTTTGGAGCACATTGAAATTGTATGCCTTGTACTGTGGTAGCAGCAAAACAAATGACACATTTACTGTGGCTCCAGAAGTTGCGTGGATCATGCTGTGTGACCATGACAAGGTGCTGCGCCACCTATTTTGGGCCAACTTGGCCGTGTATCGAGTCGGGCCCTTGGCCCAAGTCGTGGGCGCCCCCTCCTGGTCTCCCACAACCCTAGGACGACCCTCCCTCTCCATAAACTCAGTAGCCGCCGCCGGTTTAGAGGCGGGTTTTGCTTAGAGTTTTCTGTCGTCGAACAGTCGCCGTTATCGGTTTGTGAAACCCCAACTTTCGTGTGTTAATCATTCATCTGCAGAGTCACTATTTTGAGAGCTGCTTCTTTCGAGTTCTTGCTTGTGTTCTTCGTTTCGCAGGCAGGGATTAGCCTTCGCGGCGAGGTCAACCGGATTGTGACACGGTTGATAACCAGAGGAATCGTGGTGCTAAGATTGCAGGGGTCCAGGTCTTTGGATCTGAAGGCGGATCGGTGCGTCACATCCACCCTAAACGAGTTATCTTTCACCTGACGGAAGATCGGGCACCCACGTCCCCATCAAGTGGTAATCAGAGACTCAGGTATTCCCGTCAGGATTATCCCCAGTTTAGATTTCGCCTTCGTCCTATAGTCCACAAAAATCCTACAAAAAAAATTCCGCTGTCCTAGAACCCTTGTGTTAGCCTTGCAATTTCGTTTCAGTTTCGCATTGTTGAGTTTGTGTCCGTGGTCGAGTCTTGTTGCTGGTTTAGATTTTGTCTTGGTCGTAGTTCAACTGCACCGTCGCTATGTTTGTTTCCGCCGCTATCCCATCCACCGTCATCCAGATTACAAGTCGTGCCACTACACTACTCGACTTGCCCTCGCTAGCCGCCTTGTGTGAATTCTCACCGTGCAAGCCCTAGATAGGTTGCGAGCCGCCTTGTGTTTTTTGCCTTGCATCGCAGCCCCCCATTGTTTCATCATCTGGCAAATACCTATTGCAAATACTAGGGAAGCTTTGCCCTAGCCGCCGCTGAATTTCCTGCCGAGTTGTGCCTCTCAAAAACGTAACTTGAGGTACCTTCAGTAAATAGGGCATAACTTGTCGCTCGGTGCTCCGATTGAGCTCAATTTTTTACAGCAGATTCGTGACTCCATTTGGGGTAGGGTCCAAACTGACAACATCAGTTTGGCATTCTCAAAAAATTCAAAAAAAATCAGGAAGATAAAGAAAAAATTCATTCAAGTTGATTTAGGGTTTTCGGTGAACCTTGCTGTTTTTCCCTAGGCCACAATACACTTCTATTTAAGGTGAATTTTTGTGAGCTTCTATCTTTTGTGATAATTGTTCAGTGGTAAAAAATTCAGAAAAAGATCAGGTTATTTGATTCCTTTCTTGGAGGTCACTATCAGCAAAAATAGTGAAAACGTGTGCATTGCTTGCTTCTTTGCTAGTTCTTTGAGCTTTTTCCATTGTTCTTTGTTCAACTTGTTGTGCTACGCCTAAGATACGTCTCAGCCAGCAATTGTGACTTGTACTTTGGATACTTATTGAACTTTGCTACTCTGTATTCGATAATTGCTCCACATATACTACATATTGTGCCATCCTAAGCTCCACATACAGATTCTTCGGATCAGTACAGCGAAGGACCCTTGCAATCTTGGTACCACGTGCTCACAGGTATCACGACCAGCCACCGGTTGTACCATCCCTTGCTTGCATTGGTAAGAACCTGGTAAGAACTTGGTAAGACGTGTGTGAGCGTGTGATTCCATTAGCCAACCACCACATAGTGCATCGGGTCTTTACTAATCCTTAACCATGCCAGACGATATTCCTGTGTTGTCTAGTCAATTGCAGGAGATGCAGAATGAGATGAAGGACTTTTTCATGAAGGAGTTGAGCAAGCTCACTAAGGAGGTCCAGAACAACAACCATACTGTTGAGAGTGTGAACAAACGCGTCTCCACACTGACCACAAGAATTGAGCAGCTTGAAAGCAACCCTCCCAAGCATGATGGCACTAAGGACGAGGAGGACACCTTCGATGATGCTGACCATCCTGAGGATACTGTTTATTTCCCTGATGGTACGGTCGACCACAAGATGACAAGTGAGAACCGTGCACGCCGCATTCTTGCATTCAACACTCGCGGTATGAAAGGTAAAGGTTCTCGACATAATTATGGTAACGATGACCCTTATGCTAAAGTTAAATTTACCATACCTACTTTTTATGGGAGATATGATGCTGAGGAATATCTTGATTGGGAGATGACCGTAGAACAAAAATTTGCTTCACACCTTGTTCCTGATCGTCATAAAGTTAGACAAGCCACTAGTGAATTTAAAGATTTTGCTATTATCTGGTGGCAAGAATGTGCTTCATTAAATATACAACCTACTACCTAGGATGCTCTTAAAATTGCTATGCGTGATCGTTTTGTTCCTGCTTCTTATAAGCGTGATTTGCGTAAGAAATTACAACGTTTAGAGCAGGGAGATATGTCTGTGCAGGATTACTATGCTGAGTTACAGAAGGGTATGATTCGTTGTGGTGTAGTTGAGGATCCTGAGGATAAAGTTTGTCGTTTTTATGGTGGTTTGAGACGTGAAATTCAGGATATTGTTGACTATAAAACTTTCACTACCACCAACCAGTTGTTCCAGCTTGCTATACTCGCAGAAAAAGAATTGCAGGGACGACGCAGGAGCTCATCCACGCCTACGACCTTCACGCCATCAGTAGCTCGATCGCCAGCTACCTATTCTTCCACGCCACCAGCAGCTACGACGCCTTCTTCTGAGGTGAGCAAAGTGTCTAATGTGCAGGTCCAGTAGAACAAGACCCAACCTACTTCCGCTAAGAGTTCTTCGAGTAAATCTGCCCACATTGTGTGCCACCGCTGCAAGGGGATGGGCCATATCAGCAAGGACTGTCCAAGTACTCGTGCTTTCATCGCTTCACCGGATGGAGATGGCTATGTAAGTACTAGTGACGTTGAAGATGATGATATTTTTGCCGCTAACACTGCTGTAGGTTCGGATACGAGCAAGGTGAACGCCATTAACTCCGAAGATGCATCCGCCGGCTTTCCTAGCCTTCTTGTGCAGCGTGTGCTCTCCGCACAGGAGCAACATGAGGACGACACGAAGGCCCAGCGCAACAACTTGTTCCACATGTTTCTTGTTGTTCAGGAGCGACGTGTTCTCGCCATTATTGACACTGGGAGTTGCAACAACTTGGTGAGTTCAGATTTGATCCGCAAGCTTGGTTTGGAAACTCGACCTTTACGCTTTCCGTACAACATTGAATGGTTCAATAATTCTGGTAAGGCGAAGGTAACTCACTCCGCGCCCTAAACGAGTTATCTTTCACCTGACGGAAGATCGGGCACCCACGTCCCCATCACTAGGTTACCTGATCAGTGCAGCGCATAAAGCTCCCTAGCGGGTACCGTGTCTTAGCAAAGCTCAACTCCCCACCAGAGCAGGTCTATACACCATCTACCGTCAGCCCCCAACCCCTTTTCAGGTAAAGCATACCACAATACTAAAGTTTCTAATTACTTGGCCAAGACAGAGCCATATGTCTTGTGGTAGTACTGTTTTCCTGGGTGGTCGCTCCATGTTCCGATTAACACAGGTGATCTTGTTTAATGAAGGTATAACATAAGAAAAGCAAGATTAACATTGTTGTTCATTTAAACCACCATGATACCAAGTTGAGCAACTAAGCAAGGTCTACCCAACATAAACATAAACCCAGGTTGATCAGGGCATAGGGATACACAAAGCTAGTCAATCCTTAGATAATATAGGACCCATCATTTTAATGCAAAGCAATAAATAAATAAACGGTGTAATTAAAATGCATGTTGTAATAGGATAACCAGGAATGCAGCAAGGACTTGCCTTCTACCATCGCTTGCTGCTGCTCAAGGTCTTGGAAATCTTCAACTTCAGCGTATTCCACGTACGGACCGTCTTCTACGCACCACATCATACGCATACAAGCAAACAATGGAATAAAATAAGAAACAATCATCAAACAGTACTATCATAACAAAACAAGGGCATAAAACTGTTCTACTCTTCGATACGATCGCGTGGACATAAAGAACGCTAAAAACGCAGCTAAAACGTGTATTCTACGGCTTAAACAAGGTATAGGGGCTTATCTGCAAGAAAACTTAAACGTCCAGGGGCTAAACTGTAAGAATCCGAGGGCTAAAACCTAATTAAACATAAAAACATGAGGGCGAAGCTATAAAAACTAAAGGATGGATCTCGGGTGCTAAAAACAGGAAGCTGAGGGTTTAAACCGGAAAAAAACAGGGCTTATATGTAACGGTCTTTGCATGCGGAAGGGCATATCTGTGATTCTAAGAAACATAGGGACCTTTTTGCAAAACGTCACGGTGCGGCTCTGGGTTGACCGGTATTGACCGGTTTGACCCGGGGTTAGATCGTATCTGGGCACTGGCTAGAGATCGGACGGCTGAGGGCGTCTGGATGCGACGCGCGGATTGCACTGGGACGTTGCTAGCGACACGGGAGATCGATCTGGAGCAAAAGGGCAGACACACGGGCGGCGACGACGGTGAGCAACACGACGGGGCGGACGGCCGTGGCGGCACGAACTCCGGCGAGCACGTGCCGGTGATGTAGGGCACGAGGGCGCGAACGAGCGGCACGGGATACTCCCTTACCTCCACGCGAAGCTCCGGGCGGTCTCCTTGTCGACGGACAGGCGGCGTCGAGGCGGATCGATGGTGGTGGCGCTAGTGTTCCTTGGAGCTTGGCGGCGGTGTGGGTGGCGGCTAGGGTTAGAGGAAAAGAGACGACATGGGGCGAGGCGGCGAGTCTAAATAGGCCGAGGGAGCTCACCTAGGTGTGCGGGCCACGGGGGATGCGGCGCGGGACGCGGCTCGGGCGGTGCGAGGCCAGGCCCGAGCTCGATCCTGGCTCGGTCGGCGCGGCGGGCGGGATGACAGGCGGGTCCCGCCCGTCAGCGGCTGCGCATGGGGCAACACGGACGTGGGCCGCCTTGGGCCAAAAGGCAGGCTGGGCTGCGGGAGAGGGGGAGGCCGGCGAGTTTTGCGGAAGAGACCAGGGGCGACTGGCGGACTTTGGGCTAATGGGCCGCGCATGAAGTTGGGCTGCGCGACTGCTGTGGATGCGTGCTGGGCTACCAACCGCGATGGGCCAAAAGAAAAGGAAATGGGTAGGGGGAAAAGGGTAAGGGCTTTGCATTTTTTTCAAAAGGGATCAAACAATTTGAATTCAAACTTGAATTTGAATTCAAGCATCATAAACAATGCTCCAGCATGGATGCAACACACATCAAGCCACAAATTTAATTTGGAAAAACAAATAGTGTTTTGTTTTTTTCCCTGTACTATATTCCCTGTAAAGAATTAAAGGTTGGGCAAGATTTTAAAAAATTAAGAGAAAATCATTGTTTAATTTTCTTCCTATTCACATCCTGAAATTCGGGAATTTCAGGGTGTGACAAAGACCCTGATGCTCGATGATCATTGGTGTGAGCCTGCTGATTGTTGTGCCTTGTTTCGTATTCTTCAACACACCCCAGTTTTAGAGGAGCTCACTATCATATTTTCGCAGAGGTACATAATTTCTAAATGCACAACTATTCTGTTGCACATTGAGTTATTTTAGATTATATATTATGGATTATGACTTGATTGCCTCTTTGCTTTTGCATCAGGGTCGGAGCATATACAATGTGGAAGTTAAAGGATACCTCGATGCAACTATGGAATCAAATATGACTCTGCCATTCCTTAAGATAGTCAAGATCAAATGTCAAACGGTTGATGAAAGTGTTCTCAGTATTCTAAGTTATCTGGGAACACTTAACATATGTAAGTTACATTACGACCAACTCTATTGTTCTTCTACATTATTTCTCTGTTTTTAAATACATTAGCATCTGGTATTAACACTACTATTTGTATTAAATATTTACCATTGCTTATGGCAATGTATGTGCGCAAAAACAAAGTAAGAAAAAGGCTAAAAAATTCATTCTTCGAACAATTCATCCTACGCACCTACATGTAAATATATATAAAAAGGCATATAACCGACTGAGTAAAGTTTCAATTATGACTATCCGAAATTAGCATTTATAGTTTCTGAAATAAATTCTTATACACGTAACTGAACGATGTTCTCTTATAGGTCATCGGTACGCCATATATATTTCAGTATCGTTGTCAATGCCCTCCAAACTTATCATGCTTCATATTTGTGCAGGTTTTCAGGTCAGAGTAGCAAAAGGATGAAGAAGGATCTGAGCAACTATCTTAATTGACCAGTGCATATAGAAAAGGAAAAACAATGTCGAGCTTCATCGTAGGAAGCACCATATTAAGAAGAATGTTGTTTGTCTGTTCAACCCCAGTCCTATGAAATGTGGATTTTTGCAGCCATATTATTTCATAATAGGTGGCAAATGTTTCCCCTTCATTTCCGGCTATTTTATTTTTGTATTATGCCGAATATGTGCTTATGTGTTATATTGGACACTTCATTCCGTATCTAAGTAAATTAGCGTCGCATCATTGTTTTTTCTTGTATCCTATTATCGTAGCAGACTAGCAGTTCCTGGATACAGTAACATGTATGTCTTATCACTTTTCAAGCCAATTATTCATTTCTACTTTCCTTTAATTAATTTCCATGTCCAATGAAATATGTGTTGAGCAAAAACCGGAAACAAGATTGAGGTAAGTGTATAGGCCAAAGCCAAAATGTCCAGCTGTTTGATCCTTGCATGCACTTGGAGCATGTTGGCAAAGATTGGTAGTACACATCAATTGATGTTCTCTAATAATGACATAATTCACACACAAACACTTGCGATTGAGCCTTGGCTCGGTTGGTTGGGCACGCTCGGTGGAGCGCCTCACCCGCGTTTGAGCATTACTCGACGTCCCTCCATCCCAGAATATAGCTTCATTTAGGTTTTTTCAAAGTTAAACTTTTTCAACTTTGACCAACAATAACTCTTCAAATAATTTATCTTAAATAGATAAGATTAGATATTTTGATAGTTCGTTTCATGGTAGATATCATTTTTATGTTAAATGCATTTATGATTATTTCGTTATTCACGGTCAAAGTTGAAAAGTTTAACTTTGAAAAAGTCTAAACGAAACTATATTCTAGGACGGAGGGAATAAGTGTTTTTCTATTTTCACCAAGTCATGTAGCCTCTTGTGCAGATGTGGCACAATGGTCATGTGACGTGCTCGCCACGCTCGGAGTCTAGTGATCTTCGAGTACCTCTCAGCTATGTTCCACTACCGGAAACCAAGAGTATGCCGTGAGTCCGATACTCACGACAAAAGGCCAAAAGCTCATGGCAAACCCTTTGTTGTGAGTAACTCCCGGCAAAGGGCTCACATCAACTAGTTTCACGGCAAACAACTCTTTCTCTGAGTTGAAGCTCGAGCTCACGGCAGAGGTGTGCTATGAGTACCTTTGGCTCTCGGCAACCAGTTTTGAAAAAAATAAAAAAAGCCAAATGGGCCCACCAGTCGGGGACCACGGCCCCCACTGGCCGGTGACGCCGCCCAGTCGTGTCGCCGTCCACGCCTGCCAGCACCACGCCACTGCAGCCACCGCCGCCACCACGCCGTCGCTGCCGCAGGCACCACCGCCACCACGCCGCTGCAGCTATAGGAAGAGGTCATGATGCCACCGCACCACTTGACTTCAGGAGGATGAGGAAGCCACCGTGCCGGAGGGGACGAAGACGTCGCGACACTAGAGGGGAGGAAGAGGAGGCCGCGACGCTGCAGGGGAAGTCGCGGATCTTGCCATCGAGGGAGAGGTGGTTGTGGCTGTGGCCGCCACCGCAGATCTCAGCGCCAGGGAGAGGGGCTCATCGCGAATCTTGCCACAGGGGAGAGGTAGTCGTGGCCGTCGCCACCTCCGCAGATCTCGGCGCCGGGGAGAGGGGCTCGCCGCGGATCTTGCCACAGAAGGAGAGGTGGTCGTGGTCGTGGCCGCCGCCGCCATCGCAGATCTTGGCACCGGGGAAGGGGCTTGCCGCATATCTTGCTGCCGGGGAGAGGTGCTCGCCGCAGATCTTGCGTTGAGAATAGGAGCTCATAGCTGGGGAAATAGCCTTCGGCCGCTGCGTGGACCTCCATCTACCGCCGCCGGCACCGCGCCACTCCTCTCCATGAGGTGAGGGGCAAGCAGAGGGGGGAGGGGGACAATGAGGCTGTTGTAGCTGACGACAGGGCATCAACGTAGAGGGAGAGAGAGGAGAGGGGGCGCCGACGTCGAGGGAGAGGGGGCGCGAGCAGAGGCGGCTAGAAGAGGGAGTGAGAGGGAGGGAGGGAGGCGGGGCGGGGGAGGGGATTATAAACCTAGGGTTTGTGGGAGAGGGGGGCGACAGATTTCATTGGCTAGCTGGACCAATAAAGATTTGTTGTGACCCCAAATGTAGGCCCACGGTAAAGGCAAATGTTTTTTAAAAATACACCAATTGCATTTAATAAGTTAACTATAGAAAATAAATTAGAAATTTTACCAAATTTTAATATGGAGTAGAACGTGTTGTTTGTGGAGAGTAAAAAAATTGAATTCAATTCCAATTTGAATGTCACTTTGCCTACAAATCTAACCGCTTCCATCTTATGTTTATGAAACTTCTTTGGAGATATTTCTATTTATAAGCAATATACATGACAGAATATGTGAAACACATTTAATTTTTTTACAATAGCCTCCTTGTACAATATAATGAGATGTTGACCATTTTTATGATTTTCAGACTTCATTTGTCTTTTTTAGAATTTTAAAATCATTCGGACGCGTGTCTTTGATCGTGTTTCCTAGACAAGATGTTCCAAATTTCTTCTGATTTTATGGCTAAGGTCTCATTTGGCTAAATAACATGAATATAATTTTTTCACTCATTTTCTTCTACTATATGAATCACTTGCCATTCAAATTTGACTTGACTCAAAAATTGGTTCAAATGCAATTATTTAGTTAAATATAGAAAATAAATACACAAATATACCAATTTTAACATGGAGTACCACATGTTGTATGTGAAGAGTTAAAAGTTTTTTAATTCAAATTTCAATTTGAACATCATTTCACCTGCAAATCTAACTTATCCTTCTTAACTCTATGAAATTTTTTGAGAGTTGTTTATATTTCTAAGTGTCGTACACGATAAAATGTTCAAAATAAACTCAATTTTTTACCACATCCTTCATGTATGAAATCATGATATATTATCAAATCTCATGATTTTTAGACTTCATTTCCTTTTTTAGAATTTTAAAATCATTTGCACACACATTCGTGGTTGTGTTTTTTTGAACAAGACGTTGAAAGTTTCTTTTTATTTCATGAATAATAACTCAAATTAGGCTAAATAACATGAATATAATTTTTTCATTCATTTTCTTTTACTATTTTAGTCACTTGCAGTTCAAATTTGATTTGATTTGATTCAGAAAAATGCTTGAAATGTTTTTAATTAGTTAATTAAATATATAAAACAAATACTAAAATGTATCAATTTTAACATGGAGTACAACATGTTAATTACGAAGAGTAGAAAAAATTTAGGGTATGGAAGATAAAAAAATACATGAAAAAACTATGAAAATATTTTGAAATGAGAAAGAGATTTTTGCCGTCGGCCAAAAGTAAGGCTCACTGCAAAATAGGAGCCCCGAGGCTCACGACCGGCTTCCAGACTCACGACAAATACCTATTATGCCGTGAGCTAGCCTCGAGGCTCACGACAAATAGCCATTTTGTCGTGCGCTAGGATTTTGCTGTGAGTTTTCGTCATGTCTGTCGGCAAAATGATATTTTGTCGTGAAAAAGACTGGCTCACGGCAAACTCAGGTTTTCTGGTAGTGTTCATTGTCTGGATACAGTTGTAGGTTTGTGTGTGTTAGGTGCATGTATTCAGAACAATGCCTCATGTCCCAACTGCAAATTCGACTCATTCACTTGACATTACTATATTTTACCAAGACCTACAATTTGAGCAATGCCATCCCCACTTGAACTACATGACCAATATTCTTAATCCTTACTTTCGTATTATATTGTTCAACGAAAGTACTATTAGCACAAATAATGTCTACATTCTAGAGGAAAGTAGAAGTTCAAAACCTAATAAATTTCATTATCTCTTCCATTTTGATACATTTGGATTTAAAGAAAAACACTCATTGTATATATTTTTCTTCAAATACAAATACAATTCTTTCTATTTTTTGCCGATTTGGCATAGGAAAAATGGTTGCAAGCCCTTAGTAAATAGTTCAAAAGATTTTATCGACACGATTTTTCTTCAATTTGTTTCAAAAAAAATTATCGTTCAAATTTTTTGCCCATTCTTCATATTCATCTTTTGTATGTCAGGTTAATATCTGAATCATATTCCAGTTGCTGTTCTGTTAATTCCTGACAATGGTACTTGGCACTAAAATTACGTTGGATTATATATTGATTTCTGTTCATGAAAAAGTAACCTTACACTCAGTCTTGGTTTCCCATCGCCAAGAGGGTTGTGCAACAAGTAGAAGTTCCAGACTTTTCAGACGTAGGTTCGGAAATATGAACGTTGCAGACACAGTTCAGTTTCAGCACAAAACTTTCCTCACATAATAATAGATCGAAAAGATCTTGCCCCTTCACTATTGCAGTCAGATTTTGAAACTGATAGATGGATCTCATCTGGCCAACAAGAACACCGCATGAAGCATACAATCTGTATGTAAGAGCTGTGGAGCACCTGCCAGTTGTAAACCGAGACAAGATAAAAGCCTGTTGAATTGAATGATTCATCGTGCGTAGAACAGCAATGACAGCCACTGTCTTGAAGGTGTGCAGTCAGAGGCTAATGTTGTTGATTCGATTTGTCTAAAATTATTCAGTGTGTTTGTGCTTGAAATTGAAATACAGTGTAGTGTCATCGAGCTAGAACCTCGAATGTGCTGATGAGTTTCTTCTGCTTGGATTTGGTTTTGGTTTTGTTTCAACTTGCTGCCTGAAAGTTTCTCTCACGTTTCTTTCTTCATTTTTCACAGTTCAGGCCTTCAGGGTTCAGAGTTGTATTTACCCCCACCCCCCCACCCCCCCGCTGCTCGGTCGCCCCTGCACGGGCGACTAGGGCGGCGACCCGCACCTCCCCTTCCACCGAACCTCCCCCACCTCCTCCCTCCCCTGCCGCCGCCGGAGGGTCCTACCGGGCTACCCGTGCGGGCTTCCATGACGGCGGCGGCGGGGCTGTTTCGGCCGGCGGCGCCGTCTCCGGGGCGGAGGCGCGGCGTGCTGCGGACCCGCCGGCCATGGCAGCGGCGGTGCAGGGGTGCAGATCCGGCACCCCTGGGCCCGGATCCGGCCCTCCCCTGACCGGATCTGCGTCGGGCGGCCCTATTGCGGCGAGGGGCGCCGGGTGCTCAGGCGGTTGCTACAGGCGGCGGAAGGACGTTCGTTCTGGCTCGGCGGCGGCTTGGCTTCCGGCGTGGCGCCTGCGGCACTACGACGTGAGTCCCCCAGCGGGTGGGGTGGCGCCATGGTGGCGCGGTCTTGGCCCTAGCGCGGCGCCGTGGTGGCGCGGCGACTGCTTGCCCATGGAGTGTGGCGCGGCGCCACGGCGGTGCGCGTCTACTGTGTCAGGGCGAGCGGCGGGATGTTACCGATCGAGTGGAGGCTGCGTGCGGCGGCACAGGCAGCGGCGTCCGATGGGTGGCCGGCCCAGTGTGGGCGGCGTGGCTTGCGTCGCTCATGGGGGCTGCAGAGAAGCGGAGGTTCAACAGTGCTGCGTATGGCTGCCGACGGAGGCGTCTCTCGGCCATGGTGATTGTGGCGGTGCTGCTGGGGTGCCGCGCCGGACGGGTGCAGTGGGGTCGGATGCTCCGGGCGGAAGCCTCATGGCGGCGTCGTCTTCGGACGTCGCTCTCCCCGCTGGGGCATCATTTTGAGCTACACCTTCATCACACCTTGGTCTCTGGGTGAAAACCTGTCCACTGCGGATGAGCGACGGCGGCGTCCTCGCGACGTCGTACCCTCCCTGGAGGCGTCGTCTTCTGAGACCAGCTTCGGATGCGGTGCTTCCAGTGCACCTCCATGGTTGCCCCGGTCGTTTCGACAACTCGGTCGTGCGACGGTCAGGCAGGGGGTTGTCTCTCTCACGGTGGAGGAAGCGGCTTTCTTGTTGGTGGCTAGGGGTCACCTTTCTGTTCTTGTTTCGTCTACTTGCAGCGCACTGCGACGGCTGGCATGGGTGCAATCACCAGTGCGGTGCGGGACTGCGTCGTCTGACGGCGCTCGTGGCAACGACAGCGGGGGGCGACTCGGCTTGCAGCGGATCGTGGCGGGTTGCTCCAGCACGGCTGGAACCACCCGGTGCGGTACAACATCGCTCGACGGCGTAGGCGACATCCTTGGTCCACTAGCTCGACGGCAGCTTCTTCTTGTGAGGAAAGCAACGACAAGAATCCGGTCTTCAAGGAGGCTTCGGTGTTGTTCTGAGCTTTGGGCACTACTAGAAAACCCCCCCTTTAGCTACGTTATAGTAGTAAAGCACACTGGAAGCGTTTCTACGTTAGTGCCTAAAGATGCTTTTTGACATGATTTTGAGATCATGTCAAACTGTCATGGTATTTGACACGCTTACAACGTTGGTAGTCTTATAAAGACATTTTTTATGACGATATTTAAATCATCTTAAAAAAGAGATGAAGTTAGACACATTTTAAAGCGTCATTATTGCCTAGACACGTTAAAAAGCGTAGTAGATAATGTCCATAATCATGTAAAGATGCATTTTGACATGATTGTAAAAATGTTTCAAGATGTTACGCTTGTAGACATGATTTATATCATAACTAGCAAGTAGAAACATCATAAAGCGTATCAAATAAGTGTACTAAATGGTTCTTCATGTAAAACTCAAGAGGAAACTATATGTTATGTAAGTCAAGTTTGTTGTGTAGGTGAGATGGTAAGGAAGCTATGTGTGAGATGAGAGATCTTGGGTTTGAATCCTGTACGACACACATATTTCACATGAAAAATCATGTATAGGTGTCATCAAATCTGAAATATTTTTTATTTTTTCACAAATTTGTAGACATGTTTATCTCTATATTTATTAGATATGTAGACAAATGTGTCTATAAGTTTGTCTCTATATTTATTAACACACAATAAAGTGTTACTATAATATGTAACTAGACCACTAGAGACATTTTGTACACATGTCTACAAGATTGTGTCAATTTTATTAGATATGCTTCTAACGTGTCTAAAAAATGTATCTTTGTTTCGTAGCGACGTTTAAAGAATTCATCTCTACAAGGTTTGACGCGGTACGTACGAAGACGCTTCTAACACACTTTATGAAAGCATGCCTATACTACCATAGAGACGAAATAAAACGTGTCTAACTCTAAATCTAGCGTATCTAGAGGGGGGTTTTCTAGTAGTGGGGGGTGGGGCTTCACTGCACTCTACCTTGGCGGCATCCTCGAGACAGGTCCGGAGCGTGAGCGTCGTGGCGGGAGTGGTGACCCCGTGCACGAGAGAGGAGGGGTCCAACGGCGGAAGAGGCGAGGCCCCCGCGTGTTGTGAGTTGCTCGGGCTCGGTGTTTCTCTCCGTCAAGTAGTTTTGTTTTGATGCAGCGGCTCTGCGGCGAAGGGTCCTACACGGTGGCGGCCTTCTCGTTGTGGTGGCGTCTACCCCTTTTTGCTTCTTTTCAGCGTCGGGTCTTTGTTGTCAGCTCGATGTCTTTAGGTATGTGCTGGTGGACGCGCGCTGCAATTGCGTCCTCTTCTCTGCGGCTGTGGTGTATAGTGGTGCGGCATAGTGTGGTCGTTGTTGAGGTCCCAATCCAACTGACCGGCGAGTGTTACCCGTGTTGATGTCCCAATCCAACCGGTCGTGTTTTTTTCTTCTTTCTTTTTGTTCCCTGCTTATGGCTTCCCAGAGCTGTAGTCTTGTATTTTTCTTCTATATCAACGAAACACGCACTATCTTGTGCGGTTTGTTAAAAAAAAAAGTTGTATTTACCAGAAAATGAGTGCACACGGCACGTGCCCAGTTCAAGTATAATGCGCCTTCACCAATTCATGGAAACAAATCGTCCAAATACATATACTACTACCAAAAATTTAAATCGAATTACAATTTCTATGAGGCCATGTTCATGTGTGCAAGTGCAACTTGAAATCTTTAATCATATTCAGTAAAAGACAAGGTGCACCAAAATTTTGCACAAGAAAAATCTCGCTGAACTGGGCCAACGCCAACGGAACCCCTTGACTTCCGCTCCCCCCCATCCCCATCCATCATCTACCTGGCCTTCGACCGCCCAAATCCTATCCTATAACCCTTGCCTGGCCACGCACGACGACACGCGCCATGGCGTTGCGGCGGCGCCGCACGTCGCCCGAGCTCATCAACGACGCCGTCGAAGAGATCCTCCTCCGCATCCCGCCGGACTCGTCCGCGTACCTAGCCCGCGCCTCCACGGTATGCAAGCTCTGGCGCCGCATCGTCTCCGCCCCCGACTTCGCCCGCCGCTACCGCGAGTTCCACCGGACGCCGCCACTTCTCGGCTTCATCCACAACTCTGACGATGGCCCCCTGTTCTACCCCACCATGGCAACCTGCCCGTTCCCCCAACCGGCGCCCGACTGCAGCCGCCGCTGGTTAACCCTCGACGACGACTACCAGTGGTGGGCTGTCGACTGCCGCCACGGCCGCGTCCTCCTCTGGCAAATAGATACGTTGAAGCTCCTTGTCTGTGATCCTATCACCAGTGGCCGAGAGGAGCTGCCCAAGCCCGGCATGATCCCGTTCCTGTCCTACTCCGCCATGGTGCTCTGCGCGACTGCCGGCTGCGATCACTGCGACTGCCACGGTGGTCCTTTCCTCGTCGTCTTCGTGGCCATTTATGACGGATCGGTGAGTAGCTGCGTGTACTCATCCAAGAATGGTGCATGGGGCACGCCTGTCTCTGTAGACCTAGGTAGTGGTTACCACCACAAGTTAGCTCCGAAGCGCGGTGCTCTCGTCGGCGATAGTACCTACTTCACCCTGCGCAAGCCTTCAAAAATCCTGAAGTACGATTTGGGGAAGAACGTGTTATCTGTGATCAGCCTGCCAGTAGGTAGGTGCAGCTGGGATCCTGTTCCCATGGCAATGGAGGACGGTTCTCTTGGGTTTGCCGACTTTCGGTATACAAGAGTTTACCTCTGGCAGAGGAAGGTGAATCCAAATGGAGTTGCGCGATGGGTACCACTCAAGTTTATTGAGCTTGAGCAAAAGCTCAGCTTTGCTAGCGGTGACGTAACTGATCTGATTGGTTTTGCTGATGGTGTCGGTGTTCTGTTTGTAAGAGTGAACACCAGCACCTTCATGGTTGAGTTGAAATCAGAGCAGGTGAGGAAGGTAGGAGAGTTTGGACCCTTTTACAAAGCATTGCCCTTCATGAGCTTTTCCACTCCAGGTATGGTGCCACCATGTCGGCCCTTTGCTATTTATACTTCTGCACTTTATTTACTGCTTCCGGGTATATATATGGATATTTGATTGAATGGAAATAAATGATACCTTTGCTAAAAAAACTGAAATATTTGACAGCGGCATTATACCTTGCCTCAGTCACTTTGTACTTGTTATTGTTATGGACCATTCTTAAATCTTGGAAGTAGTAGGATGTAGTTGCTTTCTACTATATTACCTGCAACCACAATTTATTGATATAGTAGTTTGATATCTGCTCTTTTGCAATCAGAATTAAACATTGCACAGTTGGTACTAATATTATTCCATCTTAAAGAACTGGATCTTGTGAAGCATGAAACGATTTTAATTTTTATCTTTGTACTTTTCAGGTTCTGTTAACAATCCATTGCCAGCAGAGAACAAAATAACAACTCCTGAGCCCAAATATGTATAGTAGTACCACAGGCCGATTCATAACCCATCAAGTTCGATTTGACATGCTGCAGGCAGGGCTATGGATTTCTCTTGGTATTATGTTCAACAGTTGGTTGTTTAATTCCTCACTAGTTGTTTGTGATCATGTGAAGACTAAGTTTGAGGTTTTGAGTTGATCTTTGATGGTCAATCAATCTGCTTGGAACCGACCATATATGGTAGTTCTTTTGCTGAAAATTTTGGATTTGACTGGTTGAGTTATTATTATTATTTTTTACTACGGAACCGGAAGAAGGTTTATTCTTTCATCTTTTTTTTTCTGGAAAAATGCATGCCCTTGGAACTGCGCACTACGGGAAAATCGACGTTTGCCGAGAGCCCTGGCTTTTGTCGTGAGCATTTTGTCGAGCTCACGGCAAAATACTATTTTGCTAACGGCCAAGACGAAAACTCACGACCAAAATCGAGGCTCTTGGCAAACATGGTATTTGCCGTGAGCCTGAAGTCCGGTTCATGGCAAAAAGTGGACTTTGCGGTGAGTCCGAAGTCCGGCTCACGGCAAAGACTTATTTTGCCGATGGCTTTTGTTTAGGCTGACGGCAAAAATCCATCCTCCCAACTTAAAATATTTTCATAGTTTTTTCATACAACTTCTGATGAAGCAAAACCTTATATCGAGATTGTACATCTCGAAAAGATGTACAACTTTTATTAAGGAAGTTTTTCAAAAATCTCAATTTAAATGTGTTAAGAAAATGAGTGGAAAAATTATAAGGAAACACGATCAGAGACGCCTCGAATAAATTTAAAATTCTAAAAAACACAAATGAAGTCTTAAAATCATGAAAATTGTCAATATCTTATGATAGCATACATGGAGGCTGTGGAAAAAAAATTGAGTGAGTTTCACAAATTTTATCATATACGATGCTTACAAACTGAAACATCTGCGAAGTTTCATAAAGTTATGAAGTAAGTGGTTAGGTTTGTAGGTGAAGTGATGTTCAAATTAGAATTTGAATTCAAAACTTTTTCTATGAGCAATAGACAATATATATTGTTTCGTGTTAATTTTTGATAATTTTTTTCAAAACCATTTGATATTTTTAATGTGTTAAGTGAAATTATGAAAAAAAATGTTTGTCGAGAGCCAGGTTTGGGCTCACGGCAAACAACTTGCGGCCCACCACGGCCCACTAAAGGTCCTTGTTTGGTTTTGGTAATTGAGTGACAACTTAGGTGAAATACACAGGTGATTAGTCCACAGGTAATTATGTGATGAAGGAGCTCATTGCATATGAGACATGACATGGAGTCATGTGACTATTTGGAGAAGATCAAGACAAGACTTGGCTTGATGGACCGGTTGCAAGTGTGAAGGGCAAGTCAGTGGCTAAGCGCTGGATTGCGTGGCGGGATGCTTGAGCAATGACTTGACGCCGATGGACCGATGCAACGGTGAAGGGCAAGTGAAGTCAAGATCGATGAACCAATACATTGCATGATGATATGAAGTGGATCATATCATTTGTGATGATGTTGGTGCATGTGTTGCATCAACATTGGAGGAGATGGAATGGAATGCGCAAGGCAAAGGTATAACCAATAGGCATTTCATTTAACCGGTCATAGGTGAGTAGAGAAGTTTATGACCAGGTTTAGGATAGATGGTCGTACTATCAAGAGGGGTGAACTTGTTTGCATATCAGTCATCTAGTGCCACTTGAACAATCTAACATTGCGATGTTGCTAGGATCGAGTGGCGTGATGAAGAGAGTTAAAAACCCTTTGAAAAATGTTTGTGAAAATGCTAACTCACTCGCACATAAGGTGGTACACTTGTGAGGTTGGCACATTTGCAAAGGGGTTGAAGAAATAGTTGATGGTTTTTGTGATGGATCTTGGACTGCAATTCTGCTTTGAACCAAAGTGTTTTGGGTCAAGCATTCAGGCGGAATGTGTTCTCCTCTAAATAAGCTTTCCATAGAGGCCAAGATCACCTAAAACAGACATCAGGGCTAAAAGTTATGACTGTTTTACCGATCCTCGGTTGTGCTGAAAATGGAAGGACGGACAGTTTGTGAGTGACGGACGGACAATCCATGATTTGATCAAGTTTTAGACAGAGACATGTTTTTGGCGTTCCAAGGGGTCACAGACAGTCCGTGATGGCAGGACGGACAGTCTGTCAGCCCAATGGCTAGTTCTGACCCTGTTTTGACTTCGAAAAAGGGTTGTTGGTGTTCAAACTCGGACATTCTGTGGGAGGGTCACGGACAGTCCGTGAGTGCCCTGTTTTCACACATTTTCAACACAACGGCTAGTTTTTTGAATGACGGACAGTCCGTGGGAGGACCTCGGACAGTCCGTGAGAGCCGTTAGAGCTCGAGAAAAAGGGTATAACGGCTAGTTTTCTTCCTCCCTCTATAAATAGAATGGTGACCGGCCCTTGGGGGAGGTTAAGCACCTTGGGGATGTGTTTCCCATGGTAGTGCTTGGTTTGGGAGCCCTCTAACTCACTTGTGCTTGCTAGATTGTGAATCGATTGTGAATGAGTGAGAATCTAGTGCGTTGCTTTGTGAGATTGCATTGAGTGACACTAGGTGTTCGTGTTGCAAGCTGGTGTGCTTGTTACTCTTGGAGGTTGCCACCTCCTAGACGGCTTGGTGGATTGTGGCTCCGTTGAAGCACGCAAGGAGATTGTGCGTGACTCGGGAGAAGGCTTTGTGAGGGGGATTGTGCTCACCCCGTGGGGATCACGAAGAGCAACTCTAGTGGAGCGCGTCATTGAGTTACCGCACTTGCGAGTGGTGTCTTGGTGTGCCCGGAGTGGCCAGCAGCTTGAGAGCCTTGCCCAAGAACCATCGAGGTGTTGGTCGACACAACGAGGACTAGCTTGGTGGCAACCAAGTGAACCTCGGGATAAAAATCACCGTGTCAACATTGTCTACTGTTCTCGGTGGTTTGCACTTCTCGATCACAAGCATTGTATTTACATCCTTATATATCTTGTGCTTGTGTGGTTGCCCTTATAATTAGTTAGCTTGCTAGCTATCTTCTTGCTTGTGTAGCTAGAAGTACTTCCCTTGTTCAACTAATTTGGTTTGTGTAGTTGCTCTTGCAATTAGGAGCTTGTGTATCTCTCTAGTTGTCTTCTTGCTTGTGTATCTAGCAGTAGTGATCTTGTGACTAATTAGCTTGTGTAGCTTAATTAGTCTCTTTGCTTAGTTTGTGTAGCTAAGTAAGTTGAGCCTTTGGATTAGACTTGTGTAGTCTTGTCCATTGTGCATCTAGTGAGCTTAGGTAGGCTTTGTGCTTTTGCTCATTAGAATTGTGTAGTAGCTCCCCCGGTGCTTAAAGTACTAGTGGCATAGGTTTGTGTGACATTGCTCTTAGAATTGATTAGGTGAGCTCGTGCTAGCCCGGCACCTCATTTGCTTTGTGTAGGATCTTTTAGAGGTGCTTTAGAGTCATAGATAGAGGGGTGTAATCCTTGGCTAGACCGATAGTTTTATTTCCGCAATTATTTCGATTAGCCGGTACATTAAGTTTTAGAAAGGACAATTCACCCCCCCTCCTGTCCGTCATCTCGACCCTACACCCACCTCCGGCCCACAAAGGCCCTGGCCCACCTCCTTCCACTGTCTCCCTATATAAGGGCGTCGGCCTGCAATACCCTAACCCTAGCCCCTTATCTCCCCTCCCCCTCCTGCTGCTGCCACCTCCCCTCCAACTCCGGCGGCCACGCTACCTCCCCTCCTCCCCCCCGGCCGCGCCACCTCCCCTCCTCTCCCCCGACGCCGGCGCCCCCTCCTCTGCCTCCCCTCCCCTCCAACTCCGGCGGACGCGCCACCTCCCCTCCTCTCCCTCAATGTCAGTGCCCCCTCTCTACCTCCCTGCCACCTCCCTCGGCTCGCCCCTCACCGACGGTGAGGAGCAGCGACGGGGTGAGGTGCAGCGGCGGCTCATCTCGAGGAGCAGCACCAGCGGTGGCAGGATCTACGACGGCTTCCTCCCCCGACGATGAGATCCGGCGACAGCTCGACTTCCTCCCCCGACGAGAAGCACGACGGCGGGATCTACGACGGCGGCGGCGCCTCGGCTCTCCCCCTCCTGATGAGAAGCGTGGTGCCGAGGAGGCTAGGCGGTGGGTGATGCGGTGGTCGAAGGTGCGGCGTGCGTGGTGGCTACGGCCGTCCGGGGTGGCGGTGGCGGTCTGGCAGCGGCATGCGACGGTCGGCGGCCGCCGTGGTGATGGGGCCCGCGGTGCCCTGTGATTTGGCTTTTTCTATTATTTTTTAAACTTCTTTGCTGAGAGCCAAACAGTACTCACAACAGACCTTTGCTGTGAGTCTGTGCTTGAACTCATGGCAAAGAGCTGTTTGCCGGCAAGTTGTTTGCCGTGAGCCCTTCGCCGGGAGCAACTCATGGCAAACCTTTTGCCGAGGGCAATAGTGCCTTTGTCGTGAGCCAAGGGCTCACGGCAAACAGGGCGTTTCCAGTAGTGTGCAAAAGTTGATCCGTCGTCAATCCGGTCGGCATCGCCGATCTCCCGTCGCGTCCTGTTCGAGCGCTGCAGCTAGCGAGCCGTCATGTGCCACTGCATTTGCCACGGGAAGTGGGAAGGCATGGTGGGAAGCGATGGCAGTCCATTACTCCATTTGCATCAGGGGCCGCCGCCGGGCGTGTCAACAATGCTGGACCCAGTCTCGGACAAGGCGCTCCACCTGCAGAGGCTCGGCCAGACTCGGTCCATTTGGTTTGGTTAGCTTGTCGACTTATAGAAATTAGGAACCGTGTAGAAAATGGATTACTCTCTTGTCAATTGAACAATTGTGTAGATTTAAAAAAACACATTGGCTGAAATATTGCATGAGGAAGTTACTATATAACCAGGATTTTCCCTTTATTATTCATTTACCGTTTTGATTTTAAGTAAGATATATATACATATATATACGGTCTAGCGGTCAAGCTTGATGTATGTTCAGTAGTCCGCCCTACCTAGAAATTTTTCCTGGGTATATGGTTGAACACCCAGCATCCAGCAACCACGAATCCACGATCGCCGCCATGTCGCCGCCGCGCCCACTACCGGAGCTGATCGACGACGTCGTCACAGAGATCCTCCTCCGCATCCCGCCGGACGAGCCCTGTCACCTCTTCTCTTCCTCGCCTCCCTCGTCTGCAAGCTTTGGCGGCGCCTCCTCACCGACGCCGCCTTCCTCCGCCACTACCGCCGCTTCCACCGGACCACCCCTCCACTGCGTGCTTGGGTTCTTCGCCCACTACGGCCGCGAAGCAGACATCCCTTGCTTCGTTCCCACCACGGTAGCCTCCCCGTTCCCCCGGCCGGTGTTTGACTGCCATCCGTGGTCCGCTATCGACTGCCGCCATGGGCGAGTTCTCTTTCAAAATTTGCAGGGTGGGAGTAACGGGAACCTCATCGTCTGGGACCCAACAATCACCGGTGACCTGACGGTGCTGGGCGGCGGCGACTTCATGTACAGGTCCTTGACCGCGTCGGTGCTCTGCGCCGCCGTCGCCGGATGCCACCACGACGACTGCCATGGTGGCCCCTTCCTCGTGGTCTGGATTGGCTGAGACGGCGGCACGGAGGGGCCAGTGCATGTGTCCGTGTACTCATCGCGAGATGGCTCGTGGGGAGCGTCGATTTCTGCAGACGTCGCCATTGATGACTTCATCAACCCCAGTCGTGGACTCGTGGTGCCCTTGTCGGAGATGCAATCTACTTTTACGCTTACGATGAGTAGCAGAATTCTCGAGTATGACTTTGATTAAGCATCACTTGTCTGTGATTGACCCACCGACAATGTACGACAAGGGCATCTACCTCGTGCCGACCGAGGACAATTTGCTTGGTGCCCGTGTACGGCGGCCAATATTTGTGGGTCCTGGACTGCCGCCACGGCCGCGTCGTCCTCTGGAAGTCGTACCGCAAGTTCGCCAGGCTTGCCGGAGCTCTGTACAGTGAGCTTTGAAATAACTTTTGTGGTGTACATTTCAGATAATGCTCGTGGCAGATTGCCACGGCCAGCGGAGACAAATTAATCACTGCTGAGCTGAAGAATGGCAGTAGCTGACCATTCTACTGATCCATCCAGTTGAGTCTGGTACTGCTGGCATCATAGGGTCGATGCTTCGACATGTATAATGTTGTGTTGGTTAGTTTAGTTTATGATGGTGTGCACCACCATGCCTGTTATGGACACATTATGTCTCTCTGCAGTTGTCTATGATCATAACATCTCAGTTCCAGGTTTACTATTAATGCTACTTTGGTTAGTATCATTGATGGTTGACAAGTTTGGTCAGAACTGAAATTATTGTGGGCTTCTTTTGACTGAGATGAATATGTATGCTTCAGTTAGTTTGTACTTCTGGAAGGAGGAATGTTGTTTCAGCTTTTTCAGGGATGTATCCTAGTAAAAGTGCACAACAAATCAGTCATATCAAAGATCAAATATGGCATTTGGACTGTGGGGCAGTGGCAGAGATGTTGCTCCATTCTCAATTTCTATGTATAATTCCAGGATGAAATTGCAGCTCTGTTTCTTTTTTTCACTGAAAGGGTGCTTAATTCCCAGAATCAATTTATCAGTGACATCAACTGCAAAGCAAGCAATTGTTGTGTGGTTTAACTGCAGCACAACTAGCATTCAGCTGGAACTAATAGTCACTGGTAGGGAGAGGGGCTTTAGTCCCGGTTGGTAAAAGGAATACGTCTCTCAAGTCCAACCGGGACTAATGATGAGAGACAAAAGACCCCCCTTTTAGTCTCGGGTGAACGAACCGGGACTAAAAGGGGGCACGCCAGCCCATGCACACACCCCTTTAGTCTCGGTTGGTAATACCACCCGAGATTAAAGGTTTTTCAAAAAAAACAAAAAAAACCTGCCATGGCAGCCGCTGCCCCAGCTCCTGCCACCCACCTCGAGCTCCAATCCACCATGCACAGCAGAACATCAAGTTCATCAAAAGGTCACCCAAATTCGTCACAAATTCATCTCACATCACACAAGTTATCTCACAACAGACTCAATCATCACATATGCTCATCTCGCAAATTCATCACACATATTTACAACTTTATTTGCAAAATCAATTCCCACAAGATTTACAGCAAGATCGATGCGCACAAGAATCACAACCATTTTAGCTGAGTTCAATTTGGAAAAAATTTTGAAAAAAAACTCACTGCGTCAGGCATCACCGCTGGGCGCTCGGCCACAGCTCGCCGCTCCCGCCCGCGCCCTGCTCGGCGCTCCCGCCTGCACCCCGCCGAGCGCTCCGCGCGGAGGTCCCACCCGCGCCCCGACGGGCGCTCCGCCGGCCCGCCTGGCCACGGCTGTCGTGCCCCGCCAGGCGCTCCGCCGGTCGGTCCGGCCGCCGCAGCTCGCCGCGCCCCACCTGGCGCTCTGTCGGCCTCGCGCTGGCCGCAGCTGCCGCGCCCCGCTGGCCCTCCGCCGGCCGCCCCGCGCTGGCCGCCGCGCCCTCCACCGAGCCCTCCGCCGGCCACCCCGCGCTGGCCGCTGCGCCCTCCGTCGGCTGCCCCACGCTGGTCGCCGCGCCCTCCGCCGGCTGGCCGGCCGGCCGGCCTAGCCCCTGTTCCGGTCTCCATACCTGCAGTCCTGCACAGCAAGAGTAAAGGATAAGGAAGAGGAATAGATAAGAAGAAGAAAGAGAAAAAAAGAGAGGAGAGGAAGAGACTACGCGGCGCCGTGGAGTCGCTGCTGTGAAAAGATAAGGGAGAGAGAGGATGCGTGGTAGATGGGAGGAGAGGCTTTTGTCTCGGGTGGTTTCCTCACCCGGGACTAAAGAGTACCCTTTAGTCTCGGGTGGTATTTCCACCCGGGACTAAAGGCCGACGCCAATAATTGACTCAAAATAGTAGTTGGACACACCCTTTTGTCCCGGTTGGTAATACCAACCGGGACTAAAGGGTAGGGGGCGTCCCAGGCTATTTCAGGCCACGTCGATGAAAGGCCTTTAGTCCCGGCTCCAAAGTTGAACCGGGACTGAAGGCCCGAACCAAAGCCTCGCTCTCTACCAGTGAGTGTATCAGATCGTCGAACACTAGTATCCTCCATCACCGCTAGGTTCGCCTTGTCGCCGTCCAAATATAATTTGCTCAACTTGAGATATAATTTCAAGGAATAAGGGGGTGTTTGGATTTAGTAGTCAGACTAATTTTAGTCACTTTATGGACTAAATTTCCAAACATCTCTGACTAAAACTAGCTACCTGACTACAACTTTTTAGTTGGGGAGGGGTAGCTAAATTTTGTTTTAGTTCTCCCTCTCTTCATTCATTGTGCCCCCTCTCCCTCTCTCTCCATACCTCCGTGTCGTCGTGATGACAACGACGGCCTAGGCTAGCCGTGCCTGTGACAGCCGCCGCAGCACCTCCACACAGGGACTAGGAGTTGGCCGCCGCCCCAGCTCGACGCGCCACCGCTCGATCTGGGGGCAAGGGGCTCGGATGGCGCTGGATCTCCGCCACCGCCCGAGATTGGCCGCGGGCCCCTCTCCTCTGCGCAGTGTCGGCCGCAGCTGCTCCCCGCGTGGCCACCGGAGGAGGTCGGGTTGCGCCTGGGAGGACGAGTGACGGGTGGAGCAGCGGCCGGCGCCGGGGAGGACGGGCACTGGGAGGTTGATGCAGGGGAGGCTGATGCGGGTGAGGCCGCGCCTCGCCGTGCCCTTGCTCCGCCCGCTCGATCTGCGCCGCAGCCGGTCATTGAGCAGGGGAGGAGACGAAGGGAAGGGGCAGAGAGGAGAGGAGATGGGAGGGAGGACGGCCATGGATGGCGACTCCGTCTGCGGACAAGATGGCGGTCATGGACGGTGACGTCCTCGTGGAGGCACTGGAGGTCGAGGTCGGCGGCGCGGCCACGACGTCCCCTGCACGTTGTCGATCCGCCGTGGACGGCGCAGGGGCAGAGCGGCACCTGGAGGGGCGCCAGCGGGGAGATGGCAACCGGGAGCAAGAAAAGAGAGGAGAGGAGAGGAGAGGAGGAGAGAGAGCGAAAGGCAGGGGAAAGGGAGAGAGAGAAAGACAAGGGGAGAGGAGAGGAGAAAGTGGAGGGAGACAAAACTTTAATACTGACTCATTTTAGTCACCCTCTAAATAGGATGTTGACTAAAATTTTTTAATCTACTAATTTTTGTCATCATGGGACTAAAAGTGGATGGAAACACCCTCTGAGTCTGCTAATGTGCAACCTGAATGGCCATGGCGAAAGAAGATTAAAGATGCACACATTTTGTAGATGAAAAATTCTTGAAATATTAAAGATGCACACATTTTTTTGAAGAAATGTTTTTTAATTTTACCTTGTAGACAGAAACTTTGGAAAAAAAAGCTCGAGTGCCGACCCAGACTAAAGTTGGTGTGCTGCCGCATTCATTTTCACCTCACCCACTCGGCCACTCCACACTCCACGGTCCACTCACTCTCAGCCCGTCATCTCTCTCTCGCGGCGCCCGCATCTTCCTTCCCCCAATCCCCTCGCCCACCAAACCCTAGCCTCCCCGCCGCCATGGCGCTGCCGGCGCCGCGCGCGCCGCCGGAGCTCATCGAGGATGCCGTCGCCGAGATCCTCCTCCGCATCCCGCCGGACGAGCCCGCGGACCTCTTCCGCGCCTCCCTCGTCTGCAGACCTTGGTTCCGCGTCGCCTCCGACCCGGCCTTCCTCCGCCGCTACCGCGCCTTCCACCGCGGCGCCCTGTTGCTGGGCTTCGTCTACAGCTTGGGGTGCCAGTGCTATTCACCTCCCTTCGTCCCCACCACGGCGGCGACACCCCCCTTGCGCAGCCCGGCGTACGACGACCACAATTGGTCGGTAAGAGACTGCCGCCACGGCCGCGTCGTCCTCATGAAGTCGCCTAGGAAGTTCGCTGTGTGGGATCCGGTCACGGGTCACCAGGAGGAGCTGCCGAAGCTAGACATCAGGTACCAGGACTACACCATTGTGGTACTCTGCGCCGTGCAGTGGCGGAGCCAAGAAAAATTTAGAGGTGGGGCGGTTTCTAGCGAGAAACTAAACTAAATGGCACATGCACCAATGCACACAAAACTTACACAAGTAACATAGAACAAAAATTATTTACCAACACAAGTGAAATTTGCCTACTCATGCGGCCATGCCTTATATATGTCACTATGCAGCTAGCCTTTGCTCATGCTCTGCGTGCTTGCATTGGCACCCACTACATGTACACCATGCATGGTTCACTTGTGCACGCGCCACAGCAAGTCGGCTAGTTTTGGAACCACCAATGTATGAACAAAATTGGATAGATCTCTCAAGACTAAACCTACATGTAGTTGTTAGGCTAGCATAGCAACAAGTCCAGTAAGAGTATCGTCTTTCTTCCCACGCTAAGAACCCACTCTTCCTTGTCTTTAGGCTATGATCATCGATGTTAAATCGTCAGAAATAGATAGGTAGTGATCAAAGGAGGTAGGAGAGTTGTAAGATGTGCACGACGGTAGCTGGGGCGGCCGCCCCACCCCGCCGATAGGGTGGCTCCGCCCCTGGCGCCGTGGCCGGCTGTGATCACCGGGACTGCCACAGCGGCCCCTTCCTCGTGGCCTGGGTGGGCCATGACGATGCAGCCAGGGCCGTTCGTGCGTGCGTGTACTCATCGGAGGCTCATGCCTCGGGCACGCACGTACATGGATGCCGGGTACATGTTCGACATAACACGTCCTGCTGTTATTGGAGATGCGATCTACTGCCTTGTTGACCTTAGCCACAGAATTCTGAAGTATGATTTGGTCAAGCATTGCTTTTCTTTAATCAACTTGCCGGCCATGTACAAAAAGAGACCTCTCCTCATGCAGAACGAAGATGGTTCTCTGGGATTTGCTGGTGTAAACGGTACCAGACTGTACCTTTGGTCGAGAATGGTGAATCCTGAGGGACTTGCAGCATGGGTACAACAGAGGGTCATTAAGCTTAAGATATTACGGAAAGCTACTGTTTTTGGTTTCGCTGAGGGTGCTGGGGTTTTCCTCATGAGCACAAAAGTTGATGCCTTCACGTTTGAGCTAAAGTCAGGGCAGGTGAAGAAGGTTGACGAGCCAAGGGATTACTGCATGTTCTTCCCTTTCAATAGCTTCTTCACTCCAGGTATGGCTCCAGTATTTTGCTTGTTTGTCATCCTGTACCTGTACAGCCTCTATATTTTGTTCGGATACTGATTTTGTTCATATGTTATCGAGTCAAAATAAATGATACATGTGCAAGAGAAAACGGAATATCTGACAATGCAACATCAGACTTAATTTTGCTCTGTTTCCACCTGTTAAGATCATCCTGGACATTTGGCAAGATTTGTTCACATAGCGAAATTCTACCTTGTAAACCACCAAATTTGCAGCTGTTTGCCTGTTGCCTTTTGTTTTGTGTGTCATTTTACTTCCTTCGTAGTTTGTAAATTTTCGGAGTAGGCACTCTCAACTGTTTCATCCCAAAAAATGTATGTACTGAGCTTTGCAACACTATGAACTTGTATGCCAGGTACTTTTCAGATTCTAGTAGCAGTAACCAAATGGCACCTTTGCTATTTAAAACTTGTTAAAGATGATTCTTAATATCGGCAAGATGGTCCTAGGAAGTTGTTCAAATTTTTTATTGACTTCAAACTGTTGATCTAGTATTTTAGTTTGTATATTAGTTTACTAAAGATTTAGTAGTCTCTACTGTTTTCATCTTAAAAGAACTGTGTAAAGTAAGGTTTGAAACAGTTTGACTTGAAGGTATGTTCCTAGTTGGTTCAGTTTATGGAGGTGCAAGTCACCAATGCACAGTCCGTCGTGGACCTTATACTCATGCTCTCTAGATAGTTGCTTCTTGATGATGACTGTGAAGACTATGTTTCTGCTTCACACTTTTACTTTGGTTACCGTTCTATCAGATTGACAAGTCCACTTGGAACTGGATAAATATTAAGGTTGTTGACTGAAAAGAATATGAATGCTTCAGTTTAGTTTTTAGTTCTGGAACGGCCGTAGTAGCCAAACTTTTTCCAGGAATACAATTGGAATTGCACATACCCAAACTTCAGCAGGAGCTATGTTGCTCTATTCTTTGTTTGTAAAATTCTAGTGCTGGCTGTTGCTTGCCTTTTTGTTCTGAAAATGAAAAGTGGCTGCAATGCCTGTTATACCCAGAATTTGCTCTTTTGAAAATCTCTGGGATGAGGCACCTTGTAGGTTGCACACATTGGCACTACAGCATATCATGGAATGTGCAAAGCCTTACCTGATGATTTGATTTGTATCTGGGACACAATTATGTAGGCAATTGGAAGTTTGTAAACAAAATAACTTTATTTCTTAGAGGATCAAATAGTAGCAAGATTTTTGCATGTTCCATTGAACAAGAAAAATACAATACAGATAAACTGCCATCTCACATGATCCATACCATCTTACCATATCTGAGCACTAGCGGCTACAGGAAAGAACACCTTATATCAAGCACATTTATGTAAGTGATAACTTTAGCAATCATATGACAGGGCCGCACCAAAGAATCAAATGACTCATAGCACCTTATATGGAAGAAACATAAACAGTCTCAGCCAAGTTGTATATATTTGAGTTTTGGAGCACTATGAACTTTGTATGCTTGGTATTCTTTTGATATTACTAGCAGCAAATTGCCATGCTATTGGAAACATAAATGATTTTGGTGTAAGTTCTGACATATAGATGTTATTTCCGAAATAGATGATACCTTTGCTTTTGGAAACTGAACATATGACAATGCAATGTCACATGTATTACATTTGTGGTTATGTTTGACTATTCGAGTACAGATTATTTATATTTTGATTATTCTTTTTTGACCAATCGCAAGTTGCTGATGTAATACTTTTGTAAATATTAAACATCTGTATGCAGTAAGCTATGAAACAACTTTAACTTGTGGTGTACATTGCAGACTATGCTTGCGGGAAATTGCCATTGCTTGCAGAGACAAATTAATCACTGATTAGCCGAATGTTGGTAGCAGTTGGTCATCTTCCATCCAGTTGAGTCTGCTACTGCTAATTGGAGCTGATGCTTCGGAATGTTTGGTGTTGCGTTGTTAGTTTAATTTATGATGGTGTACACCACCATGCCTTTTATGGACGCATTATGTGTCTTTGTAGTTGTCTGGGATCATGAATGTGACATCTGAGTTCAGGTTTACTGTTAATGCTACTTTGGTTAGTATAGTTGGTTGACAAGTCCGGTCCGAACAGAAATTATTGTGGGCTTCTTTTGACTGAAATGAATATGGATGTCTCAGTTTATTAGTTTCTACTTCTGGGAGGAGTAATGCCGATTCAGCTTGTTCAAGGATGTATCCTTGTAAAAGTGCACAAATTTAATTTCATTTAGCTTGATCCTGTTGATCTGGCTGGTGCTTATTTATTCTAAGAGAAAAGTACTGTTGGCTAGCTGGTGGTTGGTGTTGATTTTTTGTAAGAGAAAAGTACTGCTGGTTAGTGGCTGATAAGCCATATGAACAAGCTGCAAATATGGCATATGTATTGTGGGACAGTGGGAGATATGTTGCTCCATTCTCTATTTCTGTATAATTTTATAACTAATAACTTGCAGGCCATCTTTTTTGTGTGTGTGTCGTGAAAGGGAGCTTGATTCCTAGGATCAATTATCAGCGATATGAACTGCAAAGCGTCTGTTGTGTAGTAGTTTGACTACAGCACAACAGTGGGAGTCAGCTTATGGATCGTTGCTAGTCTACCAGATCCGACCTCCCACTCCCAGCAGCCAGATCGAACCAGCGCCAGCCACTCTGCGGCGGCAATGGCCGGAGAAGAACAGCTCCGCGAAGGTGGCAGCCAGCACCGCAGAGTCGTTCTCTTTTCCCTGATGCTCTGCCGGCGGCAATGGCCGGAGAAGAACAGCTCCGCGAAGGTGGCATCCACCACCCCCGAGTCATCGTTCTCTTCTCCCTGACGTTCCAGGGTCACCTCAACCCCACGCTGAAGGTCGCGGCGCTCCTAGGCGCGGGGCCTTGCCGTCACTGTCCTTCACCCGCGCGCCACCCGGAGCTCGCCTTCATCCCCATCCACGAGGTGCCGTCTCCCCCGACTCCGACATCCTCGTGAAGCTGCTGGCCCTCAACCGCCGCCATCGCGGCCCCATTCCGGCAGGCGCTCGCGTCGCTGCAGGACGCCGTCGCGTGCGCGGTAGTTGACGGGCAGTGCTAACGCGGCGATGGACATGGACGCCGCCGGCCGGCTCGGTCCCCGTTCTCCCGCTTCGCAACATGCTCGCGATGCCGAGGCTGCGCGACGCCGGCTACCTTCTCATCAAAGGCAGGCAATGCCGCAATGCAACCTAAGCGTCTGATATATTTTTTTTCTCACACACCGGATCTTGGAGCGCAGAAGCGATTTGCTAGTTGCAAGCAAATGGTTCTGCAGAGGTGTAGCTGGATGAGCCGGCGCCGGGCCTCGGGCAGCTCCGCGTGCGAGACCTGATCCGCGTCGACAGCTACGACACCGACGAGCTCTGCGGCTTCGTCACCGCCGTCGACGACACCGTCCGAGCCTCGGTGTCCAGCGTCCTCTTCATCAACACGTTCGAGGCGATCGAGGCGCCGGAGCTCGCCAAGATCCGGCACAAGATTTCCCTTCCCGCGTTCGCGATCGGGCCGCTGCACCTACTGTTCCAGACACCACCGGAGGCGGAGTAGAGCGGAGCCTGCACGCGCCGGACCACGGCTGCCTGGCGTGGCCTGGGAGGCTTGGCGTGCCAGCACCAGCTCGATGGCCGGCACCGCGGGGGCCCACTCGCGTGCTCTCTTCCCGTCATAGCAGGCTAGCACACAGCTTGAACGGCGCCACATGGGCGAGACCCGCGGGAACGTTGCCGTCGCGGCCGAGAACGCACCGGTGAGGGGTGACGCTCCAGCATGCCCACGCCGGCAGCGTCGCGTTCAGCCTAATTCAGCGGCACAGCGTGGTTGTTCATCTTGATGCTCTCGTGACGCCGGCGAAGTACTCGTCCGACTTGTCCCCATTGGTTGGTGGACACCCCCGCCGTGCACATCGCCGGTGAGCATGGTGTAGATGAGCGACGCGTTGGACAGCTCAAAAAACCTGCCTGGAACGCGTAGGCCGAGTCGCCGAAGACGACGACGCCCGCCGCGCCGGCAGAGCAGGCAGAGCGCGAACTGGAACGTGGCGGCGAGCGTGAAGGGTGGCGCGGCTGAGCGACACCATTCCCATCGGCGCCCCGCCCCAGGAACGTGGCTCCGCAGGTGAAGAGGAACGCGGTCGGGGCGGGCGGCGGGCCCGGCAGCGGATCGGAGCGTGGTGGTTGGGAAGCAACAGGGACGTCGGCGATGACGTTCTCGCTCGTGCTGGCCCGCGCGCTCGAGCGTCGAGACCATGCCGCCGCCGGTGTCGCTGCGGCCCAGGATGGGACCGGCGCGCCGGTGCAGACCCGCGACCGCATGAGGCGGTAGGTGGAGTGGAGGACGCTACCCGGCCTCGCAGTCCACTCAGAGCGCGTGGCGCGCGTACTGCTGCGTTTGCGACGGCGTCGTTGCTCACCGGGAGCACCACGGTGTGCTGACTACTGAGGTTGCCGCCGCTCGAGCCGGCAGCAGGAAGATCAGCATGCAGGAGAGCGGTCGAGAGGAGGAGGGTGGCGTGCCATGCGGCGCAGGACGTCCTCGCTGGCCTGGTTTTTTTTTTTCTTTTAAGGGACAGGCGATCCCATTTGGGCTGCCCAAGTTTTGGAGCCCAACAAGCAGGCTCACCTAACGGCCCAGGAAACCTCACTGGGTAACATTCTCACACACACACTCCACACGCTCGCTCGCTCTCGAGTCGTCTCCTTCCTGCAATCCTGCTCCCCTCTCTCGCGGCCCCCAATCTCAATCCCTTCGCCGAGGACACCAAACCCTAGCCTCGCCGCCGCCATGGCGCCGCCGCGCGCGCTGCCGGTGCTCATGGAAGATGCCATCACCGAGATCCTCCTCCGCATCCGGGCGGACGAGCCCGCGGGCCTTGTCCGCGCCTCCCTCGTCTGCAAGCCCTGGCTCCGCATCGTCTCCGACCCGGCCTTCCTCCGCCGCTACCGCGCCTTCCACCGAAGAGCCACGCTGCTCGGCTTCTTCTACACCACCGGGCACCGGATCTGTTCCCCTCCCTTCATCCCCACCACGGCGGCACCCCCCTTGCGCTGGCCGGCGAACGACGACCACAGTTGGTTCGTCGCCGACTGCCGCCACGGCCGCGTCGTCCTCCGGCTATGGAAGTCGCCCAGGAAGTTCGCTGTGTGGGATCCAATCACGGGTCACCAGGAGGAGCTGCCGAATCTCAACATCATGTACACGAACTTCACCCCTGTGGTGATCTGCGCCGTGGCCGGCTGCGATCACCGGGACTGCCACGGCGGTCCCTTCCTCGTGGTCTGCGTGGGCCAAATAGACGGGTCCATTCGTGCGTGTGTGTACTCATCGGAAGCTCGTGCCTGGGACATACCAGATTGGAGGGACTCAAATGGCGGGATATTCAACATAATGCGTCCTGCTGTTGTTGGAGATGCAGTCTACTGCCTCGTCAACGATGATGACCGCATAATTCTGAAGTATGATTGGGTCAAGCATTGCTTTTCTGTAATCAAATTGCCGATGGTGTATTTAAGGATGCCACTCCTGATACAGAATGAGGATGGTTCTCTCGGGTTTGCTGGAGTAAGTGATTCCAGACTGTACCTTTGGTCGAGAATGGTGGATCCTGAGGGAGTTGCAGGATGGGTACAACAGAGGGTCATCAAGCTTAATATATTACCGAAAGCTGAAGTTTTTGGCTTCGCTGAGGGTGCCGGGGTTTTCTTAATCAGCACAGAAGCTGGTGCCTTCACATTTGAGCTCAGGTCAAGGCGGGTGAAGAAGGTAGGCCAGCCAAGAGATTACTGCACCTTCTTCCCCTTCAATAGCTTCTTCACTCCAGGTATGGTTCCAGCCTTTTTCTTGTTTGTCATCCTGTACTGTACGGCCTCTATGTTTTGTTCGGATACTGATTTTGTTCATATTTTATCGAGTCGAAATAATTATACATGTAATAGAGAGAAGAATTTCTGTCATACCTAATTTGGTCAGTTTCAGCTGCTATGGATCCTTGATGTTTGGCAAGATGTGATCATGTAGCAAAATCCTACCTTGTGAATTTCCAAACTTTCAGCTACTTTCTTCATTCCTTCATTCCTTGTGGCCCTTTTGTATGTGTGTGTCATTTTACTCTCTTAAGGAATGAGCACTCCTACTGTTTTATCTTAAAATTGTTTTGCATTGAGCTTTGGAACACATCGAAATTGTATACCTGATACTTTTTCAGATTGTGGTAGCAGCAAACCAAATGATACATTTACTTTGGAAAACTTGTTAAAAGACAATTACCAATATTGGCAAGATGTATCTCTAGGAAGTTATTCAATTTTCTTTATCTGCAAGTTGTCGATCTCATATTTTGGTTTGTTCATACTTTTGCTAAAGAGTAGTAATCTCTACTCCTTTTCACCCTAAAAGTACTTTATAAACTGAGCTGTCCTTGAAACAATTAATGACTTGTGTCGTTGCAAGTCAGCATGTATGTCTGTTGTGGACATTATACTCATGCACCCTCTAGTTGCTTCTTTTTTTGAAAACTGTACAACGAGCCCCCACTGTGGTAAATTATATTAAAAAGGGAAGAAACTGTACAGGACAACAACCATAAAAGGAAATAGCTTCAAAAAAGAGTTGAACAATCTAGGCTAAATTAAATCGAACCAGTTGACGAAAAATTGTCTATTGCTTTCTTTAACTATGTGTGCTTGGAGTCTGGCCTCATCCACAAAGTGTGAGACCCAGGAATTTAGGGAATTGAGGGCTGGACACCAATTACCATCTTACCATCTCACCTTTAATGAATTCAGGACAGAACACCATATGCAAGCACATTTATGCAACTGGAGACTTTAACAGTCATATGATATTGCTGTGTCAAAGAACTCTATGGCTTGAAACACCTTATGTGGAGCAAGCATAAACAAACTGTGCCAATTTTTATGAACTTTGCATCCTTGGTACGCTTTGGATTTTACCAGCAGCAATTGCCATGCCAGAGGAGAGACAAGAATATGTTTTTTGTGTGACGAGCTTGTTGTTCTGACTTCTGATACATGGAAATTACTACTGAAATAAATGATACCTGAATATTTGACAATGCAATGTCACGTATAATCTAGTCGTAACAATTTTTGACTTGTTAAGTGCAATTCTTTATATTGACAAGATGTGCCTTTGGAAACTGATTGTTTTTAATTAATCTTAAAATTGCGGATGTAATATTTTTGGTTAGTGCATCCTTTCATTCATATATCTTTTGTGTGTATTAAACAGGAGCCACATCTTTACAGATTCATCTGCAACAACTATATATAGTGAGCTATGAAATAACTTTAAGTCGTGGTGTACTTTTCAGATTATGCTCGTGGCGAATTGCCCTCGACAGCAGAGACAAATTAATCACTGCTGAGATGAAGTATGGTAGCAGCTGACTGTTTTACTAATCCATCAAGTTGAGTCTGCTAGTGCTGACATCTTATAAGATATTATGCTACGAAATGTTTAATGTTGTGTTGGTTAGTTTAATTTATGATGGTGTACACCACCATGTCTGTGATGGACACATTATGTCTCTGTCTGTAGTTGTCTACGATCGTGATGCCTGAGTTTCAGGTTTACTTACTTTTGTTACTGCCATTGATGGTTGACTAGTCCAATCTGAACTGGAGATATTCTGGGGTTCTTTTGACTGAAATTAATCTAGATGCTTCAGTTTAATTTCTATTTCTGGAAGGAGGATTGTTGTTTCAGCTTTTGTTCAGGCATAATTTGGGCGAGAGTTGCTCAAATTTAAGTCAAGTCAGTTGAAAGATGTACACGGCGTATTGTCTGTGAGAGTGATGCTGCTCCATTCTCTGTTTGGATAATTCTTTTATAGAATTAATCTGCAGGGTACGGTATTTGCTTTCTGAAAGGGAGCTAGCCAAACAGCTGTTGTGTAGTTTAACTGTATCGCAAATGATCATTTTGCTGATCGGTTGGAAGTTAGAACTAGTCAATCACTGCTCAGTTGGCCTTTCAAGATGAGAAGAAAGCGAGCACTGCATCGAGATTATTACTCTGCTTTCATTCAAGCTCAAGCAGAGCAAATGAGCATGCTACAATGCTATCGACGGTTGCACGTGTTATGTGTATGTGTTACGATTTTGTATTGGTGAAGTGCTGGCACACTGCAGACTGATATCTTTGGTATGGGTGAGCAATCGCTTAAGCTAAATATTTCAAATATCCTAGTTCTGAAATAAAAAACCAGGGACAGTTTTATTGTCAAACGCTGGAAGGGCATATGCGTGTTTCATGAGATAAAAAAGGACACACAATATAACATATAAACCAGGTGCTGTTCCCATTTGTGTAGGTAAGATTTAGAGCTGAAACCTTAGGAGCAGCTTCACCATAATCTGAAATATTAGCGAACAACATGTCCACAAAATCAGAATTCATGCTTTGCGATCGAAGATCGTGGCAATGTGTCTAGCATTTATGCCAAAGAGCCCAGCTATGTCACTGCACAATTTGCTACCTATTGAGCAAAGTAAACAACAATTCTTTTTCACCATATAACCTTGAATGGTAGTATCCAACACAGACATAATTCCATCTATTTCATGACCTTGACAATAAGTTTCTTGAAACAGAGCAACCAGTGTTGGGATAGCATAGGCCACCAACCTAGAACTTCTCTTCTATCGCTTTATCTTTGCACTTCGTTCTTCGGTTCATGTACCAGCATTGAGTTCTTGGCCCATATGTTCTATCAAAGCTCCGCTTTTGCACCACGAAGCCTGCCGTGCCATGTTTGGATCTCCACAGCTTTCCATAACTTGTCAGCTCAGGCTGACTCAAGAAACAATTGATTGCATTTGATCTTGCTGTCTCAGCCATTTGTAGCATGCTAACATCATCTATATGCTCTTCATTGTCTCCAACTATCTCGGTTGCATAACTCTCCAGCTGCTCCTCAATCATGATATGAGGGACGAAGCCGACTGTCACCTGCAGAGGCGGCTGCCGATGTGTCAAGATGCTTGTGCCCATTTCATTAGATGAGCTACACATGCTGAACTCTATTGCTGGAATGGAACATGTAAAACTGAAAAGAATAACTTGCTCTGGAAATTTATGCGATAGCTCTGACAAGACCATGTTCCTAACAGAACGTCTCTGCCCATCTTTTTTGCAACATACTGGATCTGGGCGCCAAAAATGAGTATATTCGATATGCATGCCAGCCATTGGAGGATCAAATGATTGGGACATGTCATGTAAGTTAGCAAGTAGGGTGAGTTCTCCTTTTGCAGATTCTGCTGCAAGGTTGAACAGAGATGCCAATGACTGCAAGCATTTAATAGCAATTCCTATTAAATCTGTGCTTTCTGAGAGCCTTAACAGCAAATTTGTAATGAAACTTCTATCTACTGCCTTGTGATCCACGTACAAGTATTGTAGTTGTGCTTCCACACCTCACTCTTCAAAAGATATCGGCCATAAATGTAGATAGCGGAATTCGCTTCCTTCCACCATTTCGTGCTTGAGAGTTTTCCCCTGAAGAAGATGCCTTACAAGAGGGTTGCAAAAGGTGTAGTGATAGAGTGAACAACCTGACTCCACATCTCTTACAAATTTACTGGCACAATCTGCCAGCCATACAAACCTTTCAACATCAGAAGAACTTAGATCATCTTTCTCTGAGGTAAGAAAATATGCAATGGATGATTTGGTAGCACGAGCAAACCGTTTGGGGAAAGAGGAATCAGTGGGTGGTACCCCTGTTTCGGTCTCTTCATCTTCTTGTGCCTGCAGCTTGCACCTGTGCAGGACATCACCGCACTCTTCAAACGCGCGCTTCAGAATCTTCCTGCGACGAAGCAGTGATTTATCAGTGATTGGCAGCTTGCCAGATCTCTCAATCGCGTGCTCCAACTCAGTGTGCGCCATCTCCAGCCTCTCAATGCTGTCTTTCCTAGACACTTTCTCCTCATGTTTTCTGAAGATGACTGAGGACACTCTGGTTATGGCCTCCTGAACAACAGCTGAACCCAGAATTCCCGCCATGTTTAGTAGTTGTAGCCACTCTTGCATTGAGAGGTCCCTCTTGAACTGTGTACCACAGATAAATAGCAATATAGTTCCTAAGGCAATAAGTTTGACTCACTTGGAAAGTGGTTTTAAATTGCAACAGTGTCACTCAATAATATTTACATCCGTCCGGCCAGGGGCTTGTTGGTGCCTGACAAATGACAATCAGAAGGTGGCGAAAGATGCAAAGACAAGTTACTTGTCTGATCGGAGCTTAATTTAGATATTCTATTCGTGGTTCCTATTTCTGCTGCTTCATTCTGAATGTGATAAAACTTGTTGGTTCCTGACTATTAGAAGGTGGTGGAAGATGCAAAGCCAAGTTACTTGTCTGATCGGAGCTTAATTTTAGATATTTAATTTGTGGTTCATATTTCTGCTACTTAATTGCGAATGTGCTAAATTAACGGTGCACATTCATAGTAGTGTGCTCCCAAGAACTCAGATTAGCACAAGGCGGAAAGGAATTTTTAATTTCCTTCTTTAGATTTCTAGGGACAATGCGCATCGCATATTCGCATTACTGTAACAAGACTAGAATATTTAGTATCACTACAGTTCAGATAACAATCGCCAGAGAACAACGAAGTTCCTCCGAGGCATCAGTCACTTCGATTTAACAAATAATGCGCGCTGTGATTTCTTATCGAATGGAGATGATAACTAACTATGCATCTTTTGTCGATTCTTCATAACTAGGGGCATAATATATTACACTCACGAGGATCAAATCTATACTATAAAAAACGAAAATAATTGAAACTTTTCTCACCTAATTTCGGTCCGCCATACCTCTCACGCCGAACCCACCCGTCAGGTTACAGGAGGACAAAAAAAGATGGGACAACCATAGAAATCGCAATTTCGGGAGCATTTCTCTCAAAAAGTTAATTCTTTTCTCACCCATCTGCAGCCTTACCCACCCGTGTATCCGCATCGGACCCACCAACCCACTTATCCACACCGCGCACGAGTCAGGACCCACCCTGGCCACCAACCTGCTACACCCCGCGCCGCGGCCCCGCACGCCCCACACCGCCAATTAACTCCACGGTCCACCTCCCACTCCCTGATCCCCTCCACAGCAGCCCTCCAGGACCTCCTGGCCGGCTGCCCCGAGTCGGCCGCCACAGCGCTGCCGCCGCCTAGGAGCTCCGACCTGGGGCGCCGCCACACAAGGGATGGACTGTGCCACTGCTGCCAGTGTCAGGACGCAGATAGACACCTCCTGGTCTGAGGCGGCACGGGAAGAGCGAATGGGACTAGGGATGACAATTTTCCCCGCGGGGACCCGACCCTAATGGGGTAGGGACGGGGGCTTTTCCCCTTGGGGGGCGGCGGTGCGGGTCCCCGAATTCGAACCGGGGCAGGGGCGGGGATGAAGATTACCCCGTGGAGCTCCAATGGGGACCAAAACTAAAATACCAACGGTTATTTTTCTCTACAGACTTCCACCGGCGGCCGGCCCATGAGGCCCAAAAATTCAACGCCTCCTTCTATATAAACGCCTCCCCCAAACCCTAAACCTAATCCTCTCACACCCCCGCCACACACAGCAGTGAGGCACATAGCACACCCGCAAGCGGCGGCGGCCGCCGCCACTGCCACCACTTGTCGTCCTCACTCCTCTCCACCACTCGTCGTCCTCACTCCTCACCGCCGACGTGACACCGGAGCAGCTCAGCGGCGGTCGACGGTGAAGGACCGATTAGGCGAACCAGAGAGGGGGGGAGTGAATGGGAGCCGATAAAAGTTCTTCTCGAGGGAGATGTCTTCTCCAACAAGATGAACACGACAGATCCAACAGTTCTCCGACTCGAACTTCCCAAGTTTGCCAAAGTCACGTAGCCACTGAAGTGCTACTGACCCTAGGAGCAAATAGCACAACCGACCAAAACAAACACTCACAGCGCGCAGCGGAAAACTGCACAGCCTGCTGCCTGTGCTACACCAGTCAGACCGGTGGACAACGCCGGTCTGGCCGGTGGCAACAACAACTGCACAAAAATGTTCCAGGAAGCCTCAATGACTCCTCTAGACCATGGAACAAAATCCACCTCAGAAACACAACCTGAGGGAAAACAAGAACCTCCACAAAGCTGCCAAGAACTGACCAGAGGCACCACAGAATAAAGCTCTACACGTCCAGCAGTTCACCCGAGACAAATCCCACAGGGACCTTGCACCGGTCAGACCGGTCACACGCACCAGTCAAACCAGTCAGGCCTGGGCAGCTCGGGATGAACAACGAGTCGCGGGTCAACCTTTTCAAACAACCTTCCCGATCTCCCGATTCGCTCCACGGATTCGCACAAGACTTTGGGGATACTAGGAGTACCTCATGGACATCCCATAGCTACGATTTGGTTCCAAAAACTTGCTAAATCAAGAGGAATCAAAGGATTTCCACCAAGAACTCCACTTCTCGGAACCTAAAGAAAAACCCCAAATTGAGCACCTTTTCCCACGGATTTGAGAGGGGGATTACAAGGAAAAGAACCACAAGGGGCTCAAGTATACATCCCCAACCAAAACCACAAAGGAGAGGCCTGAAGCCCACCAAAAGAAAATTGCCAAGAACTGGCTCCGAAAATCACAAAAAAGGAAAACGGGAGAGACAACTGTCGGTGTTTTAGACCGGCAACCTACCAAGGGGAGTACCTGAGGTAGATGAATGTGGCCTCGCCGAGATCGAGAACTCGAAAGAGAGACACGTGGCACACAATTTAGACAGGTTCGGGCCGCGAGGTGCGTGATACCCTACGTCCTGTATGCTGCGTAGCTCTGGATTGATTGGGTGTGTTTACAAGATGATGCGGATGAAGAGATAGGGGTCCCTACCTCGCCTTATATAGTCCGGGAGGCAGGGTTACAAGTCGGTTTGCCAGAGGAGCACTAGTCGAGTACGGCTAGGAGTACTCTACATGGATCCGGACATGTCTAGCTTCCTAACCGAGTACTAGTCCTCTGCATGCCTTGCGCTTCACGCCATCAGGTGCCGTGCAGCCCAAGTCGAGTAGTCCCAGGGGCCTACGGAGTAGTCGGTCCCAGTACCCACCTGAGTAGTGGGCCCAGGGATGTCCGTACGACAAGCCCCCGAGTACTTTGTAGTCGAGCAGGATGTCTTCGAGTAGTCTTGATGGCCTTGGCGAGTAGTCCTTGAGCGTCCCTGAGTTCCACAAGCCAAAAAGTCCTCAAGAATGCTTGAATCATCCCGAGGCTGGAAGGTACTCCAGCTGATCTTTGAGTAGTCTTGAAGTCTTCTCGAGTAGTCCCCAAGCATCCCCGAGTGCTTCTCTCGAAGGTCTTCAATGGTACTCGTGTCGTCTTGATGAAGAAAACCATATGGAAAATGCGATTCGGAGAATCGCATTCCATATGGAATGTAGCCCCCGAGCCTTAGGTTGAATCGTAGATTCAAGCTGAGGGTCAATCTATAGTTTTGCCAATCTTATCCCGAAAAATCCGGAGAAAAAACCGAAGGACACGTGGCACGCAGCCCCCGAGCCTTGAGTCGAGTACTTTTTCTCGAATTGAAGGATTATTTTGACTGTAGAATGTGTCCTGAGTGGGTCTTGGATCTGGATGTAGCCCACTGAGTCCATCGGAAGTAGTCGAGCCCCCGAGATGGAGAGCATCGAGTACTGGCATACGAAGAGTCAGGCTGCCGCCGCTGAGTCACCCGCCTGACGCTTATCCGTTCAGCCAGTGTTTCGCCGCCCGATAGCTTATAAATAAGCGATGAGCCCCGTAGGGTTTGACACTCCCAGCAGTTGCAGTCACCGAATAGATCTACGCCCTTGCTCCTCTGCTCCTCTGCCGCCGCCGCCGCCGCGAAGTAGATTGGATCTACACGCGCTCGCCGGCGCAGTCCACCCACAGCTGTAGCCCCCCGAGCGAATGCGAGTGAAGACACCCGTCACTTGGAGGATGAAGACATCCCCGGCGAAGAGCTCGAAGGCCGGCGCATCGAAGAAGAGGAGCCGCAGTGAGGCCGAGGATGCCGGCCAGTCGTCGTCACCGCCCTCCACCCCTCGCCCCAATCCGGCCAAGGAATGGAAGAAGGCAAAGCTGAAGACTGAGGATCTTCTCGCCCTGGTCAACAGCGGATTCCTCCGCGAGAAGGAGATGGATCTATGGCGCATCGCCACCGGCGATCCGTACCCGATGGAGAAGAACCCGGACGAAATCCCGATGTTCGCCCGGTTCGTAGAGCGCAGACTGGCGCTCCCCGCCAGTGATTTCTTCAAGGGTCTGCTCAGGTACTATGGTATCGAGTACCTCAACCTCAACCCCAATGGAATCTTCCATGTCTCCATTTTCGTCCACTTCTGCGAAGCTTTTGTGGGTATCAAGCCCCACTGGATTTTGTTTCGTAAATTCTTCCGGTTGAAGCCGCAACCCAGTAGCAGTGACCCGCGAGTAGTCAGAGGCGTCGGGATTCAGATGTGAGAAGATGCCGCCGACCAGTACCTGTCGTACAAGTTGATAGAATCCAACCAGGACTGGAAGGCCAAGTGGTTCTATATTAGCAACCACCACCCCGAGCTGCCGAAGCCGAGTGGTCATCAACCGAAGCATGCGCCGTGGTGGAACACGGAGCCCACCATGCAGGAAGGTATCTAGTTACCTCCCCTGCTGAAGAAGATCAAGGCCCTACGGGAGGCCGGACTGAGGGCCGAACATGTGGCCTTCAGTTTCATGAAGAGGAGGGTGCAACCGTTGATGGCGCGAGATACCCTCGGGTACCAGTACACGGGCGACAAGGACTCCTCTCGGATGCCCGGCTTCGAAGTCGAGGATGACCTCATCGTCGAGAGGCTGGGCAAGATCTTCAAGGACATGCCGCCGTACACACCTTGCCCAGTCCCCGAGTACTCTGCGACTCGACCGCCGAACCAGGTGAGTAGTCGTGACATTAACTCCCGGGTACTGATTGACTTGATGTAGTCGTACTCATGCTTGCTGGATCTTGTAGGATGATGTTGCGAAATACATCTCCATCCCGCCTTCCCCTCCGCGACTTGAGGAACAACCGCAGGGGAAGGGCAAGAAGAAAGAGCGCCGGGAAGTCGGTGAAGGTGATGATGCCATCATCATTGAGTCCAGCTCCGATGACGATGAAGATGAGGAAACGCTGCAGCAGCGGTTCCAGCTCCGCTCAAGATTCAACCAAGCTGGAATGCCAGACGTACCGATCGTCATCGAGAAGCCATCGAGCCTGGAGGCTAGTCTGCCAGTTCCACCGAGTAAGCCACGCAATGTGGCACGAAAACACGCCGCCAAGAAGCTGAGGATCTCCGAAGCGACCAGCCAAGAGGTTAGTACCACGACTAGAGTAGTTGAGTACAGCTGATAAGTAGTCGTATGCTAACGATGTATCTTGTAATATTGCAGGATATCCCCTCCTCGGACCCCATGGATCAAGGCGACGAGGACGTCTGAGATACTGTGGGGGTAGCAGCTGAGAGAAGTATCAGCCCGCCTCCGTCCGCTGAAGAAGCCGTGCCAGTCGTGGCACAACAGGAGACCGGCGCTGTGGAGCTGCAGTCGTCGGTTGAAGAAGGACGAAACCCTCCGTCGGTTGTAGCTGTGGAGGCTGCTGTCGAGGCTGGAGCTGCCAGCGAGGCTGGCATAGTTGACATTGCCAGTATACTAGGTGCCCCGACCGTGACCGTGGTGCAGTCAACACTGTAAGTTCTCTGAATTCTCGAGTAGTCGTGTAGACGGCAGATTTGCATTGCTGACTAGACTGCTTCGTGATGCAGGAAATCCACGGACCTGTCGTGGGACGGTGGGGAGACCGGCACTCCGGCCGATGGAGAGGGCCGCTCGGTGGAGGAGCGCGAACCCACACCACCGCCACAAGCTGAAGCCACAGTGGAGTCGACGTTGGAGGAAGCCACCTTGGTCGAAGGTATGTGTCCTGTCACCACTGGTAGTCATCATGCATAGTAGTCGTACTCGTTGAAATTGACTTCTTGTACTCATTGTGGCAGGAGCACAAGCTGAGGGAGTCGTGATCCCTGAAGCTGTGGCCATGGAGACGGCTACTGTGGAGACGGAGCCCACAGGACCGGTGACCGAGACGACGGAAGGAGCAGCCCCCGGGCTGGGGACTACGGTAACCCCCGAGCTGAGTGCGAAGGCACGGGTCGATCCCCTCCCCGAGGCAAGCACGGACGTAGTCGTCCGCGAGCACATCATAGAAGAAGCGCCGCCGATTCGCTCAGCACCCATGCCAGAGGCGACGTCATCAAGCTGTGGGGGTCTTGAGCTGCTGGACGACAACCTCATCGACCTGGCTGTTGTTGCTCTGAGCATGGAGTCGTGGCGTCGTACTGAACAATGGGTCATGGTACGTTGCGAGTACCTCGACTAATCTTGCTTCGTTGAGTGCTGAGTTCTCATGTACTGGATTTGTCTTGCACAGGATGTGGTGGAGCGGTCTCGTCAAAAGTCTGATCTTTTGAAGGGGTATGGTGACACAGTTCTTCGTGCCGAAAGTCTGGAGAAGGAGCTAAACAAGTCGAAAAAGCATGCGGCCCTACTCCAATCCAAGCTGGACGGTGCCTTCGCCCAGTACCATAATGAAGTGCAGGAGATGCAGGCGAAGAGGGACGACTTGATCCGGAAGAACAAGTCGCTACACCAGAAGAACAAAGGTATGTCTTCCACCGGGGTGTTGAGTACTTATTGTAGCACTTACGAGTAGTCTGACCTTGAGTTGAGTTGTCTGCAGATTCTTGAGGCGAGAGTGGACCAGCTGAAGGCGTCGGAGACGGACCTCAAGAATATCGTGTACCGTGAAACTGACAAAAGAGAGGTACTTGAGTACGACTACGCCCGGCTGCGCCATGAATGCATCATGCACATGGAGCTTCGCGAAGCTTCAGATCGTGACCTCGTGAATTGCTATAAATCTCTACAGAAGCTCAACGAGGACTGTGAGAAGCTCTGAAGCCAGTTGAAGGAACTCGAGGAAGCCGCACTGCCTATTGCGAGGTTGCTGGTGCCACATCCAGGCGGGCCCAAGATTGCGCCACTGGTAGACCGGTTGAAGGAAGTCCCCGGACGACTGGCGACGTATGTCAAGCACCTGGCGAAGTCAATTCCGAACCAGGTCTTGGCGTACATGAAGTCATACTTCCCCAAGGCTCCTGTGGACGTGGTCGCCGGCGGACTTGCCGCAAACTGTACTGACGATCAGTACAAGGCTCTCCTGGAGGAGATGGCACCCATTGCTGAGCAAGTGGCGGAGAAGCTCAACCTTCAGTAGAAGTCCCTGTAGAAATAGCTTAGAGTAATTCATGTAAGACAAACAAAGTAGTCAGTAACTTGTTTATCGATGAAAGTTGTCCACGTATTGTGTATGAAATGAGTACTCGTGACCGCCACTTGCAGCGAAGTGTGCGGAGTACCAAACCGTGGAGAACTCGTGAGTAGTAGTACTCGGTAGAGTCTGCCTGATTAGAAGGCTCAGCAAAGAAGTTGAATAGAATCAAACTTTATTACTGAAGAATGAATACACCTGGATGGCCAGGGCCGTTTACAAGTGTAGTCGCCAGGACCCGTAGGCCGCCTATGGCTAGGTGGTGCCAGGACCCTTAGGCCGCTTACAGCTCAGATCCGTTAGTAGCCGTATAGGCTGGATCTAGAGTACATGGTCTGTTTGACCGCCGCTAGAGTCCTTGATGCTCTGAGCAGCCTGAGATCCGTTAGTAGCCGTTGACGCTGGATCTTGGAGAAGAGTCGTCCGGAGACTAGTGCTAGGACCGAGAGGCCGCTTACAGCAAAGAGTCCGTGAGTAGCTGTATAGACTTGGACCCGTAGATGAGTAGTCGAGCGACTACGAGTAGAAGGGACACAACTGGTCGACGTTCCACGAGTTGCTGATGTTGTCACCTTCAAGTGTTTGGAGGTGGTAGGAGCCTGGTCCGGTCACCTTGGAGACTGAGAAGGGACCCTCCCATGGCGAGCTGAGCTTGTGTAGTCCTTCCGTGTTCTGGATGCGACGGAGGACTAGATCGCCGACGTTGAAGGAGCGTTCCTTGACGTTGCGATCATGGTAGCGTCGGATACCCTCGAGGTACCTTGCTGATTGGACGAGGGTGGCGCAGTGGGCTTCTTCGAGGCCGTCGATGTCAACCCGTCTGCTGTCTTCTGAGATGCCTTCGTCGTATTGTTCGACTGCCAGGGATTCCCACATCACGTCGGCAGGTAGAATAGCTTCGGAGCCGTAGACCAGGAAGTAGGGCGACTGCCCTGTTGTCTTGGTAGGCTGAGTACGAAGCCCCCAGAGTGCGTTAGGTAGTTCCTTGATCCACTTGCCTCCTTTGGTGTTAGCTGCGTCGTGCAATCGCTTCTTGAGGGCGTCGAGTACCATCCCGTTAGCGCGCTCGACTTGTCCGTTGGCGCGGGGATGGGCAACTGAGATGTACCGAACGTCGATCCCACTGTTCTCGCAGTACTCCCAGAACTGGTGGTTGTTGAAGTTGGAACCCAAGTCTGTGATGATGCGATGGGGCAGCCCGTAGCGATGGACGAGTTCATCCAAGAAGTCGAGTACTCTGTCGGCCTTTGGGCAGGTGACCGGCTAGACTTCGATCCACTTGGTGAACTTGTCAATGGCCACCAAGACTCTGTTGAATCCTCCTGGCGTAGTTGGCAGAGGCCCAATCATGTCGAGCCCCCAGCAGGCAAAGGGCCAGGTTGGTGGTATGGTGACTAGCTTGTAGACCGGGACGTGTTGCTCTTTGGCGAAGAATTGACATCCTTAGCACTTTCTGACGAGTTCTTCAGCGTCGGCCAGAGCTGTGGGCCAGTAGAAAGCTCGTCGGAAAGCCTTGCTCACCAGCATTCGAGAAGACGCGTGGTTGCCACAGACGCCTTTGTGGATCTCCTCCAAGATATCGTTGCCTTCATCTCGGGGTATGCACTTCATGAGTACTCCGGAAGTGGCACCCCGCCTGTAGAGCTTGTCCCCGACTAGTACGTAGGTCTTGGCTCGGCGGACGAGTTGTTCGGCCATGTTCTTGTCGGAGGGAACTTTCTGCTCGCGGATGTAGTCGATGAAGGGTTGTCTCCAGTCCACGTCGATCATCATGACCTCCTGATCGGGTTGTGGTGGCACAGGGTCAGTGGTCGTTGGCGCCGGCTCCGGGATGGATGGCGCGTGAAGCTCGTGGACGAAGACTCCAGCAGGTACTTGCGCACGAGTAGAACCAAGCTTTGACAGGACGTCTGCTGCAACATTATTGTCGCGGACGACGTGGTGGAACTCGAGACCGTAGAACTTGTTCTCGAGCTTGCGGACTTCCAGATAGTAGGCGTCCATGTTCTCCTTGTTGCGATCCCAAGACTTATTAACTTGGTTGATGACCACTGCGGAGTCGCCGTAGACTAGTAGCCGCTTGATGCCCAATGAGATTGTGAGGCGGAGCCCATGGAGTAGGGCTTCATACTCGGCTTCGTTGTTTGAGACCTTCCAGAAGATCTGCAGGACGTACTTGAGTTGTTCGCCCTTTGGAGAGATCAAGAGTACCCCTGCACCTGCGCCCTCGAGCTTGAGTGAGCCGTCGAAGTACATCACCCAGTGTTCTGGCCACTTGGTCGGAGTTGGTAGCTGATTCTCCCGCCACTCTGCCATGAAGTCGACTAGTGCTTGAGACTTGATAGCGGTACGTGGCTTGAAGTCGATGTTGAGGGCACCGAGTTCGACTGCCCATTTGGAGATTCTTCCAGTAGCATCCTGATTGCGGAGTATGTCACCGAGCGGGTAGTCGGTGATGACGACAATTGAGTACTCCTGGAAGTAGTGTCGTAGCTTCCGCGAGGTGATGAGCACTGCGTAGAGTAGCTTCTGGACCGGCTGGTACCGTGCCTTTGACTCTGACAGAACCTCGCTGACGAAGTAGACTGGTCACTGGACTGGGTAGGTGTGGCCTTCTTCCTGCCGCTCGACAACGATGGCAGTACTGACCACATGAGTAGTCGCAGCAAGGTAGAGCAGTAGCTGCTCCTTTTTGCGAGGAGCCGTGAGGACCGGTGGCTTCGACGGGAAGTCTTTGAGCTGAGCCAGAGCATGATCAGCCTCCGCGGTCCACGCGAACTTCTCTTGGTGCTTGAGTAGTTTGAAGAAGGGTAGTCCCCGTTCTCCAAGCTTCGAGATAAATCTGTTCAGGGCCGCCATGCACCCGGTCAGCTTCTGGACATCTTTGATGCATGTTGGAGCTTTCATGTTGGTGAAGGCGGAGATCTTCTCGGGGTTTGCTTCGATGCTGCGATGGCTGATGATGAAGCCGAGTAGTTTCCCGGATGGTACGCCGAAGACGCACTTGTTGGGATTGAGCTTCCATTGGTACTCTCGCAGGGATGCGAAAGTCTCTTCAAGATCGGCGATGAGCGTATCGGAGTTTTTGGTCTTGACGACCACATCATCCACATAGGCTTCGACATTCTTGTTGAGCTGCTTCTTGAAGCAGGCCTGGATAGCTCGTTGGTATGTAGCGCTGGCGTTCTTCAACCCGAACGACATTGTCGTGTAGCAGTAGGCGCCGAATGGGGTGATGAACGCGGTCTTCTCCCGGTCTTCTTCCTTGATAGCGATCTGGTGGTACCCGGAGTAGCAGTCGAGGAAGCAGAGCAGGTCACAACCCGCCGTGGAGTCGATGACTTGATCAATCCGCGGCAACCTGAAGGGGTCCTTGGGGCAGTGCTTGTTGAGGTTGGTGTAGTCGACACACATCCTCCACTCGTTCGTGTTCTTCTTGCGAACGAGGACGGGGTTGGCGAGCCACTCAGGATGGAAGACTTCACGGATGAAGCCCGCCGCGAGTAGTTTGGCGAGTTCCTTCTTGATGGCATCCCGTCGGTCATCGACGAAACGGCGAAGGTGTTGTCGTTTGGGGGTAGCTTTAGGGTCGACGTTGAGTGAGTGCTCGATCAGCCTCCTGGGCACCCCTGGCATGTCCGCTGGCTTCCATGCGAAGATGTCTCGGTTAGCCCGAAGGAAGCCGATGAGCGCGTCTTCCTATTTCGGGTTGAGCCCTGCCCCGATCATGGTAGTCTTGCTGCTGTCGCCCGTCCCGAGGTCAATGGCCTTCACTTGAACTTCCTCTGATGGCTGAGGCTTGTTCGCGGTGTCAGTCTTCTCAGGAATCTCGAGTTCGGTTGGGGCGAGCCTCTTGGACGCAGCGAAGATTTCCATCATTGCATTGGGTACTTGGTTGGTCGCTGCGAGTTCTACGGCTTCGGTGTTGCAGTCGAATGAGATCTTCAAGTCCCCTTGCAGTGTGAGTACTCCGGCAGGACTTGGCATCTTGAGTACCAAGTAGGTGTAGTGCGGTACCGCCATGAACTTGGTGATAGCTGGTCTGCCGAGAATGGCATGGTAGGAGGTTTCGAAGTCCGCAACCTCAAACTTGATGTACTCGGTGTGGTAGTTCTCCCTTGTCTCCCCGAAGGTAAGTGGCAGGACCACTGAGCCCAGTGGAATAGCCGCGTTGCCGGGGACAATGCTGTAGAAGGGTGACGCGCTCTTGGTGAGCATGTCGGTGATGTCGAGCTTCATCTTCTTCAAGGTCTTGGTGAAGAGGACATTGAGTCCGCTCCCACCGTCGATGAGTACCTTGTTGAGTCTGGAGCCTGCGACTACAGGTTTCAGGACGAGTGGAAAACGTCCTGGTTCAGAGAAGCTTGTCCATTGATCCGCGCGGGAGAAGGTGATGGGTACCTCCGACCACCTTAGAGGTGTCGGCACCACTGGTTCGATGTTCAAGACTTCCCGTCGGGTGGCCTTCTGAGACCGTTTGGTGGGTAGTCCGCCGAAGAGGACATTCACCATCTTGTCGGGTTCTTGGAACTCACCGTTGCCCTCGTCGACTTTTTTCTTGCCCTTCTTGTCGTGAGGAGGCCGTGGATCAGGAGTATCTTTGAGTGCTCGCCGGAGCTGATAGCACTGCTCGGTGGTGTGATTGCCATCCAGATGCCACGAGCACTTCTCTTTGAGCAAGTCTCTGAAGCCGCCTGAGGTCTTCTTTGAGTTGTCCTTCGCAGGGCGCTGTATAGTCGCGATTGTGTTGTCTGGCTTGCGCTTGCAGTTGGAGTTCGAGTAGTTGTTGTTGTTCCGACCCCCTTGGTCCTTGTTGTTGTTGTTGTGGCCGCCCGTGTTGTTCTTGCTCTTGCCGCGAATGGAGTCATACTTGGCGTTCGCCTTGTCCTCTTCGTCGGCCCATGATGTGATCATGTCCTTGAGCTTAGTGATGGAACTCGGGCGGCGGCGACTGAAGTCTTCGAAGGTGCGATGATGGTAGAGCCCGTCTTGGAAGAGGTCGATGACTTCTTTGTCGGTGACGTCGACTATAGTCGCGCGCTTATCAAAAAAGCGCCGCATGTACAGGCGAAGCGTCTCGCCTTGTTGTTGCTTGACCATCGCCAGGTCCATGCGAGTACCCGAGCGCCCCATAGCGCCCGTGAAGTTGCTGGTGAACTGAGCCTTCAGCTGGTCCCATTGGTCGATCGAGTTCTTTTCAAGTGACTCGAGCCATGTGAGTGGAGCCTGATCCAGACAGAAGGGGAAGAAGAGGCACTTTGCGTCGTTGTTGCCACCAGCGTTTTCGATGGCCAGGGCGTAGCACCTGAGCCACTTAACTGGGTCTTGCTTCGCGTTGTACTTAGTGATCCCGAGAGGTTTAAATTTCTCGGGAAGAAGTAGGTTGCGAAGTTGTGCAGAGTAGGCGGGGAAGCCGTCGCTGTCGCTTGCTTTAGTAGCCTTCTTGCGACGGATCTCGTCGATCCTGTGGCGAGCGTCGTAGCCGCCACGTGTGTTGCCGGTGGTGTGGCTATTCGCGTGGCCTCAGCCTCCGCGATCGCTGCCGCAACCAGCTCTTTTGCCGGCGCCATGAGATGAACTTCCACCGCTGCTGCCACTGCCGCCGCCGTCGCCGCGACTACCACTGGTGCCGCCGCGACTACCACCGGCGCCGCCCTGGCTGTTGCCGCCCTGTGAGGGTCCTCCAGCCGAGGCCCTAGAGCGGTTGGGGTTTGGCTGGTGTTCTCCACGGACACGGTTGCGTCCACCATCTGCCGGGCTGCGACTTGTGGCTTCGTGGTTTCTGGCGTCGTGGTTTCTGACAGGGGGTACTTGAGCAACCCTGTTGTCAACCCGCATGAAGTAGGCGTCTTCAGCGAGCTTGGCGATGACTTGGCCTGCGCGGATCCCCTGTGCCTGTCATGCTATCATAGTGATAGACATGAGGCACTGCTCAGGAGTAGTGTGTACCCGGTTGGCAACTTGATCCAGGGCCTCATTGAGGTTCCGGATAGGGAGAGTCTCTCAGAGGCGTCTGCATCGATCATTCCGCTTCCTGTTGCGGTCATGTCGAGCGTTCTTGTCGTCGGCGGTCTCGTCGGGAGGTGCGTTGGCGGACAACTCATCCTCTGAGATGTCGTCAAGGTACCGGTCGGGTCGACTCTCTGAGGTCCCGACATCCCCGGCCGCCATGAAGACTTCACGGTCGGGAGTGCAGAAACTGGAGTCAGTAGTCGCCACCTCGGTGGGGGTGTGCTCGTCGTTTTGAGCCAGCGGGGTCCCCTCCTAGAAAGGGAGTGTATCGAGGTAGGTGACGCAGTGCGAGTTGTCATCCGTCAGGTCTGCAGGCTTGCGATCGGGCCAGTAGATGAATCTACCGGCGGGAGTAGATGTAATGACCAAGCCGGTGGCAGGCCCTGACAGCGGTTCCTCGGTCATGTTGAGCTCAGACTCGGACTCGATTAGGTCCGATCCGAAGTCGAACTCGTATGAAGAGTCCGAGTAGTAGCCGGATGCGGTGTTGGAGTCTGAGGAGTACTCGGAGGCGATCTCCTTGCCGGCCCGGCGTGCTGCGAGAGCTTCCGCGTGGGCCCTGCTAGAGTTGCAGAGACCGTATGGGAAGTGCTCGTGGAGAGGGGCCACTTCACACGATGGGTCAGGAGCCGGCTCGCATGAGGCGTTCCAGGGCGACGTCGAGTTCGAGTTAGAGGCGGATCCGAGCTCGAAGTCGGCGACTTGGTTGTAGAGCGAAAATTCGCCGAATTTTTTGGCGAGTGGGCCCGTGACGACTTCAGAAAGCATCACGAGCCCGGTCTCCGGGTTCGGGGTCATGGTGAGGTAGCGCTGGAATGATCCGGCGCCGTCAGCAGTGCAGACCCAGGAGCCGAAGACGAAGGTGTCGCCGCGGTTGAAGGCGGCGGTTGGCTTGATGACGATTGAAGCCGTCGAGTTCGCCATGAGATCTTCAGCGAGAGCCCCTACCTGGCGCGCTAGCTATCGGTGTTTTAGACCGGCAACCTACCAAGGGGAGTACCCGAGGTAGATGAATGTGGCCTCGCCGAGATCGGGAACTCGAAGGAGAGACACGTGGCACACAATTTAGACAGGTTCGGGCCGCGAGGTGCGTGATACCCTACGTCCTGTATGCTGCGTAGCTCTGGATTGATTGGGTGTGTTTACAAGATGATGCGGATGAAGAGATAGGGGTCCCTGCCTCGCCTTATATAGTCCGGGAGGCAGGGTTACAAGTCGGTTTGCCAGAGGAGCACTAGTCGAGTACGGCTAGGAGTACTCTACATGGATCCGGACATGTCTAGCTTCCTAACCGAGTACTAGTTCTCTGCATGCCTTGCGCTTCACACCATCAGGTGCCATGTAGCCCAAGTCGAGTAGTCCCAGGGGCCTACGAAGTAGTCGGTCCCAGTACCCACCTGAGTAGTGGGCCCAGGGATGTCCGTGCGACAACAACAAAACGCCTTGAGGAATCACGCCGAACCTTCTATACATGCTAAGAAAGATTCATACAAGGTCTAACTTGCCTCCCAATCATCCATCCCTCTCTAAAGATCTCACCATGAAGCTCTCAAGCTAGTCCTCTAGAAAATCCTAAGAAAAATAGGAAGGGAAAATAGCAAAAGCAAATGAGCTAGGGTTCCCAGAGATGGCTGCCATCCTCTCTCTACTTGGTTTATATGGAGGCAACTGTCGGTGTTTTAGACCGGCAACCTACTAAGGGGAGTACCCGAAGTAGATGAATGTGGCCTCGCCGAGATCGGTAACTCGAAGGAAGAGACACGTGGCACACAATTTAGACAGGTTCGGGCCGCGGGGTACGTAATACCCTACGTCCTGTATGCTGCGTGGCTCTGGATTGATCGGGTGCGATTACAAGATGATGCAATCTTAAGCCGTGAGAGAGAGGGGGGTCCCTGCCTCGCCTTATATAGTCCGGGAGGCAGGGTTACAAGTCGGTTCAGGGAGAGAGTACTAGTCGGGTACGTCTAGGAGTCCTCTATACAGTGCGGGACATGTACAGCTTCCTATCCGGGTACTTCTCCTCTGTAGTCCTTGTGCTTCACGCCATCAGGTGCCGTGCAGCGCAAGTCGAGTAGTCCCAGGGGCCCACTGAGTAGTCGGTCCTGGTACCCACCGAGGTAGTGGGCCCAGGGAGGTCCATACGACAAGCCCCCGAGTACTTTGTAGTCGAGAAGGATAGCTTCGAGTAGTCTTGACGGCCTTAACGAGTAGTCCTCAAGCGTCCCTAAGCGCTTCAAGTCAAAAGTCCTCAAGAGTAGTCGAAGCATCCCGAGGCTGGAATGTACTCCAGCTGATATTTGAGCAATCCTGAAGTCTTCTCGAGTAGTCCCAAGCGTCCTCGAGTGCTGCTCTTGAAGGTCTTCAACAATGCCCGTGTTGTCTTGAAGCCGAAACTGATATGGAAGTGCGATTGCAAAATCGCACTCCATATGGAGTAGCCCCCGAGCCTTAGGTTGAGTTGCAGACTCTGGCTGACGGTCCATCTGAAGTTTTGGCAAGAATATCCCGTGAAATCCGGAGAAAAAACCGAAGGACACGTGGCACGGAGCCCCCGAGCCTTGAGTCGAGTACTTCCTCTCGAATTGAAGGGTCATCTTGTAGAATGTGTCCTGAGTTGCTCTTTAATCTTGTCGCTACCTAGGAAGTTGAGTAGAAGTAGCCGAGCCCCCGAGACGAGGCGTGTCGACTAGTAGAAGTTGGAGAGTCAAGCACCGCCGCTGAGTCAGCCATGTACAGACTTATCCATCCGGCCGTTGGAGGGGCCGCTGTTGACTTATAAATAGAAGCCGAAACCCTTAGGGTTTTTCACCCCACGCATTCACCGCCATTCCTAGCAGATCGAGCCAGAAATCACCACCAGTGCGCACTGCCGCCGTTGAGAGGATTGTAGATCCGAACGCGCCACCGTAGAAAGCCACCGCCGTAGCCCCCGAGCGAATGCGAGTGAAGACACCGTGCACTTGGAGAATGAAGCCCTCACCATCGAAGACCTCGAAGGCTGCCGGTGGGAAGAAAAGGGCTCGCGAGGAGGCCGCCGGATCCGCCGCGAGGACATCGCCGCCGGTGTCTCCGCCGCGACCAAATCCGAATCAAGAATGGAAGAAATCCAAGGCCAAGACCGAAGATCTGCTAGCGCTTCTCAACAGTGGATTCTTGCGGGAGAAGGAGGTTGACATGTGGAGAGCCGCTGCAGGGGATCCGTACCCCATGGAGAAAAGCCCGGACGAGATCCCTATGTTCACCCGGTTCGCGGAGCGAGGGTTGTCTCTCCCGGCCAGCGACTTCTTCAAGGGGCTGCTGGGGTACTACGGCATCGAGTACCTCAACCTCAACCCTAACGGTATCTTCCACACCTCAGTCTTCGTACACTTCTGCGAAGCTTTCTTGGGGATCAAGCCCCATTGGATCCTTTTCCGAAAATTCTTCCGAGTCAAGCCCCAGCCCAGCGCCAACAATCCTCGAGTAGTGGGGGGAGCCGGCATCCAGATGCGAGAAGACGCCGCGGAGCAGTACCTCTCGTACAAGCTTATCGACTCCAACCAAGATTGGAAGTCGAAATGGTTTTACATCACCAACCACCACTCGGAGCTGCCGAAGCCAAGCGGGAAGCAGCCGAAGCACCGGCCATGGTGGAACTCGGAGCCAACAATGCAGGAAGGTATCCAGTTGCCCGAGCTGCTGGCGAAAATCAAGGCTTTGAGAGAAGCCGGGCTGAGGGCCGAACATGTGGCCTTCAGCTTCATGAAGCGAAGGGTGCAGCCGCTGATGGCCCGCGACACCCTAGGGTACCAGTACACCGGCGACGACGACACGTCGCGGATGCCCGGTGATGAAGTCGACGACGACGACATCGTTGATAGGCTGGGCAGGATCTTCAAAGACATGCCGGCGTACACGCCGTGCCCTGTGCCCGAGTACTCCGCCGCGCGCCCGCCAAATGTGGTCGGTAGCCGTACCCATTGTCGAGTACTCATTACGTAAGAGTAGTCGTGCTGACGTATTGTGCTTCTTGCAGGATGACTTGGTGAAGTTCGTCTCCGAGCCGGCGTCGCCTCCTCAACTTGTCGAGGTCCCAGAGGAAGGGAAAGCCAAGGCCAAGGAGCGGCGCGAGGTTGGTGAGGGAGACGACACAGTAGTCGGCGAAGACACGTCCGAAGAGGACGACGATGAGGAGACGCTGCAGGAGCGCTTCCAGCTGCGGTCGAGATTCAGCCGCCCTGGATTGCCTCATATTCCTCTCGTTCAGGATCCGCCGACTAGCCTGGAGGCTAGTTTGCCCGCGCCGCCAAGGAGGCCGCGCAACGTGGCCCGCAAGCGCGTGGCCAAGAAGTTGAAAGTCACAGAGACCACGTCCCAGGAGGTAAGCCGTCTTGAATAGGGTAGTCGAGTACTTATGTCTCGATGTTGTACATTGACGACGAAATTCCCTTGCTTGCAGGAGATACCGCCTTCCGACCCCGTAGAGCAGGGGGACGAAGGCAACTGGGATACAGTGGAGGAGCCAGCTGGGGGTAGTCGTAGCCCAGCCCCCACCGTAGAGGAGCTCTTGGCGCAGTTGTCGCGCCAGCCCCCAGTTGCTGAGGGGAGCACAGAACCGGCCGCTGCTATTGTTGAAGAAGCGGCGGCTACTGAGGCGCAAGAGGAAACACCTACCGAAGCTGGACTGGTAGATATTGCCAGCATCCTCAGCGCCCCAACCGTGACGGTAGTCCGGTCGAATTTGTAAGTGGTGATCCTTCCCGAGTAGTACATTAGATTTGGTAGTCGTACTGGGTTGACAACCAGCTTGTGCACCCTGCAGGAAATCGACGGACTTGACCTGGGAGGGAGATGAACCCACCACAGCGGTGGCTGGAGAGGAAACCGCGCCGCCCGCTGAGGAGTCCGCTCCCGCCCCTCAGGCAGAATCCGGGGCGCCGGCCGTGGAAGCTACCTTGCCTGAGGCCAGCATCGTAGAGGGTGAGTACTTTGCTCAAGTGCAAGTAATCCCGAAGAGTAGTCGTAACCGCCATGTATGACTGATCCAGTTGTCCTTTTATTGACAGGTGCCGAAGCCGAGGGAAGTGCTATCCCGTCGGCGGTGCCCGTTGAAGATTTGGCACCAGAGACCCAGGGAGCTGCCGAAGGAGCCCCCGAGCAAATGGAGGTGGCGGTTGAAGAAGCCACCGCGACAGCTGGAGGGGGGCGCAACGATGTGCATCCAGAACCGGCTCTGGAAGTAGTCGTTCGCTCGCCAGAGATCCAGGACGCGGAGCCAATCCGCTCGGCGCCAATGTCCGAAACCGCGACGAGTAGTCGTGGCGGGATCGAGCTGCTGGCGGATGACCTAGTCGATCCAGCGACGGTAGCTCGGCACATGGAGGCAATGCGCCAGGCCGAGCAATGGATGAAGGTGAGTAGTCGACACCCTTGAGTAGTCAATCCTTTAGTGTTGAGTACCCATTTGACATGTGTTGTCTGTGGCAGGACGTCGCGGAGCGGTCTCGGCAGAAGTCTGACATGCTTCAAGGGTACGGCGACACGGTGCTCCGGGCCGAGGCCTTAGAAGAACAGCTCGTGAAGGCCCGGAAGCACGCCGCCGCGATGCAGTCGAAGCTGGACACCGCCTTCGCCCAGTATCACAACGAAATCCAAGATATGCAGGCGAAGAGCGACGAGCTGGTGCGGAAGAACAAGTCTCTCCGCAACAAGAATAAAGGTACGCCGTTGCCATGCTGAGTACCCATTGGTAGTGTCTTGGAGGAGTCTGACCCGCTTTGCCTTGTTGATTGCAGAGCTTGAGACCCGCGTCGACCAGCTGAAGGCTTCAGAGACCGACGTGAAGAACCTCTTCTACCGAGAGCAAGAGGCCCGCGAGGTACTGGAGTATGATTATAAGCAGCTTGCTTACGAGTGCGACAAGCACATGGAGCTTCGCATTGCGTCGGATCGTGACCTCATCAACTGCTACAAATCTTTGCAGAAGCTGAACGAGGACTGCGAGAAGCTGCGGGCCCAGCTGAAGGAACTCGAGGAGGCCGCGCTTCCCATCGCGAGGCTACTGGTGCCTCACCCCGGGGGACCGAAGATAGCCCATTGGTGGACCGGCTGAAGGAAGCCCCGAGCCGCCTGGCGACGTACGTGAAGCACCTGGCGAAGTCGATCCCCAACCAGGTCCTGGCGTATATGAAGTCGTACTTCCCAAAAGCTCCCGTTGACGTAGTCGCCGGCGGACTAGCCGCCAACTGCACGGACGAGCAGTACGCGGAGCTGCTGGAGCAGATGGCGCCCATTGCCGAACAAGTCGCCGAGAAGCTCAACCTCCAGTAGTCCTGTAGGGTTAGCTCGTAGCAGTAGTTGTGTATAAACAAATTTGTAATGAACTTGTTTAAGTATGAATGAAGGAAACTTCCATAAATGAGTACTCGTTATCCCGATCTGTGAGTGCGGAGCCCCATCATGGAGTCGTCGCGAGTAATCATACTCGCCAGTGGTCCCGTTGAGGAAAAGGGACAGTAAAGCAGTTGATAGGTAATCAAACTTTATTACTGAAGAAGTACGCCTGGATGGCCAGGGCCGTTGTTACAGAGTAGTCGCCAGGACCCGGAGGCCGCCTACGGCTAAGTAGTGCTAGGGCGTATGGCCGCTTACAGCAGTAGATCCGTTAGTAGCCGCATGGGCTGGATCTAGGAGTGCTTGGTCTCTTAGTAGACCGCTGCTGGAGTCCTTTGTCGCTCGTCGCAGCCCAAGATCCGTTAGTAGCCGCGTGGGTTGGATCCTGGAGAGGAGTAGTCCGGAGACTAGGGCCTGGACCTGGAGGCCGCTTACGGCGAAGGGATCTTTGAGTAGTCGTATAGACTGGAGCCCCCGGTGTAGACTAGGCGTAGAATCGACAGAGTTGGTCGATGTTCCATGAGTTGTTGATGTCTTCGCCTTCAAGCGTCTGGAGGTGGTAGGAGCCCGGTCCGGTCACCTTTGCAATTGTGAAGGGACCTTCCCAGGGCGAGCTGAGCTTATGTAGTCCTTCCGTGTTCTGGATGCGGCGGAGGACAAGATCACCAACGTTGAAGGAGCGTTCCTTAACGTTGCGATCGTGGTAGCGTCGGATACCCTCTAGGTACCTTGCTGATTGGACGTGGGCGGCACAGCGAGCTTCTTCGAGTCCGTCGATGTCAACTCGTCTGCTGTCTTCAGAGATGCCTTCGTCGTATTGCTCCACTGCTGGTGAATCCCACATGACATCAGCAGGGAGGATTGCTTCGGAGCCGTAGACCAGGAAGTACGGGGATTGTCCCGTTGGCTTGGAAGGTTGAGTACGCAGCCCCCAGAGAGCATTGGGTAGTTCCTTGATCCACTTGCCTCCTTTGGAGTTGGCAGCGTCGTGTAGCCGCTTTTTGAGAGCGTCGAGCACCATCCCATTGGCGCGCTCGACTTGTCCATTGGCCCGAGGATGGGCAACTGAGACATATCGGACGTCGATCCCGCTGTTCTCGCAGTACTCCCAGAACTGGTGATTGTTGAAGTTGGAGCCCAGGTCTGTGATGATGCGGTGGGGTAGTCCGTAGCGATGCACGAGTTCATCCAGGAAGTCGAGTACTCTGTCGGCCTTGGGGCATGTAACCGGCTTGACCTCGATCCACTTGGTGAACTTGTCGATGGCCACCAATACTCGGTTGAATCCACCTGGCGCAATTGGAAGTGGCCCAATCATGTCGAGCCCCCAGCAGGCGAAAGGCCAGGTTGGCGGTATGGTGACTAGCTTGTAGGCCGGGACGTGTTGTTGCTTGGCGAAGTATTGGCACCCTTGGCACCTTCTGACGAGTTCTTCGGCGTCGCCCAGAGCTGTGGGCCAATAGAAAGCCCGTCGGAAGGCCTTGCTGACCAACGTGCGTGAGGACGCGTGGTTGCCGCAGACGCCTTTATGGATCTCCTCCAAGATGTCCTTGCCTTCTTGTCTGGGAACGCACTTCATGAGTACTCCGGAAGATGCGCCCCGCCTGTAGAGCTTGTCTCCGACGAGAACGTAGGACTTGGCACGGCGGATGAGTTGCTCGGCCAAGTTCTTGTCCGAGGGAACCTTCTGCTCGCTGAGGTAGTCGATGAAGGGCTGCCTCCAGTCCACGTCGATCATCATGACCTCTTGGCCAGCCGGGGGATGCGCTGGGTCAATGGTCGGTGGCGTCGGCTCCGGGATGGATGGCGCGTGAAGCTCGTGGACGAAGACACCCGCTGGTACTTGAGCGCGAGTAGAACCAAGCTTCGACAGGATGTCCGCTGCAACGTTGTTGTCGCGGACGACGTGGTGGAACTCGAGACCATAGAACTTGTTCTCGAGCTTGCGGACTTCTAGGCAGTAGGCGTCCATGTTCTCCTTGTTGCGGTCCCAGGACTTGTTGACTTGGTTGATGACCACTGCGGAGTCGCCGTAGACTAGTAGCCGCTTGATGCCCAGTGAAGCCGCGAGGCGGAGCCCGTGTAGCAGAGCTTCGTACTCGGCTTCGTTGTTTGAGACCTTCCAGAAGATCTGCAGGACGTACTTGAGTTGTTCGCCCGTTGGAGAGATCAAGAGTACTCCTGCACCTGCGCCGTCGAAGTACATCACCCAGTGCTCTGGGCGCTTGGTTGGAGTAGGTAGCTGATTCTCCCGCCACTCCGCCATGAAGTCGACTAGTGCCTGTGACTTGATGGCTGTGCGTGGCTTGAAGTCGATGTTGAGGGCGCCGAGTTTGACTGCCCATTTGGAGATTCTTCCAGTAGCATCTTGGTTCCGCAGGATGTCACCGAGCGGGTAGTCGGTGACGACGGAGATCGAGTACTCCTGGAAGTAGTGTCGTAGCTTCCGCGAGGTGATGAGCACTGCGTACAGAAGCTTCTGTACTGGCTGGTAGCGTGACTTGGATTCTGATAGGACCTCGCTGACGAAGTAGACTGGACGCTGGACTGGATAGGCGTGGCCGTCTTCCTGCCGCTCGACGATGATGGCAGTACTGACCACGTGAGTAGTCGCAGCGAGGTAGAGCAGTAGCTGCTCGCCTTTACGAGGAGCTGTGAGGACTGGTGGCTTCGATAGGAAGTCCTTGAGCTGGGCAAGGGCTTGGTCCGCCTCTGGAGTCCACACGAACTTCTCTTGGTGTTTGAGTAATTTGAAGAAGGGGAGCCCCCATTCTCCAAGCTTCGAGATGAATCTGTTCAAGGCCGCCATGCACCCGGTCAGCTTCTGCACGTCTTTGATGCACGTGGGAGCTTTCATGCTGGTGATGGCGGAGATCTTCTCGGGATTGGCTTCGATGCCGCGATGGCTGATGATGAAGCCGAGTAGTTTGCCCGACGGCACGCCGAAGACGCACTTGTTCGGGTTGAGCTTCCAGCGGTACTCGCGCAGGGATGCGAAAGTCTCTTCAAGATCGTCGATGAGCGTGCTGGAGTTTCTGGTCTTGACGACCACGTCATCCACGTAGGCTTCGACGTTCTTGTTGAGTTGCCTCTTGAAGCAGGCCTGGATAGCTCGTTGGTATGTAGCGCCGGCGTTCTTCAACCCGAAGGACATGGTCGTGTAGCAGTACGTGCCAAACGGGGTGATGAACGCGGTCTTCTCCTGGTCTTCTTCCTTGATCGCGATCTGGTGGTACCCGGAGTAGCAGTCGAGGAAGCAGAGCAGGTCGCAGCCCGCCGTGGAGTCGATGACTTGGTCAATCCGCGGCAACCCGAAGGGGTCCTTGGGGCAGTGCTTGTTGAGGTCGGTGTAGTCGACGCACATCCTCCACTCGTTCGAGTTCTTCTTGCGGACGAGGACGGGGTTGGCGAGCCACTCAGGATGGAAAACTTCTCTGATGAAGCCAGCCGCGAGTAGTTTGGCGAGTTCCTTCTTGATGGCGTCCCGTCTGTCGTCGGCGAAGCGGCGGAGGTGTTGTCGCTTCGGGGTAGCTTTAGGATCGACGTTGAGTGAATGCTCAATCAACTCCCTGGGCACCCCTGGCATGTCCGCTGGTTTCCACACGAAGATGTCGCGGTTAGCCCGGAGGAAGTTGATGAGCGCGTCTTCCTATTTGGGGTCGAGGCCCGCCCCGATGGTGGTGGTCTTGCTGCTGTCGCCTGTCCCGAGGTCAATTGTCTTGACCAGAACCTCCTCGGCTGGCTGAGGCTTGTTAGCTTTATCCGACTTCTCTGGGATGTCGAGTTCGCTTGGGGCAAGCTTCTTCGACGCAGCGTAGATCTCCATCATTGCATTGGGTACTTGATTTGTGGAGGCGATCTCCACAGCTTCCGTGTCGCAGTCGTGCGATATCTTCAAGTCCTCCTGCAGCGAGAGTACACCTGCTGGACTCGGCATCTTGAGTACTAGGTAGGTGTAGTGGGGTACCGCCATGAACTTGGCGATGGCCGGTCTGCCGAGGATGGCATGGTAGGACGTCTCGAAGTCCGCGACTTCGAACTTGATGTACTCGGTACGATAGTTGTCCCGAGATTCCCTGAAGGTAACTGGCAGGACCACTGAGCCCAGAGGTATAGCCGCGTTTCCGGGGACGATGCCGTAGAAGGGCGAGGTGCTCTTGGTGAGCATGTGGGTGATGTCGAGCTTCATCTTCTTCAAGGTCTTGGTGAAAAGGACGTTAAGCCCGCTTCCACCGTCGATGAGGACCTTGTTGAGCTTGGAGCCCGCGACCACCGGCTTCAGGACGAGTGGGAACCGCCCTGGTTCGGAGAAGCTAGTCCATTGATCCGCGCGGGAGAAGGTAATGGGTACCTCCGACCACCTGAGGGGGGTCGGGACCGCTGGTTCAATGCTCATGACTTCTCGACGGGTAGCCTTTTGGACCCGTCTGCTGGGTAGCCCGCCGAAGAGGACGTTCACCGTCTTGTCGGGTTCCTGGAAGTCGCCATTGCCTTCGTCGTTCTTCTTCTTGCCTTTCTTGTCATGAGGGTGCCGTGGCTCCAGAGTATCCTTGAGTGCTCGCCTGAGTTGGTAGCACTGCTCGGTGGTGTGGTTGCCGTCCAGATGCCACGGGCACTTCTCCTTTAGCAAGTCTTTGAAGCCGCCGGAGGTCTTCTTCGAGTTCTCCTTCGCAGGGCGCTGGATAGCCGCGACAGTGTTGTCTGGCTTGCGCTTGCGGTTGGGACCCGAGTAGTTGTTGTTGTTGCGACCGCCTTGGTTCCCGTTGTTGCTGCTGCCGCCGCCCGTGTTCTGCTTGCTCTTGCCACGGATGGCGTCGTACTTGGCGTTGGCCTTGTCTTCTTCATCGACCCAGGACGTGATCATGTCCTTGAGGTGGGTGATGGAGCTTGGGCGGCGACGGCCGAAGTCTTCGAAAGTGCGACGGTGGTAGAGACCGTCTTGGAAGAGGTCGATGACTTCTTTGTCAGAGACATCGACTACTGTGGCGCGCTTGTCGAAGAAACGCCGCATGTACTTGCGAAGGGTCTCGCCTTGTTCCTGCTTCACCATAGCTAGGTCCATGCGAGTACCCGAGCGGCCCATAGCGCCCGCGAAGTTGCTGGTGAACTGCTCCTTCAGCTGGTCCCACTTGTCGATCGAGTACTTCTCAAGTGACTCGAGCCATGTAAGCGGTGCCTGGTCCAGACAGAAGGGGAAATATAGGCACTTGGTGTCGTTGTTGCCACCAGCGTTCTCGATGGAGAGGGCGTAGCATCTGAGCCACTGCACAGGATCTTGCTTCGCGTCGTACTTGGTGATTCCCAGAGGCTTGAATTTCTCTGGGAGGAGGAGGTTGCGAAGTCGCGCAGAGAAGGCAGGGAAGCCGTCGTTGTCGCCTGACGTGGAAGCCTTCTTGCGCCGTAGTTCTTCAATCTTCTGGCGGGCGTCGAAGCCGCCCTGAGAGGCTCCGGAGGCGTGGCTATTCGCGTGGCGTCGGCCGCCGCGGTCGCCTCCGCCACCGGCCCTTCTATTGGCCCCATGGTTGGAGCTTCCGCCGTCGCTGCCTCCGCCGCCAGGGTCGCGATGAGGGACGATCTCACGATCGCCGCTAGCAGCTGCAGCGCTGTTGCCACCTTGAGAGGGTCCGCCGGCCGTTGCACGAGTACGGTTGGGATTGGCCGGCAGCTCAGCTCGAGTACGGTTACGACCGAGGTCCGCCCTGCGACTTGTGGCTTCGTTATCGCGATTCCTGGCGGGGGGCGGCTGAGCGACCCTGTTGTCAGCTCGCATGAAGTAAGCGTCTTCTGCAAGCTTGGCGATGACTTCTCCTGCACGCATCCCCTGAGCTTGGCGTGCGATCGCTGTGATCGACATGAGGCATTGCTCCGGGGTAGTGTGTACCCTACTCTCGACTTGGTCGAGAGCCTCTGTGAGGTTGCGGATGGGGAGGTTGTCTCGAAGACGCCGGCGTCGTTCGTTCCGCTTTCTGTTACGCTCACGTCGAGCGTCCTTGTTGGCGTCAGTCTCATCCGCGGGTGCGTCGGCAGACAGCTCGTCTGCGGAGATGTCTTCGAGGTATCGGTCGCTTGCTGTCCCTGAGGGTCCTGGCGTGTCACCGGCAGCCATGAAGACTTGGCGGTCGGGGTTGCCAAGACTGGAGTCAGAACTCGCCACCTCCGTTGGGGTGTACTCCTCAGCTCGAGCGAGTGGCGTTCCCTCCTGGAAGGGAAGCGAGTCGAGGTAGGCGACGTAGCGTGAGTTCCCGTTCGTCAGGTCAGCGGGCTTGCGGTCTGGCCAGTAGACAAATCTTCCGGCGGGTGTAGATGTTATGACCAAGCCGGCGGCGGGTCCTGACAGGGGTTGCTCTGTGGAGTTGTTCTCGGACTCGGGATCCTCAGGGTCCGACCCGAAGTCGAACTCGTACGCGGAGTCCGAGTAGAAGCCGAAAAGGGGGTTGGAGTCCGAGGCGTGGCCGGGAGCGGTGTCGGAGTCCGAGTCGTACTCGGGTACGGGCTCCTTGCCGGCCCGGCGTGTAGTGGGAGCCTTCGTGTGGGCCCTGCTGACGTTGCGGGGGCCACGCGTGAAGTGCTCGCGGGGTGGGGAGTCCACATGCGATGGCTGAGTTGCCGGCTCGCATACGATAGCCCACGGGGACGTCGAGCCCGAGTTGGAGGCGGATCCAAGCTCGAAGTCGGCGTGTTGGTCGAAAAGCGAAATTTCGCCGAATTTGCCGGCGAGTTCGCCCGTGACTACTCCGGGATGTGTCACGAGGCCGGTCTCCGGGTTGGGTGGCGTGGTGAGGCGGCGTTGGAAAGATCCGGCGCCGTCAGCAGTGCAGACCCAGGCACCGAAGACGAAGGTGTCGCCGCGGTTGAAGGCGACGGTTGGCTTGATGTAGACGGAAGCCATCGAGTTCGCCATGAGATCTTCGACGAGAGCCCCTACCTGGCGCGCCAGCTGTTGGTGTTTTAGACCGGCAACCTACTAAGGGGAGTACCCGAAGTAGATGAATGTGGCCTCGCCGAGATCGGTAACTCGAAGGAAGAGACACGTGGCACACAATTTAGACAGGTTCGGGCCGCGGGGTGCGTAATACCCTACGTCCTGTATGCTGCGTGGCTCTGGATTGATCGGGTGCGATTACAAGATGATGCAATCTTAAGCCGTGAGAGAGAGGGGGGTCCCTGCCTCGCCTTATATAGTCCGGGAGGCAGGGTTACAAGTCGGTTCAGGGAGAGAGTACTAGTCGGGTACGTCTAGGAGTCCTCTATACAGTGCGGGACATGTACAGCTTCCTATCCGGGTACTTCTCCTCTGTAGTCCTTGTGCTTCACGCCATCAGGTGCCGTGCAGCGTAAGTCGAGTAGTCCCAGGGGCCCACCGAGTAGTCGGTCCTGGTACCCACCGAGGTAGTGGGCCCAGGGAGGTCCATACAACAGCAACCGAAAGACGAAATTACCGCTATTACATAAACTAGGATACACACCCCCGAAGGGCACTTTGGGAAATCTTCGTCGTAGCACCATAGGACGGATGCCCGGCGACCGCACCTTGCTTAGCCTCGACGCAAGCCTTGCGATCCCGACGTGTGTCCTTCGCTTTGAAGGCTCCGGAAGCCGTCCACGGAGCACACCGGTCAGACCGACCTAGTGTTGTAGTCATGCACGCTTCGGTCTTGGCTTTGTGGATCAACCAAGAAGCCCAGTGGTTTTGTGGTGAACCACTGGAAACCCCATAGACTTGGTGCAGCCTCTCGCCAATCTCCACTCATGACTTGCCCCCCACGTCGTCCCGGCTCGACCATGGCTTTGAGGCTCAACCAAGGAACCGTACATGACTTCGTCTTGCTGTTCTTGCCACCATGCGGTCCGCACTTGACCCCGTCGGCCATCGGGTCCCTCGAACCAAGCCTACATGTCTGCTCCACACCTGGAGGCCCACCGGCATAGACCTTTCACGCTTGTTCTTCACCTTCACCGACACCAATCAAGCCTGAACCTGCATCTACAATACTTAGCCAAGAGTCAGTCCACACAACGTTGTCAATCACTCATCATACCAAGAAGCGACCATCCACCAGTCTTTGAACCACACAGGGTCTCAATCTCCCCCTTGATGAGTGCATTGAAAACACACACATATGGTAACATAAGAGAAAAAGGAAAAAAAGAAAAGAAACGAACAAAGAAACTTCAACAAGCAATCGAAAACCAAAAGAAAGGCAAAGAGCAAGATCACTTGAAGAAGACAAGTCTCGGTCCCCTTAGGCAAGGGCAACAACTTGACACAACCAAGACAAAAACAAGCTCACATAAAGAGCAAAGACCGCCAAAGCAAATCTCGAAAACCACAAAGAGGTCCCCCTGCACACATGCAAGCTCCCCCTGAACCAATGCAACTCCCCCTAGATAAATGCATGCCAACCACTTCATGAAACAGAGCAGTTGCACCAGCTCGACTCTGACCGGTCAGACCGGTCTACTGCACCGGTCAGACCGGTTCCCAACATTTGAGCAGGCCAACCTCACACCGGTCAGACTGGTGACCACCACCAGTCAGGCTGGTGACCAATTGAGCCCAGCAAAGGCTCGGAATTAGCTCGAAACCACCTAAAAACCTTTCAAATGCATCCAGAAGCATCTTTCCTTTACAACCATTCCCCCACTTCTTGCCAATGCATGAATCAAGGCAAAAATTGGAAAAATACAACCTAGAGCTTCTCAAATAGACAAAATTCACCACAAGATGGTACACATGACCAAATGAACAAGTTAGATACTCGATAGCTTCGTATTGACATAAGCTACATGACCACCAAGTTTCATAGCCATCCAACAAAGCTAAGACCACTTTGAGCAACTTTGCGAAAAACATCTCTCTCATGAGCAAAAATCTAAACATGAGCAAAATATGCCAAAATGACTACAAACATTTTTTACAGCAATAAAAAAACCCTCTCCCCCACCGCTGCAGCCGCCACCACCACGCCACCGCAGCTGCCACCACCACCATCCCACCTCCGCCGCCACCACCAGCCATCCCGCTGCCGCCACCACCACCCGTCGCCACCGCCACCTGTTGAACAAAATAGGGAGAGGGAGGGAGATGCCAGAGAGAGAGAGAGAGAAGAGAGAGAGAGGAGAGAGAGAGAGAGAGAGTACCTCCATATCTCGTCACCGAGGAGGAAGAAGCTATGGTCTCGCCGCTAGGTTGGCTTCAACACCGGCCGCCGCTGGATCTTGGAGAGGGAGCATAGGGTGCCGACCGCGTGCCATGGAGAGAGGGAGGGGCATCGGCCGTGGATCTTGAAGGAGGGCCGGCCGCCGGATCTTGGGGAGGGAGGGCGAAGGAGGGCCGGCTGCGGATCTTGAAGAAGGAGGGGGTGCCGTCGGGAGCTCGGGCCGCCGCGGCCAAGAGCTCAAGCCTCCGCCTCTGTCGGGGTTGTGGAGGGAGGGAGGGAGCCATTGCAGAGAGGACAGAGGAACGCAAGATCTGTGTCTGGCCGCCGCCGTCGATGCTGCCGGTAAGCCGTCGGAGAGAGAGGCCGTCGCCGACGCCACTAGAGCGCTGTGGGGAGGGGCCGCCATGCCGTGGGGGGAGGGATCACCACGCCACGGTCGGGGGAGGGGCCGCCGTCACGCGGAGGGAGAAGCAGGCGGTGCACCTCTGAATCTCACGCGACTACCAATGTCGAGTAGGTTGTGGTTGCCGTTGCGCGGGCCTCCGACCGCCGGCACCTCGCCTCGCCCCGCCGCTGGCAGAGGCAGGAGACGGGGCGGTGAAGGGAGGAGAAAAAAAAGAGGGGAGGATGTTAGGGTTTGTGGGTAGGGAGAGAGGCTTATACATAAATTTGCGTGATGAATGTCGACCGTTAGATCGTGAGATCGACGGTTTCTAGCGGCGGGTGCTAGTTGGCCGGAGTGCAAGTTGGCCGGGGTCGAGGTGCTAGTGGGCCAGGGTTTATTTTGCTGTGCCCCAAACAAAAAACGCACGGCAAAAGCATCTATTTGCCGTGCGCCCAAAAACAATTCACGGCAAAACCTTTTTTCATTATTCTTCCTACCACCACTTAAATTCAAATTTTCGTGATTACATTATTCAAAATTTTAATTTAATTCTGATATAAAGCCATAAAGTGGACTCAATAACATGAATATCAATTTTACTACACTTTATTCTATTTTTCCATGTAGTTATAGTTCAAAATCAATTTATGTCTATTTAAATGTCATAATTAGAGTTAATATACTAAAATTATCAAATGGATGCAGAAAATTATCATAAATTAGGATGAGACAATCTATGTTGTATGTTCACTAGAGAAAAAAGTTTGGAGTCAATATCCAGTTTGAATTTTACTACGGCTACAAACCTAATCAAGTGGCTCTCTGAAGGACCGATTAGGCGAACCAGAGAGGGGGGGGGGGAGTGAATGGGAGCTAATAAAAATTCTTCTCGAAGGAGATGAGGACTCCAACAAGACGAACACAGCTTCCAAATCACGTCTCCGACTCAACTACCCAAGTTGGCCAAGACCACGAAGCCACTGGAGTGCTACTGGTCCTAGGAACCAACAACCACCTTCACGGACTCGAGAACGCAGCGGAACACCAACTCGAGCACAACTGACCTACACCGGTCAGGCCGGTGAGCACCACCGGTCAGACCGGTCCCTGCTGGCAAAACCTGGGAACTTCCACAGAAGGCCCCTACACCGGTCAGGCCGGTGTAGCTCACCGGTCAGACCGGTTCAAGCCAGGAAACCCCAAATCCTCCAAACAGGCCTACCGAGCTCCAAACTGACCCAAACTCGAAACAGCAGCAACACGGGGCAACAGGGAACTCACCAAGACGTTCACCCGAGCAAAACTCAACAAAGAGTCTGCACCGGTCAGATCGGTGAGAGGCACCGGTCAGACCGGTGTGACCTGAGTTCTCGGGATGAACAGCGCCCGCGGGTCAACTCCCCCAAATCCAACTCCTGATCTCCCGAATCGCTCCACGGTTTTGCACAAGACTTTGGGGATAGTAGGAACACCTCATGGGCACTCCATAGCCAAGATTTGGTCCACCAAAACTTGTCAAATCAAGAGGAATCGAAGAAATCCCACCAAGAACGCCTCTAACCCTAGAGCCACGGAAACCCCAAAATCGAGCCCCTTTGCTCACGGATTTGGGAGGGGAATCAAAGGGAAAAGAACCTCGAAGGGTTCATGCATACATCCCCCACCAAATCCCAAAGAGAAAGGCCTCGAAATCGCTCCAAGAAAATCGCCAAGAAAGGGCTCCGAAAATCACCAAAAAGGAGAAACGGGAAAGACACATCCAAGCCTTGAGGAACCACGCCGAATCATCTATACATACCAAAGAGGTTCATACAAGGTCTAGCTTGCCGCCCGATCATCCTTCCCTCTCACAAGATCTCACCATGAAGCTCTCAAGCTAGTCCTAAGAAAATCCTAAGGAAAATAGGAAGAGAAAATAGGAAAGCAAATGAGCTAGGGTTCCAAGAGATGGCTGCCATCCTCTCACCCCTTGGGTTATATGGAGGCAACCGAAAGACTAAAATACCCTTACTAGCTAACTAGGGATACATGCCCCTCAAGGGCGAATTCGGAAATCTTTGTCTTCGCTCCATCGGACGGATGCCCAGCGACCGCAAACTTGCTTAGCCTCGACGCAAGCCTTGCGATCCCGACGCGTGTCCTCCGCTTCGACGATTCCGGACTGCGTCGTCGCACACCAGTCAGACCGGTCAGACCCACCGGTCAGACCGGTCTGGAGCTGCTGCACCTCCGTCTTCGGTTCTTCGGTCTTGGCTTTGTGGATCAACCAAGGAACCCAGTGGTTTTCTGGTGAACCACCGGAAACCCCGCGAACTCGGTGTAGCCTCCGCCAATCACCACTCATGACTCGGCTCCCACGTAGTCCCGGCTCGACCTTGGTTTTGAGGCTCAACCAAAAACCGTCCATGACTTCATCTTGCCATTCTTGCCACCATGCGGCCCGCACTTGACCCCGCTGGCCACCGGGTCCCTCGAACTAAGCCTACTTGTCTTCTCCACACCTGGAGGCCTCACCGGCAACGACCTTTCGCGCTTGTTCTTCACCTGCACCTGCACCAGTCAAGCCGCAACCTGCACCTGCAATACTTAGCCAAGAATCAGTCCACACCACGTTGTCAATCACTCATCACACCAGGAAGCGACCATCCACCGGTCCTCGAACCACACCTGGCTCTCAATCTCCCCCTTGATGAGTGCATTGACAACACACACGTTTTGGTAACCAAGAGAAAAGGAAAGGAAAAGAAACGACTAAAAGAAACTCCAACAAGCGATCGAAAGCCAAACAAAAAAGGCAAAGAGCAAGATCACTTGAAGAAGACAAGTCTCGGACCACTTAGGCAAGGGCAACGGCTCGACACATCCGAGACAAAACATGCTCAATCAAAGAGCACAAACCACCAATCCAAAGCTCGAAAACCACAAAGAGCTCCCCCTGCACACATGCAAGCTCCCCCTGAACCAAAACAACTTCCCCTGGACGAATGCATGCAAACCACCTCGCAAAATAGAGCAGCTGCTTCAGCTTTGCTCTGACCGGTCAGACCAGTGGACAAGATCGTCCAGCACCTGGGAACTACACCGGTCAGACCGGTGTACCTCACCGGTCAGGCCGATGCCACCTGGGAAACTGCCAGAGCTCAAAAATAGCTCGAAACCACTTGGAAACCTTCTAAATACATGCAGCAAGCCAAAACATGCTCAAACTTCTCCCCCTTGTTGACAATGCATGAATCAAGCCAAAAATGTAAAAAATGCAACCTAGAGCTTCTCAAATAGACAAAGTTCAACAAAGGATGCTACATATGTCCAAATGAGCAAGTTAGATACTCTATTGCTTCGTAATGACATAAACTTCATGATTACCAAGTTTCACAACCATTGGGCGAAGCTAAGATAGAATTGAGCAATTTTGCGAAAAATCACCCTCTCATGAGCAAAGTCCTAAACATGAGCAAAACATGTCAAAATGGCAAAGCCACACAAACTTCATGCTAGGACAACCATTCTAAGCATAAGACCATCATAAACACCCACAAGCACCTCATGTCATGTCAAACCCACCGAGCCATGTGCCTACTTCTATATATGAGACTTCTCATTGGTAGGCATCATGCAACGATTTAGCACCCAAAGCAAATTAAAATTAGCACATATGACATGGGAGCACATTTTCTAAGCAATTTACATTTCATTTTCAGATTTATAATTGGTACATGAAATGTCTTTGCGACAAAAAGGAACTTATGCCCCTCCACAAGATGAAGCATGGGGGCTAAACATTCATGATGGCAAATGAGCCTTTGGCCCCATATGATCAAAATAAGCTATCCAACCACAAATTAAGCACAGCCAAGCCACAAAAACATGTCAAGATCATGTAAAGGCATTTACTCACAAGAGAGCATACATATGAAATTTTTCAAAAACATAGCCATCAACCATGGATACAAACCAAGATTATCAAGAGCTAAGCCAAACTAACCATAGCTTACCAAATTAGCTCACAAAGACATATATATCATTCCATGGTGAACAATGTATATAGGAGAAGCCTTTCCTAAACAATGCATATGATACAAAATGCATGCAACCTAAGATACAAAGATGCCTATACATCATGTTACATATGCCATGCCAAATGCAAGAAATGCACAAAGGAAAGCTATACATATGCTACAAAGGAGCTCCCACACGCCAACTCAAGAAATCAAACAAACACCAAGCTCCCCCCACAAACGAGTGAAAGTTGCTTGATCTAGGGGTTTGGTGAAAATATCGGCTAGTTGGTCATGTGTGGGTACATGGATCAAAGCTATCTTCCCTTTCTCTACGTTGTCTCTCAAAAAATGATACCTCACTTCTATGTGCTTGGTTTTGGAATGGAGCACTGGGTTCTTTGCAACGCTTATGGCACTGGTGCTATCACATTGAAGTGGGACATGGGTATACTCCTCACCAAAGTCACTCATGGTGTATGCGATCCAAAGGAGCTGAGAGCAACAACTAGCTGCGGCCACATACTCTGCCTCGGTAGTGGATTGAGCAACACTCGACTGTTTGCGGGAAGACCAAGACACCAAAGAAGAACCCAAGAACTGGCAAGTCCCAGAAGTGGACTTCCTATCCAACCGACACCCGGCAAAATCCGCGTCTGAAAATCCATGAAGCGCCAAAGAAGAAGACGCAGAGTACCAAAGGCCGAAGTCGGGAGTGTGTCGCAAATACCTGAAAATGTGCTTGACTGCTTGCCGATGCGAAGTCCTCGGAGACGCTTGAAAACGAGCGCACAGACACACCGAGAATTGGATGTCCGGCCTCGTCGCCGTCAAGTAGAGGAGTGACCCGATCATGCTCCGGTACTCCTTCTGGTCCACGTGTTCTCCTTCCTCATCCGCATCAAGAGCTGTAGTCGTACTCATAGGCGTCGCCATGGCCTTGGAGTCCTCCATCTTGAACTTTCTCACAATGTCCTTGGTGTACTTAGCTTGGTGCACAAATGTTCCTTCCTTTGATTGCTTGATTTGTAGCCCGAGGAAGAACTGCAACTCGCCCATCATGCTCATCTCAAATTCCCTGCTCATGTCTTCTGCAAACCTTGCAACAAGAGAGTTAGACGAGCCACCAAAGACAATATCATCCACGTATACCTGCACAATCAGGATATCTCTGCCCTGCCTGAGGAGAAACAAGGTCTGATCGACCTTTCCTATCTCAAACCCTCTCTCAAACAGGAACCCCCTCAACCTACCATACCAAGCTCTAGGCGCCTGCTTCAACCCATACAGCGCCTTCCTCAATTTGTACACCCGGTGGGGGTACTTCTCACTCTCAAACCCCGGTGGTTGCCTCACAAACACCTCTTCCTCCAACACACCGTTCAGGAAAGCACTCTTCACATCCATCTGGTACAACTTGAACCCTTTAGCCACGTAAAAGGCTAGAAGGATCCTGATCGCCTCCAAACGAGCTACAGGAGCGAATGTCTCCTCGTAGTCGATCCCCTCTTTCTGACTGTACCCCTGAGCAACAAGTCTCGACTTGTTTCTCACCACTTCTCCTTTCTCTCCCTCTTTATTTTTCCACACCCATTTTGTCCCAATCGGCTTACACCCTGGGGGAGGGTCAACCAACACCCAAACTTGGTTCCTCTCAAAATTCTCCAACTCCTCATGCATCGAGTTAACCCAATTATGATCAGATAATGCGTGTCCAATGTCTTTGGGCTCAAAGGTGGCAACAAAAGCAGCATGAGCGAAATGAGAATTGTTCCGAACCCTCGACCGTGTAGTGCGTTCATTCATGTCGCCGATGATTCTCGAAGCTGGGTGATCCACTTGCACTCGCCGGGGAGGTTCTCGCCTTGATGCTACCTCCCCCTCAACAGCAGCTTCGCCTTGATCTGGGTTTGTCGTTGTAGGTGTGGGAGAGGGTCCATTCTCGATCGTCGTCGAAGTAGTAGGTACATGTTCAGCTGCGGGCACCACACCGCCATCTTCATCATCTCCATGTTCATGCTCCTCCTCCTAAAAGATCTCCTCGCCAAGTTCGTCGTCACCTGCACACTCAAAAACAAGCTGACTACGTGGCTGTGTCTCGTCGAAGGTTACCTCGCAAATCTCCACGATTTGGTTAGTTTCAAGATTGAGCACACGAAATGCTCTAGAATGAGAGGCATAACCAAAGAAAATGCCATCGACAGACCTAGCCTCGAACTTGTCCAACTTCTTCCCTTTCTTCAGAATGAAGCATTTACAACCAAAGACATGGAAGTGACTCACCTTGGGTGTGCGACCGTGCATCAACTCGTAACAGGTTTTTTTCTTATGAACCCTGAGGTAGATCTTGTTCGACACATAGCACGCGGTATTGACCGCCTCAACCCAGAACCTTCTCGGAGTCCTATGCTCATCGAGCATCGTCCAAGCCATCCCGCACAAGGTCCTGTTTTTCCTTTCCACAACGCCATTCTGGGGAGGTGTATACGGACTCGAAAACTAGTGTTCAAGACCCAAGTCATGGAAAAAGGTTTCGAAGCGAGAGTTTTTAAATTCCGAGCCATTGTCACTGCGGATCGCTCGTATGGCATCTTCGTGCCTCTCGTTTCTTAACATCAAGACAAGATCTCGAACAAAACCAAACGTCTCCCCTTTCTCCTCAAGAAAGAACACCCACGCATACCGAGAGTAGTCGTCCACCACAACAAGGACATACCACTTCCCACCCGCAGATCGCACACGAGCTGGGCCAACAAGGTCCATATGGAGCAGTTCGCATGGACGCTCAGTCATCACATCGATGAGAGGCGGATGAGAAGAGGCTACCATCTTGGCATGCCTACACGGTGCACAAACCAACTCTTTCTCAAACCTCAACCGTGGCAATCCTCGGACTAAATTGAGTTTACTCAAGCGAGACAAAAGGTCAAAGCTCAAGTGACCCAACTTCCTATGCCACTTCCACAACTCACTCGAAGAACCAGCCAAAAAGCAACGCTCCACACCAGAAGACTAAGAGAAATCAGCTCGAAACACCTGACCCTCAGGAACGACCATGCAAACAAGGTCCCCTCGAGAATCTAAAATCCGAGAACCACCAGGCCGAAACAACACCTCAAAGCCCTCATCCAACAACTGGGACACAGAAAGCAAATTGAACCCCAGCGACTGAACAAGAGAAACACGCCTGAGAGTGACCTTGTCACTTACCTTGATCTCACCTTCTCATAGCACACGCCCTCGCCCATTGTCCCCAAAGGTGATGTATGTCTTGGACACCACCGGGACGAGACTTGAGAACCACCCCTTGTCTCCGGTCATATGCCTCGAGCAACCGGAGTCAATCAACCAAACGTTCCTCAAGTCTCCCACCTGAAAATCAAAAGCGAGCACATGAGTGAACAAACGACTCAGCACTGGGGTTAGTACCAAAAGAGTAAAACCAGTGCCGAGCCATTTGCTCCAAAGTGGGGTTAGCACAAACCACTACGAGGGAACCAACCCTCTCTAGCTGGAGGAGGACGAAAGCCACGAAAGGAAAACCGTGGATCGTTCCTCCTCTCCATCTCAAAGCTACGACTCCTCCCACCCCCGTATTGAGCACGAGGTGGAGAACGCCTAGCAAACTGACCACCTGCAAACTTTCCAGACCAACCACCAGAACTACGACCTCCAGAATCAAACTGAGCATCCTCACGAGGACGAAACCCGACTCGCTGTCTGCCCAGACCTGCATCGGTCTGACCGGTGTAGTACACTGGTCTGACCGGTGTAGCTCGGCCAGCAGCAGCACCTGCAGCCTTCCGGTCTCCCCAAGCCGGAACCGTCCTCACAATTGCCTTGGCCCTGGGCATCTGCATACGAGGCTCAGGTACACCATTACAGGGGTGGTACCTGTCCTTGTTAGCCCACTCTCTAGCCATTCTCTCCTCACGCTTCCTCTTGAAGCAAAACTCATCCTTGTGACCATCTCTCCCACAATACCCACAATGGAACTTTATGGGCTGTGGCTTAGGCTTTGGCTTGGGTTGGGGCTGCCCACTCGGCTTCTCACCCTTCTTCTCTCCTTCCTCACCTCCCTTTGGGCTCACAAACTTCACCGGTTTCTGAAAATCATTTGTTGGGTGAGGGAATATGGGTGGATCTGGAGTAGTGTCAAGTTTGTTTCTGAGATGGTTAGGCTTGGGCTCAAACTTGTTCTTGTATCTGTTTGGTGGTGGGATATGAATCTCTCCAACTCTCTCAACTCCCTCACCACTGTTCTCTCCAAGCTTGTCAGCCCCAGGTGCCTGACCATCATAGCGTTTGAAAGCCGCTATCATGATACCAAGCTGAGGCTCCTGACTCGACAACCAGCTCATACATTTTCTCAGCTCATCATTCTCATCCTGCAAGCGATCAACATAATGTGCAAGCTCCAAATTCTTAACCGCATGCAATTCACAAGTAGAACAAGAAGTGGGAATAGGCTCTTTCAACTTAGCCTCAAGAGAAACAGTGTAAGCATGCATCTCATCAATCTTTCCATGCAAAACAGGGCAAGAAGTGCAAGCACCTAGCAAAGCAGGTCTAGACTTAAGCTCAGCCACTTCAACCCTAAGCATTTCTAGTTCATCACAAGTAGAAGCATGCTTATCCTTAAGAGCAGTAAGATCAGCTAGGTACACAGAGCAATCACAGCAATCAATCTCATCAGAAACCACAGGAGAAGCCTTAAGCGAATCAATCTCAAGCTTAGCATCTAGGTTCTGGGTTTCTAGCTCAGCCACACGGTTCCTAGCATCTTCTAGTGAGGCCCTAAGCTCTTTCCTCATCTTCTTGGCCTCTCTAAGCATGTGATCGCGGTTATCAAGCAAGTCAACCAACTCATCATTCTCCTTGCGCAAAAAAGAGAGCTCATCACATACCTCATCCTCGGAGTCGGAGTCCGAGTCACTCTGGTGGCTCTTCTTGCTACCGGAGCTACGGGCCATGCCGCAGAAGCCATCTCCCGCGAAGCAGCTCAACCCGCTCAAGTTCCTGGATGACTTCTTGTTCTTGCGCCGATCACCTTCATCTTCACTGCTACTCGAGCTCGAGGAAGAGTAGGCAGAGCTGGAGTCGACGTCGCTCGCTCCGACCATCGCTCGGGCCTTCCTGCAGCGGCCGTCCTTCTTCCTCGACCGTCGCTCGTCCTTGTGCTTGTTCTTGTGCTTGTGATCGCGCCTCGATCGGTACTTGCCGTCCTTGCTCGACCGGTGCCTGTAGCCATCCTTGTAGCCGTCCTTGTTCTCCATCTTCTCCGGGCAGTCGGCGACGAAGTGTCCTAGCTTGCCGCACTGAAAGCACGTCCGTGCTGTCCTCCTTGTGTTCACTCGGTTCTCGTGCAGCCTCTCGAATCGCCTGGTCAGCAACGCCAGCTCGTCCTCTCCAAGCACGTCGAACTCCTCGTCTGGCAAAGACATCAAAGAAGACAGAGAGTACATCCTGGAGGATGCGTTAGCATTAGACTTAGCTCCTTTGCCACCAACGAGAGCAAGACTATGAGAATCAGTCGGGCTCTCGATTTTGGCTGTCATACCACGGTCCAACTCAGCCGACTTGAGCTTCGAGAACAGCTCGTTCACCGTCAAGGTGTCATACTTCTCGGACTCAACAATAGCCTCAAACTTCCCATCCCATACGGTACGATCCAACGAGTGCAAGAGCTTTACGGCTCTATCATGATCATTGTATGGGAGGATGTCCACATTGGCTCTCATGTTGTTCACAACGACCGTAAACCGCTGGAAAAGGGCATCGACGGACTCGCCGGGGAGATGAGTGAAGTTCTCGTACTCTCTCCGGTAAGTCGCGTACATCCGAGCCTGAACCTGAGCATTCCCAGCATGAGCATCCTTCAACTGCTCCCAAATCCTACAAGCTAAGTCCTCTGTCTGAACCCGATCGAATTCAGGCTGACACAGAGCACGAAACAGGTAGTCGACAGCCTTGTTGTTGGCTTCGAACATGTCCCTCGATCCTGGAGCAAGGAAGTTCATCGGATGAACATAAGCTGTGTTCACCGTGACATCCCAAAGGATCTGACAATTTCCGCGGAGGAACGCCGCCATCCGCCTTTGCCACATCTGGTAGTTCTTCCCATCGAAGTGCGGAGGACCCGAACCCCGTTCCTGGTACGCCATCTTTGGATCTTAGACTGGTAAGAGTCAATAAAGACCCGAACCGGCTCTGATACCAATTGAAGGACCGATTAGGCGAACCAGAGAGGGGGGAGTGAATGGGAGCCGATAAAAATTCTTCTCGAAGGAGATGAGGATTCCAACAAGACGAACACAGCTTCCAAATCACGTTTCCGACTCAACTACCCAAGTTGGCCAAGACCACGAAGCCACTAGAGTGCTACTGGTCCTAGGAACCAACAACCACCTTCACAGACTCAAGAACGCAGCGGAACACCAACTCGAGCACAACTGACCTACACCGGTCAGGCCGGTGAGCACCACCGGTCAGACCGGTCCCTGCTGGCAAAACCTGGGAACTTCCACAGAAGGCCCCTACACCGGTCAGGCCGGTGTAGCTCACCGGTCAGACCGGTTCAAGCCAGGAAACCCCAAATCCTCCAAACAGGCCTACCGAGCTCCAAACTGACCCAAACTCGAAACAGCAGCAACACGGGGCAACAGGGAACTCACCAAGACGTTTACCCGAGCAAAACTCAACAAAGAGTCTGCACCGGTCAGACCGGTGAGAGGCACCGGTCAGACCGGTGTGACCTGAGTTCTCGGGATGAACAGCGCCCGGGGGTCAACTCCCCCAAATCCAACTCCCGATCTCCCGAATCGCTCCACGGTTTTGCACAAGACTTTGGGGATAGTAGGAACACCTCATGGGCACTCCATAGCTAAGATTTGGTCCACCAAAACTTGTCAAATCAAGAGGAATCGAAGAAATCCCACCAAGAACGCCTCTAACCCTAGAGCCACGGAAACCCCAAAATCGAGCCCCTTTGCTCACGGATTTGGGAGGGGAATCAAAGGGAAAAGAACCTCGAAGGGTTCATGCATACATCCCCCACCAAATCCCAAAGAGAAAGGCCTCGAAATCGCTCCAAGAAAATCGCCAAGAAAGGGCTCCGAAAATCACCAAAAAGGAGAAACGGGAAAGACACATCCAAGCCTTGAGGAACCACGCCGAATCATCTATACATACGAAAGAGGTTCATACAAGGTCTAGCTTGCCGCCCGATCATCCTTCCCTCTCACAAGATCTCACCATGAAGCTCTCAAGCTAGTCCTAAGAAAATTCTAAGGAAAATAGGAAGAGAAAATAGGAAAGCAAATGAGCTAGGGTTCCAAGAGATGGCTGCCATCCTCTCACCCCTTGGGTTATATGGAGGCAACCGAAAGACTAAAATACCCTTACTAGCTAACTAGGGATACATGCCCCTCAAGGGCGAATTCGGAAATCTTTGTCTTCGCTCCATCGGACGGATGCCCAGCGACCGCAAACTTGCTTAGCCTCGACGCAAGCCTTGCGATCCCGACGCGTGTCCTCCGCTTCGACGATTCCGGACTGCGTCGTCGCACACCGGTCAGACCGGTACCCACCGGTCAGACCGGTCAGACCCACCGGTCAGACCGGTCTGGAGCTGGTGCACCTCCGTCTTCGGTTCTTCGGTCTTGGCTTTGTGGATCAACCAAGAAACCCAGTGGTTTTCTGGTGAACCACCGGAAACCCCGCGAACTCGGTGTAGCCTCCGCCAATCACCACTCATGACTCGGCTCCCACGTAGTCCCGGCTCGACCTTGGTTTTGAGGCTCAACCAAGAAACCGTCCATGACTTCATCTTGCTGTTCTTGCCACCATGCGGCCCGCACTTGACCCCGCTGGCCACCGGGTCCCTCGAACCAAGCCTACTTGTCTTCTCCACAGCTGGAGGCCTCACCGGCAACGACCTTTCGCGCTTGTTCTTCACCTGCACCTGCACCAGTCAAGCCGCAACCTGCACCTGCAATACTTAGCCAAGAATCAGTCCACACCACGTTGTCAATCACTTATCACATCAGGAAACGACCATCCACCGGTCCTCGAACCACACCTGGCTCTCACTCTCAGCACTCTGAAACTTCTCGTGAGATGCTTCAGTTTCAAAACACCATGCGTGACGACTTGTTCAAAACCCTTTCAATTATTTATTAAAACTTGACATAAGATATCATGAGTTCTTGACGAATCTCATGATTTTCGAACTTCGTTTTGCATTTTTATACAATTAAAAAACATTACAATCCAACATGGATTTTCATGATTCACGAATAAAATGTTCAAAATTTTATCTAATTTCATGGGTAATGTCTTAAAAATGACTCAATTACATGAATATCATTTTCCAAGAACTTTACTCCATTACTTTATGCACTTTCAGTTCAAATTTGACATATGCGGAAAAAATTCTTTGAATAACCGATAATTATTAAATATAGTAAGCATATGGAGACATGTATGAAATTGAAATGTAGAGTTCAAAATAATGTTTTTGTAGTGGAGAAATAGAAAGAAGTACATAAATTAAATTTTTTTAAAAAAACTTTGCCGTGCGCCGTGGGATAAGCGCCGTGGGAAAAGCCTCACGGCAAAGCGCCTCTTTTTGCCGTGCGCCCGAAGAAATGCACACAGCAAAGTTTCGAGCGCACGGCAAACATCCGTTTTCCCGTGGTGTCGATGGACTAGTGTGGTTTTAATATGAGTGGGCCTGCAAGGGGACTTGGGGCGTGCAGGCAGCCTGCATCCAATTGTTTTCCCGGTTTGGACGTTGGCGGCGGCGCACGAAAGGAATCCAAACTAAAGTTGCAAAAGTGAAAGGAAATGAGAAACAACCATACCGCTGCCTCCTGTATTCTCTACGTGGATGCCAAGCAAGGATGATGCGTATCTGAACGGAGAAGCTAGGATCATGGAGGAGGAGGAAGAGGCATCGATTAACCTGAAGAAAAGCATTTCTATATATCTTACCTAGACTAGACGACGAAAGCATTTGTTCTTCCTTCATTCCTTGTTTGCATTGTAGGAATGAGTGAAATGAAGCATGCATGTCCATTTATATATATGGTCGGGTGCTGATCGATGGGTACGTAGTACCATACCATCCGACATTATCCATCATCCAACAAGAAAGAGGGGGGCCCTGAGACGAATTCAAGACGGCCATGGCTGAATTCGTGCTCGGGCTCACCAAGACGGCGGTGGAGGGGACGCTGAGTAGGGTCCAGAAGGCGATAGAGGAGGCCAATCTAAAGGAGAAGGTGCTGCACGACCTGGTGTTCATAACGGGCGAGTTCCAGATGATGCAGTCCTTCCTCAACATCGCCACCAAGGAGCGCGCTAAGAACGAGGTTGTAAGGACGTGGGTGCGGCAGCTCCGGGACCTGGCCTTCGACGTGGAGGACTGCGTCGAGTTCGTCGTCCACCTGCACCTGGACAGGGACAAGTCCTTGTCGGCAGCCTGAGCCTGCTTGTGGCGTGCCGTCGTTCCATCCTGCATGGCGCCGCCACGGCCCCTCGACGAGGCAGCCGCTGAGATAAAGCTGCTCAAGGCCAGGGTTGAGGATGTGAGCCAGCGGAATACGCGCTACAACCTCATCATCAGCGATGACTCCGGTGCAAGCTCCTCCAAGGCCGCTGTCTCGCCGTCGTCGCCGGTGGTCACCACCGCCAGCGATCTGTCGGCATCGGCCTTCCAGATCCTACGCCAAGTATGGGTGGAGGATGCTGGGAGCATGAGCTATACGGGCGACCTAAGAAAGCTCATCAACCGCGAAGGAAGCAGTGACGACCAACAACAACTCCAAGTGATCTCGCTATGGGGAAGTAGTGACAATCTTGGTGTTCCCTACATCATCAACAAGGCGTACCATGACCCAGAAATCTGCCAACGGTTCACAAGCCGCGCCTGGGTGAAGATGACGCGTCCTTTCAACCCGGACGACTTCCTCAACACCTTGCTCACTCAACTATTGTTCGAGGGATCATCCTCTTCTCGCCAATCAAGCAATGCCGCCGAGTCCATCCAACAGCTGCTCACCAATAAGGAGCAGAGGTACCTCGTCGTCCTGGAGCATGTGTCTGAAGTGGTGGAGTGGAACGCCATCAGAAAGTACCTGCCAGACAACAACAATGGCAGCCGGATCGTCGTGTCCACGCAAGACTTGGGGATTGCCCTCTTGTGCCCGGGGCAGCATTACGTAGTATCGGAGCTCCAACGGTTTCCATCTCTTTGTGCCTTCCACAGCAAGGTAATCCAACTCTTCCAACAAACCTAACGATAATTGAATTGAAGTCCGTGCTTGCTTTATTAATTTCTTGCCTGATTTGCTTGGGAGAAACATTTCAATACACAAATGAATGCTTATTTATCAATTAATTAGTACTGTAGTAATTGCAAAGTTCATAGCACATGTTTCTTTTAGCCCTTATTTGCATTCTCTGCAGATGCTTGGTATATTATACATAGCAAGCATTTTTTTCCCTACTACTTATTATTTATTCTACGGAGTATATATGTCCATCCACAATCGAAAATGACTAAGCCACAGGATCGATAAGGGTATAAATTTGATTTTCACAACTACAGAACACACCAGCAAACCTGAAAAAAGAAACTAATTAACAACAGTTATATCATTACGGCATCACTAAATTATGCCTTTAATTTACATGGTTGTGCTGCTCTTACCAATAAGACTGTACATTTTTGCCCCTTCACGTGCTACTATGAAGTAGGTTTTAGAGGCTGAAACTGGATTTTAGAGCTGGACAACATGTCTACATGTAACACTAAGTCTCTTTTAATAATACTTTTCACACGTGTGCACAAAAACACCATTTCTGAAAATAAATGACAGAAAACAAGAAAAGCGCCCACTGTTGAGCCCATCATCAAGCATGCGCCGCCCACCAAGCCTATGAGCTTGCCATCGCAATCGCCACTACCTCAGCCCTGTCCATGCCGTAGCAGCTAGATCGGAGTCTGGGTTGCTAGATCCACGTGGAGGGGAAGAGCGTTACACTATATCAGCTTGATCGTGTATCTGTGGTGCTGCCATTGTGTCATATCCACCAAAGCCACCACTGCTATCGATAAGAGAGAGATGACTTGATTTTATATCAGTGTTATCCGCACTCGTCATACTTTCGCCCTGTTTTCTTCCCAAAAGTTTCACCAAATCAATCTCCATACACTAATTAGGAGTATTAAATGTAGATTAATGACAACTCATTCCACATCTCATACCTTAATTTTCGAGACGAATTTAACGAGCCTAATTATGCCATATTAGACCGCGTGTGCTACAGTAACCAATCTCTAATGACGGATTAATTAGACTTAATGGATTCGTCTCGCAATTTCCGGTCCATTCGTGTAATTATTTTTTATAATTAGTCTACGTTCAATACTCCTAATAGACCTTGGAAGAGGACCCAAAAATTTTACCTCACGAGCTAAATGGGGCCTTCATACCCTCCCTTAAAATGTAATATTCCTGTTTGGTCAGAGAGATTCGATCTCTCCTTTATACAACTTTCTTCCGCACTCGTCATCCTTTATATCTCTCCTTTATCCCAACTACCCAGCCAAGGAACCCACTCCTCATTCTCTCCTTATTTTTACCCTCCCCTCCCACCCATTCTCCTTTCTCTTTCTCCCACCCCGCCACCTCGTTCCCGAAGCCGGCCGGCGGGCCGGCATCTCCCCTCCCCGGTGCCGACGCCGGCGTGCCTCTCCTTCCCCCCGGCTCGGCAGCTGGCGTGCCCCTCCTCCTCTTTTTCCTTTTTGTTTCTCTCCGAGCCGCAGCTCCCGCCGTCCCCGGTGCCAGCTGGCAGGCCTTGTGGTGGCGCGCCACGCTCCAGCGACGAGGAACACCTCGCTGGTGCGCCGGTCAACAGCCCCTCCCCATCCGGGTCACGGCGGTTGGGGGAGCGGCGTCGCGCTCCGCCTCCCTCTCTCCGGCGGCGCCCTACTGCCCAAACCTGGCGGCCACGAGGCGGGGCGCGGCGGAGGTGCGCGCGGGACTGCCAGATGGCGTGGTGCAGGTGCCTGATCGGGCCTCCCCCTGCTTACCCTCTCCTCCTCGGCGGCGGCATCAACATCAGGGAGAGCGGAAGATCTTGGGTTTTCCCCTGCTCCAGATGGTTGGAGGCGGTCGAGATGCAGCGGCCCTGTGGCCACCGGCGATGCTCGCCGCGGCAGTGACGGAGCCACGCCGGTCAACTCCAACCTACCTAGTGCGGGGACCCTACGTGGCAGGCGCAGGTCTAGCGTCGGGCCGACCTCGGGATCTTCGACGACGGCTAGATCCGGTGCGGCCACACCAGGCCGGCGACGAGCTCCCCGAGGTGATTGGCCATCCCTACCCGTGGTGGAGAAGGAGTAGCGCGGAGGCTATCCATGGAGCTCTATCCTCTTTGCTCCACGGCCGCGTCTCCCTCCTCTCGCTCCCATGGTGGTGCGCGGGGGTTACTCTGCGTCGCCGCCCTCCTCTGTCTTCTCTTTCTTCCCGGTCGCTCCTCTTCGGCGAGCATGGGCCTCCCTCCCTCCCTGACTGCTCCTCTCCGGCGAGTAGGGGATTCCCTCCCCTTTCCGACTTCCGAGCATGAGCGCCAAGGGGGCAGTGGTTGGGGAGGAGGCAGGATGGGACCCGCGTATGCGTTTCCACAGAGCACGCCATTTCCAGAGGAAACGAGATGGCTGGGTTGTACCGCGGGAGCTTTGGCGTCTACCGCTGCAGACATTTTTGCTCGAAACGTCAACTGGAAAGCGATAGCGTGACCTTTTCAGGTCACTAGTGCAGATAGCCTAAGGGACACAAAATTTGGATCACACCATGTGGGGATCCACTCGTGACTCTATTTTATTTTTCCTTATTCCTTCTCTCCCCTCATCCACTCTTCTCCAGTCGCCTATATGTGACTGTCATGCTCTGTAAGGTATCAGATGCTCGTAGCCTAAGAGGGGGAGGGGGTGAATTAGGCAACTTAAAGACTTAACCTATGGCTTCCACTAATTTGCATAAAGTAAAATAGATTATTTCTATCTAGATGTGCAATCTAAGGTTGATCTATTGTGAAACCCTGATCCCAAAACAAGTTTTGAAACCTATAGCCAATCCTAGCATGATACTACTCTAGGAAAGTAAAGGCAAGCAAGGAAGCAAGAGAGTAATGTGGAAACGTAAAGTGGGATGAGAGGAAGCAAACTCTTGACATGCGATTTATCCCATGGTATCGGTAGGCACTAAGCCACACCTAGTCCACGTTGTTGAAGCACTCACACAAGAGTATTGCTTCCCGGTCACCAAGTCTCTCCCAAGAGCACCACTTGACTCGCCACAAAGGCTCACCACTAAGGCTCTCGCCAAGCTCCCTTGGTCACCTCGATGCCGCCTACACTAAGGAGCTTCTCCACCAAAGGAATGGGGTCTCCACATTCCCCGCACAAAGTGTCCTCACCACTCCACACTAAGCTGGAGGGTCGAAGACGTTTGCCGGTGAGCCACTTAGGCCCCCAAGGCTTCTGGCGCACCTTGTAGAACTTGATTCACTCTAGAATCAACTCACAAGGTTGGGACACCTTGCACTCACTCAGCTCTAAGCTAATCCTATCACTAAGCACACACACAAAGCATGTGCAAGACTTTGGATGAGCAATTTAGCACTTGGATGGCTTGGATATGATCTTCTAAGTGTCTTGCACTCCTCTGTACTTCCACACAATCTAACAACCTCAAATGAGTGAGTGGAGGAGGTATAAATAGCCCAAGACATCTAAAGAGTCATTGGCTTAAAGCTGCAGAAAGTTGTACCATCGGATGAACCGATGCTCCCCTTTTCCAGGCTTTGGTTCATCCGGTGCTACTAGTCGTTGCCCTCTAGCGCACATGACCGTTGACACAAATCCTCCGACGCTTCAATCAATGTACCGTCGGTTCATCCGGTGCTGATAGCTCTGCGGCCAAATCCTCTCTGTAACGCATTTCTTGACCGTCGGATGAACAACTGCATGAATTCCTTTGACCATCAGTTCACCCGGTGCTGAAGGCCGCATCGCTACTCTCTGTCTTGATTCTTCAATCCATCGGATAGACCGACGGTGCCCACCAATGGACCGTTGGTTCATCCGGCGCCTTCTTGCTTCGTTGCTTCACTTCTGTTGAATCGTCCGACGCATCTAAAAACAGACTGTCGGTTAAGCTTGGGAATGGTTTGGTTTTTAAACCGGTTTTAATGGTTTGATTTTCCTAATTGGTGTTGGTTGGTTTGGTGAATAATGTGGTGACATACATAATGGTTGGGTTTGGTTCGGTTTAGCAATCTTAATAGTTTGGATCGGTTTGAAATGATTTGAATTGGTTGTATGTGTCACCTAGATCAAAAGCTGAACTCTAAACCTAAAAACTCGCGTTCACATCATAAAATTTCAGCGAATTTGACTAGAATTTGTTGGAGATCTCTTCGAGTGACAATCCGCTACTTTGTGCCAATTATCATACCTAGATCCACACGTGGGCCCCACGTTGAGAGTTGGACCCTAAAACTAAAAGCTCACGTTCACACTTTAAAATTTCAACGAATTTGACTGAAATTTGTTGGAGATGTCTTCGAGTGAGAGTCCGCTACTTTGTGCAAATTATCATACCTAGATCCACATGTGGGCCTCACGTCGAGAGCCGGACCCTAAAATTAAAAGCTCGTGGTCACACTTTAAAATTTCAACGAATTTGACTGAAATTTGTTGGAGATGTCTTAGGGTGACAGTCCGCTACTTTGTGCAAATTATCATACCTAGAACCACACGTGGGCCCCACGTCGAGAGCCGAACCCTAAAACTAAAAGCTCGCGTTCACACCTTAAAATTTTAACGAATTTGACTGAAATTTGTTGGGGATATCTTAAAATGGCAGTCCACTACTTTGTGCAAATAATCATACCTAGATCTGCACGTGGGCCCCACATCGAGAGTCCGACCCTGAAACTAAAAGCTCGCGTTCACTCCTTAAAATTTCAACGAATTTGACTGAAATTTGTTGAAAATGTCTTAAAATGGCAGTCCGCTACTTTGTGCAAATTATGATACCTAGATCCACACGTGAGCCCCACGTCGAGATCCGGACCCTAAAACTAAAAGCTCCCGTTCACACCTTAAAATTTCAACGAATTTGTCTGAAATTTGTTGGAAATGTCTTAGAATGACAGTCCACTATTTTGTGCAAATTGGTACAGCTAGATCCACACGTTGAGAGACGCGGTGAAGACCTAAGATCGCCGTCTCGGGAGGGACCCCGTCGGAGGTGGCGCGCCTAGGGTTGCTCTGAGGTCGGCAAGGCCACTCAGAACGTCCCTGATCGTCGTCGAGACAAACAAGGAAAGCACGAGGTTGGAAAAGCTAGGGTTTGAGAGATAAAAGTTGTAGAAAGTAATGTACGATTGGGTTCTTCCCCCTCAAACGGCCGTGGCCCTTTATATTTATAGGGTGGGGAGGTCTTGCCCCGCAAGGAATCCTTTTACAACTCGAAATTCGCAAGGATTCCTCAATTCTACTCGGACTCGGGGTCCACCGGTCAGACCGGTCAGGCCCACCGGTCAGACCGGTGTGGCCGTTGCCGGATCGGCTACAGGACGCCCCACCGGTCAGACCGTTGAGGGACACCGGTCTGACCGGTGGCGTCAGCCTGATCGGCCTTGTGCCAATTTTGGGTGCGAACATATGCCCCCCTGTTTTTTTAGTAAAGCTTGCTGTCTAAAAAATAATTCTAAGGTCGATGTGACACTTCACCGGCCATTTTTTGGTCTAAGGGCGATTTTTGCTTTAAATCGGCCATATCCTATCAAGCATGTTGCCATACACTTGGATGAAAAGTCTTCAAATATCTCCCGTTGAGAGCCCTTGGAAGTTGCTGTCCTTGCAAAGTCTCCATCATGTAAGAATTCCCAGAACAAATCTTGACAACCTTGTATGGACCTTCCCAACTTGGAGACCACTTGCCGAACTTGTTACTCTTAGATCCAATAGGTAAAATTGTCTTCCAAACCAAGTCACCTACCTGAAAAGATTTGGCTTTTACCTTCTTGTTGTATGCTCTAGCAACTCTCCTTTTGTCCTTTTCAGTTTCCTCCAAAGCTTCCATACGCTTGTCGGTCACTTCATCAATATTGTCCATCATCAAAGCATAATATGACTCAACATCAAGATTATTTTGCTTTGCAAGTCTATATGCGCGTAGATTCATCTCAACGGGAAAAACGGCCTCTTGACCATATACAAGCTCAAAAGGAGTAACCTTAGTAGCACCATGTCTAGAAATACGATGAGCCCATAAAGCTTCAGATAATACCTCATGCCATCTTCTAGGATTGTCCTCTATCTTCTTCTTTATGAGCTTCACTAATGTCTTATTGCTAGACTCGGCTTGACCATTGGCTTGAGCATAATATGGAGATGAATTGAGCAATTTAATACCATAGGAATCAACAAACTCACGCACCTCTTTGGATATGAATGAAGTCCCTTGATCCGTAGTCAAAGTTTGTGGAATGCCAAACCTATGTATGATATGCCCAGTAATAAACTCAATCACCTCTCTATGTGTCATATTCTTCAAAGGAATAGCTTCAGTCCACTTGGTGAAGTAATCAGTAGCCACGATCACAAAACAATGCCCCTTTGATGACGAAGGATGAATCTTACCAATAAAATCCAGACCCCATCCTCTAAAAGGCCAAGGCTTGATGATCGGATGCATCAACGCAGCAGGCACCAACTGAACATCTCCATGTTTTTGACACTCTTCACAACCTTTGTAGTATCTAAAACAATCAGCTATCATGGTAGGCCAATAAAAGCAAGCTCGCCTGAGGAGCCACTTCATCTTGGGAGCTGATTGATGAGTACCACAAATACCTTCATGAACCTCTGCCATAGCCAACCTAGCTTGATCAGGACCTAAACACTTTAAGAGCAAATCATCCGCAGTCCGACGATACAACTCACCATCATCAAGAACAAACTTAAGAGCCCATCGTCGGACTTTTCTATCAACTGAACTGCTAGGATTATGTAAATAATCAACTAGAGGCTTTCTCCAATCCTCCATCTCATCTTTGTCACGAAAAACCGAGGAGGAATTTTTACCAGGGGACCGGTCAGACTGGTCATGGGCAACGGTCAGACCGGTGCCGTTAGCCGACCCAGAGCCAAGGGACCGGTCAGACCGGTCGGTGACATCGGTCAGACCGGTGTCACCGATTAGACCGGTCATCTGTATCGGCCTGACCGGTGCTTCCAGAGCAAAACACTTGGCTGTAAGCAACGGTTTGTGTTCTTGAAAATTTCTTTTTCGAACATTATAACCAGATGCTTGCTGGGCCAGAGCATTAGCTCTAGGATTTTCCTCTCGTGGCACATGATAGATAACAAATTCATCCATACAAGATACGATGTCTAAACATTTATCAAGATAAGCATTTAAAAAACCATTTAAACATTGACATACCTTGGATATTTGCTGCACCACCAACAAAGAATCTCCATATGCTTCCACATGTTTTACTCCCATGTCGTGTAAAATTTCCAATCCAAATAGAAGAGCCTCATATTCGGTTTGGTTGTTAGTACAATCATAATCCAATCAGTTAAGAGCTTCAAAAACAGCCCCACTTGGCGAAATAATGACAATTCCAACACCACAACCATCTTTGCAAACCGATCCATCAAAATGCAACTTCCATGGAGTAAAAGTAGCATAACCGACATTCAAATCAAGTTGTTTATCTACTCTATGTCCAACAATAAAGTCGGCAACAATTTGACCTTTCATTGAACTTAATGGCTCACAATGCAAATCATACTCAACTAAAGCATAAGCCCATTTGCCGACTCTACCACTTAAAATTGGTTTATGCAACATGTATTTGATTATGTCGGTTTGACATGCTACTATGCAAGTACTAGGTAAAAGATAATGCCTCAACTTGGTACAAGTATGATATAGTGATAAACACAATTTTTCAATGAAAGTGTACCTTGTTTCGGCGTCCAATAATCTTCTACTCTCATATGCAACAATGTACTCCTTGCCTTCGGTCTCTTGAGTCAAAACACCTCCAATGACATCCTTCTCAGCCGCTACATATAACTTGAAAGGAATACCACTCTTGGGTGCTTGAAGAACAGGTGGCGAAGTCAAATAGCTCTTAATCTCATCAAATGCTTCTTGTTGCTTTGCCCCCCAAGTGAAGTTAACATCATTTTTCAACCGAAGTAAAGGAGTAAAAGCATTCACCTTCCCAGACAAGTTACAAATGAACCTCCTCAAGTAATTTACCTTGCCCAAGAACTTTTGCAAATCCTTTTTACAAGTAGGCGCTTTAACATTCCGGATTGCCTCAATCTTTTTAGGATCTATCTCTATGCCTTTTTCATGCACAATGAAGCCCAAAAACTTCCCAGCCGATACACCAAAAGCACATTTGAGTGGATTCATCTTTAATTTATACCGACGCATTTTTTCAAATGCAAGTCTTAAATCAGCTAAATGAGAATCATCTCCAGCCGATTTGACAACAATATCATCGATATAAACCTCTACTATGATGCTAAGCAAATCATGAAAGATTAAATTCGTAGCTCTTTGATAAGTAGCACCCGCATTTTTCAATCCAAAAGTCATAACAACCCACTCAAATAAGCCAACAAAACCCGGACATATGAAAGCCGTTTTGGATATCCTCTTCGGCCATAAAGATTTGATTGTAACCAGCATTACCATCAAGAAAGCTAAGAATTCTATGTCCGGATGCAGCATTAACAAGAAAATCGGCTATAGGTATAGGATATTCATCTTTAGGAGTAGCTCTATTAAGATCTCTAAAATCAATGCAAACACGAAGCTTTTTTGTTCCTTTTTTCTCAACAGGCACAATATTAGAGATCCAATCAGCATAACGACAAGGCCTAATAAACTTTGCATCAAGTAACCGATTGACTTCCTCTTTCACTCGGTCATAAATATCAGGATTAAAGTTTCTATGAGGTTGTTTATAAGGCCTAAAACCAGGTTTAATAGGTAAACGATGCTCAACTAAATCACGACTTAAATCAGGCATTTCATTATAATTCCATGCAAAGCAATCAACATACTCCTTTAACAACTTTATTAATTCAGATTTAAACAACGGATCAAGATTCTTGTTTACAAATGTCGGCCTAGGTACAGTGCCATCACCAATATCTACCTCCTCAAGAGGATCAGCCGACGTAAACCCTTGTCCTAACTTGCTCAAATCATCAAAGTCTTCGATGGCCTCACACATATCGTTCTTATGCGCCCGATAGTGCTCTCGCCTCTGTTGCAACCACTCTAGATTTGCATCCATCAAATCGACAGAGAAGTTCTAGCCTGATCAACGATCGGCTTCATGACAACAGTAGCAAAGCCATCTTTGGTAGAATCAATAAGCCTCAAATTAGATAAATCTAAACCAGTTAAGCACTTAAGATTCTCATGATTATCCATAGTAGGACTATCAGCCACTGCAACACAAGCCGATGTATCACCATGAACAATCTCTACCTCGTCGCCTACCCATTGGATTAAGAATTGATGCAAAGTAGAAGGCACACACTGATTTGCATGAATCCAATCACGACCAAGGATGAGACTGAAGTTACCTTGTGTCTCAGTGACGAAGAATGCCGTAGCCAACGTCTTGCTCCTAACGGTGAGCTCCATAGAGACGACGCCTTTAGCTCCCATCGGCTCGCCTCCTCCCACACCGCTGACGGTCATGTTGGTCTTGATCAGCTCATCATCTGAACCTCCCAGCTTCTTGAACAAAGAATACGGCATCAAGTTGACAATCGCTCCTCCGTCCACCAGCATGCGAGAGATAGGCTTCCCATTGATGTGTCCCTTCATGTACAAAGCCTTCAGATGATTTTCAGTAGCTTTAGGCTTCTGGAAAATAGCTTCCTTTGGCCCAAAGTCGAGATGCGCAACGTCTTCCTCCGAGAGCACATAACCATCCATAGACATATGAATCACATTGATGTCCAAATTCATGCGCTCGGGCGAAGAACTGTAGTCAACAAGCTCCTCATCGTCTTCTGGTGCAGTATCCGATGCGGACTTGCCATCACAAACCATGGGAACTGAAGAAGAGAAACTGGGCGGCGTCTCTGGGTCATCGGTCTGAGCGTCGACCTCCACCGGTCTGACCGGTGTGACCGGTCTGACCGACCCCTCCACCGGTCTGACCGGTGTCGACTGGGAGCTGGTCTTGATTCTCCACTCTTTCCCCTGAGGTACCATGGGCCTGTACTGGTTGAAACCTTCATCCCTTTGCTTCTCTAGCTCCTTCTCTCTCTTCTCTTGAAACCTCAGGCGTTGAAGCTTCCTCCTCTGTGTGCGAGTCAATCCTGGAGGACACCATCTTGGTAAGAAGTATTTGGAGTTGGAACCACTCCCACTGGCCTCATGGTCATTAGCAGCAGCAAACACCCCTGGAGTTGATGTCACAACCTTATTGTTTGGAACAATCGGTCTTTTACCACCCTCTCCAATAGGAACATCCATTGATCCAATCTGAATAATATCTTGGTTCGTAGTCCTCTCTGGATCAACTTCCATCTTCTGCACCTCCTCTCTTTGCTTCGGCTTGAAAACTTGCTTCACAAGAGGTAACACAGCTTTTCTGGACACACCGGTCTGACCGGTGATAGCAACCGGTCTGACCGGTCGGGTCTGGTGACCCTGACCAGAACAGCGAGGAGCCAATCGGTCTTGGACAGGCCTGGAGATTCTGTCAAAGGCTGATTTCTGTCCATCCCATCCAGGATGAAAGGCTTGTTGGTAAGGCACCCACATCACTCCATTATCATCATATATCGAGCGTGGTGCATTTGAACTTGATGACGCCCATGGTGGAGTAAAGTGTTGCCCTTGCTGCGATGGTTCACCCTTGAGTCTTGTAGCAGCTCTTGGAGGTGAAGACAACCCTCCTTGGTGTGTAGGTGACCTCATCCTTTTTTTAACGGCCGATCACTTGTAACGGCCTTTTGCTTGGAATACTTATCAAATAGCATGTCGAAAGTGACCTTTGGCTTAGGACCACTCCCCTGATTTTTTGCTACATTAAGTTTCCAGTATCCAATCTCCGGACGGCTTGGCTTGATCATCCTCGGGCGATCTGGGGGCGCACCGGTCTGACCGGTCACATCCACCGGTCTGACCGGTCTGGCCAGAGACGGCTCAGACGGTCGCTGATCGGTGGGTGTGGACGACCCTTGCCCCCCATGTCCAGAGGCACTCACTGTAACCTTGATGGTCTCTTTGCCATTAGGAGTCTTCTCATACTCAACTTTGCGAACTAGCTCTTTTCCTCTCAAATCGGGCTTAGCCTCCCCGATTACCACGTTCTTGCCTTTAGTTGCTTCAGCTTGATGTGGCCGAACCAGTACCTTAGGCTGCTGTAAATCCATGGTGTTGATTGGAAAAGGAGCCTTGTCCACTTGCATCTCATGAAAAGTCAAACGACCTTCGTTTATGGCCGATTGAACCTGTCGACGAAAACATTGCAATCATTAATAGCATGAGAAAATGAATTATGAAATTTACAATATGCACGTCTTTTCAACTCTTCAAGTGGAGGAATAGTATGAGTTAACTTGATATTTCCAGACTTAAGTAATACATCAAATATGCGATCACACTTGGAAACATCAAAAGTAAATTTAATTTCTTCTTGCCGACCTTTACTAGCCGGCTTAAGAGATGAGCAAGAATAAGATTTTTCTTTAGAGGGCCAATTAAATTCAGCAGCATAAATTTCTTTATCACTATCTCCCGAGCTATCAGAATCATAATCAATAATATGAACATTAGAACGACGTGATTTATAATTATCTTTCTCTTTATTCATTCGGTTTTCAACAACTAAAGCTCTAATTTGAACTTGTGCAACCGAAAGAAAGTCAGTGCCCTCTATCTTATCTCTAATAGATGATCTTAAACCTTTCAGACAAATGTCTGCAAGGTCCATATTAGTGATTGACAAATTAAAGCACCGGTTTTTAGTTTCTTTAAACCTTTTAATGTAGGCAGAGACAGTCTCATCTCTTCCTTGCCTAACCGATGTTAAATCTGTCAATTTTAATTGTATGCTCCCACTATAAAAGTGATCATGAAACTTACGTTCTAACATATCCCAAGATATAATAGAACCGGGAGCAAGCGAGGAAAACCAAGCAAAAGCGGTGCCAGTCAAAGATAAAGAGAACAAGCGTACTTTTAAAGCATTATAGACACCAGCTTCGCCTAGTTGTGCAGTGTATTGACTAATATGTTCCCATGTGGTTCGGTCATCATCACCACTAAATTTAATCAAGTCAGGCATACGCCAACCACGTGGGAGAGGAAATCTATCAAACTCGGGATCATATGGTTTTTGATACAAATTTGTGTTACCAATATCGACACCAAGTTTGGTTTTTACCACATTAGTCAAATCTTCCTTAAATCTATTAAATTCCGCCCAATTAGGATTATTTGGCTGTTGAGGTTGAGGATTCTCCAAATTCATCTTATTTAAATAGGGAGCTATCTTAGCTTGAGCTAGCCTGTAACTTTCAAATACATCGTCCGGAATAATATTTTTGGAGGCCGATGCATTTATTGTCGTACTATAATGAGGTCCAACATTACTGATTGTATTAGGAAAAGTAGGGACCATCTGATTTGGCACGACAGAAATTGGCAAAGGCTGATCGGGCACCAACTCCATAGCACCAGTCTGACCGGTACCCTGCATCGGTTCGACCGGTGCGGCCATGTTTGGCCTGTGCGGTTGAAACTGAGGGTACTGACCAGATGCTGGATTTGGTGTCAAACCATATGCAAAATTACCATTATTTACAGGCAAATGTGCTAAGCTAGGATGAGACCCCTGAGGATTCGCTTTAGGAGTACTACTATTAGTTTCATTATTATTAAAACCTAAAGCCCTATCCTTTTCAAGATCCTCTAACCGTTCTAGACGAGCAATGTAAGAAGCAAGCAATTCATCACTTTCCACTGTAGATTTCATGGGAGAAGTTTCAGACGGAGGTTTTTTACTTACATTGGGAATTACCTCAATATTGCTGTCGTTTAGCCTGATCGCCGGCAGCTCGAACTCTTTGAATCTTGCCACCTTGCCAGATCGATCCTTCTTGACGCCAGCTAGGAATTGTACTTGCATGTACTCTTGTAGCGCCTTGAACTTCTGCTGCTCCTCCGGAGAGAGATCTTCCAGCGACGCGGTGACGATGTTGTTCATGTCGAGCTCACACCGAGACATCGTACTAGGGTTAGATTGAATGGTTTTAGCAACCTGATCTTTCTTCCCCAGCGGAGTCGCCAAAAGTGTGTTGACGCTTTTTCTGGTCAACACACACGAGCGCTGGATCGCGCGGAACGTCGAAACGCTGAACTCGCCGAGCTCCTGCCCAGACCGGTCTGACCGGTCAGGGGCACCGGTCTGACCGGTGTACGCAGAGGCGCGGTGAAAACCTAAGATCGCCGCCTCGGGAGGGACCCCGTAAGAGGTGGCGCGCCTAGGGTTGCTCTGAGGTCGGCAAGGCCACTCAGAACGTCCCTGATCGTCGTCGAGACAAACAAGGAAAGCACGAGGTTGGAAAAGCTAGGGTTTGAGAGATAAAAGTTGTAGAAAGTAATGTACGATTGGGTTCTTCCCCCTCAAACGGCCGTGGCCCTTTATATTTATAGGGTGGGGAGGTCTTGCCCCGCAAGGAATCCTTTTACAATTCGAAATTCGCAAGGATTTCTCAATTCTACTCGGACTCAGGGTCCACCGGTCAGACCGGTCAGGCCCACCGGTCAAACCGGTGTGGCCGTTGCCGGATCGGCTACAGGACGCCCCACCAGTCAGACCGTTGAGGGACACCGGTCTGACCGGTGGCGTCAGCCTGATCGGCCTTGTGCCAATTTTGGGTGCGAACAACTCTTATAGTGACCTTGGACACCCAGGTGCAGGGCTTATCTGGTAGCTACCTTAGAGCCCCACTTTCGTAACAATCGTGCACTTCCACAGGAACTCAATGACATCCCTCACTCCTTCCCCACACTCACGCAATGGTTGTCCCTCTCTGTTTGTTCGATTCCGAGGGACCATGGAGGACGTCATCCTGGTGGCCGTATTTCCTCACAAGGACCATTCTGTCCCCTATTGTCTCAACCAAAAGAAACATGAGAAACATGCTCGTCCCAACCCATCCCCCTTGTTCCCACAACCAGAAACATGGTAACATTGTGTAGGGTCACATCATGTTGGTGTAGTAGGTCCACAAAAGAGTTGGTTCTTTGGAATTTTGGCAAAAATGGCATAGTCCACCACCATGAAATGTAGAGTAGCAAGACCTAGCTTATCTCTACAAAATAAATGTGCGATATAGAAGCAAATTGGTCTACTCTGTTGCAACCTTTTCTAATGATAACAGTTCCAAGATAGATCATCGTGCATGACTGGTCCTTTTAGAAAATTAGGATGATTTTGCTTTGACTTATGGTCAGCTAACTATAGGCTCATTATAAGCTACTAGCAAATATGCTCATGCGTTGAAACGGGAGCGAATAAAGATCAGTATCCAACCATAGCTACTCACATGTGGTCTCTAATTCATACGAGTGCAGGGAAAGGCATAAGTAAATCAGAGTCAAATATTGTGTCAATTTCCAGTGCGATATCCGACATTTTAATCTCTTTATGCCCAAACTCATCTCGAGTTGAGTTTGATCTCAGTGAAGAGATTTAGAATTGCTGGTTGAGCTAATTATAGCTTTATTTCTTGGCTCAATGGCAATAAGATATAATTAAGATTTAAATATCCACTCACATACTTATCTATATACATATAAATTTCTTGAATTTCCAAAAAGATCCAATATAGAGCTCTCACCCGAATTCTCAATTTATATTTTGCATGTTAAGCTCGAGTGCTCTTTGAAAAATCCTTTTGTTCCTATTTTTTATCTATTGCAAAATCATACCAAAGATCCTCTAACCTAGATGCTTAGAGGGGTTGAGGTATGATTGCAACTAGGAGACCCGAGTTCGATTCCTCGTTAAAGTGAATTTATAGGACTGGTTTAAAAAAATCTCCTCGCCAGTGAAGCCGGGATTCAAGGATTTTCTATGTGGGGATTATGTTCCCTTCTCTTAATAAAAATCTTACAGGACTGGTTTAAAAAATCCCTAAGTCGAGATTAGGTTCCTTTCTTTTAATGAAAACCTTTCAGGACTGGTTAAAAAAAATCCCTAAGCCGAGATTAGGTTCCCTTCTCTTAATGAAAGAGGTCTTTTACGGTACACAATACCACCCAACGGTAGTACGGTAGTACGGTAGTATTATCGTTTTTTTAGTTTTTTATTATGGGTAAAATGGTAATTTGCTCGATGTATATTATTTGGAAAAAATTTCCCCGCTGCCAAGGTTACATAAAAAGACTTGATTTCATATATTACAACAAAATTATTTTGTATATTTCTGATAGTACCCATGTACTACTCATACCACCTATGAATAACACTCATACCACGCTAAAAAAAACCGGTGGTACAGAATTAATCTCAACCGTCGGATCCTGACATATAGGTCCTTTTATATTACATACGAGTCCTTTTCAACCGGTGATACAGGATGGTATTGTGTACCTTAAAACACCTCTAATGAAAACCTTACAGGACTGGTTTAAAAAATCCCTTCGTGGATTTTCTAAGCCATGATTAGGTTCCATTCTCGTAAGAAAAACCGTGGGGCATTGTTAACCTCACCAGCTTAGTTATTGCAAAATCATGAACTACAAAATTATTTGGATTAGTTTTGTCCTTATTTAGTTATATCTCCCTACAAATAGATCGATTCATGTGTTTCAAATTTTGATAGTCAAATAAGCACATCTAGAAGCTATTTTAAACTAACCGTAATGGTAACCTCCGCTGTTTATTGTTGTCTTAGGTTTTTATACTCCCACTGTCATCTTCTTTTATCTCCTGCTTCTCTGCCTCCACCGAGAAACCCAACATTAGAAGCCAGAGTACATCTCCCTTGACTTAACAAAGCCAGTGGGGTTAAGACCGCCCCACAACATCTAGGGCCTCCTCATCGGCATGTTCAGCACCAGGCCGGGCTGGAGCTCCGCGCCCTCATGAATCATGATGTGATCTGGGGGCATGCGCCACATCGAGCTGCAGGCCTACAGGCTACAGCTAGCCCCCACCCCCGAGAGATGCTTAGGCTGGTCACACCGCGGGCCTGAAAGAGCCTCGGAACCGCATATTTGCCGGTCGAAGAGCTGCAGCGCTAACCTGGGAAGGTGTCGGTATGCTCCAGGTCGCTACAGGGCACCTGCATGCCCGACGTTTTTGCGCTCCGCCTCTATCCTCTCTCTCCGCGGTCCCCAGAAGTCCAACACCGTCTATTGCCGCGCTCTCGTCTCCGCGGGAGGGAGGGACCGCCGTCAGGAGGAAGGAGGGAGGAGCAGGTGGCAGCCTGAGACCCGCCACCGACCGCGGGAGGGGAGGAGGGTGCCGCGGTCGGCGTCGAGGACGGCGAGCTCGAGGAAGCCGCCGCGCCGCCCACTCGATTCCCCATCCACGGAGGAGCGAGCCGTGGGAGGGAGCGCCGCCCGCTCGATTCCCCATCCGCCGGCCTTGACCCCGCCGCTGCCGAGGAAAGGAGGAGGAGAAGGACCCCGCTGCTATTGGGGAAAGGAGGAGGATCTTGGGGGCTGGGCGGCTCAACGGAAGGGGGCAGAGAGGAAGGAGCTCGCGGCGGGGAGAAGGCTCCGCGGCCCGCCGGCGGGGAGGAAGTGGCCGCGGCTATCGTGCGCGACGGCGGCGGCATTGGCGAGCCGGCGGCGGGGAGCAGAGAGGAGGCCGGGCGTCGGTGCCGATGCGGATAGAGGTCGTGTGGCTACGGAGAGAAGCAAGAAGTCACCTGTAAATGGGCTCTGGCAAGTGAGCTCCGCACCCTGTAGAGGTGCATTTCGAGGCCCAGCGGTGCGAGTAGCCTTAGGTGCTCATTTTTGCTTGCCACACCATGGCTGAAGCAGACTGACACGAAGGGGAGACGCAACAGGGGTGGGATTACGTCTAGCTGCATTTAGCCCTTCGAGCTGCTTCGCTTTCCCTTGATGCGACATGGCCGAAGCAGACGGACACGGGACACGAAGGGGAGACACAGCACAGGGGCAAGAGATTATTTTATTTCTACTACTTCTGAGTCCTTCCAGACCACGAGAGACGAAGAGAGTACGAGGGGAGAGTCGGACGCGATTACAATAGGGAGAGAGCCGTGATGGACGAAAACTAAAGGGCAGAACCCATGAAGGATTAGTTCCTTGCTTTAATATTATATATATATATATATATATATATATATATATATATATATATATACACACACACACTAGCAAAATACCTGTGCGTTGCTACGGTGATATGCTAATTAAGAGGTCACTACCACCCGAGAGGCCCCTCACATTGATAGTAATGCGAGAGTCCCCACCTTTGTCCTAGTACAAAAAATCAACCTTATCCATCTACCGCTCTCTCCTCCGGTCCATCATCTTCTTCCTCTATGACTGTGAGTCTCCGTCCTACGCGTGCTCATCCGGTCATCTCGGGCCTCTGCCCCTGCCCCAACGCTAGCCGGCTCCAGTGGCCGCCCTCTTGTATCCCCTCTCCCCCCTTCTCTCATCTTTCCCTTCGTCCGGATATCACCATCATCTTGTTCACCTGCCAACTTCAGCTTCTTCCTCTTCGTGCACACCACTGCCACCATGCCGTCTCCCACAATGACCACATACAAATTGTACCCCTTTATCAAAGTTGACAAGAACCATATTTTACTTATGATCAAACCTCACAATTGTCATTGTCTATCATTTTGTAACTTTTGTACCGCAGTATATTAAATTTCCTAAACATGTTTGAAAAGTAAAACATCTGGCAAGATTTTTTTACAAATTTAATGTTATATGTGGATGAATGGACATCATTTGGGAAATGGGAATTAAGAATATTTTTTATGGCATAATAAAAATTAATGCCACATATCATAGATTTATGGGGTGTTTCACGGATCCTAATTTATCCAATAAGCTGAATTTTTTTTTGAGGATTTCCAATAAGCTGAAATGTGCAATGATGAAACAAATTTTTTTTTTGAGAATTCAATGATGAAACAAATGAATCCTATCGTCTCTCCTTCCTGGAAGCCCAAGATCAAATTCCATCCAGCTGGTACAGAGTTTTCTTTGGGCCTGTGCGCAATTGTTTTGAATGGGCCTCTTTGGTTTGAGCTGTTCCCTCTTCTTTGAAGTCCCAGGTTCGAATCTGCTTGTAGTGGTTTTTTTTATCCACGATTTTTAGCTCGAGCGGGTTGGTTGGTTCGGCTTCAGGAGGACGGTGGAAGTGGGAGGGGGGTTCGGCTCCCGGTTTTTAGGATGGGGGCGGGTTCGGTTCGGGTTCAAGCGGTTGCCCTCAGTTTTGTGACTCCTACGCCGGTTCACATGTCTTTTTACTCGGTTTCCTATCCCTTTGGCCGGTTCGCGTGGTTTTGTTACCGGTTTGTTGACGTACCAAAATATGGGCCAGAAGCAATCCTTGCTTTAATATTATTATATATATATAGGTAGAGAGATATATATATAATAAATATATTATTATTATTATTATTATTATTATTATTATTATTATTATTATTATTATTACTACTACTACTACATTAGGTAAAGATTTAGGACATAATTGGAACATTGAGGTAATACTCCCTCCGGTTTAGTATTAGAAGTCGTTTTTGATAAGGTCTAAGTCAAACATTGGGAGTATAATGGTAGCTAATGAGACTGGAGTGGTAGGAGGACAAAACAAAAGTGTGTTTTAGAAATTTATTACATACTACTGATTAGCTAGGTTGATTATTGTTGGTTATTAGTGTGTTTTAGAAATTTATTACATATATATATATATATATATTGTTTTGCTATAATGCACCTGGGTGTATTCTGTATAGATAATGCACCCACCCTAATTGCAACTATTTTTGCCTAGTTGCATTTGGGATGACTCTGGTTGCAATTGATTCGCGTTGGTTTGAAACTGAGAGCCTAGTTGTAGTTGGCTTGTATCCAGTTGCAATGATGTCAGATCTGTTGCAATTAGTATAGTGTTATAGTTGCAATTGGTCTAGTCTTGTGGTTGCAATTGGTTCGCGCTTAGTTGCAACTAGGTTCGGTCTAGTTGCAATTGGTTCATGTCGAGTCGTTGCAATTGGTATGTCGAGGTGCAATTGGTTCAGCCGCACAGTTGCAACTGCAGAGATCTGTGCATTTGCTATTCAGAATGCACACAGGTGCATTTTAGTGCATTTGCAACAGTGTGTGTGCGCGCGTGTGCATAATCAAAGGGCTTTGAGTTTTGACAGATCTTGTACGTGTTTCTCAATTACCTGCAGGTCGCAGGGAGTCGGCGTGATATGGGTGAACTTAAATGGCAAATGAAGCGTCGTGGTGTGATGTCTGTGTACGGTTATAGGAAGAGCAAATCGGATGTGGTCAAGAGGTTGTACCGCAGCATAATGCTCCAGCGGGAGGAATTCGACGGGATGAGATTCAAGAGGTGTCGATGGGTCCCAATGTCCGCGGTCACCCGTCATCCATTGGACTTGACGGACTTGTCGCGGCGCTTATTTATAGACCTGGAGGACGAATTTTATGATGGTAATCTTGATGAGTTACTTGGGCGTGCGTTACGACGAATGCAACATGAAGAGCTAATTGAGAGCTACCGTGAGTTTCTACGTGAGGACAGCCTCGTTGTCTTCGATGGCCTCAGGTCCACAGATGATTGGAACTCCATAAAGATGACCCTTTTATTGGAGCCTCCTAAAGGATGTGTTGTGGTCATTACCACAGATTATAAAGTGGCGCTACATTGTGTAGATAACAAGAAAGAACGAGTTGTAGATGCAGACCGATTGGACCATGTCAGGGATCTCCAAGCGAAGATGGACAAGGTAATATATATATCTCTGCAACCTTCTCAATATATACAGTATACATGATTAATGCACATTTTAATTGTACCCACACAAAGCATGTGTATATATATATTGGGCACACATTCTATTTCCGTAAAAATTTTGTTTTTTATTTTCTTCATTTTGTTGTTCTCACGTGGGTGTGCACACATGACATTCTGGCCTGTCGTTATTTTTTTTGTATTTTCTTAATTTTACTATTCCTCACATGCAACCACCACCCAAGCAAATCAATATCAAATCTATCTATCACTACTACATATTTGCACATCACTGTCGGCATCATCATAGCCGGATATTAGAAAACTGGCAGTGATAGTGTTTCCTGGCACATCACTGCCAGTTCGTGGCTAAAACTGGCAGTGATAGGATGAACTGCTAGTGATATTCCGGGCTTTCACTGTTGGTTCACATCACTGCCGGATTAAGACACAAACCGGCAAGGATATTGGGTCATCACTGCCAATTTTAGCCACGAACCGACACTGATAGCATGACGGCAAACTTTATATCAAAATTATAATACTCAATGAGACCTACAACTTTTAGTTCAAATTTTTAATTTGAGATCGATTGGATATCCAAATATTTGAAATTTAAAATTTGAATTTTCAAACGACCTTGGATGGTGAAACTTCGTAAATGAAAGTTGTAGATCTCGAAATGTTATGCAACTGTGTAGTTGACAATGTTTTAATTTGAAATCACATAGTACTTAAAAATGTTGTTTGAAAATAACATTTTAAGTTGTTAATGAACACTAATTTCTCTTTTTAATTTGTGGTTGAAAGTTGTAAGTAGTTTTTCTCACTCATACTAACTCCAAATGTGAGTATTCCTCTTTCTAAAATTTTCTAAATTGATGTTCTATCAAGTTATTATGTTCTTACTTCTATTATTTTGGTCATATTTTGTTGTCAACATTTCAGAATTTGAATTTAAAAAATGACAAGTTCAAACAAACTTTTCAAACACAAAATGATTTCGGCTGAAGAAGTCATGAACATAAGAGTTGTAGAACTGATCAAGATTTAGAACTTTTGTTTTGGTCATTTTGCCATATGACAAAATGAAATTATGAATTCACATTTTCCCCCAAAAAAGGTGAAAGTAACATTGTTCACAAAAATACATCTCTCTTATAGTTATGGAACTCTATGGAACCATACCACCGAGATGTAAAATTTTTGAACAACAATACTATCGCTTTGTTAGATGAAAAGTGACCAAAATAAGAGTTGTAGACACTAAAAAGTTATGAAACTTTGTAGTGGGCAATTTTTTGATATAAAAGCATCTTGTCATGGAAAAGTACGTACGAATTTTCTAAAAATTGAAATTCGAATTTTTCAAATTACCTTGGATGGAAAAACAACCAAGATAAGAGTTGTAGATCCAAAGAAGTTTTGAAACACCGTAGTAGGCAAGTTCTTCATTTTAAATCATCTTGTCCTGCAAAACTACGTTGAAATTTTCATATTTGACATTTAAATTTTGTAAATGACCCGAATGGAGAAACTTCCTTAATGTAAGTTGTAGATCTTGAAAAGTTATGAAACTTTATAGATGACAATTCGTTTATTTGAATTCGTTTATTAGGGCCTGAAACAATCAATTTACACTCAATTTAGGATAATATGTAGGGAACCAAAATGGATTTGGGCATAGGTAACAAAGGGGTGCGGTGGTTAAGCATGGTACGTCCCCCACTGGTTGGGCAACGCATGATTTCACAGCAATAATGCCTTGACTTGCTTGAAAAGGGCGCATAGCTTGGCTAATGGTGGGGGCCTCTCCTGGTGTGTCAATCCCACATCACTGCTGGATTTTGAACCGACAGTGACGAGGAGTATTGAACTTGTAGTGATGACTCGATCTGGCGTAGTGTAATCTTGACTTACACTTTTATTTGTAATCCTGTTGTAACTAGCGCTTATCGACCTATTCGTCTAGCTTACCAACCACCAGCCAGCAACACTTTTCTCTCAGAACAAATCAGCATTAGCAACCAGCCACTAGCCACTAGCCAAACGAATAGACAATATATTTATTAGTTAATTATTTGAATCCTACATTCCCTCTGATTAAGCCAGCTGACAAATATGCATGCATGGAGTCTTATTTTATTGATCAAACTTTAAAAACACGATATCAACTAAAGCTAAGCATTTAAGGACTATTTTCTGCAAAGAAATCTCAATCCTATACTTCTTATAAGATATTGAAATTTTCGTTAAAAAATCATGTGTGCACTAATGGATATACTCTCAATATAGATATATAAATATATCAAATGTTTTAGTTAAAATGTATAAATGTATCTAAAGAAACAAATTATATAAAAATAATTTGGTTGTATGGTTAGTATTTGAGTTATCAAGATAATATTTTTTATGATTAGGAACATAAAGTATACATTTATCTCTCATGCATGCATGTGTAATTAATCTGCATGATTGCACAAAATATGTTAATATTAAAACAAGTGGTATTGTACACACTTATATGCTGGTGGGAAACTGTAACATCCCAGCCTAGATGGGCCAAGTGAGCCAAATTGGACAGTTGTGGGCGCAGGTAATGTAGCAACGGGGCAAGGTAGCACGCAAGTATTGTAGCTTTCGCGAAACACTGTTCACCTGAGGTTTAGTGCCGTATCGGAAAACTGAGGGAGACCAGACCAACTTAAAAAGGCCAAGACAAGGAAGCCAAGTAACCCGTTTGAACTTTTTTGCATGAAGCAAGGACTCTTAACTGTTATCCGGGGCTGGTCATTACAGAAACTATATGCAAATTTAGGTTGCAGCAGCGGGGGCATAGGAGGAGAAGTTGTAGGGGCGGGTTGGAGAGGAGAGGGAGAGAGGAGTCTTGAGGGATTGAGAGCAGGGGTATGGAGTCCTTTTGACCACTATTCTTTTCTTGAATTGCAAAGAGTCTCAACATGACTTAACTCCTAAGCAAACTCTAGGAGATCCTTACAAGACTGTATTCTCCATTCCTAGCAAACCCAAACTCTAACCGACTCTTTCCAAATCTACTTGGGCTCGATAGCCACGCTACTACAGTGTGTCCATTGTCCAAGTTGGCTCGTTTCCTTCGCCGAGATTCACAACTCGGGCGTATGGCACATGTTTTTCCTTATATTATTTTAATTTGCACAATCATAGAGGTAGGAAAATATTTGGAAATAGAATAGATCCAATGATTTTATCCCTAATCGAGATTAAAGTTTCGACCACATATTTTTGAGTTTTGTGAGAATTTTTAGAGTGTATTGTCATTTTCTAGTAGGTCGTCCTGGTGGACTAACATAGAGAATACTCCAACAGAGATCTCTTGTTATAGTTTCTAACACTTTTTTCTAGCATGATATGTATTTAGTTAAAATTAAGCATAAGTAATATAAAATTGCGTTGCCTGATTTCTATGAGACAATGAATCCACTTTTTTAGTTTTTAGCTTTTAATCTAGTTTTTCAAATTTTTAATATCCAGAAGTTAGATTAAAACTCTTGTGCTTTGTGCTTCTAGGTTATACGTTACCCTCTTGGTCCTAAATGTTATAAATAGTTGTTTCAGATTGCACCGTGTGATGTTTAATATGTTGAATGTGCTAGATCATAGAAGTATATGTGTAGTATCATTTTTTAAATATAGAATGCTTAGAAATAAATTATTAATATTGATATGAAATAATACTTTATTGAAAATGTTTAAACATGGTTAGAATATTATTTTATGAAGTATATTGGATTATTGCATTTTATAGTAGTTGAGGTGAGTAATTTATAAGTAAATTAAAATGTGCTAATTTATATTTAATTTCATAATGACGTACCTTATTATTACTAATTGGAGATTCCTTTTAAAGCCTCCACATGAAACGACCTAAGAATCTTAGGTTGACACTCTAAAAAAACTCATGGAAACCTCTACATGAAGCCACATAGGAATCCTCGTTGGACACCTAAAAAAAGATAATTTCTAAAAAATTCAATTTGTTTCTGAAACTACCCACCTTTGCCATTTTAAAGAATTAAAAACAACCTGCTATATTTATGTCTAAATTATCCAGATATGACACTATAAAAAAATAAATCTAAATGATCATAAGTCACATCATATATAATAATTATCTTTATTTCAAATAAAATAAAAATCATATACCTATCGTACTTGGTTGTCATTTGTGATGCAACAAATTTCTCTGCAATATTCAAATCATAAAAAGAATATATTGTTATAAGATCTTGGGCACTGCTCATTAATGTATTGGTCTCACTACGAATTCATAACAACGAATGCTCATTAATGTGTCATACAATATTTAAATAAAAATATTATTGATTGTTTCCCTGATTTAAAATAATAACTTGTAATACTTATTATATGTCATCTAAAGTACTAGCCCGTGCTGATGCACAGGTTGATGGACTAGTATGAGTAATTTGAGTGCTAACATTGGTTTATTTTGCATTATCTTTCAATAGTACTGATGTAGCTAATTTATAAAAATTATTATTGGTATATTTTAAATTGTCTCCCATATATAAGCATGGATAATTTAGACACAAAGTTAGAGGTTTATTTGAACTGTACTTTACAAAGGTACAGGTGGGTACTTTACATGCAAATTTATAGGGACGTTACAAATTATATTTTAAAAGAAGGACATAGATGGGAAATATATATGCAAATTAAACTTAGGGAGTCATAATCATCTTTCGTAGTGGTAGAGGTGGGTAATTTAGATATAAATAAGGAGTGACTTTATGTACTTGTAACGGCAAACTCTTATGAAATAGAATATTACATTCTACCAAATTAAACACCGGATATTTCTAACTATTGCTAGAATGTAAAGAATTTATCTTCATTTTAGCAAGTCTAGTGGAAATTAGCGTGTAGGCTCCGTTAAATCCACTAACTATATATAGTAAGGGTAAGATACGACAAAATTGTAAGAATTTTCGGGATTTTTTCTAGCATATAGTCACATATATAGTGCTAAGATTTAATTAGAAAAGCTTAGCAGGGACTCACTCTCGCCTTGCTTGCATTGCTGCAGCAGCAGGGAGGCCTCTTCTCTTGTAGACACGAAGTAGCACGTGCCTGGATGGGGAGCTTTGTTCGCAGTACTGGTGGACCGCCATGGTACGATATCCTACTTAATATACGAAGGTCTGCGAGGGTAGTGTCAGTGTGGGGGGTCGCTGGTGTTGGGAAATCAGCTCACGTCCGATACGCTTACTACACGGAAATCCTTCGGTGGAAGAGTCGCAGCACTCTGTATGGCTGGGTGGATGTGCCGCATCCCTTCAGCCTCACAGAGCTGTGCCGTCGCATGCTATTGGATTTCCATTGGGACAATCCTCAACGCAAGGAAGCCGCGGCAGTCGCGATGATTCAGGGCCAAGACCCAGTTCAAGGGTGTTTGGATTTGATGCGTCGCCGTGAAGACATTGACATGCTTGTTCTGGATGGCCTGCGGTCCAAGGATGACTGGGACTCTATAAAGGCTGCCTTCTGGTCCGACCTTCCCCGAAGACTATGCAGATTTGTTGTCATCACGAATGAACAAAGTGTGGCCCGACATTGTGCAGATAATAACGATACACATGTGGTTAACGTCAAAGGCCTAGACACCGACGCTGCTCTTCGTCTCTTCAATCAAAAGGTGTGTGTTTGTTACCCGCTCCAATATATTTCATGTGCGCAGTTCCCTTATATAGCTATATATATCATCAGTATTCTTTTTTTAGTTTTTCGTCATGAATTAAACTAAAATTTAATAAGAAATTATGAAAATCCAAGTCCGTTACCATCACTACCCCATCAATATATGTTAAATAAGTTGAAAATATTATGGTGTATTTTAAATTACCTTTTATAATAACAAATTGTGTGTAATCTAGATACAAAAAGTTAGAGGGTTATTTTGAATTATATTTCATAGTCCCAAAGGTGGGTAATTTAGATTTAATATGAGGTGTGTTATTTTGAATTATATTTCATAATGGCAGAGTGGGTAATATAGAATCAAATTTGGGGTGTTATTTTGAATTATTATGACAGATATGGGTAATTGTTATACGAATTTAGCACGGTATTTCGAACTATATTTCATGATGACAGAGGTACTACTTAGATACAAAATTAGGTGGTTACTTTTTATATTTTAATACCGGCAGAAGTGCTAATGCCAAATTAAAGGTGAAATGTTTCTGGTTATTGTGAGAATTTGTATGATCAATCTTTTTTTTCCTGGCACATCTAGTGAAAATTAATGTGGTGTCTTCGTTGGGGTCTCTAATTAGTAGTAATAGTAAGATAGATGTTGGCAATTTATATTTAAGGAACCACAATAGATTTATCAATAATAAATATACTATAAGAGAATAATTTAGATACAAATTTCGATATTGTTTTTCATAATCACCCATTTTTGACATACTAGACGAAGCTTACAGCTAATTTATTTAGAGTATTTTAATTAATGACAATGGTGATCATTTACATCATGATTTGGGCATTTATTGTACACTATTTTTTAAATACGGTAGTAAGGTCATTTTCTTAAACATATATAATATAATAAGATCTAATGGCTATTCTTATTCATGATAATGTTGAGAACCCATCATATGGATTGTTGGATATTTGTCACAATTCTACGGTTTATATACAATGAAAAGTCGTCTTGCTTGTTGTTGAATTGTAGATGCCTTACCTTCTTTGTTTTTAATTTCCTGAACTGTCAGATGCCTCGTTATTATTGGAGTAATACACAATTGTCCACTCATTATGAGAAGAAGATGGACCTTTCAAAACTTATCGTTGCCAAATGTGGTGGGCTTCCCAAAGTAATAGCCTCCATAGGCGAGTATTGCAAGAACACAAACAACGTGTTTGACTCTGTGAAGCATATAAATGATAACTTTATGCACATTTTGGAGACCGACGTCAAAGGATTCCATAGTTTAAGGGGTCTATTTGCCTGGATGCAGTCGTACATGGAAACTTGCAAGGATTCACTTAAACCATGCATCTTCTATCTACCAGTTTTCCCTATAGAGCATAACATCAGACGGAGGCGTCTGCTGCGGCGGTGGATCGCAGAGGGTTACTCCAGGGACACATCCAGTGGGAGCGCGGAGGAGAATGCAGAAAGCTTGTTGTCTGAGCTTGTGGACTTGAGCATTATCCAGCAGCCATCGGGGAAGTCCGTGTGCCAAGTAAATGGTTTTTTCCATGAATACATCACCTCAAGGCAGATGGAAGATAACCTTGTAGTTGCACTAGAGGAGCATTGCAGCCTGAACAAGCAACGTGTCGGACAGCACCTCACCATAAGGAGAAGCTGGGACAGGGACATGAGTGTATTTGAGGGCACTGATTTCTCTCGGCTACGGTCTTTTACAGTTTTCGGTGAGTGGAGGTCATTCTTCATCTCCGGCTCTAGTAGCAGCAACATGTTTATGAGGCCTGTTCGGGTGCTGGATCTGGAGGACACCTCAGGTGTGACGGATGATGACGTGGAGCATATTGTGGAGCTGTTGACTCGCCTCAAATACCTCTCCCTACGAGGATGCAGAGGAATCACACGCCTGCCAAGTTCACTGGGTGGCCTGAGGCAGCTCCAGACTCTGGATGTCAGGCACACATCCATAGCCGCGCTCCCACAGGCTGTAACCAAGCTAACAAAGCTCCAGTACATTCGTGTCGGCTCCGGCACTGCACCATGGGATGAAGGTTGCATCATCGACACCATAGTCCCAACAAACCAACTAGCTGCTGCTGCTGCTGCTACGACAGCGGCTGTGGCAGCACCGACCACGACGTCGTCGACGACGACACCAGCAGAACAAGATCCTACTGCCATTACGACTACGACTACGGAAGCAGCAGCAACACCAACGACGACACTTCTGCCAAGCAGGATCCCGAGGAGGAGGAGGCCTCATACTTTGTTGCCTGCGGCTAGCAGCTGGTTGCCCAAACTGCTTTGCAGATCCAGACGTCGTCGTGGTGACGACAACACTGCAGGCGACGTCCAGGTTCCCGTAGGCTTCGGGGACCTGACGGCCTTGCATACTTTTGGTGTTGTCAATGTCTGTGGAGCCGGCGAAAAGCCAGCCTCCAACACCATAAGCATCATCAAGGAGATCAAGAAGCTTACGCAGCTGCGCAAGCTTGGGGTGTGCGGCATCGACCAGGACAACATCCATGACTTCTTTTCTGCCATCTCAGGTCTCAGCCATCTGGTGTCACTGTATGTGCGCTTCAGCAAGAATAAGCAGGGCCTATTTGCTTCTCTGGACGACACCATCTCCCTGCCACCCAAGACCCTCACTAGTGTTAAACTGCATGGGCATGTGCGTTTATTGCCCGTTGCCTGGACCAAGCAGCTGCTCTGGAACGTCCAAAAGTTGGACCTCGAGATGACCATAGTGAAACAAGAGGACATGAAGATCTTCGGTATGTGCCAACGAGCTGGGGAAGACCTCTTACTACCTCGCCTTTGTGTCAAGCCGGTTCAAATTGATAAAATCTATCTTGACTCGTTTAGATGTGTCATGGTCCTCGAAATCTATTGCACCTCCAACCTATTGATAACCTTTGATAGACGTATCAAGATGACCCAAGTTGAGGTGCTCAAGGTTCACTGCTCTAGTGAGTCGTTTTCTATCAAGTTTTCTGGGCTAAACCGTCTGCGAAATCTCAAGGAAGTATGGCTTAAGGGTTTCTACAGCGACGAAGTAAAACAAGACTTGCTGCAGCAACTTGCCCAGCACGGTACATCTTCACAGAAACCTGTCTTAAAGCTGCTGCAGACACGCTCGGAACGATAGACAACTCCAATGATCAGAAGAGGACATCCAACAGCGCCGTTAGGGTAGTATCCAAGTGCTACACAGCTGTTCCTGTGTGTTTCTGCCAACATCTCCTGTATGTGTGTTCGCTCCTGCGCGAGCTTATTTAATTATCATGTTGTTATTGTAGCCGCAGTAGGAGAAGTTAAATGTTAAATCCTTACAGTGTATTTCAAACTTGATATATAAACCAAAATATGTGAATGTGAATATTTTATTTTCCTTTTGTATACCCTAGCAAGTGAAGCCCACAGTAGTAGCTAACACTCGCGGTTGGAGTTTTACTATGGAAAAGCCCCAAAGCAAAATAGTTGTGATAACATGGGTTATGTATACCCAACGTCTAGCATGGTATAAGGCTACGGGACAGGCTAAATGGTTGAATAGAACATTACCCGGAACCGGTAATGGTAAACAACAACAATATACCATTCGAGTGTTTTCTCTCCTATGGCAACATGTCAAGTCTGCTGCCAAACACGTTGACAAAGATATGTTGCAAAGGAGAAAATACAAAATCATATGATAGCATTGAGTGCATGTTGGCGGTCAAAAATGACACCCCTAGAGCACTTGTCACACCTTCGTTTCAGCTTTGATTTGGAACTAACCCGCCACTAAGCATACTAATGATGTAACAAGTTCACTTTTGCATGTGCTTTTGGAAGTACAATGTTTTTATAAGAAATCATATGCTTAAGGGATAAGTTTGCATCAAGTTCGGGGCATGCTATACAAAAGGATCAAGGAACTCCGTTCGTGTGCAAATACAAGATGAACTTACTTCCACAGGTGGCAAGGACCAAGATGCAAGGACAACATATTCCCAAGGACCAGGACAAAAGACCGGAGTTCATGCGAGAAGACCCCCTATCTTGATCGTGTGTATAGTGACGTCTAAAGCCCACATGCGAAGGATCAGAAGGTCTTATCGACGAAAGAAGCCACGTGGAGGAAGACAGGGCCGAACCGGGCTGAAGTGGGCCCAGGCCGGTCGGCCCAGGCTGGCCAGCCCACCCACTTCTGATGTTGGTTCGGCCTCCCATTTCTTCAGCGTCAAGATGATGGAACCCTAAGTGTCTACTGTTGACGCTCCTTAGCCTCACTACTAAGTATGCACACACGGCGATGGCGCCAGGAATGCTTGTTGGCACTCGCAAGCGTTGCTACCGGGTTTACACCTCTAGTAACGGGGCTAGGGAACGTCTTTGGTAAAACACACAATTACAGAAAGGTCCGCAAGCGCACGGATTACCGTTGTAGCACTTCACCCGGTGGTATTCGGGTAATCGTATTTATATTTTCCCAAGGGAGGCACTACGGCAAAGATATTCGAATAAACGGTGGAGAAAGACAAGACTTGGTAAAGAGCTATAGCGGGGGTAACGAATAAAGATATTCAGGGATAACTTGACACACACAAGGAGATCTTGATAAAGGACTAGAGGATCTAGCGAGCCGGGAGGACAACGAGACGAGAAAGGATCCTAACACAATCTATCTATTCTTGTCAACTCTAGGTAAAGAACTAAGGCAAAGGATAACCAAGGCAAGATAAACTCGGCAAGCTCTTCTAGTGCTGTAGGGGCATGCAAAGCCGCTCTCTCAGACTGGGCTGAGAAGGGAGAACGACGACGCGCTGAAACCTACCGGCCCGAACTAACGTGGTGGACTACAGAGCCCGTCCGGAGCTGTCACCTCCTTAGGGTACCACAACTATTCCGTTGAACGGGACACCAATCTAAGACTAAGGTAAGCTCTGAGCACCACGCTCACAACGAACCAAAGAACCTTTCCCCGGGTACCACGAAGGAAGGTCTCTCTCTCGTGAGCCACCGGAGATCAAGCGAAGAACGACCACAACACTATAGGGTTCAAGAGAGAGCTATGCTAACCAAGGCTAAACTAACTTTAGTCTAAACCAAGAATAAAGCTTCTAGAGCAAAGTAAAAGCTGAATGTAATTGACTCGAAAGGTAAGATAGAATGATAACTTGAATTGTACTTGAGTCTAAACAAAGAAAGGATACAAGAGTAGTACCGGAACTCTGAAGAAGACTCATCCGGAACCTCGAGACTAGCTCGACTCGACTCGACTCTAACTCCCAAGCTACACTAATTCTACTCTAAGTGAACAAAAGTGGGAAATGGAGATGCTCCTGCGTTGTGTGTTCAATCCAGCGAGTGTGAGGTGCCTTTTATAGGCAAGGAGGGTCGGTGGAGCGCGTGGGGCCAATATGTCAGGTGCGGCCGGATCAGGAGGTGCGGCCAGTCCTATGATCCACCGCCTCTCGCCTTGGATGCCCCTGATCACTACTCCTGAGGCGGTTGTAGGTCGGTTCCTTGTGTCGGTTTCGCCCGGCACGTCGGTTCATAGGTGCGGTCAGCCCTCTAGGTGCGGCCGGCCCACCTCCGTGCCTTGTGATGCACCGCCTTCGCTCAAGGACGCCTAGGATCACCTTGGAATGATGGTTGTGGCGGTTGAGCGGCCGGACAAGTGGACCCATTGATCCTAGCCTCCACCTTTGGATCAAACCGACGTTCTTCAGTGAATCGTGCTCGTCCAAGTGTTGCTCGAGGGAGAGGAGGTGCTCTGGACTAGGCACGAGCCACGAGGCAGGGCCGGCCGCACCTGCAGCGCCGGCCGGACCAGGTGGTTCAGCCGTGCCTTGCTCATGTGGCACGTTGGTTCCAATTTCTCCCAAAAATGTGTACCTGCCCATGAAATTCACAACACAACTCGTGGAACTTTATTAGTACTAAAAATGTGCATGAAACTTGCCATATACTTCTCTCGAACCCGAGGTTTTGACGGTCGAATCTTTGTTGTAAGGACCATCAACAAACTCCCCCAAGCTAAACGTTTGCTCGTCCTCGAGCAAAGCCTAGACTTGGCCTCGGTGGATCAGGAGTTGCATGATGTTATTACTCAACAAGTAGCTGCGCACAAACTCCATGCTCTTCTTACTATTTTGAAAAGGGTGGTACGAGAGAAACTTAGCCTTACTTTACCTGTGGGGCTTGTAGCTTTCCACCTTTCCTTCGGAGGTTGAAGAGTAGAATGGTTTTTGACTTTGCATCTCTCACACTTCTTCTTTTCTGGATCCTATCTCAGAGTTTTTGAAAATTTTGCAAAGAAAGACAAGGTTCCTCGGATGGTTCCCTCGATCGCTCAAGTGGTATTTGTTACCCCACCAAAGGCTTGAAGCGAGCCTCAACTTCCTACTCTATGGCTTGTATGTGGAGCTTTGGGTAGGATAAGCATGAGACTCACTTGTGCCACATAGTGTGGTTGAGCCAAAGACCGGATCCAAGAAGAAACTAGTCATGCAACTTGATCGAGATGTGCAAGTGTGTGGAAAATATTTGTTTGTTTTTCTAAGTACTCCTTGCTTTTGAGATTCTCCTCTTGCCTTTATTTTGGAGGGGGGTCATGCTTCACTTTTTTTCTATGCCCTTTGATTGGAGCACACTTTTTTCTATGCTTCTTGAGCATATACTCTCTTTTTAAAGACCCCTCTCTCCTTTTGCAAGATTACAAGAAGAGGAATCTCTTTGGACTTTAGAGTATTTATTTTTTTGTGGATGGATGGCATGTTTTGCGTAACTCCCGGTGTAGGAGTTATCTAGTATATGTGGGTGTACGTGATCTCGATCATGGAAGCATGAAAAGATTCTACCAAGGGTCACAACAATTTGGCAAAACTCAATGGGTCACAAGCAAGCATATGTAGAAGGTTTATACTTTGATATCGACATATGGCTTTGGTAGGTAATATGACCATTGAGGAACTTGCCTTGTTTTATTTTCAAAAGAAATCAGCTGAGATTTTCACCATACTATGAGATAGAGCAAGATCAACATTGTCGCACCATATCATACTAGTCAACACGCTAGGTTTGGTCATAAGCATTTGCTTCCCACAAAGTTTTATTTCAGGCTCTTGTCTCAAAATATACCAACAAATTAAAATAGACATAGAGGACAAAGATGTACACTAGGTTCTTACAAAGTTTTAACATAGCAACCATTCATCATTTCCAAAGTGAGGGTATATAAACAAGATTTCAAGCACATGGTTGAAGCAAATATTTTTGTTGTTTTTCTTTTATTCAAAAGAGATAAACAAGATGTTGAAAATTGGTTTGGGTAGACATATCTTCCTTGATTGAAAATGGGGTCTCCCCCAAGCTAATTTTTGGCTACCTGGTTGGCGTGTCTTCATTTTGGTGATGAGTTGAGCACCTGGAAGCTTGTAGTGGTTGTCTTGATGGATTTGTGAAAAATCATAGGTACGGCCGTATCACTTGGTAAGGCCGGCCCTACTATATTTTCTCCAAGCACTCGTGTCCCCTCCTGTAAACATCCTGCACAAAAATTTTGTCGAGGGGGGTACGGCCGTACCTCTAGGTTCGACCGTATCACAAAAAATGTCCAAAACTTCTTTTCTAAGTCTTGTTTATTTACTAATGCAATGGTGAAAACAAATTTGAAATCTAAATATGCTTGATGCATGAAATAAAAGGTTGAAAAGGAAATATGAGATAAATACTGGTTTACCTCTCGGTGAGGGCTCGTGGTTTAGAGTCCGTGAGCAGGACTCCTCCGTTTGCTCAATTGATCTTGGATTCGTCCAGTCCCGGAGTGGAAGACTCAGACGATGCTCTCTTCACACACCACACCTTCTTTGTTTTCTTTGGTGGTGCTGAAGTCGGTGAGGCTTTGGCGGGGGTGTTCTTGATTTCCGTCTTCTTTTCCCCTTTAGCCTTGTTGATTTCCTTCGCCTTCTTGGGTTGGTGGCGCCCGTTGAATGCTTTCACCTTGGGCTTGGTTGGGCCACCTCATCTTCCTTGTATTGGGACTGTGGCTTCCTCCACCCCCAAGCTTCCTCATGTTGCACTAAGTAACATTTGAAGGACCGCTTTGGCGACCAGAGAGGGGGGGGGGAGTGAATGGGAGCTGATAAAATTCTTCTTCAAAGAACTCGGCCTATGTCCCAATCGCAACTCCAAAAGTCACACACGAGCACCAATCGCCAAGACAACGTAGTTATGGATCAACTACAAGTCCTAGGAACGATTCCTTGAAACACACGCGGAAGCACTAGAAAAGAAGTAAAGGAACCGAACAACCTTGGCAAGAATCTGCGTACAGATCGGACTGTCCGCCTGGCTGCCGCGGACTGTCCGCCAGAGAAGGGGCGGACTGTCCGGAAGACAGGGCGCGGATTGTCCGCAGTACAAAAGTCGCCTCCAACCGAAAAACACCGCTTCTGTCTAAATGATCCGCCGAACGGTGCACGACCCCTAGCGGACTGTCCGCCAGCCGCGGACTGTCCGCCAAGCACGCGCGGACGGTCCGTGAACGAACAGAGTAGAAACCCGCGAAACCGCAGAGACAGCTCCCCAAAGTCGTCACCAGATCTCCCAAACGGCTGAAGCTCTTGAGGCAAGATTTGGGGGAGATGATATGCATCACTAGGTGATGCTAGCCCCAAAACTCTTGGCCTCTCACTCCCTAGAACAGCGGGAATCGCGGATCACACGAACTCAACCAAGGACAAAGAACTCCACCCAAAGACCAACAAATCGAGAAGATTTCCCGGTGTTTGAGGGGTCAAGATCATCCACAAAGAGGCACAAGGCACTCACCCATGATCCCCTCAAAGAAATCCGGAGAAAAACCTTCTCAAATCCGCGGAATCAACCGAAGAACGAAAACACCAAAGAGGCACAAAAAGACCCACGGAAATCACAGTGCCGAAGCTTCTATACAAACCATGAAAGATTCATACAGGTCTGGCTTGCCTCCTCAACATCCATCCCTCTCTCAAGATCTCACCATGAAGCTCCCAAGCTAGTCTTATAGAAATCCTAGGGAAAATAGGAAGAGAAAATAGCAAGAGCAAATGAACTAGGGTTTCGAGAGATGGCTGCCATCCTCTCTCCTCTAAGTATATATGGAGACAGCCGAAAGACTAAAATACCCCTAAAGCCTAAACTAGGATACACACCCACCAAGGGCACTTTGGGAATATGTCTTTGTAGCACCATCGGACGGATGCCCGGTGACCGCCCTTCGCGTAGCCTCGACGCAAGCCTTGCGATCCCGATGCGTGTCCTCCGCTTCGAAGCTTCTCGGCGCGCCCGGATCTCATCTCCGCCCGCCGAGCCTCCGGTCTTGGTTTTGTGGCTCAACCAAGTAACCCGGCCGGTTTTGTGGTGAACCGCCGCAAACCCCGCGTGCAGACTTCGGTTGTGAGCCGCTACCCTGCACCGGCTCCGATCGACGACTTCGTCTTGCTTTTCTTGCCACCATGCGGCCCGCACTTGACCACGCTGGCCACCGGCTCCCTCGAGTCAGGTCTACTTGTCTCTCCACTCCTCAGAGGCCCCGCAAGGCATAGACCTTTCGCGCCCACTCTTCACCTGCACCAACGCAAATCAAGCTGCAACCTGCAACTGCAATACTTAGCCAAGAGTCAGTCCACACCACGTTGTCAATCACTCATCACAGCCAGGAGCGACCATCCACCGGTCCTCGGACGCTCCGGTCCTCAATCTCCCCCTTGATGAGTGCATTGACAACACACACAAGTAACCAATTCAGAGAAAAGAGAAAAAGAAAAGAAACTAAAGAAAAACTCAAATAAGCGATCAAAAGCCAAACAAAAGCCAAGAAAAGATCACTTGAGAGAGAAAGATCTCGGTCCCCTAAGGCAAGGGCAAAGGCTTGACTCAACCGAGAAAAAAATGCTCCAAAATTGCCGACTCCTCAAGGTGAGGCAAAAGGGCTTGACACCATCGGCAAAAGAGCACAACTAAAATTCAGGCGAAAAAGAGCTCCCAAATGCATGAATGCAAGCTCCCCCTGAACAAATGCATTTCTCCCAACTTTTCTTCCCTTGAAGCAAAACTCCCCCTGGAAACATGAATTGGGTACTTTCCTCCCCCTTGTTGGTAATGCTTGAATCAAGTCTACAAATGCAAGCATGTGCTTCTCAAATATACAAAGAGCACTACAACATGCTAAAATTGAGACATAGACAAGCAAGATAGCCACAATTTGAGCACAAGCATCGCCAACAAGATAGAAAGGGACATACAAGCAAGTGACAAAGCCATGATCAAATTGAAGCATTTTTCACAAAAAAATCCCTCTCATGAGCATAGGACCTACACATGGTCAAAATAAGCACAAACAACATATAGCCCACAAACTTCATGCAAGGTCACACATTCTCATCACAAGGTCATCACAAACACCTACAAGCTATCTCATGTCATGTCAAAGCCACCGAGTCATGTGTCCACTTCTAGATATGAGACTTCTCATTGGTGAACATCATGCAACGGTTTAGCATCCAAGATAAGGAATTTAAAGCATTTATGACATGGAAGCACATTTTTCAAGCATAGGCATCTCACATACCATTTTCATGATTTACAAATTAAGCATGGTACATGAAGTGCCTTTGCGGCAAAAAGAAGCTTAGGCTTCTTCACAAGGTAGCATGTAGGCTAAACATTCATGATGATAAATGGATCTTTGATCCCAAATGAAAAGAACATGGTTCCAAGCATAAATTAAGCAAGATATAGCCATAAGCACCCAAGTTGAACATGAGAGGCATTCTACTCACAAGAGAGGATCATATAGCATTTTTACAAAAAGAAGCCATCCACAAGCATATATATCCCAAAGCTACCAAGAGCATAGCTTTACATCTCATGAGCATCACAAGCAAAGTCATAACCTCATATCTAGCATATCATGGTGAGCAAAGCATATGAGAGAAGCACATCTCTATGGCATATGTTACAAATGCAGTCTATGATACAAAGATGCAAACATGATATGATACATAAATGAAAATGCAACATGTATATGTACATCAACCCTCCCAACCGAAGCTCAAAAAGGGAAAACAACTCCAAGCTCTCCTCGCAAACGAGCAAATGTAGCTTGGTCTAAAGGCTTGGTTAGGATATCGACAAGCTGCTTTTCTGTAGGTACATGGATGAGGTCTATGTTTCCCTTCTCAACATTATCTCTCAGGAAGTGGTACCTCACTTCTATGTGTTTGGTTCTGGAGTGAAGCACAGGGTTTTTGGCAACACTAATGGCACTCGTGCTATCACACATGAGAGGTACATGGGAACACTCCTCACCAAAGTCACTCAGCGTGTATGTGATCCAAAGCAGCTGTGAGCAACAACTAGCGGCAGCAACATATTCGGCTTCTGTGGTAGACTGAGCTACACTAGACTGTTTGCGAGAAGACCAAGAAACAAGCGAGGATCCCAAAAACTGGCAAGTACCCGAAGTCGATTTCCGATCGACTCGACACCCTGCAAAATCAGCATCCGAAAAACCAAGAAGCGAAAGGGAAGAGGACGCCGAATACCAAAGACCGAGCTCAGGAGTGTATCGAAGATACCTGAAGATCCGCTTGACGGCCTGCCGATGTGAAGTCCTCGGCGACGCCTGAAAATGAGCGCACAGACACACAGAAAACTAGATGTCCGGCCTCGTCGCCGTCAAGTACAAGAGGGAGCCGATCATGCTCCGGTACTCCTTCAGGTCCACGGGCTCTCCGTCTTCGTCTGCATCGAGCGCTGTAGTCGTACTCATCGATGTCGACAGGGGCTTCGAGTCATCCATCTTGAACTTCTTGAGGATGTCCTTCGTGTACTTGGCTTGATGCACAAAGGTTCCCTCCTTCGCCTGCTTGATCTGAAGCCCGAGAAAGAACTGCAATTCTCCCATCATAGACATCTCGAATTCTTTGCTCATATCCTCTGCAAACCTCGCAACCAAAGAGTGAGATGAGCTGCCAAAGACAATATCATCCACGTATACCTGAACAATTAGGATATCATCACCCTGCCTGAGGAGAAAAAGAGTCTTATCGACCTTGCCCATCTCAAACCCCTTGCTGAACAAGAACCCCCTCAAACGGCCATACCAAGCACGGGGAGCTTGTTTCAGCCCATACAACGCCTTTCTGAGCCTATACACCCTGTGGGGAAACTCAGCACTCTCAAAGCCCGGTGGTTGCTTCACATAAACTTCCTCCTCTAAAAACCCATTCAAGAAGGCACTCTTCACATCCATTTGGTACAATTTGAACCCTTTAGCCATAGAAAAGGCTAGAAGGATCCTAATCGCCTCCAAACAGGCTACAGGAGCAAATGTCTCCTCATAGTCTATCCCCTCCTTCTGACTATAGCCCTGAGCAACCAACCTCGACTTGTTCCTCACCACCTCACCATTTTCTCCCTCTTTGTTTTTCCACACCCATTTTGTCCCAATAGGTTTGCAATTTGGTGGTGGCTCCACTAACTCCCACACTTGGTTTCTCTCAAAATTCTCTAACTCCTCATGCATGGCATTCACCCAATTAGGATCAGATAGAGCGTGTCCAATGTCTTTCGGCTCAAAGGTAGCAACAAAAGCTGAATGAGCAAAGTGAGAAGCATTTCTGGACCTCGACCGTGTCGTACGCTCATTGATGTCGCTGATGATTCTTGAGGATGGATGATCAACTTGAACGCGCCTCGGTGCCTCTCGCCTGGAGACAACCTCCCCCTCAGCAGCTGCTTCCACTTGATCTTGCTGGATCGTAGGCGGTGTAGGGGATGGACCATCCTGCACCGTGGTCGTCGTAGTGGAAGTAGAGGGTACATGCGTGGCTGGAGCTTCACCATCATCACCATCTTCCTCTCCAGCATCATCCTCCTCGTCCTCAAAGATCTTCTTGCCAACTTCATCGTCACCTGCACACTCAAAGACAGACAAAGTGCATGGTTGTGTCTCGTCGAAGGTAACCTCGCAAGTCTCCATGACTAGGTTAGTATCAAGGTTGAGCACACGAAATGCTCGAGAATGACTAGCATAACCCAAGAAAATCCCATCGGAGGACCTCGACTCAAACTTATCAAGCCTACCCTTCTTGAGAATAAAGCACCGACAACCAAAAGCCCTGAAATGGCTCACTCTAGGTGCTCGCCCGTGCATGAGCTCATAGCACGTCTTGTTCAAGAAGGCCCTGAGAAAAATCCGGTTCCCAACATGGCAAGCGGTATTCACCGCCTCAGCCCAATATCTCCTCGGAGTCCTATGCTCATCGAGCATCGTCCGAGCCATCTCACAAAGGGAACGATTTTTCCTCTCAACTACCCCATTCTGACAAGCCACATAGGGATAAGAAAACTGATGTTCGAGACCAAAATCACGACAAAAGGTTTCGAAACGAGAGTTTTTAAACTCACTGCCATTGTCGCTACGAATAGCTCGAATGGCATCTCCATGTCTCTCGTTCTTCAACCTCAAGATCAGATCCCTCACAAAACCAAACGTCTCCCCCTTGTCAGCCAAAAAGAAGACCCAAGCATAGCGAGAGTAGTCGTCCACAATCACAAGGACATACCATTTCCCACCTGCCGAGCACACACGAGCTGGACCAACCAAGTCCATATGGAACAACTCGCATGGCCTCTCTGTCATAATGGATGTCAGAGGCGGATGAGAGGCGGCGACAATCTTACCATGCCTACACGGAGCACATACCAAATCCTTTTGGTATTTCAACTTTGGCAATCCTCGGACTAATCCTAGCCCACTCAAGCGTGACCAAGTCAAAACTCAAGTGACCTAGTCTCCTATGCCATTTCCAAAGCTCCGCCGAAACACCAGCAACCAAACAACGAGAAGAGCCAATGCACTGAGAAAAATCGGCTCTGAAAATCTGACCCTCGGGGACGATCGTGCACACGAGATCACCTCGAGAATCCAAAACACGAGAACAGCCCGTTTTGAAACAGACTTCAAAACCCTCATCAAGAAGTTGGGAAACAGAGAGAAGATTGTACCCCAAAGACTTGACAAGAGAAACACGCTGAAGAGTCACAGACTCACTCACCTTCACCGTGCCCACTGAAAGCACTCTTCCTTTCCCATTATCCCCAAAAGTGATGTACTCTTTGGTCATCACCGGGGTGAGGCTGGAGAACCACCTTCGACCTCCGGTCATGTGTCGAGAGCAACCAGAGTCGATCAACCAAAAGCCCTCCATGCCTCCCACCTGCCAAATAAAAAACGAGAGCGAGAGTGAGCAAAAGACTCAGCACTGGGGTTAGTACAAAACGAATCAAACCAGCGCATCGCCATTTGCTCAAACGTGGGGTTAGCAAAATCCATCCGATCCCTCCTAGGTGGAACACCCACACGTCCCCTTGGAGGACTACGCGTACCACAAAGGGGAGACCGTGGCCCGTAGCTCCTTTGGGACCTAAAACTGCGATCGTTCCCCCCATACTCGTATAGGCCACGAGCGAAGGAACGTCCAGCAAACTCACCACGCCCAAACCCAACACGCCTACCACCTTCTCTATGTGGTGGCTCTCCATGAGGCACAAACTCACACCTCTCTCGAGGGTAAATGGTACGCACCATACCCTCGCCTCTCGGCACCAACTTAGGCTCAGGCACACCACGAGAAGGGCGGTACCTGTCCTTGTTGGACAACTCTCTAGCCAACCTCTCCTCACGCTTCCTCCTGAAGCAAAACTCAGCAAGGTGCCCATCCCTCCCACAATGCTCACAATGGAAGGATTTCGGTTTGGCTTTGGCTTTGGGTTCTCTTTGGGCTCTGGCTTCTCCTCACTCGGTTTCTCTCCCTCTTTCGCAAAGAATTTATTCCCCAAGTCACTCTTGAACTTGATGGGTTTCTGGAAGTTGTCGGTTTGTGGAGGAAACACGGGTGGAGCTGGGGTTGTGTATAGTCGGTTCCTAAGATGATTCGGTTTAGGAACAAAGGCATTTTTGTGGTGGGTTTTTGGTGGCTCTGGGATATCTCCGATCTTCCCCTCATTCTCACCACTTCCCTCACCAACCTTGTTTGCCCCAAGCGCTTCCCCATCCTGGCGCTTGTATGTCTCACTCATTATCCTCAACTGAGGCTCATGACCAGACAACCAACCCATCAACTTTCTCAACTCATCATTCTCATCTTGCAACCGATCAACATAGTGTGCAAGCTCCATATTCTTCACAGCATTTATTTCACAAGTGGAACAAATTGTAGGAATAGGAGCTTTCAACTGAGCCTCTAGAGACCTAGCATACACAAGCGAAATATCTAGCTTCTCATGCAAAACAGGACAAGTAGTACAAGCACCAAGCAAGGAGGGTCTAGATTTCATCTCATCTAGCTCAACCCTAAGCACATCTAGTTCCTCAACCTTGGAGGCATACTTCTCCTTAAGCACAGTCAATTCACCAAGAAAAGTGGAACAATCAGTGCATTCAGGTTCATTGGTCAAAATAGGAGCAGACTTAAGAGAATCTATTTGAGCCCTAGCATCATCAAGCAAAGATTCTAGCTCAACCACCTTCTCCTTAGCCTCTCCAAGCAAAGACCTATACTCCCTCTTCTCCTTGGTTTTTCTAAGCACATCATCACGGTTGTCAAGCAAGTCATTCAACCTAGCATTCTCTGCTATCAAGAAGGATGGATCATTGTTTACCTCTTCCTCGGAGTCGGAGCCCGAGTCATCCTTGTCGCTCTTCTTGCTTGCGGAGCTATGTGCCATGCCGCAAAAGCCTTGGGCGGCGAAGCACAAGCCGTTGATGTTCTTGCCCGACTGCTTGCCCTTGTGCTGGTTCTCTTCTTCATCACTCGAGCTCGATGAAGAGTAGCAGGAACTTGAGTTGATGTCGCTCGCACCGGCCACCATCGCTCGCTCCTTCTTCTTGTGACCACCACTCTTCCTCGGCCTCCGCTCGGACTTGTTCTTGCCCTTGTAGTCATCCCTCGAGCGGTGCTTGTGGTCGGTCCTCGGACGGTGCTTGTGCTCGGGCTTGACCTCCATGGCTTCCGGGCACTCGGCGATGAAGTGCCCGTGCTTCCCGCACCGGTAGCACATGCCCGAGCTCCTCCGAGCGTTCTTCCGGTTCGTGTACATGCGCTCGAACCGCCTGCTCAACAACGCGAGGTCCTCCTCGCCCAGCACGTCGAACTCCTCATCTGGCATGGACACAAGGCAAGACAAAGAAAAATGTCTCGACGACATGTTAGCATTAGTCCTTGAACCAGATACGAGAGCCAGACTATGAGGGTCAGTCGGGTTCTCGATCTTTGCACGCACCCCACGGTCCACCTCGGACGACTTGAGCTTGGAAAACAGCTCGTCCACCGTGAGGGTCTCATTCTTCTCCGACTCTAGGATGGCCTCAACCTTCCCACTCCACATGGTACGATCCAGAGAATGCAGGAGCTTGACAGCCCTGTCATGGTCATCATACGGGAGCACGGCCACATTAGCCCTCATGTTGTTCACGATCACCGAGAAATGCTGAAACATGGCATCTATGGACTCACCGGGGAGATGAGTGAAGTTCTCGTACTCTCTCTGGTAGGTCGCAAAGAGCCGAGCCTGAACCTGAGCATTCTTCAGCTGCTCCCAAATCCTGCACGCCAAATCCTCTGTCTGAACCCGTTCGAATTCGGATTGACACAGAGAACGGTACAGGTAGTCGACCGCCTTGTTGTTGGCGTCGAACATGTCCCTCGATCCTGGAGCAAGGAAGTTCAGTGGATGAACATAAGCTGTGTTCACCGTGACATCCCACAGGATCTGACCCTTACCGCGGAGGAAAGCAGCCATCCGCCTTTGCCACATCTGGTAGTTCTTACCATCAAAGTGTGGAGGACCCGAACCCCGTTCCTGGTACGCCATCTTTGGATCTTAGACTGGTTAGAATCACAAAGATCCGTAACCGGCTCTGATACCAATTGAAGGACCGCTTTGGCGACTAGAGAGGGGGGGAGTGAATGGGAGCCGATAAAATTCTTCTTCAAAGAACTCGGCCTATGTCCCAATCGCAACTCTAAAAGTCACACATGAGCACCAATCGCCAAGACAACGTAGTTATGGATCAACTACAAGTCCTAGGAATGATTGCTTGAAACACACGCGGAAGCACTAGAAAAGAAGCAAAGGAACCGAACAACGTTGGCAAGAATCTGCGTACAGATCGGACTGTCCGCCTAGCTGCCGCGGACTGTCCGCCAGAGAAGGGGTGCACTATCCGGAAGACAGAGCGCAGACTGTCCGCAGTACAAAAGTCACCTCCAACCGAAAAACACCGCTTCTGTCTAAATGGTCCGCCGAACGGTCCGCGACCCCTAGCGGACTGTCCGCCAGCCGCGGACTGTCCGCCAAGCACGCGCGGACGGTCCGTGAACGAACAGAGCAGAAACCCGCGAAACCGCAGAGACAGCTCCCCAAAGTCGTCACCGGATCTCCCAAACGGCTGAAGCTCTTGAGGCAAGATTTGGGGGAGATGATATGCGTCACTAGGTGATGCTATGCCCCATAACTCTTGGCCTCTCACTCCCTAGAACAGCGGGAATCGTGGATCACACGAACTCAACCAAGGACAAAGAACTCCACCCAAAGACCAACGAATCGAGAAGATTTCCCGGCGTTTGAGGGGTCAAGATCATCCACAAAGAGGAACAAGGCACTCACCCATGATCCCCTCAAAGAAATTCGGAGAAAAACCTTCTCAAATCAGCGGAATCAACCAAAGAACGAAAACACCAAAGAGGCACAAAAAGACCCACAGAAATCACAATGCCGAAGCTTCTATACAAACCATGAAAGATTCATACAGGTCTAGCTTGCCTCCTCAACATCCATCCCTCTCTCAAGATCTCACCATGAAGCTCTCAAGCTAGTCCTATGGAAATCCTAGGGAAAATATGAAGAGAAAATAGCAAGAGCAAATGAACTAGGGTTTCGAGAGATGGCTGTCATCCTCTCTCCTCTAAGTATATATGGAGACAGCCGAAAGACTAAAATACCCCTAAAGCCAAAACTAGGATACACACCCACCAAGGGCACTTTGGGAATATGTCTTTGTAGCACCATCGGACGGATGCCCGGCGACCGCCCTTCGCGTAGCCTCGACGCGAGCCTTGCGATCCCAACGTGTGTCCTCCGCTTCGAAGCTTCTCGGCGCGCCCGGATCCCGTCTCCGCCCGCCGAGCCTCCGGTCTTGGTTTTGTGGCTCAACCAAGTAACCCGGCCGGTTTTGTGGTGAACCGACGCAAACCCCGCATGCAGACTTCGGTTGTGAGCCGCTACCCTGCACCGGCTCCGATCGACAACTTCGTCTTGCTTTTTTTGCCACCATGCGGCCCGCACTTGACCCCGCTGGCCACCGGGTCCCTCGAGTCAGGCCTACTTGTCTCTCCACTCCTCGGAGGCCCCGCAAGGCATAGACCTTTCGCGCCCACTCTTCACCTGCACCAACGCAAATCAAGCCGCAACCTGCACCTGCAATACTTAGCCAAGAGTCAGTCCACACCATGTTGTCAATCACTCATCACAGCCAAGAGCGACCATCCACCGGTCCTCGGACGCTCCGGTCCTCAACATTGATCTTCTTTCGCTTGGAATTTGAATGTCATGTTCCTTCGCCCTATGCGGAATTGGATCTTTCCGGCTCCGACATCAATCCTTGCATTGACATCTCTTAGGAATGGTCGCCCGAGAATAAGCAGAATTTCTTCTTGTGTGTCGAGGACCACAAAATCCGCAAAGACATATGAGCCTCTGACATTCACCAAGAGATTTTCGACTATGCCCTCTGGATATTTGATCGATGAGTCGGCAAGTTGGATTTTCATTGTCGTCGGAGAGATAGCTGGATATCCTAACTCCTCAAACATGGCTTTGGGCATGAGGTTGACACTCACTCCAAGGTCACAAAGAGCATTCTTGATCTTTTGGTAGTAGATCGTGCATGTGATGCCTGAATATCCATTGTCTTTCTTGTGCAAGACTGATGATTCGTCCCATGGGTCTTGGATTTGATGGATAAGCTTCCCTACATGGTTAGGTGCATACATCCTCCTAGATGGCTTACCCCATCTGGTGGATATAGCACTAACATTCTCTCGGGTAGGCTCGGGTTGCCCCGAGATTCCACCCGACTCAGAAGAAGGTAAAGAAGCAGTGTTGACGGTGTATTTTGGTACACCAAACATGTTCATTACACTTTGGTTTGGATTTGATTATGGAACTAACCCGCCACTAGGCACACTAATCATATAACAAGTTCATCTTTGTGCATGCATTTGGAAGTGTTGTGTTTATGTAGGAAAACATGGACATAAAGGACGGATTCCCAACAAGTTCAAAGGAGCAATTACGGAGTCTTGTTCGTGTTCATGAGCTTGATGAAATCACTTCCAATGGTGGCAAGGACCGAAGTGTTACAAAGGAACATCCCCGAGGATTGAAGCGTAAAAGACCGGACTTCATGCAAGGAGAACCTCCATCTTGGACGCGAGGATGACATCGTCAAAATAGTGCAAGTGGAGGGGGCAAAGTGCATAAGTGCATGAGGATCCACGGGAGCAAAGGGGTGACCGAGCCGGGCCGGGATGGGCCTGGGCCGGTCGGCCCACGCCGGCCGGCCTGGCCCACTTCCAGCGTCGGTTCGGCCCCCCTTTCCTTGCACCCGAAGGATCTTCAACCCTAAGTTCGTGGAGGCGCCGCCATTCGCAATACAGAGAGCCATTCGCACCAAGAGGCTATCGACAAGCTAGAGAGAGAGGAGGGAGATCTCCAGAGGAGGATCGCCCATCTCGAAGGAAGCACCCACAAGTGGAGAAGAAGGAAGACACCGTCGGAAGCGTCACCATGATCAACGGTGCCATGTCTAGCACCTTGATGGGGTAATCTTCTCATTTGTCCATGGGTTGTAATCGATCTTGAGATGTAATCGCTACTTTGTTGGAACATCTATCTATCATCTTGTGTTGAATATGCTTTGATGTTTAAGGTTAGCTACCATGCCGTAAAGGGAGTAAGGCCCCAATGCTCCCTTGGATCCTTTCAATACGCCGTGTCCATCATAGGTCTAGTCACGAATACCTCCGCGTAGTGACAGTACGGGGGGAGGGAAAGGGCGAAACCGTGGTCACAACCCCCGATAGATTAGATTGGTTTTTCGTGCTTTAAGCAGTTGCATGTTCAAGTATCGTAGACCCATGGGCAAGTGTCTCTTTCATATCTCGTCGGCTTAGTCGTTCTCTCTAGTGTAGTGTAGTAGTTTTCTAGTTTAATCATAGTTAGGGTTTAGGTAAGTTAGTGAGTCGAAGTAGATCAAACGCTTGTAATCCCCTTGCTCCGCGGATTGACAAGAACCTAGGGAATCCTGTGGTGAAAAAGGTGTAGGTCCGTACGCTTGCGGATCGTAGATGGATACGTCTTTTATCCGTCAACAAGCAGCAAGCTGAGCTAGTTGAGTTTCTATCATTTTATTAAAGCTCAGCTGATTCTTCATAGCAGTGGTGAAGGATTCTATGGTGGAATTTAAATTTTCGAGAACTTTCTCATTGGCGGCTAGCTTCTTGTTTAGATTTTCATTAATTCTATCTTGGCCAAAGACAAGATCTCTAATGGAGGGCTGATTATTGAAATTGTTAGAATAGTTACCTCCATTTTGATTGTTGAACGGGAAGTTGGGCCTCGAGTTCCACCCTTGATTGTTGTAGTTGTTGTTGCGGAACCCGTTGTTGTTGCCATTGTTGATGAAGCTGGCTTCTTCCCTTGTTTCGACAATCATTTCCCGAATGGCCCACATTGCCACAAACCTCGCACGTCATGTGAGCGTCCATAATCTTGGCGGTTTCCATGTTGCTCGATGCCTCCAATTTCTTCATGAGGAGGTCCATCTTAGCGGCGAGCATGTCAACTCCATCGACTTGGTGTACACCGCGGGTACGGGGTTGGAGACGATCTCCATCCCAACCTTGATTTGCCACCATCTTCTCGATCAATTCCTTGGCGGCGGGTACTTGTAGCGAGAAGAAGGCTCCTCAAGCGGCTGCATCTAGGTGCTCACGGGAAGCACGCTTGAGCCCATGATAGAAGGTTTGAATTAAGAACCACCTGTGCATGCCATGATGCGGGCACGCGGTGATGTACTCCTGGAAGCGTTCCTATGCTTCCGGGATGCTCTCATCATTCTGCTGCTGGAAGCCCGAAATTCTTGCACGGAGGGCATTGGTTTTGCCCACCAGGAAGAACTTTGTGAGAAATGCCTTTGAACACTTATCCCATGTGTTGATGGCATCTCACTCCACATAAAACCATTGCTTCGCCTTCCCGAGCAATGAGAACGGGAATAGGCGAAGACGGATTGCATCATCCGTCACTCCACAGATAGTGAAAGTCCTACACACCTCCAGAAAATGTTGGAGATATACATTGGCATTTTCATTCGGCTTGCCGGAGAACGGATTTGCTTGCACCATGTTGATCAACGCCGGCTTGAGTTCAAATTTTCCGTCTCCCACCTTGTGTTTGGTCCGGTAGGGACATTGGTGTTGGAGGGGGCAGAAAACTCGCGGATCATCCTCTCGGCCATCGGTGCTGACGAGGTGCTGTCTACGGGATCGACGGTGTTCGTCTCTTGATTCGAGAGAAACTTCTGAGGAATGAGGACACAGGGTCGCACTCTCCTCACAAGTGACTCCGGATTGTCGTTAAAGTTGGACGGTAGGTCGAAACCGGTCATGCACTACACTGCGTACACAAGAGTAGAGCAAGGATAAACCCGCTTAAATAGTGGTTCACCAAACCTTGATAATTCTACCACAAAGTTTAAACGATATCTTATGCCTATTGCCTCCCCGACAACGGCGCCAGAAATGCTTGTTGACGCTCCTTAGCCTCACTACTAAGTATGCACACACGGCGACGGCGCTAGGAATGCTTGTTGGCACTCGCAAGCGTCGCTACCGGGTTTACACCTCTAGTAACGGGGCTAGGGAACGTCTTTGGTAAAACACACGATTACAGAAAGGTCCGCAAGCACATGAATCACCATTGTAGCACTTCACCCGGTGGTATTCGGGTTATCGTATTTATATTTTCCCAAGGGAGGCACTACGGCAAAAATATTCGAATAAACGGTGGAGAAAGACAAGACTTGGTAAAGAGCTATAGTAGGGGTAACGAATAAAGATATTCGGGGATAACTTGACACAGACAAGGAGATCTTGATAAAGGACTAGAGAGGATCTAGCGAGCTGGGAGGACAACGAGACGAGAAAGGATCCTAACACAATCTATCTATTCTTGTCAACTCTAGGCAAAGAACTATGGCAAAGGATAACCAAGGCAAGCTAAACTCGACAAGCTCTTCTAGTGCTGCAGAGGCATGCAAAGTCGCGCTCTCAGACTGGGATGAGAAGGGAGAACGACGACGCGCTGAATCCTACTGGCCCGAACTAACGTGGTGGACTACAGAGCCCGTCTGGAGCTGTCACCTCCTTAGGGTACCACAACTATTCTGTTGAACGGGACACCAATCTAAGACTAAGGTAAGCTCTGAGCACCGCGCTCACAACGAACCAAAGAACCTTTCCCCGGGTACCACGAAGGAAGGTCTCTCTCTCTCATGAACCACCGGAGATCAAGCGAAGAACGACCACAACACTATAGGGTTCAAGAGAGCTATGCTAACCAAGACTAAACTAACTTTAGTCTAAACCATGCATAAAGCTTCTAGAGCAAAGTAAAAGCTGAATGTAATTGACTCGATAGGTAAGATAGAAAGATAACTTGAATTGTACTTGAGTCTAAACAAATAAAGGATACAAGAGTAGTACCAGAACTCTGAAGAAGACTCCTCCGGAACCCCGAGACTAGCTCGACTCGACTCTAACTCCCAAGCTACCCTAATCCTACTCTAAGTGAACAAAAGTGGGAAATGGAGATGCTCCTGCGTTGTGTGTTCAATCCAGCGAGTGTGAGGTGCCTTTTATAGGCAAGGAGGGTCGGTGGAGCGCGTGGGGCCAATATGTCAGGTGCGGTCGGCCCTATGATCCACCGCCTCTCGCCTTGGACTCCCCTGATCACTACTCCTGAGGCGGTTGTAGGTCGGTTCCTTGTGTCGGTTTCGCTCGGCACGTCGGTTGATAGGTGAGGCCGGCCCACCTCCGTGCCTTGTGATGCACCGCCTTTGCTCAGGTACGCCTAGGATTGCCTTGGAATGACGATTGTGACGGTTGAGCGGCCGGACAAGTGGACCCATTGATCCTAGCCTCCACCTTTAGATCAAACCGACGTTCTTCAGTGAATCGTGATCGTCCAAGTGTTGCTCGAGAGAGAGGAGGTGCTCTAGACCAGGCACGAGCCACGGGGCAGGGCCGGCCGCACCTGCCAGGCCGGCCGCACTAGGTGGTTCGGTCGTGCCTTGCTCATGTGGCACGTTGGTTCCAATTTCTCCCAAAATGTGTACCTGCCCATGAAATTCACGACACAACTCGTGGAACTTTATTAGTACTAAAAATGTGCTTGAAACTTGCCATATACTCCTCTCGAACCTGAGGTTTTGACGGTCGAATCTTTGTTGTAGGGACCGTCAACATCTACCGACGCCGCCATTCGCCAGAGACACTGCTAAAAGCCTTCGAGGTCGACCACATCAATCATCGAAGGAAGATCAACCAAAATTTAGGATTGAGAGAGAGTTTTGGAGAGGGCACACAACGGAGACTATCGCCAAGTTAAAAGGAGGTTGCCACAAGGGAGGAGGACGCCGAGGCCCTGCCATGCCACTGGAGTTGGAGGACAATGAGGATCGATCTTCATCGAAGGCGTCTACCATGTTCAACAGTGCCATGGCTGCCCGCGGGTAAAAAACCCTACCCGTGCCCGCACCCGGTGTGTACCTACGGGTATCGGGTTTACCTGTGCCCGCAGTCACCAAATGCTGAAAAAGATGAACAAATCCAATAACTACCGAATCAAGCATTCAAGCACTAGCACCAATCGTTCATGACTAAAATTAGATGAGGTATCGAGGATTGAGGAGGAGGTTACCAGGGTCGGACCGCCTCGTCCCCACCGCCGCCGCCTCCACCACTGACCCACCGGCAGCGGCCACGTCCCCGTTCGGCGAAGAGGCGGTCAGCCCTGCGGCAGGCGAAGGCGGCGAGCGGCGGCCTGGAGAGTCGGTATACCCGCGGGTGAGAGTTGATGCCCGTTAGCTGCCCACGGGCGGATTTTAATGCCTGTACCCACACCTGTGGGTGGATTTTTCTACCCGTGCCCGTCGGGTCGGGTATCCACCGATACGCATGTCCGCGGGCAAAACTGCCATCCCTGCTGCTTGATTGCACCTTGGTGTCCCGTGTCCACCAGCAAAGCGGCCATCGATGTTGTGGCAGAGCATGCTGGGCCGGCGGACACGGTTTCGAATAATCCTCGCTGCTTTTTTTTGGGGGGACAATAATCCTCGCTGTGAAGCAGTGAGTTCGTACCACTGAGGCGACCTGGTAATAGATGTACCACCGTGTGAACGATAGCATTCCTCCTGCACACCAAAAGCAGAACTTAATTAATTAATGTCACCCGTAGGTGCCCCCAATCATTAGAGAATAGAGATGACTCGCGATTGCTGAGAAGGACAGACATCGATCCGTGTGATTTGCAAGCAGGGAAAAATTATAGCTTTTGACGAGGTCTATAACATTGTAGTTCATTTTTTTTTATTTGGAGTCATCTTGATGCCGGAAAAATGATATTTATCGTCGAAAGCTACAGTTTTCATATAAATTTTACTCCATCCAAATTCATACGGAAAAGTTACGATTTTTTGAAAAACGAGCTGAACCCTACCACCGTAGGGCACGGCAGTTGGAGGTGCTACAGTAGCACTGTTCACAAATGTCGTACCACACGGCGGTTGGAACACTGTACACCTCCAATCGCCGTATGGTATGACGTTTGGGCCCTAACGCCATGTGATATGATGGTATTAGTATAGTTTTGAAAAATTTGGAATCAGTTGTATATTTTTGGAAAAATCAAAAAATAATATAAAACAAAAAAATTTGAATAATGAGCTTGCTCTTAGTTGAATTTTTTTTATATTTATTTTGCTTTGATTTTCGAAAAATAAATGGTCGAACCAAAAATTTCGAGAAATATACATCTGGCGCCATACCCCACAGCGGTAGGAGTTCCTGCCGCCGTGGGGCACGGCATTAGGGGTGGCGCCAACGGTCTGCTGTACTGCCCGGTGGGGCCAGATTCCTACCGCCGTGGGGCACGGTGACAGGAATCCTAGCGCCGCGGCCCATGGCGCCAGGAGCCCTAGCGTCGTGCCCCACGGCGGCAGGTCCTGGCGCCGTGGGCCACGGCGGTAGCGTCACCCCTATAAAACCGTTGCCGCCGCCGGCCCCCTCCGTTCCCCTCCCTTACTCCTCTAAAGCTTTGGCTTTCAACCCTTCGCAGCACGTCTGAGTGAGGTATGTTTCTAAATTTAGTCCAGTTTAGTTAGTGTAGTTAGTATAGTTAGTTAGTTTAGTTAACTTAGTTTAGTTTAGTTAACTTAGTTTAGTTTAGAAATTTAGTTTAGTTAACTTAGGTTAGTTAAATTTAGTTTAGAAATTTAGTTTAGTTAACTTAGTTTAGTTTAGTTTAGAAATTTAGTTTAGTTAACTTAGGTTAGTTAAATTGATATAAAATTCATAGAAAATAGTTTAAATTCACATAATTTGTTTTAATTCATTTAAAATTTTTAGAAAATGGTTATAATTGACATAATTAGATTAAATTGATATAAAATTCATAGAAAATTATTTAAATTCACATAATTCGTTTAAAATGGTTATAATTGACATAATTAGATTAAATTGCTATAAAATTTGTAGAAAATTATTTAAATTCACATATTTCGTTTAAATTTGTTTTAAACTTGTAGGAAATGGTTATAATTGACATAATTAGATTAAATTGATATAAAATTTGTAGAAAATTATATAAATTCACATAATTCGTTTAATTTTGTTTTAAACTTCTAGGAAATGGTAATAATTAACATAATAAGATTAAATTGATGTAAAATCCGTAGAAAATGGTTTAAATTCACATAATTCGTTTAAATCGGTTTTAAACTTCCAGGAAATGGTTATAATTCACATGATTAGATTAAATTTGTTGTAAAATTCATAGAAAATGGTTTAAATTCACATAATTCGTTAAATATATTAAAAATTGTTTAAATTCACATAATTCGTTTCAATTCATTTAAATTTGTTTTAAACTTCTAGAAAATGGTTATAATTCGCATTAAATTGAAATAAAAATAGTAGAAAATGGTTTAAATTTACAAAATTCGTTTTTAATTAGTATAATTGGAAAAATTGATTAAATTATGTTATTATTTTTGCAGTTATGTCTGCACCGCTGGAGTACGTACGGCCGGAGTTGTTCGACGAGGCAGTGGACCGGCACCACCGCTCGTACGTGTCGGCTGTTCTCGGACGTTCGCCCGACACCATACGTTGCCGGATGACCCGCACGTTGATGTGGATACAGCAGCGGTGGATTCCGAAGTACGTAATTCATATTTATTATTTATTTCTGTTTCTTTACAATAGTAATTGCGTTAAGTAAATTAATAGTTTTTTCAGACTACGCGCTGCAGGACTTCTCCCTGTTGCGCGGTTGGTCGAGGGGGACAGGCTACGAGCTGAGGTTCCCCGGGCGGAGCGGTTGGCGCGGTTCAGCTACGACGCCCCGCTGATCGCCGCGTTCATGGACCGGTGGCGACCAGAGACACACACGTTCCACTTCCCTGTCGGCGAGGTGACTCTCAGTCTGGAGGACACCGCGATGTTGGGAGGACTGCCGTGTGCTGGCCAGGCGATGGGGCCGATCGACATCCCCGTGACGTGGCACGCTGACTTCCTTGCTCGTTTCGCGAACGTTCCTCGGAACGATCGCACCGGCGCCGTACGTGCCCTTCGCCGACACCCACGGGCCCACCAGGACTTGGATCCAGCAGTTCAGCGTACGTGATTCTAACTCTTATTTTCAACGTTTGTATGCATTTTAAACGAATGTGACGATGGACCTTTGTGTGTGTGCAGGCTGACTACATGGCGGACGATGCCGACGACCCGACGTCAGACAGGTTTTTGGAGGTCTACTTGCTCTGGCTGTTCGGGTGGGTGCTGTTCTGCGAGTCAGTGGGAGACTCCGTGTCGCGGTACATGATCCCCTGGGTTCAGAGGATCGCCGACGCACCCCTCGAGCAGATGCCCCAGATCAGCTAGGGCAGCGCTGTTCTGGCAGCTACCTACAGGGGGCTGTGTTCGGCAGTGATGAGGCCGACGAGTAGGGAGGCGATCCTCCTGGGGTGCGCTCTCCTGCTGCAGATGTGGATCCACAAGCGGTTCGACATCGGTCGGCCCAGGGCCGACCTCTCGGAGTACGAGCTGCTGCCCGACGGCACCGACCCAGCGGACCTCCCCACCATGGGTTCTCTGTGGTGCCTCCGGAAGGTAATGACCTCCCTTTACGTGATTCTTCGCGTTATGAGTTCTTTAGTTCGATTCACTTAACTTTTCTTGTTCTTTGCAGCACGTTTGGCCTGGGGAGCAGCCGAAGAAGGCGTACAAGGACTTCGTTGGTCAGATCGACCGGATGGTCGATGCCCAGGTCTGGTGGACGCCGTACGCTCCTGCCATGGTCGCTGCCCGCGCACCACAGGGGCTCTCATCCCTGTGCTCCCGAGACCAGGCGTACTGGATGACAAGGCGATGACTGGTCTTCGACGTCTACGTTGAGGAATACGCCGTCCATCGGGTGATGAGGCAGTTCGGCCTCTTCCAGGTGGCACCAGTACCCGCTGCGCCACGTTTGCCGCCTACAGCGCACAAGTGAGCTACCATTTACCCGTTCTAATTATTTTCCATTACAAATATTCAGTTGCCAATAATTTTATGTTTCATCTATGCTAGGTGGACGCGTAAGGGCGTGGCTGTGGCGACGTCGTTCGTCGACAAGCTGCAGCCGTACGTGGCCGAGTGGGCGTCCGCGGCGCACGAGCAGAATGTCGTCACCGAGCACCGCCTTCACGACGGCGCGGCCTGGGTAGCGTACCTTCAGTGGTACCTCCTGAGGACGCAGACGCGGGGTGATGTACGTGCCTGCTACCCCGCCACCGCCACTTGTCCCGGACCACAACAGGATCCTGCCGGACGCAACGTACCCGGTGCGCCGAGACTAGACCACCGACACAGCGGTAAGCTACGATACTGCAAACATATTACATTCATATGACTTTTCATTATAACATGTGTTTTTAATTTTGTGCGCAGCACGACGTGCTGGCTGATATCGTGCGGCTCGCATCGGCCGCGAGGGAGCAGTGCTTTACCTGGGGGCCTCAGGAGCACCGGAGGACGTACGACAGGATCATCGCTGCTGCCATGAGGTACTCCGCCGTCGTGAACTACGCCAGGGCCGTAGAGATTCCTCTCCTTCCGCGCCACCCAGCGTCGTCCTCGAGCTCCGCCTCGACAGCGGCTTCGCAGCCGACGCCTGCCACCTTTGCCGGCGGCTTCTCGGCTCCGAGGGCACAGCAGTAGCCACAAGAGCAGGGCCTGCAGACCTACGTGCAGGTACTTTCAGTAGACCTTATTTTCAACTAATTCACGCAATTATTGTGTGTTTGTGATTACACTATATTCTGATCGTACAGGGCGACCGCCGCCTTTTCCGACAGCCGGGCCTCGACAGTAGGAGCTGCCGCCGATCTATGCGCTAGGAGGTTCCAGACCGCCGGTCTTTCAGTTTCCGGCGGCAGATATTCCTTCCTCGTCCACTCCGCCTATGTTCCAGCCTACTTTCGACACGACCACCGAGGAGCACCTAGGATGCGATCAGATGGAGTTCGGCGAGGTTCTCGCGACCCTAGATGCCCCGCAGCAGGCCGAGGAGGTTGGCCCGTCACAGTTGACACAGGCACCAGTTTGGACTCAGCCGACACAGCCGGCGGCCGGCGGAGGGACACCGGCGGGCGGAGGGACACCGACGGGCGGAGCGACACCAGCGGGCGGAGGGACACCGGATGCTGCAGGCTCGTCGTAGGCAGCCATGGCGACACCGTCTCCCGACCAGCTAGGACCGCGGGTGGTCAGGGCACCTGACCCCTGGACGTACGACCGGGACCAGACCTGGGCTGGCGCTAAAGCTGTTAGGCCGAAGAGGGGCCGGCGCATTAAGATGTAGTACTACTTTTACCATGATTTTGTATAAACTATTGTTGACACATATTATCATATACTTTTACTTGTCAACTAAATATAAAAAAGGGCATAAAATGAATATCAACATAGACTTAGGGGTTTGCTACTAATGAATTCCACGAGTTTTGGTGAATTATATATTTTCAGGGACTATTCAGGAAAATGCTAAAAGAATGAATTCTAGAAGGCTCTAGAAGACTCCCGAACTCAACCGAAGTGGGCCCCAAGAAAATATGCATCTAGAAGGGACAAGAGGCCCACACGCGAAGGTGGAGCCCGGCCTGGGCCCAGCCCAGGCCCACCGGCCCCATGAGGAGGCCGATCGGGCTCCCCCCGGGCCCGTTTCGGTCCATCTTCTGGAAGCTTCCTCCACCGCCTCCTAGGATCAATCTAAACCACTTGTTTAGGTCGGTTTGATCCTACGGCGCACGGTACCCCCTCAGGACTATATAAGCAGCCCCCCTGACCCCAGGGCATCCATCCAATTCATTCTAATCACCAATGCCTACCTGAGATAGAAGCTCTAGATTAGAATTAGAGTTGGAGAGAGTTGTATCAAGTTGAGAGATTAGAACCATGGTATAATTAGATCTAGCTAATCTTGTTCGAGAGGATTAGAGAGCGGTAGAGGCGAAGCTGAAGGAAGGCCCGGACATGTCGGTGTCTCCTCTTCATCTTCTACCTCTGGGATCAACTCCATTGGAGCCTGATCCTGAGACCTTGTGGAAAGATCGACTTCTTATTCAAGTGAGCATCATTGTTTTTATTGTTCTTACGGTTCATAACTCTTTGAGTACTTAATTCCTGTAGCTCTTGAGTTAAAGTTGCATGTTTAGTGTAAGTGTGGTGCTTAGACTAGCTAGCTTATGAATGCCTTCTATATTCCGGATCGTGTGGTAGATCGTGGTGGTGACAGCACCATTGAGTCCTTTGCAGTCCACCTCCCGTTTATAGAAACCGAAGGACTCCCCCATAGATCCCCGGGAGGTTCCCATTCCTAAGTGTGCCTTCAGACAATCACCCCATAAGAACAATAGAGACATAGCTTGTGAGAATAAGAACCAGACATCCTTAAGTTTTTCTTATATCTCTTTCTGTCAAGTCCTTGATAGCTTCTCAGGGATTAGTCTTTTACTCAGACCATTCTCTCTACCTTTCTCCCTATGGATTCAATATTTAAAACCCTCTCCCGGGTGGAATGCTCACCGGTATCCGTGCGCTTGCGGATTATCCATCATAACATTTCTGTAGGCTTAACAAATACCAACAAGCATTTCTGGCGCCGTTGCCGGGGAGAAACGGTTAAGTGAGAACTCTTGAGTATAGCTAATCTTGTACCATACTTTAGTTTAGATTTTATCTTTTTCCTATCTTCGCACCTGTTGCTATCTTTGTGGGATCACTTGGTTCCACTTTTATCTATCTTAAGCTGCACCCTAAAGCGGAAGCTCTGGACACTAGAAACTTTAGATCTTATCCTTACATCTGGCCATGAGCTACGCCTACGGTTGGTCGTGAAGGACCGAAACGGCGAACCAGAGAAGGGGGAGTGAATGGGAGCCGATAAAAATTCTTCTCGAAGGAGATAGAGGCTCCAACAAGATGAACACGACTTCCAACACACGTCTCCGACTCAACTACCCAAGTTGGCCAAGACCACGTAGCCACTGAAGTGCTACTGGCCCTAGGAACCAACAAACCACCTTCACGGACTCAAGAACGCAGCGGAACACCAACTCGAGCCTCAATGACCTACACTGGTCAGGCCGGTGAGCACCACCGGTCAGACCGGTCCCTGCTGGTGAAACCTGGGAACTTCCACAGAAAGGCCCCTACACCGGTCAGGCCGGTGCAGCTCACCGGTCAGACCGGTTCAAGCCAGGAAACCCCAAATCTGCCAAACAGGCCTACCGAGCTCCAAACTGACCCAAACTCGAAACAGCAGCAACACAGGACAACAGCAAACTCACCCAGACGTTCACCAGAGCAAAACTCAACAGGAGTCTGCACCGGTCAGACCGGTGAGAGGCACCGGTCAGACCGGTGTGACATGAGCTCTCGGGATGAACAACACCCGCGGGTCAACTCCCCCAACTCCAACTCCCGATCTCCCGAATCGCTCCACGGATTTGTGCAAGACTTTGGGGATAGTAGGAACACCTCATGGGTACTCCATAGCCAAGATTTGGTCCACCAAAACTTGCTAAATCGCGAGGAATCGAAGAAATCCCGCCAAGAACATCTCTAACCCTAGAGCACCGAAAACCCCAAAATCGAGCCCCTTTGCTCACGGATTTGGGAGGGGAATCAAAGGGAAAAGAACCAAGAAGGGTTCATGCAAACATCCCCCACCAAATCCCAAAGAGAAAGGCCTCGAAATCGCTCCAAGAAAATCGCCAAAAAAAGGCTCCGAAAATCACCAAAAAGAACGAACGGGAACAACACATCCAAGCCTTGAGGAACCACGCCGAATCATCTATACATCACAAAGAGGTTCATACAAGGTCTAGCTTGCCGCCCGATCATCCTTCCCTCTCACAAGATCTCACCATGAAGCTCTTAAGCTAGTCCTATAGAAATCCTAGGGAAAAGAGGAAGGGAAAAAAGGAAAACCAAATGAGCTAGGGTTCCAAGAGTTGGCTGCCATCCTCTCACCACTTGGGTTATATGGAGGCAACCGAAAGTCTAAAATGCCCTTACTAGCTAACTAGGGATACATGCCCCTCGAGGGCGAATTCGAAAATCATTGTCATCGCTCCATCAGACGGATGCCCAGCGACCGCAAACTTGCTTAGCCTCGATGCAAGCCATGCGATCCCGACACGTTCCTCCGCTTCGAAGTCTCCGGACTGCGTTGTCGCACACCGGTCAAACCGGTCAGACCCACCGGTCAGACCGGTCCGATGCTGCTGCACCTCCGTCTTCGGTTCTTCGGTCTTGACTTTGTGGATCAACCAAGGAACCCAGTGGTTTTCTGGTGAACCACCGGAAACCCCGCGAACTCGGTGTAGCCTCCGCCAATCGCCACTCATGACTTGGCTCCCACGTAGTCCCGGCTCGACCTTGGTTTTGAGGCTCAACCAAGAAACCGTCCATGACTTCATCTTGCCGTTCTTGCCACCATGCGGCCCGCACTTGACTCCGCTGGCCACCGGGTCCCTCGAACGAAGCCTACTTGTCTTCTCCACACCTGGAGGCCTCACCAGCAACGGCCTTTCGCGCTTGTTCTTCACCTGCACCAACACTAGTCAAGCTGCAACCTGCACCTGCAATACTTAGCCAAGAATTAGTCCACACAACGTTGTCAATCACTCATCACACTAGGAAGCGACCATCCACCGGTCCTTGAACCACACATGGTCCTCAATCTCCCCCTTTATGAGTGCATTGGCAACACACACATATAGAAACCCGAGAGAAAAAGAAAAGAAAAGAAACGACTAAAAGAAATCTCCAACAAGCGATCGAAAGCCAAAGAAGGGCAAAGAGAAAGATCACTTGAAGAAGACAAGTCTCGGACCCCTTAGGCAAGGGCAATAGCTCGACACATCCGAGACAAAACTATGCTCAAGCAAAGAGCGCAAACCACCAAACCAAAGCTCGAAAACCACAAAGAGCTCCCCTGCACACATGCAAGCTCCACCTGAATCAATGCAACTTCCCCTGGACGAATGCATGTGACGGGACCCAATATTATGGGTACCCAAAGACAGCTATTATGAGCGACTATCACGGCCACGATGGCCTCCGTGGTATTTTTTGGTGGTTTTCTGGATTTATTTTCATGCAGGAAAACGGCCCCAAATCAACTGGTATTCCGAGATTTATTTTCGTGAAGGAAAACGGCCACAAAATCGAGTCCATGGCATCACGTGCCCTCCAGCCATATGACTTCCGACAAGTTGGTGTCCCTCGCGAGTAGTTTTGGGCACTCCTCTAGCCATGCATGCACCAGGAGACAAAAGCATTTAATAGCCAAGATGCATGCATGAGGCATGGCACCAGGACTTGACACGAGCAACCATGCAGCCAGCTTCCCCCGTACACCTGTTGTGCATGCACACTCCCCACCTCTCTCTCTTTCTCTCCACTCATGTAACCTGCCTCCCTTGTGTTATAAAAGGGAGTGCAGGGGCCCACGCTAGAGGGGGGACTTCTTTTTTGATTGCTTCCTTCTCCTCACGAGAGAGGCAGACTCTCACTTTCTTCTTCAACCTCTAGCCAGCCATGGCTTCTACAAACTACAGAGACTTGGGACCGAGCTCCCTCTCTCGCCCATTTGTAACCCCTACTACAAATCAGCGCAAATAACACAGCAGCACGAACTGGACGTAAGGTGTTACTCTCTGGAGGCCCGAACCAGTATAAATCCTGTGTACCCCCCATTTGCGCAACCGTCCGAGGCCCGGCACGCAATCCGAGAAATTTACTGCCAGCGGTTACAGAACCCCGACAGTTGGCGCGCCAGGTAGGGGTGTTTGCGTGTCACGACGATTTTTTGTAGGTCTCGGATGGCCATCCTCGACGATAACGGCGGCCGCAATGCCGACGGTCACGACGACGGCAACGGCAACCGTGACTCCGCTGGCGACGACAACGGCGGCCGCGATGACGCCAACAACAACCGTGGCTCCGCCGGCAACAACCACGACGGCAACGACATCCTGGACAGTGGCAGCGGCCTGGCTCCCTCGTCCCTGCCAAATACCAAGCGATAATTTGTGATTTTCTTATCTTCTGAAGAAGCCGAGCAGCAACAGCTCCAACCAATCCATGGAGAAAATCCTTTTCCCCCTTTAATTTCTTCCACCAGAAGCGACGCTACATCGAATCGAATAGACATGCCACAAATCCAAGATTGCCCTGTTCTGTCTCCACCATCACCAGCCCGGACGCGGACATCCTGGATCGCATCACGAGGGAACGCGAGACGCAGAGCCACATCGAGGGGCACGGGCGCGACGGACGGCGGCAGGCCGCGCTCACCCGTTGTACGCCACCTCGAAGCCCCGACGGCCTTCATCTCCGAGCCGCGCAGCTGCTGCAGGGCCTTCTGCGCGTGGTACCTCGACGACCAGTGACGCGACCCTTCGGCTCCGACCGCCACCGCGGCGGCCTCTCCTCCGGAACAGCTGACCTCCTCGGCGATGCCTTCCGCCCCTTCTCCCTTCCATGCGGGGCCACGACGATGGCGCGTGCGGCAGAGGCCGTAGTAACGGTGCACGTGGCGGCCACGGGCGAAGCAGCGCGACAATGGGGGCGAGGCGAGGCGACTATGAGCAGGCACAGGTCCCGCGCGGTTCCATGGCGCGCGGCAGCAGCGTCTCGCCGACAGCGACCCCCTGGTAACCGGCGGAGGCGCAACTCGCCGCCTGTGTGGTCCGGCTGCCCCGGCCTGCGGCACGGCTGCACATACTCCCCCGACGTCGAAATCCGCGGCGCGGCGGCGTAGACCAGCTCCGCCACCGACAGCCGGCGGCACGGCCCCTGCTCTGCACCGCATCCCTCCTCGACGGTGCGGCAGCGCGGGATCAACTCCGACCGCGACGGCGCGGCGTGACCCTGCTCCACCTCGACGGCGCAGCGGCGCGAACCCCCTCAGGCCGCGGGCGGCGGCGTGGTCCGCGCCCTTGACGACGCGGCGGCGCGGTCCCACCTTCGGCCGCAACGTGACGGCCCGCGCCTCCCACGACGCAGCACTGTGGACCTCCTCCGACTCCTCTTCGACGCGCGACAACTTGACCCGGCTCGCGGTGCGGCCCGTCGCGGGGTTCAATCCTGTACCGCGCCGCTCCCTCCTCGTCGCCCGTCGCTCCCTCTCCTCGCCGCCCGGCGGCCAGGCGCACATCCGGCCCAGGCACGGCTTCCTGTCTTCCACCTCGGGGCGGCCGGGCGCGGCACTCCGCCTCCCACCTCGACGCGGCCCGACCCGGCGCTCCTCCCGGCTCCACGTTCTCGGCACGCTGTGACACGGCGCGCTCGACCCCCACCATGTGACGTTGTGGGCTTGTGGCCCGACGCGGCGCTCTGCCTTCTCCATGTCGCCGCGGTCGATGACGCAACGCCGCTCCCTCGCGGCCGGCGCGGCCGCGTTTCCTTTTTTCCCTTCTTCTATCTGTGCAGGGCTGTAGCGGCGGCTCGCGCGGCGGCAGCACGCGGCAGCACAACGGCGTGCGAGGCAACACGCAGGTCAGGGGCTGCGGCGGTGGTGACTGAAGCGGCGCGGCGACCCCATCCACCTCGGAGCGGTGGGTGGCTCGACGCCCCTGCCCTTCACCACGACGCGGCGGTAGCGGGCAGAGCGGAGCCATGGCGCGGCAGGCGGCCGCCCGGCCCGGCTCCTGACCGCCTTCTCCCCGGGACGAAGCTGCTCAGCACGGCTCCCTCCGCTGCCTCTTTGTCCTCGTCGCCTGACGCGGCTCCTACCGTACCATCCTCCACGCACCTCCTCATGGCCGCGCAAGAGCCAACGCCGCCTCGCCTTGCGCTGCGCCCCGACACGGTCCGCGCTGCCTCCTCCCCATCGTGTAGCGCCGCAGCGCCCACTACTCCGCGTCCTCTGAGGTTCCGGGTCGGAGGGGAGCAGAAACTCGACGAGCTCACGTTCTCCTCCCCTGCGGCGGGCTGGTCCTCGCTCGAGGGGCGTATTTTTGGCTTTTGCAGGACCACATACTCCAAGGAAGTACTCGGAGGCGGACGGGCTTCTCGTGCGAGGCCGAGGCGATCCTACCCGGTGATGGACACGAATCTACTCGAGTGAGCCACCGCGGAAAGTACTTGTGCGAGGCGGAAGGTAGTCGTGCGAATCGGAGCTTCTCGGAGAAACAAGTCGGAGGCGCCCTTCTCGTGCGAGGCGGAAACTTCTCGGAAGGGCTCCTCGGAAGGGCTTCTCGTGCGAGGCGGAAACCTCTCGGAAGATCTTCTCGTGCGAGGCGGAGAGTACTCGTGCGAGCCGGAAGGAAGTCGTGTGAACGAGCCTACTCCGAGAAACTCTTCGGGGACGGAAAAATTGCTCGAACAAGTGAAGTTCCCGCTCGGGAACATCGCCTTTCTGGCCTAAAAACACGATTTTCTTGTCTGTACCGAATTTCTTGTGTGTAGGCAACGAACTGCAACATCGTCCGCTCTGTGACGCCCCAGGTTTTTAATTAGCATCATTAACGCTAATGACCAAATCAGCTGAGTCAAACCTGCTGACATTGGTCAAACCTAGGTCAACCTGGGTCCTCACCTCGAAAACCTCACCGACAAACCCTAATGACCCTCTTGATCAAGTCAACACACACTCGTGGTCAACCCTTGGTCAAAGGCACGGTCAAACCCCACCGAAACCCTAATGTCTTTGAATGTCCTCCGGAACTTTTGCCGCGTTCTCCAAATTTCACCTAAACACTTCAAAATCTCCCAATATAAAAGTTGTCCAGTTTTTCGAGGGACACAACTTTCATGTTGGATGGCATTTCAAATTTTGAGTGGAAAAGGATGAAAAACTTGGTCAACTGCCAGCAGCTCCTGTTCACCGAAACAGAGTGGCATTCAAAGTTTGGCTGCAATTTATGCAAAATCCATTGAGAAAAACACTATAGAGCCTTTGTAAAAGTTGTAGAGGGTAGTGAGATCTACAACTTTTCTATTTACGACTTTGTGCACTTTAGTTGAGAATTTTTGAGATAAACTCAGTCAAACGTTGTTAGACCGAAATGAAAGTCAGACCGTGCCGCCGGCCGTGCCCCCGCGCTCCAAAGCGCGCCCCCGCGCGCGCGCCGCGCCGTACGCCGCCGTACGTGCGCGAGGCGGGCCCGCGACCCCCGGTCCTTGCGCCGCGCTCCTCGGAAGTCCCCCCTGCCACGCGGAGCCCCCGTGTTCGCCGCCCGGCCGCACCGCTGTTGCCCGCCGGTCCGTCCGCGCCCTTCCCCCTATGCACGCGCGCCTACCGAGGCCGACCACCGTACCGGCGGTGTAATGGCCTAGAAATCCTTCGCGGCGAAGGCTTGGAGCCGCGCCTCATCTCCCCGCCGCCTATTTAAGGGGCCGCGCTCTTCTTCCTCGCGCGCGCACGCCGCCACTGTCCGCCATGGCCGCCGCCTAGGTGAGCTCCTTCCCACGCCCGCCCACTAGGCTGCCCACGCACGCGAACACCTTCCTAGTGACCTGCAGAACCTCCCCACGCCACGCCTTGCTCCGGCCGCGCCGCCGTCTCGCCGGCAGCCAGACCGCAGCGGCCGGCGCCGCCCGACGCCGCCGAGACTGCTCGCCGACGCCATCCCCGCCCCGTCTCCGGCCTCAGACCGACGCGTGGTGAGCCCCTAGTCCTTCTCCCCACCTTCCCCGGCCGACCCCGCCGCCGGAGCCGCCGGAATTTGGCCGGAGCCGCCGGCGGCCATGCCCGAGGGCCGCATTGCAAGCCTGGGAGAACTTCCAGGGTCCTTTGTGAGAAGTAGGGGCATATCTGTAAGGAATCAAAAGTTTCCAGGGACCCAAGCCAAAAACCAGATCTCAAATAGTAAATTCTTTTGGCTGATTCTTGTAAAATTCGTAGAAAATTGTAGAAAATTCACAAAAATTGAAACCCAATTTTGTTGGATTCCTGGTGAAAAACACTACAACTTTTGTTAAACTTGTCTAGGCTGTTTCCTGATAATTTTTGCATGAAAAATTAGAAATGTGAAAAACCTAGATCTGTTGTATCTCAACATCTATAAGTCCTCTGTAGCTAATTTTTGGATATGTTGTGTGTTATGTTATGCCTAGCTCCTGTACCAAAAATTGCACAAAGTTATGTTATAAATATTTTTATATGAATTAATTTCTATTTATGCAGAATCTGTCCAAATGATTTTTTGTAGCCAAAAATAATTAGATTTTTGTGCCCAACTTCTGCATTTTATCTTTTTGTGCCAAAATGCACCTCTGGTGAATGAATCACAATTTTATAATTGCCAGAAATATTTATTCTTGAAATATGCTTGTTTTTCTTTGTAATTGCATAAGTCAAGTTTCATAATAGTTCTAGGTGTATATGTTGCATCCCTAGCCTAGTTTTGGACCAGAGATCATGTGGGAGAAAGTTTAAATCATTTGGATGCTTATTTATTTTTGTGTGCATTAGTCTTGCTTCATTAGCTAGCTTGTGTCATTTTCAAAATAATTAATTTCTTAGCTATCCTAAGCATGCATGTGTGTTCAGTGGCTTGTTATAAGTGTCTAGTGCTTAATAAACCCTTCCACTGAATTTTATTAATTAACTTTATGAATAAAAGTTAGGAAAGCAATTTAAAGCTTAATATTAAGTTAAAATGGGAAAATCACCAACCACACCTCTAATAACCCCATGTGTGGATGTAAATCATTTTAAAAAGCTAATGATCAGCCCCTTGCTGTTTGTGTAATTTAAATTAATTTATTTACATAAATATGTACACAGTCACTAGCAAAAAGAATAAATCATAAAGAACTGCATATTGTTCCTTTTTGGAAGAGTATGCTGAATGTATTTCTTATCTAGGTGAATGTGGTCGACCATGCACCCCATGGTTGTCATTTTATTGCTTGTAATTAAGTAAATTAAAAATCATCAATTGAATCTTGCATTTGCATCCTCGTGTAGATCTTCCTGACGGTAGATATACGCTCGTGCCGGAAGGAGGAGACGGAGGTGCTGACGAAGAGCTGCAGTACGTGGACGTAGCTCAAGACCTGGACCAAAGTCCAGAAGGGCCCAAGGCCAACCTTGCCAGCGAAGGCAAGCCCCGGATCATTAACCCCGTCTTTTAAAATTTTGTAATTACCTTTGCTATGATTGTGTATTTACGTTTCAGGAGTTGAATTGAAACCCTAGATGCATGATCCCTAGGTACCTATGCTCTATCACTAGCATGATAGGTCGATAGCTGCTATGCTATAGGACCCGGTAGAAGTCGAGTGATGTTCGTCACTCGCGAGAATAGGTTCTTATGTTGGAATCATAAGATCTTTTTAAATGGATTGCTCATGTGGTAAGAGCATGGAATTTGGGCTCCGGTCCAGAGGCTTTTGTGGGCTAAGTTTTTGAACGTACTAAGCACTTGTCGGGAATGGGACCGGTAAGCCTAGTACCTTGAAGAGACGGTGCGGGAACTTACTATTACTACTCTTGAGTAATCACCAGCCGCTTTGCAACCGGGAGGTGGGTACATGTGTGAGGCTGGGTGTACTGTGTGGGGCATGCCAGATAGCCTTGTACCCGGGACTGTAAGCTTTGATCCCAAGCTGAGGATTTTTGGGAACCGCCTGGTCGGTGTCAGCTCTGTCGGGGCACCGCTCCGTGTGTTTAGGTCTACCTTGCAAGGTTACAAACCAATCGATTGTCGGCCTCTCACCGTTATCTGAGACTGCTTAATCAACTGGCCATGTTATCCCTTAATGATGGAACTTGGTGAATACTTCTGCGTGAATTAATTGTATTGTACAATCCTTGATTGAGTTAGTTGGCACACTTAGAAATGGTAATCAACTAGAACTTGTGCTAAAATAATGAAAGTAAGGACATACTCTGTGTTGCTTTTCAGCAAAAGAACTCCACCGGCCAAAAAGCCCCTCATGTCTAGAGTTTGGTGGTGTAGTTACCACCCGACGGTTAAGTCTTGCTGAGTATTAGTATACTCAGCCTTGCTTTAATAATGTGGTTGCAGGTGTTGTTTGGCCTTGTGAGATTCCACCAGGCTGGGAGCTGGAATGGGTGGAAGAGGACGAGTGATGGCATCACGGATGACCTCCTGTGATGTGTATCGTTGCGCTAGTTTATTTATTTCCGCTGTTTTCGAACTCTGAATCTTTACTTCTTGTCATGAACAATGGTTTGTAATAATTTGGATTTAATCCGTGTTGTACTCTGGACTCGCCTTCGTGTGAGTTTTAATGCATATGTCGATCCTCTGTATGAATTCCAAGTGATTTACCGGGTGTTAACCCGGCAACTAACGACAGGATGATACTTTACTGTTGCTTAATGACCAAAGTGGATTGGTTTTAGGCGATAGTACGGTATTTTCCTGGGCGGGTTGTCACACGCTCGCCATCCTGATCAGGACAAAGTCGCTTCGAGCAATGCGACGGACGACGGCAAGCCGGGACCGACCGCTGCGTGACCGCGGCGCCGCCATCAACAACAACGGTCAATGGCGCCGGCAGCCATCTGGCAACCGCCCCGAACGAACCCATGGCGTCTCTCGCACGAAACCAACGACGACTCCGACAAATCGCCGACCGCCTCGGCAGCCGTCCGCTCGACCACCACGGGCAACACGAAGCTCGCGGGCTTGTCAGGATGAGCCCGGGAATGACACGCCGACTCCCCCGACGCGAACATAAACCGAGCTAAGCATACTCCTAGCGCCACCATTTTTTCCAGCTATAACATACCTCCTCACGCGTCGTCGGGACATATCAACGCATATCTTTTTCCTCTCTGACGCAAGTCGCTAAAAGTACTCGGGAAGCACACGCCTTAAATCGTGAAACCTCGACCCCACGCCTACACTTCCCACGCGTGCACGCGGCCTGCTCCCTGCGCTACGAATGCGGCTGTCAGGGGTCAGGTGCTTAAACGCAACAGGAACACTTCCCGAGGAAATTAAATAGACTGAAAAGAGTTGGACTTGGATTTCTTGTTGTAAACTGTCAAATGCTCTTTCCTCAAATTTGGTATTTGTCGTACCACGTACTGTTGTCTACCGATTTCCTTTTGCAGGAACACGACCGCAGACTCGGCCCTCACACTCGGGGGCTGGGGGACGACAACTACCACCTGGCCTTCACGCTCGGGGGCTAGACGGCTACTACTCGGCCCTCGCGCTCGGGGGCTGGGCGACAACTACTCGACGGTCGCGACGACAACACCGCACTCTTCCGGTGGCCCCGGCGGCCCCTCGCGGCTCTGCACCCGAGGGTCGGTGCCACACACCGACGACCGGGAGTTCGAAGGCTAGCCCATCGAAGGGTTCGACAGCCGCTCCCGGACACCCGAGCGAGGGGCGGTGAGGGATGGGCCCCAGCGGCCGGAACCCGGGCGCACGAGCATCGCGGGCATCTTGAACTGCGTTCGAGTCCTGATGGAAAAGGAGGTCATGGTTTTTCCCCCGACGGAAAGGCGACGAGCCGCCGAGTCCAACCGAACGGGCTCGGTAACTAGATGACTTCACCATCGGGAATCTGAGGTCGATCACCAGCTGATCCGTTCGGAGCCCGACGAATGGGGCTCTGAGGCTTCACTCGAACTCACCCGCATGTAGCTCACGGGGTGCCGAGGCTCGGCCAGCGAGGCAAGCTTCGACGTCACCCAACCCCTCCTTCCTGACGAAAAGGATGCGCGAGGGAGATGCAACGAAAAGGGAAACCGACTCCCCGACTAGTGCCTCGCGTCGTGCAAGGTCACCAAAAATTTATCTTTCTCCCGCAAGCTCGGGTGTGACGACACCCCTGACGAACGATGTTCGGCTCTAAAATCGTTAACCTGAGCGAGTCTCCGACTCCCTCGCGGGCTCGGGGGCTACATCCGGCGGATGCGCTCGCGCGCACCCACCGAGAACACGGAGAACAGCACCAACGCCAAACCCACTCAACTGAGCCTGAGCGCGACTCCCTGACTCCCCCTCAGGCTCGGGGGCTACTGACGGGAACCAATATTATGGGTACCCAAAGACAGCTATTACGAGCGACTATCACGGCCACGATGGCCTCCGGGGTATTTTTGGTGGTTTTCTGGATTTATTTTCATGCAGGAAAACGGCCCCAAATCAACTGGTATTCCGGGATTTATTTTCGTGAAGGAAAACGTTCACAAAATCGAGTCCATGGCATCACGTGCCCTCCAGCCATATGACTTCCGACAAGTTGGTGTCCCTCCCGAGTAGTTTTGGGCACTCCTCTAGCCATGCATGCACCAGGAGACAAAAGCATTTAATAGCCAAGATGCATGCATGAGGCATGGCACCAGGACTTGACACGAGCAACCATGCAGCCAGCTTCCCCTGTACACCTGTTGTGCATGCACACTCCCCACCTCTCTCTCTTTCTCTCTCCACTCATGTAACCTGCCTCCCTTGTGTTATAAAAGGGAGTGCAGGGGCCCACGCTAGAGGGGGGACTTCTTTTTTGACTGCTTCCTTCTCCTCACGAGAGAGGCAGACTCTCACTTTCTTCTTCAACCTCCAGCCAGCCATGGCTTCTACAAACTACAGAGACTTGGGACCGAGCTCCCTCTCTCGCCCATTTGTAACCCCTACTACAAATCAGCGCAAATAACACAGCAGCTCGAACTGGACGTAGGGTGTTACTCTCTGGAGGCCCGAACCAGTATAAATCCTGTGCACCCCCCATTTGCGCAACCGTCCGAGGCTCGGCACGCAATCCGAGAAATTTACTGCCGGCGGTTACAGAACCCCTTCATGAAACAGAGCAGCTGCAACAGCTCAGCTCTGACCGGTCAGACCGGTCACCCTCACCGGTCAGACCGGTGGACAAGATCGCCCAGCACCTGGGAACTACACCGGTCAGACCGGTGCCCTTCACCGGTCAGGCCGATGCCACCTGGGAAACTGCCCATGCTCAAAAATAGCTCGAAACCACTTGGAAACCTTCTAAATGCATGCAGCAAGCCAAAACATGCTCAAACTTCTCCCCCTTGTTGGCAATGCATGAATCAAGCCAAAAATGCAAAAATTGCAACCTAGAGCTTCTCAAATAGACAAAATTCAACATAGGATGCTACACATGTCCAAATGAGCAAGTTAGATACTCTATAGCTTCGTAATGACATCAACTACATGATTACCAAGTTTCACAACCATTGGACGAGGCTAAGATAGAATTGAGCAATTTTGTGAAAAAGTACCCTCTCATGAGCAAAGTCCTAAACATGAGCAAAACATATCAAAATGGCATAGCCACACAAACTTCATGCTAGGACAACCATTCTAATCATAGGACCATCACAAACACCCACAAGCACCTCATGTCATGTCAAAGCCACCGAGCCATGTGCCTACTTCTATATATGAGACTTCTCATTGGTAGGCATCATGCAACGGTTTAGCACCCAAAGCAAATTAAACATAGCACATATGACATGGGAGCACATTTTCCAAGCAATTTACATTTCATTTTCAGATTCATATTTGGTACATGAAATGTCTTTGCGACAAAAAGGAACTTATGCCCCTCCACAAGATAAAGCATGGGGGCTAAACATTCATGATGGCAAATGAGCCTTTGGCCCCATATGATCAAAATAAGCTATCCAACCACAAATTAAGCATAGCCAAGCCACTAAAATATGTCAAGATCATATAAAGGCATTTACTCACAAGAGAGCATACATGTGACATTTTTCAAAAACATAGCCATCAACCATGGATATAAACCAAGATTATCAAGAGCTAAGTCAAACTAACCATAGCTTACCAAACAAGCTCACAAAGACATAGATATCATTCCATGGTGAACAATGTATGTAGGAGAAGCTTTTCCTAATCAATGCATATGATACAAAATGCATGCAATCTAAGATATAAGGATGCCTATACATCATGTTACATATGCCATGCCAAATGCAAGAAATGCACGAAGGAAAGCTATACATATGCTACAAAAGAGCTCCCACACACCAACTCAAGAAATCAAACAAACACCAAGCTCCCCCCCCGCAAACGAGTGAAAGTTGCTTGATCTAGGGGTTTGGTGAAAATATCGGCTAGTTGGTCATGTGTGGGTACATGGATCAAAGCTATCTTCCCTTTCTCTACGTTGTCTCTCAGAAAATGATACCTCACTTCTATTTGCTTGGTTTTGGAATGGAGCACTGGATTCTTTGCAACACTTATGGCACTGTGCTATCACATTGAAGTGGGACATGGGTATACTCCTCACCAAAGTCACTCATGGTGTATGTGATCCAAAGGAGCTGAGAGCAACAACTAGCTGCGGCAACGTACTCTGCCTCGGTAGTGGATTGAGCAACACTCGACTATTTGCGGGAAGACCAAGACACCAAAGAAGATCCCAAGAACTGGCAAGTCCCAGAAGTGGACTTCCTATCCAACCGACACCCGGCAAAATCTGTGTCCGAAAAACCATGAAGAGCCAAAGAAGAAGACGCGGAGTACCAAAGGCCGAAGTCGGGAGTGTGACGCAAGTACCTGAATATGCGCTTGACCGCTTGCCGATGCGAAGTCCTTGGAGACGCTTGAAAACGAGTGCACAGACATACCGAGAACTGGATGTCCGGCCTCGTCACCGTCAAGTAGAGGAGTGACCCGATCATGGTCCGGTACTCCTTATGGTCCACGTGTTTGCCTTCCTCATCCGCATCAAGAGCTGTAGTCGTACTCATAGGCGTCGCCATGGCCTTGGAGTCCTCCATCTTGAACTTCCTTACAATGTCCTTGGTGTACTTAGCTTGGTGCACAAATATTCCTTCCTTTGATTATTTGATTTGTAGCCCGAGGAAGAACTGCAACTCACCCATCATGCTCATCTCAAATTCCCTGCTCATATCCTCTGCAAACCTTGCAACAAGAGAGTTAGACGAGCCACCAAAGACAATATCATCCACGTACACCTGCACAATCAGGATATCTCTGCCCTGCCTGAGGAGAAACAAGGTCTGATCGACCTTCCCCATCTCAAACCCTCTCTCAAACAGGAACCCCCTCAACCTACCGTACCAAGCTCTAGGCGCCTGCTTCAACCCATACAGCGCCTTCCTCAACTTGTACACCCGGTGGGGGTACTTCTCGCTCTCAAACCCCGGTGGCTGCCTCACAAACACTTCTTCCTCCAACACACCGTTCAAGAAGGCACTCTTCACATCCATCTGGTATAACTTGAACCCTTTAGCCACGGAGAAGGCGAGAAGGATCCTGATCGCCTCCAAATGAGCTACACGAGCAAAAGTCTCCTCGTAGTCGATCCCCTCTTTCTGACTGTACCCCTGAGCAACAAGCCTTGACTTGTTTCTCACCACTTCACCTTTCTCTCCCTCTTTGTTCTTCCACACCCATTTTGTTCCAATCGGCTTACACCCTGGGGGAGGGTCAACCAATTCCCAAACTTGATTTCTCTCAAAGTTCTCCAACTCCTCATGCATTGAATTAACCCAATTATGATCAGATAGTGCGTGTCCAATGTCTTTGGGCTCAAAGGTGGCAACAAAAGCAGCATGAGCGAAATGAGAATTGTTTCGAACCCTCGACCGTGTAGTACGTTCATTCATGTCGCCGATGATCCTCGAAGCTGGATGATCCACTTGAACTCGCTGGGGAGGTTCTCGCCTTGATGCTACCTCCCCCTCAACGGCAGCTTCGCCTTGTACTTGATTTGTCGTTGAAGGTGTGGGAGAGGGCCCGTCCTCGATCGTCGTCGAAGTAGTAGGTACATGCTCAGTCGCGGGCACCACACCACCATCTTCATCATCTCCATGTTCATGCTCCTCCTCCTAAAAGATCTCCTCGCCAAGTTCATCATCACCTGCGCACTCAAAAACAAGCTGACTACGTGGCTGTGTCTCGTCGAAGGTTACCTCACAAGTCTCCACGATTTGGTTAGTTTCAAGATTGAGCACACGATATGCTCTAGAGTGAGATGCATAACCAAAGAAAATGCCATCGACTGACCTAGCCTCGAACTTGTCCAACTTCTTCCCTTTCTTAGGGATAAAGCACTTGCAACCAAAGACATGGAAGTGACTCACCTTGGGTGTGCGCCCGTGCATCAACTCATAGCACGTTTTCTTCTTGTGAACCCTGAGGTAGATCGTGTTCGACACATAGCACGCGGTATTCACCGCCTCAGCCCAGAACCTTCTCAGAGTCCTATGCTCATCGATCATCGTCCGAGCCATCTCACACAAGGTTCTGTTTTCCTTTCCACAACACCATTCTGGGGAGGCGTATATGGACTCGAAAACTGGTGTTCAAGACCCAAGTCATGGCAAAAAGTTTTGAAACGAGAGTTTCTGAATTCCGAGCCATTGTCACTGCGGATCGCTCGTATGGCACCTCTGTGCCTCTCGTTCCTCAACCTCAAGACAAGATCTCGAACAAAACCAAACGTCTCCCCTTTCTCCTCAAGAAAGAACACCCACGCATACCGAGAGTAGTCATCCACCACAACAAGGACGTACCACTTCCCACCCACAGATCGCACACGAGCTGGGCCAACAAGGTCCATATGGAGCAGCTCGCATGGACGCTCCGTCATCACATCGTTGAGGGGTGGATGGGAAGCAGCTACCATCTTAGCATACCGACACGGAGCACACACTAACTCTTTCTCAAACCTCAGCCGTGGCAATCCTCGGACCAAATTGAGTTTACTCAAGCGAGACAAAAGGTCGAAGCTCAAGTGACCCAACTTCCTATGCCACTTCCACAACTCACTCGAAGAACCAGCCAAGAAACAACGCTCAACACCAGAAGACTGAGAAAAATCAGCTCGAAACACCTGACCCTCGGGAACGACCATACAGACAAGGTCCCCTCGAGAATCCAAAATCCGAGAACCACCAGGCCGAAACAACACCTCAAAACCCTCATCCAATAGCTGGGACACGGAAAGCAAATTGTATCCAAGCGATTGAACAAGAGCGACACGCCTGAGAGTGATCTTGTCACTTATCTTAATCTCACCTTCTGACAGCACACGCCCTCGCCCATTGTCCCCAAAGGTGATGTACCTCTTTGTCACCACCGGGACGAGACTTGAGAACCACCCCTTGTCTCCGGTCATATGCTTCGAGCAACCGGAGTCAATCAACCAAATGTTCTTCAAGTCTCCCACCTGAAACTCAAAAGCGAGCACGTGAGTGAACAAATGACTCAGCACTGGGGTTAGTACCAAAAGAGTAAAACCAGTGCTGGGCCATTTGCTCCAAAGTGGGGTTAGCACAATCCAAAACATTCCTCCTATCAAAGCTACCTCCACGAACACCACCACGGTAACCACTATGAGGGACCAACCCTCTCTAACTGGAGGAGGACCAAAACCACGAAAGGAAGATCGTGGACCGTTCCTCCTCCCCATCTCAAAGCTACGACTCCTACTATCCCCATATTGATCACGAGGGGGAGAGCGCCTACCAAACTGACCACCTGCAGACTCTCCAGACCAACCACCAGAACCACGACTTCCTGAACCAAACTGAGACTCATCACGGGCACGAAACCCAGCCCCCTGTCTGCCCAGACCTGCACCGGTCTGACCGGTGTGGCGCACCGGTCTGACCCGGCCAGCAGCACCTCCTGCAGCCTTTCGCTCTCCCCAAGCCGGAATCGTCCTCACACTCACCTTGGCCCTGGGCATCTGCACACGAGGCTCAAGTACACCATTGGAAGGGTGGTACTTGTCCTTGTTAGCCCACTCCTTCGCCATTCTCTCCTCACGCCTCCTCTTGAAGCAAAACTCATCTTTATGGCCATCTCTCCCACAATAGCCACAATGAAACCTTATGGACTTAGGCTTAGGCTTGGGATGGGGCTGTTCATTTGGTTTCTCTCCACTCGGCTTCTCAACCGGTTTCTCCTCACTCGGCTTCTCACCCTCTTTCCCAAAGAACACATTCCCCAAAGTGCTCTTGAACTTGATAGGCTTTTGGAAATCATCTGTGGGCTGTGGGAATATGGGAGGATCTGGAGTTGTGTCAAGTTTGTTTCTCAATGGATTGGGCTTAGGAACATAGGCATTTTTGTGGTAGGTTTTTGGTGGAGCTTGGATATCACCAATTTTCTCTCCTCCCTCACCACTACACTCTCCAATCTTCTCTGAGCCAAGCGCTTGCCCATCATAGCGCTTGTATGCCTCTATCATCATCCTAAGCTGCGGTTCATGCCCCGACAACCAACCCATCATTTTCCTCAAGTCATCATTCTCATCCTGCAAGCGATCCACATAATGTGCAAGTTCCAGATTCTTCAAAGCATGCAACTCACAGGTAGAGCAAGAAGTAGGAATAGGTTCTTTCAGCTTAGCCTCGAGTGAAACAATATAAGCATGCATCTCATCAATTTTTCCATGCAAAACAGGGCAAGAAGTACAAGCACCTAGCAAAGCAGGTCTAGACTTAAGTTCAGCCACTTCAACCCTAAGCACATCTAGTTCCTCACACTTGGAGGCATGCTTTTCCTTAAGCGAATCAATTTTAAGCTTAGCATCCAAGTTCTGTGTTTCTAGCTCAGCCACTCTAGTCCTAGCATCCTCAATCGAGGCCCTAAGCTCCTTCCTTATCTTCTTAGCCTCTCTAAGCATATCATCACGATTATCAAGCACCAAGCCAAGTTCTCCGTATGCACCCGATCAAATTCGGATTGACACAGAGCACGAAACAAGTAGTCGACCGCCTTGTTGTTGGCGTCGAACATGTCCCTCGATCCTGGAGCGAGGAAGTTCATCAGTTGGACATAGCCTGTGGCCACCATGACATCCCAAAGGATCTGACCCTTTCCGCAGAGGAACGCCGCCATCCGCTTACTCCACATCTGGTAGTTTTTGCCATCGAAGTGTGGAGGACCCGAACCCCGTTCCTGGTATGCCATCCTTGGATCTTAGACTGGTTAGAGTCAATCAAGACCTGTAACCAGCTCTGATACCACTTGAAGGACCGAAACGGCGAACCAGAGAGGGGGGAGTGAATGGGAGCCGATAAAAAATCTTCTCGAAGGAGATAAAGGCTCTAACAAGATGAACACGGCTTCCAACACACGTCTCCGACTCAACTACCCAAGTTGGCCAAGACCACGTAGCCACTGAAGTGCTACTGGCCCTAGGAACCAACAACCACCTTCACAGACTCGAGAACGCAGCGGAACACCAAATCGAGCCTCACTGACCTACACCGGTCAGGCCGGTGAGCACCACCGGTCAGACCGGTCCCTGCTGGTGAAACCTGGGAACTTCCAAAGAAAGGCCCCTACACCGGTCAGGCTGGTGCAGCTCACCGGTCAGACCGGTTCAAGCCAGGAAACCCCAAATCTGCCAAACAGGCCTACCGAGCTCCAAACTGACCCAAACTCGAAACAGCAGCAACACAGGACAACAGCAAACTCACCCAGATGTTCGCCCGAGCAAAACTCAACAGGAGTCTGCACTGGTCAGACCGGTGAGAGGCACCGGTCAGATCGGTGTGACCTGAGCTCTCAGGATGAACAGCACCCGCAGGTCAACTCCCCCAAATCCAACTCCCGAACTCCCGAATCGCTCCACGGATTTGTGCAAGACTTTGGGGATAGTAGGAACACCTCATGGGTACTCCATAGCCAAGATTTGGTCCACCAAAACTTGCTAAATCGAGAGGAATCGAAGAAATCCCGCCAAGAACACCTCTAACCCTAGAGCACCGAAAACCCCAAAATCGAGCCCCTTTGCTCACGGATTTGGGAGGGGAATCAAAGGGAAAAGAACCACGAAGGGTTCATGCATACATCCCCCACCAAATCCCAAAGAGAAAGGCCTCGAAATCGCTCCAAGAAAATCGCCAAGAAAAGGCTCTGAAAATCACCAAAAAGAACGAACGGGAACAACACATCCAAGCCTTGAGGAACCACGCCGAATCATCTATACATCACAAAGAGGTTCATACAAGGTCTAGCTTGCCGCCCGATCATCCTTCCCTCTCACAAGATCTCACCATGAAGCTCTCAAGCTAGTCCTATAGAAATCCTAGGGAAAATAGGAAGGGAAAAAAGGAAAACCAGATGAGCTAGGGTTCCAAGAGTTGGCTGCCATCCTCTCACCACTTGGGTTATATGGAGGCAACTGAAAGTCTAAAATTCCCTTACTTGCTAACTAGGGATACATGCCCCTCGAGGGCGAATTCGGAAATCTTTGTCATCGCTCCATCGGACGGATGCCCAGCGACCGCAAACTTGCTTAGCCTTGACGCAAGCCATGCGATCCCGATGCGTGTCCTCCGCTTCGAAGTCTCCGGACTGTGTCGTCGCACACCGGTCAGACCGGTGCTCCTCACCGGTCAGACTGGTACCCATCGGTCAGACCGGTCAGACCCACCGGTGAGACCGGTCCGATGCTGCTGCACCTCCGTCTTCGGTTCTTCGGTCTTGACTTTGTGGATCAACCAAGGAACCCAGTGGTTTTCTGGTGAACCACCGGAAACCACGCGAACTCGGTGTAGCCTCCGCCAATCGCCACTCATGACTTGGCTCCCACGTAGTCCCGGCTCGACCTTGGTTTTGAGGCTCAACCAAGAAACCGTCCATGACTTCATCTTGCCGTTCTTGCCACCATGCGGCCCGCACTTGACTCCGCTGGCCACCGGGTCCCTCGAACGAAGCCTACTTGTCTTCTCCACACCTGGAGGCCTCACCGGTAATGACCTTTCGCGCTTGTTCTTCACCTGCAGCAACACTAGTCAAGCCGCAACCTGCACCTGCAAGACTTAGCCAAGAATCAGTCCACACAATGTTGTCAATCACTCATCACACCAGGAAGCGACCATCCACCGGTCCTTGAACCACACATGGTCCTCAGGTCGAAATGATCATGAAACAATCCTTCTTAGGAGCGACAGACGAAAACTCTAGTCTTCATCTTTGATGGACCGGTACTGAAGAGATGAAGCAAGAAAGAACCTGGGAAACCATATGTTCTACCTTTAGTGTAGACCTTTACCCCATAGTCCACCGCAGGAGCCAGGATCATATCCTTAATTGGGTAAGGAATCTTTGTATCATTATCCTCTAAGGGTAGTGAATCTTTGGCCCCATCCTACAAATGTTGTGCGCATGACCATCATGCAATATCTAGAGGAGCTTTTCTTTCTTTTTCTAAGGCAAGGTTTGTCTTTGAAAAACTCAGCGGGTGTAACCCTTACACTAGCATTCTTTATGACCACCCAAAGGAAGAAAAGAAATCATCCTGTAGCCACAAAGGGGAAGTTCTGATAGCTATATCATCATCACTCCAATCCCAAGGCTTAGCTATCAAACCCAAATCATCAATGTCCTGAAAACCTTTAAGGGAAGAAGAAATTCAACCCTTGTAGATGATGAGTTTGGGAAGATCGTGAAACTTCAAGCTTCACAAGAGACTTCTGAGCATGCAATTTCCCTAAGGAGATAGTCTCTTAGAAAGCATCCTTTTTGCTACACAAGGACATTGGAGAAACCACAAGGATAGCATATCTAATCATGCCATAGGAAGAGAGCAAAGCCATCAAGAAGCCATTTCTGTCTCTCTCTTTCAATGTTCGGATTAGATAACTTTTCGAACCCATCTTTAACCTCATCCTTGGGCCCAATGAATCATCTTGTGCCCTTTTTCTTGCGTCCCCTCACGATCCTAAAATTTTGTGAAGGATCTAAGGAAGACCAGAAGGAGCACATTACTTGGAGAACATCAATGAGCATGAAAGCTACTTCACAAATGGAACTTTTCCACCTAGTCCATGCTCATTTGAGGAAACTCCTGAATTCAATTGCCATCTCAAATTTTGCCGTACAATATCTCCAACCCCCTTATGCTTCTCTACAAATTTAGAAAGGGTGGTTGTCACAATGGCTTGAAATCTTGAGATTGGCAATATAAGGGAAACCACTTCACCATCTTGAACCATATTTTGAAGGTTTCCCAAGGATGAGCTCTTTGTCCAAAAACAAGCACGCTAGGGGGAATTTCAATAAGACTTACATATACCCCTGCGTAGTGAGCATAGAGGTATAGTTATTCCTTCGGGTATTCTTGTCACTAACCATTCCAGGTTTGGAACAAAGAGAACGAAGGATGACAATACAAGGTATGTCCAACCAGTCGTTACGCAACATTGAATCATATGCATAGAAACATCTCTTGTCATGTTGCTGCGCTAGCTTGGTTATCTCTACCTTTATTACATGCTCACTTTATTAAAAAACTGATCATGCTCTACCGTCTCTGTTTGAGTAAATCTTTATATGCCTTCATGTTACCTTTTGTCTACCATAGTAAGCTCTGGTTTGGAAGTACGATCATACTTCCATTGGCTTTTAAATTATGAGTGGTGCTTAGGTTAAATAGCCTTCCTTAATCTGATTAGGCATGGAGTCTGGTTTGGTTATTGAACTAGAATTGCTTGTGTAGACAATGGTATATTTTCTGGACTAACCCCTGCAGAATAAACTCGAAGACAAGTTTGGGAGAGGTCGAGATGAACTCACTAGAGATGGAGCAAGACACGTGAGAGAGAAGAATTCCCTATGAACCAAGAAGAAGAAGAGTGATGCAAACCAGATCCACAGTCAGAAGCACTCACTCAAGGAGGAATTCCTGGATGATGGAGGCATAAAGGAAGCAGGCTAATTCCATTAAAGATGATCAAGCCATGCCTTCTCACATGCACCTATCACTCCACAAGTTATATACATTCAAGGGAGAGACCACCACAAGATGTCATAGTAACATCATAATAAAGGTAACACCTTGAGGTAAATTGTCATTTCCCTTTTCTCTGGCATCCTAATAAATGAAAAGTCAAGCATGCTAGAGTTACAGTTTCACATGATCCAATCTTGTTAGCTCAACATGTTGTCTTTTTGTTTGTTTCTAGCATCACTTTCTTGATCACTCTTTATTTTGCTAAAAAAAGATTTATGTGCTAGATTCATCTTCTGATCTTGCTACCCTTGTCATAAAATAAATCTATGCTTTATCGTTATCTTGCTCAATGTGCCCAAGGTTAGAGTAGAATAAATGAAATTATGGTTCTGTTAGTGTTTTTCCACCAACAGAACCCATGCACTTGATCTCTACCTTGTCTTTGCAAGTAGGACTCACTTTACGTAAAAAAGGAGAAGTCTTACTTCCCTAAATCCTACAAGTCCACGACCTACAAACATGCACACTAAACAAGACGCTGCCAGCTGCCACTATCCAACCCTCCTTCAAGTAGTTGAATCAGCAAAGGACATGGGCAACGCCATCACCAAGTGGCTATCAAGATCATGTACTCAAGGATGACCGAGCTGATAAAACAAGAAGAATAGTGAGACGTGGAGGGAGTCTGGATGATCAACCCGATCAAATCAGACTATGAGCACCTACTCCTTTCACCACTACTGCCTAAGATGGACGACCCTGGAATGCCGACCATACACTGCTCCATCAACCAAAGAAGCTTCCAAAGAAGTTGTCCACAACACGGGAACAGGCATTACTTAACGTCAAAGATGGCGGACCAAGATCACTAACTCTGGGACAATGTTGTGCAAAACGTCTCCATCAAGATTCAAGACTGTTCCTGAACACCACAAGACCCAAGAAGAACTAGACGCGAAGACGTTTCCGGAATTCACAAGCCCAGTTGGAACGGAGTTGACAGACAAGGAAGGAAGATTGAAAAGAAGTCCGCTCAACCCTAACCAACCGAACACTTAGTCCATGCTGAGGAGGACGTCAAGAGTACACCTTCGGAAGACCTACTGCTACCCGCGTCATCAACTGATCAATCAATGGCCACTACATCTACGCCATGGGAGTAAGTACTCTAAACTCTCGCCGAGAGGTAACTCGGTATTTATCTTTATATTCTACACTGCATATTTAGATTAGCAAATTTATTTCCCTATACCTACATTGAAAAAGATCATAAAAATATTTTCTGCTTTTGCATTCTTTAAGGCCCCATGTACTCCGTACCGTGGCGGCATAAAAAAAATATTGCATTCACATGTTTTTGTTTTAGCATCCCTTTTGCATATAAAAATTCACAAAAATACGTGGGCACATGAAGGTCCACACATTTCAGAAAAAAACAAAAAGAATTGGGACATGAAGGCTCACAACATAATCCTAGAATTTGCTCCTTCGGGTATGTGCGAGACTTATATTTATAGGGAGAAATTAAGGAAGACCCGAAGGCCAGCAAGTTCCAAGGATAAATCAAGGACTACTTCAAGATCCAGCTTGGGGGAGAGCACCCCCAGTTATCACGATAAGTATCACTATCCTAGGTGTTTAATATTAGCTAGTTATTTGAGTATTAGTTAAAAGTCTTAGTTTGAATAAAATGCTAGAGTCTACTAGTTGGCTTTTCTCTTTAATAATGATCTTGATGATTTATGCTTGGAGATGATGAATAGTTGCTCTGCCGTAATTCCTTTTAAAAGTGCTTAGTTTTCAGACCTAGATTCTCCTGAAGCTTAAATGCTTAATTTGCTCTAAACCCAAAACCTGTGCAAGTACATGTTTAATCTGACTCTAGGCTTTGAAAGATGATTCATGAAAAGTTGAGTTGCTATTGATCATTCTCCTAGAGAAGCTTGATTCCTGGATTTATCTTAAAAATCATGAAATTTTATATGATGAGTTCCTGTGTATATGATCCTTAAGAGCTTGTCATACACATCAAGATCATTCCATTCCACCATTTATGCTGCTTCTGACATGGAAGTACGCATTTCCCATCAAGCCATATAGCTCATGCAACTCTAGGATATATCTCTCTCAATGTTAAAAAGGATTCTGGGGCTACATTCGAAAAAAAAGAAAAGAGAGGAAAAAGTGAGACGAGAGAGGGAGAGAAAAGGACAAGTGTCATACTAGGTGAGTAGGGCCTACCTCCCTGAAAAAAAATAATAAATTTAGAGATGAATAATGGACACGTGTCCGAGGGCGAGTAGAGCCCACGTCTCTAAGGAGAGAGAAAAATGGACAAAAGTCTGGGGCGAGTAGAGCCCACCTCTCCAAGAATGGAAAACCCAGATCTTAAAAATCTTAGAAAGAGAGAGTCCAAGAGCTAGGCTAAATGGCTTACGACCTTTCACCCTCATCCATCCAACACTATCATCCATATATATCTTGCCAAGTGTGACTCCATGCTTGAGAAGGTCATACACAGGATCTCTGAGTTTTATCTAAAAAATGTGCAAAACCCCAGGATGATAGCTGATCAAAGAATTTGAGATATACTGCTTGACTTGATTGTTTTGTCTTTTATTTGCTCAAGATTTATGAAAAGGCTATGCTTAAAGGTTGAAGGTAAGAGAGAGCAATCTTGTTGAGGAGAATTGGTTTTTGAACAATAGTACTTATGAGGTGTGAAAGTGTTGCAGCAACTCCTAATCCTGCTAAAGCATATATTTGCTAGGGACTAACAAAGGGTAAGCTTGGGGGAGTTTGTCGACACATATTAACGTATACTTTTACTTGTCAACTAAATATAAAAAAGGGCATAAAATGAATATCAACATAGACTTAGAGGTTTGCTACTAATGAATTCCACGAGTTTTGGTGAATTATATATTTTCAGGGACTATTCAGGAAAATGCTAAAAGAATGAATTCTAGAAGGCTCTAGAAGACTCCGGAACTCAACCGAAGTGGGCCCCAAGAAAATATGCATCTAGAAGGGACAAGAGGCCCACACGCGAAGGCGGAGCCCGGCCTGGGCCCAGCCCAGGCCGACCGGCCCCATGAGGAGGCCGATCAGGCTCCCCCCGGACCCGTTTCGGTCCATCTTCTGGAAGCTTCCTCCACCGCCTCCTAGGATCAATCTAAACCACTTGTTTAGGTCTGTTTAGGTCGGTTTGATCCTACGGCGCATGGCGCACGGTACCTTCTCGGCCACCAAACCCTATCTCGCCGCCACCATGGCGCCGCCGCCGTGCGCGCTGCCGGTGCTCATGGAAGATGCCATCACTGAGATCCTCCTCCACATCCGGCCGGATGAGCCCGCAGACCTCTTCCGCGCCTCCCTCGTCTGCAAGCCCTGGCTCTGCATCGTCTCCGACCCGGCCTTCCTCCGCCGCTACCGCGCCTCCCACCGTGTTGCCCCTCTGCTCGGCTTCTTCTACTGCGACGGGGGCCCGTGCGACTCCCCTCCCTTCATCCCCACCACGGCAGCGGCACCCCCCTTGCGCAGGCCGCCGTACGACGACCGGAATTGGCGGGTTCGCGATTGCCGCCATGGCCGCGTCGTCCTCATGAAGTGGTTCAGGAAGTTCGTCGTGTGGGATCCGGTCACGGGTCACCAAGAGGAGCTGCCGACGCTCGACATCAGGTCCGTGAACAACACCATTGTGGTGCTCTGCGCTGTGGCCGGCTGTGATCACCTGGACTGCCACGGCGGTCCTTTCCTCGTGGTCTGCCTGGGCCACGATAATACAGACAGGGCCATTCGTGCGTATGAGTACTCATCGGAGGCTCGTGCCTGGGGCACGTCGGATTCTGCATATTTACAGGGCAGGTACTACTTCAACATAACACGTGCTGCCGTTATTGGCGATGAAATCTACTGCGTTGTTGACCATGGTGGCGAAATTCTGAAGTATGATTTGGTCAATCACTGCTTTTCTTTAATCAGCACGCCAGCTGTGTACAAAAAGAGGCCACTCCTCATGCAGAACGAGGATGGTTCTCTTGGATTTGCTGGTAGAAGTGATTCTAGGCTTTACCTTTGGTCACGAATGGTGGATCCTGAGGGAGTTGCAGGATGGGTACAACAGAGGGTCATCAAGCTTAAGATACATCCGGAAGCTACTGGTTTTGCCGAGGGTGCTGGGGTTATATTAATGAACTCAAAAGCTGGTGCCTTCATGCTTGAGCTGAAGTCAGAGCGGGTGAAGAAGGTAGCTGAGCGTATGCCTTACCGCTTCTTCGTCCCCTTCATCAGCTTCTTCACTCCAGGTATGGCTGCAGCCTTTTGTTTGTTTGTCATCATGTACTTTACAGCCACTATGTTTTGTTCGGATACTGATTTTGTTCATATTTTATCGAATCGAAATAAATGATACATGTGCAAGAGAAAACGAATATCTGAAAATGCAACATCAGAGTCAATTTTGCTCATTTTCACCTGTTAAGATCTGATCGTGTAGCAAAAGTCTACCTTGTGAACCTGAAAAACTTGCAGCTATTGCCATGTCGCCTTTTGGTTTGTGTCATTTTATTCTCTCGAGGAGTGCACACTCCTACTGTTTCATCCTAAAAATTGTTATGTATTCAGCTTTTGGAACACTTTGAAATTCTGGTACTTTTCAGATTGTGGTAGCAGCAAAATAAATGATACATTTGCTTTGGACAACTTGTTAAAGACACTAATATTGGCAAGATGTTTCTAGGAAGTTATTCATTTTTTTCTTTTTAACTTCAAGTTGTACCTTAAATGGCAGTACCTTGCCAACGTACATTTCTATCTAACTGACTCAAATTTAGTTTTTTCTATTTCAAATCTATGGAACTGCAAGTCACCATGTATGTCTGTTGTGGACCTTATACTCCTGCTCTCTCTAGTTGCTTCTTGATATAGCTAAGAGATTAAGAATATGTTTAATTTTAATTTGGTTAGTATCGTATTGATGATTGATAGGTCCCTTGGAACTGGATAAATATTTGGGTTCTTGACTGATAAATGAGTACGCTTGGTTCCATTTATTTATTTTTCTGGGATGAGTGCCCTATGTATGCTCCATTCATTGTTTGTAAAATTCTAGAACGCATCTGCTGGCTGTTGCAAGCATAAACAAAGTGTGCCAAATTTTATACAACGAGCTTTGTAACTTTATGAACTTTGTATGCTTGGTACACTTTGGATTTTACCAGCAGAAATTGCCATGCCAGAGGAGAGACAATAATATGGTTTTTGTGTGACGAGCTAGTTGTTCTGACTTCTGATACATGGATATTACTGCTGAAATAAATGATACCTGAATATTTGACAATGCAATGTCACATATAATCTAGTAGTGACAATGTTTGACTTGTTAAGTACAATTCTTTATATTGCAAGATGTGCCTTGGAGTAGTTGATTGCTTTTAATTAACCACTAAGTTGCTGATGTAATATTTTTTGTTAGTGCATCCTTTCATTCATATTCTTTTTAAATATTAAAAAAGGAGCCATTTATTTCAAAAAAAAAAAGGAGCCACATCTCTACAGCTTCATCTGCAACAACTATATATAGTGAGCTATGAAATAACTTTGAATTGTGGTGTACTTTTCAGATTATGCTTGTGGCGAATAGCCCTCAATAAGAGACAAATTAATCCACTGCTGAGATGAAGCATGGAAGCAGCTGACCATTTTACTAGTCCATCAAGTTGAGTCTGCTACTGCTGGCACCTTATAAGATATTATCCTCCGAAATGGTTAATGTTGTGTTGGTTAGTTTAATTTATGATGGTGTACACCCACCATGCCTGTAATGGACACGTTATGTCTCTCTGTAGTTGTGTATGGTCATGATTATGACGCCTGACTTTCAGGTTTATTCTTAATGTAACTTTTGTTGGTGCCATTGATGGTTGACAAGTCTGATCAGAACTGGAAATATTCTGGGATTCTTTTGACTGAAATTAATCTGTGTGCCTCAATTTACTTTCTGCTTCTGAAAGGAGGATTGCTGTTTTAGCTTTTGTTCATGCATATATTTGGGCGAAAGTTGCTCAAATTTAAGTCAAGTCAGTTGAAAGATGTACGTCATATGGGCTGTGGGAGTGATGCTCTGCTCCATTCTCTGTTTGGTTAATTCTTTTTTAGAAATAATCTGCAGGGTATGGTATTGAGCTAGCCAAGCAGCTGTTGTGTAGTTTTAACTGTATCGTAATTCACAAATAATCAATGAGCTGATCGGATGTAAGTTGGAACTACAAGATGAGAAAAAGTGAGCACTGTGAGGAGATTGTAAGAGCATCTCTAACAGTTTGTCAAATTTTACTTAGCAAATTTTGTGTTTTGCCAACTTCTAAAAAGATATGATAAGTAACAAAAGAGTCCATCTCCAACAGTTTGACATAATCCACTTGTCAAATCCAGATCTAACTTACATCAGGAACTTTTGAAAACTTAAATCAGAAATACTGAGAAAAAACAAAATTATTTTTATACCCTTCCACCTCTTCTAATACGGGAGGATGCGCCGTGGATCCCTGCGTCGATTTTTTCCAACTTGGGATAAATGACAACATGAGATGAGGAACTGTTGGAGAAGATTTTTTCTGTTTTTGCCAAAAAAATAATAATGACAACTTGGGACGGGGAACTGTTGGAGTTGCTCTAAATCTGCTATTATTCATGCAGAGCAAATGAGCTTGCTACAATGCTACCGACGTTGCACGTGTTATGTGTATGTGTTAAGATTTTGTAGTGGTAAAGACGAAGTGCTGGCACCCTGTAAGCTGTGATATCTTTGATACGGCGAGCAATCATACTTCATGTTTTTGATCGAAGATCCTGGCATTGCGCTTAAGCTAAATATTCCAATTATCCTAGCAAATTGCTAGTTGGGGAATAAAAACACCAGGGACAGTTTTATTGTCAAAACGCTGGAAGGGCATATGCGTGTTTCATGATATAAAAAAGAACACAATACAACATACTCCCTCCGTTTCAAAATACTTTGTCGCCATTAACTTTTTTCTGCAACTTTGACAATTCGTCTTGTTCAAAAAATTGTGCAAGTACAATTTATTTTGTTTGCTATATGTTTTAATGTTGTATGTATTTGAAGCTTGACTCATCGTTTTACATGTTTGCGATAATTTTTTGAATAAGACGGATGGTCAAAGTTGCAAAGAAAAGTCAACAGCGACAAGTATTTTGAAACGGAGGGAGTATAATACCAGGTGCTGATCGCATTCTCATAGGCAAGATTTAGAGCAGAAACCTTATAATTTGAAATATTGGTGAACAAGTTGACTAGAAAACTAGAATTCCCGAAGAGCCTAACTATGCCACTGCACAATTTGCTAGTTGTTAAGCAAAGTAAAGAATAATTTTGTTCACCATATAACCTTTGAATTTCGTCTAGGGTTCGTCGGTCCGCTCGATTTCGTCGACGCGAGTCGGCAGCACTCAGTCACCATTCGGCAGAGGCAGCGGTGTTCGTCTCTCACCTCTCCGGCTTCGATTCGGCTAGTGGAGCCGAGCCCTTCCCCGGCCTCTCCACATACCGATCCGGTGCAGGCTCACGCGAATCGAGGGGAGGCACACAGATCGAGCGCACGGCGGCGGCCCCGAGCTTCTTCCGCGACTGCGACCTCGAGCCTTCCGCAGCGTCGACCTCGAGTTCCGCAGCAGCTACCTCGAGCTCCTTCCGTGATGGCGGCGACCTCGAGCGTTCCCGCGCACTGCAGCGGCCTCCTTGCACGTGCGGGCCACTCCTCGACCTCTCATCCTCTTCGACGGTGCTCGATCCCAGCGTGGGCGTGCGTTGACTTGGGCGGGGCGCGGCGCGGGCTTCCAGGCTATCGGGCGGTTCAGGAGGCGTGTGCGAGCTTGGCGCAGCGCTGCGGGCGGAGCGGCGCGTCGGTCAGCGAGTGCGGTGCTGGGGGCTGGCGAGCGCGAGCACGACGTGGCGTCCGGCGATCGCATGGGTGGCGCGGGAGCATAGCAGCAGGGACAAGCATGGTGCAGCTTGCTTTTGATCTTGTGTGAGGTACCAAGGTGAAGTGAAGATGGAGCAGTTCATGGTGAACCAGGTGGTGAAGAGGGAGCGGTTTGTGGTGAAGCAACGTGCAGGGGCACATACTACAGACCAAGTTCGTGAGTTCGTCATGCTCATGACCTCTGTGTGGATTCGGTGATCTCTGAGAAGGTTGGCTCTGAGGTGTTCGATGAATTGCCTCACTGGGATGACGAGAAAATGTTTGATGGCCATTCTCTCTCAGAGGTGATTTGGGATAGGGAAGGTTCTGATGAGTTGTTCGATGAAAGGTCGGCACCATTGGTATAACCTTTGAATTGAAACAAATCCTACTAAAGACCATCATGGCGGCAGAGGCATGTCTCTTCGGGCGACCGCTAGGGTTCCCCGTCGACACCTCGACGAGATCCTTCCGACGAGCTTGCTCGGAACCACGATTCCCGATTAAGCAACTTGAGAGAGACGTTGTTACCCTGAAGGACACACCGATCAGATTTGTTTGGAGATTGGGGATTCCAATGAGGAGGGAGGAGGCCGTGAAGCAGAAGGGATCGAAGGAGAAAGGGTCACCGGTGCCACGCACGGTGGCAAGCATGCCGCCATGGGATCCACACCGGGCCGGTTTCATCTCGAACCTTCCGTTGAAAGCGAAGGTACGTTCACCACCACCGGTGGCCGAGAATGGAGGTGTGTTGCGGAAGACTCCATTGGAGGGGACACGCGGCGAGCAAGCAGAGAAGGGAACAGGGGGTGAGTCTAATTAACATAGGCTGTGAGGGGAACGATGGTGATTCTCCTCTACTGAGTTAGCAGAGGAGAAGTGATAGACCATTCATCCCCTCCATATTGACCTCTCCATGGGAACTAGGGAAGGCTCTAAACCCTAGATCGGGAGGGAAATCATCTCCCTCACAACATCCACCATACCAAACTCAGATTGACAGGTTCGTGGGCTACTTCCGCAAGGAGCGCCCAAGGAACATTGAACCTAAATCCTACACCGAGGCTATGAAGGTCGAATCGACCCAGAGCACCTTGGTGTACCCCGCTGCAAGTTGCGGTGGTGGAAGGAGAGATGGATTTGGGGCGGGACATGCTGGGCGTGGTGCAGGCCGGACAGGAGTAAGATGCCCAGTTTGGCAAAGATCTTGCAGGGGGTGCGGGAGATCTGAGGAAGAGGAAGGAGTGGATCTAGTAAAACTTCGTCGGGAAGCTGAAGAAGAAGACAAGATCAAGCAAGACGAAAGGGAGCTACTGCAAAGAGAAAAGGGGTCCTCATCAAACTGGGACAAAGCAGCAGAACATGGGGAGCTGAAGAAGAGAGCATAAGGGAGCCAAGAGCAAGAGTAGTGGGGTCAAGAAAGAACTAAGGCGAAAGACGAAACTCATGTAAAGACGCAATCCACTCTCAAAGTGCAATCTTAGGAAGGGCAGGATGCTAGAGCTTTCCAGAGCAAACAAGGTTGTAACTATTGTGGATTAAAGAAGCATCAAACAGAAGAATGCAATAGCTAGGAAGAGTGTCTATGAAATGTGTGGGCTGCATAACCATAGCTCATTGTTGACGGTGTATAATCGTATTAAACTTCAAGTAGACTTGCAAGCGGACAAGTCTCCCGTCGTAGTCAAGGGACCCTTCTTCCCTCGAGTGGTGAACCCAAGGTATCGAATCCGTGGAACAAATGTGTGATGCAAGAGTTGATCTAGTAAAGCCGAGAAACTTCGATCTTCAAAAGGAGAGTCTAATGCATCTAATCTTAAAGAACATCACAAGAACGAATCTAATCTATTAAAGACCGGAGGTAGCAAGAGATAGAGGGGGATAGATAAACCAATCTAGAGAGATTAGATCAAGCCTTCGTTGAAGTTCCGAGCAAAGGAAGAAGTAACAAGTTCAATCTCATTAGAAGCCTCTTTAAACCACGGTTTCCCGTCCGACTCCGAAAACGCCCGCCTTTTGGAGCCACCGTTCTGTCACAACGCACCCCTATTCGTGCGGGTTAGTCTAGGGCGAGTCCAAGGACAAGTTGAAATCTTTCGGAAGGTCAGGCATGCACCTCTAGCCACCACGGCTACAAGAACATCCTCGGTGATCTATCTCGAGAATAGATCTTAAGATAAGAAAAGCCGATCGAAATCAAAGACGTAGGAGAAACACTTGATCGCTAGAAATCGGATTGCAACTTGATAACTCAACATAGTACATGATACATGAATCAAGATCACCACCGGGATCCTACCTCGATCTTGCTTCTAGCTCCGGGAACTCCGACGTGGTCTTCCTTGCAAGGTTCCCACGTCGGCTAGGAAGATCCTAGTCAACTAGCTCGACCCTCTCCTCTCCGAGATGGTGTCCCTCTCTTCTCTGCTCCTCGGCGGCCGATGACGAATGAATTTGATGCGTGGCTCTTGGCCTCGGGGCTATAAATAGTCCGAATGGCGGCTAGGTCAAAGGGGGGGCTGACTGGGCCCTGAAATGGGCTGGGCCGGCTGGCCTGGGCCCACTTCGGCCCAGTTAGCCGCCTCCTTCGCCCGGTGTCGGTTCCCGAGTCTTCTAGATCCTTCCCCCTTCTGCATGTGGGCCCTTGTCGTCAGTTTCTCTCCGAATTGGATGAAGCTCCTTGTCCCGCAAGATTCGGCACTTTTCTGACTGGGTCCTCGGAGTTTGTCATCTTCTCGGGTTTGGTCTCTGGGCTTCTTGGAGTCGTGTTTGCTTCATTGCATGACTTGTGCCGGGCTTCAAGGTCTTGTCACAAGGTGCTTGATGAACTTATCCCGGAAGTCTTACTTTCAACACTAAAACCCTGCATAAACACTAAACTCCAAAACCGACATGCACGAATGAACTTGTTATACCAAGGGGGTTAGTACCAATGGATAAGATATAAAACTCATGCCAACACCGAAGGTAAACTCATGGCTAGGTTGACGGAATTTCACCATCAACATCTCCCCCATGCTTAAACCTTGCTCGTCCTCGAGTAAGCCTTTGATGGATATCATCGTTGCCCTTCATTGTTTAAACCTTGCACTTGATCATATATGAGAAAACATAATGCTCTCAAAAATTTAATTCGTTAAAGTTTCATAATGTACTAGCCTTCATCCCTACGGAGGGTAGATTATCAATTAAGCTTATCCCACAAATATTAACATGCTCCCAAAGTTTAAATAGATCTCAGAAATTTTGAAATAAAGAATGAGATGAAGAAAGAGCTAAACCAAGTTCACAAATTGAAATCATCTTGCATCTTGCTCATGAACTCTCATCTCATCTTGTCTCTCAAGCCTATTTATTCTACTCCTTTCCCTCTCATAACATATACATATGTGGTAGGCTTTATATGGAGCTTTTTGGGAAAGTTTAGTCCTACCAAGATATTATAAATGAGATGTTGTCAAAACAAGACAAGCTTCTCATGGTCTTACCGAGACTCGTCAAAAAGGTCATTGGAAAATAATGTTATATCAAGGAGGGGAAGAGAAAAATACACACACTTGAGATAGGTGGACATGTGCAAATGGCAAAGAGTGATCCCGAGGCACAAAGGAAGTCCTCGTTATCGGATTGCACATGGTTGGAAAATGAGTATGGATCTTTTAATCTTGAAACCTTGAAATTCCTAATGCACCTTAGAGAACCGGGGAGTTCACTTTATTTTATTTTTTTTACACATACTCATATTTTTTTCTTTTTCTCATACATATATTTTTTTTCTTTCTTTATACTCACTTTTTTTTCTTTTTCTTTCTCATCATTTTTTTATTTACTCCCCTTTGAACTCTACAATTGCATTGTACCTACCTCCTCCCCCATGCTTAGACGTTTGCTCGTCCTCGGGCAAAGAGGTGATAGAGATAAGGTAGGTACCGGAAATACTTTTCCTTTGGAGACATACTTGAAATCTTCAATCTTGGCACCATCTTGCGATCTTCCTTGAATTGATGATCCATACTCAACGATAGGTTGTGGTCAAGGAGGTAATCACAAAAGATGATTTTTGGTTTTAAGGGTGGATATCCGGCGAGGTTTGTGAGATCTCCGATGTGGGGATACACAATGCACGGATAAAAGGCTAGCAATAAGATAGATACGCAAAAACGGAATGACCAGCTTCTTAGTCTCGGGCCAGAGAAATCATGGCCTGCAATAACTCACCCAAAAATAAATCTTGTACACTAAGGTTTATGCACTCAAATATATAAAAGGCTCTAGATAGGTAGAGCAACACGCAAGTGATATTTATGACAAGGTTAGCATTACTTTTAGGAATAAAAATCATCTTTAATCCATCTAAAACTTGAGAGCATATAAAAGACTATGGGTCTTTATTTTAATCATAACCTCCGCTAAAGATTAAGCTAGCATTTAGATAAATTCAGATTTGTATTTTAAGAGAGCATTAGCTTAATCATGCATAAAACAAATACAAAGATAAACAAAGCGGCAATTATAATCATATATCATAATGGCATAAATTTTGTAACTTTACCAAAGGTAAAAACAAGGTGGTGACTTTATTCATGATGAAAACAAACTAACACACATGCTGAAAATAAACTAACACACATGCTGAAATTTAAATAAAAACTGAAAACACTATGCATACATAAGTAAACACAAGCTGAAAATTAAAGAAAAAGGGAAAAGAAAAGAAAACTAAAGCTCCTCCTTCTTCTAATCTTCCGCCGGTGGTTGGTATTGATAATCTTGGTAGTTGTACCCTTGCTCATAATAGGTTTGGACATCCCCTCCAACGAATTGATCCGGCGGTACTAGGTGAAGACGCCCAAGCTCATAGGCAATATTTGCATTGCCTTCACCTAATTGAGCCGCGTTGGATTGGATGGCTGCGACGTTTTGCATGTTTCTTGCAGCATATCCTCCGATTATGGCCATGCTTTGTTGTGGTTGGGGGTATTGTGCATAGGGCTCCGCAAAGGTTACGTTGGGCACCACATAATTTTGTGGGGGCACGGCTGCACCACTCCCCCATGCTTGCATTGATGGCCCTCCGTAATAACTTGGTGGTGTAGGGATTCCTCCGAACGGTGGCACATAGTTTTGTTGTGCACCACCCTCTTGCGCCGAGGAGGATCCCTCCCCTACAATTCTTCCTCTTTTATTCTTCCTTGCCGGCACAAGGAGTCCTTCCTCCAACCAATCTTCCTTCCCTTGAATGAAGAGTCTTAGTCTTGGATCCGGAAGGGGTAAGTTCACTTTGGCCACATTAAAGCCTCCTCTCTCATCTCCACTTATATATTTTCCTTGCTTCAAGTATTCAAATCCGAGAGAGGTCCCGGGTAGAAGATGTTCGGGATTTCTTGAAATTCCCAGCCTTAAGGAGATGTCCAACATGGAGAGGTAGCACCCCGAACCAATATCTCCCGATCCCGATGTTGCCTCGCAACACCATCGGTTGATCATGAGGTAGGAGCGGTCTATTGGCTGCCTGGCAATTAAAGCCGAGTAGAGCCAATTCAACTCCGTGTCGGTCACCTTCGTCTCCCTCATCCTCCCCAAAATCCTTTTACACATCCATGAGTGGAACACTTGGATGATGGGGTTCCGGATGGAATTTCTTTGTTGGTGGGCTTCCCCGGAGATTAAATTCCAAAATCCATCCAACATGCCTTCCGGCACGTCAACCTTCTCCGGAGCTCCCTTCTGGAAACCAAGTAGCTCCCTAATATGCTCATAGGGAACCACTTGCTGAATTCCCTCCAATCGGAATGATAAACTTGGCACCCCCTCATCAAGGATAGGCGCCATAGTCATCAAAATTTCCAAGGCAAATTCCTTGTGGGTATTTGCCGACACCCCGTTGGAGAATTGCACCCATCCAAGGTGCCCCAACATATAATATATGTCCGTGCCAAAACCCAATGAGTTGAGAGCTTGATCGTCGAAATCGACATTTTCCACAAGCCTCTTCTCAAGACGAGAGAGTTTCTTCTCCTCCTCCTCTGACAAGATGATGAAGCCATATGCGGAGTACCGCGGAGTGTACGGAGGTGGAGCGGATGATCGGGTCGATCGACGAGGTGGGACGGGCGGCTCCTCCGTACGTCCTTGAGGTTCGGTAAACCTCATGGACGAGCTCCTTGTGGCCCTCATACCACCGAGGAGGAGAGTGTCGTTCCTCCTTGGCGGTGCCGTGTCCTCCTCCATGCTCCGAGGAGACTCAGAAACCGAGTGCCTCCTCGAAGACGTCGTCGAAGATGGCTTGGACGACGATGACCCCTTCTTCTTGGTGAAGAGACTTGTGGTTTTCTTCCACATGATTGCAGCACTCTTCTCTCTAATATAATTCCGGGGTTTTAACCGGTAACAAAGCACTTCAAGAACTATTTCGGAGTATGGACTTTGAGTGGATTAAGGGTGTGAATTGTTTGAGCAAACAAAATTGGGAAGGGTGGCTAAGTCTATGGTGGTTCTGGACTAAAAACTTGAGCACACAAATAGGGAGAGGGAAGAGCTGCTTGCCTGCTGAAGACGAGCACCGGGGGTGCTTTTTATAAGGGAGGCCGGCCGGCCTGGGCCGACCGGCCTGGGTGGCCTCGTGCCTCCCCTGGCTCGGCTTTCCTCCAGCGTGATGATCTCCCCTTTGTGACTTTCTTGCCCGCGTGCTCCATTAGTTGCACCGCCCAAACTCTCTCATCCACTCCTTTGCTTGCATTATTGGTCCTTCCACTTGATGCCTTTGCTTTGAGTCATGTCCATGCTCCCTTGCTTCACATGCCACCATGAATTTCCTGCAAAATAATGCTTGCTGCCCCCCCATTCTTGTCCTTTGCATGTGGTCTTGATGAAAGTTGTTGAAAGGGCATCTGTTGGGGGGTCCGAAAAATCGGATGGAATCCCCGAACACAAGAGTCAAGAACAAGTGCACGAAAGTTACGACCAGGAGACAAAGAATCTCCGAAAGCTTGTACTCGCCTCCAAAAGTTGTGAATCCCTTTACACGTACCCTCGCGCACCCTTTTATAGGGAGACGAAGGGACTTTTACATTCCGAAAATACCCTCGAATCTAGGGAATATTCCTAGTGCGAACATGTACATGAATGTCTTTTACATCCCGTGATTTGCGGGGCTAATTTCATACATTTACAAGCCTGCCACTAGTTCACACGTCAAACCCGGACTTTTGAGGTAACGTCTTTGACTTGGCTTCTTCTTGATTCCCGAATCCTTTATGCATGAAGATCTTCACACACCAAAACCCCCGAATTTCGCAGATTCCCGATTGCATAGTTTCACAGGTTTGTGATTCCAGAGCTTCGCAGGTCCCACATATCCTGAAACGGGTTAAAAGTTCGGGCATAGAAGCCTAATTCGGTAAATACTTTCACATTTGTTTTAAAAGCTTGTGAAACATTCGAAACGCATTAAGATTTCTTCACGATCACCCTTTTTCACAAAACCAAACCTTCCTCCCATAGCTGCTTCGCGAACCTGTTTCACGAATTTCGGCAACTCGACATTTCGAGGGTGTAAGGATTTTACCGAATTCCCCAACACTAGCCCCTCGGGGAAGCGGGTTGACTCCGACGATCCGTTTCCACGAAAACTTTTGAACTTTGGTAAAAAATGTCACCCTCGGAACGTCGGAGTGGACACGCGTCCTCCGGAAAACTTGCAACGGTCGAATCGAGGCGGTTTCTTGAAACTACCCCCCTCGCCCCTATAAATAGTGAGGTTCGCACCGTAAAATTTTTTTCACCGACCCCTTGCTTTCTCCGAACTTTTGCCAACATCCTCGCACAAAGGTTCTTCGCGACAAAGGGTCTGAAGGTTCGAGACTTTCTCGACTTTCGAAGGTATTGCTCTCTTTGCTATTCCATTATCTTTTTTTTACTCTTTAGCGTTCTAGTTCATGAATCTTGTTTCGCACATTTGATTCGCAAAAGTCATCTCAGGTTTCGCACTTGCCTTTGTATCGATCAGGTGGCCCGCGTTAAAAGCACCGCAAGACCCATGACGTCTGATGAGTTAGCTGCTGCTGGCCTTCCACCTGCTGAGGAAGGAATTCAAGAACCTGATCTTGCTCAACTTCCAGAGGAAAACCCAGCTCCTGCCGCTAGCGGATCTGAGAATCGCGAAGATGGGGAGCTTAGATCCGAAGGAGAAGATATCGGGGATGTGGATGCAGATCCGAAAGATCTCATCGCCGCGAAGCGCACCAAGTCTCTCCCTCCATCTTTTGTCTTTGGGGAATCTAAAGTCACGGCCAATTTGATTAGGGAATATGAGGCAGCCGGATTCTTTCCTGTGGGTAGTGGCCGCGCTCCCCTTGACGAGGAAGTTCCTACTCCCGAAGCTGACGAAATTGTCGTATTTCGTGACTTCTTCACCTGCGGGCTTAGATTCCCCTGTGATCCCCTTCTGCCTGCTATCCTGGACAAGTTCTCTGTGACGATTCATCAGTTCTCACCGAGTTCATTTTTGGAACTTTCCAAGTTTTTCTGGGTTATGAAGACTTTCGGGTGTAACTTTAGCGCCGACGTTTTCGCCCGATTGTTCGAGCTAGTCATTGTGCCGGACATCATTAAGCTTAACGATGGCCTATACTACGAGGCACACTACACGTGCTGCACTTTCAACACCCGCAGGCAAAATACACGAAGAGGGCTTACGCGAATCCAGATCGCGCCCTGCTGCAAGACGAACTTCGCGAAAGACTGGAGCTCCTACTGGTTTTATGTCAAGGTGGACATGTCTACAGTTCCCGGCTACGATGGACCAGCTCATCCTCTCTCCACGCCCATCGAATCGTTAACTGCTACTAGCACCGCCTCGTACAATCACCGAGCGGCTGGAATCAGGAATTGTGAAAGTGCATTCCACCTTGCCAGTACTATTCTCGGTGGATGCGACCTTATCGAGGAATTCGTTACCGCTGACGTCTGGCCGATTTCCCATGGATGGGCCCCTACAGAAATCGTGAATTTCAACGTCAACTGGGCAGCACAAGAAGTTCCTTTTCCCCTGTTCGGCCTTCATTTGAGAGACGGCCAGAGCGTCGAAGAGTTCATGGTTGAGGTTGAGAAAAAGGTGAATGCCATGATTGGCGAATACACCATGAACGAATACAAGGCGTATAAGAATTTGGTGAAACACAAGAAAAGGATAAATCGGGTTTTTTCTGAGATTTGTGGAGAAAAGTCCTTCCGCTCTCGTTGTCCAGGCCCTAATGTGAAGATGCCAGCTGTTGCTGTGGCCAGTTGCTCGGCTGCACCTTTGAAAGCTCCAAGAAGAAAATCTTCAAAGAAGAGCAAAGGGAATACCGATGAAACAGCATCTTCTAGTGTTCAACCTGCGAAGACTAAATCTCTCGAATCAACTAAGCGGAAGCGAAAATCTTCCGAAAATGTTTCGGACGCCGAACTTCAAGCGGCTACCAGCCTTGCTCAAATGAGTCGAAAGAAGGCTAAGAAAGCTGTTAAGAAGATTGTTGCTGCTGAAGTTCGGCGAGTCCCTTCTGCCTTCGACGATGACTTTTTCGCCGAACCCAGCCAGAAAGGTTTTTCCTCTTGGCCTGACTTAAGATTCAGTTTTCATGAACACTACACTCCGGGTTCTGAAAATGAGTTCGTGGATATTGATTCTTTTTCAGATGTTGTTACTGAAGTTGTGAAGGAAGTTGAGACGTCTGCTGCCGCTGCCGCTATTGAAATTGTTGATCCTCAACCCTCTGGTCGCCAAGACGAGGCCTCTCCCGAATTCACCAAAGAGCTCAAAATGACAGTTCACAAGGGTGAAGATCCTGCTCCTGAAGTTCCTTTTGTTGAAACTCGCGAAAACCTTCCCGAGGATCAAGACCCTTCGCCCTCTATGATTGCTTTCAACAAAAGCTTTGGTACGTCTTATCGGGGTGAACTACTAAGTGTTGGCTATGAAAAGATTGATGCGAGAGATGGCACGTCTAAGCTTCTAACATTATGGAACTCGTCTAAAATCATGGGTGAAACAGGAGAAGGAAATTCAAAGCAGGCATCTCCACCACTTATCGGGACTCCTGAAGATTTGGGGAAAGAACCGTCTACTTCCTCAGGTCCAGCACCTCCTAGTCGGGTCACTGTTGAAATGCTTAGCAGAAAAGGTTCATGAGTTTGTTTGCCTCTCTTAACTGTATTTTTATCTTTTCTTATAACTTATGAATTTTGCAATTTCTTACTTACTTTTGTTTTTATGAATTTTCCAGATTTCGAAGAACTTCTTCGGACGTATCCTGCTTCCAGAATCGAAGAGTACCAGAGGGCTTATTCGCTGAAAGCTTCTCTTCTTGGGAAAATTGCCTCCCAACGTTTGGTGGAGCAAGAGGAGATTAACAAGAAGTTGTCCGAAGAATCGAAAAAGCTAAACCGTGACTTCAACCTGTCCCGAGCTGCGAATGTAGACTTGGAGAAGAAGGTTGCCGAACTGGCTGATGCTCTCAAGAGATGTCAAGATGAAAAGAAAGTCGCGGAAGAGGCTCTTGCAAGTTCAAGGAAAGATCTCGAAAAACTTCAGAAAACTCACGACGATGATTTGAAATTGATTGAGAATCTTCGCAAGGATTGCGATAAGTCCTCCAAAACTGCTGAAGATCTTCGAGTTAACAATACAGATCTTGCAAAGACATTGAGCAGCAAGGAACAGAAGATCCAAGACCTTGAGGAGGCATTGGCTGACCGGAAAGAATCTTCAGAGAAAGAGATTTCTGATATTAGAAACAAATTGGGACTTCTGTTCAAGGAATACGAGAAAGCCTTAAGGGATTTTGGTGTTCGTCCTGCTCCCCTTCCTGCCAATACAGAAATCTCCTGTTTCATGAAATGGATTGACACAGAGTTTAAAGCTCTTCCTGGGGTTATTTCTAGTGCGAGCGATTTTGCTGCCGCCTTCTCAGTCGAAAGTATCTTGAAGCTCCTTCATGACTTCGATTGTGCAGACCTTGTGAAATTTTGTGAGAGACTTTCATAATTTCCTGACGCTTCAAGTACCTCCAGACTTCGCCCTAACGAAGATGTTTTGGCTATCAAGGCCAAGTTCGCAAGGGAGTTCTGGTTCGCTAGTGGTAAAGAAATTGTGAAGAACATCGCCCGCGCAAAGTTAAACCAGGTTGATTTCTCGAGAACTTTGCTGAATTTTATAAATTCGCGAATTTTTAGTTTTTGATTTTCATAGATTTCTTTGTTTATTCTTTTCAGTTGATTGAAGAAGAAAGGCGGGGCAAAAGCATCGAGGTACCGGAGTCTTCTTCCGAGGATGAGGATGATGAAGGCACAGAAAATGCCGAGGAAGATTCCGATGAAGATGATGATGGCAGCAGTAGCGATGATGATGTTGATGGCAGTTCTGATCATGAAGAAACCTCTCCGAAGGTTGACATTACCGGCTGAGATATTCCAAAACTTGCCCTTTGAGGCGATTTGTGTAAAACTTGTAAATTCGTGGGTTTCGGACCCTTCTCTGAACTATTTGTCTTGTAAATTTTAACCTGCGCAGGTCCTGCAAGGTGGGCCTGCGCAGGATGTGTTGCCCTTGCGAATTCATCGTGGGAATATGGTTGTCAGTGGCGAAGCTTGGCGACTGTTCAAGAAAACTCATCCCGAGCGAGATTTTTCTGATTTTTGGCTTGAAGTCTCGCTTAACTTTTCGATGAACAGCTTCGATCTTTCTACGTTCTTTCTTCTTCGTGAGGATGACAGTCCTGCTGCTACGGCTTCAAGTTCTTTGAAGGTTTTGAAGACGGAGCCCCTTAGCCCAATCACTACCGGGCTCGACTTTGCTTATGCCAGTGACGTTGTAGAAAACAATAGTCGCGATCTAGGCCACATTGTTGAACTTTTGTACTAGAAACTGTGGGTCCCTGATGTAATGTAATAATACTTTATCGAAATTTTGTATGTAACTAAGGCAATAAAGATGTTTTTGTTGAGAAAAAACGTCACCCTCCCCCACCTTGCCGTTTTGCATGGAAAATTTCATGGCAGACTGGGGAGTTGAGAATTCTCTCCTAATGTTTTGTTTCACGAATTGTTCGTGAATTGTTTCGCTAATTTTGAAATCACAAGAATTCTAGTGTAAGTCGACAAAATTTGTTTCACGAATTTTGTGGACTTTGCTCGCTTGGCACACTTGCCCGGGTTGATATCGCAACCTTCAGTTGCTTCAACCACGCTCACTTACGAATCTTCACTCGAGCCCCCTGGCCTCTTGAAAGGAAATTAATTATCGTAAATGTCATTCGTGAATTTCGAACAAAAATTCTTTAACAAGAACATATATAATTCACTAGTCGCAATCCTCGATTATTTCCGAACTTTTGGTAAAACGTCCCTTCACGATGGGAACTAGGCCACAACTTATTGTTATCTCAGGCGTTTCGGTGGGAATCCCTTTTGACGGTGGGATTTAGGCCACAACTTGTTGTTGTCTCAGGCCTTTTGGTGGGAATCCCTTTGACGGTGGGATTTTAGGCTTTCACGGAGCCTTTGGCTATCACGGAGCCCCTTCACAAATTTTCTTTTCTCATAATGGATTTTCGGCTATCACAGAGCCTTTTACGACCTCTTTCTCTTTCACAATGGAGTCTCGGCTATTAGGGAGCCCTTTCACGAACTTTTCTTTTTCACGATGGAATCTCGGCTATCAAGGAGCCTTTTCACGAACTTTTCTTTTTCACGATGGAATCTCGGCTATCAAGGAGCCTTTTCACGAACTTTTCTTTTTCACGATGGAATCTCGGCTATCAAGGAGCCTTTTCACGAACTTTTCTTTTTCACGATGGAATCTCGGCTATCAAGGAGCCTTTTCACACAATGAAATTCACAAAATGCACGAATTGGGGGAAGACTCTTTTCATATATATCACAAAGAGTATTTACACAGGACCCGCCTCGTTAAAAACCTTGCCTCTTGATTTAGAGCCCCCTTTGCAAGGAAAAGAGTACGGTCCTCCTTATTCTAAGGAAATTGCGAAAAAGTAAATGTTTTTGTTCCCGAAACCACTTATAGATTCGTGGTTCGGTTTTTCATTTTTTACAGAATGTAAACTATGAAAAGAAATGCTGAACGAAAATAAATCTAGCTAACTTGTGGATTCTCAAGGATAGTACCTCTTCAGGCTATCTGCATTCCACGAATATGGCAGTTCTTCACCGGTTTGGCTTAACAGGCGAAAAGCCCCTGGCATGCTTGTTTCCTTGGCTATGAACGGCCCTTCCCATGGTTCTTGGAGTTTTCCGGGGTTTTCCCAATTCTTCTTTCTTTTTAGAACTAGATCTCCGGTCTTGATGTCTTTTCTGACCACTTTTCTGTCCTTCCATGTCTTTGTTTCTTTCTGGTACTTCTCGATGTTTTCAGCAGCTTCAAGAATCGTTAATTCGATCATATCTTTTTCTACCTTTTGGTCAACTTCCTCGATTTCCTTTCCCTTCAGCACTCTCATGCTTTCATTCTTGATTTCCTCTGGGGTCATTGCTTCAGTGCCAAAGAGTAGGCGAAAAGGTGTGAAGCCGGTTGCCCTCGACACTGTGGTATTATGCGACCAGATCACTTTCGGCAATTCATCCGTCCACTTGCCTTTTTTCTGATCAAACAAGCACTTCTTGATTCCCGAAAATATCAATCCGTTTGCTCTCTCAACAGCCCCATTAGACTGTGGGTGGTATACTGATGAAAATTTTGTGTGAGTTCCCAGAGTTCTGCAATATTCTTTGAAGGAGTAACAGTCGAATTGTTTCCCATTATCCACGGTCAGTTCTCTTGGAACCTCGAATCTGCAGACTATGTTTTGCCAGAAGAATTTCTGAATTGTTGGCACTGTGATATTCGCCAAAGCTTTAGCTTCCACCCATTTGGTGAAGTAGTCCACGGCCACAGCTGCGAATCTGCAGTTTCCTTGAGCTGTTGGCAGTGGTCCAACAAGGTCCATTCCCCACCTTTGCAAGGGCCAAGATGGTGGAATTAGGTGCACTGGCATGGATGGTAGGTTTTGCTGATTCGCGGTTTTCTGACATGCTTCGCATTCCCGGACCAATTTCTTTGCATCTATGTTTATGGTGGGCCAGTAGAATCCTTGCTTTATTGCTTTGCCTGCTAGAGCCCTTGTGCCTAAGTGTGCACCACAGAATCCACTATGGATTTCTTTGAGAAGTTCGAGACCTTTTTCGGAGGTAATACATCTCAGCCATGGTTCAGTGACTCCTGACTTGTACAGTTCTCCGTTGACTACCGTATAGCCCCTTGCCCTTTGCTTCAATCTTTTTTCCTCCAATTCATCTTGTGGTTCATAATGACCCCTCAAGTATGCCATGATTTCAGCTCTCCAATCGGGAGTCTCTACAACATTCACGATTTTCGGCTTTGTCTCCTTGATGGATGGTTCTTTGATGATTTCGAAGAACACATCAGGAGGCATTTCTTGATTTCTGGCTGCCGCTTTGGCTAGTTTGTCTGCTTCGTTGTTGTCATCTCTTGGAATGTGTTGTACTGAATAACCCCTGAAATGTCTTTCCATTTCCCTGACTTTCTCAAGGTATTTCATCAAAACGGGATTTCTTGCTTCGCTCTCTTTTTTAATATGTTCCTGAATGACTTTGGAGTCTGTCTTGATGATGAAGGTTTGCTGACCCAGAGCTTTCATCTTCCTTAATGCTAGAAGTAAGGCTTCATATTCTGTTGTATTGTTCGTGGAGTGCTCGTCGTTCGCGAATATGAGCCGAGCTGCATATCTTATCACGACTCCTGTTGGAGATGTTACAACCGCTGAAATTCCAACCCCCTTGTGACACCAGGCTCCATCACACTGCACTACCCAAGGTGTGAGAATTTCTCGCCAGGATTATGAGTTGGTGAAGTCCAGTCTACGACAAAGTCTGCCAAGACTTGCGATTTTATCGCGCTTCTTCTCTCGAAATCTACAGTGTATTCTGATAGCTCAGCTCCCCATTTGATGATTCGGGAGGATGCTTCTTTGTTCGCAAACAAATCATTCAGTGGTTGATTTGTGATGACTCTTATTCTGTGACCCTCGAAGTAGTGTCTTAATTTTCTCGCAGCCATGACAACTGCATATGCTATCTTCTCCAATTCTGAATAAAAGAGTTTTGACCCTGAGAGAGCTTCTGAAGCAAAGTATACTGGGATTTGTTTGAACTTCCCTTCTTCTTCCTTTTCTTGCACTAGCACGGCACTCACTGCGGAATTTGAGGCAGACAAATACAGCAGAAGTGGTGATTTTGGCTCTGAGGGCACAATTTAGTCATATTCGACAAGTAATCCTTGAGTTCTTGAAAAGCTTGTTTTTGAGTTTCGGACCATTGAAAGTTCTTGGAGCTTCTGAGAACTTGAAAGAAAGGCAAACTTCTTTCTGCGGCCCTGGGAATGAATCTGTTGAGAGCAGCAACTCTCCCTGTTAATTTTTGCACATCCTTCACCGAAACTGGGTCTTGCATTTCGATCAGTGCTTTGATTTTGTCGGGATTCGCCTCTATGCCTTTCGTTGAAACTAGACATCCGAGAACTTTTCCCTTGTGAATGCCAAAGACACATTTCTCAGGATTCAATCTGAGGTTCGCTGATCTGAGATTCGCGAAGGTTTCTGCCAAATCGCTGATGTGGTCTCTTCTCTGTACGCTCTTGACTACTATGTCATCCACGTATGCCAAAATGTTTCTCCGAAGTTGGGGGTGAAGAACTATTGCTATCATTCTTGAAAATGTGCATCCTGCATTCTTCAGCCCCTCTGGCATTCTTACGAAACAAAATGTTCCGAAAGGAGTGATGAAGCTCGTTTTCTCTTCATCTTCTCTGCGCACTCTTATTTGGTGATATCCTGAAAACATGTCCAGGAGTGAGAGCATTTCACTGTTGGCCGCATCATCCACGATTTTGTCTACCCTTTCCAATGGGAAATCGTCCTTCTTGCATGCCTTGTTCAGATCTGTGAAGTCTACACACATTCTCCATTTTCCGTTCTTTTTCTTCACTGGTACAGTGTTGGCTAGCCAGACTGGATACAAGACTTCTCTGATCACTTTCGCGTCTTGAAGTCTCTATACTTCAGCTTCTACTGCCTTCACTTTTTCTTCAGACATTTTCCTGAGCCTTTGCTTCTTTGGGGGTATCTTCTCATCTGTTTCGAGAGTGTGCTCGATGATGTCTCTGTCAACACCTTGCAGGTCTTTGGCTGACCAGGCGAAGACATCTTTGTTTTTGTTCAGAAATCTTATGAGCTCATTTTCTTCTTCGGGTGTAAGGTGAGCCCCTATCGTGACTGCTCTGTCGGGCATGTCATCCAGGTAGACTTTCTTGGTTTCACCATCAGCGGCTATCTCGATTTTCTCTTTGTCTCGCTTAGCCTCAATGTAGGGCTTTGTCTCTTCTTCGGGAGAGTTCAGCTGATATACGTTGGTTTGCCCTGGGGTATGGCCCTTTTCTATATTTCTGGCCTCTTGCTGATCGCCGAACACAGTGATGACTCCTTTGGGCGCTGGTATCTTCATGCACAAGAACTGTTGCCTTATGACAGCGTCGAATTTGTTCATGAATCCTCTGCAAAAAATCACGAGATATGGATGATATATATCAACCACATCGAAAGTGAGAGTTTCTGTTCTGGCATTGTCCAAATCTCCGAAAGATACTGGGAGAGATACTTTTCCAACTGGCTTGATTGGCTTTCCTCCGAAGCCCTGTAGCGGGTATTCTAGTGGGTGTAACATGTGCTGAGACAAGTTCATCTTTTCGAAAGTTTTCAAGAACAAGATATCTGCCGAACTTCCATTATCTACTAGGATTTTTCCAATGACCCATCCAGCTATGTTCACTTCGATGACCATGGCATCATTGTGATTCGTGGACTTGAGCCTGAAGTCTTCTTCTGTGAATGTTATCGGCACCTTGGCCCATTCTGGTCGCGCAGCTGGACCATCATTTATGATTGTATTCACGGATCTGAAATAGTTGTTTCTCTGCTTTTTGGTTTCAAATTCCATGGCTGATCCTCCTGTGATTGGCATGATTGTTCCGAAAGATGGCAAGGCTTTCGAGTTCTGAGGTCTTGAACTTGATTCTGGTCTTGACGAACTGTCAGGTGGTGGTGGCAATATTTCTCGGATTGGCTGCGGTTGCTGGATTGACTGAATTGCCTGCGACTGAGGGTAGAACTGCTGAGAAGGTTGCCAGGATGGTTGTGGTTGCTGAAATTGCTGCATTGTGACTGGATTTGGTTGAGAATTCATGAACTGTGGTTGCCAGAAGTTCGGGCGAAGTTGGTTCGGCATTGAGGAGGCGATACTCATCATTGCCTTCTCTTGCTGAATTCTGGCAATATTCTTCTTGGTTTCTGGGCACCCTTCGGTGCTATGTCCTCTTCCGTGATACTGGCAGTAGAAGTATGGATCTCTTGGATTGTGGTTTGTGAGTTTCGGGGGTCCTCTTCCCCTTCCCCTTCCCCTGGGTGCAAATCCTCCTCTTGTGCTTGGTCTGTTGTTCTGATTGGGCTGAGGATTTTCCACATTGTTGATGTTTCGCGGATTCTGGGATTGAGGTCTCCACGTCATTTCTCTATTGCCTTGTCGTGCTTCGTTTCGTTCAGCTACTCTTCTGCGATGATCGTCATCGGACAAGATGTACTCTTCAAGTTCATGAAAAAGTTCATCGATTGTCTTGGGTTTCTTTCGTGTCAGGTGTGAAGCTGTTGGTCCTGGAGTCAGACCCTTGATCAGTGCTTTGATCGTTGTTTTGTCATCCGCTTCGGGAATCAGGGATCTCTGCTGCATGAATCTTCTTACGAAGTTCCGTAATGGCTCTCTATCTTTCTGCTTGCAGTTGTACAGATCTGATGACTCGGCTGTTGTTTCATGGAATATCTGGAATGCTTGCATGAATTTCGTCTTGAGATCGATCCAGCTGCAGACTGAGTGTGGTTGTAGCAGAGAGTACCAGTTCAGAACTGGGCCTTCACAGGCAATGATGAAGGATTTGGCCAGCGCAACATCATCTCCTCCTGCTGAGTTTACGGCTGATTCGTACCTCATGAGGAACTGTCTAGAATTTCTGAAACCATTGTATTTCGGGAGAGATACTGGTTTGAACTTCGGTGGCCATGGTGCAGTTTGCAAGCCTATGGAAAGTGGTGACTCAGGATCCACGAACTGTGAGATTCCATTACCCGTGAAGAAATTTTCTTTCGGGGTTCTTCTGTTTGGTCCAGAATCCTGGTGTGGTGAGTCTTGCCACAATGAGCTGTTCTCTTGTTCTTTCATTTCATCAATTTCTCTTTGAATTCTTTCAATTTGTTCTTTTGCTTGGTTAAGTTTTTCCAGCTTTTCTGAAGCCTTTCTCTTTGCTTGTAGCTGGTTCGCGAATCTTTCTTTCTCTTTCTGTAGTTGCTGTATTTTCTGTTGTACTTCCTCTAGTTCTCTGTCTACAGCCTCATCGTCATTATCGTCATTTTCATGAGCATCTTGTTGTGTATACTGTTCTAGAGTGTGTGCTGTCTTCTCAGCCCTTGCTTTCTGGAGAGCCTCGAGTTTTGCCCTCCGCTCTTGATCTGTGATGTTGGAAGGTTCCAGAGTGTGAGAGATTCCGTTGTCTTCGTCATGATGGTGTTCTTCTTGGTCGATCTCGGTGGGAGCGTTCTTCTTGGACCTCTTCTGTGGTGGCATCGTGGGCTGTTTTTCGGCTGAAACACGGTGGGCGCCAATGTTGGGGGGTCCGAAAAATCGGATGGAATCCCCGAACACAAGAGTCAAGAACAAGTGCACGAAATTTACGACCAGGAGACAAAGAATCTCCGAAAGCTTGTACTCGCCTCCAAAAGTTGTGAATCCCTTTACACGTGCCCTCGCGCCCCCTTTTATAGGGAGACGAAGGGACTTTTACATTCCGAAAATACCCTCGAATCTAGGGAATATTCCTAGTGCGAACATGTACATGAATGTCTTTTACATCTCGTGATTTGCGAGGCTGATTTCATACATTTACAAGCCTACCACTAGTTCACACGTCAAACCCGGACTTTTGAGGTAACGTCTTTGACTTGGCTTCTTCTTGATTCCCGAATCCATTATGCATGAAGATCTTCACACACCAAAACCCCCAAATTTCGCAGATTCCCGATTGCATAGTTTCACAGGTTTGTGATTCCAGAGCTTCGCAGGTCCCACATATCCTGAAACGGGTTAAAAGTTCGGGCATAGAAGCCTAATTCGGCAAATACTTTCACACTTGTTTTAAAAGCTTGTGAACATTCGAAACGCATTAAGATTTCTTCACGATCACCCTTTTTCACAAAACCGAACCTTCCTCCCATAGCTGCTTCGCGAACCTGTTTCATGAATTTCGGCAACTCGACGTTTCGAGGGTGTAAGGATTTTACCGAATTCCCCAACAGCATCCAATGATGCATCATGGTGCATGCATGATTTGCTTAACTAGATTGCCTCCCTCTAAGCATGTCTTAAGGCTAAGCACTCCTCTAATTTCGAAAATTAAAAATAATTTCAGAGCTATGGGAGAGCTCAAGCATAAATTTAGAGAAGTTTTTGAACCATTAAAAACAAATGTAAGTCGAAAATATTTTCCGACTACATTTATATCGGTCTCACCAGTATTGTTTGCCTTCATTAGTTGAGAGCAAACTTTTCCCGGCTTGATCATGGGGGCATAGGTTTAGGTTCTAATTTTGGCTAAATGAGAGAGATTTTGAATTAAATAAAATTAAATGAGGCTTAGAAAAATTCTAATCTTAGAGAAACCAAGGATGTAGATTTTTAAACCAACCAAAAGTCAAGTTTTCTAGGTTCACGCGAGTCCTACCACGTGCTGAAATTTAAATAACATCTAGGTACAAGTCGTGGCTCTACTCGTGTGTTTTTAGCATGAAAAACAAGCCAACCACAACATCATAAAGAGGATGAATGGTTGAGTTAGGTTCTGAATTTATTTGGTTGTGGTTTCTCGAAAAGAAGCAAACAATCATATAGGATGGTTCATGTAAAGGGTTTATGATCAAGCAAAATATTCAACCAAGAATTATGTCTCTAATATTGTTCAACCACTTCTAAGTCTAATGTCTTTGCGTAGTAAAATTCAAAACTAAATTACTTGAAAAGACTCGAAAAACCTGGAATCGGGTTGTCCTCCCGGTAGCTTATTCTTGACTCGACGAAACGGGTTGCCTCCCGCCTAGCACTTCGTTTATAGTCCATGGCTAGACTTCTTCACTTGATTACTTCGGATCAACGCTCTTTGCGGGCGTTGCAATCTTGGGTACCCACTTCCGCACCATCTTGGGCACGGGCTTATTCTCCGGCTTAGTCATCTTTTTGGTCTTCACAGGCGGCTTTTGTTCCTTTGTCTTGACGGATGCAACAACTTCCTTGATTTTCTTCACGTCCTTCTTCTTCGGCTCTTCCTTCTTCCTTGGTTCTTCCTTGACAACGCGACGATGAGGTGGAACATATTTAACTTCAATCATATTGCATACCTCTAGGCGTGGTCGAAACTTGAAGGAACTCCTCTCTCCGTTAATGTCGAACATGATCTCCCCCTTGCCAACATCAATGGTAGCTCCCACGGTCTTCAGGAATGGCCTCCCAAGGATGAGTGGTGGCTTCTCCCTCTCTTCGGCGGGGATGAAGTGGTGTCCGACCTTCACGGGCACATCTTCGGCGATGCCCAAGGGATAGCTAATGGAGTTATCACCCAACTCCAAGCACATACCCGTGGGCTCCAATGGTAGGCATAGCTTCTCGAATACATCCCTTGGCATGACGCTCACACTTGCTCCAAGGTCGCATAACGCCTTCTCGAACTTGAACGAACCAACGGAACATGGAATTGTCGGGCATCCGGGGTCCTTTTGCTTCTCTAGTCCATTAGCAATAGCGGCACTACATTGCTTGGACATCTTGACATGATCTACCACGAGTGTTGCTATCTCATATTTATTTGCAAGGATATCTTTGAAGTAACGAGAATATGTAGGAACTTGAAGGGCATCCAATAACGGCATGTTGATGCTAAGTCTACGCACAACCTCCACAAACTTCTCAAAGTGGTTGTCAAGTTTACCTCGGAAGTAGCGTGGCTTGAGTTGCGGTATCTTCGTGTCTTCTCCCGGCCTCTCAAACTTGGGCTCTTCGGTGACGATCTCCGTAACTTACTCCTTAGCAAATTCCTCCGCCTCGGCGGATGGTTTAGGCTTCCTTGCTCCCGCGGAACGTTCTGGATCTTCGGTCTCCTTCCCCGAACGTGTTTGAATAGGCTTCGCCGTTTCGGGACCTTTAGGTTGTCCCGGAAGCTTCCCTTCATTAGCGGTTAGGCGCCCGGCAAGTTGTCCCACTTGCGTCTCGAGCATCTTCATCATGTTGAGCACTTGATGGTTGGAGCTTCCGACCTCCGTCACTTTGCTATCGATGTTCTCCAACACGTTGTCTATGGCTTTGAACTTGGTGACGGTGTCCTTGTTGATCTTAGCTTGCTCGTCCATGAAGTCCTTCAATTGTATACGAAGCGGAACCGAATTCGGAATGGATGAGCTTGCATTAAATTGAGGTCTACCTTGCCCATAGCAGAAGTTCGGCAAATCTCCCTTCCTCATGTAGTCGAGCACCTTGGCTTCCTCCGGACAATCCTTGTGGACATGGCCATATTCTCCGCACTCTTCACATGTGGATCTTGCTTCGGCAGCCTTTACGTCTTGAGCCTCTTTCTTTTCTATCTCCATCTTCTCCAACCTCCGCATGAGCAAGTCGATCTTGCCCTCGAGTATGTCTTCCTTCTCCACTTGCAAGACTCCTTTGACGTTCCCCGTGGGTTGAACCGGAAGTAAGCGTCCGGATGACGCCCACGTGTCATTGTCCGCGACCTTCTTGAATAGAGTGAAAGCTTCGGTCGGCGTAAGCTCGATGATCGATCCTCCCGCCGATGCATCGATGATCGTCCTTGATGCCATGGTGAGTCCTTGGTAGAACTTTTGAACGAGGTCCTCCTTTGGGAACTTGTGATGTGGAACCGCCCGAGTGTACTCATTGAAGCGCTCGAATGCCTCCGAGATAGTCTCCGTAGGATATTGAGCAAAAGTGGCAATCTTATTACGCAAGCTTTGAGTTTTACCCGGCGAGTAGTATTCCTTCATGAAGGCCCTCATCAATGCATTCCAATTTTGCACCATCTCCGCCGGTTGAGAGTGGAACCATTGCAAAGACTTCCCGAGTAGCAAGAACGGAAAGAGCCTTGCCCTCATTTGATCTTGAGTCACCCCGTCCATGTTGAATGTCTGACATAGTTGAACGAACGCTTGGAGGTGAAGGTTCGGATCTTCTTTACCGGTGAAGGGTGAATGTTGCACCATGCGGATTGTTGAGGTCTTGATCTCGAACGGCCTTCCGATCTCCGCGAGGTTCAAGATTGGTAGGTCGATGATGTCCGGGGTGCATAGCTCCCCGATCTTGCGTTCTTGCGGTTGATCTCCCATCGGTGGAAGTCGATTCTCCCGAGGACTTTGAGGTGGTGAATTCTTCAGAGATTCCAATGATCCTTCGTTTTCCGACTTTGAATCTACAAAATCCAGCTTCTTAGCTTGTTGTGCTTCGCGTCTCCTTAGCCTGTAAAGTTTTTCTGGATCATCCACAAAATTATCGGGTTTGTTGGAGAGGTAGCCGTCCATCTCCTGTTAGGGTTAGCGATAAACAAAATATACAAAAATCAAAAAAGTAAAAACAAATCTAAGAAAACTAGGGTTAGACAAACTAGATTAGATTGATTTTGAGGATGATCAAAAATTAGTAGATGCAAAAAGAAAAACCAAAAAAACTGAAAATTACACAAAAAGCAATAAAAGATCGAATCTTGATCAATTGTTCCCCGGCAACGGCGCCAGAAAAAGGGGCTTGTTGACGGTGTATAATCGTATTAAACTTCAAGTAGACTTGCAAGCGGACAAGTCTCCCGTCGTAGTCAAGGGACCCTTCTTCCCTCGAGTGGTGAACCCAAGGTATCGAATCCGTGGAACAAATGTGTGATGCAAGAGTTGATCTAGTAAAGCTGAGAAACTTCGATCTTCAAAAGGAGAGTCTAATGCATCTAATCTTAAATAACATCACAAGAACGAATCTAATCTATTAAAGACCGGAGGTAGCAAGAGATAGAGGGGGATAGATAAACCAATCTAGAGAGATTGGATCAAGCCTTCGTTGAAGTTCCGAGCAAAGGAAGAAGTAACAATTTCAATCTCATTAGAAGCCTCTTTAAACCACGGTTTCCCGTCCGACTCCGAAAACGCCCGCCTTTTGGAGCCACCGTTCTGTCACAACACACCCCTATTCGTGCGGGTTAGTCTAGGGTGAGTCCAAGGACAAGTTGAAATCTTTCGGAAGGTCAGGCATGCACCTCTAGCCACCACGGCTACAAGAACATCCTCGGTGATCTATCTCGAGAATAGATCTTAAGATAAGAAAAGCCGATCGAAATCAAAGACGTAGGAGAAACACTTGATCACTAGAAATCAGATTGCAACTTAATAACTCAACATAGTACATGATACATGAATCAAGATCACCACCGGGATCCTACCTCGATCTTGCTTTTAGCTCCGGGAACTCCGACGTGGTCTTCCTTGCAAGGTTCCCACGTCGGCTAGGAAGATCCTAGTCAACTAGCTCGACCCTCTCCTCTCCGAGATGGTGTCCCTCTCTTCTCTGCTCCTCGGCGGCCGATGACGAATGAATTTGATGCGTGGCTCTTGGCCTCGGGGCTATAAATAGTCCGAATGGCGGCTAGGTCAAAGGGGGGCTGACTGGGCCCCGAAATGGGCTGGGCCGGCCGGCCTGGGCCCACTTCGGCCCAGTTAGCCGCCTCCTTCGCCCGGTGTCGGTTCCCGAGTCTTCTAGATCCTTCCCCCTTCTGCATGTGGGCCCTTGTCGTCAGTTTCTCTCCGAATTGGATGAAGCTCCTTGTCCCGCAAGATTCGGCACTTTTCTGACTGGGTCCTCGGAGTTTGTCATCTTCTCGGGTTTGGTCTCTGGGCTTCTTGGAGTCATGTTTGCTTCATTGCATGACTTGTACCGGGCTTCAAGGTCTTGTCACAAGGTGCTTGATGAACTTATCCCGGAAGTCTTGCTTTCAACACTAAAACCCTGCATAAACACTAAACTCCAAAACCGACATGCACGAATGAACTTGTTATACCAAGGGGGTTAGTACCAATGGATAAGATATAAAACTCATGCCAACACCGAAGGTAAACTCATGGCTAGGTTGACGGAATTTCACCGTCAACACTCATATGAGTGTAAAAGGGAACCTTTGTGGAGTCTGGGACTAGAGCTGTGTGCAGCACATGTTCATAGTTAGAGCTTTTTCTTCATTGATGAACACATAGATCGGAAACTGCTCAGGGAAAGGGCTAGCACAACTATCATTACTGTGATGGATGGGGAGCTCAATGGCAAGCAAATCGAGCAGGAATTCAGGAACATTATCAATGAAGATACTTGGAGGTGGAACACTAGGAGAATAGCTGAAAACAAATTCATAATGAGGTTTCCCTCAGCTAAAATGGTGCTTGAGTACATCAGATTCAAGTTGGGGATGAAAGGGTAGATGCACAAATAACGGTTGAGCCTTGGAACTCTTCAACATGAGCTAAAGGCATGTTGCAGTAGGCATGGTTCAAAGTGAGGGGCATTCCTGTGGACCAAAGAAGCATCAGAACCGTTGCTAAGGTTGGAGGGCTGGTTGGGAAGACTACTGCCATTGATGAAAGCACAAGATTCAAGGCTGAATATGTAAGAATCAAAATTGCTTGCAGAGAGCTGGAAGCTGTCGTTGAATCTGCTGAAGGCAATTTGGGTATGTACATTTAAGACTTCTTCTTTGAAAGAAAGTCACCAGAAGATAAGAAAGGTGAGAAACAGAAGGAAGAAATAAGGGTAGAAAGTGTTGGGTATCAACCAAGCCCAAAGAAGATGAAAACAACTTATGGGAAGTTTGATACATCTGGGAAAGCATCAAAGGAAGGAGGAACTGACAACACAGAACAATATGAGGAGGGAAGGAAACATAAAGGAGAAAAGATGGCGTGGTCTACCCTGGAAAAATACGCAGTAAGAAAAGAACACTGTCAAATGCTTTAGAAGGGGAAGAGGCCATTCCTGCAGCTACATATGAGCCCAGTGATAGCAGTGAAGACTATCGGGAGCAAGTGAACAAGATTCTTGGGGAACAGGCTGAATCATCCAAAACAAATGAAAAAGTAGGGATGGCAAGATGTGAAATGGCTCAACAAGATGTGGAAAGTTGGGTTTATAGCTCAGGCTTGAAAAGGATGGGGGTTGAAATTGAAAATCTAGAGAAAAATCTAAGGAAGTTGGAGAGAAGAATGAGGAAATTGAGGAGCTAGAGCTAACCAAGCTTAGCAATCCCTGTGAAGCAATGAAACAAAGCAGAGAAGAAAGAAGGTGGAGTGAAAGAATCCAAAAGGCTGCTATGGAGAAGAAACAAGATGAACCTCTAGCAGGGAACCCGGCCAGTAAAGGTAACATCAACACCCATAATTCCTTCTCTGCTCTTGGGAATCAGGAAATTATAAATAGATCTATGGATATGGGTGTTGTTATTGATGCAAGGGATTTTGCTAGTATATACATAATTATTGAATTAGAACAAGCTAGACAGGCTTTAAATTTGAAAGCTCTTCTCCCTATAGAAAATGTGGAAACTGATAAAGAAATAGATAACATTCTTGAGTATGAGGCAAGTATTGATGATGATTGTGAATTAGATATCTTGGCAGTTTTGAATGGAGGCCCTTGGGTTACCAAGGTTACAGATAAAAGGGTGAGAAAAGCTGCAAAAGGTTTACTCTTTCAGGGGAAAACATATAACAAGAAAACCAAAAAAAATGACAAGGGAGACCCTTGTGTACAAAGAAGGGGGGTGGGGGGAGGGAGGGAGGTGAACAGGGAGATTCTGGTACCTCAATTCCTCTCCTAATAACTAAGAAAAAAGGTAAAAAAAATGAAAGGCTTGATTTGGAACTGTAGGGGCATAATAAAAAGGTTCCTCAACTTTTCTTAGAAACCTAATTCTTGAGCACAAGTTTCATTTTCTTGGAGTGTAGGAGACCATGCAACACAACATTGAGGATAAAATTGTTAAGCAAATTGATCCCAACCAGATTATCTCTGGAAATGGATCCCCTCTAGAGGTAAATCTGGTGGTGTGCTAAATTGTATAAGCTTAGAATACTATGATGAGGGATCCTTTTATGAAGGAAAACATGCTTTACAGTTGAATCTGTGGGACAAATCCAAGAAAACTAAATGGCACTTTATAAACATATATGGAGCAGCTCAAGAAGATCTTGAGCACCTTTGCCTGCCTTTCACTCAGGAGGAAATTGATAATGTAATCCTAAACCTGCCCAATGACAAAGCCCTTGGGCCAGATGTATACAAATTCTGTGAAGACTTCTTCAATCATCAGGCTGACCTTAAGAGTGTTAATCATTCCTTAATCACCCTCATTTCTAAGAAAGATAATCCTGAATCTGTGAATGATTTTAGACCCATCTCTTTGGTGAACTCCTCTCCTAAACCGGTTTCCAAAATTCTTGCTAATAGGCTTCAAGCTATTGCCCTTGAGATTGTGCATGAGAACCAATATGGTTTTATTAAGGGTTAAATCATTCAAGATTGCTTGGGTTGGGCCTTTGAGTATCTGCATCAGTGTCATCATTGCAAGAGGGCTATTGTGGTTCTGGACTTTGAGAAAGCTTTTGATTTGGTTGAGCATCAACTGGTGATTGAAATGCTTAAAGCTAAAGGCTTCCCTGATAAATGGATTAAATGGGTTTCTGACCTCTTTCGCACTACCACTTCTTCTGTCCTTCTCAATGGAACTGCTGGTAAATACTTTGTGTGCAGGCGTGGGGTTAGACAGGGTGACCCCCTTTCCCCTCTGCTCTTTGCAATTGCAGCTGACCTTCTTCAGAGTGTCATTAATTATGAATATACTCAGGGTTCACTCCTTCCTCCCTTTTCCTCAGAACCCAAGTACCCCCTTCCCAATTATTCAGTATGCTGATGACACCATCCTTGCCATGCAAGCCAATGAATCCCAGTTGCTACTGCTTAAAGAGATTGTGCACAAAATTACCCTCTCCAGTGGTCTGAAGGTCAACTTTCATAAGTCTTGCTTGCTACCAATCAACATTGATCAAGACCAGACTGTTTCTCTTGCAGATGCCTTTGGTTGCTCTGAGGGTTCCTTCCCGTTTACTTACCTTGGTCTCCCTATGGGCCTGACCAAGCCTCAAGTGAAGGACTATGCCCCTCTTGTCTGCAGAATTGAAAGAAGATTGTCTGCCTCTTCTCAGTTCCTTTCTTATGCTAGTAGGTTGCAGCTTGTAAATTCAGTCATCTCCTCTCTCTCCACTTACTATATGTGTACCCTTAAGCTTCCAGCCACTGTCATTGAAATCATTGATAAGCACAGAAAGAATTGCCTTTGGAGAGGAAAGGATTTCAATCATAAAGGATATAACCTTGCAGCTTGGGACCTTGTGAGAAAGCCTAAGGATAAGGGTGGTCTTGGGGTTATCAACCTAAGTGTCCATAATGATGGGTTCTTGCTAAAACATTTAGATAAATTCTATAGAAAAGACAATATTCAATGGGTCAAGCTGATCTGGGAAAAGTATTATGTTGATGTGGTTCCCCATCTTGCTAAAGAAAAAGGCTCCTTCTGGTGGAAGGATATCCTTAGGCTCAACGTAATTTACAGAGGGATTGCCATTTGCCATCCAGCCAAGGGAGACACAATTAGCTTCTGGGATGATCTGTTTTCTGGAACTATCCACTCCATCTCATACTCAAACCTTTTGAGTTTTGCGAAGAACCCCTCTATCTCCCTGTACAAGCTTCGTCAGACCACTGATCTGCTTGGATGGTTCAACATTCCCATGTCCAGAGCTGCCTACAGTGAATTCCTCTCTCTACAAGATGAACTTGCTGACCTCCCTCATATTAATCCTGATGACAAGGATACATGGTCTTTCATTTGGGGCTCAAACTTTTACTCTTGGAGTAACTTTTATCAACTTCAGTTTAGAGAGATCCATCCTGAGAAAGCCATCATTTGGATCTGGGATAGCAACTGTGTCCCTAAAATCAATTTTTTTTGCTTGGTTGCTCCTTAATGACAGGCTAAATACCAGGAATATCTTAAGAAGAAGAAATAAATGTTTGGAGGAAGGGTATAATTGTGCCTTATGTCAAATGAACGTGGAAGGAACTATGGAGCATTTGTTCTTCTCTTGCCCCTCGGCAACCACTAGATGGCTTGCTCTTGGCATCTCCTGGATTGGACATTATAATGTTTTTCATAAGCTTTACTCTACAAAGCTTCATTTCTCTATGCCTTTTTTCATGGAGGTCTTTATGATTGGCTCCTGGATTCTTTGGAAAGAGAGAGATGATTTTGCCTTCAACCGTCGACCCCCTAGTGTGGCATCCTGGATTGCTTCTTTCAGAGCTGAAATGCTTGATCATCTGGTCAGATTCAAGACTGTGTTGCACCGCCCTGTTGTTGATTGGCTGAGTTCTATTTAGCCCATCTTGCTGCACCTCGGGTGCTTTTGTATAGCTTTCTTCGTTTTCTTTCAGTGCTCCTGCTGCCCTAACCCCTGGTTAGGTTTTGTAAGACCTCTTTTTTCTCTTTACAATATATTTTGTGTTGCCAGGGGGCTTTGCCCCACAGTGTTTGCTCAAAAAAAAAGAAGAGGACAAAATTGAGTTCCTAACTGAGTTGGCTGGAATGATAAGTAAATGCAAGGATCCTTGTGTGTTAGGAGGGGACATCAACCAGGTGAGATTCTCAAGTGAGAAGAGTAAGGGTGGGGTCCACAAACAAACAAAGGGTTTCAATGCTATTATAAAAAACTTTGAGCTTATAGACATACACATGTCTACACCTGGACAAACAATCAAGAGAATCCAACTCTTGAGAGACTGGATAGATTTTTAGTGAGCAAGTCGTGGGAAAAAAATGTTCCCTCTATCTATGGTACATAAATTACCAAGAGATCTATCTGACCATAATCCCCTAATTTTAACAATGAACTCAACCCAGCCAATGAGGCATCTGAGCTTCAAGTTTGAGCTATCATGGGTTAAAAACCCTGATTTCAAATTGAAAGTAAAAGAAATGTGGGAGAAGGACTGTCATGCTGAATCAACTTTTGACATAATACAAATTAAACTGAAAAGATTTAAACAATATTTGAAAGGGTGGGGGTTCAATGTTCAAGGTGAGAATAAGAAGAAAACGATGCATTTACGACAGGAACTCATGGACATAGAACAAATTGAAGAAGAAGCTCTCCTATCCCTAGAGCAAATCCAAAGAGAAGTGCAAATACACACAACTCTCCTACAAATGTTGGAGGAGGAGGAACTACACTGGTTTAAAAGATCTCATGGGAAATGGCTGCATGAGGGAGATAACAATACGAAGTTCTTTCATTGTATTGCCAATGGGAGATGGAGGAAAAAACACCATCATTTCCTTGGCTGGAGAAGCTGGGGAAATTGAGGGGGATGATAACCTTATAAAACACGCCACCGATTATTAAAAACCTGTTTGGGCCTAGGCAAGGGAATTTATTTCCACTTGACCCAGATATGTGGGGAGAGGAGGAGAGAGTGACTCCAGCTGAGAATGAGCAGCTCACAAAACCCTTTACTGAAATTGAAATAAGAAATGCACTTTTCCAAACGGAAACAATTAAGGCTGCAGGACTTGATAGTATACCTATTGAATTCTTCCAAACCTGCTGGGATATCATTAAAAAAGACATTGTGGAAATGTTGGAGAATTTCCACAAAGGGGTGCTGGATGTATCCAGGATCAATTATGGGATAATAACCCTTTTACCTAAAGTTGTTGGAGCTGGAAGAATTCAACAGTATAGACCTATTTGTCTGCAAAATTGTCTTTATAAATGGATAACTAAATACTAACTATTAGGCTGGAAAGGGTAGCTGAAAAGCTAATCTTGCAAAACCAAACAACCTTCATGAAGAAAAGAAACATTATGAGTGGGGTAATGGCTCTGCATGAGATTTTGCATGAAACAAAAAGAGCAAACAAAAGTGGAATTGTTCTAAAACTGGACTTTGAAAAAAAAGCTTATGATAACATATGCTGGAAATTTCTATTTGAAAGTCTCAGAATCAGAAACTTTGATGGGAAGTGGTGTGAGTGGATCAGGCAAGTGGTCATAGGGGGTACTGTGGCTGTGAAGATAAATAATAAAGTAGAGTCGTACTTTGTAAGCAAGAAAGGGGTGAGGTAGGGAGACCCTCTCTCACCCATTCTTTTCAACATGGCTGCTGATTGCCTGACTAGAACGGTGAGGAAGGCACAAAACAAAAACCTTGTCATTGGGCTAGCTGAGAATTTAATTCCGAAAGGAATAGCTGTACTCCAATACGCTGATGATACCATCATATGTATAAAAGACGAGGATGAGGTGGCTAGAAACATGAAGCTTCTATTATACCTATATGAGCTCATGTCGGGTCTTAAGATTAACTTTGCAAAAAGCACAGTGATCTTGATAAATGGAAATGACAACAGGAAAGTTCAAATTGCTGAACTATTTAACTGCCAATTAGGTGCTTTTCCTATAAAAATATTTGGGTGTTCCTGTCAGCCCTAGCAGATTACATATTAAAGATTGGGCATCTTTAGAAGAAAAAGGTGAGAAGAAACTGATAATATGGAGAGGAGGCACAATGTCCATCGCGGGAAGGACAACTCTAATCAATTCTAGCCTGTCCAATTCCTTTATATACCACATGTCCATGTATTTACTACCTAAAATAGTAGTAAATAAGTTGGACAAACAAAGAAGGTCATTCTTCTGGCAAGAAGGCTATACTAAAAAGAAGGACAGACTAATCCGATGGCAACTTATTTGCAAAAGCAAGAAGAAAGGGGGTTTGGGAATCAAGGACATTAGGAAGACAAATATAAGTATTCTATGCAAATGGTGGTGGAAACTTGAGATGGAAAAAGTCTTTGGCAGGACCTGATAAAAGCAAAATACCTTCGAAATGGAGGGATCAGTGTTGTAAAACACTAGATAGATGACTCTCTTGTATGGACTGATCTGTTAAAGGTCAGACACATTTACCTAAGGGTGAGGGGGATAGAAACCAAGAATGGTAAAGTAACTCTATTCTGGTTGGATACCTGGTTATATGATAGGCAAATCTGTTTAGTCTCACCTGTCCTGTTTGACATGTGTGTAGACAAAAACATTATTGTGCATCAATTCCTTCTAAGGGGAGGGCAGCTATCCTTTAATGGATGGTTACCCCCTTATTTGTTTGAACAATGGCTGGAGATTATCAACTTGGCATACCAATGCAACTACCAGAACATAGATGATGTTGTTAGTTGGAAGTAGGGAGGGGAAAAACATATACCACAAAGTCAGTATATGATCATCTGACTTATAATGATGTGGGCAACAACTTTAAACACATATAGAGATCTAAGATACCATACAAGATCAATATTTTTACATGGTTGTTAGAGAACAATGCCATTCTGACCAAGGACAATATGGTCAAGAGGAATTGGATAGGAAATCCAAGTTGCAGGTTCTGTTCACAAAATGAGACTGTTGAGCATTTGTTCTTTCAGTGTTCGGTGGCTAAATGTGTATGGGGGATTGTGGGAGTTTGTTTGGGCACAAATCACATTCCTGGAAACATATATCAATATAAAATTTGGATACAACAATTTTTGCCAAATGGGGGATCTGTTCACCATTTTGGCTTTGCAGCTATATGCTGGGCTATCTGGAAATGCAGAAACAAAGTGGTCTTTGATAAAAAGCAAATCAGACACCCTGCTGAAATCATTATCTATGCTTGCACTTTTATGTCTTATTGGTCAGGGCTCTTCGGTGCTGCGCTTTAGAGTCAGGTGGCGGCTGGAGTGGAGGTGATGCTGACAACCGCCTACAAGTTGTTAGCTCAACATAACAAGGCTCCAATGATACATTGTCTGCCGCCACCTCAGGAGGATCCTGTGGAAGGAGGAGACGACGAATGAAGCTATAAGCACAGGTCGCCAGCAGGGCTGAAGCTGAAGTTGGAGGAGCAAAGGGAAAGTAGAAGCCTTTTCATATATCTTGATGTAATATTTCTCTAGCAGGAGGTTAAGGAGACATAAAAAGTCTTGAGAGTCTTTTGTTTGAGTCCTGGGAGACCTGGGGGAACATCTTTTGTAGGTTCTTAGCTTGAGTCAAGTTAGGTAGAATCTACATCTCTTCGAACTTCTGCTCTTCTTGTCTGTGAACACTTGGTATTTCCGTTGATGCAATGGAAATGGGGCTGAGTCCTCGATTCGAAAAAAATATAACCTTTGAATTGTAGTATCCAATACCGTAATATAATCCCATTTATTTCATGACCTTGACAACAAGTTTCTTGAAACATAGCAACAAGTGTTGGGATAGCATGGTGACCAACCTAGAACTTCTATTCTATCGCTTTCTCTTTGCACTTCTTCAATTCATATACCAGTATTTAGTTCTAGGCCCACCTGATCTATCAAAGCTTCGCTTTTCCACCATGAAGCCTGCAGCGCCATGTTTGGATCTTCACAGCATTCCATAACCTGTCAGCTCTGGCTGACTCAAAAAACAATTGATTAAGTTTGATCTTGCTGTCTCAGCCACTTGTTGCAAACTAACATCATCTATACGCTCTCCATTGTCTCCAACTATCTCTGTTGCATAACTTTCCAGCTGCTCCTCCATCGTCATATGAGGTACGAAGCCGACTGTCATCTGCAGAGGCGGTTGCCGATGTTTCATGATGCTCATGCCTGTTGCATCATATGAGCTACACATGCTGAACTCCATTGCTGAAATGGAACGTGTAAAACTGAAGACAGTAACTTGCTCTGGAAATCTATGTGATAGCTCTGACACGATCATTTTCCTAACAGAAGGTTTGGGCCCATCTTCCTTGCAACATACTGGATCTGGGCGCCAACAATGAGGATATTCGGTACGATACTCTTGCATGGCAGCCATTGGAGGATCAAATGATTGGGATATGTCATGTAAATTAGCAAGTAGGGTGAGTTCTCCTGTTGCAGATTCTTCTGCAAGGTTGAACAGAGATGCTAATGACTGCAAGCATTTAATAGCAATTCCTACTAAATCTATGCTTTCTGAGAGCCTTAGCAGCAAATTTGTACGGAAACTTTTGTCTACTGCCTTGCGATCCACGTACAAGTATTGTAGTTGTGCTTCCACACCTCGCTCTTCAAAAGACATGGGCCATAATTGTATATGGGCTCATTTATGGCCCACGTCCATATATGGGCTCGTTCTTTCACATCTAGAACCCTTCAGGACTTGCTCAAGCTCGCATCTCGGCGGCCTCAGATTCTGGTCCCCGTTATGAATGGGTTCAAAAGAGACCGCGAAAAACTGGTAAATCCTATGCTGAAGTTGTCAAGTCGTTTGGCTTTGATTCTGTGTCTCGTGCTCGCGTTGGTACTCGTCCTTCTGAACGAGGATCGGTCTTCTCGAGACTCAATTTTTCTTCGGTTCCGGACCTCAATTTGCAAGCGCAATCAGTTCCGGGTTCTTCGCCCCGACGTCCTTTTGGAAGAAAGAAGCGGTCAATCAGGTTGTTTTGAATTCAAATCGAACCCACTCCCCTTTCCTTTCCAGTGCCAATTCAGTGCCTTTGGGCTCGCTACGGCCTGAGTCGGTGAATGTCCAGCACAAGGTGCAACAACTAGCTTTGCGAAATGGGCCAAGGCCCAGCTGCTCTCGCTGCTTTTCCAACAAGCACTCTAGGCCCAACTGCAAGTCGAGCACTCGTTGCTCTGCGTGCTTCAGATTGGGTCATGTAGCATTTTCCTGCCGCTTCCCGCCTCGGTTCCCAGGCCTTTCCAAGGACAGGATCTTCTCTTCCCAATTGCACACGGCTACTTGGGATCCAGCAGTTGTTTCCACCTGGTTCAAGTCAGTGCAGTCACAGACAAGTGGGGCTACCCCTCCGGTTTTTACCCCTGCCTCTTCATCTTCTATCCCCTGGAGCCTGACGAACAGTACTTTCCTTGATGCCTCCGCTCAACCTTCCTCTTTGGATGCCGTGAATCCCTTGGCCCAAAATCCACCTTCGGTAATCTTGGAGCTCCGTACTCCGCCGGCTGCCTCGGTCTCCACCGCACCACCACCACCTCCACCTCCACCCACACCTCCGCCGCCTTTGGGAGACCATCTCCCGAGCCTCTTCCAGCAACACCAAGAAATCCCTGTTAGTGGTGCCGCCTTTGAGCCTTCGGTTGCTCAAGTAGCGGCCAGCAAGATGGCCTTTCAGTTCGTTGATCCGGCGCCGTACATTCCGCGGGGGTTCAATCGGGTGCTGGTTCCAAACCGCAAGGTGATGTCCCGTGTCATCCTCGGGAGACCCGCCAGTCGCCACTCCGACATTGCCATTGCCACCATCCACCCCATGCCGCAGCACCAGGTAGCTTTTGTGGCAATCAGAGATGTCCTGCATCAGTTCTTCCGTGACCATGCTAGGGTAGGATATTCCTACATTCAACCCTGTCCCTTCGGTCAAGCTTATGTCAAGTTCAATTTTTTCCATGACCGTGACCAGCTCATCCACAACAGCCCACATCAGTTTGGGGATGTGCAAGTTTCTTTTGTGGAGCATAATAGGGGTGCTAATTATCGATCTGTTACTCTGAATTACGAAGTTTGGTTGATGCTATTGGGTACTAATATTGATTACTGGTCTGATTTACATATCAATAAAATCATTGGTGAATTTGGTCATGTCATTGCGTGGGAGGAGGACCCTAACAATATTGCTAGAGTTTTGGTTAAGGCCAGGGTGGTTAACTTGGAGGAAATACCCTGGTTTATTGTCAGTACAGAAGGCCCTGGTTTCAATGGGGAATCTTGGACTATTCAAACTGAAATTATTCAGGCCAATATGTTGGGTGCCTTACCTACTGATGAGGACTTTCCTCCTGATCCTGATGATTTGCAGCCAGAAATGTTTGATTTTTTTGGCTATGGACAGCAAGGCCCTGGACAGCAGGGCCCTTTCAATCCCCAGCAGTAGGAAGATCATCCAGTTGAGGAAGGGCAGGAAGGTGGCTGGGGCCTGTGGCCTCAGGGCCCAGCTAATGCTCAAGCCAATCAGCCCAATCAACAAGTGGTTCTTGACATCCCTGTGCAACTTGCTCAGCAGCCTTTGGGCTTTGATCTAAATGAACCTCTGCAACCTTTGGATGATGATCCAGGTGTGGTTGAAAATGTTTTCCAAGTTCTTAATGCACCTCAGCAGCACCCTGTGGCCATGGATGATGATGTGATTGTTGCCAGCAGTGATTCTGAGGGGATCCCTGAAGATGTCCCCCCTGCAGCTCAGGATGATTTACTCCCAGCTGTAAATGTTCAGGATGTTCAGGTTTTTATCCCAATGGATAATGGTGCTCCTCTCCAGCTTTTGCCTGATGATATTCAGGAAGATGAGCTTATGGATCAGGATGATCCTGATTTTCTTAATCAGCAAATGGATCTTGATGTTAATGCAAATGACCTGAATGGAAATAATATCCAGAATGTTGGCTTTGTTCAGCTTTTGCAACCAGATTTGGGCTTTCCAGGTTTTGACAGGCTTATTCAGTTCCCTCAGCCACAATCAGACTTTTTAAGTAGAATCCTGAAGCAATCAGACTTTGGGCCAAATGTTTTGCTCCTGGCCCAGGTGCACCCACCATCCATATTCCACAGAAATGGGCTGACTTCTTCACTTTACTGCTGGCCAGCCCAACTACCTTCAGCTGGGCCTCTAGCTTCTTAGGCTCTGCAGCTTCTGCTCACCTTCAAGATCAGTTGAGTTCTGAAGATTTACTCATTCCTTTCTGCATACCACAAAGCCAGCCACAGATGGATCTCCTTGCTTGCTCCAAGAATTTGCCCTCCTCAGTTGAATCTCTTGAATCCCAGCTCCCTGTTGAGGACTTTGGCTCTTTATCCTCACCTGCACAGTCTCCCAGTTCTGCTGCTGACTTGGCCTCTCCAGCCACACCCCCAGAAAAGCTGAGAGACAGGGTTGCTCTTTCTTCTGGACCTTGGTCAAAATCTTTACTGTCCCTAGTGGCTAAAGGAAAAAGGCCCGCTGACATTTCAGAGCCAAAAGCTAGGAGAAGTTTAAGGTAGAAGCAACTTCACAAGGGCTTTAAGTCTTCACCTTGTTCCAACAAAAACTGTCTAGGTTGTTCCATGGATCCTCCAACTCTGTCACCCTCAGTTATCAGAAATCTGGGAGCCACTTTCTGCAAAATAGATCCAAGCAAGCTTTCTGTTGAAGAACTTTCTAAGGTGAACAAGCCTTCTGCCCCTGGAGGGAAGAGGCAGTCAAAGAAGTCGTCCAAGAATGGTCATGATAATGATGGACAGCAAACTAGCAAGAAGAAGCCTAGAAAGTGAAGAGCTGTGGTGGCTGCAGCTTTCTAGTTTCTTTTGCCTCTATTTTGAGAATGCTAAGACCTCTTTTGTGCAAGTTTTGCCTTATTCTATTTCTGGGTCTGTAATAATTATTTACAGTGGAACCTTTCTTATTTGGCTTTCTGTGAGTGTCATGTCTGCTAGTCAGCATGACTGGTTATTTACTGTTACTAGTTTCCAGAATGAATATAAATCATCCTTTTAAGCAATGGAAGGTACTTTGCTGGAATGTCAGAGGTTTGAATGCTCAGGAAAAGTGGGGGTCTTTCAGGGATAGAATCTCTGAAAGTGGTTGTGATATTCTTTGTCTGCAAGAAACTAAAAGACAGAGTTTTGATATTGCTTTCATTAAAAAGTTTTGCCCTCCCACTTTTGATTCCTTTGAATACCTACCTGCCATTGGTGCTTCTGGGGGGCTTATTATTATTTGGAAGTCCAGTCAGCTGATAGGCTCACTATCCTTTGTTAATGAATATGCAATCTCAGTGGATTTTTAGTCCAAGTTTGACCAATCTGAATGGGTGTTGACAAATGTTTATGGTCCTTGCACACCAGAAGGTAAAATGCTGTTTTTACAATGGCTCAAGCAAATACAAATGCCAGAGGATGTTGATTGGCTAATTGTTGGGGACTTTAACTTGATAAGGAGCCCTGATAACAGAAATAAACCTGGTGGGGATGTCAATGACATGCTTTTGTTCAATGAGGTGATTAGTGCTCAGAGTTGGGTAGAGATCCCTCTACATGGCAGAAAATATACTTGGTCCAACAAGCAAACCTCTCCTCTGTTGCAAAGGTTGGACTGGTTCTTCACCTCAACCTACTGGACTCTGACATACCCAAATACTTCAGCATCTTCCCTAGCTATGGAACCTTCAGACCATGTTCCATGTGTCATTTCTATCAGTACTTCTATCCCAAAAGCAAAAGTTTTTCGATTTGAAAATTATTGGATGGAGCATGAACAGTTCATGAATGTTGTTTCCCATGGCTGGTCAGTAGCAATTCCCCAACTAGATGCAGCAAAGACTTTAACAGCCAAGTTTAAGAACCTAAGAAGAGTACTTAAGGCTTGGCAATCTCAGATTTCAAGTTTAAAGGCCAATATTGCAAACGTGAAGTCCATTCTCCTGTTCGTGGGAATCTTAGAGGAATTCAGAGATTTAACAGTGTTGGAATTTAACTTCAGAATTGTGTTGAGAGAGAAATATGTTTCACTTCTACACCAGCAACAAGTTTACTGGAAACAGAGAGGAACTATCAAGTGGGTTAAATTTGGGGATGAAGGTTCAAAGTTCTTTCATGCCAATGCCACCATTAAGCACAGAAGAAATCTGATATCATCTCTCAAAGACCCCTCTGGTTCAGTGCACTATGATCATCAAACCAAGGCAAATATTCTCTGGGAGGCTTTCAAGGAAAGGTTGGGTACTTCTGATTCCCCTGAATTGATGTTCAATCTGGAACAGCTCTTGAGCAGAGCAGATGATTTAGATTGGTTGTCTGATCCTTTTTCTTTGGAAGAGATTGATGCAGTTGTGTCAAGCCTCCCATCAGATAAATCCCCAAGTCCTGATGGCTTCAATACCGATTTTGTTAAGAAATGCTGGCCTCTCATCAAAATGGATTTTTACAAGTTATGTGAAGATTTTCATTCAGGGAACATCTGCTTGCAAAGCCTTAATGGTTCTCATATAACTTTGTTACCCAAAGTGGATAGTCCTGCAAAAGTCTCTGATTATAGGCCTATTTCTTTGCTGAATACTTCAATTAAAATCTTGACCAAGCTTCTGGCTAACAGATTGCAGCACGTGATAGTGGACCTCATTCACAAAAACCAGTATGGTTTTATTAAGTCAAGAACAATCCAGGATTGTTTAGCATGGGCCTTTGAATATCTCCATCTCTGTCACAAATCTGGGAAGGAACTAATAATTTTAAAGCTTGATTTTGAAAAGGCCTTTGATAGAATTGAAAACCAAACCATGCTCCAAATCATAGAATTTAAAGGCTTCAGTCAAAAATGGCTGCATTGGATGTCATCTATCTTTTCTTCAGGGACCTCAGCTGTTCTTCTTAATGGTGTTCCTGGCAAAACTTTTCATTGTAAGAGAGGAGTCAGGCAGGGTGACCCACTTTCACCTTTACTCTTTGTCCTTGCTGCTAACTTTTTGCAAACACTCATTAACAAAGCCAAAGCCATGGATCTGCTGAAGTTACCTATTCCTTTGACTTCCACCTCAGATTTTCCTATTATCCAATATGCAGATGATACTCTCATTATCATGGAAGGATGTGCTCAGCAGCGTATTTTTTTGAAAAGTCTCTTACAGACCTTTGCCACCTCCTCAGGCCTCAGAGTCAATTACTCTAAATCCATGATGGTTCCAATCAATATAGATGATCAGAAGATGGAACTTTTAGCAAACACCCTGGGATGCTCAATTGGTTCAATGCCTTTCACATATCTAGGACTGCCTCTTGGTACAACAAAGCCCAAGGTGATTGACTTCTTACCATTGATTACTAAATGTGAAAGGAGGCTAGCTTGCACTTCTATGTTTTTATCTCAAGCTGGTAGACTTCAGATGACAAATGCTGTCTTCAGTTCCCTGCCTACTTTCACCCTGTGTACCTTCAAGCTTCACAAAACAGTCATTAAGCAGATTGATAAGTATAGAAAGCATTGTCTGTGGAGAGGGGCTGATATTAATGCCAAAACGCCACCAAAAGCAGCTTAGGACATGGTTTGTTTACTTAAAAAACAGGGTGGTTTAGGGGTCTTGCAGCTGGAAGTTCACAATGAAGCTCTATTGATGAAGAATTTGCATAAATTCTTTAACAAAGCTGCGGTTCCATGGGTTCAGCTGGTCTGGGAAAAGCATTATAGTAATGGTAAAATACCAACTGGTACTTTAAAGGGCTCTTTTTGGTGGCGGGATTACTTGAGACTGCTGGACAAGTTCAAGGGGATTGCCTCTGTCTTAGTTCACAAAGGTGACACATGCTCTTTATGGCATGACCTGTGGGGAGGATCCACTCGCCGTCAAGGTCTTCCACAACTTTTCTCTTTTGCCAGGAAGCGGCAGATCACAGTTGCCAATGCAAGGGATACTGAGGAATTAGCACATCTCTTCACACTTCCACTTTCAGAAGAAGCTTTCCAACAACTCTTGGTGCTTGCTGGAGATCTTAATGACTTACTTGACATTACTGCAGATGATGTTTGGGGTTATATCTGGGGTTCTTCGATTTATTCCTCAGTTAAAGCCTATAAACAGTTAATTGGCTGCAGGCAAGTTCATCCCTGTTACTCCTGGCTGTGGAAGGCTTCTGCTCAAAAAAAGCACAAAGTTTTTTTCTGGCTACTTTTGAAGGATCGTTTGAGCACACGAAACATTTTGAGAAGAAAGCACAGGGTACTGCCCTCATACAACTGTGTGCTTTGCAATCATCAAGTGGAGGAGACTGTTGAACATCTCTTCCTTTTATGCCCTTTCGCCTTGGAGTGTTGGAACCTGATTCATATTTTCATACCCCAGGGGGCTCCCTGTGATGTTCTCCATTCCTTCAAAGATCAGTTACAAGTAAATTTCTTCATGGACATCATTATTCTAATGTGTTGGACCATTTGGATGGCGCGAAATGATTTGATCTTCAGAGGGCAGCAGCCAACTCTTCACTTGGCAGCTCAGCGTTTCAAATCTGAATTTGCTCTATTTGTGCTACGAGCAAAAGTATCTAGGAAACAATCTATGGTGACATGGATAGAGTCAGTCATGTAATAGCTATTTTCTTTCTGTCTTTTTTTGTTTCCTGATGTTTTTCCCTTAACTCTTTGTAAGTTCTTCTTAATATATATATATATAATCAGTAGGGGCCTTGCCCCTCCTGTTTCATCAAAAAAAAATAATTGTATATAGCGGGATTCACTTCCTTCCTCAATTTCATGCTTCAGAGTTTTCCCTTGAAGAAGATGCCTCACAAGAGGGTTGCAAAAGGTGTAGTGACGGAGTGAACAACCTGACTCCACATCTCTTACAAACTTGCTGGCACAATCTGCAAGCCATACAAACCTTCCAACATCAGAACAATTCAGATCATCTTTCCCTGTGGTAAGCAAATATGCTATGGATGATTTGGTAGCACGAGCAATCCGTTTGGGGAAACAAGAATCTGTGGGTGGTACCCCTCTTTCGGTCTCTTCATCTTCTTGTGCCTGTAGCTTGCACCTGTGCAGGACATCACCACACTCTATAAAAGCACGCTTCAGGATCTTCCTGCGGCGAAGCAGTGATACATCAGTGATTGGCAACTTGCCAGATCTCTCAATCGCGAGCTCCAACTCGGTGTGTGCCATCTCCAGCCTCTCAATGCTGTCTTTCCTGGACACTTTCTCCTCATGTTTTCTGAAGATGACCGAGGACACTCTGCTTATGGCCTCCTGAACAACAGCTGAACCCAAAATTCCCGCCATGTTTAGTAGTTGTAGCCACTCTTGCATGCATTGAGAGGTCCCTTGAACTGTGGTATCACAGATAAATGTGCTACTATATAGCAAGGACTGGAGTGGCTCACGATGTTTGGGAGACAGATCTATGATAGTTCCTAAGGCAATAAGTTTGAGTCACATGGAAAGTGGTTTAAAATTGCAACAATGTCACCAAATAATATTTTACGGCCAGGGGCTTGTTGGTGCCTGACAATTAGAAGGTGGCGGAAGATGCAAAGCCAAGTTACTTGTCTGATCTTAGCTTAATTTCCGATATTCTATTTGCGGTTCCTATTTCTTCTGCTTATTAATTGTGAATGTGCTACATTCGTGGTAGTGATGTGCTCCAAAGAACTCAGATTAGCACTAGGTGGAAAGGCATTATTAATTTCCTTCATTAGAATTCAGGACAATGCCAGAGATGAGAGAACAACGACGTTCCTCCGAGTCATCATTTACTTCGAATTAACAAATAATGTGTGTTGTGGTTTCACCGGAAGGGGATAAGAACTATGATTTTTTGTCGATTCTTCCTAACAAGGGGCATATCACCATGGAATCTACTAGCTAGTGCCAATTAAAAGAGTCATCATCCGTGTCGCTTCTTCACATCGATCACAAAGCCAAAATCGCACAGGAATGCCGAAGGCTAAAGCGATTCAAGTGTCCGAATCGACCCCTCACGTCACAACGCCGAGGGGAGAAGGCTAAGTCCAGCGGGAGGAGTAACGTAGCAATGAGCGTGTGGTACTTACTAGTAGCCGGCCAAAGGGGGCACCGCGCATCTCGTCTTGGACATCCCCCGTCAAGCGTCAACCCGTGTCGACGGGAGGTGGATGAGAGTCGAAACTTTCAGCACATCAAAGCTCATCTGAATCGCGTGTTGTTATTTCTCAACTCCTCCCACCTCGTGATTCTCAACTGAAATGTTACAACATTTTTTCTCTATCCCTAAAAAAGCTCGTAAGGGCAACGTCGACAGCCCCCGTGGTTCTGCACTGTGGGTCCCGTCTTGCATTGACGCGTGAAAAACAAACAATCAAACTAAAAATACGTGTCTTGGCAATCTTGCATAAAAACCCCGTAAATATCCTGTTCATTCTTTTATTTTTGTAGATATAGCCCCAGCATTTAGCCTATTTGCAACTCCAAACATGAGTCACGCCCTAAAATTCACTAAAAATATTTTTTTGCATAAAGCCCCACCGTTTCTCCGTTTTTAATTTGAATTCAGTGTTTTTTCACGAATAATTATCTAAAATCATGCTCCATCAGTCTGTGACCTTACTTTCACCAGTTGGACACTCTGGGCAGCGCTTTGCCGAGGGCACATTTGCGTTTAATAAACTGGACGTCGAGCAGTTCGCCATGCTATTAGAGAAAGTTACTAATACTAAGGAACTACTATGATGAATAGTATTACAAAATATATTACTATAATCTCACTAGCGAGCTTGTGAAGAGTTGGTGCTAAAAATGTAATATTGGTTCATATATTGTTTTGCAAGATTTTATTTTTTGAATAACAATTGCTTCGTTCAAATTTTATATGCCCATAGCAATGTACGAGCTATAACCTAATCAAAACAAAAGGTTGAACAAACATTTTTCATAAAAAGTCGAACCAACATTTGTTTAGAGAGAAGTTTGGATCCAATACTTTTTTCAAAACGGTTACACCAACATTTGTCATGCAAAAAAATTCCAATATTTGTTCTCTCTCCTCCACCTCAGGCAGCCAACGGCGGCGGTGGCACGCTTGTCGGCTGTGACAGTGGCCTGGCGGGGTGGCTAGGGAGTCGATGGATGATGGCGGCCCGAGCAAGTGCGGGCGTGTGCACAGCGAACCGGCGGAGGCCACGGCGATGCTCCAACCGCCGGTCGCACAAGGACGGCGGTGTGATCACAAGGAGCGCGCGCGTGTAGCAAGCAGGGGAGGGAGGGGCGGTGGGAAGCACGTTGGCTGACGGTGGCGACGACGCACTCGAGGTGTCGTAGACCCTTGGGGTGGCGACGACACACAGAGGGAGGAGGAGAAGGAGGTAGGGTTTGGCTATTATGGGTTTTGGTGGGCTGTTGTTGGGTTATAGTTTCAACTCATTCTATCTTTCGAGGGATATAAGGGATTCCCGGCTTCCCATACTCCATTTTTCTCGTCTCCCATTCAAAAAAACTACAGAGAGACACAATGTGTTGTAATTTTTACTTTCTTCAAAAATGTCTTTGCAAGTTTTGGAATGCACTCCCTCCATCCCGGAATAAGTTTTCACTTCCCGAGCAATAACTTTGATTAAATATATAAAAGTATATATTAATATTTATGTTTCAAAATTGATAACATTAGATAGATATTTGAGTTTTTTTATAAAATTTATTTCAAGAAACAAATGTTGCATGTATTTTTTTACAAATTCGGTCAAATTTGTGACACGAAAACCAACGGTGACGCTCTTTTGGGAAGGAGGGAGTAACATTTATGAAATACCTACAAATATAATCCTGGTTTTCTAAAAAGTTTTTTTTAAAAAATCCTGAGTGTTAGCAAATAATGCGAAAACAAGATCGAACACGAGACACGATTTTTACGTGGAAAACCCTTGCGGGAAAAACCACGGGCGCCAATCGGCGATCTTCACTATGATGAGAGAGTTACAACGCAGGGAATACAATGAGCCCTCTCGCTCTTCCCGTGCGGCTTACAAGATGTATATATAGTGGACTAAACTGACTGCAGTCAAATACGGAAACAAATCCGCTAAACACATAACCCGAACCGTGGGCCCTCCAGGCGTCCCCACAAGACTCACGTTAAGAATTCGGATCATATCCAACAAACTCCACCTTGAGACGAATTCCATCTTGCAGCGAATGAAGTATCATCAATGAACTCACTTCAATAATAAATAATCACCGGCGCCAAAAGTCACTAGGACTTAAACTTTAATCCCAACCAAGCTTGAGCATAGCTCAAACTTAGCTGTAGGAACAGGCTTAGTCATCATATCAACGGGATTGTCACGAGTATGAATTTTGCGTACTTTAATAACACCACCTCGAGCAATAATATTGTCACACCTGGTTTTAGAAAAACAAACCAAGTGCATACCTATATGTATGCCAGGATCAAGTTTCATACATATAGTAGACATAAGTGAATAACAGTAACAGTATCACGTATAAAAACATAAACAAACTTACAAATCTATCAGAGTTATACAGCTCAATCCTGGAAACGAAGGCGCCAACTCCACAAGCAATCGACTGGGGGCTGCGTACGCCTAGCATCACCATCTTCAAAAGCTTCACACATTTTCCTCTGAGCAGCAGTAAGTAAGGATGAGTACACTTATGGTTGGTACTCAGCAAGGCCACAAGAACTAACCAGAAATGATTTAAAGTCTATCTTTAAGTTTATTATTCATGTGAGGGTCCAGGCCGCTCTTGACCGTGAGCACGGCTAATCGATTAGTTTTACACTCTGCAGAGGTTGTACATCTTTACCCACAAGTCGCGTAAAAGTCCCGAAGAACTTTAGACCCAACCATGCGGTGCTAGCTAGGCACCATACCACACTACCGAGGTGTGATTGCATAGGGACGCTACGAGGCCTTTACAAAGATTCCCTAGCACGGGCTGCTCGCTAGGTTACCTGATCAGTGCAGCGCATAAAGCTCCCTAGCGGGTACCGTGTCTTAGCAAAGCCCAACTCCCCGCCAGAGCAGGTCTATACACCATCTCCCGTCAGCCCCCAACCCCTTTCAGGTAAAGCATACCACATACTAAAGTTTCTAATTAATTGGCCAAGACAGAGCCATATGTCTTGTGGTAGTACGGTTGTCCTGGGTGGTCGCTCCATGTTCCGATTAATGCAAAAGTATTCTTGTAAATAAGCATAGGTAGAGGGTGGTTAGGGACACTTGCCTTTCTCCAACAAAAAGCTACTCTTATTGCTCTCTCTCTTCATCTTTTGCTTCCTTGGAACTCTTCATCTTCAAAGCAACGAACAACGATCCTTCTTCTACTCGAAGCAAACATCGACACAAACATACAAAGGAAACAAACAAACTAACTAAGAACAATGCACCAATCAAAAGAAAAACTTTAAAAGAGCGCACTAAAGGATAGGCTCGATTCTATGGTTGCGCACAAACGAAGGAAACGCAGAAAACGAAACTAAGGTTGAAAAGATAACGCTTGTGTGAGATCACTAACAAACAACAAGAGACTAGGTGTTGGATTTATTTTAATAAGAAAATCATGTGGGAAGACTATTTCAGAGAAATACTCCATGTTAGAACTAAGCAAAGTTACATTTAATTATGGAAAACACGATAAACCTAATCATATTTTATTGGCAAACATTTAAGTACAAGTTATATCAGATTAACAATTAACATTAAAAGATAAAGCACATGAAAGAATCTAATCGAATAACTTTATATTACGTGCTCAACTAAGCATATTAATATTGAAAAGGCATTTATATTATCATTAAGCACATTAACTTTATTATGAAAACAGGTATGTAACACTAAGCATCTTTTATTTAACAAAAGCTAGTTATAAATAAGAATTAACCAATTAATTCTTAGCTTATGAAAATCGGGATAGAATCTAATCACTTTTATTTACAAAGGTATTGGAATAAATATTAGTCAAGATTAACATGCAACTTTCATGTAAAATAAGTAACAGGTGATACACATGCTAACGCACAAGTTATGGTGAAACGAACTATACAACGGCACAAACGTACTATAATGGTACAAAACTAATCTACGCGTTGGGAGGAACATGTTAGTGAAAGAATTACTGAGATCGGAATTGAATGGAATAAGATATGAATTTTGAGAATAAAAGAATAACTATTAAACATGATGGTGATCGGGCATACATTGCATGGCTGGAGGGCAAAAGAACAGGCAGAAAATACTAATCAGGTTGCAGGCTGATGGTGCATACGTGAATGCAATTTGAGATAAACTGAATCATTATTGCTCAAAGCAGGAGGTAAGCATGATGTCATCAAGCCACTTAGACAATAAAATAACCTGGTGAAGGAATTGAGTGTGACTAACTTGCGTATGGACATGCATGACCATACGTGACTCATGCAGCAGCAATCAATGGTGGAAAAGCTATTGCTCACCATGCTTATACGTAGCTGGCTTAGCTCTGGAAAGAAAAGTCTGGCAAGCAACTCGATGCGCAGATGGAAGCAGCAAGAGAGCGGCAGATGCCGACGACACAGGAGGCAAGGGACTTTCATGATAATCTGCAGGTACAGAACATAGGACAACTATATACATCAGGACACGGCACGGGGAAACATCAGAGGCATGGTTTGACGGAAACACAGAACATACAAGGAAGAGATGGGAATTGAAAACGATGGAGTGCTCACCCACGACGATGATGTACTCGGCTGGCCGGAACCGAAGGCAAACGGCGAAGACGGCGGCCAGCTCGATCGTTGCCTCGCCTCGGTGTCAAGATGGTGGTGACGCCGCACAGAAGAGTCTCAGCTTGCATCGCAGAGCTCCTAGGGTAGGTACGGTGGTGGCTTGCAGCGGCGAGTAGGACTAGATGGGTTATGGCAAAGCTTCAGATCAGGACAGACTACAAGAGGGTAACATCCAAAACAAATTAAAACAAGGAGATTGGGAACCTGCTGGTGTTCTCACCATGGCAATCAGATCAATCTTGACAAGCTAGGATATCGATAGTTGGAGTTCGACCTGCAGCTTGGATGTACGTGTTCCTCCAACAGACGCACGCCTTCTTCCGGCAGCAATACCAGCAGGACCAGCGGACGGAGATCGATCCAGAGATTATGGGGCGGACGGACTCCGGCCTGGTTTGAAGCGGATGGCAGCGACGGCGGTACTGCTCGTGCGGTTGAGATAGATGGCGCCAGCCTGCGGGCTGATCTTGACGGTGTACCGCAGCAGCGGCGGCGACGGCGCTTCAGATCTCACGGCGACCTCTGGTTGCTCCGATGGTGTCCTGGTTCGGCACAAGGAGGAGGAGACGGCATACGGCTCAGGCCGGCGAGCATGCAAGGCAACGGCGCACGACTCCGGGGCGGCTTCAGCTTGGCGCCGGGGAGCTCCTGGCCGGCCGGCGAAGGCGACGAAGGCCAGCTGTGGCGCACAGCGAACTGCTCGGGCTCCATGCAGCGGTATTCGGCTTGGCGGCTGCTAGCGGCGGCGTGGCACAAAGCAGGAGAGGGAGGCGGCTAGGGTACGCGCGGACGCAGGGCTCGGGTTTTATAGGCGCGGGACGCGAGGTTCCCCTGACGCGCACGCCAAGAAAAGGGCGGAAGCGGCGGCGCCGCGCGCTCGGCCTGCCATGGCCGCTGGCCAAATGGGCCTGGCCTGCGGCTGGGTTGGAGAGGACAGGGTCGAGCTCACGGACGCGGGCTGGGCCCAAACTGATAGGATAGGTTTTATTATTTTCCGAAAATTAATTTTCAGTGCAAAACAAATTCAGAAAAAGTCTAGAAAATGTTTTGAGCACGAAAACTATCCAGAAAATCCCAGAGATAGATTGGAGCATGAACAACCCAAATAAAGTATTTGGAGCTCATGAAAAAGATTTTAGAGCCTTCTAATAAATAGAATAGCTCGAGGAAAGTGAGAATAAATTCCAGAAAAAAAAACCGGAAATTTCTCAGAAGATTTTGATCAGCACCTAAACGTATTTTAAAAGCCTTTTGCACGCATGAAAAACCAAGATGCATCGACATGAATGCAACACACACTCAACCAATTTATTTAATTCAGAAAAACAATCAATGATTTTTTTCCTATACTATATTTCCTGTAAAGAAAATAAATGTTGAGAAAATTTTAAAATTATGAGAAAATCATTGTTTAGTTATTCTTTCTATTCACATCCTGAAATTGGGAAATTTCAGGGTGTGACAAACATCTCGAATAAAATGATACCTGATGTCAATGTGCTTTGTTCTCTTATGAAACATCTGATCTTTAGTAAGGCAAATAGCACTTTGACTATCACAATGTATAGTAACGCAAGAAGAAATCCCGCAAAGTTCAGAGTATAAACCTCTCAACCAAATAACTTCTTTAGCAGCTTCAGAAACAGCCATATATTCAGCCTCAGTAGTGGACAAAGCAACAGTAGCCTGTAAACGTGCTTTCCAACTCACAGCACAACCACCAATGGTGAAAACATAACCTGTGAGAGACCTCCTAGTATCCAAATCACCAGCATAATCAGAATCAACATAACCAACAAGTCCACGTGTAGATTTCCCAAACCGCAAACAAGCATTAGAAGTACCACGCAGATATCTGAAAATCCACTGAACTGCATTCCAATGCTCTTTGCCAGGATTAGCCATGTATCTACTGACAACACTCATTGCATGAGCTAAATCAGGACGAGAACAGAGCATGGCATACATAAGTGAACCAACAGCACTTGAATATGGAACTCTAGACATGTACTTAATATTTTCATCTGAAGCTGGACATAAATCTAAGGACAATTTAAAATGTGGAGCTAACAGAGTACTCACTGGTTTTGCATCTTGCATATTAAAACGACGAAGAACCTTCTCAATATAACCTCGCTGACTGAGGTATAACATACCAGATTTTCTATCTCTGATAATTTTCGCACCAAGAATTTTCTTGGCTTCACCAAGATCCTTCATCTCAAATTCTAAATTCAATTGTGCCTTCAGCTTAGCTATTTCTGATTTATCTTTTGCAGCAATCAGCATATCATCAACATAAAGAAGCAAATAAATAGCTGAACCATTAACTGTCTTCAAATAGACACAGCTATCATAATCAGACCGCTTAAAACCATGAGAGATCATAAAGGAGTCAAATCTCCTATACCATTGCCTAGGAGATTGTTTCAAGCCGTAAAGAGATTTCTTCAATCTACAAACGAGGTTTTCTTTTCCAGGAACAACAAAACCTTCAGGTTGGTCCATATAAATGACTTCTTCTAACTCCCCATGCAAGAACGCAGTTTTGACATCTAACTGCTCCAACTCATAATCATGCATAGCAACAATACTCAACAAAGTACGAATGGAACTATGCTTAACAACTGGGGAAAAGACATCATTAAAATCAATACCTGGAATCTGGCTATAGCCTTTAGCAACCAACCTTGCTTTATACCTTTCTTCCTTTCTCTTGAAAATCCATTTGCAACAAACGGTCTTTTTACCCTTGGGCAATTGCACTAAATCCCAAGTACCATTCTTTTCAAGAGACTCCATCTCATCATGCATAGCGGTCATCCAATTGTTTCCATCAGCAGAAATAATAGCCTCAGAATAATTAGAAGGTTCAGCACCTTCAATCTCTTCTGCAACACTTAAAGCATAAGCAACATTGCATTCTTCAATCAACCTTTTTCTAGGCTTAGGTCCCCTTCTGGGTCTATCATTAGTAATTGAATGTTGTGGAGGCTGCACAACTGGAGAAGAATGCTCAACAATAGATGGATCATCAACAATTGGAGAATCATCAACATTAGGTGCATCTTGGACAGTAACATTATCATTATCTGGTGTACTATCAACATCAATAAAATGCTCCACCTGCACACTTGAAGTTTGCTGAACAGGAGCACTAGTACAAGGGTTGTCAGGCAACATAGCAGATTCATTAAAAATAATATTCCTGCTAATCACAACCTTTTGAGTTTGTGGATTCCACAATTTATAGCCTTTAACACCAGATTGATAACCAAGAAAGATGCACTTAACAGCTCTAGGCTCTAATTTACCATTATCAACATGAGCATAAGCAGTACAACCAAAAACTCTCAATTGCGAATAATCAGCTGGAGAACCAGACCATACCTCAATTGGAGTTTTCTTATCAATAGCAATACTGGGTGAACGATTAATCAAATAGCAAGCAGTGGAAGCAGCTTCAGCCCAAAAACGCCTATTCAAACCAGAATTAGACAACATGCAACGGGCCTTAGAGATGATAGTCCTGTTCATACGCTCAGCTACACCATTCTGTTGGGGTGTATAAGGAACAGTGTAGTGCCTAACAATGCCTTCAGATTTGCAATATGACTTAAATTCGTGAGAACAAAATTCCATCCCATTATCAGTACGAAGCTTTTTAACCTTCTTTTCAGTTTGATTTTCAACCATAGTCTTCCACTCTTTAAATGCTGAAAATGCTTCTTATTTATCTTTCAAGAAATATGGCCATACCTTTCTAGAATAATCATCAATTATGGTCAGCATATAACGAGCACCACCAAGAGAAGGCTTGCGAGATGGTCCCCATAAATCAGAATGAACATAATCAAGAATACCTTTACTTGAATGAGTAGCGGTACTAAACTTCACCCTCTTGTGTTTGCCAAACACACAATGCTCACAGAAATCCAACTTGCTGATGCTATGCCCATCGAGAAGTCCTCTCTTACTCAGCACTGCCAAGCCAAGCTCACTCATATGCCCAAGACGCATATGCCAAAGGTTAGTAGCATCAGAAGTAGATAATGAATTAGAAATTACAGCAGCATCACCTGTAATTGTAGTACCTCGAAGACGATACAAATTTGCAGATTTTAAATCACCCCTCATAACAATAAGAGAACCTTTTGACACTTTCAAAACTCCATCTCCACCGGAGTACTTGTACCCTTTGCCATCAAGAGTACTCAAAGAAATAAGATTCTTACTCATATCTGGAATATGCCTCACATCTGTCAAAGTTCTGATAATACCATCATGCATCTTAATCTGAACAGATCCAATGCCAATAATCTGATGTGAACTATCATCACCCATTTTAACAGAACCACCTTGGACAGAATCATAAGTGATGAACCAATCTCTATTAATGCATATATGAAAGGAAGCAGCGGAATCAAGAATCCATTCATCACCATTATTTGCACATCCAGCAAAAGCAACAAGAACCTCAGAACGATCTGAACTATCAGTAGTAGCAGCAACAGAAGCATTACCTTCATCAGAATTACCTTTCGGTCTATAAGTGCCAGTTCTCTTTTCCTTGTTCTTCAATTTATAACACTCAGAAATAAAATGAGTATCCTTTTTGCAGTACCTGCAGAATTTTTCACCCTTGCCTCTAGACTTTGAACGACCTCTATAGCCATTCGAGCTCTTGCCTCTATAACCATCATTTGATTTATTTTGTGTCCTGCCACGAACAGACAATGCTTCTCCATTGGAAGCAGAACCTTCAGAAGACACCATTTGTTTCATCTTCTCCTTAGCTTGCAAAGCTTCATAAACCTCATTCACCGTTAGAGTATCACGACTATACAATATAGTGTCTCTGAAGTTTGCAAAAGAACTAGGCAGTGAACACAAAAGAATAAGACCCAAGTCCTCATCCTCATATTTTACCTCCATAGACTGTAGGTCAGCGACGATCTCCTTAAAGACCGAAAGATGGGTAGACACAGAGCCACCTTCTTGCAACTTGTGCGTATATAACTTCATCTTCATATGCATCCTGCTTGTCAAATCTTTTGACATGCAAATTGACTCCAACTTGAGCCATAAAGCAGCAGCGGTTTTCTCCTGCAAAACCTCTTGCAAAATATTGTTTGAAAGATGAAGATGAATATGAGACAAGGCTTTACGATCTTTCTTTTTCTCATCATCGGACCAAGTTTTTGAATCCTTGTTCCCGAATTTATCAAGCGCATCATCCAAATCAGCCTGCGCTAAAACAGCTCGCATCTTGACTTGCCATAGAGCGAACCTTGTATCTCGATCAAGTAGCGGAATATCATACTTCATAGTAGCCATTAGGAAGAAATAACCAAGAGAAAATAATCTGCAGTAAATAAACTAGGTATGAAGCTGTGTAACCCTAGTAATAACCTTGCAGCCTTGTGTACAACTCTGTGTACGTTTAGCAACGAGCTAATGAATCTCCTGGTAGCCTTCCTGAGTGTGCGAAGCAGAATTCCACAAGATTGATTTTCACCAGAGGAAAAAAAAACCGGAGGTGCTGGACCTCCCTCGATCCGCGTGCATAGCAACAGCAACCAATTTCTTTTACCTCCGATGGATCTCCGTGTAGCAGAGTACTCCGTAGCAGATAGCAGCAAACGGCGGACGCTGCAGATCACCACGGCGGCACTAACAGACAACGCCTGCACCGTGCAGGCTTTGTAGATCGATCGAACAGGCAAGTTCGACTCTGCCTCGGAACAGGGCGACGACAATACCGGATTAATCCGGTCCTCCAACGGCGTTGAAGATGTCACCGACAGCGGTGCCGTGAGCGGCAACGGAGAAACTGCGGCGGCGCGATGAAGGGACTGGAACCCTAATTTTTTTTTCAACCGAATCTCGTAACCAAGCTCTTGATACCACTTGTTAGCAAATAATGTGAAAACAAGATCGAACACGAGACACGATTTTTACGTGGAAAACCCTTGCGAGAAAAACCACGGGCGCCAATCGGCGATCTTCACTATAATAAGAGAGTTACAACGCAGGGAATACAATGAGCCCTCTCGCTCTTCCCGTGCGGCTTACAAGATGTATATATAGTGGACTAAACTGACTGCAGTCAAATACGGAAACAAATCCGCTAAACACATAACCCGAACCGTGAGCCCTCCAGGCGTCCCCACAAGACTCACGTTAAGAATTCGGATCATATCCAACACTGAGGATGGAGCATCGCTTGGTTGTCTTGCTCGCCACTACACGCGTGCACGTTGAGTGGTATTGCACATGTCTCATGCACTGGAGGCTTAGAGCACGCATGTACGTATGTGGGTTTGTGGCGTCCTTGTACCTACTCAAACAAAAGAAAATCCCAACAAATAAAAAAAAATCCCCTCGACGTTGCCACATTGTAACGCTAGCTGTCGCAGCCATTCGGTGATGTCAATTTGTGCATCCTGGCGCTGCTTCCACTCCTATCTATGGTTGATTCACCGGATGTGTGCCACAATAATTATTATTTTCTCGACTTCTCATGGGTAGTAGTGAGAAGGGTTAGTTTGGGATTGTCAGCTAGTTACATATAGAGTTAGTTTTTACATGCAGCGGCATAATGGTATAGCAGGGGGGAAAAGGTTTATTTTTTCAAACAGTAGCTGGACATATCTGCAATTGTTGTTACATTGAGAAAAGTGAAACAAGATACTACAAAACTAACTGGTAGCATGTCAGGTGGAAAACAACCTCTCCGTGCAAATTATGGAAACTTCAACCTGGGTCACAAGATGTTGATCCAAGGGAGCGCTCATGGGTGGTGGTAGGGTTGATTTGCAAAAACGCCTTTGCAAATCACCCCTCCCACCTCCAATGAGTTTTGCAAATCACACCTCCCACCTCTCATGAGCGCTCCCTTGGATCAACATCGTGTGGATCGGATTGAATTTTCCATAATTTGCACAGAGAGGCTGATTTCCACCTAGTATACTGTCAAACTAAATACCGATACCGTCATACATAATTTCCGAACACTAGAGGTCATGCTTTACCTCTACTGACTAGAGGGAGAAACAACACCAAATATATGAAACAATTTTTTTTCTTTTGATTCGCGAATCATGACCCTAACAAATTAAGAAAAATTATTGATAGAACCATGAGAAAGACTGAAACAACTCTTGTAGAGCAATGATAAGCAGCTGATCACCTCAATCTTCTAATGTTTCCTCTTTGCAGCTCTCCGGGTCTTGGACCTGCCGTTAGGTTCCAGCACACCACATGGCTTCCACACGTGGAAATATGCAGATCCATGTGCAGATAGCCATAGCGCTGAATAGTTTGGCTCCGGCAGATGGGCTGACTTTGTTCTCACCATCTCCTCCATTTCTTGAATGCTTCCAATTTTGTGCCTGAATGTGCTACCGAGCATCTCGTGTGCACAACTGCTCTCCTGCAGCTGAAGATCTTCCCTGAAGTGAGGCGCGCAACAAGCTGTGACCCGCAAAAGTGGTGTCCCATCTTTCATGGCATGTCTACTTGCTTCACCAGATGTGCTATGGCATATGCTGTACTCCAGTGCTGAAACATAGGATTGAAAGGCGATGAAAATAACTTGCTCTGGGAATGTGGATGAGACAATGATGTTGTCAGCACAAGGTTCCTGCCCGTTTAATTTGCAACACACAGGATTCGAGCGAAATGTCCAAGTATCTTGGGTATGTGTCTCTTGAATGCCAACCCATGGAAGAGCATACTTATGGGATATATCTTTTAAATCATGTAGTAGAGTGAGTTCTTCCCTTGCAGATCTCGTCATGTATTGAGATGTCAAAGACTGCAAACAATCAATACCAATTGCAATTATGTCTGTGCTCTCTGAGAGACGTAGCATCAACCGTAGTTGGAAACTTTTGTGTGGCATCTTGCGATCATCATAGCTATAGGCTAGTTCTGCCTCTACACCACGCTCTTCGAAACTTATGGGCCATATATGAAAACGGCGCAGGAGGTCCCTTTGCACTACTTCATAGTGGAGCATTTTCCCTTGAAGAAGATGCCTGACAAGAGGGTTGCAAAAGGTGTAGTGCCGGAGTGAACAACCAGACTCCAAATCCCTTACAAACTTGTTGGCACAATCTGCAAACCATTCAAACCTTATAACATCAGAGCAACTCAAACATAGTGGCTCATCCTTTTTCAGGCCACAGACAGATAAGGACAGATTTAAGCCACGATTAACCCGTTCAATCTCCTGGCCTTCTTGCTGTAACCGCCCCTTGTGTTTGTTGAGCAGATTCCTGCCCTCAACGTAGGCATGTTTGAGCACCTTTCGGCGGCAAAGCAGTGAGACGTCTGTGATTGGCAGTTTCACAGATCTGAGCAAATTCCAATTCAGAGAGCACATCTCTAGCCTCTCGATGCTGTGTCCTTCGGAGGCCATGTCCTTGCGCTTTCCCAACACGAAAGAAGATATTCTGCCCACAGCCTCCTGAACAACGGCTGAACCCACCATTTCTGCCATGAAAAAACTGTACATGCAGTCTATTTTGAGATTTGAATTTACCTGGTGACCAAGGGGGCAAGTCAGACAATATGAAGTTTTCTGAGAAACCCGTTACTAATGGAATGCACTTTTAGATGATAACTAATGGAATGCATCATCCTTACCTTAGTAAACTTCTTATTGCACTAGCATACATCAGTGACTACCCAATGCAAGCATCCTGGAATGAATACGATGCTGAGATCGCAAAATCATCAAAGCAGGGGAATGTTCCTGACCTGTTGCACTCAGCTGGAAAACTGCTCAAATATCATATGATGTTAATTTTTTCCACGAGTATTCTTAATGCATTGGCTTCAGAACCTGTAAGCAAGTTGCGTAGATAATTTTCCTTTAATATTTAGTTTAGTCTTCGTCAAACATTGTGAGTTGGACCTTATCAACCACCAGAATTTTATGGGAAGGATAGTTGAGAATGGTTACTGAAAAGAGTATAAAATTGTTTGCATCCCTGTCAAGCGCCTGTTCTTAGCCAGCAATTACAAGGTGGCAGAAGCTGCATGCATCGCTTCCAGGACCAACCTTCTAAGCTGAAAACAAAACAATGCAGCAACAATTCAACAGATCAACACCCTGACATGGCAACTGTGATAGCGAAAGGGGCAACTTCTATGCTGCTTTGGGTCTTCACCTTAATTGAGCTTGTGCCTTCCAGTCCTTCAGGTTACAGTGGACACGTATGTATTTCACTACTTGTGATTTGTCAATGTTTAACAACTTGACGAATTCAAACTGCAATTCGATGTTCACATATAATTCGTAAACAAAGCAACTGTATTGAGCAGCTAGTTGGTAAACAAAGCAATTTTATTTCTCAACTGGGAACAAGTCTGTTCCATTGAGCAACAGAAACACAATACAAAAATGACTTGCTACAAGTGATGCAAAGTAAAAAACACTGGAGACCAGTCATCTAGCAGTCAGGGGTGAAGAAACTATACATAGGGCACATTGTTGTCTTTGTGATCCATTACATTAACAAAAAGGTGACCTACCTCCTTCTCTTGCTTTCTCTCTTGTCAGCTCTCCTGGTATTGGGCAGCGCACACTTGCAGTATGTGGAACTGGCTTCACACAAAACAATGCAGCGCCATGCTTGGAGGCCCAGCGCACTGTATGTTCCTTCAGCTCTTTCTGACTGATAAGACACTCCATTGCAACTTTCCTTGCCATATTGCTTGTTTCTTCTAGGCTACCACGTCTAAACTCTGTTGCTTCTATCATGAGCTCCGTATGAGGCCAGAAAGAAGCTGACAGAAGAAGAGTTGGGGGCTGTACTTTAGTGCAACATAAGCCATCAGATGAGCAACACAGGCATTTGGGTGCTAAAATTAAGGACTCAAAACGGAATGCAATGACTTGTTCTGGAAATATCTGTGATAACTCTGACAACATGATGTTGCTAGAGTCCTCTCCATACGCCGTGCAGCATACTGGATCTTGGCGAGAAAGTTTTGTTACTAGGACATAGAGCTCATTATCGCCAACCCACGGCATAGCATAGGCACTGTCCAGTAAATATGGTAGTAGGGCAAGTTCTGCAATTGCAGATTCTGCTGCAGGCTTCGACAGAAATGTTAATGACTCCGAGCATCTAATAGAAATCCCAACCAAGTCCGTGCTTTCTGATACCCGTAGCCACAACAGTAGACGGAAGCTCTTCTCTGGCATGCTGCGATCCATATACTGAAAATGTAGTGATGCCTCTACACCACGTTCTCCTAAAAATGCAGGGCGAATGAAAAATTCACGTACTTGACTTCCTTGAACCATTTCATATTTGAGAGCTTTCCCATTGAGAAGATGCCTGACAAGAGGGTTGCAGAAGATGTGGTGCCGGAGAGAACATCCAGACTCCACATCTCTTACAAATTTGCCCGCACAATCTGCCAACCACTCAAATCTCCTAACACCATCCATATTCAGCCCACCAAAAGATGAGATGGGCAGATTCTTAGAACAAGTAATCCATCGCTTACGCTTTACCCCTGGCCTCTCTTGGTGGCCTTGCAGCTTGTGTTTCTTGAGCAGATCTATGCCCTCAACGTAGCCACGCTTCAACAATTTTCTGCGGCGAAGCAGCGATGCCTCTGTGATTGGCAGCTTTGCGGTCCTTTCAAGAGCAAACTCCAATTCAGAGAGTGCCATCTCGAGCCTCTCTGCACTGTGGCCTTCGGATGCCTTCTCCAAATGCTTGCCCAACATGAATGAGACAGCTCTGCTCATGCCCTCCTGAACAATGGCTGAGCCCACCATTTCCGCCATGAGGAACCTATAAATGCAGTATCTTTAGAGTTACTCTTTTGAATGAACACAGCAGAGAAATATGAGTGTTTCAGTTACTGATGAAAAGCAGTCCTTACCTATACCCCTTGCTGCTGAAGCTATTACTTGTCTAAAACGTCATTTACAAGAGAATGGAGGGAGTACTTGGTTGAACCAGACCAGCAGACTGATGAAGTTGGTCATGCCGAACGCAACCAAGCAGCAGGTCGGACTCTGCTCACGGCCTTATTTGAACAATGGTTGAACCCAAATTTTTCCACCGGAAGAAACCTGTGTGCAGTCCGTTCAGCGGTTGATTTGCATGCTGATCAAGGATACATGTCAGACAACATGGAGTTTTCTGAAGAACGCATTACTCACTAAATGCAGGATCCTTACCTTAGTAAACTTCTTACTGCACCAGCATGGAGCAATGACTACTAGTCCAAGCCTCCTGGAACGAACTGGATGTTGAGATTGCGAAAACATCAGATGTGTCACAGTTGTACTGATGATCCTCACCAAAGCAGGGGAAAGTTCCTGATATGTCACAGTCAGCTGGATAACTGCTCAAATTTTCATATGGCATTAAGTCTCCCATGATAAGGGCATTTATGCATTCTTAATGCTATGGCTTCACAGCACGCTGCATAGATGAGATTCCTTTAATCTTTCGCTTAGTCTTCGTCAAACTTCATGAGTCGAAGCCTTACAGAATCTTATCTGAAGCCCGTTGTCTCGTTGACAACAGAAACTGAAAAGACAATAAAAATGTCCACATCCCTGTCAAGTTCCTTATGTGCATCGCTTTCAGTACCTATCTTCTATAAGCTGAAATGAAAACAATGCAGCAAGCAATTTAACCTATAAATGTGTGGCACCGTGACTGTGATAGCGAAACAGGAAACTTCGCTGAAGCTTTGGGTTTTCCACATAATTGAGCTTCTGCCTTCTAGTTCCTTCAGGTTACACTGGCCATATTCTTCGTGTTCTGCTACTTGCGATTGGTCAACATTTAGGCATGGTACGTACTACGTAGCCCATAAGTAGATTAAGTAAATTTTTTTCCCACACAAGCTTTTCTAGGTTGAACCAGTCAAGAAAAATCCAGTGTCATGATTGCCAAATTGTACATACATAAGTGCTTAGCAACTTGTTGATCTAGTGTTATTTTGCTGCCTTATTTCCAGCCATCCCGAAGGTTAATTACATGCCAAATTGAACCCAGTCTTGTATGACGTCTGAATTAGTACTGGTTGGTAGCACAGGCACAATTGCTGATGGTGGTGTATGTCCTTAACGCCCAGCTGGATCTCACACTTATCTAATCATGCTAGGAAGCCCTGCAAGTGATTCGAGTAGCAGGTTGACCTACTCTTCAATCTCAAATCGGAGAAGGCTAGAATCAGGCAGAAAAATGTAGAGAGATGGGAGATTTTTGGGAGTAGGACGGGGTGTTCACCTGCAGCACGCGCGTGGTAGTGGAAAGTGAGGCAAGAGGCACGGCTTCTCCTCCTCTCCGTCGTCGCTGCACCCGCACGGTGGCTCGCGACGGCGAGAGCGCTGCGGCGGCGGCGGCGCCCGCCGCCACGTCGCCGGCCACCAGCCGCAAGGGCCGGCACACGACATCCTGGGCCTCATTCTCGGCGGCAGTGTTGTGGGCCTCATCGACTTACCTACCTATTTCAACATTAGGCCCATGGCGGCCTAAAAAGAAGGCCCGACCACATAACCCATTTTGTTCTGAATTGGTTTGGACCAAAAATAAATATAAATCCAGTCCGAATTCCAAGCACGTTCGACAAGAATTTGGCAAGAGGAACCAATACAAAACTCGGCTTCGTTTTTTTTTTCGAATTACACAATACATCGGAGACACTCACAACGCATGCACACTCATCCCTATGAATACACGCACGTAAACCCTACCCCTAGGAGCATCTTCGAAGACTGTGTCGGCAAATTCTCAAGATTGACGAAGTCACCAAAGGCGCCTCGCTGTCGACAGGAACGTTGCCTACCACTGAAAGCACAAACGCCGTTAAATCCTGAGAAATTCGCTCCTACGGGGAGTCGAATCCAGGACCTGAGGTGCTACCGGGGCTCTTGTAACCACTAGGCTACATGTCCTTTCGCACAACTCGGCTTCGTTTAAGCAAACTGGATCTACGTAATTCGAAAAAAAACGTAGTACGCCGATTGCAGGTCACCACGTCCGATCAAAATCTCGCGCCACCACCAAGCAAGCACCAGCGTGCCGCCGCCGGAGCTGATGGACGAGCTGGTACCAAAAGTTCTCTCGCCAATTTGTTTAGAGGGCTGAGGTGATCACAACTAACTAGAAGACTCGGGTTCGATTTCTCGTTAGAGCGAATTTACATGATTAGTTTAAAAAAAAATCCTCTCGCTGGTGAAGTCGAGGTTCGGGGCTTTTGTAAGTCGGGATTCGGTTCCCTTCTCTTAATGAAAACCGTGGGTGGTCTCAACCCCACCTACTTAGTTTTTTATGGACGAGCTGGTCGAGGAGGTTCTTTCCCGATTGCCGCCCAAAGAGCCCGTGTGCCTCATCCGTGCCGCCATCATCTGCAAACACTGGCGGTGTCTCGTCTCTGCCCCCGGCTTCCGCTGCATGTTCTACGAATTCCACAGCATGCCCTCGATGCTCGGATTCCTCTGCAACCATCGCAACACACGCGACAAGGAGACCCCTCGTGCCCACAACAACGACAACCCCTTCCTATTTAAGTTTCCGCGCACCGTCGACGACTACTACCGTCGGCGCATGGACGGCGTCTGCCATGGCCGCGTCCCCCTCTCTCGCCCACTATGGGAAGTTATGGGTTTGCCGAGTGCCCGATACACTCGTCAAATGCTGATTCACTCTCGGCAAAAGGTTCATCAAGAGTAACTCTCGGCAAAGTCCTCACGGCAAATAGTTTCTATGCAAAGGGGTTGTTTGTCGTGAGCCGCACCTCGAGCTCCCGACAAACGTGTGTCATAGGCAGGCTCACGACGGCTCTCGGCAAACAATTTTGAAAAGAATATAAAACCAAAAAGAAACCATGGCCGGTCACCACGACCCCACAGGCCTGGCACTGCGGCCCCATCGACTGGCCACTGCCGCCCTACCGACCAACCGCCATCCCGCAACGGCCGCGCCGCCACCACTTGATCGCCACGGTCGTCACCACCACCAGGATGCCTGCGCTGCTGCCTCCACCACTTGACCTCCACCGCCACCACCATCGTACCCCGACCGGCTTTGAGAGAGTGAGTGAGTGAGAGAGAGAAGGGTCACTCACCGCCAGATCTGAGGAGCTGGCCGTCGGAGTGGTTGGCCGCCGTCGCGCAGGGGGAGTTGGAAGCCGCCGTCGCACGGAGGGAGGAGCATGTCGCAGGCCTTCGGATCTCGCGCATCCGCCGGCGTGGAGGACTCTAGTCATAGCCCCCGGCGCGTCCGGCCGCCGCCACTACTGCTGCTCCTCGCCGTCGTCGTAGATCTCACCAAAAATAATATGAAATAATCTATATTGTCTATTGGTCGTTGAAAATATTTTGATTTCAAATCCCAATGATGTTTCGGTTTATAAGCATCATATATGATAAAATGTGTGAAACCCACTCAATTTTTTCCACAGCATCCATGTATGAGATCATGAAATATTGACAAATTTCATGATTTTCAGACTTCATTTGCATTTTTAGAATTTTAAAATCATCCGGGAGCGTGTCTCTAATCGTGTTTCCCGGACAAATTTTAGGAAATTTATTTTCATTTTATGGCTAAGGTCTCAAATTTGGCTACATAACATGAATATCATTTTCCACTTATTTTGTTCTGTATATTAACAATTGCAGTTCAAATTTGACTTGACCCAAAAAAATTGCTTCAAATGCAATTAATTAGCTAAGACAAAAAATACAAAAATGAACCAAATTTTAACATGGAGTAACCAATTGTGCATGTGAAAAGCAGAAAAAGTTTAGGGTATAGAAGATAAACATAGCTATGGGTTGCTTCACAAGTGATCCTTCCATATTCAATTGAAAAAGAAAACACATATTTAGATTGAATTTTTAAAAAATTCCTTACTAAAAGTTGTAGATATTTTCGAGATGTACAATTGTGATATAAATTTTTTCTTCATCCGAAGTTGTATGAAAAAGGTATGAAAATATTTTTAAGTGGGAAGAAGATTTTTTACCGTCAGCCTAGACAAAACCCTCAACAAAATAGAATGTTTGACGTGAGCCAACCTTGAGTCTCAAGCGAAATACCTATTTTGCTGTGAGCTTTTCTTTTGCCGTTAGTTTCATCGTAGCCGTCGGCAAAATGCTATTTTGCGTTGAGCTCAATAAAAAGCTCACAACAAAGCTACGGTTTCCGGTAGTGGACTAATCGACTGAGCACGTCGTGCTCATGGTTTGGGACCCGATTACCGACCAGCGCTGGACCTTCCCGCCTTGCAGCAACCTATGTACAACATGAAGGCGGCGATCGTTTGTGCCAGCGGCGCCACTGACACCTGCGACCACCACCTCGATTGCTATCGTGGGCCCTTGCTTGTGGTCTGCATGAGCGTTTTCTCCAACGACACATTCACACACATCTACTCATCGGATGCTGCCGCGTGGAGCAAGGAAATCTCCATATGTACCTTCACCGTTGGATTGAATATTGATTACAAATTTTTTGTCCAGAGCGTGGTCGTGGGAAAGTCACTCTACTTCATGTTCCACAACACATCCTTCTAGTAATTGAGTACGATTCGGAATAATTGTGCAAAGTAGTATCTGTGATCCAGCTACCACAATACCCCGATTGGCGGCATCTTGTGCTCGTAACTACAGAAGACGGTGAGCTGGAACGATACGCCACTGTGATCGAGAACAAACTCAACCACCTGTGGTCGAGGAAGAAAGGCAGATTCTAAGGAGATGCTAGACGGTCACAAAGCAGAGTCATCGACCTTGATGGACTACTACTCCGTGGTAATGATGACTCCACGATATTACCTGGAGTGTGGTTGGCTTCGCAGATGGCGTCGATGTCATTTTCTTGAAGATGAACGATGTGTTCTTTACAATTGATCTAAAGACCCGTGAGACCAAGGAATGAAATATACAATGGCAGAGACATCTATGGCATTTTTTCTTACATGAGCTTCTGCACTCCAGGTGCATCTTCGCCTAGTTCTTGATTTTCCAATATTCAAAATGAGTTGTATCATTTTAGTCAGTAAACATGCAGAAAAAAATTAATGTATCTTGTATCAAAATGGGTTGATCCTAACTAAATATTTTTTATATGCATTGTCCTTGGAATTGGTGTCCTAAAGGTTGCACCAGTGGCGTTTGACTCAGAAAAACGTTACGACGGCATGCCTTACAGAGGATTTTCATGAATAACCCTCTGGCGTAGTAGGATGTAGGAAATCAATTTGAGAAGAATTGATATTACCTATAGATTCAACGGATTTCCCCTTTTCTAACATATCTAAACATGCAATCAGAGACGAAACAAGTTTTCCGGTATGGTTGAGATAATGTTAATTACTGCAGGCTCAAATTCGGTTCCCATGTAGTACATGTTATGGAGGGCCGCAATATTTTTGGACATGGAAAGTAAGAAGTAGTATAATTCTCGGGAAAATACTTAGTTCCCAAGATTTTTATTCATTCTATGATTACAAACCAGGACGATACAACATATCCAAACAAACAGACACAGAGGGCGGCAGGGATGTGCATGGTTCGTCCATCCATAAGACAGAACGGATACACAGCGGTAGAGAGGGATCCCCATTTTATTTAGCTGCAAATACATGCAGTAGATACATACGGGTGGCGGACGAAGGATGGATCCAATCTCGATCGTTTAAGATGGAATTACGTGGGCGCCCATGGCATCGAGTTTGTCGGAGCTTCTGCCGAAGAAGCCGACGACGTTGGGCGGGAAGCTGAAAGTACCTAAGCCCTCTCCTGACTTTGCCCCATATGGTCCATATTCCTTAGCCTGGTCAGTGAAAAATGTAAGTGAGGTGACGTACGTGCCATCGGTGGTGCCGGAGACACGGATCATGTGCTCGTCATCAGCAAGGTTAATCTGCAATGCATACATACAAATTATTGTAGATCACAAATAAACGCATAAAACTAATAGTTAATAAAAAATCATTCAAATTTGGACGCCAAATTTCTTATGTACCTGGTGGGGTGCTTTACCGGCGGTCTTGGTGCCCCAAGGACCCGAGTAGACAGCAGGTTTGCCTTTCTCCTTTATGTAGGAAAAGGATATGCCGTTGATGACCCCTTCTTGGACTTTGTCATTGCTCCAAACCTGGACGCTCACAAGCTTTGTCGGTGTAGTAATGTCAAAAGGATTACCTCCTGGACCACCATACGGGCCAATCTTATTGCTCGATGGTGTAGACTGCATGCGATTAATCGATGGAAATATACATATTAGGTTAGTTTAGTACGATCGATAAAGCAATCGATCATAGATGCGGATGCACTAGACTGAAACTCCTACCATTGTTCACGTGCTCGGCGCAGTAGCTAACAGCAAATCTCTTGTCGGTGAAGGGAGTGCTGGCTAGCTGCTTGCTTGCTTAGCTTGGTCCTCCTCGAACCAAAAAGCCATCCCATTTATAGTACTACGAATTGGATGTTGAGATTGTGAAAAGATCGGAGGTGTCACAGGTGTACACTGATCGATCATCACTGAAGCAGGTGAAAGCTCCTGATACGTCACACCCACCAGCTGGACAACTGCTCAAATTTTCATATGGCATTTAGCCTTCCACGATAGGGGCATTCATGCATTCTTAATGCTATGGCTTCACAGCACACTGCATAGATAATATTCCTTTAATCTTCAGCTTAGTCTTTGCCAAACTTCAGGTAGCACGTAGCAGCGCCGCCCATCTTCTAATTAAGCAGAAAGCAAAATATTGCAGCAAGCGATTTAACATATCAATGCGTGGCACAGCAACTGTGTACATGCGCGTGATAGCAAAACAGGAATCACTTATAAAGCTTGGGGTCTTCCCCACAACTGAGCTTCTGCCTTCTAATTTCTTTAGGTTGCACTGGCCAGATTCTGCATGTTCTGCTACTTGCAATTGGTCAACATTTAGGTATGCTATATAGCCCATAAGTAAACTAAGTAAAATTTCTCACACTTAACTTTTTCTAGTTTTTTCAAAAACAAAATTTTCTAGGTTAAACCAGTCAAGAACAATGCAGGGTCATGATCATTCTCAAAGTTGCCACATTCCACACACTAGAAAATCATGTTAAAATACCTGTGGCTACTGCCATCTTTCATAATCTGATCCGAACATTTCATGGTGATGAAGAATGGTTAGATCATCAAACGGATGTTATTGATCTAACACAGTTTGTTGCTCTGGCAAGAGACGACCAAACCAATGATCCATGCACTACAAAGGTGTTGTGCTATGCCGAAGCTTAGGCACGAACAATGAAAAGAACGAAAGGGCTCAAGCAATAAACTTAAAGGAATGCCGAACAAAAGGAAGAAAAAAAGCTATTTCTCAACAGTGTAATTCTCAAAAGTCGATCCCCTTTACAAGCGCCGGTCGGTCTCCTTTTATAGGGAGACGAACGAACTTTTTACATACAGAAATTGCCCTTGTGTAAAAAGGATCAAACAAGAATGTGCTAGGCTAATTTTGGGAAATCTCCATTAGGTCTTCACGTAATCGGCGCTCACTGACGTCACGCCGCATATCACGGCGCTTTTCCCGGAATTAGCACGTGCGCCTGTCGGGTGAAGACTGTCAATCTTTGGAGATGTCCCTTTCGCCTAACGACTCCCTGTTCCCCTGCACCATACGCAAAGCCAAAAAACGAACGGATGAGTTGTTAGAAGCAACGAGACCCCAGGCGAAATATAAACTAGTATTCATTGAACAGAGAAGATTCGGCTCTGGGGTTTCGTCATGTGAAAAGCCGATGCAAAGAAAGAGCACATCTAGAGATTGGCACTTCTCGCATTGCTATAGATTTCGAGTGACGAAAGGTGCCCATCGAAAGCACATGGGCTAAAGGAAAAAACGAACCGATTGGCTACGAGGGTTTCGTCATTTTCACTATTGAAATCATCAGATTGGGTGAGCGCGCTTCGATGATTCGAAGATGTTGACTTTGTCAATCTTGATTCCGAATCTCCCAACAGAAGCCCCTCGGTGGCAAAATGTTTGCGAGACCCCAAACCTGAGCCATCGAAACCTAAGATTCGAGAATCGAGGTAAAAGAAAACGTCTTCCTCGGCGTCGACTCCCGAGACAACCGCGCAAGTTACCAAAATGCCCCCACTTTTTAGCCGTTAGGTTCAAATATTCGACCGTTGCGGTTTACTGCCTATAAATAGGGGGGGGGTCGACGGTGCGTTCTTACTGATGCTACTTTCACCACCCCTTCTCTCTTTTAGATTTTGCGATTGAGATCTTGGTCTTTGCTTCCTACAAGCCACGCTCCACGGAAGCTGACCATCTTTGAAGGTTAGTTCCTATCTCCGATGGGTAGTTTCTTTGATCATCTATCCCTCGCTGTGGTATGTTTTGAGATGGGAACTTTATAGACGCATGGCTCGCGTTAGGCACACTGCAAAAGCAATGGAAGGCAAAGGCTCCCCATCCAATCACTATGATCAACCTGCTTCCCCGGAGGCTGCGGAGGCTGCCGCCGCATCTTCCTCGGCGTCATCCAGCTCGGAATCTGGTAAGATTTCTGGCTTGGACGGAACAGATAGCTCCCGCGAGAGCGGCAGTTCTGCATCCACCTTTACTAGCGATGAACATAGTGATTCCGATAGTGGGAGTGATGTGGAAATAATGCTGAGCGACACAGATGCTAAGAAAAATGATGCCAGCGTGGAGGAGGGCGAAATTGGTGAAGGGAGTGGTGCGACTGCTACTGAAGAATCCAGAGAAAACTTGGCTGGCGTGATTGCGTTAAACCGAGCACTTGTTTTCTAGGTCGGTCCTTGATGACCCAGGCTGATTTGGATGCCATGGCTTCGGAAGGTTGCTTTGCACCTGGCAGCTATCGACTACCTGATAGGGAGACTACGTCGAAACCCAGGAAAAATGAGAGCATCGTATTTCGGGACTTCTTCACAGCGGGCCTGCGACTGCCAGTGTCGAAAAATTTGCTGAAATCTTGGCTGCTTATAGAGTCCAGATTCATCAACTGACACCCAACTCGTTCCCTCAGATTATGAAGTTTTTGTGGGCTTATCGGACCTTTACCAGTGACAATGATGTGGACACCTTTGTTCGCCATTTTGAGATTCATTGGGCCAAAAGGATCATCACTGTTGAAGACGAGGACAAAGAAGCTCAATATGGCTGTTGTACCTTTCAAACCCGACGGGTTAACAAGAACCAGGCACCGGTGGAGCTAGCCCCTGCATACAAGAACAAGTGGGCTAACCGGTGGAATTCCTACTGGATTTATACCACCATTCCTGTGGTTGGCCTGGATGCAAAGTGTGAAGAGGTAACGACCTATGATTTGGCCAGTCGTATAATTGACTTAGATGTTGATTTGGCCCCAGAGCTCACGAAAGCCAGCCGCAGCTCTGCTAGCACAAGTGCCTTTTTCCAAGCCACCCATGTGATCACCACGCAAGACGCTCTTGAGAAATTTGTGGCGGCTGATATTTGGACCTGCAAACCTCGGTGGGGTTCATGGGCTTTCAGGGCGAAGAGATTGCCCGGGCTGGATTTCGAAACACAAAGCCCCAAATTCAACGTCAAGCGCCTCGAAGGGAAGACTGACGAAGAGATTTTGGCTGAAGTTGAGAGGAAAGTCATTCAGATGATCGGCAACTACACTCACAAGGAGTGGGAGTGTGCCCAAAAGATTTTGAAGAACGAAGGCTGCGTTAATCGCGTTCTGGAGGAAATGAAAGTTCAGTGCCCTCCGCGGTCGAAACCTGCAGCCCCGAGCAAGAAAATGCAACCCCCTGGTAATATTGGGTCCGAGTCGGCGGCAATGACCGAAGTGCTACGAAGGAACATCCCCGAGGATTGAAGCGTAAAAGACCGGACTTCATACAAGGAGAACCTCCATCTTGGACGCGAGGATGACATCGTCAAAATGATGCAAATGGATGGGGCAAAGTGCATAATCACCTGAGGACCCACGGGAGCGAAGGGGCGACCGAACCGGGCCAGGATGGGCCTGGGCCGGCTGGCCCAAGCCGGCCGGCCTGGCCCAGTATCGGGGTCGGTTCGGCCCCCCTTTCCTTGCACCCAAAGGATCTTCAACCCTAAGTCCCTGGAGGCGCCGCCATTCGCAAGACAGAGAGCCATTCGCACCGAAAGGCCATCCACAAGCTAGAGAGAGAGGAGGGAGATCTCCGGAGGAGGATCGCCCGACTCGAAGGAAGCACCCACAAGTGGAGAAGAAGGAAGACACCGTCAGAAGCGTCACCATGATCAACGGTGCCATGTCTAGCACCTTGATGGGGTAATCTTCTTATTTGTCCATGGGTTGTAATCGATCTTGAGATGTAATCGCTACTTTGTTGGAACATCTATCTATCATCTTGTGTTGAATATGCTTTGATGCTTAAGGTTAGCTACCATGCCGTAAAGGAAGTAAGGGCCCCAATGCTCCCTTGGATCCATTCAATATGCCGTGTCCATCATAGGTCTAGTCACGAATACCTCCGCGTAGTGACAGTACGGGGGGAGGGAAAGGGCGAAACCGTGGTCACAACCCCCGATAGATTAGATTGGTTTTCATGTCTTTAAGCGGTTGCATGTTCGAGTATCGTAGACCCATGGGCAAGTGTCTCTTTCATATCTAGTCGGCTTAATCATCCTCTCTAGTGTAGTGTAGTCGTTTTCTAGTCTAATCATAGATAGGGTTTAGGTAGTTAGTGAGTAGAAGTAGATCAAATGCTTGTAATCCCCTTGCTCCACGGATTGACAAGAACCTAGGGAATCCCGTGGTGAAAAAGGTGTAGGTCCGTACGCTTGCGGATCGTAGGTGGATACGTCTTTTATCCGTCAACAAGCCCCTTTTTCTGGCGCCGTTGCCGGGGAGCAAGCTAGTTTACATCGTTTGGTTTGCATCTAACTTTCTTTTATATTTAGTTTATCTTTTGTTTGCTAACATCTAACACATATTACCTAGAAAACCACTTTGTTTTGTTTTTGTTTTTATTTTGTTGTCTAGATGGCGTTCGTCAATCACCCCGTGGAAGAACCGGAGAAATCGCTAAGGGATTACGCTAGTCCTCGATGTGAAGACATAAAAGTACAAGAGTCAGATTCGAAGCTCGAAGCGACCAAGTATGAAATCAAATCCAAGATCATCGAGATGGTGGCGGCAACCCCGTTTGAAGGGATGGTTACGGAGAACCCATATAGACACATAAGGCATTTCACGACGCTATGCAACACGGTGCGTCAAGAAGGAGTTCCCGATGAATGGTTCAAATGGAATCTCTTTCCCTACTCACTTGCCGGTGAAGCAAAGACGTGGTACTCGTTTGCGTCCTTGAAGTTGAAGGCAATTGGAACAAGTTGACAAAGAAGTTTTGCGAGAAGTTGTTTCCAATTAGCAAGGTTCAACATCTAAGGAGGCAAGTGATCACTTTCACGCAAGGAGAAGAGGAAGGGATAGACCAATCTTGGAATAGGTTTAACGAGTTGATCGAACAAGGACCAAGACTCGGCTTCTCCGGTGACGTACTCTTGCATACATTTTTCTTTTCCCTAACCCCTAGTTGCATGCAACACGTCCAAATGTGTGCAGGTGGGGATCTCATGGAGAAAACACTCACGGAAGCCGCTCAACTTTTACAAAAAATTAGTAAAGCGGCGGCCATGCGAAGAGATTGGGAAACAAGACTTGCGGGAGAGCCGGAATACAATTCAAGGATGAAGAAGTGTGCTGAAATTTCTAAAGAGGCAACCCCGGAAGTCACAAAAGAGGAGCCAATCCCGGAAAAGCTTGAAGAAGAGCACATCAAGTCAAGAACTACCCCGAGCGTTGACTTCGCCGAATCAAATGAAACAAATAAAAGAAGTATGTCAAGCGCGAAGCCATTAAGGGAGTTCGAACACATGGATTGGGTTCCCATCGATTACGGAGAAGTATTCGACAAGAGAAGACCGTTCCCTAACCAAAAGGGGATGGCAAGAGCATTGGAAACGGATTTCCCACCGGAAAAGAAAGCGGAAGATTCGTACGACCTTGAAACCACTGGTGAGATCTTTCAAAAGCTCTTTGGAGATGATAAAGTGGATCCGGAACACATAGCCGAGGTGAAAAGAATCATGGGGATCAAGCCCGAAGCATCGCCATACGCTCGCCTCGCCGAAGTTTACGCGATAGGATCCGAAGAAGAGGAGAAGACGGCACCACACTTGAGTTGCGAGATCAATGGAGTTCAATGCAAAGCTTTATGCGACATCAGAGCCCAAGTAAGTGTCCTATCTTCTAAAATTTACGATAAAGTTCAAGACCACAACCTAGACTTAGCTCCAACATCAACGAAATTAATCATGGGAGATGGTAGAACTATTAGACCTCTAGGTATTGCTTGCAACATGAATCTAAACATCTCTGGAAAATGTATACCAACCGATTTCTTTGTTATTGATGCTTACCATAGTAATCATGATCACATAATCCTAGGTAGGCCCTTTCTTAAGTTGGTTGATGCCGTGTTGGATGCCGGAAAAGGCAAAGTAACAATGAACCTTAATGGAAAGAAGTACACATATAATTTTCTTCACGTTTCTAAACACCCTTCACCTTTTCCTCCCGAAGACGAAGTAGAGGAGGTAGATAGTCTTTGTTTTGTTGAAACCCTTAGAGACCCGCTGCAAAGAGCGATGGAGAATCAAGTTAATGATCAACAAGACGAAGAACTAGAAGAAGCAACAAAAGGATTAGAACCACAAGATGGAAGCGTGGAGGAAGAAAAGTTCGAGGACATAAGAGAAATCAAACCCGAGGAGCTACAAGTGCCCCAGGTGGATCTTAAACCTTTGCCCAAAGGATTAAAGTATGAATTTTTGGGCCCAGACAAGACTTATCCAGTCATTGTGAGCGACGAGTTAAGTCCCGAAGAAAATGAGAAGTTGCTGAATTTATTGAAAAAGCATAGAAAAGTGATTGGATATTCGATCAATGATCTCAAAGGTCTTAGCCCAGCCTTTTGCACTCATCGTATACCAATGGAAGACCAATGTAAGCCCGTAGTGGACCATCAAAGGAGGCTAACTCATGCCATGCGAGAGGTAGTGAAGAAAGAGGTCATCAAGCTTCTTGATTGCCGGAATCATCTACCCGGCTCCGCATAGCGAATGGGTGAGCCCGGTACATTGTGTGCCGAAGAAAGGAGGTTTAACCGTGGTGAAGAATGAAAAGAATGAGTTGATACCACAAAGAACCGTGACCGGGTGGCGGATGTGTATCGATTATCGAAAGCTAAACAAAGCAACTAAGAAAGATCACTTCCCCTTACCGTTCATTGACGAGATGCTCGAGAGATTAGCAAACCATGCTTATTTTTGCTTTCTCGATGGGTACTCGGGGTTCATGCAAATTCCCATTCACCCGGATGATCAACACAAAACAGCGTTTACATGCCCTTATGGAACGTTTGCATATAGAAGGATGCCCTTCGGTCTATGCCCTTATGGAGCGTTTACATGATAGCGGCACTGGCTACTAAATCAATGACCTGGTCATCCTCGGATGCGGGTAAATGTCCTTGGACGTGGCCTTGTTGAGGTCTATGAAATCTATGCACATCCTCCATTTCACATTCTTCTTTTCGACTGGCACAGTGTTAGCTAGCCATTTTGGATACATGACTTCGCGAATGACACTGGCGTCTAGCAATCTCTGGACTTCAGACTTGACTGTGACCACTTTGTCATCAGACATTTTTCTGAGCTTTTGCCTTCGTGGCTTGATAGTAGCATTGATGTTCAATTTGTGCTCGATGAAATTGCGATCCACACCCGTGAGATGTTTGGCAGACCAGGCGAAAATATCTCTATTATTCTGGAGGAATTGGATTAATGCCTCCTCTTCGCTGGATGCGAGATCTGACCCAATGACGACGGCCTGATCCCAAACCATTTCATCCAACAAAACCTTCTTAGTGTCACAATCTGACTGCATATTGATTTTTCCCTGTCTGCTTTCGGCTGCTTCTCCACGTCTTTGGCCTTGACTGTCTCGTCAAGAGCATTGACATTTCTTTGGCCTGGAGTTCTGCCTCTCTCTAGGTTTCGGCCGTCGTTTTGGTGACCCCAGATTGTGATGACCCCTACGTTGCCGGTATCTTCACGCATAGGTAAGCTTGATGAATGATAGCCTCAAACTTGTTGAGAAAACCTCTTCCCAGGATGCCATTGTAGGGATAATACATCTCCACTACATCAAAAGACAGATACTCTGTCCTGAAATTTTGGATAGTACCAAAGGATACTGGAAGCGAGACCTTGCCTACTGCATGTATGACCCGCCCGCCGAAACCATACAAAGGTGTGTCGGGGGTTTGCAATAGATCTCTGCTCAAACCCATTTTGTCATACGCATCAGCGAAGATTATGTCTGTTGACGAGCCATTGTCGACTAAAAGTTTTCCCAAAGTCCAGCTTGCTATATTGGCTTCGATTACCAAGGCATCGTTGTGAGGAAAACCCTGCAGTCTCACATCTTCCTCTGAAAAGGTGATCGGAATGTGAGTCCATCTTGTTCTTTCCACTCCCCCTTCCACAGAAATATTCTGAACCTCGCGAAAGTAATACTTCCTATCCTTCTTGCAATCAAATTCCAGAGCGGAGCCACCTGATATGGGAAGGATGGTTCCGACGGATGGTAGTGGGTCACTTTGACCCTCAAGCTTTGCTGGTAAAGGTGGAGTGGTTGTGCCTATTGTATGTGGGAGGAGGGGGAGCGATTGGGTGTTGATAAATGGGCCTGCGTTCAACGTTTTGAGCTTGGAAAACCTGGGATTGCCAAGGTTGAGGTTGAGCATAGGTTGGGATGGGTGGTGGGAAATGAGGTGGCTGAAAAGGGTTGGCGAAAGGGTTCCTCCCAAAGTTTGGGTTCTGCCAAGCTGGGGCGGAGTGGTTGACTGAGCTGTTCCTCTCCTTTTCTTTCTTCTCTTCTTTGAGAATGGCTTCAAACCTTTTCTTGTCCGGGCAATACTTTGAGCTGTGGTCATCATTTTCTTTGTGAAAAATGCAGTACCACTTTCTTTTCTCTTGGTGGCCTCGCCCCTACCGTGACCTCTGCCTCTGCCGCCTCCCCTTCCGCCTCTGCGGCCACCCCCTTGATTTTGATGCGGTGGGTTGGGTGGGTTAGTGTTTTGGTTCCGAGTATCACTCTGAGGGTTGGGATTTTCCTGAGCATTTTCTCCCTCTAGACCAAAAACATTTCTGGGGTTAGCGTGCGAGGCGTTTCTGGGATTGGACCATTCCCTTTCGCTAGACTGGTTAGCTTTGCGAACTTCTCTTGGTGAGATTACTCTTCCATGCACATTCTGAAGTCATTGTCTGAGCGACAATACTTCTTGAATTCCTTGTACAAGCGCTGGATTGTTTTGGGCCTTTCGCGCATGAGATGCGAGCGAAATTGACCTGCCCTCAAACCCACGATTGCAGCATTGATGGCGACGGCGTCCAACACATTTGGTGCTTGGGCTCTGAGGTGAACGAATCTTCTGAAATAGTTCTGAAGAGGTTCTTTGTCCTTTTGCTTATAAGAGAAAAGATCGCTCTCGGTAAGCTCTGGACACTGGAAACCCTGAAAATTCGAGAGGATCCGCTGCTTCAAATCTTCCCATCCATGAATCACTCCCGAGCTCAGGAGAGAATACCATTGTGCTGCCACTTCATCTGCAGCGATGATGAAGGACTTTACTAGCACGGAATCATCGCCTCCAGCCGAAAGGATAGCAGCTTCGTAGCTCATTAAAAATTGTCTAAGATCGGATTGACCCAAAAACCTAGGGAGTGGAACGGGCCTGTAAGATTGTGGCCACAGAGTGATTTGGATTTCTTGAGACAAGGGTGATTTAGGGTCCCAAGCTCTCGTGCGGATGCTGTGGATATCGTGGTTTGAAGGGCCAAACTCAAAAGGGTTGATGAAAGGATTGCGGCTGAAAGTGGTGTACGGAAGAGGTTGAGTGAAAGGCATGTTACCCTCCGTGAATGTGGATTGATTGGGTACGGAATACTCAGGTGAAGGTTGATGGAAACTTAAAGACTGTTTGGCTTTTATGAGACGCAACACTTCTTGCAGTTTGGCGATTTCGGCCTTGTGCCTTTGGATTTCCTTGGCTGCCTCAGCCTCTTGTTGCACTGCCAAAAGCCTCTTTTTAGTTTTGGCTAGTTCATCGGCCTCCTTCTGCAACCTCGCCAGCTCGGCCTTGTATGTTGCCTTGGCCGTGGCAGTAGCAGGGTTTGGTTTTGGGAGCTCCTCTCCCTGGGTGAGCAAGTTGGACGGGTTCAACTCCTCGTCAAGGGATGACGAAGCCCCCTTGCTGGAATTAACAGTGGTCCTCTTCTTCCTTGCGGACATCTTGGGTTTCTTACTTGAGCCAAACACAAACGGTGGGCGCCAATAGTTGTGCTATGCTGAAGCTTAGGCACGAACAATGAAAGGAACGAAAGGGCTCAAGCAATAAACTTAAAGGAATGCCAAACAAAAGGAAGACAAAAAGCTATTTCTCAATAGTGTAATTCTCAAAAGTCGATCCCCTTTACAACCGCCGGTCGGTCTCCTTTTATAGGGAGACGAACGGACTTTTTACATACCGAAATTGCCCTTGTGTAAAAAGGATCAAACAAGAATGTGCTAGGCTAATTTTGGGAAATCTCCATTAGGTCTTCACGTAATCGGTGCTCGCTGACGTCACGCCGCATATCACGACGCTTTTCCCGGCATCAGCACGTGCGCTTGTCGGGTGAAGACTGTCAATCTTTGGATATGTCCCTTTCGCCTAGTGACTCCCTGTTCCCCTGCACCATACGCAAAGCCAAAAAATGAACGGATGAGCTGTTACAAGCGACGAGACCCCCAGGCAAAATATAAACTAGTATTCATTGAACAGAGAAGATTTGGCTCTGGGGTTTCGTCATGTGAAAAGCCGATGCAAATAAAGAGCACATCTAGAGATTGGCACTTCTCGCATTGCTATAGATTTCGAGTGACGAAAGGTGCCCATCGAAGGCACATGGGCTAAAGGAAAAAACGAATGATTGGCTACGAGGGTTTCATCATTTTCACTATTGAAATCATCAGATTGGGTGAGCGCGCTTCGATGATTCCAAGATGTTGACTTTGTCAATCTTGATTTCGAATCCCCCAACAGAAGGCAACATTTAAGAGATGCCATAGGCCAATAAATGTGGGCTCAACACCATCATGGGGGTCTCCAAAGTTAGTTTACAAAGTTAGCACAAGAATAAGTTGTAATATGTTAGCTCAAGAATAAGTTGTATTAGTTGACCCAAGAATAAGTTGTAATAAGTTTGTTAGTCAATAATCTCTCTTTAATGAATAAGTTGTAATGGTTGTAATAATCTTGCATCATGAATAAGTTGATGCATAACTTTTTTTTCCATTTTTAAAGCAATGGTTGGAAGAAGCTACCCAAATCTAAACATGATGGCAAGGAGCTCTCCAAAGTTATGTAGGATCTTGCCTACAACAAGTGCTACTAATTAAGAAAAAACCTTCTCCAAAATGTGTAAAAGGTATGTTTTTAATGTTTATTCATGCTTTCTTGTCAATTTTTTATTATTTATGCTATGAAATTTATATTGCGAATGATTGTCCATTGTTTATGTAGTGAAACAAAGGTGATAATGGCTGCTGGAATTCAGAAGTTCGAATAGGATGGTCGAGGAGTTCCACGTGAGGAACAACTTAGTCTCATACACAAGGCTTAGATTCAAGAGAAGGAAGGGCAATTCAAAAGAGATTACAAGATTCTTAAAGCAATTAGGAGGCAAAGTAGATCGAAATGGAACAAACAAACACTACAAGAAAATTGTTGACTAGTGACGCAACCACATTTTAGGGTCATTGATTTATGACGTTCCTGACTGATCTCGTCATAATATTTCACTTCTGAGCAAATTTAGTGACAAAAAAACTTTCATCATTACAGTTGGTACTGTAGCCGGGCTTTCACTGTTCCATGCTGTTTTGTGACGCCATAAGCTCTGAAAAAACGTCATAAACACCAGTCCCACATGTAAGCATTATTTTAAAAATAGAGTGTTCCAAGTCGTGATAAATTTTTCCAGGGTCCCACATGTAAGCATTTTCGCCATGTCAGCGACGTCATAAACTAACTGTGGTCCCACATCTAAGCATTATTATAAAAAAAGAGTGTTCCAAGTCATCACTAAATTCAGTTGGGTCCCACATGTAAGAATTTTTTTCGAATCTTTAATATAAATCTGTAAGTCGCAGGCAAAACACTTCACTGCCTTCGCAAAGACTCTCGACTTTTGTTACGCGCAGATCTGCAACAACTCATGGTAGGAATGGCGGATTCTGGCGGTGATGAGAGGGTGGTTTATGCGCCACCTCCTGCCACCTGGTTTGAGCCACTATATTTTCCCCTATCGACCTAGGGATGGGGATTTCTAGTTTGGGGATCTAGAGGATGGATGACCATATACAATAGATTCATATTTCATCGTACACTCAGATTTGAATTGCAATTGGTGTTAAAAGTTGATTCTGTTAGTTTTCAGTTTGCATCGTTTGATGGATTGATAGGTTCTTGTATTTTTCTAGCTTCTGGAGGTGCTTGAATCCACTGAATAGCTGAGCTGATTTCATCGTACACTCAGATTTGAATTGCAATTAGTGTTAGAAGTTACAGAAAGGGATATTGCAATAGGACTAGGAATGAGTGGGCCCACCAGATCCACTGGATCCTGGCCAGGATCGGTGCAGGGACAGGAACCGACCCCCATGAACCGACCCCGGAAAATTGTTTCTCTCTTTCATCTTCTTTTATCTGTTTAGGATTTCCAATCCCAACACACAACAAACTCTTAGACGCATGGCAAATTCACATTTTTGGTAGTGGTTTCTTCCTGGGTATGCTAAAAAAGTTATTTCTTATTGAGAAAGGACTGTAGAGCATGGTGAGCCTAGGTACTCCATTACTCCCACTGAGGCCAAGCCTGCTTGTCCTTGATCCTTGGGCCTCCTCCATCAAAAGACCCAAATGAGTTTTGCGAATCCTAGTTTCCTTGGTGTTGACATACATACTTTTTACCCCCGATCTTGTGAGCAATCTTATTCATGATTTCGAAGTTGTAGCAATTTGATTCTTGATTTCGAAGTTGTTACAATGAACAATTTGGTTGGGATAGTGTTAATTACTGTGGGTTCAAATTCCATTCCCATATAGTACATGTTATGAAGGACTGCGATATTTTCAGACATGGAAAGTAAAAGAAGTACTATAATCCTCAGAAAAATACTTAGTTCCCAAGATTTTATTCATTATATGATTGCAATCCAGGACGATACAACATATTGAAACAAACAGACACAGAGGGTGGTAGGGATGTGCTTGGGTCGTCCATCCATAGGAAGGATACACAGTAGCGAGGGATCCCCATTTTATTTAGCTGCATACATGCAGTAGATACGGGTGGTGACGACAGATGGATCCGATCGATCCATTAAGCTGGAATTACGTGGGCACCCATGGCATCGATTTTGTCGGAGCTTCTGCCGAAGAAGCCGACGACGTTGGGCGGGAAGCTGAAAGTACTTAAGCCCTCTCCTGACTTTGCCCCATATGGTCCATATATTCCTTAGCCTGGTTAGTGAAAAATGTAAGTGATGTGACGTACGTGCCATCGGTGGTGCCGGAGACACGGATCATGTGCTCGTCATCAGCAAGGTTAATCTGCACGCATACATACGAATTATTGTAGATCACAAGTAAATACATATAACTATGTAATTAGTTACTAATTAATCAAAAAACAATCAAATTTGGACACCAAATGTCTTATGTACCTGGTGGGGTGCTTTACCAGCGGTCTTGGTGCCCAAGGACCCGAGTAGACAGCAGGTTTCCCTTTCTCCGTTATGTAGGAAAAGGATATGCCGTTGATGACCCCTTCTCCGACTTTGTCATTGCTCCAAACCTGGACGCTCACAAGCTTTGTCGGCGTAGTAATGTCAAAAGGATTACCTCCTGGACCACCATACGGGCCAATCTTATTACTCGATGGCGTAGACTGCATGCGATTAATCCATGAAAATATATAGATTAGGTTAGTTTAGCTAGCTATACGATAAGATCATATATTGACCCGGATGCACTAGACTGAAATTCCTACCATTGTTCATGTGCTCAGCGTAGCTAACTACAAATCACTTTCTGTTCTTGTCTGTGAAGGGAATGCAGGCTAGCTGCTTGCTTGCTTAGCTTGGTCCTCCTCGAACCAAAATGCCAGCCCATTTATTGTACTATGAACTGGAAGTTGAGATTGCGAAAAGATCGGAGGTGTCACAGGTGTACACTGATCCTCACTGAAGCAGGGGAAGCTCCTGATATGTCACACTCAAACCCACCAGCTGGACAACTGCTCAAATTTTCCTACGGCATTTAGCCTTCCACGATAAGGGCATTCATGCATTCTTAATGCTATGGCTTCACAGCACATTGCATAGATAATATTCCTTTAATCTTTATCTTAGTCTTCGTCAAACTTCAGGTAGCACGTAGCAGCGCCACCTATCTTCTAATTAAGCAGAAAGCAAAATATTGCAGCAAGCGATTTAACATATCAATGCGTGGCACAGCAACTGTGTACATGCGCCTGATAGCGAAACAGGAAACACTGTTATGAAGCTTGGGGTCTTCCACACAACTGAGCTTCTGCCTTCTAATTCCTTTAGATTAAGTAAACTAAGTAAAATTTCTCCCACATAACTTTTTCTAGGTTTTTCAAAACAATTTTTTCTAGGTTAAACCAGTCATGAACAATGCAGCGTCATGATTGCCAAATTTTACATACACATATAAATGCTTAGCAACTTGTTGATCTAGTGTTATTTTGCTGCCTTATTTTTGGCCCATCCGAAGGTTAATTACATGCCACTTGTAAGACATCTGAATTAGTACTAGTTCATAGCACGCACAGGCTCAATCGCTAATGTAGGCCTAGTGCGTTTGTTCCGGATTAGGCCCAATCCAGGTGGAATTTTTGAGCAGACACCGTGGGGCAACGCCCCCCGGTAACAAATATATTAAAAAGGACAGAGAGTACAAAGGTACTTACTTACAACCTAACAAGGAGTTAGGCAACAGCAACAGCAAGCAGCAATCAGCTGCCACAAACTAAAAGAAAGAAAGGGAGCAAATTACAATGAGTCAAGCCACAACAAAATGGAGGGGGTGCAAGGAGGACTTAATCCTCAGCAGATGTCGAAGCACTTCATCCTTGAAGAACACTTTCAGGATGCTAAACCAGGAGGTTTATGACTGAAAATAAAATTGTTTCTCTCCTTCCAGATGATCCGTGCACCAATCATAAAAACCTCCATGAAAAAAGGGTAGGCAAACACCATTTTGGCAATTTAATTTTTCTGATGAACATTTGAATTTTCATTCCAAGTGATTCCAGTGGCAAACCAACGGGTTACTGCAGAGGAACAGTCAAAGAAGAGATGCTCAACAGTTTCTTCAATGTTTTCATGACAGAGCACACAGTTATAGCCTTCATCAAGATGCTTCCTTCTCCTTTTCAGGTGGAATTTAGTTGGCCGTTTCCAATCCATAGCCACAATGTTGTTCGTTTTTGGCCTGGACCGGAAAAGAAACAACATTGGCTACATTCTAGAGCGCAACTTGCACGCATAACTCCAATCCCCGTGTCGCACCCTCTGGCTCGAACCCTACCGCGACGCAAGGCGGCGAGACACGAGGAGGAGACGGATGCTACCCTGGTGGCGAAAGAGCGGCAACGATGGAGACGAACTCACCGGCGATAAGCTGATGTTTCGCCAGAGGCAAGGACAGTTGGGTGGGAAGACCACTCCGTGTGTCGGTTGAAGAAGGGTTGACGAAGCCTTAGATGGCATCCACACCGAGCGACCGAAGTATAGGGAGAAAACTCATCGCCGGCGGTACATGATGAGGCTCTGAGCCGAGGCCCAAGTGGAGGCGAGGTCATCTCGTCGACACCAGCTGATGTTGCTCCGAGGTGAACTTGAACTTCTTTCCTAAACGCTGCTTGAGAACGGTGGAGGCGGGGGCGGGTAGAGGAGGCAGGGACGCCATCAAACCCAGCCGGGGAGGGGATGTAGCCGAGGATTGTCCCCAGAACCAGATTCACCCAAAGGGAAACCGGATCTAGGCAAGACGGAGCAGGAGCAGCCTCGAATCCGGCCGGATTTGAGAAGGCGTGGGGAAGACACGGCGGCGGGGGAGGAGACAGATCTTGAGGATGGAACTGATGAGGCAAGGTGGAGGAAGTGAGGACGAGATCTGCTGAGGAAAGTGGGGGAGCGACTTTATTTAGGCTAACCTTGAGAGAGTTGGCGATGATGGCGAAGTGGCCGAGACAGAGCATGGCGACGATGAACTTCGGGGAGAACGCCATAAGGCCGATACTACAAAGAGCTATACTACTACGAGCTTGATCTAAAACTACTGGAAACCCAGGAGGGGGGCCTCTGCCTACCGGCTGCGGCGAGGCAAGCTCGCCGGAGCTGGGAGGGAGGGGGCCGGGAGGAGGCGGAAGAGGGAGAGCTCTCGGAGCCTTCTAGGCGAAGCCTAGCCAGCCACCAAAAGGAAATCGACGCCAATCAAAGTCGGTGAAAGTGAAGCACCGTACCCCCTTCTTGGGATCTGGTACCTACACCAAAAGGTATTAAATCTGTCTGTGATGACTTGTCATTTTTGTTTGCTGGTAAATTGATTAATCTGAGTGGACATAATCAAATGTTCATGTTTAAGTGTTAAGCTTGCCCTCACTGTTACTTGTTGTGTGTGTGTCACTTATACTGTTTTTATGGTTACAAATGCTCATGTTTGATTGGATAGAATCAAATCTTCATGTTTTAAGTCTGCCTTGAACTGTTACTTGTTGTGTCCCTTATAGTCTTTTAAGGCTGGTCTGAATTTATAAACTGATTATAAACTTAATGTAAGTTTATATGCATATCTGAAATTAGTTTTATATGCTTTAGATCTGCAATAAGTATCTCATTGCAAGATAGTATTAGAAAGAGGATGGAGAAAGATGATGACAACATGATGATGTTTCTTTTCACTGCCTTATTTCTTATGAAATCTGCTAGAGGAGGGGAGGGCGGGGGGATAAAGAAGAAACATCACACATTAGAAGAAACAAGAGAGCTTAAGGTTCGTCGACTCCTTGAGGGGCACATCAAAAACTGTCTAGTGACATTAGGATGGAACACTACATTTTCAAAGAGGTTGCAACTTATCTTAGAAGAAAGAGGATTGTCGTTGATACAAGGATTACAGTTGAGGAGAAATTGAGTTTCTTTCGATACATGTTGAATCATATGAGGATATTGCATTGACATTTGGGCACAACAACGACACACTCCATCATCACATCAATCATTTCTTCAAGAATGGTGACGTTTCCTTTAACCTCCCAATCCTAGTGAAGTCCACCCAAAAATCCAAGAAAATCCTAGTTTCTATCCTTTCTTCAAGAATTGCCTTGGTGCCATTGATGGAACCCATATCCCTAGATCCATATCTCCTGAGAAGCACTCCCCTTTTAGAAATAGGAAGTGCACAATAAGCATAAATGTGATGGTCACGTGTGACTTTGACCTCAACATCACATTTATTTCCAGTGGATGGGAAGGATCAGCTACAGATTCAAGAGTGTTAAGGTCAGCTATGAGCAAAGGCTTTCAGGTACCTCTAGGGAACTTTTACCTGGTTGACAGAGGATATGCAAATGAGGCGTCTTTCCTTGCTCCATACAGAGCGGTTAGATACCACTTGAAAGAGTTTGGAGCCGGGCATCAAAGGCCACAAAACTCAAAGGATCTTTTTAACCACTGGCATGTATTATTGAGAAATCATGTGGAAAGAACTTTAGGGGTGCTTAAGAAGCGCTTCCCCATTCTCAAAGTTGCCACGTTCCACACACTAGAAAATCTGGTTACAATACCTGTTGATGTTGCCATCTTTCATAATCAGATCCAAGCATTTCATGGTGATGAAGAATGGTTAGATCATCAACAGGATGTTATTGATATAACATAATTTGTTGTTCTACCAAGCGATGACCAAACCAATGATCCATGCACTACAGAATGCAACATTTTAAGAGATGCCATAGCCCCAGAAATGTGGGCTCAATACCAGCATGGGGTTCGCCAAAGTTAGTTTACAAAGTTAGCACAAGAATAAGTTGTAATTTGTTAGCTCAAGAATAAGTTGTATTAGTTAGTTAGTCAATAATATCTGTTTCATGAACAAATTGTAGTGGCTATAATGATCTTGTATCGTGAATAAGTTGATGCATAACTTTTTTTTTTCATTTTAAAAGCAATGGTTGGAAGAAGCTACCCAAATCTAAACATGATGGCAAGAAGGTCTCCAAAGCTACGTAGGTTCCTGCCTATAACAAGTGCTACTAAGAAAAAACCTTCTCCAAAATGTGTCAAAAGGTATGTTTTTAATGTTTATTCATGCTTTCTTGTCAAGTGCTGATGATTGTCCATCGTTTATATAGTGAAACAAATTAATGGGCTGATTGTAATCCAATTCTGGAGAAGTCGTTAGTAGAAATTATGCATGACTACAAAGAGATTGGTCACAAAGGTGATAATGACTGCTGGAATTCAGAAGGTCGGAATAGGATGGTCGAGGAGTTCCACGTGAGGAACAAGTCAGTCTCATTCACAAAGGCTTAGATTCAAGAGAAGGAAGGACAACACAAAAGAGATTACAAGATCCTTAAAACAGCTAGGATGCAAAAAGTGGATCGAAATGGAACGAACAAAGGAACATATTGGAAGGACGGCCAACAATGTGGGACAAGTGGTAAGTTGATTACTAGAAGAATTTTGTAGATAAACTCATATTGATTATTCCATATTTGATCAATGTTTTCTTGAAATGTGCAGACATTTCCCCTAATCAAGAAGTTCAGAAATAACAAGGCAACCTTTCCACTGTTTGATGATCTGGGAGAGCTATATGATGGTTAGATCAGCTGTTTAAAGTCAAATTTGTGTCCTTGCTGTTAGAAACCAAGTTTGTAACATCATACTCTATTGTGCAGGTCGGCTCAAGAAAATTACAATTTCACTTCTCTTCAGCCACAATGTGACGACGAATCCCTATAGCAAATCCATGATGTAGAAGATGACGCCCATGCTGAGTAGGAAATACATGATGTAGAGGCTGACACCCATGGTGATGAAGAAGAGGAAAGGACTGTTGAGCAAGAACCTTTACAGGAAATTGAAGCTGCATCTGTTGAAAGGCGTGGACAAAAACAGACTGCTGCAGCAAGAAAGAAACCAGTAAAAGAAGAAATGCCAAGGAAGAGGATGGAAACAATGATGGGGAGATTCCTGGAAATGAGGGAGAAGCTAGAAGAAGACGAAGATACAGAAATGGCAAGAGAAAGGGAGTTAATAGAAAAGGAGGGTGCTGAAGGTGATAAGTACTCCATTAAAAGGTGTGCATCAATTATCGACACAATGGAGCTGACCACAGGATAAAAGGCCAATGCAATTGTAGTCATCAACAAGAGCAAAGATAATAGAAGGGCTTTCCTATGCAGCTTTGAAATGAGATGGCCTAGCAGGTATTAAATTCTGCATTTTACCTCTGTGTCTTTATTCCTTCTAACCTTGAACTTGGGGGCTGATCTTTGTAATAACTATGAACTTGACCTGACAAGTCTGATATGTGATGCTAGCTTAGAATTCATATCCTAGTTGGCTGTGCTGTCATTTTTCTGGTATCTCCCAGCTGGATACACCAACAATAATGGTAGAATTTATCTCATATCGATTACTATGGCTCTCATAATTTACTCAATTAATGATACATTGATATTGTCACTAGGATACACTCACAATCTCAAGACAGTGCCACTATGAATATGACAAAAAAGTTTTACCTGGTGCCGGCACCGATAGGCAATGAATACTGACGGCTGCAGGTCGAATAATGGACATTATACTGCATCCTGCTGCTGCTGATAGTTTAACTTTTATCAGCTTTTATCTTGCTTATATCTTGCTATTAGCCTTAATTATCAGCTTTTATCTTGCTTATAGTTTATCACATGAACCCTCAGCACATGAAAGCAGTTCAGAAAGAATTTGAGTCACTAATCAGTTAAGTTGCTTGCTTTTGAGGTGTGGGGTTAGGAAGAGAAGACTTTTCAACATATAGAATAGATCTAAAAACATGTCATTTAATTCTTTTATTCCTGTCAGCAATACAATAGAGTGAATACTGAAAACATCATGTTAATGTTGGTGAACTTTCATGCTTGATACATGTGCTACTATGTACTGAACTTTCATGCTTGATATGTGTGCAGGCCTAGAGTCTCCACCCTGGAGTCTTGGAGAGAAAATGTCATAGTGTAGCGCAGTGCTGTCTGTGTTCATGAAGCAAAGCAGGAACCTATCTGCGTTCAACTCCCCATGTCTGTGTTCTGTTAAGTTGCAATGCTGAAATAACTCTTGTCCAGCTGCTTTGCATGTTCAACTGAATGCTTCCATCTATATGTATTGTTTCAATCAACTAAATGTTCCATATACCAAGTGTTGTGTGGTTGTTTTAAAGCAACAACTAGCTGAGATATTCCTGCTTGGATCATTGGATATGTTCCTAGTTCAACCGAACAGAGATTTTTTTGGAATGGATACAGAAAGAGAGATTGCAACAAGATCAGGAATGAATGGGTCCACTGGTTCCTGGCCAGGATCAGTACAGGGACAGGGACCGACCCTCAACAATTGTTCCTCTCTTTCTTCTTGTTTTATATGTTTGAGATTTCCAATGCCAACACACGACAAACTCTCAGATGCACGACAAATTCACATTTTCTGGTAGTCGTTTCTTCCTGGGTATGCTAAGAAAAATTGTTTCTTCCCGGGAAAGGACTGTAGCGCATGGTGAGCCTAGGTACTCCACTACTACCACCAAGGCCAAGTCTGTCCTCCGTCAAAAGACCCATATGATTTTTGGGAACCCTAGTTTCCTTGGTGTTGACATACATACTTTTTCCCCCGATCTCGTGAGCAATCTGATTCTTGATTTCGAAGTTGTTACAGTGAACAATTTGGTTGGGATAATGTTAATTACTACGGGCTCAAATTCCGTTCCCATATATATATATATAGTACATGCTATGAAGGGCCCCAATATTTTCAGACATGGAAAGTAAAAGAAGTAGTATAATTCTAGGGAAAATACTTAGTTCCCAAGATTTTTATTCATTCTATGATTACAATCCAGGACGATACAACATATTGAAAAATCATACACAGAGGGTGGCAGGGATGTGCATGGCTCGTCCATCCATAGGACGGATACGCAGCAGTAGCGAGGTTTCCCCATTTTATTTAACCCCAAATACATGCAGTAGATACGGGTGGTGACGACAGATGGATGCGATCGATCCATTATGTTGGAATTACGTGGGCGCCCATGGCATCGAGTTTGTCGGAGCTTCTGCCGAAGAAGCCGACGACGTTGGGCGGGAAGCTGAAAGTACCTAAGTCCTCTCCTGACTTTGCCCCATATGGTCCATATTCCTTAGCCTGGTCAGTGAAAAATGTAAGTGAGGTGACGTACGTGCCATCGGTGGTGCCGGAGACACGGATCATGTGTTCGTCATCAGCAAGGTTAAACTGCACGCAAACATACGAATTATTGTAGATCACAAGTAAATACATATAACTACATAACTAATAATCAATAAAAAATCAATCAAATTTGGATACCAATTTTTTTGTACCTGGTGGGGTGCTTTACCGGCGGTCTTGGTGCCCCAAGGACCTGAGTAGACAGCAGGCTTCCCTTTCTCCTTTACGTAAGAAAAGGATATGCCGTTGATGACCCCTTCTCCGACTTTGTCATTGCTCCAAACCTGGACGCTCACAAGCTTTGTCGGCGTAGTGATGTCAAAAGGATTACCTCCTGGACCACCATACGGGCCAATCTTATTGCTCGATGGCGTAGACTGCATGCGATTAATCGATTGAAATATATAGATTAGGTTAGTTTAGCTAGCTATACGATAAGATCATATATAGACACGGATGCACTATACTGAAACTCCTACCATTTTTTGCGTGCTCGGCGTAGCTAACTGCAAATTTGTTTCTGTTCTTGTCTGTGAAGGAAATGCTGGCTAGCTGCTTGCTTGCTTAGCTTGGTCCTCCTCGAACCAAAATGCCTGCCAATTTATAGTACTACGAATTGGATGTTGAGGTTACGAAAAGATCGGAGGTGTGACAGGTGTACACTGATCCTCACTGAAGTAGGGAAGCTCCTGATATGTCACAATCAGAACCACCAGCTGGACAACTGCTCAAATTTTCATATGGCATTTAGCCTTCCATGCTAAGGGCATTCATGCATTCTTAATGCTGTGGCTTCACAGCACACTGCATAGATAATATTCCTTTAATCTTTAGCTTAGTCTTCGTCAAACTTCAGGTAGCACGTAGCAGCGCCAATCTTCTAAGCTCAAAGCAAAATAGTGCAGAAAGAGATTTAGCATATCAATGCGTGGCACCGACACTGTACATGTGTGATAGCGAAACAGGAAACACTTCTATGAAACTTGGGGTCCTCCCCATAACTGAGCTTCTGCCTTCTAATTCCTTTAGGTTACACTGGCCAGATTCTACGTGTTCTGCTACTTGCAATTTATTGGTCAACATTTAGGCATGCTATATACGAGTAGCCCATAAGTAAATTAAGTAAAATTTCTCCCACGTAAGTTCTTCTACGTTTTTAGAAAAAAAATTTCTCTAGGTTGAACCTGTCAAGAACAACGCAGCATCATAATTGCCAAATTTTACACACGTAAATGCTTAGCAACTTCCATTGTTGATCTATTGTTATTTTGCTGCCTTATGTCTGGCCCATCCAAAGGTTAATTACATGCGACATTTGAACCCAGTCTAGTAAGACATCTAAATTAGTACTAGTTTGTAGCACATGCTCAATCGCTAATCCTATAGGTTGCAAATTGTATTCGAGCTAGCTTCCCCTCTTACTGATGGCTGTGTATGTCCTTAACGCCTAACTGAATCTCACACCTATCTAATCATGCCAGCAAGCCCGGCAAGTGATTCGACTAACAACTTTACCTACTCTACTCTCCCCAATCTCTAATCGGACTACCGGAGAAGGCTATAATGGCAGAAACTTGTAGATAGATGAGAGTAGGACGGCTGTTCATCTGCATCGCGCAGGCAAGTGAGGAAGGAATCATGGTACCTCTCCAATCTCCATCAGGCACCACCGCCGCCACGTCTTCTCCTCCTCTTCGTCGCCGCCGCACCCGCACGGTGGTTCGCGACGGTGAGACCGCTGCGGTCGCGCCCGCTGCCACGTTCCCGGCCCACGCATCCGGCAATCGACGGTAGTGTGGTGGGCCTCGTTGACATAATTCTCAACGTAGGCCCAAACGTGGAAAACTTGGTCCAATGTTAACGAGCTGGTCGAGGAGATATCCTCCGCCAACCCTATATACCTTCCGGAAGTTTTTTTTCATCCCACCTTCCAGTGTTTGAGATTCGTGCTTACAGCCACAGCCGTTGGATCGCAAAGACCCTAACCCACCTTCCCTCACCTGCCTCCTTCATGGCCTCACACCGCCGCCCCTGCCTGCCGCCGTCGGCCGTATCCCACGCATCCCTGCGCGACTGGGTGGGAGGTGGGGGGAGCGGCCGACGGCGAGGTCGCTGCCGGCCGGGGTGGTAGTGGAGGCGGCGGTGGGTTAGGTTAGGGTTCGGGGTTGCCGGGTGGGGCTCCAATGGTGAGGAAGGCGAGCGGGCGGACAGTGGGGGGAGCGGTCGGCGGCGCGGTCGCCGCCGGCCGGGGTGGTGGTGGAGGCGGCGGACCTTAGGATTAGGGTTTCGGGGTTCGGGGTTCGGGTTCGAGGGTCTCCATGTCCGGCGGACCTAGAAGGGGGGGGGGGAGCCGGAGGACCGACGGCGGTGGTGGTTCGGCCGGCGGCGGAGGCGAGGCGGCGTGGTAGCACCACCGGCTGGGCGGGGTTGGATGGTGGTCGGACTGGTGACCGGCGGCGGGGGAGACGAGCGGCAGTATTAGGAAGGGCGGGGGTGGAGGAAGGTGTGGTGGTGGGCGGGCGGACAGCGCGGCGACGCGGCAGCCGCCGACCGGTGTGGAGGAAGAAGGGGCGGGGGTAGAGGAGCCAGGGGAAGAAGGAGGTGAGGAAGAAGATGATGCTTAGATGGGCCATAAATGGGCTAGAAGTTCCCTTCCTTATCCACCTTCCGGAAGGGACATAGGAGCCCCCAATATCCTCCTCTGCTTCCCGCTGCAGGAGCCCGTGTGTCTCGTCCGTGCCGCCCTTGTATGCAAAAGTTGGCGGTGCCTCATCTCCGACTCCGCCTTCAGCAGCAGGTTCCGTGAGTTCCATCACGTGTCCCTGATGCTCAGATTCCTCTACAACCAATGCTGTCTATACAACATGGAGATCGGCCGCCGGTTCGTGCTCACAACAAGCTTCGTTCCCGCAACAACAATGACAATAACAACCTCCTGCTCTTTGCGCACCAATTAATAAAACTACTGCTGGAGGGTGGAGGACGCCCGCCATGGCCGTGTCCTCCTCTCTAGGCAAATGTCCAATCACATCATGTTCATGGTCTGGGACCCAATTACCAACCAGCAGTAGGAACATCTGAAACATGAAGGCGGCAATTGTCTGTGCTGGCGCCGCTGTGTTGTGCTCATAACTACCGAAAATGGTGATCTAGGATACGCTAACTACCGTGATCGAGTACAAACTCACCCTGTTTTTTTAAGAGGGGCCAAAGGCTAGCGTAGCCAACGCTAGGGACCGAGTTCTCTCTATGATACTCTCGGCCGATGACTCCCTCGTTGCTAGTGAGGTGCCACCGCGGGGGCTCGAACTCAGGCTGCATGCCTGAGCGTTAGCTCAGCTGACCACCCAAGCCAACACCCCATCCCACAAACTCACCCTGTGGTCAAGGAAAAAGGCTGATTCTAAAGGTGATACTGGATGGTCACAAAGCAGAGTCATCGACCTTGATAGACTACTCTGTGTTGAGTCTGCCCAGAACCGAAATGTTTTGTGCCCCTAGGCTTTCCAATGTAAAATGAGCTCCCATGCTCAATTGCTCATCACCTTCGAATCTTTTCACTTTGATGTTGCAACACGTGCAATCTGATTGTCGAACAACTTTGCTCGCTAACACCAATTGTTCTGACACTGAATCGCCCAATTCGATTGCCGGGCACCTTCACTTGGTGAATCACTTACCTGCAGATTAAATATTGCAAACATAAAATTGCATGGTGTCAATCGATTTCTGGCAGCGAACGTTCATATCGATACCCTTTTCAACGCTTCAGAAGAAGAATCACGCCTCTCCAAAATGTTGGCATCCTCAGCCTTGTAATGCCAATTCATGATACATCAAAAGCATTTTTTTTTCGAAATGAGGCGCGCCCCATTCTCATTATCATGATAACGAGAATTTTTCAAGTCTGGTACAAGCCCAAAGAACTGGGAAGAAGAGAGACTAACCCACAGACCACCGTAAACACTGAGCTAACCTATCAAGCTAGCTAAACCAAGCAGAGGGGTTACATCAAAAGCATTTCAACATCACCTTCGCTGGCAGCAATACAATAGTCCATATGGGTTTCGGCAAGGACAAGGTATTCATACGACATATAGAAAAATTCTAAAAAAAATGACATATAGAAAACGATGGTCATTCATGAATTTTCCAATAAAGTTACTATATTTGGATCAACTTAATCCCCCTTGAGGGTTTGGAGGGGGAGGGCACCTCCCCTCTCCCTATAAATAGACCCCAATGGGGTGGAGGAGGGAGACTTTTGGACTTTTGGCCATTGATTTATTTGCTTTCATTTGTTCATTGGTCTAGTTCATCTCTTTCACTTTCTTTCATTGTTTGTTCGGGATTAATCAATCTAGAGTGGGAGGGGCTTGACGAAGACCTTCTCAATCGTCCCTTCGTTATAGGTGCTGACTGTGTAGACGTCTAACCTGTTCAGGTATATGAACTCCATGCTCCTTGCATAGCTGGCAACTCGTTTTACAATGGGAAGGAATGCACGGCGCTCCAAGTGTGCCTGGTTAATAGTCTTCCATGCATCTTGATTCAGAGATTCAATCTTGGCAATGGCCACCTCGGCGCTGACTTTGTGTTCCTTGATGTAGCTCTCGACACAGGTCGCCACATCCTTTTTGTTCTTTCCATGCTGTCAGTAAGTTCAACGTTAGGTTTATACTAGTACAAAACAAAATAATATTACGAAGTAAACATATCTTAAATGCAGATATGTCGTCTAGAAAACGTGCCACCGCGCTGGCGGCTCTGACAGCATCGGTGCAACCAATGACCCACTCAAATGCCTCTTTGGTCGCCACGTCACCCATACCAACAAGTGCTGCGCCACATAGCGCCGATGCGGCACCGGTGACGATCGTCACGCGTATATGTTCTTCAAAGCTAGGAATATAATCGTTATGAAACCATTCAGCTTCCTGTAAGTAGCAACTTGATAGTGTTTGAAACTGCAGAGGGAATGAAACAACATTATGCTCTCCAGCTGCTCAGACGAGTGTTGTGAAAACATCTGACGAAGTTGTAAAATTATGCTCCTTCTGTTTTTAAATTGTTGTTTCTGTTGACTTTTTAATTTATGTTTGACTATTCATCTTATTCAAAATATTTTTTTCAAATATATAAAATTATAAGTTAAATTTTAACTTTCTTTGATGAAGAAATAAATCGTAATAGCATATATGATAAGTAATTTCTAATTTTTTGAATAAGATGAATGGTCAAATGTGGACAAAAAAGTTAATGGCGCCAACAATTTAAGAACTGAGGGAGTATAGGGTATGTAGGAATATGCTCATGAAAATGGAGGTGTGGTACTTCACCGCTTTCCTGCTGTAAGCTAGGCGGAACTTCTCATGTGGCTCCAGCTCATCCTCCACCTCCCTGAAGAATGTGCATACCAGCTTGACGTAATACTTCTTCAAGTATTCAGGCAGAGTCGAGGTGTAGCATATATCCCATCTATAACCAACGCGGTCAGAGTTTGACTACATAATATATGTCATGTCTGATAAAATTTATCATGAAAAATAGTCCGAAGAATGCTCACCCCTGTATTGCTTCATTGAGCTTCTTACAATCTTCTAAAGTGGCATAGATATCATAGGTGTCATCCAGCAAGGTTGCCAGCGCGAATGCTTTGGCTAGGATAATTCTTGCACGTGAGAGTTCTTGCTCATGATATATTACATAAGACCAAAAGTAGCACTCAACTATGCGATCACGAGTGTAGCTCATTTCCACTTCTTCGTAAAGATCTTTCCACCATCTGAAATAATTACTTTTACTTATTGTTAGGGGGTTTTAATAATATGTGAATCATTTGAAAAGCTAGATAAGCTTTCGAGGGCTGGATTGTGTAATTCATTATGTAAAGAAAAAAACAGATACGCTTTCAAGGCAAACCCCACTTCATAGTTTTTTCTTTCAACTTCACTGAAATCAATATTTTTACACTTGGCAAAATTACCATGCATTTAGAACTTTGATCAAACTCAGCCTAACATAACTAAGTAGAGGAAAATCATCTCAAATATTGTGGTACATTTCCTCCTCTGGGTTTAAATTGTTGATGTTGCCTGTTGTCGATACTGGCTCTGGCTCAGATTTGTACTGTAGTACCCAGCATCAAAAATTTGAAACTGGAGTAGTAGTTTAAATGACTGTTATTTTCCTTATGATGTTTAGTATGAATGATGCATGTGATTAATTGGTACCACTGAAGGACGCAACAAGTTAACATTTATATAACATTTTCAAGATTAAATATAAGTAATTAATAAATTATTGAAATGATCCTATATAGACTTTAAATACAGTTGGTAAAATACAATACTAGATTCAAAGATATATTGCTTGTATGTCTAAAGAGTACTTACTTAGAAATGGTTTGGAGTTCCCTCAAGTGGACGCGTTGCAAAAGGTTGAAATCCAACTTTGCAAGCTCTAACAGGACAGTATTGTAGGCTTCGTCCTTCTTGTACTCTGCCATATACTCCAAGGTCTCTATCCTATTCAACGTCCTTGGAAGGGGGATCTGAAGTGCACGCTTGACTTGTTCGGCTAATGGGGACTGAAGCTTGTTCATATATGATTCCAGATGGTGCCTTGAAAATGAAATAGCATCTTCAAGGACAGTCTCACCATGTGTTAAAAGGTGAGCTGCGTTATATAAACTTAGCAAGCCCCTTGGGTCATTAATGAGCCCAGCATCAAAGGTCCCGTCTTCATTTTTAAATTTGTTGAATTCATCTGCAATATGTTTGGCAATTTTGGCGGGCATCAAAACTTGTACTTACTCCATATTGCAAAAGGAATCATTTTGAGGTTGTCGTAATAAGTCAAATGTTTTAAACGTTGACTATGAATAAATCTTCATGTGCTAAATTTATAAATGCGAAGAATGTATGAGTAAATTGTTTTTGAAAAAAGGCTTTACAAAAGTATATTTTGATTAAATTTATAGATTTTTTGAACACAATGTCAATATCCTAAACGACTTCCTTTTGCAATATATGGAGGGAGTACATCACGCTAAAAGATAAATGTCATATATACAAGATAATAAAATATGATAGAAACTGGTTTTATTTCATACCTGATGAAACCCAAAAGCCATCCTGACGAAGGAGTCGGAATCGAAGGGCAACATCATGGAGGCTGAAGCTATTAAATTGGGCACCATGGATATCTCTTAGGGCGGCAATGATTTGATCCTGAAAAAGATGATCTATACCTAGACGTTGGATAGCATCCACAAGGTCCATCTTATCCACCACTGTACTGATCGACCCAAACAATCTTGTTACTTCCTCTTTCATTTGATCTGCTCTCTCCTTCATCCATTCCTCTGACTTCTGAAAAGAGGTGCCAAAATCCTATATTCATATTGATTTATGCCGCGGTGCCGCCGAAGGCACTTTCAATGTGCATCGACGTAGCATGACAAGATTACCATATATAATATTATATGTTGTGGAGATAAATAAGATGAACTTGTCTTTATGTGGATCTAAATGGCGCAAAAACAAAAGTAAACAGGGATCTAAGGATGCATGCCTGTAGCATTGGCGGAGCATAGTTGATGAAGAAGTCACCCCATACTGTAGGATGAAAGCCGCTTGACACTGTTGATGCCATCTCCACTTTGATACTATGACGTGCTTTTTCAGTTGTGTGTTTTATTAGATGCACTAACCCTTCAGAGAGATTCTATATATAGAGGAAGAAATGATCGATTCTGCATATGGAGTAATCGGCGTTGTCCACTTCCACGTGCTCCGCCCGGTAGCAATCGGCGTTGTACACGGGAAAGTTACAGGTAAAAGCATGTCTCGTGAGGAAGATCAGGACGCCGGAGCTCTACCGTTTTATATCAAAGAACATGGAAGGAGGCCAAAAGATTTCAAATAAACCAATTTTAATATTTGGTTCCACACGCCTCAGTCAGCAGGAATGTTAAAATTTTCATTCCCACTGCTCGCAAAAAAAAAAAAGATTCATTCCCACAAGAAATTCTTGCTGGCACAAAAACAGGTGTACAACATATAAACAGTCACTACTAGAGAACCAACCTTTGTTCCACCTCTTTTATCCCGGTTGAACTTTGGACCCGAGACAAAATCTTTTGGGGCGACGTGGCCTGAAAAGGCCGCGCTCCCCTAGTCCCAGGTGGTAAGACCACCCGGGACTAAAGGCCTGTGCCCCAACGGTTCTCTGGCCGTAATAATTGGCACCAACCTTTTGTCCCGGGTGGTTTTACCATTCGTGACTAAAGGTTCTTGTTTAGTCCGGGGTTGTATTACCAACCGGGACAAAGAAAATGTCGTGCATCTATAAAATCCTCAGCTCCTTCCTTCTCCCCTGCCAGAGCCATTTTTCACCCGAGAGCTCAAGCTTCTCGCATGGCGCCTCAAGCCTAGGGAGGTCCTACCCAATTTTTTCTCATCAATTTGTGGAGATTTCTCACCTCTAATGTGTTGCTAAGATTTGATTTTGCATCCTCCCTTCATTTGTTGTGATTAAATTTCATTTTATGATTTAGAGATGGAGAAAATAGAAATTTTATTGTCTAGATAGAGGAGATAAGAGATGAGGTTTTTTATGTACTTTAGATTTAGTAACAAGTAGTTATTTAGCTACTAACATTGTATCTTCTTTCATTCATTTTTATTAAGAACTTTTTTATATAAAGAACATTGAATTTTACCTTTACGTAGAATGAGACATAGAATAAAATTAACATTTAGCTAGCTTTATTTGAAGTGAGTTTATAGAAAATATTGTTAGTAAGAAAATGGATTAGTACCAAGCAAATAATCGTAATTTAATTTCTCTTTCATATATAGGTATTATGATTTAGATAAAATAATAAAGTTCTTATGAGGTTGAAAAAATAGACTACGCACTTTCATTGTTTTTCCTTTATTTACTTTTATTAACCATTATTTTGTGCTTTATTATTAGAGAAAATAGAATTTTACTTTTTAGTTATTAGAAAATGAGACCTAGGGATAGTGGATAGTTTTTATGCCAAAATTAAAAAAATGAAGTGTTGTAGAATCAACATGGATATTAAATGCTCAATTGTCTGCTGCAACATCTGGTGGTTCAGACATATAGTGCACTACTTTTAGCGTCAATAGGAGCAAGCTGTCCAAGCATAATGTTTTGAGTGACACCTCTCAGGAGGTCAGCTTCAGCATATACAACAGCTCTTAGACACCTTATCCACATAGCGAAAGAGAGAGAATGTCGACATCATGCTTGATCAGCTTGCTCCTTTGGTACTGGAGGTTGTACGTGTGTTATATCAACTTCTAGATTTTGAACCACTGCTTCAAACACATCTCTAAATTCACGTATCGTCTTCAAATCATCAACAAGTTAAAGAATAATGTTAATTTATTTTTATTAAATATTTTTTATGCTTTATTATTAGAGAAAATAGAATTTTACTTTTTAGTTATTAGAAAATGAGAAATTTTACTGTTTTCAGTGACACCTCTCAGGTGGTCAGCTTCAGCATATACAACATCATCAAGTACAAACGCTAGAGAGATCGGCGGACAGCCTCGATTCCAAGAATCTCCATCACTTTAATCAGATAGATGGTTACTTGTTCTTGTACAACATCCTCAAACATCCTTGTTGAGGCTACAGGAACAACATTAACCATCTATCTGATTGAAGTGATATTACAAGTAACAATATTGGAGCTCTTAGACACCTTATGTAGAGAGTGAGAGAGAGAATGTCGACATCTTACTGTATATGCTGAAGCTGACCTCCTGAGAGTTATCATTGAGAACATTAAGCTTTAATTTGACAGCTTGGTCACGTTGGTACTGGAGGTTGTGCTCTATGTCTGCTTCTAGTTTTTTTATTATCAAACACATCTCTAAATTCACGTATTGTCTTCAAATCATCACCATATTCAGGAAGCATGTTTATTATTATTTAAAGAAAATAGTAAAGTTCTTTTTTTCACTTAATATGATGCAAATGAATCAGTAAAACAGACCAGTCAGATGATTATGATCAGTGAATGTCATGCCTCCATTCGCTGTGGAAGTTGACCCAAGCATATTTCTTGGAAATGAAGAGACACCATACTTACGTGATTAACGATCAAATTGTTTGTGTAATGCTAATTATCAACTCTTTTATGTAACGTAATGTTATATGAGAATGTATGTCTTTATGTATGCTAAACTTTTTCTAAGGCTTGCACATGACCTGTGTGAAGCATGCAACAACTAAGTTTGAGATTTTTTGAATTGAATTAATATTTTTTCAATTTGTTTGAATTTTCATGCGATTCCACCCGTTAATTATACGTTGAACTGAATTCACCCCCGAAATGGTACAGAATGGTGCCAAACTTTGCCACAAGGTCTCTTGTATCCTAGGAGGCAAATATCTTGTGTTTTTGATACGTAATTGGGCATAATTTATTTTTCTCACGCAACATGAAGAAAAATATAATAATTCATATAATCATCAGAAAAACCTAAGATCTTGCATGGGGCCATATTTTGGGTGTAGATATGACAACAAAAAAATTCAGGCCATTTCGACATTGACGTAGTCCACTTGCTTCACAAAGGTATACGGAACGTCTCATCGAGTCATGTGTGTACAATTAGGTTCTTAATTAGGGCTTCTGAAGTCCATGCACTTTGCAGTGTCGTATTGGTCTCAAACTTAATCTAATGCTTGAATATGACTTGTGTGAAGCAACAACCAAGTTTGAGATTTTTCTGAATTGGTTTAGTATTTTATTTAATTTATTTGAATTTCTGTGCGACTCCACCCAGTAATTATACATTGAACCGAGTTCACCCTCGAAAAGATACTGAATGGTGCCAAACTTTGCCACAAGGTCTCTTGTACCCTAGGACGCAAATCTTTATAGAGGTAGATGCATAATTCTTGTGTTTTCGATGTGTAATTGACCATATTTTGTCTCTTGCAGTAGGAAGAAAATATAATAATACATATTATCATCATAAAACCGAGTCATGGGTGTACACTTAGGTTTTTAGGGATTCTGAAGTCCATGCACTTTGAAGTGTCGTATTGGTCTTGAATTTTTTTGATGGTCACTGGGGGGAGAGCATCCCCACCTGAATATATTGATAGGCTTTTTGGCAAGCCGAAAGAGCCGGTACAAGGATTAAAAGGAGTTTTGGGGGGATTAAAACAAAGGAAGCCGTAGTTTTTGCTAAGGTTTTACATTGAAGAAAACATTAAGGCTTGAATATGACCTGTGTGAAGGAACAACCAAGTTTGAGATTGTTCTGAATTGGTTTAGTATTTTTTAAAAAATTATTTAAATTTCCACGTGACCCCACAAGGTAATTATATGTTGAACTGAGCCCATCCTCGAAAAGATCCGGAATGGTGCCAAACTTTGCCACAATATCTCTTGTGCCCTAGGAGACAAAAATCAATTTATTTACTATTTCTTTTCATATTACTAATGAAATTATCATATATTTCTAAATGAAATTCTATGATCAAAACATAGAATAAAAGTAATTATTAAGCTCTTAAAATATATTTTTATACAAAATTGTAGAAGTAATTATTAAAGAGTTTATTATGATTTTGCATGTTCAAAATTACTATTTTTATAATTTTTACAAAGAGAAAGTGTGAGAAAATGAGAAAAAATGGGAAAATTGGGGTTCCCGCCAAAGTACCCCTTTAGTCCAGGCTGGTGTTACCACTCGAGACAAAAGGGAGGCCTTTTATCTCATGTGGTAAGACCACCCTAGACTAGGGGGGATTCCCCTTTTGTTGGCTCCCGCGCAAAAAACACCAGTAGTCCCGAGTGGTATTCCCACTCGAGACAAAAAGGCCCCGGGTGGGAATACCACTCGGGACTACTGGGCCTTTATTCTCGGGTGGTATTCCCACTTGAGACTAAAGGGGGGGTGAGGGTATATAAACGTGATGGCTTCTCCCAACACTTAGCCATTTTCACTTTTCATCCTCCCCAAATCCATTGCCGCGCCGCCGCCATCCTCGATCCCCCGGTCAGGAGTCCGCTGCAATCCGACGCCGTCACCTCCTCCTTCTCCATCCGACCCTATGGCATCGTCTCCTCCTCTGGTGCAGTCCACCACTCCGATTTGGCCCTGCTACCCTACCCACACGCCTCTCCGTCGCACTCTGCCGTCCGTCGGTCGTCCTCCTCCGGCCTCCCCCGCTCTGGCGCCTCCTGCTCCTTCGTCGCATTCCGGTTGCGCTGCACTCCGGCCTCGGAGCCTCCGCCGCCCTCCGACCCCGACGCCTCCTCCTCCACCATCATGTGGGGATTGCCAACTCCGGCAGCTTGAGGCTCGGTCAAGTGGGTATCCACTCAATCCACTGTCGCGGCATCCGCTCCTCCTGCGTCCATGGTGGATCTCACGACTGTGCCATTCTCCGCTACATCGGCTGCGCCAGCGACAACAACCTCACCCACCGTGTTGTCCCCTACTTTCGCATCAGCAGCAACCGCAGCCGCCACATCCGCCCCCTTCGACTCTGGCAGTGTGCAGTAGTACGAGGTTCCACCAGCCGATGCCATGTTCAGCTACACCACTGTGTGCCATGCTGTTGGAGATGTAACTGTAGCGTTGCGTCTGCAGCCGTCCCTCCCACTACCATGACGAATTCCATCACGCCAGCGTACTTCGCCGCCGCCACATCGGCCACGCCTTCACCAGTCAACACCGCCAGCACCACGGTGCTTCCAATCCAGATCTAGGAGGTATGGGATCTCGACGAGATGAAGGTGGATGAGCACTACGAGAGCTCGCGGCACAAGCTCTCCGACCTCATCTGCGAGCGTGCCTACAAGTTTGAGAGCGACCTCGCCACTCCGCGTTGAGCTCCACTGTGCCTTCCTCGTTCTCGACGTCCGTGGTGAGATCCTCGACGTGCGTCGTGGCTTCGACGACTACGGCAAGTTCCACTGTGTACGTCCTCACTAACAGCGGCGAGCTCGTTTTCGTGTGCCTTGGCTTCGGCGAGCACGGTGAGCTCCACCGCGCCCACCATGGCCTTGACATCCGCAGCGCACTCCATCTTGCCTGATCCCGCTTCGCCATCTGCGTCGTCGTCCTCCATGTCCACCATGGCGTGTTCCACCATGAGCGCCTCGGCCTCGACGTTCGCTCAGCAGCACCTCCAAAGCTACATCATCAGCGACGACGCTCTGCCACATCAACGGAGTCGCAACAGGCACTGCCCAGAAGGTGTTCGATCTCAAGTTCAGATAGTGATTGTGATTACCCGAAATTAGTTTGGGTAATTCGGGTAATACACTTCGGTACCCTAACTACCCGAAATTTGCATTTGTCTTTGTATTTATTCACGTGTTGCTAGTTGAACACTTGAAATTATCACTTTATTAGAATATAATTCTCTTAATATTTGAACAAGTTACTATAATATACTATTATTCTCAACTTGTAGTTGAAATTCAACACAAACTACTAGTCTATACAAAATTCTGTTTGTTTGAGTGTATACTGTGATTATAGATTTCGGGTAAATTGGGTAACCCGAACCCGAACCCGATTTTTGCGGGTACCCGAATTTGCATGTAGTGTTTATCTGGAGCTGATAGCGGGTAATGAGAACTAATCGGGTAACCCGAACGCCCACCCCTAGTTGGTTATGGACTTGTAATCATGGTGCACAAATATTATTCCAACTTTGAGTAATGGATTAATGGTTAACAAGCTAAGTGACCAAGAACTGGAAATCCGTTTTTTCCTCTGAAAAATGAAACTGTGTGCTTTGGTTTAAATTTTATTTCCAAAAGGAAGATGTTTGTTTTAGCTTTTTGTTGAGGAATACACTTGGGAACTGAAATTGTTCAAATTGTTCTTCCGTTTTTTTTTGTACAAATGGTTGTTGGTCAACTGGAGCACATATAGTGTTTGAAGCTTTAATTTTCAGAAAGGAGGCTGTTGCCTCTCTTTGTTGTGCAAGGGATAAGTGTCCAAACTGATGATGGTTCCAGTTTGTACCAGAATCAGCTCTACTAAACACAAGTTGGGTCAAATTATATTCTCTCACAGGCCTTGCTGATGCTTTATCTCAAATGATAATCATTGTGATCATTGTGCAGTTTAATCTCTGAAATTTAGGATACATTATTGAGAAAAGACTGGTACTCTTCAAATTGATATTCCGAAAAGATCATGTAGGGACAATATATGCGTAGGTACTATGTACGTAGTTGCACACATTGACACAGCCGGACAGAATGAAGTATGCAGAGCCTGAGCTGAGCTAATAGCCAATTTGATCAACGTGAGACTGTAAAATGTTCAATTGTAGCCTCCTTTTCACAACGTATAGTATTTTGCACACCACTGCAAACAGGCAGCAATTTTTTTCAGCAAAAGAAGGGGTCCCGTTGTGTGCTGGGCCTGCATGGGCCTACGTGGAAATAGCTAGTTGTGACTGGGCCTATCATCGTACTCTCTCTCTGTCTGTCGCGGTCGTGCCCACCGGGCTGTTTAGTTTCCACCCAAACCCTCACGCACCGAACATGACCACACCATGCTGCCGCCGCCGCCACCGGAGCTGCTCGAGGACGTCATCGGAGAGATCCTCCTCCGCCTCCCACCGGACGAGCCAGCGTACCTCGTCCGCGCCTCCCTCGTCTGCAAGCTGTGGTACTGCATCGTCTCCGACCGCAGCTTCCTCCGCCGCTACCGCCGCTTCCACCGTACCCCACCGCTGCTCGGCTTCTTCGACGAGATATTCTCCTGCAGCTTCGTCCCCATCACAGAAACTTTTCCCTTCTCCAAAGTGGCATTCGACTGCCGCCCTTGGCACCCTATCGACTGCCACCATAGCCGTGTCCTTCTCTACAAATACAATGTGCTCTATGGTTATTTCCTTGTCTGGGATCCAATTACTGGTGAGCGGGAGCAGGTACGTGAGGCATCGTCATGGGGCAGATCGTGCGATTCTGCCGTGGTACTCTGCGCCACAGCAGGCTGCGACCATTGCGACTGCCATGGTGGTCCCTTCCTTATAGTCCCTGTGAGCACCTGTCGTGGCAACGACAGTGTAGAAGCGCGTGTGTACTCATCGCAAGTAGGTGCATGGGGCGATTTGGTTTCTATTCAATGGGATGTCAATTTGAAATGCTATTGGAACCGCATCGACCTACGTAGTGGGGCTCTTGTCGGAGATGGAGTGTACTTTCTACTTGCACTAAGTGGTGGTGATAAAATTGTGAAGTATAACTTGGGCATGCACTGTTTGTCTACGATTGACTTGCCAGTCTTGGAAAGCAAGGATGTTGTCCTCATGTCAACCGAGGACGGTTTGCTTGGGCTTGCTAGCACTCGAGCTTCAACCCTTTACCTGTGGTCGAGGACGGTGAATGGAGAGGGAGTTGCGGGTTGGGTACAATGCAGGGTGATCGAGCTACCGAAGGTGTCGCCTGTCACCGTCCCTATTAAAGGGGCGAAAGTTATTGGGTTTGCTGAGGGTGTCAATGTCATCTTTGTGAGCACAAATGTTGGTGCCTTCATTATTAATCTCAAGTCACGGTTAGCGAAAAAGGTGAGCCGTGCAATAGACAATCTCATCATACCCTTCACCAGCTTTAAAACTCCAGGTATGGTTCTAGCACTTTGCTCTTTTTTCTGTTGTTGTAATTTTACGTTGTATGACATTTTATATGCTGTTATGAACTTCTAATATTGGTTTGTGGATTGTAGTTGAATGAAAATAAATGATATATGACGATGCAATGCCATGTTTAATTATTTGTTAGGTTCAACCTGTTCAGGGGTAAAAATACTTCCCTCAAGTATATCCAAAGTTTCAATACCCTCTAAACTTTGTTTTGCTTCAATATACCCCATAGTGCATTTAGTTTCTCCACAGACCTGATCATTTTTCGGGTTGTCAGGTCGAAATTTGTTGGCCCGTGCTCGACCCGTCACATGGTCGGGTCAGGTCGGGTTCAGGTTTTTGTGTTTCTAGATAACAAATTGACCCCTTGTCCGATCGGTCATATAGTAGGGTCCGGTTGGATTTTCTTGGGCAGGTTGGGTCGGGTCTCTTGTGGCTCATGACCAGGTAGTAGAATTTTAATTTAAACCTTTGGAGGCTGGTAGCGGACATCATAATCTATGTTAAAAACTATTTCATGAATTTTACATAATTAATTTTTGTATAATTCTGTATCCCAATGATTAATTTTATTATTAAATATCCTATCCTAAGAACATAGTGATAGAAAATCATTATATATACATTTATAACATGTTTTTTGTTGTCTACTATCATCTTGAAAATTAAATTTAAACTTATTAATATTTCACTTATGGAGAAACCAAAAAGACAATTTGTGTTAAGGGATAAATTATATTGAATCAAATGACATAGTTTATGGGGTAAACTGAAACATGAAATACATTAGGTGTATCGAAACTTTGGTTGTACTTGAGGGAAGTATTTTGGACTTTTTTCTTTTATTTTTCTCAATATATTCTCACATTGTGAAACTAAAACCTTTGCAATTCTTTTTTAATTGCACTATATAAGCCATTATCCATTTTCAAAGGCATTCACTTGTGCATTATTTGTGAAACTAAAACCTTTGCAATTCTTTTTTAATTGCACTATATAAGCCATTATCCATTTTCAAAGGCATTCACTTGTGCATTATTTTACTGTCCTTTTAGATATTAGGTACAAACACTCTGTACCCTTCATCTTTAAAAAGGTGTATATGATCCAGAAACACTCTTATTAGACGGGGGGTAGAATGTATATGAATATACCCTTTTAGATTTTTTATGCATGGTAGCTCTGTGTACTAGCATTATACACTGGTAGGGAGAGGGGCTTTAGTCCCGGTTGGAGAGGGGTATAGTTCTCTCAAGTCCAACCGGGACTAAAGTTCAGAGACAAAAGGCCCCCCCCTTTAGTCCCGGTTGAACCAACCGGGACTAAAGGATCCTTTAGTCCCGAGTGGTATTACGAACCGAGACTAAAGGGGGGGGCACACCAGCACCTGCGCCCACCCCCTTTAGTCTCGGTTGGTAATACCAACCGAGACTAAAAGGTCTCGTTTCTCTTTTTTTTGGTTTTCGATTTGAGCGTATATTCTAATTGTTGTCTAACCCGTATATGCACGTATACGTATTTAAACATGTATATAGGTATATACCTATCTATATATACCATATACGCAGTTAGACTTATATATAAAGTTATTGAAGTTAGACTTATATATAAACTTACATAAACTTAGAAATATACACATCAAAATAGATAGTATTTATACATCAAAATATTGTTCACTTCAAATTTCTAGTCTCTATTGGATTTTTGGATGCATCATAATGATGTTTTCCTGTTGGCATAACCACCTCCTCATGGATGAATCCCAAGAGACTTTCTTGAATCGCCGAAAGACGATCCTTCTGAATGACCTCGTCCTTAACCATATCCATCTGTATAATGTGCAAATATGTTAATATATTACACCCAACAATTAAATATAGAAGCATCTGTATAATGTGCAAATATGTTAATATATTAGGAAATGATGTATTATTAATAGGTTTATTTAATTAACTTACATCATAATTTCCGGACTTTGCACTTGCCAAACATCGTATGTGCTCACAGACATAGTATCCACATAAATTATTTCCTTGTTCCTGTCTCAAACACTAAAGTGGATAGGAGAAAATGTTATGAAATATAAGTGTGATAAATTTAAATTTTCTCAAATCTGAAGTTGTTATTTGGATTACGTACCGGATAATCAGTATAGAATGTAATTGTTGGGTTAAATTCACCTTCTTTCTCTGTAATGAATTTTTGCCAAGCTCTGAGGAAAATTAATGAGAGATAATGTGTTAGTAAAAGCATATCTTGAAACAAATATTGAAGGTTTTGGTAACTTGCGGGTAAAAGAATATATATATAAATAAATATATATAAATATATATATATAAATAAATATATATATATAAATAAATATTGCATTTAAAAGAATGTCTTAGATAGAATTATTACACTTGAAACATATCTTGAAGGTTTTGGTAACTTGCGGGGTTTTTTCTCAATGAATCCCACACCATGACGCTGCTATTGTCGACTTGAATGATCATAAGAATCCAGTGGAAACTGTACGTACATGGTCATAGTAGTCATACAAATTAGAACTAAATAGAATTAGCAAAGACAATTAGATGGCAATTGCACATACTCGCAGCTGTAAGGTAGTAGTATGAGATCCTTGTCATGAAACTTAGACAAGGTCCTATAGATTGTCGCGATTGTTGTGTCTGGTTGATGCTTGACCTCAAACTTGTTGACTTTTGATGGGTCCATGAAACCAATACTGGCAATATTCTTTTTTTGCATCTCATATTTTTGCAGGCTACCAAAAATGAAATACAAATTTAATTAGTAAATCCACATACGTAATAATTTAATTAATAAACATAAAAAAAGACGCCACTTACAGACACCAAGCGACGATAAGATCGGTATTCAGGGCGTCTTGATGGTAAACTTCATAAATATCTTTGAATTCCAGCCAGACCACCTTGTTGCCTTCAGTGGCAAAATCTTCGGGTGCAGCAAGCATAGCTATGCTATGTACGCCTTTCAGTGATTGCCGCATGTACCACTCATGAAATTTGTACATCTTAGGTGAGAGCTTAAGTACTAGTTCTGGCCTGATAAGAGGTTTTCCTATCTGAAAGGGCCATCTATACTCGAAACTTGGATCCCGTGGTGGTTCTTCATGGCCGAGTGCAACACCTATAGGCATCCTTGTTTCTTCCATGAAACCAAGGAGCTTCACTACTTCTTGTGTAGGCATTTCTGCTACAGCTCGTTCCTGTGCATTGAGGCCGGAGGGAACGTAAGTCTGTTTCCTCATCGACGCATCTTCTTTAGACGACGTCGACGCCAGTATGGGCATCAATTTCTTGCTGTTTTCACTCATTAGTTTGAAAAACCCAAGTGTTGATGGATCTACTTGTTTGGTCTTCTCTAGCTCCCTCCGTTGCTGTTTTGTATTCAGATTATTGAAAAATTCATGCACATGTTGGGCACCGATCGTTGTTTTTCCTTCTTCTTCTGTCGTCTCCCATGCTAGCTTCCTTTTGCTGATGGGCTCAACCATTTTCTTTATCGTTGGTGGTTTTGGTGGTTGCACTGGGTTGGAAGATTGTGCTCTGACGGTTTTTTCGGTTGTGCTTTCGAGGCTAGGTGGTTTTTTCTGCGGTGGTTTCTTCTGTGGTGGTTTCGCGGTTTTTTCTGATATGCTTTGGCGGCTGGGCGGTTTTTCTGATGTGCTTTCGTGGCTGGGCGGTTTTTTCTGCGGTGCTGCGGTGTTTTTTTCATCTCTCCGGATCTTATAACGTAGTGCTTTGCACACAGGACAAGCTTCCAAATTTTTGTGTTCCGTGCCTCGATATAGGATGCAATCATTAGGGCAGGCATGGATCTTCTGAACCTCCAACCCCAGAGGGCGCACAGTCTGTTTCGCTTCATATGTTGTCGACGGTAATTCATTGTTCTCGGGAAGCTTGTCCTTCACAATTTTTAGCATCCCCTCAAATACTTTATCAGACACACCATATTTTGTCTTCCATTGCAACATTTCAAGTGTAGTACCAAGCGTTTTGTGATCCTGTTTGCAATCTGGGTACAATAGCTTTCTATGATCTTCTATCATACGACGCAACTTTGCCTTTTTATTATCATTTTCACAGTCCCTTTGTGCATCTTTTAGAACTTGACCAAGATCATCAACATGGCCGTCTTCCGGTATCTCTTCTTCGTCAGCATCTTCCATTAAAGTATCCGCAAAATCTTGCCCCGCGGCCCAGTCAGGAATGTTATTATCATCCTCCTCATCTTCGTTCTCTTCCATCACAACCCCTCTTTCACTGTGCCTGGTCCAAAGCACATAGTTCACCATGAATCCGTTTTTAATCAAGTGGAGGTGAAGAGTCCCCCAGTCAGAGTAGTCTTTGTCGTTTCTGCACAAAGAGCATGGACAACACATGAATCCCTTTGGGTTCTTGTTGGCTTGGGCCACTTCGAGAAAAGCTTGCATGCCAGCAATGTACTCTGGGGATCGTCTGTCGGCGTTCATCCATTGCCGATTCATCTGCATCATATTAAGTCCACAAATTATATTAAAAAGTAAACAAAGAGAAAGAAGAAGAAGGGTGAATTCGATGATGTATTCCGTTATGAACTAGATGATAAGAACTGGAGGCCTACCTACATTCTGCCTTAACATGTTGATCATCTCAACACAATACGTGAATTCATAAATGTGTTTGAAGCAGAGGTTCAAAAGCTAGAAGCTGACTAGTTTTTAGCTTGGGGACTTGTGATACAATGACATACAGAGGTCACTTGATGTCCATTTTGATCTCCATTATCAATGACCATACTTTTTATAAACTAACTTCTATAAAATTAGCTAAATGCAAAATTAAGATTAGTTCTATGTTTCATTATATTAAAAAGTAAACAAAGAGAAAGATGAAGAAGGGTGAATTCGATGATGTATTCCGTTATGAACTAGATGATGAGAACTGGAGGCCTACCTACATTCTTCCTTAACATGTTGATCATCTCAACACAATACATGAATTCATAAATGTGATACAATGACATACAGAGGTCACATGATGGCCATTTTGATCTCCATTATTAATGACCATATTTTTTATAAACTAACTTCTATAAAATTAGCTAAATGTAAAATCATAATTAGTTCTATGTTTCATTATATCAAAAAGTAAAATTCAATTTTCTCTACATCAATATAAAAGATAACAAGACTATACTAGTGTTTAGCCAACCACATTTTTCTCAATCTAAAGTATATAAATAACCTCATCTCTCATTACCTCCTCCCACCTAGGATTTAAGATTTCTATTTTCTCCATCTCTAAAATATATCAAAACAATTAATCACAACAAATGATGGGAGGAAGAAGAATCAAACCTCGGAAACACTTTAGAGGAGAGAAATCTTCACAAATACGTGAAGAAAAAATTCAGCAGCACCTCTCTAAGGTTGAGGCGCCATGGAGGAGGAGCTTGAGCTCTTGGTGAAGAATGGCTCAGGCAAGAGAAAGGGGAAGAAGAAGCTGGATTTGTAGGGCGCCGGCTATTAGTCCCGGTTGGAGTTACCAACCGAGACTAAAGGGCACACTTTGGTCCCGGTTGGTAACTCCACCCGGGACTAAAGAATTAGCACCGGGTGGAATTACCAACCGAGACTAAAGGGTACACCTTTAGTCTCGGTTGGTAATTCCACCTGGTGCTAAAAGTCCGCGTCAATCATTACGGGAAAATGCCGTTGGGAGGCAGCCCTTTTGTCACGGTTGGTTATACCAACCAGGACTAAAGGGGGGTGTCTCCAGCGAGCATTTCGGACAACGTCGACGAAAGGCCTTTAGTCCCGGCTCCAAAGTTGAACCGGGACTAAAGGCCCGAACCAAAGCCTCCCTCTCCACCAGTGTATATTGCCAGCAGAGACGACACCTGTTTTGCTCGGTGAGAATTTAGTTGTTCTGATATGGGAGTAAATGATACTTTTGCTATGAGAACTGAATATATGGTTACCTAACATCACATTTAAACTAATTTGTTTTGTTATCTTTGACTTGTTAAGAACAATTATTTATCTTGGCAAAAGGCATCTAGAAGTAGTTGAATTTCTTTTTTCTATTAACCACAATTTTGGACTAACTTTGGCTTGTACATTCTTTTGCTTTCTGCTAAATGTTAAAGAGAGTATGTACACGAATTTAACTTGGAGGCTTTGTACTTTACAGATTATGCATGTGGCAAATTGCCATTGACAGTGGAGAAAAAATAATCATCGTGTTAAACACACCCAGCCGGTTCGGGACTTCCAGATGCTGCAAGCAATGGCAGTGATAATAATCGAACATACTTGTAGCAAGGTTTCGTATACCAAAGCATGTTATTCTAAGGCTGATGCTTAATGTTTTTTAGTATACGGTTATGTAGTTTAATATACTCGTATTAAAACATTTGTCACAATTAACTTTTTTCTAAAAAATATACAAGTACCATCTATTTTGTTTACTACATGCTTGTTTCTTTGAAAAATTTTAGATACAATAGTAGTGATTATAAATGTCTATATTACCCATAATAACTATTAGTAATTATGATTGGAAATCATAATGTTTGTTTAGTTTTATGAATAATAAATGCACATACAGGGCACTCCTAATGGTACATTTATTATGGTTTCTATGTTTATTAATTAGACTATATCATAGATATTTTGCGCCAAAGAGATTCATTGAAGAAAGAAAAGAAGGAAACCGTTTCCTCGTAGAAACGAAGTCCACCTATCGAGACGATAGAAATCGGTGAAAATGCCATTGGGAAGACCAACGTCGTGTCTTGCTCGCTGAACCTGCCGACCGCGGCGTGCGCTCGCTTACCGGCTGCCGCAGCTGCTCGCTCGTGTCGCCGGCAGGTCGCTGGTGCCGTGTGCTCCTCGGCCGCCCCGCAAGCTCGTCGGTCGCTACACTTCCCAGCTCACCTCGCCGCAAGCTTGCCGTTCACCTCGCGGTCCTCAGCAGCTCACTGCTGCGGTGCGCTCCGAGGCCGCCCCGCGAGCTCATCAGTCGCCGCATGCTCCCTGACTCGCTGCGCCGCAAGCTCGCCGTCCGCCGCGTGCTCCTCAGGGAGCTTCGCCGGCCGCCGAGCGGGCTCGCCCGCTCACAATATTTTATCGAGTCGTCTCATCGTCTGTGTGCTGCCGACTGAACGAGACACTATGTAAGAACACGTCAAAAAAGACACCCTCTTAGGAGACGCATTTTAAAAACGCGTCTCCTATAACTCAAAGGAGACGCGTGTTAAAAGCAAGCGTCTCTTTTAAGTTTGTGAAAAACCGCTTTCGTTAATCCGCGTGTTAATCCGCGTCTCTTATGTACACATAGGAGACGCGTATTATTAAAACGTGTCTCCTTTGAGTCCATCTGTTATTGGAGACGCATGTTAATAACGTTCTCCGGGAATATGTGTGATACCTCTGATGAGACGCTGTTTTCAGCATAGTGTCCGACCCTGTTTGCTCTGCAGCATGCTGGATCTGGGTGAAAACTCTGGGTATACATATTGTAGACATGGCTATGGATCTCTTTCCTGCTGCCATCCTTTGGGAGCGCACGCAGTGACGGATCCATGAAAATTTTTATGAGGGGCTGAACTATAAAGCTATATCTATATAACACCACCATAACCCCTCATAATAGACAAGTATAACAGTTTAAAGTAGTCTTGTATAGTAATATATGTTGAACCATTGAGGAACGATGAAAATCATAAAATACATCATGAAAAATAAAGGTTGCAATTTATCGATAACAAAAGGTAAAAGTTCAATTCACTTGATCTCTAATTTCACATTCATAAGAATCGATTGGTTTGCGATTTCCAGGGTCGGCAATCATGTGATTGACTGACTAAACTCTATCTTAGGTTTCTTTGGTTGACTTGAACCTTGCATTTGGAGTACTTGAATCAGTACCACTACGGGTTGGAAAGTAGTTGAGCAAAGTTCTTTTCGACATACTGAAATTATGAAAATTGAATCAAATATTCCATCATTCATTCATTCATTCGATTACAGTCCCCAAATTCAATTTTGTTGGAAAAAATCACTTGACCAGAGGCTGGCGTCGTGTTGGCAACTCGGCCTGCTGGCTGCTGCTCCCTCGCGGATGAGCACACTCGCCACCCAGCGGCCGGCGCTGCGTCGCAGCGGCCCGCGGCCTGCGGCCTGCGCGGGCGCGGCTGCGCCCTGCCCGCCGACGGGCGACAGGGGCACTGGAGTGGCGGCACCCGCCTCTCGGCCTTTGCCGCCGCCGCCGCGCCTAGCCCCGCCGCCGGCCCACCGCGCCGCCGCTAGGAGTAGGTCACTAGGAGACCGAGAGGCGAGAGAGATTGGGGAGCGACGCAACGGGATGCGGACGGAGAGGCTCGAAGCGGACGGCCGGACGAGAGAGGCTCAATTGTATTGGGATAGGGTCTCTGTTTGCTTTGGTGGGCTTTGGGCTTTGAGAGAGACGTGGCCCAATAATTAAATACATCTTTTTTTCCTCTCTACTTTCAGACCCTCCTATTATACAAAGATTGTACAGATTTTTATGAAGGGGGCCACGGTGGGGCTCCCTTTGCCCACGCGCCGTAGGGGGGCCTCGAGCCCCCCCCCCCCCACACACACCCCGTTCCCTCCGTCACTGAGCGCACTGGAATTGTCACACTTTGAAAAGGGTTGGCCGAGAGTAGCTTTCCGCAAAGCCCTCTCAGTAGAGATTCTCTCAGTAAATGGGCTCTTTGCCAAAAGTAGAGACGGCTCTCGGCAAAGATTTTTCAACAGATAGAAAAGTAAAAGTCTGGGTACTGTGGCCCCCACCGAACGAGCACTGGATCCGCCGCCGACCGGCAAGGGGCCGCGGCCATGCAGATCCGCTGCCAGCCAGCCACCGCCACGCAGATTAATTTGCAGCCTTGCCTGTGAGGGGCCGCAGCCACATGGAGGAGGGACGACGAGGAGCGAGGCATGACGCCACCCAAGATCCGCGGCCAGCCATGGCCAGTGCACTCGGATCCGCCGCCATCGCGCCGGGGGAGGAGCTCCGCCGCCGGGTCCCCACTGCTGCGACTGCCTCCACACCTCGCCCTGTCGCCGCTCCTCTCTGCCAGGCCGAGAGGCAGAGAGCGGATGGGGAAGAGAAGGGATAGCGAGGGAGCGGAGGGTGGCACGGGAGGTTGAAGGGGAGGGGTGGCTCCACACGGGAGGAGGCCGCACCTGGAGGAGGCACGCGGGGGCTAGATCCGCCGTCGCGCCAGGAGGGAGGGAGGTCACCGTGGACGGGGCGGACAGGGAGGGAGGTGAGGTGGCTGGGTACGGGGCGGGAGGCTAGGGTGGGAGGCGGTTTTATAGGGAGACGGGGAGGTTGGGTGGCCGGCGCCCTTTGTGGGTCGGAGGTGGGCCGGTGAGACAGATTTGTCGTGAGCCCCCAAAATTACTTGAAATGCAATTAATCAGTTAAATATAGCAAACAAAAGCAAAAATGTGTCAAATGTTGTATGTGAAGAATAGAAAAAATTGAATTTAAATTCCAATTTGAAAATCACTTTGCCTACAAATCTGTCCGCTTACTTTATAACTCTATAAAACTTCTACGGAGATGTTTAGGTATCTAAACATCGTGCGTGATAAAATGTGCAAAACTCACTCAATTTTTTACCATAGCCTCTATGTATGACATCGTGAGATATTGAAAATTTTCATAATTTTAGACTTCATTTGCATTTTCTAGAATTTTAAAATCATTAACACACGCGTCTTTGATCGTGTTTCCTAGACAAGATGTTCATATGTTTTTTGATTTTATGGATAAGGTCTCAAATTTGTTTAAATAACATGAATATCATTTTTCCACTTATTTTATTCTATGATTTGAATCAGTTGCAGTTCAAATTTGTCTTGACTTGAAATATGCTTGAAATGCAATTAATTAGTTAAATATGGAAAACTAAATCAAAATTGTACCAAAATTTAACATGTACCACCACATGCTGTATTTAGATAGTAGAAAAATATAAGCATATAAAAGCTAAATATAGCTATGGGTTTCGCTTGTATATTTTGCTGTCGGCCAAATGAAAACTGACGGCAAAATAATTGCTATTTCCCGAGAGCCACTGAAAAAAGCTCTCGGCAAACCCTTTCTCTACCAAGTGCCTGAAGGAGGGCTCTCGGCAAAAACACGATTTACCGTAGTGGATCTCCACCACTATGCCATCCCTATAAGTCAAACAGTAGGCATCTGCATGATACATTGAGCAAGATAAACACATCATATATCATATTACTACAATGATCCAAATACTGGATATATACCACACTAGCTAGTTCTTCACAATCACCTTAATTATGATAGATCGAGATCTTAACAAAGACGGGAACGTCGATGGAGCCTTCGAAACACCTGTTGCAGTGTGAAAGCACAACTGATGTACCTCCAGTTACTTCGCTCCTACTACCGCCTTCTCTTTGCACTTGCTCGGGTATTGTACCTCCTCCTTATTAGCCTAGATAAACTTGTGTTCAGTTTGTTAGTTTGTTTTTTCTGTTAGCAAGTTCAGTTAGTTGAGCCCTGTGTTCCGGCCTATCTGGATCAGTGCGCGTCCTTGTAATCAGGCACGACTCCGTCGTGGCTCTGGAGTCCAGGTCGTGTGGCACGCTCTCGCGTATGGGATGGCATACGCAGCAAGGGATCGTGGCCGCGCATGCAGGAGGGCGTGACCAAGCTCTGCCGCTCGCTGCTCTTTGCTCTGAGTTGTGATCAGTAGTATAAATAAAAATACAGAAAACGTCGCTGTGGTCGTTGCGGCACAAAACACTACTGTTCTTCTTCTTCCTTTGAACTCTCTAGCTGATTGTTCTTGGCCGGAGCCAATCCGGCTGACATTTGGCACCAGAGTGAGGTTTGAGAGAGGGACCTGATGTCTCGACGTTCCGAGCCCCACGGCGGCCACTCGCACACACCACCTCGCCGTCGCCGCCTGTCGATGTCGCCCGAGCCAACCCGTGGCCGCGGCGGTCCGAAAATCATCGTCAGGCGGACGATCAAGGAGGCCACTGCCACGATCCAGTACCCCATGCTAACCCGCTCCAACTATGAGGAGTGGTCGACGCTCATGCAGGTCAACATGGAGGCAGCTGACATTTGGTACGTGGTGGAGCCGTACGAGGACGAGGAGATTGAGTTCCGCGATGACCGCCTGGCGTTGGCGGCAATCCTTCGGTCTGTCCCGACGGAGATGCTCCCGACCCTTCGCGGCAAGCGTTCGGCGTGAGCTGCGTGGGAGGCGGTGAAGACCATTCGTGTCGGCGTCGAGCGGGTGTGTGAGTGCAAGGCTCAGCAGCTCCGACGTGAGTTCGCGGCGCTGACATGGAAGGAGGGCGAATCTGCGGAGGACTTCTCCGTGCGCATCATGGGACTCGCCAGCAACCTTCGGATCCTCGGTGATGTGATCCCCGACGTCGTCATCGTCCGCAAGATGCTGGACGTCGTCCCCGAGCACCTCGAGCAAGTCGCTGTGGCGGTGGAAACTCTCCTCGACCTGAACACGGTCTCCGTCGAGGAAGTCACTGGACGGCTCCGCGCTGTCGAACAGCGCCGCCGCAAACCAGCGCCCGTCGTCGACAACTAGGGCCGTCTGCTCCTGGCGCACGAGGAGTGGATGGTCAAGCTCAAGATCGGGGGAGGCTCCGGGGAGAAGGGCATCTCCGGCAACACCGGTGGATCCAGCGCCGGCGTCGGGAACAAGTGCGCCGGCGGCGCTCGTGGGCGCGGGCGTGCGAACAGCAGCAGTCGCCAGCAGGCTCAAGGAGCCGGAGAAGGTATGGGCCAGCCCAAGAAAAGTGATAAATGCAAATACTGTGGGAAAAAGGGCCATTGGGCCAAAGAGTGCAGGTCAAGGCTTCGAGACGAGGCCCATTTGGCCCAAGTGGAGGAGGAGGATAACGAGCCCGCCTTACTCATGGCGGCCGCATCATTGACTTCTGATCCCCTTCTTCCCCGACTCGCCCAGCGCTCCGGCGACCGCCGCCCCCTCCAGATCGTTGAAGCCAAGGTCTTCGCCCAGCTCGACACCGGCGAAGATGACCGCGACGCGACGCTGTGGCACCTAGACACAGGCGCCACCAACCATATGTCCGGGTGCTGCTCCGCGTTCCACAACCTCGACACTCAGATCCGCGGCGTCGTCAAGTTCGGCGACAGCTCCGTGGTGCCCATCGAGGGTGCTGGGACGGTGATTCTGGAGGCGAAGACCGGTGAGCACATCCCCATAACCGGGGTGTATTTCATTCCGAGGCTCACCACCAACATAGTGAGTCTCGGCCAGCTCGACGAGGGAGGGTGCGACGTCCGCATCAAGCACGGCCTTCTCCGCGTCCGTGACGAGCATGACCGTCTCATCATCAAAGTGCACGCTCCGCCAACCGGCTCTACTCCCTGCGCGTCAACATCGCTCGGCCGGTGTGCCTCACGGCGCATCGGGCTGACGGGCCGTGGCTCTGGCATGAGCGCTACGGCCACCTCCACTTCGACGCCCTGCGGAAGCTGAGCAAGGGGAAGATGGTGGACGGGCTCCCACTCGTGGAGCACATCCATCAACTCTGCACCGACTGCGTCGCCACCAAGCTCAAGCGGAGGCCTTTCCCGGCGCAGGCAAAGCGGCGGGCTGACGGCATCCTCGACCTGGTCCACGGCGACCTCTGCGGACCGATTTCGCCGGCGACCCCGGGAGGGAAATCCTTTTTCCTCCTCCTCGTCGACGACCACAGCCGATTCATGTGGCTGTCCCTGCTTTCCAGCAAAGGGGACACACTGGAGGCGATCCAGCGTTTCCAGACTCGCGTGGAGGTGGAGACCGGGCGGCGCCTCCGTGTGCTGCGCACGGATCACGGGGGTGAATTCACCTCCGTCGCATTCGAGGAGCACTGCAACAAGCACGGCATCAAGCGTCAACACTCTGCTCCATACACGCTGCAGCAGAACGGCGTCGTGGAGAGGAGGAATCAGTCCATGGTGACCATGGCGAGGAGCTTGCTGAAGGCGAGAGGGGTGCCCGCGGCGTTCTGGGGAGAGGCAGTTTCCACGGCTGTCTTCCTCCTGAACCGGGCGCCCACGAAGAGCGTGGCGGGCAAGACCCCGTTCGAGGCTTGGCACGGCCGCAAACCCGACGTGGAGTTCCTGCGCACCTTCGGTTGCGTCGCACACGTGAAGACGGCGCGCCCACACCTCAAGAAGCTCGAAGACAGGAGCTCACCAATGGTCTTCATCGGCTACGAACAGGGCGCCAAGGCGTGGCGCTTCTATGATCCATTGGCGCGCCGTGTACATGTGTCGCGTGACGCTGTGTTCCAGGAGGAGGCAAGCTGGGACTTGAGCAAGGTGAACGACGACAAGGTGGAACGCGCGGCGGAACTCGTCGTCGACTACAGCTACGAGGACTCTGCATCAGAGGAGGAGGGAGCGCCAGGCCCACTTCCTGGTGGCAGTACCTCTGCTCCACCTGCATCGACACCCTCAGCACCGCCAGCATTCGTGTCGCCCCCACCGAACGCGTTTGAGTTCCTCGACGACGACAACGACGACGTGCTGCCCCGGTTCAGGACGATCAACAATGTCCTGGGCCCAGCTTCTCCACCAGGCCTCGCGCCGCGTAACCTGGAAGCTGAATTGTTTCTGCAGATTGGAGAGGAGCCAGCAACTTTTGCAGAGGCGGAGCAGCACGAGCCGTGGCGCAGGGCAATGCTTGAGGAGATGACCTCCATCGAGAGCAATGTCACCTGGCGCCTGGAGACCTTGCCGCCAGGACACCGCCCAATTGGCCTCAAGTGGGTGTTCAAGCTCAAGAAGAACAGCGCCGGCGAGGTGGTGAAGTACAAAGCCAGGCTCGTCGCCAAAGGGTACGTCCAGCAGCCGGGGGTGGACTTCGAGGAGGTGTTCGCTCCTGTTGCGAGGATCGAATCAGTTCGCCTACTGCTGGCGCTTGCTACCCAGGAGGGGTGGCCGGTGCATCACATGGACGTCAAATCGGCGTTCCTCAACGGCGACCTCAAGGAGGAGGTGTACGTGCGCCAGCCGCCTGGCTTCGTCGTCGCTGGGCAAGAAGACAAGGTGCTGCGCCTCTCCAAGGCTCTGTACGGGCTGCGCCAGGCGCCCCGCGCCTGGAACGCGAAGCTGGATCAAGCTCTGCGCGTTCTGGGCTTCAAGCACAGCGTTTCAGAGCATGCTGTGTACACTAGAGGCCACGGAGCATCCCAGTTGCTGGTCGGAGTGTACGTCGACGATCTCGTCATCACCGGGAACGACGACAGACAGATCAAGCGGTTCAAGGTTGAGATGCAGGCCCAATTCAAGATGAGCGACCTTGGGTTGCTCAGTTTCTACTTGGGCATTGAGGTGATCCAGAGGAGCGACGGCATAAGCCTCTCCCAGTCGGCGTATGCGCGCAAGGTGCTTGACAGGGCAGGTCTGCAGGGCTGCAACCCCTGTCACACGCCAATGGAGCCAAGATTCAAGCTCAGCTAGATCAGCTCAGCACCTCCAGTTGATGCCACTGAGTACCGAGGGATTGTTGGCTCCCTGAGGTATTTGGTGCATACAAGACCTGACATCGCCTTCTCGGTTGGGTATGTCAGCCGATTCATGGAAGCCCCAACCTCTGAACACTTGTCTGCTGTGAAGAGGATCCTCAGGTATATTGCTGGAACCATAGATTTTGGTGTTCAATACAGAAGGATTGAAGCCGAGGCAAGGCTGCTGGGGTATAGTGATGCTGATATGGGTGGAGATGTTGACACAAGGAAGAGCACCACCGGAGTTTTGTATTTCTTTGGCTCTTGTGCAATCAGTTGGCAATCACAGAAGCAAAAGGTGGTAGCACTGTCCTCATGTGAAGCTGAATATATCGCAGGATCAACAGCAGCATGTCAGGGACTTTGGCTCTCACAGCTGCTGTCTGAATTGAAGGATGAAAAGCGCAAGGCGTTCAGGCTGAAGATGGACAGCCAATCTGCAATTGCTCTCAGTAAGAATCCTGTTTTTCATGAGAGGAGTAAACATATAGATGTTCGGTTCCATTTCATTCGTGATTGTTTGGAGAATGGCTTGCTGGATGTCGAACATGTTCGTACTGATGAGCAGCTGGCCGACATCCTGACGAAGCCACTTGGGCATGACAAGTTCTGCGAGTTGCGCGTTTTGCTGGGAGTTGGAAGGATCGTTGGCGAACATCAAGTTTAGGGGGTGAAATATTAGCCTAGATAAACTTGTGTTCAGTTTGTTAGTTTGTTTTTTCTGTTAGCAAGTTCAGTTAGTTGAGCCCTGAGTTCCGGCCTATCTGGATCAGTGCGCGTCCTTGTAATCAGGCACGACTCCATCGTGGCTCTGGAGTCCAGGTCGTGCGGCACGCTCTCGCGTATGGGATGGCATACGCAGCAAGGGATCATGGCCGCGCATGCAGGAGGGCGTGACCAAGCTCTGCCGCTCGCTGCTCTTTGCTCTGAGTTGTGATCAGTAGTATAAATAAAAATACAGAAAACGTCGCTGTGGTCGTTGCGGCACAAAACACTACTGTTCTTCTTCTTCCTTTGAACTCTCTAGCTGATTGTTCTTGGCTGGAGCCAATCCGGCTGACACTCCTGGTTTCGGGCGCACAAGCTCTTTCAGGGCTTGGCTTTTTCACATCAAACCATCCACCACCATGTTTAGAGAACCAATGCATCTCGTAGTTCGTCAGCTCTGGCCGATGTAAGAAGCAATTGATTGCCTTTGATCTTACTCTGTCACCCACTTGTTGTACGCTAAAACCCCATTTTTGTATATTATTTCCTATTATCTCCAATGCACAACAATCGTACTCTTCATTTTTGTAAGAAGCGTCTTCGTGAGGAAGGATGCCAACTGAAACCTCCAGAGGTGCCCCCCGGCGGCCTCTGCTGACGCTTGGGCCTTCCTCATGAGGTGAGCTACACAAGCTGTACTCTACATCTGAAATATAGCAATGAAAATAGAAAATAATAACCTGCTCCGGGAATATGTGTGTTGCCTCTGAGGACGAGACACTGTTAACAGCACAGAGTCCATGCCTACCTGCTTTGCAGCATCCTGGGTCTGGGCGCTGACGTGTACTCTCTTTGATATGGTCCTCTTGGATGCCTGCCCATGGAAGCTCGTACGAATGGGAAACGTCTTGTATATTAGCCAATAGAGTGAGTTCTCCTACAGCAGATTCAGCATCGATCTTGAACTGAGACGTTACCAATTGCAAGCACATAATAGCCACCCCAGCTATGTCTGTGTTTTCCGAGAGTCGTATAATCAACCCCACATAGAAACTTTTCTCTGCCACTGTACGATCCTCATAAAGATATCCTAGCTTTGCCTCTACGCCACGCTCTTCGGAACTCATTGGCCATATGTAGAAACATCGTAGCCGGTTCCCTTGCTCCATGCTTCCGTAAAAGAGAGTTTTCCCTTGAAGAAGATGCATGACAAGAGGGTTACAAAAGGTGTAGTGACGGAGAGAACAACCAGACTCCACATCCCTCACAAACTTGCCGGCGCAATCTGCAAACCGCTCAAATCTTCGAACATCTTCCATCTTCAAGCCACATAAAGATGAGGTGGCCTGGCTCATAATCCCTGAAATAATCCAATGTTTACGATTCGTCTCTAGGACTTTCCCTTCCTGGCCTGCAGGCAGCGGCTGCTGCTCGTGCTTGTCGAGCAGTTGTGCAGCCTCGAGGTAGGCACACTTGATCATCTTCCTGCGTTGAAGAAGAGAGACGTCTGTGATTGGCAGCTTGGCAGACCTCTCAAGCGCGAGCTCCAATTCGTTGGCAGCCATCTGGAGCCTCTCCCTGATGTGCCTCTGTGAATCGTTCTCCTCGAGCTTACCCAAAACAGATGAGATGGCTCTGCCACTACCGGATTCGAGGCCTTCGCCGAGAGCGAGGTTCCTCTCGGCGAAGGGGCCTTTCCTCTCGTTGAAGGCTTCGGCGAGAGGAAGCTCTCGGCGAAGGCCTCTCGGCGGCGCTGTACCGGCGAAGACGTCTTCGCCGAGAGCATGCAGGACCCCTCTCGGCGGACATGCGCCGAGAGGCCCACCTAGCTCTCGGCGAAGAGATTTTTATAAAACAAAAAAAACCCAGGCCGGCCGCCGCCCCCACCGCCACCCTGGCCCCCACCACTGCCGCCCTAGCCCCACCAGCCACCACCCAGCACCACCGCCGCCGCCCCTGCCACCAGCACCGGCACCACCACCACAACAAGCACTGACACCCCAACGCCTCCACAACAAGAGCTGCCCGCAACCGCTCCGCCTTCCACCACCACCCGGCCGTCGCTGCCGCCACCTGTGGAAGCAACAAGAGGAGGGAGATGAGAGAGGGATAGAAGGGCGGGGAAGGGAGGAAGACCTGGAACCTCCGGCGAGGTGCCGCGCCGGCGGAAGAAGGACACCGCGTCGGGATTCAAGCCGGGGGAAGAGGAGCCGCGCCGGGGAAGAAGGACGCCGTGCCGGGGGGAAGAAGGAGGAGCCACGCCGGGGGAAGAAGGAGGAGCCGCGCCGGAGGGGAGAAGGAGGAGCCGCGCCAAGGGGAAGGACGCCGCGCCGGGGGAAGAGGAGGAGCCGCGCCGGGGGAAGTCAGACGAGGAGGCGGGGCCGGATCCGCCGCCACCTCACCTCGCCCCGCCGCCGCTCCTCGCCACGAGGTGAGGGGCGAGCGGAGGGGGGAGGTGGGGGACGGCGCGGCTGTGCCCGGCGGCGGGAGACGGAGGAGGAGGTGGCGGATCTGCAGGGGAGACGGAGGAGGCGGCGGCGGGAGAGGGGACGAGGCAGCGGGAGGCGGTCGGATAGGGAGGGGGAGGGGGAGGGGGTAGGGTTCCTGGGTGTGGGGGGGGCGCGGGCGGGTTATATAGGAGGCGGGGCGGGGTGGGTTGGGCCGCCGGCGTTAACTGGGCCGCCGGCTGTGGTGGGCTGTGGAGGGGGTTTGGGCTGCTTCGCCGAGAGCCCAATAAATGGCTCTCGGCGAAGATTTTTTTCTAATTTTTTCCTAAATTAGTTAAAAATAGTAAATAAATGCAAAATTTTTCAAAAACTTAACATGACACTAGATATGTTGTGTATTACTTATAAAAAAGTTGTTGTGGTCAAACCCAAATTTAAATTTATCTAATGTACCAAACCTAGTGACATTAGTTCAAATTCTCTGAAACTTCTCGTGAGATGTTCCGGTTTCTAAACAACGTATGTGTCAAAGTGCTCAAAATGTTCTCAACTTTTTACCACAACCTCGACATAAGATATAATGAGCGCTCGACAAAATTCGTGATTTTCAAACTTCATTTGAATTTTATACAATTTTGAAACCTTTCTGCGACACGATCTTCATCATGATCAGAGAACAAAATGTTTAAAATTTAGTTTCGTTTCGTGTACATGGTCTTAGAGATGTATCATGAACATGAATCTCATTTTTTCAACAACTTTACTCTATGATTTCATGCACTTGTAGTTCATATCGGACGTATTCGAAAAAATTACCTAGAATGAATTAAAATTTTTAAATATAGCAAACAGAGATAGAATTGCGTCAAATTTGAACATATCCTTTGTATAAGTGCATGTTGATGATAAAAAAAGTTTGAAGGTGAAAAAGTGAATTTTTAAAAATTTCTTCACCGAGAGCGAAAAAAAACTCTCGGCGAAGAATTCTTCGCCGAGAGTTTTTTTTTGGCTCTCGGCGAAGAAATTCTTCGCCGAGAGTTTTTTTCTTCGCCGAGATTTTTTTCTTTTACTCTCGGCGAAGAGCTCTTCGCCGAGAGCCCATGAGTATGCTCTCGCCAAAGAGTATTACTCTCGGCGAAGGCTCCGTTTCCCGTAGTGTGCTCACCGCCTCCTGAACAAGGGCTGACCACACCACCATCCTGCTGAGAATGGAGACAGCAGGAGCTACTTCAATTTGACGCATACAAGAGCCAGAGAAATATGAGAATGACATGCGTGCTTTTAGTTACCTTAATTCTCGTGTAGATTGCTTGCAGCACCAACTGCACACCGATTACAACCTTACTTGCATTTCTATCTAGCTACTGAGGAAATGAAGTAATATCAAGTTGAGAGCAAGACAGAGCAGAGAAGGAGATCGTAAGTATTGTTGACACCAGATTTCGTCATGCAGAAATCCTCGTAAGCTCCGGACCGGAGTGAGAGATAGCCGACTGCTAGCGTTATACGGAGTATGCTAGAATCACATGCGACGATTAGAAGGACTACGAGTATCTTTAGGTGGCGGTTCGAACAATGGTTTGCTCGTTCAGAAAAATCCAAACTTCTGTTCTTGTTTTTATCAAACGTACGTACAGAAGATTTCAGACATGAGTCCAAGATGATTAGAATAAACAAGGCCCGCAGTTTGGCTGGGCCGTTGTTTGGCGCCCCCCAGACAACCGAACTGATTCAATGTAGGCCCAGCGAGGCTTCACACATAACGGGGCACCGCAAAACCACGATGTAAGCCCAACTGATTCAATGTAGGTATCTCTCTCGCTCGTCCCTATCCTCCTCAACTCCCCAGCCAAAACCCTCACGCACCGAACACGAGCGCGCCACCATGGAGCCGCCGCCGGAGCTACTCGAGGACGTCATCGGAGAGATCCTCCTCCGCCTCCCGCCGGACGAGCCAGCGTACCTCGTCCGCGCCTCCCTCGTCTGCAAGCTGTGGCACTACATTATCTCCAACCACACCTTCCTCCGCCGCTACCGCCGCTTCCACCGTACCCCACTGCTGCTCGGCTTCTTCGACCACATGCTCTCCTGTGTCTTCGTTCCCATCACAGAATCCTTCCCCTTCTCCAAGGCGGAATTTGACTTCCGCCCTTGGTACGTCCTCGACTGTCACCATAGGCGTGTCCTTCTCTACCCTAGGCTCGCTGATAATTTCCTTGTCTGGGATCCGATTACCGGTGAGCGGGAGGAGGTACTTGCGCCGGCCCACATATATGGCGAGTCCGCCGTCGTACTGTGCGCCGCAGCAGGCTGCGACCATTGCGACTGCCATGGTCGTCCTTTCCTTATAGTCTGTGTGGGCACCTGTCATAGCAACGACAGTGTAGAAGCGTGTGTGTACTCATCACAAGTAGGTGCATGGGGTGATTTGGTTTCTGTTCACTTAGACGTCGATGTCGAATACTATTGGGACCAGGCCAATCCACGCAGTGGGGTCCTTGTCGGAGATGGAATTTACTTTCTACTTGCGCTAGGTGCTGGTGACAAAATTCTGAAGTATAACTTGGGCATGCACTGTTTGTCTACGATGGACTTGCCAGACTTGGAAAGCAATAAGGGTGTTGTCCTCATGCCAACCGAGGACGGTTTGCTTGGGCTCGCCTGCACTAGAGCTTCAACCCTTTACCTGTGGTCAGAGATGGTGAATGGAGAGGGAGTTGCAGGTTGGGTACAATGCAGGGTGATCGAGCTACTGAAGGTGTTGCCGGCTACTGAAGGTGTTGCCGGTTACGGTCCCTATTATTTGGGCGGAGGTTATTGGTTTTGCTGAGGGTGTCAATGTCATCTTTGTGGGCACAAACGTTGGAACTTTCATTATCAATCTCAAGTCACAGTTAGCGAAAAAGGTGAGCAGCAGCACGATAAACAATCTCATCATACCCTTCACCAGCTTTAACACTCCAGGTATGGGACGTTCTAGCACTTTGCTCTTTTTTTTTGTTGTTGTTGTAATCTTACGTTCTATGACATTTGATATGCTGTTATGAACTTCTAATATTGGTTTGTGGATGTTAGTTGAATGAAAATAAATGATTGATATGCTTGAAAAAACTGAATATATGACGATGATGCAATGTCATCTGTAATTACTTGTTAGGGTCAACCAAATGGGGAATATTTTTTATTTTGAAAAAAGTTCAAATTACTCCCCTCAATAACTAATGTTTGGAACATTTTTATTTTTATTTCGCTAGCTCTCTGATTATACTGGCATTGCAAGCAGAGACCATGGTGTTTTGCTTCGTGAGAATTTAATTAGTTGTTTTGATATGCCAACTGAATACTACATCTGTCCTTAATATGTGACGTTTAGGACAAGCTAGTTAGTTAAAAAATGAACTAATTAGCTTGTCCTAGACATTATATATTTAAGAATGGAGGAAGTATATGGTTAACTAACATCACATTTAACCTTTTTTTTTTGCATCTTTGACTTGTTAAGAACAATTATTATTTATATTGGCAAGAGGCACCTCGAAGTAGTTGATATTTTTTTTTGTTAACCACAATTTTGGACTAACTTTGGCTTGTATCCGTTGCTTTCAGCTGCTAGTAAATATAATGAGAGTATATACACGAATTGAACTTGGAAGCTTTGTACTTTACAGATTATGCGTGTGGCAAATTGCCATTGACAGTGGAGAAAAAATAATCATCGTGTTAAACACACCGAGTCGTTTCGGGACTTCCAGATGCTCCAAGCAATGGCAGTGATAATGGTCGAACATACTCGTCGCGAGGCTTCGTACACCAAAGCATATATATGTTCCAAGGCTGATGTTTTAAAATGTTTTTTATTAGTATACTGTGTAGTTTAATTTCTCATGTGAACAAGTCGAAATGGATTCCAAACAAGCTGGAAAGGTCGATCGGGGAAATGCAGAAAATGGTTCTGATCCAAGGACTAGTAGCCTATGACGAGAGGCAGGGGCGGAGCCACGTTGGTAGTTGTGAGTGCCCAGGCACCCACAAAATTTTGAGAAACCATTATGGAAAACAAATTTTCACCAGATCAAAATTTCACATCTACAAAAGAAAGGCAGCCCCCTCTAACTTGCTCTAGCTTCGCCCCTCGAGAGGACGACACATGGAGGAAATCATTGTAAATTCTGAACACTGACTTGGAAAGCTTGTTTGGCTGTTGACACCGCACTTGACCGTACCGTCGCTATTGGATTTAGCCCCATGCCCCAATCACATGGTCAAGTCGCAACTTCACTGTCTCACTTTATTTCAAGATGAGCGGTTGGTATATATCATATCCGATGGCAAATCGCAGACCGATTTCCAACTTGTTAGTTGGTACCAAAAATAAGATTATATTTTCAAACACAGTAGACATTTGCATGTTACAACACTGAAAAAGATAAACATATCACATCATATTACAATGATTTAAATACAAAGATCTTTAACAAAGAGGGGAACCATGATGGAGCGACTTTGAAACACCTGTTCCAGTCCAAGCACAACATGTGAGGAAGGATGCCAACTCCAACCTCCTGACTCTGCGGACACTTGGGGCTTCCTCATGAAATGAGCTACGCAAGCAGGTTGAGGGAGAGAGAGGAGAGTTGGTGGCGGCGTGAGGGAGTGGGAGGCGGGTTAGGGTTGTGGGGGAGGGGAGGGAGCGGTTTATATACCAGAGGCGGAAGGGAGGTTAGGCCGGTGGGCAAATGGGCCGCGCGCTAGTGGTTCGTGGGCCGGCGGGCTTTGCCGAGAGGCTGCCAACCTGGCTCTCGGCAGAGCCTAGCTCTCGGCAGAGCCTGGCTCTGAGCAGAGGCAATTTTACTCAAAATTAATTTAAAAAAGCAAATAGATGTGAAATTTTTTCAAAACTTAACATGACACCAGTTATGTTGTATATTACTTATAAAAAAAATTTGTAGTCAAACTCCAATTTGAATTTCTCTAAGACTCCAAACCCAGTGATATTAGTTTAAATTCTTAGAAACTTCTCGTGAGATGCTCCGTTTTCCAAACAGTGTACGTGTTCAAAACATTTTCAAATTTTTACCACAACCTCCACATATGATATCATGAGCACTTGACAATTTTCATAATTTTCAAACTTTATTTGAATTTTATACAATTTTAAAACCTTTCTACCTCACGTTCTTCGTCATGATTAGAGTACCAAATGCTGGAAATTTAGCTTCATTTCATGTACATGGTATTAGAGATGTCTCATGAACATGAATATCAATTTTTCACCAGCTTTATTCTTTGAGCTAATGCACTTGCAGTTCATATCAGACGTATACGAAAAAATGCCTAGAATCATATAAATTTGTTAAAGAGTAAATTGCACCAGCAGTCCCTAAACTTGTCATGGTGTGTCATCCCGGTCCCCAAACTCGCAAAATGCTAATCTAGGTCCTCAAACTTGCTAATTGTGTCATATGAGTCCCAAATCTACTTAAACAACTTATTAAATCTACTTAGGCTGCAGGACCCATGCTTTGGCGCGGCCGAGCCCGACCTCGATGCCGCCGCCGCGCGACCACCATGGGTGCTGCTCGGAGGTCCCTCACGCTGCCGCAGGGACGGCCCAACTCCTCCTTGTGGGTGGCCTTCGCAGCTCCGTTCCCGTTGGCGGGGCTCATGAGGTCATCCTCAATGTCGGCCATCTCCTCCGCCACGCCATTGATGGAGCTGTTGCTCCTGGTGAACACCGGACGCCAGGAGCCGGCCGAAATCCTTGCACCGCCACGCCACCCTACCCGTCCCAACGCAGGCCCAAGTCCGGGAGCCGGCAAGGTCGGTACGGAGTGCTTGTCGTGCCCGCTCACGAGGTCGCGGCAGAGCTACTCCGGCCCGCCCACGCGGTGTGGCCACAACGGAGATGCTCACGGCCGCTCGCGAGGCCGCGACGGAGCCCGACCGCTGGCGTGGCCGCGGTGGGGCTGCTCGTGCCCGCCCGCAAGGCTGCAGTGGAGTTGCTCCTACCAATCCGCGAGGCCGCGACGGAGCTGTGCGCGCCCTCCTCCTTCGGCGTTGGTGTCGGGCTCGACCGCGTCGGAGCATGGCCCGGTCCCGCGCCCTAAGTAGATTTAATAGGTTGTTTAAGTAGATTTGGGACTCATATGACACAATTAACAAGTTTGAGATGAACATTTTGCGAGTTTGGGGACCGGGATGACACACCATAACAAGTTTAGAGACCGCTGGTGCACTTTACTCTTTGTTAAATATAGCAAACAAAGTTAAAATTGTGTCAAATTTGAACATAAGTTTTATATATGTGCATGTTGATGGTACAAAAAGATTGGACTTAAGAAAGTGATTTTTTAATTTTTTTTTGTTGAGAACCCTTGGCTTTGCCGAGAATTTTTTAGTTTACTCTTAGCAAAGAAACCTCTTTGCCGAGTGTTTTTTTTTTGCCGGGAGTTTTTTAATTTGCTCTCGGCAAAGACCCAGACTCTAGGCAAAGGTTGCGATCTATTCTGGTAGTGAACAGGGGGCACCCACATAGGATGGTGGTCAAGGCAACAACGGGGCTAGGGTTCGAGGTCTTAGGGGTTAGGTTTCCAATGTTTCCCGAGCATAAAAGAGGAGGAGGTGGGGGCGTGAGGTCCGGTGGTGATGGCGGGTTGGCCGGCGGCAGTGGAGACAAGGACATCAGTTGGGCAGGGTTGGACCCCGGTTGGGCGGCGGTCAAAGCCGGGGTCGACTGGTTGTAATGGAGACTAATTAAGTACAGCCGGCTGACTAAGCCATGTCCATTACGTATATGTTGTAGTTTAGTTGAAAGGCATGCTATGTCCTACATATTTTGTTGGAAAAACATATGCATTCGTCATATCTTGAATTGATTACAGACCGATTATTACAAGAACTTTAATTGGGCACTGGGATTTTTCGGCAGAACATTGCTGTCCAAAGATTGATTTCGTCCACGGATACACATGTACACTGGTAGAGAGCGAGGCTTTGGTTCGGGCCTTTAGTCCCGGTTCAACTTTGGAGCCGGGACTAAAGGCCTTTCGTCGATGTGGCCCGAAATGGCTGCTGTAGCCGGCCCTCCTTTAGTCCCGACTCGTATTACCAACCGTGACAAAAGTGGGACTCCCAACAGCTTCATCCGACAATAATTACCCCCGGTCTTTAGTCTCGGGTGGTGTTACGAGCCGAGACTAAAGGGCAGCTCGTAACACCACCCTAGTCTCGGCTCGTAACACCACCCGAACTAAAGCATTAGTCCCGGCTGGTGTTACGAGCCATTGTGACGTACACGTACAAGATCCACATAACATATTTGTGGAGCTTAGGTTACTGACATATTACATTTCACATAAAGTAGTCAATAATACCTTTGTTTTTGGCCGTGGAGCACCAGCTGATGGAATATAATGCAGAGGACTATGTACGAACAGACCAAAGAAGGCACACTTCTTGCGGTCCTTTTGAATCAAGTATTAGCTGTATCATGTATATATAGACGCAGAAAATGTATAGGTTGGGGAGGACTATTTTTGTTTGCTCTGTAAATAGGGCGAACCTGCAGCTGCTGGTTGTCAAGTCCGGTTGGAATTCAAGGAAATGCCACGGATACTTTCAAATTATGAATGCGATTTGCAGACTTCCGAGCTTGTGGTTGTTGCTATTGGATTTATAGCGTGTGTAATGCCACAGCTATTGCCACCTTGACTGTCCATCGCTTGCGGCTTTCCCCTGAAAGTAAACTTCAATTTCCAGCATCCTAAAAAGTCACGTTGGACTGTGTACGTCCTTTGGCTACTGCATAGGATCTGTTTATGTATGTACTGAAATACAAATTAATATTTCACACTCAGACACAGAACTACGGGGATAATTCAATATTCCACAAACAGGTTTAGGGGGGGGGGTGCTCTTGCATGGCAAAAGACAAGGACATTCGTTTACAGAATGTAGGATGAGACCATCCAAACCGTTAAAGCACTCCAACAGTCTTTACCAATACAAGTCTGAAAACGGCCAGAAACTGACCAGAGAACCACGCTGAGAAACAAATGAAGGCACTAACCTGAGACCATGACCGAGTCCAACACGACCTGGACGCCATCCAAGTCATTGCCCTGCAATATCTTCTTCAAGTCCAACCAGTTGACGTCTTGACTGCTGCACCCAGTCGCTTTCTTCGGTAATCCACTTCTCTATATCATTATTGGGCACCTCTTCATGATGCTACATATGTAGTTGGGATCACAACAGAGGAGAGGAGGTATAATCTATACCAACTATATAGGTGAGATCCACTAAAAGTCATGGATAAATTTCTCTCAACATGCAAGCATTCCACGTCACCATCCACTATATGTCATGTTATCGTCCACTATCATTGGTAGAGAGCAAGGCTTTGGTACGGACCTTTAGTCCCGGTTCAACTTTGGAGCCGGGACTAAAGGCCTTTCGTCGACGTGGCCCGAAATGGCTATGTGAGCCGCATACCCTTTTGTCCCGATTGGTATTACCAACCGAGACTAAAGGCTCCGCTTCCAAAAGCTGGAGAGGCAGCTATCATTGATGCATGCCTTTAGTCTCTGGTGGTGTTTCCACCCGGGACTAAAGGGATCCCCTTTTGTCTCGGGTGGAAACACCACCCGTGACTAAAGGTCCTCCTCCCACCTACCGGCTACCGCAACGTCCCTTCCCCTTTCTTAAATTTGTTTCTCTCCCACCCACAAGTCAACTCATCTCCTACCTCTCATTCTTTTCTTCCTTTTCTGCATCTCATCTCTTCTGCAGATGGAGAACGGGAGAGAGGAGCGGCGGGACGGTGGCGCTCGGCACGCCGGCGCCGCGTGGGCGGCCCTGCGGCTCGGCACGGCGGTGCGTCGGCGTGGGCGACCCCGCGGCTAGGGGCTGCGGGCGGCGCGGGCTGCCCTGCGGCTAGGCACGGTGGCCGGTGTGGGCGGCCAGGTGCTGCGGGCAGCGCGGCACGGGCGGCCCCGCGGCCTGGGACGGCGCGCATGCGGGCGGCGAGGTTCTGATTTTTTTTGTCTATGAATGATTTGTGTGTTAAGGAATTCTTTGTTGTGATGTGCAAAAGAATCTTGTGAATTTGTAGATGATTTGTGAGATGAACTTGAATGAATTTGTGTGATTAGATATGTGAATGGTGTAGTGAAATTGAACCCATTCTTGTGGATGATGTAGTGAAATTGAACTTGTTCTTGGTGAAATTGAACTTGTTCTTGTTGGAGTTGGAGTTGAAGTTGGAGCCGGCGGAGCTGGAGCTGTCAGCAGATGCCAGCTTCTACTGGCTTTTTTTTCTATTTCCTAAAAACCCTTTAGTTCTGGTTGGTATTACCAACCGACACTAAAGGCCCCATTTAGACCCGGTTACTCACCCGGGACTAAAGGGGGGCCTTTTGTCTCTCATCATTAGTCCCGGTTGGACATGAGAGACCTATTCCTCTTAGCAACCGGTACTAAAGCCCCTCTCCCTGCTAGTGTATATGCCATGTCATCATCTACCAAACCATTTATTTATGTCTTCAAACGAGTTTCTGTAACTAATAACATGTATTCGTGAGTAGCACCACAAAACTCTTGCAGTTGAAATACATATAGAAAAAAATGGTTCACTCTCAACAAAATAGCATACTTTTATATATAATGTTGTTTACAAATGAATGTTGTCATATAATCACTTTGGTGTTTCTACTTTTACATTTCACCTTAAATTTTTGTTTTAAAAACTTTCACAGCAACGCGAGGGGTATCACCTAGTGGGTTATACAAACAGGAGACCATTTTGAAGTCTATATCTGTGCGAACAAGTCATCTGAGTATCTGAGACGGCGAAGCGACCTGGATATTTAGATCAAGGAAATTGTCTCAGTTAGCTAAATGCACTTGTACTGCTGGCGAGTCCTCGTCAACCTCTGTAGCATGGTGGTTTTCCTTTTGGTTCTGAAAGGAACCAGTCCAGGAAAAGGAACCGAAAGGGACCAATGGTAGAGAATAAATCTCAAATTAATAGTTGAAGCCATAAGTCTTATTTCTTTTTCTTTTCTACGAAAGAAAAAGTCTTATTTTCGGACACAATATAAAAATTCTGAAAGGGACGATTTCTAGGGTGTGGTTACCTGTCCCTTCAGCGACAAAACAGCATTGCTGAAGGAAAGGTGCATGAGGTGCTTCCATGCAAAAGAAAACAAAATTGATGACATCAGTCACATACAACATTAATTGAAATTAAAGCATGTCTAAAAGTGTAACATCTTAAAACATTTTTTACAATCATGTCAAAAAACATCTTTACATGATTATAGACATTATCTGCTACGCTTTACAACGTATCTAGACAATAATGACGCTTTAAAATGTGGCTAGCTTCGTCTCTTTTTTAGATGATTTCAAAACGTCATAAAAATGTCTTTATAAGACTACCAACGCTGTAAGCGTGTCAAATATCGTGACAGTTTGACATATTATCAAAACCATGTCAAAAAGCATCTTTAGGCACTAACATAGAGACGCTTTTAGTATGCGTTTCTACTATAATGTAGCTAAAGGGGGGGTTTGAAGGACCGGAATGGCGAACCAGAGAGGGGGGGAGTGAATGGGAGCCGATAAAAATTCTACTCAAGAATTCGTCCTATGAACCCAATTTCACTCGGACACCTCCGCTAGCTTCTCTTGCCAAGTCCACGTAGCCACTGGAGTGCTACTGGACCTAGGAGCAAGACAAAACCAACAGCCAGTCGAAACACGCAGCGGAAAATAACACGACCCAGCTGCTGGCAACCAAAACTGGTCAGGCCGGTTTCTGAAACCGGTCAGACCGACTCTTTGGGACTTAGCCTCTCATCAGGCTTCTGCTTTCTAATTCCTTTAGGTTACACTGGCCAGATTCTACGTGTTCTGCTACTTGCAATTGATTGGTCAACATTTAGGTATTCTATATACGAGTAGCCCATAAGTAAATTAAGTAAAATTTCCCCCACGTAAGTTTTTCTAGGTTTTTAGAAAAACAAAATTTCTCTAGGTTGAACCAGTCAAGAACAACACAGCATCATAATTGCCAAATTTTACACTGTAGCGAACATGGTCCCATTTGCCATTTGTTCGAGTTAATTTTGGTGATTCATGCTAACACAAGTAATGGGACTAACAACATTGTCTAGCATGTCTTTGTAGGCTTTCCTAGGTCCCATGGATGTTACCACATGTTAACATACCATGCACATGTTAACATACCATGCCCAAGTTAACATGTCATACCACAAGTTAACATACCATGGACATGTTAGGTTACTTATAGCATGTTAAGTATGTTAAGTTGAAGCAAAGATTCAAGTTGAAGACGCGAAAAAAGGAAGCAAAAAGACACTGTCGGATGAACCGATGGTACCATCGGTGCATAGCATCGGTGTAGTTGGTACACTACGCAGCAGGCCAAACGAAGTTGACACCATCGGATGATCTAACGGTCGATATTCTAGATGCGCCGGATGACTTGCAGAGGAAGAGCAGCGAAGATAGTAGCACCGGATGATCCGACGGTCTGAGAGAGGACACCGTCGGTCTATCCGACGCTCAGTTTGAATCAAGACAGAGATGCGCCAAGACGAAGCCTTCAGCACCGGATGAACCGACGCCATGATCAGAGGAAGCGTCGGTCCATCTGACGGTCACGAAGAAACAGACATAGACGTTTTGGCGAGAGGTCCTTCAGCACCGGATGATCCGACGCACCGTCGGTGTTTAGCGTCAGAGCAGTTGTGTCAGCAGATCTTCAACGGCTAAGTGACGTGGAGGGCACCGGATGAACCGACGCCTAGAAAAAGCATAGCATCGGTTCATCCGACGCTACCTTTTTCAGTGGCCGTTAGCCAACGGCTCTTTGAGTGCCTGGGGCTATTTATACACCCTCCACTCACCCATTTGATGTTGCTGGATTGTGTGAAAGTGCAGGAGAGTACAAGACACCTAGAAGATCATATCCAATCCATCCAAGTGCTTAATTGCTCATCCATAGACTTGCATATGCTTAGTGTATGTGCTTAGTGCTAGGCTTAGCTTAGAGCTGAATGAGTGCAAGGTTGTACTAACCTTGTGAGGTGATTCTTGAATGAATCAAGGTGTACAAGGTTCCCCGGAAGCCTTGGGGCCTAAGTGGCTCACCGGCAATCGTCATCGACCCTCCGGCTTGGTGTGGAGCGGCGAGCACACTTTGTGTGGGGGACGTGGAGACCCCCTTCCTTGGTGGAGAAACTCCTTAGTGGAGGCGGCATCAAGGTGACCAAGGGAGCTTGGAAAGTGCCTAAGTGGCTACCCTTTGTGGCGAGTCAAGTGGTGCTCTTGGGAGAGACTTGGTGACCGGGAAGCAATACTCTTGTGTGAGTGCTTCAACAACGTGGACTAGGGGTGGCTTATTGCCTACCGATACTACGGGATAAATCGCGTGTCAAGAGTTTGCTTCCTCTCATCCCCTTTACGTTTCCGCATTTACTCTATTGCAATCTTTGCTTGCCTTTACTTTCCTAGAGTAGTATCTTGCTAGGATTGGCTATAGGATGCAAACCTTGTTTTGGGATGGGAGTTTCACACTAGAACAACCTTAGTTGCACATCTAGATAGTATGTTCTAGTTTACTTTGAGAAAAAATAGTGAAGCCATAGGTTAAGTTTTTATATTGCCTAATTCATCCCCTCCCCCTCTTAGGCTACGGGCATCCGATTCCTTACATACACATGTAAATGCTTAGCAACTTCCATTGTTGATCTATTGTTATTTTGCTGCCTTATATCTGGCCCATCCAAAGGTTAATTACATGCCACATTGAAACCCAGTCTAGTAAGACATCTGAATTAGTACTAGTTCGTAGCACATGCTCAATCGCTAATCCTATAGGTTACGAATTGTATTCAAGCTAGCTTCCCCTCTTACTGATGGTTGTGTATGTCCTTAACGCCTAACTGAATCTCACACCTATCTAATCGTGCCAGCAAGCCCGGCAAGTGATTCGACTAACAACTTTACCTACTCTACTCTCCCTAATCTCTAATCGGACTACCGGAGAAGGCTATAATGGCAGAAACTTGTAGATAGATGAGAGTAGGGCGGCTGTTCATCTGCATCGCACAGGCAAGTGAGGAAGGAATCACGGTACCTCTCCAATCTCCATCAGGGCACCACCGCCGCCACGTCTTCTCCTCCTCTTCGTCGCCGCCGCACCCGCACGGTGGTTCGCGATGGTGAGAGCGCTGCGGTCGCGCCCGCCGCCACATCGCCGGCCCACACATCCGGCAATCGACGGCAATGTGGTGGGCCTCGTTGACATAATTCTCAACATAGGCCCAAATGTGGAAAACTTGGCCCAATGTTAACGAGCTGGTCGAGGAGATATCCTCCGCCAATCCTATATACCTTCCGGAAGTTTTTTCATCTCACCTTCCAGTGTTTGATATTCGTGCTTACAGCCACAACCGTCGTTGGATCGCAAAGACCCTCAACCACCTTCCCTCACCTGCCTCCTTCACGGCCTCACACTGCCGCCCCTGCCTGCCGCCGTCGGCCGTTGCCCACGCATCCCTGCGCGACCAGGGTGGGAGTTGGGGGGAGCGACCGGGGGGAGGTCGCCGCCGGTCGGGGTGGTGGTGGAGGTGGCAGTGGGTTAGGGTTGCCGGGTGGGGGCTCCAATGGCGAGAAAGGCGAGCGGGCGGACAGTGGGGGAGCGGCTGGCGGCGAGGTCGCCGCCGACTGGGGTGGTGGTGGAGGCGGCGAACCTTAGGGTTAGGGTTTCGGGGTTTGGGGTTCGGGTTCGAGGGTCTCCATGTCCGGCGGACCTAGAAGGGGGGAGGTGGGGGGAGCCGGAGGACCGACGACGGTAGTGGTTCGGCCGGCGGTGAAGGCGAGGCGGTGTGGTAGCGCCGCCAGACGGGGCGGTGTCGGACGGCGGTCGGGCCAGTGACCGGCGGCGGGGGAGACGAGCGATGGTATTAGGAAGGGCGGGGTGGAGGGAGGTGCGGTGGTGGGCGGGCATACAGCGCGGCAGCCGCCGGCCGGGGTGGAGGAAGAAGGGGCGGGGGTAGAGGACGCCAGGGAAAGAAGGAGGTGATGAAGGATTTTTTTTAATTTTAATCCTTTTTAATCTAATATTTTAAAAATAACTCACACCAAACTATATTTCCAAAAAGTAGCCCTTTTGGTCACGCCACGCTCCGTGGCGCGACTAATACTTGAGTCGCGCCACATGATGTGGCGCGACTAATGTACACGGTGGCGTTGAAAAAAGTCACAGCTTACGTGGCAGACTGAGTCACGCCGAGCGGTGTGGCGCGACTCAGAAGGGAGTCACGCCACGGTACGTGGCGCGACCCAGTTCTACGGTACTGGCTCAGGCTCCTCCCACTCTCGTTTAGCCGTGTTTCCTTATTCCTTTTAATTAGCAAATGAGCTCCTAAATTTATGAAACTTGAGATGTATGATCTATAGAGTGCATACGTTCCATTTTAACTATGTGCACTCAAAACTATTGGGTATAAAATGAGAAATCCAATTTTGAAATAGCCTAAGTGTTATTAGATCAACACATGAAAATTGCCAAGTCTGAAAATAGAGTCAACTAGTCAACTTTGGGCATACTTTTTGATAAATTTTGCACTAAGACCTTAAATACTTTAGAGCTACAAGTGAATTTGGATGTTCATATGAAAGTTTGGACAAGTTGTTGGTCAAATATAACAAAGAATGCATAGTTTAAGGGAGGCTTAAAGTTGGAAAGTTGTGTTGTTTTATACTTAGCTGACAAACTTAGAAAACAGCAAAACTTTCCAACTTTAAGCCTCCCTAAAACTATGAATTCTTTGTTATATTTGACCAACAACTTGTCCAAACTTTCCTATGAACATCCAAATTCACTTGTAGTCCAAAAGTATTTAGGGTCTTAGTGTAAAATTTCTCAAAAAGTATGCCCGAAGTTGACTAGTTGACTCTCTTTTTATACTTAGCAATTTTCATGTGTTGATCTAATTACACTTAGGCTATATCAAATTTAGATTTATCATTTTATACACCATGGTTTCGAGTGCACATAGTTAAAATGGAACGTATGCACTCTATAGATCATACATCTCGAGTTTCACAAATTTATGAGCTCATTTGCTAATTAAAAGGAATAAGGAAACACGGCTAAACGCGACCAAAAAGGGCTATTTCTTGAAAATATAGTTTGGGGTGGGTTATTTTTAAAATTTTAGTTTAAAAAGGGTTAAAAAATAAAAAAATGTGATGAAGAAGAGAGAAAATTCCTTATTTGCCACCGAAACTTGTAAACGTTCCTTATTTGCCACTGTAAAATTTTTTGTGACCTACCTGCCATCGGCTCAAAACTTTGTTCCCTATCTGCCATCGCCGTTGGTTCAGTCCAAAACCGTTAACCAGATGGCGTCTATTTTTTTCCAAAACACCTAAAATGCCCTTGCCTTTGTATCTCTTTCCCATCCTTGCCTCTCCATCTCTCCCCACGACCACCTGAACCCGTGCGCATCCTCCTGCTCGTTCTTCTCGCGTCACACTTGGAAACCCTAGATCGAGTGAAGAGAGTCAAATGGGGATGGCTCCAGCGGCTGTAGAGGGCTCCGGCGGCTGAGCTGCAGCGGTCGCGAGAGGCGCGGTGCGGCGCTAGCGGGAGGCGCGGCGAGCCGCGGGCGGCAGCGAGAGGACTGGCGAGCAGCGGGCGCCAAGGATGGGCTGTGGGCGCGGCGCGGAGGGAGGCCAGCGAGAGGCCGCGCTGGTCCCAATGGTAGGCTCGCTGATGCCTGCAGAAGGCGCGGCGGGAGGCCAGCGGGAGACCGCGCTGGCACCAGTGGGAGGCATGACGGGCGCCGGCGACGAGCACGCACCTGGATTCGTGGCAGAAGGCACAACATCGGGCTCGAGCGCACCAAACAGCCATGTGTGGCTCTTAGAAGGGTAAGTGCTCTCATTTGGATTGGATTTGATGTGCAATGTCAAGTAGAAACACAAGATTCTTATAGATGACTGAGTGAATTTTGTTGGTTTGGCTACAGGATGGATGCTAACTCAAGTTATTTGCTGAGTATAAGACTTCTAATTTGGTGATATATATGCATATTCATGTCCGTATCACATAGTGGTTCCAATCAACCTGAGGCCCTGTCTAATTCTGGAGAGCAAGTACAGAAGGCACCAGCTAAAACTAAAGGGAAGAAAAGGGCTGTGGTGAATGAAAAGACAGAGATGGCAAAGAGGCTGATACTTGACAGTCCTGCAATGGGCACTAGAAGCAAAGCAGCTGAACCAAGTAGCCCAGCAATGTCAACTAGAAGCAAAAGGAGGCTTAGCCTGTGAAGGAGTGCACCATTTATCTTCTTTTGGCGATATTTTGCATGAACAACTATGTTGTAATATAAATCTGTTGTATGCGTGAAAAACTATCCATGCTCATATAGCTGAGTTGGCCTCACTGAACACATGATATAATGTGATTTGCTCATGGTGGTTGGCCACCTTTTGAAACTGAATTATGGATGGATTATGGATGAATTTGGATTATGGATGAATTTTTAATAATTATTCATGTGAGCAAAATTTCAATCATACACATATTACAATATTATGTCGATATGTCCAATTTAGAGACTCTAATTTAACAGAGTTGAACATTTTCTTTAAAAAAATTAGTGTTGCTAGTGGCACGAAAGGAACCTGTCCAATTTCACATTGTGTTGCAGGTGTAAGATTGTCTTTTCACGTTCAAGATAACACCGTTATCCTCTCAAATAGACGGCGTTGGCAGATAGGGAACAAAGTTTTGAACCAATGACAGGTAGGTAAGAAAAACTTTTACAATGGCAGATAAGGAACGTTTACAAGTTTCGGTGGCAAATAAGGAATTTTCTCTGAAGAAGATGATGCTTAGATGGGCCATAAATGGGCTGGAAGTTCCCTTCATTATCCACCTTCCGGAAGGGAGATAGGAGCCCCCGATATCCTCCTCTGCTTCCCGCTGCAGGAGCCCGTGTGTCTCGTCCGTGCCACCCTTGTCTGCAAAAGTTGGCGGTGCCTCATCTCCGACTCCGCCTTCAGCCGCAGGTTCCGTGAGTTCCATTGCGCGTCCCTGATGCTTGGATTCCTCTACAACCAATGTTGTCTATACAACATGGAGATAGGCCGCCGGTTCGTGCTCACAACAAGCTTCGTTCCCGCAACAACAATGAAAATAACAACCTCCTGCTCTTCTCGCACCAATTAATAGTACTACTGCTGGAGGGTGGAGGACGCCCGCCATGGCCGTGTCCTCCTCTCTAGGCAAATGTCGAATCACATCGTGTTCATGGTCTGGGACCCAATTACCAACCAGAAGTAGGAACATCTGAAACATGAAGGTGGCAATTGTCTGTGCTGGCGCCGCTATGTTGTGCTCGTAACTACCGAAAACGGTGAGCTAGGATACGCTAGCTACTGTGATCGAGTACAAACTCACCCTGTTTTTTTAAGAGGGGCCAAAGGCTAGCTTAGCCAACGCTAGGGACCGAGTTCTCTCTATGATACTCTAGGCCAATGACTCCCTCGTTGCTAGCGAGGTGCCACCGCGGGGGCTCGAACTCGGGCTGCATGCTTGAGCTTTAGCTCAGCTGACCACCCAAAAGCCAACACCCCTTCCCACAAACTCACCCTGTGGTCAAGGAAGAAGGCTGATTCTAAAGGTGATGCTGGATGGTCACAAAGCAGAGTCATCGACCTTGATAGACTACTCTGTGTTGAGTCCGCCCAGAACCGAAATGTTTTGTGCCCCTAGGCTTTCCAATGTAAAATGAGCTCATCACCTTCGAATCTTTTCACTTTGATGTTGCAACACGTGCAATCTGATTGTCGAACAACTTTGCTCGCTAACACCAATTGTTCTGACACTGAATCGCCCAATTCGATTGCCAGGCCCTTCACTTGGTGAATCACTTACCTGCAGATTAAATATTGCAAACATAAAATTGCATGGTGTCAATCGATTTCTGGCGGCGAACGTTCATATCGAAACCCTTTTCAACGCTTCAGAAGAAGAATCAAGCCTCTCCAAAATGTTGGCATCCTCAGCCTTCTAATGCCAGTTCATGATACATCAAAAGCATTTTTTTTCGAAATGAGGCGCACCCCATTCTCATTATCATGATAACGAGAATTTTTAAAGTCTGGTACAAGCCCAAAGAACTGAGAAGAAGAGAGACTAACTCATAGACCACCCTAAACACCGAGCTAACCTATCAAGCTAGCTAAACCGAGCAGAGGGGTTACATCAAAAGCATTTCAACATCACCTTCGCTGGCAGCAATACAATAGTCCATATGGGTTTCGGCAAGGGCAAGGTATTCATATGACATATAGAAAAATTCTAAAAAAAATGACATAGAAAACGATGGTCATTCATGAATTTTCCAATAAAGTTACTATATTTGGATCAACTTAATCCCCCTTGAGGGTTTGGAGGGGGAGGGCACCTCCCCTCTCCTTATAAATAGACCCCAAGGGGGTGGAGGAGGGAGACTTTTGGACTTTTGGCCATTGATTTATTTGCTTTCATTTGTTCATTGGTCTAGTTCATCTCTTTCACTTTCTTTCATTGTTTGTTCGGGATTCCGCATCCCAACAGACTCCGACAGACACCTTTGCTTAACGGTAGTAATCAATCTAGAGCGGGAGGGGCTTGACGAAGAGCTTCTCAATCGTCCCTTCGTTATATGTGCTAACTGTGTAGACGTTTAACCTGTTCAGGTATATGAACTCCATGCTCCTTGCATAGCTGGCAACTCGTTTTACAATGGGAAGGAATGCACGGCGCTCCAAGTGTGCCTGGTTAATAGTCTTCCATGCATCTTGATTCAGAGATTCGATCTTGGCAATGGCCACCTCGGCGCTGACTTTGTGTTCCTTGATGTAGCTCTCGACACAGGTCGCCACATCCTTTTTGTTCTTTCCATGCTGTCAGCAAGTTCAACTTCAGGCTTAGAAAACTTTGTGAACAAAATAATATTACGAGTTGTAAATATACCTTAAATGCAGATATGTCGTCTAGAAAACGTGCCACCGCTCTGGCAGCTCTGACAGCATCGGTGCAACCAATGACCCACTCAAATGCCTCTTTGGTCGCCACGTCACCCATACCAACAAGTGCTGCGCCACATAGCGCCGATGCGGCACCGGTGACGATTGTCACGCGTATATGTTCTTTAAAGCTAGGAATATAATCGCTATGAAACCATTCAGCTTCCTGTAAGTAGCAACTTGATAGTGTTTGAAACTGCAGAGGGAATGAAACAACATTATGCTGGCTAGCTGCTCAGACGAGTGTTGTGAAAACATCTGACGAAGTTGTATAATTATACTCCCTCTGTTTTTAAATTGATGTTTCTGTTGACTTTTTAATTTTTGTTTGACTATTCATCTTATTCAAAATATTTTTTTTCAAATATATAAACTTATTAGTTAAATTTTAACTTTCTTTGATGAAGAAATAAATCGTAATAACATATATGAAGAAATAATGTTTTTAATAAGATGAATGATCAAATGTGGAGAAAAAAGTTAATGGCGGCAACAATTTAAGAACTGAGGGAGTATAGTGTATGAGGTTTTTTATGGTACACAATACCACCCTGTACCACCGGTTGAAAAGGACTCGTATGTAATATAAAAGGACCTATATGTAAGGATCCGACGGTTGAGATTAATTCTGTACCACCGGTTTTTTTAGCGTGGTATGAGTGGTATTCATAGGTGGTATGGGTAGTACATGGGTATTATCGGAAATATACAAAATAATATTGTGGTGATATATGAAATCATGTTTTTTTATGTAACCTTGGCAGCGGGGAAATTTTTTCCAAACAATATACATCGAGTAAATTACCATTTTACCCATAGTAAAAAACTGAAATAAACCGATAATACCACCGTACTACCGTTGGGTGGTATTGTGTACCGTAAAAGACCTCATAGGGTATGTAGGAATATGCTGATGAAATGGAGCTGTGGTGCTAGTACTTCACCGCTTTCCTGCTGTAAGCTAGGCGGAACTTCTCATGTGGCTCCAGCTCATCCTCCACCTCTCTGAAGAATGTGCATACCAGCTTGACATAATACTTCTTCAAGTATTCAGGCAGACTCGAGGTGCAGCCTATATCCCATCTATAACCAACGCGGTCAGAGTTTGACTACATAATATATGTCATGTCTGATAAAATTTATCATGAAAAAGGTAGTCCGAAGAATGCTCACCCCTGTATTGCTTCATTGAGCTTCTTACAATCTTCTAAAGTGGCATAGATATCATAGGTGTCATCCAGCAAGGTTGCCAGTGCGAATGCTTTGGCTAGGATAATTCTTGCACGTGAGAGTTCTTGCTCATGATATATTACATAAGACCAAAAGTAGCACTCAACTATGCGATCACGAGTGTAGCTCATTTCCACTTCTTCGTAAAGATCTTTCCACCATCTGAAATAATTACTTTTACTCATTGTTAGGGGTTGTAATAATATGTGAATCATTTGAAAAGCTAGATAAGCTTTCGAGGCTGGATTGTGTAATCCATTATGTAAAGAAAAAAAAAGATACGCTTTCAAGGCAAACTCCACTTCATATTTTTTTCTTTCAACTTCACTGAAATCAATATTTTTACACTTGGCAAAATTACCATGCATTTAGAACTTTGATCAAACTCAGCCTAACATAAATAAGTAGAGGAAAATCATCTCAAATATTGTGGTACATTTCCTCCTCTGGGTTTAAATTGTTGATGTTGCCTACTGGCTCTGGCTCAGATTTGTACTGTAGTACCCAGCATCAACAATTTGAAACTGGAGTAGTTTAAATGACTGTTATTTTCCTTATGATGTTTAGTATGAACGATGCATGTGATTAATTGGTACCACTGAAGGACGCAACAAGTTAACATTTATATAATATTTTCAAGATTAAATATAAGTAATTAGAGATTTTTTACGGTGCATTTGTAGTATTGAGAAGTATTGAGAAGTATTGGGTAGTATTGAGAAGTATCAAGCATTTTGATATTCCCACCATCTAAAAAATTAACTAAATGTTGGTGTGGGTCCCACCAATTTGATACTTCCTAATACTTCCCCATAGCAACTTCCTGATACTTCCACCGTTAGATTTCGTCGGATGGATGGCTCATAAAAAAAAAGAAGCACCTTAAAATTTCTCAAGTAATTAATAAATTATTGAAATGATCCTATATAGACTTTAAATACGGTTGGTAAAATACAATACTAGATTCAAAGATATATTGCTTGTATTTCTAAAGAGTACTTACTTAGAAATGGTTTGGAGTTCCCTCAAGTGGACGCGTTGCAAAAGGTTGAAATCCAACTTTGCAAGCTCTAACAGGACAGTATTGAAGGCTTCGTCCTTCTTGTACTCTGCCATATACTCCAAGGTCTCTATTCTATTCAAACTCCTTGGAAGGGGGATCTGAAGTGCACGCTTGACTTGTTCGGCTAATGGGTACTGAAGCTTGTTCATATATGATTCCAGATGATGCCTTGAAAATGAAATAGCATCTTCAAGGACAGTCTCACCATGTGTTAAAAGGTGAGCTGCGTTATATAAACTTAGCAAGCCCCTTGGGTCATTAATGAGCCCAGCATCAAAGGTCCCGTCTTCATTTTTAAATTTGTTGAATTCATCTGCAATATGTTTGGCAATTTTGGCGGGCATCAAAACTTGTACTTACTCCATATTGCAAAAGGAATCATTTTGAGGTTCTGGTAAGTCAAATGTTTTAAACGTTGACTATGAATAAATCTTCATGTGTTAAATTTATAAATGCGAAGAATGTATGAGTAAATTGTTTTTGAAAAAAGGCTTTACAAAAGTATATTTTGATTAAATTTATAGATTTTTTGAACACAGTGTCAATGTCCTAATAAACGACTTCCTTTTGCAATACGGAGGGAGTACGTCACGCTAAAAGATAAATGTCATATATACAAGATAATAAAATATGATAGAAACTGGTTTTATTTCATACCTGATGAAACCCAAAAGCCATCCTGACGAAGGAGTCGGAATCGAAGGGCAACATCATGGAGGCTGAAGCTATTAAATTCGGCACCATGGATATCTCTTAGGGCAGCAATGATTTGATCCTGAAAAAGATGATCTATACCTAGACGTTGGATTGCATCCACAAGGTTCATCTTATCCACCACTGTACTGATCGACCCAAACAATCTTGTTACTTCCTCTTTCATTTGATCTGCTCTCTCCTTCATCCATTCCTCTGACTTCTGAAAAGTGGTGCCAAAATCCTATGTTCATATTGATTTATGCGGTGGTGCCGAAGGCACCTTTAATGTGCATCGACGTAGCATGACAAGAATACCATACATAATATTATGTTGTGGAGATAAATAAGATGAACTTGTCTTTATGTGGATCTAAATGGCGCAAAAAAATAAAAAGTAAACAGGGATCTAAGGATGCATGCCTGTAGCATTGGCGGAGCATAGTTGATGAAGAAGTCACCCCATACTGTAGGATGAAAGCCGCTTGACACTGTTGATGCCATCTCCACTTTGATTCTATGACGTGCTTTTTCAGTTGTGTGTTTTCTTAGAGGCACTAACCCTTCAGAGAGATTCTATATATAGAGGAAGAAATGATCGATTCTGCATATGGAGTAATCGGCGTTGTACACGGGAAAGTTACAGGTAAAAGCATGTCTCGTGAGGAAGATCAGGACGCCGGAGCACTACCGTTTTATATAAAAGAACATGGAAGGAAGCCAAAAGATTTCAAATAAACCAATTTTAATATTTGGTTCCACACGCCTCAGTCAGCAGGAATGTTAAAATTTTCATTCCCACTGCTCGCAAAAAAAAAGATTCACTCCCACAAGAAATTCTTGATGGCACAAAAACAGGTGTACAACATATAAATAGTCACTACTAGAGAACCAACCTTTGTTCCACCTCTTTTATCATGGTTGAACTTTGGATCCGAGACAAAATCTTTTGGGGCGACGTGGCCTGAAAAGGCTGTGCCCCCTAGTCTTGGGTGGTAAGACCACCCAGGACTAAAGGCCTCAGCCCCAACGGCTCTCTGGCCGTAATAATTGGCACCAGCCTTTTGTCCCGGGTGATTTTACCATCCGTTACTAAAGGTTCTCGTTTAGTCGGGGGTTGTATCACTAACTGGGACAAAAAAAGTTGTGCATCTATAAAATCATCAGCTCCTTCTTCCTTCTCCCCTGTCAGAGCCATTCTTCACCCGAGAGCTCAAGCTTCACCCATGGAGCCTCAAGCCAAGGGAGGTGCTACCCAAATTTTTTCTCATCCATTTGTGGAGATTTCTCACCTCTAAATTGTTGCTAAGATTTGATTTTGTATCCTCCCTTCATTTGTTGTGATTAAATTTCATTTTATGATTCAGAAATGGAGAAATAGAAATTTTATTGTCTAGATAGAGGAGATAAGAGATGAGGTTTTTTATGTACTTTAGATTTAGTAACAAGTAGTTATTTAGCTACTAACATTGTATCTTCTTTCATTCATTTTTATTAAGAATTTTATTTATATAAAGAACATTGAATTTTACCTTTACGTAGAATGAGACATAGAATACAATTAACATTTAGCTAGCTTTATTTGAAGTGAGTTTATAGAAAATATTGTTAGTAAGAAAATGGATTAGTACCAAGCAAATAATCGTAATTTAATTTCTCTTTCATATATAGCTATTATGATTTAGATAAAATAATAAAGTTCTTATGAGGTTCAAAAATAGACTACTAACTTTCATTGTTTTTTCTTTATTTAGTTTTATTAACCATTATTTTGTGTTTTATTATTAGAGAAAATAGAATTTTACTTTTTAGTTATTAGAAAATGAGACCTAGGGATAGTGGATAGTTTTTATGCCAAAATTAAAAAAATGAAGTGTTGTAGAATCAACATGGATATTAAATGCTCAATTATCTGCTGCAACATCTGGTGGTTCACACATATAGTGCACTACTTTCAGCGCCAATAGGAGCAAGCTTTTCAAGCATAATGTTTTGAGTGACACCTCTCAGGAGGTCAGCTTCAGCATATACAACAGCTCTTAGACACCTTATCCACAGAGTGAGAGAGAGAATGTCGACATCATGCTTGATCAGCTTGCTCCTTTGGTACCGGAGGTTGTACATGTGTTATGTCAGCTTCTAGATTTTGAACCACTACTTCAAACACATGTCTAAATTCACGTATCGTCTTCAAATCATCAACAAGTTCAAGAAGAATGTTAATTTATTTTTATTAAATATTTTTTATGCTTTATTATTAGAGAAAATAGAATTTTACTTTTTAGTTATTAGAAAATGAGAACTTTTTACTATTTTTAGTGACACCTCTCATGTGGTCAGCTTCAGCATATACAACATCATCAAGTACAAAAGCTAGGGAGATTGGCGGACAGCCTCGATTCCAAGAATCTCCATCACTATAATCACATAGATGGTTACTTGTTCTTGTACAACATCCTCGAACATCCTTGTTGAGGCTACAGGAACAACATTAACCATCTATCTGATTGAAGTGATATTACAAGTAACAATATTGGAGCTCTTAGACACCTTATGTAGAGAGTGAGAGAGAGAATGTCGACATCTTACTTGATGCTGATGTATATGTTGAAGCTGACCTCCTGAGAGTTGTCACTAAGAACATTATACTTTAATTTGACAGCTTGGTCATGTTGGTACTTGAGGTTGTGCTCTATGTCTGCTTCTAGATTTTGAACCACTACTTCAAACACATCTCTGAATTCATGTATTGTCTTAAAATCATCACCATATTCAGGAAGCATGTTTATTATTATTTAAAGAAAATAATAAAATTCTTTTTCACTTAATATGATTCAAATGAATCAGCAAAACAGACCAGTCAGATGATTATGATCAGTGAATGTCATGCCTCCGTTCGCTCTCGAAGTTGACCCAAGCATATTGCTTGGAAATGAAGAGACACCGTACTTGTGTGATTAACGATCAAATCATTTGTGTAGTGCTAATTATCAACTCTTTTATGTAACGTAATGTTATATGAATGTATGCCTTTATGTATGTCAAACCTTTTCTAAGGCTTGCACATGACCTGTGTGAACCAACAACTAAGTTTGAGATTTTTTTTTGAATTGATTTAATATTCTTTTCAATTTATTTGAATTTTCGCGCGACTCCACCCGTTAATTATACGCTGAACTGAATTCACCCCCGAAATGATACAGAATGGTGCCAAACTTTGCCACAAGGTCTCTTGTACCCTAGAAGGCAGATATTTGTGGAGGTAGATGCAGAATTCTTGTGTTTTCGATACGTAATTGGGCATATTTTATTTGTCTCACGCAACACGAAGAAAAATATAATGATACATATAATCATCAGAAAAACCTAAGATCTTGCGTGGGGCCATATTTTGGGTGTAGATATGACAACAAAAAAATTCAGGCCATTTCGACATTGACATAGTCCACTTGCTTCACAAAGGCTCATCGAGTCATGTGTGTACAATTAGGTTCTTAATTAGGGCTTCTGAAGTCCATGCACTTTGCAGTGTCGTATTGGTCTCAAACTTAATCTAATGTTTGAATATGACTTGTGTGAAGCAACAACCAAGTTTGAGATTTTTCTGAATTTGTTTAGTATTTTATTTAATTTATTTGAATTTCTATGCGACTCCACCCAGTAATTATACATTGAACCGAGTTCACCCTCGAAAAGATACTGAATGGTGCCAAACTTTACCACAAGGTCTCTTGTACCCTAGCACACAAATTTTTGTAGAGGTAGATGCATAATTCTTGTGTTTTCGATGTGTAATTGACCATATTTTGTCTCTTGAAGTAGGATGAAAATATAATAATACATATTATCATCATAAAACCTAAGATCTTGTGTGGGGCCATATTTTGGGTGTACATGACAACATAAAAAATTCAGGCCATTTCGACGTTGACGGAGTCCACTTGCTTCACAAAGGTATACGGAACGTCTCATCAAGTCATGGGTGTACACTTAGGTTTTTAGGGATTCTGAAGTCCATTCACTTTGAAGTGTCGTATTGGTCTTGAATTTTTTTTTGATGGTCACCGAGGGGAGAGCATCCCCACCTGAATATATTGATAGGCTTTTTGGCAAGCCGAAAGAGCCAGTACAAGGATTACAAGGAGTTTTTGGGGGATTAAAACAAAGGAAGCCGTAGTTTTTGTTAAGGTTTTACATTGAAGAAAACGTTAAGGCTTGAATATGACCTGTGTGAAGGAACAACCAAGTTTGAGATTGTTCTGAATTGGTTTAGTATTTTTTTAAAAAAAATTATTTAAATTTCCACGCGACCCCACAAGGTAATTATATGTTGAACTGAGCCCACCCTCGAAAAGATCCAGAATGATGCCAAACTTTGCCACAATGTCTCTTGTGCCCTAGGAGACAAAAATCAATTTATTTACTATTTCTTTTCATATTACTAATGAAATTATCATATATTTCTAAATGAAATTCTATGATCAAAACATAAAATAGAAGTAATTATTAAGCTCTTAAAATATATTTCTATACAAAATAGTAGAAGTAATTATTAAAGAGTTTATTATGATTTTGCATGTTAAAAATGTTCAAAATTACTATTTTTATAATTTTTTACAAAGAGAAAGTGTGAGAAAATGAGAAAAATGGGAAAATTAGGGTTCCCGCCAAAATACCCCTTTAGCCCAGGCTGGTGTTACCACTCGAGACAAAAGGGAGGCCTTTTATCTCGTGTGGTAAGACCACCCTAGACTTAGGGGGGATTCCCCTTTTGGGGGCTCCAGCGCAAAAAACACCATTAGTCCCGAGTGGTATTCCCACACGAGACAAAAGGCCCCGGGTGGGAATACCACTCGGGACTAATGGGCCTTTATTCTCGGGTGGTATTCCCACCCGAGACTAAGGGGGGGGGGGTTGGTGAGGGTATATAAACGCGATGGCTTCTCCCAACACTTAGCCATTTTCACTTTTTATCCTCCCCGAATCAATCGCCGCACCGCCGCCATCCTCGATCCCCCGGTCAGAACTCCGCTGCCATTCGACGCCATCGCCTCCTCCTTCTCCATCCGAACCTGGCGCAACTCTCCTCCTCTGGTGCAGTCCGCCACTCCAATTTGGCCCTGGTACCCTCCCCACGTGCCTCTCCGTCGCACTCCGCCGTCCGTCGGTGGTCCTCCTCCGGCCTCCCTCGCTCTGGCGCCTCCTGCTCCTCCGTCGCACTCCGGTTACGCTGCACTCCGGCCTCGGAGCCTCCTCCGCCCTCTGGCCCCGACGCCTCCTCCTCCGCCATCATGTGGGGATTGCCAACTCCGGCAGCTTGAGGCCCGGTCAAGTGGGCATCCCTTCAATCCACTATCGCGGAATCCGCTGCTCCTGCGTCCATGGTGGATCTCACGACTGTGCCATTCTCCACTGCATCGGCTGCGCCAGCGACAACAACCTCACCCACCGTGTTGTCCCCTACTTCCGCATCAGCAGCAGCCGCAGCCGCCACATCCGTCCCCTTCGACTCCGGCAGTGTGCAGCAGTACGAGGTTCCACCAGCCGATGCCATGTACAGCTACACCCCACTGTGTGCCTCGCTGTTGGAGATGTAACTGTAGCGTTGCGTCTGTAGCCGTCCCTCCCACTGCCACGGCGAATTCCATCACGCCAGCGTACTTCGCCGCCGCCACATCAGCCACGCCTTCACCAGTCAACACCGCCAGCACCACGGTGCTTCCAATCCAGATCTAGGAGGTATGGGATCTCGACGAGATGAAGGTGGATGAGCACTACGAGAGCTCGCGGCACAAGCTCTCCGACCTCATCTGCGAGCGTGCCTACAAGTTTGAGAGCGATCTCGCCACTCCGCGTTGAGCTCCACCGTGCCCTCCTCGTCCTCGACGTCCGTGGCGAGATCCTCGACGTGCGTCACGGCTTCGACGACTACAGCAAGTTCCACCGTGTACGTCCTCACTAACAGCGGCGAGCTCGTTTTCGTGTACCTTGGCTTCGGCGAGCACGGTGAGCTCCACCACGCCCACCATGGCCTCGACGTCCGCAGCGCACTCCATCTTGCATGATCCCGCTTCGCCATCTGCGTCGTCGTCCTCCATGTCCACCATGGCGTGTTCCACCATGAGCGCCTCGGCCTCGACGTTCGCTCACCAGCACCTCCAACGCTACATCATCAGCGACGACGCTCTGCCACATCAACGGAGTCACAACAGGCACTGCCCAGAAGGTGTTCGATCTCAAGTTCGGATAGTGATTGTGATTACCCGAAATTAGTTTGGATAATTCGGGTAATACACTCTGGTACCCGAACTACCCGAAATTTGCATTTGTCTTTGTATTTATTCACGTGTTGTTAGTTGAACACTTGAAATTGTCACTTTATTAGAATATAATTCTCTTAATTTGAACAAGTGACTATAATATACTATTATTCTCAACTTGTAGTTGAAATTCAACACAAACTACTAGTCTATACAAAATTCTGTGTGTTTGAGTGTATACTGTGATTATAGATTTCGGGTAAATTGGGTAACCCGAACCCGATTTTCGCGGGTACCCGAATTTGCATGTAGTGTTTTTCTGGAGCCGATAGCGGGTAATGAGAACTAATCGGGTAACCCGAACGCCCACCCCTAGTTGGTTATGGACTTGTAATCATGGTGCACAATTATTATTCCAACTTTGAGTAATGGATTAATGATTAACAAGTGACCAAGAACTGGAAGTCCGGTTTATCCTCTGAAAAATGAAACTGTGTGCTTCCGTTTAATTTTTTTTTCCAAAAGGAGGATGTTTGTTTTAGCTTTTTGATGAGGAATACACTTGGAACTGAAAATGTTCAAATTATTCTTTCCTTTTTTTTGTACAAATGGTTGTTGGTCAACTGGAGCACATATAGTGTTTCAAGCTTTAATTTTCAGAAAGGAGGCTGTTGCTTCTCTTTGTTCTGCAAGGGATAAGTGTGCAAACTGATGATGGTTTCAGTTTGTACCAGAATCAGCTAGCTCTACTAAACACAAGTTGGGTCAAATTATATTAGTATCTCGCAGGCCTTGCTGATGCTTTGTCTCAAATTATAATCATTGTGATGTGTGCAGTTTAATCTCTGAAATTTAGGATACATTATTGAGAAAAGACTGGTACTCTTCAAAATTGATATTGCGAAAAGATCATGTAGGGACAATATATGCGTAGGTACTATGTACGTAGTTGCACACATTGACACAGCCGGACAGAATGAAGTATGCAGAGCCTGAGCTGAGCTAATAGCCAATTTGATCAACGTGAGACTGTAAAATGTTCAATTGTAGCCTCCTTTTCACAACGTATAGTATTTTGCACACCACTGCAAACAGGCAGCAATTTTTTTCAGCAAAAGAAGGGGTCCCGTTGTGTGCCGGGCCTACTGGGCCTATCATCGTACTCTCTGTCTGTCGCGGTCGTGCCCACCGGGCTGTTTAGTTTCCACCGAAACCCTCACGCACCGAACACGACCACGCCATGCTGCCGCCGCCAGAGCTGCTCGAGGACGCCATCGGAGAGATCCTCCTCCGCCTCTCGCCGGACGAACCAGCGTACCTCGTCCGTGCCTCCCTCGTCTGCAAGCTGTGGTACTGCATCGTCTCCGACCGCAGCTTCCTCCGCCGCTACCGCCGCTTCCACCGTACCCCACCGCTGCTCGGCTTCTTCGACGAGATATTCTCCTGTAGCTTCGTCCCCATCACAGAAGCTTTCCCCTTCTCCAAAGTGGCATTCGACTGCCGCCCTTGGCACCCTATCGACTGCCACCATAGCCCTGTCCTTCTCTACAAATACAATGTGCTCTATGGTTATTTCCTTGTCTGGGATCCAATTACTGGTGAGCGGGAGCAGGTACGTGAGGCATCGTCATGGGGCAGATCGTGCGATTCTGCCGTGGTACTCTGCGCCACAGCAGGCTGCGACCATTGCGACTGCCATGGTGGTCCCTTCCTTATAGTCTCTGTGAGCACCTGTCGTGGCAACGACAGTGTAGAAGCGCGTGTGTACTCTTCGCAAGTAGGTGCATGGGGTGATTTGGTTTCTGTTCAATTGGATGTCAATTTGAAATGCTATTGGAACCGCATCAACCTACGTAGTGGGGCTCTTGTCGGAGATGGAGTGTACTTTCTACTTGCACTAACTGATGGTGACAAAATTGTGAAGTATAACTTGGGCATGCACTGTTTGTCTACGATTGACTTGCCAGTCTTGGAAAGCAAGGATGTTGTCCTCATGTCAACCGAGGACGGTTTGCTTGGGCTTGCTAGCACTCGAGCTTCAACCCTTTACCTGTGGTCGAGGATGGTGAATGGAGAGGGAGTTGCGGGTTGGGTACAATGCAGGGTGATCGAGCTACCGAAGGTGTCGCCCGTCACCGTCGCTATTAAAATGGCGAAAGTTATTGGGTTTGCTGAGGGTGTCAATGTAGTCTTTGTGAGCACAAATGTTGGTGCCTTCATTATTAATCTCAAGTCACGGTTGGCGAAAAAGGTGAGCCGCGCAATAGACAATCTCATCATACCCTTCACCAGCTTTAAAACTCCAGGTATGGTTCTAGCACTTTGCTCTTTTTTCTGTTGTTGTAATTTTACGTTGTATGACATTTTATATGCTGTTATGAACTTCTAATATTGGTTTGTGGATTGTAGTTGAATGAAAATAAATGATATATGACGATGCAATGCCATGTTTAATTATTTGTTAGGTTCAACCTGTTCAGGGGTAAAATTACTTCCCTCAAGTATATCCAAAGTTTCAATACCCTCTAAACTTTGTTTTGCTTCAATATACCCCATAGTGCATTTAGTTTCTCCACAGACCTGATCATTTTTCGGGTTGTCAGGTCGAAATTTGTTGGCCCGCGCTCGACCCGTCAGGTCGGGTTCAGGTTTTTGTGTTTCTAGATAACAAATTGACCCCTTGTCCGATCGATCATATAGTAGGGTCCGGTTGGATTTTTTTGGGCAGGTTGGGTCGGGTCTCTTGTGGCTCATGACCAGGTAGTAGAATTTTAATTTAAACCTTTGGAGGCTGGTAGCGGACATCATAATCTATGTTAAAAACTATTTCATGAATTTTACATCATTAGTTTTTGTATAATTTTGTATCCCAATGATTAATTTTATTATTAAATATCCTAGCCTAAGAACATAGTGATAAAAAAATCATTATATATATTTATAACATGTTTTTTGTTGTCTAATATCATCTTGAAAATTAAATTTAAACTTAAAATTTCACTTATGGAGAAACAAAAAAGACAATTTGTGTTAAGGGATAAATTATATTGAATCAAATGACATAGTTTATGGGGTAAACTGAACCATGAAATACATTAGGTGTATCCAAACTTTGGTTGTACTTGAGGGAAGTAATTTGGACTTTTTTCTTTTATTTTTCTCAATATTTTCTCACATTGTGAAGCTAAAACCCTTTGCAATTCTTTTTTAATTGCACTATATAAGCCATTATCCATTTTCAAAGGCATTCACTTGTGCATTATTTGTGAAACTAAAACCTTTGCAATTCTTTTTTAATTGCACTATATAAGCCATTATCCATTTTCAAAGGCATTCACTTGTGCATTATTTTACTGTCCTTTTAGATATTAGGTACAAACACTCTGTACCCTTCATCTTTGAAAAGGTGTATATGATCCAGAAACACTCTTATTAGCCGGGGCGTAGAATGTATATGAATATACCCTTTTAGATTTTTTTATGCATGGTAGCTCTGTGTACTAGCATTATATTGCCAGCAGAGACGACACCTGTTTTGCTCGGTGAGAATTTAGTTGTTCTGATATGGGAGTAAATGATACTTTTGCTTTGAGAACTGAATATATGGTTACCTAACATCACACTTAAACTAATTTGTTTTGTCATCTTTGACTTGTTAAGAACAATTATTTATCTTGGCAAAAGGCATCTAGAAGTAGTTGAATTTCTTTTTTCTATTAACCACAATTTTGGACTATCTTTGGCTTTTACATTCTTTTGCTTTCTGCTGAATGTTAAAGAGAGTATGTACACGAATTTAACTTGGAGGCTTTGTACTTTACAGATTATGCATGTGGCAAATTGCCATTGACAGTGGAGAAAAAATAATCATCGTGTTAAACACACCCAGCCGGTTCGGGACTTCCAGATGCTGCAAGCAATGGCAGTGATAATAATCGAACAAACTTGTAGCAAGGTTTCGTATACCAAGGCATGTTATTCTAAGGCTGATGCTTAATGTTTTTTTAGTATACGGTTATGTAGTTTAATATACTCGTATTAAAACATGTGTCACAATTAACTTTTTTCTAAAAAATATACAAGTACCATCTATTTTGTTTACTACATGCTTGTTTCTTTGAAAAATTTTAGATACAATAGTAGTGATTATAAATGTCTATATTACCCATAATAACTATTAGTAATTATGATTGGAAATCATAATGTTTGTTTAGTTTTATGAATAATAAATGTACATACAGGGCACTCCTAATGGTACATTTATTATGGTTTCTATGTTTATTAATTAGACTATATCATAGATATTTTGCGCCAAAGAGATTCATTGAAGAAAGAGAAGAAGGAAACCGTTTCCTCGTAGAAACGAAGTCCACCTATCGAGACGATAGAAATCGGTGAAAATGCCATTGGGAAGACCAATGTCGTGTCTTGCTCGCTGAACCTGCCGACCGCGGCGTGCGCTCGCTTACCGGCTGCCGCAGCTGCTCGCTCGTGTCGCCGGCAGGTCGCTGGTGCCGTGTGCTCCTCGGCCGCCCCGCAAGCTCGTCGGTCGCTACACTTCCCAGCTCACCTCGCCGCAAGCTTGCCGTTCACCTCGCGGTCCTCAGCAGCTCACTGCTGCGGTGCGCTCCGAGGCCGCCCCGCGAGCTCATCAGTCGCCGCATGCTCCCTGACTCGCTGCGCCGCAAGCTCGCCGTCCGCCGCGTGCTCCTCAGGGAGCTTCGCCGGCCGCCGAGCGGGCTCGCCCGCTCACAATATTTTATCGAGTCGTCTCATCGTCTGTGTGCTGCCGACTGAACGAGACACTATGTAAGAACGCGTCAAAAAAGACACCCTCTTAGGAGACGCATTTTAAAAACGCGTCTCCTATAACTCAAAGGAGACGCGTGTTAAAAGCAAGCATCTCTTTTAAGTTTGTGAAAAACCGCTTTCGTTAATCCGCGTGTTAATCCGCGTCTCTTATGTACACATAGGAGACGCGTATTATTAAAACGCGTCTCCTTTGAGTCCATCTGTTATTGGAGACGCATGTTAATAACGTTCTCTGGGAATATGTGTGATACCTCTGATGAGACGCTGTTTTCAGCATAGTGTACGACCCTGTTTGCTCTGCAGCATGCTGGATCTGGGTGAAAACTCTGGGTATACATATTGTGGACATGGCTATGGATCTCTTTCCTGCTGCCATCCTTTGGGAGCGCACGCAGTGACGGATCCATGAAAATTTTTAGGAGGGGCTGAACTATAAAGCTATATCTATATAACACCACCATAACCCCTCATAATAGACAAGTATAACAGTTTAAAGTAGTCTTGTATAGTAATATATGTTGAACCATTGAGGAACGATGAAAATCATAAAATACATCATGAAAAATAAAGGTTGCAATTTATCGATAACAAAAGGTAAAAGTTCAATTCACTTGATCTCTAATTTCACATTCATTTCCAGGGTCGGCAATCATGTGATTGACTGACTAAACTCTATCTTAGGTTTCTTTGGTTGACTTGAACCTTGCATTTGGAGTACTTGAATCAGTACCACTACTGGTTGGAAAGTAGTTGAGCAAAGTTCTTTTAGACATACTGAAATTATGAAAATTGAATCAAATATTCCATCATTCATTCATTCATTCGATTACAGTTCCCAAATTCAATTTTGTTGGAAAAAATCACCTGACGAGAGGCTGGCGTCGTGTTGGCAACTCGGCCTGCTGGCTGCTGCTCCCTCGTGGATGAGCACACTCGCCACCCAGCGGCCGGCGCTGCGTCGCAGCGGCCCGCGGCCTGCGGCCTGCGCGGGCGCGGCTGCGCCCTGCCCGCCGACAGGGGCACTGGAGTGGCGGCGCCCGCCTCTCGGCCTTTGCCGCCGCCGCCGCGCCTAGCCCCGCCGCCGGCCCACCGCGCCGCCGCTAGGAGTAGGTCACTAGGAGACCGAGAGGCGAGAGAGATTGGGGAGCGACGCAACAGGATGCGGACGGAGAGGCTCGAAGCGGACGGCCGGACGAGAGAGGCTCAATTGTATTGGGATAGGGTCTCTGTTTGCTTTGGTGGGCTTTGGGCTTTGAGAGAGACGTGGCCCAATAATTAAATACATCTTTTTTTCCTCTCTACTTTCAGCCCCTCCTATTATACGAAGATTGTACAGATTTTTATGAAGGGGGCCACGGTGGGGCTCCCTTTGCCCACGCGCCGTAGGGGGGCCTCGAGCCCCCCCCCCACACACCCCGTTCCCTCCGTCACTGAGCGCACTGGAATTGTCACACTTTGAAAAGGGTTGGCCGAGAGTAGCTTTCGGCAAAGCCCTCTCAGTAGAGATTCTCTCAGTAAATGGGCTCTTTGCCAAAAGTAGAGACGGCTCTCGGCAAAGATTTTTCAACAGATAGGAAAGTAAAAGTCTGGGTACTGTGGCCCCCACCGGACGAGCACTGGATCCGCCGCCGACCGGCAAGGGGCCGCAGCCATGCAGATCCACTGCCAGCCAGCCACCGCCACGCAGATTAATTTGCAGCCTTGCCTGTGAGGGGCCGCAGCCACATGGAGGAGGGACGACGAGGAGCGAGGCATGACGCCACCCAAGATCCGCGGCCAGCCATGGCCAGTGCACTCGGATCCGCCGCCATCGCGCCGGGGGAGGAGCTCCGCCGCCGGGTCCCCACTGCTGCGACTGCGTCCACACCTCGCCCTGTCGCCGCTCCTCTCTGCCAGGCCGAGAGGCAGAGAGTGGATGGGGAAGATAAGGGATAGCGAGGGAGCGGAGGGTGGCACGGGAGGTTGAAGGGGAGGGGTGGCTCCACACGGGAGGAGGCCGCACCTGGAGGAGGCACGCGGGGGCCAGATCCGCCGCCGCGCCAGGAGGGAGGGAGGTCACCGTGGACGGGGCGGACAGGGAGGGAGGTGAGGTGGCTGGGTACGGGGCGGGAGGCTAGGGTGGGAGGCGGTTTTATAGGGAGACGGGGAGGTTGGGTGGCCGGCGCCCTTTGTGGGTCGGAGGTGGGCCGGTGAGACAGATTTGTCGTGAGCCCCCAAAATTACTTGAAATGCAATTAATCAGTTAAATATAGCAAACAAAAGCAAAAATGTGTCAAATGTTGTATGTGAAGAATAGAAAAAATTGAATTTAAATTCCAATTTGAAAATCACTTTGCCTACAAATCTGTCCGCTTACTTTATAACTCTATAAAACTTCTACGGAGATGTTTAGGTATCTAAACATCGTGCGTGATAAAATGTGCAAAACTCACTCAATTTTTTACCATAGCCTCTATGTATGACATCGTGAGATATTGAAAATTTTCATAATTTTAGACTTCATTTGCATTTTCTAGAATTTTAAAATCATTAACACACGCGTCTTTGATCGTGTTTCCTAGACAAGATGTTCATATGTTTTTTTATTTTATGGATAAGGTCTCAAATTTGTTTAAATAACATGAATATCATTTTTTCACTTATTTTATTCTATGATTTGAATCAGTTGCAGTTCAAATTTATCTTGACTTGAAATATGCTTGAAATGCAATTAATTAGTTAAATATGGAAAACTAAATCAAAATTGTACCAAAATTTAACATGTACCACCACATGCTGTATTTAGATAGTAGAAAAATATAAGCATATAAAAGCTAAATATAGCTATGGGTTGCTTCACAAGTGTGTCGCTTGTATATTTTGCTGTCGGCCAAATGAAAACTGACGGCAAAATAATTGCTATTTCCCGAGAGCCACTGAAAAAAGCTCTCGGCAAACCCTTTCTCTACCAAGTGCCTGAAGGAGGGCTCTCGGCAAAAACACGATTTACCGTAGTGGATCTCCACCACTATGCCATCCCTATAAGTCAAACAGTAGGCATCTGCATGATACATTGAGCAAGATAAACACATCATATATCATATTACTACAATGATCCAAATACTGGATATATACCATACTAGCTAGTTCTTCTCAATCACCTTATGATGGATCGAGATCTTAAGTTCTTAATCAAGACGGAAACGTTGATGGAGCCTTCGAAACACCTGTTGCAGTGTGAAAGCACAACTGATGTACCTCCAGTTACTTCGCTCCTACTACCGCCTTCTCTTTGCACTTGCTCGGGTATTGTACCTCCTCCTGGTTTCGGGCGCACAAGCTCTTTCAGGGCTTGGCTTTTTCACATCAAACCATCCACCACCATAGAGAACCAATGCATCTTGTAGTTCGTCAGCTCTGGCCGATGTAAGAAGCAATTGATTGCCTTTGATCTTACTCTCTCACCCACTTGTTGTACGCTAAAACCCCATTTTTGTATATTATTTCCTATTATCTCCAATGCACAACAATCGTACTCTTCATTTTTGTAAGAAGCGTCTTCGTGAGGAAGGATGCCAACTGAAACCTCCAAAGGTGCCCCCCGGCGGCCTCTGCTGACGCTTGGGCCATCCACATGAGGTGAGCTACTCAAGCTGTACTCTACATCTGAAATATAGCAATGAAAATGGAAAATAATCACCTGCTCCGGGAATATGTATGTTGCCTCTGAGGACGAGACACTGTTAACAGCACAGAGTCCATGCCTACTTGCTTTGCAGCATCCTGGGTCTGGGCGATGACTTGCACTCTGTTTCATATTGTCCTCTTGGATGCCAGCCCATGGAAGCTCGTACGAATGGGAAACGTCTTGTATATTAGCCAATAGAGTGAGTTCTCCTACAGCAGATTCAGCATCGATCTTGAACTGAGACGTTACCAATTGCAAGCACATAATAGCCACCCCAGCGATGTCTGTGTTTTCCGAGAGTCGTATAATCAACCCCACATAGAAACTTTTCTCTGCCACTGTACGATCCTCATAAAGATATCCTAGCTTTGCCTCTACGCCACGCTCTTCGGAACTCATTGGCCATATGTAGAAACATCGTAGCCGGTTCCCTTGCTCCATGCTTCCGTAAAAGAGAGTTTTCCCTTGAAGAAGATGCATGACAAGAGGGTTACAAAAGGTGTAGTGACGGAGAGAACAACCAGACTCCACATCACTCATAAACTTGCCGGCCCAATCTGCAAACCGCTCAAATCTTCGAACGTCTTCCATCTTCAAGCCGCATAAAGATGAGGTGGCCTGGCTCATAATCCCTGAAATAATCCAATGTTTACGATTCGTCTCTAGGACTTTTCCTTCCTGGCCTGCAGGCAGCGGCTGCTGCTCGTGCTTGTCGAGCAGTTGTGCAGCCTCGAGGTAGGCACACTTGATCATCTTCCTGCGTTGAAGAAGAGAGACGTCTGTGATTGGCAGCTTGGCAGACCTCTCAAGCGCGAGCTCCAATTCGTTGGCAGCCATCTGGAGCCTCTCCCTGATGTGCCTCTGTGAATCCTTCTCCTCGAGCTTGCCCAAAACAGATGAGATGGCTCTGCTCACCGCCTCCTGAACAAGGGCTGACCACACCACCATCCTGCTGAGAATGGAGACAGCAGGAGCTACTTCAATTTGACGCATACAAGAGCCAGAGAAATATGAGAATGACATGCGTGCTTTTAGTTACCTTAATTCTCGTGTAGATTGCTTGCAGCACCAACTGCACACCGATTACAACCTTACTTGCATTTCTATCTAGCTACTGAGGAAATGAAGTAATATCAAGTTGAGAGCAAGACAGAGCAGAGAAGGAGATCGTAAGTATTGTTGACACCAGATTTCGGCATGCAGAAATCCTCGTAAGCTCCGGACCGGAGTGAGAGATAGCCGACTGCTAGCGTTATACGGAGTATGCTAGAATCACATGCGACGATTCAATGTAGGTATCTCTCTCGCTCGTCCCTATCCTCCTCAACTCCCCAGCCAAACCCTCACGCACCGAACACGAGCGCGCCACCATGGAGCCGCCGCCGGAGCTACTCGAGGACGTCATCGGAGAGATCCTCCTCCGCCTCCCACCGGACGAGCCAGCGTACCTCGTCCGCGCCTCCCTCGTCTGCAAGCTGTGGCACTACATTATCTCCAACCACACCTTCCTCCGCCGCTACCGCCGCTTCCACCGTACCCCACTGCTGCTCGGCTTCTTCGACCACATGCTCTCCTGTGTCTTCGTTCCCATCACAGAATCCTTCCCCTTCTCCAAGGCGGAATTTGACTTCCGCCCTTGGTACGTCCTCGACTGTCACCATAGGCGTGTCCTTCTCTACCCTAGGCTCGCTGATAATTTCCTTGTCTGGGATCCGATTACCGGTGAGCGGGAGGAGGTACTTGCGCCGGCCCACATATATGGCGAGTCCGCCGTCGTACTGTGCGCCGCAGCAGGCTGCGACCATTGCGACTGCCATGGTCGTCCTTTCCTTATAGTCTGTGTGGGCACCTGTCATAGCAACGACAGTGTAGAAGCGTGTGTGTACTCATCACAAGTAGGTGCATGGGGTGATTTGGTTTCTGTTCACTTAGACGTCGATGTCGAATACTATTGGGACCAGGCCAATCCACGCAGTGGGGTCCTTGTTGGAGATGGAATTTACTTTCTACTTGCGCTAGGTGCTGGTGACAAAATTCTGAAGTATAACTTGGGCATGCACTGTTTGTCTACGATGGACTTGCCAGACTTGGAAAGCAATAAGGGTGTTGTCCTCATGCCAACCGAGGACGGTTTGCTTGGGCTCGCCTGCACTAGAGCTTCAACCCTTTACCTGTGGTCAGAGATGGTGAATGGAGAGGGAGTTGCAGGTTGGGTACAATGCAGGGTGATCGAGCTACTGAAGGTGTTGCCGGTTACGGTCCCTATTATTTGGGCGGAGGTTATTGGTTTTGCTGAGGGTGTCAATGTCATCTTTGTGGGCACAAACGTTGGAACTTTCATTATCAATCTCAAGTCACAGTTAGCGAAAAAGGTGAGCAGCAGCACGATAAACAATCTCATCATACCCTTCACCAGCTTTAACACTCCGGGTATGGTTCTAACCATTTGCTTTTTTTTTATGTTGTTGTAATTTTACATTGTATCACCTTAATTTTGTATGCTGTTGAACTTCTAATATTGGATTGTGGATTTTAGTTGAATGAAAATAAATGATACATGTGCTTGAAGAAACTGAGCATATGACGATGCAATATAATGTGTAATTATTTGTTAGGTTCAACCTGTTCTTGGGGAACATATTTATTTTTGAAAAGTCCAAATTACTTCCCTCCAGTATAACCAAGTTTAGATAACCCTCTAAACTTTATTTGGTTCAATTTTACCTTGTAATGCAATTTGTTTTCTCCACATACCTGATTGTTTGGCTGGTTGCGTAGGGTTCTTTCGGGTTATCGGGTCAAAATTCTTGACACTTTGCTTTTTTTTTTGTTGTTGTAATTTTACATGGTATGGCCTCTACATGCTGTTCTGAACTTATAATATTGATTTGTGGATGTTAGTTGAATGAAAATAAATGATTGATGTGCTTGAAGAAACTGAATATATGGCGATGATGCAATGTCACCTGTAATTACTTGTTAGGATCAACCTGTTAATGGGGAATATTTTTTATTCTGAAGAAGTTCAAATTACTCCCCTCAATAACTAATGTTTGGAACATTTTCATTTTGATTTCGTAGCTCTCTGATTATACTGGCATTGCCAGCAGAGACCACGGTGTTTTACTTCATGAGAATTTAATTAGTTGTTCTGATATGGGAGTAAATGATACTTTTGCTTTGACAACTGAATACTACATCTGTCTTTAAATATATGACGTTTAGGACAAGCTAGTTAGTTCAAAAATGTTAGCTTGTCCTAGACATTATATATTTAAGAATGGAGGAAGTATATGGTTACCTAACATCACATTTAACCTTTTTTTTCATCTTTGACTTGTTAAAAACAATTATTATTTATATTGGCAAGAGGCACCTCAAAGTAGTTGATATTCTTTTTTTGTTAACCACAATTTTGGACTAACTTTGGCTTGTATCCGTTGCTTTCTGCTAGTAAATTTAAAGAAAGTATATACACGATTTTAACTTGGAGGCTTTGTACTTTACAGATTATGCGTGTGGCAAATTGCCCAGTCGTTTCGGGACTTCCAGATGCTCCAAGCAATGGCAGTGATAATGGTCGAACATACTCGTGGCGAGGCTTCGTACACCAAAGCATATATATGTTCCAAGGCTGATGTTTTAAAATGCTTTTTTATTAGTACACTCTGTAGTTTAATTTCTCATGTGAACAAGTCGAAATGGGTTCCAAACGAGCTGGAAAGGTCGATCGGGGAAATGCAGAAAATGGTTCTGATCCTAGGACTAGTAACCTATGAGAGGACGACACATGGAGGAAACCATTGTAAATTCTGAACACTGGCTTGCGAAGCTTGTGTGGCTGTTGACACCGCACTTGCATTAACCGTCGCTATTGGATTTAGCCCCGTGCCCCAGTCACACGGTCAAGTCGCAACTTCACTGTCTCACTTCATTTCAAGATGGGCGGTTGGCCGGTATATATCATATACGATGGCAAATCGCAGACCGATTTCCAACTTGTTACAACACAGTAGACATTTGCATGTTACAACACTTAGAAAAATAACGATGATGGAGCACCTTTGAATTCTCAGTCCAAGCACACTATTATAGAAAATGTTTTTAGGAGTGGATGGATTCACATTTTCTGGTGTAGGCGGGAGATCCGCTCCTAGCTGTCGCTTTTAAAAATAGATGTTTCCAGGAGCGGGTAAACGGCCCGTACCTGGAAATCCATTTGCAGGTGCGGGTGATGGCGTCACCCCCACCTGGAATTCCATGTGCGGGTGATGGGGTGGCCCGCACCTCCTATTCGATTAAAACAAAACCCGTAACTATGTTAAAATGCTCAAAATAAATAGCAAAAAAGTTTTTTGAAAGGACCCCGCCACCCGCCCGTCCGCGTCATCAAGTCGCAAGTCGTGCCTTTTTTCGCGCAAAGTCGCGACGATACGCGACCGACAGCGTTCGAACTCATGACCACTCGCGTGAAGCCTATTCTGTCACTACACTACACACTCTTATGCGTCTATAACCAATTTTCATTCTACTCATATTGTACTACACCGATTGTAAATTGCCTTTTTTGAGAATTTAAACGTATTCAAATTGAAATCTTGTCAACTACAAAGTTTCATAACTTTCTAAGATCTATAACTTTCATGTTTAGACTTTCTCCATTCGAGGTCGTTTACAAAATTTGTATTTCAAATTTGAAAGATTCAAACCTAGTTTTTTTATTGACAATATGATTTCAATAAAAAAGTTTTAAATTACAAAGTTTCATAACTTTTCAATAGCTACAACTTTTATATAGAACGTTTCTCCATTCGAGTTCATTTGAAATATTCAAATCTTCATACCTGAGAAAATTCTGACGTACTTTTCGTTGACGAAAGTAATTGAAATTAAAAATGGTACAACTACAAAGTTCTATAACTTCTGAAGATGGACAACTTTTATTTTGGTCATTTGCTCATCCGGTATAGTGGTAGTAACATTCTTCACAAATCTTATGTATCTCTCATATAGTTTCATAAAATTATATAAGAGATATAGGTCATGAAACCATCTCATAGTACTTAAATGGATATTTTGCAATACTAAACAATCTCAAATGAAAAACTTGTTAACTACAAATTTTAGGTCTCGTCGAGCTATATAATTTTGATACAAAGTTTGTCTTTAACCTAGATCATATGAAGAAGTTATGAATTTTTTCCACGAGACCATTTCCAGGAGCGGGTGATGTCATCACCATGTAAGGAATCGTATGCTCGTAGCCTAAGAGGGGGAGGGGGCGAATTAGGCAATCTTAAAACCTTAACCTACGGCTTCACTATTTTTACACAAAGATAAACTAGAACATACTATCTAGATGTGCAACTAGGGTTGGTCTAGTGTGAAACTCCCATCCCAAAACAAGGTTTGCAACCTATAGCGAATCCAAGCATGATACTACTTTAGGAAAGTAAAGGCAAGCAAAGATTGCAAGAAAGTAAATGCGGAAACGTAAAGAGGGATGAGAGGAAGCAAACTCTTGACACGTGATTTATTTCGTGGTATCGGTAGGTACTAAGTCACCCCTAGTCCACATTGTTGAAGCACTCACACAAGAGTATTGCTTCCCGGTCACCAAGTCTCTCCCAAGAGCACCACTTGACTCGCCATTAAGGCTAGCCACTTAGGCACTCGCCAAGCTCCCTTGGTGACCTTGATGCCGCCTCCACTAAGGAGCTTCTCCACCAAGGAAGAGGGTCTCCACGTCCCCCGCACAAAGTGTCCTCACCACTCCACACCAAGCCGTAGGGTCGAAAATGGTTGCCGGTGAGCCACTTAGGCCCCAAGGCTTCCGACGGACCTTGTACACCTTGATTCACTCAAGAATCACCTCACAAGGTTAGCACAACCTTGCACTCACTTAGCTCTAAGCTAAGCCTAGCACTAAGCACATACACTAAGCATATGCAAGTCTATGGATGAGCAATTAAGCACTTGGATGGATTGGATATGTTCTTCTAGGTGTCTTGCACTCTTCTACACTACCACACAATCCAGCTACCTCAAATGGGTGAGTGGAGGGGGTATAAATAGCCCAAGGCATCCAAAGAGCCGTTGGCTAACGACCACTGAAAAAGGTAGCGTCGGATGAACCGATGCTATGCTTTTTCTAGGCGTCGGTTCATCCGGTGCCCTCCACGTCACTTAGCTGTTGAAGATCTGCTGACACAACTGCTCCGACGCTATACACCGATGGTGCGTCGGATCATCCGGTGCTGAAGGACTCCTCGCCAAAACCTTACTGTCTACATCTTCAAGAGCGTCGGATGAACCGCTGCTCCACTGTCGGTTCAGCCGGTGCTGAAGCTCCAGTCTTGGCGCGTCTCTGTCTTGATGCAAATGAAGCGTCGGATAAACCGACGGTGTCCTCACTTAGACCGTCGGATCATCCGGTGCTACTATCTTCTGTAGCTCCACTCCTTCCAATCATCCGAGCATCTACAAAATGGACCGTCGCTTCATCCGACGGGTGCCAACTTCAGTTTTGCCTTCTGCGCAGTGTACCAAGTACACCGACGCTTGCTTCTAGGGTACCGCCGGTTCATCCGATGGTGTGTTTTCTTTTCCTTTCTTTGCTCGGTTTTGACCCTAGAGAAATAGACTGGCATGTAGTATTTTTGCATCCTTGGGTCCTAGAAATGTCTACAAAGACATGCTAAACAATATGGTTAGTCCCGTTGATCATGTTGTCATGAATCACCAAAATCATACTCGAACTATTGGCATATGAGGCCATGTTCGCTACACACCCACACCTAAAAATCCATTTCTAAGAGCGGGTGACATCATCACCCGCACCTGAAAATCACCCGCGCCTGGAAATGAGAATATTTCCAAGAGCGGGTCATGACGTCACCCGCACCTGAAAATGATTTCCAGGTGTGGGTCTAGCTGCTACAGTGATGCGCGTTTTTCTTAAATTGGGCGGCAAAACCACCCGCTCCTAGAAAAAAAAACAGAACGCTCTTACAAAAGTTTTCTTATGTAGTGACAAGATGCCAACTCCAACCTCCAGCCTCTGCGGACAGTTGGGCCTTCCTCATGAGATGAGCTACGCGATCTGTAGTACTCTACTGCTGAAATATAATAACTATCACTACGGGAAGGTCCGTCTTTGCCATGCACCAAGACGTTTGTCATGCGCTTTATTTCGGGCGCGCGACAAAGAGATGCTTTGCCGTGCGTTTTCTCCAAGGTGCACGACATAAAAAAACACACGGCAAAATCATTATTTGCCGAGTGTTTTTGTAGTGCATGTGTTTTTTTCGCGCACGGCAAACTACATTTCCCCCCAATGACCGTTACCATCCTATGAAACTGTTAACTGACTCGTTCCCTTTGTCGTGAGTTGGGATAGAACACACGACAAACATTGTGTTCCCTCTACAGCGCACAACAAACTTAAATGTAATCATTTCTTCACTAAAAAAACTATTTTATACTCTACATTTAAATTTTATACACGTCTCCTATAAGTTTACTATATTTAATAATTATGTGTCATTTAAAGATCTTTTTCCGTATCCATCAAATTTGAACTGCAAGTGCATAAAGTAATGGATTAAAATTTGTGGAAAAATGGTATTCATAAAATTGAATTATTTTTGAGACCTTATCCATGAAATTAGATGAAATTCTGAACATTTTGTTCGCGAATCATAAAAAACCACATGTGCTTGCAATGTTTATTAATTGTATAAAATGCAAACAAGGTTTGAAAATCATGAGATTCGTCCAGAGCTTATGATATCGTATGTGAAGCCTATGATAAATAATATAGAAGGTTTTGAGCAAGTCATCACGCATGGTGTTTAGAAACTGAAGCATCTCACGAGAAGTTTCAGAGTGCGGAGAGTCACTTGATTAGGTTTGTATAGCCTTAGTAAAGTTCAAATTGGATATTAACTTCAAAATTTTTTCTCTAGTGAACATACAACACAGATTCTCATCCTAATTTATGGTTATTTTTGCATCCATCTCATAATTTTAGTAAATTAACTATAATTATGAGATTTAAATAGACATAAATTATTTTGAGCTATAACTACATGGAAAAATAGAATAAAATGTTGTAAAAATGATATTCATGTTATTGAGTTCATTGTATATCTTTATCTGAGAATTAAATTAAAAATTTGAATAATGTGATCACGAAAATTTGAAATTTAAGGGTTGAAAAGGTCTTTGCCGTGCATCTTAATTTTGGTGCAGGACAACGAAATAAACTTTGCCGTGCATTTTTGGTATGCTACACGACAAAGAGGTGCCTTTGCCTTGAGTTTTTGGTATGTCCCCCTAGGCCCCAAATACAATTGCCCCTCAAAACAAATTCTCCTCACTTCGATTTGGTACAATTTTGTGTTTGTTTGCTATATTTCATTAAATAGAAAACATAAGTTGTTCCATGTTAAAATTTTGTACAATTTTGTGTTTGTTTGTTATATTTAATTAAATAAATGCATTATATGGATTTTCTGAAAAAAATTGTCGTGGGCCGAATCTTCGGCGCACTACAAAGGCAAAATGGGTCGGTCGGCCCATCTATTGGCCCATTAGCCCACCTCTCCTCCCCTAACCTAACCCTACATATAAATATCGCCTCCCCCACCCTACCCCGCTCCGCTCGTCCTCCCGCTGGCCGCGATCCCTCCTGCCTAGCCGCCTCTCTCCCTCCCTCTCCAGCCGCCGCTCTCCCACTGTCTCTCCCAGTGACGACGAAGGGTGGAGCCATGGTGGTATCTGGCGACGAATGGAGTTCTAAGGCGGGCGGCAATCTCCCCTTAGCTCCGGCCCGAGCTCTCACCACCTCCCTCCTCTCTCCCTCAAGCTCTGGGGAGATGGCCGCGTGCGGCCCCTTCTTCCTGTCGGCGGCGGCCCGGGCTCCCGGCGAGGGACGCCCCTCCCTCCTCGGCTTCGATGCCCTTCCTCTTCTCCCCGGTCCTGCGCTGCGATCTGAGCGCGGAGGCGAGGCGCGCGTCATCGTAGCATCAGATGGTGGTGAGGGACTCGACGTCGTCATGCTTGAGGTCGACGAGGGCCTCCTACAAGCTGTCGTGCACATCAGCGAGGTAGAGGAAGGCGTCGAGAAGGCGGTCGTGGTTGGCGCTGGCGGAAAGAGCGGCCTGTGCCTCGAAGAGGTCGAGGAGGTCGCCGAGCGCACCGTGGAGCATGTCGTCGTGCGTGAGTCCCTGAGCGGTGGAGCTGGCAGCGGTTCTGATCTGGATGTGCGAGCTGCCAGATCCGCCCCCTCGTCTCGGTGCGGCGGCTAGCAACGGCAACCACGACGGCGAGTCAACGGCGACAGGCAGGCACAAGATTCGGCGCTAGTCGTGATCCAGAGGTGCGAGCCCCTCGCTCTCTCTCCCTCCATCCCTTCCTCACTATTTGTTTCCACATGTCTCACGCGGCGTAGGGTATTTTTATCGACCGCTAGGGTGAAACCGCCGGCCTCCGGTAACGGTTTACCAGAGCAGTTTGAGCTGTTAACCAAAAAACCCGCTCGAATTCAAAATTCCAAACCAACCCCCCCATCCAATCGGTTTCTGGTGGTTTACCACGTTGACTTCATCACAGGCCGCCGGAGTTGAGGGCGCCGGTCTCCTGACCTTGTACAAGGAGGAGAAGGCCTTGAGAGCCTACAGAGAGAGAGAGAGAGGGAGAGAGAGAGAGAACCTGAGCGCCGCTGACTGGAAGATGAAGCCTCACACGGCCTTCCTCCCCTACGCGCCTGAGCTCGGCCATCCGGATTTGGGCCACCGTAGGCTGTCGCCACCGGGGAAGGGGACCCAGAGCCATGGCCATTGGATCCGGGTCCATGTTGACCGCATCTGGCAGCGGTGCGTCGGTGCATGGCCGGAGGCGACCGGAGATGATGGAGAGGAGCTCGGGCGCGCCTGGTGGAGAGGAGGCAGCCGGGACGGCCTATGCCGCGGGCAAGGCAGGCAGCTGCCCCCGGCGCCACCCCGACGCTGTGGGCGAGGCTCACGGTCATCCCCGTGCCAAGGGACTCCGCGCGGTAGCCGACGAGGCCCGCGGCTGTCCTGGCGCCAGCGGACCCCGTGTCATGGCCCGTGCCGACGTGGCCCACAGTAGCTCGGGGAGGAGAGAGGGAGAGGGAGATAGGAGGAGGGAGGAGAGAGAGCGTGCCGGGGTTGGGGGCTGCTGGGCTGGGGGATAAGGTCGGGGGTGGGGGCCGCTGGGAGGTGGTGGCGGGACCAGGCGAGCGCGGAGTGAGAGAGAAATGTGGTGGCGAGGGTCGGGTGGGGCCGGGTAGGTTTGTTGTGCGCTGCCCTATGACGCACGACAAAGTTGTTTTTATTTGGCATGCGCTTTAAAAAAGGCGCATGGCAAAGAGGTTTTGCCGTGCGCCGACGCACAACAAACTTTTTTCTACATCTTTATAAAATTCTTAAAAAATATCAAATAAATTTGAAAATATTCAGAAAATTAACACAAATTAAGTTATGTTGTCTATTGATTATAGAAATAAGTTTTGAAGTCAAAACTTAAATTGAATGTCACATCACCTACAAATCTAACCATATCTTTCGTTCCTCTATGAAACTTCATCGGAGATGTTTCGATTTCTAAGCATGTACATGAAACAATGTTCAAAACTTATTTATATTTTTACTATAGCCTTCACTTATGATATCATGAGATATTAACAAATCTCATAATATTTAAACTTTATTTGCATTTTTTAGAATTTTCAAATCATTTGGACACACGATCATGATCATGTTTCCTGGTCAAGATTGTTCAAATTTTCTTTTGATTTCATGAAAAAGGTCTTAAATTGGGCAAAGTAACATGAATATCATTTTTCCACTCATTGTATTCTATTATTTGCATCACTTGTAGTTCAAATTTGACTTCATTAAAAAATTGCTTGAAATACAATTAATTAGTTAAATATAGCAAATGACTACAAGAATCTACCAAATTTTAACATGATGTGTCACATGTTGTATGCATAGAGTTGAAAAAGACTTCAAGGCGAGGAGAATTTTTTTAGGAGCAATTGAATTTGGGACTTAGGAAAAATACTTGAAGGTAAAAAATACTTTTCAAACACATGAGTTTGATGTGCATTAGGAACAAAGCGCACGACAAAGTTTTTTCGAAAAATAATGATATTTCATTTATTCGGAGTGTGGAAGTGGGAGAAAAATACTTTATCGTGTGCCGTAGAGAAAACGCATGGCAAACAAGACCTTTGTTGTGCGTTTTTTCTTTGTCATTCGCCCTATGAAAAACACACGCCAATAAGCTTTTTGTCGAGCGCCCAAAATAAAGCGCACGGTAACACGGTAAAGAAGCTTTTTGCCGAGCGCCCGAAATAAAGCGCACGACAAAGATTTCGACGCACGGTAAAATGGGGTTTTCCCCTAGTGATTATTGACATGTTACTTCTTCTTGTTGTACTGGTTTATCACTTATTACTCTCGTCACTTAATGAAATTATAACGTGCAGTAGTCCACACGTATTTCTCATAGATATATATTGTGTGCTTATATTTTGCTGCTTATATTTTTAACATGTGCATACAATTTTGATCATCTTCTATATCATGAATTCAACATGTTATGTTTGGTAATAAACAATAGTGCAAAGTAGTATGTTCATGTCGTTTCTCGAACAGCAGCAGGGCTTCTACTGCTTGTTACATTATTGTGCAAGAGGAAGAAGGGGAACACGCGATAGGCTTGCTAGCTAGTACTCCCTCCATACTAATGAAACATGTCGTTTAGGATAGCGACACGATCTCCAAAGTATAACTTTGACTTCTTATTTTTATAAAAATATTTGTTAAAAACTAACAAATGTATACTTTTATAATAGTGTTTTGAAAGACAAATCTATTCATATAGTTTTCACAATTTCAAACTCACCAACTTAAAAGTTATTTATGATTTATATTCTCAATATTTGACTGAAATCTTTTCCAAAACGACATGGTTTATGAGTATGGAGGGAGTATATATAGTTGATGGCGAAGGGCAAGATGCAATTAACTTCCCCCGAGGCTTCTACGGCCGCTTTCTCTTTCCAGCACTCCGGGTGTTGTACCTGCCCCACGCGCGCCGCAGCTGTCGGCCGCCCCGTGTGCTGCGGGCTGATGTGCAGTTTTTTTTTAATAAAAACATATGCCAACATTTCTAAAAAAAGGTTGCAACATTTTGCAAAATGTTTAAAAAATATAGTTAACGAAACCAACATCTCTTAAAAAAGTTGTAACATTTCTGAAAAATGTTGGAAGAAGTCTAAAAAAGATGGAGAAAAACATTTCTAAAAAATGTTGCAACATTTTGCAAAATATTAACAAAAAATAGTTGACAAAACCAACATTTCTTAAAAATGTTGGAACATTTCTGAAAAATGTTGGAAGAAGCAAAAACAAAAGTTAATTGAAAAATGTTGGTCCCAAAAATGTTGCAATATTTTGTAAAATGTTGACGAAAAATTACTAGAAATGTTGAAGAAAAAATGTTGCAACATTTTGTAAAATGTTGACGAAAAATTACTAGAAATGTTGAAGAAAAAATATTGTAACATTTTTGAAAAATGTTGGAACATTTTTAATTTAATAGTCATGAACTGGACTGTGGAAAAATAAAAAACATCATTTAGATGGGCTTTGGGTGGTTGAAAGTTCATAGGCTTATCCATCTTTCGGAAGCCATATAGGATGCCCCCTCGCGGTCTCCCCGACCCTCAGTTACGTTCCCTTAATTTGCCTATGCAATTGTGCATGGAAAGTGTAATAGGGCCTGGATACTGATGACCATATATCAAGCACATTATAACTGTGGTTCACATCAGTGGCAAATTAAGACTAGGTAGTCTAGCGGCTTAATCAGCTTGAATTTTTGGAGCACATTATACAAATGATGGAGCAGGATTTTTGGAGCGCATAGTGTTTACTGCAGAAATGGGAGGAAACTGTGTAGGATGGCCTGGAAATAAACGAACGCTCAATAGAAATGCAGAGGATGGTCCCCGGAAGATGCGGTGGCAGAAGCTGTGTGCTGACATCAACACACAAAGTCATATTATTACTAGTCTGATCAGGCTTTGTTGGAACACATGGAATGAATATCTTGCCTGGGCAATCATATATCAACTAGTGATTGGTAGCACAAACTGCTTTAAATTCTCAAACAGTAGGCATCTGCATGTTACATTGAGCAAAATAAACACATCATATATCATAGTGCAATGATCGAAATACTGGAAATATACAACACTAGCTAGTTCTTCACAATCTCCTTATGACGATTGAGATCTTGACAAAGACAGAAACGTCGATGGAGCCTTCGAAACACCTGTTGCAGTGCAAAGCACAATACCTCCAGTTACTTCTCGCTCCTACTACCGCCTTTTCTTTGTACTTGCTCGGGTATTGTACCTCCTCCTGGTTTTGGGCGCACCTGCTGTTTCGGTGCTTGGCTTTTTCACAACAAATAATGCACCACCATGTCTAGAGTACCAATACATCCGGTAGTCCGTCAGCTCTGGCTGACCTAAGAAGCAATTGATCGCCTTTGATCTTACTGTTTCGGCCCCTTGTTGTATGCTAACATCCCATTGTTCTTTACTGTTTCCTATTGTCTCCAATGCATAACAATTACGTGAAACTTCGTGAGGATAGATGCCAACTGAAACCTCCAGAGGTGCCCTCCGGCCTCTGCTTACGCTTGGGCCTCCCTCATGAGGTGAGCTACTCAAACTGTACTTTACTGCTGGAATATAGAAATTAAAATAGAAAACAATCACCTGCTCCGGGAATGTGTGTGTTACCTCTGAGGACGAGATACTGTTAACAGCACAGAGTCCATGTCTACTTGCTTTGCAGCATGCTGGGTCTGGGCGATAAAATGTATTGTGTTGAGAGTGGATTTTTTGCGCATAGGGGCAGATGCCCACCCTGCATCCGACCGTAGATAGGCCATATGCTTTTGGATTGGTGCTGTTTTTGAATTTGAAACAAGTATCTTAATCAGCCTAGGGTTGTTAATGACATAGCTACGAGATTCAAAATGTTTGCGTTCATTTTGAAATGTACCACAGGCTTTTCTGACTATGGAGACACATGAACAGTTGGCGCACACATGAGCAGTGCGCACTATGGGCATCTGCCCACGCACTGACTTCTTGATGAAAATTGAAATTTGCATGGCGGGCTTTGTACACATTCATTATATATATTGACCCTTATAGCTATTCACGACACACTAGCAGCGGAATACAACTCTCTTTTTTCTTTAGCGGCAATGGAATTTCCCATTCAACTTAGGCCACAAGAGAGTGCTTCGAGGTTCCAACTTACCAGAAAAAATAGCAATGGCAGAGTTATATAATCTAGGTGATTGTTTATACTTAATACTTCTTGCAGGTCCCCGGCAGCACACGGACCTTGTAGCCAGCTACCAGCATCCCCTCTTTCTGCCATTGACAAAGCGTTAAGAGCTGCTGCAGAACGCGAAGAAGCAAATGAACCTCCGCAAAGCGTATTTCTCCCGGCAGTAGGTACTACATTCGATTCCGCTGAAGAGGCCTACGAATTCTACAACCTGTATTCTTGGGATGTTTGTTTTGGCGTGAGGTTCGGTCGCAGCCGGACGAATTCGAATCATTATCGTACAAGACAGGACATCGTGTGCGCATGTTCGGTAAGTAGAATTATACTATCAGATCAGTATATACTGCTGGTGCAAAATGTTACTACTACAAATCACGATGTCTAATACTGCAGGGCGTTGCTGCGGCCGACATAAACACTACTTAGCGTACAGGATGCCGTGCAATGGTCCGCCTTCTACGCACTGAAGATCATGGTTGGTACGTTTCACGGTTCCTGGACAGCGATAACCATCCTCTGTCTCCTACAGTAAATGAGCGTCGTCAGTGGACCTCGCACAACAAGATAGATCCGGTAGCGAGAGAGTTGATTAGGAACTTGCGGTCTAACAATATACCTTTGTCGAGACTGTGTGGTGTGTTAGGGTCGACTCTTGGTCAAGCTTCGAACGCGCAGTTCACTCGTGCGTCACTTAGAGGGTTATGTGCTAGGATGTCACAAGAATCAATTGTTGATGATATTGGTAAGACATTGCGCATACTGCGTGGTATGCAATGCGACGACCCAAACCTTGCCGTATGCATCGATTCAGACGAAGCTGGAAGGGTTAGATCAATTCTGTGGTGCACAGGAAAGAACAAATCGGACTACGTGTGCTTTGGTGACGCGATAACTTTTGATACTACTTATCGCACCAACTTATATGACATGCCTTTTGGACTGTTTGTTGGTGTAAACAACCATTTCCAATCTATTGTATTCGGAGCTGTGTTTTTGAGGCATGAAACGACAGAGAGTTTTGAGTGGGCATTCTCTACATTTGTTGGTATGATGCAAGGGAAACCTCCTGTCACAATGCTAACAGGTTTGTACGAACTTCGTCCACTTTTAAACTATCCCTTATTATGCTGTAAAAGGTTTGCATAGCATCTAAATTGTGATTACTGAACTCATACAGATCAATGCGCGGCAATGGAGTCTGCTATACGAAGTGTGTTGCCTAATACAAGGCACAGGTGGTGTCGTTGGCACGTATTGCGAAAGGCAAAGGAAAAACTTGGTGGTGTTTATTGCAAATACGGCGCGTTCAAGCGTGAGTTCCACGATATTGTGACCAACATATTGTGCCCACATGAGTTCGAAAATAGTTGGAAAGATCTAGTAAGGAGATACAATTTAGGTGACAATAACTACATGACACGTATTTTTGATAAACGAACCATGTGGGCAAAACCATACTTCCTTGGTGTTTTCTGTGGAGGAATGACAAGCACTCAACGAAGCGAGAGTGCAAACCATCTTTTGAAAACTAATATTCTAAGATCTGCGACAATGCACTTGTTTGTGAGTAAATACCAGGAGATGCTTTCTGGAATAGCTGCCGAGGAAGCTAGAGAAGACCACGTCACTAGACAGGTTAGTACTATATATGACATACATGAAAATAATTATTGTGTGATCAATAGTTCAAATAATACCTACGAACGTTTGCAGAAAAGACGGCATATTCGTATTAGCATACCGATTGAGTGCTGTGCTGCATCAGTGTACACTCGAGCAATGTTTGACAAGTTCTCAAATGAGTTATATGCATCTGGATCGCTTATAGTTGATGAGCAAGACCAAACATCTGTTTTCCATGTAAGCAAGGCATCAATACAGGGCGGCACCCAATCTACTCCTGTTTGGATCATGAAATCCTACACCGACTTGGATGTGCTGCGGATGGAATGCACATGTGGACAATTTGAACATATGGCAATGCCGTGCAGGCACATGTTGAAGGTACCATCATTTCGTATCATGCATGATTGCAATAGTATAATGTTGCATTTTGTTGTTTTATCAGTCACGGTAACTACACTCATTGTGTAGGTACTTGTACACACATCTGCCGCCGTGGTACCTGCTGGTAACATTCACAAGAGGTGGACTGTTACTGCACGAGATACCGGATTTGCACATCCAACCATAGGTGCTGTTGGACATCTGGCAGTAGACGATGTGGCAGGAAGAAGGAACCTGTTGTACCTCGCAGCCATGGATCTTATGCGTGAAGGCGCTGTTAGCAATGAAGGTTACAAAGCTTCTATGAAGGCACTGACGGAAGTGAAACACGCTTTGCGGGTTATGAGGGAAGATCCTAGTGACCAGTCCCCTGGAACACCATTGTTGATTAATAATACCAAAGATGACGGTATTTTGGATGTTACTGAGGAGGTTACCTTGCTGCCACCCTTGAAAATGAAGGGATGTGGTAGGCCGGCAACAGTGAGGCTGAAGTCAAGGGCTGATTATTATGGTAACAAACGAAGGAAAACAAGAGGTATCGTTGAGTGCTATGCACAGGATGAACCGGAAATTCTAGTAAACATATGTGACATCGCCAGGGCTTCAGGAACTGCAAAGAGGCAAACGAAATGCGGTTTGTGTGGTGTGAGTGGTCACAACCGTCAGACATGCGGAAAGAATTAGGTACTGAATTTGCAAGAATAACTTAGTTGTTGTACGAGTGTTTCTTTCTAGTACCTGTGTGTGTGCTGTATTTCCCATCGATGTATCGAATGTCAAAGTCCAACTATGTTGGAATAGTACGTGTTAATGTTCTTCATTGTCTATGTATTGCTTTTTTTTAGCATTGTGTCGATCAATCGGTTGACATGCCAATGTCTTAGTGGTCAAGAATTCCGCCTTGGGCCAGCATTTCCCGGATCGAGGGTCTGGCACCCCTCGAGCACAATTCCGCCTCGCTCGAGAGTGTCACACCAGAGTCGCTCGAGATGTCCCTCGAATTACGGCGCCTTTGTTATCTCACACGGTAGGGACCTAAAATCCTCCGCGCGGGCCAGGGTCAACTTTGACTACGAAACCATATGGCGCCAGATCAACGCAGCCTAGATCGTGTCTGCGACCATATGCAGGCTAGTGTCACTGCACGAAATAAGCAGCCGTCATCGGTGAGCAACCGCTGCAGGGGACGGAGTTGTGGAGCTGTCGAAGTGCCTAAACATGTTTCTGGCGACGTCGACGCCTCCTGCTCACCGTTGCCAGCAACGACCTCCTGCCCGCTGGTAGCCATAACTCCCTCTTTTCCCCTGCTTCTCCAGGATGGGGCAAGGCCGGAAACTAGGTACGGCTCGGACCGCACTGGCCTACAACGGCGGCGCATCGACGGGGAGACTCGAGCACAGCTCGCCGCATCTGAGAGAGCGAGAGAGGGGGGGAAGGTATAAGCAGAGGAGTTTGCGTTTCGAGCCTGTGGCAAGCCTCGAACACATTTCCATCTCGCTCAAGGGTGTGCAGCCAAACGCGGCTGTCTGACCACACCTGGAGCGGGCGTTACGACGCGCTCGAGGCTCAACACTGGAACCACACCAGTACAGTACAGAAATAGTAGTAATACAAAGTTAGTTATAAAATTACATTACAATTTTGGTCTGAAATTACTGGTCCTTAATTACAAAAAGCAAAAAACTACGGTGCCAACCATGCAGACAAATTGTTGGAACAGCAGCCACACATCGTGCTTGGAGTGATGGCGTGTTGGGGAGCTGGACAGCTGGCTAGATGCAACAACCCTATCGCTCAGATAGCGTGAAACCTCCGCCGCTTGAAAGAATTGTTGGATTTCAAACTCGTGATGCCGGATACAAGGTGTTCACGGTGGCGCTGCAGCCGCTCCTGTACATTAACAATGATGAGAAAGATATGATTTCCTTCCATCCACGAAACATTAACAATGAATTTTGTTGATATGCGAAGATACCTCAGTAAGATTTTGTACTGGAAATGAACCGTTGAAATATCGAATGTAGAACGAGACTGCTAGTCCATTGTCAGAACTGTAATGTTGTGTCATGCACCCATTATTACGCATGATCATGAAGAATGCAGGAATTATTGAGTATAATACGCAGAATTGGCAAACGTAATAGTGAGATAACCTTTTGATAAACGGCTTTGGGCAGAAGAATGCTATGTCCCAACGATGTACGTCCTCAGATACATCGCCAAGTACTTGGTGCATTATCAAAAATAAAGATTCCATCATCTTTTTGCCGAACCGGAAAATCAACTCTTTCCGCACGTAGTCTTCAACCGTATGTAGGGACGGGTCAATTATAGTAAGACGTCTGCATTCATAATCAAATACCGCAGCTGCCCAATAGCACCGACACCGCATAGGAGCAATGATCTGAAATGCTAATATTAGTGACAAATCAAGTGACAGGTAGTTGAGGTTTCGTAATGATTAGGAAAATGTACATACCTGCCTACACTGACGAGGGTCATAGTTAATGTCTATACTAGTGAACATCGATTTGCTGTTCATAATAATGTCATCGGGATAAACGTGTGTGTTCAAGAGTTCCTGTAAGTAAATGAACTTTTTTTATTTAGATGTTGCATAAGAAAACAAAAACATTAGTGAATAAATCTGTAGTTGTACTCACCGACCACTCCACAGGAAGGAAATGCCTGAAGACTGGCTTGCGATTGGCAGCAGCATGTGCTGTCTCAAACTCTGAGTACCAGTCCAATATTGCATTGAAGGTATTTACATCTATCTCTACAGAACTACATATATCGTTCTTCAATCGATCATATGTAATTCGAGCATGGAAACGGCCAAATGTTTCAATGGCATTCCTATTGTAATGTACAGAGAAGATTAGTTGAGCTACATAACCGAACGTCTTCAGCTCATGAAAGCCACTGATACTATTATATATTAGTTCTACATTTTATGCATTGCAATATGTATACTTTTTTTTCAGAAGAATACTGTTCTGATTTTGAAAGCTGAAAGACATACACACCTTGCGCGTGCGGAGTTTTCTTACAGCCATTCGTAAGCAGACCTTGCAGTACTTGAGTCGATAGGGTAAAAGAAATTAGCACTGGCAAACGGAGGAGGGCCGTGCAGCGCGTGCATGCCTCTTGCTTGGCAAAATGAACCATCTGTACCACTTGAATGGTATGGTGAACAACGTGAGATGTTGCTGTTTGAAACAGCAAACTGTACTTCAGCATCAAGTGTGTTGACGCCAAAGAAGTGAGTCATGTGAACCATTTCTGTAGCCTCGATATCTGCATTAGTGAGATTGTAAACTAAAACGAAATGTGCAATAATGCTAATAATGAACAATTCCTATAATATTGACTTTGTGTATGTGTCATACAACGCATGGTGTTGCTGGTCTAGTCACTATTCATCATGTTGCTGTTCAGATACATCAAGTGGTTGCGCTCAACACTTTTGCTTGAACAGTGCGATGTAGAACCTAGACAAGTCACTCCAAGCACACCGTTGGATCCCGGACGCATGGAAACTGAAATTGCTAAAAAAATCAGTCAATAAAATAGAGTACGTTGTACGGTAAGGTGATGACAAATTACCATCATGTGTCTTTGTATGTGTCATTCGACTTAGTATAGATGATCTCACGTGCTCTGGAATAATATTAGCAAATATCACTAAATGCACTGTAAGTGGATATATTGCTTCTAATTAAAGGGTTAACATAATCTCACCAGAATACGTGGTAGTTGTTGATGATTGACCGACTTTTAGCCAATCAGGTGAAGAAACCATATCCTGCCAATTAGAATTCTTACTTGGCTGACCATTGGTCTAATCCTCAGGAAAGGAGGAGATGTTGAGGTCAGGTATGTCAACAACTGGACTTGGTTTTGTCGCAACAACTGGGAACAACCTCTCCATAACGCACGAAGATGACGCTATCTGTCCATCTGGTGTGTCTGGTATCTCAATGACATCGACAACTTCCTTCTGCATCACGGTAGCATATCAACATAACAGACAAAAACTACAGATGCAAAGGAAAAATGCAATTAAACGGTACCATTTTTAATGGAAGAGGTGTGGACAGGACAGGGGCTTGATCAGTACGACTAGACACCACTCTACTTGCATTTTGCACATTGAGTGCATTGGCTTCTCTTGCAGGCGAGGAACGGAGTTGGGCTGGAAGTCCAATAACAACTGTATCATCTTCATTTTGCCCTAGTTCATAGAACCTAGCAACATTCTTATCATTTTGTTCCATCCTGAACTAAACGAAGCAAAAAAAAAGTTTCTGTGTCACGGAAAATTTCATATAAAAAATAAAATATATGTAAAATTTATCGTTTATATAGAATTTAACAAATGAACAGACAGCTCACAAAAACAAAATAAATATATAATCCCTCCATCTTTGCACGTGAATGAATGAAAGTATTAGTTATTGCTTACAAGAATGTGATTTTGTCAACTAATGTTACTACTATGCTGAATCGTACAAACAACAAACACAGTCTTTCAGTGATGCTAACAGAGATAGTTTTGGTTACCTTAAGATTGTGGTAGTCGACTGCTTTGTTTTTTGAAGTCCATCTAGATACTGACCAGTTAACCAGTTTGGTCAATGCAGAAAATTCAAGTCTCTCCAACCTCCAACCATCCTGGCGCATGAACTTCGCAGGGCAAATATTTGTGTTCTCCAAAACAATCGCCTGCACATGAACGAAATGAAGTTATATATATTTTTTTAAATTATGTATCCGGAAGAGCACTATAGAAATAGAAAGTCAGATCTTGCCTGGAGAATCATAATCGATCCACCGATTGGCATACTAGCACAAGAGGAGTGCTTCGCAGCATCCTTAGCAGAAGTGGATGCGCACATCAACTCATCGATGACAAATGTACACCAATCAAACTCCCTAATTTTATCAGTTTTTGCTAGAGCTGCTATAATACTACCATGTGTTACACCACAAACACCATTGGGAGCAAGAAAAACCTTCACAGCCAAAGCGATGAATAAGGTCAGTATCACCTTTCTTGATTGAGGGTTCTCCCTCTCCATCTCTAAAACCTGAGAAAAAGATTGCAACATGCGGTGGATGTTGCGAGCTGATGACGAGAACTTCTTGAGCAACGGGATAAGCTTCCTGGCAGTCAAATCATCAACTTCGGCTGGTACATCCAGACTGATACGCCTGTTACCCATTGGGAGCAAGGTGAGAGAGTGAACTTGCTCTCGTGTGAGTTGAAGACGCGAACCTTGTCCATCGCAAATGGTGCGGGTGGCAGCATCAATGTTGCAAAGCAACCAGCAATGGAACTTTCTGCTCAACTTCTCTCCAGCAGATTGAGGGAGATGGAGCAAAAAGCCAAACCCGGCTTCATATATATCCTTCCGATGTTCAGGTAGCAGCCTCTCTACTAATCCTTCCATGACTGACATACTGAAGGCAGTGGTGAATGCCTTGTCCATCACGTGATAATCAGATTGTGGAGGAGGCTTTCTAGCAAACGTTGCGACGGCGTCGATTATGGGAGGTGGTTCAGAAGGAGCTGAGGAGGTGGTATGGCTGCTGAGGAGAGACGACGCGCTGTTTTGTGGAGATGAATTTGAAGGTTTGGCGGAAGCCATTGGTTCTTGGGGATGGAAACGAGTAAGAAACAAGGGGTACTATCACGAAGGAAGAGGCGACATGCACTAAAGTGCAGATTTGAAGTGTAAAAAGATGCTGCTTCATATGCCTGGAAGGGTGCGTGGGGCCCGTGCTACGTCGAACCACTTATAGCAATGGTTTGTAGACTTTGAGGGGTTTGTAGACGTAGTCCTAGCTCCTGTCTGCCGCCTAGTACTTGCTGGCACTGTTACGCACGATTTGGGTGGATGTGTGCTCCCGAGGTGTCTGCACATGTGAGGCTGCATGGTATCCCCTCGCCGCCCACGTCAGGCCAGACAAGCCAGTAGGCACGCGAACGCATGCACAGTTATGCGATACGGAAGGATGTTGTGGGTCCCTCCGAGCCACGGTAAAATCCGAATCATCCCCCAAAGTAATTTTCACTAGCAATGTACTCGCGAGTTTTTTTTACCAACTAAGTTGGTAGTAACTTTCCTGTACTACTATTTCCGCATATAGTATCTAATTGTAATGAGTATTTTAAACGACTCTACTAAATAATTTCAGTATTCTATGTACAGATCTCAACTGTACAGCCTTTACTTCAGGTTTGACAATAATGTATTTCGAAAAAGAACTAATGTCAGAATCATCGTTCAGTGTCTTCTATATTAGTGGAAATAAAATGTATTCATGATCATTGAGATGGTAACAATGCGTTGGTTAAACATCTGTACTTCGAACACTAGTAGTCCGTAGTAGTAAACCTCAGCAGATCGCACGAATTGCATCTGAAGAACAAGGAGGACCACAATCACCTCTGTACCTCTAACACTAGGAGTCCGTAGTAGTAAACCTCAGCAGATCGCACGAATTGCATCTGAAGAACTACGAGGACCACGATCACCTCTGTACCTCGAACACTAGGAGTTATAGCACCAACCGCGGGCACGGCGGCAGAGACGCGAGCTTCAACAATTGTGGTCACACCACGCGTGCTTGTCCTATCTTTATAAATTCGCCCGGCAAATGCTATGCTCGCCAATGACCGATGCGACCCACAGGCGGGCGGTTGTAGAGGAGGAGACCAACAGGTAAAGGACGTCGGCGGTAGGAGACCGTCCGGCACTAGACGGGCCATTGTGTAGGCCGGAGTAACGAATCGTGTCTTGGGAGCATCCGGTTTCCTGACAATGACAGATTCTCCAAAGATCGGCTGGAACCGGGCGGTGAAACAAGACGGGACGCGAGGTGGCGGACGCAAGTGGAGGTAATTCACTAGGGGCACTTTCACAGAGGAACCAGAAGGGACGTAGCAGCAATTGCAAGGGCGGCGACGGCACTGTCAGAATGATGTCGATAGATGCCGGATGAGAGGGCTGGTGATGGACGGCACACATGGTAGGCTGCTGCTTTGATAATGGATCAGATTGATAAGACCTCACATATTGGATAAACTATACAAGGGAAAAGACAAAGATGCTGCTAGGTTCTCTGGTGTTAGTCTTAGTGCTAGTGTTAGTCTTTTGCATCCCCAACTAACAACTTAGATGCATGTGTCAACTCCAATAGCCTCTCTAAATACCACTAGCTAAATTATTGATTTGGCTAGTGTGTAAAATGAAATGGCTAGTAAAAAGTTGATGAAATCCAACAGACTAGCTAAAATCAACTGTCCATATACTCCACCGCTAGTGGGTCCCGCCTGCCATACTCATGTACAAGGGGATAGCTAGTGGGACTGACTAGCCAAAGATAGCTAGCGAAGCCCCCGGTTTAGCTATTGGAGGATAGCTAGGGCAAGTTTAGCTAGTCTGTTGGATTGAGTTTTTGAACAAATTTTCTATTTTTTAGCTAGTTAAGCCAAGATAGCTAGTCTCTTGGAGTTGCTCTGCATGTAATGCTACTTTTGCAATCATTGGAGGATCTAGAGGAAGTGACAAAAATGAGTAAAAGGGGTGGGATCCACCAGAACTAACACCAATTACCAACTTTTGGGGATGTTAGTTTTTTCCGGGGTGTTACTTGGAAGTAACACCAAACTAACACATATCATTGGATTTTTTTGTGTTAGTCTAGTGTTAGTTTTCTCCAAACTAACACTAACACCATCAACCAAGGATGGCCGAAGAGGACTCAGAGGTGAGAATGTAACATTTATTTTATGCGAAAAAAATAAATGTAAAATCTACAATTTCCATTGTTGTGCTGATAGAATATCAGATGTCGTCCACGAACAAAAGATTTCAAATAAGGAATTCCGAAACCTACCAAACAATGTTTATTCGGTAATTGTTTCCCACAACATTAAATGTTCAGCAAATCACGTAAAAAAACCGAAACACTTTCACGAACAACTTCATGACGCAAAAAAGAGCCGCGAACAATTTCGAGGGTGTACCACACCTCGAAGTCATTTCCGCCTCGCTCGAGGGTGTGGAAGCCAAGCGCGGCTGTCTGAGAACACCTGGAGGGTGGGTTTGCCATGCTCTCGAGGGTGGCCCTCGAACCATAACGCCCTTGTGCGTTTGTGTAGATCCATGCAAAGCGCAAGGATATACCAGCATTTATGGTAACAGTAAAAGTGGTAATACAGACTTAGTTATAGAATCACATTGTAATTTTGTTCTGAAATTAGCGCTCCTTAATTCCAAAAGAAAAAAGAATATGTGTTATACGTAGACCAGCCACACATTTATAAGGAGATGTGTGGTGGCGTGTCTTGGCGAGGTGGACAGCTGGCTAGACATAGGTACCTTGACGCTCAGATAGCGTGAAACCTCCGCCGCTTCAAAGAATTGTTGGATTTCAAATTCGTGATGCTAGATACAAGGTGTTCACTGTGGCGCTGCAGACGCTAGTGTACAAAATTGTTGAGAAAGATTTGTTAACCTTCCATCCACCAAACATTTACAATGAATATTGTCGAGAGGCGAAGATACCGCAGTAAGATTTAGTACTGGAAATGAACCATTCAAATAGCGAATGTAGAAGCAGGCAACAGCTATCTGTGCTGGATAGTCATGAACTTTGAACTTTGTAGAAGTTGTAAGAAATAGTCCTACACATATGGTTGGTGTATGAGTTTGCACGTGAAGAACACTCCTTCCAGAGCCATCATCATATTTACTGACTGCTCCACTCGCGAGATGTGCAAGACTGGCACGAATGTTAGACTTGCGCACTAGCAGTACCTACCCACTAGCTGAGTAGCAGCACAAAGCTTCATAGGCTGGACTCTACTACTCCGTGCTTCCATTTTTTTGAATTAGAGCAAAAACGAAAAAATTCCTGTGTTGTGGTTTGAAATTTTGAATACAGGCTGCTATATATATTCCACCTATCTTACCATTTGCTTCCTAGCTACGGTCATTCAATATCCATCTCCTGGCATCCTTGCTCTAAGAGATATGGCAGAGGGAACTGGTTGTTCTATTTTTGACAGCTCGGCATTATCGTCTTCGTTCCATGAAGAGAATACTAGTCAAGTCGAGGTGACGGAGGTATGTAGTAGAATTTCTTCCTTGATTTTACACTGTCGTGTTGCTAATATCTAATGTCAGGCTAGCTATGCCGGTGAAACAACTTCACGACGTAGTTCATCCATTGGTGCCATGTATGTAGTGATCGTGGATAAAACCAAGCTACAAGAAGTGGTTAGTAGATTGTTCGTTTAATATGTTTTTCGCAGGATTTGTACTTGCCTCATTATTTCTTATTTTAATTGCGCGTAGGTACTACATCTGGACAGTGAGAATGGTCCTGCAGTTGATTTAATGGGCCGTGTAACCATCACTCACTTGGGCGATGGGGCAGAGTATGATGTCATGGTCAGAAGCGATTCTCATGGGAAACTTGTTGTGGGCTTTGGTTGGCAATTTATTTGCTACAGAGAAAATATAGTTCAAGGCTGTGTCTGCATTTTCACATACGCAGGCCCAAAGAAATTGCATTTGCTAGTTTTCGGCCCAGACGGTCGCCAACATGTGACGGCAAACCATTCAGGTGGCTTATAAAAACATGGTATTTTGTAAATGAGCGCAAACCATTCAGGTGGCTTATAAAAACATGGTATTTTGTAAATGAGCGCATGAACTGATATTCAGTATTTTTCTGTTTCGCAGTCATGAATGAAGCAATTAAACCTAAACGCTGGCGATTATATGTGAAATCTGATGATGTGGCATTGGACAAAAAGATGCTAACCCGTCTGCGACATGTTGCTAAAAAAGGTTTCCAGGAGTTCCCCTTATATGTTGCGTCTGTTGTCTCAACTGTGTGGAAAGGTGTTGGCTTGGTATGTCCGGTGCTTTTAATGTAAACATTTGGTAAATTTTTCCTACCTTTTTAAGAACTCAATATTATTTTGCTAAGGATTCATCTGTTTATACTTGCAGTGCATCCCACCAGAGTACTCAGTTCCGCATATACCAACTAGTTCCCGACGCGTCACAGTTATCTTCAAAGGTTATCCTGTGAAGCGGAACTGTAGGATAGTTAGAGTGCACCGAGGCGCTATTTGCATCTGTGGACCGTGGGAAGGCATGCTAGCTGGTGCTAATGTAAAGGAGCAGGACCTGTTGGCTTTGGTATTCGAGAAAACAACGCACATAAAGCTCAACCTTGAGATCCACAACCTGACAACCATGATGGATGCTTGACCTATTTGGCGCCTACTACAATAAATTGTAATCTCTCCTTGTGCTTGTCCAACCAATAGGAGGTTTTTTTTATTTGTTTTTGTGATGTAGTAGAGGAATAAAGTGATTAAATTAATTTCTCAGAGTGGGCTCTGTGTGTTATATGCTACTGGTCATTTTACTGTTCTTATGCACATCGTGACTATGAATGCCCTGAATGTGAGTATGAATGCCCCAAATAAATTTGTCGGGCCCGCGGTTTTGGAGAGTTGTCACTTCATGTTCCGATATAATAAGAGGAGCACCTGCGACTCCCCCTGCCCCCAACCTCAAGCTCCATCCTTGCCCTCGATGCCTCTGAAAGAAAACTCATCTGCAACGTTTGGTCTGTGAGAATTAGATCTACCGATACGCATCTGTGTGTTTTGAAAGTTATCAGCGCGAGTAAGTTAAGTTTATGTGTATTTATATGTTTCGTCAATTTCAAATAAGCTGGCAAGCAGATATCTCATCAGTTTCTTCATCAGCATCAACAGACAGAAGCGGATCTCATCGATGTGTGGCCCAATCTCTCTCCGCGTAGGGCAGAAGCTAGGAGCCAGACCAGGGTTAGGACTGGTAAGTTCATGGAAACTATGATTGCTTAATGGTTCAGATTACTCTTGTGTTTGATGGAATTTTTACCGTCAGACATTGTGTAAGGAAGCAAGATGTCTATTTTCTGACTGCGTTGATCAAGACGCTGGAATTGTATTGCGTGACGGACGGATTCTATATGTTGAGCTGTTCGCCAAAGATGATGAAATTATACTTGGCCGTGGGTGGTACATGGTCCTCACCATTGTAGGTGCGGACGAAGCTGACTCGCTGTTCTTCACCGCTGGGGATGGCGGAAATGTGCAAGCTTCATTCTTTGATCCACTGGGCTGCGAGCTAATTCCATCTTCACGGGTCTTTCCACAAACACGGACTGGTGATGTTCAGCGCGATTATTTTCCTTACTCAAACTTGATTCTTTTCCATAACATTTTTTTTCTGTTATTTAAATTCTGACATTCAGGTCAGGATATGGAGTATGCAGCAAATACATATGTAGTGGGACCCAAACTGTCACCAACAGCAAATGAGCACGGTGTCTTCCGCGGCTTATTTCTCCGCGGTGGCAACATGCCAATGTACATTTGCAAGATGACTCCTACAAACATTTTCAGGGGTATGCTGGTGCGTCGAAGATACTTTGAAAATGGATTCGTAATCAACTACACTTTATGTATCTCTTTACGGCAGTATTTAAACTCTAATGTTATGTATCTCTTTACGGCAGTATTTCAACAGACGTTTCTCTGTCGCGTATGTACCTTTTGGTTCGACAAAAACATGGCTTTGTGCGGAAGGAAAATCCGTCATGTTTGAAGGCAAGATAACGAGAAGCTCTGACAAGATAGCATGCATTTCTAGCGGTTGGCTGCAGTTTGCAACTGCGTTCGGACTGAAAGTTGGTGACGTGTGCGCAATACGTTTAACAGAATACGGTGGAGGAATACGAGTAGATGTACATGTCATCTTTACAGCAGCCTACGATAGACAGGCATGAGGTACTCTGCAACCACCACTTCCTACATGATGCTGCTTTCTTGCTCTAGGACTTCAATATGGGTTCATGGATGTATCCAGAAGACTTCTCAGTCAATTCAAAGTGGTCTTCGTCGACGGTGGAATACACAACTCCAAAGTCCATAAGCTTGTTGAGTGTAACTCTGCGAAACAATAATGTATCATGGTTAGAGAACTACACGGTAAATGGTTAGTAATTTCAACACTTGTGTTAGGAAAAAAATCAACCTCGCTGATTCCTTGGTGGCTCCAATGCTACTTGCAATGTAATCGATACTAACGCCGACATTGTCGTCTCTACAAATACAAGAGCAATAATTTTGATCTCCAGTTAACCCAAGTATATAAAGCCAATGTGGTTCGGAGTGCAAACAATACTAACACCATCATGCTCTAATAGTTTTGATCATCAACTAAGCAAAATATAAAGCGTACAAAAAGTACCTCTTGCATCCATCTGTTATAATGCGTATGATTCTGTCATCAGCTGATTCGTTCGGTTCCTGGAAATTTGTTTCCGGCCCACGATCAAGTAGTATTGAACCATGTTGTGATTCTTCTATTGGGCTGAATGTTTTGTGAACACTAGTTGTGGATCCTTCGACAAGAAGGTTACTTGGTTTCGTGATCTTTTGGGAAAGTGATTCATGTACCAAATCTCCTGTATCATGGTTTGTAAGATAAGTGAGACTACCACAAGCTGTCCTTCCTTGCAGCTTGTTGGAGTCCAATGGTTGCTTGTTCATCTGAGATTTGGATGGGGTGATGCTCATCTGCAACAATGTCACGTAAGTTATACACGTCAAAATATGTGAAAAAACATAACCAAAAAAATATCAAGAATTGGGAACTTAATAAGGACCTCGTTGTGAATGGTCAGGTATACGTTGCAACATTCGAGGAAATGCATCGTCACTGCGTTGAAATTGGTGACAGGTCTATGATGTAGTAGTATATGTTAGACCTTACAAAAAAAGATAATTATGCCTCTTATACATAAGTAGTTTACATTTCTCGCACCTAACACAAAATGCAGTAAGGGACACAGCTCCCTTCTTGATATCAGGTCTTCCAACGAACTCCACGTATTGACCGTCACTGTGCCAAAAATACACGATGAATTACTAGTTAAATGAATAATAGTTTTAAATACAGCTCGAAATACCTGACTGTTAAAAATCCATTGTCGCTTCCATCTCCAACTAACCAGTACCGCCCCTCAATACAGCCAGTGCCGTTGTCTATTGTGAAATCAGCATGCATTTCAGCACTAGTAATACCACAGATGCGACCAACAAGACGTACCTAATGTTGTATAAAGACCAAAATAAATTTTTTGTACCTGATAGTTTTAAATACAATAACGACGTGATGTGTCTAAACAAGTCGAGAATCATACCGAACTAGGTTTCCGACCCATAATAGATGGTGGTCCTTGAGCTGGTGATGTTTCTTTCGAGTCCTGTATGACCTTGCAAGTGCATGGTAGGCATAGGTTGTCGCGCACAGGTTGAGATTGCTGGAAGAAAGAGAATGCATTATAGGATGAGAAACGAAATGAACATTGCATGTGACTGGTAACAAGGTGTAAGTACGCATACTTCGTGATGCACAAGTGCCATGGCGATTGCACTTATAGTAAGTAGATGTCAACGAATCCTGAGTTCTACAATTCACAGCAATGGCTTCGATGGCACTTATAAGGGGAGATGTGTTGATGGGAAAGAGGTGGGGGTGTTGGATAGCTAGTCATGCTTCTACGTGATGCGTTAGTGCGCTAGAACCGGAAGTTTATATGGAAAATAAATATTGGAGAAATGGTCGTGGGTTCCACAACATTTGACTTTCATGGCAATTGTTTTTTTTTCTCACCCCACGTTGGCAGACGTTCCTGTGCCTGTGCCTGTGTCCTATGCCTTGTGGCTCGCGCTGCTCTATCTGCTGCCTGCTGATCCACTAACCTAGCAAGAAGGCAAATCCGAGGCCGTCCTGCCATGCGGTACTTTCTGTCCACCACGTCTTCCCTGGCGCCCACCTCAACTGCCACTACGGCCGCGTAGTGGCAGAAGAGGTCTTTGGCACCTCTACGTGAAACGAAATGACAAGCTGAAGTTACTTTATAAAGTATTCGGCAAAATGGCTTTCATTTCATGAATTGATGGAAGATGTCAAATGTAGAAACTACGGTTGGTTTTAGGCGGAAAGGACGCGCGATACAAGAGGCATAGCAGCAGACCTTGATATGCGCCGTGTGGAAATTCTGTATGCTGCCAAGACCGACGAGATCGAGTAAACGGGGCACGAGATTGAACACCTACCTCCAGTCGTTGATGGAAAAGAGCTCCAAGAACTACGAGCTACATAAGACAACCGTGTCTTGCGGCACTAGCCGTGCATGTACGACGATTGTTGCGGACAAGTAGTGAGGGGCTTGCAAGCCGGAGGAGCCACATTTTTTTGCTCTCGCTTTGCGAAATGGCTCATCTCATCGAATTTTTAGGTGCTTCATCGTTTAAGCCGTTGGCTCTACTGCCCTTTGTCAGGACTTTGTGTGGAGCCGGCAGAGAAACCACTTAAGAAGCCCTGCCAAAGTAGGCCTACTTCTGAAGACGACTGTGTGGCAAAGCCGGACAGCTATATAGCCGAAAAGGCCCTATCTCTGAACGACCAACTTTTGCAAAGCTGTCGCCTGCTATCCGTGAACGGGCAAGCTACCCCCTAAAAGGACTGGTCGAATCAGCGTCAAATCCATCTCTCAGCGCATGGCAGGACAACCCTGCTACGCTCTATTGGGGCAGCCTTGCAACACGTCTCGGTGCTGTAAAACCTGACACCGCACTCCCCCACGTTTCTTCCGTCCGTGGGCGTGTCAGAGCACTCCATTGCGGGGGAACCTCGTGGCAGTACGAAAGTGGTCGTGGTAGGCAGCTGGCGTATCTTCAATGTTTTACGGTGTCTGGCGTCAGATTGTAGAATTTTACCGGCCATGGTACTACCACTCTGTTTCTATATAACGAAATTTGAAACCAACTCAAGCATCTATGTGCCATAAAAATAGCAGAAATATGAAGGAGCTAGGTGAGGCCATTTTTGGTCTTCCCAGTTCCCACGGAAGGGTTTCTGATGAAGAAGGGGAGTGTGTTGGCGCAGCACATCTGCCAAGTTTGGGTGTTGGTCATTTAGCATCTGGACCGTCCAACGGAAACTTCCTAACGATCGGTACACCATTGGCGGGGTCCACTCTGACGACGAGGTATGTTGACTGGTCTTTTTTTGCTTTCGCTATAACGTGTATGGAGCACTAAAAATTCGCTTTATTTGTCTAGAGCGCAAGATGAAGATAGACTCTTTTTGGGCACCAGTTGGGTTGCACCGTATATAGCAGCCCTCCAAGGGTGCCAAAGAGTTACACACACCGTGATGTGCGTGCAATTTGAAATTCCTCCATTTCTTTGCTTCAAGGACACCAACGAGATGATGAAGCGTTCCAGCACTTGCAACGCGCTGGAAGACGTTCCATTTCAGTCGACTCCAATTCCTTCTTCGGAGCAAACATCCCAGCTGATCAACGAAAACAGAAGTTTCTCCCCGATGGGTAATGAAACAGCGGTCACCTATCGAAAAAGGTATCATATACTGTGCTCCTATGAGAATTTCCTCTATACTCTTAGATGCAGGTGGGTAATTGTAGTTTTTATTCTATTATCACACTTGCAGCATCTAGTCGTCCTCTCCAATACAAATCCATCAGTCACAAGCAGGAGTGACTACGGTCAGTGACGAGAGTCTTACTGCAACTATGGAGGAGTTTTTTCCTGAAAACGCAGACAACGGGGGGCAAAAGCATTTCGGCAATGAGGCTCCAGTTGACCAAGATAATGTGGTAATGCAATCAATTTTTTGGTTTTACTGCTAATTTATTTTGTAAACTAAACAATTTGATTCTTCTATGAACATAGCCGGACTGTGTGACGCCTGTTGATAATTCTGCACCGGGTGCAAAAAGGGTTAGGAAACCAAGAATCTACAAACCAGTAAGGCCTAATACATAAATGTATATATAGATAGAGAGAGAGGGAGATAATTCACGTTACCAACTAATTGTCCTATATTTGTTAATTACATGACGTGTGTACAGAGACGTTCCGTGATTGCTGTTGCCGTAGCGGAACTTCATTCGATTGTCTGCCCAACACAACAGGTAAGTCGAACAACCTTACGCATGCAGTTGGTGAAGATAACTACTTGACTAATCTAATTATTCTTTTCAGCGAGATGCTTCGAACGTTCTTCGCGAAACTATCAACCATATAAAAATGCTGCATACTGTGATTTCGGTATGATAGTATTTGTGCTGAAAAAATATTTCATGAATTAATAAATATTGTTACTTGCTGTGCTGAAACTACTTTCCAACAGGTCCTCGCAGGACGCGATTATCTTGCTACGCTTGGGAATCACAATAGCATGCTCACGGTTAAATGCTGATAAACATATTTGAAATGTAAAAGTTGTAGAATTACGATAATAACTTTAATATTTATGCAGTTTTCGACGACGAATGGCACGAACTACTCTGATTCGGCAAGACCATTGGCAGAGCGCGGTCTCTGTGTCGCCCCAGTTGAACTTGCAGAGAAGGTTCTGGAGGACCCCCCGGTTGAACTTGCAGAAAAGGTTCTGGAGGACCAAGCTTAGATCGTGGCATTGCGACACATTTTCTACTATCAAGAATAACAAAAATATGATGTATCGTATATTTGTTGTGGTGCAGTCCTATGTGTTGTCGCTTTGGTATTTGCTGTAGTTCCTGCAAAACTCGTTTCATGCCTCGTTGTATTATATTGTGGTTCAAAACGTGCAATTCTCCGTACTCAACAGGACCGTTGATTAACATGCCAGATATTCATAGTATTCTTAATAAAAGTAGTTATGCAATGTTATTCTTCGGAAACAAACACTTAACGCCCATTCTGCTTATCGACGACCATTCTCATACAAATCCTGGATGAGAGCGCTCTGTATGGATGCGCAGGTTCCTATCTCCCGGCGATCGTGCCATCTCTAAACCAATGCGCAAGAGACGACGACGACGACTACGATCAGCAACATGGGGTCTGTTTCTAACTCTTTCCGTTAGTAAGAAAGCCTTCACTAAACCCATCCAAGGCTAAAGGAGCCGATGTGCCTAATAAGAAGAAGATAAAGACGGAGCGTGTTTGCTATACATGTGGAAGTACGGATCACTATGCTCTAAAGTGCCAGGACCGTAAAGACAGCAAACATGGTTATTAGCGAGGGTGGAGGAAGATCGTGGTATGGTAAATTCTTAACTAAGTCTAACTTTACGCTAATTCTCCACACAGTACAAATGGCGCATGTCGGCATGTTTCATGGTGGATGGCAGCCATCGCACTACCAATAGTGCCCTGTTTTGGCTCGTATAACAGGGCACTGCTCATTATGCTTCGTGCCTATTAAAGGTTACTGGGTAGGCCGAGGTAGCTGCCACTTGCATCGCATGAGTAGCAATACTAGTTCTGCTGTCATGGTCTGCTGCCTTTTCGGTTTTGCAATTTCAATTCAATTCATTTCTTGTTGTCTCCAACTAATCCTTCTTCATCATTACAGGGCATAGTAGGTGCACGGATGTTGTTGTTGAGGATGTTGCATTTCGCGTTTCTGGCAATGAGCGGTTGCTTGGCGATCTACAACTCCGGCGGCAACCTCCGAACTACGACGATAGTCATCATTGGATCATTGAGCCTTGTTCTTCTCCATTTTTGCCTCCGTCTGATGGTCAATACGCCGCGGACGTCCTCTCGCCACCGGTGGCTGATCATCGCTATGTGGGTTCTATTCACCTTGCACACGGTCAGTTTCACTTTACAGATCACAGACGTCCTGCCACGGAAATTTGGCGTTGTGTTTTGGAGCATTGCATTTACGAACATCACCGGGGCGTTTTATGTCTGTTTCATCCGGAAAAACACTGTTGCACATCGCTTGATGGACATGTTTGATAGTCATTTCCGCAGTCGCTTCTATGACATCGCTAGTTTTCCAGTAGTAGGTTGAGATTTAGTTAATAATGTCGAAGTATGCCTAGCTTTGCAGTCCTTTGTGTCCTCTAAAAGACTGGTGTATCTTTTTATCGTTTATCGAACGATTGTAATAATTATGCTTTTGTATGACTGTCGAAACATGTATCCGTATTTTGAATTTGTGCATTTGTAACTCTTGCTGCCCAAAGGCGAATAATAATTATTGGCTGGGGACACCAATGTGCATGACATTACAATGTAGAATACATTGAGACTGCTAAGGACGAGTGGCATCCCGGAAGGGCTGATCTCTTGCAGGACCGGGCATCCTCGAGCAGATTTTAGTCTAGCTAGAGCGTGTAGTATTGCTCGAAGGACCGCCAAAAACATTCGAGGGTGCAATGACATGCCACTAAAAGGTTTACTACCTGTGTGCCATACACTACAGTGATAGGTTCCGTACCTAATGGGGAATAACCCACTAAATGGCAACTACATATAAAAAGCACCTCAAAAGATAACGACCAAACAAACACGGAAAAGGGTGACCGATTCACCGTCCTCATGTGCCAATGGACCGGGCAGCCTTAATCAGATTACAGCACCGCTCGAGGGTCTAGCACAGGTCGAGCATATATCCGCCTCGGTCGAGGGTCCGGCAAACAACATAATGCAACCTAGCAGGCGTGTCTTGCAGCCGTCCAGCACATATAAGCAACCAAACAAACACAGAAAAGGGCGATCGATGCACCGTCCTGATCTGCCGAAGGACCGGGCAACGTTGATCAGATTACAGCAACGCTCGAGGGGCTACCATAGGTTGAGCATGTATCCGCCTCGGTCGAGGGTCCGGTGAACACCATAACACAGCCTGGCACGCTGGTCTTGCAGCCGTCCAGCGCAGATGCGCCGCGCGTCCAATAGGATAAAGGCATCACTACCGTAGAAGTTCGCTTTGCGAACGCGAAATTCCCGGCGGAGTCCTCATATTTTTCTTTTTGTTTTGGCGAATGGCCATGCAACTTCTATGTGCTCAGATGTGTCGGAGACAGTATGCAATGAATAAAATTCACAAAGAATGTGTGCTGCCCACAAAGTTATCATCTGAAAATGTGCTCCAGACAAATTTCGCAACATATATATAACAAAGTTGCATCCGCCGGTGCGATATCTCCAAAGACAAGACTTCCTAGCAATGTAAAGTTTTTGGCTATCACTACGCTACTTTACTATTCAATGTGCACGATGTCGGGATAGTGCTCTACACAGAAAAACGGCCTTTTGCAAAGTAGTGTCAGTAGAACACGTTCAACTGCGTGCGGCCTAGAGCCTAGTGCCACGGTAAGCAACTTCGCGGTAGCCAAAGGTATTTGTTCAGAGCATCAGTTCATTTTGTTGATTGTATTGTTTTGTGTGATTATAATCCACTGGATAATTTTAAATATTACACTTTATTCGATCGTGATCATAAGAAACTACAACTATAAATAAAAACAAAAAATGACGCACACTTGCTACCAAATGGTTTTCTGCACCAGACCAACATTACAAATATTACAGTTCTTGACATACTTATAGTTCTAAGGAATATCTGCTGACGACTCATCATCGCACGTGCAGCTAGAACCAGTAGCACAAATCCTGAAAGTACAACAAACAAACCACAACCCCAAACTATTATGGAATGTCTAGGAGAAACAATCCTGTCTAGCCTGAGACATATTATAACCGTCAACACCGAAGATAGTAGCCATGTAGCAGAAGCAGATCGAGCTCGCGCTTCGGATGTGATTGATGAGGTTCGTGTTGCCATGGATGCATAATACAGTAGCAAGAACACACAAGAGAAGGACGCAACGGAGTGAGCAATATCTTCAGTGGTACCTCCATATGCCGCTACAAAACTAACTATGGAAGCAGCAAGCATAAGGAACATGAGGGATGCCATGCGCTGCATTGCTTTCTTTTTGCTACATGAAGACCTAGCCTCAAGGACTCACTATATATAGCAGTGCTACTTGAAAGGGGACTGCTTGTGGTAACTGTTGAATACATTATATCTTTGTTTATGGTGAAACCCTGAATTAGCGTCACGTGCATCACAGCCTACGGACCCCCTTGTGGTAACAAATGATCTACAAATGCATAGCACTGCCCGGCTCCTCCCTCCACGAGGCATGGGTGCGCTGGCGAGGCGAGACAGGTCCACTTGAGAATCAAGGCACACACCGTCTCGTGCTACCGTTGTAGGCTGGGGAACTCGCCGAACGCGGGCGCCATCACTGGAATGGCCAGGCAACTCGTCGTGGCTAGCGTGCGGGCAACAAGTCGCGAAGTTTAGATTTTGTGTGTGTTAGGATAAGAGAGATGTCCACGACAGACGGGAATTATGACCACGGCAAAACGTCCTCAAAACCTCTTTCAACCCAGGAGTTTTTACACTTTATTACAATAGTGCCGCTTCATTTTAAAAAAATGCTCTATTATGCTACATTGACACCAAATAGCATGGGACATGAATCCTGGAGTCATGCAAATACGGGTGGCCACCAACATTTGATTTATTATACGAAAACAAACAGGTGCCATCATACACTGGTACAAAGTAATACACGGGGAGCTACGAACATGTTCAACGGAACAACTGGTACAAAGACATGTAGCGGGAAGATAAAACAGTTGAGAACGTGAGCCTAGTTGACATGCTGACGACAAACTTAAAACACAAACACAAGTGAAAACATGCAGTGGTCCAAACAAACACATCGGTCCAGCTAACTTAGAGTTGGCATATGAGTTCAGGCAGTGCCGTCTTCAGGGCGCGGTGGAACGGGGCGATGGACATGAGACGGCACTGTCTGCCAGTTAGGGAGCAGCTGACCGTCAGCATATAGGCGATACTGCCGAAGCCCACCCCCTGGATGATGAACATTCCCACCTTCAGGTCCACCAATATGCATGATACTGCGGTTCCGTGGCTGTGGAAGACTGGAGAGACGATGAAGGAAATGTTCGCACTGTTCTTCCGTCTCATAGACGATGATGTCGAGCCAACCGGAAGTAACTGGAATTCCATAGTACCCAATTGGTAAGTTGTTTGGGTCTATAGTAATTGTCACGCGATCGGCTTCAGGAAATCCAGGAGGTGCACTAACGTTGCTTGCGACTTCAGCCTCCTGAAAGACACAAAATGAAGCAAAATGAGTTGGACAGCGCGAAATGAACCAAAATAATTTGGACGACGAAGAAGAAACAAACCGCCGCTCCAACAAAACTTGAGTTCTGAGAGCCATTGGTAGACATGTTGAACTTAGCTTGGATGCTCGCCAAATGCGGCGAAGCTTCCCTTATAGTTATAGCCGTGCTGCTCTGGTCTCTCCAGGTGCACTGTAAAAATAGACTCGTATCCACACGTAGTGGGACCCTTGTATTGCTGTACCGAGGTTCGTCAGTGCGATGCCTGACAGGTTCTGATATTCGGAACTCATGTAAAGTGCGATGGCTGACAACATGCGGGTGCGGCATGACAATATTGAGGCCGTGAGAAAACAGTGAAATGATTGTGTTTAACAGAAAGGTTTCAATTAAAATCCTATTGAGACCGGTTTACGAAGTTCTGTACGTACTTTTTTTTGCTATAAAAAGGCAAGCAAGCCATGCCGGTCGACGCACGCACAGAAAGAGAACATCACGATTCTCACTAGAGCAAAACCATGTCAGATACGTCTTCTACCTCGCGAAGGAGCGTTGGTCGCCACAGGGGACGTCTATTGCTTCCATTAATTATTTGTCCTCGTTGCAGCAGGGACTACGTTCGTGTCTATACCTCCCGCACGCCTGGCAATCCGAATCGAGACTTCTACAAATGTCCATTCCATAATGTAAGGTTCTGGTGTTACTTTCGAAATGGAAGATTGTACTATCAAGAAGTTGATCATTCAGATATGCAGATTGATTCGGCGGGCGGTTGCGACTTTTGGAAGTGGGAAGACCAGTACCTTCGCTATCTGGAAAATGCTGGAATCATGGCACATAATGTGCCAAACTTTGACCTCACCACAAATAATTTCGTGCTTTTGAAATGGATATTATATGCTTTGCTAGTACTTTCTATTGTAAGTGTTGTTATGCTTATTTGTCTGTTCAGAAAGTGATCGTCTTTCTGTTCAATGAAGTTGGTTCCTTAAGTTCCTGGAGTTCAGTAAATATATTTTTTGAAGTTGTATGATGTATTAGACTATAAACATTGTGTTGCACATCCACGTCCTCGTTTTATTTTGCAATATTTTTTGCGTGCAAAATGTTACTCATAATAATCGAATAGGCGCAAAGTCAGTTTAGGTTTGTGAAAAACAGGAGTATAGTCACAAAGTTAGAAAAATAGGAGGAGAATCACCATCTGATTTCAAAGAGAGGGTAAGAATGCCAATGGAAGAAAAGTTTTTTTTCGAACTAAATGCAACAAAAGTTTTACTACCTGTGTGTCACACGATCCTCTAAGAAGTCCAAAAAACAATGGTGAAACCAACGACTTAAATACGAACAACTTCTGTAAAGCACCTAAGAGCAACTGCAAGAGACTAGCTATAATGACTTTGCTAGCTAAATTTTTAAAAAAATCTCAAAAACACTCTTCCAACAAACTAGCTATCTCATATCCGTTGCCCCGATAGCTATTTTTTGGCTAGTGACTAGCTATCCTGATTTTCATGATTATGGCAGTCCGAGCATATAGAGAGTTCAATTTAGAGAGATTCTTGGATGTCAACCACTTTTTGCTAGTATAATGTGCCAACGAAATGGCCAGCCTAGAGAAAATTTCCGCCTCGCTCCATGGGCTAGAACAAAAGGTCGAGCCAAATACCGCATTGCCCCACTATCTATGTAACAACATAATAGACGCACATGGGATTTACTAAGTGTAGTAACCAAAGGAGAAAGCACTCATTTAAATATCAACTACATCTAAAAGCACCTGGAAAGCCTCCACTACGGACTCATCTCGTGGAGCAGATTCCCGGCTCGGGACATATTATTTAATAAATTGCTGCCAACAACACATCTAAAACCCCACTAAAAAGGCCTCATATCTTGCAGGATGGGCACCCTCGAGCAGATTTCCGGTTCGCTCGACGGTCATGCACCGCTCGAGCAAATAGCCGCCTTTTTGCGAAGATCATCCTCGAACAGATTTCCGCTTCGCTCGAGGGTCATGCACCGCTCGAGCAAATGGCTGCCTTTTTGCGAATGCATTTGGTAGGGCTTCGGGTGTGGATGAAACTGAAATAAAAAGCTGCTGCAACTGCGAAAACTGGCACTAGATTCCTTTTTACTGCTTCATGCATGAAAGATTCCTTGAGACAAAAAGGGCCTAGATGTCTGAGTGACGACGCAACTGCGTACAGCTTTGCACTCTACTGCTCAAATAACACAATATCATCAGCTTTGCTGTTGGATTCTAACGATACGTATGCAACAGTAGTCGTTGAGTCAGGTGAACGATTTGGCTGAAGAAACAGCAATCCTGACACCAGCACTAATTTTTGACTGCGGGAGCTGCAGTACGCGTGGGCCTTCGCGTACGTAGACCGCTTCCACGCCGTGACCCTCCATCTCTATATTCGTTCATGTCTATAGCTAAACCCTAAACATGCACAGAGGGACACAATTTGGCTATAGAAGCAGCAACACGCTGGAGAAATCGTCACAAACTTTAAAAGCGAGATTCACTCTATAGATAGTGACATTAAATCAACTAAAACATTCAGTGACACATCCTACAAACAGGCATTCAGATATGGCATACATAATTTCTGAAAAGGCATTCAAAGTACATTCAGGTATTTAGATTTGCACAAAATGGATCTGATAGATATAAAAGTTAGCTGATCTTTATTTCGCTACCAATCTTGTACGACAGAAATGCATCTATGGTGGCGTACTGCACTTGCTCGTCTGACAAATACCACGCATCCCAGTGGTAGTGATCGATCCCCTTGTTCTTCTGAATAGGTAGATTTAGTACTGTTGCTCCGAGCTTCTCAAGTGATGCACGCAGACCTTTGAGATGCTTATACGCATCAAGTTTCGGTACTTCTTTTTGAAGGTCTTTCGGATTGGTAATTTCGACGCCGCAATCCTCCTTGAGCCGTGTGAAGTCGCGGTAGATATCTGCTCTAGTGAAGATGTGATCCTCCTCTGTGAGGAACTTCTTCAGCACTTCAGGGAGTTTGCCACCGGCCTGGTAAACCTGGAATATAAGACAACGAGGACCGACGCACAGTTGCAATAGCGCCGTCTCGTGCTTCTGGGACCCATGGACGTGCCTCTTGGCCCCATGGAGGATACGCCACTCCGTGTCTAATCCAACTAGCATGCGTTTCATGCAAGGAGGATTACCTCGAATCTCATCAATGAATCGCTCGACAACAGCAGCATCGCATGTGATCGTCGTCTTGATCACTTCACTGAAGAATGAGACACTGTGCTCCGACGTCCGCGGCGGTGATGGACTTGGCTTGACCTTCTTATGATCTGACGTCGGCAGCGGTGATGGCCTTGGCCATGACTCCCAGTTGCTGCGCTTTCGTCCGGCATCACGCTCGCGGGATGGCTCCATATTGCGGTGTGCATTGGCTAATGCGGCGTGGTTGCTTGATATTGCTGTGTGCGGCGGTGATTTCCTTGGCCATGAATCGCAGTTGCTGGGCTCTTGTCCAACACCAGTTGCATGGGAATCACGGTAGCGTGATGGCTCCATATTGCGGTGTGCTAAGGCTAATGCGGCGTGGTTCCTTGATGTTCTAATGCGCTGTTGCTTAAATTACTCCAAGCGGCTACGACTCCCGTCGCTTCGTCGACTCAACTCCCCGTGCGTCTGCGACTCCGCAACTCCCCGTGCGGCTGCGACTGCCGTCGATTGGTTGGCGCAACTCCCGTGCGGATGCAACCCGCGTCGCTTCGTTGGCGCAACTCGGGAAAAGAACGTGTGCGGCTACGACTCGCGTCGATTCGTCTACGCAACTCCCCGTACGTGTGCGATTCCCGTCGATTGGTTGCGCAACTTCCCGTACGGCTGTGTACTTCGTCTAATCTCCCAGCGGCGCTTGCCAAACTTAGGTAGCGATGAAAACGTACGCAATACTGTTCTGCCGTTTCCGCTACCGCTCTTCGTCATCAGAAGCAGAACAGTCGGGTGCGGAAACGGACAGAAAAATGTACGGGTGCACGGAAACGACTTAATGTTTGTACAAAATTACATGAATAAGCAGATAGATGAGTCAAACAAAGTGAGTTTCTTGATAATGGGAGGCTAGGTTTTGGCAGAGTGAGACGAGTGAACTAGTCAATTGTTCCACCAATGTTCCACCAACTGTGACACGAGTGGATGCAAGGAGAGAACAATAAGTTGGTACAAACTACTGGAGGACAAGACAATCAGGGTGCGCCGGGGTTTGGAGCAGCAGCAGCTTCACGTTCAACGGCTTTAGGGAACAAGACCCCGTCAAACAGGTCGGCAAGAGCCGCGGCTGGATCCGCGACGGATACGTTCGCTTCCTTGATGGCCTCAGCCACGGCGTCATGGCCCTCAATCCCCTCGGGAAATATGTAGCCATCACGTAGTGCGTTGAAGTTGACTCGGCAGTGCGTGGAGGTCAGTCCCAGGGTCTTCTGGACCCCGAGACGCAGGGCGCCCCGCAGCCGCTCAATGACTCGGCCGCCCAGGGAGCTCAGGCGGTTCGCTATTGAGCTGCCAGAGGTCTGGCACTTGAGGCCCTCGATCTCTTGGCACAACTTGAAAGCAGCCGTCTCGAGGACTTGGAGCTCACCCAGGACCTTGTCATAGTCAGCCTACAGGGCTTCTACGTCCGCCCGAGGGATCATCGAGGCCATGTCGAACTCTGCAACAAAAATACACGTATAAGAAAATCTGGTCAAATAAACAACGAAAATGACACAGTGCACGACTACCCTTGGTCAACGATGCGTCATGGTCCAGCTGTGGAATCGAGCCGTCCCTCTCTTCGAGGAAGGTCTGAAGGGCATAGACTCTGCAGGTCTCCCAGACCAGAGCCCCGGTGAGATGCTCGACTGCTTCCTGACGGAGCTGCAGCTCGGAAGTCACCACGGCAACAAATGCGTCCCGCTGATGAAGTGTGGAACTAATAACCTTGGAGCTGGCGTTGCCGAGCGCTTGGCGCTCCAACTGATGGTGCTCCTTTGCAGTCAACCGTTGTTCTTTCTCCCGATGGACGGCGACGAGCTGCGGGACGTCCTTGGCCTCCTGCTCCACCGAAGTGCGGTGGGTGTCGCGATCTTGCTTCAGCGATGGCGTGCTCGTATGGAATTTGGCGATGCTGCGGAGCTTGAAGAAGACGGGGTACTGCATTATTCTCTTCTTCCGTATGTCAGAATTAAAGACAGAAATATCCGGATCAGGAACGCGAAGAAGCTTCATGCATGGAATAGTGGACGGGTCTGTTATCCAGGCTGTGAGCCTGAACGTGGACATGTCCGCCTTGGTTGATGTCAACGGATCCACAAGCTCCGCAAAGCGTGCCTGGCAAGTAGTTCACTGGCCGTGTTAATGTCCCAGGCATGCTCCGGGATGCCGTCGATCTCAATCACCACCTTTTGTGTTAGCAACACCTCTGTTGCACGAGCAAAACGAGTCCAGCGGCGCATGGAGAGATTGGTGTCCGCCATGGGGATGGGGCTCGCAGCCAAAATCTGGTCACGGGCCACCGAGGACTTGCAGACGATGAGGAAACTACCAGAGAATGTACGAGTGGCAGTGAACTCCGACACGTCCAAACCGACTGCAGCAGTAATAGCCGTCGACGCTTCGTTGCTGAGGAAGTCGCCGGACCCGTTGCCAACCTGGGCAATAAGTGCCAAACGAAGACGAGCCTCCTCAAGAGCCATAGACTCAGAACGCTGCACGTAACAGCATTCTGGTTCTGACAAAAAAGAAGGACAGTTGTAGCGGTGCATGACAGCAGAACTAGTTTGCGTGCCATCCTTGAGGATGAAGCGCTGACTAAACGGCGACGGATAGACAAGATCACGCTGGTAGGGACCACAGCGGCACGACCGTACACACCGAATGGCCTCACCGTGTTTTTTTTGAAAGAAATGCCCTGAGCACGATGTCTGTTAGGGACTGAGCGACAGCCGTGATGAATAAGGGGGGTGGCTAACGTGGCACCGATCTCCGGTGCAATGAGACATTGTTTTGGTGTAGAGTATGAATATGCATGGCCTGCGTGGATGCGCAGTTGATCGCGCAAGGGAGAAGGTGATTGTTTGGCCGCAACAATAGATTGCGACTGAGGTAGCAGTGGCAGCGCTGTACCAACAGAAGCAGCCTGCGAAACACGGAATGGAACTGATGGGCGTTCAAGGGAATGACGAGAAGGACGTCGACGACGACGCCGGCAAGCTCATTACTATTGCGGGAGAAGGTGAATGCTTGTGCTCGACGCCGTTGACCTCGACCTCATGGTCAATGTCGCGCAACCAGCGCTCTACCTTAGCGCGGCTGGAAGAGCACTCGGCTGGGTAGAACGAAGGGGCATCAGGGGAAAGTAGGATAGAGCGATGGCCACCATAGTGGGCAGAAGTCGAAGAAAGATTCTTTGAGTTGGTGGCTGCGACCGTCGCCGATACATGTTCAGAGTTCTCGGGCGGCGATGGAGGTGAGCTCAAGGATGGCTGCTGGTCCATAGAGTGCGGGAAAGAATGAATCAGCACAAATGCGACAGGAGAGCAGGTTGTGTGGAGATGAGAGCGTGGTGGCCGTACACAGAATGGTTGAGCTAAGAAAGAAGATGTGGAGATAAACGAGTTGATGGGTTGGTCGACTAAATGGTAGACCCTCTGTTCCTTTATATAAGGATTGCTAGGGGTCAAATTGCTGGTCAACATATAAGCATTCGTACTGTTCAAATTTTTTGTCAAAATATAAGCATGGGTGAAACACGAAAGGATGTCTGACAGAGGCACCAACAAAATGTGGAGCGTACAGCTTTGCAATATACTGCTCAAATAACCAATATGGTCAGCTTTGCTTCTGCATACTAAAGTTGCGTATTCAACAGTAGTGAGCTCGTGAACATGACAGGACACCAACAGCGACAACATTGCACGATGACCATGCAACATGGCAGAGATCGTGCGCGACAGCCTTGCACGGCGAGTCGGCGACAACCTTGCACTCTATTAGTTTTCATTCCATGTGGTCGAACTCGTGTTGCCGGTATCTCTCAATTGTGTGCCTCCCGTTCTATTTTTCTTCAAGGAGAACAAAGGAAAAGCACGTTTTAGAGAAAAAAGACGAAAACGAAGTTTAGGATTATGAAAATTAAAAAAGGTTTATTATAAGTTATGTAAAAAATATCAAATAAGATATCTGATGTATTGTACTATAAAGCAGTGCGGTTGCACATCCACGTTCTCCATTTCTTTTCAATCAGTTTTTCTTAAAAAAATGTTAGTACTGCAAACATAATAGGGTCAAATTCAGTTTACGCTAATGGATGCGACTGATTTCCGCAAATGGAATTTAGTAAGTTGATGGAAAGACAAATAGCACTAACATACATGTGTGCCATTCATAAATTGCAGGCGCAATAAACAGGATGACTTCACTAAAAGAGATAAACACCCACCTAAATCCCAACTACATCTAAAAGCACCCAAATAAGCAAAAAGATGATCGGCCACCAGGGCCGTCTACCAAAGGACAAAACAGCCTCGATTTGATTTCCGCCTCGCTCGAGACTCTATGACCGCTCGAGGCAATGACGCCTTGTCTCAAGTATCTGGCATCAAAGAAAGCTGTAATACAATAACATCGTTTTCATTGCTGATTACTTATCGATGTTCCACATTCTCTATTATGCGTCTCATGCATGAACATCGGCTCGGCAAGGTTCGATGGTCATCGTGCGAGGCTGTCACCGTGCTTGTCCTGGCATGGTCGATCACTAGCTCTATACTGTTGCACACGTATCCTTTCTATCGAGTAGCAAAGCTGATCATATGTGCAAAGCTGTCTGCTCCACATATCGTTGGTGGCTGTGTCAGAGCTGTTATTTTTGGTTTTCAGCGACAGCCTGTTTTGGATGCTGCACAAGCTGCTTACTTCTGTTATTTATTAGTACAATCTAGTCCACCACCCCCATCAAGTTCTTCAGCTTTCATCCGTTCTTAGTCCGTATCCCGACCACCGTGTCTACACCTACTACACCAGCCAGTGCACATCTCCAACCACCTGCTCGTGCAGCATAGATCTCGCGCCATCCTCCCACGAGCCGATGGAGCACCAAGCGTCACTGATGGCTACTAAATCGCCGGTCGACACCACGGAACATATATCGGCGCCGACAGCAGGCACCAAGTCGAAGAATCTCTCTTCCTCCCCTGGCTACTTTGGTGGGGAGCGTTCACGGCTACTTTGCAGTGAACCGCCGTCGTTCTACCCAGGGAAGTCCTCTTCCGGTCGCGCCAAGCATACGCGCTGGTTGGATGACAGTGAAGAAGAGGTCGAGAAGGAGCACGTCGACTACGACCGTTCGCCTCCACCAGAGTGTGTGGGGCCCGTGCTACGTCGAACCACTTATAGCAATGGTTTGTAGACTTTGAGAGGTTTGTAGACGTAGTCCTAGCTCCTGTCTGCCGCCTAGTACTTGCTGGCACTGTTACGCACGATTTGGGTGGATGTGTGCTCCCGAGATGTCTGCACATGTGAGGCTGCATGGCATCCCCTCGCCGCCCATGTCGGCCCAGACAAGCCAGTAGGCACGCGAACGCATGCACTGTTATGCGATACGGAAGGATGCTGTGGGTCCCTCCGAGCCACGGTAAAATCCAAAGCATCCCCCAAAGTAATTTTCAATAGCAATGTACTCGCCAATTTTTTTTACCAACTTAGTTGGTAGTAATAGTGTGTTTTAGTAGTGTATAATCCACTGGATAATTTTATACATAAGACGTAGAAAATGGCAGGAATCGGGCAGAAGAAGAATTGTAATGGCAAATTTCGAAATAGACGAAAGTAGTGGCGTTTCCCCGACTCTGAAAAATTGTAATGGCCCGCGGAAATATGTTCAACTTGCGCTAGACGCTCGAGCGAATAGGATATTGGTTCTAGGTGTGCTACACGTTCTAGCGAGGGAGGACGTTATGCGGTAGTTTGCGTTTTTGCCGGGACATCGTAATCGCACCGGCGCTTTGTTTTCGGAGTGCTGGCAACAGGGCGCCCTCTACGCCCGTCCGTTTCAACACCAAAGGATCAACATCAACCACGACCTGCAAATGTCGTTGGTGTTGATCAGTCGAAAACAAAACTAGGTTAGTTACTAAAGCAATATATAAGCACTAGCGAACACTTGTTCCCGTGTTCCATCCGTGGGCATATCTAGAGTGTCTTAACAGAATACATCGGCTACAAAACAATGCCCACTGCCGAGACAGAACAAAGAAGTTCTAAGAAGTTCCAAGTGCTCGATCTCCAACATAGAAGTCAGCATTTGCCCAAAAGACAACCGTCCAGCAGACAAGGTTGGAGATCGAGCACTTCTAGTGGCTGCTCAAGGACTGGGTTGCACCCGAGACAGCCGCTCCGTGGCGGCGCGATGCTTCTTCCCCTTGTAGTGGTCCTCCATGACTTGCTTGTTGCTCATCATGACATTGCAGACTTCGCATAGGGTTGGTATGAAGCTCGCGTTACTATGGGTATGCTGGAATGGTGCGGCAGCACCATGACATGAAAACTGCAGCAAATGAAATATGAGATGAGTTGATGAGTCGACAACAAGGAGCACCAGGGTCGTACCTCAATTGGGACGCTGTATTGGGACCTCGCCGGAGACTTTTCGCCATCGCCGGAGGCGACGACGCGTGGGAGGCAATAGCCTGCACCGGATGCAGCGCGGAACAAAACTAGGTTGATTACCAAACTCAACACCAAACAGTTCAGAATGGTACAAATTAATATTCTTACCAGCAGTAGCCCGCTGCCGCTGGCTATCAACGTCAACTACGTGATGAGTGCGAGCACGAAGCAGATCGCAACGGGCCGTTGCTAGCTGCTCCTGCGCCTCCATCAGGTCGCAATGCATCCTTACGAGCTCCTCTTCCTTCTCGACCCTGGTAGCCATGGTCAGCAAGTTGGGCGTGAGATCGGGAATTATAACCAAGGAAATGAACCACGGAAAGGCGGCAATGATGATCTTACAGCTTCCGACGGAGGCAGTCGTTGGAGGCACAGAGCACTGCAGCGTTCGTCTTTGCGGCTACAGCAGCAATCGTGCCATCCGAAAAAAGTTAGTTGCTGATGAAAGGAATAAACAAAAAAGCATGAGAAAGAGGGAGATCGAGGGGCTTGGATTTTGCCTTCGCAGAGCTCATTGATGTTGTCGTACAACGCGCGACCGATGTCATCGTCAAGCTCAAACCGACCCTGTAAGTGGGAAAAAAGAATTAAATCCTCATTTTGTCTATTAAAAGTTAATCCTATATCCAGCATTTTCGAATGCAAAACTGAATGCAATCTTGAAAACTGGAAAAGACATTAGTAGAAAACAAAATCTGTGCAAAAGATGCACTTGAACACTAATAGTGGATTAAAAAGACTTTGCCAAAGAATAATGGTGCCAAACTAACGTCGGATGAGGATGGCTCGAGGCGGCGGCGGCCTACATACATCATGAGCATCGACAAATAATGGCAACAGGACACGGGGAGAGAAACGAAGAGTGTGTTCTATTACCTTGAGGCTGACGCTGGCGGCGGCGAGCTCAGTGCTGCGCTTGGCCATTGGCGATCGACGAGAACGCTTCTGGGACTCTTGATGCGGCCGAGCTGGAAAAAAGGAGACGAGTACTAGTAGTAGTAGAGAGTTTCGAGTGAGGACTCCTTCAAGTGACGGGACGGGAAGAGAGGGGGGAGTAGTACTTGTAGTTGTAGAGAGCAAACCACGGCAGAAGATGGAGGGGCAACCGCTCATGGATCCACGAGTCGCGACGTGACGGCCAATGGCCGGTCAAAAAGGCTTCACGTGGGCTGGAGAAGGAGGACGTGCTGGCTGCGCCTACTTACAAGGCAGTGGGTGCTTGTACTAAATCCGGTATATTTAAGTATTCACCCCTCTTAAGTGCTGTCACTGCAGGAGGGTCAGTGTGGCGAATGGCCTGCCATTCAGCTCGTTAGGAGGACCTGTAAAAAAACAGAAAAAATTGTCATTATGACATTACTAGTAGAATTTTAGTTTTTTTATGTGTCAGCGAATTCATTTTTTGAATTTCATTATGACATTGATGTGGTGGAAAAATCCATGCGTAACAAGAACAAAATACCCCTATCCTATGGCCATTAACACTGTAACAGATAAGATCGCTGATCAATGAAACAGCGCAATTCTTTTTACGCGGAGGCGTCTGCGTGATTGACAGTTTCCGGCGCTGAGCGGCGGTTCGCGTTTTTACCGCACCGTCATAATGGCAACCGAGCGTTGGTTTCGGAGTGGTGGGGACCGGCCCCATCGGATGGTCCCGTCGGTTCGTCCACCACATACACCACCAACCCCCATGACCCCATGGGATGATCTGCTCCTGGCTCTTGTTGCTTTTTTCTTCCTGTTCCTAGTGCGTCCTTTGACGTCTGACGGCCCCAGTTCTCCCTTTTGATCTCCGTTCTCACCTTTTATCTCCTCATCATGTCAAAGGTTAAGTACATTGAACCTTTGCCATGGAGCCGGTCCAACGTGGATGAGCATACCCTCCAGGGGCTCGTCACCAGCGGCCAGCTGACGGCGAACACCGACCGGAGGACGCCGGCTTGGATCATCCCGCCGTCAGAGCATCAGGAGCCGCAACCGCCGGAGGGATACGTGGTCAGCTTCGCCAGTCTGCACGAGCGTGGGTTCAACGCCCCGGCCAGCCGTTTCATGAGGGGGCTGTGCTACCACTATGACGTGGAGCTGCACAACTTCAACCCCAACTCTATTTCACAGGTGGCGACATTCGTCGCAATCTGTGAAGGGTTCCTAGGTGTCCCAGCCCAGTGGGACTTGTGGATTCACCTATTCCGGGGTGAACTCTTCACAATGCCCGCCAGAGCAATGGGCACGCGCCGCCTCATTCGGGCCGGCGGACTTACGTTCGCCTTGCGGGAGAGGGGGTACGATACGTATGCTCGATGCAAAATGACGACGGACAACTCCGACTGGCACAAGTGCTGGTTCTATCTTCGCAACGATGGCGCCGGGCTTCCGGCTTACACCGGTAAGGTGTTCACTGATCGTGTGGAGCGCTGGGCGTATGGATTGTCGCCGCCCGCGCGACAGAAGAAGGTCGCCCCCTACCTGGATGCCCTGCGGACCTTGACGGAGACTGGACTGAATGCGGCGGCCGTCATCGCGCAGTTCCACCGGCGGCGAGTGATACTGCTCATGGAGAGGACCCTGCACATCTTCGCGATGGTCGAGGGTGTGGACGAGGGTGCCCTGCAGCGCTCGAGGCTGGTGGCGGAACCGTTGCCCCATGCGTCCGCAGCAGACAGGGCGAGGCGCACAGTGGACAGCACGAATGTGTTGTGCGTCCCCGACAAGGTACTGTGGTCGACCAAGATGCGTCCGGAGGAAGGGTACATTCAATTGGTAAGGAACACCCTTAATCTTGTTTACTATCTAGTTGACATTGGTTTTTATTGATGATACTTATTTATGGCAGCCGACACTATTAACGAGCGCCGTCTACACGGACCCATCTACGCCCAATTCACGCGCGGCAAATCACGCGCGGCAGCAGCAGGACAAGGCGAGGGCGGACGCACGGAAGGCAACGAAGCAGAGACATCAGAAACGCCTTGACGAGCATAATTTGTTGTGTGAGCAGTGTCAGAAGGATGGTCTCCCCCTCCCGCGGACCCCAGATAACACAGATACAAGCAGCAGCACGGGGGGCTCGTCCAGTGAGAATGAGGAAGAAGAAGGAGTCGCTGTTCAGTGCGCTACTTCGTCGGACAAGGGCAAAGAGTTCGCTGTTCAGTTCGCGACCTCGTCGGCGCGGGCTTCTGTCCAGCCTGACCAGACGACACCGAACGACTCGAAGAAGCTCAAGCGTCCACTGGCGACCCAACGGTAAGGAAGCGTTGGCTCTGTGTTCGCATGCTTTTGTTTCATGCTTACTTTGATGGTTACCTTTACTTTCTGTCAGCCGCACCGGCGAACCGATCTCACCTGCGCTAGCACCAGCCAAGGTCCTGAGGGCTGCGGCGTGCGTCCAAGATACCGGCTCCGTGTTGGGGCCGCGGTCTGCTGCGGCGACAACGCCAACTCCGCAAGACATCTCGCAGCAGGAGCAGAATCTTGCGGACGGGTCGACGTCAAGGGATCCTTCCAGTGGCGACACCATTCGAACGGATGACGTGATGGATGTCCGGCAAGTAGGGGATTTGGGGGAGGAGCCGGAGGGCAGAGTTGCGCCTGTGGCGGCGCAGGTGTCGCATGGAGTCTCACAGAGAGCGGTGGCATCCTTCTCGGACAAGCATACCGCCGGTGATACCTCGGGCAAATGGTACGAGATGCTCAATCAGGCCGGTGCTCCGGCGAAGGCGCTGCGAGCCGCAGTGGCCGAGCAAAAAAACTGGGAGGAACTTTTTGAGGTCGGGAAGTCAATACAGAGCTCGCTCCGGGAGGCCCTCGCGCTCCATTCGAAGGACACGTTACGTATCTTCGAGGTACACATTTTTGCGCCACTGCATTTTTTCACTTATTATGTTTTCGCACGTGCTTCACCTTTTGCTTTCCGTTCAATCGGTAGAAACTGTGCGAGGAGGACAGCGAGAAAGTCGCGTACATCGAGGACCTCGAGTCGCAGCTGTTGGAAGTGAAATATGAGAACTCGTATGTTCAGGCGGCGATCGACCGGCTTTGGACTGACATGAACGAAATGTCAGTGCACGCCCGAAATCGTGAGCGTGAACTGTTTCGAGCGGAGGATAACTCGCGTGAAAGGCACAAAGAGGTCCAGCGTCTCATCGTCGCTCTACAGCAGAAGGACGAAGAGCTTCAGCGTGAGCGCGCAGGTCTGATAGAGGCCAAGGCCAATATCGTGCTCAAGGACACAGCCGTCTCCGAGGCACAGTCTCAGGCGGAACTGGATCGAAAGGCGCTCGAAGAGAAGGACAACGCGCTGAAGGTTGCCGAGGCTCAGCTCCAGGCGGAACGCACCGCGCGTGAAGATGCGCAGTCACAGCTCACGCTAAAGAATGCCGCCCTTGTTGAGGCGCAAGCCCAACTCGATCGAGACCGGAAGGCTCTCGAAGAGGTGCAGGCCCAGGTATCCGAAGCCGTTCAGAAGTCCCATGAGATTGAGCAGTTGAGCACTGCCCTAAAGGATGCGCAAGGTCAGCTCGATCTCGGGCGAGTCGAGCTCGAAGATGTGAGGTCCACGGTTAAGCAGCGGGATGCCTACATCCTTAAGCTGCAGAAGGACGTAGACGCGGTGCGGGCCGACCTCGAACAGGAGAAGAAATGGACCGAGGGTAAGCTGCAACCCCAAGGTGCTCTTTTTTTTACCTGAAACTTTGGGAGCTTGAGATTTGTTTTTTGTGACATAGAGCTGCAGAGGTGCGCGACGAACACTCCTGCAGAGGAGATTTAGGCCCTGCAGGCCACCTACGACAAGGCCCAAGGAGAGCTCGAGGCTCTCCAAACGGACGCGATACAGGTGTGCCAGGAGATTGAGGGTGCCGAGGGCCAAACCTCGGGTAGCTCAATAACGAGTCGTCTGAGGTCCCTGGGCGGCCGTGTTTTCGAACGTCTGCCGGGTGCCCTCCATCTGGGTGTCTAGAAGACCCTTGGTTTAACCTCAACGTACTACAAACTCGAGTTCGACAAACTACGGCAAGGCTATCTTCCTGAGGAGGTACAGGGCGAGGACGCTGAGATTGAGGCCATTAGGGAGGCGGACGCCAATGTCGCAGGGATCACCGCGGAACTATCTGATCTATTCGAGGGGTACTTGTTCCCCGATGATGTGTAGGGTAACCTGCCGCTATTCGTAGCATCCGTACTATCTGATACTTGTTTGTATCTATCTGTTAAACTGACTACTTTGGTACAAACAACTTATTGTGTGATGTACAAGTTTTAATTGCCAGCTTTGTTTCGTATGTCCTTTTCCTTGCGCTTTAGAATCGACCAGGAACTTGTTGGTCACGAAACGACCTTGTTTAGTACTGGGACAGGGATGCCATATCCTTTCTCGTCAATAAACGACGGCATTGATACCGTGAAAGCACGTCCTCTGTCCGTCCCATAAAAACATGCAGTACTAGAAAATTGATTTAATTACCTCCCTAAATAAATGGTCATATCTAATTTGCATGACAGAACTCACTGCAATTCGCAAATAACTATGGGACGGAAGCAGTATCTCTCACGTTCTAGAGGCTCACTGATATTCGCAAATAAATTCGAAAAAAATGGTATTAGAGTATTTTCATTCATCAAGTAATCTATGTTAAAAAAAACTATAATTGAACTCTTCTATGGGACGGAAGCAGTATCTCTCACGTTCTAGAGGCTCTCACTACTGTGCTTTCATAAGTGACTGGTGTAGGTTCACGGTGATATAAGGTTTTTTTTATATAAGGCCCACATGTGCACATTTGCTACGTAGGCCTGATTTCCCTCGAGGATGGATCCTCGAACCCCGTCCTTTCATTTCATTTGGTAATTCTTGAGGTATAAGCTTCTCTTGGAAGGAACCGCCCCCGTCCTTTCGTTTCAGAATTTGCCGCAATGACTGCCCACGAATGGTGGTGGCGGACGCAGAGTAATGGGCGGTTTTTCCTAGGACTGAGGAGACGTGCGACTGTTCGAATTTTTACCGCGCCGTAATGATGGCGTCCACGCGTGCAAGCGGTGGTTTCGATGTAATGGGTCCCGGGAGACGTCTATCCCTTTAACTGCGGCCAGTTACCTCATCCCGAACCTTTGATCACCCATGCCCGTTGTATTCTAAATGCCTTACAATAGAAACTGCCTTCTTCTTCCTCTCGCCCTTTGACATTGCGCCCACCCCTTCCTCCATCTCCGCGCTTAACTCCGTCTCCGCCATGATTCAGTACCTACCGGTGAATCCGTGGCACCGGTCCAACATTGACACGCACACCCTACAGGGGCTCGTGGACGGCGAGCAGCTGACGGCCAACACCGACTCAAGCAGGCCGGCGTGGATCATCCCTCCGGCGCGGCACCACGAGCCGCAGCCCCCGGAGGGGTACGTGGTGAGCTTCGCTCGCCTGCACGAGCGGGGATTCAACGGCCCTGCCAGCAAGTTCATGCAAGGGTTGTGCTACTACTATGGGGTGGAGTTGCATAACTTCACCCCCAACGCCATCTCGCAGGCGGCAACCTTCGTTGGCTTGTGCGAAGGATTCCTGGGCGTCCCTGTCTCGTGGGACTTGTGGCTCCACCTTTTCCGGGCCGAGCTTTACACGCAGCGCACCGAATCGAAGGGAAAGCGCCGGCCCGTTCGCGCCGGCGGCCTAACGTTCGCGCTCCGGGAAAAGGGGGACGGTGTGTACCCCCCCTGCAACATGATGACAAACAACCAGGATTGGGACAAGGGGTGGTTTTACCTCCGCAACGACGGCGCACTGCTCCCGCCCTACACGGGCAAGGTGCTGAACGCCCGGCCATTCAACTGGGGGCTCCGGGTGTCGGATGAAGCAATGCGCGCGAAGCTCAAACCCTATCTCCGGGCCCTGAAGACATTGGCACAGAACGGGTTGACTGCGGCGGCTGTCCTGGCGCAATGTCACCAACGGCGGGTGATCCCCCTCATGGAGAGGGCTCTTCCAATCTACGAGATGGCAGAGGGCGCGGATTTAGACGCACTGGCGGGCTCACGGCTGGTGGCCGAGCCCTTGGCCCCGTTGTACGCAATGCAGAGGGCAAGGCGCGCAGTCGACACTCAGAAGGTGGTGTGCGATCTCGACGATGTCTTGTGGTCACCCAAGATGCGCCCCGACGATAGGTACATCGAGTTTGTAAGGACTTTTTACCTTTCGTGTTAATTTCTATTGATTTTTGGTCTGGGTGGCTGAGACTTGTGAATTATGGTTATGGTAGCCGGAGCTGGAGAAAGGATGGTATGCCTCGGACCCCCCTACGCCCAGGTCCAACGCGGCCAACCGCGAGCGGCAGCAGGAGGAGATGGCGAACGGCAGCACCAAGAACAAGAAGCTGAGGGTGCAGCGTGAGAAAGATGGACTTTCTCTCCTGGGGTCCCCGGATAAGACAAACAGCGAGAGTGACTGCGACGAAGATTGGTCCGACTTCGATGCGCATGAGCAAGAAGCGCCCTTGGCCTCGGGGGCAAGGGCAAAGATGTTATCGTTCAACAACCGCCATCGGTGGAACGAGATTCTGCCGCACTCGGGTCAGTGGCGGGCGCGTCGTCGCTTGGTCAGGTGCCCCCAATGGGGGATGCATCACGCTCAGGGGGCGCACCGCCACCACAGGCCTCTAAGAAACGCAAGCGTCCGGTAGCGACTCAACGGTGAGCCTCGATCTGCGTTAATTTGTTGTTGTGTTTTTGGTTCGGCATTGTGAAATCTTTCTTTCATTTCCGTCAGCCGCACCAGTCCCCCGATCGCACCTCCACTTGCGCCAGCCAAGGCCCTTAGGACTGGTTCCCGCGTCTCGACAGGGCCGACGCGGCTACGCTCGACGCGGGTGTCGCAGAATGTTCCGCAGGATGGGCCATTGGAAGCACATGGTTCGAGCCATGAAGCCCCTAAAATTATTGACATGCAGGGCAGGCCGCCGGCGGATCAAACCGATGTCATGGAAATGATTCCCGTGGCCGGCGGCAACAAGGAGCTGGGGCGTCCTCGTCGCATCACGATATCTGGGAGCAGTTCTACCAGGTCGGTCTCGACCTGCAGAAAAATCTTCGCCAGGCACAAACGCTCCACTCCAATGATGGGTTGCGCCTCTTCAAGGTATACGTGCTCAGACTGTTGTAGTTTTTATCTACCTTGTCTTATCTGCAGCTCTCCCTTTCGTTTCTATTGACAGCACCTGCGGGAGGAGGCCGAGGCGAAGATCTCTTATATCGCTGACTTGCACGCGGAGATGGAGCGTCTTCGCTCACAGCTGCGCGAGCTGCAAGGAAGCGCTGTTCAACGCGACAACAACTTGACCACGCCCGACCAGAACGCCAAAGAGGCCGAATAGCTTCGAACCGCACTGAAGGCTAAGGAGGACCAGCTCCAGCGGGAGCATGCAGCTCTTAGCGACGTCAAGTCTGAGCTCGCGCTGAAGGACACAACACTGGCTGAGGCGCAGGCTCAAACGAATCGTGATCGCAAGACCCTCGAGGAGATGCAAGCCCGTCTCGCCGAGGCCGAACAGAAGGCTAGGCAGGCCGAGCAGCTCGCCACTGCCCTTAAGGACAAGAGCGACGTGTTGGTGACAGTCGAAGGCCACCTGCAGGAGGAGCGTACCGCACATGAGCATGCGGAGACCCAGCTCCAGCTCGAGCGCGCGGCGCTGGAGCGTGCAAGGTCCACGCTCCAGATCAGTCAAGCAGCCGTTGATCTCCTCAGCGGGGCTCTGGTGGGGGACAGTTGCAGAGTCGATGCCCTGCAGGCAATCGTCCAAGAGAAGGAGGCGTCGATTGTGAAAATACAACAGGATGATGCAGCGGTGCGGGCTGAGCTCGAGCAGCAGAAGCAGCGCAACGAGGGTGAGTTCTGGCCGCCGGCGACTTTGGTTTTTTCTTGGATCTTTCGAGGTTTGATTTGTTATTTGTTTTTGTGTTGCAGATCTGCAGAGGGGTGCAACAAAAAATTTGGAGGACATGGAGGCTCTCCAACTCGCCTGCGACAAGATCCAGCGTCAGCTCCAAGATCTGGAGACGTCTGCTCTCGAGGTGTGCCGAGAGATCGAGGGGGTCGATGACTAGTCCTCGGGCAGCTCAATACAGTTTCGTCTGAGGTCCCTGGGTGCTCGAGTAGTTGCGCGCCTGCGGGGAGCCCATCGCCTTGGTGTACTCAAGACCCTCGGTCTGGCCTCAACACACTACGACCTCGACTTGCAACCACTGCTTCAGCAAGGTTACTTGATACTAGAGGGAGTTGAGGGCGACGACGCCGTGGCTGCTGCCATAAAGAAAGCAGACGAGAAGAACGAGGATGAAGCCGCTGCTTTTGCCGACATGTTTGAATGGGACTTGTTTCCTAATTCAGTTGAAGGCCAAGATGATGTTGGTCCAAACCCCCGAGAATCCTGATTGTCTGTGCATCCAGTACCGTTAGTTTGCATTACATGTCCGGTAGTTTGTACAAACATTTTGATTTATGGTGAATTCTGTTATTTACGAGTTTAATCCTGTAAAATTTTCGACAGAGAAGTTCGAGTTCGCGGCCGAACTTAGTCTAGGGCATAGAGATCAATACCATATCCTCTCTAACGAGAGGCGCATATCGAGTCGATGGCTAGAACTCTCGAGCTAGGCTGTTTGCCATACACTCGAGTCAGGCCGAAAAATGTATCGAGCAGGCATAGACCCTCGAGCGAGGCGGAAGTCACATCGAGGCTGTCTGGTCCTTTGCCATATGGGCCGATCACGGTTTTGCTTGTTTGTTTGCCCTTGGCTTTCGAGGTGCTTTGGTTGTCCTATTTAGTGGGCCAGTAATTTGTTAAATGGCATGAGCGGAACCTCGAACCAGGCAACATAATAATATCCCTAAAACGCTCTATGAAAAAACGCACGATGGTTTAACGGAAAATACAAACAACTCAAACGAGATTGTTTGCCATACACTCGAGCAGGCATATAGCCTCGAACGAGGCGGAAATCAACTCGAGGCTGTTTGGTTGATTGGTTGGCACATTCAAATCATAATAATATCCCTCAAACGCTGCATGGAAAAAAGCTCAATGGTTTAACAACAATACAAACAACTCAAATAGAGACCTGAGGTTCCTTCTTCGGTTTCAGACCAGAGTAAGGTGTGAGAACAAGGTTGCCTTCCAACTTTAGCAGGTCGTACAAATGATCAGCGTACTCATCGTTCCATGCTACCTGCAATTAGTACACTCGTGAATAATTTTGGATACATCATCTTAGCATGTACTTCTTTAACGAGATAATTAGTTAGGACACTCTTCATACCTGATCATATATCGTCCCACCTTTGACCCCGTCGAAACTTCTAACGAAATGAACCACTGGTACTCCTGAAACATGCCTGCCACGTCACAATGATTTGAGACAGGTATTGTAAAAAATCATGATTATTGAGGTATACTACTATCTTCCCAAGTACATACCGCAACAACACAGGAATGCTGCCGCTAATGTAACGGCTACTGGTAATTGCAATGTTTGTGCTGCGCCCTTCAAAATACAAATCAAATGCAGTACTCAATGCTGCACGAAGATCCAGGAAGATACATTTATGCAGATCCACACGACCGCAGTCGTCCATTATAGGATCAAAAATGGTGCATACGCCCTGATGCAAGTCCCACGCATAGCAACACCAGACATCGTTAATCATACGTGGCATGAACAACTATTGGCAAAAAAAGAGACATATCAGACATTGCCAAAAAATAGCGCTGATGCCATGAAGAAGGCCTGTATAAAATGTTTACCATTCTACAATCAGGAACCAAATAGCTGATGTTGGCTCCAATGAACTGTTCCATTATGATTATTGAATCAAGCTGCTCATCCATCGCCATAACGCCAGTCTGCTGTACTGGATTGGACTTAAAAACATTTCATCATAGTACTGACGTGTGAAACAATGGTTAGTTGTTACTTACCGCGAAATCAGACTCCATGAAATGTCGCCATCGCACTTTATTCGGCATTCCGACAACAAGACCATCACCTTGTCCAGCCCTACGCATACATGCATCCATTGTGTCATGATCCATCAACTCCCTACTACAAAACACAGACTGCAACGTCCGTCCAGTAAACTCAATTGTTTTTGTAGTTCTGTGACGTATCCAAACCCTGAATTTTAAAAGCAATGGCGGTATTAACAGTTATAATCACAAAACAAAATGTTGCTGGGCGTGAAAAAAGAGACAAAATCATGGTAAAAATCACATCCATCATACCTGTCGAGCAATCCATCATCTTGCAAATCATGCACCCACCTAAAACAGGCCCGTGACTTTGATTTATCCAAAGATGGCTGTATACCCCATTTACACGGAGGAGCAACACATGGCCTAGGTGTTGACACAAACCTTCTCGGTGCATATCCTAACGGCACACCTAGCTCCTGCATCCCTTCAATACTGCCAGCTATCTTAGGCTCCCTAAGAATTAGAACTTCTCTGGCACGAGACTTGTTAATTTAAAGTGGTGACAAAATCTGATCGCCTTGTGCTTCAACATTTTTAATCCTTAGCATTCTAATCTGACTACACTGTATCGGAAATGACTTTGGTTTTGCACTTTCTGAAACAATGCTTGCTAAACGATCCACGGACGAAGATGACTCAGCCACTGGCACACCTCTCGCACCGTCACTACTATCCAGTGGTACGCTAGACGATTCACCACCAGAGAAGTGCAATTTTACGCATGGAGAAAAAGATACTTGGCGCCGCTTATTGCATGGTCGAATGCACATTGAATACTCAGCCGAACTAAGTGGCGTCACAACTGCTGCTGCAGACACATACAGACGACAAATGTGAAAAACGAACGAAAAATTTTTCTACAACTAGTAAACCAAGGCACTTGAATACCTTTCTTAATTTTAGAGACAGGTGTCGCCGGGAAATCCTTGCCTAAAATACCAGACAATACCTCCATAAGCTTGGCACCTTCTTCCTCGAGCGTGCATTGCATTCGTGATAACATGCGCGCATTGTGTTCCGTCATTGCCACTAACAACATCTTCTGAATTGACTCCTGCTAAATATATGTTATATGGTGCTTTTTAAGATAAAAGGGACTTCATAATTCAAGCACCATACGTACCCGGTCTTCAGATAATGCTGAAAATGATAATGTTCGCGCTCCATCATTCATCGACATGGGGGTACGAGGTTGAGTGTCCTGACGATGCTTGTCAGGTGTTCCTTCGAATCCATTGTTGATACCATCGATGGTAGTTCGATCAAAAGAAGTTGCAGTGCTTGCATTTAGCACGTATCGTAGGTCACAATCTCTTATGCTCTTCATCCGTGGAGTATCGCGATTTGCTGCCAGCCATGGGTCTTTCCATTCCATGAAGACAACCTACCACCGAGTTAAATAATGCTTAATGCTTATTAGAAACTAAAAGCTACAACACAACAATAGTCTGAAAGCTGTGCCGGAAGAAATAGTACCTGTAGAAGCAAAGTGCATCCCCGCAACTGATCTAATAACTGATTTGTGCGAACCTTCTGCTGCACAATCACGGCAGCAGCGGCGGTTTGTTCAAGCACATATAGCACCCAGTTTATGTTCCTGATTTCGTCTGTTCTAACTAATGCACCCCAAAAATCTTGATACACATATGAGTGCGATGAGTGGGGTGCAAGCACGTGGCCCATAAAAAATATAACGGCTGCGACACGAATTGCATCCACAGATGGCATTGAACACATGTTGCTACGTCCTGATTCTAGCACCCTCTGTGCATCTGCTAACACACAGCCGCCGCCCTCCTCTCTACGTAAATACCTACTAACTACATTCACAACTTTGTTTTCCTCCATACACCTAGCATCCCTTACGTGCTTCGGCCCAGATGGAATACCAATGATATCTCTAACTGTCTCCATGCTTACTGACAAACGTACATTCTCATCAAGCACAATGGTGTTAGTTCCGGCAACAAATACTGATAACAGCCAATTGCCGAAATTAATATGTTTGTCAGATATATCTGGTAACTGGAACATGCTACGGAATCCAATCCACTCGACAATTGCCCTCTTATTATTGTCTAAACCAGCAAGGACACGCCTTACCACATGTAAACCTTTCGTTGTACAATATCTGCAACTGTCGTTGTTACTATAGTGCACTTGGTAGGCTTGTGCCGACCATGGGGTTATCTTTGGTCTTGGTGATCGTCTCTTTTGGTAACTCCATAACTGCAAAACAAAAACTCAAAAAACTTACTAACAAGCAAGTAAACATGCAACTAATCTTAACATGTGACGCCTACCTGAACCGAATCCTTCATACTACAGCCGAATGTTTGACAAGTTCAAGCTGTAAAGAAAGCTCTCGTAGCCAAAAGATGGATGGCACCTCTATAAACGCTTCGCCGGTATAGACGGAAATGGATGCCGCATCCACTAGCCTGACACATCACTTGCCGTGTCGGAAATCACACTAACAGGCACCATGGCGCAAAGCTGCCGCATGCGTGCACACATGAGCAGTTGATGCACCCCCTACACATGAAAAAGGTATACCTATACCGGTGACGACTACACCTATAATCACATCTGCAAATTGTAGTTAACATTAGCACCCAACGATTCCCGCCAATGGACATGGCCACGCGTCAACCACTGCGGGGGTGGGCATGTGCCCATGTGCGCACAAAGTAATTTTCGTATTGTGTTTGTCATGGTACTCTTGGATGCCACGGCTCAGAAGCTCATTCGAATGGGAAACGTGTTGTATATTAGCCAGTAGAGTGAGTTCTCCTACAGCAGATTTAGCATCGAGCTTGAACAGAGACGTCAACAGTTGCAAGCATTTAATAGCCACACCAGTTATGTCTGTGCTTTCTGAAAGTCGTATAATCAAGCACACATAGAAACTTTTCTCTGCCACCGTGCGATCTTCATAATGGTATCCTAGCCATACCTCTACGCCACGCTCTTCGGAACTCATTGGCCATATGAAGAAATCTCGTAGCCGGTTCCCTTGCTCCATGCTTCTATACCGGAGAGTCTTCCCTTCAAGAAGATACCTGACAAGAGGGTTGCAAAAGGTGTAGTGACGGAGAGAACAGCCGGACTCCACATCCCTCACAAAGTTGCCGGCCCAATCTGCAAACCGCTCAAATCTTCGAACATCATCCATGCTTAAGCCAGGGGACGACGTTTCCTTAGAACGAACCATCCATAGCTTGCGCTTCGTCCGTTGCCCAGCAGGCACTTCCTGGCCCTGCAGCGCCTTCTGCTTGTGCTTGTCCAGCAGTTCCGTTGCCTCGACATAGGCACGCTTGATCATCTTCCTGCGGTCAAGCAGAGAGACATCTGTGATTGGCAGCTTGGCAGATCTCTCAAGCGCGAGCTCCAATTCGTTTGCAGCCATCTCGAGCCTCTCCCTGATGTGCCCCTGGGACGCCTTCTCCTCGCGCCTGCACAACACAGATGACACGGCTCTGCTCACACCCTCTTGCACAAGGGCTGAGCACACCATCTCCGCCATGGCAGGCAGCTACGCTGCTCAGGATAGGACAGGAAGAGACAGGCATGGTACATAAATCAAGAGCAATATATGTCGCGTGCACTAGTGATTGAACTAATGATTGAATTAAAATACAAGTGTAGTTCTTACCTTATTTTCCCTCTAGATTGCTGCAGCCACCAATTCCAACTGACTGGAACGCTGGGTGCCAATCACAGCCTTGCTACTGAAGGATGATGGGGCCTCGATAAGGTGAGATCAAGAACATAGCAGCGAACATTTGCTGGCTGTATTCGTCGAACAGAGGAGGCTTTATGTGTGGACAAGTCGAATTTATCAGTGGCTCCAAAAGAGCTGTAAATATCAGGGAAATGCAGAGGATGCTTCTGTTCCTAGGTGGATGACACACGAAGGAAGCTTCAGCGTAGATTCAATCTGAACGCTATGACTTGAAAAGCTTCCATGGTTGTTAGACACTTAACCATCGTTGTTGGATTTAGCCCCGGCCATCACACATTCACAAGGCACAGCAATACTCTGACTAATCTTCCTTCAACATTCACTGTCTCACTTCACTTCAAGATGAGTGGTTACTGTGTCGTTTAATACCGTTTGCACGGCTCTAATTAATATAGATTTTTTTCCAATGTATATGCTATGGACATTTGCCTGCACTAAAAAAGGTTTGAATAATCTCTGGTTTTAGTCGTATGACAAGGTCTACTATCTTGTATACTGCGCCTCCATACAATGCTACCAATGCAAGTATAGAGGGTTTTACCTGTACGACATTAAAAGAGTTGCTCCTGACCTCTCATGCCATCGGCCCTGAACTCTTTAGCCCTCTTTGCCATTCCGTCCGTTTTTACGACTAACGACGTCAAGCATACAAAAGAAATGACCATTTTACCCATAAAGTGGGTCCATTTGTCTGCCACATACACTTCTTTTTTTCACCTCCTCCTCCTCCTGTCGCCGATGTCACCTGCAGGCTGCAGCTCTCCCCCCGCCACCTACATGCGTGCACGGACACCTCGTATCGTGCTCCTCCCCGCCACCGCGTCACGTGCCCTGCCCCGTGCGACGCCACCTGTGCATAGGAGGTGCTCGAGGAGGAGCGATGCACCGCCCACGCAAAGGAGTTGCGTGATGAGGAGCGTCGCGCCGCCCACGGAGGTAGTGCGCGACGAGGAGCATCGCGCCGCCCATGCCGCCCGCAGAGGAGGAAGGTCGAGGAGAAGCCCAAGCACGGACGTCTCAGTGCACTTTGCCTTGCTGTGTCCCAGTTCATGCCGACAGTTGCCTGTGTTGTTCACGTGACCTGGACAAGCATCTCCTTCCCCAAGGAAAGAGTCGTCATGTGCACGGGAGAAAATAGAGGAGACGAAAGAGACCGGCATTTTGGACACCTCCGCTGGTTGGGCCCACATGTTAGTTGAACTAAACAGTGGAAACCGGATGGAATGCACACGGAATGGTGTGGAGGGCAAGATAGTTCAAGTCGATGGTATGAGGATGCGAACGAACTTTTTAGTGCACAGATCAAAAGCAACTTTTTAGTGGCATACCCTCATGCAAGTACTTACTACAAGGTTGATTGCTGGCTTGCTGCTATTGAAGAAGTTTCAGTGGCAGTACTACTGGTCAATTGAAGTGCTTCTTGTCGAATTCTCCATGATCATGTATCATTTAGGTTGTCGCATGAAACTTCAGATAACTGTTCGCTTGTGCATGAGTCATTTTTCATGTCTATGCTAGTATTGAGGAAGTTTTCCTTCTTTTTGAAGGGGAAAAAAGTGCTAATATGTTTTTTTTGGGCGTGGGAGTGGGGGCACATGCCCCAATTTTGACAATTCATATAAGAGTGTACTTCTCTCTTTTCGTTGGTTTGTGATTATGATTGTTGTCTTTCCCATCTATATATCTCTAAGAGCAGTGGGGCCTGCAATTTCAAACCTGCAAACCTCATTCAAGGCTAATACAAAAATAGAGGCCTAAAATTAGCTCTCCACTCCAGTGAAAAATCAACTCAGACCTCTATTTTCTCGTGGGCCCTGCTTGTCATCAAGGGGGCAGAGAGAGAGAGGCAGCAGCCCTTGACGAGGCCCTGGCGGCGGCACGCCCGTTCCTATGCGGCGAGGAGGCCCAGGTGGACCCGGTGCTACCGGAGCTCGCCGTCGTCCTGCAAGAAGCGGCACACGTAGATGGAGGTTGCCTGGCGTGGGTGGGTGGCTCGGGTGTTCGCAGCAGCAGTGCTCATAGGTGGTATAGATGGTATATTAGGTGGTAGCGGGGTATTATTGGAAGTATTTTCTCAGTGGTATAAACGAAATATATGATTTCTTCATTTCAATTTTTTTCATTTCCCTCTGGTGGTATGGCCAAATTTTTTTCAAATTTCAAAAATGAAATTTTCATTTCAAATTTAAAAAAAATTCAAATATTTGTCATTTCAAATTTATTTGGTGGCATAAACAAAATATTTCAAATCTTTTTCATTTCTCTCTGGTGGTATTTCCAATTCTTTTTCAAATTTTAAAAACGAAAACTTTCATTTCAAATTTCAAAAACAAAAATTTGCATTTCAAATATCAAAAATGTATTTTTTTCCATTTCCCTCTGATAGTATGGCCAATTTTTTTTTCAAATGTCAAAAACAAAATTTTTCATCTAAAATTTAGAAAATGAAATATTTTTTCTAATATTTCTTGGTGGCATAAATGAAATTTTGTTCATTTTTACCCTCAAACTCAAGTATAATCTCCTGCTCCTGGCACCATATGCAGAATGAGGCCACAAGATAATTTCCAGATACAGAGGTGGCGAGTTCATGCACACTACTACTTCATCTGTAGAGCTATGCAAGATGTACTCCACCGCTGAAACATACCATCCAAACTCGAACTTAACAACAGGCTCTGGAACTCCGAGCGATGACACGGATGACGAGACAACCTTGTTAGTGCAACATATCGGATCTGGACGGGAAGATTTCGAATTGTAGGCAATTGCTTCATGATTCCATCCTAATGGAGGAGCATATGACAGGGGAAGGCGGTCTTGTAAGTGTTCACGCCTTTCAGGGCCAACACACGAGAGCACTAGAGTGTGCGGGTCGCGAACAGAGCGAAGAGCAAAGATGTTGTCGTGACCGGTCAGGCACACCGGTCAGACCAGTGTCCTAAGGTTTGCCTAGTTCGAGTGTTCAGGAGGGTAACTACCACACTTACGTGATGGAGGATGGTTATGTTTACGAGCAAACCAGCAAAGAGATAACCAACGCACTTACGTGGTGAAGAACGACTGGTTTGAGCTTTTTTACGGTACACAGTACCACCCTGTACCACCGGTTGTGGACTCGTATGTAATATAAAAGGACCTATACGTAAGGATCCGAGGGTTGAGATTAATTTTGTACCACTGGTTTTTTTAGCGTGGTATGGGTGGTATTCATAGGTGGTATGGGTAGTATATGGGTATTATCGTAATTATACAAAATAATATTGTTGTGATATATGAAATCAAGTCTTTTTATGTAACCTTGGCTGCGGGAAAATTTATTTCAAACAATATACATCGAGCAAATTACCATTTTACCCATAGTAAAAAACTAAAAAAACAGATAATACCACCGTACTACCGTTGGGTGGTATTGTGTACCGTAAAAAACCTCACTAGTTTACGAGCAAACTAGCGAAGGCCGTCGAAACTCTCTCCCGGGAGGGACCCCGTCAGGGTGTGGTCGTCGCCGGCGTGCCCTAGGTCGACCAGCAGGCCCTAGGACGTCATCTATGACCGTGGAGATCAAGAGACGAGAAGCATGGAGGTTGGAAAAGGTGTTGGGAGGATAAAAAGTAGATGTAATTGATAGATTCAGTTGTGTTCTCCTCAATCGGTCGTGGCCCTTCATAAATATAGGGTGGGGAGGTCTTGCCCTAGTAGGAGTCGAAGCCTATATGAATCCCGTGTCGAAATACAACTCCTAACTCGGATTTGACTGCGGGAACCGGTCAGACCGTCTGGCCCCACTGGTCAGACCGGTCAGGTGCAGGGCTGGTTCTTGTCAGGACCATAACTCCCTCATCCGGTCTCCGAATTGGATGTTCCACATATGCATTTCGACCGTCTCGACGAAATCTATGCAATGGTGAAGTTCAATTGGAATTTTGATCATGTTGGTCTGACCGGTCTGACCGGTGTGGGTGAAAGGTCAGACCGGTCAGGACTGCTGAATCGGCCATATAGCCAATAACTGGTCAAATCAGTTGGCCTTGTCCTAGTAGTAGATCAGCAACCTTTGACTATAGTTATATGATCCAAATGTCCATCTTGATCATCTTGTCAAATATTTCATCTTGTTAACTTGAACCCATGACTTGACTTGATTTGGTGCCGCTCCAAGTGTGTCTTTGTCCCTTTCAATGAAATCACATCCAGAATATCCAAGATAAACTACCTATCCTGTAAAATGCATATCCACAGCAAACTAGCAAAATATTACGGATTAGCACTAAATTGGCACTTCTAGCCTTTAGCGTTACTTATCTCAAATGGTGCCACTTTTGGGTGCGAACAGTAAGTAAAATAGCTGACGGATTTCTCCTAAAGCCAGTTTTGTTACAATCTTGAACTGAGATGCCAGATACTAGAAGCAGCTAATTGCAGTCCCAATTATGTCTGTGCATGCCGACATTCGTAGCTTCAGGTCTAGATCGAAAAATGTCACTTGCATCTTGCGATCCTCATAGCTGTAGTACAGATATACCTCTACCCCACGCCCTTCCGAGCATATGGGCCATATGCAAATTCGCCGTGATTGGCTTCCTTTCACCATGTCATACGTGAGATTTTTCCCTTCAAGAAGCTGCCTTTCGAGTGGGTAGCGAAAGGTGCGGTGATTCCAGAGTGAAACGCCGGACTCCACGTCTTTTACAAACTCATCAGCCCAGTCTGTAAACCGTTCAAATCTAGCGAGATCGGAGCTGCTCAAGCGTGACGACTCCCAGTCTCCAAATAAGCCAAGGCGAGATAAGATGGAGAAGTTTCTAGCTTCAGCATTTTCCTGCGGTGAATAAGCCAGATGTCTATCATTGGCTGCTTCTTAGACCTCTCGAGAGCCAGCCCCAATTTGGTGACTGCCATCTCAAGCCACTCCTCGTTGTGGGCTTCGGGCATCCTCTCCTTGCGCTTTCCCAACACATAGGAGAGGCTTCTGCTCACACTCTCCTGGAAAATGGCTCCGACAACCATTTCCACAGCCATGGGGATCCGAGTTAATTGACTGGCTGAGAAGAGAGAAAACAACAGGGACAATTTTAATCTTTTTGCACTGATCCGAGTTATAGCAAGACTCGTTATATGGATGGGCAGCAAAAACACTGGATGGACCTTAATTAGAGCACATCCAAATGGATATGTTTTGATATATCTTGAACATGAGTACATGACACAGATACATATATATATATAGAGGCAAATAATGATGAAAGACTAGAAAAAGGACACAGACATGATGCTTGTTAATGAGGAAACAAAACATTCAGAGCCATTGTGACGTACACGTACAAGATCCACATAACATATTTATGGAGTGCATGCTTAGGTTACTGACATATTACATTTCACTTAAAGTAGTCAATAATACCTTAATTTTTGGCCGTGGAGCACCAACTGATGGAATATAATTCAGAGGACCATGTACAAACAGATCCAAGAAGGCGCACTTCTCGCGATCCTTTTGAATCAAGTAGCTGTATCCTGTATATATAGACGCACAAAATGTATAGCCTGGGAGGACTACTTTTGTTTGCTCTGTAAATAGTGCGAACCTGCAGCTGCTGGTTGTCAAGTCCGAGTGCAATTCAAGGAAATGCCGCGGATACTTTCACATTATGCATGCGATTTGCAGACATTCGAGCTTGTCGTTGTTGCTATTGGATTTATAGCGTGTGCAATACCACAGCTATTGCCACCTTGATTATCCATCGCTTGCGGCTTTCCCCTGAAAGTAAACTTCAATTTTCAGCATCCTAAAAAGTCACTTTGGACTGTGTCCTTTGGCTACTGCATAGGATCTGTTTTATGTATGTACTGAAATACAAGTTAATATTTCACACCCAGACACAGAACTATGGGGATAATTCAATATTCCACAAACAGTTTTTTTTTGGGGTGGGGTCTCTTGCATTGCAAAAGACAAGGACATTCGTTTACAGAATTTAGGATGGCACCATCCAAACAGTTAAAGCACTCCAACAGTCTTTACCAATACAAGTCTGAAATCGGCCACAAACTGACCAGAGACGAACCACGCTGAGAAACAAATGAAGGCACTAACCTGAGACCATGACCGGGTCCAACACGACGTGGACGCCATCCAAGTCATTGCCCTGCAATATCTTCTTCAAGTCCAACCAGTTGACGTCTTGACTGCTGCACCCAGTCGCTTTCTTCAGTAACCCACTTCTCTATATCATTATTGTGCACCTCTTCATGATGCTACATATGTAGTTGGGATCACAATAGAGGAGAGGAGGTATAATGGTTATACAAACAGGAGACCATTTTGAGGTCTATATCTGTGCGAACAAGTCATCTGAGTATCTGACACGGCGAAACCACCTGGATATATAGATCAAGGAAATAGAAAGGAAATTGTCTCAGTTAGCTAGATGTACTTATACTGTTGGCGAGTCCTCGTCAACCTCTGTAGCATGGTGGTTTTCCTTTTAGTTCTGAAGAAAGCAACCAGTCCAGGAAAAGGAACCGGAAGGGACCAATGCTACACTTGAATGGTAGAGAATAAATCTCAAATTAATTGTTGAAGCCACAAGTCGTATTTCTTTTTCCTTTTTTACGAAAGAAGAAGTCTTATTTTCAGACACAATATAAAAATTCCTGATTCATGTAATTGGCAGCGAAAGGGGACAATTTCTACGCTAGTTCCAATCTATTCCCAAGATCTTTCCCCACGAGGGGGGGGGAGTAGTGGACGTTCGTTCCTGCTTTGTGCTCGCCACGAAGATGACGTGACATGAGCGACAAGGAAAAGCCGCGCGGCTCATAATGAACAAACAAGTCTACTAGGTCACATTCAATCACCACTGCCCACCACGCTGAAATGATTCAACATAGGCCCATGGAGGCTTCACATAATATGGGGCCGATGTGATTAAGGGTCTGTTTGGGACTACTCTACTTTAGTTTTTCAGCTCTGCTCTGCCAACTCCACCGTGGAGTAGTTCTATTGTGCAGTTTCTGGAGCAGACGTCCTGTTTGGCACGCAACCGAACTCCAGCTCCAGGAACACGAGATTTCTTTGTCAAATGTCTAATATACCCCTAAATGATGGGCCCACATGTCACTCTCCTCTCTTCCCCTTCTTCTCTCTTCTCCATTACTTTTTCCTCTGCACTCTGCTCACCACCGCCGCGCAGGGCGCGGGGTAGCGGGGCCAACAGGCTGTTGCGCGTGGGGGTAGCAGCCGGCGGGGACTGGCAGGCCGCCACGCATGGAGGAGACCGACGGGGCCGAGCGCAGTCCGGCGAGCCGTCGCAAGGGTAGGACGGCGCGGCCCTGATCCAGAGAGCCGCTGCAGGGGCAGGGCGGCGCGGCCTCGATCTGGTGAGCCACCGCGGCTCGACCGACTACTGCTCGACAACAAGCGTGCATGGAGCTCCTGCAGCGGACGGGCGCGCAGCCTTAGTGGCGGCGGCGCAGCTCGGTGACGACGCGCATGAAGTCTACGGCGAGAGGCATGTGGACACGGCGGACGAGGTCGGTGAGGAAGAGGAACGCGCCCGTGGCGATGCCACCGCCGACCACGGGCTTCAGCAACGCCCATAGGTCGGTCGCCTCGGTCTCCGTCCACAACACACGCTCGGTGTCGGCCTCGGTGCTCGCCATGGTGGCGGCTCGATGACGGACAGGGGCGCGCAGGTCCCGCATCAGATGGGTGCACGTTGAGGTCCCGCGGCCTCGGTGGGTACAGAGCAGCAATGTGACGGCGGTGGTGGCGGCGCTGCTTCTTGGCAACGGGCGTGCGTGGAAGTCCCACGGTGGCTCGACGGGATGGGGTCGTGCAGCCCTGGCGGCGGCACTGTTCAGTGGACGCGCGGAAGAGAAGTGTTCGGGGAAGAGACAAGAGAGAATAAATCGAATCGTTTTGTGTAACGGGTGGCAGTGGTGGGTAATTAACCTCGAACTCCATGAGGACATAGGAATCATGGATTTCTGGAGTACCTCTTGAGGAGCTCCTAGAAAAATGTGGAGTTGGCCCTCCACTTTTTTCGGGAGTAGTGTTGATGGAGTTAGACCTGTTTGGCTGGCTAATTTGAGAGCGGAGTTGTAAAAGTTGGAGCGGAGCACTCGGAAACATGCCCTATGTTCCAACATTATCACTGCCATTGCTTGGAGCATCTAGAAGTCCTGAAACCACTGGGTGTGTTTCACATGATTATTATTTTTTCTCCATTGTCATTGGCAATTTGCCACACGCATAATCTGTAAAGTACAAAGCCTCCAAGTTAACTTCGTGTATATAGTCTTTTTATATTTACTAGAAGAAAGCATCGGAATGTACAAGCCATGTTCTGGAGAGCTTCTCAAGCTCCCCCATGATGTGGTCGGTCGCATTGGTATCAGTGTACCAGTTGGTGTCGATGCCATAGGAGGTCGTGGTGGCAGAGGAGACGGACTTCTACTCCTGTGGTCCTTGGAAGGTGGAGTTGAACCTCTTGTAGCAGCGGACCACCATGTGGCCTTCCTTCCCGCAGAGTTGGCACACTAGGCGGTCAGATCCATCTGACCCGCGCCCATAGTTGCGGCCATGTCCACAGTCGCGACCACCACGGCTGTTTCCTCCTCCACGCCTGCCACGGCACGCCATGTTGGCGGACGACCCAGAGCCGCCACCTTGGAGAAGCGACATCCTTTGCTCAAACCCCACCAGTTGGGTGTAGAGCTTCCCAAGGGAGATTGGCTCGGTCCGGGCAGCCACAGTAGACATGACCGGACTGAGCTCGATGTCGAGCCCAGAGAGCATGTATGAGGCCAGATCTTCATCATCCAGCTTCTTGCCACTAGACACCATGTCATCTGCCAGCGCCTTAATCATGGCGAAGTACTCAGTGATGGTGGACCTCCTTTTCTGTGTGGTAGCAAGAGCCATCTGCGTGTTGATGACCCGAGTGCGCGACTGAGAGGCACACATTGCCTCAATCACCGCCTAGGTTTCGGAGGCCTTTGTTGACGGATAAAAGACGTATCCACCTACGATCCGCAAGAGTTCGGACCTACACCTTTTTCACCACGGGATTCCCTAGGTTCTTGTCAATCCGCGGAGCAAGGGGATTACAAGCGTTTGATCTACCTCTACTCACTAACTTACTCAAACCCTATCTATGGTTAAACTAGAAAACGATTACACTACACTAGAGAGAACGATTAAGCTATCAAGATAAAAGACACTCGCCCATGGGTCTACGATACTTGAACATGCAACCGCTTAAAGCATGAAAACCGATCTAATCTCTCGGGGGTTGTGACCACGGTTTCGCCCTTTCCCTCCCCCCGTACTGTCACTACGCGGAGGTATTCGTGACTAGACCTATGATGGACACGGCGTATTGAATGGATCCAAGGGAACATTGGGGCCCTTACTCCCTTAACGGCATGGTAGCTAACCTTAATCATGAAAGCATATTCAACACAAGATGATAGATAGATATTCCAACAAAGTAACGATTACATCTCAAGATCGATTACAACCCATGGACAAATGAGAAGATTACCCCATCAAGGTGCTAGACATGGCACCGTTGATCATGATGACGCTTCCGACGGTGTCTTCCCTCTTCTCCACTTGTGGGTGCTTCCTTCGAGATGAGCGATCCTCCTCCGAAGATCTCCCTCCTCTCTCTCTAGCTTGTGGATGGCCTCTCGGTGCGAATGGCTCTCTCCTCTGCGAATGGCGGCGCCTCCAGGGACTTAGGGTTGAAGATCCTTCGGGTGCAAGGAAAGGGGGGCCGAACCGACCCTGGGACTGGGCCAGGCCGGCCGGCTTGGGCCGACCGGCTCAGGCCCATCCAGGCCCGGCTCGGTCGCCCCTTTGCTCCCGTGGGTCCTCATGCATTTATGCACTTTGCCCCCTCCACTTGCACTATTTTGACGATGTCATCCTCGCGTCCAAGATGGAGGTTCTCCTTGCATGAAGTCCGGTCTTTTACACTTCAATCCCCGGGGGTGTTCCTTTGTAACACTTCGGTCCTCGCCACCATTGGAAGTGATTTCATCAAGCTCATGAACACGAACAAGACTCCGTAATTGCTCCTTTGAACTTGTTGTGAATCCGTCCTTTATGTCCATGTTTTCCTACATAAACACAACACTTCCAAATGCATGCACAAAGATGAACTTGTTATATGATTAGTGTGCCTAGTGGCGGGTTAGTTCCATAAATAAATCCAAACCAAAGTGTAATGAACATGTTTGGTGTACCAAAATACACCGTCAACAGCCTTCTAGTGCACCGCCACTTGCACTAGGATGTCTCGGGAAATGGAGGATAGCAGGAAGGTCAGGACCTGCTGATCATTTGCAACCCAGAGCTCATACTCCAGGTTTGGGATCTGCTCCGTCGGCTTGTCCGGCGCCGCAGCAACGGTCTTCGGTGGTACCATGGGGTTGGGGCTAATGAAGTGCGCCATCTGTGCACCACGCATCGTAGACATCACCTGCACCTTCCAGAGTTGGAAGTTCTTCTTTGCCAGCTTCTCCATGACTTGATAGCCGAAGGCAAGAACAATGAATGGCACAGAGGACCCCTGGGACGCCATGGAACAACGTGTCGAAGTTGAACTTGGCTCTGATACCATGCGAGATTTAGTGGAATGTGATGCCTCTCGGCGTCACAACTGCGTGTTAATATAGGCAAGGAATAGCCCCTTGCGTGGCACATACAATGCTTGGTGAGTAAGTTAACTTGTTTACAAACAAGCTAACCAACTCAATCTATCTACCCAAGCTACATCCGTTGACAACAAACACACACGCAGCCCCTAACAACCTGCAGGATATACACAAATACCCAGCAAGCTCTGACGAGACATTGTGACCATCCAGCACAAAGTTCGCGCCTGCATCTTTGCAGCATGCTGCCTCACGGCAAGAAATAAAATTTACTAGATTTCATATGGCTCTCTCTTGCATGCCATCCCATAATAGTACATACTAATGGGGAATATCTTGTAAATTAGCTAGTAGAGTGAGTTCTCGTACGTCAGATTCTGATTCCGATTCCGACACAAACTGTCAGCCCCAGGCCCCAGATAACTCTCGGATATAAGAATAATGAGCACGATTACATGTTACAAATATATACCAAATGAAGAACACACAACCATAGCAATCCATCACACTATCGTTTCCCTAAACGCAGATCATCTGGGAACTATGACGCCCTACTTCTGTTGCCGATGTTCTCACTCAATGTACACTTCGACCACACCATTGCCTTTGCGCTTTGGATCTGCCACTAGTTGGGTGCACCTACATTTGGCTTTTCCACACATACAATACTCCATTTATCCCAAATTTTTAGTCATTTTGTCTTTCTTGGATTCATATATATTTTATCATGCACTTAGATATATATTATGTCTAGATGTGTAGCAAAAGCTATCTAAAACGGACAAAATGATCTATAATTTGGGACAACAAATGGACTACAACAGAGAATACCATGTTTAGTGGCCCACCCGATCGCGTACTTGGTCACCTTTGGCTGACATAGAAAGCAATTGATGGGCCTTGATCTTACCATCTTGCGCACTTGTTGTATGTCCACAACTATACATTCTTCATCATTGTCTCTGATTATCTCGAATACATAACTTGCCTGCATCCGCTCGACATCCACTAGATGAGGCGCCAAAAAAACTTCCAGCTGCAAAGGTAGTCTCACGTTTCTTGTGACATGAGCTGACGAGTTACGCAAGCTGTACTCTGGTACTAAAGTGTAGCACTCAAAGTCGAAAAAAATAACTTCCTCAGGAAATACGTGTGATAGCTCTGGCGTGACGACGTTGTTAGCACAAGGTATCCCTTTTGCTTTGCAACACAATGGATCTGGACGACACATTTGAGTAATTTCACTATGCCACTCTTGAATACCAATCCATGGAGGAGCATGTGAATGGGAAACATCTTGTAAATTGGCTAGTAGAGTGAGTTCTCCCATTGCAGTGTCAGAAATAAGTTTATACAGAGATGCCAACGACTGCATGCAATTCATAGCAACCCCAACTATGTCGGTGCTTTCCGAGAGTCTTAGCAGTAATGAAAGAAAGAAGCTTTTCTCTAGACTCTTGTGATCCATATACATGTATTCTACCAATGCCTCCACGCCGCGTTCTTCTTCAAAGCATGTCGGCCACACATAAAGAAATCTTTCTTGCTCCGCTTGCACTGTTCTGTAGATGAGAGTTTTTCGCTCATCAAAAAGACGCCTAACAAGAGCGCATGGAAAGAACCTGTAGCGCCGGAGTGAGCAGGCAGACTCCACTCATCTTAGAATGTTTTGTGCAGAATATGCCATATGCTCAAATCTTTCGATGTCGTCGCAGCTCAAGCACAGCTCGTCATCCTTGGTCATGCTAATGAAAGACAAGATGGAAAACATGGCGGGACACCAGCGGTGAGGGGAGGAGGAGTGTGTTACCACTTGTGAGATCTCTGTCTTGCCTTGCGGTGACTGCCGCCTCTTGTGCCTCCTGCTGAGCAGAGTTGCGGCCTCGATGAAGTCATGCTTCAGCTCAATCCTGTCACGAAGCAGGGAGACCTCTGTGATCGGCAGCTTCGCGGTCCTCTCCAGCATGAACTCTACCTCTATGACTGCCTTCCTGAGCCTCTCCAGATAGTGCCTTTGCAGCGCCTTTTCCTTGCGCTTGCCCAGCACCAAGGAGACGCCTATGCTCACGGCCTCCTGAACAACAGCTGCGCCCACTGCTCCTGCCGTCGCCAACACAAAGTTCTCCATTTTGGGTGGATCGGAGTTGATGTACCTGCTGATCTAAAGAAGATCAGAACATTTGTTTAATAGCTAGAGAAGAGGCAGAGTATATTGTTGCGTGCATCAGTGCACACGAAGCTTTTGTCTGCACGCGACGACTTGGTTGTCTGCAAGCTTTTGTCTTCCGAGCCTTTGTCCAAGTCCCGGTCACCTTCAACCGCGGGCTCACCATTATTGACTTTGGGGATCACAAATATCAGCCACTTATTTTTTCTTCTATATATGTATCTTGTCATAAACAATCAACATCACTATTATTACAAAACTGTTTACATCTCACAGGAGGTATTGTAAGGAATCGGATGCTCGTTAGCCTAAGAGTGGGAGGGTGTGAATTAGGCAATCTTAAAACCTTAACCTATGGTTTCACTACTTTTTCACAAAGTAAACTAGAACATACTATCTAGATGTGCAACTAAGGTTGTTCTAGTGTGAAACTCCCATCCCAAAACAAGGTTTGCAACCTATAGCCAATCCTAGCATGATACTACTCTAGGAAAGTAGAGGCAAGCAAAGATTGCAATAGAGTAAATGCGGAAACGTAAAGGGGATGAGAGGAAGCAAACTCTTGACACGCGATTTATCCCGTGGTATCGGTAGGCACTAAGCCACCCCTAGTCCACGTTGTTGAAGCACTCACACAAGAGTATTGCTTCCCGGTCACCAAGTCTCTCCCAAGAGCACTACTTGATTTGCCACAAAGGCTAGCCACTTAGGCACTTGCCAAGCTCTCTTGGTCACCTTGATGCCGCCTCCATTAAGGAGCTTCTCCACCAAGGAAGGGGGTCTCCACGTCCCCCACACAAAGTGTCCTCGCCGCTCCACATCAAGCCGGAGGGTCGATGACGATTGCCGGTGAGCCACTTAGGCCCCAAGGCTTCCGGCGAACCTTGTACACCTTGATTCACTCAAGAATCACCTCACAAGGTTGGCACAACCTTGCACTCACTCAGCTCTAAGCTAAGCCTAACACTAAACACATACACTAAGCATATGCAAGTCTAAGGATGAGCAATTAAGCACTTGGATGGATTGGATATGATCTTGTAGGTGTCTTGCACTCCTCTGCACTTCCACACAATCCAGCAACCTCAAATGGGTGAGTGGAGGGGGTATAAATAGCCCAAGGCAACCAAAGAGCCGTTGGCTAACGGCCACTGAAAAAGGTAGCGTCGGATGAACTGATGCTATGCTTTTTCTAGGCGTCGGTTCATCCGGTGCCCTCCACGTCACTTAGCCGTTGAAGATCTGCTGACACAACTGCTCCGACGCTATACACCGATGGTGCGTCGGATCATCCGGTGCTGAAGGACCTCTCCCCAAAACGTCTCTGTCTGTTTCTTCGTGACCGTCGCATGGACCGACACTTCCTCTGAACATGGCGTCGGTTCATCCGGTGCTGAAGGCTTCGTCTTGGCGCGTCTCTGTCTTGATTCAAACTGAGCATCGGATAGACCGATGGTATCCTCTCTCGGACCGTCGGATCATCCAGTGCTACTGTCTTCTGCTTCTTTGTCTCTTCCATTCATCCGGCGCAACTAGAAAACACACCGTCGGTTCATCCGATGGTCTGTGTGAACTGAGCTTCCTTCACGTAGTGTACCAAGTGCACCAACGCTTGCACCGATGGTACCGTCGGTTCATCCGACGGTATCAATTTCCTTCCTTTTCTTCGCGTCTTCAACTTGGATTTTTGCTTCAACTTAACATATTTAACATACTTAACATGCCATCACTTATAGCTTCAAAATATATACTAAGTCCTCATTTTTGCTATAAGTAACCTAACATGTCCATGGTATGTTAACTTGTGGTATGACATGTTAACTTGAGCATGGTATGTTAACATGTGGTAACATCCATGGGACCTAGAAATGCCTACAAAGATATGCTCGACAAAGTGGTTAGTCCCATTGCTTGTGTTAACATGAATCACCAAAATCAACTCGAACAAATGGCAAATGGGGCCATGTTCGCTACACTTATTCTTACCCAGCGATTATGCTGTAAAAGAAGATGAGTTAGTTGCTTCCTACATGACTTGCCATATGTTAATTCCTGCAAACTACCTCCGCAAGAACATTTGGCAGTGCGTGTGGCCTCCTTGATTTTCGTAAAGGATCGATGCCATGTGTCAGAGCCAGAGGTAGTATTTACCGACAGGCTAAACAGAAGAAGCAAGATGAGATCACCACTATCATTGTCAAATGACCATAGCCAGTAAAACCGCAAATTAACATCCAGAAAGGACGCACATCCATAAAGGCAGTCAACCAAAGACTTGTAGGTTGAAATGTTGAAGAAACAAAGCAATTATATACAAGGTGATGCACCTCGTGTTCCTGCGAGAATTTTTAAACAAAGTTGTAACATGAAAATTTGAAAGTATAAATTTAAGTGATTGTTATGCAACATTTTTGTACAAACGACACTATATATGAAAATATGTTCATTTTGTTGAGATAAAACAATTGTTAAATGACTGATCTTTCACGTATTTCTATTGTTGGAGTTTTGGAGCATGGTACTCGTAGAGATGTATATGGATGCTATAATCACAGAAAATCATTGGAAGAAATAAATTGATGATCCAGTGAATGATGATGAGACATGTGAGGTGGATAACTTGCATGTTGAGAGAAAATATAGTTAATACCTTTTAGGGAGTTCCATCTATATAGTTGTATATGATTGACTCAGCAGTCACATCTACTAAATCCATCCCAAAATAATTGTCCTTTTAGCAAATTTCAGACACATTATATTAGTACTAGTAATAAATGACTATGATACCTCCAATTACTAATACTAAAGACTTCTTCACTGCCGTCTGTTTTTTTTTTAATCCTGGCCCACACCTAATCCTCGAGCGGCCACAAACGTTCTATCATCAAGCACCAACCAGTTTAACCCAAAAGCTTAAGCTGATAGTAAAAGGTGGGCAATTCACTTATACTCCAACCACTACCGGAATCGCCGCCTTTGCCGAGAGCATTTACCCTAGGCCGAGAGGTAGTGCGCGGAGGGGGTAGAGGAGGGGCAGCGCTGCCGCGTCGGTGAGGTGGCTGAGGACGGGCGGGTGGGAGGACGCGGCGGGTTGAGGGAGAGAGAGAGGAGAGTTGGCAGTGGCGTGAGGGAGTGGGAGGCGGGTTAGGGTTGTGGGGGTAGGTGTGGGAGCGGTTTATATACCGGAGGCGGAAGGGAGGTTGGGCCGGTGGGCAAATGGGCCGCGCGCTGGTGGTTCGTGGGTCGGCGGGCTTTGCCGAGAGGCTGCCAGCCTGGCTCTCGGTCGAGAGCCTGGCTCTGAGCAAAGGCAATTATACTCAAAATTAATTTTCAAAAAAGCAAAAAGATGTGAAAATTTTTCAAAACTTAACATGACACCAGTTATGTTGTATATTACTTATAAAATAGTTTTTGTAGTCAAACACAAATTTGAATTTCTCTAAGACTCCAAACCCAGTGATATTAGTTTAAATTCTTAGAAACTTCTCGTGAGATGTTCCGGTTTCCAAACAGTTTAAGTGTTCGAGTGTTCAAAACATTTTCAATTTTTTACCACAACCTCCACATATGATATCATGAGCACTTGACAATTTTCATGATTTTCAAACTTCATTTGAATTTTACAATTTTAAAAACTTTCTACCTCACGATCTTCGTCATGATTAGAGTACCAAATGCTGGAAATTTAGCTTCATTTCATATACATGGAATTTGAGATATCTCGTGAACATGAATATCATTTTTTCACCAGCTTTACTCTTTGTGCTAATGCACTTGCAGTTCATATCAGACATATACAAAAAAATTGCCTAGAATCATATAAAGTTGTTAAATATAGCAAACAAAGTTAAAATTGTGTCAAATTTGAGCATAAGTTTTATACATGTGCATGTTGATGGTACAAAAAGTTTGGACTTAAGAAAGTGATTTTTTAATTTTTTTTTTGCTGAGAACCCGTGGCTTTGCCGAGAGTTTTTTAGTTGACTCTCAGCAAAGAAACCTCTTTGCCGAGAGTTTTTTAATTTGCTCTCGGCAAAGACCCGGACTCTAGGCAAAGGTTGTGATTCTGGTAGTGAACAGGGGGCACCAACATAGGATGGTGGTCAAGGCAACAACGGGCTAGGGTTTGAGGTCTTGGGGGTTAGGTTTCCAATGTTTCCCGAGCATAAAAGAGGAGGAGGTGGGGGTGTGGGGTCCGGTGGTGATGGCAGGTTGGCTGGCGGCGGTGGAGACGAGGACATCAGTTGGGCAGGGTTGGACCCCGGTTGGGTGGCGGTCAAGGCCGGGGTCGACTGGTGTCAGGAATAGAAACATTGGGTCGAGAGGGTGGTGACGGTCAGTGGGCTGGTGGCACAGTAGCCGTCGGCCGGGGTGGTGTAGGTGGTGGTGGCGGTGGCTAGGGTGGGAATTTGGAAAAGAAAGAAAAGATGAGGAACACAACTAGTTGTAATGGAGACTAATTAAGTACAACCGGCTGATTTAGCCATGTCCATTACGTATATATTGTAGTTTAGTTGAAAGGCATGCTATGTCCTACATATTTTGTTGGAAAAACATATGCATTCATCATCTCTTGAATTTGTTACAGACCAATTATTACACGAACTATAATTGGGCACTGGAATTTTTCAGCAGAACATTGCTGTCCAAAGATTGATTTCGTTGACGGATACAGATGTATATAGCTAGAGAGAGATCACCTGCCTCCAGACAAGCTTGTAATCGTAGTCGCCACCGACGGGGTCATCTCAACGACTTGGTCGGCGTCTGTAATGAGGAGATAGTCCGGCGAGAACTCTGGCAGTGGCAGGTCACCGTCGAGGTACTGCATGACGAGGCGCATGCCTGGCCTCGCGGCTGGCAGAGGGTGGGAGCACAACAGCCCGAGTTTGAGCACCAGCTCCGCCTCCTCAGCAGCGTAGTCCACCAACCTCGGGTCCATGGCGTCGGCGATGCAGCCTGACGCCGCCCACGCTTGCCGCACCCACTCGACGAGCACCAGCAGCTCGCTGCGGGCGTTGAGGCTCATCGGCCGCCGCCCGCAGGCCACCTCCAGGATGAACGCGCCAAACGCGAACACGTCGGTGGCCTTTGTAGCCTTGCCGAACTTCAACAGCTCGGGGGCCAGGTACCCCCTTCGTGCCCGCGACGTGCGTCGTGTGCGTGTCGACGCCGTGGTCGTGGAGCCTCGCGAGGCCGAAGTCACCAAGCCGCCGGTTCATCTCTCCGTCGAGTAGCACGTTGCTCGCCTTGACGTCGCGGTGTATGATGACCTGCTCCCAGTCCTCGTGGAGGTAGAGCAGGCCAGCGGCGACGCCTTTGATGACTGATACTGTGTCCATCTTGCACTACTCGACAAGCACTATCTCAATGCCATCACATATTCCCCAGATTCATTTGTCTCAACATCAAAAAAATTGAGAAGCACAATTACATCTCCTCAACAGTACATAAGAAGCCAAGCCACTCATCCTTCAACATCTTCAGACACCCGTTGTTTACTGAAGCGGATCAGAAAGGTCCCTGTGAAGGAGAGTAGTCCTTTGATTGATGCTGAAACCAAAACAAAAACCATAAATTCATTGACACAGTAAAAATGTGAATTTCATACTTAGTTGCATAAGCATTAGTCTGGTCAACTCCGAATGTATATGACTACTCACCCAGGTTAATTTGAAATTTTACAAATCAATAAATTTCAGTTAAGCTCTGTTAAGATCTGCAATATGAAATTAAGGGCTTCACGTTTCTTGTTTTTACTGTAGTTTACTCTTATAAAGCCCAAAGTGCATCTTTGTATCCCCGTACAGGAAAAAAAGAACCAAATGACGGCACAAGATCCATAAGATTTAAGGACAGAAAATGCTATAGTACAGGCCGACCTACTTACAAAATGGAATAGATCATGCATCTTTTCCGTGTTTCACAATCAAGAAAGATTAGATCTTTGAAAAGAGTGTGTTCACCATATCATGTTGGAGACTCCATTTACAAAGTTTAACGCAGGGAGTGGACGACAGTCACGACACCATTAGTAACTGACAGAAGAGGTAACCTCAAAAAAAAAGAGAAACAAACACTCTTTTGTAGTCTTTGTAGCATGGGAAAACACATGAAGAAAATAAGAGACATCGATCATGTATTGTTAGGCATATGTGCATTCAGCTACCAAAGAGAAATTCAGTTCCAGCTTTTGAAACCAGCAAACTACATGTACCCCAAATTCCTAACAAAGGTCATGTACGTCATATGAAGAAAAAGGTAGTAGATCGAAAGATGAAGGTAAAACATTTGCAGCCAACCCGTAAAGGACAGACAACCAAAAAAACATATTGTTCTTACATGAAGGGTGTTTTTTGGAATAGCAGAGGTCTTCAGGACTTGGCTAAAACTAATTTTCTTCATGACATATATGTGGAAAAAGACCTTGATTTTATTGCCTTACTCGAAACCCACAAAAGAGACTTCACTGATGCTATGTTAGAAGACTATTGTGGGGGCAGAGAGTTTTTCTAGCATTGGGTCCCTCCTAGAGGCAGATCAGGAGGTATTTTGCTAGGAGTTAACTTATCTGTTTTTGTGGTAGAGAATACTCAGGTGGGTGATTTTTTTGTGAACTTCACTGTTAAGAACAAATGCGATAGCTTTCCTTGGGTTTTAATGGTTGCATATGGTGCGGCTCAACTAGAGTTACAGAATTTGTTAATACCTGTAGTAGTCAGACTTTACCACTTATGGTGGGTGGTGATTTTAACATTATTAGAAGTCTAGATAAAAAGAATAATGAACGTTTCGACAGTAGGTGACCTTTGTTGTTTAATGCTTGCATTGAATCCTTGAATCTAAGAGAGTTGACACTTTCTGGGAGAAGATTCACATGGGCAAGTTCAGCAGAGATACCAACCTTTGAGAAACTGGATAGAATTTTGGTTAGTACAGATTGGGAGCAAAAGTTTCCCATCTCAACGGTTGGAGCTTTAACTATAGAACTCTCGGATCACACACCGCTTTTGCTTAATACTGGAGATGCAGCCCACAGAGGCAACACTCACCTATTTAAATTTGAATTGGGATGGTTGACTAGAGATGGTTTCCATGATATGGTAGCTAAAGTGTTGCAAAGTGCCTCCAGGGGAAACTCTTCTATGCAATAGTGGCAGAATAAAATTAGGGCTGTTAGAAGATGGTTGAGGGGTTGGGCAAAGAATTTAGTGGAATAAAATAAAAGAAAAGAATCCTTCTTGCTGACCCAATTGGATTATCACTACAAGAAGCTGAATATAAAAGTTGTCTTCATGCCGAGCTAACTAAGTTGCTTAGAGAAGAGGAGTTATACTAGCTCCAAAGATCTAAAGCCACTAGACTAGTGCACGGTGATGATAATACAACATATTTTCAGCTACTTGCAAATGGTAGATATCGCAAAACGAGAATTTATTAACTAGAGCAGGAGGAAGGAGTCATAGTGGGAGAGGAAAACCTAAAAACTTACATTACAAATTTTTATTGTTCTAGAATTGTGAGATCCATGTATCCATGGGAGATGCTATTGGACCTAGGAAGAACATAGAATGCTCTTGACTAGGCCTGTGCATGGGTCAAGCAACCCACCCAATCCATCCGTGTAGACCCAGTCTGATCCGTCAAATGGTTTATATCCATGGGTTGGGTTGGATTTTTGGCCCACCCATTTATTATCGTGCTCTCCTTGGGTGGGTACATGACCCAACCCGGCTAACCCATCTATCCTGTACGCTCGAGGCGTCGCAGCGTCGCCCGTCGCCGCCGCCGCTGCCAGGCCACCCGCGAAATCGGCGATGACTGCGGTGTCGCCGCAGTCGCCACCGCCGAGCTCCGCTCGTCATCCCCTGCCGGCAGAGACCCAATCCCATTGGCGTGACTATGAAGGTAAATCCCCAAACTCCAATCATCTTTGCTCCTGCCGTCAGGGAAAATTTATGCATTCAGATCGATTTGGTTCATCCTCGTATTTGCATCTCTCTGATTCTCCACTTGATGCTGGTTGCCTCTACGTGAATGTGTGCTTCAAAGGCATGTGTTGTGTCTATTGCTTACAAGGTGTTTGACAGAATGCTGGTATTAATCTTGTCGGACACATGGTTGGTGCTTCTTTTCTAAGGTGATCCCGATCTGTACTGATATTAGGATAGGATCGACATGAGCAAATAAACTTTATGACACGAAACCTGCAAGCTGGATTCAAACAATAACGACCCATTCCAGACAAGTATTTGGTATTTGCAAGTAAGAATCATTCCCCACATCACACAAAACTCACAGATCAGCTTATCACATTTCCCCCAGCCCATTTGCTACCTGCGAAGCAATCAAAATTCAAAACCACCTGCTACTGTCAGTGCCAAACTGCCAATGGACAATTGGTGGCGCTCTGCAACACCTGCAGGCAGCATTGCTCAGAGCCTTTTTTTTTTTGGCAAAAGGAATTGCTTGGAGGCTTGGAAAGTTGCTATTTCAAGATGAAGAAAGCAGCTCATCTTCAGTCACGACTTTTTTTTTTGATGAGCCATCCTGCATTTGCATGAGTAAATTTTCACTTAGTCGGGAAAAAGGGTAGGACATGTGACCGTGATAATATTTCTTGCAGTCTAAATGAAATGCATAACCATTAAGTAGAGAAAGCAAATAGTGAGAGGATGCATGTTGCATTTTATTTTTTTTCTAATGTACACACAAAATGTTTGTTAAAGTAGAGAATGTTATTTGCTCGGTGATATTTTCTTAACATCCTCTTACATCTGATCATCACGTTACAGAGGAAGAAAGTTTGCCAGGTGCTGACAAACAATGTTTCATGACACAAACTTTATCAACATCAAAGAATCAAAGTTCCCATAAATCAGCGCAAGGGCAAAGGGCAAGGATAACATCCCAGGCAACTACAAAGGTTGTCAAGTCAAGGAAGAGAAAGATGGTTGTTGCCTCTACAAGTCAGCCAACTACAATGGAAGATGAAGCAATTAGTCCAACAAGTGATAGGATTGTGCAGTCTCTATCAAGAAAGGCCATGTCCAAGAGAATAATTGACAGAGCAGTTTCTGTTTCTCGAACGGTAGCAAGGAAGAGAAATGAACAAGATATGAACAGTAAAGATGCTACTCTTAATCGAGACAATGAAATGCAGGTATGTGTGCAATCCTATTTCAGTTCCTTCAATTTTGTTGCTTAACTTTTTGTCCCGATCAATGATCACAATGCTTTCCTCTAAATAAGTGGCATGTTATTTTTCTACCAGATAGATACTCATTCAAGCAGCCCTCTCATGGAGGCATCCCCAATTGCTAAGAAAACAAGACGGAGTAGATCAATGACATCGGAAGTTTGGGATCATTTTGATGAGCCAAATGAAAATGATACTAACCCTTTTGTTGTGTGCATTCACTGTGGAAAAGAATATGTTTGGAGATCATTTCATGGCACAAGCAACCTATGGAAGCATCTAAGGTTTCAGTGTCCTATGGCTCCACTAAAGGATCAAAATATGCGAAAGAAAGAGAATGGAACACCAAAGCAATTCTATAGTTATGATGCATGCCGTAGATCCCTTGTTGAGATGATCATTATCGATGAGATGGCATTCAGAGTAGTTGAAGGGGAAGGATTCATCAAATATTCAAATACACTCCAGCCAAAATTTGAGGTTCCATCTAGAACTACAGTAGCTAGAGATGCTATGCAAATTTTCCTAGAGGAAAAGGAAAAGATGAAAAAGATCTTGAAGAAGCAACGTATCAGCCTGACAACCGATACTTGGACTTCAAATCAAAATCTGAACTATATGGTTCTTACAGCCCATTGGATTGATCAGCAGTGGCAGCTTCAAAGAAGGGTCATAAACTTTTGTCTGGTCGATGATCACAAAGGAGATACCATTGGTCGAAAGATTGAAGAATGCTTGCTTCAGTGGGGCGTGGATCGCATTTTCACTATCACGGTTGACAATGCTAGCTCCAATAATGGTGCAATTAACTACATTAAAGATCTGAGTAAAGCATGGGAGGGAACTATACTGTAGCACGAGTTTATACACATGAGATGTTGTGCACACATAGTCAATATGATTGTCAAGAGTGGATTGGAAGTGACCAATGAGTCAATTGAGAAAATAAGAATTGCAGTCAGGTTTGTGAGATCATCCCCTGCCTGACTAGATCAATTCAAGAAATGTGCTGAGAAGGAAAAAATAGCAAGGAAAAAACTTTTGTCATTAGATGTGGATACAAGGTGGAATGCTACTTATATCATGTTAGATAATGCTGTTATATTTGAGAAGGCCTTTGCAAGGTTAAACAAGGAGAACAGGCAATTCAGAACATACTTTGAGGGTCATGTTCCTCCATCTGAATCTGATTGGTGCAATGCTAGGCGTGTTATTCATTTTTTGAAGATTTTCCACAAAGTTACAGTGCGTCTGTCTGGTTCTCTTCATGTGACATCAAGTGGTTTCTTTCATGAGTTTGTCCTTATGCAATCAAAGCTGAAAGAACTTGCTGGACATAGTGATCCCATTATAGCCACAATGTCCGAACTAATGAAGACGAAGTTCAGCAAATATTGGGAGGATAAAAAGGATCTGAACAACTTATTATTTATCGCTCTGATCTTGGATCCTCGTTACAAGGTGAAGTTTCTTAGCTTTTTCTTCAAGGGGATATATGGTCCAGAGAAGAAAAAAGAACTTGTTGGCAAAATAGAAAGTGATCTTCGTCGCTTATTTGATTGCTACGTTGAGTCTGCTGCACATGCCAACTTCAATACTAATTACAATCAGCCTCCACTACTTATTAATATCGACGAACATGAGGAGAATCCTGCTATGTTACTAGCATCCCAATTCAGTATGCACCTAGAAGAAATTGAGAGTAGAGAAAGTAATTCTGAATTATCCAGATATCTTACAGAGAATTGTGAAAAGATCACAGATGATTTTGATTTACTATTGTGGTGGAGATGTAACTCAAGCAAGTACCCTATATTGTCTAAGTTGGCAAAAGTCATTCTAGCAGTTCCTGTTTCCACTGTAGCTTCAGAATCTACATTCAGTACAGGAGGAAGAATTATAGACTCATTTCGCACATCACTATCAGCTACTACAGTGGAAGCTTTAATCTATACACAAAGTTGGTTGCGCTCACCTTCAGGCCCTGTCAACATTATGAAAACTTTGGAGGAAATTGAAGCTTATGAGGATATCCAAGAAGGTATAGTTACTTAATGTTAGTTGGAAAAAATAAATTTCAAAACAAAATGGATAAAAAAGTAGCCACTAACATCTCTTTCTACTTACTGTAGAACTTTTGGTAAACAACTCCATGGACAAGCAATAAAATATGGTACTATGGTAAGTTACTGTAATGTCATTTTTCATCTAGTGTTTGGGTGTAGATAGGAAATTGTCTAAGTTGATGCCATTTATCAGATTAGGACATAGCTTACTTCTAAATTTTGTTCATATGCATAGTGCCTATATATGGAGAAGGTTATTTTCATAATTCAATAATAGACTAATTGAATTTGACTTTAGCCTAACACAGGAAATAATTTTGACTCCAGTAATTAAATCAGTTTCTTTGTCTCTTTTTTTGCGAATTAAAAATCAGTTTCTTTCAAAGCTCTTTAGTTGTGTTAGGCTAACAATGTACCATTTTGCTTTCAAACTTTCAGGTCCTTGAAAGCTCTACCATCTGCATCCTTCGAAGCACGGTGCAAGCTACATGCCCCACACTAATTGTCCTGCAAATACTTCTTTTTTAATTGTCTCGTTTAGAAGGCCATGGCATAGAACTGTTTTTCTTTTTGCTTTTCTTATTTCTGAACCGGTATCTAGTCTTGGGAATGATTGGTTTGCAGAGATGTCTAGTTCACTGACTGGGTCATATGCCTACCAGAAACTGCATGTATGGATGTAAAGAGCTAAACGTAAATGGTTGTGCCAGATGTTGCTTTTCGCTGACTTGTTTACTTTTACCCAGTTAATCCATCCAACCCACCCAACCCACCCATTAAGCAACGACCTTCTTGACCCATTTAACCTACCCACATTATAAAATGGCCCAGGTAGTCAGTGGTTGTAATTCAATCTACGTAACCCATCCAAATCCGTCACGATCCACCCATGCACAGGCCTACTCTTGACATTTAGCAGAAGCAAACACAGGTAGAGGAAAAGAACTACTAGGTTCATTTCCTGATGAAGCTGGAATGTAACTGATAGGAGCCCTACTGTACCTTCCATAAAGAACATCAGGAATAATAACTCCTGGATTTCAGATATGCCAAGCTTTGATTACATGTCATTACAGAAAAAGACTACATGAGAAACACATCTAGGGCCTATCCATCACACTACAAATTCTCTAACGACCGCAGGTCATGTGGGCACTATGACACCCTACTTCTGTTGCCGATGTCCTCAGCAGATGTTCATTTCTACCACACCTTGGCGCCTTTGTACTTCTTGAGGAGTTGGACCCGCCGCTGGGTTTGAGCGCACCTACTCTTGGCTTTTTTCACAAGAAAACCGATAGCACCATGTTTGGTGACCCACGAGATGGAGTACTCTGACACCTTTGGCTGGTGTAAGAAACAATTGACTGCCCTTGATCGTACCTGAAAGGAATCGGATGCTCGTAGCCTAAGAGGGGGAGGGGGTGAATTAGGCAATCTAAAAACCTTAACCTATGGCTTCACTATTTTTACACAAAGATAAACTAGAACATACTATCTAGATGTGCAACTAGGGTTGTTCTAGTGTGAAACTCCCATCCCAAAACAAGGTTTGCAACCTATAGCCAATCCTAGCATGATACTACTCTAGGAAAGTAAAGGCAAGCAAAGATTGCAATAGAGAAAATGCGGAAACGTAAAGAGGATGAGAGGAAGCAAACTCTTGACACGCGATTTATCCCGTGGTATCGGTAGGCACTAAGCCACCCCTAGTCCACGTTGTTGAAGCACTCACACAAGAGTATTGCTTCCCGGCCACCAAGTCTCTCCCAAGAGCACCACTTGACTCGCCACAAAGGCTAGCCACTTAGGCACTTGCCAAGCTCCCTTGGTCACCTTGATGCCGCCTCCACTAAGGAGCTTCTCCACCAAGGAAGGGGGTCTCCATGTCCCCCGCACAAAGTGTCCTCGCCACTCCACACCAAGCCGGAGGGTCCATGACGATTGCCGGTGAGCCACTTAAGCCCCAAGGCTTCCGGCGAACCTTGTACACCTTGATTCACTCAAGAATCACCTCACAAGGTTGGCACAACCTTGCACTCACTCAGCTCTAAGCTAAGCCTAGCACTAAGCACATACACTAAGCATATGTAAGTCTAAGGATGAGCAATTAAGCACTTGGATGGATTGGATATGATCTTCTAGGTGTCTTGAACTCCTCTGCACTTCCACACAATCCAGCAACCTCAAATGGGTGAGTGGAGGGGGTATAAATAGCCCAAGGCTTCCAAAGAGCCGTTGGCTAAAGGCCTCAGAAAAAGTAAGCGTCGGATGAACCGATGCTATCCTTTTCAAGGTGTCGGTTCATCCGGTGCCCCTTCCACGTCACTTAGCCGTTGAGGTTCTCTGACAGAACTACTCCGACGCTATGTACCGACGGTGTGTCGGTTCATACGGTGCTGAAGGACTTCTCGCCAAACCGTTTCTGTTGGTTTCTTCGTAACCGTCGGATAGACCGACGCTTCCCCTTGACCAAGGCGTCGGTTCATCCGGTGCTGAAGAGCTTGTCTTGGCGCGTCTCTGTCTTCATTCAAACAAGGCATCGGATAGACCGACGGTGTCCCCACTCAGACCGTCGGATCATCCGGTGCTACTGTCTTCTCTTCTTCTTCTCTGCAACTCGTCCGACGCTACTAGAAAATGGACCGTTGGTTCATCCGACGGTGCCTTTGTTTTCACCCAGTGTACCAACTCGTCCGACCATTGCACCAACGCTTGCTATCTAGATTCCATCGGTTCATCCGACGGTGTCCTTTCTTTTTCTTTTCTTTCTTGTTTTTGACCCTTGAAAAATAGACTATCTTCTCAATTTGGCATGTGGTATTTTGGCATCCTTGGGACCTAGAAATGTCTACAAAGACATGCTAAACAATATGGTTAGTCCCATTGATCATGTTGTCATGAATCACCAAAATCAAGCTCGAACTAATGGCATATGAGGCCATGTTCGCTACAATCTCCCCCTTTTTGGTGATTTATGACAACACAAGCAAAGCAAGCATAAGTTTGCAAAAAATTAACAAAATTAGAACCACTTACACTTGCTTGGATGCTTACCATCATCCAAACTCCCCCTAGATCAAACTTCCCCCTTTTTGATCTTCTCTTCCTATGTTCACACATAGCTTGCCTCTTCCCACTTTGGAACCAATAGCTTGCTTTGGTCTCACATTCTCCCCCTTTGGAATAAAATCTCCAAAAAGTCCAAAACAAAAGGGCTCCAAGGAAACTAGCAAGTCCTAGCAAACATAGCTCAAGGAGAAATGTTAAATACAAGGGAGAAAGCCGTATGAACCATGATCCATATGTATGATATCAATGAAGATACCACATGTAAGAATAACTAAGGTGGATCACATGCTCATGAGACTAGCATGATACAAAGTAAGCTCCCCCTAAGTGTGTGCACAAAAAGATAGTGTGGAAAACAAGTGCACAACTACAAACTTGTAAGACAAGGAAGCTTGGAGCATATCATGCAAGGAGGTAGCTTAAAGGACAAGAGATAAGACAAATGGGTTCTTGTTACATTACCACTTGTAGATATCACTTGTAGTCTTTTGATTATTGCATACCTCTGGGGGTGTTATCCTCTTTATCTTGTTGGCACCACATTGAGATGAGCCACTTGGAAATGATGTCACTAGAGATGACACCACTTGAAAGAAGCTTGCATAGAAGACACTTGGGGTACCACAAGGATTAGGAATGTATGAGTACATTTCCTTTGAACTTATATAGAAACATAGGCTTGCAAGGACATGACTCAATAGCATGAAGCTCATATTGCTATATTCACTCTTTTAGAGATGATAGATCACATTGAGAGTGAAATAGCATTCTCTTAGAATGAATTACCGCACCGAAACGCGTCGCCAAGGAACTACATAAGATAAGCTTGAAACAATGTTAGTCCCATAACCAAACCATAGGATGAGCTCCCCCTAAATGTGTGCATTTAGTGTTTGAATCACCAACCAAATGTATGCACATTGTTTATGACAACAAAAGGGAAGCTAACCCTATATCTTGCTCATGATGCAAAGAAATATATATGAAAACATGCACCATGAAAGAACAAGTGTAGCTTTCCTACACACTAATCAAACCATGTAGGTTGCTCATGGGTTAGGACATGACACAAGCAACCTACCATATGTAAGCATTGCATCAAAAGCAACCTAAACAAGGCAATGGAGCTACAATGATACATGAGATGAGTTATAGTTTCCATTACCTCAACCGGGGAACTTGGGCAACACATGTCCAACTTGCAAGCTTGGCTTCTAACCTTGAATCTTCTCATCTTCATTGTGCCAAGCCTCCCAAGTCCCCGCCATATGGCCTTCAAGTGGCCTTTGGAACCCAAACCATTTGAGGCCCCTTCATGTTGGTGATGACTTCCTTGGGCACCCAAATGGGTTGGTTCCAACCCCGCTCCTCCTTCATCTTCCCAACCTTGTGTGCAACCACCTTGCCATTAGCCTTTTTCTTGATGTCATAGGTGTTGCTCTTGGTCTTGTTCTAGCGGTTGGGCTTGGTGTAGATGAGGGAGCTCTTGATGGTGGGCTTCAATTTCTTCTTCTCGCCCTTGTCCATCTTCTTGACAAATTGAGGGCATTTGTAGAACTTGTGCCCTTCTTCATGACACTTGTAGCAAGTCACGATTGCACCCTTCTCAAGCTTCTTCACCATGGGATCACGGTTATCTTGAGAAGGTTGGACTTTGCTCTTCATGTCTTGAGAGATGTCCACTTGTTCCTCATCGTTCTTGCCCTTGCCCATCAAGTTTTCCAACCTCTCTCAGAGCCATTTTACTTCTTGCTTGAGCTCATCATTTTTCTTGCCTATGAGACAATCACATGTTTCTACAACAACATCCTCATTGCAAGATGGTGAGCAAGATTCATCAATTAAATCAATGCAAGAAGTTGAAGCATCTACCTTAGAGATAGGAATTGCACAAGGGATAGATGATTCATCAAGCTCAAAGGAATTACTTGTTTTAGTCTCATTGCTCTCAAGCTTAGATTTTAGCTCATCACACTCCTTGCTAAGCAATTTGAATTTGCACAACAAATGTTCATAATTTGTAGCAAGGGTTGCACTAAGATCATTGAGAGCATTGAGTTCTTTAATTTCATTTGCTTGTTTCTTAAGCATTCCTTTTTGCTCATGGACTAGCTCAACAAGATCATCAAGGGAGGTGGTGTCGGATTCGTCATCACTTACATCGATTTCCATACCTTTGGCCATAAGGCACATGTGTAGTGACGATGAAGGACCTTGCATGAAGCGGGTGGTGAAGTTCTTTCTTGATTCATCACTTGAGCTAGAAGAACTTGATTCTCCACCACTTGTCCACTCTCGGACGGCGATAGTTGCTTCTTGCCTTGGTCTCCTCTCCTTGACCACCTTCTTCTTGGGCTTGTGATCGATCTTGGTGAACTTGATGTGTTGATGATGACGCCCTTCTCTCAAGTGGACGTTGTAGCCGTACATGTTGACTTTCTTCACATACTTGAAGATCTTCTTCACGTACTCGGCCACCATGGATTCAACCTCTTCATCACATGAGGAATCTTCATCATCACCATCATCACCATCATCTTCGCTTGAGCTTCCATGAGTAGCCATCCTCCTCATCACCTTCTCTTGTTGGCTTGAGAGGGCATGGCTCGTGGTTGGAGAAGATGGTTCTTGAGGCTTTTCTTGGGGCGCTTTCTTGGACTTGGGCATGATTTGAAGCTCATGTGCTGTGATCTTACTCAAGATATGAGATGGCTTCAATTCTTCGAGCTTCTTCTCATAGATGATAGCCTTCACCAAGTCATAATCGGGCTTCCGTAGACTTTGAAGGATCTTGCGGTTGATGTTCAAGTCCGTGATGTTCTTCACACCTAAAGCATTGATCTCATTTACAAGCACATTTAGGCGTGAGTACATAGATTCGGCATTTTCATTTGCAAGTTGCTTAAAGCTATTGAATTCCTCAAGGAGACAACCGTAGCGTTCATTAGCAACTTCTTTTGAACCCTCATTTTGCTCCTTGATGGTTTTCCATAACTCATGAGCATTTTCACAATTAAAAACTCTATTGAAAACACCTACATCTAGTGAGGACAAAATGATACTCTTAGCAATCACATCAAATTGCTTTTCCTTCTTAGTACCATTTCTCATGCCCTCATCGGTGACTCTCCAAACATCAAGGTCGTTTGCTTGGAGATAGGCCTCCATGAGAACCTTGCACCGAGGATAGCCCGTGCCATCAAAATGTGGAGCCAAACCTAAGGTATCCACCCCTTTTATACCTCTATAGAGCAACTCACTAGGCGGTGAAGCCTAACTGTTCCAATGAGCCAGTTTTCACAATTTACCAATTGAATTGGCGTTTCCTTGTGAAGGAAGTGAGTCCCGGCTCTGATACCACTTGAAAGGAATCGGATGCTCGAAGCCTAAGAGGGGGAGGGGGTGAATTAGGCAATCTAAAAACCTTAACCTATGGCTTCACTATTTTTACACAAAGATAAACTAGAACATACTATTTAGATGTGCAACTAGGGTTGTTCTAGTGTGAAACTCCCATCCCAAAACAAGGTTTGCAACCTATAGCCAATCCTAGCATGATACTACTCTAGGAAAGTAAAGGCAAGCAAAGATTGCAATAGAGAAAATGCGGAAACGTAAAGAGGATGAGAGGAAGCAAACTCTTGACACGCGATTTATCCCGTGGTATCGGTAGGCACTAAGCCACCCCTAGTCCACGTTGTTGAAGCACTCACACAAGAGTATTGCTTCCCGGCCACCAAGTCTCTCCCAAGAGCACCACTTGACTCGCCACAAAGGCTAGCCACTTAGGCACTTGCCAAGCTCCATTGGTCACCTTGATGCCGCCTCCACTAAGGAGCTTCTCCACCAAGGAAGGGGGTCTCCACGTCCCCCGCACAAAGTGTCCTCGCCACTCCACACGAAGCCGGAGGGTCGATGACGATTGTCGGTGAGCCACTTAGGCCCCAAGGCTTCCGGCGAACCTTGTACACCTTGATTCACTCAAGAATCACCTCACAAGGTTGGCACAACCTTGCACTCACTCAGATCTAAGCTAAGCCTAGCACTAAGCACATACACTAAGCATATGCAAGTCTAAGGATGAGCAATTAAGCACTTGGATGGATTGGATATGATCTTCTAGGTGTCTTGAACTCCTTTGCACTTCCACACAATCCAGCAACCTCAAATGGGTGAGTGGAGGGGGTATAAATAGCCCAAGGCTTCCAAAGAGCCGTTGGCTAACAGCCTCTGAAAAAGTAAGCGTCGGATGAACCGATGCTATACTTTTCAAGGCGTCGGTTCATCCGGTGCCCCTTCCACGTCACTTAGCCGTTGAGGTTCTCTGACAGTACTACTCCAACGCTATGTACCGATGGTGCGTCGGTTCATCCGGTGCTGAAGGACTTCTCGCCAAACCGTCTCTGTTGGTTTCTTTGTAACCGTCGGATAGACCGACGCTTCCCCTTGACCAAGGCGTTGGTTCATCCGGTGCTGAAGAGCTTGTCTTGGCGCGTCTCTGTCTTCATTCAAATAAGGCATCGGATAGACCGACGGTGTCCCCACTCAGACCGTCGGATCATCCGGTGCTACTGTCTTCGCTTCTTCTTCTCTGCAACTCGTCTGACGCTACTAGAAAATGGACCGTCGGTTCATCCGACGGTGCCTTTGTTTTCACCCAGTGTACCAACTCGTCCGACCATTGCACCGATGCTTGCTATCTAGATACCATCGGTTCATCCGACGGTGTGCTTTCTTTTTCTTTTCTTTCTTGTTTTTGACCCTTGAAAAATAGACATGCTAAACAATATGGTTAGTCCCATTGATCATGTTGTCATGAATCATCAAAATCAAGCTTGAACTAATGGCATATGAGGCCATGTTCGCTACAGTACCATCTCGACCACTTGTTGTATGTTAAAATCGTCTAAACGTTCTTCATCATTGCAACCAATTATCTCGGCTGCATAACTTGCCTGCAACCCCTCATCATGAACCCCTGCATAACTCATGATGCTTCTTTTAGCGGCTTCACGAGCTGAGTTGCGCAAGCTGTACTCTGGTGTTGAAATATAGCATCCAAAGCCAAAACCAATAACTTCCTCTGGGAATATGTGCGATAGCTCTGATGATGTGATGATGTTGTTATTAGCATGAGGTACATGCCCTTCTGCTTTGCAACATAATGGATCTGGGCGATACATTTGTGTAATTTCGCTACGCCACTCTTGGATGCCAACCCACGGAGGAGCATCTGACTCGTATACGTCTTGTAAATTAGCTAGTAGAGTGAGTTCTCCTATTGCAGTATCAGCGACAATCTTGTACTCAGATGCCAATGGCTGTAGGCAATTCATAGCAACCCCAACTACGTCAGTGCTCTCCGAGAGTCTTAGTGTAAGCCAAATAATGAAGCTTTTCTCTAGCCTCTTGTGATCCGTATATCTATATTCTACAAACGCCTCTACGCCTCGCTCTTCTTCGAAGCATGTGGGCCAAACATAAACAAATCTTTCTTGCTCTGCTTGCACCGTCGTTCTGTGGATGAGAGTTTTTCGCTCAGCAAAGAGGCGCCTAACAAGAGGGCATGGAAAGAACATGTAGCGCCGGAGTGAGCAGCCGGACTCCACTCGTCTTAGAATGTTTTGTGCAGAATTTGCAAACTGCTCGAATCTTTCCATGTCGTCGCAGCTCAAGCATAGTTCGTCCTCCTTGGTCATCATGCCAAGGGAAGACGAGACCGAGAACATGGCAGGGCGAGTAATAACCAAACCATGACGGGAGTGGGAGGAGTGCTTTACCTCTTGCGAGATATCTCCCTGCCCTTGTGGTGCCTGCCGCTTCTTGTGCCTGCTCTTGAGTAAAGCTGCGGCCTGGATGAAGTCACGCTCAACTCAAACCTATCACGAAGTAGTGAGACCTCTGTGATGGGCATTTTCGCCGTCCTCTCCAGCACAAACTCCACCTCGTGGACTGCCTTCCTGAGCCGCTCCATGTACTGCCCTCGGGAGGCCTTGTCCTTGCGCTTGCCAAGCACAACTGAGACAGTTCTGCTCACGACCTCCTGAACAGCAGCTGCACCAACCATTTCTGCGACCACCGCGATGTAGCCCGCCATTTGTTGGAATCAACCGGGAACACGCGTTCCCGATACTGCCCCCTCACCTCGCTCGCTCAGGCCCTCGCACTCGCCGGCGTCCTGAGGTAGAAGACGATGAACAGTTTTTTCGGTGACAAACGCCGCGGAGCCGATGCTCCTGTATCTTGGCTTCCTTTTGAACTGGATTACAAATGAAGACACACTCCAACACACACAGACACACCCCGGCAGCACGGCGGTCCTCCACGGCGACCTACCGGCGGGCCACCAAGCCTATCGGAGTCTACATCTTCTCCACTGCAGCCCACTACGGCTCCATCTCGTACGACGCGGCCGCAACACGTCCGTGAGCCACTCCTGCTCATGCGCACGTCCTTGCACTACCTTTCACCGAGACTTCCGAGAGCCACGCTTGCAACTCGGTTCCAGCAGCTAACTGATGGAGACCAACTCCACCAGGGACACACACCCATGCATGCAACGCACACCTACACACTCGCAGCTAGCCTGCGCTAACACAACTGAAGACACGCCCATGTCGAGCTTACTGCTAACAGCCATCTGGGCACTCCGTTTGGTTCACCTGCACCAACACGACAACCCAGCTGTCATCAATTTGGCGCGCGCACAGGAGATACTCGTGAAGTCCTGCTTACCTTAAACTTTTCCCCAGCCGCGCTGGTCACACAAGTAGCGCAGCAGCTAGCTATAAGTTACCCTGACGAGATGAAACTAGTGGAATACGGGTTGGGGATCACGAACACACATCATTAGAGAAGGAGATGTAGTAGTAGTGCTTGTTGTGTTCATCATTCTCTGTCGAACCCAGGGCTGTATATATACAAGTGGAGGAGGTGGAAATGAAGACCAAGGAAATGCAGAGGATGGTTCCTTCTTTTCCAGGCGCAGGGAGCCCAGCCTTCGGCCACGGCCAGTGGTCGTCCTCTCCAGCCCCAGGCCTCACAAAAAGTATCCCGATCAGAGACAGAGAGCACAGCATGCATCCAACGTTCTAATTACAAACCCAACTTTCATTAAACACATCAAAAGCAAATTAAGACATGAGCTCAGCAAGGGACGGAATAATTGAACTTGTGCATACACCATGCATGCACCTCCTATTATAACGGGGATACTTGTAATATCTTGGATACTCTTGTTTCTTTCAAGGCTTTGGGCGGCGAAACTGCGAGGCAGCTGTTTGAGCGTGTTGGCTGGCCGGCAACGAGGCAGAAAGCTCAACGAAACGCATGCAGAGAGGATGCGTGTGGCGTGGTTAGGAGGAGTTGCGTGCACTGTAGAGTGTGCAACTAGCTAGCTAGCTAGCTAGCTCACGAGACGAGTCACGCAAGTCAGGTCCTTCCAAACGTCCTCCGCTTTATGTGTAGTGGTCGTCAACTGGAGCGCACCCAGACCCAGTCACCCAGCTGTGTGAGTGTATGCATGCATGTCCGTTTGCTTGTGCGTGTTTTTCTCTTCTACTACTGTTGCGGGTTTGGCATCACAATTTTACGGGCGCCCGTACGGAGCCCTGCTAGCGGTCGATCAGACAGCCTCCAGCTCACGTGCGTCTGGCCCCCTCCTTCCCACTCGTCTCTTTTGTCCGTCCACCTAGAATCAGTCAGGAAAAGAAATATTCGCATAAATTTTTCGCAGCAAAGCTTATGAACAAACATTTGCAGAAAAAATTTATCCACAAGATTTTCGAACGAAAAATTTTGAAAGAAAAATTGGAAATAAAAATTTATCAAAAAATTTGGAACAAAAGTTTATCAAAATCTTAAACGTAGTTTTTTAAAAAAACTTTTATAATTTATTCTGATTTTTTTAACAAAACATTTCGTAAATTTTTTAAAAAATTTCAGAAGAAAATGTTAGGGATAAAATGAAGCAAAATAGGAGAAAATATTATGAATTTTTTTTAAAAAAACTGCACGAAAAAACTTTTATACATAAAATTCATTAATTTTTTATCAAAACATTTCGAAAAAATATTAACAAAACTTTAAGATAATGTTAGGAACAAAATCCGAAGCAAAAAATTTAGGAGAAAATGTTATGGAAAAAGTTTTTAAAAAAATGTCGCAAAAAACTTTGAAAGAAAAAAGTTCAGAACAAAACTTTATATAAAAACTTTTGGAAATAGTGAAAAGATTGAAACAAAATTTTAAAGAGAAAGTTATTATAGCGAAAAGCTTTGGAAAAAACGTTGAGCAAAAATTATAGAAAAAACTGACCCCGCGAGTTATTATAGCGGGATGTGAAGAAGAGACTGACCCCGCGAGTCAATTCCTTGTAATTTTCTTCGCACATTCCTGGCAAAGAGCCGCCGACAACGACGTGCAGGCTGCAGCTGCTCCCTTCATGGTGATGTTCCGGTTAATCCACATTACAAAATTAAAAGAGAGCTCTGCAAGAAAAGGATTTAAAACTCACATCACCAATAAGAGTTCGTCCCACCAGATTTCTGGTTGGTTCATCAGCGTTTGGGATTACATGATGTTAGAATTAAACTGAGTACTAATCAAACATTTAGATTAATTAATCCTAAACCAGGATCACTAGTCAAAAGAAGATCACGCCTAGAACATTAAACTGATGCGGAATAGATCAGAATGAATCTTATACCGGCAGTGGAGGTGTCCATCTCGCCGGTCTAACTTGGTTTAGAGTTGGTGAAGTCGATGACGCCAGTTGGTGAAGTGCAGGGGCGTCTCCTCTGTGGCGGTGGCCTTCTGGTCGACGCTGGCGACGCCCTGCAGGAGGACCTCGTGCATCCGAACCTTCCAGCGCCCTGAATGACCGGTAGCGAGGGTTTCGGTGGAAACCCTGTAGATAGACAGATTAAGGTCGCCCAGCAGGGGGGCTTCCTCTCTTATATTATGGCGCTGTAGGTAAGGGGCCAAGCCCAATGGGCTTAGTGTTTGCCTCCCGATCAACAGCAAACGGGCCGAGGCACGGGAGAGGCTTCTCCCGTGCGGTTTGGCTGACTTGAGGTCAACCAAATATATCTAACATTCTCCCCCTTGACCAAGGGTCAACAAACTTTATAATTTTTCAATTTCATTGATCATGTGCAGGTGGATACACATCGATCAACAATCTCCCACTTAATCGAACAATCTTAGTTTAAACTTATGTCCGTCTTATGTTCACACTCAATGCTACAGCAAGGCCTATCGAATGCGTCATCGGCAGACATTACAGACATACCGGGACACCATTAACTAAATAAGTTCACTATAGCATCTTGATAGAACACTTATTAGATTATTTGGAAGTTTATTTATTCGGCCTCATTCAGAATCATATTTCAGATTTACCACTGTTGACGGATAAAACTCGTATCCACCTACGATCCGCAAGCGTACAGATCTACACCTTTTTCACCACGGGGATTCCCTAGGTTCTTATCAATCCGCGGAGCAAGGGGATCACTAGCATTTGATCTAGCACTAATCTAGTTGATGTAAACCTTTGGATGAAAGATTAATCTATGAACTAAAGGCAATCTAATCTATGAACTAAGACAAGACAAAACCAACCTAATCTAGGTCAAATGAGAGATGTGAGGTACACAAGTTATGGAGAACGTTTGCCCATGGAGTCTAGCGTACTTGAAGATGCAATCACCTAAACATGATAAAACTGATCTAATCTATCTAAACATGTGACCACGGTTTAGCATTTTCCCTCCCCCAGTACTGTCACTACGCGAAGGTAATCTTTACTAAACCTATTGATGATCACGGTATGTTGACGCGATCCACGGGATCGACCCGAAAAGCATGGTGGCCAAACCTTTAGCATTAAGCATCATCAACAAAGGAACAATAGATTACGATATAAACAAGAGTTGGTGACTACATATCAAGATCCATTACAACTCCAATGGACAGACGATGAATCTACTCCATCAAGATGCTAAGCATGGTACCGTTGAATGTGGTAGATGCATCCGATGAAGATCAATCCTCGCCGTCCTCCAACTCCGGCGGCGCCGCGGCAAGGCCTCGGCGTCCTCCTCCTTGTTGTGATCTCCGGCGGCTCTCCGATGAATGGATGTCAATGGTTAACCATCTTGGGGCACCTAGGGGGTTGTATTTATGTCCTTGGGGTGCCTTGGGGCGTGCTCCACCTTGCCTTGCACGAGATCCTCCTTGGGAGAGAAGCAAACTTGGTTTCCATAAAATCAGCCTCGTCCAGATTTACCTCATTCGCAACCCTTCCTTGCCGGCGCCATATCTCCCACGTCCGGACTGCAAATAATGCAAATTCGGTGTCCAAGTTGTGTGCCACGAAATTATCTTCAACTTTGATATGCATTTCTTTCCTTGGAAACGAAGATAAGATCTCCAAATCGGCGTTGGAAGATAATCTGTTCTGATTTCGGACTGACTGCGCAGCAGGGATTTCGGGGGGCCATATCTCCTAGCTCCCTTATCCGAATTGGGCCTTCCACATGTCCAAATCGAAGGTATCGTCGAGACCCACAACTTTTGTAGTCAAACTTTTGCCATTAAAGGTCGTTTAAGTCTCCGAATCTGCACTGAAAGATCATGCTGTCCTGGGCTGCGAGAATATCTCTCGGGCTGAGTTGATCTCGTTGGTAATCATCCAAGTCCCCGGAGTTTTGCGTGTTGATGCTTCGGTCCTTGGGTTGTTTGGAGTCTTATTCACTTCGTGTCTTGACTTGTGACGGGCTTCATGATCTTCTCTTGAAGTGCTTGATGAACTTATCCCGAAAGTCTCCTCTTTAACGTTAATTTCCTACGTAAACAACAAACTCCAAAATCGACATGCAAGTGTGAACTTGTTACATCATTAGTATGCCTAGTGGCGGGTTGGTTGCAAATCATAATCGAAACCAATGTATAACAAGTACTCTAGGTTGACGGAAATTCACCGTCAACATCTCGCCCATGCTTAAACCTTGCTCGTCCTCGAGTAAGTAATCCTTGCTTAAAAGGGAAATCAGCGTTGCATTCCAATGTTGTCCATGCACTTAGTCATTCATGACGAGGCAAATTTCTGTCTCTCTTAAGAATTTAATTTTAAAGTTCAAGTTGTGATCGGCTTCTTTTTCATTATGGAAGATAGACTAACAATAAAGAACAAGCCACATTTAATAAACACGATGCTCTCAGACTTAAGCAAACTTCAAACCATTACCTTGTTACATGGAAGAATTTTCAAAAAGATGCGTATCCAACATAAGTGAAAATCTCTTGCAAAAGCTCATGGAAACTCTCATCTCATCAAGACACTCAAGCCTATACTAGATTATTTTCAACCTACTCTACTCATATGTGATAGTGGAAGGCTTATGTGGAGCTTGGAAGGTTAAAAACAATCCTTGCAAAACATACATCCGAAATATTGTCAAATTAAGAGAGAGATCTATTGGAATTACCGAGACTCATCAAAAAGGCCATGGAAAATAAATGTTGGAAAGAGAGAGGGATGAAACACACACATTTAGATAGGTGGACATGTGCAAGTGGCAAATGGATGATCCCGAGGCACGAGTGAAGTCCTCGTTATCGGATTGCACATGGTTGGAAGATTTGAGTATGGATTTGTCATCAAGGCACTTGAGAACTTATGAAGCAAAAAGAACCGAGGAGCATCTATATATATATTTTTTACTTTTATTTTATTTCCTTCTCATTTTTATCTCTTTATTTCTTTCTTTTTTTCTTTATTCTTCCTTTTTTTCTTACTTTTCTTTTCTTCTCATCATATTTTTTTCATTTTCATTTTTTTCTTTTGCTCTTCAGAACTTTTTGCAACATAATACTTACATAGCATTTGTCAGAGATGATGTAATGACTCCTCCCCCATGCTTGAACGATGCTCGTCCTCGAGCATAAAAGAGAGGGGGGAAATGACTGCTAAAGTAAGCATAAATTCCATAATCTTGTGAAATATTTGAATCTCAATCGAGAATTTTACTCCATACTCAAATTGGGTTGTGGACAAGGAGGTGATCACAAAAAAATGTTTTTGGTTTAGGTGGATGCCCAGGGAAGTTTGTGAAATTTTCGATGTGAAAACCCACAATGCATGGACAAAAAGGCTAGCATGAAAAGTTACACAAAGGAATGACCAGCTTCTTAGTCTCGAACCATAGAAATCAATCCTAATCCAACTCATCAAAACATATGTTTGCAATCTACGAGTTTTGTTATCATAGAACATATATGTACATGGCTTTGGTAGGTAGAACTTTGCAAGAGCATCACAAATATGTAGATAGCATAAAAGTTAAGTTTTCATAAAAACAAGAAGTTATCCGGCTATCCATAAACTTAAATCAAAGAGCAAAGATATGTATGTGGGTCTAGAGCATAGTCATTTCACCTCCACAAATAAAAGAGCCGGTATTTTAATTAATTTTAGATCATATTATCGAGAGCAATTAGCCAAGACATGTATAACTTCATGTAGGTAAAACAAAGTGGCAACTTTTATCATCTTTCCGTAAGCATAGGCAATATAAAACATCGAGGTGAACACATGGTCATGTCTATCTATTGAAAATAAAAAGAAACCTAGGTTGTCCTCCTAGTAGCCATGTTATTGTTGGAAGAGAAAAACAAAATGTTGCACCTAAGGTTGAAGGCATACTTACAAGTATTTATATTCGGAAAAGAGAATGTCCATGGAGATGTTACCATCCTTTGTAGTTCTTCGTTGCCTTCTTCTGACATCTCCATGTATCTATGTGGCTTTTGCTTTTGTCTTGATTTATCAATGCTCCTAAACTTCTGAATTTGATCTTGTATGCTTAATGGAGTCATTGGTCGCTCTTCTCTTCAATGTTGTCATCACCATCTCCTCTTTCTTGTTCTCGTCATCTCCTTGCTGTCTCTTTTTCATGGATTTCCCCTCTGTACAGAACAGAACATATATCGAAATATAGCTCTATTGAAAAGTTTATGGAATTACCTTTCCAACGTGTGGTCATTCATCGAAAACGGAGTTCAAACAAGGGAGCTATGTTCGTTTTACTTCAGCGCTGCGTGCTGTCCAAAACTGATTTCAGGACGTGTTGCACTCGGTGATTCGGGCATAACCGCTTGTAGGAACCTCTGATTGTCTTGATTCTTGATTTGTTGGAATTGTAACATCATGGGACTTCTAAATATCTAAAAATATTCAGTGTTTTCCCTTCGAGACCATGCAGAATTTTGATGAGATCAGTGGCTTCTTGCGCATTGATCCGGTGATATTAATGATCTTGATCATTCTATCTTCTAGAGCGTCATGTTGCACTTCCGTGTTGAAGATTCAGAGTCTCCCCCATGCTTAGCATTTTGCTAGGCATGGAAGAAGAAGACAAAACATTTTTATCTTAGCCATCCTTCAATTTCCTTGTAGTGAGAGTCTTTATCTTGCCTGCAAGACGTTTTAAGCGCACATTCTACCCCCAAGGTGACGGTTGGGAGTAGATAGAATTGCCAACAATCCAACAATGCCTCCTAAGATTCTTAACTTGTGACATATTTAGTCTAATGAGAAATAAAAACCTAATGAGTGTACGTGGTGCAAAGTGTGTATGCACATGATAGGAAAGCATATAAACAAAGACAATGTTTTCACCTAGTTATAAACACCATGTTTACAACTAGGTTGCCGAATTTCACGACAGCCATAAAGGTTGATAAATCTAGGGTTAAAACACCATGTCTATCCCTAAATCAATAACTCTTATAGCACAAGAAAAATTAAGCGCATTGCAAAGCTTATAAACTAACCAATGCAACATGAAAACATATGAAAAGCTAGCAAGGTTTATCGAACTTAACGATGATGGTCCGCAATCATGTTTAAACACCACGTTTACACAAGATCACAAAAGGAAAATGCCCTCGAAGCATTAACATGGAAACTGAAGCATACATCATTAAGTATATAAAACAACCAAGCCAACTATGTGCAAAACATGTATATGCAAAGAAACATCACGTTGATAACAAAATGCAATGCATGCAAATAAATAAATATGAGCATGAACATGATGGTGGTAAAAAAAGAAAAGTAAACTTAGATTAATAACCACAAGTTGATCATCATAAGATGGTGCTATTCTTTATTCTCTCTAAGAAAGGAATAAAATCACAAAGAAACGGGTTGCCTCCCGAAAAGCGCTTCATTTAAAGTCATAGAGCTCGACTTTCTCATATACCTTATTTTCGTCGCATAGCCATGGCCCTTCATGCAAGAAGAAAAGGTACCAATGCAGCTTTAATTTACTTCCCATCTTGTGCTTGATCACTTATAGAAGACTTGCCCAAGGCATCCTTTTGCTTCTTTATCACCCTTCCGTGCTGCCTTCACTCCATGAATTTTTATTTAATGTCCAGAACAGAAAGTGTACCCAAGCTCTACTCCATTGCGCAGTGCACAAAATTTCCTTTCCAATGAGTCTTTATTTGCCCAAATCGGACTCCGGACAAGAGAGTTACGTCCGTTTTACTTCGGCGATGAAATCTGTCCTGAAATTTCAGAACGCGCAACGCTCAATGTTTTCTCCATAACTCCTTGCACGGGTCTTCAAACTCGTTGGTTCTTGATGCGTTGAAATGGAAGCTTCATGGAGCTTCTGAATATCTCATTTTCTTCATTTGTACACTTCTGAACAAGCTCTAAAATTGAAGAAGACAACAGCATCCATCGCGGGATTTGGAGAGGTTGATGATTTATCTTGCAACTCTTTAGGCATGACTTCTCTTTTAATTATTCAAGCCTTGTCTACATGGTTAGTGAAAATCGGGCCTTCTCCCGACATGTGCCTTTTTTAAGGTCATTAGCTTGACCAAGCGCAAAGTATGATCGAGATTTACAAAACTTATTGTAAACATACGCGTCCATAATTAACACCACATGCGAATTGTAGCAACAAGTCAAGGTGTAAACAAAAGAAGCATATGTTTCATGCATAGCACTTAGCTCATCATTAGGCAAAGGTTCTTTAGGTGTGAGATTAATTGGTTCAAACATAAATGTTTCCTCTTTTTCATTCTCAAGAAAATCTAGCCTATCAACATGATCATTATTGGAACAAGGCATAGAATTTAAATTATTATTCATACTATTGGTCCAGAATGAATATTTGAACATTTCATCATTAATACCAATAATATCTTGAGATTTCAGCCTGTACCTTTGCCTCGGAGCTTCCTTGACAAGAGTGATATTTGGTTCATCTAGTGGTGTTGAAGTCAAATCAATCTCAACAAGTGTAGTTGCCTCTTCATCACCATCTTGCAATTTCTTCAACTCATCATGTGGAACATGTAATCCTTCAACTATGTACGCATTCATCTCTTCTTTGAAGTCTTCTTTATCAATCAAATCTTCATCTTCAAAGTCTTGTATGTTGCTTTCTTTATCTCTCGTGTACTACATGTCGTCAAGACCGCTCATCGTTGATTCACTCTTTCCTTCATCCTTGAGTACTTCCATGTCTTGCTTTGCTAGTATGTGGGCTTCAATAGCACACAAGCTATAACCTTCTAGCTTGAGTCCTATCTTCTCCCATTTGTCCTTCGAGTCACTAGGCTCGTCACGGTTGTACTTTTCTCTTTCTTCATCATAAATCATCTTTGAGTTGTCAAATCGGTCGATCCATACTTCATCATCTTCTTCTCTTTCTTCTTCAAACATATTTTGGATCGATTCTCCACTCATCTCTTGATCAAATATATCCTCAACTTGTTTGGCAACGTGTCGGCGTTCCTCCTTCCTTCGGTAGTTGATTAGTGGGGCAAAATCAACTTGAATCCAACCGGATTGATTGAACTCCGCCAATGGTCTAGCATTCCACATACTTCGGCCTACATTCATGTTAGTTTCAACACTTTTAATATCCGAAATGACTTCTCTTACCTTGGGAAGTGGATCTTCAATTTCTTGTATGGTCGGTTCATCTTCCATGACCTCCGGTTCATCTTTTTCAGAAAATTCAGCAAGCACCTTGGGCTTGCTTTTGTCGTTTTGCTCCTCCCGACAACGTCTTTGCCAATCTCGTTGCGTTCTTTGTCCATTGCTTATCCTTTGTAAGATTTGTGCGGCTTCACTAATTGTTTTGTCCATTATATCACCGCCAGCACACATGCTTACAAAACGAGACGAGTTAGGGGTTAGTGAAAAATAAAAGGTATGCAACATCAAGTCACCGGAAAATCCCAAGTTCGGGCCTTGCTCAAGTAGTTCATTAAAACGGTCCCATGCTTCATCAATTCCTTCATCCTCTCCTTGCTTGAAAGTGAGCACTTGCCTCCTTAAGTCTTGGACCTTGCTTATGGGAAAGAACTTCAAAAGAAACTTCTTCACTAGCTCATCCCAATTTTCTTTTGCTTCAATGGACGCGAGTGTGTACCATCTTCGCGCTTCATCTTCGAGAGAGAATGGAAAAAGATTCCACTTGAACCAAGCGGCCGGAACTCCTTCTTGTCGCACCGTGTTGCGTATCATCGTGAATTCCTTAATGTCTCTATATGGGTTGTCATCCTCCAATCCTCTAAATGGTTTTGACGCCACTAACTTGATGATTCTAGGCTTCACTTCATAGTGGGTTGTAGCAAGCGTCAAATCTGATTTTTGCATCTCAATGTCCTCCATTGACGGCATTGCTATCTCCCTTAGCGACATCTCTTCGTCCTCCAAAGGTGAGGTGAACAAATCCATCTAGGAACTAAAAATAAAAAAGAAAAACACAAAAGGGTTTTTTTCTAGAAAACGAGGGTTAGATGTTAGTAATCGACAAAACTAATACAAGATTAAACGTAGCAAACTGGCTTGCTCCCCGGCAATGGCGCCAGAAAAAGGGGCTTGTTGACGGATAAACTCGTATCCACCTTCGATCCGCAAGCATACGGATCTACACCTTTTTCACCACGGGGATTCCCTAGGTTCTTATCAATCCGCGGAGCAAGAGGATCACTAGCGTTTGATCTAGCACTAATCTAGTTGATGTAAACCTTTGGATGAAAGATTAATCTATGAACTAAAGGCAATCTAATCTATGAACTAAGACAAGACAAAATCAATCTAATCTAGGTCAAATGAGAGATGTGAGGTACACAAGTTATGGAGAACGTTTGCCCATGGAGTCTAGCGTACTTGAAGATGCAATCACCTAAACATGATAAAACTGATCTAATCTATCTAAACATGTGACCACGGTTTAGCATTTTCCCTCCCCCCGTACTGTCACTACGTGAAGGTAATCTTTGCTAAACCTATTGATGATCACGGTATGTTGACGCGATCTACGGGATCGACCCGAAAAGCATGGTGGCCAAACCTTTAGCATTAAGCATCATCAACAAAGGAACAATAGATTACGATATAAACAAGAGTTGGTGACTACATATCAAGATCCATTACAACTCCAATGGACAAACGATGAATCTACTCCATCAAAATGCTAAGCATGGTACCATTGAATGTGGTAGATGCATCCGATGAAGAACAATCCTCGCCGTCCTCCAACTCCAGCGGCGCCGCGGCAAGGCCTCGGCGTCCTCCTCCTTGTGGTGATCTCCGGCGGCTCTCCGATGAATGGATGTCAATGGTTAACCATCTTGGGGCACCTAGGGGTTGTATTTATGTCCTTGGGGTGCCTTGGGGCGTGCTCCACCTTGCCTTGCACGAGATCCTCCTTGAGAGAGAAGCAAACTTTGTTTCCATAAAATCAGCCTCGTCCAGATTTACCTGATTTGCAACCCTTCCTTGCCGGCTCCATATCTCCCACGTCCGGTCTCCAAATAATGCAAATTCGGTGTCCAGGTTGTGTGTCACGAAATTATCTTCAACTTTGATATTCATTTCTTTCCTTGGAAACGAAGATAAGATCTCCAAATCGGCCTTGGAAGATAATCTGTTCTGATTTCGGACTGACTGCGCAGCAGGGATTTCGGGGGCCATATCTCCTAGCTCCCTTATCCGAATTGGGCCTTCCACATGTCCAAATCGAAGGTATCGTCGAGACCCACAACTTTTGTAGTCAAACTTTTGCCATTAAAGGCCGTTTAAGTCTCCGAATCTGCACTGAAAGATCATGCTGTCCTGGGCTGCGAGAATATCTCTCGGGCTAAGTTGATCTCGTTGGTAAACATCCAAGTCCCCGGAGTTTTGCGTGTTGATGCTTCGGTCCTTGGGTTGTTTGGAGTCTTGTTCACTTCGTGTCTTGACTTGTGACGGGCTTCATGATCTTTTCTTGAAGTGCTTGATGAACTTATCCCGAAAGTCTCCCCTTTAACGTTAATTTCTTGCGTAAACAACAAACTCCAAAATCGACGTGCAAGTGTGAACTTGTTACATCATTTGTATGCCTAGTGGCGGGTTAGTTGCAAATCATAATCGAAACCAATGTATAACAAGTACTCTAGGTTGACGGAAATTCACCGTCAACAACCACTAATCCAAACTAATTTCGCGAAAAATAGGATAGTTAAATCCTCAATTAGTCATGTTGCTAGCATTTTACTCAAAACCTTAATATGACTATGATTCTAGGACCATTCATTCACAACATAATTTATTATCAATGAGCTTCACACCATCGATTATATGTCATTACTTTGAAGGAATATTGTAATTAAATACAACGACATTGATCTCAATCAATGTTAGCTTAATAATAACAATAATACCGGAACTTATTTCTTATGCTTGCCTGCGTTAAAACATGCCGCATACAAAATTAGCCTTATTAAGCTAACTTTGTTTTAGAGCTTTCTGCAGAATCGCTCATAAATGCAAGAGTGAAGGATATAATCTAATTGTGCACTTTTATATCCATACACTCTTACAAATCTCATATGAATAATTCTTAACTAAATAAGCATGTTGTCATGGTGCATTAAAACTTTTAGCACCTTTTTCCAGTGGACCTATCCTGGATTGAGACTCATCGGTTTTGTCAAGCATTCCGGCTTGTAATGCTAAGTCAATTACTCAGCATAAATCTTAGCATACAGTTTCAGGAACGTCTTCCTTTTACCTTAATCTTAATTTTATACTCTTTATAAAATATTCTTATCAAATCAAAACAGGCATGGCTGAATATGCATTCACCATTTATCACTTTGACAATTATCTAAACTTTTTGCCCTTTAGTGTTAATCTTAATACTCACTTTGGTCCCATCTCAGTGTCATGCTCTCCCAGATCTTGGGAGAGCTTTACTAAGATGCATCTAATCATGTGATGAATACTTTTCCTCTTCCTTGGAATGCATACTTATTTTTCATTAGCTTATGGAGAAAGCATTCACCTAGAGTATCAAGATAATTAATTTTCCACCTTAACCTTACAAATAAATCATGGTTGCCATTGATACTTACAAAACTTATTATTAGTTATGAACTTAGCATCTCAGTTTCTTTTGGAATCACTCTTTGAGTATGTAGACCCATTGTGGCCTACTATTTTGACTCCATTAGAAAATTGCTACTAAAATTATACTTATGTTAGAGTTCAAAGACTCCTTTATAACCTCTTCTTTACAAATATTAAATTAATTGAGGTTCTTACTATTGTTCCCAAAATTTAGCTTATCGCTAAGTTTCATACATTTCTGTAGCGGTTAGACAACTAATGAAAATCCTCAATAGAAATTATGCATAAAATGGAGGTGTACTTATGGCACAAACTAAATATATGATAAATCGTATATATGTTATCTTAAATGTTCAATATAGAGAAATCTTACCATGTATATCATTAAGATTTCCTTTCCTCCTATGTGAGCTGTCATTAATCTAATGGTAGCTCTTTAATTTCTTTATGTTTGACACGACACTTAGTTTGTCTTTCTTAGATACCATAGAAGAACTTCCCTTGCTAACCTAACTCACAACAGCGTTGGCCAGAAAATGAACTAGAGTAGCAAGGTTATGATTAAATGTTCATCAAACAGCGTTGGCCAGAAAGGTGAACATAAACCATACTTCAATCGTCTGTGGTTCTATTGAACTAGTCCACAACAGCGTTGGCCAGAATATGAACTAGAACAACAAAACCTGTGAAAATTATCCCGTACCCAGCGGTGGCCAAAATAAGGAATAAAATCACTCTCATTTGAGACAATTGGTAATTATGGAGTAGCACTCCAATTCTAATGATATAAAGACATTCTTATCTTACAATCTTATCTCACATTAAAACAACACCCTCGAACTTATTCTTATTCTTAATGGGTATTAAAATAGTGCCAGAGTAAATACCCAAAAGGCATCTTATTATTTAGAGTATTTTCTTAATTCATTTCTTAGCTATCAAGAATGTCTCTTATTTTACTAGTCGGAGCATCCCAGTGCTGATGAGACATTCCATTCTCCCCCTCGAATTTGTGGTCTAAACGAAAGTGTACCACATGTTCGACAAGGTCTCATCATTTCTTTACACATATAACTTAAATAAGGATCAAAGACAAATGCGAGGAGAATATAGCAATCTTGATGATGTCTTTATTACGTATCGGGAAATACAAAGCTTAAGAATTTCTCAATACATAAAATGAGCATAATTCTCACTTAATCTAAGGTACATCATCAGCTAATAAAATCAAAACTAAAGCTAAGAACTTAGTGCTTAGTGCGAAGCTCCATAATCTTTGATTTTAAGGATGTCTTGTAGACTTTACTCCCCCATTTCTCCCTCTCTTTATGGCTCATTAAAGTCTGAGGAAGAAATGAAATGTGCAAATGCACCTTAGTCAATCCACCATGGGAGTAAATAATCTTGAATAATCTTAATAAAGCTTATGAGACACGTTAATTACCCTTTCTCTGAAGCCATGACTTAAACGCAGGACACAGCTTCAATATATGGCCGGGTGAATCACAAAAATTGCAGATTACTTGAGCATAATTCACATCAAGAGCACACCTCTCATAATTCTCAGGGAGAGAAGCCATAATATATTGCACAAGTTCGCCATCAGAGATGGACTTCCCAAGTGCTTTTAACTTAGTGGTGTCATAAATGCTCTTAATGTGTACGCTCAACGCACCTTTACCATTATATTGTGAGTTTAATAATTTTGTCATGAGGAAAGTGACTAATTCATCTTTATGTCTTCCCTCAATTGAGTTTAGTAACTCCTTAGCACTTAGTATAAAACCATCCCCTTGATCAGGAAATGCTCCCCTTAAAACATCAATGATCGAATGCTTAATGACCATTTTTGCAAAGTAATCAGATATTTGCCACTTTTCTAAATTGGAGACGTACTCCCTCATTTTCTTGGCAAGATCCTCATACTCATTAGTGGGAGCAATGTGTTTGTCCTCACGAAGTGCATAATCAAGATCAAGAATCTTGAGAATGCGAAACACATCCTTAGTCCAACTAGGGAAATTTGTGCCATCATAATGCTTAAAGGTGCTTAGTAAGTCTACATAATCAACTAAAAGTACAAAACAACATGTCTCAAAAATAGTACAATGAAGATGCACATGAAAGCACAATAATAACCTTACGGTGGTCCGATTAAAATCATGCGATAAATTTCAATTTGCATCACCGGTGGGGAAAACAAATGAAACTTATCATTAACACTCATGATTAAAACAACGGTGGTCAGAATTAATCACAAGTTTACTCTAACTGAACTTCCTGGTGGTTCCATTCAATTAGAGGCATCTTAATTGTACTTAGGTGAAAATGTAATTTTCAACTTAAAAGAAGCAAACTAATGCAACATATAATCTGAGAACTTAAAGGAAACATGAATAAACTTATATTGAAAGTTGATCTTATGCCTATTTTATAATAGGACTTAAACTTAATGTAATCATGTCATAAAGCATAGAATGTGCTCATGAAAATTGGACACATCAAAAAATTCAAGACTTAAATCTCAAATTGAATAATAAGAAGCTTAAACATTAAATTATGTACTCTATTGTACTATAGAACTCAAAATTCATCATCATGATAAGTCCCAAATATTAACTTAATTCCTCAAAATCTGGGAATTTCTCATGAGAGAAGGAATTAGCCTTAACTTAATTGCCTTAGTTATCATATGCAATGAGATGCACATAAAAGCATGATAATAACCCTACAGTGGTCTGATTAAAATCATGCGATAAATTTCAATTTGCATCACAGGTGGGGAAAACAAACGAAATTCATCTTAAGACTCATGATTAAAACAACGGTGGTCAGAATTAATCATAAGTTTACTCAAAATAAACTTCTCGGTGGTTCCATTTATTTAGAGGCATCTCAAGGCATAGTGGTGGATTTAAACTTAAAATTCATTAAAATGACATGAATATCAACCACTTAATTAACATGACTTATAGAATCAATAACTTACCTTAAAACATGAATTAATGATAGCTTAAATAAATACCATGATTTAGAACCCTCTGCAAATCTGTTTGATGTTCAGAACCCTCTGCCGGATCAGTTGGCTATTGACCCTGTGCTGGAGCCTATGGTGGAGCCTGTTCAGGTAATTGTTAACCCGGTGTTGGAGCCTATTCAGTTGGCTTTTGACCCGGTGGTGGAATCTGTTCATCTTGATGTTGTTCCTGAAACCCAGGAGGGTTTGGCTATTCTCTCTGAAGCTGCTCTTGCTGTTGCTTCTGATCTTGTGCCTCGGGGGAGCCCTCCACCACCGCCTCCTCCTCTTGCTGTCATCCTCCCCAGCTCAGTAAGTGCTAAGGTGATCACCATCTCGTTATCGCCCATCATCCCCTCTCTGATCCAGCATTTCTTTTATCGTCATCTGAACCTTCTAGCTTGTGATCCAGACACTCTCATTCCCTCTTACATTGTGGATAATGGTCTTCTTTCTCACTTGGCATCCATCCTTTTTGATCAGGATGATGCAACTTCAGTGTTTGGTCCTCAGCTTCCTGCTGGTGGTCTTCCCCTGGTGCCATACTCTAACAGTGACTCTGATGATGATGAGGTGGTGGTCATTGAAGGCCCCATTACCTCTGCTACCCCAAAGAAGCGTCGTGCTCGCAAGCTCAAGGAACCTCTCCATTCCAAGTTCCTCCGTCGCAGTTCCAGGCTGAACCAGGATAAAGCTGGCTTCCGTACCAAAGAAGATGCCCTTGCTGTGGCTGCGAATCCACCCTTCTACTCTTCTGAAGCCCAGGATGCTTCTGTTGCAGCTCCCTATCTTCCTGTTGCCAGCATTCAGGGGATGGCAACTGGCTTCTTTCAGATTCAGCCTAGTGCTGTCTCTGCAGCAGCTCTTCTGGACCTAGATATTGATGACGATGTCTCATCCATGTAATAGGTCGGGTTTAGTTCTGGTAGTAGTTGGTGCCACTGTGTTAGCCTCTTTTGTTGCATCCACCTATCTTTCACGTGTCTTTGGTTCAAACTATCTTGGTCGTCCTGAAACTCTTGGCTGGATGCTCGTGGTGAACCTTTTAATCTTAATGAAAGTTTGGTGTGCCTACTCCTTGGTTTTGTTGCTTCTGAGCTGCGCTCTCAAGATCCTGTGTTGCTCTCTTTTGTTGCATCATGAGTCGACAGAGATCCTTTAATATTTTGGTGTGGAATGTTTGTGGGATTAATTACCAAGGTAAATGGGATGCTCTTCGGGACAAGATCACTGAAAGTGCTGCCTCAGTGGTCTGTTTGCAGGAAATTAAGCGAGAACACTTTGATTCTTCTTACCTTCGTAAGTTTTGCCCAAGATAACTTGATAAATTTGCTTTCCAACCCTCGGTGGGTGCTTCTGGGGGTCTTCTCATTGTCTGGAATGGAGCTCTTTTTGCTGGTGATGTCTTGCAGTACAACAGTTATGCCATCTCTATCAAGCTAACCAGCCAGCTTTCAGGGTCATCCTTCTGCTTAACTAATATTTATGGTCCTAGCACTTCTGATGGAAAGGCAGCTTTTATTAATTGGCTTTATAATTTTGACACCGCTGGTTTTTCTGATTGGATCCTTGCTGGTGACTTCAATTTGATCAGATCCCCTAATGACAGAAACAGAGGTGGGGGCAATGTTGATGATATGCTTTTGTTTAATGATCTCATCCAGCACTTGGACTTGGCAGAAATTAACTTCCATGGTAGAAGGTTTTCCTGGAGCAACATGTAGCAAGATCCCCTGCTAGAGAAATTAGACTGGGTCTTCACTTCCTCTTCTTGGGCTCTCTCATATCCAGACACCTCGGTTCAAGTTTTGGGGAGGCCAATTTCAGATCATTGTCCCTTTTTAATCAAGATTGGCACCCACATCCCAAAGTCTTCTATTTTTCGGTTTGAAAATTATTGGTTGTAGTTTAGTGACTTCCTTTCTGTGGTGGATCTTCACTGGAACACCTCGCCTTATTTTGCTAATGCTGCTCAGACTGTCAATGCCAAGTTCAAACAAGTGAGGGATGGTTTGAGAGCTTGGAGTAAGGATTTATCCAAGATCAGTAAATTAATTAATAATTGCAATTTTGTGATTGCTCTTCTTGATAGGCTTGAAGATCAGAGAACTCTCAATAGTCCTGAAAGTGCCTTCAGACGTATTATTAAGCTTCACTTAGCTTCTTTGCTTGAAGCTAAGAGAATCTATTGGAAACAAAGGAGCACTTCCAGGTGGGTTGTTTTTGGGGATGAAAATTCCAGCTTGTTCCAAGCTATGGCCATTCTTTCAGGAAGAAGTACATCACCTCCCTTACTCTGGAAAATGGAACTACTATTTTTGATCATGATCAAAAAGCTGCTGCTCTTTGGCTATCGTACAAAGACAGATTGGGTGTTTCTGAATTTTCAGACATTCTTTATGACCTTTCTGAACTCATTCAGGTTGTGGATCTGCCTGTGTTGGATGACCCTTTCTCCTTGGAAGAAATTAATGATGTCTTGAAAGATATGCCCTCTGATCATGCCCCAGGTCCTGATGGCTTCAATGGTGCTTTTTTCAAAAAATGCTGGGATGTTATAAAGGTTGACATTCTCAGACTTTGTGCTGACTTTGCTCAGGGTAATCTTAGCTTAGACAGTATCAACAATAGTTTGATCACTCTTATACCAAAGAAGGATAATCCAGAAACAGTGAATGACTTCAGGCTCATTTCTCTACTTAATTACTCTTTGAAATTCCTCACAAAACTACTTGCCAATAGACTGCAGCTAGTAATTCTAATAGTGGTCCATGAGAATCAGTATGGTTTCATTAAGGGGAGGACCATTCAAGATTGTTTGGATTGGGCCTTTCAATTCCTTCATATCTGTCACAAGTCTAAGAAGGAGATTGTGCTTCTTAAGCTAGATTTTGAGAAGGCCTTTGACAAGATAGAGCATGAAGTCATCCTGCAGGTTTTGCATCACAAAGGGTTTTCTACTAAGTGGATAAATTGGATCAGAGCCATTCTGTCGTCAGGCTCCTCTCTTCTGTCCTCCTAAATGGAAAACCTGGTAAACCCTTCAAGTGTAAAAGAGGTGTCAGACAAGGAGATCCCCTTTCTCCTCTGCTCTTTGTCTTAGGGGCTGACATACTCCAGTCAGTATTTGGGAGATGATTTTGGGGGTGATTTTCCCATTGTGCAATATGCAGATGACACGCTTATTATTATGCCAGCAGATCCTGTCCAGTTAACTCATCTAAAACAAGAACTCAATACTTTTGCCATCTCCACTAGGCTGAAGGTAAACTTTGCCAAATCGAGGACTAGCGTAATCCCTTAGCGATTTCTCCGGTTCTTCCACGGGGTGATTGACGAACGCCATCTAGACAACAAAATAAAAACAAAAACAAAAACAAAACAAAGTGGTTTTCTAGGTAATATGTGTTAGATGTTAGCAAACAAAAGATAAACTAAATATAAAAGAAAGTTAGATGCAAACCAAACGATGTAAACTAGCTTGCTCCCCGGCAACGGCGCCAGAAAAAGGGGCTTGTTGACGGATAAAAGACGTATCCACCTACGATCCGCAAGCGTACGGACCTACACCTTTTTCACCACGAGATTCCCAAGCTTCTTGTCAATCCGCGGAGCAAGGGGATTACAAGCGTTTGATCTACCTCTACTCACTAACTTACCTAAACCCTATCTATGATTAAACTAGAAAACAACTACACTACACTAGAGAGGATGATTAAGCCGACGAGGTATGAAAGAGACACTTGCCCATGGGTCTACGATACATGAACATGCAACCGCTTAAAGCATGAAAAACCAATCTAATCTATCGGGGGTTGTGACCACGGTTTCGCCCTTTCCCTCCCCCCGTACTATCACTACGCGGAGGTATTCGTGACTAGACCTATGATGGACACGGCGTATTGAATGGATCCAAGGGAGCATTGGGGCCCTTACTTCCTTTACGGCATGGTAGCTAACCTTAAGCAACAAAGTATATTCAACACAAGATGATAGATAGATGTTCCAACAAAGTAGCGATTACATCTCAAGATCGATTACAACCCTTGGAGAAATGAGAAGATTACCCCATCAAGGTGCTAGATATGGCACTGTTGATCATGGTGACGCTTCCGACGGTGTCTTCCTTCTTCTCCACTTGTGGGTGCTTCCTTCGAGTTGGGCGATCCTCCTCCGGAGATCTCCCTCCTCTCTCTCTAGCTTGTGGATGGCCTCTCGGTGCGAATGGCTCTCTGTATTGCGAATGGCGGCGCCTCCAGGGACTTAGGGTTGAAGATCCTTCGGGTGCAAGGAAAGGGGGGTCGAACTGACCCCAGGACTGGGCCAGGCCGGCCGGCTTGGGCCGACCGGCCCAGGCCCATCCCGGCCCGGTTCGGTTGCCCCTTCGCTCCCGTGGGTCCTCATGTGATTATGTACTTTGCCCCCTCCATTTGCATCATTTTGACGATGTCATCCTCGCGTCCAAGATGGAGGTTCTCCGTGCGTGAAGTCTGGTCTTTTACGCTTCAATCCTCGGGGATGTTCCTTTGTAACACTTCGGTCCTTGCCACCATTGGAAGTGATTTCATCAAGCTCATGAACACAAACAAGACTCCGTAATTGCTCCTTTGAACTCGTTGTGAATCCGTCCTTTATGTCCATGTTTTCCTACATAAACACAACACTTCCAAATGCATGCACAAAGATGAACTTGTTATATGATTAGTGTGCCTAGTGGCGGGTTAGTTCCATAATCAAATCCAAACCAAAGTGTAATGAACATGTTTGGTGTTCCAAAATACACCGTCAACAGTTACCACAAAATTTGGTGGGGGCATGGCTGCACCACTCCCCCATGCTTTCATTGGTACACCTCCGTAGTGTCTTGGCGGCACCGGAATTCCTCCATATGGTGGCACATAATTTTGGGGAGCACCTTCTTCTTCTTGGGCTGCGGACGAACCTTTTCTACAATCCTTCCTCTCTTGTTTTTGTTCGCCGGTACAAGAAGTCCTTCCTCTAACCAATCTTCTTTCCCCTCAATAAATAATCTTAGTCTTGCATCCGGTAGGGGTAAATTCACTTTGGCCTCATCTATATTTCCCTTTTTCTCTTCCAGTGAAACTGCTGGCAGATTTTAGGTTTGCTTTGGTAGATATGCTACAACTGCAGCTGGGCAAGTTAATTTTTATTGCAGTTTCCAGCCACAAACATCTGTAACCCTCATAGCTTGTTTCTTGCAAAAAGCCAAAAAGTGGAGTTTGGGAAAACTTTTTACCCTCATAGAAGTCCCTGTAATTTTGCATTAGATAAAGATATGTCCCTACTGAATCTGTGGATAGAAATATACTTTTGTGCTGAATTTATGGTAATAGGTTAACTTTGTGATGAAGTATTAACTTTCCAGCAGGTTTTTTTGGGGCTATCAGTTACTTTCCTGAATTTGTGGTAACCGTTTGGCAGTTATCTTTACTTTGTGTAAAAAAGGTACTTTTGTACTGAATTTATGGTGAAACGAGAGCCACTTACGGCAAACTATTTGCCGAGAGTAAACTGTTGTTTGCCGTGAGCATTGGGCTCACGGCAACCCCTCGGTTTCCCGTAGCGATTGGTCTACTTTCTTTGACATTTGAAGTTCCCCCTTGCAGTTTGGTGGCTTTAGGAATGGAAGGCAGTCACAAAGCCACTCTGCAAGGGTTTTTTTTGAGAAGGGAGATCATTCATCTTAGCGTATTACACAGGTCCTTTTACAAATACGACCACAAATAAAAGGAAAATTACAAAGAAGTCTAAAACTCCTATTTATCTTCCTCCAAGCCTTCAGAGATCCGTTCGTCACTACTGCCGAATCCGCTTCCCAATCGTCGTCGGGCACTTGAGCCAATCTCCACAAGGTGGAGGCCGCAGATTGAGGGCTAACTTCTAGGCGAATCGGCTGAGTACACTGCCTCCCAGGCACATCGGCCAACTCCAGTACCCACGACGGATCCTTCGATTCCACCGCTGGCAACCCGAGCAAAGCTTAGATTTTCACCAAAGATCATCTTCCTCGAGATTAAAAGGATCAACATGGGTACCCATAGGTCCCCACCGGCCAGGGTCCCAGAGGTCCCTGTCAAGTGGACCCGACCTGCAAGTGACCTACAACTCCGGCGGCCTAGGAAGACTCCGGGTGATCTTATCCAGATCGTGGAGGATCCTCCGGGCTTGGAGCGCAAGGCGAACTACTAGATCGCGGCTTGGCGCCGCCAATAGGTCCGCAAATCGCGGGATTCTCCCTGCAGTCAAGGCTGATGGCCTTCCGATGTGTAACTGACCCCGATGAGGGTCCACCGACCTCGAATGGAAGCCCTAGCCCACTGGCCATATAAGACGGCCTAGAGCTCCATTCGATGGGACTTCCCTTCCACGCATAATTCCACCTCATACTAGACGTAGGGTTTCACTCTCCAGAGGCCCGAAACAGTCTAAACCCTCGTGTTCATCGCCATTCTTGCTGTATTCCGAGTTCCACACGTGAACTACCACCTATGCTCTTAGTTCTCGATCCCCTCCAATCAACCTACAACCGCTTGGCTCACCCCCCTTGCGAATCTATCCAGGTCTCAACCCCTGACAATTGGCGCGCCAGGTAGGGGAGATCGGGAACTTGCTGTGCAGCATGGTGGCCCGATCTGGTGTCGTCTTCCCGGAAAGCATGGCGACCATCCTCGCCAACCCCGTGGAGATCTGCTTCGGTTCCTTTACGGCGACCTCGCCCATTCCGGCGGCCACGACCTCTCCGGTGGCCGCTGTGCAGATTGCGATGGCGCCTGTCGCCACCCCCATTTCCATTCTAGCATTGGAGACCCACCCGCCCAAACCCTACGACATTGTTCAGGAAATGGAGCGTGTCATCAGCATGATGGAGGACACCCTCCAGATATGCGAGAGAGGCCAGCGCTCCACAAAGACGGCGCCACGCCATGGGGCCTTCCCCTTCGGCCTGCGACCTTCCAGCGACGTCTACGCTCGCCAGGCGATCAAGTCCTCCCAGATCCAATCTGGGCGGCAGCGGCCCACTGGTTACCTAAAGCCCGAGCCTAGCGCATGCCGCGACCCGCTCGACCTACTGTGCACCTACCAAAAGGGCGCACGACATACCCTCCGCTGTTGCCGCCTGCGAAAGAAGATCAACCAAGAGCGGCCCGCCCGTACCACGCGAACTCCCGCGTCTCCGGGCAGCGGCGAGTTTCAGAAGATCTGCGTCCCCTCTTGTAATTTCCAGTTAATAATGATGAGATTCCCCTCGACAGCCCTCCTGTCGACCTGCATCTGGGTCTCCCTTTTACTTTCTGTTCTGTTTACCCTCCCCCTCCCCCCGAAGCGCTTGGGGGCTTGGTCTAAGTTAGGTTCGACACGCTCGGGGGCTTTGCTTCGCTAACCTAAGGGTTTAGCGATCTGAAGGGGTTCTTTATGTCTTCTTTCTACCTGTCATGTCCTCTCTCAGTATAGCTCTTACTCTTTTTATGCGTGTTCCTAAGTAGTGCGATTGCGAGACCTAGGGTCCAAGACCCCCCTCAGCGCGCCGACTGCACATAAGCCTCCACGCTGAGCCGTGCAGTCGGTAAGCTATTCCTCCACTGAGTTGGGTAGCGGAAGGCATCTGTTACAATCGTGCCACTCTCGAACATTCATAACAAGTGTTTTTGCTGCTCAAAGGGGCCGCTGCTTTAAATAAAGTTGCATTCTTTTTATTAAATGCAAGGTCTTTTTACAATTTAGGCCACCGGCCTAACCTACGTCTACTCTCTAATACATCATGAGCCCTGATTTTTCAGAGGTCGAACTTCTTGGCGACCTCCTCTGCGGTGGCTTGAACGTCCTCACAGCCCACCAGCTTGGACAAGTCGACGTCCTCCGCGATGTTCTGTAGGTCGAACGACGGCTCGTGGAACTTCATCGTCGCCAACGCCGCGGCCGCAGCGAGCTTGTCGGTGTCCAGCAGCAAGGTCTTCATCCGACCCTCAGCCTCTTCTAGGCGGTCGACCAGCTCCTTTGGCTCCGCCCCCTCTTCCTGAGGGACGTACTGTCCATCAGGTACTGGGCAGCCTTCTTGAGGTCGGTGAGCTGCTCCTCCAGACCTGCATAAACAAGGGAAGGCTCGCTCACATCCTTGGTGCAACTACGGCAAAGATTTTACGAAGAAAGGGTCGCTCACCTTCTCAGACCTCCGTGGTCCTCTCCTTGAGGATCTTTACCTGATCCTTGGTCTCCGACAACTCCTTCTTCAGGGCCTCCTCTATCTCTCTAGTGCCTGGACGTTTCAAAGATCGAAAATGAGGAAAATACCTAATTAGGACAAGAAGACAGCACCCAACGACCAACAAATATACCATCAGCAATGGCCTGGAGGTCGTCCGCGGCATCTTTTGCCTCCCGCTGGGCATTCTCCAGCATTTTCTTCAAGGAGTTCACCTTCTTCTCTACCTGGCGAGAAAGGTCGTCCTTCATGCGCTGGATCTCCTCCGCGACCTTGACCTTGGCTTGTAGCAAAGCCTCTCGAGCCGCGGCCGCCTCCGCGTGGGCATTGGCGGCCTCCCTCACCAGATTCGTCTGGACCTGCGCCCGCTCCACAAGTGACTGCAACAGACGAAGATCTACCCCACATCAAGACCTCGGAAATAACCGGAGCAGGCGCAAAAGAAATGACAGGGACAGCGTCAGGTCCTTACCGAGAGCGTCCGCGTGATCATCCGCGACGCCACTTTGAAGTCGTCAACATCGCGGTGGTCGGCGATAACGTTGTTCTCCCACGGGGTCCCGACGTACAAGCACCTGTCATCTTCCTCCTCGAGTCTAGGTCCGCCCACCTCCGCAGTGCGCTGGTCCTGCGTTGGCGGCGGGGCGGACACACATAGGTCATCCTGGACTGAGCATCGCTGGCGGCCCCCATCTCTGCCTTTGATGCCGCTGTCACCCCAGCTCCAAAGGGTTGGCTCGAGACGTCCGCAGCTGAGGACGCCGGTGATTGGTCCAAAGGTGCCTTCCCACCTTTGTGCCCAAATGCCTCCTGGCCCAAGGCATTCTTGGCACTCTCCGATGTCGCCACCCTACGCACAGGCGACGACCTTCAACAAAACAAAACAGCCGAGAATCCGATGGCGAAAGCAAAAACGGGCACAGGTTTGGTGACTTACTTACTCGCAGACCTTAGCCCAGGCTTGATGGGCTTAGGAAGGGCCTTTCTGCCCTCTTCTGCAACCCTATGTCGCCTGGCATGTCCGCGCATGACGTTGAGCGCTCCTCCCCTCCGACGACTTTGCGGGGCGTCCCCGCCGCTCGCTCGGTCAATGCGTTGGCGACTTCGCGTCGTCCTCCTCCTCCTCTTCGACGTTGATGGTCTCAACATCAGAGCTGTCTGTGACCGTATCCGCTGACATAGTAGCGCCCGCCCTCTTCTTCTTTGATTTTGCCGCTTGGGTAGCGGTGATGGTCGCCGTGGCCCGGGAGGCAGACATCTTTCCTATAGTCGGCCGCGTGAGACGCGGCGCCAGCGCAGCGACCTTCGTCGGCGCCCTCCTCGTCGCGGTTTCTTCATCATCACTACCTACCGACGATTCGGAGAGGGACTTGTACATCCTCCGCAGCCCGGACCTTGAAGCTCCGGTCCTCTTCATTGCGTAATGGCGCTGGGCACCAGTACATCCTCCCGCGACCCTGAAAACAAAAGACCTACGTCAAACTCATTCACCTATTCAGATAGCAAATAACCAAGGTTGATCTAGAGCTTGAAGACTTACGGCTTCGGTGGGCCGGTACACACTGAGTGCTTTGTGGCACGTCCTGTTCTGGATGCGCCCGACAAAGATGCCCTTCACTCGTGCCACCATCTCCTCCTTGGAGACCTTGCGCCGGATGACCTGGGTGGGGTCAGATTGCCCCCAGTGAGGACCATGTGTGGTTCGAGGACCGGTGGATGGTCGCTTCCTGGTGTGATGAGTGATTGACAATGTTGTGTGGACTGATTCTTGGCTAAGTATTGCAGGTGCAGGTTGCGGGTTGACTGGTGTTGGTGCAGGTGAAGAACAAGTGCGAAAGGTCGTTGCCGGTGAGGCCTCCAGGTGTGGAGAAGACAAGTAGGCTTCGTTCGAGGGACCCGGTGGCCAGCGGAGTCGAGTGCGGGCCGCATGGTGGCAAGAACGGCAAGATGAAGTCATGGACGGTTTCTTGGTAGAGCCTCAAAACCAAGGTCGAGCCGGGACTACGTGGGAGCCGTGTCATGAGTGGCGATTAGCGGAGGCTACACCGAGTTCCCGGGGTTTCCAGTGGTTCACCAGAAAATCACTGGGTTCCTTGGTTGATCCACAAAGCCAAGACCGAAGAACCGAAGACGGAGGTGCAACAGCATCGGACCGGTCTGACCGGTGGGTCTGACCGGTCTGACCGGTGGGTACCGGTCTGATCGGTGAGGAGCACCGGTCTGACCGGTGTGCAACGACGCAGTCCGGAGACTTCGAAGCGGAGGACACGCGTCGGGATCACAAGGCTTGCGTCGAGGCTAAGCAAGTTTGCGGTCGCTGGGCATCCGTCCGATGGAGCGATGACAAAGATTTCCAAATTCGCCCTCGAGGGGCATGTATCCCTAATTAGCTAGTAAGGGTATTTTAGACTTTCGGTTGCCTCCATATAACCCAAGTGGTGAGAGGATGGCAGCCAACTCTTGGAACCCTAGCTCATTTGGTTTTCCTATTTTCCCTTCCTATTTTCTCTAGGATTTCTATAGGACTAGCTTGAGAGCTTCATGGTGCGATCTTGTGAGAGGGTTGGATGATCGGGCGGCAAGCTAGACCTTGTATGAACCTCTTTGTGATGTATAGATGATTCGGCGTGGTTCCTCAAGGTTTGGATGTGTTGTTCCCGTTCGTTCTTTTTGGTGATTTTCGGAGCCCTTTCTTGGCGTTTTTCTTGGAGAGATTTCGAGGCTGTTTTCTTGAGGATTTGTTGGGGGATGTATGCATGAACCCTTCGTGGTTCTTTACCCTTTGATTCTCCTCCCAAATCCGTGAGAAAAGGGGCTCGATTTTGGGGTTTTCGTTGGCTTAGGGTTTGTGGTGTTCTTGGCGGAAATCCTTCGATTCCTCTTGATTCAACGAGTTTTGGTGGACCATAACTTGGCTATGGAGTGCCCATGAGGTGTTCCTACTATCCCCAAAGTCTTGTTTGAAACCGTGGAGCGAATCGGGAGATCGGGAGTTGGTTTTGGAGGAGTTGACCCACGGGTGCTGTTCATCCCGAGCTGCCCAGGCTTGACCGGTCTGACCGGTGCTAGTGACCGGTCTGACCGGTGTGTGCCTCTTGTGGGATTTTCCTTGGGTGAGTTGCTTGACTCGTGTATCTTTGGGTCGTGGTGTTGCTGGTCAGTTCTTGGTCTGTTTGGAGTTGTTTTGCTAGGTTTTGTGTAGGGTTTTTCTTCCTTGCAGGTTGTGTTTTGGGGGTGTTCTTGTTCCAGGGCCTAGAGAAGTCACTGAGGCTCTCTGGAACATTTGTTGTGTGGCTGCTGTTGCCACTGGCCTGACCGGCCCTGTCCACTGGTCTGACCGATGTCACCGGTCTGACCAGCGCAGGCCATCGGTCTGACCGGTGTGGCACTAGCAGTAAGCCGTGCAAGTTTCTGCTGTGCGTGTTAGTGTGTTTTGGCTCGGAAGGTTGTTTGTTGGTTCCTATGATCAGTAGCACTCCAGTGGCTACGTGGTCTTGACCAACTTGGGTAGTTGAGTCGGAGACGCGTGTTGGAAGTCGAGTTCATCTTGTTGGAGTCTCTATCTCCTTCGAGAAGAATTTTTATCTGCTCCCATTCACTCCCCCCTATCTGGTTCGCCGTTTCGGTCCTTCAAGTGGTATCAGAGCCGGTTACGGGTCTTGATTGACTCTAACTAGTCTAAGATCCAAGGATGGCGTACCAGGAACGGGGTTCGGGTCCTCCACACTTCGATGGCAAAAACTACCAGATGTGGAGTAAGCGGATGGCGGCATTCCTCCGCGGAAAGGGTCAGATCCTTTGGGATGTCACGGTGGACACAGGCTATGTCCAGCCGATGAACTTCCTCGCTCCAGGATCGAGGGACATGTTTGACGCCAACAACAAGGTGGTCGACTACTTGTTTCGTGCTCTGTGTCAGCCTGAATTCGATCGGGTGCACACGGAGAGCTTGGCTTGTAGAATCTGGTCGGTGTTGAAGGAAGCTCATGTTGGAAACGCCCAGGTTCAGGCTCGGATGTATGCGACTTACCAGAGAGAGTACGAGAACTTCACTCATCTCCCTGGTGAGTCCATCGATGCCTTGTTTCAGAGGTTCACGGTTGTGGTGAACAACATGAGGGCCAATGTGGACATGCTCCCGTACGATGATCATGATAGAGCCGTCAAGCTCTTACACTCGTTGGATCATATGGTTTGGGGCGTAAAGTTCGAGGCCATTGTGGAGTCGGAGAAGTATGACACTCTGACCGTGAACGAGCTGTTCTCGAAGCTCAAGTCGGCTGAGGTGGATAGGGGCATGACAGCCAAGATTGAGGGCCAAACTGACTCTCATAGTCTCGCCCTCATCGGTGGCTCAAAAGGAAAGTCTAACGCTAACCCATCCACCAGGATGTTCTCCTTGTCCTCTTTGATGTCTGTGCCAGATGAGGAGTTCGACTTGCTCGGAGAGGACGAGCTGGCGCTGCTGACGAGGAGGTTCGAGAGGTTGCACGAGAACCGGGTGAACATGAGGATGAACACGAGGACATGCTTCCAGTGCGGCAAGTCGGGACACTTCGTCGCCGACTGCCCCGAGAAGGTCGAGAATAAGGACAGCTACAGGCACAAGTCGAAGACGGATGGCAAGTACCGTTCAAGGCGTGACCACAAGCACAAGCACAAGGGCAAGCACAAAGACGAGCGACGATCGAGGAAGAAGGAGAGCCGAGGCAAGGCCCGAGCGATGGTTGGAGCGAGCGACGTCGACTCCAGTTCCGCGTACTCCACCTCGAGCTCGAGTAGCAGTGAAGATGAAGGTGATCGGCGCAAGGGCAGGAAGTCATCCAAGAACCTGAGCGGGCTGAGCTGCTTCGCTAGAGACGGCTTCTGCACCATGGCGCTTAGCTCCGGCAGCAAGAAGAGCAACCAGAGCGACTCGGACTCCGACTCCGACGACGAGGTGCGTGATGAACTTCCCTTCTTGCGTCAGGAGAATGAACGGCTTGGCTTGTTGCTTGATAATCATGATGATATGCTTAGAGAGGCAAAGGAGATGAGGAAAGAGCTTAGGGCTTCGATTGAGGATGCTAGGACTAGAGTGGCTGAGTTAGAAACACAGAACTTGGATGCTAAGCTTGAGATTGATTCCCTTAAGGCTTCACCTGTTGTTTCTGATGAAGTTGAATGTGCTGATTGTCCTATTTTCCTAGCTGATCTTGCTATGTTTAAGGAAAAGCATGCCTCCAAGTGTGAGGAACTAGATGTGCTTAGGGTTGAAGTGGCTGAGCTTAAGTCTAGACCTGCTTTGCTAGGTGCTTGCACTTCTTGCCCTGTTTTGCATGGAAAAATTGATGAGATGCATGCTTACATTGTTTCTCTTGAGGCTAAGCTGAAAGAACCAGTTCCTACTTCTCGCTCTACCTGTGAATTGCATGCTTTGAAGAATCTGGAACTTGCACATTATGTTGATCGTTTGCGGGATGAGAATGATGAGTTGAGAAAGTTGATGGGTTGGTTGTCTGGTCATGAGCCTCAATTGAGGATAATGATTGAGACATATAAGCGCCAGGATGGTGAGGGACTTGGGGCAAACAAGGTTGGTGAGGGAAGTGACGAGAATATCCCAGAGCCACCAAAAACCCACCACAAAAATGCTTTTGTCCCTAAACCGAACCATCTTAGGAACCGACTAGACACAACCCCAGCTCCACCCGTGTTTCCTCCACAAACCAATGATTTCCAAAAGCCTATCAAGTTCATGAGCACTTTGGGGAAAGTGTTCTTTGGGAAAGAGAGTGAGAAGGCGAGTGAGGAGAAACCGGTTGAGAAGCCTAGTGAGGAGAAACCGGTTGAGAAGCCGAGTGGAGAGAAACCAAGTGAGCAGCCCCAACCCAAGCCTAAACCTAAGCTTGTGAAGTTTCATTGTGACTATTGTGGGAGAGATGGTCACAAGGGTGAGTTTTGCTTCAAGAGGAAGCGTGAGGAGAGAATGGCAAAGGAGTGGGCTAACAAGGACAAGTACCACCCTTCCAATGGTGTACTTGAGCCTCGTGTGCAGATGCCCAGGGCCAAGGCGAGTGTGAGGACAGTTCCGGGTTGGGGAGAGCGAAAGGCTGCAGGAGGTGCTGCTGGCCGGCCTACACCGGTCAGACCGGTGCGCCACACCGGTCAGACCGGTGCAGGTCTGGACAGACAGCACTTTGGGTTTTGTGCTCGTACGGATGCTAGGTTTGGTTCTGGAGGTCGTGGTTCTGGTGGTTGGTCTGGAGAGTTTGCAGGTGGTCAGTTTGCTAGGCGTTCTCCCCCTCGTGTTCAATACGGGGATGGGAGGAGTCGTAGCTTTGAGATGGAGAGGAGGAACGGTCCACGGTCTTCCTTTCGTGGTTTTGGTCCTCCTCCAGTTAGAGAGGGTTGGTTCCCTCATAGTAGTTACCTTGGTGGTGTTCGTGGAGGTAGTTTTGGTAGGAGAGATGTTTTGGATTGTGCTAACCCCACTTTGGAGCAAATGGCTCGGCACTTGTTTTACTCTTTTGGTACTAACCCCAGTGTTGAGTCGTTTGTTCGCTCACGTGCTCGTTTTTGAATTTCAGGTGGGAGACTTGAAGAACATTTGGTTGATTGACTCCGGTTGTTCGAGGCATATGACCGGAGACAAGGGGTGGTTCTCAAGTCTCGTCCCGGTGGTGACAAAGAGTTACATCACCTTTGGGGACAATGGGCGAGGGCGTGTACTATCAGAAGGTGAGATTAAGGTGAGTGACAAGATCACTATCAGGCGTGTTGCTCTTGTTCAATCGCTTGGATACAATTTGCTTTCTGTGTCCCAGCTATTGGATGAGGGTTTGAGGTGTTGTTTCGGCCTGGTGGTTCTCAGATTTTGGATTCTCGAGGGGACCTTGTCTGTATGGTCGTTCCCGAGGGTCAGGTGTTTCGAGCTGATTTTTCTCAGTCTTCTGGTGTTGAGTGTTGTTTCTTGGCTGGTTCTTCGAGTGAGTTGTGGAAGTGGCATAGGAAGTTGGGTCACTTGAGCTTTGACCTTTTGTCTCGCTTGAGTAAACTCAATTTGGTCTGAGGATTGCCACGGTTGAGGCTTGAAAAAGAGTTGGTTTGTGCGCCGTGTAGGCATGCCAAGATGGTAGCCTCTTCTCACCCGCCTCTCACCGATGTGATGACTGAGCGTCCATGCGAGCTGCTCCATATGGATCTTGTTGGCCCAGCTCGTGTGCGATCTGCGGGTGGGAAGTGGTACGTCCTTGTTGTGGTGGACGACTACTCTCGGTATGTGTGGGTGTTCTTTCTTGAGGAGAAAGGGGAGATGTTTGGTTTTGTTCGAGATCTTGTCTTGAGGTTGAGGAACGAGAGGCACGGAGATGCCATGCGAGCGATCCGCAGTGATAATGGCTCAGAATTCAGAAACTCTCGTTTTGAAACCTTTTGCCGTGACTTAGGTCTTGAACACCAGTTTTCGAGTCCGTATACGCCTCCCCAGAATGGTGTTGTGGAAAGGAAAAACAGAACCTTGTGTGAGATGGCTCGGACGATGCTTGATGAGCATAGGACTCCGAGAAGGTTCTGGGCTGAGGCGGTGAATACCGCGTGCTATGTTTCTAACAGGATCTACCTCAGAGTGCACAAGAAGAAAACCTGTTACGAGTTGATGCACGGTCGCACACCCAAGGTGAGTCACTTCCATGTCTTTGGTTGCAAGTGCTTTATCCTTAAGAAAGGGAAGAAGTTGGACAAGTTTGAGGCTAGGTCGGTCGATGGTATTTTCTTTGGTTATGCATCTCACTCTAGAGCATATCGTGTGCTCAATCTTGAAACTAACCAAATCGTGGAGACTTGCGAGGTAACCTTCGACGAGACACAGCCACGTAGTCAGCTTGTCTTTGAGTGTGCAGGTGATGATGAACTTGGCGAGGAGATCTTTCAGGAGGAGGAGCATGAACATGGAGATGATGAAGATGGCGGTGTGGTGCCCGCGGCTGAGCATGTACCTACTACTTCGACTACGGTGATGGACGGCCCCTCTCCCACACCTACGACGACAAACCAAGATCGAGGAGAAGCTACAGTTGAGGGGGAGGTAGCATCAAGGCGAGAACCTCCCCGACGAGTACAAGTGGATCACCCAGCTTCAAAGGATCATCGGCGACATGAATGAACGTACTACACGGTCGAGGGTTCGAAACAATTCTCATTTCGCTCATGCTGCATTTGTTGCCACCTTTGAGCCCAAAGACATTGGACACGCACTATCTGATCATAATTGGGTTAATTCGATGCATGAGGAGTTGGAGAACTTTGAGAGAAATCAGGTTTGGGAATTGGTTGACCCTCCCCCAGGGTGTAAGCCGATTGGGACAAAATGGGTGTGGAAGAACAAAGAGGGAGAGAAAGGTGAAGTGGTGAGAAACAAGTCAAGGCTTGTTGCTCAGGGGTTCAGTCAGAAAGAGGGGATCGACTACGAGGAGACCTTTGCTCTTGTAGCTCGTTTGGAGGCGATCAGGATCCTTCTAGCCTTCTCTGTGGCTAAAGGGTTCAAGTTACACCAGATGGATGTGAAGAGTGCCTTCTTGAATGGTGTGTTGGAGGAAGAAGTGTATGTGAGGCAACCACCGGGGTTTGAGAGTGAGAAGTACCCCCACCGGGTGTACAAGTTGAGGAAGGCGCTGTATGGGTTGAAGCAGGCGCCTAGAGCTTGGTACGGTAGGTTGAGGGGGTTCCTGTTTGAGAGAGGGTTTGAGATGGGGAAGGTCGATCAGATCTTGTTTCTTCTCAGGCAGGGCAAAGATATCCTGATTGTGCAGGTGTACGTGGATGATATTGTCTTTGGTGGCTCGTCTAACTCTCTTGTTGCAAGGTTTGTAGATGATATGAGCAGGGAATTTGAGATGAGCATAATGGGTGAGTTGCAGTTCTTCCTCGGGCTACAAATCAAGCAATCAAAGGAAGGAACATTTGTGCACCAAGCTAAGTACACCAAGGACATTGTGCGGAAGTTCAAGATGGAGGATTCTAAGGCCATGGCGATGCCTATGAGTACGACTACAGCTCTTGATGCGGATGAGGAAGGTGAACACGTGGACCAGAAGGAGTACCGGAGCATGATCGGGTCACTCCTCTACTTGACGGCGACGAGGCCGGACATCCAGTTCTCGGTATGTCTGTGCGCTCGTTTTCAAGCATCTCCAAGGACTTCGCATCGGCAAGCGGTCAAGCGCATATTCAGTTCTTGCGTCACACTCCCGACTTCGGCCTTTGGTACTCTGCGTCATCTTCTTTGGCGCTTCATGGTTTTTCAGACGCGGATTTTGCCGGGTGTCGGTTGGATAGGAAGTCCACTTCTGGGACTTGCCAGTTTTTGGGATCTTCTTTGGTGTCTTGGTCTTCCCGCAAACAGTCGAGTGTTGCTCAATCCACTACCGAGGCAGAGTACGTTGCCGCAGCTAGCTGTTGCTCTCAGCTCCTTTGGATCACATACACCATGAGTGACTTTGGTGAGGAGTATACCCATGTCCCACTTCAATGTGATAGCACCAGTGCCATAAGTGTTGCAAAGAACCCAGTGCTCCATTCCAGAACCAAGCACATAGAAGTGAGGTATCATTTTCTGAGAGACAACGTAGAGAAAGGGAAGATAGCTTTGATCCATGTACCCACACATGACCAACTAGCCGATATTTTCACCAAACCCCTAGATCAAGCAACTTTCACTCGTTTGCGGGGGGAGCTTGGTGTGTGTTTGATTTCTTGAGTTGGTGTGTGGGAGCTCCTTTGTAGCATATGTATAGCTTTCCTTTGTGCATTTCTTGCATTTGGCATGGCATATGTAACATGATGTATAGGCATCCTTGTATCTTAGTTTGCATGCATTTTGTATCATATGCATTGGTTAGGAAAAGCTTCTCCTATATACATTGTTCACCATGGAATGATTTATATGTCTTTGTGAGCTTGTTTGATAAGCTATGGTTAGTTTGGCTTAGCTCTTGATAATCTTGGTTTATATCCATGGTTGATGGCTATGTTTTTGAAAAATGTCATATGTGTGCTCTCTTGTGAGTAAATGCCTTTATATGATCTTGACATGTCTTAGTGGTTTGGCTATGCTTAATTTGTGGTTGGATAGCTTATTTTGATCATATGGGGCCAAAGGCTCATTTGCCATCATGAATGTTTAGCCCCCATGCTTTATCTTGTGGAGGGGCATAAGTTCCTTTTTGTCGCAAAGACATTTCATGTACCAAATATGAATCTGAAAATGAAATGCAAATTGCTTGGAAAATGTGCTCCCATGTCATATGTGCAAAATTTAATTTGCTTTGGGTGCTAAACCGTTGCATGATGCCAACCAATGAGAAGTCTCATATATAGAAGTAGGCACATGGCTCGGTGGCTTTGACATGACATGAGGTGCTTGTGGGTGTTTGTGATGGTCTTATGATTAGAATGGTTGTCCTAGCATGAAGTTTGTGTGGCTTTGCCATTTTGACATGTTTTGCTCATGTTTAGGACTTTGCTCATGAGAGGGTAAATTTTCGCAAAATTGCTCAATTCTATCTTAGCTTCGTCCAATGATTGTGAAACTTGGTGATCATGTAGTTGATGTCAATACGAAGCTATAGAGTATTTAACTTGCTCATTTGGACATGTGTAGCATCCTATGTTGAATTTTGTCTATTTGAGAAGCTCTAGGTTGAATTTTTTGCATTTCTGGCTTGATTCATGCATTGTCAACAAGGGGGAGAAGTTTGAGCTTGTTTTGGGCTACTAGATGCATTTAGAAGGTTTTCAGGTGGTTTCAAGCCATTTCTGGGCTCTGTTGTGCACCGGTCTGACCGGTTGAGGTCATCGGTCTGACCGGTCAGAGTGCTGGTCCTGTTCACATGTTGCACACCGGTCTGACCGGTGGTGGCGACCGGTCTGACCGGTCAGAGCTGAGCTGATGCAGCTGCTCTGTTTTCTTCAAGTGGCTTGCATGCATTCGTCCAGGGGGAGTTGCATTGGTTCAGGGGGAGCTTGCATGTGTGCAGGGGGAGCTCTTTGTGGTTTTCGAGCTTTGGTTGGTGATTTGCGCTCTTTGCTTGAGCATAGTTTTGTCTCGAATGTGTCGAGCCGTTGCCCTTGCCTAAGGGGTCCGAGATTTGTCTTCTTCAGGGGATCTTTCTCTTTGCCTTTGTTTGGCTTTCGATCACTTGTTGGAGTTTCTTTTTATTCGTTTCTTTTCTTTTTCTTTTCTCTCGGGTTACTATATGTGTGTGTTGTCAATGCACTCATCAAGGGGGAGATTGAGGACCATGTGTGGTTCGAGGACTGGTGGATGGTCGCTTCCTGGTGTGATGAGTGATTGACAACGTTGTGTGGACTGATTCTTGGCTAAGTATTGCAGGTGCAGGTTGCGGCTTGACTGGTGTTGGTGCAGGTGAAGAACAAGTGCGAAAGGTCGTTGCCGGTGAGGCCTCCAGGTGTGGAGAAGACAAGTAGGCTTCGTTCGAGGGACCCGGTGGCCAGCGGAGTCAAGTGTGGGCCGCATGGTGGCAAGAACGGCAAGATGAAGTCATGGACGGTTTCTTGGTAGAGCCTCAAAACCAAGGTCGTGCCGGGACTACGTGGGAGCCGAGTCATGAGTGGCGATTGGCGAAGGCTACACCGAGTTCGCGGGGTTTCCAGTGGTTCACCAGAAAATCACTGGGTTCCTTGGTTGATCCACAAAGCTAAGACCGAAGAACCAAAGATGGAGGTGCAGCAGCATCAGACCGGTCTGACCGGTGGGTACCGGTCTGACCGGTGAGGAGCACCGGTCTGACCGGTGTGCAACGACGCAGTCCGGAGACTTCGAAGCGGAGGACACGCGTCGGGATCACAAGGCTTGCGTCGAGGCTAAGCAAGTTTGCGGTCGCTGGGCATCCGTCCGATGGAGCGATGACAAAGATTTCCAAATTCGCCCTCGAGGGGCATGTATCCCTAATTAGCTAGTAAGGGTATTTTAGACTTTCGGTTGCCTCCATATAACCCAAGTGGTGAGAGGATGGCAGCCAACTCTTGGAACCCTAGCTCATTTGGTTTTCCTATTTTCCCTTCCTATTTTCTCTAGGATTTCTATAGGACTAGCTTGAGAGCTTCATGGTGAGATCTTGTGAGAGGGTTGGATGATCGGGCGGCAAGCTAGACCTTGTATGAACCTCTTTGTGATGTATAGATGATTCAGCGTGGTTCCTCAAGGTTTGGATGTGTTGTTCCCGTTCGTTCTCTTTGGTGATTTTCGGAGCCCTTTCTTGGTGTTTTTCTTGGAGAGATTTCGAGGCCGTTTTCTTGAGGATTTGTTGGGGGATGTATGCATGAACCCTTCGTGGTTCTTTACCCTTTGATTCTCATCCCAAATCCGTGAGAAAAGGGGCTCGATTTTAGGGTTTTCGTTGGCTTAGGGTTTGTGGTGTTCTTGGCGGAAATCCTTCGATTCCTCTTGATTCAACGAGTTTTGGTGGACCATAACTTGGCTATGGAGTGCCCATGAGGTGTTCCTACTATCCCCAAAGTCTTGTTTGAAACTGTGGAGCGAATCGGGAGATCGGGAGTTGGTTTTGGAGGAGTTGACCCGCGGGTGCTGTTCATCCCGAGCTGCCCAGGCTTGACCGGTCTGACCGGTGCTAGTGACCGGTCTGACCGGTGTGTGCCTCTTGTGGGATTTGCCTAGGGTGAGTTGCTTGACTCGTGTATCTTTGGGTCGTGGTGTTGCTGGTCAGTTCTTGGTCTGTTTGGAGTTGTTTTGCTAGGTTTTGTGTAGGGTTTTTCTTCCTTGCAGGTTGTGTTTTGGGGGTGTTCTTGTTCCAGGGCCTAGAGAAGTCACTGAGGCTCTCTGGAACATTTGTTGTGTGGCTGCTGTTGCCACCGGCCTGACCGGCCCTGTCCACCGGTCTGACCGATGTCACCGGTCTGACCGGCGCAGGCCATCGGTCTGACCGGTGTGGCACTGGCAGTAAGCCGTGCAAGTTTCCGCTGTGCGTGTTAGTGTGTTTTGGCTCGGAAGGTTGTTTGTTGGTTCCTAGGATCAGTAGCACTCCAGTGGCTACGTGGTCTTGACCAACTTGGGTTGTTGAGTCGGAGACGTGTGTTGGAAGTCGAGTTCATCTTGTTGGAGTCTCTATCTCCTTCGAGAAGAATTTTTATCGGCTCCCATTCACTTCCCCCTCTCTGGTTCGCCGTTTCGGTCCTTCACCCAGTACTCGTAGACTGGGTGTACGCGGTCCTGGATGGGCTGCAGCAACCGCCGGCTGAAGCTGATCGCCACGGCGCCACCGGTCAGCCCCTCCGTCTTCAACCTCTTGAGGTCTTCCAGCAGCGGTCGCAGGTCGTCGATCTCCAGTGACGTGAGCTGGTTGGACCATTCTGGCACCGGCATGGGAGCGTGCCCAGAACTAGCGGGGAGCGCTGGCGCCGGGTTGTCGAGGTAGAACCACCCCTGCCTCCAGCCCGTGGTGTTGTCGGGCAACACCAGGTCGAAGTACACCGACTTCATGTACCGGTGCAGCATGAACCCGACGCTCCCCACGACGTCGGACTTGCCTGTCTTCTTCAGCTCGAAGAAGTGCCACCACAAATGGAAATGCAGCGGTATCCCGAGGTAGGCCTCGTAGAGATGGATGAAGGAAGAAATGATGGTGATGGCGTTGGGGACGAGATGTACCTGGTCGATCCTGTAGAAGTACAGGAGCCCGCGGAAGAAGTCGCCGGCTGCAACCCTGAACCCACGCTCGACGTGCGGGAGGAAGATGACGGTCTCCCCGGCCCCCTCGGTGGGGAACGCCTCGTTTGCTGCCGGCCTCCAAGCCACCTTCGCCTTAGGCCTCAGCAACCCGCGAGTCGCCAAGGCCTGGATTTGCTCCTCCGTCACTAGGATGGCTCCATCTCCTCCTCCTCTAATCCGGTGGATTTTGCTCTAAACACGACAAGCGATTTCATGCGCATGCGCGGGTGTGAGGTGCGGCGGACCTAAGCACGGTGGCGCTGTGGATTTCGCTGGAGCAATTGAGCGGTGGTGTAACCCTAAGTGCTGTGTGGAAATGAATGGAAGTGAAGGTCCCAGCCCGCGGATCGGCCTTCTATATATGGCCCCAGATGCGCTACGGGTCACTGCGCTCAACGTCTCTCTCGCGAGCTTCATGGCGACCCAACGGATCTGCGCTCCGCAGATCTATCCTCCAACGGCTCTTTCAGCCTAACAGATAGAAGGCAATAACGGCTAGTTCCGTACGGAAATCTGCGTCCGTCGATCTTCTGCCAACATCTAGACGACCGTGGACTCGTCATGCCCCACATTTAAGCCCCATAAATATGATATTTCCAAATGCTAAGCTCAAGGTCGCCACGGCCCACAGACGACCTATGGACCCGCTCCACCGCCTTCTGTAGGTCGTCAAGAACCCGACAGCTTCCTAGGTCGCCTCGGCCTACAAACGGCAGGTTCACACCACGTCTCCTAGGCCCAGCTGCTTATATGCCTTCTAGGTCGCCTCGACCTACAGCGGCTAATACTACCAACGGCCCTACGCTCAAAGGTTGTACATCCCATTGGCGACCACCTAGTCTTGTCTACAGCTCCTCGCTGAGGCCCCGCTACCTTCTGGGCCGATCTAAACCTACAGCTCCCAAGTTGACAACCTGCGTTGTGTCACTGCACATTGGTCGTGTCGTCCCAGGTCGACACAGGCTTCTTGTCAACTTCTATGACCGTCTGAAGGTCAGCGCGCTTCCACAGCCCCACTGGGACCTTTGCCATGCCATTGCCACCCGGGCGCCTCTACACAACACTCGGCACGCACCGTTTGTCAAAACAAACATGTGTATCCAAGCTTCGTAAGCTGCAAAAGGACTTTGGCCCTTGGCTAATTACAAGATACAAACATATTAAAAGTCCTGATCTACCTTATATGGTGTCTACGACGCAACCTAGACTGATGAAGCGCGTCGCAAGCTTTCTTCTAGCTTCAGGACCTGTTTGAAGACCTCCACCGCCGCCGAGGTCGCAGCTACCACACAGCCACCTCTACTCTAGCCCCAGAAGGTTTCCTGTGGCACCCACACTTACGTCTAGGCTCCCCCACAAGATTCCAAATCGAGCCAGCATCACCTCGGGCCTTCCCCCGATGTAGCGCGGTAATCTCCAGTATGGCCTCATGCTTTCGCTCGCAAGGTCCGTCAAGGCCTGTACTACCCCATGCTGCACCTGGATTCCACGCTGGGCGCAGGTGAAGCGGCTGATGGAGTTCCCCTCACTTCGCAAGCATTCTTCTAGCTCCAGGTGCTGGTAACCTAGCACTACGCTCTGGTGGACGAATACAAGCCCAAGGCACTACACAATTACTAAGGTGCTTCACCATGATTTTCTTGTCTGGTTCAAATGGTGAGCTTCGTGGAGTGGTCGCCTATTTATAGTCGTGACGCATGGTCTTGGATCTTATCTGCAACCAAGCTAGTGTGGCGTCCTTATCAGATGATTATTCCCACGTGAAGAGCAAAGTCCCTGTTAACACGTGATGCTTCGGCACGCCTGTCCCCCACTTGACAGCATCTGGGAAGTTCTTTTCCTTTGCGGGCAGTGACTGCAGCTCTGCTTGGAGGCAGGTATCGTGACCACACAATGTACCTGCAGCTCGCGATGCGACAACCATTGCTATTTGGCGCCTTACTCGAAGATTTCAGGTGTTTTGTCTTATTCAGTTTGGCAGAGCATCCAAAGGGGAATAGAAGGCCGTAGGTTCTCTATTTCTTTCTCGAGCATCAAACCGACCATCCTGGTTGCCTTATTGGCTCGGGGGCTACTACACGAGTGCGTCTTGTGACGCCCTCTTCTTTTGCGTCGCATCGACCTACTGGAAGCCCGCTTCCACTACTTCTCCGCTCGACCTACCTAGGGTCGGTAGAGAGACCTTCCTCAAGGTCATGTTTCTTTCCGGATTGCCTGACTCAGGCAAGGTCGGCTGTTCTTCAAGGACAACGCCTTGCCTTCACTCCGATCTTCTGGACCTACGTTCCTGGAGCTCGATGTTCGACTTCGTGCTCGCTGAAGGGTTTTTTCTTTCTTCTTTGGATCATCGTGCACCCTACGCGACCTTGACGACGTCATGACCTTGCCTCATCTCGACATGACTTCATCTTGGCCGCTACGCCTACACGTCGATCAAGGGCTTGGGAGACATGGGTACCCATAGGTCCCCACCGGCCAGGGTCCCAGAGGTCCCTGTCAAGTGGACCCGACCTGCCAGAAGCTCTGCCGACCTTCAAGTGGGCCCAGAGACCTTATCTACAACTCTGGCGGCCTAGGAAGACTCCGGGCGACCTTATCCAGATTCCGGAGGATCCGCCGGGCTTGGAGCGCAAGGCGAGCTACTAGATCACGGCATGGTGCTGCCAGTAGGTCCGCAAATCGCGGGATTCTCCCTGTAGTCAATGCTGATGGCCTTCCTGATTTGTGACCGACCCCGATGAGGGTCCACCGACCCCAAATGGAAGCCCTAGCCCGCTGGCCATATAAGGCGGCCTAGAGCTCCATTCGAGGGGACTTCCCTTCCACGCATAATTCCACCTCATACTGGACGTAGGGTTTCACTCTCCGGAGGTCCGAACCAGTCTAAACCCTTGTGTTCATCGCCATTCTTGCCGTGTTCCGAGTTTCACACGTGAACTATCACCTACGCTCTTAGTTCCCGATCCCCTCCAATCAACCTACAACCACTTGGGTCACCCCCCTTGCGGATCTATCTAGGTCTCAACCCCTGACATCACCTGAAGACAATGATGCGCCGGCCCTGGACTCCTGGACAGGACTCCCCAACCTCTCTGTTGACGTCGGAGTAGATCACCATCGGAGAACGGAAGAAGTTGGGAGAAATTATTCCTCTGCAACGTTGTCGCTTCCGCATCGCTGACGCCGCCAAGATAACCAAGTCGCAGAGGAGCCACGCTCCACCGGCAAAACCTAACTCCACCGTCGGACATCGGCGGTGATCAAACCCTAGACCTAGATGGACTCGATAGATTGAGACTCGATCTATTAAAAGGATGGACCCCCGCTCCCCTTACCACCGGCTAGCAGGCCGGGGATGAGGGGAGACGGGGGTAAGGACTGTGGCGTCGGCGGCGGCGAGCACACGCACGGGCGGTTCTGTCACACCCGGATTTAAAGGCAAATCCGAATGCATAGAATACATGTGCACCAGGATCAAAGTTCACATATGTATTGACTTAGTGAATACCAAAACATAGTGTAATAGCGTAAAGGAAGTATTATACCTTTATCACATGACCGAATGTCTCATAATCGTAACAAAAGCGAGTACTAGCAGCGGAAAAGGACGTCTCCACAGGCAGTCGACTGGTGGCACGCTCGCCTAGAAACCGTCGAACTCTCTAGGAAAGTCTTCAAAGCGTCCGTCTGAGCAGCAACCGGGTTGTGTAGATGCAATATAAAAGAACAACAAGCATGAGCACATGACGTACTCAACAAGGGAAAACTCTATAACAACATGCAAAGGCTTTATGGTGGAAGCTTATGGTTGCATAGCAGGTCAGCATTTTAGTTGATCAAGTTTTATTAAGCCAGTTGAATTACTAGCAAATGTAAGTTTATACCAACCCAGAGATTAACATAAGCATCATCATCATCAACAAAAGTAAATGCAACAAGTTTAATCCATCTTCCATAGTTTACTCATGTGAGGGTCCAGACCGCCCTTGATCGTGGGCACGACTAACTAGTATGCAGAGGTTGTACATCTTTACCCACAAGTTGCGTAAAAGTTCTAGGAACTTTAAACCCAACCATGCGATGCCGGCCAAGCATCATACCACACTACTGAGGTGTGATTGCATAGGGACGCTACAAGGCCTTTACAAAGATCCCCTAGTGCAGGCTGCTCGCTAGGTTACTTGACAGCGCAATGCATAAACCTCTCTAAAGACTGCAAAGCAACCATAGAGCAGATCAGCCTGAGGGTCGGGCTATACAGCAACTATCGGCAACCCCCAACCCCATTCAGGTAAAGCATACCTAACACCAGGTTTTCTAATTACTTGGCCAAGACAGAGCCATATGTCTTGTGGTTGTACGGTTTTCCTGGGTGGTCGCTCCATGTTCCGATTAACAGAGGTGATCTTGTTTAATGAAGGTATAACATAAAAAAAGCAAGATTAACATTGTTGTTCATTAAAACCACCATGATCCCAAGTTGAGCAACTAAGCAAGGTCTACCCAACATAAACATAAACCTAGGTTGATCAAGGCATAGGAATAAACAAAGCTAGTCAAACCTTAAATAGTAGGATCCTTCAATTTAATGCAAGCAATAAATAAATAACGGTGTAATTAAAATGCATGTTGTAATAGGATAACTGGGAATGCAGCAAGGACTTGCCTTCTACAAACGCTTGCTACTGCTCAAGGTCTTGAAATTCTTCAACTTCAGCGTATTCCACGTACGGATGGTCTTCTACGGACCACATACAAGCAAACAATGGAATAAAATAAGAAACAATCACCAAACAGTACTAACATAACAAAACAGGGGCATAAAACTATTCTACTGTTCAATACGATTGCGTGGGTATAAAGAACGCTAAAAACGGAGCTAAAACGTGCAAACTACGCTAAAACAAGGTACAGGGACTAAACTGCGAGAAAACTGGGCATACAGGGGCCTATCTGCAAGAAACCGAGGGCTAAAACAAAATTACGTATAAAAATAGAAGGTCTATGGTGCAAAAACACTATGGCTGGACCTCGGGTGGAAAAACCATAAAAACTTAGGGTTAAAACGTAAAGGTAAGGACCTATTCGAGAGGATCTTTGAACTGCGAAAGGGTGTTCCTGTGATACTAGAAAACCCGGGGGCTTTTCTGCAAAATGGTGATGAAACAGATCTGTTGACCGGTATTGCCTTAGGTTGACCCGGGGTCAGACGCGATCTGGGCCGTTCGATCGAGATCAAGCGGCAGGCAGCAGCTCAAGGCGAGCGGCGGCGTGCGGGCGACGGTGAGCGGCGGTGCTTGGCGGCGGACCTCGCCGGCGCGGGCGAAAGTCGACCTAGGAGGCTCGGTTAGGGACTTTGCTTGCACTAGAGCGAAGCGGAGGTCACGGCGAACTCAACGGAGGCACTAGGGCGGACGCACAGGCGGCGACGACGGTGCGGGGCGTGACGAGGCGGACAGTGGCGCTGTAGAGGCCCGGCGAGCGCGTTTGGGCGATATGAAGCACGGGGACGTGAACAAGCAACAATGACGGCTTCCTCACCTCCTTGTGGTGCTCCGGGTGGTCTCCTCGTCGGCGGGGAGGCGGTGACGGCGGAGATCGAAGATGGCGGCCGAGCTAGGGTTCGGCGGGCGGCAGTGGAGAGCTGAGGCGCTAGGGTTTGGGGAAAAAATAGTCGGCGCGTGGCGGTGGTGTCCTTTACATAGGCCGGAGTGCTCCTTCTTGGCGTGCGGGCCAAGGCCAAAAGGCGGGACGGGCGCGGGACGCGGCACGCGTCCGAGCCTGACTCGAGTGGGGCGCGAGGTAGGTGATGACGCGCGGGACCCGCGTGTCAGCCAGCGAGAGAGGGTGAGGCGGAGCAGGCCGGCGCTGGGCCGCAAGCTAGCTGGGTTGGGAGCCGAGGTGTAACGCAAGATTGAGCAAAGGAGTCTGGGGAGCAGCGGCAGACTTTGGCCGCTCTGCAGAGTTGGGCTGCAAGGCCGACGGGCTGAGGGACGACGATCACACCAGCTGAGAACTCCAAGGGCCTTTGACGGACTTCCCTAAACAGGCCGCATGTAAAGAAAAGGGAAGGGAAAGGAGAAAGATTTTTTTTAGAAAACTCAAGCAAATGAATTCAAATTAAATTTTGAATTCAAACAACCAAAATAAATGCACCAGCATGCATGCAACAAACATCAAGCCACTTATTTATTTTCGGAAAACAAATAATGTTTTTTCCCTGTACTATATTCCCTGTAAAGAATTAAATGTTGGAAAAAATTTATAATTATAGGAAAATCATTGTTTTAATTTTCTTCCTATTCACATCCTGAAATTTGGAAATTTCAGGGTGTGACAGGTTCCGCCCGTGCCGCCCAGGAGGCGACGCGGGGGCAAAGTGACTTTTTTCTCACTCCGCAAGGGTTTTGATACCTTGGTTTGGCTGGTCGCTTGGTGGCTCTGGAAGGAAAGAAACCGCCGGGTGTGTGAGCAAGCTGCGCTGCAACCGGTCGCGCTCGCCCCAGCCATCTTGGAGGAGGCAAGGTTGTGGACACAAGCAGGCTTTGCTACCATCATACTTCTCCTCCCACCAACATGGCTCTGATTTCTTTTCAAGGGCATTTGTATTTTTGTGTGCACCCTCGTTAAGTTTCACTTTGTGTACCTTGTGTTAAGTTTTCTACTCTTTGTACGAACCTTATCTTCTTCCTAATGAAAAACGTGTTATGCACGTGTTAAAAAAAAACCTGAGTCGTGCCGCCATGATCGGTATTTGTTGGGTCCAATCCTCAAGTATGGCTTTGGCAAGGCAGAAATTGCTTGTGCACGATCAACCTACTGCACTTGACAAATTGACAACTCATGTGGGGACATCATAATAAGAAATATACATTGATCTTTCATTGATAATACAAGGAAAATACATTAGTCTGTTGAACCTCTGGGGCCTTATCCGACCGCCACTTAGAACAATCTACTGAACATTTGTGTCATTTATTTAGGCCTTCTTTGTAGAAGTCCTTTCTTCGACCACATTTTCTCTGCATTTGATCTGGTCTTGCACATGCCTGCTGGTTCTGGGTGCAGCTGCTCCTTATGTGCTTTCGCTTCTTAACATCAAACTTTGCAACACCATGCTTGGTAACCCACCTGATTGAGTACTTCATGATCTGCGGCTGATGTAAGAAACAATTCATAGCATTTGATTTTATCGTCTCACCGACATGGCGTATGCTAACAACATCATCTATGCACTCTTCATCATTTTTCCCAATTACCTCCATTGCATAACTTGCCTGCTCCTGCTGCTCTTCCTGCACATAATGCGGCTGCAAGGAAGCCGTCAGCTTCAAAGGTGGCCTTCTGTCGTCTCTCGTGACACTCCTTTTACCCGCTACATGAGATGAGCTACACATGCTGCTGTACTCTAGTGCTGAAATGTAGCACTTGAATTTGAAAAGAATAACTTGCTCTGGGAGTACGTGTGATAGCTCTGTGGCGTCGTCGATGTTGTTAGCACAAGGTCGTCCATGCACTCTTGCTTTGCAGCACAATGGATCCGGGCGACACGTCTGAACGATTTTGCAGTGATCTTCCTGAATGCCAAGCCACAGAGGAGCATTTAAGTGTGTGACATCTTGTAAATTAGCTAGTAATGTGAGTTCTCCCATTGCAGTGTCTGCCTCAAGCTTGAATTGGGATGCCAATGACTTCAAGCAATCCATAGCAACCCCTGCTATGTCCGTGCTTTCTGAGAGCCTTAGCACAATCCAAAGCGCGAAACTTTTCTCAGGCCTCCTGCGATCCAAATACTTGTACTCGATATGCGCCTCCACGCCGCGCTCTTCTTCTAAGCGTGCAGGCCACATGGAGACCCTCCGTTCTTGCTCTGCTTCCACCTTTCTGTAGATGAGAGTTTTCCATTCCAAGAGGTGCCTGACGAGAGGGCTGGAGAAAGACATCCAGCGCCGGAGCGAGCAGCCGGACTCCACGTGTGTAAGGATGCTCCGTGCAGAGTCTGCAAAGTGCTCGAATCTCTCGACATCGTCGCAGGTCAGCAGCCACAGCTCGTCGTCCTGCTTGTTCATGGCCATGAAAGACGAGACCGGAAACATGGAAGCAGGAGGAGTAGCCAACAAACCTTGTGATGAGCAGGGGGGATCAGAGGAACGCGTTGCCTGACGCTTCTTGGTCCTGTTGAGGAGCAGAGATGCTGTCGCGAAGCAGAGAGACCTCTGTGATCGGCAGCTTGGCTGTTCTCTCCAGGACGAACTCCACCTCGTGGACGGCCTTCCTGAGCCTCTCCAGGTAGTGTCCTTGTGAGGCCTTGTCCTTGCGCTTGCCCAGCACCAAGGAGGCGCCTCTGCTCACCATCTCCTGAAGAACAGCTCCACCCAGCACTTGCGCTGCTACGGCCATGAACTCATCCATATCTAGAGGACTAGTGAAAAGCAGCAGTATGTGTGGAAGCAGCAAGATTCTTATGGTGTGATACGTACGTGTGAAGTGGAAGCAGCAAGATTCCTCTGCATCACAAATTCACAACACGAAGCTGCAGTCAAAGGCCGTCGTCCCCAAAAGTCTTTGGAGTCCCTGTCCCAAGGCTTTGTCACCTTCAATTCCTCTGACTTGGGGCTCACAATTATCAACCATTCTTTTAATCTTTCTTCAGTCTGAAGGAAGCTTATTGTCGTGACTCGTGATGAATACATCACTACCAGTGGAACTTTCCAGTGCTTGAAAATTAACACTAATGACTTCTCTCCCAACAAGTCAAAATTTCAGTATCATATGGCTCTGTTCCTGACTACTACACCTCCGTTCGTAGGTACACCTACATATGAATGAGTACATCATGCATTGAACTAAGCTCATGGAAAAATTCAGATTGAACAAGAATTTGTGCATGCAGAAAAAAAAAAGAAAAATCTCCAGTTGAATAGATGCGGGTTTGCGGGTTCTGATGAATAGTGCACCGACCCTATAACATGCTGAATTTGTCTTTTTTGTTTCTCTTTACACAAATTTTTGTTCAACTTGAAACTTTCTATGAACATAAATCATTGTATACTTCATCTATTTATATTTTTGGTTGATTTTTTCATCCACTTTTTAGTGAATTAATAATCTTGGGAACATTGGAGTATGTGAGAGAGTGGGAGCACCTGATACGTTCTCGGTGCACCTCAAACTCGAGCATTGTGCTGCCTCTCCTCTTTGACTCTTTCGTCAACTACCACCGCCGCCGCTTCTACAGCTAGCAGTCCGCCGCCGCCTCCTCTGCGGCCATCATCGACCATCATCTGATAATGATGTGTGGCCCGCCCGACTCAGATCATTGAATTTTTATATATTTTTTGGATTTTTCGGAAATATATGATCCACACGAAATTTGTCAAAAATGTACCACGACCGCCGTGTCACACGGCGGTTCGGCCCAACCGCCATATCACACGGCGGCCAACAAGCCGAACCGCCGTGTGACACGGCGGTTGGGTGAACCGCCAACGGTCGGGTGCGCGGGTGGCCTGATAGGGCCTACCGCCATGTCCAACCGCCGTGTCACACGGCGGTTGACCGCCAACCGACGTACCAAATGGCGGTTGATGGTAGCCTATATGAGGCGCCGAACCCTATCGCCGTCGCCGCCCATTCCCTCCTCACCCGCCTGCCGCCGTCGCCTCTTTTCTCCTTTTTTTTCTCAAGTAATTGCTCTAACTTATGTCTAATTTAGAAATAGTAGTAGAATTAGTTTAGAAATAATTTAGTTCAGAAAATCTAGAAATTAGTTTGGACAATCTAGAAATTAGTTTAGAAATTATAAAAATTAGTTTAGAAATATTAGAATATAGTTTAAAAACATTAGAAATATTAAGAATTGTTGATATTATTTAGAAATTTTAGAAATTAGTTCGAAATACAAGAAATTAGTTTATAAATTCTTGAAATTAGTTAGAAATAGTAGAAATTGTTTAGAAATTCTAAAAATTAGCTTAGCAATTCTTGATATTGTTTAGAATAAGTTTAGAAATACTAGAGAAATTTTAGAAATTAGTTAGAAACTATTTACAAATTCCAAAAATTAGTGTTAAAATTCTAGAAATTAGTTTAGAAATATTAGAAATTGTTTACAAATTCTAAAAATTAGTTTAGAAATTCTAGAAATTGGTTAGAAATTGTTGATATTGTTTAGAAATTTTAGAAATACTATGGATTAGTTTAGAAATTCTTGGACCTAGTTAGAAATAGTATAAATTATTTAGAAATTCCAAAAATTAATTTAGAAATATTAGAAATTGCTTAAGATTTATTGATATTGTTTAGAATACATTTAGAAATACTATAAATTAGTTTAGAAATTCTCAAAATTTGCTAGAAATAGTAGAAATTGTCTAGAAATGCTTAATATTGTTTACAAATTCTTAATATTGCTTAGAAATTCTTGAAATTAGTTTAGAAATTTTGTGCATGTTCGTGACACGGCCTTTTCCTCTCGGCGTGGCATGTACATTGACTTCTGTGCATTCTAATTATTACGGATGTTGTTATGTGTTCATATATTCTTAGAAAATTTTCTTACACAGCGACCCCGTTGCATTCGATGGGACCCAGACCTTACGCACATACTGCGTCAGCTGTACCTACAGATGTTCCTTCCTTGTCCACTCGGTCTGGTAACGACCATAATTCTATCTCCAACCCGAAAATACAACATTTCGTTAACTATGATACGTGCTTAATTAATACTACTCGTTGCAGCTTACGGCACTCCTGACTCGTCACTAGATCTAGATGGGACGCAATAGGAGCCGTATCCAGGGTACGATGAGTTGAACCTCGACGCCTTCGACTTCTTACGAGTAGTGCCACCAGCGGGATGCAGGAGGAGATTGGGGGGTGGAGGGGTTCACAGTTATCAGGCTCACCACCCAGCGGGACGCAGGCCGCAGCAGGAGGGTCCCAGGCGGTTGCAGGGTCGTCGCAGGCGCCGGCGATGACGACACCGCCTGCCGACGATGCTCGACGGCGGCCCATCGTCCCACTTGACCCCCTCACGTACCCCCGCGACCAGACGAGGGTTGGTGCCCGAGTAGTCAGGCAGCAACAGCCGAAGAAGAGGCAAATCTAGAGTTGTATTATTTTGCGTAGCATCACTCTTATTTTTTCTTGTATAAACTAGCTGTATAAACTAGTTTTCCACTATATTTTTATTCTTTTTTAACTTTACAAATAACATAAAAACCAACATAAAAAAACTTAATGAAAAACCAACATTAAGAAAATTAAAAAATGAAAAAATAGGAACCGCAGTTCCATACGGCGGTTGGCTTACCTAACCACCAGTTGTGCACACCAACTGTCGTGGAAGGCTCCTAACTGCCGTGTGAGACGACAGTTGTGGTACATATTTGACAATTTTTGTCCGGATCATATATTTTTGAAAAATCAGAAAAAATATAAAAAAATCCAGATCTTTCTGGGTCATTTTGCCTAAAACAAAGATCTTTCTGGGCCGTTCTAAAGTCGAAACTAACTCCATATAGGCTCATGAAGGCCCAACACGCACGACGACGGAATGGTTCCGCAGTTTGGACTTGACGGGAGGAGGCGCAGACTTCACTATCTCACTCTCGTCTTCCCCCAATCCAGTATGGAGGCGCCGCCGCGCCCGCCGCCGGAGCTGATCGAGGACGGCATCAGGGAGATCCTCCAGCGCCTCCCGCCGGACGAGCCCGCGCACCTCGTCCGCGCCTCTGTCGTCTGCAAGCTCTGGCGCAGGATCCTCTGCGACCCCGCCTTCCACCGCCGGTACAGCCGCTTCCACCGAACCCCTCCGCTGCTCGGCTTCTTCATAGGGTTACACTTTGTCGATCGCATCGCTGCTTGCTTCTCCCCCACCACGGACGCCTCACCCTTTCGCCAGGCGGTGTTCAATCATTGCCGCAGCTACTTCCCCCTCGACTGCCGCCACGGCCGCGTTCTGTTCAAGAACCCGGAGACCGGCCGCCTTTCCGTCTGGGATCCCATTACCGATGACCGGAAGGACGTGCAGGAGCCCTTCATCCGGTGGGTTTCCGCTGCAGTGCTCTGTGCGGCGACCAACTGCGACCACTGCGACTGCCATGGGGGCCCCTTCCTTGTGATCTGTATGGAGTGCACCTATGACGACAATTGTACGGGCAGGCTCGTGCGTGTGTGCACATACTCATCTCAGATTGGTGCTTGGAGCACGTCGGTTTCTGTTAACGTCGGCCGCGAAAGCTTTGTGAACCAGAGTCTCGGTACCATCGTCGGACACGAAATCTACTTCGAACTTGGTTGGGGTGCTGCAATTCTAAAGTATGACTTTGTCAAGCATCACCTATCTGTGATTGACACGCCTGACTCTTACAAAGAAGGTATTTTTCTCATGCTCACCCATGATGGTTTTCTTGGGCTCTCTGGCACTAAGGGTTCCGACCTTTACTTATGGTCAAGGAAAGCAAATCCAAAGGGCGGAGTTGAAGGATGGGTACAATCCAGGGTGGTTGACCTAGAGCCATTACTGCATCTTTTTCTTGAAGAAACAGAAGGGGCAAAGCCCATTGCTGCGGCCTGTTCCCAACCCTTTTATAGAATCTATTGCGACTTGTTTTGCTGAAGGTGTGCGCGTCATCTTCATTACCACTGGTATCGGTGACTACATTATTGAGCTCAAGACAGGGCGGGCGAGGAGGGATAAGCTTATTGGGACATGTCGTGTCATACCCTTCATGAGCTTCTACACACCAGGTACAGTCCCAGCCCTTTGCCTGTTTTACTGTTTGTAATCCTGCATTAATTATTGTATATTGTTCTACTACTAGTTTGTAGTGTACAGTTGAATGGAAACTATATCTTTTTTTTTAGATTAAGGAATAAAAATTCCAGCTTCTATATCCACAAGTGGATATATACGACCAAAGGTAACACGACAACAGAGTACATAGACTTTAACCTCACACCGAGGTAACCAAGAAACAATAAGAAAAACGCACAAGCAAAAAAAGAAAAAGGAATACTAAGCTTCAATCTTCATCTCCGCCCATGCACCAATCAAACCTCCATCCACTCACCAAACCGTTCCTCCATAATTGAAGTCGATCACTTGATTTCAAAGACGATGCCTCCAAGAAGTAAACGACGTCGAAGCCGCTGTCGCCACCCCTCCAGTCAGCCGGAGAAAGGTTTTCACCTGGAAAATCAAAGACCAAGCAGGGAGCCTCACAACCAATGCCTCCAAGGAGGTTCACGACATCCGGAGATGCCGTCGTAGCTGACCCCGACACCGGCACCGGGATACTTTCGTCTGAAGCTCCGTCCAATGCCGGCTCGACGACGAAGAGCAAGATGAACCACAACTCTGGCCGCAGCCGCCGGTAGCGTGAGGGGCGAGCACTTAGGCTCCCCTCGACCCGACCCCAACGAAAGACACGAGAGTTGTGACACTCTGCTCAGCTCACCGGCGCCCCGACACAGACCGGTGAGGCCCACCCCTCCCCACCGGGACGTCGATGAAGAAAGCAACCCGCAGCAGCCGCCAGCCGCCACCACCACCGCGCTGCCCGCCGACGGACCTCCGCTGCACTTAAGCCCCGGGAAAAATCCGCACATGGGAACGTGACGCCAGTCGAAGCCAACATCTCCCACACGCCACCTCCGAACTCCCTTCGGGAACAATCACCGGAGACCAAATCCTTCCCCAGCACTTAGTCTGGTTAAGGTAGGCCCCGAGAACCGCTACCCGACAGCGAGCCAAAGCCGCCCACGCCGCCACCCACCATGAGCAGGCCATGACTTCGCAGATCTGAGCAACCCGACCGCCGCCTACTCCATCCATGGAATAACTCGGAGAGGCCCGAGATGACCCTGGCGCCGCCGGACAGAGCTGCCAGCACCAGAGGACCCTGGCCCCGCCACCCGCCGCCAGCCGGCTCGACGCCGCACCACCGTCGCTGCCGAGGCCCGCGCCACGCGGGCGGCCGCCACAAGCACGCAGCGCCGACCAGCCGCCGCCGCCCCGCGCTCGCCGCGCCACCGCCATCCGGAGCCGCCGTCGCCGCCGCCCGGGTCCGGCCTCCATCGCACCGAAACGAAGAGCCTCCTCCGTGCAGGCCCCGGATCTGGCCAAGGCCCCACCGGATCCGGAGACCACACCGCCCGCCACCGCCGGGGACGGCCCGCGCCGGCGAGCCCTGCCGCCGTGCCCGAGCGGCCGCACCCGCCCCAGCCCACCAACGAGGAGAGGAAGAAGGCCACGCCACCGCCTTCCCCGCGGGCCGGCCGAGATGCCGGCGACCCGCTCTGGCAGCGGCGCGGCGAAGGGGAGGGAGGTAGTGGTGGCGGCGGACTAGGGTTTGGCGTGGGCGCCGCGTCGCCCGAGCGGGAGCGACGGGCCGCCCGAACCGTTTTTTGCTGGTCGTGTGAGGTTTCTGATTGGGGACTCACCGAGTGTGTCTAATGGAAACTATATCTATGATGCATATGCATATGCATGTGAAAATTAAATGTATGATATGAGTATTAAGACAATGCAATGTCTGTATGTCACACATAATGTTTTGTCAGGTTCAACCTGTTCATGTGGACCATTGTTGATATTGGCAAGATTTGACATAACCCAACCTTCCGAAGCTATTTAATTGCACATTTAGTCATGCATTTTTTAAATGCCTTTGTGTTATTCCGCTCTCTTTTAGTATCCTTTTATATATTATATTTTAACACTCACTACAGTTTGAACCTTAAAAATATGTATTATATGAACAATTTTAACTTATAGGCCGAATCTTTTCGTGATTGTACTAGCAACAAGTTTCCCTTGCTAGCACGGATATGTTATTTCTTTGTGAAAATTTAGTTGTTTGATATGTACAAATTAGTTCCGGGAATAAATTATTATACTGTTGCTTTTGGAAACTAAATATCTGGTAATGCAATATCACATCTAATCTGTTTCTTTGGTCATGTTCGACTTGTTAAGGAGAGTTCTTGATATTCAGAAGATGCGCCTAGGAAGTGGTTGATTTTTTTATTAATCGCAAGTTGCTGGTTAATATTTTGGTTTATACATTATGTGTTTATTATATAAGTGTTAAATATTATGTAGCGATGTATGAAAAAACTTGAACTTTTATACTTGGTATACTTCCCAGGTTGTGCTTGCAGCAAATCGCCATTGCCGGTGGTGACAAATTAATCACTACTGAGATACCTGGCCTGTTACAAATCCAAGAAGCTTAGCCTGCCGTTATTGCCATTTTGGAGGGCTCATGCTTTGAAATGTTTATTAGTATACTGTTTGGTAGTTTAATTTCTTTTATTATCAGGCGCCATTGTGAAGCCGACCCCAACTTGCTTGGCACTAAGAGGCTTTGTCGTTGTTGCAGTAGTAGTTGTGTAAGCCACAATCGCCAGTTCTTATGTTCTTCCTAGACTAGTTGTGTGAGATCATGATTGTGAAGACTATGTTTGAGGTTTAGAGTCCACTTGAAAATGAATAGGTATTGTGATTATATATGCATCCGAATTGTGTTTTTATGGTGCTGCCATGTGTTGATTTGTAGAAATGATAATGTTGGACTGGAGATTATTCGCCAGCTGAGGAGTGATCATGACAAATTATGCCACTTTGTGGTTGCAGCGGTATTGTTGTCGTTGATTTCTCTCATATGAAAACTGAACACCGGTATATACAAAGCTGAAACAAAGGTCTTCCGGAATTGTATTGCCAGCAACTATTTTTCAATCTAATATTGTCATTTTTCATTCTGTTCTTGGTGGAGCCGTTATCTGAATGTTTGTGGTTTCTCTCAGAAAATTTAACAGTTAATTGCAGTTCTTGTTGCATTCATGATGATCATGTTTTTCTAACTGACATTCATGTTTGTTTTTGGGTAGTTGTGATTCCGTTTTGATTGAGACAAGCTCAAGTTGCTTCTATGTATCTAGGCATGGGCATTCGGGTTACCCGATTTATTCGGGTTGGGTAATTTTGCTAATTTAAAATTCGGGTAATGAAAGTAGCTACCAGTACCTAAAATTTCGAGTACCCGATAATTCGGGTTCGGGTATACCCGATCTACTCGAATTTAAAAAAATTCAACAAAATACACAAATTTTAGTAGCAATTTATACATAATTTCACCAACAATTTGCGTAGAATTTCAATGACAATTTGCGGAGAATAATATATTATAGTCACTTGTTCAAATTAAGATAATTATATTCTAACAAAGTGGTAATTTCAAGTGTTCAACTAACAACACGTGATAGAATATAAAGAGAATGGCAAACTTTGGGTAGATTGGGTAGTTCGGGTACCAGAGTGTATTACTCGAATTACCCAAACTAATTTCGGGTAATCAAAATCGCTATCGGAATTTTGGATCGGGTACCTCGGGTTTGGGTTATTCGGGTACGTGTAATGGGTATCGGGTATTTTGCCCGGTCTTATATGTATCGATGAATAAAATCCTACCATATACATGTTCCAGTTTAAATTCAACAAGAAGGTTTGTCTGTGATGCATTTCAATTTATTTTAGCGCACTCTTTTTTTAAACAGTTTGAGCACCTAAAAAAGGGCGGGCATTGATGAATGATGAACTAAAAGAACAAGACAATGAGCATAGTACACTGGCCCGTGGGCCGCAGCATGAGCTCGGCCACTTTCTTTTGAATTTTTTTTTATATTTTTTTCTTTGATTTTACGAAAATGAAAAGCCGGATTCAACATTTGCACAAATAGCCTCAAACCGCCGTTTGCCACGGCGGTTGGGCTCCTGCCGCCATCTCAAGCGGCCGCAAAGTGGCGGTAAGGACCTAACAACCACCGCTGGCAACGGCGGTTGGCTGATCTGCTACGTGGCATGCCGGTGAAGGACCGAACTGGCGACCAGAGAGGGGGGGAGTGAATGGGAGCCGATAAAAATTCTTCTCGAAGGAGATGTCTTCTCCAACAAGATGAACACGGTTTGGCCAAATCACTTCTCCGACTCAACTACACAAGTTGGCCAAGACCACGTAGCCACTGAAGTGCTACTAGTCCTAGGAACCAACAACCACCGAAACTAACTCGAGAACGCAGCGCAACAAGAACTCGAGCAGTACACAGACCACACCGGTCAGACTGGTCACCTAGATCGGTCAGACCGGTCCTGGCCGGATCACCCGGACTAAGCCGACGGATCACCCGACACCCACTAGAGACACACCAGGTCACCCTGGACCCCAAGGCGGATCACCCGAGCAAGACTTGACAATTTCCACAGAAAGGCTCCTACACCGGTCAGGCCGGTACAGCACACCGGTCAGACCGATCCAAGCCAGGAAACCGCAAATCCAAGAAACCAACCTCCCGAGCTCCAAACAGCACCAAACCTGAAACAACAGCAAGCCTAGAAACTAGGGAACACACCAGCATGTTCACCCGAGCCAAAACCCAACAGGGGGCTGCACTGGTCAGACCGGTGGAAGGCACCGGTCAGACCGGTCAGGGCCTGGGTGCTCGGGATGAACAGCAACCCGCGGGTCAACCCCTCCAAATCCAAATCCCGATCTCCCGATTCGCTCCACGGATTCGCACAAGACTTTGGGGATAGTAGGAGTACCTCATGGCCATCCCATAGCTACGATTTGGTCCACCAAAACTCGTTGAATCAAGAGGAATCGAAGGATTTCCACCAAGAACACCACTTTCCCGAAACCTAGGAAAACCCCAAAATCGAGCACCTTTACTCACGGATTTGGAAGGGGATTTACAAGGAAAAGAACCATGAAGGGTTCATGCATACATCCCCTATCAAATCCCAAAGAGAAAGGCCTCAAAACCACCACAAGAAAATAGTCAAGAAAAGGCTACGAAAATCACCAAAAAGGGAAAACGGGAAAGACACAATCAAGCCTTGAGGAACCACGCCGAATCATCTATACATACCATGAAAGTTCATACAAGGTCTAGCTTGCCACCCGATCATCCATCCCTCTCTAAGGATCTCACCATGAAGCTCTCAAACTAGTCCTAAAAATCCTAAGGAAAATAGGAAGAGAAAATAGTAAAAGCAAATGAGCTAGGGTTACAAGAGATGACTGCCATCCTCTCACCACTTGGGTTATATGGAGGCAACCAAAAGACGAAACTACCCCTAAGACATAAAACTAACATACACACCCCCGAGGAGCAATTTGGGAATATTCATCATAGCACCATCGGACGGATGCCCGGTGACTGCAAACTTGCTTAGCCTCGACGCAAGCTTTGCGATCCCGACGCGTGTCCTCCGCTTCGAAGTCTCCGGAAGGCGTCGTCGCACACCGGTCAGACTGGTGCTCCTCACCGGTCAGACCGGTACCCACTGGTCAGACCGGTCCAACCCACCGGTCAGACCGATCCAGTGCTGCTACTCTTCGGTCTTCGGTCTTGGCTTTGTGGATCAACTAAGGAACCCAGTGGTTTTGTGGTGAACGACTGGAAACCCCGCGAACTCGGTGTAGCCTCCGCCAATCACCACTCATGACTCGACTCCCACGTAGTCCCGGCTCGACCTTGGTTTTGAGGCTCAACCAAGAAACCGTCCACGACTTCGTCTTGCTGTTCTTGCCACCATGCGGTCTGCACTTGACCACGCTGGCCACCGAGTCCCTCGAACCAAGCCTACTTGTCTGCTCCACATCTGGAGGCCTCACCGGCATCGACCTTTCACGCTTGTTCTTCACCTGCACCAGCACCAATCAAGCCGCAACCTGCACCTACAATACTAGGTCAAGAGTCAGTCCACACAACATTGTCAATCACTCATCACACCAGGAAGCGACCATCCACCGGTCCTCGAACCACACAGGCTCTCAATCTCCCCCTTGATGAGTGCATTGACAACACACACATTTGGTAACCAAAGAGAAAAGGAAAAAGAAAAGAAACGAACAAAAGAACTCAAACAAACGATCGAAAGCCAACTAAAGGCAAAAAGCAAGATCACTTGAAAGAGGAAAGTCTCGGTCCCCTTAGGCAAGGGCAATGGCTCGACACAACCGAGACAAAAACAAGCTCAAGCAAAGAGCACAAACCACCAAAGCAAAGCTCGAAAACCACAAAGAGCTCTCCCTGCACACATGCAAGCTCCCCCTGAACCAATGCAACTCCCCCTGGACGAATGCATGCAAACCTCTTCACAAAACAGAGTAGCTGCACTAGCTCAGCTCTGACCGGTCAGACCGGTGCACCTCACCAGTCAGACCGGTGCACCACATCTGCCCAGATCCTAACACTCACACCGGTCAGACCGGTGAGCATCACCGGTCAGGCTGATGACCACCTGGGAAACCTGGGAGCTGCAAGAGCCCAAAAATGGCTCGAAACCACTCGGAAACCTTCTAAATGCATTCTGTTGTCCAAAACATGCACAAACTTCTCCCCCTTGTTGACAATGCATGAATCAAGGCAAAACTTGAAAAAAATTCAACCTAGAGCTTCTCAAATAGACAAAATTCAACACAACATGCTACACGTGATCAAATGAGCAAGTTAGATACTCTATAGCTTCGTATGAACATCAGCTACAAGATCACCAAGTTTCACAACTATTGGGCAAAGCTAAGATAGAATTGAGCATTTTTGCGAAAATTTACCCTCTCACAAGCAAAGTCCTAAACATGAGCAAAACATGTCAAAATGGCAAAGCCACACAAACTTCATGCTAGGACAACCATTCTAAGCATAAGATCATCATAAACACCCACAAGCAGCTCATGTCATGTCAAAGCCACCGAGCCATGTGCCTACTTCTATATATGAGACTTCTCATTGGTAAGCAACATGCAACGGTTTAGCACCCAAAAGCAATTTAAATTAAGCACATATGATATGGGAGCACATTTTCCAAGCAATTTACATTTCATTTTCAGATTCATATTTGGTACATGAAATGTCTTTGCGACAAAAAGGAACTTATGCCCCTCCACAAGATAAAGAAAGGGGGCTAAACATTCATGATGACAAATGAGCCTTTGGCCCCATATGCTCAAAATAAACTATCCAAGCACAAATTAAGCATAGAAATGCCACTAAAACATGTCATAATCATATAAAGGCATTTACTCACAAGAGAGCATACATGTAGCATTTTTCAAAAGCATAGCTATCAACCATGGATATAAATCAAGATCATCAAGAGTTAAGCCAAACTAAACCATATCATACCAAACTAGCTCACAAGATCATATATAGCACATCATGGTGAACTATGTATATAAGAGAAGCTTTTCCTACAAAATACATATGATACAAAATGCATGCAACCTAAGATACAAAGATGCCTATACATCATGTTACATATGCAATGCAAAATGCAAGAAATGCACAAAGGAAACTATACATATGCTACAAAGGAGCTTCACCACCAACTCAGGAAATCAACCACACACAAAGCTCACAAATGGTCGGCTCCTCAAGGGGAGGCAAAAGGGCTCGACACCACCGGCAAAAGAGCAAAGGAGCAAAAGACTCACAAGCTCCCCCTAAACACATGCACTAGGACGAAAGAGCATACAAATCTCACCCTAAGCACACATGATAGAGCAAAGAGCACACTAAGCACACAGGCTCCCCCTAGACTCATGCGTTAGGGTCAAAGAGCATACAAAGATCACCTTACACACACAAGATAGGGCAAAGAACAAAACGAACCGAGTGGCTTGACCAATGCCACACACTTGAAGGTCGCAATTTACTTACCTTGATCATTCCTTCAGATGTCCCACGTCCTTGTTCACCATCCCCGAAAGTGATGTACCTCCTTGACACCACCGGGATATGAGGCTGGAGAACCACCCTCGATGTCAACCACATGTTCTCCGAGCCTCCCACCTGCAACTCAAAACCAAGAGCGAGAGCGAGCAAACGACTCAACACTGGGGTTAGTACCAAAAGTGTCAAAGCAGTGCCGAGCCATCTCCTCAAAAGTAGGGTTAGCAACATCCATCCTACCGCGTCTATCAAAACTGTGATCCATCCTATCAAGCCTGGAACCACCATGGAAAAACCACTCCCGTCTCACTGGAGGAGTACGAGCACCACTAAAGGGAAAGCGTGGTCCGTAGCTCCTCTGAGACTCAAAGCTGCGACCTCTCCCAAACTCGTATCGGTCACGAGGTGGAGAACGTCCAGCAAACACAACACCACCAGACTCAAAGCGTCTACCATCTGTACCATGACCAAAGGAACTGAACCCACTAGCATCACGACCTCGAAAACCGAACTGCCCAGAAAACTGGGGAGGGCCGGTCTGACCGCCTAGCCAGGTCGGTTTGACCCCCCCCTTAGGCAGGGCCGGTCTGACCACCTAGCCAGGCTGGTCTGACCGCCCTCTCCAGACCACCACCTCGGCTACGGGATCTCTTATCTCCCCATGCCGGAACCTAACGCACAAAACCCTTTCCCTTAGGCAGTGGCATACGAGGCTCAGGCACACCATGAGAAGGGTGGTACCTGTCCTTATTCGTCCACTCCTTAGCCATTCTCGCCTCTCTCTTTCTCTTATAGCAAAACTCCTTCTTATGACCATCATTCCCACAAAACTCACAATGGAAACGGATTGGTTTTGGCTTAGGCTTGGGATGAGGCTCTTCACAAGGCTTTTCACTTGGCTTCTCACTTGGTTTCTCTCTCGGTTTAAGCAACTGGTTTGGCTTGGGTGCAAACTTGTCTTTGGCTATAGGTTGTGGTGGAACTGCAATATTCCCAAATTTCCTTTCTCTCTCACCACTGCTCTCACCAAACTTATCAGATCCCAAAGCCCAACCATCAAAGCGCTTAAAACTGGCAATCATCGTACCAAGCTGAGGTTCCTGACTGGACAACCAACTCAACACCTCACACAACTTATCATTCTCATCCTGCAAGCGATCAACACATTGTGCAAGTTCCAAATTCTTCACAGCATGCAATTCACAAGTAGAGCAGGAAGTAGGAATAGGAACTTTCAAATCAGCCTCAAGTGAAACAATGCGAGAACGAAGCTCAACAAGTTTTTCAAGCAAACCAGGGCAAGAAGTCCATGCACCAAGCAAAGTGGGTCTAGACTGCAGCTCAGCCAACTCAACCCTAAGCACACCTAGTTCCTCACACTTGGAGGCATGCTTTTCCTTAAGAGCAGTCAAATCAGCTAGGAAAATAGAGCAGTCACCACAATCAACCTCATTAGAAACAACAGGTCTAGCCTTAAGCGAATCTATCTCAAGCTTGGCATCGAGAACTTGTGTTTCTAGCTCAGCCACTCTATTCCTAGCATCTTCAAGCAAAGCCCTAAGCTCCTTCCTAAGCTTCTTAGCCTCTCTAAGCATGTGATCGCGGTTATCAAGCAAGTCAACCAACTCCTCATTCTCCTTGCGTAAGGAAGAGAGTTCATCACATACCTCATCCTCAGAATCTGAGTCCGAGGCGTTCTTCTGGCTTCTCTTGCTGCCGGAGCTGTGCGCCATGTGCGCAAAGTCCATCCTTCTTGTTGTAGCTCCTCGGAGTCTTGCTTGTGGTACAACAAAGGCCGTTGAAGTACTTGCCGAAGTCCTTCTTCTTCTTCTTCTTCTTGTCCTTCCTCTTGTCGTCCTCTTCTTCTTCTTCACTCGAGCTTGATGACGCGTCCTCAGAGCCGGAGTCGACATCGCTCGATCTCCTGATCTTCTCTCGGGTCCGTCCCTTCTTCCTATGTTCATGCTCCTTCTTCTTGGACCTTCTTTGCTTGTCCTTGGACTTGTGCTTGTCGTGGTTGTTCACCTTCGGACACTCGGTGAAAAAGTGTCTGGTCTTGCCGCACTTGAAGCACGCCTTTGAGTTCCTCCTTGGGTTCACCCGGTTCTCGTGCATCCTCTCGAATCTCCGTGTCAACAACGCCAGCTCGTCCTCTCCAAGTACGTCAAACTCCTCGTCTGGCAAAGACATCAAAGAGGACAAAGAGTACATCCTGGAGGATGGGTTAGCGTTAGTCCTAGCACCCGAACCGGAGACAAGAGCGAGACTATGCGAATCAGTCGGGCCCTCAATCCTGGCTATCACCCCACGGTCCACCTCAGCCGACTTGAGCTTAGAAAACAGCTCGTCCACTGTTAGGGTCTCATATTTTTCTGACTCCAATATGGCCTCGACCTTTCTGCCCCAAATGGAACGATCCAACGAGTGCAAGAGCTTCACAGCTTTGTCATGATCATCGTACGGGAGTACGGTCACATTGGCCCTCATGTTGTTCACAATCACCGTGAACCGCTGGAACATCGTGTCTATGGACTCACCGGGGAGATGAGTGAAGTTCTCGTACTCCCTTCGGTAAGTCGCAAACAACCGAGCCTGAACCTGACTGTTCCCAGTGTGAGCATTCTTGAGTTGCTCCCAAATCCTACAAGCCAAATCCTCTGTCTGAACCCGATCGAATTCGGATTGATAGAGAGCGCGAAACAAGTAGTCGACCGCCTTGTTGTTGGCGTCGTGCATATCCCTCGATCCCGGAGCAAGGAAGTTAATCGGATGAACATAAGCTGTGTTCACCGTAACATCCCAAAGGATCTGACCCTTGCCGCGGAGAAAAGCAGCCATCCGCCTCTGCTACATCTGGTAGTTCTTTCCATCAAAGTGCGGAGGACCCGATCCCCGTTCCTGGTACTCCATCTTTGGATCTTAGACTGGTTAGAGTCCCAAAAGACTCGTAACCGGCTCGGATACCACTTGAAGGACCGAACTAGCGACCAGAGAGGGGGAGAGTGAGTGGGAGCCGATAAAAATTCTTCTCGAAGGAGATGTCTTCTCCAACAAGATGAACACGGCTTGGCCAAATCACTTCTCCGACTCAACTACCCAAGTTGGCCAAGACCACGTAGCCACTGAAGTGCTACTAGTCCTAGGAACCAACAACCACCGAAACTAACTCGAGAACGCAGCAGAACAAGAACTCGAGCAGCACATAGACCACACCGGTAAGACCGGTCACCTACACCGGTCAGACCGGTCTTGGCCGGATCACCCGGACTAAGCTACCGGATCACCCGACACCAACCAGAGACACACCGGGTCACCCTGGACCCCAAGGCAGATCACCCGAGCAAGACTGGATGATTTCCACAGAAAGGCTCCTACACCGGTCAGGTCGGTACAGCAGACCGGTCAGACCGATCCAAGCCAGGAAACCCCAAATCAAAGAAACCAACCTCCTGAGCTCCAAACAGCACCAAACCTGAAACAGCAGCAAGCCTAGAAACTAGGGAACACATCAGCACGTTCACCCGAGCCAAAACCCAACAAGGGGCTGCACCGGTTAGACCGGTGGAAGGCACCGGTCAGACCGGTCAGGGCCTGGGTGCTCGGGATGAACAGCAACCCGCGGGTCAACCCCTCCAAATCCAAATCCCGATCTCCCGATTCGCTCCACGGATTCGTACAAGACTTTGGGGATACTAGGAGTACCTCATGGGCATCCCATAGCTACGATTTGGTCCACCAAAACTCGTTGAATCAAGAGGAATCGAACGATTTCCACCAAGAACACCACTTTCCCGAAACCTAGGAAAACCCCAAAATCGAGCACCTTTACTCACGGATTTGGAAGGAGATTTACAAGGAAAAGAACCATGAAGGGTTCATGCATACATCCTGATGAGGACATCCTCCACTATTACCCACTGGCAAAGATGCAATATGGGTCATAGCCCAGTTGTAGTCGGGCGGCGACCGTGTGAGCCTCATTATCCCACCTTGCTTAGCTTGGGAGGAGGAAGCCACCTTAAAAGGGAGAGCCACCCTTCCCCTATCAGACTAGTCTTTTGGGGTGATTGGGCCTTTTCCCGAGGGGGCCACCAGAGTTGCGGTTCAGCGATTGCATTAGCGCTTCGGGATTGCCCGTCGTAGTCGGATCGTGAGGGTCATCTAACCTGGTGTGCAATGCTAAACTGCGCAGTCGGTGTATCGGGCTTTCTATCCAATCCTTGCCTGGGCCAGACTCATCATTTGGTATCAGAGCTGGGCCCTTGTTAAGAAGGGGGAATGATGAGGACATCCTCCACTATTACCCATTAGCAAAGACGCAATATGGGCCGTAGCCCACTTGTAGTCGGGCGGCGACCGTGTGAGCCTCATTATCCCATCTTGCTTAGCTTGGGAGGAGGAAGCCACCTTAAAAGGGAGAGCCACCCTTCCCCTATCAGACTAGTCTTTTGGGGTGATTGGGCCTTTCCCCGAGGGGGCCACCAGAGTTGTGGTTCAGCGATTGCATTGGCGCTTCGGGATTGCCCGTCGTAGTCGGATCGCGAGGGTCGTCTAACCTGGTGTGCGATGCTAAACTGCGCAATCGGTGTATCAGGCTTTCCATAATCCAATCCTTGCCTGGGCCGGACTCATCACATCCCCTATCAAATCCCAAAGAGAAAGACCTCAAAACCACCACAAGAAAATCACCAAGAAAAGGCTCCGAAAATCACCAAAAAGAGAAAACAAGAAAGACACAATCAAGCCTTGAGGAACCACGTCGAATCATCTATACATACCATGATGGTTCACACAAGGTCTAGCTTGCCACCTGATCATCCATCCCTCTCTAAGGATCTCACCATGAAGCTCTCAAGCTAGTCCTAAAAATCCTAAGGAAAATAGGAAGGGAAAATAGCAAAAGCAAATGAGCTAGGGTTACAAGAGATGGCTGCCATCCTCTCACCACTTGGGTTATATTGAGGCAACCGAAAGATGAAACTACCCCTAAGACATAAAACTAACATACACACCCCCGAGGGGCAATTTGGGAATCTTCGTCGTAGCACCATCGGACGGATGCCCGATGACAGCAAACTTGCTTAGCATCGACGCAAGCTTTGCGATCCCGACGCGTGTCCTCTGCTTCGAAGTCTCCGGAAGGCGTCGTCGCACATCGGTCAGACCGGTGCTCCTCACCGGTCAGACCGGTACCCACCGGTCAGACCGGTCCAGTGCTGCTGCTCTTCGGTCTTCGGTCTTGGCTTTGTGGATCAACCAAGGAACCCAGTGGCTTTGTGGTGAACCACTAGAAACCCCGCGAACTCGGTGTAGCCTCCGCCAATCACCACTCATGACTCGGCTCCCACGTAGTTCCGGTGTTGACGGTTGTTAAGTGCTTACTTTAGCCGTCAATTTACTCATGAATAAAGGAGCAAGAGGCATTTCTTACACGCATTTGAGTTAAGAATAATGTAGTTCCACTTGTCCTTGGAGATTATGTTATTGCAGGAAAATAAGCATAAAAGAAGTGACAAACTCACTTTCTATGGTTCATGCCATGTCACCTCAGCCAAGGAAGGGCTGCCACCTCAGATGCCTTGCATGCAAGCCATGTTACCAATCCAAGGGAGGCAAGCCCCGACGAATCATAGCGTGACACGTGGACTTCACATGGATCCATGGGCCCACCAGAGCGTCTAAACTGCATCAAGAACATGTGTACACCGGAGACCGACCTAGATCCCACAGGACAGGGGGTCGGCCGACACCACAGGTCGGCCGAACCGACCTTGAGCCCCCCACTCAGGGGCTTCCACGTGGTGTCTCCCCATTGGTCCTAAAGGCCATCCCCGGGGTGTTTGGCTCCTCTTGACGCCGGTGCTCAGGCCTATAAATAGAAGGGGAGGGGGTTCATTTCTTACCAACACACCTTACTACTCCTCTATCACTTTTGGTTTCTAAGGCTAGGAGGTAGGCTAGAGTAGTTCTACTTCATGTTCCAAGTCTACTTTGGGATCTAGGTATGAGTTCTCTTGTATCTTTATTTTTTTGTATGACTTTGCTCTACTTCAGTTATATAACTATTTCATATAAAGTTGTGCTTGTATACATGGGTGATTTGTTCATGTGTTCTTCACTTATTCATCATTTAGAGGCTCATGTTCTTGATGATCAAGGCCTTTCCATCCAGTTGACAAGTGACTTACTCTTGTTTTCGGTGTTTGTTCATAAGTTAGAGGCTCGTGTTCTTCGCGAACACGACCCTTTGATCTTGTTGAATAGACATAGGAAAGCACAAATCCGTTTGTGTACCTAGCCTAGTTTGATCCAGTTAGATTCCATGTTCGTGTTGTATGAAGTTGGTGCTTAAGCTACGGTACTCGGTGTAATTGGCTGGTTTATCTGGTGGCTCTGACCTGGGTCACAATAGCCCAGCCCGGTCAGGATACTGCTAACAATGTAAGCGTGGTGCTTGGGTTGCGTAGCTACGTTACTTATGAGTGTATCCCACGGTTTGTGGCCGCAGTGGTGACAGCTGTTGGACCCTTCTGGAATCCCCCACGTTCGGATACGCTGTAGGAGTCTAAAGTCTGACAACCGGAGTCGTGCGTAAGCGACGCGGGAGGTTAGCTCCCCGTTTGTACTTGGGTGCTTGAGCCAACAGTCATGCAATGCTAGTGTGTATCTAACTTGTCTTACTGACTTCATGTGTATAGTACCATAGAACCTAGAACTAACTCATATGTTGCCTCCTAGGCCTAGGACCTTTAGAGAGAGAGTGTTTGTGTGTTCACACTACCAACTTATCTATCATACCTCACCCCTGCACTTGAGTGCCTGGTTTGTTTCCATCTATGATTTATACTCATTACAATAGTGTTGAACTTGTTAATCCACCCAGCCTTCCTTGGATTCGATACCCTTTGGGATACTCCTTTGGGGAAATGCTATAATGGTACTTCCGTGCGCTTGCGTACTCTTGTAGTCGTTAGGATTACCATTTGGTCATTTCTAGCATCGTTGCTAGGAACTCATAACTTAGCATCGACGTTAAGAAATATCAACAAGCATTTCTGGCGTTGTTGCCGGGGAAGGCTAAGGATAACACGTCAACACTTTGCATATGTTTATAATCATGACAGGAATGAAATAGTTCTCAATGCAGGCTAACTTTGATTGTCTTCTTTGTCTATTGATGATGAAGACAGGTAGTGTATGACTGGTTTTGACTTACCACCGAATTTCACTGAAGATCCTGAGTCACTTGTAAGGAGAGCTAGAACTCATTTCGGTTCTCCCCAGCTCGTACGTACGGAAGTCGACCCAGCTTCCTTTGTGCCATCTACATCAACTCCTATGGCCAACCCTGAGAAGACTCTTCGTGAGTACTCTGCTCCCTCTGCTGATCAGGTGCCCACCGGCCCCGAGATCAACACTGGGAACGGAAACATCAAGATCAAAACTAGCCTCATTACGATGGTACAGGCTAGCCCATTCTGTGGCAAGCCTAATGAAGACGCGAGCGCCCACTTGCAATAGTTCCTGGAGTTGTGCAGTACCTTCACTATACGGTGGAGAAAGATGCCATCCGTCTACGACTGTTTCCATTCTCACTCCTGGGAAAGGCAAAGCACTGGTTCTATGCGAACCGTGCAGATATTGACACCTAGGCAAAATGCTCAGCAGCGTTCCTCGCGAAGTTCTTTCCGTTGGGCAGAACCAATGCCCTCCGGGGGAGAATTTCGAGCTTCCAGCAAGCAGCAAATGAGACCATTCCAGAAGCTTGGGAGAGGCTTCAGGAGTATATACTGGCTTGTCCCCATCATGGGTTGGACAATTGGCTGATTCTTCAGAGTTTCTATAATGGGCTGACTCCGACAGCCCGAGGCCATATTGATGCTGCTGCTGGAGGGGCTTTCTTCTCTCTTACTATTGCTGAAGCAACTAAACTTATTGAGAAGATGGTCTCCAACCAAGGGTGGAGTGATGATCGACTCCAGCCACGTCAGAGGGGTACACATACCGACAAGGAAGTGGATATGTTGCACGCCAAGATGGACCTGCTCATGAAAACAATGGATGATCTGACCAACGAGAAGGCTGCCATGGCCGTCACTACTCAAGCTATGGATTCTCACGTGACTTGCGAAGTCTGTGGTGACACTGGGCTTTCAGGGAATTTTTGCCCTACTACCCAGGAGGAAGTGATGTACATGAACGGCAACAACAATGGTTATCGTCCACAAGGAGGTCAAACGTGGAATCAATCACGCCCTTATTATCAGGGAGGTAATCAAGGTAATTCTTTCAACCCAAACCAACCTTCTCGAGAGATCTGGTCTTCGGGCAAGCTAAGATCAACGATGGTTTTTATAAGAAAACAGCTGCCTATGATAAGGCTTTGGAAAGCCTTAATGTTAAAATTGATAGCCTTTCTTCTGCTCTTACGAACCAGCTGAGCTTTAACAAAATGATAGAAACCCAGTTGGCTCAATTAGCTGCTTTGGTTCCCTCTGCTGAAGACGGGAAGATTCCGGGGCAACCCGTGTCTTCTTGTGAGAATGTTTGTGTAGTGTCCACCGGATGGGGTAAGCCATCTGGGCGGGCACGAGCTACTGACTATGCAGGGAAGCCCATACAGCAGGTTCTTGATCCATGGGAATCTTCAACCATTACACACAAGAAGGATCATGGTTATCCGGCTATCATCTGCAAGATTTATTTTAGAAAGATCACGAATGCTCTCTGTGACCTTGGGGCGAGTGTTAACCTCATGTCCAAGGCCATGTTCGAACAATTGGGGTATCCAGCTCTGACTCCAACTGCAAGGACAGTCCAGCTTGCTAATTCATCGATCCGATATCCAGAGGGGATAGTAGAGAACATATTGGTTTTCGTCCAAGGTTCATACATCTTTGCGGATTTCGTGGTCCTTGATATGCAAGATGATGGGGGAATGCCTCTCATTCTTGGGAGACCTTTCCTCAGTGATGTCAATGCAAGGATCAATGTCGGATCCGGAACCATCCGTTTCCGCATTGGGAAGAAGAGTATGATGTTCCACTTTCGAGCAACAGAGGAGTAGTGTTACACATTGCAGGGTACGAATGAGCAATCAGGGGAGTGGACGGAGCCACAACCCCAGCAACTTCCCACTACACCGGCTAAGCCAAAGAAAACACGGAAAGTGTGGCGGGAAGTAAAGAAGTCATCCCCATCTATTTCTCAGGAGCGGGGTGACGAATGGAATTGATCGACGAGAAAGTCTCGCTCTCAGACTTAAAATGATGAGTCCTTTCGCCAAAAGGTAAAATTGGTAGTTATCTCATATTTCCCTTTCCAAAATTTTATTTGATTTTTCCTAATGCATATTTGAATTTTCCATTCTTGCATCTGCATGCTAGAATTTTTCTAGCCAATTTCCCTTTTTAAATAAAAATTCTGAAAATAAAATTTTGAGTTAGAAAATCCTTAAAAATTCATTTGAGCAAGATTTTGGGTGAATTTGGACCGTGACACCTAGGCAGGCCATCAAATAACCGTTAGAGAGCCGTTGTAAAATGCTGGAGGCGAGCGGGCCCGAGGTGGGGTCGGCCGACCCAGGCCAACGGCTACTTTGGTCCCCTTCCTCCAACGGCTCCTAGCCATTACACACGGCCCATGTCTCGGTGCCCGGCTCCATTGCCTATAAATATCAGGTGGTTTGAGGAGTTTCTCCACCCATTCACCCATTTCCATCACTCTCTTCCCCTCTTATTCTTGCTCTTTGGTTTTCTTGGATTTCTTGCTCGAGATTGAGGTGCCAAGTATTCTCTCCAAGTGTTGCTGAAATATTAAATATTGGTGGAGCAAGCTCGGTAAGGATTTCATTTCGGTTGCACTAACCCGTCACTGAGTTGCTCGTGTTGTCCGATTATTGTGCAAGATGAGTTGGGCCGCCGGTGCACTCCAGAAGTTGACTCGCTCACGCCGTTCACATGACGGGGGGAGCTCGTCTCGCCATTCCGAAGCTGCACCAAGCCTAATGTCAACCGACTGTGAAGAAGAGGAAGAGCTACCCACGCCACAAGCCGAAGAAGTGTACGCTGTTGACGCCGCCTTCATTGACTTGAGGGACGATCGCGAGAGACAAGCCTACGCTCTCATCAAGGACCGAGTCTTCACCAACACTGAGGAGTTTGACCCGGACCTTCTTGAGAAAACAGGTATGGACTCCGAGTTCGATTCCATTTGGCAAGCTCTAGGTTGGGAAGGTTTTGTCCCAGTTCAGGAGATCTGTTCTAGGTCTATCACCATCCAGTTTCTCTGCACTCTTCAAGAGGATGCATCTGGTATTTCATTTCGATTTCATGGAGTTCCGTATCGAGTTTCATGGAAAGATCTTAGTTGCACCCTCGGTTTTCATCGCCGCTGTGCTATTTCTCTTGAGCAAGCTTGCAGCGGTTTTAATCATGAAAATTTTTGGGAAGAGCTCTCTGGTCGGCCTGTTCGCGGCAAATTGACACCTCGGTGCAACGATATCTTGCATCCCACTCTCCGACTGTGGCACAAGTGGCTCGCCATCACTCTCTTTCCAAGGGATGATGTACGAACCGTGCACACTGACGAGATGATGATCTTATATGCAGCGGTCAGACGGATCAAGATCTCCCCTGTTCAAGCTATGATTCGGCAGTGGTTGACAAATTTTAAGATGACGGGTTCTATTGAGTGTACGTCCTTGATTTCTCGCATCGTCACGAATCTTGGGGTTACGCAAGGGCCCAATGTGCCCTCCATTGCTAATCCCCAGACTCAGATCGATGAGGCTTATTTGACTCAGGGTCCGGATGATTCTTTGGTTTTCTTCTACCCTGGCCATACAAGCCAAATTCGATTACCTAACCCAGATTTTAGGTTGTACGGCCAAGGGCCACTGACTGTTCCTCTTGAGGAACCTCGTCGTTCTAGTGTCTCTGGTGACAGGGTTACTAGGAGTGCATCGAGGAGAGTAGCCAGAGCACCGCAGCTGCCACCACAGCCGTCTCTGCAGCCGTCGCCTCAGCCACAGCCTCAGCCTACCACACCTCCGCCCAGTACATGGACCTCTACCGAGTACATGCCTGGGATTACTCCCGGATATGCTCCCGGTTGGGATCAGCCCATGTACCAGCAGGGTGCGAGTAGCTCGGCTTGGGCTAGTGCAGGCAGTGGCGAGAGGGCCATGCATGCCGGTACTGCCTACGGAGATGAGACATCTTCGTCGTCCGGGTTGCGCTCGTCATCTCGTGGGGCTACCCTCACTTAGCAGATGAGCAAGCTCAACATCCGAGTCGGCGACATGGAGGAGACCGTGCACCAGCACATTGAGTCCACCCGGGACTGGCAGCGTATGTCTGGCAAGAGACTTCATGCCATCGAGCAAGCACAGCAGCGGCAGTTGGAGGAGCAGAGGGCTTACTACCGATGGATGGGATTTCCCCCTCCACAGTAGTGAGCCTGAAGCTAGCTTGGGGGAGGACCCCCACTCTGAGGTAACTTGTATCCTTATTTATTCTCAGAATCTCACATGATAAAAACACATAAAAATCTGCAAAACTAAAAAGACCAAAAATATTTATTTGCTTTCCTTAATTAGTTTGCTTTCATATGCATGGTAAGAATGCTTTTGTTCTCCATGGTTGAAATGATGAATAGTTGCTCTGTTTATTCCTCTTGTATGCCTTGCTTACAGCTTAGTACCCCATTTTTATTTTGAGTTTGTTGGCTTGCATGATCAAACCTTAGCTTGAAACTTATGCGTAGCAAAAAGCATGACCTTTGCCTAGGTTGTTGTGAGGTACGATATGGTATAATAGGGTTGCTATGAGCTAGTACTAAGTGATGTTTGATATCCGGAGTTTTCTTTTGAAAAATGATAAAATGATAAGTTCCTCAATGATGAGAAATTCCTATCCAAGGCCATATGTAGATTCTAGCTTTTGTTAGCCTCCACATATGCTACTTGTTTTCTTCATTGAGTCTTGTCGAATTGTTGTGACCCTCGACGAGAAACTTGTCATGCTCCCATGATCAAGATCACGTACACACCCATTATATGCTAAACTTCTACACTAGAAGTTAGCACCCACCATTTCATCCATCCCCCATCCATTCCACAAATAAAGCTCCATGCATTGTTCCATGATTACCTTCTCCCTCCAAAAATATTCAGTAAGGACTATGGGCTATATAAAAAAACACATGCTCAAGAGCATGCAAAAAAAAAAGAAAGAATAAAGAGACATAGCCCAAGTCTCAAAAATCTCAAAAGGAGAAGAGAGGATCACATGCAAAAAGGAGTTCATCATCCATCCACCATACACACACACACATGCACATCTTGATCAGGTTGTATGACTTGTTGCTCCCAAGGATCCGGTTTTCGACTCGACAATACATGAGAAACAGGTATGCCACATGTTTTCCCTACCTACAGCTCCACATATCAGCTTATTAGGAGTAGGTGGTGAAAGAAGGCAAATCAATACCTTGGTGAGGAATCATACACAATGAGCGATCTGAGAAGTATCATTTGAGGAACTTTGATTTCTTTGTGAGAATTTGCAAAACCTCCAGATTGATAACTGATCAAGGTACAAGTGATTAGTAACTTCTATACAACCGTTCTATCTTTCAACCGCCCAAGGCAGGTGAAGCTACAAGCCCCATATCAATCGAGCATAAGGTAAGATTAATGCCAACTCATTCAATCCTTGATAGAGTACCTAGTTGTATGCTTGTCATAAATTAGGAATACAACATCGTAGCAACTCCTGATCAACCAACCTAAGTCCTTAGTGCCTTGCTCGGGACGAGCAAGAGGCTAGCTTGGGGGAGTTGTTGATGGCTGTTAAGTGCTTACTTTAGCTGTCAATTTACTCATGAATAAAGGGGCAAGAGGCATTTCTTACACGCATTTTAGTTAAGAATAATGTAGTTCCACTTGTCCTTGGAGATTATATGATTGCAGGAAAATAAGCATAAAAGAAGTGATAAACTCACCTTCTATGATTCATGCCACGTCACCTCAGCCAAGGAAGGGCTGCCACCTCAGATGCCATGCATGCAAGCCATGTCACCAATCCAAGGGAGGCAAGCCCCGACGAATCAGAGTGTGACACGTGGACTTCACATGGATCCATGGGCACACCAGAGCGTCTAAACCACCTCAAGAACACGTGTACACTGGGGACCGACCTAAGGGCCCACAGGACAGCCACCCAGAGGAAGCACACAATGAGTGGGGCCCACAGGGGGTCGGCCAACCCCACAGGTCGGCCGGCCGAACCGACCTTGAGCCCCCCACTCAAGGGCTTCCACGTGGTGTCTCCCCATTGGTCCTAAAGGCCATCCCCGGGGTGTTTGGCTCCTCTTGACGCCGGTGCTCAGGCCTATAAATAGAAGGGGAGGGGGTTCATTTCTTACCAACACACCTTTCTACTCCTCTCTCACTTTTGGTTTCTAAGGCTAGGAGGTAGGTTAGAGTAGTTCTACTTCAGGTTCCAAGTCTACTTTGGGATCTAGGTATGAGTTCTCTTGTATCTTTATTTCTTTGTATGACTTTGCTCTACTTCAGTTATATAACTATTTCATATAAAGTTGTGCTTGTATACATGGGTGATTTGTTCATGTGTTCTTCACTTGTTCATCATTTAGAGGCTCATGTTCTAAATGATCAAGGCCTTTCGATCCAGTTGACAAGTGACCTACTCTTGTTTTCGGTGTTTGTTCATAAGTTAGAGGCTCGTGTTCTTCGCGAACACGACCCTTTGATCTTGTTGAATAGACATAGGAAAGCACAAATCCGTTTGTGTACCTAGCCTAGTTTGATCCAGTTAGATTCCATGTTCGTGTTGTATGAAGTTCGTGCTTAAGCTACGGTACTCGGTGTAATTGGCTGGTTTATCTGGTGGCTCTGACCTGGGTCACAATAGCCCAGGCCGGTCAGGGTCCTGCTAACAATGTAAGCGTGGTGCTTGGGTTGCGTAGTTACGTTACTTATGAGTGTATCCCACGGTTTGTCTTGGGGTAGGCCGCGGTGGTGACAGCCGTTGGACCCTTCTGGAATCCCCCACATTCGGATACGCTGTAGGAGTCTAAAGTCTAACAACCGGAGTCGTGCGTAAGCGACGCGGGAGGTTAGCTCCCCGTTTGTACCTGGGTGCTTGAGCCAATAGTCATGCAATGCTAGTGTGTATCTAACTCGTCTTACTGACTTCATGTGTATAGTACCATAGAACCTAGAACTAACTCGTATGTTGCCTCCTAAGCCTAGGACCTTTAGAGAGAGAGTGTTTGTGTGTTCACACTACCAACTTATCTATCATACCTCACCCCTGCACTTGAGTGCCTGGTTTGTTTCCATCTATGATTTATACTCATTTCAATAGTGTTGAACTTGTTAATCCACCCAGCCTTCCTTGGATTCGATACCCTTTGGAATACTCCTTTGGGGAAATGCTACAATAGTACTTCTGTTTGCTTGTGGACTCTTGTAATCATTATGATTACCATTTGGTCATTTCTGGCATCATTGCTAGGAACTCATAACTTAGCATCGACGTTAAGAAATACCAACACCCGGCTCGACCTTGGTTTTGAGGCTCAACCAAGAAACCGTCCACGACTTCGTCTTGCTGTTCTTGCCACCATGCGGTCCGCACGTGACCCCGCTGGCCACCGGGTCCCTTGAACCAAGCCTACTTGTCTGCTCCACACCTGAAGGCCTCACCGGCATCGACCTTTCGCGCTTGTTCTTTACCAGCACCAGCACCAATCAAGCCGCAACCTGCACCTGCAATAATAGGTCAAGAGTCAGTCCACACAATGTTGTCAATCACTCATCACACCAGGAAGCGACCATCCACCGGTCCTCGAACCACACAGGCTCTCAGCCGGCTTGGCACCTACCGCCAGGGCCAAGGGTGGCAGAAGGCCAATCACCGTGCCAAAAGGCGGTTGACCGACCATTGCAGACATACCGCCGTTTGAAGTGGCAGTAGGACATACCACCCATTGAAACGGCGGCAGGACCCCGCCTATATAAGAGCCCGCAGCCCTGCCGCCGGGCGGCTGCGCCCCCCCCCCCATTTCTTTCCTCCTCCACCACGTAGCTCTCCGTTGCCTTGTTCGGTGTAGATTCTCCACATCAGATATGTCTCTAATATTTTCCTCGTATAGTTAATTTAGAAATTCTAGAAATAGTTTAGAAATCGTAGAAATAGTTTACAAATCTTAGAAATAGTTTAGAAATTGATAGAAATACTTTAGAAATCCTAGAAATACTTTAGAATTTCCTAGAAATACTTTAGAAATTGTACAAATTCTTTAGAAATTGCTAGAAATACTTCAGAAATTCTAGAAATACTTTAAAAATTCTAGAAATACTTTAGAAATCTTAGAAATACTTTAGAAATTCTACAAATACTAGAAATTCCTAGATATACTTTGGAGATATTATTTCTTTTTTAGAAATTCCTATAAATACTTTAGAAATTGCTAGAAATACTTTAGAAATTCTAGAAATACTTTAGAAATTCTAGAAATACTTTAGAAATCCTAGAAATATTTTAGAAATTCTAGAAATACTTTAGCAATTCTACAAATACTTTAGAAATTCCTAGATATACTTTGGAGATATTATTTCTTTTTTGGAAATTCCTATAAATACTTTAGAATTCGTAGAAATACTTTAGATTTTCTAGAAACACTTTAGAAATTCTAGAAATACTTTAGAAATTCCTAAAATTACTTTAGAAATCCTAGAAATACTCGTTTTTCTTCTAAATTCTTATAAATACTTTACAAATACTAGTTCTTTTTTAAAAATTAGTAGAAATACTATTAAAATTGTGTTTCACTTTATATTTCAATTTTTTTTGCAGCTATGGCTCAGCAGCAGGCACCGCCGCTTCCGCAGCCGCCTATTGGTAGTGTTTGTCCTCCTCGGGAGCCGCTGCCGTACGTGCTGCCCGAGCTCTTTGACGAGGCCACAGACAAGTCGCACCGGTCTTACCACTCCGCAATCTGCGAGGCAGAGCTAGGCACCGTGCGTTTTAGAGGCTCGGGGTACTACATGCCGCTTCACCCAAGTTGGTGTCCGAAGTATGTAATACGATACCTTGGTTTCTTTTTATTTGCTCATTTAATTTGGTAATTAATATTTATTTACTTTTTGTGGTGCAGGCTACGCACAGCAGGGCTTCTTCCCATTGCACGTTTGGTCGAGGGGGACATGATGCGGGCCGCTATGTGCCCGGCGGAGCGCAGATTGCGCTTTGGGTTCGACTACCAGTTGGTCTGTGCGCTCCTGGACCGGTGGCGCCCAGAGACGCATAGCTTTCATTTCCCCTGGGGTGAGATGACGGTGACTTTGGAGGACGTGGACCTCCTCTTCGGGCTACCGTGCTCAGGGGAGCCCATGGGGGCTATTGACCCCCTCCGACAGGTGGCACAACGATATCCTGGCAAGGTTCGCCGGAGTGGTGCGCCGTCCCGACGCGCCAAAGGTGGCAGAATTCACCAACCCCCATAGCCCCACGAGCGCTTGGTTGCGCAAGTACATCGTACGTACCTTGATCTATTGTTTTTTCATAGTATCGCAAGTACTGACTGAAATTTGAATGTTTGCAGGCCTCGTACATGAGAGCAAACGCCGATGAGCCAACGAGCAACAGGCACTTGGAGGCATACCTGTTGTGGCTGTTCGGCTACGTGATGTTCTGTGGGTCCCAGGGGGACGCGATGTCGAGGTTCCTGATCCCCCACGTGCGGAGGATCACTGACGCCACCGTGGAGGAGATGCCCCAGATCAACTGGGGCGCTGCAGTTTTGGCTGCGACGTACAAGGACCTGTGCGCCTGGTGCACCAAGACGGGCACCCAGTCGATCCTCCTCGGATGTCTGCTTCTGCTGCACCTGTGGAGCTACGAGCAGCTTCCCGTTGGTCGGCCATCGGTCGACCGATCGGCGTACCGGGCGCTGGAGGAGGGGCACGACCTAGCAGACAGGTTGACCATGGGGTCGATGTGGTACCACCGCCAGGTTCGTACTTCGAGCTAACTTCGTTAGCTATCACAAAGTAATGCAATTCGTCGAGCTAACTTATTCTCTTGTATGCAGCTCTCTTGGGTGGAGCCGACCAGGAGGTCGTACCTGGACTTCGTCAGGCAGATCGACAATCTCACAGACGTTGAGGTTATCAGGCAGCCGTTCACCGATGCCTTGGTCACCGCGCGTGCACCGCAGGGTCTCTCGTCCTTGTGCTTTTGGGACCGTGAGTTCTGGATGACGAAGACGCCACTCGTCCACGACATGTACGTTGAGGAGTACCACGTCGAGCACGTGATGAGGCAGTTCGGCCTCTACCAGGCTTCGCCTGTGCCCGTCGCACACACCGTCGACCCGGCCGTGCACTAGTAAGTTCATTCAAAACTTCATTAGTTTCTGCTGACGAGTGATGGAAGTTAGTTTGCTGACCAATTACCTGTTTTTTGTTGTAGGTGGACGAGGAAGGGGTCGAAGACTTCGGTCCCTTTTTTGGCAAAGCTACAGCAGTACCTAGATGCGTGTGCGAACGCCGCTGCCCCGTACCACGTCGTCGTCGAGCCGCGCTTACACGACGACGACACCTGGAGAGCGTACCTGCAGTGGTACACGTCGAGGACCCGGACGCGCGTCACGTACGTCCCACCGAACCCTCGCCTCGACCTCGTGCCAGCGTCGGCGTACCCCTACCGACGGGATCAGACCCACAACATCTTAGTAAGTTCATTTTCGTTACATCAAATTAAGTCACATTTGCTAACATTCGTTCGTACTAATAATCCATCCAATCTTGACAGTACGACACAGCTCGGGAGATGTACCTGCTGGCCCAGCACGTGGGCACGACGATGGACCACATGACATTGGACGGGATACAGACGGAGATGCAGAAGATGGTGGGCCTCAGCCGGCGGTTGATGCACGCAGTGAACTTCCGCAGCGATGAGGGGTTCCTCCTTCCACGCAACCCCTCATCCTCCGGTAGCTGTGCCTCCACCTCAGCTTCGTACCAGGTACCCTCATCCTCGACACATCCACCATTCGTGCCCTCGTCCTCGACACATCCACCGTTCGTGCCCACTGCGTCTGCTCCGTACGTGCTGCGGCCGAGTCCTTTCTACACCATAGGTACATGTTTTTTCATCCTAGTTTGCACGGCATATTTTTTTTGGTTCATGTCTGACTTATATTTTTATAGAGAGACCACCGATACCAACGAGACCGGGGTCTTCGTCTTGGGCAGCTTCACTAGTTCAGCAGCTGGTGTTTGATCCACCTCCTTTGGACTACATCAGTGGCGAGACACCACCGGGCCCGGGCCACGAGTTTCACTTCGATGACTTCTTCCGCGACGCCGCCGACGAGATCGGTGCTACACAGCTCACAGGAGCCCAGCTCGTCAGGAGCAGCACACGATGATGATGGCAGACTTTGACACAGCAGAGCGTGCAGGGGAGGCGTTGGCGGCGGCAGAGTCGGTGGAGGCGGAGGCGCGGTCGACCGGAGGGGGGCATCCCGTTTGGATCAGCTACTCCACAGGCAGCGACCGGAGAGGGGGCCGGCCCATCGGGCTCAGGTGCTCCCTTAGCGACACCGCCCCCCGAGCCGGTGGCCGCAGGATGTGATCGCCATCCACGAGACCCCACCCACCACACGAGGGCTGCACAGAGGGCGGCGGCAGCAGCGAGGAGGAGGGAGCACCAGGGCCCACCACGACCGACGAAGCGCGGTCGTATTTAGATTTATTTTTTGGACACTTGTCGTGTAAACTACTTTTGTTTGTTGTAATTAATTTATGTATTTTCATATTCAGTTTGGTGTTATTTCGCATTTATAGTTTCAGGGATAGCCAAATGAAAAACCAAAAAAAAGAAAAAAACCAACCGCTGTTTGAACCGGCGGTTGGCTGCACCCAACCGCTGTTTCAGTTGGCGGCAGCTGCCAGGCAGCCACCCGCCACCCAACCCCGACCTACCGCCACTGTTGCAAACCTGCCACCCTGTGCTGCGGCGGCAGGTCCTTACCGCCACCGTCCGCGGCGGTAGGTCCCTACCGCCGCTTGAAATGGCGGCAGGAGCCCAACCGCCGTGGCAAATGGTGGTTCGAGGCTATTTGTGCAAATGTTGAATCCGACTATTTATTTTTGTAAAATCAAAGATAAAGAAATATATAAAAAATTCCTTTCTTTTCCGTCGGCTTCTCCTCACCGCACTGTTCCCAAATCCTAATCCCATGGTCCGGTGGCCCCCAGCCCCCCATCCAAACCCTTTGCCTCTCCGCCGCCAACCCACCGTCGCCGCCATGGCGCAACCCCGCCAGCCGCTGGAGCTGACGGCGGACGTCATCAGAGATATCATCCTCCGCTGTCCCGATGACCCCGCGTGCCTCGTGCGGGCGTGCCTCGTCTGCAAGATCTGGCGCGACATCATTTCCGACCACACCTTCCCCGGCCGCTACCGCAAGTTGCACCGAACAGCGCCCGTGCTCGGATTCTTCGACAGTCTCTACACCGACGACAGCCACATCCCTCTATTCGTCCCAGTCACGGCGGCTTCTCCCTTCACGCACCCGAAGTCCAATCCCCGCGGTTCGCAGATCCTCGACTGCCGCCACGGGCGAGTCATCCTCCGTGACACGAGCAGGTGCAAATTGGCTGTCTGGGATCCAACCACCGGTCACCGGCAGGATCTGCACGATCTCAGCATCACGCACAATTCCTTCTACTCCGCCACGGCGCTATGCGGCCGAGAACGCTGTGACCACCTCGGTTGCCACGACGTCCCCTTCCTCGTCGTCTCTGTCTGGCTCGACCGTAATCTTGGGCTCACGCATGCGTGGGTGTACTCTTCCGACACTGGTGCATGGGGTGCTCCTGCCTCAGTTCTCTCAGGGTACTATTTTTTTCGAACCGAGGGATCTCCCCCATTTCCATTACTCGAACGGAAATACCGATGCTTTGATACAGAACGAGGGAGGTTTGTTCAATGCTAACCTGACTCAAGCTAGCTGAACTAACCAACGAAGGCCCTAGGACTCCTAGGGAGGATAAGAGTTCGCACACAGTTCCACAGTTTACCTGGATGGTACAGCTAGACACGCCTCCTACTTATCCAAGGCTCCCCCAAAACGTACTGACCTCAAGAGCCTATTAAGGGATTTTACAAAACAAAATGCCCAGCATTACAGAACAAGCCGTCTCTTCACGCTCCTCCATCACCAGGCGAATCCTCCTGAGCCGGTGGTAGCATCCTGACATCGGCTTGATTCTTCTTTGCCAACATCTTGTATGCGATCGTCAGCATTGTCTTCACGCCCATGTCCACCTGCTGCTGGAGAGTGGTGCTGCCAAGTCCTGCCCAATATGTCATCAAAGCACAAGCACATATGATTATTTCTGCTTGGTGCCTAATCATCTTTTTGTCAAAAACCGCTCTGTTTCTGCATTTCCACGTGGCCCAGCAAATCGCTGCGAAGCCAAAATGGTGAATCTCCTTTGCCCCTGGCAATAGAGATTGAATCCAGCTTTTATACTGTTGCACGTTGCTAGGAACACAATTAGTCCCAAAACAAGATGCAATAATCCCCCAAACACATTTTGCAATTGTGCATTGAAAGATAAGGTGATCTACTGTTTCATTGTCATTGTAGAACACACATGATGGGTTCCCAGCCCATTTCCTTCTAATCATGTTATCCTTTGTTAGGATAGCATTTCTTTCAAGCAGCCAAGTAAAGATTTCGATTTTATAAGGAATTTTTGACTTCCATATGTGTTTGAAATTGTACCCCTGGTCATGCTCTGTCAGGTGTCCATACACAGATTTAGTTGTGTACTTGTTCTTCCCTCCCCACCTCCAACTTACCCAATCATCCTCAGCTCTATACTTAAATTTATAGGCTAAGTTAACAATTTCAAGCCATTGGTCAAACAGGAAGGGAGGAAGCCACCTATTAAAGGATAGTTGGCCATTTTTCACTAAGAACTCATGCACTGTGATGGTTTTATCCTCACACATCAAACAATGTGGGAGATTGCAAACATATTGGCTTTTCTCCTAACCAGAGGTCTTTCTAAAACAAAGTCTGTTTCCCATTTCTTGTGTTAATTTTCCTCCCCTTAAGATATATAGGTCTTATCTTAAGCAGGTCTCTCCACACAGGAGAGTCATCAATTCTGTGTTTCACAGTGCAGATGGAATCATTTTTAATGTATTTGGCTTTGATCAGTTTTTGCCAGATCCCATCCTCTGTCTCCAGTTTCCACCACCACTTGCATAGCAAGCTAATGTTTGTTTTCCTAATATCTTTAATCCCAAGACCCCCTCTTCTTTTGCTTTTGCAAATTATTTCCCATTTCACAAGTCTATACTTTTTTTTGGTGCTACCACCCTGCCAGAAGAAAGTCCTTCTGTGCTTGTCTAAATTTTTTACCACTGTCTTGGGCAGCAAATACATTGACATGTGGTAGATAAAAGTATTTGTCGGGCAGGAATTAATTAGAGTTGTCCTTCCAGCAATTGACATGGTGCCTCCTCTCCAGATTACAAGCTTTTTTTCACTTTTTTCTTCCAGAGGCCTCCAATCTTTTACATGTAACCTGCTGGGACTCACAGGTACCCCCAGGTATCTGATGGGAAAACTGCCAATTTGACAGTTGAATAGTTCTGACATTTGTATGCTTTTTTCATCATCACCATTGATCAGGATCACTTCACTCTTTGAAAAGTTAATCTTAAGCCCTGACATTGATTCATATAAGTACAGAAGCAATTTCATGTTTCTTGCTACCTCAATATCATCCTTTAGACAGATGATTGTATCATCTGCATATTGTAGTACAGCCACCCCTTTTGGAATCAAATTTTCAGCAAGCCCTACTATAAGGTTACTATTTTGAGCTCTTCTTATCATCCTTGATAAGCAGTCAGCAGCCATATTGAATAAAATGGGTGATAAGGGATCCCCCTGTCTGACTCCTTTTTTGCTCACAAAGGTCCCATTGTGTTGTTTATTTTAACACACACTGTCCCTCCACAAACCACTTGTTTGATCCATTCCACCCATTTAGCAGAAAATCCTCTAATCTTTAGACTTTCAAAGAGAAAGTCCCAGCAAACCTTGTCATAAGCCTTTTCAAAGTCTTGTTTGAGGATAATACCACATTTATGGGATTTTTTGGTTTCATGCAGGATCTCATGCAAAGCCATGACTCCTGTCATAATGTTCCTGCCTTTCATGAAAGCAGTTTGATTTTGGAGAATTAGTTTATCAGCTACCTTCTCCATTCTTATTGTCATGACCTTAGTTATCCATTTGTATAGATAGTTTAAAAGGTATATAGGTCTGAATTACTGTATCTTTTCAGCATCAACAATTTTTGGCAGCAGGGTTATTACCCCATAATTCATTCTTTCTACTTTCAGTCTACCTTCACGGAAGTCTTTAAACATCTCAATGATATTTTCTTTGATTATCCCCCAGCACTTTTGATAGAATTCTATTGGTATACAATCAGGCCCTGCTGATTTGTTGGTTTCCATTGAAAATAAGGCATCTTTGATTTCTTTTTCAGAGAAGGGATGTGTTAACTCCCCATTTTCTGAGGTAGTAACCATTTCATCCCTTTCCCACATTTCAGGATCCAAAGGGAAGGTATTTCCTTGCCCAGACCCAAACAGTTCTTTATAGTAGTCTGTTGCAGGTTTTATAAGGTTCTCATTCCCCTCAATCACCCCTTCTGACCCAGTAAAGGACAGAATGGTATTTCTTCTCCTTCTACCATTGGCTATAGCATGAAAGAACTCAGTATTATTATCCCCCTCATGCAGCCATCTATTATGTGACCTTTTTAGCCAGTACAATTCTTCTTCTTCCATCATTTTCAAAAGAGTTGTGTTTATCACAACTTTCCTTTGAATTTGATCAAGAGATAAATCCCCCATTTCTTCAATTTGTTCAATAGTTATAAGTTCCTCCTTCAATTGCTCTTTCTTCTTCTTAGCTTCCCCTTGAGCATTGAAGCCCCAGCCTTTGAAGTATTGTTTGAACCTTTTTAATTTGCTTTGTATTCTATCAAATGCTGACTCAGCATGACATGGTCTGGCCCATAAGTCTTGTACTTTGGCCAAAAAATCAGGATGCTTTAGCCAAGATAGTTCAAATTTAAAGCTCAAGTTTTTTAAAGGTCGACCAGCATCAACAGTCAAGATCACAGGATTGTGATCTGATAGCTCTCTTGGCAGTTTATATACTAGTGTCAAAGGGAAGATTTTCTCCCAGTCCTTGCTAACCAGGAACCTGTCTAACCTTTCTAAGGTAGGAGGTTCTTGATTGTTAGACCAGGTATATTTCCCTCCAGTCATCTTAAGGTCAATAAGCTCAGATGAATTTATCACAGAATTGAAGGTGTGAGTGTGTTTGTGGATGCCACCCTTGTTTTTCTCAGATGAGAATCTTATGATATTGAAGTCAACTCCTATGACACAAGGATATGTACTGTTATTGATCACTCTAGCCAACTCTGCTAGGAATTCATTTTTGTGTTCATCCTGGGTAGCCCCATAAACATTAATGAAATTCCATTTAGTTTTATTTTTCTTGTCCCATAGAGTTAGTTGTAAAGTATATTCCCCTTCACTGAAGGAGCCAACATCATATAGCTTTTGGTTTATCCCACTTAGGATACCACCAGATTTGCCTCTGGAAGGAACCCATTTCCAGAGGTAGTTTTGATTGGGATCAATTTGTCTTATAATTTTGTCTTCTATATTTTCTTGCATAGTTTCTTGCAAGCCAACAAAATGAAATTTATGTTCAAGAATCAGATTTCTTAGGAAAGTTGAGACACCTTTTTTTATGCCTCTACAGTTCCAAATCATTCCTCTCATTTTTTAACTTTTTTCTTTCTTCTGGGGGAGGATTTGGGATCCTCAGGGTCTCCCTGAGCTCCCTTCTCCCCCTTTTTTGCTACACAAGGGTCTCCCTTGGTTCTTTTTTTGATTTTTTTTTTGGTTTTCCAGAAAGAGATAGCCTTTTGATGGCTTTCCTCTCCCTTTTGGGCCTTACTAGTGTAAACCCCTCTGTCTCAGATGGGCTGTCACCAATGTTACTTATGATCTCAGGGCATTCCCCTCCTTCATCACTTGAATCATCATTAACCAATTCATCATTAGCATCAAGGTTATTCTGGTTATCCTTTATCAGCCTAGTTTTCATATATAAAGCCTGTCTAGCATTTTCCATCTCAGTCAAGATATTAATAGCTGCAAAATTATTTCCTTCTACTATCACTCCGATATTAGCAGATCTATCAACTAGGTCCTGATTGCTGAGTATAGAAAAGGAGTTAGCAGTTATTGGGTTACCTTTGCATTCAGCTTCTTTTGCTGGTGATTCTCCCTTCTCCTCTTCACAGCTTGTCTTCCATGATCTTTTCCTCCACCTCCTTTCTTCCCTAGCATTCTTCATAGCTTCACAAGGATTGATGAGATTGTTTAGGTCAAGTTCTGTAGACCCTTCTTTTTCAGTTGCCTCAGCAGCTTCTTTTTGTTTTTCTTGGCTTTTCTCAACCTCTCCTTCCAGGTCATCAGCTTTCTTAGTAATCTTTTCCTCCCCAGAGTTAGGTATGATCTCATTACTCACAAATTCTGAGTATTCACATCTGGTTAGCCACAGTTCTCTTGTCTTGGAAGATTCAGCAGTGTCTCCCAAGGTTTTGCTTACTTGCAATTGAAAGTCATCACTACTGTCACTTGGTCCATAGTTTACTGCAGGAATTGTTTCATCATCCTCCATCTCTCCCAACAACTCCTCCTTGTTGGAGTTAATGTTGCCAGGAGCAGACCAAGCAGCCTGTCCATTATACCCTTTTCCATGATCGGTAGTGCTTTTCCACTCCCCTTCCTTAGCAGCTAGAGTTTTTGCTTCTGCACCCCCCTTTTCATGGTGAGTTTTCATCTTTTTTGGGCTTGGTTGATGGCTGGTTTTATCCACTTTGACTGCCTCCCTTTCTTTCCATCTGTTGTCCTCCTCATCCTTTTCTTTTTCATACAAGAAATCATAGATGTGTATCCCCAAGTTTCCTTCTACACTCTCAGGGACAGCCTCAATCTCTCTACAAGCAATCTTGACTCTCACCCATTCAGGGTTGAATCTTGTTGCCTCATCAATGGCCATGGTTTTGCCCACCAGTCCTCCTACTTTAGCAATGGTTCTTATGCTCCTTTGGTCAACAGGTATCCCTTTGACCTTGAACCAAGCTTGTTGCAGGGTGCCTTTAGCCCCTATTGTAGAAGACCAGGGCTCCACAGTTATCTGAGCATTCACCCCTTTCATTCCCAACTTGAACCTACTGTATTCTTGTACCATCTTTGCTGATGGGAATCTCATAATGTACTTCTTGTCATTCACCATTTTAGCATTCCACCTCCATGTCCCATCATTCAGTATGTTCTTGAACTCTGCCTCTAGTTGTTTAGCAGACAGCTCCCCATCAGTCACAGTGATAATAGCAGTACTTGCCTTCTCTTTGTTGACCCTCTGATCTATGTGTTCATCAATGAAGAAGAAGCTCTGATCAGGTACTTGAGCAGCACATAATTCTGGGCCAAGATTCCACAGTAGCTCCCTTTTGCTTTCATATGAACTGTGATTGTTGAGGCCACACAATTCACATGCATTTCTTCTTTTACAGTCTTCAGATCTGTGGTTCTTGAGCCCACAGAAACCACATCCTTGCTTATTAAGAGGGCGAGTTTCATGTACCTCCTCCTTGAAGGCTGATTGATCTTTACCACTCCCCTCCCCCCTTGAGGTCTGTTGTGCTGCGGCCATTGTCCTTGTTCCTGCTCCATCTCCACCTTGTCCTTCCACTTGTCCTCCCCAGCAATCTTGTCCCAGGTGGAAGAAGAGTCGGTCTCCTTGTGTGTAGGAGCTTGTTCCTGCGCACGCCAATCCTCAGCACCCTCTTCGTGCCTTCCAGTGTCCCCAGCCGGAGGTTTGATCTCCCCACCTTCACCGCCATCTTCAAATCTACCTTGTCTCCCCCCATGCGCTGCCACATGAACTGACGGCTTCCGGTGCATCTTGTACCTCGACCGCCCCGTCCCACGCCAAAGCCATCTCGCCTTCCTCCGCCGCGACTCGCAACAGGGTGAACCATGGCAGCCCAAGTCGACTCGACTCGAACAGCCTCAGTGTGGGACCGTGGGGTGGATCTTCTTCCTTTTCTGAAGTATCCAACGAATTTATCAATTTGTGGCTGGAATCTCGTGGATTTGTTCGATCTAGCAATGTCGTCGCCCGATGTAGGGTTCTTGGGTGGCTCCGAGTCGAGTAGGATGTTGAATGGGGATGGAGCCCCTGATTCGCATCTCCCCGGCTAACTCAGCGGGGGAAAGGCTTCCACGTTGCAGTCACCAGTCGGGTAAACTTCACCGCTTCCCTCTCCCACTCGCTCCTCGCTGCGTGTCCTCATCAATGGAATCTCCCCGAGCACACCTGCCGCCTCGCCTACCGGTGGTGGTGATCTGATTTTAGCGGCTTGTCTTACCGGCCTGAAGTCCATTCGGTGTGGATCCCATGAGCACCTCTCTACGACCTTCTTCCCCGGTGGGCTCGCCACTGGCACGCCGTTTCCTCTCTCCGCCGTCTTCCCCAAGGGAGACCTCTCCCAAAGGAATCGAATCGGCGCACCTTTGAGGAGGACCGCATCCTTCTCCAAAGCGACGGGGAATCGCGGCTCAGAGCTCGCCCTCTTGGATGCCCTCGACGAGAGGTCGACCGGGAACCCTAGTGGCCGCCCGTAGAGACATGCTTCCGCCATCCTCTCAGGGTACTATTACTTTGGCTACTTAACGAAGTCCAGTTTGCTTATCGGAGATGAAATCTACTTCTTCCAAGGTGACAAAATTATCATGTATGATATGGGCAAACATTACATATCGATGATCAACCCACCTGCCAATTATGATTTGGACGCTGTCCTGGTGCCCATGGAGGATGGTTCGATGGGGCTTGCATACAGTAGAAAGTCCAGCATTTACTTATGGTCCAGAAAGGTGAACTCAGAAGGGGTTGCAAGATGGATGCAATGCAGGGTCATTGAGCTAGAGAAACTGATCCCTGCTATCAAGTCTAGTACCTCCCAATCACGTGTGATTGGCTTTGCAGAGGGTGTGGGTGCTATCTTTGTGAGCAGCAAAGGTGCTGGGCACCTTCAGGATTGAGCTCAAGTCAGAGCTGGTGAGGAAGATAAATCAATCGATCTACTATGATGTCTTCCCATTCTTGAGTTTCTACACTCCAGGTACGTTCCAGCCTCTTTTAGCTTGATTGTAAATTTTCTGGGTAAACCTTCTGTCTGTAGTTCAACTATGTAGGTAAGTAGTTGTGTTCAAACAAACTGTACCAGTAGTAGCAAACACTGAACGTCTAACAATGCAACGACACAGATAATCCCCCTTTTTAGGTTCAACAATAGGGACCATTCATGGTATTTGCAAGATTGTTTTTTTTTGGGAGTAGCGTTTGCAAGATTTTCTCCTTTGCAATTGCACTGGTAAGACATTAGCTAATTTTCAGTACCCTCTTAGCTTGTGCTTTACTTTACTGCCCTGGCATGAATACTCCCTACTCACTACGGGAAACGGCCTCTTTGCCGTGAGCCGGTTCCTCACGGCAAAGAACGGTCTACTCACGGCAAAGTGTTTGCCGTGAGTAGCCGCCGGCATAGTACTCACGGCAAAATTTTGCTGGCAAACAGCCCTTTGCCGTGAGCCTTCCCTCAGGCCCACGGCACACATCTACCGTGTGTACTATTTAGCTCACGGCAAATTTATTGTAAACAAATAAAAAAAGAAGGCCCACATGCTGGGTACTGCGGCCCCACTGGCTGGCCACCGTGGTTCCGCCGCATGCCACCACGAGGCCGACACCAAGAGGAGTTCGCTGCCGGGAAGAGGAGCTCGCCACCACAGTTAGAGTGGAGGAAGAGGAGGCCGCCACCCCCTCCCCTCGCCAGCCCCCAGCACGCCACCACGAGGCCCCCGGGAAGAAGAGGTCGTCGCAGATCTCGCCGCCACAGATCTTGCCGTCATAGATCTCGGCGTGGATGATGAGGTCGCCGACGGGTCCTCGATGCTCGCCCGCGCCTTGCTCCACGCGCCAGATCCACCGCCAGGTCCCCTCGTCGAAGCGGAGGCCGCCACCCACTCCCCGCGCCAGCCCCCAGCACGCCACCATGAGGCCGCCAGGAAGAAGAGGTCGCCGCAGATCACGCCGCTGCAGATCTTGCCGCCGTAGATCTCGTCGTGGATGAAGAGGTCGGTGACGGGTCCTCGATGCTCGCTCGTGCCTTGCTCCACGTGCCGGAGAGGCCTACAGGTCCTCGATGCTCACCCGCGCCTTGCTCCACGTGCCGGAGGGGCCGCCGGGTCACCTTGCCGGAGGGGAGGAAGAGAAGGCCGCCGGGTCCACAATGCGCCGCCGCCTCACCTCGCCCCGCTGCTGCTCCTCACCGCTGGTGAGGGGTGAGTGGAGGGGGAGGGGAGGAGAGGCAGAGGAGCGACCGCATGCGCTCCTCACTGCCGGATCTGAGGGGCTACGGCGGTGAATCTGAGGGAGGGAGGCGGGGTGGTGGGTGGCCGCGGGATGGGGGAGTAGGGGGTTAGGGTTTGAGGCAGTGGTGGGGGGCTTAAATAGGCCAGGGATTTGGGCCCTGTGCCGGTAGTTTGAGGCAGGGGTGGGGGCCCAAATGGAGTTTGCCGTGAGCCCAATAACCGGCCCACGACAAATTTATTTTTTAAAATAATTACATCTAAAGTATTTAATTAGTTAAATATAGTAAATGACTTCAAAATAAAAAGTTGTGAAATACAAAATTTCATAATTTTTTGAGATACACAACTTTCATATTGCGAGTTTCTCCATTAGAGAACATTTATAAAATTTGAATTTCAAATTTGAGACACTCAAACTTAATTTTTCTTTTACAATATGATTTCAAATAAAAAGAGTGGTAAACAACAAAGTTTCATAGCTTGTCAAGATCTACAACTTTTATTTACAATGTTTCTCCATTCGAGATCATTTCAAAAATTCAAATTTTCAAATTTGAGAAATTTAGACGTACTTTTCGTTGACGAAAGTAATTCAAATTAGAAATAGTTCGACTACGAAGTTTCATAAATTCTCAATACCAACAACTTTTATTTTGGTCATTTGATCATCTGGTATTATGGTAGTAACAATCTTCACAAATCCTATACATCTCTCATATTGTTTCATGAAACTATATAAGAGATATAGGTTTTGTGAACAAAATTATTACAACTTTGTCAAATGAAAGTAATTACCTTGATAAAAGTTGTACGTCTTGAGAAGTAACGAAACTTTATAATTGAAAACTTTTTTATTTGAATCAATTTACTACAAAATTTGATTTCAATTATTCATGGCAAAGATCATTTTCCCGTCAGCTAAAAAAAGCTCACGGCAAAAAGGCTCTTTGCCGTGAGGCACTCTCGGCAAAATAGCATGTTGCCACAAATTGCTCACGGCAAAATTCCTTTTTGCCGTGAGCCGTGCTTTTTGCCGTGAGTTTTGCATTTGGCCGTTGGGAACAAGGTATTTTGCCGTGAGCCTAACATTTGGCTCACGGCAAAACCCGTGGCTCATGGCAATGATGAGATTTCCGGTAGTGACTGTTTCATTTCCTCCCTGAGATTTCCGGTAGTGACTGTTTCTTTTCCTCCCTGAAAATGTTTATATTGATCTATATGCAACACTTTGAATTTTTATGCATAGTACTACACAGATTATGCTAGAAGCAAATTGTCCTTGTCCATGGATTCACATTATTTCTTTGTGACAGTTTAGTTGTTCAGAAATAGAAATAATAGTTCTTGAAGTAAATGATTAGTGCTTCTGAAAGATGAATAGATGACAATGCTAACTCCCATTTAGTCGTTTATTCACATTCTACACTTCTGTGTTGTTAAGTTCAATTCTTGATACTGACAAGATGTGTGCCTGCTAGAAGTAGTTGTGATCTTTTTTACTAGCTACAGGTTGCTGATCTATTATTTTCACTTATATGCTACTATTTTATTCTCTTGTAAATATTAAAAAGGTAGCATCTCTTTTGTTTCCATCTAACAAAAATGTATATAGAGAGTGTGACATCCCGGCCCAAGGCTTAATAGGATTGATAAGGATACTCATACCAATAAGTTGTAACTTCTTTTCTGGAAGTCCATCACAAAAAAACTCCAAAGTTAAGCGTGTTTGGCTTGGAGCGATGGGTGACCGACCGGGAAGTCCTTCCCGGGTGCGCAAAGTGCGCAGGAAAAACATGTGTTGGTCTGTGGGGATATTCTTGGGGTCCTAGAGAGCTGCCAGGCGTAGGCGGGCCCGGCCTCGAGGAGGCGGGTCGTTACAAATGGTATCAGAGCCGACTCTCGCGGTTTCATGGGCGCGTGTGGTCGCAGTTGCGCAGGCATGGTGTGCATGGCTGGTGTGGGCCCTGAGTGGTCACACAGCATGGCACATGCACTGGCACTGGACCCACGGACGTGGCCAATAGAGGACGTTCCTGGCTTGGGGTTGATCGATGAGGACGTCGATCTTCTAAGGGGGGTATGTGACATCCCGGCCCAAGGTTTAATAGGATTGATAAGGATACTCATACTAATAAGTTGCAACTTCTTTTCCGGAAGTCCATCAAAAAAACTCCAAAGTTAAGCGTGCTTGGCTTGGAGCGATGGGTGACCGACCGGGAGGTCCTTCCCGGGTGCGCATGAGTGAGGACAAAGTGCGCAGGAAAGACATGTGTTGGTCTGTGGGGATATTCTTGGGGTCCTAGAGAGCTGCCAGGCGTAGGCGGGGCCGGCCTCGGGGAGGCGGGTCGTTACAGAGAGCTATGAAACAATCTTAACATATAACTGTAGTACTGTACTTTTCAAATTTCTCTCACACCAGGTTGCCATTCATAGCAAAGTAAGAATAGTCACTTTTGAACCAAGATGGTAGTACCACGCTAATTTACATATCCACCATGCTGAAGCTGCTGCTGCTGGCATCCTGCAGGCTCATGCTTTCAAATGTTTAGTATTTTGTTGGGTACTTAATTTATGCTAGTGACTAAGTGACACCATGGCTAGTTATGAACCTTACGTACTCTTTTTTGTCATTATGATTCACGACATTATCTTAGATGATACCTGATTTTGGTCAAGTCTGAATTTTTAAATGCTATCGTTCAAATCAGTATGATGTGCTCTAGAACTTTCCCCTTTTTTAACAAAGCAGATTGTTTTTTGATCTATTACATTGATATCTCTATGGCTGCTCTGAAGCTCACACACCAAAACCCAAATCCTTTGAGCCATTGGGAGTTCACCAATAAATTAAATCATAGGCTAATTAATGATGTATGGCATTTTGTTTTGCACATTAGTTTACCCTGCTTGTAAACACCACACAATTCCTCTTAACAACGATATATAGATGTCCTACGTGTTGAGAAAAATACTACATAAGCAGCCTGCATTGTTTCATCTCTAAGAATTGTTTGGATTAGCTACAAAACAAATTTAACTTGTTTGCTATTTTTGGTGCGCTTTTCAGATTGTGCTAGCAGAAAATTGCCATCACCATCGGAGATAAATTAATCATTGATGTAGTACATGGCCAATTCACAAATTCAAAAGCTGAATCTGCTGCAGTGAACCGGTGCTTTGGAAGCTTAAGTTCAGATTTTGTTCAGTTTAACAGTTTTTGTTATTAAAACACTACATACATCTGCAGATTGTAGCTTGTTTTGTTCTGCTGCAAGAGTAATAATGAGTAAAGAGAAATAACCAATCTACAAAAATGCATACAAAAAATAGCATACTTTTCCTGCACTGACATGTGGGCCAAACCCTATTGTATCTGAAACTAGTATTTGAGTGTTGATTCGATTTCCATGCACTGGTTCGTTTTGAATGGAGTGGACAAATGTGTCATAGACAAACGTGGACCTGAAATCAATTGAGACCATCCACTTCTGCTGTATGATATGCTAATGCTCTAGTGTCCTCCTAGCTTTCTTTTAATAACTAGTAATAGGCAAGAGCATTGCTACATAATCAGAAGATAGAGGAGGAGAAGCAAATGAATTTGAAGACACGTCAATCAACTTCATTGGATAGAGGATGATACTATTCAATCCAGATACCGCTACGAGAAACCGTGGGTTTGCCGAGTGCCCGATACACTTGGCAAAGGTCGGTTTACTCTCGGCAAAGGGTTTGACGAGAGTAACTCTCGGCAAAGCCCTCACGTCAAAAAATCTCTTGGCAAAGGAGTTGTTTGCCGAGAGTCGCACCTCTTGTGCCGTAGGCAAGGTTCAGCTAGGCGACGCCTAGACGGCGATTCTGTGAGATTAGTCACGAGTCGAGGCCTGTCACCTCACCTAGGGGGTAGTCGGACCCCTAGGCAGCCGTGGCGGCGGCGGAGGTCGGGGACGGGCGGCGGAGGCCAGGAACGGCCGGCGCCAGAGGTAGGGACGGCCAGCGGTGGCAGAATAGGAAGGGACGGCCGCGGGAACGAGGAGGAGGAGGAGGAGGAGGAGAAGGACGCACCTCAGCCGGCGGCGGCGGAGTTCAACGGGCGGCCGTGACGATTCGAGCGGAGGACGTCCCATGCGTCGGGGGATAGGTGGGAGGAGATGCGGATAAGGTGGGAGGAGAGGTGGGCTGCTGGAGTTGGGCCTTTTCATGGGCCTTTTTCGACTTAAGGCCCACTGACTTCCTATTTTTCTGAATACTACTCCCCTTGAACTAATGTATTATGTATTGATTAATTGATTATGGCTATTTTGCAAAACGCCTAGGAACGCCTAGGCGTGAGTACTTCCGACTAGGCGCTAGGCAGTGGGTCAGCGCCTAGGTTCCACCTAGCGCCTAGCTGAACCTTGGCCGTAGGCCAATGACGGCTCTCGGTAAACAGTTTTGAAAATAATAAAGCACAAAGAAAAAGAAACCCAGGCCAGTCACCACGGCCCCACCCACCGGCCGCCGGCGCCACCACTTGAATGCCGCCGCTGTCACCACCACCAGGACGCCAAGCACCGCCGTCGCCACCACCATCACCAGGACCTGCAGGCTGCCACCACCACCGCCATAGTCCGCAGTTGCCAGTTTAGAGAGAGAGAGAGAGAGAGAGAGAGAGAGAGAGAGAGGAGCATCACTCTCCGCCAGATCTGAGGAGAGGATGAAGAGGAGTTTTCCAGGACCACCTGCCGCCGGATCTGAGGGGAGGAGGGAGGAGTTGGCTGCTGTCACGCAGGGGGAGGTGGAGGCTGCCATCACACGGAGGGAGGAGCTTGTCGCGGGCCTCTAGATCTCGCGCATCCGCTGGTGTGGAGGACTCCGGCCACAGCCCCCGGCTTACCGGATCGCGCAGCCTTGCCTCCGGATCCCACTGTCGCCAGATCCTGTTATCGCTTCCCATTGTCTGCCGCCGTCACACCTCATCCGTCGCTGCTCCTCGCCTCGGGCACGAGGTGAGGAGGAAGCGGAGGGGGAAGGAGAAGGGAGGCCAGGGAGGGAGACAGTCGGGCGGGTCGGAGGGATGTAGTCGGGCCGGGAAGAATAAGCGCAGGCGAGAGAGGAGAAGCGGGGAGAGAGAGGAGGAGGTGGTGGCTGGAGGGAGGAGAAGGGAGGAGGTAGCGGTGGGGGAGAGAGGGTGGCGGCAGCGGGAGCTTAGGGAGGCGGCGGTGGGGGTAGGGGTGGAGTCCGAGGAAAGGCGTGGGGTGGGATTTATATGGGTAGGGTTCGATGGGGACATGGGATAGATGGGCCGGAAACATGGGCGGCTTTGCCATGAGCCCAAATCCGGCTCTCGGGCAAAGTGATTTTTTAAAATTGATTGAAGTGTATTTAATTAGTATAATATAGCAAATAAATGCAAAAATTACCAAAATTTAACATTGAGTAGCCCATGTTGTTTGTGGAGAGTAGAAAAAATGTCACTTTGCCTACAAACCTAGCGGCTTCCTTCATAACTCTATGAAACTTCTTCGGACATATTTGGGTTTCTACGCATTGTGCGTGATAAAATGTGCGAAACTCACTCAGTTTTTTACCACAACCTCCATATATGATATCATGAGATATTTATAAATTTCATGATTTTCAGACTTCAATTGCGTAGTTTAGAATTTTAAAATCATTCGGGTGCGCGTTTATGATCGTGTTTCCCATACAAGATTTTTGGAAATTTCTTTTCATTTTATGGATAAGGTACCAAATTTGGCTAAATAACATGGATATCATTTTTCCACTTACTTTCTTCTATTATATTAATCACTTGCAGTTCAAATATGACTTGACTCAAAAAAATGCTTGAAATGTAATTAGTTAGCTAAATATAGACAACAAATACAAAAATGAACCAAATTTTAACTTGGGGTAACAAATGTTGTATGGGAAAACAGAAAAAGTTTAGGATACGAAGATAAACATAGCTATAGGTTGCTTCAAAAGTGACCTTTCCATATTCAATTAAAAAAACACATATTTAAATTGAAAGTTTAGAAAAATTCCTTACTAAAAGTAGTATATGTTTTCGAGATGTACCATTGTGATGTAAAGTTTTCTTCATCCGAAGTTGTATGAAATAAGTATGGAAACATTTTGAAGTGGGAAGATGTTTTTTCCCGTCAGCCAAAATAAAACCTCACGGCAAATACCAATTTTGCCGTGAGTTTTCTTTTTGCCTTGAGTTTTCATCATGGCCGTCGGAAAAATGCTATTTTGCCGTGAGTCTGAAATAATGCTCACGGCAAAGCCGCGGTTTCCCGTAGTGTACATTTCTTCATTCTGTTTTTGTAATTCGATCTGAATGCATATGAGACTATTGCTTGCTTTCACCTGAAAGGGAGCTAATCATTCCAGCTTGTCCAAGAATTGATTCAGATGTAACGTCAATAAATCTGCTATGTTGAATTCCTTAATATTTTCTTCAGAGAACTGCTCAAGTTGATATAATGGTAGGAACCCCCCAAAAATGCAATTGCAAGCCCCACCCTTCCGAACAGCAAGCCCAACCTTATGCTCACAGGTGAATGTTTGAGTTCCATGTACACACATGCTCTCCAATTTTTCATTATATGAGCAACCTTATGCACTGAGCACTGAAACCAAACCCTTAAGACTATTACTTTTCAATTCCGATTTCTGATGGTGTTCTCAGAAAGCTGAAGCTACTGCTCCTTGCTCACAAGTCACTGTGGCGAACCATGGATAGACAGAGGTCTTGCCGACGGACTCGCACGGCAGGTGAGCGCGGCGGCGCCGCCTCAAAGCATGGAGAAAGGGGAGATTAGGTTTAGCGTTCTGCTATTTTGTTCATCGTTGCCGTCTTCAGTTGCGTCCTCTGTTTTACAAAGCTGCACCGCTACAGCCAAGCGGCCCATCAGGCCGGAATTCGCAATACAAGGCTCTTGGCCCATTTACGGCGCGCAGGCCTAATTGCTGATGTTGTGGGCTGGAAGCCCAGGTCTTGACATCCTCTCCCCCTTAAGCTGCAGCTCGTCCTCGAGATGCCATATCAGGAAACAGCTTAGACAGCACAGACATATTTTCCCAGGTAGACCAATGCACTGGTGAATCGTTCCACTGTACCAAAGCAAACAGAGTAGCAGTGTTACCAATAAGCTGTAGGCGTGTGGCAATTACCTTTGGTTGTGGAGGCTGCTCCACGAAGAGAAGTGACAGATCGGCATCAGCATTGACAGAAACCCATGGTGGCAGTGCTTTCTTCAACTGTGTGACGTGCACTACAGGGTGAATCTGACTGGTAACAGGAAGCTGGAGCTTATAAGCGACCTTGCCCACTTTCTGCAGCACTAGATACGGTCCAAAATACTTGTACGACAGCTTGTGATTGGATCGGCGAATGATAGAGTGTTGAGCATACGGTTGAAGCTTCAAATAAACCCAGTCGCCCACCAAGAATTCACGTTCCTGTCTACGCTTGTCAGCTTGCATCTTCATGCGTTGTTGCGCACGCAACAGATTTTGTTGAATGAGCTTCATCGTATCAGCACGTTCATGCAGCCATCCATCCAGATCAGTGGATTTGCAAGTGTCTTGAACAGAGATACCAAAATGATGGGGTGCATGCCCATATAAAACCTCAAACGGTCTTTTCCCAAGTGAGGAGTGGTAGGTTGTATTGTACCAATACTCCGCTAGAGATAACCACTGGGCCCATCTCTTAGGACAGGCATTGACCATGCATCAAAGGTATGTTTCAAGGCATTGATTTAGACGTTCAGTTTGACCGTCTATTTGTGGATGGTATGAGGAACTCATGTTCAAGGTTGTTTCAGAGAGTCTGAACATTTCTTGCCATAAGGTGCTAGTAAAAATTTTATCCCTATCAGAGATGGTGACTTGTGGAACGCCATGAAGTTTGTAAATGTGGTTTAGAAAAGCTTGAGCTACTGACATGGCTGTATAGGGATGAGTGATGGGAATAAAATGTGCATACTTTGTAAGTTTGTCGATTACCACTAATATGGTGTCAAAGGATTTAGATTTTGGCAAGCCTTCAATGAAATCTAGACTAATGGTATGCCATGCATGATCAGGTATGGGTAATGGATGTAATAGGCCAGGAAGTCTAGAGTGTTCAAATTTAGCCTTTGCACATACCTCACAGTTGTTCACATATGTTTTAATAGCTTCTTTCATTCCCTGCCAACCAAACAGGGCCTTGATCTTGTTATATGTGGCAGTGATGCCACTGTGGCCACCCAAACCACTATTGTGCGGCGCTAGCATAACAGCCTTGTGTGCTTCTTCATGATTTCCAAGCCACACACGCCCTTTGTATTTGATCACCCCATCTACTAGTGTGTACCCTTTGTCATTCTGACCTGTCTAGGACAATTCAGTGAGTAGTGTCTTGGCTGCATCATCTTGTTGATAGCCTTCAATGATGACTTCCATCCATTTGGGTTTACTAACAGATATAGCATCTAACTCCATATGGTGCTCTTGCCTAGACAATGCATCAGCTGCCCCATTCAACACACCTTTCTTGTACATGACTTTGTATTACAGCCCAAGAAGTTTGATAAATGCCTTTTGCTGCATTCCCTGTTGCAGTTTCTGCTCACCCAAATGTATCAGGCTCTTGTGATCAGTTAGTATTGTAAATTCTCTGTGTTGGAGATAGGACTTCCATTTTGTGACAGCCATGATGAGGACCAAGCACTCCTTTTCATATGTTGACAGTGCCTGAGCTTTAACTCCCAGAGATTTACTCAAGTACGCAATGGGATGGTTCTGCTGCATAAGAACCGCTCCTATACCAGTTGCTGATGCATCCGTTTCCACTGTGAATGCTTTTGTAAAATCTGGTAGAGCCAATACCGGAGCAGTCACCAGGGCTTGTTTTAAGTTGTCAAAGCTTTGCTGTAGTTGCGGTGTCCACAAGAATGGTGTATTCTTCTTCAGAAGGTCATTCAATGGTCTGCTTAAGATGCCATAATTTTTTATGAACTTCCTGTAGTAGCCGGAGAGACCCAAAAATCCCCGCAACTGCTTAACATCGGTTGGTGTAGGCTAAGCTTGCACAGCTTTAATCTTCTCCGGATCTGTAGACACCCCTTTTCTGCTGATTATGTGTCCAAGGTACTCTAATGAGGTTTGGGCAAAAGAACACTTGGACTTTTTGAGGAGTAATTGATTCTGCTGCAGTATCTGAAATACCTCCAGAAGATGTTTCTTATGCTCCTCCAATGTTCTGCTGTAAATTAGTATATTGTCCACAAACACCAAGACACATTTCCTTAACAAGTCGTGGAAGATGGTGTTCATGACAGATTGGAATGTGGCTGGAGCGTTTCTAAGCCCGAACGGCATGACTCGGAACTCCCAATGCCCATGATGGGTGTGAAACGCTGTTTTGTGTTCATCCACAGGATTGAGACGTATCTGATGATACCCAGACTTCATGTCGAGTTTTGTAAACCAACCGGCTGCCTTCAATTCATCTAGGAGCTCGTCCACAATTGGCAATGGATACTTGTTCTTTACCGTTATGGCATTTAGCTGACGGTAATCAATACAAAAGCGCCACGTGCCATCCTTCTTCTTGACGAACAGCACCGGTGATGCAAATGGGCTCTTGCTGGGTCTGATGATGCCATTAGCTAACATCTCCTGAACTTGACACTCTATCTCATCTTTTTGTGCTGGGGAGTACCTATACGGCTTGACATTTACAGGTTTAACTCTAGGTATCAGTTGTATTCGATGATCACAGTTTCTGTTTGGTGGGAGCCCTTTAGGATCTTGAAAGAGATGATCATGTTGTTCCACTACTTGCTGAATTTCCTCTGGAATAGCAATGCCATTGTTGTGATTGCTGATAGGTGACAGTTGAACTAATTGAGCCACACCTCCCTTCTTGATCAGCCCATTCAGTTTCTAAACTTTGATCTTGTTACATTGAGTTGTGTAGTCCTTGATACCCTGCAGTGTTATATTTTTTCCATTGTATCTGAATCTTAGCTTCTTTCTTCGCCAATGGACCCACATTGGGCTAAACCTTTCCAGCCAATCCATTCCTAAGATGAGGTCGTAATGAGGCAGCTCTAGCACTCTAGCGGAAGTTGAGAAAGTATTGCCTTGGGTCCACCATGTGACCTCTTGGACTTGCTGATTGCTTGTCATTTGACTCCCACTTGCTACTGTCACTTTCACTTCTGGTGCTGCTTGAGTTGAGTAGCCCAGTTGCTCTACTGCCTTAGAGCTGATGAATGTAGCGGAGCTGCCCAAGTCAACAAGTATTAATATCTGCTTCTTGTCAATGCGTCCAAGCAACTGGATTGTTTTTCTGCCCTGAATGCCCACTACCGCACACTGAGACAAGGTTAACAGTTCTTCATCGCTGCCAGAACCTTCACCTGAACAATCAGATGCATTGTCGAGCTGAATTGTTGCAAATAATTCCTCCAGCACATGCAAGGGTACCTGGGCTGGGCATTTATGTCCCTTGCCCCATTTATCACCACATTTCATGCAAAGACCTAGTTTCTTCCTCTGTGTCATGAGTGCAGATAATTTGTCATCCATCTTGGCCTTGCCATAATTCTTGGCTTCTCCCACTGGCTGTCCCAGCACACTCTGAGCTGCCACTGGAGCACTAGAAGTTGATGTTTTATCATTATATTTGGAGAATCCCTTGGAGCTTCTAGACAAAAATCTTTGTTGGGACATCTCCAGCATTTCTGCCTGCATGAAAGCCAAAGATGCAGCAGCATCAACAGTTCTAGGTTTATGGAGTACAATTGAATATTTGATATCAGGTTGCAACCCATCTATAAACCTATTGACAAACAACACATCATCATATTTATCATTGTGCAGTAACACCCTATGCCTGATTTGCTCAAACTTTTCTACATACTCTTCTACAGATCCTGTCTGTCTACAACTGAGCAATTCCCTCATGAATTGGTTATGTAAGTCCTTGCCAAATCTATTTTCTACTACAACACACAATTCAGCCCAAGTGTCTATACTATGCTGAGCACTATAGGATTGTAGCCAGTATGAAGCATTGCCCTTAAAGTGCATGGTGGAAAATGGGACCCACATGTGCATAGGAACATTATACATAGCAAAGTACTTCTCACTATTCTCCTTCCAAATTCTAGGGTGTTCACCATCAAAACGAGGAAAATCAGTTTTAGGCAATCTATACTCCTTCTGGCCAGTGTAAGCAGGCACCATTTCATTCTTCACATAATTGTCATGCTGGTAGACTGAATGTAAAGGATCGAAAGCTGTGTGCTTACTCTTGACCAGGGCATGATGAAGGGTGGAATTGCCCTCATCACTACCCTGGTAATCGATGGTCTTGCCGTGGCCATTGGCCCGTCCCCCTTCCTCGTGCGGCGGGACTCGTGGCTGAGCAGTTGCTGCTTCTAACGCCTTGATGCGCGATGTAAGATCAGTGATATCCTTGCTGAGGCCGACGGAGAACTTGTCCGCGTCGACACTCCAGGTGCGAAGTCCTTCCACTGAGGTAGCAATCTTCAGTTGCCCCTGTTGCAGGGCCTTCACTTCGTTGACCAACAGGTCGAGCTTCTCCTCCGCCGTGGTCATCCTCGACGTAAGTGTTGGTGTCGGGATCTTCTTGCCGCGTTGGCGGTGCTTGACCGGCGGCGGTGGTGGTGGCAGCGGTGGTGTTGGGGATCTGTCTGGTGACGGTGGAGGTGGTGCGTTGGCTGATGGGTGTTTGGCGGTGGTGGTAGTAGACGCCAGGATCACTCTTGAAGAAGCGCCAGGTCTCCGCGTCTGGGTTGTGGATCGTCGACGCGCTCAAAGAAAATTTCTTCCTTGAATCACCTTCAGATCCCTCCGCTCCAGCAGGACTCCAACGATTCCAAGGGTAGAACCTCGCTCTTGATACCAGATGTGGCGAACCACGGATAGACAGAGGTCTTGCCGGCGGACTCGCACGGCAGGTGAGCGCGGTGGCGCCGCCTCAAAGCATGGAGAAAGGGGAGATTAGGTTTAGCGTTCTGCTATTTTGTTCATCGTTGCCGTCTTCAGTTGCGTCCTCTGTTTTACATATCTGCACCGCTACAGCCAAGCGGGCCATCAGGCCGGAATTCGCAATACAAGGCTCTTGGCCCATTTATGGCACGCAGGCCTAATTGCTGATGTTGTGGGCTGGAAGCCCAGGTCTTGACAGTCACAAGCTAAACTGGAACATAAGCTCTGTCGGACATAAAACAGTTGCGATTGTATGCGTCATAACAAACTGAACATATAGCTCAACAAAGCAGATGTATAAAAAAGAAAGACAGTTCTTAAATAATGATCACGATGAATCTATTGAACAATGCAATTAGCCACGATAAACTGACATTTGGGGAACCTTGTCCAAATTGAACAACTGTGATTCATTTTTCAAGGAAACAGTGTATACTCTGTTCCTAGTGGCCGCGTCACACACGGACCGAAAAGGAGTAACGACTCTAAGAAACTAATAAAACATAGTTTTTGATTCATATCACAGAGACTTCAGTTTGAAAAGTGATAATCGACCAACATGACTGATACAATTCTTCACCGAAAATTCCTCAAGAGGTATGTAAGTATTGGAAATTACTACAAACACTCTGCTCTGAAGGATCAGCACTGCACACTGATGGATTTCCATTCCATTTGCCTGGTTATGTCTTCAAATGGCTCATAGAATATCACTCAGTTCCCACTCGCCACAGATGACGGCAGTCTTCCACCAGCGCATGCTGAAAATTAATTGAGCATAAATCTTAGACATGTTATGGATCAGCACTCAAACTTGCAAGAGCTTGATGAGCAACATACTAAATTATGAAGGACCACATCCTTGGTTTTGGACTGTGATTTTCAGATTGGCCACAATGGAGCGAACAACAACAACAACAAAAAAAAAAAAATCGGCGGCCTCTTAGTGCATTCAAATTCTTAACTACAAATACTGTGATTCATGACTTCATGTCCACCCTTTTTTTTTTCTTAAAGACTGCCAGCAGCTTTGCTGTCCAGCATATATTAATAGAGAAAACATTCATGTCCATCTAATGTCATATAATCTAAAATGGACTAACTACAATGTCACCTATAGCCTGAGTACTAATATTTCTTTGATGCCTTCTTGCTCAAACAGAAAAACTAATTACGAATCGGTAGTTAAATACTCACATATCAGAATTAAGCATACATATAGAAGAAAAACAAACTTTTACCTGGAGTGTAGAAACAAGTGTAGAGAAAGCAACTTAAGGAACCATCCCTCTTGCACACCTTCCTTGTCCGTAACGACTTGAGCTCAATGGTGAAGACGTCATCATCTGTTGTGACCACAATGGCATTGGTGCTATCCACAAAGCCGCTCAAATACGGCGTCAGAATGCAATCTAGGAGCATCCTCTTCAGTTTGATGACCCTGTGATTCACCCATCTGGTGTCTCCACCAGGGCCTGTCTCCACAGACCACAGATGGAGACGGAAAGCCTTCAGCACGGCGAATCCCAGCCCACCGTCCTCCTCCGGCATGATGAGGACTCCATCATAAGAGATGACCGAGTTCACGTCCGGCTACGGCGGGTCGACCACCAAGAGGCTCGGCTCCACCAGATCGTACCGCAGGATCTCATTGCCGAATTTACCGATGAAGTAGAGCGCGTCCCCAACTAGCGCGGCGGGCACAACATCGACGGTGAGGCGGGACAGGAGCGCGGGATGTCAACGAGCTCGACGGAGGCATGTGCGCTCCAGGCGCAGGTCTCGGACGAGTAGAGGAAGGTGTGAATCTGCCGTAGGCGTACAGTGCAGGCGCCCAGCAAGGCCATGATGAAGGGGCCCCCGTGGCAGTCGAGGTGGTCGCAGCCGGCGCCCGCGGCGCAGAGCACCGCCGAGTTGTACTTGTTGAGCGAGGTGATGCCCGGCACCTCCGGGAGGCGGTGCAGGTCGCCGGTGATCGGGTCCCAGACGGCGAGGTCCTCGGATTTGCGGTTCTGGAGGAGGACGCGGCCGTGGCGGCAGTCCACGACGGTGCAGCCCGGGTGGTGGGCGACGCTGGGGCGGAACGCCGTGGTGGGGACGAAGACCGCCCCGTCGCCGAAGAACCCGAGGACGGGGGGCGTCCGGTGGAACACGCCGTAGCGGGCGGGGAAGGCGGGGTCGGCGAGGACGCGGCGCCAGGTCCGGCAGACGGCGGACGCGCGGGCGAGGCACGTGGGGTCGTCGGGTGGGAGGCGGAGGAGGATCTCTGAGACGGCGTCGTCCACGAGCTGCGGCGTGGGGCAGCGGCGGCGTCTGGGCCTGCGCGTTCGCCGGCGGCGGCGCGACTTGGTGGGAGGGTGCATCGCGGAGGAGCGGACGACGCGCGTCGACGCCCAGGCCCAGAGGTGATTACAAACACGTTACCACGTTGGTATAATACTGGGCCAGGCCGAACTTGGTGTAAAAAAAAAAGGAACTCCAACAGACTCTGTATATAGATCTGACTAGTTAAAATTTGGAAAAAACTCAGAAAACAACGATCCAACAGTCTCGTCATCCCTGGTAGCTCGCCATCCGAATCGCAAAAACGAACCCTCGCTCGCAATCTTTGGTGAGGCCACGCCGCTCGTCATATGGCCTCCGCCGCTCCCACGTGCCTTCCCACCCTCTAGCGCTCGCGCCAATTTTCGAGGAGCCACCGAGAGAGTCGTCGACGAGGAGTCGCGGCCACGCGCGTCGGGGGAGGCAGAGCCGCAGGGGAGGACATGAGCGTCGGGGACGAGACGGGGGAGGTGAACCGCACGCCGACATCCACTACGGGAAAACCGGCCTTTGCCGTGCGTTTCGGGCGCACGGCAAAGGGCAAGAAATGCCCGACAAACTCTTTGCCGTGTGTTTTTTTTCCGGAAACGCACGGCAAAGGCCGCACGGCAGACTTTTGCATGGTAAAGGGCGTTTGCCGTGCGCTTTTCATCACACGCATGGCAAAGGTCACCTTTGTCATGCGTCAAAAACGATGCACGATAAAGAAATGCAGGAACCAGAAAACCACAAAAATTTTGTTCGCCGTGCGCCACGTTCCAACGCACAGCAAAGATTTCACACAATAATAAAAAAATCTCTCGCCACCACCCCATCGAACGCCGGCCCCACACCACATTCACCACCGCCATTGCGCCCGCTACCACCACATCCCGCGCCCACCGCTGCACCGCCGGATCTAGAACGCTGCCGTGCTCGGGGCCACGTGGATCCAGCGCGCCTGGATTCAACCCATCGTGGCGCCAGAGGAGGGAGTGGGCGGCGCCGTGGGGGAAGAGGTGGCCGCTACTCGCCAGAGGAGGGACACCGCAGCCGTCGGATTTGAGGCCGGGGGAGCACTGTCGCCGCGACCCACATCTTCTGGCCGGATTTGACACCGACACGCCGAAGAAGACGTCGCGGCCACCATATCCTCCGCCATCTCCTCCTCGTGCTGGGGAGAGGAGATCCGGGTCCGCATTGACCGGATCCGGGGGCGCCGCCGCCGAATCTGGCCTGGGTGGAGAGGACGATGGAGTTGAGGGGAGAGTGAGGAGGGGCGCCGCCATCTCCTCCTGCGCCCACGGCCGCCGGAAGGAGTGCCCGGCCACTAATGTTGAAGGAGGGCCGGACGTCGATCTTGAAGGAGGGGCGCCGCCGGGAGCTCGGGCCGCCGCGGCCAGGAGCTCGAGCCTCCACCGCCGCGGTCAGGTGCTGTGCCGACGCCAGCCTCGCTGGATCCGGCACTCGCCTCGTCGGATCTCGTGCCCGGAGGCTGGAAGACGGAGGGGTGCCGGAGTAGCCTGAGTTGAGGGCGCCGGAGTTGAGTGGCTAGGGGCGCGGCCAGGGGCTAGGTGCGCGGCCAGGGGCTCCGGCGCTAGGGGCGCGACCAGGGGCTCCGGCGCTTGCGCCCTGTCCGCCGCCGCTGCTCGCGAGGGGAGGAGGGGGAGGGGAGGAATGGCTAGGGTTTCGGGCCGGATGCGGCTTTTATTTCGCGCCCGGAGTGCCTGCTGCCGTCGATCGGGGCGCGTGGACGGCCCAGATCGAGGCGCGTGGGGCTAGGGGTGGGGCCGGGGTCACTACAAGAAAGTTGTCATCTTTTGACATTTGATAATTGTCATAATACCTAAAAAATAAGTCATAGGTTGTAATTTGTGACACCAAGTTGACGAAAATAGAATGTCAAAAGAAGATCATCTATAATGACAACTTATGACATTAAGAAGGTAAAGTAATAACATTATGACATTGATTTTGCTTGTCACAAACATTTATGACTACTGATTTAATGTCATAAGTTTCTTGTACATTGCCACATAAGCAGCTGCCGCGTAGGATGGCTTTGCTGAGGTGGCAAATCCTAGAAATGTCATAAAAACGAATTTGGCCTGTTTAAGCCCATGGACCAGCTCAATGTTTGGGGTTGAATTTTTTTTCTAACCAGCCCATGACTTACAGGGGCTGTTTTTTTCAGACCAGCCCATGAGTTTTGGCCCAAATAATTTTTTAGGATAGATCAAATTTCCCCAGCCCATGTCACTTTTTTCCTAGCCTTGTTCAGCCTGCTAGATTGGGCTGGCCCAATACAAATTAACCACAATCAAAATTTTAGAAAATGCAATTTACATTCTTATCCATATTATCAACAACCCAACTCAATCACAAATGAACCAGAATATTACAACCATAATTGCACCAGAATGTTTAAGAGAACCAATACCACTTGGTCATAGTCCAAGTTCAGAACATTACACATTAATAGATAAAGGTAGATCCCTGGTCATAGTCCAAATTCACAAAACTTTACGGTGGTGCAGTAACTTTTTCCTCCATTTGAGCCTGGCAGTAGCAATAAAAGAAGTTAGCTATATGATGGGCAAAGAAGTATATAAAGATGTCTTATAAATGTCCAATGCTAAAGAATACATTTTGATTCATAGGCAGTGGCAATAAAATGACTCAGCTATAGCTACGGTTAGCTATTTTATTAAAAATGACCAAAATCAGGAATATATAAAGATGTAAATGGTAGCACAAATATTAGTTGACCTGCAGTAATGAATATGAATTGCATCTTCAGATTAGTTGACCATAGCTTTTAATTTGTCCAGCCAGCTCCCAGGTAGCACAAATATGCCCAGACTTGCATAAACTTGCTACGTTGATAAAAGTAATATACTACTAGGATCGTGCCCGTGCGTTGCTACGGGCTGACATTCTTATAAGTTAACTCGATATTTTAGATAAAATTTGATTTTTTCTGTAAATATAATTGAATGATATATCTTACATGCATCTAACTTTATCCATGAAGCATACATGGCATCTCATATTCATCCATGTTGTAGAAGCACACAATTCGAAGATATATTATGGGGAGTTATCTAGTGGGTTACATCTAGGATTGACCATTGCTATTGAATCTTTATGTAGAGTGTTGCGACGTAATTCTCGATGCGCTCTATACTGGTCCCTCTTCGCTTCATGTTACAGGCATTTTGACGATCACGTATTGCATGTCTCTACTTAGGTGTCATAATTGCATATTGTGCCCTATCTTTCGCATGCCATGATTCAATTTGCTCAGCCGTTAATTCTAGTCTTTGTTCAACTCTATTTTCATCAAAAACAATATTTCCACCTAAAAAAGATGAGCTTAAATCAGATTCACTAATGATCACATAATTAGTTCAAGGTTAACAGGTGCAGCTTTACTTCGTTGATAATTTTCACGTCGCTTCTTTAGTAATTCTTCCTTCTTTTGGATAGGAATTAGCTTGTACCGGTTCCTATCCCGCTGTCTTCTCCATTCTCTGGAATCTAAAGGTGGTGGATTGTCATTCGAAGTCTCTGACCCTCCAACATCGACATCACTTGAAAAAAAAGGCATACATGTAATTGCATTGTATTAAATAGTACACTGGAATAGTAGCTTACCTATCACTTAGGCTGGTGGTGTTGAATGGATCATGGTTTGTGGTGTGGCTCTCAGATTGTTTTAAAGATGCCATCTGCAAGTAAAATAAATTGCAATTAATATGCATATTTTCTGCTACAAGCTGTAATATGTGAATTTAGATCTAATAACTTTTTTTGCACAACTACTCAAAGTTCAAGTTCACTACTTAGTTCTCATGGAATAGTATCTCCACAAGCGTGCCTGCTCACACAAAAATAAGAGAAGCAGAAACATCGCTGGGCTACAACCATTCATGGCCAGCAACCAGCTTAATAGCCTATTAGAGAGCCCAATATAAGCCCACGTTCTGCAATCAGACCACCCAAAGGCCTCCACAAACCAAGAAAATACTTAATCTACGTATAGATTGTGAAACAAAAATTTCCATGCCATTCTACACAAAAGAATTGACGAAAATGCCTCCTCACCTAGTTTCCACTGGCAAAGCTAAGAGGAAAACATTGCTACCAATTAGAAGACATATTGCTATAGACAAGGAATGCACTCAAGCAAAAATTAATGTCATGGTATGCAAAATCAAAGAAAAGCGTATGCTTTACATAAAACCCTACATATAAAAATATTGGCAGGAAAGGGAGCACAACCCATGGTACTGGTACTTGCCTAACTGTCCAGATTTGCAATACTTTACTGAAATATTGGCAAACTGTAACTCCCTCGATTTGCAAAAATAGCATGTAGTATATTGATGACCTGTGTTTAAAGTAAATGCTTATTATGAAGGCCACCTGCAGCTTGTAAGACAAACCAAAAGCAAGAAATCATGAAAAAGGTACCTGGGTTTATGATGGTGAGATCTTGTAAATATATTTCACTGGTCAGCTTCCTTTAAAGTAGAATGGTGGGACTGATTTTTGATAAAAACTACTTTTGCTTCTGTTCATTTTCCTACAATATATTCCGTAAACATGTCAGTCCTTAAGTTACATAAACAGCACAGAAGTAAGGCCTATAGTTTAAATTGAGAGAGATGCACAAGAAGCTAGAAACCGATACCTGAGTGGAAATTAGCTCATAAGTCCTTAAGTTACATAAACAGCACAGAAGTAAGGCCTATAGTTTAAATTGAGAGAGATGCACAAGAAGCTAGAAACCGATACCTGAGTGGAAATTAGCTCATAAGATTAAAGAAGATAATTTAGGAAACAAAATCTGAACACAAATTGTATTAATCCCCATGGATAAAATGCCTCTGCTCAATATGTTTTAGAGAAATAACAGTTGTAATTTATGAACCAGATCCATAGAAAATTGATACATATCAAGCCAAACACATTCAGCTAGATGTCCTACACGACATGTAAAAATACGAATGCTCTGGCCCTGCTTTACCAGTTGTTGGACAATGGAGAGCATCACTCATGTCATCAAGTTTGCTACACATTATGGCTTAGTGGAAAAAATAAAAATCATACTCAAGCATTGAACATATCCTTGGTGGCATAAAGTACACAGGTTCTATTGGATTGACTGTGTGAAGCAAAGAGCACCAAACAATAGCCTTAAGCACACATGAATCACTTTCAAGTTCAGCACTTATAAGTTTCATACTCTCACGACATGCAAATTGCAATATGCTCGGAACTCTGCTTGTTAGAGAAGATGGTGAGTATATAATATTGTAACTTTGTCCTAACAAAACAATGCTCTTATAAGCTTCTCCCAATAGAACTGAACCTTGGTTTAGACGTTTCGCAAGGTTAAATAGGATCAGGCACTAATATCATTGGCAGTAGCAAGGTTAAATAGGTTTAGGCGTTTAGCAATCTTAACAACACAAATGCTTCAACCGCTTGTTCTAGTGCTGATGAGAGGTAGCAATCTTAACAGCACAAAGCACTTTCACCCGGGTTCAAATACATCCAGCAAGAAACTGAACCTCTTGGGAAGACAGGTAGCAATATGAACCCTAGGCATGCAGGAATCACACACCTCCTGTGGCCATCAGTAGAACCCAGATGGACGACGGTAGGCACGGCGCCGAAGCTAGTCGCTAGGCTGGCGAGCTGTTCTCACCATCAAGACCGCAGCAACAACCAGTGCCTCTCCCTTTTCTTTCCTAAGCAATTTTAGATAAATAATCATTTTAAATGTAGCCAAAGATTATTGCCCAACACTAATAAAATTTAATATGATATATTCATGTTCATCCTCAATTCAATATCCAATGTGTTACCATTTCTCCTTCCAACAAAGAAATTAAGTAATTGTCTTGTCAATTACCATTTTGTCAATTAGATGTAGCTAAAGATGCATTTAAAAACCTGAGACCATCCAGAAGGACATGAATGACACCGATCTTGTTATGCGCGAAGGCATAACAAATCTAATATGTTTACTAAAAATGCGACAAAAGCTGAACTGAACAAACTAGAAACCATTCAGTCCTATCCAAACTTGAAAAATGCCAGACTACAAGCCTTCAATCCTTCATTAGTTCAATACAATAGTGTACAAGAAGCAAAATTGATATAATTTTAAGTTCTGTGTTAAAAGTTAGAAACCTGAGGCATCGCCTTCTCGGGAACGAGAGAGAGACACCGCCTAAGGCCAGTTCTATCACTTAAGTGTACTTACGCATGATATTTCTCGTGCTCCTGTCCTTGTTGAAATGTCAATCCTTTGAATCCTTCAATTTTGCTAGGATATTGAACCTGTAAGAGTAGTAGAGAAGCATTAGAAAATGCTTGCTTGTGGTGAAATTATCTGCTAAACAAGCCCATTCCATCAGTCATGAAGACCATTAGGAGGGTTTATTCACTTGGATAAGGCAGATTCATAAATCTGCATAGTTAAATAGGGAAAGGAGAAGATTCATTTCATAAAAACACCAAAAGAAAGAAAAATATCAAAGATACAACTATCTAAGACAAATAGCTACTGGTACATCAGGGAAAAATATCCCATTTTTAATCTACAGAAAGCACACAGGATAACGATATCTAGAGCTGAATTATTTTGTTTGAAAAGCTAGCTTTGTCATTGAGTATATCTAACCCTCATCTGGTGAGTTACCGAGGTCAAGAGCCATTTGCTTCTTTGTAAGCCAGAATAGCAGGATTGACAGGGGAGTTGTCGTCCTTCTTGAGCTGCAACATTACCTCCCCACCTGGCAAACAATCCACACAACAGCGCCCATAAGACAGATATAAATAAATAAATAATCAAAGAATGAATCAGGGTGGATACCTCATTGGCGTGGGAAATCTTGAGGTGCGGCAGCAGAGACCTCGATGAGGTATTGAGGTTAGGGTCGAGACGGTCCTTGGCGGCAATGCGGCGGCCTTCAGTGACCGTCTTCTTGGAGTCATCCCGCCCACAGCACGATGGCTAGGGCAGCGTCATTGATGTGCGACAGACCATCATGGATCCGGTGCCACCATCCCCGGGAAGGCCTGCGCCGCACGAGATCCCGCGGTGGGCAGCCGACGTCGTGCATACACACGGCCGCTGCGGCAGGCGCCGTTTGGGAGAGGAATGAGGGAGGAGGCGATTTTTGGGCGGTGGTGGGAGAGGCGGCGGCGGATAGAGACTGCATGGGGAGGGTGGAGGGGGAACGACGTGCGCGGAGGAAGAGGCGGCGGTTCCGGCTTTGGGGGTTGGGGAATAGGGAGGAAAGGGGAGGCGGCGTCCATGGGGGCGAGTGGACGGCGGCATCCACGGCAGCGGGATCCGGCGTCCGTAAGCGTGGGTGCGGCGACCACAGGCCGGTGCGAGCGGAAGGCGGTGGCCACGGTGGCGCAGGAGGCACGCGCTGGCCTTTGGGCAGGGGGAAAGGGCGGCAACGGCGGATGCGGGAGGCGCGCGGCTGGGCGGGGCGGCGTAGGGAGCGGAACGGTGTTGGGTGCGGGCGGCTGGCGGCGTGGGCAGGGGATCGAGGGAGGGGAACAACGCGGTTAGGGTTGGCGGCGGCGGCGGTGGGCGCGCAACGGGATGGGAGGCGGAATAGAGCGGAGAAAAAAAAAGGACGGTTGAGAAGAGAGGGGGCGAGGGTGTCGCGGGGGTTGGGAGGCTGACCCGCGGCAGCGGAGAAAAAAAAGCGGACGAAGTTTTAGTCTTACTTTCATTCTTTTTAGGAGTAGAGACTAGATGTGTTGTACGGTGTACGCATGCTAAAAGCAAAGCTAAGTCAGATCTCACGAGCTGAAAAAAGAGGAAAGAAAGTGATCTTGCAATGAGACTTGAAACAGAGGATTAGTAAGTGCAGAGGAAGACTGAAGGACCGGATTGAGATCAAGCTTGCACATAAGCGAGACACATGAAAGCTTGCACGCTCGAGATTAAGACAAACCACTACTAACCACTTACTAAGCATGCACAGATTAAATAAAAGTTTAAGAGATTAAGACAATTCATTCTACCAGCAACGGATATATTCACACGCATATTCATGGGAAAGAAAGAGATTAAACAATTAGCAATCACAAGCAAAAAATTGATTTGTTCACTGACCCATGAAAGCAAACTCGAGTAACTAAACTAGATTAACAAAAACTCTACCGACCAAGCAAATAGCAGAGTAGGTTAACTGGAGTCACCAAGCAATGATTACTTAATGATTATCCTAATCAATCAGCAACGATTAACAAGGATTAGAGCTGCTCACTGACAGATTGTTGTTGCGTGTGCACAGCAGCACAGGGCCTCCTTGATGTGCACGTCGGCCTGTTCCCTCTGCAGTGCTGCGCCAGCTGCCTGCTGCCCACCTCCTGTGTTCAGTCTTTGCCTGCACAGGCCGCCTCCCTGCGTTGACCTGCAGGGCCTGGTGCTGGGCGCAGGATGGGACGACGTCTCCTCCTGCAGCTGCGAACCGGCCTTGTGCGAGTCCACGATATGCTGTGCTGACCAGCCCGAGACACCGGCCCAGACGACGGCCTGCCTGGTGCTCGTCGCAGCACACGCGTGCTGCGCACGCGAGGACGCCGGCCGCGCGTCTCCCCCGTGCCCGCGCGTGCAGCGCACGCTCGCCCGTGTGTGGGCGCTCGTCCCCGACGCCTGCAACCAGAAACAGAGAAGAACAGGGCAGAGAAAAGAGGAACACTGAGAAAACCGCCGAAGCTACGATTTGAAATTCCGCCCAAAATACTCCACGAATCGAGATGAAATTTGAGCAGTAGATGCACAACTCCAAGGGCTAATAGATCTGAGAAAATCTCTACTAAAGCTCAAGTATTCATCACGAAAATCTAAGTCAACCGAAACCTTACCAAAAACCGGTTTTGAGAAAAACTTGAAATTGAAGCCAATTCCGAGATGGATTTGAGTGGGGTGGCGCCGGTGAGGGTTGGGAGGGGATGGGGCGGTGGATCTGTAGACAGGGGCGGAGCTGCGACTAGGGCCACCCCGGGCGCGGCCCTAGTCGTGGCCCAGCGAGATCCACTATCCTCCTTAATGTTTGGCCCAGAAACAAGTTTTTGAAGCCCATAACTGGAGCAACTAGCAAGCAACAGAGAGGCCCATATGAGGAGGCAAGGAGCTCCGTCTCGTTCATTTCGCGGAGTCTCGGCTCCTCCCATCCCGCCGCCGCTGCTCGGTGCATTCACCCGCCTGCCGCCACCGCCGCCTGATGTGCCACCAGCCTAGCAGGAAGGCCTCTTGCCACCTCTGGTGCTCCTCGCCTCCTCCTCCTCCTGCTCTTGCGCGCGGCCGCAGGGCACACCCACCGTGGGAAGGCGACGAGATGACCGGAGTAGTCCCGGGAAGGACCGAAGAAGAAAGCCAATCGAGCGTCTCACGTTCTCAGGTGTTTATACTGATATTTTTCCTATTCTCCTTGCATTTCAGTCCTGGGAATTTGCTGCATGACTTGCAAAAACTACCCTCTAGCTATCCTGCGAACAAGGTGTTTGTGGTATTGCCTAGATGAAGCTTTGCTATTGTTCAGTGGATGTGCTAATTTGCCAATTAGCACTACGATAGTTTACTGGTGCTGAATTTTGGCCCTAGTCGTGGCAAAAAGCTGGCTCCGCCACTGTCTATAGAGGAAGAGGTGGGTGTCACGGCTCGATGCGGGAGGCAGGAAGGAGGAGCGGAAGCTAGGGTATGGGGAAGCTTTATACATCGCGAATGTGATCCTGACCATCGAATCGGGATGGACGGTCACAGATAATTGGGCTGTGTGGGCCGAGTCGAAAATAATGATCCAGATCGGTCTTTGAACCCGTTTAAGCAAATCAAAATTTTTTATTTCTTTTTTTGATGGTAGAAATGTATTAAAATTTAAGACATTAAAACTAATTCCAAATGAGAAGTTGTCAATACAATAGTTGTAGAATTGAACTATTTTAATGTAAAATACAACATATAAGTTGTCACTTAGGAATTTCATAAGATAATGATAATAAAATTCAGTTGACTTATAGGGAAAACTCAAACTTCTACTAGTCACCTTGTAATAAAATAATGATAATAATACCTAAAACTTCTCCAAAAATTTATGTAAATTGTCATAGAATCATTTTATGGATGTACAAGCTTGAAAAAAATTCAGAAGATTTTGTGAAAATTGGAGTATACATTGTTCATAAACTAGATTGTTCATCACATTATTTCATACAACTCAACTTAAACTTCAAAGTTTGAACACATAACTACTTTCTTACCCCATGGACACCTCAAAATTTGGATTCAAACTTAACCTTACTCTCCTATTAGTATTTGGAGATTTATATTACCGATTGTCATGAGAAAAGTTGTTTTTCTATTTTTTGTAAAACCTAATTAATACACCCTTGTGAAGTAACATGAAAAACTATTATTTTACATACCCTCAAAACATTTGTCTAATGTAAAATACAACATATAAGTTGTCACCTAGGAATTTCAATAATTTTCAAGTAGATTTGCTATTTTCTATGTATAAATGAATTCCTGCATGTTTACCGAAAGTAATTCCAAATTGACCTATATGTACCTCTAATATGATTCACAAAAATTTAGGAAAACTATATTTAGGCACCTTTGGTCTATTCTAGCCCACATTTAGGAGATTGACGAAAAATTTAATTGACTTGTAGGGAAAACTCGAACTTATACTAGGCACCTTGATATAAAATAATGATAATAATTCATAAAACTTCTCCAAAATTTATATCAATTGACATATAATCATTTTATGGATGTACAAACTTGACAAAAAAGTTTCATAAGATTTTGTGAAACTTAGAGTATACATTGTTCATAAACTAGATAGTTCATCATATTGTTACATACAACTCAACTTAAACTTCAAAGTTTGTACACACACAAGTACTTTCTTACCCATGGACACCTCAAATTTGGATGTAATCTTACCATTACTCTCCCATTAGTATTTGGAGATTTAGATTTCCAATTGTCATACGAAAAAGTTATTTTTCTATTTTTTTCTAAAACCTAATTAATACACCCTTGTAAAGTAACATGAAAAACTATTATCTTACATACCCTCAAAATATTTTTCTATTTTTAAAATACAGTATATAAGTTGTCACATAGGAGTTTCAAGAATTTTCAAGTAGATTTGCTATTTTCTATCATTTAAATGAATTTCTGCATGTTTATCAAAAATAAATCCAAGTTGAACTATGTGCACCTCTAATAAGATTCAAAAAATTAAAAAAATATATATTTAGGCTCCTATGATCCATTCCAGCCCATGTCGTGAAGAGTGATGAAAAATCGAATTGTCTTCTAGGGGCAATTCAAACTTTTATGTCGAAATTACCTCGTAGTAAATAGAATAACATCCAAATGTGATCAAAAAAATTTAAAAATTGGTGTGGAGACATATTTTAGTCTCACAAGTATATGATAAAAATTTAAATGATTTTGATAAAGTGACACTACATATTGTTCACAAATGGACACAACTCTTACATAGTTTCATACAATTGAAGACAAACTTTGAGATTTGAAACATATTATACGTAAAATATCAATACTTCGTAATTAACATTTAAAAACTATCATTATATGAAAGGATATGATTTTAGAAAAAAAGTGAAAAAAAGAATCATCAAATTTGAAGTCTCCATGAAGGAGAAATACCAGTTATAAGTTTTAAATCCGGATTGAAAAAAAAATGAATCATCGTGTGCACTTCTTCTCCTGGGGTTGTCACATGGCGGAACTGGATTGGTCCAAGTGGTGCACATGAGAGAATAGTACTGTTATAAGTAAATTTAAATAACACACTTACTACGTGAGAGGAGGTGGCCTAGTGGTAGAAGTGCTTTTACCTCTTCCTTGGTTTGCAGAGTTTAAACCCATGTTTAGCCACATTTTCTTTTCTTTTAAATTTGAGGGTGGCGAGCAAAGACTTATGTAAGGTTTTTTTTCCTCTGCGCGCTCCTTTGCAGTTAAATCTCTACTCCTAAAAAGAATGAACTTACGATAAAAACTTGGTACGTCGTTTTGCTAGTCGTCCGTGCGTCCGCCCTCCAGCCCCGCGCGTCCGCCCACCCCGCGCGTCCCATTTTTGCCCCTGGGTCAGTCGTCTCTCCGAGTTTTTTTTTATCAAAACCCTACGCGTCCGCCGCCGCTGCCGCCGCCCCCATCAATCTCGCCACCCCCATCCTCTCGCCGTCTCCTTCTCAGTCCCATCATGGCTGCCCTCCGGCCCCTCCTCTCTCAATGCCCTCTTGCCGGTCCACTCCCGCCGCCACCTCACCCGTTTCCTCTACCTCGCCTCCGTAGATACTCCACCCCCGACCATGTCCGCCGTCCGCCTCCGCATCGGGGAGGGTGGGCGCGCCTTCAGATTTGGTGAGCGCGGGTCCGACAGCGAGCACGACCGGCACGTGCGGGATCCGGCGACGACGACCGACGCTCGATCCGGCGGTGGGGTCTGTCGGCGCGGGATGCAGCGATGGCTGGCGCATGTTGGCCCTCCGCCTTTGCGCCGTCCGCCGTGCCCTCCGCCTTTGCGCCGTTTGTCGTGCTCCGTCCGCCATCCGCCGTGTCCTCCACCTTCGCGCTGTCCGCTCGCACTCCATGTATCCCGTTGACGCTGATCCCATATGTCGTCGCCCAATCCCATTCGCCAGCGCCTGTGGAAGCCGCCGCCGCCTCCAGCCACATCCCGCAGGCGGCCGTGATCTCTGTCGTCGCTGGCGATCACATCCGTCGTCGCTCAGGTAATTGGCCGGTTCAACTATAGGGAACATCCTCTATCTGTTCACCACATCACTTGATTCTGTTCACCTCGGCGCTAGATGAGTTATGAATTGCCAAGAGAGTAGGAGAGTGTGGTTCTATTATACAGGAATGAGAGGGTAGAGTTGGTAAGCATAAGCGATGTAGTAATTTTTGTTCAGATCTCCAGACAAGTAAATATTAGCGACGAAGCAACTCTCTGCATTAGTAGTTCGCGAGGAAGCAAAACTCTCTCCGGCTGTTTCTATAGCTTCTGGCAAATAGGTTGCATGAGATAATTCTCAGAGTCATCCATGTCAATCAATATAGTTTTCTTAAGGGATCCAGATTCCCTTGCTTTGGTTGCATTAGGTGGTGAATGTTTCAAGCTTCGAGTGCCTATTGATTAGTAATGATTAGGGGATCATCTGTATTTGATATGGGATCACAACAGATTTTGCTTAATCAGGTAATTAGGGGATTTGATGCAAACAATGCACATTCTAATGTCCATGATCATCGATGGTACTTGTTTTGTAATATAGTTTCTTTTATCCAAAGGATCCAGATTTGCATAGCATAATTCAGTAACTTGGATGCCATGACCACAGGTGCAGTAGTACAGGATGGTCTTCGTCTTCTATGGATGCAGCTACCATGGGCATTGCCAACACTGGATAATAACCATGGCTGAAAGGTGAGGATTTTATTTCCTTCTCAGTTGCCAGTACTCATTTCTTCCATTAATGAATTATGCATGTTTCTGCATTTCATTCCCATCCTAGATCATCTTGTATCCTATGAGGCTTCAGTGTAGTTGATTAGACTATGGGCTTCCTGCTCCATTTTAAAATCAATCTTATTGTAATAATATCAGTGGCTAATTTTAACACCTGTCATGTTCAAGTTTCTGCAGAAACAAGAATGAAAGTGGCTATATGTGTAGCTGAAAAGATCCGACTGATGAAAGAAGCAAACAGGAAGCAAGGAAACTCAGGCTACTATCCCCTAAGGTAAGAATGGTCAGACATTAGTTTAATTTTGAAACGGATGGTGCTTCTGCATGGTCGCGCACACACATTAAGAAAGTTCATAGCAATCCACATAAACGGCAATGAATTGTTTGTTCTTTGCAGTCTGCACTTAAGGCAACCATATGTGCTTGCGGCGTATTCTAATATGATATAAGCATATTTCTCGAGGCATAACCATACAATCTTGGCCAGGGTAAAAACCAGTGGCTGAAGCTTAGGATAATTTCAGGTACCATCTCCTATTGATAATATATGATTAAGTTCAATTAGATAATTGCGGCGATGAACCTACTGTATTTTTGTGTGAGCCAACATCATCAGATCATTGATTGAAGCTCTTTTGTTCAGCTCATGGATATTTTTTAATCTTTATTTCACTTCCCAGTTTGTTCCACTAGACATTTCTATTTAGTCTCTCTTTATTTTACTTGAGCTCCTGGCTCTCAATTTTTTCATGCAGAGTCAGTTATGTGCTTCTTGATTAACAAATTATCTTTGATGTAGAGTTAGCTCTGTGCCTTTTATTTTTGTGCTAAATAATCTTTTTTCAATTCACATGTAGAAAGAAATAATGAGTGATGAAAGCAGCAGGGGATTTGTGAAATTTGTGAAGTCCATACGACAGGGAAATGATTTTCGTATGTTGGGGGAAATCCAACTAGAGTTTCAAAGAGGAGGTAATCAAAACATTTATTGAGTTTATATTTAAAATTATGTAACCATCAATCCTGTATAATATGATTACCAAGAAATCATATTCCTAATCTGTTATGTGATATAGCATGTAACTTGGCTGTATTATGATGTATTTTTAATATGGAAGACTGGTAAAATTTGCAGATAGTAGATTACTTCACAATCTTCATTCATTTAAGTTGTCATGCATAGGCAATAACTGACTCCAGTCTTATAAGAAAGTAATTTTTTATCTCCTGTCTTTTTGGTTTTCACTCTTGCGCTTGTGGTTATGGCAGATTCCTGCCTGAACCTCTCCGGCAACAAATGATTTATTTGAGACCTTTCATAATTCAGTCTCCTTTGGTTGGCAACAAATTCGGTTATGGAGAAAAACATGTTTGTTGATTAACATTTCAAATGTTTTTTCATGATATGTATTAGGCATGTTCAGACTTTAAAAATACAGTTTTCACTAATCTCTTCTGTGTTCCTTTGTTTGCCTCGGTTGATTTTTCAAATTCTCTATTTACAACATAGGCAATCCCCACTTGTCTGAAATGAGATTTATCTTCTCTATTGAGCGCAAGACATGTAAAAGTTGATGTTAGTATGTCTTCTGCTTCTACTCAAGATATGATTGTGTTTCCTTAATAGTTAGTAATGTTTTATAACTTGTTCTCTTGTGTGCAGTCATATTTTGCAATAAACTTGTCTCCATTTCGAAAATGAACTTGAAATATAATTTGTTTGAATGTGATCATGTACTGTTAGCTATAAGGTTTGGTGCTTGCCAAATTACTGTGGTCTTCTTTTATATGCAATTTATTTAATGTCCATTTCAGATCAAAGTTTACTGATTTTAATGCAATAAATCTCATAATGGATAATTTAAAACAACATCTGAGTCGATAGCGATTCATAGTCAGTTGTTGATTTGTCATTCCAGTGACAGATGGTGCTATCTGTACGGATGGGGTGAAGTGAAGCATATGGCATGCTTCATGGGTGCACAACTTTTTCAACCTTTTTCATATGAGTTTACCTAATTATTTTTTCCTACTTTCCTTGGGCTTATTAGCAACCTTACCTTGAATGGCGTAGCCTTTTTTTCAACTCCATTTATTCTGATGTAATAAATTGTTTAGAGGACTGAAATTCAGAATATTCAATTTTTTATGCCATTGTGTCTATACCAGAATGTAAACAACATGGCTCGTGGCTTGAAGTCTTTCATCTATAATTAAGGGTTCTTTCTGTTGGGCTGTAAGCATGCCAAGCAATGTCATTCACTCATTTGTGCTTCATCGTTGAGAGGCCTCACAATCTTGTTTATTAATTTGCAAGTATATATGCAAAAAATGAAGTTTTCAAGACAAGTACAAATGCTCTTTCTACACTAGCTGAGTATACTGGTATGATTTCTCTTGCACAGTTTTTATTTGTAATAGTGAGACATGTCTAAATATCCATGTGAAGCTACTATTGACAGATATGGTGGTGTTTGCAAATATGTTTCAAAGTGGCCTTGAAGTTGTAATCAAGTATTTTGAAAATAGTAGAAGCATCTAAACCATATAGTCTATCTGTGTTCTTGCTTTTGTTCTTGCTACATGATGTTTAAAACCACCATAATAATGGTGCTTCAAGCTTGAGATCTACTTTGGAGCCATCCTTTCTTAGTTCTGAATAAGAGTTTGTTTCCGAGGATGATACAATCTATCCAGTATGAAAAGAGCACCACATTCCAGAGTGGTGAGGATAAGTTCACGGTTCAAGAACTCATTTCCTAAGCACCAGAAGCCCCTCCTATTTTATCAGCATAGGAAGTAGCTGCTTCGTTGGCACCGTAAGTTGCTGCTTCTATTCAAAACATTTAGTTTCTCATTTAAACCCTCCAACTAATGATGTTACGTAGACCATATGTTTTCAGTGATGAGCAGCCAACACCCCATGCAAGGAGCAGTTCATCATACACCCTGCCTCCAGGATGCACCTTTCCAGTTTCTGCCATATTTCATAAGTCAATGCCAAATCCAAGGTGTCACTTGCCTCGGATTTGGTAAAATTATCTGCTGCCACATCGTAGACCAGCAATGGAATGAAGGAAAAGGCATCCCCTGTTAAAGAAGCACTTGATGTTACATTGTTTTGTTATTGACAGAATTTTTACTATAGTCTAAGAAAAAAACATAGATGAAGATTGGAGCGTAAGCCTTCATATGATGTGTTGTACTATATTTTTAAAATGTTGTAGCTATGATTTTGGATTACATATACTTGTTTTATATTTTTCATTGTGTTCAAATGGCTATTATCCCGTTGATTTCAATATTTTGTTACCCGTAGCAACGCACGGGCAATTTCCTAGTATATGAAGATATACAAACACAAAAGTAGTGGTACCTCAGTGGTTCAGCCGGACACGTTACAATCTTCATAAAAAAAATCTTGCATTCCTGCATGTGCGTCCGCCAGGAGGCCGCGGCCCAATTGTTGTGTGCTGACCTGTGCATGAGTGCGGCCTGCTTACAGACTAGGCTTCAATTAGGCAAAAAAAAAAATCTTGCATTCCTGCATTTCCGTTCGCTGGGAGGCCGTGGCCCAATTTTTGCGTGACTGTGCATGCGTGCGACCTGCTTACAGGCTGGGCTTCAATTAGGCAAAAAAAAAGGAGAGCACATTGCCGTCCCTGTTGGGTCAAATGCCCGTCGTGCATTGGTGTCGTCATTTTTTTAACAACAACCAAGCTCGTGGTTGGTTACTGCTTTGGGGGGCATCATGCATATAGAAAATAAAAAAGACATGATGCATATAGAAAATAAAAAAATATATAGGCTAAATACATGAAAAAAAGAAAAATATTTGGGACCCACTCAGTTAGGTGGTAGTGGGACCCATCATGCCAAATGGACCCTTATTCCATCTTGGATTATAAGGTTTTCAAAAATCAATAAAATAATTTATGACTAACCGTCTTAGTCATAGATTTATGACATAGTAAATTGAATGTTATGACATGGCAAATGTCGTCACAATATACCACCCCACTACCATTTCGGCATTCGTTATGACGTTTATTTATTAATGTCACTAAATTGAGTTGGCTCCAAAACAAATGTCATAAACTAGTTGATTTAGTGACATTTTAATCATAGGATGTCATAGGATGACACATTTCTTGTAGTGTGATTAAGTGTTTCCCTCTCATTAAGTTTGAGAGTGTTCTGAGTTATCATCAAAGGATCCATGTAGCCCACACTCATGATTCCTTTCCTCCTGGTCCATTACATCTCAAAATTGTATGACACAAAAAATATAGAAGTTTAGATATGGGATAAAGTGCCTAGAGCATTGATTTTTAACATATAGTAGAAAAAACAATTACAGAACCCAGCAACTGACGAATGAGATGTCAAGTGCATCCATATTGAATAGGAACCAGAATTCCTTCATTGGAATAGTGAAGACCTGATGCCCACGGAAATAATGATGGTCCTCAATGTGAACATAGAGCAACTCCATCCCGCCGGCAGCTTGGAACATGTGCCACTTGTGCAATTCATACATCCTCATTGGAAGATACTGGAGCAATCGCGGCCACACAAGCTCACATCCAGGCACATACTCCGGTCTATTTGCCCCTTTATGCTTTGCAATTTCCTCCTCCCCTAGAAGTTGTGCTGTAGTCAGACCCGATGATTTGGCAAAATCAAGCAATTGTTGCTCATATGGTGTAAGTGGTCTAGTTTCCCTATATGTCCCTTCATGAGTTGGGATTCCATCCTCCCCTCGAATTTGAGCTTCAGTCAGATCTGTGTCTTTGTTAAATGCAGACACTTGCTGGTCAAATGTTGAAAGCACCTTGAGGTCGGGGATAGATTGTTTCGACTGGGTACCAAGTTGTGGAACTTTAGATGAAGTTTTCTTCTTCACACGTTGAGTCTTGAGTACTTGCCGGTCGTAGTCACTCAATGGCTTGGGAAGATCATCTGGTTTTCTTCTTCTTTCCTCCTCCATTTTCCTCATGAAACAATGAAATTTGACCCGGTCAATTGGTTTCTCAACTGGAGGCTTGGGAGCTTTGAATATCTGTCTATCCAATTTAGCCTGAACTGACTCGTCAAGTTCCTCCTCTGTCTTGTCATAAGTAAGTTTTGGTGGAGGCTTCTTCTGCTTGGGTTTCTTCTCCTTCTTTGGAGGCGGAGGAGGAGGAGCTTGTCGCTTGCCCTTGCCCTTAACATGTGCTGGAGGTGGAGAAGGTGGTGGACTCTCGCTTGGATCTCTGGCACCTTCAGGACACATGCTGCGCTCTGCCCTTGCAGCTGGTGAATGCGGTAGTAGATCGTCGCGTTCAAGCATGGCGGCTGGTGATGTAGGTGAGTCAGCTGGAGGAGAAGGTGGCTTTTGCGTAATCCTTATGTGAGCTTTGGGCTAAAAAATCCAAGTATGCACAACATCTTGAAGAAACTCTTCCCCATTAGGCCCCGGTACCTCCAGCTCCAGGTCAGCCCAACCATCGAGCACTCGGTCCACAAAAACTCTGGCGTAATATTCAATTCCACGATGGTGGCCCGTGATGCTATCCCCTTCTACAGTTTTCTCAGTGACGCCATGAGCCACCACAAGCTTCTTATTTCTGCAAACATCGAGAAGCTCACACGCTAACCTCACGATGATGTCATCCACGCGCCAGTGTGGCCGATTTTCCGGTGAGCCTGGGTTTGCTGCTTCAACTACTGGTGCTGCTGCTGCTTCTGTGGCTGTTGGTGCATATTCTGTTGAAGCGACGCTGCTTTTCCCCTTAGCAGATGGGCTCATTTCATCAGTAGGACCTTGCTGATGAGATGATTGTTTGCTAAGAGCAAGAGTCACACGCTCGTCAATGATTTGCTTCATTCTTGCCTCGGTTCTGATTACGCGATCTTGCAACTCTCTTAGTTGTCGTTCTTGCTGCTCCTTAGACCTTCTCCGACTTTTATAAGAGTCAATTTCCTCACGCCATGCGATTTTCCATGGAACTACACCTTTGCCTCGACAACGTCCACCGTGTTCTTTAGTACCTATTGCAGCACTAAGTTCGTCTCTCTCTCGATCAGGCACAAATGTTCCTTCAGCAGTCACGCGGATCAATTCAACAAGTCTTGCCGCAATCTTACTTATTTAGTCGCCCGGTACTAATGTTCCATCTTCAGGATTGATCGTGCCACCATGTGCATAATAATAAGTCCTTGCTCGTTCGGGCCAATCTATAGTTGCCGGTATGAGTCCACGTGCAATACAATCATGTTCCATCTTATCCCATTTGGGCATAGCCACCTTGTAACCTCCAGACCCAAGCTTATGAAATTCTCTCTTTTTAGATGCATTGATGGTGTTGGTTTCAATCATCTTGGCGGCTTCTTGCGATTGCTTGTACTGCACAAATGAATCCCAGTGATCTCGCAACTTTGTAAGTCCTTTCTTTGTGAAATCGTGTGCAAGTTCCTTCTTGATGTAGTTTTTATTCAGCCGCTTCTTGTATGATTGAAATGCTATTGCACCCTTCTGCAATGCCCAAGTCCGCACATTTGCCAGATTTGTACCTTCTGGAAATGAGAAGTGTAATTGCACCTCGACTCAAATCATGTTCTTCTTTGTGTCCGGGACCACATATTGTTGTGCATTTTCTTGTGCCTCTTCATCTTCATTTTGAACTTCAGCTACAGCTTCAGATCCTTTCTAATATCGAAAGCTTATTGGGATGTGATCCCTGACAAGAGCCCCAATGTGGTTGGTCAACTTGACGACATTGTCATGTGGAGCTAATAGCATGCCTTCGTCAGAAACTTCTGTGATGATGAAATGACCCTCTAGCTTCTTATTCGGACCGCGTATCGCACGAGCGTTTTTGCTGCTCGATGACGGTTCCTGGAAAATTAAGGACTATTAACTGATTCCTCCTATTAATTAGTAATTAAACTTAAAGTGTAACGTGGTACTAGTTTGTACTAATTATACCTCTGATGGTTGCCCATCATTTCTTGTCTCGGCAATTGGTTGCTCTTCCGCATCGATGCCATCACCAGACATGTTCAGGTAGCTGTCAACCTCGCGCTGATCTTGTTCATTAACCGAATTGTTGGAACCATGATTGTTAGCAATTATGTCCATTAACAATGCTTCTTCACGTTGCTACTCCTCTATTGGATCCATTGTCACTAAATAACAAGAATAAATAACAATTATTTTCTAATGAAGTAACTAATATTCTAGTGAAGAAATGAATTTTCTAGTGAAGTAATTAATTTTCCTAGTCAAGAAACTAATTTTCTAATGAGGTAACTAATTTTCTAGTGATGAAATGGATTTTCTAATGATGAAATAGATTTTCTATTGAAGAAACTAATTTTCTAATGAGGTAACTAATTTTCTAGTGATGAAATGGATTTTCTATTGAAGAAACTGATGAAATGGATTTTCTATTGAAGAAACTAATTTTCTATTGAAGAAACTAATTAGTAATGTCGTGTTGAGCGAGTGTTTGGCGTGTCGAGCGAGTGTCGAGCGAGTGTTTGGCGTGTCGAGCGAGTGGCGAGCGAGTCGAGCGAGTGGCACTACCGTTTCGAGCGAGTTGAAAGTGGCGAGCGAGTCGAACGTTTCGAGCATCTATATTTAAATTACATAATAGATAACATTACATCTAATTCTAATTCTAAATGTAACTAGATGTCTAGCTATATATGTAATTCTAAATTTTTATTCTAAATAACATCTAAAATAAATTGAATCTATATATAACAAAATCTAAATATGATTTAAATGTAAAACAAAATCTAAAACACATTTAAATCTAAATCTAAAGTCTAAATCTAAAACAATTTTTAACAGAAATTTAAATTTAAAACAAAATTATAACCAAATTTAAATCAAAATTATAACCAAATTTAAATCTATAACAAAATTATAATTAAAAAAAGGGGCTGACGTCAGCCACCATCGGGCTGACGTCAGCCCCCAACTGCAAGGTCGCGGGGGGCGGTGCAGCGGCCGGCCATACCCGCCGGCGTGGTATGTGGGCCGTCGGGGATGTGGCACGTCGGAGACGGCGGTGGGGGCGGCGGCCGGGGCGGACGAGGACGAGAATGGCACGGCAGCACCGGCGAGCTCTAGGACGCGCGGGCTGGGGACCGCGGTGGAGACGCGCGGCGGGGGCGGCAGACGGGGCGGACGGCCCGGATGACGGGGATGGCGCGCAGGGTCCACGGAGCGGTGGCCGACGGCGGCGTCGACGGTGCGCGGAGCCCGACGACGGCGACGACGGGCGCAGGGGGCGTACGGACGGCGGGCGGTGAAAGGCGCGGGGACGGCGGGGTGGACGGCGGAAGGCGCAGGGACGGCCGGCGATGGTGCACACGGGTGCCCGACGGCGGCGACGACGGGCGCGGGGGGCGAGCGGATCGGGGGCGGGCGACGGACGGCGGGCGGCGTGGGGACGGCCGACGACGGCGGGGCGGGCAGCGCGCGCACGACCGGTGACAGCGGGAAGGGCGGCGCGGCGGATCGTGTGTCGGCGCTGCGGCGAAGAAGAAGTGGAAGCTGAGGAGGAAGAAGGGGAGAAGGGTCGGGACATAAATACCCTACCACATTTGTACCGGGGCATAGCTGGCCCCGGTACAAATGACCCCATTTGTACCGAGTGGCTTTGAGCCCCGGTACAAATGTGCTTTTCGTTTCGCGCCATAACGAAAAGCACATTTGTACCAGGGCAAGAGGAGGTCTGATAAAAATGTGCTTTTCATTCTTTTACAATTTAATTAGCTCTAAATATCCTAAATTTCTATTTTATTTATTATAAATTGTATACAACGCATAAATTGTATACAACGCATAAAATGGTAGGAAAAACTTAGTATTCTTACTTTACATATATAATAGGCAACAATAGATTCAACAATCAAAACGACAACTTTATTATCATTAACGAGTAATATCTTCGAATGGGCATTATTTTTCCTTCACTGTAACAACTACAAAAAAAAAATTCTTTTCATGCAAAATCCTTCTTAAGTACAACATCTAATGTTATTAATATGGTAATCAAGATTGGTCTTGCTCGTGTATATTTCTACGTAAAATTATTATTTTAAATTTAATGAAGTTACAAAAATTGAAATGGTTACTATTTTTATTAAGATATAGTTACAAAAATTGACTAGTGAATAGTATACAGTGGATTGACACTCTTGTAGACCATGTTGATCCGATCTCGGATTGATTTCACGTATTTCGAAACTCACAAGTAATTAGGCATTCAAGGGATAAGATCGGGGTACATCAATACTTAAATCGATCTTAACAAACACAACAAGTTCAAATCCATAGAAATAAAAGGGTACATTAATACTTAAGTCTTAATTAACAAAGACAACAAGTTCAAATCCACATATTAAAAGGGTACATCAATACTTAAGTCTTAACATAAGGTACATCCACGCACAACACATATTTCATAATGATCCTCCATTTTTCTTAAATATGTAAGTCATATAGTTGAAGTCTCCAATTTTGAAGTCCAGAACTTCACTAATATATGCTAGAGCATGAATTAGTGCACTCTCTTTAGCTTCACATGAACGGTCACATGGACTTCCATAAATCTGAAACAGTGGAGAGTTGAATTGATATTGCGGTCAAAATGAAATATGAGCCTGGAACTTCCCACCTCTTGTGCGTTGCGGATTTGATTCCTCGTAAGAAAATCCCAAAACATCGCACACTTGCTCTAGAATTGCATGAAAACTTATTGCCGCAAAGGTTTGACTAAGATATCTTAAAGTTAAGAAAAATACGAATGTTAAAAAATGTAGCACAACTAGTTAAATTAAAAAATGCTCAATGATAATTCTATGCTCCATACCATGTCATCTTCATTCAGGCGACAAAGTCTCTCTGCGGTCGTGGTCACACTTTCTCCCTCCTCGAGTGCCTTGATTAGAAAATAAGAGTAATCTGGCAGAAAGAACCCATTTGCGCTAAGTTGTTCTAAGCACTTCTGCACGGCGGTCATTTCAAAAGTCCTCTTAAACGGTGAAGGGCTACCCCACTCAACAATCGATATCATTGTTTGGGGTTCTGATGACAGCGAGGAGCGAAATGGTCCTCGAACAGGTATGTCAAAAGAGATTTTTAATTGAATGGCGTTGTTTGCACCGACAATCGCACATTGTACAACAGATGGGGTACCACCAATCTTATCGAGAACATTTCGGAACCACTTCATATGATCGATATTCTGCATGTTATGAAATGAAAATTGGTATTCTTGTAATAAAAATCTGGTTTATAGAGGGAAAGAATATTACTATGTTTGGAGCAGATCCTTGATGTCGATCACCGTTAGGCAAGTTAATGACGCCATGGGTGAAGTGTATTCCTGGAGGACGAGGCAACGGTGGGCGGTCGTCAACAATGTGTAGTCCCCGACCGCCTTCGCGGCCACGACCACGACCACCTCGACGGCCGCCACCACGACCAAAAAAGTGACTTGCCATTGTTATACCTAAAATATGCACGGAATTTTATTTAATAATTTCTAGCCAAACAACCAACACACTCCCACTGGTTACATATTTGTACATATAATTAAAAACTAAGCAAAAATGTGAAAAACTAAACTATGAAATTTAAAATTTAATATCAATTATACCTAATTATTAAATACTAGTGAAAGACTAAACTGTGAAATATTATTTTTTCTTATGTATATATGTATACATGAAAATATAATGAGAACTAATTTTGTAATAAGGAAACAACTTTTCTATTGAAGATATCAATTTTATAATGATGAAAACTTATTGTAATAAGGAAACTACTTTTCTAATAAAGATATCAATTTTCTAATGACGAAAACTAAATTTCTAATAAGGAAACTAATTTTCTCATGATGAAATCAATTGAGTAAACTAATTTTCAATATAAATAAATAAATCGAAAAAAATCTATCATCACATACACATCTCATACATCTATCATGACACTTTCTTTCTATTAGAACATAAACCAATATGCATCTAAATAAAAAAACACCATTCTTAGCTCATTTGGGAATGGAATAAATACTCTAAGTACAAAGAATATTACTTAAAATGCCAACCGTATATGAAGGTAGGATGACGTAACTAACCTCTACACCACTTCAATGAGTCAAATCGTGGAGAAATCGTCACAAATCGGGCAAAAACTCCCTAAGTTGCCATTGGGGAGGGAGAGCTCGAGTTGGAGAGAGGAAGAAGAAGAGTGTGGAGGGGCTCGGACAGGAGGGAAGAAGAAGAAGAAAAAATAGCCGTTGCACACCTGTACCGGGCCACAACAAGAGCCGGTACAAATGTGCTCACATTTGTACCGGGCGGTGGCTCCGACCGGTACAAATCTACTAGCCTCACATTTGTACCGGTCGGAGCCACCGCCTGGTACAAATGTGTGGCATTTGTATCGGGTGGGTGGGAGATGGCGCGGGCGAGGCCCTGTGAGAGGGCATTTGTACCGGTTGGTGCCTCAAACCGGTACAAGTGTAGTTATTTGTACCGGGGTTAAAAATGCCCGGTACAAATAAAAAACGAGTCTGGGATATATGTGCGATTCTCTAGTAGTGTTTAGTTCATTTCCTCCCGAAATTAATTACGTGGAATGCCATCCTAGTTCATTTAATTAATTTTTTGGTCGACCCAATGACCCATACATTTAGTAACTTATATCCCTGCATATACTGCATACCACCACCTTAAAAGAGCCCTAAAATGTTTATTACTATCCTGTTGCGTAGGTCAATTTCGTTGTGTACTCCACCAGTCATATATACAGTATGTGAGCGAGTACTGGTTGTATTCACGGGAGCGAGCTTTATGTGTGAATTAGTCGATCCAAATTGACCGTCGGGTGGCTCCAAACGAGCTGGAACCGCCAGGGAATTGCACAGGATGGTTATGTTCCTTGGACTAGGAGGATGACACATGGAGGAAACACTAGCACGTAGTACCGAATATTTTTACACTCAATACTAAAGGTCTCCGTTTAGCGTACAGGTCATGCAACTTTTAGTACCGAGCCAAGACACAACCCGGTACTAAATGTTCATTAGTCTTGGGTGGTTTGGCCATACGGTACCAACTCCCTGCCTATAAATCAGGATTTTTCTTCCTCCTACCGGAGCCACTCCTCTAACTCGAGCTTCATCCAAACCATCACTTCCTAGCAGGTCCAGTTCTCACTCTCTGTCAGAGCGAATTAAATGAGTTTGAAATAAAAGAAATTATAAAAGGATAAATAGAAGCTTTCTCTATGCTGACTTAGGTAAAAAAAAGATAGTTAAAACAAGAGCTATTCCAAAAAAAAAGAGCTAATCTCTTTGTTCCAAGCATCGAATATTTAAGAACGGAGAGGGAGCATGTTCGATGGCAGAAGCTGAAAAAAATCAACACACAATGCTATATTATTACTAGTCTGACTGATCATGTTGTTCAAAAAAAAAAGTCTGACTGATCAGTGCTTTGTTGAAACACAGGGAATATCTTGCGCGGGCAATATCATACATCAACTAGTGATTTCTAGCACAAACTGCTTTAATATCTCAAACAGTAGGCATCTGCATGTTACATTGAGCAAGATAAGCACATCATACATATCATATATAGCACACTAGCCTTATGATGGATCGAGATCATTAACAAAGATGGAAACGTCGATGGAAACTTCGAAACACCGGTTGCAGTGCAAAGCACAACTGATGTACCTCCAGTTACTTCGCTCCTACTACCGCCTTCGCTTTGCACTTGATCGGGTATTGTACCTCCTGGTTTTGGGTGCACCTGCTCCTTCGGAGCTTGGCTTTTCCACAATAAACCATGCACCACCATGTCTAGAGTACCAATACATCCGGTAGTCCGTCAGCTCTGGCTGACATAAGAAGCAATTGATCGCCTTTGATCTTACAGTCTCGGCCCCTTGTTGTATGCTAACATCCCATTCTTCTTTACTGTTTCCTATTGTCTCCAATCCACAAAAATTACATGAATCTTCGTGAGGAAGGATACCAACTCTAACCTCCAGAGGTGCCCTCCGGCTTCTGCTTACGCTTGAGCCTCCCTCATGAGGTGAGCTACTCAAGCTGTACTCCACTGCAGAAATATAGCAATTAAAATAGGAATAAATCACCTGCTCCGGGAATATGTGTGATACCTCTGAGGACGGGATACTGTTAACAGCACAGAGTCCATGCCTACTTGCTTTGCAGCATGCTGGGTCTGGGCGAGGACTTGTAGTGTCTTTGATAAGGTCCTCCTGGATGCCAGCCCACGGAAGGTCATACGAATGGGAAACGTCTTGTGAATTAGCCAGTAGAGTGAGTTCTCCTACATGGGCTCCGTTTAGTTCGGGGATGAAAATTTTGGGGGTGTCTTTCCAGGTGTAGTAGAGGTAATAAACGTAGACTAGTTATAAAACTAATTACATGAACGGACAGGAAATCCCGAGATGAATCCATTAAGTCTAATTAATCCGTCATTAGAGATTATTTACTGTAGCATAACGTTGTCTAATCATGACATAATTAGACTTGTTGGATTCGTCTCGAAAATTAAGGTAGGGGTTACGGAATGAGTTTTGTCATTAATTCACATTTAATACTCCTAATTCATGTCCGGAAATTGATGTGACGGATAGTTGGTGAAACTTTTGGCGAACTAAACAGGGCCGCGCATTGAGCTTGAACTGAGATGTCAACAGCTGCAAGCATTTAATAGCCTCTCCAGCTATGTCTGTGCTTTCTGAAAGTCGTATAATCAACAACACATTGAAACTTTTCTCTGCCAGTGTGCCATCCTCATAATGGTATCCTAGCACTGCCTCTACGCCACGCTCTTCGGAACTCATTGGCCATATGTAGAAACACTACTACACAATCGGGTATTCGTCCCAAATGGTTAATACCGATCGCATTTTCACCCGGTACTAATGGGCGAAATTAGTACCAGGCACGTTGTCCAGTACCCTGACGGACATTTTAGTACCGGCTGGTGTCTCCAGCCGGTACTAAGTGCGGACCCTACTGGCGCAACCCTACGAAACTATTTAATACCGGGTAATGGTTTCAACCGGTACAAAATTGACATCCCTGTCATTTAGTACCGGTCCAAACCACCCACCGGTACAAACTACCCTACCAACTCCATTTATCTCCCCCGACCCGCTTCCAACCTTCCATTCTATCTTTTTTCTCATCTTTCTCTGCTCACATCTCTCACCTCGATCTCTGCAAGGGAGGACCAGCCCGCGCGCGCGTGGAGGCCGGTGGTGGCGCGCTCCCCCGCTGCGCGCGAAGGCCCGACGGCGGCGCGCGGAGGCCGGCGGCGGCGCCCTCCCCTGCGGGTGCAGCGGCGCGCAGAGGTCCGACGGCTCGCGGAGGCCGGCGGCGGCGCCCTCCCCTAGAGGGCCCTCGCGGCGTGGGCACGGGGACCACTGCCAGCGAGCGCATGCGGGCCTCCCTAGCCATGGGAGCTCCCCGGCGCGGGGGGCCGCCGCCACCAGCGTGGGTGCGGGGACGGCCGCCGGCAAGCCCTCCTGTGATTTTGCTGCTGGTTTTTAGGATTGTGTTGTGGTTCTTGTGAATTTTTCTTAGTGTTTTGTGATTCGATTGTATCGTGATTCTTGTGGAGGATTGTGATGTGATTCTTGTGGATTGTGTTGCGAGCATGTGATTGTGATTATGATTTTGTGATTGTGATTGTGATTGTGATTGTACATGAAAGCAAAAAAATTGTGAGAAAAGAAAAAGGAAATTGAAAAGAAAAGGAAAACAATGAACCATGGCAGGCAATGGCAATTTGTACCGGTCAGTAATGTCGACCGGTACAGAGTGTTAGTACCGGGTAGACTGGCCGGTATTAACTGCCGTGACAATTAGTACCGGCCAGCTTGTACCGGGCAAACACCCGGTACTAACCTGGTCTTTTGCCCGGTACTAATGCCCGGATCTGTAGCCGTGAAATCTCGTAGCCAGTTTCCTTGCTCCATGCTTCTGTAAAAGATAGTTTTCCCTTCAAGAAGATACCTGACAAGAGGGTTGCAAAAGGTGTAGTGACGGAGAGAACAGCCGGACTCCACATCACTCACAAACTTGCCGGCCCAATCTGCAAACCGCTCAAATCTTCGAACGTCTTCCATCTTCAAGCCGCATAAAGATGAGGTGGCCTGGCTCATAACCCCTGAAATAATCCAATGTTTACGCTTCGTCCCTAAGATTTTCCCTTCCTGGCCTGCAGGCAGCGCCTGCTGCTCGTGTTTGTCGAGCAGTTGTGCAGCCTCGAGGTAGGCACACTTGATCATCTTTCTGCGTTGAAGCAGAGAGACGTCTGTGATTGGCAGCTTGGCAGACCTCTCAAGCGCGAGCTCCAATTCGTTGGCAGCCATCTGGAGCCTCTCCCTGATGTGCCCCTGGGAATCCTTCTCCTCGAGCTTGCCCAAAACAGATGAGATGGCTCTGGCCGCTCTGCTCACCGCCTCCTGAACAAGGGCTGACCACACCACCATCCTGCTGAGAATGGAGACAGCAGGAGCTACTTCAATTTGACGCATACAAGAGCCAGGGAAATATGAGAATGACATGCGTGCTTTTAGTTACTGATGGGAATTCATATTTGCGTGCTGCTTACCTTAATTCTCGTGTAGATTGCGTGCAGCACCAACTGCACACCGATCACAACCTTACTTGCACTTCTATCTAGCTACTGAGGAAATGAAGTAATATCAAGTTGAGAGCAAGACAGCGCAGAAAAGGAGATCTTAAGTATTGTTGACACCGGATTTTGGCATGCAGAAATCCTCGTAAGCTCCGGAGTGAGAGATACCCGGCTGCTAGCGTTATACGGAGTATGCTAGAATCACATGCGACGATTAGAAGGACTACTAGTATCTTTAGGTGGCGGTTCGAACAATGGTTTGCTCGTTCAGAAAAATCCTAACTTCTGTTCTTGTTTTTATCAAACGTACGTACAGAAGATTTCAGACATGAGTCCAAGATCATTAGAATAAACAGAGCATGCGGCGGCGGCGGATGTATGGGTTGACTTGCGGTGTCGCCGGAGACACGGTAGATGCTGGTGTTTTGGGTCTTCGGGACGATGCGGCCCAAGACTAAGCCTGCTAATGGTTCGGGCCAAGCCCGGTTAAATTGGTTTGATTTTGCTACTTGGACTCACTTGGTGTAGTGAAAAATGGGCCAAGGTGTCTAGTGGGCTGGTCTGGTTCGGATTTTATCGATAACAGTTTGGGTTGGGGTGGTTCGGTTTAGACACCGTAACCTAGCAGCCACCTCCCGATGCTTCTCCTAGCGCCACCGCCGGCGGACTTCGTGGCGCCGCCAACTCCTCCCCGCTCTGCCTGACTGCCGCTGCATCGCCCCCACGCCGCCATCGTCTCCGCCTCCACAAGCTCGGCGTCCGGCAATGGCAACTACAAGCACCCTGCAGCGAGACGGACGGGATCTGGCTCATCCCCGCGGCCTCCGGCGAAACAGATTGGGCATTCGGTGAGCGGCTGCCCCGGCCGGATTGGGATTGGACTTGGAGGGTGGACGTCGAGGACGCCGCGGTCCTGTCTTTCCTCTTCGACGAGCAGTACGACACCTTCCACACAGGTTCGGTTACGCATCCCTTCTCCCTTCTTGGATTTATGGCGTTTGCTAAATGTTGATTCCACAAGCGCCATTTTACTCCCATCTCTGCTTTAATGCATGTCATTTATGATTTTTTCCTTCCCAGCATCTTTGATAACTGAAAGGAAACATGACAGTTAAATGTGTTTAGTTTAATCAAGACCGAGAGTGGATTGTCATTTATACACATAAATACTGCTTGAATAACATTCTTCTCAAACTTAACTGCAGGTTTTGGCACTTGATAAGCGGTATCTTGATCCACGCCGTTCAAGGAATCCCACACAACAAGCATCTGGACCTTAATTTAAATTATATAGATTGTCTTGTCTTTGGACGACAGTGTAATATTCATTTGTATGCTCTTTGTATGTTTGGGTCATTGGGTGTAAATTTCTACTCAAGATCTATACTGTAAAGATCGAATAATTTGAAAAACCTTTCTCACGCAATTCGAGTCCACCTTACCTCTCACGCCGGACCCGCCCGTCATATATTTGGAAGAATGTATAGGGTGGAAGGCTCATAAAATCGCAATTTGGAGAGCGTTTCTGCCAAAAAATAATTTCTTTTGTCACCAATCGTGCACCCGCTGGGCCCACTTAGGTTTTGCATCGGGCAAAAAAATCCAAACTCGTGGCTGCGCACACCCGGCCAGCTCCTACTACCGCGGAGCAGAGGAGCCGTCGTCGTCCACCGCTCCGTCGTAGAGAAGGGGAGGAAGGCCTGGCTGGGAGGGAAGTCGTCGTCATCGCTGTCCCAACTACCGGATGGAGCGCCACCCGTGCGCTGCCGGAGAGAGCTCCACCCCCACGCGTGCACGCCGAGGCAGAGAACTCCTCCTCTCGCGTCGGAGCCCCACCGCCGTCGCGCGCCGCCAAGGACCTCCTTCAGATCCACGCGGGGAGGTCGGGAGGGGCCGTCAAGGAGGCGAGCGTGCAGGGGAGTGGCCGTCGTGTCCCGCGCCGGAGATCCCGGCCGCCTGAAGCTCGTCTCCTCCGCGCTCCACGCTGGTGGGGAGCCACAGCCTTGAGCTCACCAGGTCGCCGCACACTCCCACGCGCTCCTCGACGCCGAGCTCGCCTCCGCGGGTGGGCGCCTGGCGGAGAAGACGACACCGACACCAAGCTCCTCTTCCACCTCATCCGCAGCGAGCTCGAGGGGACGAGCTGCCAGGCCGTGCCACCTCCTCTTCCCCTTCGCCCCGCGCCGGCCACCCCGAGCATCCTCTACTCGTGAGTGCCGCCGGTAGGAAGGGCCGACCGGAGAGAACTACACGCTCGTCGCTGATGCGCCTGGTGGAGTGGAGATCAAAATTGAATTGAATAAAAAAGCACAAAATGGCACCACCGCCACCGCTGGAGAAGTTAAAAAGCAAAAAACGGCACCACCGCCACCGCTGGAGAAGTTGGGGACTTGGGGTACACCATCGCTGCCGCCACTACATACACCGAGCCCCGAGGTCTCCAGGCTCGCGGCAGACTGCGTCCCAGCCGACAGCCGTGGTCCCGTCCAGCGCCGGCGAGCCACGAACCTCGCGTCGTAGCACCCCCACCGGATCTGCCGCTCGCCGCCTGGCTGCAGCGCCCCCGCCGGTCAGGACGTGCGCTGCCGGATAGCCGGGCCCCCGACGCGTCGCACTCTACCGTCTTCCTCTTTTTTTTCCTCTCTTGACCGCAGGAATGGACCGGTGGACTGCCAGGCCAGGACACGATACGGGCTCACGGTCTGCTAGCCGTGGTGTTCGGTCAAATGATAGTACCCCACGTCAACCAAGCGGGCCCGCCTGTAAGTGGCTTGCCGTGTTGCCTCTCTCTTCCCACACGGACGTGGTCCACATGGAAACAAACGCAGAGAGGATGGCTGTGGCAGACCGCAGTAGCAGCGAAATTGCTAGGAGTACTCGGAAACGTACACGGAAGAGTTAGCCTAATTGGTTTCACAAAATTTTCGGAAAAAATATTTTTGACCAAAGTCAGCAGGAGACCTCTACCTATTTTTTTTTAAAATATTTTAAACTTTTTAATTCGCTCACATGGAGAGTGTGGAATCGCTGGTGGTTGACGGGCTTTCTCATAATTTTTTGTTAGATCGGTTTAATCGCTATAAATTCATAATTTGTGATTTCAAAAAACTTCTTGATTTTAGATTTTTGAAAACTTGTTGATTTTAAATATTTGAAAACTTAAATTGTTGACAAACCATTTTAGAAGTTCAGTTTTCATGTGAGGCCAGAAGATGGGTCAAGACATTGCTGGTGCTTGTGGACAGTTGGTGGTTAGCCTCCCAGATGAAAGATCAACTGGTGGTGCAACCCTTCTGTCAGACATTGAAGACCTTCAGATCTGACCTTCTATATAAACTGGTGGTGCGATCGATTGGTTCAAACTGACTGAGAGAGACCAATGGGTTCAAACCGGTTTTGTGGAATGGTTTGGTGAACTCATTTATGTGGTTTGGTTTGGTTTGATGCTACAGTGAATAATTATGATGGTGGGGTGGGGTGGGTTGATGATAAAAAGACGTCCTGGTCTGGTGTGGGTAGAGTGTGGTTCTGAAATCATTGATAGGCTTACCCAAGACACTGATTCAAAAGAAAATACCAATATACCCTTTTCTTTTATTTTTAAAATAGTTTTGGGCCCACAAAATATATATAGGTACTGGGCCCTTGTAATAGGTTTCTCTCATTTTTTAACCATTGGATATGGATCAATGGACGCCTCTTAACATTTCCAAACACCGTAAAAATTCTCTAGGCCCATGGAGGCTTAACATCATGGGGCACTGCAAAACCACGATGTAAGCCAACACAGCATATTGGGCTAGCAAAACCACGATGTAACCCCATCCAAACCCTCACGCACCGAACACGAGCGCGCCACCATGGAGCCGCCGCCGGAGCTACTCGAGGACGTCATCGGAGAGATCCTCCTCCGCCTCCAGCCGGATGAGCCAGCGTACCTCGTCCGCGCCTCCCTCGTCTGCAAGCTGTGGCACTACATTATCTCCAACCACACCTTCCTCCGCCGCTTCCACCGTACCCCACCGCTGCTCGGCTTCTTCGACCACATGCTCTCCGGTGGCTTCGTTCCCATCACAGAAGCCTTCCCCTTCTCCAAGGCGGAATTTGACTACCGCCCTTGGTACGTCCTCGACTGTCACCATAGGCGTGTCCTTCTCTACCCTAGGCTCGCTGATAATTTCCTTGTCTGGGATCCGATTACCGGTGAGCGGGAGGAGGTACTTGCGCTGGCGCACATATATGGCGAGTCCGCTGTGGTACTCTGCGCCGCAGCAGGCTGCGACCATTTCGACTGCCATGGTCGTCCTTTCCTTATAGTCTGTGTGAGCACCTGTCATAGCAACGACAGTGTAGAAGCGTGTGTGTACTCATCACAAGTAGGTGCATGGGGTGATTTGGTTTCTGTTCACTTAGACGTCGATGTCGAATACTATTGGGACCACGCCAATCTACGCAGTGGGGTCCTTGTCGGAGATGGAATTTACTTTCTACTTGCGCTAGGTGCTGGTGACAAAATTCTGAAGTATAAATTGGGCATGCACTGTTTGTCTACGATTGACTTGCCAGACTTGGAAAGCAAGGGTGTTGTCCTCATGCCAACCGAGGACGGTTTGCTTGGGCTTGCCTGCACTAGATCTTCAACCCTTTACCTGTGGTCGAGGATGGTGAATGGAGAGGGAGTTGCAGGTTGGGTACAATGCAGGGTGATCGAGCTACTGAAGGTGTTACCGGTTACGGTCCCTATTAATTGGGCGAAAGTTATTGGTTTTGCTGAGGGTGTCAATGTCATCTTTGTGGGCACAAACGTTGGCACTTTCATTATTAATCTCAAGTCACAGTTAGCGAAAAAGGTGAGCAGCAGCACGATAAACAATCTCGTCATACCCTTCACCAGCTTTAACACTCCAGGTATGGTTCTAACCATTTGCTTTTTTTATGTTGTTGTAATTTTACATTGTATCACCTTTTGTATGCTGTTGAACTTCTAATATTGGATTGTGGATTTTAGTTGAATGAAAATAAATGATATATGTGCTTGAAGAAACTGAGCATATGACGATGCAATATAATGTGTAATTATTTGTTAGGTTCAACCTGTATAACCAAGTTTAGATAACCCTCTAAACTTTATTTAGTTCAATTTTACCCTGTAATGCAATTTGTTTTCTCCACATACCTGATTGTTTGGCTGGTCGCGTAGGGTTTTTTCGGGTTATCAGGTCAAAATTCTTGACACTTTGCTTTTTTTTTTGTTGTTGTTGTAATTTTACATGGTATGGCCTCTACATGCTGTTCTGAACTTACAATATTGATTTGTGGATGTTAGTTGAATGAAAATAAATGATTGCTGTGCTTGAAGAAACTGAATATATGATGATGATGCAATGTCATCTGTAATTACTTGTTAGGATCAACCTGTTAATGGGGAAATTTTTTATTTTGAAAAAGTTCAAATTATTGCCCTCAATAACTAATGTTTGGAACATTTTTATTTTGATTTCATAGCTCTCTTATTATACTGGCATTGCCAGCATAGACCACGGTGTTTTGCTTCGTGAGAATTTAATTAGTTGTTCTGATATGGGAGTAAGTGATACTTTTGCTTTGACAACTGAATACTACATCTGTCCTTAAATATATGACGTTTAGGACAAGCTAGTTAGTTCAAAAATGAACTAATTAGCTTGCCCTAGACATTATATATTTAAGAATTGAGGAAGTATATGGTTACCTAACATCACATTTAACCTATTTTGTTTTTTTCATCTTTGACTCGTTAAGAACAATTACTCCCTCCGTATCGAAATATTTGTCGTCATTGACTTTTTTTCACAACTTTGACCATTCATCTTATTCAAAAAATTATGTAAGTATCATGTACTTTGCTTGCTACGTGCTTTATTGTTGTAGATATTTTAAATTTGACTTATCCTTTTACACATTTGCGATAATTTTTTGAATAAGATGAATGGTCAAAGTTGGAAGAAAAAGTCAACGGCGACAAGTAGTTTGATACGGAGGGAGTATTATTTATATTGGCAAGAGGCACCTCGAAGTAGTTGATATTCTTTTTTTGTTAACCACAATTTTGGACTAACTTTGGCTTGTATCCGTTGCTTTCTGCTAGTATATACACGATTTTAACTTGGAGGCTTTGTACTTTACAGATTATGCGTGTGGCAAATTGCCATTGACAGTGGAGAAAAAATAATCATCGTGTTAAACACACCCAGTCGTTTCGGGACTTCCAGATGCTCCAAGCAATGGCAGTGATATATATGTTCCAAGGCTGATGTTTTAAAATGCTTTTTTATTAGTACACTCTGTAGTTTAATTTCTCATGTGAACAAGTCGAAATGGGTTCCAAACGAGCTGGAAAGGTCGATCGGGGAAATGCAGAAAATGGTTCTGATCCTAGGACTAGTAACCTATGAGAGGACGACACATGGAGGAAACATCCATTGTAAATTCTGAACACTGGCTTGCGAAGCTTGTGTGGCTGTTCACACCGCACTTGCATTGACCGTCGCTATTGGATTTAGCCCCATGCCCCAGTCACACGGTCAAGTCGCAACTTCACTGTCTCACTTCATTTCAAGATGAGCGGTTGGTATATATCATGTCCGATGGCAAATCGCAGACCGATTTCCAACTTGTTACAACACAGTAGACATTTGCATGTTACAACACTGAGAAAAATAACGATGATGGAGCACCTTTGAATTCTCAGTCCAAGCACACTACTACAGAAAACGTTTGTAGGAGTGGACGGATTCACATTTTCTGGTGTAGGCGAGAGATCCACTCCTAGCTGTCGCTTTTAAAAATAGTTGTTTCCAGGAGCGGGTAAACGGACCGCACATGGAAATCCATTTGCAGGTGCGGGTGATGGCGTCACCCACACCTGGAATTCCATGTGCGGGTGATGGGGTGGCCCGCACCTCCTATTCGATTAAAACAAAACACGTACCTATGTTAAAATGCTCAAAATAAATAGCAAAAAAGTTTTTTTGAAAGGACCCCGCCACCCGCCCTTCCGCGTCATCAAGTCGCAAGTCACACCATTTTTCGCGCAAAGTGGCGACGATACGCGACCGACGGGGTTCGAACTCGTGACCGCTCCCTCATGCGAAGCCTATTTTGCCACTACACTACACACTGTTATGGGTCCATATCCAATTTTAATTCTACTCATATTATACTACACCGATTGTAAATTGTCTTTTTCGAGAATTTAAACGTATTCAAATTGAAATCGTGTCAACTACAAAGTTTCATAACTTTCTAAGATCTATAACTTTCATGTTGAGACTTTCTCCATTCGAGGTCGTTTACAAAATTTGAATTTCAAATTTGAAAGATTCAAACCTAGTTTTTTGTTGACAATATGATTTCAATAAAAAAAAGTTTTAAACTACAAAGTTTCATAACTTTTCAATAGCTACAACTTTTATATATGTTTCTCCATTCGAGTTCATTTGAAATATTCAAATTTTCAAACTTGAGAAATTTCTGACGTACTTTTCGTTGATGAAAGTAATTCAAATTAAAAATGGTACAACTACAAAGTTCTATAACTTCTGAAAATGGACAACTTTTATTTTGGTCATTTGCTCATTCGGTATAGTGGTAGTAACATTCTTCATAAATCTTATGTATCTCTCGTATAATTTCATGAAATTATATAAGAGATATAGGTCATGAAACCATCTCATAGTACTTAAATGGATATTTTGCAATATTAAACAATCTCAAATGAAAAACTTGTCAACTACAAAGTTTTAGGTCTCGTCGAGCTATATAATTTTGATACAAAGTTTGTCTTTAACCGAGATCATATGAAGAAGTTATGAATTTTTTTCCACGAGATCATTTCCAGGAGCGGGTGATGTCATCACCCGCACCTAGAAATCCATTTCTAAGAGCGGGTGACATCATCACCCGCACCTGAAAATCACACACGCCTGGAAATGAGAATATTTCCAAGAGCGGGTCAAGACGTCACCCGCACCTGAAAATGGTTTCCAGGTGTGAGTCTAGCTGCTATAGTGCTGCGTGTTTTTCTTAAATTGAGCGGCAAAACCACCCCGCTCCTGAAAAAAACAGAGCGCTCTTACAAAAGTTTTCTAAAGTAGTGACAAGATGCCAACTCCAACCTCCAGCCACTGCGGACGGTTGGGCCTTCCTCATGAGATGAGCTACGTGATCTGTAGTACTCTACTGCTGAAATATAGTAACTAACACTACGGGAAAGTCCATCTTTGCCATGCACCAAGACGTTTGTCGTGCGCTTTATTTCAGGTGTGCGGCAAAGAGATGCTTTGCCGTGCGTTTTCTCCAAGGCGCACGGCATAAAAAAACGCACGGCAAAATCATTGTTTGCCATGTGTATTTTTAGTGCATGCGTTTTTTTTGGCGCACGGCAAACTACATTTTCCCCCAACGGCCGTTACGATCCTATGAAACTGTTAACTGACTCGTTCCCTTTGCCGTGCGTTGGGATAGAACGCACGACAAACATTGTGTTCCCTCTACGGCGCACAGCAAACTTAAATGTAATTGTTTCTTCACTAAAAAATATTATTTTATACTCTACATTTCAATTTTATACACGTCTCTATAAGTTTACTATATTTAATAATTATGTATCATTTAAAGATTTTTTTTCCGTATACGTCAAATTTAAACTGCAAGAGCATAAAGTAACGGAGTAAAATTTGTGGAAAAATGGTATTCATATAATTGAATTATTTTTGGGACCTTATCCATGAAATTAGATGAAATTCTGAACATTTTGTTCGCGAATCATAAAAATCCACATGTGGTTGCAATGTTTATTAATTGTATAAAATGCAAACAAAGTTTGAAAATCATGAGATTCGTCAAGAGCTCATGATATCCTATGTGAAGCCTGTTGGGGAATTGGGTAAAAACCGTTCACCCTCGAAATTTCGGAGATATCAAGACACCGGCGAATTCAGGGAAACAGGCAAGAAAGAGCCAAGAGAAATACTCGCTGACATGATTTCGGAAAAGTTCGCTAATGTGCCGCTTTCGGTCGAAAAGTCCACCGAAAGGGCATGAGTTTGCAAAGTCTGTTTATTGTTTTCAGGACGGCTGAAAACTTTGCTTTAGCGATGGAAACTTCGGAGAACTCCGCGGAATCGGGAAACTCCACTTCAGCCGTGGCGTCGGGGATTCAATTCGGGAATCTGTGCTACTGAGGGTCTTCGCGAATGAAGAGTCGAAGGGTAGGGGAAGACTCAGTCAAAAGCGAGGCATCAAAAGTCCGGGTTCGAATGAACAAGTGGTAGGCTTGTAAATCTGTGAAATTAGCTCCGCGAATCACGGGATGTAAAAGACATTCATGTACGTGTTCAAATTTGGAATATTCTTTAGATCCGAGGGCATTCTCGGAATGTAAAAGTCCCTTCGTCTCCCTATAAAAGGGGGCCCGAGGGCACGTGTAAAGGGGTTCGCAACTTTTGAGGTGAAGTCAGGCTTTCGGAGATTCCTTGTCTCCTCGTTCTTGAATCCTTTCGTGTGCTTGTTCGCGAGTCTCTCATCATCTGTGTTCGGGGATCCCATCTGATTTTCGGACCCCCCAACATTAGCACCCACCGTGGTCTAAGCCAAAAGAGAACCCACGATGCCTCCACAGAAGAAATCCAAGAAGATCACACCCGCCGATGCAGATGAGGAAGATCATCACGCGGAACAAGACAATGAAAACTCTCTTGCTACAGAACCCCCACAGCTCACAGATCAAGAAAGACAAGCGAAGCTCGAAGCCTTACAGAAAGCATGAGCGGAAAAGATTGCACATGCCCTGGAAACATATACCGAAGAAGTAGCTAAAGAGGAAGATGATGATGCTGTGGACAAACAACTGGAAGCAGTAAACTGGACGGTGTTGATGCTTCAGAAACTGGAAGCAAAAAGAAAAGCTTCGGAGAAACTGGAGAAGCTCAACCAAGCAAAAGAACAACTGGAGAAAATGCGAAGGGAGATTGATGAAATGAAGGAACAGGAAAACAGTTCACTCTGGCGCGATTCACCACATCAAAGGTCTGGTCAGCACAAAAGAACCCCGAGAGAGAACTTCTTCACGGGCAATGGAATCTCGCATTTCGCAGATCCAGAATCACCACTTTCACTTGGGTTGCAAACAACACTGTGGCCCTCGAAGTATAAACCAGTCTCTCTCCCGATGTACAATGGGTATGGAAACTCTAGACAGTTCATTATGAGCTATGAAGCAGCTGTAAATTCAGCAGGAGGAGATGATGTTGCACTGGCCAAATCTTTTATCATTGCTTGTGAAGGTCCAGTTCTCAACTGGTATTCCTTGCTGCCTCCACACTCAATCTGCAGCTGGATTGATCTCAAGACAAAGTTCATTCAGGCATTTCAAGTGTTTCATGAAACTTCTGCAAAGCCATCGGATCTCTTCAGTTGCAAGCAAAGAGACAGGGAGCCACTACAGAGTTTCGTAAGAAGATTCATGCAACAAGAGTCCCAAATTCTGGGAACAGATGATAAAACAACAATCCAAGCATTAGTCAAAAGTCTGACTCCAGGACCAACAGCTTCGCACATGACCAGAAAAGAACCCCAAAGCATGGGAGAACTTTTCGATGAACTGGAACAATACATCAAGTCTGATGAAGATCATCGCAAAAGAGTAGCTGAACGAAACCAGGCAAGACAAGGCAATAGAGGAACAGGATGGAGACCTCAATTCCAAACCCCACGAAACATCAATAACTTGGACAATCCTTCATCGCAGTGCAACCAAGACAATAGGCCAAGCACAAGAGGGGGTTTTTCATAAAGAGGAAGAGGAAGAGGAAGATAAAGAGGAAGAGGACCACTGAAAGTTCAAAATCATGACCCAAGAGATCCATACTTTTACTGCAGATACCACGGAAGGGGCCATAGCACTGAAGCTTGCCCAGAAACTAAAAAGAATGTAGCAAGAATCCAACAAGAGAAAACCATGATGTCCATTACCTCCACAATGCCAAACCAGTTCCGTCAAAACTTCTGGCAACCGCAGCTCATGGGTCCTCAGCCAAGCCCAATCCCAGTTCAGCAATTTCAACAGGCACAGTCATCATGGTAGCCTTCGCAATAGTTTTTTCCTCAGTCTCAGGCAATTCAAACCATCTAGCAGCCGCAACCAATTCAAGAAATATTGCTGCCGCCACCAGACAATTCAGCGAAGCCAGGGTCAAGTTCAAGAGGCCACAATCCGAAAGCACTGCCTTCCTTCGGAACTATCATGCCTATCACTGGAGGCTCAGCCATGGAGTTCGAAACAAAATGGCAAAGGAACAACTACTTTAGATCTGTGAACACAGTCATCAACGACGGTCCAGCAGCGCGACCAAAATGGGCCAAGGTGCCGATAACATTCACCGAACAAGACTTCAAGCTGAAATCTGCTGATCACAATGACACCATGGTCATTGAGGTAAATATCGCCGGATGGGTGATTGGAAAAGTCCTGATGGACAACGGAAGTTCGGCTGATATTCTATTCATGAAAACATTTGAGAAAATGAGCTTGAGTCCTCATATGCTACAGCCACCAGAATATCTACTGTTGGGCTTCGGAGGAAAGCCAATCAAGCCAGCAGGAAAGATAGCTCTTCCAGTATCATTCGGAGATCTTGACAATGCTAGAACAGAGACTCTCACGTTTGATGTAGTTGACATGTATCACCCATACTTAGCAATCTTCGGCAGAGGCTTCATCAATAAGTTCGATGCCGTAATAAGACAGCAGTTCCTGTGTATGAAAATTCCAGCACCCAAATGAATTATCACAGTGTTCGGCGATCAACAAGAAGCTAGAAACATAGAGAAGGGCCATACACCGGGTCAAAGCAATGTGCACCACTTGAACTCTACCGAAGAAAAGAAAGAACCGTATGTCGAAGCTAAAAGAGACAAAGAGAAAGTAGAGATAAGCGCTGATGGTGAAACGAAGAAAGTATACTTAGATGACATTCCAGACAGAGCGGTGATGATAGGGGCTCATCTTAGTCCTAAAGAAGAGAAAGAACTCATCGAATTCCTGAACAAGAATAAAGATGTCTTTGCTTGGTCAGCGAAAGATTTGCAAGGTGTCAACAGGGATATCATTGAACATGCCCTAGATACAGATGAGAAAATAACTCCGAAGAAGCAGAAACTTAGGAAAATGTCCGAAGAAAAGGCCAAAGCAGTGGAGGCCGAAGTGTAAAGGCTTCAGGACGCCAAAGTGATTAGGGAGGTCATGTACCCTGTGTGGCTGGCTAACACTGTCCCGGTAAAGAAGAAGAATGGGAAATGGAGAATGTGCGTAGATTTCACAGATCTGAACAAGGCTTGCAAGAAAGATGATTTTCCCTTAGAAAGGGTGGACAAGGTTGTTGATGACGCTGCAAACAGCGAAATGCTCTCACTCCTGGACATCTTCTTAGGGTATCATCAAATCAGGGTGCGAAAAGAAGACGAGGAAAAGACAAGCTTCATGACACCATTCGGAACTTATTGTTTCGTCAGAATGCTAGAATGTCTAAAGAATGCACTTTCTCAAGAATGATAGCAATAGTGCTACATACTCAACTTCGGAGAAACATTCTCGCATATGTCGACGACATAATCGTCAAGAGCGTTCAAAGAAGAGACCACATCAGCGATTTGGCAGAAACCTTCGCGAATCTTAGAGCAGCAAACCTCAAGCTGAATCCTGAGAAGTGCGTCTTCAGTATCCACAAAGGAAAGGTCTTGGGCTGTCTAGTTTCGACAAAGGGTATTGAAGCAAACCCTGATAAAATCAAAGCTCTAGTTGAAATGCAAGAGCCCATTTCGGTGAAAGATGTACAAAAACTGACAGGGAGAGTGGCCTCCCTTAACAGATTCATACCCAGAGCTGCAGAAAGAAGTTTGCCTTTCTTCCAAATTCGCCGAAGTTCCAAGAATTTTTGGTGGTCTGAATCCCAGAAACAAGCCTTCCAAGAACTCAAAGATTATTTATCAAATATGACGAAGCTATGTCCTCCAGAGCCAAGATCGCCACTTCTACTATACTTGTCTGCTTCCAACTCAGCCATAAGTGCTATACTAGTGCAAGAGAAAGAAGAGGACGGAAGGTTGAAACAAATCCCAGTATATTTCGCTTCAGAAGCTCTTTCAGGATCCAAACTTTTCTATTCTGAACTAGAGAAGATAGCATATGCAGTGATTATGGCAGCAAGAAAATTGAGGCATTATTTCGAAGGTCACAGAAAAAGAGTCATCACGAATCAGCCACTGAACGATTTGTTCACAAACAAAGAAGCATCAACCCAAATTGTCAAATGGGCAGCAGAGCTATCAGAGTACACTGTGGACTTCGAAAGAAGAAGTGCAATCAAATCGCAAGTCTTGGCAGATTTCGTTGTAGACTGGACATCGCCGACACAGAACTCTGGCGAAGATATAGTCACGCCATGGGTCGTACACTGCGATAGGGCTTGGTGTGACAAAGGTGTCGGAATAGCAGCGATTGTAACATCTCCAACGAGAGTTGTAATAAGATATGCCGCCCGACTTGATTTCGCAAATGATGTGCCTTCTACGAACAATACAACCGAGTATGAGGCTCTACTCTTATCTCTGAGAAAGATGAAAGCTTTGGGCTAGCAAACTTTTATCATTAAGACAGATTTGAAAGTTATCCAAGAGCACATTGAAAAAGAGAGCGAAGCAAGGAATCCAATTCTGGTGAAGTATCTTGAGAGAGTTAGAGAAATGGAGAAGCATTTCAGGGGCTACTCAGTCCAACATATTTCGAGAAATGACAACAACGAAGCAGACAAACTAGCGAAAGCGGCAGCTCAGAAGCAAGCAATGCCTCCGGATGTGTTCTTCGAAATTATCAGAGAACCATCAATCAAAGACTCGAAGCCAAGAACCGTGAGCAACATAGAAAGTCATGATTGGAGGGCTGAAATCATGGCATACCTGAGGGGCCACTATGAACCACAAGATGAATTAGAGGAAAAAAGGCTAAAGCAAAGAGCAAGAGGCTACACTATAGTGAATGGAGAACTTTACAAGTCTAGAGTTACCGAACCATGGCTAAGGTGCATAACTTTCGAAAAAGGCTTGGAACTTCTCAAAGAAATTCACAGTGGATTTTGTGGTGCACACATAGGCACAAGGGCACTAGCGGGCAAGGCAATAAAGCAGGGATTCTTCTGGCCCTCCATAAACATTGACGCAAAGAAGTTGGTTCAGGAATGTGAAGCTTGTCAAAAAATAGCGAATCAGCAAAATTTACCGTCTATGCCAGTTCATCTGATTCCACCGTCATGGCCTCTGCAAAGGTGGGGGATGGATTTGGTTGGGCCATTGCCAACAGCTCAAGGAAATTGCAAGTTCACAGCAGTTGATTATTTCACCAAATGGGTGGAAGCGAAGGCATTGGCGAATATCACTGCGCCAACAGTTCAGAAATTCTTCTGGCAAAACATAATCTGCAGATTCGGAGTCCCAAGAGAGTTAACTGTTGACAATGGAAAACAGTTGAACTGCTACTCTGGGCACCCACGTGAAGTACTCCTCAGTCTATCATCTGCAGTCTAATGGGGCTGTAGAAAGGGCGAACGGGCTGATCTTTTCGGGAAACACGAAGTGTCTATATGATCAGAAGAAAGGCAGGTGGATAGATGAGTTGCCGAGGGTAATCTGGTCTCACAACACAACAGTGTCGAGGGCAACAGGTTTCACACCTTTTCGCTTGCTATTTGGGACTGAAGCAATGACACCAGAAGAAATTAAGAATGAAAGTTTGAGAGTCCAAAAGGCAAAAGAAATTGAAGAAGTTTTTGACGTCCCAGGTTTTTAATTAACAATAATGACTAGTCAAACTTGTTGACTTTGGTCAAATCTTGGTTAACTTGGGTCATCACTTCGAAAACCTAGCCAACAATCACCCATGAGCACCTTAAGGAAGTCAACATCCTCTACCATGGTCAAAACCCTAGTCAAAGTGGTCAAACCCCTTGATGTCCACACCTTGTCCTAGAACTTTGGCCACGTTCTCCAATTTTTGTCTAAACACTCAAAAATCTGCCAATATAAAAGTTGTGCAGAATGTCGTGGGACACAATTCATCTTTAAGGTGGCATTTGAAATTCGGAGGGAAAATAGTCCAAAAATCAAAGTCAAACTCAGTTTTACTATTCCCCAGCACCATGAAAGTCAGCAACTTTGCCTGCAGTTCATGCTCAAACCGTGACTCGAAACATAGGTCGACCTACACAAAAATTACTCTCCTATGTCCCCTCTACAAGTTCTCTTTTTGGCGGTTTTGAAGTTTCAATTGGAAAAATTGAGTTCGAGGCGTGCAAACAGGGGCAAGTTCAAATTTGACCGGCTACGTCGCGCCCTGGACCGCGCTTCCGCGCCGAGCGCGTCGCGCCCGCGCTGCCACGCGGCAAGCCGGCGTACCGCCGCCTCCCTCGACGGCCGGGCCCCCACTGGTCCACAGTCCGGTGAGGACGAGGACAGCATCATCACGCGCCCCCGCCCCCGACCGTCTCGCACGCGGAGGGAATGTCCCCGACACGTGGACGCCACGAACGCGCGCCCGCCGAGCCTCGCCGCGCCTCGGTCGGCCGGCCGGCAGCCGGCACGGCTCCGCCGCCCCCGGGCCTTGTTCCCCCGCACGCGTGCCTTCAAGGCGAAGGCGTTGGTCCGCTGCACGCGCCCGTAGTCTATAAAAGGAAACCCCGACCGCCCGCGCGCGCACACACGTCCGCCCGACCGCCATTGCCGCCGCTGCCGCCGCGAGCTCGCTCCTCTGCCCGCTCCCGCCGTCGGCCAAGCACCCCAAGCTCGCCCCTTGACCTCACTCGAGCCTTAACCGTCGCTTGTTGACTGGCATTGCCGCTCCCCTCACCGGAACCCGAGCCAAGGCGGCCGCGCCGCCGCGACCTCGCCACCGCCGCTCGCCGGAGCCACCTCCGGCCACGCCACCACCACCAATCGACTCGTGGTGAGTCCAATCGCGCAACCGTGCCATTTGTTTGCCAGGTCTGGCCGTGCTTCGCCACCGGCGAGCTTGCCCCGCCACCGGAGGGCACGGTTGTGATTTCCCAGGGACATATTTGTGAACTAGGGACCTATCGACAATGATCTTTATCTTAGTTTTCTTGCAACTAGGTCTAGCACCTTAGAAAAATCATAGAATTTCCTAGAGAAATGAGAAAAATGCAAGCTCAATTTTTCTGGTTTCAGTGAAACTAGATCTACAACTTCTACAAAGCATGACCATACGTTTGACTTATAGATTTTGAACGAAAATTCAAACTCAGTTTGACACGCTTTTGGTGTAGTTCAAAATCTAGAAAAGTTATGGAGCTGAATTTTGGATATGTTGCTAGATATGTCATTTGTAGGCTCTGGACAAAAATGTGCATAAAGTTATTGAACAGATCTTTTAATATGAATTACTTTGCATTTATGCTATTTCTGCCTTAATGATTTTTGTAGCAAAATCTAAATAGATTTTTATGCTCAACTTATGGCTAAGATCATTATATGAGTAGATTCAACTTTCCTGCATTTACCATGATTTTATCTCTGTCAGAAGTATTTATTCTTGTTTTATACTTAGATTTACATTTAAATGCCTAGTTCAAATTTTAAATTAGTTCTTGATGTGTTTGTTAGTTTTCTAGACTTCTTTAGGGTCAGAGAGGATATAGGAATGAGTTTGGCTCCAGAGATGCTTTATTTATTTATTTACACATTTCTCACATTTTTGGTAGCTAGTAAATGTCATTTTTGATATATTGGTTTTATGGCCCATTTTAAATGTGTATCTTGGACCAGTGGCTTTGTTTAGGTAATTAGGGCATGCAATGCACCTTCCCCTGTTTTTATAATTTATTTGGTAATTAAAAGACTTGAAATCCAATTAGGCTTCACACTAAGTTTAAATGGGAAAAATTCCAATGACTCACTTAATGACTTTGTTAAAATGTTGAGTAGCTTATTTAGGAGCTAAAGATCCACCCTTGCTGTTTTTATGAACTTAAATGGCTTTATTTGCTTAAATATGTACACAGTCACCATCAAAAAGATTAAATTAATAAACCTCCACATGTCATGTCCTTAATGGAAAGAAATGCTAATTAAATGTTTGTCAAGGTGAATATGGCCAACAAGAGTTGGATGTGATAATTAAACTCTCACTCCACACAATAACCCTGCATATGCATTCCGTGTAGAACTCCCTGACGGTAACTACTCGCTCGTACCGGAAGCCGAGGAAGGGTGAGCTGACGCGGAGCTGCAGTACGTGGAAGTGAACGAGGACACCCAGGAGCCCCAAGCTAACTTTGCTGATGAAGGCAAGCTCCGGTGCATTAACCTAAGTGTTTTTGGAAATTTATGCAACTATCTATGGATGTTTGTGCATTTACGCTCAAGAGTTGAAATGAAATCGTAGATGCATGATCCCTAGGTACCCTTGTCCTTTACTAGTATGCTAGGTCGATAGCTGCCATGCTATAGGACCGTTGCAAGTCGAGTGATGCTTGTCGCTCGCGAGAATAGGTTCTTATGTTGGAATCATAAGATCTTTATAAATGGATTGCTCACGTGCTAAGAGCATGGGATTTGGGCTCCGGTCCAATGGCTTTCGTGGGTTAAGTGTTTGAAAGTACTAAGTACTTGTCGGGAATGGGACCGGTAAGCCTAGTACCTTAATGAGGCGGTGAGGGATCTTACTATTACTCATCTTGGGATGGGTCTCACGGCTAGCTACCGGTGGTGCATGGTGATTCTGGGTGCCTCGCGGGATATGCCAGATAGCCTGTACCAAATACTGTAAGATTCGATCCTGAGCCGAAGAGTTTTGGGAACCGCCTGGTTGGTGGGCTCTTGGTGAGTGCACCCTACCGTGTGTTTAGGTTCACCTTGGAAGGTTTAAATCAATCGGTTGTCAGCCTCTCACCGTTATCTGAGACTACTTATCCAACTGGCCATGGTATCCCTAATGATGGAACTTTGTGAATATTTATGTTTGATTAATTGAATTGCACAACTTATGCTTGCAATAGCTTGCTCATCTAGAAAAGAGTAATCAACTAGAATCTGAGCTAAAATCTTGAAAGTAAGGACATACTCTTTGTTGCTTTTCAGCAAAAGAACCCCACTGGCCAAAAGCCCTTCATGTCTAGAGTTTGGTGATGTAGTTGTCACCGACGGGTAAGACTTGCTGAGTATTAGTATACTCATCCTTGCTTTAAATTGTTGATTTCAGGTAATGCATTTTGTGATGTGTGGCCTGGAGAGATCCCGCCTGGCTGGGAGCTGGAGTGGGTGGAAGACGATGAGTGAAGGCATCATGGCAGGCCTCCTGTGATGCTCATTGCAACACTTAGTTATATTTCCGCTGTTTTTCGAACTCTGAACCTCGTTTATTATGTCAAGTACTTCGGTTTGTAATAATTAAACCCTTCGGGGCCGATTTGGATTTTAATCATGTGTTGTACTCTGGACTCGCCTTCGCGTGAGTTTTAATGCATATTTGTCGATCCTTTGTTGCTATGTAAGTGATTTCACCGGGCTCGACTCGGCAACTAACGACGGGCTGATACTTTATTATTGCTTAATGACCAAAGTGGTTTGGTTTAGGCAATAGTACGGTATTTTCCTGGGCGGGTTGTCATAGCTGGTACCAGAGCGATTATATGCACCAGAGTTTAATTAACAACCTTAATCACTGGTTTTTGAATAAAATTTGCCAAGATTGTTTGGATTGCAAAATACGTTGGTCCGTTAAGGATGGATGTAGACCGAGAGGCCCTAGAGGGAATTTTTGGGTTCTTTCAGGTGGTTTACAAATCTATGGTTTATTTTGCTAACTTCCAGCACATTTTATTCTTGTCAGAACTTACTTTTTGTACAACCATACTAGTTCATCACGTTTTGCCATACGTGGTGGTGCCACAGGAAAGTCCTGTGAGGGATGGATGGGACCTATTCTAATTGGAACCCACGTCGCGTCTGTGTCTCATCACGTTTTGCCATACGTGGTGGTACCGCATGAAAGTCATGTGAGGGATGGATGGGACCTAATCCAATAGGAACCCACTATCGTGTCTGTGTCTCGCCACGTTTTACCATACGTGGACGTTCTGCATTGTGAATATGCGAGGCAAGGATGCACTCCATTCAAAAGGAGAGTATCTGAGGTTGGACGCTGTCCATGCAGCGGCTTGACGCATGGATACCGTTTCTATAGTGAACGGTAATGTATGTGGACGCTTCCGTGACGTGCTGGCACGGAAGATTCTTTTCTGCAGGTACACTAACAATGCTCCGTTAGTCGCTAAGTGAGTGTCGAATAGTTCTCGACTAGTTATTATAAGGAGAGACGAATAAAAGCCTTGCCACCGGCACTAACTTCGATTTTGGCTTGATCGCCGTGTGAGGACGAATAGGACGTCTTGCATCATGTTAAAAATCGAAACAACTTAAAAATGGACCCAAACATGAATTGTGTGTTCTCTAAGGAAAATTTTTTCTAGTGTGCGGTTTTTGTGTTCTAGCTTTGCCTCTCATGTATAGGATGTTGTTGCTGTCCAAAAATCTGTATGGCTGCTAGCTTGAATTTTTGCACCATGTTCTAAAAATAATTGGACTAGATGATGTATACCAAAGTTGCTCCATATCTAATCTAGTTTTTGCTCACAAAAATTCATGGTCATAGCTTCTGTAGATCTCGAGTTATACCCTTTTTAGTGAACCTAGGTCATGCTGTTTTTCTGAGGACAGTACTCTGAACTTTGCATCTTTGGACCTTGTTCCTAATTGATCTAGCTCAACCTTTGAATACCAAAAATGTGCATAAAAACCTTACTGAGTTGCTGGTAAAATTTGAGAATTTTTGAGGTTCTGGATTTTGAGTTATGAATTTTTATTCACAGCTGCCAGAATTTTGCACCATTTGACATGTTGCTCCCTTTCTGAGTTCTAACATGTGTTACATTTTTGTACAGATGGCTGCCCCCGTTTTCCTCAAGTACAGTGCTGATGGTACGGTCCGTACCGACGGGCTGCACTGGGAGGGCTTTCCACGATTTGCGTGGGAGTCACTTAGCGCCGCAGGCTACACCACTCCTCCGATCTACGAGTCGATCGAGTTTGAGCACCTGGGCGTGCCCTGTTGCAGGGTGACCGTCACCGTACCTCCGCACCCGGACCACCCCGAGTGGTTCGACTTGAGCTCCGTGTACTGGGGCCTTCGTGGACAAGAGACCCTCGAGTCGGCTGCCTTATGGGTGCTGACGAACTTCTGCGACCACAACCCGACTTTGGTGGCCCTTTCACCTTTCAAACTATTTTGGGCGGTGAACCCGCACGACCCAGCGTGGCTGGACCGTGTGGACCACCTACAAGAGTTGCTTCTGCTCGCGGTTCCGCTGGACATCACGCGGATGCTGACACGTTGCTTGGACACCGTGTTCACACTTCAGGCGCTGCGCAACACCACTGAGCTGATGTTGAGCCAGCGTCTGGAGTCTGCTCGGCTCGCCTGGCACAGTCTCTCCACGGCCTACCAGTAGCAGAGCTTCACTCTCTTTCAGGCTCAGCAGGAGAGCAACTGGCTTCGTACCAGGAGGTTCCAGTTGGAGCTAGAGAGAGGCGACCACTTGCAGAGGATTCTTGACCTGGAGGCAGAGGTCACTGACCTTCAGGAGCACGTGGACGCCGGAGACGTAGAGAGGTTGACACTGCTGCAGAACATCGCCGATATGCAGCAGCAGGTGGAGGAGGCGGAGGTGCAGGTAGCAGCACTGCACGCCATCGTGGCTCTGCAGCCGGCACCCCCAGTGGAGGCACCTCCCGAGGAGCAGCAGGGACCGTCCGGTCTTGACTAGGAGAGTCAGGCGGGACCACCTCCACCGACCCCACCCGCTTCACCTGCCGCTAGTGATGCTTCAGTTGGCAACTAGGTTGCCGTAATGTTGTAGTAGGTTAACTCATACTCCTGTGTGTAGCCGCTTTGGTTGGTTTTTGTGGTAGGCTAACGTAGGAGTATTCTTTTGTGCAGGACGACTGCAATGTAACCCCTGATGTATGTTGGTGATCCCAAAAACTTGGCATTCATGTAATGCTTGGTTGAACACCATTCCTGCAGTGTTTGTTGTAAAGAAAATGTTTAAGCTATTTGTGGTCAGATCCGAGTCCTGTGTTGAATACCAAACTTGTCCCGAATTTTATGACGATCGCGCTCGCCAAAATTCAGCATTTGTGCATTTTCCTACTGAGAGTTATGCGATTTTTAATCCTGTTCTGGCTGCTGTCCAAACAGCTAGACAGAGCGTTGGAAATGAAATTTTTCGAGCAATTGAACGACGGAATCTTCTCATGCGTTGAATACCAAAGTCGTGCGAAATATTGTGATGACCGTGGTCACCAAAATTCAGCATTTTTGCATGAGGGTATTGAGAGTTACGGAAAATTCGGTGAGTTTCAGCCCGCTGCCAGGGCAGCTAGGCAGGGTTTCGCACATCGGATTCTTCGGGCATGCGAACTTGGAAATTCGCTGCGGAGTTGAATACCAACATTGAAGCGCATGAAATTCTACACCTATTGATTAGAAAGTGAAAATTTTTCAGTGACTGGGCTGATGGCTACGAAATTTTGCTTATGACCATGTTGCTGCAAATTTTGGAAAACTTGCACGGAAGAGCTTTTGTCATGCATATTTTACACTTGTCATTTCTTTCTAAGCAAGACTATGACTATGTGTCTAATAAGAGCTCACATTTTCAGATGGTGGGACCAATGCGCAGCTCTCCCAACGGTTTTGGAGCATTGGGCAGTGGTGAACTACCACCGCCACCGCCCATGACGTCGTCGAAGACATTCATGGCCACTCAGACCAAGGTGCTGCGCCAGATCCTACAGACGCAGCAACAGATAGCCCAGCAGCTGAACCAAAGGCCACCACATGGGACTAATCATGAGGGGCTGAATCATGTCACCACCTACGCTCAGTTCATCGGGATGAAGCCCCCGACCTTCACTAAGGCGGAAGACCCCCTTGAAGCTGAGGCGTGGATCGAGGCCATTGAGGCCAAGTTCTCTGCCTTTGTGCTACCATGCTAGGAGGAAAACAAGGCCAACTTCGCCGCCTTGCAACTTCGAGGTGAAGCCTTGATGTGGTGGAAACATTTTAAGACCATGCAGCAGGCCGGGCATGCTGTCACTTGGAATGAATTCAAGCAAGCTTTCAAAAGCCATCACATTCCTAAGGGACTTATGGATAGGAAGATGAGGGAATTGCTGTCCTTCAGGCAGGGAGCTGACACTGTGTATCAATATGCATAGCAATTCAATAGCCTTTGCCAGTATGGTGGGCATCATGTGGATACCGATGCAAAGAAGATGGAAAGGTTCCGTGATGGCCTGGATGGTGAGTTGTACGAACGGCTAAACTTAATCGAGCCCAACAACTTCCATGAGTTGGTGAACAAGGCTATATCCCAAGAGGATGCTATGAAAAAGGCCCAGAGAGACAAGAAGAGGCAGGCTGGTTTTGCTTCAGGCAGCGGGACTAACAAAAAGTTTCGCTTTGTGAAGAAGAATGTTCCTAACTCGTCCCAGCAATCTTCAACTGGACGCTGGACGATGAAGCCATCACAAAGCAAACCTTCAGGGAACTTTCAGTTCCGTAACACTCAGCAGCAAGCTTCCAAGCTCAACGCACCCCCGCGCAACACCGGTGAACGCCGATGCTACAATTGTGGACAGCCGGGGCATTATATAAGCGACTGCCCAAAGCCCAAGCAGATTAAACCCAACCAACAGAATCAAGGTTCCAGGACCAAGCCGGTCAATCCAGCCAAGAAGCCGATGATGCAAGTCCGTCAGGGTAAACTGAACTTCACCAGTATGAGTGACATTCCAGAGGGAGCTTTAGTGCTCACGGGTACATTCTCTATCAATGACACCCCCATTAAGATATTGTTCGATTCTGGAGCCACTCATAGCTTTGTTAGTGGAAGCTTGGTAGAAAAATTGGGTTTAAGTGGTTCACATGTTAAGGAGGCTTATACAATTGTCACTCCGGGTGGAAAAATCTCTTCTCACACCTTAACCTTCGAAGTACCATTGAAATTGGGAAGTAAGACTGTTCAATCAAACCTCATTGTCATAGGCTTAGAGGGTATGGATGTTATCTTGGGTATGGATTGGATGACCCGACATAAGGTGGTTCTAGATATCTCGGGTAGAGTTGTAGCGATCAATTCTCCTACCATCGGACACACCACCCTATACTTACCTTTTAAGGACGGTGCAGACCCTTGTGCCTATGTGACCATTACATCTTACCTTGAAGAAATTCTAGTAGTTTGTGAATATCCTGATGTCTTTCCCGATGAATTGCCTAGCATGCCACCAGACCGGGATGTCGAGTTTGTCATTGAACTCCAACCGGGCACTGCACCCATTTCCAAACGACCTTACCATATGCCACCCAAAGAGCTGGCTGAACTAAAAAATCAACTCCAAGAATTGTTGGATAAGGGCTATATTCGCCCAAGTTCTTCTCCCTGGGGTTGCCCCGCACTCTTTGTCAAAAAGAAAGATGGTAGTTTGAGGTTATGTGTTGACTACAGACCTCTCAATGCAGTGACCATTAAAAACAAATATCCTCTTCCCCGCATTGATGTTCTTTTTGATCAATTAGCTGGAGCCAAGGTCTTCTCCAAGATCGATCTTCGGTCTGGTTATCATCAAATCAAAATTCGATCGTGTGACATTCCCAAAACTGCTTTCTCTACTCGATATGGTCTCTACGAGTATCTGGTGATGTCTTTTGGTCTCACAAATGCCCCAGCTTATTTCATGTATCTCATGAACTCCGTATTCATGACGGAGCTTGACAAGTTCGTAGTGGTCTTTATCGATGATATTCTAATCTATTCCAAAAATGGGAAGGAACATGCCGAACATCTTCGAATTGTTCTATAGCGTTTGAGAGATCACAAACTCTATGCTAAATTCTCCAAATGCGAATTCTGGTTGGATAGTGTGAAATACTTGGGGCACACTATTTCCAAAGATGGCATATCCGTAGATCCTAGCAAAGTACAAGAGGTGATGGATTGGAAACCACCCAAGTCAGTTCACCAAATTCGCAATTTTCTGGGTCTGGTAGGTTATTATCGCCGATTCATCCCAGACTTCTCCAGGATCGCCAAACCTATGACCGAACTACTCAAGAAAGGGGTAAAATTTGTGTGGAGTGAAGCATGTGAGAAAGCTTTCCACACGTTGAGACAACACTTAACTTCAGCCCCAGTGCTAGTACAACCGGACAATTCTAAACCTTTTGTAGTTTTCTGTGATGCGTCAGGCACTGGTCTCGGCTGTGTCCTTATGCAAGAAGGCCGAGTCATAGCCTATGCCTCATGGGCACTTCGACCCCACGAAATAAATTATCCCACTCATGATTTAGAGCTAGCAGCGGTTGTTCATGCTCTCAAGATATGGAGACACTATCTGATGGGCAATCGTTGCAATATCTTCACCGATCATAAGAGTCTCAAATATATCTTCACTCAATCCGACCTAAATATGAGACAAAGAAGATGGCTCGAGTTAATTAAAGATTATGATCTAGAAGTGCACTATCACCCCAGAAAAGCCAATGTTGTTGCGGATGCTCTTAGCCGCAAAGTTCACTGCAACCGTCTAGAGGTGGAGCCGTATAGTGACACTTTGTGTGAAGACATGAGGAAGCTTCATTTGGAAGTGGTAGAGCAAGGAAATCTATATGCCATAGCTGCAGAATCCAATCTCTATGACAGAATTGTCGCTGCTCAACGCAATGATGAGGGCATACAGCTAATAAAATAGGAAATTAGCGGAAGGAGACCCCAAGTATACTTGTTTCCAGAGGGATTCAAAGGATGTGGTATGGTTTGGGAAATGTCTTGTGATTCCTGCTGACCCGGACATTAAGAAGGAAATTTTTGATGAGGCTCATCTTTCCAAATTCTCTATTCATCCCGGAAGCACCAAAATGTGTCAAGATTTGAAGGAAAATTTCTGGTGGTCCAATATGAAAGTCGACATAGCAAAGTATGTGTCAGAGTGCGATACGTGTCATAGAATGAAAGCAAGCCATTTAAAATCGGCAGGTGTACTCCAACCCTTGTCGATACCTATGTGGAAGTGGATGACATAAGTATGGACTTTATTGTGGGCTTACCCCTGACTGCTAGAAAGAAGGATTCTATTTGGGTTATCGTGGACAGACTCACCAAAACTGCTCACTTCATCGCAGTTCACACCACTTATTCAGTACAAGACTATGCAGAGATTTATATGGACCAAATAGTCCGCTTGCATGGAATTCCCAAGACCATAATGTCTGATCGAGGTACTCAATTTGTAGCTCGTTTTTGGGAGCAATTGCATGAATGTTTAGGAACCAAATTGATCTGTAGTTCCAGCTATCATCCGCAGACCGATGGTCAGACGGAAAGGATAAATCAAATTGTGGAGGACATGCTACGGGCAAGCATCATGCATTTTGATAAGAGTTGGGACAAGTGTTTGTCCTTGGCAGAATTCTCATATAACAAAAGTTATCAAACTAGTTTGAAGATGGCACCATTTGACACCCTTTATGGACGGAGATGCCGCACCCCTTTGAACTGGTCAGAAGCTGGAGAAAGGACGCTCTTTGGTCCGGACTTAGTCAAAGACCCTGAAGAAAAGGTGAAAGTGATCAGAGAGAATTTGAAGTTAGCGCAAATGCGGCAAAAGAGATATCACAATAGAGGGACAACACCCCGGCAATATGAAGTTGGTAATTATGTATTCCTAAAGGTTTCACCAACAAAAGTGTGCAAAGGTTTGGTGTTAAAGGAAAGTTAGCTCCACGCTATATTGGACCTTATGAAATCATTGAAGTATGTGGGCCAGTGGCTTATCGCATCCGACTTCCGGAGCGGTTCTCCGCAGTACACAATGTGTTTCATGTGACCCAATTGAAGAGAGGCGTGCCTGTGCCTGAGACCGAGATAATCATGAAAGCAAATGCTTGGATTGAGCCGGATTTCTCGCTCATCGAGCATCCTATGAGGGTGTTAGACCAAAAGGAGAGAAAGACCCGAAGACATACCGTAAAGATGTACAAGATACAATGGAGTCATCATACGGAAGAAGAAGCAACTTGGGAGACGAAACACTATCTCAACACCAAGTACCCAGGTTTTCTATAATCTCGAAACTGTAAGTTTCCTTTTACCTACCTTGTTCTTTAGAATCGAATCTCAGGGCGAGATTCCGCTTAAGGGGGGTAGGCTGTGACGTCCCAGGTTTTTAATTAACAATAATGACTAGTCAAACTTGTTGACTTTGGTCAAATCTTGGTCAACCTGGGTCATCACTTTGAAAACCTCGCCAACAATCACCCATGAGCACCTTAAGCAAGTCAACATCCTCTACCATGGTCAAAACCCTAGTCAAAGTGGTCAAACCCCTTGATGTCCACACCTTGTCCTAGAACTTTGGCCACGTTCTCCAATTTTTGTCTAAACACTCAAAAATCTGCCAATATAAAAGTTGTGCAGAATTTCGTGGGACACAATTCATCTTTAAGGTGGCATTTGAAATTCGGAGGGGAAATAGTGCAAAAATCAAAGTCAAACTCAGTTTTACTATTCCCCTGCGCCCTGAAAGTCAGCAACTTTGCCTGCAGTTCATGCTCAAACCGTGACTCGAAACATAGGTTGACCTGCACAAAAGTTACTCTCCTATGTCCCCTTTACAAGTTCTCTTTTTGGCGGTTTTGAAGTTTCAATTGGAAAAATTGAGTTTGAGGCGTGCAAACAGGGGCAAGTTCGAATTTGACCGGCGACGTCGCGCCCTGGACCGTGCTCCCGCGTCGAGCGCGTCGTGCCCGCGCCGCCACGCGGCAGGCCGGCTTACCGCCACCTCCCTCGACGGCCGGGCCCCTACCGGTCCACAGTCCGGCAAGGATGGGGACAGCATCATCACGCGCCCCCGCCCCTGACCATCTCGCACGCGGAGGGAATGTCCCCGACACGTGGACGCCACGGACGCGCGCCCGCCGAGCCCTGCCGTGCCTCGGTCGGCCGGTCGGCAGCCGGCACGGCTCCGCCGCCCCCGGGCATTGTTCTCCCGCATGCGTGCCTTCAAGGCGAAGGTGTCGGTCCGCTGCACACGCCCGTAGTCTATAAAAGGAAACCCCGACCGCCCGCGTGTGCGCACACATCCGCCCGACCGCCATTGCCGCCGCCGCCGCGAGCTCGCTCCTCCGCCCGCTCCCGCCGTCGGCCAAGCACCCCAAGCTCGCCCCAAGACCTCACTCGAGCCTTAACCATCGCTTGTTGACCAGCATTGCCGCTCCCCTCGCCGGAACTCGAGCCGAGGCGGCCGCGCCGCCGCGACCTCGCCGCCGCCGCTCGCCGGTGCCACCTCCGGCCACGCCACCACCACCAATCGACTCGTGGTGAGTCCAATCGCGCAACTGTGCCATTTGTTTGCCAGGTCCGGCCGTGCTTCGCCACCGGCGAGCTCACCCCACCGCCGGATGGCACGGTTGTGATTTCCCAGGGACATATTTGTGAACTAGGGACCTATCGGCAATGATCTTTATCTTAGTTTTCTTGCAACTAGGTCCAGCACATTAGAAAGATCATAGAAATTCGTAGAAAACTCATAAAAATGCAATCCCAATTTTGTTGGTTTCAGTGAGACTAGATCTACAACTTCTACAAAGCATGACCATACGTTTGACTTATAGATTTTGAACAAAAATTCAAACTCAGTTTGACACACTTTTGCTGTAGTTCAAAATCTAGAAAAGTTATGAAGCTGAATTTTGGATATGTTGCTAGATATGTCATTTGTAGGCTCTGGACAAAAATTTGCACAAAGTAATTGAACAGATCTTTTAATATGATTTACTTTGCATTTATGCTATTTCTGGCATAATGATTTTTGTAGCAAAATGTAAATAGATTTTTGTTCTCAACTTGTGGCTATGCTCATGATATGACTAGATTCAACTTTCCTGCATTTACCATGATTTTATCTCTACCAGAAGTATTTATTCTTGTTTTATGCTTAGATTTACATTTAAATGCCTAGTTCAAATTTTAAATTAGTTCTTGATGTGTTTGTTAGTTTCCTAGACTTGTTTAGGGTCAGAGAGGATATAGGAATGAGTTTGGCTCTAGAGATGCTTTATTTATTTATTTATGCATTTCTCATATTTTTGGTAGCTAGTAAATGTCATTTTTGATATATTGGTTTTATGGCTCATTTTAAATGTGTATCTTGGACCAGTGGCTTTGTTTAGGTAATTAGGGCATGCAATACACCTTCCCCTGTTTTTATAATTTATTTGGTAATTAAAAGACTTGAAATCCAATTAGGCTTCACGCTAAGTTTAAATGGGAAAAATTCCAATGACTCACTTAATGAATTTGTTAAAATGTTGAGTAGCTTATTTAGGAGCTAAAGATCCACCCTTGCTGTTTTTATGAAATTAAATGGCTTTATTTGCTTAAATATGTACACAGTCACCATCAAAAAGATTAAATTAATTAACCTCCACATGTCATCTCCTTAATGGAAAGGAATGCTAATTAAATGTTTGTCAAGGTGAATATGGCCAACAAGAGTTGGATGTGATAATTAAACTCTCACTCCACACAATAACCCTGCATATGCATTCCGTGTAGAACTCCCTGACGGTAACTACTCGCTCGTGCCGAAAGCCGAGGAAGGGTGAGCTGACGCGGAGCTGCAGTATGTGGAAGTGAACGAGGACACCGAGGAGCCCCAGGCTAACTTTGCTGACGAAGGCAAGCTCCGGTGCATTAACCTAAGTGTTTTTGGAAATTTATGCAACTATCTATGGATGTTTGTGCATTTACGTTCAGGAGTTGAAATGAAACCCTAGATGCATGATCCCTAGGTACCCTTGTCCTTTACTAGTATGCTAGGTCGATAGCTGCCATGCTATAGGACCGTTACAAGTCGAGTGATGCTTGTCGCTCGCGAGAATAGGTTCTTATGTTGGAATCATAAGATCTTTATAAATGGATTGCTCACGTGCTAAGAGCATGGGACTTGGGCTCTGGTCCAATGGCTTTCGTGGGTTAAGTGTTTGAAAGTACTAAGCACTTGTCGGGAATGGGACCGGTAAGCCTAGTACCATAATGAGGCGGTGAGGGATCTAACTATTACTCATCTTGGGATGCGTCTCACGGCTAGCTACCGGTGGTGCATGGTGATTCTGGGTGCCTCGCGGGGTATGCCAGATAGCCTGTACCAAAGACTGTAAGATTCGATCCTTAGCCGAAGAGTTTTGGGAACCGCCTGGTTGGTGGGCTCTTGGTGAGTGCACCCTACCGTGTGTTTAGGTTCACTTTGCAAGGTTTAAATCAATTGGTTGTCAGCCTCTCACCGTTATTTGAGACTACTTATCCAACTGGCCATGGTATCCCTAATGATGGAACTTTGTGAATATTTATGTTTGATTAATTGAATTGCACAACTTATGCTTGCAATAGCTTGCTCATGTAGAAAAGAGTAATCAACTAGAATCTGAGCTAAAATCTTGAAAGTATGGACATACTCTTTGTTGGTTTTCAGCAAAAGAACCCCACTGGCCCAAAGCCTTTCATGTCTAGAGACTACTAACGACGGGATGATACTTTATTATTGCTTAATGACCAAAGTGGTTTGGTTTAGGCAATAGTACGGTATTTTCCTGCGCGGGTTGTCACAAAGTTGACATGAAGGTAGAGAAGGACATGATTGAGCTCACAATCCTCGAAGCTTCAGAGAACATTGAAAAATATCAAAGGGAAACCAAGGCATGGAAAGACAAGAAAATAGTCAGGATAGACATCAAGAATGGTGACTTAGTGCTGAAAAGAAAGAAAAATTGGGAGAATCCCTGGAAACTTCAGGAATCTTGCGAAGGACCCTACATAGCAAAAGAAACTAGCATGCCAGGAGCCTTTCGCCTAGCAGATCAAACCGGCGAAGAATTGCCACATTCGTGGAATGCAGACAGCTTAAAAAGGTACTACCCTTGAAGGTCATGAAAGTAGCTAGATTTAGTTTTCAGCATTTCCTTTCGCAGATTCAAATTCCATAAAAATTATAAAACCCTGAACCACAGAGCTATAAGTGGCTTCGGGAACAAAAATATTTACATCACGCATTTACCTTAGAATAAAAAGGACCGTACTCTTTTCCTTGCAAAGGGGGCCCTAAATCAAGGGGCAAGGTTTTTAATGAGGCGGATCCTATGTAAATACTCTTTGTGATATATATGAAAAGAGTTTTCCCCCAAAGTTTTTGTGTCCTGCGAAATTCCATCATGTGAAAGAAAAGTTCGTGAAAGGCTCCGTGATAGCCGAAATTACATCATCTGAAAGAAAAGTTCGTGAAAGGCTCTGTGATAGCCGAAATCCATCATGTGAAAGAAAAGTTCGTGAAAGGCTCCGTGATAGCCGAAATTCCATCATGTGAAAGAAAAGTTCGTGAAAGGCTCCGTGATAGCCGAAATTCCATCATGTGAAAGAAAAGTTCGTGAAAGACTCCGTGATAGCCGAAATTCCATCATGTGAAAGAAAAGTTCGTGAAAGGCTCAGTGATAGCCAAAATTCCATCATGTGAAAGAAAAGTTCGCGAAAGGGCTTCCTGATAGCCAAAATTCCAAAAGTGAAAGAGAAGTTTTGTGAAAAGGCTCCTTGATAGACAAGGGCTCCATGAAAGCCAAAATCCCAAAGCAAAGCGATATCCTACGAAAAGGCCTGAGACAACAACAAGTTGTGGCCTAGATCCCACCGTAAAGGGACATCCTACGAAAAGGCCTAGGACAACAACAAGTTGTGGCCTAGATCCCACTGTAAAGGAACATCCTACGAAAAAGCCTGAGACAACAACAAGTTGTGGCCTAGATCCCAGAGTAAAGGGACATCCCACTAAGAGCCTGAAACAACAGAAGGTTGTGGCCAAAAAAGTTCAAATGTTTTCGTCATGAGATTTTCACGAAGAAGAGTACGAAGCAATTTTGATAAAAAATCTTTCCAAGTCGTGAGAATGAGAAATTCAACAATCTTAGCGATGAATATCCTCCAATAATTTTTTTGAAGCAATATCATTTCAGGAGAATTTTCTAGCCGAAAAAATCACTAAATGTGCTAAGGGGCTTAGTTATCTTCGTAAGAATGGCTAGTGCACAAACTGGTTGAAGCAACTGAAAGTTGCGATATCAACCTGGGCAAGTTCGCCATATAGGCATAAGTCCACAAAATTCGCGAAGCAAATTTTGTCGACTTATACTCTAAAATACAAGTTTTACGCTTTAAAGAGAAAATCAAAGTTCGCAAAAGAGGACATGCATGAAATTTTGCATGAAAACGGCAAGGTGGGAAGGGTGATGTTTTTTCTTAAAAACAAGTTTATAGCCTTAGTTTCATACAAAATTTCATAAGAGTACAGTTACACAGCTTCGAAGAGCCGAAAATTCAAAAAGGTAGTTCAATAATACAGCCCGGACTCCGGCCGCGGTTTTCTGCAACATCACTAGCTTAAGCGAAACTGCAATCGCCACTTATGGGGCTAGGGGGCTCCGTCTTCACGAAAGTGTGTGAACTTGAAGCCTCAGTCGCAAGAGCATAACCATCGCGGTAAAGAAAAAACCAACTCAATTGGAAGCTATGCATTGAGAAGTACTGACAACAATAAGTCCAGAAATTAGGATGGGATTCTTTGTACAAACGCCAAGCCTCGCCACTAACTATCTAGTCTTGGCGATGGATACGCAAAGGTATGATGTCCTGCACAGGCCCACCTTGCAGGACCTGCGCAGGTTAAAAGTTTACAAGACAGGAGTTTAGAGAAGGCCAATAGCCCATGAATATACAAGTTCGTTGCCTTTAAAACAACAAAAGCAAAAGTTCGGATAAGTTCTGCCTCATCCAACAATATCAACCTTCAGAGAACTGGTGCGCTAATCAGAACTCTCTCCTTCTCCGTCATCTTGGTCATCACCGCTGCTGCTGCCGCTGCTACTTCCCTCACTTCCTGTAGCACCCTCTCCATCATTAGTATCATCATCTCCTTTAGATTCAGAAGAAATTTCCTAGATCTTCTCAATTTTGGTGCGGGCTTCTTTCTGAATCAGCTGAGAAAGAAACAAAAGAAGTCATCAGTATCAAGAAAAAAGAAGTCTACAAGACATCAGAATTTCAACAAAATTTAGAGAAATAACCTCATCAAGCTTCTCGCGAGCAATCTTCTTAGCAAATTCCTTTCCATTGGCATACCAGAACTCCTTCACGAATTTCACTTTCAAAGCTCGGACATCTTCGTCAGCTCTGATAGCTGATGTACTTGCAGCATCTGGAAGTCGCGGAAGAGCCCCACGAAACTTCGCAAAATCAACATAGTCAAAATCCGCAAGAAGTTTAAGCAAGCCCTCGACAGAAAAGATAGCAGCAAAATCGCTGACTCCAGAAATGACGTTCGGAAGAGCTTTGAACTCTGATAGCATCCAGCTCATCTTAGATGAAACATCATCATTTTCAGGGAAAGGATTCGGTCGGGTGCCAAACTGACCAAGAGCCTCTTTGTATTCCTCGAACAAGAGCTTCAAACGTTCCCGGACTTCATTAGTCCCTTTGTTCAAAATTTCGCTCCGCTCAGATAGAGCCTTCTCGAGATCCAGAATAGTTTGCTCTTTCGTGCTTAGGGTCTTCGCGAGCTCAGTGTTCTTCGTTGAAAGCTCGGCATTAGCGCTACGGAGCTCGTCAATAGTGTTTGTGCTCTTATCAGCATTCTTGCAAAGATTCTCAATCATTTTAAGGTCATCTTCACGTGTCTTGCCAAGCTTCTCATGATCTTTCTTCAAGTCGTGAAGAGCAGTCTCAGCAAGTTTCTTCCCCTCTTGAGATTTCTTCAAGGAGTCTTTTAGCTCAGTAATCTGCTTTTCCAGTTCCAAATTTGAAGCCTGCGCCTTGTCTAAGTCATGTTTCAAGTTCTGAGATTCATCGTTAAGCTTAGCGACAAGTTCCTCATTATCTTTGAGCCTTTCCGAAACAACCTTGCCGACAAGTGCTGTCTTCAGGCTAGAAATATAGTTGAACTTAGAAAGGTCCGAGGCGGAGTGCTTTCGCACGCTTTCTTCAAAAGCTATGGAAACCAGAAGGAACCAACAACAAGATCAGTAAGGAAAGTAGGAAGATTTGCAGAAAATAGAGATGAAACCAACTAACAAACCTTTTGCATTAAACGTCTTCGAAGATCCTTGGACAGCAGAGTCAAAAATCGTCAAAGATTTCTGAAGAGAGGAAGAAGTTTGCTTCTCAGAAGTACTAGTTGTTTTGTCAGTCAAGCGGAGTGTTTTCTTCAGAGCATCTCCCCCTGTTACACTCACAAGTTTAGGGGACTTCCACAACACAGAAAACTTAGGACTACCACCGTCTGCACCAACCACCCGACCACCAACACTTAACAGTTCACCTCTAAAAGACATACCAAAGCTTTCGTTATAAGCAGCAACGGAAGGAGTGGGGTCTTGCTCGTCGGGAATATCTTTGCGAGTCCCAAGCAAACCACTGTTCCTATCCACTATACGCTCCAAGTCTTCGGTAAACTTTGTAGAGGCCTCGTCATTAGCAACAAGAACTTTGGAAGTGCCAGCCTCAGTGGAAACTGGGGCAGAAGAATCACTAGGAGTGGCCCGAGCTTCAAGGACAATGTCTGAAAAAGTTCCAACATCAACAAATTCGTTCTCAGAACCCGGAGTATAAGCATGACGAACTCCGAATCTTAATTCACAACATAAGCAAGAAAAGAAACCTGTTCGATGAGGTTCATCTATCATCTCTTCATTAGAAAGCACGGAGGGAACGTGCTGAACAACAGCAGCGACAACTTTCTTCACAGCTTTCTTGGATTTCTTCCTGCCCAACTTCGTAAGACCAGAAGCCGCTTGTATCTTAGCGTCGGAAGCACCTTCGGAAGCTTTTCTCTTCCTTTTGCTGGATTCCAGGGATTTAGTTTTCGATGGGCAAATAGCAGGGGAGGAAGTGTCGCCAGCACTGTCTTTAGCCTTTTCCTTCCACGAAGCCCTTTTTCCTTCGAGCCTTAGGGGGAGGAGCTGAAGAGCTAGCAGAAACAATACTTGGAACCTTTTTATCTACACCCAGCAGCCGAGATCGAAGGGCGATTTCTGCACCGAGTTCTGAGAACACACGGTTCACCCTCTTCTTGTGTTTCACGATATGCTTGTAGGCTTTGTATTCATTCAGAGTGAATTCGCCAACCATTTTAGTGACCCTCTCTTCAACTTCAAGAATGAAATCATCTAGGCTCTGACCATCCTCAAGTTGTAAGCCGAATCGCGGAAACGGCACCTTCTGAGAAGCCCAGTCCACTTCAAGAAAGACAATATTCGAAGGTTTCTAGCCGTGTGACAAGGGCCACACTCGAGCTGCAATAAATTCTTCAATAGCATCACGACCACCAAGAATGGTGCTGGCAAGGTAGAAACCATTTTCACAACTCTTGAAACCAAGGGTCTGATTGTTAAATGTAGCAGTTCTAACAGCAGTAACTGGGGTCAGGGGCGAATAAAACGGATAGGCCGGACCAGTGTAGCCAGAAACCTTGGACATATCAACCTTCAAATAAAACCAATATGACCGCCAATCTTCGGGCAAGTTGCTCTTACTGCAAGGGGCAAGTTGGATACGGGTAAGATTTTGGTGCACATTTTTTCTTCGAGTATTGAAGGTGCAGCACCCGTAGTGAGCTTCGTAGAAGTTTCCATCATTGAGTTTGAGGATATCTTTCTCAATAACAAGCTCGAACAAACGCACGAAAACATCAGCACCAGCAGTGCATTTGAAAGTCTTCATGATCCAGAAAAACTTTGAGAGCTCCAGAAAAGAGTTAGGTGTCAATTGATGTATCTTCACAGAGAACTTCTCAAGAATAGCAGGAAGAAGAGTATCGCAGGGAAATCTGAGACCACAAATGAAGAAATCCCTGAAGACAACAATCTCATCCGCCTCGGGAGAAGGGGTCTCCTCGTCAGAAGGTGGACGACCATCACTGGAAGGGAAGAAACCAGCCTCTTCGTATTCCTTGATAAGTTCGGTGGTAACTTTGGATTTCCCAAAAACAAAGGCCGGGGGATAGGAAGCTTTCGAAGAGATCAGCTCGTTAAATTGACTTCAACATTAGAAATATCTTCGCCATCCCCGGATTCACGCCCAGATCGAACCTCCCCATTTTTCGCGGCTACCAGATTCATGAACACCTTCGGCAGCCGGACTACTTGTGCCAGGAGGAGCATTCTCCGGTGATGGCAAGATGCCAGCAGCAGCCAGTTCTTCGGCAATCATTGGTCTAGCTGTGCTTTTAGTACGAACCACCTTTTTCAGAAAAGAAAAATAACGAAATCATTTAATTTACGACTAACAAAAAATCTACGAAAAAAGGAGATGACACTCGAAAAAATAAGAGGTACAAATGTTCTACCTTAGAGGAGCGAAGAAGTTACCAAACTTCGGGAATCTTGAGACAAAAGGCCTTGCGCTACGAGTGCCTCAAAAGTTCGGAGAAAACGGCGAAGCGGTGAAATAAAGTTACCGCGCTGGGTCTCTATTTATAGGGGAAGAAGGGGTAGTTTCGAGAAGATGTCTTGGGATGACCGTTGCGCATTTCAGAGGGGACGCGTGTACACTCCGACGTTCCGAGGGTGACGTTTTTTACGGAAATTCTAAGAGTTTTTCGTGGAAACGGATCATCGGAGTCAACCCGCTTCCCCGAGGGGCTAGTGTTGGGGAATTGGGTAAAAACCGTTCACCCTCGAAATTTCGGAGATATCAAGACACCGGCGAATTCAGGGAAATAGGCAAGAAAGAGCCAAGAGAAATACTCGCTGACATGATTTCGGAAAAGTTCGCTAATGTGCCGCTTTCGGTCGAAAAGTCCACCGAAAGGGCATGAGTTTGCAAAGTCTGTTTATTGTCTTTAGGACGGCGGAAAACTTTGCTTTAGCGATGGAAACTTCAGAGAACTCCGCGGAATCGGGAAACTCCACTTCAGCCATGGCGTCGGGGATTCAATTCGGGAATCTGTGCTACTGAGGGTCTTCGCGAATGAAGAGTCGAAGGACAGGGGAAGACTCAGTCAAAAGCGAGGCATCAAAAGTCCGGGTTCGAAGTGTGAACAAGTGGCAGGCTTGTAAATCTGTGATATTAGCTCCGCGAATCATGGGATGTAAAAGACATTCATATACGTGTTCACATTTGGAATATTCTTTAGATCTGAGGGCATTCTCGGAATGTAAAAGTCCCTTCGTCTCCCTATAAAAGGGGGCCAGAGGGCACGTGTAAAGGGGTTCGTAACTTTTGAGGTGAAGTCAGGCTTTCGAAGATTCCTTGTCTCCTCGTTCTTGAATCCCTTCGTGTGCTTGTTCGCGAGTCTCTCATCATCTGTGGTTAGGGATCCCATCCGATTTTCGGACTCCCCAACAAAGCCTGTGATAAATAATATAGAAGGTTTTGAGCAAGTCGTCACGCATGGTGTTTAGAAACCGAAGCATCTCACGAGAAGTTTCAGAGTGCGGAGAGTCACTTGATTAGGTTTGTATAGCCTTAGTAAAGTTCAAATTGGATATTGACTTCAAAATGTTTTTTCTAGTGAACATACAACACAGATTCTCATCCTAATTTATGGTTATTTTTCGCATCCATCCCATAATTTTAGTACATTAACTATAATTATGAGATTTAAGTAGACATAAATTGATTTTGAGCTATAACTACATGGAAAAATAGAATAAAATGTTGTAAAACTGATATTCATGTTATTTAGTTCAGTGTATAGCTTTATCTGAGAATTAAATTAAAAACTTGAATAATGTGATCACGAAATTTTGAAATTTAAGGGGTGAAAAGGTCTTTGCCGTGCGTCTTAGTTTTGGTGCACGACAACGAAATAAACTTTGCCGTGCATTTTTGGTATGGTGCACGGCAAAGAGGTGCCTTTGCCTTGAGTTTTTGGTATGGCGCACGGTAAAGTTTTTTCCCCATACATATGTCCCCCTAAGCCCCAAATATAATTTCCCCTCAAAACAAATTCTCCTCACTTCGATTTGGTACAATTTTGTGTTTGTTTGCTATATTTCATTAAATAGAAAACATAAGTTGTTCCATGTTAAAATTTGGTACAATTTTGCGTTTGTTTGCTACATTTAATTAAATAAATGCATTAGATGGATTTTCTGAAAAAATTGTCGTGGGCCGAATCTTCGGCGCACTACAAAGGCAAAATGGGTCGGTCGGCCCATCTATTGGCCCATTAGCCCACCTCTCCTCCCCTAACCTAACCCTACATATAAAAATCGCCTCCCCCACCCTACCCCGCTCCGCTCCTCCTCCCGCAGGCCGCAATCACCTCTACCTAGCCTCCTCTCTCCCTCCCTCTCCAGCCGCCTCTCTCCCTCTGTCTCTCCCAGTGACGACGGAGGGTGGAGCCATGGTGGCATCCGGCGGTGCGTGGAGTTCTAAGGCGGGGCGGCAATCTCCCTGTAGCTCCGGCCCGAGCTCCCTCCACCTCCCTCCTCTCTCCCTCGAGCTCTGGGGAGGTGGCCGCGTGCGGTCCCTTCTTCCTGTCGGCGGCGGCCCGGGCTCCCGGTGAGGGACGCCCCTCCCTCCTCGGCACCGATGCCCTTCCTCTTCTCCCCGGCCCTGCGCTGCGATCTGAGCGCAGAGGCGAGCGCGCGTCGTCATGGCATCGGATGGCGGCGAAAAGACTCGGCGACGTCATGCTTGAGGTCGACGAGGGCCTCCTGGAAGCTGTCGTGCACGTCGGCGAGGCAGAGGAATGTGTCGAGGAGGCGGTCGTGGTTGGCGCCGGCACAGAGCGCGGCCTGCGCCTCGGGGAAGTCGAGGAGGTCGCCGAGCGCGGCGTGGATTGCGTCGACGTGCGCGAGTCCCTAAGCGGCGGAGCTGGCGGAGGTTCTAATCTGGATGTGCGAGCTGCCAGATCCGTCCCCTCATCTCGGTGCGGCGGCTAGCAGCGGTAGCCATGACGGCGAGTCAACGACGGCATGCAGGCACAAGATCCGGCGCAAGTCCTAATCCAGAGGTGCGAGCCCCCCGCTCTCTCTCCCTCCCTCCCTCCCTTCCTCACTGTTTGTTTCCACAGGTCTCACGCGGCGCAGGGTATTTTTACCGACCGCTAGGGTGAAACCGCCGGCCTCCGGTAACGGTTTACCAGAGCAGTTTGAGCGGTTACCCAAAAAACCCACTCGAATTCAAATTTCTAAACCAAACCCCCCATCCAATCGGTTTCTGGTGGTTTACCCAACGGTAGGAGCGGTAAACCGCACCGGTTTGACCGGTTATCGTTCTCTAGGACAAAAAAATCAGCGCAGTAAAGAATTTGATGTGTTTTCAAATTTAAATTAAAAATTGGAAAATAAGAAAAAATCCTAAAAACATTTCAAGGTGCGTAGAATCTAATGGTGTCAACAATTTTCAAATATTATGCATTTAGTATTTTTTGCGGGCATTAGAAGTTCAATCAGCCAATTTTTTTCCTTTTTTATTTTTTGGTTGAACTTCTAATGCCCGCAAAGTATACTAAACAAACGAATATTTGAAAAATTTCGACACCATTAGATTCGTGGCAACTTGATCTATTTTTAGGAATTTTTTTGATTTTTTTTTAAAAAAATTCAAATTCAAAATTTTGAATGGGACCGGTTACCAACCGGCCAGAACCGCTACCGTCCCGGCGCGGTAAGGTCGGTAACCGCGGTTACCGAGCGGTATTTTTCGATATTTTTAACCATGGTGCGGCAGCAACGTCTGCTAGTGGTGGCAGGGGCGCGACGGTGCGGTGGAGGCTCTGGCGTAAGATCCGGCGGCCCCGACGCGGTGGAGGCTCCAACTGCGGGCCTAGCCTTTGTTGTATTTTTTTCTTTTTTTTGGTTTCGTTGCCGTGCGTGCTAGAGCGATGCGCACGACAAAGACCTCACTCTTTGCCGTGCGTCTCCAGGCCAGGCGCACGGCAAAGCCGGCGGCCGCCATCTCAAACCGGAGCGCCGTCAGTTGCTTTTTTTTTGCCGTGCGCCGCACGTGACGCACGACAAACCTTCTTAACCGTACGTGCAGGGGCAAGGCGCACGACAAAGGTCCTTCACTAAGCAAAATGCTGTCGTGCGTTTCTTGACCTTTGCTGTGCGCCCGAAATGCACGGCAAAGGCTCCGTTTCCGTAGTGTAGAATATGAATAAATAACCTCCTCTGGGACTGGGTTTATGTATGATAGCTCTGACCATCCAACACAATTCGTGCCTGCTTCTTTGCAGCATGCTGCCTCACGGCAAGAAATAAAATTCATATGGCTCTCTCTTGGATGCCATCCCATGGAAGCGCATACTAATGAGAAATATCTTGTAAATTAGCGAGTAGCACTGCGCCAAAAACGATTTGTGCTGGCGGGTGGAGCGCCCGCCAGCGACCTTGTGCCAGCACAAATAGTCTCATTGCTGGCGGTTGCTCGCCCTCTAGCACATAGACCTAGTGCTGGCGGGTGCTTAATAAGTCACCCACCAGCATTGAGGTTTTCGGGCTAATTGCACCCGCCAGCACACTAATTTCTATGTGTCAGTACAAATCGTTTTTGGCGTAGTATAGAGTGAGTTCGCCTACGTCAGATTCCGATTCGAGTGAAAGAAATTAGCCCTCCCGGTGATGATACATCTACTAATCTCCACAAGCGGAAGCGTTGATTGGACATCCTCGGACCTCATTTCATATTTAATGAGAAAATCCGGGTACAGAAGCCTTTGGCCCCATATAACTCTCGGATCTAAGAATAATGAGCTTGATTACATGTTACAAATATATACCAAATGAAGAAAACACATCCACAGCAATCCATCAGACTATCGATTCCCTCTACCCACAGGTCATTTGGGAACTATATATGACGCCCTACTTCTGTTGCCGATGTCCTCACTCGATGTTCACTTCTACCACACCTTTGCCTTTGCACTTTGGATCTGCCACTGGTTGGGTGCACCTACATTTGGCTTTTCCTCACATACAATACTCCATTTATCCCAAATTTTGAGTTGTTCTGGCGTTCTTAGATTCGTATATTTTATTATGCACTTAGATATATACTATGTCTAGATGTGTAGCAAAAGCTATATGAATCTAAAAAGGACAAAATGACCTATAATTTGGAACAACAAAGGGAGTACAATAGAGAATACCATGTTTGGTGGCCCAGCCGATCACGTACTTGGTCACCTTTGGCTGACATAGAAAGCAATTGACTGGCCTTGATCTTACCATCTTGCGCACTTGTTGTATGCCCACAACTATACATTCTTCATCATTGTCTCTGATTATCTCGAAGGCATAACTTGCCTGCATCTGCTCGGCATCCACCAGATGAGGTGTCAAAAAAACTTCCAGCTGCAAAGGTAGTCTCATGTTTCTTGTGACATGGGCTGACGAGTTATGCAAGCTGTACTCTGGTACTAAAGTGTGGCACTCAAAGTTGAAAAAAATAACTTCCTCAGGAAATACGTGTGATAGCTCTGGCGTGATGACGTTGTTAGCACAAGGTATCCCTTTTGCTTTGCAACACAATGGATCTGGGCGACAAATTTGAGTAATTTCACTATGCCACTCTTGAATACCAATCCATGGAGGAGCATGTGAATGGGAAATATCTTGTAAATTGGCTAGTAGAGTGAGTTCTCCCATTGCAGTGTCAGAAATAAATTTATACAGAGATGCCAATGACTGCAGGCAATTCATAGCAACCCCAACTATGTCGGTGCTTTCTGAGAGTCTTAGCAGTAATGAAAGAAAGAAGCTTTTCTCTAGACTCTTGTGATCCATATACATGTATTCTACCAATGCCTCCACGCCGCGTTCTTCTTCAAAGCATGTCAGCCACACATAAAGAAATCTTTCTTGCTCCGCTTGCACTGTTCTGTAGATTAGAGTTTTTCGCTCATCAAAAAGACGCCTAACAAGAGCGCATGGAAAGAACATGTAGCGCCGGAGTGAGCAGGCAGACTCCACTCGTCTTAGAATGTTTTGTGCAGAATATGCAATATGCTCAAATCTTTCAATGTCGTCGCAGCTCAAGCACAGCTCGTCATCCTTGGTCATGCTAATGAAAGACAAGATGGAAAACATGGCGGGACACCAGCGGTGAGGGGAGGAGGAGTGTGTTACCACTTGTGAGATCTCTGTCTTGCCTTGCGGTGACTGCCGCCTCTTGTGCCTCCTGCTGAACTCTACCTCTTTGACTGCCTTCGTGAGCTGCGGCCTCGATGAAGTCACGCTTCAGCTCAATCCTGTCACGAAGCAGGGAGACCTCTGTGATCGGCAGCTTCGCGGTCCTCTCCAGCATGAACTCTACCTCTTTGACTGCCTTTGTGAGCCTCTCCAGATACTGCCTTTGCGGCGCCTTTTCCTTGCACTTGCCCAGCACCAAGGAGACGCCTATGCTCACGGCCTCCTGAACAACAGCTGCGCCCACTGCTCCTGCCGTCGCCAAGAAAAAGTTCTCCATTTTGGGTGGATCGGAGTTGATGTACCTGCTGATCTAAAGGAGATCAGAACATTTGTTTAATAGCTAGAGAAGAGGCAGAGTGTATTGTTGCGTGCATCAGTGCACACGAAGCTTTTGTCTGCACGCGACGACTTGCAAGCAGTGAGGTCGTCCCTAAAAATATCAGCCACTTATTTTTTTTCTTCTATATCTGTATCTTGTCATAAACAATCAACATCACTATTATTACAAAACTGTTTACATCTCACAGGAGCTTATTCTTACCCAGCGATTACGCTGTAAAAGAAGATGAGTTAGTTGCTTCCTTCATGACTTGCCATATGTTAATTCCTGCAAACTACCTCAGCAAGAACATTTGGCAGTGCGTGTGGCCTCCTTGATTTCGTAAAGGATCGATGCCATGTGTCAGAGGTAGTATTTACCGGCAGGCTAAACAGAAGAAGCAAGATGGGATCACCACTATCATTGTCAAATGACCATAGCCAGAAAAACCCCGAATTAACATCCAGAAAGAACGCACATCCATAAAGGCAGTCAACCAAAGACTTGTAAGTTGTAATGTTGAAGAAAAGAAGCAATTATATACAAGGTGATGCCCCACGTGTTGCTGTTAGAATTTTTAAACAAAGTTGTATGATGAAAATTAAGTATAAATTTAGGTGATTGCTATGCAACATTTTTGTACAAACGACACTATATGTGAAAATATGTTCATTTTGTTGAGAGAAAACAGTTGTTAAATGATTGATCTTTCACGTATTTCTACTTTTGGAATTTTGGGGCATGGTACTCGTAAAGATGTATATGGATGCTATATCACAGAAAATTGGTGGAAGAAATAAATTGATGATCCGGTGGATGATGATGTGATGTGAGGTGGATGACTTGCATGTTGAGAGAAAATATAGTTAATACCTTTTAGGGAGTTCCATCTATATAGTTGTATATGATTGACTCAGCAGTCACATCTACTAAATCCATCCCAAAAATAATTGTCCTTTTTAGCAAATTTAGACACATGATATTAGTACTAGTAATAAATGACTATGATACCTCCAATTACTAATACTAAAGACTTCTTCACAGCGGTCTGTTTTTGTTAATCCTGGCCCACACCTAATCCTCCAGTGGCCACAAGCGCTCTATCACCATGCACCAACCAGTTGAACCCGGCCAAAAGCTTAAGCTGATAGGAAAAGGTGGACAATTCACTTATACTCCAACAGGGGGCACCCACATAGGATGGTGGTCAATGCAACAACGGGGCTAGGGTTCGAGGATCGTGGGGATTGGGTTTCCAATGTTTCCCGAGCATAAAAGAGGAGGATGTAGGGGCGTGAGGTCCGGTGGTGATGGCGGGTTGGCCGGTGGCGGTGGAGACGAGGACATCAGTTGGGCAGGGTTGGACCCTGGTTGGGCGGCGGTCAAAGCTGGGGGCGACTGGTGTCAGGAATAGAAACAGGGGGTCGAGAGGGTGGCGATGGTCAGTGGGCGGGTGGCACAGTAGCCGTCGGCCTGGGTGGTGTAGGTGGCGGTGGCTAGTAGGGTGGGGATTTGGAAAAGAAAGAAAAGATGAGGAACACAACTAGTTGTAATGGAGACTAAGTACAGCCGGCTGATTTAGCCATGTCCATTATGCATATATTGTAGTTTAGTTGAAAGGCATGCTATGTCCTACATATTTTGTTGGAAAAACATATGCATTCATCATAATTCATATCATGAATTTATTACAGACCAATTATTACAAGATCTTTAATTGGGCACTGGAATTTTTCAGCAGAACATTGCTGTCCAAACATTGATTTCGTTCACAGATACACATGTATATAGCTAGAGAGGGATCACCTTCCTCCAGACAGGCTTGTAATCGTAGTCGCCACCGACGGGGTCATCTCAACGACTTGGTCGGCGTCTGTAATGAGGAGATAGTCCGGCGAGAACTCTGGCAGTGGCAGGTCACCGTCGAGGTATTGCATGACGAGGCGCATGCCGGGCCTCGCGGCTGGCAGCGGGTGCGAGCACAATAGCCCGAGCTTGAGCACCAGCTCCGCCTCCTCAGCAGCGTAGTCCACCAACCTTGGGTCCATGGTGTCGGCGATACAGCCTGACGCCGCCCACGCCTGCCGCACCCACTCGACGAGCACCAACAGCTCGCCGCGGGCGTTGAGGCTCATCGGCCGCCGCCCGCAGGCCACCTCCAGGATGAACGCGCCGAACGCGAACACGTCGGTGGCCTTGGTAGCCTTGCGGAACTTCAACAACTCGGGGGAGAGGTACCCTCTCGTGCCCGCGACGTGCGTCGTGTGCGCGTCGGCGCCGTGGTCGTGGAGCCTCGCGAGACCGAAGTCACCAAGCCGCCCGTTCATCTCCCCGTCGAGTAGCACGTTGCTTGCCTTGACGTCGCGGTGTATGATGACCTGCTCCCAGTCCTCGTGGAGGTAGAGCAGGCCAGAGGCAACGCCTTTGATGATGCGGAACCTCTGGGACCAGATGAGCGAGCTCTTGGTCTTGACGCCGTGCAAGTAGGTGTCCAAGCACCCATTGGGCATCTGCTCGTACACCAAGAGGAGCTCGTCTTTGTGCCGGCAATAGCCAATCAGGCGGACGAGGTTCCGGTGCCGGAGGCGGCCAAGGATGATGATCTCGGCCGTGAATTGTGCTAGACCCTGCTTTGAACCTGATGAAATCCGCTTGACCGCTACGCGCAGGCCGGACGTGGCGAGGACGCCTCCGTAGACGCTCCCAAAGCCACCTTTGCCCAGAAGCTGCGTGCTGGCGAACCCATTGGTAGCTGCACGAAGGACCTTGTGCGAAAACCGGCGAGGCCCCAACTCGGCCTCCCAGTCTTCTGGCCCCTCTGCGCGCTTCTTACGCCAGCGTCGGAGCACAAGGCAACAAGCTGCTGAACCTGCAAGCAAGGCAAGCAAAGATACAGTTGCCGGCAACCATTTTGTCAGTTTCTTCATGTTTGCATCTTGCATAGGTCTCTTCATTGGAAGCAGCGAGTAGTTTAGAGGCTCAGCCGATCCACCGACATTGAAGCTCCATCCAAGAACCTGATGATCTGTCGCAAGGAAACTTGTCGAAGCCGAGAATCCCATGTAAGCTCGGGTGAGGTTAGAATACCCCAGCACCTCCCTCAGGTTGACAGGGTATGATATCAGCGGTGCAGAGGGTCTATCCATGGGCACAAGGGCCAGGGTAACGTTGAGCTCCATGGTTGTGCAATCGTAGTCCGCCCACACCTGCATCGGCTTGCCACTAGAAAGCATCAATGCCTCAAAATTCTGCATGTAGTCATCCTTTTCATAGAAATAGCCTGCCGATTTTGAGATCACGGGTGTCAGATTGTTGAGGTCGATCCCTACACGATCAATCCTGGGTACCCAGTAGCTAACCGCTTTGAGCTCTATGGCAATAATGAAAGGATTTAGTGCTGCGTCACTTGCATAGGACCCAAGGCCCATGTACTCACCACCTAAGGCACCGGAGAAGTCCGGGGTCGAGGAGATCACAAACGCCATCCCGTAACTGGAACCACCCTTGGTGTTTCGGGGCGTTATAGAGAACACGAAAGTGGTTGAGAAACAAGGGAGCATATCATTATCTTCTGGAATAAGGGAAAGAGGCTCAGGATGGAAGCCGTGCCCAATAAGATTGGAAGACTTATTACCATCAGTTGTTAGAGTAAGGATTCCATCTTGTGTGATGGACGCCTCACCGTCGAGGAGGAGGTTGCTGCCGGAGAATCCATTGTATATGAATTGGGCACCAAAAGCGGCATCGTCGTTGGCACACACGATCATCAGTACGATGCACGGCAGCAAGGTCGGCCTGGGGTTGATGCCCCTTTTCTCGCTGGGTATTGAGTGTATTTTCATCTCCATTCTTCTGCTTTGTGTGGGCGAACTTGTTCGGGGCAAGGAGTCCTTATTTGAGTCTTACAGGTCAGTGACGATCATCCATGAGACCAGCACAGACACCATCAACTTTTTGCAAAAAATCTAGTCAATACACGTCAATCATCGACGTGCCAACACCGTCAACTTTTTGCAAAAAATCTAGTCAATACAGTGATAGATAGTGGAACGTCCTTCAATATCCCGTGTTTCTCGCGGTGTGGGCAAGTTGCTTGGAGACTATACTTACGTGAGTACAAACAGATTTGAGATTTGTCACCTATATTATTCGTGGGGTCCGAGATGGATTTCATCATGCTTAACTTTTGTAGAATTCCTTATACTAGTCTATCAACCAATGCTCACTCATAGGCAAATGGGGATTAAGACGATGCAATGTTTTGGTCATAATATGATACCGTGTAGCACCTCCTTAAGTGTCTTTTCCCTATCACCTCTTGGGATATCTAGCTCTAGCTCCTCAAAATTAGGTTGACAAATGTTCTGTACACTAACTGAGGCGTAGCCAGGTGGAATTAGCATGTCTTGGCATGAATTATACCGTCATTGTGAATGTTTGTCCAAAAACTTCAAGTCATGCATCAATTATTGAGCTAATAATAGCATGAATTATACCTTTATTTTGATGTTGTCGAATGGCTTGTGTAGCTCACATGGGGTGCGGCGACAGATGTCATCCACGGGGTATCGTTGGCTGTCATCCACTTGAACTCCTTCTATTGCCCTTTGAGAGCCTGTGTGGTTCGAGGACTGGTGGATGGTCGCTTCCTGGTGTGATGAGTGATTGACAATATGGTGTGGACTGACTCTTGGCTAAGTAATGCAGGTGCAGGTTGCGGCTTGACTGGTGTTGGTGCAGGTGAAGAACAAGTGTGAAAGGTCGTTCCCGGTGAGGCCTCTAGGTGTGGAGAAGACAAGTAGGCTTGGTTCGAGGGACCCGGTGGCCGACGGGGTCAAGTGCGGACCGCATGGTGGCAAGAACAGCAAGACGAAGTCGTGGACGGTTTCTTGGTTGAGCCTCAAAACCAAGGTCGAGCCGAGACGACGTGGGAGCCTATTGACGGTGTATATGCGTATCCAATTTCGTTTGGACTTGCAAGCGGACAAGTCCTCCGTCGTAGCCAAGGGACCCTTCTTCCCTTAAGTGTGAACCCAAGGTATCGAATCCGTGGAACAATGTGTAACGCATGATCCAATCTAATAAGCGGAAAAGCTTTGATCTCAAGAGGTTGTTTTTGCATCTAATCTACTAGATCATCATCAAAACTCATCCAGTCTACCGCACACCGGAGGTAGCAAGAGAAAGAGAGGGGAGAACCAATCTAGAGATTGGATCGGGTCTTTTGTTGAAGTTCCAAAGTAAAGAAGAATGTAGCAAAATGAATCTCATTGAAAGCATGGCTCCCATTCCGATTCCGAGGACTCCCGTTTTTCTCCTTTACCATACTGTAACTACGGGGGATAATCTTACAGGTTGGTACAACTCGGCGGGTTCAAGAAGAACAAGTTGAAAAAGTTTGGTAAATCGGGTATGCACCTCTAGCCACCATGGCTACAAGAACATCCTATGCAATCTACCCACGGATAGATCGGGGAGGAAAACACCCAAACAAAGACAAAATCACAACGAAAGCACTTGATGCTAAGAATCAGATTCAATCTACTAATTCAACATAGAAGTAATACATGGACAAGATCACCACCGGGATCCTACCTTGATCTTGATCCTAGCTCCTGGAACTCCGATGTGGTCTTCCATGCAAGGTTCCCATACCGGCTAGGGGAACCCTAGTCAACCATCTCGACCCTCTCCTCTCCGGAATGGTGTCCTTCTCTTCTCTGCTCCTCGGCGGCGGATGACGAATGAATTCCTGCGTGGCTCTTGGCAGGGGGACTATAAATAGTCCGAAGGGCGGCTAGGTCAAAGGGGGCGCCAAACCGAGCCCGGAATGGGCTGGGCCGGCCGGCCTGGGCCCATTTCGGCCCAGTTCGGCCCCGTCTTTTGTCCTGAAGCTTCTCGCGCGATTCCCCATTTGTGTGCACTTGCATGTGGGCCTTTGACGTCGTTTCCTTCGCAGTTAAGGATTGAATGCTTGCCATCCAAGCTTCGCTGTTTTCTGGTTGAGTCCCTGAAGATTTGCATGTTGACGCTTCGGTCCTCAGGTCATTTGGAGTCATGTTCATCGCGTGTCTTGACTCTTGTCGGGCTTCAAGATTTTCTTCCAAAGTGCTTGATGAACATATCCCGAAAGTCTCCTCTTTAGCGTAGATTTCCTGTGTAAACAATAAACTCCAAAATCGACATGCTAGGGTGAACTTGTTATATACGGGGGGTTAGTTCCAGTGGTTAGAATAATAAATCAATGCCAACATTAAAGGTAAACTCATGGCTAGGTTGACGGAAATTCACCGTCAATAGAGCCGAGACATGAGTGGTGATTGGCGGAGGCTACACCAAGTTCGCGGGGTTTGCAGTGGTTCACCAGAAAACAACTAGGTTACTCGGTTGAGCCACAAAACCGAGGCCGAAGACTCGACGAGGAGGTGCGGCCACCCAGACCGGTTAAACCACCCAGGAGGGGCGGTCAGACCGCCTGGGCCGGTCTAACCGCCCAGGGGGGCGGTCTGACCTCCCGGGTCGCAGCCGTCGAGAAGATTCGAAGCGGAGGACACGCGGCATGATCGCAAGAGTTGTGTTGGTGCTACGCAGGCTTGCGATTGATGTGCATCCGTCCGATGGTGCTGAACTAAAGACTTTTGAAATTGTCCTTGAGGGGTGTGTATCCCTAGTTAGCTAGTAAGGGTAGTTTAGTCTTTTGGTTGCCCCCATATAAACACTTGGGGGGATGGATGGCAGCCAACTCTTGGAACCCTAGCTCATTTGCTTTGATATTTTTTCCCTTCCTATTTTCCTTAGGACTTTAGAGGACTAGCTTGAGAGCTTCATGGTGAGATCTTGAGAGAGGGATGGATGATCGGGAGGCAAGCTAGACCTTGTATGAACCTTTCTTGTTATGTATAGAAGATTCAGCATGGTTCCTCAAGGCTTTTGTTGTCTCACCCGTTTTCCCTTTTTGGTGATTTTCGGAGCCTTTTCTTGGGATTTTCGTGGCGGAGTTTTGGAGGCGTTTCTTTGTGGGATTTGGTGTGGGAGTCACACATGAGGACCTTGTGCCTCTTTTCTTGGTGACCTTGCCCCTCCAAACCCGTGGAAAGCTCTCCGATTTGGTGGTTTTCGGTAGAGCCCGAGTTCTAGAGGTTGAGCCACGAGATTTACGATTCCCCATGATTGAGAGCGTTTCCGTGCAATTCCTTTGAGGGAGAGGTCGTCCATGAGGTGACCCAGGCATCCCCAAAGTTTCGCTGCAATCCGTTGGGTGAATCGGAAGATCGGGTGATGCAAAGTTGAGGGTTGACCCGAGGTTCCTGTTTTTCCCATTCTGTCTGGGGAGGGCTGTCTAACCGCGTGGGGGCGGTCTAACCACCCTGGGCTCGTTCGGAGAAAGTTTTGATTTTGGCCGAGATCTTCTGGTAGCATGTTGGCCTTGACTAGGGGATTCTGTGGTTGAAATCTTGGAGTGTTTCGAGTCCGTTTGCTTTGGTTTTTACTCAGATCTTTGTGCCCAGGGGAGGGAGGTCTAACCGCCCCAGGCCTTTCCAAAGAAAGTTTGGATTTTCACCAAGATCCTTTGTGAGTTTGTTCACCTTGATCAGAGGAGCGTTTTGGTGAAATCCTTGTTAGTTTTGAGCCTGTTTGCAAGGCTTTCCTTGGAGGTGATTCTTGCTGGGTACAGGAGGTTAAACCGCCCCCGTGAGCCGGTTAAACCGCCCTAGGCCCTTGGGTGAAGTTCGAGTTTTCGCCAAGATTTTCTGGTAGCTACCTTGGCCTTAACCAGAGGATCTTGTGGCTGAAACTGTGGAGAGTTTCGGAGCTCGGAAGAGGTGTTTCGGAGGATTTCTTGGTTACCACGTGGAGGCGGTCTAACCACCCCCCATACCCAGTCTAACCGCCCCCTCCAGGCATGCAGCTTCTGAGTTGTTTCCGCTGTCGTGTGTGTGTAGAAATTGTGCCTGCAGGTAGTGTTTGTTCCTAGGACCAGTAGCACTCCAGTGGCTACGTCATTTTGGCAAACGGAAGGTTGTGTGCGGAGTGTGTGATTTTGGGTACCCGACCGAGTTTATCTTGTTGGAGAAGTCATCTCCTTTGAGAAGAATTTGTATCGGCTCCCATTCACTCCCCCCCTCTCTGGTCGCCAGTTCAGTCCTTCGAGTGGTATCAGAGCCGGTTACGGGTCTTTGTTGACTCTAACCAGTCTAAGATCCAAAGATGGCGTACCAGGAACGGGGATCGGGTCCTCCGCATTTCGATGGGAAAAACTACCAGATGTGGCAGAAGCGGATGGCTGCTTTCCTTCGCGGCAAGGGTCAGATCCTTTGGGACGTTACGGTGAACACAACTTATGTTCATCCGATTAACTTCCTTGCTCCAGGATCGAGGGACATGTACGATGCCAACAACAAGGCGGTCGACTACTTGTTTCGTGCTCTGTGTCAATCCGAATTCGATCGAGTTCAGACAGAGGACTTAGCTTGTAGGACTTGGGAGCAATTGAAGGATGCTCACACTGGAAATGCTCAGGTTCAGACACGGTTGTATGCGACTTACCGGAGAGAGTACGAGTATTTCACCCATCTCCCCGGTGAGTCAATTGATGCCTTGTTCCAGCGGTCTTCGGTTGTGGTGAACAACATGAGGGCCAATGTGGCCGTGCTCCCGTATGATGATCATGACAGAGCCGTGAAGCTCTTGCACTCACTGGATCGTACAATATGGGACGGAAAGGTCGAGGCCATTCTTGAGTCGAAGAAGTATGACACTCTGACGGTGAACGAGCTGTTCTCTAAGCTCAAGTCAGCTGAGGTCGATCGTGGTGTTACAGCCCGTCTTGAGAGCCCGACTGATTCCCATAGTCTTTCTCTCGTCGGTGGCACAGGTGCAAAGTCTAACGCTAACCCATCCTCCAGGATGTACTCTTTGTCCTCTTTGATGTCTTTGCCAGACGAGGAGTTTGATGTACTTGGAGAGGACGAGCTGGAGCTGTTGACACGAAGATTCGAGAGGATGCACGAGAACCGGGTGAACTCAAGGAGGAACTCGAAGGCGTGCTTCAAGTGCGGCAAGACCGGACACTTTTTCGCCGAGTGTTCGAAGGTGAACAATCACGACAAGCACAAGTCCAAGGATAAGGAGAGAAGGTCCAAGAAGAAGGAGCATGAACATAGGAAGAAGGGACGTACCTGAGAGAAGATCAAAAGATCGAGCGACGTCGACTCTGGCTCTGAGGACGCGTCATCAAGCTCGAGTGAAGAAGAAGAGGACGGCAAGAGGAAGGACAAGAAGAAGAAGAAGGACTTCGGCAAGTACTTCAACGGCCTCTGCTGTACTGCAAGCAAGACTTCGAGAAGCTACAATAAGAAGGATGGACTCTGCGGCATGGCGCACAGCTCTGGCAGCAAGAGAAGCCAGAAGAACGCCTCGAACTCAGACTCCGAGGATGAGGTATGTGATGAGCTCTCCTCTTTGCGCAAGGAGAATGAGGAGTTGGTTGACTTGCTTGATAACCGCGATCACATGCTTAGAGAGGCTAAGAAGCTTAGGAAGGAGCTTTGGGCTTTGCTTGAAGATGCTAGGAATAGATTTGCTGAGCTAGAAGCACAGAACCTTGATGCCAAGATAGATTTGCTTAAGGCTAGTCCTGTTGTTTCTGATGAGGTTGACTGTGCCGATTGCTCTGTTTTCCTAGCTGATTTGACTACTCTTATGGAAAAGTATGCCTCCAAGTGTGAGGAACTAGATGTGCTTAGGGTTGAGTTGGCTGAGCTGCAATCTAGACCCACTTTGCTTGGTGCATGCACTTCTTGCCCTGCTTTGCATGAAAAGATTGTTGAGTTTCATTCTCGCATTGTTTCGCTCGAAGCTGAATTGAAAGTTCCTATTCCCACTTCTTGCTCTACTTGTGAATTGTATGCTGTGAAGAATTTGGAACTTGCACAATGTGTTGATCGTTTGCAGGATGAGAACAATAAGTTGTGTGAGGTGTTGAGTTGGTTGTCCAGCCATTAGCCTCAGCTGGGTGTGCTGATTGCCGGTTTTAAGCGCTTTGATGGTTGGGCCTTGGGATCTGATAAGTTTGGTGAGAGCAGTGGTGAGAAAGAAGGGAAATTTGGGAATATTCCGATTCCACCACATCCCACATCCAAAGACAAATTTGCACCCAAGCCAAACCAGTTGCTTAAACCGAAAGAGAAACCAAGTGAGATGGCGAGTGAAAAGTCTAGTGAGAAACCAAGTGGGAAGCCTAGAGAGAAACCTTGTGAAGAGCCTCATCCCAAGCCTAAGCCAAAACCAATCCGTTTCCATTGTGAGTTTTGTGGGAAGGATGGTCACAAGAGAGAGTTTTGCTACAAGAGAAAGAGAGAGGCGAGAATTGCTAAGGAGTGGGCGAACAAGGACAGGTACCACCCTTCTCATGGTGTGCCTGAGCCTCACATGCCACTACATAAGGGAAAAGGTTTTGTGTGTACGTAAGGTTCCGGCATGGGGAGATAGGAGCTCTCATAGCCGAGGTGGTGGTCTGGAGAGGGCGGTCAGACCGGCCCTGCCCAGAGGGAGGCGGTTAGACCGGCCTGGCTAGGCTGTCAGACCGGCCCTCCCAGATTTCTGGGCAGTTCGGTTTTTGAGGTCTTGGTGCTGGTGGTTTCAGTTCCTTTGGTCATGATGCAGGTGGTAGGCGCTTTGAGTCTGGTGATGTTGTGTTTGCTGGACGTTCTCCACCTTGTGACCAATACGAGTTTGGGAGAGGTCGCAGCTTTGAGTATCAGAGGAGCTACAGATCACGCTTGCCCTTTCGTGGTGCTCGTACTCCTCCAGCGAGACAGGAGTGGTTTTCCCATGGTGGTTCCAGGTTTGATAGGCTTGATAGGATGGATCGCAGTTTTGATAGGCGCGGTAGGATGGATGTTGCTAACCCCACATTTGAGAAGATGGCTCGGCACTGGTTTGACACTTTTGGTACTAACCCCAGTGTTGAGTCGTTTGCTCACTCTCGCTCTTGGTTTTGAGTTGCAGGTGGGAGGCTCGGAGAACATTTGGTTGATATCGGGGGTGGTTCTCCGACCTCATACCCCAGTGGTGTCAAGGAGGTACATCACTTTCGGGGATGGTGGTCAAGGACGGATGACTTTTGAAAGGAATGATCAAGGTAAGTAAAGTTGTGACCTTCGAGTGTGTGGCCTTGGTCAAGCCACTCGGTTCATTTTGCTCTTTGTCCTGTCCTGTGTGTGTAGGGTGAGCTTTGTATGCTCTTTGGCCCTAACGCATGAGTTTAGGGGGAGCCTGTGTGCTTAGTGTGCTCTTTGCTCTATCATGTGTGCTTAGGGTGAGCTTTGTATGCTCTTTGGCCCTAGTGCATGTGTTTACAGGGAGCTTGTGAGTTTTTTTCTCTTTTGCCGGTGGTGTCGAGCCCTTTTGCCTCCCCTTGAGGAGCCGACTGTTTGTGAGCTTTGTGTGTGGTTGGTTTCCTGAGTTGGTGGTGAAGCTCCTTGTGTAGCATATGTATAGCTTTCCTTTTGTGCATGTTTGCATTTGCATTGCATTTGTATCATGATGTATAGGCATCTTTGTATCTTTGGTTGCATGCATTTGTATTATATGCACTATGGTAGGAAAGCTTCTCTTATATACATTGTTTACCATGATGTGCTATGGATGATCTTGTGAGCTAGTTTGGTATGCTATGGTTAGTTTGGCTTAGCTCTTGATGATCTTGGTTTATATCCATGGTTGGTGGCTATGTTTTTGAAAAATGCTACATGTATGCTCTCTTGTGAGTAAATGCCTTTATATGATCATGATATGTTTTAATGGCATTACTGTGCTTAATTTGTGCTTGGATGATTTATTTTGATCATATGGGGCCAAAGGCTCATTTGTCAACATGAATGTTTAGCCCGCTTGCTTTATCTTGTGGAGGGACATAAGTTCCTTTTTGTTGCAAAGACATTTCTTGTACCAATATGAATCTGAAAATGAAATATAAATTGCTTGAAAAATGTGCTCCCATGTTATATGTGCTTAATTTAATTTTGCTTTGGGTGCTAAACCGTTGCATGATGCCTACCAATGAGAAGTCTCATGCATAGAAGTAGGCACATGGCTCGGTGGCTTTGACATGACATGAGGTGCTTGAGGGTGTTTATGATGATCTTATGATTAGAATGGTTGTCCTAGCATGAAGTTTGTGTGGCATTGCCATTTTGACATGCTTTTGCTCATGTTTAGGACTTTGCTCATGAGAGGGTGATTTTTCGCAAAATTACACAAATCTATCTTAGCTTTGCCCAATGGTTGTGAAACTTGGTGATCTTGTAGTTTATGTTCATACGAAGCTATAGAGTATCTAACTTGCTCATTTGGATATGTGTAGCATCTTGTGATGAATTTTGTCTATTTGAGAAGCTCTAGGTTGAAACTTTTCGCATTTTGCCTTGATTCATGCATTGTCAACAAGGGGGGGGGGGAGTTTGTGCATGATTTGCGCACTTGGGAGCATTTGGAAGGTGTTCAAAGTGGTTCGGGCAGTTTTTGAAAAGTTTGGTGCAGGGCCGGTTTCTTGGGGCCAGGCGGTCAGATCCCAGTGGGGCGGTCTGACTGGCCCAGGAAGGCGGTTTGACCGCCCTGGGCAGTGTGAGCAGTGTTTGCTCCTTGTTTGCATTCCCATGTTGCATTGTTGCATTGGTTCAGGGGGAGTGTGCTTTGGCTCAGGGGAGCTTGCATATGTGCAGGGGGAGCTCTTGTGTGAGTTTGTGGTTGGCGGCCTCGTGTGCCTTTGGTGGTTTTTGCTCCATGTGTGAGCTTGTTTTTGTCTCGGTTGTGTCGAGCCGTTGCCATTGCCTAAGGGGACCGAGACTTTCTTTTTTCAAGTGATCTTGCTCTTTGCCTTTCATTCGGCTTTCGATCGCTTGTTGAAGTTCTTTTGGTCGTTTCTTTTCTTTTTCCTTTTCTCTTTGGTTACCAATCATGTGTGTTGTCAATGCACTCTTCAAGGGGGAGATTGAGAGCCTGTGTGGTTCGAGGACCGGTGGATGGTCGCTTCCTGGTGTGATGAGTGATTGACAACATGGTGTGGACTGACTCTTGGCTAAGTATTGCAGGTGCAGGTTGCGGCTTGACTGGTGTTGGTACAGGTGAAGAACAAGCACGAAAGGTCATTGCCGGTGAGGCCTCCAGGTGTGGAGAAGACAAGTAGGCTTGGTTCGAGGGACTCGGTGGCCGACGGGTCAAGTGCGGACCGCATGGTGGCAAGAACAGCAAGACGAAGTCGTGGACGGTTTCTTGGTTGAGCCTCAAAACCAAGGTCGAGCCAGGATGACGTGGGAGCCGAGTCATGAGTGGTGATTGGCGGAGGCTACACCGAGTTTGCGGGGTTTGCAGTGGTTCACCAGAAAACCACTGGGTTACTCGGTTGAGCCACAAAACCGAGGCCGAAGACTCGACGAGGAGGTGCGGCCACCCAGGCCGGTTCAACCGCCCAGGAGGGGCGGTCAGACCGCCTGGGCCGGTCTAACCTCCTAGGGGGGCGGTCAGACCGCCCGGGTCGCATCCGCCGAGAAGCTTCGAAGCGAAGGACACACGGCATGATCGCAAGAGTTGCGTTGGTGCTACGCAGGCTTGCGGTGGATGCGCAACCGTCCGATGGTGCTGAACTAAAGACTTCCGAAATTGCCCTTGAGGGGCATGTATCCCTAGTTAGCTAGTAAGGGTAGTTTAGTCTTTTGGTTGCCCCCATATAAATACTTGGAGGGATGGATGGCAGCCAACTCTTGGAACCCTAGCTCATGTGCTTTGCTATTTTTTCCCTTCCTATTTTCCTTAGGACTTTAGAGGACTAGCTTGAGAGCTTCATGGTGATATCTTGAGAGAGGGATCGATGATCGGGAGGCAAGCTGGACCTTGTATGAACCTTCTTGGTACGTATAGAAGGTTCGGCATGGTTCCTCAAGGCTTTTGTTGTCTCTCCCGTTTTCCCATTTTAGTGATTTTCGGAGCCTTTTCTTGGGATTTTCGTGGCGGAGTTTTGGAGGCATTTCTTTGCAGGATTTGGTGTGGGAGTCACACATGAGGACCTTGTGCCTCTTTTTCTTGGTGACCTTGCCCCTCCAAACCTGTGGAAAGCTCTCTGATTTGGTGGTTTTTAGTGGAGCCCGAGTTCTTGAGGTTGAGCCACAAGATTTGCGATTCCCCATGATTGAGAGCGTTTCGGTGCAATTCCTTTGAGGGAGAGGTCGTCCATGAGGTGACCCAGGCATCCCCAAAGTTTCACTGCAATCCGTTGGGTGAATCGGGAGACCGGGTGATGCAAAGTTGAGGGTTGACCCGCGGTTCCTGTTTTTCCCATTTTGTCTGGGGAGGACGGTCTAACCGCGTGGGGTGGGGGAGAGGTCTAACTGCCCCGGCCTCGTCCGGAGAAAGTTTTGATTTTGGCCGAGATCTTCTGGTAGCATGTTGGTCTTGACCAGGGGATTCTATGGTTGAAATCTTGGAGCATTTCGAGTCCGTTTGCTTTGGTTTTCACTCTAACCGCCCCTGGCACTCGGTCTAACCGCCCCAGGCCTTTCCGAAGAAAGTTTGGATTTTCGCCAAGATCCTCTGTGAGTTTGTTCGCCTTGATCAGAGGAGCGTTCTGGTGAAATCCTGCTTAGTTTTGAGCCTGTTTGCAAGGTTTTCCTTGGAGGTGATTCTTGCTGGGTACATGAGGTTAAACCGCCCTCGTGAGCCAGTTAAACTGCCCCTAGACCCTTGGGTGAAGTTCGAGTTTTCGCCAAGATTTTCTGGTAGCTAGCTTGGCCTTGACCAGAGGATCTTATGGCTGAAACTGTGGTGAGTTTCGGAGCTCGGAAGAGGTGTTTCGGAGGATTTCGTGGTTACCAGGTGGAGGCGATCTAACTGCCCCCCGGTCTAACCGCCCCCTCTAGGAAGGCAGCTTCCGAGTTGTTTCCACTGTCGTGTGTGTGTAGAAGTTGTGCCTGCAGGTAGTGTTTGTTCCTAGGACCAGTAGCACTCCAGTGGCTACGTGGTTTTGGCAAACGGAAGGTTGTGTGCGGAGTGTGTGATTTTGGGTACCCGACGGAGTTCATCTTGTTGGAGAAGTCATCTCCTTTGAGAAGAATTTTTATCGGCTCCCATTTACTCCCCCCCTCTCTGGTCGCTAGTTCGGTCCTTCACACTTTGCTCATCGGGGACCTCTGTGGAAGCACAACTGCTTTTGCGAGCGAAAGGAACCACTTGTACTTCGGTCAGTCCACTAGATTGGGCCATCTCATTTATGGTGGCGGCCACTCGCCATTCAATCTCTGCCTTCATGCTTTCTTCATGTTCTTTTAGTCTTTGCTCTATCGCTTGGCATCGTTCTTTGTCTTCGCGCTCTCTTCTTCTTCTGCGGCTTCTATAGGTGGCAAAGTCTCCCTTGAAAGCAAAGTTCCATGGTACCACCCCGTAGCCCCTGCAATGTCCTGGGTGTTCTGGATTCCTTAGCGCCATACTGAGCTCATCTATCTATCTGTCAACTTTCAATCTCCCCACTTTGACATCTTCAATTATTTTCAATATCTCAAGTGCAGCCTCTCGTAACAAGGGTGGGAATTCAAGGGTACCATCTTCAGAGTTAATTGTGCCTCCATGAGCATAATACCAATTCTTCACTCGCTTGGGCCACTCATAGACCGCTGGTATGGTACCTTATGCGAGAATTGCAAGTGTGTAACCACCTCGACCAAGATAATGGTCGTGCCCCTTCTTACCACGACTTTTCTTCCCCCGTGCACTCGCCTTGGCGAAATCTTCACTTGTGTTGTATTTCACAAAGGACGTCCAGTGTTATTTTAACTTGGGATATTCAATCTAATTTGGAGTTTGATTCTTCTTGATATAATCTTTATCTAGTAGCTGCTTGAACTTCTGAAATTGAGTTCCCATCCTCGTGAGAGTCCAACGCTTCACATCGTTTGGTTCAACACCTTGAGGAAGTGTGAAGTGTTTTAGGATTTCATTCCACAACAAATTTTTCACTGAGTCTGGAATGACGTGTGGATTATCTGCTTTTCCCTTCCATTCTCTGTAGCCGATGGGCACGTTGTCCCTTAAAATGGCCCCGCACTGCGACACATACATGTCCTTGATCTTTTTTGGAGCACATGGTTGGCCAAGCTCTGACACTTCTGCGATATGATACGTCACATGGCAGGTGAGTACTTGTGTACGCCCTCTCTTTGTCTTTTTTGACGTTGAGCTTGAAGCCTACAAGTTGCAGATTCGTTATTTAACTAATTATGTAAGAATTGAGGTTGGAGAAATAATAATTATGAACTTAATGCATGATATATATATACACACCTCATTGGAACATTCCATACTATCATTCACAAGACTTTCCTCATTGTTTCCAGCAGTGTCCTCATTATTTGTTGTTGTGTCCTCGATGGGGGCGGCGTCCTCCTTAGTCAGAGGTATGTTCAGGAACATGTCCGCCCGACTACACTCCTCGTCGGTGAATGTTGCAATGGAATTTGTACCACTAGCAATACTGTCGGCCATAAGGGTGTCATTGTTGTCATCCATCTAGAATAAACAAAGAGCTTTCTAAGAATTTTTGGAATAAACAAGAATTTGTTATGAATTTCTAGAATAAACAAGAGTTTTCTATGAATTCCTGGAACAAACAAGAATTTTCTATGAATTTCTAGATTAAATAAGAATTATCTAAGAATTTTTGGAATAAACAAGAATTATCTAAGAATTTTTGGAATAAACAAGAATTTTCTTTGAATTTATGGAATAAACAAGAATTATCTAAGAATTTTTGGAATAAACAAGAATTTACTATAAATTTCTGAAATAAACAAGAATTTTCTTTGAATTTATGGAATAAACAACATGTTTCTATAAATTACTGGAATAAATAAGAATTTACTTTGAATTTCTGGAATAAACAACAATTTTCTATGAATTTGTGGAATAAACAACATGTTTCTGTGAATTTCTAGAATAAACAAGAATTTACTATGATTTTTTGGAATAAATAAGAATTTTCCATTAAACTAAGTCGAAATATTTCTACTATCTTGTGGACGAACGATGCTTGTGGACGATAGTGTCGTGTGTGCGTTAGTGGGAGAATGGTGGAGAGGTACGGGAAGTCATTTGTTCGAGCCAACGCGGCAGTCGCCGGGTTCAGAACTATGAATCTATGAAATGTGTCTTAGAAAACAATCAAGAACTCAAATACACAAATAAGAATTTTGGTCCATAGTCGAAGGTGTCGAAACTAATAATTTTATATGTATGACTATATATACACAAAAATATACGAAGCATTACAACTATATATATTTGGAATAGACAAGAATTTACTATAACCGCCACCGCTGCGTGCTACCACCGCTACTCGTGCACCCCTGCCGCCGTCACTACTTGCGGTGGAGGAGGAGCTCGGAGGCAAGCTGTCGACCCAATCTTCTACCTCAAGTTCCTCGACAGACGTTGAGATCCATAAGCGCCGCATGGCGAGCAGCTCCGCGCCGAACCTTAGCCGGTACGTGCCTCTTCCCGTGGTGGATTGCAAGTACTATCGAATCCTGGTGGTTTGGTTCAAGAGCAAGTCAAATAACATCATCTACAAGTGCCCGAACAACCACCAGGTTTGATTTCATTCCCTGCCCTAATTCAACCCGCCAGCACTGCCCTAATAGCTAGAAGAAACCATGTTGATAGGGTTGATATAATATTGGTAGTTCTGAGTAACAATGATTAGTTCTAAGGTAGTTCTAAAGTAACACTAGACTTTACCATGTCATGGCCTAGATAATTATCCACTATTTTCTTGATGCAGCCACCTTAGGATTTACTTCTCCCAAATCAATCTTGCCATCACGTTTTAAAATGCTACAAACAAATGTATTCTCTAGGATTTTGCACTGCCCTAATAACATAGTTGCATTTGTTGATTATTCTTGTAGGACGACCCTTATTCATGTCCGGAATAATGGTGGGAAGGTGCATACCTCCAGCATTTGAGAACAAATTTCCCACATTTGGTGCCGGCAAACCATCAGATGTACAACAGTGTTGCTGCACCACAAGTGGGTGGTGCTGGTGCACAGTCTAGTGTAGTGTATCCGCTGGGGCAGGTGCAACCCTTGGCTGAAATTATGGAACAAATGAATCAGCTAAAGCTTGCCTTTGCTGGTTTGAAGATGGGGTTTAGTGATCTGAAGATGTCGCAAAATGAAATGAGGATGGACCATGCAGATCTATGAGGGAAGTTTACTGAACATTTGACAAAGAATGGTTGTAGGAAGAAGAAGCCCAAGAAAAATAGAGGATTATGCATGCAGGGCACCATTGCAGGTTTTGTGATCTTGATAATAGGTGTAATGCTTGGTGGTTAACTCACTGGACTGTCTAGGAACTGAGTGAAGCAAGTTGTAGTGTGATCAGCAGTGTGTTCTGACTTGTGACTGAGGCCCCTACTATAGTGTACTTTAATTTGTGTTGGTTAAGTGTGCTTTGAAACATTTTTGCTCATGTTGTTTGTGTGAAATAAACCTTTGTAAGGTGTTGTTTGTGTTGATATTTCAGTTTGAATTTGACTTGTTGGTGAATCAATTTGACTTGTTGGTGCTGTTCATGTTGAACTATTGGTGACAGAAATAACATGTTCTATTTGAAACTTCTTACAGATTCACTGTGCTAGCGGGCGCTTATGCCAGCCGCCAGTAGTAAAGGTCAATGCTGGCGGGCGACATAAGCCACCCGCTAGTAGAAATGGGATCATTTGTGCTGGCGAGTGGGTTATGTATGTCATCCGCTAGCACTAAACCTTCAATGCTAACAGTTGCTGGCCCGACGCCCCTGCGCACCACTGTGCTGGCGGGTGCCAATTACACCCGCCAACACGCTAATTTCCTTGTGCCAGGACAAATCGTTTCTAGCCTAGTGAAAATTGAATCTGGTTGTTTCAAGGACTTTTGGTGGACGTGTTGGGGAATTGGGTAAAAACCTTTCACCCTCGTAACTTTGGAGAAACCAAGGCTTTGGCGAATTCGTGAAAATATTCCTGAATAAGTCAAGGAGAAAAGTTACCTTTCATATTATGTTTTATATGATTCACTAACCCCCTAAGCTTGTGCGATACGATCGCCGAATGACCACTGGGTCGCAGGTCTGTCTCTTGTTTCAGGACAGCGGAAACTTAGCAGATTCAGGAAACTATGGCGACGGAAGCTTCGGGGATATTTGCAGGATCAATGAACTCTACATCGGCCATGACTTCGGAAACTCGGTTCAGGGATATTGATGATTGATGATTCCTGCGAAAGGAGATTTGGAGGTCGAGGGAGGACTCAGTCAAAGGCGGGGCTTTAAAAGTCCGTGTTTGAAGTGTGAACTAGTGGCCGGCTTGTAAATATGTGAAATTAGCTCCGCAAATCACGAAATGTAAAAGACATTCATGTACATGTTCACACTTGGAATATTCCCTAGATTCGAGGGTAATATCGGAATGTAAAAGTCCCTTCACCTCCCTATAAAAGGGGACTCGAGGGCACGTGTAAAGGGGTTCACAACTTTTGAGACGAGTACAGACTTTCGGGGATTTTTTGTCCCCTCGCTTTGGCGCACTTTCTTGTATTCGTTCTGGAATCTTGTGTTCGGGGACTCCATCCGATTTTCGGACCCCCCAACAGGACGTATATATGCATATAACAAGTAGAGTTACATTTTCTCCCACCTGAGTTCTGGTGAGTTTAGGTTGGTCATATTTTGTCGAGCGCTGATATGTTATATATGTTGCATTGAGCCTAGCTAGATATTATTCCACGCGCGGGCCTAGGCAAGCACAGATATTTGGCACATGTTGTTGTGTTTGGTAATAAACAATGCAAATAGTAGATTCATTCATTTCCTAAACAAAATCAGGGCTTCTACTTGTTACATTATTGAGCAAGAGGATCGGAAGAGGAACACACGATATGTTTGCTACCTAGTTGATGGCGCACGGCAAGATGCAAGCGATTCCCACCGAGGCTTCTACGTCCGCTTTCTCTTTCCAGCACTCCGGGTGTTGTACCTGCCCCTGGCTTTGGGCACAACTGCCATGTCGGTGCTTGGCTTTTTCACATCAAACCATGCAGAACCATGTCTAGACTTCCAGCACACACTATACTCCGTCGTCTCTGGCTGATTGATGAGGCAGTCGATTGATCTTGATCTGACCATATCAACCGTTTCATGTATGTTACCAAATGGATATACTTCTACTTTGTCTCCTGTGTCCTCGATTACCCAACTGTCGCCAAATGAGAAATTATGAGGTGCGAAGGAAACTTTCAGCTTAAGAGCTGGTCCATCTGCCATGATGTTCCTACCAGCCTCGTCAGATGCCCTAGGCAAGCTGTACTCCAGTGCTGGGATATGACAACTGAAACGGAAGTAAATAATTTGCTCTTGGAAAATTTGTGATAACTTAACGTGCCCATTTGATTGGCAACATAGTGGATCTGCGCGATAACAAAAACTACACAAAACATGCTGGGCAGGATCACAGTAGCCAGATGAAATTTTGTCATGTAAATTAGATAGTAGGGCGAGTTCTCTAATGATCGCATCTGGAGCCACAAGGTTTTGCAGTGCGGATGACCGCAACAAGCCTATAGCAGTTCTAACTATGTCTGTGCTTTCCGAGATCCGTAGCATTAACTCTAGTCCGAAATTTTTATCTAGGCTCTCCGGATCAAAACAGTGACACTGTAGCCATGCCTCTACGCCACGCGCTTCCGAAATCAACGGGCTTATCTGAAACGTGAGGAGTTGCCTTCCTTTTTTCCCTTTGTGCCAGAGAGTTTTACCTTGAAGAAGCTGCCTGACAAATGGATAGGGAAAGAAGGTGTCGCGCCGGAGCGGGCAGACGGACTCCACGTCCGTTACAAACTTGTCAGCAGAATCCGCATATGACTTAAAGATTTGGACATCTGAGGAGCTCAAGCTCTCCTTGTTCAGGCCAGCTAGAGAAGAGATGGAGAATAATCTTGCAGCACGAGCGATTCGTTGAAGGTAGGAAGAAAATGAACCCCTTACCACAACTTGCCCTGTCTCTTCATGACCTTCCAGTGCTTGCTCCTTGTGCTTGTTCAGCAGATCTAGTCCCTCGTTGTAGGCGCACAAGAGTATGTTCCAGCGACGGATCAACGAGATCCAAGTGATTGGCATCCTCCTGATTCTCTCAAGGACAAACTCCAATCGAGAGAGTGCGATCTCGAGCCTCATGAGGTTGTGCGCTCTGGACGCCTTGTCATCAATCTTGGTTGAGATGTAGGAGGACACTCTGCTCACGCTCTCCTGAGCAAGTGCTGAAGCCACCATTTCCCCCATCAGAGTTCAGAGCAGGCAGCAAGACGCTGATGTACCTTCTGAGATAAAGCGAAACAATATGCATGAACTCCTTTAAAATGACGTGCATATTTAAGAAAGGAATTGAATTTTGTAGGAGCGTGGATTACTGATAGGAAAGAATAGCAACCATTTACCTTATTAGTTTTGTTTCCTCTGGATTACCGGTGCAGCCGCGTGCGTGCTCTGCACACCAACTGATTAATTGTGATCAGAAAACACCTAGCGATATAGTTAGTATACTGATGTTTGATGGAATAAAGTAGTGTTGTGATTGGTTGTGTGATTCCTCTTCCCGGGCGAGCTGTTTATATAGAGGGTGGTGGAATAATTACTAAGAGCTGAGGGCTATGTAACACGAAACTGCATTGTTTGCTGCCCGGAAAGCTAGACGAAATGCAGGGGATGACTCCTAGCAAGTGCTTCGTCCTAGCCTCCTTGGATGCCACTGCGAGTGGGAGGAGCTGCAGTGCACAGTCCACACTAGTGTAGCTCTCTGATTAGCTTCAATCACTCTCAGTCACCGCAAAGCATCCGTCGTCGCCGCCGGGCCCCAGCTACTGACACGATACTTTGCAATGCATTGTACTTACTAATTGTGATCCGTGTTTGCTTTTTTACTGAAGGGTCCTCACTCTCAGGTCTCAGCTGCAGGCCTTCCCTGTTAACTTCTGATCGTCGGCAATCAGCTTCAATAATTCGTGGGCTCCGCGGTATCTGAGCATGCACCACATGCAGCCACGCATGCATGCAGGTACCACCGGTTACTGCATGTCCCTTCCCTTTAGCTTTCGGCGTGCGGTCGGTCAAGTTGCATTGGTGGGCTCCTCATTATATCATCGCTCCTTGTAAAAACCCAAACCAAACGTACTACAATAACCTTTGCATTTTATCACAGTATATAATAACCAATAATAGAAACAATAACAAATTCGCTTGCATGTGAACGCCAGTATCAATATGGTGAACTTGATCACAAGTCAGAACACATATTCCGGCCGGCGGGCCAATGCAATTTACCGCGGCTATCAGAATTACTCACAGTGCAGTTCATCAATGTTGTGGGATTTGGAAACTGACAGCAAAAGGCATTTGTTTTTTGCTATTCGCGGCTGCCTCGCACAGCGTTGCACACTACCGGAAATCGAGCCTTCGCCGAGAGTAAAAATCTTTGGCGAGAGCCTACCCTTAGGCTCTCGGTGAAGAGCTCTTTGCCGAGAGTAAAAAAAAAAATTCGGCAAAGATCAAAACTCTCGGCGAAGAGCAAAAAAAAACTCTCGGCGAAGAATTCTTCGCCGAGAGCAAGCCGACTGGCTTTTTTTTTGGCTCTCAACGAAGAAATTTTAAAAAAAAACACTTTTTCCCCTTCAAACTTTTTCTACCATCAACATGCACTTATACAAAGGATATGTTCAAATTTGACGCAATTTTAATATTGTTTGCTATATTTAAAAATTTTACTTCATTCTAGGTAATTTTTTCGAAGACATCCGATATGAACTGCAAGTGCATGAAATCATAGAGTAACGTTGTTGGAAAAATGAGATTCATGTTCATGAGACATCTCTAAGACCATGTACAGGAAATGAAACTAAATTTCAAACATTTTGTTCTCTGATCATGATGAAGATCGTGTCATAGAATGGTTTTAAAATTGTATAAAATTCAAATGAAGTTTGAAAATCACGAATTTTGTCGAGCGCTCATTATATCATATGTCGAGGTTGTGGTAAAAAGTTGAGAACATTTTGAGCACTTTGACACGTACGCTGTTTAGAAACCGGAACATCTCACGAGAAGTTTCAGAGAATTTGAACTAATGTCACTAGGTTTGGTACATTAGAGAAATTTAATTTTGAGTTTGACCACAACATCTTTTTTATAAGAAATACATAACATATCTAGTGTCATGTTAAGTTTTTGAGAATTTTTACGTTTATTTGCTATTTTTAACTAATTAAATGCATTTGCAAAAAATTATTAGAAGAATATCTTCGCCAAGAGCCATTTATTGGGCTCTCGGCGAAGGCCGGAAGCTCATGTACCGCCGGCCCACCAAGGCCCACCTCCCCTTCCATTAAAAGCTGGCGCCCCCTCCCCCTCCCCCCCGAAACACTACCCCGCTCCCCTGCTCCCGCCGCCGCCGCCTCCTGCTCCTGCAGATCCGCCGCTGGCTCACCTCCCTCTTCCTCCTCCAGCCTCCGCCGCCTCCCGCTCCGGCAGATCCGCCACCGGCTCACCTCCCTCTTCCTCCTCCGGCCTCTACCGCCTCCCTCCCACTTCCTCAACCTCTTCCCTCACCGACTAGGCCCGCCGGACCTCCTGCCTCCCCTCCCCTCCCCCCTCTGTTCGCCCGTCACCGGCGGTGAAGAGCAGCGGCGGGGTGAGGTGCGGCAGCGGCGCATAAGGAGGCGCGGCTCGGCCTCGTATGCCCTAGCTTTGGCACGGCGGATCTTCCCCTTGAAGCGGCGGCGGCGGATCCTTCCCTAGCTCGGCTCGGCTCGGCTCGGCAGCCTGCACCTCCTTCCCCGGCGCGGCGGCCTGCACCTCCTTCCCCGGTACGGCGACCTGGACCCCTTCCCCAGTGCGGCGGCCTGCACCCCTTCCCCGGCGGCGGCGGATCTAGGCGGTGGCCGGCTCTAGGTTCTCCCTCTCTCTCTCTCTATCTCTCTCTCTCTATCTGTGTGTGTGTGCGCGCGCGCTTGTTTGTGTGCGCGGCGGTGGTGGCATGCGGTGGCGGCCAGGCGGTGGCGTGCGGAGGTGGCTAGGCAATGGGGGGCGTGGTGGCCCCTTGCACCTTTGTTTTTGCTTTCCAAAATCATCTTCACCGAGAGCTATTGGGACCTCTCGGCACACATCCACCGAGAGGGGGACCCACGGCTCTCAGCGAAGGGGCCTTCGCCGGCTGGAGTCCGCCGAGAGCCCTTCGCCGAGAGCAAACTCTCAGTGAAGGCTCTCCCGTGACGAAACAACCCTTCGCCGAGAGGATGCCGGCTCTCGGCGAAGATTCGGAATCCGGTAGTGGCATGAGGTTTTCATACCAGCAAAACCTGCGAACCCCCCGTTTATCTAACACTTTAGGCGTCAGGATTTTTGTCACTTAGTGTCGTAGTTCAGCGGCGGTGCTTGCCGGTGAAGAAGAACAGTGCGCAATCAAGAAAATAGAGAGAGAGGACTCGATGCTTTTGGTGCTGCAAAAACTTGGCAGCTGTTTTCTGTTTATTCTCTTGAATATATTGAGGAACTACAGATGGGCTCTTGGCCCCTTGACCCGCGCCATGATCCGAAGATCGTGCGCCATCCCGCACGGGAGTCATGCCGCGGGCAAACAGCGGAGCGCGGAGCCGTGGCATCATGCGCCATCCCGCACGACCAGCTCGCGCCGCGAGACTCGGCCAGCACCTAACAGATTTGGCTGGCCGCTGCTACACTGCTACTCTACTTAACTGAATGGGAAAACACACACTAACTGAAAACAAACTAACTGAAACACGCCAGGAGATTTTCAACATTTCTCCCCCCTAATCCTAGGCGTGAACAGCAACCTTTAGAACTCCAATCTGTGCACACAGCTCCAGGAAATGAACTCGCCCAAGTGCCTTGGTGAGGATGTCAGCCAGTTGTGTCTCTATTGCCGTATACACCAGGTTGATCTTGTTCTTCTCAATGCATTCCCGAATGAAGTGAAAACGAGTCTCGATGTGCTTGCTTCTTTCGTGGAACACAGGATTCTTGCTTAATGCAATGGCAGACTGGTTGTCCACCCTTAGCTCCGGCGCTCCAGGCTCTGAGCCGACCATGTCGCTCAGCAGCCGAGCTAGCCAGACACCTTGACATGCTGTAGTGGCTGCAGCAATATACTCTGCCTCACGGGATGACAGAGCCACCACCTTCTGCTTTGAGGACTGCCAGGTGATGATGTTCTTGCGGAGGAAGAAGACGATTTCGGTAGTACTCTTGTGAGTATCTAGATCACCAGCCATGTCTGCATCACTGTATCCAACCAGTTTTGGCTGACCTCTCCCCTCCCCGGTGTAGAACAGGCCATGACTGGATGTTCCAGCCACATACCTGAGGATCCTCTTCACTGCTGTGAGATGTTCTTCATGAGGAGCCTCCATGAATCTGCTCAGGTACCCAACAGCATAGGCCAGGTCTAGCCGCGTATGGATCAGGTACCTGAGCCCTCCAATGATGCGCCTGTACTTTGTGGCATTCACCAGGGGTTGTCACTCTCCCTCTTCATCTTCATCCTTGGTTCCCTGGGTGTCAGGCTTGAGTTGCAGGTGCTCATGCCACTCCTCTCAAGCAGCTTCTTTGCATATGCAGACTGACACAAGGAAATACCAGCAGGGCTTTGGGTTACCTCAATTCCCAAGTAGTAGGAGAGCAGACCAAGGTCACTCATGCGGAACACACGCTGCATTTCCTGCTTGAATGCCTTGATCTCCTTGCTGTTGGCCCCCGTGATAATGAGGTCGTCGACGTAGACACCCATGATCAGGCGTGATGCTCCCTGACCGCGCGTGTAGACGCCGTGCTCGGAGCTGCTCATTTGGAAACCAAGTGACACCAGTGAGGCATCCAGCTTGGCATTCCAGGCCATCGGTGCTTGACAAAGACCATACAGCGCCTTGCGGAGGCGCAGAACCTTGTGCTCGCTCCCGGTGACAACGAAATCAGGGGGTTGTGTGACGTACACTTCTTCTTGGAGGTCACCATTGAGGAAGACGCTCTTGACGTCCATGTGATGCACCTCCCAGTGCTCGTGCACTGCTAGAGCCAGAAGAACACGCACGGACTCCATCCTGGCTACTGCACAAAGACCTCATCAAAATCAATGTCGGGGCGCTGAACATACCCTTTAGCCACCAAACGGGCTTTGTGCTTCACGATGTTGCCGTTCTCATCGCGCTTGACCTTGACTACCCACTTGAGCCCGATTGCTCGGTGCCCAGCAGGTGGGGAGACAAGCTCTCATGTGTTATTGTCGACGATCGAGCGCAGCTCCTCTTGCATCGCCCGGCGCCAGCACTCTTCCTTCTCTGCCTCCAGGAATGTGGCGGGTTCATCCGCCGAGGTGAACTGGAGCTCCTTGCTGAGAATGAGAGGCACAGGCCCGGGCAGCACCTTTGAGTCAATGAGGGTGTCGATGGCCCTGAAGCACAGCGGGGCGTCATCGTGGTCGGCGTCGAGGTCCAACTCGTCGTCCTGAGGTGGCGACAGGAACTCAACAGGTTCAGGTGTCGCAGCAGCTGTTGTTGGTGTGGCAGGTAGAGTTGCTGGAGAACTGGGGCTTGACGACACGTTGTCGTGGACCGGGGCTTCGCGGAAGCCGACGATGTACTCGGTGGTGAATGGTTCCTCGTGCTCGCCGTAGTCGAGCTCATTGTTGTCCCAGCTCCACTCTGCGTCCTCATCGAACACAACGTCACGGGACACCAGAATGCGCCGGCTTGTGGGATCATAGCAGCAGAACGCCTTGGAGCCTGGTTCATAGCCGACGAAGATGGTGCGAATGCTGCGGTCGTCCAGCTTCTTCAGGTTGGGGCGCGTGTCCTTGACATGGGCAATGCAGCCGAAGGTGCGAAAGAAATGCACAGTCAGTCGCTCGCCATGCCACACCTCGTACGGAGTCTTGTTGTCGAGGGCGCGCGTCGTCGATCGGTTGAGGATGAAGACGGCGGTGGACACCGCCTCCCCCCAGAAGTACCCAGGGAGCCCTTTCGTCTTGAGCATGCACTTTGCCATGTTGACGATGCTCTGGTTGCGGTGCTCAACCACTCCATTCTGCTGGAGAAATAGGGAGCAGTGAGCTGCCGCTGGACGCTGCGTTTTGCACAGTAGGTGCCGAACTCCACCGAAGTGAACTCCCCCCCATGATCAGTTCGGAGGGTCTTCAGCTTCCTCCCGGTCTCAACCTCCACAGCCGCCTGGAAATTCTTGATCTCTGCTACAGCTTGATCCTTGGAGGAGAGGAGGCGCAACCACATATACCGGCTCAAGTCATCCACAAGTAGAAGAAAATACTTGTTACCACTCGGCGTGGTAGGGGTGATGGGTCCACAAAGATCTCCATGGACAAGATCGATAAGCCCCTTTGCTCGCCAGAGTGCCAGGTCGGGGAACGAAGCTATCCTCTGCTTCCCAACGAGACAGCCATCGCACACCTGATCCACCTGATCAAGTGGAGGCAGTCCCCGCACCATCTCCTTCTGCGCCATTTTCTTCAGCGACTGGAACGCCAGGTGCCCGTAGCGCGTGTGCCAGCGCCAGGCAGCCTCCGAGCCACTGTTGATGGTTCAAACATGTAACAACCTTCGATCCGCAAGCGTACGGACCTACACCTTTTTCACCACGGGGTGACCCCCAAGGTTCTTGTCAATTCACGAAGCAAGGGGATTGCTAGCGCTTAACCAAGTACTAATCTAGTTGATGGAAAACCTTTGAAAGGGGTATTAATCTAAAGGTAAAGACAATCTAACCTATGTTAATCAAAGAAATCTAAGGTTAAACTAGATGGCAAAGGGTGGACACAAGAGAGAGATTAAGAAAGATAAGCGTTCCCTCCCAAGGGTTTAGGATCACATGAATATGCATCTACTACATGAAAAGGGTGTTGCCTACACTAGCTTCATGGCAGTTATGCGGCCGCTAAGCCTTTTCCCTCCACCGTACTGTCACTACGCAAGGTAATCAAACACTTTCACGTATAACTGCATCTATACCTAAGCATCCATAGGGTTAAGCTAATCACCACGATTACCACAAACCCTACTAAGACCACATGTTGTACATACATATGTGAATAAAGCACTCGCATAGACATAGACCATTAAGCATCGAAAGGCATAGGGTTCATGTAGCAATCACATAACATGTATCCATCTAACCCTAGGGATGAACGGAGACATTACCCCATCATCTTACAAAGATTGAAGCACATAGGGTGATGAGACTCCGGAGAACGTCGTCGATGAAGATGGCGGCGATGAAGCTTGGGAACACCGCTAGGCCAGCGGCTTGGAGACCTCCTCTTACTTTCTTCCCTCCCCCGGCGTTGATCCTTGCGACGAGCTCATCCAACTCTCTCCCTCATCTTGCTGCAGCGGTTTTCTGGTGAATGGCGTCGGTAGAATGGTTGGATGCGGCGGCCGTCGGAGGAGGGAGCTATTAATAGACCGAGGAGGGGCTAGGTCAAAGGGGACCGCGAACCGAGGCAAAAAGGGCCTGGGCCGATCCGACCAGGCCGGTCGGCCCAACCTGTTTTTGGCCCGGTTCGGGCCCGTCTTTCTCCCCGCGGCTCATCTTCTCATTTTGCACTTGGCCCCTTTCATTTGGGTCATTTTGAGGTTGTCATCCCTGCGATCAAGATAGGGGGTCTTCTCACATGAAGTCCGAACTTTACGTCTTAGTCCTCGGGGATGATCCGTCGTAGCACCTTGGTCCTTGCCACCTTTGGTAGTGATTTCGCCTTGCACTCGAACACGAACGGAACTCCTCATTTGCTGCTTTGAACTTGTTGTGACTCCGTCCCTTTTGTCCATGTTTTCTTGCAAAAACACAACACTTCCAAATGCACATACGAAGATGAACTTGTTATATCATTAGTGTGCCTAGTGGTGGGTTAGTTGCATAATCAAGCTCAAACCAAAGTGTAACAAATACGTTTGGAGCACCAAAATTCACCGTCAACATCTCCCCCATGCTTAAACCTTGCTCGTCCTCGAGTAAGTAATCCTTGCTTAAAAGGGAAATCAGCATTACCTTCCAATGTTGTCCCTGCACTTAGTCATTCATGACAAGGAAAATTGCTCTCTCTTAAGAATTTATTTTTTTTAAAGTTCAAGTTGTGACCGGCTTCCTTTTCATTATGGAGGATAGACTAACAATAAAGAACAAGCCACATTTAATAAACACGATGCTCTCAAACTTAAGTGAACTTCAAACCGTTACCTTGTTCCATGGAAGAATTTTTAAAAAGATGCATATCCAACATAAGTGAAAATCTCTTGCAAAAGCTCATGGAAACACTCATCTCATCAAGTCACTCAAGCCTATACTAGATTATTTTCAACATATTCTACTCATATGTGATAGTGGAAGGCTTATGTGGAGCTTGGAAGGTTAAAAACAATCCTAGCAAAACATACATCCGAAATATTGTCAAATTAAGAGAGAGATCTACTGGAATTACCGAGACTCATCAAAAAGGCCATGAAAAATAAATGTTGGAAAGAGAGAGGGATGAAACACACACATTTAGATAGGTGGACATGTGCAAGTGGCAAATGGATGATCCCGAGGGACGAGTGAAGTCCTCGTTATCGGATTGCACATGGTTGGAAGATTTGAGTATGGATTTGTCATCAAGGCACTTGACAACTAATGAAGCAAAAAGAACCGAGGAGCATCTTTATTATTTTTTTACTTTTATTTTATTTCCTTCTCATTTTTCTCTCTTTTTTTCCTTACTTTTCTTTTCTTCTCATCATATTTTTGTTCATTTTTTTTGCTCCTCAGAACTTTTGCAACATAATACTTACATAGCATTTGTCAGAGATGATGTAATGACTCCTCCCCCATGCTTGAACGATGCTCGTCCTCGAACATAAAAGAGGGGGGGATGATTGCTAAAGTAAGCATAAATTCCATAATCTTGCGGAATATTTGAATCTCCATCGAGAATTTTACTCCATACTCAAATTGGGTTGTGGACAAGGAGGTGATCACAAAAAGATGTTTCTGGTTTAGGGTGGATGCCCAGCGAAGTTTGTGAAATTTTCAATGTGAAAACCCACAATGCATGGATAAAAAGGCTAGCATGAAAAAGTTGCACAAAGGAATGACCGGCTTCTTAGTCTCGAACCATAGAAATCAATCCTAATCCAACTCATCAAAACATATGTTTGCAATCTACGGGTTTTGTTATCATAGAACATATATGTATATGGCTTTGGTAGGTAGAACTTTGCAAGAGCATCACAAATATGTAGATAGCATAAAAGTTAAGTTTTCATAAAAACAACAAGTTATCCGGCTATCCATAAACTTAAATCAAAGAGCAAAGATATGTACGTGGGTCTAGAGCATAGTCATTTCACCTCCACGAATAAAAGAGCCGGTATTTAAATTAATTTCAGATCATGTTATAGGGAGCAATTAGCCAAGACATGTATAACTTCATGTAGGTAAAACAAAGCGGCAACTTTCATCATTTTTCCGTAAGCATAGGCAATATAAACATCGAGGTGAACACATAGTCATGCCTATCTATTGAAAATAAAAAGAAATCTAGGTTGTCCTCCTAGTAGCCATGTTATTGTTGAAGGCATACTTACAAGCATTTGTGTTTGGAAAAGAGAAGGTCTATGGAGGTGTTACCGTCTTTTGCAGTTTTTCGTGATCTTCTCCCGACATCTCCATGTATCGAATGTGGATTTGCTTTTGTCTTGATTTTCTAATGCTCCTAAACTTCTGAATTTGATCATGCATGCTTGATGGAGGCAATGGTCGCCCTTCTCTTCAATGTTGTCATCACTATCTCCTCTTTCTTGTTCTCATCATCTCCTTGTTGTCTCTTCTTTATGGATTTCATCTCTGTATAGAACAGAACATATATCGAAATATAGCTCTATTGAAAAGTTTATGAAATTACCTTTCCAACGTGTGGTCATTCATCGAAAACGGAGTTCAAACAAGAGAGCTATGTCCGTTTTACTTCGGCGCTGCGTGCTGTCCAAAACTGATTTTAGGACGTGTTGCACTCGGTGATTCGGTCATAACCGCTTGTAGGAACCTCCGATTTTCTTGATTCTTGATTTGTTGGAATTGTAACTTCATGGGTCTTCCGAATATCCAATAATATATAGTATTTTCCCTTTGAGACCATGTAGAATTTTGATGAGATCAGTGGCTTCTTGTGCATCGATCCAGAGATGTTGATGATCTTGATTATTCTTCTAGAGCATCATGTTGCACTTCCGTGTTGAAGATTCAGGGTCTCCCCCCATGCTTAGTATTTTGCTAGGCATGGAAGAAGAAGACAAAGCATTTTTATCTTAGCCATCCTTCAATTTCCTTGTAGTGAGAGTCTTTATCTTGCCTTCTTTTCGTCGCATAGCCATGGAACTTCATGCAAGAAGAAAAAGTACCAATGCAGCTTTAATTTACTTCCCATGTTGTACTTGATCACTTATAGAAGACTTGCCCAATGTATCTGACATCATCGCTTTCTCCTTCTTTGTCACCCTTCGGTGCTGCCTTCACTCCACGAATTTTTCTCTAATGTCCAGAACAGAAAGTATACCCAAGCTCTACTCCATTGCATAGTGCACAAAATTTCCTTTCCAACGAGTCTTTATTTGCCCAAATCGGACTCCGGACAAGAGAGTTACGTCCGTTTTACTTCGGCGATGAAATCTGTCCTGAAATTTCAAAACGCGCAACGCTCAATGTTTTCTCCATAACTCCTTGCACGGGTCTTCAAATTCGTTGGTTCTTGATGTGTTGGAATGGCAACTTGATGGAGCTTCTGAATATCTCATTTTCTTCATTTGTACACCTCTGAACAAGCTCTCAAATTGATGAAGACAGCAGCATCCATCACCGGATTTGGAGAGGTTGATGATTTATCTTGCAACTCTTTAGGCATGACTTCTCTTTTCATTATTAGAGCCTTGTCTACATGGTTAGTGAAAATCGGGCCTTTCCCGACATGTGCTTCTTTAAGGTCATTAACTTGACCAAGCGCAAAGCATGATCGAGATTTACAAAACTTATTGTAAACATACGCGTCCATAATTAACACCACATGCGAATTGTAGCAACAAGTCAAGGTGTAAACAAAAGAAGCATATGTTTCATGCATAGCACTTAGCTCATCATTAGGCAAAGGTTCTTTAGGTGTGAGATTAATTGGTTCAAACATAAATGTTTCCTCTTTTTTATTCTCAAGAAAATCTAGCCTATCAACATGATCATTATTGGAACATGGCATAGAATTTAGACTATTATTCATACTATTGGTCCAACATGAATATTTGAACATATCATCATTAATACCAATAATATCTTGAGATTTTAGTGTGTACCTTTGCCTCGGAGCTCCCTCAACAAGAGTGATCTTTGGTTCGTCTTGTAGCGTTGAAATCAAGTCAATCTCAACAAGTGGAGTTGTCTCTTCATCACCATCTTGCAATTTCTTCAACTCATCATGTGGAACATGTAATCCTTCAACTATGTACGCATTCATCTCTTCTTTGAAGTCTTCATTATCAACCAAATATTCATCTTCAAAGTCTTGTATGTTGCTTTCTTTATCTCCCATGTACCACATGTCGTCAAGATCGCTCATCGTTGATTCACTCTTTTCTTCATCCTTGAGTGCTTCCATGTCTTGATTTGCTAGTGTGTAGGCTTCAATAGCACACAAGCTATAACCTTGTGGGGAGGGGCCTTCATGGAGTACTTGCTCTATGTCAACTCCTTCCCATTCATCTTCTAGCTTGAGTCCTATCTTCTCCCATTTATCCTTCGAGTCACTAGGCTCGTCATTGTTGTACTCTTCTCTTTCTTCATCATAAATCTTTGAGTTGTCAAATTGGTCGATCCATCCTTCATCATCTTCTTCTCTTTCTTCTTCAAATATCTTTTGGATCGACTCTCCACTCATCTCTTGATCAAAAATGTCTTCAACTCTCTTGGCGACGTGTCGGTGTTCCTCCTTCCTTCGGTAGTTGATTAGGGGGGCAAAATCAACTTGAATCCAACCGGATTGATTGAACTCTGCCAATGGTCTAGTATTCCCCATACTTTGGCCTACATTCATGTTAGTTTCAACATTTTTAATATTCGAAATGACTTCTCTTACCTTGGGAAGTGGATCTTCAATTTCTTGTATGGTCGGTTCATCTTCCTTGACCTCCGGTTCATCTTTTTCAGAAAATTCAGCAAGCACCTTGGGCTTGCTTTTGTCGTTTTGCTCCTCCCGACAACATCTTTGTCAATCTTGTTGTGTTCTTTTTCCATTACTTATCCCTTGTAAGATTTATGCGGCTTCACTAATCGTTTTATCCATTAAATCACCGCCTGCACACATGCTTACAAAACGAGAAGAGTTAGGGGTTAGTGAAAAATAAAATGTATGCAACATCAAGTTATCGGAAAATCCAAAGTTCGGGCCTTGCTCGAGTAGTTCATTGAAACGGTCCCAAGCTTCATCAATTCCTTCGTCTTCTCCTTGCTTGAAATTGAGCACTTGCCTCCTTAAGTCTTGGACCTTTCTTATGGGAAAGAACTTTGAAAGAAATTTCTTCACGAGCTCATCCCAACTTCCTTTCACTTCAACGGACGCAAGTGTATACCATCTTCGCGCTTCATCTTCGAGAGAGAATGAAAAAAGATTCCACTTGAACCAAGCGGCTGGAACTCCTTCTTGTTGCACCGTGTTGCATATCATCGTGAATTCCTTAATGTGCCTATATGGGTTGTCATCCTCCAATCCTCTAAAGGGGTTTGTCGCCACTAAGTTGATGATTCTATGCTTCACTTGGTAGTGGGTTGTAGCAAGCGCAAAATCTGATTTTTGCATCTCAATGTCCTCCATTGACGGCATTGCTAGCTCCCTTAGCGACATCTCTTCATCTTCCAATGGTGAGGTGAACAAATCCATCTAGGCACAAGAAAATAGAAAGAAAAACAAAAAAAAAATTCTAGAAAATAAGGGTTAGATGTTAGTAATCAACAAAATTAATACTAGATTAAACGTAGCAAACTGGCTTGCTCCCCGGCAACGGCGCCAGAAAAAGGGGCTTGTTGATGGTTGAAACACGTAACAACCTTCGATCTGCAAGCGTACGGACCTACACCTTTTTCACCACGGGGTGACCCCCAAGGTTCTTGTCAATCCGCGAAGCAAGGGGATTGCTAGCACTTAACCAAGTACTAATCTAGTTGATGGAAAACCTTTGAAAGGGGGATTAATCTAAAGGTAAAGACAACCTAACCTATGTTAATCAAAGAAATCTAAGGTTAAACTAGATGGCAAAGGGTGGACACAAGAGAGAGATTAAGAAAGATAAGTGTTCCCTCCCTAGGGTTTAGGATCACATGAATATGCATCTACTACATGAAAAGGGTGTTGCCTACACTAGCTTCATGGCGGTTATGCGGCCGCTAAGCCTTTTCCCTCCACCGTACTGTCACTACGCAAGGTAATCAAACACTTTCACGTATAACTGCATCTATACCTAAGCATCCATAGGGTTAAGATAATCACCACGATTACCACAAACCCTACTAAGACCACGTGTTGTACATACATATGTGAATAAAGCACTCGCATAGACATAGACCATTAAGCATCGAAAGACATAGGGTTCATGTAGCGGTCACATAACATGTATCCATCTAACCCTAGGGATGAATGGAGACATTACCCCATCATCTTACAAAGATTGAAGCACATAGGGGTGATGGAGACTCCGGAGAACGTCGTCGATGAAGATGGCGGCGATGAAGCTTGGGAACACCCCTAGGCCAGCGGCTTGGAGTCCTCCTCTTGCTTCCTTCCCTCCGCCGGCGTTGATCCTTGCGACGAGCTCATCCAACTCTCTCCCTCATCTTGCGGCAGCGGTTTTCTAGTGAATGGCATCGGTAGAATGGTTGGATGCGGCGGCCGTCGGAGGAGGGAGCTATTAATAGGCCGAGGAGGGGCTAGGTCAAAGGGGACCGCGAACCGAGGCAAAAAGGGCCTGGGTCGATCTGACCAGGCCGGTCGGCCCAGCCTGTTTTTGGCCCGGTTCGGGCCCGTCTTTCTCCCCGCGGCTCATCTTCACATTTTGCACTTGACCCCCTTCATTTGGGTCATTTTGAGGTCGTCATCCCTACGATCAAGATAGGGGGTCTTCTCGCATGAAGTCTGAACTTTACGTCTTAGTCCTCGGGGATGATCCGTCGTAGCACCTTAGTCCTTGCCACCTTTGGAAGTGATTTCGCCTTGCACTCGAACATGAACGGAACTCCTCATTTGCTGCTTTGAACTTGTTGTGACTCTGTCCCTTTTGTCCATGTTTTCCTGCAAAAACATAACACTTCCAAATGCACATACGAAGATGAACTTGTTATATCATTAGTGTGCCTAGTGGTGGGTTAGTTGCATAATCAAGCTCAAACCAAAGTGTAACGAATACGTTTGGAGCACCAAAATTCACCGTCAACAGCCACGCATCGAGAGGCACACCAGCCGCCCGATGTTCAGCTCCAGGATGTAGAGCCATGCCCGCGAACGCCGCACATGTGCGAGGAGCTTGCGCTGCGGATCGTAGATGCGGAGGATCCCGAAGTGGATGTCGATGCGGCAGCCGGCCTCGTCTAGCTGACCGATGCTGATGATGATCGCGGTGAGACGAGGAATGTAGTAGACGCCGGAGAGTGCCTGGTGTTGGCCGTCCTTGCAGGTGAAGACGACGGTCCCGAGCCCTTGGTTTTCGGTGACGGAACCATCCCCAAACCGCACTGAGCTGCAGACGGTGGCGTCGAGGTCGGAGAAGGCCGAGCAGGCGCCGGTCATGTGGTTCGTGGCTCCGGTGTCGAGAACCCATGAGCGGTCCTTGCGCTTGTCGCCGGAGTCGAGGTGGGCGAACACCTTGGCCTCTTGGATCTCGACGGGGGCGGCACTGGCCGGTGCGTGGGGGGCGTTGACCTGCGCGTTGGAGGAGAAGGAGGTAAAGGTGTCACACCTGAAATTTCCAATTTCAGGATGTGAATAGAGAGAATAATTAAGCAACAATTTTCTCATAATTTTAAAAAATTTCCAACATTTGTTTTCTTTATAGGAAATATAGTATAGGAAAAAGCCTTTGTTTGATTTTTCGAAATTAAAGAAAATAATAGTTGTGTGTTGCATTCATGCTGATGCATCTTAGTGTTTCATGAGTGCAAAAAGGTTTTTAAATGCGTTTAGGTGCTGTCCAAATCCTTCTGGGAATTTTCCGGACTTTTTCCGGAATTAATTCTCAATTTTCCTGAGCTAATTCTATTTATTAGAAGGCTCTAAAATCTTTTTCATGAGCTCCAAATACTTTATTTGGATTGTTCATGTCCCAATGTGTCTCTGGGAATTTTCCTAGAATATTTGGGATTTTCTGAGTATTTTTCGTGCCTTAAAACATTTTCTAGTATTTCTCTGGATTTTGTTTTGCACTGAAAATATTTTTCGAAAAAAAATCTCTTATCCTTCTAGTTTGGGCCGAGCCCGTGGGCCCGACCCAATCCACTCCGGCCCAGTAGCCAGCCGGCCAGGCCCATCCGGCTAGAGGCCATGGCCACCACGGCCAAGCCGCCACCGGACCTTCCTTGGCGTGCGCGCCAGGGGAACTTCGTTCCCGCGTGCCCTAGCTCGCCTGCGCCGCGCATCGCGCCCTCGCTCCGCCCTGCGCCGTCGCCGGCCCGCCGCTGCTAGCTCGCCGGCCGAGCCGAGCGCCGCCGCTCTATTCGTCGCCCTCAAGCACTCCTGGAGCAAGCCGAGGTCGCCAGGAGCACCGCGACGTCGAGCCGCACCCCTCCGCCACTTCCCGTCGCCGGAGGACCCTTGGAGCACCGCCACGGCATGGAGACAGAGAACTGCCGGCCGCCGCCCCTCTCCAAAATCCGGCCGCTCCCGTCCGTCTCCCACGCTAGTGAGCACATCATCGCGATCCCCTCGATCTCCTCTCTCCGTTTTGCATCTCACCCAAGCCCCTAGCTGCCCGGAGCCCCGGCGATTGGAAACGCCCAGAGCTCCTGTACGCCATGACCTCCCTGTGCATCTGTCCAGAGGAAGAAGATGACCCTCTATTTTTCGTTTAGACCCCTAGAGTTTCTTGTAATGTTTAGATATTTTCTTGTGTCTTGCAACTTTTGCCTATAACCCCCTAGAAAGATCCCACCTTTCACACATAAAGCCCACCTAAGACTTTTTCAGATCTAACCCTACCTTTAGGTCTTTTCGCGAGCACCATTCAATGTGTCTTGCAGATCTCCTCTGCTAACCCCATCACAACTAGGTCTTCCAATCTTGTTTATCTCATAAAATCCATGTTTTAGCTCCGTTTTAATTCATTCAAGTTGCGGTAGGTTCATAATAAAATAAATTACGTGTTAGTGGTGTGTTTTCATCATGTTTGTTTTCTAAAAATTAATTTAATATTAATTTTGATTAATGCTTAGTTATACATGCTTTTTATAAATAAAAGCAATATAGTGCTACACACTGTTTTTCATAATCAATATTAATTTGATTAATGTTTATTCCACATGCTTTTGTAAATAAAATCTAATTAGGTCTTTATCTCGGTTTTTCATAAACCAAATGTTAATTTGATTAATAGTTAATTAAGCTTTTCTAATTAAAATTTGATTAGGCTTTTACATCGGAGTTGATTAATGCCAATGCCACGATGTTTTCGATAATAATATGATCCACTCGAATCATAAAGTTACGTTTAGATGATTCATATAGTTTATTTTTTTTCAAATTAAATGTTTAATTGGTGTAACTTATATATAAACATTTATAAATAAAATTTGACTAGTTCTTTACTTCGATTTTTGCAAATAAAATGTAACTTGCATTAATGTCAACATAGGGTATTTTGTTTCTGAAATATCCTTTACATTTGTTTTCTTAATTAAAATGAATCTAAGCTTATAGACTTTCATGTTCATAAATGCAAATCATTCGTTAGACGTTCTCTTTTGTGTATCTATCCTTCTGTAAGCTTTAGATCTTTCTAAATCCCGTTCTAGCTCAGATCAAGTTGTTCCTTACATCCAGCCGAACCTTTCCTATAGAATCGAGTCTATCTTTTAGTGCGTTCTTTTAAAGTTTTTCTTTTGAGTGGTGCATTATTCTTAGCTTGGTTGTTTATTTGCTTTGTATGTTTGTGCTTCATGATTGATGCGAGTAGAATGAATGTGTTGTCCAAGAAGCTTTGAAGAGCATGAAGGTGAAGATATTCTGAGCAACAACACCACTTTGGTTAAAGGCAAGTGTGTCCTTGTGCTTTTGTCCTAAGAACTATATTTAATCACTCATTGCATTGCTTTGCATTAATTTTGATGGGTTCCTATTAAGGATGACTAGCCTCATTTGACCATTATCTTGAACCTGGTTTTAACTAATACTGATGGTAGATGCTGCTTAGTTTGCTCTACTGGGATGGTGTTAATCGAACAACTTTGATACTTGTTTATGTTTTATTTGGAATGATGCTTTAATACAAGATCATACATGCTTAATTGGAACATGGAGAACCACCCAGGAAAACAGTACAACCACAAGAACTAAACGGGCACTGGTCTTGGCCAATTAATTAGGAACTTTAGCTTGGGGTGACCTTACCTGATAAGGACAAGGGATCGGTGGTACTGCGGGGTATGGACCCGCCCTAGTGGGGGGTTGGGTGAGTTCTTTTTATGGCAGGGTATTGACCTGCTAGGGGGCTTTATACCTTGCTAACTGATCCGGACCTTGTGGGTTGCAACTTGCTGGGGAACCTTTGTAAAGGCCTCGTAGCGTCCCTATGCAATCACACATCGGTAGTGTATGATACTTGGCTGGCATCGCATGGTTGGGTTCAAAGTTCTTCGGGACTTTTACGTGACTTGTGGTGAAAATGTACGACCTCTGCAGAGTGTAAAACTAATCGTAGCCGTGCTCACGGTCAAGAGCGGCCTGGACCCTCACATGATAATTGAATTTGAAGAATGGACTTAAGTTGTGCTTTCTGGTTATGTTAGCCATATGCTTATGGCGTATATCTTATCTTTATGCTAAATGTGGGTTGGTATACACTTGTATCGTAGTAATCAGGTGCTAATAAAATTTGACCAACTAAAATTGCTTAATGCAGTCAACTTGTCAGTCTTTCCTTGTATAAGCCTTTGCATTCATACTTTCCCCACACTTGCTGAGTACGACATGTGCTCACCCTTGCTATATACGTTGCTCAGAAAGAGAAAGTTGCTACATGAAGATGACGTGAAGATGTTGTGTAGTTCTAGGCGTATGCAACCCCCAGTCGACTGCCTGTGATGTTTGGTGCCTTCGTTTCCAGGATTATACGTAACTCTCTGATAATCTCCCTTTTTCTTACGTGATACTGAACTGTTATTCACTTATATGTCACTATATGTATGAAAATAGATCCTGGCATACATATAGTTACGCACTTGGTTTTCTTTGGAAAAATAGGTGTGACAGAGGCCATCAACAGGGTGGGCTCGTCATCATCCACCTCGCCGACGTGGGCTTGGGCCGCCATCCTGGGCCTACTGCGGCATTCTTTGGCCCAGTGACCGGTCCGGCCACAGTTCCTGCACGACTCATCTGGCCCAGGTCGGGAGCCAGAGCTCCCCTTTGCGCCGTCACGCCCCTTCCCTTTTCCTCCAGAGCCGCCGCCACGGCCTCGCTGTGGCACGCCTCGGTTCTTGTCGCCGGAGGAGCCGTCGGAGTCCGCATCTGCGCGGATCTTCAGTTGTGCCATCCACTCCTCGGCGGAGAGGAGCAAGCGGCCTTGCTTGTCGACGACTTGGCCGGAGGACGAAGATTGCTGCGCCTGCACCACCTTCTTCTGGTTCTTGCGCTCCTCAATGGCACGGAGACGGCCGGTCACCTCCTCAATTGAGACCTCGTTGAGATCGAGGAGGGTTTCGATCGAGAAGGCGATCTGCTCCAGGCTCTCAGGAACGGCGTGGAGCATCCTCTTCACGACCTCGGCGTCGGTGAGCACGCTGCCGAGGATGCGGATGTTGTTGGCGAGCCTAGTGATGCGGAGGGAGAACTCGTCGACGGTCTCACCCTCCTTGAAGCTGATGTCGGTGAACTCCTTGAGGAGCCGGCGCGCGTTCGCCTCGCGCACACACTGGACACCGACGCGCACAGTCTTCACCACCTCCCAGGCGGAGCGCGCCGTGCGCTTGCGCGCGAGAGAGCCGAGGATCTCGGTCAGCACCGCACGTAAGATCGCCGCCAGTGCGAGCCTGTCCTCGCGGTACTCCACGATTTCCCCGGGCTCCGGCTCCACCACTTGCTAGTCCCTGGGCTTCCAAGTTCACACGCATCAACAATGACCACTCTTGGTAATTGCTGCGCGTGAGCATGGGATACTTGATCGAGTCGCGTGACTCCTTCACGACCCGCTCGATGATGACCTCACCGCGACGCCCATGGCGCGGCGGCGGGGAATGGGAGACGCGGCGGTGACGTGGTGGTGACGGCGAGTGTTCGCCGAGCGGCGGCACCGTCGCGTGGGACTTGACGGACATGGTCGCAGGTCCGCAGGCCTTGTAGCTCTGATGCCAAATGTCGTAGTTCACCGGCGGTGCTTGCCAGTGAAGAAGAACAGTGCGCACTCAAGAAAAGAGAGAGAGAGGACTCGATGCTTTTGGTGCTGCAAAAACTTGGCAGCTGTTTTCTGTTTATTCTCTTGAATATATTGAGGAACTACAGATGGGCTCTTGGCCCCTTGACCCGCGCCATGATCTGAAGATCGTGCGCCATCCCGCACGGGAGTCATGCCGCGGGCAAACAGCGGAGCGTGCAGCCGTGGCGTCATGCGCCATCCTGCACGACCAGCTCGAGCCGCGAGACTCGGCCAGCACCTAACAGATTTGGCTGGCCGCTGCTACACTGCTACTCTACTTAACTGAATGGGAAAACACACACTAACTGAAAACAAACTAACTGAAACACGCCAGGAGATTTTCAACACATAGCTTTCGTTGCTTGAAAGCACGCGGCATTAACAAAATTTTCCAATCCTCACTTTTTGTGCCAGTATTTCTGGAGACGAAAGCCCGTAGTTCAATCCACATGCCATGATGAATCTGTGCCAGGGTTTCGTATAGTAAGTCATAATCCTTAATATTTGTATCGTTCGAACATGTGTTTCAGGTAATGAATTGGCTGGACGAAGGGTCGCCCCGCAAATGACGTCTTCACCCGACAAATGCACGTTCTTTCTCCGGGGGACGCGCCGTGTTTTACGGCACGAAATCAGGAAAAGCGCGGGTTACATGAAGACTGTGCGGTGAAATCCCAAGTTTAGCCTAGCACATTCTGGAATCATTTCTTTCATACAAGGTTATTTTTGGAATATAAAAGCCCGTTCGTCTCCCTATAAAAGGAAGCCGACCTGCACTTGTAAAGGGGATCGACTTTTGAGATTTACTCTGTTTGAGTTTTCAATCCGAGTTGTTTAGTTATTCTTCGTGTTAAGCTTTGGCATAGCACAACTATCAACTAACAAAAGAACATATCCTTCCACACCTTTTCTTAAACCTGCTTTTGACTGACTGGCAATCTACCGTGTACGTAGCATGCTAACTTTATTCAGTACAAGGCCGCCCCCCTTCATGTCGTATTAAATAAGTAAAGAATCTGCACTATGGCATTTTTCCTAGGAAATTCGTACGATTTCATATTGACATATTCTGCATTGTCACTACCGGAATCCGGTAAGTCGCTGTGCGTCCCAGGCACACAGCGAAGAATAAAAAACACACAGCAACCTCTTCGTCGTGTGTATAAGGCCCCTGCACACGGCGATCAGGACACGGCGGAGCCAGGCACGGTGAAGGACCTCTTCGCCGTGTGTCCTTTATCGCACACATAGCGGAGACTTCACCGTGCGTATTTTACGACACTCGGCGAAAAAAAGGAGGGGGACAGCGCGCTGACGGAGACGGCCGGGGTGCACGGTGCGGGGGCGAGTTCACCGAGTGCTAAAACACACACACGGTGACAATTTTCGAAACAAATATAAAAAAAATCGAGCACCTCCAACCACACCTCCGGCAACACCTCCACCGCCGCCATAGCTTCCACCACCACCAGCAGCAGCACGCCACCACTGCCACCAACACGCCACCACCACAACAACCACCACAACTCCGCTGCTGCCACCATGCCCGCCGCCGCCAACACACCGCTCCACCACTACCACCACCAGTAGCACGGCGCAGATTCCACCACCAGCACGCGAGCGGTGCCACCAACACACCACCACCACCACCACAACCACCACTGTGACGTCGCTGCCACCAAGCCCACTGTCACCACCACACCACTCCACCATCACCACCACACAACAGAGAGAGAAAGAGAGAGGCCCTTACCGTCGCCAGATCCGAGCAGGTGGAAGAGAGGGCCGCGGCCGCTGCTCCTCGCCCCGCCGCCCCTCCGCACAAGTCAATCTATTCCAGTGAGGGGCGAGCGAAGGGGGGAGGAGATGTCACACCCTGAAATTTCTAATTTCAGGATGTGAATAGAAAGAAAATTAAAACAACAATTTTCTCATAATTTTAAAATTTTTCCAACATTTATTTTCTTCACAGGGAATATAGTATAGGAAAAAGGCATTGTTTGTTTTTCTGAATTAAATAAAATATTTATGTGTTGCATTCATGCCGATGCATCTTGGTGCTTCTTAAGTGCAAAAGGTTTCAAAAATACGTTTAGGTGCTGACCACATCCTTTTGAGAATTTTCCGAACTTTTCCTGGAATTAATTATCTCTTTCCTCGAGCTAATTGTATTTATTAGAAGGCTCTAAAATCCTTTTCATGAGCTCCAAATACTTTATTTAGATTGTTCATGTCCCAATCTGTCTCTGGGAATTTTCCTGGAATTTTTGAGATTTTCAGTATTTTTCGTGCCTTGAATGAATTATCTAGATTTTTCTGAATTTTTCTTTACACAGGAAATAATTTCTGAAAGAAAGAAAAATCTTATCCCTTCCTACTGGGCCGAGCCCGTAGGCCCGACTTGCTCAGACCCGCTCAGACCCGCAAAGGCCCATACCGGCCCGGCAGCCGCCGGTCGCCTTAGCCTGCACGGCCAGGCCACCGCGAGCTTCGCGCCCTATAAAGGCCAAGCAACCGACCCTGCGCGCGCCCCTGCTCCCTAGCCGCCGCCTCCACCGTGCCTCGCCACCCCTGCGTTTGGGCACAGGGAGCGCCGCCGCCTGAGCTCGGGCACAGGGAGCGCCGCCCTTCGATTCGTCGCGATCGCCATCAGCCGGAGGAAGGTGACGCCACCACGAGCTACACGAGGCGGAGCCGCACGTCCGCCGCCTTTTCTCGACTTGAGACGGCCCCCGGAACGATACCACCGGGCGGAACCCATGCCGGCCACCTCTGAGCTTCGCCGCCGGCCGCTCTCCGATTCCGGCCGCCTCCTCTTCTCCCAGCCGCTGGTGAGCACAAATCCGCGATCTCCCTTTTGCTTCTTTCTCTGTTCCGCACCCCGGCCGAACTCCGCAGAGCCCCTAGCGCTGGTGACGCTAACGACCAGTGACCCCTGACCCCTGTCCACCATGGGCTGAGGAAGAAGAAGATGCTCCCCTACTTTGCGATTAGGTCCCTGCAGTTCTTTGTAATCTGTAGTCCTTTTTCTGTGTCTTGCATGTTTTCCGCATAACCCCCTAGATCTATTAGGATGTTCACACATAGATCCAACCGAGCCCTTTTTATAGATCTAACCTCCATCTTAGATCTATTCGCGAGCACTATTTGATGTGTCTCGACAATCTTTTCTGCTAGCCCTCCAGATCTTCGGTGAATCACGAACATGTCCTTATAATCTTATTTTCTCCATAGAAACTATGTTTTAGCTCCGTTTTAATCCGTTCAAATTGTGTTAGGTTCATATTGAAATAAAGTATGCGTTAGTGGTGAGTTTTAATTATGCATGTTTTCTGAAAAATAATTTGATATTAATTTTGATTAATGCTTAGTTATACATGTCTTTTATAAATAAAAGCAATATAGTGCTACACACCGTTTCGGGGGGTCCACTTGCCATGTGATATTTATCCAATTTTCGGGGGGGTCCACTTGCCGTGTGATTGTCGATTAGCAGGTTGATTGGTCAACCCTGGTCGAGGCCCTCGTTACGTGGGCTATAAACACAAATGATACGTGATATGGATCTTTTCATGCTATCCTCGATCAGCACACGGAAACACACAACGCGGATATACAGTATGATATAGCTATGATTCATGATCTCGGTAAATGACGACCAAGCCTGCTTGGCTAACCTCCCTTGTACCAGTAGGTCCTTTCTTTCTTGTTAGGAAAGTAATATGAGCCCTACCGTACATTTCATATATGGAAGAAGATAAGGAAAATACATTATTAAGCCCTAATATAACTCTTGGGTCTTGGAAATACCGAGCTTGGATTACATGTTACAAATAAAGACCATGAAAAACACATCCGCGGCTATATCCATTATGCTACCGGTTCTCTATCTATCACTACGAAACAGCACGTCAAAGGCAAAAAAACGCACGGCAAACTTCGGAATGCACGACAAAGGCCGCACAGTAGAAAATTGCCCGGTAAAGGCCATTTGCCGTGCGTTTTTTATCGCACGCACGGCAAAAAATGTTTGCCGTGCGTCGTGGGCAGCACACGGCAAAGAAAAGTGGCTGACGACACTCCCCGGTTCTAACGGCGGGACGGCCACCTTTGCCGTGCGCCGGGCACTTAAAACGCACGGCAAAGAGCCACCCTTTGCCGTGTGCCGGGCAGGAACGCACCGCAAAGAATGGCCTCTTTGCCGTGCGTCATGCTGAAAACGCACGGCAAACAATGACATCTTTGTCGTGCGCCACTGAAAACGCACGGCAAAGGGGCTGTTTCAGCTCCCAGATATGGTCGCTTTGCCATGCGCCGGCCACAAAAGGCACGGCAAAGAGCCACTAAAATTTTCTTTTTTTTTGTTTTTCGCTTTTAAAATTCCCCATTGAACCAAAAAATCACATGCATAATATATATTTCATAATATTCATCACAGGCATCATATATATACCAGAATAAGCATCACATGCATCACATAACCATCACAGGCACTTAATATAGATAAATCCACAATTTACTCATTACAAGTCCACTAGTACTCTCCAAGTTCATCCACACGTCCACAAGCATTATCCAAGTTCGTCTAACAAGTCCACAAAGTACAGATACATATTAAATAAACAAGCTCACTAAGAAGGAGGCGGCTGTGGGAACGGTGGGAACAACTGCTGCGCGGGAAACGTCGGTGACATGCCCGGGGACTCATGGAGAGTATTCGATGCCGCCGATTGATTCTTCCAAAAAAACAGTAAATGGCATGTGAGACAAGAATCAAGTTCTCTAAGTTAAATTCTAAATTCTCTACGTCTCTACTTTATCTGAGTTTCTAAGTGAGTCTAAGTCTCTAATGATTGACATGAAACAACAAAAATGTCAAGTAACTTACAGTCACAGCAGGAGTCCCAGGAGGTGCAGCAACAGTCGGAACTGTCGGAACTGTCGGAACGATTACGACCGAGGGCATTGGGGGCATCTGGGGAAATGGTGGCATCGGCTAACCATTCTGGACATCTAGCATGCAAGCTTGCATGTGATGGGCCATAAGCTGCTGCTGCAATGCCATGTACTGCTGCATCTGCACCTGCTGCGTGGCTAGCTGCAGCTGCGTCACGGTAAGCTGCTGCTGGGAATCAGCCACACGCTGCACAACCGCGGCTAAGGCCGCGTTGTGTGCCACTTCTTGCTCATCCAGCCGGGCCTACAATTGTTCATCCCAATGTTACAATGCAAGGAAAACATATGGACTAGTCCAATATCGATGAGTAAACAGAAATAACCTGAAGTCGCTCCATGTGGGCCAGTGCCGCGGGTGGCCGTGAGAGTATGGGACGGGTACCGCTCGTGTCCCTTGCTCGGAGCGACGCGAGAGTGGGAGCAGAGGTCGTGTCCAAAATGTTGTCGCCCATATAGTAATGGCCATGCTTCTTTCCTTGTCCCATCCACATGACCACCTCTCCATCAAGCGGCACACGGATCGGATCCCACTTTGGCCCGTGGAACTGCCTTCCCGCTTCTGTGTACGCATTGAGGCTCCACCAAGAAAAGATTATTGCTAATAGCATTTAAGATTTGAAGTGGAATATATCATAACCAAAGCAATATTCTTTCCTTTTTTTGGAGATAATATACAGTGATAGGTTCAATTTTAGGGCTACTATCAATTTCGTCTTTTGCTTTTCGTTGCAGACTATACAAATTTAGTATGCTTTCAAAAGCCCCCCCCCCCCCCCCGTCACAACACTTTTTCATGTTTTACTTGACCTATTTAGAAGAAATATGCATACTACATCATGCAAATTTTTTACAATGTTTAAATGTTTAATGCAGCCTTAAATCTCAAACTAGATTATCTTTTGTTTATGACATGCATCAGCAGCACATTTGATTGTGTTGGATTTAATTGGGATTAGTCCATTTCCAAGCAATTAAATCAATAATAATTCAGGCCCACAATTAATGCTAGATGTTACCAAATGGTGATTAATGTAGTTAATTCCATATGGTTGAATGAGAAGGAATGTAATCAACTTGAATGATAGACTTTTGTGCTGCACACATGCGTGCTTGCCGTGGAAAATTGCCTTGACTGTTACTAGTGCTAATGGCTCCTGTGCAAATGCTCATCAATTACTAGTGGCTGGTTATTGCGTCAGTTACTAGTGTTAATTAGCATTAGAGGCACATGCTGGTGTCCAGGTTCGATGGATTCTCTTCTTCTGGCCTCCAATATTTCTACTGTTGTTGCTACTCACAAAAATCTCCCCATTCCACTACGTGCGCGCACACGCTGCTGGAAGAGCAGAGCCTCCGAAACCCGCCACACTAGCGTTCTTGCTCAGGATAGCGAGGCAATCAGGTTTTTTGGTAGCGCAAGACGTGTGCGACTGCTCAACGATCATCGTCTAGTTTGTGTGATCGACTACTTCCTGGCGATCGTGAACGACTACATCCCGACGGCCTTTCTACATTGCATCGACGTCTTCATTGCGTCAACTCGTACGACTACATCGACTGAGGTTCGCCCATGATTAACATGGTTAATCCAGTTGGTAACAGCGCACCCGGTGCCTCCGGCAACGGTCCCGCCCCTGGGTACATCCTAAAACTTTTGTGGTTCTTTGTGTTGTTCATGTTTCCTAATGTGTTAATCATGAACACGAGCGAACGCCCTACTATCACATTTTCACTCTTTTATATCATGAATTATTTGCTGAATTATGGAATTAAAATGTGCTGAATTTTGCCTAAATTTCTAACAGATTGAAAGGGTAATTAATTTGACAATGAAGCATTGACCAAAGGCAAAATTGCCTAGAAACCATTACTTTGAATATGTTTGTTATATATGATCTTCGGAAGTGTGCTATTATCGAGAATTTTCTGCAGAAGGATCAGTATTCTAGATCTCATCACTGTTTTTGACTGCAGAGGTGTGTTGGGGGGTCCGAAAATCGGAAGGGGTCCCCGAACACAAGTAAAGCAAGATTCCTGAATGGGTACGTGAAAGAATGCAAGAACTCGGAGACAAGGAATCTCCGAAAGCCTGTCTTCCTCCTCAAAAGTTGTGAACCCCTTTACACGTGCCCTCGACCCCCCTTTTATAGGGAGACGAAGGGACTTTTACATTCCGAGATTACCCTCGAATCTAGGGAATATTCCAAGTGCGAACATGTACATGAACGTCTTTTACACTCCGTGATTTGCGGAACTAATTTCATACATTTACAAGCCAGCCACTTGTTCACACCTTGAACCCGGACTTTTGGCACCGCTCCCTTGACTTGGCTTATTCATGATTTTCACTCAGTTCTCACAAAGATTCGCAGGCAGACAGTTTCCCGAGCTTTGCCGCCGAAAGCTTCACCGAAGTTGAACTTCACCGAACTTCGCAGAGATCTGGAGGCGCAATGGAGCCTTCCCGTCTTCATGGTGATATTCACAGTTTCCATCGTCAAGGCTTTCCGAATCAGCAACAACTCCCGAAATCTCTCCTGTCCTGAAATAAACAGATAGACCTGCGAATTCATGGCTATTCGGCGATTGTTTCTCCCATGGTTAGAGGATTAGCGAACTCTTTTTGGAAATCATGAAAATGACACTTTCACTTGGATCTTCTCTACATCCTTTCATGAACTCTTTTAGAGTCTTGACATTTCCGAAGTTTCGAGGGTGAAAGGTTTTTACCCAATTCCCCAACACTAGCCCCTCGGGGAAGCAGGTCGACTCCGACGATCCGTTTCCACGATTAATTCTCAGAATTTCGGTAAAAAAACATCACCATCGGAACGTCGGAGTGTACACGTGTCCCCCCTGAAACGCGCAACGGTCATCTCGAGATGACTTCTTGAAACTACCCCCCTCTTCCCCTATAAATAGAGGCTCGGCGCAGTAATTTATTTCACCGCTTCGCCACTTTCTCTGCACCTTTTGAAGCATTCGCAGAGCAAGGCTTTTCGTCTTAAGACGCCCGAAGTTCGGCGACTTCTTCAGTCTTCAAAGGTATTCTATTCGCCTTTCTTATGCTTTTTTGAGCGACATCCAATTATTTCGTAGATCTTTCATTTTTTGTATTTTGACATGTGTCTCGTATTTATTTTTCTTCTGAAAAGGTGGCTCGTACTAAAAGTACTGCTAGACCAATGGCTTCCGAGGAGCTAGCTACCGCTAGTGCTCCGTCGACGGAAGAAAATGCTCCCCCCAGAACAAATGATCCGGCTGTTGAAACCATTCATGATTTCGGCAGTCGTGAAGATGGAGAAATTAGATCTGGAAACAAATCCGATGGTGGCGAAGATCTTTCTAACGTTGAAGTTGACCTGAATGAACTCATTGCTACCAAGGTTATATCTTACTCACCAGCCTTTGTTTTCGGCAAGTCGAAGGTTACGACCGAAATTATTAAAGAATATGAAGAGGCCGGATTTTTCCCTGTTGGTGATGGACGCCCTCCTTCTGGTGAAGAGATCCCTATCCTTGAAGCCAATGAAGTCATTGTTTTCAGGGATTTTTTCACCTGTGGACTTAGATTTCCTTGTGACCCTCAGCTACCTTCTATCCTTGAGAAGTTTTCTGTGAAGATGCACCAATTGACACCGAATTCTTTCTTGGAACTTTTGAAGTTTTTCTGGATCATGAAGACTTTCAGGTGTACTACTGGTGCTGATATATTCGCACGTTTATTCGAGCTTGTGACTGAGAAGGACATTCTTAAGCTTGATGACGGGAAATACTATGAAGCTCATTATGCATGCTGTACCTTCAACACCCAAAGGAAGAATACACATCAAGGCCTCACCCGCATCCAGCTTGCACCCTGCAGCAAGACTAACTTGCCCGAAGACTGGCGATCGTTCTGGTTCTATGTGAAGGTCGATATGTCTAAAGTTTCTGGCTATACTGGACCAGCCTATCTGTTCTATTCACCGATGACACCGGTGACCGCTGTTAGCACTGCTACGTATAACAGCCGGGCCCTTGGTTTTAAGAACTGCGAGAATGCTTTCTTCCTAGCCAGCACCATTCTTGGTGGCTGCGATGCAATTGAAGAATTTGTTGCAGCTCAAGTTTGGCCCTTATCAGACGGCTGGAAGCCTTCAGAAATTAATTTTCTTGAGGTGGATTGGGCTTCTCAGAAGGTGTCGTTTCCACGATTCAATTTACAACTTAAGAATGGTCAGAGTCTTGAAGATTTCATTCTTGAAGTTGAAGAGAAGGTTAATGAAATGGTTGGCGAATCTACTCTGAATGAGTATAAAGCCTTTAAAAGCATCGTGAAGCATAAAAAGAGAGTGAATCGTGTCTTCTCAGAATTTGGTGCTGAAACTGCCCTGCAATCTCGCCCGCCAGGTGCAGACAAGAAGATTCCGGCTGTTGCCATGGCAGTTTGTTCAGCTGCTCCTCCTAAGGCTCGAAGAAGGAGGGCTTCAAAGAAAGAGAAGGCTAAAAGCAGTGCTGGCGACACTTCTTCTCCTGCTGTTTGCCCGGCAAAGACTAAGTCCTTGGAATCCAGCAAAAGGAAGAGGAAAGCTTTCGAAGATATTTCCGATGCTGAGATACAAGCGGCTTCTAGTCTTGCGAAGTTAGGCAGTAAAAAATCTTAGAAGGTTGTGAAGAAAGTCGTTGCTACTATTGTCCAACGTGTTCCTTCGCCTTTTTCTGATGACGAGATGATTGACGAGCCTCGCCAAACAGGTTTCTTTTATTGCTTGTGCTGTGAATTAAGATTCGGAGTTTGTCATGCCTATACTCCAGGTTCTGAGAATGAATTTGTTGATGTTGAAACCTTTTCAGACATTGTCCCCGAATCTCGGGGGGACTCCTGGTGATTCTACGGTTCCTGCTAAGGCTGAGGCTGGTTCTCCCCAAGCTCTTGCTACTAAAGATGAGGCTTCTCCAAAGTTTGCCGAAGACTTGGAGCGCACAGTGAGCAAAAGTGGTGGCTTGGTTGAAGATCCTTCTCTGGTTGGAAATCGTGAAGAAATTCCCGATGATCAAGATCCCACCCCCTCAGTCATAGCTTACAACGAGAGCTTTGGTACGTCTTTTAGAGGTGAACTGTTAAGTGTTAGCGGTGAGGTGGTTGGTGCGGATGGTGGTAGCCCTAAGTTTTCTTTGCTATGGAAGTCCCCTAAACTTATGGGTGAAACAGGAGGAGATGTTCCGAAGAAGAAACTTCGCTTAACTGCCAAAACATCTTCTGCTGCTGAGAAGCAAACTTCTTCCTCACTCCAGAAACCTTTGACGATTTCTGATCCTGCCACTCAAGTTTCCTTGAAGACACTTAATACAAAAGGTTTGTATGTCACTTTCATCTTTATTTTCTGCTGATCTTCTTACTTTCCTTACTGGCTTTGTTGCTGATTCCCTTCTGATTTTTGCAGGTTTTGAAGAGAATATGCGAAAACTTTCTTCATCGGACCTTTCTAAGTTCAACCATATCTACGATTTGAAGACATCTATTGTTGGTAAGGTTGTCTCTGAAAGGCTCCTTGAAAAGGAGGAACTCGTCGGAAAACTCACTGACGAATCTCGAAAGTTGAAGCGTGATATAAACAAGGCTCAAGCTTCAAGTCTCGAACTAGAGCAGCGAATCGCTGAACTGGTAGCTTCTTTGAAAAAATGCCAAGATGAGAAGAAACTTGCTGAGGCTGCTCTTCGCGATTCAAAGAAGGATCAGGAGAGACTTAACAAAACTCACGAAGATGACCTTAAGATGATTGAAAATCTTCGCAAAGATGCTGATAAAAGCACGAAGACCATTGACGAGCTTCGTAACACTAATGCTGAACTTTCAACGAAGAATATTGAACTTGCGAAGACTTTGAGCACAAAAGAACAAACTATTCTAGATCTTGAGAAAGCTCTGTCTGAACGGAGTGAGGCTTCAGGCAAAGACATTGAGGAAGTCAAGCAAAGCCTGAAACTTTTGTTTGAAGAATACAAGGAGGCTCTGAAGCAATTTGGCACCCGTCCGAGCCCACTTCCTGAAAGTGAGGATGTCTCTGATTTGATGGATTGGATGCAAAAAGAGTTTCAAGCTCTTCCGAATGTTATCTCAGGAGCTAGCGATTTCGCTGCACTTTTTTCTGTGGAAAGCTTGCTCAAGCTTCTCTATGATTTTGACTGTATTGATCTTCCCAAGTTCCGTGGATCCCTCTCGCGATTTCCTGATGCTGCGGGTAATTCAGCTATCCGAGCTAATGAGGATGTCCGTGCTTTGAAAATCAAATTCGCGAAAGAATTCTGGATTGCGAGTGGAAAAGAATTTGCGAAGAATATTGCCCGTGACAAGCTTGAGGAGGTTATTTTTCTAGACTCTGTTGTAGTTCTAGTGCCTTACAGACGCCTTTTTTCTTGATACTTAACAACTTCTTTTGTTCCTTTTTTAGATGATTCAGAAGGAAACGTGCACCAAGGCTGAGGAGATTCAAGAATCGACTTCTGAATCTGAGGGGAACGATGATACTGACGACGGGGAGGAAGGTTCGGGAAGCGAGGGTAGCGGCGACAGCAGTAGCAGCAGCAACCAAGATGGCAGAGAAGATGAAAGCTCTGGTCGTCAGACCAACTCTCCGAAGGTTGACATTGTTGGATGAAGCGACACTTGTCCGAACTTTTGCTTTTGACGTTGAAAGCTACAAACTTGTATATTTGTGGGCTGCGACCCCTTCAAAACTTTTGTCTTGTAAATTTTAACTTGCGCAAGTCCTACAAGGTGGGCTTGTGCAGGACATCATACCTTTGCGAATTCATCACCAAGACCAGATAGTTAGTGGCGAAGCTTGGCGTTTGTACAAAGAATCCCATCCTAGCTGCAAGTTTTCTGACTTCTGGACTTACTGTTGTCAGTACTTCTCGATGCGTAGCTTTCAATTGAGTTGGTTTTTTCTTCAACGCGACGGTTATGCTCTTACCAGTGAAGCTTCAAGTTCGCGTCCTTTCGTGAAGACGGAGCCCCTTAGCCCCATATCTGGCGACTGCAGCTTTGCTTATGCGAGTGATATTGCCTAAGAGAGGGGCCGTAATCCGAGCCGTATTATTGAACTTCCTTTTTGAATTTTCAGCTCTTCGAAGCTTTGTAACTATGCTTTTTTGAAATTTTGTATGAAACTAAGGCAATAAACTTCGTTTTTTAAGAAAAAACATCACCCTTCCCACCTTGCCGTTTTCATGCAAAATTTCTTGGATGTTTTACTTTGGTTACTTTTGTTTTCTCTCGTCGCGTAACGACTGGTATTTCATCAGAGTGTAAGTCGACAAAATTTGTTTCATGAATTTTGTGGACTTGCGACTATGTGGCAAACTTGCCTAGGTTGATATCGCAACCTTCAGTTGCTTCAACCTTCAGTAATTGAGCCTCTTGGCTCATAAAATAACATTTTCGGCCAAAAAACTTTTCTGAATAGACATAACTTCATAGATTTGCTCGAGGATATTTGCCACTATGTCAATTCGTTTTTACAACTGAAGAGATTATTTGTTACTTCATAAGTTTTCTCACAAAAATCTGAAGCTGAGATGTTTAGACTTTCCGGGCCACAACCTTCTGTTGTTTTTGCCCCTTTGGTAGGATGTCCCTTTAAGGTGGGATCTAGGCCACAACTTGTTGTTGTCTCAAGCCTTTCGGTAGGATGTCCCTTTAAGGTGGGATCTAGGCCACAACTTGTTGTTGTCTCAGGCCTTTCGGTAGGATGTCCCTTTAAGGTGGGATCTTAGGCTTTCACGGAGCCTTCGTCTATTAAGGAGCCTTTTCTTAAAACTTCTCTTTCACTTTTGTAATCTCGGCTATCAGGGAGACCTTTCGCGAACTTTGCACACAATGGAATTTCGGCTATCCCGGAGCCTTTCATGAACTTTCTCTTTCACACGATGGAATTTCCGGCTATCACAGAGCCTTTCACGAACTTTCTCTTTCATACGATGGAATTTCCGGCTATCACAGAGCCTTTCACGAACTTTCTCTTTCACACGATGGAATTTTTGGCTATCACGGAGCCTTTCACGAACTTTCTCTTTTCCACAATGGAACTTTCGGCTATCACGGAGTCTTTTCACGAACTTTCTCTTTCACACAATGGAATTTCGTAACACACAAAACTTGGGGGAAGGCTCTTTTCATATATATCACAAAGAGTATTTACATAGGATCCTCCTCATTAAAAACCTTGCCCCTTGATTTAGGGCCCCCTTTGCAAGGCAAAGAGTACGGTCCTTTTCATTCTAAGGTAAAAGCGAGAAGTAAATATTTTTGTTCCCGAAACCACTTATAGCTCCGTGGTTCAGGTTTTTACAATTTTATGGAATCTAAAGTTGCGAAAGGAAATGCTGAATACTAAATCTAATTACTTTTCATGATTCTCAAGGGTACTACCTTTTTAGGTTGTCTGCATTCCACGAATGCGGCAATTCTTCGCCGGCTTGGTCTGTTAAGCGAAAAGCTCCTGGCATGCTAGTTTCTTTTGCTATGTAGGGTCCTTCCCAGGATTCCTGAAGTTTCCCGGGATTTTCCCAATTTTACTTTCTTTTCAGCACTAAATCACCATTCTTGATGTCTTTCCTGACTATTTTCTTATCTTTCCATGCTTTGGTTTCCCTTTAGTATTTTTCAATGTTATCTGAAGCTTCAAGGATTGTGAGCTCAATCATGTCCTTCTCTATCTTCATGTCGATTTCTTCAATTTCTTTTGCTTTCTGAACTTTTAAACTTTCATTCTTGATTTCTTCCGGTGTCATTGCTTCAGTGCCAAATAGCAAGCGAAATGGTGTGAAACCTGTTGTCCTTGACACTGTTGTGTTGTGAGACCAGATTACTTTCGGCAATTCATCAATCCACTTGCCTTTCTTCTGATCATACAAGCATTTCTTGATTCCCGAAAAGATCAGCCCATTCGCCCTTTCCACAGCCCCATTGTACTGCGGGTGATAAACTGAGGAATATTTCACGTGAGTACCTAGCGTCTTGCAATATTCTTTGAAGGAATAGCAGTCGAACTGTTTTCCATTGTCTACTGTTAACTCCCTTGGGACTCCGAATCTGCATATTATGTTCTGCCAGAAGAATTTCTGAAATGTTGGTGCGGTGATATTCGCCAATGCCTTCGCTTCCACCCATTTGGTGAAATAATCGACTGCAACTGCTGCGAACTTGCAGTTCCCTTGAGCTGTTGACAATGGGCCAACCAAATCCATTCTCCACCTTTGCAGAGGCCATGATGGTGGAATTAGGTGAACTGGCATGGATGGTAAATTCTGCTGATTCGCTATTTTCTGGCAGGCTTCGCATTCTTGAACCAGCCTCTTTGCATCGAGATTTATGGAAGGCCAAAAGAATCCTTACTTTATTGCCTTTCCTGCTAGTGCTCTTGTGCCTATGTGCGCACCGCAAAAACCACTATGAATTTCTTTGAGAAGTTCTACACCCTTTTCGGAAGTTATGCACCTTAGCCACGATTCAGTGACTCCGGACTTGTAAAGTTCCCCATTCACTATAGTGTATCCTCTTGCTCTTTGCCTTAGCCTTTTTTCCTCCAACTCATCTTGTGGTTCATAATGGCCCCTCAAGTATGCCATGATTTCAGCCCTCCAATCTTGAGTTTCTATACTGTTCACCGTTTTTGGCTTTTTGTCTTTGATGGATGGTTCTTTGATAATTTCGAAGAACACGTCCGGAGGCATTGCTTGGTTCTGAGCTGCAGCTTTTGCTAGTTTGTCTGCTTCGTTATTGTCATTTCTTGGTATATGATGGACTGAATAGCCCTTGAAATGCTTCTCTATTTCTCTGACTTTCTCAAGGTATTTCACCAGAACTGGATTTCTTGCTTCGCTCTCTTTCTCAATGTGTTCTTGTATGACTTCGGAACCTGTCTTAATGATAAAAGTTTGCTGACCCAAAGCTTTCATCTTTCTCAAAGATAGAAGCAAAGCCTCGTATTCAGTTGTGTTGTTCGTAGAATGCACATCATCCGCGAAATCAAGCCGAGCAGCATATCTTATCATGACTCCTGCTGGAGATGTTACAATTGTTGCTATTCCAACCCCTCTATCACACCAAGCCCCATCGCAGTGCACCACCCATGGTGTGGTTATATTTTCGCCAGAGTCTTGGGATGGTGATGTCCAGTCTACTACGAAGTCCGCTAGGACTTGCGATTTGATCGCGCTTCTTCTTTCGAAGTCCACAGTGTATTCTGACAGCTCGGCTACCCATTTGACGATTCTGGTTGATGCCTCCTTGTTCGTGAAAAGATCATTCAGTGGTTGATTCGTGATAACCCTTATTCTGTGGCCCTCGAAATAATGCCTCAATTTTCTCGCCGCCATAATGACTGCATATGCTATCTTCTCTAGTTCAGAATAAAAAAAGTTTAGATCCTAAAAGGGCCTCCGAACCGAAGTATATAGGGATTTGCTTCAACTTTCCGTCCTCCTCTTTCTCTTGCACTAGAACAACACTTACAGCTGAATTGGAAGCAGACAGATACAGCAAAAGTGGTGATTTCAGCTCTAGTGGGCATAACTTGGTCATGTTCAGTAAATAGTCTTTGAGTTCTTGGAAAGCTTGTTTCTGGGATTCGGTCCACTGAAAATTCTTGGAACTTCGGAGGACTTGGAAGATAGGTAGACTTCTCTGTGCAGCTCTGGGGATGAATCTGTTAAGTACGGCCACTCTCCCTGTCAGTTTCTGTACATCTTTCACCGAAACAGGATCTTGCATCTCAACTAGAGCCTTGATTTTGTCGGGATTTGCTTCAATACCCTTTGTCGAAACCAAGCAGCCCAAGACTTTTCCCTTGTGAATGCCGAAGACGCACTTCTCAGGATTTAGCTTAAGATTTGCTGCTCTAAGGTTCGCGAAAGTTTCCGCTAAGTCACTGATGTGGTCTCTTCTTTGAACGCTTTTGACGACTATGTCATCGACATAAGCTAGAATATTTCTCCGAAGTTGAGGATGAAGCACTATTGCTATCATTCTCGAAAAGGTGCACCCTGCATTCTTCAGACCTTCTGGCATTCTGACGAAGCAATAGGTTCCGAAGGGAGTGATGAAACTTGTCTTCTCCTCGTCTTCTCTTCGCACCCTTATTTGATGATATCCTGAGAACATGTCCAGGACTGATAGCATTTCACTGTTTGCAGCGTCATCAACGACCTTGTCCACTCCTTCTAAGGGGAACTCATCCTTCTTGCAAGCTTTATTCAAATCTGTGAAGTCCACACACATTCTCCACTTCCCATTCTTCTTCTTTACTGGCATAGTGTTGGCCAGCCAAACAGGGTACATGACTTCCCTAATCACTTTGGCATCTTGAAGCCTCTGCACTTCAACCTCCACAGCCTTAGCCTTTTCTTCGGACATTTTTCTGAGCTTCTGCTTCTTCGGTGTTATTTTCTCATCTGTGTCCAGGGCATGTTCGATAATGTCTCAGTCGACACCTTGCAAATCTTTCGCTGACCAAGCGAAGACATCTTTGTTTTTGTTCAGAAATTCGATGAGTTCTTTCTCCTCTTCGGGACTAAGATGAGCCCCTATCACGACAGCTCTGTCTGGCATGTCATCTAGGTACACTTTCTTTGTTTCGCCATCAGCAGCCATCTCAACTTTTTCTTCATCCCTCTTGGCCTCAACATACGGTTCTTTTTTTTCTTCGGTGGAGTTCAGTTGATGCACATTGCTTTGACCCGGTGTGAAGCCCTTCTCGATGTTCCTGGCTTCTTGTTGGTGACCAAATACTGTGATGATCCCCTTGGGTGCTGCTATTTTCATGCACAGGAACTGTTGCCTTATCACGGCGTCGAATTTGTTGATGAACCCTCTGCCGAAGATCGCGAAGTAGGGATGATACATGTCGACTACGTCGAAAGTTAGAGTCTCTGTTGTAGCATTGTCCAGATCTCCAAAGGATACTGGAAGAGGTATCTTTCCTGCTGGCTTCATTGGCTTTCCTCTGAAACCCAGCAATGGGTACTCTGGTGGCTGCAGCATGTGTGGACTCAAGCTCATTTTCTCGAAGGTTTTCATGAATAAAATATGTGCCGAACTTCCATTGTCCACCAGAACTTTTCTGATCACCCATCCTGCTATATTCACCTCGATGACCATGGCGTCATTGTGGTCGGTTGACTTCAACCTGAAATCTTGCTCGGTGAATGTTATCGGCACCTTGGCCAATTCTGGTCGTGCCGCTGGACCGTCGTTGATGACTGTATTCACCGATCTGAAGTAGTTGTTTCTCTGCCTCTTTCTTTCGAACTATATGGCCGAGCCTCCTGTGATAGGCATGATAGTTCCGAAAGAAGGCAGTGCTTTCGGATTGCTACCTCGCGAACTTGTCTCTGGTTTTACAAAATTGGCTGGCGGTGGAGGCAACATTTCTTGAATCGGTTGAGGTTGCTGAATTGTTTGAATTGCCTGAGACTGAGGAAAGAACTGTTGTGAAGGCTGCCATGATGACTGCACCTGTTGGAACTGCTGAACTGGAATTGGACTTGGCTGAGGACCCATTAACTGTGGCTGCCAGAAGTTCTGACGAAACTGGTTCAGCATTGTGGTGGCAATGGACATCAAGGTTTTCTCTTGTTGTATTCTTGCTATGGTTTTTCTAGTTTCTGGGCAAGCTTCGGTGCTGTGACCTCTCCCATGATATCTGCAATAAAAGTATGGGTCTCTTGCATCGTGATTTTGGATCTTCTGAGGTCCTCTTCCTCTTCCCCTTCCTCTTGATGAAAAACCTCCTCTTGTGCTTGGTCTATTGTTTGGTTGAACTGAGGATTTTCCACATTGTTGATGTTTCGCGGAGTTTGGAACTGAGGTTTCCATGCTGTTCCTCTATTGCCTTGCCTTGCTTGGTTTCGCTCAGCGACTCTTTTCTGATGATCTTCATCAAACTTGATGTATTGTTCTAGTTCGTCAAAGACTTCCTCAATGCCCTGTGGTTCTTTTCTGGTTAAGCGCGAAACTGTTGGTCCTGGAGTCAGACCTTTGATTAATGCTTGGATTGTTGTTTTGTTATCTGTTCCCGGAATTTGGGATTTTTGTTACATGAATCTTCTCACGAAGCTCTGCAATGGCTCCCTGTCTCTTTGCTTGCAACTGAAGAGGTCCGATGGCTTTGCAGACGTTTCATGAAACACTTGAAATGCCTGAATGAATTTCGTCTTGAGATCAATCCAGCTACAGATTGAGTGTGGGGGCAACAAGGAGTACCAGTTGAGGACTGGGCCTTCGCAAGCAATGATGAAAGATTTGACCAGTGCGACATCATCTCCTCCTGCCGAATTTATAGCTGCTTCATAGCTCATGATGAACTGTCTAGAATACCCATATCCATTGTACTTCGGGAGAGAAACTGGTTTGTATTTCGGTGGCCATGGTGCTGTTTGCAGCCCTTGTGAAAGTGGCGACTCTGGATCTGCGAATGGCGAGATTCCATTGCCCGTGAAGAAGTTCTCTCTTGGAGTTCTTTTGTGCTGACCTGAGTTCTGGTGTGGCGAATCGCGCCATAGTGAGCTATTTTCTTGCTCTTTCATTTCATCAATTTCTCTTTGCATTTTTCTATTTGTTCTTTTGCCTGGTTGACTCTCCAGTTTTTCCGAAGCTCTTCTTTTTGCTTCCAGCTGATTCGCGAATCTTTCTTTCTCCTTCTGGAGCATCAATACTTTTTGGTGCACTATTTCTAGTTCTCTGTCGACAGCCTAGTCATCTTCCTCTTCAGCTTCTTCTTCAGTAAATGGTTCCAGAGTATGCGCCGTTTTCTCAGCTCGTGCCTTTTGGAGACCTTCAAGTTTTGCCTTCCTTTCTTGGTCTGAGATCTGCGAGGGTTCTGCAGTGAGAGAGTTTCCATTGTCTTTTTCGGCGTGATGATCTTCCTGGTTAGCTTCAGTGGGTGTGTTCTTCTTGGACTTCTTCTGTGGAGGCATCATGAGTTGTTTGTCAGCTGAGACCACGGTGGGCGCTAATGTTGGGGGCTCCGAAAATCGGAAGGGGTCCCCGAACACAAGTAAAGCAAGATTCCTGAATGGGTACGTGAAAGAATGCAAGAACTCGGAGTCAAGGAATCTCCGAAAGCCTGTCTTTCTCCTCAAAAGTTGTGAACCCCTTTACACATGCCCTCGACCCCCCTTTTATAGGGAGACGAAGGGACTTTTACATTTCGAGATTACCCTCGAATCTAGGGAATATTCCAAGTGTGAACATGTACATGAATGTCTTTTACACTCCGTGATTTGTGGAACTAATTTCATACATTTACAAGCCAACCACTTGTTCACACCTTGAACCCGGACTTTTGGCACCGCTCCCTTGACTTGGCTTATTCATGATTTTCACCCGGTTCTCACGACAATTCGCAGGCAGACAGTTTCCCGAGCTTTGCCGCCGAAATCTTCGCCGAAGTTGAACTTCACCGAACTTCGCAGAGATCTGGAGGTGTAATGGAGCCTTCCCGTCTTCATGGAGATATTCGCAGTTTCCATCGTCAAGGCTTCCCGAATCAGCAACAACTCCCGAAATCTCTCCTGTCTTGAAATAAACAGACAGACCTGCGAATTCATGGCTATTCGGCGATTGTTTCGCCCATGGTTAGAGGATTAGCGAACTCTTTTTGGAAATCATGAAAATGACACTTTCACTTGGATCTTCTCTGCATCCTTTCATGAACTCTTTTAGAGTCTTGACATTTTCGAAGTTTCAAGGGTGAAAGGTTTTTACCCAATTCCCCAACAAGGTGCTACCTAATTTTAATAAATTCAAATAGCTTTATACATACTGCTTAAGAAATTACATTAGCTTTCTACAAAGTGATTAAAGCACTTGATTCAGTTGAATAAATCAGGGTCTTTGAATTGTTTAAACTGCTGGATTCAGTCAAGTAATTTAGGGTATTTGTATTATTTCGCCACTTGATAATTGAATTCATGGCCACTTTCGAGTGCTAGCTTTTTGCGATTTACAATAACATGATGTCCTTTCAACCTTACGATAACATGAGGTCATTTGGTGAATTGTACATTAAGGCATAAGTGTTTTGAGGCTTTCATACACATATTTTTGTACGCAGATTTTAGAGTTAAACTATTTGATGCTTGAAGGTAACATTATTCGTGTGTTTGCAAAATTTTCTTTTTAAAGAAACTTTTAGGTTTCTATTTAACTTGTGCTACACCAAAGATTGGTTGTCCTTCAAAAATTTTAATATATGTAAAATAGTATGATACGTTATACAGGGTAACAATTGCTTTCCATTAAAGTTCAGCATCATATTCCATTCTAACACACAGTGTTGTTTGGCTTTAATTGGTGGAGGGCTCAGTGTGTTTTTTTTTGTCTAAATGTTTGATATGCTTTAATTTGCTTGCACGAAGTTGTCGAAGTACAATGTTAGTGTTAGTACCAATCTGTAGTGTGCAAGTAACAGGATGCAACTATGCAAGTGTTACTACCAAGCTTGGAATACATAAATTCATGTTTTGGTGCACAGGGTAACCAGGCTAACCAGCTGCGTAGAATCCACACGTCCTTGGGAGATGTAGGAACCGCAGCTGATCCTTGACACGTGAAGTTTGGGTACGTCAAGCTATATACAAGTGAAAGATTATATTAATAATGAAGGATTATAAGTTATGTTTATTAGTTTGTATTACTATAATGCATTTTAAAATTAAATTAAATTTTCTAACACGTGCGTGCCGCACGTGCATCTTACTAGTCTGGATAAATGACCGATCCAGATCCTTGGCCAACCTCCCTTGTACTCGTAGGTCCTTTCTTTCCTTTTTAGGGGCTGTTTAATTAGTTGTTGCAATGTTGTGGGGATGAAGAATATGGTGATTAGTGGAAAGTTGGAGTTGGGTGTTTAGTTTGGAATAAGTAGTGACAATGATCGGATTCATATTCCGAATGAAGAGATTTGTTACGGTGCTTGTGGGGAACCGAGAGGAATCAGGTGGAACCAAAAGTTCCTCTGTTAATTTTTATGGAACCTGTAGAGGGGTATTTTTGTAACCTATTCATGGCACACGCTCAACACCGTCAGGGACTACAAGCTTCGAGGTGCCTCCGGCTTCCAATCGGCCACCTGGTTCCTCTTCCGTCGCTGCTGGGAAGGCTTCGAGGGGCCCGGAGCTGTACCTCCTGCTATCCTTTTCCGTGCTCGCCATCACCGACCAGCTCGACGACCTTCCCATCCTCACGATCTGCCTCCAGCCCGACAGCGTTGAGCATGCCGCCATGTACCTCCACCTTACCGTCTACGCGTCGGTGGCGCTCACCGCTGACGTCTTCGGGCACCGCGACGACGCCACGGGTCGGGGGTGTCGATGTCGTGCTCACCGCGTCGGTGTTTGGGCAGGAGCCGTTCCACATCTAGTTCCACTCCGCAGACCACGCGGGGCTCGGGGGTCCACTTCCACTAGCTGTTGCAGCTCATGGTGGTGGGCTCCCTCGCCGCAACCGCCGTCCTGCCAGGGAGCTTCGCCGTGGCCGTGGTGTGATCAACGTCCGTGCTGCTCCAGGGCGTGTAATTCATGGCCATGGGATTCGCAATGTGGGTGCTGGCGCTGGTGCCGAGCGAGTGCCATGGCGTTGGCGTGCAGTTGGAGGAGAGTAGCGCATCGATGCGGGGCGCGGGATGATGCAGCAGTGGCGGCGGACATGTGAAAAATATCCATTCACCCTTCTCTTTATTTTCAGAATTAGTTCCTGACCCACAACGAATTAGGTCCTGACCCACAAATATTTAGTTCGTGTCCACAATTTTGGTTCCTTGTAACAGGTTCCTTCTATTTTTAAACCATCCGATCTTAATCGATGGACGGCTCCTAAAATCTTCAAGCATTGGAGAAAATGCCCCGAATGAATAGTGAATTGGAGGAGAAACTTGTGAACTTAACATGTCTAGAAATTAGGAAACTGTAGGAGCCCTACCGTACATTTCATATAACTCTTGGGTCTCGTAATAAATACAGGGCTTGCAAAATACACGTTATAATCAAAGATTATTGTACGTTGCCGATGTCATCAGATGTTCATTTGCCATCGGTATTCGGTTTTGAGCGCACCTGCTATTGGTTTTTGCACAAGAAATCCGACAACACCATGTTTGGTTACCCACCCGATCGTGTACTGCGTCACCTTTGGCTGACGTAAGAAACAATTTATTGCCCTTGATCTTACTGTCTTAGTCGCTTGTTGTATGCTAACATCTATAGGTTCTTCTTCTTCTAATTCAATGTCTCCAATTACCTCGGCTACATAACTTGCCTGCAGCTGCTCGTCAGCCACCAGATGAGGCAATAAGATAACTGCCAGCTGTAAAGGTGGCCTCCTGTTTCTCATGACGCTTCTTTTACTTGTTTGATCATCTGAAATGTAGCACATAAAGAGGAAATGATTAACTTCCTCCGGGATCATGTGTGATAGCTCTGACATGACGACGTTGTTAGCGGGAGGTACGTGCCCTTTTGCCTTGCAACATAATGGATCTGGGCGATTCAATCGAGTAATATGGCTATACCACTCTTCAAAGGCAACCGACAGGCGCGGATCATCTATTTCGTATACGTCTTGTAAATTAGCTACTAACAGGGTGAGTTCCCCCATTGCAGTGTCAGCGGCCACGAGATTGAACTGAGATGCCAATGTCTGCAAGCAATTCATCGCAACCCCGACTATGTCCGTACTTTCCGAGAGTCTTAGCACAAACCTAATGGTGAAGCTTTTCTCTGGCCTGTTGTGATCCGTATACCAGTATCCTACTAACGCCTCTACGCCGCGCTCTGCTTCCAAGCATGCAGGCAACACGAGAAGAGATCTTTCTTGTTCAGCTTGCTCCGTGAAGTAGAAGAGATTTTTTCGCGCGGCAAAGAGGCGCCTAACAAGAGCGCATTTAAAGAACATGTAGCGCCGAAGTGAGCAGGCAGACTCCACTCGTCCTAGAATATTTCGAGCAGATTCTGCTAACTGCTCAAACCTCTCGACGTCGTCGCAGCTTAAGCACAGCTCGTCGTCGTTGGTCATGCCAATGAAAGACGAGACGGAAAACACGGCAGCAGAGCCAGTAACACAACCATGGGAGGTGGAGGAGTGTGTTACCGCTTGCGAGATCACTGGCTGGCCTTGCAGTGACTGCCGCTTCTTGCTCCTGCTCCGGAGCAGACATGCGGCCTCGATGAAGTCACGCTTCAACTCCAACCTGTCACAAAGCAGAGTGACCTCTGTTATGGGCAGCTTCGTGGTCCTCTCCAGCATGAACTCCACATCTCTAACTGCCTTCATGAGCCTCTCCAGGTATTGCCCCAGGGACGACACCTTCTTCTTGCGCTTGCCCAACACCAAGGAGACGCCTCTGCTCACGGCCTCCTGGACAACAGCTGCACCCACCGCTTCCGCCACCGCCACCAAGAAGTTCTCCATGTGGGGCAGATCGGAGTTGATGTACCTGCTGATCTGAGGAGATAGACTGCTTCTCCATTCTCCTAACGAGTTTATAGCTAGCTCGAGAAGAGGCAGCGTATAATAAGATTGCTTTTCCTACAAGCTATCTAGAGGGTGCCACTGCACATGAAGCTTCATAGTATTGTCCGCACACGACGACTCCACCTTCCAAGCAGTGACAGGTCGTCCCCAAAAATCTTCGAGTATTTGTCCAAGTCCTTGTCACCTTCAACTCATGGGCTCACCGTTATTGACTTGTCACACTTATTTTTTCTTCGAATTCTAAATCATGTCATAATTAATCAACATCACTATTACAAAACTGTTTACATCTCGCTCGGGGTTTATTCTTACCAGGCCATCTTACTATTACTAATTGGAGGCTCCTTTTGAAGCCTCCACATGAAGCCACCTAAGAATCCTAGGTGGACAGTCTGAAAAAAAAAGAAGTCTCCACATGAAGCCACCTAAGAGTCCTATGTGGACACTCTAAAAAAATATCATTGATTTTAATAGCCGTTGATGTATTTTGTTTCTAAAATTACCCACCTATGCCATTATGAAGAATTAACAAAAATAACCCTCTTATATCTTTGTCTAAATTATCCACATGTGCCACTATTGAAAAAATTAAATCTAAACCATCTCTCGATCACATCTGACACAATAAATCACTTTGCTTCAATTAAAAAATTGTCCAACTATCCTATCACGCCTACCATTATGAAGAATTAACAAAAACAACCCTCTTATATCTTTGTCTAAATTATCCACACGTGACACTATAGAAAATTTGAATCTAAACCATCTCCTAGTCACATCTAACACAATAAATCTCTTTGCTTCAAATAAAAAATTGTCCAACTATCATATCGTGCCTGTCACATGTAATGTAATGTAACATAATTAGTCTCTTATCTTTTATCTCTTTCCCATGTTTAAACCATAAAAAGAATCTATTCTAAAAGGATCTTTAGACAATACAACTAAAAAACTAGAACGGACGTGTATATACATGCTGATTAGATTTTTCTTATCTTGAATCTCTCTTTTACACTTAAATCATAAAAATCCATCCTAAAAGGTTGTTAGCTGATACAATAAATTATATACTTTACCCATACATAAATAAAATTATAAAATGAGAGATGACATCTTTCAAAAACATCTATTTTGTATACCGCTTCCATCAACTAGGGATTGCTGCTACTTTCACCAACGGAACTAGGTCCCCTGCTGCTATTCAACAGAAATGTACGATCAACCTGAGCATTCTTCTATGTCTACACTGGACCTTTTACACCCATTGGTTACACTAGAACACTAGAGATCCATCCACGATGAGACATTATTTTTTGAGTTTATTTGATTTCTCTTCTACAATTAGATAATTTTTAAATTATTTGTTTATTGTTCGGTCTTTTGTGTGCTACAGTTAGATTATTTTTTTCATGGTATAAGTTACGAATACTAAATTATTTGTTTATTATTTGTCCTGTTGCATTCTACAGTTAGATTAATTTTTTATAGCATATGTTATGACTACTAAATTATTTGTTTATTGTTAGGTCTGCTGCGTGCTAGGTATAGATGACTTGCTTCTCAAAATTGTTCTCAAACTTTATTATTTTCAATTCTTTCTATCAAATTATATTTTACTTGGTTATTATTTTTTTACCATAACTTATGTATAGAATTTTTTCAAATTTTTATATTATGTCTTTTGTATGGAGAAATAAGACAATTAGATCCATCATCTTTTGCTAATGCAATTGAACAAGTTGCAATGGTGAACTTTGCTGAAAAAAGAAGTTGCAATGGTGAATAAAACCTTAAGTGAAATTAGACCGGTAAAGGAATTGTGGAACATCAAGGAAAGGGTAACCAAATTGTGGATATGTTCCATTTGATTGTCTTTTTGTATTGTTTTCAGTTTACAAATTATTAATGATGATGAAAAAAGGAACCATAATACACAGTGTTATAATAAGACCTATATGGAAAAGTTTAAACCACTGATTTAAGAAGAAAATGTGTACATAATTGCAAATGTCAGAGTCACACCAACAACATAGAAGTATCGACTAATGGAAAATGACAGGATCGTCCGCAGCTTCTTACCCACAACTACTCTAAAATGGTTCAAAGATAATGAAAACATTCCAAAGTATAGTTTCAAGTTTATGAGCACGGATATGCTTTCAACAAGAATAAAGGTCGACACACACCTATAAGGTAAAACATTGTTGATTTTATAATTTCTACACTTTCACTCATTTTACGACCATTTAATAATAATTCGTATTTATGTTTCATAGATTTTATAGGAGTCACAACACACATTGGACCCAAAGATGAAACAAGAACAAATTTCAGATTTATCAAAATCCGTGATATTTGGCTCTTGATTGAGTAATTCTCCTTTTTAGTAGAAAGCAGCTACAAAAGTTTCAACACTTACATGCATGCTACAAAACCTACATTAAATTGAAAATATCTTCCATAGTGCCCATCAAAATAATTTACCAGTGATACCTGACATCAACCGTACATGGTCCAAGAAAATGAAGCAAATCACGAAACACATAAAAACAAATAATACACTGGTGGAACCGTTACATATAATGATCTGAATTATTAATTATTCATTTATAAATCATAAACTAACTGATGTCATTTTAAATGCAAATGCCTCCAACACACCCATATACTCAAATTAAATTATCTCTTGATTAGTGCTACATTGGCCGGGAGCAAACTGTAACAAGAAGAAGATAAGAAATACTGAGATTTGTGTCTTATTATTGCGGTGGATCTTTCAATAAAACAGAGTTAATTGTACTTATTATTTTTCAAGCATATTATGCAATATAATCTTAAAATTATAAGGATCTCTCTCAAATTATGCTGATAAAATGCTAATTAATATATAATATTTACGGTCTATGTTGCAAAATTGTGTGAACCTTATTATGATGCTCCTAACAAAAGTAAACAATAATTACTAATAATTTAAGTAAAGTGCTAGCCCGTGCGGAGGCACGGGTTGACGGACTAGTTACACAATAATAGAAGCTGAGTTGCTTCCTTCATGAGTTAAAAGTATGTTCATATATTTCTGCAAATTACCTCAACAAGACACACCGGACACTCCGCTAAACTCTGTAGCCGCGATTTGCAACATTGGATGCCAATCACGACTAGCATGCAGTTGCAGGACACTTTCCGGTCAACGTCTGGCCGTCGGCCGTCAGCTTTAACAATTCGTGGGCTCCGGCACATGCAGCCACGCATGCGATCGAGCTGCATGCGTCGATCGTACCCATAGCTTTCGGCTCGCGGTCGGTCAAGTTGCATTGCATTATTAGTGGTAGTAGGCTAACTACAATCATTGTCGCTGATCGCTGCTACTAGTACACGGCACCATTCAAAAGAGCATGGAACATTTTCCCTTCTTTTCAAGGAAAAAATGGTATGGATCTTTTCATGCCATCCTCGATCAGATATACAGTATGATCGATCTAGCTATATATGATTCATGATCTCGGACCGTAAATGACCGAACCATCCTTTGCTAATTAACCTCCTTTGTACTAGTAGGTCCTTTCTTTTTTATTAAGAAACTGTAGGAGCTCTACCGTACATTTCAGATATGGAGAAGAAGATGACGAAAATACATTCTCAGCCTCTCTCTCTCTCACGAACCCAAGGTATATAATTCTCGAGCCTCGGAAATAAATGCAGGCCTTGACTACAAGATATAAATAAATTAGACCAAATTGGAAACACATCCACATGACTATATCCATTACACTACCATTTTCACATGAGATTAGGCACCATGACGCCCTACTCTTGTTGCCGATGTCCTCGATCGATGTTCATTTCTACTAACACCTTGCCTCTGCACATGTTCATGACTTGGGCCTGCCATCCGTTTTGAGTGCACCTGCTTTTGGATTTTCCACAACAAATCCGACAGCACCATGTTTGGTGACCCACCCGATTCCGTACTCCGTCACCTTTGGCTAACGCAAGAAACAATTGATTGCCCTTGATCTTGCTGTCTCGGTCACTTGTTGCAAGCTAACATCTATACGCAAATGATAACTTGCCTGCAACCGCTCGTCAATCACCAAATGAGGCGCTAGGTGAACGGTCAGCACTAAAGGTGGCCTCATGTTTCTCATGACGCTTCTTTTACTTGCTTCATTAGCAGAGCTACGCAAGGTGTACTGTGGTGGTGAAACTGAGCACTTAAAGGCGAAATAAATAACTTCCTCCGCGAATATGTATGACAGCTCTGATTCTGCTGATGTGAAGGCGTTGTTAGCACAATATACGTGCCCTTTTTCTTTGCAACACATTGGATCTGGGCGACACATTTGAGTATGTTCGTTATGGCACTCTTGAATGCTAACCCCCGGAGAGCATCCGACTCGGAACCGTCTTGTAAATGAGTGACTAGAGTGAGTTCCCCCATTACAGTGTCAGCCACAAGATTGACCTGAGATGCCAATGACTGCATGCATTTCATAGCAACCCCGACTATGTCAGTGCTCTCCGAGAGTCTTAGAAATAATAAAAGACGGAAGCTCTTCTCTGGCCTCTTGTGATCCGTATACCAGTAGTCTACTGATGCCTCTAGGCCATGCTCTTCTTCGAAGCATGTGGGCCAAACATAAAGAAATCTTTCTTGCTCTGCTTGCACCGTCGTTCCGTAGATGAGAGTTTTTCGCTCAACAAAGAGGCGCCTAACAAGAGGGCATGGAAAGAACATGTAGCGCCGGAGTGAGCAGCCGGACTCCACTCGTCTTAGCAGACTGCTCAAACCTCTCGATGTCGTCGCAGCTCAAGCACACACTATGGGAAAACACGAGTTTGCCGTGCGTGAAAATCTTTGCCGTGCGTTTTATTTCGGGCGCACGGCAAAGAGCTTCTTCGCCGTGCGTTTTATATAGCGCGCACGGCAAAGAAAAATGCACGGTAAAAAAATAGTTTGCCGTGCTTTTTTTTTTGCGACGCACGGCAACCCTTGAGTTTGCCGTGCGTCCTTCTAAAATGCACGGCAAACTATTTTTTTTGAACGGTCGTTACCCCTATTACCACCGATGGGGAACCGTTAGCACCGAGTGGGAAAATGATTTTTTTTGTTCCCTTTGCCGTGCGCCATTAAAAACGCACGGCAAAGAGGTGTCTTTGCCATGCGTTTTTATTTTGGCGCACGGCAAAGTTTTTTCCTTAATTATGTCCTCCTAAGTCCAAAATCTAATTGCTCCTCAAACAAAATTCTTCTCAACTTGAAATGTTTTCTACTATATACATACAACATGTCATACTTCATTGTAAAATTTGGATGATTTTTGTTTTGATTTTCTATATTTAACTAATTTATATTATTTCTAGCAATTTTTTTGAAAAAAAATCAAATTTGAATTGCAAGTGATACAAATAATAGAATAAAATGAGTGGAAAAATTGTATTCATGTTATATAGCCCAATTTAAGACCTTTTTCATGAAATCAAAAGAAACTTTGAACATATTGACTAGGAAACACGATTATGATCGTGTGTCGAAATGATTTAAAAATTCTAAAAAGTGCGAATGAACTTTGAAAATTAAGAGATTTGTCAATATCTCATGACATCATTTGTAAATGATGTAGTAAAAATTTGAATGAGTTATGAACATTTTGTCACATACAATGCTTCAAATCGAAACATCTCCGATGGAGTTTCATAGAGTTAAGGAGCATATGGTTAGATTTGTAGGTGATGTGACATTCAAATTGTGTTTTCACTTCAAACTTGTTTTCTATAAGCAATAGACAACATAACTTATTTTGTTTTAATTTTCTAGAATTTTTCATACTTGTTTGATAATTTTTATTAGTTAAGTATAAATATGAAAAATTACTTTGCCTTGCGTCGACGCACGACAAACAGGAACATTACCGTGCGTCTTTCTAAAACGCACGGCAAAGAGGCCCATTGCCGTGTGCCCTTCCTAAAGCTCACGGCAAAAATAAACGTTTGTCGTGCGCCTTTATTTGTGACGCACGGCAAACAGGCCCACCTTACCAAACCGCCACGGCCCAAACAAATAATCCAGCCCACCACCACCCTAACCGCTGGGACCGTCGATCTCGCGATCGGACGGTGCAGATTCAACAAGAAAATTATATAAATACCGCCCCCTCCACCCCAAACCCTACTCCTTCAGTCTTCCACCCGACGCCTCCCACCCCCTCACAGCCGCCGCCCCCATCTCTATCATGCCGCCGCCCCCATCTCTCTCATCCTGCCGTCTTCCCCACGCGATGAGGCCGGAGGATGGGGCCGGATCCGCGCCGCCGCCTCCTCTCTCATCCCGCCGGATCCGGGCGTGGCGGCCCGAGGATGGGGCTCCGGGCGGCGGAGGCGACCTCCCTCCGCCGGATCCGCACGTGGCGTCCCGAGGACGGGTCTCCCTTCGGCCTGCTTCCCCACCCCGGCGCGGCGGCCACCCCCACCCCGGCGACCCCGGCGCAGCGGCCACCCCACCCCGGCGCGGGTCTCCCCCACCCCGGCGCGGCCTCCTCCCCCACGGCCCCACCCCGGCGCGGCGACCTCCTCCACCTCGGCGCGGCGGCCTCCTCCATCCCGGCGCGGCGTCCTCTCCCCACGGCACGACGTCCTCTCCCCACGACGCGGCGGCGTCCTCCATCCCGGCATGGCGGCCTCTTTCACCCAGGCGCCGGTGGCGGACGTGGTGGTGGGCGCGGCGCACGGCGGTGGATGCGGCCTGGTGGTGCTGGTGGCGTGCAGCGGCAGGCCGGTAGCTCGGATTTAGGATTTTTTTGTTTTTCTTTGTTTTGTTTGCCGTGCGTCTATGGGGAGGCGCACGGCAACCGTGGGGGAACTGTTTGGTGAACGGCCGCCGCTGTCGGCCGTGCCGTTACCAATTATTTCGCCGTGCGCAAGCTTTGACGCACGGCAAAGGGCCTTTGCCGTGTGTGCGATAAAAAGCGCACGGCAAAGGGCCTTTGCCGTGTAAAAATCTGCCGAGCGGCCTTTGCTGTGCGTTTCCGAGAAAAACGCATGGCAAAGGCTTTGCCGCGGCAAACTCGTGTTTTCCTGTAGTGGTACAACTTGTCCTCCTTGGTCACCATGCCAATGAAAGACGAGACGGAAAACATGGCAGGATACAAACCATGAGGGTGCGTTACCACCGATTGCGAGATCTCTGGCTGCCCCTGCGGGGTCTGCCGCTTCTTGCTCCTGCTGCTTATGACCACCAGAGTAGCGCCCTCCACGAAGTCACGCTTCAGCTCAAACCTGTCACGAAGCAAAGAGAACTCTGTGATGGGAATCTTCCCCGTCCTCTCCAGCAAAAACTCCACCTCGTGGACTGCCTTCCTGAGCCTCTCCATGTACTGCCCTTGTGACGCCTTCCACTTGCCCAGCACAACGCAGACGGTTCTGCTCACAACCTCCTGAACAACAGATGCAGCAACCATTTCGGCGACCGCTGCGATGTATCCCGCCATCTGGGCACTCCGCTTGGTTCACCTACACCAACATACACGACGACCTAGCTGTCAGTAATTTGGCGCACGCACAGGAATCAAATGTGCGCGGAGTGCGTGCTTGAGGTCATTACTGACGAACGAAATGCATACTCGTGAAGTCCTGCTTACCTTAAACTTTCCCCCTCTTGCGTGGAGCTCCACCAGCCGCTGGTCACACAAGTAGCGCAGCAGCTAGGTAGAAGTTACCCTGACGAGATGGAACTAGTAGAATACGGGTTGGGGACACCAGTAGAGAGCGAGACTTTGGTACGAGCCTTTAGTCCCGGTTCAACTTTGGAGCTGGGACTAAAGACCTTTCGTCGACGTGGCCCGAAATGGGTGCTGTAGCCGGCCCCCTTTTAGTCCCGATTGGTATTACCAACCGTGACAAAAGGGGGCTCCCAACGGCTCCATCCATATAAATACCGTACCTCCTTCATCCTCTTGCCACCCGAGCCATTCACCGTACTCACTCACCCGCGAGCTCAAGCTCCTCCACTCCATGGTGACTCAAGCCTAGGGTGTTGCTGCGATTTTATTCTTCATTAATTTCTGAAGATTTCTCTCCTCCAAAGTGTTGTCAAGGTTGGAATCTTCATCCTCCCTTCATTTGTTGTGATTAAATTTTGTTTTGTGGTTTAGAGATGGAGAAAATAGAAATGTTAATTTGTACCTAGGTAGGAGCTTAGAGAGATGACATTTTGTATATATACGTGAAAATGTAGTTAGGATGGTACTTGCATTGTTCCTTCTTTCATTAAATTTGTATTAAGCATTCTCTTATTTTTCTTGTTTTTCATAATATTGAATTTTTCTTGTACATATAATTTATAAAATATATGCTCATAAAGGAAATAATAGACATACTGAAATGTACTAGGTATTTCCATTCTTTCATCGTTTAGAAATGATTTTATTTCTAGGTAGCTATAGGAGGAAATAGAAGATTAAATTCTTTTGTTAAGTATGTTTTTTAATTTTATATAGAATAAATGTAAGCATTCTCTTATTTTCTAGTTTTTCATAAAATTGAATTTTACTTGTACATATAGTTTATAAAATATATGCTCATAAAGAAAATAATGGACATACGGAAAATGTACTAGGTATTTCCATTCTTTCATCGTTTGGAAATGATTTTATTTCTAGGTAGCTATAGGAGGAAATAGAAGATTAAATTCTTTTGTTAACTATTTTTTTTACTTTTATATAGAATAAATGTAAGTATTTTCTTATTTTTCTTGTTTTCGATACACAGCCCCACGTCCTAATTAGCTGTAGTCGAACTTCTCTGGCTAGGTGGGGACTGCAGCTCAGAGAAGTTGGACCGTAGCTAGATAGGAGGTGTAGGGCATGGTGATATAGTACTGTAAGTGGGAGAGCCAGGTGTATATGACGGTGAGGTGAGACTGTTGTAGTTCCCGGAGCATCTGGGTCGACTGAGTCGCTGGTTCATAAAGGTTATGTACAATAATAATAGTGTTGAATTCTATCCCCTTTTGTTTTTCTATTTATGCATATATTGAGTCCAATATATATATATATATATATATATATATATATATATATATATATATATATATATATATATATATATATATATATATATATATATATATATATATATATATATATATATATATATATATATATATATATATATATATATATATATATATATATATATATATATATATATATATGTAAACTAATCTTATTTATTGTGAATAATGTGTGTTATTTTGATTTGGATATAGTTTGAGCTAACAATGTCGTCGTCAAGTGGCGTTGGTAATGGCGCCCATGGCCGTGGCATAGTCCATCGCCGTGGCGGGCGTGGTGATCGTGGCCTTGGCCGTGGAGGTCTTGGTGGGCGTGAAGGTGTTTGGGAGGACCCGTTACCTCGACGTCTAGGATTGCACTTTCACCGCGAGATTACCTTGCAAATATGTGATCCGGGACGTGTAGCCAACGTGGTAATATAAGAATTGAAATTAATTTGCTTTACATAGAACTTTATTCATTTCACATGGAAAATCTATAATTTTAGTTACATATATAATTATTGTAGGTTATCAACAATATCAGATGGCTCAGAGACATTATCGATGATATGAGTGGTACTCCTCCTATAGTGCAAACTGAGCATGTTGATGAGAACATGGCAAGAGTGTATATCTCTTTCACCGTACCTGCTCGATATGTAGACTACGGCTAGTTGCCAGTAGGCGCACCACACCCGATGGTCGACAATGCAACAGTTGGCTCAACATCACCTATTCGGTTAACCCGAGAGAGGACTGCCATGGAGAATTGTCTACAACAGCTCTAGAATAATGTTGGGTGCTTCGTGCCGGACCTTTCTTATTTTAAATTAAGGCAACTCGAGGCGGGTGAAGGCAATGTGGTTCAGACTACAGAGAGGCTTTGCAGGGCTCATCGAGTTTTGGTATAATATATATATATATATATGTATATATATATAAGATTTTTGTTCATTCTTAATTAATTTGTTTATGGTACATATAAATTTTGAACTTTCATAAGGTTATTATATCTCATCATCATCTGATTGTGTGCAGGATCGCTCTGGTTCTACCTATGCTTCAATTAGCTTTCGTGTGATTCTTAATTAAGTCATGAAAAGAGTTGGGTGGATTACTATGGTGGGGAGCCGTTTTCACTAACAATTGGAAGAGTCAAGCACTTCTAACTTTCTACAAGCCAACAGAACCTGAGGCTCCATTGTTTGATGTTTGCAGTGCTGTTTGTAACACTCCTCCGGAAGCGGCTAGCTTATTTTGAGGGAGTTCTAGGCTGGAGGATTGCAGACATTAACCATATTTCATATCTACAAGCGCGTGCTGCTCAGTAACATTATGCATTGTTGACACATTTTATCTATAAATATTTCCCCTCATATTTACTGGAAAAAAGGGCTAAAATATAATTACATCACCTTGTTAGGGTTTGCACTGACAATTTCCACGAGTTTTGGTGAATTCATAAAATTACAGGGACTTCAGAAATACAAGAAAAGAAACAAGTCTAGAAGGTTCCAGAACACTCCTGAACTCAACGTGACTTGGCTTGCAAGAAAGAAGCATCTGGAATGGGCAAGGACCGTCCTGGCCAAGGCAGACCCCGAGGGGGCCCACCACAGGCCGACCGGTCCCATGGTGGGGCCGACCGGACCCCCCCCGGCACCAAGTCAGCTCTACTTCTGGAATGTTCTTCCACCGCCTATGAGAAGCAATCTAAACCGTATATTAGGTCGGTTTGATCCTACGGTGGCAAGGCACCTCCTCAGGACTATATAAACAAGCCCCCTAACCCCATGGTAGGGGAACAACTCGTACTAGATCATCAATGCCTACCTGAGATAGAAGCTCTAGACTAGAATTAGAGTTGGAGAGTTAGTATCAAGTTGAGAGATTAGAGCCATGATCTATTCAGATTTAGCTAATCTTGTTCGAGAGAATTAGAGAGCGGTAGAGGCGGAATTGAATGAAGGCCCGGACCTGTCGGTGCCTCCTCTTCATCTTCTTCCTCTGGGATCAACTCCATTGGAGCCTGATCTTGAGACCTTGTGGAAAGATCAACTTCTTATTCAAGTGAGTAACATTCTTATTATTATTCTTACGGTTCATAACTCTTTTATGAGTACTTTAATTCCTGTCGCTCTTGAGTTAAAGTTGCATGTTTAGTGTAAGCGTGGTGCTTAGACTAGCTAGCTTGTGAATGCCTTCTATATTTCGGATCGTGTGGTAGAAGCGGGAAGTGACCTCGTTCCCGACTATCGTTTGCAGTCCACCTCTCGTCTATAGAAATCGTAGGACTCCCCCCATAGATTGTTGGAAGTTTCCCTTTTCTACGTGTGCCTTCAGACAATCACCCCATAAGAACAATAATAGCATAGCTTGTGCGAGTAAGAACTAGACATCCTAAAGTTTTTCTCGGGGATTAGTTATACATCTCGGATCACTCTACCCTTCTCCCTGTGGATTCGATATTTAAAACCCTCTTCCCGGGTGAAGTGCTCACCGGTATCCGTGCGCTTGCGGATTATCCATCATAATATTTCTGTATGCTTAACAAATACCAACATGCATGCATGGATCAGACTTTGTACCGTACCCTATTATATGAACTTGTATTAATTAGCTAGCTATGTGAACCTTTATGAACTTAATATTAATTGTTATTAATTAGCTAATTTATTATGAATTCATGTATTGTCTTAAACATGTTTAGTAAGCATGTTTATTATTTTGAGTTGGTTTGGTACTATTTTCAATTTAACTGAATTTGTGCTTAGAGGGATTATGATGAATACCATGCATTCAGACATATATTGCACTACCTCCAGTACCGACAGGAGCAAGCTGTCCAAGCATAGTGTTTTCGGTGACACCTCTCAGGAGGTCAGCTCCAGCATATATATACTAGCTCTTAGAAACATTTTCCAGAGAGAGAGAGAATGTCGACATCTTGCTTGAACAGCTTGCTCCGTCGGTACTAGAGGTTACGTGCACTATATATGTCAGCTTCTAGCATTTAAACCAGTACTTGAAACACATATCTATGAACTCACGTATGGTATTCAAATCATCAACATGTTCAGTAAGCATGCATGTTTATCATTTTAAGTTGGTTTGGTACTATTTTCTATGTGTTTCTATGTGTTTGAAGCAGAGGTTCAAAAGCTAGAAGCTGACTAGTTTCAGCTTGGATGATGATTTATTTCGTTATGAACTGGATGATGAGAACTGAAGGCCTACCTACATTCTTCCTGAGCATGTTGATCATTCCAAGACAATACGCGAATTCATAAATGTGTTTGAAGCAGAGGTTCAAAAGTTAGAAGCTGACTAGTTTCAGCTTGGGACTTGTACTCATTGGTATTAATTAATGATGTGCATTGTAATAGCCATCAGGTGACCTTTGTATGTAAGTCATTGTAACACAACCGCGACAATCATTGGATCCTATGTGAATTACAGACATCTTGCCATTTGTTGTGATACAATAACATACAGAGGTCACGTACCTGATGGCTATTTTTTTATCTCCATCATTAATGTCCATGTTTTTGATAAACTAATTTCTAAAAAATTAGCTAAATGTAAAATTAATAATTCGTTCTATTGATCATTATATCAAAAAGTAAACAAAGAGAGATGAAGAAGGGTGAGTTTGATGATATATTCCGTTATGAACTGGATGATGAGAACTGCAGGTCTTCCGTTTGAAGCAGAGGTTCAAAAGCTAGAAGCTGACCAGTTTCAGCTTGGGACTTGTACTGTATTTTCTTCAAATCATCAACATGTTCACGAAGTACTCACATATTTTGAGATTTTTCTGAGTTGGTTTACCAATATTTTCAATTTAATTTATTTCCCCTTTCAAATTGTAAACGAAAATTAGAAATAATTGTCTCAACTCTTGAAATAATATGTGCATAGAAAAGTAGGTATTTTTTGTTCTTAACATAATATAATTTTGCATGGCACAAATATTTTAACTAACGATTTTTTTTAAATGTTCAAAGCAAAAGGAATGAGATAAATGAGGAAGGAAAAGAGAAATGTTTACTTCCCACGCAAAATTGCCCTTTAGTCCCGGGTGGTGTTAGCACCTGAGACAAAAGGACCCCCTTTTGTCTCGGGTGGTAACACCAAGCGGGACTAAAGGGCGAAAATTTGCCTCGAGGGGCTCCCGCGCGAAATACCTCTTTTGTCACGGGTCGTGAAACCACACGTGACAAAAGGGGGGCCTTTAGTCTCAGGTCGTAACACAACCCGGGACTAAAGGGGCTTTTGTCTCGGTTGGGAATTCGACCCGTGACAAAAGGAGTGGGGGGGGGGTATATAAGCCCCGTCGCCTTCCAGATCGGCACTTAGCCATTTCTCCCCCAAATCGCCGCCTGGCCTCATCTCCGTCGTCGCCGCCGCCTCTCCTCGCCGCGCCCGTCCCCGACGCGCCCCTCCCACACGAGCGGCCCCACCCCGACGCGACGCCCCTCTCTGACGCGCCGCTCCTCCCCGACACGCCGCTCCTCCCCGACGCGCGTGCCTCGCCGTCTCCCGCCGCCGGCGGGCTCGGCCGCCGCGACGTCAGTCCTCATCGCGCGGTCCGACCCCGACGCGCCGCCTCGCGGCTCCTCCGCGACGCGCCGCCCCTCCCCGACGCGCATCTCCTCCCCGACTCGGCGCCCTCGCTGTGGCGACGCCCGCCCCGCTCCTCTCCTCCACGCGAGGCGCCGCCCCTCCGGATCTCGAAGCCTACCAGCCGGCCAGCCCGACCGGTATGCCACGCCGCCACCGCCACCGCTTGCCGGTCCCCTCGTGCGGCCGCCGGCCGGCGTGCGTGCGTGCCCCGATGGCCGGCCGGGCTGTGCGCACACTGGGGTTTTGCCTTGCTGACGCAAGCCCGTGAAATGCTTGTGTCAGCAAGCATTTTACTTAAATTTAAATTTATTTTATTTAGTTTATCAATTGATATATATGTAGTTATAAAAAATTGATAGATATGCATGAAATTTTTTTAATTTATAGGAATGGAAAGAAAATTTAATTAGAAATAAATTGTAATGCTTTGTATATTTTGGTGTGTATATACAGTCATACATATAAATTTATTAGCATCTACGACTATGGACCAAATTCTTGTTTATGTATTTGAGTTGTTAATTATTTTCTAATATACAATTTCATAGTTTGATAGTTCTGAAGTCGACGACTGCCGCGTCGGCTCGAACAAGTGACTTCCCGTCACCTCTGTCATTCTCGCACACGGTATTGCCACCAACAAGCATCGTTCGTCCACAAGTTAGTAGAAATATTTCGACATAGTTTATTCCAAAAATTCATACAATATTGTTGTTTATTTCAGAAAATTCATAGTAAATTCTTGTTTATTCCAGAAAATTCATAGTAAATTCTTGTTTATTCTAGAAAGTTTTAGTAAATTGTTGATTATTCCATAAATTCATAGAAAAATCATGTTGCTTATTCTAGAAATTCATAGAAAAATCTTGTTGTTTATTCTAGAAATTCAAAGAAAATTCTTGTTTATTGAAGAAATTCTTAGAAAACTCTTGTTTATTCTAGAAAGTCTAACAAAATTGTTGATTATTCCATAAATTCATAGAAAAATCTTGTTGTTTATACCAGAAATTCATAGAAAAATCTTGTTGTTTATTCTAGAAATTCAAAGAAAATTCTTGTTTATTGAAGAAATTCTTAGAAAATTCTTTTTTATTCTAGAAAGTCTAACGAAATTGTTGATTATTCCATAAATTCATAGAAAAATCTTGTTATTTATTCCAGAAATTCATAGAAAAATCTTGTTGTTTATTCTAGAAATTCAAAGAAAATTCTTGTCTATTGAAGAAATTCTTAGAAAATTCTTGTTTGTTCTAGAAAGTCTAACAAAATTGTTGATTATTCCATAAATTCATAGAAAAATCTTGTTGCTTATTCTAGAAATTCAAAGAAAATTCTTGTTTATTGAAGAAATTCTTAGAAAATTCTTGTTTATTCCAGATGGATGACAACAATGACAACTTTATGGCCGACATTATTGTTAGTGGTACAAATACCATTGCAATCTTCACCGACGAGGAGTGTAGTCAGGCGGACATGTACTTGAACATACCACCGACTGAGGAGGATGCCGCCCCCGTCGAGGACACAACAACAAATAATGAAGATAATGCTAGAAACAATGAGAAAAGTCTTGTGAATGAAAGTATTGAATATTCCCACGAGGTATATAAATATATATATCTCATGCATTAAGGTCATAGTTCTTATTTCTCTAACCTCAATTCTTACATAATTAATTAAATAATGAATCTGCAACTTGTAGGCTTCGTGCTCAACATCAAAAAAGACAAAGAGAGGGCGTACACAAGTACTCACCGGTCATGTCATGTATCATATCACAGAAGTGTCAGAGGCTGGCCAACCATGTGCTCCAAAAAAGATCAAGGACACATATATGTCACAGTGCGAGGCCATTGTAATGGACAACGTGCCCATCAGCTATAGAGAATGGTTCTAGACTCAGTGAAAAACTTGTTGTGGGATGAAATCCTAAAACACTTCACACTTCCTGAAGGCGTTGAACCAAACGATGTGAAGCGTTGGACTCTCATGAGGATGGCAACACAATTTCAGAAGTTCAAGCAGCAACTGGATAAAGATTATATAAGAAAAATCGAACTCCAAATTGGATTGAATATCCCAAGTTAAAAGAACACTGGACGTCCTTTGTGGAATACAAGAAAAGTGAAGATTTCGCCAAGGCGAGTGCACGAGGGAAGAAAAGTCGTGGTAAGAAGGAGCATGACCATCATCTTGGTCGAGGTGGTTACGCACTTGCAGTTCCCAAGTAGCGGAAGATGGAAGAAGACCTTCTCGCACAAGGTACCATACCAGCGGTCTATGAGTGGCCCGAGCGAGTGAAGAATTGGTATTATGCTCATGGAGGCACAATTAACTGCAAAGATGGTACCCTTGATTTCCCACCATCGTTACAGAGGCTGCACTTGAAATATTGAAAACAATTGAAGATGTCGGAGCGGGCAGAGTGAAGGTTGACAGAGAGATGGATGAGCTCACTATGGCACTCAAGAATCCAGAATACCCAGGACGTTGCAGGGGCTACGGGGTGGTACCAAGCCGCAACGATGCCAAGAGATAGAGCAAAGACTTAAAGAACATGAAGAAAAGATGACGGCAGAGATTGAACATCGAGTGGCCGCCGCATTAAATGAGATGGCCCCATCTGGAGGACTGTCTCTAGTACAAGTGGATCCTTCTGCTCGCAAAAGCAGTTGTGCTTCCGCAGTGGTCCCCAAAGAGCAAAGGGCAATAGAAGGAGTTCAAGTGGACGACAGCCAACGGTACCCTGTGGATGACATCTGTCGGCGCACCCCATGTGAGCTTCACAAGCTATTCGGCAACATAGAAATGAAGGTATGTATAATTCATGCTTTTATTAGCTCAATAATTGATGCATATATATTACTTTGAAATTTCTGGACAGACATTCACAATGACAGTATAATTCATGCTAATAATAACTAATTAATTATTATTTCTCAGGTGGCGGACGTAAGTGATTTTGCGTAGTTTCCTGGACAGACAAGCCACGGCATGCCGATTCCACCTGGCTACGCCTCAGTTAGCGTAGAGAACATCTGTCAACCTGCTTTTGAGGAGCTAGAGCTAGATATCCCAGGAGGTGATAGGGAAAAGACACTTAAGGATGCGCTACACGATATCATATTATGGCCAAAACGTTACATCGTCATAATCCCCAAGAATGATGGATTTCCGAGAGAGCCCCTAGAGCCTCCACAATCGTGTCTGGCGCCGTCATGGTCACTAACTACTCGCTCACCTTCTCCGCAAGAACCATACAATTCGGGAGAAGCGAGCTCCAGCGATCACGATGATGACATCCCTCCCAATTCACCTCAACAACAATCGGCCACAGAGCACGCGCCACAGAGGTCCCGAGCACGATCTTTCAAGTTGGTGCAACCACCAATGAAAAAACGAAAACAACCAGCAAAGAAAAAACTCGAGCCAACGAAGCTAGCATGGGAGAGGACAGAAGAAGAAACAGACGCGATTGTAGAAAAAGAAGTCGCGGACTTCTTTGCAAAAGTGAGAGAAGAAACTCAACAGGAAAGCCAGGATGCCAAAAAAAATGAATGTCATAAGCAGAGACTCCAGGCTTTCATACGCGAGATGGAAGAAAAAAAGAGAAAGGTACTGCCGGTAGAGTTGAAAACGGACTATGAGCGTTCGGTGGACAAGTCTTATCAAAAGAAGAGACGACGAGGGTCGCCGAATAGTTACATCGAGCAAATACCTACATCGACGTCGGGGACTGCGACAAGCAAGGACAAGGAGAAGCAAATAGATGCATCCATGACCGATCCGACTAACTTGTTTGCAGGCCTCAGTGCAGAAGCACAAGCAGCAATTGACAACATGTCTGCAGAAGAAATGGCTCATGTCATTAACTTTTATGAACAAACAAAGACGCTTGTTGGTGGTATTCTCGGCCTTGAAGACCTACCAGTTGATAAAAATTTCGTCCTAGATGGCGCTTTGAGCTTGGACAACCTCTAGTGAAGCCAGAATTGGTCAACAAGCTCCCAAATAAGATGCGCAGATTTCATGACTGGTACTTGCAGAAGTCAGCTGAGGGCCTGGAGATGTTTGGTATGCTCGTGAGACCTGGAGATTTTGCCCTTCAAAACGAGAAGGTGGTCTGGCTCCAATTCATTGATATCTATGAAGTTTACCATTTGAACACCATGAATAGTGATCTTAATATGGCCTGGTTTCTGTAAGTGACATATTTTCATATGTTTATTAATAAATTTATTACATTTATCGATCTACTAATTAACATTTGGCTTTCTTCTTGTGTAGCCTGCAACTTACTGAGATGCGAAAGAAGGGTTATTCAAGAATTGCCTTCATGGACCCATCAAAAGTTAACGAACAGGAGATCCGGGACCAACGAAAAACAACAATCGAGACAATTTTTAGGCACTTAGATGAGTATCATTACAAGGATCTTATACTACTGCCTTACACCTTCAAGTAAGTACGATTGTCATCTAATTATCCTTGTTAATTCTATTTAGTCAATTCTAATCTTTATGAGCATGCATACAGATTCCACTAGATTCTACTCTTAATCGCTGTCGACAAAAGCAACATCAATGTGTATGATTCATTGAGAAAAGATCCCTCAGAATACCAAGACCTTAAAGATGTATTTCATGAGTAATAATTCTATCTATGACATTTTCTTTAATGCAATATATATATTTAGCTTTTATACTAACACTGTATCTTTTATTATTTTGCCTCAGAGCTTGGACCATGTTCATTGCAACACACCAAGGACCATTTCAAAAAAAATTAGATGGGTCACTAATTTTCCGGTACGTATACCAAATAACAACTTCAGATTGGGAATATTTAAAATGTATAACACTAGTATTTCATAATCTGTTCTCCTCTCCACTTTAGTGTTTGAGACAAGAACCAGGAAATAATTTATGCGGGTACTACGTCTATGAGCACATACACCATTACAGTGGAAACACGTGTGATGATAGTGTAAGTAAAATAAACCTATTAATAATACATCATTTTTATCCTCTTTTGTATATTTAATCGCTTGGTGTATTATATTAACTTATTTGCAAATTACAGAGGATTAAAAAAAGGGAAGCACTCATTGAGAAGGATCGTCTCTTGGCAATTCAAGAAGCTCTCGTGGGATTCCTCATGGACGAGGTGGTTAATCCAAGTGGAAAATATTTTTATGATAACCATCCAATTGACCTACTCACCTCCGAGGAAAGCTAATTGAGACTAGAAATTTGAACTGAATGATATTTTGATGTATATATACTATAGGGTTTAGGGTTTTGATGTATATATACTAGTTTAAGAAAATACTATTTATTTTGATGTGTCTAAATTATTATGTGTATACACATTTATAAGTTTATATATGTAGATATATAGGGTTTAATTTATATATAAGTCTAATCTAAGTGCGTATATGATACATAGACAGGTATACATACATACAAGTGCAAATATGTATACGTACATATACGGGTTAGACAACAATTAGAATATACGCTCAAATCGAAAACAGCAAAAAAAAAAGAGACAAGACCCTTTAGTCACGGTTGGTATTACCAACCGAGACTAAAGGGGGTGGGCGCAGGAAGGACCCCTTTAGTTCAGGTTGGTTCACCCGGGACTAAAGGAGGGCCTTTTGTCTCATCATTAGTCCCGGTTGGACTTGAGAGACCTATTCCCTTTACCAACCGAGACTAAAGCCCTCTCCCTACCAGTGGGATCACGAACACACACCATTAGAGAAGGTGATGTAGTAGTAGTGCTTGTTGTGTTCATCATTCTCTGTCGAACCCAGGACTGTATATATACAAGTGGAGGAGGAGACCATGTGGTGCGCAACTGCCCAGAAAGGAGGTGGAAATGAAGGCCAAGGAAATGCAGAGGATGGTTCCTTCTTTTCCGGCAGGCGCGGGGAGCGAGCCCAGCCTTTGGCCAGTGGTGGTCGTCGTCTCCAGCTTAAGGCCGGCCTCACAAAAAGTAACCCGATCAGAGAGCACATGCATCCAGCGTTCTAATTGCAAACCCAACTTTCATTAAACACATCAAAAGCAAATTAAGACATGAGCTCAGCAAGGCACGGACCAATTGAACTTGTGCATACATCATGCGTGCACCTCCGATTATAACGGGGATACTTGTAATATCTTGGATACTCTTGTTTCTTTTAAGGCTTTGGGCGGCGAAACTGCGAGGCAGCTGTGTGAGCGTGTTGGCTGGCCGGAAACGAGAGGCAGAAAGCTCAAAGAAACGCATGCAGAGAGGATGCGTGTGGTGTGGTGAGGAGTTGTTTGTACTGTAGAGTGTGCAACTCTTCTGGTTGAATGCTCACTCACATCAGCTCTCCAGCTGGCCGGTAGCGGGCTGAGATAGAGGAGGAGACTGACCCCGCGAGTCAATTCCTTGGATTTTTCTTCGCACATTCCTGGCAAAGAGCCGCCGACAACAACGTGCAGCTAGGGGTGGTAACGGGCCCTCCATTTTGTACTAACAAATTTAAGGATGGACCCTATAAGGATCGGGCCATAATTCCATTCAATTTTGAACTAAAAAATAAAAGGGCCTATTTGGATTGTGAATGATGCATTAGGGCCATGGCCCTTTACCACCACTACGTGCAGCTGCTCCCTCCATGATGTTCTGGTTAATCCACATCGCGAAAATTAAAAGAGAGAGCTCTGCAAGAAAAGGATTTAAAACTCACATCACCAAGAAGAGTTTGTCCCCCCTGATTTCTGGTGGGTTCGTCAGCATTTGGGATTACATGAATCATTTGGGATCAATTGAAGTTGGTCACTTTTTTCCCATGTACTAATCACATGAATCAGATGTTATATTTACTGGATCTCTAGGAGTAGCATCTAGACAGGATTAACTCAGACTCGAGAATACCTTTGCCTTCCGGCCATCACTTCGTTGGTGAAGATCTGAACACGGGCAGCGACAGTCGATGTAGAGGCAGACGTGGCGACGCGGATGTAGGGGCGACGGACTTCCCGTCACTTCAACGCCTCCTTCACGATCGTACTAGGTTAATAGGTGTGGGGTTACTGTAGCGGTGGCGAACCTCATGTCTAGCACCCTTGGCGCCCACTCCCTCTGCATGACAGGGACCCGCAACCCTAGTGGGTCGGGCTCCCCTAATCAGGGAGCTGATCAAGGGCCCGACCAACTGGAGGAGAGCAATCTAACATTCTCCTCTTTGATGTCATCTTAATCTTCTTATTCTTCAACCTCTCGCTGGGTATCCACTTCATCACAAATAAGCATGCCGAGCATGGGTCATCTTGATAGTAATGACATATTCTAGGCCCTTAGTAATCCAGAAATCATAGGTTCTACCATTGACTCGTGTCGACTGTGTGTTCTCTCAACGCACTGGGCGGTAAACCTTTGGTAAGCGGATCCGCAAGTACTTGCTCGGTGCTCATATGTTCAATACATAAATGATTCTGGATTTTATCCTTTGCAACATATAACTCATTATCAATGTGTTTGGCAGCACACTTGACCTGTTGCTATAGGAGACAATACACTTGAATGGTATGTTGCTGTTGTCTACCATTATCTATTATGGAGAAAAGTTTCAATAATCATTTAGCCTATTCTGCAGCCTCATATCATGTTAGAACTTTGGGTATACTTAACCCATGATATCACAACTATTTTGCTTCGGAGCTTTTCCACAATAAAACTCCAAGCTCGAGTGCTAGCTACTGTAGAGTGTGCAACTCTTCTGGTTGAATGCTCACTCATATCAGCTCTCTAGCCGACTGGTAGCAGGCTGAGATAGGGGAGGAGACTGACCCCGCGAGTCAATTCCTTGTATTTTTCTTCGCACATTCCTGGCAAAGAGCCGCCGACAACGAAGTGCTGCTGCTCCCTCCATGGTGATGTTCCGGTTAATCCACATTACGAAATTAAAAGAGAGCTCTGCAAGAAAAGGATTTAAAACTCACATCACCAATAAGAGTTCGTCACACCAGATTTCTGGTTGGTTCGTCAGCGTTTGGGATTACATGAATCATTTGGGATCAATTGAAGTTGGCCACGTTTTTTCCGTCGCTACTAATCACATGAATCAGCATTTAAAAAAACAAAAATAATACATGATTCAGCAGCTTGCCTCCGTATGGCCTCAGTCAGGTAGCTGGTAAACAATGCAAATTAGTAGTAGATCCATTCATTTCTCAAACAGCACTAGGGCTTCTACTTGTTACATTACTGAGCAAGAGGAAGAGGAATACACACGATATGCTTACTAGCTAGCTGATGATGATGTAGGACAAGATGCAACTCCGGGTGTTGCATCTACGTCTGCTTTCTCTTTCCAACACTCTGTGTGTTGTACCTGCCCCTGGCTTTGGGCCCAGCTGCCATGTCGGTGCTTGGCTTTTCGACAACAAAGTGTGCAACACCATGTCTAGATTGCCAGTATACACTGTACTTGGTCGTCTCTGGCTGATTGATGAGGCAGTCGACTGATCTTGATCTCACCATGTCAACTGTCTGTTGTATGTTACCAAATGGACGGTTTTCATTTTTGCCTCCCTTGGCCTCGGTTACAATGTCATCATGAAACCAGGAAAAATGAGTTGCAAAGAAAACTATGAGCTTAAGAGGTGGAACTATGAGTCTTAAGGCTCTTCAATGAATCAAGATACAAGACCCTCTTCTGCTTCGGAAGGATCACCACTGCAATCCAGTGGTTGTCACTGAGATAAGTGTTGACAGTGAATTTCCGTCAACCTAGCCATGAGTTTACCTTCGGTGTTGGCATGAATTTTATATCTTATCCATTGGTACTAACCCCCTTGGTATAACAAGTTCGTTCGTGCATGTCGGTTTTGGAGTTCAATGTTTATGCAGGAATTTAGCATTGAAAGCAAGACTTCCGGGTAAAGTTCATCAAGCACCTCGTGACAAGACCTTGAAGCCCAGCACAAGTCAAGCAATGAAGTGAACATGACTCCAAGAAGCCCAAGGACCAACCTGTGAAGAAGGAAAACTCCGAGGACCTGAACAGAAAATGCTGAATCTTGTGGGACAAGGAGCTCCATCCAAACCGCGGAGAAACTGACGTCAAGGGCCCACATGCAGAAGGGAGAACACTCTAGAAGACTCGGGAAGCATCGTCCATGAAGGAGGCCACGAAGTGGGCCGAAATGGGCCCAGTCCGGCCGGCCCAGCCTATTTCGGGGCCCATTCGTGCCCCCCTTTGACCTAGACGATCCTCGGACTATTTATAGTCCCCCTGCCAAGAGCCACGCATCAAGTCATTCGTCATTCGCCGCCGAGGAGCAGAGAAGAGAGGGACACCATTCCGGAGAGGAGAGGGTCGAGCTAGTTGTCTACGGTTTCCCTAGCCGACGTGGGAACCTTGCAAGGAAGACCACGTCGGAGATCCAGGAGCTAGGAGCAAGATCAAGGTAGGATCCTGGTGGTGATCTTGTCCATGTACCTTTGAGTATGTTGAATTATCAAGTTGCAATCCGATTTCTAGCGATCAAGTGCTTCTTCTACGATTTTGATTTCAATTGGCTTTTCTTACTTTAAGATCTATTCTCGAGATAGATCATAGAGGGTGTTCTTGTAGCCATGGTGGCTAGAGGTGCATGCCTGACCTTCCAAGAGATTTCAACTTGTCCATTGGACTCGCCCTAGGCTAACCCGCACGAATAGGAGTGCATTGTGACAGAACGGTGGCTCCAAAAGGCGAGCGTTTTTGGAGTTGGACGGGAAGCCGCGATTTAAAGAAGCTTTTTATGAGATTCGATTTGATGATTTCTTCTTTGCTTGGAACTTCAACAAGAGCTTGATCCAATCTCTCTAGATTGGTTTTACCTATCCCTCTCTATCTCTTGCTACCTCCGGTTTTCATAGATTAGATTCGCTTCTTTTGGTGTTCTTTAGATTAGATGCATAAGAGTTTCCCCTTGAAGATCTAAAAGTTCTCGGGTTTATTAGATTGATTCTTGCATCGCACATTTGTTCCACGGATTCGATACCTTGGGTTCACACTTGAGGGAAGAAGGGTCCCTTAGCTACGACGGAGGACTTGTCCGTTTGCAAGTCCAAACGAAGTTGGATACGCATATACACCGTCAACAATAAGCGCAAGGGATAAGTTTCTTTTTAGCATATAGTTGGAAGGCACGCTTCATATAGGACGCAGCGAAATCAAAAGAGTGAGCCTTGCTCAACATTGTCAAGTTAAAGCATTCATGATCAAGGAAGCCAACTGCAACGCCCGTCTTCTCAACTTCTACAGCCATATTCCTATTAGTAAGAAAAAACAAAGTGTAAGGAGGCAAAAAACATGGTAAAGATTATGTGAGGCAAAAAACACATTTCGATATAGAATGATTAGTGAGAAGCAGATTAAATTTTCAAGCAACTTACAGGATGAAGCAGCGGATAAGTGTCACATCCAAAGCATCCAACTTGAAGACATCGTACAAATCACTAAGTTGCACAGGTATCTGCTGGAGTTCGTTTGATGATTCTTCTCTCTTAGGCCACCAGCTGGTCCCGGGCTGAAGTGCGACCATATTCGGAGAATTATCTTGTGCCTTACAACATTGCATGAAGAATGTGTGGAGATCTCTAGTGCAAGGAGCAGCCACATTGAGTACATCATCACTGAGAATGCTCTTTCCAAATTTGTAATTTGGGTTAGTCATAGTCCAAGGATTCTTCTTTGTGTTTCTCTCAGATCGCTTTCTAGTAGGCATCTTAGACCTTTTATTTTCGGCAATTTTCTTTTCCTGCTGCTTTGAGATGGCTGAAGAAGGTTTCTCAAGGGCTTTCTTGCCTGCTGTAGGTGGTGTAGAGATTTTATTTTTGGCAAGCTTCTTTTCTTGCTGCTTTGAAATGGCTGAAGGTTTCTCAAGGGCTTTCTTGCCTGGTAACGGTGGTGTCTCACCAGGAGCTATTACAGAGGTATTGGGACCAGATGTACTGTAACACCCTAATTTTCAAAAATTTGGGTTTTAATAAAATTTGTTAGCAACCTTTAATTTTGCTCATAAGGACTATAAGGTTGTCTTTAATTTCTTTTAGGCATTTAATTATTTCCAAAATTAAATAAATTAATCATAGGAGTTTATTGTTGCATTCATTCAGATGCATTGCTTTTGTGTGTTTGAATTCAGGTTTGAATTTGAATTCAATTGTTTGTTGCCTTCAAAAAAAAAAGTACCAAACCCTTTTCCTTCCCCTTCCTCCCTTCTTCCTGTTTTGGCCCTTTTTTTATACACCCACAAATCAAGTGCACTCTTCTGGTTGAACGCTCACTCACATCAGCTCTCCAGCCGGCCGGTAGCGAGCTGAGATAGAGGAGGAGACTTGACCCCGCGAGTCAATTCCTTGTATTTTTCTTCGCACATTCCTCGCAAAGAGCCGCTGACAACGACGTGCAGCTGCTCCCTCCATGGTGATGTTCCGGTTAATCCACATCACGAAAATTAAAATAGAGAGCTTTGCAAGAAAAGGATTTAAAACTCACATCACCAAGAAGAGTCTGTCCCACCAGATTTCTGGTTGGTTCATCAGCGTTTGGGATTACATGAATCATTTGGGATCAATTGAAGTTGGCCACGTCTTTCCCATCGCTACTAATCACATGAATCAGCATTTCAAAAAAAAACCAAAAATAATACATGATTCAGCAGTTTGCCTCCGTATGGCCTCAGTCAGGTAGCTGGTAAACAATGCAAATTAGTAGTAGATCCATTCATTTCTCAAACATCACCAGGGCTTCTACTTGACTGAGCAAGAGGAAGAGGAATACACGATATGCTTGCTAGCTAGCTGATGATGATGTAGGACAAGATGCAAGCGATTCCCACCGAGGCTTCTACGTCCGCTTTCTCTTTCCAGCACTCCGGGTGTTGTACCTGCCCCTTGCTTTCCGCACAATTGCCATGTCGGTGCTTGGCTTTTCCACAACAAAGTATGCATAGCCATGTCTAGATTGCCAGTGCACACTGTACTTGGTCGTCTCTGGCTGATTGATGAGGCAGTCGACTGATCTTGATCTCACCATGTCAACTGTCTGTTGTATGTTACCAAATGGACGGCTTTCATTTATGGCTCCCATGGTCTCGATTACCAAACTATCGTGAAACCAGGAACTATCATGAGGTGCGAAGAAAACTGTCAGCTTAAGAGGTGGTAGATCTGTTATGACGTTTCTACCAGCCTCGTCAGATGCGCTAGGCAAGCTGTACTGTAGTGCTGGGATATGACAACTGAACTTGAAGTAAATAATTTGCTCCTGGAAAATCTGCGATAGCTCGGATGACATGGTGCTCTTGACGTGCCCATTTGCTTGACAGCATAGTGGATTTCGGCGCCAATGTTGACTATAATTACACGCGACAGCAGCATCACAATATGAAGATGAAATGTCCTGTAAGTTAGATAGTAGTTTGAATTCTCCCATGATTGCATCTTGAGCCGCCACAAGGTTCAGCAGTGATGCGGATGACCGCAAGCAGTCTATAGCAGTTCCAACTATGTCTGTGCTTTCCGAGATCCGTAGCATTAACTCTAGTCTGAAATTTTTATGTAGCCTCTCCGGATCAAAACAATGACACCCTAGCTCTGCCTCTACGCCACGCCCTTCAGAAATAAACAGCTCAATCCAAAACAAGAGCCACTGGCTTCCTTGGGTCCTTCGGTAGCTGAGAGTTTTCCCTTCAAGAAGCTGCCTAACAAATGGGTAGGGAAAGAAGGTGTCGCGCCGCAGTGGGCAGACAGACTCCACGTCTGTTACAAACTCCTTAGCATGATCTGCGTACGACTCAAAGATTTGGACATCAGAGGAGCTCAAGCACTCCTTTTTCAGGCCAGCTAGAGAAGAGATGGAGAATAATCTTGCAGCACGAGCGATCCGTTGAAGGTAGGAAGAAAATGCACCCCTTACCACAACTTGCCCTGTCTCTTCATGGCATTCCAGCGCCTGCAGCTTGTGCTTGTTGAGCAGATCTATTCCCTCGTTGTAGACGCACATGAGCTTGTTCCAGCTGTGGATCAGCGAGACGTAAGTGATTGGCATCTTCCGGGTCTTCTCGAGGACAAACTCCAAGCGAGAGAGTGCTATCTCGAGCCTCGCGAGGTTGTGCGCTCTGGACGCCTTGTCATCGATCTTGGTCGAGATGTAGGAGGACACTCTGCTCACGCCCTCCTGAGCAAGTGCTGAAGCCACCATTTCCCCCATCAGAGTTCAGAGATGGCAGCAGGACGCTGATCTACCTGCTGACGAGAAAGCGAAACAACATGAACTTCTTTAAGATGACGTACACATTAAGAGAGGAATTGAATGTTGTAGGTGCGTGGATTACTGATAGTAGAAAATAACAGAAACTATTTACCTTATGAGTTTGTTTCCTCTGGATTACTGGTGCAGCCTCCTGCGTGCTGCACACCAACTAATGTCTGATGGAATAAAGTGTTGTGTGGTTGGATGTGTCCTCTTACCGGGCGAGCTGTTTATATAGAGGGTGGTGGAATTAATTACCAGGAGCTGAGGGTTATGTAGTGCGAAACTGCATTGTTTGCTGCCCGGAAAGCCAAGCGGAAAGCTCGACGAAATGCAGGGGATGGCTCCTAGCAATTGCTTCGTCCTAGGATGCCACTGGCCCTGGCCGGCCACTGGGGGTGGGAGGAGCTATAGCTGCACTGCACAGTCCACACTAGTGTAGCTCAGATTAGCTTCAATCACTCTCAGTCACCGCAAAGCATCTGTCGTCCAGTCTTGAGTCGTCGCCAACATTTCTCCGGCCGCCGGGCTCTAGCTACCGACACGATACTTTGCATTGCATTGTACTAATTGTGATCCGTGTTTGCTTTTTTACTGAAGAGTCCACACTCTCAGCTCTTGTAATTTCCAGCTCGGCGACACATACACATAACACATGCATGCATTATTGTTTGCTGCAGTGCACAGTCCACACTAGCTCTGAGTGGCTTCAATTACTCAGTCACCGCAAAGCATCCGTCGCCGCCAACTTTTCTCCGGCTGCCGGGCATGATACTTTGCAATGCATTGTACTTACTAATTGTGATCCGTGTTTGCTTTTTTTTTTACCGAAGGGTCCACACTCTCAGCTCTGGTAATTCCCAGCCCGTCGACACATACACATAACACATGCATGACGAATTAGCCGGCCATCAGACCAAACAAACCATCATCTGGCATCTACTAGGTACCATGCTAGCATTGGATTGCAGCCAGCCGCATCGATCGAGAAATGCATGGAGTCATGGAGGAGCCCTAGGATGCCAATCACGAGTCACAGTTGCAGGTCTTCCCGGTCAACTTCTGGTCGTCGGCAGTCAGCTTTAATAATTCGTGGGCTCCTCATTACAATCCGGCCACGCGGTTACTGCATGTCCTTTAGCTTTCGGCGTGCGGTCGGTGAAGTTGCATTAGTGTGCTCCTCATTACAACCATATATCATCGTTCCTTCTTTCCCAAAACCCAAACCAAAAGTACTGGAGCTACATAACAAAAGAACATGTCCTTCCACGCCTTCTCTTAAACCTGCTTTTGATTGATCGGCAACCTACCGTGTAGCATGCTAACTTTATTCAGTACAGGCCGGCCCCCTTCATGTTATATTAATTAATTAAGTAAAGAATCTGCACTATGGCATTTTTCCTAGGATGTACGTACGGTTTCATATTGCCATATTCTGCACTGTGGGCTTAACTTAGCCTTGTGGTGAAATGGTGTGACAAGGCACTTAGCTTGTAGGAGTAGTATGCATCATCATTCAAAAGTAGAGATTGGAACGTTTTCACTTTTTTCAAGGGGAAAAATGGTGTGGATCCCGCCATGAGAGGTACATGCTGAGGATGGAGACACAGGAGCTAGCTACTTCAGTTTCACAACGCACACAAGACAAGAGGAAGAGGCACAGAAATATGAGAATAGCAACCATTTACCTTAATAATTTTGTTTCCTCCGGATTACTGGTGCAGCCCCGCGCGCGCGCTGCACACCAATTGGTTGTGAGATCAGAAAACACCTAGCTATACAGTATACTGATGCCTGACTGAATGAAGGGGAGCGATGTGGTGGTTGAATTACTGGGAGTGCGAAACTGCATTGCTGGCTGCCCGTAAGCCAAGTGGAAAGCTCGACGAAATACAGGGGATTGGCTCCTAGCAAGTTCCTCGACCTAGGATGCCACTGTCCGGCCACTGTATAGCCAAAGAGCGCTGCTCCTGTTTTGAAGGATGCCAATCACGACTCGCATGCAGTTGCAGGACACTTCCCGGTCAACGTCTGGCCGTCGGCCGTCAGCTTTAACAATTCGTGGGCTCCATCCGGCCGCGGTTACCGCATGTGCGATCGAGCTGCATGCGTCGACATACCCGTAGCTTTCGGCTCGCGGTCGGTCAAGTTGCATCGCATTATTAATTAGTGGGCTCATTACAATCATCGTTGCTGATCGCTCCTACTAGCTAGGACACGGCACCATTCAAAAGAGCATGGAACATTTTCCCTTCTTTTCAAGAAAAAAATGGTATGGATCTTTTCATGACATCCTCGATCCGCATGGAAACACACAATGCAGATATACAGTATATATATGAAACTACATTGTCAGCCTCTCTCTCATGAAACCAAGGTATATAATTCGCGAGTCTCGGAAATAAATGCAGGGCTTGACTGCAAGTTATAAATAAACTAGACTGAATTGGAAACACATCCACACGACTATATCCATTACACTACCATTTTCTCATGAGGCTAGGCACCATCATGACGCCCTACTCTTGTTGCCGATGTCGACCTCGATCAATGTTCATTTCTACCAACACCTTGCCTCTGCACTTGTTCACGACTTGGCCCTGCCATCCGTTCTGAGTGCACCTGCTTTTGGCTTTTCCACAACAAATCCGACAGCACCATGTTTGGTGACCCACCCAATCATGTACTCCGTCACCTTTGGCTGACGTAAGAAACAATTGATTACCCTTGATCTTGCTGTCTCGGTCACTTGTTGCAAGTTAACATCTATACGTTCTTGTTCTTCAACATTGTCTCCAATTACCTCTAATGTATAACTTGCCTGGACCCGCTCGTCATACACCCGATGAGGCAACAGGTAAACTGCCAGCTCTAAAGGCGGTGGCCTCATGTTTCTCATGACGCTTCTTTTACTTGCTTCATTAGCTGAGTTACGCAAGCTGTACAGTGGTGCTGAAACTGAGCACTCAAAGGCCAAAACAATAACTTCCTCCGGGAATGCGTATGACAGCTCTGATTCTGATGATGTGAAGGCGTTGTTAGCACAATATATGTGCCCTTTTGCTTTGCAACACAATGGATCTGGGCGCCACATTTTAGTACGTTTACTATACCACTCTTTGGAGGCACGAACCCTGTTTTGGTATTGGCACGACTCGGAAACATCTTGTAAATCAGTGAGTAGAGTGAGTTCCCCCATTGCAGTGTCAACCACGAGATTGAACTGAGATGCCAATGACTGCATGCATTTCATAGCAACTCCGACTATGTCAGTGCTTTCGGAGAGTCTTAGAAGTAACCCTAGAAAGAAGCTCTTCTCTGGCCTCTTGTGCTCCTTATACCTGTATCGTACTAACGCCTCCACGCCACGCCCTTCTTGGAAGCATGTGGGCCACACAGAAAGAAATCTTTCTTGCCCTGCTTGCACGTTTTTGTAGATGAGAGTTTTCCACTCAGCAAAGAGGTGCCTAACAAGAGGGCATGGAAAGAACATGTAGCGCCGGAGTGAGCAACCGGACTCCACTCGTCTTAGAATGTTTCGAGCAGAATCTGCAAACTGCTCAAATCTCTCGACAATGTCGCAGCTCAAGCTCAAATCGTCCTCCTTGGTCATCATGCCAATAAAAGACAAGACGGAAAACATGGCAGGATACCAACCATGAGGGGAGGAGTGAGTTATCACTGATTGCGAGGACTCTGGCTGCCCTTGCGGTGACTGCCGCTTCTTGTGTCTCCTGCTGCTGACCACCAGAGCTGCGGCCTCGATGAAGTCACGCTTCAACTCAATCCTGTCACGAAGCAGAGAGACCTCTGTGATGGGCATCTTCGCCGTCCTCTCCAGCACAAACTCCACCTCATGAACGGCCTTCCTGAGCCTCTCCATGTACTGCCCTCGGGAGGCCTTGTCCTTGCGCTTGCCCAGCACAACGGAGACGGTTCTGCTCACAACCTCCTGAACAGCAGCTGCACCAACCATTTCGGCGACCGCCGCGATGTAGCCCGCCATCTGGGCACTCCGTTTGGTTCACCTGCACCAACACGACGACCCAGCTGTCAGTAATTTGGCGCGCGCACAAGAGATAAATGTGCGTGGAGTGCGTGCTTGGGGTCATTAATTACTGACGAACAAAATGCATACTCGTGCAGTCCTGCTTACCTTAAACTTTTCCCCTCTTTCGTGGAGCTCGATCCACCAGCCGCTGATCGTACAAGTAGCGAAGCAGCTCGGTAGAAGTTACCCTGACGAGATGGAACTAGTAGAATACGGGTTGGGGATCATGAACAGATATCATTAGAGAAGGTGATGTAGGAGTGTGCTTGTTGTGTTCATCATTCTCGGTCGAACCCAACGGGCTGTATATATACAAGTGGAGGACATGTGGATGTGGAGGCCAGATGTTTAATCATTTATCTAAAAAAATATACAAGTGGAGGAGGAGACTATGTAGTGCGCAACTGCCCAGAAAGGAGGTGGAAATGAAGGCCAAGGAAATGCAGAGGATGGTTCCTTCTTTTCGAGATGCAGGGAGGACAATTGTGTACCGTAAAAGACCTAAAAAAAAAAATGTCCCAGCTACTACCACCGTGATCGAACTCCAACCATGCAAGTAAGCTCTTGGTGTTCAGTACCAAATATTTCAAAGCATCCTCCCAGCAGCAAAGAGTTACAATCATAACAGAGCACTACAAATTAACAATAGATCGATTTACACACTTGCTTTTTAGATGATTGGAAAAAGGTTCCGACTTCATATATATATATAATCCTCCTGAAAGAGGCATCAGACCGCGGTTATTACAGATATACTAGAGTTTACACCACACGTAGATTAACAACAGATCGATTTACACTCGTAGATTAATTTCTCAAGCAGCAACAGAGCATATCTGCATGTTACATACTTACATTGAGCATAATTAATCGATGTTACTTGTAATATCTTGGATACTCGATCTTGTTCCTTTCAAGGCTTTGGGCGGCGAAACTGCGAGGCAGCTGTTTGAGCGTGTTGGCTGGCCGGCAACGAGGCAGAAAGCTCAACGAAACGCATGCAGAGAGGATGCGTGTGGTGTGGTTAGGAGGAGTTGCGTGCACTGTAGAGTGTGCAACTAGGTAGCTAGCTAGCTCACGAGACGAGTCACGCAAGTCAGGTCCTTCCAAACGTCCTCCGCTTTATGTCTAGTGGTCGTCAACTGGAGCGTATAGTGAGTGTTTTTCTCTTGTGCGTGTTTTTCTCTTCTACTACTGTTGCGGGTTTGGGGCGGACGGAGGAGGTACCAAAAAGTTTTAAAAAACTACAAATTTTCTTAGTATATGTACCTCTTGTGTAACTCAATTTTATACACCCACAAATCAAGTGCACTATTCTGGTTGAATACTCACTCACATCATCTCTCTAGCCGGCCGATAACGGGCTGAGAGGAGGTGACTGACCCCGCGAGTCAATTCATTGGATTTTTCTTCGCAAATTCCTGGCAAAGAGCCGACAACGACGTGCAGCTGCTCCCTCCATGATGTTCTGGTCAATCCACATCACGAAAATTAAAAGAGACAGCTATGCGAGAAAAGGATTTAAAACTGACATCACCAAGAAGAGTTTGTCCCACCTGATTTCTGGTGGGTTCGTCAGCGTTTGGGATTACATGAATCATTTGGGATCAATTGAAGTTGGCCACGTTTTTCCCATCGCTACTAATCACATGAATCAGCATTTCAAAAAAAAAAATAATAATAATACATGATTCAGCAGTTTGCCTCCATATGGCCTCAGTCAGGTAGCTGGTAAACAATGCAAATTAGTAGTAGATTCATTCATTTCTCAAACATCACCAGGGCTTCTACTTGTTACATTACTGAGTAAGAGGAAAACCGACTTCCCTGAGGCTTCTACATCCGCTTTCTCTTTCCAGCACTCCGGGTGTTGTACATGCCCCTGGCTTTGGGCACAGCTGCCATGTCGGTGCTTGGCTTTTCCACATCAAAGCGTGCATACCCATGTCTAGAGTGCCAGGACACACCGTACTTCGTCGTCTTTGGCTGATTGATGAGGCAGTCGACTGATCTTGATCTCACCATGTCAACTGTCTGTTGTATGTTACCAAATGGACGGCATTCATCTTTGCCTCCCATGGCCTCGGTTACCCAACCATCGCCAACCCAGGAAAAATGAGGTGCGAAGAAAACTATGAGCTTAAGAGGTGGTAGATCTATCATGACGTTTCTACCAGCCTCGTCCGATGCGCTAGGTAAGCTGTTCTGCAGTGCTGGGATATGACAACTGAACGTGAAGTAAATAATTTGCTCCTGGAAAATCTGCGATAGCTCGGATGACATGATGCTCCTGACGTGCCCATTTGCTTGACAGCATAGTGGATTTGGGCGCCAAAATGGATTAGAATTACGCGCGACAGCAGCATCACAATATGAATATGAAATGTCCTGTAAGTTAGATAGTAGTTTGAATTCTCCAATGATTGCATCTTGAGCCGACACAAGGTTCAGCAGTGATGCGGATGACCGCAAGCAGTCTATAGCAGTCCCAACTATGTCTGTGCTTTCCGAAAGCCGTAGTGTTAAGTTTAGGTCGAAAATTTTATTTAGCCTCTCCAGATCAAAATATTGACACAATAGCGCTGCCTCTATGCCACGCCCTTCCGAGATCCACGGGTTTATCCAAAACGTGAACTGTTGCCTTCCTTGTTCCTTTCGTACAAGAGAGTTTTCCCTTCAAGAAGCTGCCTAACAAATGGGTATGGAAAGAAGGTGCCGCGCCGGAGTGGGCAGACAGACTCCACGTCTGTTACATACTCCTTAGCATGATCTGCGTACGACTCAAAGATTTGGACATCGGAGGAGCTCAAGCACTCCTTGTTCATCAGGCCAGCTAGAGAAGAGATGGAGAATAATCTTTCAGCATTCTCTCTAACCACAGGTCATGTGGGCATCATGACGCTTGACGCCCTACTTTTGTTGCCGATGTCCTCAATCGATGTTCATTTCAACCAACACCTTGCCTTTGCACTTGCTCAAGCCTTGGACCTGCCTCTACTTTTGAGCGCACCTGCTTTTGGCTTTTTCACACGACAACCGACAACACCATGTTTAGTGGCCCACTCGATCACGTACTTGGTCACCTTTGGCTGACGTGAGAAACAATTGATTGCCCTTGATCTTGCTGTCTCGGTCACTTGTTGTAAGCTAACATCTATACGTTCTTCATCATTGTCTCCGATTATCTTGACTGCATAACTTGCCTGCAGCAGCTCGTCACGCACCCAATGAGGTGTCAGGTAAACTGCCAGGTGTAAAGGTGGTGTCCGGTTTCTCTTTCTCATGACGCTCTTTTTGCTTGCTTCATCAACTGAGTTACGCAAGCTGTACTCTGTTGCTGAAATGTAGCACTTAAAGCTGAAAGAAGTGACTTCCTCGGGGAATATGTTTGGTGGATATGGCGTGACAATGTCGTTAGCACAAGGTACGTGCCCTTTTGTTTTGCAACATAATGGATCTGGACGAAACAATTGAGTATGTTCTCTATGCCACTCTTGAATGCCAACTCTCGGAGGAGCATCTGACTTGGAAACGTCTTGTAAATTAGTTAGTAGTGTGAGTTCCCCCATTGCAGTGTCAGCCACAAGATTGAACTGAGATGCCAAGGACCCTAGGCAATTCATAGCAACCCCGACTATGTCAGTGCTTTCCGAGAGTCTGAGCAGAAACTTAAGATAGAAGCTCTTCCCTACCCTCTTGTGATCCGTATATCTATACTCCACAAACGCCTCTACACCGCGCTCTTCTTCGAAGCATGTGGGACAAACATAAAGAAATCTTTCTTGCTCTGCTTGCACTGTTCTGTGGATGAGAGTTTTTCGCTCAGCAAAGAGGTGCCTAACAAGGGGGCATGGAAAGAACATGTAGCGCCAGAGTGAGCAGCCGGACTCCACTCGTCTTAGAATGTTTTGGGCAGAATTTGCAAACTGCTCGAATCTTTCGATGTCGTCGCAGCTCAAGCATAGTTCATCATCCTTGGTCATCATGCCAATGGAAGACGAGACGGAGAACATGGCAGGGCGAGTAATAACCAAACCATGACGGGGGTGGGAGGAGCGCTTTACCTCTTGCGAGATGTCGTCTCTCTGCCCTTGTGGTGCCTGCCGCTTCTTTTGCCTGCTCTTGAGTAAAGCTGCGGCCTCGATGAAGTCACACTTGAGCTCAAACCTGTCACGAAGCAGAGAGACCTCTGTGATGGGCATCTTCGCCGTCCTCTCCAGCACAAACTCCACCTCGTGGACTGCCTTCCTGAGCCTCTCCACGTACTGCCCTCGGGAGGCCTTGTCCTTGCGCTTGCCCAGCACAACGGAGACGGTTCTGCTCACGACCTCCTGAACAGCAGCTGCACCAACCATTTCTGCGACCACCGCGACGATGTAGCCTGCCATCGATCTGGGCACTCTGTTGGGTTCACCTGCATATGCACCAGCACGACGACCTAGTTGTCACTAATTTGGCGCGCGCACAGGAGATAAAATGTGCATCGATTACGTGCTTGTTGGGGTCATTACTGACGAACGAAATGCATACTCATGCAGTCCTGCTTACCTTAAACTTTTCCCCTCTTGCGTGGAGCTCCACCAGGCCAGCCGCTAGCAAGAAGTTACCCTGACGATGGAACTAGAATACAGGCTGAGAGGATCACGATTTCAGAACACACAGGTGATTTAGTAGTGATTATTGTGTTCATTGTTCTCTGTCGAACCCAATGGGCTGTATGCTTGTTTATATACACAAGTGGAAGGAACTAGGAGGAGGAAATGATGGCCAAGGAAATGCAGAGGATGGTTCCAGCGTTTCCAGACACTACAGGGGGAGTCCACAGCCTTTGGCTAGTGGTCGTCCTCTCTAGCTGCTCACGGCCTCACGAAAAGGAATTCGATCAGAATCAACTACTACTGGCAGATCGAGGGAGCGTGATCGAGGGCTATCGTCCATGGACGAGACCTGCCGCAGGAAAGATCAAGCTAGGAAATGTAGAGGAGGCTTTCCCCACTCCTAGGAACAGGATGGGACGCCACAACGAGCTAGCTAGCTACAGCACCGTGCTAGGAGCTTATGATGAATGCAAGAAGACTTGCAAATTACTCAATGTGCAATTACAGAAACACAAATGGAGGTGCTAGGAGCTCTAATGGGGCATTTGAGCACTTCGTGTTCGTGTAGTGCACCGGGTGGCGAAAATGCGAGCCAGCTGTAAGCATGTTTGTTCTGCCGGAAACGAGGCGGAAAGCTCTCGAGGAAACGCAGAGGATGCGGCGTGTGCTTTCAACTTAATTTCACTACGGGAAACAAGCAAAAATACCCTTGATAAACAGTTTGCCGAGGGCCGCGGTTGGCGAAGCCCTCTCAGCAAATCTCGGTTGGCAAACAGCGTGACAAAATGTACGAAACTCACTCAAAATTTTACCACAACCTCCACATATGATATGATGAGATATTGTCAAATCTCATAATTTTCAGACTTTATTTCATTTTTTACAATTTTGAAATCGTTCAGACAATCGATGGACAAGATGTTCCCTTGATAAGAAGATTGAAATTTCTTTTCATTTGATGGGTATGGTCTCAAATTAGACTAAATAATATGAATATCATTTTCACTTATTTTTATTCTATTATTTTATTCTATCCTTGATGGCCAAGGAAATGCGGAGTATGGTTCCAGCGTTTCCAGGCACTACACGGGGAGTCCTCACGAAAAGGAATTCGATCCGAATCAACTACTGGCCAGATCGAGGGAGATAGAGGGCTATCGTCCATGGACGAGACCTGCAGGAAAGATCAAGCTAGGAAATGTAGAGGAGGCTTTTCCCACGCCTAGGAACAGGATGGGACGCCACAAGGAGCTAGCTAGCTGCAGCATGCTGTATTCTTCTGATGAATGCAAGAAGACATGCAAATTACTCAATGTGCAATTACAGAAACACAAATGGATCGGAGCAGTGCCGGTCCTAGACTTTTGAGGGCCCTCTCACAAACTTGTCACAACGGCCCCAAAGTCTAAACTTATATAAAATTATATATATTTTTAATTAAATATGTTTGATAATTATCGAGGAACATGTAGACTAAAATCTGAAGGATTGAGCAATGAACCTAAACGATTGAACCGATCGAAATTCGGAAATTCGCCGTTGAAACCCAGGGCGCTACTAACTAAATGCTGTCATGGTGATGGTCTGATGGTGTGATCAGATCGCAAATCAAGATTCGATCGCCACGCAGCCCCGCCGCTGGCACACGCCGCGAGCACCATCGACTTCGTGAGCATTCCACACCTGTCTTTGTGCCGCGTCAGGACTTGGGAGTTGGTGTTTGGTGGCCGTTCTGGAATCATGCACGAGCCGCGAGGCATTTGTCGTGGGAAAAACATAGGGTCACCTTGACCCATGAGGCCTTCACATTGCCGATTGACCTCATGGGCTGCTGACTGCATGTAGAATACACATGTATAGGTACTGTACACATATATGAGTTTGGGCCTCTCTCCGGCTTGGGTCCTCGGCCGTCACACCCCATGCCCGACCCCTAGGGTCGGCCCTGGATCGGAGCTGCTATGAGCTTTAATGGGGCATTTGAGCATTTTGTGTTCGTGTAGTGCACCGGGTGGCGAAAACGTGAGGCAGTTGTAAGCGTGTTTGCTCTGGCCGGAATCGAGGCGGGAAGCTCTCAGGAAACGTAGAGGATGCGGCGTGTGGTTCCAACTTAATTTCACTATGGGAAACAGGCAAAAATACCCTCGGCAAATAGTTTGTCGAGTGTCGCAGTAGGCGAAGCGCTCTTGGCAAATCTCGACAGGCAAACAGAGCCTTTGCCGTGAGTCGAAGCACGGGCTCATGGCAAAGGTCTGCCATGCATACTCAATGGCTCTCGGTAAAAAGTTTTAGAAAAGAATTAAAAAACAAAAAAATCCACCGCGGTCGAAGGGGAGGAAGAGGAGGCCTGTGGCGTCAGCCTGTGCCGCGGGATGATGAAGCCACCACGCCGAATGGGAGGAAGAGGAGGCCGGCGCGCCGTTGGGGAGGAAGAGGAGGCCGCCGTGCCGGAGAAGAGGACATTGTGTCCGCTGCCGCAGACCTCGCTGCCAGTGGAGAGGAGGCCAAGTCCGCCACTGGTGGAAAGGAGATTGTGTCCTGTTGACGGTGTATATGCGTATCCAACTTCGTTTGGACTTGCAAGCGAACAAGTCCTCCGTCGTAGCCAAGGGACCCTTCTTCCCTCAAGTGTGAACCCAATGTATCGAATCCGTGGAACAAATGTGCGATGCAAGAATCAATCTATTAAAACCGAGAACTTTGATCTTCAAAAGGAACCCTTATGCATCTAATCTAAAGAACATCATAAAAACGAATCTAATCTATGAAAACCGGAGGTAGCAAGAGATAGAGAGGGATAGGTAAAACCAATCTAGAGAGATTGGATCAAGCTCTTGTTGAAGTTCCAAGCAAAGAAGAATAAACCAAGATCAATCTCATAAAAAGCTTCTTTAAATCGCGGCTTCCCGTCCAACTCCGAAGACGCCCACCTTTTGGAGCCACCGTTCTGTCACAACGCACTCCTATTCGTGCGGGTTAGCCTAGGGCGAGTCCAATGGACAAGTTGAAATCTCATGGAAGGTCAGGCATGCACCTCTAGCCACCACGGCTACAAGAACACCCTCTATGATCTATCTCGAGAATATATCTTAAAGTAAGAAAAGCCAATCGAAATCAAAGTCGTAGAAGAAGCACTTGATCGCTAGAAATCGGATTGAAACTTAATAATTCAACATACTCAAAAGTACATGGACAAGATCACCAATGGGATCCTACCCTGATCTTGCTCCTAGCTCCTGGAACTCCGACGTGGTCTTCCTTGCAAGGTTCCCACGTCGGCTAGGGAAACCCTAGACAACTAGCTCAACCCTCTCCTCTCCGAGATGGTGTCCCTCTCTTCTCTGCTCCTCGGCGGCGAATGACAAATGAGTTGATGCGTGGCTCTTGGCAGGGGGACTATAAATAGTCCGAGGATCGTCTAGGTCAAAGGGGGGGGGGGACGAATGGTCCCAGAAATGGGCTGGGCCGGCCGGCCTGGGCCCATTTTGGCTCACTTCGTGGCCTCCTTCGTGGACGATGCTTCCCGTGTCTTCTAGAGTGTTCTCCCTTCTGCATGTGGGCCTTTGACGTCAGTTTCTCCGTGGTTTGGATAGAGCTCCTTGTCTCGCAAGATTCAGTATTTTCTGTTCAGGTCCTCAGAGTTTTCCATCTTCACGGGTTGGTCCTTGGGCTTCTTGGAGTCATGTTCACTTCATTGCTTGACTTGTGCCGGGCTTCATGGTCTTCTCACAAGGTGCTTGATGAACTTTACCCGGAAGTCTTGCTGTCAACGCTAAATTCCTGCATAAACATTAAACTCCAAAACCGACATGCACGAACGAACTTGTTATACCAAGAGGGTTAGTACCAATGGATAAGATATAAAATTCATGCCAACACCGATAAACTCATGGCTAGGTTGACGGGTTAGTACCAATGGATAAGATATAAAATTCATGCCAACACCGAAGGTAAACTCATGGCTAGGTTGACGGAATTTCACCGTCAACATCTCCCCCATGATTAAACCTTGCTCGTCCTCGAGTAAGCATTCGATGGATATCAGCGTTGCCCTTCATTGCTCAAACCCTGCACTTAATCATACATGAGAAAACATAATGCTCTCAAAAATTTAATTCGTTAGAGTTCCATAGTGTACTAGTCTTCATCCTGCGGAGGGTGGATATTAATTAAGCTCATCCCACAAGTATTAAACATGCTCCCAAAATTCAAATGGATCTCAGAAATTTTGAAATAAAGAACAAGATGAAAAAGAGCTAAACCAAGTTCAAAAATTTAAACCACCTTGCATCTTGCTCATGAACTCTCATCTCATCTTGTCTCTCAAGCCTATTTCTTCTACTCCTTTCCCTCTCATAACATATATATATGTGGTAGGCTTTATATGGATCTTTTTGGGAAAGTTTAGTCCTACCAAGACATTATAAATGAGATGTTGTCAAAACAAGACAAGCTTCTCATGGTCTTACCGAGACTCGTCAAAAAGGTCATTGGAAAATAATGTTATATCAAGGAGGGGGAGAGACAAATACCCACACTTTGAGATAGGTGGACATGTGCAAATGGCAAAGAATGATCCCGAGGCACGAAGGAAGTCCTCGTTATCGGATTGCACATGGTTGGAAAGATGAATTTGGATCTTAAATCTTGAAACTTTTGAAATTCCTAATGCACTTAGAGAACCGGGGAGTTCACTTTATTATATATATATATATTATACATACTCATATTTTTTTCTCATACATATTTTTTTTCTTTATCTCTTTTTTTTCTTTTTTTTCTTTATACACTTTTTTTATTTGCTTCCTCCCCTTGAACTCTAAATTGCATTGTACCTACCACCACGGCTACAAGAACACCCTCAATGATCTACCTCGAGAATAGATCTTAAAGTTGGCTCAGTCTCTGCGTGCTGACACTGAGCCAACTTTTTGCAAAAAAATTGAGTCAATACATGCTTTCTAGTCATAGCGGAACCTCCTTCAATATCCCGTGCATCTCATGGTGAGGGCAAGTTGCTCTTGAGCGCAAACAGCTTTCACCTATCATTCGTGGGGTCCGCAGATAGATTTCATGTTGTTTAACTTTTAAAGAATTCTGTCTACTAGTCTATCAACCCATGATCACTCACGGGTAAAATTTTTTAAAACTATAGTATTTCACAATTATTTATAAATTACTCACTCATTTCCAAATTATAATTAGTTTGACTTTTTTGAACTAAAGTTTGACGCTAGTTTTATTTTAAAAATTATGCCAAATATCACATGTTTTGAAGAAAGACTTAAATTTAACTATATTAGTACAAATGTTTTTAATAAGACGAATTGTCAAAAAAAATCAAGCAAATTATAATTAGGAACAGAGGGATCGAGTAAACTCTTAGATAATAAATTAAATTGTTACCTACAATTCTATCATTTTTTTCAATACTTCAGTATAATACTCACTTGGATGTATACTTATGTTTATCCAATTGTGATTGATTTTTAATTAGTAATTACTCGATACCATGTTTCATCCACATTCGTATTATTTCATTTTGCATCGCACCTCCACATGCTTAGTGTAAAAATAAATATTTTCATCACTTTCTCATATACGTGGATAAATAGTCTACTGGTCACATCATCATATATATATGTTAACTTAATATTTTTTATTTTAACAGTGATATAAATAGGTAATCATGTACAGTATTAGTTACTTAATTTAGAACATTTATTTATGTTTGATGCACATGAAGATATTTGGTTAGTCTTGGTCGTGCGCATCCGCATGGTAGACCTGAATAATAATGCCCATGACTTGCAAGTCAAGGTCGTCCACGTCGCTCTCGGATTGAGCCCACCATCACGAGCACTTTATTGGTTATTTGGTTAGTCTTCCACCTCACATCTCTACCGTGTGTCACCACACCTTTGTTGTTGTTTGTGATGCCTAGAGGGAAAATTCAAGTGGGCTGCTGGTTCACCATCATGCGGTCATTGCAAGAGGACACGATACATGCCGTGTGGAGACCTGAGATGAGGAGACTGACCCCACGAGTCAATTCCTTGGATTTTTCTTCGCACAATCCTGGTAAAGAGACCTATGATGTTGTGGTTGGTATTCGATAATGCGCATTGTTGGGAGCACAAGCTTCAGGGCCATGGATGCCACCTTCATCTACTCGTGAGTCGCCGAATGCGAAGCTGGCCTGGCAGATGCTCGCCGCGGCTGCGGAATCGCCGTTATGGTTCGGGTTCGACCAGGTGGAGGTCGCCTCTGTGAAAGTAGAGGAAAACGAGATGCCTTTGGCTCTCGGTGTGTGTTGATTATATAGCCCATAGGCTTGTACAACAAGTACATATCTCAACAAACATATCTACACACACCGTATCCAACTACCTAGAATATATCTTGACTTATAAGCTAAGTACATAACAACCCTTATCACAAGGATGATTATCCTATCATCTAACACTCCTCAATCTCAGCCACTTCCAAGGTTGAGATTGCGCCTGAACTCCTTCATCTTGGCCACTGTAATTGGCTTAGTGAAACCATCTGCAACTTGATCATTTGTACTTATATACCGAATATCTAAAAGTTTCTGAGCGACCCTTTCTCTCACAAAATGGAAGTCGATCTCAATGTGCTTCGTTCTCACATGAAACACTAGATTAGCTGAGAGATATGTCGCTCCAATGTTGTCACACCACAACTGTGCCATAGGAGAATGAGATACTTGCAACTCAGTGAGTAACTGCTGAATCCACATTGTTTCCGCCGTTGCATTTGCTAAAGCCTTGTATTCTGCTCCAGTACTCGATCGTGACACAGTGGGTTGCTTTCTTGCGCTCCATGATACAAGATTATACCCAAAGAACATTGCAAAACCTCCTGTAGAGCGCCGATCATCAACACAGCCTGCCCAATCTGCGTCATTGAAAGCACTCACTGTTGTTGAGTTTGATTTTTTGATCTTCAGTCCCATACTCAACGTGCCCTGAATATACCTCATGATCCGCTTCACAGCACTCCAATGTACAGTGGTAGGTGCATGCAAGAACTGACAAACCTTATTCACGGCAAATGATATGTCAGGCCTAGTCAGTGTTAAATACTGAAGTGCTCCTACCATACTCCTGTACCGTGTAGAATCCACTGGTCCAAGTTTCACACCATCTGACAAACTCAACTTGTTAACTGTTGATATGGGAGTGTCAACCATCTTACTTTTCTCCATATTTGCACGCTTGATCACATCTGCAGCATACCTTTGTTGAGTAAGTAACAACCCATCAGAGGTCTTTTTCACTTTTATGCCAAGAAAATAGTGAAGATCCCCAAGATCCTTTAGAGCAAATTCCTTCTCTAGATCCTTCAACAAAGCCTTTGTTGCATCAACCGATGAGCTTGCCACGATGATATCATCAACATACACAAGCACATAAACACTAATTCCACCTTTATTGTAATTGAACAAAGATGTGTCTCCCTTGAAAGGTTTGAACCCTAACTGAATAAGCTTGCTGCAGAGACAATCATACCAGGCACGTGGTGCTTGTTTGAGTCCGTAAAGGGCCTTGTCTAGTTTGCACACATAGTTCTCCTTACCCTTAACTTCATAGCCTGGGGGCTGATGCATATAAACTTCTTCATCGAGAATCCCATGCAAGACAGCATTTTGTACATCAAGTTGCCTGAGTGACCAGCCCTTGGAAACAGCAATGGACAGAATGAGACGAATCGTAGCAGCCTTTACCACAGGGCTAAACGTGTCCTCATAATCAATTCCATACCGCTGTTTATATCCCTTTGCAACCAAACGACCCTTATAACGATCAATGCTGCCATCAGCTTTCTGTTTGATTTTAAACACCCATCTGCATCCAATGATATTTTTCCTTTCCGGTGGAGGTACCAAATGCCACGTCTTGTTCTTCATCAAAGCATCATACTCGCTGTCCATTGCTTGAACCCACCGTCGATCTTGAAGAGCCTCTTCTACCGACGCAGGTTCCTCTCCATGAATAGCGCTCATCATCCCCCACCTTATTGTGCCATCAGTGTATGTCTTAGGCTTCATAATTCCATGCTGAAGTCGAGTAACAGGCCACCCATGTGTTGCTCCTCCTATTTGCACAGGTTCAAAAGAAGTAGCAGCACCGGTGGGAGCATCACCTCCAGCCGCACCTGATCCTCCCGACACCGCACCGGATCCGCCGACAGAATCAGCATCGGGTGCTCCCTGTGCGGGGGATCGCCGTGTGCCTGCACAGCCTGCTCCGTGTGTGTCGGCATGCGACCCCCGGCCGCAGAAGATCCCGCCTTCGCGGAGCCCGACGGTGCAACTCCAGCCCCCGCCTCCGAGGTTGTCTCCTGCGCGCGATCCGAGGCAGATCCACCGGCTGCGTCAGTCCAAGGAGCAGGCGAATCAGCTCCGTGTTCCGTGCTAGCGCTGTGTTCCTGCATCTGCACAAAATGACGCTGTTTTTGCACTGTGGGAGTGGGAGGCGGTGGCGGGGGAGGGAGGTGCATCAGGGAGGGAGGAGACACGGTGGGTGAGGGAGAGCAAGCGGCGGGACGCAGAGTAGGGGAGGAGGGGCGCGAGGTGGGAGGCAGTGGCGGGGGAGGGAGAGGAGGTGGCGGGGCACAGGGTGGGGTAGGAGGTCCGTGGTGGGTGTGATTTTATATGTAGGGTTTCACCGGGAGGCCGGGGACCTGGGCCTAATGGCCCTTAATGGGCTGACTTTGCTTTACGGAGTGCCCCAAAGCCGGCCCACAACAAAGTTTGTTTTTGAAAATTTGGTTGAAATGCATTTAATTAGTTAAATATAGCAAATAAATATAAAATTATACTAAATTTTAACACAGAGTACCATATGTTGTATGTGAACAGTGAAAAAATTTTGGATTCAAAATCCAATTTGAATGTCACTTTGCCTGCAAACCTAACCGCATCCTTCTTTAACTCTATGAAACTTCTTCGAAGCTGTTTCGGTTTCTAAGCATCGTGCGTGAGAAAATGTGCGAAACTCACTCAAATTTTTACCACAACCTCCACACATGATATCATGAGATATTGATAAATCTCGTAATTTTCAGACTTCATTTTCATTTTTTAGAATTTTAAAATCGTTCAAAGAATTGATGGACAAGATGTTCCCTTGATCAGAAGTTCAAAATTTCTTTTCATTTGATGGGTATGGTCTCAAATTGGACTAATTAACATGAATATCATTTTTTCACTTATTTTATTCTATTATTTGAATCACTTGCAGTTCAAATTTGATTTTATCCAAAAAAATGCTTCAAATGTAATTAATTATTTAAATATAGAAAGCAAATAGAAAAATGTACTAAATTTTATCATCGAGCAGCACATGTTTTATGTGGAGAGTAGAAAAAGTTTAGGATATAGAAGATAAATATAGTTATGGGTAGCTTCCCAAGTGTCCCTTTTATATTCAATTGTTAAAAGAAAACACATATTTAGATTGAAATTTTTGAAAAAACTTTTACTAAAAGTTGTTGATCTTTTCGAGAGATACAATTTCAATATAAGTTTTTTCATCCGAAGTCATATGAAAAGGTTATAAAATTTTTTTAAGTGGGAAGTGGAAACAAATCTTATTACTTTGCCATCGGCCAAATGAAAACAGACGGCAGAATAGGTATTTGCCGTGCGCCAAAAGGAAACGCATGGCAAAAGTCTTGATTCTGCCGACAGCCAGAAAAAACTAAGACACATGACAATGCAAATACCTATTTTGCCGACACAGGAGGAATAGGATAGAACACCACAAGAACCTAGCTGCAGCATTGTGCATTATGATGAATGCAACAAGTTGCAACCCTTGTAACTTCAGTTTGTCCAGTCGCCATCAGCTTTCTGCTGGGCTCATCACCATGTATTATTGTGTATCTGCTTATGATGCATTCAGATTCCGGCACGTAAAAATAATGGCCACTGAAATTCTGCACGGAGATGTTAATTTCATGGAAAAAATGGTATGGATCTTTTCATGCCATCCTTGATCCGCATGGAAACACACAACGCAGATATACAATATATATGAAACTACATTCTCATCCTCTCTCTCATGAAATAAATGCAGGGCTTGACTACAAGTTATAAATAAACTAGACTATATTGGAAACACATCCACACGACTACCCATTACGTACACTACCATTTTCTCATGAGACTAGGCACCATGACGCCCTACTCTTGTTGCCGATGTCCTCGATGGATGTTCATTTCTACCAACACCTTGCCTCTGCACTTGTTGGGCCTGCCATCCGTTTTGAGGGCACCTGCTATTGGCTTTTCCACAGAAAATTCGACAGCACCATGTTTGGTGACCCACATGATTGTGTACTCCGTCACCTTTGGCTGACGTAAGAAACAATTGATTGCCCTTGATCTTGTTGTCTCGGTCAGTTGTTGTAAGTTAACATCGATACGTTCTTTTTCTTCATCGTTGTCTCCAATTACCTCTAATGTATAACTTGCCTGCACCTGCTCGTTAATCACCCAATGAGGCGCCACATAAACTGCCAGCTCTAAAGGTGGCCTCATGTTTCTCATGACGCTTCTTTTACTTGCTTCATTGGCTGAGCTACGCAAGCTGTACTGTGGTGGTGAAACTGAGCACTTAAAGGCGAAATAAATAACTTCCTCCGGGAATACGTATGACAGCTCTGATTCTGATGATGTCAAGGCTTTGTTAGCGCAATATACGAGCCCTTTTGCTTTGCAACATAGTGGATTTGGGCGATACATTTGTGTAATTACGCTATACCACTCTTGAATGCCAACCCACAGAGGAGCATCTGACTCGGAAACATCTTGTAAATCAGTGAGTAGAGTGAGTTCCCCTATTGCAGTATCAGTCGCAAGACTGAACTGAGATGCCAATGACTGCATGCATTTCATAGCAACTCCGACTATGTCAGTGCTCTCCGAGAGTCTTAGAAGTAACCTTAGAAAGAAGCTCTTCTCTGGCCTCTTCTGATCCGCATACCAGTAGTCTACTAACGCCTCTACGCCACGCTCTTCTTCGAAGCATGTGGGCCACATAGAAAGAAATCTTTCTTGCCCTGTTTGCACCTTTCTGTAGATGAGAGTTTTCCGCTCAGCAAAGAGGTGCCTAACAAGAGGGCATGGAAAGAACATGTAGCGGCGGAGTGAGCAACCGGACTCCACTCGTCTTAGAATGTTTCGAGCTGAATCTGCAAACTGCTCAAATCTCTCGACGTCGTCGCAGCTCAAGCTCAAATCGTCCTCCTTGGTCATCATGCTAATAAAAGACGAGACGGAAAACATGGCAGGATACCAACCATGAGGGGTGGAGTGTGTTACCACCGATTGCGTGATCTCTGTCTGCCCTTGTGGTGACTGCCGCTTCTTGTGTCTCCTGCTGCTGAGCACCAGAGCTGCGGCCTCGATGAAGTCACGCTTCAGCTCAAACCTGTCACGAAGCAGAGAGACCTCTGTGATGGGCATCTTTGCCGTCCTCTCCAGCACAAACTCCACCTCATGAACGGCCTTCCTGAGCCTCTCCATGTACTGCTCTTGGGAGGCCTTGTCCTTGCGCTTGCCCAGCACAACGGAGACGGTTCTGCTCACAACCTCCTGAACAACAGCTGCACCAACCATTTCGGCGACCGTGGCGATGTAGCCCGCCATCTGGGTACTCCGTTTGGTTCACCTGCACCAACACGACGACCTAGCTGTCACTAATTTGGCGCGCGCACAGGAGATAAATGTGCATGGATTACGTGCTTGGGGTCATTACTGACGAACGAATAATGCATACTCGTGAAGTCCTGATTACCTTAAACTTTGCCCTCTTGCGTGGAGCTCGATCCACCAGCAGCTGATCATACAAGTAGCACGGCAGCTCGGTAGAAGTTACCCTGACGAGATGGAATTAGTAGAATACTACGGGTTGGGGATCACGAACAGATATCATTAGAGAAGGTGATGTAGGAGTGTGCTTGTTGTGTTCATCATTCTCTGTCGAACCCAACGGGCTGTATATATACAAGTGGAGGACATGTGGATGTGGATGCCGGATGTTTAATCCTTTATCTAAAAAAAATACAAGTGGAGGAGGAGACTATGTAGTGCGCAACTGCCAATAAAGGAGGTGGAAATGAAGGCCAAGGAAATGCAGAGAATGGTTCCTTCTTTTCCAGGCGCAGGGAGGGCTATTGTGTACCATAAAAGACCTCAAAAACAAAAAAAGATGTCCCAGCTAGTACCACCGTGATCGAACTCCAACCAAGCAAGTAAGCTCATGGTGTTCAATACCGAATATTTCAAAGCATCCTCCCAGCAGCAAAGAGTTACAATCATAAAAGAATACAACAAATTAACAATAGATCGATTTACACACTTGCTTTTTAGATGATTGGAAAAAGGTTCTAGCTTCATATATGGGTCCTCCTGAAAGAGGCATCAGACCGCGGTTATCACAGATATGCTAGAGTTTACACCACACGTAGATTAACAACAGATCGATTTACTCAAGCAGCAACAGAGCATATCTGCATGTTACATTGAGCATAACTAGTCCATCAACCCATGCCACCGCACGGGCTAGCAACTTTAACATAATTATTCGTTTGGTTTATCAACCACCAACCAGTCGAACAGAGGTAACATTACATAAATATAAATGACCACACATTTAGTTTGTTACCTTCCTCGCAAAAAAAAAGTTTGTTACCTAAAAATGTCATTATTTTTCCATATATCCAGCATTTTATCAACAGCTTGCACCAATCAATCTGATTTAAGCTACCATAAAATGTGATTATTTTGTTGTAGAGCGAGTAGTAAAATATTTAAATAAAATGAATTAATATTGAAGATTTAGTGCATCCTCCTTTTGTACATATCACAATTGCTTTATCACAAATCAAATATGTCCAACTTTGACCAAGTTTATAGATATAAATATTATTCTACCAAATATATGCATTATCAAATCATACTCCATTGTGAATTTGATGATACAAATCTGGTATCATAGATGGTGTTATAGTTTCAATAATCACCTCGATGTAAATGCGTATTGTTTCATCACTTTTTCCAAATGCAAGAAATTGTTATGTAAGTATGTAACTGCTGGTGCCCCATTAATATATTTAATTAAGTAAGAATCAATCGACCATGCAAAGTTGTTTGTACTAATATTTCCTGCCTCATGAAAATTACATAAAAAATGTAAAAAGAGAGGTCAGAATGAGTTGTATATATATAGAGGCAATAAGATCTTTAATTTCTAGCAGCTAGCGAATATATACTGCTACTCACATGTCATCAACTCAGTATAATCCTAAAATTAAGATATCATCAATCTATAGTGTATTCTTTTTTAGATCTTAACTGTGTCAACTACTTTTCCACCACCTATGTCCGTCAAGCCCTATCATCGTAGGACATAAAAACTTTATATGTTGGTTAGTAAATCAGTTTTATCTGGTCACCAGTGAAAATATGCAGGAATACAGCCCTCGATCATGTACTTTTCTCCATCGATAGGCATGCATGCTTTCTCCCAATCTCAAACATAATGGTTGGCTACATTCTTCTCGATCATTGCCATTTGCTGCATGCTGAACGACAACACATCCTAGAGCATCGTCTGACTCCTTCCTGCTATTTGTGCCATGGATAGCACCCTCGCTTGCGGCCTGCACTCTGTCCTTGCTTGACTACTTGCGGTCTGCTCGGTTTGTGGCAGCCTTGTGGATTACTACATACTATGGGTTGCAGCTGCTTTCATGCTCATCCAAAGACCACTAAGATTTAAGAAGGTCCAATTTGTGTGTGGGACACATCTCGGGAGTCGGAGATTGCATATGAAGATTATAGGTGGGCAGACATCAAATTTATATGTTTTAATAATTGAACAGATGGATAGTTTAGAGAGCTGATTTAAATTAATTTTATAAAACACAGATTTTAGGTAATTTTAACATAGATATAAGGGGTTATTTTAGTTAAGTATGCATAATGACAAATGTGGGTAATTTTATTCTCTTTTTAAGTGTCCACCTAGGATCCTAGGTGGCTTCACGTGGAGGCCTTATTTTAGTTAAGTATGCATAATGGCAAAGGTGGGTAATTTTATTCTCTTTTTAAGTGTCCACCTAGGATCCTAGGTGGCTTCATGTGGAGGCTTCTTTAATTTTTCTTATTTTCTAGACTGTCCACCTAGGATCCTAGGTGGCTTCGCGTGGAGGCCTCAAAAGGAGCCTCCAATTAGTAATAGTAAGATTAATCGATGTTACTTGTAATATCTTGGATACTCGATCTTATTCCTTTCAAGGCTTTGGGCGGCGAAACTGCGAGGCAGCTATTTGAGCGTGTTGGCTGGCCAGGAACGAGGCAGAAAGCTCAACGAAATGCATGTAGAGAAGATGCATGTGGTATGGTTAGGAGGAGTTGCGTGCACTGTAGAGTGTGCAACTAGGCAGTGGCGAAGCTGGCAATGAAGTATAGGAGGGGCTCCTTCTTCTTCCTCTAGCTCTAGCTCCTCCTTTACTTCTTCTTCCTCTAAATTTTTTAGGAGGGGCTTAGGGGGGAATCCCATGGAGTTGCCGGTGGTAGGAGGGGCCGACCCACCGCTAGATCCGCCCCTGCAACTAGGTAGCTAGCTAGCTCACGAGACGAGTCACGCAAGTCAGGTCCTTCCAAACATCCTCCTCTTTATGTCTAGTGGTCGTCGACTGGAGCGTATAGATAGTGAGCGCACCCAGACCCAGTCACCCAGCTGTGTGAGTGCATGCATGAATGTCTGTTTGCTTGTGCGTGTTTTTCTCCTCTACTACTGTTGCTGGTTTTTGGGGCGGACGGAGGTACCAAAAAGTTTTAAAAGAGAGCTTCCTATGACGCGGGTTGGTAAAACACGTCTCCTATGACTCACATAGGAGACGCGGATTGACAACAAGTGTCTCCTTTGAGAGAGTCATTGGAGACGCGTGTTGGTAAAAACGCGTCTCCTTTGACTCCTTTCAAAGGAGACGCGAAAAAAACGCGTCTCCTATGACTTGTCATTAGAGACGCAAATTTAGAGATGTGTTTTTTACGCGTCTCCTTTGATAGTTAACCCGCGCCTCCAAAGTCTCTGTCTTACATAGTGGCAGTGGGTGCGAGCATAGGACCCAAGGCCCATGTACTCACCACCTAAGGCACCGGAGAAGTCCGGGGTCGATGAGATCACAAACGCCATCCCGTAACTGGAACCACCCAAGGTGTTTCGGGGTGTCATAGAGAACACAAAAGTGGTTGAAAAACAAGGGAACTCATCGTCTTCTGGAATAAGGGAAAGAGGCTCAGGATGGAAGCCGTGCCCAATAAGGTCGGAAGAAGTACCAGTTGCCAGAGTAAGGATTCCATCTTGTGTAATGGACGCCTCACCGTCGAGATGGAGGTTGCTGCCGGAGAATCCATTGTCTATGAATTGGGCACCAAAAGCGGCATCGTCATTGGCACACACGATCATCAGTACGACGCATAACAGCAAGGCCGGACTAGGGTTGATGCCCATTCTCTCACTGGGTTTTGAGTGTATTTACATCTCGATTATTCTACTTTGTCTGGGAGCACTTGTTGGGGCAAGGACTCCTTATTTGAGTTGGGCTACCTCTTTTACAGTGTGAGTTATTTTATGGTGCACCATACCACTCTATACCACTATTTGAAAAGCACTAGCTAGTAGCTAGTACAAAAGGATTTGACGGTTGAGACTACTTATCACTACGGGGGCGCACGGCAAAGGCTAGAAAACGCACGGCAAAGCCTTTGCCGTGCGTTTTTTATCGAGGCGCACGGCAAAGGCCGCACGACAGATTATTGCACGGTAAAGTCGCATTGCCGTGCGCCTTCTCTAACCACGCACAGTGAAAAATCTTTGCCGTGCGTCACGGGAGGCGCACAGCAAAAAAAATAACCCACGGCGCCCATGTTTCAAACGGTGTCGCCCGGGGTTTGCCGTGCGTCGGGAGTGCGGCGCACGGCAAAGAATTGTGCCTTTGCCGTGCGCCCTACTAAAAACGCACGGCAAAGGTGCCACCTTTGCCATGCGCCCCATGTAAAACGCACGGCAAAGAAGGTCCCTTTGCGGTGCGCCTCTATAAAACGCACGGCAAAGGTGCTATTCCAGCCTGCGGTTTTGGTCACTTTGCCGTGCGCCCCCTGGGCAAAGTGACCTATGCAGTTTTTTTCACGTATAAAAATCCCCAAAAATCACAGGCATAATATGCATTCCATAATATTCATCATAGGCATCATATATATATCATAATATTCATCACAGGCTCATATATATCATAATACTAGGAACGTGCCCGTGCGTTCGGCAATAAAATTATTCTTACTTGCAAAACAAATATGGAATCTCAGAACATTATATAATAATGTCATTGGGCATACCATCATGTACCAATCATAAAATGAAACAAAATTAAAATTCATTTGCAATCAGACGTGTGATGGACAAAAACATACCATTATCATATAATATTGTGACAATGATGATTACTCCGACGGTACAACACACAATTTGGATGTACAACATGCTAATGACCAAATAGCATGATCTCACCTGGACAACAAACTTAATTGTCAGATCATCTTCCTCCACTTTCTTCATCAGAAAATTGCATCTAGAGCATGTGGTCATGTTCCACCAACAGAAACTTCTCTAATGTGATGACGACAGACTCATCCCAAATATGGCCTGGTCAAATTCCTACAGATAGTCACTGCATGTAAAGGTGTACAGAACCACTGTGCACATTGGCTGAACCAAAAAGGATAAGGAAAGCAATGGAATTTCTTATGTTAAATAGAAGAACATGATGGAACTTTTAAGGACAAGTCTAGAAAAAATATGTGATGACTGCAGCAAAAGGCTTTTTAAAATGACTCATCTTAGCTTGCCCATGCTTGAGAAATAGTTATTGCAAAAGTGCGTCTAGCTTGCTCATGCAAAGGAGATATTTGGTTATGTGGAAATCAGAAGCCACAACCATGCAAATTAAAAAGGCAATAGGAACATAGGTGTGCACTGTGAAGGCCATTTGTGACTGACAATAGCAAACCATAGTCAGAGCAGGAAGTTAGTATTATGTCAAGAGGAAGGCCTATTCACTCCCGCTGATTCGTGATTTTTTTCTTAAACAAAATTACAGTAAGTCAACAAAATTTATTCTATAATCATATTGACACTGAATTGTCGTTGGCTTGCATTATCAATAGTATTTCTGGGCTCTAGACAATATACCTAAACTTATCGTAAGGAGCTTCAGAGTACACAACAACACAAGATGAGACAAATGACTTGATGACCATTTCATGATCATGTCTCCATTTAGATGTGAAGGCTCTACTTCAAATATTTGTGTCAAACTCAAATGGAGAGTCGAGATAGATCTTTACCTATTATGTGCTACTTGTGGATGAACACAACTGCTCATCTTTTTCCTGTAAGCATTTCTGCAGCTTGCTTACCTCCTCTTCCATGATCCTTGCCTTTGTCTCTGCAACATTGGATAAGCACTTGGCCCATTTTAGTCAAGAAGCACAGATTATATTGATGTGCACCTATCTCACAATCAAAAAGTCTGGGAACTATTCATCTTGCTCAGAGAGCAAGATAAGAGAATGCACCTCACATTTCTTTGAATACTTAATATCCAATTAAATCCAGACTTCTAGGAAAAACACTATTACCTTTCCTGGAGCCCGATCAACACAATCATAGTAAGCATGTTCATGGTACTGAAAAAATGTTTCAATTATAGACAAATCAGTATAGTGCTCTATTAAATAACAAGATCCATGAAAAAAATATTACACATTATAAATAAGTTAGACCATTAATTATTAAAATCTACTGCAGGCACAATATACAATCAAAACAAATTTCCTTGCCAAATGTAACAAACCAACTCTACATGTAATCTCCATGACACACCCATGACAGTTTGGATTTGGGTTAAGCATCAACGTTTTAGTATGTAATGCTTACAAATCCAGGAAATCACTCAACTGCATACCATACTGTATTGTGGTCGTTGTGATTCTCCCGAATTGGTCCACTCCCAGAAATCCAACTTGCTAATATCCAACTTAAAAAATTCAGTGCGAAACTGTAAAAGAAAGGGAAGGAGAATTACCACAATGTAATAGTGCAGAACCTCATATCTCTTTATAATCAGCGCATATAAATAAATGCTCTTCCATCCTCCTATGCGCTCCTTTAACCTGACAAACTAAAAATATTTTAGCATAAGTAAAACAAATAGTCAAATACACTAATCATGTGCTTCAAACATGTGCAAGACTAATTTTTCTAAGGCAAAGCAGCAGGTATATCTGCTGGTTGGCTGTAGAGTCTTTCCTCAGCTGGGATTATGTGCAGGGAGAACATTCTGATCACTACCAGTGATGTTTCATTTTATTCATTCTAAATAAGTGTTGATAGGTACATGCAAGATAAAAAATATTTAACATTGCACATGTTTACTTATCATGAGGCTACTCATTCTAATGTATATTTCAGCTTAATTTGACTATGCAGCAAATGTCCATATTACCAAGATTTGTGGCAACAACGACGCCCTTGCCCATGGCCATTTGTCGATGGATGGCACGAACTGACCAAGGTTGAGAGATTGAGGATTTTATTCAAAGAATAATGGATTTGATCTAAAAATTCGACAAAGGTTGAGAGATTGTTCACCGATCGGCCCTCTCCTTCCCTTCCTCCTTCTCCCCCTCGGCTGTCTCCAGACGGCGGCCCGCGGTGGTGGCAGGCGTGGCCGGGGCGGGGGCCGACGCGGTCGGCGTGGGGGCGGGGACCAGCGCGGCCGAGGCCGGGGGCCGGCGCCCTGGACAGGGAGCGTCCTGGGGGGTGAGGGCCGGCGGATCCGGGGCCAGGGTCGGCGCCTCCGGCGGATCCGGGGCTGGGGCGGAGCGTCCTGGGGTGGCGCGTCCGGGGGCGGGTGTGGGGACGGCCGCGGCCGGATTGCGAGGGCGGTGGCAGGCGCGGGCGGCGGGGGCTGGGGCGGGGGCGGCCGCGGCCGCGGCCGGTGGGGGCGGGGGCGGGCGGCGGAGGCGGCCGGTCTGTGGGTCGCGCGGGTGCGTTGGAGTGTGGTAGAGGATGGCCCGACCGCCCGGGAGAGAAGAAATTCAAAAGAGGAGTTGTTGTTAAAGAAAAAATAGAGAGGTAAGAGCAGCTGCGGGCCCAGAACCTTTGCCGTGCGCCCCTTGACCTTGGCGCACGGCAAAGAGTAATGTTTGCCATGCGTTTTGATTAAAGGCGCACGGCAAACAACTCTACATTTCATTTTATTTATCTTTTCGTGAATGTTAATATAAGAAAATTAACAAATGAATGCGAAAAATTATCATAAGCTAACATGAGATAATGTATGATGTATGTTCACAAGAGAAAAAGTTTTGAAGTCAATAACCCATTGTGAACTTTACTAAAACTACAAACCCAATGAAGTAACTCTAAACAATCTAAAACTTCTCGTGAGATGTTTCGGTTTCTAAACACTATGCGTGACAAAATGTTCAAAACCTTTCTCTCCTATTTTTCCCAGCCTTCCCATAGTATATCATGAGGTCTCGACGAATCTCATGATTTTCAAACTTCGTTTGCATTTTATAGAATTAAAAAACATTTCTAAATCACATAGATTTTCGTGTCTCGCGAATAAAATGTTCAAAAATTCAACAAATTTCATTGATAAGGTCTTAAAATGGACTCAATTACACGAATATCATTTTTCCACGAACTTTACTCTATAATTTTATACCCTTATAGTTCAAATTTGACTTAAACAAAAAAATTCCTTTCAATGAAATAAATTCGTTAAAAATAGAAAAAAGATCGAGATGAGTACCAAATTGAAATATATATTACAAAGTAATGTATTTGTAGTAGACAAATAGAAAGAAGCCAAGAATTCATACTTTTTTTTGAAACTTTGCGGGGCGCCTGCAAAAAACGCACGGCAAACAGAAAACTTTGCCGTGCGTTTTGCGAAGGCGCACGGCAAACATAAAACATTGTCGTGTGTTTTTAGAAGGCGCACGGCAAAGTTAACGACCGTGCGCTGCCGTTCCCTCAACAGACGCTCATGTCGCGTGGGTAGCACGAGGTGTGCACGTGCGCACGTGTTTGCCGTGCGTTTTGGGGTCGGCGGACGGCAAAGATAATCTTTGCCGTGCGTTTTGTATGCAACGCACGGCAAAGACTATTTGTGCCGTGCGCTTTTGTTTGCTGTGCGTTTTTATGTGCAACGCACGGCAAAGAGGACTGTTTGTCGTGCGCCCGTGGTTTTGCGCACGGCAATCATTCAATCATTTTGGCGCACGGCAATGGTCGAGTTTCCCGTAGTGTATATATCAATGAAACTTGCACTTGTGATATATGTGGTATGTGTGTGTGTCTATATATATATATATATATATATGAGATACATACTCGTCTCTGCGTGCCGACACTGAGCCAACTTTTTGCAAAAAAATTGAGTCAATACATGCTTTCTAGTCATAGCGGAACCTCCTTCAATATCCCGTGCATCTCACGGTGAGGGCAAGTTGCTCTTGAGCGCAAACAGCTTTCACCTATCATTCGTGGGGTCCGCAGATAGATTTCATGTTGTTTAACTTTTAAAGAATTCTGTATACTAGTCTATCAACCCAAGATCACTCACGGGTAAAATTTTTTAAAACTATAGTATTTCACAATTATTTATAAATTACTCACTCATTTCCAAATTATAATTAGTTTGACTTTTTTGAACTAAAGTTTGACGCTAGTTTTATTTTAAAAATTATGCCAAATATCACATGTTTTGAAGAAAGACTTAAATTTAACTATATTAGTACAAATGTTTTGAATAAGACGAATTGTCAAAAAAAATCAAGCAAATTATAATTTGGAACAGAGGGATCGAGTAAACTCTTAGATAATAAATTAAATTGTTACCTACAATTCTATCATTTTTTTCAATACTTCAGTATAATACTCACTTGGATGTATACTTATGTTTATCCAATTGTGATTGATTTTTAATTAGTAATTACTCGATACCATGTTTCATCCACATTCATATTATTTCATTTTGCATCGCACCTCCACATGTTTAGTGTAAAAATAAATATTTTCATCACTTTCTCATATACGTGGATAAATAGTCTACTGGTCACATCATCATATATATATGTTAACTTAATATTTTTTATTTTAACAGTGATATAAATAGGTAATCATGTACAGTATTAGTTACTTAATTTAGAACATTTATTTATGTTTGATGCACATGAAGATATTTGGTTAGTCTTGGTCGTGCGCATCCGCATGGTAGACCTGAATAATAATGCCCGTGACTTGCAAGTCAAGGTCGTCCACGTCGCTCTCGGATTGAGCCCACCATCACGAGCACTTTATTGGTTATTTGGTTAGTCTTCCACCTCACATCTCTACCGTGTGTCACCACACCTTTCTTGTTGCTTGTGATGCCTAGAGGGAAAATTCAAGTGGGCTGCTGGTTCACCATCATGCGGTCATTGCAAGAGGACACGATACATGCCGTGTGGAGACCTGAGATGAGGAGACTGACCCCACAAGTCAATTCCTTGGATTTTTCTAGGCACAATCCTGGTAAAGAGACCTATGATGTTGTGGTTGGTATTCGATAATGCGCATTGTTGGGAGCACAAGCTTCAGGGCCATGGATGCCACCTTCATCTACTCGTGAGTCACCGAATGCGAAGCTGGCCTGGCAGATGCTCGCCGCGGCGGCGGAATCGCCGTTATGGTTCGGGTTCGACCAGGTGGAGGTCGCCTCTGTGAAAGTAGAGGAAAACGAGATGCCTTTGGCTCTCGGTGTGTGTTGATTATATAGCCCATAGGCTTGTACAACAAGTACATATCTCAACAAACATATCTACACACACCGTATCCAACTACCTAGAATATATCTTGACTTACAAGCTAAGTACATAACAACCCTTATCACAAGGATGATTATCCTATCGTCTAACACTCCTCAATCTCAGCCACTTCCAAGGTTGAGATTGCGCCTGAACTCCTTCATCTTGGCCACTGTAATTGGCTTAGTGATACCATCTGCAACTTGATCATTTGTACTTATATACCGAATATCTAAAAGTTTCTGAGCGACCCTTTCTCTCACAAAATGGAAGTCGATCTCAATGTGCTTCGTCCTCACATGAAACACTGGATTAGCTGAGAGATATGTCGCTCCAATGTTGTCACACCACAACCGTGCCACAGGAGAATGAGATACTTGCAACTCAGTGAGTAACTGCTGAATCCACATTGTTTCCGCCGTTGCATTTGCTAAAGCCTTGTATTCTGCTCCAGTACTCGATCGTGACACAGTGGGTTGCTTTCTTGCGCTCCATGATACAAGATTATACCCAAAGAACATTGCAAAACCTCCTGTAGAGCGCCGATCATCAACACAGCCTGCCCAATCTGCGTCAGAGAAAGCACTCACTGTTGTTGAGTTCGATTTTCTGATCTTCAGTCCCATACTCAACGTGCCCTGAATATACCTCATGATCCGCTTCACAGCACTCCAATGTACAGTGGTAGGTGCATGCAAGAACTGACAAACCTTATTCACGGCAAATGATATGTCAGGCCTGGTCAGTGTTAAATACTGAAGTTCTCCTACCATACTCCTGTATCGTGTAGAATCCACTGGTCCAAGTTTCACACCATCTGACAAACTCAACTTATTAACTGTTGATATGGGAGTGTCAACCGTCTTACTTTTCTCCATATTTGCACGCTTGATCACATCTGCAGCATACCTTTGTTGACTAAGTAACAACCCATCAGAGGTCTTTTTCACTTTTATGCCAAGAAAATAGTGAAGATCCCCAAGATCCTTTAGAGCAAATTCCTTCTCTAGATCCTTCAACAAAGCCATTGTTGCATCAACCGATGAGCTTGCCACGATGATATCATCAACATACACAAGCACATAAACAATAATTCCACCTTTATTGTAATTGAACAAAGATGTGTCTCCCTTGAAAGGTTTGAACCCTAACTGAATAAGCTTGCTGTAGAGACGATCATACCAGGCACATGGTGCTTGTTTGAGTCCATAAAGGGCCTTGTCTAGTTTGCACACATAGTTCTCCTTACCCTTAACTTCATAGCCTGGGGGCTGATGCATATAAACTTCTTCATCGAGAATCCCATGCAAGAAAGCATTTTGTACATCAAGTTGCCTGAGTGACCAGCCCTTGGAAACAGCAATGGACAGAATGAGACGAATCGTAGCAGCCTTTACCACAGGGCTAAACGTGTCCTCATAATCAATTCCATATCGCTGTCTATATCCCTTCGCAACCAAACGACCCTTATAACGATCAATGCTGCCATCAGCTTTCTGTTTGATTTTAAACACCCATCTGCATACAATGATATTTTTCCTTTCCGGTGGAGGTACCAAATGCCACGTCTTGTTCTTCATCAAAGCATCATACTCGCTGTCCATTGCTTGAACCCACCGTCGATCTTGAAGAGCCTCTTCTACAGACGCAGGTTCCTCTCCATGAATAGCGCTCATCATCCCCCACCTTATTGTGCCATCAGTGTATGTCTTAGGCTTCGTAATTCCATGCTGAAGTCTTGTAACAGGCCACCCATGTGTTGCTCCTCCTATTTGCACAGGTTCAGAAGAAGTAGCAGCACCGGTGGGAGCATCGCCTCCAGCCGCACCTGATCCTCCCGACACCGCACCGGATCCGCCGACAGAATCAGCATCGGGTGCCCCCTGTGCGGGGGATCGCCGTGTGCCTGCACAGCCTGCTCCGTGTGTGTCGGCATGCGACCCCCGGCAGCAGAAGATCCCGCCTTCGCAGAGCCCGACGGTGCAACTCCAGCCCCTGCCTCCGAGGTTGTCTCCTGCGCGTGATTCGAGGCAGATCCACCGGCTGCGTCAGTCCAAGGAGCAGGCGAATCAGCTCCGTGTTCCGTGCCAGCGCTGTGTTCCTACATCTGCACAAAATGACGTTGTTTTTTCCACCGTTTCTTCTCCAATTTTCTCTGAATTTGTTCCTGTATCACCACTTTCATCTCCACAACTTGTCACAGCATTAGTAGGCAGATAATTAATCAATGTTTGATCACGCATAATTGCATTCCCAAATTCGGAAGAAGGATTTTTGAGAACATCAGGAAGAAGCTCAATCTCCTTGCGAAGACGAGCTCCAGCATTTTGATGAAGAGTGGAGAAGGGAAAAATGGTTTTGTCAGACACAACGTCACGCGAGATGTATACACGTCCAGAGGATGGATCAAGGCACTTAAACCCCCTGTGTAGGTTACTGTAGCCAAGGAAAAAATAGCGCTTGGATTTAAACTCAAGATTTTTGGAATTGTAAGGCCTTAGGTTTGGCCATACAGCACACCCAAAAGTTCTAAGAAAGCTATAGTCAGGAGATTTTTCATACAGGCGACCGAAAGGAGTATCATTCTCGATAACACGTGTGGGAATACGATTAATAAGAAACACGGCTGTGAGGAATTCTTCATCCCAGAATTTGAGCGGCATTTGTGCGTGAGCAAGGAGGGAGAGGCCAACCTCCACAATGTGATGATGCTTGTGTTCAACTGATCCGTTTTGTTGGTGGGCGTGGGGCATGACACATGATGAGCAATGCCGAGATCCTTAAAGAAGATGTTTAGGCTTTGATATTCCCCACCCCAATCCGACTGAACAACAAAAATTTTGGTGTTGAACTGGCGTTCTACCATGGTTTTGAACTCTTTAAAACACGAGAAAACTTCAGATTTGCGCCGCAACAAGTAGATCCACATGTATTTGTTGTAATCGTCTATAAAGTGAGAACCGGAGCATCCGAGGACCGGTGGATGGTCGCTCCCTGGTGTGATGAGTGATTGACAACGTGGTGTGGACTGACTCTTGGCTGAGTATTGCAGGTGTAGGTTGCGGCTTGACTCGTGTTGGTGCAGGTGAAGAGCGGGCGCGAAAGGTCTTAGCCTTGCGGGGCCTCCTAGGAGTGGAGCGACAAGTAGGCTCGGCTCGATGGACCCGGTGGCCGAACGGGGTCAAGTGCGGGCCGCATGGTGGCAAGAAAAGCAAGACGAAGTCGTCGACAGGAGCCGGTGCAGGGTAGCGGCTCATGACCGGAGTCTGCACACGGGGTTTGCGGCGGTTCACCACAAAACCGCCGGGTTACTTGGTTGAGCCACAAAACCAAGACCGGAGACTCGACGGGCAGAGACGGGGTCCGAGCGCACTGAGAAGCTTCGATGCCAGAGGACACGCGGCGGGATCGCAGGGCTTGCGTCGGGAGAACGCGGACTGCGGCAAAGGTGTGGCCGTCTGATGAAGAGGAGTGCTACTTGACCATATTGCCCCTGAGGGAATTGTATCTTAGTTTAAGTGCTAGGGGTAGCTTGGTCATTTGCCCACCCCAGAGGGACTCATATATATAGCTCTAGGGTTTCTGGGCAAACTATCCTTCCAGACTGCTTCCCATTTCCCTTCTCCATAGGTTTAGATTTTCTTCACCGTTTTGTAGAGAATCTGATCTCCGAGTGTATGGAAGCTTTCATGGTTGCGTCAATTTCCTTCTTGTGGCTCGAGTGAGTTTCGTGTCTTTTTCGGGCTATTTTCGTTGGATTTTCGAGCGCGGCTTGTTCCTCCGATTCTGAGGTGTTTGAGTTCGGATTTTCTTGTGAGGATCATGGATAGATGCCTTGTGCATATTTGTGCTTGATTGACCCCTCAAACTTCGGATTTGGCCTTGGATTTGAGGATTTCGGGTGGAACCCTAGCTTTTTGGTGGAGCTCGGTTGCGATTCGATTCCCGGCGATTTATTTGGTTTGAGGCTTCAAGTTTTGGGGCATAGCATCCCCTAGGGACGCTTCACATCTCCCCTAAATCTTGTCTCAATAGCTTAAGTCGTTTGGGAGATCTATGGATGGATAAGAGAGGTTGACTTCATGTTTTGGTGCTCGGGCTGTTCTGTTCGGGGCCGGCAGACCGTCCGCCAGTGGCCCGCGGACTGTCCACGAGCCTTGTGTTCATCGCGTGTTCATCCAGTTCTTGCGAGCTCACGCGTCGATCTTCTGAGGTGTTAGGGTTTTGTTGCTGGAGGTTTGTCGGACCGTCTGTCGAGGGGTCCACGGACTGTCCGCCATCGTCGGACTGTCCGGAGGCTCGTGTCGGACCGTCCGTATTTTCGAGGTGCCGTACTGGAGGTTCTGTTGGCTTTTGCGGACCGTCCGTCCGGGGGTTGCAGACCGTCCGCCAGGTGCTTGCGGACTGTCTGCCCCAGCCTTGCGGACTGTCCGCCCCAGCCTTGCGGACTGTCCACCTGGACCCTGCAGATTTGGTTAAGTCCTTTGCTTCTTGAGTTGCACTTCTGTATTGCTTTGAGTTGGGGCTTGTTCCTAGGGTTGGCAGGTCCGTTGTGACTACACGACCTTGACAAGCTTGTGTGGGAATCCTAGGTTGTGAATTTGGGGCATAGGCCGAGTTCATCCTTCGGGAAGAATTTTTATCGGCTCCCATTCACTGCCCCCCATCTCTGGTCGCCTAATGGGTCCTTCAATTGGTATTAGAGCCGGTTACGGATCTTCGTGATTCTAACCAGTCTAAGATCCAAAGATGGCGTACCAAGAACGGGGTTCGGGTCCTCCACACTTTGATGGTAAGAACTACCAGATGTGGCAGAGGCGGATGGCTGCTTTCCTCCGCGGTAAGGGTCAGATCCTTTGGGATGTTATGGTGCACACAGCTTATGGTCATCCGATTACCTTCCTAGCTCCTGGATCGAGGGATATGCACGACGCCAACAATAAGGCGGTCGACCACTTGTTTCATGCTATGTGTCAATCCGAATTCGATCGGGTTCAAACAGAGGACTTGGCTTGTAGGATTTGGGAGCAGCTGAAGAATGCTCACACTCAGAACACTCAGGTTCAGGATCGGCTGTTCATGACCTACTGGAGAGATTACGAGAACTTCACTCATCTCCCCGGTGAGTCTATTGACACCATGTTCCAGCGGTTCATTGTGATTGTGAACAACATGAGGGCTAATGTGGCTGTGCTCCCGTACGATGATCATGACAGGGCTATGAAGCTCCTGCACTCTCTGGATCGTACCGTGTGGAGTGAGAAGGTCGAGGCCATTCTCGAGTCGGAGAAGTATGAGACCCTCACGGTGGACGAGCTGTTCTCCAAGCTCAAGTCGTCCGAGGTGGACCGTGGGGTGGAGCAAGGATCGAGAACCCGACTGACCCTCATAGTCTGGCTCTCGTTTCTGGACCAAGGACTAACGCTAGTATGTCTTTGAGACAGTTCTCTTTGTCTTGTCTTGTGTCCATGCCAGATGAGGAGTTCGATGTGCTGGGCGAGGAGGATCTCGCATTGCTGAGCAGGCGGTTCGAGCGCATGTACACGAACCGGAAGAACGCTCGGTGGAGCTCAGGCATGTGCTACCGGTGCGGGAAGCACGACCACTTTATCGCTGAGTGCCCGGAAGCCATGGAGGTCAAGTCCGAGCACAAGCACCGTCTGAGGACCGACCACAAGCACCGCTCAAGGGATGATCACAAGGGCAAGAACAAAGCCGAGCGGAGGCCAAGGAGGAGTGGTGGTCACAAGAAGAAGGAGCACGCGATGGTTGCCGGAGCGAGTGACATCGACTTAAGCTCCTGCTATTCTTCATCAAGCTCAAGTGATGAAGAAGAACGGCACAAGGGCAAGCGGTCAAGCAAGAACATCAATGGCCTGTGCTTCACCGCCCAAGGCTTTTGCGGCATGGAACATAGCTCCGCAAGCAAGAAGAGCAACAAGGATGACTCGGACACCGACTCTGAGGATGAGGTAAACAATGATCCATCCTTCTTGGTAGCGGAGAATGCTAGGTTGAATGAATTGCTTGACAACCATGATGATGTGCTTAGAAAGACCAACAAGGAGAAGAGGGAGTATAGGTCTTTGCTTGGAGAGGCTAAGGAGAAGGTGGTTGAGCTAGAGTCTTTGCTTGTTGATGCTAGGGCTCAATTAGATTCTCTTAAGTCTGCTCCTATTGTGACCGATGAACTCGAATGCACTGATTGTTCTACTTTCCTTGGTGATTTGACTGTGCTTAAGGAAAAGTATGCCCCAAGGTTGAGGAACTAGATGTCCTTGGGGTTGAGCTAGATGAGATGAAATCTAGACCCTCCTTGCTTGGTGCTTGCACTTCTTGTCCTGTTTTGCATGAGAAACTAGATGTATCGGTTGCTTATGCTAGATCTCTAGAAGCTGCTTTGAAAGCTCCTATTCCTACATCATGCTCTACTTGTGAAGTAAATGCTGTGAAGAATTTGGAGCTTGCACACTATGTTGATCGTTTGCAGGATGAGAATGAGGAGTTGAGGAAGATGATGGGTTGGTTGTCTGGGCATGAGCCTCAGCTCAGGATGATGATTGAGGCATACAAGCGCTATGATAGGCAAGCGCTTGGGGCGGATAAGGTTGGTGAGGGAAGTGGTGAGAATGAGGGGAAGATCGGTGATATCCAAGAACCACCAAAAACCTACCACAAAAATGCCTATGCTCCTAAGCCAAACCTACTTAGGAACTGACTAGACACAAGCCTAGCTCCACCTGTGTTTCCTCCACACACCGACAACTTCCAGAAACCCATCAAGTTCAAGAGTGACTTGGGGAATGAGTTCTTTGGGAAGAAGGGAGAGAAATCGAGTGAGGAGAAGCCAGAGCTCAAAGAGAGCCCAAAACCAAAACCCTTCTATTGTGAGCATTGTGGGAGGGATGGGCACCTAGCTGAGTTTTGCTTCAGGAGGAAGCGTGAGGAGAGGTTTGCTAGGAAGATGGCAAACAAGGATAGGTACCGCCCTTCTCGTGGTGTGCCTGAGCCTAGGATGGTGCCAAGGGGCGAGGGTGTGGTGCGTACCATTTACCCTCGAGAGAGGCGTGAGTTTGTGCCTCGAGGTGAGCCACCACAGAGAGATGGTGGTAGGCGTGTTGGGTTTGGGCGTGGTGAGTTTGCTGGACGTTCCTTCGCTCGTGGCCAATACGAGTATGGGGGGAACGATCACAGCTTTAGGTCCCAGAGGAGCTACGGGCCACGGTCTCCACTTCGTGGTATGCGTAGTCCTCCAAGGGAACGTGTGGGTGTTCCACCTAGGAGAGATAGGATGGATTTTGCTAACCCCACTTTTGATCAAATGGCACGACACTGGTTTGATTCGTTTTGTACTAACCCCAGTGCTGAGTCATTTGATCACTCTCGCTCTCGTTTTTGATTTTCAGGTGGGAGGCTTGGAGGGCTTTTGGTTGGTCGACTCCGGTTGCTCTCGAAACATGATCGGAGATCGAAGGTGGTTCTCCAGCCTCATCCCGGTGATGACTAAAGAGTACATCACTTTTGGGGATAATGGGAATGGTAGAGTGCTTTCAGTGGGCACGGTGAAGGTGAGTGAGTCTGTGACTCTTAGGCGTGTTGCTCTTGTCAAGTATTTGGGGTTCAATCTTCTTTCGGTTTCCCCGCTTCTTGATGAGGGTTTTGAGGTCCGTTTCAAAACAGGCGTTTCTCGTGTTTTGGATTCTCGAGGTGATCTTGTATGCACAATCATCCCCAAGGGTCAGATTTTCAGAGCCGATTTTTCTCAGTGTATCGGCTCTTCTCGTTGTTTGGTTGCTGGTGTTTCGGCGGAGCTTTGGAAATGGCATAGGAGACTAGGTCACTTGAGTTTTGACTTGTTGTCACGCTTGAGTGGGCTACGGTTGGTCCGATGATTGCCTAAGTTGAAATACCAAAAGGATTTGGTATGTGCTCCGTGTAGGCATGGTAAGATGGTCGCCGCCTCTCAACCACCTCCGACATCCGTTATGACAGAGAGGCCATGCGAGCTATTCCATATGGACTTGGTTGGTCCAGCTCGTGTGTGCTCAGCGAGTGGGAAATGGTATGTCCTGGTGATAGTGGACGACTATTCTCGCCATGCTTGGGCCTTCTTTTTGGCTAACAAGGGGGAGACGTTTGTTTTTGTGCGGGATCTAATCTTGAGGTTGAAGAATGAGAGGAATGGAGATGCTATTCGAGCTATTCGTAGCAACAATGGCACCGAATTTAAAAACTCTCGTTTCGAAACCTTTTGTCGTGATTTGGGTCTCGAATATCAATTCTCTTCTCCCTATGCAGCTTGTCGGAATGGTGTGGTTGAGAGGAAAAATCGTTCCCTCTGTGAGATGGCTCGGACGATGCTCGACGAGCATAGGACTCCGAGGAGATATTGGGCTGAGGCGGTGAATACCGCGTGCCATGTTGGGAACCGGATATTTCTTCGGGCCTTCTTGAACAAGACGTGCTATGAGCTCATGCACGGGCGAGCACCTAGAGTGAGGCATTTCAGGGCTTTTGGTTGTCGGTGCTTTAATCTCAAGAAGGGTAGGCTTGATAAGTTTGAGTCAAGGTCTTCCGATGGGATCTTTTTGGGTTATGCGAGTCATTCTCGAGCATTCCGTGTGCTCAACCTTGATACTAACCCAGTCATGAAAACTTGCGAGGTTACCTTCGACGAGACCCAGCCATGCAGTTCGTCTGTTTTTGAGTGTGCAGGTGACGACGAGATTGGCAAGAAGATCTTTGAGGACAAGGAGGATGAGGCTGGAGAGGATGATGGTGATGATGGTGAAGCTCCAGCCGAGCAGGTACCCTCTACTTCCACTACGACGACTACGGTGCAGGATGGCCCATTCCCTACACCGACTACGATTCAGCAAGATCAAGTGGAAGCTGCAGCTGAGGGGGAGGTTGTCTCCAGGCAAGAGGCACCGAGGCGCATTCAAGTTGATCATCCTCCCTCAAGAATCATCGGCGACATCAACGAACGTACGACACGGTCAAGGTCCAGGAATGTTTCTCACTTTGCTCATTCGGCTTTTGTTGCTACCTTTGAGCCGAAAGACATTGGACACGCCCTCTCTGATCCTAATAGGGTGAACGCAATGCATGAGGAGTTAGAGAACTTTGAGAGAAACCAAGTTTGGGAGTTGGCAGAGCCACCACCACATTGCAAACCTATCGGGACAAAATGGGTGTGGAAGAACAAAGAGGGTGAGAATGGTGAGGTGGTGAGAAACAAATCGAGGTTGGTTGCTCAGGGCTATAGTCAGAAGGAGGGGATAGACTATGAGGAGACATTTGCTCCTGTAGCCCGTTTGGAGGCGAATAGGATTCTTCTAGCCTTTTCCGTGGCTAAAGGGTTCAAATTGTACCAAATAGATTTGAAGAGTGCCTTCTTGAATGGGTTTTTAGAAGAAGAGGTTTATGTGAAGCAACCACCGGGCTTTGAGAGTGCTGAGTTTCCTACAGGGTGTATAGGCTGAGGAAGGCGTTGTATGGGCTGAAACAAGCTCCCCGTGCTTGGTATGGTCGTTTGAGGGGGTTCTTGTTCAGCAAGGGGTTTGAGATGGGCAAGGTTGATAAGACTCTTTTTCTCCTCAGGCAGGGCAATGATATCCAAATTGCTCAGGTGTACGTGGATGATATTGTCTTTGGCGGCTCGTCTCACTCTTTGGTTGCGAGGTTTGCAGAGGAGATGAGCAAAGAATTCGAGATGTCTATGATGGGAGAACTGCAGTTCTTTCTCGGGCTTCAGATCAAGCAAGCGAAGGAAGGAACCTTTGTGCATCAAGCCAAGTACACGAAGGACATCCTCAAGAAGTTCAAGATGGACGACTCGAAGCCCCTGTCGACACCGATGAGTATGACTACAGCGCTGGATGCGGACGAGGACGGAGAGCCCGTGGACCAGAAGGAGTACCGGAGCATGATCGGCTCCCTCTTGTACTTGACGGCGACAAGGCCGGACATTCAATTTTCTGTGTGTCTGTGCGCTCGTTTTCAGGCGTCGCCAAGGACTTCACATCGGCAGGCCGTCAAGCGGATCTTTAGGTATCTTCGATACACTGATGAGCTCGGTCTTTGGTACTCGGCGTCCTCTTCTCTATCACTTCTTGGGTTTTCAGATGCCGACTTTGCAGGGTGTCGAGTCGATAGGAAGTCGACTTCTGGGACGTGCCAGTTTTTGGGTTCTTCACTTGTTTCTTGGTCTTCTCGCAAACAATCTAGTGTAGCTCAGTCTACCACAGAAGCCGAGTATGTTGCTGCTGCTAGTTGTTGCTCCCAGCTGCTTTGGATCACATACACGCTGAGTGACTTTGGTGAGGAGTGTACCCATTTTCCTCTCATGTGTGATAGCACAAGTGCCATTAGTGTTGCCAAAAACCCCGTGCTCCACTCCAGAACCAAACACATATGCTGAGAAGGGAAACATAGACCTCATCCATGTACCAACCGAAAAACAGCTCGCCGATATCCTAACAAAGCCTTTGGACCAAGCTACATTTGCTCGTTTGCGAGCTTGGGGTGGTTTTTCCTTTTTGAGCTTCGGTTGGGAGTCTGATGTACATATACATGTTGCATTTTCATTTCTGTATCATATCGTGCTTGCATCTTTGTATCATAGACTGCATTTGTATCATATGCATTTGAAATGTGCTTCTCCTATATACTTTGATCACCACGATATGCTGGATATGAGCTTATGACTTTGCTAGTGATCCTCATGTGATGTATAGCGATGCTCTTGGTAGTTTTGGGATGTATATGCTTGTGGATGGCTTAATTTTGTGAAAATGATATATATGATTCTCTCTTATGAGTTGAATGCCTTTCATGTTCAAATTGTGCGCTTATGGCTATATCTTGCTTAATTTGTGCCTGGAACCATGTTCTTTCCATTTGGGGTCACAGACCCATCTATCTTCATGAATGTTTAGCCTACATGCTACCTTGTGGAGAAGCCTAATCTTCTTTTTGCCGCAAAGGCACTTCATGTACCATGCTTAATTTGTAAATCATGAAATTGGTATATGAAATGCGTGTGCTTGAAATATATGCTTCCATGTCATTTATGCTTTAAAATTCCTTATCTTGGGTGCTAAACCGTTGCATGATGTTCACCATGAGAAGTCTCATTTTTAGAAGTGGACACATGGCTCGGTGGCTTTGACATGACATGAGATAGCTTGTAGGTGTTTGTGATGATCTTGTGATGAGAATTTGTGACCTTGCATGAAGTTTGTGAGTTATATGTTGTTTGTGCTCATTTTGGCCATGTTTAGGTCCTATGCTTATGAGTGGGAAATTTTTGTGAAAATTGCTTTATTTTGATCATGGCTATGTCACATGCTTATATGTCCCTATCTATCTTGTTAGCGACGCTTGTACTAAATTTGTGGCTATCTTGCTTGTCTATGTCTCAATTTTAGCATGTTGTAGTCCTCTTTGTCTATTTGAGAAGCACATGCTTGCATTTGTAGACTTGATTCATGCATTACCAACAAGGGGGAGAGATAGTACCCAATTCTTGCTTTGGGATCCAGGGGGAGTTTTGCATCAAGGGGGAGAAAAATTGGGAGAAATGCATTTATTCAGGGGGAGCTTGCATTCATGTGCATTTGTTCAGGGGGAGCTTGCATCCATGTGCTTTGGAGCTCTTTGTCACCTGATTTTAGTTGTGCTCTTTTGCCGATGGTGTCAAGCCCTTTTGCCTCACCTTGAGGAGTCGGCAATTTTGGAGCATTTTATCTCGGTTGTGTCGAGCCGTTGCCCTTGTCTTAGGGGACCGAGATTTTTCTCTCTCAAGTGATCTCGTTTTGGCTTTTGTTTGGCTTTTGATCACTTGTTTGAGCTTTTCATTCGTTTCTTTTCTTTTTCTTTTTTTTCTCTGAATTGGTTACTATGTGTGTTGTCAATGCACTCATCAAGGGGGAGATTGAGGACCGGAGCGTCTGAGGACCGGTGGATGGTCGCTCCCTGGTGTGATGAGTGATTGAAAACGTGGTGTGGATTGACTCTTGGCCGAGTATTGCAGGTGCAGGTTGCGGCTTGACTCGTGTTGGTGCAGGTGAAGAGCGGGCGCGAAGGTCTTAGCCTTGCAGGGCCTCCGAGGAGTGGAGAGACAAGTAGGCTCAGCTCGATGGACCCGGTGGCCGAACGGGGTCAAGTGCGGGCCGCATGGTGGCAAGAAAAGCAAGACAAAATCGTCGACCGGAGCCGGTGCAGGGTAGCGGCTCACGACCGGAGTTTGCACGTGGGGTGTGCGGCGGTTCACCACAAAACTGCCGGGTTACTTGGTTGAGCCACAAAACCAAGACCGAAGACTCGGCAGGCGGAGACGGGATCCGAGCGCGCCGAGAAGCTTCGATGCCAGAGGACACGAGGCGGGATCCCAGGGCTTGCGTCGGGAGAACGCAGGCTGCGGCAAAGGTGTGGCCGTCTGATCAAGAGGAGTGCTACTTGACCATATTGCCCCTGAGGGGATTGTATCTTAGTTTAAGTGCTAGGGGTAGCTTGGTCATTTGCCCAACCCTGAGGGACTCATATATATAGCTCTAGGGTTTCTGGGCAAACTATCCTTCCGGACTGCTTCTCATTTCCCTGCTCCATAGGTTTAGATTTTCTTCACCGTTTTGTAGAGAATCTGATCTCCGAGTGTATGGAAGCTTTCATGGTTGCGTCGATTTGCTTCTTGTGGCTCGAGTGATTTTCGTGTCTTTTTCAGGCTACTTTTGTTTGATTTTCGAGGGCGGCTTGTTCCTCCGATTCTGAGGCGTTTGAGTTCGGATTTTCTTGTGGGGATCATGGATAGATGCCTTGTGCATCTTTGTGCTTGATTGACCCCTCAAACTCCGGATTTGGCCTTGGATTTGAGGATTTCGGGTGGAACCCTAGCTTTTTGGTAGAGCTCGGTTGCGATTCGATTCCCAGCGATTTAGTTGGTTTGAGGCTTCAAGTTTTGGGGCATAGCATCCCCTGGGGACTTTTCACATCTCCCCCAAATCTTGTCTCAAGAGCTTAAGTTGTTTGGGAGATCCATGGATGGATAGGAGAGGTTGACTTCACGTTTTGGTACTCTGGCTGTTCTGTTCGGGGCCGGCGGACCGTGCGCCAGTGGCCTGCAGACTTTTCGCGAGCCTCGTGTTCGTCCTGTTTTCGTCCAGTTCTTGCGAGCTCGCGCGTCGATCTTCCGAGGTGTTAGGGTTTTGTTGCTGGAGGTTTGTCGGACCGTCCGTCGAGGGGTGCCGGACAGTCCGCGCGCAGGTCGGACCGTCCACGAGGGGTCCACGGACTGCCCGCTGTCGTCGGACTGTCTGGAGGCTCGTATCGGACCGTCCGTATTTTCGAGGTGCAGTACTGGAGGTTCTGTTGGCTTTTGCGGACCATCCGTCCGGGGGTTGCAGACCGTCTGCCAGGTGCTTGCGGACTGTCCCCCCAGCCTTGCGGACTGTCCGCTTGGACCCTGCAGATTTGGTTAAGTCCTTTGCTTCTTGAGTTGTGCTTCCGTATTGCTTTGAGTTGGGGCTTGTTCCTAGGGTTGGTAGGTCCGTTGTGACTACGCGACCTTGACTAGCTTGTGTGGGAATCCTAGGTTGTGAATTTGGGGCATAGGCCGAGTTCATCCTTCAGCTAGAATTTTTATCGGCTCCCATTCACTCCCCCCTCTCTGGTCGCCTAATCGGTCCTTCATAAAGCTCACATTAAAATCGTGCCACCCAACCGAAGTTGGTGCCGGCCCCCACACATCAGAGAACACGAGTTCAAAAGGTTTAGATGAAACACTGTTTGATTTGGGATAGGCAAGTTGATGGCTCTTCGCTTGCTGACATGCATCGCATATCACATTATTCTCCTGACTACTAGAAAAAGAAAGTTTGTGGTGGCTAAGGACCTGCTGAACGACATTATTGGATGCATGACCTAGCCTACTATGCCACGTAGAGATGGTGGGCTTGAAAGCTCCAAGTGCTTGTTTATTGGGTGGAAGATGTTCATGCGGATGGGGCTTCAAAGGGTAGAGGCCATGCTCACATCGGCCTTCGAGGAGTGTCGTCCTCATCTCCTGGTCCTTGAGAGAAAAATGAGTGGGGTGAAATTCCAAAAAGGTGTTATTATCACGGACAAGACGATTTATAGAGAGGAGATTCTTGGTGGCATGAGGAACATGAAGGATATTTTTCAATCGAATCTTACGAATAGGAGAATGCAAAAAACTGTGACCAACATGATCAATTCTCATACCTGTGCCAGATGCCATGTGCACCTGATCTCCTCCATGATACTTGTCACGGATGGACAGCTTCTCGAGCTCCCCTGTCACATGATCCGTGGCTCCTGAATCCACGTACCAATTGGTGTCCACGCCATAAGATGTGGTCGCAGTGGCGGCGCTCTTCTGAGGTGGTCCGGTCCATGATGGATCAAACCTCTTGAAGCACTTGACGACGTAGTGCCCCTCCTTGCCACGTAGCTGACAGATTGCTCCTGGGATGAAGCCGCTCCCGGGACCTCCTCCGCCGCCACGGCCTCCTTTGGAACCTCCACAAGTGAAGTCCCCACGGTTTCCTCGGCCACCAGCGCGGCCGCCTCCATATGCACTACCACCACGGCCACCCTTGGCAGCCATGTTAGCGGAGGACTGTGAGCCCCCTCCATGGTACTCCATCCTTTGCTCGAACGCCGTGAGCTGGGTGAACAGCTCCTGAACCGTGATCGGTTCCACCCTTGCCGCGATAGCAGACACGACAGGGTTGAACTCCATGTCCAATCCAGTGAGGATATAGGAGAAGAGTTCCTCGTCCTCCAACTTGCGCCCGGCAGATGCCATCTCGTCCGCCAGAGACTTCATCTTGGCGACGTACTGGGCAATAGTTGACGATCCCTTGGACGCTGTAGCTAGCGCCATCCTGGTGGTGATGATGCAAGCACGGGACTGCGAGGCGAAGATCGCCTTGATCGCGGCCCATGCTTCCGACGCGGTCACGACATGAGACACCTGACCGAGAACCTCCTTCGACAGATTGGAGAGGAGGTAGTTGAGGACCTGCTGGTCCATGGCCACCCAATCTTCATGCTCCGGGTTGGAGACGGGTAGATCATCCGCCTTGGATCCTTGCTTCGGCGGCAGGAACTCCGCCGGCACCTCAGCATCCGGCGCGATGAACTTCACCAATTTTGCTCCCATGATCGCCGAGATGACCTAGGACTGCCACTGCTGGAAGTTGGCACGAGTCAGCTTCTCGCTCGATGGACAAAAGCCGAGAGAGGGAACAGCATATAGCGCGGAAGAGGAAGCCATGGTGAAGCTCATGGATGAACCGAGCTCTAATTACCATGTGAAAGTAGAGGAAAACGAGATGCCTTTGGCTCTCGGTGCGTGTTGATTATATAGCCCATAGGCTTGTACAACAAGTACATATCTCAACAAACATATCTACACACATCGTATCCAACTACCTAGAATATATCTTGACTTACAAGCTAAGTACATAACAACCCTTATCACAAGGATGATTGTCCTATCATCTAACAGCCTCTTCTACGTAACTCTGGATGAGCTGGCCCAGTGCGCGCAGCTACACCATCCAGGAGCGCAGTCGCTGCCTGGCGTCGCACATGGCCCGGTTCGACGACGCACTACTGGAAACAGGGCGGCAAAGGAGAGAAAACGCATAGCAAACCTTTGCCGTGCGTTTTTCCAGAAAACGCATGATAAAGGCTGCACAACAGTAATTTGCCCGGTAAAGGACGTTTGCCGTGCATTTTTTATCGGCACGCACGGGAAAGGCTTTGCCGTGCGTTGATACCGACGCACGGCAACCATTACAGAAAAAAAAAGCAAAGGCCAGAGGCCTCCCACATCGCCGCCACCACCAGCTACTCCGGCCATCCACCAGGGAAGGGGAGGGGACAGCCGCTGGCCAGGGAAGAAGGGGGAGGGCCGGTCGCGCAGTGCCGCCGCGCTCGGCCCGCCGCCGTGCTCCTCCACAGCTCCATTGCAACCTGGCCCGCCGCCACCACCTGTCAGAGGAGGGAGATGTTAGAGAGAGAGGGGAAGGGAGATGTTAGAGAGATAGGGGAAGGGAGAGAGAGTGAGCACCTATGGCCGGATTCGGCGCCTCCACGGCCGGATCCGACGCCGGAAGGGGAGGGAGCTGCGGCGCGGGCCGGCAACGGGAGGGGATGGAGGTGCGGCGCTGTTGGCACCGTTTGGAGACAACAGCACGCAAAGGCAGCTGTCGCAGCGCCTCTGCGTCGACACCGGTCAGACCGGTGGGGTAGACCGGTCAGACCGGTCGCCGGGAGATTCCGGCGGTAGACCTAGAACGCAGGCTCGGGAGGGACCCCGTAGAGCTAGCGCACGATGGGTTGCTCTAGAGTCAGCAAGGCCACCTAGAACGCCTTCAGACGTCGCGGAGATGAAGGAAGAACAGCAGTTGAGATTGGAAAAGCTAGGGTTTGGAGATAAAAGTAAATACGAGACAAATAAAGGTAAATATATTTGATAGATTGGATGATCCTCAATCGGCCGCGACCCCTCATATTTATTGGGGTGGGGAGGACTTGCCCCGCATGGAATTCCTTTTACAAGTCTAATCCTATCAGGACTCCTTGATTTGGTTCGGACGCGGGGGCACCGGTTAGGCACACCGGTCTGACCGGTGTGGCGTGCCGGACCAGCTACAGGAACCAGGACCGGTCAGACCGCCCTAAGGCACCGGTCAGACTGGTTCGTCCTGCCTGGTCGGCTAGGTGTCAAATTTGAGTGTCAACAGGCGCAAGCCATGTGCGTGGGGGGTGCTGTGGGAGGTCGCCTGGAGGAGGACGCCGCCGGCTGCCATGGGAGGGTCGCCTCGGGTGAGCCCCGCCACCGCGCGGGATCCACGCATGCGCGGGTGCTCAGCCACCGCGCAGGACCGTGAGCGTGTGAGCTCCGCCGCCGGCCGGATCCAGCCTCGAGAGCCCCGCCGCCGCGCGGATCTTGAGGGGGAGCCCGCCACGACCGAGAGCGCATGCAGTGGAGGGAGGATCCCACGCCGGCACTGCCAGATCCCGGCTACCAGGGAGAGACGAAGGAGCGCCGGGAGAGGAGGGAGCCGACCGGGATGGAGGGAGGCGAGGGAGGGGCGGCGGCTAGTGGGAGAAGAGAGGAGAGGGAGAGAGGCTGCGGGGAGGAGGGCGGCTGGTACGGTTTGGGGCGGGGAGGGGGGTGCGCGGTGCTTATATATATATAAACGCGGGTGAATCTGGGCCGTCAAATCCCAAGATCGACGGCCCTTGTTTGTCGCCGGTGCGGGAGCGGCCGGGGTGCATGGGAGACTGGGAGGTGGGCCCATGGTGTGTGCAGGGGATCCAACTCTTTGCCGTGCGTTTTGAAACGGACGCACGACAAAGACATTTGTTTGCCGTGCGTTTTATAAAAAGCGCATGGCAAACTTTCTTTGACGTGCGCCGGCGCACGACAAAGTATTTTTCAACAATTTTACAAAATTCATAAAAATATCAAATAAATTTAAAAAATATAAAATTAACACAAATTAAGTTATGTTGTCTATTACTTATAGAAACAAGATTTCAAGTCAAAACTCTCTTTAAATGTCGCGTCACCTACAAATCTAAGCATATCTTTCGTAACTCTATGAAACTTCATCGGAGATGTTTCGAGAAACAAGGATCGTACATGAGGAAATATATGTTTAGAACTCATTCAAATTTTTACTATAACTTTCACATGAGATATTGACAAATCTCATAAATTTCAAACTTTATTTGAATTTTTTAGAATTTTTAAATCATTTGGACACACGATCCTTGTCATATTTTCTAGTCAAGATGTTCAAAATTTCATTTGATTTCATGGAAAAGGTGTTAAATTGAGCTAAATTACATAAATATCATTTTCCCACTTATTTTATTCTATTATTTGGATCACTTGTAGTTCAAATTTGACTTCTTTCAAAAAATTGCTTGAATGCAATTAATTGGTTAAATATAGAAAATGACTACAAGAATCTACCAAATTTTAACATGATGTATCACATGTTGTATGCTTAGAGTTGAAAAAGATTTCAAAGTGAGGAGAATTTTTTGAGAAGCAATTAGATTTGGGACTTAGGGAAAAGTGAAAAATACTTTGCCGTGCGCATAAAAGAAAGCGCACGGCAAACTCATAAGTTTGCCGTGCGTTAAAAAAAACACACGGCAAAGTTTTAAAAAATAATGATACTTCATTTATTCGGGGTGAGAAAGAGAGGGGGGAAATACTTTGCCGTGCGCGGACGAAGAAACGCAAGGCAAACTCTTGTGTTTGCCGTGCGTTTTTTCCGGACGCACGGCAAACAAGAGATATACCGTGCGTTATTCCTTTGCCGTGCGTCCTATAAAAAACACACGACAAACAAGCTCTTTGCCGTGCGCTCGAATTAAAGCGCATGGCAAACATTTAGGCGCACGGCAAAGAGCCGGTTTCCGTAGTCATGCCTGTTGCGCGGCCTAGCTTACTCAAGTTTACGGGCGTCCATAAACTTCTGTGCGGTCGATTCCCGACAACGGACTCCTCCACGTGCGCCTCGCAAGGGAAAAAAGAAAAAAAAGGTTGTGATATATCATACCCGATGGCAAATCATAGACCGATTATTTTGCACCTGGATGCATACGGTGCGTGTTGGACATATGCATGTTACACGGAGCAAGATATATAAACACATCGTGCAGATTACAATGATCCAAATACTCTAACACGCTAGCGAAGCTAGTTGTTTACATCACCTCTAAGTAGTGGATTACAACGCTTAACAAATAGGGGAATGACAATGGAGCGCCTTTTGAAATGTTCCAGCTGAAGCCACTCGATGAGCCCTCCCTACTGGGGGCGGGGGCCAAAAGAAAAAAGTGCTAGCAGTAACCACCATGACCAAACTCCAACCAAGCAAACTCATGGCGTTCAGTAACGAAGATTTGAAAGCATCCTCCCAGCAGCAAAGAGTTACGCAATTAAAACAAAGCACTGCAAATTAACAACAGAGATCGATATTTACACTCGTAGATTAATTTCTCAAACAGCAGCATGAGCATATCTGCATGTTACATTGAGCAAGAGAAACACGCGATAATTAATCGACGTCCCATGCTAATGTACTTTCTACCGTTTTCTCTTAGCAGCACCCCGGGTGTTGTACTGCCCCTGGTTTTGGGCAGAGTTGCCACGCCGGTGCTTGGCTTTTCCACGCTGAAGTACGCACAACCATGTTTAGAGTACCAGATCGCTTCACAACTCGTCACCTCTCAGTCCCTTGCATTAGATCTCACCGTATCAATTGTCTGTTGTATGTTACCATATGGATGTTTTTCTTCTTTTTTACTTCCCATCTCCTTGATTATGTAAATACTCTCCGTGTCTCCATACAAAAACGAACAACAAGGTGCACCGCCAATTGTCAGCTTAAGACGTGGCCAATTTGTCATGACGCTTCTGCCCACTTCATCAGATCGGATAGGCAAGCTGAGCTCTATTGCTGGGATATAGCACTTGAAAACAAAAACAATAGTTTGCTTTGGGACCATGTGTGGGAACTCAGATGAAACGATGTTCTTAACACAAGGCCCGTGCCCATTTGCTTGGCAACATAGTGGATCTGGACGGAAAAGTTGAGTGCGTCTAATATGCTGCTCTTGAATGCCTACCCAGGGAGGAGCAAAGGAATATGAAATGTCATTTAAGTTATGTAGTAGGGCAAGTTCTCCCACTGCATCCTGAGGTACAAGGTTAAGCATTGATACGGATGACTGTATGCAATTTATAGCCACCCCGACTATGTCTGTGCTTTCCGAGAGCCGTAGCATCAAGTCGAACCCAAAACTTTTGTCTAGCCTCTCGGCGTCGAAATAATCATAATGTAGCTTTGCCTCTACTCCATGGCCTTCCAAAATCACAGGCCATATATCAAACCAGACATGTTGGCTTCCTTTCACCCTTTCATACCTGAGAGTTTTCCCTTCAAAAAGCTGCCTGACAAATGGGTAGCGGAACGTGTCGCGCCGGAGTGGGCAGCCAGACTCCACGTCTGTTACAAACTGGTCAGCACAATCCGCATACCATTCTAATCTTTGAGCAACAGACGAACTCAAGCAGTGCTCCATGTTGAAGCCAACAAGAGAAGAGAGTGCTGCACTAGCAATCCATTTAAGGTAGGAGGATCCGGTTACTAGCATCCCCAGCTTGTGCTTGTTGATCAGGTCTGTGCCCTCGATGTAGGCGTTCTTGAAAATCTTCCTCCGTCGGAGCAGCGAGACGTGTGAGATCGGCAGCGTCCCAGTCCTCTCGAGGACGAACTCCAAACGAGACAGCGCCATCTCGAGCCTCGCCATGTTGTGTGCTCTTAAAGCCTTGTCCTCGAGCTTGGTTGAGACGTATGATGACGCTCTGCTCACGCCCTCCTGGGCAAGAGCTGAAGCCACCATTTCCGCCATCAAGTCACCGTGCTGGTGGAGCTGAATTGATCGATATACCTGTGCCAAGGAGCCAAAGTAGCAGGAGAGCCAGCTAAATTTGGTGCGATTAGGAGAGGAATACAAAGTTTTTATTACTGAAACTGCTGGTTTACATAGTCGATCGTTACCTTAAGTTTGCAACCGTTGTTTGAGCACCACCACCACCAACCGGCAACTGCCGCCCGCAAATGAAATCATAAAGATGCAGAAATATATAGAGGCAAGGAACTTGCTGATCAGGTTGCCACGAGTCTAGATGCTGCCATCCTGGAAACCAGGTGGAAAGGTCTTCGCCAAGGAAATGCAGCGGATGGTTCCTGGTTGGCACGAAGATGTGACATGATGACATTGACATGGAGAGATGCTGGAGTAGTTTTAGATCGTCATCCTATCTTCATAGCACCGTCTATCGATTGCTGTCCTCAAAAAATGGTAGTTCCTTGCCTTGCTGACTTGCACGGTAGATTAATTCCTTGGCTTCACCTTGGTGGATCCACGGCAGCGATTTGTGTGGCGGGGACACGTTACTTTCGCTGTACATTCTGATTCATGCCACTGATAAGTGATAAGTGTTGGGGAATTGGGTAAAAACCTTTCACCCTCGAAACTTCGGAGATGTCAAGATTCCTGTGAATTCAGAGAAGCGGACGGAAAAGAGCCAAGTGAAATATTCGTTTTTGTGGTTTCTAAGGAATTCGCTAAACTTGCCGTTTTCGGGTGAAAAGATTGCCGAAAGAGCATGAGTTCGCAAGTTTGTTTACTGTTTCAGGACAGTGGAAACTTCGGAGATCGTTGCAGATTCGGAAAACTCCACTTTAGCGATGGAAACTTCGGAAATCTCCGCGGATTCGGGAAACTCCACTTCGGCCGTGGCATCGAGGACTCAGTTCAGGAATCTGCACGACTGATGGTCTTCGCGAGTGTAGAGTCGAAGGTCAAGGGAAGACCCAGTCAAAAGCGAGGCATCAAAAGTCTGGGTTCGAAGTGTAAACAAGTGGCCGGCTTGTAAATATATGAGATTAGCTCCGCGAATTATGGGATGCAAAAGACATTCTTGTACGTGTTCACTTGTGGAATATTCTTTAGATCCGAGGGCAATCTTAGAATGTAAAAGTCCCTTCGTCTCCCTACAAAAGGGGGTCTGAGGGCACGTGTAAAGGGGTTCACGACTTTTGAGGTGAAGTCAGGCTTTCGGAGATTTCTTGTCTCCTCATTCTCGAATCCTTTCGTGTTCTTGTTCGTGAATCTCCTTCTTTCTGTGTTCGGGGATCCCATCCGATTTTCGGGTCCCCCCAACATTGGCACCCACCGTGGTCTAAGCCAACAGAAAACTCACGATGCCTCCACAGAAGAAGTCCAAGAAGAACACACCCACTGATGCAGACCAGGAAGATCATCACGTGGAAGAAGACAATGAAAACTCTCTTGCTACAGAACCTCCACAGGTCACAGATCAAGAAAGGCAAGCGAAACTCGAAGCTCTCAAGAAAGCACGAGCAGAAAAAACTGCACACCTCCTGCAAACACACGCCGAAGATGAAGATGACGATGACGACGCAGTGGACAAACAATTGGAAGAAGTGAACAGAAAAGTGCTAATGCTTCAGAAGGAGAAGGAAAACTTCGCGATCCAGCTGGAAGCAAAATGAAAAGTTTCAGAGAAACTGGAGAAACTTAACCAAGCAAAAGAACAGCTGGAAAAATGCAAAAGGAAATCGATGAAATGAAAGAACAAGAAAATAGTTCACTCTGGCGCGATTCGCCATATCACAGCTCTGGTCAGCACAAAAGAACCCCGAGAGAAAACTTCTTCACGGGCAACAGAATCTCACAGTTCGTAGATCCAGAATCACCACTTTCACTTGGGTTGCAAACAGCACCATGGCCCCCGAAGTACAAACCAGTCTCTCTCCCGAAGTACAACAGGTATGGAAACTCCAGACAGTTCCTTATGAGGTATGAAGCAGCTGTAAATTCAGCAAGAGGAGATGATGTTGCACTGGCCAAATCTTTTATCATTGCTTGCGAAGGCCCAGTTCTCAACTGGTATTCCCTGCTACCTCCACACTCAATCTGCAGCTGGATTGATCTCAAGACAAAGTTCATTCAAGCATTTCAAGTGTTCCACGAAATATCTGCAAAGCCATCAGATCTCTATAGTTGTAAGCAAAGAGATAGGGAGCCACTGCAGAACTTTGTAAGAAGATTCATGCAACAAAAATCTCAAATTCCGGGAACAGATGACAAAACAACAATCCAAGCACTAATCAAAGGTTTGACCCCAGGACCAACAACTTCGCACTTGACCTGAAAAGAACCTCAGAGCATTGGAGAACTTTTTGACGAACTGGAACAATACATCAAGTCTGATGAAGATCATCAAAGAAGAGTAGCTGAGCGAAACCAAGCAAGACAAGGCAATAGAGGAACAGGATGGAGGCCTCAATTCCAAACCCCACGAAACATCAATAACGTGGAAAATCCCTCACCACAGTTCAACCAAGACAACAGGCCAAGCACAAGAGGGGGTTTTCCATCAAGAGGAAGAGGAAGAGGACCTCCGAAAGTCCAAAATCATGATCCAAGAGATCCATATTTTACTGCAGATATCACGGGAGGGGACATAGCACCGAAGCTTGCCCAGAAACTAAAAAGAACGTAGCAAGAATCCAGCAAGAGAATACCATGATGTCCATTACCTCCACAATGCCAAACCAGTTCCGTCAGAACTTCTGGCAACCACAGCTTATGGGTCCTCAGCCAAGCTCAATCCCAATTCAGCAATTTCAACAGGCATAATCACAATGGCAGCATTCGCAACAGTTTTTTCCTCAGTCTCAGGCAATTCAAACCATTCAGCAGCCGCAACCAATTCAAGAAATGTTGCCGCCGCCACCAGACAATTCAGCAAAGCCAGAGTCAAGTTCGAGAGGCCACAATCCGAAAGCATTGCCTTCCTTCGGAACTATCATGCCTATCACTGGAGGCTCAGCCATGGAGTTCGAAACAAAGAGGCAGAGGAACAACTACTTCAGATCTGTGAACACAGTCATCAACGACGGTCCAGCAGCGCGACCAGAATAGGCCAAGGTGCCGATAACATTCACCAAACAAGATTTCAAGTTGAAATCTGCTGATCGTAACGACGCCATGGTCATCGAAGTGAATATCGCCGGATGGGTGATTGGAAAAGTCCTGGTGGACAACAGAAGTTCGGCTGATATTCTATTCATGAAAACGTTCAAGAAAATGAGCTTGAGTCCTCACATGCTACAGCCACCAGAGTATCCATTACTGGGCTTCGGAGGAAAGCCAATCAAGCCAGCAGGAAAGATAGCTCTCCCAGTGTCATTCGGAGATCTTGACAATGCTAGAATAGAGACTCTTACATTTGATGTAGTTGACATGTATCACCCATACTTCGCAATCTTTGGTAGAGGCTTCATCAATAAGTTTGATGTTGTGATAAGGAAACAGTTTCTATGTATGAAAATCCCAGCACCCAAAGGAGTCATCACAGTGTTCGGTGATCAGCAAGAGGCTAGGAACATAGAGAAGGGCCACACACCAGGTCAAAGCAATGTGCACCACTTGAACTCCACCGAAGAAAAGAAAGAACCGTATGTTAAGGCCAAAAGAGACAAGGAGAAAGTGGAGATAAGTGCTGATGGCGAAACGAAGAAAGTGTACCTAGATGACATGCCATTCAGAGCGGTAGTGATAGGGGCTCATCTTAGTCCCGAAGAAGAGAAAGAGCTCATCGAGTTCTTGAACAAGAACAAGGATGTCTTCGCTTGGTCAGCAAAAGACTTGCAAGGTGTCGACCGGGATATCATATAACATACCCTAGACACAGATGAGAAAATAACTTCGAAGAAGCAGAAACTTAGAGAAATGTCCAAAGAAAAGGCCAAAGCAGTGGAGGCCGAAGTGCAAAGGCTTCAGGATGCCAACGTGATCAGGGAGGTCATATACCCTGTGTGGTTGGCTAAAACTGTTCCAGTAAAGAAGAAGAATGGGAAGTGGAGAATGTGTGTGGACTTCACAGATCTGAACAAGGCTTGCAAGAAAGATGATTTTCCCTTAGAAAGGGTGGACAAGGTTGTTGATGATGCTACGAACAGCGAAATGCTTTCACTCCTGGACATGTTCTCAGGGTATCATCAAATCAGGGTGCGAAGAGAAGACGAGGAAAAGACAAGCTTCATCACACCATTCGGAACCTACTGTTTCGTTAGAATGCCAGAAGGTCTGAAGAATACAGGATGCACTTTTTCAAGAATGATAGCAATAGTGCTACATCCTCAACTTCGGAGAAATATTCTCGCATATGTCGATGACATAATCGTCAAAAGCGTCCAAAGAAGAGACCACATCAGCGATTTGGCAGAAACCTTCGCAAATCTCAGAGCAGCAAATCTCAAGCTAAATCCTGACATGTGCGTCTTTAGCATTCATAAAGGAAAGGTCTTGGGCTGCTTGGTTTCGACAAAGGGTATTGAAGCAAACCCTGACAAAATCAAGGCTCTAGTCGAGATGCAAGAGCCCGTTTCGGTGAAAGATGTGCAAAAACTGATAGGGAGAGTGACCGCCCTTAACAGATTCATACCCAGAGCTGCAGAGAGAAGCTTGCCTTTCTTCCAAGTTCTCCGAAGTTCCAAGAACTTTCAGTGGTCTGAACCTCAAAGACAAGCCTTTCACGAACTCAGAGATTATTTGTCAAACATGACGAAGCTATGTCCTCCAGAGCCAAGATCGCCACTTCTGCTATACTTGTCTGCCTCCAATTCAGCTGTCAGTGTCGTGCTGGTACAAGAGAAGGAAGAAGAAGGGAAGCTGAAACAAATCCCGGTGTATTTCGCTTCAGAAGCTCTTTCAGGATCCAAACTTTTCTATTCCGAGCTAGAGAAGATAGCATACGCAGTAATCATGGCAGCAAGAAAACTAAGGCACTACTTCGAGGGACACAGAATAAGGGTAATCACAAATCAACCACTGAATGACCTGTTCACGAACAAGGAAGCATCAACCCGAATCGTCAAATGGGCAGCAGAGCTATCAGAATATGCTGTGGACTTCGAAAGAAGAAGCGCAATAAAATCGCAAGTCTTAGCAGATTTCGTCGTAGACTGGACGTCACCAACCCAAGACTCTGGCAAAGATATAACCACGCCATGGGTGGTACACTGTGATGGGGCTTGGTGTGACAGAGGAGTCAGAATAGCAGCGATTGTGACATCTCCAACTGGAGTTGTAATAAGATATGCCACTAGACTTGATTTCGCAGATGATGTGCCTTCTACGAACAACACAACGGAGTATGAGGCTCTACTCTTATCTCTGAGAAAGATGAAAGCATTGGGACAGCAAACTTTCATCATTAAGACAGATTCGAAAGTTATCCAAGAACATATCGAAAAAGAAAGCGAGGCAATGAATCCAATTCTGGTGAAGTATCTCGAGAAAGTTAGAGAAATGGAGAAGCACTTCAAAGGCTATACAGTCCAGCATATCTCGAGAAATGACAACAACAAAGCAGATAAGTTGGCGAAAGCGGCAGCTCAGAAGCAAGCAATGCCTCCGGATTTGTTCTTCGAAATTATCAGAGAACCATCAATCAAAGACCCGAAGCCAAGAACTGTGAACAACATAGAAAGTCATGATTGGAGGGCTGAAATCATGGCATACCTGAGGGGTTATTATGAACAACAAGATGAGTTGGAGGAAAAGAGGCTAAGGCAAAGGGCAAGGGGCTATGTTGTAGTGAATGGAGAACTTTACAAGTCTGGAGTTACCGAACCATGGCTAAGGTGCATAACTTTCGAAAAAGGCTTGGAACTTCTCAAAGAAATTCACAGCGGATTCTGTGGTGCACACATAGGCACAAGAGCACTAGCGGGCAAGGCAATAAAACAGGGATTCTTTTGGCCTTCCATAAATCTTGACGTAAAGAAGTTGGTCCAGGAATGTGAAGCCTATCAAAAAATAGCGAATCAACAAAATCTACCATCTATGCCAGTTCATCTGATTCTACCGTCATGGCCTCTGCAAAGGTGGGGGATGGATCTGGTTGGGCCATTGCCGACAGCTCAAGGAAATTGCAAGCTCGCAGTGGTTGTAGTTGACTACTTTACCAAATGGGTCCAAGCGAAGGCATTGGCGAATATCACCGCACCAACAGTTCAGAAGTTCTTCTGGCAAAACATAATCTGTAGATTCGGAGTCCCAAGAGAGCTAACAGTGGACAACGGAAAACAGTTCGATTGCTATTCTTTCAAGGAATATTGCAAAACTCTGGGCACACACATGAAGTACTCCTCAGTCTACCATCCGCAGTCCAATGGGGCTGTAGAAAGGGCGAACGGGTTAATCTTTTCGGGAATCAAGAAGTGTCTGTATGATCAAAGAAAAGGCAAGTGGATAGATGAATTGCCAAGGGTAATCTAGTCTCACAACACAACATTGTCAAGGGCAACAGGTTTCACACCTTTTCGCTTGTTATTCGGGACTGAGGCAATGACACCGGAGAAAATCAAGAATGAGAGTTTGAGAGTTCAGAAGGCAAAAGAAATTGAAGAAGTTGAAATAAAAATAGAGAAGGACATGATTGAGCTCACAATTCTCGAAGCCTCAGAGAACATTGAGAAATATCAAAGAGAGACCAAGGCATGGAAAGATAAGAAGATAGTCAGGAAAGACATCAAGACCGGTGACTTAGTGCTAAAAAGAAAGAAAAATTGGGAGAATCCCGGGAAACTTCAGGAATCTTGGGAAGGACCATACATAGAGAAAGAGACTAATATGCCAGGGGCTTTTCATTTAGTAGATCAGACTGGCGAAGAATTGCCTCATTCGTGGAATGCAGGCAACCTAAAAAGGTACTACCCTTGAAAGTCATGAAAGTAGTAAGATTCAGTTTTCAGCATTTCCTTTCTTAGATTTAAATTCCATAAAAAATTGTAAAACCTGAACCACAAAGTTATAAGTGGCTTCGGGAGCCAAAATATTTACTTTACGCACTTACCTTAGAATAAAAAGTACCGTACTCTTTTCCTTGCAAAGGGGGCCCAAAATCAAGGGGCAAGGTTTTTAACGAGGCGGATCCTATGTAAATACTCTTTGTGCTATATATGAAAAGAGCTTTCCCCTAAGTTTTGTGTCTCGAGAAGTTCCATCGTGTAAAAGAATGATTCCATAAAAAGGCTTTGTGATAGCCGAAATTCCATCGAGTGAAAGAAAAGTTTCGTGAAAGGCTCCGTGATAGCCGAAAATTCCAAAGTGTGAAAGAAAAGTTTCGTGAAAGGCTCCGTGATAGCCGAAGTTCCATCGTGTAAAAGAACGATTCCATGAAAAGGCTCTGTGATAGCCGAGAATTCCAAAGTGTGAAAGAAAAGTTTCGTGAAAGGCTCCGTGATAGCCGAAATTCCATCGCGTGAAAGAAAAATTCGTGAAAGGCTCCGTGATAGCCGAGAATTCCAAAGTATGAAAGAAAAGTTTTGTGAATGGCTCCGTAAAAGCCGAAATTCCATCGTGTAAAAGAAAAGATCGTGAGAAGGCTCCGTGATAGCCAAAGTGATGAAAAAGAAAGAGAAGTTCTATGAAAAGGCTTCGTGATAGTCGAAGGCTCCGTGATAGCCAAAAATCCCAGAGTAAAGGGATATCCTACCAAAGGCCTGAGACAACAACAAGTTGTGGCCTAGATCCCATAGTAAAGGGATATCTTACCGAAGGCCTGAGACAGCAACAAGTTGTGGCCTAGATCCCAGAGTAAAGGGACATCCTACGAAAAGGCCTGAGACAACAACAAGTTGTGGCCTAGATCCCAAAGTAAAGGGACATCCTACCAAAGGCCGGAGACAACAGCAGGTTGTGGCCCGGAAAGTTCAAATATTTTTGACATAAGATTTTTGCGAAGAAGAGTATAAAGTAATTTCTGGTCCAAATTTCTTAGTCGCAAGAATGAGAAACTTAAGAATCTTAGCAATGAATATCCTCGAATAAATTTATGAAGTGATGTCCGCTCAGGAGAATTTTTTAGCCGAAAATGTTATTTCATAGGCTAAGGGGCTCAGTCACCCTCATAAGAATGACAAGTGCACAAATCGGTTGAAGCAACTGAAAGTTGTGATATCAACCTGGGCAAGTCTGCCGTATAGGCATAAGTCCACAAAACTCGCGAAGCAAGTTTTGTCGACTTACACTCTGAAGTACAAGCTTAACGTGTTAAGAGAAAGCCAAAGTTCGCGAAAGGAGACATGCATGAAATTTCGCATAAAAACGGCAAGGTGGGAAGGGTGACGTTTTTTCTTAAAAAACGAGTTTGTTGCCTTATTTTCATACGAAATTTCATAAGAGTACAATTACACAGCTTCAAAGAGCTGAAAATTCAAAAAGGTAGTTCAACAATCACTACAAGAAAATCGTTGACTAGTGACGCAACCACATTTTAGCATCATTGATTTATGACGTTCCTGGCTGATCTCGTCATAATATTTCACTTCCGAGCAAATTTAGTGACAAAAAAAATTTTCGTCATTACAGTTGGTACTGTAGCCGGGCGTTCCCTGTTCCATGCTGTTTTGTGATGCCATAAGCTCTGAAAAAATGTCATAAATCAACATCGGTCCCACATGTAAGCATTATTTTAAAAACAGAGTGTTCCAAGTCGTCATAAAATTCAGTAGGGTCCCACATGTAAGCATTTTTTCGAAAAAAGAGTGTTCCAAGTCATCATAAAATTTGCCAGGGTCCCACATGTAAGCATTTTAGCCATGTCAGCGGCATCATAAACCAACTTTGGTCCCACATGTAAGCATTATTTTAAAATAGAGTGTTCCAAGTCATCATAAAATTCAGTTGGGTCCCACATGTAAGCATTTTTTCGAAATTAGAGTGTTCCAAGTCGTCATAAATAGTTCCAGGGTCCCACGTGTAAGCATAGGTCACGAAATGTTGCAAAAATAATTTGCCATGGCATGGGTTCGAACCGGGGACCTGAAGGAACAAGGGTGTGCTGTTTACCACTGCACCACTTGTTGGTTGTGATAGGTATATGGGAAACTCTACTAATAGTTCATGCGAATTCTTTACTGTGACCAGGTCCCACATGTAAGTTTCAGTTGAGTCTATAATTACGTATCGAATGGCTGGCGAGACACTTCACTCAGACTTCGCAAAGACTTTTGACTTCCGCTACGCAGATTTGCAATAGTTCGTGGTAGGAATGGCAGATCCTAGCGGTGAGGGGAGGATGGTTGCGCCGCCACATCCCAGCAACAAGAGGATGAGACAGCAAGACGAGGTTGGTCCTCTGGTTTGAGCCGCTATATTTTCCCCTATCTTACTAGGGTTGGGGATATCTAGATTTGGGGATCTGAAGGATTGATGAGCATATTTGGTAGATTTAGATTTCATTATCGTACCTTTAGATTTGCACTTCGATAGGTGTTAGAAGTTGATAGGCTATAGACAATTCATGTTAGATTCAGTTAGTTTTCAATTTGCATCGTCTTACAGTAGGTTTTGTATTTTAGTAGCTTCTAGATGTGCTTCAAGCCACTCGTTTTATGGATTTTTGTGGAGGTGCACAATTGATAGGATTGATAGGTCCATCGTTTTATGAATTGGTAGATTGAAGATACTATTTCGGAGCTGCAGACCATTGAAGGGACATCTGGATTCTGCCATGATTGTTACCGTTTGCACAATTCACAGGTGTTAGATTCAGTTAATTTCCAATTTGCATCGTTCGATGGATCGATAGGTTCATTTAGGACAACCATGCCCTTGCTAAGTTTATGTAGGTAGCAAACAACCAGGTTTTGTGGCGTGTGGTGGTTGTTTTACTGTACTCATACAATTGGGTTCAAGGGATTCAGGTTTTTTTATAGACTGAGATGAGTTTATTTTTCAGATCGAGATGAGTTTTCTCCAAGGATGAGTTTAGTTCTACAAGAACATCTTAATGTTATTTTAGAAGATCTGGATGCCTCGTCTCGGGGGAAAACTCTATTAGGATCTCCAAAGAGATCCAAAACATGATAGAACAACTAGCTGAAAGAGAGAAACGGCTTCAGTACACACCTAAGAACGAGAAAACTGAGGGCAGAGGTTATTCTTCTTACCATAGACATTGAAATAAAAGCGTCAATAAATGGGTAGGACATTGAGTTTGTTTGGTCCGTCTTTTCTTTTAAATGTTCAAGAAGTTCGTTGTTAGTTGGACTGAAACGGGTACCCTTGCCTATTAGTACCCGTTTCAGTCCAACTGACAACGAACTTCTGGAAAATTTAAAAGAAAAGACTGACCAAACAAACTCAATATCCTACCCATTCATTGACGCATTTATTCCAATGTATATGGTAAGAAGAATGATCTCCACCCTCAGTTGTCTTGTCCTTAGGTGTGTACTGAAGCTCTTTCTCTTTTTCTGCTAATTGTTCTATGATGTTTTCAATCTCTTTTGATATCCTATAGAGTCCTCGCCCTGAGATGAGACATCCAGATCTTCTGAAAGAACTTTAAGAAATGCAAGAGAGTCCCGCAAGGCCACAAAATTCACGGTAGGAGGTGCAGAAGGTGAAGGAACAACTGCAGGAGGCCAAACATGAGATGGAGTTATGATTATGAATGAGTAGTGATGATTATTGTGAAACTTGTATCATGATTATGTTTTGGTGTTGGCTACCGGATCATCGTATGATGTTTGCTACTTGTTGGTGGACTGGTGGTGTGAACTTTGTGGTGATGAGTTGCTATAAGATGTCATCTTATTATGCCGATTTGGTTTAATCTATTCCAAATTGCTTCGAGCATACTCACCATTCAGAATTCATACGCATTGCAATGGAGGTCATTGAGAATTGCAGTTAAGGACTGGCACCGGGCGTTAACTGACGAACTTGTGTGCACACCCCCTCTGAACGGACGTGTCGATCATTGTGAATCGCAATGCCTGGCCTTATTTACTCTCAGTCGCCGACATGTACCAAGTCGAAAGGTTGAAGCTGCACTGTTTTTTTGAGGAAAACAGCAGGGGAGCCCCCTACTGGTAATTTTATATATTTAAGCGGAAAAGAGAATATGTACAGGTGGTGGATCTCAAATCCAAAAGGAAGAGAAAAAAGAAAAAGATAGAAACATATTAAGTGAAATTACATATCCAATTTTCTAAATCCAACTTCAAGGAGGGTCTAGCTCTCAAAAGAACCAGCGAAATCTCCTACTTGAAAAGAAACTTCCACCTCCGGAGAGACACATGCACCCCATCGAAGATGACTTCATTTCTGTGTTTCCATAGTGCCCAGCAAGCCACTAAAAGCACCTCTCTAAAAAATTTCTTACCAAAAGACTGACGAGCATCCACAATTCTATCCAGCAGATCAAGTTGTAACCTCCAATGAACATGCAAGAACCTCCAGCACCAGCCGCTGAAGGAGCAGGAGAAGAACAGATGTTCTAGTGTTTCTTCAACTGAGCTATTGCACATGGGACAACTATAATCATCGAGGGGTCTGTTCTTCCTTCTAAGGATGATTCTGGTATTAAGCCGGTCCCTCAGAAACAGCCAAAAGGTGAACTTGTGCCTGCCTCTATAGCAGGAATTCCACATCCAAGCAAAAACCGGGCTAGCATCAGACTCGCCTTGCAGCTGAATATGTGCTCTTGCTGCAGTAAATAGTCCTGATCCCCAGACATAAACACATTGATCATCAAGTTCAGGTTCCACAGGGTGCTCATTAAACAGCTCATGAATCTCCTCAAGTTGTTGCGCCGCAACAGGAGAAAGAGGGGTGAAAAAATTGGAAAAATCATCCTATTGAGTAAATTGCGCGACTGACATTGATTTCTTCCTTGCACAAGAAAAGAGTTGTGGGAACTGGAGCTTCATAATCCCCAGGCCCCAGTTATCAGACCAGAAGGAGACAGAGGTGCCACTATGAAGAGCATAGGAGGCAATCTTAAGAAAGTCATCTGAAATCGACATGACATCCCGCCACCAGAAAGAACCAACTGATTTTTTCATATGAGGCACTACCGCTGAAGGCGAGTAGAAGTGGTTCCAAGTTAAAGATACCCAAGGAACATCTTCTCTGTTATAGAATTTATGGAGAAATTGCAGAAGCAGAGCTTTGTTATGCATTTTGAGGTCAATAATACCTAAGCCCCCATCTTTCTTTGCTTGAAAGGCAACAGACCAAGCCACTAGACAGCCACCCTTTCGATTGACATCACCTCTGTCCCATAAGCAATGCTTCCTGTAAACATCTATCTGATCTATAACTGTCAAGTGAATTTTCAGGGTGCACAAATAAAAAGTTGGCATGGCCGACAGGACTGAATTAACAAGAATGAGATGTCCAGCATAGGAAAGAAATGGAGTTATGCCCATCAGCCTTCTTTCAATCTTGGAGACCAAAGGCAGATAGTCCTGAACTGATGGCCTAGTGGTACCAAGAGGCAACCCTAGGTATGTGAAAGGCATTTGACCAACTTGACAACCAAAGATGTGTGCTAGAGAAACTGTTTTAGCCCGGTCCACATTGATAGGCACAATGGATGACTTAGAGAAGTTTACTTTCAGGCCAGTGGATGAGGCAAAATCATGGAGGATAGTCTGCAAATAAACTAACTGCTCTTCCTCTGCTGGCATAATAAGGAGGGTGTCATTTGCATATTGAATAATTGGAAAGTCACCACCAAAGGAGTCACCTAAAGGATGATGAAGGTGGCCAGCTTGTGAAGCATGATTTATAATTGATTGCAAGAGGTCGGCAGCCATAACAAAAAGAAGAGGAGACAAAGGGTCACCTTGTCGAACCCCTCTCTTGCATTTGAAGGACTTGCCAGGTACACCATTCAACAGGACAGAAGAGGATCCAGAGCTGAGAATTAAATGGATCCAGTGTATCCATTTTTCAGAAAAACCTTTATGCCTGAACATTTCAAGAATTACCTGGTGTTCCACCTTATCAAATGCTTTCTCAAAGTCCAATTTGACAATTAAAATCTCTCTTTTGCTCTGGTGACATATGTGCAAGAATTGAAAAGCCCAAGCAAGACAATCCTGAATTGTCCTCCCTTTTATAAACCCATATTGGTTTTGGTGGATGACTGAGGTGATAATTCTCTGCAATCTGTTGGCTAGTATTTTTGTTATAAGCTTTAGTGAGTAATTAAGAAGGGATATGGGCCTGTAGTATTTTTGTTATAAGCTTTAGTGAGTAATTAAGAAGGGATATGGGCCTGTAATCATTGACTGAGATAGGAGTGTCCCTCTTTGGAATCAAGGTAATGAAAGAACGATTGATGCATTCCAAGTCAATTGTTCCAGAACAGAAACATTCACAAAGCCTATAGAAATCCTCAGCAATGATCTGCCAACAGTGCTTCATAAAAAACCCATTAAAGCCATCCGGGCCAGGAGCATGATCTGGGGGCATTTCCTTAACAGTGGCATCAATTTTGCTTATGTGCCTTCAGTTGGGGCCTCTGGGGGACAGCTTGTTTGCTGGAATGGCACTGTTTTTCAAGGGGACACTATTCAGACCTCAAGTGTTGCAATGACTGTCAAGTTGACCTCTCAGGTTTCAGGAGCATCTTTTCACCTTACTAATATTTATGGTCCTTGTGTAAGCTCTGAGAAGGCTGATTTTATTTTCTGGTTATATAATTATGATACCTCCTCTGTGGATGATTGGCTCCTGGTTGGTGATTTTAATTTGATCAGGTCACCTGACAACAGAAATAAACCTGGGGGGTGTGTCAATGAAATGTTTCAGTTCAATGACTTAATTCAGCACCTAGACCTTGTGGATATTCCTTTTCAGGGGAGACAATTTACATGGAGTAATATGCAAGATGACCCCCTTCTTGAGAAATTAGACTGGGTTTTCACTTCATCCTCCTGGACTCTATCCTATCCTGCTACTTGTGTTTTTCCCTTGTCAAGGCCGATATCTGATCATATCCCATATGTAGTTAAAATGGAAACCAACATTCCAAGGGCCTCTATTTTCCGGTTTGAGAATTATTGGGCTGATTTTCCTAGTTTTTTTAGTACTGTGTAGAATCATTGGCATTCAAATCCCTTCTATTCTAATATGGCCAGAACTATTAGTGGAAAATTCAAGCAATTGCGAAAGGGCCTGAAGAAATGGAGTAGGGAACTATCGCAGCTTAATAAGCTTATCAACAATTCAAGCTGGGTTTTAGCTCTTTTGGATGGACTTGAGGACCAAAGGCCCTTAAGTGTGCAGGAGGGGAATTTCAGAAAAATTGTAAAGCAATACATTCAGAAGCTCTTGGATGCCAAAAGGATTTACTGGAAACAAAGATCCACTGTCAGGTGGGTTAAATTTGGTGATGAAAACTCTAAACTTTTTCAAGCAATGGCCACTCACTCCTTTAGGAGAAATGCAATTCCATCCCTGCAAGCTGAAGATGGTTCTTTGGTAACTGACCACTTGCTTAAGGCTGGTTTGCTTTGGACCTCTTTTAAAGACAGTTTAGGTGTCTCTGAATTTACAGGCATCCTCTTTGATCTCTCTTCACTCATTCATGCTGTACCTCTGCCTGTCCTTGAAGCTGCACTGTGTGTCAAAGATATGGGACATGGCAAGCGAGGAAACTGTGACTTTACGATGGGCAATTCAGGCTAACTGCACACATATGATTGGGCGGTTGTATGCACTTATCATCTCGAATTTATGCACAATCTCCGTAGAAGATCCAAACTCATTCGTTTCGAGCATACTCACCATTCAGAATTCATACGCATTGCAATGGAGGTAGAGGAAGAACAATGGAGGTTTGGTGATAATAGATAGAGAAGGGGGAAGTTTTGATTGAGGAAACTCCGGCGTGTTGATGTTTCGCGAGGAGGACCTTCCTAGTGGTAAAAAGGGAGGAAAAGCTAAGATGTTGTTTGTTTGGATTGATCCAGAATCGGATCGTCCATCCTTTTGATGGTTTGCAGGAAGGACCTTCCTGAGAAACAATTGTGTAACTACTTGTTTCCAAGTGCCGACTATTCCACGTGTCCGGCCACTGCGCTCCCGGAAACTGGACATGGCTGCCCCAACAATAGCACAGAGCGGTTCTGGTAAGTTGGCGGGAGAAAAGCGCATGCGATAGCAAAAAAAAAGTTTTCCTGCAGACAAGTGTATATATCTCATTTCTCTCGACGACGCGGCATACACTACTGCAACTCTGCAAGAGACTCGCTGGCACCATGCTCCTTTTCCTTGTGGCAAAGACTAGAGGTAGCATCGGTGCTTAGATCTGCTGTTGCCCGTGGTGGGAATGGCGAATTGTAGCGGCCCTAGCGGCGAACGAAGAAGCAGGACTCGCTCCGGTCGGGTCAGTCCTCTGTTTAGCCATTCTACTTTGATCTGTCATACTAGTTAAGGGGAATTCTAGATTTGGGGATCTGGGTTAACAGACTATATTCATGTATTTTAAAGGTGTTTGGAGTGGACTCCGAAAGCTCCAGATCGCTGATGCCTGGTCCTCGTGAAGTTATCGTTATAGATCCTAATGAAAACGAGTGCAAGGACGGGTTGCCTGTCCATCTGAGGTATGACTGGACAGGCGCCAACCCTGGGCGTCGATATGCATGCTGCTGTGAGGTAAGCGATAACCTGTATCACTTCTAATAAATGTTGCTTCTGCGTTTGATGTTAGTGTGGTCAATCGCTAATTATATGAATGAAATCGGTGACTGCAGACTGATGGCATGAAGTGCACGTCGTTTAGGTGGATAGATCCTGAATGGGATATTAGGACTCTAAAAGTTCTAGAGAAACTGATGGAAATGAAGGGAAAAGCAGAAGAGGAAGCAAGGTCGTGGAAAGAAGCATGTACATCTGCTAAGGAGGAGGCCAATGTCAAAGCAGTTGAGCTGCAGATGATAACACGATACTACGGGGAGGTAACCCATAACCTGTTTGAGACGAGAAAGAAAATGAGAAATGATGCTCTGTTGTCTCCTACAGAAAAGGGTGAAGCCAACAGGTACCTAAAAGCTGAAAGGGAGGCAAGGATGTGGAAGGAAGAATGTGCAAAAGCTAACAGGGAGATTCAAGAGACTGCCGCTGAGCTGCAGACGGTCAAGCAGCTCCTGAATTCTGCAACACTTGTGGTGGAGAAGGTGAGGGAATTGCTGAGACAGGCCTCATATAAGAGGTCACTCAGCAAGGACAACAATGAGGCATAATGTGATTCGTGGTGTTATTGCTAGGTAGACGGTTTAGAGGTGCTAATCATGCTTGTATTTTGGTATTTGCTACTTGTTGGTGGTGTGAACTTTGTGGTGTTGAGTAGCTATGAGATGCCCTCTTATGATGTTTGATAATTGTCCGCTCTATTGATGCTTTGCAGGAAGGACCTTCCTGATTATCGAATGCGTAACTGCTTGTTCCCTACAGTGATTGTGGTAGAAACTCATACATATGCGCGGAATAATTGACGAAGGATCATAATATAGATATTTGTACATTGAATTGCATTACAGGTGGTACACAATCGAAGTTCCTCATTACGGATAGCTAGGCAATAGCCATGTTCCTCGCGACCAAATCCAGTCCCCACGAACCTGCTTAATGCGGATCGCCGGAGTAGTGTTGACGCCTAGAACAATACCTATTCCCTGCTGGTAGATCCAGTACTCATTCTTTTCATCATGATGATAAGTTCGTAGGAAGTAAATGTGATTTGCCCTCAGGTCAGCTAAACCAGAAATGGCATGCTCTTCTATAACAATGCACTTGCCAGGACCAAACGAGATGATCTTATTCCGGAACTCAGGAGCTCTCTCCCAGGGAATCGGCTGCCAAATGTCCCCCACGAATGAATGCAAAGTTAATTCTACCACCTCAGCTTCTTTCTCCTCCAGAACAACAAAGAACGATCGGTCTTCACCTTCGAGTAGAGAAGAGTTGCCCATGCCAATAACCCATGACAACCGAAGTCCAACAGGATGGGGAGGTGCTGGAAGATCTTGCCCCAAGTAGATCCGCATGTGTTCAGAAGAACTGCACCAGAAATCTTCCGAAGGAAGTGTAGTCCAGTCGGATTGGCTACCCAAATGCCACATGGAAACGGGCAATGACCCAAGCGCTGCAAAAGGTTTCTCTGGCCAAAAGAAAGTGATCACGACAAATGACTCTGCACCAGTTGCTGTTTCAAGGCACAAGATACAAGCTTGGAGAGTAGCCATTTGGCTCCATTTCGAAAGTCGAGGAACGCGAATGTGCTTCCGAGGAGACAAAGGATTCAGCATGAGCGCGTTGCACCAATCTCTGCAATCTAAGGCGACTAGGCTTCCAGATCCGCCGCAACCAATCAATCTAGTCCTTTTCCCAGCCAATGCAGGAAAGGAGACCTCAAAAAGCCGCATATCAGCGATGGATGCAAATGTCACTACTCCAGATTCACTGATAAATTCAGATTTCAGAATCCAAGGGTCAAACGGGTGTGCCTCACCTGAACGAGCGCAGTTCCAGCCCTTGCAGACAGCTTTGAACATGATGAAATCTCTTGCATCACTGATCTTATTGGCGACGCTGACAACAATGTCAGGAATAAGATTTGCCCAGGGATGAGGCTTCATTGATAGGATAGCCAAAGAACAAGGTTGTGAGAGAACAATGGAGGAGTTACAGCTCCAACAAAGACAAATGAGTGGAAAAGGTAGTCCAGAAGGTCCGGTATACTGATGTATTGCTAAAAGAACCTTCTGGACTACAATTATTTCTTCCGGTCCGTTAACATTACACTGAACGGTGTTTCCCCCTTGCTCAGAACGTCCTCCCTCCATCCATAAAAGAATGCAATTCTCACTTCCCGATAAGTTTATATGAAGATATAAGTGTAAATTTGGTCAAAATTGAATTAGTTTGAACTGAACGGATCCCACAACTACTCTAATCTTTTCGGGAGCAGTTTTTTCAATAATGGCTGAATGGGTTCCTCTGGCCATAAATATCCCCCTTCCTCCCAGCGCCCTCTTCCTCTCCCCACTCTTGCAACCAACAAAAAACCCCATTCTCGCACAGCGCCCTCTTCCTCTCCCAACTCTTGCAACCAACAAAAAAACCACATCCTCTCACAGTGCTCTCTTCCTCTCCCCATGGAGCCATTGTCTCCTAGAGGTGCGGCACAAGCCACATCCTCCTCCTCTTCTAATGAAAGGGAGGATCTCCAGTGGTCTGATGAAGAGGAGGCAGAGCGGAGGCCCGTTCGGGTGGTGGTTGACACATCCTCTGATGATTCAGAGTTTGTGGAACAAAATGAAATCCAAGATCATGTGCCTCTGAAACATTGCACCCCTCGCAAGTCAGCAAGAGGTGCCAGGGGTCAGGGGCGCGGAAGCACCGCCACTCGCCGGGAAACTGTCGTCTCCAAGCGCCGTCATCCCCTCTCATCCTCATCGGTCGGCGGCATTGGAGGGACGGCCTCATCTGCGGGCGGCGCCCTGGGAGGTCCGCCACCATCTTCCACGGGCGGCGGCAACAGAGCGACATCCTCGTCCGTGAGTAGCAGCAACAAGGTGCCAGGTGCACCATCGACAAAGAAGCGGCGCCTTGATTAGTGGATTAGTGGTAACTCCTACTAGTAGAAGAAGGAGTAGAAGAAGTAGAAGTAGAAGTCTGGTCTGATTGAATACTACTACTACTATTTTTTCCTTGTAAGATATTGGTCTTCTCATTGCATAGCAGTGACAATTTAATCCGGTCCGACTGAAAACTACAAACCAGACTTTCGTCCTGTGTTCATCTGGTATTTAAGAAATTAATGGAATGGACTTTCCGTATACAACGAATTTATACCGAGGGAGTACACACACATTACCATTTTTATTAGAAACAACACAATCCAAATACGAACGACACAAATGCATGCATACGCATTGATTACACATGAGGATGGATCGATCCACCATAGTTGGAACTACAGCGACATACTCTGAACGACATACTACTAGCATCTACCATCACGGCTCATACTACTACCATCACCACATACTACTAGCATCTACCATCACGGCTCATACTACTACCATCACCACATACTACTACCATCACGGGCTCATGGAAATCCAGCCGCTGCACGGAGTGCAGCAAAACGTGGCTCCTGGATCAGATACTCCTCCAAAGCGCGATGCCTCGCCCTTGTATCCCAAACCCAGGCAGGCGAAACGGTGATGTTATGCGCATGTAATAGCAGGTCATGAATGGTCCATTGCCTGTTACCCCTGTGGCAAAAAGGGCACACCCACATTGCTTCGTGATAAACACGGGCGGGCCCGCCCTGCTGAAGCCAAAGCAACACAGACCATTTCAGGTCATGTGTTTCATCTTGTTCAATGAGCACTGGCCGCGGGGGTGGCATTTCAACGGGCAATAGCAGACGTGGCGGCCTGGGCCGTGGGCGAAAAGGTGGTGCCATGAGGTTCAGCTGATCCTGAGCTGCCGTTGCCAGCGGGTGAACTGGAGGTGGCATCACCCCCGGGTGTTGCTGAGGTGCCGATGCCAGTGGAAGTGGAGGTGCCATTGGGGCCGGGTGCAGCTGAGGTGCCGATACCAGCGGAAGTAGAGGTGCCATTGGGGCCGGGTGCTACTGTGGTGCCGATGGCAGCGGCTGAACCGGGTGGTGGTGAGGTGCTATTGCGCCCGACAGCTCCCCCTTCCCCGACTCCTCCAAGTTCCATGCTCCGTCCCTTCCTTGCCTGGCTATTCCCCACGTACTGCATACACAAACGAAGAACAAACCCTACATAAGCTAACAATGTGACCGTCTTGATACCATGCATACATAAAGTAAACAAGATTATCCAACAAAATGATCTCACCCTTGTATCCTAATGAAGTAGAGAAATGCAAGACGGGGAACCGATGAGTGTTGGCCTTGCCTTTTGTTGACGGCTGCTAAGTACCTAATTTAGGGTCGTCAATCCCTGCATTTCAACATGAGAATCATGCATCCACACTAGAATAGGGCTTTAAACTAACGATTTCCACAAGTGGCTCTATAGAGATGAATGCAGGTGTTTAGCATAAGAAATGAGGAGAAAGCACACCTCTATGATCCTAGCACTTCAGGTACAGCCAATGAGGGGCTGCCATGCAAGCATCCCCTGGATCAATGACGTCATCAATCTAAGAGAGAGAGCCTCGGCGAATTAGAGACCTCCACGCGTGCATCACATGGATCCTATGGCCCACCAGAGTGCCTAAACGCCTCCAATACACATGTACACCAGGAACCGACCTCAGGGCCCACCAGTCAGCCGCTCAGAGAAAGCACAAGCCGAGGTGGGCCACGTGGGGGTTGGCCGACCCCGGGATCGGCCGAACCGACCTTTGGCCGGCTGATCCTGGGCCTCCACGTGGTGTTCGCCCATTGGTCCTAGAGGCCATCCCCGGGGTGTCTCGCTCCACTTGACATCGGTGCCCGCGCCTATAAATAGAAGGGGAGGGGGGTAAGAATAAGACAACACACTTGAAGGCAACTTCTTACCTTAGCCTCCTCTCCTCCTTCTCATTCCTTCTTGGTGGAGGTGAAACCTCATCCCACCAGGAATATGAGTGTGAGGAGGATCTAGCTTAGGTAGTGCTAGGTAGAGAGGAGAGAGTGTGGGTGAGTAGAAGGGAGATGCGATGATCCGTTCTTCGTTCATCATCCCTTTGTACCTCGTGAGTGATATTGTTCTTCATTTAGACTAAAGTGAGTATTTCGTTATATTCCAATTAGACTAAAGTCGTATTCATACATGGGTGATATGTTCTAGAGTTCTTCATCTGTTCATCATTTAGAGGCTCATGTTCTTTGTGACACGATCCTTTGATATGGTTGACTAGATGAATAATTCTGCATTCCGTTTGTATGACTGCTTGTCAATTAGAATATAGTGAGTGCCTTGCATATCTGAATTAGACCAAAGTGTCATTCATATCTCTTTGTATCATATTGATTCCATGATGGGTAAGGTCTAGTTGTACTCGCGGGTTTGTCGCTCCGTATTTCTACGGAGTGCTATAGTGTTGCTGCGGGACGTCAGACGTAGCCGTGCTATAGTAGTAGTCGGTGGTGCAGCCGTGGTGTCTGGACTACGGGTTTTCCTTCGATTACCCTGTATCCCACGGTTTGTCTTGGGGTAGGCCGCGGTGTAGACAGCCGTTGGACCCTTTCGGAATCCCCCACGTTTGGATACAGGTGTAGGCAACATTTGTCGTGAACCGACTGTTATAGCCAAGAGGGTCCAGTGTCCGAAGCGAGAACCTTTGCAGCTTGTACCCCCCTAGAACCAAGTACCTATAGGAGATACCATACCTCTCGCCTACCTTAGCAGAGATCCTGTGTCCTTGCATAAATCACTCGTAGAGTACCCAACCGTTCCTTGGATTCGATACCCTTTGGAATACTCCTGAGGGAGAAGTGCTACAACGGTGTATCCGTGCGCTTGCGGACTTGTTCGCACCCGTCAGTGTACCCGGGTGTTCCTTACACACTCACGCTAGACGCGCCACTAGTGGTGAGGTTTAGAAATACCAACAAGCATTTCTGGCGCTGTTGCCGGGGATGGTTGTCAAGAATCTACGAACCCGATTATCCTCGTATCTTTTGTTTTCCTTTTCGTTTCTACCTTTACCCCCGTTATCCCAAGAAGGTTATCCTTGTACACACCTTCCGCCCAGTATGAGTGAACCAGTAGAATCATCCTTGTGGAGGCAACCCGCCTCCTTAACACCCTGCATGGTTCACCCATCCTTCATTAAGCTAGTTGAGAATGATTCCTTCTCAGGGGAAAGTCATGAAAATCCCTACGCCCATGTGAGAGACTTTGAACAACTATGCTCTACCCAGGGTAAGACAAGGCAACACAGGATGTTCTTAGGAGGAACTTGTTCCCATTCTCCCTTTTGAGGGGAGCGAGAACTTGGTACCATTGTTTTGGGTGTGATCACCTCAATTGGGGAGCATTGAGAGCAGCTTTCTGCACCCAATTCTTTCCTTTGAGGCGTATCATTTCCCTAAGAATGACAATCCTCAGTTTCCAACAGAGAGAGAGAGAGTCCCTAGGCATGGCATGGCATCATTTTGCCTCTATGACCGAGTCATGCCCTGTCCTTGATCTGCCAGACCTGGTGCTCTTGCAACATTTCCGGCTTGGTTTGCTAAGGGACAGTGGTATGATGCTTGATGCCATGTCGGGAGGCGCCGTTGTGTTCTTAGAGCCGGAGCAAGGAAAGGAAATTCTAGAAAAACTCCGGGATTTCAGCTCCCCGCCCATCCTGAGCATCGAGGTAGCCAGCCGTGGAAATGGGTTGCCTAGATCCATCTTCGAGAGAGATCGAGCCTACATACCAACATTCTCTACGCTCTTGTCGAAGATGTCATTCTTGACTAGCAGGAATCTATGGGAAAGAGCACCTAGTGTGAGTTCCGCCCTTAGGTTCCCCTATTGTTTCTTCTCTTAAAAACCCGACCTCCGAGACTTAGTCTCGAAGGAAGGAGGAAAGGAGTAATCAAAGAAGAGTGGTTGTTCTTGGCGAGAATGACTATCTCGACTTCGGCTACGACTTTCCGGGAGAGGTTACGATGGATATTTTGTGCTTTATGTCAATGCCCAACTTGAGGTGCCACCACACCGAGGGTCAGGTCAAGACACTGGCCCCAAGATCACAAGTCTCTATACTTCTGGCCTTGGAAAGCACAACTTTACACCGATCCAGTTGAGCTGCCTATCTCATCATCATGAGCTCAGCTAGGACCGATGCCGATCAAGTTAAGTAGGCATAAATCCCATCCTGACACCTGCACTTGATCGATGCCCTGCAGGATTGTGGTTGCATCCTGATCTTTTTGCACTCCCGTTGGAAGCTTGGGTTGGCTTACGTGTCATCCTCACACTGGTGAGGGTGAGAACTCGCAGCAACCTAAGGAGAGAACGAACTGGCAAGTTTGTCACTCGTGATTTACAGCTCGAATGCTTATTCGACCCATGGAATCTCACTCGCTTGATCTAGGGTCCGAGCATTCTTGAGCCATGCTTCCAGAGATATGGGTCCAGGTGAACCCCCTATGTTGCGCTATTTATGCGGAAAGAGGTTTAAGTAAACTGAAATAGGAGTGAGAGCATTTATGCCCAACACCTTGTCTTAGCCATTACTGGAGCCTCCAACCTCAAAATCTGCGGGACACCTGGCCCTGAGACCGTGAGCCTTGCTAGAACCCACAGGCCAAAGGGGAGGCCTAGCGGGGCCCATACGGGTTTGGCCGACCCACTAGGCCAGCCGACCCAGCCAGGGCGCCGCCGCCTCTCCCCTTTCGCATGTGTCTCTTTTCGTCCTCCAGAGATCTCCTCCTCACTGCGTGACGGATTTCGAGCCACGCAGAACTCCATCTCCCCTGGTCCTTCCTCTTCACAGCCACCACATCACTAGTCATGAGTAGCTGGGACGCACAGCCTCGTCAGATGAAGGCTCCATCCCCCTTCGAAGGGGAGAAGTCCTTCTTCTTCAGCGACCTAGGGAGCGATAAGTTGCATCCATGGGATGGATCTCAGGATGATATGATGACTTCGGAACGGGGGAGGAGGATGAGAAGCCCGACTGGAGACTCGATAGAGTCCCCGGCTAGGCGCGGCTCATCTTCACCCTCCACTTTCGCTGGTCATTTTCCCGATTTACCGCCCTAGGGAAGAAACCAGCCCCTAGTTCAAGCAAGAAGGTGCTCTACGATGACTGGCCAGGCCCACTGTTAAAGCCTGGAGAGCGCTACGCAGGATCGCTCTTTAGCAAGGATGGTGAGCCTTTCTGCCACAAGTATGAGCAGGATGTTTGGGATGAGTTCCCACAGCCCCAGACCAGGTTTCACATCTTTGGGGTGAGGACCCCGAAGGACAGCTGCGGGATGCCGAAACCATATCCACCGCACTGGGAGACAGAACTTGAGGATATCCTGGCTTCATTACCTAACAGAAGGAGTCTCCAAACAAGCAAGGTGGCGGATAGATTGGCAGATGTGTACCTCGAGGACGAGGCCTTAGTGAAGGTTGTGGAGAAGCAGCGAGAAGAGTATCGGCAGCTCAAGCATCTTCTCCTTGAGACCCATAGGGAGATGGACGCTATGCTGCAGCGCCTGATTAAGGCAGAGGGTTTGGAAGCCCTCTTCGCGAAGTAGAGGGCTACGCCCATTCTTTATTTTCCATAGGCGCTTAGTATTTTTTTCCTTCCATGTTTATTTCCCTTTCAATTTTTATTTCCATCATATGTGTAAAGCGCCTACTTCATTATGAACTTGAATAAAATAATTTGGCTCCACCGGTTAGATAACCCGGTCGAGTCACACGTGTGTTAGTTGTTTCTGTTTTTGTTTGTCTTGAAGAACTCACCCAGGTACAAGATAGTGTGGGGGGAGAGTTGCACTCTCCAAACGCGAACACGATGGATATTTGCACCCACACCACACTCGCACAGCGCTACGATCACTCGTGTTTAAAGAACCTGAACAGAGACACATTTTCACATCACGAAAACCCCGTTCGGTCTGCTTCATCAACCAGCGCCGGTTTGCATCTCTACCTCATTCAACCATGATGCTTGAGTTCGTTATGCCCTTTTATAAAATCTTTTTTGAGCAACTCAAGAATTCTATGGTGATGCTTGCTCCGTACCTGTGGTTGACATGCATAAGTTCTATCCCTTGTTTGTACTCTTGAGGCTTGTGAACCATATCCTTATAAGGACACATGATCATCTAAGTAGTTGACAAGAGAGATATGGCTTGATGACAAGATCTTAGCTTTGAAGGTATAAGTTCTTGGGTTTATATAAAAAAAATGCTCTAGTAGCTCTTCTTTGATATGCCGCAATCCTACCAAAGCCATATGATGTTTTTAGTTGAAAACCTTGTACTCATATGCTGCTTGTTATTGCTTTGAGCTTTGTCAAATCCCGTGAGCCTATGAGCATTCTTTTCATGCTTTCATGATCAAGAATTATGTGCACACCACTATTTCCCCTTGCTATGCTTCTACTCTGGAAGTTAGCATTGTATCATTCATCTATCCATCTACATAAATGCTCCATCATGTGCATTGATTTCTCTCTCCTCAAGTATTTTGTAAAGAGGCATGGCTATCCTTATATATATATATATATATGGGCACATGAAGGTCCCTCGGTTGTAAAAAAAAGAGAGAAGAGGATAGCCATGTTCTCATAACTTCATATATATATGAGAGAGGGAACCATGCAATGGAGTCATTCAGCTCATTCATCTCGTTTAGCGAATATGGTAATAACTACCACCCATTCCGGGCCTAGTGTCCACCTTACCATATCTACCACATCCATACACGTGCACTTCTTGATCTAACTGTATGACTTGATTTACTCTTTGGATCCAGTTTTTGACTTTGCAATACATGCAATGCAAGTATGCCTTACTGTTCATATCCTACCCTGAGCTCCACATAAGCCTGCTAGAAATAGGATGGATTTAAGGCAGTCATGCCTAGGTGAGGATATATACACATTGAGCGACCTAAGAGAATCAAAGGAGGAGGCAGAGCATGTTTTTCTTTGAAAATCTTTTGAAAACCCCAAGTGCTTACCCTCAGATGTCTGAGGGATTCGATTCATGGTCATTCCTCTTATCAACTACCCAAGATGGCATGGTAGCCACTCCCCAAAGTTCACAAGAGCAAGGTATGACCTAGAATAATTCTTATGTATGTTTCATACCACTACAAGAAAAACGCCAACTAGTGACGCAAAAAAAGGCCATTTCTCGTCATAAACCACGATTAATGACCCTGGTTGTTACGAAAATGCTCCGTCATTAATCGAGCGTCACAAACCGTGATTAATGATGAGACCTTATTTCCCGGCGTCATGAATTTAATGACGTGTATAAATTCGTAACACAAAGGCGTCATAAGGTACATGCCACGTCGGACCGAGATCCATCGTGGCTCCGACATGGCAGGGGGTTATGACGATTTCAGTTCGTCACAAATTGAGGCCCGGTCCATGTAAGAGCCTTTGTGCGCCTAATATTGTTGGGCCAATTTTAGCCCGTTTCAGGTTTTCATGTTATTTTTTTTGGCCATTCCCGAAATGTTTGTTGCACAGTATATTGGGCTATTTTATATTGGGCCCTAGCAATCTAACAAACTTGGCCCATATTGCATTATGCTTGGACATTTGATTTTGGGCATTATCCACAGGGCCTTTCGTGGGCCTCGGCCCATATTGCTTTTTTTTAGATCAGCCCATATTGCATTTCGCAGGGCACTGTATACTATTCTGGCTGCTGCTGATCGCCAGCACATAATCAGACAACAAAACAAAACATTTCCCACTTCCATATAATTCACACCACATTCAGGGAATAGTTCAACCAGTACAATTGTGCAATATACATCAAGTTAGCATCGAATCGAATGAACATACAACAAGTCATCAGCGACACAAGTTCACCAGGACCACACTTCAGTTGAGAGGAGGATAAACCTGGCTGAAATTTATCAAGCCTTGGATCAGATTATGCATGTCAGTTGTGCTATTCTTCAAAGCTTCAAGCGCTTCTATTTGAGACTTCAATGTTGTCTCCTGTTCTTGAGCCTTCAATATCAGTTCACTCATCTCGACCTCCTGTTCAACAATCTTCTGCCGCAGTTGTGCCCCCCCTTGCTTCTCATTGTTAAGTCCAGCTCGTATTTCCTGAACCTGAAGTGCAGTAGTAACCCTAGTCTTTTTCATGGAGGGCGGGCGAATGCCAGCAACCTCCCGAAAAGTCCTACATTAGACAACTTCCGCCACTGCTTCAGCAGCAGTCTTTCTTGGTTGGTCGCCTTGAGGTTTAGCGACAATTTGTTCCATGCGAGCCTAAAAAAGGAAATAAAATGAAAGGTTTAAAATAAAATAGCCACACATGTTTCTAGTATTGCTGCATAGAAAAATGCAAAAGCAGACAAGTACTTACAATGGCTACCTGTACTGGAGCGGTGAAGCCATTCTTGCTGCAATGGAAGGACTTGAAATAATCAAGTGGACTTAGCCCTTCTCCTTCAGCAGTATACTTCTGCCTCTAAATATGTTTCAAAAACAGGCATAATTATCAAAGTGCTAGCATTGTAAAATGGTTCATGAAATGAACTACAGAGCAAAAACATGACTTGTTCATTTGCTTACCACAAGATTAGCTTGTACAATGTAGCTTCGAGATCCCGTGCACTGATGGTACTTGACCTTTCCTCGATTACCGGTGTTTGTACTACACCTCGCCTTTACAATAATAAGAACTCGTGTAAGAAATAAGATTAAGAACAATATATAAGTACATGAAAATGTGGTAGTGGCAAGTTGAAGTTCTATCATGCCCTGTGCTCAGGGGAAGACCACATGTTAACCAGTGCCTTCCATTAGGCGTCAGTCAGATTGGGCACAGGAGATTAAGTTGGGACTGCATTTGCTGGAATATCATTGAAGTACTTTTGCTTCAGGCGATACCTCGCCAGTCTCTGTATCGACTTCAGCATGTCAGTGCATGCCACCCTTACAGGCTCACTGGTGGTGTCAATGTCGAATTGCCCCTAGCACAAGACAATTATCAGAAAAATGGATGACAAGAATGGATGCAAAGAACTATGGTAGTAGATGAGTGGACATATGCACACCGCTAGTTTGCCCATGTAGTTCTTGAGATGGTCTTCAGTCTTTTCACCATCTTGCTGGTTCTTCTTTGGCTTGTAGTCCTTCCAGCTAGGAAGGATCGGTATGTGCCCACGCACTATGATCCCACCTTCTGATGCAAACTTTGCAGCTTGCATTGGTGCCTCTGGGCGTTTGAGCCCTTCTTGAATGTGTATAGGGATCTTGCCATTTAAACCTCGGCTAATTCGGTCCAGATCTCTGCCCAATCTTCTTGAATCCCGCGGCCCCCGTTGTGCTCTGGAAGGGCGTGCATCACCTAACAAGTTTGTTACAACCATACAAGTTAATAATTATTTGGTTGGTAATTAGGACATTCGAATATGAGATCAAATGACTTGCCTTCTGCAGTCGTCATGTCAATGATGTTCTCATCGTGGGTTGCTGTTGCTTGGCCTTCAGTGGGCAATTCTTGTGTATCAAGAGTTGTCCCACTCCCATCAGCTAAAGCCAATTCCCTTGCCTTGGTCCTAGTCAGTCTAGGAGGTATTCTGGTAGGGTCATCCAGTGCCTGAATTCTCTTGGTCCCTCTTCCTCCACTGACAGGTAGGCTATGAGTGACCAGATTACACAAAATTCAACAAAGAAAGAGAAGATCAGAAGCAATCCTGCATAACTAGTACATGAAATGAGTTCATGATAAGACTACCTCTTGTTGACATGTCTCTGGGTTAGATTCATGTTCATCAGAAGGGTTGTACTCCGGATCCGAATCATGTATTGTTGTATCATTGGTACCCTTTCTACTTGGTCGGTTAGCTGTTAAAAGTGCTTTCATTTTCTCGATGCCAAGACTAGAGAAGAAATTGTGATTCTTCAAACATTCATGTCCCTCTACCGCTCGTAATCACCGCGCTCGTCTACTTCTGTTAGGAAAGCAGAGAAACTTCTGTAAGGTTGGCCTGCCACTGTAAATAAAACTAGATCTAAACACTTCTATAAGAACCAGTAGGATGTTCCTAGCCGAAACAAGATCCTGAAAAGATGTTCCTAGTCAAAACAAGATCCTGAGAAGAAGTAGTGTAGACATAGGATCTGTCAGATTTAAAAACTTCTATAAGAACCAGTAGGATGTTCCTAGCCGAACAAGATCCTGAAAGGATGTTCCTAGTCAAAACAAGACCCTAAAAAGAACTTGTGTAGACATGGGATCTACCTAATCAAAAAAAACTAGTGCACACATGGGATCTGCCACATGGGAAAACACGCAAGTATGAATCCACGGGGGAAGCTGAACCGAGGAGGAAAACATTGTACCTTGTTCTGGATATTTCCTTCGTACGACCTTCCCTCCTGGTGCCATTGTGTCGTCACCGCTGCTAATACAGAGGCAGATGGGAAAGGGGCTGAAGCTATGAGCGGTAGATTTGAGACGATGGAGGAGAGGAGGTGAAGATTTGGGCTGCCGGCGAGGACGGAAGGTGAAATGGGGGCGGAAAGATTTGAGATGGCGAGGAGAGGAGAAGGGAGGGGAGGGATGGGGGCGGGGTAATTTATCCAATTCGGTGGAGGGCCTTGTCAGATTACCAATATACCCTTTCATTATGGTGGTGACTGAAACAGGGTGCATTGGGAAGGGGGAAGCAAAAAGGACATTTAACATCTGCTTTGCCCGGGCGTCCGAAATTCTGAATATTTGAATCACGCGCCGGTTTGTTCTGAGGGCTGGTCAGCGCTATATACTGAGGCAAAGGATGTTCCTCTAATCAAGATACTACTAGATAGGATATTCCATGACTAGGGACTACTCATTTCGTTTATGTACTGCTCCCCTTATATTGATCAACACATCCCTTCCTTCGTCAATTCGATTCGCCTAGTACTGCATGATCATGAGCACGCCACGTTGCATACTCCTCGATCATGGCCACATTGGAGATCAACACAACCCTTCCTTCGTCGATTCGATTGGCTTAGTACTACAAGATTATGAGCATGTCACGTTGCATACTCCTCGATCATGCCCACATTGGAGATCAACACAACCCTTCCTTCGTCGATTCGATTGGCTTAGTACTACAAGATTATGAGCACGTCACGTTGCAAACTCCTCGATCATGCCCACATTCGAGATCAACACATCCCTTCCTTCGTCGATTCGATTCTTAGTACTACAAGATTATGAACACGTCACGTTGCAAACTCCTCGATCATGCCCACATTGGAGATCAACACATCCCTTCCTTCGTCGATTCGATTCGCATAGTACTATATGATCATGAGCACGTCACGTTGCATACTACTCGATCATGCCCACATTGGAGATCAACACATTCCTTCCTTCGTCAATTCATTCGCCTAGTACTACATGATTATGAGCACGTCATGTTGCATACTCCTCAATCATGCCCACATTGGAGATCAACACATCCCTTCCTTCGTCGATTCGTTCACCTAGTACTACATGATCATGAGCATGTCACGTTGCATACTCCTCGATCATGCTCACATTGGAGATCAACACATCCCTTCCTTCGTCGATTCGTTCGCCTAGTACTACATGATCATGAGCACGTCACGTTGCATACTCCTCGATCATGCCCACATTGGAGATCAACACATCCCTTCCTTCGTCGATTCATTCGCCTAGTACTACAAGATTATGAGCACGTCACGTTGCAAACTCCTCGATCATGCCCACATTGGAGATCAACACATCCCTTCCTCTCATCAAACATCGGTATTGTGACATGAATCAAGGATTACATTGAAAATTACAAACAAAAGCATGCGTAGGGAGTGTTGGGTTCGTTTTATGCATAGCACGACTCATGCATTGCGTGATGTTGAGGCTGTAGAACTCTCCGTTTTGGTTGTAGGAATCCCGCATTGATCCAAGCCATTAATCCAATCAGAGGATTCAATCGTATGGAAGTCGCAGTCTTCAACGTCACGACACAAGTACGATGTTCTACTCTGGAAACAAAGTGCTGGTACCTGTATCTCATTCTGCAACCCAGTACAAGAGTATTAGGAGTCTTCTGATTCTGGTACAATTTCATCTTGGTCAGCAATTGTGAAGACCTGAGCACAAAGCCCAGGCAAAACGATTATTTATAGCTGGTTCGCACACGTGAAGAAAAATGTATTGTTCAACTCGAATACAACAATCAAATGGAATCAATGACAATAAAAGGAATGTTTAACATTCTACCTCTTTTTCATCGGTGTTCGAAGGAGCCGATGTAACAGGATTGTGAAGAGGGTCATTAGGAGCCGGAGCTAGAGCAGGAGCAGGAGTAGGAGCAGGAGCAGGAGCTGGAGCAGGAGAGCCTTCTTCGGTAGCAGGAGCTCGAGCAGGAGAGCCTTCTGAGGTAGCAGGAGCAGGAGCAGGAGAGCCTTCTGAGGTAGCAGGAGCAGGAGTAGGAGAGCCTTCTGAGGTAGTAGGAGCAGGAGCAGGAGCAGGAAAGCCTTCCGACGTAGCAGGAGCTGGAGCAGGATCAGCTGCATGAGAGCCTTCCGAGGTAGCTGGAGCAGGAACTTCCGGACCATTTGCTGTTGCCACCAAAGGATCTTCCTTATTTGTTTCCTCTGCTGCAATATCAGATAGAACCTTGAGTATTGTTGCATCTACTTCCTTTTCTTCTTTGGAATCCTTTTATGTCATCCATTGTGAACCAATTGCTGAACTATGAGGCAGCTAATAGACTTCAGATGATTTACCCAAGTTAGCAGGAGGCATGAGTTGCAAGGGAGTCTGACCAATAGGTGTGAGTAGAGCAGGCGGTGGTGGCAAGCCGTTAATTTGGTGAAGGTGACTGAGTGAAGCATTCACAAAATTCTCCATAGTGCGCTGGTGCTGTGTTACCATTTGTGCTATCTGCTCCGAGTGTGCGTGGTTTAACTCCTCCTGTTGTGCCATCCTCATCTCCATCATTGACTGGAACTTTCTCTGGTCACGCTGATTTTCAAGTATCAGTTTCACAAAGAAGGAGGAGTCCATTGCCTCATTGGTTGTTGCTGGAGTGACTGGAACTATTTCTGTTTTTTCAGTGGGTAGTGATGCACCATCATGTACTCGGAGATGTCCCACTAGAGATGCCTCATTGCCTTCACTGTCTGAGGAACAAATGTCATCTGGAGATGGCTCAATTGTAGCCCTTAGGCCACGACGTCTGTCTCCTGGTCTCGCAGGCCTGTATTCCTTGAAATGTATCTCGGACATCATGTACTCGGGATGCCAATCTTTGGGTCCGGTTCGCACCCTTTCCCCATCTTCATCTACTCTGGTAAGACTACTCAGCATGAAGGAGATCCAGTGAGCATACGGCATATTTCGGGCCACGGTCAACCCATCAAAGATAACATCTTCAATCTCGGCTAAAATGAAGTCCACGATGTCGAAGGGCCGGCCAGTCATGACGTGAAGGAGAAGCCACTGCTGAAGACTAGTGATCGACTCTGCATTGCCAATCTGTGGTAACAATGTCTTCCGTAGTGCCCGGTGAACCACATTTGCCTCAGGGGTAAGCATGTCAGGCGTGTGATATGCTCGCCTACCTGTGAACGACTCAACAAAAAGTCCGGCCATCTCCTCGTCGGACGGGAACGACCCACCGAGCAAACTACGCTGAGGTGGTTCACGATCCCCGTAGACAATATTATGTAGGGATGTCTTATGGTCGTACTTTCCTATTTCAGAATCCGTCAATCCAAGTTTGTCAGCAATATGGTGTCGAAAAAGAGTATACTGGCGTCCCTGAAACATGAACATGATGTATGCCCTAGTATCGACAATGTACACAGTAGCATAAAAAACTCTCACCCAATCCTCAACATACTTATGATGCATTGAGACCAAATCAGCCAATCCGGGATGATCATCGAAGTATGCCTTATCATCCCCTCCCGCGGCTAACGTCATATGATCCCAATTTATAACCCTGTGCTGGTACAGTTTCATGGGTAGGTATTTGTAGTTGTAATAGAAAGTTTGCTGAAGGACATTCCTAAATCTTGGTTCGACCCGTTTGTCCTTGGTTTTGTCCCACCAATGCTTCACAGGCACCCATCTAAGACCTTTAGTCATTTGGTAGGTGTGGTTGCGAAGGTCCATCATCTTAAGCGGCTCTTCCAGTGGAGGGTGAAGTTGTACCTATTTCTCCTTCCTGGGATCTGGCACAGGAAACTCTGAAGGGCGGGGCGGGCGACGGCCCGCGGTTGACCCACCCCGTGTGTGGCAGGAAGGCACCGTGGTTGACCCACCCCGTGTGCGGCAGGAAGGCGCCGAGCTTGACCCACCCCGTGTGCGGCAGGAAGGCACCGAGGTTGACCCACCCTGTGTGCGGCGTGTAGGGGCAGAGGAAGAATCCCGTGTCGCAGGCCTGCACCTTAGCCTTGTCTAAGGACCAGACGTGCCTTCAGAAGTCAGCTGCGACTTTCGTTGTCGCTTCACCAGAGGAGGATCAAGCACCTTTCCATCTCTCTTGCCACCATCTCATCCCATCTGCAATGAATTTCTCGAATTAGTGCCATTCCAAGAATTCGGCGGCGGATTGCGGTATCCGCAGGAGCTTGGAGGTGGTCACATACCTCTGATTTCGGTGACGGATTGAGGTATCCGCTGGAGGCTGCTGCAGGCGGTGGTGGCGGCGGCGGCAGCGGCGGAACCCCATCAAGGGGTTGAGCCTCAAGTGAGGAGACATTAAATCGGGGGATGGCGGGTCAGCACGAGTGACACGCCGTTGGATAAAGCCATAAAGGTGTGTGTAGTGCGCTGTTGGCACCCTGTGACCAGGAAATGGGAAGCGCCTTTCGTACCTATAGTTTACAAGGAAGTTCCTCTATTCCGATGTATACCAGACCGGACCATCCTCCAGATGTATGTTGATGAGTATGAAAGTCATAACAGGATGGTCATGTCATACATAATACAAAGAACCGGACAATCCATTCGCCTAGTACTACATGATCATGAGCACATCACGTTGCATACTACTCGATCATGGCCACATTGGAGATCAACACATCCCTTCCTTCGTCGATTCGATTCGCTTAGTACTACATGATCATGAGCACGTCACGTTGCATACTCCTCGATCATGCCCACATTGGAGATCAACACATCCCTTCATTCGTCGATTCGTTCGCTTAGTACTACATGATCATGAGCACGTCACGTTGCATACTCCTCGATCATGCCCACATTGGAGATCAACACATCCCTTCCTTCGTCGATTCGTTCGCCTAGTACTACATGATCATGAGCACGTCACATTGCATACTCCTCGATCATGCCCACATTGGAGATCAACACATCCCTTCCTTCGTCGATTCGTTCGCCTAGTACTACATGATCATGAGCACGTCACGTTGCATACTCCTCGATCATGCCCACATTGGAGATCAACACATCCCTTCCTTCGTCGATTCGTTCACCTAGTACTACATGATCATGAGCATGTCACGTTGCATACTCCTCGATCATGCCCACATTGGAGATCAACACATCCCTTCCTTCGTCGATTCGTTTGCCTAGTACTACATGATCATGAGCACGTCACGTTGCATACTCCTCGATCATGCCCACATTGGAGATCAACACATCCCTTCCTTCGTCGATTCGTTCGCCTAGTACTACATGATCATGAGCACGTCACATTGCATACTCCTCGATCATGCCCACATTGGAGATCAACACATCCGTTCCTTCGTCGATTCGATTGGCTTAGTACTACAAGATTATGAGCACGTCACGTTGCATACTCCTCGATCATGCCCACATTGGAGATCAACACATCCCTTCATTCGTCAATTCGTTCGCCTAGTACTACATGATCACGAGCACGTCACGTTGCATACTCCTCGATCATGCCTGCATTGGAGATCAACACATCCCTTCCTTCGTCGATTCGTTCGCCTAGTACTACATGCTCATGAGCACGTCACGTTGCATACTCCTGGATCATGCCCACATTGGAGATCAACACATCCCTTCCTTCGTCAAATCGTTCGCCTAGTACTACATGATCATGAGCACGTCACGTTTCATACTCCTCGATCATGCCCACATTGGAGATCAACACATCCCTAACTTCGTCGATTTGTTCGCCTAGTACTACATGATCATGAGCACGTCACGTTGCATACTCTTCGATCATGCCCACATTGGAGATCAACACATTCACGTAGCCCAACAGGACGTTCCGTTGTTTTATAATACAACGTACTGGATAATCGGCATCCCCATGCGCGATCGTATATTTTGTAAAGACGCAACAGGAAGTTCTGATGCTACATAATACAGTGAACCGGATAGTAGGCACCTACGGCAGGTTTAATATTCAGGGAAGTGCACTTCAACTACATATAAATTAAATATAAATCATAAGGTCCACATGATTTCAGTTCGGATCTACTTAAACATTTACTGATTTGATATCCTAGTCGTCGTCACTTTCATCGACAGCATTTTCATCTTCATCGACGTATTGCCATAGAGTGTCATCGTCCTCATCTTCAGAATTGAATCCATCCACATCAGACAGCTCCTGCTGGCGAATTGCGTCAACTTCAGCGGCTGCAACCACAGTCTCCTCGCCATTAATAGGCACCGGAACCTCTGAACCATCACCGAGACCATCATCAAGTATAATATCATGCAAGGTTTGGTCAATTTCATCATCTTGATATGCAAGTACCATGCCAGTGGGAGCTATGTCCTCCTCATTTTCATTATAGCTCCACAAATGCCTGTGCTCACATTTTTGCACCACTCTCCATGGGTGTTGTAGTAGGGTGTCTGGCAAGTAAAAGACCTTCGTTGCTTGTTCAGCAAGAATGTAGGGATCATCTTGGTACTAGTAATCTCCAGTATTGACGCTTGTGAAGTAACCATCATTTCTAATCTTCGGTTCCTTCTTGGTCCCTTCCAGATCATACCAGTCAACCTGGAATAAAACAACAGTTCTATCTCTGTCAAGCCCCGAGTTGTACCGCAACTCAATAATGTCTCTTAGTGAACCATAAAACTCAATTTCTTTAATGTCTTTATGTGATCTTGTAGTCATGATTCCACTGTTCTGTGTCTTCCTATTTGCCTCTCGGGCCTTGGTGTGGTACCGGACACCGCCTACAATACATGCTGTATAAGTTTTTGCTCGCCGGTCTGGTTCAGCTGATAATGCATATAGCTTGTCGACGCTCACTGGATTGTTTGTAATCTGTACAGAAGAGCCATAGTTTTTTTTAATAGTCTTATGTAAAGGTCCTCACAAGGTAATATAAGCTAGCTACCAAACAAAAAAAATGAATACTAACATGCGATCTAAACCAGTGCCGAAATTCTGTAGCAATTCGACGATCAATATCCTCGTCCGACACACCTTTCGCTTTTAATTCATTCTTGAACACTCTGCAAAGCAGTACCATCTCAAAGTTAGAACGAAATAATTGTAGTTCTATCATTGCAATGGTGATTTACTTACTCGATATATGGCTTCACCTCTTCGCAATTGTTTAGCACATACCAAACCACCTTGTCGTACTTTGACCCAAGCCAACAAGTGGTCCCTGCTCCAAGTACTTGAACATTGTGATCGAAACAGGATGTTCCATCTACAGACAAATCAGCATTCTCTCTGTTCCTTCCAACCTGATTGAATCGTGTGGCCACAACATCAGCCGCGAAGTACCTAGAGCAAAATGTCAAGGCCTCATTAGCAACATATGCTTCTGCAATGGATCCTTCAGGCCTAGCTTGGTTTCTCACTGAACGCTTCAATGTGCATAGCCTTCTTTCGACGGGATACATCCATCCATATTGTACTGGACCTCTCAGGATTGCTTCCTCAGGCAAATGGACAGCCAAGTGGACCATAACATCAAAGAAGGTAGGAGGGAAAATTTTCTCAAGCTTGCACAGAATTATTGGGATATCTGTTTTCAGTTTTTGCAAGACATCCAACTTCAGAGTTTTGCAACATAGTTGCCGAAAGAAGTTTCCTAGTTCTGCAATAGTTGTGTATATCTCTTTGTCCACTAAACCACGAAGACAAGCCGACAAAACCCTTTGGAGTAGGATATGACAATCATGAGTTTTCAGTCTTTGTAGTTTGCATCCATCTACAGCAATACACCTAGCTAAGTTTGAAGCATATCCATCTGGGAACTTCACCGAACTTATAAAATCACAAAACAACTTCTGTTTCGTTTTTGAAAGTACATACGGAGCTTCTGGCATTTTGCATGACTCACCATCCTCAGTTGCCACCATGTGTAGATTTGATCTTACGCCCATCTCTTCCAAATCAACCCTAGCATTAATGGTGTCCTTTGTCTTCCCAGCAATTTTAAGCAACGTTTCAATAAGGTTTTCGCATATGTTTTTCTCAATGTGCATCACATCATGGTTATGTGCCAACTTCAGAGATGACCAGTACGGCAAGTCCCACAAACAAACCCTTCAGCTCCAGCACTGTCCGGATTCCCGCTTCCTTTTCTTTCCTTGAGGTAGAGGATGCTTTCCTGGTCTAACGTCTTTAACCTTCTCCAGTTGCTGCTTCAGCTCCTCAAGGGTAAACTGCTCTGGCTTTTCTTGGTTTTCAATAGTACCTTCAAAATCTGCTCTCTTTGTTCTCCATGGATGGTCAGTTGGAAGGAAACGATGATGCCCAGTGTAACATATCTTGTTCTTCAATCTCCTTGAGCAAGGATCCTTGTCACAACGCACACAGGCAAAATAGCCTTTTGTGACTTGCCCAGACAACGTGCTCAATGCTGGATAATCATGTATGCACCAAAGAACCGCAGCACACAGTTTAAATCCTTTACCCTCAACAGCATCGATTGCACATACACCCTTCCAAAGTTGTTGCAGCTCTTCGACGAGAGGTTCCATGAAGATATCAAAATCCTTTGATGGAGAACTTGGCCCAGGGATCAATAAGGCCATCATGAAGTTTGATTCTTCCATGCATACCCATGGTGGCATGTTATACGGCACAACAAATACTGGCCACATACTATATGAGTTGTTCATGTTGCCAAATGGATTGAAACCATTGGTTGCAAGACCAAGTCTAAGGTTCCTAGCATCTTCTGCAAATTTTGGCCAACTTTTATTGAATTCTTTCCATGTCTCACCATCAGCTGGATGGCTAAGCTCATTGTTCACCGGTTTTCGCTTCGACTGGTGCCATCGTGCATCCTTTGCTATTTTTGATGAAAGAAACATCCTCTTCAGCTTGGAAATCAGCGGAAAATGCCTCAATAACTTTTGAGGAATGCGCTTGTTGGTGTCTGCATCCTTCCATCTTGAATCCGCTTCACAACATACTGGGCACACATCAAGTTTGACATACTTCTCCTTGCGAAACAATATACAATTATTTTTGCAAACATGGATTTTTTCATAGCCGAGTCCCATGGAACGTATGTACTTCATTGCCGCATCGAAAGAGTCTGGAAGACACACTTCTGGGAATCCTTTTTGTAACAAATTCATCGTTGCATTGAATGCGACGTTGCTCATCCGACTGAAAGACTTTATATGAAGTAACTTGACCACAAATGTAAATTGTACATATGAAGATGTCGGTGACACCTTACGGTTCAGATGTTCCTTTACAAATTCATACATTTTCTCACCGAGCACCTGACCCTTGCCCAAGTCAGCAATCAATTCAGACATCCCATCGTCTCCAGGGCCTTCATCCTGCTCCATACCCGATATGTATTGGTTTTCCTGGACCGTTTCCTGATCACCACCATCCCGTGGAGCTGCATTATCCACATCCCCCTCTGCATCCGGCATAATTGCGTTATCCTGTACATTTTCATCATCGTCAACCATATCCTCCAAAGCTTCTCCATGATGGATCCACCTAGTGTAAGTGGTTGCCATCCCACTCACAAGTAAGTGAACTCCAATTCGCTCTATAGTCCCTGTAGAATTATTGAGGCATCGACGACACGGGCATAGTATTTCTTCGTCCTCAGCGTATCTTGTCCGAAGAAATGCCAAGAAATCCTGGACCCCTTTCTGATGATCGGTGGTAAAACCAGTACAACCGGTTATCCAGCGTCTATCCATCTGGAAAGTTTTTGGCGAATCCAACTCAAAATTACTGACCACAGAACGAATCGAAAAGGAGAACATTCCGCGAAATTAAATTTTCCAGATTGAACAAAAAATTACTTACCAGATTGACACGCTGCTGCAGCAAGTATCACCTAGGTTGCGCCCATAGGATTGACCAGCTGTTGGAAGTCGCAAATCACCGCCGGAATGATCCGTTTTGGTAGCCTACTCGCCTCTTCGTTCTTCGTTTTCCCGTTTCAGGGCAGCGGGCTGCGGGAAAACTATTTTTTTGCTACAGCGCGGGCTTTTCTCCCGCCAACTTATCAGAACAACCACTCCGTGCTGTGGTTGGGGTGGAAAGTGTTTCTCATTAAATTGACACAACCAAGAGGTGGTGCAGTGGTAGATAGTGTTGTCTCGTTCCTATAGGTCTCTAGTTCGAACCCTTGCTATGGCAAATTGTTTTTGCAACATTTCGTGACCAACAGTAGGAAACAAGCAGTTTCGCGATCGTTACTCAGGAAGGTCCTTCCAGCAAAACATCAACAAAACGGACCAGCAAAACAGTAGGGCCGGCCGAACCTAGTGGTACGGCCGTACCTATGATCTTCCACGAATCCATCAAGCCAACCACTACAAGCTTCCAAGTGCTCAACTCATCACCAAAATGAAGACACGCCAACCAGGTAGCCAAAAATTAGCTTGGGGGAGGCCCCATTTTCAATCAAGGAAGGTATGTCCATCCAAACCAATTTTCAACATCTTGTTTATCACATTTGAATAAAAGAAAAACAACAAAAATATTTGCTTCAACCATGTGCACTTGAGATCTTGTCTATATCCTCACTTTGGAAATGATGAATAGTTGTTATGTTAAAACTTTGCAAGAACCTAGTGTACAACCTTGTGCTCTATGAGCATTTGAATTTGTTGGTATATTTTGAGACAAGAGCCAGAATTAAAACTTTGTGGGAGCAAATACTTATGACCAACCCTAGGGTGTTGACTAGTATGATATGATGAGACAATGTTGATCTTGCTCTATCTCATAGTATGGTGAAAATCTCGGATGATTTCTTTTGAGAAAATAAAACAAGACATGTTCCTCAATGGTCATATCACCTACCAAAGCCATATGTCGATATCAAAGTATAAACCTTCTACATATGCTTGCTTGTGACCCATTCAGTTTTGCCAAATTGTTGTGACCCTTGGTAGAATCTTTTCATGCTCCCATGATCGAGATCACGTACACCCACATATACAAGCTAACTTCTACACCAGGAGTTACGCAAAACATGCCATCCACCCACCAAAAATAAATACTCCAAAGTTCCTAAGAGATTTCTCTTCTTGTATTCTTGCAAAAGGAGAGAGGGGTCATCAAAAAAAAGAGTATATGCTCAAGAAGCATAGAAAAAAAAGTGCTCCAATCAAAGAGCATAGAAATGATGAAGCATGAACCCCCTCCAAAATAAAAGCAAGAGGAGAATCTCAAAGCAAGGAGAACTTAGAAAAACAAACAAAAATATTCCACATACTTGCACATCTCGATCAAGTTGCATGACTATTGACGGCTGTTAAGTGCTTACTTTAGCCGTCAATTTACTCATGAATAAAGGAGCAAGAGGCATTTCTTACACGCATTTTAGTTAAGAATAATGTAGTTTCACTTGTCCTTGGAGATTATGTGATTGTAGGAAAATAAGCATAAAAGAAGTGAAAAACTCACCTTCTATGATTCATGCCACATCACCTCAAGAAGTGGCTGCCACCTCAGGTGCCATGCATGCAAGCTAAGTCACCTCAGGTGCCATGCATGCACGCCATGTCACCGATCCAAGGGAGGCAAGCCCCTAGGAATCAGAGCGTGACACGTGGACTTCACATGGATCCATGGGCCCACCAGAGCGCCTAAACCGCCTCAAGAACACGTGTACACCGGGGACCGACTTAAGGGCCCACAGGACAGCCACCCCGAGGAAGCACACCTCGAGTGGGGCCACCTGGGGTCGGTCGACCCTAGGATCGGCCAAACCGACCTTGGGTCGGCTGATCCTAGGCTTCCACGTGGCGCTTGTCCATTGGTCCTAGAGGCCATCCCCGGGGTGTTTCACTCCTTCTTGCGCCGGTGCTCTGGCCTATAAATAGAAGGGGAGGGGGTTCATTTCTTAACAACGCACTTTACTCCTCCTCTCTCACTTTTCGTTTCTAAGGCTAGGAGGTAGGCTAGAGTAGTTCTACTTCAGGTTCCAAGTCTACTTTGGGATCTAGGTATGAGTCCTCTTGTATCTTTATTTTATTGTATGACTTTGATATACTTCAGTTATTCAGCTATTTCATACAAAGTTGTGCTTGTATACATGGGTGATTTGTTTATGTGTTCTTCGCTCATTCATCATTTAGAGGCTCATGTTCTTGATGAACAAGGCCTTTCGATCCAATTGACGAGTGACTTATACATGTTTTCGGTGTTTGTCCATAAGTTAGAGGCTCGTGTTCATCACGAACACGACCCTTTGATCTTGTTGAATAGACATAGGAAAGCACATGTCCGTTTGTGTACTTAGCCTAGTTTGATCTAGTTAGATCCCATGTTCGTGTTGCATGAAGTTCGTGCTCAAGCTACGGTACTCGGTGTAATTGGCCGGTTTACCTGGTGGCTCTGACCTGGGTCCCAATAGCTCGGGCCGGTCAGGGTCCTGCTAACAACGTAAGCGTGGTGCTTGGGTTGCGTAGCTACGTTGCTTACGAGTGTATCCCACGGTTTGTCTTGGGGTAGGCCACGGTAGTGACAGCTGTTGGACCCTTCTGGAATCCCCCACGTTCGGATACGCTGTAGGAGTCTAAAGTTTAACAACCGGAGTCGTGCGTAAGCGATGCGGGAGGTTAGCTCCCCGTTTGTACCTGGGTGCTTGAGCCAGCGATCATGCCATGCTAGTGTGCGTCTAACTCGTCTGACTAACTTTGTATGCTTAGTACCTTAGAACCTAGAGCTAACTCGTATGTTGCCTCCTAAGCCTAGGACCTTTAGAGAGAGTGTGTTTGTGTGTTCACACTACTATCTTATCCATCATATCTCACCCCTGTACTTGAGTGTCTGGTTCGTTCCCGTCTATGATTTATACTCCTTCCAATAGTGTTGAACTTGTTAATCTGCCCAGCCTTCCTTGGATTTGACACCCTTTGGAATACTCCTTTGGGGAAATGCTACAATGGTACTTCCGTGTGCTTGCGGACTCTTGTAATCGTTAGGATTACCATTTGGTCATTTCTGGCATTGTTGCTAGGAACTCATAACTTAGCATCGACATTAAGAAATACCAACAAGCATTTCTGGTGTTGTTGCCGAGGAAGGCTAAGGATAACATGTCAACACTTTGCAATGTCTATAATCATGACAAGAATAAAACAGTTCTCGATGCAGGCTAACTTTGAATGTCTTCTTTGTCTATTGATGATGAAGACAGGAAGTGTATGACTGGTTTCGACTTACCGCCGAATTTCACTGAAGATCCTGAGTCACTCATAAGGAGAGCTAGAACTCATTTTGGTTCTCCCCACGTGTACGTACGGAAGTCGACCCAGCTTCCTTTGTGCCATCTACATCAACGTACGGAAGACTCTTCGTGAATACTCTGCTCCCTCTGCTGATCAGGTGCCTACTGGCCCTGAGATCAACACCGGGAACGGAAACTTCGAGATCAAGACTGGCCTCATTACGATGGTACAGGCTAGCCCATTCTGTGGCAAGCCTAATGAAGATGCGAGCGCCCACTTGCAACAGTTCCTGGAGCTGTGCAGTACCTTCACTATATGAGGAGTGGAGAAAGATGCCATTCGTCTGCGACTGTTTCCATTCTCACTGCTGGGAAAGGCGAAGCAGTGGTTCTATGCAAACCGTGCAGATATTGACACCTGGGCGAAGTGCTCAGCAGCATTCCTCGCGAAGTTCTTTCCGTTGGGCAGGACCAATGCCCTCCGGGGAAGAATTTCAAGCTTTCAGCAAGCAGCAAATGAAACCATTCCAGAAGCTTGGGAAAGGCTTCAGGAGTACATCCTGGCTTGTCCCCATCATGGGATGGATAACTGGCTTATTCTTCAGAGTTTCTACAATGGGCTGACTCTGACTGCCCGGGGCCATATTGATGCTGCTGCTGGAGGGGCTTTCTTCTCTCTCACTATCGCTGAAGCAACTAAACGTATTGAGAAGATGGTCTCCAACCAAGGGTGGAGTGATGATCGACTCCAGCCACGTCAGAGGGGTACACATACAGTCAAGGAAGCGGATATGCTGCACGCCAAGATGGACCTACTTATGAAGAGAATGGATGCTCTGACCAGTGAGAAGGCTGCCATGGCCATCACTACTCAAGCTATGGATGCTCGCATGACCTGCGAAGTCTGTGGTGACACTGGGCATTCAGGGAATTACTGCCCTACTACCCAGGAGGATGTGACGTACATGAACGGCAACAACAATGGTTATCATCCACAAGGAGGTCAAACATGGAATCAATCACGCCCTTACTATCAGGGATGTAATCAAGGTAATATTTACAATCCGAACCAACCTTCCTTGAAAGATCTGGTTTTCGGGCAAGCTAAGATTAATGTTGGTTTTAACAAGAAAACAGCTGCCTATGATAAGGCTTAAGAAAGCCTCAACACTAAAATCGATAGCCTTTCTTCTGCTCTTAAGAACCAGCTGAGCTTTAACAAAATGATAGAAACCCAGTTGGCTCAGTTAGCTACTTTTGTTCCTTCTGCTGAAGACGGGAAGATTCCGGGGCAACCCGTGTCTTCTTGTGAGAATGTTTGTGCAGTGTCCACCAGATGGGGTAAGCCATCTGGGAGGTCACGAGCTGCTGACTATGCAGAGAGACCCATACAGCAGGTTCTTGATCCATGGGAATCTTCAGCAATTGTGCACAGGAAAGACCCTGGTTATCCGGCTATCACTTGCACTATATACTACCAGAAAATCAGGAATGCTCTCTGTGATCTTCGCGCGAGTGCCAACCTCATGTCCAAGGCTATGTTTGAAAGATTGGGATATCCTGCTCTTACCCCAACCTCGAGGATAGTTCAACTTGCTGATGCATCGATCCGGTATCCGGAGGGGATTGTGGAGAGTCTACTGGTATTTGTCCAAGGTTCTTGCATCTTCGCGGATTTCGTGGTCCTTGATATGCAAGATGATGCGGAATTGCTACTCATTCTTGGGAGGCCGTTTCTAAGTGACGCTCGGGCAAGGATCAATGTGGAAAATGGGACCATCCGTTTCCGCATTGGGAAGAAGAACTTGATGTTCCGATTTCGACCAACAGAAGGGCAATGCTATTCAGTGCAAGGAAATGATGAGCAGACTTGGGGATGGACGGAGCCACAACCCAGCTCACACAACCTCTGACCGCACCAAGAAAATCAAGAAAAACATGGAAGGTGTGGTGGCAGGTACAGAGACCACACCCCTCTACTTCTCGGGAGTGGGGTGACGAGTGGAACTGATCACCGAGAAAAGTCCGGCTCTCGGACTTAAAAAGATGAGTCCTTTCGCCAAAAGGTAAAATTGGTAGTTATATCATATTTCCCTTTTCAAAATTTAATTTAATTTTTCCCAATGCATATTTGACTTTTCCATCCTTGCATCTGCATGCTAGAATTTTTTCTAGCCAAATTTCCCTTTTTCAATAAAAATTCTGAAAATAAAATTTTGAGTTGGAAAATCCTTAAAAATTCATTTGAGCAAGTTTCTGGGCAAATTTGGACCGAGACACCTAGGCAGGCCCCCATGTGACCGTTAGAGAGCCATTGCAAAAAGCTGGAGGCGGGCGAACCCGAGGTGGGTTCGGCCGACCCCACAGGTCGGCAGACCCAGCCTAACGGCTAACTCGGCCCCCCTTCCTCCAATGGCTCCTAGCCGTTGCACACGGCCCATGTCTCGGTGCCCGGCTTCATTGCCTATAAATATCAGGGGGTTTGAGGGGTGTCTTCACCCATTGCAACACTCTCTCCCTCTCTTGCTCTTGCTCTCTGTTTTTCGTGGATTTCTCGCTCGAGATTGAGGTGCCAAGTATTCTCTCCAAGTGCTGCCGAAATATTGATCATTGGTGGAGCAAACTCAGTAGGGATTTCATTCGGTCACTAACCCATCACCGAGTTGCTCGTATTGTCCGATCGTTGTGAAAGATGAGTTGGGCCTCCGGTGCATTCCGGAAGTTGACTCGCTCACGCCGTTCACATGACGGGGGGAGCTCATCTCGTCATTCCGAAGCTGCACCAAGCCCAATGTCAACCGACTGTGAAGAAGAAGGAGAGGAAGAGCTACCCACGCCACAAGCTGAGGAAGTGTACGCCGTCGACGCCGCCTTCATCGACTTGAGGAATGATCGCGAGAGACAAGCCTACGCTCTCATCAAGGACCGAGTCTTTGCCAACACCAAGGAGTTCGACCCAGACCTTCTCGAGAAAATAGGTATGGACTCTGAGTTTGATTCCATTTGGCAAGCTCTAGGATGGGAGGATTTTGTCCCGGTTCAGGAGGTTGGTTCTAGACCTACCACCATCTAGTTTCTCTACACTCTTCAAGAGGATGCGTCCGGTATTTCATTATGATTTCATGGAGTTCCGTATCGAGTTTCATGGAAAGATCTTAGTCGCACCCTCGGTTTTCATCGTCACTACGCTATTTCTCTTGAGCAAGATTGTGCTGGTTTTAATCGTGAGAGTTTGGGAAGAGATCTCTGGTCGGCCTGTTCGCGGCAAGTTGATACCTAGGTGCAACGATATCTTGCATCCCACTCTCTGACTGTGGCACAAGTGGGTCGCCGTCACTCTCTTTCCAAGGGATGACATGCGGCCCGTGCGCACTGAAGAGATGATGATCTTATATGCTGCAGTCAGACGAATCAAGATCTCCCCTGTGCAAGCTATGATTCGGCAGTGGTTAACGAATTTCAAGATGACGGGTTCTATTGAGTGTACGTCTTTGATTTCTCGCATCGTCACGAATCTTGGGATTACACAAGGGCCCAACGTGCCCTCCATTGCTAATCCCCGGACTCTGATTGACGAGGCTTATTTGACTCAGGGGCATATTCTTAAGAAGGGTCCGGATGATTCTTTGGTTTTCTTTTACCCGGGCCATACAAACCAGATCCAGTTACCTAATCCGGATTTCAGGTTGTACGGCCAGGGGCCACTGACCGTTCCTCTCGAGGAACCTCATCGTTCTAGTGTCTCTGGTGATAGGGTAACTAGAAGTGCATCGAGGAGAGCAGCCGGAGCACAACAGCCACCACCACAGCCGTCTCCGCAGCTGTCGCCTCAGCCACAGCCTACTACACCACCGTCTGGTACATGGACCTCTACCGAGTACATGCCTGGGGTTACTCCTGGATATGCTCCCGGTTGGGACCAGCCCATGTACCAATAGGGTGCGAGTAGCTCGGCTTGGGCTAGCGCAGGCAGTGGCGAGTGGGCCGTCCCTGCTGGTACTGCCTACAGAGATGCGACATCTTCATCGTCCGGATTGCGCTCGTCATCTCGTGGGGCCACCCTCACTCAGCAGATGAGCAAGCTCAACATCCGAGTCGGCGACATGGAGGAGACCGTGCACCAGCACGTCGAGTCCACTCGGGACTGGCAACGGATGTCTGGCGAGAGACTTCACACCATCGAGCTGGCACAGCAGCAGCTGCTGGAGTAGCAGAGGGCCTACTACCGGTGGATGGGATTTCCCCCTCCACAGTAGTGAGCCTGAAGCTAGATTGGGGGAGGACCCCCACTCTGAGGTACTCTGAGGTAACTTGTATCTTTATTTTCAGAATCATACATGCTAAAAATACATTAAAAAATCTGCAAAATTAAAAAGACCAAAAATATTTATTTGCTTTCTTAAATTAGTTTGCTTTCATATGCGCGGTAAGAATGCTTCTGTCCTTCATGATCGAAATGGTGAATAGTTGCTCTGTTTATTCCTTTTATATGCCTTGCTACAGCTTAGTATCCTATCTTAGTTTTGAGTTAGTTGGCTTGTATGATCAAACCTTAGCTTGAAACTTGTGGGTAGCAAAAAGCATGACCTTTGCCTAAGTTGTTGTGAGGTATGATATGGTAAAACAGGGTTGCTATGATCTAGTGCTAAGTGATGTTTGATACCCGGAGTTTTCTTTCAAAAAATGATAAAATGATAAGTTCCTCAATGATGAGAAATTCCTATCCAAAGTCATATGTAGATCCTAGCTGTTGTTAGCCTCCACATATGCTACTTGTTTTCTTCATTGAGTCTTGACGAATTGTTGTGACCCTCGGCGAGAAACTTGTCATGCTCCCATGATCAAGATCACCTACACAACCACTATACGCTAAACTTCTACTCCGGAAGTTAGCACCCATCATTTCATCCATCCCCCATCCATTCCGCAAATAAAGCTCCGTGCATTGTTTCATGATTACTCTCTCTCCAAAAATATTCAGCAAGGACTATGGGCTATGCGAAAAAAGAAAAGAAAAAAAAGCAGCACATGCTCAGGAGCATGAAAAGAAAAAGAAAAAAAAGAAAGGGAAAGAATAAAGAGACATAGCCCAAGTCTCAAAAATCTCAAAAGGAGAGGAGAGAATCATATACAAAAAGGAGTTCTTCATCCATCCACCATATACACACACATGCACATCTTGATCAGGTTGTATGACTTCTTGCTCCCAAGGATCTAGTTTTCGACTCGACAATACATGAGAAATAGGTATGCCACATGTTTTCCCTACCTACAGCTCCACATATCAGCTTATTAGGAGTAGGTGGAGAAAGAAGGCAATTTAATGCCTTGGTGAGGAATCATACACACTGAGCGATCCAAGAGTATCATTCGAGGAACTTTGATTTCTTTATAAAAATTAGCAAAACCTCCGGATTGACGACTAATCAAGGTACTTGTGATTAGTAATTTCTATACAACTGTTCTATCATTCAACCGCCCAAGGTAGGTGAAGCTACAAGCCCCATATCAATCAAGCATAAGGTAAGATCAATGCCAACTCATTCAATCCTTGTTAGAGTACCTATTCGTATGCTTGTCATATACTAGGAGTACAACATCGTAGCAACTCCTGATCGACCAACCTAAGTCCTAAGTATCTAGATCGGGATGAGCAAGAGGCCAGCTTGGGGGAGTTGTTGACGGCTGTTAAGTGCTTACTTTAGCCGTCAATTTACTCATGAATAAAGGAGCAAGAGGCATTTCTTACACGCATTTTAGTTAAGAATAATGTAGTTCCACTTGTCCTTGGAGATTATGTGGTTGCAGGAAAATAAGCATAAAAGAAGTGGCAAACTCACCTTCTATGATTCATGCCATGTCACCTCAAGAAGTGGCTACCACCTTAGGTGCCATACATGCAAGCTAAGGGAGGCAAGCCCCTACGAATCAGAGCGTGACACGTGGACTTCACATGGATCCATGGGCCCACCAAAGCGCCTAAACCGCCTCAAGAACATGTGTACACCGGGGACCAACTTAAGGGCCCACAGGACAGCCACCCCGAGGAAGTACACCCCGAGTAGGGCCCACCTGTGGTCGGCCGAAACGACCTTGGGTCGGCTGATCCTAGGCTTCCACGTGGTGCTTGTCCATTGGTCCTAGAGGCCATCCCCAGGGTGTTTCACTCCTTCTTGCGCCGGTGCTCTGGCCTATAAATAGAAGGGGAGGGGGTTCATTTCTTAACAACACACTTTACTCCTCCTCTCTCACTTTTCGTTTCTAAGGCTAGGAGGTAGGCTAGAGTAGTTCTACTTCAGGTTCCAAGTCTACTTTGGGATCTAGGTATGAGTCCTCTTGTATCTTTATTTTATTGTATGACTTTGATCTACTTCAGTTATTCAGCTATTTCATATAAAGTTGTGCTTGTATACATGGGTGATTTGTTCATGTGTTCTTCGCTCGTTCATCATTTTGAGGCTCATGTTCTTGATGAACAAGGCCTTTCGATCCAGTTGACGAGTGACTTATACATGTTTTCGGTGTTTGTCCATAAGTTAGAGGCTCGTGTTCATCACGAACACGACCCTTTGATCTTGTTGAATAGACATAGGAAAGCACAAGTCCGTTTGTGTACTTAGCCTAGTTTGATCTAGTTAGATCCCATGTTCATATTGCATGAAGTTCGTGCTCAAGCTACGGTACTCGGTGTAATTGGCCGGTTTACCTGGCGGCTCTGACCTGGGTCACAATAGCCCAGGTCGGTTAGGGTCCTGCTAACAACGTAAGCGTGGTGCTTGGGTTGTGTAGCTACGTTGCTTACGAGTGTATCCCACGGTTTGTCTTGGGGTAGGCCACGGTGGTGACAGCCGTTGGACCCTTCTGGAATCCCCCACGTTCGGATATGTTGTAGGAGTCTAAAGTCTAACAACCGGAGTCGTGCGTAAGTGACGCGGGAGGTTAGCTCCCCGTTTGTACCTGGGTGCTTGAGCCAGCGATCATGCCATGCTAGTGTGCATCTAACTCGTCTGACTAACTTTGTATGTTTAGTACCTTAGAACCTAGAGCTAACTCGTATGTTGCCTCCTAAGCCTAGGACCTTTAGAGAGAGTGTGTTTGTGTGTTCACACTACTATCTTATCTATCATATCTCACCTCTGTACTTGAGTGTCTGGTTCATTCCTGTCTATGATTTATACTCCTTGCAATAGTGTTGAACTTGTTAATCCGCCCAGCCTTCCTTGGATTCGATACCCTTTGGAATACTCCTTTGGGGAAATGCTACAATGGTACTTCTGTGCGCTTGCGGACTCTTGTAATCGTTAGGATTACCATTTGGTCATTTCTGGCATCGTTGCTAGGAACTCATAACTTAGCATCGACGTTAAGAAATACCAACAATGACTAGTTTCTTCTTGGATCCGGTCTTTGGCTCAACAACATCATGTGGCACAAGTGAGTCTCATGCTTATCCTACCCAAAGCTCCACATACAAGCCATAGAGTAGGAAGTTGAGGCTCGCTCAAAAGCCTTTGGTAAGGTAACAAATACCACTTGAGCGATCGAGGGAACCATCCGAGGAACCTTGTCTTTCTTTGCAAAAAATTTCAAAACTCCGAGATAGGATCCAGAAAAGAAGAGTGAGTGACGCAAAGTCAAAACCATTCTACTCTTCAACCTCCAAAGGCAAGGTGGAAAGTTACAAGCCCCACAGGTAAGATAAGGCTATGTTTCTCTCATTCCAATCTTTTCAAATAGCAAGTAGAGCATGGATTTGTGCGTAGGTACTTGCCGAGTGGTAACATCAATGCAACTCTTGATCCACCGAGGCCAAGTCTAGGCTTTGCTCGAGGACGAGCAAACGTTTAGCTTGGGGGAGTTTGTTGACGGTCCTTACAACAAAAATTTGACTGTCAAAACCTCAGGTTCGAGAGGAGTATATGTCAAGTTTCATGCACATTTTTAGTACTAATAAAGTTCCACGAGTTGTGTTGTGAATTTCATAGGCAGGTACACATTTTGGGAGAATTTGGGACCAACATGCCACATGTGCCAGGCACGGCCGAACCTGCAGGTGCAAACAGAACGAAGCCCCCACCTCAACATGCAGCAAAAACAAGGAGAATAACCTGATTGATGTGGCTCGTCTTCGGCTTCGTCATCAGAAAAAGCCGTTGCCACACATTGAATAATCGCGACGTTCTTCATAGCTTTCTTAGACTTCTTCCTGCTCAGCGCTGCAAGACCGGATGCCGCTTGAACCTCAACATCAGAAGCACCTTCAGAAGCTTTTCTCTTTCTTTTGCTAGATTCCAGAGATTTAGTTTTCGAAGGGCACACAGCAGGAGAGGACACGTTATCAGTATTGCCCTTGGACTTGTCTTTTTGTGAAGCCCTCTTCCTCCGACGTTTAGAGGGAACAGCAGCAGCTGAAGAACTGGGTGCTCCAGGAGCTGAAGTTTTCTTGTCAAGGCCAGGCGGGCGAGGGCGAAGAGCGGTTTCAGCACCAAGTTCAGAAAAGACCCGGTTCACTCTTCTCTTCTGTTTCACGATATGCTTATAAGCCTTGTATTCATTCAAAGTGAATTCACCAACCATATCACTGACCTTTTCTTCAACTTCAAGAATAAAGTCATCCAAGCTCTGGTCATCCTTAAGTCGCAGATGAAATCGCGGAAACGACACTTTCTGAGAAGCTCAATCCACATCAAGGAAAATGATTTCTGAAGGCTTCCAGCCATATGACAAGGGCCAGACTCATGCCGCAACAAATTCTTCAAGTACATCACGACCACCAAGGATAGTGCTGGCAAGAAAGAAGCCATTTTCGCAGCTTTTGAAGCCAGAGGCCCTGTGTTGACGGTCCTTACAACAAAAATTTTGACCGTCAAAACCTCAGGTTCGAGAGGAGTATATGACAAGTTTCATGCACATTTTTAGTACTAATAAAGTTCCATGAGTTGTGTTGTGAATTTCATAAGCAGGTACACATTTTGGGAGAATTTGGGACCAACACGCCACATGTGCCAGGCACGACCGAACCACCTGGTCCGGCCGAACCTGCAGGTACGGCCGGACCTGCAGGTGCGGCTGGCCCTGCCAGGTGCGGCCGGCCCTGCCCAGTGGCACGACCCTGGTCCATAGCACCCCCACTCCCTCGAGCACAACTTGGACGAGTGTGATTCACTGAAGAAACGTCGGTTTGATCAAAGGGTGGAGGCTAGGATCACTTGGATCAATGGGTCCACTTATCCGATCGCTCAACCACCACAACCGTCATCCAAAGGCGATCCTAAGCGTCCCCTAACACAGTCGGTGCATCGCACGGCACGGGGTAGGGCCTGCCGCACCTATAGGGCCGGCCGCACCTATCACTTGGCGTGCCGGACAAAACCGATCCAAGGAGCCGACCTACAACCACCTCAGGAGCAGTGATCAAGAGCGTCCAAGGTGAGAGGCGGCACATCCTAGGGCCGTCCGTGCCTAGAGAGCCGGCCGCACCTAGGGTTTTGCCCCCCTGCACTCCACCAACCTCCCTTGCCTATAAAAGGCCCCTCACACTCGCTGGAATGGACACACAACGCAGGAGCATCTCCATTTCTCTCTATTGTTCACTTAGAGTAGGATTAGTGTAGCTTGGGAGTTAGAGTCGAGTCGAGCTAGTCTCGGGGTTCCGGAGGAGTCTTCTTCAGGGTTCCGGTACTACTCTTGTATCCTTTCTTTGGTTAGACTCAAGTACAATTCAAGTTATCTTTCTATCTTACCTTTCGAGTCAATTACATTTAGCTTTTACTTTGCTCTAGAAGCTTTATTCTTAGTTTAGACTAAAATTAGTTTAATCTTGGTTAGCGTAGCTCTCTTGAACCCTATAGTGTTGTGGTCGTTCTTCGCTTGATCTTCTACCGAGTACGTTTGTGCTTAGTAGCGGAGAGAGACCTTCCTTCGTGATATCCGGGGAAATGTGCTTAGCCAGCAGCCATGGCTTTGGCCCGCGCGCCGCGCGTGAGCTCGCCCCCACGCGTCGGTGCTCCGACGGGGGCCCGCCGGAGCTGCTGCGCCGCTGGCCGTCCACCGGAGGTGGGAGGTGGAAGATGGAGGAAAAAATGTTGTTCCAACATTTTAATAAATGTTGCAACATTTTGCAAAAATATTAACAAATAATAGTTGACGAAACCAACATTTTTTCTGAAAAATGTTGGAACATTTTTAACTAATAGTCATGAGGTGGGCTGGTGGGAAAATAAAAAACAAACATTTAGATGGGCTTTGGTGGGCTGGAAGTTCATTCCCTTATCCACCTTCCGGTAGCCGTATAGGAGCCCCCTCTATACTTGCTTCTGTCCTGCTGCCAGCCGTGCGCGCAGCTCCAAAACACACAAGTATAATTACTACTGTAGTTTCTAATAGCTACTTTGTTCATTCTGACCCACACAAACATCTCAGCACCGGAGTGAGGAAAACCAATTAGGCACCCAAGCCTTCTCCTCTAAGCTTTCTCCCCGTACTCTCGCTCCCTGCGGCGCCCCTCGTCGGGCCCCTCCCTTCCTCCCCTCCGGCGATCTCGCCGGTGGCGAGTGGGGTAGGGAGCCCCCAATAGATAGATCTACAACTTAGATACCTTTTTTATTTTCTCGGTGCCTTTATGGCTGGTGCCCTTCGTGGTTTGTACTGTCGTGGCTGCGCCGCCGCCGTCGCCGGCCTCCTTGGCCTCGTCGTCACCGTTGCCTCCATGGCTAAGGTATGTTTATAAAATAAACCTGCACCCTGTAGCAACCTCATCTCTCCACCCACCCCCAATCTATGGTTGCTGGAGTTCCCTCCCTGCCGTCCCTGTTTCCTCCGGGATTGAGGCCGATTGGAAGGCGGAGGCTACGGATCGATTCCCCAAGTGGGTGGATTTGCTTCGTAGCAAAGCTGCTTTCCTACTCCTCGTCCTAGATGTGCTCTCCTCCGCCCCGACTCCATCACAGCTCGCCTCTGCATCACCTACATCAAGCAGCCTCTGATCTTATGGACTTCAACAACAACAAGGCAGCTCAGCATCCGATGTTTCCTCGACGACTTCGTCTCCCCCAGGGTCTCGATTTGGAGCTTGTTCTTCAACCTCCGGCGACGACAATCAAATCACTCTTCGGTCGCCTGATGCATGCCTCCTCTAAGGCTCTATCGGCCCTTCAACTGTAGCTCTGCACGGTCCTTCCATCTGGGTGTATGCGCCATGAGCGCCTCTACAGCCCATCACCGGCGAGCTCGTCGTCGTTCCTGCTGCTGTTGAATCTACTGTACTTATCCGGTCTAAGGACCAAGATGTAATTTAGCCTTCTTTAGGGGACCAATTTGTAATCTGGCTGCTTAATTTAATATATTTGCAGTTGTAAAAAAAAACATCTCAGCATCTTGATTTCTATATGCGGCAGTGCTGCTGATTGGAGCTGGGTGTAGCACTGAATAGAAATGGAAATACGATCATCCATCCTTTACTGAAATTTCTCTTGTCCTATTATTGTTTTTTAGGGTTCCGTTATATTTTCAAAATGGTGAACACATATATAATCACATCACAGCCAACTTGAGCGAGAACATCAGGCCGGCAACCCCGATACGGTGTCTAACTGTACTGCATGCACCAGAAAATGATCTAGTACCTGATTGCTGCCTTGCCAATTTACCGTGTGGTTTTCAGAACTAACAGTACAGTTCATCTTGATAAAAGAGAACATGTCCTTCCACGCCTTTTTCTTAAACCTATTTTGATTGACGGCAACCTGCCGTGTAGCGCACTAACTTTATTTAGTAGAAGGCCGGCCCCTTCATGTTAAATAAGTAAAATAAGAATCCGCACTATGGCATTTTTTCTAGGATACACCATTTTGCATGGATATATTCTGCAGTGTTGCTTTAATTTAGCCTTGTAGTGAAATGGTGTGACAAGGCACTTAAGCATGTAGCATGCATCACTCAAGAAAGCTTGGAGCATTTTCGCATTTTTTAAGGGAAATTTTTTTTTGTGGATCTCTTCATGCTATATCCTCAGCATGGAACACACAACAGAGATATACAGTATGATCTAGCTATGATTCATGATTTCGGTAAATGACCAACCCGACCTCACTGGTTAGAAGAAGATGAGGAAAATACACTCCAGCCTCCCTTCTTTCTTTTATTAGAAAACTGGTAGGAGCCCCACTGTACATTTCATATATGGAAGAAGATGAGGAAAATACATTGGGCCCTCCAGACTCAAGATGACTCTTGAGTCTCAGAGAAACAGGCTTGGATTACATGTTAGAAATAAAGAACAAATGAAAAACACATCCAGGGCTATCCATTACGCTACCGATTCTCATTAACCTCAGGTCATGTGGGCACTATGACGCCCTATACACTTTTGTTGCCAGTGTTCCTCACTCGATGTTCATTTCTACCAGACCTTGCCTTTGTACTTCTTCAAGAATTGGGCTTGCCAATGGTTTTGAGCGCACCTGCTCTTGGCTTTTTTCACAAGAAGACCAATAACACCATGTTTGGTGAACCACCCGATGTAGTACTCCGTCACCTTTGGCTGACGTAAGAAACAATTGATTGCCCTTGATCTTACAGTCTCAGTCACTTGTTGTATACTAAAATCTAAACGTTCTTCAGCATTGTCTCCAATCATCTCGGCAGCATAGCTTGCCTGCAACCGCTCGTCATGAACCATATGAGGCGCCAGAGAAACAGACATCTTTAAAGGTGGCCTCCTGTTTCTCATGATGCTTCTTTTACCGGCTTCACCAGCTGAGGTACGCAATCTATACTCTGGTGTTGAAATGTAGCACCCAAAGTGAAAACCAATAACTTCCTCCGAGAATACATGTGTTAGCTCTGATGATGTGACAATGTTGTTAGCATGAGGCACGTGCCCTTTTGCTTTGCAACATAATGGATCTGGGCGAAACATTTGAGTAATTTCGCTATGCCACTCTTGGATGCCAACAAACGGAGGAGCATCTGACTTGGATACATCTTGTAAATTAGCTAGTAGAGTGAGTTCCCCCATTGCACTGTCAGCCAGAATCTTGAACTGAGATACCAATGACTGCAGGCAATTCATAGCAACCCCGACTATGTCAGTGCCTTCCGAGAGTCTTAGCATAAACTGAATAAGGAAACTCTCCTCTGGCCTCTTGTGATCTGTATACATGTATAATGCTAACGCCTCTACGCCACGCTCTTCGATGCATGTGGGCCACATACAAAGAAATCTTTCTTTCTCTGCTTGCACCACTCTGTACATGAGAGTTTTTCGCTCAGCAAAGAGGTGCCTAACAAGAGGGCATGGAAAGAACATGTAGCGCCGGAGTGAGCAGCCAGACTCCACTCATCTTAGAATGTTCTGGGCGAAATCTGCAAACTGCTCAAATCTCTCAACGTCGTTGCAGCTCAAGCGCAGCTCGTCCTCGTTCTTGGTCATGATGCCAATGAAAGACGAGACACAACCAGTGGAGGATGAGTGTGTTACCACATGCGATTGCGATATCTGTTCCTGCCCTTGCGGTGACTGCTGCTTCTTGTTTCTGCTCCTGAGAAGGCACGCGGCCTCGATGAAGTCACGCTTCAACTCAATCCTCTCACGGAGAAGAGAGACCTCTGTGATGGGCAGCTTGGCGGTCCTCTCCAGCATGAACTCCACCTCTTTGACTGCCTTCCTGAGCCTCTCCAGGTATTGCCCGTGGGATGCCTTCTCCTTGCGCTTGCCCAACACGAAAGAGATGCCTCTGTTCACGACCTCCTGAACAACAGCTTCAACCACCATTTTAGCTGTCCCCGCCATGAATTCCTCAATGTGAGAAATATTGCTGATCTGATAAATAAGACAACGCGTGCTTAATGATATAGTTTGATGCAGAGAAATTAACTGCTAGCCTGGAGCTAATGCTTGAGATTACTACAATGCAATAGCACTAATAAAATGTGCATAGTATAGTCTTCGTTCATTACCTTAGTTGCTTCCGTCCTGCTGCGGAGCTTGAGGTTACAATCGTGGGCCGATGACACAGATGGTGATTTTGGTAGTCACCTTCATTCTTATGGGCGCAACTAAAGGATGTGTATATGTGTATTTGTAGTTCCAGTGGAGCTAGCTAGGAGAGGGCATTCTAATCACTGCGTAATTGCGAAACTTCTGACCAGAGATGTTTTCTGCTCCTACCTGCTGGGACCTGGGACACGAGGTGGAAACCTCCAAGAAACGAACAAGGTGGTGGTTCCGACTTCCTGGATAGAATACTGCAGCACCTAAGGGTTTTTTCGCGCTTGACTCTCAGATTGACTCGGCTTCCTGGATTGGCGAATTGTTCTTCCTGTTGTATACTGGTTTACTAATCACTTAAGGAAATTAATGTGCAGTAGGTGGGGGTAAGACCGCCCCCTGGTTTTCATTAAGAGAAGAAAGTCAACTCACGGCTTAGAAAATCCCCGAACCCCGGCTTCACCGGCGAAGAGATTTTTTTCGTGGAATAAATCCCCGGAGAGGAAACCTGCACTCGGTGATATTCGAACGCAGGCCAGCTGGGACGCTCACCTGCCTCCGCAACCACCCGAGTTAGGCTCGGTCTGTGCAGTAGTCTACAGGTACAGGAACCACCGATTTACAAATGTAACGTTAATTTAACTTTATCAACCACTCCGTTTCCTTTAATTAATGGGTTTGTTAATCTGTCATCACTGGTACAACTATAAAATACATGGGTTTGTCCTCCATCACCCGGAAATCACGGCACATGTTCTTCCACGAAACTGTGTATTACTTGTCTTATTGTTCCTCCATAATTCTCATTTTTTTCTTCCAGTTGCTGCTTAGTAATCTCTATAGATGGCCATATGGGCCGCTAAGCATGACATGGCATGGGCACGACCACGGCACGAACGACACTTGTGTTGTGCCGGGCGGCACTACAGGCTGAGCGTCGAGCACAACACGAGCACGATGGCATCTTTTTGTGTCGTGCCGACATGATGGCACAACTATGGTCAGCGTGCCATCGTGCTCGTGCCAGCCCGTCACGACGGAGATGAGGAAGAGGTGGTCGCCGCACGGCTACGTCAGAGGGGGAGGAGGAGGAGGAGGCCGACGCTGGTGAATGGAGCAGCCTGGACGATGTCGGAGGGGATGATGACGCGACACGGCCCACCACCAGCCACGCCATGGAGTCCGGGCGACAGATCATGTCATGGGTGCCTCCACTCCCCGGCTACTCGACCTTCATGTGTGGGTCCCACTTGTCAGTGATAGGAGGGGTGGGACCCACGTGCTTGCACTTTCTTCTCCCCGTCCTGACTTCACGCGGACGCCAGCGGCGGCGGCTGACGGTGGCTAGGGTTCCAGCGAACCCTTTTTATCCCTGCGACCATAGAAAGGGGCTGGCCGAGGGAGGTAGGCAGGCTAGGCAGTGGGGATGGTCGCCGGGTGGCTTAGGGCCCTAGCGGCGGTAGCGGTGGCGGAGTCTAGGGTTCTGACAAACTCTGACGGCTGTGGACGATGGCGCTGAGGGCGGGGGAGGAAGAAGAAGAGGGCAAATGATGGGGCGTGGGCTGTTGGAATGTGAAGGTGACATTGTCACCTCTTATCAAGCCCATACGATGCCTAATCACACCATCACTGTTATCATTGACTTTAGGGCTCACAACTAAAAAGACTGGCGCGTCGTTGCCGCGCCATGACCTATAGCCTAGTGATTGGTAGAAAGGTTGAGGATATTTTTGCAGGATTTTAGGTTGTGGGTTAATTTCGTAAAACTTTAGGTATTTTTAATTAAAATGCAGGGACCATGGATTGATTGTGACAAAGCTGGGGGACTTTTCTGCAAAAATTGAATTGTGGGTAGATTTGTAGTAAGTTTTGGGTCTTTTTGGTAAAAGTTCGTGAACCATGTTTGAGAGGGTTTGAGATAAAATTTGAGGGGGTTTTTAGTAATTGATAGCCCTGTTAGCATTCCTTCAAATCTCGAGGGGGTTTCCGTAAAGTTGTTGGAGAGGTGGTTGGAATAAAATTATATTTCTGCAAAGTTTGACGAGATTTCCATAAAATTATCTGTGTGTGGGCTGGAATACATATTAATGTCAATAAAGTTTGAGGGGGGGGGGGGGTTTGTAAAAGTGGCTGCTCTCTTGACATTCCTTCGAAGCTTGAGTTGTTTTCCATAAAACTTACTAAGAGATGGCTTGAGCAAATGCTATTTCTGCAAAGTTTGAGGGGGTCTTTGTAAAATTTCTGTAGTGTGGACTGGACTATACATATCAATTTCAATAAAGTGCTACAGTTTTTTTTTTTTTTGTAAAACTGCCGAACTTTCTGGGTAACCATCCACGTGTGATCCAACAACCCTGGATTTCTTGATAATGTGGCTCAATGGGAGGCAAAAGTCCCCCCGTTTTAGGTCTTGTAAAGATTATCAGCCACTTTTTTCTTATATGTTTGAATATTGTGAGAATCAATCAACATCACTATTCGTCTATTACATAAACTGTTTATATCTAGTGAGGGCTTTTCTTTCCTACCAGGCGATTACGCGGTGAAAGAAGCTGAGTTGCTTCCTTAATGAGTTACCATATGTTAACTCGATGCCATGTCCGGAGAGGTAGTACTCTACCACTAGGGCTAATAAGCAAAAGAAGCAAGATATATGGGATCACCAACTAGCATTATTGTCAAATGACCCTGGCCACCAGTAATACCCGAAATTAACCTCCAAGAAAGGTAAACAGTCAAATGGTCAATCTAAGGTTTGACAGTCACATCTACTAAAGTGAAGCATGTAGGGAGACCGATATGGCGATATAGGAGATTCACAGGTCGGGTGGACACCTCAAAAATTTTGTTCCTCGATGCTCCAATTATTTTTTGTAGAACTTTTGGTTTAGAAGTTTTGCTTCAATTGTCGTCGCTTTGTTCTTTATATTTTCTCTATTTTTTATCCATAAAGTGTTTGAAAAAAATGCTGCAATTTTTTCGCACTTCCTTCAAGAAGTTTTTTCAAAATTATTTGTCTAAACTTTTCATCTCGAATTTTGTTTCTGAGCATGCACCACACAGGTTGAAGTGGCTGTGCGCAGTTGTGCAGGCACTCTCGGCTGTGGTGGATACAGAAACGGGTTGGGTTCCCTCCTCTCAAAAGGGAATGGCACCGCAAAAGCATGTACTGTCGGTCGAAGCACAACTGTAAGAATCGCTTTTAAGATGAGGTGAGCATCTGCATCTGTATTATGTGATTCGTAAAACAAACATAGTATTGAATTACTTCTAAAAACACAGTATCCCTCCAAGAGCATCAAGATGATCAACAGGTGGAGGGTGGAGGAATTTTAGCGAAGCTGGCAGGGCGTCGGGGTGGTTGGGCGCCTGCTCATCGCTGTACACCTGTGTAATTGGGCCTTTGTGGTGGGCTCCAATTAAACAATTGAAGCTTTTGCTGGACCTCACCGATCTAATTACACCAAGGCCCATGTTGGTGTAGAGCCGGTGGCGGCCTTCCGGTAAATTGACGCTAACAATTTTATTTTAACGACGAAGAAGGCCTCATCAATCAATAAAGTATACACGTACTATTATGACAGGTCATGTAAAGAGATGGGATAACATTTGTGACTTGTCACTGCTTCTCCCGTCGTTCCAAAAATCATCCAGACAAGTAGAGTTACATTGACAGTTACCCAACCGTTGCTAAACGAGAAAGAATGAGGTGCGAAGGAAACTGTCAGCTTAAGTGGTGGTCGATCTGTCATGCTTCTCTTAACGTTCCTACTACCTGCAGCCTTATTGTCAGATGCGCTAGGCAAGCTGCTGTACTCTAGTGCTGGGATATAGCAACTGGCACGGAATACAATAGTTTCCTCTTGGAAATTCTGCGATAGCTGCCATGGAATAATGGTGCTCTTAACGTGCCCATTTTTTTTTCTCGAATACGCAGGAGAGCTGCGCATCTCTGTATTAAGCAGAGAAATTGTTACAACACACTCACACATGCAAGTTCCTCATGCGGATTACTCACAACACAGGCTACCTAGCTTTCGGGCACCCGCCGCTATCCACAAGCTTGCTTCGTCCTTAATTTTCCCTAGCACTATTAGCGGCGGTGTCGTTCGACGGTCGAACAGACGGGCGTTTCTCTCCTTCCATAGATGCCAGCACACTAGCATGAACAATGTGGATGTACCTTGTCGTCGGCTTTGCGGCTGCGCTAATACCAAATGCTCCCACCAGTCATGAACGGTGTCCGCTGCAGCAAAGACGCAGACACATTTTACCCATGAACACGCACTCCACCAGACCTCCTTGGCCACAGGACAGGTGACTAGCAAATGATCAATGGTCTCGGCTTCTTGGTCACAAAGCAGGCAGCTTTCATGCGCCTCCAGCCCCCTTCGCAGGCGTCTGTCCGCCGTCCAGACTCGCCTTCGGCAAGCAAGCCATAGGAAGAGCTTCACACGCAGCGGTGCCCAACAGCCCCAGAGAAGATCTGCTCCCGGGAACAATGTGACGCCTTGGTGCATGAGGAGGTAGGCCGACTGTGCACTGTATCGCCCGTGAGGCGTCCACTTCCAACGGATAATGTCATCTTCATGAGGGTCAAGTTGCACCTGCTCTAACCTGTCCCAGAGATGTAGGTACTCGACAAGAGCTGCGATTGACAATCCACCTGCGATATCTCGGACCCATTGAGCTGCGATTGACAATCCACCTGCGATATCTCGGACCCATTGTCGATTGGAGAGTGCCTGCGCCACCGTGCGCGATTTCTTCACACGCGAGCTGATAAGTGCTGTTAGGGAAGGCGCGATGTCTTCGATGGATCTGTCGTCCAGCCAACTATCCCTCCAGAAGAATGTTCTTGTTCCACTGCCCACTCGTACCTTGATTGAAGCATCAAATAGATCTTGCACATGTGGCTCAACCTTGAAAGGCAGTGCCGCCCAGGCCCGTTCTGGTTCTGTTCTTAGGAGCCACAGCCATCTCGTGCGCAAGGCAATCCCGGCGAGCTTCAAGTTCTGTATACCCAGACCTCCATGTATTGTCGGGAGGCAAATAGTGCTCCAGGCGACAAGACATTTCCCTCTTACCGACGTATCTTGTCCTGCCCACAGGAACTTTCGTCGTTGACTGGCAACATAGTGGATCTGGGCGACACAGCAAACTAAACAAAGGACGCCAGGCAGCCTGGGAAGGATCAAAACAATATGAAGATGAAATGATGTCGTCATGTAAATTAGAAAGTAGGGCAACTTCTCCCATGGTTATTGCATCAGCTGAAGCCGCAAGGGTTTGCAGTGCTGATGACCGCAGGCAGTTTATAGCACTCCCAACTATGTTTGTGCTTTCTGAGATCCGCAGCGTTAAGTCTATGTCAAAACTTTTATCTAGCCTCTTCGGATCGAAACACTCGCACTTAACCCATGCCTCTACGCCACGCTCTTCCGAAATCAACGGGCTTATCTGAAACATGAACCGTTGCCTTCCTTGTATCCTTTCGTACCTGATAGTTTTCCCTTCAAGAAACTGCCTGACAAATGGGTAGGGAAAGAAGGTGTCGCGCCGCAGTGGGCAGACGGACTCCACATCTGTTACAAACTTGTCAGCACAATCTGCATAATACTCAAATTTCTGGACAACAGAGGAGCTCAAGTGCTGCTCCATCTCCAAGCCGAGAAGAGAAGAGATGCACAGTTTTGCACCAGTAACAATCTGCTGAAGGTACGAGGAACTCCTTACCACCCCTTTCCCAGTTTCTGCGTCGCCTTCGAGCTTGTGCTTGTTGAGCAGATGTACTCCTTCGCTGTAGGCGCACCTGAGCTTATTCCAGCTGCGGATCAGCGAGATGTAAGTGATTGGCAGCTTCCTGGTCCTCTCAAGGACGAACTCCAAGCGAGAGACTGCCATCTCGAGCCTCGCAATGATGTGTGCTTTGGATGCCTTGTCGTCGATCTTGGTTGAGATGTAGGAGGACACTTTGCTCACGCCCTCCTGAGCAATGGCTGAAGCCACCTTTTCCCCCATCAGAGAGGACTTCGAGGGGCTGATCTACCTGCTGAGAAAACACGTTCTTGACGATAAGGGTGCAGCAGCTCCTCTAAAAAAAAAGACAAAACAACAGGGTAAGAGCAACTCTAGCAGATGGAGTAAATTTGATCCCCTATATAAAGTTATTGGGGTGGAGTAAAAATATTTTCATCCCTAAAACACAATTTGCTCCAGCAGTTTCCCTATTCTTCTTCCCAACTCGTGGGTCCCACTATGCCACGTCATCTTCTCCTTCCCCTCCCCAAATCTTGAATCTTTGGAAACCGGTCGATGCTGGACGAGCTCGGCAGCCTCCTCGGCCGCGCCGCCTCCGCCAAGGTGTACCTCGCGCGGGACCTCCTCGCGTTTACATGCTGATGATAAATACTCCCAGCGGGGAAGCGCCGGCGCGGCCATCCATCCAATCCCCAACTCTCCAAACTCAAACGCAACAGCCCAGCCGGGTTTCCAGTAGCTGCTCCTCTCCATCGCCGGCCAGCTAGGGATAGGGAAGAAAAATTCCCCCGTCGCGCCCGCCTATTACGACGGCGCCAGCCGAGCAGACGCCGCCGCCACGATGTCGCCCGCCACCAGCGCCGTCGCATCATCCGCCGCGTCGGGAGACGAATCTCCCGCCGCCGCCGCTGGGACGGTGCTCCTCGGCAGGTACGAGCTCGGCGGCCTCCTCACGGGCGAGTCCGTCGCCATCAAGTCCTCCCCAACCCCCGCGGCCCCTCCGGCGGTGGCGAGGAGGGCCGCCGCCCCGCGGCCATCGAGCAGGAGGCGGCCATCCTCCGCCGCCTCCGCTACCGCCATGTGGTGCTCCTCCACGAGATCCTAGCCACGCGCAAGAAGGTCCACTTCGTCCTCGACCTCGCCACCGGCGGTGAGCTCTTCTCGCTCGTCGACGCCTCGGGCTGCATGACGGAGGACGTCGCCAGGCACTACTTCCGGCAGCTCATCTCCGCTGTGCTCTACTGCCACGCGCGCGGGGTGTTCCACCATGACATCAAGCCGGAGAACCTACTCCTGGACGAGGCCGGCGCGCTCAAGGTCGCCGACTTCGGGCTCGGCGCCGAGGCCGCCGGCGGCGGCGGCAAGCTCCTCCGGCACACGTTGTGCGGCACCCCGGCGTACGTGGCCCCTGAGATCCTGTCGAGGAAAGGGTACGACCCAGCGAAGGTGGACATCTGGTCCTGCGGCGTGGTGCTCTTCGTGCTCGCCGCCGGGTACCTCCCCTTCAACGACGCCGGGTCCTGCGGCACACCCGTGGTTCAAGGCGGAGTTCAAGGAGGAGGACACGGCGAGGGAGATGACGACGTTTGACATCCTGAGCTTCTCGGCTGGGTCGGACCTATCGGCGCTGGTGGGCACCGGGCCGGGCAAGGAGCGGGTGTTCGTGGGCGAGGCCGCGGGCGCCGTGGTGAGGCGCGTGGAGGCGGCCGGGCGGAAGGAAGGGTACCGCGTGCGGAGGGGAGAGGGGAGAAAGCAGCAAGGCGGCGGGCCGGTGTACCTGGAGGAGGAGAGCGGCGGCATCGTGGCGAAAGTGAGCGTGTTCAAGGGATTTTCGAGTGGGTCCCACAGAGTAGGGGATGGAGGAGAGATCCCCTCTTTAAAGGGGATGGAGAGGGGTTTTTAGTCTATGGAGAAAAAAAGAGAGGCTATAGGGGATCTGCTGGAGAAGGTTTTTTCTCATTTCACCCCCTATATGACTATTTTTTTGGTATTGGGGACGGGATAGGGAAGCTGCTGAAGTTGCTCTAACAACCTTAATTTTTTATGCATACTAAAGAGAGATACGGTTAATGATGAGATGCAAGGTGATAGTCCTGGGATCATGAACACATCAGAGAAGAGAGGACTATGACGATCTGGCTGTGGTGATTGTGTTCATCTCATCGGCGAACCGTGCGGGCTGTATATATAGAAACAGAAGTGGAGCTAGGAGCAGGACCGTTTTGAGCACTGTGTAGTGCCCCGAAACAGCAAGGCAGCTGTGTCTTGTGCTGACCGGAGATGAGGTGGAAAGCTCAAGGAAACAGTCACAACCCTGTTTGTCAGGTCCTTTGGCTAGTGGTCGTCAACTCAACGTGTGTCGTTTGGTTCCGAGGCGAAGTGACATAAGGACGGATTCTTCCTACTTTAGATAGATTTTTGCTTGAGGACTAGTGGGATGTATTAAACCTTGTGCAGAGTGCCAACTTAACAGCGGAGGCTCTTGGCATGATCACCGTAATTTATTTGTAACAACACGTGTGTTGACATGCTAACAACATCATGAAATTAAGAAACTTAGAATCATCAACAAGCCGGGCCGAGAGCGAGTAAGAGCCAGCCCAGCTTAGTTTACCACTGTACAGCAACTCATCAGCAAAGAAATTCACCATATTATATCTGATGTGTTTCTTACCGACAAACTAAGATCAGCTGTTCACCAGCAATTAATGCATGGAACATCCGAACAAAACGATGTACTCATCTGTGGTTGCTCCTGCTTTTTTTCCCCTTGTACTGTTGAGGGCTGACGACTCAGCTTTATTTCCAGCATGTTTAAAGCTCAACGAAATGCAGATGACGACGTTTCCCACGCTAGGAATAGGAGGAATAGGATAGGACGCCACAATTTTGATGAATAATGCAACGTTGCAACCCTTGTAACTTTAGTTTGTCCAGTCGCACCCGATTAGCCTGTTCAGCTGGGGCTCATATCATCGCCGTGCATTATTGAGTTTTCTGCTCATCATGATGCTTGTCATCCTACATGCATGTTCGTTAAGTCCTGTTAGGCACCTCCTTGGCTGTGCGAAAAACTTTTTCATCTACAGAACAGTGCAAGCAGGTATAAGGATCACAAGACGTTATATAGGAGCTTACTAGCTTCTTTCAGTACCACTAAGACGCCCAGTTCTGGGGATTTCTCCCCAAAAAGGAGTTTCCCCACCCCGGGCGAGCGGGAGAACTCGGTACTGTAAGCGTTGAGCTATGCTCTGCTGCTCCGCAAAAGCGCGTAGAGCAACGTGGACTTATGTCCTGCAGTCCCGAGAGAACTGGGCCCTAGTAGTTTAGATCTACAAGGCTCGCCTCCCTTGAATCTGCATTCCCCCGTGTGGGGGAACACTGGGCTGTTGACGCGAAAATAGGACGTCACCTCCGCGTGCAGCACACGTGACTCCCCGGTCTGTAGCGAGGCGTGCCAGCCAATCTGACCTGTTGATTGACAATGGAAAATATTAAGGATCGGCTAGAGAACTGATGGCCTTTCAGCGACACGTGTACCAGCCAATCGGCCGATACGAGGTAAAGCGGGATCGGCCGGCTCGAAAGCGACCGAAGCGCGGGTATGCAAGTAGATCGATCGGCTGGATCGGCCGATCGTGACGTCAGCGCTCGAGTAGGTCGGAATCGGCTGTGGTGGTAGAAGCTGATAGGATCTAGATCGAATGGAAGGGTAAAGATAATAGCTAAAACCACAAGAATTGGTACGAAAACTTGTAGATCTAGCTAATATCGGTAAAGAGTGAATAAAGAACTAGACGAAACCTCAGCGATGCGCCCGGAGGTTAAAGTCTAGGATTATTCGGTAAAACGGTACTCACAAGCTTGCCGGAGATCAGTTGATGCAGCCCGACGAACTCGAAGCACGACGTTGTAGAAAAGAGAAAATCGCAATGGCGAAGTCGCCGAAAACTAGATGTTGTAAAGGTAGATGCTGTAAAGTAGATGCAGTAAAGGTAAAGGGTTTGCCCGGAGGCGGTTTGTTTGATATTGGTGTGTACACTTTTCCCGACCACGTAGGGTCGCTATTTATGTCCTGAGGACAACTCGACTCCTAGCCGATTACGGCACTGTTTACTTGCACCTAAAGACAAAAACTACTAAAAATAGAAAAGGACTCTCGCAGGAGTCAAAGACCTTCTAAAAACTGACTGTTGACCCGTTGTCAATCGTGGATTGACCCGCCTCCACCGTGCTTTCCATCTGGCGTATTTCTTTGAATACCGCCTTCTTCATGCCCATCGGCCGATCCTCTGGTTTGCCATCGGCCGATCGCTCTGACTTGCTGGCCCACTTGTCAGGGCTGAACTCTTCTGACCATCGGCGGATCTCGTTGATTGCTCTGTTCTTCCTTCGATCGGCCGATTGCACTCGGTTGTTTCTCCTTATCCTTTTTGACCCTGTTTTTCCAAAAAACGGTGTCAACACATGCCCCCCAGTTTCGGAGTAAATAATCCTTTTGCTCCGAAATTTGCCTGATATCTTTTGAATAATAGTCAAATCTCCCCGTGATCGACCTGATCAATCTCCATTGATATGTCTTGTCCTTTCCACCTGCCTTTTCTTGGGATTGTTCACCGTGTGACTCTTTGGCATCTCTCGTTCCTCTTCCCTATAAGACTCATTCTTTTACCCGTAGGTTCTTTGTATTGACCTTGGGTTCTTCCTGATGTAAATGTTAACTCTTTTAGTCTTATGGGTATGAGAGGCATCTTCCCCTGGAAAATTCTGCGAGCGCCGATGATCCTTACTGGCCATTGACAGACTCTAGCTCAAAATAGCATTCCATCTGAGTACTGCTAGTGAGCTAGTAAATTATGTCTGTAATTTTGGGTAGAAGATTTCTGTGAACTATGCTCTGCAGTTTGTGGACGTGATAGAGGAGCTTCCCCCTTGTTTAAGTGTGTACGAGTCATCCTTTATTTGGGGGTGATTTCTCTGAATTGGTCATCCTTTGGAAACTGAGTCATTCACGGGTTATCTGTTTCCCTTTTCACTGGATCTGGCATCTTCGGTTTCTGTCTTTTTCGGCTTCTTCGTCCTTATCTCTTCTAGTGCTCCGGCTATAAATGGCCGTCCTCATACCCCTATGGAGATCACACCTCTCCTTTCATCCATGGCTCGAGATATAGGTCCAGGGAGCTTTAGGCTCTTGTTCTTCGGTTCCTTTCTTCTTCTTTGACTCAAGATGGCTAGAAGAATTCTTGTGAAATAGCCTAGAAAATGCTCCTCTCTCTAGTCTCCTTTTGTGAAGCCAGGAGGTCCAACAGCTAGAAGAATCCTTGTAATGCAACTTAGGTGCATCAGCTGGCGGAGGAGGGTGGAGGTTGCCCCTGGGCGTTGCGGAAAGAAGAACAACCCTATGTCTTCTTTCCCAACAAACTTGACGGGGAGAGTTACCGCATCTGGTGATTCATCTTCTTCAAATCTATTCTTTTTGTTTTTCTCTTTCTTCGTCCCCATCACTTGTTCAGTGATGACCAATGTAATCAATCTGTAATGAATTGTTCAAGTTTGTCCTCCCAATGTATTCTTTCAGATCTGCATTGTAATGTCACCATTGTAATTGAAGATGAGAGAGAAAATATATATATATATTTTTTGTTCTAAGGGTGATTTGTACATCGGCCATAACCTGAAACCGAACATGCTTCGATGACTCGGCTTTTTGCTATTAAAGATGACTTTATTCACAATCGGCTGTAACTTGAGTGTCGAATCGGCCGCTTTTAGGCTCTGATTAGACTAAGCATCTACCCATATGCTTGGAATGTCTCTAGAATATATGCATTTCCAGGTACGCATTGACTGATCTGATATGGCCCTTCCCAATTAGGTGACCACTTCCCATATTTAGGATCCCTAGATCCGATTGGTAATATGAGCTTCCAAACCAGATCCCCTTCAGCAAATTCTTTAACTTTGACCTTCTTGTCATACCACCTGGCTATCCTTCTTTTGTTCTTTTCAATACTCTCCAAAGCTCTCAGCCGATTACCAGCAAGATCTTCTAATTCCTCCTTCATCATGGCTGAATAATCATCGGCCGATAGCTGGTCTTGTAAAGAAGTTCTCCTGGATCCGGTTCTCAGTTCCCAAGGTAGTACAGCATCATGACCATACACTAGTTGATATGGTGATACCTTGGTCGCTCCGTGGCATGCCATCCTGTATGCCCATAGTGCTTCATTAAGGACCGTATGCCATCGCTTAGGACTTTCATCAATCTTGCGTTTGATCAATTTGATGATGCCCTTGTTTGCTGCCTCTGTCTGTCCATTTTCTTGAGCATAATAGGGAGATGAGTTTAACAGTTTGATCCCCAAAGAATTTGCATATTCTTCGAACTCCCCTGAGGTGAATTGACTTGCTTGATCGGTTGTAATAGTTTGAGGTATACCAAACCGATAGACAATATGCTCATTGACAAAATCAGTCATATTGCCTGTTGTTACAGTCTTGATTGGGATGGCTTCAACCCACTTTGTCAAATAATTTGTAGCCACCAGCACGAATTTATGACCTTTGCTTGATGGTGGATATATCTATCCGATCAAATCAATTGCCCAACCTCTGAACGGCCATGGTTTGATTATCGGGTTCATTGCTGATGCCCAAACCCTTTGAATGCTTCCAAACTTCTGACACTCTTGGCATCCTTTGTAATACTTGAAGCAATCTTCCAATATCGTTGGCCAATAGTAATTATTGTTTCTGATCATCCACTTCATCTTGAATGCTGATTAATGAGCTCCACAGACTCCCTCGTGAATCTCTCCTATTAAAATTTTAGCTTCTTCTTCTCCGAGACATTTGAGCAGAACTCCATCGATGGTACGATAATACAGCTCATCTTCCAGCAGAACATGCTTAATGGCCTTGTACCTCAGTTGTTTGTCAACCTTCTTGGTTGGATCTTTCAGATAATTTATTATTTCTTTCCTCCAATCTTCCGCTGATAATTCTACAGTCAGAATCGGCTGATATCCTGATGCCCCTTGGGCTAGCCGATTAGCTTCACTATTATGACACTTAGGGATATGTTCAAGTTTTACTATCTTGAATTCTCGGAGTAGCTGAAGACATTCTTCATGATAAACCCTCAATATGTCATCTTTGCATTCATATTCCCCTGTCAACTGATTTATCACGAGTTGAGGATCTCCAAATATCTCAACAACTTCAGCATTGACTTCTCGTAGTAGCTTTATCCCTTTTAACACTGCCTGATACTCAGCTTGATTGTTTGTCGAAGTCTTCTCAATTGGGATGGAAAATTCATAATTTGCTCCTTGAGGTGAGATGAGGATGATTCCGATCCCAGCTCCTACTCCACATGATGATCCATCAGAGAACATAGTCCATGGAATAGGTTCTACAACTGCAACTTCAGGTCCACAATGCTGAGTTACCAGATCAGCCATTACTTGCCCTTTGATTGCTTTGGCCGATTGATAGGTCAAATCAAATTCTGACAAAGCTAAGATCCATTTTCCGATCCTGCCTTTCAAGATTGGTAATGACAACATATATTTGACCACATCATCCTTGCACACCACAGTGCATTCGGCAGTTAATAGGTAGGACCTCAACTTTGCGCATGAGAAGTATAAGCACAAGCACAGTCTCTCTACCGCCGAATATCTCGTTTCTGGGTCCAAGAGTATTCTGCTCACAAAATATATCACTCGCCCTTTTCCTTCAAACTCTTGCACGAGGGCCGATCCAATAGCCTGCTCATTAGCCGATAAGTATAATTTGAACGGCTTTTTATCTTGAGGAGGCATTAAGACAGGAGGAGATTTCAGATAATGCTTGACATTATCTAAAGCCTTTTGTTGTTCTTCTCCCCATACGAATTTCTGATCGGCCTTGAGCTTCAGTAGAGGTGTAAATGGCTGAATCCTTTCCGACAGGTTAGATATAAACCTTCTGATGAAATTGATCTTGCCAATTAATGACTGGAGCTCTTTCTTGTTTGATGGTGCTTTTATATTGTCAATTGCGCTGATTGACTTCTGACCCACTTCGATTCCTCTCTCGTGTATTAAGAAACCCAAGAATTGGCTAGCTGAAACACCAAAAGCACATTTATTGGGGTTCATTTTTAAACCATGCTTCCTTGTGCATTCCAGCGTCCTTCGTAGGTCTGCCAAGTGTTCCTCGTAGCTCTTTGACTTGACAACTACATCATCAATGTAGATTTCTACTATCTTGCCGATGAGTTCATGGAATATGTAATTCATGGCTCTTTGATAAGTGGCACCAGCATTCTTCAACCCAAAGGTCAAGACAATCCACTCATACAATCCGACATGACCAGGGCACCTGAAAGCAGTTTTTGCAATGTCTTCTATGGCCATAAATATTTGATTGTATCCAGCATTACCATCCATGAAGCTGATGACTTTGTGCCCTGCAGTCGCGTTGACCAATGCATCGGATATCCATCCATCGGCGTCACTTTGTTTAAGTCCCTGAAATCAATTCATACACGTAGTTTGCCATTTTTCTTGTAGACAGGAACTATATTAGAAATCCATTCGGCGTACCGACATTGCCGAATGAAACCAGCTTCGAGTAACTTTGTTATCTCGGCTTTTATATTAGGATAAATCTTCGGATTACACTGCCTTGGGTGTTGCTGAAAGGGTCGAAATCCTGGTTTAATAGGTAACCGATCTTCAACAATGGATCGGTCTAAGCCAGGCATCTCATAATATTCCCAAGCAAAGCAATCTTTGAATTCTTTCAATAATGTGATCAATTCTTTTTTGTAATCTTCTTCTAGCTTGGCACTGATGTATGTCGGCCTTGATTTGCTTCCATGTCCAAGATCTATCTTTTCTAATTCATCGGCCGATGTAAACCCATGCCCAAGCTTTCCTTCATCTTCAATGAATTGATCCATTAAATTTTGTCATCAGAGCCGACTGCTTGAACCGGCTTTAGTCCAAAATCGGACACTCTGAGATATTTGGTATCCCAGGCTTTTCCAGATATGCAGCTCACTTGATCATAAGTCCATCCTTGTGCTTCTGTAGCTGCTACTGTCAAGGAGGTTTCTCCTTGCACCACCTCCACTGAATCTCCAATCCATTGGATGATGCATTGATGCATTGTAGACGGTATGCAACAGTTGGCATGTATCCAATCCCAACCCAGCAGTAGATTATAAGATCCCCTCCCTTTAATGACAAAGAAAGCGGTCGGAAGGGTCTTACTGCCGATGGTGAGCTCCACGCAGATGGCTCCTTGAGCCGGAGAGACATTTCCTTCGAAGTCCACCAACATCATGTCGGTTTGGGTCAAATCTTCATCAGATTTCCCAATCTTGCGCAGCATGGTGTACGGCATTAGGTTGACTATTGCTCCTCCATCCACAAGCATCTTGGTGACTGGTTTCCCATTAACATATCCTTTGAGAAACAGAGCCTTCAAGTGTTGTCTCTTCCCATCTTCTGGCTTCTCAAAGACAGCTTGTTTAGGTTCCAGTGTCAATTGAGCCATGCCAAACTCCTCATCGGACACATCCGAATCAACCGGAGCCATGAACTCTTTTGGTAGGAAGATAACCATGTTTATATCAGCTCGGGGTTTGTCATCTTCCTCACCATCAGCCTTGGGCTTTGGGCACCAAACTTTAGACCGAACCTTCTTCTTGTCCAGCACAAGTCTCTCTGCTTCTTCATGCTGTTCTAGCTGACGTAGGCGCTGGACTCTTCTCTTCTAGGATTTAGTCAAGCCATCTGGACACCACTGTGGATTAGGCTTCTTACGTGTTTGACTTGATCCTTCGTCATCCAGTTGTAATGTGTGTCGACGTTCAGGAGCTCGGCACATGATGTCTTCATCAGGTACCAGTAAATCGGCCATCTCTTCCAGCCGATAGTTTGACTCTTCATTGACTCGGCCTCCCAGCCGATCATGAATGTTAGCCTTGCCCCCCAGCCGATCGTGGACGTTGGCTTTGCCCCCCAGCCGATCGTGAACTGAGATTCGTCGATTGTTGAATCCATGGTGATTCTTGGCTGCAGGTCTTCTGTCATCAAAGCAAACCCTTTTGGATGAGTTGCCATTATTGTAAGCCCCATTGCACTCTGGACAGTTTTCTGCCGTCGGCAGTTTGATCCATTCTTCCCAACAGTACTTGAAGAACGGACATCTCCAATGTCCTTCATTACGCCGTGCCCACTCCTCTCTTTCCTTTGCCTTCTCTTGTTGGCACTGGAATTGTTGATCAACATTTGTGACGTGACGGGTCGGTGTGGCTTTGATTCTCCTTCTCCAAGTAGTAACCCTTTTCCTTTGACATCGGCAGCGGTTACTTGTACTTTGGGATCGACGGCTCCTTTATTTTGAGCTGAATCAAATGTCAGCAACTTAACTCGTGACGTGTCTTTGCTAGACACTTCAACTGTGTTAGCTGGGAAGGGGTGCTGACCAGTCTTCATCGGCTTTTCAACTTTGGTAGGAGTTTCAAATTTAAGCCTCCCTTGCTCAATAGCTGATTGGATCTGTTGTCTGAAGATCTTGCAATCATTGGTGTCATGCGATGTTGCATTGTGCCACTTGCAATACTTCATCCTCTTCAGCTCCTCTGCAGATGGTATGGTATGGAACTGGGAGAGTTTAATCTGCCCTTGCTGAAGCAACAGATCAAATATTTTATTGGCCTTAGTGATATCAAAGCCGAATTTCTCTGGCTTTTTCTTGCCAAAGGGGCAGGACACTGTCTTTTTGCCTTTGACCCACTCTGCGAGCCCTATCATATTGTCTTCATCTTCTGAGTCAGAGTAGTCCACATATGACACCTTCTTCTAAAAGTTTCTTCTGGGCTCATAGGACTTTGCAGTTTCCTGACTCATCCGACTAACCAACTGGCTGAGGCTCTCAAAGTCATATGATGCATACTTCTCCCTCAAGGTCGGCAAGAGACCTTGGAAAGCCAACTCAGCTAGTTGCTTGTCTCCCAAGTTCAGACTATAGCACTTATTTCTGACCTCTCTGAATCTTTGAACGAATCCAGCTACTGTTTCATCATTCCTTTGTTTGAGCCTAGTCAGATCAGTGATCTTCATCTCGTTGATGCCAGAGAAGAAGTAATTATGGAACTGCTGTTCCAGATCGGACCACTTGATGATGGAGTTAGCTGGCAGTGATGTAAACCATGAGAATGCCGGCCCTGACAAAGATGAAGAGAACAATCGTATCCTGAGTGCATCCACATTCCCTGCTTCTCCACATTGAATGATAAACCGAGTGATGTGCTCCATAGTGGATGTTTCATCTTGTCCAGAGAACTTGGTGAAGTCTAGCACTTTGAACCTTGGAGGGAACGGTATTTGATCGTAGCCGGGAGGATACAGTGTCCTGTACATGCAGGATTGCTGCTTGGGTTTTATCCCATATTGCTTCAGTAGCATCTCTGAAAAGTGGTCGATTAACTCCTGCTTCACATGAGATTTCAATTCTGTAGCCACTTGCTCAATTGCTTGTATCTCAGCAGGAGTTTCTAGAGGTCGTTCCTCTAAGATTCTTGTCTTTGGATCTGGAATTGTCCTTGCCTCAGTAGAACCTTGAGTGTTTGAATGACCTGTAACAGATGTAGCCTGTTCAATCGGCTGACTAGCCGATGGGGCTGGTTGCTGCGTATTCAACTGGCTTGAAATAGCCAATTGATTTAGAAGTGTTTGCAGCAATTGCGCTGAATCCACCTGTGGAAACACTGGCTGCCCTGCTGCTCCATGGTCGATCGGCTGTTGAGGTGAAGATCTTGTATGAGCCACTATATTAGTTGGGGTTAAGACAGCCTGCATTGTCGTTGACTGTTGAGGCGGGGCTGTCTGTATGGGCATCCCGAGCGTTGGTTGCTATGGCAGAGCAGTTGGCATGGGCATCCCGAGTATCGGCTGCTGAGCCGATCTCTGAGGTGGAGTGGGATTTGGCCTCTGAGGTGGAATAGGAGGTCTTTTCTCTGTTGGTATGACCATGTGAGCATGAGCTGGACTAATCTTGACTCTTTCAAAGTTCTTGCTCCCATGATTGAAGTAAACGAACAACACTCCTTCCCCATTCATGTGCACAGTCCCTGGAGTACCTCTAAATGTAGCTTGGTAAGACTGTGGATACTTTACTTCTGGAACTTCCTCAGGCACGGGCTCAAAGAAATTTGAGATGTTAGTCTCAAAGTGATCACGAGGTAAGTCCCATCCTGCAAGCTTCCCATCTGAATCTCTCATAGCAGGATATTTATGTTGATTCTGCACTGGAAGCACTTGATCCTAGACAACAGATTGCACTGGTGTTGTGACAACAGGATCTTTATCTTTACCATCGCCGCTCTAATTCTGAATCGGCTGAGAGTCCGATGAAGAACTGGTGGCAGCTTACGGAGATGGTGTAGCTTTTGCTATTGGATCATCAATCGGCGGTATAGCCGATTGGCCTTGCTGGAACACAGGAGGAGTACGCCTTGGTTGAAAGTATGTAGGTCCCAGATATCCTGCCTCTGCTCCTTGCTTGAGTGCATCAATTATGGTATTCTGAATTGTATTTGCGAATACCTTGGATTGATCAATCATTGTTTGATGCATAGCCTTGGTCATCATGTCTTGAAGTCCTTCAGGATCGGCTGAAAAGGTGACTTGCTTCGGTGTCGGCAAAGGATTCTTCTTGAAAACACCACTTTTAGTCTGACCGTATGATGCCAAACAAAGCTCTTCATAATGCTTCATGTGAGCCTCGAGCTCAGCTTTGTCTGAATCTTTCAGCTGATCCTTGGTGATGGGTTGGACGTTGTCCGGATCGACTTCATCAGGACCAGTCTTTGTAGGCTTCATCATTGTTGACTTTTTCGTGTCCCAGCGGGCGTGCCAAAAGTGTGTTGACGCGAAAATGGGACGTCACCTCCGCGCGCAGCGCACGTGACTCCCCGGTCTGTAGTGAGGCGTGCCAGCCAATCTGACCTGTTGATTGACAATGGAAAATATTAAGGATCGGCTAGAGAACCGATGGCCTTTCAGCGACACGTGTACCAGCTAATCGGCCGATACGAGGTAAAGCGGGATCGGCCGGCTCGAAAGCGACCGAAGCGCGGGTATGCAAGTAGATCGATCTGCTGGATCGGCCGATCGTGACATCAGCGCTCGAGTAGGTCAAAATCGACTGTGGTGGTAGAAGCCGATAGGATCTAGATCGAACGGAAGGGTAAAGATAATAGCTAAAACCACAAGAATTGGTACGAAAACTTGTAGATCTAGCTAATATCGGTAAGGGGTGAATAAAGAACTAGACGAAACCTCAGTGATGTGCCTAGAGGTTAAAGCCTAGGATTATTCAGTAAAACGGTACTCACAAGCTTGCCGGAGATCAGTTGATGCAGCCCGACAAACTCGAAGCACGACGTTGTAGAAAAGAGAAAATCGCAATGGCGAAGTCGCCGAAAAGTAGAAGCTGTAAAGGTAGATGCTGTAAAGTAGATGCAGTAAAGGTAAAGGGTTTGCCCGGAGGTGGTTTGTTTGATATTGGTGTCTACACTTTTCCCGACCACGCAGGGTCGCTATTTATGTCCTGAGGACAACTCGACTTCTAGCCGATTACGGCACTGTTTACTTGCACCTAAAGACAAAAACTACTAAAAATAGAAAAGGACTCTCGCAGGAGTCAAAGACCTTCTAAAAACTGACTCTTGACCCGTTGTCAATCGTGGATTGACCCGCCTCCACCGTGCTTTCCATCTGGCGTATTTCTTTGAATACCGCCTTCTTCATGCCCATCGGCCGATCCTCTGGTTTGCCATCGGCCGATCGCTCTAACTTGCTGGCCCTCTTGTCAGGGCTGAGCTCTTCTGACCATCGGCGGATCTCGTTGATTGCTCTGTTCTTCCTTCGATCGGCCGATTGCACTCGGTTGTTTCTCCTTATCCTTTTTGACCCTGCTTTTCCAAAAAACGGTGTCAACAGGGGCATAACATTATCTAAAAAAAGGCTCTTGCAGAGCACTGATACAATCGATTATGCTATGACTTGGCTGCAATCACTGGCATCAAAGTTCAATCTTGTGGCTGACACTGCAATGGGGGAACTCAGTTAATTTACAAGATGTTTCCAGTCACATGCTCCTCCATTGGGTTGGTATTCAATAGTGGCTCTTTTACGGTGGACCATTGTTGACGGTCTATATGTGTATCAAACTTCGTTTGGACTCGCAAGCGTACAAGTCCTCCGTCGTAGCCAAGGGACCCTTCTTCCCTTAAGTGTGAACCCAATGTATCGAATCCGTGGAACAATGTGTAACGCAAGATCTAATCTAATAAGCGGAAAAGCTTTGATCTCAAGAGGTTGTTTTTGCATCTAATCTACTAGATCATCATCAAAACTCATCTAGTTTACTGCACACCGGAGGTAACAAGAGAAAGAGGGGGGATAAAACCAATCTACAGATTGGATCGGGTCTTTTGTTGAAGTTCCAAAGCAAAGAAGAATGTAGCAAAACGAATCTCATTAAAAGCATGGCTCCCGTTCTGACTCTGAGGACTCCCATTTTTCTCCTTTACCATACTGTCACTACGGGGGATAATCTTACGGGTTGGTACAACTCGGCGGGTCCAAGAAGAACAAGTTGAAAATGTTTGGTAGATCGGGTATGCACCTCTAGCCACCATGGCTACAAGAACATCCTATGCAATCTACCCGCGGGATAGATCGGGGAGGAAAATACCCAAACGAAGACAAAATCACAACGAAAGCACTTGATGCTAAGAATCCGGTTCAGTCTACTAATTCAACATAAAAGTAATACATGGACAAGATCACCACCGGGATCCTACCTTGATCTTGATCCTAGCTCCTAGAACTCCGACGTGGTCTTACATGCAAGGTTCCCACGTCGGCTAGGGGAACCCTAGTCAACCATCTCGACCCTCTCCTCTCCTGAATGGTGTCCTTCTCTTCTCTGCTCCTCGGCGGCAGATTACGAATGAATTGATGCGTGGGTCGAAGGATGGGAGCTATAAATAGCCTGAAAGGTCGGTGGTGCAAAGGCGGTGGCGAATCGGGCCCAGAATGGGTTGGGCCGACCGGCCTGGGCCCATTTCGGCACGTTTCGCCGCCGTCTTTTGTCCCGAAGCTTCTCGCGCGATTCCCCATTAGTTTGCACTTGCATGTGGGCCTTTGACATCGTTTCCTTCGCGATTAAGGCTTGAATGCTTGCCATCCAAGCTTCGCAGTTTTCTGGTTGAGTCCCTGAAGATTTGCACGTTGACGCTTCGGTCATCGGGTCATTTGGAGTCATGTTCATCGCGTGTCTTGACTCTTGTTGGGCTTCATGATCTTCTTCCAAAGTGCTTGATGAACTTATCCCGAAAGTCCTCATTTAGGTGCTTAATTCCTGCGTAAACAATAAACTCCAAAAACGACATGCAAGAGTGAACTTGTTATATACGGGGGTTAGTTCCAGTGGTTAGAATAATAAATTAATGCCAACATTAAAGGTAAACTCATGGCTAGGTTGACGGAAATTCACCGTCAACAACCATGCAGTATATGACTATTTTAGTAAGAGTAAATAGGTAATTTTTACAATCTTTTAATAAATTTGGCAACCTTGGGTCGACGAAAAAATCGTTTATGCCACAAGGAAAATTTGAAATGAAAAAATTTGAAAAAAATTTCGTTTTTGAAATTTGAATTGAAAATTTTTGTTTTTGAATTTTGAAAAAAATGGCCATCCCACCATAGGGAAATGGGAAAATTTGAAAAAAAAAAATCAATTTTGAAACTTGAATTGAAATTTGAAAAAAATTGGCATACCACCGTAGGGAAATGAAAAAAATTGAAATATGTCATGAAAATTTTAAATGAAAAAAATTGAAAATTTTCATTTTTGAAATTCAAAGTGAATTTTTTTTTTGAAATTTTTCATTTTTGAATTGAAAATTTCCGTTGAAATTTGAAAAAATTGGTCATATCACTAGAGGGTAATGAAAAAAATCCCTATGTATACCACCCTATACCACAGGTGCAAGTTGTGGTGGTATACAATTAATCTCAGCCGTTAGATCTTTTCATACTAGTCCTTTTCCAATAATGGTATAGGGTGGTATGACCCACCGTAAAAGAGCCCATTCAATAGTGGCATAGCAAAATAAATAATTTGAACGTGTGGCCCAGATCCATTATGTTGCAAATCTAGAGTGCACACATCTTGTGCTAACGATGTCATCTCATCAGAACTATCACATGTGTTCCAGACCGAAGGAAGTTGCTACTCCCAACGTTCCAAATTATATCCATTTAACTTTTTGACCACGAGTTTGACCGTTCATTTGATTAAAAAAATTGTATAAATCTTATCTTACCTATTGTTAAAGTGAGGATTGTTTCTGACTATTTTTTTTGTCTAATTTAATGTCATTGACATGTGGACACTAAGGGAATCACTGAGTTTGCCGTGAGCCGGTTCCTCACGGCAAAGAGTGGTTTACTCTCGGCAAACAGTTTGCCGTGAGCCGCTCTCGTCAAAGAGCTCACGCCAAACAAATTTACGGCATACAACTTACTTGTTGTGAGTCTCCACGTATGCTCACGGCATACGTTTGCTGAGAGTGGAGATGACTCTCGAGAAACTTTGGTGTGGGGGCGACGGTGACGGAGCTGCTTGCCGTGAGCCTCACGGTCTGGCTCACGGCAAAGCGAGCCTGTTTGCCGCGATCCATTGCCATGAGCTATGACAAAAGCTCACGGCAAAGAGCTACAGTTGCCGCATCTAACAATGACAATGCTTATTTCATTATTTGTCGTTTATATTTGCCTTATGCCTCGAGCTCTTGTCAAATCAACAAACGTTCCCCAATAATCCTAAGCACTTTCAGAACCACCTAATGAAAGCTCGACTGGAACTCAAATGGAATAGAAAACAATCTGTCTCCACCCATAGGTCAAAGAGAATAGAAAAAGGAAAAGGGAGTATAATACGTGGGCCGTACACCAACTTGGCACGAGGTGTCACTTGGGTCCCTGAACTCTCAAAATGCACATCCACAACCCCAAACTTGCTAATTGGTTCATGTTAGGTCCAAACCCTCTCTGCCCATGCTAAACTACCTAGGTGGCGTGGTGACTGGATGTTGACCTAGGTTGTCCCTTCTCTCTCCATCATTTGGTCCTCGCCATGGCACCGGCCTTCAAGACCCCTGCTGCACTTCTCTCGCCATCCGCCGGCAGCAAGTGCCCCCTTCCCCAACCATGGCCGCAGCGACAATGGTGCGGGGCCACGCAAGTCAAGGGTGGCCTTGTGCGGTGGAGTGTTGGCTTTGCGTGGGTGCAGGGACAGTGGTGGCAGATGTGGGTGGAGTGGCGGCCTTGCGGTGGGAGACGGCGGCAGCTGTGCGGGTGAGGTGAATGGCGGTCGGCTTGGCTGGAGCGACCGACAAAAGATGGATGGCGGTCGGGCTAGCAACAGCTGCTCTGCAGGGATGGACGGTGGCCTCGACCTTTGCACAAACTTCGATGCATGCTGGGCAGTGAAGCTCCGCCTCGACGTTGAAGGACCGGATTGGCGACCAGAGAGGGGGGGGGGAGTGAATGGGAGCCGATAAAATTTCTTTCTCAAAAGAACTCGGCCTATGTCCCAATCGCTACTCCGAGAGTCACACACAATCAAGCGGAGGCACACACAAACCTCTCTCGAGACCTTAGGAACAAAGATTGAAAGGCTAGAAAGCAAAGCGGAAGCAAGCACCAAAGAGCTCGAGCAACAAAGAGGAAGGCTGAGACCTACCGGGTCAACCGGCCACAAACGTCCGGGTCACCCTGAGGCATCCAGAGCCGCACCGGGTCACCCGGCCACAAGTGTCCGGGTCAACCTACCCCTTTGGGTCACCCGGCCACAAGTGTCCGGATCACCCGGGACAGCCCAAAAACCAGCCCGCGAATCCGCCCCAAACTTTCGATCGATGGATCTCCCAAACCACTTGGAGTCTTGAGACGAAATTTTGGGGAGATGATGAATACCCCAAGGGGAGGATATGCCCCCAAAAATTTTGACCTCTAACTCCCTACAACTCCCGGAATTGCCAACCCTTGCCAAGAACACTATGAACAAGGGTTCATCCGAAAATCAACGAATCGAAGGCCAAATCCGGCGTTTGAGGGGTCAAGATTATCCACAAAGAGGCACAAAGCACTCACCCATGATCCCCTCAAAGAAATCCGGAGAGAAACACCCTCAAATCGATGAATCGAGCGACGAACGAAAATCCTCCAAAAAAGACCCTGAAAATCACAGAAAAAGAAAAACGTCGGGAGCAAAGGATTTGGCACGAGATTGAGAAGGCAGATTTCACTATGAATATCTTAGCCAAATCCGGTTACAAGCCACTCACAAGAGTCACAAATCTTGGATGGCAAAAAGCTCAAACAAAGAGCCAACTCTCTCCTCTCACCTTCTCTTCCAAAGAGCACCCCAAAATGAAAGAGCACTCCCACCTCTAGCTAAAGAGTTGGCTGAAATTCAGCCACTCCTCCTATATATAGGCCCTCCAGAAATAACCGAAGTGCCCCTACACTACGAGTTACAACACAAGCCCTCACAGGGGCATTTTGGTCAACACATGAAGTTCTCCATCGGACGGTCGTGCATCCCCGGGCCTTCGCGTCCTCCCGACGCAAGCACCTCGATCATGCCACATGTCGCCCGCTTCGAAGCTTCTCGACGCGCTCAGATCCCGTCTCCGCCCGCCGAGCCTCCGGTCTTGGTTTTGTGGCTCAACCAAGTAACCCCGACAGTTTTGTGGTGAACCACCGCAAACCCCGTGGACTTGGTGCAGCCTCAACACCAATCCCACTCATGACTTGTCGCCACGTCGTCCGGCTCGATCTTGGTTTTGAGGCTCAACCAAGAAACCATACACGACTTTGTCTTGCTTTTCTTGCCACCACGCGCCCCGCACTTGATCCTGTTCGGCCACCGGGTCCATCGAGCCGAGCCTACTTGTCTCTCCACTCCTCGGAGGCCACACAGGCTAAGACCTTTCGCGCCCGCTCTTCACCTACACCAACGCAAATCAAGCCGCAACCTACACCTGCAACACTCGACCAAGAGTCAGTCCACACCACATTGTCAATCACTCATCACACCAGGGAGCGACCATCCACCGGTCCTTGGACACTCCAGTCCTCAGACGTGGTGCGCCCCTTTTGGGCTGCCGGCATGGGACGGGCAGGGCAGTCAGTGTGCGCGACAGTCGGAGCTCACAGTCACCAGTTCTTTGGGGCCGCATCGATAGCCCGCCAGGCAGGCCACCACTGTCGCCGCACCTCCCGTGTGTCCCTGAGACCGGCACACTCCCCCAGCGAGCGTGACGACCGGAGCCCCGATGTCTGCTGCTACTCACACCACCGCTGCGGCTGCTGGAGTCCATGGAGGCGTCCGCCCCGCCACAGCAGAGGAAGAGGAGCAGCGTAGTGTGGTGGAGGAAGAGGAGCGTGGCACGACCTCAGAGGAGGAGCATGGATTGACGAGTAGGAGCATGAGATCGAAACATGCCACCAACAAGCGTGAGGGCCGGAGTCTCGGCAATTACTGCCGCTCCACCGAGGACGAGGACGACCACGGCACGCCCGAGCGGATGCCCCAGCTCCCGCTTCGGCTCCCGCCACTACCGCCACTGCTGCTTGAGTCCGTGGAGGCGCCAGACCCACCGCAGCTATGGCCAGACAATTAGGATGACAACGATGTGCTCGCTTCCACCCAAACTCAGAGCAAAATGGAGCCAATCGAGCTCCTTGCAACCGTCGTCTCAATACTCCCAACCCCGAATGTCACCCTCCAATTCCCCATGCCCAGGCCTCCTCTACCTCCCCGCACACACACACGCCTAGCACACCCCGAGCTGCTCCCTGCTGGCAATCGCAAATCTTGGGGCCGCCACTCAAGCCGCAGTTGGCAGCCCGAGGAACCCGAGCTGCCGGTGATGCGACAGACTTGAGCGCGTGCACCAACTGTCGTATCAACAGCTTGACGAGCGGCCGCACGCCCCACGCCGTGGCGATGACCACCCTAGACCTGCGTGGGCCAACACTGTTGTCATCGCCACCATGACTGGGGATGGGGGTGCTGTGTGCTGGCGGATGGTGAGAGAAGAGTGGCATTGGCCCCCGAAGGCTGACGCCATGGCGAGGACCAAACAACGGAGAGAGAAAGGACAGTCCACGTCGGCATCCAACTAGCAACTAGCATGGGTAGAGATGGTTTGGACCTGACATGAACCAACTAGCAAAGTTTGGGGGTGTGAATGTGCATTTAGAGAGTTCAGGGACCCAAATGACACTTCTTGCCAAGTTGGTGTACCACGCATTTTACTCAAGGAAAAGACAAGCATACAAAATGAAGCTGAAAAAAAGATTATGAGCATCCAAGAGGTCTTCTTGAAGGATTCGACCCAGTCGGGGAGATGAACATGGGACTCAATGCAAAAACGAAAAGTTTAGAGGGCTCACTATTTAGCGCACACGATTCCCCTTCCTCTTCCGAACTTCTTTTTTTGGAAAAATATTTTCCGGCAACTTTATATTTTTGGAATATCATATCTTATGCACATAACTTTCATGCATAACTTCGAGTTATAAATTTTTATCACATATTTTTTTAAGCACCACTTTGACACTAGTCGGTGTGCAGAACTTGCATACAACTTGTATGTACGAATTTTTGAAAAAATAGGTTATACGCGTAATTTTTTCAAACATCGGTTTTATTTTTTAATTTTTGGAACATAGACACACAACTTTGATGCATAACTGCGAACTATAATTTTCAAACATGACTCGTGGGTTCCTCTTAAATTTAGATTTAGATTTATATTTAGATTTAGTTTGAATTTAGATCTAGATTTAAATTATAAATTCAGTTTTGATTTAGATTCAGAATTCAATATTAAATTTGAATTTAGATTTAGTTTCAAATTTAGATTAGAATTTAGATTGAGATTGAAATGTAGATTGCAATTTAGCCGACTACTGACTCGCTCGATGCGCTAGACTCACTGGACACCTGACTCGCTCGATTCGCTAGAATCGCTAGACTCCCGAATCCTTTGTCTCGCTCGACTCATTAGACTCCTGCCCGACTCACTCGTCTCCTGCTTGACTCCCACACGCTCGACTCCCGACTCCCCCCGTCGGCGGGAGTTGGTAGTCGGGCATGCGTCAGGTGTGACGCGGGCCGGGAGTCAAGTGGGATCGAGCGAGTTGGGCATTTTTTGTTACTTTCTTCATTTGAAAATTAGTTTTCTCATTGGAAATATATGGCGTGTTGGCTCTGGCAACCAACTCTAGAGCTGCTGCTCGACCACAGACCAGCTCCACCGTGGAGCTGGACTCACAAATTGTAGCTGAAGAGATGTGTTTGGCAGAGATAACAGCTCCAGCTCTGAAAATTGAAAATTTGAATGGATTGCCCTCTTTTACCCTTCGTAACAGAGATGATTTTTTTGGGTTCGTACGTGAGGACCGGAGCGTCCAAGGACCGGTGGATGGTCGCTCCCTAGTGTGATGAGTGATTGACAACGTGGTGTAGACTGACTTTTGACTCAGTATTGCAGGTGCAGGTCGCGACTTGATTTGTGTTGGTACATGTGAATAACAGATGTGAAAGGTCTTAGCCTTGCGGGCCCTTCGAGGAGTGGAGAGACAAGTAAGCTTGGCTCGATGGACCCGGTGCCCGAACGGGATCAAGTGCGGGCCGCATGGTGCAAAAAAAGCAAGAAGAAGTTGTGGACTTGAGCCGGTGTAGGGTAGCGGCTCACAACCGGAGTCTGCACGTGGGGTTTGCGGCGGTTCACCACACAACCGTCGGGTTACTTGGTTGAGCCACAAAACCAAGACCGAAGGCTCAGCGGGCGGAGACGGGATCCGGGCGCGCCGAGAAGATTTGATGCCGGGGGACACGCGGAGGGATCGCGGGGCTTGCTTCAGGAGGACGCGAACTGTGGCGAAGGCGTGGCCGCCTGATGAGAATGTTCGCTACTAGACCATCTTTCCCCTGAGGGGTGTGTATCTCATTTTCAGTTCTTGGGGTAGCTTGGTCATTTGCCCCACCCGGAGAGACTTCATATATATAGCTTTAGGTTTGGATGGCAACTCATTCATCCGGATTGCTTCCAATTTTCCCTGCTCTATAGGCTAGAGTCTCTTTATGATTTTGTAGAGAATCTGACCTCTAGTTGTATGGAAGCATTCATGGTTGCGTTGATTTCCATCTCTTGTCTCGAGAAATTTTCGTGTCATTTTCGAGCTATTTTGTGGGATTTTTGTGTGTGGCTTGATTCGTTGATTCTGAGGTGTTTGTGTTCAGTTTTCTTTGAGGAAATCATGGATAGATGCCTTGTGCATCTTTGTGCTTGATCTTGACCCCTCAAATGCCGGATTTGGCCTCCAATTCACGGATTTCAGTTGGAACCCTAGCTTTTGGGTTGAGCTCGGTTGTTGGTCGATTCCCGGTGATTTAGTTGGTTTGAGGTTCCAAGTTTTTGGATATAGCTTCCCCTTGGGACGCTTCTCATTTCCCCAAAATCTTGTCTCAATCCCTTCGGCCGTTTGGGAGATCCGTGGAAGGGAAGGAATGGTTTCTTGCGTTTTTTGTGTGCGCACTTGGTCTGTTCATGACTGGTGGACGGTCCGCGAGGAGGCCAGTTTGTCTAGTTCTTTGCCTGTCCGTGCAAGTTCATGGTTCGATCGATCGTCACCTCAAGGGTTTGAGGAAATTTATATTATGAATCTAAATTCCAGTATGCACAATATGCTAATGTGTAATATTATTTCCAAAGATCTTCAATTTGAGGATTTGAGATGATATTCTACAATCATACATATATGTACATATAATATTAGAGATAATATTATACAAATAAATATATATGAATGGATGTAGAATATTATCTCAAATGTATTATTTTATATGCCACACAACTTTATATTACATCATATTAAGATTAGTATTAGTACATTGAGCAAATACGTTGGAGTAAACAAACATAAAAGAAAACAAAAAAATAAATAAATAAGAATATTTGTGTCGGGTGGTGCCTGTACCCGATACAAATGCCCCCTTGCCATGTCGGAGAACCTGTACCGGTTCTATAACCGATACAAATGAGGCTTACAGACCGATACAAATGAGTGTTTTTCCAATAGTGATTGAAATGAGGTATGCCGAGTTTTACATGCAAACTAGTTGGTTGCCACCCAAACTCAAAGCTGTAAAAAAAGCATGTTAGTGTTGTATCTCCACTGAGTCGGGCCCTTGACTCGGCTTCCTAATCGAAGGAGCCCAACCCGCCACGGTTTGCGGGCCCCATCATGCATCAACATAAAAGGAAGGTGGAGGTCAGGAGTGCATACATGCCAAGACAGTGGTACGGTTGTCCTTTTCTGGGCGGCAATAGAATCACTGTGACCTACAGTACCTTCTACTGTTGTCCCGTGACTCTACAGTCTGCCTTTAATGATAAGTCTGACTCTACGTTGGATGGCCCTGCGCTTGCTTTATCTACTGTTCATAATAAAATTGCACCCTCTACGGCTCTGCGTCCTGGTTGCACCCTCTAGGCTCTTTAGTGTAAACGGACATAATGTCAATTAGCCTATATTTCTGTTTCCTGAGCAGAATGGTCGTAGGTTTGATTGAAGACCTTCATGTTTTGGGCACCGACTTGCTTGGTACTCTATTGGGAAAGTGAATAGCGGTTTTTAACGCCTCCATGTTGACGGTGTATATTCGTATCAAACTTCAATTGGACTTGCAAGCAGACAAGTCCTCTGTCGTAGTCAAAGGACCGTTCTTCCCTCAAGTGTGAACCCAAGGTATCGAATCCGTGGAACAAATGCGTGATGCAAAAATCAATCTAATAAAGCCGAGAACTTTGATCTTCAAAGGAGAATCTTATGCATCTAATCTAAAGAACATTGAAAGAAACGAATCTAATCTATGAAAATCGGAGGTAGCAAGAGGTAGAGAGGGATAGATAAACCAATCTAGAGAGATTGGATCAAGCCTTTGTTGTAGTTCCGAGCAAAGAAGAAGTAACCAAGTTGAATCTCATGAAAAGCATCTTTAAATCACGGTTTCCCGTCCGACTCTGAAAACGCCCGCCTTTTGGAGCCACCGTTCTGTCACAACGCACCCCTATTCGTGCGGGTTAGTCTAGGGCGAGTCCAATGGACAAGTTGAAATCTCCCAGAAGGTCAGGCATGCACCTCTAGCCACCACGGCTACAAGAACACCCTCTATGATCTATCTCAAGAATAGATCTTAAGATACGAAAAGCCGATTGAAATCAAAATCGTAGGAGAAACACTCGATCACTAGAAATCGGATTGCAACTTGATAATTCAACATAATATATGATACATGAACAAGATCACCACCGGGATCCTACCTTGATCTTGCTTCTAGCTCCTGGAACTCCGACGTGGTCTTCCTTGCAAGGTTCCCACGCCGGCTAGGGAGACCCTAGACTACTAGCTCGACCCTCTCCTCTCCGAGATGGTGTCCCTCTCTTCTCTGCTCCTCAGCGGCGGATGGCGAATGAGTTGATGTGTGGCTCTTGGCCTCGGGGCTATAAATAGTCCGAATGGTGGCTAGGTCAAAGGGGGGGGCGACTGGGCCTCGGAGTGGGTTGGGCCGACCGGCCTGGGCCGGCCGGCTTGGGCCCACCTCAGCCCAGTCCGCGGCCTCCTTCGCTGGTGTTGCTTCCCGAGCCTTCTAGAGTATTCTCCCTTCAGCATGTGGGCCCTTGACGTCAGTTTCTCCGCGGTTTAGATGAAGCTCCTTGTCCCGCAAGATTCAGCATTTTTTGTTCGGGTCCTCAGAGTTTTCCGTCTTCACGGGTTGATCCTCGGGCTTCTTGGAGTCATGTTCACTTCATTGCTTGACTTGTGCCGGGCTTCGAGGTCTTGTCACGAGGTGCTTGATGAACTTTACCCGGAAGTCTTGCTTTCAACGCTAAATTTCTGCATAAACACTAAACTCCAAAACCGACATGCACAAACGAACTTGTTATACCAAGGGGGTTAGTACCAATGGATAAGATATAAAATTCATGCCAACACCGAAGGTAAACTCATGGCTAGGTTGACGGAAATTCACCGTCAACATCTCCCCCATGCTTAAACCTTGCTCATCCTCGAGTAAGCCTTCGATGAATATCAATGTTGCCCTTCATTGTTTAAACCCTGCACTTGATCATACACGAGAAAACATAATGCTCTCAAAAGTTTAGTTCCATAATGTACTAGCCTTTATCCCTACGGAGGGTAGATATTAATTAAGCTCTTCCCACAAGTATTAACATGCTCCCAAAATTCAAATCGATCTCAGAAATTTTGAAATAAAGAACGAGATGAAAAAGAGCTAAACCAAGTTCAAAAATTTAAACCACCTTGCATCTTGCTCATGAACTCTCATCCATTCTTGTCTCTCAAGCCTATTTATTCTACTCCTTTCCCTCTCATAACATATATGTAAGTGGTAGGCTTTATATGGAGCTAATTGGGAAAGTTTAGTCCTACCAAGATATTATAAATGAGATATTGTCAAAACAAGACAAGCTTCTCATGGTCTTACCGAGACTCGTCAAAAAGGTCATTGGAAAATAATGTTATATCAAGGAGGGGGAGAGAAAAATACACACACTTGAGATAGGTGGACATGTGCAAATGGCAAAGAGTGATCCCGAGGCATAAAGGAAGTCCTCGTTATCGGATTGCACATGGTTGGAAAGATGAGTTTGGATCTTTTAATCTTGAAACCTTGAAATTCCTAATGCACTTTAGAGAACCGAGGAGTTCACTTTATTTTTATTTTTATACATACTCATATTTTTCTTTTTCTTTTCTTCTTTTTCTTTATACTCATTTTTTTTATTTGCTCCCCTTGAACTCTAAAATTGCATTGTACCTACCTCCTCCCCCATGCTTAGACGTTTGCTCGTCCTCGGGCAAAGAGGTGATAGAGATAGGGTAGGTACTAGAAATATTTTTCCTTTGGAGAGATACTTGAAATCTTCAATCTTGGCACCATCTTGCGATCTTCCTTGAATTGATGATCCATACTCAATTGTAGGTTGTGGTCAAGGAGGTAAACACAAAAGATGATATTTTTTGTTTTAAGGGTGGATATCTAGCGAGGTTTGTGAAATCTCCAATGTGGGGATACACAATGCACGGATAAAAAAGCTAGCAATAAGATAGATATGCAAAAACGGAATGACCAGCTTCTTAGTCTCGGGCCAGAGAAATCATGGCCTGAAATAACTCACCCAAAAATAAACCTTGTGTACTAAGTTTTTGCACTCAAATATATATATGGCTCTGGATAGGTAGAGCAACACGCAAGTGGTATTTATGACAAGGTTAGCATTACTTTTAAGAACAAAAATAAATCATCTTTAATCCATCTAAAACTTGAGAGCACATAAAACACTATGTGTCTTTATTTTTATCATAACCTCCGCTAAAGATTAAGCTAGCATTTAGATAATTTCAGATTTGTATTTTAAGAGAGCATTAGCTTAAACATGCATAAAACAAGTACAAAGATAAACAAAGCGGCAATTATCATCATATGTCATCATGGCACAAACTTTGTATCTTTGCCAAAGGTAAAAACAAGGTGGTGATTTTATTCATGATGAAAATAAACACTAACACACTTGCTGAAAATTAAATAAAAACTGAAAACACTATGCATACGTAGGCGCATACAAGCTGAAAATTAAAGAAAAAGGGAGAAGGAAAGATAACTAAAGCTCCTCCTCTCTCTAATCTTCCGCCGGTGGTTGATATTGATAGTCTTGATTGTTGTACCCTTGCTCATAATAGGATTGAACCGCTCCTCCTATGAATTGTCCCGGCGGTGCTAGGTGAAGGCGTCCAAGCTCATAAGCAATGTTTGCATTTCCTTCACCCATTTGGTTTGCATTGGTTTGGATGGCTGCGACATTTTGCATGTTTCTTGCAGCGTATCCTCCAATGATGGCCACGCTTTGTTGTGGTTGAGGAAGATGTGCATATTGCTCCGCAAAGGCTATGTTGGGCACCGCAAAATTTGGTGGGGGCATGGCTGCACCACTCCCCCATGCTTGCATTGGTGTACCACCGTAGTAACTCGGCTGCGCAGGAATTCCTCCAAATGGTGGCACAAAATTTTGTTGCGCACCTCCTTCTTGGGCCGCAGAAGAACCTTCTTCTATAAACCTTCCTCTTTTATTTTTCTTTGCCGGCACAAGAAGTCCTTCCTCTAACCAATCTTCTTTCCCTTGAATAAAAAGTCTTAATCTTGCATCCGGAATGGGCAAATTTACTTTGGCCACTTTGAAGCCTCCTCTCTCATCTCCACTTATGTATTTGCCTTGCTTCATATACTCAAATCCAAGGGAAGTCCCAGGTAGGAGATGCTCCGGGTTCCTTGTAATACCCGGTCTCAAAGAGATAGCCAACATGGAGAGGTAACACCCCGAACCAATATCTCCCGAACCCGATGTTGCTTCACAACACCACCGGTTGATCATAAGGTGAGTGGGGTCGATTGGCTGCCTGGCAATTAAAGCCGAGTAAAGCCAATTCACCTCCGTGTCGGTTACCTTTGTCTCTCTCATTCTCCCCAAAATCCTCTTGCACATCCATGAGTGAAACACTTGGATGATGGGGTTTCGGATACTATTTCTTTGTTTGTGGGCTCCTCCCGCGATCATATTCCAAAAACTGTCCAACATGCCTTCTTGCACGTCCACTAGTTCCGGGGCTCCCTTTTGAAAACCAAGTAATTCCATAATATACTCATAGGGAACCACTTGTTGAACTCCCTCCAAACGGAATGAGAGACTCGGCACTCCTTCATCAAGGATAGGCGCCATGGTCATGAGAATTTCCAAGGCGAATTCCTTGTGGGTGTTTGCCGACACTCCGTTGGAGAATTGCACACAACCTAGGTGTCCCAACATGTAGTAAATATCCGTGCCAAAACCCAACATGTGGAGAGCTTGGTCGTCAAAGTCGACGTTCGCCACAAGCCTCCTCTCTAGGCGAGCGAGCTTCTTCTCCTCTTCCTCCGTCATGATGATAAACCCATATTCGGAGTAGCGCGGAGCGTATGGAGGTGGAGTGGATGATCGTGTCAAGCGACGAGGTGGGACGGGCGGCTCCTCCGTACGTCCTTGAGGTTCGATGAACCTCATAGACGAGCTTCGTGTGGCCCTCATGCCACCGAGGAGAAGAGTGGCATTCCTCCTCAGCGGTGCCGTGTCCTCCTCCATGCTCCGAGGAGACTCGGAAACCGAGTGCCTCCTCGAAGAGGTTGTCGATGATGGCTTGGATGACGACGATCCCTTCTTCTTGGTAAAAAGGCTTGTAGTTTTCTTCCACATGGTTGCAGCACTCTCCTCACTAATATAAACCCGGGGTTTTCAACCGGTAACAAGGCACACAAAATTTATTTGGAGTATGGACTTTGAGTGCAATTAGGATGTGTTTTGTTGGATGAAACAAACTCGGGATGGATGGCTAAGTCTAAGGTGGTTCTGGACTACAAACTTGAGCACATGAACAAAGAACTGGAAGGGAGACTTACCTGCCGAAGGGGAGCACCAGGGTGCTTAAATAGGGGGTAGGCCGGCCGGCCTAGGCCGACCGGCCTGGGGGCCTCCACGCTCCTCCCGGCTCGATTTTTCTCCAGCACACTCATCTTTGCTTTGTTGCTTTGTGACCGCATGCTCCACGGGGTTGCACCGCCCAAACTCTCTCGTCCACTCCTTTGCTTGCATTATTGGTCCTCCCACTTGATGTTTTTACTATGAGTCACTTCCATGCTCCTTTGCCACACATGCCTCCATGATATTCCTGCAAAACAAGGCCTTGGCTGCCCCCCCATGCTTGTCCTTTGCATGTGGCTTTGATGAAAGATGTTGGAAGGGCATCCCGCGATGCATCATGTTGCATGCATGGTTAGATTAATCAAATTGCCTCCCTCTAAGCATGTTTTAATGCTAAGTACTCCTCTAATTTTGAAAAATAAAAATAAACTCAGAGCTTGCAATGAGTTCAAATATAAATTTAGAGGAGTTTTTAAAGCATTAAAAACAAATGTAAGTCGAAAAAGCTTTCCGACTACTTTTATTTTGGTCTCACCGGTATTGTTTGCTTCCATTAGTTGAGAGCAAGCTTTTCCCGGCTTGATCACGGGGGCATAGGTTTAGGTTCTAATTTTGGTTAAATGAGAGAGATTTTGAATGAAATAAAATTAAATGAGGCTTAGAAAAATTCTAACTCTAGAGAAACCAAAGATATGAATTTTTAAACCAACCAAAAGTCAAGTTTCTAGGTTCACGCGAGTCCTACCATGCGCTGAAATTTAAATAACATCTAGGTACAAGGCGTGGCTCTACTCGTGTGTTTTTAGCATGTAAAATAAGTCAACATAACATCATGAAGAGGATGAAAGGTTGAGATAGGTTCTGAATTTTTTTGGTTTTGGTTTCTCGAAAAGAAGCAAATAACACATAGGATGGCTCATGTAAAGGGTTTATGATCCAAATAAAATTTCCAACCAAGAATTATGTCTCTAATATTGTTCAACCACTCTAAGTCTAATGTCTTGCGTAGCAAATTCCAAAACTAACTTACTTGAAAAGACTCGAAAAAATCTTGAATCGGGTTGTCCTCCCAGTAGCTTATTCTTGACTCGACGAAACGGGTTGCCTCCCGCCTAGCACTTCGTTTATAGTCCATGGCTAGACTTCTTCACTTGATTACTTCGGATCAACGCTCTTTGCGGGCGTTGCAATCTTGGGTACCCACTTCCGCACCATCTTGGGCGCGGGCTTATTCTCCGGCTTAGTCATCTTTTTGGTCTTCACAGGCGGCTTTTGTTCCTTTATCTTGACGGATGCAGCAACCTTTTTGATTTCCTTTGCTTCCTTCTTCTCCGGCTCTTCCTTCTTCCTTGGCTCTTCCTTAACGCGACGATGAGGTGGAATATATTTAACCTTGATCATATTGCATACCTCGAAGTGTGGTCGAAACTTGAAAGAACTCCTCTTGCCGTTGATGTCGAACTTGATCTCCCCCTTGCCGACGTTGATGGTAGCTCCCACGGTCTTGAGGAAAGGCCTCCCAAGGATCAGTGGTGGCTTCTCCCTCTCTCCCATCTCGAGTACCACAAAGTCAACGGGGATGAAGTGGCGTCCAACCTTCACGGGCACATCCACGGTGATGCCCAAAGGGTAGCGAATGGAGTTGTCACCCAACTCCGAGCACATGGCCGTAGGCTCTAGCTCCGGTAGGCGTAGCTTCTCGAACACATCTCTTGGCATGACGCTCACACTTGCTCCAAGGTCGCATAACGCCTTCTCAAACTTGAACGAACCAACGGAACATGGAATCGTCGAGCATCCGGGGTCTCCTTGCTTCTCTAGTCCATTTGCAATAGCGGCGCTATATTGCTCGGACATCTTGACATGATCTACCCCAAGTGTTGCTATCTCATATTTGTTTGCAAGAATATCTTTGAAGTAGCGAGAATATGTAGGAACTTGAAGGGCATCCAATAGCGGCATGTTGATGCTTAACCTACGCACAACCTCCACAAACTTCTCAAAGTGATTGTCAAGTTTACCTCGGAAGTAGCGTGGCATGAGTTGCGGTATCTTCGTGTCTTCTCCTGGCATCTCAAACTCGGGCTCTTCGGTGACGATCTCGGTAACCTCCTCCTTAGCAAATTTTTCCGCCTCGGTGGATGGTCTAGGCTTTCTTGCCCCCGCGGAACGCTCCGGATCTTTGGTCTCCTTCCCCAAACGAGTTTGAATGGCCTTCGCCATTTCGGGACCTTGAGGTTGTCCCGGAAGCTTCCCTTCATTAGCGGATAGGCGCCCGACAAGTTGTCCCACTTGCGTCTCGAGCATCTTCATCATGTTGAGCACTTGATGGTTGGAGCTTCCAACCTCCGTCACTTTGCTATCGATGTTTTCCAACACCTTTCTATGGCTTTGAACTTGGTGATGGTGTCCTTGTTGATCTTAGCTTGCTCGTCCATGAAGTCCTTCAATTGTATAAGATGCGGAACCAAATTCGGAATGGATGAGCTTGCATTAAATTGATGTCTACCTTGCCCGTAGCGGAAGTTCGGCAAATCCCCCTTCCTCATATAGTCGAGCACCTTGGCTTCCTACGGGCAATCTTTGTGGACATGGCCATATTCTCTGCACTCTTCACATGTGGATCTTGCTTCGGCAGCCTTTAAGTCTTGAGCTTCTTTCTTCTCTATCTCCATCTTTTCCAACCTCCGCATAAGCGAATCAATCTTGCCTTCGAGTATGTCTTCCTTCTCCACTTGCAAGACTCCTTTGACGTTCCCCGTGGGTTGAACCGGAAGTAAGCGTCTGGATGACGCCCACGTGTCATTGTCCGTGACCTTCTTGAATAGAGTGAAAGCTTGGGTCGGCGTAAGCTCGATGATGGATCCTCCCGCCGATGCATCGATGATCGTCCTTGACGCCATGGTAAGTCCTTGATAGAACTTTTGAACAAGATCCTCCTTTGGGAACTTGTGATGTGGAACGCCCGAGTGTACTCATTGAAGCACTCGAATGCCTCCGATATAGTCCCCGTAGGATATTGAGCAGAAGTAGCAATCTTATTGCGCAAGCTTTGAGTCTTACCCGGCGAGTAGTATTCCTTCATGAAGGCTCTCATCAAGGTGTCCCAATTTTGCACTGTCTCCGCCGGTTGAGAGTAGAACCATTGCAAAGCCTTTCCGAGTAACGAAAACAGAAAGAGCCTTGCCCTCATTTGGTCTTGAGTCACCCCGTCCATGTTGAATGTTTGACAAAGTTGAACGAACGCTTGAAGGTGAAGGTTCGGATCCTCTTTACCGGTGAAGGGTGAATGTTGCACCATGCGGATCGTTGAGGTCTTGATCTCGAACGGCCTTCCGATCTCTGTGAGGTTCAAGATTGGTAGGTCGACGATGTCCGGGGTGCATAGCTCCCCGATCTTGCGCTCCGGCTGCGGTTGTTCTCCCATCGGTGGAAGTCGATTCTCCCTAGGGCTTTGAGGTGGTGATTCCTTTGGAGACTCCGACGATCTCTCGGCATCTGCTTTTGGATCTGCAAATTCTAGCTTTTTAGCTTGTGCTTCACGTCTCCTTAGCCTGTAAAGTTTTTCTGGATCATCCACAAAATTTTCGGGTTTGTTGGAGAGGTAGCCGTCCATCTCCTGTTAGGGTTAGCAAACAAAATATATACAAAACGAAAATAAAAAACAAATCTAAGAAAACTAGGGTTAGTCAAACTAGATTAGATTGATTTTGAGGATGATCAAAAGTTAGTAGATGCAAAAAGAAAAATCAAAAGAAAACTGAAAATATTCACAAAAAGTAATAAAAGATCGAATCTTGATCACTTGTTCCCCGGCAACGGCGCCAGAAAAAGGGGCTTGTTGACGGTGTATATTCGTATCAAACTTCAATTGGACTTGCAAGCGGACAAGTCCTCCGTCGTAGTCAAGGGACCCTTCTTCCCTCAAGTGTGAACCCAAGGTATCGAATCCGTGGAACAAATGCGTGATGCAAGAATCAATCTAATAAAGTCGAGAACTTTGATCTTCAAAGGAGAATCTTATGCATCTAATCTAAAGAACATCGAAAGAAACGAATCTAATCTATGAAAACCGGAGGTAGCAAGAGGTAGAGAGGGATAGATAAACCAATCTAGAGAGATTGGATCAAGCCTTTGTTGTAGTTCTGAGCAAAGAAGAAGTAACCAAGTTGAATCTCATGAAAAGCATCTTTAAATCACGGTTTCCCGTCCGACTCCGAAAATGCCCGCCTTTTGGAGCCACCGTTCTGTCACAACGCACCCCTATTCGTGCGGGTTAGTCTAGGGCGAGTCCAATGGACAAGTTGAAATCTCCCGGAAGGTCAGGCATGCACCTCTAGCCACCACGGCTACAAGAACACCCTCTATGATCTATCTCGAGAATAGATCTTAAGATACAAAAAGCCGATTGAAATCAAAATCGTAGGAGAAACACTCGATCGCTAGAAATCGGATTGCAACTTGATAATTCAACATAATACATGATACATGAACAAGATCACCACCGGGATCCTACCTTGATCTTGCTTCTAGCTCCTGGAACTCCGACGTGGTCTTCCTTGCAAGGTTCCCACGTCGGCTAGGGAGACCCTAGACAACTAGCTCGACCCTCTCCTCTCCGAGATGGTGTCCCTCTCTTCTCTGCTCCTCGGCGGCGGATGGCGAATGAGTTGATGCGTGGCTCTTGGCCTTTGGGCTATAAATAGTCCGAATGGCGGCTAGGTCAAAGGGGGGCGACTGGGCCCCGGAGTGGGCTGGGCCGACCGGCCTGGGCCGGCCGGCCTGGGCCCACCTCGGCCCAGTCCGCGGCCTCCTTCGCTGGTGTTGCTTCCCGAGCCTTCTAGAGTATTCTCCCTTCTGCATGTGGGCCCTTGATGTCAGTTTCTCCACGGTTTAGATGAAGCTCCTTGTCCCGCAAGATTCAGCATTTTCTGTTCGGGTCCTCGGAGTTTTCCGTCTTCACGGGTTGATCCTCGGGCTTCTTGGAGTCATGTTCACTTCATTGCTTGACTTGTACCGGGCTTCAAGGTCTTGCCACGAGGTGCTTGATGAACTTTACCCAGAAGTCTTGCTTTCAACGCTAAATTCCTGCATAAACACTAAACTCCAAAACCAACATGCACAAACGAACTTGTTATACCAAGGGGGTTAGTACCAATGGATAAGATATAAAATTCATGCCAACACCGAAGGTAAACTCATGGCTAGGTTGATGGAAATTCACCGTCAACACTCCATCCACAAACCCAAGGGCAAGGTGGAGTAACTCATCATGCTACGCACCATATCCATCAGTGTACGGTTACGCCTTTCAACTACTCCTTTTTGCTGAGGCTCGCCTGGCATCGAATACTGGGCTACTATGCCATTTTCCTGTAAAAACATTGCAAAAGGTCCAGGAACTTTGGCCAAATGGGGTGTGTCGACCATAGTACTCCCCCCACGGTCATATCTCACTATTTTAATTCTTTTATCGAGTTGACTTTCAACTTCAGCTTTGAATGTCTTAAATTTGTCCTGCACTTCCGATCTTTCTTTAATTGGATAAATATAGCCATAATGGGAGTAATCATCTGTGAATGTTATGAACGAGTCATATCCATCCACGCTTTTCATAGGAAACGGTCCACAAATATCAGTGTGAATTATCTTTAGAGTTCATGTGCTTCGTTTTGCACCTTTTTTTAACACAATCTACACATTGCTCTAATAGAGGACTCTAATAGAGGAAGAATTTCATTTTTAACGAGGCTCTCTATTCTCCCCCTCAAATATGGCCTAAATGATAGTGCCATTATTTCGACGACGTATCATTAGTTATCTTTCTTTTCTTTTGTACATTCTCCGACCTGGAATCATTTGCGACATTCACATCACACACAGAATTAACTTTTTAACACGCAAGGATAATAAATAAAGCTCATCATGAAGGTAAGCAATACCAACACAAGCATTATTACACCAATTGGCACACTGGCCATGTCCAAAATTACAAATGTGAAATACTAATCAAGTTTCTGTTCAACGAAGCAACATAAAAAACATCTCTAAGCAAAAGTATAAAACCATCAACTAACTCCAGAGAAACATCGCCAATAGCTTCGACTTCAGCTTGATCCATTTGCAACTTCAATACATCTTTCTCTTCTTTCCGTGGTCCGGGTCAAATGGAATCCCTGTAAAGAATTTGCAACATGAATAGTTGCACCTGAGTCAATCCACCAAGTAGATTTTTGAAAACTGTGTATACAATGATTCATTTACAAAAGAAACTATATTTTTACCTTTAGAAGCCATGATTGACTTAAACCAGTCGGGACATTCTTTCTTGAAATGCCACTTCTTCTTGCAGAAGAGACACTGATCCTTCTCCACTGGAAGAGTACTCTTCTGATGCTGATGTTGCAGTTGCATGGGACCTTTACCGTATGGCTTTGAAGAAGAGCCTGAATGGAAGTTCCTTTTCTTAACAAAGTTCAAAGAAGCACTACTCTGAGACTTTATCCTTTCCTCTTCCTGGACGAGCATGACAATAGTCTTTTCTAGATCCCACTGCTCTGGATGTATGTTGTAGTTGGTAACAGAAGTGTCAAACTCCTTTGGCATGGAAGCCATAACCAAGTGAACAAGGATCTTAGGCCTAAACTCGAGTTCCTCATCCAATGGCTTTACCTTAGACGCCTGGTTGCTCATCTTAAGGATGTGCTCTCTTATACCTTTTCCATTTCTAGTATACTTTTCATTCACCAACTGTCTTAGCATCATGGTGGCATATATCTTTGAAGATCCAGTAAACTGACTCTTTATCCTATCAAGTGACTCTGTAGCAGAGGTACAACCTTCAATCAAGCTCAAAAGTGAGGGCTCAATTGTGTTCTTTATGAAAGCCATGCACTTCTTGTTTGCCATGGTCCACTTCTTATTAGCAATGGACCATGACATCTCTAAGGGGGCATGATCCCTTCCTTTCTTTTCCCATGCAGGATCATCATCTTTTTCATCTCTCATTGGCTTTGGTGGCTGAACCGACTGTGATTCCATTAACACCCAGTCAAGCTCAGCACTAACAAAAGCTAGATTCTCCTTCCTGATCCATTCCTTGTGATTTTCAGCATTGAGGATTGGAACTCTGTTGATGGAGCTCGTCAAGTTGAACCCTACTGAAAACCACAATAAGTGAGATCCATTACAACAATTGCATGCATTAATCCAACTTTGGTCAAAATTAAAACATACAACTGTTTGTGCAATTAAATCTATATCACCAATGGGCAAAAAATAGAAATAAATGCACAAAAGTAACCTTTTAATTATGATAGTGTTACGTTGGTCAAAAAATAACATCACCATAATTACCAGAATAATCACTTTAACATGCTCTTTAAATTTAATTTTCCCGTTGGTTCCAATTAAATTTAAAAAATAAGCATCACTTTAAACAATTTGCAGCGGAAAACATGAATAAAATTCATGAAAAACATATTATTCAGAAGCATTTATATCACTTTTCAATCTCTAAACAAATGTCTCATTGGTTCAATTTGCGTAGAGATCAAAACTATACAAAATACATCAAAATTCATTCAAATACGCTTCTGAAAACGAGTAAAACAATTTTCAACAGTCACTATATGCCAAAGTGCAGTGGCCCAGAGGCAGAAAACAGCCCGCAGTCTCCTTGCGCTCGCGTTCGTAGCTCTCGACCCAACAGCTAATGAGCATGTCCAAGTTCTTCACCCGCCTGGGCCAAAACTATCCCAACTTCGGCCGACCATTTATGGCTGTTCATCTCTGCGGGGCACGATCCGACAGATGTCCGCGCATTTCGCTGAAACAAAAACACCGGGTGCCATGACCTTCTCTAACCCTAGGGCCATTCTGTTTCTCCACTATGTCTCTCGCACAGCGGCGGCGGTTGAAGTGCCAGTGGACAGCGAGCACGCCGGTGACTGCGAACGAGCGCCGCCCGGCCCGAGACCGCCAGCCATCTCTTCCTCCTTTCTGTGGTGTTCCCTCCCCCTCTTCCCTAGACTTGTGTCGGCAACATCCAGAGAGTCAGCCATCCATGGTGGCCGGAGAAGGGTGGTGACGTCATTGCAGGCCCTCTCGCAGTTGATGAGCGCGCTCCCCACAACGGAGAGCGTGCCGCCGTCGAGCGGATTTGCGGCGGTGCCCTTTGGCACAACTCGCCATGTCTGTCTGACTGGTGCGCGGCAAGGCGGTGCCGGCGGCGGTAGTGGAGAGAGGTAGGCCACACAAGTAGGTCCTCCCCCGCGCCCTTTGATCCGGATCTAACGTTAGGGTTTCGATCTGTTTTCTCTTATTTGATTCGATCTGAATTTTCTTTCTCCTTTTCCTCTACTCGTGACTAGATCTACGACCTAGCATGGCTCTGATACCATTGATAGATTACGGGACCTACTAGTGCACATCTAGTCAGGTATACACTGTGGGACTGTGTCTATCTTCATGAAAGAAGTGTTAAATATTGCTCATATAAGATCTATGCATCTAGCATTTACCTGTGTGAATTCTTAAGGTTGATCATGGTGTGACTTCCCTGAACCTGAACCTGATATGGTGGTGTGACTTCCCTGAACCTGATATTGTGGTGTGACTCCTCTGAACCTGAAACAAGTGCCAATGGTTTAGGAGATAAAGATTTTACCTGATTGCTTTTAGATTTTGCATGTCCTCTGAACAAATTTGAATTTGAAATAATGTTGTTTGCCAAAATATTATATTACAATTATAGTTTTACTAATGCATGTCAATGATTTTTTATAGGAGGAAGCTTGAGTTTGAGGAGGAGCATGCGAATGGTGGACCATGGTGAACATGAAGGCAACCTTTGGTGCTGTAGTAGACATAGGTCATATAATTCGAATGAGTTCAAACTGTGTGTTGGATACATTATGTGTTATACCAATGGTTGTGTCTAAGTTTAGTTTGACATTGGGTGTGTTTCATTAAAGATTTGTACGGACAAATTATATTTCATTTTAATGGATGTCGATGCTTCTTTCATTATGTATTTATCGTTTTGCGATTATTGATTTAAGCTACCAAACAAAAAAGAGAAACTATCTCTTGCAACTAAAAAAAGATGACGGTGGCAATAGAGGAATCTACCTATAGCAACCAGTTAGTAATGCGGCAATAGATGACCTATCTGTAGCAACCAACCTAATAACGTGGCAATAGCATATGCCATCTATAGCAACCATTCAGAAACGTGGTTATACAGGATCTCTCTATAGCAACCAATCTACAAAGACGTTGCAATAACCTAAGCCACATATAGCAACCATTTAGGCGACGTGGCGATAGAGAACCTCTATTGCAATACTTTGTCCGCGTAGCAATAACCACGATTGCAACACCTTTGTTGCGTTGCAATTGCATTGTGTTGCTACACGACTAGCATGTCGCAATACGTATCGCTAGCAACGCATAGTTCGTTGCAATTGATACTATTGCCACACGCATAGTGGTTGCAATTGCTTTTGTTACAACACTCACCATGTGTTGCAAAAGCGTCAAAACTGTTGCAATAGAGGGACTGTGTGTCACAACTAAAACGTAGCCTGTTGCATTCTCCTATTGCTACAGTCACAAGTGCAACGACATTTAACCAAAAACAATGGTAGCAGAAGTACTATTGCTACCATTTTTGAGTCTTTTGCAACACTTTTTCAGTGTTGCATTTGACCGAAAATCTTGTAGTGGGAATAGGAAATGGGAAAGTATATACCTTCTCCAGCTGAGGAGCTGGAACCGGCCGCCATTGGTGGTGTTGATCTGCGCTAGGGCAGTGACGTGAAGTGCAAGAACTGCTCTATGGCAGCGACGCGCAGTGCAGAGGTGTCGGCGGCGCTTCTCGTCACTCCTGCACCACTCAGTAGATCGGATAGGGTTTGTTGGTGGGGGTTGCGACAGGCGGCGAACCTCATTACCCGAGCCTGCGGCCTCCACCTTCTTTATATAGCGTAGTGTGACAAAGGCTCGCCAACCAGTTAGGGAAGGGCACCCCCGTTCAGGGTGCGAGATTAAGGACCCAATGGGCCATTGGGCCCACTGGTGAGGAGATCAATCTAACATGGGAACCTCCAGATCTAGGGTGCGAGATTAAGGACCCAATGGGCCATTGGGCCCACTGGTGAGGAGATCAATCTAACATGGGAACCTCCAGATCTGCTGGGTGCTCAGTCCTTCGAACGTGGTCATAAGGGTAGCAGTTGCGTACGTGTGTTCATAGGGGTAAGTGTGCGTGCATGTTGTGAGCGTCTGCATTATACCGTGTAATTAAAAAAAGAGGCGAACTACGTCATTTTTGGTGCACATGAACATGTTCCAGAGATGGATCAGGGACACATATGTGATTGGAAGCTTCTTGGTGTTCTCAATGACAAACTCCAACCGAGAGAGCGACACGGCAAAGTAGTAGATTCATTCATTTTTCAGACAGAATCAGGGATTCTACTTGTTATTACATTATCGAGCAAGAGGAAGTTTTGACATGCTTGCTAGTTTTGATGGCGTAGGGCAAGATGCAGTCGACTTCCCCCGATACGCTTCTACAGCCGCTTTCTCTTTGCACCACTCCGGGTGTTGTACCTCCCCCTAGCTTTGGGCACAGCTGCCATGTCGGTGTTAGGCTTTCCCACTACAAACCATGCACAACCATGTCTTCTAGAGTACCAGTACACATTATAATAAGTCATCTCTGGCTGATTGATTAGGTAGTCGACTGATCTTGATCTCACAATATCAACCGTCTGTTGTATGTTACAAAATGGAAGGCGTTCTTCTTTGACTCCCGATCTTGCCACGGTTACGCTACCATCGCCAAACGAGCGATAATGAGGTGCCAGGAAAACTGTCAGCCTAAGAGGTGGTTGATCTGCCATGACGTCCCTGCGAGCCTCATCTGATGCACTAGGCAAGCTGTACTCCAATGCTGGGATATCACAACTGAAATGGAAGTAAATATTTTGCTCTTTGAAATTCTGCGATAACTCAGATGATATGGTGCTCTTAATGTGCCCGTTTGATTGACAACATAGTGGATCTGGACGCCACATTAGACTAAACGGAGCATGACAGTTAACCCAATAAGGAGGATGATGACAATATAGAGATGAAATGTCTTGTAAATTAGAAAAAAAAAAGTAGTATGAATTCTTCCATGATTGCATCTTGAGCCACAAGGTTTTGCAGTGACGCGGACGACCGCAAGCAGTCTATAGCAGTCCCAACTATGTCTGTGCTTTCCGAAAGCCGTAGCATTAAGTTTAGGCAGAAACTTTTTTCTAGCCTCTCCGGATCAGAACATTGACAACATAGCCATGCCTCTACGCCACGGCCTTCCGAAATCAACGGGCTTATCTGAAACGTGAGTCGTTGCATTCCTTGTATCCTTTCGTACCTGAGAGTTTTCCCTTCAAGAAGTTGCCGGACAAGTGGGCAGACAGACTCCACGTCTGTTACAAACTCCTTAGCACGATCTGCATATGACTCATAGATCTGGACAGTAGAGGAGCACAAGGATTGCTTGCTCAGGCCAGCAAGAGAAGAGATGGAGAATCTTGCAGCACGAGCAATCCGTTGAAGGTAGGAGGAAGAGGAACCACACCTTTCCACCACAACTTGCCCGGTCTCTTCTGGGCCTTCCAGTGCCTGCAGCTTGTGCTTGTTGAGCAGATACACTCCCTCTTTGTAGGCACGATCGAACATGTTCCAGCTGCGGATCAGCGAGATGTAAGTGATTGGCATCTTCCTGGTCCTCTCAAGGACAAACTCCAACCGAGAGAGTGCCATCTCGAGCCTCGCCAGGTTGTGCGCTCTGGACGCATGGTCACCGATCTTTGTTGAGAAGTAGGAGGACACTCTGCTCAGGCCCTCCTGAGCAAGGGCTGAATAAGCCACCATTTCCCCCATCGGACAGAAGGCAGGAATAGGAGGCTGATGTACCTGCTGAGAGAAGGCGAAACAACATGAACTCCTTTAATATGACGTGAGAGAAATATGAAGTCCGCCTAAGGTTACACAGATGGAATATATGCATTGTTCTTACATTATTTTCCGTCCTGTTATTGCACTGCGGCTACATGCAACCAGCAAGTGACAATTCCATCCTCGTTGAAAGAATATAGGAGGTTGGAATCATAAACGGATTAGAGAAGGTGGGTCTCGTTCTTTTGCTGATTCTTATTGAATTGATCGAATGTGCCTGCGCTATATATATAGCAGTAGTGGGCTGGGTATATCGAAGTGCAACCAGTTGGCTGCCAGCTTGCCACCCAAACAACTCAAAGCTGTAAGAAAGGCATGCAGATGATTGTTTCTAAGACGTCGCACTGGTCTGCAAAAAATAGTATAACAATATAATGAAGCTGTCTGCAGCCATCTCAGGGCATTGTTTCTAGCCTGCAAATTATAATGTGGCCTGACGGAAGCTACCAAGCTCTCTTTCCTTGTGCGGGCAATTCTTTGCAAAGCATAAACCACAAATATTCATTGCCTTGTTGTGTTTCAGCATAGGGCCATAAGGACTCATAGTATTGGAGAAGGCAAGAATGCCTTGATGTAAATTTTGTAATTAAAATGTACATCACTACGGGAAACCGGCCCTTCACCGTGAGTAAACTTCTTTGGCGAGAGCATCCCCATGGGCTCTCGGCGAAGAATTCTTCGCCGAGAGTAAAAAAAAATTTCTCGGCGAAGATCAAAACTCTCGGCGAAGAATTTCTTCGCCGAGAGCCAAAAAAAAACTCTCGGCGAAGAATTCTTCGCCGACAGCAAGCCTACTAGCTCTCGGCGAAGAATTTCTTCGCCAAGAGTTTTTTTTTTTGCTCTCGATGAAGAAATTTTAAAAAATCACTTTTTCACCTTCAAATTTTTTCTATCATCAACATGCACTTATACAAAGGATATGTTCAAATTTGACGCAATGTTATCTCTATTTGCTATATTTAAAAATTTTACTTCATTCTAGGTAATTTTTTCGAAGACGTCCGATATGAACTGCAAGTGCATGAAATCATAGAGTAAAGTTGTTGGAAAAATGAGATTCATGTTCATGAGACATCTCTAATACCATGTCGTAGAAATGAAACTAAATTTCAAACATTTTGTCCTCTGATCATAATGAAGATCGTGTCGTAGAAAGGTTTTAAAATTATATAAAATTCAAATGAAGTTTGAAAATCACGAATTATGTCGAGCACTCATTATATCATATGTCGAGGTTGTGGTAAAAAGTTGAGAACATTTTGAGCACTTTGACACGCACGCTGTTTAGAAACCGGAACATCTCACGAGAAGTTTCAGAGAATTTGAACTAATGTTTTTGAGTTTGACCACAACAAGTTTTTTATAAGCAATACACAACATATCTAGTGTCATGTTAAGTTTTTGAGATTTTTTGAATTTATTTGCTATTTTTTAACTAATTAAATGCATTTGCAAAAAAAAATGGCTCTCGGCGAAGCAATTTGGGCCGGAGGCCCACTTCCCGCTGGCCCACTTCAGCCCACCGAAACCTTCTATATATAAAGGCGCCGCAACCCCCCTCCCAGAAAACCTACCTCCCTCCCCCTCCCCCCTTCCACGCCGTCGCCGCCTCCTGCCTCCCCCCACCCCCTCAGATCCCGCCGCCGTGCCCTTCCTCCCTCCTCCGTCGCCGACACGCCGTCCCCCTCCTCCCTCCTCCGTCGCCGACGCGCCGTCCCCCTCCTCCCCCCTCCGCACGCTCGTCGGCGCAGCCGCACCACCCCCTCCTCCCCCCTCCGCTCGCCCCTCACCTCGTGGCGAGGAGCGGTGGCGGCGGATCCGGCCGCCGCGTACCTCGACGACCCGGCGGTGGTGGCATGTGCACCTCGACGACCCGGCGGTGGTGGGCTCCGGCGGCGGCGGATCTAGGCAGTTGTGGATCTAGGCGGTGGTGGCGTGCGCCGGCGGCCTGCATCTCCTTCCTCGCCCTGGATCTAGGTGTGTGCGCGTGTGTGTATGTGTGTCTGTGTGTGTATGTGTGTGCGTGTGTGCGGCGGCGGAGGTGGCGTGCGGTGGCGGAGGCGGAGGCGGCGTGCGGCGGCGACGGCCAGGCGGTGGCGTGCGGCGGCGACGGCCAGGTGGTGGGGGCCGCGGTGGCCAGGTGGTGGGGGCTGGTGGTGGGGGCCGCGGTGGCCCCTGCGCCTTTTTTTTGTTTTCAAAATCTACCTTCGCCGAGAGCAATTGTGGCCTCTCGGCGCACATGCACCGAGAGGGTGACCCACGGCTCTCGGCGAAGGGGGCCTTCGCCGGCTGGGCGCCACCGACAGGCCTTCGCCGAGAGCTTCCTCTCGGTGAAGGCTCCGCCGTGAGGAAACAGCCCTTCGCCGAGAGGATGCCGGCTCTCGGCGAAAGCCCCGAATCCTGTAGTGCATGTACTAGTATAAAAACTACTCCTGAGTCCCGAACTCCGGACAGGCTGTCGGAGATCGCTCAGCGCGCACTAATTCGGCTCACCCTCAAGAAGTATCGATACTATGGTTAGGGATGAAAGGTCGTTTTGTACTAACTGCAGCAATGCACTTTGTACCATGTTAGGCTCTATTCGGCAGAACTTGTGCTGATTTGTGGTGCAAGTTTGTTCTGAAAGAAAAGTACTGCTGACTGATTTGTATAACAAATTTATTGTGAGAAATAAGCAAGCCGAGAGCGTTCGATTTGTATTATTCTGCTTTTGTTCTGCAGTATTTTGCTCGCAAATCTGTCAACTTTTTCTGCACACATTATTGTTCTCTCGCAACAAGTCTGCCAAAGATTTGCCGAACAGAGTTTAGACATGTAAAAAGGGAGGATTCATCCGGCAGGAACGGCTACAGCAGCACCCTGCAAACGATATGCTATCTTTTCGGAGGCCAACTCCCCTTCGACAGAGGTGGAGAGCACCTACATCTCCCCAAGCCCGCACGCGCTCGCGAGCTCGCAATCGCCTGCGACACGCACGAGGCGCACTCGCTCGCCGGGGCACCACCGATGCCGTGCACGGGCCCGAGACGCTCACCTTGTACCTGCCCGATGCATTGGTGCCCCCCACGCCCTTCTCTGCCACCTGCAGCTCCGGCAGGACGGTGTCCCGGGTGCTCACGAACCCAGCGCCGCGGCTTGTGCCAGTGCTGCACCAGTGGCATGCCATGGATGCATCGTTGGGAGCGTGGCACCGTGTCCCCACACGAAGCACCCGTCCGACTGCAGTGACGCCGCACGCGCGGTCGCGCAAACGGTGCCGACTCGGGGCACCGTGTCGCGCACGCTGGACACGCACTCGCCGGGGTGCAGGTCCGCACCAGCAGATCCTGCCCTCCGCAGCTCAGCGGCTCCCCCACGAGAGCACCCGCCCCAGGTGGTGGAACATGTCGCCATGCTCCAGATAGACGCTCACCACCATGGTTACTTGTATGGTTACATGTCGCCGTGCAAAGAATCAAGGTTCTATGCATGATCTTTCGGCAGCTTACCGTAGCACTTGGGGCGCCCGCCCCAGGTGGTGGAACATGTCGCCGTTCTAAGAGAAGAAAAGGTCCAGAAGATCCACTTGGGGCGCCCAGCCCTGTATTGTTCTAAAAAATTTCACCAACTATCCGTCATATCAATATTCGGACATTAATTAGGAGTATTAAATGTGGATTAATGGCAAAACACATTTCATAACTCCTACTTTAATTTTCGAGATGAATCTAACGAACTTAATTATGTCACGATCAGATAAAGTCATGCTACAGTAATCACTCTCTAATGACAGGCTTAATGGATTGGTCTCATGATTTCCGGTCCATTTGTGTAATTAGTTTTGTAATTAGTACATATACTAGGAGAGTGCCTGTGCGTTGCTACGAGCAAAACATTTTTTCTCTGAGCATTGATCTTGATGACATAAATATTGCTTGGTTGTCTTAAGTTCAACATAAACAAAACAAATTTAAAAAGAAATGCACAAATATTTGGAACGTCAATCTATTTCAAGGTAGTTGCCACGCACACGTATAAAAAGGATTACATAAAAGATATTTATTGATAAATGTAGCTATAAGAAATCACAATTTTTGCTTTGTCGGCAATACATTACATAACTACATACACTAATTGGTTTACGAGGAGAAATATTAGTCTTTTGTTGTATGCAGGAAAAAGGTTGATCCTATTCAGTCCACTCATCATGTACCCTTTCTCTTATTCTTTTAGTTAGGACATCACCAGATTGTATATCACGGAATTGGTATAAAGATAAACTAAAATAGATGAACTCATAAGATAGTTTGAAATGTCTTAGTTTTTTACAGTACAAAATAAGATTGTGCCTATGTGTTACTACCGGCGGTGAAGAATTCATAGTGCGATACAAAGAGCATTCAGCAAACAAATATACTCTGTATCAAATTAAAATAGTTAATTCATGGACTTAGTTATTGTGTCAAATCCTACAAGATGCAAAAGTAAACTCTACTGAAATTCAACCACTAACAAATGTTTGAAACCTTCAACCGCTCCATCTTGAAGGCTTGATTTTTCAAACTAAGAATCTTGCATAACATTATGAAAGCATGACAGCCACATTCATTTACCCCCGCATTTCCAACCCTTATAGCATAGAACCATCATAACATATTAGATCTGCATATCAGTGCAATCTCTCCTCCCTTAAGTGTTACTTGTGCTGCAGCCATGAAAAGTGAAAAATTGGCAATAAATGTAGGCCAGCATGTCAAAGGTGCCCTTTGAGTTTTCTTTACACTGCCCTTGACAAAATCGTAGTGTAAGGTAAAATATACCTTTAAGCATGGAATGTTAGCACCTTTGTCCTGCCATCAGAAACAATTCCCAATTAGATTTAGTGACTTCACAAATCAGGCTCTAAAACATTAATTGAATACATTCAGAAAAATAAACCATTTATGTTAGAGCTACGTGATATAACTGAACTGTTAGTTTGCAAAGATCAATCAATGTCACTATAAGCAATGTTGGTAGTGATATTGGGGGGGGGGGGGGGGGATGACAGTTGTAACAGAATCACTGATGATTTGGACACTGTAGCAAGATACAAGAATAGCCTGCAGTTTAGTTAGGGCCTATTTTTTTTTCCTTGTGCTAGAGGATAAACTAATTATGGCTAATGCAAGGTTTTTTTTTTCTGAATAGCCTATAGTGTTATTTGTCCCTGACTAATTCTTCATTTCGAGAAGATCATAATGTCAATGTTCAGCCTAAGCAAGCTCTACATTATGCACATATGTACAAAGAGTTGAATCAATATATTTTTCTTTTTATGCTTCAACAATAGTCAAATTTTTATTACGATGTGTCACAATCATTTTTAGTGTTCTGTCTGATACAAATAGCAAAATAAAAAAGGCCACCATATTACAGCAAGTTGAACTACACCATAGAGCTTTTGTCAGTCTGATAAAACTAAAGTACCACCTAACACAAACTGATATGCAATATTTTTTTAGTGTATCATCTGTATAGATATCCAAACCTAAGAACAATCCTACTGATATCCAATATTTTCGAGTGAGACTGAACAGAAACAAAAACTCTATGAAGTGAAGTAGCATCCATGAGTTGAATATTGGAAAGTTGTTCTTCTGAAAAATGTTATAAGGACGCCAATATCAACCAACAGTAAAAGGAGGCATATTCAGAGATAACTTGATTTGTTTGGTATTTCCAAACAAAGCAATTTGACAAAACACAGAAATTGCATGGACATGCCACATAGGTTTTGTAACATCCCTGATGTTTAATTGCGCTAATGACATTAATTACATGAGTTAATCAAGGTTAATTAACTTCTAAGCATGTTTGACATGTTTTGTCACGAATTTGCACAAAAGACCTTGGTCAAAATCTCAAACCACGGTCAAACCCTAGATCTCCTTTAAGGCTGAAATGGTTTTCTTGCGCGTTCTCCAAATTTCACTATAGAAGTTCAAAATCGGCCAATACGAAAGTTGTTCGTTATTTCTGGGAACACATTTTTCGTAATTGGCGTACATTCCAATTTTGAGTGCAAATTGGCCAAAAATCGGTTTGACTGCGCTGTGAACAGTAACTCGAGCCGTGGAAAAACTGCAAATTCGGCCGACGTTCCCGGGCAAACCGTTGATCAAACCATATGTCGCCCTTTGGGAAAGTTGTAGATCTATGGCTCCTCTACAACTTTGCTTTTTGGAGATTTTCAACTTAGTTGGCATTTTTTGGAGTTTCGCAATTTGGAAGAAGGCTAAACGAAGTTGAAACTGGTGCCTTGACGCGCGCACTCGCGCTCCAGAGCGCGAGGCCGCCCAGGCCTCCGGTGTACTGCCCCTCGGAGGCTCCGCGGTGGACCTGCACCTCCGTGGGCGCTCCGCCCGACCCCAGGCCCACTGCACCGCGCCCAGGCGCGAGTCCGCGAACCGGTCGCGGGCCCGCCCGGCCACGCGCCGTCGCACGCCGCTGCCGCGCGCGTCCCGCGCATGCAGCCACGGCCAGATGGCCGCCCGAGGGTGCCGAGCAACTGGCCATCACCTCGTGCTCGTCGTGAACCCGCGCGCATTCGCTCCACAGGTCGCAACCGCGCCTCGCCTCGGTGCCCGCCAGCACCATAGCCGCGCGGCCGCCAGACCCTCTCCCTGCGCCTAGCTAGCACCGGCCGGCCTTCCTCCTCCCTCCTAAAGTTCCCCTGCTCCGCTCCCATAGCCAGCCCGCCCACCAGCGGACCGCGCCGCGCTGCAGGGGCCGGACCAGAAGCGCAGCGGCGGCCACCGGCCGTCTCCTCGCTGCCGGCGCCCGACGACACCGCCTCCGGTCCAATCTTCGGCGAGAATCGGTCACGTGTAAGCCCCCTAGCATCCCTAGGCCCGCGGCCGGCCAAGTCCGGCGCTCACCGGCCGGGAATTTGGCCGCCGGCGAGGTCGGTCCGCCCCCAGGGACTACATTGCTTTGATTCGACTCTTTTCAGGGTTCCCAACGTAAGATTCCAGGGACCCGGCTGTAAAAGCAGTTTTAGGGTTACAGCAGCAACTTCGAAAAATCATTAAAAATCGTAGAAAAATCAGAAAAATGCAAAACCAATTTTGTTGGTTTCGTGGTGAAGAAATATATCTTTTCTAGAAAACATGTATAGGGTTTTTCTGTACAGTTTTTGAATTAGAAATTCAAACTCAGTTTGGAGTGTTTTTAGTGTGATTTAAAATATACACATGCTATGAACTTCAATTTTGGATATGTTGCTCTTTATGGCATGTCTAGATCTGTGGCAAAAGTTTGCATGATTTTGATGTATATATTTTCAGTTATGATTTATTTAAGCTTTATGCTAGATTATGTTTGATGCTTTTTATAACCCCTTTAATGAACTTTTCTGCAACCACAAGGGCACCCTAGGGCTTTGCCTTGTTGATTAGTACCTCTGGTATGATGGATGTGATTTTAGGGAATTGTTTAATAGATGTTTTGGATTTAATCTTGTGTAGGAGTTTAAATTCAAAATCTGAAAAATAATTTGAATCTGCAAACATGCTTTGGTCAGAAACTCATTTTTGACATACATGACCTGTAGGAGAAAGTTGAGATCAAAAAGTTTAGTAAATCTTTTTATATGAATTAATGTTGATTTGCTAGGCTGAAATTTGTCTTTTTCGTTTAAATTAATTTATAAATGATCTAAAGCCAAATTTTGGTGTGAGAGCTTAAATTAAGCATATGTTGCTGTGTGCAAAAGATTAGGCTCATTTGAAGTGTTTTCGATTTAATTTTGATTTAAGGTTGAAAGGCTTGTTTTGAGCAATTAAAGAAAGAAATGGAAATTAAAGTGTCAAATTGTGAAATCATGTTTGTTTCTGTTTTTATTAATTTAAACACACCCCTTACTGTTTGGTGAAGTTAAATAACTTAATTTGCTTATATGTACACAGTCACCATCAAGATTAACTTTAATTAACGCATATGCATGTATACGTGTAGATTTACCAGACGGGACGTATACGCTCACCCAGGAGGAGGAGGGAGCAGCTAGTGGAGAGTTGAATCAAGTTAGTGTGCAGCAAGACCTGGACCAAAGTCCAGAAGAGCCCAAGGCTTGTGTTGGTGCTGAGTCTGAGGAAGGCAAGCACCGGTTTCATCTAACCCATCTTTTATAAATGAAAATCATATCCTTTACTTTTCAGCACCTTATTTGATTTAAATTGTGCATTTAAGTTTCAGGAGTTGTTTTGAAACCTAGTTGCATGTTCCTTAGGACTCCTATGCTCTTATACTAGTATGTTAGGAACGCTAGTGCCATGCTTTAAGGACACGGTACAAGTCGAGTAATGACTCATTGCTCGCGAGATATAGGATGCTTATGTTGGAATCATAAGTTGGTTAAATTGACTCGCTCATGTGGTAAGAGCAATGGGTTCGGTCTCGACCGAGTAGCATGGTGCTGGTCCTAAGCTATTGAACGTACCAAGTACTTGTCGGGAATGGGACCGGTAAGCCTAGTACCTTCTGAACCGGGGCGGGATCTTTCTAGCTACCCGCTTGGGATGTGTCTCCGGGCTAGCTACCTGTGGTATAGTGTGTGAGTCCGGACTGGTCGGGTTAGACCCTCCGGATAACCGTGTACCAGAGTTTGTAGCGTCTGATCCCAAACTGTGGGATGTTGGGAACCGCCTGGTCGGGGTAGACCTTGCATTTGCTTTTATTTGAATTCTTGGGGTCTACTTCTTTCGTGTATCTTGGGTTTACCTTGCAAGGATATAAATCGATCGATCGTCGGTCACTCGCCGTTATCTGAGTCGGCTTGACCACTGGCTACCCCATGTTTATTTATGGAACATTTTGGATCAATATTGTTACATGTTTAATATTGTTTGCACAACATGCTTGTTTAGTACAGGTGCTCACCTAGACTGATTAATATACTAGAATATGAGCTAAAACTTGAAAATAAGGATCCACCCTTAGTCGCTTTTGGCAAAACAAACCCAGCAGCCAAAAAGCCTTGCATGTCTAGCTGTACTTTATTTTTGTCGGGTAAGTCTTGCTGAGTATTAGTACTCAGCCTTGCTTAATTTGTGGTTTTCAGGTAATCCCATCTGGCCTGGTTCTATCCCAGATGGTTGGGAGCTTGAATGGGAGAACGATGATGAGGAGTGATATGCATGGATGGCCTCCCGTGTGTATCATGCGCTAGTTTTATTTCCGCTGTTTAAACTCTGTTCATGTTTACTTTTATGTACAAAAAACCTGGTTTGTAATAATGTTAAACTTGTGAACCTTTTTATGTAATGTAATGTTGTACTCTGGTCCCGCCTTCGTGTGGGCTTAGCGCATATCAGCGATCCTGTTGTAAGTGATTTACCGGGCTTTACCCGGCGGAAGCGACAGAATAGTTCTTTATTATTGCTTAATGGCCACGTGGACCGGCTTAGGCGATAATACGGAACTATTTTGGGCGGTTCTGTCACAGCTGGTACCAGAGCGATGATATGCACCAGAGTAATTAAAATACCTTAACAAACTTGTTTTTGGAATAAAAGTTGCCAAGATTAATAATCTTGCTAAAAGAGTAGGCCGTTAAGGTTTAATCTAGTCCGAGAGGCCCTAGAGGGAATTTTTGGGTTCTTTCAGGTGGCTAGTATTCTATGGTGTATTTAGTTTGACTTCCAGCACATTTATTTATGTCAAAACTTACTTTCTTGCACAATCAAACTAGATGAGCCACGTGTTTTATACGTGTGCTGTTCCGCATCACGGGAATTGCGAGGGTTGATGGAGTGATCCATTCCACGGATCCCATCTTCGCGTCTGTTTATGAGTTGTGTGTCGCCACGTGTTTCATACGTGTGCATTCCGCATGTCGCTCATGCGAGGCAAGGGTACACTCCATTCAAACGGAGGGTGTCCGAGGTTGGACGCTGTCCATGCAGTGGCTTGATGCATGGATACCGTTTCTATAGTGAACGGTAATGAATGTGGATGCTTTCGTGAGTGCTGGCACGAAAGGTTCTGAATGTTCTGTGATTTTCTGCAGGTACACTAACCACGGTAGTTAGGCACGGTAATTAAGAAACGAATAGCTTCCGACTAGTTATTATAGGGAGAGACGTTTATATATGCCCTGCCACCGGCACTAACTTCGTTTTTAAGCTTAAAAGCTTTGTGAGGAAGTTTAGGACGCTTTTTGCATCATGTAAAAGCTATTGAACCAAAAATGAACTGAAATCATGTGTCATTTGGTCTTTAGTTAAATTGTGTTTCTTAAGGATCAATCATGCTAGTTTGATGCTTTGATGTGTGATTAAGCAAAAATTTAACTAGCTGCTGTCCAAATCTTCCTAAGGATTATCTAGAAAATTTCTGGCTAGGTGCTCTTTAGGGAAATTGTTCATCACCTAGTTAAGTTTGCTCTCTGAATTTCTCATGATTTTAGGAGGTTTAAAACTGAAGTTAGGATCAAAATGGCTAGCCTACGTCTTGCTGAATTGCTGTCAAAATTCTGAGTTAGGCAGAAAACTCGAATCTTTACCTATAGTTCCAAACAGAATTTGACCTGAGAATCTACAGCAAAAATGTTCATTATCTAGCATAGATCGTGCTGTAAAAATTTCATGGTAATTGGGTACTCATGTATTGAGTTATGGTCTTTTTAGTGAAGCTCTGCCCTGCTGAATTTCTGGGCAACAGCACTCTGAAAATGGACCTTTTGCACCCTTTTTCAATCTGAATTGGTTCGACCTTTGAATACCAAAAATGTGAGTTATAACATTGTCGAGTTGCTCACAAAAATTTGGAATTTTTGGGGTACTGGTTTTTCAGTTATGAATTTTTGTTCAGAACTGCCAGTTTTGCCATATTGCATGTTAAACTCATATTGTTGGGTTCTAACATGTGTTTGTAATTATTTTACAGATGGCTGCCCCTGGGTTTGTTGCGGTGGGCGCTGATGGCACGTTTGCCACCACTGGCTTGCAGTGGGAGGGCTTCACACGCATTGCGTGGAGAGCCTTGTGTGCTGTCGGCTACACCACCCCTCCCTTCTACGAGGGGGTGGAGTACGAAGAGTTGGGCGTACCGAGCTGCAGAGTTCGAGTGACTGTGCTCCCCCACCCGGGCCACCCCGAGTGGGCAAACTTGAGCATGGAGCTCCTCTGTTTCCGTGCTGCCGAGGCAGTGGAGTCGGCAGCCTTGATGGTGCTCCACGCTCTCTCCACCCACAGACCGCAGGAGATGCTTCAGACACCGTTGGGGTTGGTTCTAGCTTTGGACCCCAACGATCCTTTGTGGCTAGGCCGGATGGCCAATATAGCCACACTTCTTGAGACTGTGCCACCCTACGACACAGTATAGACTTTGGGCACGTGCTTGAGGGCCTTGTACGCTCTACAGGACCTTCGTCGAGTTATCGCGGATGACTTGGCTGGTCGTCTCACTGGGGCTACTTGGTACATCTACTGGGTTGTCGGTCTCTTCACCGAGCAGTATGTTAAGTACACTCAGGCTGTGCAGACTATTGCTGACCTTCAGGATCAGATACAGCAGCTCCAGGGGCAGGCACACCAGTTTCTGTTTGAGCGAGGTGACCACTTGCAGCAGATTCTGGACTTACAGGCTGGGCAGCAGGGTCTGCAGGCTCAGCGGGATGATAGGGATGCCGAGAGGCTTGTGCACCTTGAGCACATCCAGGATTTGCAGGAGCAGGTTGGGGACCTCGAGCTCGATACACAGGCCTTGGAGGGTGTTGTGGTTATGCTCCAGCAGGTGCACCACCCACCGGCTATTGTTGACGATGAGCAGATGGAGATCCAGCTGGACCCAGAGGAGGTTCAGGACGTTCCCGGACTCGATTAGAGGAGCTTGGTGCTCTATTCTTACATGTCGCGGGGAACTCTCCATAGTTTGTACATAGGACCTAGATCCTAGATGTTGTAGTAGAAAACTTGACATGTACTCTTTGTTAGCCCTTTTGGTTGGATTTTGGTGCTAGGCTGACTTAGAGTATTCTTTTGTGTAGCTAGAAGCTACATAGTGACCCCTATGTAATGGTGATCCACCAAATTTTGTAATCTTGTAATTATGGTGGAAAAACACCTTTCCGGCAGCAATCTGCCTAAGAAATGAAATGAAGAAAGTTATGGTCATTTCTGGATTTTGCAATGACTACCAAAGTTGTTTGAAATTTTATAATGGTCATGCTCACCAAAATTCAGCATTTTTGCATGTGTAGTTTAAGAAATATTGAAATTTTAGTAAGTTGCTGGCTGCTGTCCAAACTGCTAGACAGAACTTTGGAAACTGAATTTTTCGACCCCTGTAAAGGATGAATCTGATCTGGAGTTGAATACCAAAGTTGAAGCTTATAAAATTCTACACATGCTGACCAAATTTTATGAATTTTTGACTTCTGTACAGAGAGTTATGATTTATTTACTGAGGACTGTGATGCTGTCTGAATTCTGAAAATTTCTATAAGTCTGAATTTTCGTATACATATTCTTCTTGTATTCTTTTAAGCAAGCTTTGAATATGTATCTAATGAAAGTTCAACTTTTCAGATGTCTGATAACACACAGAATGACTCTCGGGGTGCGGGAGGCCGTGGGGATGCTCCTCTTCCTCCACCTCCACCCATGACACCCGCAGAAGCTTTTATTGCTGCGCAGACCGAAGTGTTGCGCCAAATTCTTCAGACTCAACAGCAAATTGCTCAAAGATTGCAGCAGCCTGTGCACAATCAAGGCCATAATCAGGATGGGCCTAATGCAGTCATGTCCTATGAAAAATTCAGGGCAATGAGGCCACCCCTCTTCACCAAGGCAGAGGAGCCCCTAGAGGCTGATGCTTTCATCAGGGCCCTAGAGGCCATGTTTTCCATTTTCACACTGCCTTGCTCAGAAGAACATAAGGCAGGCTTTGCTGCTCAGCAACTGAGGGGTGAAGCATTAATCTGGTGGGAGCATTTCAAATCCATGCAGCCACAGGGTCACCAGATTACTTGGGCAGAATTCAAGAAAGCCTTTAAAGAGCATTATATTCCTAAGGGTCTTGTTGATAGGAAAATGAGTGAGCTAATGAATCTCAAGCAAGGCTCTGACTCAGTTTATCAGTATGCCCAGAAGTTTAATAGTCTCTGTCAGTATGGGGACTATCATGTTGATACTGATAAGAAAAAGATGGAGCGATTCCGTGAGGGGCTTGATGGAGAGCTCTATGAGAGGTTGAACTTAATCAAAATTGATAGCTATCCTGAGCTAGTGAATTTGGCCATCTCTCAGGAGGACGCCATGAAGAGAGCTCAACAGGATAGAAAGAGGAAGTTTAATCAAGCTTCAGGCAGTGGCCAAGGCAAGAAATTTAAATTTGTGAAGAAGAATGTGCAGGGTGCCACCCAGCCATCTTCAGCTGGACGCTGGGTGATGAGGCAATCTCAGTCTAAGCCGTCTGGCAGCTTTGGCTATCGCAACACTCAGCAGACCGCTCCTAGGCCTAGTGCACCCCCACCTGCCCGCAACAATGATGATCGCCGTTGCTATAACTGCGGACAGCTGGGGCACTATGCTAACAAGTGCACACGCCCTCGACAGCAACATCAGCAAAGTCAGGGGCAAGGCTCTAAGGCTGGAAATCAGGGAAAGAAACAAACTGTGCAAGTGAAGCAAGGCCGTTTAAACTTCACCACAGTGGTTGATCTGCCAGAGGGAGCACCAGTATTGACGGGTACATTTTCTATCCGTGGTCGTCCAGTTACTATATTATTTGATTCTGGTGCTACTCATAGCTTTATTAGTGTGAAAATCGTGAGAAATTTGGACTTGAAGTGGTGTCATACTAAGCAGGCCTATATGATTGCCACACCGGGTGGAAAGGTTGCTTCAAATCAAGTAGCCTTAAGCGTACCACTTGAGATAGGTAGCAAAACTTTTCCAACTAATCTGGTCACTATGTACCTAGAAGGGGTAGATGTTATCTTAGGCATGAATTGGATGACTCAGCACAAAGTTGTCCTGGATATTTCTGAAAGAATGTTAGAAATCAACTCACCTTTGGTCGGAAATTCAATTCTTTACCTTCCCCCAACAGGCCATAAAGGCTCATGTGTGTATGCAACCATAACTACTCAACTTGAGGACATTCCAGTAGTATGCGAGTACATGGATGTCTTTCCTGATGAATTGCCTGGCTTGCCACCAGACAGAGATGTTGAGTTTGTCATTGAGCTACAGCCTGGCACTGCTCCTATTTCTAAGCGATCTTATAGAATGCCACCCAAGGAACTTGCTGAATTAAAGAAACAACTTCAAGAGTTGCTTGATAAGGGCTACATCCGCCCAAGCTCTTCTCCTTGGGGCTGTCCCGCCCTCTTTGTGAAAAAGAAAGATGGTAGCCTGAGGTTGTGTGTGGACTACCGACCTCTCAATGCGGTGACTATCAAAAACAAATATCCGTTGCCCCGCATTGACGTGCTATTTGACCAGTTGGCTGGAGCTAAGGTCTTCTCAAAGATCGATCTTCGGTCTGGATATCATCAAATTAAAATCCGGCCTAGTGATATTCCTAAGACAGCTTTCTCTACTCGCTATGGCCTATATGAATTCTTGGTTATGTCTTTTGGTCTCACAAATGCACCAGCCTACTTCATGTACCTTATGAATTCCGTATTTATGACGGAGTTGGATAAATTCGTCGTGGTTTTCATTGACGACATCCTTATTTATTCCAAGAATGAGGAAGAACATGCGGAACATCTTCGCATTGTCTTACAACGCTTGCGAGAGCATAAACTCTATGCTAAGTTCTCCAAGTGCGAGTTTTGGCTGAATAGTGTTAAATTTCTGGGGCACACCATTTCCAGCGAAGGCATATCTGTCGATCCAAGCAAAGTGCAAGAGGTTATGGATTGGCAACCTCCTAAATCAGCTCATCAGATTCGCAGCTTTCTAGGCTTGGCTGGTTATTATCGCCGTTTTATTCCGGATTTTTCTAGGATTGCTAAGCCTATGACCGAGTTGCTAAAGAAAGGCATGAAATTTGTGTGGAGTGAGGCTTGTGATAAAGCTTTCCAAAAATTAAGAGAACATTTAACTTCAGCCCCAGTGCTAGCGCAGCCGGACAATTCAAAGCCATATGAAGTTTATTGTGATGCTTCAGGCACGGGTCTTGGCTGTGTTCTTATGCAAGAAAATCGGGTTATTGCCTATGCCTCACGAGCGCTTCGCCCTCATGAAAAGAATTATCCCACACATGACTTAGAGCTAGCAGCGGTTGTTCATGCATTGAAACTGTGGAGGCATTATCTTATGGGAACCCGCTGCAATATCTTTACTGACCACAAAAGCCTCAAATATATTTTCACTCAATCTGATTTAAATATGAGGCAAAGAAGATGGTTAGAGTTAATCAAAGATTATGATCTTAAGGTTCATTACCATCCTGGAAAGGCGAATGTAGTTGCAGATGCTCTAAGCCGCAAGGCTCACTGCAATTGCCTATCAATGGAACCTTACATTGACACTCTATGTGAGGATTTGAGAAGGCTAAACTTGGAAATTGTTGAACAAGGAAGCCTAAATGCTCTTTCCACGGAGTCTAACCTATTTGATAGAATTGTTAAGGCTCAACTTCATGATGAGGGTATTCTCTTAATTAAACAAAAATTGCTATAAAAGGATCCTAAACATGATTGCTTCCGGAAGGATGAGAAAGACATAGTCTGGTTTGGGCAACGCCTTGTTGTTCCAGATAATTGGGAGTTGAAAAAGGAAATCTTTGATGAAGGTCATCTCTCTAAATTCTCTATCCATCCGGGGAGTAGTAAAATGTATCAAGATTTAAAGGAGAATTTTTGGTGGTCCAATATGAAGGTGGACATTGCCAAATATGTGTCAGAATGCGATACTTGTCAAAGAATTAAAGCAAGTCATTTGAAACCTTCCAGTACTCTTCAACCTCTACCCATACCTTCATGGAAGTGGGATGACATAAGTATGGACTTTGTGTCCGGATTGCCACTCACATCTAGGAAACATGATTCCATCTGGGTTATCGTGGATAGACTGACAAAAACAGCTCACTTTATTCCAGTCCACACTACATATGATGCCAAAGATTATGCAAGTCTTTATATTGAGCACATTGTTCGCTTGCATGGTGTTCCTAAAACCATCATTTCCGATAGGGGATCTCTCTTTGTGGCACGTTTTTGGGAACAATTACATAAGTCTCTTGGCACAAAAATCATACGCAGTTCAGCTTATCGTCCTCAGACTGATGGTCAAACTGAAAGAGTAAACCAGATTCTAGAGGACATGTTGCGAGCATGTGTGATTCATTTTGATAAGAGTTGGGACAAGTGTCTCGCCTTGGCTGAATTTTCTTACAACAATAGTTATCAAGCCAGCTTGAAAATGGCACCTTTTGAGGCTCTTTACGGACGGAGATGTCGTACTCCCTTGAACTGGTCACAGACCGGGGAGAGGAAATTCTTTGGTCCAGCCCTAGTTGAGGATGCCGAAGAAAAAGTGAGGGTAATCAAGGAAAATTTGAGAATTGCTCAAGAAAGACAAAAGAGTCATTATGACAAGGGAAAGGCACCTAGGGAATACAAAGTTGGTGACTTTGTGTACTTAAAAGTTTCGCCAACCAAGGGTGTCCAAAGATTCAGTGTGAAAGGGAAGTTAGCTCCTCGATACATTGGCCCTTATGAGTCATTCAAGTCTGTGGGCCAGTGGCATACCGTATTCGGCTGCCCGAACGATTCTCTGCCATGCACAATGTGTTTCATGTATCACAATTGAGGAAATGTGCACATGAACCGGCTAGAGAAGTGATTGAAGAAGCTAATGCTTGGATTGAACCGGATCTCTCTGTTGTGAAACATCCTTTGAGAATTCTTGATGTAAAAGAAAGAAAAACTCGAAGGCAATCCGTAAAAATGTATAAAATCCAATGGAGTCATCATACCGTAGAAGAAGCTACATGGGAAACTGAACATTATCTCAATGAGAATTATCCGGGTTTTCTTGAATCAAGGCAACGTAAGTTCCTTCCCCCTACTTCCATCTTTTAAATCCTAATCTCGGGACGAGATTTCTTTTAAGGGGGGTAGGCTGTAACATCCCTGATGTTTAATTGCGCTAATGACATTAATTACATGAGTTAATCAAGGTTAATTAACTTCTAAGCATGTTTGACATGTTTTGTCACGAATTTGCACAAAAGACCTTGGTCAAAATCTCAAACCACGGTCAAACCCTAGATCTCCTTTAAGGCTGAAATGGTTTTCTTGCGCGTTCTCCAAATTTCACTATAGAAGTTCAAAATCGGCCAATACGAAAGTTGTTCGTTATTTCCGGGAACACATTTTTCGTAATTGGTGTACATTCCAATTTTGAGTGCAAATTGGCCAAAAATCGGTTTGACTGCGCTGTGAACAGTAACTCGAGCCGTGGAAAAACTGCAACTTCGGCCGACGTTCCCGGGCAAACCGTTGATCAAAACATATGTCGCCCTTTGGGAAAGTTGTAGATCTATGGCTCCTCTACAACTTTGCTTTTTGGAGATTTTCAACTTAGTTGGCACTTTTTGGAGTTTCGCAATTTGGAAGAAGGCTAAACGAAGTTGAAACTGGTGCCTTGACGCGCGCACTCGCGCTCCAGAGCGCGAGGCCGCCCAGGCCTCCGGTGTAATGCCCCTCGGAGGCTCCGCGGTGGACCTGCACCTCCGTGGGCGCTCCGCCCGACCCCAGGCCCACTGCACCGCGCCCAGGCGCGAGTCCGCGAACCGGTCGCGGGCCCGCCCGGCCACGCGCCGTCGCACGCCGCTGCTGCGCGCGTCCCGCGCATGCAGCCACGGCCAGATGGCCGCCCGAGGGTGCCGAGCAACTGGCCATCACCTCGTGCTCGTCGTGAACCCGCGTGCATTCGCTCCACAGGTCGCAGCCGTGCCTCGCCTCGGTGCCCGCCAGCACCATAGCCGCGCGGCCGCCAGACCCTCTCCCTGCGCCTAGCTAGCACCGGCCGGCCTTCCTCCTCCCTCCTAAAGTTCCCCTGCTCCGCTCCCATAGCCAGCCCGCCCACCAGCGGACCGCGCCGCGCTGCAGGGGCCGGACCAGAAGCGCAGCGGCGGCCACCGGCCGTCTCCTCGCTGCCGGCGCCCGACGACACCGCCTCCGGTCCAATCTTCGGCGAGAATCGGTCACGTGTAAGCCCCCTAGCATCCCTAGGCCCGCGGCCGGCCAAGTCCGGCGCTCACCGGCCGGGAATTTGGCCGCCGGCGAGGTCAGTCCGCCCCCAGGGACTACATTGCTTTGATTCGACTCTTTTCAGGGTTCCCAACGTAAGATTCCAGGGACCCGGCTGTAAAAGCAGTTTTAGGGTTACAGCAGCAACTTCAAAAAATCATTAAAAATCGTAGCAAAATCAGAAAAATGAAAAACCAATTTTGTTGGTTTCGTGGTGAAGAAATCTATCTTTTCTAGAAAACATGTATAGGGTTTTTCTGTACAGTTTTTGAATTAAAAATTCAAACTCAGTTTGGAGTGTTTTTAGTGTGATTTAAAATATACACATGCTATGAACTTGAATTTTGGATATGTTGCTCTTTATGGCATGTCTAGATCTGTGGCAAAAGTTTGCATGATTTTGATGTATATATTTTCAGTTATGATTTATTTAAGCTTTATGCTAGATTATGTTTGATGCTTTTTATAACCCCTTTAATGAACTTTTCTGCAACCACAAGGGCACCCTAGGGCTTTGCCTTGTTGATTAGTACCTCTGGTATGATGGATGTGATTTTAGGGAATTGTTTAATAGATGTTTTGGATTTAATCTTGTGTAGGAGTTTAAATTCAAAATCTGAAAAATAATTTGAATCTGCAACCATGCTTTGGTCAGAAACTCATTTTTGGCATACATGACCTGTAGGAGAAAGTTGAGATCAAAAAGTTTATTAAATCTTTTTATATGAATTAATGTTGATTTGCTAGGCTGAAATTTGTCTTTTTCGTTTAAATTAATTTATAAATGATCTTAAGCCAAATTTTGGTGTGAGAGCTTAAATTAAGCATATGTTGCTGTGTGCAAAAGATTAGGCTCATTTGAAGTGTTTTCGATTTAATTTTGATTTAAGGTTGAAAGGCTTGTTTTGAGCAATTAAAGAAAGAAATGGAAATTAAAGTGTCAAATTGTGAAATCATGTTTGTTTCTGTTTTTATTAATTTAAACACACCCCCTTACTGTTTGGTGAAGTTAAATAACTTAATTTGCTTATATGTACACAGTCACCATCAAGATTAACTTTAATTAACGCATATGCATGTATACGTGTAGATTTACCAGACGGGACGTATACGCTCACCCAGGAGGAGGAGGGAGCAGCTAGTGGAGAGTTGAATCAAGTTAGTGTGCAGCAAGACCTGGACCAAAGTCCAGAAGAGCCCAAGGCTTGTGTTGGTGCTGAGTCTGAGGAAGGCAAGCACCGGTTTCATCTAACCCATCTTTTATAAATGAAAATCATGTCCTTTACTTTTCAGCACCTTATTTGATTTAAATTGTGCATTTAAGTTTCAGGAGTTGTTTTGAAACCTAGTTGCATGTTCCTTAGGACTCCTATGCTCTTATACTAGTATGTTAGGAACGCTAGTGCCATACTTTAAGGACACGGTACAAGTCGAGTAATGACTCATTGCTCGCGAGATATAGGATGCTTATATTGGAATCATAAGTTGGTTAAATTGACTCGCTCATGTGGTAAGAGCAATGGGTTCGGTCTCGACCGAGTAGCATGGTGCTGGTCCTAAGCTATTGAATGTACCAAGTACTTGTCAGGAATGGGACCGGTAAGCCTAGTACCTTCTGAACCGGGGCGGGATCTTTCTAGCTACCCGCTTGGGATGTGTCTCCGGGCTAGCTACCCATGGTATAGTGTGTGAGTCCGGACTGGTCGGGTTAGACCCTCCGGATAACCGTGTACCAGAGTTTGTAGCGTCTGATCCCAAACTGTGGGATGTTGGGAACCGCCTGGTCGGGGTAGACCCTGCATTTGCTTTTATTTGAATTCTTGGGGTCTACTTCTTCCGTGTATCTTGGGTTTACCTTGCAAGGATATAAATCGATCGATCGTCGGTCACTCGCCGTTATCTGAGTCGGCTTGACCACTGGCTACCCCATGTTTATTTATGGAACATTTTGGATCAATATTGTTACATGTTTAATATTGTTTGCACAACATGCTTGTTTAGTACAGGTGCTCACCTAGACTGATTAATATACTAGAATATGAGCTAAAACTTGAAAATAAGGATCCACCCTTAGTCGCTTTTGGCAAAACAAACCCAGCAGCCAAAAAGCCTTGCATGTCTAGCTGTACTTTATTTTTGTCGGGTAAGTCTTGCTGAGTATTAGTACTCAGCCTTGCTTAATTTGTGGTTTTCAGGTAATCCCATCTGGCCTGGTTCTATCCCAGATGGTTGGGAGCTTGAATGGGAGAACGATGATGAGGAGTGATATGCATGGATGGCCTCCCGTGTGTATCATGCGCTAGTTTTATTTCCGCTGTTTAAACTCTGTTCATGTTTACTTTTATGTACAAAAAACCTGGTTTGTAATAATGTTAAACTTGTGAACCTTTTTATGTAATGTAATGTTGTACTCTGGTCCCGCCTTCGTGTGGGCTTAGCGCATATCAGTGATCCTGTTGTAAGTGATTTACCGGGCTTTACCCGGCGGAAGCGACAGAATAGTTCTTTATTATTGGTTAATGGCCACGTGGACCGGCTTAGGCGATAATACGGAACTATTTTGGGCGGTTCTGTCACAGGTTTGTTCATTTCATTGGCATTAATTGCTTTATCCTTTGTCAGCAATTCATAATCTGACTAAATATAACTTGATCAACAAATTATGGTCAGGCTAGGAGGAAGAATCAAGAGTTAAAAGGCTTGAGCTTTCGTTAAGATTTAGTGATTTACCTTCATTCTCAGCACTTGCAGTAAAGTATTGCCTGATACTGTGCCCATCTTGCACTACTCGACAAGCACCATCTCAATGCCATCACAGATTCCCCAGATTCATATGTCTCAACATCAAAAAAATTGAGAAGGGCAATTACATCTCCTCAACAGTACATAAGAAGCCAAGCCACTCATCCTTCAACATCTTCAGATACCCGTTGTTTACTGAAGCGGATCAGAAAGGCCCCTGTGAAGGAGAGTAGTCCTTTGATTGATGTTGAAACCAAAACAAAATCCATAAATTCATTGACACAGTAAAAATGTGAATTTCATACTTAGTTGCATAAGCATTAGTCTGATCTACTTCGAATGTATATTTCTACTCACCCAGGTTAATTTGAAATTTTACAAATCAATAAATTTCAGTTAAGCTCTGTTAAGATCTGCAATATGAAATTAAGTGCTTCACGTTTCTTGTTTTTACTGTAGTTTACTCTTATAAAGCCCAAAGTGCATCTTTGTACCCCCGTACAGGAAAAAAAAGAACCAAAGGACAGCACAAGATCCATAAGATTTATGGACAGAAAATGCTATAGTACAGGCCGTCCTACTTACAGAATGGAATAGATCATGCATCTTTTTCGTTTTTCACAATCAAGAATGATTAGATCTTTGAAGAGAGTGTGTTCACCATATCATGTTGGAGACTCCATTTACAAAGTTTAATGCAGGGAGTGGACAACAGCCATGACACCATTAGTAACTGACAGAAGAGGTAACCTGAAAAAAAAGAGAAAACAAACACTCTTTTGTAGTCTTTGTAGCATGGGAAAACACATGAAGAAAATAAGAGACATCGATCGCGTAATGTTAGGCATATGTGCATTCAGCTACCAAAGAGAAATTCAGTTCCAGCTTTTGAGACCAGCAAATTCATGTACCCCAAATTCCTAACAAAAGTCATGTACATCATATGAAGAAAAAGGTAGTAGATCGAAAGATGAAGGTAAAACATTTGCAGCCAACCCGTAAAGGACAGACAACAAAAAAACATAATGTTCTTACATGAAGGGTGTTTTTTGGAATAGCAGAGGTGTTTAGGACTTGGCTAAAACTTATTTTCTTCGTGACATATCTGTGGAAAAAGACCTTGATTTTATTGCCTTACTCGAAACCCACAAAAGAGACTTCACTGATGCTATGTTAGAAGACTATTGTGGGGGCAAAGAGTTTTTCTGGCATTGGGTCCCTCCTAGAGGCAGATTAGGAGGTATTTTGCTAGGAGTTAACTTATCTGTTTTTATGGTAGAGAATACTCAGGTGGGTGAATTTTTTGTGAACTTCACTGTTAAGAACAAATGTGATGGCTTTCGTTGGGTTTTAATGGCTGCATATGGTGCGACTCAACCTGAATTACAGAATTTGTTAATACCTGTAGAAGTCAGACTTTACCACTTATGGTGGGTGGTGATTTTAACATTATTAGAAGTCCGGATGAAAAGAATAATGATTGTTTCGACAGTAGGTGGCCTTTGTTGTTTAATGCTTGTATTGAATCCTTGAATTTAAGAGAGTTGGCACTTTCTGGGAGAAGATTCACATGGGCAAGTTCAGCAGAGATACCAACCTTTGAGAAACTGGATAGAATTTTGGTTAGTACAGATTGGGAGCAAACGTTTCCTGTCTCAACAGTTGGAGCTTTAACTAGAGAACTCTCGGATCACACACCGCTTTTGCTTAATACTGGAGATGCAGCTCATAGAGGCAACACTCACCAATTTAAATTTGAATTGGGATGGTTGACTAGAGATGGTTTCCCTGATATGGTAGCTGAAGTGTTGCAAAGTGCCTCCAGAGGAAACTCTCCTATGCAAAAGTGGCACAATAAAATTAGGGCTGTTAGAAGATGGTTGAGGGGTTGGGCAAAGAATTTAGTGGGAGAAAATAAAAGAAAAAATCCTTCTTGCTGGTCCAATTGGATTTTCTTGACAGGAAACCAGAAGGCAATGAGTTATCACTACAAGAAGCTGAATATAAAAGTTGTCTTCATGCCGAGCTAACTAAGTTGCTTAGAGAAGAGGAGTTATACTGGCTCCAAAGATCTAAAGCCACTAGACTATTGCACGGTGATGATAATACAACATATTTTCAGCTACTTGCAAATGGTAGATATCGCAAAACGAGAATTTATCAACTAGAGCAGGAGGAAGGAGTCATAGTGGGAGAGGAAAACCTAAAAACTTACATTACAGATTTTTATTTTTCTAGAATTGTGAGATCCATGTATCCATGGGAGATGCTATTGGACCTAGGAAGAACAATAGAATGCTCTTGACACCTAGCAGAAGCAAACACAGGTAGAGGAAAAGAACTACTAGGTCCATTTCCTGATGAAGCTGGAATATAACTGATAGGAGCCCTACTGTACCTTCCATAAAGAACATCAGGAATAATAACTCCTGGATTTCAGATATGCCCAGCTTTGATTACATGTCATTACAGAAAAAGACTAAATGAAAAACACATCTAGTGCCTATCCATCACACTACAAATTCTCTAACGACCGCAGGTCATGTGGGCACTATGACACCCTACTTCTGTTGCCGATGTCCTCAGTAGATGTTCATTTCTACCACACCTTGCCGCCTTTGTACTTCTTGAGGAGTTGGACCCGCTGCTGGGTTTGAGCGCACCTGTTCTTGGCTTTTTTCACAAGAAAACCGATAGCACCATGTTTGGTGACCCACGAGATGGAGTACTCTGACACCTTTGGCTGATGTAAGAAACAATTGACTGCCCTTGATCGTACCATCTCGACCATTTGTTGTATGTTAAAATCGTCTAAACGTTCTTCATCATTGCAACCAATTATCTCGGCTGCATAACTTGCCTGCAACCCCTCATCATGAACCATATGAGGCACTAGAGAAACACCCAGCTTTAAAGGTGGCCTCATGTTACTCATGATGCTTCTTTTAGCGGCTTCACGAGCTGAGCTGCGCAAGCTGTACTCTGGTGTTGAAATATAGCATCCAAAGCCAAAACCAATAACTTCCTCCGGGAATATGTGCGATAGCTCTGATGATGTGATGATGTTGTTATTAGCATGAGGTACATGCCCTTCTGCTTTGCAACATAATGGATCTAGGCGATACATTTGTGTAATTTCGCTATGCCACTCTTGGATGCCAACCCACGGAGGAGCATCTGACTCGTATACGTCTTGTAAATTAGCTAGTAGAGTGAGTTCTCCCATTGCAGTATCAGCGACAATCTTGAACTCAGATGCCAATGGCTGTAGGCAATTCATAGCAACCCCAACTATGTCAGTGCTCTCCGAGAGTCTTAGTGTAAGCCAAATAATGAAGCTTTTCTCTAGCCTCTTGTGATCCGTATATCTATATTCTACAAACGCCTCTACGCCTCGCTCTTCTTCGAAGCATGTGGGCCAAACATAAACAAATCTTTCTTGCTCTGCTTGCACCGTCGTTCTGTGGATGAGAGTTTTTCGCTCAGCAAAGAGGCGCCTAACAAGAGGGCATGGAAAGAACATGTAGCGCCGGAGTGAGTAGCCGGACTCCACTCGTCTTAGAATGTTTTGTTCAGAATTTGCAAACTGCTCGAATCTTTCGATGTCGTCGCAGCTCAAGCATAGTTCATCCTCCTTGGTCATCATGCCAATGGAAGATGAGACGGAGAACATGGCAGGGCGAGTAATAACCAAACCTTGACGGGGTTGGGAGGAGCGCTTTACCTCTTGCGAGATATCGTCTCTCTGCCCTTGTGGTGCCTGCCGCTTCTTTTGCCTGCTCTTGAGTAAAGCTGCGGCCTCGATGAAGTCACACTTGAGCTCAAACCTGTCACGAAGCAGAGAGATCTCTGTGATGGGCATCTTTGCCGTCCTCTCCAGCACAAACTCAACCTCGTGGACTGCCTTCCTGAGCCTCTCCACGTACTGCCCTCGGGAGGCCTTGTCCTTGCGCTTGCCCAGAAAAACGGAGACGGTTCTGCTCACGACCTCCTGAACAGCTGCTGCACCAACCATTTCTGCGACCACCGCGACGATGTAGCCTGCCATCGATCTGGGCACTCCGTTTGGTTCACCTGCATATGCACCAACACGACGACCTAGCTGTCACTAATTTGGCGCGCGCGCAGGAGATAAATGTGCAGCGATCACGTGCTTGTTGGGGTCATTACTGACGAACGAAATGCATACTCGTGCAGTCCTGCTTACCTTAAACTTTTCCCCTCTTGCATGGAGCTCCACCAGGCCAGCCGCTGGTCACCCTGACGATGGAACTAGAATACAGGTTGAGAGAATCACGATTTCAGAACACACATCATCAGAGAGAAGGTGATTTAGTAGTGATTGTTGTGTTCATTGTTCTCTGTCGAACCCAATGGGCTGTATGCTTGTTTAGATACAAGTGGAAGGAACTAGGAGGTGGAAATAATGATGGCCAAGGAAATGCAGAGGATGGTTCCAGCGTTTCCAGGCACTACAGGGGGAGTCCATAGCATTTGGCTACTGGTCGTCCTCTCCAGCTGCTCACGGCGTCACGAAGAGGAATTCGATCAGAATCAACTACTGGCCAGATCGCGCGAGCGTGATCGAGGGCCATCGTCCTTGGACGAGACCTGCAGGAAAGATCAAGCTAGGAAATGTAGAGGAGGCTTTCCCCATGCCTAGGAACAGGATGGGACGCCACCAGTGACGGATCTAAAAATAAATTTAGGGGGGGCTTTCTTCTCCTTCTTCTTCCTCTGGTCTCTCTTTCCCTCATTCTTCTTCCTCAAATTTGTAGGAGGGGCTTAGGGGGGCTCCATTGGATTTCCAGCGGTAAGGGGGCTTGAGCCCCGCCCGCCCCACCGCTGTATCCGTCCCTAGACGCCACAAGGAGCTAGCTAGCTGCAGCACTGTGCTGTATTCTTCTGATGAATTACTCAATGTGCACTTACAGAAACACAAATGGAGCTCTTTTTTTTTAGAAAAGGGAATATATTTCAATATTCCAGCCTCTGCATAAAACTATGCATATAGCTATTTCTTATTGCAAACACGGATGTCATAGAAAGAATAAGAAGGTCGGTTTGTGGAACCATGTTAAACATCACATAAAAGCAATTATGTTGCTAAAAGACCATCCATTGGATGCAAAGATCTCCATCTATGTGGTCTCAAGCGCATGACATCCCCGAATAATGTGAGGTCGCTCGTCCTGTTTCTGCAGCAACACCCAAAAACGGATCCAATGGGTCCCTCGGAAGATAACCTGCATAGGAGTAACAGCTCGAGTATTATTAAAAACCATATCATTTCTACTTAACCAAATTGCCCAACGTAAAGCAGATGCTCCAACCAGGATTTTGTACATAAGCTTCCTATTAATCTCATTTAGCCACCGAGTAAACTAACCATTCTATTTTAGAGACCAAATAAATCGGTCTCTCTGATATGTTAATTGGACACTCACAAGTTTAGCAACCAAATGGTGCCAAGCCTGTAAATTATTGCCAACTAAGGATCTCCTAAAGGCCACATTCAAAGGATTCAATCTGAAAACCGTTGCTACAATTGCACTCTTCTCCCGTACAATGTTATATAAGGATGGTTATTGACTTTTGAAAGGAGTGTTATCCAGCCAGGCATCCTCCAAAAAATGGGTTTGTGCCCCATCACCCACCCTAAATTTACCCATCCACAATAGGTCACTTTTGATCTTCATAAGACCCGACCAAAAGTGAGAATCTCCTGGCATGTATTATACTTGGGTAATGGTTTTATGTCGCAAATACTTGTTCCTAAGGAGTCTTTGCCAAATGCCACTCTCATTAATGTGTTTAAACACCCACTTACTCAGTAGACATCTGTTCTGTAAACTTAGGTCTAGGATTCCTAACCCACCTTGGTCCTTAGGTGTACATACTACACCCACATAGTACATAGTACAAATGGAGCTCCTAGGAGCTTTAATGGGGCATTTGAGCACTTCGTGTTTGTGTAGTGCACCGGGTGGCGAAAATGTGAGCCAGCTGTAAGCGTGTTTGTTCTGGCCAGAAACGAGGCGAAAAACTCTCGAGGAAACGCAGAGGATGTGGCGTGTGGTTCCAACTTAATTTCACTACGGGAAACAAGCAAAAATATACCCTGGGTAAACAGTTTGCAGAGGGCCGCCGTCGGTGAAGCCCTCTCGGCAAATCTCGGCTGGCAAACAACGTGACAAAATGTACGAAACTCAATCAATTTTTTACCACAACCTCCACATATGATATGATGAGATATTGTCAAATCTCATAATTTTCTGACTTTGTTTTCATTTTTTACAATTTTGAAATTGTTCAGACAGTCGATGGACAAGATGTTCCCTTGATAAGAAGATTGAAATTTCTTTTCATTTGATGGGTATGGTCTCAAATTGGACTAAATAATATGAATATCATTTTCACTTATTTTATTCTATCCTTGATGGCCAAGGAAATGCGGAGTATGGTTCCAGCGTTTCCAGGCACTACACGGGGAGTCCTCACGAAAAGGAATTTGATCCGAATCAACTACTGGCCAGATCGAGGGAGATCGAGGGTTATCGTCCATGGACGAGACCTGCAGGAAAGATCAAGCTAGGAAATGTGGAGGAGGCTTTTCCCACGCCTAGGAACAGGATGGGACGCCACAAGGAGCTAGCTAGCTAGCTGCAGCATGCTGTATTCTTCTGATGAATGCAAGAAGACTTGCAAATTACTCAATGTGCAATTACAGAAACACAAATGGATCGGAGCAGTGCCGGTCCTAGACTTTTGAGGGCCCTCTCACGAACTTGTCATGACGGCCCCAAGGTCTAAAATTATATAAAATATATTTTTAATTAAACATGTCTGATAATTATCGAGGAACATGTAGACTAAAATCTGAACGATTGAGCAATGAACCTGAACGATTGAACCGATCGAAATTCGGAAACTCGTCGTTGAAACCCGGGGTGCTACTAACTGAATGTTGTCACGGTGATCGTCTGATGGTGTGATCAGATCGCAAATCAAGATTCGATCGCCACGCTGCCCCGCCGTTGGCGCACGCCGCGAGCACCATCGACTTCGTGAGCGCTCCACACCTGTCTTTGTCCCGCATCAGGACTTGGGAGTTGGTGTTTGGTGGCCGTTTGGGAATCATGCACCAGCCGCGAGGCATTTGTCGTGGGAAAAACATAGGGTCACCTTGACCCATGAGGCCTTCACGTTGCCGATTGACCTCATGGGCTGCTGACTGCATGTGGAATACACATGTATAGGTATTGTACAAATATATGAGTCTGGGCCTCTCTCCAGCTTGGGTCCTCAGCCGTCGCACCCAATGCCCCACCCCTAGGGTCGGCCCTGGATCGGAGCTGCTACGAGCTTTAATGGGGCATTTTAGCATTTTGTGTTCGTGTAGTGCACCGGACGGCGAAAATGCGAGGCAGCTGTAAGCGTGTTTGCTCTGGCCGGAAACGAGGCGGGAAGCTCTCAAGAAACACGGAAGATGCGAAGTTTGTTTCCAACTTAATTTCACTACGGGAAACAGGCAAAAATACCCTCGGCAAATAGTTTGTCGAGGGCCGCAGTAGGTGAAGCGCTCTTGGCAAATCTTGACAGGCCAACAAAGCCTTTGCCGTGAGTCGAAGCACGGGCTCATGGCAAAGGTTTGCCGTGCATACTCAATGGCTCTCGGTAAAAAGTTTTAGAAATGAATTAAAAACAAAAAAATCCACCGCGATCGAAGGGGAGGAAGAGGAGGCCTGTGGCGCCCAACCTGTGCCGCGGGATGATGAAGCCACCATGCCGAAGGGGATGAAGAGGAGGCTGCCGCGCCGGAGGGGAGGAAGAGGAGGCCGCCGTGCTGGAAAAAAGGATATTTTGTCCGCTGCCGCTGGAGAGGAGGCCAAGTCCGCCACTAGGGGAAAGGAGATTGTGTCCACTGCCGCAGATCTCGCCGTCGGGGAAGAGGAGGCCGCATCCACCCCGCCACCATGCTGCTCCGCCGCACCACACATCATATCTGAGGAGGGAGAGGTCGTCGGTGCTCCTACTGGCCACGATCGCCGCTCCTCACCCTGGGGCCCACTCCTCTGATCTGGTGAGGGCAAGCAGAGGGGGAGAAGGTCAAGACCCGCGAGAGGGAGGTGGCTGGGGTTGGGAAGTGCGTGGGGTTGGAGGCGGTGGCGGGGGAGGGAGGTGCACCGGGGAGGGAGAAGACGCAGTGGGTGAGGGAGGGCAAGCGGCGGGACGCAGAGTGGGTGAGGAGGGGCGCGAGGTAGGGGGCATCGGCGGGTAATTTTATATGTAGGGTTTCGCCGGGAGGCTGGGGACATGGGCCTAATGGCCCTTAATGGGCTGACTTTGCTTTATGGAGTGCCCCAAAGCTGGCCCACAACAAAGTTTTTTTTTCAAAATTTGGTTGAAATGCATTTAATTAGTTAAATATAGCAAATAAATACAAAATTATACCAAATTTTAACACAAAGTACCTTATGTTTTATGTGAAGAGTGAAAAAAATTTGAATTCAAAATCCAATTTGAATGTCACTTTGCCTCCAAACCCAACCACATCCTTCTTTAACACTATGAAATTTCTTCGAAGATGTTTCGGTTTCTAAGCGTTGTGCATGAGAAAATGTGCAAAACTCACTCAAATTCTTACCACAACCTCCACATATGATATCATGAGATATCATGAGATATTGACAAATCTCATAATTTTGAGACTTGATGGACAGGTTGTTCCCTTGATCAGAAGTTCAAATTTCTTTTGATTTGATGGGTATGGTCTCAAATTGGACTAAATAATATGAATATCATTTTTCGCTTATTTTATTCTATTATTTTAATCACTTGCAGTTCAAAATTGATTTTATCCAAAAAAATGCTTCAAATGTAATTAATTATTTAAATATAGAAAGCAAATAGAAAAATGTACTAAATTTTAACATGGAGCACCACATATTTTATGTGGAGAGTAGAAAAAGTTTAGGATATAGAAGTTACATATAGTTATAGGTAGCTTCAGAAGTGTCCCTTCAATATTCAATTGTTAAAAGAAAACACATATTTAGATTGAAATTTTTGAAAAAACGTTTACTAAAAGTTGTTGATCTTTTCGAGAGATACAATTTCGATATAAAGTTTTTTCATCCGAAGTCATATGAAAAAGTTAGAAAAAGAAGTTATAATTTTTTTTAAGTGGGAAGAGGAAACAAATCTTATTACTTTGCCATCGGCCAAATGAAAACACACAGCAGAATAGGTATTTGCCGTGGTCCAAAAGGAAACGCATGGCAAAAGTCTTGATTCTGCCGACAGCAGAAAAACCTAAGACACATGACAATGCAAATACCTATTTTGCCGACACAGGAGGAATTGGATAGGACACCACAAGAACCTAGATGCAGCATTGTGCATTATGGTGAATGCAACAAGTTGCAACCCTTGTAACTTTAGTTTGTCCAGTCGCCATCAGCTTTCTGCTGGGCTCATCACCATGTATTATTGTGTGTATCTGCTTTGGATGCATTCAGCTTCAGGCACGTAAAAATATGGCCACTGAAATTCTGCACGGAGATGTTAGTTACCATATGGTTGTGCCGCGTTGTTCACTCCTGTTGACACTCAAATTTGGCAAAAGCCGACTCAGTCAAGGCAGGCCGGTCAGACCGGGTCCCTAGGGCGGTCTGACCGGGGTGCGCTGTAGCCGGTCTGGCACAAAGGGGCCAGGCGGTCTAACCGCCCCCCAGGGGCGGTCTAACCGGGTTACCCCGATTTCGGGTAGAATTAGGAGTTTGGCTTGATTCCGAGTTGTAAAGCATTGTTTGCAGGGCAAGTCCTCCCACCCTATAAATATAAAGGGTCGTGGCCGATTGAGAGGTATCATCAAATCGTCATTATCAATTTTATCTTATTTTTCTCCAAACTCTAACTTTTCCAACCCCTATTGCTCTCCTCCTTCGTCTCCACGGCGGTTGAGGAAGTTCTGAGTGGCCTGCCGATCTCAGAACAACCCTAGGCGCACTGTTCCTGACGGGGTCCCTCCCGGAGCAGCGAATCTAGGTTTTCGACGTGCCTCCTGTCCAAGGCGGTTAGACCGGCCCCCCCCAGGCGGTTAGACCGGCCCGTGCTGGGTGGTTCGGCGAGTGGAATTCCGACGACCGCGCGATCTAGCGCATTCGTGTGTTCCTCCAGAAAAAGCGTCAACACACTTTTTGGCGACTCCGCTGCGGAAGGATCTGGTTTTCGCAACCGATCTTTCGATCTTTGCGTGGGATCACAGTGCGATCTTGACAAGAACAACGTGATCATGGTGAATATCGAGGAACTCAGCGAAGAAGACCAGAGGAAATACACGGAGCTGCAAGAGTACATCAAGCAGCAATTTCTCTTTGGCGCCAAGAAGGATCGTTCAGGCAAGGTGACTTTCACTCAAGATTTTGAGTTGCTGGCGATCAAGCTAAACAAAGACAAGGTTGAGGTAATACCCACTGTAAGTCAAACACCAACACCTCCTCCTGATCTAGTTACGCAATTATCTGCTATTACCGATAGATTTGAACGTGCGTTTAACGATCAGAGTAGTTTGGTTGCTAGTGTTGTTACTCGTCTTGAAAAAAATAGAGGGTAAACGTGTTATTAATATATCTGATGATGGTATCCCTCAAGTAGATTCACAAGGGGTTCTGTATTCGACCACGTCGGCAGCACTGGAAACTTCACCTGAAGCTCCTGTGTATGGTATGCCGACGGGGTTTTATCCAGGACAGTCACCATCACCCAAGCCGACCCCGGTTAAACCGCCCCCCAGGCCGGTTCAACCGCCCTGTCTGGCCAGATGGTTATGGTCCCGGATCAGCCGTTACCTTTGTCGGTTGTGCCTAGTACATTGGTTCAGAGTCAAAATAATTCTTATGGTACTGTTCCACCAATGTATAGCACAATTGCTCACACATCGCCACCTATTCCTAACGTTGCTTCATCTTATGGTGTGCCTAATGATGTGTTTACCGACTTGCATCGTATGCAAAATCCTAATCAACCCCCTGTGAGTGACTTAAGAACAGCTGCAATGCAATCTCAGTTAGCTGCTAGGAATGAATTGGCTCAATTTAAGGAAGAAATAGCTAACATGATGAAAACAAACTCGGCGTTGATATGGGTAATACTAGGTTATATCAAAAACCATATAGAGCCGATTTTGATTATGTGGCTTTTCCCCCTGGTTGGCGTATGCCCGATTTTGTTAAATTTAGTGGTGATGATAACTGTACAACCTGGGAACATATTAGCCAATATACTGCTCAACTAGGCGAAGCTGGTACCTTTAATTCCTTAAAAGTTCGCTTATTTTCATTGTCTTTAACTGGTACCGCTTTTGCTTGGTTCTCTTCGTTAGCTCCCAACTCTATTGATTCTTGGGATCAATTAGAGCAAAAGTTTCATGACCACTTCTTTAGTGGGAGCTACCAATTAAAATTGACAGATTTAACATCGGTTAGACAAAGTAAAGAGGAGTCAGTTTCCGATTACCTTAAACGCTTTAAAGAAGTTAAAAACCGTTGCATTAATTTGTCTCTTACTGATTCTGACCTTGCTGATCTAGCTACTAGAGGGTTAAGACCTACTATTAGAGATAGATTAGAGGGTGTAGAATTTCATACTCTTGCTAACGTGCTTGTTAGAGGTATGGCATGAGAATGAAAACTCAATAAAGAAAAAGAACACTCTAAGCCTCGTCGGTCTAATGTGCATATGATTGAATATGATTCCGATAGTTCAGACGACGAGAATGAGGTGTATGTTGCTGAATTTGTGTGGCCTTCAAAGTCTAAAGCTAGTTCTTGTGCATCTCTTAAGCCGGCTACTAAAAGTCGGCAAGAAGAACTAAAATTTACTTTTGATGTTTCTAAATGCGATCGCATCTTTGATGAATTACTTAAGCTTGGAAACATTAAAATTTCTCATACTATGCCTCCACTTGATGAAATTAAACGACGTGCATATTGTAAGTTTCATAATTCTTGTTCTCATGCCACTAACGATTGCAATGTGTTTCGTCGTCAGATTCAATCGCCATTAACGAAGGTCGTTTGATGCTTCATGAGATGCAAGTGGATAAGCAACCTTTTCCCGTCAACACCATGGAGTTGCAGCAGCCCAAGGTCTTGGTTCAGCCGCATCAAGCCGAAGCTACTAAAGGCAAGAACGTGATGGTCGGGGAAGCTAATCCCGATTTGAGGGGAAAAGAGTTGACAAGAGAAGTGGCATATGAAAAGACCCCTGATGGCAGAGAGACTTTCAAGATCACTGTAAAAGCTTTTGGACATGAGGGGCAAGGATCGTCCACGCCGTCTGGTCAGCAAACAACCGAGCCTGTCCTGGACAGGGCGGTTAGACCGGTGGTACAGGGCGGTCAGACCGCCCCCGCACATGGCCGCCCAAAGATGCCTATTCCGAAGTGGTCGGAGATTGGAAACTGGAAGCTCAATGTGGCTAAGAATCAGGGGAGTGTTCCAAGGCCAAAAGTCACTTTTGATATGCTGTTTGACAAGTACTCTAAGCAAAAGGCCGTTACAAGCGATCGGCCGGTAAAAAAAAGGATGAGATCACCTCAACATCAAGAGAGGCCGTCATCACCTCCCAGAGCAGCTGTCAGATTCAGAGGTGAATCATCTCAGAGGCAACACTTTACTCTGAATTGGGCTCCTTCAAGTTCACATTCGCCTCGTCTGATCTACGATGACAATGGAGTAATGTGGGTGCCATATCAGCAATCCTTCAATCCTGGATGGGGAGGACCGAGGAGATCAGCGCTGGATCCAATCTCAAGGCATACACAGGATCACTGGGCTCCACAACAGTTTGGGCAGGGTCATCAGGCTGACCCAGTTAAACCACCCCCCACAGGCGGTCAGACCGCCCTGCCCAGGAAAGAGCAACTTCCTCCTAAAAAGGTATACAAGCCCAAGATCAGAGAGGAGGAGGTTCAGAAGATGGACATCGACCTAGAGAGGACTACAGGTCTTGATATCATTCAGATTGGGACGATGGATGTTCCTATTGAGAAAAGTGGCAAAGGACCGGTTGTGCTAAACAATCAGGTTATGACATCTACTCAAAAGGACTCTGTCGCTGCAAATGATCATGAGGCCAGCGGTAGCAAGTCTCGTCCGGAGTACTTTTTGCCAAGGTGGTGTCCTCCCGGTCTAACTCATACTCAAAGGCGGAAGCTTCAACGACTGAGGCTACGTGAGAAGAGGGAGAAGGAACTGGAGAAACAGAGGGACGAGGTCTTCAACAGCTACAGGCCCATGGTACCTCAGGGGAAAGAATGGAGAGTCAAGACGGCGCCACAGACAGAGGCGGTCAAACCGCTAGAGGGGGCGGTTCAACCGCCTGTGGCGGTTAGACCGGCTGACCAGGTGGTCAGACCGGGTTCTCCAGAAACACTACCCGGTTTTGATTCTTCAGTCCCCATGACTTGTGATGACAAGGTGTCGTCAGTCCCTACTCCAGAGGACGACGAGGAGCTTGTGGACTACAGTTCTTCTCCAGAGCGGATGAACCTTGAAGTTAATGTGGTTCACTTATTTGTTGATGGTTCGGTGCCTACGGAGGAGGACTTCGCTCATCTTGACTTTGGGCCTAAAGATGCTATATTTCAGAAGCCCAAAGACACTGATAATCATCTGAAGGCTTTGTACATGAAGGGTCACATCAATGGGAAGCCTATCTCTCGGTTGCTGGTGGATGGAGGTGCGATTGTCAACTTGATGCCGTATTCTCTGTTCAAGAAGCTTGGAGGTCCAGATGAGGAGCTGATCAAGACCAACATGACCGTCAGCGGAGTTGGAGGAGGCGAGCCGATAGTAGCTAAAGGCGTGATCTCCATGGAGCTCACTGTTGGAAGCAAGACGCTCGCCACGGCTTTTTTCGTCGCTGAGACACAAGATAACTTCAGTCTTATCCTTGGTCGTGATTGGATTCATGCAAATAAATGTGTTCCTTCTACCTTGCACCAAATTTTAATACAATGGGTGGATGATGAGGTAGAAGTAGTGCATGGTGATAGTTCTGCTTGTGTAGCTGTAGCTGATAGTCATTCTATAGGTGTGCATGATGATGTAAAATGTCTATCTGGCTTAGATTTATCTAATTATGAGTTTGTAAGCTATTCCAATAATGGCTTCATCCCTGCTGTCATAAAGTCGTTTGATAATCGGCTAAATCACTTTATGTAACTCAATGAGTTCAACAAAAGAGTGGTTGCAGCAGAGGATTGACCACTATCGGGCGCATAAGACCGATACGTGTGAAGCTATTGAGGATCTTGATAATTTGGGCAAGTTAGGACAAGGATTTACGTCGGCGGATCCTCTTGAGGAGGTAGATATTGGTGATGGCACTGTACCTAGGCCGACATTTGTAAACAAGAATCTTGATCCTACATTTAAGCTTGAATTAATAAAATTGTTAAAGGAGTATGTCGACTGCTTTGCTTGGAATTATAATGAGATGCCTGTTTTAAGTCGTGATTTAGTAGAACATCGTTTGCCTATTAAACCTGGTTTTAAGCCTTATAAACAGCCTCGTAGGAATTTTAATCCTGATATTTATGACCGAGTGAAAGAAGAAATCAATCGGTTGCTTGATGCTAAATTTATTAGGCCTTGTCGATATGCTGATTGGATGTCTAATATTGTGCCTGTTGAGAAAAAAGGAACAAAGAAACTTCGTGTTTGCATTGACTTTAGAGATCTTAATAAAGCTACTCCTAAAGATGAATATCCTATGCCTATAGCCGACTTTCTTGTTAATTCTGCATCCGGACATATAGTGCTTAGCTTTCTTGATGTTAATGCTGGTTACAATCAAATCTTTATGGCCGAAGAGGATATCTCCAAAATAGCTTTCATATGTCCAGGATTTGTAGGCTTGTTTGAGTGGATAGTCATGACTTTTGGTTTGAAAAATGCTGGTGCTACTTATCAAAGGGCTATGAACTTGATTTTTCATGACTTGCTTGGTATTATAGTAGAAGTCTATATCGATGATATTGTTGTTAAATCGGCTGGTTTAGATTCTCATTTAGCCGATTTAAGACTTGCATTTGAAAAAATGTGTCGGTAAAGTTTAAAGATGAATCCACTCAAATGTGCCTTTGGAGTGTCGGCTAGCAAGTTTTTGGGTTTCATTATACATGAGAAAGGTGTGGAGATTGATCCTAAAAAGATTGAGTCGATTAAAAAGGTTCAAGCTCCTACTTGTAAAAAAGAGTTGCAGAGATTCTTGGGCAAGGTTAATTACTTGAGGCGATTCATTTGTAACTTGTCCGGAAAGCTTGATGCTTTTACTCCTTTACTTCGGTTGAAAAGTGGAGCTGAATTCACTTGGGGGGCAAAACAACAAGAGGCTTTTGATGAAATTAAGAGTTACTTGACTTCACCGCCTGTTCTTCAAGCACCTAAGAGTGGTGTTCCATTCCGACTTTATGTTGCGGCGGAACCAAGTGTGATTGGAGCTATTTTGACTCAAGAGACCGATGGCAAGGAGTATGTTGTTGCTTATGAGAGTAGAAGATTACTAGACGCCGAAACAAGGTACACCTTTATTGAGAAGCTTTGTTTATCTTTATATTATGCTTGTACCAAGTTAAGGCATTATCTCTTGTCTAGTACTTGTTATGTTGCATGCCAAACCGACATAATTAAATACATGTTGCAAAAACCTATTCTAAGTGGTAGAGTCGACAAGTGGGCTTATGCTCTTGTTGAATATGATTTGCCTTGTGAACCTATTGGATCAATGAGAGGTCAAATAGTAGCCGACTTTATTGTTCAACATAGAATTGATAAGCAACTTGATTTAAATGTCGGTTATGTAACTTTTACTCCATGGAAATTGCATTTTGATGGATCGGCTTGTAGAAGTGGTTGTGGTGTTGGAATTATTATTATATCACCTAGTGGAGCTATTTTTGAAGCCCTTAGCCGGTTGGATCATAAATGTACTAATAATCAAATTGAGTATGAAGCTCTCTTGTTTGGATTGCAAATTTTACATGACATGGGAGTGAAACATGTAGAAGCTTATGGTGATTCTTTGCTGGTGGTACAGCAAGTATCTAAGGTATGTCAATGTCTAAATGGTTCATTAAATGCTTATCTTGATAAATGTTTAGACATCATATCTTGTATGGATGAATTTGTAATTTATCATGTACCACGGGAGGAAAATCCGAAGGCTAACGCTCTGGCTCAACAAGCATCTGGTTATAGTGTCCAGAAAAGAAATTTTCAGGAACGAAAACCGATGTTTGGCGAGGCCGGGAGTTACATTCTGGAGGAGCCGGTTCAACCACCCCCTCCATCCGGTCAGACCGGGGTACCGGTCTGACCACCTCCTCGGGTCGGTCAGACCGCCCCTCGGGGGGCAACCCTACTTCGGCCATTGTTTTTTCCAAAACTGTGGAGGACGAAGTGGAGGATTGGAAAACGCCTCTGATTAAATATTTGCAGGATCCTAAAAGTATAAGTGACAGAAAAGTCCGACGGTGGGCGCTTAAGTTTGTTTTGGATAATGATGAGTTATATCGTCGGACGGCAGATGATTTGCTTTTAAAGTGTTTAGGTCCTGATCAAGCAAGATTGGCTATGGCAGAGGTGCATGAAGGAGTTTGTGGTACTCATCAATCGGCTCCCAAGATGAAGTGGCTCCTTAGGCCAGCTTGCTTTTATTGGCCCACTATGATAGCCGATTGTTTTAGGTACTACAAAGGATGTGAAGAGTGTCAAAAGCACGGAGATGTTCAGTTAGTGCCTGCTGCGTTGATGCATCCAATTATCAAGCCTTGGCCATTCAGAGGTTGGGGATTGGATTTTATTGGCAAGATACATCCTCCGTCAACCAAAGGGCATTGTTTTGTAATTGTGGCAACTGATTATTTTACTAAGTGGACTGAAGCAATCTCTCTCAAGAACATGACGCATAAGGAGGTAATTGGGTTTATCATAGAGCATATCATACATAGGTTTGGTATTCCGCAGACTTTAACTACGGATCAAGGTACTTCATTCGTGGCTAAAGAGGTGCGTGACTTTGTTAATTCCTATGGTATTAAGTTGCTCAATTCATCTCCATATTATGCTCAAGCTAATGGTCAAGCCGAGACTAGCAATAAAACTTTAGTTAAGCTCATTAAGAAGAAGATAGAAGATAATCCCAGAAGATGGCATGAGGTATTATCTGAAGCTTTGTGGGCTCATCGTATTTCTAGACATGGTGCTACTAAAGTTACTCCTTTTGAGCTTGTGTATGGTCAAGAGGTCGTTTTACCCGTTGAGGTGAATCTAGGAGCATATAGACTTGCAAAGCAAAATGATCTTAATGTTGATACATATCATGCTTTGATGATGGATAACATTGATGAAGTGACCAACAAGCGTTTGGAGGCTTTGGAAGCGATTGAGAAGGACAAAAGGCGAGTTGCTAGAGCATATAACAAAAGGGTAAGAGCTAAGTCTTTTCAAGTAGGAGAATTGGTTTGGAAGACTATTCTACCTTTAGGATCCAAGAGCAATAAGTTTGGTAAATGGTCTCCGAGTTGGGAAGATCCATACAAGATTGTGAGAATTTGCTCCGGAAATTCCTATATGGTGGAATCATTGCAAGGATAGCAGCTACCTAGGGCGCTCAATGGAAGATATTTGAAGAAGTTCTATCCAAGTGTATGCCAAGATGCTTGAAGATTCATGGCCGGTTTCTATGAAAATCGCCCTTAGCATAAAAAATGGTCGACAACAGTTTTGTCGTCCTTAGGATTATTTTTTAGCACGCAAGCTTTACTAAAAAAACAGAGGCGCATGTGTTGACACTCAAATTTGGCAAAAGCCGACTCAGGCCAGGCAGGTCGGTCAGACCGGGTCCCTAGGGCGGTCTGACCGGGGTGCGCTGTAGCCGGTCTGGCACAAAGGGGCCAGGCAGTCTAACCGCCCCCCAGGGGCGGTCTAACCGGGTTACCCCGATTTCGAGTAGAATTAGGAGTTTGGCTTGATTCCGAGTTGTAAAGCTTTGTTTGCAGGGCAAGTCCTCCCACCCTATAAATATAAAGAGTCGTGACCGATTGAGAGGTATCATCCAATCATCATTATCAATTTTATCTTATTTTTCTCTAAACCCTAACTTTTCCAACCCCTATTGCTCTCCTCCTTCGTCTCCATGGCGGTTGAGGAAGTTCTGAGTGGCCTGCCGATCTCAGAACAACCCTAGGCGCACTGTTCCTGACGGGGTCCCTCCCGGAGCAGCGAATCTAGGTTTTCGACGTGCCTCCTGTCCAAGGCGGTTAGACCGGCCCCCCCAGGCGGTTAGACTGGCCCGTGCTAGGTGGTTCGGCGAGTGGAATTCCGACGATCGTGCGATCTAGCGCATTCGTGTGTTCGACCAGAAAAAGCGTCAACAACTCCAAATGATTATCAAGGTTCATGCATGTACACTAGAACGGAATTGAACTCCATAACCAGCACATCACAGCCGCTTCATCACAAGCTAGAGGAGCAGAGGGCTGCAGGGCCGTGTGTTTTGAGTTGCCTGCCCGGAAAGGAGGCGGAAAGCTCCAGCAAATGCAGAGGATGCATCTACTCCTAGTAGGAGCTGCGTGCACGCTAGAGTGTGTTCAATCACTCAAGTCACAAGCCACAGCCCTGATAGTCAAGTTCCTTCCAAACGACGTCCCAGTCTTTTCGCTAGTGGTCGTCAACTCAATGTCCGGTAAAAGCAGTAAAGCTTGTAGCCATCGTGTTCACATGGAAATATATACTTGTAACTTTTACGTCCTTCTTCATGGCTTTGGCCGGATGCATGCGTTGCATTATTGTGAATTTGTGATAGTACTAAAGCTTGCTTCTGCATTTTTCGCCCGACAACGTATCTAGTGGAAACTAACCTTTCCGTACAAACTATGAAAACATTAATATAGAACACACGATGTTGATCCAAGGGGGCACTCATGAGAGGTAAGAGGGGTGATTTGCAAAAGTGCATTTTCCCACTGGTAGGGAGAGGGGCTTTAGTCCCAGTTGGTAAGGGATATAGGTCTCTCAAGTCCAACCAGGACTAATGATGAGAGACAAAAGGCCCCCACTTTAGTCCCGGGTGAGCCAACCTGGACTAAAAGGGTCCTTTAGTCTCCGTTCGTTTTACGAACCGAGACTAAAGGGGGGGCATGCCAGCGCCTGCGCCCACCGTCTTTAGTCTCGGTTGGTAATATCAACCGTGACTAAAGGGTCTCGTCTCTTTTTTTTCTATTTTCGATTTGACCGTATATTCTAATTGTTGTCTAACCCGTATATGTACGTATACGTATTTGCACTTGTATATATGTATACATGTCTATATATATCATATACGAACTTAGATTAGACTTATATATAAATTAAACCCTATATATCTACATATATAAACTTATAAATGTATATACACATAATAATTTATACACATGAAAATAAATAGTATTTTCTTAAACTAGTATATATACATCAAAACCCCATATAGTAATATATACATCAAAATATCATTCAGTTCAAATTTCTAGTCTCAATTAGCTTTCCTCGGAGGTGAGTCGGTCAATTGGATGGTTGTCATAATAATTTTTTCCTTATGGATTAACCACCTCGTCCATAAGGAATCCCATGAGAGCTTCTTGAATTGCCAAGAGACGATCCTTCTCAATGAGTGCGTCCCTTTTTGTAATCCTCTGTAATTTGCAAATAGGTTGATATAATACACCAAGCGATTAAATATATAAAAGAGGATAAAAATGATGTATTATTAATAGGTTTATTTTACTTACACTATCATCATTCGCGTTGCCACTGAAATGGTGTATGTGCTCACAGACGTGGTACCCGCATAAATTATTTCCTGGTTCTTGTCTCAAACACTAAAGTGGAGAGGAGAACAGATTATGAAATACTAGTGTTATACATTTTAAATATTCTCAATCTGAAGTTATTATTTGGTATACATACCGGAAAATCAGTGACCCATCTATTTTTTTCTCGAAATGGTCCTTGGTGTTTGCAGTGAACATGGTCCAAGCTCTGAGGCATCATAATAAAAGATACAATATTAGTATAAAAGCTAAATATATATATATTGCATTAAAAAAATGTCATAGATAGAATTATTACTCGTGAAATACATCTTGAAGGTCTTGGTATTCCGAGGGATCTTTTCTCAATGAATCATACACATTGATGTTGCTTTTGTCGATAGTGATTATGAGTAGAATCCAGTGGAATCTGTATGCATGCTCATGAAGATTAGAATTGACTAAATAAAATTAACAAGGATAATTAGATGATAATCATACTTACTTGAAGTTGTAAGGCAGTAGTATAAGTTCCTTGTAATGAAACTCATCTAAGTGCCTATAAATTGTCTCGATTGTTGTTTTTCGTTGGTCCCGGATCTCCTGCTCATTAACTTTTGATGGGTCCATGAAAGCAATTCTTGAATAACTCTTCCTTCACATCTCAGTAAGTTGCAGGCTACATAAGAAGAAAGCCAAATGTTAATTAGTAGATCGACAAATGTAATAAATCTATTAATAAACATATGAAAATATGTCACTTACAGACACCAGGCCATCATAAGATCGGTATTCACGGCGTCCAGATGGTAAACTTCATAGATATCAATGAATTGGAGCCAGACCACCTTCTCGTTTTGAAGGGCAAAATCTCTAGGTCTCACGAGCACACCAAACATCTCCAGGCCCTCAGCTGACTTCAGCAAGTACCAGTCATGAAATCTACGCATCTTAGTTGGGAGCTTGTTGACCAATTCTGGCTTCACCAGAGGTCGTCCTAGCTCAAAGCGCCATCTAGGTACGAAATTTTTATCCGCCGGTAGGTCTTCAAGGCTGAGAATACCACCAAGAGGCATATATGTTTGTTCATAAAAGTTAATGACATTAGCCAGTTCTTCTCCAGACATGTTGTCAATTACTTTTTGAGCTTCTGCACTGAGGCCCGCAAACAAGTTAGTCGGATCGGTCATGGATGCATCTATTTGCTTCTCCTTGTTCTTGTTTGTGGCGGTCCCCAACGTCGACGCAGTTATTTGCTCGATGTAACTATTCAGCGACCCTCATTGTCTCTTCTTTTGATAAGACTTGTCCACCGAACGCTCATAGTACGTTTTCAACTCTACCGGCGGTTTCCTTCTCCTTATTTCTTCCATCTGGTGTATGAAAGCCTGGAGTCTCTCCTTACGACCTTTATTTTTTTTGGCATCCTGGTATTCCTGTTGACTTTTTTCTCTCACTTTTGCAAAGAAGTCCGCGACTTCTTTATCTACACTCGCTTTTGTTTCTTCATCTGTCATCTCCCATGCTAGCTTCATTGGCTCGGGCTTTTTCTTTGCTGGTCGTTTTTGTTTTTTCTTTGGTGGTTGCATCGACTTGAAAGATTGCGCTCGAGACCTATGTGGCGCGTGCTCTGCGGCCGATGGTTGCTGAGGTGAATTGGGAGGCTTGTCATCATCGTGATCGCTGGAGCTCGCTTCTCCCGAATTGTCGTATGGTTCTTACGGAGAAGGTGAGCGAGCAGGTAGTGATGATGACGGTCCCGGAGACGATTGTAGAGGCTCCAGCGGGTCTCTCAGAGATCCATCATTCTCGGGGATTATGATGATGTAACGTTTTGGCCATAATATGATACCGTGTAGCGCATCCTTAAGTGTCTTTTCCCCATCACCTCCTGGGATATCTAGCTCTAGCTCCTTAAAATCAGGTTGACAGATGTTCTTTACGCTAACTGAGGCGTAGCCAGGTGGAATCGGCATGCCGTGGCTTGTCTGTCCAGGAAACTGCGCAAAAGCACTTCCGTCCGCCACCTGAGAAATAATAATTAATTAGTTATTATTAGCATGAATTATACCGTCATTGTGAATGCCTGTCCACAAATTTCAAAGTAATATATGTGCATCAATTATTGAGCTAATAAAGGTATGAATTATACATACCTTCATTTTGATGTTGCCGAATGGCTTGTGAAGCTCACATATGGTGCGCCGACAGATGTCATCCACAGGGTACCGTTGGCTGTCCACTTGAACTCCTTCTATTGCCCTTTGCTCTTCGGGAACCGCTGCGGAAGCACAACTGCTTTTGTGAACAGAAGGAACTTGTACTAGAGGCAGTCCTCCAGATGGGGCCATCTCATTTAATGCGGCGGCCACTCGCCGTTCAATATCTGCCATCACCTTTTCTTCGTGTTCTTTAAGTATTTTCTCTATCTCTTGTCGCCGTTCCTCCTCTTCGCGCTCTCTTCTTCTTCTGCGGCTTCGATAGGTGGCAAAGTCTCCCCTGAAGGCAAATTTCCATGGTACCATCCCGTAGCCCCTGCAACGTCCTGGGTGTTCTGGATTCTTGAGCGCCATAGTGAGCTCATCCATCTCTCTGTCAACCTTCACTCTGCCCGCTCTGACATCTTCAATTTTTTTCAATATTTCAAGTGCAGCCTCTCGTAACGAGGGTGGGAAATCAAGGGTACCATCTTCGGAGTTAATTGTGCCTCCATGAGCATAATACCAATTCTTCACTCACTCGGGCCAATCATAGATCGCTGGTATGGTACCTTGTGCGAGAAGGTCTTCTTCCATCTTCCGCCACTTGGGAACTGCAAATGCGTAACCACCTCGACCAAGATGATGGTCGTGATCCTTCTTACCACGACTTTTCTTCCCTTGTGCACTCGCCTTGGCGAAATCTTCACTTTTCTTGTATTACACAAAGGACGTCCAGTGATCTTTTAACTTGGGATATTCAATCCAATTTGGAGTTCGATTCTTCTTGATATAATCTTTATCCAGTTGCTGCTTGAACTTTTGAAATTGTGTTGCCATCCTCGTGAGAGTCCAACGCTTCACATCATTTGGTTCAACGCCTTCAGGAAGTGTGAAGTGTTTTAGGATTTCATCCCACAACAAATTTTTCACGGAGTCTGGAACCTCGTGTGGATTATCTGCTATTCCCTTCCATTCTCTGTAGATGATGGGCACATTGTCCCTTACAATGGCCCCGTACTGTGACACATACGTGTCCTTGATTTTTTTGGAGCACATGGTTGGCCAACCTCTGATACTTCTGTGATATGATACATGACATGGCCGGTGAGTACTTGTGTACGCCCTCTCTTTGTCGTTTTTGATGTGGAGCCTGAAGCCTACAAGTTGCAGATTCGTTATTTAATTAATTATGTAAGAATTGAGGTTAGAGAAATAAGAACTATGAACTTAATGCATGAGATATATATATCTACCTCGTGGGAAGATTCAATACTTTCATTCACAAGACTTTCCTCATTGTTTCCAGTATTATCCTTAGTATTTGCTGCTGTGTCCTAGACAGGGGCGGCATCCTCCTCAGTCGGAGGTATGTTCAAGTACATGTCTGCCTGACTACACTCCACATCAGTGAAGGTTGCAATGGTATTTGTACCACTAGCAATAATGTCGGTCATAAAGTTGTCATGGTTGTCATCCATCCGGAATAAACAAGAATTTTCCATGAATTTATGGAATAAGCAACAAGTTTTGTCTATGAATTTCTGGAATAATCAACAATTTTGTTAGACTTTCTAGAATAAACAATAATTTTCTAATAATTTCTTCAACAAACAAGAATTTTCTAAGAATTTCTTCAATAAACAAGAGTTTTCATTGAATTTCTACAATAAACAACAAGAATTTTCTATGAATTTATGGAATAAGTAACAAGATTTATTTATGAATTTCTGGAATAATCAACAATTTTGTTAGACTCTCTAGAATAAACAAGAATTTTCTAAGAATTTCTTCAATAAATAAGAATTTTCTTTGAATTTCTAGAATAATCAACAAGTTTTTTGTATGAATTTCTGGAATAAGCAACAAGTGTTTTATATGAATTTATGGAATAATCAACAATTTCTAAAACTTTCTAGAATAAACAAGAATTTTCTAAGAATTTCTTTATTGAACAAGAATTTTCTTTGAATTTCTAGAATAAACTACAATATTTTTCTATGAATTTCTGGAATAAGCAACAAATTTTTTCTATGAATTTCTGGAATAATCAACAATTTCTAAAACTTTCTAGAATAAACAAGAATTTACTAAGAATTTTTTCATAGAATAAGAATTTTCTATGAATTTCTGGAATAAGCAACAAGTTTTTTCTATAAATTTCTGGAATAATCAACAATTTCTAAAACTTTCTAGAATAAACAAGTATTTACTACGAATTTTCTTGAATAAACAAAGTTGAAATATTTCTACTAACTTGTGGACGAACGATGCTTGTTGGTGACGGTACCATGTGGGAGAATGACAGAGGTGACGGGAAGTCACTTGTTCGAGCCGACGCGGCAGTCGTCGGCTTCAGAACTATCAAACTATGAAATTGTATATTAGAATACAATTAAGAACTCAAATACACAAATAAGATTTTGGTCCATAGTCGTTGGTGCTAATAAATTTATATATATGACTGTATATACACACAAAAATATACAAAGCATTGCAATTTATTTCTAATTAAATTTTCTTTCCATTCCTATAAATTTAAAAACTTTCATGCATATCTATGAAATTTTTATAACTACATATTTATCAATTGATAAACTAAATCAAATAAATTTAATTAAAAATGCTTGTTGACGCAAGTATTTCACGGGCTGGCGTCAGCAAGGCAAAACCCCAGCGCGCAGCCCGGCCGGCCATCGGGGCAAGCACGCACGCCGGCCGGCGGCCGCACGGGGGGTCGGCAAGCGGCGGCGGCGCGGCATACCATTTGGGCTGGCCGGCTGGTACGGTTCAGGATCCGGATCGAGGGGCGGCGGTGCGCGTGGAGGAGGGGCCGGCGGGGGCGGGCGCCGCGGCAGGGAGAGGGCGGCGAGTCGGGGAAGAGATGCGTGTCGGGGAGGGGCGGCGCATCGGGGAGGAGCCGCACGTCAGAGAGGGGCGGCGCGTCGAGGTGGGGCCTCTCGTCGGGGAGGGGTGCGTCGGGGATGGGCGCGACGAGGAGAGGCGGCAGCGAAGACGGAGACGAGAGGCTAGGCGGCGATTTGGGGGAGAAACGGCTAAGTGCCGATCTTGAAGGCGACGGGGCTTATATAGAACCCCCTTTTGTCACGGGTCGGCTTCCCAACCGAGACAAAAGGCAGTTTAGTCCCGGGTTGTATTACGACCCGAGACTAAAGGCCCCCACTTTGTCACAGGTGGTTTCACGAACCGTGACAAAAGGGGCATTTCGCGCGGGAGCCCCCTAAAGGCAAATTTTCGCCATTTAGTCCCGGGTGGTCCTTTTGTCTCGGGTGGTAACACCACCCGGGACTAAAGGGCAATTTTGCGTAGGAAGTTAACATTTCTCTTTTCCTTCCTCATTTATCTCATTCCTTTTGCTTTGAACATTTAAAAAAAATCATTAGTTAAAATATTTATGTCATGCAAAATTATATTATCTTAAGACAAAAAAATACCTACTTTTCTATGCACATATTATTTCAAGAGTTGAAACAATTATTTCTAATTTTCTTTTAGAATTTGAAGGGGAAAATAAATTAAATTGAAAATATTAGTAAACCAACTCAGAAAAAACTAAAAATTGGTGAGTATTTCGTCAACACATTTATGAACCTCTGCTTCAAACACATTTATGAATTCGCGTATTGTTTTCGAATGATCAACATGCTCAGGAAGAATGTAGGTAGGCCTCCAGTTCTCATCATCTAGCTCATAACGGAATATATCATCAAACTCACCCTTCTTCATCTTTGTCTTTGTTTACTTTTTGATATAATGGTCAATAGAACTAATTATCAATTTTACATTGAGCTAATTTTTTAGAATGACTTACGTATACATACAGAGGTCACCTGATGGCTATTACAAGGCACGACATTAATTAATACCAATGAGTACAAGTCCCAAGCTGAAGCTGGTCAGCTTCTAGCTTTTGAACCTCTGCTTCAAACATATTTATGAATTCGCATATTATCTTCGAATGATCAACATGCTCAGGAAGAATGTAGGTAGGCCTCCAGTTCTCATCATCCAGCTCATAACGGAATATATCATCAAACTCACCCTTCTTCTCATCTTTGTCTTTGTTTACTTTTTGATATAATGATCCATAGAACTAATTATCAATTTTACATTTAGCTAATTTTTTAGAATGACTTACGTATACATACAGAGATCACCTGATGGCTATTACAGGGCACGACATTAATTAATACCAATGAGTACAAGTCCCAAGCTGAAGCTGGTCAGCTTCTAGCTTTTGAACCTCTGCTTCAAACACATAGAAAATAGTACTGGTTTAAATGCTACAAGCTGACATATATAGCGCACGTAACCTCCAGTACCGACGGAGCAAGCTGTTCAAGTAAGATGTCGACATTCTCTCTCTCACTCTCTGGAAAAGGTGTCTAAGAGCTAGTATATATATGCTGGAGCTGACCTCCTGAGAGGTGTCACCGAAAACACTATGCTTGGGCAGCTTGCTCCTATCGGTACTGGAGGTAGTGCAATATACGTCTGAATGCATGGTATTCATCAGAATCCCGCTAAACGCAAATTCAGTTAAATTGAAAATAATACCAAACCAACTCAAAATAATAAACATGCTTAACATGTTGAAGACAATACATGAATTCATAATAAAGTAGCTAATTAATAATAATTAATAATAAGTTCATAAAGGTTCACATAGCTAGCTAATTAATACAAGTTCATATAATAGGGTACGGTACAAAGCCTGATCCATGCATGCATAATGTTACTGAGCAGCACGTGCTTATAGATATGAAATATGATTAATGTCTGCAATCCTCCAACCTAGAACTCCCTCAAAATAAACTAGAGCGTGTACTAGTGTACTCTCCTCCGCTTCCGGAGGAGTGTCACAAACAGCACTGCAGACATCAAACAATAGAGCCTCGGGTTCTGCTGGCTTGTAGAAAGTTAGAATTGCTTGACTCTTCCAATTGTTGGTGAAAAACGGCTCCCCACCATAGTAATCCACCCCAACTCTTTCCACGACTTGATTAAGAATCGCACGGAAGCTAATTGAAGCATAGGTAGAACCAGAGCGATCCTCCACACAAATAGATGCTGATGAGATATAATAACCTTACGAAAGTTCAAAATATATATGTAACAGAAACAAATTAATTAAGAATGAATAAAAATTCTTATATGTATGTATGTATGTATGTATGTATGTATGTATGTATGTATGTATGTATGTATGTATGTATGTATGTATGTATGTATGTATGTATGTATGTATGTATGTATGTATGTATGTATGTATGTATGTATGTATGTATGTATGTATGTATGTATGTATGTATGTATGTATGTATGTATGTATGTATGTATGTATGTATGTATGTATGTATGTATGTATGTATATTATACCACAACTCGATGAGTCCTGCAAAGCCTCTCTGTAGTCTCAACCACATTGCCTTCACCCGCCTCGAGTTGCCTTAATTTAAAATAGGAAAGGTCCGGCACGAAGCACCCAACATTATTCTGGAGCTGTTGTAGACAATCCTCCACGGCAGTCCTCTCTCGGGTTAACCGAATAGGTGATGTTGAGCCAACTATTGCAATGGCAACCATCGGGTGTGGCGCGCCTACTGGCAACTGGCCGCAGTCTACATATCGAGCAAGTACGGTGAAAGAGACATACACTCTTGCCTTGTGCTCATCAACGTGCTCAGTTTGCACTATAGGAGGAGTACCACTCATATCCCCGATAATCTCACTTAGCCATCTGATATTGTTAATAACCTACAATAATTATATATGTAACTAAAATTATAGATTTTCCATGTGAAATGAAAAAAGTTCTATGTAAAGCAAATTAATTTCAATTCTTATATTACCACGTTAGCTACACGTCCCGGATCACCCATTTGCAAGGTAATCTCGCGGTGAAAGTATAATCTTGGACGTAGAGGCAACGGGTCCTCCCAAACACCTCCACGGCCACCAAGACCTCCACGGCCAATGCCACGGCCACCACGCCCGCCACGGCGACGGACTTTGTCACGGCCACGGGCGCCATTACCAACACCACTTGACGACGCCATTGTTAGCTCAAACTATATCCAAATCAAAATAACACACATTATTCACAATAAATAGGATTAGTTTACATATATAGACTGGATTCAATATATGCATAAATAGAAAAACAAAAGGGGATAGAATTCAACAGTATTATTACTATACATAACCTTTATGAACCAGCGACTCAGAAGACCCAGATGCTCCGGGAACTACAACAGTCTCACCTCACTGTCATATACACTAGCTCTCCCACTTACGGTACTACATCACCATGCCCTACACCTCCTATCTAGCTACAGTCAACATCACAGAGCTGCAGTCCCCACCTAGCCCGTGATGTTTGACTGTAGCTAATTAGGACATGGGGCTGTGTATCGAAAACAAAAAAAATAAGAAAATGCTTACATTTATTCTATATAAAAATAAAAAAATATTTAATAAAAGAATTTAATCTTCTATTTTCTCCTATAGCTACCTAGAAATAAAAGCATTTCTAAACAATGAAAGAATGGAAATACATACCTAGTACATTTTCTGTATGTCTATTATTTTCTTTATGAGCATATATTTTATAAACTATATGTACAAGTAAAATTCAATTTTATGAAAAACACGAAAATAAGAGAATGCTTACATTTATTCTATATAAAAATAAAAAACATACTTAACAAAAGAATTTAATCTTCTATTTCCTCCTATAGCTACCTAGAAATAAAATCATTTCTAAACGATGAACGAATGGAAATACCTAGAACATTTTCTGTATGTCTTCCTTTATGAGCATATATTTTATAAACTATATGTACAAGAAAAATTCAATATTATGAAAAACAAGAAAATATGAGAATGCTTATTAATAATAATTTAATGAAAGAAGGAACAATGCAAGTACCATCCTAACTACATTTTCACGTAAATATACAAAATCTCATCTCTCTAATTTAAGCTCCTCCTACCTAGCTACAAATTAACATTTCTATTTTCTCCATCTCTAAACCATAAAACAAAATTTAATCACAATAAATGAAGGGAGGATGAAGATTCCAACCTTGACAACACTTTGGAGGAGAGAAATCTTCACAAACTAATGAATAAAAAATCGCAGCACCACCCTAGGCTTGAGTCGCCATGGAGTGGAGGAGCTTGAGCTCGCAGGGGAGTGGTACGGTGAATGGCTCGGGTGGCAGGAGGAAGAAGGAGGTACGGTGTTTATATGGATGCCAGCCATTAGTCTCGGGTGGTGTTATGAGCCGAGACTAAAGGGGTACCCGGGACTAAAGGCCGGAGGCAATTATTGTCGGATAGAGCTGTTGGGAGCCCCTCCTTTTGTCACGGTTGGTAATACCAACCGGGACTAAAGGGGGGCCGGCTACAGCAGCCATTTCGGGCCACGTCGACGAAAGACCTTTAGTCCCGGCTCCAAAGTTGAACCGGGACTAAAGGCCTGAACCAAAGCCTCGCTCTCTACCAATGTCCCTCTTCTACTGCTGGACTGACCCAGCTTTATTGCTTTGTTGCCAACTGGTGCATAAAGCAGTTTTTTCGTCTGCTGACTGTGTATGCTTGTGGTCACCACTGCAGGAAATTCGAACTTCTTCGTGTGTTCCATAATTAGCTGTGTGCTTTAATTTTTATCGGGCACACGACAAGTCAAGATTCACCATGTGCTTTCTATTTGGCACACGACAAAGTCAAGATTCACCATGTTTTTTTTATATTACAAAACAGAGATCAGATGATCTCATCCACACATCACGGGGTGGCAACTGCCACCAACATCGTCGGCGTACGGATGCGGCGGTTGGCACCACGTCCGTACGCTGCTCCTCCATCCCCTGTATATATGTATTCATTCCAATGATCAATGAGAACAACAGTTCATTCTTCTCCATTTGTCTCTCGTCATACACTCGATTCAAACACGTTATCAGCACTTGCTCCGGGAGAAAAGAGAAGAAGGAGAAAGTTGCAGTTCGCTGGCAAGAAAGGGAGGCGTCAGCCTTCGCCGAGAAGAGGTACAATGCCTACCATTGATGAACTTGTCGCCTCCGTGCTGCACCTTCCTCCTCGCCTCTGTGCACGCCGTCTCCGGGAGCGCCTCTAGCGCCAGGTGCGCCGCTCCCTCGTCCACCACCAGACGGCGACGCCTGCCGCCGCACGCCAGGCCTTGCTCCTCTAGAACGCCGTCATCACGCCTCCGATGACTCCAGTGGCCGCTCCTCGTCACCGTCATGGTGCTCGCATCACGGCAGGGGGTCACCGCGCCTTCACCAATCGTGTGGAAGCCCCTTCGCCGCTGACCGTCGCAGGCCTGAGTGCGCCGCCGGTGGGCGCCTCAACCGATGCCGGCCCTAGCGGGCCGCCGGCGAGCACCACCATCACCGCTGGGCAGCCCCAGCAACCGGCGCAGCGGACGTCGCCCATTTGCATCCAGGTGGCCAATGTGGCCCACTCTGACGCGCACGGGTGGACGGCCGTGGTCCAGGAGCTCGTGGTGGAGTGTACTCTCCCCCTCGATGTCTCCTCGCCGCCGGCCACCGGAGCGGCTGCTGCACCGCCGGCGGAGGAGCCTGTGGAGATCCGGATGGACTCGACACAAGCTCCTTCCCCCATCGCAGGTCGCCGCCGCCGCCGCTCCCCTTCCTCGCCGCCGTCGGGATCCGCCTTCACCGGAACCATCGCAGCGCGGCGTGGACAGCCGGCCGCATTCGTCCCAGACTCGAGCTCCAGCCCCAGCACCTCGCCTCCCCTCGCTACCTCCGCCTCCGCTCGCCGCCTCTTCAACGGCTTCGGGGGCAACGCTCCCTCCTCCTTCGACGCGGAGGCCTAGTGCCTTCGCTGGATCTGTGGCTTGTGGGGCGGCGGGCGAACCGGAGGACGGCGGCGCAATGGGCGGCGGCGCCGGCTGCTTCGGCTGCGGTGGAGAAGTGGAGCGGTTAGGGTTGGAAAGCCTAACCACCCACCTTTTATACTGCGGCGGCCAGGGGGGTGCGGCGGGTTCAGCTGGGCCGGCTGGACCATCAAGGCCGTTGGCCCGCATTGGCTGTCGTCGTGGGCCGTTGCACTTCATTTCGGCCCACAGCCACGAATGTTTCTGTCTTTTTCGTTTTAATGTCTGTTTTACATTTAAGTCCTTGTGTTACTGGATAATTCAGTTGCAATAGTTCATCAATGTTTATGTGTCTATGTAATTTTCTGTTTAGACCCCTGATGTTGTCTGTAATTGTGCATCCATGTATGCCTCATCATTTATGCAATTCAGACTAAATCGTTGAATTATTGCACATATTTTAGAATTTATGCTTTGCATCTTATTCTAAATATTTTTCTCTACTTATTTGCTATGTATTAATTTGCAATTTCAAATATATTGCATTTTTTTACTTAGCACATTCTCATGCAAATTTAAATTACATGCGTCTTTCTCTTGGGTTTTGAGCATAGGGTGATGGAGCCCTTGGCATCGGCTGCGCTAAGTTCTCTCATAGAACTTAGTAGCCCTGAGACCGTGCCTTAAGGCAGCAAGTTTCTTGCCCATCACTATGAGGCCTACATCTTCCGATGATTGCCTATACATGCTTCCCAAGTGAATTAAGAGGATAATCACAAATTTAATTTAAAATTTAATTTTGATTATTAAGCACAGGGTAGTGGAGTCCTAAGCGTTGGCTGCGGTATGTTCTTTGAATATCAGCCCTGAGATCCATGCTTCAGGCAGCAATTTATTTGCCCACTACTAAGAGATCTACTCCATTAATTTGGAGAATATCTATACCGTGCTCATTAATTCTCAAACTATTCACTCATGAATATTTTCCTCTCATATCATGTAATTTAATTTTTGCCTCATGAGATTACAACATTGCCATTGGGTTACTCCATTTATCATTATCTCGTAATGAAAACCCATGGTCATAATTGTAGGCACATGGCAAACAATAAAGAGTTCGACGAACTCGCCATCGATGGGCATAATTACCCAACATGGGCTTCGGACATCGAGATAAACTTTGCTTCTCGAGGGATTGTTGAGGCAATTCAAGAGCCTGTAGCTGGGGCTCCCCCCATACAGGACAAGAAGAAGTTTTCTGCCCTTTTTCTCCTGAGGCTCTACATCCATAAGGATCTCCAGCAGGAGTATCTGATGGAAAGATGCCCACTTGCTTTATGGAAAGCCCTCAAAGAAAGGTATGAACAGCAGAAGGAGCTCATTTGGCCCTCAGCCAATCATGAGTGGAATCACCTTCGTCTGCAAGACTTTAAAACTATTGCAGAATATAATCATGCTGTTCACACCATTTGCTCAAAGTTGAAATTCTGCGAAAAAGAGCCAACAGATGCAAAAAAGATAGAGAAGACTCTATCTACTATGCTTCCGGAGGACCGGATATTGCATCAGCAATACCGCACAAACAATTTTCAACAGTATTCCCAGCTTATTCATACATTGTCTCAGGAGGAAAAACATCATGAGCTTCTTTTAAAGAATGCTCATCAGCACCCTCCGGGTTCTACTCCTTTGCCTGAGGTTCATTACAATGCTCATTCACCTGCTGGGAATAAGAAGAACTCTAAGGAAAACAATTCCTCCAAGAGTTCGTCTGGAAAACGCAAGTTCAACAACAGACGCAAATTCTTTAGGAGAGGAAAAGGGGGGAAAGGCAATGGCAAAGCATCATCACCTCGCAACAACAGTCGCAGTGCTTGTTCCCGGTGTGGTTGCTACAACCATACCACTAAGGAATGTCGTTGCCCAAAACATCTTGTTCTTTTGTACCAAAACTCCCTCAAAAAGCCAAAGTCCAACAAGCCAAGATATGAAGCTCACTTCAACTCTACTGAGGCATGATCACTCTTCCGCATGAAGAAACTACCGATGACATGCTTATCGAGTACTTTTCAAAGGATCCACTTGGTGATTTAGCATAATCTCAGTGCTTTGGTCCACTAGAAGAATCATCTCGAAACAGTTGTTTATGTCCTATGTTTGTCATAATGTTGTAAAAAGTAGAGATGTACAAACTCACTCCATGAGTTGTACAAACTCAAGTTCTATTGTTTGATAGTACATAGAGCTATATGCCCTCATGGTTTGCGGCATATAAACTCTTAATTGTTGTAATATTTTAATATGTATGTGATATGTTTCTACATGTTGGGTAATGAATTCTTAAAGTTGAATTTCTTGTTTAACTATAGATGTCTCATGATGTCGACCCAACGGAGGAGGAATTATGCCTAGTGGATAGTTGCACCACTAACTCTATACTTAGGGAGATCAAATACTTCCAAACTCTCAAGAAGCGTGATGGAAAAGTTTTGACCATCGCTGGATGCGATGCTGTGATTGTTGGATCCGGACGGGCCACTATCACACTCCCCATGGGTACACAAATCGTAATTGATGATGCACTCTTGTATCCCGATTCAACTCATACCCACTTAAGTTTTAGAGATATCCGTCGTAATGGGATTCATATCGAAACCCATGATGACAAACAAGGGGAATTTCTTCTCTTGACTAAACCAGATGGATATGGCAAACGCACATGAGAAAGAATTCCCTCACTCTCATCTGGGTTATACTACACATACATTAAACCCATTGCACATGTTGCATATAAGATAATCTTTCAAAATGTTGATCCATTCCGAATTTGGCATGATCGACTTGGGCACCCTGGAATAGGGATGATGAGAAAGATTATCGGCAATTCCATTGGTCACAATTTAAGTGCAAAGTTCCCTAAATCCTCAAATTTTGTGTGCACCGCATGTGCCACCGGGAAACTGATCGTGAGGCCATCACCTCTCAAGATCAAAACTGAACCACTAAAATTCCTTGAAAGAATTCAGGGTGATATTTGTGGTCCAATTGCTCCAAACTCTGGACCGTTCAGGTACTTCATGTTATTAATTGACGCATCAACCAGATGGTCACATGTGTGTCTTCTTTCGACACGTAACCATGCATTTGCCAAAATTATGTCTCAAATCTTAAAGTTAAAGGCAAATTTTCCTGAACATAGGATCCAATCGATCCGTATGGATAATGCTACAGAATTCTCATCTCATGCCTTCAATGACTATTGTATGGCTTTGGGGATTGAAGTGCAGCACTCTGTTCCATATGTCCATACTCAGAATGGTTTGGCTGAATCATTGATCAAAAGGATCAAACTCATTGCACGACATTTATTAATGAATTGCAAATTGCCTACGTCATGTTGGGGTCATGCAGTTCTGCACGCTGCTGACCTTGTTCAACTACGACCAACTGCATATCATGATACTTCCCGAATGCAATTAGTACGTGGAAATCCTCCAAGTATTTCCCATTTGCGTAAGTTCGGATGTGCGGTCTACATCCCGATCTCACCACCACAACATACATCTATGGGCCCACACAGGAAAGTGGGGATCTATGTGGGATTTCAATCTCCGTCGATCATCAAGTATTTAGAACCCCTAACGGGAGATCTATTTACTACCCGGTACGCTGACTCAATTTTCGATGAGGAACATTTCCCGGCATTAAGGGGAGACTTTAAGTACCGAAAAGAATGCTAGGAAATTGATTGGGATGCCAAAGGTATCCCAGCCTCTGATCCACGTACTACAGAAAGTGAACTACAAGTTCAAAAGATGATACATTTGCAAAAACTTGCAAATGAACTGCCAGATGCTTTCACCAACTATAAAGGTGTCACTAAATCTTTCATTCCCGCATGGAATGCACCAGAAAGAGTGGAGGTACCAAATAAAACCACTCAACTCCCACTCAATAGTAAGAGGGGGAGAAGTACGGCCAATCAGAAACATTCTAATGCTAGCAAGAAAAGACAAGTGGTGAAAGCAAATCAACCATCAGTTGATAGACACCATGTGGATTGTAATGATCCACAACCTAGCTCAGCGGTGCACATAGCTGAGACTGGGACATCGGAAGACCCAAGACACATCAGTTCGGGAAATCACGATGAGTCTATAAATGAAATTGCCATCAACTACGTTGAAACAGGAGAAACATTTGACAGAAATGCTACAGTTGTCGACTCATATTTCGCTGAGAAAATTGCTGAATCCCTTCAATGTGATCCAGATCCTAAATCCATGGCAGAGTGCATGCAGCGCTCGGACTGGAATAAGTGGAAGGAAGCAATCGAAGCGGAATTAGCCTCGCTTTACAAAAGAGAAGTATTCTCGGCTGTAATGCCTACCCCTCCTAGTATCTTTCCTGTGGGATACAAGTGGGTTTTCGTTCGCAAAAGGAACGAAAATAATGAGGTGGTGAGATACAAAGCAAGGCTTGTAGCACAGGGTTTTACGCAAAAACCCGGCGTTGATTTCAATGAGACATACTCTCCTGTCATGAGTGCAATAACTTTCCGATACCTTATATCATTGGCAGTGCAAAATCGTCTATCTATGCAGTTGATGGACATAGTGACCGCATATCTTTATGGGTCATTGGATTCTGATATCTATATGAATGTTCCAGATGGAATTGATGTACCGAATCCTAAGGCAAATCGCAACATGTATTGCGTCAAGTTGCAGAAGTCACTCTATGGCTTAAAACAATCGGGCAGAATGTGTTACAACCGATTAAGTGAATTTCTTCTGATGAAGGGATACACTAAAAATGATGATTGCCCGTGCGTCTTCATTAAGAAGTCTTCCAATGGATTTTGCATTATCTCAGTTTATGTTGATGATCTCAATATCATTGGCAATGAGGAAGATATTAATGAAGCACGTCATCATTTAAAGACGGAGTTTGAGATGAAGGATTTGGGTCCAACCAAATTTTGCTTAGGTCTCCAACTTGAGCATTTACCTTCAGGAATCCTTGTGCACCAAAGTGCTTATACCCAAAAGATATTGGAGAAATTCAATATGGACAAGTCATATCCATCTAAGACCCCCATGGTGGTTCGATCTCTAGACGTAAAGAAAGATCCATTTAGACCAAAGGAAGATGGAGAAGAGATATTGGGTAGTGAAATACCATATTTAAGTGCCATTGGTGCGCTTATGTATCTAGCTAATAGTACCCGGCCGGATATTGCTTTTGCAGTAAATCTGTTGGCAAGATACAGCGCTGCTCCTACCAAACGTCATTGGGTTGGAGTTAAGAATATCTTCCGATATCTCAATGGCACAAAAGATCTTGGCCTCTTCTTTAAGAGGAATGATGATCAGACTTTGATAGGGTATGTTGATGCTGGCTATTTATCTGATCCCCATGAAGTCAAGTCACAAACAGGATTCGTTTTCATGCATGGTGGAACCGTTGTCTCTTGGAAATCATCCAAACAGACTATGGTAGCTACATCCACCAACCATTCTGAAATAATTGCATTATTTGAAGCGTCACGTGAGTGTGTATGGCTTCGCAGAATGGTACACCACATACTCACATCTTGTGGTATTGGTTCATTGGAATCACCAACCATTATCTATGAAGATAATGCAGCTTGTGTTGTTCAGATGGAAACAAGTTATGTTAAGACTAATCTTAACAAACATATGGCCCCTAAATTATTCTTTCCCCATGATCTACAGAAAAATGGGGATATAAACATCTTGCAGATAAAGTCTTGTGATAATCTTGCTGATTTATTCACAAAGTCTTTACCTTACTCTTCATTTCATAAATATATCATGGGTATTGGTATGAGACAACTCAAGGACTTGCAAGAATCAGGGGGAGTGTCACTCCGTGACACATAACTTGTTATATCATCATATTACACTCTTTTCTTTGTATGAGTTTTATCATTTGAGTTTCTCATTCAAAATTTTTAATGAGGTAATATCAACACAAAGCTATATATCATGATTATTCTCCTTATTTTTCCCACTGGGTTTTTGAGGAGTTTTACTTGATATACATATCTATATTTCTAAGATTCTAACAGATATCTTGAAGAAATAAGAGGAGGTTGATCAAGGTTGGATTCGATCAAGGGGGAGTATTACAAAACAGAGATCAGATGATCTCATCCACACATCCCGGGGTGGCAACTACCACCGACATCGTCGGCGTACGGATGCGGCGGTTGCCACCACGTCCGTACGCCGCTCCTCCATCCCCTGTATATATGTATTCATTCCAATGATCTATGAGAACAACAGTTCATTCTTCTCCATTTGTCTCTCGTCATACACTCGATTCAAACATTTTACACACGGCGAGTTATGACTTCGCTGTGTGTTTTTTATTTGGCACATGGCAAAACAATAATTTTTTATTCTCTCCCAACTTCCGCAGGCCACGGGTGTTAGCGGGTGAAGCGGCCGTTAGGCTTTGTCATGCGCCCATAAAAGGCACAGGGCAAAGCAGACAACAAAAATCGTTCCCTGCCCTTCAAACTTTTTTCTACAGTCCAAAAAAACATGTTGTACTAGTGGAACTGGAATGTTTATATAATCATAAGACTCATAGTTATTTTTGATAAGTCAACACTCGGTCATAATTGATTATGAACTTGTTAGACCGACTCCAGCAATGGTGCCCATCTCCATCCTCAAACAACCCCTAAGCGTGTAAGAGAGAGAAGAAATTGATGTCGCAAAAAAAAAAGAGGCCTCTAGCGGCGTGCGGATCCCGTTGCACTCCTCCTCTGGTAGTTGCTCCGCGCGCTCTGGCCTGGAACCTTCCCCTGCCCACAGAGGGCCACTACCGTGGGCTAGTGCCGTCGCGCACGACTCCACAGGGTGGCTGCGGGATCGAGCAGCAGGGGGTGGCCGGGGTGGAGGAGATGGCGTCCTCGACCTCGACCTCCATGGAGACATCAACCTCGACCTCCGCGGGGACCTCGACCTCGAGCTCCGCACAGTCGGGCCTGGCGAGGGGAGAGGGAAGCGTCAGGGTCACTGGGGAAGGAGGCGGGGTCAACCGTCGCGGTTTCCTGGAGCTGTACCCGCGGCTCCGCGGTGACTTCGGGCTCGACGGTGACCTTGAGCTCGACGGAGACATCGAGCTCGAGCTTCGTAGTGGTCCCGAAGGCTAAGCCACCCCGAAGATAGTTCACCACGGCTCCTGCTCCGCCGCGCACTGGCCGTGGAGCTCCTCCGCGCCCCTGCTCCGGATCGAGGAAGCTCCGCCTTGTACCATCCCCTACTACGCCACGCACTAGTCAGGGAGAAGACCCTTGCTCCGGATCGAGGGAGCTCCGCTCTCCAGATTAAGGCGGGCCGAAGAGATTAGTTACAAATTATTTTTAATTAAATTATCTATTTCCCAAAATAGAGAAGCGATTACAAACTCTTTTATAATGTATATGATAGTTTAACCAGTATACAAATGTTATTTTTCTTTTAACGAAATAAATCCCATAAATAATCCCATAAATATATACCCAAAACAACAGTTGAATTATATGGAAAGTTGGAAAGTACAGTTAACAGAATAATAATGGTACATAAGAAAACTTGCTTGTTGACTCAAAACTTCTCGTGTTCTTTAATATTCTAATTTATAAAGAACCCGTCCATATACACATAAGAGCAACTCCAGCAGTTTGCTATTTTAGCTTGGCATCCATCTAATTTTGGCAAAACATGAAAAATTAGTCTATAACAGTTTGGCAAAACAACTTGGCATCAGTAGCAACTTGGCATCCCTCCCCTCGGCACGCGCATATATGCGCACATATCTGTGACGCATCTGTTCTGTAGTAGAAGAGGTGGAAGGACATAAAAATAATTGTGTTTCTATCTCGGGGGTTCCTGATGTAAATTTTCAAGATGTGAAAGGGCATAACATAATTTTGTTTCTCTCACAGGATTTGGCAAACATAATCTTGAGAGAAACAAAATTATGTTTATGCCTTTCCACCTCTTGAAAACTTACATCAGGAATCCTTCTTTATTCTTTATTTCTATTTTCACCCTCCCACCTACGAGGAAACGCCAATGGTAACTACGATCGGCGCGCGCATATATGCGTGCGGGGGTGAGTTTTGCTAAGTTTCTATTTTTGCTAAGTTGGTTTGCCAAACTATTGTAGACCAATTTTTTTATTTTACCAAAATTAGATGGATGCCAAGTTGATTTGCCAAACTCTTGGAGTTGCTCTAATAAGTTAGAAAGAACACTTTAAACTTTGGCAGTGTATCCTATGTAAACCAATCATTTTGTGCAAACTATGGAAACTCCTATCAAAACCATAAGATCGTCATCTGATGGATGGAAGTAGAGGTGGCCGATTTTCGCACTTAAACCCTTCCACCACTAGCACAAGTTATCAATGTTTTGAAAAGACCCTCCACGTCAGTCGCTGGGAGCCCATGATCTGTTCGCTCCCGTCGTTTCTTCTGCCGCTCGCGTCGTCGTGGACTCATGGTGGCCTCTGCCGGCGAGTCTAATGCCACCACCACCGAGGTCCACGCCGCCACCCAGTAGAATCGTCAAGTCGTCGGGTTTGTGAAGGACCGGAACGGCGAACCAGAGAGGGGGGGGAGTGAATGGGAGCCGATAAAAATTCTACTCAAGAATTCGGCCTATGAACCCAAAACCACTCGGACACCTCTGCAAACTTCTCTTGCCAAATCCACGTAGCCACTGGAGTGCTACTGGACCTAGGAGCAAGATCCAACCAACAGCAACACACAACATGCAGCGGAAAACAACACGAAACAGCTGCTGGCAACCAAAACCGGTCAGGCCGATTTCAGAAACCGGTCAGACCGACCTTCTGGGACTTAGCCTCTCACAGGCAGGGGAAACCGGTCAGGCCGGTTTGGCAAACCGGTCAGGCCGGTTTTGTCCAGGAATTCCCCAAAAGACCCTCGAGACCAAACCTGCCCAAAACGCCTCAAGAACACTCCAACTTTTGAACAAAAAAAAGCCATAGCTTGAACGAGACTCTCCTGTTCAAAAACTCCTCTCGACAGCCCACTGGGGGGTAAACCGGTCAGACCGGTTTTGCCTGGACAGTCAAGAAGAACTCAGCCCGCGGGAAAAACCTAGCCTTCACCTCAATCGATCTCCCGATTCGTTTCACGGATTCAAGTGAGACTTTGGGGATAGCTGGGGTACCTCATGGGCTACCTTTGGCTAGAAGCTCGGTCCCCAAAACCTACTCAATCAAGAGGAATCGGAAGTCAACCCTCAAGAACACCTTCCCATGAACTCCACCGAAAACCACCAAATTGAAGCCGTTTCGGAGGGTTTGTTGGAGCAAGATCACCAAGCAACGAGGCACACGGTCCTCATACGTGACATCCAACAAGAATCCCTCAAAGAAACGCCCCCAAAAGTTCCCCACGGAAATTCCAAGAATAGGCTCCGAAAATCACCAAAAAGGGAAAATGGGAAGAACACAATCAAGCCTTGAGGAACCACGCCAAATCATCTATACATACCATGAAGGTTCATACAAGGTCTAGCTTCCGCCCGATCATCCTTCCCTCTCACAAAATCTCACCATGAAGCTCTCAAGCTAGTCCTAGAAATCCTAAGGAAAATAGGAAGAAAAATAGCAAATGGAAAATGAGCTAGGGTTCCCAGAGACGTCTGCCATCCTCTCACCACTTGGGTTATATGGAGGCAAGCCGAAAGACTAAAATACCCCTAAGGCCTAAACTAGGATACACACCCACCAAGGGCACTTTGGGAAATTGTCTTCGTAACACCATCGGACGGATGCCAGGCGACCGCACTTCGCTTAGCCTCGACGCAAGCCTTGCGATCCCGACGCGTGACCTCTGCTTCGAAGCTTCCGGCGCCCTGCGACCCCAAACCGGTCAGATCGGTTTCCCAAACCAGTTAGGCCGGTTTTGGCCTGATAGCCACGCCTGGTCTTCGGCCTCAGCTTTGTGGCTCAGCCAAGGAACCCAGTGGTTTTCTGGCGAACCACTGCAAACCCCGCGAACTTGATGTAGCCTCCGCCAATCACCACTCATGACTCGGCTCCCACGAAGTCCCGGATCGACCTTGGTTTTGAGGCTCAACCAAGAAACCGTCCACCGACTTCATCTTGCTGTTCTTGCCACCATGCGGCCCGCACCTGACCCCGCTGGCCACCGGGTCCCTCGAACCAAGCCTACTTGTCTTCTCCACACCTGGAGGCCTCACCGGAAACGACCTTTCACGCTTGTTCTTCACCTGCACCAACACCAGTCAAGCCGCAACCTGCACCTGCAATACTTAGCCAAGAATCAGTCCACATAACGTTGTCAATCACTCATCACACCAGGAAGCGACCATCCACCAGTCCTCGAACCACACGTGGTCCTCAATCTCCCCCTTGATGAGTGCATTGACAACACATACATTTGGTAACCAAAGAGAAAAGAAAAGAAAAGAAACGGCTAAAAGAAACTCAAACAAGCGATCGAAAGCCAAACAAAGGCAAAGAACAAGATCACTTGAAAGAGGAAAGACTCGGTCCCCTTAAGCAAGGGCAACGACTCGACACAACCGAGTCAAAAACAAGCTCAAGCAAAGAGCACAACCCACCAAAGCATACAAGAGCCCCCCTGCACATATGCATACTCCCCCTGAACATGTGCCAACACTGGGCACAAACCGGTCAGACCGGTTTCCCAAACCGGTCAGGCCGGTTTCCAAAACCGGTCAGACCGATTAAACTCGGCAGCTCACCCCCAAAAGCCAAAAATGCAAAAGAAATGCACAAGCCCCCCCTTGACTGTTGGGATATGTTCTAGGGATGCAATGCAACTTTTCTCAACCAACATTTCTCCCTCTTGTTGCCAATGCATGAATCAAGGCTCAAATTTGGAAAAGATGCAACTAGAGCTTCTCAAATAGACAAAATTCATCACAAGATGCTACACATGATCAAATGAGCAAGTTAGATACTTTACAGCATCGTATGAACATCAACTACATGATCACCAAGTTTCACAACCATTTGGTAAAGCTAAGATGGAATTGATCATTTTTGCGAAAAATCACTCTCTCATGAGCAAAGTCCTAAACATGTGCAAAACATGTCAAAATGGCAAAGCCACACAAACTTTATGCTAGGACAACCATTCTAAGCATAAGACCATCATAAGCACCCACAAGCACCTCATGTCATGTCAAAGCATACCGAGCCATGTGCTTACTTCTATATATGAGACTTCTCATTGGTAAGCAATATGCAACGGTTTAGCACCCAAAAGCAAGTAAATTAAGCACATATGACATGCGAGCACATTTTCCAAGCAATTTACATTTCATTTTCAGATTTGACTTGGTACATGAAATGTCTTTGCGACAAAAAGGAACTTATGCCCCTCCAAAAGATGAAGCATGGGGGCTAAACATTCACGATGGCAAATGAGCCTTTGGCTCCATATGATCAAAATATGCTATCCAACCACAAATTAAGCATAGCCAAGCCACAAAAACATGTCCAGATCATATAAAGGCATTTACTTCACAAGAGAGCATATATATGACATTTTTGAAAAACATAGCTATCAACCATGGATATAAACCAAGATCATCAAGAGCTAAGCCACACTAAGCCATATCATACCAAACTAACTCACAAGATCATATATAGCATATCATGGTGAACAATGTATATAGGAGAAGCTTTTCCTACACAATGCATATTATACAAAATGCATGCAAGCTATCTTACAAAGATGACTATACATCATGATACAAATGAAATGCACATGCAAGAAATGCACAAAGGAAAGCTATACATATGCTACAAAGGAGCCTCCACACACCCAACTCAAGAAATCAAACAAACACCAAGCTCCCCCCGCAAACGAGTGAAAGTTGCTTGATCTAGGGGTTTGGTGAAAATATCGGCTAGCTGGTCATGTCTGGGTACATGGATCAAAGATATTTTTCCTTTCTCTACGTTGTCTCTCAGGAAATGATACCTCACTTCTATGTGCTTGGTTTTGGAATGGAGCACTGGGTTCTTTGCAATGCTTATGGCACTTGTGCTATCACATTGAAGTGGGACATGGGTATACTCCTCACCAAAGTCACTCATGGTGTATGTGATCCAAAGGAGCTGAGAGCAACAACTAGCTGCGGCCACATACTCTGCCTCGGTAGTGGATTGAGCAACACTCGATTGTTTGCGGGAAGACCAAGACACCAAAGAAGAACCCAAGAATTGGCATGTCCCAGAAGTGGACATCCTATCTAACCGACACCCGGCAAAATCCGCGTCCGAAAAACCATGAAGAGCCAAAGAAGAAGACGCGGAGTACCAAAGGACGAAGTCGGGAGTGTGTCGCAAATACCTGAATATGCGCTTGACTGCTTGCCGATGCGAAGTCCTCGGAGATGCTTGAAAACGAGCACATAGACATACCGAGAATTGGATGTCCGGCCTCGTCACCGTCAAGTAGAGGAGTGACCCGATCATGCTCTGGTACTCCTTCTGGTCCACATGTTCACCTTCCTCATCCACATCAAGAGTTGTAGTCGTACTCATAGGCGTCGCCATGGCCTTGGAGTCCTCCATCTTGAACTTCCTCACAATGTCCTTGGTGTACTTGGCTTGGTGCACGAATGTTCCTTCCTTTGATTGCTTGATCTGGAGCCCGAGGAAGAACTGCAACTCACCCATCATGCTCATCTCAAACTCCCTGCTCATGTCTTCTGCAAACCTTGCAACACGAGAGTTAGACAAGCCACCAAAGACAATATCATCTACGTATACCTGCACAATCAGGATATCTCTGCCCTGCCTGAGGAGAAACAAGGTCTGATCGACCTTACCCATCTCAAACCCTCTCTCAAACAGGAACCCCCTCAATCTCCCATACCAAGCTCTAGGCGCCTGCTTTAGCCCATACAACGCCTTCCTCAACTTGTATACACTGTGGGGGTACTTCTCACTCTCAAACCCTGGTGGTTGCCTCACATACACTACTTCCTCCAAGACACCGTTTGGGAAAGCACTCTTCACATCCATTTGTTACATTTTGAACCCTTTAGCCACGGAAAATGCTAGAAGGATCCTAATCGCCTCCAAACGGGCTACGGGAGCAAAGGTCTCCTCGTAGTCGATCCCCTCTTTCTGTGAGTAGCCCTGAGCAACAAGTCTTGACTTGTTCCTCGCCACTTCTCCTTTCTCTCCCTCTTTATTTTTCCACACCCACTTTGTCACAATCGGCTTACACCCCGGTGGAGGATCCACTAGCTCCCAAACTTGGTTCCTCTCAAAGTTCTCCAACTCCTCATGCATCGAGTTAACCCAATTGTGATCAGATAGCGCATGTCCAATGTCTTTGGGCTCAAAAGTAGCAACAAAAGCAGCATGAGCAAAGTGAGAACTGTTTCAAACCCTCGACCGTGTAGTACGTTCATTGATGTCGCCGATGATTCTCGAAGCAGGATGATCCACTTGAACTCGCCGGGGAGGTTCTCGCCTTGATGTTGGCTCCCCCACAACAGCAGCTTCGCCTTGATCTGGGTTTGTCGTTGTAGATGTGGGAGAAGGACCGTCCACCACCGTAGTCAAAGTAGTAGGTACATGCTCAGCCGCGGGCATCACACCGCTGTCTTCATCATCTCCATGTTCATGCTCCTCCTCCTGGAAAATCTCCTCACCAAGTTCGTCGTCACCTGCACACTCAAAAACAAGCTGACTACGTGGTTGTGTCTCGTCGAAGGTTACCTTGCAAGTCTCCACGATTTGGTTAGTTTCAAGGTTGAGCACTCGAAAGGCTCTAGAATGAGATGCGTAACCAAAGAAAATGCCATCGACAGATCTAGCCTCGAACTTGTCCAACTTCTTACCTTTCTTCAGGATGAAGCATTTGCACCCAAACACATGGAAGTGACTCACCTTGGGTGTACGCCCGTGCATCAACTCATAGCAAGTTTTCTTGTTGTGAACCCTGAGGTAAATCCTGTTCGACACATAGCACGCGGTATTCACCGCCTCAGCCCAGAACCTTCTCGGAGTCCTACGCTCATCGAGCATTGTCCGAGCCATTTCGCACAAGGTCTTGTTTTTCCTTTCCACCACGCCGTTCTAGGGAGGCGTATACGGACTCGAAAACTGGTGTTCAAGACCCAAGTCATGGCAAAAGGTTTCGAAGCGAGAGTTTTTAAATTCCGAGCCATTGTCACTGCGGATCGCTCGTATGGCATCTCTGTGCCTCTCGTTTCTCAACCTCAAGACAAGATCTCGAACAAAACCAAACGTCTCCCCTTTCTCCTCAAGAAAGAAAACCCACGCATACCGAGAGTAGTCGTCCACCACAACCAGGACGTACCACTTCCCACCCACAGATCGCACACGAGCTGGGCCAACAAGGTCCATATGGAGCAGCTCGTATGGACGCTCCGTCATCACATCAGTGAGGGGTGGATGGGAAGCAGCTACCATCTTAGCATGCCGACACGGCGCACAAACCAACTCTTTCTCAAACCTCAGCCGTGGCAATCCTCGGACCAAATTGAGTTTACTCAAGCGAGACAAAAGGTCAAAGCTTAAGTGACCCAACTTCCTATGCCACTTCCACAACTCACTCGAAGAGCCAGACAAGAAACAACGCTCCACACCAGAAGACTGAGAAAAATCCGCTCAGAACACTTGACCCTCGGGAACGACCATGCAAACTAGGTCCCCTCGAGAATCCAAAATCCGAGAACCACCAGGCCGAAACAACACCTCAAAGCCCTCATCCAAAAGCTGGGACACAGAAAGCAAATTGAACCCGAGCAATTGAACAAGAGCAACACGCCTTAGAGTGACCTTCTCACTTACCTTAATCTCACCTTTTGAAAGCACACGTCCTCGCCCATTGTCCCCAAAGGTGATGTATGTCTTGGACACCACCGGGACGAGACTTGAGAACCACTCCTTGTCTCCGGTCATAAGCCTCGAGCAACCAGAGTCAATCAACCAAACGTTCCTCAAGTCTCCCACCTGAAATTCAAAAACGAGCATGTGAGTGAACAAATGACTCTGCACTGGGGTTAGTACCAAAAGAGTAAAACCAGTGCCGAGCCATTTTCTCCAAAGTGGGGTTAGCACAAACCAAATCATCATGCCTATCAAAGCTACCACCACGAAAGCCACCACGAGAACCACCACTAGGGAACCACCCCTGTCTCGCTGGAGGAGAACGAAAACCACGAAAGGAAGACCGTGGACCGTTCCTCCTCTCCATCTCAAAGCTACGACTCCTCCCACCATCGTATTGAGCACGAGGTGGAGAACGTCTAGCAAACTGACCACCGCCAGACTCTCCATGCCAAACATCTGGACCACGACCAAAGGACCTGAACCGAACCTCATCCCAAGCACGAAAACCAAACTGGTCACCCTGCTGCCTCCAAACCGGTCTGACCGGTTCTGGAACCGGTCTGACCGGTTTCGCTGTACGAGCAGCCCAAACCGGTCTGGCCGATTTAATTCCTCCAGAAGGGTCCCTTCCACCCAAAGCTCTCTTTTCTCACCAAGCCGGAACTGTGCGAACAATGGCCTTACCCCTTGGCAGTGGCAAACGAGACTCAGGCACACCATGAGATGGGTTGTACCTATCCTTGTTTGCCCACTCCTTAGCCATTCTCTTCTCTCGCTTCCTCTTGAAGCAAAACTCACCTTTGTGATCATCTCTCCCACAATAGTCACAATGAAACCGGATTGGTTTTGACTTTGGTTTTGGTTGGGGTTGCTCACTCGGTTTCTCCCCACTCGGCTTCTCACCCTTCTTCTCTCCACCTTCACTCTCCTTGGGGCTCACAAACTCCACCGGTTTTTGAAAGTCATTTGTAGGGTGAGGAAATATGGGAGGATCTGGAGTTGTGTCAAGTTTGTTTCTCAGTGGGTTGGGCTTAGGAGCATAGACATTTTTGTGGTAAGTTTTAGGTGGAGCTTGGATATCACCAATCTTCTCTCCTCCCTCACCACTATACTCTCCAACCTTCTCCGAACCAAGCGCTTGCCCATCATAGCGCTTGTCTGCCTCTATCATCATCCTAAGCTGTGGTTCATGACCCGACAACCAACCCATCATTTTCCTCAACTCATCGTTCTCATCCTGCAAGCGATCAACATAATGTGCAAGTTCCAGATTCTTCAAAGCATGCAATTCACAAGTAGAGCAAGAAGTGGGAATAGGCTCTTTCAACTTAGCCTCAAGCGAAATAGTGTAAGCATGCATCTCATCAATCTTTCCATGCAAAACAGGGCAAGAAGTGCAAGCACCTAGCAAAGCAGGTCTAGACTTAAGCTCAGCCACTTCAACCCTAAGCACATCTAGTTCATCACAAGGAAGCATACTTATCCTTAAGGGCAGTAAGATCAGCTACGTACACAGAGCAATCACATCAATCAATCTCATCAGAAACCACAGGTGAAGCCTTAAGCGAATCAATCTCAAGCTTGGCATCAAGGTTCTGGGTTTCTAGCTCAGCTACTTGGTTCCTAGCATCTTCTAGTGAAGCCCTAAGCTCTTTCCTCATCTTCTTGGCCTCTCTAAGCATGTCATCACGATTATCAAGACCCTTGCCAAGACGCTCGTTCTCCTCACGCAAGAAGGGAAGCTCGTCACGTTCCTCATCCTCGGAGTCGGAGTCCGAGTCGCTCTGGTGACTCTTCTTGCTGCTGGAGCTACGAGCCATGCCGCAGAAGCCATCTCGTGCAAAGCAGCTCAGCCCGCTCAAGTTCTTGGATGACTTCTTGCTCTTGCACCGATCACCTTCATCTTCGCTGCTACTCGAGCTCGAGGAAGAGTAGGCGGAGCTGGAGTCGACGTCGCTCGCTCCGACCATCGCTCGGGCCTTCCTGCCGCGGCCGTCGTTCTTCCTCGACCGTCGCTCGTCCTTGTGCTTGTTCTTGTGCTTGTGATCGCGCCTCGATTGGTACTTGCCGTCCTTGCTCGACCGGTGCTTGTAGCCGTCCTTGTTCTCCGTCTTCTCCGGACAGTCGGTGACGAAGTGTCCTGGCTTGCCGCACTGAAAGCACATCCATGCTGTCCTCCTCGTGTTCACCCGGTTCTCGTGTAACCTCTCGAACCGCCTGGTCAGCAATGCCAGCTCATCCTCTCCAAGCACGTCGAACTCCTCGTCTGGCGAAGTCATCAAAGAAGACAAATAGTACATCCTGGAGGATGTGTTAGCGTTAGACTTAGCACCTTTGCCACCGACGAGAGCAAGACTATGGGAATCAGTCGGGCTCTCGAGACGGGCTGCCAAACCACGATCAACCTCAGCAGACTTAAGCTTAGAGAACAGCTCGTTCACCGTCAAAGTGGTGTACTTCTCAGACTCAAGAATGGCCTCGACCTTTCCATCCCACACGGTACGATCCAGCGCGTGTAAGAGCTTCACAGCTCTATCATGGTCATCGTACGGGAGGACGTCGACATTGGCCCTCATGTTGTTCACAACCACCGTGAACCGCTGGAACAAGGCATATAGACTCACCGGGGAGATGAGTGAAGTTCTCGTACTCTCTCCGGTAGGTTGCATACAACCGTGCCTGAACCTCAGCATTCCCCGCATGAGCATTCTTCAGCTCCAACCAAATCCTACATGCTAGGTCCTCTGTCTGAACTCGATCAAATTCGGATTGACACAGAGCACGAAACAAGTAGTTGACTGCCTTGTTGTTGGCGTCGAACATGTCCCTCGATCCCGAAGTAGGGAAATTCATCAGATGAACATAAGCTGTGTTCACCGTGACATCCCAAAGGATCTGTCCCTTGCCACGAAGGAATGCAGCCATCCGTCTCTACCACATCTGATAGTTCTTTCCATCGAAGTGCGGAGGACCCGATCCCCATTCCTGGTACGCCATCTTTGGATCTTAGACTGGTTAGAGGCAACAAAGACCCATAACCGGCTCTGATACCACTTGAAGGACCGGAACGGCGAACCAGAGAGGGGGGAGTGAATGGGAGCCGATAAAAATTCTACTCAAGAATTCGGCCTATGAACCCAAAATCACTCGAACACCTCCGCAAACTTCTCTTGCCAAATCCACGTAGCCAATGGAGTGCTACTGGACCTAGGAGCAAGATCCAACCAACAGTAACACACAACACGCAGCGGAAAACAACTCGAAACAGTTGCTGGCAACCAAAACCGGTCAAGCCGGTTTCAGAAACCGGTCAGACCGACCTTCTGGGACTTAGCCTCTCATAGGCAGGGGAAACCGGTCAGGCCGGTTTGGAAACCGGTCAGGCCGATTTTGTCCAGGAATTCCCCAAAAGACCCTCGAGACCAAACCTGCCCAAAACGCCTCAAGAACCCTCCAACCTTTGAACAAGAAAAGCCATAGCTTGAACGAGACTCTCCTGTTCAAAAACTCCTCTCGACAACCCACTGGGGGTAAACCGGTCAGACCGGTTTGGGAAACCGGTCAGGCCGGTTTTGCCTGGACAGTCGGGAAGACTCAGCCCGCGGGACAAATCTAGCCTTCACCTCAATCGATCTCCCGATTCGTTCCACGGATTCATGTGAGACTTTGGGGATAGCTGGGGTACCTCGTGGGCTACCTTTGGCTAGAAGCTCGGTCCCCAAAACCTACTCGATCAAGAGGAATCGGAAGTCAACCCTCAAGAACACCTTCCCATGAAGTCCACCGAAAACCACCAAATTGAAGCCGTTTCAGAGGGTTTGTTGGAGCAAGATCACCAAGCAAAGAGGCACATGGTCCTCATACATGACATCCAACAAGAATCCCTCAAAGAAACACCCCTAAAACTTCCCCACGGAAATTCCAAGAAAAGGCTCCGAAAATCACCAAAAAGGGAACATGGGAAGAACACAATCAAACCTTGAGAACCACGCCGAATCATCTATACATACCATGAAGGTTCATACAAGGTCTAGCTTCCGCCCGATCATCCTTCCCTCTCACAAAATCTCACCATGAAGCTCTCAAGCTAGTCCTAGAAATCCTAAGGAAAATAGGAAGGAAAATAGCAAAGGGAAAATGAGCTAGGGTTCCCAGAGATGGCTGCCATCCTCTCACCACTTGGGTTATATGGAGGCAAGCCGAAAGACTAAAATACCCCTAAGGCCTGAACTAGGATACACACCCACCAAGGGCACTTTGGGAAATTGTCTTCGCAAGACCATCGGACAGATGCCCGTCGACTGCACTTTGCTTAGCCTCGATGCAAGCCTTGCGATCCCGACGCGCGTCCTCCACTTCGAAGCTTCCGGCACCCTGCGACCCCAAACCGGTCAGACCGGTTTCCCAAACCGGTCAGGCCGGTTTTGGCCTAACAGCCACACCCAGTCTTCGGCCTCGGCTTTGTGGCTCAGCCAAGTAACCCAGTGGTTTTCTGGTGAACCACTGCAAACCCCGGGAACTTGATGTAGCCTCTGCCAATCACCACACATGACTCGGCTCCCACGAAGTCCCGGCTCGACCTTGGTTTTGAGGCTCAACCAAGAAACTGTCCACCGACTTCATCTTGCTGTTCTTGCCACCATGCGGCTCGCACGTGACCACGCTGGCCACCGGGTCCCTCGAACCAAGCCTACTTGTCTTCTCCACACCTGGAGGCCTCACCGGCAACGACCTTTCGCGCTTGTTCTTCACCTGCACCAACACCAGTCAAGCCGCAACCTGCACCTGCAATACTTAGCCAAGAATCAGTCCACACAACGTTGTCAATCACTCATCACACCAGGAAGCGACCATCCATCGGTCCTCGAACCACACATGGTCCTCAGGTTGCACATCTTGTCCACGACCGGGTTGCACCCGAACATAGCACCGCCTATGGCAGGCAAGGAGGCCCTCCTCAGCGCCGGCGAGCCTGCAGACAAGCAGTGTGCACACCACCGCGAGTGTCTCTGCGAGGAGCCACACGCGTGTGGATGCCATGAGAATCTTCGATGCGGAGTTCCTTGGTGGTTGTTGAGATTCTTTTAGCAAACACGGAGATCCTTGTGGAGTTTCTTTCAACGATGCAGATCGAGGAGGTGCCCGCCCGCGGTTCTCTAATAGGCAGCAATGGATGTTGCTGTTAGGTGGTCGCCACCGGTGCGGGGAGGCGTGCAGCTACGCGCGGTGACCGGGTGTCACAGAGGCACCTCTCGCGAGCAACATGCGGCTGGCGGCGGTGCTCGCGCTCCTCGTTGCCGGCACGACAGCGGTGGCGGTGGTGGCCGAAACCGACGAGAAGTGCGGCAACCCCTGCGACATGCCGTGCATCTACACAAGCCCACCCCCTGTGTACTACCTCTCCACCGCCCGTGTACTCGCCCCTGCCGGTGAAGTGTACTACCCGCCACCTACGCCGGAGAAGCCCGACTGCCCGCCACCACCAATGACTAGCGGACCCATGGCGGCCTTCATGGCAGCAGTGTCAGACTCGGGGGTGTCGAACTCCTTGGCGGCGAAGGGGCAGCGCTGCAGGTAAGGGGCGAAGGCGACTTGAGGGGGTGGTGATAGTGGTGGACTCAGCTTTTGCTTACGACTAGGGCCAAAGTTCAGCGACGAAAATTACCGTGTATATAGCATGATATAAAGTAATAGGAAAATATGCGGTAAAAAGTCCAAATTGGCAAATAAACTAGAATAATTGTTTATTAGTGCAATACAACAATTGAGAACAGGGATTAGAAAGCATACAAAAATAAATACTTAGTCTGCTAGTCATGATTTGGTGCATCCACAGTCACATTTTCCATTTACTCATCAGATCACTTAAAAACAGACAACAAGATGAAAATAGAAATAAAAATATTACAAATCTAATAATCAACTAATAATTTGAATGTAACATACCATCTGTAGTAGTACAGGACAATTAGGTAGTTTCTTCAAACTGAACACCGGTATATACAAAGCTGAAACAAAGGTCTTCCGGAATTGTATTGCCAGCAACTATTTTTCAATCTAATATTGTCATTTTTCATTCTATTCTTGGTGGAGCCGTTATCTGAATGTTTGTGGTTTCTCTCAAAAAATTTAACAGTTAATTGCAGTTCTTGTTGCATTCATTATGATCATGTTTTTCTAACTGACATTCATGTTTGTTTTTGGGTAGTTGTGATTCCGTTTTGATTGAGACAAGCTCAAGTTGCTTCTATGTATCTAGGCCTGGGCATTCGGGTTACCCGATTTATTCGGGTCGGGTAATTCTGGTAATTTAAAATCCAGGTAATGAAAGTAGCTACCCGATATTAGTCTTGAAAAAAAACAGTACCTAAAATTTCGAGTACCCGATAATTCGGGTTCGGGTATACCCGATCTACCCGAATTTAAAAAAACCAACAATATACACAAATTTTAGTAGCAATTTATACATAATTTCACCAACAATTTGCGTAAAATTTCAATAACAATTTGCGGAGAATAATATATTATAGTCACTTGTTCAAATTATGATAATTATATTCTAATAAATTGGTAATTTTAAGTGTTCAACTAACAACATGTGATAGAATATAAAGAGAACAACAAACTTTGGGTAGATTGGGTAGTTCGGGTACCGGAGTGTATTACTCGAATTACCCAAACTAATTTCGGGTAATCAAAATCGCTATCGGAATTTTGGATCAGGTACCCCTCGGGTTTGGGTAATTCGGGTACGGGTAATGGGTATCGGGTATTTTGCCCGGTCTTATATGTATCGATGAAAAAAATCCTAGCATATACATGTTCCAGTTTAAATTCAACAAGAAGGTTTGCTGTGATGCATTTCAATTTATTTTAGCGCACTCTTTTTTTTAAACAGTTTGAGCACCTAGAAAGCACAGGGTGATGAACTAAAAGAACAAGGCAATGAGCAGAGTACTGGCCCGTGGGCCGCAGCATGAGATCGGCCACTTTCTTTTCCCTCGGCTTCTCCGCGCCTCGCCGTTCTCAAATCCTCATGGCCCGGTGGCCCCCAGCGGCCCAGCCCCCCATCCAAACCCTTTGCCTCTCCGCCGCCAACCCACCGTCGCCGCCACGGCGCAACCCCGCCAGCCGCCGGAGCTGACGGCGGACGTCATCGGAGATATCATCCTCCGCCTCCCTCCCGATGACCCCGCGTGCCTCGTGCTGGCGTCCCTCGTCTGCAAGCTCTGGCGCGGCATCATCTCCGACCACACCTTCCCCGTCCGCTACCGCAAGTTCCACCGAACAGCGCCCGTGCTCGGATTCTTCGACGGCCACATCCCTCTATTGGTCCCAGTCACGGCGGCTTCTCCCTTCACGCACCCGAAGTCCGATACCCGCGGTTCGAGGATCCTCGACTGCCGCCACGGGCGAGTCATCCTCCGTGACACGAGCAGGCGCAAATTGGCCGTCTGGGATCCAACCACCGGTCACCGGCTAGATCTGCACGAAATCAGCATCACGCACAATTCCTTCTACTCCGCCACGGTGCTATGCGGCAGAGAACGCTGCGACCACCTCGGTTGCCACGGCGTCCCCTTCCTCGTCGTCTCCGTCTGGCTCGACCGTAATCTTGGGCTCACGCATGCGTGCGTGTACTCTTCCCACACTGGTGCATGGGGTGCTCCTGCCTCAGTTCTCTCAGGGTACTATTACTTTGGCTACTTAACGAAGTCCAGTTTGCTTATCGGAGATGAAATCTACTTCTTCCAAGGTGACAAAATTATCATGTATGATATGGGCAAACATTACATATCGATGATCAACCCACCTGCCAATAATGAATCGGACGCTGTCCTGGTGCCCATGGAGGATGGTTCGATGGGGCTTGCGTACAGTAGAAAGTCCAGCATTTACTTATGGTCCAGAAAGGTGAACTCAGAAGGGGTTGCAAGATGGATGCAATGCAGGGTTATTGAGCTAGAGAAACTGATCCCTGCTATCAAGTCTAGTACCTCCCAATCACGTGTGATTGGCTTTGCAGAGGGTGTGGGTGCTATCTTTGTGAGCAGCGAAGGTGCTGGCACCTTCACAATTGAGCTCAAGTCAGGGCGGGTGAGGAAGATAGATCAATGGACCTACTATGCTGTCTTCCCCTTTTTGAGTTTCTACACTCCAGGTACATTCCAGTCCCTTTTTGCTTGATTGTAAACTTTCTGGGTAGACCTTCTGTCTGTAGTTCTTGTAGACAAACTGTACCAGTAGTAGCAAATTTAACATTGAACGTCAAACACTGCAATGACACCGATAACCCCATTTTTTTAGGTTCAAGAATAGTGACCATTAATTCATGGTATTTGCAAGATTGTATTTTACGAAGTAGTATTTGCAAGGTTTTCTCCTATGCAATTGCAATGATAAGACATTAGCTAATTTTCAGTACCCTCTTAGCTTGTGCATTATTTTACTTCCCTGGCATGAACACTACCTACTATTTCGTTTCCTCCTTGAAAAAAATATATATTGATGGAAAGTATGCAACACTTAGAATTTTTTATGCATAGTACTTCTCAGATTATGCTAGAAGCAAATTGCTCGTCCATGGAGTCATATTATTTCTTTAAGACAATTTAGTTTGTTCAGATATAGAGATAATAGTTGTTGAAGCAAATGATTCCATGGACGAGCAATTTGCTTCTAGCATAATCTGTTTCATACTTCAGTGTTGTTAAGTTCAATTCTTGATACTGGTAAGATATGTTCAGTTTAGATTGCTGATCTTTTATTTTCGCTATGCTACTATTTTATTCTCTTGTAAATATTAGAAAGGCGGCATCTCTTTTGTTTCATCTTACATAACTATATATAGAGAGCTATGAAACAATCTTAACTCATAAGTATGGTACTTTTCGAATTTCTCTTGCACCAGGTTGCCATTCATAGAGAAGTGGAATAATCATTTTTGAACCAAGATGGTAGCACCATGCTAATTTACATATCCACCATGCTGAAGCTGCTGCTGCTGCTGCTGCTGCTGGCATCCTGCAGGACTCGTGCTTTCAAATGTTTAGTATTTTGTTGGGTAGTTTAATTATGCTAGCGACTCAGACACCATGGCTAGTTATGAACCTTACGTACTCTCTCTTGTCATTATGATACACAACATTATCTTAGATGGTATCTGATTTTGGTCAAGTCTGAAATTTTAAAATGCTATATATTGTTCAATTCAGTATGACATGCTCTATAACTTTCCTACATTTTTTTAACAAAGCAGAAGGTTTTGATCTATTACATTGATATCTCTATGGCTGCTCTGAAGCTCACACACCAAAACCCAAACCCTTTGCGCCTTTGGAGTTCACCAATTAATTAAATCATAGGCTAATTAATGATGTATTGCATTTTGTTTTGCACATTAGTTTACCCTGCTTGTAAACACCACACAATTCCTCTTAACAAATATATACAGATAAGCAGCCTGCATTATTTCATCTCTAAGAATTGTTTGCACTAGCTACATAACAAATTTAACTTGTATGCTATTTTTGGTGGTGTGCTTTTCAGATTGTGCTAGCAGGAAAGTGCCATCACCATCGGAGATAAATTAATCATTGATGTAGTACCTGGCCAGTTTACAAAATTCATCTCGGGAATCTCCTGCAGTCAACTGGTGCTTTGGCAGCATAAGTTCAGATTTTGTTCAGTTTTTTTCTGAAAATAATTGGTTGTCTTTCGGATTGCATACAGTTTTAAGCTTCATTTTGTTGGACCGCAGGAGCTACTACGTGCTTCAGCTTTTGTTATTATAAAACACTACTTACATCTGCAGATTGTAGCTCTTGTTTTGTTCTGCTGCAAGAGTAAAGAGAAAGAACCAATCTACGAAAATGCATAGGAAAAGGATGTCAACAATTTTTTGTGGCACTGACATGTGCAGTGGGCCAAAGCCAAACCCTATGGTGTAGCTCATACCCTCACATACTTTCTCTACAAATCAACTTTTGCTTCAGGCTGATCTGAATCTCCCGTCCTCGCATACCTTGTATCATTCCACTAACATTCCTAAATTTGTGTAACTTGAATGTTTATCCAGGCACACAGATCTGGATGTATCTGAAACTAATATCTGAGTGTTGGTTCCATTTCCATGCACAGGTGAGGTGGTTTGATTTGAATTAAGTGCACAAATGTGTCATAAACAAACATGGATCTGAAATCAATTCAGATCATCCACTCCTGCTGTGCTATTGCTTTAGTGATCCTCCTAGCTTTCTTTTAATAACTAGTGGAGATGCACGTTCGACACACACATGATTTAAAAACGAAATAAAAAATATTTTGATTCTAAAATAAAAAGTATTATATATTTATAGTAAAGATGTACCTGTAATAGAACCATGTGTGCAATTAAAAATATAGTGAACAAGAATTTTCATGACTCGTAAAAATAATAACAGAATTAAGATTCCTCGGTAGTAGAGGAATAACAAGGAAGTTTGGAGCACACGATATTAGAGCAAATACAATTACCAACAATAATTTGTGACAGAAATAGGGACCCTTTGGCACAGCTAAGGAGCAGCTTCGGCAGCTGTTTTTGGCATAGCTGTGCCAAAGGGGTCCAAAAAAGGGCTTCGCAGCGGAATCAGTCGCATATCACGCTCTCTGGAGCGAAAACGGGGCGACGCAGCGGAAAATAGCAGCTTCGCCTGCTTCGCCACGGCCTTTACCAGCTTGCCCCTGGTGGGGTCCACCGTGGAGATGACGTGCTTGCGGGTGAGTGGGAGGAGGTCTCCGCCGGCGGAGTCGAGCAGCGCCACCAAAAGGAGACGGTCGTGGTGGCGGAGGAGGTCGGCGGAGAGCAGCGCCACCGCGGAGCCCACCAGCTCCTCCAGCGTGGCGACACGGGACACTGCGGAGCCCAGCGGGTCTGGGAGATCCGCGCGTCCGCGCCAATAACATCTCGGCGGCGCCGGTGGAGGAGGGGGTGGCGTCGGCGCGGCGAGGAGGGCGCGGCACGGCGAGGAGGAGGGCGGAGGGCGTGGCGCGACCGGTGGTGGCCGGCGGGCGCAAATGTAGACCGCCGGTGGGGGACCTGACCGGCGCTGGGGAGTTCCCGGCTAGCGCTGGGAGAGGTAGGTGGCGGTGGTGTTGGTGGTTGGTGGCGCTGGGGAGCTGCCGTGGTGGATGGATAAGGAGGTGGGAAGGAAAGAGAGGGGGAAAATAAGAATTAAAGAAAAGAGGAAAAGAGTAAAAAAAAGGAGGGGCATTATGGACATTTTGTCCTCTTATCCACATTACAAAGCTGAGAGAAGTTTTGCCAAACGTTTCTCTAAAACGGTTTCAGCTTTACCACAGAATCGGCTTCACTAGCACAGTCACAATCGGAGCTGCCACAGCCGCAGCCACACATGTGCCAAACGCACCCAAAGTAATAAACAAATGCTAACTTATGATACAACCTTATCCAACAATATTTTGCATTTACAAAGACCCTTTGAAACCGAAACTGACAGAACTAACGAAGAACACCTTCACTCGTCATGCTTTTAAAATTCACCAAACTCACACGTCTGAACAACCTTTGTGAGATACAATTATAGTGTCATCCATTCAACACTTATGATACAACAAAACAAAACCATCAAAAGGTATCACTTAATCAGTTACGAGAATAGAGCCATTCAGAGTAGCAAGAGTCAGACAATATTTTGCATCAAGAATCCTATACAATTATTAAATTATCCTAACCACTTTTATGTATTCTTTCTCTTTTGTACATTTGCATCAGGAACCCTTTTCTACTCTTTATTATTTCTGAGCCCTTCCACCTTGTTTTAGGAGAGGATACACACCAAATGAGCGTAACTTTACGCGGAACAGGTTGTTTTTTCCTGAGTCCTAAAAGATTAGGAGTGTGGATTAATAGTTGTTAGAGAGATATTTTTTGCCATCTTCCTAAAAACCAAGGATTATGAAAGGATTTAAGGAACTCTTGGAGATGCTCTAATAAAGACAAGTTTAGAAATTAACATAGAAAGATAGCGTGATAAAAGGATACAACAAGAAAGGGTAAGAAAGATAGTATTGTAATGACACACATCCAGGTCTATCCTTGAGGCAAAGGATATATAGGCCGCCCATTAAACTCACATTGATGGATTATTGAACACAAGGGTGCTCCTGTCGCATTTACATATAATAAGTGGTTGATGTGATAGAGAAAATATATAAATAATACACATGGTATAAAATAGTGAAAGTATGTTCCACAAATATTTTGACAATTAATATGTCACCATTTGCTTAGATTACGTTGAACCATTCTTCCTTTTTATATCACGTGTGTGCCGCACGTGCACTTCCACTAGTAACAGGCAAGAGCATTGCCACATAAGTAGAAGATAGAGGAGGAGAGGGAAATGAATTTGAAGACACATCAATTAACTTGATCGGATACATGATGACCCCATTTAGTTCCGTGAGAATTTTTGGAGACCTTTATGCGGTTCTCTTTCAAGATTTATTAAGAGTATTAAATGTAGACTAATTACAAAATTAATTACACGTATGGATGAGAAATAGCGAGATGAATCCATTAAGTCTAATTAATCCATCTATTTACTGTAGGATGACATTATCTAATCATGACATAATTACTCTCGTTAGATTCGTCTCAAAAAATTAGGAGGGTTATGAAATGTGTTGTCATTAATCTACATTTAATACTCTTAATTATTGTCTGAATATTGATGGAGATATGTTTGAAGAAATGTTTGCGAACTATATAGGGCCATATATTGCTCCATATTTCGTTTATGTAATTATGAATGCATCTAAGACTATTCTCCTGAAAGGAAGCTAATCGCTCCAGTTTGTCCAGGAATTGGTTCGAATGTAAGGTTAATAAATCTGTTATGTTGAATCCCTATTTTCTTCAGAGAACTACTCAAGCTGTTAAAATGGTAGGATCCCACAAAAACAACCATTATTGCAAGCCCACCCTGCATTTGGTTTCACTTCCGAACATCAACAACCCGCACCTTCAGCCTGTTAATTTGGCTGGTGGCTAGTTAATGGTGGTTGGTTTGTTCTGAGAGAAAAGTATTGCTGGCTGGTGGCTGATAAGCCAGATGAACAGGGCGCGTATGCTCACAGTTGCAGGCTTGAGTTCCATGTACACACATGCTCTCCATTTTAATTTTTCATTAATTATATAAGCAACCTTATGCAATGAAAAGACTCGTATTTTTCAATTCCGATACCAATTTGATCCGGCAACAATCTATGGACTAGGAGTAGTTGCAAAACTAAAACAACTACCGATTTTAAACGGAGAAAGTAGTGTATATTTAACGTTCTGCCTCCGCCAGTACAATGATTTTTGGAGCATATATAGCACAACAGAACATGTCACACAGTACACATATATATGAGGATAGACAATAAACCAGGGTTGCCACTGTCACACAAATACATGGCTTATTGTTTGTGCGTGCACATAGGTAAACGACAACTTTTTTATACCCCCTCCGTCCCAAATTATTTGTTGTTTTGGCTTCTTTCTAAATACATTTCTTTTGTTATGCATCTAGGTATATATTGATGTCCAGATACATGACGAAAGGAATGTTTTTAGAAAAGCCAAAGCGACCCCAATCTTGCAATTACTCAGGATACCCTCTTTTGAGTAATTTGTAACGGAGGGAGTACAATGGATGACGACGATTTATTCATACGGAGGCGTGTAGCCATATTATATAAGTACGTTATTACGTACATGGAAGCTTTCAGTCTTTCAAGACGTTTTCAAGTCTACGAAGATCTTTGTTAAGTGTTACTACCAAAGGAGTAACTAATTCTCTAAAAACCTCCATGTTTTTGGCGACTTGTTCCACCACAATAATGATATCATTTACGAGAGTAACAAGGTCCTCCCTCAGTGTGGCATTACCACCATTGCCGTTGCCGTTGCCGCTGTTGGGTTGTGCTACTGCAGAAGAAGCCAGAAGCACAAGAACCATGGCGATGTTCGGAAATAGGACAGCAGGGGATGATATGGATTTGGAGGCCATTGTGCTGCTGGATGCCCTGAATGAAACTGGTAATCTGAATAGCTAGGTTGGTGCCTTCAAGCATCTCGGCACACAACCCCTATTTATAGGTGTGCCAGATGTACTTTGCTGCATCCGTTCATGCCAAAATTTCAACTCAAAATGTGCCCACGCGGACAACATTTGGGTCATTGACCCAAAAACTAAAAATGCATAGCTGATTTATCCCTGCTTAATTTTAAGGGCCTGTTTCACTGTTTGGATGAGCTAGAGCTCGTTAATACTTAATAGTAGTGCTAAAAATTAGATCAATTTGGCCAAGGTTTGACTGGCTAGTTGGCTATATATAACAACTATAGTTCAAAACTTGTCTAAAACAGTAGGCCTTTGAAAGCACTATAGCTAGAGCTAATTTGATATTTTTTAGCTAGCTAGTGATTACCTCTTGTATTCGAACAGGCCCTAATCGTGGGCATGTATCGTTGAATGATTATTGCAAGTACGTGAAGAAAACTACAGTTCTAATTTATTATTAGGGGAGGTACTACAGCACGCACTATATGACTTATTACAAATAGATATGTACGAACAAACCTATCAAAAAATTGACGTTTAATATAAATATTGATAGTACGTTAAGAAAACGCATATCTAAATTTATTAGGGTACTAGCTCACACTATGAGAGCCAGGTGTGGTTCGACGACCGGTGGATGGTCGCTTCCTGGTGTGATGAGTGATTGACAACGTGGTGTGGACTGATTCTTCGCTAAGTATTGCAGGTGCAGGTTGCGGCTTGACTGGTGCAGGTGCAGGTGAAGAACAAGCGTGAAAGGTCGTTGCCGGTGAGGCCTCCAGGTGTGGAGAAGACAAGTAGGCTTGGTTCGAGGGACCCGGTGGCCAGCGGGGTCAAGTGCGGGCCGCATGGTGGTAAGAACGGCAAGATGAAGTCATGGACGGTTTCTTGGTTGAGCCTCAAAACCAAGGTCGAGCCGGGACTACGTGGGAGTCGAGTCATGAGTGGTGATTGGCGGAGGCTACACCGAGTTCGCGGGGTTTCCGGTGGTTCACCAGAAAACCACTGGGTTCCTTGGTTGATCCACAAAGCCAAGACTGAAGAACCGAAGACGAAGGTGCAGCAGCTCCAGACCGGTCTGACCGGTGGGTCTGACCGGTCTGACTGGTGAGGAGCACCGGTCTGACCGGTGTGCGACGACGCAGTCCGGAACCTTCGAAGCGGAGGACACGCGTCGGGATGGCAAGGCTTGCGTCGAGGCTAAGCAAGTTTGCGGTCGCTGGGCATCTGTCCGATGGTGCGAAGACAAAGACTTCCAATTTCGCCCTCGAGGGGCATGTATCCCTAGTTATCTAGTAAGGGTATTTTAGTCTTTCGGTTGCCTCCATATAACCCAAGGGGTGAGAGGATGGTAGCCATCTCTTGGAACCCTAGCTCATTTGGTTTTCCTATTTTTCCTTCCTATTTTCTTAGGATTTTCGTAGGACTTGCTTGAGAGCTTCATGGTGAGATCTTGTGAGAGGGAAGGATGATCGAGCGGCAAGCTAGACCTTGTATGAACCTCTTTGGTATGTATAGATGATTCGGCGTGGTTCCTCAAGGCTTGGATGTGTCTTTCCCGTTTCTCCTTTTTGGTGATTTTCGGAGCCCTTTCTTGCCGATTTTCTTGGAGCGATTTCGAGGCCTTTCTCTTTGGGATTTGGTGGGGGATGTATGCATGAACCCTTCGTGGTTCTTTTCCCTTTGATTCCCCTTCCAAATCCGTGAGCAAAGGGGCTCGATTTTGGGGTTTTCGTGGCTCTAGGGTTAGAGGCGTTCTTGGTGGGATTTCTTCGATTCCTCTTGATTTGACAAGTTTTGGTGGACCAAATCTTGGCTATGGAGTACCCATGAGGTGTTCCTACTATCCCCAAAGTCTTGTGCAAAACCGTGGAGCGGATCGGGAGATCGGTAGTTGGATTTGGAGGAGTTGACTCGCGGGCGCTGTTCATCCCGAGCTGCCCAGGCACGACCAGTCTGACCGGTGCTCTTGACCGGTCTGACCGGTGCTAGCCCTTGGTGGGTTTTTGTCTCGGGGAATAGCCTTGTCCGTGTGGTTTTGTCCCGTGGTCCTGCTGATCAGTTCTTGGCGTGTTTGGAGTTGTTTTGCTAGGCTTTGTGAGGGGTTCTTCTTCCTCACAGGTTGTGTTTCGTGGTGGTTTTTGTTCCAGGGCCTAGAGGAGTCACTGAGGCTTCCTGGAACGTTTGCTGTGCGGCTGCTGTAGCCACCGGCCTGACCGGCTCTGTCCACCGGTCTGACCGGCGCAGGCCATCGGTCTGACCGGTGTAGCACAGGCAGCAAGCCGTGCAAGTTTCCGCTGTGTGGTTCGGTGAGTTTTGGATCGGAAGGTTGAGTGTTGGTTCCTAGGACCAGTAGCACTCCAGTGGCTGTGTGGTCTTGACCAACTTGGGTAGTTGAGTCGGAGACGTGAGTTGGAAGCCGTGTTCGTCTTGTTGGAGTTCTCATCTCCTTCGAGAAGAATTTTTATCGGCTCACATTCACTCCCCCCCTCTCTGGTTCGCCTAATCGGTCCTTCAATTGGTATCAGAGCCGGTTCGGGTCTTTATTGACTCTTACCAGTCTAAGATCCAAAGATGGCGTACCAGGAACGGGGTTCGGGTCCTCCGCACTTCGATGGGAAGAACTACCAGATGTGGCAAAGGCGGATGGCGGCGTTCCTCCGCGGAAAGGGTCAGATCCTTTGGGATGTCACGGTGAACACAGCTTATGTTCATCCGATGAACTTCCTTGCTCCAGGATCGAGGGATATGTTCGAAGCCAACAACAAGGCTGTCGACTACTTGTTTCGTGCTCTGTGTCAGCCTGAATTCGATCGGGTTCAGACAGAGGACTTAGCTTGTAGGATTTGGGAGCAGTTGAAGGATGCTCATGCTGGGAATGCTCAGGTTCAGGCTCGGATGTACGCGACTTACTGGAGAGAGTACGAGAACTTCACTCATCTCCCCTGTGAGTCCGTCGATGCCCTTTTCCAGTGATTTACCGTCGTTGTGAACAACATGAGAGCCAATGTGGACGTCCTCCCATACAATGATCATGATAGAGCCGTGAAGCTCTTGCACTCGTTGGATCGTACCGTATGGGACGGGAAGTTTGAGGCTATTCTTGAGTCCGAGAAGTATGACTCCTTGACGGTGAACGAGCTGTTCTCGAAGCTCAAGTCGGCTGAGTTGGACCATGGTATGACAGCCAAGATCGAGAGCCCGACTGATTCTCATAGTCTCGCTCTCGTTAGTGGCAAAGGAGCTAAGTCTAACGCTAACGCATCCTCCAGGATGTACTCTCTGTCTTCTTTGATGTCTTTGCCAGATGAGGAGTTCGACGTGCTTGGAGAGGACGAGCTGGCGTTGCTGACCAGGCGGTTCGAGAGGCTTCACGAGAACCGGGTGAACACGAGGAGGACAGCACGGACGTGCTTTCAGTGCGGCAAGCCAGGACACTTCGTCGCCGACTGCCCTGAGAAGACGGAGAACAAGGACGGCTACAAGGACGGCTACAGGCACTGATCGAGCAAGGATGGCAAGTACCGATCGAGGCGCGATCACAAGCACAAGAACAAGCACATGGACGAGCGACGGTCGAGGAAGAAGGATGGCCGCGGCAGGAAGGCCCGAGCAATGGTCGGAGCGAGCGACGTCGACTCCAGCTCCGCCTACTCTTCCTCGAGCTCGAGTAGCAGTGAAGATGAAGGTGATCGGCGCAAGAACAAGAAGTCATCCAGGAACTTGAGCGGGTTGAGCTGCTTCGCGGGAGATGGCTTCTGCGGCATGGCCCGTAGCTCCGGCAGCAAGAAGAGCCACCAGAGTGACTCGGACTCTGACTCCGAGGATGAGGTATGTGATGAACTCTCTTCTCTGCGCAAGGAGAATGATGAGTTGGTTGACTTGCTTGATAACCGTGATCACATGCTTAGAGAGGCCAAGAAGATGAGGAAAGAGCTTAGGGCCTCACTAGAAGATGCTAGGAACTGTGTGGCTGAGCTAGAAACCCAGAATCTAGATGCTAAGCTTGAGATTGATTCGCTTAAGGCTTCTCCTGTGGTTTCTGATGAGATTGATTGCTGTGATTGCTCTGTGTACCTAGCTGATCTTACTGCTCTTAAGGATAAGCATGCTTCTACTTGTGATGAACTAGATATGCTTAGGGTTGAAGTGGCTGAGCTTAAGTCTAGACCTGCTTTGCTAGGTGCTTGCACTTCTTGCCCTGTTTTGCATGGAAAGATTGATGAGATGCATGCTTACACTGTTTCGCTTGAGGCTAAGTTGAAAGAGCATGTTCCCACTTCTTGCTCTACTTGTGAATTGCATGCGGTTAAGAATTTGGAGCTTGCACATTATGTTGATCGCTTGCAGGATGAGAATGATGAGCTGAGAAAATGTATGAGCTGGTTGTCGGGTCAGGAGCCTCAGCTTGGTATCATGATAGCGGCTTTCAAACGCTATGATGGTCAGGCACTTGGGGCTGACAAGCTTGGAGAGAACTGTGGTGAGGGAGTTGAGAAAGTTTGAGAGATTCCTATCCCACCACCAAACAGACACAAGAACAAGTTTGAGCCCAAGCCTAACCATCTCAGAAACAAACTTGACACTACTCCAGATCCACCCATATTCCCTCACCCAACAAATGATTTTCAGAAACCGGTGAAGTTTGTGAGCCCAAAGGGAGGTGAGGAAGGAGAGAAGAAGGGTGAGAAGCCGAGTGGGCAGCCCCAACCCAAGCCTAAGCCTAAGCCACAGCCCATAAAGTTCCATTGTGGGTATTGTGGGAGAGATGGTCACAAGGATGAGTTTTGCTTCAAGAGGAAGCGTGAGGAGAGAATGACTAGAGAGTGGGCTAACAAGGACAGGTACCACCCCTCTAATGGTGTACCTGAGCCTCGTATGCAGATGCCCAGGGCCAAGGCGATTGTGAGGATAGTTCCGGCTTGGGGAGACCGGAAGGCTATAGGTGCTGCTGCTGGCCGAGCTACACCGGTCAGACCGGTGCACTACACCGGTCAGACCGGTGCAGGTCTGGGCAGACAGCGAGTCGGGTTTCGTGCTCGTGAGGATGCTCGGTTTGGTTCTGGAGGTCGTGGTTCTGGTGGTTGGTCTGGAAAGTTTGCAGGTGGTCAGTTTGCTAGGCGTTCTCCACCTCGTGCTCAATACGGGGGTGGGAGGAGTCATAGCTTTGAGATGGAGAGGAGGAACGATTCACGGTTTCCCTTTCGTCGCTTTCGTCCTCCTCCAGCTAGAGAGGGTTGGTTCCCTCGTGGTGGTTACCGTGGTGGTGTTCGTGGTGGTAGCTTTGATAGGCGTGATGATTTGGTTTGTGCTAACCCCACTTTGGAGCAAATGTCTCGGCACTGATTTTACTCTTTTGGTACTAACCCCAGTGCTGAGTCGTTTGTTCACTCACGTGCTCGCTTTTGAATTTCAGGTGGGAGACTTGAAGAACATTTGGTTGATTGACTCCGGTTGCTCGAGGCATATGACCGGAGACAAGGGGTGGTTCTCAAGTCTCGTTCCGGTGGTGACAAAAAAGTACATCACCTTTGGGGACAATGGGCGAGGGCGTGTGCTGTCAGAAGGTGAGATTAAGGTAAGTGACAAGATCACTCTCAGGCGTGCTGCTCTTGTTCAATCGCTTGGATACAATTTGCTTTCTGTGTCCCAGTTGTTGGATGAGGGTTTTGAGGTGTTGTTCCGGCCTGGTGGTTCTCGGATTTTAGATTCTCGGGGGGATCTTGTTTGCATGGTCGTTCCCGAGGGTCAGGTGTTCCGAGCTGATTTTTCTCAGTCTTCTGGTGTGGAGCGTTGCTTCTTGGCTGGTTCTTCGAGTGAGTTGTGGAAGTGGCATAGGAAGTTGGGTCACTTGAGCTTTGATCTTTTGTCTCGCTTGAGTAAACTTAATTTGGTCCGAGGATTGCCACGGTTGAGGTTTGAGAAAGAGTTGGTTTGTGCGCCGTGTAGGCATGCCAAGATGGTAGCCTCTTCTCACCCGCCTCTCACCGATGTGATGACTGAGCGTCTATGCGAGCTACTCCATATGGACCTTGTTGGCCCAGCTCGTGTGCGATCTGCGGGTGGGAAGTGGTATGTCCTTGTTGTGGTGGACGACTACTCTCGGTATGTGTGGGTGTTCTTTCTTGAGGAGAAGGGGGAGACGTTTGGTTTTGTTCGAGATCTTGTCTTGAGGTTAAGAAACGAGAGGCACGGAGATGCCATACGAGCGATCCGCAGTGACAATGGCTCGGAATTCAAAAACTCTCGCTTCGAAACCTTTTGCCATGACTTGGGTCTTGAACACCAGTTTTCGAGTCCGTATACACCTCCCCAGAATGGCGTGGTGGAAAGGAAAAATAGGACCTTGTGCGAGATGGCTCGGACGATGCTCGACGAGCATAGGACTCTGAGAAGGTTCTGGGCTGAGGCGGTCAATACCGCGTGCCATGTGTCGAACAGGATCTACCTCAGGGTTCACAAGAAGAAAACCTGTTACGAGTTGATGCACGGTCGCACACCCAAGGTGAGTCACTTCCATGTCTTTGGTTGTAAATGCTTCATTCTGAAGAAAGGGAAGAAGTTGGACAAGTTCGAGGCTAGGTCTGTCGATGGCATTTTCTTTGGTTATGCATCTCATTCTAGAGCATTTCGTGTGCTCAATCTTGAAACTAACCAAATCGTGGAGACTTGCGAGGTAACCTTCGACGAGACACAGCCACGTAGTCAGCTTGTTTTTGAGTGTGCAGGTGACGACGAACTTGGCGAGGAGATCTTTCAGGAGGAGGAGCATGAACATGGAGATGATGAAGATAGCGGTGTGATGCCCGCGGCTGAACGTGTACCTACTACTTCGACGACGATCGAGAATGGACCCTCTCCCACACCTACAACGACAAACCCAGATCAAGGCGAAGCTGCCGTTGAGGTGGGGGTAGCATCAAGGCGAGAACCTCCCCGACGAGTGCAAGTGGATCACCCAGCTTCGAGAATCATCGGCGACATGAATGAACATACTACACGGTCGAGGGTTCGGAACTATTCTCATTTCGCTCATGCTGCTTTTGTTGCCACCTTTGAGCCCAAAGACATTGGACACGCTTTATCTGATCATAATTGGGTTAACTCGATGCATGAGGAGTTGGAGAATTTTGAGAGGAACCAAGTTTAGGTGTTGGTTGACCCTCCCCCAGGGTGTAAGCCGATTGGGACAAAATGGGTGTGGAAAAATAAAGAGGGAGAGAAAGGAGAAGTGGTGAGGAACAAGTCGAGAGTTGTTGCTCAGGGGTACAGTCAGAAAGAGGGGATCGACTACGAGGAGACTTTCGCTCCTGTAGCTCGTTTGGAGGCGATCAGGATCCTTCTAGCCTTTTCCGTGGCTAAAGGGTTCAAGTTGTACCAAATGGATGTGAAGAGTGCTTTTCTGAACGGTGTGTTGGAGGAAGAGGTTTTTGTGAGGCAACCACCGGGGTTTGAGAGTGAGAAGTACCCTCACCGGGTGTACAAGTTGAGGAAGGCGCTATATGGGTTGAAGCAGGCGCCTAGAGCTTGGTATGGTAGGTTGAGGGGGTTCCTGTTTGAGAGAGGGTTTGAGATGGGGAAGGTCGACCAGACCTTGTTTCTACTCAGGCAGGGCAGAGATATCCTGATTGTGCAGGTATACGTGGATGATATTGTCTTTGGTGGCTCGTCTAACTCTCTTGTTGCAAGGTTTGCAGAAGACATGAGCAGGGAATTTGAGATGAGCATGATGGGCGAGTTGCAGTTCTTCCTTGGGCTACAAATCAAGCAATCAAAGGAAGGAACATTTGTGCACCAAGCTAAGTACACCAAGGACATTGTGAGGAAGTTCAAGATGGAGGACTCCAAGGCCATGGCGACGCCTATGAGTACGACTACAGCTCTCGATGCGGACGAGGAAGGTGAACACGTGGACCAGAAGGAGTCCCGAAGCATGATCGGGTCACTCCTCTACTTGACGGCGACGAGGCCGGACATTCAATTCTCGGTGTGTCTGTGCGCTCGTTTTCAAGCTTCTCCGAGGACTTCGCATCGGCAAGCAGTCAAGCGCATTTTCAGGTATTTGCGACACACTCCCGACTTCGGCCTTTGGTACTCTGCGTCTCCTTCTTTGGCGCTTCATGGATTTTCAGACGCGGACTTTGCCGGGTGTCGGTTGGATAGGAAGTCCACTTCTGGGACTTGCCAGTTCTTGGGTTCTTCTTTGGTATCTTGGTCTTCCCGCAAACAGTCGAGTGTTGCTCAATCCACTACCGAGGAAGAGTATGTGGCTGCAGCTAGTTGTTGCTCTCAGCTCCTTTGGATCACATACACCATGAGTGACTTTGGTGAGGAGTATACCCATGTCCCACTTCAATGTGATAGCACCAGTGCCATAAGCGTTGCAAAGAACCCAGTACTCCATTCCAAAACCAAGCACATAGAAGTGAGGTATCATTTTCTGAGAAACAACGTAGAGAAAGGGAAGATAGCTTTGATCCATGTACCCACACATGAACAACTAGCCGATATTTTCACCAAACCCCTAGATCAAGCAACTTTCACTCGTTTGCGGGGGGAGCTTGGTGTTTGTTTGATTTCTTGAGTTGGCGTGTGGGAGCTCCTTTGTAGCATATGTATAGCTTTCCTTTGTGCATTTCTTGCATTTGGCACGGCATATGTAACATGATGTATAGGCATCTTTGTATCTTAGGTTGTATGCATTTTGTATCATATGCATTGTTTAGGAAAGGCTTCTCCTATATACATTGTTCACCATGGAATGATATATGTCTTTGTGAGCTAATTTGGTAAGCTATGGTTAGTTTGGCTTAGCTCTTGATAATCTTGGTTTGTATCCATGGTTGATGGCTATGTTTTTGAAAATTTCATATGTATGCTCTCTTGTGAGTAAATGCCTTTACATGATCTTGACATGTTTTTGTGGCTTGGCTATGCTTAATTTGTGGTTGGATAGCTTATTTTGATCATATGGGGCCAAAGGCTCATTTGCCATCATGAATGTTTAGCCCCCATGCTTCATCTTGTGGAGGGGCATAAGTTCCTTTTTGTCGCAAAGACATTTCATGTACCAATTATAAATCTGAAAAATGAAATGTAAATTGCTTGAAAAATGTGCTCACATGTCATATGTGCTAATTTTAATTTGCTTTGGGTGCTAAATCGTTGCATGATGCCTACCAATGAGAAGTCTCATATATAGAAGTAGGCACATGGCTCGATGGCTTTGACATGACATGAGGTGCTTGTGGGTGTTTATGATGGTCTTATGCTTAGAATGGTTGTCCTAGCATGAAGTTTGTGTGGCTTTGCCATTTTGACATGTTTTGCTCATGTTTAGGACTTTGCTCATGAGAGGGTGATTTTTCGCAAAATTGCTAAATTCTATCTTAGCTTCGCCCAATGGTTGTGAAACTTGGTGATCATGAAGTTTTTGTCATTACGAAGCTATAGAGTATCTAACTTGCTCGTTTGGACATGTGTAGCATCCTATGTTGAATTTTATCTATTTGAGAAGCTCTAGGTTGCATTTTTTGCATTTTTGGCTTGATTCATGCATTGTCAACAAGGGGGAGAAGTTTGAGCATGTTTTGGCCTACTGAATGCATTTGGAAGGTTTTTAGGTGGTTTTGAGCCATTTTTGGGCTCTGTTGTGCACTGGTCTGACCGGTTGATGTCACCGGTCTGACCGGTCAGAGTGCTGGTCCTGTTCATATGTTGAGCACCGGTCTGACCGGTGGTGTCGACCGGTCTGACCGGTCAGAGCTGAGCTGTTGCAGCTGCTCTGTTTCGTGAAGTGGTTTGCATGCATTTGTCCAGGGGGAGTTGCATTGGTTCAGGGGGAGCTTGCATGTGTGCAGGGGGAGCTCTTTGTGGTTTTCGATCTTTGGTTTGATGGTTTGTGCTCTTTGCTTGAGCATGTTTTGTCTCGGATGTGTCGAGTCGTTGCCCTTGCCTAAGGGGTCCGAGACTTGTCTTCTTCAAGTGATCTTGCTCTTTGCCTTTTCTTTGGCTTTCGATCGCTTGTTGGAGTTCCTTTTAGTCGTTTCTTTTCTTTTCCTTGTCTCTTGGTTACCAAAACGTGTGTGTTGTCAATGCACTCATCGAGGGGGAGATTGAGAGCCAGGTGTAGTTCGAGGACCGGTGGATGGTCGCTTCCTGGTGTGATGAGTGATTGACAACGTGGTGTAGACTGATTCTTGGCTAAGTATTGCAGGTGCAGGTTGCGGCTTGACTGGTGCAGGTGCAGGTGAAGAACAAGCGTGAAAGGTCGTTGCCGGTGAGGCCTCCAGGTGTGGAGAAGACAAGTAGGCTTGGTTCGAGGGACCCGGTGGCCAGCGGGGTCAAGTGCGGGCCGCATGGTGGCAAGAACGGCAAGATGAAGTCATGGACGGTTTCTTGGTTGAGCCTCAAAACCAAAGTCGAGCCGGGACTACGTGGGAGTCGAGTCATGAGTGGTGATTGGCGGAGGCTACACCGAGTTCGCGGGGTTTCCGGTGGTTCACCAGAAAACCACTGGGTTCCTTGGTTGATCCACAAAGCCAAGACCGAAGAACCGAAGACGGAGGTGCAGCAGCTCCAGACCGGTCTGACCGGTGGGTCTGACCGGTCTGACCGGTGGGTACCGGTCTGACCGGTGAGGAGCACCGGTCTGACCGGTGTGCGACGACGCAGTCCGGAATCTTCGAAGCGGAGGACACGCGTCGGGATCGCAAAGCTTGCATCGAGGCTAAGCAAGTTTGCGGTCGCTGGGCATCCGTCCGATGGTGCGAAGACAAAGACTTCCAATTTCGCCCTCGAGGGGCATGTATCCCTAGTTATCTAGTAAGGGTATTTTAGTCTTTCGGTTGCCTCCATATAACCCAAGGGATGAGAGGATGGCAGCCATCTCTTGGAACCCTAGCTCATTTGGTTTTCCTATTTTTCCTTCCTATTTTCTTAGGATTTTCGTAGGACTAGCTTGAGAGCTTCATGGTGAGATCTTGTGAGAGGGAAGGATGATCGGGCGGCAAACTAGACCTTGTATGAACCTCTTTGGTATGTATAGATGATTCGGCGTGGTTCCTCAAGGCTTGGATGTGTCTTTCCCGTTTCTCCTTTTTGGTGATTTTCGGAGCCCTTTCTTGCCGATTTTCTTGGAGCGATTTCGAGGCCTTTCTCTTTGGGATTTGGTGGGGGATGTATGCATGAACCCTTCGTGGTTCTTTTCCCTTTGATTCCCCTTCCAAATCCGTGAGCAAAGGGGCTCGATTTTGGGGTTTTCGTGGCTCTAGGGTTAGAGGCGTTCTTGGTGGGATTTCTTCGATTCCTCTTGATTTGACAAGTTTTGGTGGACCAAATCTTGGCTATGGAGTACCCATGAGGTGTTCCTACTATCCCCAAAGTCTTGTGCAAAACCGTGGAGCGGATCGGGAGATCGGTAGTTGGATTTGGAGGAGTTGACTCGCGGGCGCTGTTCATCCCGAGCTGCCCAGGCACGACCGGTCTGACCGGTGCTCTTGACCGGTCTGACCGGTGCTAGCCCTTGGTGGGTTTTTGTCTCGGGGAATAGCCTTGTCCGTGTGGTTTTGTCCCGTGGTCCTGCTGATCAGTTCTTGGCGTGTTTGGAGTTGTTTTGCTAGGCTTTGTGAGGGGTTCTTCTTCCTCACAGGTTGTGTTTCGTGGTGGTTTTTGTTCCAGGGCCTAGAGGAGTCACTGAGGCTTCCTGGAACGTTTGCTGTGCGGCTGCTGTAGCCACCGGCCTGACCGGCTCTGTCCACCGGTCTGACCGGCGCAGGCCATCGGTCTGACCGGTGTAGCACAGGCAGCAAGCCGTGCAAGTTTCCGCTGTGTGGTTCGGTGAGTTTTGGCTCGGAAGGTTGAGTGTTGGTTCCTAGGACCAGTAGCACTCCAGTGGCTGTGTGGTCTTGACCAACTTGGGTAGTTGAGTCGGAGACGTGAGTTGGAAGCCGTGTTCGTCTTGTTGGAGTTCTCATCTCCTTCGAGAAGAATTTTTATCGGCTCACATTCACTCCCCCCCTCTCTGGTTCGCCTAATCGGTCCTTCACACTATAAATACTATTACGTGCTATTGGGTTACAAAATCTGAAAATGTATGCTACTCCTCCCGTTTCAAATTACTTGTCATTTTGACTTTTCTGAATGCATTCATTTTGTTATGCAGTTGGATATATATTTATGTCTAGATACATAACAAAAGTGAGGACTTGTGTGGTCCGAGGACCGGTGGATGGTCGCTCCTTGGTGTGATGAGTGATTGATAACGTTGTGTGGACTGACTCTTGGCTAAGTATTGCAGGTGCAGGTTGCGGCTTGATTGGTGTTGGTGTAGATGACAAACAAGCACGAAAGGTCAATGCCGGTGGGCCTCAGGTGTGGAGCAGACGAGTATGCTTGGTTCGAGAGACCCAGTGGCCAGCGAGATCAAGTGCGGGCCGCATGGTGGCAAGAACAGCAAGATGAAGTCGTGTGCGGTTTCTTGGTTGAGCCTCAAAACCAAGGTCGAGCCGGGACAACAGTGGCGGCCAAGTCGTGAGTGGAGATCGGCGTGAGGCTGCACCAAGTTCGCAGGGTTTGCAGTGGTTCACCACAAAACCATTGGGTTACTTTGCTGAGCCACAAAGCCAAGGCCGAAGACCGAAGAGCGCACGAGCAGCACTAGGTCGGTCTGACCGGTGGGTCGGACCGGTCTGACCGGTGGGGATCAGTCTGAACGGTGAGGAGCACCAGTCTGACCGATGTGCCCCATGAGTGGCTTCCGGAGACTTCGAAGCGGAGGATACGCGTCGGGATCGCAAGGCTTGCGTGGAGGCTAAGCAAGGTGCAGTCGTCGGGCATCCGTCCGATGGTGTTACGACGAATTTTGCCAAAGTGCCCTTCGAGGGTGTGTATCTTACTTTCATGTAATAGGGGTAGTTTCGTCTTTCGGTTGCCTCCATATAAACCAACTGGAGAGAGGATGGCAGCCATCTCTTGGAACCCTAGTTCATTTGCTTCCTTAGTTTTTCCCTTTTTCCCTTAGGGTTTTCTATAGGACTAGCTTGAGAGCTTCATGGTGAGATCTAGAGAGAGGGATGGATGTTGAGGAGGCAAGATAGACCTTGTATGAATCTTTCATGGTATGTATAGAAGGTTTGGCGTGATTCCTCAAGTGTTCTTTGTGCCTCTCCCATTTTTCCCTTTTGGTGATTTTCGGAGTCTTTTCTTGGCGATTTTCTTTTGGAGGATTTGAGGCCTTTGCTTTGCGGTTTTGGTGAGGGATGCACACATGAGCCCTTTGTGGTTCTTTTCTTGGTGATCCCCCTCTCAAATCTATGGGAAAAGCTGCTCGATTTGGAGTTTTTCCTTAGGTTTTGTGGAGAGGTGTTCTTGGTGGTAATCCTTCGATTCCTCTGGATTTGGTGAGTTTTAGGGTCTCAAATCATAGCTATGGGATGCCCATGAGGCACTCCTAGTATCCCCAAAGTCTCATGCAAATCCGTGGAGTAAATCGGGAAGGATCATTGGAGGAGTTGACCCGCAGTTCGCTATTCGTCCTGAGCGCCACAGGCAGCAGGCTCTGCAGTTTTTCCGCTACGTGTTGTGTGTGGTTGAGTAGGTTGGAAGTGTGGTTTTTTCCTAGAATCAGTAGCACCCCAGTGGCTACGTGTTCTTGGCAAACTTGAGGAGGTTGAGTCGGAAGTGATTTTGGGTTTTAGTCGTGTTCGTCTTGTTGGAGAAGACATCTCCTTCAAGAAGAATTTTTATCGCCTCCCATTCACTCCCCCCTCTGGTCGTCCATTCCGGTCCCACAAAAAGGAATAACAAAATAAGTCTATCTAGAAAAGCTAAAATGACAAGTAATTTGGAACGGTGGCAGTATATATGAAGAAACTTGTAAAAAAAATACTGCAGCTTAATTGTGAACATGACCTTGCATGAACATTAAAACTACGTGAAGCAAAATATACTACTATGCGTAAGATTTCTCGCCGACACCATCCCACCGATTGATCCGGTGGTTCGTCTGCCTCGTCGGAAGAATCGGTGCCTTCCGTCCAAACACAAAACTTCTCTGCACAGATTCAAAATTAAATTCGCTTTGTATGCTCCTTGTTTCAATGGTCACCGTCGCTATCCATCTGAACATCCGGTGATTCCTTATTTTTTCGTCCCATTAATTGCACCGCTTGTACTCCAAATGGTGCGCCGTACATGGCTACACAATGGCGTCCAAATCAGGGCATGGCACCATTGCGGATGTAGAAGTCGGTGTGTGGTGCCGTTCAACAGCTCGCTAGGCGCGGTGCCATTCGACAGCTCGCTGGGCGGCGGCTGCATGCTGGCGTCAGGTTGTTTGGAAGGAGTGTGGGGTGATGGTGACATGGGACATGCATTGTCTGGCGTGTCGGTTATATGACTAGGTGCTAACGCACACAGTGACATGGGGGACAGTGGGTGTGCACTACTACAGAGACCATTATCACAAATGGCCTATCACCACCAAATTTCGCTGATCAGGCGGTGATAAAGTTATTATCACTATCATTTTTTAATATGATCTGGCCGTGATAGGATCTTTCACTGCAGTCGTTGCCAACGGCTCGCAAACCCGAAATTTTGTATCTATGGTCGCTGAGTCATCTCCCTTCCCCCCACACGTGTCTGTTGGCCCCCTTATCCGCTCAGCCCCCTCCTCCCTTCCCCAGCCGGCCAGTTCCCATCTTCCTCTCATTTCCCCCGACCAAATCTTTGTCACCCCTTCCCTCTCCCTCCGCACGGCGTCAAGGGCACAGGGCTTAGAGGCCGGCGGGACTGAGGCGGCGGTGGCGACAAGATCCAGTGTGATGGGTGGTTCTTTAGATAAAATACTCGCATCATAACTGCCGGTTCTTGGACCACCACTTGTGCCGCAATGATTCACGACTGTAACATGGTGTTGTGGAGTAGTGGTGGATCTGTCGTCGAAGCTTCAAGTTGGACGGTATGGCGTCTCTTGTGAGGAGATCGTCGTTGCCTCTATGCTTACAGTATAGTACATGTGTAGAGCCGAAGCCTTACACATGGTTTGAGACTAAGCGATAGCAACGTTGGTAAATCTGAATCTCTGAATATTGTCTTCAGAGAACTGCTTAACCCCGCCCTGCGTTTGATTTTACTTCCGAACAGTAAGCCCAAGCTTATGCTAAGGTTGAAGGTTTGAGTTCCATGTGCACTGAAATCCTATGCATTGAAACCAAACCAATAAAGACTACTCCCTCCATTCCAAATTATAAGTCATTTTGACTTTTCTAAATTCATAGATCGATGTTGCTATGCACCTAGATATATCACTATGTGTAGTTACATAGAAAAAATTATGAACTTAAAAAAAGCCAAAATAAATTACCTATATTTGGAACGGAGGTAGTAGTATTTTTCAATTTCGAGGGTGTGTTCAGAAAGTTGAAGTAGCTACTCACAAGCCAAACTGGAACATAAGCTCTGGCAGAGAGAAAACATCAGTTCCAAATTGTCTGTGTCAAAACAGAATTGAACTGATATTTGAGGAACCTTCTCCAAATTGAACAACAATGATTCTTTTTTAAAGCAAACAGTGTATTAGGGCATTCCCAACCCAGACTCTATGATAGAGTCTATGTCTATTAATTACATTGCCATGTAAGCAATATGCTCATGTGGCAGGACATTAATTGAGGAGAGAGAGGAAAATTTGAGGAAACCACGTCTAAACAAGAAACGACGTCTACCCGGCCTTCGAGGTACTGAGCGGCCCCCTAACTGATCCCGTGCGCCCCCCCCCCCCCACCGTGCGAAGGCAAAGCTCAGGCTGCGAGAGATCACCCCTCCCCGTCGGGTGCGCCGCACAGCACCGCCGCCGGTCCTCGCGTGCCGCCATGGGCCTCGGAGCCGCCATGGACAGAGCATTGGGGCTCGATTCGTCCACGACGGTGGGCTCGATTTAGCAGTGCCGGGCTCGATTCGACGACGCCGACACTTGATTCTGTCGCGGGGAGCTCCAATTCAACTCAAGCCGCCGGAGCAAGGCCTGATTCGTGGCGACAAGTCCTGATTCATCGCCGGATAGGAGGGGACAGCTTCGGCTCGCGCCGCCGCCAGAGAGGAAGGGGCGGCCTCCGCTCGCGTCCCCGCCGGAGAGGAGGGGCGGCCTCCGCGGTCGCCGCCGCAGGAGAGGAGGGGCGGCCTCCGCTCGCGCCGCCGTCGGATTGGAGGGGCCGGCTCCCGCTCACGCCGCCGTCGGAGAGGAGGGGCCGGCCCCCGCACGCACCGCCGCCGGAGAGTAGGCCGACCGCCGTCCTGCGCACGCCGCTGCCGGAGAGGAGGGCCAACCTCCACCCTGCTCTGCTCTGGTGCATGGTGAATCACATAGCAATATGCCACAACTGATCAGCTCACTTTGTGCTTAGTAATAAATGTTTGTATCTATAGAAACTACTATTTCAAACTTTGCATTGGAGGCTATAGTTTCTTGTGGTAGAGTCTCCAAAGTATGGACTCTATGTATAGAGTCTGGGTTGGGACTGCCCTTATGTTCCTAGTGGCCGCAACACACACGGACAAAAAAAGAAAAGGAGTAATGACTCCGATAAAACAAAACATAGTTTTTGATTCATAACACAGAGATTTCAGTTTGAAAAGTTCAAGTCAACCAAGATGACTGATGTATTCTTCACTGAAACTTGCTCAAAAGGTATCTAAGTACTGGAAATTACTAAAAAGAGACTCTGCTGTGAAGGATGGTGGATTTTCTCAAATGTTTTTGAACGAACAGCCGCACAAGAATGTTGGATATATGACACAAAAATCTAGAAAACATCATAACTGCACAGTGGTAAATTTCCATTCCATTTGCCTGGTTGTCTTCAAATGGCTCATAGAAGATCAATCAGTTCCCACTCGCCACAGATGACTGCAGTCTTCCACCAGCACATGCTGAAAATTAATTAATTGAGCATAAATCTTGATGAGCAACATACGAAATTATGAAGGTTCGCATCCTTGGTTTTGGGCTGTGATTTTAAGATGAGAAGTGCTTCGGTGCTCCTCTTTTAGAAAATTGCACGCATCTTAAAGCAAATTATCAATTAATTAGCCAAATTATTTACCACATGGATCCCGAATGGGCCCAGCCCTCCCAAGCCCAGTCCATCCTCAATCCATGTCGCTCCAGATCCTCCGAACAGTTCGGTGCCGTTTAATTCGCGTGAGAGCCACCGAGCGGGCGGCGGCGGCGGCGGTCCAAAGCATCGGCATTCGGCAGCGGCACTTTTCCAGCCACCCGCTTCGCCGGTGGCTTATGCCTGCGCGCATGAAGGAGGTCCATGGCCTCTACATCTTCATGGATATGACGCCCATCACTGGCTGTTTGCCCGTGTTGGTGGTCGGCGAGGACCGCGCCGTCGCATCCTCTGCTACTGGCGTCCGCCTGTTTTCATGGATCATGCATATTTAATCTGTACAGTACAGCGATGCTTGCAAGCTTTCTGTTACGGCATGACATGATTAGTAGCTAGGTTGAACATTGAATCTCGACTTTCTCGCCACTAGACTGTCGTACAAGCTTGTCGTCCAGATGAACAGCTAGCCGTCGGGCCATTATGCACGTCGATGAGGTCAATGGATGATGTGCTTACTGCCTTGGAAACAAGTTCTCACAGTTATTAGATCCTAATCAAGTTATTACAAGCAGCTTACAAGTTGCAAGGAGACAACAGCTCGATCAAATTATATCTAAAAAAGATGCAGTATCAATGTTCTTATATGTTATATTAACCATGCATAATTCAGAACCCATGGCAACTCTGTGGCGTCAACGATGCAGCCGTCGTGGTGGCCATCTTCAAAGTCGTTGACTACTAACACCGAGAGAAAGCTGCCGGCGGAAATCCATCAGGAAGAGGCGTCAGACCTCCTCTCACAAGTGTTCTCACAAGTGTTGCTGCTGGTGAAAGAGGATGGCAGAAACGGTGCCGCAACCCGCATAGCGCCGCCGCACGCCGCCATCCACGTGGTGGCTCTCACGTGAACGGAACGAGATTCCAAGAATTATGGATAATAAGGGAGCGGCTTGGGCTGGGCTTGCAAGGGCTGAGCCCATTCGGGACCCAGGTGAGAAATATAGGTGCTTTAAAATGTGTGCAGTTTTCTAAAAGAGGAGTACCGGAGCAGTTCTCTTTTAAGATTGGCCGCAATGGAGTCAACAACAAAAAAAAATTCGACAGCCTGTTATTGCATTCCAATTCCTGACCACAAATACTGTTGTTCATCATGTCCACTTCATGTTTTTTTTTTCTTAATGACCACCAAGAGCTTTGCTGTCCAGCATATATTAATAGAGAGAACATGTCAATCTTATTTCATAGAATCTAAAATTGACTAACTACAATATCACCTATAGCCTGAGTACTAATAATCTTTCTTCCATGCCTTCTTGCTCAACAGAAAAACTAATTAGCAATCGGTAGTTAAATACTCACATACCAGAATTTAGCAAACATATAGAAGCAAAACAATCTTTTACCTGGAGTGTAGAAACAAGTGTAGAGAAAGCAACTTAAGGAATCATCCCTCTTGCACACCTTCCTTGTCCGTAACGACTTAGCTCAATGGTGAAGACGTCATCGACGACACGTCGCAGAGGTGATTACAATTACAAACACGTTACCACGTTGGTACTGGGCCTGGCCGAACTGATTCTACGTACTAGCCAGTTTTCTTCCAAGCAATAAGCAGCCGCCAACCACGCCCACCCACCCACTAAACCCTCACCGCGCACGAGCGCCACCTTTCATGGCGCCGCTGCGCCTGCCGCCAGAACTAGTGGACGACGCCGTCGCGGAGATCCTCCTCTGCCTCCCACCGGACGAGCCCGCGGACCTCACCCGCGCCTCCCTCGTCTGCAAGCCATGGCGCGCCGGATCCTCTCCTGCGCCGCCTTCCTCCGCCGCTACCGCCTCTTCCACCGCTACCCTCCACTCCTCGGGTTCTTCGCAGGGACGTACTTCCTCAACCCAACTCCCCGCTTCATCCCCACAACCTCGGACACCACCCCATTCCGCCAGGCGGTGTTCGATTGCCGCCACAGTTATTTCCCCCTCGACTGCCGCCACGGCCGCCTCCTCCTCAAGAAGCCGGAGACTGACCACTTCGTTGTCTGGGACCTCTTCACCGGTGCTCGGGAGGCCGTGCCCGAGCCCCACATCATGTGGTTCGCCGCCGCAGTGCTCTGCACCGTGGCCGGCTGCGACCACCGCGACTGCCATGGCGGCCCCTACCTTGTGATCTGCATGGGCACTGACAATACACTACCGGAAACAGGGCCTTCCCCGTGAGTAAACATCTTTGGCGAGAGCATCCCCTTGGGCTCTAGGCGAAGAATTCTTCGCCGAGAGTAAAAAAAAATTCTCGGCGAAGATCAAAACCCTCGGTGAAGAATTCTTCGCCGAGAGCAAGACGACAGGCTCTCGGCGAAGAAATTTTTCGCCGAGAGTTTTTTTTTCTCTCGGCGAAGAAATTAAAAAAAAATCACTTTTGCACCTTCAAACTTTTTCTATCATCAACATGCACTTATACAAAGGATATGTTCAAATTTGACGCAATTTTATCTCCGTTTGCTATATTTAAAAATTGTACTTCATTCTAGGTAATTATTTCGAAGACGTCCGATATGAACTGCAATTGCAAGAAATCATAGAATAAAGTTATTGGAAAAATGAGATTCATGTTCATGAGACATCTCTAAGACCATGTACACGAAATGAAACTAAATTTCAAACATTTTGTTCTCTGATCATGATGAAGATCGTGTCGTAGAAAGGTTTTAAAATTGTATAAAATTCAAATGAAGTTTGAAAATCACGAATTTTGTCGAGCGCTCATTATATCATATGTCGAGGTTGTGGTAAAAAGTTGAGAACATTTTGAGCACTTTGACACGTACGTTGTTTAGAAACCGGAACATCTCACGAAAAGTTTCAGAGAATTTGAACTAATGTCACTAGGTTTGGTATATTAGAGAAATTTAAATTTGAGTTTGACCACAACAACTTTTTTATAAGCAATACACAACATATCTAGTGTCATGTTAAGTTCTTGAGAATTTTTGCATTTATTCGCTAGAGTCAAAAGGTTTTAGACTCAGTAGGACCAAGACTGAGTACATGAGGTATGATTTCAGCGCGACTGGACATGAGATTGGAGATGTTAGCCTCGATGGGCAAGTGGTGGCCAAGAAGGATACTTTTCGGTACCTAGGATCGATGCTGCAGAAGGATGGCGACATTGATGAAGACGTTAGGCATAGGATCTCAGCCAGTTGGTTGAAATGGCATCAAGCTTCTGGCGTCCTATGTGACAAGAGGGTGCCCCAAAAGCTAAAAGGCAAGTTCTACAGGACGGCGATTCGTCCGGTGATGTTGTACGGTGCCGAATGTTGGCCTACAAAAAGGCGACATGTCCAGCAACTGAGCGTAGCAGAGATGCGTATGTTGCGTTGGCTCTGTGGGCATATAAGAAGGGATAGAGTCCGCAATGAAGATATTCGAGATAGGGTTGGAGTGGCACCGATTGAGGAAAAATTGATTCAACATCGGTTGAGATGGTTTGGTCATGTCCAAAGGAGGCCTCCTGAGGCACCGGTGCGTAGTGGGGTTCTAGAGTGGGTCGATAACGTAAAGAGAGGTAGAGGTCGACCTAGACTGACCTGGGACGAGGCGGTTAAAAGAGACCTTAAGGAGTGGAACATCCCCAAGGAGTTAGCTATGGATAGGAGTGCTTGGAGACTAGCCATCAGTGTGCCTGAACCATAATCTCTATTTCACCCTTTGTTTACCATTAACACTTCGTGTGTGTGTGGGTGGGTGTGTGTGTGTTTCGCCTTTCATGGTTTCCTGTGGGTTTCATCTCTAGCCTACCCCAACTTACTTGGGACAAAAGGCTTTGTTGTTGTTGTTGTTGTTGTTGTTGTATTTGCTATTTTTAATTAATTAAATGCATTTGCAAACCATTTCTTCGCCGAGAGCCATTTATTGGGCTCTCGGCGAAGAATAATTGGGCCAGAGGCCATTTCCCCGCCGGCCCACCTAAGCCCGCATCCCTTCTATATAACCCTACCCGCCCCCTCCCTTCCTCAGAAACCCTAACCGCCCCCCTCCCTTTCCCTTCCACCGCCGCCGCCACCTCCTGTGCTCTCTCCCGCCGATCCGCCGGCCGCCTCTTCCTCTCTCCCGCCGGCGCCGCTTCCTCCTCCGTGGCCTCCCCCACCTCTCCCTCCCTTCCTCTCCCTCCACCCGCAGAAGCCGACGCCTCCCTCCCTCCCGCCGGTGCAGCTACGCCGCCCCCCTCCTCCCCCCTCCACTCGCCCCTCACCTCGTGGCGAGGAGCAGTGGCAGGGCGAGGCACGGTGGCGGCGGATCCGGCCCCCGTGCAGCTCGACCTCCTGGCGACCTCAGGTGGTGGTGGCGCGGATCTTGTGGTGGTGGTGGTGGCGCGGCGCGGATCTGGTGGTGGTGGCCGCGGCGGCGGGCGGTAATGGTGGTGTTGTGCGGCGGCGGGCGGTGGTGTTGGTGTTGTGAAGTTGCAGGTGGCCGCGGCGGGTGATGTTGGTGGTGTTGCATGTGGCGGTGGCGGCGGTGGTGGTGGTGGTGGCCTCGACGGCGGCGGTGGGGGCCAGTGCGGCCGGCCGGCCGGTGGGCTCGCGGCGGTGGGCCCGTGAGACCGGTCCTGGTTTTTTTTTTGTTTTGTGAAATTGTCTTCGCCGAGAGCTAGGTGGGCCTCTCAGCACATGTCCGCCGAGAGGGGTCCCGCATGCTCTCGGCGAAGACGCCTTCGCTGGTACAGATGCGCCGTGAGGCCTTCGCCAAGAGCTTCCTCTCGGTGAAGCCTTCAACGAGAGGACTATGCCCTTCGCCGAGAGGAACCTCGCTCTCGGCGAAGGCCCAGAATCCGGTAGTGATATGCTCGCGATCGTGCACGCATGCGTGTACTCGTCGCGAGTTGGTTCTTGGGGCACGCCGGTTTCCATTCATGTAGGTTCTGGCTATGTGACCCCGGGTCGTGGTACCCTCGTCGGGGATGAAATAATGCACTTTGTGCTTGCGCCGCGTGATAGGATTCTGAGGTACAACTTTGTCAAGAATTGCCTATCTTTGATCAACCCGCACGAGAGGTACGAGAAGGGCATCGTCCTCATGCTCACCGAGGATGGTCTGCTCGGTCTCTCTGCTCACCGAGGAAGGCAAATGCAGAGGGAGAACGATGGGTGCAATGTAGAGTGATAGAGCTACAGAAGTTATTGCCCATTGCCAACCCTTTTAAGCGAACTATTCTGACTGGATTTGCTGAGGGTGCTGGTGTCATCTTCGTGAGCACGGATATTGGTGCCTTCATTATTGAGCTCAAGACAAAGCAGGCAAGGAAGGTAGCCGAGCCTGGAAGCTACAATTCTGTCATACCGTTTATGAGCTCCTGCACACCGGGTATGGTTCCATCGCCCTTTGCTTTTTATATATTTGTTATGTTACTACTTTACTGGTTTGTGGATTATAGTTGAAGAACTACATGATGCTGATACATAAGCCTGCAGAAAGCCAGAAACTGAATATATGACATTTTGGCCCATTGCCATGCCATATGTACATCAAATTTTTTTTGTGGACGTACTGTTCTTGATATTGGGAAAGTTTTCTTACACCATACAACCCAACTTACAGAACCTTTTAAACTGCACTGACAAACCTTTGATTATTTAGTCATTCATTTTTCCTTGGTGTGATTTTGCTCTGTTTACGTATTGTTTTAGATATATAACAAGTGTGAATACTCCCTACAGTTCTAACCTAAAAATATGTATTCTATACGGACCCATGAACATTTTTGACTTCTGGGCATGATCTTATTTGGATTTTACTGGCACTCTAGTAGCAAGTTTCCATTGTCAGCTGGGACGTGTTATTTTTTTTGTAAAACAGTAGTTCTGATATGTGCATTGTTCAGGAATAAATGGCACCTTTTCTTTTGAAAATTGAATATTTGACAATGCAATATCTGGGAATAAATGATACCTTTGCTTTTGAACGCAAGTTACTGGGCCTTTCCAATTGCACCAATAAGCTTTGAGTCCATTTATTCATTTTAATGGCCTTTTAGCTTGTGTGTTATTTTATTATCATTTTAGATACAAGGTGTGAGCAATCCTTGCTTTTTTACTTTTCGGCATGGCACCCTTCAGCCAGCATCCATTTCCATTGCCATCAGAGATGTTTAACAATTTCATAACAATTTCATTAGTTCTGGTATGTGCATATTAGTTCTGAAAATAAGTGTTTTTTACTTTTGGAAACTAAATATCTGACACTGGAACGTCACATATAATCCTGTTTACCCTATTGATATTGGCAAGATGTGGTTACAAAGCGATTAATTTATCTTTTATTAACCACGTGGGTGATCTTATATTTTTGTTTGTATTTTATTTTAGTCTCTTTTAAATAAATGTTAAACAATATATACAGTGATTTATGAAACAATTTTAACTTTTCTGTTTGCTGCTTTTCAGCTTGTGCTTGCAGCAAATTGCCACTACCAGGGGACTAAATTAATTAGTACTGAGAAGAAGTGAGATTTCTGGACTGTTTACAAATCCAACAAGCTGAATCTGGTGTCGTTGGCATTTTGCAGGCCTGATGCTTTGAAATGTACAGTAGTATTATGTTTAGTAGTTTAATTTCTTGTAGTGTCACCTACCGTGGCTTAGCCTAGCCCAACTTGGGAGGTATTGGTGTGGTGTAAGGGCACCCGCAGTGGGGACCGTTATATTCTCTATAACAAAGCACTTAGGAAAGAGAAACGGAGGAAAATCAGGAAAGAGAAGAAAACGTCGCTAGACCTGGCGAGGGTCGATAGCACGCGTCCCGGTGCCTTGCGGCTCCACCACGTGATGGTTCTCTTCTTCTCTCTCTTTGCGCGGTCGTCGGCGAGCAGGAGCTCGCTTGATTCATCGTAGGACGGTCGCCGCGAGATCCGACTGAGTCCTGAAGCGGAGATGAGGAGCGACGGAGCTGGAGGATGCCCACCGGCACCGCCGGACCGGAGCATGGCCGCCAGCGCGGGCACGAGACGGGCGCGGCACGGGGGATGCGAATCACGAGGCGGCCGCCATGAGCGAGAGAGGCGGAGCTCCGCCGGGAAGGAGGTAGAGCACGACCGCGCGGCATGGGTGGACGCGCGCCGGAGCTCGGCGCCCAGCGATAAAGCGGCGCGGAGGAGGTGCGGGCGTGCGGCCGCTGGTCCGCCGGCGAGCATGAGGAAGACGGAGGTGTCGCAGAAGTAGGACTGTCATCCGGCCCGCCGGCTCGCAGGAAGAAGATGGAGGGGCTGCGGCTGTGCGGCGCGGTCATCGAGCCGCCGCGGAGGAGGGGTCGTGGCCCCCGGGCCGCCGCACGCGGTGGAGGTGCGCTGACGCCGCTCGAGCAGAGGCGGTGGCCGGCGCGACGTGAGGAGAACCACGGCGGCCGACGGGCCGTCGAACTGCAGCCGCGGGTGCTCGGACACCGCGACACGCAAGTCGATCCTCGCGGTGCGTCAGGCCAAGCACCACGAGATCACCATGAATGTTGCATCGCGGACACCACAAGCCGCGCCGCCGAGCCTCGCGAGCTACGCCGCTGGCAGCTGCTTCGAAGGTTCATGGGTGCGCGGATGGCATCGCGGACGAGCCCCAGTGCGTGCAGAGGTGGGGCTCCAGGCCGTCGTCGCGATTCCCGGCGTGACTGAGGCCACGGCCGCCGCTGCGGGGAAGCGATTCGGCGCGACGGCGCGAGGAACAGCCATGGCCGGTGAGGACGGCGTGTGGGCAAGGCGCCGAGGCAGGACACGGGTGTACCTGGGCGCTGGAGGTTCTGCACGGAGGTGCTGGCGCGAAGCTGGTGCGTGGCTGCAGCGCTGAGGCTGGTCAGCGTCCAGGCCTCGCCGGCTAGGAGCTGCGGCCAGTGGAGCGGCCGTCCGTGCGGGCGTGGTTGCGCCGGTGCGGCCACAGGCGTGAGCACAGGAGGGAGATGAGTGTGATTAAAAAATCTTAATCGCGGGGCCCACTAAACTTTGGTAAAGTAGGTGCAAAAGCTTATCCACTGGGTGTGCTATCTTTACTGCTCTCTATACACTACCGGAATCGCAGGCTTTGCCTAGAGTCCGGTTCTTTGCCGAGAGCCAAATAAAAAACTCTCGGCAAAAAAGGCTTTGCCGAGAGCAAATTAAAAAACTCCCGGCAAAAAAAAAACTCTCGGCAAAGAGGTTTCTTTGCCGAGAGCAAACAAAAAAACTCTCGGCAAAGAAAAAAACACTCGGCAAAGATTTCTTTGCCGAGAGCCAACTGGCTAGCTCTCGGCAAAGAATTTCTTTGCCGAGTGTTTTCTTTTCAGCTCTCGGCAAAGAAATTAAAAAAAAAACATTTTTTTACCTCCAATTTTTTTCTATCCTCAACCTATACTTATACAAAACTTATGCTCAAATTTGGCACAATTTTAACTTTGTTTGCTATATTTAACAATTTTACTTCTTTCTAGATATTTTTTCGCATACGTCCGATATGAACTGCAAATGCATGAAATTATATAGTAAAGTTGGTGAAAACATGATATTCATGTTCATGAGACATCTCTAAGACCATGTACATGAAATCAAGCTAAATTTCCGACATTTGGTTCTCCGATCCTGATGAAGATCGTAAGGTAGAACGGTTAAAAAATTGTATCAATTTCAAATGAAGTTTGAAAATCAAGAAATTTGTCAAGTACTCATGATACCATATGAGAAGGTTGTGCAAAAAAAATTGAGAATGTTTTGAACACACGAACACGTCCACTGTTTAGAAACTGGAACATCTAACGAGAAGTTTCTAAGATTTGAACTAATGTGATTAGATTTGGAGTACTAGAGAAATTCAAAATTGAGTTTGACTATAAAAACTTTTCTACATGTAATATACAACATAATTAGTGTCTTGTTACGTTTTTGTAAAACTTTCAAATCTATTTGCTATTTTAGTAATTATTTTTGAGTAAAATTGTCTTTGGCAAAGAGGGCTCTTTGCCAAGAGCAGGCTGACGTGGCTCTCGGCAAAGACAGCCCACCAGCGCCACTTCCGGCCCAGCTGGCCCACAACACCCCGCCGGCCCACTTAACCCTCGCCAAACCCTGGCTAGATAAATTCCACCCACTCCCCACCGCGCCTGCCACCTCCCATTCCTCCCCCCTCCACGCCGCCGCCTCCCACCACCCCGCCTGCCTCCTCCCTCCACACCGCCGCCACCCACCACCCGCCTGCTCCCATGGCCCGCAGACCTCCCTCTTCTCCATCAACGCCGGCAGGGCCTCCTCCCTCTCTCCCGCTCTGGCCTCCGCTGCCCCACCCTCGTCGTCCCCCTCCTTCCCCCTCCGCTCACCCCTCACCTCGTGGCGAGGAGCGGCGGCGGGGCGAGGCGCGGTGGCGGCGGATCCGAGGGCGGCGGCGCTTCCCTGGCGCAGCGGCGACGGATTTGACCCCGCGGCAGCCTGGAGCTCCTCCCCTGGCGCGGCCTGGAGCTCTCCTCCCCCGACGTGACCTCGAGCTTTGCAGATCCGAGCGTGGAGGCGGCGGCCTCAACGGCAGCGGGAGCGAGGAGATCCGGCGCAGGTGGGATTCGACGACGGCGGAGCGAGGAGATCCGGTGCCTCCGGCCTCTTCTTCCGTCCCCGGCTCCTGGGTCGCGCAGGTGGACTTCGACGGCGGCGGAGTGAGGAAAACCGGATGGTGGCGGTGGCCTCCTCATCCCTCCCCGGCTTCTGGATGTGGGCCACGGTGGCGCCGTAGCGAGGAGATCCGGTGCCTCCGGCCTCCTCTTCCGTCCCCGGCTCCAGGGTCGCGCAGGTGGACTTCGACGGCGGCGGAGCGAGGAGATCCGGACGGTGGCGGCGGCCTCCTCATCCCTCCCCGGCGGCGGCGGTGGGCCACAGCGGCAGCGGTGGGCCACGGGGGACGGCCGGTGGGCCCGCGCTGTGGCTTTTGTCTTTTTTTAATCCTTTTCAAATTTCTCTGCCGAGAGCTTTATATGCGTCTCGGCACAGATGTGCCGAGAGGATTTGGTGGGGCTCTCGGCACAGAGCTCTTTGCCGGCCTGACGGTGCCGAGTGCGCTGTGCCGAGAGCTTCCTCTCGGCAGAGGCTGTGCCGAGAGGATTCCGGCCTGTGCCGAGAGCAACTCGCTCTCGACAAAGCCATGGATTCCGGTAGTGATAGATGACATGTATCAAGTTATAGAGAGTTGCTCTCTATAACCATTGCTGGTGCCCTAAGAGTCACCATGGGCTGCTTTTATGTTCATCCACTATTTGTTTAAGTTATTATGATGAGTGTTATTGATGGTTGACGATTATTGCACTTGTTTGAAATCTGAAAGGCTTCATCTGATGGTTTGATGTGATTTTTTTTTTCACATTGGCACAGCCACACGTTATGAAATCTGAAAAGATTCAGCGTGATGGCCCGATACTCTGATTGCGATCTTTTTTTTTGCATATATATATATATATATATATATATATATCTTTTTCCTTATTACCAGCTGATTGACTAAGCAGCAGTTGTTTGTTTGGCATCGTGGGTATATATTGAGTATTTATATCTGGGAATTAGTTGAAATTGGTTGGATTGGGCAATCTAACTAAATGGTACAAATAGAGATGTGATCGTATTGTATGATATAATATGATTATAAATATTCTTTTCGCTAGCAAGTCTTTTTCTTAAATAAAAAAGGTACAAACGCAATGAGAATGTTGTAATAAGGAAACAACTTTTCTATTGAAGATATCAATTTTATAATGATGAAAACTAATTGTAATAAGGAAACTACTTTTCTAATAAAGATATCAATTTTCTAATGATGAAAACTAATTTTCTAATAAGGAAACTAATTTTCTCATGATGAAATCAATTGAGTAAACTAATTTTCAATATAAATAAATAAATCAAAAAAATCTTTCATCACATACATATCTCATACATCTATCATGACACTTTCTTTCTATTAGAGCATAAACCAATATGCATCTAAATAAAAAAAACACCATTATTAGCTCATTTGGGAATGTAATAAATACTCTAAGTACAAAGAATATTACTTAAAGTGGCAACCGTATATGAAGTTAGGATGACATAACTAACCTCTATACCACTTCAATGAGTTAAATCGTGGAGAAATCATCACAAATCGGGCAAAAACTCCCTAGGGCGCCATTGGGGAGGAAGAATTCGAGTTGGAGAGATGAAGAAGAAGAGTGTGGAGGGGGCTCGGGCAGGGGGGAAGAAGAAGAAAATTAGCCGTTGCACACCTGTACCGGGCCACAGCAAGAGCCGGTACAAATGTGCTCACATTTGTACTGGGCGGTGGCTCCGCTCTATACAAATGTACTAGCCTCACATTTGTACCGGTCGGAGCCACCGCCCGGTACAAATGTGTGGCATTTGTACCGGGTGGGTGGGAGATGGTGCTGGCGAGGCCCTGTGAGAGAGCATTTGTACCGGTTGGTACCTCCAACCGGTAAAAATATAGTTATTTGTACCGGGGCATAAAATACCTGGTACGAATCAAAAAACGGCCCTGGATATATGTGTGATTCTCTAGTTGCGTGGGCCTTTCGAATTGCACCAATTAAGCTTTGAGCCCATTTATTCATTTTAATGGCCATTTAGCTTGTGTGTTATTTTATTATCCTTTTAGATACAAAGTGTGAGCAATCCTTGCTTTTTTTACTTTTCGGCATGGCACCCTTCGGCCAGCATCCATTCCCATTGTTGCCATCAGAGATGTTTAACAATTTCATTGTTAAATTGTTCTGGTATGTGCATATTAGTTATGAAAATAAGTGTTTTTTTTCTTTTGGAAACTGAATATCTGACACTGGAACGTCACATATAATCCTGTTTACCCTGTTGATGTTGGCAATATGTGGTTACCAAGAGATTAGTTTATTTTTTATTAACCATATTGTGGGTGATCTTATATTTTTGTTTGTATGTTCTTTTAGTCTCTTGTAAATAAATGTTAAACAATATATATAGTGATTTATGAAACAATTTTAACTTTTATGTTTGGTGCTTTTCAGCTTGTGCTTGCAGTAAATTAATCAGTACTGAGAAGAAGTGAGATATCTTGACTGTTTACAAACCCAACAATCTGAATCTGGTGTCGTTGGCATTTTGCAGGCCTGAAGCTTTGAAATGTACAGCAGTATTATGTTTTGTAGTTTAATTTCTTGTAGTGTCACCCACCGTGGCTTAACCTAGCCCAACTTGGGAGGAATTGGTGTGGTGTAAGAGTCACCATGGGCCCCTTTTATGTTCGTCCACTATTTGTTTAAGATCATGACTTCGAAGACTGGTTTAGAGCTTAAGTTATTATGATGAGTGTTATATTGATGGTTGACGATTGCACTCGTTTGAAATCCGAAAGGCTTCATCTGATGGTTTGATGTGATTTTTTTTTCACATTGGCACAGCCACACGTTATGAAATCTGAAAAGATTCAGCGTTGATGGCCCAATACTCTGATTGTGATTTTTTTCATATATACTAGCTGATTGACTAAGCAGCAGCTTTTTGTTTGGCATCGAGGGTATTGAGTATTATTTCTGGGAATTAGTTGAAATTGTTTGGATTGGGCAATCCAACAAAATGGTACAATGAGAGATGTGATCGTATTGTATGATATAATATGCTTATAAATATTCTTGTCGCCAGCAAGTCTTTTTCTTAAATAAATAGGTACAAGCGCAATGAGAATTTGAGTAGAACGAAGGAAATAAATAGGTCAGATTGAAATTCTGTTTATTTTCTAGCCACCGTGCAAAGATCCATTGAGTATAATAAAAATTCAAAACTTCATAATGAAATTTTACAATGGCGATTCACGGGCATTTTGCTAATCCTAAATTAAAAAGACAGTTGATTGACTTTTTTTTAGAAGGAACATGTATTGATCTCAACGCATTACACCGGCCCGTTTACAAACAGAATCCGAAAGAAAAAGAAAATTACAAAGAAGTTCAAAACTCCTGTTCATCTTCCTCGAAGCCTTCAGCGATCCGTTCGTCGCCACCGTCGAAACCGCTTCCCAATCGTCGCCGGGCACCAGTGCCAAACTCCACAAAGTGGAGGCCGCAGAGGAGGGCTTACTGCTAGGCGAATCAGCCGAGTATGCTGCCTCCCAGGCGCATCGGCCAACTCCAGTACCCACGACGCATCCTTCGTTTCCATCGCCGGCAACCCGAGCAATGCTCAGATTTCCTCCAAAGACCATCTTCCTTGAGATTAATAGGGACAGCAACATCATCACCTGAAGAAGAAGACGATGCGTCGGACCTTGACTCCTAGACAGGTCTCCCCAGCCTCTCCGTTGACATCTGAGTAGATCGCCATCGGAGAACGGAAGAAGCTGGGAGAAATTATTCCCCTGCAGCGCCGTCACTTCCGCATCGCCAGCACCGCCAGGAAAACCAAGCCGCAGAGGAGCCACGCTCCTCGGGCAAAACCTAACTCCACCGCCGAGCATCGGTGGCGAGCAAACCCTAAACCTAGTTGGACTCGACTAAGACCTTACGAAGACAGTAGATCTGTTGGAGAGATGGACCCCCGCTCCTCGTCACCACCGGCAGCGAGGCCGGAGGCGAGGGAACGGGGCCCGCAAACGGCGGCGGCGGCGGAGTCGCCCTCGGGCAGACGGGACGTCGAGGCGGCTGTTTTTCGTGAGCGGACGTCTACGCAAACAGTTGAAAGGAATCTCGCCCTCGCGTTTAGCGTTAAGACAGTTGATTGACTTTGCACACACACGTTCTAACCGATGGAATCGTAGAACAGCGTAAGAAAGGATAAGCATTCCTAATGAAAGGGGAAATTAAGATGCCATATATCAAATACAGAATCGGATCGAACTGCAGGATCCTTACTTCATAAAACAATTATTGTACTATATATGCCTTACTTGCCTCACATTATAAGATGCCTTAGATCCCAGAAATCGGAAAGAAATATATGCAGCCTTATCGGCTGGTTGTTGGGTGGAAGAACTACCCGATGCCTCAGTAGATAAGCAAGTGGTCGAGCACATATCCATTTCATACGTGCTCCTCCTGACGAGGGACGAGCTCACGAGCATGCTAGTTTGTGCCCGAGCATCCACGTATTCACAGCATCCCTGCACTAATAGACAACGGCGCCTATAAAACCACCGGACCCCAGGCCCCTGCCGTGGGCTCACAGCAACTAGTCTGCACTGCCGCCCAAAAAGAACAGAGGCAACGCAAAAATATGGTAGTTGGGTCATCACTCTAACCCATTTGTTAGCCTCCAAATCAAGGGAGAATTATAAACTAGGTAGGAGAGTATTAGGCGTAGAAGTATATATACTTCTATTTCAAGCCAACTATCGGCTTTGAAAAATGGCGTTTATGCCCGCTCTACGCCTGGCAGGTGTCCTGGCAGGCCTTTCCCTCTTGAGAGAGCCCCGGCCGCCGCCGCCAGTCAGGGTCTATATACTGCCTCTCCATGGGGCCTATAGAGGCACCAAGAAAGAGAAGAAGAAGAGAAGGAAGAAGAAGAAACAGCTCAGCAAAGCCAACGCAAGGTACAAGTCGACGGCATTCGGGATGTCCACCGGGGCGGCATTGGGGATGCCCACCTCGACGGCGAGAGACTATCTTACCAGCAGCACCAACCGCCTCTGCTCACAAAAGCTAAACCAGAGCGAGGAGGATAGTGACGAGGAGGAGAGCGACGAGAGTGACGATGAGAGCGAAGAGGAGAGTGATGATGAGAGTGAGGAGGAGAGCAGTGATGAGGAAGAGGAGGAGGATGAGAGTGACGACGAGGAACAGACGGTCCATCAGCCTGCAGGCAGAGCGTACTACTAGCCGGGAGGAGAAGCCCGGCCGGCAGATGGCGCCGCGCCACTACCTGCGCAGGTGCACGAGAGAGGGGCGGTGGCCATCGATGCCGTCCGACGCCGCACATACTCCCACCGACGTAACGTGCCTGCTATGGTTGTTCCTATCAACAAGCCCGCCGATATATATAACTATGTGTAGTATATATATGATATATATACACTATATATGTATATGTATACAGACAAACACATGTGCGTGAAAGCTATATCACTTCGAAATAATCCATAAGCATATTGGCGGATGCTGCGGCAGCGGCAGCTGAAGCTGAAGCTAATCAAGTACTCTCTCCGTCCCATAAAAAGTGCAATCCTAACTTTTGAAAAATATCTCATAAGGAGTGCAATCCTAGAAAAAAGATCTAATCACCTGCCTACTTAAGTGGCCAAACCTAATTTGTATGTCAAAACTTATTGCATATGGTCAACAAATGAGGTATTAGAGTCTTTTCATCCCACCACTAATCTGTCTTAGAAAAATCAGAATTTCACTCTTCATGAGACGGTGGGAGTATCTTAATATGAAATGTCCTTTCTCTCTAAGAGATCCCAGCACCCACCTTGGCTTGTTGCATTAATGTGTTATTATCAAACCCTGAAAACTGTGTTCTACTAGGTGAATTCCCCGCGCGATGCAGCGGGATATTTAGCATAATTTTTTATAATTATTTGATGTATTTGGAAAAAAGTTAAGTTTTGAGTCTTTTTTACATTAAGGTAAATTATTGTGTAAATTTTATTTTATTTTATAGATAGCATTGATAAAATAACATATATTTGCAGTAAACGATTACCTTTCAATTCTGTTCTTGGAATTCTGTTTGTTGGAAATAGCTTCCATGCAAACAAATTTTGAGCAGATTTGTTATCTGATTGACTCACGGAGGCTAATCCTCTAGCTATTTCTAGAGGGGAAATCAATTTATTTGTATTTTCAAATAAAGAAAACAATTTATATGAACTTACAAAATCTAGGATGGTTTATGCAAGAGTTTCGAAGAGGCGATACATCAAACATATTGAGTGATGAAACTCAATCGAAACCTAGAGGAACTGTGCAAGTTCTAGGTCTATAAAATCACAAGATGGAAAAGTAAAATCAAAAGACACAATACATCGAACATACAATGTGCACGAAACGAAATTGAAACCCAAAAGAACTGTGCGAGATCACTGGATCAGATGGGAAACACAAAATAAAATAAATGCCATTTTGCACTATCGAGGATTAAACTTAGGAGCGCATGAAACAGGAACACACAAGTTTGCGACCTGGTGCTTGCTGCTGGTGGATGGGTGCGCCGATGGGACCCTGCAGCTTGCCGTAGCTCTTGCCGCCGGTGCCGTCACTCTTCACGATGGTCCTTAAGGAGCTCAGCAGTCGGCCGTAGGTGACCCCGCGCGGCTCTCACTCCACCACCCGGAGGCCGGACCAAGCTGTGCGTCATGGCCCCTACTAACCACAGAACGAAGTTGCTCTCGACGTCGCTATAGCTGCTGAAGAGCGACGCCGCTGCTGCCCTTCCATGCGCCGGACGGCGGGCGGTGGTGGTCCTCCCACAATCCCACTGGCGGTTCTTATTGCTGGCGACGCGGTGCAGTAGAGGAAGGGGAGGCCGAGGATGGTGGTGCTGTAGCAGGTGTCCACGACGGCGTAGAGACTGGCGCCGTACACCAGTGGGCGCAGCGAGACCTCGTTGATCTCGTCGTCCTGGATCAGGCCCTTCTGGAACGTGTTCATCGGCAGAGCGCCTCATGGATGCTTGGCTAGACAGCGAGGAAGGAGCACAGGCCTCTGCACTGGACTGGACTGGGCTCTTCATCTTTCGTCTTTTGACGTGCTCGAGTTGATATGCGTGTGAAGTGGGGAGGCTCTTGATTTGCCATCTACCATTCTACCACCATCAGTGAGTCTCTTGAGTTGCCATGCTACTTCATCTCGGCCATTAGTAAGCCTGTTCAAATGCCGTGCTAACTCTTGAGGTTCTCTGCCGATTAAGAAGAGATTAAATGTCGTGCAAACTCTTGAGATGCTTGCTGATTGAGTGGGGATTGGGGTGGGCGATGACGTGGATGGCTGAGAGGTCAGAGAATGGTACCGAAAACAAAGTTTTGTATGATGATGTGGGTGGCTTCATTCTTCAAAATAAAAGACCATCCAGTGTACAGGGGTGGTAATATTGATACTGAGAACTATGTTCTATGTGGGGACTTCAGTCTTGAAGAATCTTACTAAAACTAATTGGAGGCTCCTTTTGAAGCCACCAGATGAAGCCACCTAGGAATTCTATGTGGACACTCTAAAAAAAGAGAAGCCTCCACATGAAGCCACCTAGGAATCGTAGGTGGACACTCTAAAAAAATTATCATTGATTTTAATAGTCGTTAGATGTAATTTGTTTATGAAATTACCCACATATGCCATTATAATGAATTAACATAAATAAGCTCACTATAACTATGTATAAATTACCCACATATGCCACTATATAGAAATTAAACATAAATCATCTCGTGATCATGTCTAACATACATGCACTCCACGTGACATGATCTTTTTCCTTTCTTTAATTAATGACCGGCTGTAACAATCTAATCAAACACCCAATGTTCACACACCTCCTTTTTAAATCTATTCAGGCAAGAGCTGTCCTTTAACACGCGCGCATGCAAAATATCTCATGTGACTTCATCTCGATTAACTGTTGCCGATCTGCCTCTGCCGATTTTGCCAATGCTTGCCGATTCCACAAATTGTTTCAGTTGGTGTCAACAATCTCTTTACTTCAAATAAAAAACCGTCTAACTATCCTGTTGTGCATGCCATATGTTGCGTAGTTAACCCAACGTTGTAAGTCATACCCGGTTATATGTATCACCCAAGTCTCTTGCTTTTTATCTCTTTCCCATATTTTAATCATAAAAAGAATTCATTTAAAAGGATCTTCAACTAATACAACTAACAAACTAGCTAGATAGGTACTTGCATGTAGAGATGCCTGTCGACCACATATAATGGAGTTAATCTCCTGTATTGAATCTATCTTTCATATTTGAATTATAAAAATAATCTATATTAAAGGGTTGATATTTAATCAACATAACAAATAAGATACGTTGTACGTATATAAAAAGAGAGCCTCCTATGTAAGGCTTCCATCAATTAGGGTCTGCTGCTACTTTCATCAATGGAACTAGGCCCCCTGCTATTGTTCAACAGAAAGGTATGATGTGAACTGAGCATACCTCACCTGGTAAGGTTTATTGTGATGGAACCTTCCAACTAGAGTTTGAGTTCTTGACTCTATTGCTGGTGCTCACATTTTTCTAAATTTATTCCAGGGTTTAACCGGTGTTGTACTTTCACTGGTAAGCGACGTACATATCGATAGCGAGGCATCCGTGGTGACTTCGTTTGTTGAGGATCTGTTGGCTCAGTATTTCAGAGGTGGTCATAGGGATAGGGTTGCTTATATATGTTTGTAGAGATGAGTGTGTGTATGTTGTGAACTTATACATCTGTAATGTGTTTTGCAAAAAAAGGAAGGTACGATAACTTTACCTCTGAGCATTCTTCGTCGATGGCTGCACGGAACCATTTAGATCCACTGGTTATAATAGAGATCAATCAACAGTGAGATATTGTTTGTGGAATTTGTTTGATTTCCCTTCTACAATTAGAATAATTTTTTTACAGCATATGTTATGACTACTAAATTATTTGTTTATTGTTTGACGTGTTGTGTGCTAGGTATCGATGACTTGCTTCTCACCATTGTTCTCAAATAGTTATTCCTATGGAATCTTCTTATCAAAATATGATTTACTTGATTGTTGTTTGTGTATCATAACATATGTATAAAAAATTCATATTTTTATATAATGTACTTTGTATAGAAAAATAGCTCAATTAGATCCATCACCATTTTTTGCTAATGCAGTTGAACAGTTTGCAATGGTGAAAAAACCTTACGTGAAATTAGATCGGGAAAGGAATTATGGAACATCAAGACAAGAGTAACCGTAGTGTGAAATGCAGCCTTACTCAACAGTGGTGAAGAATTAATTAAGTCTTGACATGATCCTTATTGATCAAGAGGTATAACAGTAAATGTTCAGTTTGATTGTATTTTTTGTATTGTTTTTGGTTTACTAATTATTAATGATGATGTGAAATTAGGGAATGCATGGTGTTATCAGTAAGATAGTTAGCATCAACCATAACATGGTTCAAGAAAAATAATGCAAATCATGAAACACATAAAACAAATAATGCACTCTGGTGGAACTGTTACAGGTAATGATCTGAAGAACTCTTATTTAATAATTATTCATTTACAAATAAGTTTCAAAAAAATATTCATTTACAGATGATGAACTAACATATGCCACTTTAAATGCAAATGTTTACATAGTTGAATTCCAAAAGATTGACCTCTAGCGCAATCATATACTCAAATTGTCGTGATAACTACTACATTTGGACGCAAATTATAACAAGAAGACAAGAAACACCGAGATTTGTATCATATTGCGCTTGATATTTCAATAAAAACAAAGTTAGTGGTACTTATCATTTTTCAAGCATAGTATACAATACAATCATAAAATTTTATTTATTTCTCTCCCCAATTGTGTTGACTAAATGATAATTATATATTATATTTATAGTCCATGTTGCAAAATTTTTGAACCTTATTAGGATGTTCCTAAAAAAGTAAATAACAACATCTATCTAATAACAAAACTAAAGTACTAGCCCGTGTGGACGCACGGGTTAATGGACTAGTATCACTATAATTAGTGTGATTTGAAGTAGTACGGTGTGTAGTTTGCCACATCACCATGCCATTGTGCGCACCATTATATATGCTGCGGAATGGGTCTCCAATGGGCCAAACTTACATCCAATGAGCCAAAATAATAAGGAGAATACACTCGGCAAACAATGCCTTTGTCAATGCCGAGTGTCAACGTGGGGCTTTCGGCAAACGACTAACGGCGGCAGCGGCAGCCAACGGCCGTTGCACGTGCTAGATCACGTGCCAGTGTGCCTCTAGTTTGCCGAGTGGGAGAACTTTGTCGAGTGCCATTTTAGCTCAACAAACAATGTTTTTGTTGAGTGTTTTATCTTCGTCAAATGTTTTCTTTAGTGTGCTCGGTAAATATATTGATTGCCGAGTGTAAACGTCGGCAAACCAGGTTTTCCGGTAGTGATGAAGAACAAAGTCGGGGCGCTTTGTGCTGTACAGCCGTATCCTGCTGTTCGTTATTCTCTTATCTGAAGTCTTAAATTAACCGAGACTGGTCGAAGCTGAAACATTGTGGATTTGTAATATCATTCCCTATATATTCTTGGTGCATCAACCACGATGATTACCGAGTGTAAACGAACGGATGCACCAAGAATATATTGATTCCCGAGTGTAAATGAACGCATCGGTATACAGGGAATCGGTATACCGAATATATATATTGATTACCGAGTGTAAACGAACGCATCGGTATCCGACGCACACGATGTTCCCCAATCTCCACGCCACAAAACCCTCGCCCAAACGCCGGCGCGCCATGGCCCAGCTTCGCCAGCCGCCGGAGCTGACGGCCGACCTAATCGGCGAGATCATCCTCCGCCTGGCGCCCGACGACCCCGCGTGCCTCGCGCGGTCCACCCTCGTCTGCAAGCTCTGGCGCAGCCAGGGGCGTAGGCACAGGGGGGCGCGCAGGGGCCTGGCCCCCCTAATGCTACCGTGACCCCTTTAGATCTTGTGCTAATAATCACCCACCAAAGATTAACTTACTTAGGGATTCCAAAAAAAATTAACTTGTTTAGGTACACCCGTACAAGTTAAGAACCCAAGCCCCGGCCTATGAATGCATTCTTTGACCCATCTAATAATAAACAAAGATTTTTAATCTCCATATGCGTCGTTGTGAATTGAATAGGTAAAACAATCTCCTCCAGTTGTAAATCAAACTCATGAATTAATGGGTTTAGATTGGTCTAAAAAAAGATTATGGATTTGGATCATTGGCTAAAGGTTAGCACTTGTTACATCAAATATTTGGATGCTAATTAGGAGTATTAAACATGAGCTAATTATAAAACTAATTGCATAAGCATCGGACTAGTTCGCTAGATGATCTGTTGAACCTAATCAATCCATGATTAGCATTTGTTCCCGGTAGCATCATATTAGCAAATCATAGACAAATTAAGCTTAACATATTCATTTCATGATTTAACTCCATTTGTGTAATTAATTTTATAATTAATTAATGTTTAATACTCCTAATTAGTATCAAACATCCTATAAAGTTTAGCATTATCAAACACCCCTTGAATGAAGTCAAATGAACTTATTGATGAGATAAGATTAGAAATAAAAGGACTACAAAAGGCATGAGGCTGTATACATATCAGCTAACACCTAATCGGGTTAAACATCATGTTATACTTATACTGCCCCCCCTATGTTCAAATCCTGGCTACGCCCCTGGGCGTAGCATCGTCTCCGACTCCACCTTCCCCGGCCGCTACCGCGTGTTCCACGGAACACCACTCCTGCTCGGATTCTTCCACAACCTCTACTGCGGTAGCAACTCCGTCCCTCGCTTCGTCCCCATCATCGCTGCCGCTTCCTCTCCCCCTTTCACCCAGCCGCCGGAGCCCAACCTCCACGGCTCGCATGCCCTCGACTGCCGCCACGGCAAGGTCCTCCTCCGCGACATGGGCAGCCACAGGTTCGCCGTCTGGGATCCCGTCACCGGCCGCCGGAACTAGCTGCACGGGCCCTGCGGCATCAGCTACCGCTACACGTCCTACTCCGCCGCGGTGCTCTATGGCGCTGGCGCCGGCTGCGACCACCTCCGCTACCACGGCGGTGGCCCATTCCTCGTGGTCTTTGTGTGCCCCGACTACAAGGCCGGGGTCACACGCGCATGCGTCTACTCGTCGAGCTCCGGCGCTTGGGGCGCGCCTGCCTCCGTTCACTCGGGCGCCAATTACTTTGACACGTACAGAAGGCGTGGCGCCATTGTCGGAGATAAAATCTACTTCATCCTTGAAATAGGTGCTAGGATTCTCAAGTATGATATGGGCACGCATTGCTTGTCCATGATCAACCCACCGAACAGTTATGGTTACGCAGAGGACGCCGTCCTCATGCCGATGGAGGACGGCTCGCTGGGGCTTGCAGCCAGTAGAAACTCTATAGAAAAAAAACTAACGGAATATACCTAAAAAATTTGAAATTAACCCAAATTTGAGCAAAGAGTTTTAAATAATGTGAGAAGGCCTCGCAAAAAAATGGAACAAAAAAACTAAAAAAAAATAGTTCCCCGAGTGCCTTCTCCTAGCACTCGGGGAAGAGACCCTTCCTCGAGTGCCAAAGCGGAGCACTCGGGGAAGAGGCCTCCTTCCCCGAATGCCGGAGCAAGGCACTCGGGGAAGAGGCTACCTTCCCCGAGTGCTAGAGCAAGGCTCTCGGGGAAGATTTTTTCCAAATTTTTTGCTAACGGTTCCGTCCAATGCCGCCGTCAAATGCAAATTTCCTTTTGCGAGTGCCCCTCTTCCCCGAGTGTTGCACTCGGGGAAGATGGCTTTCCCCGAGTGCCTCTCTTCCCCGAGTGCCATGCACTTTCCGGCACTCGGGAAAGCCTCTCTTCCCCGAGTGCTCACTCGGGGAAGAGAGGCTTTCCCGAGTGCCCGATTTTTGGCACTCGGGGAAGCATTTGGCACTCGGGGAATTTCGCTTCTCCCGTAGTGCTAGCATTTATGTGTGGTCGAGGAAGGTGATGAGCTCGTCATCAGGTGGTGGTGGTGGTGGGGTTGCGAAATGGATGCAATGCAGGGTCATTGAGCTAGGGAAACTGATTCCTGATGCGGCTTTTGTTAACTCCGGTAGCAGAGTGCGTGTGATTGGCTTTGCAGAGGGTGCTGGTGTTATCATCGTGAGCAATTGTGATGGAATCTTCATGATCGAGCTCAAGTCATGGCGGGCGAGAAAGGTTACAAATGAATGTCCGCCCCACTGCCCTGCTGTCTTCCCATTCCTGAGTTTCAACACTCAAGGTACATTCCAGCTAGCCCCTTTTCTTTAATTGTAACTTTTCTGGGTATAGTATGACTACTGCATGTGGTTCTGCTATGCAAATAGCTTAGTTGTATATATGGAAACAAACGGTTACCATCTTTTTGCTAGATGCTTAGTAGCAAAAAAAAAAAGAGCATCTAGCATTGCAAATTTGCAACACCACAAATAACCATTCTTGGTATTTTCAAGAATTTCTCAGATGCAGCTAATTAAACCTTGTAAAGCTTTGTAATTGTTCTGATAAGCCATTATATTAGCTAATTTTCAATAGCCTTTTAGCCTGCTACCCTTTTAGATAGTAGGTGTCAACACCACATATATACTCTTTTATTGCATCCTTAAAAATGTATATTGTTCTATGCAACACTGTTAGCTTTAATTTCATGATTGTGCTGGAACCAAATTGTCCATGTCCATGGGGACACGTTATCGCTTTGTGGCAATTTTGTTGTTCTGATATAAAGATGTTGATGATTATGGAAGTAAATGATTCCTTTTTCTTCTTCCAAACATTGAATAATGGCAACTCCCATCTAATTAATCTAGTTTTAGTCACATTCTACACTTCTAGTTGTTAATATAAGTACAATTCTTGACATTGGCAAGATGTGTGCTAGGAAGTAATTGGGATCTTTTACTAGCTAGATACAAGTTGATGACCTATTATTTTTGCTTATGTTCTCTTTTTTTACTATATTGTAAATATTGAAAGTAGCCATAATTTTGTTCCATTTTACGAAAATGTATATAGTGAGCTATGGAACATTTTTAACTTGTACGTACGTATGGTAATTTTCAGATTGCTGTAGCACCAAGTTGCCATTCCTAATGGAGTTACGGAGTCAGATTAATCACTGCTGGGCCGAACCAAAATTTACAAATCCACAAATCTGATGCTGCTGCTAGCATCATGCAGGACTGATGTTTTAAAACGTTTTATAGTATTCTGTTCAGTGGTTTAATTTGTGCTACTGTAAGACACCATGGCCCGGTGACTGGTCAAAGTATAAGCTAAATAGTTTCTTGTTTGCTCGTCTGGTCAAATAAGAAGGGCACACGCACATTGATGCATCATATTAAAGCTTATTTCACAAAGGTACGAGTAACCTTTTATGACTAGGTGAATTCCCCACGCGTTGCTGCGGGATATACTGCTTAATTTTTTATGATTATTTGATGCATTTTTTCTTTTTTTAATTTCGAGATTCATGATGAACCCAAAGAATTTATGGATTCCTCCTGGTGTACTTGCTTAATTAGATTGGGTCCCTTTGATCCAAGTGCTAAAATTTAGAACCTTTATGGATTAGCCATGGCTGTACATGCAGATTGCAGGCAAGAGGAAAAATGAGGAGAACCTAACTCATGTGCCACTCAACTGAAATGTGCAAGGCCCATGACTCAAAACAGACCTATAAAGAAGCTAAGCCAAATATGGTAGCACATTTTTTTAACCTTAACCAAAATAGGCGTCGTCTACTGCAGAAGTCAACATCCTTTTCTCTCGATACCTGCCTCCATCCGACATCCGCGCGCGAGATCCCGCCGCTGGCAACCGCGGCTTCCCTCGCCGCCAGCGGGAGCGGCTTGATGGAGGCGTGGGCAGCGCAGCGACGGCGTCCTCCCTCCCTTACTCCCTCGTCCCTCCTTGTATCACCTGCGAACAGAGCATGGCAGCGGCGTCGAGGTCCGGTGAGGAGGCGCAGTGTGGGCTGGGGGCAGCCTCGTTCTCCCGGCTATCTTCCTCTTCAGCGGCGGCGTCCTCCTCCATGATGCTGGATCCGGCGGCGGGATCGAGGTCGGGTGAGTAGGCGCGACGCGGGCTGGTGGTAGCCTCCTGCTCCTCCCAGTGGCGGCACCTCCTCAGGGCCGGATCCGGTGGCGGGGTCTAGGCCGGGTGTGGAGGACCCTCTTCCATCCGGCGTTGCAGGCTCGCTCACCGCGGCGTGCGACCTCCTGCTGCAGTAGGCGCGGGCCGCGCATCCCTGCTGGCTGGCGTGCGGCCTCCTGCTCCACCAGGTGCTTCTTCCTTTTCCTGTCGTCCGCTCTCTCTCCCGCTCTTCTTGCGGTGCGGACGCGTTTTATGGATGCTGCGATGGGGAGGCGAGGTGACGGTAGTGGGGATGCGAGGCGACGGGGAGGCGAGGAGGCTGCGGCTGCCTGCGGTGGCGCGGGGTGGGAGCCGCCGGGGTGTTAATTGCTGATGATGTTGGCGGATTGAGGGCAGGGAGGCGGAGGGCGCGGTGGGGGATCGCTGAGGATTGAGAGAAATCTCCCAGTGGGGTGCTCTTATTAAGTTTTTGTATGATTATGACTGTGAAGACTGCATGCTAAGTGCCGCTAATCATACTTTGGATAGTGTTCCCTTGATGGTTGACAGTTCCCATTTTTTTAAAGGGGGCTACGGTGGGTGAGGAGCCGGCCTGAACTTTGTATTAATATGCGAGGTTGTTACATATGGTGTTTTGTGAAGGGGGTAGGGGTGAGAGAGTTTTACACACAAGATCAAGCCAAAATAGAAGGGATTCCTTGGCGGCAGGGGGCTTGGTCCTGTGAATCCAGAGCTCCAAGTCCGCCGAGATGGCGACAACGATGGTGGTCAAGGTGAGGTGAGAGCCTGAGAAGACTAGCTCATTCCTCCCCTTCCAAATGTTCTAGAAGATCGCGGTGATGATGACGGTCGAGCGGGCTGCTGCCGGAGTGCTGTCAGGTAGCTCTGGCAGGGACCAGAGCTCCTGGAAGGAAGGGCACGAAGGGCCAGCCAAGGTGACGCCAGAGGGAGCAGGCCTTGCTGCAGAAGGAGAAGGGGACCAGCTGCATGCCTAGGCCCCGGTGGCCTGGGGTAGGGGGAGATGATGGAGACACATGCTGAACACCCTGGGCGAGGACTTGCAGCTCGGTTGGTGCTTGAGCCGTGAGCCATCGAGGCATATCGAGGTACCAGGCGCCCTCGTCCCAAGCGCTGCGAACGGAGATATGGGGGTGACAGACGTGGGCGAACAAGGCGGGGAAGGTCTCGGTCCAAGCCAGTGATCGTGACAAAAGCTCACAGAGCGGCCATCCCCTAGATGGACCTTCATGGTTTGTTACAGCAGCAGGAGAAGGTGCAGGAGGACGGACCAGACTGGAGTGTTGAGGTGGTGGGGCATACCGAAGTCGTGGCCGGCAGCCTCGCCATAGAAGCGGTGGAACCAGAGCTGCCAGCTTGTCATTGGCAGATGCAGGAGCTTGTTCACGAATTATAGGAGAAGGCCCTGATTCTACAGGGCGAGATCCTTGACCCCCAGGCCGTCCGAGGCCTTGTCGAGACAAACGATAGTCTAGGCCACCTTGCACTATCCACCAGTGCAAGAGGAGTCACATGTCCAGAGGAAGGTGCGGCGCATCGCGTCGATGGATTTGACGATGCCTTGTGGTAGCAGGATGGCTCCCATCGTGTAGACGGCCCGAGCGCTGAGGACGACATTGACCAGCAGTCCAGCACGGTGCGCCCCCTCGTGGCGAAGAGCTGGCCGCACCAGCCAAGGATGTAGGAGGGAACGGCCTTTGGGAGAGGTTGGATGTCTCTTAGGCGTAGCTTGTGGATGGAGAGGGGGAGTCCCATGTAGGTCTGTGGGAACGAGGCCACAGGGCAGCCTAGTATGGCTGCCATGAGGCTTGCGGCGCCTTCGTCGACACCGATGGGGACGGAGGTTCTTTTGTCGAAGTTGATATGCAGCCCTGTCATGGCGGAGATGGTGTCGAGGAGGAGCTTGAGTCAATGGAGGTGGTCAGGGTGCGCCTAGATGATGATGAACATGTCGTCGGCATACTAGATGACGGGGCACGACAGGTGCCGGATCAGAGGGTGCGGTCGGCTACTAGGATGAAGAGGTACGACGAGAGGGGGGGTCACCTTGGCGCAGCCCTTGCCGCCACTGAATCCATCTTCGGGACATCGTTGAGAACGACCACTGTGTTGCTAGAGATGTTCAAGGCCAAGACTCACTGGCACCAGGCATCGAGGAGGTAGTAGTTGATTATTTTTTAACTGCATATACATGTTATTGTAGTTGGTGATCCATTTTTTTTCATTTACATGTTATTGTTTTACTCATATAATTTGAAACAGTATATAGTGTGGTATGAAACAACTCTAACTTTGGTGCTTGATACTTTCCAGATTATGCTTGCAACAAATTGCCATTGCCAGCAGAGATAAATTAATCAATACTGAGATACGGCCAGTTTACAAATCCAAGAAGCTGAATCTGCCACTGTTGGCAATTTGCTGGGTTGATGCTTTGAAATGTTTATTCTGTATGGTGGATTACTTGCAGGGGTCACCCACCATGGTCAGAGCCTATCCCAACTTGCTTGAAACTAAAAGAGTTGTTGCAGCACTACTAAAGTGTATGCCGCATCACCAATTTTTATGTTCTTCCTGGTTAGTTGTGTAAGATCATGATTGTGAAGATTATGTTGAGCTTTAGAGCTAATCTTACTATAGTTGGTGTTACATATATACTCCCTCCGTCCCGTAAAAAATGCAATCCTACCATTTGAAAAAAAATCCTACAAAGAGTGCAATCCTAGAAAATAGATCTAATTACCTACCTAATTAAGTAATCAGATCCGATCTGCATGCAAAAACTTACTCCATGTGGCTAAAAACTAGGGGTAATAGAGTCTTTTCGCACCACCACTAATCTGTCCTAGAAAAACTAGAATTGCACTTTTTTATGGGACAGAGGGAGTAGATGGTTGATGAGTCCACTCGAAGATGAATGTGGTTCTTTTTTAATAATTATTAAATCAGACTTCAGCTTAGTTTTAAACTTCCAGATCAAATATGGTTGGTTCAACCTGTTGAAATGTTATTGGAACTGAAAAATGGTTAAATTAATTACAGTTTATGTACACAAGTTTGCTCATCCTGGGATTCCTGCCAATTTAAGATTCATACTGTTGGAGTGTTACTCTGAACTAAGGTACTAAATAGCGTTTAGTGGCAAGGTAGCAGATTAGCCCCGGTGTAGCGGATCACGGATAGTGGGTGCTCTAGCAGACGCTAAGTCCAAATAGCATAATTCAGAAAAATAGTCACAATTTTAAAGCATGTATGAATATTAATTTCAAATTTACTTTAAAAAAGTAAAATCTGAAGTTAGCTGTTGCATTTCATGATAACAATCACAAAAAAAATAGATGTGATTAAGTGAATAACATTAAATTCTTATATTAATGAATAAAAAATTCATTTGTCATCCCATAATTATTTATCATTACCCAAATAATTACTTTTAGTATTATTATTACTATTTCATTCATATATCAGTTGAACCATAAATTTAGCAAATAGTGGTCTAACATGAGTAATAACGGCTGTAATAGCGGGCAATAGCAGACAATAGCGACCGCTAAGTCCAAACATGCTATCTTGGGTTCGCTACTCTGTAGCGGTCGCGGTAGGGTACCGCTACTGCTATAGCAGCCACCATCGTGGGTGCTACAAACACTATTTAGTACTTAGCTTACACTATTTAGTACTTAGCTTACTCTGAACTAGTACTTTCGGTGTTTGTTGGTTTCGGCATGTGTTTGTTGGTTTCGGTACACTCTAATGGTTGATATAGCGAATGATGTAGACAATGCCCTAGATAATCATGGAATGGAAATCAATTGGGATCCTCTCTGCTCTTGCTTTTTGTCGTGCTAATGGCAAATAAGTTGGCATGGAGATTAGTTCATTTAGAGCAACTTCAGTAAGGGTCTGCAAATTGAGGCCTCCTATAAAAAATAGAGGCCCAAAACTTGATCCGAACTCCAGCAACAAACTCAACTTAGGCCTCTATTTTTGATGTGGACCCTACCGAACCCATTCTATCCGCCCCACCCTACTTCCATTGCTGCGCATCCGCCCACCGGCCGCCATTTCGCACCTCCGCCTGCCCGGCCGCCGTCTCCGCCTCCGCGACTCCGCCCGCCTAGCCGCCGTCCTCCTGAGTGGAGGCGAGCGCGCGCACAGTGCAGCCTCCTGCTCGAGCAGTGCCGGCGGCGACCTCCTGCTGCAGCAGCACCGCCCTCCCGCGCTCCGACGGCGCGTCGATGCCGTTCATGGTGCCCGTGACAACATCATCCACAGAACTGGAGGAGATTGCAGTGGCAGTGACATGTGAGCCGATAAATGGAGGTTCAGATTTCAGAGGACCTGTGTTTGAACTTCTTAAAATTAAAATCTCTGCTCTGCCTCCATCAGATAAGCAGATGCAGGTCGCGGATGGTACGTGTAATTGAGCAGCTGAGCTATGGACTTGGGGTGAAATCTGAACCTGGCACGACATATACTAATGTGAACATCTGAACCCGACGACGAACACGAATTCCTTCACCTGAAAGAACATCTTCCATGCTGATTTTGAGCTTATCGTTTCATAGACCTGTAAAGAACTTTTTCGCTTGAATTGTAACTGATTCTCCTTTCTGGTGATTGTTCAATTGTAATTTTGAGCAAAGCACAAGAAGCAAGCAGAGGAGGGGCCCGACCAAGAGGAGCAAGATGGAGATTTGGAGTGGCACCGCTGGAGGAGGATCCCTTCCTCTCGACAGCAAGCAGTTCCATCTCATCTTTTTGGTCCTTGGCTTAGAAGTTTTTCTTATAAGCAAAGGAACCAAGTGCTCGTCGGTGTTGCTGCTTTTTGTTGGGCTTTATGGCTTAGTAGGAATGATGTTGTGTTCCACAAATCAAAATCAAAATCTATTTTGCAGGTGATGTTTAGGGGAACCTTCTGGATCTGGAGTTGGTCCATCTTATCTAGATAGGAGGATGAGTGCATTTTGAAGGAGGGGTGTGGTTGGTTGGAGACAATGGCATGGGAATTCTTCAAAAAAGTGGTTGGAATGTTCTAAAGAGAATTAAGAATTAGTGTGTATCTTGCTATTAGGTGGCAGGGTGCTTTTCTTCTTTTCATCTTTATGTACGTCTAGGGTATACGTTGTTCTAGGTGTGTGGAGTCTGTGTATTGTCCATCCTACGGGATGTCTTTGGTTGTAGACTGTCAGCGTCGGCGGTTGAGACTAGGTATATTCCTTAATTAAAAAAAAGAGCTTAGTCCGGTTCCTGATGGGGAGCGACGGACCCGTCTCCTGCCGCCCATGCTGCCGTCGCCCCGCCGGCCACCGATTTTCTCCCCCATGGTGCCGCGTGGCGAGGCGAGGCTCGTCGAGGACCTACGGGACTGTGCAGGGCCCCCTGATTCGTTCTGCAAGCGGGAAGGGGCTGGACCTTTGCCAGTGCACGCCCTTCTACTCCGTGCCGCTGCACACCCTACTCCTCTGTGCCGCCGCGCGCCTGCTCTGCTCGCGCCGTCGGATCCGGGCCGATGCCAATTGCCCGCGTCTGCGACTACAACACCGAGTAGCGAGCCTAGCCTTTTCTTACATCTAGTTAGCTTGGATGTAGCCGTCTTAGGGACCCAGGAACTTGACGGCTTGGGTTGAGCGAGTGCTTGCGGCAGTACATGTCGATCAACCGTTGCAGCTTCATGTCACTCTTGACGTGGAAGAACGCATCGATCGTTATCTAGTTGTGCACCTTGATGCTGATGAGGGAACCATACCCGCCACCTAGCTCGACCTTCACATTCCCTTGCGTCTTCTAGGCCTGCTTGCCCCTCTCAACACGGTCCATCGCCACCTTTACCAGCGTCGTACCCGAGCGCTTCTCCTTATGAACCCCTCTCTCTATCACCTTCACCAGCGTCATGCCTGTGGTGCCTCTCTCCTCCTCCTCAGCCATGTGATGTACCTTCACCGGCATCGTCCCCCATGGCCCTCTCCTCCTAGCCAATGCAGCGCCGCCAGCCTGTTCACCCTCGATATGCACGTACTCCGCATTGCCCCTCTCCTCATCAACGCGGTCCGTCGCCACCTTTACCGGCGTCATGCCCAAGCACTTCTCCTCACGAACCCCTCTCCCTATCACCTTCACGAGCATCATGCCCATATTGCCCCTCTCCTCAGCCCCACGATGTACCTTCACCGACATCGTCCCCATGGCCTCTCCTCCTCAACAATGTCACCGTGCTGTCACTATACCTACCACCCAAGTCTTGAATACCAGTTGGTTTGGCCTGTAGGAGTTTTGATCTTATGTGTTGGTCTAGCTTTTGGCCATTTAGGATTAAAAAGGAGTAAACTGACAATATAATGTGAGCCAAAATGTGAACAAATCATGCTTCCAATGACCTTATCACTAACCATCCCTAGCAGAACTCTGTCTGATTTCCTTCACAACCTTAGCCTCACTCACAGCGAAGCCTTAATATCAACCTTAGCCTTAATATCAGATATAAACCTTTGGTGTCATAATTGTTGATGTCCATAGCAACATCAACAACATTCTCGTTGATGTCTGCAGCACTGCTCTCCATCTTTTGCTTCCTCAAACGTCTCAGATTTCATGTAGGAGTTGGCTCCTCGGCATCTGCACAATCTCTGCAGCACTGCTCTCCATCTTAGTCGTATGCGTGGAGTTACCACGATTTACTGTTCTAAGCAATATGCAGGCACGCAAAATAAAAGATAAGAGTAATTTAATTATTATATTTTTGTTTACCATAACTTGGCCCCTGCTACCTAGTTTCTATGCACCTTACTACTTTTGTATGGTAAGCAAAAACATATAAATTAAATTACTCTGGATGTGTATACATTGTTTGGTATCACTGGATCCTTATTGTGACTGATTTAAAAAGGAGCACTGTGGCATACTTGGACTCTAAGAGCAACCCTTGAAATGAGTTAGATTCTATTAGAGATTGTATCAACAGATAAACAAAACTCACTGCTCATAATCATTATTGTACCCTAGTATTATATTTTGCTAATTAAAGGCGGTGGATAGCCTTTTCAATTGTAGGGCATTTGAAATGTATGCTCAATTAGAAGGACAATCCTATGGCAAGCCCTAATTATCACATCATTTTCATTTTCTGGTATGTGTCGTATCTCTCTCTCTCTCTCTCTCTCTCATGCCTTGTATCTTTTGCAGTGCCACACACAACCTCATGGCAACAACCATTGTCGGTTCTATGTCTCCCATCATATGCAACAATTTATTACCTCTATGCCCCCAAATCTTGAGGTTTGTTTAATCCAAGTCAAATGGACGCGGGCCATGGCCCGGCTCAGCACCTACTAGAGGTGGAGGTGGGCTACCGAAGTCGTGGACCTCGAGCAACAATTCACCGTGCAAAGACCTGGTAGGCAACAATGCAACGGAAATTGAATCCACATCCATAGCAAACAAGGACCTTTCTGACAAGCAAAGACACCAATCCACCACAGGCAATGAAAAATGTGCAGTTCACTGAACAAGAGGGGAGAAAGATCAACACTTGATATATATGCAACAGCACGCTCGCCACCACCACCATAGGTGCAAGAGTCGACGGTCCCCTCGACGTTGTTGGCCATGGATCTCGCACGGCTAGAGGTGTAGGTGGGGCAGGCCACAGACCCAAAGGAGCATGCCTAGCTCGCGGGGCTCGGTGAGGCCGTGGTGTGAAGTCTGAATACGACTTCATCTACCTTCCAAAGGATTTTCAGGTATTATCTCCCCCATGCTACCTCGTGCACAAAGCCTTCTCCTCAAGTTGTCGTTGTCATCTAGGTATAAGAGGGAGAAAGTGTCAGGGTCTATGCAATTAGGATTGTAAAGAAGAAACAGAAGAACAAAAGAAAAAAGTTACAAAGAAGACTCTAGCCAGTAAAAGATACATGATCTCTGTATAGTTGAGTAACACTGGAGTGTTGCAACAACGGTTGGACTCAGCCACCATTTGCAATGGCGGTAGGGAAAAGAAACCACCGTGGAAAACAATGATTGGTCCACCCGCCGGCGGTAGGTGTCCTGTGGCTCCTACCGCCATTTGAAACGGCGGTAGGAGCATGTAGGTGGGCCCTCCTCGGCCATCCACCGTTGCCAACAGCAGTCCTATGAGGTGTATCACAACGCCATCGAGGTAATACATCATCCACTACCTCCGGCTCTTTGCATGCACTACCCTGTGCTTGGCTTTAGCCGCAAAGCTTGTGTGGCTAGAGGTGGAGGTGGGGTACCGAAGTCGTGGACCTCGGGTAACGATTCACCGTGCAAAGACCTGGCAGGCAACAATGCAATGGAAAATGAATCCACATCCATAGCAAACAAGGAACTACCTTTCCGACAAGCGAAGACACTGATCCTCCATATGCAATGACAAATCTGTCGTTCACTAAACAAGAAGGGAGAAAGATCAACACTTGATATGCACAGCATGACTCGCCACTGCCACCGCCACCACCAACGCAGGTGCGGGGGCCGGCGGTCCTCTCAATGTCACTAGATATCAATGGTTTCCTACAGCTTCATTGTCAATCACCAAGCCATATCAGAGGTGAGAAGCCTCGTGCTAGTCTAATTCTGTTTAACGTTCTAGCTTTCTCACTAGCATGTTGTCGCTGATTCTCACATTGGTCATCATATGTAGTAGTTGCTGCATGCAAACTTCAATAGTTTAATTCTTTTTGTTGGACCTCATGATGCTTATAGTTTTGCATTATTTTCTATGCAGTCATGATTACGGTCAGCTAATGTCCTTTTGATTAATCGATCGGTAGTCCATTATCACTCCACCGTCGACTATCACGCACGGTAGCACAACATTCTACACGTGCTAGCACTCTGTTCATTCCTGGCTTGCATGCATGAGCTTGCCGTAGGCAAGTACCTGATCAGTACATATATACACCTTGATGATGTCAGTATTACATAGGTGACAGTGATCTTGGGTATGCCCCTCGACGTCAGAATGATGCTTGTGAGCACGAACTTGCTAAGGTGGTTGTTTTTGTTGACCCTGACACTTTCTTCCTTGTACATCTGGAAGACTACAACAACCTGATTGTCATGGTAGGTGCTAAAGACTTCTTCCATTGTGGTAGGAATAGTGGTGCTCTGCGGGATCAGCACCGAGGAAGTCTTCAGCACCTACCATGACAATCAGGTACGAGGAATGTGAAGCTGTGACAGCTAATTGATGTGAACCTACGATTTTACCTCGTCAAAGCATAAGATTTTACCAGGTTAAACATAAGATTTTAGCATCAACAACTTAAGGTTTTACCACCTCGAACCTAAGATTTTACCAAAATGCAACATACAATTTTACCTCTTCGAAGGTTACAATTTTACCACATCCAACCTAAGATTTTACCACCTCCAACCTAAGACCTGCCCATAACCTATGATTTTACCTTCCTGAAGCCTATGATTCTACCGGTCTCGAGTCTACGATTTTACCTCTTTGAAGGTTAAGGTTTTACCACCTCTAACCTAAGAATTTACCAACATGTTACTAACCATCATCTAACCACAACAGGTTACAGGCAGCCACATCAATCTCACCAACTGCAACAAACAACATATAGTCACATAGCAACATACAGCCGCAACAAGCCTATAACAGTCATAGTTCCACCTTAGCAGCATAACCATAGTAGTTAATGGACAGTCACATAGCAGCATAAAGCCGCAACATGACGTTAATCAATGCACCTATTACACATGGTCAAGAATCATGATGAGATCCCCGGTCGATGAAAGATAGTGAATTAGCTAGATAATGCATTTTAGTTGTGATGGAGTAAGTACCAGAGAATCTTACCCTAATATCAGTCAAATCATCCATATCAGCCTTGTCACAGAACTCAAGTTGATGAGAAAATGTATCTATGCAAAAAATAACCTTGCTACTATGTAAGAATTCAAATTGGATGATATCAAGGAATTGGTTAATGTCGATCACAGTTCAGTACATGTGAGGGAATGAAGTTGTCAAAAATACTTACATGCCTCGCTTTAAAAATTTGCTGAGCACTGTATTGTTTCTTCAGGTGTTCAACAATTAGCTCAACTTTGTAGTCATCCTTCGACAAGAACAATTCCTATAGAAACAAATTATAAGAAACAAAAAAGTTCAATGAGGACAAAAAACATTATAAGTACACACAAAATTTGCACTTACAACAAGTTTTAGGATCCAGGAAGATCTTGTAACCCACAGTATCAGATCCATGATGAACTTCATCAACAATGAGACACTTGACATAAAATGACATCACTTTGTCTTCACAACAAGTTTCCATCCCAAAGCCTTTTGAAATAACTTGTCCCGGTAAGACCCATCCATCAATCACATTAATGATGTTATGAAGACTCATGAAACTAACACTATTGATGGAAATGGAAATAAATCATTATCAGGGCAAGTTTCAACTACTGAACTAAAAGCAAAGCAAAGAATGTATGCTTTAATTCTTCATTGTCAACTATCTTCCAGAGTTGCGATCGTGATTCTTCATCACCCAAATTCTGGGTCCAAGTATCCTCTTTCTGGAAATGGGAGGCTAAGTAGTCTCCTTTGATTACCATTATTTGTCTTATTAGAACTTTCAATACATCTAGGTCACTTCATCCTTCCAACTTTCTGTTCACATTTTTTCTGGCAGGAAGGGTTGATTTCTTCTTCGTGTCCTTGCCACCATCCTTGTTCTCATTCTCATCATCCTCAGTTGTTTTTTCTTCATCCATCACAAGATTCTCATCCTTACCCTCAACATTGTTCTCCTGATCCTCATTTGTTTTTTCTCCATCCTTCTCATGTTCAATTTCAGAAATCTATTAAGCAATGATCCTAGGTTACAGTAGGTAAAATGAAAGGTTGAAGGCAGGTAAAAGCCAAGCTTCTACGCTGGTAAACTCCCACCTTTTGTTTATTTTTTCATTGATAAAAGTTTCTTCCTTATTCGTTCTTGCGTCTTCATATTCTAGTTTCTTTTGTGTTTTTGCACTTTATCATCCACAATCCTTTTTGTACATGCACCCCTGCACTTGTTGTCTTCATGCTCAAGGAAGAACCTCACAATACATTTGTGGCACACTATGAGGGTGTCGTCTTGCATTTTGATCAACAATTAGCATAATAAACAGTAATCTAATCTACAAGAGAAATATGATAAGAGTTGCCGAGTCACCAAAGCTTCTGACTTGCTACATAAAAGGCAGGACTAACCTGACTAATGTTATTGTAGTTTCCATCCTTATATCGCATTATGTATAGAAGCATATGAAAACCATAATCATTACTGCAAAAATAAGAACGTGACCACGAATTAAGGTTCTTGATAAGTTACGACATTAGGAAATAGCTAGAAATTTACAGGTTGTTTTGGTGTTGAACTTCTGCAGTTGTAATGGCATAGTCAGCAGATTGCAGGCCTTGTGAAGAAGAAAGTTGACCTTTCAGTGCATATCTGCAAGAGTGCAATGGATCAATTGTGGCAGTTTAAAATACTTTCTTTGGAAGGCATTTGATGTTGAAAATATCTAACCAGTTGTTCATGACGTCTTGTGGAGTTATAACTTCTCCATCTGGATCCACTACAACTAACGGCCAAATTATTGATGGTTATGCCATGTGCCTAAATGGCATAACGGGCCAAATGGGTCAACTAGCCCAGATCATAAGATAAAATCTACCACCCTATCTACAATTCCTAAAGAGTAAAATACACTGGATGTCCATCAACTTGTAAGGAGGTGTCACTTAGGTCCATCAACTCTCAAAATGCATTTTTGGGTCCATGAACTTGTTGAGTCATTCACCGCAGGTCCATAACTGTCCAGATATGCTTGTACTGGTGACATGACATGATGACTTGGCTCAAGAAGCATCTTCTAGTTGAGGCATTTCAATAAGTAGGTTACAAATGGTCGACACATATACTTAGACATTCCTTGGGTTGAATAACGGTAGCCTCCTCACGTGTACGGCAGGAGTAGGCTGCTGTCGTTCAGCTCCGGAAATGTCAACCATGTGTCACTCATAAGCTGCTCGATGAAATGCCTTAATTAGGATATGCTTCTTCTGGCCAAGTCATCATGTCATGTCACCAGTAGAAGTATATCTGGACAGTTATGGACCTGCGGTGAATGACTCAACAAGTTCATAGACCCAGAAATGCATTTTGAGAGTTGATGGACCTAAGTGACACCTCCTTACAAGTTGATGTGCCTCCGGTGCATTTTACTCATTCCTAAACATCAACTGCCATATCATGCAGGTAAAATCTAAGGTTACAGGCAGGTAAAAGCCTAGGTTCTAGACAGGTAAAATCCTAATTTATCGGCAGGTAAGACAATTTGTTTTAGCTAGTTAGGTAAAATGAAATGTTCTACATTGGTAAACTCCTAGGTTTCAGCCTCAAGTTGTGGGTGTGATATATATATATATATATATATATATATAAGCTAAAATCTATTATATATAAGAGACAAATTTAAGAATACAAATAGAATTAAATAGAAATGGAAAAGGTAAAAACTGTTTTAATTTTCTGTTTGCCATAGCCTTTAAATTCTCTTTCGAGAAAACCACATCTTTTATCCTTCCCTAACAGTTGGTCCTAGAAAAAAAGCATGGTGAAATTGCTAAACAACATACATGTATTGAAAGGAGTAGTAATATTGCGAATTGGCACTTACTAAAGAACCAAGTGAAAGCATAATCTGGTCATCTCATGATTTGTTCCATATGCACCTGAGAGCATCCACGACGGAATCGTGCATGTGACCACCTGGTTTGAAGATCTTAACAAATCTATTCTCCTTCATCTCCAACACATCATGTATTAGAATTACACGATTTTCTCTCATCAGCAATTTTATTTTGTCGTCTTCAATTTGGGCCCTGTTTTTCATCTCATTATACAGCTTAGATAAGGCTGAATGTTCCGCAAAAATCTTTTTGAAATTTTGCAGCTGAAGGTCTTTTATTTTTCCAATTTCTTGCATCAACATGGCTTGATCAGACTCAATTTTGCTGTTTATTTCTTTTAAAAGAATACCCTCCTCGCCCTTATCAACCTCACTTTCCTTGAGTAAATCTTCCACAGATGGAATTTCAATCACTAACTGTTGCATGTCACCTGAAAGGCCAAGGGAATAAAAAAATGACTAGTAAAATCATACGTTCTAGGCTGGTAAAATAGTAAGTTGGAGGCAGATAGCCTTGATTTTAATGGATGTATAAATGATCCAAATTAGGGATTTGTCCTAATCTTGAAAGTTGGTTGCTTTTCATTTCCTGTTAGTTGTGGCACCTGAAAGCCAAATGAATTAAAAAGTGATGGATAGCATGGATCTTAATGGATTTATAAACGCTAAAGTAGGGATCTGTCCTAACCTTTTGCTTTCTGAAAGCTTGTCTCTTTGCTTTGGAGGGTCGAGGCTTGGCCTTGTGCTTGGCAATCTGAAAGATCACCAATGTTAAGACAATATCTTTTAAATACTATGTAGTCGAAGCATGGCACACTTACCTATTGTTTGACATTCAGTGTATCCTTAACACCTGTTACCATGTTATTATCAAGTCTTTTGTCATCATAGTGTTTGATGAGTGAATCAGCCGGTGTTTCTTCTAGCTTAGATTGCGACTCAATATTTTCATCCAAACATAACTGTCAAGCCGCACAATCAGTCAAAGCACAACTTTTATCATGTTTGTAAAAGAAATTGTTTTAAAGATCCTCACTTACCAACAACAGAAGTAAGCACCCTGGGAGTTTTGATGAATCTGTTTTCCTTTGTTTCCATGCAGTGATTTTATTCTTCAGATCCTGAAAAACATATGTGCGCCAATTATAGTCTTTCATGCTATGAACGTCACAACACATCCCTACATGCTGCTTAGTGGGCACATTGCTCTGACGTTGATAGCATGAAAGACTATAATTGGTGCACATATGTTTGTCAAGATCTGAAAAATAAAATCATTGCATGAAAACAAAGGAAAACAGATACACTGAAACTCCTAGAGTGCTTACTACTGTTGTTGGTAAGTGAGGATCTTTAAAACAATTTCCTTTATGAACATGATAAAAGTTGTGCTTTGACTAATTGTGCTGCTTGACAGTTATGTTTGGATGAAAATCTTGAGCCGGAACCTGAGCTGGAAGAAACACCAACTGATCCACTCATTAAACACTATGATGACAAAAGACTTGATAACCTAGTAACGGGTGTTAAGGATACACTAAATTTCAAACAAGAGGTAAGTGTGACGTGCTTCTACTCTAGTCATTTTCTACTATAGAGTATTTAAAAGATGTTGTCATTACATTGGTGGCCTTTTAGATTGCCAAGCATAAGGACAAGCCTCGACCCTCCAAAGCAAAGAGACAAGATTCCAGAAAGCAAAATGTTAGGAGAGATCCTTACTTTAGCGTTTATAAATCCATTAAGATCCATGCTATCTGTCACTTTTAAATTCACATGGCTTTCAGGTGCCACGACTAACAGGAAATGAAAAGCAACCAACTTCCAAAGTTAGGACAAATCCCTTATTTGGATCGTTTATAGATCCATTAAAATCAATGCTACCTGCCTGCAACTTACTATTTTACCAGCTTAGAACCTACGATTTTACAAGACATTTTTTATTCCCTTGGCCTTTCAGGTGACAAGACAAGAGTTAGTGATTAAAATTCCATTTGTGGAAGATTTGCTCAAGGAAAGTGAGATTGATAAGGGTGAGAAGGGTATTCTTTTGAAAGAAATAAACAACAAAATTGTGTCTGATCGATCAAGCCATGTTGAAGTAAGAAATTGAAAAAAATAAAGGACCTCCAGTTGCAAAATTTAAAGAAGATTGTTGTGAACATTCATCCTTGTCTAAGTTGTATAATGAGATAAAAAATAGGGCCCAAATTGAAGACAACAAAATAAAAGTGCTGATGAGAAAAAATCGTGTAATTCTAATACATGATGTGCTGGAGATGAAAGAGGATAGATTTGTTAATATCTTCAGACAAGGTGGTCACATGCATGATTCCGTCGTGGATGCTCTCAGGTGCATATGGAACAAATCATGGGATGACCAGATTATGCTTTCACCTGGAGCTGTAGTAAGTGTCAATTAGCAATATTTGACGGGAATCAGCAGGGGAGACCCCTACCCCTATTTTTATATATATGTGTGTGAACAAATATTTACAGGTGTCAATTAGAAATATTACTACTCCTTTCAATGAATGTATGTTGTTTAGCAAATTTCATCATGCTTTTTTTGCTAGGACCAATTGTTAGGGAAGGATAAAAGATGTGGTTTTCTCGAAACAGAATTTAAAGACTATGACAAACAAAAAATAAAAACGGTTTGTACTTTTTCCAATTCTATTTAATTCTATTTGTATTCTTAAATTTGGCTCTTTGATATAATAGGTGTTAGCTTAGGATTCCTTGAACTCCCAACTCTCTCTATCTCTATCTCTCTCTCCATATATATAGGTACATGGTGATCACATACCAGGTGGTCACACACCCACACCTTGAGGCTGAAACTTAGGGTTTACCAATGTAGAACATTTCATTTTACCTACCTAGCGAGAATAAATTGTCTTACCTGCCTATAACTTAGGATTTTACCTGTCTAGAACCTGGGCTTTTACCTACCTAACCTGTGACTTTTACCTACATGTAACCTTGGATTTTACCTACTAGAACCTGGTATTTTACCTACATGATATGGCAGTTGTTGTTTAGGAATTGTAGATATGGTAGTAGATTTTATCTTATGATCTGGGCTAGTTGACCGACTTGGCCCATTATGCCATTTAGGTACATGGCATAACCAACAATAATTTGGTCCTTAGTTGTAGTGGAACCGGATAGAGATGTTATAACTGTATTTGATTCCTTTTATGAATTGAAGCGCTCCACAGCACGTCATGAACAACTGGTTAGATATTTTCAACATCAAATGCCTTCCAAAAAAGTATATTAAGCTGCCTCACCTAATCCATTGCACTGTTGAAGATAAATGCATTGAAAGGTCATCTTTCTTCTTCTCTAGGCCTGAATCTGCTGACTACATCATTACAACTGCAGAAGTTCAGCACCAAAACAACATGTAAATTTCTAGTTATTTCCTAATGTCGTAACTTATCAAGTACCTCAATTCGTGCTCACGTTCTTATTTTTGTAGTGATGGTGGTGGTTTTCATATGCTTCTGTACATAATGTGATATAAGGATGGAAACTACAAGAACATTAGTCAGGTTAGTCCTGCCTTTTCTGTAGCAAGTCAGAAGCTTTGGTGGCTCGACATCTCTTATCATATTTCTCTAGTAGATTAGAGGATGTTGATTGTGCTCATTGTTGATCAAATGCAAGACGACGCCCTCATGTGCCGGAAACGTATTGCGAGATTCTTCCTTGAGCATGAAGACAACAAGTGCAGAGGTGCATTTACAAAAAGGATTGTGGAAGATGAAGATGCAAGAATGCAATAGAAACTGGAAGATGAAGACACAAGAACGAATAAGGAAGGAAACTTTTACCATTGAAAAAAGAAACAAAAGGTAGGAGTTTACCAGCGTAGAAGCTTGGCTTTTACCTACCTTGAACCTTTCATTTCACCTACCTGTAACCTAGGTTCATTGTTTAATAGATTTCTGAAATTGAGCATGAGAAGGATGGAGAAAAAACAAATGAGGATAAGGGGGACAATGTTGAGGGTAATGATGAGAATCTTGTGATGGATGGAGAAAAACAACTGAGGATGATGAGAATGAGAACAAGGATGGGGGAAATCATATGAGAACAAGTATGGAGGCAAGGACAAGAACAAGAAATCAACCCTTACTGCCAGAAAGAAACCTGTGAATAGAAAGCTGGAAGGATGAAATTCCTAGATGCATTGGAAGTTCCAATAAGGAAAGTAATGGTAATCAAAGGAGACTACTCAGCCTCCCCTTTCCAGAAAGAGGATACTTGGACCCAGAATTTGGGTGATGAAGAATCGTGATCGCAACTCTGGAAGATAGTTGGCAATTAAGAATTAAAGGGGTACATTCTTTGCTTTGCTTTTAGTTTAATTGTTGAAACTTGCACTGATAATGATTTAATTCCATTTCCAACAATAGTGTTAGTTTCAAGAGTCTTTGTAACGTCATTTATGTGATTGATGGATGGGTCTTATCGGGACAAGATATTTCAAAAAGCTTTGGGACGGAAACTTGTTGTGAAGACATGGTGGTGTCATTTTATTTCAAGTGTCTCATTGCTGATGAAGTTTCATCATGGAACTGATACTGTGGGTTACAAGATCTTCCTTGTCACACCCATTTTCCAAAATGAACCAAGTGTTACCTATATGTATGGCAGGATCTAGTTTCATATATATAGTGACATCATTAGTGAATAACAGAACCATCACATAAAAAATAGAGATTATCATATATTTACAGTAGAATCCTGGTAAACAAAGGCATTAAACTTCACAGGCAATCTACTGGGGGTTGCGCACGCCTAGCACCATCTTCTGGACTTCATACATCTTCTTCTTCTTAGCAGCGGTTTAGCAAGAGTGAGTACACTTATAGTTGGTACTTAGCAAGGCCACAAATTTTAACCAAAAAGCGATTTAATTTCCATCTTTAGTTTTATTAATCATGTGAGGGTACATGCCGCTCTTGACTGTGAGCACGACTAATTGATCAGTTTTGCACTCTGCAGAGGTTGTACATTTTGACATAAAAGTTCTGAAGAACTTTGGACTCAACCATGTTGTGCTAGGTAGGCATAATACCACGCTTCAGAGGTGTGATTGCATACGGACGCTAGGAGGCCTCTAGAAAGATTCCCTAATAAGTACTAGTCCACTGGAGTTTTAGAACAGAGCAGACCATAACGCTCCCAAATGGTCAGCACCTTAGCAAAGGCTGCTACACCAAGAGGATCGGGCTACACCCCTGCAATTCCATTCCCCCTCTTTGCCCTTTTGGTAAGACCACTTCAAACTATGGTCTCTAATTAATGAGCCAAGACAAGAGCCATATAGTCCTTGTGGTTGTATTGTTTTCCATGTTCTCCATGTTCCAATTGTAACATAGTATTATTATTTAAAGCATAGGTAGAAGGATGGTTAGGGTCACTTGCTTTCTCCAACAATAAACTACTCTTATGCTCTTCCGCTCTTGCTCTTTTGAAACTCTTAAACTTCAAGACTTCTAATCAGCGACTCGATCTTCTACTCGAAGCAAACATGGGGCACTAACATGCAAAAGAAAATGAGCACAACTAAGAAACAATACACCAATCAAGAAAGGCTTAAAAAGAGAGCGGATTTGGTTCTAGGATCGCGAAAGCAAGAAACACTAAGAGCGGAACTATCGAGGGATTTGGATTATCACACACAAAGACTATGTGCTTGACATATTTTAATTAAATAAAACCATGTGCATAGGATATTTCTGTGAAATGTCCTATTTATAATTAAGCTGGTTATATTTGGATATAAAAGACGATGTGAGACTTAGTCCAATTTGATTTATAAATATTCAAGTATGATTTATGCAAATTAAACATTTGAATTCAAAAGAAGCATGTAAAGCATCTAAATGTATAACTTTATTTTCGAGTTGAACTAATCAACTTATAATTATCAAACACATTTATATTCATATTAGTAAATTAGCATTTAATTATGAAAACTCGGGATAGACCTATGTTGTTTTTATTTAGAATGCATATTGAATAAATATTAACCAGTTTAACATTTATATTATGAAAAGTCGAAAGGTATGCATTTTATTTAGAAAACAAGTTTAGTAGATATTAATTAAGTTAAATTTAAAATAAATTCTTATAACACACATTTTAGGGTAAACATCAGCTCTAACTCCTACTTTATTGTGAGACGAAAATAACGCAACAAGAACGCACTTAAATAGGCTAAAACGTGGATCCATGGATGAAACAAGGATTAGAGGTCTAATCATGATTAACGGTAGATTGGAAGGGACATTTACAAAGCAATGAGTAGATAGAGATATGGCTTAGATTACTAGCTAGATAGATATCTATACAACATGGTGGCTCTTGAGAATATATATATGACATAAGCATGATGTCATGCTCACATCATCAAGCAAGGAATGAACAGATACGTGATATACACTAGTGTGTCGATTCTGTTTAGTCTACAGAAGCATCAACATCAAGCACATATACACGCCATCAGCTGCATGCTACTGTTCGACTTGTATGCTGTTGCTACTGCATGCAGCTAGCTGGTTGTATGGCACTAAACAGAAAACAGAGACATCTGCTGGAGAACATGATCATGATGACCAACTTGTGCTAGCAGTTTGGATACAAAACATATATGCAGCGCAGGAGAATGGTTCTCACCAGAGCATGGACGTCGATGCTGTATGGCAGTGAGGAAGAATACAGCGTGCTCGATCTCACGAACATGACGTCGCACAGCAGGGTGATCTGTGATGAAGACGATCGAGGCCAGGGTGCAGCGCCTGCAAGCCAGAGAAGGACGTATATATGGTAGGACTCGAATGCTCGGCCTGTGGCATACATGGCCAGAACAGAGCCGCGCTGAAGCTGTACATGAGATCGAGATCGAGAGAAAGAAAAGGAGGGGAACACGGGTTCTCACCAGCGGCATATCACGACGGCCATGGGCGTCTCGGCTGCGTGAAGAAGACGAGGCCGGGACATCTAGCAACAGATCATCGCGGTGGTGGTTTGGCATGATGATGCGATGGGAAAATGCCATTCATCTGCAGCAACAGAGATAAACAAGCTTGACATAGAAATCGATGGGAAAGAAAGAAAGAAACAGAGGATGAGGGAACCGTGTGGGGTGCTCACCGGTGGGGAAGATGCTCAGCGGTGGCCGGAATCAAATGCGGCCGGAAACGAAGCTGAACAGATCGAGGGGACGGCGGCCGGTTCGAGAAGTGACGAAGGCAACCGGGTTGCGGACGACGAGCGATGGCGGAGCTCCAGCTTGACGCCGTGGTTCTTGTGATGGCGGCGGCTTGGCTCCAGCAAGGAGCTTTTGGCCTGTCGAAACGGCGACGTACACCGGCGGCGGAGAGGTGGTGCAGCGCCCGGAAACTTGCAGGCGACAGACGAAACGGCAACGGGAACAGGAAGAATAGATGCAGCTCTGCTCGGCTCGACGATGCTTGCGGTGGAGAGAGGTACAGCTTGGCATCGTGGTGCTCGGGGCGTCGTCGTCCTGGTCCCGCCGTTCCCCTGGGCGACGAATCGGCGAGGCTCTGCTCGGCTCCTCTCGGCGGGCGGCGGCGCTGCAGACGAAGAAGGCAGCGGTGCTCCAGTTGGGCGCTGCTTGCTCCGGTGATGCCAGGACAGGACGGATCGAGCAGTTCGGCGATGGCGCATGGCGAACGCCGTCTTCGTGCCATGTCGGAGCTTCAGTGCTTCTCCGGCGGCGTGAAGGGGTTCGCCGAACGCGGCTCGGCGTCGGGATCCTCGCGGTGGCTCCGGCTTGCTCCGAGGGAGGGCGGCTGGGACGAATCGGAGGGGCGAACGGCGGGTGTCGCTGGGCTCCGGCGAGCTCGGATGGCAGCAGCGCTTGCGCAGGCGAGGCGGAGTGGAGCAGTAGGGGCGCGGGGCTCGGGCGTCCCATTTTATAGAGCAAGGAGGGAAGAGGAAGGGGCAATGGCACTGGAGGGACGGAGAAGGTGATCGGCGGCCAGCCATGAATGGCTTGGTGGCGGCGGCCGGACATTGATGCCATTCTCCATTGAAGGCGGTGGGCGGCCGTTTCAGACGCTGGATGCGGCGCATGCGCGGGCGGCGAGCAGGCTCGGCCATGCAATCGGACGCGCGGGGGAGCTGGGCAGGTGCGGCGGCGCACCACGGCTCGATTCGACTCCGGTCGTCGTGTGCGAGACAAGGGAGACGGGCTTGATGGGCGGGGCCTGGCTGGAAGCGATAGAGAGGGGGGAGGTGGGCTGGCAGGTAGACGGGCCGGCGCTGGAGAGAGCTGGGCTGTGCTGAGGCTTTGTGCCGATAGGAAAAAACAAGAATGGCCCGGATGATGACTTAGAAAAAGAAAAAGAGAGAGACATAGAAGGGAGAATATGTAGTGGAAACTTAAAATTAGATGGAAACCTGGAAACAACAAACGTGAACCATCAGATCAGGATCGTATGGCACAACAAGGCACTGGATTACAACTTGCTTGTTGTTGGATCTTTGTGCAAGAACTGGATTGCTCTATCTTGTCTCTGTAGTTCTAATCTTGTTCAATGGGTAAGCCTTTTACTGCAAATATTTGTACTCTACAACAACATGGTCTTACTAAGTAAATTCTTCATATGCCTTTTAGGAACATAACAACTAGTTTTAGAATCTATTCGACCTACAAAGTCTTTTTTTCTGAATTAATTACTTGCATGATTCCCTAAAACACAAAAGTGCAGAGCTGTTGTTTTCTATCTATGGCTGCAAATTACCATTGTATACACTATTATCCTCGGGGCTGAATTGAGCATGGCACCGGAAATGGATTTTAATGATCCACACTCTGATGCGGAGTCAGTTGCCCCCATCATTCTTTCTCGATAGGCTCGAGAATGTACAACACCACAGAAGTTCTTTAGCATCCCATTATATATGTGTAAGTATCATGAAGTCATTACTTGAGCTACATCTGGAGCCGTGACATGTTAGTTGACATATATTGTGTACTTTGCAGGTTTCATCCTATACTCCAGACTGTGAAGATGCTATGAAACCAAACATTGGAATGACTTTCGCAGATGTTAATTCAGCTGAGGAGTTCTATAAATCTTATGCTCATCATGTGGGTTTTTCCGTCCGTGTTGGGCAGCACAAGGCTATTGATGGAGTGATCTTGTAAAAGCGATACTTTTGTTCAAATGAAGTCTTTCGTGAAGAGAAGAATATGCAATCTGATGGAAAACGGAGGAAGTACGAGAAAAGAATCACTAGGTGTGGATGTCAGGCTATGATTGTTATGAAGCGGACTGAGGACCATAAGTACATCGTCACGAGATTTGAGGAAGATCATACACATACACTCGTGATCCCTAAAAAGCAGCAGTTCATAAGGTCAAACAGAAAGGTTACATTGAGTGCCAAAAAAACATTGTTGACTTGCCATAAAGCAAGCATTGGTACATCACAAGCATATAGGTACCTTCGTGTTGGTGCAGGTGGTTTTGAGAATGTTGGTTTCTTAAAGAGGGACTTGCAGAATTACCACAGTGCTCTAAGGGTGTTAATAAAATCATCATATGCTCAAATGTTTGTGGATCAATTGAGTAGAAAGAGCCTTGCGAACCCGGGTTTTTACTTTGACTATGTTGTGGATGACCAGGGAAGGTTGATCCATGTGTTCTGGGCTGATGCAACTTGTAGAAAAAACTATGCTCACTTTGGTGATCTAGTCTCTTTCAACGCTACATACAACACAAATGAGTATGGCATGATTTTTACACCCTTCACTGGTGTGAATCACCACAAGAATAGTGTATTATTTGGTGCTGCGATGCTATCAAATGAAAAGACTTAGTCATATGTGTGGTTGTTCCATACATTTTTGAAGGCCATGGGAGGTGTTGCACCTAAGCTAATTATTACCGATGAGGCTGCAAGCATTAAGCTTGAATACAAGATGTTTTTACAACAAGTATTCATAGGTTATGCATGTGGCATATTTTGATGAAAGTTGTTGACAAGGTTGGGCCCGTGTTGAAAGAGGATGAAGAATTCCACCAACGTTTGAGCTGGTGTGTTTGGTCCTCTGAAACACCGACGGAATTTGAGGATAGATGGGGACATATTATGTCAAAGTATGGGTTGCATGGAAATGAATGGTTTAGAACAAAGTTTGAGCAGCGGAAATCATGGGTGCCAGCTTATTTCAATGACATACCCTTGTCAGGTTTATTGAGAACAACCTCAGGGTCGGAGAGTACAAATTCTTTCTTCTCTCATCTAATTGGCTGGAAACTTTCTTTAGTAGAGTTTTGGTTGAGGTTTGATGGAGCACTTGAAGAACAACGGTACAGGGAGCTTGAAATGGATAATGTTACCCTTCACACAACCCGCAGTCTGAAGACAAAATGGGGGATAGAGAAGCATGCCAGTGAGTTCTTTACACATGAAGTATTCAAGATTTCCAGATAGAGGTGTTAGCTGCTAGCTAGGGATCGCTGCCTAATTGATAGTGTGCAAGAAGATGGGGATGTCAAAGTAACTTGCATCATTGAGGATTCTCGGAGACCAAGAGTTGTACGCTATAACAGATCAACCATGGTTGCAACATGCACCTGCATGTTGTTCGAAACTCATGGCGTACCATGTCGCCATATCATTCCTGTCCTAAGAAGTGCCAAACTAAATGAACTCCCAGGCTATTATTTATTAGAGAGGTTTACACAGGACTGCAAGAAAAAACCAGTGTTTAATGCAGATGGCACCTTGTTGGAGGAAAATACTAGCACCAAAAATGACCCAGAGACACAAAAATTGCTTTCAGAGACTTGCAACCAAATGGAAAAACTGGTCCTACAAGCTAAGCAATCTCCTGCTGATATGCGTCTATTAAGGGATGAACTGATGGCAGTTGGTGCGAAACTTAATCAGATGGTTCCAGAAAAAAACGAAAGCCAAGTTCAAGAGTTTGAGTCATACCTTGGATGTTCCATTCCAGATCAAATTGACATCCACCCACCAAATGATACATGTTCTAGGGGTAGGATTAAGAGAATCAAAGGGCAACATGACAAGGGGGCACAACAAAACAAGAATGAGAAGAAAAAAAATCAAAGGATTCCATGTATGTGCAGGACGTGCAAACAACTTGTGATACATGATTCACGTAATTGCCCCAACAAACCACCACGTAATTGCCCGTGTACCCGTGGATATCCGTCGGCCGCGGTCAAGGGCAGAGGTTTTTGTGGCCGGTCCGCCAATCCTCGCCATTGCAATTCGGAGCGATATTGGAAATTTGTAATTTTTGTGGGTTTGTGGCCGGTCCGCCAATCCGTGCTCTCTCTCTCTACGTGTGCGCCGTGGCCTGTGCGAGTTGCTCTTGCTCTGCACGTGTGACAGACTGATGGCGCCGCTGGCGAGATCACACGGTGGCCGACCAGCGACCATTCGCAGGTCGCGTACGTTGCTGTAATTCAATTTGGCCGGGACGGACACACACGCCAGCAGTGTCACCGTAATTTGTAGTAGTGCCAACAAATGCTAGATCGAGCTTGTGATTGACAAAGAAGCTAAGCACTGTAACATGAATTTTTTCTTATTGAAATGACGGGCCCGCCGGTTTAATTCTGACTTAAACAAATGATTAAACATGCAGCAATTAACAAAAATGTATGCCTAGATACAACTACATCTAGCTTAGTGATCAGCTAGGTTGATCGCACAAGAGTCCTCCTGGACCCCCGTAGGAGAAGTAGTACCCAGATCGTACACCGGAGAACCCCAAGGGCCTAGCGGTGTAGCAGCTAGAGGTCGTGGTAATGGTCCGGTCCGCCTGGTCAAGAAAGATGGTACCGTCGGTGGCGATGCCGAAATACTCCATGATGGTGGCGGCAAAGCGTGATCCACCGCACGCCAGCATGCCGCTCCCCTTCGGCGTGGTCGTGTGCTTGCCGCCTGGTCTGGAGTCCAGCACCCGCCCACCCATCTCCACGTAGTGCGCCTCCGGGAACCTCGTGTTGAACTTGGTCTCCGGGTAGTACCTGATGTCCTGGTCCATCACCGATATCCACCAGTTCTCTCCGTCATGCTCTTGTGCATGCATATCGTCCATGCAAACAAGTTAGTTAAAAACCCCTATCTCTCTCAATCACCAACTTTGTTCAAGTACGTGTTGCTTGGAGATATGGGGAGACAACAACTTATATTACCCTGTGTATGCGGAGCGTTACAGCGTGTTTCTCACCGCCAACTTGCGAGTCGATATTGGACCATGCAGCTCCAAGCGCGAATGGGCTACCTTCCTTGAGTTGGAATCCTCCACAGTCCAGATTGAAGCAATTAACCCGTGCTCTGGCATCGGTCTGCGTCCATATACACACAAGATGGACATGCATGCACGGGTAAAGGCAACGAAATGCATCTTCTCTCGCATTTCTAATACATATGTAGTGATGAAAAAGACTGTACTCACAGTGTAGTACACGAACAATCTTGATAAGGAATCTCCAAATAGAGAAGGCCATGCCTGTGACATCAAAACAAGCATAGTGTACACAAAAGATTAAATGGGAACCATATGTATGAGTTGGGCATACTACTTATTAACACAAATTATTAGTTACTGTAGGTTTTTTCTGTCTCAATTAAATGGGAACCATAGTGTACCCCACATATGTTTAGTGACTCTTTCTCAAAAAAAATATATATCCAGTCAATGATTAGGGGTAGAGCGAGCAAGGATTTCCCATCCAAAAGCACAGACAAAAACAGCGCATCTCATAAATAAAACCACTGCAATTACCTTCCTAAATACTTGGATAGGTAGCCATTTATTTCAAAGGAAACACGTGATATATAGTTAGTCTAAATAAAATTATGAGAATCAGTCTGTGTTGAAAACGGTGGGGAAAAGAAAACAGTCAAAGGGGGGCTTACCACGAGACCGACCGCAATCTGGTTGGTAAGATCTGCAGGCGTTTTGGACCCCCGGCCGGGCATGCAGTTCGTGTCCAGAGTATAGCCAACTAGAATGTAGCTCATGGAGAACTCGTTAGGGTGGACGTCAACCTTCCAGTACGGCACGTCCGCCCGAGCCCCAAGGTACGGCCCGTTCGTCGCGTACGCAGCCCCGCCACCTGCGATACGTATATGCAGATGCAGTTTACAGTAGTGTACTACTACGTATATGGTGCATACAGAAGTGATCGATGCTGATTACCTCCACTTGGCCCCCTGGCGGCGCGGCCATGCATGGCGGATTGATTGAAGCTGCCTGCACCGTGGCCGAACTGCGTGGCGGCAACGGCGGAGAGATTGTATCTGTGGCTTCCGGGCGCCCGAACGGCGACGACCGGAGTACCCACTCGGCGATCACCAGAATGGCGCCTTCCGAGGCTCGCCTGATCGGGACGGTCCCTGCCGGGCAGCTCCCGTGTCTCCGCCAGGTCTGGTGATGATGCTCGTGCAGTTTTGATGCAGAGGCGGCGGCGGGGGTTTCGCCTACGTACGTGCACAGATCAAGAGCGCGCGCGATCGATGACCAGGAGGGGATAGATCACCACACATCACAGCCAAATCATCAGCAACTTAGGATAATTTATTAACAAGATTTATTGATCCTTTTTAACAACGCGACGCAATGCAAGTTTTTGAATGGGTTAATTAAATAAAAGTAAACTGACCTGAATTGATCGGTTCCGGGCGGCAGGCGAGGCACCCTTGAGAGCCGGCTGGTGGTGCACGTCGACGCAGTCGATCACGTCGCCGTCATTGCTCTGCTAGCACATGTACGGCAGTTAATTTCGTCGGCACGTCACGCTCCGACGAGGAGCAGTCATCGACACAAACAAGCTACTCGTACTTTGTAGTAGGCACGGAGCACGCGTGATACGACGACATACCTGGATGGTTTTGTGAACAAACGCGCAAGCTCCTTCAATCGCCGCTAACAGCAGCACGACAGCAATAGCCGACTTGACCAAACACCCCGAAGTCGCTGAAGGCTCCGCCATGCATGATCGATGATGGTGTGCGTCCTCTCGTCTGATCTCTCGGATTGTACTGTGTAGATGACAGGGTCATGCAGGCCTGTATATGTAGCTGTCGAGACACCACGAAAAGGAATGTTCTTACTAGTGCCATCTCAGACGTAATCTTATCCACGTGGTTCATTCTTTCGGACTGCCTTAATTACCCCTGGGTAGTACATGATAGTCGCACCTAGACGGAAATGGTGACACTATTCCAGTCGTTTACTAGTGCATTCTGGTCAAATTCCAGGGATTAATTAGTTTTGGAATGTAGTATTTAATTTGGTCTCCCTGCACCATGTACTAGTCAACTGGGTTAAACTTCAAGAATTTAAACAGTCAGCTGATGGACCAAATTAAAATTTTTCATAAAGCATAAGTCTTGCGCGCATTTAATTTCCTGAAATGAAACGATGCAAGATTTATGGACTCTCTGCACTATTACAGAAAACATTTGTACGGGCGGATTAACATTTTTAGGTGCAAGCGTGAGACCCGCTCCTAGTTGTCGCTTTTAGAAATAGCGATTTTCTAGGTGTGGGTCATGGCGTCACCCGCACCTGAAAACACCACTTCCAGGTGCGGGTGACGGAGTGGCGGTGACGGGATGACCCGCACCTGGAAATGGATTTCCAACCAACAACGTGAATGTGTTAAAAAGCTCAAAATTAATAGGAAAAAATCGTTTTTATACCACCCGGAGTGTAAATCGTTTTTTAGGCTCTAAACGAATTCAAATTAAAAACTTGTCAACTACAAAGTTTCATAACTTTCTGAGATCTACAACTTTAATGTTGGGAGTTTTCCCATTTGAGGTTGTTTACGAAATTTGAATTTCAAATTTGAGAGTTTCAAATTTGAATTTCATTGACAATATGATTTCAAATAAAAAAGTTGTAAACTACAAAGTTCCATAACTTCTCAGAATCTACAACTTTCATGTCGAGAGTTTCTCCATTTGAGGTCGTTTGAAAAATTCAAATTTTCAAATTTTAAAAATTCAGACGTACTTTACCTTGACAAAATAATTCAAATACAAAATGGTTCAACTATAAAGTTCTATGACTTTTGAAGATGAACAACTTTTATTTTGCTCATGTGGTCATCCGGTATAGTGGTAGTAAAATTCTTCATAAATCTTATACATCTCTTATATAGTTTCGTGAAACTATATAAGAGATATTGGTTTTTCTAACAATCTCATAATACTTAAATGGATATTTTGAAATATTAAACAATCTCAAATGAAAATGCCAGGAGGAAAGTGCCAATGCCAGCAGAGACACTTTTTTTGAGAGTATTGTGTCGCTCTTGTACATAGATATTTAGTTCTGGAAATGAATGGTACCTTTGCCTTTTGAGAGCTGCACACCTAGTGATGAAACATCACATTTTACCTGGCTTCAGTCATGTTTGACTTGTCAAGGATAATTCTTATTAGTTATTGGCAATATATGTGCAGGAGTAGTTAGTTTTCTTTTTTTGTCAATGCAATTTGCTGATTCAATAGTTTGATTTCTACTTTTTTTTCACTCTTGTAAATCTTAAACAACAGGCATCTCAACTTGTTTCATCTTTGAAATCTATGTATAGTGAGCTATGAAAAAGCTTTAACATTTATGCTTGGTACTTTTCAGATGCTTGCACCAAATTTCCGTTGCTAGAGGAGATAATGCAAATTAGTTACTGCTGAACCCAAGTTATGGTACAATCTGGTCAATTAGAAATCCATCAGGCTGAGTCTGCTGATGTTGGCATCTTTCATGGGTTGATGATTTGAAATGCTTGATATTATGTTGTTTAGCTTAAATTAAGGAATTGTAAGCCACAATTGCCAGTTATGACCCTTATATGTCTGGCCTATCAAACTGTTTATGATCATGACTCTAAATACTAAATTTCTCATTTACTGTTAATAAATAATACTTTGGTTTGTGTTATATTTATGGTTGACAAGTCTGAGAAGAAATGAATATATATAGGGGGTTCTTTCTACTGAAAATAAAATGCATATGATTTGGTTTAATTAGTTATGTATATGGAAAGGAGAATTGGTGTTTCAGATGGTGCAAATTACGCAATTCAGCTGGGTGTTTAAGGAAAAATATATTTCAGTCTGCTTTACACAAAATACTATTTGAAGCTTCATTTTGTTGGTTTGTGGGATTTGTGTCGCCCCATTCTTTGTAAGTCTCTATATGTATATGCATCTGCAGCCTAAAAGAGAAAAGACAAAACACCGCTTCAGCAACCTTACCAAGCTTGCTCATGGATCGTCCCAAGGGGCCTATAGCTTAGGAAAGTCAAGCTGAAACTGATGCTTTCACTACTAGAGAATCAGACATTTGTCTCTGGACTGGTTTTTCATTTGTACCGGGTATTTTTGCCCCGGGTATAAATGAGGATATTTGTATCGGGTGGAGAGGAGGAGGCCCCGACCCGATGTGCTGTCGTGAGGCCACATTTGTACCAAGTGGGGCTAGCCCTGGTACAAATGTGGGCGACATTTGTACCGAGGCGTGATCTAGCCCGGTACAAATGTAGATCTCCTATCTGTAGCCTCTTCCACCCAACACTCAGAAATATCCCCACCATCTCACCCATCTAAATCTAACTCATCTCCCCCTCGCAGGGCCGACGGCGGCTGGCGCCCAGTCCGGGGCAGGCGGCCTCCCCTCTGGCGTCGCACGACCGGCCTGGCCCCCACACGGCGAGATCCGAGGTGGAGGCGGCATCCCCTGGCACGGGTGGTAGCCTCCCCTGGTGGCCCGCAGCGGCGGCCGGAGCCATAGGAGGCTAGGCAGTGCCCCAGGCGGCACGCCGACGGCTGGTGCTCCGGAGGCTGAGGCGGCCTCCCCCCAGCCTCCTAGCAGCCTCCCCTAGCACGCGGGAGGCGGGCTTCCCCAGCGGCCTCCCCTAGCGTGTGGGAGAAGGCCTCCCCTGGTTGCGCGCGGCGGCGGCCGGAGTCGCCGAACGGGCGACTGGAGCTCCGATCCAAAGGGGTAGGCGCGGTGGCCATCTCCAAGCTACGCAGATATGCGAGGATGAGGTCGGGCCCCGGAGGATTGAAGATGAAAATTGAAATGTATGTTTATAAAAAAATTTCTCATTTTTTGGGCTCTTTATCTTGTGATAGTGAGATGTTTGTGATTCCTTTGAGATTGTGATTGTGAAGAGGTATTTTTTTCATGTGATTGTGAGTTGTATAAGATGTATTTGTATGAATGTGATGTTGTATATATGAGATGTATTTGTATGATTGTGATGTTTGAATTTGTGTTGAGTTGAGATGAGATGAGAAAAGAAAAGAGAAAATAAAAGAAAAGAAAAAAAGAAGTAGACGGAAGAGGGAGGACGGAGAGTTGACGGAGGAAACACATTTGTACTGGGGCGTAACACCACCCGGGGTATCTGACCCGGTACAAATGTGACCTCCACATTTGTACCGACTGGCCTATACCGGTTGGATACCCGGTACAAATGAGGGTTCCCAACCGGTATACTTGGTCATTTTTATAGTAGTGATTATGCCTAGTTTTTCTTGGACGAGAGAAAACAGGAATGAACAGCAACTCAACCTAGCATAAGCGTATACAAATGTTCTCAAATATGAAGGGAACAATGTTCTCAATCTAACAAGGATAGAGATGTAATATGATCATCATCATCACGTCCAAGATTCAAACTAACAGAATATGCAACAAAAGGAAATAGCTCAAAGAAAATACACAAAAGTTAATGCAAGAAATGTAAAATGAGTGGGCACAAAGGTACATTTTTCCCATGTCAACGATCCCCCCCCCTAAAAGCACCTAAGCAGCTGCAACAATGGCCCCCTACTTTGTTCAATAGGGGTTGCCCCCAACTTTTTGGCTCTAATTTTATTGTCAACTCTAGCAACAACTCCAATTCTTGAGCCTCTACTCTCATCTGACATGTGGGACCAACTGGTCAGTGGGACAATTCCTTTTATCCTCTGGTGACCTCTTCTCTCCCACTATCGCTCCCCCTGTCTTTCTCTGCTCGTGCTTGCTCCCATGGTCCAGACGCGGGCGTGACGAGAGGGAGCGCAAGCTTTGGCGATGGTGCAGGAGAGCTCGACTGTTGGAGAGCTCGAGCTCCGACCGGGGTGCGGCGCGAGGGAGCTTGAGCTCCGGCTGTCGTGCGAGGAAACTTGAGCTCCGGCCACCACGTGAGGGAGCTTGAGCTCCGGCTGAGGTGTGGGGCAGGCGAGGTCCAGGTGCGGTACGACCGAGTGCGAGCTCTAGCCATGCGCAGAGAGGAGGGGAGCTCCAGGAGGTAGCACACATGGCCATAAAGCGGTGGATCGATCTAGCCGGACTTGGACTGACGGCGACGGATTTGCTCAGGCTCATGTTTGTTCCCTCCTCTCATCGCAGGTTCAAGCGCAGGCAGATTGTTCTGCTTCGCTGTCAAGCAGGTGCGGTGGGGGAGGGAAGCTCCGGGGCGGCCACGAAAGGGAGCTCCGTGCAGTGGCTGTGGGAGGGACTGGCAGGGGAGGAGCCGCCCATTGCTCCGCTCGGTGGCACGTGGGTGAAAACTGTCAACCATCGAGTAGGGGCCTTCTCTCTCCTCCCGTAGGAATAGGTTCTGAATGGGAGGATTTGGGTGCCGCCCTAGAATAGGTGCCCGAGTAGGGAGCCTACTGGAATGCGTTTTTTTGCTCTCGGGCCCTACTTTTTTGAGTTGGGGCTCAAGTAGGGGTCTACTGGAGTTGCTCTAAAGGCTTTGCTCCCCTAAGTCATAAAAATTGAAGTGCTTCACTAAGATAACCCCCTCTCCATTTGCAATGGCGAGTTTCACACCGTTTACAAGTACTATACTCCTCAGAACCTCCATGAGCTCATCAAGAACTTCTTCAATAACCAAGAATGTATAAGTGCAATCGTCAAACACCAAGAGTAAAGTTGCTCTAATGGAGTGTTGTATGTTTCGGTGCTAAAGAGTTTTCTCCCTAAACTGTTGCACCATCTTTGCACACATGTCTAATGATTGCTCTAAGGCTGCCTAGATGAGGGCACCATCTTTGCACACATGTCTAATGATTGCTCTAAGTCTGCCTAGATGTGGGCACATGATAATATGGTGCTTAAAAGTTTTTTAGGGACTATTACACCATCTCTAGGCATATATTCATTGATTGCTCTGCACTAATTGAAGAGAGGCATTTGATGTTCTTATGCCCAAGGTTTGGATTGTAGCCTATGTTTGTTGCTTTGACAATTCAAGAATTAAGGCATCAAATGTTCCAATGGTTAAGGATTTCCAACATCACTTCAACTATATTGCTCCGACATATGTCAAAATTAAGACGTTGGATATTCCAGTGCTTAAAATTTTCTTGGGACTTGTTCAATGCAAACTCTTTTGATCCCCTATCCCATCTCTTTGCTGGAATTAATCAAGTATACATCTTTTTCGTTGTTAGACTCATGTGATCAAGCTACTAATAACTCAAAAGCCCCTCTTAATATTAGATCAAAGAGATAGAAAATAGAAAACATATACCACTTTAATGTTTCCTTCGTCTCCTAATGACACTTGTCTCTGGAAACGTCCTTATGTCCTTTTGTGCTTTTGTCAAATCAATATGAGGGGTCTCGTTCCATTTAACTTAAGATGGCTCAACAAAGACAAGATATCATTAAAAACAACATAGTTAGTCACAAACATACATTTGCCATTTATCACCAGAACATCCTTACCACTTTACCAATGATGTGAAAGGGCCTTAATGCTTCCAAATCCATGACCGTGGAGAATACAACCAGGACCAAATTAGTCATCACTTATAAGTGATTTGATACTATGGAAACTTTCTCAAAATTTCAAGAATGAACAAGCGTAACATATTCTATTGCTACTACTTGTGCTAAATATTGTTTGAAAATTACTAATGAGCAAAAAAGTGCTATGTTTTTTTGAGAAAATGTAATTGGAGAACACCCTCTTAAGTTGTGTCGCTAAGGGTGTAATCAGTTTCTGGATTTGGCCCAATCACACCCTCGAGATGCAACCTTGGCTTGATTGATTTCCTGGATTAACATTATTTGGGCCTAGTCCACATTATGCATAAGGCCTCCTAAGCCTAGGTCCTGACCGAGATGTGGGAACTTTCCGCCTATATATCCCCACTGTCGACGCTCCCATTCGCTCACTTTCCATTCTCTCCTTGAGCTAGGTAATTAGTTCACACTCCTCTTATCTCTTCTTCCACTCTGATTATCGCCGCATTAAATTCATGAGGAACTAACCTCTCTTCTCTCTCCCATGTTCTTTATTTTGCAGCGAAGATTTCTTAAGGAGTTTGTCCGAGCAGGCAAGTGAATTCCCCCCCTTCATCTTCGATTCCTCATCACTTAACCCAAGATCTCGAGGAGTCCGTGTGTGCAGGCAAGTGATCTCTTCCTTCCTTCGATTTCCCATCACTTAACCCTGGAGCCCCTAAAGGCAAGGGATCCTTATTTTTCACATCTTAAATGTGCAGCTCCGACAGGATCTAAGTTGTTTGGTTGTTTGAATGTAAATAAAGGCAATAGTTTTGCTTTGGATTTTGATTTATGCTTCTTTCTTATCATTTCATCATCAAGATCCTAGTGGTTTCCTAATTGGATCTGAGTTGGTTGTTTGAAGGTTAAAAAAGGCAAGCTCTCTGCACTATTTTTCATTTTAGACTTGTCTCTTGTCATCCTTCCGATATCCCGATGGTTCTACGACTGGATCTGAATTGTTTGGTTGTTTGAAGGTAAAAAAAAAGGCAAGCTCTTTGCATTAGATTCATAGTTCGATGTATACTTCGTTCCTTTTATTATTTTTTTCAAAATTCCCATGATTAAAATCAATTCTACCTTGTGCAAGATTGCAAGTCCACCACTTTTGCCTCCGTCCCGTCCGTCGTTTTCCAGCTTCCTACTGCTCCTTTTGTGGTAAGAAATTCATAAACATCTTCTCTCAATCCCTCTCCGTGAATATTGAGATTGCATTTGTATATGTTGTGTGCTCAGATGTTATTTAATGTGATGAAAATGATGATGGTTTATTGTTTGGTTGTTTGAAGGTATAAAAAAAAGGCAAACTCTTCGATGGGTCTCCAACCGTATATCAGTTGTTTGGCTGTTTGAAGCAAAAAAAAAAAAAAGGCAAGTTTTTTCTCTGGAATTTGATTTATACATCTTTCTTTTATTTTTCTGAGATCCTAATGGTTAAAATCTATTCCTTTGAGCAGAGATCGCAGATCCACCCCTTTCCCCTCTGTCTTGTCAGCTGTCATCCAGCTTTCTGCTGCTCCTTTTTGTGGTAAGAAATTCATAAAACCCTCTCCCAACCCCTCTTCATGAATTTTGTCAAAATTGGCATGCTTTTGATGCTATTTATGTGATGAAAATGATGTTGGTTTCCTCTTGTTTGGATTTACGTGTTGATGACGTCAATGCTGTATACATTAAAATGTGAGCATATATGTCCGTTACCAATGATTTGTGCCCTATGCATCTGATGACCATGACTTCCTTGCCCGGCCCCGCATGCAGAGTCCTCAGCAGTCAGCAGAGTCAAAGTTAGTCCAACCCAAGTAACGCCCACGGTGGGCCCATCGGGTCCACCCCTCCGCTAGCTCCTCCCCGTCGAGCACCTCGCGCGCGCCGCGATGTCGCAGCCCGCGCCTCGCCGCCGCCGGCGAAGTCGCGAACCCAGGGAGGAGGAACCCCGCTCCCCACAGCAGCTTGTGGAAGACACCGTCGGCGAGATCGTCCTCCGCCTCCCGCCCGACGACCCCGCGCTCCTCGTCCACGCCTCCGCCGTCAACAAGACCTGGCGCCGCGCCGTCGCCGAGCCGTCCTTCCCCGCCAGCTACCGCGCGTTCCACAAGACGCCCCCCGTCCTCGGCATCTTCCGCACCGACGCGATCCTGATCCCCACCACGTCATTCTGCCCGGCCGCCGCCGGCTACCGCGACTGCCAGGTGCTCGACTGCCGCCACGGCCGCGTCCTCCTCGAGAACCTCGACTGCGGGGACATCGACGTCTGGAACCCCATCACCGGCGACCAGCACACCCTCCCGGAGCCGCCGGAAGACATCGCGCTCGTCTGCAGCGGCGCCGTGCTCTGCACCGCCGCCGACGACGTCTGCGACCACCTCGCCTGCCACACGGGGCCCTTCTTCGTGGCCCTGGTGGGCGCCAGCGCTGAAGGGAAGATTCACGCCTGCCTCTACTCGTCGGAGGCCGGCGTGTGGACCGGGCGGACCTCCGTCGACATCGACTACGTGGAGCCGGACAACTGCATCACCGTCGACGTCGTGCCCGCCGCGCTCATGGAGAACGCGCTCTACTTCATCGGCGACTTCGGCAACGAGATCCTCAAGTACGAGTTCGACCCGGAGGAGCCGAGCCTGACGGCGTTCGACACGCCGCCGGGCGTGGAGACTTGCTGCGATGGCGTCGTCGTCATGCCGGAGGCGGACGGCAGGCTTGGGTTCGCCTACGTGGAGGCCCACCAGCTCCAAATGTGGTCGATGCGGATAGGCCCTGACGGAAACCCCCAATGGGAGAAGCGAGGGATCATTCCTCTGGAGTTGCTGCTCCCCCCGATTAGCAGTAAGGTGTCACCATATCTGACTGGTTTTGTGCATGCCATCAATTGCATTGTGGTGACAACAGAAGATGAAGTCTACACCATTGAGCTCAAGAAGTACAAGACAACGAAGATCTGCAACAAGGACATGTCCTACTCTGGCTTTCTCTTCACTGCTTTCTGCATTCCAGGTAAAATTTAGTACATTGCTTGCCAAAGCTCTTGCAAATATGAGTGCTGATCTATGACACGTATGTAACAATTATGCTCGGTTTATTTTCAGAGTTTGCATTTGTGCCCCCGCCACCAGGCCTACGGTAGGCCGCCTACCACCACCAGCAGCTGCTTCTGCGGCGGCGAATGAGGACTGAATAGCAGGCAAACGGAATGTGAATCCATCACCGCGTGCCGATGCCTCCAGCGTTTTGTTCCCCTCATTCAACATTTCAGCAAATCCACCATCCCTCAGAGCTGATGCTTTCTAGTTTCCAGTACTTCGGTACCTCTCCAGAGAGCTTCAGTGAAGAACATATCATTTATCTTGGTTCGCAAGGTTTCTTCGAATCAAATTCTATGTGAATTATGAATCCAAAAAAAAACTAGGTTTAAGTTTCTTTCTGTCGTGAGTCGTTTGATTCGGTTCGTGCGTCGTGCCAGCCACTAGCAACTGAATGTAAAATTGAATTGTGGTTCATAAATATAATGGATAATATGGTTTGTCGTTAATTTATATGGCTTCATCGTGATCGTGATTTAAAATTCTCTTCTATTTTTTTATCTTTCTGCTTAGTGGAGCTATACATGTTCAGCTCTGTTGACACACAAGAAGCAGTGGTTTCAGCTTTCTGAGCACACCATTTTTTTTTGATACTTCTGAGCACACCATTGGAATTGAAAAATGCTAGTCTTTCTGAGGTTTTTTCGGAACACAATACCACCTTGTACCACCGGTTGAAAATGACTTGTATGTAATAAAAAATACCTACATGTAAAGATCTGACGGTTGAGATTAATTCTGTACCACGGGTTTTCTAGTGTGGTATGGGTGGTATTCATAGGTGGTATGGGTAGTATATGGGTATAATCGGAAATATAGAAGATAATATTGTTGTAATATATGAAATCAAGTTATTTTATGTAACCATGGCAGCGGGGAAATTTTTTTCAAATAATATACATCGAGCAAATTACCATTTTACTCATAGTAAAAAATTGAAAAAAACCCGATAATAATACTACCGTACCACCGTTGGGTGGTATTGTGTACCGTAAAACACCTCTCTTTCTGAGCACTCGCCGCCTCGTGGTGCCGCAGGGCGGTATCACTGTGGCGTCTCGGCGCGTCCCCCCGCTCACTCGCCGGCGAGAAGGGGTTTGGCTGAACACCATCATTTGTTTTTGCATGCTTTCGAACTAAGATTTGCCTTTCCCACCCTCCGGAAACCAAAGAATTTTGCATGAAGTTTATTGAACTCTGTGATTCGTAAGTACCAAATAAAACAACTTTTGTGGAACATCGTTCTGAGTGTTATCTTTAATTAATTAACATATAGGAATGTTTTTCGACCCGTCCCTGCTCTGTGACCAAGGAGCTGCAAACGCAACAGAGATCGCAAGTTTCTAGCTGCATATTTATGGTGAGTGTGAGTCCTCACCTAAAGGTAAAAAAGGTAAAAGAGTATTTTTAACCAGATCGACAAGCTACTATAAAGTCATGCAGATTTGTTGAAACAGTGCTAGCTTTCAGAAACTGAATTTGGGATAAGCTGGAACTGTCAGACACCTTTCAGTTTAAAGCTAGCAACAGTTGCAGATGCATTCCTGAAATTGCGGAAACTGCCAGTCCACTAGAAACTGAAACTGCCAGTCCACTAGAAACTGCCAGTCCTACGGCATTGACCCAGAACTTCAGCACTTTCAGTTCCAAATGCATTTATGAAAATGCTGAAACTGCTACATCCCACTTAAAACTGAGAAGCAGCCTCGAAACTGAACCAAAACTTCAGCACTTTCAGTTCCAAATGCATTTATGAAAATGTTGAAACTGCTACATCCCACTTGAAACTAAGGAACAACATTGCGTAAAGAAATTTACCATAATTTCAGCACTTCTTCGTTTCGAAAAAATAATTTCAGCACTTCTTAATTCCAAATGCATTTCTGAAAATGCTGAAACTGCTACAGCCCACTTGAAACCAGTGTTATCCTAAACGGCCTAAACGGGCGGTTTAAACGGGTTTAAACGCTAAACGAGATAACACCGTCTATGTCGTTTAGACCGTTTAAACACCGTTTATCTCGTTTAAACGCCATTTAGCCCCGTTTAAACATGCGTTTAAACAGATTAAACGCTAAACGATGGTCGACCGACTTGTCTACCGTTTCCGTCTAGGAAAACACTACTTGAAACGGAGAAGCAACCTTGCGTAAAGAAATTGAACCATAATTTCATCACTTTTTAGTTCCAAATGCATTTCTGAAAATGCTGAAACTGCTACAGTTCACTTGAATCTGAGAAGCAATCTTGCGTATAGAAATTAAATCATAATTTCAGCACTTTCAGTTTCAAATGCATTTCTGAAGATGCTGAAAAGCCTAAAACTGCCACAGTCCATTAGAAACTGAGATGCAAACTAGAGTGCGGAAATTGAACCAGAATTTCAGCACTTTCAGTTCCAAATGCTTGTTTGAAAATGCTGAAACTAACTGCTATATCCTTGTTCCAGATTGAAACTAAAGCAGAGCGCTCAGATTCACATTGCAGCCAAAGGAACCATGATGTATCATCACTTCTAAATGGAGTTGGCAATTATTGATAGAACACGAGAGATGTAAAGTGTAAACCGGAAATATAGTATTAACCAGTGAGAACGAACATAAAGTACCTAACTGACCACGATGGCTTAAACATTCAGAAATGAAACTACCCAGCAGAATACTAATTAAACATTTCAAAGCATCAGCCCCGCCAGATGTCAACAGCAGCAAATTCAGCTTGATGCGCATGTTCTACTACACTTTGCCTTGCTCATGTGCCTCCGCTGAAGATGGCAACTTGCTGGTGGTACAATCTGAAAGTGAGCTGCACACAAGTTAAAGTGCAGATAGCCTTCCGAGTAATTTCATATATTCAGTTTTCAGTCTAGCACAGACACCAACAGACCGGCCACTATTGTCATGGATATTTTCAATACGTGAATATTTATTCACTTTACATTATAGATATCTACACATCCAAGAAGTAATTACGCAAATGCATAGAATTAGTGGCGGACAGAAATCATTTTGACGCCTAGGGCCACTTGCCAAAGCGACTAGACTACCAAAACCCTCCCACATGACAATATAACGGTAATACGGTACAATATCACACAAAGACAACTAAAACCATAATTTTGAGTATATCTCAATTCAAAGTTGAAGCATACAATGAAATTTATAAAAAATGTAGAAAAGTAACACATTACCTAACTAGTGCCAATTTGGTTAATCCTGGTCCTCGTCTACCATTTCTTCATCGATAGTAGGAAACGAAATTGAGCCTATACAAGTAGAAAAGACATTCCAAAGAAATTAGGCAAGCAATATAAAAAATAAATTAAGAAACAAATGAGAAATGGCAATGCAACATACCACTAGTACAACAACTATTCTGAGGCCTCGGTGTTGATGCGAAAATAGGACGTCACCTCCGCGCGCGACACACGTGACTTCCCGGTCTATAGCGAGGTGTGCCAGCCAATCTGACCTGTTGATTGACAATGGAAAATATTAGGGATGGGCTAGAGAACCGATAGACCTTTAGTGACACATGTACCAGCCAGTCGGCCGATACAGAAAAGCGGGATCGGCCGACCCGAGAGCGACCGAAACGCGAAAGCGTAAGTAAATAGATCGGCTGAATCGGCCGATCGTGACGTCAGCACTCGAACAGGCCTGAATCGGCTGTAGTGTTAAAAGCCGACGGGATCTAGATCGAGTGGGATAAATTGGTGATAAAAGCTAAAAACCACAAGAATTGGTAAGAAAACTTGTACATCTAGCTAATATCGATAAGGGGTGAATAAAGAACTAGACGAAACCTCAGCGATGCGCCCGGAGGTTAAAGCCTAGGATTATTTGATAAAACGGTACTCACAAGCTTGCCGTAGATCGATCGATGCAGCCCGACGAACTTGAAGGACGACGTTGGAGAAAAGGAAAAAACGCAGTGGCGAAGTCGCCGAAAAGTAGATGCCGTGAATTAGATGCTGTAAATTGTAAAGGGTTTGCCCGGAGGCGGTTTGTTTGATATTGGTGTGTACACTTTTTTCCGACCACACAGGGTCGCTATTTATGTCCTGAGGACGACCCGACTCCTAGCCGATTACGGCACTGCTTACTTGCGTCTAAAGAAAACAAAAACTACTAAAAATAGAAAAACACTCATGCAAGAGTCAAACTCTCCTAAAACTGACTCTGACCCGTTGCCAATCGTGGATTGACCCGCCTCCGCCGTGCTTTGCCTTTGGCGTATCTTCTCAATTTCTGCCTTCTCCTTTCTCATCGGCCGATTCCCTAGTTGACCATCGGCCGATTGGTTGACTTGCCAGTTCATCGATAGAGTTAGACTTCTTTGACCATCGGGGAATCCTGCTGACCGCTCTTCTTTCTCTTCAATCGGCCGATTGCACTGCTTCTTCATCGGCTGCTCCTTCTTATCCCTTTTGACCCGTTTTTTTTCCAAAAAACGGTGTCAACACATGCCCCCTAGTTTCGGAGTAAATAATCTTTTGCTCCAAAATTTACTCGAATCTGGTATCTTTCTTGATTCGAAGATGGCTGGGGAATCTAAACACAATCTCAGCAGGGTCCATAAATACAACTGCCTCAACTCTTTTTTCCCTTGAATCTCGCTGCTCCAACGGCTCAAGTTTTCGGGCGACGAACCCTAAGCTCTAGAGTTCTTGTTGACTCATGGCCTCTTCAAGCCCTGCTGGAGGTTCTCGTCCTCCTCCTGAATACCCGAAGGTGTCTCTTTCTTCAATTCCTCCGGTATTTCTTTGCCCCCTTGCTTTTGTTCGTTCCTCAATGCCGCTACCCTGCTTTGTCTGAAGTCCAGATTCCTTTTATTTATTTTTCCAGGAATTTAGATCCAATCTTACTATCCCTGTTGATGACAAGCCCGAGCTTGTTTTTCTTGGTTCAATGGGCGATGTTGACCCCTACTGAGATGATTAACTTTGAAACCGGCCGAATCCCTTTCAAGAATGCATCCTTGAATTTGGCCGATTGGGACGGCTGCTTTAGGTCTTGGACAGGTTATAACAAGGGATGGAGAAATTGGTATCATAGAGTATCTACGAAGAACAGATATTTCTGGGAGCAATATAGAATTAGTCAATGCATCACCCTGTCCTTGTCTGAAATGCCCCGAAATGAATCTCTTTTGATAGCTGCATCTTATTTCTGGTCTGATGCACTCAATGCCTTTTTATTTGGTCATGGGTCGATGACTCAAACTATGGTGATGTTCTTCTGCTGACTGGTTTAGACGTCTCTTCCTCGAATATCCTCTTTTGTCACCGAAATGATAGACCTTCTCATCATTTGAAGACCAAGAACTTGGGTGGCTAGTCTGGCTATATTACTGAGCATATGGAGGAAGGCACCGTGAACACCAGAGAACATGTTGCTTTTCTGAACATGTGGCTTGAGAAATTCGTCTTCTGTGGTAAATCCTTTGGCCCCACTTCCAATTATCAGATCATAGCTGAACAATTGGCCGCTGGTTCATATATCCCTCTTGGCAAATATCTCCTGAGTGCAGTCTATAATCTCCTTCATCAAGTGGCAGTTAGTTTGTCAACCAATTCTCCAATAGGCACCCTAGGAGGTCCCTGGTGGTTCATTAACATGTGGCTAAACCTCCATCTTCGAGATAAGTTGGAGCAAAATATCTTTGACATGTCCTTTCAAGGAGATCAGCCAGATGGTGTCCCGGTTGTAAAGCGCTGATGCATGAATTTTGGGAAGGCAGTCTCTGCTTTCCCAGGACATAAGAGGACTCCATCCCGCATAGCAGAGCATTTCAGGAGTTTTTATCTCGGCTTCACTCCAGAGTCCATTATCTGGTTTGCATATGACGATCACGAGACCAACTTTGAGACCATATTCAGCTTTGATGACATACACAAAGATGATGAGAACAGAATTGTCTTCGTGGAAATGATCAAGCCAGGATTTGTTCCATCCTGTGTTTTTGGGAAAGATCAATCGACCACCTATGAATTTTATAATCCTTCAGTGAGTGCTCGTCAGTTGGGATTTGGCCAATTGCCGATTGGTCTTTACTTTTCCAACTTGATCAAACCGCGGGAGGTCATTCCTAGCGGTACTCATTATCAACATCTCTTGGATTTGATCCCCAATTCTTCCACTATTGAACTTGACTCCTGGAAATTTTCTGGTTTCGCTTCTCCTCTTTTCAATATCTGGTGGGCAGAATGGTGTGATCATCTTTTCAGTGTGTCTCCAAGAATTCACTACGAGAAGCTGGATCCTGCATATAAAGCATCGGTTGACGAGGTATTCTCTTGCTTGATCTGTTTCATGTATCCTTAATATGTTCTGACTGCTCCCCTTTTCTTCAGTCTGATACTTCTGAACCACCTGCTAGAAGCAAGAGTGGCAAGCCGATTGGTTATTGGCCACCGAGGTCTTCACCGTACATCGGCTACAATTCTCCCACAATTTCTTCAGTCATGCAGGGCCCTAAGACATCATACTCCAAGCAACCCACTCCTATCGGCCGTCAAGAGGAAAAATGTGACCAGCAAAGTTCTTAGTCGCAGAACGAAGAAGAAGATCGACACTATGGTTGTTAACATCTCGGACATGGCTGGAGCACTGGTGGGTGCTTTTAAGGTATTAACCATCTTTTAGCCTTTCTTTTCTTTTACCATACTTCAATCGGTCTGTCTTTTTGTGCAGTCTTCGGGATTGATCGGGCAATTAGAACAAACCACTACTGCTGATCTTGGTCAGGATATGACTATGGCGTCGATTCAAAACAGTCTGGCTGATGATGTTTTGATTACGTCAATTGAGCAACCCGAAACTCATCAACAGGCTGATGTCTTAGATGCTTCTGGTGGCCAACTACAGCATTCTCCTGAACAGGTTAACCCTCAGACTGAGAAGCCAATTGAGGTAGAGTTTCTACTAGTTGTTTCCTCATTCTGCCTATTTTTAATCCATTATCTTTGTTCAGGATGCCAATGAGACATCGATTCAAGACAAGTCTCTAGATGATCCTCAGCAGGCAATTGGTGATCAATCACAATTGCCGATTATTGAATTTCCTGAACCAGAATCGGCTGAAAACCCGATCATTCAAGCACAGGCAACTTCTTCTGCTGCAGAGGTAAGCTTCTTGAACTGCTCAGCCTTCTTCTTCAATTTCCTTGCTGATTTCTGCTTTCCCTACAGGTTCCACCAACCCTGCCTCTTGTCGTTCGGAGTGCATCGGCAACCCTTCTTGCAGATGATGTGAAAGCTAAGCTCATCGAGATGCTTCCATTACTGAATCAAGACATCTGCCAACTCGTACAAGATGCTGAACCAATCAGGAGTATCTTCAAGCAGATTCAAAGCCAGTTGCCCAGAGATCTGAAGTCGAAGATGCTTCAAGTTACTTTTATTGAAAATCGGCAGCTTGTAGTCCAAGAAGCCCAAGATCGGCTAGATGAAAGGAAGCGCTAGGAGCAACTTACTCAGGACAGGGAGAGTCTGGACAGCAGTATGGCAGATCTTGATGGCAGGATTGAATTTCTATCTTCTTCCCGTTCTGATATCGTCAACAGTATCGATCGTCTAAAGAGACGTCGTGTTGAACTGATGAAAGAGCTTGGTCAGGTTGAGCAAGACTTGGCAGCTGATGAGCAGAAGCTTGTGGATCTTCTGGGTACCAACGCTACCATGCGAGAACAGAGGGACTCCATTGCACGGCAAGCCCAAGTTTTTCGCGAACAAGACCAGCCGATTTCCGGTTCGGCTGATGCCGATCGCCAGGAGATACACCTGGATCTTATTAATGCTATATATCTTCTAGGCATAGTTTTATCTTTCTTTGAATATTGTAACTTTTAGGCTGTAACTGGCCTTCACTGGTCAACTCCCAACGCTTTGCATTTATTGCTTTGACCGAACATTTTAATCGGTCTTTATAAGATGCCTAGATCTCTTTTCGTCTTTGCATCTTTCTCGTAATGGCTTCTTCTTCTTCCTCCTCCTCTATGAATCAGGTCGGTTTCTTCTTCACTTTTTCACTTCTCTAATCTCCTTTTGACATTTCCCTACCTCTTCTTCGGTCTCCAAACCGTGAAACCGTGGAAAGAATTGTGTCGAACATCAACACCTTTGGGGCAAACCAACCAACTTAAACGCCCAGGCAAGAACGGGGTCTCCGCCTTGTGATCGCAAATGATGAGAGGAGGCTGGAAGTTCTTGAAGCCAGAAGGACTGCTCTTCTCTAGGAACTAGATTGCGTAGATGAAGAAATAGTCCGAGTTAGAGCGGAGTTAGATAAGGCAAAGAGTCTTCTTTAAGCCTTGATGTACTATCAGCCGATGCAATCAACCTATTTATGAATAAAATTATTATCCTTTTATTGGCATTGATGGATCTAAATGTACTATTTCCTGGTGATGGCTTTCCACACATGCCTGTAGGTGCCTTTTATGATCTGATTCAACTCTTTGCTATAAAAATGCAACTCGCTTCTCATGTGGTACCATAACCTTCTGACTATGAACCAAATCGGCTCCCATTAGGAATAAGAGGCAGGCTTTTTCTAGAGTGCTTTCAGGAAAATGCAATTATCCCCATTCCTTGACAAGTTTCTTCTTGAAGTGTTCTTACATCCAGATGATGCATTGAAACTTGTCATTGTTGCTAGCAATTTTGAGAGGGAAGGATCCTAAAAACCTCCTCTTCTGGGGTACAGAGTGGGGCCATTCATTGTTATTCAATCTACCTTCAAAGCCAGTCCCTGATTTTCGGGAAACGTATCACTGCATGACTGTCCACCGTTCAGTCTGAGACCTTCACGGGGAAACTGTTCCTGTGTTGACTGCATTGGGTGCCCTTTCTTTTTCAATTCCCTCTTGTAGTTATCTCTTCCGCTATCTGGAGCTATAAATAGGCTTGAAGCTCATCTGAGAGAAATCACATTTCATCAACCATGGCGCAAAAGCTAAATCTAATAGATCATAGACTCTTGCTGTACGACTGTTTCCTTTTCTTTTCTCCCTTCCATAGCTGGAAGAATTCTTGTGAAGTAGTGTAGTAACCCCTCTTCCTCTTCCTCCCCTCTTGAAAAGCCAGGAGGAACTATAGCTAGAAGAATCCTTGTGAAGAACTTGGAATTGCTAGCTTTAGGGGAAGGAGCAAGGTAGGGTGTCTTGCTACACGTTTATCAGCGGAGGAGCATGCCAAAAGAACGGCCATCTTGGTCATCAACTCGAACTCCTTTCGGCGGAAGATTTACAGAATCCGGTGAAGATCTGAGTCTTCCATTTCCTCTTCACGACATCCTTCTCTCATTCATCGATTCAATATCCTCATCATACTAGAGATAGGACCGTGCATCCCTTGTATGTAATCTTCAGATCTAAGTTGTAACATCATTGTTGTAATTTGAAATAGAGGAAATGAAAAAATATATTCATTTTATTCTACAGGTGATATGTGTATCGGTCATGTTCTGGAAGAACCGAATATTTTACTTGTACATCGGTTTTTACATTTTGTACTAAAGGCGATTCTTTACAGACATCGGCTACCCTACTGGAGAAAATTACATTTTCAATCGGCTACAGCTCGAAAGTTCAATCGGCCGATAGGCTCGACATATCAATCGGCTTATACAACCGCTTGTATGCTTGGGCGACCAATCCATCGGTTATTGTGGCTCCATGCCTAAGCTTCCCTTCGTCTTTTATGAACTGATCCATTAAATCTTGTCATCAGAGCCGACTGCTTGAACCGGCTTTAGGTCCATCCTTGTGCTTCTATAGCTACCACTATCAAGGAGGTTTCTCCTTTGACCATCTCCACTGAATCTCCGATCCATTGGATGATGCATTGATGCATTGTAGATGGTATACAGTAGTTGGCGTGTATGCAATCCCAACCCAGCAGTAAATTATAAGATCCCCTTCCTTTAATGATAAAGAAAGCGGTTGGAAGGGTCTTACCGCCGATGGTGAGCTCCACGCAGATTGCACCTTGAGCCAGAGAGACGTTGCCTTCGAAGTCCACCAGCATCATGTCGGTTTGGGTTAAATCCTCATCAGATTTTCCAATCTTGTGTAGCATGGTGTATGGCATCAGATTGACTGCTGCTCCTCCATCTACTAGCATCCTGGTGACTGGTTTTCCATTGACAAAACCTTTGAGCAATGCCTTCAAGTGCTGTCTTTTCTCATCTTCTGGCTTCTCAAAGATAGCTTGTGTAGGTTCCAGTGTTAACTGAGCCATCCCAAGTTCTTCATCGGACACATCCGAATCAACTGGAGCCATGACCTCTTTTGGCAGAAAGACAACCATGTTTATGTCAGCTTTTGGTTCACCATCCTTTCCATCATCGGCCTTAGGCTTAGGGCGCCATACTTTAGACCGAACCTTCTTCTTGTCCAGCACACGTCTTTCTTCTTCCTCTTGCTGTTCTAGCTGTCGTAAACACTGGACTCTCCTCTTCTGAGATTTGGTCAGGGCATCTGGGCACCATTGTGGATTGGGCTTCTTGTGTGACTGACTTGATCCTTCATCGTCTAGTTGTACGGTGCGTCATTGTTCAGGAGCTCGGCACATGATATCCTCATCAGGAACCAGGGAATCAGCCATCTCTTCCAGCCGATTGTTTGACCTCTCATTGACTCGGCCTCCCAGCCGATCATGAATACTGGCCTTGCCCCCCAGCCGATTGTAGATGCTGGCTTTGCCTCCCAGCCATTGATGAACTGGGATCTGTTGATTGCTGAATTCACGGCGAACTCCAGTTGTAGGCCTTCTATCATTGAAGCAAACTGTTCGAGGAGCTGTTATTGTTATAAGCCCCATTGCATTCTGGGCAGTTTTCTGCCGTCGGCAGTATGACTCCTTCCTCCCAGCAATACTTGAAGAACGGACATCTCCAATGTCCGTCATTGCACCGTGCTCATTCCTCTCTTCCTCTTGCCTTCTCTTGCCGTCGCTGAAACTTGTTGATCAACATTTGAGACGTGACAGGCCGGTGTGGCTTCAGTCTTCTTTTTGAAGCAGCAACCCTTTTCCTTTAACATCGACAGCGGTTGCTTGTACTTTGGGATCAACAGCTCCTTTATTTTGGGCTGGTTCCAATGTCAGCAACTTAACACGTGACGTGTCTTTGCTAGACACCTCAACTGTATTAGTTAGGAAGGGGTGCTGATCAATCTTCATCGGCTTTTCAGCTTTGGTAGTGGTTTCAAACTTGAGTTTCCCTTGCTCAATAGCTGATTGAATCTGTTGTCTAAAAATCTTGCAATCATTGGTGTCATGTGAAGTCGCATTGTGCCACTTGCAATATTTCATCCTTTTGAGCTCTTCTACAGATGGTACGGTATGGAACTGGGAGAGTTTGATCTGCCCTTGCAGAAGCAACAAATCAAATATCTTATCGGCCTTAGTGATATCAAAGTCGAATTTTTCTGGTTCATTCTTACCAAAGGTGCAGGATACTGTCTTCTTGCCTTTGACCCACTCTGCAAGCCCTATAATATTTTCCACATTGTCAGAGTCAGAGCAATCCACATAAGACACCTTCTTTTGGAAGTTCCTCCTAGGCTCGTAGGATTTTGCAGTCTCCTGACTCATTCGACTGACCAACTGGCTGAGACTCTCGAAGTCATGTGATGCATATTTTTCCCTCAAGGTTGGCAAGAGCCCTTGGAATGCCAATTCTGCTAGTTGTTTGTCTCCCAGATTCAGACTATAGCATTTATTTCTGACCTCACTGAACCTCTGAACGAATCCAGCAATAGTTTCATCGTTCCTTTGTTTGAGTCTGGTCAGATCAGTAATCTTCATCTCATGAATGCCAGAGAAAAAATAATTATGGAACTGTTGTTCCAGATCGGACCATTTGATGATAGAGTTAGCCGGTAATGAGGTAAACCATGAAAATGCTAGCCCTGAGAGAGATGAAGAGAACAACCGTATCCTGAGTGCATCAATATTCCCTACTTCTCCACACGGTATGATGAACAGGGTGATATGCTCCATTGTGGACGTATCATCTTGCCCAGAGAACTTGGTGAAGTCTGGCACTTTGAATCTTGGAGGGAAAGGTATTTGATCAATAGTTAGATGGATACGGTGTTCTGTACATATACATCTACTGCTTAGGTTTTATCCCAAATTGCTTTTGCAGCATCTCCAAAAGATTATCAAACAATTCTTCCTTGATATGAGACTTCAACTCAGCAGATACCTGTTCTATTGCTTGCATCTCAGCTGATGGAGTCTCTGGAGGTTGTTCTTCCAAAGTTTTTGGCTGTGGATTTTGTGCCGCTGATGCCTTTGCTCCAGAAGAATGTTATGTATTTGATTGACTCGTCACAGGTGGAATTTGTCCGATCGGCTGCCCGGCCGATGGAACTGGCTGATGCAGATTCAAGTGGCCTGAGCTGGCCAATTGGCTTAGGAGCATCTGTATTGTTTGCATAGGATCCATCTGTTGTTGTTGTGCTACTAACTATCTTGTCATCCCCTGGTCGATCGGCTGCTGAGGCGATGATCTTGTATGAGCCACTGTATTAGCTGGGGTTAAGATAGGCTGCACTGATGTCGACTGCTGTAGCGGAGTAGTTTGTACGGGCATCCCCAAGGTTGGCTGAGGAACTGGTCTCTGAGGTGGAATAGGAGCTTTCCTTTCCATTGGTATAACCATATGTGCATGAGCTGGTCCTATTTTGACTCTTTCAAAAGCTTTACTCCCATGATTAAAGTAGACAAACTCCACTCCTTCATTAGTCATATGCACAGTCCCTGGAGTACCTCCAAACATAGCTTGATAAGATTCTGGGTACTTCACTTCTGTGACTTCTTCAGGATGAGGTTCAAAGAAATTTGAGATGTCAGTCTCAAAGTGATTATGAGGTAAACCCCATCCTACGAGTCTTCCATTCTGATCTCTCATCACAGGATATTGCTGGTGATGATTCTGCACTGAAAATGTCTGATCCTGGACCTTGGGCTATGCTGAATAGGTCCGAACTATCAGCACCGTAGTAGAAGGATCCTTAACCATTTCCCCAACATTCTGATTCTGAATTGACTGAGCATCCGATGAGGAATCAGGAGTAGAAGCATTAATCTGTGGAGACGGCGCAATACCTATTGTTGGATCATCAATCAGCGGGGAAGCGGATTGACCCTTTGGGAACACTGGAGGAGTTCGCCTTGGTTGAAAGTATGTAGGTCCCACGTATCCCTCTTCTGTTCCCTTCTTCAGCGTCTCAGTCAGACAGTTCTGGATAGTATTGGCAAGGACTTTTGACTGATCAATCATAGTCTGATGCATAGCCTTGTTCATCATATCTTGAAGCCCTTGAGGGTCAGCTGAGAAGGTGATCTGCTGGGGCATTGGAAGAGGATTCTTCTTGTAGACCCCACTCTTAGTTTGACCGTATGAAGCCAAGCATAGTTCTTCATATCGCTTCATGTGAGCTTCGAACTCAGCTTTGTCTGTATCCCTCAGCTATTCTTTAGTGACTGTCTGAATGTTGCCCAGGTCAACTTCATTATTCTTAGTCTTCTTCGTCATTGTTATCTCTTTTGGGTCCCACCGAGCGTGCCAAAAGTGTGTTGACGCGAAAATAGGATGTCACCTCCGCGCGCGACACACGTGACTCCCCGGTCTGTAGCGAGGCGTGCCAGCCAATCTGACCTGTTGGTTGACAATGGAAAATATTAGGGATCGGCTAGAGAACCGATGGACCTTTAGTGACATGCATACCAGCCAGTCGGCCGGTACAGAAAAGCGGGATCGGCCGACCCGAGAGCGACCGAAGCACGAAAGCATAAGTAAATAGATCGACTGAATCGACCGATCGTGACGTCAGCACTCGAACAGGCCTGAATCGGCTGTAGTGTTAGAAGCCGATGGGATCTAGATCGAGTGGGATAAATTGGTGATAAAAGCTAAAAACCACAAGAATTGGTACGAAAACTTGTAGATCTAGCTAATATCGATAAGGGGTGAATAAAGAACTAGACGAAACCTCAACGATGCACCTGGAGGTTAAAGCCTAGGATTATTTGATAAAACGGTACTCACAAGCTTGCCGGAGATCGATCGATGCAGCACGACGAACTTGAAGGACGACGTTGGAGAAAAGGAAAAAACGCAGTGGCGAAGTCGCCGAAAAGTAGATGTTGTAAATTGTAAAGGGTTTGCCTGGAGGCGGTTTGTTTGATATTGGTGTGTGCACTTTTTTCCGACCACGCAGGGTCGCTATTTATGTCTTGAGGACGACCCGACTCCTAGCCGGTTACGGCACTACTTAATTGCGTCTAAAGAAAACAAACACTACTAAAAATAGAAAAAGACTCATGCAAGAGTCACACTCTCCTAAAACTGACTCTGACCCGTTGCCAATCGTGGATTGAACTGCCTCCGTCGTGCTTTGCCTTTGGCGTATCTTCTCAATTTCCGCCTTCTCCCTTCTCATCGGCCGATTCCCTAATTGACCATCGGCCGATTGGTTGACTCGCCAGCCCATCGATAGAGTTAGACTCCTTTGACCATCGGCGAATCCTGCTGACCGCTCTTCTTTCTCTTCAATCGGCCGATTGCACTTCTTCTTCATTGGCTGCTCCTTCTTATCCCTTTTGACCCATTTTTTCCAAAAAATGGTGTCAACACTTGGAAGCTATTTTTCTTGACTCCTTAGTTCTTGATAATACTGTAGGATATTTTCATCTTCAATGCTTGCAAAAACATCTCTTTCAATATAGCATATCATCCGATGATTTAACCAAATATTACCCATCTTATTTCTTGGGTCGCCTTGACAAATTTCATAGCTGAGAAGGCTCTTTCAACTGTACCAGTTGCAACCGGCAAAATAAAGACTAACCGAATGAGGCGATAAACCAATGCATAATTAGTGTTCATTTTAGCTTTAACCATCTTGAGAGCCAGATCACCAATGTCATGACAATTTGCAAACGAGGAGTCATTTCGCACCTCATTCATAAACACCATAACCATGAAGGCATCAACACCATTAACCGTTAACCGCATTCTCACCCCATCCTTCCATCCATGGAACCCATTAATTGTGAAGGCATCAACACCATAATTTTCAGCTCTTGGTTGTTTAAAGAGATAACAGTAGAGACAAAAGGCAGCATCTTTAGCAACACTATATTCCAACCATGGATGAATTTCGAACCACTTATCATGAAAAGACCTATTGCGACCATATATCTTTCTTACTGAATATTTATGACATTTTGGCTGGCATGGACCTTTCAAAATATATGCTCTTAAGGTTGCATCCCTAATGTTTGGATTCATTTTCTCAATTCGCATGCATAGCCCAGGATCAGAAATAATGTCACCATCATTAAGTACAATACTAAGCATGGGCGGAGCTGGAGGGGAATGGAGGGGGGTGCGTCACCTTCATAGGATATGCAGATAGTTAACTTAACATGGTGAAATTTTAGATTCTATAAAGGATTAGCAAAATTTTGTGGGTGCGGCCGCACCTAGAGCTTTGTACCTAGCTCTGCCCCTGATACTAAGATCATTGCTACCAATCATTCTCTCTGTTTCCGGTTCATCATTCACATTGGCATTGCTAGTTTCTCCTATTTCATGTTCTACTTTGCCTGATGTTCCACCTACTTCCGGTTCTGGTTGTTGCACAAAAGATGGGCCTGATGAAATTAACAGAGTAGGCGCCGGAGAAAGAAAGATTTCAGCGTCCTACATATCTTTTTGCTCTGACCCTTCATCGTGTCCTCTGTCATCTGCTCTACTGCACCTCTTCTGCTCTTCAGCTCTTCAGACTTCGCCTCTTCAGGCTCTTCTGGTCCTTCTCCTTCTGGGCTCCAGCGACCGCGGCGCAGGTGCGGCGGGCCCGCTGGGCGACGGTGCAGGCGTGTAGCTCACCAGGGCAGCAGGTGCAGTAGGGCACCCAACGGGCAGTGGCTCAGGCGCGCAGGCACGCTGGTGCGGCGGTGGCACTAGGGTTAGGCGGTGGCCAGGAGGGAGCTCGCGGGATTCGGGGCTGGCGGGCGGCTCGGGGGTAGGGAGAGATGCGCCTGGACCAAGGACATGAGGACTGGAGAGTGGGAGAGATGGCGCTGGCTGTTGGGTGGAGCGAACTTGGGCTGAGGACTAGGGCCAATTCAGATAAAACATAGTTGGGTCAAGGAAAATTGAAGGTACTATGAAGGGTTTTTTGGGCCATGCCTAGGGCCCACATGTGAGGCTGAGTGACCTGGTGTGGCGTAGCCCAGATAAGCCTTGTATTTAAGACTGTGGTCCCTTATCCTAAACCAAAGGATGACAGGAACCGCTTGGTTGGTGAACTCTTAGTGAGGGCACCCTCCATATATTTAGGTTTACCTTGCAAGGTTTATTAATCGATCAATCGTTGGCCTCTCACCGTTATCTAAGACTACTTAACCAACTGGCCATGATATCCCTATTGATGGAATATTGTTAACCTTGATGCTTGATTAATTGTATTGCACAACTTATGCTTGCAATAGATGGCTTACTTAATAAAGATTAAATCACTAGAACTTGAGCTAAAACACTGAAACTAGGGATCAATGATCTTAGTAGCTTTTTTGAAAAATAAACCCACTAGCCAAAAGTCTTGCATGTCTAGAGGTAAATTAATTTTTGGGACGGTTAAGTTTTGCTGAGTATTAGTATACTCAGTCTTGCTATATAAATGTTGTTTGCAGGCAATAATGTTTGGCTTGAAGAGAGTCCACCAGGCTCAGAGCTGGAATGGGTGGATGATGACAGTGATTGCATCATGGATGGCCTCCTATGATGTTTATCGTATCGCTTAGTTAATTTCCGCTGTTTTCGAACTCTGAACCTTTTATTATCATGTCATGAACCATGGTTTATAATAATTAAACCCTTATGGGTAGATTTGGATTTAAATTGTGTAATGTACGCTGGACTCGCCTTCGTGTGAGTTTTAATGCATATGTTCGATCCTTTGTTGCTATGTAAGTGATTTCACCGGACTTGACCCAACAACAACGATGAGCTAATCCTGTGTTAGTGCTTAAATGCCAAAGTGGATTGGTTTAAGCACTAATACGGGATTATCTTGGGTAGGGTTGTCACAAGTCAGCATGCAAATTCCATTTCTCTTTGTCACTGTGAAATAAGCATCCGGCACCGGCGACCTCGAGGCTAGCACGGGGCTAGCAGTTGGCGGAGCGTGGGCCGCGCGGGCGAGGAGACGGTGGCCAGCAGCTATGGTGGACGGTGGCGGATCACGGACACAGGCCACGGCTAACAACGGTGGAGCACGGGCACAGGGCCATGGCGGCGACGACACAACAACAGCTGCAGGAGGAAGCATTAGGAGAGAAAGTTGTGTTAGGGTTATCGGTGTTGATCCAACGGATGGTATTTTTTGCATGAATCTCAAACAGTGGAAGTTTCAATCAATATTAACTTCCCGAAAATATATAGGATTTCTCGACGGTTTCATCATTCGTGGGCTGGCCTGGTTCGCTCTGTTTGGTCGCGTGTTGGGCTGAATTACGAAGCAAGACGGAGGGGGCTCCTATATGGCTACTGGAAGGTAAGGGTTGAAACTTTCAGCCCTCCAAAGCTCATCTAAATGTGATGTTTATTATTTTCTAACCATCCCACCTCATAACTTTTAAATAAAAAATACTACAACATTTTTCAAATAAAAAGTTGAACCAACATTTTTCGTAAAAAATTAACCAACATTTTTTTAGAAAAGTTGCACCAACGTTTGTGTAGACAATATGTTGGATTCAACATTTTTTCAAAAAAGTTTTCATCAACATTTTTGTGAAAATGTTCAACATTTTTGAAAATGTTCCAACATTTTGTGGTTCAACATTTTTTCCTCTTCCTCCTCCACCTTCACCTCAACCTCTGACTGATGTCCGGCGACCGCCGGCCGTGGCGGTGCGCAGCACAACAGGGTTGGGGTAGGACGGCGCTACGGCGGTAGCGGCACCGACCGAGGCCGAGGGCTGGCCGTGCAGCCATGGTCGGTTGGCGCACGACCGCGGCGGGTCGGGGCCGGACGCGGTGGCACAATACAATGGCAAAGCCCCGGGCTGACGGCGCGGCCTCCCGGACGGGCAGCGGCGGCGGGCAGGGGGGAGGGTGTGTGGATGAAGATGGTTAGGGATCGCTATTGTTGGGCTACTTGGGCTGCTATTGGGCTAGTAGTGGGTTACCGTTTCAACTCATTCTAACTTTCACAAGGTATATAGGATTTCCCGATCTGGCCTAATACACACAAGCGACGCAAAGGACCATGGCCCAACCCGTAGTCAAGCCTATCTTCTTCTTCCTTGGTGGCCATGGCCGAATGGAGGACCACGTTGAATTTTTATATTCAAAATGTTGAACCTTTCTTACTTAAATGTTGATTCTGCGATTGGGCTTGTAGTCCAATGGTAGGACGGTCTAGTGGGACGCTACCCACCAGGGTTCAAATTCTGGTGCTCGCACCTTTTCCTGGATTTTCCAGTATTTACCGGTGTTATGCGTTAAGTGGTAAGCGACATGCCTACAAGGACATACTAGACAATTTGGTTAGTCCCATTGATCATGTTGTCATGAATCACCGAAACCATACTCGAACACTTGGCTACAAGGCCATGTTCGCTACAAATCCACACCTCTTGTCCCTTCTCCCATGGGTGAAGAGAAAAGCCCCTCCTCGGTGGTTGTGGTCGTTCCACTCGTGAACCCACACGGATCCATTCGGTGGTGGACGAGAAGGAAGAGTGCCAGTAGTGCGGGGTCCTCCGATCCCAACGCTGTCACGCAGATCATTTGTGCGGGCTGTGCTACCGCGCAGATCGGCGGTGTGGGCCGTACCATCCCCTTGCTGCGCCGCAAATCGGTCGTGCGGCTCCCTGCCGTCGCACAGGCCTGCCATGCGAGCCGCGCCACCGTTCAAGCCAGCCGTGTGAGCCACGTAATCCGGACACCCGAAGCTCCAACACTAGCTTATCTATGCCGAAGAGCCCGCGACGATTGGCGTCAGGCAACGGGGGAGAGATGGTGGGAGAGAGATGGAGGGAGAGGAAGTCACGAGGGAGGGAGAATGAGAGGAGACAACGTCGTGGTCAGCGAGGGAGAGATAAGGTTAATGAAATAAAAAGAAATTATAGACACTGACATGTGAGATCCATTTGTCACAATGCAAATAAAGGATATCAAGTAGAGACTGTTGCTGAAGTTGGAGGTAAAAATCATTGCCTCAGAAAGTAGAAGGAGCCCCTGGCCTACTCAGAAAAGCAGTGGCTCGAAATAGAGGTTAATGCTGTTTTTCGTGATGATTCTTTCTTCGATTCCACATAAGTCAGTCTTTCTGCTTAGAGCAAAAAGCAGGAGCTAGTGGACTGTCAAGATGACAAAGGGGCTACGAACGAATATTTGGTGCTACGAACAAATAACGGCATTTTTTGCATTTAAATTACCCGTACGAACGGATGGATGTGACTGAATTTCAGACCTTTTTACATTACAAGAAAAACTTGTTAGAAGAAGGCGACGACGATGGATACAGATGCATCATCATGTGTCACCGCTAAAATGATAGAGAAGCTGCACTGCGCGACTCGGCGCGACAGGGAAATGGAGAAGAGACAGAGCAGGATGTGGTGGCCAGAGGAGTCTCATACATGTTAATGAAGACAATTGCCTCTTCCCAGCTTTTTTCCACCAAGGGTTATGCCCGAATTTCATTACCAGGGTAACGAAATCAAAGTTTTGTAGGTGTACAACCAGTTTACCACGACCACAGCTGAGATAACCTAAAAGACAGACTTTCCCCACTTTTCAGCCACCGATAGCACAGAGGGCTATTACAGCCGGGGGACAAAAGAACTTACAGACCACCAGATCGATCACAGGCGCTCTCTTTTAATTGAAGAGATTTGAGTTTATTTACTTTGTGCAACTCATCAGCCCCATCAACAGCTCAAACCAGGAAATTAGGAGCAGTAGCAATTATTTCCAAAAGCATAACCCATGATGAATTCAACCACAACACAAGTCTACAACCAAACTTCTTTCTAGTAGTGCGGCAGCTAGCGTCAAACGGATATGAGTATTGAAATTTGGATAATGGATCCACAACAATGCATTATTATTGGTTACAAACTATAACTTGTTCCAATAACACACACTATGACTGAAAAGGTTCATCAACATAATAACAGCATGAAATTATTCTACTGCAAGTGCTTTTGTACCTTGGGGAGTGGCAGGATCACTTGCGCCAGTTCACATAAGAAGACGATAATGGCAACGACGAACGCGGCTATGTATACGGGGTCGCTGCATTTCTTCTGGCGGAAGGACCCCAAGCAGTGGCGCCAGGGAGTGCAGAGGGAGCTCAGCTCGTGCCAAATTGGCTTGAGGTAGTTCCTGTCATCCTTGTTGATGTCCAAGACCACCCCCCTGCATAGGTTGGCGAAGCCTTTAGCGACCTCCTCGTTGTTTACCAGGAACTGTACCAGGATTTCTTGGCGCTGTAGGAGCTCGACGTCCTCCACCGTGCCTGAGACCTGCGACATGAAGACACAGTACGCCGTGACGGGCTTCTGGGTTGTCCCCTCCTCCAACGCCATCAGGTTTCGCAGGATCGTCCAGGTCATGCTATCAACCTGTAGGCGAGGGATCAACAGCGTGGCTCCTTCAAGGCGCACGTCGAGGAAGCTCCACCCCTCACCGTCGTCGAAGACCCGAGGCTTGAACGACACGTTGCCATACTTGCAGTACTCCGTCGCGCGGAGCCACCGACCCGTGCGAGGGCGTGCATCAGCGTTCCCTTCCATGGCCGCCTGAGGTTGACTGGTTGGCAGTGGCAGCAAGTAGAAGTGCACTAAGTGCAGCAGGTGGGATGGCTGCGTCGTCGGAGCCAGCCGCCGGTGCTTGCTGATGTAGAGCTTTACCTGCAGCAGCTTCTGGACATAATCTGCTATGGGTTCCAGGACGGAGCCTGGCAGCGTAGTACCTCCTCTTTTGACGCGCTCATGGATCTTCTGTAGCACGAAGAAAGGTATCTGGTTGTCAACGAGGAAGACGGTGTCGCGGACGACGGTGTTGTTGCCGACGCCGCTGGAGCCGGTTACATGACCATTTTCTGTTTCTGCAGGCGCCGTCGCGTTGTTGCTCGATGCAGAGGCGCCACTGTTGACATTATTATTATATCCACTGGTTCCTTGATCACCATTTCCTGTTGGCGCCGATGTCGTCGCGTTGTTGTTGCTTGATGCAGGCGTCCCATGATCATGAGCGACAACATTATTTCCACTGCTGGTTTCCTGATCATTATTTCCAGTTTCTGCGGGTGCCGTCGCGTTGTTGCTCGATGCAGGCGTCCCATGATCATCAGGGGCGTCGCTACTGGCAACATTATTTTCACCCTTATAGTTGACCATGCAACCGAGCAGGTAGCACCCGTCCTGCAGCAACATTGTCTGCCACTGCTCCATCGTCATGTCGCCCACCACCATGCTGGGGTAGCACACCCTCACTTGGGGCTCCAGTTCCTCCTCTAGACCCTCAAAACCACCTCCCGAATGCCGCTCGGAGAGCTTGCGAAGGTAATTTACAGATGGAAGCTTCTCCTCCTCAATCCCTGAGGCCGAGAACCTGTCAATATGGTAAGGGCCAATCGGCACGCAGTGCGGTATGTAGCTGTCTTCATCGATGACAATGAGTTGCTTTCGGACCTTAGAGATGTCTGTGCTGGCCTGCGCGCCTGTCCCAATGCAATCAGTAAAAAAACTCAGTACTCAATAGAAATTATCGCACTCACCAATAAAAACCTGAGACGTCAACAAATTTCGGCAACGTTTTCTCCTTCAAATTTTTTTTGGCACTATATGATTTCGTTGAAATTTTAGGATGATGGTAATTAATGTGAGAAAAATACATAAAATGAGAAAGAATACATTGAAAGAGAAAATAATCATAAGTAAAGTTTAATATTGCTTATCCATCCACTCTTCCGAGCAATATCCAAATCCACCATTGCTTTGCTCGTCGAATGGACGGCCCCCCTTGTATCCTCACGTTGCGCTAATAAATTAACACTAAAATGTTTCCCAAAAGGTAGCCTCCAAAGCGACGTAGCAAGATCATGCGCGAGCAGTGGAGCATGAATATGAAATGCTGAAACACTAGATGGATCTCCATGACAATGTCATTAAGAAGAACATGACGCCACTGACGTCATAACTGTCAGCTCGAGAAGAGAGTTTGGTTTATACCCAGATGACAAAACATGGCTATATATACGGGGAAGTGAATAAAGTCACCTTCAAGGAGGGAACGACGCCCCAGGACGTCACCATCGTCAACACCGACAACTACCGTCTGGGGCTTTCACCCAATGCAACTCTCTTCACACCCCCCCGCACAAGGGGCATCAATGAACCACCCCAAGGAATTTCGCCCTAGGATAGCGACACATGACCAAAGCCTCCAATGATGTGTCGCAAGACCGTACAGGCGCCCACTGGCCACTAGCAGATCTGAGCCGGAGAAGATGACAGGAATGTGCCCTTGGAGAGAGTGGCCTGCAGCCAAGCCATGTGCCGCGGATGTGAGTGTCGAACTTCCTCCGTCGCCACTGGTTGCTCGGGTCGCCAGCCAGCACGCTGCCTAGGATTCCTACCTTGAGGCAGCCACCGACATCAAGCCTAGATCGATAATGACCCTCGAGATCCAGATTGAAGAAGAAACATCAGATTCGGTCCACGGGAGTGGGGGATGCCCCGCCGCCGCCGTTTTCGTGGCCGGCCAGACTTCCGGTGGCGGGTTCTGGCGGCGGAAGGCAAAAATAGGGAGGAGGGGCGCTAGGGTGGCAGCAGTGGTGGTACCACCAGAACCGCCTGTCCTGAGCGACGTGAGGGCCTTTTACGTGGGTTTGAGTTTGACTCAGCATGTATACCATGTACTATTCCAGGATTTAGCCATGCTATTGTTTTCGGCTTTTTGCGGTAGGTGCAACATGAGACCTTGGACACTTCGCCAATCTACCGTCCTATAGTGTGTCAATGGTGCTCCAATTTGTATATGATCTTTAAAATTACGTTAATGAATTTTTTGATATATTATATTGTATTGAAATAAACTCAATAAATGCACCACATGTGGAGAAACTACTGTAAACTCTTTATTTCTTATTTTGGCTCTTATAGAATATATTCTACTATAACTTAACTTTATAAACCGTTTTTTACATAGTAAATTGAAATAAGATCAACTAATGATCAGATGATCTAGGGGCTTCTGTTAGTTATCATGGAAGGATTTATTATTAAAACAGATGGCTGGAGTTCATTAAATATTTTTTATTAACAAATTGCCGTGACAAAAGTAAATAGTTTTTTCATTCTAAAAAAAGTAAATAGTTTTTTCTAGAAAATTATAGTGAAAATTTATTGAAAACTGGTATTAGGAAAGATACATTCAAAACTAACTTTATTTAATTTTGGAAACTTTCTCACATACAACAAAAAAAATTAAGGATTTTAAACTATAGACCTTGAATAAATACAAAATAAATTTAGCTTATTCAATATAAATGTCCAAATATATCGAATTCACTTTTGACATTAATAGCATGTCTAGGGTGTGAGGTTTCAGGATGTTATAGAAACCATACCACCTGGCTCAGTTTGTCTTTCTCTTGTGCTAGTCTCTGGCATAACCTGGTCCGTGTCATGGGTTATGTCTGAAGTCGCTGCATGTCCACATCACATTTAATCAGTAGGTAGAATAAGTACAAACCATGCATTGATGTTCTAATTGACTTGTAACAAATTTAACTATTTACAACCTTTTGACCTTAGCATATTAAAACAAGTGGCTTGCTTGGTGCACTTGCAACTTTTACGAACCCATAGTTGAATTTTGCATTGCCAAAGTAGATACTAAACAAATTTGGGTAAAATATTTTTTATCTACTGATTGAACTGCTACAAAAATTTCTAGTAATTTTATTTGAGTTAGGGGGGGGGGGGGGGCTCTATACTTAAGCATTTGGGTGCAGGTTAATGCCAATTTGTGGGGCTGGTTGACCTGATAGACCTCAAACTTCATTTCATTGGAAGTGCCTACTGGGATGACATGACCTGCCTTCGAAATGATCTTTTTACTCTTTTCATTTCTTAACGCCAAAATAAAACCAAGAAAATGTGCACTCTTGCATAAGAAGATCGACCAGTGGTGATTGGCAATAGAGAACTGCTCCGGATAATGAAATTTTCACATCTTTCATTTTAGGAAGCAGAAAACGAATAATATTTTGTATTTTGGGAAGCATCTACATGCGCCCACATCCATCCTAGCTTCCGAAGTCATGTCAAAAGTGTCTCGTGGTTTTCCCCATGAAATATATACTTGTGCATTTCTTAGTAGGATTTAAATCTAGGACTTCTCACCATGATGCCACTTTAACATTTCACCTACACATCACTTCTTGATGATACGAGGGATATTAAGAGCATCTCCAAGAGCTCTTGTTTACATGAGTAGCTAAAATCTTAATTTAACTATTAGGTAAAATGAAATAGCTAGCAAAAAGATGATGAAATCCAACAACTTCTCTAAATAGAAAACATGATAGCTAGTGGATGATGAAATCCAACAGCTCCTCTAAATATATCAATGCATGAGGTCTTCTTTTTTTGACTAGCGAGGGGGAGGAAATAGAAAACAAGACTGCTAGCTGAGTAAAATACAAAGTCTGTTGGATCCGAGTTTCGATAAAGTTTTTCTTTTTTTAGCTAACTCATCACATATACAAGAGCTCTTGGAGATGATCTAACCTTTTGTGTTTACCACTCTGAACTTTTGATTGCATATTTAACACGATAAATGATATTATACCAAAAAATTGTCAACTACAATTCTGTAGATATTGTCAAGTTCTAATTTTTTGCGGGATAACATGATTCCACCAAGGTTCATTTTGAAATATTCAAAATTTGAATTTAATACTTATAAGAAATATTTGGGCCCCTAAACAGATCTCAAAAGAAAAGTTTTCAACTAGAAAATTTAAGATCTCATCGAGCATTATAATTTTGATATAAAGTTCATCAATATGGACCTCATAAAAAAAGTTATGAATTTAATTGAGTGTCAACCATTTCTAGGACCGGTTTGAAGCATCTATGCCTAGAAAATTGATTCTCAAGGTCAGTTACATAACAAATCGGACCTCAAAATGTCTCTATTTTTCAGAGCTGGTTGGCATAAGAATCCAACTCTGCAAATCAATTTTCATGGCTGTGTTAGAGTCTTGGGTTATTTCCAGTCCAGACCCCAAGTGCAACCAGAGCCAAAAATAAATGGAGGGCATCTTCAAAAAAATACTTTTTTGTAGTAGAGGCATCGTGTTAGAGTACGAATAGATGAGAGAGGTGAACTTATGCAATTCTGATAGGATTTGCCCCCAAATTTATTTAAGAGCTTCTAACACTTTCGTCCCTAAGCATTATGAACCCATGAAGGTGATGCTCAATAGATTTAATTTTTATTAAAATGGGATTAGGAAAGATATATTGAAATCTAACTTATTTTAGTAAACTTTGTCTCATACAACCAAAAAAGATAAGTGCTTTTTCACTACTGATCTTGAATAATGTGCAAATAAACTCGGCTTGTTCCGTATAAATGACCAAAGGTACCAAATTTGCACTCAACATATTAGCATGCATAGGATGAAGTTTTGAGATGTTATAGGATCCATACCACTTGACTCACTTCCTCCTCCCCCTCCTGTGGCAATTTCAATGATAGTATGTGAAGGCCCTGCATCTAAATATCAAATTTAATCAGTAATAAGCATGCACTGAAGGTTATTTGAATTGCAAAAATGTTGTTGTTTAAAACCTTTTGACATTAACATATAAAAACAAGTGATATAGAAGGTCTGCTTGAAACTGTGCAGAAGCCAGAATTTATTTGCATGTCGAAATGGACGTTAAACAAAACTGGGTCAAATAATTTTATCTAGTGATTGGGATTCCTATAAAACAAAGAGTTACCTAGTATTTTTTTCCAATTCAATGTTGGGCATGCCAACATTATGAGAGGAACAAATTGAGAACCATTTTTTCCTACATTAAAAAATTAGCGCCTACTTCCACTCTACTACCGCATGAAGTAATGGTTCTAAGATATTTTTTTATGGAGGATATAGTCAAAGTCATCATATTTATGATTGTCATATAAGCTTGAATAATATTTATTCATAATTAATTTATATCTTGCTCGTTTTAATTAACTAAAAACAATTTAATAAATTTGAGCAGATACATCACCTAGATGATGACATGATTCTGCATTCCTATAAATCAAAAGGAACAAAAAAGTATAAATATTTCTATTGGCTTGGTACAATAAAAAAATAGAGAAACATGAACATTGATTTCTCTTGGCAAGAAAATTAAAAGTAACGAAGAAGTTTTCAGTAAATTAGAGACCTGGAAATATTGTTGGCTTTGTTTTTTTTTGCAAGCCATTGATCGACTATCTTTCATGTGCCTAGTGCTTTGCAATGGGCACTTTGTTTGGCTCCCAAATTAAATTGATAATATTTAAATCAATAAAATGGATTTACTTCATTCAAATAATTCAGCACACAAAAAAGTTTTTTACTCTACACTAAATATAGATACAATATTTCCTTGTATTTTGTCCTTACTCTAGACATTTCATACCCATCTCTTTTGATATTCATTAATTGCTTAATTGACCTATATAAACAATCTCACAAAAAAGAATTCTCTCTCTCTCTCTCTCCCTCTGTGTGTGTGTGTGTGTGTGTGTGTGTGTGTGTGTGTGTAGGTGTAGGTGTGGGCGTGCGCTTTTTCTATTTTTGTTGGGTAACCTTTTTTCCAATTCCACAGGATTTTTGTTGCCTCTGCATGTGGATATCACAGCAGGTTCGGGTCCCTTAACCGGTACGATTTCTTTCTTTTTTATTTTATTTTATTTCCATGACTCATTCTTACAAAATTACTCGAAGGGTTTAGCCAACTGAGGAAAGGACGGAGGAGAAAAAGATTCTCTACCTAAACACTATTTCACATTTTTACTAAAAACTATTGTCGATACTGCTTTCTTATGGAAACTACTTAAACTAGGGCTGCATCAGAAAGGATTCCATTTCCCTGTGTGACATTCGTGTCGTCGGAAACTAATGGTAACACTCAGCCAGGGATTTAACCACATGTATGTACTGTACATACGTATACTTACATCCCTTTGATTTGTACTGGACACAACCATATTTTTCAGGACAAAACACTGCACGCAACGCGCGTGCGCACGCGCGCACACACACACAACACACACATAGTTGTAGAAAGATGCTTGAGATTTTGTTGTGACTTTCACTATAATGATCAAAATGTAGGAATAGCTCTTGCATGGGTTGTACAATTGAGATGCATGTTTCATATGAGACTGATGTTGAGATTTAAATTTTCTTTCTACATAATTGTGTCCTAGTAGGAGTTCAATGAAATCAAAATGAAAAAAGTTTATATTCACCGTACCCTGAATACGTACAGGTAGAACAAACCGCGCGCGCATCTTAATAATCTTCTAAAACAGGCAACATCACTAAAAAAATGAAGTGCACAATTCTCAACAACATCCCAGGCAAAATTAATGCATGCACTCCCATGACCCAGAAAATAACTAAAATTGGCGATGTTTACTTCTTAATTACCTTGCGCCATTGCACTCGGCAGACGTCGACACTCTCAATGCAAAAGCTACCCTAGCTGTAGATCGCTGTTGTATGCCCCCGTGTTTGGGATTGATACAGTATACAGTGCTGTCTTTGGTTGTTTCATGTTACCACGGCAGCCCCTTATATATGCAAATGTGTGTACTACTTCTCAGTTTGTCCACATAACATGCCGAAACAAAATGGTGAAGGCATGTGCAAGCACGAGGGCATGCATGCCTGCGAAAAAAGAGACCGGCCGGAGCAAGAGACAACAGCATGCACAACATGACTAGAATGTGGCAGGCCAGGGCACGAGCCGGCCGGCTTTATTCCCGTTTGCCAGGCCGTTTCGCCCGCTTTTGCGTAATTATATGGACTAGATCCCGTTCGTCCAGTCATTATTCGCGTTGACGACCCCCATTGGCCTGGTCGTGCTCTAACCATAACCTATGCGTGGTCCAAAAAGTTGTTTTATTTGTGAAACTAAAGCATGCATGCATACTACACGTATAGGGCAAAATAAAGGAGGCTGAAATCTGAAAGCAGTGCACACCCATCGCCAGCCTTTGCCCTCACCCTTCTTCCTAACCCGGTCTTGATCTCCTTGCATTGCCCCCGCCCAGCTGACGGCACTTCCGGGCAACCTCGTCTCCACCAATGGCTGAACCATAAGGCCACCGAAAGTCACTACTATAGTAATTTTGTGACTTCCCTGAATGAATTTAGAGAATCCATGGCGCCCTAGGTAGTAGTTGCATTGCAACTTCCCACGTCCGTGCTGCAAAATCCAGCATTAAAATAAAGTTAGTGTCTCATGAACATCCTATAATCCTAACCTTTATCTACTGCCACACTTGATTTTTAAGACATTGGCTCAAATTTTGTAAGCAAGACAAAGAACAAGATGCACTCAAATAAGAGTACAATTTATGAGCTGGTGGTGATAGTTATGACCGCTGGGCGGTATTAAAACCCGGTGGTGAAGGGGGAGTCTTGGTCCTGAAAATTCTAAACGATTCAATCTCAGTACAATTTATAGCAATTTCAGGTCTAGCGCCCCCAGCTATCCTCACAATGCCCCCCCCCCCAGCCTTATCAGATTGCGCTCCCTCCCTGTCTATTCTCCCCCACCCCACCACTCCCTCCTCTGCATCCCTCTCTCCTCTCACATCTCCCTCCCCACCAGTGCTCCCTCTCTCCTCAGCTCCATCAGTGCTACTGCTCCCTCTCCCGCTGCCCCTTCCCTCCCCCTTTGCTCACCCATCACTTGTGGAATTGAGAAGCAGGGGGGAGTGACTGGAGCGGTGCGTGGGTGGCTCACCCCTCTCGCCGATGCAGGGTGGTGCGGGCATGGCATTGGTGGGGACAATGCGGCTGGATCCATGGTGGAAATTCTTTTTTATCTTTCTAAACTCCCAACACCGTACCATCAGTTCTAGTCAGAACCCAATCACTGACAGCTTCAATACGAAAGATCTGAAACTGGCGGTGATGAATGAGTTCAGAGCCAGCGGTGATGAAGGGTCGTGGGCAGTGGCGTAGCCAAGGGGGGCTGGCTGGGGCCATGCCGCCCCCCCCCCCCTCCCCCAATATTTGATCAAAAAACATGCTTAGCTCTAATGTATTTAGAATAATTAATCAACATAAACTAGTGATTGATTGAATAATTATTGATAAATGGTCTATTTATGGCTTGTGAAGCTGGTACTAACCATTTTTGCACACAATAAAAATAAAATACTCACTAAATTAATCTTAAATTGCAGTTAAGCACTCATATATTGTTTACATGGCCCCCGCTACGCTAAAATCTTGGCTACGCCCTTGGTCGTGGGGTAGTGCGTCTTTCTTTCAACATGGCGTGTACAAGCTTGACCATGATCAAGAGACTGGGCATGTAACTTCTACAAATGAAGGTTTCAGATGATAATGATGATTACAACTGCACAAACAAGAAATATATCAAAGAGAAGCTAAATTTAGAAAGGATCGTTGTTGGTGTGATTGTAATGACTAAAGCCATATGGATCTTCATTTGCAGAAGTTAGATGTTCGCACTCTCGATCATCATAGAAGCAAGCATTCAAGGAAGGAATGACCAATAGAAGAAGAACATTTGTATGAATCCAGATAGAGTTTTAGTACGTATGTTAAAATCGAGGTTCGCAAGATAATACTGAATTCAAACTTAGAGCTCACATATGAATGATCGGCTCGTTCTTTGTATCTCGGTATGTCTAGGTCTAGCCCTTTCCAATATTGGTAGAAGGTGGAACCAATGACTTATAATCCCAATGTGAAGACAAAGATTACGATTATGAAGATACTTTAGTGGTGAATTTTTTTTAGTACTGTTAACAAGGGGGGCTTCAGATTTGACGATGCAGATCAAATAAAATATCATTAATATACTTAACCATAACTCCATACATAGCTAATTTTGCAACTATAAGAAACTATCCAAGCCTCTTGACTGCCACTTTGGCATGACGCTCCATGCTTGACATAAAAAAAAGGAACAAATGTGAACAGTATATTGCAAATGAAACTGTCACTTGGCAGTCTTATCATTAGGTTAAGGTAGCTCAGATTATTTTTCGATGGAGAGAGCATGGCACTCCATCTGTCTCTCTGTTCAAGTCTATCTCTATATAAGAATATGTGTGTTCGCTGTTAATAGTGATCTGTTTACAGAGAGAATCTGCATGTGTACGCGTGTGTGCTTTGTTTAGCTAAGCGCCTAAGCTTGGTGTTGATAGGAGTTTAATTAGGATCGGCTATGATAGGGTTTATTGTAGTACTATATATCGGTTAGTTCTTAATTCTCCATGCGATCTGTCAGCACTCAGCACCAGGGGATGTTTGCTTTTGTTTTAAAATTGCCAGTTGTTTGTTTGGCAAGTGCCCCTCACATGATCCTTACTGAGACAAGTGCAAAGGCGTGCTCGTGCCCTTTATCTAAAGATGTGCAATGGAAACTTTTCTATCCAAAAGGGTATGTGTTTGAGGATGCAAAATGCAACACGTCATGAGATCCACAAAAAGGCAAATTAATGACTATTGAATGTGTAAGTTTTGGATAGGTTGTTGATTGATCATTGATCAAGAAAGATCAGCCATACACATACACAGATATGAAAAAGGAACCTTGTTTATAGGGAAATATAAACATTTATTTTAGTTTATAAATTGGTTTTAATTTGCTATTCACCAGCTGGATAGAGATATTGCAAAACTTTTTTTCCTTTCATTTGATTCAATTCGAGTGGATCAAGAAAACAGATGCACCATATGAAAATTTGTCGACGCGTTCAAAACTACCCTGCGACGACGCTTCCCTTTGGACGCAAGGCACAAGCCGACAAAATAATGGCCATGCCACATTGAACCATATGATCAGTGCGGTAGTCATTGTTGACGACTTGGCTCCAATGCCAAGTTTTTATAAAAGGGAATATATTTCAATATTCCAGCCTCTGCACAAAACTATGCATATAGCTGCTTCTTAGTACAAACACTGACATCACAGAAAGAGAACAAAAAAAGATCGATGTTGTAACATCCCTAATGTTTGTGGCTAGTAATCGTAAGTGTTTGTGAAGCTAAGCTCGAGTTGACATAATCAAACCCCTTAATAGTGGTCAAACCCCTAGAGACCTATGCTTTTTTCTAGAACTTTAGTTTTATCTTAACAATTTCATTTTCGGCCAATATAAAAGTTGTTCAGTTTTTTCAGGGAACACATTTCATATAATTGCTGACATTTCAATTTCGATTTGTAAATGCCTCAAAAACTCAGTCAAAGCAGTGAACGTCTTTTTCATCACGCTGAGAAAAATAAGAAATTTGACTCATTTTTCCGACTAAACCATTGAGTATTCCATAGGTCGGTCTTTATAAAAGTTGGAGCTGGATATTTGGACTAGAACTATTATTTTGGGCGGATTTCAAAGTTTAGTTCAACTTTTAATTGTTTGAACCGGTCAAACACCCCTTGAGCGAACTGCTGTGAGAGCCGGAACGCCAGAGCGTGCTCCAGTGCTCGTCGTCACATTGCCGCCCTGACATTTGCGCCTGGTCCACGGACTCCCGTCTGTACGCCGTCGCAGCAATTGGTCCACGCGCACGGGCACGACAAAGTCGCACTGGCCAAGTGGACCCTCGCCCCTCCGAACAGGCCAGGTGGCCTCGCCACCGAAGTCGCCGTCCGGACCAGCGGACACGCGCCGTCCTCCGCACCCCTGTGTCGCTGCTGCAACGCAGCTGTCCAGGCCAGCTGGCCTCGAGGGCGAAGTGGACATCCTCCAGTAGTGCCACACACACGTTCCCCTACCTCAATCGCAGACGAAACGAGTAGAGCCCCGCATGGACATCCGTTCCGCTCCGCCATCGCCATAACTGCGCCGCCGTCGAGCTCCATCTTCCACGCCTCACCACCGACTACCAGCCCTTGCAGAACCTTCCCACTGAGCCCCTGAAGCATTCCAAGGAGCCGCATTGCATGGGTGCGCCGTGTGATAGCCGGAATTGGGCCCGAGGCGGCTGCTCCGCCACCCCGTCGCTGCCGGCCATTGCCGGAGTGCTTTCCAGCCCAACTACTACTGCCAATCGAACAAGGGTAAGCCTAAACCCAACCCTAGCGACTCACCCAACCAACTCCGGCCGCCAATCGCCGCCAGTGAGTTCCCCTGCGCCGCCAGTGTCGTTTTGCGTAGATTGACTTCTTTGCAGGGTCCACAATGTAAAACTCTAGGAGCTTTCTGTAAAAAGATTCTATGGATCTAGGGTTGAAATCCTGCAACTTGTAAAATCCGTAATAAATTGAATAAAAATCAGACAAATACCAACAAAAATTTTCTGTTATCTTCATGACCAGAAGCAACATTTCTAGAAAGGAGGTTTGTAAACTTATGCTTATGTTTTGAATAAATTTGAAATCTTCAATTGGGCTAGATTTGAAATATCTTGAGATCATGTTTGGCCTTGTTTAGAAAAATGGCACAAAGAATCATAGTCCAGATTTAGTTATGAATTTATTTTGCTTTCTTCTTAGATTTGAGTATTTGAATTGTCTAGATTTATTCGTTAAACAAATGTTGTTAAATTTTCTGCAGTAGCTCACTCATGATTAGTATCAGCTATATATGATAAATAGATTAATAGCTTTTCACATGTTTAGCTAGCTCGAACTAATTTATGTCTTAAATCTGAGTTATATTAATCAAGCATGTTGTAGGATGTTTCTGGCCATGCTAACTTATGAGTAGCCTTTATTTGCCTTTAATTGTTGCAGTAAAAGTTTTGGCCCAAATGCATGCTGGTATATTTCAATGTGATTTATTTATCTTTTCAGCAGTAGTAACTTGTTGTATTTTTCATGCTAAATCTGTAGCTCAGTTGGAGCTAAATTTTTTTTCAGTAGATCATTTATACCATGATGTTCCTCTATGTAAAGTTTCATGATCAGAATGTGTGAGCTTCAACCAGAATTGGATTTCAAATGAAATCAAGCTCAATAAGTGGAATAAAAGGAAAACAGAAATCACCTTTGTTTGCAAATCAAAGCATGTGTTTAATTTTCACCAAAAATACACCCTGAACAACACCCTTTACCTTGGTGAAGAAAAATTATGTTAAGGATCTTAAATGTGTACACAATCACCATCAAACAAGAATTAAGTAACACATCCTTCCACCCTTCTTCTTTTGTGAAGAAATTAATGTTTAAATCTTATCAAAGTGAATATGGCCAGCAATACACACTGAGTTTGCTTCAGTTTTCAGAAATGCAATTTGTTCCTTTTGTTCAATTAAGCTTATGCATATGCATATCGTGTAGAACTTACGAACGGAAACTACGAGTTGGGGACGGAAGTTGAAGGAGACCTAGCTGAGGGAGAGGTGAACGCTTTGGAGGTGCAGCAAGACCCGAACCAAAGTTCGGAAGAGCTCCTGACTGACTTTGCTAGTGAAGGCAAGCCCCTGAGCATATCCCAATTTATAACTTATGCAACTACTTTTGTTATGTTTGTGCATTTACATTTCAGGAGTTGAATTGAAACCTTAGATGCATGATCCTAGGTTCCTATGCTCAAATACTAGTATGACAGTTCGTTAGTTGCCATGCCTTAATGACACGGTACAAGTCGAGTGATGTTCGTCACTCGCGAGTTATAGGTTTCTTATGTTGGAATCATAAGATTGTTAAACTTATCTGCTCATGTGGTAAGAGCATGGCATCGGCTCCGGTCAATAGATGTCAGTGCTTAAGCTTTTGAACGTACTAAACATTTGTCGGGAATGGGACCGGTAAGCCTAGTACCTCCTTAATCCGGCAAGGGAACCTTCTTCCACTAATCTTGGGAATGTTCCCCATATGCATGACATTGTGGCGCATTTGTGAGGCTGGGTGGTATGTGAGTCCGTGACCAGCAAGCCTTGTACCAAAGACTGTGGACATGGATCCCGAACCGAGGATAGATGGGAACCACCTGGTTGGTGTGTACCCCAACCCTTTTGGTTTTAGTTGTCATTTTTGGTGTATGCATTCTTCCGTGTGTTTAGGTCTACCTTGCAAGGATATTAATCGATCGATCGTTGGCCTCTCACTGTTATATGAGACTGCTTAACCATCCACTCTATTTCCCTTTAATGATGGAATTGAGAAGTAATTTTGATGGTTTGTTAATTTGTATTGCACAACTTATGCCTGCAGTAGTTGCTTACTTAGTAATGGTTAATCAACTAGGAGTTGAGCTAAAACTTGAAAGTAAGGACCTACTCTTTGTTACTTTTCAGCTAAACAACCCACTAGCCAAAAAACCTTACATGTCTAGAGAATTGGTGATTTTACATCACCCGTCGATTAAGTCTAGCTGAGTATTAGTATACTCAGCCTTGCTATTGTTGATGTTTTCAGGTAATGATGATGTGAATGATGATGGGTTCCCGTGGCCTGGTCCTCTCCCACCTAGTTAGGAAGTTGAGTGGGAGGATGACAGTGCTTAGTGGCATCATGGATGGCCTCCTATGATGTTTCTTATGTCGTTTAGTAATTTTATTTCCGATGTGTTTCGAATAATGCACCATTTACTTTCATGCATGGAACTCAGTTTGTAATAAAGGACCCCCTTTGTGGTACTTGTTCTAATAAATGTGTAATGATGTAATCTCTAGACTCGCCTTCGTGTGAGTTTTGATGTAAAAATTTTGTGATCCGGGTTACTCGTGATTTATTGGGCTTGACCCAGTGAAAGCGACAAGTTAACCTCTTTGTCATTGCATAAGGTCCAAATGGAGTGGTTTATGCAATAATACGGACTTAATTCGGGCGGTTCTATCATAGATATGAGGGACAAAGTCAAACATCACGTAAAAGCAATTCTTTTGCTAAAAGACCATCCATTGGATGCAAAGATCTCCATTGACGTGGTCTCAAGCACACGATACCCCCAAATAATGTGAGGCCGCTCGTCCTCTTTCTGCAGCAACACCCAAAAATGGATCCAATGGGTCCCTCAGTAGATAACCTGCATAAGAGTAACAACTCGAGTATTGTTAAAAACCACGTCATTTCTACTTAACCAAATTGTCCAACATAAAACAGATGCTCCAACCACGATTTTGTACATAAGCTTCTTATTAATCCCATTTAGCCACCCAGTAAACATATGTTCAATGTTCATAGGTGGTGTTATATTAAAAGAAACTTGTACAATCCTCCACATAAATCTAGCCATTTGACAATCAAAGAAAAAGGTGTTGGATGGTTTCTCCCATATTACAGAAACAACATTTTAAACTTCCTGTTGACAGCTATTAAGTACCGCTTTCATGCCGTCAACTCCTGCATAAAATAAATAAAAAGTGGTCATCAACACTAGAATAGGGCTTTATACTGACAATTTCCACAAGTGTTGGTGTTTCTAGCTTTTGTTGCAGGGCACACCGAAATACATGCTAAATGGTACAATTGAGAGCAAGTGAATCAAAGGCATGTGCAGGGCGCCATCACAAACAATGTCAAATGCCAAATTGGACCAGACCATTGTGACGGGCTCGTCGAGACGATTGAAATGGACATATCATTTGACAACTTTGGAGTTCGGATGCAAAACATATTAAAATGGAGAAAATATCATCCACGACGATGTCAGCACAGCGTCAGCACATCAGCGTCTGCACGGGAGAGCACCGGGCGGAGCCACGTGGCAGCCGGTGACAGGACGCGGTCCCGCGATGCGGCGACGCGCGTGCCCGCCACGTGGCGCACCGTGGCTGGGCTCCCACCGGGACGCGGACGCACGCGCGCGTGAGGACGTGAGGGTCGTTCATCCGGGGCACGTGGCGTGCCGCGAGAGCTGGCCGAGGTCGGTTCCCCCGGTTCGCTGGCTGGCCGCTGGGTTTTCTATTTTTAGCGCCGGTTTGCGCCTCGTTCGCGTGGTTCAGGCCTGGTTCACCCACCTAGGGTCTGGTTCTTGCCGGGTTTTCACCTCCACTGCCTCAGGCTCCTTCTCCTGCATGCTACTGTACCGTGGTTGCCCCGTTTTCTCCCTCCAGGTGGCGCAAGAAGAGAAGGGAAGAGAGGGGAGAAGCACTTTGACACTTGCCTATAAATATGAGGGGAGGGGGTTCATTTAGACTATCCACAGCAGCCACACCCATAGGCACCTTCAAATCCACCATATGAGGGAGGAGAGAGAGAAGAATCCCATCCCCAAAGAGCAACGCCCACAGCAGTCCACACCCATCCCCTCCTCCATCCTACCGTTGGCTCGCGGGACAGGGCCACGGCAGCCACACCGGCGCGCTCCTACTCCGCTCGCCGGCCCTGCTCCGGCGGCCTAGGGCGGCGGAGAAGGAACGAATAAGGGAGTCACAGAAGTGGTCGGCGGTCTGAGCGAGCACGGAGAAGACGGCGGCCGGGGCGAGCACGGAGAAGGCGGCGTCCGGGGCGAGCACGACGAGGGCGGCGACCGGGGCGAGCACGGCGAGGGTGACGGCCGACATCGAGCACAGCGGTCTCCCATGGCGGTCGGCGCGTCTCCCCTACCTCGCCGGCGGCTCTCCCCACGGGCGGATCGAGCGGCGGCGCAGCGTTGACCCACAGGAGGCCGCCCGCCGTTCGTCGATCCGCCACCCAGGCGAGGAGGAGTGGCGGCGGGAGGCGCGGAAGGCGAGGAGACGGCCGGGACCTCACCGGCCGGCGCCGGATCCGCCGCCGTAGAAGGAGAGGAGGGAGCGGGATGGGGGAGACAGCCGGGACCTCGGGGGCGACCGGCGCGGGGGTGGATCGAGAGGAGGGAGGTTGGGATGGGGGAGAGGAGAGAGATACCTGGGGATGGGGGAGAGGAGAGCCAGATACCCTAAATGGGGATGGGGGTGAGTAACCTACTGGAGGTGCTACAGTTGCCAAAGTTCCCTCATTTTGAAGGTGAGGGAGGGGATGGGGGACCTGCTGTGGACGGTCTTAGGGACACAGCAATTCATGCTAGGATGAGAGCTTCCCTTCAAAGGAGAGACCTCTCCTAGTGTGTATCTAGATTAGAGTTGAGAATAGAGAGTGAGTTGTATCTATGGATGCTTGTTCTTCAATTAGAGTAAAGTAAGTATTTCTGCATTTCTTATTTAGACTAAAGTAGCATTCATGCATAGGTGATATGTTCTTGTGTTCTTCGCTTGTTCTTGATTTAGAGGCTTGTGTTCTTCGTGAACACAACCTTTCGATCTTGTAGCATAGGGTCACATGTGCTCATATCCGTTTGTATGCATGTTCTTCATTTAGACTAAAGTGGATATGCTTGCATGCTCTGATTAGAATAAAGTGTGTTCTTGATTCCTTTCTAATAGTTTATGCTAGGTTGCATGAGTAGCCTTTTTCCTTTGCTAGTGCGTAGATCCTGGGTTTATACGTTCGTCCGCTGCAAGTCATTCGTATACGTTGGAAGCTTAGTACGGGACCGAGTGCTCTCTCATATGCCGTTAGCATAAGCTAGTAGTACCTATAGTTGAGTGAGATCAGTTCTCCTCCTTGCGGGTTCGTCGCTCTATATTTAATATAGAGTGCCGTAGGTTGCTACGCACCGCGGGATAGCGTAGTCAGGCTGCGGTAGTAATCAGTAGCATAGACGTAGTGTCTAGGCTAAGGGTTATCCTTCGTTTACCCTATATCCCACTGATTGGTAGAGGTAGATCGCAAGTGGTGACAACCCTGTTGATCCTTTGAAATCCTCCATGTTTGGATATAGTGCAGGTTGAGGTTCGTCTTAGATCCGTAGGTCGGAGTCTCCTGACAAATCAGGGGTTAGCCGGTGCCCGAAGCAAGTTCTTGAGAGATCGACCTTTAACCTCATCTGTAGAGCTCTACATAGGAATCCTCTCTCTATACTTACCTCTTATCTGGGTGTGTCCTTGGACCGACTATACGAAGTTAGTACACACACATTCCCTTGGATTTGATACCCTTGGAATACTCTGAGGTGAAAGCTACAACGGTATCAGTGTGCTTGCGGTTATTTCGTTTGTCGCTAAAATACCCAACAAGCTTTCTGGCGCCGTTGCCGGGGAACGGTTGCTGTATCTATCTTTGTACCCAGTGGTCCTCGTATCTTTTCACTTTCCTTTATTCTACCTTTACCCCCGTTACCCATGGAGAGGCCATCCTTTTACGACCTCTCCACCTCAACTTATGAGTTCAATGATCCATCAACTTCCACATCCGACCATGAACTTCATTTCTACATTATGGGCATGGTTCAGGATTGACCCTTCTTTGGAGCGATCAATGAAGACCCCTACTTTCATTTGGAAGAATTCGAGGAACTGTGTTCGCATCTGGTTCTCCCAGGCATGACGCAGGAATCCATAAGGTGGAAGTTGTTCCCCTCTCTTTGTCAGAAAGGGTAGAGCAATGGTACACTGACACTGTAAAAAGTGTAAATGGTGATTGGGGCAAACTTCGAGATAACTTTTGCAACTCATTCTCTCTCGTGGAGAGGATGGTGCAATGGTATACTCATATGGCCTCTCTCCCAGGGGATATTCTTGAGTTCGAACAATTAAAGGAGGAGTCTATAGGAGCAGTGTGGGCTAGGTTCAGACGCCTTTGTGCATCTGGACCCGGCTCATTTCTACCTGATGATGTCTTGCTTTACGCATTTTGCATGAGTATAGACATGGACGCTGCCCAAGATCTTGACATCGCTGCTGGAGGTTCGTTCGCACACAAAACTCTGGTGGAAGGAAGAGCAATCCTAGACAGCTTCTTAGAAAACTCTTTCTTCCCTACCGACTAGACCTGAGCATTCCACGGGCCGGGTCGGGTTCGGGCCGGGCCGAAAAAAACCCAGGTTTTTCAGGCTGAGAAAATCCTGCCCATGATCGTCCCATGGGACATGTCGGGCCTCAGTTTTCGGGCCGGGCTCGGGCCGGGCCCGGGCTTGGGCGGACCGCTCGCGCATTTTATAGTGTAAAATAACTAAAAACAGCATTTCGGGCCGGGCTCGGGCCAAAAAAAATTTTCACGGGCTTCAAGATCTCTGCCCACGCCCGTCCAGTAAGGTCCGTGGGCGGGCCTGGCGCGGGCTGGGCCCGGGCCGGGCCAGCGGGCCGGGTCGGGCCGGGCCAAAAATGCTCAGGTATACTACCGACCATAACGAACCCCACCAGGAATCAGATTCGATCCATGAGAGTCTCTCAACAGCCGAACCTGAACCTACGGTTTCCACATCCCAAGATTTGTCTGTTGAGCCCTCTCTCGAACCAGGAACAACGGAGGAAGAAGAAATTCAGCCTCCAGAGTTCCTCTATCGATTCAAGGATAACCGTTTTGAAAATCTTAGAAACACCTCGAATTGCTTAGATGTCCAACTAGGGAAGGAGCCCTCTTCTGTCCAAATCTAGCCAGCTAGGAATCTTTTGACAGAACCTTCCCCTAGGCCTACGGTACCTCCTTTGCCTCCCGATCCTCGAAACAAAACATCTATCATGGAGGCCATGGAAAAGAAGTGGTTGACTGGAGTGGGAAACTTTTTCGAAGCACTTTGGATTTGTTCACCCTCCACGATAATTTCTTGTTCCATAAGGGGAATTATCGTAGAAGCCCATCTTAACCCTGTCATGGAGGTTAATGTCATGCCATGGCACATAGCATACACTTTGTTGGGCAATGTCACGCTAAGACCATCCGACAAACTCCTCAAGAGTTGTCCATCCGGACATATTCTTGAGTGTCGGGGGGTTGCATGTGCTATGCCGCTCCTAGTAGACAAGATCAAGGTTAATCTAGACTTCCACATCTTTGATGTCCTCGATCTTGATCTCCTCCTAGGCTCCCCTGCAGAAAAACTTCTCGATGCATCTCGAGGGAGCCTAGATGAAAAGCTTAGGGAAGCCGCTTCTGCCACTACTCCCTTGTTCTCAGAAAGTTCTATGGCGGAGCCTCTTCCCAAGCAAAACCCGCTCGAGGAGATGAGGCATGTATCTCCATTCGCATCCTCCGAGCCCGTTGTCATTGAGGTTGTAGAATTTTCTACTCCTCAAGAGTACGACTCGGAAGATCCTCTTCACCTTTGTGAAGGCAAACGATCCTCATCACCCTTGATCGAGTTTGAGCCTCTTCCCATTGGCCCATATCATGTTGCTCTCGACCTTGATCGAGAATCAACATCGATCTTACACGATGAACCTCCTGAGATGGACAATTCATGGGCCATGGAGATCGAGGTGCCGACTCTGGAGTCCAAAGGAAAGGATTCCATTAATGAGCATGGTAGCTTCATTCTTGGTACACCATATGAACCATGCTTGCATCATGCCTCTCCAGAGTCAACCATGCTTAGTGCACTGAACACGCACGAGGACTACAACCGCCTTATGGTCCTCTCTTGTAAAAAGTTTAGAAGGATGGTTGTAGATGTATATGTTTACCATAAGCATTGCAGATTTCGTGTATGCACTGTGGCACTAACCTTGCAGCTAAAGCTTCACTGATACATCAACAATTGGTGGTGAGACGGGAATGACATCACCATTGATAGCTACATGAAGAAAGTTCCCATGGTCGAGCTTATGACCATAAACAAAGCACTACCAGGAGATAGCCTGGATTAGGTTAGATTTTATTTCCCTTTTCAAATAAAAAGCAAGAGCATGTCTTTAGGATAAGGTTGTCCTTCGGGTATTTTTGGTCGCTAACCTTTCAGGTGGAGATTGAGAAGAACGGTGGACAGGTGATTCCTAAGAACATGCGAGCTACATCACTACAACACCTTTATAAGTTTTTGTTGAGAGAACATTTACAGAAGGAAGCTTGATCTCCACACACTTGTGTTTTGTTGCCTAGCAATGCAAACTTCAAGTGTGGGGGAGGTATGTGAGCATCCTGAGTAAAGTTCCTCTCGTCCAAATCTTATCCTGGTTTGGAGATGATGTTAGCTCTTGCATCTTGCCCAGTTAGGTACGTCCTGCTTTTGACTTTAAACAAAGCTCTTCCGGGAGGTTGCCCGATGTTCACCATCTTATGCTCATGTTTATCTCCCTTCAAAAATAGCTTGATCATGCTTTCATGCTTTCTTTGTCTTTGTTGGTAATGCTATGGTTTGAGTGCATGTTTAGCTACGTGCATTCATAGGCTGTTTTAAATTAAGTGTGGTGCTTAGGTTAAAACTGACTTCTTCAATCAAACAAGACATGATGTCGAGTTTGATTGATGAACCTTATAGTTAATGCTTGCATGGATATTGGTTGTATATGCGGACTAACCCTTGCAGAAATTTCGAGTTTGAATGGGGTAAGTCATCGAGCTTGATTCAAAAGGGAAGGTAAGCCAAGGCATGCCAGCCTTGTTTGAGCTAGGTATCATGGTGAATTTATATTTGAATTTGAATAAAAACTCCCTGGTTCTTGAACCAGTAGAGTCCCTCTTTTGTTTGTTTCCACTTTTTGTTTGAAGACAGCACCAGATACAAGAACAAGTGTGGGGGAGACCTCCCTAGCATATAATCGACATACACACTTGAGATCTCCCACACAGGCGTTGCACAACATCGACTGCACTTCCATGACAAGGGACAAGGTAAACGTACTAGAGTGATCTGGCTGCCCCATGGGTCAGCTGAACCACCACTAGTCTTCCTTGCTTGTTTCTCATATCCTTCAGGAGCGATGGTATGTGCACACTTTATCTCACTCTCTTTGATTCATGAGTTTGAATAAGTTTCAAATCTTATCTGCTAAATCAAACTCTTGGAATCGTGCTCCACCTGTTTTACATGTTTCCTATGGTTGGCTTGCATATGTTTTATTCCATGCTTATCATCTTGTTGCTTGTGAACAAATATCATTAGGGAACTCATGCTCATCTAAGTAGTTGGTGTTCGTGATATGGTTTGATGATATGATCTTCTCTCTAAATGTTTGAGTGCTTGGGAATTTTATTTGAAAACATGAAAACCCTTTGCAAAGCTCCTGTTCGATATGCCAAAGTCCTACCATAGCCATATGATGAGTTATCTTGGAAACCTTATACTCATATGCTTCTTGTTATTACATTGAGCTTTGTCAAATTATTGTGACCCTTGTGAGAATTCTTTTCATGCTTTCATGATCAAGATCCATGTGCACCCCGTTTTCCCCTTGCTATGCTTCTACACTGGAAGTTCGCAATGTATCATCCATCCATTCCACAAAATAAAGCTCCATATGTGATGTGATCTCTCTCTCCAAAAGTATTCTTGAAAAAAAAAGACATGGGCTATGAAAAAAAAGAGAGAAAAAAACAAACACCATGCTCAAAGCATGAGAAAAAAAATGCCCAAGGCATGAAAAAAAAGAAAGAGAAGGATAGCCCATGTCCAAAAGAAAAGAAAAAAGGAGAGAGATGGAATCATACAAAAAAAAGGAGTTCCAATAAATTTGATGGTAATAACTAGTACCCGTTCTGGGCCTAGTGTCCACCTTACCATCACCACGACATTCATCATATATATGGTAATATCTAGCACCCATTCCGGGGCTAGTATCCACCTTACCATATCCATCACATCCATATATGTGCACATCTTGATCTGATTGTATGATTTGATCTTCTCCATGGATCCGGTTTTTGATTTTGCAATATATGTGATGCAAGTATGCTTTATCTTTTATCCTACCCTGAGCTCCACATATAACCATCATTAGAAGTAGGATGAAAGAAAGGCAAATCTAATGCCTTGTTGAGGACATATACATATTGAGCGATCTGAGAGAATCAGATGAGGAGCTAAGCAAAGGTTTGTTTTGAATATTTATTGCAAAACCCCAAGTTACTTGACATGGTGAGTAGAGGTGATTTGATTCATGATCGTTCCACTCCTCAACTACCCAAGATGGCATGATAGACACTTCACAAAGTTCACAAGTACAAGGTATGGTTTGGAATATCTCTTATGCTCGCTTCATACCTTTGGATATCATGTCCCACTTAATTTGTTCTCCCTTCACTCGGGACGAGCAAAGGTCAAGTGTGGGGGTGTTGTTGACGGCTATTAAGTACCGCTTTCATGCCGTCAACTCCTACATAAAATAAATAAAAAGTGGTCATCAACACTAGAATAGGGCTTTATACTGACAATTTCCACAAGTGTTGGTGTTTCTAGCTTTTGTTGCAGGGCACACCAAAATACGTGCTAAATGGTACAGTTGAGAGCAAGTGAATCAAAGACATGTGCAGGGCGCCATTACAAACAATGTCAAATACCAAATTGGACCACACCATTGTGACGGGCTCGTCGAGATGATTGAAATGGACATATCATTTGACAACTTTGGAGTTCGGATGCAAAAGATATTAAAATGGAGAAAATATCATCCACGACGATATATGTCAGCACAGCGTCAGCACATCAGCATCTGCGCGGGAGAGCACCGGGCGGAGCCACGTGGCAGCCGGCGACAAGCCGCGGTCCCGCGACGCGGCGACGCGCACGCCCGCGCGGGAGGCCGCCCGCGCCCGCCACGTGGCGCGTCGTGGCTGGGCTCCCGCCGGGACGCGGACGCACGCGCGCGCGAGGGCGTGCGGGCCGTTCGTCCGGGGCACGTGGCGCGCCGTGAGAGCTTGCCGAGGCCGGTTCCCCCGGTTCGCTGGCTGGCCGTTGGGTTTTCTATTTTTAGAGCCGGTTTGCGCCTGGTTCGCACGGTTCAGGCCCGGTTCACCCACCTAGGGTCTGGTTCTTGCCCGGTTTTCACCTCCACCGCCTCAGGCTCCTTCTCGTGCATGCTACAGTGCTGTGGTTGCCCCGTTTTCTCCCTCCAGGTGGCGCAAGAAGAGAAGGGAAGAGAGGGGAGAAGCACTTTGACACTTGCCTATAAATATGAGGGGAGGGGGTTCATTTAGGGACACACCAATTCATGCTAGGATGAGAGCTTCCCTTCAAAGGACAGACCTCTCGTGTGTATCTAGATTAGAGTTGAGAATAGAGAGTGAGTTGTATCTACATATGCTTGTTCTTCAATTAGAGTAAAGTAAGTATTTCCGCATTTGTTATTTAGACTAAAGTAGCATTCATGCATAGGTGATATGTTCTTGTGTTCTTCGCTTGTTCTTGATTTAGAGGCTTGTGTTCTTCGTGAACACAACCTTTCGATCTTGTAGCATAGGGTCACATGTGCTCATATCCATTTGTATGCATGTTCTTCATTTAGACTAAAGTGGATATGCTTGCATGCTCTGATTAGAATAAAGTGTGTTCTTGATTCCTTTCTAATAGTTTATGCTAGGTTGCATGAGTAGCCTTTTTCCTTTGCTAGTGCGTAGATCCTGGGTTTATACGTTCGTCTGCTGCAAGTCGTTCGTATACGTTGGAAGCTTAGTACGGGACCGAGTGCTCTCTCATATGCCGTTAGCATAAGCTAGTAGTACCGATAGTTTAGTGAGATCAGTTCTCCTCCTTGCGGGTTCATCGCTCTATATTTAATATAGAGTGCCGTAGGTTGCTACGCACCGCGGGATAGCGTAGTCAGGCTGCGGTAGTAATCAGTAGCATAGACGTAGTGTCTAGGCTAAGGGTTATCCTTCGTTTGCCCTATTTCCCACTGATTGGTAGAGGTAGATCGCAAGTGGTGACAGCCCTGCTGATCCTTTGAAATCCTCCACGTTCGGATATAGTGCAGGTTGAGGTTCGTCTTAGATCCGTAGGCCGGAGTTTCCTGACAGATCAGGGGTTAGCCGGTGCCCGAAGCAAGTTCTTGAGAGATCGACCTTTAACCTCATCTGTAGAGCTCTCCATAGGAATCCTCTCTCTATCCTTACCTCTTATCTGGGTGTGTCCTTGGACCGACTATACGAAGTTAGTACACACACATTCCCTTGGATTCGATACCCTTGGAATACTCTGAGGTGGAAGCTACAACGATATCCGTGCGCTTCCGGATTTATTTCGTTTGTCACTAAAATACCCAACACTTCCCTTCCATTGTTGACGAGCTAAATTATCTTTAGTTAGAACTACTCCTTTTTGCAAGTACCAAACAAAAATTTTAACATTTAATGGCATTTCTAATTTCCATAGCACATTTTTGCGCGGTGCAGGCAACCGAGCAATAAGTGAATTATACATAGATCGAACAGTAAACTAACCATTTTGTTTTCGAGACCAAATAAAATGATCTGTTAATTGGACATTCGCAAGTTTAGTAACCAAATGGTGTCAAGCCTGTAAATTAGTGCCAAGTAAGGATCTCCTAAAGGCCACATTCAAAGGATTCTATCTAAGAACTGTTGCTGCAGTTGCACTCTTCTTTCGTACAATGTTATATAAGGATGGATATTGACTTTTGCAAGGAGTGTTATCCAACCAGGCATGCTCCAAAAAACGGGTTTGTGACCCATCACCCACTGTGAATTTGCCCATCTTCAATAGGTCATTTTCTTGATCTTCATAAGACCCGACCAAAAGTGAGAATCTTCTGTCATGCATTCTACTTGGGTAATGGTTTTATGTATCAAATATTTGCTCCTAAGGAGTCGTTGCCAAATGCCATCATCTTCATTAATGAGTTTAAACACACAATTAATCAGTAGACATCTATTCTGCAAATTTAGGTTTAGGATTCCTAACCCACCTTGGTCCTTAGGTGTACACAGTACACCCCATTTTGTTAGTCTATACTTTTTCTTATGCCCATCACTCCGTCAAAAGAATCTAGATCGATAGTAATCTAATCTTTCAAGAACACCACGAGGAACCTTGAAGAATGACAACATAAACATTGACAAATTGCTAAGAACGGGCTTGATAAGAACCAACTGACCCCAACAGAAAGCTCCCATGCCAAGTTAAACATGTTCAAAGCCTAAGCATACAAAATATACAGAAAAATTTGTGCATTTCGTTGTGGGTACGGAAAACTTACAACTACATAGGAGCCCTTCACTGCTGGGCAATCACTGCCAGTTTTGTGTTAATCAACAGTGATAGTGCATCACTACCGGTCCAATAGTAGGTGGAACCGAGAGGCATTGGAACTGGTGGTGCTACACCCTTTTACCATCGGTACGTAACATGAGCTAGTGGTGAAGGTATCACCACGACACCACCTGTTCGTGACATGATCCGAAGGTGAAAGGCCGGTCCACGACATGACCCAGGCAGTGATCAGAGGGTCTGCACAGTACAAAATCCCACCTATCCCCCTCCTCCCTTGCTACCAAATGTTGTCCAAAGTTTACTCATCCATTGTCGAGGCAATAATTGTTCATGTGATTCCTCAAGAAAACTCCTATTTTGAAGGATGCTCTCCACTCTATTATTGAGGTTGGTAGCTAGCAATACTTTAAATTCTTAGATTGTTTTTTGGATAGATTATGTATTTTGGTATGAATTGATGGGGAGGCTCTCTCACTTCATTTTAGATGTTGTTTCTCACAAAATTTCAATGGAGACACATAAATTTTGAAGGTTGCTCATCACTACCTTGCTTGAAGGTTAGTATCTTGCCACTTTTCCATGTATATTTAGTTAGATTATTGCAAAATTGAGAATAATGGGAGAGTGTTGATGGTTGAAACGCGTAACGAACTTCGATCCGCAAGCATACGGACCACTAGCCTTTTTCACCACGGGGTGATTCCCTCGGTTCTTATCAATCCGCGGAGCAAGGGGATTACTAGCATTTGATCTAGCACTAATCTAGTTCATGCAAACCTTTGGATGAAAGATTAATCTATAAACTAAAGACAATCTAATCTATGAACTAAGGAACGTCAAAACCAATCTAATCTAGGTCAAATGAGAGACGTGAGATACACAAGTTATGGAGAACGTTTGCCCATGTAATCTAGGGTTATTGAAGATGCAATCACCTAAACATGATAAAACCGATCTAATCTATCTAAACATGTGACCACAGTTTAGCATTTTCCCTCCCCCCGTACTGTCACTACGCGAAGGTAATCTTTGCTAAACCTATTGATGATCAAGGTATGTTGACGCGATCCACGGGAGCGACCCGAAAAGCATGGTGGCCAAACCTTTAGCATTAAGCATCATCAACAAAGGAACAATAGATTACGACATAAACAAGAGTTGGTGACTACATATCAAGATCCATTACAACTCCATGGACAAACGATGAATCTACTCCATCAAGATGCTAAGCATGGTAACATTGAACGTGGTAGATGCATCCGATGAAGATCAATCCTCGCCGTCCTCCAACTCCGTCGGCGCCGCGGCAAGGCCTCGGCGTCCTCCTCCTTGTGGTGATCTCCGGCGGCTCTCCGATGAATGGATGTCAATGGGTAACCATCTTGGGGCGCCTAGGGGGTTGTATTTATGTCCTTGGGGTGCCTTGGGGCGAGCTCCACCTTTCCTTGCACGAGATCCTCCTTGGGAGAGAAGCAAACTTGGTTTCCATAAAATCAGCCTCGTCCAGATTTTCCTGATTCGCAGCCCTTCCTTGCCGGTGCCATATCTCCCATGTCCAGACTCCAAATAATGCAAATTCGGTGTCCAGGTTGTGTGCCACGAAATTATCTTCAACTTTGGTATTCATTACTTTCCTTGGAAACGAAGATAAGATCCCAAAACAGCCTCGAAAGATAATCTATCTGATTTCGGACTTGTTTGCGCAGCTGGCATTTCGGGGGCCATATCTCCTAGCTCCTTGACCCGAATTGGGCCTTCCATGTGTCCAAATCGAAGCTATCGTCGAGGCCCACAACTTTGGTAGTCAAACTTTTGCCATTAGAGGCCGTTTAAGTCTCCGAATCTGCACTGAAAGATCATACTGTTCTGGGTTGCGAGAATATCTCTCGGGCTGAGTTGATCTCGTGGGTAGACCTTCTAGTCCCCAGAGTTTTACATGTTGATGCTTCGGTCCTTGGGTCATTTGGAGTTGTGTTCACTTCATGTCTTGACTTGTGACGGGATTCATGATCTTCTCATAAAGTGCTTGATGAACTTATCCCGAAAGTCTCCTCTCTTTAACGTTGATTTCCTGCGTAAACAATAAACTCCAAAAACCACATGCAAGTGTGAACTTGTTACATCATTAGTATGCCTAGTGGCGGGTTAGTTATAATTCAAAGCTCAAACCAAAGTGTAACAAGTGCTCTTGGTTGACGGAAATCGACCGTCAACATACCCTCATGCTTAAACCTTGCTCGTCCTCGAGTAAGCCTTTAATGGATGTCAGTATTGCATTTCAATGTTCATACCCTGCACTTGATCATATATGAGAAAACATAATGCTCTCCAAGTTTATATTTGTTAAAGTTCCATAATGTAGCTAGCTTTTATCGCTATGGAGGGTAGATATCATTTAAGCTCTTTCCACAAGTAATTAATCATGCTCTCAAATTTTAAACAAATCTGAGAAATTTTGAAAATAAAGAGCGGAATGAAGAAAAATTGCTTTACCAAGATCAATAATAAACCTCCTTGCATCTTGCTCATGAACTCTCATCTCATCTTGTCTCTCAAGCCTACTTGTTCTACTCCTTTCCCATCTCAAATATTTTGTGGAAGGCTTTATATGGAGCTATGGGAAAGTTTAGTCCTACCAAGATATTATAGTTGAGATATTATCAAAACAAGACAAGCTTCTCATGGACTTACCAAGACTCATCAAAAAGGTCATTGGAAAATAATGTTCCGCGGAGGGGGGTGACAAAAACACACACTTTTAAGATAGGTGGACATGTGCAAATGGCAAAGAGTGATCCCATGGCACAAACGAAGTCCTCGTTATCGGATTGCACCTGGTTGGAAAGATGAGTATGGGTCCTGATCTTGAAATCCTTTTGAAATCTCCAAATGTAGCTAGAGAACCGGGGAGCTTTATTATATTTTTTCACCCTTTTTTCTTCCTTTTCTCATCATACTTTTTCATCTATATTTTTTTCTTTCATCACTTTTCTCTTCTTTTTTTCTTCTTCTTATTATTTCTTTACTCCCCTTGAACTCTAGACTACACTAGTACTTCCTTGGCAACCCCCCCATGCTTAGACGTAGCTCATCCCCGAGCAAAGAGGTGATTATTGTGCCGAGGTAAGTGCTGAAATTCTTGTATTTTCTTGAAGAGAGATACTTGAAACCTTCTAGGGATCCTTTTATGGAGGTCTCCCAAAATCTTGCTCCACTTGATGGCACCTTGTAATCTTCTTCGAAATATTCATCCATACTCAAAGTTTTGGGTTGTGATCAAGGAGGTATACACAAAAAGATATTTTGGGTTTCTGGGTGGATATCCGGCGAGGTTTGCAAAATTCCCGATGTGAGAACTCACAATGCACGGATAGAAAAGGCTAGCATAAAGATAGATACGCAAAAACAAAATGACCAGCTTCTTAGTCTTGAGCCAGAAAAATCAAGCCTTGAATCAATGCACTCAAAAATAAATCTTGTATACTAAGATTTTTGCACTCAACGAATATAAGGCTTTGGATAGGTAGAGCAAAATGCAAGGGGTATCAAAGACAGGGTTAGCATATCTTTTAAGAACATAAATAAATGATCTTTGATTCATTCAAAAGTGAGAGCAACGAAAAATACTATGGGTCTCAAGTTACCATAACCTCCACAAAAGATTAGGCTAGCATTAAATTAATTTTCAGATCGTATTTAAAGAGAGCACTAGCTTAATCATGTACAAACCAAGCACAAGAATGAGCAAAGTGGCATCAATCATCATATATCCATAAGTAAGAGCATACGAGATATCATCATGGTGAGCACAAGGTAACGATGATTATTATTGAAAACAAAAACAAACCTAGGTTGTACTCCTAGTATCCATGTTATTGTCGAAGGAAAAAAAACAAAAGTTGCACCTAGTTGAGGTTGAAGGCATACTTACAAGCATTTATGTTCGGAAAAGAGAAGGTCCATGGAGGTGTTACCGTCTTTTGTAGTTTTCTTTTCGTGATCTTCTCCTGACATCTCCATGTATGTCGATTTGCTTTTGTCTTGATTTTCCAATGCTCCTAAACTTCTGAATTTGATCATGAATGCTTAATGGAGTCAATGGTCGCCTTCTCTTCAATGTTGTCATCACCATCTCCTCTTTCTTGTTCTCATCATCTCCTTACTGTCTCTTTTTTATGGATTTCCCCTCTGTCCAGAACAGAACATATATCGAAATATAGATCTATTGAAAAGTTTATGAAATTACCTTTCCAACGTGTGGTCATTCATCGAAAACGGAGTTCAAACGAGGGAGCTATGTCCGTTTTACTTCAGCGCTGCGTGCTGTCCAAAACTGATTTCAGGACGTGTTGCACTCGGTGATTCAGCCATAACCGCTCGTAGGAACCTCCGATTGTCTTGATTCTTGATTTGTTCGAATTGTAACTTCATGGGGCTTCCAAATATCCAATAGTATACAGTATTTTCCCTTTGAGACCATGTAGAATTTTGATGAGATCAGTGGCTTCTTTTGCATCGATCCGGAGATGTTGATGACCTTGATTGTTATATCTTCTAGAGCATCATGTTGCACTTCCGTGTTGAAGATTCAGGGCCTCCCCCATGCTTAGCATTTTGCTAGGCATGGAAGAAGAATACAAAACATTTTTTTATCTCAGTCATCCTTCAATTTCCTTATGTTGAGAGTCTTTATCTTGCCTGCAAGACATTTTAAACGCACATTCTACCCCCAAGGTGACGGTTGGGAGTAGATAGAATTGCCAACAATCCAACAATGTTTCCTAGGACTCTTAACTTGTGGAATAATTAGCCAAATGAGAAATAAAAACCTAATGAGTGTACGTGGTGCAAGTTGTATATGCACATGAGAGGAAAGCATATAAACAAAGACAATGTTTTCACCTAGTTCTAAACACCATGTTTACAACTAGGTTGCCGAATTTCTCCATATCCATAAAGATTTATTTATCTAGGGTTAAAACACCATGTCTATCCCTAGATCAATAACACTTATAGCACAAGAAGAATTAAGCACATTGCAAAGCTTATAAACTAACCAATGCAACATGAAAACATATGAAAAACTAGCAAGGTTTATCGAACTTAATGATGATGGTCCGCAATCATGTTTAAACACCACGTTCACACAAGATTGCAAAAGGGAAATACTCATATGGCCTTATGAAGCATTAACATGGAAAATGAAGCATACATCATTAAGTATATAAATCAACCAAGCCCACTAAATACAAAATATGTATATGCAAAGAGACAAACACGTCGATGACAAAATGAATGCATGCAAATAGATAAATATGAGAATGAACATGATGGGGGTTCTAAAAATAAAATGAAACTTAGATTAATTATCCACAAGTTGATCATCATAGGATGGTGCCATTCTTTATTCTCTCTAAGAAAGCAATAAAAACATAAAGAAACGGGTTGCCTCCCGAAAAGCGCTTCATTTAAAGTCATGGAGCTTGACTTTCTCACATACCTTCTTCTCATCGCATAGCCATGACCCTTCATGCAAGAAAAAAAAGGCACCAATGCAGCTTAATTCACTTCCCATGTTGTGCTTGATCACTTATAGAAGACTTGCCCAAGGTATCTGACATCATCGCTTTCTCCTTCTTTGTCACCCTTCGGTGCTGCCTTCACTCCATGCATTTTTATTTAATCTCCAGAACATAAAGTATACCCAAGCTCTACTCCATTGCACAGTGAACAAAATTTCCTTTCCAACAAGTCTTTATTTGCCCAAATCGGACTCCGAACAAGGGAGTTACGTCTGTTTTACTTCGGCGATGAAATCTGTCCTGAAATTTCAGAACGCGCAACGCTTAATGTTTTCTCCATAACTCCTTGCACGGGTCTTCAAATTCGTTAGTTCTTGATGTGTTGGAATGGAAACTTGATGGAGCTTCTGAATATCTTATTTTCTTCATTTGTACACATCTGAACAATCTCTCAAATTGATGAAGACAGCAGCATCCATCACTGGATTTGGAGAGGTTGATGATTTATCTTGCAACTCTTTAGACATGACTTCTCTTTTCATTATTCAAACCTTATCTACATGGTTAGTGAAAATCGGGCCTTCTCCCAACATGTGCTTCTTTAAGGTCATTAGCTTGACCAAGCACAAAGCATGATCGAGATTTACAAAACTTATTGTAAACATACACGTCCATAATTAACACCACAAGCAAATTGTAGCAACATATCAAGGTGTAATTAAAAGAAGCATATGTTTCTTGCAAAGCACTTAGCTCTTGGTTAGGCAAAGGTTTTTTAGGCATAGAATTAATTTGTTCCAACATAAACATTGTCTCATTATGATTCTCAAGATAATCTAGCCTATCAACATGATTATTATTGGAATAAGGCATAGAATTTAAACTATTATTCATACTATTGGTCCAACATGAATATTTGACTATATCATCATTAATACCAATAATATCTTGAGATTTCAGCGTGTACCTTTGCCTCGGAGCTTCCTTGACAAGAGTGATTTTTGGTTCGTTTTGTGGCATTGAAAGCAAGTCAATCTCAACAAGTGGAGTTGTCTCTTTGTTACCTTTTTGCATCCCCTCCATCTCATCATGTGGAACGTGTAATCCATTAACTACATTTGCATTTGTCTCTTCTTTTAAGTCTTCATTGCCATCCCAATCTTTATCTTCAAAGTCTTGAATGTAGCTTTATTTATCTTCCATGTACCACATGTCGTCGAGATTGCTCATCGTTGACTCACTCTTTTCTTCATCATTGAGCACTTCCATGTCTTGATTTGCTAGTGTAGGCTTCAATAGCACACAAGCTATAACCATGTGGAGAGGAGTCATGTAGGTGTGTTTTCCTTGTGCCATCTCCTTCCCACTCACCTTCTAGCTTGAATCCTATCTTCTCCCATTTATCCTTTGAGTCACTAGGCTCGTCACGGTTGTGCTCTTCTTCTTCATCATAAATCTTCGAGATGTCATATTGATCGATCCATCCTTCATCTTCTTCATCTTCTTCTTCAAATATATTTTGGATCGATTCTCCACTCATCTCTTGATCAAAAATATCTTCAACTCTTTTGGCGACGTGTCGGTATTCCTCCTTCCTTTGGTAGTTGATTATGGGGGCAAAGTCAACTTGAATCCAATCGGATTGATTGAACTCCGCCAATGGTCTAGCATTCCCCATACTTCGTCCTACATTCATGTTAGTTTCAACATTTTTATCATGCGAAATGACTTCGCTTACCTTAGGAAGTGGTTCTTCAATTTCTTGTATGGTCGGTTCATCTTCCTTGACCTCCGATTCATCTTTTTCAAAAATTTCAGCAAGCACCTCGGGCTTGCTTTTGTCGTTTTGCTCCTCCCGACAACGTGTTTGCCAATCTCGTTGCGTTCTTTTTCCATTGCTTATCCTTTGTAAGATTTGTGCAGCCTCACTAATCGTTTTATCCATTAAATCACCGCCTGCACACATGCTTACAAAACGAGAAGAGTTAGGGGTTAATGAAACATAAAAGGTATGCAACATCAAGTCACCGGAAAATCCCAAGTTCGGGCCTTGCTTGAGTAGTTCATTAAAACGGTCCCAAGCTTCATCAATTTCTTCATCTTCTCCTTGCTTGAAACTAAGCACTTGCCTCCTTAAGTCTTGAACTTTGCTTATGGGAAACAACTTCAAAAAAACTTCTTCACTAGGTCATCCCAATTTCCTTTTGCTTCAATGGACGCAAGTGTGCACCATCTTCGCGCTTCATCTTCGAGAGAGAACGGAAAAAGATTCCACTTGAACCAAGCGGCCGGAACTCCTTGTTGCACCGTGTTGCATATCATCGTGAATTCCTTAATGTGTCTATATGGGTTGTCATCCTCCAATCCTCTAAATGGGTTTGTCGCCACTAACTTGATGATTCCAGGCTTCACTTCATAGTGGGTTGTAGCAAGCGTCAAATCTGATTTTTGCATCTCAATGTCTTCCATTGATGGCATTGCTAGCTCCCTTAGCGACATCTCTTCGTTTTCCAATGGTGAGGTGAACAAATCCATCTAGGCACAAGAAAATTGAAAGAAAAACAAAAAAAAGAATTTTTTTAGAAAACAAGGGTTAGATGTTAGTAATCAACAAAATTAATACTAGATTAAACGTAGCAAACTGGCTTGCTCCCCGGCAATGGCGCCAGAAAAAGGGCTTGTTGATGGTTGAAATGCGTAACTAACTTTGATCCGCAAGCGTACGGACCACTAGCCTTTTTCACCACGGGGTGATTCCCTAGGTTCTTATCAATCCGCGGAGCAAGGGGATTACTAGCGTTTGATCTAGCACTAATCTAGTTCATGCAAACCTTTGGATGAAAGATTAATCTATAAACTAAAGACAATCTAATCTATGAACTAAGGAACGTCAAAACCAATCTAATCTAGGTCAAATGAGAGACGTGAGATACACAAGTTATGGAGAACGTTTGCCCATGGAGTCTAGGGTACTTGAAGATGCAATCACCTAAACATGATAAAACCGATCTAATCTATCTAAACATGTGACCATGGTTTAGCATTTTCCCTCCCCCCGTACTGTCACTACGCAAAGGTAATCTTTGCTAAACCTATTGATGATCACGGTATGTTGACGTGATCCACGGGAGCGACCCGAAAAGCATGGTGGCCAAACCTTTAGCATTAAGCATCATCAACAAAGGAACAATAGATTACGACATAAACAAGAGTTGGTGACTACATATCAAGATCCATTACAACTCCATGGACAAACGATGAATCTACTCCATCAAGATGCTAAGAATGGTACCGTTGAACGTGGTAGATGCATCAAATGAAGATCAATCCTCGCCGTCCTCCAACTCCGGCGGCGCCGCGGCAAGGCCTCGGCGTCCTCCTCCTTGTGGTGATCTCCGGCGGCTCTCCGATGAATGGATGTCAATGGGTAACCATCTTGGGGCACCTAGGGGGTTGTATTTATGTCCTTGGGGTGCCTTGGGGCGAGCTCCACCTTTCCTTGCACGAGATCCTCCTTGGGAGAGAAGCAAACTTGGTTTCCATAAAATCAGCCTCGTCCAGATTTTCCTGATTCGCAGCCCTTCCTTGCCGGTGCCATATCTCCCACGTCCGGACTCCAAATAATGCAAATTCGGTGTCTAGGTTGTGTGCCACGAAATTATCTTCAACTTTGGTATTCATTGCTTTCCTTGGAAACGAAGATAAGATTCCAAAACAGTCTCGGAAGATAATCTGTCTGATTTCGGACTTGTCTGCGCAGCTGGCATTTCTGGGGCCATATCTCCTAGCTCCTTGACCCGAATTGGGCCTTCCATGTGCCCAAATCGAAGCTATCGTCGAGGCCCACAACTTTGGTAGTCAAACTTTTGCCATTAGAGGCCGTTTAAGTCTCCGAATCTACACCGAAGGATCATGCTGTTCTGGGTTGCGAGAATATCTCTCGGGTTGAGTTGATCTCGTGGGTAGACCTTCTAGTCCCCGGAGTTTTACATGTTGATGCTTCGGTCCTTGGGTCATTTGGAGTTGTGTTCACTTCATGTCTTGACTTGTGACGGGATTCATGATCTTCTCATAAAGTGTTTGATGAACTTATCCCGAAAGTCTCCTCTTTAACGTTGATTTCCTGTGTAAACAATAAACTCCAAAAACCACATGCAAGTGTGAACTTGTTACATCATTAGTATGCCTAGTGGCGGGTTAGTTATAATTCAAAACTCAAACCAAAGTGTAACAAGTGCTCTTGGTTGACGGAAATCGACCGTCAACAGAGAGCTTTCCCACCTGATTGTAGCCCAAGAATGGGAGGGTGGCTCCACACACGAACCCCTGTCCTATTTGTACAATCAGGCATGTAATTTACCTTATTTTTTTCCACACCTTTTTTGTTTCATGATGTAATTCTAAACTTTTGTTAGATTTATTCTTTTAATATAAATATAATCAGTAGGGGCCTTTACCCCTCCTGTTTCATCAATTTGTAGCCCATGAACTCCTCGGAAATTCTTGCCTATCCTTTTTTAATAGAAGCAAAAGATACATGGGCCATCGGCTCCGCGGCGTCTGTTTCCGGGAAACTCGAGATGTGTTTCCTTTGCTAGCATTTCTGTGTTCGCGCCAACAGAATGCAGCTAGCGGAGGTTAATTGGTGGTTTTGCAGGTGGGATGTGAGTTGTAACGGAGAGGGAAATATAGGAATATAGGAATAGTGCTGCTGGTGGATATGCTTTGCCGTAGGAGAGGGAGATGGCTTGGGGCTTCCTGCCGCAGCTGGTGAAGTCGGGTTTGCTTCCTGCGTGAACTGTAGAAGGGGGAAAAGATGGCAGGAGGGTACGGCGGCAGCAAGGAGAGACGCAGCGCTAGGTGCTCGATGAATAGAGGGAGGGGCAGAGGAGTGAGAACAAGCAGGGGGGGGCGTATTGGAACAGCAGATAAAGGATTACTTCGGGTTGAAGAGAAGCAACAGATAAAGGATGAGGAGATTGATGCGGGATCGGGGGCTGAACAAGACACTTGGAGGCAGTATTGTTGAGGGACGCCGGAGGAATCCAGGCTTTTCTACAGCCGTCATGGTGACTGCAGAGTAGACGATCGAACAGAAACAAGGTAAATGGTGATGCTCGCTTCCCTGGACTCTCCCTCGCCGCACGGCTCGCCGGCGACGAGGAGAGACGGACCTTCACCGCCACGTTCACCGTCAAGCAACCCCTCGCTGGGAACGGCGTCTAGACCTGGCGCAGAAGATCCCTCGGTGGGACGAGCTCATCGTGGTCGACGCTTGGAGGCGATACCAGATCCTTCGCTCAAGTTCTCCAGAACCCGCCACAGCGTGTACAGAGGAGGATGGACATCAGGGGAGATCAAGAGCAGAGATTCCATGCGGGGGATGGGAGAGCGGGGCGAGGTCAGGGAGGATCAGGACAAAGCTTTGAGCAGAGAACTGGTGGCAGAACATGGGATGACAGAAGAGGTAATTTCAGAGGAGGGAGACCTCACTTTCAGCAATGGAGACAAAGGGGATATGAGAGACAACAGAACCAATATCCAGGAAGAGCAGCAATTTGATTTGCGCCAGAATTTAAGGCAGAGCAGAGAGACCAAGACACAAGATGAAGATAAGATGAAGACACAAGAACAAGACACTAAAAATTAAACTGGAAAAGGGACTCAAGACACAGCAGGTTCAGACAACTCAGGCAGAAATGAAAATCTTAAAAGGAAGGAGGTGGATAAAGAAGAAGTGGAACATAAAGAAGTTCAAGGGTTATGCAAAAGATGTGGAAAAGTGGGGCACAAAACAGAAGATTGTTTCAGACCACTGGTTTGCCATAGATGCAAGAAAGAGGGGCATGTACCCAGAGCTTGCCCTGAAATTGCTCCTTGGGAACATATTGCTCCCTTCTGCGGGCTTGCTGCTCCTGAATTGGGATTTCATATAATCCAAGATGAAGACAATGGGGAAAGTGTCAAGGACAGCTCTAACTTTGCTTTGATCACCATCAAAGAAGGGTCAGCCACAGCTAGACAAGTTGAGGGAGAGTTCAAAGCACAAGCTGGACCCAATTCAACCTGGAGGTGGTTTGCCAAAAAAGTGGCTGAAAATAAATTCCAGATGAAATTCCCCACTGCAAAGAAAGTGGAGGAATTAGCTTTCTTCAATGGAATGATGATGGGTACTATCCCTGGGGTGACATTCAAAGTTGAACCTTGGAATCTAAATGTTGGGGCTAAAGCAAAACTGCAATCTGCATGGTTCAAAATTTCTGGAATCCCTACAGAAAAAAGAACTGATAAAAGAGCTTGTCTGGTGGCTTCACTTGTTGGTATCCCTTTGGAAGTTGATAAAGCCAATCTCAAAAGATGGGAGTATGTAAGGGTCAAAATTGGTTGCAAAGACATTACTAAAGTACCAGCTGTAGTGGAAGGCTTACTTGACTTGCACTTCTATGACTTCACCTTTCAGAGGGAAATTCACATTGAAGGGCACAACCAACCAGGCTGGAACACCTGGACAAGATCCAATGATGGGAATGACAATCCATCACCCAAAAAACCAAAAAGAAATGAAGAGAGGCTATCAGGGGGGCTCTGCTGGTAAACATGATGCTGAAGCTGGAACTTCATCCCAACAATATGGCAAACAACATGTGACAGAAGGAGGGGTAGAGGCAGTGGAAGACAAGGACAACACCTCTAGTAAAGAATGCAAAGATCAGAATGTTCAAGTTGAGCAAGGACATGAAGATAAAATTCAGGAAGATAAGAACAAGGCAACTGAGTTGATATCAAGTCAAGAGAGTGATGATAGTATCTATTTTGAGGAATTGCTGTCACCAGGAGGAACTCACTGGAACTTTGGCTCCTTCCAACAGGATGACATCAGAAATATCTATAGAATGCAGTTAAATGAAACAAGATCTGTGGCTGTAAATGAATATGGCGCAAATTTAGCTAAAAGCAAACTTGACCCCCTGGTGGTTATAGAAGCTAAAACTGCTATGACAAAAGGAGAAAAAATGGGAGAAAGGGCCCACAATTCAGAATCAGGATCCCTCCAAAAAAGGATGGAAGAAGGGGATACAAGCAAGCTCCAAGATGAGAACATACAAGAAGAGACAGCTAATATTGAGGGTGGCACACAGGAAGCACCAGAGGTGGAAGTTTATAGTCAGGAAGAAGATCCAATGAGTCAGAAACTTCAGGGAGTGGAGGAGAAAGAAGACCCACTACTGAAGGACAAGAACTGTATGCTTGTCAAGGAAAAACTGTACTTGAACTCCAAAGAGAAGGGTTTGGAAATTACTCTGACAAGTCAAGAAAACACAATTGCAGCTGAACAACTGACAGGACAGGGGGGAGCATGAAGACCCTGCCTCACAAAACCTTTCACCCAACTGGGACACCTTAGCAGAAGAGGATTCTGTAGAGACAGAGCTCCAGAATGCAAATCAAGAGCAAGAGACAGTGGAGGAGCCATCACATCCTAAGGAAAAAATGGCAAGGATAACTAACAATAACAGGGGGGAAAAAGCAGTTAGACAGAGTGAGAGAATCAAAGGTCAAGACATGGGGGGTGTGAAGATTGTAGGCAAAGCAGATATGGCAGCTAGGAAAACAAATCTAGAAGGTAACTCTTTTATACACAAGAACTCCTTTGCAGTTCTTGATTCTTTAACCCTAATAAATAAATTTAGTAAAATGGGAGGCAATTCCACAACTGTTAATTTGGAACATATTGATCTTTTTAAGGAGCTAGAGATGGCTAGAAACAATATTAGAGAAAGAACAGAGAAGGTAAACAGAGAGACTCAGGAGGCAAAAATAGATGATCTCCCCTTAGAGGAGATGAAATACATTGAATGGAAGTCAGACTCTTCTGACCTCTCTGACTTAGAAGGTTTTCAAATAGTATCCAGGAGAAAAAAGAAGAAAAACAAAAAGAAAAAGTCACAAAAAAAGTAAGCAGCCCCAAGGGAAAGTCATCCCAACCTTCTGATGGGAGTGACTCCTTGGAAGGAGATATATCTAGTCAGAGTACTAGATACTATCTCAGAAAGAAGAGACAAACTAATTTTAAATACTCAAAATGATATGCCTTATATGGAATTGTAGAGAGGTGTCAAAAAAAGGGATCTCAACCAAAGTTAAGGACTTATATTCAGAGTACAAAGCAGATTTTATTGGGCTACAGGAAACTATGAGGAAAAATATTCTGATAAGTTTTTTAGATTGATTGATCCATATCAGAACTTTGCCTGGCACTGGCTGCCCTCAACAGGTAAATCTGGTGGGATCCTGTGTGGTATCAAAAAAGAAAAATTTGACATAATCGGAGTGGAGGAGAAGGAATTCCTAATAGCAGTGGAAGTGCATGATAAAAGCTCAAGGAAAAACCTGTCACTAGTGATGGTATATGGACCTGCACATGAAGACAGAAGAGACAATTTCTTATCTGAATTGGCTAAAACCTGCTCAAAAATTAAAATCCCCACCCTAATTGGAGGGGATTTTAATATATTAAGATTCAACAATGAAAAAAACAAAAACTTTGTCTGTAATAGATATACTGACATGTTTAACTGGATTATCAACACTTATGAGCTAAGAGATCTACCTCTGGTAGGTGGAATGTATACTTGGAGCAACAACCATAATGAGCCAACTCTAGAAAGGCTGGATAGAGTGCTTATAAGTCCTGAATGGGAAGCAATGTTCCCCTTGACAAATCTAAAGAAAAACCCCAGAGTGATGTCTGATCATAATCCTTTGACATTAAGGTCAGACCTAGGGGAAGAAAGAAAAACAAGACAATTCTGCTTTGAGACTGCTTGGATTAAACATCCAGAGTATTTTGATAAGTTAACAGAAATTTGGAACAGAGAGGTAACAGCAAAGAATGCAGTGGAGAAATGGTGTATCAAATTAAACAGAGTAAAAAAGTTCCTCAAAGGTTGGGGGCAAAACATCAAGGGGCACAATAGAAGGTACAAAAATATTCTGAGAAATGAATTGGCTGAAATAGAAAAGAAAGAAGAAGAAGGAAGTCTTCCTGCTCCCATTTTGGGAAGGAAAACTTTCATTCAAACAGAACTACTGAGAGTTTTAGAGGAAGAAGAACTGTATTGGCACAAAAGATCTAATTAGAATTGGCTTCTGCAGGGAGATAGCAACACAGAATATTTTCACAGATTTGCAAATGGGAAAAGAGGAAAAATATGATATTCCAGATTGAGAACGGGGATGATATTTTGTAGAAGGAAGAGGAAATTCTCAGTCATGCAACAGACTACTACAAATCCTTGTTTGGACACGCAGATAAACCCCTTTTTAACTTAGATCCAGACTGCTGGACCCAAGAGGAGAAAGTATCAGAAGAAGAAAATGAGGCCTTAACTAGACCTTTCAGCTTAGAAGAATTAAAGAAAGCCATCTTCTCCATGGAGACAAATACAGCCCCTGGTCCTGACCACATACCAGTGGAGTTCTACCAGAATGGCTAGGAAATCATCAAGCATGACCTTTTTGACATGCTTAATGAGTTTTGGGCACATAAACTTGATCTAGGGAGACTAAACTATGGCATCATTACTCTAATTCCAAAGATCAAAGAAGCTGCCAGGATCCAACAATACAGACCAATTTGCTTACTGAATGTAAGTTTCAAAATTATCACAAAAATCCTGATGTTAAGATTTGAAGGGTGTATGAGCAGAATCATACATAGGTGCCAATCAGCTTTCATAAAGGGGAGAAACATAATGGATGGAGTTATGACCCTACATGAGATCTTGCATGATGTTAAAAGTAATAAGAAAGATGGTTTGATTTTGAAGCTTGATTTTGAAAAAGCTTATGACAAGATAAGCTGGGACTTTCTGTTTGAAATGTTGAGGCAGAGAGGTTTTAATGAAACTTGGTGTAAATGGATTAAAGAAGTAGTCACAAGTGGCACTTTGAGTGTACAGGTTAATGGATCTGTAGGAAGTTATTTTAAAAGTGGAAAAGGAGTCAGACAAGGGGACCCTTTGTCTCCCCTTCTGTTCAATCTAGCTGCAGATAGTTTAGCCAAAATGATCCATAAGGCACAGGAAAATGGGCTGATTAAAGGGCTTGTACCAAATTACATTGAGCATGGTATAGCTGTCCTACAATATGCAGATGACACTATCTGCTCAGAACATGAAGCTCTTACTTTGCTTTTATGAAAGAATGTCTGGGCTCAAAATCAATTTTAATAAAAGTGAAGCCCTCATGGTTTCACAAGATTGTGAGAAAGCCATTGTTTATGCTGACATTTTGAATTGTGCTACTGGTGAATGGCCAATCAAATATCTGGGAGTGCCTGTGTCAAGCAGTAAATTACACATAATTGACTGGCTACCTGTAGATGAAAAGATGCTGAGAAGATTAGATGGATGGAAAGGAAGTGCTCTGTCCCTTGGAGGCAGACTAATTCTGTTAAATTCTTGTCTTAGTAGCATTCCAACATATTATATGTCAATGCACTTACTTCCAAAAACTATCCTAAAGAGAATGGATAGGACCAGAAAAAGATTTTTCTAGCAGGGGGAGGAGAAAAGAAGAAATATCATTTAGTTAAATGGATCAAAGCCACCAGCCCCAAACAAAAAGGAGGTCTAGGCATCAAAGACCTGAGAAGAATGAATCTCAGTCTCCTGTGCAAATGGTGGTGGAAATTAGAACATGAAGAAGGAATATGGCAAGAGATTGTCAGAAAGAAATATAAGATAGTTAGAGGGATCTCCGAACTACGGAGGAGTCCCAGAAACTCATCTGTTTGGAATGATTTATTGAAAGTAAAACAACTCTATCTGAAAGGAAGAATAATGTTAGTAGGCAATGGGCAAATGATAGATTTTTGGGAGGACCCTTGGTGTGGAGTGGTTGCTCTGAAAGACAAATTCAGGGAGCTGTTTGACATTTGTATAGAACAAAAAAGAAGTGTGGCCGAGATGGCAGAGAGAGGCTGGAGAATGAATTTCCGTAGATGGCTAAATGAAAGACAACAAAATCAACTTAGACAAATGAGAGATATGCTAGCGACGTGTGCTCTCTCAAATGAAAAAGACAGGTCAAATGGGCATGGGAAAAATCTGGCATTTTCTCGGTTAAATCAATGTACAATCATCTGTTTAGCTTGGAGATAAATAATCCAAACAAGAAACTGTGGAAAGCCAAGATTCCTATGAAAGTAAAGATTTTCATGTGGTTAACCTGTGCAAATGCTATTTTGACCAAAGACAACCTCAGTAGGAAAAATTGGCAGGGTGACAAAAGGTGTTTTTTCTGCAATGTTTTTGAAAGCATTGAACACCTGTTCTTTGACTGTTATATGGCTAGATACATCTGGAGTCTTGTTGCATACATTGTGGGTGCTGATTGCAGACCCTCTTCTTTTGATCAGTTTTGGGTTTGGGTGGACAGATATCTTCGCAATTCCAAAAAGATTCATTTCGTTGGGCTGTCAGCAATTTGCTGGGCAGTTTGGAAAACTAGAAATGCTATACATTTTGAAAAGAAATCAGTCAAATCTCCTACCGAGATTATCTGTTTAGCCTCATCCTTCCTTATCTACTGGGCAGGTTTACAAAAGGAGGGCGACAAGCAAACGCTGGAAGCTGGAGCGGAGGCGATGAAAGAAGCTGCACTTCATTTCCATACAAATCAAGATGCTGGAGCTGTTGACAATGGGGCGATTCTGCTGCAGTAACCTTCCCCATCCGTTTGTGAAGTCTGCGGCAATCTAATTTGCCTTCGCTTCCATAGAGTAGTTGGTTGTGGTAGTAGCTGTGATCTTAGTTTGGCTTGCCTTTTTTGCTCTTCAGACCGTGGGCGTCTGGGACTTTGCTTTCAACTGCTGTAATAAGTAGGTAAACGTTACCTGTGGGATGTTAAAACTCTGTAATTTCGTTACTTCAGTAATGAAATTCGGGCGAGGCCCATGATGGAAAAAAGAAACAAGGTAAACACTAGGCTTGACAAAATGTTCAAAAAGTGTGTTATTATCCCAGGCCTGTTTGAAATTGTCTTTTCTCAGTTCATCGGAAAAAATCGAACATTCTTTTCACTGGACTAGACAATCCTTTCACGTTTTTTCAATTTAAAACAGGGGAAGCTCTGTCCTTCAATTTGAGTAGATGCTGCTCTTTCACTCTGCAGGGGTCTATGGGCAACCGGAGGAACAGAGAATGCAATCAGAGGTAGGGAAGTATGAACTGGAGAAGGAACAAAGGGGAGGAAATGTTCAGAATCTTCAGATAACTGTCATTGCCTCATTTGGTGACAAGCAAGCATTTGTATGCACCGCCCACACAGGCGGCCAGTGCGGCTTAAGGCAATTAAGGCCCCGAAAAAATTCTGAGTATCTAATACTAGAACATACACTCCAACGTAACTCTAATATTACTCTGAGAATGAAATCGGAACAATGCAGTTCTTGTATGAAACCTAAATAATGAAATTGGAAAAGGCAAAATACACCCCAACATGACTCTAAGATATAAACTTTATTGCAGTAACATAAAACTTATAAATTAGTTTGATTTTCACAAAGGCTATACCCGTAACAGTTGGGGTCTATTTCACTCTTCAAATACTAATATTATCCATATGATTAGCGATTGTCATTTTGGATTATACGTGTCTTAATCTGGTGTATTGTTTTTAAAAGATGTGACGTGAATATTTGTTGGTTGTTTTTAAAAAAGTGATTGCATCTTTATTTTCCCTTTTATAAGGAGAGTAATTGTTGGTTGGGGTTTCGTACATCAATGACCAGCTATTTCTCTCGGCTAGAGGTGAAGTATTTGAGGTTTTGAACAAATAGCACAAAAAATTCCAGAAACGACTAAATGGATGATTTCAATTTCTTTCAGCAAACTGAGAAAAACGACCGATTTCCTGAATCCTGACTTCAGCAACAACACGACGCTTGATTTATTTCATAAAAAATAAGCATAGGCAAAAATGGATGTAATCTCTCCATAAATGTATTGATGAAGGCTAGATCAAGAATACCAGCGGATCCAGCTATAGAAACTATTCTTCATAGTGTTAGTATTTTTCAGTAAGAATTATTCTCTTTCCCTCCCAATTCCACCAATGACAGCATTGCATTAACGTCCTAGAAACTAGTGGTTTCTCCTCAATGATAAATTCATGGTTTCTTGTGCATTGTGTTAAGGGATGACCTGATTTCTTCATTAGGAACCATTTCTCTGATTATTGCTATCTTTCCTCATTAATTAGACTGTCACGTCACCATTTCACTTAGTTAGCAAGCTATTTGATAAAGATATAAACAACCATTAATATTCCATTGGGAGTGCCCTAACCCCACCTCAAAACTCGAGATGAATCTAATGAGACTAATTATGTCATGATTAGACAATGTCGTGCTATAGTGAACAATCTCTAATGACAGATTAATTAGAAATGGATTCGTATACATATATGTAATTAGTTTTGTAATTAATCTATGTTTAGTCCTCCTATTATAACTTGTTTCAGGGTTCAAAATTTCTCCTCATAAATTTCTCTGAGGTAAACGCGCCCTTAGGTTTGCTAATGGGAGTAAAATGGCCTTTAAGGTTTGGACAGACACACCATATCCCGTGAAAAAATTAACAGAAATTTATTTCTTAAAATTAGAATAAATGGAATAGAGTAATTTTTCGAGAACGAACTAAACATTGAAGAATTAGTTCAAGAAGCTGAAAATATTATCAAAATTCAAACTGAGCTCTAGGAATTTAATCCAAAAGAATTATATTCTCTGAAATTGAATCAATTGGCCAAGGATTAAATCAAAGAGTCAGAAAATAATTCCATGATCCATTTAAGAAAAACTTGGAGAACTTTTGAAAAGATAATGCTAGGAAGGTTAGAGGGCCTGGGAAAAGTTAGTTCTATTGGCTTTCGATTTACATTTAATTTTAGAATTCAAATATTAACCACACACAAATGAGGCAATAAACCGATTAGAATCAAATCGCACTAACTGGAGATTGTTCTTAGCATAAAAAGCAATTTAATTTAATAATCCTTTGATAATGCTAATAGCCCGCTTTTTAAATCTTAATACGGACATGCATTTATGATGAGAGTGCCTTTGGATTATTGTTGCACAAAATAGGTCAATTTGGTACATGGGAGTTGGGATACAATTATATATGGTAAATTAGTAACTGTGTAAAAGTGAAATATCCCTATCACAAGAAAATGGATGGAATAGTTCATAAGGATCCCAATTTGGAATAAAAAGTGACGATTTTTTTAATGCTAGAGCAACATACGGGTATATGTTTAATTATGGTGCTTGGAAGTACTAGAAAGTACCAAGTATTTTGATTTTCCACCACTTGATTAGTTAAAAAACTAAACTATTTAAAAAAGGTATTATGGTAATGTATTTGTCCGTGTACCATGCGTGCTCATGCTTTAGCCCGCCAGACTTATAGTAGAGCCGATGGAACTAAGGAATTGAGCCAAACATGGTCGGGAGCAGATTAACCATGCAAAATTACTCATATATTCTTTTTTGAATTAAAATAACAATAATTAAAATTTGTTGTGGGTTCCACCAACTTGGTACTTCCCTATATGAACTTTATGGTACTTCCACTGTTAGATTTCGTCGGATGGATGGCTCATAAAAAAACAAGCACTCTAATATTTCTCTAAAGAGAAACAATTTTAATGTAGAAAAAAAGAAAGGGAAATAAAGCTTGAACAAATCAAATTAGAAAACAACCCAGCCTGGTTGAGCACTGATGAGTATCAGGAAATACTTACTTGAAAAGATCACAGAAAAAAACATATTAGGGGCTAGCAGCACATACAACTGATGAGTCCCAAAATCTGAATTGAAAAAGTCATATACTAAACTTGCAATACTACATGAATTCAAAATGCGGGAAAGTTTATAAAGTTGCCTTTGGATACAACATGGGAAAAACACAGGAATTGGAAGTGAGAGCGACAAACTAACACACACACACACACAAAGGAAAGTTTTCATAACATCCTCCAGAATTCCTATGGATTGATGCGTCCCATAAGAATTCCAAGGAATTTTGTAGGGTGCAATCCTTTGTTCCAAAGGTTCACATAGGAAATTTTCATATAGGATGGAAATCCTTCAGAATTCCTATGGTTTTCCTTTGCTCCAAAGGGGGCCTAAACTTAACTAATGTTTTGGTGGTTGTCGGCCGCGGCTAGACCTCACTGCATAGAACGTTTGTGTCACCTGACATGCGATGACGATGAGAGCCACAAGTAATGCGGCGATGATCCCTATGGTCTTACACTGGCAGAACCATCCCATGAACCAGTGGACGCGGTTCGCGCAGCGCTTCTGCATGTCGTGCCACATGGGCATGAGGTAGTTCCTGTCGATGTTGTTGACGTCCATGACCACTCCGTTGCAGAGGTTGGCGAAGCCGTGAGCGACCTGCTCGTCGCTGGCGAGGAAGTGTTCAACGATCCCTGAATGAACCAAGAGCTTCACGTCCTCCACCGTGCCTGCCACCTGCGACATGAAGATGCAATACGCTGTGACAGGTCTCCGGGACATATGCTCCTCCAACGCTATCAGGTTACGCAGAACCGTCCAGGTCATGCTGTCGACCCGCAGGCGAGGGACCCACAGCGTGCCTCCATGAAGGCGCACGTCGAGGAAGGTCCACTCGTCACCGTTCTTGAATTCCCGACGCCTGAACCGCACGTTGCCATACTTGCGGTACTCCATCGCCCGGCGCCACCGACTCATGGGAGGGCGTGGAGCGTTCACTTCCATGGCCAACTGATGTGGACCAGTTTGCTGCAAGTAGAAATGCACCAAGTGCAGCAGGTGGGACGGCGGTGACATCTGAGGCGGAGCTGGGCGCATCTTCTTGCTGATGTAGAGCTGTGCCTGCAGCACCTTCTGGACATAATCTGCTATGGGTTCCAGGACGGAGCTGGTGGTATCACCTTTGACGCGCTCATGGATCTTCTGTAGCACGAAGAAAGGTATCTGGTTCTCAACGAGGAAGACGGTGTCGCGGACGATGGTGTTGTTGTCGACGCCGCCTAATAATGAGCCGCCGTCTTGGACATCTCCCCTTACTGTTCGCGCCGCCGGGTCTCCGTCTTTACTACGACTTGGGCTAAGTGCTAACTTGATGTCGGCTTTAATATTTCCTCTCGGCGGATACCTCACCATGCAACTGAGGAGGTAGCACCCATCACGCAGCAACATTGTCGACAGCTCTTCCGGTGTAACGTGGCCAATCTCATCGGGGTAGCACGGCCTCACTTGGGGCTCCAGTTTCTCCACTACACCCATAAGACCACCTTTATTCTTCTGGTCCTCGGAGAGGCTCTTTAAGAATCTCACAGAGCACAGCTTCTCCTCTTCAATCCGTGGGGACGAGCAACGAGCATGGTAAGGGCCGACAGGCACCAACTGTGGAGTGTAGCTGTTGACGTCGCCCGTACGGACTTGATTACGGACCATGGAGATGGGGCTCCACATGCGTCTCCATGCCGCCATTTCAGCTTCTGCGGTCATGGCTTGTTTCCCTGCTGCCTCCAAGTCGGTGTCACCACACGGAACCCGTGCACCTGCATGCAGCAAGTAATATATAGCAAATTAATTAGCGCCTAGCGTGCGAACGTACCTCCAACACCACATTTGTTTAATTTGTTGCTGTATGTGGACAACATGTACAGATCTGACTACCAGAGACAATGAAACGGCAATAATGTTGCAGCATCAATCATCTTATCTTACTATTACTATTTCGAAGACTCCACGTGAAGCCACCTAAGAATCCTAGGTGAACGCTCCAAAAAAAAATAAGCCTCCACATGAAGCCACCTTTGAATCCTAGGTGGACACTCTAAAAAATTATCATTAATTTTAATAGATGTTGGATGTATTTTGTTTCAAAAATTACCCACCTATATCATTACGAAGACTTAACAAAAACAACCCTACTATATCTTTGTCCAAATTATATCCACATGTGCTACTATAGAAAAGTTAAATCTAAATCATCTCTCGGTCACATCTAACATAATATATCCCTTTGCTTCAAATAAAAAGTTATCCAACTATCTTGCCATGCGTGTCACATGTAACGTGATTAGTTTCCTACCCTTTACCTCTTCCTATATTTAAATCATAAAAGAATCTATCCTAAAAGATGTCTAGCTAATACAACTAATAAACTAGATATTTACGTGCATAGATGGCTGCCGATCAGATATCTCTTCCCTTGAATTTCCCTTACATATTTTAATCATAAAAATAATCTATCCCAAAAGGTTGTTAGCCTAATACAACAATTTATATACTCTTCTTGTGCATATATAAAACGAGAGATGTCATCTTTCAAGAAACTTCTCTTTTGTGTAGTTGTTCCATCAACTAGAGCATGATGCTACTTTGATCAATGGAACTAGGCCCCTTGTTGTTGTTCAACAGAAAGGTACAATTAACATAAGCATTCTTATATGGCTGCATGGAACCTTTTAGACCCATTTGTTACACTAGAGATCAGTCCATGACGAGACATTATTTTTAAATTTGTTTGATTTTCATTCTACAATTAGATGCTTTTTTATGGCATTTGTTGCAACTAATAAATTATTTTTATTGTTTAATCTGCTACGTGCTACAATTAGATTAATTTGTCGGGTCATATGTTATGACTACTAAATTATTTGTTTATTTTTTTGGCATGTTGCATGTTACAATTAGATTAATTTTTTCATAGCGTATGTTATGACTACTAAATTATTTGTTTATTATTTGGTTTGCTGCGTGCTTGGTATAGATGACTTGCTTCTCACCATTGTTCTGAAACTTATGTGTAGAAAATTTCATACTTGTATATTATGTCTTTTGTATAAAAAATAACTCAATTAGATCCATCAACGTCTTTTGCTATTGCATTGGAACAAGTTGCAATGGTGAACAAAACCTTAAGTGAAATTAGAGGGAAAGGAATTGTGGAACGTCTAGACAAGAGTAACCAGATTGGGGAATGCAACCTTACTCAGTAGTGGTGAAAAATTAAGTATTAACATGATCCTTATTTATCAAAAGGTATAATATATGTTCAATTTGATTACCTTTTTTATTATTCTCAGTTTACAATGATGATGAAAAATTAGAGAAGCATGATGCATGGTGTTAACAATAAGACCTATATGGAGAAGTTAAAACGACTGACTGAAGAAGGGAATGTGCACCTAATTGCAAATGTTCACACCAGCAGCATAGAAGTATCGGCCAGTGAAAAATTATAGAATAGTACGTCAACTTCTTACCCACAACTATACTCTAAAAAAGTTCAAATATAATGAAGGCATTCCAAAGTATATAGTTTCAAGTTCATGACCATGGATATGCTTTCAGCAAGAGTACATGTGGACACATACCTGTTAGGTAAAAAATTACTGATTTTATAATTCAAGTTCATGAGCATTGGACCCGTAGAAGAAATAAGAACAAATTTTGGATTTACCAAAATCCTTGATATTGTGCTCCTGATCGAGTAAATTTTCTTTCGTAAAAAGCAACTACAAATTTTCAAAGTTTACATACGTGCTACAAAACTTCCATTGAATTAAAAAAACAAATTCTATAGTACCCATCAAAATAATTTACCAGTGATACATTGCATCAACCGTAACATGAAACACATAAAACAAATAATACACTGGTGGAACCATTACATGTAATCCTCTGAACAACTCTTAGTTGTTAATTATTTATTTACAAATAATGAACTAACCAATCCCATTTTAAATGTAGATATTTACACAGTTGAGTTCCAAGAGAGGCCTACGGTTCACCCATGTACTCAAATTGTCTCAATAAAAGTTACTCCAAACTTTGACCAACAATAGCTTTTAAAATAATGTATTTTAAATAGGAAAGATTACATATTTTGATAGTTGGTTTCACGATAAATCTACCAAAATCTAAACATAGCTATATTTTGGGACAAAAGGAGTACATTGGGTGCAAACTATAATGAGAAGAAGATAAGAAACACTGAGATTTGCGTTATTATTGTGCTGGATCATTCAATAAATAAAGTTAATTGTACTTATTATTTTTTGAGCATAGTATGCAATACAATCCTAAAATTATATGGATCTCTCTTCCTAATTATGATGAGCAAATCTTAATTAATATATTATATTTACAATTTATGTTGCAAAATTGTGTGAACCTTATTATGATGCTCCTAGTAAAACTAAACAACTTCTATAATTAAAATAAAGTGCTAACCTGTACGGAGGCACGGGTTGATGGACTAGTAATGCTAACGTGTACTAGCCTATTAACTGATCCCAAACCCAAATTAAGAACTTGATTCGATCTCCACTTTATGTTGAGTTCCCTTTTAGTACAGACATACGTTGTTTGGTGGTGTTGTGACCTGATACTTTTTTCTTGAAGGAATCAACAACGGTAGAGTGCACCCACCCGAACATTTCATTCAAAAGGCCATGACCAAAAGGTCACGCCCTAGTTTTACAAGTCGGTCAATTAATGTCGGAATTACAAAGCATGAGACATCGGACTAAGACTAAGACTAAGAGAGCTAAAAGAGCAAGCGTTAATCTGCCTTGAGCATTACAACCAAACGACATGCTTGCCAACTCCATTGAGACCATAGTACTACCCCCACCCTTCGTAGTTGCGCGCACTCGATCTGTTACTGCTCTCAACACCCAACTGGGGGAGGAAGCCCTAAAGAAATGTGGGACCACACGACATAGAGGGGACTAAGAGCGGGGGAATACATTTGTCACAACAATGTTGACCACACCAATCTCCCTTAGAGCTAACGGTGGCACCTTTAGAGGCGCATCCGGGCCTCCACCTACCGCCATCCAACACCCTTCAAGGGGAGTGTGGGACATGGGTACCCCTGGGTCCCCACCAACCAGGTTCACGGTCGTCCCCGACAGGTGGGTCCGGCCCATCAGAAGACTCGCCGATCTGACAGTGGGCCCAACAGACCTGGTCTGTGGCCCCAAAGACCTTCCAGAAGATTCCCCCCGGACGACCTTATCCGATCCGTTCAGGTGACTTGGAGTGCATGATAAGACAGAAGACGTCGGCTGCGCCGCCAGACAGTCCCAAGATCACAGGATTATGTTGTAACTTTCCTTAGATTGGTTTCCATGTTGTAATCGACCTGGACTCTGGGTCTACCGACCTTGTCCGTCAGCTAATATAAGGCGGGCAAGGGCGTTCTCTCAGGGACAAGTTACCCCCAAGTCGCAATCCATCCAAAGCAATACAATCAAGAACTGGACATAGGGTTTTACTCTCCGGAGGCCTGAACCAGTATAAACTCACCGTGTCCTTTGTGTTCCATGTGCCATCGCACAACCATCGAGTTCTTAGCCCTAGGTCTTCCCCCGCCGAACAAATAAACCACCGGGGTTGACCCCTGTGGACTGCTCAGACCTAAACCCCTGACAGGGAGGAAGCCTCAAAGGAGGGAGGGTCTACTATGAACACACTTGGTAATTTGTTTGATGACATCATCAACAGGAGTGCAGCAACAACGCAAGGGTGCTAGAAGAGGGCACCCAACAAAATCATGGAAGAGCCTGCTCAACCAAGCAATACAAAACCATTACAGAAGGGTCAGGAGAAGAGTGCGGAGGATGGTGATGCTATGGATGGAGGACCCTGCAAAAACCCCCCACGCCCTAAGCGTGGCGCTTTCGCTACAAGGCTGCCAGTACCACAAGTGAAAGTATGCTCCAATAGCGAAAGGTTTGCATCGATGACAAGCTGCCACCGCATCAACAATGACAGGCTTGACCATAGCAAAAAATGTTGCTGCCACCAGATCGTACGAGAGGTGAAGAAGCGCCCCCCTGCGCAACGAGCACAAAACTTTCGTTGCACAAAACCCAGTCAACAAGATGCCATCTCCGCCAGAACTCCAGACCACTCGACAACCGGATGCAACAGGAGGGACAAAAATTAGGATATGTTGGAACAACTAAACTTTCTTCATCCATATGGATGTTGCGCTAAAGAGGAACAAAAATTAGGATATGTTGGAACAACTAAACTTTCTTCATCCATATGGATGTTGCGCTAAAGAAATGTAGTTGACCTTCTTCATCTCCTTGTTAGTATCGGTTGGTAACATGAACCATTACCAATATATACCTTTTAGTACCAGATATTTATGGGGATTCAAGACCAGTACTAAAGGTCTAGCAATGTCCCTTGTGCGATCTATGTGATGGTGGGAGTTGAGGCAGAGGGGGAGGGGGGGGTCTAAGCGTGTAGTGGCGCTCCGGCAAAGCAAGGCACACTGCTACACAAAACGTTTTTAGCACCGGGTGGAACTGCATTTCCAGGTGCGGGTGCCAAACCCGCTCCTAGCTGTCGCTTTTAGAAATAGCAATTGCTAGGAGCGGTTAATCGTCCCGCACCTGGAAACGCATCTCCAGGTGCGGGTGAAGGGGTGATCCGCACCTAGAAATCGATTTCTAGGTGCGGGTGACGGGTGGTCCGTACCTAGAAATCGATTAAAAAGAAAGTTTGAAAACTGCGTTAAAACGATCGAAATAAATAGCAAAAAAAATTATTTTCAGGGGAGGACCCACTGGCCAGCCACCCGCCGCCCCAAGCCATCAAGTCGCGCCGCTACGCGGTTGCTGTGATTCGAACCCACGACCTCCTGCCTCCCGCGTAGCCTCCCTTATCACTGATGATGGGGTCATCCGAGTACATTTCCAGGAGCGGGTGATGGGGTCATCCGCACCTAAAAATGATGTTTAGGTGCGGGTGATGACATCATCCGCTCCCAAAAATGATTTCTAGGTGCGGATTTAGTTGCTACAGTGTCACGTGGATTTCTTAGATCGGACGGCAAATTCGCCCGCTCCTAGAAAAAAAGGTCTGGCTCCTACAAATGTTTTGTGTAGTAGTGGCAGACAATCTCACGTGGAGAAGAAAGTAGCCCACCGGCCGGAGCCTTTATCGCTCCTTCCTGTGGGTGGAGACTGGAGAGCGCTCTGCCTCCCCGAGCCGCCATGTCGCCGCCTGCCTGTGCTCGCTACCAACTGTCTGGAATGCCCATGCACGACGCCGCCGCGGGGGGGCCGGCGCCCTCCAACGGATCTCCCCGCACCGTGCGGAGCTTAGGCACTCGCCAAGGAGGCTGCCCGCGTTGTAGTCATGTGTTTCTTTCTGACAGTTGCATGTTTTAGCTTGGAAGCAGTTGTTCCTCTTTTTTGTGGCTGGGCTAATCGTTTGTATCTATCCTTTTTCCTTTTAATTTCCTCGTCTCATCAATCATATTGCTAACAGAGCATGTAGCCCATTAACCGACCGGAACGCTGTCCAAGCTTCTATAGTGATTAGTCATTATAACAAGGTCAATTAACTTATACTTGCCTCATGCTAGCTGCCGATATCTTCTGTTGTTTCTGCTAAAAGTGCTTATGTTATTTTCGTGCCTGATATTTTAGTTGCTGGTAGCTGTAGGGCCTCTTTTGTGGCTGGGCTAGTGGTTTGTATGTCTCTTTGTTTCTTCCTCGTGTAATGAAACTAGCGGCAAAACTCCTGAAGCCGTTTTGAAAAAATATTAGAAGTGCTTTACCAACGCACTAAGGGCAGTCCCAATGGAGGAAACTGACACGATTTCCATAGCATAAGAAATGATCTATAGAATCTATATTTCACAGTGGTAGTGTCTTCGAGTAATAATTGTTTTATCTTTCTCTCTCCCAATTTGACCAATGGGGAGCGTTGTATTAATCCCATAGAAACCAGTGGTTTCTTCCCAATGGCAAATTCAAGGTTTCTTGTGCATTGGATCAAGAGTAGACATGATTTCTCCACGAGGAAACAATTTCTATGATTTGTGCTCTCTTTCCTCATTAATTAGGGCCACATCACCATTTTGCTTAGTTGGAAAGATAATTAATAAACATAGAAACCACCATAAATATCCCATTGGGATTGCCCTAAAGAGGAGTTAGGTTTCTTATTCGGTTTCATGTGATTTCCATGGCAATATAATTAATGCTAGCAATGGCAACGTACCATACAACAATCAGGTATATAATGCTAAAAAGTTATTTCTAAACGTGCATGGAGGATATGTAGGAATCAGAGACAAGTGACAAATAAACATCAAAAGAATTTCAACGGCAATTAGATGGGGCGACTTGTCAGTTTCACCTTCACATGGCATCAGTGAATAATCCACTTCGACGTCGACAATTTTGCTGCTCAAGGAATCCTCACCCCTGGTCTCAGTATCATTGCCCCACGTTTGTTTCGTTGGTTCCAGTTCTATGTCGCTCGTATCTGCATGACACAATTAATCAGTCCGTGGAAATGGAAATGAAACGAAGATCAATCGTTTGTCATTCCTTTTTTTAATTAAACATAATAATGATCGATCGAGCAAGTTCAATATATTCATAACGATCGAAAACGTACAGTATCCTAAGAAATGCTGAAACAGGCGACGAGAGAAACTTGATACTTACCATTCGCCATTTCAGTCGATACGCCCAAACTTTGCTATCCATGGTCCTTCTCAGGTAGTCTTCAGAAGTTTGTAGCACTTATATACTAGTAGTTCCGAGAGCACGACAATCCTCATATTATATTTTTTTGTCCTGTCTGGTGCAGTAAGATCCTTATTATTGTAATTTCCAATGGGCATCGAGCACCAAGCCCGAAGCAAAAGTTACAAACAACAGTCAATGGTGATCAATGAAATATTAAGAGTTAGGTAATTTTTTCGAGAATACACAAGAGAGCTACATATCTTTGTATTAAGAAGATGAAAAGAATTACACATTACAACGCATGCCAACCAGGCACACGCACACAGATTCTAGATGACTATGTACTTATACAAATAACAAATGCAACGAAAGAAACCTAGGCTAGGCAGCTAATTATAATGTATGCCTCTACCGGCCATCCCAAGGAACAGCCGACGGTGATCGCCCTCCTGCCTGAATAGCTGGCATCAGTTCCGCGTCAGATAAGGCTCGGGCCGCTAGGAACATGTCTCGCATCGCAGCGAAGTATTGAGCATCCAGAGGTCATTTGCACACAGACACGAGTTGAGGGTGAGGTTTTACTACGGTGCTAGTCCATCTGCCTTGCAGTCCCAGCTTTTCTAGCTTTTGCATGACGAGGACTTCACCGTTCTTGGAGACACGCACCATGGAGTTCAACGGCTGATTAGCCAGCCATCCACTACGCCATAGGAAGAGTTATGTAGTACTCTCTTCAGATCATAAGAGTCTTTTCGGAGTTGTGTGCTGCGAAAAGTGATATATGATGGACCTTTCTTCTTGTTGTTTCCGGATCCGTGACTCCTGAGTGTCAAAACTTCTCAGTCCAGCCCAAGCTCGTAGAGCTCACACGGCTCCATCTTGTGGGGGATTATTTTTAAGATTGTTTTAATGGAGTAGGAGCTATCCTAAAGCATTTATGCAAGAAGTAGAATAATGCGAGTTTTACATAAGGTTCTTACATAAAAAGCAATAGCGCGCACACACTATTTTTGAAGAATATAATTAGATGCAAAATTTTCACCAGACGACTATGAAATGGAAATATAATAAACTGAGCTGGTGAACGATATGATGTGGTACATATTAAGGTATACATGATAACATGAATGTTTATGTACGTTCACCGTTTATAATATAATATTATTGTTGTCTTTCTTTGCAGATTGACCTCGGCGATTAGCTTTCGAGCCATCTGACAATTGGAGCGGAGCAGCTGAAAACCATTCTGTATCGAGATTATTGTTAGATCTGTGTCGTTGATATTGTGCAGGAAAGAGGAGAGCTCTAATGTAAATGCAATGTATGTCTCCTAGTAAACACAAAAGCCCTTGAATTAGGAATGTTTGGTTCATGGACCTGATATGCATGTGAGACCTACTGCATACTCTCTTTGTCCCATAAAAGTCTAATTGTAGTTTTTTATACCCTTACTAATAATTACAGTACTTTATACTCTCCCTCCGGTTCAGTATTAGAAGTTGTTTAAGACAGTGACACGGTTACCGTACAAAAGCATAACTTTGACTTCTCTTTTCTACAAAACATTTATTGAAAAGTTATATATGTATATTTTTATGAAAGTAATTTTCAAGACAAATCTATTTATATGCTTTTCACATTTTCAAACTCAACAACTTAAAAGTTATTTATGATTTATATTCCTAATGTTTGACTCAAAGCTTGTCTAAAATGACTTATAATACTAAACCGGAGAGAGTAGGTAATAAATCCACCGTACCTTTTTAGGTGTGCTGGGTGCTTTTCCACTTTTTTCCCCCTTTAGCGTAACTCATGGCATGCGAGATAGCTAAAGTTAACAAATCTATGTTCACTATGTGATTTGGCAAAGCAAGCGAGGTAATTAGTAATTAAGCAGGCTATACTTGTGGTCCAATTCTTTAGAGACATAGTGTTTTGCTGGACGGCCAGGTGTGCTGGGTGCTTTTCCTCTTTCCCCCCCTTTAGCGTAACTCATGGCATGCGAGATAGCTAATGATAACAAATCTATTTTCAATATGTGATTTGGCAAAGCAAGCGAGGTAATTAGTAATTAAGTAGGCTATACTTGTGGTCCAATTCTTTAGAGACATAGTGTTTTGCTGGACGGCCAGGTGTGCTAGGTGCTTTTCATTTTATTAGGCTTTGTCCCATGTGATTTGGCAAGAGGAAGAAAGAAAAAGTGAGAGCAAGAAGAAGAGAAAGAGCAAGGAGAGAGGGGAAGAAGAAGAAGAAACATAGAGTAGATGAGCCCCCTTAGCCTCGCTGCGTTTGCCACTATGGATTATTCAGATTGAGCTTAGTTACGATACTTTGTAAAGTAGTACCTGAAGGTGTACTTGAAAACAGGTACTTCCAAGTGCTTCCCTTTTTTATCTTTACTAAAAAATCAATCACATAGTTAAAGGAGTATCATAGTAATTTTCACTAATTGTGTACTTTTAGATACTTGCTTTAGGTACTTTCTAGTACATTTCTTTTTTACTTTCATTGTTAGATTTTGTCAGATGAACGACTTTCATTCATTTCAAGCACTCTAAGTTTCCCATTTTGGAAAACAAGATTGATTTATTGGACTAGAGGGGCATCATTCAGAGCTGTAGGGCAACGTACAGGGATCCACTCCTAAATTAAACAAGAAGATGCTTAAACTATTGAGTTACAACAAAGAATCTAGCAATTGTGACAGAAGAAGTTTACGGTCTTCCATGAGGTGCAAGAGCTGGAGAAGAAATTGTTCTTTGAACTACTTCACAGTCCAAAGCTGCATCAAAGATAACTGCATTGCGTACTTTCCATAGTTCCCATGCTGCTATAGTAACAATGTCCATGAAGAAAGGCATGCCATACACATGACTAGTATTAATGATCCTTTCGTGAACGTCTACGGAGTTGTCCCATATTTTCCTTACTAAAAAATTCAATAGATTTGCACATAATTTAAAACATATCATATTAATACTTTTCTTACTTATTAATAGTTCATCCTTAGATTTCGTCGGATGGACGGCTCTGTTCATTTGAGGCATTCCAAGTTTGTTATTTTGGAAACCAGATCGAACAGGGATCGAACAGTTCCGACTCGCCCATAGTGGGATCGGATAAGCTTGGACCGGATGTGACGTGCACGCCTCTTCTTTGGTAGTTAGCTTGCCATGTGAAATGTGATTGATACACATCTAAACACACACACACACACAACTGTCCATCTTCTACATAACACTAATAATAAATTAAATTAAACAAGGAGATGCTTATATCGATCTAAAACGAGCTATAGGATGTATATGTATAATCTTGGTCTCACCCACCGCCTTATATATTTCAAGCTCAAATACCAATGCAATAAGGACGTTTTTGAGACGCTGTTAAATATACTGGTTAGCAGCGGGGATTTCGATCGAAACTCTTGTCGCTATGTATCATGGCCGAATACACGATACCATGTGATGAGAGAACCAAACAGACCATTCCGGGTCCCAAAGATGCTCTGCTTACATATTACAGAAAAAGATTGAAGCGCCTCATCACATGCCTTTATTAATTTATATACGCGGGCAACGACACCTCCGCACAGCGTGGTTGTTGATTGGGCGACGTGCTCACGCAAGTAGCACGGGATATACTAGTCCCGCTCTCTTTTCGTAGCCAGATCTATTTCGTCTAACACAACGCCCAACGGACACCGAGAAAGGAGCCTACTTATACTAACACTCAAATTAATCACGTACACTACTTTCCACGATACGGTTCATTATATTGGTATATCCATATCATCGATCATATACATGCACTGAGAATCTATATCTATACTGTAAAGAACGAGTTCTTTTGTAAACTTTTCTCACCCAAGTCGAGTCCACCGTACCCTCAGCCGAACCCACATGTCATGTAATTTAAGAGTGGATAGGGTGAAAGATGCATAGAAGACCTAACGAATTTGCAATTTGGAAAGCGTTTCCGCCAAAATCGTAATATTGTTGTCACCAACCCCACCCTACCCACCTCGCGTACCCACATTGGGCCAACCCACACCCCGCGGTTGAGTGGACCCGATGTCCCATTCGGCTCCCCACACGGCTAGACGGCCTCCCCGATCCCCTCCAGCGGGCGCTCCGCCCGGGCCATCCCCGAACGAGGCCGCCAGAGTGGGTTCCACGCGTCAGGGGCATATGAGCGGGCGCTGGTGTGATTGGAGGAAGCAGGGTGCGGTGGTGTGGGCGAAGGCAGGGGACGGTGGTGCGGGAGCATGGCCGCCGCCACCACAGGAGCCAGGAGGGTCATGTCGTCGATGGAGAATAGCAGCGCCACCATCAAGGAAGAGGAGGACCCAGGCCACTGCGGAGAGGGGAAGGTGGCACGGCCGCCGGCTCTCGGAGGAGGGAAGGGATCTGGGGCGTGGAACCTGGAGCTCATGAAGGAGTGTCGAGGTCGCCGGAGCTTGTGGCTACAGGACACGGTGGACGAGCGCGACGCAACTGGCAAGCTCGGGGCCGGAATGGGCGCGGGCTCAGGGTCGGACGGGAGCACGGTGTGGTGGTGCGCTCGCTCCGCTCCCACGCCAACGTGCAAAAGGAGAGGAAGGGGGTTCGACTGCCGGGCCACCGCCGCCGAAGGGCCGGCCCGTCAATCGACGACACGGGGCTTGGCCAGCCGGAGGTGTAGTGCAGGTGTCGTTTCCCGTGGCGGCCCCTGCTGGCAATGACCTCACTGCGGAGGTGGGGAAGGATGGCGGGAGAAAAGATAGAGAAGAGAGGAGACAAATATGACAAGTGGGACCCATTGATTTCAATAATAAATGTTCCAGTAAGCTTGTCGGGTGGGTTCTTTATGTGTAGTGGGGCCCATCCACATGCCATCTCCAACTACCACGTGGGAGAGGAGGGGTGGCGTCATGTGTTGGGAGGCAGAGCACAGAGTTGTCGTCGCGCAGTTGAAGTCGTCGAAAAGGGGTTTGACGATGAGGAAGAGAAGTAGGGAGGGGCTTGAGCTCAAGCCGCCAATGCCACGCCACCGCCGTCTGAGCTCCGCCTCCGCAGAAGGGAAAAATCGACCACCCGAGCTCGTCCCCACCGTCGATCTTGGCCCAAGCACGACGATGAGAAGGAGGCCGGCTAACGCAGATCTCGACGACAACCTGCACTCGTCGCCTCCACCCTGTGGTCACGCATCCTGCCGTCAGACGCTATCAACACCATTGCCGGGAGCCCTCGAGCTCCGCTGCCGGGAGCCCCCGAGGCCCATCGTCACCGTCTCCAGGCTAGGCAGCACCCAGGTTGGGTAGAGAGGATCGAGGAGGGCAGTAGAAACTTGGCGAGGGAGGACAGGAGGAGGAGGAGGAGGAGGAGGAGGAGGAGGGCGATAGGAGTTGAGGGAGGGAGGAGGGCGGCCACCACTGGAGGGGCGGAGGCCGCCGCGGGAGGGAGGGGCCGGCCGTGCCCCCCAGAGGCGGAGGAGCATAGAGGGAGTGGAAGGATAGAGACGTGGAGGAAGACTGATTTTTGCAAACCTTGGAGGAGTTCTTTGTTTTTGAAGCTTGCTGACAGAGAAACTTCCTTGCTTCAAATTCTGCAATTTATCAAAAAGATCACGCCGATAGTGCTTTGGCACTAAACGAGTTCTCATCTCTTGCTTCATCTCTTCCCAAGTGGAAATAGGATCTTCCCCATCTTCTTCACGATCACGGAGAAGTTGCTCCCACCAGATCAGAGCATATCCATCAAACTCAAGAGATGCCATTGCCAACTTCTTCTCTTCCGTATAGTTGTGCAAACGAAAGATTTTATCCACCTTTAATTCCCAAGTGAAATAAGCTTCAGGATCAGATCCTCCATCAAATTTTGGCATGGTAAATTTCAGTTTACCAAACCTATCTTCACGGTTGCCTCCTCTGTGACGTCGGCGATCAAAATGAAACTGGGAATGATTATCTTCGTCTTCATCATCAGACTCTTCATTGCCAACATTTCTTCGATTCCGACCTCTTCCTCTCCCATGTGCAGCACCTCGATTCCTCCGACCGCTTCCTCTTCCATCACTATCTTCTCCATCTTCACCATGGTTGCTTGCACCATCATTAGGTGGAGGACGTCTTCTGATTTCAGTCATGAGTTCTTGTAAATCTTGTGCCAAACGGTCTTGCTTCTCTTCCAAACTTTGCTTGAATTCATTAAATTGTACTAGAGTAACACAATCGTCTACATCAGCCATCTCCCAGCAATGTTAGTTCAATACAAGCAGCAATATTTGTGGAATAAAAGAAAATATTGGCAGCTCTCACAACCTCACCTCTCTTACCAACAAAAACTCTTATGAAATCCTTGCGGTTACAACAAGAATAATGTGCGGTGGTAACAAGAGTGATGGTTAAGCGAATACAAGACCAAGGAGTACCGATTACGATGGCTTGTATGTGGAGCTTGGTGGGGAGATACACAAGGAATGCAATATGAAATCTAGTTGTTGTAAAGTTAAATAACAATTCAAACTAGAGATCAAATGCCTAGTGCTGATCACAAGATATGAAAGATGTGATGTAACAACATACACACAAAAGAAAGATTTCAGATTTGAGGCAAACAAGGAATATGCTAGGGATGACTAATGTAAAGAGAATCACCTAGCAAAAATTGCACCAAAAGGATGACAGCAAACTAGTCACACAACTTTGATATGAAGATTCAACACTTGTGCATACCAACAATCTGATCTTGCCTCTTTCTTTCCAACACTTTTCTTTTTAACTTTTTGAACACTTTTCTTTTTTGCAACTTTCTCAACACTTCTTTTTTTTTTGACTTTTTTTCACACACTAAGAGAAGAACAGATATAACACTTGCACAATTTAACAATGATAGAACCAAACACGACCAGTAGCTATCTTGATAGGACAAAAAGTTTACGCAAAGGATAGAATGGTTTACTGGATATATTTTTTTTGTAGGAATTTTTCAGATATATGAAAAGGCTCAAAAGGACACGCAAAGGATAAAATGATCAGCAACTAAACAAAGACTCTAATGGACTGAAATTTAACCAAACTCGCAAGATAATCAGATTGCAACAAAAAGGCTATAACAGATTTTTTTTGACTTTTTGTGGATAGGACAAAGGCACAAATATATGTAGCTAAGGGTAAAGAATCCTACCGTGGTAACGAAAGCTCTGATACCAGATGATACGCCAAGGCGGTCCCGATCTTCACGACGTAGGATGATCACTAGATAACTAGCTTCAAAGAAGCCAAGATAACTTGCTGCAAGCAGCGATAACTAGTGCAACCTGGCAAATAAAACTCGAAGCCAACCACCGTCTTTAACCGGCAACCTGAATCGAGGATTCGCCCAACCACACTCTCAAGGAACCAACCAACACAACCTACAATCAATCGAGGAAACCTCGAAGGGAGTAGGAGCACCAATTGGGAGCGGATGAAGCCGCCGCTGTTGTATTCCCGCGAAGGAGATCACAAGAGCAAAGGGGGTAGAGATTTCTCTCAAGGGTTTGCTAGCACACAGCTAAACAAAGGTGTTCTGTATTTCAAATATCAAAGGTTTGCGTTTGATATGAAGCAAAGGGGTATTTATACAAGTAGCAGCCCTCCTAGATAAGTGAAAACACGAAACAGAAAATGAAAAGACGAAATGTGAAAAGGCCTCCACGCTCTTGAGTTATTCCCGTATGGCTGTTGGACTTCTGCGCAGTCTTCAATGTTTTCGCAATAACTCTTTCTAGGGAACTCGAAAAGATGTGCCGTCAGTTGCATTGGAAAGTTGACTTCAAGACGGTTCCATCAAGTACTCATGGAGCTCCAGATCTACCGGGAATAAAGAGTTATGGTCGATCCTTTATGCAGGTCCGAAACTGGTCCGTCCGAAGTGAACCTCCTGGATCCATATTTCGAATCGGTGATTCTTGGTTTTCAAGCTGGTCCGATCGGACGTCTGAACGGAATCCTCCTGAATCCTTGGTTCGAACTGATGATCCTTTGTCCAACTGCTTCTTGTTGTTCACTTCATCTCCATATTTAGTTGTTCCGTCATCTTCGTGTATATGCCTAAGGACAACCAAAGTAGAACATTTAGGTAGTATAAAATTCTCATCTACTTTGAAGTTAATTTCAGCTAGGAGAGAATTCACCTCTTGTTGTAGTTTCTTAGCTCGGCTTCGTGTAATTGGACCATCAAGAATATGAGTTGGTGCAACTTGACTTGACGATTGTTCCATCTTTCTTGATGTAGTCGGTATACTTGATGGTGTGGTCGGAGTGGTCATATCAGCGACTTTAGTCTAATCGGAATATAACGAAATACTCACTTTAGTGTAAATGAAGAACAGTATCACTCACGAGGTACAATGAGATGATGAATGTAGAACGAATCATCGCATCTCCCTTCTACTCACCCACACTCTCTCCTCTCTACCTAGCACTACCTAAGCTAGATCCTCCTCACACTCATACTCATGGTGGGATGAGGTTTCACCTCCACCAAGAGGGAATGAGAAGGAGGAGAGGACGCTAAGGTAAGAAGTTGCCCTCAAGTGTGTTATCCTAATCTTACCCCCCTCTCCTTCTATTTATAGGCGCGAGCACCGGCATCAAGTGGAGCAAAACACCCCGGGGATGGCCTCTAGGACCAATGGGCGAACACCACGTGGAGGCCCGGGATCAGCCGACCAAAGGTCAGTTCGGCCGATCCCAGGGTCGGCCGATCCCCACGTGGCCCGCCTCGGCTTGTGCTTTCTCTGAGCGGCTGACTGGTGAGCCCTGAGGTCGGTTCCCGGTGTATACGTGTGTTGGCGGCGGTTTAGGCGCTCTGGTGGGCCCATGGATCCATGTGAAGTCCACGTGTCACGTTCTGATTCGTCGGGGCTTGCCTCCCTTGGATTGGTGACATGGCTTGCATGCATGGCACCTGAGGTGGCAGCCACTCCTTGGTTGAGGTGACGTGGCATGGATCATAGAAGTGTGCTTTCTCTTCATTTCTTATGCTAAACACCTGCATTCATCTTCATACAGCCACTAGTGGAAATTATTAGTTTAAAGTCCTATTCTAGTGTGGATGCATGATTCTCATGTTAAAATGCAGGGATTGACGGCCTTAAATTAGGTACTTAATAGTCGTCAACAATGTTCTTGATGAACAAGGCCTTTCGATCCAGTTGACGAGTGACTTATATATTTTTGGTGTTTGTTCATAAGTTAGAGGCTCGTGTTCTTCACTAACACGACCCTTTGATCTTGTTGAATAGACATAGGAAAGCACAAATCCGTTTGTGTATCTAGCCTAGTTTGATCTAGTTAGATCCCATGTTTGTGTTGTATGAAGTTCGTGCTCAAGCCACGGTACTCGGTGTAATTGGTCGGTTTATCTGGCGGTTCTGACCTGGGTCACAATAGCCCGGGCCGGTCAGGGTCCTGCTAACAACGCAACCGCGGTGCTTGGGTTGCGCAGCTATGTTGCTTATGAGTGTATCCCACCGTTTGTCTTGGGGTAGGCCGCGGTGGTGACAGCAGTTGGACCCTTCGGGAATCCCCCACGTTCGGATACGCTGTAGGAGTCTAAAGTCTAACAACCAGAGTTGTGCGTGAGCGACGCGGGAGGTTAGCTCCCCGTTTGTACCTGGGTGCTTGAGCCAGCATTCATGCAATACTAGTGTGTATCTAACTCGTCTTACTAACTTTGTATGTTTAGTACCATAGAACCTCGAACTAACTCGTATGTTGCCTCCTAAGCCTAGGACCTTTAGAGAGAATGTGTTTGTGTGTTCACGCTACAAACTTATCTATCATATATTACCCCTATATTTGAGTGGCTGGTTTGTTTCCGTTTATGATTTATACTCATTGCAATAGTGTTGAACTTGCTAATCCGCCCAGCCTTCCTTGGATTCGATACCCTTTGGAGTACTCCTTTGGGGAAATGCTACAATGGTACTTCTGTGCGCTTGCGGACTCTTGTAATCATTAGGATTACCATTTGGTTATTTCTGGCATCGTTGCTAGGAACTCATAACTTAGCATCGAGGTTAAGAAATATCACCCATGTATACAAGCACAACTTTATATGAAATAGCTGAATAACTGAAGTTGATCAAAGTCATACAATAAAATAAAGATACAAGAGAACTCATACCTAGATCCCAAAGTAGACTTGGAACCTGAAGTAGAACTACTCTAGCCTACCTCCTAGACTTAGAAACCAAAAGTGAGAAAGGAGGAGTAAGGTGTGTTGGTAAGAAATGAACCCCCTCCCCTTCTATTTATAGGCCCGAGCACTGGCGTCAAGTGGAGCGAAACACCCCGGGGATGGCCTCTAGGACCAATAGGCAAGCACCACGTGGAAGCCCGGGATCAGCCGACCCAAGGTCGGTTCGGCTGATCCAAGGGTCGGTCGACCCCAGGTGGGCCCCCCTCGAGGTGTGCATCCTCGGGGTGGCTGTCCTGTGGGCCCTTAGGTCGGTCACTGGTGTACACATGCTCTTGAGGCGGTTTAGGCGCTCTGGTGGGCCCATGGATCCATGTGAAGTCCACGTGTCACACTCTGAATCGTCGGGGCTTGCCTCCCTTGGATTGGTGACATGGCTTGTATGCATGGCACCTGAGGTGGCAGCCACTCCTTGGCTGAGGTGACGTGGCATGAATCATAGAATGTGAGTTTGCCACTTTTATGCTTATTTTCCTGCAATCACATAATCTCCAAGGACAAGTGGAACTACATTATTCTTAACTAAAATGCGTGTAAGAAATGCCTCTTGCTCCTTTATTCATGAGTAAATTGACGGCTAAAGTAAGCACATAGCAGCCATCAACATCGTGACAGGACGAAGGTTCCGAAAGGCAAGCATCTTCGGAGTTTGAACGGAAGCCACGATTTAAAGAGGCTATTAATGAGATTCATTTGCTTTATTCTTCTTTGTTTTGGAACTTCAACCAAAGACCTGATCCAATCTCTAGATTGGTTTTATCTCCCTGGTCTTTCTCTTGCTACCTCTGGTGTTTAGTAGATTAGATGTGTTTTCATGGTTCTTCCACAGATTAGATGCAAAAACCCTTTTCAAGATCAAAGTATTTTCCGCTTATTAGATTGGATCTTGCGTTACACATTGTTCTACGGATTTGATACCTTGGGTTCACACTTAAGGGAAGAAGGGTCCCTTGACTATGACGGGGATTTGTCTGCTTGCAAATCCAAACGAACCTTGATACAACTATTAACCGTCAACAAGCCCCTTTTTTGACGCCGTTGCCGGGGAACAAGTAATCAAGATTCAATCTAGTATTGCGTTTGTGAATTTTTTCAGTTTTTCTCTTGATTTTGACCATCCTCGAAGAAAAAAATCAATCTAATCTAGTTTTTGCTAACCCTAGTTTTGTTTTAGTTTTTTTGTATATATTTGCTAACCATAACAAGAGATTGACGGCTACATCTCCAACAAAAAAACATATATTTTGTGGATGGTCTAGAAAAAACTTTGCAGGAAAAGGTGACGTGCAACACGAGCCAAGAAGATCTAAAAGTGGAGGCCGAAGATCGTCAGAATCTCCAAGAGAAACTCCACCTCCAAGCCCGAAAGGAGATCGCCCTCAGCCACCACTCATCCTAAGGAGATCGTTCCTCAAGACCATCGGAGCAACAATCGACGTCGGCATGGGGGAGATCAAGTTCGACATCAATGGTGAGAGCAGTGCATTCAAGTGAACCACGATTTGAGGTATGTAACGTGGCCAATGTTAAATACGTTCCACCTCATCATCGCATCAGAACGGAGGAGCCAAAGGAGAACGAAGCGAAGAAGACACAAAAATTGTTGCATCCGTCATGATCAAGAATCAACGCCCGCCTATGAAGACCAAAAAGATGACTAAGCCAAAGAATAAACCTACACCAAAGCCAAGGATGGTGTAGAAGTGGGGTCCCCAAGATTGCAACACCCGCAAAGAGTGTTGATCCGAAGTGAAGAAGAGAACAAGTCTAGCTATAGACTATAAACGAAGCACTTGCAGGAGGCAACCCATTCGTCGAGTCAAGAATAAGCTACCAGGAGGACAACCCGATCAATAAAGCTACCGGGAGGACAACCCTGAAGATTTTTGAGTTTTCAAGTAAGTCGGTCATAGAATTTGCTACGCAAGAACTATTATAAATTCCTAAGTGGTTGAACAATTTTTTGAGATGTGATATTTGCTCAATCATTTTATTCAGATTTTATTTTGATCATAAACCAATGACATGAGCCATTCTATGATTTATTTGCATCTTTTTGAGAAACTAGTACCAAAAATTCAAAACCTATCCAAGCCTTTCATCTTCTCCATGATGATAAGGTTGGCTTGCTTTACATGATACAAACACATGAGTAGAGCATCGCTTTGTTTCTTAATGTTTTTAATCTTTGACGCATGGTCGGACTTGTGTGAACCTAGGAAACTTGATTTTTGGTTTCATTCAACTTGACAGCCATCGGTTTCTCTAGATTTAGAATTTTTCTAAGAACCATTGAATTTATTTTTATTCAAAATCTCTCTCTCATGTTTGGCCAAATTTAGAACCTAAATTCATACCCCCACGGTCAAGCCGGAGGAGCTTGCTATCAATTAATGAAAGCAAGCGATCCCGGTGCAACCAATATAAATATAGTCGGAATGTTTCCGACTTACGATTGTTTTTTATGCCTAAAAGCTCCTCTAAAATATATTTAAACTCATTACTAGCTCCGCTTTGATTTTTATTTTTTTGAAATTAGAGGAGCGATTAGCATCTAAACATGATCAAGGGGAGGTTTTTGAGCTTGATTAACATATAGTGCTCCATGATGCATCGCGGGAAGGCATCTATCATTTGGCATCTTGGGCACATGCAAAGGACAAGCATGAGGGACAGCAAGAGCTTTGTTTTGCAGGAAATTGAAGGAAGCACATGAGGCAAAGAAACAAGGAAGTGACACAAAGTGAAACTAAGGAGGTGGAACCCTTAATCGTGCAAGCGAAGGAGTGACTAAGAACATTTGGGTGATGGAATCTCATGGATCACGCGGACACAAGGCAACAAGGGAGCAAGGAGCATCTCGGAGAAAGATCAGAGCAAATGGAGCAGGAGGGCCCCTTGCTCCCCTTCGTCAGCTAAGTATTTTGTCCATTTGTTAATTCGTGTTCTTGAGTTCATAGCCCATAAGTTCCAGAAACAACCTAGAAAAAAATTCGAGCTCCATGGGGGTGTAGGATCTTGTCATGGCTGACTCATTTGTGTAATTTTCCATCTATTGTTCATGTTGATGGTGCTTTGATGATTAAGGCTAGCTACCATGCTTTTCGGGAGTATAGATCCCACTACTCCCGTAGACCCCCTCAACATATCATGTTCACATCCTCTCAATAGATTGGTTTAGCTTCACTATGATAGGTGGTTACATGTATCTATAAACCCTATATATCCTTCATATCTTGTGCACCTCACACACCACCCTCCAAAACCAAAATTCACCATAATTTCCATCACTCCATACGCTTCCCTTGTGTTTTTTCCCACCGGCAAGCAACCCCCAGTGCACTCATTGTGAGTTAGTGCAACAACAATGTGGAAGAAAGCCACCAATGTCTTCACCAAGAAGACACGATCGTCGGAGCCATCATCAAGGTCTTCGAGGAGGCACTCGATTTACGAGTCTCCCCGAAGCATGGTTTCACCACGAAAGGCAAGCTTATTTCATCATGAAGACGGAGGAGGAGGAGGAGAGGCTTGCTCGTCTTGAGAAGAGGCTTGTGCAAAATGTTGACTTCGACGACAATGGCCTCTAAGTGTTGGGATTCTACTCGGATAATTATCAAATCTTGAGCAACCTTGGATGGGTGAAATTCTTTAATGGAGTTGGTGTAAGCACTCACAACGAGCTTGCCTTGGAAATTCTTATACATTAGCACCGGTCATTGATGAAGGAGTGTAGTGCCTCTCATTTTGCCTTGAAGATGAAGAGCAACTAGTTCCTTATATAGCTACTCAGTCCCAAGGAGGAAGCCCCTATGCAAGTTGAAGTCCAAGAAAATATGTTAGAAGGATTTTTGGGGAATGATTTTGGGAGAAGATTACAAGGAACCCAAAATTTCTCCTTGTTAGGATTTCTTTGGGGCTCAAGTACATGAAGCATGGAAAATATATTAGTGGAGATGAGAGGAGAGGGTGCAAGTTGATGTTCCTCTTTCCAACATGGGGCTGAGATTATTTGTTGAATGGAGACAAATATTGGTTAGAGGAAGGACTTCTTGTGTCGGCAAAGAAGAATAAAAAGGGAAGAATTGTTGAAGAAGGATCAACCTCTGTAGCCCAAGATGAAGGAGGGGCTGCACATCAAGCTAATGAACAAACACATGGAGGGATCCTGATGCCACCACCTAATGGAGGAATAACAATGCCTCCACCATATTATGAAGTGTGCCGATGCAAGCATGGGGGAGTGGGGGCATGCCTCCACCTCCTCCACCGTACATGGCGCCCAACGAAGCTTTCATGGTGCCTCATCCAAACCAATGCAAGTCAAATGGAAGTAGGGACCGGCGCAATCATACTACAAGTAAGGATACACCACGCAAGACCATCAATATCAACCATCGGAAGATGAAGAATGGAGAAGGAGGAAGAAAATAATAATGATGCCTTCAACTTCGGTTCGATTTTCTGTTTTCTCTTTTGTCTATTTGCAGCTTTCATACAAATTTGTGTGTGCGTAGCATTTTCTGTTTTTATTTATTTTCAGCATGTGTGTTAGTAGTAGTGTTTGCTTTAAAATCAACATGAATAAAGTTTGCCACCATGATTACCACGTTTAGTGAAGATAATAAGTTGATGCCATGTTGATATATGATGAAAGTTGCCACTTTGCTTATTTTTGTACTTGTTTTATGCATAATTAAGCTAATGCTCTCTTTAATACAAATATGAAATTAAACTAAATGCTAGCTTAATCCTTTGCGGAGGTTATGATAAAGATGAGACCCATAGTTTTTCTCATTCTCTCAATTTTGGATGGGTTAAAGATGATTTATTTTTGTTCTTAAAAACTATGCTAACCTTGTCATTAATACCTCTTGCATGTTGCTCTACCTTTCCAAACCCTTATATTTATTTGAGTGTAAAAACTTAGTATACAAGAATTATTTTTGAGTGAGTTAATTCATGGCTTGATTTCTCTGGCTCGATGGTCATTCCGTTTTTGCGTATCTATCTTATTGCTAGCCTTTTCTATCCGTGCATTGTAAGTTTCCACATCGAAAATTTTGCAAACCTCACCGGATATCCACCTACAAACCCAATATATCTTTTTGTGTTTACCTCCTTGACCACAACCTATCATTTGAGTATGGCTGAATATTTCAAGGAAGATCACAAGATTGAAGGTGCCAAGGATTGAAGTATAATTTTGGGAGCCCTCCAGGATGACATAAATGTAGCGTGAAGGATCCCTAGAAGATTTCAAGTGTTTTTATCCAGAAAAATATAGAACTTTTAGTACCTACCTTAGCACAAAAACTTTGCCACCTCTTTGGCCGAGGACGTGCAATCGTCTAAGCATGGGGGGAGCTACCAAGGAGGTAGGTACAATGTAATCTAGAGTTCAATGGGAGAATATAAAAAAAAGAAAGCAAAAAAAAAGAGAGAAAGAAGAAGTATGAAAGAAAAAAAGAAGAGAAAGAAAAAGGAAAAAATGTGTGAAAGAAAAATAAATAAATAAATAAATAAAGCTCCCCGACTCTCTAAGTGCATTAGGAATTTGAAGAAGATTCAAGATCAAGACCCATACTCATCTTTCCAACCATGTGCAATCTGATAACAAGGACTTTGATTGTGCCTCGGGATCACTCTTTGCCATTTGCACATGTCCACTTATCTCAAAAAGTGTGTGTTCATCTCTCCCGCCTCCTTGTAACATTATTTTTCCAATGACTTTTTTGACGAGTCTCGGTAAGACCATGAAAAGCTTGTCTTGCTTTGATAGTATCTCAATAATAATATATTGGTAGGACTAAACTTTTCCCAAAGCTCCAAATAAAGCCTTCCACTTATACATATTTTGAGAGGGGAAAGGAGTAGAACAAATAGGCTTGAGAGACAAGATGAGATGAGAGTTCATGAGCAAGATGCAAGGAGGTTTAAATTTTTGAATTTGGTTTAGCTCTTTTTTATTCATCTTACTCTACACTTCAAAATTTCTGAGATTCATTTGAAATTTGGGAGCATGACTAATTACTTGTGGGAAGAGCTTAATTGATATCCACCCTCCGTAGGGATGAAGGCTGGCTTCATTATGAAACTTTAACAAATATAAATTTAGAGAGCATTATGTTTTCTCGTGTATGATCAAATGCAGGGTATGAACAATGAAAGGCAACGCTGATATCCATTGAAGGCTTACTCAAGGACGAGCAAGGTTTAAGCAAGGGGGAGCTGTTGACGGTGAATTTCTGTCAACCTAGCCATGAGTTTACCTTCAGTGTTGGTATTGATTTAATATCCAAACTAATGATCCTAACCCTCATCATATATCAAGTTCGCACTCGCATGTGGTTTTTGGAGTTTATTGTTTACACAGGAATTAATCACCTAAATGGGGACTTCCAGGTAAAGTTCATTGAGCACCTTGTGGGAAGATCATGAAGCCCGGCACAAGTGAAGACACGAGGTGAACATGACTCCAAGTGATCCAAGGACTAAAGCTTCAAGCTGTGAAACACCAAGGACCTAAACAGAAGATGCAGGAGTTCGCGCGCTAAGCACCCTTATCCAAACCGCGGGGAAAACGACATCAAGGACCCACATGCAGTTCAGCAGAAGTTCTAGAAGACACGAGACGCAACAGGAAGTATGTTGGGGCCGAACCGTGCCAAAATGGGCCAATGCCGGTCGGCCCTGGCCGGCCGGCCCAGCCCGTTCTGACCCCGGTTCGGCGCCCCCTTTGACCTAGATGACCCTCAGGCTATTTATAATCCTCGTGCCAAGAGCCACGCATGAATTCATTCGTCATCCGCCACCGAGGAGCAGAGAAGAAAGGATTCTAGAGAGGAGAGGGTCGAGATGGTTGACTAGGGCTTCCCTAGCCGACGTGGGAACCTTGCATGGAAGATCACGTCGGAGTTCCTGAAGGTAGGATCCCGATGGTGATCTTGTCCATGTATTATACTTTCATGTTGAATTTGCAAGTTTGAATTCAATTTCTAGCGATCAAGTGCTTTCACTACGATTCTGTCTTCGCTTGGGTTTTCTTCTTCCCCAATCTAGTCTATAGCTAGATTGCTTAGGGTGCTCTTGTAGTCATGGTGGCTAGAGGTGCATACCTGATCTACCAAGCGTTTTCAACTTGTTCATCTTAAACTTGCCCTAGGCTAATCCGCATGAATAGGGGCGCGTTGTGATAGGATGAAGGTTCCGAATGGCGGGCGTCTTCAGAGTTGGAACGAAAGCCACGATTTAAAGAGGCTATTAATGAGATTCATTTGCTTTATTCTTCTTTGTTTTGGAACATCAACCAAAGACCTGATCCAATCTCTAGATTGGTTTTATCTCCCCGCTCTTTCTCTTGCTACCTCCGGTGTTTAGTAGATTAGATGTGTTTTCATGGTTCTTCCATAGATTAGATGCAAAACCCTTTTCAAGATCAAAGTGTTTTCCGCTTATTAGATTGGATCTTGCGTTACACATTGTTCCACGGATTCGATACCTTGGGTTCACACTTAAGGGAAGAAGGGTCCCTTGACAACGACGGGGCTTTGTCCGCTTGCAAATCCAAACGAACCTTGATACATGAGGACCGGAGCGTCCGAGGACCGGTGGATGGTCGCTCCTGGCTGTGATGAGTGATTGACAACGTGGTGTGGACTGACTCTTGGCTGAGTATTGCAGGTGCAGGTTGCGGCTTGATTTGCATTGGTGCAGGTGAAGAGCGAGTGCGAAAGGTCTATGCCTTGCGGGGCCTCCGAGGAGTGGAGAGACAAGTAGGCTCGGCTCGAGTGACCCGGTGGCCAGCGGGGTCAAGTGCGGGCCGCATGGTGGCAAGAAAAGCAAGACGAAGTCGTGGACAGAAGTCGGTGCAGGGTAGTGGCTCACGACCGGAGTCTGCACACCGGGTTTGCAGCGGTTCACCACAAAACCGTCGGGTTACTTGGTTGAGCCACAAAACCAAGACCGGAGGCTCGGCGGACGGAGACGGGATCCGGGCGCGCTGAGAAGCTTCGATGCCGACGGACACGTGGCGGTGTTGACGGTCGATTTTGGTACACCTAGCTATGAGTTTACCGTCAACATTTGCACATATTTGATATTCTAACTAATGGTACTAACCCCTCGGAGGTATCAAGTTCACTCTTGCATGTCGATTCTGGAGTTTATTGTTTACATAGGAAACTAACGTTAAAGAAGAGACTTTCGGGATAAGTTCATCAAGCACTTCAAGAGATGATCATGAAGCCTGGCACAAGTCAAGACACATGATGAACATGACTCCTATTGCCCAGGGACCGAAGCATGAAGCCGTAAAACTCCAGGGACCTAAACAGAAGATGTTGAAGCTTGCGCGACAAGGAGCTCTATCTAAACCGTGGAGAAGACGATGTCAAGGGCCCACATGCAGAAGGGGGAAAGTCAAGAATTGACCGAGAAGCATCAGGGAGCGAGACGAGGCCGAACCAGGTCGAAACAGGCCTGGACTGGTCGGCCCAGGCCGGCTGGCCTGGCCTGTTCTGAGCCCGGTTCACGACGCCCTTTGACCTAGGTGCTCCTCAATAAATTGCCTCTGCCTCCGCCGGCCGCCACATCCATCCATTCATCAGAGAGCCGCCGACACGAAGGAGAAGCACCGGGAGGAAGCCGACGGCCGCCACAAGTCCTCGAGTTGCCTAGGAGATGGCCTAGGCCATGCCCTAGCCACCATGGTTGGCCCTGCGTGGTGAAGCCATGGTGGAGTTCCGGAGCCCATGCCTTGATTCCATCAAGGCAATTGTACACTCGACATTCGATGGTGATATAAATCATGTCTTTTCCTTACTTTGAGTTACTTCGATGCGTGTTTATTCATATGTGTAGCTAGCATATGCCCTTAGTAGGAATAGAGTAATCATGGTGGTTAGTCTATCTCTTGTGGATACATCGTAGTAATGCACGGACCGAGGTTTATCGTTCGGTGATGAATATCCTTGCGTAGTGACAATACGGTGGAGGAGAAAGCAGCGAGCGAACATGTAATGTTGAGTCAATGACTCATTCTCATGTTGTAGGATTAGATTGGTTTGTCACCTTGGCCGGAATGGCAACAAGAAGATGATATGCTAGGTTTACCTTTTGGATGCTTATCTTTATGGCTAGGTGGATGTGATCCATACATCCCTTCATGTTTGTATGTTACCTTTATGCAATCAACACTTCACATAGGGTTAGACCGGTAGGTTAGATAGAGAACCTTAGTGGTTTGCTTCCGATCCTTGGATTGACAAACCTTGGGGAACCCTCCATGGTGAAAAAGGCACCAAGTCACCCGTTCGCTTGCGGTGAACTTGATCACGGTTTTGAACCGTCAACAAACCCCTTTTTCTGGCGCCGTTGCCAGGGATTGGCAACTCGAACCCTAGGGAGATCTATCTTTCTTTTAACTAACCCTAATTTTAGTATTGCATATACCATGTGTTTCTTGTTTGTGTCCTTGAATGCAGGTAAAACCCTAGACACAAAGCGATCGAGAAGTTTTCGACATTCGGACTTCGACAAGTCCAACCTCGCTCAACCAAGTTGATGGCTACACAAAGATTTGCTCTTTAGTGGTAGGTGCTAACCTTGGTTAGCGGCCCAACATCCGCTATTGAGCCCCCACCCAAAGCAAACGAAGATGAACAAGGTATGCCTACGTGTGTCGATTAAGTTTTTAGACTAATGTCTTTTGGAGGTTTGCTTGTTCGAGCTATAGGTTTCGAAAACGACCATGTCAAGCACGATGGAGAAGGATTCCATTACCATCATGCTCATGCAGCGATGGTAATGATTTTTGAAGCCAAGGGATGCATGACATGGTGCCCTAAAAGACTTCAAGATGAAGACCACACGTACATCTCCGGATCGATAGACAAAAAGATAACGGTGTCATCGAGATGTCTTGCACAACCTCAGCAGAAAACAATAAGATATATTTGGATTTTCAAGAGCCCCATGAAGTCTACGTTCCAACGAATCAAGCGGCAAGGCAATCGGAGGTTCCTACAAGCGGATATGGCTGAATCACCGAAGGTTGAACGTGCTGAATTCTGGACAGCAAGCAATGCTGAAGTGAAACAGCCATAGCTCCCTCATTCAGACTCCGATTAAGACGAATGAGTACCCGTTGGAAAGGTAATTTTATAAATTTTTCAATAGAACTATATTTTGGTATATGTTCTGTTCTGGATGCAGGGGTAAATCCATGAAGAAGAGGCAGCAACAAGGCGATGATGACAAGATAGAGGAGATGGACATGGTGTCAATAAAGAGAAGATGGGGCAACGGTTTCACAACACGTACATGATGAAATTCAGAAGCTAAGGACTGAAACAAACCCTCCGGAGCATGGATGAATGAAGACACAAGAGACACCACTCAACACATGATGATGTTGGAAGCGAACCGCTACCGATTTCATAAGGCAACATCAAGCTGCATGGCTACTTTGGATTCTCGCACAAGTAACCATGGCTTCACAACAATAAAAAGGTACGTGAGAAAGTCGAGCTCTAAGACTTAAAATGAAGCGCTTTGCGGGAGGCAACCTGATCTTTTTATATATCTATATAAACTATGACGGTCTACATTGTGCTCTTTATTTGAAAACTTCAAGTAACATTGTACCATTTCTCTTATAAATGTCACAACCACATTTTGTACGCTTTAATAGATATTGAGTGAGCACTTTGCTACTTGATTTTGGAAAACTTGTAGACCCCTTATTTTTGTGTGCTTATTAGTGTTTAGAGTCTTTTTATTTGTGCCTTTTTAGAGAGAAATATGAAGTATGATCCCTTTTGATTCTAAACTTGTGGCTAGTTAACTTAGACTAACTTTCATTTTGGTTTAGATCACCACCATATCATGTCAAATCATTTTGTTCATTCATAATCATGTTGCACTTCATTCCACTTTGTTCTCCACCCTTGCATTTTGTTGCATGATGCATACCATATTTAAAACCCTTTTTGTGAAAACAAAATCTCATCTTTGCCTAAACCCTCCTATCAAACCACACCTAGAACCTATGCCAACAAAGGAAGGATCTACTTGTGTCAATCCGACCAAGTCTATTTCTATTCCTTTTCTAATTAAAATTTTGACTAGCCTCATCCTAAACCCTTAGGAAGGACCCCTCATACCTTTAGTAATCCTAAAACCATAGGTTTGTTTTTCATCCAAAAATCTAACCCTTGTTTTCTTTTCTTCTCTTCCAAAACCACCTTAGTTAGAATTTCTATACTTGACTTCCTCTCTTCAAAATCCTTGTTTGAGCCAAAATATAGGATACCCATAACTTACCCTTAAACCTTGTTAGTTTGGTTGATTGACTCTTTTCGATGGATGACTTCCTTGTTGACAATGCTTACTTCGTATGAAGTGTGAGATCAAGCTTTGTCCTTTGCTAATTATAGACCACATCGAAAGTGTTTTTCAAACCTTGCTAATGTTTGTTTGTGCTAACTTTTTGCATTTGCATTTTGCATCAACCCCCTTTGTTCTATCATGCATAGGTTAGCTTGGTTTCTTTGCGAAACTTTTTGATGAATGCTTTATTTCCATAATGGTGCTTCATGCGCACGAGGCATTTTCTTTTTCAATCTTGTGTAAACATGGTGTTTAGACATGATTGCAGACCACCATCATTCAGTTTTATAAACCTTGCTTTCACGTTGCATTGGTTGGTTTATAAATTTTGCAATGCGTCCGACTTCTCTTGCACTTTAAAGAATTATTAATCTTGGGATGAACATGGTGTTTTGACTTTGGTTAATAAATCTTTGTAGGAATGGAAAGTTTGGCAACCACTTTGTAAGCAAGGAGCTTAGAATTTGGTGTAAACATTGTTTTGTTTATATCCCTTCCTTTCATTTGCATTTTCCACCTACACGCACGTACACTCATTAGGTTCTCTTTTCTTTTTACTAGGTAAGCTATGCCACAAGTTAAGATCTTAGGGATGTATTTCGTTTGTTGGCAATTATTTCTACTCTCGACCATCACCCCGGGGGTAGAATGTGCATTTGATTTGTTTTGCATGCATGACGAAGTGTTCCCATGAGTTCTTGACCAATTGCAACCAAGATCGTTAGTCATCTACAAGGCTTGAGAGGGAAGTTGCTGTTTGCATCAAAGTTTGAGCACACGTTCAGAGATGTACAATGGAAGAAAAGTTAATATTCAGAAGCTCCTTCAAACCTTCTTTCCAACGCATCAAGAATCATCAATTTTGAAGACCCATACAAGGAGATATGGCAGAAATATTGAGTGCTGCGCGGTCTGAAATCAGCTTTGGACAGATTGCATCGCCAGAGTAAAATAGGCACAACTCTCTTGTTTGGAACCCATTTCATGCGAATGATAGCTCATTGGAAAGATAATTTCATGAACTTCAACTTAGAGGTGTGTTTAAGTATATGTTCTGTTCTGGAAGTAAAAGAAAAACTGTGGAAGATGAGGCAGCAACAAGGACGGGATGGAAGTTGGTGACGACGATATGATGAAGGTTGGATCCATGGCTTGATGATAGTAAGAAGAAGTTGAAGGACAACTGAGCAACAAAGGCAAAGAGTGAAGATGATTCTCAAACACATGGCAATAGAGAATTATGAGTGATTCGAGTTCTTCCACACTTAGCAACACGCTAAGCATGGGGGAGGATTTGAGGACGAAAAGGGCAAGGCCACGTGGAGTACAAGGATCACCTTCACCACAAGATGCTCATCATTCTTTTTCCATGCTAAGCACAATGCTTAAGCATGGGGTAGGCCATGCTGCACTTCACTTCGAGCATCGAAAAGGACGGTAACTCACCCTTAACTTTATCTTTGTTCATCTCCTTCTAAATGCTTGCATATATATGCTTTCAACCATAAACAAACTTTGTATCTATCTCTCGATCAATAACATGGCTACTAGGAGGGCAACCTAGGTTTGTTAGTTTTATTTTTCAATAAATGAATCACCATCTCTTTTAAGCTTACCACGATGATATCATTTGTATGCCTTGCTTATGGAACAGTGATGAAAGTTGCCGCTTTGTTTTACTTGCATGATGTTTTATATGACATGACTTTTTGCTCTCTATTAAAAGGAACTTAAATTGATTAAATATCGGCTCTTTCATTGTGGAGGTTAAATGACTAATTTTTAAGACCCACATACTTTATGTTGCTCTTTGATTTAAGTTGACCAATGACCTATGCCTTGTACTTGTTTTATTTAAAATCATTATGCTGTCTACATTTGTGAATTTCTTGCAAGGCTCTACCTACCAAAGCCTATACACATATAAGTACTTTCATGATGTAACCTTTAGTTTGCAAACTTGTATCTTCATGAGTTAGATTAGGATTGATTTCTGTGGTACGAGACTAAGAAGCTGGTCATTCCTTTGCGTATCTTTTTCATGCTAGCCATTTTTGTCCATGCATTGTGAGTTTCTACACTAGAAATTTCACAAACTTCGCTAGGCTTCCACCCTAAACCCAAAACATCTCTTTGTGATTACCTCCTTGACCACAACCCAAATTGAGTATGGATGATCTTTTGATGAATTTTCTGAAGATTTTTCTGGCAAAGATTTCAAGACATATAACATATGGAGGGACTCATCAATGCACCCAAGATCATGCAGAGTTTCAACATGGAGGATGCCGTTGAAGGTTTCAAAAGATTTATAGAGGAACACAAGGATTTTGTACTTCTCAGCCAGTCCCCTCACTTCTATGCTCGAGGACGAGCAATCATTTAAGCATGGGGGAGGACTGCTATAGCAAGTACTATGTTGCTTAAAAGTTCGGAGGAGCATAAAAATGATGAATAAAAAAAGAAAAAAAAGAGAAGAAGAAAAAAAATGAATGATGAAAAAAAATATAGAGAGAAGAAAGAAAAAAAGGTAAGAAAAGAAAAAAAAGAGAGAAAAATAAAAATGCTCCTTGGTTCTTTATAGCTTCATTTAAATCTTAGAGAGCTTTGGAGATAAGTCCATACTCAATCTTTTCCAACCATGTGCAATCGGATAACGAGAACTTTATTTGTGTCTCGAGATCACCCATTTGCCACTTGCACATGTCCACCTTTCTAAAATGTGTGTGTTCCATCTCTCTCTCTTTCCAACATTTATTTTCCATGGCCTTTTTGACTAGTCTCGGTAAATCCAATAGAACTCTCTCTTAGTTTGACAATATTTCAAGTATAATGTTTTGTTAGGATTGTTGTTACCTACCAAGCTCCACATAAGCTTTCCACTTTCATATATGAGTAGAATAGGTTGAGAATAATCTAGTGTAGGCTTGAGTGACTTGACGAGATGAGTGTTTTCATGAGCTTTTGCAAGAGAACATCACTTATGTTAGATGTGCAACTTTTTGAAAACTCTTCACGATGCAACAAGGTAAAGGTTTGAAGTTTGCTTACATTTGAGAGCACTATATTTGTTTTATTGTGGCATGTTCTTTAATGATAGTCTATCTTCCACAATGAAGTAGCCGGTCAAAACTTGAACCTTAAATGCTAAATACTTGAGAGAGCAATATGTCTTGTTGTGTATAACTAAGTGCAGGGAAGACATTGAAAGGCAACGCTGATTTCCAAGTTAAGCAAAGATCTTGGACTTGCTCGAGGACGAGCAAGGTTTAAGCATGGGGGTATGTTGACGGTCGATTTTGGTACACCTAGCTATGAGTTTACGGTCAACATTTGCACATATTTGATATTCAAACTAATGGTACTAACCCCCCGGAGGTATCAAGTTCACTCTTGCATGTCGATTATGGAGTTTATTGTTTACATAGGAAACTAACGTTAAAGAAGAGACTTTCGGGATAAGTTCATCAAGCACTTGAAGAGATGATCATGAAGCCTGGCACAAGTGAAGACACATGATGAACATGACACCAAATGGCCCAGGGACCGAAGCATGAAGCCGTAAAACTCCAGGGACCTAACCAGAAGATGCTGAAGCTTGCGTGACAAGGAGCTCTATCTAAACTGTGGAGAAGACGACGTCAAGGGCCCACACACAGAAGGGGCAAGTCAAGAATTGACCGAGAAGCATCGGGGAGCGAGACGGGGCCGAACCGGGCCGAAACGAGCCTGGGCCGGTCGGCCCAGGCCGGCCGGCCTGGCATGTTCTGAGCCCGGTTCGCGATGCCCTTTGACCTAGGTGCTCCTCAATAAATTGCCTCTGCCTCCGCCGGCCGCCACATCCATCCATTCATCAGAGAGCCGCCGACACGAAGGAGAAGCACCGGGAGGAAGCCGACGGCCGCCACAAGTCCTCGAGTTGCCTAGGAGATGGCCTAGGCCATGCCCTAGCCACCATGGTTGGCCCTGCGTGGTGAAGCCATGGTGGAGTTTCGGAGCCCATGCCTTGATTCCATCAAGGCAATTGTACACTCGACATTCGATGGTGATATAAATCATGTCTTTTCCTTACTTTGAGTTACTTCGATGTGTGTTTATTCATATGTGTAGCTAGCATATGCCCTTAGTAGGAATAGAGTAATCATGGTGGTTAGTCTATCTCTTGCGGATACATCGTAGTAATGCACAGACCGAGGTTTATCGTTCGGTGATGAATATCCTTGCGTAGTGACAGTACGGTGGAGGAGAAAGTGGCGAGCGAACGTGTAATGTTGAGTTGATGACTCATTCTCATGTTGTAGGATTAGTTTGGTTTGTCACCTTGGCCAGAACGGCAACAAGAAGACGATAGGCTAGGTTTACCTTTTGGATGCTTATCTTTATGGCTAGGTGGATGTGATCCATATATTCCTTCATGTTTGTATGTTACCTTTATGCAATCAACGCTTCACATAGGGTTAGACCGGTAGGTTAGATAGAGAACCTTAGTGGTTTGCTTCCAACCCTTGTATCGATAAACCTTGGGGAATCCTCCTTGGTGAAAAAGGCACCAAGTCACTCGTACGCTTGCAGTGAACTTGATCACGGTTTTGAACCGTCAACAGGCGGGATCGCAGGGCTTGCGTCGGGAGGACGCGGACTGCGGCAAAGGCGTGGCCGTGCGATGAAGAGGAGTGCTACTTGACCTTTTCGCCCCTGAGGTGTTTGTATCTCAGTTTAAGTACTAGGGGTAGTGTGGTCATTTGCCCAACCCAAAGGAACTCATATATATTAGCTCTAGGGTTTCTGGGCAAACCATCCTTCCGGACTGCTTCTCATTTCCCTGCTCCATAGGCGTAGATTTTCTTCACCACTTTGTAGAGAATCTGACCTCCGAGTGTATGGAAGCTTTCATGGTTGCGTTGATTTCCGTCTTGTAGCTCGTGTGATTTTTGTGTCTTTGTCAGGCTATTTTCGTTGGATTTTCGAGCGCGGCTTGTTCCTTCGATTCTGAGGTGTTTGGGTTCGGATTTTCTTGAGGGGATCATGGATAGATGTCTTGTGCATCTTTGTGCTTGATCTTGACCCCTCAAACTCCGGATTTGGCCTCTGATTGAAGGATTTCGGTTGGAACCTTAGCTTTTTGTGTGAGCTCGGTAGAACTTTGATTCCCGGCGATTTAGTTGTTTTGAGGCTTCAATTTTTGGGGCATAGCATCCCCTAGGGACGCTTCACATCTTCCCCAAATCTTGTCTCAAGAGCTTAAGCCGTTTGGGAGATCCATGGATGGATAGGTGGGTTTGACTTGCGGTTTTCGAGCTTGGGCTGTTCTGTTCGTGGCCGGCGGACCGTCCGCCCGTGGCCCGCGGACTATCCGTGAGCCTCTTGTTCATCGGGTGTTCATCGCGTGTTCGTCTGTTCGTAAGAAAGAGTCATTTTGATCCGTCGAAGTTTGGCTTTTCGGTTGGAGGAGGTTTGCCGGACTGTCCGCCAGGTGAGGCCGAACTGTACGCGCCGTGCGGATTGTCCGAGGTGCTTGCCCGGACTGTCCATGTGGAGGATAGAATAGGTTGTCGATACTGGAGGCTTGGTTGCAATTTACGGACCGTCTGCCGTACAAGGTCGGACTGTCCGCCAAGCTCGCGGACTGTCCGCCGTACACCCGCGGACCGTCCGCCAGGGACCTCCCAGATTTGGTTAAGTCCTTTGCTTCTTGAGTTGCGCTTCTATGCTGCTTTGAGTTGGGGTTTATTCCTAGGGTTGGTAGGTCCATTGTGGCTACGCGACCTTGGCAAACTCGTGTGGGAATCCTCGGTTATGAATTTGGGGCATAGGCCGAGTTCATCCTTCGGGAAGAATTTTTAGCAGCTCCCATTCACTCCCCCCCCCCTCTGGTCGCCTAATTGGTCCTTCAATTGGTATCAGAGCCAGTTACAGATCTTCGTGATTCTAACCAGTCTAAGATCTAAAGATGGCGTACCAGGAATGGGGTTCGGGTCCTCCACACTTTGATGGTAAGAATTACTAGATGTGGCAGAGGCGGATGGCTGCTTTCCTCTGCGGCAAGGGTCAGATCCTTTGGGATGTCACGGTGAACACAGGTTATGTTCATCCTGTGAACTTCCTTGCTCTAGGATCGAGGGACATGTCCGACGCCAACAACAAGGCGGTCGACTACTTGTACCGTTCTCTGTGTCAATCCGAATTCGATCGGGTTCAGACAGAGGACTTGGCTTGTAGGATTTGGGAGCAGCTAAAGAATGCTCACGCTGGGAACGCTCAGGTTTAGACTCGGCTGTTTGTGACCTACCAGAGAGAGTACGAGAACTTCACTCATCTCCCCGGTGAGTCCATAGATGCCATGTTCCAGCGGTTCGCTGTGATTGTGAACAACATGAGGGCTAATGTGGCCGCACTCCCGTACGATGATCATGACAGAGCTATCAAGCTCCTGCACTCTCTGGATCGTACCATGTCGAGTGAGAAGGTCGAGGCCATTCTTGAGTCCGAGAAGTATGAAACCCTCACGGTGGACGAGCTGTTCTCCAAGCTCAAGTCGTCTGTTGGGTATTTTAGCGACACACGAATAAATCCGCAAGCGCACGAATACCGTTGTAGCTTTCACCTCAGAGTATTCCAAGGGTATCGAATCCAGGGGAACGTGTGTGCACTAACTTCGTTCTAATGGTCCAAGGACACACCACAATATGAGGAACTAGGAGAGAGGATTCCTATGGATAGCTCTACAGATGAGGTTAAAGGTCGATCTCTCGAGAACTTGCTTCGGGCACCGGCTAACCCCTGATCTGTCAGGAGACTCCGGCCTACGGATCTAAGACGAATGTTAACCTGCACTATATCCGAACGTGGAGGATTTCAAAGGATCAACAGGGTTGTCACCACCTGTGATCTACCTCTACCAATCTGTGGGATATAGGGCAAACGAAGGATAACCCTTAGCCTAGACACTACGTCTATGCTACTGATTACTACCGTAGCCTGACTACGCTATCCCGCGGTGCGTAGCAACCTATGGCACTCTATATTAAATATAGAGCGACGAACCCACAAGGAGGAGAACTGATCTCACTCAACTATAGAAGCTACTAGCTCAAGCTAAAGGCATACGAGACAGAGCACTCAGTCCCGTACTAAGCTTCCAATTTATACGGACGACTTGCAGTAGACGAACGTACAAACCCAGGATCTACGCACTAGCAGAGGAAAAAGGCTACTCATGCAACCTAGCCCAAACTATTAGAAAGGAATCACGAATGCCACTTTAGTCTAATTGAACATGCATGAATATCCACTTTATTCTAAAAGACGAACGCGCATACAAACAAGTATGGAAGCTTATGAACCTATGCAACAGGATCAAAGGGGTGTGTTCACAAAGAACACAAGCCTCTAAATCAAGAACGCATGAAGAACACAAGAACATATCATAAAAGTATGAACACACTTTAGTCTAAATAGAAAATACAAAGATACTCACTTTAGTCTAAATGAAGAACAATGACATGGAGAAGCACATGCCTCCCCCTCTCCCTCTCTACTCTAGCACTCTCTCTAGGAGAGGAGGCTTGGATGGGTGGTGAAGTGTGTCCCTATTCTTACCCCCTCCCCTTCTATTTATAGGCCCGGGTCACCGCGCGAGAACACCCCAAGCACCACGGGAATACCCTTAGGATCCAATGGGGAGACGACACATGGAAGATGGCGCGAACCGCCTTAATGTGGGGTCGTCCGATCCCGGGTCGGCTCCGATCGCGCCGCCTTTCGTCTGGGTGACTGCCAGGTGGGTCCTTAAGGCGGTTCCCGATGTATGGGTCGGTTGGAGGCGGTTTGCTAGGGCTGTGGGCCCTTGAATCCTTGTGCTGAACACATGGCGGCGTCTGATTCGTCGGGAAGTGCTTCTCTTGGATTGATGAGGTGTCATGGACACATGGCATCCTGTGTGCCAGCACGTCGCCACGTGGCCTGGTGTGGGTCCCACCGGGCCCACATGATGTCCTGTGCATATCTCTCTCATCCGGGCTCCGATGTATGCAAATGATATATCTGTTTCGATCGTCTCGACGAGCCCGTCATAATGGTGCAGTCCAAATTGGCATTTGGGACTGTTTATGATGATGCTATATTTATGCCATCAATGCACTTGCTCTCAATGGCATCATTTAATGCGCATTTTAATGTGCCCTGCAACAAAAGCAAGAAACACCAACACTTGTGGAACTTGTCAGTATAAAGCCCTATTCTTGTGTTGATGCTCACTTTCCATTTATTTTATGCAGGAGTTGACGACATAAAAGTGGTACTTAACAGTCATCAACAACACCCCACACTTGACCTTTGCTCGTCCCGAGTGAAGGGAAATAGATCAAGGTGAGACATGATACACAGGTATGAAGCAAGCATAAGAGATATTCCAAACTATACCTTGTACCTGTGAACTTTGTGGAGTGTCTATCATGCTATCTTGGGTAGTTGAGGAACGGAATGGTGAGGAGTCAAGTCACTCCTGCTCTTTATGTCAAGTAACTTGGGGTTTTGCAATAAGTTTTTCAAAAATAAACCTTGCTTAGCTCCTCATTTGATTCTCTCAGATCGCTCAATGTGTATATGTCCTTACCAAGGCATTATAATTGCCTTTCTTCATCCTACTCTAATGATGGCTATATGTGGGGCTCGGGGTAGGATAAAAGATAAAGCATACTTGCATCACATCTATTGCAATGTCAAAAACCGGATCCAAGGAGAAAATCAAGTCATACAATCAGATCAAGATGTGCACATGTATGGATGTGATGGATATGGTAAGATGGATACTAGGCCCGGAATGGGTGCTAGATATTACCATATATATGATGAATGTTGTGGTGACGGTAAGGTGGACACTAGGCCCAGAACGGGTACTAGTTATTACCATCAAATTTATTGGAACTCCTTTTTGCGTGATCACATCTCTCTCCTTTTGCTTCTTTATTTTGGACATGGGCTATCCTTCTCTTTTTTTTCATGCCTCAGGCATTTTTTCCCCTCATGCTTTGAGCATGGTGTTTGTTTTTTTTCTTTTTTTTCATAGCCCATGTCTCTTTTTTGAAGAATACTTTTGGAGAGAGAGAGGTCACACCACGCATGGAGCTTTATTTTTATGGAATGAATGGACGGTACAATGCTAACTTCCAGTGTAGAAGCATAGCAAGGGGAAAAGGAGTGCACATGGATCTTGATCATGAAAGCATGAAAAGAATTCTCACAAGGGTCACAAAAATTTGACAAAGCTCAATGCAATGACAAGCAGCATATGAGTATAAGGTTTTCAAGATAACTCATCATACGGCTTTGGTAGGACTGTGGCATATCAAAGAGGAGCTTTACAAAGGGTTTTCAAATTTTCAAATAAAATTCCCAAGTACTCAAACATTTAGAGAGAAGATCATATCATCAGACCATATCACAAACACCAACTACTTAGATGAGCATGAGTTCCCTAATGATATTTGTTCACAAGCATCAAGATGAAAAGCATGGAATAAAACATATGCAAGTCAACCATAGGAATCATGTAGAGCAAGATTCGAAGAGTTTGATTTAGCAGATAAGAATTGAAACTCATTCATACTCATGAATCAAAGAGAGTAAGATAAAGGGTGCACATACCATCGCTCCTGAAGAATATGAGAAACAAGGAAGACCAGTGGTGGTTCGGCTGACCCATGGGGCAGACGGATCACTCTAGTTTACCTTGTCCCTTGTCATGAAAGCGCAGTTGATGTTGTGCAATGCCTGTGTGGGAGATCTCAAGTGTGTTTGTCGATGATAAACTTGGGAGATCTCCCCCACACTTGTTCACGTACCTGGTGCTGTCTTCAAACAAAATGGGAAAAAAACAAAAGACGGACTCTATTGGTTCAAGAACCAGGGAGCCTTTATTGAAATTCAAATATAAATTCACCATGAGACTTAGCTCAAACAAGGCTGGTATGCCTTGGCTTACCTTCCCTTTTGAATCGAGCTCGATGACTTACCCCGTTTGGATTCGAAAATTCCTGCAAGGGTTAGTCCGCATATACAACCAATATCCATGAAAGCATATACTATAAGGTTCATCAATCAAACTCGACACCATGTCTTGTTTGATTGAAGAAGATAGTTTTAGCCTAAGCACCATGGTTAATTTAAGACAACCTATGAAAGCACGTAGCTAAACATGCACTCAAACCATAGCATTACAAACATAGATAAAGGAAGCACGAAAGCATGATCAAGCATTTCCAAAGGGGTATAAACATAAGCATGAGATGGTGAACATCGGGCAACCACCCGGAAGGGCCTTGTTTAAAGTCAAAAGCAGGACGTACCTAACTGGGCAAGATGCAAGAGCTAACATCATCTCCAAACCAAGATAAGATTTGGATGAGAGAAACTTTACTTAGGATGCTCACATACCTCCCCCACACTTGAAGTTCGCATTGCTGGGCAACAAAACTCAAGTGTGTGGAGATCAAGCTTCCTTTTGTAAATGTTCTCTCAACAAAAACTTATAAAGGTGTTGTAGCGATGTATCTCACATGTTCTTAGGCATCACCTGTCCATCATCCTTTTCAATCTCCACCTGAAAGGTTAGCGACCGAAAATACCCGAAGGACAGCCTTATCCTAAAAAGATGCTCTTGCTTTTTATTTGCAAAAGGAAATAAAATCTAACCTAATCTAGGCTATCTCCTGGTAGTGCTTTGTTTACGGTCATAAGTTTGACCATGGGAACTTCTTCCTGCAGCTATCATTGGTGATGTGATTCCTGTCTCACCACCAATTGTTGATGTGTCATCGAAGCTTTAGCTGCAAGGTTAGTGCCATAGTGCATACACGAAATTTGCAATGCTTATGGTAAACATATGCATCTACAACCATCCTTCTAAACTTTTTACAGGAGAGGACCATAAGGTGGTTGTAGTCCTCATGCGTGCTCAGTGCACTAAGCATGGCCGACTCTGGAGAGGCATGATGCAAGCATGGTTCATGTGGTGTATCAAGAATGAAGCTACCATGCTCATCAATGGAATCCTTTCCTTTGGACTCCAGAGTCAGTGCCTTGATCTCCATGGCCCATGAATTCTCCATCTCAAGAGGTTCATCGTGTAAGATCGATGTTGATTCTCGATCAAGGTCGAGAGCAACATGATATGGGCCAATGGGAAGATGCTCAAACTCGATCGAGGGTGATGAGGATCGTTCGCCTTCACAAAGGTGAAGAGGATCTTCCGAGTCGTACTCTTGAGGAGTAGAAAATTCTACAACCTCAATGACAACAGGCTCAGAGGATGCGAACGGAGGTACATGCCTCATCTCCTCGAGCGGGTTTTGCTTGGGAAGAGGCTTCTCCATAGAATTCTCTGAAAACAAGGGAATGATGGCAGAAGAGGCTTCCCTAAGCTTTTCATCTAGGCTCCCTCAGGATGCATCGAGAAGTTTTTCTACCGGGGAGCCTAGGAGGAGATCAAGATCGAGGACATCAAATATGTGGAAGTCTAGATTAACCTTGATCTTGTCTACTAGGAGCGGCACGGCACTTGCGATCCCCCGACATTCAAGAATGTGTCCGGAGAGACAACTCTTGAGCCGCTTGTCGGAAGATCTTAGCGTAACATTGCCCAACAAAGTGTACGCTAGGTGCCATGGCATGACATTAACCTCCATAGTGGGGTTATGATGGGCTTCTATGATAATTCCCCTTATGGAACAAGAAATGATCATAGAGGGTGAACAAATCCAAAGTGCTTCGGAAAAGTTTCCCACTCCAGTCAACCACTTCTTTTCCATGGCCTCCATGATAGATGTTTCGTTTGGAGGATCGGGGGGCAAAGGAGGTACCGTAGGCCTAGGGGAAGGTTCTGTCAAAAGAATCCTAGCTTGCTGGATTTGGACAGAAGAGGGCTCCTTCCCTAGTTGGACATCTAAGCAATTCGAGGTGTTTCTTAGATTTTCAAGAGGGTTATCCTCGAATCGATAGAGGAACTCTGGAGGTTGAATTTCTTCTTCCTCCATTATTCCTGGTTCGGGAGAGGGCTCAACGGTCAAAAATTGAGATGTGGAAACCGTAGGTTCAGGTTCAGCTGTTGAGAGACTCTCATGGATCGAATCTGATACCTGGTGGGGTTCATTATGGTCGGTAGGGGAGAAAGAGTTTTCTAAGAAGCTGTCTAGGATTGCTCTTCCTTCCACTGGAGTTTTGTGTGCGAACGAACCTCCAGCAGTGATGTCAAGATCTTGGGCAGCGTCCATGTCTAAACTCATGCAAAATGCGTAAAGCAAAACATCATCGGGTAGAAATGAGCCAGGTCCAGATGCACAAAGGCGTATGAACCTGTCCCACGCTGCTCCTATAGACTCCTCCTCTAATTGTTCGAACTCGAGAATATCCCCTGGGAAAGAGGCCATATGAGTATACCATTGCACTGTCCTCTCCAAGAGAGAGAATGAGTTGCAAAAGTTATCTCGAAGTTTGCCCCAATCACCATTTACACTTTTTACAGTGTCAGTGTACCATTGCTCCGCCCTTTCTGATAGAGAGAGGGGGAACAACTTCCACCTTATGGATTCCTGTGTCATGCCTGGGAGAACCAGACGCGAACACAGTTCCTCGAATTCTTCCAAATGAAAGTAGGGGTCTTCATTGATCGCTCCAAAGAAGGGTCGATCCTGAACCATGCCCATAATGTGGAAATGAAGTTCATGGTCGGATGTGGAAGTTGATGGATCATTGAACTCATAAGTTGAGGCGGAGAGGTCATAAAAGGATTGCCTCTCCATGGGTAACGGGGGTAAAGGTAGAATAAAGAAAAATGAAAAGATACGAGGACCACTTGGTACGAAGATAGATACAGCAACCGTTCCCCGGCAACGGCCCCAGAAAGCTTGTTGGGTATTTTAGCGACACACGAATAAATCCGCAAGCGCACGGATACCGTTTTAGCTTTCACCTCAGAGTATTCCAAGGGTATCGAATCCAGGGGAACGTGTGTGCACTAACTTCGTTCTAATGGTCCAAGGACACACCACGATATGAGGCACTGGGAGAGAGGATTCCTATGGATAGCTCTACAGATGAGGTTAAAGGTCGATCTCTCGAGAACTTGCTTTGGGCACCGGCTAACCCCTGATCTGTCAAGAGACTCTGGCCTACGGATCTAAGACGAACCTCAACCTGCACTATATCCGAACGTGGAGGATTTCAAAGGATCAACAGGGCTGTCACCACCTGCGATCTACCTCTACCAATCCGTGGGATATAGGGCAAACAAAGGATAACCCTTAGCCTAGACACTACGTCTATGCTACTGATTACTACCGTAGCCTGACTACGCTATCCCGCAGTGCGTAGCAACCTATGGCACTCTATATTAAATATAGAGCGACGAATCCACAAGGAGGAGAACTGATCTCACTCAACTATAGAAGCTACTAGCTTAAGCTAAAGGCATACGAGAGACAGCACTCGGTCCTGTACTAAGCTTCCAATGTATACGAACGACTTGCAGTAGACGAATGTATAAACCCAGGATCTACGCACTAACAGAGGAAAAAGGCTACTCATGCAACCTAGCCCAAACTATTAGAAAGGAATCACGAATGCCACTTTAGTCTAATTGAACATGTATGAATATCCACTTTATTCTAAAAGACGAACGCGCATACAAACAAGTATGGAAGCTTATAAACCTATGCAACAGGATTAAAGGGGTGTGTTCACGAAGAACACAAGCCTCTAAATCTAGAATGCATGAAGAACACAAGAACATATCATAAAAGTATGAACACACTTTAGTCTAAATAGAAAATACAAAGATACTCACTTTAGTCTAAATGAAGAACAATGACATGGAGAAGCACATGCCTCTCCCTCTCCCTCTCTACTCTAGCACTCTCTCTAGGAGAGGAGGCTTGGATGGGTGGTGAAGTGTGTCCCTATTCTTACCCCCTCCCCTTCTATTTATAGGCCCGGGTCACCGCGCGAGAACACCCCAAGCACCACGGGAATGCCCTTAGGATCCAATGGGGAGATGACACGTGGAAGATGGCGCGAACCGCCTTAATGTGGGGTCGGCCGATCCCGGGTCGGCTCCGATCGCGCCGCCTTTCATTTGGGTAACTGCCAGGTGGGTCCTTAAGGCGGTTCTTGGTGTATGGGTCGGTTGGAGGCGGTTTGCTCGGGCTGTGGGCCCTTGAATCCTTGTGCTGAACACGTGGTGGCGTCTGATTCGTCGGGAAGTGCTTCTCTTGGATTGATGAGGTGTCATGGACACATGGCATCCTGTGTGCCAGCACGTCGCCACGTGGCCTGGTGTGGGTCCCATCAGGCCCACATGATGTCCTGTTCATATCTCTCTCATCCGGGCTCCGATGTATGCAAATGATATATCCGTTTCGATCGTCTCGATGAGCCCGTCACAATGGTGCAGTTCAAATTGGCATTTTGGACTGTTTATGATGATGCCATATTTATGCCATTAATGCACTTGCTCTCAATTGCATCATTTAATGCGCATTTTAATGTGCCCTGCAACAAAAGCAAGAAACACCAACACTTGTGGAACTTGTCAGTATAAAGCCCTATTCTAGTGTTGATGCTCACTTTCCATTTATTTTATGCAAGAGTTGACGACATAAAAGTGGTACGTAACAGTCGTCAACATCGTCCGAGGTGGAACGTGGGGTGCGAGCTAAGATCGAGAACCCGACTGACCCTCATAGTCTGGCTCTCATTTCTAGACCAAGGACTAACGCTAACATGTCTTCGAGACAGTTCTCTTTGTCTTGTCTTGTGTCCATGCCAGATGAGGAGTTCGAGGTGCTGAGCGAGGAGGATCTCGCGTTGCTGAGCAGGCGGTTCGAGCACATGTACACGAACCGGAAGAATGCTCGAAGGAGCTCTGGCATGTGCTACCGGTGCGGGAAGCACAGGCACTTTATCGCTGAGTGACCGAAAGCCATGGAAGTCAAGCCCGAGCACAAGCACCGTCCGAGGACCGACCACAAGCACCGCTCGAGGGACGACTGCAAGGGCAAGAACAAGTTCGAGCGGAGGCCGAGGAAGAGTGGCGGTCACAAGATGAAGGAGCGGGCGATGGTTGCCGGAGCAAGTGACATCGACTCAAGCTCCTGGTACTCTTCATCGAGCTCAAGTGATGAAGATGAGAACCGGCACAAGGGCAAGCGGTCAAGCAATAACATCAACGGCCTGTGCTTCGCCGCCCAAGGCTTTTGCGGCATGGCACATAGCTCCACAAGCAAGAAGAGCAACAAGGATGACTCAGGCTCCGACTCCGATGAAGAGGTAAACAATGATCCATCCTTCTTGGTAGCGGAGAATGCTAGGTTGAATGAATTGCTTGACAACCGTGATGATGTGCTTAGAAAGACCAACAAGGAGAAGAGAGAGTATAGGTCTTTGCTTGGAGAGGCTAAGGAGAAGGTGGTTGAGCTAGAGTCTTTGCTTGTTGATGCTAGGGCTCAAATAGATTCTCTGAAGTCTGCTCCTATTGTGACCAATGAACCTGAATGCACTGATTGTTCTGTTTTCCTTGGTGATTTGACTGTGCTTAAGGAAAAGTATGCCTCCAAGGTTGAGGAACTAGATGTGCTTAGGGTTCAACTAGATGAGATGAAATCTAGGCCCTCCTTGCTTGGTGCTTGCACTTCTTGTACTGTTTTGCATGAGAAACTAGATGTGTTTGTTGCTTATGCTAGATCTCTAGAAGCTGCTTTGAAAGCTCCTATTCCTACATCATGCTCTACTTGTGAAATACATGCTGTGAAGAATTTGGAGCTTGCACATTATGTGGATCGTTTGCGGGATGAGAATGATGAGTTGAGAAAGATGATGGGTTGGTTGTCTGGTCATGAGCCTCGGCTCAAGATGATGATCGAGGCATACAAGTGCTATGATGGGCAAGTGCTTGGGTCAGATAAGGTTTGGTGAGGGAAGTGGTGAGAATGAGGGGAAGATCGGTGATATCCCAGAGCCACCAAAAACCCACCACAAAAATGCCTATGCTCCTAAGCCAAACCCACTTAGGAACCGACAAGACACAACCCCAACTCCACCCGTGATTCCTCCACATACTGACGACTTCCAGAAACCCATCAAGTTCAAGAGTGACTTGGGGAATGAGTTCTTTGGGAAGAAGGGAGAGAAACTAAGAGAGGAGAAGCCACAGCCCAAAGAGAGCCCAAAGTCAAAGCCAAAACCGAAACCCTTCCATTGTGAGCATTGTGGGAGGGATGGGCATCTTGCAGAGTTTTGCTTCAGGAGGAAGCATGAGGAGAGGGTTGCCAGGGAGATGGCAAACAAGGACAGGTACCGCCCTTCTCGTGGTGTGCCTGAGCCTCGTATGGTGCCAAGAGGTGAGGGGTGGTGCGTACCATTTACCCCCGAGAGAGGCGTGAGTTTGTGCCTCGAGGTGATCCACCCCAGAGAGATGGTGGTAGGCGTGTTAGGTATGGACGTGGTGAGTTTGCTGGACATTCCTTCGCTCGTGGCCAATACGAGTATAGGGGAACGATCGCAGTTTTAGGTCCCAGAGGAGCTACGGACCACGGTCTCCACTTCGTGGTATGCGTAGTCCTCCAAGGGGACGTGTGGGTGTTCCACCTAGGAGAGATAGGATGGATTTTGCTAACCCCACTTTTGAGCAAATGGCACCGCACTGGTTTGATTCGTTTTGTACTAACCCCAGTGCTGAGTCGTTTGCTCACTCTCGCTCTCGTTTTTGATTTCGCAGGTGGGAGGCATGGAGGGCTTTTGGTTGATCGACTCCGGTTGCTCTCGACACATGACTGGAGATCGAAGGTGGTTCTCCAGCCTCACCCCGGTGATGACCAAAGAGTACATCACTTTTGGGGACAATGGGAAAGGTAGAGTGCTTTCAGTGGGCACGGTGAAGGTGAGTGAGTCTGTGACTCTTAGGCGTGTTGCTCTTGTCAAATCTTTGGGGTTTAATCTTCTTTCGGTTTCCCAGCTTCTCGATGAGGGTTTTGAGGTCCGTTTCAAAATGGGTGCTTCGCGTGTTTTGGATTCTCGAGGTGATCTTGTGTGCACGATCATCCCTGAGGGTCAGATTTTCAGAGCCGATTTTTCTCAGTGTGTCGACTCTTCTTGTTGTTTGGTTGCTGGTGTTTTTGCGGAGCTTTGGAAATGGCATAGGAGACTAGGTCACTTGAGTTTTGACTTGTTGTCACGCTTGAGTGGGCTAGGTTTGGTCCGAGGATTGCCAAAGTTGAAGTACCAAATGGATTTGGTATGTGCTTCGTGTAGGCATGGCAAAATGGTCGCCGCCTCTCACCCGCCTCTGACATCCGTTATGACAGAGAGGCCATGCGAGCTGTTCCATATGGACTTTGTTGGTCCAGCTCGCGTGTGCTCAGCGGGTGGGAAATGGTATGTCCTTGTGATCGTGGACGACTATTCTCGCTATGCTTGGGTCTTCTTTTTGGCTAACAAGGGGGAGACGTTTGGTTTTATCCGGGATCTAATCTTGAGGTTGAAGAATGAGAGGAATGGAGATGCTGTTCGAGCTATTCGTAGCGACAATGGCACTGAATTTAAAAAAACTCTCGTTTCGAAACCTTTTGTCGTGATTTGGGTCTCGAACATCAATTTTCTTCTCCCTATGTGGCTTGTCAGAATGGCGTGGTTGAGAGGAAAAATCGTTCCCTTTGTGAGATGGCTCGGACGATGCTCGACGAGCATAGGACTCCGAGGAGATATTAGGCTGAGGCGGTGAATACCGCGTGCCATGTTGGGAATCGGATTTTTCTTCGGGCTTTCTTGAACAAGACGTGCTATGAGCTCATGCACGAGCGAGCACCTAGAGTGAGCCATTTCAGGGCTTTTGGTTGTCGGTGCTTTATTCTCAAGAAGGGTAGGCTTGATAAGTTTGAGTCGAGGTCCTCTGATGGAATTTTCATGGGTTATGCTAATCATTCTCGAGCATATCGTGTGCTCAACCTTGATACTAACCTAGTCATGGAAACTTGCGAGGTCACCTTCGACGAGACCCAACCATGCAGCTCGTCTATCTTTGAGTGTGCAGGTGATGACGAAGTTGGCAAGAAGATCTTTGAGGACGAGGAGGATGATGCTGGAGAGGATGATGGTGATGATGGTGAAGCTCCAGCCACGCATGTACCCTCTACTTCCACTACGATAACTACGGTGCAGGATGGTCCATTCCCTACGCCGACTACGATCCAGCAAGATCAAGTGGAAGCCGCTGTTGAGGGGGAGGTTGTCTCCAGGCGAGAGGCACCGAGGCGCGTTCAAGTTGATCATCCGCCCTCAAGAATTATCGGCGACATCAACGAGCGTACGATATGGTCGAGGTCCAGAAATGCTTCTCACTTTGCTCATTTGGCTTTTGTTGCTACCTTTGAGCCGAAAGACATTGGACACACGCTATCTGATCCTAATTGGGTGAATGCCATGCATGAGGAGTTAGAGAATTTTGAGAGAAACCAGGTGTGGGAGTTAGTGGAGCCACCACCAAACTGTAAACCTATTGGGACAAAATGGGTGTGGAAAAACAAAGAGGGTGAGAATGGTGAGGTGGTGAGGAACAAATCGAGGCTGGTTGCTCAGGGTTATAGCCAGAAGGAGGGGATAGACTATGAGGAGACATTTGCTCCTGTAGTCCGTTTGGAGGCAATCAGGATTCTTCTAGCGTTTTCTGTGGCTAAAGGATTCAGATTGTACCAAATGGATGTGAAGAGCGCCTTCCTGAATGGGTTTTTGGAGGAGGAAGTTTATGTGAGGCAACCACCTGGGTTTGAGAGTGTTGAGTTTCCCCACCGAATGTACAAGTTGAGGAAGGCCTTGTATGAGCTGAAACAAGCTCCCAGGGCATGGTATGGCAGGTTGAGGGGGTTAGAGTACAGAAGATAAACATAGCAATCGAGAAAACACATATTTAAATTGAAATATATATATTAGAAGAACTTCCTTAATAAAAGTTGTAGATCTTTTCGAGATGTATAATTGTGATATAAAGTTTTCTTCATCCGAAGTTGTATGAAAAAACACACATGAAAATAGAATGTTTGTCGTTGCCTGAAAAATACACAGCAAAAATAAGTCTTTGTCATGTGTTAGGTCCAAGACACACGACAAAGTTCATTTTTGCCGTGAGTCGGCCTCCAAGCTTACATCAAATACCTATTTTGCTATGAACCTTGCTTTTTGCCGTGAGTTTCGTCATGGCGCTCGGCAAAATGTTATTTGCCGTGAGCTCAACAAAAAGCCCATGGCAAAAAGCATGACTCACGGCATGCTTAGGTTTTCCGATAGTGGATGATCTCACGGTTGGCAACCAGGCCTTGAATAAAAAGGAGGCACAACTTAGAGTAAGTCAGAAAAGGTAGTCGGATAAAATCATCAGACGGCAAGGATTTACTTGCAATAGCTCCTCGATCGGTGTCCCACACTGAATCTTTCAGCAGCTCCCCAGTACGTCTAACCAAAGTCTGGAGAGCAAACGAACAGTGACGGATAGCGTGTTCCAGAAAAATACACTATGCTGAGCCGGGTACTTATCTTACCTAGCTCAACCCTACGTCTCAAATTCCTGACGCAAGGAAGGTTACACTGTGATTATTCAGAATCTTAGTTTTATCTCAAAGGAGTGTCAGAGAAGTTACCTATCAAATTCAGCTATAAACAACAGTTATCACCATGGCATGTACCATGTATGTCTACAAATAAAGAGTTTTATCTTGCAATGATCCTTGTACATGGGTCTGGTAACTGGACACATGACTACTCATGAATATTAATGCGCCTGCTCGTCATTTATTTGCGCGCCGCTCTGAGATATTTATCTGACACGAGAACAATTGCAGAACCATTCTACAGAAATCATATGACTGAAAGGTAAAATTCCTCACACATAAATTTTGGTGCAAAAACAAAATATCAAATATAAGGTCTGAGGTACTGAAAAATGATTACAGCGACATCTAGCCCGGCGCCCTGCATTTGAAGAATGCACATGGTGGCCAGTTTATTATTACAAATTCAAATTGGAAGGAAAATAAAAGGATTCAGAAGACATGTTTAAAAATGATGAAACACTCAAAGACTTCACGACGAATAACTCTCAGAGAGCCAGGAGTTGTGTAAGTAAAATGAGGTTCCTCATGCTGCTCCATTTGCACCATTATTTGTGTTCGCGTGATTGACTTGGGTTCTATGTTCTGATTGTGACACTCAGCCGAATTACTTTCTTACATTCTTCTTCATTGAAAATCGACCTCCAGACATCTTCATCTTTATCCAGGGTAACTGGGCCAAAGCTCATCACTGCATGTATTCTCATTTTAATTGGATCCACGGAATAGTTCTCTTGAATTCTTTGCTTGATTGTTGTTGAGACGGTGGCTAAGGACATTGTCTTGGGTGCCATAAAAGCGGTTCCCTCGCCATCCCAGTGCTCAGCTCTTGTACGATCTTTCCAATAGAAAGTTATATCCACAATTTTTCCAGCCGCAACTGCCAACATCAAACATGTCTGTGAAAACCATTTATTGATTAATCAAGTGTTTGAAGCTTACCCACAAAAAAAAAAGTGTTTGGAGCTCAAAAAAGCATGTAAGCCATCTTAATTTTTCCAGGATCTTTCGCTAATGAAGATGAGCACAATAATGCATGCACGCATTGGATTGATCTATTGACTAATACTTGCTTGATAATGCCGACAAAAATATGGATCAACATAAATGAATGTTGATCGAGAAGCACTAGAGTGAGGGAGTGAATGAAACGTCCAATTGCATGCAATGATCGTAAAAGTTTGATGAAATAGGGTTAGATATTTAGCTGCAATATAGATGACCAAGAAATGGAAAAGAAGTCCAATATACAGACATTGTTTATATTTTCAGATTTTTTTTACTGAAAAGTATCGAGTTTTCCTATTTCATGATTTTTATTTTTTTATTGAGAGAGATCAGGGAATGAATTGTCGACAGTAAAACATATACCTGATTTTGGAGTTTAGAAATTAAAGCAGCATGTAAATGTATGTCATGTGTATTAACATGCATGAACAAATTTCATATGGAATATATATGCATATAAATCCCAAACTAGATACTTTCAAAGCAGCATATACATGTGCATCAACACATAGAATTGCAATACCATCTTAAAAATGGTCTATACTGATAAACTTTATCTCCCGGAAACATCAACAGAATGTCATTCTATTTTGCCATTATACCCATTAATGATGTACCTCATCCAGCATATGCTGACTATATATGCCTCCAACACCCCCCGCGCGCACTAGATCAATCAGTACGGTTCACTTGTCCATGGATCTATTACTATGATGGAGGGAAGAGAGTTTTGTGCAGTTACGACGGTAAAATCTATACTATAAGGAGCAAAGACAATTGAAAACTTTTCTCACCCAATTTGGGCCCGCCTTACCCCTCACGCCGGACCCACCCATAAGGTTGCATGATGACCAAAAAGGTGGAACGACCATAAAAATTGTAATTTAGAGAGCGTTTCTGTCAAAAACGAATTATTTTTGTTACCAAACGTTGCCTTACCCACCCCGTGTACCCACGTCGGACCCACCCAGCTGTGTCGGACTCAACCTGACCGCGCGACATCACCCCCACGCGCCGCCGCACCACGGTCCTCACGCATGCTCCACGTCCTCACGGCGGATCGTCGCAGCTGTTGCCACGAACCACGTCCCGTGCCGTGACAAAGCAGCTGTTGAGATCGAACGTCGACGCCGTGTGCAGTGACGGGATCACACTCGCGGAGCACAGCTAGGACATGCTCACCGACATTTTTTGGGTGCGGCAGGAACTTCGTGGTGCAACACGTGAGCCTGTCGAGGCAGAAGCCTAGCAGCTACGTTGTGCAGGGGTGCCTGGAGCACTTCTCACCGGAGTAGGCCGGCGAGATCGTCAGGGAGCTGCTCAGGTGCACGTTCCGCCATTCCGGCACCTCATCACCGTACCGTTAGCGACCCTTATGCCAACTATATGTCTTGTAGTCCGCCATGAAACGCAGGGAGGTGAGGAATTCCTCCAACAAACTCACGTTATATTGTTGCTCATATACTATGAGTTCTAGCTAGCTTTCAGCTTTAGAGGTAAAATGTTGATGCAGACACTAAATTTCTCTCTCCGTATTTTCTCAAGCAAATCAAATTAAATTGTTTCAAACTTTCTTGGTCAGGAAACATATTCTCTATTGTTTGCAATATTTTTTTATAAAAGCCTTTAGTGTGAATGTATTTAGCCATATATTGTACTCCCTCTGTTCGAAATCATAGGCCAATTCAATCTTTAAAAAAATCATAGGCCGATTCGACTTTTATAGATTCATAGAAATTATTAGTATTCATCTAGACATGCACTACATGTAAGTGCATAGCAAAAAATATGCACCTAGAAAAGTGAAAACATCCTACAATTTAGAATGGATGAGGTAGTAGTTATCTTGCGACTTACTTACCGTGGAGCAATATTACTATTTGGCAATATGTCTAGAAAATTTAACAAGATGTCAAGGGGTTGGTTATTAAACATTTGAGCAGTGTGCATCATCTCTTTAGTTGATACGGTTCATATAGGCGCAACTGTGTCCACGTCGAATTGAACTGTCAATGAAATTGTATATTTGTTCTTGAACAGTTATATCTGACCATGGGTTTAACCATTTGATATTTAATATTTAAATAAACATGAAGTTTCTTATTCATGCAGTAAAAAATGTTTTAGATTACAGTGAGCTGGTTGCACTCTACTCAGAAATTGTTTTGTAAGTGTTTAATAGAAATTATCAGGAAAACATCATTCTCCTATAGGATATGTGGAGTGACACGCGATTTTGCTATTTCAGGAAATGTAGAGTGCGGAGATATCATTAAGGATAGATTGAGGTCTCATCATAAATTGTTACAAGGAAGCCTCAGTTCAAGAATTCAGGTTATCCTTCAACAAAGACTTGAAGGTCAGTTCATAAAAGAGTTCATGGATGTACTTAGGCTATTGCATTTTTATTCTAAATATAGGCATCATGGTGGCTTCCCATATTTTCCAAGATACCACATTTGACCTCTACCTCACTACCTGTGTAGCTATGCTAGCATTCAGGTTCTTTGTCCCTATCCAATTACTAATCTTCATTCATTTATTTTTATTTACTACACTACATGATGAAAAGGTTGTGATTTCTTATTTAAAGTGTTCTGACTTAGAGGAGTGTTACTTGCCTACAGATGAATTATAGTTTTATATTTTTTATGAACTACTACGCTGACATGATTGTCAATTAATCAGATGGTTTAATTTTCATTAGCTATCACATGGATGTCACAAACAATGGCAGGACCTTCATGGGAAATTTGCCAAACATTATATTGACTTTTCTTAGAGGAATTATAATAAAAATAAATGCACAACATGCTCTTTCTTTCATGAGATTGCAGCCAAAAATATTGGTACGATAACTCCATCAGCAACTTTTCATGCTTCTATCATACATAAAAGTTAAATTTTAAAATTGGAGCAAGAAAAATTGGAGAGGTGAACCCAGTACTTTTATTTCATCATGCTAATATGAGCTATGAACACTATGAGCCACAGTTAAAAAAACAAAAAATGTACTGACTCAAGCTTGGGGTTTGAGTAATACATATAGTTGCACTAATAACATATCAAACTACAGCACGTGCGTGTCGCACGTGCAATGTTACTAGTGACAACTAACAATTCCACGAAATACAATGAAATTTCTCCAAGGCTGAGATCCGATATAAAGGCATAGATGAGTATATAGGTACATAAAGTTAAAGACATTTGACTGCAGAGTTTGGAAGAAGCATCGGACAACAGAGGATGATATACGAGATGTGTGTGTGTGCGTGCACGGCCAAATAAAAACTACGGATTTTTCCTTATCGTTACATTAATTCTTGATATTTGATTATTCTAGCTTTCCTCTAGGTTGCTTAATTATCAATCTCATTTGTGTCTGCCTTCTTGTTAATGGGACGACCATGAATCCGACAACGTACATGGTAGTAACAAGATCTGCCTACCAAAACTGAACAAAAGAAGAGATGAGATGGTAGACGATCATTTTTAGCGGGGTCGCTAGCTCTTATTATCTGGTTAAACTTATATATAATAACCTAGAAGCTCTGGCAGGAGGAACAGCAGCTTGCTTGTTACATGCATGAATACAGAATACATATACATGCATATGCTAGTACTATACGTACCTTCGGCGGTTAAAGTGATAAGAGATGCAAGCAAGTATACGTGGAAAACTATCTTTGCTTTAATTTATAGCTACATATATGCGTTCTCAAACTTGTTGAATCTGTTACTGTGGCTATACCTTCCACTGCTTGAGTTGGTCTTGGAACAATTATTGGAGGTGACACCAAACCTTGTCGAGTTTGCTCTCCATAAGTAGGTAATTCCTCCGTATCCATACCAATAGAACCTTTGTCAAAAAACATAACGAAGGAAAGTAAGAACTAATGCATTTGTTGCATGTATGATTTTAACCACGTCAATGGTAAGCCACATATGCAACTAACCACACCAGAACATAAGGACTTTTGGGCTTACCTCCTGTTTTACTACGTCCAGCCATTGTCCAAAGAGAAGAAGTTGCATCCGGATAAGTGCCCCTCTACAGTTTATATAGCCTGAGCTCATACGAGAAAACAAAAAGAATTGGAAGTGACTTGAAACAAAACGTAAGGTTCCATTGACTTACTGTAGGTCAGATGGTAAGGTTCCTTCGAGTCCTCGAGTCGGTACTTGTGTTCGCATTTTTCTGATGAATTTATAACATGATTTAACCAGTAATATTCTTTCAGTGATAGGCGACGTGCCCATCGACAGCAAAGTGTCAGTAGTGACTTCATTAATCTCGAGAAGTTACCAGCTTAGTCTTTCGTAGGGGCGAGTGTGCATGCATGTATGTGAGCATCTGCGGAAATTACCGAGTAACTACGAACGTAGCTTAGTTGTTTGGGTTCATTTAGGTGAAATCTATTCACCTAGATTCGAGCAATATATTCATAGTTTGCAAAAAAAAAACAGTAACTGCGAACATATAGCTCAGTTGTGGGTTCCTTGAGGTGAAATCTTTTCACCTAGATTCGAGTAATATATTTATAGTAACATGTGGTTTAATTTAGAATTTAACGGTACTACATGTGTTGATCAACATCGAGGTATCTATGTTGACTTTGTCAATCTCAAGATCTACCAGCTCAATCTCTCGAATATCTCCATAGCAACAGGGGGTGCGCATACCTTCATTAAATCCATAGGGGTAAGTGTGCTCAAGTCTATATATATCGGTCTATGCATGGTTGTGTACAGTGTTTCAAAAAAGGGTTCATAGGGGGTTGGTTGTGCATACCTACATTCACAGCAGATGGTGAGTGTGCGTATATATGCATGCTATGTGTGTCTACTTTCAAACAAAAATGCAAAAACACTAAGGGTGTGCATATCAACGTTTTCAGGGTGAATGTGCGTATATATATAGGTGTACCTGTACATGCATGTATACTGTAATTCCATAAAGAAAATTGTTAGTAGCCTTGTAAACAGATGATTACCAACACCATATTGATGCTTGCTCCCTCCGTGTATGAAAAATGCAATTCTAACTTTTGAAAAAAAAAATCTCACAAAGAGTGCAATCGTAGAAAACAGATCTAATTTCCTTCCTAATTAAGTGCTCGGATGATTTGCATGTCAAAACTGACTCCATGTGGCCAATAAATGAGGGTATTAGAGTCATTTTATGCCACCATTAATCTGTCTTTAAAAAGTTAGAATTGCATTCTTCATAGCTCGGAGGGAGTACATAAAAAACTTAAGTGGGCCTGATAGCTAGTGTATGTATATGCCAGGGAAGATGCCAACCATAATTCCATTTGATGACAATTTTTAAAAAAATGTTGTGAAAATTTTCAATCCCCACCCTCCCCACTCAGCTCCCGCCCTCCTCCCAAATGAAATGGCAGGCCCGTTTTTTTGCCTCCCACATCCTCTTCTGTCCGGGACTACTACATGTGCATATGTCGGTCGAGCACTCACGCTGGCGCGCTGCCTCCCTCGCGGTCCCAGCATGCGTCGCCATTGCCGAGGCCACGAAGAAACTGCGTGCGTACGTAATCCTTCCACCTTCCGTCACCTAGTGCTACTAGTCATCTGTTGCCCCGGCCGGCCCATCCGCCATTACTCGTTGTGCACCCTGTTGAGCCTATCGTCGCCGACCTCCGTCCGTGACCGGAATGGGTCATCCATATGTCGTTGCCTCTGCCATGCATTGCCAGCCGTTACACCTGATCCCACTTCACCGGCGTATCGCCTCATTGCAAGCCAGGCCTCACCGCGCGTGCATGCCGCTTCTCTACCACTCTGGATTCTCTGACTGTGTGTAGAGAAGTCACCAAATCACTGTACCAGTGACTTCTCCCCCCTTGTGAAGCGTCCGTTCGCAGGTGGATGGATAGGATTGACCGCTATAATAAGCATGTGAACAGTACCAATCGGCACAGCATTTTTCTACAGTGAAAACAACCAGTCTACTGTTTCCTTAGACACATTTTACTGTTGATTTTGGTGACTTTTGAACAGCAAGTCAGAGGAGCCGGACCGCTTCTCTACGTGAGAAAGAGAGGGGAGGGAGGGACAATATACTTGTTTTGGTGGAGCTTGCACTGGCTCCAGCTAGGGGTGCAAGTTGGAAATGTAATAGGTCATTGAGTCGACCCAAAAAATTAATAAAATGAATTAGTATAGCATTTCACATAATTAATTTTGGAGATGAAATGAACTAGAGTGGCATACTATCGATATCGTAATTAATTAACTGACCCACCATTGTATAGCATCCCTAGCTCCAGGTCCACCTGACATGTTAATGTTTGTGTAATGTAGCGACACTATTCATAGAAGCCGATTTCCTCTCTCCTCCTCCAGCCCCGACTTCTATGACGCAACAATGCGTGTGTGATGAGGAACCAGAGCTGGCCAGAGCTTCTCAACAAGTTGTGGAAGAGAATTTTTCTATATATAAAAAAGTTGTAAAAGAGAAATGATAGAGCTTCCACATACCTCAGATCTAGTCTATCAGTACCTCCAATTGTTGTGATGATGTTATAACTAAAATGCGGTTTTATCAAATTATATTTTTCAGTTATAGTATTTTCTTTGAGCAACTTTATCTTAGTACGCTGCAGAATTTGACGGATTCAACAACTCTTGCCTGGTCTCATTATATTTCATTTCCTTTTCAAACCAACCGGACCAATAAGCAAGTGGGCAAGCTGGATTTGCACTATTTTACTTACAACAAAGTCTGACAAAAGAAGTTTTAAAAAAATGAAATTTCTACTACAGCCCGCAAATACGCTTTACGGCCGGCATGTGCTTGTTACAGAGCAATTAATAGCGATGCATACTTTATACCAGTATATTTGGAGATACAGTCAGATACGATGTACATCTAGATTACCTACAGAAGTTTGACTTCCAGTACAAAAATATATCCAGTTCGCTTAAAACTAAAAGCGGTTACTGCCAGAGCAGAGACCATGTATAGCTTATTCGGTATTACTCCCTCTTCATGTTCTCGTGCTTCCCACACGTAAGTGGCGATTAAAATTGTTCATGAAAAAGGTAATCATTTTTTTTCTGATGTGGACTTAAATGCTAGCAAGTATTAGGAAAAACAAATCCAGTCAAAATTTGCTTTATCTTTGAAGTAAGTTCATTTCTTTGATCTGGAATAGAGTCATATGCAATGTTGCGAATAGTGGGCTACAATATTTCGCAAAGGAGTCTGGCGCTATAGTGCCACTATATCCAGCTATAGCCCGCTATTTAGAACTACGTAGTTGTAACGGCAAGTTGGCAAAAACACTATATTGCCGCTATAGCGCCGCTATAGCCCGATGTGCAACATTGTCGTACGCCGTCAATTAACCCTTGCAAGATGCTACAAGGAAATTGACCTTTAACACCGGTTGATAACCTCTTGAGTACCGGATGTGCAACATGTCACATGAAATCGAGACTAATAGCCTCGATTTAGAATTTGGGGAGGCCTACACACAAAGCACCCTCAAGTCACAAGTCATACCATTTTTTACGTGAAAAGTGTGCACTCATGGTGGGTATGATTTTTTTATGTGAAATGTGCGCACTCATAGTGAGTATGATTCGAACCCAAGATCTTTCACCTTGTGTGTAGCATCATTATCATCTCACATACTCAGAAGATCTAATTTAGTTCGGCAAATTGCAACTATTCATCTATCACATCGAAGCGTATTGCTCTCTCTATGCACGCAATCTAATGTGGCATGTTACCAGTAAATTGCTACTATTCATCCATCATATCGAAGGCAATATGCCGAACTAAACAAGCCCTTAGATAAGAGATTCTTTCCTTTTTAAATTCACCCGTGAAGAACCTCCCAAAGTTCCATCCACCGGATATATTCATATCGGTCTGCATGCATGTGGTGGATCAAATGTACTTTCTCTAGTAATGAGAAGGCCGCGGGTGGACTTGGGGTAGAGGGTTTGGCCCTACTAGATCAAAAGAACTTGTGACAGTTGGGGACCTAGAAGTTTAGCAAGATGTATATAATTGAAAAAACATACAAAGATTAGTATGCGCCAACGGCCAAAATATTTTTAAGATGTTATGATATACTCCGCTTGTTTCAAATTACTATTCATTTTGGCTTTTCTACATTCATAACTTTTGTTATGCATCAAGATATATAATATATCTAGATACACAAAAAGGTTATGTATCTAGAAAAGTCAAAGAAATAGTATTTGGTATGGGGAAGTAAATTACAACAAAGAATCTTTGGATCAAATTCCCCATATAAAGTGATGATTGCAAATGACACTAATGGCGATATCTATCAGACTATCAAGCATCTGACTAGTGATTCCAAATAGATATGGGTGCTAGGGCAAGGAATGTCTGTCGAAATGTCCATTTGATGAAAATTTGATATCTTTGTAGATCAAGTAATAATCTTTAGAAAACATTTTTCAGAATCAGTCAATAGTAGTTCTTAACTCATCGACCAACATATTCAAATTATTTTTATTCAGGTTTGATTTTGGTAGGCTGAAATAAATGTAACCCTACATTCATATAGGTCAAAAGTTAAAAAACAGAAGTTTTCACAAAAGATGTACTACTCCCTCCGTTTCTGTATATTTGACGTTTCGGACAGCTTCGACGCAATTAAGGATGGCACGAATTGATACTTTTGCCCTTCATTATTTGTTTCCTGCTCCCGCGTGCCTTCCTTCTCATCGGTCGTTGCGCCGCAGCTTTGACGAAGGGTGGGACAGACGCCATCACGGGAACAATGCGGAGCAGCATAGGAGGACAGGGGCAAAAACGGTAGAGCACATTTGTCTTTGCTTGCAGCGTCATATATTTTAACATCTTTTGGTTTGATCTGCGGGCGTCATATATACACGAACGGAGGGAGTATTATTTATTCCTACTAAACAAAATGGATCTGATTTTTTAGATTCCCTTTCTGATTTTTTTTAGATTTTGTTTTATTATAGTAGCATGACTCCCTGTGCAAATACTCATGTCTACATGCGCTTGCGTAGAGGCTGATGACTTAGCTGCCTTTGCAACTGCTATACCAGTATGTACATATAGTTTTTGTAGTTGAGATACCAAGCTCTGAATTAATTTGGGGAACTTTTCCTTGATAGAGACAGCATCCACTACGCCAGAATCGATTTGTGCTGGCACATGGAAAATAGATTGCTGACACATAGCAATTGACAACCGCTAGCACTATCGTGTAGGCACAATGCTGGCGGTTGTAAAACAGTGCTGGCGGATGCTTATGTCGCCCGCCAGCATAGGCACCCGCCAGCACTGTGCCTTTGCAGAAGCAACAATCTCTTTTTAAGGTAGTAAAAGGTTGTCAAATCAAAAAGTTGTCAACTACAAAGTTTTATAACTTCACAAGATGTACAACTTTTATTTGGGTTGTTTCTTCATGTGATAAAGTGGTAGTAATTTTGTTCACAAAACATATCTCTCTAATATAGTTTCATGAGTCTATATGAGAGATGTATAAGATTTGTGAAGAATGTTAGTCCCACTATGTCGGGTGACCAAATGACCAAAATAAAAGTTGTTCATCTTCAAAAGTTATAGAACTTTGTAGTTGAATCATTTTTCATTTGAATTACTTTTGTCAAGGTAAAGTACGTCTGAATTTCTGAAATTTGAAAACTTGAATTTTTCAAACGACCTCAAATGGAAAAACATTCAAAATAAACGTTGTCGATCTTGAGAAGTTATGAAACTTTGTAGTATACAATTTGAAATCATATTGTCATTGAAAAACTAGGTTTGAATCTCTCAAATTTGAAATTCAAATTTCGTAAATGACCTCAAATGGAGAAACTCCCAAAATGAAAGTTGTAGATCTCAGAAAGTTATGAAACTTTGTAGTTGACAAGTTTTTAATTTGACTCCGTTTGGAGCCTAAAAAAACCGATTTACACTCGGTGTAGTATAATATGAGTAGAATCAAAACTGCATATGGATGTGTATGAGTGTGTGGTGTAGTGGTAGAGGAGGCTTCACGCAAGGGGAGAGATCACAGGTTCGAACCACAGGAACCGTGGAGACATGCGACTTGCGACTTGATGACGGGGACGGGTGGGTGGCTGGCCGGTGGGGTTCCTCCCTAAAAAAAAGATTTTTTTGCTATTTATTTGGAGCTTTTTTGGTGCTGCCTCGAAAACCTCAGTGCTGGCGGGCGACTTAAGCACCCGCCAGCAATGAGGTCTCTATGCTAGCGGGCGGACACCCGCCAGCACTGAAATGATTTGTGCTGGCACAAGGTCGCTGGCGGGTGCTCCACCCGCCAGCAAAGACCCCTTTTAGTCGCCAGCACAAATCATTTGTGGCCTAGTGATCTTCCCTCATGATGACTTTAAAAGCTTTTATGACAAATAGGCAATGATAAAGCTTTTAAAATTATGACTTGCAAGATATTTGCATATTTAGACTTGATAGGGCAGACAGAAGAAATGTGTCAAAAATCATTCATAATAAAGTAGTACTTTTGTTGGCATACCTATTGAAATTAATATTATTCATGTTGTCAAAATTATATGGTAAACCATGTCAGTGCAAAAAATTCTATTTTTGTGAATAGTCACTAATGTATAAACAAGCTGTAGTCAGTTCTAAACTATTTGTACTGCGGTTTTTGAACCGACTGTAATCAAACATGCACCTTTACAAATAGGTATTATATTTGTACAGACAGTTTGAGACTTGACTGTAAAATGATTTGTACAGTGGTTCTAGATGGCCACAAACTGTGACCTCGTGCTGGCGCATGGTGCCGCACAGCCACTCCATCTATGCAGTACTTGTGATGGTAGAGAGATGGTTTTCCTTTTAACCATTATTAGCTTAAACTTTTGATGATTTAGATGTAAACAACTTCATAAAAAGGTTGTTTAACTACAAAGTTGGGTTTTCAATTCCATTTGTTAAGTTTGTTGCTCTAGTGGTTGTCAACCATAGACTATAACCCTGATACAAATACATTGAAAATTTTTCCCTGTTTGATCTTTTTTTTTTTGAGAAATTAATTTGTTCATACAAGTTTAATGTCTGGGTAACAACAGCTTTCTATCAGAGGTAAAAAAAATAGTGTGTACCGAGAAAACCAACTGTACAGTAATTAAGTGTTTTCATAGTTAGTTCATTGATAGAACCAACTGTGTTTATGTTATTTTTAGTCGGCTTTTGTAGTGAACAAAATGCCTTCGACCTGTACCAGTGATCATTAAAAGTATTTGACAAAAGGCAGTTAGCTCAAATCCAACTGTGTTGTTTATTTAGAAACGACTGTACATGTTGATTCTTCTCTAGTGAGTTGATAACACCAATTAAATCACATTTTTACTTGAGACCATAGGGCTTCTCCAATGGCTAACTTATGGCTGCTAGCTCATGTAATTTTTTCCTCCTATTTTAATAAGAGAAAGATAATAGATATATCTTGTTCAAGAGGTAGTATCATGCACGTACTTCGCGATTACTTGAGGATGATGCATTGGGTCATTTATATTATGAGCTATATGCTAGAAGATACTCCCTCCGTCTCAGAATATAGCTTCGTTTAGACTTTTTCAAAGTCAAACTTTTCAACTTTGACCATAAACACGAAATAATCATAAATGCTAATAACATAAAAATGATATCAGTACATTTAACGAACTATCAAAATATGTAATCTTTTCTATTTGAAATAAATTAGTTTAAAAGTTATTGTTGGTCAAAGTTGAAAAAGTCTAAACGAAGCTATATTATGGGACGGAGGGAGTAGATGATTAAAAGGGTTGACTCTTCGAGTGCTTAGAGTTAGGTATTAGCTCATTTCTCTTTAGAAAATGGAATATATCCGGCCTCTGCGTTGAATACACAGTCAAAATCTAACAAAGTCTCGGCTCCATAGCTTACTCGATAGTAAGAGAAAAATAATCGTAAACAATGTACTATATGCTTATCCATCCATCCTTAGCTGCCACCGAAGTCGGTCAGTACCATCGATTCTTGTGCAGATCCAACAAGTACGATATTTATAGTTTTCATCAACACTTCCTATGAACAATTTATGTCTTGATTACCCCTCCATACTCATAAAACATGTCGTTTTGGACAAGATTTCAGTCAATTAATGAAAATATAAATCATGAATATTTTTTAAGTTGTTGAGTTTGAAAATGTGAAAACTACATGAATAAATTTGTCTTGCAAAACACTTTTATAAAAGTATACATTTGTTAGTTTTTAACAAATATTTTTATAAAAATAAGAAGTCAAAATTATACTTTGGAGATCATATCGCTGTCCTAAATGACATGTTTTATGAGTATGGAGGGAGTACGTTGTGGGAGTTGACAGAAACTATAACAAGTCTAAGTCTCCTTTTAGTCATTTTCTTTTGGAAGTAAACGGACGTAGTGAGCAAACAACTTGGTTTGGTGGAAATACAGTGTTTTACTTATACCGAAGTCTAACAGAGTTACAGATGAGACTTTCTGTTACAGAGCCCGCGAATACGCTTCACTGCATGTGCATGTTACAGAGCAATTAATGGCATTGCACATTTTATACCTGCACTCAGAGAGACAGACATAGACATATGCGATGTTTGGTTTCTTAACTTCTTGGCTAGATTTTCGTTTCCACCGGATTGGATTCCGACCGGATTTGATAAATATAATAAGAAAATCATGATAGGTACTATAAGAGATCTGGATTTATTTCGGGTCAAAAACTAATTTACTCATGATAGGTGCACCAAGAGACTCGGAATCAATCCACTAATCAAGAGGTGTGGAATTAATCTGGTTGTTCGGTCTCTTGTTCTACCTATCATGATGAGTAAATTAATTCTCTATCCGGAATAAATCCGAGTCTCTATCATAATTATCTTGAGGCCTCATTCGTTTCCACCGGATTGGATTCCGATCGGAATTAGCTTGGAACTGCTCGCCGCCACGGAGCAGAGGTGGTGCTGCAAGGGAAGCACCTGCACGCCGGTGCTGAACGCACTCGCCACGGATATGGTGGGGTCGGTGCAGTGGGAGAACAGAGCCGGCAGTGCCCCGGCGAGAGCTCCCATGGTGGACCAGCTGTCGAGCCAGAAGGAGGTCGCCGCGCTGTCCCTGAGGTTGACGCCGGTGAGCCCTCTGTAGGTGGCGAGGAGCCCCTTGAACATGTTCCAGGAAGCCGTCGACAGCGCTCGGCGGTCCGGCGTGTACCAGTGCCGCACCGAATCATCCCACGGGTTGCGGTGCCCCGTGATGAGTTTGTCAACGGTCTTGAGGAGGAGTCTCTTGCTCTGCGCTTCGATGTCGATGATGCCGACGCCATCCTCCTCCTAGCATGCACACCGTCGTCCAAGCGACCTGGCAATCACCGCCGGAACACCTGGCGGTGCCCTTCCAGAACATGGCGCGGCACTGTTTGTCGATGCGGTCGATGGTGGACTTGGGCAGGGGAAGTGCGGCCATGGTGTACACCGGCTTGAGCGACATGACTGCATTGATCAAGGTGAGGTGCCCACAACGGTTCAGGGTATGAACGTGCCAGCTGGGGATGCAGCGCTCTACCGGGAGAGCGAGGGTGTCGACGACGCGCACGGGGAGCTTGGTGTCAAAGAGGGGGAGCCCCAGGTAGGTCTGGGTGAAGCACCCCTCCAAGCAGCTGAGGATGCCCGCTAGCGAGGCGGCTTGTTCCGTGTCGACGTCGATCGGAACAAAGGTGCTCTTGGTGAAGTTAATCACGGGCCTAGTCACCACTGCGAACGCGTTGAGGACCTCTTTGAGGTGCCGAACCTGGGGCTCCTCTGCGCGGAGGAGGACAAGGGTGTCATCCACGTACTAGATCACAAGGCACTGCAGGTCGTCCACCAGGGGGTGGAGAAGCACCGTCGGCGCCGCCTCGTCGACGATCATGCAGTGGAGCAGATCCGCAACGATGATGAAGAGGTATGGGCATAGCAGATCCCCTTGTCGGAGACCATGGAGGCACGTGATCCACAGCCCAGGGACCCCATTTAGAAGCACCATCATGCGTCTAGTGGATAGGAGGCAGGTCATCCAAGTGTGCCACTGGTCTCCAAACACACACGCAGCAAGGATGGCATCGAGGGCTTCCCAGCTGATGGAGTCAAAAGCCTTGCGGAAGTCCAGCTTTAGGACAATTGTTGGGGCGTCACGTTAGTGGCAGCACTGGACAAGCTCCGAAGCAAAGAGGAAGTTGTTCGTGATCGAACGACCCTTGATGAAGCCGGTATGCAAATCAGAGATGAGGTTGGTGACGATCCCTTGGAGGTGGTTGGTGAGGATCTTGGCCGCCATTTTGGGGGGCGCAATTTTGGAGGCTGACGGGGTGGAATCCATCAGTAGTGGTGACGTCCACCTTCTTCGGCGGGATGACGACGTGCGACTGGTTGATCCGGGCGACTTCCGCGCGCCCTTGGTGGAAGGTGTGGAGGAAGGCCATCACCTCCTCCCCCACGACCGGCCAGAATGACCGATAGAAGGCCGGGCCGAAGCCATCCGGCCCAGGGCTGCTGGACGACCTCATTTACCAGAGGGCCTCCTTGACCTCTGAGGGTGTGAAGGGGCCTCTAACGTTGCCAATCCAGAGACCGGGATGAGGAGGTCGAGTAGCGGATCCGCTCCTTTGCTTCATGGAGGATCCGCTCCTTTGCTTCATGGGTGTACGCCGGCACGCCCTCCTCATGGAGCACCCCGATCTTGTTGCTTCGCAGGCATGCCGAGGCCGAGGCGTGGTAGAACATCGTGTTCTAGTCGCCGAACTTGTGGAGCTTGAAGGAGAACCGCTGATGCCAGTAGAGAGCCAACTCCCGCACAGCCAGGGAGCGGCGCGTGGCAATCAGGAGACAGAGAAGCTATTCCAGGGGGAGAAGGGGGCACAGTTCTTCCAAGAGGTCGACGAGCTCAATGACGAGGTCACAAGCGGCAATGATGACGTCAGGGCAATCCCGCCCTCGCTTCCACTTCCTCCACTCGACCCGCGTCCATTTGAGCGAATGTGCAGACGCACCGCAGGATCGCCCACTACGTTTTGGGGGCGCGCCCAGACATTCTGCACATGAGCACCAAACACCGGGTGAAGCTCCCAAGATTTCTCATACCAGAATACCTGTGAGACCGGAGCGGTGGATGACGCGGTGACGAGGAGGGGAACATGGACAGAGGTGGGCGTGGCAACAAATGGAGCGTGGAGTTGAACATCGTCGCCCCCACACGGCGTTGATGAACGCACAGTCGAGGTGGGTGAGCGTGGGCACCTCGCGTTTGTTGCTCCACGTGAAGCGATGGTCCAGAAACGGGAGCTCCTATAAGAGTAGCTTGTCAACAGTGTCGGTGAAGAGCACCGCACTCGCTGCATCGAAGTTGCTCATGTTCTTGTCCTCAGGCGTGAATGCGACGTTGAAGTCCCCCAGCACCAACTAGGGGTAGGTGCATAGGGGAGCCGTCGACGAGCTCGGCGAAGAACTCTGGGCGCACTGCGGCGTCGCAGGGAGTGTAGACGTTGGTGACGGCAATCGGATGTGCGTCAGCTGTAGACAAGGAGAAGCAGGTGAGGGAGAACTTGCGAAGTTCGGAGCGGACAAGCGTGACAGCCCGCTAACATGCTGTCGCCATCCAAGGCGACAAAGGAGAAGGCGTTGTGGGGGGGGAAGTTGGCATCTTTGAAGATGGATGGCGTGGAAAGCTTAGATTCCTTGAGGCAGATCACCCCAAGATCACGGCCAGCCAGGTTGCTCTTCACGTCGGAGCACTTGTCAGCGTCGTTCAACCCGCGCACATTCCAGTTGCAGGTCAGGAGACGACGAGTTCTAGCAATAAAAATGATAGTTCACCATGATTACAAAAGGGGCGTCGGCGGCACAGAACAGCCACGCCGACATGTTAGCGTGGCTGAGGGAGGAAAGGGAGCTGCGCGAGACAGCGGCGAGTAGGGAAAGCAAGAGTCTTCACCATAAAAACCAACTCGGAGACACTTGACGACCTGAGACGAGCATCAACATGGAACGCCGAGGGTCACCATCGTGCATGCCGCAGTGAGCTCCGTCATAGCCGCGGCGTTGAGGTTGCAGCCGTCGCCGAGAGCATGAAGCTCAAGGTCGGAGACGGGCGCCGAAGAGTGTGGTGGGAGGGGTGGTGCACTGCCTCCACCAAGCCGAACCGCCTTGATGTGCACCACCCTGGACAGCGCAATAGAGAACATGGGGTTCTCGTGTGCCCTAATGCGTGCACTCGGCGGGCGAGCGGCGACAAGGGGCGTCGGCACAGGAGCGGCACAGGGAGGGGGGCAGGCAGGGCCCAGCGGCCCTCCTGCAGGGGCTGGCAGGGCAGTCCTACCGACCTGATCACCAACACCTGGGCTGATGTGGGCACGCGCCACGGCCTGGCGTGCCACAGCGAGAACCTCCGGAGCTGCAAGTAGAGTCGGTGGTGTCGTGACTTCATACCCCACATCCCAGCTTCCCCCGGGGAGGGCGGCCAGGGTGTGGATGGTGCCCACCAATCAGGCAACGAGGTTGACGAGGGCGAGCCCGCGCACGCCCTCCGCATCAGGGGGCAGGGCGAGGTGGCGGTGCGGAAGAACGCGAGTTCCCCAGCAGGCCCCACCAGGAGAACGTAGAAGTTCCCAGGCATCACGTGCACCTGCATGGCCACAGGCTGAGGCAGGTTGAGGTAGGACATCAGAGCGAGGGTCAGCTCCGCGTGGTCAGAGTCGGACACCAGGACGACGTCGCGCCCCCAAGGTCGCCCGCCTGGGAGCGTGGAGGGGCCGGCGGACGAGGAGCGAGGGGGTCAGGGGTATCACGGGACCCCCCAGAAGCGCTACGCGCACCGCCTCCGTCGGGGCCGGGCGAGCCATCGTGGTAGTTTGGCCCTTCACCCCAGCGGCAGACGGGGCAGACGTTGGTGACGAGGAAGGAGTCGTCTTCCTTCTTGAGGTGCAAGACTGCAAGGATGTCGGAGAAGCTCTCATACCTGGCCATGATGATGACGGCAGTGAAGTCAGCCCCCCAAGAAGCAGACTGGCAAGATCTGGGTGGTGTCGGCCACCCTGCCCATGGCGACGAAGATGTCGGTCTTGTTCCAGTGCTAGAGTGGGAACCGCTCCAGGGCGAGAGTGGTGAAGCCGCCGTGTTCGAAGGAGCCCTCATGCTCTGTCTCCTCCGGGCGCTCGAAATGGATGGTGAACTGGTGCACAGGGATGTTCTCCCCGTCCACCATCGCATCCCAAGCCTACAGCGAGTTGAAGACGACCACGCCAGCCCCACGCGTGGCGGTGATGATGGGCTGCAGGTCCCTTTGCGGGATATCGCCGAGGAGAAGCACCCAGCGCACCATCGCTGTGGGGCTTGGTGCATCAGGGCTGACGAAGGAGTAGGTGAAGCGTGCGAGGGCCGGCGAGTTGAACGGCAGCATGTAGACGTCTCGCTCGGTCGCCGTCGAGAAGCCGCCCGAGGAGGCTACGGAAGAGGCAATCGAGGAGCCGGGGGAGGCCGAGCCGCCGCCGGTGGGTGGCATCTCACCGTCGCCGGAGGAGATAGGCGACAGCGGGCTCAACGGCGCGGCGACAGCCAGGATACCGGGTGGTGGCGACACTGGAGAGGGCATCCCCTGGGTGTCGGAAGCCACACCAGGCGAGGAAGCGTCGGAGGAGGAGCCCGGTGGCACCAGCCCGTGCGGGTACGGTGTGGTGGGGAGCGGCGGCGACCACGTGTGGTCGGACCCACAGAAAGGCATCCCGGGCATGCTCGAAGAGCGGTGGAGGCGACAAGGGCACTCGGGGAAGCGGTGACGACGCAGTGGTCCCGGCCCAAGCAGCGGAAGCAACGAGGTCGTGAGGTGGGGGGAGAAGGCAGGGGGAAGAGGGGTTTTGAAGGGAGTTTGGAGCATGGGCGAGGCAGCTGCGGAGGAGTACGGACGACTGCAGCGAACGTCAGCCTGCCGGGACTGGCAGCATTGAGTCCCATCATAGTAGGGGCGGCATGGGAGCAGAGTCGCCCGGGCAGGTGGGCGCGCCGAGCTGCAGGGAGTTCGCAGTGAAGGCAGGAGACGGAGACTCAGAGCGCGGGGGCTCTCCATTGCAGCCCGCCATAATCACGATGGGACTGGAGGGTCCCAAAGGCGAGTGGAGACCCGAGGGGGATAGCCCAGGCACCACGGTCACTGTAGGGACCGAGGCCTCCAGGGCGGGCGCGGGGGCGGCAGAAAGGGACCAAGGTGGACCATCGGAGGGCCCCACAACCGAAGAGTCAACGACCTTTTGAGAAAAGGCCTGTTCAATGGCTTCCACCCTGGAAGGGAGCACTAGGAGCGGCATCCCTCCGAAGGAGGTCCGGCCGTGGCGGAGCAGCGCCGCCGCGACCCCCGGACAGGCGATGATAGTGGAGAAGACGCCGGGGAGCTTGCACCGAACATGAAACCGATCACGCGACGTGGAGAAGCGGAACGTGAGAGCACAAGCGACCCAGGAGGAGTTGACCTTAGCCCCAGCGGCGGTAGTGTGGACAACCCAAAGTCGAGTAGGCGCGGCGACCGGGGAGAGGGGGACCAGGGGGTGGACCACTGGGGAGTGGTAGTCGAGCAGCATCTGGGAGGCGAAGGCGGCGCCAGGGCGCGGGGGCACCACCAGAGGCGGCGGCGCCGAACGAGGCGAAGTGGAGGAGACGGTCAGGGGAAAACGGGGAGGCGGCGCGGGGGCGCCTGGGCACCGCAAGCTGATGGGGAGGGGAGCGCCGCCCCGCCCTAGAGGACCGCGGGAGGGGGAGGAGTCCCACCGACGAAGGGGTGGGAAGACGGAGGGAAAGCCGCTGACCGCGAAAGCAGCGGCGGCGGGAGGACTCACTAGAGCGGCGGGGGTGCGCCCGATATGGCGCAGGAGCATTGGGGGCTAAGGGGGCAGCCGGTGCTCGTGTAGCGGAGCCGGTGGGCTGCAGGGGCGGCGACGTCGCGGGGTCCGGGGGGCTGCTGAGTGTCTATCATAATTTTTGTTTTGATATATCTATTATTCCGGCCGGATTGAATCCGATGGAATCGAACAAGCCCTAAGGCCTCATTCGTTTCCACCGGATTGGGTTCAGACCGGAATTGGTAAATACAACAAGAAAATCATGATAGCTACTATAAGAGATCCGGATTTATTCCGGGTCAAAAGTTGATTTACTCATGATATGTACACCAAGAGACTCGGAATCAATCCACTAGTCAAGAGGTGTGGAATCAATCCGGCTCTTCGGTCTCCTGTTCTACGTATCATGATGAGTAAATTAATTCTCGATCCGGAACGAATCCAAGTCTCTATCATAATTTTCTTGATATATTTATTATTCCGACCGGATTGAATCCGATGGAAGCGAACAAGCCCTAAGTTGACTCAAAAAGATATGACAAATGAGTGGACTGATGAACGTGAGAACAGCTTCAAGAACTAAACAACATAGTAACAATTACACCAGCATTGACATTGCCAGAAACCACATGTGTTGGGTTGTGTTTTGACCCCAGATAGAAATGTCATTGTTTATGCATCTCACCTACTCAAGCAGATTAAATAAACTACCCTACCTATGACTTGGAGCTAGTTTTAGTAGCTTTTCTTCAAAGATCCCGAAACTGTTAGAATCAAGAGTATATCAGTGATCAATAGATGGATAATTATTACTCTTGAAGGGATAACCTTGAGGCCATGTTCGGTTGACATAGTTTCAACCCCCAAAGGGATTTTGTAGCGCTTGGCACCAAGTATATCGGAGCTACACTGGAGACGGGAAGCCAAGAGTACGCCTTCGACGCGGATAGCGAGAGTGACTAGATGCTTAGCGTGTGCGTATGACAGTGGGCCCGGATGGCCAGTGTAATGCAGTAGCACCTAGTTAAATGCCAGGAGGCGAAACTTGTAAACGTTAACTATTATCAATCTGAAAACAGCAAGAGCTCGCGTGAGGAACCTTTCCTCTGCGATTCCTCATCTCTCGATCCTCTTGATCCGCTCACGTCGCCGGTGATCGCCGTCGGCCAAGGGTTGTGACAGATTTAGCACAGGGAGGGATTTAGTAGATCCCTCCTATGTCACCCAAACCCTGTGGGGGGATAAATCCCTTCTTCCCTCTAATCCCTTTCTTGAAACCATGTCTTCGGTTGTGGCTGATATTGATGAACTTAACAATGCGCACATGGCCAGTGCTGTACTACCAAGAAAAGCAGCCGTATCAAATGAGCACCAACAGACAGTGCAACATCCAATCCAAGCAAGCTGAGTATACCAAATTGGAATGGCTTGTTGTTTAATTATGCAACATATACAAGGCAAATGATGAAAGGAGTAAATTGTGGAAGTCAAAACGAATTGCAAAAAAAAAAAGCATTCACAAAGGCCATACGACAGAGTACAGCTTTTGATCATACAACATTGCACATGTCAAATGCCAAAGGCAAAAACTGATTCTGGTCTACTTCAATTCTACCCACCTTTTTCACTCCTCGTGAATCAAATGGTCTGATAGAGATCACTGCACATATCAGTTAATTTTAGAATGTACAAAATATACCTGGAATACTAAATTGGAATAATCCAAAGAGCTACTAGTAGCAATTACACCAGCAGCAAGTACTTATATATTGTGCTGCAATACTGAACTGGAATAGTCGAAAGAGGCACACGAGCACATACTTTTGGACTCTGAAGTTTGATTTGTCAAAGGCCATTTGACGGAATTTTGGGGGCTACCATAACAATAGTAAAACAAATTCAGCAAACAGAAGGTCAATGATTGGCAGCACAACACTACTCAGTTGAATATATTGTTCTTAGGTAATGGGATCTGAATAAATGCACTTACCAAAGTGCTTGAAGTGTTGTGACAGATTCAGATGGAGGGAGACGGAGCACATGATGCTTTCTAATGTCCCAGTCTTGTGCTACAACAGTAGCAAGGAAAATCAAACTGAAGTGATCCCCCTTCAGCAAAACTAAACTACTCCTCAGTCCTCACAGAAGTGCAACATCGAGCCGCTCGACCACGGCAGCCGCTCGACGCCGCAGCTATCGCAAGTCGCAACGCACCAGAGCAAGGCGGCACCGTCATCACCCGCTCGCGGCCTCGACCTCTGTCTCAGTCTGATGGGTTTTAGGGTTTCTAGCTAGCTGTTTTGGACCTCCGTGGGCTGCAAATTTGAGTTTGTCTTACATTTGGGCTGGTCGCAGGAAATGGCTGCAAAATGCTATAGCCCAACGCCACGCTAATCTGGTTTAGCGCCGTTAATCAGTGCTTTAGCGTCCGTAGCTGCACAATGGCCAATAGCTTAGCGTGAATCTTTCTAAAATGCTATAGCCCACTATTTAAAACTTTCAAAACAAAACAAACAGTAGAGCAAGAGCAACATTCTCATGAAATAAATACCATATCTCATAAGGCACAATCTATTATATTGCACGGTGGTTCAAGGTAGAGATTGCAAAGCAGCCATAATCAGAGCTTAAGAATTGAAGATACTGTCAGCGTGAGGCCTTGCAGGTCTTCTCAGCATGTGCAACAGCCTGACAAACGAACAAAAGATTTTACGTGCCAATCAGAGCTGAATTGAAGATGCTTTCAGTGAGGTGATTGAATTAAATATATCATAATTAATTAGGAAGAGAATATTATTCATTAGTAACTAGGAAGAGATTACATAAAAACACATGAATGATGTCAGATTATAAATTAGAAAAAAAATTATAGATCAAGTATTCATTGTAATCAGTAGAGGCATATATAGATTGAACAAGGGTTGCAGATGGTAAGAAGATGGCAGGTGATACAAAGCTAGAATATCAGCTTGGAACTAATAAATAATGGCCAAAACTAAAAGTCTAGTTCATTTATTTATACCATTTTACAAAATCTAGATACAGCAGGACCTATGCATTTCAACTGTCATCATTTCAGGTAGGGTCGTGAACAGTTGGTTAACTTGCATGATATAACCATATGTACTAATATGATAGAGCAATATAAAGTGATTTCTTTCTCTGCATACATGATGTGCACACGATGACACAAGCCTACAAACATGAACGTGCACCGTGCTTAAACTCCATCCGAACCCATGGTTTAGCACCAGTAGCTCTTGCTGAACTTTTTGAACCTAACTCAGCGGATGCCATCACTCTGTTTCTTTCTCCTAGAAAACCCATGACTTTTTCTGTTATTCGGCTTCTAAACATTTTTTTCTGTTATTCTACTTCTAAACATTTTATCCTACTTCTATGGTGGATGCAAAGGGGATCAGTGTCTGAAGCTCAATGACCGTGCGTCGTACCCATCCCCCACATATCTCTGGATCGACATTCCTCGACCACAGGTGGAGCTTTGAATATACAAGGCCTGCAAAGCCCAGGGAGCCATCCTCCATTGGCACAAGGACAGCGCCGCCATGGACCTCTTGCTCATGTTGCATTGTACCTCAGAACACAACTACAATAAACATTTGTAAGAGCGACCCGTTTTTTTAGGAGCGGGCCAAATCCCGGCCAGATTCAGCAAAAACGTGCGACACTGTAGCTGGGGTGACCCGCACCTGTTAAAGAATTTCCAGGAGCGGGTGACGGGGTCACCCGCACCTGAAAATAGGTTGCCATTTTCAGGTGCGGGTGAGGGCGTCCCATTTTCAGGTGCGGGTGAGGGCGTCACCTGCTCCTAGAAATGAGGTGTCACCTGCTCCTGAAAATGCTCATTTCCAGGAGCGGGTGACGCCCTCACATGCACCTGAAAATTGTTGCCATTTTATAGGAGCGGGTGATGGTGTCACCCGCTCCTGGAAAAGATTTCCAGTAGCGGGTGACGCCATCACCCGCTCTTGGAAATTGTTTGAACAATTAAATAACCATTAGGGTCGGGGCTGCAACAATGCGCCATTAAACTGAAGGGAGAAGCCGGCAGGCTGCCCGAGTGCCGCCTCCGATAGCGCGCCCCTCCTTCGCCGCCCGCGCCGCCTCCGACCGCGCGTGCCGCTCCTTCGACGCCCGCGCCACCTCCGACCCCACACGCATCGACCGCCGCGCCCGCGCGCGAGCATCTCGCGCCACCAGCCGGCCGCCCCTGCCCCGGCCCGGCGCGCGCGCTGCGCGTGTCTGGCCACACCGATGCCGCACCACACCGGCCAGGGCACCGCAGCACCCACCTGCCCGACGAGCACCTGCGCAGATCCAGTTTATTATTATTTTTATTAATTTATTCTCAATAATCTAGGATTATGTATGTAGATTATTAGGATTATGTGTAGATTAGAGATCGTACAAATAATTTCATATACTAAATTTTGTTAGACTAGCTAGAGAGTTATTAGTTATATTTATGGATTGAGAATATTATTAGATAAATATTACACTTGTGATGAAATATAACGCCAAATTATGTTAGATTAGAGAGATTGTAGAAATTAGAAATATATACTTTTTTCTGTTAAACTAGACTTGAGATTGTGTAGAAAATTTTAAATAAAATATCGTGCAAATTTTAGGGATAACAATGCCAAGATATGCATTTTTTGGGTGACGGCGGCCGTGGAGGTGGTCGTGGTCGTTGCCGAGGTCACCCTGTCCCAGATCCCCTCCCTCCACCCCTAGCCCAGCCTGTTGGTGCTTCCTTCCCCGTCGGTCAAGAACCCATGCCCATTACCTAGAGCGAGTTACGCCGGAATGTGGTATGTACTTAGATAGTCTATTTCATGAATTTGTAATTTTTTTAATGATAACAATAATGTTTAGTATTTGCTTTTTTATGAAGTTTCTTAATTCACCAATCCAATGGTTGCAACTAGTTATATATGCTGCGACCGAACAAGCTCAAATGGTGAATTATGAATAAGCAACTCTGTCACGTGGAAGGTATATTGTTTCACTATCTATTAATGTTGCGAGCATGCGAGAGCAACGACGTGGTGATACAATTGTTATCCATGTCAATTCTTCTACTGTCGTACTGCCATGTATTGCCGCTACTGATACCGTGAGGAAGGCACTTATCCAAATAGAAGCTGAAACAAGACATGTATTCCCAGACTATAGTTACTTCAAGATTAAAGCCTTGCAACATAACCTGCTGGTTACTGAAATGCCTAAACGGATACCACCTTCATATCAATCACCCATTGTATATAACTACAACTTACTTGTTATTTTTTTTATTTTGCTTGCCAATTGAATCAGGACGCATTGTATAATAGTTTCATGCATGCTGATCAAGGTATGAAAGAGGTCCTACATCAAATTCTCGAAAAAATTGGATGGTCATTCACAATACCACACCCAGGTCCAGCATAGGAGGGTTGGCAAGCTGGCATTACCCTATCATCATCTACGGATTCGGTGCAAATATTTGAAGAGACATTCCTCACGCCCTACATGGCTAGAGACAGTGCATACATATATGCACTAGATTATGTTGATAGGTTCTTAGGAATCAACATTATCGATATTAATTATGCTTTGTACTTCCAGATGATTCACGATCACGAAGTGAATGATCCTAGATTTTAATTAAGTATCTACGTATTGAACTCTATTATATGTATAATAATGCATTATCTATGTATTGAACTCTATTATATGTATATTGTACTCAATCTATTATATGTATAATAATGCATTATATATTTGTGGATGTGTTTGTGGATGTATTGAACTCTATTATGTATCTGCATTATCATCATTAAATGTGCATGATATGTCATTAATAGTTCTTAGAGGATTAGGGTGACATGGAGTTATACGTGCATGTCTTGGTGGATGTATGTTTTATGTACTAACTTTTCCATTTCATTTCATATGCATACAAAACTTATACCAAATTGCAGACCTCGATGAGACATGCAAAGTTGAAGTTATGAAGTTTTTCTTTTGAGGTCATTTAGTATGTCGAAAAAATATTTTCCCTCAAAAAGAAAATAGGGGTATGAATTTTCAGGTGCGGGTGGCCATAACACCCGCACCTGAAAATAATTTCTAGGTGCGGGTGTTCGCGTCACCCGCACCTAGAAATGGTTTTCAGGTGCGGGCGTCACCCGCACCTAGAAATACCTTCACCTATATCTCTTCGTTCTTCGAGGACTTAGAACATTTTTTCAGACCCGTGCGGAGAGGATGCGGCAAGCTGCCAAAATTTCCCACGCCTCGCCGTCTGCGCGCTCCGCCGGGCCGCGCCACGCCGTCCTCGCACTCTGCCATCCTCGCGCTCGGGTCGCGCCGCCGGTCCGCGCGCCGTCCTCGCCCTCGGTTCGCGCCATCGGTCCTCGCGCCCCGCTACGCCGTCCTCCCGCCCCATCCGTCCTCGCGCCCAGACACGACGTCCTCCCGCTCCGCCGTCCTCGTGACCCGCCGGCGTGGTCTATCCCTGCCGTCCTCCCGCCCTGCCGTTGTCTGTCCCCGCCGCTGCCGCCGGTCGCTGCGCGCCTCGATCTCCTCCCGACGGTACGTAGTCGAACTACGACCCCGCCACCAAGCATGCATCCATCACGTACTTACATACCTTGTATGTTGAGATTTATATATAGGGTTTCATGTCTATTTTACTTTGTTTTGGTCAAATGCACGGTGTGTATATGATGTCTCTTGGTGAAATGTGAATAATGATGTGAGGTATTCGATCTCTGCATATAGTTTGAGCTAACAATATCGTTGTCAAGTGGTGTTGGTGGTGGTCGTGGTCATGGCCTTCGGGGTGTTGTTCTTGGTGGTGGCCTTGGCGGCGGTGTTGATGGCGGTGGCTTGGAGGACCCGTTGGCTCGCCATCCAGGCCTTCACTATCACCGTGATACGGCCGCTCGCCATCCAGGCCTTCACTATCACCGCGAGATGGCCGTGCCACTTGGTAATCAGACACGTGGAACAATAGCCAACGTGGTAGTGATCGCCATTTCCTTTATATTTATATATGTTTTAACACTTGACATGCAAAATCTCTAAATGTAGTTACATATAAATTATTGTAGATTATAAAAAATGTTAGATGGCTTAAAGATATTCTCGACGATATGGGTGGTACTCCTCCTATAGTGCAAATGGAGGAAATTGGGAATAACTCCAAAAGGCTGCATATCTCTTTCTCTGTACCTGCTCGAGGTGTAGATTACCAGTATTTGCCAATAGGAGTGCCACATCCAATGGTGCCCATTGCAGTAGCGGGTGATGCAGCATTTTATAGGATTACCCAAGAGAGGACCGCTGTGGAGAGATGTCTAGAAGTGCTTCAGAATATCAGGTGCTCTGTGCCAGACTTTTCATATTTCAAAATAAAGCAGCATCAGATAGGCAAAAGTACCATGGTTCAGTCTGTTGAGAGGCTTTGCAGGGCTCATCCAGATGTGGTATAAAATATATCTTTTTATTCATTCTTAATTAATTTGTTTGTGTTACATATATTGTTAACTTTTATATGTTTATTATCTCATCACATCATCTTATTGTGTAGGATTATATGTCTGGTTCAATCTATGCCTCAATGAGCTTCCGTGTGATTCTTAATCAAGTTGTGGAAAAAATTGAGTTGGATTACTATGGTGGGCAGTCGTGCGTCACCAGAGATTGGAAGCATCAAGCAACACTAACTTTCTACATGACAGACCAACCTGATGCTCCACCAATGTTTGATATTTGCAGTGCTGTGTGTGACACTTATCCGGAAGCAGAGCTGAGCGCATTAGCACATGCTTTATCTTATTTTGACAGAGTTCTAGGCTAGACCATTGGAGACATTAACTATGTTCCGTTTCTACAAATACGTGTCGGAGTAATACCACCGATGCCTTAGCTGGTGGTTGATGTAGAAACTTATTTAAAAGTAGTAGTGGTTGATGTATGAACTTATTTATAAGTAGTGGTTGATGTATGAACACATTTATAAGTAGTAGTATGGTTGATGTATGAACTTGGATTTATAGAGTAGTAGTGGTTAATGTATCACTGGTCAATTACCATTGTCGTGTTCAATTTGAAGGGGTTAATTCTTTTGAAAACTGAGAAAATTGCATTCAAGAATTTTGGCGCGAAAAAATTGGCGAAAACATTTTTCTACGAATTGATCAAATTTTAAACCCGCACCTGGAAAAGTATTTCCAGGAGCGGGCGACGGGGCCACCCGCACCTGGAAATTCTTTTCCAGGTGCGGTCGCTTACCCACTCCTAGAAACCGCTATTTCTAAAAGCGACAGCTATGAGCGGATTTAGCGCCCGCACCTAGAAATGCTAATCCGCCCGGTGCTAAAAACATTTTCTGTAGCAGTGGAGCCATGTCACGGGGGACAAGTACAAAAGTAGAGATCTTCTCCGACAAGTCGATAAGCACGCTAGGCTTTTGGGAGGTGATGATATTACAGTAAGGTAGATGAGCAGCGCAATCCATGCACCAGCCTCCGATGAGTACAATTGTGATCGCAGGATATTCCGAGCACGATCAAAGCCGACTAGGACCACGAGGAACGGGCCGCCGTGGCAGCAGAGGTGGTCACAGCGGTGCACGGTGGCAGCGCAGAGCACCGCCGCGGCGTAGTGCCAGAAGGGGATCTGGGCTCCAGCAGCCGTCTGCAGGCTACGCAGCAGCAACCATCGTAATCGGCGAGCGCACAGTGGGGGGACGGGGAGGGCTTTAGGGTGGGGATGAAGCTGGGTGGGGCGTCGCCGTCGCCGAAGGTTTGGCGGTCGTGTAGGAAGCCGAACAGGGTCGGCGCTCGGTGGAAGGCATTGCAGCGGCGGCGCAAGGTGGGGTCGGAGAGGAGGTGGCACCGGCGCTTGCAGACGACGGCGACGCGCGTGAGGATCGCTGTGTCGTCCAGCGGCCGGGAGGCAGAGGAGGATCTCCTCGATGAGCTCGGCCATTAGCTCCGGCGGCTGGCGCGGCCGCCGCGGCACCATGGCGCGGCCGCCGCGGCACCATGGCGCGGCCGCCGCGGCACCATGGCGCGCTGGTGGGCGATGGAGATGGAGCGACACGAGACGCCGAGACGTGAGGAGGCCGCGAGGGTGGGTGGGCAATTCGGGAATTGAGATTGGGATCAAGAAGTCAGTTTGAGTTTCGAATTTTGAAAGATGACAAAGTGTGGTCCAAAATAGAGGATACTCAGCACCGTATCTTTCTTGCAGAGCAGAGGCTTTCTAGTTTTCAGGACTTTCACAGCTCTTGACAAAGTTTCGATGTAGAACTGTATCATTTATCCGAATGTACTCCCTCCGGTTTGGTAAAAGAAGTCGTTTTGGACAAGGTTTGAGTCAAACATTGGAAATATAAATCATGAATAACTTTTAAGTCGTTGAGTTTGCAAATGTGAAAACTACATGAGTAGATTTGTCTTGTAATATACTTTCATAAAAGCATACATATGATAGTTTTTAATAATTATTTTTGTAAAAATAGGAAGTCAAAGTTGTATTTTGGAGACCGTGTCGCTGTCCTAAACGACTTCTTTTACCAAACCGGAGGGAGTACCCAGCAGGTCCCTTTGTCTATCTGCTCATTTTCGTCAGTTGCAACTTGCAACAGGTCCATTACAGCAGCTAATTCTTTGGACAAGCTGTAATGGTTAGGTCCCTTTCAGATGAAAGAAAGCAACAATTGCAGATGCATTCTGAAATTCCACAGATAGAAAAATGAAGCGACAGTGCTCCTGCAGCCGGCTTCAAACAGTATGCAATTGGACTGACATGCATTCCAAATGTATTCCTGAAAATGCTGAAACTGCTATACTCATTCCAGAAGTGAAAATAAAACCAAAGCACTAAGATTCATACTTGAGTTAAAAAAACAAAATGTATCATCAGATCATCAAATTCTTTGTACTTGAGAATTGTGTCCCTTGGGAGAATTACAAAGTAGATATCATCTCCGATAAGCATGCTACGCTTACAGGTGGCAAAATGAAAACCTTGATCTAGATGGGAATGCAATCCAAGCACCAGCCTCTGATGAGTGAAGTGTGACCACAGTATCTGGTTGTAGCCCACCAAGACCACAAAGAACCGGCCACCACGGCAGTCGAGGTGGTCGCAGCCGCACACGACACAGAGCACCGCCGCATTGTAGGCCCCAAGGTCGACCGGGGGCTCCGACAGCCTCTGCCGTTTGCCAGCAGTGGGATCTCAGACCACAAGGTTCCCACCCTCGTCGGAGTTTTCAAAGATGACACGACCATGGCGGCAATCGAGTATGCGTCAGCTGGTGCAATCAAGAAGAACGGGCAGGGTGTTACGGCCGGGATGAACCGGGGCACATTGCCGACGTAGGCAACTATGTCTTCGTGAAGGAAACCGAGCAGGGGCAGCGCTCGGTGGAAGCTGTGGTACCGGTGGCGGAACTATGTTCATGATCTACACCAGCAGAAATGACATTTTAATTTGCATAAGTGAGTGCTTTGAGGTCTCAGAAAAATACAAATTTATGAAAGTCCAGTGCAATCTTGTAAACGACCAATATTGTCCTCAGAAAGCAAATAAATTTGAGGGTTCTTAATCCTGACTGCAGAACTGATTCAGTCTTTTATCAAGGCCCACGACATATCTTCAATTTTCAATCGGAGAAACAGAGAGGCTAGCTTCTGCCAATGTATATCATGCTACACCAGTGAGGCCGCAATGGCGGAGAATAACAATGATGCATATGTTAGTTATGAGTTGCTTGACTAATTGCTACATTTACACAATCAGGTAAGTATCAGCAGATTTCAAGCAATACCAATGTGACACTGCACTGCACATATGATGCCTCATAATTTGTGAATCTCATGCAGTACCCATCATAGCTGATTGTATTCCACATCTTAATAATTTGTACCAATAAATTATAAGATTAAAAAATTCTTTCATAACAAAGCAAGCTACAATTTGTCTAGCAAACTGAAATGAACACGAGCACTCGAATTATTGTTTCTGATAAATGGAGACTATCCTCAAATAGATACGTGAGTTTTTCATATCCCAAAAATAGTCATGATAACTCAGTAGTTCTCATTCCATAAATAAAAATTGAAATAAGCACTCAAATTCAGTTGTCAAAACAACCGCTATCATCTTTCAGCTCAAAGTGGAACTGTCAACCATCAAATTAACTGAAGCACTAATTCATTTTTCAGTTGAAAGAACCTACATTAGTTAAAAGAACCTACCGTAGTTTCAAGGATTCTTGTGAATCATCAGTGTACACTAGGAACTTAATACATTGACTAGGAGTCTTTTGGACATCATTGTACTCTGATCAAAGTAACTTAAATACAAATTTGAAATATAGTTTTCACAGCCAGCCAAGTAGAGAAGAGAAACTGATAATTCTACAACTAATAAGCATGCATGGCGGCTTACACTTGATACAAATTTCCAAACATAACACTAAACATTTCAAAGGATCAACACCAGCACACTCAACTTATGCATTTGTGAACTCTTCGAAGGCTACTACAATTTGAGCTCAGTAGTGATTAATAATGTGTCGCCTCAGAGATGGCCAATTTATGCTAGTTAATCTGAAAATCGAAATGTATGACACAAAAAGTTAAAACTGTTCCAAACTTTATATACAATCTTTTAATATAAACAATAGAGTGTCAAGTGCGTATATAATACTTACATGGATAGTAAATCAATGAGTATGAACCAAAAAAGCTACAATGAAAATTAGCTAGTGACTTCACAAAATTTCCAAAGGCTCACAAGGTAGGGTTTTGTGATGTGAGTTCAGATTTGCCAAATATGATTTTCAAAATATTAATTACTAAAAAATCAACTACTAATTCCTAGGCATATCTTTGAATATGTTGAGAAATTAGGTTCTCCAACCTCGACACCGACTTCCTATAAGTGGCACCAAAGTAACCAAAGTAACCCTTACTCACACTACTTCGAGAAGACCGAGACCAATTCTCTTTGGGAAAAACTTCTCCATTTGTACACAACTTAGTACACTACTCACTCTTACACTCTTTGTGTGGCTATCCTATCATGACACCACTTCACTATGTGACAACTTTTCTATCTCCTACTTGACACCTCTTATGCCATGGTATGGCTAGGAGGGAGGTCACTAGGAGGGAGGGGAGCACCTTAATTTGTAGGTGCTCATGAACATTGTGGTGTTGCCATGTGGCAACTTCCACACTCTTCCTAAATATCCCATCTCTAGAAATATCCTCATCCTTATCTACTTTCTTGATATTTCTACCATGCTAAAATATTTAGCTTCTAGAATCTTCTATATTTGTCATGAAGCATGGCAACTATGGCTCATGTAGTTTCTTCAATCTTCTAGAAACTTCCTTCTTTGCCATGATCTTTATCCTCTCATGCATGGCAAAGTTTGTATCTTCCACAACTTTCTAAAATGTTCCAAGTATGAATTGCTATTTTTAGCAGAATATACAGAGAATGGTCCTTACCAGGTTGAACATGACCAAAATGAGATACAGAGTCATATGTTCAATTTTCACAAGTACATGTATTATTTATTTATGTAAGTAAATGTATATCCGCATATAAATATAGAAGTAGAAGTTGTACACTTATGGTCAAGCAAACAGCTAGAGAACTGTACCTTGGTATAGAAGCTCACGAAGGGGAAGACCGTGTCATAGTGCCCTAGCTCACTTATCTTCTTCACCCGTCCTGATTTGAGTTCAATCGTGAAAACTCCAACATCATTGCTCACAAAAATAACATTGGCACCCTCCTCAAAACCAATTACGCATGCTTTCTTGCAGGATTCGGGGATCAATTTCTGAAGCTTAATGACTCCGCATCGTTGCCACCCAGCACTTACCTCTGTATCTACAATATTCTTCGACCACAGGCAAAGTTCCGAGCCCCTAATGTCAGCAAACCCCAGGGAACCATCCTCCATTGGCATGATTGCAAAACCTTCTTTACGCGTGTGTGACGCTGGTGCGTTGATTGTGGACAAGCGATTCTTGACCAGATCATACCTCAGAAGAGAAGTGGCAGTAGAATCCAGCCTGAAGTAGATATCATCTCCTATAAGCGTGCTCGGCTTGCGTGCGACATGGTGGCGCAGGGCTTGATGAGCAGATACCTTCCAAACACCAGCCGCCGACGAGTACATCTGCACCTGCATCACACTGGTATTAACATCCAGTGCAGTCAGTACCACGATGAACGGGCCGCCGTGGCAATCGAGGTGGTCGCATCCGCGCACGGCGCAGATCACCGACGCGGTATAGAGCTGGCGCAGGATCGGGGGATCAGGCAGGAAGTGGCGGGCGCCGGTGACGGGGTCCCACACGACGAGGTTGACGTTGTACTTGGAGCCGAAGATGTCGAAGAGGACGCGGCCATGACGGCAGTCGATGACGGACCAGTCACGGCAACCGAGCGTCGGCTGCGGGACGGGGGAGGGCGCCACGGTGGGGATGAAGCGGGGCTGGGCGACGGCGCCACGGATGTAGTGGTCGTGGAAGAAGCCGAGCAGGGGCGGCGTGCCGTGGAAGACGCGGTAGCGGCGGCGGAAGTCGGCGGCGGAGACGAGGCGACGCCAGAGCTTGCAAACAAGGGAGGCGCGCACGAGGGACGCCGGGTCGCTCGGTGGGAGGAGGAGCAGGATCTCGACGACGATGTCAGCTACCAGCTCCGGCGGCTGCCGGGGCGGCGCCATGGCTACGGCGCCGAGCCGTCGAGGGTTAGGGGACTCTTGAGTCAGTCCGGTTTGACCGGATTGGTCCTCTTTAAACTTCCCCTGGCCTGGTTGGTTCGTTCGACAGAAGCTCCGGAACAAAGCGGAAGTTCGGCCCATATTCGTCAGGAACCACATAGTACATATATAATAGTGAGAAAGAGGACTTTTTTAATATTTTCTTATGATTTTTCAAAAATAAATACCTGATTTTGAAATTATCAAACCTAGTCTACAACCGCTGCCTTAAATGGCGGTTGGGTACAACCGCCGCGGCCAAATGGTGGTAGGGCAGAGGAACCGCTGTTGGCGACGGTGGCTGCCTCACCCCGCTAGGCGGTAGGTGGGCTGAGGCCCGGCAGGTAGGTCTGTCGTTTCAAGCGGCGGTTGGTCCAGACTACCACCGTTGCCAAAGGCGGTACCTATGCCGCTGTTTCCAAAGGCGGTTTGTGCTATAAGCCGACGACACCCCCTCCCCCCCCCCCACCCCCGGGCAGTGAAGCAGCGTTTCAGTCAAGTATGTCTCTAGACTAGTATAGACTAGTATGAAAATGTTTAGAAATTTTAGATTTAGTTTAGAAATAGTTAAAAATAGTATAAAATAGTTTAGAAATTTTAGATTTAGTTTAGAAATAGTAGAAATACTAGTTTTTCTTAGAAATTTCTGAAAATACTTTGGAACTACTATATTTTTTAGAAATTTCTGAAAATACTTTAGAAATTCTAGATTTTGCTTAGAAATTTGTAGAAATACATTAGAAATACTAGGTTTTGCTTATAAATTCTTGAAAATACTTTAGAAATTCTAGTTTTTGCTTAGAAATTCCTGGAAATACTTTTAGAAATTCTAGTTTTTGCTTAGAAATTCCTAGAAATACTTTAGAAATTCTAGATTTTTTTATAAATTCCTTGAAATACTTTAGAAATACTAGTTTTTCCTTAGAAATTTCTGGATATAATTTAGAAATACTAGATTTTTTTTGAAATTCCTGGAAATATTTTAGAAATTCTAGATTTTGCTTACAAATTCCTGGAAAGACTTTAGAAATACTAGTTTTTGCTTAGAAATTCCTGGAAATACTTTAGAAATTCTAGATGTTTTAGAAATTCCTGAAAATACTTTAGAAATAATAGTTTTTGCTTAGAAATTTCTGGAAATACATTAGAAATTCTAGATTTTGCTTAGAAATTGCCGAAATTACTTTAGAAATTCTATATGCTGCTTACAATTTTTTTGTAGCACCTAGGGCAGAGTAGGGTCCTTTTCCTCCTCCTCCTCCTCCGCCGTCACCACCGCCTCCTCCTCCTTCTCCTCCTCCCCCTCCCCGTCCTCATCCGTTGTACGTGCTTTCTGAGCTCTTCGACGAGAGGATTGACAGGGAGCACCGGTCGTACCTGTCTGCGATCTGCGGTGCGGAGCTAGGCACTGTACGTGCTCGAGCTCCGTCGCACTACATGTCGCTTCACCCTTCTTGGGTTCCCAAGTACGTAATATTTTTTTCTATTTATTCGTTAATATTTTTCATTACACTGACACCTATTACGTTTTCCGGAGGAGGCTACGTGCAGCAGGGCTTCTTCCGCTTGCACGCTTGGTCGAGGGGGACAACTTCCGGCAGATGATGCGCCACCAGGACCGCACCTAGCGGTTTGGGTTCGACTACCCCCTCACCTGTGCACTCCTAGACCGGTGGCGTCCTGAGACGCACACTTTCCATTTCCCCTGTGGAGATGACGATCTCTCTGGAGGATGTGGCCCTCTTGTTTGGGCTACCCTGTGCAGGGGAGGCGATGGGGGCCGCTGACCTCCCCGAGTCGTGGCGTCAGGATATCCTGGTGAGGTTCGCACCAGTGCCCACCAATAGTTCGTTGCGGTAGTACAGCATACGTACCTCAATCTATTTATTTATTGTGTTTTCATACAAGCGCAAGCAATTTAACAAATTTTGACTTCTTGCAGGCCATATACATGAGAGCTGATGCCGACGAGGGGACTAGCAACAGGCACTTGGAGGCATACCTGTTTGTGGTTGTTTGGCTACATCATGTTCTGCCAGTTGCAGGGCGATGCGGTGTCGAGGTTCCTGATCCCCTATGCTCGGAGGGCCGCTGACGTAGACTTGCTGGAGGTCCCTCAGGTCAGCTGGGGCGCTGCTATTTTGGCAGCGATGTACAGGGGCCTGTGCGCTGGCATCACCAAGACGGGGCAGGCGTCGATTCTCCTCGGTTGTCCGCTGCTCCTACACCTATGGAGCTACGAGTGGCTTCCCATTGGTCGACCACGTGTCGACCGAGGAGAGTACGCTCTACTTCCGCCAGACCACGACCCAGCAGACCGACCCACCATGGGCTTGATGTGGTGCCACTGCCACTGACAGGTACGGGCTTCTTACATTTCGTTCATTAACTTTCAGAAAATTCAATCATTCCTAACAACTAACTTGTGCTCTCTTATGTAGCCCCCTTCGACGGAACAGACAGGATATCGTATGCCGACTTTGTCGGCGAGATCGACGCGCTCATAGATCACAACGTCATTTGGATGTCGTACACCGACACCTTGATCGCGACGCGCGCACCTCAGGGCCTCTCATCGCTGTGCTTTCAAGACTGCCAATACTGGATGACGAAGACACCGCTGGTGTGCGACATTTACGTGGAGGAGTACCATGTGCACCGCATGATGAGGAAGTTCGGCCTCTACCAGGAGTCGCCACGTCGTACAGCGTTGTCCACGAGCTAGTTGAAGTTAATTGTTTAAGTTTTCATTTGCGTAAGTAAATTCATTTCATGGAAAAATTCGCAAAATTGTTGATAGGTGGACGCGGAAGGGGGCAAAGACTTTGGCTGTGGCATGGGAGCCGAAGGTTCAGCGTTTCATAGAGGCATGGCCGACTGCCGTGAACAACGTCGTCGACGAGGAGCGGCCCCATGACGATGCGGCCTGGAGAGCGTACTTGCAGTGGTACACGCAAAGGACTCGGACGCGAGTGACGTTCATCCCACCAGAGCCTAGGTAGGAGGATATTCCTCAGCAGCAGGAGCCAGCGGCACTGTACCCCCTCCAACGGGATCGAAACTACGACACGGCGGTAAGTTTGTGACAACAAATTCATATATATTTGATTATGTTCGCTCCTATCTTATCTTTGATAGTTCGACGTCATTGTCGAGATGATTGCCTTGGCGGAGGATGCAGATGCGGATGCGAATGCGATGAACATGACGATCGCGCAGCACCAGGGGGTGTACCGCAGGTAGGTGGAGGTCGCCAAGAGGTTCATGCGTGTAGTGAACTTCCGCGGCGACGATTTGGCTCTCGCTCCACATCATCCCTCACTCTGCAGCAGCTCTACCTCCACTGCAGCTTCGTACCAGGCACCGTCGTCGTACACACGTCCATCGTACTCGACCACTGTGTCCGCTCTGATGACCATGTATGTGCCGCGACTGTCTGGTTTCTACACTACATGTACGTCTTCTTTTTTCATCCCTAGTTTGCATGACATGTTTTTTTGTTGTTTGTTGATGTACGACATCTAATCTTATAGGGAGACCACCACCGATACCGACGGGAGCGGGACCTTCGTCTTGGTAGGCCAGGCACACATTCCGCCGACACGACCACCCATTTTTCAGCATGCCACACCTCGACCACCTGTTCAGCATCCCAGCTTTGGTGACGTCTCCTAAACCATGTCCAAATGCATACTCTCTTCAAACGAACGTGCTCACTAAATTCTATTTATTACAGCTTGCGTGTCCTGAGAGACACCACCTTAGGGGGGTCTAGATCAGAACATATCATAATCTTTGGACGACTTCTTCGGGACGACGAGATCCCATAGGACCGCGAAGTACTCGAATTGTGTATTTTTTTTCTGAAAAAACACGAAAGAAATATAAAAAAATCGAGAAAGAGAGAGAAATCGTCTACTTCAAAGTTCGGCCCATATATATTCGCATATGCTCTTGTAGGCCCATATTCACACTGATAATAGTAGAGAGATAAATAGTTGTGTAATAATTTATACGTGAGGGCAAATCTTTAGCTGAACAATGTCACGGTGAAAGAGACATTGCTCATCATTTCTGCAACGGTGTAGCATATGCCCTATAGATTGACTAGGGACATCTCGTGGGGACGCAAAATTCCATTGCTTTTTTGTCACTGTGAAATAAGCATCACTAGACTACTTGTATTGAAAAATATGTTAAAGTGACGTCATCATATTTGCGTGACATAAACGTGCATATAATACACAGATATATTTGGTCATGTAGTTTAAAATATTGACATAATACATTAAATTAATTACATATACTAAGAAAATATATTTAAATTTTTTTATCATGTACACCAATTTTTAAATGATCTACTTGCATTGTGGAGAGAGTGGATCCTCTAACATAACCGGAATTCTTATATAGATATATATATAATTAAAGGGGCTACTAGTACAATATAATTCATCACTTTTTATTTATTATTGTATAATATACTACACAAATAGGACAAGTACATTTATCTTTATAACAGATACATCAATAGTGAAAAATGAAAATTATAAGAAATACAATTAGACCCCAATTTGTGCCCTTGATTGCCATGACATATATGTTTCATGAGCTAGAAGAATTTCCTGATAACAAGAGTACCGGGAAGTGCTGCTGCTGATGCCCCCTTGTAAGCCTTAGAGGTCAGTACTTGGGTAAATAGCTCGTATTTTGCCCTCTTGGATTCAGCAGCTTTGCCACGAACTCCAAGTCTTGATGTGCCGCCACCATAAGCCATGCAGGGCGTCGTGCTACTGCAACGATCTTTCATGTCCATCCCGTAGCCAAATATGTCCCTGAACGGCCTGCTAGGCACGCCTACCATGACAAGCTCGGGCGTCGTACCCTCCCATCCATGCCGATGCAAGGCGCCGCCACCATTCATCTTCGGTGCCGGCGGCTGGTTGATGAAGCGCACAATGCTCTCCATGAGTCTCCTGCTGGTGGCGCGCAGCGGGCTGTAGAGATGGAAACCATGGTCCTCGCCCTCAGACTCCACCAGCGTGGCCTCGCCGCCGGCGTCCGCGTAGTAGTCGTTGAGGCGGCCGAACAGGCGGCGCCCGCGCTCGCTCAGGGTGTCCTTCTCGGCGACGGCGACGAGGACGCGCCGGCACGTCAACGACGCGATCTCCTCGTGGGGAGGGTTGAGCCGGGGGTCATCATTGCCGCCCTGCCCCGCCGTCACGAACGGCCAGAGCCTCTGTCCACTCCGTACGCAGGCAGCACCGCCGCGCCTTCGCAGGCCGCCTCGGACGGCAGCCGCTCGGCACCCCAGAAGTAGGGCTGCACGATGACCAGCCCCTCTATGCCGACGCCCGCGCCAACGCCGCCGCGGCTGGCCCGCACCGCCGTGTGGTAGACGATGTTCCCGCCGGCGCTGTCGCCGGCGAGGAACGTGCGGGCGGGATCGGCGTGGTCGGCGAGCCAGGGGTCCGCGAGGGACGCCGCCCACCGTAGCGAGGACCAGGCGTCGTCGTAGGCCGCGGGGATGGGGTGCTCCGGCGCGAGGCGGTACTCCACGGACACGACGAGCGCGCCGGCGGCCGCGGCGAGGGAGGTGGCGTAGCGGTGGTACGTCCGGCAGAAGGCGCTCTCCGTGCAGAAGGAGCCGCCGTGGACGTACACGACGAGGGGGAGCCGCCTCCTGCCACCGCCGGCGGCGGCCATGGCGGCGCGGGAGGGGAGGAACAGGCGCGCCGACACGCCGGTGCCGGGGTCGATGATGACGTCCCTCGTCGCCACCCGCGGTTGGCTGTCGGGTTCTCGGACGCAGCCACGAAAGGGCTCCTCAGCAGCCGCTCCACGCGGCCGACCTTGTACCGGAGCAGGAACGGGTGGAGGTCGACGTCGACGTCGCCGACAAAGTAATTCACACACTTCTTGTTTGCATGCATGGCGTGGTGCTCCTTCTGCTTTTAATTCAGCCTATGTTTGCTGCTTTTTGTTGTGTTGCGGGCTTGTGGGGTTTATATAGCTGGAAGCCTGGAACCTTGTTTTATTTCATTCCAGTCCGTTAGGTACCATCATATTACACATTGGATTCATTTTGAAATGTTGTGTTGGTATGAGGAGTATTGAGTTGCATATTGCTTGCCTAATTGAATCCAAATCTTAAGTGAATGTGACATGGAGCTAGCAGCAATTTATTTTATTGTGCTTATCAAGTTTTGAACTCGAGATCTCTACACTGATTTGGGCCAAAGGTCCCTGTGTGCGAATCTTGGCTGGTGCAGGTTCGATCATTTAGGCCATGGGAGAGTCTCTCCATGGGGTCATCTTGAGCGTTGATGGATAAATGAATGCCTACATATTTTCATATTGAGTTTCATCGCTAACATGTTTAATCCAAAAGTTTAAGCTATTGAAAAAAGGCGGGCAATCTACCTTACATCTACAACTAAATTGACAAATTAATAAAGAACCTATAATCTCATACAATAATTATAATGGATTATGTGGTCTGCATGCATAACTTGACACATTCTACAACAAAATAGTATTTATGCTAGGTTCTATGGTAAAGTATGTGCTTTAATGATTCGTTCTACAAAGACGTATTCCATCCGTTCCAAAAAAACATATTGTCGTTTTAGGTTTGTCGTTCTACAAAGGATGGCTGAACATTCTGCTATTGCTTCGATCCTGAAGTTGAAGCATTCACATGTCCCTCTTCTACCACACAAGCCATTAAGCTCTTCATGTGCAATTATTATTACTATTTTATCAAAACAAGAGCGCATATTGTGCATGTATGATGCCTTTCAACATCACAATGGCCGCACTCCTAGATTTTACGTTTAATTTCGAATATTTTCGAAAGATGAATGTGGCAACTGTGTTTTGCATGTATTTGGTAGACCATGACTTGTGTGGAAATTCATTTCCCACAGTGTCGATGCGAAAAACGTGGAGCCAAGACCTCGAAATATGTCGTGTTCTGAAAATTTTGTCCCCGGATGATGTGTTGTGGACTATTATTATTTGCTTTCAATAAAAATGGAGACGAACTCGTTTAGAAAAAGTATCACAAAACCTGATGTCTTTGATATGATTACGGTTCGAGATATATAAAGAATGGAATTGAATCTCTTCTATTTGATGATTATTTGTATAGTATTAAATATATGTTCTATAGTGAAATATATATTAACTTTGGTTTGAGGTAAAATATATATATACAGCACGTTGACAGTCCTCGTGATACCATCATGTTACATGCATGTTCAGGTGGTTTCTTAGGTTCGTCATGAAAATCCATATTCACAGGCGAACTAGGCATATTTCTACACATGTGAACCCGCTTCACCAAGAATTAGCTAGCTGCTCCTTGACCAAGAAGCCTTTTTTTTTTGCAAACAAAAATTAGATCTTCTTGGTTGTACACAGTTATCACCATTAAGACTGCATAGTGACATCAACGAGAACCAAACTGTATGCATTAATGATGCATGCAACTATGCAAGCACATTCCCGTAGTATAGCAGTAGCTGATGCCAAAGAAGGAAAAGGGTTTTAAAAAAGTTGTACATATAACTTATCAACTCAGAAACATTTTCAGAAGAGAAAACATAAAAAAGGAAAAGAATGCAGATTCCATGACCAGCGGAGGAGAAAAGAAAACGAAAAGGTCTGGTGGGACTTGCACCGAGTTGGGCAGTCTAGAAGAGAAAAGAAAACGAAAAAGGATTGATGGGACCCCACACTATACCTGAGCATTTTTCGGGCCGGACCGGACAAAACACTCGGTTATTTCGGGCTGAGAAAATCCTGCCCGCGACCGTCCCAATGGACACGTCGGACCTCAATTTTCGGGCCGGGCTCGGGCCGGGCCCAAGCTTAGGCGAGCCGCTCATGGGTTTTGTAATGTAAAATAGCTAAAAACAGCATTTCGGGCCAGGCTCGAGCCAAGATTTATTTTCTGGGGCTGCAAGATCTATGTCCAGGCTCGTCCAGTAAGGTCCGTGGGCGGGTCGAGCCAGCGGGCTGAGCCGGGCCGGGCTAAAAATGCTCAGTTGTGCCCCACACATGGGGACGAGTTTGGCAGTCCGCCGGTGAGGTCATCGATCGCCAGGACGCTTGCTAGCGCATGCGTGATATTGACTTTTAGTTAGTGTACCTCACGTAAAGTTCCTTGTAGTGAACACTCATCAGACTTTGAGTCCTCGACTCTACACTAATGTTCGCATTTTTCATTGAATCGGTGCTATTCTTTCAGTGGTATCTAGGAGATATGCTCGTAGACATCGAGGTGGTGCAAGTGGTGACTTCATCAATCCCAAAGATTTACCGACTGAACTTAATCTTTCAGAGGTGCTCATAAAGGTAGGATTGCGTGTGTATGTCCGAGTGTGCCTATGTGTATACGAGGATCTTTTTTTTAAGAGGCTACGGCGGGCAAGATGTCAGCCTGAACATTTTTATTAAAAGTGTGGCAAACCACAATTACAAGAGCAAGAGATACAATAGGACACATCCAAAGAACAAAGGAAAACAACATAACAGACCGTTCAAGATTGACTCATGACATAATGAGAGACTCCTACTAATCACCAATTAGCACTTCCATCGAACAACATGCTCGCCGATTAGGCCATCACCACTGCAACTCGCACCGCCCGTCGTAGCTACACCGCCCCGCTGACACCCTCGAACTGAGGGCCGCCCATCAGAATGGGGACTAAGGGTGATGAAAGACACAGAAGCCATAGCTTCACTGGACACAACGACCTCCCTTCAAGACAGTGGTAACACCTTTCAGCACATCTAGGCTCCATTGCCTACCACCATCCAACACCGCACAGTGGGAGGAAACCCTGAGGGGGAATGGCAGAATCGAAGGAAACACCCGGCATAAAATTTGATGGCAACACCAACAGGAGAGTGTCGACGGAGTAGAGACGCCAATGAAATATACCCACTGAGCCACGAGAGATGTCAAACACCAATGGCAATCAAGATCAAAAACATTTGGTCATTGAGGGAGAGATGAAGCGCACACAAATGCGTGTAGCAGCAGAAGACGAGACATGCAACCTTGTTTGGCAATGGATTCATGCGGAGGCTTGGGACCTCCCTGCGCACCGAGCGCGGCGCTTTCGCTACAATTCCACTGCCATCGCAAGCTGCAGTAGGGTGACTAGAAATTCCAAGGACACCATGAGAGTAAGGATGTGCAGAGGTAGGGCACCTCCCCAAGCGGATGTGGGCCACCTCCCACACACTGGGCGTGGTACTTTCATTGCACAAGCCCGGACATCTCAGATCAGCGGAGCTCTACCAATGGGCACCCACTAGGAGGACGAAGCACACCAAGATGAAGAGAAGGGTCCTCACGCCGCCACCACGGTCCTCCATAGCGGTGGCCAAAGTAGAGCCTTTGGGATGCCAACACAGCACCACCGGCCGTAGGAGCACAGGGCCGACCCGAACCAGGAGCTCTACCAATGGGCACCCACCAGGAGGATGAAGCACACCAAGAAGAAGAGAAGGGTGCACGCGCCACCACCATGGTCCTCCACGGCGATGGCCAAAGCAGAATCTTTGGGATGCCAACATAGTGCCACCGGCCGCAGGAGCAAAAGATCGACCCGAACCAGGAGCTGTGAATGCCCGCCTGCGAGCACGACGCGCGTGGAGTGCCGGTCATGCTCGCCCAGCCCGAGCAGTAGGCGAGCGAGCTCCGCGCGCAACACGCCAACCACATCCTATGCACAGTGAGGGAGACACAGACGGGGCCCATGGACTTGGTGGAGCGCTGCCTGAGGCTGGACCCTCAACGCCCCACCAGATCTGGCCAGGACAGAGACCGATCTGGGCAGCAGCTACCCAGGTATGGCGGCCGTCGTCGGCAGCCCCCACGACGCCGCAGGGGCTTCTCGTCACAACCCTGACGGAATCCCACCCACTGGGACCAGATCTACAATTCACAACTGGATCCGGCGGGGGAGAGGATAGGGGAGCTCAAACGGCATCGCCGGAGCTCCGGATTGCAGCTACACAAGTGCTTGAATGGAGAAGAAAGTAGGACAGTGGGAGAGTGGAGAGAGATGTGCCACGAGCAGAACCTTTTTTTGGTGCCCCCACTGACCACCACTGCCGCCACGAGTCCGGCGGCCAAAGGTGGGTGGGGCGGGGGCTTCGTTCGGGGGAGGGGGTCGCCCTCGAGTCATCTGTCGAGGGAGACGACGCGAGGGGAATGACGCGAGGATGAGTATACGAGGATCTGCATGTGTACTGTGTGGAAAAAGTTCACAGCTGGCTGACTGTACCCTCCCAGTGGTTGCGTCATTCATCAACGATAGCTTGTCTCGTGTGGACCCACCCAGCCAGAATTGGATATAAGATAAAGATACATAACTATATAGCTGTAGCTATTCATATATATCATTTCGGTATGGATAGGTAGAGTTAGATACACCTACCTACATCACGCGTCATAATTGGCCCATAAGGCGGCAGCACCTAGATTAAGGCGTGATACTACTTGACATGCTCCTAACATGATAACGATTGGCACCTTAAAAAGATTGTTTGTTGTCGTCATAATTTTTCATGCCATATAGAACACCACTAAGATACTAAGATTTTGTTACCGTAGGAGCCGATTTAAAATATTTCGTAGGTGTCATAGAAATTGGCCTAGTAATTTCTAAATGTTTACCTGCTTTACCTCCATTTGGACTTGAAGTTTGTAGAACACACCTTATGCATAATTATTCTTTTTTCTATAAAAAAAATTGGAGGAGGCTTCCCTCCTAATCTGCTCAAAACACAACGACCGGATCGGTAGCAGTGTGCAGGTGTGGGCGAGAATGCGGGATAGCGGCGGATCCCAGATCCCGCGGTGTCCAGCTAATAACAAATCGTACAGAAGAGGACCTAAACTTGTGCAGGACCGACGAAGAAAAAGTGTCCGAGGACCATGGTGGATTGGTGGTCAGCCTAATTAAGTTTTGTCAGGATCATTTCCCGATCAGGAAATTAAACAAAAAGGCATGTGAGTCTCATGTGGGTGAGAGTATCATTACGGAAACCAGAAGTTTGCCGAGTGCCTGAAACACTAGGCAAAGAGACAAAAACACTCCGTGATTTTATCATCGGCAAAGAGCTCTTTGCCGAGTGTTTTTTGTTGTGCACTTAGCGATGGGCCTAGTGCTAAATTGGACAATTGACAAAGGTTATGAGAAAAGTACAAAAAAAAAGCACGGTCTGCCGCAGCTCCCCGCCGCCGCCGCCAGCCCCCTCCCCCAAGTACATGTCATCTTCGGTCTTCATCATGTAGTTGTAGGGCCGGGACGCGAAGAGGCGCGACACCAAGGAGAGGTACGTGTATGTCTTGCTTTTGTTCATGTTCTCGATGCAGTCCAGCACCACAATGTCGTCGTGCAGTCGGGTCTCCGACGCAACAAGCACCTAGTGGGAGCTCCTCCACAGGACGCAGTGCTGTCGGGGCAGCCACGAAGCTCCTGCGTGAGGTCGGCCATGCACGCTGCCCGAGGAGATCCATCGCAGGGACGCCCCTGGTGTGCTCTGTCAAGGAAGGCCGACGCGGAGGGGCCACAGGTGTCACACTAGGAGGAGGCGTCGCGGGAGAGGAGGGAACGGGTTCGGCGTCGGGGAGGAGGGGTCGCCGACGTCACGCTGGGAGGAGGCGCTGCGGGAGAGGAGGGGACGGATTCCAGGCCAGCAGCTGAGGGAGAGGAGTAGGCACGGCACCGGGAGGGAAGAGAGGGGGCACGACACACGACTGGATCTGTGTGAGGGAGGGAGAAAGATAAGGGAGGAGGACAAATGAGATGAGTGCATTTCAGGGAATTGGATCGATGACATAGCACCTATTGCCGAGGGTCCAGGTTCTTTGCCAAGTGTCAATATTAAACACTCGGCAGATGTTTTTTCTATTTTTCTTTTTTCAGATTTCTCCTTCTTCTTTTTTTTCCATAACATAAACTTAAATCAACATCAATTAATTCAACAAAAACTTCGGCAAATTCACTCAATAATATGTATTTGATTTTTCTACTCATATAATTCAATTATTTTATGCCTATAACTCAAATTCAATTTATATCAACTAAAATTTTATAATTACAATTTAAAGTTATCAAATGGTTTAAAAATTACCAAAAAGTTAATGTGAAGCAATCATTGTTCTCTATTGCCTATAAAAAAGTTTTGTAGTCAAATCATATTTCAACCATCGCTTTGACTCCAAATCTTGTTCAATCTTGCTCAACGCTATGATCCTTCCTCTCAGATGCTTCGATTTCTAAACATCGTATATGAAAGAATGTTCAAAACCTTCTCAAATTTACCACAACCTCCATGTAATCATCGCATCATGACAAATCTCAAATCTGCAAACTTTGTTTGTTTTCTTAAAAATTATTAAATCCATACAACCGCACGTTTGTAGTCATGTTTCCTGAATAAGATGTTCAAAATTCCTTTTCATTTCATAGATTAAGCCTAAAGTATGGATGGATAATATGAATATCAATTTTCTACTCATTTTAATATTTAAATAACTTGTTGTTGAAATTTGACTTAATTAAAAAATTGCTTGAAATACAATTAATTATTTAAATATAGCAACAAGATAAAAAATACCAAACTTTAACATAGAGTGCCACATGTTATATATGGATAGTAGAACAAGTTTAGAGTACCACATGTTATATGTGGATAGTAGAAAAAAATCGAGGTAGAGAAAAGAAAAAATATTTATTTGTCGAGTGTCATAAAAAAATACTAGGCAAACTTGCTTCTTTACTGAGTGTAAGAGAAAAACACTCGGCAAAAGCTAACACTTGTCGAGTGTTTTTCGTGTAACACTTGGCAAAAAGGTTATTTGCTAAGTACCCGAGCAACAACACTCGGCAAACCCTCTGACACCCTAGCATCTATGGAGTTTCCGGTAGTGTATATGTATATATCGTCATCATCTTGATACTACCAGCAGCAGCAGCAGCTAGCTCCACCTACGAAACAAGCTCCAACATGGCGGCGGCGTCACAGACCGTGAGCCCCGTGGAAAGACTCATGAAGGATCTGTACGTGGTCGCCGCCGTCGGGCTCGCCGTGCCGCTGGACCCGTCTGCCTTTCGCGCGGGCCTGGAGGCCCAGGTTGATCGCCACCCCCACTTCTGCAGCATCCAGGTGACGGGCGAGGACGGCGGCCCGCCGCGGTGGGTCCCCACGGCGGTGAACGTCGACGACCACGTCTTCGTCGTCCCGAGCCTGGACGGCGCCGAGGCCGACCCGGACCGGGCCGTCGAGGACTACCTCTCCTCCCTCACCACGCTGCCCATGGACCCTGCCACGCGGCCGCCGCTGGAGTTCCACCTCATCGGCGTCCGGACCTCCGAGGCGGCAGCCACCGTGGCGATGCGCGTGCACCACGCGCTCGCAGACGGCATGGCGCTCATCACGCTCCTCGTATCCACCTCCCGCAGCGCCGCCAACCCGGCGATGCCCGCGCTGCCGCCGCCCCCGCCGGCCCGGCGCGCGGGCGCCATCTACGCGCCCGCGCCGCAGCGCTCGTCCGGCGGGTTGATAACGTTCCTCGCGTGGGCCTGGTCGTATCTCCTGCTCGCGTGGCACACCCTGGTCGACGTCGCTGCCTTCGTCGCCACCATCTTCTTCCTCAGGGATCCGCCCACGCTCTTCGAGCAGCAGACACACCGCGACGGCGAGCCATGCGGCCGCATGCGGTTTGTCCACCGGAGCTTGAGCCTCGACGACGTCAAGTTCGTCAAGAATGCCATGAACTGTGTACGTATAGAAGAGCTAGCACTTGTTTTTTTTTTCAACAAATTAAATTATTTGCACAAGTTCTGCATATGTCTTTAATTCTGAATGGTGCATGTGTAGACTGTCAATGATGTGCTAGTTGGAGTGACTTCTGCTGCTCTATCACGATATCTCTTTCGGAAAACCGGTGACACCAAGACAAGGAAATTGCGATCAATACTCCCTGTCAACACAAGGCCAGCCACTAGCCTACAAGTAATTAATTAACTTGTTTGCCCTTTCATCGATCTCACTATCAGATATATAATTTCTGTACAGTAGCTCATCATAATTATTACTAATTTTATTTCAATATGTGTATGGGCAGACGGATGTTGATATGATAGAATCTGGAAAGAGTAGTGCTGTGAGATGGGGAAATCGGCTAGGCTACATCATCCTTCCATTTCATCTAGCCAAGCATGATGATCCGCTCGAATACGTTCGCAAGGCAAAACAGATCATAGATAGGAAAAAGAGTTCGCTAGAAGTGGTCATCATCCATATGGCTGTTCAAATTGTCTTCAAAATATTTGGCCCAAAGGTATATTTACTGCCATTTTGCTCTTCTAAGTGTAAGATATCAAATTGCAAAAGACCTTCAACAAGTCAAAAGTCTCCATTTTGTAACTACATTACCACATTATTAATTACCTCCTTGACAGTTTACATGTTTCAACTAATCACACTGCAACTTTTCACTTGAAGCAGGCGGGAGCTTATATCTTCAATAATGTGCTCAGAAATACAACCATAACTTTCTCAAACTTGATTGGGCCACCTGAACAGATAGCGTTATTTGGGCATCCAGTTGCCTACGTTGCACCCAGCGTCTATGGGCTTCAACAAGTAAGCCACCCAGCCATCTATATCTTCCATACAAAACTTCAAGTCTCAAGTTACTTTCAAACTAAATGCATCATTGGTCGTGTATAGTTTTGTCAACTAACAACAACGATCCACCAGACAATGCATAATATAATGATTTCAAATCTATATCCTCACAAAAGTCATTACTTGCTTTTTTTTACTCTCTGTAGGCTCTTACCGTGCACTACCAAAGTTACAACAACACCATCAAAGTCATTCTAGCAGTTGATGAGGCACAGTTTCCAGATTATCGCCAACTCTTGGATGACTTTGCTGAGTCCCTCAACCTTACCAAGGAGGCGGCTGCAAAGACTTCAATGAAATCGGTTAAGAATGAGTAAGGAAGGAAGCAATCGTTGGGTGAATGCTCCAGCTCAAGAGCGAGATGTATAAATGTACTTACAGATAATGTGTACCACATTAATATATGTGATGTTGAGTAATTATTAGTAACTATGTAAGTTCTACTGAAACAATGAGTTCAATGTGTATACTCTTATTGTTAAATAATGAAGTTTGCCAAGTGAATTATATTGGATTGATATTTTACACATCTAGATAGTGTGTTTATTTATAACTATATATATGCAATATGCGTGTGTGTGTGTGTGTGTAATATATGAGAAGTGTAATGGGAGTCGTCCATCCGACGAAATCTAACAGTGGAAGTACCAAGAAATACTTAAGGGAAACACCAGCAAGTACCAATAAAAAGTGAGAAATTACTATGGTACCCTTTTAATTATGTGTAGATCTATTGATTTTTTTTTTGTAAGAAGGATAACAAATTAAAGGAAAGTACCTGTAAGTACCGCAAGTATTTCCAAGTACCTTCTGGTACTTTACAAGTATCATAACAAAGCTTACCCAAAAAAAAGTATCATAACAAAGCTTTATATATTCACTAGGTATGTGCCCGTGCGTTGCTACGGGCATAAAATTAGTATTACTATGATACAAGGCATCCAAATATTTAAAATGAAATACTCAAAATATTCAATTAAAAAATAAACAATGCTAATGAATAAAGCAATGTTGGGGGCTCCGCTACAGTCAATCGTTGATGCTAATGAATAAATCATGCCCTCACTGATACCAGACGATCTGTGGGCTGGTTCACTCAGATGAGGGTAGGCCACGCCTGTGTTTATAGTATGTGTCCTAAATCACTACTAAACATACCAGAATTGCCTTAACCATCATTATTCATTAGGCCTAAGAAAGTAAGAAGTAAGCAGGTATCGTTTTGATTGTAATAAGCTATAGAAGCCTTTTTACCTTGATAAAGTGAGAAACCAGAGTAGGCTAATATGTGTACACAAATAATTCAATAGCTGCCAGTTTTTACATATTAGAAAGTTCTAACATGATGCACAGGTTGCATTCCTCCATGGCTGGCTATAATGCAAAATGCAAATTAGAAACTGCATACGGAGGAGTATCATCCTTGAACCAAGTATAAATATTATCAGACTAATATCAGTTTATTGCACCAAGTGGAATTCACCATCATTACAAAACTTTAGAACAGCATTTTCCATTACAATGTGTAGATTTGCAGGTACAGTGGCAACCAGGAGCATTTCTCCAGAATTGTGCTTTAACTTATCAAGAACTAACCAAGAAAGACAGCAGTTTCACAGTTTATAGAGCCTAATCCACAAGTATCTATCTACACTAACTCATGTGCATAACAAAAGCAATTGGATGCAGATTTCTTCTAAAACAAAGTAAGGAAGCAGGAATTGCATTGTTACTATCTGATCTTCTTGTTCATGTTGTCGGCAAGCTGGCGCATCTGGAACCTCCAGAACATGAAGATGGCGAGGGCAGCGCCAACGAAGACGAGCCCCACCACCATCTCCCCCTCCGACTGGATTTCCACGCCGCCTCCTCGATCCGCCACTCCTTCCCCCCGTCCGTCGTCCCCGCCTCACCATGACTAAAAGCTCATAACTTGTGAGCTCAATAAGCAACCTTCATGAGTAAATTGTTAGCAATAGGCCAAATAGCACTCCACCTGACCTCACTGCCGTGGTCTTCTCCGGAGTATGTACACATCGGATTCCTCGTAGGCGTAATCTGGGTCGAGGTGCTCCCGTGCCACCTTCTCGATCACTGGGAAGGCGGATGGGACGGAGTCCCAGAACGCCTGGTGCGCCTCAGGCGACCGGATCTGGTAGCCGAGCAACACCACGCCGCGCTCGGCGTCGGCGAGCGCATCCATGGCCGCGATGAGGTGTGGCATGGACTCCTGCACGTAGACCACATCTGCGGCGACGAGGAGGTCGAAGCGGCGCGGGGTGGCTAGCGTGGCGAGATGCGTGGGACAGTTCCAGTGGAGTTGGGCGAGGCGGGGCGCGCGAGGGAGGTGAAGGCGATTGCGCCGCAGGTTGCGGCGGAGAGCGGGGAGGACGACGGTGATGTCGGTGAGGACGAGGTCGGTGAGGCCGAGGCGGGAGAGGCTGAGTCCCGCAGGGCCGCATCCGGAGCCGAGCTCCACGGCCCGGGTGCTGGGGAAGCGGAGCACGTCGGCGAAGGGGAGGGCCGCGTCGCCAAGGCAGCGCTCGACGAACTAGACGAGGACCAGAGACGAGGGCCACACAGAGGTGCCCACCTCCCGCACGGCCACCGCGGCCACGGGGCCGTCGGGCGCGGGAGCCATCTCGTCCCGCACCCCGCACGACACCCACCCGTCGTAACAACGAGGCGCAGCCCCGCGAGTCACGGTGAGGAAGGCGTCGGCGATGCCACCCGGCGGGGCGGCGTCCGGGACCGGGGTGGTGAGGATGAGACGGTGCGGGCGGGGGGAGCGGAGATCGAAGGCCGAGACGGACCCCGGGGACGCCACGAGGAGGCGGCACCGCCGGTCGTCAACGGCGACGGCGGACGCGCGGTAGAGCGGCGGACGCCCGCGAGGTGCGACGGATTAGGGGGGGTGGGGGGTGAACGACATCACCGTATTCATTCAGATGCACACATACATCACCTTATTATTGCCTTCGCAGCCGAGCCAAAATTGTAGAGAGCACCATATGATTGTTTATTAAGGTGGTTATCAAACACTGACATATCCTATATAATAACAATATTTACATGAACTGAATGTCTCCTAGCGTGCCGGCGGCAACCCCAAACTCGTCGGCAATCAGCATATATAGCATCAAAAGCAACAATGACAACAAATGTACATGTTGATGGGCTTCGAATGAGAAGACTTAGATATTTGCAAAAATTAGGGAGAATGTCCATTAGAATCCTAACTTCTTTCATACATCTCTATATGAGTTTCTTCGTAAGGGTTTCTCATTCAAAGACTCTTAAAAAGACCATGTTGACATAAGGTTTTATGTTATACTCCTATATTTTTATAAGGTATGGTATAACTTGCACGATCTTTCAGATAACATTTTGACCATTTATTTATCTTATATTATATTTTTATTATTATATAATCATTGTAGAGTATATTTGATTATGAATCTAACTATATAAAATTGACATTATAAAAATAAACAATTATTAGTCGTGGATTGCAAAGTTTGAATATTGATATGCGTGTGAGCCTTATAAATATAAACGGAGGGAGTATCATCTACTAAGCCCCATATGGTTTTTTTTAGGTATGGTAACTTAAGACTTATTGGTATTTATCTAAATTAATTATGAATAGGGTATTTTACATTATTTACCTATATCTATATCTATATTTCTTAGATTTTGCGCACATCATTTTTTAGAGAAAGTGTTAATAACTATAGTATGATAAAACGAAGAACAGAAGGTTAGAAATAGCTTCTGATCAAGTGTTGGAAATAGATCAAGTAAACAACAACTACCTCCCGGCATAGTTAAAAAATCATATTTTCCCTATTTGCCATCGATCAAAACATGGCAATAAATTACATCGATAACAAGGAGTTGTCGCGGCGACCACTGGAGAAGGGGAGAAGAATTTTGCATTTATTGGATATAAGCAAGGTTGTTTCTCTTGGTCTATCTACACGGAGTATTGTGACGATGAAATATGTCTATCAAAAGAGAACAAATGATGCAGTAGATACTAGATAACAATGACACACTTGACACTTGTGATCGATTGCTGTGCATCCCTTACTTTTCCGATAGTTTCTGGAAAGTAATGGCTTACTTGTACTCCGTAAGAGCAACTCCAGTAGATGGAGTAAATTTGATCCCCTATATAAAGTTATTGGGGTGGAGTAAAAATATTTTCATCCCCGAAACACAATTCGCTCCAGCAGTTTTCCTTTTCTCCCTCCCAACTCGTGGATCCCAGCACGCCACGTCAACTTCTCTTTCCCCTCCCCCAAATCTTCGACCTTTTCCTCCCGATCCACCGCAGGGCGACGGCACCACGGGGCACCAATCCACCGCTCCCCCATCCACCGCCGGACATCACCCACCACTACACCACTGCGGCACTACGTACGCCAACACGCTCGATCGCCGGCCAACAATGGAGCTGACGCTGCTTGGCCTGCTGCTCGTGCTAACCCTCTTCGTCATCAAGCTCGTCGCCAGGAGCTACGCCCCGGCGTGGTCACGGCCCGGGAAGCCGCGCCTGCGACTGCCTCCGGGGCCATGGGAGCTGCCGCTCATCGGCAGCCTCCACCACCTCCTCCTGTCCCGCCACGGCGACCTCGCGCACCGGGCGCTGCGCGACCTGTCCCGCCGGCACGGCCCGCTCATGTTGCTCCGCCTCGGCGCCGTGCCGACGCTGGTGGTGTCCTCGGCGGAGGCGGCTAGGGAGGTGATGAAGACCCACGACGCCGCGTTCGCGAGCTGGCACCTGACGCCGACGACGGCCGTGTTCAGCGTCGGGGGCCGCGACGTCCTCTTCTCCCCCTACGGCGACCTGTGGCGCCAGCTCCGGCGGATCTGCGTGCTCGAGCTCCTTTCCGTGCGCCGCGTCCGGTCCTTCCGCCGCATCCGGGAGGAGGAGGCCGGGGGGCTCCTCCGCTCCGTCGCCGACTCCTGCGCCGCCCAGGGCGGCACCGCGGTGGTCGACGTCGGCGAGAGGATCAGCCGCGCGGTGAACGACACCGTGGTGCGGGCGGCCGTCGGCGGGCGGTGCGCGCGGCGCGACGAGTTCCTGCGCGAGCTCCAGACGGCCATGACGGTCACCGCCGGGTTCAACCTGGCCGACCTGTACCCGTCGTCGTGGTTGGTGCGCCGGCTCAGCCGCGGGCTGCGGGAGGCCGAGCGGAGCAACCGCGTCGTGCGCGACATCATGGCCGAGCTGCGGGAGGAGGCGGCCGAGCGGCGGCGCGCGGCCCGCGGGCGCCGCCGGCGAGAGCGGGAGGCGGCGGCGGCGCGATCCGATCGGGTTGGGGGGGGGACGGGACGCGATGTGATTTTGTTTTCCTGAGTGGGTCCCACGGTTTAGGGGGTGGAGGAGAGACACCCTCTATAGAGGGGATGGAGAGGGGATTTTAGTCAATGGAGAAAAAAAGAGGAGGCTATAGGGAATCTGCTGGAGCAGTTTTTTTGCCATTTCATCCCCTATATGACTATTTTTTTGCTATTGGGGATGAGATAGGGAAGCTGCTGAAGTTGCTCTAAGCATTGCACGTATATATCGCTTCACACGCACAAGAGCAGGATATGACCACTCCCAATAAATAGGGCCATAATAATTCAGCTCCAACCGAAATAGGATGGCCATAATTAGGCTGGCAGATGTGTTGTTTCAATAATTGAAACCCTTATCTCAAAAATAATATTTTAAATCCTCTTGACAATATATATATAGTACCATCACTTGATCACCTTATGCTAACATATATACTGACTACTTCACTAGTCATCTCTTTTGATACCCTTTGCAAGTCCAAGACGATGCCAAGCACATTGGCCCCAGTACGTGAGATCCGACGTGCACAGCGTGCTGATGGCCCGGCAGCCGTGCTTGGTATTGGCACTGCAAATCCAGCATTCTGCGTGCTTCAGGACGAGTTCGCCGACTACTATTTCCGTGTCACCAAGAAGGAGCACCTCGTCGACCTCAAAGACACATTCAAGACACTATGTATGCACTCCATCTTTTAGAGAATTAATAATTTGATTTGAGCTAGTTTCAGATTGCATAAACTTCTTTAAATTTGATCAAATTTGTAAAAGACAATGCACGTACGCCAACATATATAACATCAAACAGTTTTCATTAAAAAAACATGCTCATGTTCTGACTTGATGGCGATCGATCGCGACCATGCATGCTCCCGACAATTGAGTTCATATTTACTACTGTAGGTCGGATGACGGGGCTGGAGAGACGTTTCTTTCACCACTCGGAGCAACTCCTCAACGCCCACCCGGGCTTCCTCCACGGCACGACGTCTTCCCTAGACGCGCGGCTCGACGTCGTCGCCGAGGCAGCTCCAAAGCTCGCCGCGGCGGCCGCGACCAAGGCCATCGCGAGGTGGGGCCGCTCGGCCGCCGACATCACCCACCTCGTCGTCGCCACGAGCTCCGAGGCCCGCTCCCCCGGCGCCGACCTCGGGCTCGCCGCGCTCCTCGGCCTCCGCCCCGACGTCCGCCGCACCTCGCTCCAGCTCAACGGCTGCTCCGCCGGCTGCGCCGCCCTGCGCCTCGCCAAGGACCTCGCCGAGAACAACCGCGGCGCGCGCGTCCTCGTCGCCTGCGTCGAGCTCACCCTCACCTCCTTCCGCGCGCCCCGCGAGGAGGGGGACACCTTCGACGCCCTCATCCCGCAGGCGCTGTTCGGAGACGGCGCCGACGCGGCCGTCGTCGGGGCCGACGCCGCCGCCGGCGAGCGCCCGCTCTTCGAGATGGTGTCCGCCTCCCAGACACTGATACCCGGTACGGAGCACCTCCTCAGCATGCGGCTGGGGGAAGGCGGCATCGACGGCGACGTCTCCACCAAGCTGCCGAGCTTCGCGGCGTGGCACATGGAGCGCTGCCTGGTCGACGCGCTCGCCATTATTGGCGGCGGCGAGGGGAGGAATTGGAACGACCTGTTCTGGGCAGTCCACCCGGGCAGCCGTGGCATCCTGGACCACATCGACTCTTCTCTCCGGCTGGAGCCCCGGAAGCTGGCGGCGAGCAGAGCCGTGGTGAGAGACTACGGGAACATGCTCTCGGCGACGGTGATATTCGTGCTCGACGAGCTGCGCCGGCAGATGGACGAGGAAGGAGATGAGGCTGCTGAGTTGGGGGTGATGGTGGGCTTTGGGCCGGGATTCACTGTCGAGACCATGGTGCTGCACGCTACAAAGTACTAGCAAGTATTAATTACATTACACGTCAAGAAAGAATTACTATATTAGCATTTGATTAAGAAACAATGCAAATTAAAGCAGGCAAACTAGGGAATGGTCTTCCCTGTAGTATGTGTTCATGTTTCTGCTTGAATCTTAAATAAATATGTTAATCTATGTCTATGTTCATGGTTATGGTTAATTAGCAAATAAATGAAGCTGGTTATTGGCAATTAATGCAGATTAAATAAACAGATGAACAAGAGTCTCTTTGAACATATACTAGATTACTAGCTGGGAAAATTTGTTTATCTTTCTAGTACATTGACAATTGACATGATGAACTCCATCGAGGTGCTATACCATTGCCAATTTGCCATCACATGAATCCCTTTTTAATGGCTTGGGTGTCGTAATTGTTGGGAACGATGAGTGCAAGCTGCATACAGTAGCGACTGAAGTCACGTCGTGATCGATTGATTTCATCCTCGCGGTTCGCTGGCCTGGTGGACTCGGTTGGGTCACACGTTGGGCCAAATTAAAAGCTGAACGGAGGAGATTCATAGAAGCAGCCCAATGTTGACCATGGACCATAAATATGCACCCCATGGGCCCTACCACCTACTAGTCCATTCGGCCCAGGATGTGGATCACCTGCCCACATATGGTGGAATTTTTTTATTTTTATATATATACTTTTTACCTTTTTCAAAAATATGCACCCCGTCTCAAAATTTCCAAAACTATACCACAATCGACATATGATACGGCAGTTGAAGGTGCTACAGTGTTACAACCGTCGTACGATGCGCTGGTTGTGAACAGTCTGTTTTCAAAAAATCGTAACTTTTTTGTATGAACTCGGATGTAGATAAACTTTATATGAAAATTGTAGCTTTCGATAAGATCTACAACTTTGTAGCTCAAATATTTTTTTCATTTGAAGTCATCTTGAGGCTCAAATCACCGATATACTATCTAGATCTCAGTTTTTGATATCCAGATTTGGATATTATATCGATTATTTAAGTCTGAAGATGACTTCAAATGAAGAAAGTTTGAACTACAAAATTGTAGATCTCTCGAAAGCTATACTTTTCCTATAAAGTTTATCTCCATCTGAGTTCATATAAAAAGTTATAATTTTTTGTAAACGGATTGACCTCCAACCGCCATATGATATGACGATTGTGTTGTAGTTTTGAAAATTTTGAAGTGGGACGTATATTTTTAAAAGAATATAAATAAAAAAATTCCCATATGGTGACATGGAGTAAGTCTTAGAGATAAAGCAGGAGCTAGCGGCCTGTCAAGCAAGATGACAAACGGGCTAGGAACGAAATTTTGGTGCTACGACCAAATAAAGCTAAGTTTTAAATGATCGGCTATAGGTGCTGTTATCTTTCGCTATAGTGTTTTTAGAGCTATCGTTAGGTCAGTCTCATTGTAAGGTTTCATCACACTGTTACCAATGTTTCTATGTTATCTATGAAACAAGATAAAATTGTCACTCTCGGTGCATGATTTCATTGCACAATTTCATAGAGAGCATAGAGCATTCAGTTTTCACATAGAGTTGTGATCAAATGTGTCTATGAAATGATAACATCCTCAGTGCAAGTTTCATGTAGATTTCATAGACTTGATAACTGTGTCATCTGGGTTTCATGGTGATAAAACTCTACTCACCTCTCTCCTCATAATTAGTCTGCCAAGTCAGCAAAACTAATGATGTGGCGTACTATGAAACCTCTCATGAAACTCCCACAAAGGGCCTGTTTGGAACAAAGGAATAGAAAACAGTGGAATGGAAAAAAACGTAGGAATGAAAGGAAGATGAAGTAGCAAAACAGAGGATTGGAAAAACATAGGAATTGACATTTCCTCCATTCCAAACGCTCGCTCAAACTTCCTTTCCTCCGTTTTGTGATTCCTACGATTTTCCTTTGGAAACCCCTGCGTTCCAAACGGGGCATAAGACTGACCTTATCAGCATGAGGACCTCACCGCTAAATGCTATAACTTGTTATTTAAAACAGAAATATCGGTTTTAGATTGCCGTACGAACGGATGGATGGTATGATTTTATTTCAGACCTTTTACAAGGAGAAGTTGTTTTTATACTGTGTGAAAGAAAAGGACAAGTTGTATAATCACGACGCACGCATGGATCCACCACCATTAATTTGCTGGGTCACGTAAGTCGGTAATCAGTGTTAGATAAACAAGATATGTATGTGTACAAGATATGAGTATCGGCTGCTTGTCAATGTTGGTTGTAGATGTATCTATCTGTTGTAATCTAGCTTGTTGTAATCCCAACAAACCAGCGGCCGATCCCAAACTTGTGCGCCAAGATGTAATCCATACAAGGGGAGTTTCCTTGCCTATATTAACACGTACCTGCCGGCCAGAGAAGGTAACGGAGTTTCCATCTAAAGCTTCTGCTCCTCTGATTTCTTTCATAGTAATCAGAGCCTAGATTAGGTTAGCCACCAATCAATTTTCATCATGGGCACCTCAGCCGCCGCCGCCATGATCAACCCCGCCCTCCTCAATCTGATGATGGGCATCGTCATCACGGAGAAGTTGGGCAAGTCGAACCACGCAATGTGGAAAGCTCAGATCCTTGCCGTCGTGCGAGGGTCACGCATGGAAGGGCACCTCACTGGTGCCGCAGCCGTTCCTGCCGAAGAAATCGCCGGCAAGGACAGCGCCGGGAAGGACACCCTCGTCCCCAACCTAGAGTTCGCAGAGTGGTACTACCACGATCAACAAGTCCTGAGCTTCGTCCTGGGTTCCCTAGGGCGCGAAGTGCTTGCTCAGGTCGCCGCTCAAGACACTGTAGCCAATCTGTGGGCTGCAATTGAAGCCATGTATGCATCTCAGAACCGAGCGCAGATCGTGAATACACGGCTTGCGCTCGCCACCGCACAGAAGGGGTCCCAGTCAATCACCGAATACGTCGGCAAGATGCGAACCCTTGGTGATGAGATGGCGGCCGCCGGGAAGCCGATCGACAACAACGAGCTCCTAACGTACATCCTCACCGGCCTCGACATGGAGTTCAATCCGGTTGTCACCTCCCTCCTGTCAAGGAAGGAATCCATCACTGTAAGTGAGGCCTATTCTCAGCTCCTTGCCTTTGAGAGTCGTATGGAGATTATGAGTAGCGGTCACTCCGGATCTTCGGTCAATTCGGCCAATCGCGGAGGACGTGGAGGTTCAGGCGGTCGTGGTCGCAGTAATTTTACTCGCGGCCATGGCCAAGGAGGAGCGCGAGGGCGCGGCAACTTCAATCAGCGCCAGAGCAGCAATGGAGGGAGTCGTGGTGGTCAAGGTCACGGCAACTCCAGCAACTCCAGGCCGGTCTGTCAAGTGTGTCTCAAAACTGGTCACACCACAGATAGATGCTGGCATAGGTTTGAAGAAGACTTCGTTCCTGAGGAGAAGCACGCCGGCGCAGCTATGAACTCCTACACCATCGACAACAACTGGTATACTGATACTGGTGCCACTGATCATATCACTGGTGAATTGGAGAAGTTGGTTGTTCATGAGAAGTACAATGGTGGTGATCAAGTCCACACCACCAATGGTGCAGGTATGAACATTAGACATATTGGTCATTCTACTATTCGTACCCCTGATAAAAATCTTGAACGTCACAATATTCTGCATGTTCCATCCACTAAAAAGAATCTTGTCTCTGTTCATCGCCTTGCATCTGATAATAATGTGTATTTTGAATTTCACCCTGATTTCTTTCTCATAAAGGATCGGGACACGAGGAGCACTCTGCTTAGTGGGCCATGTCGAAGAGGGATGTATCCACTTCCCTCCGCACCAGCATCATCCAAGCAAGCTTGTGGAGTCAATAAAGTGCCACTTGATAGATGGCATCATCGTTTAGGGCATCATTCCTTTCATATTGTTGAGAGAGTTCTTAGAGATCATAAACTTCCTTGTTCCTTTGATTTGAATAAAGATGCTGTGTGTGATGCATGTCAAAAGGCCAAGGGTCATCAACTTCCATAGCCCACGTCGACTAGTGTTTCCTCCCATCCTCTTGAGCTCATTTTCTCAGATGTTTGGGATCCTGTGCCTGAGTCGGTCGGTAGATCCAAATAGTATGTGAGTTTCATAGATGATTATAGTAAATTCACATGGGTGTATCTCTTAAAATATAAGTCTGAGGTCTTTCAAAAATTCCAAGACTTCCAAAATTTAGTTGAGAGAGTCTTTGATTGTAAAATTATTGCCGTCCAGACTGATTGGGGGGGGCGAGTATGAAAAGCTCAACCCATTTTTTGCAAAGATTGGGATCTCTCATCTAGTTTGTTGTCCCCATGCACATCAACAAAATAGGTCGGCTGAACGAAAGCATAGACACATTTGTTGAAGTAGGTCTGTCCTTGTTGGCTCACGCACATATGCCACTCAAATTTTGGGACGGAGCCTTCCTTGCAGCTACCTTTCTTATAAATAGAACACCAAGCAAAGTTATCAATTTCAAAATGCCTCTAGAGCGTTTGTATAATACCAAACCAGATTATAAGTCCCTGAGAGTGTTTGGCTGTGCGTGTTGGCCCAATCTACGTCCCTACAACAAGCATAAGCTTGCTTTTCGGTCAAAGGAATGCGCCTTCCTTGGCTATAGTAATCTCCATAAAGGGTTCAAGTGTCTTCATATCTCTACGAGTCATGTATATATTTCTCGTGATGTAACCTTTGATGAAAGTGTTTTCCCTTTTTCAAAAACTTCACGAGAATGCAGGAGCTCGCCTTAGAGCTGAAATCCTTCTTTTGCCGCCTTCCTTGCGTAATTTATTATCTAGGGACGAATCAGTAAATGATCTTATGTCTAATGGTGAACATACTAACAATTTTGGTGAAAATACTAATGCTTTTGGTGAAGAAACAGGAGATATAGAAGCAGGAGCATCAAATATCAACGTTGGCACGAGTTCCGGGGCTGATCTGCTCTTTATTCCATGTGGATCTGCTCCGGGATCGGAGCCTGCTCGCGCCGTACCACAGGCAGCAGGAGAATCCGCATCGGGGCCAGGAGGGGCTCTCTCGCGCCGCTCCGGTGCTGACACGCGGCAGGGCCGCACCTCACCTCCACCAGGATTCCCTCCGCTCCAATCCGGGGCTGCCACGACGCCCGAAAACGCGGCGCAGCTGACGACGGCAGGGAGGACAGGATCCACATCACCTGAGCCGCCAGCGACCGCGCCATCAGCACCTGAATCATTTGGCGCTGCCCCCTGGATCTTCTGTGGCTGCAGGATCTTCATCGCCAGCTCCTGCATCTTCTCCTACGCCTCCACCAGCAGTTGATCGACCTCGTACTCGTCTTCAGGATGGAATTCGAAAGCCAAAGGTATACACAGATGGTCACGTTCGTTTTACATCCTCGTAGTGTAGAAGAAGCCTTGGCAAACAAACATTGCAAGGAGGCAATGGATATAGAGTACGATGCTTTGATGAAAAATAAAACATGGCATCTTGTTCCACCAAGAAAGGGGATTAATATAATAGACTGTAAATGGGTATTCAAAATTAAGTACAAGGCAGATGGATCATTGGATAAATATAAAGGTCGGTTGGTAGCAAAGGGCTATAAACAGAGGTACGGGATAGACTATGAAGATACCTTTAGTCCTGTGGTAAAAATATCTACAATTAGAATTATTTTGGCCTTAGCTGTCTCGAAAGGATGGAGCATGCGGCAACTTGATGTACAAAACGCCTTCCTTCATGGTGTTCTAGATGAGGAAGTGTACATGAGACAGCCTACAGGCTATATAGATAAAACAAGACCAAATTATATATGCAAACTTGATAAAATATTATATGGATTGAAGCAGGCACCGAGAACTTGGTATGCCAGGTTGAGCACAAAGTTAATTGCGCTTGGTTTTCATGCATCCAAAGCAGATACCTCACTATTTTACTTTAACAAGGGGTCAGTCACAATTTTTGTGCTAGTATATGTTGATGATATTATAGTTGTTAGCTCTACCCCAGAAGCTACTACAAGTTTGTTGCATGAGTTGAAGAAGGAGTTCGCACTCAAAGATTTGGGAGAGTTGCACTATTTTCTTGGGATGGAAGTGACCAAGATACGTGATGGTATAATCTTGTCACAAGATAAATATGCAACAGATTTGCTCAGAAAGGTAAACATGTCTAGTTGCAAACCAGTTTCGACCCCTATCTCTACTAGTGAGAAACTATCAGCCTATGTGGGAGCTCCTCTGAGTCCCAATGATGCCACAAATTATAGGAGTGTTGTTGGTGCCTTGCAATATTTAACTCTCACAAGACTTGATATATCTTTCGTGGTCAATAAAGTTTGTCAGTTTCTTCATGCTCCAACTGAGGTGCATTGGTCGGCGGTTAAACGGATATTACGATATGTGAGATCAAATACAATGATTGGATTAAAAATAAGTCGGTGTAAATCTCTACTGGTCAGTGGTTTTTCTGATGCAGATTGGGCAGGCCCTCTTGATGATAGGAGATCTACAGGAGGGCTTGCGGTGTTTCTTGGATCAAACTTAGTGTCGTGGAGTGCACGAAAACAAGCTACGGTCTCTAGGTCAAGTACAGAGGCTGAGTACAAAGTTGTAGCAAATGCAACTGCAGAAATTATGTAGATTCAAATCCTGTTGAAAGAAATTGGTATACAAGCGCCAAAGGCTGGTAAGTTATGGTGTGATAATTTAGGAGCAAAATACTTGTCCTCAAATCCAGTGTTTCACGCTAGAACTAAACACATTGAAGTTGATTATCATTTTGTTAGAGAACGAGTTATGAGAAATTTGCTGCAGATAGATTTTGTTCAAACAGGTGATCAAGTTGCAGATGGTTTTACTAAAACAATTACAGTTTGATGACTGGAGAATTTTAAGTACAATCTCAACCTTAGACATGTGTGATTGAGGAGGGGTGTTAGATAAACAAGATATGTATGTGTACAAGATATGAGTATCGGCCGCTTGTCAATGTTGGTTGTAGATGTATCCATCTGTTGTAATCCCAACAAACCAGCGGCCGATCCCATACTTGTGCGCCAAGATGTAATCCATGCAAGGGGAGTTTCCTTACCTATATTAACACGTACCCGCCCATCTAAAGCTTCTGCTCCTCTGATTTCTTTCAATCAGCGCACGCCCGGTTGGTAGAGAAAATTAATTGGCTCTGTTCCACAAATTTTGTGCTGATTTTCACGATAGATTTGTTCTACTAAAGAGTACGGTTGACTGATTTGTACGACAAATTTATTTAAGAGAAAAATATCGTAGAATAAACAAACAAGCCGAACGGAGCCTTAAGCATGCACCTCGATCGTTGTTGTCTAATAAAAAATAGAGAAAATTACTCCTGTAGCATCAAAAAAAGTTGGCCTTCCCTTTGTAACACCCAAACTTTAATTCTTCCCTATGTATGCATCATCTAAAATTTCCTTCCCCCTCTAGCACTTCCGTTAGCTCTGGCCTGCTTTGCCGTGAAAACAAAATCAGGCCCACCGTACAAAGATGAAATTACCCTTCCTCCTTTGCATCTCCTCCCGAACGAGTAGCACCTGAACCAAATCGACCTATCTGTGCCCTCCCGAACCCTAGATCGAGGGCAGCCTGGCCATGGCCAACCCAGGCGGCGGCGGCGCGGACCAGCCCCAGGTGGCGCGAGCGCGGTCCTGGCGGCACGAGAAGACACCTCCGGGCGCTAGAGGCGAGGCTCGGACGGCGCAGGCAGAGACCAGGCTGGCGGGGTCTCGGCGCCGGAAGACAGGGTGGAGGCGGGCGGCGCGGGAAGATGGGGTCCAGGCGGCGCGGGTGGGGTCGAGCCCCAGGCGCCGTGTGCCGGCAGCCCTAGGCGCTGGCGGGCAACTCTGGATGTGGTGTCAGGCGCCACTTCCCGTGGGAATGCTCATCCGGCTGCCGCTGCCCGGAGGTCCGCCGTAGAGTGACGTCGAAATTTTTTTCTCCTGGTCACGGTCAAAGGAATGGATCTTTGGAGGCGGACAGGATCTTCAGCATCCTGCTGCGGGACGGGTCGGGGTTCGGTGCTTGCCAGATGCTCCATGAAATGCACCTGAAGGTGTCCAACACGTTATGGGTTCATGTGTCGCATGAGTTCAATATACTTTGATAAATTGTGTCAGATCTAAATAATGTATAGGGTAAAACCGTAGGTAAATCTGTAATGGCAAAGTTATCTTTTCTACCAATTTTAGCACTGTTACGTCCACTTCACAGAATATGGGCAAACTCTTCGATTTCAAAAGGTAAGGGCAAAATCACAAAGTTGTAAAAATGAGGGCAAAATCATCATTGATGTTGAAAATATGGGTATAAATGCAAATGCCCATTTTTTAAAAAAAATACTACATGCAATAAATTTGATGTCAAACAACCTTGATGAAATTGTTACTAAATCTGAAAAATTACGCGAAACATAGCAGTCTACACAGTACCGGAGATGTTCAAAACCATAGAGGGGTAAAACTGTTTTTGCCTCTCTAAGTTAACACTGTCACATGATAGAACTAACGGAAGTGCTAGAGGAGGAAGAAAATTTTGACTGTTGCATACATAAGGAAGATTTGAAGTTTGGATGCTACAAAAGGAAGGCCAACTTTTTTTGATGCTATAGAAGTAATTTTCTCTAAAAAATATTTGGCTTGTGATCTTGCGATGCGGAAACGGACACGTCCCCTTTTTTTCTCTCTTCTCTAAAAAAACATACTCCCTCCGTCCCAGTTTAAATGCCTTTGTAGCATTCAAAAAAGTCTCAGAATAAACACTTAATAGCCAGCAGTGCTCATCCGTTCAGCGTTCTGATATGCTGTGCACCTGTCCGGATGTACACGTGTGCTCATTTCTTACCACAAGTTGGTCACAACCCATTGCAAAATCTGAAACGTTCTAACTTCTTCTTCACTGCTGGCACCTCGTTACCGCAGCACAGGGTGACTGCTAGTAGTATCTTTCAACTGAGGGGTAGAAATATCATTTCCTACCACTGCTAATTTTGCACTTCAAAATGCTACAAGTGCACTCATAATGAGACAGAGAGAGTACAAACACGTCAGGTCTTTCCCGTCAGGTGCAGCTCATGTATGTCGTGGTCTTCATTTTTTTTACATCACGTGCATGCACATCAATCATGTCCTTCTTCTTTTCTCCAGCCTGGGCCGGGGCCCAGACCACCAATCGAATGCAAGCAAGTTGAATGCCTGGGCCACGGGCCATCCCGGTTTCTCGTCCGTGATTCTGGCAAGCTATTCAGCTGGTCGTTCTTCTGGTCTAAAAAAAAAAGTGATCGTTCTTCTCCCCGTCATCACGCCTCACCTAATCTTTTCGAGTTAGTCCAAAATGCCACAGGAAATTCACCGCAAGAATTGGCATGTCTACTTTTTTTAAAAAAATATATATAGTCATTGCATTCACGTAAGATATATGCCGTTCATCCATTTGCTGGTAAGATATATGCGTAAAGAATAGTTCTTTTTGGCAAAAAAAAAAAATCAGCAATCATGTTGGTTGCCCCTGTTCGCTCCACAAGTATTAAATTTTGTGGGATTGGATAGGTAATAATCAGTAGTGATGAAATACCACTTTAAAGTTTAAATAATGATATGATGCCTCCTCTTGTTTATATAAGAAAGTGTTTTCTCCTTTGTCCCAATGCAAATGGCGAAATTCTTGATGTACCAAACGGGCCGGCGGGGTATCAAGAATTTCTAACGTGTCATAAATAAAAAATAAGAAGCACACTAAGCAAGACATTTAACCATCTGTGCAACCATTAATTGCAGAGTTTACAATTTCGACTCCCTGTCGCTTTACGTATAGGAGGACGGACAAAGTGCTCCGCTTCGGTCGTAGAAGATCGGCGGCTCGCGCTCTCTTCCCGACCTTCTAATAATTTCGAATGAGTCTCCTCTGCAGTTAAGTGCAGAGAGACTGCAATTTCGAATGAGTCTCCTCTTGCCGATCTTCTAATTTCAGCTAGCTTTCACGTCACATGCAGCTATACCACAAGATGGAGAGCGTGAGATGCAGCAGCACGTGGGGTTTAATTTCCCTGCAACCTGATGAAAGCGAAGCACTGAAGCTGCTTTATTAGCTGCATGCTTGCATTGGCGGTTTGTGCTCTGCTCTTCTTCGTCGTCTTCTCCTTTGTTTGTTGTTGTTGAATGGAGAAATGAATGATACCGGTTGAGGGGGGCCCGGCGTGCGGAACCGGTTGGTTTGAACTGGCATGCGCGCGTACCACCACCCACCCCGTGGGCCATGATCCATGGGCCAGCCCGGTTGTCTTGTCTGTACCGGCCGAGCGCGATTCAGGTGCCTGATTCAGATCCTGGAAATTTTTTTTATATTTATTTTATCGCGATTTTGCAAACTCGGCGGCCGCGGCTCTCTGGTGGCGTCCATTTCTCCTCCCTCGTCTACTCTTCTCCTTTTTGGGCTCCTCGTTCTGTTCGTTGCTGCCGCCTCTTTCTCTTCCGACCTCTTCTCTTCTCCCTTTGCAGACCGTGGTTCCAGATCTGGCACCTGCTGTGGCGCGCCGTTGTTGCTCGGGTGTTGCGCCGCAGCTCGAGCAGCTTTGCTCACGCCCGCGCCCAAGCCCTTTCCTTGCACTGCAGGATGATTTTGGGAAAGATCAGGGACTTCTTTGTAAGAAAACCGCTACTCGCCCGATCCAGACCGTTCATGCGCCCGATTCGACGACCAGGAGCTGCGTGCGACGTGGACACGCTCCCAGGCCGCGATATTGGCCAAGTTTCGTAGGTAAAGATTAGCAGGTCAAGTGAAGGTGAAACCGTGGCATCTCTCTCTCCGGAGAGAAAAATTAGCAGACGAGACGCCGCGTCAGACGAGCAGCAGCATGCAGGGCAACGACGCAGCAACGTCCAATCCACCTCCGCCAAGTGGATCCATCGTGCATGATTGGGCTCGCTCGCGCTCCGCGTGGCTGGGGGCTGTGGGCCTGTGGTTGGGACCCACCCACCCACTACCGGGCCAGGCAGCCACAAAGGCCGGCTTCGGGCGGACGCGACAAGAGGAGAGCTTGGCCCACGTTAGGCATCGGCCCTGGCTGGGCCCATATACTCCGTACTCACAGACGCGCGGGGGCGACGTGGCCACCTAGCTACAGTAGACACTAGCACGACGGGTGGGTGGGCCCAACCAACGGGAAAAGTGTCGTGGACTCGTGAAGGCACCGCGCGCGCGCCTGCATTGCATGCACGCCGCCACGTACGTGGGGACGCCGGCTGACGTGCCGGGCCCCTCCTGCGCCAACACGTGGATTCCGCCAGCCAGCCTGGAACAACGGAATCGACGGTGATGCATGAAAACGAAAATGATTATTGTACTGCTCCTTTCGTCCCGATCTGTATTACACAATCACGCACATGTTTTGCGTTCCCGCGCTCGATCGATCTCCTGGATTATATGTCGTGTCAGGGCGGTCTCATCAGCCTCTCTCAGGGGATCACTATAGCAGCGCGCCACCCAGCAACCGTGCGTACGCTTTTGAATTAATCATTGTGTTTGCACAGTAACAGGGCGGGCGGCGCACGCGATCTTGTGACTCGGAAGCGGACACGTCGTCGGCTGTGGGGCATGCAGCGTCGGCGTTACGTGGGGTGTGAGCGCTTTATTTTGAGGGCCAGGGCAGGGCAGCACAACAGCTCGTCAGGTACGGTGTCGTTTCAAACAGCATTTGGATGATATCTATCCTGTTGTGTGGCGATCGAAACATACATATATCATGCAGATTAATTATACAAAAATAACACAATACTTTATGTAATCTCGAAATAAATTGTCAGTTAGTATTTATTGTGATCAACTCTAAAGATATATACTATATGTGGCCGAGAGAGTGATGACGAATAAACAAAGATGACCACAGTACAGTACATCTTGTGTTGGGCCCGGGCCGGGGAAAAGACAAGGATCGTTCGTTTCTGATGACGTCAGCTACTACTTGGACGACGTACTCCTGTGCCGCAAGACATGAAACACGTACCGAGCGAGCAGTGTAGCCGGAACAATATCCGGAGCGCCGGCGTTGATACTCATGACGCGTGACACGGCATGGAGGTAGATATTTCTGTGCACCGAAACCATGCACACAGTGTTCTCATGCATCCATGCAACGACGTATCCCACGTTCGCGACTCGCGAGATGGAACGTATCTATATACGGCACACAGTGCTACTGTTCGTTCATGTGAACTAGATCATGCGTACTACATGACAATGACATCACGTAGAATAATACGCGGGTGTCGATGCATGTTACGTGCACTATCTTGCAGGTTCGGAGGTGACAAATAAATTTCGCATCGCGACGGTGCGTGCACGTCGTCACGTACGTTACGCTCCAAGTTTATCCAGTACCGTGGCGCGCAAAAACAAAACAGCCACCAGATCAGGGTATAGTCTCCGGCAAATAGTCCAAGAAGGTCTCATAACCAGCGGAGTAGCAGCAACAGAAACAATATCCGGAGCGCCCGCCGAATGCACTGCATCGCGTCTCGGATAGGATGGGTACATGCATGCATGCATGCATGTTTCTCGTCATGAAGCACGGGACTGTGCTACTGCTACAGTGCTACGTGCCCCCAGGCGGTCCTCACGCCCTCCGCCACGCGTCCAGGCTGAACCAGCTGGTCTTCCGCGCGGGCGGAGTGACAAAAGTCGCCGTCCGTATCGTCGTGACACGCCCATACTGTACTAGCTACATACAATGCAATTAGTATGCAAAACTATGCAACCGTGAACAGTAGCCCTCCATACATGCAACTACAGTGTCGGCCATGCACCTCGTCTTCGTCCACGAACTGGATAAGGCGACATGTGCGTGCGTACATCAACGTAGTACACACACACATCGTCCGGGAGAGAGAGACGACATTTTTGCATCACGACGAGCTAGCCGACGGCGTTGCGTCGTCGTCGTCACGTACTCCCTTCGTCCTAAAATAAGTGCTCATCTCGCATTTTGAGAAGTCAATAAGTTTTAGGTTTGACTGAATATATAGAAAGTAATATTAACTTTTGTGTCTGTAAACAAGTTTGTCATGAAAATATATGACGTGATTAATCTAATGATGTTTATTTAATATCATAATTATTAATATTTTTTAATATATATTTGGTCAAATTTTAAAATGTTTGACTCCTCAAAGTGCGAGATGTGCTCTTGTTTTGGGACGGAGGGAGTACGTAATTAAACTCGATCGATCCGGTACGTTTCGCCAGTTTCGATTCTGCTGACATGCATAGTCCGATCCAACAACAATAATATCCAGAGCCTCCGAATGCGTTGCGTGCGTGCCGAAACAATAATATCCAGAGGAGAGGGGTGTACCTTTTGGGGTCGTCGATGCATGCATATGTTTCTTGCCGCGGAGCACGGGACCGGAACCGGATCATGCAGAAGACGACGACGACGACCTCCGACTACTGACCATGTGATGCCCATCCGACGGTCGTCCTCACGCGCCCCGCCATGCACGCGTCCAGCAGCTTGATGGGGCCGGCGCACCACCAGGTCTCCCGCGCGCAGGCCGGTGGTCGTCTCGTGGAGATGGAGTCGTCGTAGTCGTTTTGTCGTGACGCGCCCATACTACTACTGCAAGCCGCAAGCGTGTAGGGCGTGAACCGTCAGGCTCAAGCATGCATGCGTGCATGGTGACGCGCCTTGTGCCAGCCGTGTCTTCTCCGGTTCTCCCTAGCTATGCTACGGATTACTCGTAGTAGCTCATCGTTCCCGACTCGCTCGCTCCTCCCGAGGAAACAAACCCATATGATCCGAGCCTCAGCTCTACTGTGGCGTTGAAAAATTTCCCTTTTTAACTGATGTAGCATACTGTAGCACGTTTCGTATGTTTGTGGTAAATATTATCCTACCATGGTCTAATTAGGCTCAAAAGATTCGTGTCGCAAAGAACATCCAAACTGTGTAATTAATTATTTTTTTATCTATATTTAATACTCCGAACATATGTCTTTTGACGTATTTAATGTGATGTGATGGAGAGAGTGGAGAAAAGGTTAGAAATTTTAACCAACTAAACAAGGATTATGTTTTTCTTCAATTCAAGAGGAAACAAATAAAAGAGAGGACAAAGCAAAGTGAACACCACTAGTAGCAGATCGAGCTAGTAGGGGCGTAGGGCGATAGATCAACGCCACCGAGGTCTTGTTTAGTTTGGTGAAAATTTTGCCTTTTCAACGTTTCGAACTCCTGTAGCACACTGTAGCACGTTTCGTTTGTTTGTGGTAAATATTATCCTACCATGGCTTAACTAGGCTCAAAAGATTCGTGTCGCGAAGTACATCAAAACTGTGTAATTAGTTATTTTTTAACTATATTTAATATTTCGAACATATGTCTTTTGACGTATTTAATGTGATGTGATGGAGAGAGAGTGGAGAAAAAGTTGAAAACTTTAGCAAACTGAACAAGGCCCGAGTTTCTGCGAAAAAACATTTGCCTCCTAGGCTCCTACTCCTTTCTGCTTTCTGCATGCTTCCGAGTTTTGCAGCAGCTGGGATCGGACACGCCCCGCCCGCTGTTTTCACAACTTTCACACAAGTAGCAGCACGTACAGCCTTTTCTGTTTCTCGAGAACACTGATCTCTTTCTTGATCACGAAGCTACTGCACCACGCACCAAAGTTTGCACTAGCACAGCTTACTAGCATAGCGCAAGTTGGCCTTGATTTGGCCGGCCGGCCGTCCCAAAAGTTCGTGATCACCGATCGACGATATTTCGGCCTCACACGCACACGATCGGAAAAGTGCACGATCGACGCAAGTCAAACTAGCTACTCTACATAGCAGCCTGAGCTCAGCGTGCAGCTAGAGCAAAAGCTGCCACTATATACCCCGCGTACGTGCGTGTCCTACCGAAACACGTAGCCGCCGGCCGGAGCGAGCAAAGGGAGCGTGTATATATTTTCCGCTCCTGGTTTTACACTGTGATGTGATGACAGCGACCCCGTCGTGTCTCGTCTGGCGCTATGCATGTTTCTCTTCCTTCGTCTATACTGGCATCATCTGGCACAGTCTTTTTAATTTTTTGAAACGGTAGCGGAAAAAGCTTAATTACTTTTTTCGAATAAAAAGAAGCTTAATTACCTTTCTTTGAATTTATAACCATCCCTGACAACTTCGATCTATCGAACGCACAATAGTAATACCATCGTCGATCGCGATCGCGGTAGATATGCTTACAGACGGCCCACTGGTCTCCATCGAAGAAATATCTGTTGGAATGTAATCTGGCACATCACCTATATATGTAAACGCTGGTCCCTCACAGTAATCGATTGAGTATTCCCTAATCAAACTCTTTCATGGTATCATGAGACGGTTCGTTTCCACGACCTCTTGCTTCCGCACCACCTAACCCTAGCCGCCGCCGCCGGTCATTCTGATCGCGCCGCCGCCGCTACTGTTAGAAGACAGACAATGTTTTGGTATATTTTAATTCCATATTTAAATAGACATTTCAATATTGCGGTGAGTGAAACAATCCATGTGCATGTGCGTATGTTTAAACAACAATTAAACATAACAATATTCATGATTATACAACTAATAAACATGAAGATTGTTTTGAGAGAGTACCCTGTGGAAGGTTGGGTGACGGCGTCACCCGACTTTCCGATATCACTCATTGTGAGTGACCTCAATCGGTGTAGCCGTACACAGTCGATGCAGGCAGATGATCGCAGTGCAGACCCGCTGACGTAGAGGAAGTAGTCGTTCGCTCGTTCGTAGTCGACGTAGAGGAAGTAGTTGTACGGGAGCGAGCAGTCGCGTGAAGACGCTCCCCAAAAACCTTATCGCCCGCCTATCCCGAGCAGGATCTCAGCAGCAGGACGAGGTTCCGGAGGCTCTGCTCTCGCCGGTACCGTGCGCGCGGTGCAGGCGATGGGGATGCTAAGAGAAAGCAGCAAAACGGAGGGAGAGAGGGAGAGGTCTCCTGAACAGGAATACCTTAGTGTAAATTGGCAACCTGAGCAGGAGGGGAAGGGTGCCTTATATAGGCGAGCAGCAGGCGCGGGGGGATGAACCTGGACGTCACGGTTAATGCGCCTCAGGTAGTAACGGTCGCGGTTAAGGCTCAGTAACGGCTCTGTAATTGTCGCGGGGTTAAGGCTCATCGTTAAGGTCCAGTAATGTCGCGGTTTTAAGGCGCCATCATTCCTCTCTAACAGCCAACAGCAAAAAGGTGCTCCCGCCCCGCAACACATCACGTCCGTCCGTCCGTCCGACCGCACCGCCCGCCCGCTCGTCTCAACACGACACAACACGTCACGCCCACGCCCACGCCCACGCCCACGGCCACGGCCCCGGCCCGGCCCGGCCCGGCCCGGCGAGGCGAGCGAGCGCGCGCGCGCGTGTGTGGCACGCCTATCTCCTTTATTCAACTTCACAAGAGGTGTACCGAAAGGTTACCTAATAAGTTGGATGGGAGACTCCTCCAATACCCATACGGTATTTCTCTCTTTTCCTTAGCATTAAACACATGGGCTTTTAATTCTTTCATTATTACAATAAATGACCCTAGGCCCATTTATTCTAACAATCCCCACCAAGAATTTCAAGCCACATTGGAAATGCTCTCATCTTCCCTTTTGTTTTTGATATACCAGTACTACGATGGAGACTGTTAAGTTGAACATCCACCAGGAACTCTAGTTACACTTATTTGCAACTGAACAATGGACTATGCCTTGAATTGTCAGTTTTGTGCATCTAAGGTTGGCTAGGGCCCTTTACTGATACTTGGCTGCACATAGCATCCCCGCGGGTTGGAGCTTATGGGTCACACTCCGTGCCTCTTCACGAGTTTTCTAGAGATCACCCAACTCTCATAGACTATGACCAGTAGTCGATACTCATATAGGTGTGCTCCTTCAAGACATACTGTAGGACTATGTCTTTGCTTCCAAGAAACAACTACCTTGTTTCATGAAATCCACTTGGAGCACATTAAGGTATAAAAACCAGCCTGCCATACAGTTTTGAAGAGAAATGCATCTTTTCCATGAACTGAGCCTTCTCAAAGGTTCTCTTCTCTCAGTCAAACCATAGCTTGTTTCTCCATCTTAATTCACGGGATCTCCGATCACATAAGACAAGTTACTACTATGGAAAGACTCACGTGGGTCTCAAGCCCAGTTCTATAGATGCATGATCTATCACAATACGTGATAAACCCTTTGTAAATTGATCTGCCAGGTTTTTAGACGTATGGATGTAATCCAAAGCTATGACACCGGTGTTTCTCAATTTCCTGACAGATTTCAACCGCCTCTTAACATGCCTGGATGACTTCATGTTGTCCTTTGAACTGTTCACCTTGACAATCACCGTTTGATTGTCACAGTTCATTAGGATTGCCGGTATCGGTTTTTCAACTATCGGCAAGTCCATTAGGAGTTCACGAAGCCACTCAGCCTCTACAGTGGCAGTATCCAATGCTGCGAGTTCTGCTTCCATTGTTGACCTGGTTAGAATGGTCTGCTTGCAAGACTTCCAGGAAACAGCGCCACCTCCAAGTGTGAACACATATCCACTTGTGGCTTTTAACTCATCTGCATCAGAAATCCAGTTTGCATCACTATATCCCTCCAAGACTTTGGGGTCTCCGGAATAGTGAATGCCATAGTTCATAGTGCCCACTAGATAGCGCATTACCCGCTCGAGAGCACGCCAGTGTTCACTGCCCGGATTTGAAACAAACCGGCTCAGTTTACTAACTGCATATGCAATGTCAGGTCTCGTGGCGCTAGCCAGATACATTAATGAACCAATGATCTGGGAGTACCTCAGCTGATCCACCATTATCCTCAGGTTCTTCCTTAGAACCAAGCTGGCATCATAAGGAGTTGGTGCGGGTTTAGAATTGCTGTAGCCAAACCGACTTAGCATCTTCTCAATATAGTGAGTCTGTGACAGAGTCACCCCACCATTTTCTCCCTTTATCAGCTTTATGTTAAGGATAACATCAGCCTCTCCCAAATCTTTCATCTCAAACTTTTGAGAAAGAAAGTCTTTGACCTCCATGATTAATTCAAGGCTCGTGCCAAAGATAAGTATGTCATCTATATACAGACACAGAATCACTCCTTCGCCCCCACCATAGCGATAGTACACACATTTGTCAGCTTCGTTTGTGACAAAGCCAACAGATGTCAAAGTTCTGTCGAATTTATCATGCTATTGCTTAGGTGCTTGCTTGAGGCCATAGAGAGACTTCACTAACTTACACACCATTCCTTCTTGACCCTTTACTACAAATCCTTCTGGCTGATCCATATAGATCTCCTCTTCCAACTCTCCATTTAGGAAAGCTGTCTTAATGTCCATCTGATGAACGAGAAGACCATGAGAGGCTGCCAAAGAAAGTAGTACTCTTATGGTGGTCAATCGAGCAACTGGTGAGTAAGTGTCGAAGAAGTCTTCTCCTTCCTTTTGGGTGTAACCCTTGGCCACAAGTCTAGCCTTGTACTTATCAATAGTACCATCAGGCCTAAGCTTCTTTTTGAGCACCCATTTACATCCCACGGGTTTGCACCCATAAGGACGTTCAACAACCTCCCAAGTGCCATTTGACATAATAGAGTCCATCTCACTCCTCACTGCTTCCTTCCAATAGTCAGCATCAGGTGAAGAGTATGCCTCTGCAATGGTCTTAGGAGTGTCATCCACGAGGTATATGATGAAATCATCTCCAAAGGATTTCTCTGTCCTTTGTCTCTTGCTCCTCCTAGGAGCCTCATCATTGTCCTCCTCAGGATGCTCAATAAATGTAGGCTCATTGAGTTCCATCGACTTGGTGGAGTCGTCCTTCTCGACAGACTCTTTCCTAGATGAACTTGTTTCATCTCTCATTGGAAAAACATTCTCAAAGAATGTAGCGTCTCTGGACTCCATAATTGTGCCGACAAGCAAGTCAGGCACTCCAGATCTTACTACCAAGAATCTATATCCGACACTGTGAAAAGCATACCCCAGAAAGACACAGTCCACCGTCTTTGGTCCAAGTTTACGTTTCTTGGTAATTGGCACACTGACTTTGGCCAAGCAACCCCAAGTGCGTAAATATGAAAGAGTTAGCCTCTTCTTCTCCCATTCCTCGAATGGTGTTACTTCCTTATTCTTCATAGGCACACGGTTCAGGACATGACAGGCTGTCAGTATCGCCTCACCCCACCATTCCTTAGATAGTCCCGCGGTTTCTAACATGGCATTCACCAAGTCAGTCAGCGTGCGGTTCTTTCTTTCGGCAATCCCATTGGATTGGGGTGAATAAGGCGGTGTCCTCTCATGAACAATACCATGTTCCTCACAGAATGTATCAAAAGTATTAGAGAAGTATTCGCCACCTCGATCCGACCTTAGGTGTTTAATCTTTCTCTCAAGTTGATTTTCTACTTCAGCTTTATAGATCTTAAAGTAATGTAACGCTTCATCTTTTGATTTTAACAAGTAGATGTAACAAAATCTAGTGCTATCGTCTATCAAAGTCATGAAATATCTTTTACCACCCTTTGTCAACACACTGTTCATTTCGCTCAGATCGGAATGAACTAATTCTAGAGGTGCCAAGTTTCTCGCCTCAGCAGTCTTATGTGGCTTGCGAGATTGTTTCGATTCAACGCATACATGACACTTAGAATTTTTGACAGAGGTAAACTTTGGAATTAAACTCAAACTAGCTAAGCGCATCATACAACCAAAATTAACATGACAAAGCCTCGAATGCCAAACATTTGATTCATCATTCATCACATGGTTCACAACATTATTATCGAACAATAAAGAAAAGTGAAACAAGCCTCCGCTATCATAGCCTTTTCCAACAAAAGTACCAAACTTAGAAATGATACATTTATTCGACTCAAAGACTAATTTAAAACCATCTCTACACAGTAGAGACCCGCTGACTAGATTCTTCTTGATGGTAGGTACATGCTGCACATTCTTCAATTGTATGGTCTTTCCCGAAGTGAACTTCAGAGTGACCGTACCAGCACCAAGAACACGCGCATGGGCACCGTTCCCCATCAACAAGGAGGTAGTCCCCCCGACCTGGTAAGAAGAAAACATAGAAATATCAGCACATACATGAATATTAGCACCGGTGTCTATCCACCACTCTGGTGAAGAACACGCTAAAAGAACTGTAGGTAAGAAATTACCATACCCCGATGTTCCTCCACCCTCGCTAACAACCATGTTCGCTGTCTTTGGAGCCTTGCGATCTTTACGATCTGGGCACTTTGCAGCAAAGTGATCCGGACTGCCACAAGTATAGCAAGCACCCCCCGGCTTTCTCTTCTTCTTATTAGGCCCGTCGGCTTCCTTAGCCTTGGGCGGGTTTTGTGAAGGCTTCTTCCTCTTGTTCTGATTATTCTGGAACTTGGGATTGCCCCTCTGCACAAAGTTTGCGCTTGAGGGGCCGGCTATTGTCTTTCCACGTGTATCCTTTGCTCTCGCCTTCTCTTCAACATCAAGAGTCGCAATAAGGTCATCAAAAGTGAATTCCTTTCTCTTATGTTTTAGAGAGGTAGCAAAATCCCTCCAAGAATGTGGCAGCTTTGTGATAATTGCTCCTGCCACAAACTTGTTGGGTAACACACATGGGACCTCTTTGCTATAGTTCTCAAGCTCTTTAGCCAGCGCCTGTACTTCATGGGCCTGTTCCACCACAGAACGGTCTTCAACCATCCTGTAGTCTAGGAACTGTTCCATTACATACAGCTCACCGCCGGCGTCAGAAGCCCCGTACTGAGCCTCAAGAGCCTCCCAAATATCCTTCTCCGTCTTCCTCTGAAGATAGGTATCCACCAAGTTATCAACCAGGACGCTAATGATGGCACCCCGGAACAGATTATCATCCGCATTGAATTTCTCCTCCGAGACACCCTCGGGGGCTTTTCCGGTGGTGACATACATAACGTTCATGGCGGTGAGCCACAAGGTGGCCAACTCATGCCATCTCTTAAAGTTGGAACCATCAAAAGGCTTCGGTTTAATTGCATTTGCAAAGCTAGTTGCACCAAACATAGTCCTATCAACATTATAAGGTTTTTGGATTGTTAGAAGACAGGCAATGTTTTGGTATATTTTAATTCCATATTTAAATAGACATTTCAATATTGCGGTGAGTGAAACAATCCATGTGCATGTGCGTATGTTTAAACAACAATTAAACATAACAATATTCATGATTATACAACTAATAAACATGAAGATTGTTTTGAGAGAGTACCCTGTGGAAGGTTGGGTGACGGCGTCACCCGACTTTCCGATATCACTCATTGTGAGTGACCTCAATCGGTGTAGCCGTACACAGTCGATGCAGGCAGATGATCGCAGTGCAGACCCGCTGACGTAGAGGAAGTAGTCGTTCGCTCGTTCGTAGTCGACGTAGAGGAAGTAGTTGTACGGGAGCGAGCAGTCGCGTGAAGACGCTCCCCAAAAACCTTATCGCCCGCCTATCCCGAGCAGGATCTCAGCAGCAGGACGAGGTTCCGGAGGCTCTGCTCTCGCCGGTACCGTGCGCGCGGTGCAGGCGATGGGGATGCTAAGAGAAAGCAGCAAAACGGAGGGAGAGAGGGAGAGGTCTCCTGAACAGGAATACCTTAGTGTAAATTGGCAACCTGAGCAGGAGGGGAAGGGTGCCTTATATAGGCGAGCAGCAGGCGCGGGGGGATGAACCTGGACGTCACGGTTAATGCGCCTCAGGTAGTAACGGTCGCGGTTAAGGCTCAGTAACGGCTCTGTAATTGTCGCGGGGTTAAGGCTCATCGTTAAGGTCCAGTAATGTCGCGGTTTTAAGGCGCCATCATTCCTCTCTAACAGCCAACAGCAAAAAGGTGCTCCCGCCCCGCAACACATCACGTCCGTCCGTCCGTCCGCACCGCCCGCCCGCTCGTCTCGACACGACACGACACGACACGTCACGTCACGTCACGCCCACGGCCACGGCCACGGCCACGCCCACGGCCCCGGCCCCGCCCACGGCCCGGCCCGGCCCGGCTCGGCGAGGCGAGCGAGCGCGCGCGCGCGTGTGGCACGCCTATCTCCTTTATTCAACTTCACAAGAGGTGTACCGAAAGGTTACCTAATAAGTTGGATGGGAGACTCCTCCAATACCCATACGGTATTTCTCTCTTTTCCTTAGCATTAAACACATGGGCTTTTAATTCTTTCATTATTACAATAAATGGCCCTAGGCCCATTTATTCTAACAGCTACTGCCGTCGCTGGTGTCATTCACTCGCCGGCAAACTGCCCAACTCGCGCCCCACGCGCCCACGTACCGTCATCCGATCCGGTCGCCGCCGAGGTCATCTCGCCGATCCAATCGTACCTTTCGTCCTCCCGTCGCCTGCCTATCTCCGATGGTGGAGACTGATGTCGAGCGCCAGGCTCGTATTGCCCACGAGGACCGCGAGCGTGAAGCCGAGGAAGCCCGCCGCCGCCAGGCGGCCGCTGATCGCGCTGCCGCCCTGGACGCATATGAAGCCAAGCATGCTACCATCCACGCCGCCGCCATTGCTGTCCTCAACATCAAGGTTCTTGTGCCCCTGGTCCTGGATCGCGCCACCGACAACTACAATCGCTGGCGCTCCATGTTCCTCGTCGTCCTGGGCCGGTATGCCCTAACGGATCACGTCTTCTCCGACGACGCCAACGACGATCGCCCGGCTTGGGCATCGACTATGATGAGACTTTCAGCCCGGTGGTCAAGCCAGCTACCATCCGTGTCGTGTTGACTTTGGCATTGTCTCATTCTTGGCCGATCCATCAGCTTGATGTCAAGAATGCTTTCCTCCATGGCACCCTGGATGAGACGGTATACTGTGTTCAGCCAGCTGGTTTTGTGGATTCTTCAAAGCCCAACCACGTCTGTCGCCTGAACAAGTCACTTTATGGGTTGAAGCAAGCTCCTCGTGCCTGGCGCAATCGCTTTGCCTCCTACATCACATCTCTTGGATTTGTGGAGGCCAAGTCTGATGCATCATTGTTCATATATTGCCAGGGAGCTGACATGGCGTTTCTTCTGTTGTATGTTGTTGATATTGTGCTCAGTGCTTCCTCGCCGGCTCTTCTTCAGCGGATCATCACTGCTCTTCGTTGTGAGTTCTCCATGACTGATATGGGGTCGTTGCATCATTTTCTGGGTGTCAGTGTCACGCGCCAGGGTAACAGCCTGTTTCTCTCTCAAAAGCAGTATATGTTGGATATTCTGGACCGTGCTGGTATGTGTAACTGCAAGCCTTGCAGCACTCCTGTGGATACGCACTCCAAGCTTCCTGCTGATGGTACTCCTGTCACTGATCCCAACCATTATCGCAGTATTGTTGGAGCCCTACAGTACCTCACTGACGAGGGCCCAGATTAGGGTCCCCTTTGATGGAGTCCACCCTTCACCTGGAGCAGCGTCTTAGGGAAGGCATGCAGATCTTCGTCAAGACCCTCACTGGCAAGTCGACCAGTCCTTGGCCGGACGGCTGCATCTCCGACTAGTTTCCCACTAGAGGAACCCTCGCACGACAAGTCTCCGCCTCGCACGGCAAGTCCAGGCTCCGACTAGTACGTGGGCACGGGCGCACTACTCGGGCGGCGCTACCGATGCGCGGGGAGGAGCGAATCTCCACGTCACGCAGAAACAACAGCTGGAGGCCATGCAAGCGGCCCGCCCCGGCAAAAGCCTTAATGCAGGTCTGACAAGCCGCGCAGCCATCACATCGCCATCATCTCCTACTCTGCCACACGCAAGACTCAACCCGAGGCACTCAAGCACCCTCTACGACGCGCACGAGCCTAGACTTAGGCTCGGGCGTGGCAAGCTAGGCAAGCACTCGGGAAGACTAAGACAAGCCCAAACTACTCGGGGAGAAGGCCAAGCGTCCCGGAGGGAACAGTCCAACCCGGCCACGCGACGGCTTCCCCGACAAGGCATCGCGACTCGGCTTCAATACGCCCCGGCGGACAGCGACGTACGACGGGACATACCAGCTGCCAAGCACTGTAACTCTTTTGTATTCCCCCTTGTGCCCCTCCCCTTGAGACTATAAAAGGGAGAGGAGGGCGACGGTCACAAGGGTGAGACCTTCACATAACCAGACACCACCTCCCGGGACTTGGGAACGAACTCCCTCTCCCGACTAGCTTGTAACCCCTACTACGAGCACAAATTAGCGCAAATAACACAGCAACACGAACTGGACGTAGGGTGTTACTCTCCGGAGGCCCGAACCAGTATAAATCCTGTGTACGCCAAGTTTGCGCAACCGTCCGAGGCTCGGCACGCAATCCGAGAAATTATCTGCCGGCGGTTAGCGAACCCCGACAGTTGGCGCGCCAGGTAGGGGGCCTTTTGCGTGTCTCGACGTTTTTGCAGGTCTCGGACGGCCAGCAACAACGACAACGATAACGGTGGTCGCGGTGCCGATGCCCGCGACTCCGCCGGCACCGACGATGGCGGCCGCAACGACTACAACGGCAACCGTGACACCGCCGGCTACGACTACGACGGCACCGACGCCGCAATAGTGGACGACTCCTCCACCTCCGAAGCCGCTGCGGACAGCCACCTTCCCTCCCAGTTTACTGATCCTCGTCGGATGGAGCTAGCAGTCTGAAGCGCCAAGCCCCTGCTCCTTTCTTCATGAGAGCAATAATCCATCACCGGCCAAAAAATCCAACTATGTCTTTCTCTCTCCTGTTGAATCACGCAAGAAGAAATCAACATCTTCTAATCGCAAGGGTAAAAGCAGCGGAGGGCGGACCAGCGGACGACGGTAGCACTGACTGCGGGCGTAAATCCCTCGCGCCTGCGGCCTCTCCTCAACAACCGCGTTCGGGGCGGTGGCCTCTCAGCGCGGGCGGCCGACACGCCGCCACGGCACCCCTGACTCCTCCCCAGGCGAGGCAGCAGGCAGGTCGGCCGTTGGCACCCCTCCTGGCGGCCTCCTGCTCCTGATGGCGCGGGCCTGCTGCACCACCTCACAGGCAACACGACGGCGCCCTCTTCTTCGGCCTCTCCTCAGTGCGGCAAAACGGGCCCCCTCCTACGACACAGCGGCCCTGCGCCGCTACATCCCCTCGGCTCAACTCTTCCTCGACGCGGAAGATGAGGCGGCGTGCGACTCCATCTTCCCCGAGCAGCGCCCCCACGCCGTTCTGCTTCGATTTCTCCGCCGGGCGGCGGCCCTGCGCCGCTACACCTCCTCGGCACCCGCGACGGCGCCAGCGGCCCCACCACTTCGACGCGCGCCGCGACGACCCGGTTTCCCTCTTGTCTCCACCTTACGCCGCGGGTCCGGCCTCACCTCCTCGCCCGACAGCACGACGCGGCGCCCGCGGATACTTCCTTCTCGAGCGGCGACACGAGGCGGTGCCAGCAGCCGCCACCTCTTCGAGCTGCGTCGCGGCGCGATGTCCTGCGTCGCAGCCGGCGCGCGGTGGCGCATCCCCCTGACTCTGGGACGGTGAGGAGGGAGGTCCAGCCCAGCCGTGCGGCCACAGCCCGGCGGCAGGACAGGCGGGGCAGGCCCACGGCCGCAGACGGTGACGCGCCCCCCTTTTCCTCGACGGCGCGGCGGCGCGGGCCCGTTTCCGGCCGCGACGCAGCGGCGCGGTCCTGCTCCACCACGACGGCGCGGCCAACCTCCTCGCCGGTGCAGCGGCGCGGCTCCCCTCCGGTCGTAGGCAATGGTGCAGCCACGGTGCTCGCGCGGCGGGCAGGGCAGGGCCACGGGCCCGACACGGCGCGTGCCTCCTTGAAAGGATCTCGATGTCGTCTAGAGGGGGGTGAATAGACGAATCTGCACTTATTAAAAACTTCAACCCTCTGTTAGTGCTAAAACCGGTCAGACCGGTTTTGCTAGGCAGCAAATCAACGAACAAGTATATGCCCTCTACGAGTTCTAGCTCAAACCAAACTTGGTGTGTGACTTCCAAAGGTGTTTCCAAGAGTGTCAATGAAGTCCCTGCACATAGCACAAGCACACCAAAGTGGATCGAAGCGGAAGCACAAAGATTGCTAGAAACAACTTGAGGTAATGCATGTAAATGTAAAATAAGTAAGAACACAAAGATTTATCCCGTGGTTCGGCTCACCACTAAGGCTAGCCTACCTCCACGTTGTTGAGGTATCCACACAAGGATAGGCTCGCCACACAAGGCTTGCCCTTGACCTCGGTTTCAAGTCAAGAAAATGAACCCTTGAGATGAGAAGATTCCCACTAGAATCACAGGGGTAATACAAACTTCTTGGAGCTTCCACAATCTCGGATTGGAGAGCTTCCAAGTGACTTCTAGCCGTCTAGGAGCAAAGCTCCAAGAGTAAAAGATGCTTCAAAGGATCTTCAACGAAATCAGCAGGTGCTCAAGTATGGGATGCTCACAAGGCTTCTCAAAGCTCTCTAAGGCTCTCACACAAGTCACTCTCTCAACCCAACACAAGAAAAGGGCACTAAAGGCTTGAATCTCACTTAGAGAGGTTGGGGAGAGCTTAGCTGGGGTTTAGGAAGGTGTTAGAAGTGTGGAGGACCAGCAGCTCCACAAGGAGGAGCTCATGGGTATAAATACCCAACTCCCACGAAACTAGCCGTTAGTCTGTCAGACAAAATCGGTCAGACCGGTTTGCCAAACCGGTCAGACCGGTTTTCAAACCAACTAGCCGTTGGACGGTGTCAGTGCCCAAACCGGTCAGACCGGTTTGGGCCAGAGAGCCCTACTAAGGTTTGATCTCACGGGTTAGACTCTCATGGGTTTACTTGAGCACTTTTTGATGTTTGTTGTCCAACCATTGATTCATCCCTCTTGATAGTACGGCATACCTAAACTCAAGATAAAAGATAAACCCTAATTAATCTACTTGAGCTTGAACCATCAAGGTACGCCGGTAAATGATCTTCAATGATTCGAGGGGTTCCAATGTTGTATACCAACTGAGCACATGTTATAGATGAATAAATATATGCATGTGCTTGAGCATGTCCACCTTGAGCTAGTGACTTAGAATTCTTCCATAGAGTAGATATCAACCACTTTGAATTCTTAAGCCACTCCAATTTATCAATCATGACACTAGATGCAATTTATCACTTTCCTCGGTAGGCTTGGATATGATACTTCGAAATCCTTGACGCTCTCAACTTCACCCTAGCCACTTGCTTATGGTCGCTATCCATAGCCTTTGCTTAGTTCCTCGTTTTAGCCATCTTGATCTCTTCATCACTTATCCTTGCCACAGTTGAGTCAAGCCTTGCACCATAGAGAGAATTCCATTTGAGATGCCACTCAAATAGTTTGTCCTTTGATTGACATCAATTATTCTTGCTTTGCAAACTTCTATTTATCGGTCCATCATAAAAGAGATAACCACATGACCCTTGTCAATTCTATACTTGAAGTCTTGCAAATAGCTTCTTTGAACGAGTCAATATTCTTCATAAAATGTAAGAGTGAAAAACCATTTGATATTGTACTTGGAAAACTCATAGTATTGGCTATCAAGTTCCATCTTGTGTCAATAGTGAAATCCCTTGATGCCATACTCAACTTCGACTTAGTTCTCCCATTATTATACCACAAGCTTCTCCTTTCTTCACAATAAGCTTTGCTCAACATAGAGAGGCCAACCAAGTACCAAATATAATCATGCCTCTATATTTGCTTTTCTTTAGCTTAGGATCACTTGTTGTATGTCTTGTATAGACTCCAATGGGAAGAACACATTAACCAACTCATGACATTCATCTTTAGTAGTTTGCATACATTCCATGTATAATGCCATGATCCACCCTTGTCATCTTTGCAATATGAGCCAAATACATGATCTTACACATAAATATCATTTATCAAAAATTAACAACCTGCTCACATGCTTTACAAGAGTGTTAGTGATTTAATCAAGTTGTCACTCAACTCACCAAAACCCACTTGGGGCTTGATTGCACTTACACTCCTCCGCCTCGGTTCAGCCCGATGCGACGCAATGGCCCAGCGACGCGGCGCCTCGTCTCCTTCGCCCCGTTCCCTTTCCATCCAGCGACGTGACGACCCGACACAGCTTCCTTCTTCGACTCCACCTCCGCGCGGTGCCCGACGCACGCCGTCTCTCCCTCGCCGCCGATCGACCGGACGCGGTTACTGCCTCCTCCTCACACCGCGGCACGGTCAACGGTCCGGCGGCGCGGCGGCTCATCCCTCCGCCTCGGCGCAGCTGGTGCAGTCACCCACATCTTCCCCATGATTCAAGGCCGCCAAGCTGGAGGCGCGACGGCGAGGCGAGCGGGGGGCGATCCTGGCGGCGAGCTGTCCCCACGCAGGAGACTTGTTTTTTCTTTTCTACCTCTGTTTTGCAGGACTGATCCTCGGGCATCACGGCAAAACTACTCGGAGAACAACTCGGAGGCGGGCGGACACCTTCTCCTGCGAGGCGGAAAGTCCTCGTGCGAGGCGGAAAGTGCTCGTGCGAATCGCTCCTACTCGGGGATGGACATGAATCTACTCACGAGGCGCCCTTCTCGTACGAGGTGGAAACTCCTCGCCAGGCTTCTCGGAAGAGTGTTTTCTCGTGCGAGGCGGAAACTCCTCGGAGTGGCTTCTCGGTGGAACTACTCGTGCGAGGCAGAAACTCCTCGGAGGGGCTTCTCCGAGGAACTCCTCCGAGGGTCTTCTCGTGCGAGGCGAAGAGTACCGGTGCGAGGCGGAAGGAAGTCGTGCGAACGAGTCTACACCGAGAAACTCCTCGGGAACGGAAAAACAACCGCGACAAGTGAAGTTCCCACTCGGGAACATCGCCTCTCAGACCTAAAGACTTGATTTTCTTATCTGTGCCCAAGTTTTCCTGTGTAGGCAACAAATTGCAACATCGTCTGCTCGCCACCCTGATATGGATAGAGCCGTTTAGAGCAACACGACGGGCGGCGGCAAGCCAAGACTGATCGCTGCGTAGCTGCTCGTCGTCGTACCTCGTCCTTCCTCGCCGGCGCTGCCATCAACAACAACGCCGTCCGCTCGACCACCGCGAGCGACACGAAGCTCGGGGGCTGGTCAGGACGGGCCCGGGAACGACGCGCCGACTCCCCCGACGCGAGCATAAATCGAGCTAAGCGTACTTTTAGTACCACCGTTTTTCAGTTGTTACAACATACCTCGGCACGCGTCGCCGGGGCAATGTCAACGCATATCTTTTTCCTCTCTCAAGTCGCTAAAAGTACTCGGGAAGCACACGTCTTAAATCGTGAAACCTCGACCCCACGCCTACACTTCCTACGCGTGCATGCGGCCTGCTCCCTGCGCTACGGATGCGGCCGTCGGGGGTCAGGTGCTTAAACGCAACAGGGACACTTCCCGAGGAAATTAAATAGACTTAAAAGAGTTGGAATTGGAAATCTCGTTGTGCGCCGTCAAGTGCTGTTTTTTCTGAATTAGTAGCTGTCGTACCACATACTGCTGTCCTCCGATTTTTCTTCTGCAGGAACTAGTTCGCGAACTCGGCCCTCGCACTCGGGGGCTAGGGGACGACGACTACTACCTGGCCCTCGCGCTCGGGGGCTGGGCGACAACTACTCGACGGTCGCGACGACAGCAGCGCACTCTTCAGGTGGCCCCGGCGGCTCCTCGTGGCTCTGCACCAGAAGGTCGGTGCCACGCACCGACGACAGGGAGTTCGAAGGCTGGCCCGTCTAAGGGTTCGACAGCCGCTCCCGAAAACCTGAGCGAGGGGCGGCGAGGGATGGGCCCCAGCGGCCGGAACCCGGACGCACGAGCGTCACGGGCATCCTGAACTGCGTTCGAGTCTTGATGGAAAAAGAGGTCATGGTTTTTCCCCCTGACGGAAAGGCGACGAGCCGCCGAGCCCAACCGAACGGGCTCGGTAACTAGATGACTTCACCATCAGGAATCTGAGGTCGATCACCAGCTGATCCATTCGGAGCCCGACGAATGGGGCTCCGAGGCTTCACTCGAACTCACCCGCATGCAGCTCACCGGGAACCGAGCCTCGGCCAACGAGGCAAGCTTTGACGTCACCCAACCCCTCCTTCCTGACGAAAAGGAAGCGTGAGGGAGACACAACGAAAAGGGACACCGACTCCCCGACTAGTGCCTCGCGCCGTGCGAGGTCACCAAAAATTCATCTTCCTCCCGCAAACTCAGGTGCAATTACACCCCTAACGAACGATGTTCGACTCTAAAAATCGTTAACCCCGTGAGCGAATCTTCGACTCCCCCGCGGGCTCGGGGGCTACATCCGACGGATGCGCTCGTGCGCACCCACCGAGAACCCGAAGAACACCTCCAACTCCAAGATCCACCAACTGAGCCTGAACGCGACTCCCTGACTCCCACTCAGGCTCGGGGGCTACTGACGAGGGCCCAGATTAGGGTCCCCTTTGACGGAGTCCACCCTTCACCTGGAGCTGCGTCTCAGGGAAGGCATGCAGATCTTCGTCAAGACCCTCACTGGCAAGTCGACCAGTCCTTGGCCGGACGGCTGCATCTCCGACTAGTTCCCACTAGAGGAACCCTCGCACGATAAGTCTCCGCCTCACACGACAAGTCTCCGCCTCGCACGACAAGTCTCCGCCTCGCACGGCAAGTCCAGGCTCCGACTAGTACGTGGGCACGGGCGCACTACTCGGGCGGCGCTACCGATGCGCGGGGAGGAGCGAATCTCCACGTCACGCAGAAACAACAGCTGGAGGCCATGCAAGCGGCCCGCCCCGGCAAGAGCCTTAATGCAGGTCTGACAAGCCGCGCAGCCATCACATCGCCATCATCTCCTACTCTGCCACACGCAAGACTCAACCCGAGGCACTCAAGCACCCTCTACGACGCGCATGAGCCTAGACTTAGGCTCGGGCGTGGCAAGCTAGACAAGCACTCGGGAAGACTAAGACAAGCCCAAACTACTCGGGGAGAAGGCCAAGCGTCCCGGAGGGAACAATCCAACCCGGCCACGCGGCGGCTTCCCCGACAAGGCATCGCGACTCGGCTTCAATACGCCCCGGCGGACAACGACGTACGACGGGACATACCAGCTGCCAAGCACTGTAACTCTTTTGTATTCCCCCTTGTGCCCCTCCCCTTGAGACTATAAAAGGGAGAGGAGGGCGACGGTCACAAGGGTGAGACCTTCACATAACCAGACACCACCTCCCGGGACTTGGGAACGAACTCCCTCTCCCGATTAGCTTGTAACCCCTACTATGAGCACAAATTAGCGCAAATAACACAGCAGCACGAACTGGACGTAGGGTGTTACTCTCCGGAGGCCCGAACCAGTATCCTGTGTACGCCAAGTTTGCGCAACCGTCCGAGGCCCGGCACGCAATCCGAGAAATTATCTGCCGGCGGTTAGCGAACCCCGACACTCACCTTCACTCGTCTAGACATTGCATATGCCGTCCAGCAGGTGTGCTTGTTTATGCATGACCCACGAGAGCCTCACTTGGGTGCTATGAAGCGAATTCTCCGGTATATTCAAGGTACACTGGATCTTGGCTTCCACCTTTACCAGACCTCTCCAGCGGATCTCACTGTCTACACCGATGCCGATTGGGCGGGATGTCCTGACACACGCAAATCCACATCGGGTTATGCTGTGTTCTTGGGGGACAATCTCATCTCATGGTCGTCGAAGCATCAGGCTACGGTATCCAGATCCAGCGCAGAGGCGGAATATCGAGCTGTCGCTAACGGAGTCGCTGAAGCTTGCTGGCTGCGCCAGCTTTTGCAAGAACTTCGGTGCCCTCTTCGTCGTGCTACAATGGTCTACTGTGATAACATCAGCGCCGTCTACCTCTACACCAATCCTGTCCAGCATCAGCGAACCAAGCATATTGAGATCGATCTGCACTTTGTTTGAGAACGAGTCGCCCTCGGTGAAGTCCGCGTCCTGCATGTTCCCACTACATCTCAGTACGCCGACATTTTCACCAAAGGTTTGCCGACGTCCGTATTCATAGAGTTTAGGTCTAGTCTCAATGTTCGTAGTGCTCCCAGTTTAGACTGCGGGAGAGTGTTGGAATGTAATCTGACACATCGCCTATATATGTAAACGCTGGTCCCTCACAGTAATCGATTTAGTATTCCCTAATCAAACTCTTTCAATATCACAATTTGTTATGCTTACAGTAGACACGGACGGCCCTCTAGTAACGGATCGGAGCTCATCACCACCTGCCGGGCCCGGGAGTCGTTCCTGTGCTGGCTACACTACACGACACATACTCCAGCGGCTGCTGCATGCATCCCGTTACGCCAGTGTCGCCGTGTAGTGCTGCTACGGTTACGTATGCGTACGCTGCCGTGCCCATACGCCCGCGTACGTATCTTATCTACCACGGCACCCATTTACTCAAGGAGCGGAGCACAACAGAGCAGAGGAAGAGGAGCAAAGCAAAATAAATAGAAAGTGTAAAAAAGTGGGAACGGGAAAATCCCGGAGTCCACGCACGGAGACGCAGGTCAGCCCTGGCCCCAGCGGCACGCCAGCCTGTCATGCTCCCGCTTCGTCTCCTACTCTCCTCCAAGCCAAGAGCCCAGCTGCTCTGCCTCTGCTATTCCTTCCCCACTACACGACAAGTCCCCCCCTCCCCCACGCCTCTATAAAATCCCCTCCACCCCCCATCGCCCTCTCATCTCATTCTCCTCTCCTTCCTCTGCTTCTTCTTGCCTTCTTCTTCTTCCATCAGATCACCGCCGGGCGCCGGCGCCAGCCACACGAGCGAGCGAACACTCTCTCTCATCTCATCACAACCAGACTGATTCGATCAATCGATCGCGTATACCGACGAACTAGAAACACCAAACCAATGGGGCAGTGCATCTCGAGCGGCGCGGTGGGCGAGGCCGCGAGGGCGGCGGCGGCGAACACGCCCAGGGACACCGCGCTGGTGCTGCTGCCCGCCGGGGAGCTGCGCGAGTACCCGCGCCTGGCGACGGCGTCCCGGGTGCTGGAGGACGCCTCCCCCTCCGGTGGCGACGCCGGAAGCGGCGGGTCGTGGTTCCTGTGCGACGCGGACAGGATGGGGTTCGAGGGCCCCGTGGCGGCTGTCCCCGCCGCGGAGGAGCTCCGCGCGGGGCAGATCTACTTCGTGCTCCCCGCAGCCGCGCGCCGCCGCGGGCTCAGCCGCGAGGAGGTCGCCGCGCTCGCCGTCAGGGCCTCCGCCGCGCTCTCCAAGGCCGCCGCCAACGGGTCGGGTTCGGGGAGGCGGAGGCGCGGTGCCGTCGCGCCCCTCGTCTTCGCGCCGCCGGAGGAGGAGCAAGAGGTGTCCGAGCAGACCTTCTCTTCTTCTTTCAAGGTGGTGGCGCCGCCGCCGCCGCGGCAGCTGAAGCGGCGGCCGTCGCCGCGCCCCGGGAGGCGGCTGGAGCGGTTCGCTTCGGATCTCACGGCGATCCCCGAGTGCGAGATGAGCAGTGAGTAGTAACTTCAGCGGCGGCTATACCTGGACGACGCACCGGATTTCGATCGGTCGGTCACTGGACCAGGACGAATCGAAGCGAGACTGCCCCCGCCGGATCCCGGATCTCAATTTGACAGCCTCGAGTCTCCGCGAACTGTTGCGGACGTTCCCGAAAGCAGAGGAGGTCGATGAATTGACGATGGCTGTCAAAGTTGGGATGCGCAGGCAGGTGGGCCCCACGCGGCGACGCGCCGCCGGGGTTTGCCGTCGAACGGCGGACGAGTGTGTTTTGGGGAAGCACGGGACCGGACTGGAACCATATGGATCCATCAAATTTGGAGGAATTTGGGACTTGATGAACATTCGTACTAGTAGGAATTTTGGCTTGAGGTACCTGTACCTGAGTCGGTGCACGTGATTCCTGAGAGGATGCTTGGTTGTGTTTGCACCTGAACGACGAAATGCGAATAGAGAATTCCCCGCTTATGTTCTTTTATTTTATTTTTCTGAGAAAACAATTCTGCACATACCTCTACCACACTCGAAATCGTAGTGTCTCTCGTACAGAAACAGAGCATCTCTTAACGCGTGCATACTAGTACTACATTCAGTCAAATCCAGTCAATGAGTCAAGTTTTATGATTTTTATTACTTCCTCCTCGCTCATGTACTACGTCAAAAGTGCTACTGGTAGATTTATATGGAAGATGTTGTTACTATCGGTAGATTTGTACCACGTGCGCTATTTTGAGATGATTGCAGTATATATCTCCTAAAGCATTGCTCCGATTGTACGACACTGGTTTAGTGATTTTAGAAAGCCCCGATCGCATCAGCATTTGCTTGCAGCACAGCACTGATCGACCCACTCTGCTTCTGCTGCATAGCAGAGCAGCTGGGCATGTGAGCCGGTGAGCAGAGAAGAATGCAAACAAAACCAAGGTTTCTTTTCTTTCCCGTCCCGGACAAAGAAAAGATGCGATACATACGCATAGTTTTTCCTTTCCTTCGGAGACGTGTCACGTGTGTGGTTTTTTGTGGCGGAGCAGGGTCTGGGGCTGTGGGCTAGTATACTCCCTCAGTCCCAGAAAGACCGCCGTTGTAGGGTTCAAAATTTGTCCTGTAAAAGACTGCACTTCTAGCTGATGGATAGCGCAAGAGCAGCCTGAGTTTGTGGGCCATTGTGTGTACGATCCTCATTAGAAAAAGGTTTGGTGTAAAAAAAATATATCACTGCACCGTGCTCATGTGTTCTCGACCACTCGTTCCCGTATGCACACCGTCCAGATGGTAGTTTCCCGGCCACAAGTTTACTGGAGCTAACCTATGTAAGCGTGGGTGACAACAAATACTCCAGGTTAGCTCCACCTTGGTTTCTGTGCTCGGTCTCCAAATTCTTGTATCGTGGGACGGAGGGAGTATACGGCTGCAGCATCAAATTAAGGAAGCGCCCCCCCCTCCCCCCACCCCCCCTGCCGCGTCGACGTGTCCTTTTCCCGTGCCGTCGTCCAATGCGTGGCTAGGCGCACCACGGCACTAGAGCAACGGGACGAGATGACGTACGTCCAGCTCATCGCTCGCCTGGCGTCCTCGTCCTCGTCTCGTCGTTGGTTCGCGCAATGGATCGATCGATCGAATCGGCCGCGCTCTTGTTCGGTTGGGTGGTAACTGGTACCAGATGACCGCGATGGAGACGCATGCAAATACAGTACGTGTTTGGAGTTTTGCTCAGAGAGGGTAGATAGAGCATCTCTTCCCTTTGAAAGCACAATCAAAAGAAGGCACGTCATAGGACCACGCCGACTGTTTTTTATCTCCGTTGGATTTTGATGGGTGATCCAAAACGGTGTTCCAGACTCTTCTCGTCTTTCCAAGCGCAAGACTCTTCGTCTCTTTCCCCACCGCGACACCGCGTGCGTCCGCACCGCCGTCGCCGCCGCTCAAACCCTCGGCTCGGCTCGGTTGCGCATGCTTTGTGCGTCTTCGACATCGGCGCCGTCCGCCTCCAAGCGGCCCCAGCTCAATCCTCCCCAATCTTCCACGCCATCGCCTCCTGTTGCCCGTCCAGGAAGCAGCTCCGGAGACTCCTCCCGTGCGCCCCGAGGACAAGGATAGGGGGCCGGGAAACGAATTGGGTGCCTTGCGCCGGAGCTCGGAAGCGGCCGGAGGCGTCCGCAACCGAGGCACAAGGAGGCACCTGACGCCTGGCAGCCACACAGCTCGAGGGACCCGTGGGCAGGGACCGGCGCTTACACTCGTGGTCGCCTACCTCCAGACGCCACGAAGCAAGAATGCAACACCAGCAACAGCCCTTCACAGCTCCACCCTCCTCCATGCTCCTGTGCATCTTCCGCTACGCAGAGGACGCTTGTCATTGCCTTGGAAGCAGTCATGCTTGGAAGGTGGAGCTATCCTCGACGCCCGGTAGCTGCTCGACGAAATGCTAAGCTGCTCACTGAACCAACGCTTGGCCCTGACGTCCGGCCCTCATGGGGAAGCACTGTGTGTGGCTCGTCCTCTTGCACTTGTGGTGCTATAGCCTATAGGTGCAGTAGCTCTTGCGAATCAGAGCAGCTAATTATTTTGCAAACTCTTGCCCCCAAAGAAAGGCATCTTGCTGACATAACTTAAGCAAGCTGAGATGCCCATGCAACCATGCTCTTGCTCTATATATATTTGATTTGATGAAATGCACAAATGTGGACCTGTTACTCAGTCGTCATAGCTGTGGCTAATGCACGCAACATAAAATCTTTAAGAGCTAGATCACGGATAATGGCAAGTACAAATGAGTTTCAAGCCCAAGGCACATTCTTTTAAGCCTGGCTATTACTATAGAAGTAAAAAAATGATGAGAGTGTCTTGGATTCGAATTGTTGTTAGTAAAATATAATATCCAAGAAAGATACAAGTATATAGTAAGATTTGATTTAGTTCCTCAGCCTTGAGCTCTGTAATATTAGCACTAACCTTTTATATCATACAACTGCAGGATACTATGATATTTATGACTGGCTGAGACTAAACTTGCGAAGGCATCTAAGTCTGTGATGTGCTTGAGTCACATAAACATAACAAGAAGAGAACACTCCAAGTAAACTGCTACATGTTTTCTTTAAAAAAAAAGTTAACTGCTACATGCAGCTGTATTTTAAATGACATTTGCAATACCTACATGTAGGACCATGCTTGATGATAGCCAAAGTTGGCTGCAGCTACTGCATGTTGTCTGTCTGAAAGCACATATATGGTTTTATCCTAATGTTTTATAGTTTACTCAAATAACAGAGCATAAGGTACTCTATAATCACTGAACTTGACTTTACTAAAAACTTATTGTAATTTTTATTATCACTTATATTTTAATACCTTGTCTTTTGTATTCAAACTGTTGTGTCTTTTCCCAGAGCATTTCTGAACTTTGGTGATTGTCAAAATGTTTTTGTAAAGATTGCATACACATATCTTTTACCATAATTATGATCTCATCTGCTACATAAGTCATATTTAGCTCACTTCCACTCCTATGTATTAATTAAACAAAATTTGCTTGGTTCGTAATGACAGTCTATACGCAAGCTACCATAATGTAAGTTTGCTAAGCTACATAATAAAGATATAGCAGCGCAACTGAACACTGGGCTGGCGACTGGCGTCCTCGCTAGGTTTTCTAATGACATATACGGAAGCTTTTCTTCTTTCCGTCCGGGGACAAAGATGGCAACAAAACACGTACTACGCGTATAGTACTACAGTAGTTTAATTTTGAGAGAGCGGGGGGAGACGGGTGTGGCTGGAGGAGATTGGGAGACGTGCCTTGCCCCTGTCGTCTCGTCCGGAACGAGAGAAGCAGGCAATAGCTGGTGGCGGCCTCATGGATAGGTAGGGTTTCGATTTAACCGCTCCAGTTCACCGGTTAACTGGCCCGGTTCGTTTTTTGGCCGCGGAAAACCGGACCAGTAACGGCTTTGTGAACCCCTGCTGATGGGTGGCGCAGCAGTCCCACCATGCCAGGCGCCCTGTCTTCGTCTCGTCGTCCGGGAACCGCGAGTTGATGCCCTCCAGCTCACTTGCTTGCCCCGTCTGCGCTCCGCGGGGGTGGAGTGGAGTGGAGCTCCGAAAGCCGACCGGGAGTTTTTGTCAGCACACGGCGCCTTTTAATTTCCTCGATCGCCTGCTTCTGCTTGCTCGACAGCGAGCTGGCTGGCAGTGGCGTGCGCGCCGGCAGGGACGAGGACGACGCGCGGCACGTGTGAGCTGGGTGCCCGCACGCACGCCCGCGCGACGACGTTGCCAGCCGCGCGCCGCGCCCACTCTAGTAGATAGGAATAGGATTGGAGTCCTAGCAGTTGCTGGCGCGAGGCTCAAGTGATGAAGTCAACTCGATCCATGCACGCATGCATGCATGCATGCAAAGATTGGTTTCCACCACCGTTCCATCAGATCGATCCATGGATACGATACGAGCTACTACTACGGGCTCAGGTTATGTAGAGTACGTAGTATGAGAGGTAGGGTGCGGCGAACAGACCGCGCACACTCGCTGTCGGCTGTCGCTGCCCACTCGGTGCTCCATCGTTCGTGTCTTCGTCCCACGGGCTGGCTGGCTAACTAGAGTCTAGTAGAGCAACCACCGCCGACGTAGCCATGGACCATCGATCGGAAGCAGCAGCAGCAGGAGAAGCGTGGGCGCGTGGCGAACCTCACTTCCAACGCAATAGGTGCAGAGTGAGAGAGAGCATATTCCGGCATCAAGTTGCAGATGCCCGCCGTTGGTCGCGCGGAACAGCCTCCAGCTAGCTCATCACCTGCTAGCTTTGGCGTCTCGCCGCTGTGCTCCCTCCATATGGACGGCATGCTCTGCTCTGCTCTGCTTGCTTACAGCGAGCGTGCACACCACGAGCGTGCACACCAACGCAATACTGATGAGCGGGAAAGGGGCGATTTCAACATGGGCAGCATGATACACAATCTCCGACATCTTGACGACCACAAATGTTCAGCACCAAACGCATACACAGACAAACAAAGGATCCAAGCACAACCATTTACAGAAACCAGTCACAACTTCCTACATACCGCGCCCCCCACCTCAGGGACCGAGCTACAACCTAAACGATGGTCACACATCAGCCGCCGGTCTCAGCCAAGACCGTAGCTCGCGTCCGGGGACGCCAGGTTGGTGTCGAAGGGAACCTCCACCCTCTCCTTCACGACGCAGTGAGCCCTGCCATCCTCGAACACCATCACCTTACCGGGCGGGCAGCGGATGCGAGCCCCCCGCTCTTCTTCTCCGCTGCCGGTCGCCGCTGCTTTGCCAAACAGACCCGTGATGTCCAGCTTGACGCTGTTCGTCCCGATCACCGGCTCGTAGCCGGCGGCCTTCATGATGGACACGGCGCCGACGACCATGACCGCCGTCTTGGCCATCCATCCGATGAAGGACGTGATCCCTCCTCGCGGACCGCGGCTCGGCGTGCTCGTGTTCCTGTTCTCTGTCCCATTTGTTCTTGTACCGTCCTCCATTGCTCCGTCAGAACCCAATCCGTTATGCAGGCGCTTGGGCTTGGACACGTAGTCCAGAGGGTACAGGTCGTCGAGCACGAAGCAGTTGGTGACATGGTTTGAGTAAGGAGGCAGGATGAGGCCGTCGTCGTGCTCGATCTTCTCGCCAGCAAACGCAGCAGCCTCGTGGATCACCTCGCAGTCCTGCCCCTTGTATTCCTTGAGCTTGCAAAGCAGGGATCTCCGACTGCGGTCGATCTGGATCAAGATGGTTTCTCGCTCGTATCTTTGTTGGTGCTGGAGGTCCTGGCAGTGGCATTCAAGGTGTTAATATTGCAATTGATGCTAATTCAGAACAAATCTATCAACATAACAGTTCAATGTGATAGAACAGTGGAGAGCATATTGTCCACTCTTTTGGTAACAATTAACAACATAATCATTGAACTGGCAGTTATAATCCACTCAGCCAGTAACAGACTGACATGAGGTGCCCAGAAGAAACTCTCTTGGTGAGGTAAGCATCACAGTGAGTTACATTAATTTTTTTGACCAAAAGTAAATTTGCTCTAAATTTCAAGTAAAAATGATTAATAAGTAACACTAACAGTTCAATGTGATAGTACAGTAGAGAGCATATTGTCAACTCTTTGGGGAGCAGACAACATCATAATTATTGAACTGTCAATTAAAACCCACATAGCACTTAATGACATGAGGTGTCCAAAATAAACTCTCTTGGTGAGGTAAGCAGCACAGTGAGTTATATTAAATCTGACCAAAAGTAAATTTTCTCTAAATTTTAAATATAAATGATTAACAAGTAACACTCACAGTTCAATGTGATTAAAGTAGGGAGCATATTGCCAACTCTTTTGGGAGACTAACAGTAGTTTCTAAGTATCAATTACAGCTTACTGGCAACTCGCACTTGGTGAGATAAGGATCACATTGATTAAAGCGTGAGGTACATTAAATTTTCTCAAAAGTAAACTTGCAGTAAACTTTAAATGAACAACTGGATAACAAGTATAACACTACTAAGTAAATGGTGCATTAAATTTGTAAGCATACTCCTGTATTTTGACAAATGTGTTTACTATTTATGCAAGGAAGCAATTCAAAGGGATGATCCAACCAGCAAGGCTGTGAGCAAAAACTCAGCTGAATCTAATAATTTAACAGGAATTGACATATTTAGTTTACTAGTACATGGCAATCCTTAGCAGCAGCAGCCTTCTATGTGTGAACTCCTTAAAAGAAAATCAATCTCAAGCATGTTGTAGCGCACTGAGCCGGCAAAAACAATTTTAGACATATATTTGGTTCCTGCTTATCTGCTCCCATTTCTACCTACATCTGGTACCTGCTTATTCTTGTTAACAGGCTGTATCCTGATACAGAAGCTAGCAGCGAGGGAAAAATCGGATCCAGTCAGACACATCAGGACCAAGCAATCAAAATGCCAGAACAAGATAAATGCACGCCTAGATTTGTTACAATGTTACCGTACCCACTAATCCATGATTAAAAGTGATTCGCTTCCAAAACAGCTGACGAAGAGTCTACCAAATCATTCAGGAGTTACCATATAAGCCATCAATCGCAGCACTAAAGTAGGGACGAACTGATTAACCCAATCCACAGACAGACAGACAGACCTGCAGGGACGCGAGCTGCCGCTCGAGCGACTCGAGCGCGTCGCCGATGCCGACCAGGCTGTCCACCTCCTCCCCCTCCTCCTCATCCTCATCATCATCATCCTCGCCTTCATCCCCACCCCGCGCCGCGCCCAGCCGCTTCGCCGCGCCCTCGGGCCGGGCCGCGGCGGCGCAGGCGGATATCCTGGAGCGGAGGTCGGAGGCGCGCGCCAGGACGAGGCCAATCTCCTCCCCCTCCATCTCCGCCGCCGCCGCCGCCGTCCAGGAGATCGATAAAAAACCCTAGCAAAACCCCCAGGCTCGCAGCGCAGCAGTGGGGTGGCGGCGTGCTCTGTGCTGTGGTGGTCAGCTCCGCCTTCTTCGTCGCGACTCGCCTCGCCTCGTCGTCGGCGTGTGCGTGGCCGTGGAGACGCCAAGGCGTAATCCGCCGCAGCCAGGTGGGCCCCGGCGCAATCCCAGCCGTCAGATCCGTTGGGCTGCCGTCTCGTGTGTTTCTGGGCTTCGTGTCTTCGCTTAGCTTTGGGCTCCAAATCTCGTGGCGGCATAGCAAGATGGGCCGGAGAAAGCAGAATTTGTGCGGTCTGGGCCGTCCCATTGACGGAGGCCCATAAAGATCTTTCCGTCTAATTTTCTTCATTCCTTTTAGAATTTTTTTTATATATTTTTTTAATCATTTTGCAAAATTATACGACCGTTTCGAAATTTATCAGTTTTGACCACCAAACGCGGTGGCGCACGGCGGCCCGCCGTGGGCCAACGGCGGTTGGAGTCTAACCGCCGTGGCCCACGGCGGTACGGCCAACCGCCATGGTCCACGGACGGCGGCAGGCAGCGGCCAGCCGCCGTGGGCCACGACGGTTGGTTTTTTTAAAAATTTTGCAAACACGAAAGTTGTGTGTCTCGAAAAGTTATGAAACTTTGTAGTTTACAACTTTTTCATTTGATGCCGTTTAGAGCCTTAAAAAGCAATTTATACTCGGCTAGGTATAATATGAGGAGAAAAGAAACTGAGTATGGACACATGTGGTTGTGTAGTGTAGTGGCAAGGGAGGCTTCGCGCGAAGCCAAAGGTTGGGGGTTCCAACCCCACGGAGCGCGTAGCGTCGTGATTTTGCGCGAAAAATGCCGCGACTTGCCGCCGTTTAGCGCAGTTTTCAGGCTCAGGCGACCTGCCGCCGTGGCGCACGGTGTTTGCAGAACCCTATCGCCATGGGCCCACGTGGGCCACGACGGTTGATGGTCAAATCTGATAAATTTCAAAACGGTCATTTTTTCTTTCTCAAGCGACTATAAAGTCTAAAATCGAGGCGTCACAAGAAAAAAAAAGTTCTAAAATTTAGGACTTTTAGTGCATCTCTAAGAGACTATATTCTTTCTAAATGATAAAAATAGAGATTTTATCGAAAATACATTCCAACAACTTATCTAAATGGTCATCCAAATATAGCCATCTTCTATTCTGAATTTTCGCTAGTCAAATATAGAAGACGAGAATGACTCTCTTGAGTGCGCGTAAGAAATATAAAAGCTGTTGGGGAGTAAAAAGATATAGAAAACAATTTTTATGCAAATGGCTCTCTAAATGATGATCTAGAGAGTAAAATTTAGAAAGACTCTTGGAGATGCTACAGGAGACTCTATATTCTTTATAAATGGTAGAAATAGAGATTTTGGTGAAAAATGCATTTCAACAGCTTATCTAAATGGTCATCCAAATATAGACATCTTCTATTTCGAATTTTTCGCTAGTCAAATATAGAAGATGAGAATGAATCTCTAGAGTGCGCATAAAAAATAGAAAACCCGTTGGAAAGTGAAAAGATGTAAAAAATGATTTTCATGCAAATTACTCTCTAAATGATGTTTTAGAGACTAAAATTTAGAGAGATTCTTGGAGATGCTTACTACGCTCTCTCTCCGGTCTAAAAATATAGACATGTTTGTTTATCACTGGTTTGACCACTATTTTCTAATACATTTTCTAAATTTAACAAATTTACGGATGATTCTGTGGTTTCAAAGACACATTACTTCTTGTTGATTGGCAAACTTTCAAGAGCTTGATCGGATAGAGTAGAGTACAGTCCGTGATGTCACATGAACTCAAAGCGTATGCCCCTGCTAATTTGTCATCCTTTTTTTTTTCATTTTTTGTGTTGCTATCTACAAATTCCCTTTACAGCGCGCAGGCTTCTGTGCAGCTTCTCTCTCTCACACACACGCAATAAGATAATACCCATTCCTACAAGATCATGGATGCAATTTTTAATCATGCTAGGATCAAAATCTATCAACACCACCTAACAACCACTGCTTTTAATCAAGCTTTCACCCATCAATGCAGTTAACGATCAGCAATTCAGCATCAGCAGCAACGCCGGCGAGTTCAGCTGAGGTGCGGGAAGGCGAGGTCCCTGGCGAGCAGGTACCGGAAGCTCTGCCGGTGCGGCACCCACTCGACGACTTTCCCGGCGGACCTTCCCCCTCCCCTCCGGCACCGCTGCACCGCCGTCCGCAGGGTCTCCGGCAGGCTCCGTTGCACGGCGTCGACGAGGCGCTCCGGCGAGAGCTTGGCGTCCCGGGCGTAGGCCTCCACGAGCTTTGGCAGCAGCACCCGGTGCTCCTTCCACACCCCCACCGTCGCCCGGATGTACTCCTCCCTCGCCGCCTCCAGCTGCTGCGACAGCCGCTTCGGGAAGTACACCCGCACCTGCACCACCACGAACGAACACGCGCCGCCATGGCCAAGAGCACAGTCAGAAGCACAGTCAGATCGAGCTCATCAGTGAAGAACTTGCAAAAAAGACTAAAGCAGTGGGCAGGTAATGATGCGTCGAGTACTTCGATGAACATTCTTGCATGCTGCTATTAGTACTACTGTGGATGCATACTCGAGACTATACATGCCAAGGAACACAAAAGCAGATACTTGTCGAGCTCCTTTTATCATTGTGTTCATCCATGGCAGGTTTCAGTTCAATTCTCCATGCAGCTTTATCACTTTCAGAAACATCTCAAGGTTGTCTCTTTCTTTTAAAAAGAAAAAAATGGTGTAAACTCCACTAGACTAGGTGATCGTTACCATGCTCAATTATGTTTGAGAGTTCCCATGAACCACACATTGGCTGTCTGCTAATCCATGCATGGTTTCATGGCTTTGTGTTCAATTTTATCAGCTGAAAAGAGGGTGTGTTCTCACCGCGGGATCGGAGTGGCTCCCCGAGCAAAGCGCAAAGCGCAAAAGAGGCTCCGACTGATGAACGGCAAAGGCCTGCCACTCGCCGCCGCCGGCTTTGCTGATGCTCCCCCGGCTCTTGATCCTTGGATGCAGCAAAGTCCGCAGCCACTGCATGCACGCACCATCAAAAGGATCAAAAACGGGGTTCGATTCAGAACATTCTCATCGAATGTTTTCAGGAACATCACGCATCGTGCTCCTGAAAACACGATGTTCTTTTGAGACTTTGACCCAATGATGCCAAGCCAGCAACACTTACATGTCCGGGGCAGTGCGTGGTGCTGCACCCAAGAACAAGGCCCTGGATGACCGCCGCGTTGATGGTGCGCCCGGCGATCTTGCATTCGGCCTGCAGGGGAACATTCCGTCAGTCGTTGCCGGTTGCTGCCCAGTTCTTGAGGAATTGTATTGTTTGTCTTCTTGGAGACGGTTTCGACGATGGTGATTGATGTGGAGTGAGTGACAGAGGTTGGGCTTTACCTTGACAAGGAGTGATGTCTTCTTCAGGTTGTTCTGTGGGATGCCGTACTTCAGGTAGGCCTGTGTGGGAGTTAGTGCCATGGATGATCATTAGCATTCAGAGCATCAGAGATATACCATGACTCTACAGAAACACAACAGGAAAATTAAACTAGTACTGATTGCCGAGGGTTCATCAGAATTGTAATTGTAATGCGAGGAAACACATTACATGCATCAGCAACGCATTGTGTATGTTGATCCAGAAAGCGAGCTTCTCCTCATTCGTCATCCGCCGCAGATCAACAGTCTCCAGCCGGTACAGAATCAACCTGAAACTCCAATGTACAATTCAACACATGTTACGGTACTGAATAAAATTAACTGAATTTTCATTTCAACAATTTCAATGTATGAAAACTGCAAGAAGAACAGCTACTCACTTGTATGTCTGGAGCAGATCTTCAGCTTCCCTGAGCCTTCGCCGGTCGCGGGAGATAGACGGGACCTCAACCATGGCGTTGTAGGGCCCACTGAACTCCTTGAGGCCCTCGACATGGAACGGGTTGATCAGCCGGGAGTCGAGCGTCGCTGGATCCCTCCTGCAGTTGGGGCTCCACATGTCACCGAGGTACTGCGGGGACACCACGCTCGCCGAGGAGAGTGACGAGGACGGCGACGACGACGGCCGGTGGTGAACCAGAGGCGGGTCGGCGAGCTTGCACAACACCCCTGCCATGCACCTGACCATCTCCTCCGAGAGGTTGTTGGGAGTTTCAGGGATGTGGTCAGCCACATTTGTCCCCAGGTAGTCAGCCAAGCTCACCACTCCTGATGTTGCAGTCTCCCCTTCCTGTTCATGAACACAGCCAGGACCAGCACAAATGGACTCAGAAATAATTTCAAATCCAGTTAAAAAGCGAAGAGTGATTTGAAATTTAGCAGAAATGACCCAAATTCAGCAAAAGTAAGTTTTTCATCTTATTAAACATTGCAGTTGCAGATGCTAAATTATACTGTAAAACCATTTTCTAACTACTGAAAACTAAATGAATTTCAGCAGCATTTCGGATTAAATTAAACAATTCACCTCCAAGAATGAGAAAGGCTGCGAGTGGCACGATCGAAGAGCCCTGGCGAGACTGTCCTCAGTGGGCGATATCCTGGATGAACACACTCCCCGGAACGACAGCGCGGACTGACTTCTCAGGCCGTGATCAAAGTCTGTAGTTCTCCTGGGGCACGTCGACGGCGAGGAATCGTCCGCCGCGGCGTCATTCCTCGCCTTGCTAAGCGGAGGGCAGCTGTAATGGAGCATCGGATCGCCTCCTTTCCTGACAGGAGCCTTCGCCTTCGGCGTCTCGTCGAGCTGCGCAGACCGTGAGCTCACTGACACCTTCGGCGCCTCCCGGTGAGCATCTGAAGACTGCAATGTGGGCGCCTGCTGCTGTTCAAATGCTTTTCTGTAGAGTGTTAGCAGGTACTGCTCCAGGTGCTTGATCTCCAGCTCCAATGTCGCAACCTCCCTGATCAGCTGAGTCGCCGGCTGATTTCAGAAACTAACAGTTTGAGCTTCTGAACATGTTCATGAACTGGGAGCAGATTGAGCAAGAACTGAACAGGTAGTTAGGTAAAAGGGGGGCACCTTTAGCCTTGGGCTCTCGTTTTGGAGAGTGATGGGAGCAGGTTCAGGCCCCAGCGCTTTCTCCAGTGCGCCGCGCACCACCTGCTGATCCTTGAGGTGCATCTCCAGTTGCAGAATCTGCATGTGCGCATCATGTCAGGCCGAGAAACAGAAAACCAACCAACAGGGGATTCATCGTGTTGCCTACATACAATCCCTGTACTATATTTAGGCACAATTTATCTCTTTGGGCAATTCATTTTTTTAAAAAAAGGGTAAATTTTTGGGTAATTTTTCAAAAAAAAAGATACTCTTTTGTGAGTGCAAGTACAACTATAGAACAAAAAGGATCAATGAAGAATAGTTTCAGATTTCAGGTCCTTGCCTCTTTCTTCAGAGAGTTCTGTGTCTCACTCCTGGGCTGAATTCCCTTCTTGGCTTCACATTTCTGCTGAGGATTCGAGTTTTTAACTTGCTGGGGGAGAAAGAACACACGATAAAACCAACGAAATTTCTCAGATTTCAGTAACAGATGGCAGACGAAACCAAATGTTCAGAAGGGAGTAGCACAAGAGAAACTAAGAACTTACCGGCTTGGTCTGATTGGACGCCTTCTGTGAAGAACGCAGAGCACCCTTAGCATCTTTGTCCCCCAAATCACTGCCATTACGCAACCAACACAAGAAATTCTTCATGAACATTGCGGAAAGGTGATACAACGGAAGAAAATCTGCAGAACCAATCAAGCTTGCTGTGCATCCAACCTCTTGGAGCGTTTGAGCCTTGCTGAAGGATTGGAGGGCTTCGCTGTTCTGGGGAAGGGCGCGTGCGCTTTCTTCTCCACTGCCGCCATCTCTGTTCTTCAGACACCGTGTGATACCAATCAAGAACTGAAAAAAGACATACAAAATCCAAACCAATCAAGAACCGAGGCTTGTGAGGAGAGATAAACGATGAAAGTTGCAGGACATAAAACAAGAGAACTCACACAATTTGCTGGACTTGGCTCAGAACTGATGGCTCAAGCAGAGGAGAGAAGGAAGGCCAATGGGGAGGGAGGGAGAGAGACAGAGAGAGAAGAGGGAGGGAGCTCCCAAATGATGCAAGCAGAGAGCAGAATGGTGCCTTCAGAAGGCAGAAGCCACACTAGACTCCAACAAGCCTTGCACTGTGTATATCCACCAGCAGCCAATGTGGCATCTACCACCACCAACTACTTCCCAGGTCAAAGACCTAACTTAGTGGACATTTTGCAAGAGCAAAAGCCTCTTTCCCATCCTTCACCTTCAACTGCAGAAGTCCCCCAGTGAATCTTATCTCTCACACACAACATCAGCAGGTAGCGTTTAGTATGTGTAATTGTGTATGTGTGTGCCTATACCTGCCAAAAGCCCAAAAGGCATTGACCATGACACCTCATACAAAAGAATTTGCAAAAGGCCAGCCTTTTGCCTTGTTTTTATCCTTCTTGTGAGCAGTAGATGGTGTCTTATTAACTGCTACCACTGCACCTTTTGGGGCCAAGGTCAGAGAAATTTAGGTTCTCCAGTTCTTGAATCCTGCTTGATTCACGTCACGGCACAGCTATGGAATCGAAAACTAGGAAAAGTTTGCGGCTTTTTAAACTTGCTTTGGTTATTGCTGTGTCGGTTTTCCCTCTCTCACTTCACTGACCCGATATAATACTAGTTTCAGGTACCGTTAGTCTGAGACAGGTGAGAGATTACAGCAATTGATTAATGGAAAAATCATTGTCTGCTGCCAATACTGCCAATGTTTCCTGCCAAATGCCAACGTAGACGTCACGGTTACTCTCTCTACCCCTGCCAAACTATCTGCAAGATTTGTTTTCCTTTTCTGCAGCAAACTAGCTGTAACGACCGCCTCCCCGAGGCCGGGCCCGCCTACGCTTGGCAGCTCTCTAGGACCCCAAGAATATCCCCACAGACCAACACATATCTTTCCTGCGCACTTTGTCCTCACTCATGCGCACCCGAGAAGGACTTCCCGGTCGGTCACCCATCGCTCTAAGCCAAGCACGCTTAACTTTGGAGTTTTTCGAGATGGGTTTCCGGAAAAGAAGTTGCAACTTGTTGGTATGAGTATCCTTATCAATCCTATTAAGTCTTGAGCCGGGATGTCACATACACCCCTCCTTAGAAGAAATCTCGTCCCGAGATTTAAGAATTAAAAGATGCAAGCAGGGAAAAGAACTTACGGTGTCTCGATTCAAGAAAACCCGGATAATTCTCATTGAGATAATGTTCAGTTTCCTATGTAGCTTCTTCTATAGTATGATGACTCCATTAGATTTTATACATCTTTACGGATTGCCTTCGAGTTTTTCTTTCTTTTACATCAAGAATCCTCAAAGGATGTTCAATGACAGAGAGATCCGGTTCAATCCAAGCATTAGCTTCTTCAATGACTTCCCTGTCCGGTTTATTAGCACATCTTCTCAATTGGGAGACATGAAACACATTGTGTACAGCAGAGAACCGATCAGGGAGTCGAATACGATACGCCACTGGCCCACATACTTGAAGAATCTCATAGGGACCAATGTAGCGAGGAGCTAGCTTTCCTTTCACACTGAACCTCTGGACACCCTTGGTTGGCGAAACTTTTAAATACACAAAGTCACCAACTTTGTATTCCCTAGGTGCCTTTCCCTTGTCATTATGACTCTTTTGCCTTTCTTGAGCAATTCTCAAATTTTCCTTGATTACCCTCACTTTTTCTTCGGCATCCTTAACTAGGGCTGGACCAAAGAATTTCCTCTCCCCGGTCTGTGATCAGTTCAAGGGAGTACGACATCTTCGTCCATAAAGAGCCTCAAAAGGTGCCATTTTCAAGCTGGCTTGATAACTATTATTGTAAGAAAATTCCGCCAATGATAGACACTTGTCCCAACTTTTATCAAAGTGTATAACACAGGCTCGCAACATGTTCTCTAGAATTTGGTTCACTCTTTCGGTTTGACCATCTGTCTGAGGACGATAAGCTGAATCTCGTATGATCCTGGTGCCAAGTGACTTATGTAATTGGTCCAAAAAACGTGACACAAAGAGAGATCCCCTATCAGAAATGATGGTCTTAGGAACACCATGCAAGCGAACAATGTGCTCAATATAAAGACTTGCATAATCTTTGGCATCATATTTAGTGTGGACGGGGATAAAATGAGCAGTCTTTGCCAACCTATCCACAATAACCCAGACGGAATCATGATTTCTAGATGTGAGTGGAAATCCGGACACAAAGTCCATACTTATGTCATCACACTTCCATGAAGGTATAGGTAGAGGTTGAAGAGTACCGGAAGGTTTCAAATGACTTGCTTTAATTCTTTGACAAGTATCGCATTCCGACACATATTTGGCTATGTCCACCTTCATATTGGACCACCAAAAATTCTCCTTTAAGTCTTGATACATTTTACTACTCCCAGGATGGATAGAGAATTTTGAGAGATGACCCTCATCAAAGATTTCCTTTTTCAACTCCCAATTATCTGGAACAACAAGACGTTGTCCAAACCAGACTATGTCTTTCTCATCCTTCCGGAAGCAATCATACTTAGGATCTTTTTCTAACAATTTTTGTTTAATCAAAAGAATACCCTCATCTTGAAGTTGAGCCTTAACAATTCTATCAAATAGGTCAGACTCCGCAGAGATAGCATTTAGGCTTCCTTGTTCAACAATTTCCAAGTTTAGCCTTCTCAACTCCTCACATAGAGTATCACTATAAGGTTCCATTGATAGGCAATTGCAGTGAGCCTTGCGGCTAAGAGCATCTGCAACTATATTCGCCTTTCCAGGATGATAATGGACCTCAAGATCATAGTCTTTTATCAACTCTAACCATCTTCTTTGCCTCATGTTTAAATCAGACTGAGTAAAAATATATTTGAGGCTTTTGTGGTCAGTGAAGATATTACAGCGGGTTCCCATAAGGTAATGCCTCCACATTTTCAAAGCATGAACAACCGCTGCTAGCTCTAAGTCATGTGTGGGGTAATTCTTTTCATGAGGGCGAAGTGCCCGTGAGGCATAGGCAATAACCCGATTTTCTTGCATAAGAACACAGCCAAGACCCGTGCCTGAAGCATCACAATAAACTTCATATGGCTTGGAATTGTCCGGCTGCGCTAGCACTGGGGCTGAAGTTAAAAGTTATCTTAATTTTCGGAAAGCCTTATCACAAGCCTCACTCCACACAAATTTCACGCCTTTCTTTAGCAGCTCAGTCATAGGCTTGGCAATCCTAGAGAAATCCGGAATGAAACGGCGATAATATCCAGCCAAGCCTAGGAAGCTACGGATTTGATGAGCGGATTTAGGGGGTTGCCAATCCATTACTTCTTGCACTTTGCTTGGATCGACAGATATACCCTCGCTAGAAATAGTGTGCCCCAGAAATTTAACACTATCTAGCCAAAATTCACACTTGGAGAGCTTAGCATAAAGTTTGTGCTCTCTTAAGCGTTGTAAGACAATGCGAAGATGCTCCGCATGCTCTTCCTTATTCTTGGAATAAATAAGTATGTCATCAATGAATACCACCACAAATTTATCCAACTCCGTCATAAATACGGAATTCATAAGATACATGAAGTAGGCTGGGGCATTGGTGAGACCGAAAGACATAACCAAGAATTCATAAAGTCCATAATGAGTAGAGAAAGCCGTCTTGGGAATATCACAAGGTCGGATTTTTATTTGATGATACCCAGACCGAAGATCGATCTTAGAGAAGACCTTAGCTCCAGCCAATTGATCAAATAGCACGTCAATGCGGGGCAATGGATATTTATTTTTGATAGTTACCGCATTGAGAGGTCGGTAGTCCACACACAACCTCAGGCTAACATCTTTCTTTTTCACAAAGAGGGCGGGACAGCCCCAAGGAGAAGAGCTGGGGCGGATATAGCCCTTATCAAGCAACTCTTGAAGTTGTCTCTTTAATTCTGCAAGTTCTTTGGGTGGCATTCTATAAGATCGCTTAGAAATAGGAGCGGTGCCAGGCTGTAGCTCAATGACAAATTCAACCTCTCTGTCTGGTGGCAAGCCAGGCAAATCATCAGGAAAGACATCCATGTACTCGCATACCACTGGAATGTTCTCAAGTTGAGTAGTTATGGCTGCATAAACACATGAGCCTTTATGGCCTTTGGGAGGAAGGTAAAGGATTGAACTTCCGACAAAAGGTGAGTTGATTTCTAACATTCTCTCTGAAATATCCAAGACAACTTTGTGCTGAGTCATCCAAATCATGCCTAGGATAACATCTACCCCATCCAGACTTAATGTGACAAGATTTGTTGGAAAAGTCTTGCTACCTATTTCAAGCGGTACCCTTAAGGCTACTTGATTTGAAGCAACCTTTCCACCCGGTGTGGCAATCATATAGGCCTGATTAGTATGACACCACTTCAAATCTCAATTATTCATGGTTTTCACATTAATAAAGCTATGAGTAGCACCAGAATCAAATAATATAGTAACTGGACGACCACGGATAGAAAATGTACCCGTCAAGACTGGTGCTCCCTCTGGCAGATCAACCACTGTGGTGAAGTTTAAACGGCCTTGCTTCACTTGCACAGTTTGTTTCTTTCCCTGATTTCCAGCCTTAGAGCCTTGCCCTTGACTTTGCTGATGTTGCTGTCGAGGACGTGTGCACTTGTTAGCATAGTGCCCCAGCTGTCCGCAGTTGTAGCAACGACGATCATCATTGTTGCGGGTAGGTGGGGTGCATTAGGCCTAGGAGCAGTCTGCTGGGTGCTGCGATAGCCAAAGTTGCCAGACGACTTAGACTGAGATTGCTTCATCACCCAGCGTCCAGATGAAGATGGCTGGGTGGCACCCTGCACATTCTTCTTCACAAACTTAAATTTCTTGCCTTGGCCACTCCCTGATGTTTTATTATGCTAGTGACCTTAATTAGAGGTGTTAATCATGTTTAATTAGTTCCTAAGCATGTTTGACTTGATTTTGCACACAATTGCACAAAAGACCTTGATCAAAGTCAAAATGCGTGGTCAAACCCCTAGAGCTCCAAAAGGCTGATTTGGTTTTCTTACGCGTTCTCCAAATTTCTCTATAGAAGTTCAAAATCGGCCAATATAAAAGTTGTTCCTTATTTATAGGGACACATTTTTCGCAATTGGCGGACATTCAAATTTTGAACGCAAATTCGCTTAAATTCGAGTTGAAGTCCCTGTGAACAGTAACCCAGGGCCGAGAAAATCAGCAACTTCGTCACGTTTTTCCTGTCAAACTAAGCATCAAAACATAGGTCGCCCTTTGGGAAAGTTGTAGTCCTTTAGTTGCTCTACAACTTCTATTTTTTGGAGAATTTCGACTTAGTTGTCCCTTTTTGGAGTTTAGTGTTTTTGAAACTGGGTAAATGAAATAAATCAGGCGCAGAGCGCCGGCGTCGCCGCGCCCGCGTCCCGCATGCGACGTCGCCCGCGCGACACGCGTCGCCCGCATACCCCTCCGGTGTACGGCCTCTCGGGGAATCCGCGGTGGACCCGTGCCCCCGCGAGTGCTCCGCCCGACCCCGGGTCCCCTGCGCCACGCCTAGGGATGCACCGCGGCGCGCAGGACAACTGGCTGTGCCACGCGCCGTGCCGGCGCGAGCGACAACCCGCGCCGCGCATGCAACCCGCCGTCTCGCTGGCACCAACACGCCTCGGCAACGCCTCCTAAACCCCTAGACCTCGCGGTACTCGCCTTTCACACCCCGTCGCGCCGTCACCTCGGAACGACGCAAAAACGAGCCGCCAGTACCGCCGCCGTTCTCCATGGCCGCCACCGCCGCCTAGTTTCTCCTCCGCTCGAAACCACCACCCTCCACCCGTCCTAACACCTCCCCTATCGCCTCTGGCCTCCTCCGCTGCCCTACGCCTCGCCGCCACCGGACAGCAAGCCGCGGCGGGCGCTCCGCCCCTGCGCCGCCGCCGGCTGCCACCGGTGTCGTTTCGGCCGACCCCGACCACACCGCCACCTCCTTTCGCCCTAGCAAGGTGAGCACGCGACCCCAGGCCGCTCCTCCGCCCGTCTCCGGCCGGCAATCGCCGCCGGCGAGGCCCCTCAGCCGCCAAGGACCCAATTGCGTGGATTGAAGTCCTTCTAGGGTGTTTTCTGTAAACCGAGGGCCTGTACGTAATTTCGAGGAAATATTCCAGGGACCCGGCTGTAAATGGATCTTTAGGGTTTTCTCTGCAACTTCAAAAATCTATTAAAAATTGTAGAAAAATCAGAAAAATGTAAATCAAATTTTTTTGGGTTTATGGTGAAGAAACCTACCTTTTCTAGAAAGCATGTATAGGGTTTTTCTATGTAGATTTTGAATGAAAATTCAAACTCGGTTTGAGGTATTTTTAGTGTAGTTTAAAATATACACATGCTATGAAGTTGAATTTTGGATATGTTTCTATTTATGACATGTTTAGATTTGTGACCAAAGTTGGCATGATTTTGATGTGTAGATTCTCAGTTATGATTTATGTGAGCTCTATGCTAGATTAAACCTGATGCTTTTTATAGCCCCTTTGATAAACTTTTCATTAAGCACATGTGCACCCTAGGGCTTTTCTTGATGAGTAGTACCACTGGTAGAGTGGATATGATTTTAGGAAATTGTTTAGTAGGTGATTTGGATTTAATCTTGTGTAGAGTGATAAATTAATAACTCAATATATAAATAAGATCTTTACTTGAGCTTTGGCCAGAAACTTAGTTTTGACCTAGAGGATAGCTAGGAGAAAGTTGAGATCAAAAAGTTTAGTAAATCTTTTTATATGAATTAATGGTGATTTACTAGGCTAAAATTTGTCTTTTTCGTATAAATTAATTTATAAATGTTCTTAATCTAAATTTTAGTGTGTGAACTTAGAATGGGTATATGATGATGTGTGCAGAAGTTTAGACTTGTTAGATGTGTTTTTGATTTAATATGGATTTATGGTTGTAAGGCTTGTTTTAATTAATTAAGTAAAGAAAGGTCAATTAAGGTGTGAATTTGTGAAATCATGTCATGTTGCTGTTTTTGAATTTTAATCACACTCCCTTGCTGTTTTGTGAAGTTAAATACTTTAGTTTGCTTAAATATGTACACAGTCACCGTCAAAGTTAACCTTTAATTAACCTCTCACACCCTCACCTAATGCATATGCATGTGTACGTGTAGATTTGCCGGACGGTACTTACACGTTGACCCAGGAGGGAGACGGGACTGTAGAGGGTGAAGTGAACGAGTTGGGTGTTCATCAAGACCTGGACCAAAGTCCGGAAGAGCCCAAGGTTGTTGCTAACTTAGAAGAAGGCAAGCACCGGAGTTACATATACCCTTTTTGATTAAAACTCATACTCTTTTACTTTTCAGCATTTAATGTTACTTTGTGCATTTAAGTTTCAGGAGTTGCTTTGAAACCTAGATGCATGATCCTTAGGACTCCTATGCTCTTTTACTAGTAGGTTAGGAACGCTAGTGCCATGCTCTAAGGATACGGTAGAAGTCGAGTAATGACTCATTGCTCGCGAGATATAGGATACTTATGTTGGAATCATAAGTTGGTTAAAGTGACTCGCTCATGTGGTAAGAGCAATGGGTTCGGTCTCGACCGAGTAGCATGGTGCTGGTCTAAGCTATTAAACGTACCAAGTGCTTGTCGGGAATGGGACCGGTAAGCCTAGTACCTAATGAACCAGTGCGAGAATTTTATCGCTACTAATCTTGAGATACGTCTCCCGGTTTGATTCCGGTAGTGCAAGTGTGAGTATGGGCGTGCCGTGTGAGGGCGTTCCAGTAACCTTGTACTTAGGACTGTGGCATCTTTTCCTAATCTGAGGAGTGACGGGAACCGCCTGGTCGGGGTAGACCCCGCATTTGCTTTTCTTTGGATTCTTTGGGGTCTACTTTCCTCCGTGTATCTTGGGTTTACCTTGCAAGGATATAAATCGATCGATCGTCGGTCACTCGCCGTTAACTGAGTCGGCTTGACCACTGGCTACCCCATGTTTATTTATGAAACATTTCGGATTAATATTGTTTGATGATTAATCTTGTTTGTACAAGCATGCTTGCTTAGCTAGGTGCTTACCTAGAATGGTTAACATACTAGAACGTGAGCTAAAATTTGAAAGTAAGGATCAACTCTTAGATGCTTTTGGCAAAACAAACCCACCAGCTAAAAAGCCTTGCATGTCTAGCTGTGTCTTTTATTTTGACGGGTCAGTCTTGCTGAGTATTAGTATACTCAGCCTTGCTTTTGTTGTTGTTTTCAGGTAATCCCATCTGGCCTGGTTCTATTCCAGATGGTTGGGAACTTGAATGGGAGAACGATGATGAGGAGTGATACGCATGGATGGCCTCCTGTGTGTATCATGCGTTTAGTTTAATTTCCGCTGTCTAAACTCTGAACTATGTTTACTTTTATGTACTCAAAACCTGGTTTGTAATTTTAAGTACTCGTGAACTTTTATGTAATGTAATGTAATGTTGTACTCTGGTCCCGCCTTCGTGTGGGCTTAGCGCATAATTCGATCCTGTGTAAGTGATTTACCGGGCATGCCCCGGCAGAGACGACAGAATAGTTCTTTATTATTGCTTAATGGCCACGTGGACCGACTTAGGCGATAATACGGAATTATTTTGGGCGGTTCTGTCACACTAGCTATCTGCGAGATTTCAACCATAGAATAGCAAGGCATCACTGTATGGGCGCATCAAGCCATGGAAAATACAATCCAGAAATGTTAGTTAACGTGGAATATTCAAATCATGTCGGTGCTTATCCTGCTGGTAATCCTGGTAGGCAGCAGTGGAGCTGGTAGGTTTCCAGATGCGAGAGCATGAGCTCATTCAAAATCCGTGTAGTACAGGAGCATTTTTCTCTATCTCAGATGGGGATCTCTGTGACAGTGATGGGCAGGTGAACAATATGAATGCAAGAGATATGCTAGTACTGCATCATTTACAGCAACTCAAAATGACAGCAGGATCTTTGACTGGGCAGAAGCTTAACCCTGAAACTCTCCTCAGCACAATTATGGAGTTCTTTAGGAAAATATTCATATAAAGTTTGAAAGCTGCAAATTACACTCATAAGAGTGCTGCATTATTTTTCCTTTAAAAAAGTTTATGCACCCCTATTAGTTTTTTGGGGGGGAATTTTAGTATGGGATCCAGATTATAAAGCAACAAAGTATGTACTAGCATATAATCAGTATATCCCCACTCTCTTTTTTCCTTAAAGCATGCATATACCCCCAAAGATCCTACACCAATATCAGCTTAGTGGTACAAAGCCCCCATCTAGAACTGTGAACAAAATTTAATCAAATAAATAAAGGGATTCCAACATGCATGATACTATGAATTTGGTGGACCCCACATACACCAGCCATTAGAGACAACACCCTGTTTTGTCCTAAGAATGTTTAAACCTTCTTTGAGGCATACAATCCTAAAAGAATGGAAGGGAGTGGCATCAAAAGTGGAGAAAGTGGGGATAAAAGGGGCCTGTGGCTGTGCCCCAAGGAAAACAAACCTTGCTCTGTTTGGGTGCTTTCTCTTGTTTTGGCCTGAAAAACCATTAGCATGTCTCTCTAATCTCTTGTCTGTCTTCTTAAAAGCAACCAAGCTAGGATCACTTGTCCTCTGCCCTAAGGGAGCTTCTTGCTTGTCACAGGAATAATCATTTGTATGTTCTGGAATAGATGGTGCCTCTGCGTGTCTCATTTGGTACGTAAGCTGTGGGGCTCTTTTGCATTTGAAGCATGGGCATGCATGGGAAAAAGTGAGGAGGCAACAGAGAAGAACACAACAAAATTTTAAAGTGATAGGTCTGGATGGATTTTGTTCTGCTCTAATTGTTGCTTACTTGCTTGGCCTAAGCCTGCTGGCCTGATCCGGATTAGGTTTAACCCATCAAGTCAAAGATGTGAGTTTAAACTAATCATCTCAATCTAATTGTAATCCAAATCCATGCATGTTCATCACAAATCAAATTCCTCACATGATCTGAATAGGTTCAGAGTCCTTGTTGATTATATTCTATCACCTGTGTGTGTTTTTTTCTCCAAGGAAATGTTACATGACACACTCCATTATTTTTCGAATTTGAAAATATATACAAGAGATAATAAGATAAACCGAGTAGGACCAGATCGAGACAGAATGAGCCCAAAAGCTCCAGTTAGCATTCACGTTGCCGGTTACGTCTTCAGCATCATCGCAGTGTCCTTTAATTGGCCTAATGATCATAAGATGACGCCAAATTTAATATTTAATCTGTCCAACATCAACAACCACAGCAAGATAACAAGATTGACAGACACAGCAAGACAGCCGGACATGCTCGCAGTCTGATGAGGCTTGGAATCTGGGCGATTTATAAAATCTCCAACACTCAAATCTCACATGGATCTTCTCAGATCTGACCTATATATGTTTCATGGGGGTGTTTGGATGGAGAGGTAAATGAGACAAATGGGATAAATTTACCTCTAAGATGCCAAACATGTGGGGTAAATGTGGTGGGGCAAATGTTTTGCCCCCTAATTCCATTTACTCCTAAAAAGTAGTAAATTGGAGCAAAATTGTGGTGGACCCCAGCCCTCTCTCTCACATCCACATACACATTTACTCCACATTTACCCCTCAATCCAAACACCCTAAAGAGTAAATATTATTAGAGGCAAATAGAAGGGGCAAAACATTTGTCTTGGGGTAAACATTTACCCCTTGCATCCAAACAGGCCTATCACAACAGAGGGAGATTTACTACAGGTCTCCAATTGTTAAATTTCTTGGTCAGATGATCTCCAAATCCTTGTTTTCATTTTCAGGCGGCTAATGTAAAATATTGGCTTGATTTCAGTGACTAACATAAGAACAATTGATCTGACATACATCGTCTTTCCTAAAGTTTGAGGTAGTTTTGTTATTCTGAACAAGAGTGAAAGACTAACTCCCATGCAGTAATATTTAATGCTGGAGAACACTGATATGTTACTTAACTCGTTCATGATCCTATCTAAAAATGTGCATAAGTCCAAGTGTGCAATGTTTAGTCACTCCAAGGTCTCCTCCTAGGTTATTACGCCGGTTTCTCTTCTTGTTTATTGCAAGGTCAAAAGACAGGAGAATCCAATGTCTTCTACCAAAGTCCACAGTGATTCCATCTAAGCCAGTTAGGTAGAGCTAGTAGTAATCTCTAGCAAACTTATTTTAAAATCTTTTTTGAACCAAGCTACTTTTCAATCTCCAACCGCCAGATGAAAAAGGAGATGGCTTTTGTCCACTTTGCAGTGGCAGTAGTTAACACGAGTGGGATATCCTCCCTTTACTTCCTAAAAAGGCTGAGCATATAATACTTCCAAAGTAGTTCAGGTTAACTCTTTGCTCTCTACCTATACCAAACCAGGTCACAATTCTCATACTATTTTCTTAAAATTGCTTTAGTTAGGCAGATCTTGAATAAGAATATATATATTCAGGTCTTTTACGACGCACAATACGACCTATACTACCGATTGAAAAATATAATGACTCGTATGTAATAGAAAATGACTTATATGTAAGGATCTGACGGTTGAGATTAATTCTATACTACCAGTTATTTTAGCTGTAGTACGGTAGTATTCATAGGTCGTATGAGTAGTATAAGGGTATTATCAGAAATATAAAATGGTATTGTTATAATATAGGAAATGAAATTTATGAATTGGGTGCGTCTCGGCTAAATGGACAGCGAGGAAATTTTTCCAAATAATATATTTTGAGAAATTACCATTTTACTCATAGTAAAAAACCGGTAATACTACTATACTACCTTAGAATCGTATTGTGTGTTGTAAAAGATCTCTATATATTTGGCTTACATTTAGTTTCATGTGCCAACCAGTCAACGTACCACTACCTCCTGTCAAAAAAAAAACACTACCACTACCTCCGAACGTGAATACGCGACGTTCGGACAGATACTACTGACTTGCTTCTAGCTCATTGTGCTGGTCGGGAACGTTAAATATTTAGGACCGGAGGGAGTATATGATTACCTACAAATAATTTTCAAATTAGACGTGCAAGTAAAATTAAATCATATACAAAGAGGAGGGAGATAAACCTGCAGGCTTGAAGGAGCGCCTTTAAAGCAGCATCTCGATTACAAACACAACAGCTAGGTCTAAACAACCAAGGCCTTGTTTAGTTTGCTAAAGTTTCTAACGTTTTCTCCACTCTCTCTCCATCACATCACATTAAATACGCCAAAAGATATATGTTCGGAGTATTAAATATAGGTAAAAAAAATAACTAATTACACAGTTTTGATGTACTTCGCGACACGAATCTTTTGAGCCTAGTTAGGTCATGGTAGGATAATATTTACCACAAACAAACGAAACATGCTACAGTGTGCTACAGGAGTTCGAAACGTTGAAAAAACAAATTTTTCCACCAACTAAACAAGGCCCAAAGGAGGTAAACATACAAAACATATTTCACCGGGACTCGTGCGCCACATCAGTCTGCATGCATGCACGTAAAAGCACAAAAGGTCAATGATACGTGCGCCCTACATCAAAGAACTCGAAGGGTGAAAAAAATTCAAGGTGAAAAGGCCATGCAACAAAAGCCAAACAAAAGCGGGTCACCAAGCTACAAAAGGGCGGCAAACAAAAGGGGCTTCAACTTAATTAGCACACACGGCAGGAAAGGAAAAATTGCAAAAAAGGCGAAAAAGAAGAAGCAATGCGAGGAAAGGCGGCCGGGTTTTGCAATCATCTTTTCTCCAAAAGATGAGACATATATGTAGTACAATATTAACAGAAGATAGCTTAGCAGGTTGGAGTTGGATATGCAGTGCGTGTGGCATTATCATTGGTCGGTCAGTGCATAGTTTGGTAGGAAGTGAGCATGTCCAAAACTAAGCATGAGAGAGTGGGTTACAAACCCACTTGGAATTCGGTAGATGTTACAAACTTAATTATTAAGTGATGGAATGCAAGTTTGTCATCTTTTTTGCAAACCATCCATAATGTTTGATTGAAATGTTTGAACTCGAAGGTGTGCGTTACGTTTAGAGTCGGTAATGCTGCATACTCGCATTGGTTGGTGCAAAACTTTTTGGTAGAAATAAATCTTCATCATACGTTTTCGAACTTATGTAGGAGTTTTTTCTTTTAAAAAAATGAATGCAAACTTGTCACATTTAACCATCTTTGTTTGATTGAACTCGGTGCGTGGTTATATAGCGCGTCAAACTTGTGTCGGTCCATGCCCAATATAATCATCTATCTCCACGGTTAAAATTTTCAATACTGCACATTGGTCATTGGTCATTGGGATGGTGGGGCAAAAGCCAATTTTGTGGGCGTGTGTAAAGTTGCAGCACCATATCTTGCCATTCCAAAAGTTGCAAGCTAGTGTCTAGTATGCATGAGGTAACTACGTGTGGAGTCAAAATGGAGTGGCGTGTCACACGACTCATATCAGCCATGATCAGCACCTGCTTTGCTTTGCTTTTCCCCTATAGATGCATCTTTCAGCAAAAGCTCTTGGAACTGGGGCGTCTGGCTGGGCCTGCAAGTACGTACTAAGCAAGGGCCCCTTTGTTTGGGAGCCATCCTCATCACTACTGCTAGTCACTCTACACTACAACTTTGCTTTTTGGTCGATGCTAACCGAAATGTAGACATTATGGTACAAAGCCAAAGCCATGCATGCATGCTCGTCTACCTTTGTGCTTGTTTGCATTGATTTGACCACGCAAGAACAATGTAATTATGTAAAGCAGATGGCCTTGCATGTACTTCACTACACACAGTATTCACTTATTCAGTGCTGACTACTGCTGAGATACTGTACTGTATATGCCTGTTACAAATTAATTTCCAATTGCCCGGTCGGTTGAAACGTCTCAAATTCGAAATTTCGATTTCGAAACGAGACCATATCCCGAGGCACTGACGAAGCAACAGGCGTCGTCTCCTCCAGACAAGCAGACCTGCATCCAAGCTGCCATATGCACGCTTTGCCCGTGTCCATGCAGAAACATTGCCAGGCGACGATTCATTGCAATTCATGGCGTCCTCACCCAACCTCCGTCCATGGACGCAGCTAGCGGAGTGAATGCAGGCGGAGTCGCGACAGAATTCGATCAATGCGACTTCTTGGAACGGGGGAGAAGAGCCTCTGCTCTGAAAGTTCTGAATCGCTTGCACAGGAGATTCAGAAAAAGGGCCAACGCAAAAGTGCTGGACGCTGCATCGTCGTAGCAGTAACTCTGCACACCTTGGCGAGGCGACAATGGTGGGTCCCGGATGTTAACGGCAGCGGCAGCTACTGTAAATGTACTGTATGTACAGTGGAGCCATACGGATTGAGACATGCAGTGTATTTGTTTGTACATTGTACATGTCAAGCATGGCGACACTGATGTGAATGACTGACTGCCATTGATGGGCAATGGATGGTAGTGCAGGTGTAACAGTTGCTGTTCTCTTGGACATGGAGAGTTGAGCAGTTTTCACTAGGTGACAGCGTGCAAGCTTGCAAAGGTGATCAGGTCTCTATGGACATGAGCGAGTCATTCCACAATTTTCAGACTCCAGAGTGATCTTCATGAACCATCACCGCTGAAGCTGCTGTTCTTCAGCACCAAGTGAGTGACATGATGTGCACAAAGAGTGTCATTGGGCGGATTTGCTAGGGTGTCAGACGCCACTCTCTTCGGCAAGGAGTTAACGTACTCTGCTGCAGGAATCAAACCAACTTTTTACAGCACATTTACACGAAAATGCACATGTAATGCGCCACCCATATTGATGCACGTCACACACTTCCCAGGAAACTAGCAATCGGATAGTTCCGAGAAACACCAAACCCCAAAATGCTGTCTACGAACTTCAAGCTAAAACACTAGCTGATTGGAACAAAACGGTATGCTAGTTTTTTCCGCCCCTTTCAGATCATGTCGTTGGGCACACCGACATGCCCAACGACATATAGGTATCGGAATCAACATTTTCAGAGAATCACGCTTTGTTGTGTGCGTGGATGGATGCATGTGCAATATGATGAGGAGCTGGATCTTTCTCGTTGATTAGAATTTGTTCTGGAAAGTCCACTCGTACTGATCTGAACTGATAGCGCTGCATGACATCAAAGAAAAGAAAAGAATAAGTAAACTGATGTAATTATCATAAATATAGTACATCAACAATTAATAAGTCACCTATCATACAAGTCATTTCATTTAGAATTTTTCACAAAAAAACTTGTGCGTAAATCACAGAAATGTAGGGAAAATAATAAACTTGTTCCATCACCCATATCACTATTTCCTTCCAGTAAATTCTATAAGATGAAGAATCAACTTAATCAATCTTTTCAACAGGATAAACTTCTTGGCCTGATTTTAACCAAATATTCTAGTGTAGCGCATTGAAGTATGAGTTAGATAATGGCTACATCAACAAGATCAATTTTCTCATTTTTAGAAAGTTTTTATCAGATGTTATGTTTCTATCCACGATAAAGAAAAGAACAGTGATATGAACTGATAACATTAGTTTTTTTTTATATAATGGTGATGACAGAAACTAATGTTGTAATTTAACATCTTGTTCAATACAGTTTCATAGGCCAACTATTTCACTTGTTTTCCTATAATGGTCTGTAAAGAAAAAGATTGAGGTCACGAGGTGACTAGAGGCATAACAAACCATCCACCATAAAAGCCTTAGCATAGCATTAGATATTCCATAAGGGAATTATTTGAAAATATATGACACCAATACCATCCATAAGTTAAAATCAAAAGGGATTAGTAATTTATAGCCGATATGCAAGGTAGCACGAGTAAGACAGGGTTAGGAAAAATATCCCCAAATAACATAACAGTTTTTTGTATACTACTAGCAATATGTTGTCTGAGGTGAGGTGATGTTGTTTGACTACAAGTAGAATATCATGTTATCAAAAGGGTACCTTGTCTTTCCATGATGCATCCAGAATTCTGTAGTATGGTTCGTATAGTACCACTCGATCACCCTCTTTAATCTATGGCAGAGAAGACCTATATTAGCATGGTACAGCAGCTATTGAAGAAAAAAAGGATGCAGCAGTCTCAAAATTATCTGCCAAGTCACAAGCTAATCTTGCAACACAACGAATTCAAAAAAACAATTAAGTTGACCATTATCAATGATTGTGAGTTGTGACAAATCCAGTGGTTATTCTTGGACTGGAAATGAACTTCAAACACTGATTGATTGGTAATTCCAGTTGTAGTTCCTTATGACATGTTTTTGTGTTCTAGTAACAGAGTTGGGTGAGGAGATGCATGGCTATAGACTTACCTTTTGGCCTCATTTTCACAAAATAAAATGAGGCTGGATATGCCTTTAGTTCTAAATATTTCACTAAAAAATAGTTCTTGATAACACTTAAACTGAAAATAACTAATTCAACTAAAGCTGAACTTAGTCCAATACTAATTTTAGGAATGAAATCTGTATTGTTTTGTTCAGACTTACGCAACCATCATGAAACAAAGATTAAACAAAAGACAACAATAGCGATAATCAAGGAACACAGTGCACTCTTCACTACATGAGCATTCACCAAAATTCAGAGGTCTTACTGCATCATTCCTCAGCCCATAGACTGAAAGTATAAAATAAGACTGATCCAAGTCACATGTTAAATAATACCTGAGAAAAATCAAAAGTAATAATATGCATTATAAACAATATGAGATATTCAGGAAAATAAACAAGATACAATGGTATTTCTAGTAGGCTGTAAATGAACAAAAAGCTGCATACATATTTACTCATATCCATGATTAGCTTATGATAATCAGGTCGCCAAATAAATAAAACAAGGTTATTAAAAAATATTATTTCACTTCTATTTCTTCCATGTTCTTTAACACTACCTCCTCAACTACAAGTTTAACAAGTAGGTGTTTGGATGTTGGAGCGCAACAACAAAAAAAGCCTTTTAGTCCCAAGCAAGTTAGGGTCAGCATGTTGGAACTAGATTTCGATTTCATTTTTTTGTTTTTGCAACATAACTCAATATCAGCTATCATATCTCTGAACTACCTTCACCTTATCAATTATTAACATTGCAAAGCACATTGTTAAAGCGTAAACGTAAATGTTTCCAGCTATTTAATATATATACAAATGCCCTAAGGACAAGAAATCAGAAGGACAAAAAAGACAAGGGATGGTAAACCATGCGTAACTAACTTATTAAACGTTAAGCATAATTCAACTTACAGTGGAGCAACATTGTCATGTCTCATCAAAAGAACGACTTTTCCCACAACAGCAACTGCTTTGTTCAAACCCTCTGATAATTTGCTTATTGTAGCTTTCTTGTGAAATGTTTTCACTGCGACATAATAAAGGTACAAAGCATAAACAAGAAGTCAACAATACTACTCCCTGTTCCAAATATTTGTTGCCATTGAATTTTTGCTCAAACTTTGACCAACAATATTTATTCAATAAATTAGTTAAGTACATCCTCCCTTTCAAATTGTAGGTCGTTTTAGCTTTTTTAGGTTCATAGATGTTTGTATGCATCTAGACATACAATATATTTGGGTGCATAGTAAAAAAAAACTATGCACCTAGAAAAGCCAAAACGGCCCTATAATTTAGGATGGAGGGAGTAAAATGGCGCCCACTAGATTTGTCATCAGAAGTACTTTAAAGGTGCCTTGTATGTTTATCTATTTGCACAAATATTTGTAGAAAGATGAAAAGGCAAAGGAACAAAAAAAAATCAATGGCGACAAATATTTAAGAACGAAGGGAGTAATTTTTTTTTAAAAAAAAAAGAAAATATAGGACTTCAATATTTGCAGTGTGTTAGTAAGATTATTACAAGTGACACCATTCAAGGATGACACCAATGATGCTAATCTTTTGGATCGTAATTGTCCCTGTGGAAGAATATTATTAAGTCAGCAATATTCACTAAAATGAAGAAACTAAAATTTTTAAGAGCACATATACGAGAAAATGCAAACTGAATAGTAAATTGATTCAGCACATCTGCCATAACTACATGGGTAAGATCTCTAGACACAAGTCACACACAAAGAGCAAAAAACAATTCTATAGATTACTTATGCCATGAACAACTTTATTAATGCACTAGGGTTCACTATTAATTTATCACATGAACAAATTGAAGTTTCCAGAAAGATAACCAGTTGACCACATAGAAGTAGCCAAATGATATATACCTGTGACACTGTTATCAAACAAATATGAAGTTCAACTTTTAAAGAAAACAGAAAATGTTGTGCTTGCATCACTAGTTCACTAGTTACAGAAAAAGAGTAATGTTATTTAAGCTTCCACCTTCCAGTATTGACAAATATCTATAATCATTATTAGCAGCCATTCACGTCCTCAGTGAATGTGATAAAGGATAAGTTATGTCGAACTCTGCAATCTAAAAAACATAGTTATATACTAGGACAATTCTATAGGTTTACTTACCTTCATTGCATTCTCTAGCTTATCAAGAAGACTGATGATTTTCTGAACTTCTCTATCAGCACCGAGGCCAGGATCTTTTAAAGCTGCAGCTTCGAATCCACGAAGGGCCCTTTCATAATTCTCCAAATATTTGTCGGCCTAAGAAGATCAGGGTTCAAAAATCATGAAAATAATTATTGCACTTCGTTGTTGTTTAGAAATTGATAAAACAAATTTGTAAAAAGATTTAAATAGACATACAAGTATCTTGTCCCCAAACCTAAACCCTTTTCACCACACACCACTGTAACTGGCACTGCAGGACAATATTGCCACAGTGACACAGATGAAAATTGTAGTGTGGCAAGGATTAGCCATAGGCCTCGCACGCATGGTACCTTACCACATGAACAGTGCATGGAAGCACGAATTTGCCATGCACCAGGTAGATTGGACAAACGGTATATTTAAAAAATACATATAATCGAGTTCATTCAAAATTAGAAAGGATCAAAACTATATAAAAAATATAATTTAGTTTACTCTATAAAAGACATTGAGTAATCTGGGACACTCACTGTGGCACAATTATAGTAGAGGTCTGGATTTAAACTCATAGTTTTATCCTTCTCCTGCAAATAAGATAAACTCAACAATATAAATATAATAGAAATGAGTCACACAGAAAAGAATTTGAAATCTATATAAGAAAGGTTACATGTCATACTTCTTAATAATTTTAACCGGGACAACAGCAAGAAGTATGAAATGCCAACTTACAGCATTTTGATATGCTTTCACCGAATGACGAAGCTTAGTGTGGTCCCAAGCTCCTCCAACAAAGAAGCTAGTGAGATAAGCATTACCCATATTGTCTGCAGGTAAAAGGGCATATGAAAAAAATTTCCATGAGGAAATATTTTCTTTTATGCTGATGATTAAATTGTGCTTTCTGTGAGTGCCACTTCTTAGCCAAATGAACTTAGGCATGTTTAAGGGTATGACAACATATTGCATGTTCAAATTTGTTAGAGTATGTTAGAGTATGTGTGTGTATGGCCCATATAGAGGCCCATGTATCACTGCCTTTATACCCACCCATCTAGGGTTGGAAGAATACTATGGGAACATTATTCTCTAGCATGGTATCAGCCTAGGTTTTTTCCTCTTCTCCTTCTCCCTCTCCTGGGCACAGCCGCCGCCGCCGCCACCATGGCTGGCCGGCAACCTCCGCCGCCTCCTCTCTCTTCCTTTCCCCTTCTCTACTCCTCCTACGCCGCCGCCGTTACCCGCGCGCGACCCTGCTCCTCTGCTTCCTGCGCCGGCACACAGCCTTGTCGCCCCCGGCGGCTCTGCTTCGGCCACCTCTGGCTCGACCGCGCACGGCCTGGGAGCAGCCAATTCGCGCCCCAGCGACCTCACCGGGGGTGGCCACGGCCCTTTCCTCCTCGACTTGGCCGCGGCCGCCGCCCTGAGCGGAGAAGGCGCTGCGGGCGGCCGGGCTCCCCTGCTTCCCGACGCGGCCGTCGCAGACCCCCAGTGCGCGCCGCGCGTGGCCGTGGGGGGCAGCGAGCCCGACGGGCCTGTGGAGGGGGGCGCGCACACCACCCCTGATGCGGCCCCCTTCCCTGCTGCTACTCCGCCCCCCTCCCCCCGCCTCGACCCCGTCTGCAGAGGAGATCGCCGCCGCCGTGGCTGCCCTCCGTGCCATCCAGCTGGGCGCCGTCACCTCTGCTCCCTTCACCGACGCCGTCCTGCGCGCAGGGCCTCTGAATGCGCGCGGCCCAGGCACAGGTGCCGGCATCATGGCCGTTGCTGCGACTGCTGCGGGCGTGGGGGGCTTCCTGCCGGCCTTCTCCGGTGGCCCTATGCTACCTCTTACTGCTCCCCTCCACACCGGCACCGGCAAGGCTCCTCTCGTCGACGCTGCCACTGCACCTGATGGAGCACTGGCCGTGGCTCTTGCTGCTGCCAAGGCCAAGGCTGTTGCGGCCCAGGATCGGGTCTGTGCTGTTGCACGTGCGTGGGAGCACGAGCGCACCATGGCCGATGCTCTCGCTCGTCAGGTTGCCGAGGCCGAGCAGTTCCTCCTCGGTCCCTCCGCGTCGCCTGGTGTCCTCGTCACCGATCACACTGCTTCCTCTTCACACCAGACGCCGCCCTCTGCTTCGACCCCTTCGAGTGCTGGGCACCTCCTCGGCCCGGTCGACCCCATGGTTGCCTACCTCCACCTCTAGGCTGCCGGGGTCCCGCACATCAAGAACCTGGTCACCGTCCTCCTCGACTCCACCTCCACCTCCTACGCTCGCTGGAGGGACCAGGTTCTCCTCACGCTCCGCCGCTACGCCCTCGACGACCACATCCTCTCCGACACTCTGGTCCGGGCTCGCGACCTGGTGTGGCTGCGTCTCGACAGCATCGCCATGTCCTGGATCGTTGGGACCATCTCCCACGACCTACAGGACATCGTGCGGACTCCCGGCGCCACCGCGCGTGAGGCCTGGCTCGCTCTCGAGACCCAGTTTCTCGGGAACGCCCAGATGCGCGCCCTCCAGCTCGACACTGAGCTTCGTACCCTCGAGCTGGGAGACATGTCCGTGGGCGACTACTACAGGAAGATGAAGAGCACGGCCGATGGACTTCAGGACCGAGCACGTCCTGGTGCTCAACGTCGTGCAGGGCCTTCCCGCCAGCTACGAGGCCCTGCGGACGTTGTTCACACACCAGAAGCAGACTCCCACCTTCCTCCAGCTTCGCGATGCTCTCAACCTGGAGGAGCTCACCAGGGGCCTCCACACGCCCGCCTCGACCACGTCTTCGTCCTCCACCGCCTCCCGTGCACTCGTCGCTGCCCCACCACCGTCCTCCGCCTCGCCGCCCGCCTCTCTTCTTGGTGCTCCTCCCCCCGAGCCGAGCGGGGGTGGGGGGGCGTGGGGGCCGCCGAGGACGCAGTGGTGGGGGTCGTGGGACGCCCACCCAGGCTCCGACTCCTGCGCTCGCTCCTCTTCCCGGGGGTGCGCCCTGGCCTACCTTCGCCAACCCGTGGTCAGGGCGCATCTCCATGTGGCCCTTCCAGGGTCAGGGAGGGGGGCCTCGTCCTCCGCACCAGCCGGCTGCCATGGTCACGGGTGCTGCCTCCTACGCGCCATCCTGGACTCCACCTCCTCCTCAGCCCAGTTCGGCGTGGCCGGGGGGTGGGATCAGGCTGCTCTGGCGTAGTCCTTCAGCACCGTGGGCCTGACACCGCCCGTCGGCACGGAGTGGATTGCCGACTCGGGTGCCTCCTACCACACCACCCCTGATGCGGGTATCCTTTCTTCTCTCCGACCTCCTCACCCCTCTTGTCCTTCCATCATGGTCGGTGATGGCTCTTGTCTCCCTGTCACCTCTGTGGGTTCTGCTCCCGGTCCTTTTCGTCTCTCTGATGTTCTTGTGGCTCCTCAGATGGTCCACAATCTCCTTTCCATTCGTCAATTTACTTCTGATAATTCTTGTTCAGTCGAGTTTGACACTTCTGGTCTTTCTGTGAAGGATTTGGCTACCGGGCGTCCACTCCTCCGATGTGATAGCTCCGGGCCCCTTTACACCCTCCGCCTTCCGGCCTCCGCTGCTTCACCTTCGACCTCTTCGTCTTCCTCCGCTGCTCTTGCTGCGACGCCGTCCTCCACCACCTGGCACCGCCGTCTTGGTCATCCTGGCCGAGATGTTTTGGCTCAGATTAGTCGTAGTGCAGATGTCTCTTGTACTAGGACTAGTGTTGAGCACCTCTGTCATGCGTGCCAGCTTGGTCGCCATGTTCGGCTTCCTTTTTCTTCTTCTTCTTCGCATGCCTCGCATGCTTTTGATCTTATTCACTGTGATTTGTGGACATCTCCTGTACTCAGCATGTCTGGTTATAAGTACTATCTTGTGATCGTTGATGATTTTTCTCACTACTCCTGGACTTTTCCTTTGCGTGCCAAGTCTGACACCTTCCCCACCCTCCACTTCTTTACCTGGGTGTCCACTCAGTTCGGCCTCACCGTGAAGGCCGTCCAGTGTGACAACGGTCGTGAGTTCGATAACAACACCTCTCGCTCCTTCTTTCTCTCCCGAGGTGTTCAGCTGCGTATGTTTTGTCCGTACACTTCTCCCCAGAACGGCAAGGCTGAGCGCATGATTCGAACCACGAACGATGTCATGCGCACCCTTCTCCTCCAGGCCTCCCTGCCCCCGCGCTTCTAGGCAGAGAGCCTTCACACCGCCACCTACCTTCTCAACTGTCTTCCTTCCACAGCTTCTCCTGCTCTGACTCCTCACCACGCCCTCTTCGGTACCCCACCCACCTACGCTCACCTCCGTGTCTTCGGGTGCGCTTGCTACCCGAACCTTGCTGCCACTGCTCCTCACAAGCTCGCACCTCGCTCGACACGTTGTGTGTTCCTTGGTTACTCCCCTGACCATAAGGGGTACCGTTGCTTTGACCTCACTTCTCGTCGGGTTCTTATTTCCCGACATGTTGTGTTTGACGAGTCGGACTTCCCCTACTCCTCCACCCCCATCCCTTCTCCTGACCCTGACCTTGAGTCTATGTTTTCTGACCCGGTGGTTCAGCCACCTGTTTCTGTTTTTCCTTTTCCAGCAGATACTTCTGATCCACCACAAGCTCCGGCACCTTTAGCTCCGCCACGCGCGGCGCCGAAGCCTCTTCTTGCACCACCCGCTGTTCCGGTGCCCTTTGTCGCACTTGACGCGGGCTTGGTGCCTCTGGCCGCGCCACGCGCGGCCCCGGCACCCCCGGAGCCTCCCGCCGCGCCATGCGCGGCACCGGCACCTTTTGCGCCCCTGGAGCCTCCAGCCGGGCCACGCGCGGCCCCGGCACCTTCTGCTGCGCCCGGCACCGTCCCGGTGCCTCCTCCCGCGCCACGCGCGGCCCCGATGACACCTGCACGCTACGCCGAGCCGGTGCAGGTGTACCGACGCCGTCCACAGATGCCTGCTCCTCTGGCTCCGGTTCCGGCGGTGCCCGTGGACTATGCGCCCCCTGTGCGCTATGTCTACGAGAGCCTACGAGCGCCGCTCGACGGCTCCGCCTCCTCCACCACCGTCTCCGACGCCTCCGCCGCCGCCACCGCCGCCTCCACCACGCCGTTCTCAGGTGGAGCCGGCCGTGTACCACCCGCCGGTCATCCATCGGGATCCTCGTCACACCCATCCCATGGTGACTCGGCAGGCGGCCGGGGTTCTTCGACCCGCGGCTCTCTCCGCCACAGAGGGAGAGCCGCGGCTCTCTCCGATCCCGACGTCAGTTCGTGAGGCTCTGGCAGATCCGAACTGGCGTCGTGCGATGGAAGAGGAGTATGGAGCTCTTCTTGCCAACCAGACCTGAGATCTTGTGTCGCGTCCGTCTGGTTGCAATGTGGTGACCGGCAAGTGGATTTGGACTATCAAGCGTCGGGCAGATGGTACTTTGGAGCGCTATAAGGCGCGTTGGGTTCTTCGGGGGTTCACTCAGCGCCCTGGTGTGGATTATGATGAGACCTTCAGTCCAGTGGTGAAGCCCGCTACAGTGCGTACTGTCCTCTCTTTGGCTCTCTCTCGCTCTTGGCCAGTGCACCAGCTCGATGTCAAGAATGTTTTTCTCCATGGCACTCTGACAGAGACAGTCTACTGCAGTCAGCCAGCAGGTTTTGTGGACTCTAGTCGTCCGGATTTGGTCTGCCGGCTGAACAAGTCTCTCTATGGTCTGAAGCAGGCTCCTCGGGCATGGTACTCTCGGTTTGCTGCTTTCTTGGTGACACTGGCTTTGTTGAGACCAAGTCAGACACTTCACTGTTCATATATCACCATGCTGATGGCATTGCCTACCTCCTTCTCTACGTTGATGATATTGTCCTGACTGCCTCCAGCCCACAGTTGCTCCAGCGGATTATCTCCTCTCTTCAGCAGAAGTTTGCTATGAAGGATCTGGGCAAGCTTCACCACTTCTTGGGTGTGACAGTTGAGCCCCGCCCGGATGGTCTTCTCCTTCACCAGCGTCAGTATGCTCTTGATATCCTGGAGCGTGCTGGGATGACTGATTGCAAGCCTTGCTCCACTCCTGTTGATACTCAGGCGAAGCTGTCCGCTACTCGGGGTGATCCGGTCGCTGATCCGACTGCCTATCGGAGTCTTGCTGGAGCCTTACAGTACCTCACTTTCACCAGGCCGAACCTCACCTACGCTGTCCAGCAGATCTGCCTCCATATGCATGATCCTCGGGAGTCTCATCTTGCTGCCCTGAAGCGCCTTCTTCGCTACATCCGAAGCACGATTGCCTTCGGCTTGGTTCTCCACCGGTCTTCTCCTGCCGAGCTGGTTGTCTACACTGATGCTGACTGGGCGGGTTGTCCGGACACCCGCCGCTCTACCTCAGGCTACGCTGTCTTCCTCGGCGGCAACTTGATCTCCTGGTCGTCGAAGCAACAGCCGGTTGTCTCCCGCTCGAGTGCTGAGGCGGAATACCGGGCTGTTGCTAACGGCGTGGCTGAGGCGTCCTGGCTCCGGCAGCTCTTGGCTGAGCATCACAGTCCGCTCGCCAAGAGCACGCTCGTCTACTGCGACAACGTCAGCGCCGTGTACCTCTCCACCAACCCGGTTCAGCACCAGCGGACGAAGCATGTGAAGATTGACTTGCACTTCGTTCGTGACCAGGTGGCTATCGGCGATGTCCATGTTCTCCACGTACCGACCACCTCCCAGTTCGCTGACATCTTCACCAAGGGTCTTCCCTCCTCGACCTTCTCGGAGTTTCGGTCCAGCCTCAACATAGTCAGTGGCTAGTTGTGGCTGCGGGGGCCCTGTGTGTGAGAGTTTCTTTCTTTGTTGGCCAGTCTCGTACACCGCTGCGCCGGTAGTCCAGACTGCGGGGGGTGTTAGAGTATGTTAGAGTATGTGTGTGTATGGCCCATATAGAGGCCCATGTATCACTGCCTTTATACCCACCCATCTAGGGTTGGAAGAATACTATGGGAACATTATTCTCTAGCAAAATTCTCAAAGGTCATGTACATGGATCTCAATAAGGCACAGATCTTAGCTATGCAACCACACAACTTAAGAATGGGGCAAAACAAGTAGTGATCCCATGATGCAAGAAAAGAACCAAGTCAGGTATTAATCCCATCATGCAAGATCCATGGTACGTAATACTCTAATTAAACCATACAATCAATGTTATGAAAAGAAAGAATGTAGCATGTTAAATACTATAGATTGCAGACATGTTATGAATTTCTAAATGACAAATGTGAATTATGTACAAAAAAACGACTTCTGCTGTTCTGCAACCACACAAGGAAAAGAACTCTTACACCATGAATTGCCATCTTTAATATCCAGCATAACCGCTTCTTTCGCGTGCTCAATGCTCTCTTCCACTAAAACTGCCGGGTTTTCACTGCCTGAAAATGAGAACATAAAAGATGAGACAACCTGAGAAATCTTCAATTCGAAACAAATGACACTTTTATAGTACAATGGTAGGTGTGAACTTAAATTGACGATGTATTATTGTTGATAGCAGCAGTTCAGCACTAAAGTACACAGGAGAGCTTCAATCTCTCACAAACATATCAGGCAACATAGACATTGCAAAAAAGGAGAAGTTTCATGTGCTTAGATACAAAAGAAGATAATTAAAAGCATGATTAATTCAGCAGTATATTACGACTTCACATAATTGGTAACATGATATTGATACGGAAGGGAGAATCAATTATGCAAAAATATTAGACAAGGAACTACTAATAATATAAAGGTACATCCTCACCTTGAGCCATACTTCTTTCAAGCATGGAGAGCTGGCACAGTATTTTCTTATCTGAACCCTGCCCAACAAAATAATGCTGGAGAATTCAGAAATATAGAAAAGAATACTTGGAACTACTTCTAGGATAATATTTACCTTTTTTAATGCTGATGTAAAGCAATTCTTTGCTGCAGACAGATCCCCCTTCTTCCAAATGCAGCTACCCAAACATAACCAAGCATCTACAAGAGATGGATTCAGCTTCACCTAATATATACAGTAGCAAAAACAAAAATTAAATTTCTTATATGGGGAATTGTATACAAAGAGTTGTTTAGTCTCTACTACATACTGCTTTGGATAAATGATCTTCAGCCTCCTTATGATAGTCAGGAAAGACATCCAGTATTTTCCCCCTCAAAAATTCGAAAACGCCACGCTGTTGTGGAGATTTCTTTTGTTCTGAAAGTACAAGAAACAAAACAAAAGGAACGATTTAGGAGTGTGTCATGAAACAATTCCACAAAGCACAAGGCATCGTAGGTCAGGTCGCATCAAGAAAAAAATCGCTAAGGCACATGTGTACAGCAAGTACATCGAAACCCTGATGTAGCTTGCCTCATGTCAAGCTTCGAAATAGAAATCCTAAGGCGCATTTACATACAGCACCATTGCATGTTGTACAAGTTTGAACCAGAATTTTGCTGTCCATGGAACCAGAATTTTAACATGGCGATCAACAGTACAGTTCACTGCTGTACAAGTAACGAATTAGGCACAGGCATTTCCACATTCCATGTCATGATACTAGCACCGCCGAATTGGGGGCTGGGAACCAACACAGATTGCAGAATGTATAGCTACCGGAAAGTGGATCGCCAGTGCTACCAACTGAATCCCCACTGGCCTCTGCGTTCACTACTAACTCGGTGGTGGTAGTGCTATACGAACTGAATCCGTGCGAGCAATGGATACCGGCGGTTGGGGAATGGGAAGGGGGAGTGGGTGAGTACCGGGCGGGATGGCGTCGAGGAGGGCGAGTAGGGCGTCGGCGCGGGCGCGGAGCGCGGCGGTCTTCTCGGCAGGGTCCCGGGGGAAGAAGGTGTCCCGGAGGCGGTACAGCTCCTCCGCGGCCTCCGCCGCTCGCTCCAGAGGCGCCCCGTTTCCTTCCTCCGGCGGCGGTGGCTCGGGCCCCGCCGGGCCGGAGCTCGCGCACGCGCCGGCCGCCGCCGGCTTCTGGGCGGACATGGGATCTATCTACTCCTGTGGACGGCGAGGGCAGCGAGGGGGGACGGGAAGAGGGGCACGTGCTCGCCGCCGCCGCCGACTCCTGTGGGCTGGGGTGGCAGCGGGAAGCCCGGAGGAGGATGGGGGACGGGAAAGAGATTCCGAAATTTAGAAAGGGCCTCCTTGCATACTTGATTGGTAAGCAAAATATACGAAAAGAAACTTGCGCCAATTTTGGGAGCGTGTGTAAATCTGCACTACCATATCTTGCCATTTCCAAAAGTCGGTTATCAACTCATCATGAACATGAAGTGATCAAGGGAAGCAAAATTAATTTTGGTGTTTCATTTGTTTAACAAAAAAACAAAAGAAATATCCCTCCTATCCAGATTCAAGATAAGTTAGGGTGAAATTTGTTAGATTTTTTAAATTTGGGAGAAATTTGTTAGATCTTTTCTTTTAGTATAAGGCAGGCACCAAGTGGAGGCCAAATTAAAGGTTGCTTGTCCCCGGTTTGTTTGCCAAAATTACAGTCAAAAGAGTGGCGGGCAGTTACTGTACCCTGGTGCAGGCGGAATCGCAACAGGGTTCAATGCGAATTCTGGGAACGAGGGAGACTGAAACTCTGAATCGCTCGCTGCTTGCACAGGAGATTCAGAAAAGGCGAACGCAACGCAACAGGGTTCAAGCACGGTGACACCCACCGACGCGATTGCCATTGATGAGCACTGGATGCTGGTGCAGGTGTAGCAACTGTTGCTGTTCTTCGAAGGAGCACGACAAGCAAACAGTAACTTGCACCAGCAGCTGCAAACACCTGCTGCTGATTGGCTGCTTGCAAAGGTGAGCAGGCCATGAGCCATCGACACATTTCAAACCTGTTCCATTTCATCCACATTTTTTGCAAAATACATGCATACTGTTGACATATGTTTACACCTGATGAGCTCACAAGGACGGTCAGTCACAAGCAGTAGCAGTGAAGATCTTACATGACTGATTTCTGTACACAAGAAATCAGACAGCCTTCACATCCAAAATAAAAGTATTACAACACAAGCACAACCAACACAAAATTAACCTCAGTTAAAGATCACCACTAGGAAACCTACACTCTACTCCCCTCTCTTCTCCAGCATCTTCTAATTCAAACTAAGTCTCTTCTACTACCTTGTAAGAAAACCATCGTTGCCAACTTCTTGCAACCTTGTAAAGTTGCAAGCTGCAACTGCAATCAACATTCCACACTTTTATTCCCAGCAATGTCAGCCGATCAATGCCGCCCCGACCGCGCCGCCGCCGAGCTCCCAGGCTGCTCAGCGTAGGGCCTGACGAAGGTCCTCCTCCACCAGACCTCGAACGCCCTCTGCAGGTTGGGGCACCCATCCCCGGCCTTGAGGAACCTTCCCAGCCACGCCATCAGCACGGCCCGCTGGTCCTCCAGCGGCAGCGTCAGGATGACCTGCCCGACGCCGTCCTCCACCACCGCACGGTCGAACCACCGGCACCCGTGCTGCAGCCACCGGTAGTCGTCCATCAGCGGCTGCAGCCACACGTCCAGCAGCCGCCGCCGCGTCCCCTCCGACGGCAGCGCCTCCCCTTTCCCGACGGCCACCAGCAGCCTCGCGCTCACGCAGCTCACCAGGTGCCGGTGCATCACCGGAATCCTGGGGTGGAGCTCGGCCAGCTCCGACTGACCGGCCCAGATCACCGTCAACTCATCAGCTGCATGCCTATCTGACAAAATCTCAGCTAGCCAGAGGAGGTTATCGGCCTCCAGAGCGATCTTCCTGAACATCTGCTCTTTGTCGTCTGAAGATTGTTCGGCAAGGGCTTCTGGATCCGAACCTCGACGGAACAATGCCAGCAAGGAATCCAGGCAGTTCTGGAAAGAGCTGTACAAGGTCATGACACAGGAGTCTGCTGAAGAAGAACCATTGCTGTTGTTGTTCTCCTTGAAAAGCTTCAGGACCAGGGATTTCATCTCGCGACGGCCCCTGTCCTCGGTGCTCTTCAGCACCAAGTCGATGATGTGTGCAAGGGTGTCCTTCGGCGGGTTTGCTAGGACGTCAGATGTCACTCTCCTCAGCAAGGGGTTAGCCCTGTGGTCCTCGTCGTTCAGTTGCCGTATGGATGACACGACGTTCTCTTCCTCATCGCCGACCCATGGAACTGCTTCCAGGTAATCTAGGCATGACATGATGCATGCACGGAAGCCTAGTAATTCTGCGACCTGTACACAGAACAAATACGAAAATTTAAACACTAGCCATGAAAAACCATGAAAGGAATAAGCATATTAAGAAGTCAAATTTGCTTTACAAATCCACTTAATTGTTCCTAAGTCACCATTTTCAGACGGTCATGTTACAGATCACATGCAGAGAATTTGTTTCAGTTCTATTAATTCCATAAGGAAAATGCATTGCACTATGTCAGCCTACCTAAGCTGAGACTGACCAACTATCGATTGATAGAGTTGCCTGATGATCTATCAGTAACATGGTTGTATCAGGAGAATATTAGCTCATATATGCTTCATCTAGTATCGGTTCATCGTGCATTTTCATCTAGTATGATTAATATATGCTTCAACATTTGTGAATAATATGCATAGAGTAGAGACAGATAACATACATACGGACAAATCAGAAAATCAAGTAGCTATCACAGGACAAACCTTCAAGATTCGCAGAACTCGTGGAACATTTTGCCTGATCAGCCTCTGCTTGACATCCTTACAGTACATCAACCCAACAGTCTCGACATAAATCTCCACATCCTCACAATCTGGCACCTCAATGCACGACACCGGAGACTGCCTCGAGATTTTATCGGCGAAAAAGGTACTATTTTCAGCAAGGATGTTTTTGTGAACAATCATCTTCACAGCAACCCCTTCCTTGCCATACAGCACAACCTTCAGATCACTCGTGCCGAGCTGCCCAAATCCAACAGAAATCTTATGTTGCTTGGGTCGCTTATCGGGTGCCGGTGCAGGTGCTACCTTTGGTGGATCAGGGGCAGCAACAGCATCTGCTGGAGGGCATATTTGCTCATTTGATTTGGCTCTAGACCTAGTAGGAGTGGACTGTGCTCTCTTCTCTGAAGAAATGGCCGGCGCCCTCTGAACGGAGGACGCCTTTGATGGAGCAGGGGATGCTCCCCCTCTAGGTCTGCACTGCTGGTTTGGGCTCTTTGCTGTCTTCTGAAGCGCAGCCTGTGATGGGCAGCACCAGAATCCTTCCGGTGTGACGGCAATGGGGACATTTCGGATCCTTGGTGGCTGGCCATCAAGCCTTCCAATCTTGAATTCTGACATGCCTATCTTACGAACAAAGGACTAGTATCTTCAGAGATGGCTAACTGAAACCACTTTTAGCCTCTGCCAGGTTTAGTTGTGATCTGTGGAATGGTGCTTCTCTGCAAACCTGAAACACAATGTTCAGTTCACATTTCACACAAACCGCTCATTCAGAATATTTAGTCAAGAATCATAATTCAGAAACATGAGCATGTCATTATTTGGTAGTGGTTTGTAGATCGTGCTTGTGTGCACACCTGAAACACAAGTACTGAACTACTTGTTCAGATTGCGCACGAATCACTGAATCGAGATGTGTAGTCAAGATTCATTACTAAGAAACACACAAACATTGGCTGTTAAGCACCCAAACGGATATTTCCAACTAATTCCCGTCTCCTATCCATGAAACAGAGCTTGGACAATGAATTCCAAACCTCTGCTCCTGCCTCAAACAGAGCACACGAGACCCAACTGCATATTCGGAAGAAAATTGCCCATTCTGTAGAAATCAATCTTTAGCTAGCCTGGCGCTCATTTACCCGAGTCTCCAACCTTTGAGCAAGCAAATTGAAGAATAATCTCTCCATCCACACCGTTGCAAGCCGCCAAACTACTTAAGCAGGGGCACGGGGAACAACATCAAAAATTCTAAACCCACAAGAACAGGAACATACACGTATGCTACTGTACATCACTAATTCTTCAGCTCCCCCATCACACACAGGAATGTCCAATCCAACACCAAACTGACCAGAAACCGGACCAGAGAACACAAGGTAAAGACGAGAAGCAGTAAAAGATGGGGAGCAGAATTACCTCACTCTCAGCGCAGCTCAGTCCTCGCCTCACAAATCAACCAGGAAGAACTGAAGAAGGGGGAAGGCCTCCGCTCACAGTCGCAACGCGCGTCACCCTGTCAACCCAGAGCTGGCAACTGCCGGAAGAAGGAAGAAGAGAATGCGAGGAGCGAAAAAGGATACGCATGAATCAATCCATCATCCCCCATCTCCATCTGCATCTCCTTTCCCCCATCAGTAATCGAGTGGTGTCCTCCCTTTAGCCCGCTAGCACACCGCGCCTGCCATCATTCCGCCCTCCCCCGCCTCTCCTCCCCCCTCAAGATCCCTTTTTTAAGCTTGCTTTCTCTCGGCTTGTTTGTTCCCTTCCTCCTCGGCTCACTCTCCGGACTAGTCACACTCACAGTGGCTGGCCTAATTTCACCTCTGCTAGCTGCGTCGCCATCGTATCACTGTATCAGCAGGAGGGGTGGGGTGAAAGAGCTCGAACAAGACTGTAGAAGCAGCAGCGGCGAGTACTGGGGCGTGTCGCTCGCTTCCGGCGTTTCGCTCCCTTGATTGGGTTCAGAGTGACTCGAGATGCCTCTCGCTCGAATCAAAGCCTGGCCGTGTCCTGACTCCTGAGCTAACGAGGATTCGCCTGTCTCTCCGGCCACGCCGCTGCGCTGCCGCCGGTGCTCGCAAAAAAAAAGTTCTTTTTTTTTACAGCTTGGCTTTCTCTCCATCGGATCCCTAGTTTACCGTGCCGATGCGCGGGTCCCACGTGTCAGCGTGAGGCTCCGACCTTCCACTGATAGCACGGTGCTTTGACTGGGTCGGTTTCTCGAATCTCTGGAGGTGCTTTGACTGCTGCCGAAGGTAGTAGAAATTTTTGTCTCAAAAAAAAAAAAGGTAGTAGAATTTTTTTTCGTGTACCCGACCAGAAACAAAAAGGGAAAAAATTCTTTCGTGACACATTGGGATTAAGATTGATTAAAGAGGGGTAGAATTTCAAACTTGTGGTTGGAAAAGCTGTGTGACTGTGAGGCCCATCGCACCGGCCACTACCAAACACTAGCAACCGGCCGGGGACTGAAACGGATACCAAATGCTCCAAAACTTCTTCAAATTCTGAGAGGAGAAAAGCATGCGCTTGGACGTAGTTGTTTGGCATCTCCTGGCTTTTGACACTTTTGTTTCAAGGAATCAAGGCAATGTGAATAAAAGATCAGACCAATGCTTTGTTTTTTTCATCATTCTTGGCCCTTTGCCCAACATCAACATGTACTATCTCTAAAAAACGGATTCTAAATTTGAAACATTGAGGAGTTCGTGGTGAGATAGTAAGCTTTGGCTATGCATGGTTTAATTTATGGCCGTCGCTGATTAGCAAAACGCAACTTGCATTGCTATGTTTTGCCTTCTGAGCAAATCGACAAGCTTGTCCCTAAACAAGTGATTAGGCATCGTTATGCATAGTTTTTTTCTTTAAAAAATTGGAGTTGTTCGTAGTTTATGTATGATACCACGGTTCAAGATCAGGATCGGTTTAATTTATTGCCACACAACTAGTGGGAGCGTTCTACTAAAAAAAAAACTAGTGGGAGCGTTAATTTATATGTCATGAGATCGGATGGCTATGGCTTTTAATAGTGCATTAAATATTTAAATATATATTATTTCTCTCTGCAAAGTTACTACTAGTTTTTTTTATTTCTTCTCTATAATACTTTTGGACAAGTCATTTCAACAGAAGGAACGTCATCCTTTTGGACAAGTCAGTTACACGATTCTCAAATTTCGCAATTGAGCCCTCTCACTTTAATTGGGAAATATATGAAACAATTATTCGTCTAAAATTTCGAAACAAGTAAGAGCATGAGGCAGTGACGGGCTAGCGCTTCTTAAAAAAAAACAAAGTGATGCGTTTTCTTGCTTTTTTTTAAGCCGTTGTGGGTAGCTTGCTCACATTTATAGGATCGGAGTTCGTCATCCACGATCAAGGATTACTACTGGATTAGCCTACATCAGGACTGTACTTTGCATACGTAGGCTCGTTGACCAGGAGAATTTAACACCTTTTCAGCATCCGTTGTAGTCCTGGTTAGGATACTCGGCTCTCACCCGAGAGACCCGGGTTCGAGTCCCGGCAACAGAAATTTTTGTTTTTCCCGAATTTTCAGACAAGTTTAGCATGACAGAAGTTGGAAATCAGCATTTGAAGCGTCCGGGGAGACTACACAATCAGCACTTCAAGCTCCGTTTGTCTCCCAATTGCAGGTAGGGCTTATCAAAGTTACCTCTCTTCTATATATATTGATATATACTACTGCAAGACTATACTAAGCTCAGGTGCAAGGCTTCGGTAAGTCACTTCTTCAGGCATCACATCATTTGCTTTTGTCAGGTTGAAATCAGCCACTGTCAAAAAATCAGAAACCAGAATCAGCTATTAGAACAGGTAGGTGCAATTTTATGATAAACCTCAGAATGCAACATTATGAACGTGTGCTGCACAAGTATGGCATATAATGAAAGAAAAAGAATCATTGCAATCTCCTCTCTGCACTGCCCCTACTGAGCTTGCCTTGGTTGGGTTCTAATTCTTGCCAAGCAAAAATCAGGGTATGCCAAGAAAATTTGGCTATCAATTGGTTCACTACTACAAATTTGGCATACCACTATTTATAGTAAAAAATTCCATGAAGCCCACAAAGGGAAAATGTATTGTTTGTCATATTTTGGCACCAAACCAAATGAATACCTAAATTTCTTGCCCAGATTTTGGCAAACTTTGATTTCCACATGCCCTGATTTTGTCTTGGAGAGAATTGGAACCCAACCAATCAGCGAGGAATTGTTCTATCCAATTCTTCCATCTCACTATGTAGAGAAGTAAGGGGTGGGTGGTGTGTGTTTCTACGGCCTTTTTTTTCTCCTATCTTAATGTAATATTATGCAGCTGTCCTGCGTATTCGAGAAAAAAAAAATCTCACTACTTATCGTCACCATAATACCATCATCTTCCAGCCACTGGGGGAATATACTGGCAAATTTGCTTGTCAAAAGAACAGTGCTATCTTATAGGCTTGAAGTTGTAGGTTCGTAACTTCTTGAATTACATGCAAGTTTTGATAATGCGCGCAAACATAAGAGATTTATGGGGTTAGTGTACCTTGTTTATGGTGACAGAGGAATATGTCATATCTGTATTTCTTTTCCATTGTGATTGTGTTTGGTTCAAGGAAAACTAAAGAACAGTCTTACAACAGTGTTATACATGATTGAATGTAGCCATGACCACAAGTCTTTCATTCACTTTTCAGACGTAACAACATATGTGCTCATACCAAACGAAATCATAAGCCATAGTGAGCACTTCCAACAGATAAAATTAAACAATGACAATAGAACTGGAGCTACTGACTATTCATAGCAATTTGGTTTTAGTCACTACACACTGATAACATAGTAAGGGAGATCAGAGACGCATGACCAGTTAATAGGATGCACATACCATCTACCAGACTTGATTCCTTTTACAAAGAAAGCCTCCTCCTGAAGTTGGAAATGCACTTCAAGATGTTTGAATGGTAGGTTGTTCCTCATCATCAGACTCAGTAAGCCATCCGTAGCACGGTTCCCTTTTGTAACCAATCCCTACAGGGCTTCAAGGGCGGGTGGTTCAATGAACATTGGATCTTCCACCTCGTCATCTGCTGACTCAGTCTCAGCTGGTACCTCATGTTCGATTAACATGTCGTTTTCTGCTGCATCTACTGCTGGTTCTTGGTGCTACAAAAGTACAGAGCATATCAGGGCCACATTTAAGCAATTTCACCACTATCATGTGCATAAGCAATATCGGGAATGCATTCAGAATTCTTTTGAATATATGCTGCTGTCCTGTGTATTCTTGATACCATAAATAATTTGGCTTACTTAAGTCCCAACTTATATCTGGTCAGATGTAGGGGGTGGAAACAGTCTGGGATAAATCCCTGTATTATGATATCATTCCCGACCATTCCCGTTTTTAGCAAAACATAATCCATGTTGTCAAACATGTGAAGCATATAATTCGCAGTAGAAACTAGATGGCAAAGAAGCAGTGAGGTAAATCTGACAGACCGTGGATGATACTGTCATTGAGTACACATGTTGGCAAACCGGGAATGGGTTTCAGGTCTTTAAATAAGGAGGCTAGGTGATTTCTAAAGAATAAGTGATAATGAGTCCATGTCGGCCATGCTCTGATGACAAAGTGAGAATGTGAGACAGACAGGGGGCAATAATAAAGAAATGAGGAATCGCCGCACCTGAGGAGGCGCCTCGTCCTCCTCCACTTGCTGGCCGCCCTCCAGCAGCAGTGCCTGATCCTGATCCTGCTCCTGCTTCTTCTGCTTCTCCTCCTCCTCCTCAAAGAGCTTATCTTGGACGATTTTGTAGGGGCCTTCCTCCAGCACGCGCCACACTTCAGGGCAAGGGCCGCCGTACAACTGGCAATTCCTCACGCCAACAGCAAAGCAAAAGAAACTGATGAGATTGATCGATCCGCTAGTGCATCCATTGATATGATTCACATCAAATCGTCCAAGGAACAAAACACAAGGGATCGGAACGCCTTGTAATAATGCATCGACGTACACGGGAACAAAAAAAACGAACGGAATTTTGAAATCACCAATGGATCTGCTGCGGAGAAATCAAGAACCCAAACCCTACGACGACACGCAGCCCGAACGCTGCCGCATGAAAGAAAAGAAAGAAAAATGATTAGGAGTCACCTTGAGGAGATCAGTGACGATGCGGCGGACGTCGCGCGAGGCGTAGCCCATGGCGACGAAGTGGTCGAGGGCCGCGTCGATCCGCTTGTCGCCCCGCCCACGCCCTCGCCCCCGCCGCGCCGGCATTCGCGTTGGTGGGGTTGTACGTACGGCACGGCTGTCGACTGGTTGGGTTTTGGGTTGGGGACTTTTGGGATTCTGGATCGAAATGGCACGCGACTCGTCCCTCCCTCGGGCTTTTGAGAAAGAAGAAGTACTGAAAATTAATGCAGCGGCAGTGCCTCCTATAGTCCTATTTCTATCTGCTCCCGTATCTTCCGGGACGCGCCAACTCGTTTTTTTAAAGTCAAACTATTAAAATTTTGACTAACGATATACTTTCTCCATCCTAAAATATAAAGTCATGTTCTTTACATAAAAAGGAACAATAAAAAATACTATTTACGTGTCACATCCATCACATCTTCTCTAAAAACACTATTTCAACACTATTTATTTGTAACTTCACTATTCCTTTTTACCCAAAAGAACATGCCTTAAGTATTTCTCGATTGTTTGCATCACGTTTGACCATTTGATTCAAAAAATTTGTGAAAATATAAAAAAACAATTATTTTTTAAAATTACACAGAACAACACAGTCACTTACAACACACATACGTCGCTTACCACTTAATGCATAAAGTCGGAAAATCCGGAAATAAATTTAGGAAAAAGTACGAGCATCAGGATTTGAACCCTGACAGGTAACGTCCCACTGGACCGTCTTACATTAGACTACAAGCCCATTCACATATAAAAATAATTATGATATACTTAAAAATATATGATGATAAAATATGTCATAACAAAATAAATAATATTTTTATAATTTTTTGAATAAGACGAACAGTCAAACTTGAACAGAAAAAGTCAACAAATGCTTATATTTTGAAACAGAGGGAGCAGAAGAAAGTAATGACATTCATGGAATAAAATAAATACCATTATATTATTTATAAAATATATTTTTATGATAAATATTTGAAGATATAAATACTAATACTATTTCTTTTGTCTTTTGTGGACGGTGGAAGTATTTCTTTTTGACCGCGACGAGGCCCTGTTCGTTTGGCTGGTGGCTGGTGCTGATTTGTTCTGAGAGAAAAGTACTGCTGGCTGGTTGCTGGTGGCTGGTTTATTCTGAGAGAAAAATACTGCTGGCTAGTGGCTGATAAGCCAAACGAACAGGGTGCGTGACGAATGCTGTCGGTTTTGCGAGTGAGATATGCTGGAGCACATGCTGACTGTTGACAGGCACGAGGTGAACAGTAGAACTTGGTAGGGCCAATCCGCCAATGAATCCATGACCATGAAGACAGGTACCAGTGCAAGTAAGAACAATCTCTATAACTTACAGACACCAATCCATTGTCGTCCAGTCCGGTTAGGATACCTGGCTTTCACCCAGGCGACCCGGGTTCAAATCCCGGCAATGGAAATTTATTTTTGACATTTTTTTATTTTTAATGAGAAGCATCGTTTCTATCCTTTGGTCACACGTTTCAAAGATCATGCCTAATGTTAGGGTCTCAGTTACCTTACCTCTGATTAATAGATAAAATCAAAATTTTGAGGTGTAACATCAGGATATATGATTTCGAAGCCTTGCTGCACATCGGCTGATCAGCCTAGTCCTTGTGTAATTTTTAAATGTATTTCATAATAAAGCAGGTAAAAATGGCAAGCAATACCCCATAAAAACCAGGCTCGTGAAAGAACTGAGACGATGAGCCTGATTGGTTGGGTACCAAATGTGCCAAATCAAAATTTTGGTCATTTTAAATTTTGATCACAAATTCAAAATTTTGACCAATTTTGACAATTCAAATGAACTAAGATGCACAAGATGAATCTTTTTAGCTATCCATTCATTTAGATTGTTGAAATTGATTAAAATTTTAAATTGGTGACCAAAACTTAAAATGACCAAAATTTTGGTTTGGCATATTTGGTGCCCAACCAATCAAGCCCGATGAACTTTTGCTGATACGAATTCAGAGTTAAAGGACGCAGAACAGGCTGTCACCGTCCTCATAAACATTCCAGCTACGGGCAACCAGCCCAGCTATTCAATTTACAAAAGCTAAGGGCAACCACGGAAAATCCACACTAGTTCCATGATGGTTACAAGGTGAAACAATAATCATAACCCAGCGGGCTTCGGGAGGAAAACCGTGGTGTAGCTCCAGGAGAGCATCTGAATTGGCTTGCCGCGAGAACCCCAGCTCCACGGTTAAATTACGCACAATGGCGCCTCGACTGATGGAATTTCGCCCAACCACGATCGAACAGCCCATCTTTTTCATCTTGTTAGCAGCTCAATATCAGCACCAACTTCAGCAATCTTCGAGTCCATAGATGCCTTCGCGCTGCTCGCAACGCTCTTAACATCAAGGTCGAGAGCAAGGGACTTCACATTGCCCTTTTGCATCTAAGGTTGAATTTGGTTAAGGACAGACGTGTCAAAGCTGGAAAATTCAAAAGAACTAATGCAAAGCTATCAAATCAAATCACAGAGCATGAAACGCTGCAATAATGGAATGTTAAAAAAGGATACAAGTGAACCAATTGCAACAAGTGCCCGGTATTTCGAATCAAAATCTTGAGCGTCATCTTCTGCAATCTGTAGGTTCAAGAAATGTAAGAGATGGAAGTTCTCTAAAATTGCAATGGATGGATGTTAGGTTGGAAAACACACCTCGAGGGCAGCAGAAAGAATCTGCGCCTGACACTGTTCATCCTTTGATTCAATTGAAAGAACAGCATAGCTGCAAAGAGAACATAGGGAACATCAGCATCTCAAAAACCATTATTCCTTCCATTATGATGAAAGCGAAATGCAATGTATAAAGAGGTGCCATTTGACTTAAGACTTACTTCAGTAAAAGTGTGGCATATGCCAAGTGTGCATTCTTGCTAAACGAAGACTTGCAGTTAGACACGGAATCGATGATCTGAAATTAGGAAAACAAAATTGTCATCCACAAAGCAAATAAAAGGCTAATGTGTGTTATGTTCTAATCAACCGGGTGACCAATGTTGTAGTACCACGCAACATTCACAAAATAGTCATCCACAAAGCAAATAAAAGGCTAATGTGTGTTATGTTCTAATCAACCGGGTGACCAATGTTGTAGTACCACGCAACATTCACAAAGTAATTCAATCCAGTGGCTACTTGCATGCACAATGGATGAATTCCATGGGAAAGAAATCATTTAGCTTGTGAACTGACCTCAGCACTGTGGGTCCTCAACCACTGGTGCAAGCATGAGTTGTCAAATAAATTTGTCAGAGCTTTAAGGATTGTAAGCAAATTGGCTGGCTGCACAGGCAGTGCTACAGCTTTATGAAGGGTCTCCATAAGTACATCTGACACAACATAAGGAGTGAAGCTTTGTTCAGTACCAATATATTGTTTGATTTCTGTCTCGGACAGAGTTAGTTCCACTTGATGGAAGAGACAAAGTGTAGACAATTGAACAATTTAAGCTTTGCAGATAATTCAGAATGGGGATTGGCACAAAGAGAGTTATCCAAAAACCCTACCATTTCCAGTTTCGATGGTCTTGAGAAGTAAAGCAGCTCCATCAGGATGCAACACGAACATCCTCAGAAAATCAATAACTGCAAGGTAATGGAATTATAACCTAAATACGTTGAAGCGAGAACTACTGCAGGTTTATTGCTATCATTATTTGTAAATGCCCACAGAAAATCTAGATCGGACTGTCTCAACCAAGAAATTTAACAAACATAACTTTTGTTTCAGTGATTTGTTACACCAAGAGCTTAAGTTACATGATCCATCCCCAATTCGTGGAATTATATGAATTTGGTTGTTTCTAACTAACAGCAACATATGAGACTTTGCAAAAATAAAAGAGATCCAATTTTCGCAATTTAATTGAACTTACCACTGAAAAAAGAGTTAGCGGTAAAATATTTTGATTTTGGCGACTCAACTATGATAATATGAATGAGATAGCTGCAACTGTGATCAAGGAACTTTATCATTCAAATTGGAGCAAACTAGATGACTGAACTACAAGTTTGCAACTAACAGGTTCTAACAATCATTAAGTTCCAATTACAGTGGCTACAGCCATTGGAAAGAGTTTCTAACAAGTTGACACAGTTTTTTTTTCTGCTTTTCTTCTAATTACAGTGAATCAATTACCAATGCTTAATACTTTTTGGGGGCAAAGAGGGTACAGTATATACCTGGAAACATCATTTTTGAAGGCCAAGACTTCAATATTTTTACCAACAATGCCATGTCAGCATCTGCAAGCTTGCTTGTGTGATAAAACGATGTCTCTTTCAATACTTTCACTATGGCAGGTAATCTTGACATCTCAGACTCAGATAGAGATAATTGTTTCTGTTCCTGAACATAATTTTAAAAATTAAGTCAAAATATGCTAACAACATGGACAGGTGAAATCCCCAGAAATTGTGAAAAGGATTTTATAAACTAAATATCTTATAAACTTTAATTTTCTTTTAAAAGATTATGATTCTAAACAAAATATGTGGGCGTAACTATTAAAGAAATGTGTTCCTAAAAATTAGTTTAGTCCACACAACATACTAAAAGCACAAGGAACAGATCACTAGGTCTATTTGGCTGGTTACTTCAAGTGAGTAGACATGCTATTCATACTTCACCACATGCGCCGCATACCCACACTAACCTTCTATCCTAATCAGCTTGAACCTACGTAATTCAACTGCTTGAGACTTCGAACAAACTTTAATCAACTCCTTTCATTCAGGTTATTTAATTATGTGCTGTTCCCATTATATCCCTATTTCCAATACCCACATCCTCTCCCTTTCAACATACTTACATTAATTATTTCTCAGTGTAGGCTAGGTGTGCAGTTTGAGAGACAAACAAGCCAATTAAGGAGAATAAAACCCACCGCTGAAAACTCAATAACACAAGACCTACAGCATGGATCTAATAGGAAATAAACATTTTCTAGGTTTTGGGGGGGGGGGGGGGGGATATTAAGATGTTAAATTAAGCAAAAATAGTGAGCATGAAACAAACTTTAGATTACCGATTCAGATGAAAGTGTGGTGTTGAACTCTGTAACTTTCTTCAGGATTCCATCAAACTGAGCTGTCTCGAATGACAGCATTCCACTCTGCAGAACGAATAAGTCAATTCTGGGTTAAGCAATAAAAAGGAATGTTGTAAGACAACTCGTATCTGTTTAATGCAGCTCATTTCTGGTCAAATTAAAATAAATCGACGCATCTGCTACTGATCAGAGTGTTAATCAATACGACCTTTATTGTTGTTTATAGCTTTGTTTGACTTGGCAAGAAAATTTGACCCTTAGTTCTTCTACATAATATTATACCAACAACATGAATATAGTTTAAAGTTATATAAATCTATCAGCATATTTTCCTGTAGCACATGTATGGTTGGGATACTTGTACTGAAAACTAATAATGTTTTACTGTTGAAGTGTGTGGGCACCTTATAAAACAAAGGGAGGAAATAAGAATCTACCGCAATGGGATATATATAAGTATCTACCGCGATGGGATAACGTGCTTAAAAATAGTGGTTCATGAATAATGTATCAATCGTACCTTGGGTATGTGCTTAAAAATTTGTTTCGGAGCATTACCTGCAAAACAAGTGTGTATAATGTATGATTCAGTATTTACCAAATAAAAAAATAATAGAGATAGTCATTTAATAGAAAGAAATAAAGGGAAAATAACCAGCAAGAATTCAAATATTTAAGCATGGAGATTGAATATGTACCATTTGATGAAGACGGTTGTCCCCCAGGTACATACGCATTAGCTGATACATAATCAACTCGGTTATCAGCAGCAGCCAACAGTAAATATGACAGTATCTAAGAAGACATGCTTACCCCCAGTAAAGGGATCCCGGAAAGATGGATCTGGAACAAAGTTATTCTGGCCAGAGTTCTGCAGAATAAACTCTACCACCTGTTGGCGATACGTCAAGGGCAGATTTTCTTTCAGGAGCCACTTATCCGCAACTGCATATGGATCATCTGCAAGAAAACAAACGAGTGTAGCAGATATGTAAGATTTATAAGAGTAAAAAACTCATCATGTGCATGCATATGAAAGGCACAGAAAGATTTCATAATGTATGAACACTTGGAGGTTGAATCATATAAAACCAAGCATATATGAATCGTGTACAAGTTAGTTTACTCTAGAACCAGTAGCAGAGAAAATCACAGAAATAGAGATACACGTGTGACACCTGAACGATTATAGGGTAATTTCCGGATAGGTTCTCCATCTCCAATATCAACATTAAAAACTGCATCCATTTTAGAATGTCGTAAGAAAAAGACCAAAAGGTTGGCGCAAAACACATCCAATGGAACTCAACTTACCAAAATCATACCGAACACCATCATGAACCTGACCTTGAGGAGCGTCCCCAGGTCCGTCAACTACTTCACCAATCTAGCAATTTGGTTGGGCAAAGAATATCATTAGATAAACCAGCAAGACATTGCACTGTCACTAAACTTTGCAGATTCTCTTATGTGATCATGATATAATTGAAAGATTGAAAAAAATCTGAAGCACAAAGGGTGTACTTTGTCCCATTTTAGCTCTGCTGAATTCCATGAATATGCGACACCGTTGTCCCCTTCTCTAACAATCAATGTTTGGCCATCAGAGTTCCCTGCTCGATCAAAACAGCATAAAAAGTGAAATTTAGCAAAGACATAAATATCAAAACGCATACTAAGATGGAATCTAAAACTACTTCTGCTTACACCACAATGTTTCCTTTACTAGTATAAGAAAAAAATATGATATACCTGGAACTTGCAGTGCCTCAACCCCTGGTAGATCCATCAACTTGAGTCCACCAACAGTCTTTCTGTTAAAGCAAGGAAAAGGAATAGTTGTATGAGTGATTCCAGGATTCAAATTTCAGAACTGGTCAATATATAAACTGATGAGTGAATAATCCAGTATTTCAACTTTCAGAAAATAGCAGAACAAATATGTATGACAACTTGTTGCACAGACCATGCTCAAATTGGTATCAACATAAGCAGATGGATCTAATCTACAAAAAAATTTACAAAACTTTTCAGAAAATAAGGAGATGCCAACCTGCTAAGAGTGTATTGAGAAATAAGATCTGTATAAGCTGCAAGTTCCTCATCACTGCAGAACCTGTTAGCATGGGTTGTCCATATCCTTGCAGTACCATCAGAACAAGCAGTTACAATATCTCCATTTTCCAAGAATTTGACACCCCATATGCATCCCGGATGTTCGATGCTTTGAACACAAACTCCATCTGCAACATTTGACTTAAAAATCAGAGAACAGAAGTACATTAAGAACTTCACGGACTACACAAACTTGGTTTGTGCCGACAAAGATTTTCCTTTTCTACTGCTTCAGCAGGTAAAGTATATAGTTTCAGTTTTCAGTGTGCTTGACAGAAGCATAGAGGGGAGGTTTTTAAACATGATAACTTTACGTTTGTTTAGACAAGACACATCGTAGAATACATAACTTAGTCAGATTTCCTGAGTTGTGAGAATGCCAATGCATTTATATTTAGAATACAAAATACAGCACCTTTCCAAATCTTCAAAGAACGATCCTCACTGCCACTAGCAATTAGACCTGAAGAATGTGCATCCACAGAATATACGAGAGATGAATGCCCAATCATCTCCAGCAGGGGCTGGCCTGTCAACGCCCATAACTTGACAGTGCTGCAACAAACAAAAATTTCATGTGTAAACAAATAATAACCACTGACAGCAAAGTATAAACAAAGTGAGTGCATGTGTAAAATTGAAAAAAAAATGAGGCAAAGCACTAAGGGTTGGGTCCGAAACATTTTCAGCAAGCCCAGGCAACATTCTGAGAAATTTAACCCCTTCCCCGTTCTTATCAAAAGGTGAATCTACACATATAAGCAAGGAACGAAGTTATATGGTTAATCTTTCACTCACCTGTCGTGCGAGGCAGAAAGGATTCCTAGACCTGGCATTTCTGCTAAACATCTAACAGTATCTGCACGTGACATAAACATTAGATCAGGTTTGTGTAATCACACTGAAAAACAAAAAATCAGGTTATAAAAAAAATACAGCAAGCTATATAAAAGTGGGATTTATTTGATTGAAAAATGATGTGTAAATCTTTTAGGTAAGAATAACAGAAAACTCATGAGTGCAAGTATGTGAACAGAATTTCCAGATGCCTACGATAGGCATAAAATAAATGGCAGCTACTGTTTCACACACAACCTTGTGCTTTCTGCAGTAGGAATAAAGCAAAGAGAACAAAACAAAACCTGCATGTCCTGAGAATGTCTGTATACAAGTCCTTCCTTTCCAAAGCTTAATAGTGGAATCACTTGAACCTATAAAAGGGTGAATAATTTAAATTGTTAATCAATCACTTGAAAATTTTGTTCACAATTTATGAAGAATCATCCAAGAACTCTGATAAGCATTAGAATAATTTTTCTTTTGCAGTGCCCCATGCACTGTGTTGTTGAAACAAGATGAGCCAGTAACCTGCCACCTCTAAAACAGAGGTCTTAAATAGCTAGTGCATCCTGTTTTTTTTAATGAGGTACTTTCAAAAAGCCACCGTGATTGCAAAACAAGCGATTACACTTCCAATATGATTTTGGTCCCAAAGTTACAGTGTCTATAACAATCACATAGTATCATTTGTCAAAAATGCCAGAGAACAAAAATAAATGATACATTGCTCTAACAAGCTACAAGATTGTCCACCAATACAGACATGCATAGGAACCAATAAAATGAAAAATGTGAGGGGAAAAAACATATAGCAGAAGCTTTACCAGTAAAAAGTTCTCCTGTGGACAGCTTTAGAACAGTCTGCACCGCAACCTTGTGTGCTTCCCAAACCTCTATAGCATTGCCATTTCTCCAGCGTCTTACAGTACTGCATGTACAACGTGTATGTTAGTGAAATAGGACAGTGGCACTATAGTAGGAAAACTGGAACATCTATTAGGATATCCTGCCATCAGAGTGAACACTTCAAGAACAAAGTAATCACTAAAGGGGATTGGAAAAATAATTGATATATACAGCTTTTATATATTTCATAAAAAATACACAGCTTCAAGCATGATGAGAAGTATACAGTATTATGAAAACCTCATGAAAACCACTTCTTATATTAATAGCACACAGCCAGAGTCTGAACTCAGAACAAACAAGCATGCCAAGAAAAGATGCCACAAGGATAAGTAGCATTAAGATTTCGCTTGACTATGAGAGCTTACCAATCCATCGATGAAGAGATGATGTCACCGTTAGTGTCCACAGCAAGCCCAGTGACTTGTGAATTGTGCCCCTTCATTGTCTCAACAACCTCTCCTTTATGCAGATCCCAGAGGAAAACAAATGTATCCATTCCACCAGAAACAATTCCTCCTTCAGGAAAGCGCTCTGAAGGAGGGATCCAAGCCAATGGACCCACAAAACTTGAATGTCCTGCAAGGGTCTTGGAGAGAACATATTCACTCTCCTTTTCTGGGTTCTGTGTCCAGAATTTCACTGTCCGATCTCTTGATGACGTCGCGATCCCAGCATCGCCACAAACGCAAATGCCACGAACCTGTAGAAGAATAAACAAGATAAGACAACCATAAAACAAGTGTCGACGCAAATGTAAAATCAAAATGACATTTTGATGATAAAATTAGTGATGATAACAATGTACAATTGACTGTGAAGTGTTCGACTAGTCTGATCCGAAGATTCAAGGATGGACCTTAAATCAGCACAAGGACAAGAACATGGTGGAATTGCACTTAGAGATATAGCAGAACAAAGGAAGTCTATGTTTTCTGTACTCACCAAACTAGTTGCAACTGCCTAGCACAAACAGCTCAAACGACAGTAATCTGATCACTGATCACCTACCAACTAACCCTCTAGGTTACTTACTCTACCACACCTAATGCACTCGCGCAAACGGGCCGGGAGAGGGGCAAGCCAAAACCCACAGACGCAACGAAGCTAGATCGAATCGCTGGACAAATCCGCGGCGACCCCAACAGATCAAACAGCTCGCGGAGGATAATCGAACCCCGACAGGCGGAGGTTCGGACTTCGGGGCGGGCGGATCGAAACCGAGGGTATCGCCGCAGGCTTGGAGAGGAAGCAAACTGGGACGGGGGGCGGGTTGTGGCGGAGGAGGGGGGGGGGGAGGGGCAGGGGAAAGAGAGAGCGGCGGCTTACGTCGTCGGCGTGGCCGTGCAGCTGGACGCCGAGGCGGTACTCGGCCATGGCGCCGTCGTACGGACGCGGCGGAGCGTGCGAGGGCGAGGAAGTGAGTCGACGACGAGTTGTGGGAACTGCGAGTTGGGGGGACTTGACACGATATGCCGAGCAAGCTTTTTTGTTCACTTTTTTTTTGGTGGCCGCCGAGTCCAATCTGATTTTATAAAGGCCGATGGGCCGTGGAAAGCAAGCACGGCTGGGCTGTATGATGATATCTGTATCTTTTCGTGGGCCGTAAGATGGTGATTGGGTGGGTCACTGTCAACAAAACCCAGGGAGTTCAAACCGGAACGGGCTGAAATCGAGTTCTATTTAGCTTTTGCTGCAGAAAAAAAAAGAACAAAACAGTCAGCAAGACGGTCCGGCACGTGTCCCCAGTAGAACAACTGAAATATGCCACATGCTATGACAATCAGTAGAGTCTCTTCGCAGATGTTCTGCGTACGATTGATTTGTACTGAGAAGAATATACTGCACGATATCTTTTACGTTATTCTTTGAAATTCTTTAAACGACAAATCATTCTATGTAACTTGTTTAGTTACAGTTCCAATTCCACCAGCACAGCAACGGTAAACCTGCGTCCACAACCACCATTTGCCTTGGCCTGCCTTCCACAGCCTCCAAATTTCAGTGCCGACTGCCGATGAAAATGAAACCTTAACCTTGCTGGACTTCATCGACCGAAGAACATTGGACGATTCGATCAGAAGTAGCAGCAAAGTGTCCCTAAACATTCATCACGTCCAGAACAAATTCTAGTCCGTTTAATCCAGCAAAAGTGAAGTTTTTTTTCCCATCACGTGTCACATTTACAGGACGCGAGCAACAGCAAAATCCAAATCAACAAAGTAGAATATGAACAGGCAGGCAGGCAGGCAGGGGAGGTCCAGACACAATTTCATGACAAATTACAGAACGCAGCTGCAGATTCCTGCAGCCTCATCAAAAAAAAAATCTTCAAGAGGTAAAAAAACAGAGGAAAGAATCGAGTATGCTACGATATGAACGCTGACACGAGAACCATATCCATCCATCGATCAGGCGGCGAGCGCGGCGACCCTGGCCCTCCGCCCTGCTGCCCCAGCGGCGTAGCTCCGGCTCCTTGGGAACACAACAGCGGCGGCGGCGGACGCGAAGTCGCACGGCCGGTCCTCGTCGATCCGCGCCATGGCCACGCTGTGGCTCCTCGGCACGGCGGCCGGGTGCCGCTGCTGCTCCGCCGACGCCGCGGCAGCCGCGGCCTCGGCCGCCCTCCGCTGCGACGCGGCGCGGATGAGCTCCCTCAGGTCCTCGTCGGCGTCGTAGGCGGAGGAGTAGGACGACGAGGAGCGGCGTGACGACGAGGCGAAGCTGTCGGCGCGGAACCCCATCATCATGGGCGGCGGCGCGGCGAAGGACGGGTAGCCGAAGGCGGCGTCCCCCGGGAGGTGTCCCGCGCACCCCGTCAGGCTGCGCACGTACAGGTCACGCGCCGCGCACAGCGCACGCCGCGGCGCTCGCCATAGCCAGCTCAGGTGGTGGTGGAGCTGCTTCCCGCCGCTGCCGCCCCGGCTCATGGCGATCGTTGCTTGTTGTTCTGCTCCTCTTCTTGGCGAATGGCGGCGACAACTTTGGCAAGCAGGGGAGGCGATTAGTTTAGCAGCAGGGGAGGCGATTAACAGGAGACGAGCGGGTGATGCGAGGAGGCGGCTTTTATATATATGCGCACACACACACAGATGACACGGTCTTTGTTTTGTTAATCCCTTCTCTGTTTTCTCTCCATGAAAAGAGAATTATATTACCGTGAAAAAGAAGCATTTTCCGGGGGAATAAAAGCTAGTATAGCACACTATTGCTGACTGACTGACTCTTACTTTCTTTGCTGCAATACTTTTCTTTATTATTATTATCAGAAGAAGAATCAGATGCCATTTTTTTTTTGCCGTAATACAGTTAGCACTAGCTCTATGCATGGGCCATGGTGGAGACAGTGATGGATAAGTCTATGTGGTCTTTGTGGGGCTGGTCTTTGTGGGGCTGCAGCACATGGTCCTTGTGGCCCTGCTGCATGGTGGTCTTGCTGCCCCCCGGGACAGCACGTTGGGTTAGGACAGCAGTTAGGCAGCATCTTGACTGCTGCAGTTAGGCAACATCTTAGACTGCATCTTGGACTTGGCTGGCTAGCAGCCTCCTATAAATATGTATCCCCAACCCAACTAGTGGGTATGGCATTGTAGTATGTTTGAGAAAGAAATCAGAAAATTTCCAACTTCTCAGTGTCATTCTCACTCTCAATGAGAGTGAAAATTCAGCTACTAACATATGGTATCAGAGCCGTACTATCCTGTAGCCTAAACATCTCCTGCTCCCTTCCCTCCACAGCCTCACAGCAGCCCCAGCCAGCAGCAGCATCGGCTGCCCCTGCTCACCCTTCTCCCTCCATACAGACAAGCAGCAGCTCGTCTGATGGAGGAACCTCCCCACGTAGCAGCAGTAGCCCCCCCCAGCAGCGAGCCATGTCCGCAGGGCACTCTCGGCACTCGGTCGCCTCGAGCGTGTGGCGTCGGCAGGAGGCCGAGCTCGCTGCAGCGGAGGAGCGCGAGCGAGTAGCGGCAGAGATTGCTGCAGCAGTGGCAAGGGCGTCGAGGCTGGCAGCGGCGGAGCTGGCAGCAGCCAGGGCGGAGGTGGAGGCAGAGGCGGCGGTAGCTGCAGCACGTGCAGCGGCAGCGAAGGCCGACGCCCTGCGCAGCAACGCCAGCAGCTCCGTCTGTGCTGACGATAGTGCCGACGCAGACCTTGAGTTGCTGGCCAGGGAGGCTGCACGAGACCGGGTGGCACAGTAGGCAGCCGCCCACGCCCACGGCGGTGGCGCTCTTGCTGGAGGCGCGCCCGGCGGCGGCGCTCCAGGCGGAGGCGCTCCTGCTGGAGGCGCGCTCGGCGGCGGTGCTCCTGCGGGAGGCGCGCACGGCGGCGGTGCTCCTGCGGGAGGCGCGCCCGGCGGTGGCGCTCCAGGCGGAGGTGCGCCCGGCGGTGGAGGCGGAGGCGGCGGCGGCGCTCCAGACGGCCGCGTGTTGGACGCCCAGCGGTTGCGGGAGAGGGTTGCTCAGCTGGAGGCTGAGATGGCCCATGACCGACGGCAGGGCAGGCACGACGGAGAGCGCGCCCCTCACAGGCGGCGCGGCTCCCTCTCCCCGGACCGGCACCAAGGTCACTACGGGGTTCCGGCCGTCGTCAGGGACGGCGGGTGGCCTACCCTCACCAAGACCAACTATGTCGAGTGGCCGCAATCATGAAGATCAGGCTCCAGGTGCGGCACATGTGGGAGGCGATCCAGTACGACGACGTCGACTACGATGAAGATCGACGGGCGCTGGACGCCCTCGTTGCTGCTGTCCCGCCCGAGATGCAGTTCTCACTCTCTCAGAAGGAGACTGCCAAGGAGGCTTGGGACGCCATCACTGCGGCGTGCATCGGCAGCGACCGCGCCCACAAGTCTACACTGCAGACGCTCCGCAAGGAGTGGGAGAACCTGGCTTTCAAGCCGGGTGAGGACATCGACGACTTCGCCCTCCGCCTCAACACCCTGATGCAAAAGCTGGTGCAGTTCGGCAACGGCACCTACAACGAGGAGAGAGCCATAGAGAAGCTTTTCCGCTGTGTCCCTGAGAAGTACAAGCAAATGGCTCGCGGGGTCGAGTCCCTGATTGACCTCTCCACAATGACGATCGAGGAGGCGATCGGTCGCCTCAAGGTCGTCGACGCCGACGAGCCACAACCTCCGTCGGGGCCTGTCACCATTGGCGGGAGGCTCCACTTCGCTGGGAAGCAGTGGGAGGTCTACCGAGGTGACGGGGAGAAGGGGGAGCCTTCTTCTGCGACAGGAGGCCACAAGCGCGGCAAACCGCGCAAAGCTGGGAAGCAAGCTGCTGGCAAGCCAAAGCCGGCACCAAACGACGCCTGCCGCAACTGTGGCAAGCTTGGCCACTGGGCCAAGGAGTGTCGACAGCCACGACGCGGCCAGGCCCACGTCGCACAGGCAGAGGAGGAGGAGCCAGCTCTGCTCCTGGCACACGCAAGCATCGAGCTACCTCCAGCGGCGTCAGCCGTAGCGGCACTTCTCCACCTCGACAAGCCGAAGGCACACGCTCTCCTCAGCGATGGCTTCGGCGACGACAAGACTGACGGGTGGTGCCTCGACACCGGTGCCACCCATCACATGACCGGTCGACGGGAGTTCTTCACCGAGCTTGACTCCAGCGTTCGAGGCTCCGTCAAGTTTGGAGATGCCTCCAGTGTGGAGATCAAGGACGTCGGCTCCATGATCTTCACCGCCAAGTCCGGTGAGCACAGGCTGCTTACCGGAGTCTACTACATCCCGGCGTTGAGGAACTCCATCATCAGTGTGGGCCAGTTGGACGAGAATGGCTCACGCGTGATGGTCGAGCACGGAGTCATGAGGATATGGGATCGCCAGCGTCGCCTTATTGCCAAGGTAACCAGGGGTGCAAATCGGCTCTACGTTCTCCATGTGCAGGTGGCACAACCCTTCTGCCTCACTGCTCGCCGGGACGACGAGGCGTGGCAGTGGCACGAGCGCTTCGGGCACCTCAACTTTGAGGCCCTGAAGCGGCTCAGTGCCAAGGAGATGGTGCGAGGCCTGCCATGCCTCGACCATGTGGAGTAATTCTGCGACGTCTACGTGCTGACGAAGCAGAGGCGGCTCCCCTTTCCCCACCAGGCGAGCTTCCGAGCCTTGGAGCGGCTCGAGCTCGTACACAGGGACTTGTGTGTCCCAGTGACACCGGCCACACCAGGAGGACGACGCTACTTCCTGCTGCTCGTCGACGACCACTCCCGCTACATGTGGGTGTTGGTTCTCGGTAGCAAGGGAGAGGCTGCGGACGCCATCAGGCATACACAGGCTGCTGCGGAGGCGGAGTGCGACCGCAAGCTGCGCGTGCTGCACACCGACAACGGTGGCGAATTCACAGCGACTGAGTTCGCGTCGTACTGCGCTGATGAGGGCATTCAGCGCCACTACTCCGCACCCTACAGCCCGCAACATAACGACGTCGTCGAGCGGCGCAACCAGACGGTTGTGGGGATGGCCCGGGCCCTCCTCAAGCAGAGAGGGATGCCGGCTGTCTTCTGGGAGAGGCCGTGGTAACGGCCGTCTACATCCTCAACCGCTCGCCTACCAAGGCGCTCGAGGGCAGGACACCGTACGAGGCTTGGCATGGGCGCAAGCCGGCGGTCTCCCACCTGCGGGTCTTCGGCTGCCTCGCTTTTGCCAAGGAGCTTGGCCACGTCAGCAAGCTCGACGACAGGAGCACTCCGGGAGTGTTCATCGGCTACGCGGAAGGCTCGAAGGCCTATCGCATCCTCGACCCGAAGACACAGCGTGTGCGCACAGTGCGCGACGTTGTGTTCAACGAAGGGCGAGGATGGGCGTGGTACAAGGCGGTGGACGACGGCTCGACTCCGACTCACGACGACTTCGAGGAAGCTGGGGGAGTGGGCAGCTCTTCTTCGCCGAGCGTGCCTACCCCAGTCCCCGAGCCTCCACCGACTCCGACGTCCACTACGCCGGCAGCACCACGTTCTCGAGCCACGGCTCGAGCTGTGGCGCCCGCTACTCCAGCGACTACACGCTCTCCAGCCACGACTTCAACTGCGACGAGCTCTCCGCCGACTCCACCACAGCCGGCGACGCCCCGTACTCCGGCACCGACAGCCACCCCCCCGGGCACGTCTACTTCAGCACCAGCTCATGTTGAGCCCAGCCCGGTGGCGTTCGCTACCCCGCTCTCCCACGATGAGGAGCGCATCGACGCGTGCTACGACGGCGAGCCGCTGCGGTATCGTACGATGGAGGACCTCCTCGGCGACCAGCCAGTGCCGGGACTCATGCCTCACGACGTGGAGGCGCAGCTGCACCTTGCGTGCGACGACGGCGAGCCTCGGTCGTTCGCAGAGGTCGAGCAAGACGCGGCATGGTGTGCCGCGATGAAGACGGAGATGGACGCGGTTGAGAAGAACCGCACCTGGGAGCTTGCTGATCTCCCTCGTGGTCACCGCGCGATCACCCTTAAGTGGGTGTTCAAACTGAAGAGGGATGAAGCCGGCGTCATCATCAAGCACATGGCTCGCCTAGTGGCACGAGGTTTCGTGCAGCAGGAGGGGGTCGACTTCGACGATGCTTTCGCCTCCGTAGCACGGATGGAGTCTGTGCGGCTCCTTCTTGCGCTGGCTGCCCAGGAGGGCTGGCGCGTCCACCACATGGACGTCAAGTCGGCGTTTCTTAACGGCGACTTGAAGGAGGAGGTCTACGTGCACCAGCCGCCGGGTTTTGCAATCCCCGGCAAGGAGGGCAAGGTGCTGCGCCTGCGCAAGGCCCTCTACGGCTTGCGGCAGGCACCGAGGCCCTGGAATGCCAAGTTGGATTCCACACTCAAGAGGATGGGCTTCGAGCAAAGTCCGCACGAGGCGGTCGTCTACCGGCGGGGTAGTGGAGGAAACACCCTGCTGGTGGGCGTCTACGTCGACGACTTGGTGATCACCGGCACCAAGGAAGAGGAAGTGGCAGCGTTCAAGGAAGAAATGAAGGCCACTTTCCAGATGAGCGACTTGGGGCCTCTCTCCTTCTACCTGGGGATTGAGGTGCACCAAGACGACTCCGGGATCACGCTTCGACAGACTGCCTACGCCAAGCGCATCGTTGAGCTAGCTGGGCTCACCGACTGCAACCCAGCTCTCACTCCGATGGAGGAGAGGCTGAAGCTGAGCCGTGATAGCACAGCAGAGGAGGTGGATGCTACACAGTACCGGCGTCTTGTGGGGAGCCTTCGCTACCTTGCCCACACACGGCCGGACTTGGCGTTCTCCGTCGGCTACGTTAGTCGGTTCATGCAGCGACCGACGACGGAGCACCAGCAGGCTGTGAAGAGGATCGTCCGCTATGTCGCGGGGACCCTCGACCACGGCCTCTTCTACCCGAGGTGCCCCGGGGCGGCACACTTCGTCGGGTACAGCGACAGCGACCACGCCGGCGACATCGACACCAGCAAGAGCACCAGCGGGATCCTCTTCTTCCTTGGCAAGTGTCTTGTCAGCTGGCAGTCGGTCAAACAGCAGGTGGTGGCCCTGTCCAGCTGCGAGGTCGAGTACATCGCGGCCTCCACCGCTTCGACTCAGGCGATCTGGCTCGCTCGACTGCTCGGTGATCTCCTTGGCAGAGACACTAGAGCAGTGGAGCTCCGAGTGGATAGCAAGTCCGCTCTGTCCCTGGCGAAGAACCCCGTTTTCCATGAAAGGAGCAGGCACATCCGGGTGAGGTATCACTTCATCCGAGGCTGTTTGGAGGAAGGGAGCATCAAGGCAGGCTATATCAACACCAAGGATCAACTTGCAGATCTGCTCACCAAGCCTCTTGGGAGGATCAGGTTTCTGGAGCTCTGCTCCAAGACCGGGATGGTTCAGATTTCTCACAAGACAGCGCACAAGACTTAGGGGGGAATGATGGATAAGTCTCTGTGGTCTTTGTGGGGCTGCAGCACATGGTCCTTGTGGCCCTGCTGCATGGTGGTCTTGCTCCCCCCCGGGACAGCACGTTGGGTTAGGACAGCAGTTAGGCAGCATCTTGACTGCTGCAGTTAGGCAGTATCTTAGACTGCATCTTGGACTTGGCTGGCTAGCAACCTCCTATAAATATGTATCCCCAACCCAACTAGTGGGTATGACATTGTAGTATGTTTGAGAAAGAAACCAGAAAATTCCCAACTTCTCAGTGTCATCCTCACTCTCAATGAGAGTGAAAATTCAGCTACTAACAGACAGGGACTGGCCGGCGCTGCTTTGGTGCACGCCAGATGACGATCGTGACGGCCATTGCCGGGATCTTTGAAACGTTCGGTGGTCCTGTTTTTAGCTTGTTTTTTTTTAATTTTTTTACAAGATGTTGGTGCATCTTTTTTTTTTTTGCCAATTATCCCTTGTCTTTGTGTGTTTGGTCTTATCCGGTTGCACCAACCTTGGCTTTAGCTGTGGAGTGAGTGCTGACTGGGTCTGTCTGAAAGAGGAGGCATGTCGGATTGATTTGGGTGGTAGGCTGGTAGCTGATCGATCCGCGCTTTCAGCAAAGCTACAACAAAACCATCTGCGCTGCGGTCTGCATGCATGCCCGTCCGTCATGGCATTTGGCGCTTGCTTGGAGTTGGAGCAGGGACGACCGGACGACTGAACCCATGACCATGAATCATCACGAGCTATCTGCAGGTTATTACTGCATGGTCAGAAACTAATGGCAGCAAATTAGGGCGAACCGGCGTGGTGCTCGCGCGACTCTTCCTTCCTTCAAGACTTGCTGCTATTGTATTTGGTCTGAAAGTACATGCAGTCAACAAGGAATAATAATATGGTGGTAGGATAGGATGAAGCGCACAGCACGAAAGCTCGTCGATCGGGACCGTCTCGTCGTGCCATCGACTTTTGGAATTCAGACGGTCACAATCACATGGCCTCGACTTTTGCGACCAAGCAGCGTCGTCGATCGTGTACAACGTGCGTGCGCCGGACACTGCCACAGCGTCGTCTCTGCGTGTGGTAGCTGCAAATCCCTTTTGCCGGTCAGCAGCAGAGCACGAGCGAGGAGGATCGGAGACCCTCAAGCAAGCGCGGAGTCATTTTCTGCGTGCAGATGGAGAGAGAGCCCATGCGTCGCCGACCAATCTTCGATTTCGACTATAAACATAATACGTTTCCGTTTCTAAAATACATAAAAATGAATAAAGTACGTTTATTTATCCCCTGTTGTGTCCCTGCGTGTGCTTGGTTTTATCTGCTCGCAAGATTCTGTTATTACCACTTTGGTAGTAATCGTCAATCGATGGCTGACGACGACCGGGTCTAAGACGGCCGAGCGTGTGGGATGATTCCTGGGAGATGGAATCTATGGAGTGGTCTTGGAATTACCCCAGTGGCTGCATCGATACGATCTATCCACGCTTACCTTTCATCAGCTGCGTTCGTTCGGCCGGCGAACTCCCCCGGCCCGCGGAGCTGCACGGTTCAAATCTGCGCACGACACAAGCGACCATGCATCAAGCAACATGCCTGTGCTTGCTGGTGCTGCTACCATACACATCACATGTCGTTGTTGTCGTGTCTTCTTGGTCTCATCGATCTGCTCGCGCTTTTGCATTGCATGGCTGCTGCTGTAAAATTTTGTTAATCCTTTGGGTCGTCCAATTCCATCGCGTCGTGGCATCTGGCATGCTCACGGACCACCGGGACTCCTCAACATTTTACTTCGTCTGATGGGAAACCAACCGTAACAACGACCTTGTTGTCCTGATTGAGCCGCCGCGCGCCGTCACCGTCAGTACGTACGTGTCAGGAGCACTCACCATCAGTCATCACATCACACCGGCCTCCTGCAGCAAGCGTACGTGTCATGCTGATCCTAGCTCGATCTAATCTCTGGAGCATATATCTATTAATATTTAATATGTATGGCGGATCTCGTAATACTTCCTCCGTCTCTAAATATAAACATTCTTCGATTTATATGCATCACATTTGACCGTCCGTCCTATTCAAAAAATTTATGAAAATATAAAAATAATTATGATACATTTAAAATATATATGATGATAAAACATGTCATAATTTTTTGAATAAGATGAACGGTCAAACATAGACAGAAAAAGTCAACGAATGCTTACATTTAGGGACGGAGGTAGTATTAATTATACACGTCATGCAGGTACGTTATTATCGAGAATTTTTCAGAAGATATTGTTGGCCTTTTTTTTCTTTCTGATCTCCCATCCATGGCGTTTTCTTTACACGGACACAGTTTCTGGAGGAGCACGTACTATACGCAACACGGGCTGTGACGACTGGGATGCAAGTGCAAGCACGAATTATACACCCATGGCGAACTACACGGCCAATAATAATTGTGTGGTTTTTACATTAACATAGTAGCTAAAAAAATGGGCAGATTATTAATTAAGAGTGACGATGAGATGGTCGATGGAGATGTTTGACGCGAAAATAAAAACAAGAAATGCAACTTTTCTAAGAACGTGCAATGCGTGTGTTTCATTCAACCAACGTATCAAAAAAAAAAAGAATGGCAACCAACAGGATAAGGGGAAAAGAAAATAGAAAATCAATAATGCTGTAGTGTTGAAATGAAATAGTATACTACTAGATTGATTGGTACGGCAGCCGACAGCCGAGCGGCGAGCGCTAACGGAAATTAGGTCAAGCGATCATCTTGAATCTTGATGCAACTAGAGGGCCCAGCCGCATGGCTTCTGTTTTCCGCCTGCCATCTCGGTGACCACCAGTGGCTGCTGTTCATACTGATGGAGACACGAGAGTCGCCGATTGAGGCCAATACACATCAGATTACCACTACTAGCTACTCCTAGGCAATGTCTTGTGGGGTTATGGACGGGCAGCGATGATCTTCCATTGACTAAATGACAAGTGGGCGATTAGTTGGTCTCAAGACTCTGAACCACCTAACGCCAAAGACTAAAGTTATACTTTGAACCGTCCCTTTTTACACTACCTTCGAGGTTTGTCTATGGAACTCTAGTGCTAAAATGCAAATGATAAATATATCATGAGAGGTTTGAGTAGAAGGAACTATGCATGATTACCTCAAAATTCTACGGATTTTCTAATTTCCAGCTAACATGTGGACATTCACTTTGTTCGATGAGAAGGGTATAATCACAAATAAAAGATTTTAGTGGGTTTCAGAAAAAAGTATTTTGATTGGAACAAATTATTTAATTAAAATTCATTTGTTTTCTAGCAAACATGCAGAGACCCATTGAGCGCAATAAGAAAAATACAATAACATATAAACTTGTGATTTGAGTGCAATTGGTATCTCAATACAAAATTACAAATGCATAGGCATTCTGCCTGTGATTCAATATGTCATTGAAAATCCATGTATAGTACTGTTAAGATTTTTTTCAAATATATGTCTTGAGAAAATGGGGCATGTGCCCCCTAGCTAACTTCAATGTTTGTAGATGTGGATGATGGTTTTGTAATATTTACTTTGCTCCGGATCACAGATTCAACTAGAAACAAAACGCGATGTTGTTGCGCTGCACCATCAGTGAACCTTGTTTTGTTTTTGTTCCCAGGCTTGGACCTTCCTTTTCATTACTGTTGGTCGACTCAATGGTGCGATATTGAAGATGCAGATTTTAGATATGTATGCAGGTTTTTAGATATCTACTTCCTCCGGTTTAGTAAAAGAAGTCGTTTTGGACAAGATTTGGGTCAAACATTGGGAATATAAATGATGAATAACTTTTAAGTCATTGGGTTTATAAATGTGAAAATTATATCAATATTTGTTTTGAAAATCATTTTCATAAAAATATACATATATAACTTTTTCAATAAATATTTTTATAGAAAAGCGAAGTCAAGTTGTGTTTTGGAGACCGTGCTGCTGTCCTAAACGACTTCTTTTACCAAACCGGAGGGAGTATGCAGGTTTTTAAGTATTTCTTTTGCAAACCGATTTCTCGATCGAGAATTTTCCCTATCCCGTCAAGTAAAATAGGAGAGTATAATATCAATATTGTCTTGAGAAATTCTTTGTTAGATTTATTTACCTTTTATATCATGTAGAAATTGTGTAAGCTAGAGACGACTGAGGTTGTCCTTTAAAAAATAATAAAGTGTGAGCTAGATATAGGTAGTTAAAACCATCGATTATGTTCATGACCGCACTCACACAGTGAGTTCGTTTCTCTTTCCGATACATGATCATTTATAATGATTCATGTCTATGTTTGACCTAGCCCGATTTGCGTAAGCCCATGGGTGGGGTGAGGGTGCGCAAAACCAATTTAGCATTCGTCCGCTCGGACATGTCCTAGTGACTGGATTAGCAGGTGCGCTGCGCGCTTTTCCATTCTCCTTTTCTGTTGTTGCACGTGATGCAGCTAGCCCACACCAGGGCCCACGAACCATGTGCAGCTGGCCCGCGTGGGAATGAAGGGTGCTCAATAGGGGACGCTTGCCCCCCTCTCCCCTCCCTCACATGGTAATCAACACCTGATTTGCATTTTCCTCTCATGGTACTCCTAATTTCTCTGTTGATCATGTCAGCTAGATTTGTTAATGATATGCATGCCTAGGGCTGGACCGTGAGCCAGAAACTCGTGAGCTGGCTCGACTTGTTCATAGCTCGGCTCGATCAATTTTTTAACGAGCCGAGCAACTATTTTTGCTCGTTTTGTTAACGAGCTGGCTCAAGCTAGCTCGCAAGCTACTCGCGAGCCAAACGAGCTAAAAAAGTTTTAATTTCAACATAGAAAACCGAGCTATCAAAGTTGAGCTGAGACATTGAAGCTATGCTAAACTTTCCTAAGTGTTTCATGTGTGACAAATTTTATCATTTACAACTTTATAATTATTATTTTAATTTTTTTTACATATGCTCAAATGTTAATTTCAAATTTACATACAGCTCGCAAGCCTAACAAGCTAGCTCGAGCTACTAACGAGCCAAGCCGAGTCAACCTTGTTGCTCGTTTTGTTAACAAGCCGAGCCGAGCTGGCTCGTTACCTTAACGAGCCAGACCAAGCCAAGCCGAGCCGAGCCGAGCCGAGCCGAGCTGGCTCGGCGTCCAGCCCTATGCATGCCTCCGTGTATGTTTTAGGATCATCATCAACCATCACAAGAGACACTCTAATGAGAAAATTATCGGAAAAACATGATCTTAATTGACAGACGATCCTTGGTAACATGTTGTCAGAAAAACAAGTATTCATTAAGAGACTCGATTCTTACAATACCTTCACTCGTGGTCATCTCGTCAATGAAGAATAACAAAACAACTCTCTTAATTAGGAATCGAAATGGCAAACAACGACGGCCAATGAATACGAATCATATATATGCTGATTACTACTAGTCACTACTCCGTACTTACTACTAATACCATATGCTAATAGCCGCGTCTAGCTAGTCAGAGCACATGTACTTTTGGGACCAGAGATAAAACTCTGTTTGGTTCCCATAAGTCACCTGACTTATAAGTCAGTTGTATTTAAGTCAGTCATGTTTGGTTGCCTTGACTTAAAAGTCGGTGTGTTCTGGTGGGCCTCACTTGAGGTAGGAGAGAGAAAAAGTGGAAATAAGTCACTTTAAGTAGGGGTGGAGCAACTTATGAGACTTATAAATCATGCGACTTAAAAGTGAAAATAAGTCAGAGTTGTGAAATTTCACAAGTGATTTATTTGTACTTTTTGCACTTTAAGTCAAGTGACTTGTTGAAATCAAACATGCCCTAAACATGCTCAACGTGTGAGGGCGCGTTTAGTTCACTAAAATTTTGAGATCAAAATTTTGGGAGTGACTTTGAAGCTCTATTAGAGATAGTAAACATAGACTAATTATAAAACTAATTACATGAATGGACGGGAAATTTCGAGACGAATCCATTAAGTCTAATTAATCTGTTATTAGAGATTGGTTACTGTAGCACGACATTGTGTAATCATGACATAATTACGCTTATTAGATTCGTCTCGAAAATTAAGGTAGAGGTTGTGGAATGAGTTTTGTCATAAATCCACATTTAATACTCTTAATTAGTGTCCCAAATTTGATGTGATAGGTAGTTAGGTGAAATTTGAGGAACTAAACGAGCCCTGAGTAGCATGTGTGTGCGGTAGATGGTGGCCACTCGCGAGCAGTTGCAGTCTTGCAGAAAAGACGACCATCCGTGTGTTTAGAAGTCCAACTTCCCACAAAATTCATTATGCAAAAAGAAGATTTCTCATCACATCAAACATCACATAAAAATGTCGGCACATGCATGGAGTACTAAATGTAGATGAAATAAAAAACTAATTACACAGTTTGGATGTACTTTGCGAGACGAATCTTTTGAGCCTAGTTAGGCCATGGTATGATAATATTTATCACAAACAAACGAAAAGTACTACAGTGCTTTTCAGTTCGAAATGGTGCTTTTCAACCCAAAATCCGTGCAAAATTCAGAATTTTGCATCTCAATTCAGAGAACTAAACACACCCCATGCGCCTTTCCAGGAACCAGAGCAGGAGCTCGCTGCAAGAAGGCCTCTCCGCCGAACGGTCAGCAGCAGGGTCGGGTCGCAGCACGAGGAGGCGAAAATCCGCCACCTCTCCGCCGTACCGGACCTACCGGTACGTTTCCGGTCGGTTGAGTCATTTTCTGCCGTCTGCAGAGCATATACAGAAAAGACCCATTTCCGTATTGACTTTACGATCGAGGAATTTAATTTTTTTTTCGTGCACGAGGATCATCACACAAGATGTCGTGTGCAGATATATATAGTAATAAGAAGACAAATAATTAATCATGGGATAGGTAGCTGTGTTATTAGTTAAGTAACACCCGATGATGGATGAAGAATGTCAAAAGAAGATGGCACCCGTACGTGCGGGCGTGGTTGGAGAATGGAGGAGAAGCGTGCATGAACAATGAACCCATATGCACGTAAGCGCCGATTGATCGAGACACCACACGACACGTACAGGTGCACTCTATATTCAAATGTGAAATGTTATTACCAGCCAGGTCGTAGGTCAAGAATTGGTGCCTTCAACTTTGACGAAACGAACGGTATCGTTGTCTTTGTTGAATTTTTGTTTTTGAAAGATGATTTGTTGATTTTTAGCTCTTCGGTCGGGTGCTAGGAACGATTTGATGGACCGGGAACTCCGGGCCATTCGTCAGATGGGCCAAATATAAGTTCGAGGATGCAGAGGCCCATCTTAGCTGTGGTGGGCCGGAATCCAGGCTGCGTCCATTTCCTTTATATATAGACCCGGAGACGAATTTTTTTTTTACATTTTTTTTCCTCTTTTTTGCAAAAATATATGGTCCGAATTTTTTTTTTGCAAAACTATACATCTAGTGCCGTGGGGGACGGTGGCAGGGACCTACCGCCGTGCCCCACGGCGGTAGGTACACGCGCAGTACTGTAGCGCCTGCTACCGCTGTGGGCCACGGCGGTAGGGGTCCAGTCTGTTTTCAAAAAATTGTAATTTTTTTGTTTGAACTCGGATGGAGGTAAACTTTATATGAAAATTGTAGCTTTCGACGAGATCTACAATTTTGTAGTTCAAAGTTTTTCCATTTGAAGTCATCTTCATACTCAAATAATCGATATACTATTCAGATCTGAAGACTGAGATCTGAATAGTATATCGATTATTTGAGTATGAAGATGACTTCAAATGGAAAAACTTTGAACTACAAAATTGTAGATCTCGTCGAAAGCTACAATTTTCATATAAAGTTTACCTCCATCCGAGTTCATGCAAAAAAGTTACAATTTTTTGATCATAAACTGAAAACTGAGATCTCGATATGAAAACTGAGATCTGGATAGTATATCGATTATTTGACTATGAAGATGACTTCAAATGGAAAAACTTTGAACTACAAAGTTGTAGATCTCGTCGAAAGTTACAATTTTCATATAAAGTTTACCTCCATCCGAGTTCAAACAAAAAAATTACAAATTTCTGAAAACAGACTGGACCCCTACCGCCGTGGCCCACAGCGGTAGCAGGTGCTACAGTACCGCACGTGTACCTACCGCCGTGGGGCACGGCGGTAGGTCCCTGCCGCCGTCCCCCACTGCGCTAGATGTATAGTTTTACAAATTTTTTTGCGGACCATATATTTTTGCAAAATTGATGGAAAAAATGTAAAAAAAAAAGAAATCCCCGCGGACACAGACTGCCTAACTAACTGCAGTCCGCTGCGGCCTGCGGTGGGACAGTCACTCTGTCTCTGCCTGTGACTAAGAGGGGGGTGGGTGGTGGTGGTTTCACATTTAGTTCGCAAAAAATTTCCTAACATTAATTTTTGAATACTAATTTGAAGTATTAAATATGGATTGATGATAAAATTTATTTCTTAATTATTTTAATTTTTCGAGACGAATCTAAAAAACTTAAGCTACTCTTAAGATTAATACTCTTATTTTAAAAGGAGACTCTAAAATATTTTTCAAAAATTTTCACAACAGCGCATCAGGTGTATCTGACGGTTGATTCTCGATTCTCTGACTGCAGTGTGTCCGTTGCTGTTGGCTTGTTGCAGGCTGAGCTAGCAGTATGTATCTGACTGCAATCTTTCAGAATCTAGCAGCGGCAAACAGAAACTGGCAGACAGCATCATCCGCGGCACAAAAGCGTTACGCATCACATCAGCTCGTTTTGTTGAGCACAAATCGGGCTACTGGGAGTGACCGAGTGAAGACAACAAGCTAGCTCGATGAAGATCACAAAATCCTCGCTTTATTCATTCATCCGTCTTATTGATCAGATCATCAGAAACACCCGCGACGAACTGAAATATTAATTTACAGACGCGCACGCACACCACGAGCACTCACACCACACCACTCATCACTACTAGTTCACTACCACTAATCAAGCACTCTCTGATTCAGCTCCATCACAAGCAAACCACTGGTAGTATTACTACTAGATACTAGCTAGCTAGCTAATCAAGCTACTGACCGTCGCGCACGCCATCCATGGTCCATCCGAGCGAGTTCAGGTTCAGCAGGTGGCGGCGCAGCGGGTGGTGCAGTCGAAGCTGCACCCGCCGCCACCCCCTCCGCCGCCGCCGTGGGCGCTCTTGTAGCTGAAGGACCTGAAGCACCGTGGCGGGCAGGTGAGGCGCTTCCCGCGGCAGGGCCCCTGCTCCGCGCACACCACGGAGGGCGGCACCGCCGCGCCGCGCTTGTACCCGAGCCCGCCCTCGCCCCACCCGCCGAAGAACCCGCCCGCGCCGGGTCCGGCACCTCCCCCGCCGCCCCCGCCGCCGAAGAACCCGCCCGCCGGGATGCCGCCGCCGAAGAACCCGCCGCCGGGGTTGTTGTTGGGCCAGCCGACCGACGAGGCGAGCGGCGGCGCCGACAGCGCCAGGACGGCGAGGAGCATGACGGCGAGGGTCTTGGTCGGGGACATGGCTGGCTGGTGTGCTCTGGTTGGGTTACCAAGGGAAGGAGGCGAGGAATTTGGCGGCGCGAGGGGGATGCTTTCTTTGCTGTGAACTCTATGGTTCGGTGGTAGCTGTGGGTGTGAGCGCTAGCTAGCTACTTATGGCGACGGGGACGCGCGCGCGAGAGAGAGAGAGAGGAGGGGGGCAAGAAGACGGCAAGCAAGTGGGGTGGCGATTTCTTTCAAAAAAAAAAAAAGTGGGGTGGCGAGACCTTGGGGAAAGTGGAGGCGAGTGGGTGGGGCGGTGCGCCCCTGCACCTGCAGCGTGCGTGGCGACTCGACAAGCCGGCCGGCCGGCGATGTGTGTGTGTGTGTGGTGAACAGCTTGACCGTGTGGTGCTGGTGCATGCCTGAGATGCTGATGGCGTGGTGGTGAGTGCGGTCTAGCTGACGAGCAGAGGAGGAAGGAGCAGCAGGCCAGCAGCTGTGTGCCTGTGTGGTGTGGCACCATCAGCAGTTGACAGCTGAAAGCATGGAGATGATTGGCTGGGGGGAAGTTAAAACCATTGACCACGCATACAGTATTTTCCATCTCAAGCTACGTGTTTAATTACTGTGCAAATGGTGCGGTCGATGGATCGATCGATCGATCTGAATTTGCAAGTTGGGTTTATGCATCTTAAATCCGCAAACGTCCTCGACTTCGAGGCGGTGCACGCCCATCTTTTAATGGTGGGACTGTGTGCGATCGATCGGCGAGTGCGTCGCGGTCTATTCAGTTTAGTTCCCAAAAGTCTCAAAATTTTTCGCATCACAGATCGTGTTACCTCTCACAAAACACGTTTTTCAATGCAAAATTTTCATCACTTTCTCTAAAATTTCACCGAACTAAACGGTGTCTTGGTTTTCTGTTTTCTCTGACCTGCCGCCGAGTGCCGACCACCGCAGGCTGCCGGCTCCTCGGGAGTCCAAAACTAGAGGCTGCGCCGTGCAGCGGCCATGCTGTATTGTATTGCTGTCCTGCCTCTCTGTCCGTGTGCGTGCGTACGGCCGGTTCCACCGCTGCCGCCGTCCGCCGCCGGCGGGTGCGCGCGCCAGCGCTTCCCCTGCGTCGCCACCTCTCCTCTCCTTGTTGCAGTAGTTATCTATAGTAGGTGCCTGGCTGCTGCAGTTGACTTTGCCTCGCTCTCATCAGAGCATCATCATCCCCTGACCCTCATTAGTGCTACCTCTCTAAGCTTTCCTGATTGACAATAATTCAGGGTCGGACTATATATAGAGCAACAGTAATGCACAGAACAGAGAATAAAATGCCAGTGCGAAAGGAAGAAGAAGAAATGAAGGAAAGAAACGAAAAGGAAGAAAGCAGATGACTTCCATCTATATGTTGGATAGAAAGTCAAGCTTTGCCGGCGAAAAGAACAAATACTCCACTCTGCAAAAAACATTTCTCTTGGATAAAAGATCCCTGCAAAAACCATTGGAGCCAGGCCAGGAGCAGCCGCCGCTGAGTTTGGGTGAAGCCAGAGCAAGTTGGAGTAGGATACGGAGGCGACCCGCTCGATCAGGCATATAAGGTCACTCCCAATGGTACATTAATAATAGTTTTTATCTCTCTTAAATAACTTGTCAATTAATTAAATAGTGATGTGACAGCCTAGTTAATGAGGAAAGAGATGGAAAATCATAGAAATGGTTTCTTCATGAAAAAACTAAGTCTTCTCTTGAATCAATGCACCAAGAAACCATAAAATTGCCATTAAGAAGAAACTACTAGTTTCTAGGGGACTCATGTCACTCTCTCATTGGAGGAAAAAGTTAGAGTTAAGAGAGAGAAAGGGAAAACAATTATTACTTGAAGACACTACCACTGTAGAAGATAGTTTCTATAAATGATTTCTTATGCTATGGAAATCGTGTCAGCTTCTTTCGTTGGGACTGTCCTAAACATCCACTTGACGCGATGCTTGCTGCGAGCAGGCGGCTCCCCTGCCGCCACGTGCATATCAGATCTGCCACGTGTAGCGGAGTATTGTACTACTAGTGGTGCGAGACCTGTAGGCCACGACTGCCATGACTCGGAGCCGGAGGAGCAAGCCCTAGCTGCTGCTCCGACACGGTCATGCAATGCCGAAGCAAACCTGTGGGATATTGGGAGGAGAGGACTATCGAAGCGAAATCGCGACCATTTGTTTGTCAGCAATAATGCAATGTATGTAGGGTGGGCCTCTAGTGGGCCGTGAAGCGAAACCCGTCCAACTCTAACACTATTTATTAAGGAAAAGTCCATTCCATGACCCTCAACTATCGACGCTAACTGAGTTTCAACCCCCATCCACGAAACTAGGTATTCGCGGTCCTCGAACTTTTCAAACCGGACATTTAACCCTCTCGGCGGATTAGTGGGTTGTTTTGGCCGACGTGGCGCTGCCGCAGTCCCGGCGCCCGCGACGGGCTGGGCGAGAGGCCGCGACGCGAACCAGTCCACCGGGAACCGGTTCTACGCGTGCGCCTCCCCGGCCGCCGCCGCCGCTTCGTGGCACCCGAAGTCACTCAGGAGGCACGAGTGCCGCCGCGAGGCTGCTGCTACCGCCGCCGCCGCCTTCCCACTGCCTCCGGCACGGAGCGGAGGCGCGCCTGCAACTGCGACGGTGGCGAGCTCACGTGCGTTGGCCTGGATGAGGAAGCGTCGCCCGTCCAGGACCGACCGCCGCACGCCGAAGCCGTCCCGGAGGCAGTGACCGAGCTCGCGGAGCGCGTCCACGTGGCGCAGCAAGGCAACACGCGCGCACAACGTGGCGCCCGCACGGAGGTCGCGGTCGTCCTTGCTGTTGGAACTAAGGGTCTCTCAAGCTCACGCACAGACGCAAGGTAGAAGATGCACGGTAGTTTCCGGCGCCGAACGCCGCGGCCTCAAAACGGCCTGTATCTTGGCTCTAATCAACCTCTAGAACTCGAACAAGTTACAGACATGGATTGCACAGCCATATAAAGGCCCCTGTGGCGTCAAAGTGCCCACGCAACCCTCTACGGCGAGCTCGGCGCGCACGCATGCACCACCCCGGCAGACTCGGCCTTCTCTGCGTGCTGAGCACAAACTCCTCCGCAAGAGCCGGTCCTCAACTCGCACGCTAGATCGCGCTTCGTTCCGCTTTTGACGCCCTGGCCAACGACTTGGCCATCCCTGCTGAACCACCTCGCTAGAACTTGCGCGCACACGCCGTCCCACGGACACGACCTGGAACGCGGCCAAACCAATGTTCCGATTCAGACTTCGTCCATGGTGCTATCCGGAGCTCGAACTCATGCACCAATGGACACCCTAGACACCTAGGCACGATAGACCCCGGCAACAGACACCACCATGCGCGCACACGCCATTGCCAGCGACACACACAGTTCACGTACTTGCACATGACGCCCACAGCACACACACATGCTCATGTCAAGCTTAGTTCCAACACTTGCTGCCGCCGCTGCCGTTGAACTGGATCACGGCCAACGAGTAGAGCACCTCACGGTGGCCGTCCACGGCCGCCTCCGCCATCAGCGCCGCGCCGAACCCGTGGCTGCCCAGGCAGTAGAATCGGATCTGCACGACATGGGCGGCGGGAGCAAGCTCCATCATTAGCACAAGATCGACATGGCAAACAATATGCGACGCAGAGAAGAGATTTGAAATTGATTCTCGTATCAATGTTTGTTTCGAACTTTCCAGGTTGCCGGCGTCGGCGCAGCGCTGGAGGAAGCAGTGCACATCGTCGGACCAGGCCTTGGCGCGCACGGTGAGGCCTTGCTCTGCCCGAGCTCTCGGAACCTCTTGCACCTCCATGCTTCTCCATACTTCAGCTGCCTGGCAGAGCTCGATCGCCCGCGCCCATGTGGGTGCGGCTGTCGGTGTGACCCGTGGCGACGGGTGCGGGTGTGGCTCCATGAACCGTATTCAAGATCCCCCGGCCACCCGTGGCCTTTGCTATCGCCGCTTGGAGCACCACCTCCGTTCTGCCACCGCTCGCCGCCGGCATGCTCCGGTGCATGTCTGCTCAAAGCGACTAGGTAAATGGCGTCCAGCGCACCTCTCCGTCACTGAGGGGTCATCTCGTCGCAGGCACCCTCGCTTGCTTCTCGCCATGCCGCCCGCCGGTGGAGGAAGGGACCGGTGCAGGGGCAGCAGGACGCCCTTCTCCTCCCTCCTCCGGGAGGAGCGGCCGCCGGAGGGAGGGAGGCCCGCGGTCGCCTCCTCCGCGTCGGTGTCGGGGGGAGAGTGAGCAGCACCGCCGCCGGCGGCGGCGGAGAGCCGTCGGGGCAGAGAGAAGAAGGGGGCCAGGCGGGCTCGAGGTCTAGAGGAGATAGAGGAAGCCAGGTGGCATGGGGCCCACCGCCACATGTGCCTAACAGGTGGGATCCAGCACCACATCAGCGAAAACCACCCAAAAACAGGCCACGAATCCGCCGAGGGGGGTTAAATGTCCGGTTTGAAAAGTTAAAGGGTGGCCAATACCTGGTTTCGAGGATGAGGGTTGAAACCCAGATAGCGTCGATAGTTGAGGGTCATAGAATGGACTTTTTCCATTTATTAATTTCTTCGAACTTTACACGTGCTATATAGTTAAGCCTCATGTGGCTTTTCAAAAAAAAAGAAAAGAAAAAAGGCCTCATGCGGTTTATTGGCTTCCACACCTATAAACACGCCCGGCCACTTACTTAAACGGATAATGCTATACCTGCACAGTATCCTGCTAACCATACTGTGGAAAACACTGAAAAAACAAATCAAATTCGAACATGATGATCGACTACGTGCAAGCACGCTCTGACAGCAAGCAAACCGGGCCATTCGTTATTCACGTTGAGCAAGCTAAGCTAAGGCCACCCACACCGGCTACGCCATTCGTCTCCTACGTTTTCCCCCGCAACGGTCTGATCTCCCGGACGGGTCTCGCTCACGCCAAATCCAGCGCAATCCAGGACTTCCTGCAGGCGCGGACGTGGCACGGGGCCCGCGCGGACGGGCGCCAACACAACCACCGCCTAGAGCAGAGGAGAGGGAGGCGCTGGCCAAGAGAGGAGAGGGAGGGGCCGGTCGTGCAGCTACAGGAGAGGAGAGGGGCGCGGGGACCTCGTCATGCCTCTCCGCCCCGCCACAGCATGGAGGAGGACCCACCTCCACCGCCAGGGGCTGGAAGGGAGAGGGAAGAGGGGGTCGTCGTCGTGTCTGGGAGTAGAGCTCTGGCGCACGGAGCTCCTCCCGCCGCCGCGAGAGAAGGGGAACCATCGCCGGGAGCAGGGGAGCGACCGTAGATCCGGCTCACACCGCCAAAGCCACCGGGATCCGGCTCCTCCGTCGTTCTCCATGCTCACGCCACCGCTTCTCCAGATGTACATGAAGCCTAGCTCCGCAGCTTCGCTGACCTAATTGAAAGGACCTTGATATCGCCTAGAGGGGGAGGTGTGAATAGGCGGACGACCAATTTAAACTTTTATTCCCCGCAGACTTGAACTGCCAGGCCTCACCGGTCAGACCGGTGTGCCTCACCGGTCAGACCGGTGCTGGCTTTGCATCACAGGTGAGCACCGGTCAGACCGGTACCCTACACCGGACAGACCGGTGCAGCACAGAGCGCCTGCAAAAACAGCTTCAAGCTCCTCTTGACTTCTAGCACGAACCAAACTTGGTGAGTGGTCTTGGTAGATAATCTCAAGCAGGGTAATGATCCCTGCACACACAAATAGCACACCCAAGTAGATCGAAGCGAAAGCAAATCAAATATGCTAGAAAACAACTTAGAGAGACAAACCACAAAGAGACGTAAGGATTTGTTTCCCGAAGTTCACTTCCACCAAGGAAGCTGTCGGTGTTTTAGACCGGCAACCTACCAAGGGGAGTACCCGAGGTAGATGAATGTGGCCTCGCCGAGATCGGTAACTCGAAGGAGAGACACGTGGCACACAATTTAGACAGGTTCGGGCCGCGGGTGCGTAATACCCTACGTCCTGTATGCTGCGTAGCTCTGGATTGATTGGATGTGTTTACAAGATGATGCAGATGAAGAGATAGGGGTCCCTGCCTCACCTTATATAGTCCGGGAGGCAGGGTTACAAGTCGGTTTGAGGGGAGAGTACTAGTCGGGTACGGCTAGGAGTACTTTACATAGATCCGGACATGTGTAGCTTCCTAACCGAGTACTATCCCTCTATAGTCCTTGCGCCCCACGCCAGCAGGTGCCGTGTTGCCCAAGTTGAGTAGTCCCAGGGGCCCACCGAGTAGTCGGTCCTGGTACTCACCAGAGTAGTGGGCCCAGGGATGTCCATACGACAAGCCCCCGAGTACTTTGTAGTCGAGCAGGATGTCTTCGAGTAGTCTTGATGGCCTTGGCGAGTAGTCCTTGAGCGTCCCCGAGTTCCACAAGCCGAAAGTCCTCAAGAATACTTGAATCATCCCGAGGCTGGAAGGTACTCCAGCTGATCTTTGAGTAGTCTTAAAGTCTTCTCGAGTAGTCCCCAAGCGTCCCCGAGTGCTTCTCTCGAAGGTCTTCAATAATACTCGCGATGTCTTGATGAAGAGACCATATGGAAAATGCGATTCTGAGAATCGCATTCCATATGGAATGTAGCCCCCGAGCCTTAGGTCGAATCGCAGATTCAAGCGGAGGGTCAATCTGAAGTTCTGCCAATCTTATCCCGAAAAAATCCGGAGAAAAAACCGAAGGACACGTGGCACGGAGCCCCCGAGCCTTGAGTTGAGTACTTCCTCTCGAATTAAAGGGTCATCTTGACTGTAGAATGTGTCCTGAGTGGGTCTTGAATCTAGTTGTATCCCACTGAGGTCATCTGAAGTAGTCGAGCCCCCGAGATAGAGAGCATCGAGTACTGGAAGTTGAAGAGTCACGCTGCTGCTGCTAGGTCACCCGTCTGGCGCCGTATCTGCCCGCTGAGAACCGAGCCGCCAGGGCCGGTTATAAATAACCGGTTAGTCCCTTAGGGTTTTTCACTCCTAGCAGTTGCATTCCTCAGATTAGATCTGAATCGCCGCCCCCTCCGCTCCTCTGCTGCCACCGCCACCGCGCAGAGACCTAGATCCATTTGCTCGCGCTGCCGCAGTTCACCCGCCGCTGTAGCCCCCGAGCGAATGCGAGTGAAGACACCCATCACTTGGAGAATGAAGGGGTCTCCACCGAAGGGCAAGAAGACCGGCGCGTCGAAGAAGAGGAGCCGCGATGAAGAAACCGGGGATGCCGGCCAGTCGTCGACGTCGCCACCCGCGTCTCCTCACCCCAATCCGGCGAAGGAGTGGAAGAAGGCGAAACTGAAGACCGAGGACCTCCTCGCCTTGGTCAACAGTGGGTTCCTTCGTGAGAAGGAGGTGGATCTATGGCGCACCGCCACCGGTGATCCATACCTGATGGAGAAGAATCCGGATGAAATCCCAATGTTCGCCCGGTTCGTAGAGCGCGGATTGGCGCTTCCCGCTAGTGATTTCTTCAAGGGTCTGCTCAGGTACTACGGCATCGAGTACCTTAATCTCAACCCCAACGGAATCTTTCATGTTTCTATTTTTGTCCACGTCTGCGAAGCATTTGTGGGTATCAAACCCCACTGGGTGCTGTTTCGGAAGTTCTTCCAGTTGAAGCCGCAACCGAGCACCAACGATACACGAGTAGTCGGAGGTGCCGGTATCCAGATGTGTGAGGATGCCGCCGACCAGTACCTGCCGTACGAGCTGATAGACTCCAACTAGGACTGGAAGGCCAAATGGTTCTACATCAGCAACCACCATCTTGAGCTGCCGAAACCGAGCGGGTGTCAACCGAAGCACAAGCCGTGGTGGAACACAGAGCCCACCATGCAAGAGGGTATTCAACTTCCCGAGTTGCTGAAGAAGATCAAAGCCTTGCGAGAAGCCGGTCTGAGGGCTGAACACGTGGCCTTCAGCTTCATGAAGAGAAGAGTGCAGCCACTGATGGCGCGAGAGACCCTCGGGTACCAGTACACCGGCGACAAGGATATGTCCCGGTTGCCTGGCTTCGAACTCGAGGATGATGTCATCGTTGAGAGGCTGGGCAAGATCTTCAAGGATATGCCCCCGTACACACCGTGCCCGGTGCCAGAGTACTCTGCGGCATGGCCGCCAAATCAGGTCAGTAGTCGTGACATAAGCCCCCGAGTACTGATTTGCTTGAAGTAGTCGTACTCATATGTGCTACATGTTGTAGGATGACGTGGCGAAATACGTCTCAATCCCGACTTCCCCTCCGTGACTTGTGGAGCAACCGGAGGAGAAGGGCAAGAAGAAGGAACGCTGCGAAGTCGGTGAAGGCAGTGACGCCGTTGTCATCGAGTCTGGCTTTGATGACGATGAAGATGAAGAAACACTGCAGCAAAGGTTCCAGCTGCGCTCCAGGTTCAGCCGAGCTGGGATGCCAGACGTCCCAGTCATCATCGAGAGGCCGTCGAGTCTCGAGGCTAACCTGCCGGTGCCGCCGAGGAGGCCTCGCAACGTGGCGCGGAAACACGCCGTCAAGAAGCTGAAGATCTCCGAGACGACCAGCCAAGAGGTAAACACCGCGACTAGAGTAGTCGAGCACAGCTGATGAGTAGTCGTGTGCTGATGAGTTGTCTTGTAATGTTGCAGGATATCCCCTCCCTGGACCCCGTAGACCAGGGCGACGAGGGGGTCCTGGACACCGTGGGGGCGGCAGCTGATAGGAGTATCGGCCCGCCTCTGTCGACCGAAGAAGTCGTGCCAGCAGCGACACGGCAGGAGACTGGCGCTGCGGAGCCGCAGCCGTCGGTTGAAGAAGGACGAAACCCTCCGCCGGCTGCAGCTGTGCAGCAACCGGAGGAGGTGTCTGTTGAGGCCGGAGCTACCGCTGAGGCTGGCATAGTTGATATTGCCAGTATACTAGGTGCTCCGACCGTGACCGTGGTGCGGTCCACACTGTAAGTGCTTTTGAACTGCCAAGTAGTCGTATAGACGACAGACTTGTATTGCTGACTTGATTACTCCGTGATGCAGGAAATCCACGGACCTGTCGTGGGACGGTGGGGAGACCAGCACTCCAGCCGACGGAGAGGGCCGCTCGGCGGAGGAGCGCGAACCCACGCCGCCGCCACAGACTGAAGTCGCGGTGGAGTCGATGTTGGAGGAAGCCACCTTGGTTGAAGGTATGTGTCCTGTCACCACTGGTAGTCATCATGCATAGTAGTCGTAGCCGCTGAGATTGACTGCGTGTACTCATTGTGCTAGGAGCACAAGCTGAGGGAACCTCGATTCCTGAAGCCGTGGCCATGGAAACGGCTACTGTGGAGTCAGAGCCCACAGGACCGATGGCCGGGACGGCGGAAGAAACAGCCCCCGAGCTGGAGACTGCGGTGGCCCCCGAGTCGGGTGCGGAAGTGCAGGACGATCCGCTCCATGGGACGAGCACGGACGTAGTCGTCCGCTCGCCCATCATAGAGGAAGCCGCGCCGATCCGTTCGGCGGCTATGGCAGAGGAGGCATCTTCGAGCCGCGGGGGTCTTGAGCTGCTGGAAGACAATCTTGTCGATCCGGCCGTTGTTGCTCTGAACATGGAGTCATGGCGGCGTACCCAGCAGTGGGTCAAGGTACGTTGCGAGTACCTCGAGTAGTCTTGTACGATGAAATACGAAGTACCCGTTTGACTGTTCTGTATACGCAGGATATTATTGAAAGATCTCGTGAGAAGTCCGAGCTGCTGAAGGGGTACGGCGACACAGTCCTTCGTGCCGAAGCCTTGGAGAAGGAGCTCGATAAGTCGAAGAAACATTCTGCGCTGCTCCAATCCAAGCTCGACGGTGCCTTCGCCCAATATCATAATGAAGTGCAAGAGATGCAGGCGAAGAGGGATGACTTGATTTGGAAAAACAAGTCGCTGCGCCAAAAGAATAAAGGTATGCTTCCCGCCAAAGCCTTTGAGTACTTATTAGGGTACCTTGGTGTAATCTGACAGTGGGATGAGTTGTCTGCAGAGCTTGAGGAAAGGGTCGACCAGCTGAAGGCGTCGGAGACGGACTTGAAGAACATCGTGTATCGTGAGACTGACAAAAGAGAGGTACTTGAGTATGAGTACGCTCAGTTGCGCCATGAGTGTATCAAGCACATGGAGCTTCGTGAAGCCTCAGATCGTGACCTTGTCAATTACTATAAATCTCTGTAGAAGCTCAATGAAGATTGCGAGAAGCTGCGGGGCCAGCTGAAGGAACTTGAGGAAGCCACGCTACCCATTGCAAGGCTGCTGGTGCCACACCCGGGTGGGCCCAAGATTGCTCCACTGGTGGACCGGTTGAAGGAAGCCCCCGGGCGTCTGGCGACGTATGTCAAGCACTTGGCGAAGTCGATCCCGAACCAAGTCTTGGCATTCATGAAGTCATATTTCCCCAAGGCTCCAGTGGACGTAGTGGCCGGTGGACTTGCAGCGAACTGTACTGACGATCAATACAAGTCCCTCCTGGAGGAGATGGCGCCCATTGCTGAACAAGTGGCGGAAAAGCTCAACCTTCAGTAGGAGTACCTGTAGGAGTAGCTTAGAGTAGTTGATGTAAAACAAACAGAGTTGTTAGTAACTTGTTTGGATTATCAATGAAAGTTGTCCACGATGTATCTGTGAAATAAGTACTCGTAGCCGCTACTTGCAACGAAGTGTGTGGAGTACCAAACCGTGGTGGAGCTTGTGAGTAGTAGTACTCAGTAGGAGATGCCTGATTGGAAGGCACAGTAAATAAGTTGAATGAAAATCAAACTTTATTACTGATGAGTAAGTACACCTAGATGGTCAGAGCCGTTTACAAGTGTAGTCGCCAGGACTCGGAGGCCGCCTACGGCTAAGTGGCGCTAGGACCCTTAGGCCACTTACAGCTAGAGATCCGTTAGTAGTCGTATAGACTGGATCTAGAGTACATGGTCTTGCAGACCGCCGCTAGAGTCCTCAGCGCTCTAAGCAGCCCAAGATCCATTAGTAGCCGTTAACGCTGGATCTTGGAGAAGAGTAGTCCGGAGACTAGTGCCAGGACCGGAAGGCCGCTTACAGCGAGGAGTCCGTGAGTAGTCGTGTAGACCTGGACCCGTAGAGTAGTCGAGCGACTACGCGTAGAAGTGACACAGCTGGTCGACGTTCCACGAGTTGTTGATGTCGTCGCCTTCAAGCGTTTGGAGGCGGTAGGAGCCTGGTCCGGTCACCTTGGAGATTGAGAAGGGACCTTCCCATGGTGAGCTGAGCTTGTGTAGTCCATCCGTGTTCTGGATACGACGGAGGACTAGATCGCCGACGTTGAAGGAGCGTTCCTTGACGTTGCGATCATGGTAGCGTCGGATACCCTCGAGGTACCTTGCTGATTGGACGAGGGCGGCGCAGCGGGCTTCTTCGAGACCGTCGATGTCATCCCGTCTGCTGTCTTCTGAGATGCCTTCGTCGTATTGCTCTACTGCTGGGGATTCCCACATCACGTCGGCAGGTAGAATAGCTTCGGAGCCGTAGACCAGGAAGTAGGGCGACTGCCCCGTCAGCTTGGTAGGCTGAGTACGAAGCCCCTAGAGTGCGTTGGGTAGTTCCTTGATCCACTTGCCTCCTTTAGTGTTAGCTGCATCGTGTAATCGCTTCTTGAGGGCGTCGAGTACCATCCCGTTGGCGCGGGGATGGGCGACTGAGACGTACCAGACATCGATCCCGCTGTCCTCGCAGTACTCCCAGAACTGATGGTTGTTGAAGTTGGAACCCAAGTCTGTGATGATGCGATGGGGCAGCCCGTAGCGATGCACGAGTTCATCCAAGAAGTCGAGTACTCTGTCGGCCTTTGGGCAGGTGACCGGCTTTACTTCGATCCACTTGGTGAACTTGTCGATGGCCACCAAGACTCTGTTGAATCCTCCTGGCGCAGTTGGCAGAGGCCTAATCATGTCGAGCCCCCAGCAGGCAAAGGGCCAGGTTGTTGGTATGGTGACTAGCTTGTAGGCCGGGACGTGTTGCTGCTTGGTGAAGAATTGACATCCTTGGCACTTTCTGATGAGTTCTTCAGCGTCGGCCAGAGCTGTGGGCCAGTAGAAAGCTCGTCGGAAAGCCTTGCTCACCAGCGTTCGAGAAGACGCATGGTTGCCGCAGACGCCTTTGTGGATCTCCTCCAAGATATCCTTGCCTTCTTCTCGAGGTATGCACTTCATGAGTGCTCCAGAAGTGGCACCTCGCCTGTAGAGCTTGTCTCCGACTAGTACGTAGGCCTTGGCTCGACGGACGAGTTGTTCGGCCAGGTTCTTGTCGGATGGGACCTTCTGCTCGCGGATGTAGTCGATGAAGGGTTGTCTCCAATCCACGTCAATCATCATGACCTCCTAACCGGACTGTGGTGGCACAGGGTCAGTGGTCGTTGGCGCCGGCTCCGGGATGGATGGCGTGTGAAGCTCGTGGACGATGACTCCTGCAGGTACTTGCGCGCGAGTAGAACCAAGCTTCGACAGGACGTCCGTGGCAACATTGTTATCGCGGATGACGTGGTGAAACTCGAGACCGTAGAACTTGTTCTCGAGCTTGCGGACTTCCAGACAGTAGGCGTCCATGTTCTCCTTGTTGCGATCCCAAGACTTGTTGACTTGGTTGATGACCACTGCGGAGTCGCCGTAGACTAGTAGCCGCTTGATGCCCAAAGAGATTGCGAGGCAGAGCCCGTGAAGTAGGGCTTCGTACTCGGCTTCGTTGTTTGAGACCTTCCAGAAGATCTGCAGGACGTACTTGAGTTGTTCGCCCTTTGGAGAGATCAGTAGTACTCCTGCACCTGTCCCTTAGAGCTTGAGTGAGCCGTCGAAGTACATCACCCAGTGTTCTGGGCGCTCGGTTGGAGTTGGTAGCTGATTCTCCCGCCACTCTGCCATGAAGTCGACTAGTGCCTTGGACTTGATAGCAGTACGTGGCTTGAAGACGATGTTGAGGGCGCCGAGTTCGACCGCCCACTTGGAGATTCTTCCAATAGCATCCTGGTTGCGGAGTATGTCACCGAGCGGGTAGTCGGTGATAACAACAATCGAGTACTCCTGGAAGTATTGTCATAGCTTCCGCGAGGTGATGAGCACTGCGTAGAGTAGCTTCTAGACCGGCTGGTACCGTGCCTTGGACTCTGACAGAACCTCGCTGACGAAGTAGACTGGTCGCTGGATTGGGTAGGCGTGGCCTTCTTCCTGCCGCTCGATGACGATGGCAGTGTTGACCACATGAGTAGTCGCAGCGAGGTAGAGCAGTAGCTGCTCCTTTTTGCGAGGAGCCGTGAGGACCGGTGGCTTAGACAGGAAGTCTTTGAGCTGTGCCAGAGCTTGATCAGCCTCCGCGGTCCACGCGAACTTCTCTTGATGCTTGAGTAGTTTGAAGAAGGGTAGTCCCCGTTCTCCAAGCTTCGAGATAAATCTGTTCAGGGCCGCCATGCACCCGGTCAGCTTCTGGACATCCTTGATGCAGGTTGGAGCTTTCATGTTGGTGATGGCAGAGATCTTCTCGGGGTTGGCTTCGATGCCACGATGGCTGATGATGAAGCCGAGTAGTTTCCCAGATGGTACGCCGAAGACGCACTTGTTGGGATTGAGCTTCCATTGGTACTCTCGCAGGGATGCGAAAGTCTCTTCAAGATCGGCGATAAGCGTATCGGAGTTTCTGGTCTTGACGACCACGTCATCCACGTAGGCTTCGACGTTCTTGTTGAGCTGCTTCTTAAAGCAGGCCTGGATAGCTCGTTGGTAGGTGGCGCCGGCGTTCTTCAACCCGAACGACATTGTCGTGTAGCAGTAGGCGCCGAACGGGGTGATGAACACGGTCTTCTCCTGGTCTTCTTCCTTGATAGCGATCTGGTGGTACCCGGAGTAGCAGTCGAGGAAGCAGAGCAGGTCGCAGCCCGCCGTGGAGTCGATGACTTGATCAATCTGCGGCAACCCGAAGGGGTCTTTGGGGCAGTGCTTGTTGAGGTCGGTGTAGTCGATGCACATCCTCCACTCGTTGGTATTCTTCTTGCGGAAGAGGACGGGGTTGGTGAGCCACTCAGGATGGAAAACTTCACGGATGAAGCCCGCCGCGAGTAGTTTGGCGAGTTCCTTCTTGATGGCATCCCGTCGGTCGTCGGTGAAACGGCGAAGGTGTTGTCGTTTGGGGGTAGCTTTAGGGTCGACGTTGAGTGAGTGCTCGATCAGCCTCCTGGGCACCCCTGGCATGTCCGCTGGCTTCCATGCGAAGATGTCTCGGTTAGCCCGGAGGAAGCTGACGAGCGCGTCTTCCTATTTCGGGTCAAGACCCACCCCGATCATGGTAGTCTTGCTGCTGTCGCCTGTCCCAAGGTCGATGGCCTTCACTTGGACTTCCTCTGATGGCTGAGGCTTGTTTGCGGTGTCGGTCTTCTCGGGAATCTCGAGTTCGGTTGGGGCGAGCTTCTTGGACGCAGCAAAGATCTCCATCATTGCATTGGGTACTTGGTTGGTTGCTGCAAGTTCCACGGCTTCGGTGTCGCAGTCAAACAAGATCTTCAAGTCCCCTTGCAATGTGAGTACTCCGGCAGGACTTGGCATCTTGAGTACCAAGTAGGTGTAGTGTGGTACTGCCATGAATTTGGCGATAGCTGGTCTGCCGAGGATGGCATGGTAGGAGGTTTCAAAGTCCGCAACCTCGAACTTGATGTACTCGGTGCGGTAGTTCTCCCTTGTCTCCCCGAAGGTAACTGGCAGGACCACTGAGCCCAGCGGAATAGCCGCGTTACCGGGGACAATGCCGTAGAAGGGTGACGCGCTCTTGGTGAGCATGTCGGTGATGTCAAGCTTCATCTTCTTCAAGGTCTTGGTGAAGAGGACGTTGAGTCCGCTCCCGCCGTCGATGAGAACCTTGTTGAGTCTGGAGCCCGCGACTACAGGTTTCAGGACGAGTGGGAAACGTCCTGGTTCGGAGAAGCTTGTCCATTGATCCGCGTGGGAGAAGGTGATGGGTACCTCCGACCACCTCAGAGGTGTTGGCACCGCTGGTTCGATGTTCAAGACTTCCCGTCGGGTGGCCTTCTGAGACCGTCTGGTGGGTAGTCCACCGAATAGGACATTCACCGTCTTGTCAGGTTCCTGGAAGTCGCCGTTGCCCTCGTCGACTTTTTTCTTGCCCTTTTTGTCGTGAGGAGGCCGTGGGTCGGGAGTATCCTTGAGTGCTCGCCGGAGCTGGTAGCACTGCTCGGTGGTGTGATTACCATCCAGATGCCACGGGCACTTCTCTTTGAGCAAGTCTCTGAAGCCGCCTGAGGTCTTTTTCGAGTTGTCCTTTGCAGGGCGCTGTATAGCCGTGACTGTGTTGTCTGGCTTGCGCTTGTGGTTGGAGCTCGAGTAGTTGTTGTTGTGGCGACCCCCTTGATCTTTGTTGTTGTTGTTGTTGCCGCCCGTGTTGCTCTTGTTCTTGCCGCGAATGGAGTCGTACTTAGCATTCGCCTTGTCCTCTTCGTCGGCCCATGATGTGATCATGTCTTTGAGCTTGGTGATGGAGCTCGGGCAGCGGCGACCGAAGTCTTCGAAGGTGCGACGGTGATAGAGTCCGTCTTGGAAGAGGTCGATGACTTCTTTGTCGGTGACGTCGACTACGGTCGCGCGCTTGTCGAAGAAGCATCGCATGTACTGGCGAAGCATCTCACCTTGTTCCTGCTTGACCATTGCCAGGTCCATGCGAGTACCCGAGCACCCCATGGCGCCCGCGAAGTTGCTGGTGAACTGAGCCTTCAGCTGGTCCCACTGGTCGATCGAGTTCTTTTCAAGTGACTCGAGCCATGTGAGTGGAGCCTGATCCAGACAGAAGGGGAAGAAGAGGCACTTCGCGTCGTTGTTGCCACCAGCATTTTCGATGGCCAAGGCATAGCACCTGAGCCACTGAACTGGATCTTGCTTCGCGTCATACTTGGAGATCCCGAGAGGTTTGAATTTCTCGGGAAGAAGCAGGTTGCGAAGTCTTGCAGAGTAGGCGGGGAAGCCGTCACTGTTGCTTGCTTCAGTAGCCTTCTTGCGGCAGATCTCGTCGATCTTGTGGCGAGTGTCGTAGCCACCACGTGCGTTGCCGGTGGTGTGGCTAGTCGCGTGGCCTCGGCCGCCGCGATCGCCACCGCCACCAGCTCTTCTGCCGGCGTCATGGGATGAGCTCCCACCGCTGCTGCCACCACCGCCGCCGCCACCGTGACTACCACCGGTGCCACCCTGGCTGATGCCGCCCTGTGAGGGTCCTCCACCCGAGGCCCTAGAGCGGTTGGGATTTGGCTGGTGTTCACCACGGACACGGTTGCGTCCGCCGTCTGCCGGGCTGTGGCTAGTGGCTTCGTTGTTTTTGGCGTCGTGAGTTCTGACGGGGGTACTTGAGCAACCCTGTTGTCGACCCGCATGAAGTAGGCGTCTTCAGCGAGTTTGGTGATGACTTCGCCCGCGCGGATCCCCTGGGCCTGCCGTGCTATCGTGGTGATAGACATGAGGCACTGCTCAGGAGTAGAGTGTACCCGGTTGGCAACTTGTTCCAGGGCCTCGTTGAGGTTCCGGATAGGGAGAGTTTCGCGGAGACATCTGCGTCGATCGTTCCGCTTCCTGTTGCGGTCACGCCGAGCGTTCTTGTCTTCGGTGGTCTCGTTCGGAGGTGCGTTGGCAGACAACTCATCCTCTGAGATGTCGTCAAGGTACCGGTCCGGTCGGTTTTTCGAAGTCCCAACATCTGTGGCCGTCATGAAGACTTCACGGTCGGGAGTGCAGAGACTGGAGTCAGTAGTCGCCACCTCGGTGGGGGTGTGCTCATCGTTTAGAGCCAGTGGGGTCCCCTCCTGGAAGGGGAGTGAATCAAGGTAGGCGACGCAGCGTGAGTTGTCGTCCGTCAGGTCTGCAGGCTTGCAGTCGGGCTAGTAGACAAATCTGCCGGTGGGAGTAGATGTAATGACCAGGCCAGTGGCAGGACCTGACAGCGGTTCCTCAGTCATGTTGAGTTCGGACTCAGACTCAATTGGGTCCGATCCGAAGTCGAACTCGTAGGAGGAGTCCGAGTAGTAGCCGGTTGCGGTGTTGGAGTCCGAGGAGTACTCGGAGGCGATCTCCTTGCCGGCCCGGCGTGCAGCAAGAGCTTCTGCCTGGGCCCTGCTAGAATTGTAGAGGCCGTATGGGAAGTGCTCATGGAGAGGGGCCGCTTCACACGATGGCTCAGGAGCCGGCTCGTATGAGGCGATCCAGGGCGACGTCGAGTTCGAGTTGGAGGCGGATCCGAGCTCGAAGTCGGCGACTTGGTTGTAGAGCGAAATTTCACTGAATTTTTCGACGAGTGGGCCCGTGGCGTCTTCGGGAAGCATCACAAGCCCGGTCTTTGGGTCCGGGGTCATGGTGAGGTAGCGCTGGAACGATCCAGCGCCATCAGCGGTGCAGACCCAGGAGCCGAAAACGAAGGTGTCGCCGCGGTTGAAGGCGACGGTTGGCTTGATGACGATTGAAGCCGTCGAGTTCGCCATGTGATCTTCGATGAGTTCCCCTACCTGGCGCGCCAGCTGTCGGTGTTTTAGACCGGTAACCTACCAAGGGGAGTACCCGAGGTAGATGAATGTGGCCTCGTCGAGATCGGTAACTCGAAGGAGAGACACGTGGCACACAATTTAGACAGGTTCGGGCCGCGAGGTGCGTAATACCCTACGTCCTGTATGCTGCGTAGCTCTGGATTGATTGGATGTGTTTACAAGATGATGCGGATGAAGAGATAGGGGTCCCTACCTCGCCTTATATAGTTCGGGAGGCAGGGTTACAAGTCGGTTTGAGGGGAGAGTACTAGTCGGGTACGGCTAGGAGTACTTTACATGGATCCGGACATGTGTAGCTTCCTAACCGAGTACTATCCCTCTGTAGTCCTTACGCCCCACGCCAGCAGGTGCCGTGTTGCCCAAGTTGAGTAGTCCCAGGGGCCCACCAAGTAGTCGGTCCTGGTACTCACCAGAGTAGTGGGCCCAGGGATGTCCATACGACAGAAGCTACGTCTCCGTTGAGGAGCTTGTAAGGGAACCACAAGAGGTCTCCCACAACAAGCCGGGTCTCTTTCAACCACTTTCCTCGATTCCACTAAGGCGATCTTTTCCACGAAGAGGCAAGATCACAGCCCTCACAAACTTGCCGCTGCTCACCACAACTTGGGAGCTAGCCGGCGACGCCTAGCCGTCTAGGAGGAGAACCTCCAAGAGTAACAAATGCTTGGGGGTACTTATACCCCTCAACAAGAAAACTAGCCGTTAGCTGTCGGGCAGCACCGGTCAGACCGGTGCTCCTCACCAGTCAGACCGGTGTTTGAAAAACTAGCCGTTGGGCCTAGTTGCACCGGTCAGACCGGTGCCTCCACCGGTCAGACTGGTGGAGCCCGAGAAACCCCCAAAACCCTTTTTCTTAAACTAACACTTCACCTAAGAGATGAAGTGGCTCAGGTTAGGTTAGGAGGAGTTGTTAGCACACTCTGAGGCTGTTTCTCACATAGGTTTTCTAAGAGCACTTGACTTGGTCATAAAGCGAAAGTTGCATCCCTCTTGATAGTACGGCATACCTATACTCAAGATTAAATAAAAACACTTTGTTCGACCTCTTGAGCTTGAATGTCTTCAATCTTGCCATACTTGATCATTTTCCACTTGAGGGCTTCCAACTTTGACCAATGTCTTGAGCACATCCATACTTGAGCTAGTGGCTTAAGATCTTTCCATATAGTATAGAAATACACACTTAGATCCTTAAGTCACTCCATATTGCCAATCTCAACTTGTGAACTTGATGCAATGCTTCCCTCGATTAAGGCTTGAATATGATACTTGAAGACCCCACAGATGCTAGAACTGCACCTTAGCAAAACACAAAATGGCGGCCTAGCAAAAGCCCCAAAGATTGCCTAGTCCCTCACACTAGTCATCTCGGTTGATCTCTTCATCACTTATCCAATCCACGTTGAGTTAAGCTTTACTTCATTTACAATTAGTCTTCATTTGAAATCCCGCTTCAAATGCTTGTTCTTGATTGACAACGAATATGCAAGCTTCCAACTTAGGACCATAAAAACTATATTTATCCTTGTGTCCTCTTTCATTTCCCACATGAAGCCTTGCATTCAACTTATGAAGAATTACTATCTTATCTTTCTATGATCCTTTTATTTTAACCAAGCTACCATGTTTATCGAAGACCATGAATTGACCTTCTTGTAATATTTCCAATATTTATCTTTCTTTGATTGCTTGATATTTGCCACTATGTCTTAGGATCATACTTATATTTGTCTTCTCCAATGTGAACCATACAATATTCATTCACCAATATATATATCCCAACAATAGCTCATGAATATACAAATAAAACCTGCTCACAATCTTAGACAAACATGTTAGACCTTTAATCGCTTTGTCATTCAATTCACCAAAATCCACTTAGGGGCCTAGATGCACTTTCACTAATTCGTTCGCTCCTCTCCACCGAAAACAAATTGCTCCAGACCAAATCTTCCTCACCTCCTGAGCTCCACCCCTAGCCCCTCCATTGACAGTCTCGGGCGCTGGCGAGCCCGGGATTCGAGTTTCCCGAGTCGCCATGGTTGCGTCTACCTCGCGCCGACTGTGTCCCGCCCACCTCGTGCCGGCGGCTCGCTGCTGCTCGTCGTGCTGCCATCGGGGCCCAGCCCTACTCGCCATGGCTGCGGAGGAGGACAAGCACGCAAGCTGCCACCGCAGCTGACCGCACCCCGAATCGAGCGACGGAGTAGGGTTGGCGGCCTCCGCGCCCCAAATTGAGCTCCATCCCGGATCCAGTGTGGGGACGAAGGGGCCAGGGGCATGGTGGCCAATGGACGCGCGGTCGGGGATGGGATGGGCGGGTTCGACCTCATCGGGGACGCGCGGGCGGGTGGGCGGATCCGCCATGGCCGCGGGAGGATGAGCTCGAGGGGCCGCCTGCTCCTCTGCCCCCAGCCCGTCCTCGAGTCTGCCGTCGCCGCTGCTGACCGACCAGGGGCGTGGGGCTTCGGAGGGAGGGAGGGAGGCCCGCCGGTCGACGCCAGAGACGAGGGCCGTGCGAGGCTCGTCGGCCGGCGGCGGGGACAAGGTGGCGCGATGGGTGTGGGAGTGGGAGAGAGGGGGGAATAGCTGGGAGGAGGGCAGTGGGGAGGGTGTGTGTGAGAGAGATAGACTGACGGGTGGGTCCCGCGCGTGAGTAGTTGGGATAGAGGAGAGATATACAGGATGACGAGTGTGGGAGAAGTGAATATAAAAGAAAGAATCTCGCTGATCAAGCAGTGTTTTAAAGGAGAAGATAGAATATGATGAGTGTGGATGGTCTAAAGCTATGGAAATGTATAAATCAGCAGCTTGTAATCAATCCTCTACATATACTAGCCACAAGTACTATAGCTAGCTAGCCATGGCCAGGAACGCCGCCGTCCTTCTGCTGCTACTTGCTCTGGCCTGCGCCATGGCCGTGAAGCTGATCTCCGCCGCCGTTCCTCCGACCGGCGGTGGGAGGCGCCTCGACTTCGAGATCTCTAAAGAGCTCAACCTCTCCGGCCTCAAACCTATCGCCGTGATCTCAACCACAAACTTAACCGCGCGATATCAACGCACCCAAGCTCCTCTGATCTGATGATCGTGCCGTGCGCTTCTCGGCTCGATCCCTTCGTTGGTTTGTCATCGATGCTGGGTTTATTTTTATTCCGTTATTGTTTAGCTATTTGACAGCTTAATTGCTTGCCCATTGTCGTTGCTTGAGACATCTGTACTCTTGCCAGTCCATTCAGTATTTTTCTTGCCAGCTGCTCGATCACCGTTCAATCGAGCACCTTGCATTGTGGAACTTATGTTGTGTGTACCATCAAATTTTTGCTACATTAATTAATTAATTCGAAGTGAGTTTTTGATCGGTGGCATCCGTGTTTTGTACTTTTGTTGCATCCATCACTCGTGTGTAGTCTTGTGAGGTTCCATTGCTCATGTTGTCTCTGCAAACTCATTTGGAGGCACTGCAGTGGGTGTGTGCTGGCTGTAAGGTCACGAGAGCTAGCACGCGGACGCGATCGGGCAAGGGAGGAGACGGCAAAGAAAATTGCTTCAGCGGCCGCGGCAGCACCACTTACCGCTGAATCCGTGAGCGGGACATCACCAGTGAGGGTGTTATGCCCCTGGATGTCTAGATCACAACAAGTACTGTATAGGTAGGTAAATGGATACAAGTTTGAGTACAAGTGAAGGAATCAGAGGTTTAGACAGGGAAAAGCAAAGAAATCAAGGTAGAAGAGCAAGAGCAGCTAGGGTTCAATAGAGAGGCGGAACAGAGGTAGAAGACGAGTTGTTGGTTCTGTTCTTCGATGTCCCCTTATGCGTTCCCTCTCCTGTCCTTTATGCGCTGACGGTGATTCTTCTTTCCAGCCCGGCCCACGGGTCCAAGGCAGCCCGGCCAAGGCAGCCCAATACATGATATTTCCCACCTCTTAAAATGCAGCTTGCATTGCCCTCAAGCTGATGAACTCCTGGATCCCAAGTTGCATTATCACCAATTTCATAGCTTTGAGTAATCGTAGCAAGATAAAGTTCTTGTTCCCTTGACTTGGTGTTAACAACTTGTTGTTTCCTTTCTGATAGATCACTTCTTGGTTCAGTGCTAACCTTGTAATTCTTGCTCCAGTTATCTCCACTTAATATATGAATCTCTGCCTGAATTACCTCCCAAGCAGACTGAAAAATATAATCTGAGAAGCAAGTGAGGCTTCTTATCAATTAGCATGTCAATTTCATCACCTTGACAATCTCTGCATGTCTGAACCTTTGCTTGTCGCAACCCCGCTGATAATCGTCTCTTGTTGAGAACACATGTGGCTCTCTGATAGAAAGAGTTTCACCAATATCAACCCCTTCTTCATATGCAACAGTATAAGAGTTGTGCTCATATTGCTTGTAGTTATCATTTTGTAACTTCCAAGGTCTGCATCGGGCAAAATCTTGAGGTATGTGATCAAACCAAAGCCTTGCAATGATCTTTTCTTGTTCACCATGATCTGAATCATGCAGTTGTACAAAACTGAGATCACCACTAACAACCTTGCACTTGAATCTTTCTAGAATGCACAGAGCTAATGCAGGAAAATTGGTGTTGTCCAGCACATGCAATATTTCCCAAGTCACTGCATGAGAATGTAGCAAATGGAATTGCTTCTGCTGCTCACAATCACCAGCCCAGTCCAATAAGCTGAGAGATAACCATGATAATTTCCACTAAATGCACATCAATTCCTGCTGTGCACGCCCATAATGCTGAAAAGAAATTTTCCCCAAGCTCTGCATTTGCAGACACTCATACCATGCAAGCTTCAAAATATTTGAGAACTGTATAGCAACACTGAGGTCTGCAATGACAATCACTATTAGACCAGTAAGTTGCACTTGTGAATAGAAAACGGAGCGCTTCGGTACTATACGGAATAGAGCCCAGTATTAACTCAGGCACAATTTCAACCACAACTCTACCGATCATTGTGCAACACTGAGAGCTGTTGGTTCTTGACAGAATTAGTTTGCTCATGAAAGCATAACATCTGAATATACAACAGCAGATCTTGGTGTGGTTGTCATATTGCTTCTGATGCACACCACCACCAACCCAAGCCAATACTCTGCACAATGAAACATGCATAATTTTTGCTGTCCATCTTAACAACTGAATGCTCAGGAATCCATTCTGAACAAACCCATGATAGTTGTTGTGCCTCCACTCGAATGGGGAAGTGGTTAAGCAAGGGAATTGTGGCCACGGAATTTGCAATGGCATCTGAATACATATAGTACAGAAGCTGTGTATGTTTTGAATCACAATCACCAATAAGCCAGTAGCAAGAACTCCACTCATCTTCTAATCTTGACTGAACTTTTGCACATTTTGGAACACTTCAGCTCCCAATCTAAACAAACCCATAAAGCTGTACAGACCATAGCCCAACTCCATTTTTCTTTCAGGCAACTTGAAAGCTTCAATGTCAGTACTCTCAAGGACGCCATACTTTCCATCAAGTAGTATCATTCCAGTACCATAGAAACTAAACTACATAAAGATATTGGAGTTCCACAGACTGTAGTACGCATAACCAAACTCAAGCTTGGACACCACTGTATCATGAGCACCCCTCACAAGCACAAATCTCTGGAGCTGCATTTCGTCGAGCATCTTTTGTGCACCATTGGAGGGGTTGGAGAACTTACTGAAAACAGTCACAAGACTTGGCGGAGCTGTTCCCAGAAATGGAGAGGTGGTACTTGACGACGACGTTGGCGAGCTCAAGGTCGACATCGCTGTCGACGGTGAGTGTGAGTCGGCGAAAACGATGCTAGTCGTCGGGGCTGCAACAGATTACCTTGTTCGTTTGGCAGACGGCTGGTGGCTGATGCTGATTTATTCTGAGAGAAAAATACCGCTGACTGGTAGTTGATGACTGATTTGTTCTGAGAAAAAGTACCGTTGGCTAGTGGCTTATAAGCCAAACGAACAGGGCGAAGTAGGTGCACCCGTGGACGATGATAGCGCCTCGCGTGGCTCCAGGCGCGAGCGGACGTGGCCACGGCGCGGACGGATGCAACCACGGCGCGGGCGGACACGGCCCCGGCGCAGGCAGACGCGACCCTGGTGCGGGCGGACGAGGCCCCGACGCGGACGCGGCTCGGGCGCACCCTGGCATAGGCGGACGCGGCCCACACAGTTGCGGCACCTCGATGCGGGCGGACGCGGCCTGAGCACTCTCTGGCGCAAGCGGACGCGACCGACGCGGATGCGGTACCCCGGCACGGGCGAACTCGACCCTGGTGCGGTACTTAGACGCGAGCGGCCACGGATGACACGGTTGTGACGTCCTGACGCGGGTTGCGGGCGGGCGCAGCACCCCGACGAGGGCGCGACACCCCAACACGGCCAGACACGGCCGGCGGGCGCGGCTGAGCGCGATGATGGCGGGCTTGCCGACACGAGTGCTCTCGGAGGCGTCGAGGTGGAGGTGGTCGATGGAGCTGCGACCGGGGCACCCTATAGTGGCAGTGGCAACGGCGTGAGCCTCGGACATGTAGTTGATGCAGGTGATGTAGTGGTCGATGATGCTGAAGCTGCCGGTGCATCCCCGGTTGGCGGTGCCAGCGACTCGAGCTTTGTACATGGCTCAGGCACGCGCGGCTCGGGAACAACAACCTCCTGCGCATGTAGCTCTGGAACCTCAGCCTCCTGGAAGAGCTCCCACTTGATCTCCATGTGACAGCATCCATCATAGATGTTCCGACCATGGACATTACTGAAAGCTTCTGCAACTTGATGCTTTGATTGGAAGAACACATGATCTGCAATCCAAACCCTCACGGACATACACACCCTCCACCACTCCAAATCGGTCAAAAACTTGATGAAGGACAGATTCGGTGATGGGGTACCACGCCTTGTAGATGGCAATCTCAAGGGCGCGGCTCGGTGGCCTCCAGTCACCGAACTCACTCGTTCGCGTTTCAACGAACACCTGGTGGGCACCATTGATAGGGGTGGTAAGGTCAAAAGATGTGTCGATATCCCCAACCTCAGGGTAAACAACGTTGGTGGGCATGGAAGCAAAAGCCCCTGATCCGACAAGAGCCATGGTGGGGTTTGATTTGGGGGAAAATTTTGAGGGAAATTTGTGGAAGGCTCTGAATACCAATTGTTATGTCCCTGGATGTCCAGATCACAACAAGTACTATATAGGTAGGTAAATGTATGCAAGTGTTGGCATTTCTTAACACCACTATATTAGAATGGGTTTAGAATCCATCCTTAGCGATGGCACAAGAAATATCTGTAGGCATCTCTCAACGTCACTACTAACGACGCCAAGTTAGAGCGAGCGTCAAGACTTGCCAAAGGTCAATCTAACGATCGTGAATGAATCCGCAAGCGCATAGATAAACCATTGTAGCATTTCTCAGGGAAGTAAGTATTCCAAGGGTATCGTATCCGTGGAAGGCATTGGTGGATATCAAGACTTATGCTTTTGCAATGAGTGTAACCATGAGATAGAAATAGAAGACAACAACTCAAATACAGGGTAAGGTAAATGATATGATAAGAGTAGTACGACACACACTCAGATCTATCTCTACACTAGCACACTGACGTAGGGGGGACATACGAGTTAGCTCTAGGTTCTAAAGAACTATACATACAAGAGTTAGTCGATACAAGAAAGAGAGGCACAAAGCATTGCATGATTGGAAGGTTTAGCACCCAGGTACAAACGGGAAGATAGCCCGCAATGACTAGCATCTTGCGTAACTATCCTTTAGACTCCTACAGCAATACCCTGGCGCGGAGGGTTTCAAAGGGTCCAACAGCTGTCACCACTGCGGCCTACCTCTATCGTTACAGGGGCAAGCTCATAACTAACGAAGCCACACAACTCAGACACCATACCTGCGTTGCTGCTAGACTTCACCCGGCCCGAGCTATTGTGACCCAGGGTGAAGCCACCAGATAACTGGCCAACTTAGACCGAGTACCATAGCTTAAACACAAACCTCATGCAACATAATAATGCCATCAATCTAGATCAAACTGGGGCTAGTCATACGAACGGATAAGAACTCTCTTATGTCTATTAAACAAGATCAAAGGGTCGTGTTCGTGAAGAATACGAGCCTCTAACTTATGAACAAACACATAAGGAATGAGAAAATCATCCTTCAACTGGATCGAAAGATAGTGTTCACGAAGAACACGAGCCTCTAAATGATGAACAATGGATGAACTCAAGAACATATCAATCACATGATCTACCACAACTTTATATGAAATAGCTGAATAACTGAAGTAGATCAAAGTCATACAAAGAAATAAAGATACAAGAGAACTCATACCTAGATCCCAAAGTATACTTGGAACCTGAATAAGAGCTACTCCTACCCCCTAGCCTTGAAAACTAAAAGTGAGAAGAGAGTCAAGAGAGTAGTGTGTGAGAAATGGAGCCCCTCCCCTTCTATTTATAGGCAAGGGCCAGGCTTGCTTCGGGCTCCAATTGCCTCCAATTCACCCGGGATTGCAACAATTGACCAATGGGGAGCCAACACGTGGAAGGCCAAGATGAACTGACCCTAGGTCAGTTCGGCCGAACACACGGTCGGCCGACCGTCTAGGGCGGCCTCTTGGCTTATGCTTCCTCTGGGCGGCTGACCTGTGGGCTCTCTGAGCTTTCCCCGGTGCATGGCAGTTTTGGAATCCTAGGTGGGCTCGTGGATCCTTGTGAAGTCCATGTGTCACTCTCTGATTCGTCGGCGGATGCCTTCCTTGGATCAGTGACGTGGATGCCACCTAGAAGTAGTGTGGCAGCCACCTCCTCAGCTGAGTTGGCATGGATCTTTCCATAGAAGGTGGGTTTCCATATCTTTTTATGCTTAAATCACCTACATACAAATAATCTCTAAGGACAAGTGGAACAACATTATTCAAACCAAAATGCGAGTAATAAGTGCACATGCCTCTATTTATGTGAGAATATTGACGGCTAAAAGTGGTACTTAACAGCTGTCAACAAACTCCTCCAAACTAACGTCTTGCTCATCTCGAAGCAAGATATTAGAGACTTAGGTTGGTTGATCAGGAGTCGCTACGATGTTGTATCCTCAACTTATGGCAAACATACTGCAAAGTACTCTACCAAGAGTTGAACAAGTTGGCAATGTTCTTACCATTCACTCGATGATGTGGGGAGTGTAGCTTCACCTGCCTTGGGCAGTTGAGAGACATAATGGTTATATAGAGAATACATAATCACTCATACCTTGATCAGCTGTCAATCCGGAGGTTTTGCAAAATTTTTCAAAAGAAAATTAGAGTTCCTCAAATGATACTCTCAGATTGCTCAAAGTGTATGGTTCGTCACCAAGGCATTTTGTTGCCTTTCTTCACATCCTACTCCTAATAGGCTTATGTGGAGCTGTAGGTAGGGAAGAAATGTGGCATACTTGTCTCTCATATTTTGCTAAGTCAAAGACCGGATCCTTGGAAGAAACAAACATACATACATCCTGATCAAGATGTGCATAAGTGTGTGGCGATAGTGAGTATGGTAAGGTATATACTAGGCCCAGAAATGGGTGCTAGATATTACCATCTATATGGAAATTTAAGGGGTTGATGGTAAGGTGGATACTAGCCCCAGAGTAGGTACTAGTTATTACCATCTATATGGTGGAACTCTTTCTATTCTTTGCACAATTCAGCCCCTTTCTCCTTTTGAAATTTTATGAGACTTGGGCTAACTTTCTTTATTTTATTTTTGCCATGCTTTTGAGCATGCTTTTCTTTTTTTCAGCTAGCCCTTTGTCTCTTCTGGAGATAATTGGAGAGGGATGAATGATACAAAAGATGCATAGAGTTTTTATTTGTGGAAGAATGCTAAGATGAATGGGACAAATGATGAATGCCAATTTTCAGTGTAGAAGTTTTAGCATGAACGTGTACGTGATCTTGATCAGGGGAGTATGAGTTCTAAACAAGGGTCACAACAATTTGACAAAGCTCAATGAGAGAACAAGCTGCATATGTGGAGGCTGACAAGAGCTAGAATCTACATATGGCCTTGGATAGGAAATGCTCATCATTGAGGAACTCATCATGTTTAAATTTTCAAAAAGGAAAAACTTCAGATATCAAGCATCACTTGGTACAAGATCATAGCACTCTATTCTACCATATCATGTCTCACAACAACTTAGTCAATGATCATGCTTTTTGCTATCCACAAATCTTAAGCTAAGGTTTGAACATGCAAGCCAACAAACTCAAAACTTAGGTAGGATACAAAGCCATAAGTGAGACATATGAGAAGAATAAACAGAGCAACTATTCATCATTTCAACCATAGAGGCAAAGCATTCTTACTGTGTATATCAAAGCAACCTAAACGATGAAAGCAAATAAATATTTTTTGGTCTTTTTATTTTTGTAGATTTTTATGGATTTTCATTATAAGAGATTCTAAAAATGAAAGGAGATACAAGTTACCTCAGAATGGGGGTTCTCCCCCAAGCTAGCTTCAGGGTCACTGCAGTGGAGGGTAGAAGAACCCCTGACTCGCAAAGTAAGCCCTCTGCTCCTCTATCTGTCGCTGTTGCGCATGCTGCATGGCATCAATCCTCTTGTCAACCTGTCGCTGCCACGCTGAGTTGGACTCAATGTGGCTGTTCAACATCTCCTCCACTCCTGTGACCTGGACGGTGAGCTCTCTGAGCTGCTGCGCGAGCTGAGCCTGTCGTGCAGAGGCCGAAGAATGATGTCTGTAGGACGAAGACGGAGGCGGACCACCAAAGCTCGAACTAGTGGGAGCGGCCCACTGGTCACTGCTCGCGCTAGCCTAAGCCGTACTACTCGCACCCTGATGGTAGATGGGCTGATCCCAACCGGGTGCATACCCAGGGGTTACCCCGACCATGTACCCCGTAGAGGCCCCTCCTGCCATAGGTGGTGTAGTAGGCTGTGGCTATGGTCGCTGTGATTAGTACCATGGTATAAACTCAATGTCTGTCCAGATGGACATCACCCTTGAGCCTGCCCCAGCAAGAATACAAAGAACATAGGGCAAAAGGTAGCTTGCCTTCCTAAGATCAGAGTTCTATTGAAACGAAAAACTAAGGATAACTCACCAAATTTACCAGTCGGTGCAGGGCTCTTTATTTTAAGTCCTTAGAGCTGGACTATGTTCCAAATTACTTACCTCGGCAATGAGGTAGCCGTTCCTTTTGAAGGAGGAGTCGGCTTCCTATTCACCTTTCTCCACACTTTCTGAGTGTCTTGTTGTTTATGGTGTGTAGAAGATGTTTTCTTGGACTAGGACTGAGTTTTCTAATATTGTTTCGTCCCACACTCATATGCTGTAGTTCTTCCTTCCAGAAGTGCTTCATGAATGCGATGAGGCTATCCATTTCTTGCCATGGTGTTCCGACCTCTCGAGTTGGAGTGTTGAGAGTCTGTGACTCTTTGATCATTGAACATTGTTCCTTTCTTGGACAAAATTTGAACTTCTCCTCCTTGCCATGGATGTAGAGACGGATCAATCCGGCACCGACATCAATCTATGCATCAGTCGTGCTCAGGAATGGCCGCCCCAGTATGAGTGGCACTTCCTTGCCAATCTCCATGTCAAGCACCACGAAGTCAACGGGGATGAAGCAATTCCGGACTTTTACTGGAATGTCCTTGAGATAACATGCGTACGTGGGCACACGTATTGCCTCGAGCAGTGGGACATTGATATAAACCTTCTGAATCATGTCCACAAAGTGATTGAACTGTTCATCTACTGTTGCCTTCTTGTTCCTTTGGGGGAACGACATCACATTGGCTTCTATAAATTCCATATGTGTCGTTATCCCTTCGAGTGCCTTCTCTTTTGAGGGTACCCTCCTTACCTGTGGGAGTTCTTCCGAATCGGACGAACCATCATTAACGTCTTCAATGTCCTTTATGTTCTTTCTATCTGTTCCTACATGGTTAGGATACGGTGGATCTCGAGTAGACTTACCTCCCCTCGTAGTCACCACCTTTGCATTTTCAACAGGATGAACAGAAGTAGCCAACTGAGTTTCCAATATTTTGTTAAAACTTAGCTGGCTCTTCTGAGTGGAAGAAAAACTATCAATCTTGACGTTGAGACTTTCCAAAGATTTATCTAGGGTAGCTAGCTTCTTTGTAACACCTTCATTAATCTTAGCCTGCCCAAACACAAGATCTCTCAAGGAGGGTTGGTTAGAACTGTAAGAATTACCTTAGTCCTCCTTGATAATAAGGGCGTTGTTGATTCCACATTTGGCCTCCTTGTGGACGATAACCATTGTTATTGCCGTTCATGTACATCACTTCCTCCTGAGTTTCAGGACAGTAATTGCCTGAATGCCTAGTGTTACCACAGACATGACAGGTCATAAGAGAATCCATTGGCAGAGTAGTGGTGGCCATGGCAGCCTTCTCGCTGATTTAGTCATCCAATCTCTTCATAAGAAGGTCCATATTGGCAGTAAGCATATCTGCTTCCTTGACAGTATGAGTACCCCTCGGACGTGGTTGGAGTCTCTCATCACTCCACCCTTGGTTGGAGACCATCTTCTCAATAAGTAATTTAACATTGTCGATAGTGAGTGAGAAGAAAGCTCCTTGAGTAGCAGCATCAACATGGCCACAGGCTGTCGGAGTCAGCCTAATAGAAACTCTGAAGAATAAGCCATTCCTCCATCCCATGACGAGGACAGGTCAGGACGTACTCTTGAAGCCTCTCTCAAGCCTCTGGAATAGATTCATTTGCTACTTGCTGAAAGCTAGAAATCCTCCCACGAAGGGCATTGGTTTTACCCAACGGAAAGAACTTCTTAAGGAATGCTTCCAAACATTTGTTCCAGGTGTCAACAACATCCCAATTCGCATAGAACCATTGCTTGGCTTTCCCCAAGAGAGAAAAAGGAAACAGTCGAAGACGAACAACATCCACATTTGCACCCCTGATGATGAAAGTACTGCATAGCTCTAGGAACTGCTGTAGATGAGCATTAGCATCCTCATTTAGCTTGCCACAGAACGGTCTAGCATGTACCATCGTGATTAGACTCGTCTTGATCTCAAAGTTTTCAGTCCCCACTGTCACCTCAGGGCCTTGCAGCACCTGGTCAGCAGAAGTAGCTGAGTACTCACGAAGCGTCTTCTAGGCCATATCTTTCGATGTGGATGGTACAAAGAAAGCTGGATCGCCTTCTGGACGAGTACGACAAGGAGAGTCGAAATGAATCCGAGCCTTCCTCACTAATGACTTGGGATCTTCTGTGAAATTATTCAGCAAGTCAAAACCAGTCATACATTACCTGTCTTCATCATCCAAAGATAAAAGAAGACAATCAAGAATAGCCTGCATTGAGAGTTGCTCTAACCTACTCATGTCTTACAAACAGATGCAAAGCATAGTCATGATAATCCTTTTGCCTTCTCCGATAAGGGCGTCAAAAATGCTTGTTGGCATTTCTTAACACCACTGTTTTAGAATGGGTTTAGAATCCATCCTTAGCGATGGCGCAAGAAATATCTGTAGGCATCTCTCAATGTCACTACTAACGACGCCGAGTTAGAGCGAGTGTTAAGACTTGCCAAAGGTCAATCTAATAATTGTGAACGAATCCGCAAGCACATAGATAAACCATTGTAGCATTTCCCCAGGGAAGTAAGTATTCCAAGGGCATCGTATCCGTGGAAGGCATTGGTGGATATCAAGACTTATGCTTTTGCAATGAGTGTAACCATGAGATAGAAATAGAAGACAACAACACAAATACAGGGGTAAGGTAAATGATATGATAAGGGTAGTGCGACACACACTCAGATCTATCTCTACACTAGCACACTACGACGTGGGGGGACATACGAGTTAGCTCTAGGTTCTAAGGAACTATACATACAAGAGTTAGATGATACAAGAAAGAGAGTCATAAAGCATTGCATGATTGGAAGGTTTAGCTCCCAGGTACAAACGGGGAGATAGCTCGCGACGACCAGCATCTTGTGTAACTATCCTTTAGACTCCTACAGCAATACCCCGGCGCGGAAGGTTTCAAAGGGTCCAACAGCTGTCACCACTGCGGCCTACCTCTATCATTACAGGGGAAAGCTCATAACTAACGAAGCCACACAACCCAGGCACCATGCCTGTGTTGCTGCTAGACTTCACCCGACCAAGGCTATTGTGACCCAAGGTGAAGCCACCAGATAACTGGCCAACTTAGACTGAGTACCGCAGCTTAAACACAAACCTCATGCAACACAACAATGCCATCAATCTAGATCAAACTAGGGCTAGTCATACGAACGGATATGAACTCTCTTATGTCTAATCAACACGATAAAAGGGTTGTGTTCGTGAAGAACACGAGCCTCTAACTTATGAACAAACACATAAGGAATGAGAAAATCATCCTTCAACTGGATCGAATGGTAGTGTTCATGAAGAACACGAGCCTCTAAATGATGAACAATGGATGAACTCAAGAACATATCAATCACATGATCTAGGGCGGCCTCCTAGCTTGTGCTTTCTCTGGGTGGCTGACCTGTGGGCCCTCTGAGCTTTCCCCGGTGCATGGCAGTTTTGCTATCCTAGGTGGGCCTGTGAATCCTTGTGAAGTCCATGTGTCACTCTCTGATTTGCCGGCGGATGCTTTCCTTGGATCAGTGACGTGGATGCCACCTAGAAGTAGTGTGGCAGCCACCTCCTCAACTGAGTTGGCATGGATCTGTCCATAGAAGGTGGGTTTCCATCTCTTTTTATGCTTAAATCACCTACATACAAATAATCTCCAAGGACAAGTGGAACTACATTGTTCAAACCAAAATGCGAGTATTAAGTGCATATGCCTCTATTTATGTGAGAATATTGACTGCTAAAAGTGGTACTTAACAGCCGTCAACAACAAGTTTGAGTACAAGTGAGGGAAATAAGAGGTTTAGACAGGGAAAAGCAAAGAAATCAAGGTAGAAGAGCTAGAGCAGCTAGGGTTCAACAGAGAGGTAGAACAGAGGTAGAAGATGAGTTGTTGGTTCTGTTCTTCGATATCCCCTTCTGCGATCCCTCTCATCTCCTTTATGCGCTGACGGTGCTTCTTCTTTCAAGCCCGGCCCACTGGCCCAAGGCAGCTCGGCCAAGGCAGCCCAATACAGGACAGAGGGATCTCAAAGCACCAGAGCAAAAGTTAGGGTGCTTGAAGCTCTCTGCTGCTTCTTTTGCAGTGATGGCGAGCGGTGCTTGGTATAGCCCCTGGCGATGGTCGATCTGTGCCTGCTCTTGACTGCTTACCACCACCCCTCCTCCCCTACCGAAGCTAGAGCTAAATCTGGAAAGCCGCAATCTAAAAATTTACACATAGCAAATAATATGTAAATAATGCATTTGGATCATATATTTCAAATCAATCAATTGTTCATCAAACAACCCATCATGGAACTTCATCTTAGAATGTTGTAGCAGAGAAAAAAAATCATCATTTGTTGTAGTTAGCAAAGTCATGTTTCAGATAAATGTACCAAAGTATCTATGGAGTGAGGTAGTGATGACATCCACATATGATGAGAATACTTGGTATGAAATCGCCTGCTGAGCTCCTGTTGAGAAGGCATGACTTTAAAGCTCCATCCAAGATCTTTGGTTGTGTTTGCTTTGTAAAGGATCATCAATCTTTGCTGGGCAAATTGGGTCCCCAAGTAGTTAAGTGCATATTTGTGGGATATTCCTTCACTCAAAAAGAACAGTGTTGAGATCCTATAAGCAGGAGGCCGTTTGTGAGTATTGATGTGACATTTTGTGAGGAAGAACACAATACTACACAAAGAAAAATGATCTTGATATATTCTTGGAGTAGTTCTCTTCAATCACAAAGAGTGAAAGTAGAGAGGGGGAGAATGAGAATAGTGATGTACACAATGATGTGGTTGAGATGACACATGAAGAAGTAGTTGTTGGAACAATCCGTGTCCTATGAATGAGTCTATTGTATAGGGGATGGTGGTGTGATGCTACTACTAATATGAGGAGTGATGCTTGTCGTACGGACATCCCTGGGCCCACTACACAGGTGGGTACTTGGACCGACTACTCCATGGGCCCCTGGGACTACCCGACTTGGGCTACACGACACCTGCTGGCGTGGAGTGCAAGGCTTACAGAGGATTAGTACTCGGTTAGGAAGCTAGACATGTCCGGATCCATGTAGAGTACTCCTAGCCGTACACGACTAGTACTCCTCTGGCAAACCGACTTGTAACCCTGCCTCCCGGACTATATAAGGCGAGGCAGGGACCCCTATCTCTTCATCCGCATCATCTTGTAAACACACCCAATCAATCCAGAGCTACGCAGCATACAGGACGTAGGGTATTACGCACCTAGCAGCCCGAACCTGTCTAAATTGTGTGTCGCGTGTCTCTCCTTCAAGTTCCTGATCTCGGCGAGGCCACAAACGTCTACCTCGGGTACTCCCCTTGGTAGGTTGCCGGGATAAAACACCGACAGCTGGCGCGCCAAGTAGGGGATCTCGCCGAAGATCTCATGGCGAACTCGACGGCTTCAATCATCATCAAGCCAACCGCCGCTTTCAACCGTGGCGACACCTTCGTCTTCGGCGCCTGGGTCTGCACCGCTGATGGCGCTGGATCGTTCCAGCGCTACCTCACCATGACCCCAGACCCGGAGACCGGACTCGTGACGCTTCCCGAAGCCATCACGGGTCCACTCGTCGAAAAATTCGGCGAATTTTCGCTCTGCAACCAAGTCGCCGACTTCGAGATTGGATCTGACTCCAACTCGAACTTGACGTCGCCATGGATCGAATCATGCGAGCCGGCTCCTGAGCCATCATGTGAAACGGTCCTCCTCCACGAGCACTTCCCGTATGGCCTCTGCAACTCTAGCAGGGCCCACGCGGAAGCCCTCGCCGCACGTCGGGCCGGCAAGGAGATTGTCTCCGAGTACTCCTCGGACTCCAACGCCGTACCCGGCTACAACTCGGACTCCTCCTACGAGTTCGATTTCGGCTCGGACCCAATCGAGTCTGAGTCCGAGCTCAACGCAACCGAGGAGCCGTTGTCAGGCCCTGCCGCTGGCTTGGTCATTACATCTACTCCCGCCGGCAGATTCGTCTACTGGCCTGACTGCAAGCCTGCAGACCTGACTGACGACAACTCGCGCTGCGTCACCTACCTCGAGACACTCCCCTTTCAGGAGGGGACCCCGCTGGCTCCAAACGATGACGAGCACACCCCCACCGAGGTGGCGACTACCGACTCCGGCCTCTGCACTCCTGACCGTGAAGTCTTCATGGCGGTCGGGGAAACTGAAACCTCAGGAAGCCGGCCCGATCGGTACCTCGACGACATTTCGGACGATGAAGAATCAGCCAACACACCCCCCAATGAGACTACCGAAGACAAGAACGCGAGGTGCGACCGCAACAGGAAGCGGGCCGATCGACGTCGACGCCTCCGGGAAGCTCTCCCTATCCGGAACCTCAATGAGGCTCTGGATCAAGTCGCCAACCGGGTGCACACTACCCCTGAGCAATGCCTTATGTCTATCACCACGATAGCACGGCAGGCCCAGGGGCATCGCGCAGGTGACGTCATCACCAAGCTTGCTGAGGACACCTACTTCATGCGGGTCAACAACAGAGTTACTCCCACTGGAAACCACGAAGCCACTAGTCGCAGCCGCACCCCAGCAGATAGCAGACGCAACCGTGTCCGTGACGAACACCAACCAACACCCAACCACTCTAGAGCCTCTACGGGAGGACCCTCGCATGGTGGCCACAGCGGTGGGGGCGGCAGCGGCGGGGGCAGCAATGGCGGCAGTTCCTCCCATGGCGGCGGCAGAAGAGCTGGTGGTGGTGGCGACCGTGGAGGCCGAGGCCACGCGAACAGCCACGCCACCGGCTATACTCACGGTGGCTACGACGCCCGCCACAAGATCAATGAGATCCGCTGTGCCAAGAAAGCTACTGAAGTCAGCGACAGCGACGGCTTCCCCGCCTACTCTGCACGACTTCGCGATTTGCTTCTCCCCGAGAAATTCAAGCCTCTCGGAATCACCAAGTACGATGCGAAGCAAGACCCAGTTCAGTGGCTCAGGTGCTATGCCCTGTCCATTGAAAATGCTGGTGGCAACAACGACACGAAGTGCCTCTACTTCCCCTTCTGTCTGGATCAGGCTCCACTCACTTGGCTCGAGTCACTCGACAAGAACTCGATCGACCAGTGGGACCAGCTGAAGGCTCAGTTCACCAGCAACTTCGTAGGCACCATGGGGCGTTCGGGTACCCGCATGGATCTGGCGATGGTCAAACAGGAGCAAGGCGAGACGCTCCGCCAGTACATGTGATGCTTTTCGACAAGCGTGCGACCGTAGTCGACGTCACCGACAAAGAAGTCATCGACCTCTTCCAAGACGGGCTCTACCACCGTCGCACCTTCGAAGACTTCGGTCGCCGCTGCCCGAGTTCCATCACCAAGCTCAAGGACATGATCACCTCCTGGGCCGACGAAGAGGACAAGGCGAACGCCAAGTACGACTCCATTCGCGGCAAGAACAAGAACAACACGGGCGGCAACAACTCCAACAAGGACCAAGGGGGTCTCAACAACAACTACTCGGGTCCTAACCGCAAGCGCAAGCCAGACAACACAGTCGTGGCTATACAGCGCCCTGCGAAGGACAACTCTAAAAAGACCTCCGGCGGCTTCAAAGACTTGCTCAAAGAGAAGTGCCCGTGGCATCTGGATGGCAATCACACCACCGATCAGTGCTACCAACTCCGGCGAGCACTCAAGGATATTCCCGAGCCACGGCCTCCTCACGACAAGAAGGGCAAGAAAAAAGTCGACGAAGGCAATGGCGACTTCCAGGAACCTGACAAGACGGTGAATGTCCTGTTCGGCGGACTACCCACCAAGCGGTCCCAAAAGCTCACTCTACGGGAAGTCTTGAGCATTGAACCAGCGGTACCGACACCTCTAAGGTGGTCGGAGGTACCCATCACCTTCTCCCGCGCGGATCAATGGACAAGCTTCTCTGAGCCAGGACGTTTCCCACTGGTCTTGAAACCAGTAGTCGCGGGCTCCAAACTCAACAAGGTACTCATCGACGGCGGGAGAGGACTCAATGTCCTCTTCACCAAGACCTTGAAGAAGATGAAGCTTGACATCACTGACATGTTTACCAAGAGCGCGTCACCTTTTTACGGCATCGTCCCGGGTAACGCGGCTATTCCACTTGGCTCAGTGGTCCTGCCAGTTATCTTCGGGGAGACGAGGGAGAACTACCGCACCGAGTACATCAAGTTCGAGGTTGCAGACTTCGAAACCTCCTACCATGCCATCCTCGGCAGACCAGCGATCGCCAAGTTCATGGCGGTCCCTCACTACACCTACTTGGTACTCAAAATGCCAAGTCCTGCTGGAGTACTCACGCTGCAAGGGGACTTAAAGGCCTCTTACGACTGCGACACCGAAGCCGTGGAACTCGCAAGCACTAATCAAGTACCCAATGCAATGATGGAGATCTTCGCTGCCTCCAAGAAGCTTGCCCCAACTGAACTCGAGATACCCGAGAAGACCGACACCGCGAACAAGCCTCAACCGACAGAGGAAGTGCAGGTGAAAGCCATCGACCTCGGGACGGGCGACAGCAGCAAGACTACCATGATCGGCGCGGGGCTCGACCCGAAATAGGAAGACACGCTCGTCAGCTTCCTTCGGGCTAACCGAGACATCTTCGCGTGGAAGCCAGTGGACATGCCACGGGTGCCCAGGAGGCTGATCGAGCATTCACTCAACGTCGACCCTAAAGCTACGCCCAAGCGACAACATCTCCGCCGCTTCGCTGATGATCGACGGGACGCCATCAAGAAGGAACTCGCCAAACTACTCGCAGCCGACTTCATTCGTGAAGTCTTCCATCCTGAGTGGCTCGCCAACCCCGTCCTCGTCCGCAAGAAGAACACGAACGAGTGGAGGATGTGCGTCGACTACACCGACCTCAACAAACACTGCCCCAAGGACCCCTTCGGGTTGCCGTGGATTGATCAAGTCATCGACTCCACGGCGGGCTGTGACCTGCTCTGCTTCCTCGACTGCTACTCCGGCTACCACCAGATTGCTATCAAGGAAGAAGACTAGGAGAATACCGCGTTCATCACCTCGTTCAGCGCCTACTGCTACACGACAATGTTGTTCGGGTTTAAGAACGCCGGCGCCACCTACCAGTGAGCTATCCAGGCCTGCTTCAAGAAGCAGCTCAACAAGAACGTTGAAGCCTATGTGGATGATGTGGTCGTCAAGACCAGGAACTCCGACACGCTCATCGCCGACCTTGAAGAGACCTTCGCATCCTTGCGAGAGTACCAGTGGAAGCTCAACCCCAACAAGTGCGTCTTCGGCGTACCATCTGGGAAACTACTCAGCTTCATCATCAGCCATCGCGGCATCGAAGCCAACCCCGAGAAGATCTCCGCCATCACCAATATGAAAGCTCCAACCTGCATCAAGGATGTCCAGAAGCTGACCGGGTGTATGGCGGCCTTGAACAGATTCGTCTCGAAGCTCGGAGAACGGGGACTACCCTTCTTCAAGCTACTCAAGCACCAAGAGAAGTTTGTGTGGACCGCGGAGGCTGATCAAGCTCTGGCGCAGCTTAAAGACTTCTTGTCGAAGCCACCGGTCCTCACGGCTCCTCGCAAAAAGGAACAGCTACTGCTCTACCTCGCTGCGACTTCTCATGTGGTCAATACTGCCATCGTAGTCGAGCGGCAGGAAGAAGGCCACGCCTACCCAGTCCAGCGACCAGTCTACTTCCTCAGCAAGGTTCTGTCAGAGTCCAAGGCACGGTACCAGCCGGTCCAGAAACTACTCTACGCAGTACTCATCACCTCGCGGAAGCTACGACACTACTTACAGGAGTACTCGATCGTCGTCATCACCGACTACCTGCTCGGTGACATACTTCGCAACCAAGATGCTACTGGAAGAATCTCTAAATGGGCGGTTGAACTTGGCGCCCTCAACATCGACTTCAGGCCACGCACAGCTATCAAGTCCCAGGCACTAGTCGACTTCATGGCAGAGTGGCGGGAGAATCAGCTACCAACTCCAACAGAGTGACCAGAGCATTGGGTGATGTACTTCGACGGCTCACTCAAACTCGAGGGCGTGGGTGCAGGGGTACTCCTGATTTCTCCAAAGGGCGAACAACTCAAGTACGTCCTGTAGATCTTCTGGAAGGTCTCAAACAATGAAGCCGAGTACGAGGCCCTACTGCACGGGCTCCGCCTCGCAATCTCATTGGGCATCAAGCGGCTACTAGTCTACGGCGACTCCGCAGTGGTCATTAACCAAGTAAACAAGTCTTGGGATCGCAACAAGGAGAACATGGATGCCTACTATCTGGAAGTCCGCAAGCTCGAGAACAAGTTCTATGGTCTCGAGTTCCACCATGTCGTCCGCGACAACAATGTTGCAGCGGATGTCCTGTCGAAGCTTGGTTCTACTCGCGCACAAGTACCCGTCGGAGTCTTCGTCCACGAGCTTCACGCGCCATCCATCCCGGAGTCCGCGCCAATGACCACTGACCCTGTGCCACCGCAGCCCGGTCAGGAGGTCCTAATGATCGACGTGGACTGGAGACAACCCTTCATCGACTACATCCGCGAGCAGAAGGTTCCCTCCGACAAGAACATGGCCGAACAACTCGTCCGCCGAGCCAAGACCTACGTACTCGTCGGAGACAAGCTCTACAGGTGGGGTGCCACTTCTGGAGTACTCATGAAGTGCATACCTCGGGATGAAGGCAAGGACATCTTGGAGGAGATCCACAAGGGCGTCTGTGGCAACCACGCGTCTTCTAGCACGCTGGTGAGCAAAGCCTTCCGACGAGCCTTCTACTGGCCCACAGCTCTGGCCGACGCTGAAGAACTCGTCAGAAAGTGCCAAGGATGTCAATTCTTCACCAAGCAGCAATACGTCCCGGCCTACAAGCTAGTTACCATACCACCAACCTAGCCCTTTGCCTGCTGGGGGCTCGACATGATTGGGCCTCTGCCAACTGCGCCAGGAGGATTCAACAGAGTCTTGGTGGCCATCGACAAGTTCACTAAGTGGATCGAGGTCAAGCCGGTCACCTGCCCAAAGGCCGATAGAGTACTCGACTTCTTGGATGAACTTGTGCATCGCTACGGGCTACCCCATCGCATCATCACAGACTTGGGTTCCAACTTCAACAATCACCAGTTCTGGGAGTACTGCGAGAACAACGGGATCGATGTCCGGTACGTCTCAGTCGCCCACCCGCGCGCCAACGGACAAGTCGAGTGCGTCAACGGGATGGTACTCGACGCCCTCAAGGAGCGATTGCACGACGCAGCTAACACCAAAGGAGGCAACTGGATCAAGGAACTACCCAACGCACTCTGGGGGCTTCGTACTCAACCTACCAAGCCAACAGGGCAGTCGCCCTACTTCCTGGTCTACGGCTCCGAAGCTATTCTACCCGCCGACGTGATGTGGGAATCCCCGGCAGTAGAACAATACGACGAAGGCATCTCAGAAGACAGCAGACGGGTTGATATCGACAGCCTCGAAGAAGCCCGCTGCGCTGCTCTCGTCCAGTCAGCAAGGTACCTAGAGGGTATCCGTCGCTATCACGATCGCAACGTCAAGGAACGCTCCTTCAACGTCGATGATCTAGTCCTCCGTCGTATCCAGAACACGGACAGACTACACAAGCTCAGCTCGCCATGGGAAGGTCCCTTCTCAGTCTCCAAGGTGACCGGACCTGGCTTATATCACCTCCAAACACTTGAAGGCGACGACATCAACAACTCGTGGAACGTCGACCAGCTGTGTCGCTTCTACACGTAGTCGCTCGACTACTCATTTATAGGTCCAAGTCTACACGACTACTCACGGACTCTTCGCTTTAAGTGGCCTCTCGGTCCTAGCACTAGTCTACGGACTACTCTTCTCCAAAATCCAGCGTCAACGGCTACTAACGGATTTTGGGCTGCTCAGAGCAGAAGGACTCTGGCGGCGGTCTACAGACTAGGTACCCTAGATCCAACCTATACGGCTACTAACGGATCTTCAGCTGTAAGCGGCTCAAGGGCCCTAGCACCACTTAGCCGTAGGCGGCCTACGGGTCCTGGCGACTACTCATCTGTAAACGGCTCTTACCATCCAGGTGTACTTCTTCATCAGTAATAAAGCTTGATTCTACTCAACTTGTTTACTGTGCCTTCCAACTAGGCAGAATCTACCGAGTACTACTACTCACCACATCTCCCACGGCCTGGTACTCCGCACACTTCGCTGCAAGTGGCGGCAACGAGTACTCATTACAATACAAGCAGTGGGCGAACTTCATTGATATTTCAAACAAGTCTCTGACTACTTTGTTTGTCTTACATCAACTACTCTAAGCTACCTCTACAGGTACATCTATTGGAGATTCAGCTTCTCCGCCACCTGCTCCACGATGGGCGCCATCTCTTCCAGGAGAGTCTTGTACTGCTCATCGAAACAGTTCGCCGCAAGACCACCAGCTACCACATCCACCAGTGCCTTTGGGAAGTACGACTTCATGTATGCCAGCACCTGGTTCGGGATAGATTTCGCCAGATGTTTGACATATGTCACCAAGCGCCCGGGGGCTTCCTTCAGCCTGTCTACTAGAGGGGCTATCTTGGGTCCGCCCGGATGTGGCACCAGCAGCCTCGCGATGGGCAGCGCGGCTTCTTCGAGTTCCTTCAGCTAACCTCGAAGCTTCTCGCAGTCTTCATTGAGCTTCTGCAGAGATTTATAACAATTGACAAGGTCACGGTCTGAGGCTTCACGAAGCTCCATGTGCTTGATACACTCATGGCGCAACTGAGCGTACTCATGTTCAAGTACCTCTTTCTTGTCGGTTTCGCGGTACACGACGTTCTTGAGGTCCGTCTTAGATGCCTTCAGCTGGTCGACCTTTGCCTCAAGATCTGCAGACAACTCGTCACAATGATAGACTACTCACAAGTACTACAATAAGTACTCAGCGACCTTGGTGGAAGACACACCTTTGTTCTTCTAGCGCAACGACTTGTTCTTCCGGATCAGTTCGTCCCTCTTCGCCTGCATCTCCTGTACTTTGTTGTGGTACTGGGCAAAGGCGCCATCAAGTTTGGATTGGAGCAGCGCTGAATGCTTCTTTGACTTGTCCAGCTCCTTCTCCAAGGCTTCGGCGCGGAGGACCGTGTCACCATACCCCTTCAGAAGATCGGTCTTCTGACGGGATCTCTCCACCAAGCCCTGCGCAAGACACAGTAGCTAATCAGTACTCAATATTCAGAAGGCAAGTGAACTCAAGGTATTCACAGCATACCTTGATCCAGTTCTTTGTCTGGTGCCACGACTCTATGCCCAGCGACACAAAGGCTGGGTCAATGAGATCATCGTCCAGCAACTCAAGACATCCGCAGCTTGAAGATCCTGTCTCTGGCATGGGTGACGAGCGAAGCGGCGCAGCCTCTTCTATCACCGCCTCACAGATGACGACGTCAGTACTCGCCTCGGGGTACGGATCAACCCGCTTTTCCGCGCTCGGCTTGGGGGCTACCGTAGTCCCGGGCTCGGGGGCTGTTTTTGTCGCCGCCTCAACAACCGGCACCGTGGACTCCGTCTCCACAGCAGCCGTCTCCATGGCTACCGCCTCAGGGATCGTAGCTCCCTCAGCTTGTGCTCCTGTCAGGATCAATTCAACAAGTCAGACAACGGCTACGACTACTCTTCATAATTACTACTCGCGGTGGTTGGATGTGTACCTTCAACCAGAGTAGCCTCTTTAAGCATTGGCTCCACTGCGGCTCCAGCTTGAGGTGGTGGCGTGGGTTCGCGCACCTCTGCCGAACGGTTTTCTCCATCGGCTGGAGTGCTGGGCTCCCCACCATCCCACGACAAGTCCGTGGATTTCCTGCATCACGAAGTTATCAGCCAACCACATAAAGCTTGTCAACTACACGACTACTCAAGAGTTCAGAGAACTTACAGAGTTGATCGCACCACGGTCACGGTCGGAGCGCCCAGTATACTGGCGATATCAACTATGCCAGCTTCGCTTGTAGCTCCGGCCTCCACAGGGGTCTCCTCTGGCTGCTCCACAGTCGCAGCCGGATGTGGGTCTTGGGCTTCTTCAGCTGACGCCTGTAGCTCCACGGAGCCAGCCTGCTATTGCGCCCCCTCTGGCACGACATCTTCAGTAGCCGGAGGCGGGCTAATGCTCCTTTCAGCTGCCGCCCCCACTGTCTCCCAGACATCCTCATCACCCTGATCAACGGGATCCGAGGAGGGGATGTCCTGCAGCAATACAAGTCATATTGTCAGCAACAGACTACTTATCGGCAGTACTCGACTACACTAGTCGTGCTACTCACCTCCGGCCTGGCGGCCTCTGACAGCTTCAATTTCTTCACGGTGCGTTTCCGCGCCACATTGCGCGACTTCCTAGGTGGCGCCGGCAAGCTAGCCTCCAGGCTAGATGGCTTCTCGATGGCCGGGATGTTCGGCATCCCAGCTCGGCTGGACCTTGAGCGGAGCTGGAACCGCTGTTGCAGCGTCTTTTCATCCTCGTCATCGGAGCTGTCTTCAATAACGACGGCATCGTCACCTTCACCGACTTCGGGACGCTCCTTTGCTTTGGTTTCCCCCTTCCCCTGCGCTTGTCCCTCAAGTCGCGGAGGGGAGGGTGGGGTGGAAACGTACTTCTGCACATCGTCCTACAACATCAAGCAGGCATGAGACGACTACTTCAAGCCAATTAGTACTCGGGGGCTTATGTCACGACTACTGACCTGGTTTGGCGGCTGTGCCGCGGAGTACTCTGGCACCGGGCACAGTGTGTACGGGGGCATATCCTTGAAGATCTTGCCCAGTCTCTCAATGATGACATCATCATCAATTTCTTCGCCGGGCATCCGGGACGTATCTTCGTCGCCGGTGTACTGGTACCCGAGGGTGTCTCGCGCCATCAGTGGCTGCACCTTCCTCTTCATGAAACTGAAGGCTACATGTTCGGCCCTCAGTCCGGCTTCCCGCAAGGCCTTGATCTTGTTCAGCAGCGGGGGTAGTTGAATACCCTCCTGCATGGTGGGCTTCGTGTTCCACCACGACGCATGCTTCGGTTGACGCCCGCTCGGCTTCGGCAGCTCGGGGTGGTGGTTGGTGATATAAAACCACCTCGCCTTCCAGTCCTGGTTGGAATCGATGAGCTTGTACGGCAGGTACTGGCCGGTGGCGTCTTCACGCATCTGAATCCTGGCGCCTCCGACTACTCGCGGGTCATCAGTGCTTGGTTACGGCTTCACCCGGAAGAATTTCCGGAACAAGATCCAGTGGGGCTTAATCCCCACAAAAGCTTCGTAGGAATGCACAAAGATGGAAGTGTGGAAGATTCTGTTGGGGTTGAGGTTGAGGTACTCGATACCATAGTACCTGAGCATCCCCTTGAAGAAGTCGCTGGCCGGCAGCGCGAGTCCACGCTCCACGAACCGCGCGAACATTGGGATCTCGTCCGGATTCTTCTCCATCGGGTACGGGTCTCCAGTGGCGGTGCGCCAAAAATCTATCTCATTCTCACGGAGGAATCCGCTGTTGACCAAGGCGAGGAGGTCCTCGGTCTTCAACTTCGCCTTCTTCCACTCCTTTACCGGATTGAGGCGAGGGGAGGCAGGCGACGACGACGACGACTGGCTGGCATCTCCGGCCTCATCACGGCTACTTTTCTTCGACGCGCCGGTCTTCGAGCTTTTCGCCGGGAAAGCCTTCATCCTCCAAGTTACGAGTGTCTTCACTCGCATTCGCTCGGGGGCTACAGAGGTGGGTGGACTGCGGCGGCAGGCGCAAGTAGATCTAATCTACGCTCGCGGCGGCGGTGGCAGCAGAGGAGCAGAGGGGGCAGTCTCTCAGATCTAATCTGTGGGAATGCTGTCGTTGGGAGTAAAAAAACCCTAAGGGTTTCACCGGCTATTTATAAGCCGCCGGACGGCTCAGTTTCAGACGGGCAGATAAGCACCAGACGGGTGACTCAGCGGCGGCAGCCTGACCTTTCACATTCCAGTACTCGACGCTCTCAGTCTCGGGGGCTCGACTACGTCCGACGGATGCAGTGGGCTACATCAGATCTAGATCCCACTCAGGACACATTCTACAGTTAAGATGATCCTTCAATTCGAGAGAAAGTACTCGACTCAAGGCTCGGGGGCTCCGTGCCACGTGTCCTTCGATTTTTTCTCTGGATTTTTCGGGATAAGATTGGCAGAACTTCAGATTGACCCTCAGCTTGAATCTGCGATTCGACCTAAGGCTCGGGGGCTACATTCCATATGGAATGCGATTCTCCGAATCGCATTTTCCATATGGTTCTTCATCAAGACAACACGAGTACTATTGAAGACCTTCGAGAGAAGCACTCGGGGACGCTTGGGAACTACTCGAGAAGACTTCAAGACTGCTCAAAGATCAGCTGGAGTACCTTCCAGTCTCGGGATGATTCAAGCATTCTTGAGGACTTTTGGCTTGTGGAATTTGGGGACTCTCAAGGACTACTCGCCAGGGCCATCAAGATTACTCGAAGACATCCTGCTCGACTACAAAGTACTCGGGGGCTTGTCGTACGAACATCCCTGGGCCCACTACACAGGTGGGTACTGGGACTGACTACTCCGTGGGCCCCTGGGACTACCCGACTTGGGCTACACGGCACCTGCTGGCGTGGAGCGCAAGGCTTACAGAGGATTAGTACTCAGTTAGGAAGCTAGACATGTCCGGATCCATGTAGAGTACTCCTAGCCGTTTACGACTAGTACTCCTCTGGCAAACCGACTTGTAACCCTGCCTCCCGGACTATATAAGGCGAGGCAGGGACCCCTATCTCTTCATCCGCATCATCTTGTAAACACACCCAATCAATCCAGAGCTACGCAGCATACAAGACGTAGGGTATTACGCACCTAGCGGCCCGAACCTGTCTAAATTGTGTGCTGCGTGTCTCTCCTTCGAGTTCCCGATCTCGGCGAGGCCACAAACGTCTACCTCGGGTACTCCCCTTGGTAGGTTGCCGGGTTAAAACACCGACAATGCTCATGATCAAGTGGTGCTATCGTATGCTCCTTCGTATTTTGCCCATATCTTCTTACTTTCGAACTTAATTTTTTTTGATCTTATACTTTTTGGAAAGCTTATGAAATTCTGTACAAGACATTCAACCAATTTTTGAGCACCAGATAAATTCTAAAAGACTGATGATACTGTCGGGGCTTCCTGTTACCACGTCGTTACTCTTCGTATTTTGGTCATAACATTTTGCACTTGTTGAAAATATTATGAAATTTTACACTACAAATCCAGACATTTTGAGCATTTGTTTAGCGTCGGATGACTCATCACCTATTGAAATGATGGTGGTATCGGCTCATCTGATGGTGAACTCCATCTAAACAAAAAGTCTATGTTATTATTACATTTCAGTCGATGCTTCATCTGATGGTACCACCATTTTATCCCGTGCTATTTCGTTTCTTTTCTTAGGAATTCATCTGACGCTCACAAAAAAAAATAGACCATCGGACCATCCTATGCTCATTTTCTAGTACATCTTATTTTGAGCATAACTTCAAATATGGAGTCCAATTTTGGTGATCTTGAACTCTATGAAAAACTTGTGAAGTATTGTACACGATTATGTAACATTCCAGGTCGTTTTGTCAATCCAAAAATAATTATTTATGGGGCAAATCCAATTCATTCCTCTCTTTGTTTCAGTTCCAGTTTCTTTCTTTGTGATGCATACATGGAACCTATGAAACCCTACAAGTACTCATTCTTGATACACATGTTAGTCCTAATAACTATGTTGTCACTCAATCATCTAAATCACAAACTATGATCTAATGGATCATGTTCGCTACAAGCACATAGACAGAGTTCGGCAGCACGTTACAAATCATAAGCAAGCAAAGATTACCACCTTGGTAGAGAGACAACCTTTGATCCAACCCTTTTGTCCCGGTTAAATTTTGGACCCGAGACAAAAGGGTCTGCGTCGACGTGGCTTGAAATAGCTGGGAAGGACCCCTACCCTTTTATCCCGGGTTGTAATACCAACTGAGACAAAAGGTCTCATTTTCAAAGACTAATTCAACAAGAATCTTGGACAACCTTTTGTCTCGGGTGTTGTTTCCACCCGAGGCTAAAAAGAACCTTTATTCCCGGGTGGAAACCCCACCCGAGACAAGAACCTCCCCACCCTGCGCGGCCTCCTACTCTCTCTGACTTATCTTTTTCTCTCTCTCTATCTCCCCACGGCAGCCACACAATTCCTCTTCCCCTTCTTTTTCTATCTTCTCATTCTCATCCTCTTCTCTTCTGTGCAGGTGGTGCATGAGGCACGGTGGCACGGGCACCCGAGGCTAGCGCGGGGTGTGGCCAGGCCGCCGCCGCCGGGCACGGCTCCCCCAGCGGCCAGCGTGGGGCCCGACCCTGGCGGCCGGAGCAGGGCGCGGCGCGGGCGGGCGCGGGGCCCGGCCCCTGGCGGCCGGCGCAGGGCGCGGCGGCGTGGGCACCCCAGGCCGCCGCCGGTGGGCGCGGCTCCCCCAGCGTCCGGCGTGGGGCACGGCCCCTGGCGGCCGGCGTGGGCACCCGAGGCTGGCGCGACCAGGCCGCCGGCAGCCGGCACGGCTCTCCCAGCGGGTGGTGCGGGCTAGGCCAGGGCCTCCCGAGGCCGCGCGGCCAGGCTGCCGACGGCGGGCACGACACCCCTGGCAGCCGGCACGGGGCGCGACTGCTTGCAGGCTCCGGAGCCCATCCAGTGCAGGGTGTGGGCGGCAGAGGCAAGATTTTGTTGATGATTTTTTTTTGCATTTTTTGCTGGTGATGAACTCATGTGTTTGATGAATGAGATCTTGTTAATTAGTTGTGCTCTTGTGTGTTGTGTATTGTATGATGATGAGATGAGCATGTGCGGTAGTGGTATACTTTGATTCAATTTGAGTATGGTGAATGTAATTTAACTCAATTGGTGAAGTCCAATTCTTGTTCTTGATTTGAGCTCAAGAGAGTTGGGATGGAGGATTTGAGCTTAAGAGAGATGGAGGATGGAGGATGGGGGATGCGGGGGTGGAAGATGGGGGTGGGGATGCGGGGACGAGACGGGACGCAGGGGGATTTTTTTTATCGAACCTCTTTTCTCCCGGTTGGTAATACCGATCGGGACAAAATGGTGTCTTTTATCCTGGTTGCTCACCCGGGACAAAAGAGAGGGCCTTTTGTCTCTCACTTTTCGTCTCGGTTGGGCCTTAGAGAGATAACGGCCTTCCCAACCGGGACGAAAGGCTGCGTCTCCACTAGTAGTAAATAAATCATACACCTGCACAGCATGGTGCTAAAAGAAATATATATCTGCCTGGTCCACAAGCCAGAAATGCCAACTCTACCGTAGAACCAACTACATAATACATACATACATATATATATATATATTATGATAACATATTTATATATATCAACTAGATGTGTATATATAGAGATATATTTAGAGATTCCGAGAGAGAAAAGGAACCGGCTGCACTGTATTTACATGTGCAATATTGTTAATATAATCCTCATGTGCACGAACGACAATCCAATGGTTGACCGTGTGGCTTAGTGGCTTCCCACCTATAAACAAGCCCGGCCACTTACTTAAACAGAGAATGCTATATATACCTGCACAATATCCTGCTAATCATGCTGGCTGCTTATGCTGGCAAAACTGAGATAAAATTAAGACTGATATGATGATCAACGACGTGCAAGCACGCCCTGACAGCAAGCAATCCGGGCCATTCATTATTCTCGTTGAGCAAGCTAAGCTAAAGTTATGGACATACTTCTTCCGTCCCAAAATATAAGATCTTATTGACTTTTGCTGATCACGTTTGACCACTCATCTTATTCAAAAAATTTATGAGTGAAAAGAAATAGTGAAGTTGCAAATAAATAGTGCTAGAATAGTATTTTTTGTGAGAGAAGATGTGATGAATGTGATAGGTAAATAGTGCTTTTCACTATTACTTTTTGATGTAAAGAACAGGGCCTTAAGACAAAAAGCTCGTGGGGCCTCCCCTGAGGTCGAGTCTTTTTTTTAGCTGTTTGGCAGCTTAATTGCTTGCCTGTTGCCGTTGCTTGAGACATCTGTTGTCTCCCCTAGCCCATTCGGTATTTTTATTTTTAATTTCTTACCGCCTGCTGCTCGATCATCGATCGGATCGATCGTGGAATTTGTCTTGTGTGTACCATCGAATTCTTGCGATATATTAATAAATTCAAAATGTGTCTTCGATCAGTGGCCTTCGTGTTTGTTGCCTCGATCCATCACTCGTGTGTAGTTTGGGAGCTTCTGTTGCTCACGTACGTCTCGTCTCTGCAAACTCAGACAAACTGCAGTGTGTAGGGTGTGCTGGTAAGGTCACTCTCGAGCTAACACGCGAACGCGATGGAGCAGGAACGCGCTGGGGAACGCTCTCAAATTTGCGGGCGCCTGTAGAGAGGCCAACCCTCGGTCGATTTCCGACCAGGCATTTTTTTTTCCATTTTCGGTATTCCCCACCCGGCGCGCTCATGCCATTTCCTTTTTAGCATCTGCGCTCGCTCAACCACACCACCGATCTGAAAAAATTAGATAACAAAAAGTTTGGAAGAAAACTATTGGAAAACAGTTTATTAAAATTGTAAGCACAAAGATTTTGTCAAAACTTTTGAAACAAAATTAATTTTAAAAAATCTAGAACAAAATTCAGACAAAAATTTCTGAAGAAAATTTGGGGAGAAATTTCTAAAAAATTTGTGCGTAAAAATGGAAAGAAAGTTTTTAAAATTAACAAAATGTTGTGTATAAAACTGTTGAAATATTAGGCAATTTACAGATTAAAAACATAATATAAATCATGACGAAGTGAACAACTAGATTAAGCATATGTTGCATACTAACTAGGTTCAAACTTATATCACAGATCATGGCAACTAGTGTAAGTACAACTCGTACACTAAACATATTAAACATGTTGATCAAGAAGAACGATGAGACCAGATCGCAAGAATAATACCTGCTGCTGGAATTCGTAGATGACAGCGTGATGAAAAGATTCCCGAAGGTGAAGCTGAGGTCGTCCTGGTCGCTGTCACTGTCGTCGATTAGCGGCGGCGGAAGACTTCGATTAGGCCGACGAAGACAACGTCGGCACGCAGTGTCCCTGGATCTTGACGGAAGACAAGCCGCGACGAAGATCGGGAGCAGTCGCGCGAAGAGCGCTTCCCAAAAACCTTATTCGCCTTCTCCCAGTACAGGATCGCAAAGACGACGGTTCCGGAGACCTGCTCGCCCGGTCGCAGGTGCACGTGAACGATCGGGCTGGAGTCTTGGCAACAACGGCGCAGTAGGGAGAAGAGGCAAAATATTATTTTTACTACTTTAGGATTTTCTAAATGAAACTCCCAATTGTAGTTTTTGTTGTGTCTTTCCTCAGGAGGATTGGTACAAATATATAGGGAGGAAAACTCCCTATCTTCATCTCAACTAGCAATATGGTACTAATTGATGTTGCACCTCCCACCTCTACTAATAGACTTAAACATTAAAGCCCATTATGGAACACAAATATTGGACCTTTGAGATTTATTACAATTTTTTCATATGAATTTTATTTAGGGGAACTATTCATATATAAATTCTAACAATCCCCCACCAGATCTCAAATGCCCATTTAGAGATTTGTGTGTTCTCACTACTGTTTGATATACCAGTATTTCGGCAGAGACTGTTAAGTTGAACTCAAACTACACTATCCACAACTTGAACAATGGACTACGCCTTGAATTGCAAGTTTTGTGCGAACAAGCTTTACTTAAAGCCAAACTGATACTTGGCTGCCAGTAGCCTTACCCCGTGGGTGGAGCATATACGTCATACTCCTTTGTCTCTTCATGAGTTTACTAGAGATCACCCAAGTCTCATAGACTACGACGTTTAACAGTCAAGCTCATACAGGTATGTTCTTTCAATAATGCTCTGTAGGACAACATCTTCACTCGTTAATGTCAATAGAATATATTAAGGCATTCTCGCCAACCTACCACACAGTACCTCATTGCTCTGAGAGTATTGCATCTTCACATAGAGAGGGTTATCATTATACTCTCCTCAGTTTACCAATAGCTTGTTCTTCCCAGGTCCTTAGTCACGGGATCTCCGATCAAAAAGGTTGGGTTACTACTACTGTAAACTCACATGGGTCTCATACCCATCTCCCTAGATGCAATTTCTATCACATTCCGTGATAGCCCTTTTGTAAAGGGGTCTGCTAGGTTTTTATCAGTTTATATATAAGATACAGTAATTACTCCGGAGTTTCTCAACTTCCTGACAGTCTTCAAACGTCTTTTAACGTGTCTTGTTGACTTCGCATTATCCTTAGCACTATTCACTTTAGTGATTACTGTTTGATTATCACAGTTCATAAGGATATCTGGTATTGGTTTCTCAACCACCGGTAAGTCAGACAAGAGCTCACGCAGCCACTCTGCCTCTGCAAATGCTGTATCCAAAGCTGTAAGTTCAGCCTCCATGGTTGATTTAGTCAAAATAGTCTGTTTGCAAGACCTCCATGACACTGCGCCACCTCCAAGAGTAAAGACATACCCACTAGTGGCGTAGATTTGATCAATATCAGAAATCCAGTTCGCATCACTATATCCCTCTAGCACAGCTAGGTGCCCGGAATAGTGAATCCCATAGCTCATCGTACCTTTAAGATAACACAAGACCCTTTCTAGTGCATGCCAATGATCATCACCCGGGTTGGACATGTACCTACTCAACTTGCTCATAGCAAAAGAGATATTTGGTCTGGTTGCGCTAGCAAGATACATGAGTGAACCAACAATTTGAGAGTACTTCAATTGATCTCTGGTATCCTTCTTGTTCTTTCTCAAAGTCACACTAGGATCATAAGGTGTTGGAGAAGGCTTGCTGTCCATATAGCCAAAACGGTTCAAGACCTTTTAAACATAGTGAGATTGTGATAGAGTAATCTCACTCTCTTCCTTAATCAACTTGATGTTTAGAATTACATCAGCTTCTCCTAGATCTTTCATGTCAAAACTCTTTGACAAGAATGACTTGACTTCATTTACAATATCCAAGTTTGTTCCAAAGATTAGAATATCATCAACATATAAGCATAGTATAACAAAATGACTCCCACCATGTCGATAATACACACACCTATCAGCTTCATTAACAACATAGCCCGCACTAGTTAAAGTAGTGTCGAACTTCTCATGCCATTGTTTAGGTGCTTGTTTCAAACCATACAAAGATTTCAATAATTTGCATACCTTCTGGTCTTCTCCTTTTACTACAAACCCATCAGGCTGATCCATATAAATCTCCTCATCCAACTCTCCATTAAGAAAAGCTGTCTTCACATCCATCTGATGGACGATCAGACCATATGAGGCAGCCAAGGATAGTAGTACTCGAAGTGGTCATTCTAGCAACAGGTGAATGAGTATCAAACAAATCTTTGCCTTCCTTTTGAGTATAACCCTTAGCCACAAGCCGAGCCTTGTACTTGTGTTGACGCTTTTTCCGATCGAACACACGAGTGCGCTAGATCGCACGGTAGTCGAAATCGCTCCTCGTCGGGTTTCCTGTCACGGGCGGTTAGACCGCGCAGGGGGTGCGGTTAGACCGCCTTGGTCAGGGAACACCGACGAAAACCTAAGATCGCTGCTCCGGGAGGGACCCCGTCGGGAGTAGCGCGCCTAGGGTTGTTCTAAGGTTGGCAGGCCACTTAGAACGCCCTAAATCGCCGTAGAGACGAAGAAGGAAGCAATGGGGTTGGAAATGTTGGGGTTGTAGATAAAAAGTAGATAAATGTTTGATCGATTGGGTGATAGCCCCTCAATCGGCCGTGGCCCTTCATAATATAGGGTGGGGAGGTCTTGCCCCGTAAGGAAATCCTTTACAACTCGAAATCTACTAGGACTCCTCAATTTTAGTCGGACTCAGGGGAGGGCGGTCTAACCGCCTGGGGCACGCGGTTAGACCGCCTGGGTCCTTTTCCGGATCGGCTACAGGGATAGGCGGTCTAACCGGGTCCCAGGGGCGGTTAGACCGCGTGTCCGACGTGCAGGTCTTCTCGAAGCCATATCTCCCTCATCCGGAGTCTGAATCGGACGTTCTACATATGCATCTTGATCTACTCGATGAGAACTATCCAATGGTGAAGTCCAAATTGACTTTTGAGGAATTTGACCAGGGCAGTCTAACCGCCCTAGGGACGAGGTCTGACCTCCTTTTGCCAGACCGGCTACAGGGACCGCGGTCAGACTGCCTGGTATCGTGGTCTGACCGCCTGGTCCAGCCTGAACTGGCTTAGCTGCCAATTTTGAGTGTCAACAACTTGTCTATAGTACCGTCAGGTTTAAGCTTCTCTTTGAACACCCACTTACAACCAATTGGTTTACAACCGAATGGTAGTTCAGATAGCTCCCAAGTTCCATTAGAAAGAATCGAGTCCATCTCACTACGAACTGTTTCTTTCCAATCATCTGCATCTGGAGATGCATATGTCTCTATAATAGAGGTGGGAGTATCATCCACAAGGTATACAATGAAATCATCACCAAATGATTTTGCAATCCTTTATCTCTTGTTCCTCACATGAACTTCATTGTCATCCTTCTCAAGTGGTTGCTCAAATAACTCAACGGGAGACTCGATAGGTATAGTACTATCAGGAGCTATTTCAGTGGAAAATTTAGCATTACTACGCATATCTTTCATAGGAAAAATATTCTAAAAAAATGTAGCATCACGAGATTCAAAAATAGTATCAACATGCATATCAGAAACTTCAGATTTTACTACTAAAAATCTATATGCAATGCTATTGTGAGCATATCCTAGAAAGACACAATCTACTGTCTTTGGTCCAAGCTTACGCTTCTTTGTAATTGGAACATTGACTTTCGCCAAGCATCCCCACATGCGCAAATATATGAAAGTGATAGTTTTCTTCCAACCCAAATCTCATATGGTGTTGTCTCTTTACTTTTGTTCGCAATTCTATTCAGGACATGAGTTGCAGTCAATATAGCTTCCCCCACCATGCCTTTGACAAACCAGCAGTATCTAACATGGCGTTCACCAAGTCAGTCAACGTGCGGTTTTTCCTCTCGGCAATCCCATTGGATTTAGGAGAATAGGGAGGTGTCATCTCATGAATAATACCATGTTCCGCACAAAACTCATCAAAAGTTATATGAAAATATTCACCACCACGATCTGACCTTAGACATTTAATCTTTCTTTCTAGTTGATTTTCAGCTTCAGCCTTAAAGATTTTAAAGTAGTCTAAAGCCTCATCTTTAGTTTTCTGCAAGTAAACATAGCAATATCTAGAAGCATCATCAATTAATGTCATGAAATATCTCTTTCCACCTTTAGTCAACACACCATTCATCTCACATAGATCAGAATGTATGAGTTCTAGAGGTGCCAAGTGTCTCTCCTCCGCTACCTTGTGAGGCTTTCGAGGTTGCTTAGATTGCACACAACTATGGCACTTAGAACCTTTGGCAATGGTGAAATCTGGTATTAACCGCAAGCTAGATAAATGTGACATCAAACCAAAATTCACATGACATAAGCGAGAATGCCAAATACTCGAAATATCATTAATTGTGCCACAAATATGATTGACAGACTTATTACAAAAATCTGCTGAACTTAGGCGGAATAAGCCTCCGCAATCATAGCCTTTACCAATAAATTGTCCATGCTTTGACATAACTACTTTATTGGAATCTAACACTACCTTAAAACCATCTCTTAATAAAAGAGAAACACTAACAAGATTCTTACAAATAGTAGGGACATGCTGCACGTTCTTCAGCTGCACGATCTTGCCCGAAGTAAACTTCAGATCTACCGTACCAACACCACGAACATAAGCATGTGACCCGTTCCCCATCAGGATGGAAGAACCTTGGAGCCCCTGGTAAGAAGAAAACAAAGAGATGTCAGCACACACGTGAACATTAGCACCCGTATCAAGACACCAACTAGGTGATTGAAATACTGAAAATACGGTAGGAAAATTACCATACCCGTCATCAGCACTTGATGCAGCCATGAGGTTGACCTTTTTCTCTTTACGGTCTGCACGCTTTGGACAATCCTTAGCAAAATGACCAAGTTCAGCACATGTGAAACAAGGCATCTCAGACTTGTCTTTCTTGTTCTTCTTGAAGGTAGTAGTTGCTTTGGCATTGAAAGACTGTTGTTTCCCCTATCCTTTGTTCTTGCCTTTGAAATTTCTCTGGACAAAGTGGGCACTAGCGCTATGTTCCTCGTTCCCCTTCTGAGTATTGTCTTTAGCCCAAGGCTTCTCTTCAACATCAAGGGATCGAATCGGGTTTTCAACCGTTATCTTCTGTCTCTTGTGTTTAAGGCTTGTGGCAAAGTTCCTCCAAGGAGAAGGCAACTTTGCAATAATGCAACCAGCCACAACTTCATCGAGAATAACATACTTAAGGAGTTCAAGTTCCTTAGTCAGTCGTTGTATCTCATGAGCTTGCTCGACTATGGATTTGTTAGCAACCATCTTATAGTCATGAAAGCTCTCCATGATGTACAATTCCTTGCCTGCATTTGAAGCACCATAGGTAGTGTTCAGATGATCCCACAGAGCCTTTGCGTCTCGTATATGTATCATTGAATCAAACAGATGATCCAAAAGCACATTATGCACAGCTCCCACAAAGATATCATTAGCTTTCTGGAATTTACTCCGATCCTCATCAGAGATGTTTCTCTCAGGTAAGCCATCTTTGACCCAGAAAACTTCCATGGCAGTAAGCCAATCTGTGACCTTGACAGACCACCTCTTGAAGTGCGCACCAGAGAACTTCTTCGGCTGACGAGGGTCTGGATTAGGGCCCGCCTCTCGTTTTCCCGTTTTTAAAACAAATTTTTCTGACAAGTTTGTCGTGACCAATCGCACGCGCGAGCGGTTTTTTTGGTGGAACACCTTATCTTGCGAGGGGAAAAGATGTTGATTTGTGAGTGTCTCGGTGTCGTTGCTCGTTCAAAGTTCTTAACACTTACGCCCCCACGGCTATGGTACAAGACTTGCAAACACGACCCAGGCCCACAGGTTGACATCCGACTACTTTCAAAAAGTGTATGGGTAACCGCTCGGGCTCCGGCTCAAAACAGTTTTTTACGAAAAATACGCAAGTCACTTCCTGAATGTCTCTAAGTACTCGGGGGCTGCGAACGCGTGGTGTCACTTCGCGGATCAGGTCGAGCTTTCCGACTCTTACGCCCCCATGGCTCCATAGAAAAGTTCGATCGGCCTGAGTCTCTAAGTACCACTACTTCGTTTTGCAGTCGTTCTCAAGTACTCCGGGAATGCTTTAACAAGTGGCGGCTTTAAAACAAAATGAAAACTATTCGAAATAGTGCGCATACAAGTTCATCTTGTTTCTCTATTATCCAGACTGATAGATCTAATGGGAAGGCCCAGAGCCATCTGCTGGTGTGTCTCTTGGAATCAGGTCCAGGTCCTTCATTGCGGCATCAGCCAAGGTGCGGGCAAAGGTGGTGCAGTCCTCCTCGATCTTGTCGTACTCCTCGTTCGAGTAGCCAGGGGCTCAATCGCCATGCAGCGCCAGGAGGTCCAACCCTTGATAGTGCGAGTTGAACATGGAGAGGACCCGGTGCACCACCTTCCGAGACGTCGACAGCTCTTTCTCCCTGACAACGCCTAGAAGAAGATTGACTCAATCGCCAAGCATCTGGGGAGGCATCTGGACAGGAGGGACACCGAGTTCCGATAGGATCCGCTCGATGAACCGACCAAATTTGGTACGGTCCACGATATCCTTCTTGCGTGCCTCCTCCGCCTCGTGCTGGGTCTTCCGGGAGTCCTCGAGCTCGGCCTTGACCTCTGAAGGATGAACGGGTCAGAGTTTGGTTGCGAGAGGCGCAAGCCAAGGGGAAAAAGAGACAAGGTGAGGAGATCTTACTCGCGAGATGGTCCGACAAATTCTTGGCCATCCCAGACATCTCGTGGATCTTGAGCTCGGCGGTGGTGAGTTCATGTGCCTTTTCTACGAGCTTGACGACCACGGCAGCACGAGCCAAGTGAAGCCCTGACAAAATCAAAGGACTAGTCAACATCTACAACGGGTAACACGAAGAAAAAGGCATCACAAAAGCTGAAAGCGCAAAGCTGCTCACCCTCAAGATCTTGCGCCAGCTTGCTGTTGCCTTCTCGGAGCCGGGTCCCCTCATCGGTGGCCTCCTGCAGCTTGGTGGAGAGGTCGCAAACCTGCTTGTTTGCTGTTTTAAGGTCCACCTCGGTGTGCACCAAGTCCTGCTGCAGGTCCGCCATCTTCTTCTTGAGCGCCGCCTTCTCTTCAGCGGCGGCCTGGGACGCGGCCTCGGCAGCAGTGGCTGCAGCGGTAGCAGTCCGAGCCGTCTCAGCAGCAGTTGCGGCGGTAGTGCGCAGCTCCGCGGCTGTGGCCTCTGGCTGGGCAAGCTTGGCCTCAAGGGCCGCCTTCTCCGACACGGCGGCATCTGCAGCAGATTGCGCGGCCACTACGCGGTCCTCTGCTGACTTTGCCGTGGCTTCAAGCGTGGCCCTCGTTGACGCTTCACTCGTCGCCGCCCCTGCAGCTGCCAGTAGGGCGGCAACCAGCTACATCTCCAGCTGAACCTTCTCGGCCCGGAGCTCCTCGATGGTGCACGTCTTCCTGGCGCTTCAGCTAGCAAGCACCTGGACCGAGACAAAGATCAACCACAGAAACGACTGCGGAAACGATAACATAAAGTCAAGACTGGGCTCAGCTAAGTCACCGACGAGGCCGGAACGACAAGCTCGTTGACCGCTTGCTTCGCCCATCGTAGGCCCCACTCGAGGCGGTGATGGGTCGTGGCCTCTTCATCCTTGTCGTCGTGCGCCTCGGCCTCGTGGGCTCCGGTCCATGAGGCACGTCCGAGGCCAAGGTTGTGCTCTTCCCCCTCCATGGCTGGGAAGGGGCGGGCTCCTGAGCTCTCTTCGACCTCTCGGACAGTGAACGGGGAAGCGCTGCCCACCACGTTCTCGATGGTAGCGGGTGCCTGCACATCAGGGTGTGGCGAGTCTGCAATCACCACCACCTCTACGACGGCAGCAGCAGGCTGGTGCGACAGCTCCGGCAGCACGATGGAGTCCGGCCCCGCTTCCGCCGTCTGGGTCGTGGACTCCTCAGGGCTCGCCACGACCGCCTCAACCGCGACAGCGACCACAGAAGTAGGCGGCACGGGCTTCTCGGCCGGCAGCTCCTCCGGCGCCGACAGGCAACGTTCCAGCTCAACCGCGAAGGCAGCTGCATCACCGCTCGAGGGGTTGGGCCCTTCCATATTGGCGACCTCCAAGAGCTGTGTGGACGACGTGGGAGCCGCCATTGCCTCGGTCTCGCCATCGCCGGTGTCCGACACTGGGGGCGCACCCAGCCGCCCACCTCGGGAGCCGCCTGCGCGTTGGGGTCGCAAATGATGATGGGCGCCGTCGAGGGCCCGATTTCCTTGGGGGCTGCCTGCCCCCCGACCATGTCTCCATCCCCTGTTGCTGGTGGAGGCACCGCCGCCTCGTGAGCCTCGACCACCTCAGCGGCCCTGCCCTTGACTTGTGACGTCGCTGGCACGGGCGGAGGAGTCGCTGAGCGGGGGATGGACGGTGAAGGACCGAATAGGGCGACCAGAGAGGGGGGGAGTGAATGGGAGCCGATAAAAATTCTTCCCTAAGGTCGAACTCGGCCTATACCCCGATTGTCACACCAAGAATCCGCACACATAAAGGAAGCTCCAAACAAGGCACACACAAGCCAAGAAGATCAACCAACAAGCCTAGGAGCAAAGAGCGGAAGCACCGGACAAGAATCAAAGCACTTGGTCAATTCTGGAAACGACCAGTGCGGACCGTCCGGCTGGTATCGGCGGACTGTCCGCTAGTGTACGGCGGACTGTCCGCGGGTACGGCCCGGACTGTCCGAAATGAACAACAGAATCACCAGAGCTGCAAGCCGAAATTCGGACCGTCCGTGGAGGTCTCGCGGACTGTCCGCCAGTGTAACGGACCGTCCGCGAAGCCTAGGCGGACTGTCCGCTAACCTCGCTGAAAACCCCAGACAAACCTCCAAGTACCCAGACAAAATCTCGGCCGCGCGGACTGTCCGTGAAGCCCTCGCGGACTGTCCGCCAAACCCCTCGCAACCAAAACCTAGGGCCGAAACGGATCAAAACGAAGACGCGCAAGAACACGAAGAACACAGGACGAACCCTAGGCGTGCGTGCTCCTCGCGGACCGTTCACGACCCTCGAGCGGACTGTCTGCGACACGCGGATAGAGCAGAAATAGCCCGACCCCGCGAGGTCAACTCTCCAAATCCATCACCGTATCTCCCAAACACCAAAAGCTCTTGAGACAAGATTTGGGGAAGATAATAAGCAACACAAGATGAAGCTATGCCCCAAAAATCTCGACCCCTAAGCCACTAAATCGCCGGGAATCGCGGATCACACGAACTCCACCAAGAACTCGGGCACCAACCAAAAACGCACGAATCGAAGGCTCTCCACAGCGTTTGAGGGGTCAAGATCACACACAAAGATGCGCAAGGCATCCACCCATGATCCCCTCAACGAAATCCGTGAAGAAACGCCCCCAAAATCACGAATCGAGCGAAGAACGAAACTCCTCAAAAATAGTCCCAAAAATGACATGAAAATCATAGAGGACTAGGAGATCACCGGGACGCCGAATGCTTCCATACATCCAGAGGTCAGATTCTGTACAAGAGTCTAGCCTAAGGAATCTAGAGGGAAAAGAAGCAGTTCAGAGAAATCTACCGAGGGAGAAAGCCCTAGAGTCCAAGAGAGAGAGATGCCATCCACCTCTCCGCTATTTATACGAAGTCCATCGGAGGGAGGTAAATGACCACGCTACCCCTACTGCTTGAAATGAAGATACAACCCCTCAGGGGCATTTTGGTCAAGACTTCATCGGACGGACACGCTTCCACCGCGGCTTCGCTTCACCTCGACGCAAACCTCGTGATCACGCCACGTGCCCTCCGCCTCGAAGCTTCCCGAAGCTCCCAGATCACCGTCTCCGTCGCCTCGGGCCTCCGGGCTTGGTTTTGCGGCCCAAACCAAGAAACCGTCCACCGATGGTTTTGTGGGCAAACCACCAAACCCCGCGTGCAAGCTTCGGGCTTCATCCGCTACCTTGCACCGACCCATGTTCACGACTTCAGCCCGCTAGTCTTGCACCGCACGGCTCGCACTTGACCCCATCGGCCACCGGGTCCATCGAACCAAGCCTACTTGCCACTCCATCACCCGGAGGCCGCCACGGCTCAGGCCTTTCGCACTTGTTCTTCACCTGTACCGACACGAGTCAAGCCGCAACCTGTACCTGCACACTTAGCTAAGCATCAGTCCACACAACGTTGTCAGTCACTCATCACTAAGGAGCGACCCTCCACTGGTCCTCAGACACACCTGGTCCTCAGACAGAGGGTTGCGCGCGCTCAAGGCCGCGCGCTTCCGCGGCGCAAGGCTGAGCGCGCCGGTATCGGAATGACTGGCATGAGAGAGCGAGTCAAAAGGCGAATGAAAATCAAGAGCAAGATAACAAGATAGCGCGGAACAACACTTACATGGAGGCGACACGAACCCACTTGATGGGCCTGGGGGCTGCGCCCGACGACTCGGGGGCTGGTCTCTTGCTCGCCGCCATGTCAGACGGCGGGCTTCGACCTCCGCCTTGGGGTGAGGGGAACCTGCATGGGTGGGGCCCCGCCGCCCCGGATCACCAAGGACTGGAGGCGCCGCGGGGGTGCGTTCACATTCTCCCCTTGCGGCGCACTCGGGGCGGGCGCCAGCGATGTCGATCTTGCCTTGGGAGGCGACCGTCTCCTCAGCGAACGCGACCCCCACTGCGATGAGTCGCCAGAGGGACGGCGATCGAATGAATCACGATCCGTCGGCCGCCTGGACGAGTCGTCTCGTTGCGGGGAGCTCCTCCTCCCCCTTTGATGTTCTTGACCGCTGGGACCCGACCGGGAGCGAGTCACCCTCCGATCCTCTTGGGTGGGGCGTGGAGACGGGCGCGAGCTAGAGCTCGTCCCCTGCTCACGGACGGCCGACTCCGACCGCTGTCTAGAGCTGGTCCCTGCGGCCTGTCGGTGGGAGGGGGCGACACAGACGACAACGACAGTGCGCTCCAGTCGACGCCAGCGCCCCTGTCGTCACCGGACCATGGCGACGACAATGAAGGATCCTCGTCCGAGGAGACGGCGATCTCGTTCATCTTTTGACGCTTGGCGCGACAGTCGTTCCGCTCATGGTTCGCGATTTCCTTGTACTTGTGCTTGGCCTTGCGGTCGGCCCTCCTCTTATCCGTGGCAGCTTGGGAGCGATTCGGCATCGCGTCCTGAGGAAGAGGAGGTTTCGCAGGGAGAGGGTCCGCGGGCCTCAACTGAGGGCAAGAAGGAAAACGAGATCAAAACGAAGAACGGGAGTTCTGAGAAAAATATAGTCGGAAAAAGAACACAAGCTAGTCGGAAGGCTAGTCGGAAGGAAGAAGAACTTACGTATTTTAGGGTCCCCTCTCGGGGGAGCATGGGTACAAGTCGGGATGACGGCCACGAGTAGGTGGCCTTCCCGATGGCCAACCCCACACGGCGCTGGATCTCATCCAGCGAGGGGAGCTCGGGCGCCGTCACAGTCCCTTCGAAGGGAGCCTTGTCGGGCATCATCTGGCATATGCGCAGCCACCGTCGCCGTAGCGGGACGATCCTGAGCGCGTGGTACTGGCCGATGACGGTCGCCAAGTCAACCCCGGTGTCGTGCAGCTTGGATAGCACCACCCAGCAATCCTTGAGCAGCCTCTCCTACTCCGCCTCCGGGGGCCCGTAGCTCCAGTTCGCCAGCGCCTCGGCGATTGAGGTGCCGGTATACTTCGGCAGCGGGTGCTCAAGGTCGTTCTTGAGATAGAACCAACCTTTGTGCCAACCACTATTGGAGCTCGTCAGCGTGAAGGAGATGTACTCCTCTCCCCTCCCCGTCTTCATCCGGAGGTTGGCGCACCCGATCGTCGCAGGGAGCGACTTGTCCTTTAAGCAGACGAACTTGAAGAAGTACCGGAAGAGGTGCTAGTGAGTGCCCACTCCCAGGTACCCCTCGCACAACGCCTCGAACACCGCCATGTGCTGGATGCTGTTCGGGTTGAGGTGATGAAGCTGCAGCCGGTACTCCGTGAGGACGGCACAGATGAATCGACCGGTGGGGACAGAGAAACCGCGCTCATGGAATGTCACGAACGAGATGACGTAGTCCGGAGGCGGACGTGGACGCGGAACGGACTCGCTGCCCGGAACCTTCCATTCCTCGGTGGCGGTGAGCACCGGCAGCTGCCCGGTGGCGACGAGACGTTGAAGGATCCCGCGGGTGACGTTGGAGCGCGTTAGTTCGACATGGCACTGACTAGTGTTGGTGCGCGGTGCGGCTGGAAGGAGCGGCGGCGGCGACGCAACGGATGCGAAGGGTAAAGGAGCGGGCGGCACTAGCTATGGAAAGAAATCGGGGGAGCAAATGGTTCACACCCCAACCGGCGTGCGGATTATAAGGAGCGGACGTTGATGCCGGCCTTAATTGCTGGCCCCACCACACCGTAAAACCGCCCGCTCAGAGGGCGCATCCCCCGAGGTGATAGGGGCACGCTCGCGTGACAGTTCAATACCAGGTGGGCCCACGAATCTGAACCGGCAGTGCGCCGTCCCCTCCAACCGTCACGACCGCCACGTCAGCCACGACCATCATGACGGGCGCAACTGCCGATACGGCCACGACCGCCTCGACCGGTGATTTCAAAATGGCAAACAACTTTTCAAGATTCAAACCCCACAAACGAGTCTACAACTCCTTCGTGGGCTACATCCGGCGGATGCGCTCGCGCCCAGCCACCAAGCAAATCAAGAAGCACAGATTACTACAGCACTTCCCCGGCGCTGAGCTTGCGAGCGAGTCCTTGACTCCCAACACAGGCTCGGGGGCTACTGACGAGGGCCTGGATTAGGGCCCTCTAAGCAACAAGATAATCACCCTTGAGACGGAGTCTTCTGACACCATTGACAATGTCAAGGCTAAGATCCAGGACAGGGAGGGATGCAGATCTTTGTCAAGACCCTCACTGACAAGACTTCCCCACCTCCGAGTACCCTCCGCCTCATCTCCGAGTACCTTCTGCCTCGTACGAGTACACTCCGTCTTGCACGAGTGATCTCCGCCTCGCCTCCGACTAACTCGTTCGCACTAGTAGCCTCCGTCTCCGACTAGGACGGGGCCCACACGTGAAGGTTGGAGCGCAGGTCAGGGGCCCCACACGAACGTGGCGCCGCCCCAACTCTCGGACTCCCCCGCAACGACACGTGGGGCGCCAGTTTTCCACGCCATGCAAAGACCACAGCTGGCAGGACGGGAGGGCGGCTTGTTCTGACAGGAGCCGTAATACCGCACAGTGCATCCTCACGGCCTCCAACACGCCGTCCCATCCAACACCAAATGCACGCCACCCCGTCAGAGCGGGCACTCGATTACCATCTACGGGCGGCGCCTACCAACACTTAGGCCATAACGTGACGGGCCTAAGAAACACTCAAGAAGGCTGAGTCATCAAGTGAACTACTCGGGGGAGGCGCCAATGCAAGTACCAAAAAATATAGTGTCACCAGCACACGCGGCGGTCTCCAATGACACCACAGCTCAGCGCCCTTCAATGCCACCTGACGGATATTGACGACGGAAAGGACTTCACAATACCATAGCACTGTAACTTATTTTCGTTTTCCCTCTTTGCCCCTCACCCTTGCATCTATAAAAGGGGGAGGAGTGCAACCGTTTGAGAGGCTGACTGATCACCAAGTTTGTAACCCCTACTACAGACATCCCTGGTATAAGAACACGAGTACTCGGAACTGGACGTAGGGTATTACTCTCCGGAAGCCCGAACCAGTATAAAACCCTTGTGTCTCCCATGCCAACCATCCGGGTCCGACACACGATCCATTACAAATCTACTACCGGCGGTTGAGAACCCCGACACCGGCCTCAGCGCATCAACAAAACTAGCCATAGGTACTGAAAAATACCTATTATAAGGTTTTTGGATTGTTGAAATATTAGGCAATTTCCAGATTAAAAACATAATATAAATCATGACGAAGTGAACAACTAGATTAAGCATATGTTGCATACTAACTTAGCTCAAACTTATATCACCGATCATGGCAACTAGTGTAAGCACAACTCGTACACTAAACATATTGAACATGTTGATCAAGAAGAACGATGAGACCAGATCACAAGAATAATACCTGCTGCTGGAATTCGTAGATGACAGCGCGATGGAAAGATTCCCGAAGGCGAAGATGAGGTCGTCCTGGTTGATGTGACTGTCGTCGATTAGCGGCGGCGGAAGACTTCGATTAGGCCGACGAAGACGACGCCGGGACGCAGTGTCCCTGGATCTTGACGGAAGACAAGCCGTGAAGAAGATCGGGAGCAGTCGCACGAAGAGCGCTTCCCAAAAACCTTATTCGCCTTCTCCCGGTGCGGGATCGCAAAGACGATGGTTCCGGAGACCTGCTCGCCGGTCGTAGGTGCATGCGAACGATCGGGCTGGAGTGTTGGCAACGACGACGCAGTAGGAAGAAGAGGCAAAATATTATTTTTACTACTTTAGGATTTTCTAATTGAAACTCCCAATTATAGTTTTTGTTGTGTCTTTCCTCAGGAGGATTGGTACAAATATATAGAGAGGAAAACTCCCTATCTTCATCTCAACTAGCAATATGATACTAATTGATGTTGCACCTCCCACCTCTACTAATAGAATTAAACATTAAAGCTCATTATGAAACACAAATATTAGACCTTTGAGATTTATTAGAATTTTTTCATATGAATTTTATTTAAAGAAACTATTAATATATAAATTCTAACAAAAACTTTTGTATCAAAAGCTGTAACAAGGAAAAAAGGAATGTCGGCCTGGCATCTCCGCGGTCGTCGACAAATTTTGAAAAACATTTAAAAAAATTTGGAGCAAAAGTTTTTGAAAAAAAATTCAGGGAACAAACATTTTGACAAAAATGTTTTGAAAAAATAAATATCGAGAGCAAAGTTTTTGGAAAAGATTTTGAAAAGAGGGGAAAATCGTAAAAAAACCTTCAGAAGAAAAAATTTACAAACAAAAAAAGACAAAATAATGTAGAAAACTTTGAACTGAAAATTTAGGAGAAAAAATCTTTTATAGAGAAAAAAGAAAAATAAAGAAAAAAAGACATCACCGGACGGACGGGTCAAGCCGATGCCGTACCCGGGGGTGGCCCTGTCCACCGGCCGCAAGCTGCTCACATGGCGGTGCTCGCCGCCGGCCACCGCAGCTCGCGACTGCGCAAGCTCGAAGGTCGTGCTCGCTGGAGCCGACCGCCTCTTACCCCATCGCGGTGCTCGTCGAGGCCCGTCACCGCTTCCCCTCAGGCGCGCGGTGGTTGCCGGTAGCCCGCCGGCGCTTTCCCCCGGGGTGGCGGTTGCCAAAAGCCGACCACCGTCGCGTCCCGTGCTCTGCCGACGCCTCCGCGAGTGCTGCTACTGCGAATCTCGTGAAGGAACGGGAAGATGAAAAAAGTGAGAGAGAGGAGTTGAAAAAGTAGAAACGGGAACCGATAAAATGGTAGAAAGTGAATGCTGTTGTGGGGTCCACCACGTGGTGCCGAGTGCCGACGCGTTGAGTCGTCGAGGCTGTTCGGCTGGTAGAATGAATAGTACTCGGCTGGTAGATTGAATAGTATTATGTGAGAGAAGATAAACCGAAACAAGTCGAGATAAGCCAAGTCAAAATAAGCCGAACAGCCTATATACCCTGCACTTGCAATAGAAGTTATCTTGTTCGTCGGATTATGGTCCCCGCCCGTCTTCGAGATATGTGCCAGAGTCAAATACACCGCAGTATTTCCCATCATCCTGTAGTGTACATGTCCCATCGTATATTATACGTTCCGCCGGTCCCATGGGAGAGAGAACAGCCGCGGACAGGTTGATCCAGGATTCATATCTGCATGCTACCTAAATATCATGTCTCTCTTCGGTATGATCTAGATTCAAAATCATTTGAATCACCCTTTTCTCTCTCCTCCTCTCCTCTCTCTCCACAGATCCGAGCGGCGCGCCACGGTTTGCGCCGCCGGTGGTGCTTGCCGGCGGGACGGCTGGGCTTTGGCCGGAACCCTCGGCCAATGTGGCGGATCCGTCCCCTGCGCCAGTGATGACCCCCCCTCCACCATGACGACGGTTCAGTTCGAGCGGTGGCGGCGGTGTTTGGGTCCAGCGCGGAGGTGGCAAGGCCGCCGCAAGGTGCGAGGCCGTCGGAGCCGTCGGCGCGACGGCTGATGTCGAGGCTCCAACGCAGGTGGCGTGGGCAGGAGGGCGGTGGCCGCCGCCGTCTCCATCACCGTGCCGGGGCCTCGGGCCACTGGTCAAGCCTCGGTGACCGGATTTGGCGCGGCAAGGGCGGCGGCGATGCTATGGCGGCCGACGGCTGACGGCGATGGCAGCCTTGCCAGATCTGGAGCGGCGACGGCGGACCGGGACACTACGCTAAGATCCGGCGAGCCTCGGGCCATTCCTGGACGCAGGGGCTGTTCTGGCCTCCACCCCTCCCTATCCTCCGCGGCAACCTCCTCGCGGCGGCTCCTCGAGGCCTGAGACGGGACTCTTTTACGTACATGTCATTAAGAAAGTTGCTGGTTACGTGCATACCAAAAAAAAAAGTTTTCAGATACCTGTGTGTCATGAGCTCAACTTTGGTTTATCTGTGTGCCATTTCGTCCATGTTCTGAGCTAACAGTGTCATATCGATGAGTGAAATTACCATTTTACCCTGTGGGCCCTACCAATCTTCCTCCTCCCCTTCTCCTTTCTCGCGCATGGCGTCACAGGCCTGCTCCAGGCGCCGCCGCAGTTCCCGTGGTGCCGTGCCGACCATGATGCCAAGGGAGCTCGCCCGGACAAGGTCCGCCGCCGACGCTGCGGCGGCGGCCGTGTGCCGGGCGCCGTAGAGCCCCAAGCACGAGTCGGCGGCGGTCACCATCCAGAAGGTGTACAAGAGCTTCTGCACCCGCCACCGACTCGCCGACTGCGCCGTGCTCGTCGAGCAGAGCTGGTGCGTGCGTACCCCCGACCTCCATCTACCTCCTGCGCAGACTCCTCCCTTCGTCCCGAATCCGCAGCGGCATTGCGCGTTCCTGCTCCTAAAATAAACACCGTCTCCTCCTTGCAGGTGGGAGCTGCTGGATTTCGCGCTGCTCAGGCAGAGCTCCGTCTCCTTCTTCGACATCGAGAGGCAGGAGTCCGCGGTGTCCAAGTGGGCGAGGGCAAGAACCAGAGCTGCCAAGGTTTTCATAATCACTTGCCAATCTGTCACTTCTCATCAGTTCCAAATCATTTGAAGGAAGAGGTTGGCGAGAACTGTACTGATGCATTTGTAAATTCCACCGAATTCAGGTTGGCAAGGGGTTGTCCAAGGACGATAAAGCCCAGAAACTCGCGTTGCAGCACTGGCTTGAAGCTGTGAGTGTTAGCCATTTCGCTGGAGATGTTTTTTATTTCCCCTTCCAATTTTGCGTCGGTTAGGGTGTCATGCGAAGCTATGCTGATGCCAAATGCTTGAATTCTGAATTTCTGACGAACAGATTGACCCGCGCCACCGGTACGGTCATAACCTTCACTACTCCGGGCGGTGTGAGAGCAAGGAGCCATTCTTTCCCCAGCCCACGGCCGCAGCGCGAGGACACGGGGCGGCCGCAGAGGCCCGAGTTCCCGGAGAAGGTGTGTTTGCCGAAGTTGGCGCCGAGCTGCGACGGGATCCGGCCGTGGAGCTCCAGCGCGCCGCCGGCTTGTGACAGAACCGTCCAAAATAATTTCTGATTATCACTTAAGTCGATCCACTTGTCTCATAAGCGATAACCAAGAGCTATTTTGTCGCCTCTGCCGGGTCATGTCCGGTGAATCACTTACACATGATCGAGAATATACGCTAAGCCCACACGAAAGCGGGACCAGAGTACAAGTTTAATATTACATAAAAGTCCACCGTACATAATATTACAAACTAGGTTTTTAGTACATAAAAGTAAACATAATTCAGAGTTTAGACAACAGAAATAAAACTACACGTGTGATACATATGGGAGGCCATCCACAATATATCACTCCTCATCATCGTTCTCTCATTCAATTTCCCATCCATCTGGAATAGCACTAGGCCAGATGGGGTTACCTGAAAACAACAAATTAAGCAACGCTGAGTATGCTAATACTCAGCAAGACAGACCCGACAAAATAAAAGGCACAACTAGACCTGCAAAGGCTTTTTGGCTGGTGGGTTTGTTTTGCCAAAAGCATCTAAGAGTTGATTCTTACTTTCCATTTTTAGCTCAAGTTCTAGTATGTTAACCATTCTAGGTAAGCACCTAGCTAAACAAGCATGGTTGTGCAAACAAGATTAATCAGTCAACAATATTGATCCAAAATGTTTCATAAATAAACATGGGGTAGCCAGTGGTCAAGCCGACTCAGATAACGGCGAGTGATCGACGATCGATCGATTTATATCCTTGCAAGGTAAACCCAATATACACGGAAGAAGGTAGACCCTAAAGAATCCAAAGAAAAACAAATGCGGGGTCTACCCCGACCAGGCGGTTCCCGTCACTCCCCAGATTAGGGACAGATGCCACAGTTCTAAGTATAAGGTTACTGGAATGCCCTCACACGGCACGTCCAGACTCACACTTGCACTACCGGAATCAAACCGGTAGACGCATCTCAAGATTAGTAGCGATAAAGTCCCCGCACTGGTTCATTAGGTACTAGGCTTACCGGTCCTATTCCCGACAAGCACTAGGTACGTTCAATAGCTTAGACCAGCACCATGCTACTCGGTCGAGACCGAACCCATTGCTCTTACCACATGAGCGAGTCAATTTAACTAACTTATGATTCCAACATAAGCATCCTATATCTCGCGAGCAATGAGTCATTACTCGACTCAGCACTAGCCTTGGGCTCCTCTGGACTTTGGTCCAGGTCTTGCTACTCACTAACTTGATTCAGTTCCCCACTAGCGGATCCTTCCTCCTCCTGCGTGAGCGTGTACGTCCCGTCGGGTAGATCTACACGTTATATGCATATGCATTAGTTTTAAGGTGAAGGTGAGAGATCTTACCACTAAACCCAACTCTTGTGGGCCACATTCATCTAAACAACTAAGAAATCTCATAAAAAGTATTTGGGGTGTGGTGAGGGTGAACTAACAACTATTTTGATGGGGATTGTGTGCACATCTAAGCAACTCAAATTACTAAACTTCATTAAAAGTAAGGGGTGGTAATGATGGACTAATTATGACTTTGATGGTGATTGTGTGCATATTTAAGCAAATTAACCTAACAAACTTCACAATCAGTATGGAGTGTGTTTAAAATTATTTCAAAACAGAAACTAAACATAAACACCTCCTTTTCAAATTAAAAGATAAATATAAATCTATTTATTCCATTTTTAACTAGCCATTCATCCATAATTCATAATATTTAAAATATGACTCCAACTAGCATAAAAATTTTACCACATCAGCATATGACTAAAATAAACTTAAATACCAAATTTCAGCCTCAGATAATTTATAAATTAATTTAGATGAAAAAGATAAGATTCAGCCTCGACAAGCTTCATTAATTCATACAAAAAGATTTACTAATCTTTTTGACCTCAAATTTTTCATACAGTTCAAACATGTCAAAACTAAGCTCCTAACTAACACATTCAAGTGGATCTATTATATTATTCAAGTTATAACATCATTCACAAACATAAATACCAAACACCATTCAAACATGCTCCTAAAATCTCTATTATTTTTTCCAGAGGTACTTAACATCATGACAAAGACCTAGGGCGCTTTGGTGCTTGAAGAACTTATTTCTTGATGGGACTATAAAAAGCATCAAGCTTCAACTAACATAAATCTTCCAAAAATCATAACTATAATTCTACACAACAAAAATGTGTGAAACTTGGTTACAAATCTGAACATGGCTCACAAAACAACATATCTAAATTTCACATTCATTTCATGAGTACATTTTGAATTACAATAAAAATGCCTCAAACTGAGTTTGAATTTACATTTCAAATTTACTCAGAAAAACCCTATACAACTTTTGTAAAAGTTGTAGATCTGTTCACAAAGAATCCAAAACATTGGGATTTATATTTTTCGGATTTTTCTACGCATTTTCTAAGTTACAGCCAAAACCCTAAAATTCTTTTACACAGGGACCCTTGAACTTAATTTCCGAAAATACGCAGAGATCCCTAGATTACGGAAAACTCCCTGGAAATATTGGGGAAGAAGCAATGTAGTCCCCAGGCACCATGGCCGGCGGGGACGACCGAAATCCGGTGCGAAGAAGGCCGGGCTTGGCCGGGAAAGGGTGGGGAAGTGGTGGAGGCTCACCTAGGGTTCCATTCCGGGGTTTGGAAGGGTTGGAGGAGGTGTGGGCACGGCGCGGCTCGACTCCGGCCCGCTCTGGTTCGCGGCGAGCGGCGGTGCGCACGACGAATCCGCGCGGCGTGCCTAGCACGGAATGAAAGAGCAGGCGGACGAGGTGAACGAGGAAGACGCGCGGCGCCCTGCTCATCTCCCTTTTAACCCTCACCACGTCGTGGAAGAACTCGCGCGCATCCGGCTGGCAGTCGCGACGGCCGGCGCGTGTCGCCCGGGCGTTCCAGTGCAGATGGACGCAGCGCACAAGTCCGAGGTGGGCGGAGGGTCCACAGCGGGGTGCCCGGTCCACAGCGACGTCGCCCAGGTGTCCGTACGTCGGACCGGCCCGCACACACCACGTGGACGGCCTGCGGACGGAGGACGCGCACACCAGCGACGCGCCGAGCGCGGCGCCCAGGCGTCCAGGCCCTGTTTTAATTTCCTGTACCCATGTTCGAAATTGCCAAACTTCAAAAAGTGATAACTAAGTGAAAAATCTCCAAAAATAAAAGTTGTAGAAGAGCTATAGCACTACAACTTTCCCAAAGGGCAACCTATGTTTTGATGAAAGCATTGGTGGGAAAATCGTGACGAAGTTGCAGAAATTCTCGGCCCCGAGTTACTGTTCACAACACCTTCAACTCGAATTTTGGCTAATTTACACTCAAAATTGGAATGTCCGCCAATTATGAAAAATGTGTTCCCGGAAATAAGGAAAAACTTTTGTATTCACTGATTTTGAACTTCTATAGTGAAATTTGGAGAATGCGTAAGAAAACCAAATCATCCTTTTGGAGCTCTAGGGGTTTGACCATGATTTGAGAGTTTGACCAAGGGTTTATGTGCAAAAGTGTTTATAATTATGTAAAGCATGCTTAGAGATTAATTAAACTTGATTAACACAACTAATTAAGGTATTTATCTTTACTAAACACCTGGGGTGTTACACAGCCCGGCCGCAGAGCTCCTGCGCCGCCGCGCGACCTGCACCCACTTCTGGTTCCTCTGCGTACGAGATTGACTTGGAAATGACCAAGGGCAAAATAGTTATTTCCATACGTGGGTCCCACTTGTCAGATCGGTGGAACTGTGAAGTTTTAACAGAAGTTGGACGGAATGGCATGTCCATAAACAGAAGTTGAGATCATGGCATATGCATAACTGCAAACTTTTTATAGTATATGCGTAACCGGTAACTTTTTTAATGGCATGTGCGTAAAAGACTCCCGAGACGGAGGCGGTGTCGACGTCGGATGCGGCGTGGGCAACGTGGGCCGGGCCCTTCCTCCGTCACCCTCCTCGCGGCGGTGTCTCCTTCCATCCCGAGGTCAGCCGCCCCTGGAGGTCTCTCTCCTCTCCGTCAATCCCGAGCTCCGCCACAACTCGAGCTCTCCACCTCCGTCTATCTCTCATGGCCCGATGCGGAGCAGCTGCATCTGGTGGCCGGTGCCTGGCACGCCAATCCTGACCTACTTTCTTGGTCGTCGCCTCAGCTGAGCCTGGAGCCAGGTACCTCGGCGCGCGTTGAAGAGCAGGCTCTCCCTGTATACACTGGTGCCGAAGGAACTGCTCCAATGCGTGTTTGCTGCAGGAGGCCATGCTCGGCGCAGCGTGGCAGGTGCAGGGCTCGCCTGTCGGCGCGGGAGCAAGCTGCCTAGAGCTTGCCTGTTGCGAGAGCCATGCTCGACGCAGCTTGGGAGGGGAGCCACCGGAGCAGGCCATGGCTGATGCGGTGCCATACTGCCATGCTCGGTGCGGAACAGAGGTGACTGCGCTGCCGTGCCTGAGCCATCCCCACGGCGGATGTGACTGATGCGGCGCCATGCTCGACTATACGTCGCGCTTGCGATGGCTAACAAGCCATCACGCCACGAGGCGCGAGGGGCATGCGATTTCGTTTCTTTTCCAGTTTTTTCTATTTCTTTTCTTTTTATTCTTCTTTTCTTTTCTATTTCCTTTTTCTTTTTCTTTTATGTTTTTTTATTTCTTCTTTATTTATTTATTTATTTATTTATTTCTTTATTTATTCTTCTTTTTATTCTATTTTCTATTTCTTTTTATTTCTTCTTTTCTTATTTATTTATTTATGTATTTCTACTTCTTTTTTTATTATTTTATTTTCTATTTCCTTTTTATTTTTCTTTTTTGTTTATTTTTTATTTCTTCTTTTCTTATTTATTTATTTATTTCTATTTTTTGTTTTTGTTTCTATTTTTATTTCTTCTTTCTTTTCTTTTTATATATATTTATTTGTTCTTACTTGTTTATTTATGTTTTCTATACACTTTTAAAATTTTAGTTCCTTATTTGTTATTTAATTTGTTTATATTTGTTTTTTTATATATATTTATTCTCTGGGTGTATATTTGTTTGGTCTTAGTAAATATACTTATTTGGTCTTAGTGAATATTTGTTCGCACATATTTGTTCGGCTCGAGCGAATGTTTGTTCAGCTCCGGTGAATATATTTGTTTGGTCTCAGTGAATTTTTGTTCGGTCCAACACTACGTGAAAACCTCAAATAGGTCACGCAGCATTTGTAACGAGCCCTTAACACCCGTTACATGGACCCCATCTGTAACGATTGTTGTTTGGCGCCCGTTACGCATAAGCGTGGCAGGCTCGACCCCGACGTGGCTAACACAGCGCCCGTTACCAATGAGGACTTCTAGTAACGGGCTTCTTAAACACTCGTTACAGTTATTCTTTGTAACAGATGTTAAAATGCGACCGTTACGAAAGTTAAACCTATCGGTAACAGGCCCTTTGAGTCCGTTACCGATCACTGCCCTATCGGTAACGGGCTCTTTAAGTCCGTTACCGATCACTGCCATATCGGTAACGTGCTTTTAAGTTTGTTACTGATGACAATTTGACGTCCGTTACTAGACTCGGAGCTCAATAATTGAAGTCTATTAGCACTCTCACTGCCGTCAAATATTTGACTATGTCATCATAACAAATATTGGATATCACACAAACATATAATCATGTCTCTTAATAAGATGCAAAACCACAAGTATACATAGATAGTAGTCATAAGAGCATATTCTACATATTTAAGATGCATATATAGCTAGCATCACATGTTCACATATGACATGCATAATGCATGTTCAGAACAAACATATTCACATGATCACATCTGACGTGCATCAGCAGGAGCACTAGTTAGATGGCTTCTTTTGTGCTACAGCCTCAAGTTCAGCTATCTTTGCCTCTAGTTTTACAAGTCTTTTCTGCAGCTCAGCATTCTTCTTTGCAGCTTCGGCAAGTTCAATATCCTTCATCTTCTGTGCGCCTTTAAGCTTCTCCACCTCAGATTCTAGTATTTTTTGACCATTTGCTAGGAGACTTATGTCGTCCACAGCCTTGTCATCCATCCTTCTATCCACCTTGTCGAGTACTTTCCAGATGCAGTGAAGATCCTCCCGAGTAACAACACATTTCTACAACAAAGGCAAATTGATGCAAGTTTCATAATTAGATTGCCAAGTTTAATATCATGAAAGATGTAACTGGTCAAAAAAGAAAGTTGTTTAGTTGTAACTGGGTTTAGATCTTGGTTGATCCTGTGGATTTGTTTCCAGATCATGTCAATGTCCTCCCAAGCTATAGCACCTCCCTAAAACAAAGGCACTGGATGTTCAGTTAATAAAAGTTGATATAGCATGGAGATTCAGAAATTGAAGTAGTATATAGAATAAGTTCAACAATTTTGTGAGCAGCATATGATGAGTACCATGCATTAAATTTCAAGCATAACAAAATTTCTACTTGAAAAGTTAATAATTTTCCTCCCGAGTAACAATACATTTCTAAAACAAAGGCAAATTGAACCAAGCTTCACAATTAGATTGCCAAGTTTAATATCATAAAGTTGTAACCGGTCAAACAAGAAAGTTGTTTAGCTGTAACTAGGTTCAGAACTTGCCTGCTGCTTCTCTTTACCAATGTCATCCTTCTTCATTCTTTCCATCCTGTTTAGGAATGTGCAGATGTAGTCTAAGATTTTCTTGAGCCTGTTGATTTCTGTCCAGATCCTGACAATGTCATGTGCTGGTACAACAAGTTCCTAAAACAATGAAAAATTGATGCATTGGAACCATTCATCAGTGAAGGCACTGGATGTTCAGTTAATAAAAGTCGCTGAGCATAAAGATTCAGAAATTGAAGCAGTATACAGAATGAGTTCAACATTTTTGTGAGCAGCATATGATGAGTACCAAGAATTCAATTTCAAGCATAAATCTAACTTCAAGCATACCAAACTCGAGGAAGGCTCGGCCTCTGCCTACCGGGCGTCGTCGGAGTGCACCCCCTTGGCGCTTGCGCGTGTGTACGGCCTCCTCCCCCTGGCCGATGAAGAACCAACCTCTTCGCTGCGGAACCTCACTCTCTTGGCGGGGGCAGCGGACGGGGCCTTCTCCTCCTCGCTGCAGAACCTCCTTCTTGAGTCACGGCGGCGGAACGACTGCTTTCCGTCGGCCATCTCTGCGACGGAGACGAGGAAGGAGAAGGGGTGAGAAGGCGACAGAGACGAGGAAGGCAGAAGGTTTGAGAAGGAAGGAAGAATGGCAGAGTGGCAGGGGAGAGTGGCTTTTGGTCAAACATTGGGAACAAAGGATACGTGGATAAGCCAAACCTAGTCTCCAATGCATGGGGGCGGCGCGTAGGGCTGGCTCCTCCTCGTTGGTTTGGAGGGGCAAATGCGACGCGGAATAACCATCCCGCGTAGTCTCCTTTTGTATCTGTCTTGATTGACAGGTCAGCCCGATCTCTCAGGGCTCCCATTTCGACATACAGGCATAATCAACAAAAAATCTTTTGAGACAAAACAGACATAATATAGATAAAGATAACTTGTCCACATATATAGATAAAGATTACTTGTCCACAAAGATCTACACAGATATACATAATTATTACAAACAGTTAACTTGTCCATCTAGCTAGGCCTTAACTTGCCCATCACATTTTTACAATGGTCATGCTATCTGACCATGCACATCAAAAAATCATACCCCCTTCAACATCAACAAAAGCATGGTATCTTAAACTAAGATTTGTTTTTTTGCAGCCTCTTCAAATGCAACCAAGGTATCTTGAAACACATCGAGCGCATCTTCCATGGGCTGCAAATTTTGTTCAACCACAAACTTGTACCGCCTCATGAATGCAGCCTTTTTGAGGAGGATGTGCATTTCTTCCTTAATATTATCAACCTCAGGTTTCACATATTCCCAGACAGTGTCATGCTATTTTGATTCCTATGGAATGAAAAACATAAGAAAGTTGCTACATTGATCATTTGGATGAACCATAGGAATGAGAAGATTGAGATAGACAAAGGAACAAGCCATTTCATAGGAACAAGTTGCTACATTGCTACATTGATCATGTTAGAAATTCTACATAATCTCTATGGAACAAGCCATTTCATAGGAACAAGTTGATCAAGCTCAAGCTCAAGCTCAAACTGCTCCATTTATAGAACAAGTAAAAGGCACTGTGATTCAGAGAAACTTGCTTCGCCGTCGTCGTGGTAGTTGCCAGCGTCGGATATGAGATCCTCTACACCTTCGCCACTCCCTCGACCCCTCTCTGTCGTTGCAAGACATTTGCTGTCGCAGATGTGAGGCAGGCGCATTGCCCTCTTCACTGCCCCCTCGCCGGCACGCTCCTCTCTGCTGTTGCTTGGCCCCTCGTCGGCACCCAAGAGGATCCAGTCGATGACGCTCATCTCCGACTTTGGGTTCGCTGCACCGCCGCTTGGCCCCTCTCCGACGGTCATTGTCGTCTCCGTCTTCACCGCAATATCGTCGGCACGCGCACGGATCCAGTTGCAGCACCGTATCATGTTCGGCTTCTCCTCCTCGATCCACGGTGCACGGGGTCGTCCGCTGCTTGGCCCCTCGCCGGCGCTCATCGTCGTCTCCCCGCCTCCGCTCACCTCGCCGGCGCCACCTCCGCTCACCTCCGCTAATCCCTAGTGAGAAATTAGGAAAGCGTCGTGTGTGCTGCGCTTATCCATTCGGGATGTTATATTCATTTTCCAAAATGGAGAGCCATTGCTGACGTAGGTTCGAGAACCCGCGTCACATTGGTTGTCACGTAGGTCCGAGCGGGCAGGCAACAGTTATCTTTTTTATATAGGCTGCTGACGCTGACACATGGGCCCGACACTATTTTTTTGGAAATGAAACTTGCTTCCCTGAAATATTAGAGCCCATAAAACAGGACCTATAAATTCATTAAAAATACGAACAATTAGTAGTTGGTCATTTAGTATTCGAATAAAATATCAGCAGGCACACTTGTGTAACCAAAATTATCAAAATTCGAATTTTTATCTCGTGTTTGGGATATAATAATTCTAATAACATATTAGGTTGGTCTAAAGATTCTACAAATTGAGTTGGCAACATAATTTGGGTCCCTAAACTTGTCATAAAAATTTCAAGTGATTTCTAAAAAGGAAGATCATACTTGTGTACAAATGTGTACATCTCTCACATAGTTTCCTAGAATCGTCGCATGGCATCGTCTTCCTCAAGCGCGCGCATGGCATCGTCGTCGAGCGAGCCATCGAGGAAGCGGGGAAGGGAGGAGGACGACAACAATGAAAGCCGCCGCCGTCGGCTCATCCAGGAGGTGAAGGCGCCGAAGCCCGAGGAGGCGCCGGCGCCGCCGGCCGAGGAGGCACCGGCGCCGCTGCCCGTGGAGCCCTCCTCTTTGTGTCCTCAACTAGTTTTGGACAACATTTGGTCCGTCCAAATGTTGTACGAAGCTTTCAGGAAGCTTCAAGAGGTGGCTGTTGAGCTAGGCTTGCCACAACCCAACGATCCGCTGCAGAGGTCTGTGAAGGATTTCGCCTTCAACATCCGTGGGTTGGCTGGGGACCTTCAGAGAGTCGTGGTCTGCGCCGACGGCGACGGCGACGACGATGGTGATGGTGATGACGACGGCGACGGCGACAATGCCGATTTCGACAGCGGTGACGAACGCGACCTCGGCGGCTCCGACTCCGACGGTGGGGCTCCTCTGGCGGCGGTGACAAGTCTTCTACCTTAGCTTAATTAATTTGTTCCTCCTCTGTTTGTTCGTGGAACTCTGCTTGTTTGTCATGAACATGTTCCTTTGTTAATATGTGTTCCTCCTGTGTGTTTGTTGAACATGTGATGAACTACATCTAAGTGGCAGGGGAGAGTGGCTTTTGGTCAAACATTGGGAACTCTGCTTGTTTGTCATGAACATGTTCCTCTGTTAATATGTGTTCCTCCTGTGTGTTTGTTGAACTTGTGATGAACTACATCTAACAATGGCAGAGTGGCAGGTCAGAGTGGCAGCAGGGCAACAATGAATTGCAATGTTTGTTACTCTATTTATTAGTGAAAAGATTCTGAGTTTCGAAAAACTCTGTATAAAATCATTGGAGACGCGGGTGCAGGCTGGTTAATTTCACACTAAAATGTGAACACAGATGAATTGATGAAATTTGTGATATGTGACACATTAAGATTCGTGACCCAATTGTCATTCCTTTCCATTTTCTTCATTCATACATTTAAGTTTGTCATCTGTGACAAATTTTTCAATCCTCATTCACACAGATGAAACAAATTAAAGCACCACTTTTCACATCACAATTACTTCTTTGCAGCATACATCCCCAGTAAACATCCAAATACTACACAAACAGCACCCACAATAATCAAGTTCATCTTCCAGATCACATTGTCCATCTTCTCCTCCAGTGCTTTCTTCCTCTGCTTGTCGTCCGGTGCTTTCCTCTGATTGTCACTCCCAAGTTGACAATCCACTGAATCAACTACTTCATCGATCACGTCTGCCTAGTTCGACGGTCGAAAAGATATGACGCCAATATCCTTCAGCATCTGGAGATACTCCTTCTCGAAACGATAATATCCACAAAACTTGGGGAACTGTGCAAATCAAAAGCACATAAGAACCCTAACTCAGATTTGGGAAATCATAGCTCAGACTACTCACCGCATTCCTCACACACTTCAAATAAAGACAACCGTGGTTTTCACCTTCCTTCTGCGTCCTCCCCTCCACCACCCGAGCCATACCACAGTCCGGGCAAGGGACCAGTGGGAAGCCGCATAGCTCACCGACTGGATCCAAGCCGATGGAGTTAATGCGGTTGCCCCGGCCACCTTGAAACCTGCTCCTGCCACGTCCACCTCCTGACGAATCGACGTAGTGCGACATGTGCGCGACGATGGGGAAATGAAGGGTGGGCGGCGGTGGAGCTCAGAGCGGGGAAGAAGAAGCAGGGAGCTCAGAGGTCAGAGCGTCGTGTGTGCTGCGCTTATCCCATTCGGGATGTTATATTCATTTTCCAAAATCGAGAGTCATTTCCGATGCGGGTTCGAGTCCCAGCATCTCATTTGTTGTCAGGTGGGTTCGAGCGGCCAGGCAACGGTTATCTTTTTTATATAGGCTGCTGACGCTGACACGTGGGCCCGACACTATTTTTTTGAAATGAAACTTGCTTCCCTCAAATATTAGAGCCCATTAAACAGCACCTAAAAATTCATTAAAAATATGAACAATTTATAGTTGGTCATGTAGTATTCGAATAAAATATCAGCAGGCACACTTGTGTAACCAAAATTATCAAAATTCGAATTTTTATCTCATGGTTGGGATATAATAATTCTAATAACGTCTTAGGTTGGTCTAAAAATTCTACAAATTGACTTGGCAACATAATTTGGGTCCCTAAACTCGTCATAAAAATTTCAAATGGTTTCTTAAAAGGAAGATCATACTTGTGTACAAATGTGTACATCTTTCACATAGTTTCCTAGAATGTTATACTTCAACACTAAAGTTTTTCATACTTCACAACATGTTCGAACTCATATACATTTGAAATTTTAACACAACCTTGTCTTCACCTTAACATTACGAAATACAAAGTTTCATTAGTAATGGTTGTGTAAAACAAATATTATTTCTATGTTGTACTTGTAAGAAAACAAGATAAAGGCGTATAAACAACATCCAGGAAATGAACGAAGTTATATACGAAACAATGTCATAAATGAATAGAACTTGATTTTAAAAAAAATCAGAAACAAATATCATCAAATTTGGGTTACGAATGACGGAGAAATACGTGATTCAAATCTTGATTGCAGATTAAAAGGGGAAAAGCGATTTGTTCTTCATTCGAATATTACTGGATCCGCATCTCCTTTGTTGCTCTTCCATAAATTCACACAGATAATACGAGCAACATAAATTTAATTTGCAGGTGCAAAAGCAAAACATAGATTTAGTTTCCTATTGCTCATTCGAGCTTCACCATTTCACGATGGAGCCTACAGGCTTTGGTGCAATACAGAGCAATTTCCTCAAATCCTTTATCCACGCCGCAGCCGTTGCCTACGCACGGCTGATCTCCGCGCACTTGTGCCGGTGGCGGCAGTGGGTTTCCCCAAATGCGTCACGTCATCCTCCAAATAGCTTTCACAGCCTTCTTGCGCAAAGGCACAGAGCCCTCGTTGCTCACCTGTGTCGTCGTCCCGCCGCCGCCCGCGACCCGCCTCATGTACCGCTTCGCGGTGTCGTCAGCGGCGGCACCACCATTGTCCCTGTATAGCAAGATGGCATACAGATAGGCTGCCGCATCGTGCCCACCATCGGCGGCGCGCCGGAGATCATCGCTTTGCCTGTTTTCCATGAGCATGGCGTTGATCCCGGAGTAGAAGCAAGCCCCCGGATTGCCGAGACCGGTCAGCATAGCAAGGAAGGCTGTGTAAGCGGTGAGGTCCCACATCCAAGCAATCTCATCTCTTATCGCCTCTATCGACAAACGCCGACCGACGTCACGGTGGCTGCACAGGTGACGCATGGTTGAGCAGGTACCTCGTAGGCTGCGGAGGTCAGCCAAGGGTCGCTCTGAGGTCGCACTGACGAGCACCGCAATCTCAATGTGGACCTCCTGAGGGAGGTCCTCCAGCAGCGACGGCTGGTGCGGCCTGCTAGGCATCTCCGGGAATGGCAACCACCGTCTTCTCGTCCCTAATCTCCTGCCCCCGCGCAGAGAGAGAACGCGCCGAGGAATGAGGACGATGAGGAGTGTATGCAGTTGTGGTTCTTTCGCGGGTAGATGAAGGGGCCAACAGGGCAACAGTTTTTATTTGTGCATCTCCGATGAGTGGATACTACTAATTGCACATCTCGCTTATCGAGGGGACAAACTCTTTGAAGTTGGACCAAATATAGACCAAATAATAACATTTCGCACAATTGAGAGTTGTTGGCGACGCGGGTTGGTGAACCCGCGTATTCTTTGTTGGGCGGGTAGGGTTATCTTTTTTATATAGGTTGCTGACGCTGACGCGTGGGCCCGACACTATTTTTTTAAATGAAACTTGCTTCCCTCAAATATTAGAGCCCATTAAACAGCACCTAAAAATTCATTAAAAATACGAACAATTCGTAGTTGGTCATTTAGTATTCGAATAAAATATCAACAGGCACACTTGTGTAACCAAAATTATCAAAATTTGAATTTTTATCTCATGGTTGGGATATAATAATTCTAATAACGTCTTAGGTTGGTCTAAAAATTATACAAATTGACTTGGCAACATAATTTGGGTCCCTAAACTTGTCATAAAAATTTCAAATGATTTCTCAAAAGGAAGATCATACTTGTGTACAAATGTGTACATCTCTCACATAGTTTCCTAGAATGTTATACTTCAACACTGAAGTTTTCCATACTTCACAACATGTTCGAACTCATATACATTTGAAATTTTAACGCAACCTTGTTTTCACCTTAACATTACGAAATACAAAGTTTCATTAGTAATGGTTGTGTAAAACAAATATTATTTCTATGTTGTACTTGTAAGAAACAAGATAAAGGCGTATAAACAACATCCAGAAAATGGAGTTATATAGGAAACAATGTCATAAATGAATAGAAGTTTATTTTAGGAAAAATCAGAAACAAATATCGTCAAATTTGGATTACGAATGACGGATAAATACGTGATTCAAATCTTTGATTGCAGATTAAAAGGGGAAAATGAAGCGAACTGTTCTTTATTCGAATAGAACTAGCCCCGGCCTGACGCGTTTTCCTAATAATATTGGGCCTTTCAGTTTTAAGGCCCACACACGCCCACTCGCGCTAGGGTTAGTAGGGAAAGACGCCTCCCTCACATAGTCGCCTCACTCTCCCCTCGCACCGTCGTCTTTCTCCCCCTCGCGCCGCCGCCGCTTCGTCCCCCTCGCCCCCTCCGTCGCCGCTTCCTCACCCTCACCTTCCTCCCCTCACCCCCTCCCCCCGTGACGCGATGCACGCTACACACCTTCACTGAGATGCGCGCCACACCACCCCTCACCTTCCAGCGACGACGACTAGGAGGAGGAGGAGGGATCCAGCCACGAGGTCGACGCGAGGACGTGGCGACTAGAGATCCCTCCGCTCCGACAGTGACAAGGTGAATTGCATGCTAGAAATCCCTCATACATCATTAAGATACATTCTTGACTATGCTCAGCAGTAGTGTAGCCACGTTGGGGCCAGCTGGGGCAGCCGCCCCAGCTAATCTGCCCTAACTCGACTATGTTCCTTCTTCTCTGATGATATTTTTAAGCTTTGGTAGTATTTCTAGATGGCGCCATGACTCATAGGACCTTAGTACTTGCTAATTTGTGTATTTGTTCTTCAAATTTAAGACTACATTTTGAAAATTTTCGCTAAAATTTGTGCAACTGCAGCATATAGATGTGTGAATTGGTGTGTGTTTCATTTTGGTTTGGTCTGTCATTAGGTGTCGCCCCAGCTAATTTATTTTCTGGCTCCGCCACTGATGCTCAGTTAGGGTTTCGAGTTTCAAAACGTATACTTAGCATTTTCCTTTGGATTCACTCTTATATTTGGTTTTGCTCTTGTTCCATATATACATTTGGACATTCTCTCCAAGTTGAATAAGTACCTCATCAGCAACAGAGGCAGCGAGCATCTTCCTCTTTAAAATGGTAAGGTCGCATTGCCTGAACTAATTTTTTGGTTTCTGAATATTGCATTTATGTTAATGGTTTACCATAGAACCAATGAGATTATAGTGGGCTAAATTATTTTCTCATTTGTAGCATGTCTTGTAATGGTCTTGTAATTATTTTCTCATTTGTATGGTCTTGTACACAGTTCTGTGGGTGTTGATTAGATAAATGCTTAGCTGTTATGCATGGTTAACTAAAAATGTGCTCTACTTGTCTCCTGTTGTAGCATGTCTCCTGGGAGAGCTAGCAGTATGGTCTGCTTTTTGTGCTATTCTTGGACACTGAGCTGACCTTTCTCATAATCCCTTGACAATTAATTCACAGGATAAATCTGTCGAGGACTATAGACCTGGGCAATTTGAAGAAGATGCATATAATGAAGAAGATTTATATGCCACTGCTAGTGAAGAACAAGAGCAGTTGGGTGGGGCTACGGGCCGAGCCAGAGTGCCAAGGACAGCGACAAAGTGGCCAAGAGACAAAATGGTAGTCACTGAGGTTGAGAGAGGGGGGATGCCAGTACCATTGACACAAAAGCGCAGGTTCAGGGCGCTTGCAGGGCTCATTACTAGACAAAAGATACATTTGGATTTGCCAGAAATAAAAAAACTAAGCGATGAACAAAAGTGGTACTTGTTTGAAACCTATATGCAGAAACACTTGGAGTTCCAGGAAGACATGAAAGAGCATACATTCAAGCTTTTGTGGAAGATTGCAGCCAAGGCATGGAGACAATTCAGATTTCAGCTTAGGCGAGATTTTGTCAGAAAAGGACTCGAGCCATTTGGAAAGCACGACTTTATCAAGCCGGAAGAGTAGACAGAGTTTGTGAAACAGTAGGAAACCGAGGAAACCTCATCTGTTAGTGGCAAGTTCAAGTCACTTCGAAGCCTGAACACAAACGAGCACAGCATGGGTCCAGCGGGTTATTGTGGGAAACACCACAGTGGGAGGAAGAGGACAGGAAATTAGCTACAGCTGGGATCGCCAACCCATATGCGGCCATCACTGATGATCGTTCTAGGAATTGGGTGCGAGCAAGGAGTAAGCTAGTGGTGACAGACGGTGTTACCAAGATAGTGTTCAACAAAGTAGCAAATGAAAGTGTGGCTGCAGACATCATGAAAAAGAATGCACATGCAAAATCTTCAGGAATGACTTCATGACTGAGAGAGAATGATGTGCTAAGTCAGTGCTTGGGCCTCCTCGAACAACCAGGTCGCGTGCGTGGTGTCTCCAGCTACCAGGGCTGGAAGTTTGCATGGCCTCACCATGCTTCCATGTACATGAAGAGGAAGAGGGCCAGTACTGACTCATCAGTTGATAAGCAACAGATGAAGGAAGAAATCAAGCAAGAACTCAAGGCTGAGATGGAGAAGGATATGCTTGACATGATGGCACGAGGGTACTAGGTGGTGTTTGCACCAGTGTCCAATCGCACAAGCCCTTCACCCACCGGACTGAAGAGCAGCTGTGCGTCCGCAGATAATGTAGGTTTGATCAACGGCGCTACAGAGTTGTCGACAGAGGTAGTGCACATTACTTCCCCCACACAGGAAGACCTTATAGGCACGTTGACTGAACCCACAGACTGTGGCCTATGGATCATATTTCACGGTGTTGAATGTGAAGCTGCAATTGGTGTGGTTCAACCAGAGCAGACTACGCTACACACAGTCCCGATTCATGAAGACTGTGTTGTGGTCGAAGTGCTGCGTGTATATGCTGTCTTTAGGGATCACGCGCTGGAACACCCTCCTAATGACGAGGTGACGACACTTGGACAAACTCTACACCAAGGATACAGTGGAAGAGGTGTCACATTCACATCAAGGGAGCACCAATTGCAAAATCTTATTCGCACACTACGGTACAGTTTCCTTCTGGTTCACAGACTACAGGACAAAACTCTTCCTCACATTCTTTCCTAGCTCCTCCTCCACCCCCAGAAAAGATTCATTCCCCACCTGGTAACCCACCTCCTCCTCCACCCCCAGAAAAGCATATTACAGTACAGATTCATTCCCCACCTGGTAACCCACCTCCTTCTCCTCCTCCACACCCAGAAACGCAAATTATAGAACAGATTCATTCCCCACCTGGTAACCCGCCTCCTCCTCCTCCACACCCAGAAATGCAAATTACATCCCCACCTTCTTCTCCTCATGAAAGAACAAAAGCTCCATCCCCAAAAGAAAGTGCTCAAAACAATGATGCCAAAGCAGGAGCCCAGAGTCATGTGTTGGCTGATGCTGAGAAATCTGTCGACAACAGTTTGAAGAAAGCTGCAGGTACATGTGGGCCCAATATCTTTGCAATAGCTGCTGGTCAGACACCACCTGAGAAACCTTCTTCAGCCATCTCAATGCAGTAGGAAAAGAAACTCGTTGAAAATAAAAGGTCTACCAGAAAGCGATCTGATAAACCTTCTTCAGCCATCTCAAAGCAGCAGCAGCAGAAAATTACTGAAAATAAGAGGTCTCAGAAGCCTACCACAAAGCCTTCTTCAGCCATCTCAAAGCAGGAGGAAAAGAAGCCTGCAAGAAAGCCATCTGAGAGAAACGCCAAGAAGAAGGCGACCAATGTTGCTATGACTCATATTAACCCATACTACAAATTTGGAAATGCAATGCTCAGTGCTGCTGAACTCAAGCATCCGGATACTGCTCCTTCTGTCACTAATCTCCACAATTTCTACATGGGACGTTGTAAGGACAAGGTTGAGTCTCTGATTTAGGGCATAATATGGCCCAAGCACGGCTGGTGGCCTGTGAGAGAAGATGAAAAATATGAGCTGTTGTCTGTGATCATCAGCGACTTGTATGATCTCTTCAACTTGGATGCTTTGGATATGAGACTTCTCCGCTGTTTCATCCTGTAAGTTGCTTGAAAATTTAATCTGCTTCTCACTAATCATTTTCCATCTAAATGTGCTTTCTTCCTCAGTTCATCTTTACTATGTATTTTGCCTCCTTACACTTTGTTTTTTCTTAATATTAGGAATATGGCTGTAGAAGTACGGCAGAAGAAGGAACCCGTTGCCTTCCTTGATCCTGAATGCTTTAGCAAGTCAAATATAGAAAATAACTTGGATTTTTTGTGTCCTATACAAAGCGTGCCTACCAGTCATATGCTAAAAAGAGAGTCATCATTTCCTTTAGTCGAGACAGAGAAGACACAAATTCAGAGTACGCGTCTCCTTTGGTCGATTAGAGGAGACGCACGTACACAGTAGGCATCTCCTTTGGTCCAGACAGAGGAGACGCACGTACGCAGTATGTGTCTCCTTTGGTCGAGACAGAGGGAGACGCGTACTGACAAGATGCTTCTCCTTTGGTCGAGACAGAAGGAAACGCGGCTTCACAGCAGGCGTCTCCTTTCGTCGAGACATAGGAGACGCGCACTGACAAGACGCATCTCCTTTCGTACAGACAGAGGAGACGCGTACTGAGGAGACGCGTCTCCTTTCGTCCAGACGGAGGAGACGCGCACTTACACGACGCGTCTCCTTTCGTCAAGACAGAGGAGACGCGTTATTTTCCGCGTCTTCGATGTTGAGTTCATGTAACGGGCTCGGTTTCTGTGGTCGTTACCAAAGGTCCATGTGGGCCCAGAGAAACAGACATTTCAGGTGACCGGTAACTAGTTTCGGTAACGGTCAATGTTAAACACCCGTTACTAATACGTGTTATGAGTAACGGGCTCAGTGTCTGCACCTGTTATCAAAGACTCTGGTGGGCCCGGAGAAACAGCCATTTCAGGTGACCGGTAAGTAGTTGTGGTAACGGTCTTTGTTCGACGCCCGTTACAATTACGTGTCATCTGTAACGGGCATCGGCTCGTTACCTTTGTTGGCTTATTTGTAACGCTTGATCGATAACGGACGTTTTGCCCGTTACCAATAGCCATCCGCGCCCGTTACCAATGTCTGTTTTTCACGTAGTGCAAGTTAATTTTTGTTCAGCCCAGTGAATATGATTGTTCGGGCCTAGTGAATTTTTGTTCGGCTCATGTGAATTTTTGTTCAGCCCTAGTGAATATATTTTGTTCATCCTTAGTGATTTTTTTCTGCCCAAGTGAACTTTTGTTCGGCCTCAATGAATATGTTTTGTTCGGTCTAAGTGAATATTTGTTCGGCTCAAGTGAACTTTTGTTCGGGCCTAGTGAATTTTTGTTCGCCCTAGTGAACTTTTGTTCGGCCCTAGTGAATTTTTTCGGCCCAAGTGATTTTGTTTGGCCCAAGTGAACTTTTGTTCGGCTCTAATGAATATGTTTTGTTCAGCCGCACTGAACTTTTGTTCGGTCCCCAAAGAATATGTTTTATTCGGCCTAAGTGAACATTTGTTCGGCTCAAGTGAACTTTTGTTCGGGTCCACTGATTTTTTGTTCTATCGTAGTGAACTTTTGTTCGGTCTCAGTGAATTTTTCGGTCCAAGTGAATTTTTGTTTGACCCGAGTGAATATATTTTGTTGGGCCCAAGTGAACTTTTGTTCGGCCCGGTAAATTTTGTTCGGCCCATGTGAGTTTTTGTTCGGCTCATGTGAATTTTTGTTCGGCCCCAGTGAATATGTTTTATTCCGCCCTAGTGATTTTTTTGTTCGGCTCAAGTGAACTTTTGTTCGGGCCCACTGAATTTTTGTTCGATCGTAGTGAACTTTTGTTGGGTCCCAGTGAATTTTTTCGGCCCAAGTGAATTTTTATTCGGCCCGGTAAATTTTGTTCGGCCCATGTGAAATTTTGTTCGGCTCTTGTGAATTTTTGTTTGGCCCCAGTGAATATATTTTATTCGGCCTCAGATTTTTTTGTTCGGCCCAAGTGAACTTTTGTTTGGCCCCAATGAATATGTTTGGTCTTAGTGAATATTTGTTCACACGTATTTGTTCGGCTCGAGCGAATGTTTGTTGAGCCCCGATGAATATATTTGTTTGGTCCTAATGAATTTTTGTTCGGTCCAAGTGAATTATTGTTCAGTCCAGTGAAAATGTTTGTTCGGGCCTAGTGAATTTTTATTCGGCCCATGTGAATTTTTGTTCGGCCTTAGTGAATATGTTTTGTTCGGCCCCAGTGATTTTTTGTTCTGCCCAAGTGAACTTTTGTTCGGCCCAAGTGAACTTTTGTTCGGCCCTAGTGAATATGTTTTGTTCGGCCTAAGTGAACATTTGTTCGGCTCAAGTGAACTTTTGTTCGGGCCTAGTGAATTTTTGTTCGGACCTAGTGAACTTTTGTTTGGCCCCACAGAATTTTTTCAGCCCAAGTGAATTTTAGTTCGGCCCAATTGAACTTTTGTTCGGACCCAATGAATATGTTTTGTAAGGCCGCACTGAACTTTTGTTCGACCCAAGTGAACTTTTGTTCGGGCCCACTGAATTTTTGTTCGGCCTTAGTGAACTTTTATTCGGTCCCAGTGAATTTTTTTGGCCCAAGTGAATTTTTGTTTGACCCAGGTGAATATGTTTTGTTGGGCCCAAGTGAATTTTTGTTCGGCCCGGTAAATTTTGTTCGGCCCATGTGAATTTTTGTTCGGCCCCAGTGAATATATTTTATTCAGCCCTAGTGATTTTTTATTGGGCCCCAATGAATATGTTTTGTTCGGCCCAAGTGAACATTTGTTCGGCTCAAGTGAACTTTTGTTCGGGTCCAGTGAATTTTTGTTCGGCCCTAGTGAACTTTTGTTGGGTCCCAGTGAATTGTTTTTTGCCCAAGCGAATTTTTGTTTAACCCGAGTGAATATGTTTTGTTCGGCCCAAGTGAATTTTTGTTCGGCCTGGTAAAATTTGTTGGGCTCTGAAAAATATAATAATTGAAAGAGAAATAAAAAATAATATTCACTAAGACCGAACAAATATTCGATGGGACGAACAAAAATATAATGAGGCCGAACAAATCTATTTTTTCTAGCTAGTAAATATTTGTTCGCTATATCACTAATTAATATTTGGTATTTAAAAAATGAGTTTTAAAATTTTTATCAAAACATAGTCCAGTGAGATAAAAAATGTCCAGTGAAGTCTTATTTTCCAAAAAATTGTCAAAACATAGCCAAAGCAATAAAAAAAAAGTTGTGTCAGATGTACAGGATGGGAGAGATAAAAGTGCCTTTATGTGAATCTGATAGGGACATAAAGTGACTTTAAGTGAATACCCCAAGCCGAGGTCCGAGCGCGACAAAACCACCATGGAACGTGGTCCTTCCCTCGGAAGCCTCGCGAGAGTCACAGCCCCCTCCCAGATCCCGGCCCCCTTCCTCTCCTCCTCCGGCTCTCTCGCCGGCGGTGAGGGGAAGGAGGGTCGGTCCTGCTTCTCCTAGCCTGTAGATTAACCTAGTTATAGTAGATCTAGCCTTTATGGTCTCCGCCCTGAGTGGCCCTTCCTCCTTGGTCGCCGTCGCCGATGTCGCCGTGTTCTTCCTCGTCGGTGTTGTAGTCGTCGACAACAAGGTATGGTTTAATAAAATAAATCCGCCCCCTCAAGCTCCTCCGTCTCCGCCATTCCTGCCTCTCTTGAGCTTGAGGACCCTTTCCTCTACCTCCGATCCGCTGGGATTCGGGGTCTCTGATGGTTGTTCCGGCGATCTTCAGTCGTTGAACGCGTCGATGTGCTCTGGTGTCCCTGGATTTGAGCTCCGGCCCTCTCTGCCTTTGGCTTTTGGTGGTTGTTCCGATTCCTCTGCCTCCATCTGGGATGAGGCAAAGTCGTCGAACGCACCACTGCGTTGGTTGTTCCACCGGACTTGGCCCCATCTGGGGTGTGTGTTTGTTGTTGAACGTATCGCTGTGCCTCGGCCTCCACCTATGCCTCTGCTTTCCCTGCTGTGCTCCCAGGATTGTTCCGATGCATCTGCCTCCTTCAGTGGAGGTGCCTTCGCAGCAGTCGTCGAACGCCTTGGAGCTTCAGATGCAAACTCCACCTCCGCCCCACCCTCGACTTCAAGCACATCCTACTTCTATGACAGATCCACTCCGCTCCTGCAGCAGATCTTCGAAGGTTGTTCCGGTGTACTCGCCTTCACCTGGGGAACAAACTGGTGGTCTTTCTTTGTACTCCGACGACGATAATCCATCCATACTTCGGTCGTCTGGTGTGGTTTTCTCGACCACGTTGTCCCTGCTTCAAACTGACGCTCTGCGCGGTCCTTCGCCTGGCTGCAAGCTTCTCCGACGCCTCTGCGGCATCGCCGGCGAGCTCACCGTTGAACGCTTTGTTGTTTCTGTTGCTCTTATCCAGTCTGTGGACCTATGTGTAATTCTGGTCTTCTCTAAGGACCTTTCTGTAAAAGGACTGCTTTAAGTCTTCAATATATATGTTGGTTGTCAAAAAAAAAAGTGACTTTAAGTCTTTCGTCCAACGGTCGGATTGATAGAGATAAGAGAATGCGGTGAAGAAAAAAAAAAGTAAATACATATTGCAATACATGCACATAAGACAGAATCACACACATCTCGAGACTGTTCAATGAATCTGATTACTTCCATCACAAGTGCAGGGTACATAGAACATTTTGCCGAGTCGTCGACCGCTCACCGCTGCAAGCGCTCCGCGCGGTCGACCAGAAACTCAACATTTCGGGACCTAGTCCCACATCGGAAGCCGGTAGGCAGCCGTACCAGCTTAACCGTACCAGCTTAACTAGCTGGCTTGAGGAAGTTGTGTAATCCCGAATTAACTTTTTGCGTGAAGCGAGTACGAAAGTGCAAACGTGTTATACAGTATAGATGTGGTTCACTCAACATGTAGAGTGGATTGAGCTATTCTCGCGCCACTCCCGCCTACGCGCACAACAGCCACATGCCGGTGCTCGTGCACATGCATAACGGAAACAAACATGCAATCCTTACTAACTACGTGCAACGCTTAACTAACACGGGCGAGCGCTTTATCAAACAAAAAAAAAAACAAGGGCGAGGGAGAAGACGGCAAGAGAAAGCCGCGGTGCCAGCGCTAGTTTTTTTTTTTTTTGACAGGGGGGAGAGCATCCCCACCTGAATATATATTGAGGGCTTTGGGTAAGCCAAAATGCCGGTACATGAGTTACATTTTCAGAGTTTGGGGGTATTTAAACCGGAGGGAGGCGGAAACACAATTTGGTTTACATTGAAGAGAATGTTGAGCACCATGCATCGGCAAGGATCCGATCCGCCACCGGCCACCTTTGCGACCAGAGTTGCGCGTCTTCTCTGCACACCGCCCAGGCGGCACGCCATTGAAGGTGAAGTTGTTCCGTTGTTTCCACAACTGCCAGCAAACCAGGAGGATGTAGCCGGAGAAATGCTTGGGCGGCAGTGTTGTCGGACGGGGAATAGTCCAAAGCGCGGCCACACTGCACCCATCAGTGTTCACCCCCAGTGCAGACCAAACCGCGGCAGCAAAGGGGCAGGCGAAGATGAGATGATCACAGGTTTCATCTGCCTGGTCGCAGAGTTCGCAGCGCGCAGAGTCGACGATGTCCTTCGTCAGGAAGTTCGTTTTGCACTGAATCCTCTGTTGGACAAGGAGCCAGGCGAAGAATTGTATCCATGGCGGCGCGCGATTATTGTGCCAGACGAAGCAAGAAAAGGCCCACAGCGGCGCACCTGAAGTTTTCAACATCTTGTAGACAGTGCCGGCGCAGAGCGTGTTCCCCGGCCCAGCGAGCGGAGAGGTTCGGTGGTCGCCGTCGCCCGTGAGCGAGAGGCCCCCCAGGATCGAGGAGAGCGTCGCGAGCTCCCCCCGGGCACCAGCTGTCAGGCGCTGCACGAGATGCGCCCAGATGCCATCGCCCAGGACGTCAGCCACCGACGCCGCCGGAGAGATCGCGTGGCTGTGAAGCATTTGTTCAGCGCTAGTTACAGCTGAATCCATGAGCAAGACGCCGTTGTGCCGGTCGGCGCTAGCGCTAGAGCTGAATCCATGAACGGGACGCCGTCGAAAGCCGCAGCGCTAGCTCTAGTTACAACTGAATTCATGAACGCGACGCCGCCGAGCCGGTGAGGGATCTTGGAGCATCCGATTAGCAGAAGTTAGGTGCTAGGTGCCCGAAGCTCCAAGAGACTCTGTAAAATGCTTTGGATAGATAAAATTTAAGAGAAGGCCAACATCCTCTCCATCCGGATCCACTCGGTATTCGGCTCCACCACCGCTCGCCATCGGTCTCTCAAGCTCCTTTCTCCTTCCTGCCCGCTCCTTTCTTTTTCCCTTATCCTCCATCCGGCACAGCAGGCGCGTTTTGCGGGGGTTTTTTTGCAACAGGGCGCGGGTGTTCCGTTTTGGTTTGCGGTTTTCGTTATTTTTTTAACGAATCGTGGGGCCACGAACTGCGGGTGTTTCTGTTTTTACCTCTAATTCCTTTTTTAATATAAATTCTCCAAAAATAATGTGCTAGATGGGGATTGAACTCAAGACATCCATCCATCCTAGTAAATTATTCATCTACCACTACACTACTCAATGCTTACTATTTTAGGAAGACTACAAACCGTATTAATATTGTGCTTAATTTTCTTTCTTGTCCTTTTGTTTTTGTTTTTGTTTATTTTATTTTTTGTTTTCTTGTCTCTTTATTTTTTACCGTACCTATTCTTTTATATTTATTATTTCCTTCTTCTCTCTTATTTATTTATTTTCATTCTTCTCTTTTTTCCATGTTCTCTTTTCCTTTTCTCTTCTTTTCTCTTCTTTACCATTTTTTCTCTTATTTTATTTTGATTTTTCTCTTGTGTGTATATATATTATATCTTCATTTTTTATTCTTTTAGTATATAGGTCATCTTCTTTATTTTTCTTTGTTTCTTTGTTTCTCTTCTGTATATATTTGTTCGTGTACATATTCTATCTTACACAATCAAATTTCTTTGACCTTTGTAAATATTTGTTTGACATATTTCAATATTTGTTCGGTCTCTATGAATATCTGTTCGTTATATGGATATTTTTATTCAGGCACAATGAATATTTGTTCGCCTTTTGTCGTTCGGCTCTAGTAAATGTTTGATCGGTCATATTGAATTTTTGTTCGGGCTCTGTAAATATTTGTTCATTATATGTGAATAACTAGAACAAATATATTTGTTTGGTCTATGCATATATTTGTTCAACACCACTTAATATTTATTCGCCTTTTGTATATATTTTGTTCGGGCCAAGTGAATATTTGTTCACTTTTGTCTTTTCGGCCTCGATGAATATTTGTTCGGTCCCAATAAATTTTTATTCGCCCTTTGTTGTTCGTTCTTAGTGAGTATTTATTCGGTCTTAATGAACATTTGTTTTTAAAAAATGTTTTAATTTGTTATCTAAATTTAATTAAGTATGATCTTGTTGCAAAGATATTGTCAAAAGAAATAAAGTGATGCAATCCGAATCCAATTTGGATGCTTGTTTTATTATTTTTAAAATTTAAAACTACATGCATGCGAGTATCCGTATTTGTTTCATCAGTTCATATAATTTTTTCGTTATGTATGATTATTTTGTTCTTTCATTTTGTAGAATTTGTTCCACGTGAACATGTCCCGCAAAAAAAATGCAACTTTATTAAAAAATGAAATAAATTTTTTTGTCCAAATATAGTAAAGTGAGATCTTGTTGTGAAGTTTTGATTGTTAGAAACTTAATGGTGCTATCGGAATTTAATTTTGATGTGCAGTGTAAGATTTATCATTTTTTTAAGTCTTAAATAAATTTTGCATGTGGATGACATCAGTAGATTTGTCTTTACTTGCATGCACCAGTTTACCTACCCACGGACCCTATAAACTAAGGCTACAAGTGATGAGTTGTTGCCTTCGGTGACACATAATCGCCCCCGACGACGCGGGGGCTTTTTCCCTCCGATCAGTCTGAATTCAAACATCACACAAAGGATATGTGACCAAACTGAACTCAACAGAGAATTGCTTGGATTGCCTCTGCTACTTCACGAATGTCTCTGACAGCTGCTGAAGGGGAAAAAGACGCAGAGAAACAAGCCATGAATAGTAAACATACAAAGAATTCAGCAGCACGTTACAAATCATCAATCAAGCTAAGCAAAGTATTACCCTTAAATAAATATAGTTAAGCCTCATATGAACGAACGGCAATCCAATGATATCCGTGTGGCTTATTAGTGGCTTCCCACCTATAATCACGCCCGGCCACTTAAACGGATAATGCTATACCTGCACAGTATTCTGCTAACCATGCTGGTTGCTGCCAAAACACTGAGAGACAAAAACAAACCTGATGATCTACGACGTGCAGGCACGCCCTGACAGCAAGCAAACAGGGCCATTCATCATTCTCGTTGAGCAGGCTATTGACATGTATAAATCAGCTTGTAATCCCCTACTACATGCTATAGCCACAAGTACTATAGCTAGCTAGCCATGGCAAGGAACGCCGTCCTGCTGCTGCTGCTTGTTCTGGCCTGCGCCGCCGCCGTGCAGTTGATCTTCGCGGTTCCTCCCGTGGCGGCGGCCGGCGGAGGGAGGCACCTCGAGGATGTCGGCCGATTCCCTGCACATAACGTCAACCTCTCTGAGCTCAGCAGTACATTCTCCAACCACGGGTTCGACCTCGACGTAACTGTTTTCGGCGCGGACCCCTGATCTGATCCTGCGCTCCTCGTATCGCCGTTGCTTGACACGACATCCGTCACCCCTGTCCATTCACCGTGAAATTTGTCTTGTGTGTCCATCGAATTTTTGCTGTATTAATAAATCAGTTCCATAGATATGTCCTCGATCGGTGGCATCCTTACGTGTTTTGTTGCCTCCATCACTCTTGTCGTCTTGTGAGCTTCTACTGCTCACGTCATCTCTGCAAACTGCAGTGTGTTTGCTGGCTGTATTGCTGTAAGGCCGGCCACTTACTTATTATATCAGATAATGATATATCTGCACAGTATTCTGCTAAGTGCTAACCATGCTGGTTGCATGCAAAACACTGAGAGACAAAATCAAATTCAAATCTGATGAGATCAACGATCGACGTGCAAGCACGCCCTGACAGCAAGCAAACCGGGCCATTCATTATTCTCGTTGAGCAAGCTAAGCTATAGCTAGCCATGGACATGTATAAATCAACAGCTTTTTTTAAAGAACCTGCATAACACGTATTTCATTAAGCAGAAGAGAATTACAGCTAAGCAACCTTAGGAGAGCCCCCAAGGCGCCGAGGAACAAGGAAACAAAACAACAGCTAAGCGGCGACCAACAAATGCTGACACGACCACAGAGAACCGAACAAGAGAAGAGACACCACGACGAACAGAACAACCTACAACGCCAAAGATCTGCAAGAAAGAGGTACACCATGGGCGCAAGCACATCACCGACAGGCGCACAACCAACTAAAACGGGAGAAGGACAAAAATGTCACGCAAGACGATACCTCCAAGACAATAGGCAACAAAAGATTTATGCTGACGGCTAAAACGCCTCTATGCTGGCGGACGCAGCACCCGCCAGCAACTTAGAGTCAGCACAAATGGCCCTCAGTGCTGGCGGGCGCCCGCTCGCCAGCACAGAGGACCTCAGTGCTGACGGACGCATTACATCAACCGCCAGCACAGAGGACCTCAGTGCTGACGGGCGCCTTAAACGAACCGCCAGCACTGAGGTTTTTCTGCTAGCGGTGAAGTTATGCCACCCGCCAGCACAGAGCATTTCTGTGCTGGCGGGTGGTTAAGCCGCCCGCCAGGAACTACGTTTTTCCATTTCTCATTAGTTTTTACTGCATTTGTTTATTATTTGTATTTATCCGCCAATTTCACCCGTATTCAATAGTATTCGTATTTGTAGGCCAAATTCACCTGTATTTATTTGTATTTGTCCCACAAATTCAAATGTTTCTATCAACGACATAATCCAAACTAGCATTTAATAGTACATAAGTCTCACATATTAATCCACATTTAAAATAGATAATCCTCTACTACACCCACCGACGTAACTTTTCGTGCTCTTCTAGAATCAACACTCCTTCGTTATCGAAGAATTCTCCCAGCTCATGGCAAATCTCACGTTGGAGGAACCTCGCCAGATCCGCACAAATGTTCTCGATGTCCTTGTCTCTCAAGTTCCCCCACGAAGTATCTATAGTAGGGAGCTGCACATACGCACAATAATTGAAGATTATTATGAATAATCATTAGAAAGTAAATTAGCACATGGTTGTGTACCAGAGGCTTACGTCTTCAGGATTTGGCCGATACCTTCCATTATTTCTCAACATCTCACACGCATAATATCCACATAAGATACTGCCAGGAGGTTGCTTGTAGCACTGCAAAAAAATAAAAAGTGATGAGAAATTATTAACGAACTGAACAACTATGAATAATATCAATTTGTTATGTTCTTACGTATTTGGCATGTCGTATTAACATCTTTTCCCTATTAGCAGGGTGCTCCCCACCATTTATTATGTATAGCCGATACGCGCTTTGAGGCTACAAAGACAGAAGTTAGTTATACAATTTCTAGTGTTTACATACATTATTAAACTACTACAATGGGTTTCCTTACTTTTTTAGAATTTTTATGAAATCCCCATAAACGTTCTCTTCGTAGTGTAATGAGTCGAAGATCCCTGCTTCTCCAAGCTTTGGACAGATACATAAGACAATGAAATGGTCTCTGAAAATAATTATGTTCCAATAATTAATATAAATAAACCACATATTAAATATATTAATCTATAGTAATTAGAAATAGCTTACTTAAAATTGTAAGCACACATGATGTGGCTCTTCTGCTTCATCCTTTTCTTCATTATCTTTGCAATGTATACAGTCACTTCATGTTGTCTAGCAGCATGTAATTTCTGTATTACAGCTTGTTTCTCCTCTTCTGTCTTTGTTTCTTGTTCGATTTGTTTTTCAAATGCTTCCCTGATTATGTACGTGTGCGCCGGCTCGCTCACTTGTTGCGGGTCAAGGTATGCTACCTTCCACCTCCCGCCGGTCTTCCTTTCATCCAAGGCTTGCATCCTACAAAATATATAGATCGCTTAGGATGGTTATACCAAAGTAAAACCACACATATGGATTTGAAAATTGGTATGGGGTACATGCACCAAACGGTGACGAGATTCACGTCAAGGCGTTCACGACGGAACATCGCGTGCAAATCCTGGAGATCGATTACCAACTTTCGCGGTATCGGGCTACCGAACACCCACGTTGGGACATTAGCGGTAATAGTATGAATGCCTTGCTTCATGGTCAACATGATCCATCCATGCAGCTTATTCAGTTCCGGCGGCCCCTCCAACAGTTGTCACGTATAACAGAATGGTTTGCCATGCACAAAAACTTGGGGCACCTCTTCCGAATCACATAAATTGAGTTCTTGCTTTTTCTTTCGAACAGAGGAGCGAGTTGCAATTTTATCACTCATGGCTGCACCTTTTTTCGCCTTCAGTGCATGTAAGAAGGTGTCAACTTGTGGTGTTTTCTTTTTTGGTGCGTATGAGGTTATCATACGGGGTACCCTATTGGTAGGTGAAGCTGGCGGGGGGAGGTGAATTTGGTAAATTAACTTCAAAATTATCCACATCTGCATCCCTTTCTTCATCGTCATGGACAATTTCATGGATAGGTGATAGCACTGACTGCTCGGTCTCATTGTTACCTCCTTGCCCAACATCCATAGTCGGCTGCTCCTCGGTCTCATTGTTACCTCCCTGCCCAACATCCATAGTCGTCTGCTCGGTCTCATTGTTACCTCCCTGCCCAACATCCATAGTCGTCTGCTCGGTCTCATCATTACCTCCCTGCCCAACATTCATAGTTGTTCGTGGTTCTGTGTTCTCGACTACAGGCTGCTGTGAGAGATTTGGCGATACATTAAGAATGATATCTCGGCGATGCCATAGTATGTATTGGTTCCTCGCATCACCAAGGAGCTCGATCCCCTCATCGATAGGGATATCAATCTCGCACGCCTCATCAGACACCGAGACAACTTGCACCCATGCATACTCTGGCGGGGGTGGATTCAGAAACGTATGACCCACGGGTGCCATGGCCGTTGCAACCTCGCGAAACTTATCTTGTTTCCTTCCGTAAGGTATAACCAACTTGCATGGGGTATCCTCTGTTATGTCATTAACAGGATACTTGACATTGGCAATAGACCCAGCACTACTTGGAGGAACGACGACAGTTCCACTCTGGGCAAGTAGCAGGTTTGGTAATACTCCATGTCCTTGAGCTTCGGGAGCAGGTTGGCCAACAAAGTAAGGAGTTCGTTAAAACTATTGTCGGACCATCCGAATTTAGCCATAACAATCAGAAGATTGAGGATGAAACGCAACACTGTCCACTCCTTCCCACAACCCTCATACATACGTTCCTTTGCTGCCTTCTTAAGTGTCTCAAAATTTTCTAACCCTTTAGCAGTCCCTACCAACACCTCCGGTTCAATGTGGCGCAACATTTCCTCCATATCAACATCACATTCATCGTTCACCTGTGGTGCATCTGTTTCATTACCATTTTCATCTCCACAGTCAAAAGCATCATCCATCATGACATGATCATTTTCATCTTCGTCACCCACTTCATCATACCCGGTGCCAATGTCTGCATTGTTGAAAGTAGACACTGCCTCACCATGGTGGGACCAAGTTGTGTATCCTTTCATAAAACCTCGCTTTATCAAATGCATCTTGATGTCATTAGGATCCTCCCATACAAGTTTGTTGCAACAATCAGGACACGGACAACGTATTTGCTTTGACTTGCAAATGTGAGCGTGCTTCTTCGCAACCTCGAGAAACTTTGATAACTCTGTCATGAATGTAGAAGAATGTCTCTGTACGCCATACATCTATGCTCTTTGATCCATGTTAAACAACCTATGAAAAAATTCTACATTTTAGAAACTAATTTAATCATATAGTACTAATAAATGAGTCACAATAATTAAAAACTCAATTCTACCTTTTATTTAATGAAACTAATTATACTAATGACAAACATAGCGAATCTACAATTAATCTGCATAACACTATACTTAAAAAAATCTACAATTAATTTTCTCTCTTTTCACTTCTCTCTTTTTTATTTAATGAACCTAATTATATTAATGACAAGCATAGCGAATCTACAATTAATCTGCATAATAATCTACTTAAAAAAATAATCTACAATTAGTTTTCTCACTCTTCACTCCTCTCTCTCCCCTAGCTAGCAAACCCTAGATCTAGAGAGCTAAATCTATAATGAAGCTAGAAATGATGGATAAAAGGTAAAAAAGAAGGTTGGAATAGCACAAACTCACCTTATATAGCCACCTCCTCCAAGAAAATCAAGTGCAAAACCTTCCACCCATAGATTGGGTGTTTTTAGAGCTTTTCCCGAGCTCCTCTCGGGCAAAGCTCCAATGGAAGGTAGCTGGGGAAGAAGAAGCTGTCGGGTTTTATTGAGGGCCACAGTGCTGGCGGGAAACATATGGCAACCGCTAGCAGAAATCATCCCCATTTATGCTGGCGGTTCCTTATGTTGCCCGCCAGCACTGTTATGCTACCGCTGGCGGGTGATGAACCGGCGCCCCCTGCAAACCACAGTGCTGGCGGTTGCCAATTGCACCTGCCAGCACACTAATTTGCAAGTGTCAGCACAAATCGTTTGTGACCTAGTGAGAAGGGAACGACACCAACGCCGCCATCATCTATCCACTCACGAAGGAGCAAACCAAGCTTTCACCCGGCAAGACCAAATGGAAGGAGGCCGAGACAATGCCTCCAGCGAGGTAAGCGACATTAAGAAATGCCACCGTTGTCAGTCTGACCAACATCAGACCACGCTTTCGCAAGGCCTCCGGAACCAACTTCACGCTGACGACTGCCATAGCCAGAAGGGAGCCAATCGATGGAGACAACAGCGAGCAACTCGTGAAGAAAACAAGGACAAGCAACTGCAGGTCGGCAGAACACATGAACGACCAAAGCAACCAAAAAACGACCAAGGGGGAGGGAGGGAGCCAAAGCTCCACCACCACCTCCCGCGACAACGACCCTCTTCCCGCCACACAACGACACAGGGCTAGCACGAAGCGCCATGGGGAAGACGAAGACCCGTCTGCCCAACCCTACCAGCGAAGCAGACGATCGGAGGGGCATGACCCAAAGGTGAGACCACCGGCTGAAGAGCGAGTGACGAAGAGGACTGCAACCGCAGCGTGGTACGAAGAGGGGCACCCTCCAACAGCCTCCAAGAAGTCGAGCAGTGCGGCACAACAGAGAGGGGCCCCCGATGCCGCCGCTGCCGACGAACCAAGGCGGGAGAAAAGGCCGGATCCGGCGCCTTAAGGGCGCGCAGCCGCCGGCGACCTGGGGTAGCGACCTCGTCATCGTGGTGGAGGAGCAGGGGGAGGAAGAGGGAGGTGTGCCACCGCCGATGATGACCAACGCAGGCCGCCGCGACCGGCCGACCCGCCAGAACCGACCGCGTCGGGATGGGCGGCTGCCACCCAGGAGGGCGGTCACCACCGGGCCCGAGCCCCACCGGCCGGCGGGGAGGTCGGAAACAGCTTCTAACGCCGACGAGGCAGCAGGGACCGGCCGACCCCGCAGCCGCCGCCGCCGCAGCACAGATCCGCGCCACAGGCGGCCGGATCCGTGCCACGAGCGGCCAGATCGAGGCCCCCGCCGACAAGAGCCGGCCGGAGAACGACCGCCGCCGCCAGGACGACCCGGAGCCCACCGCCCCACCCTGCACCAAAACTGCCGCCGCGCGCCAGATCCACGCGGGGGGCGGCCGGATCCGCGCCGGGGAGGGCAAAGCCCGTCGTCGGGAAGCAGCACCACCACCTGGAAGGAGAGAGGGAGGGAGGGAGGGAGGGAGGGAGGAGGAGGAGGAGGAGGAGACGCGGGGATGCCGGTTGTGCGGCGCCCTCGCTGGCTGCCGCCTCCGGTGAGGGAGGAGGAGGTGGCGGCCGTCGGTCACTGGCGCGGGGCGGAGCCCCTCGAGTTGCCTCCGAGGGAGACGACGCGAGGGTCGGGAGAAGTATGCGGATAAATCAGCAGCTTGTAATCAATCCCCTACGCATATACTAGCCACAAGTATAGCTAGCTCGCCATGGCTCCTGCTGCTCCTTGTTATGGCCTGCGCCGTGGGCGTGCAGCTGATCTCCGTTGTTCCTCTGGTGGCGGCGGCCGGCAGCGGGAGGCGCCTCGACCTCAGGGGTTCTCTCTCTGCTAAAGACTTCAACCTCACCGGCCTCCCCGTGAAAGTAAACATAACCGAAAGATATCAACGAACCCAAGCTCCCCTGATCTGATTATCTGCGCTCCTCGGCTCGATCCGTTCGTTGGTTTGTCGTCGTCTCGTCGATGTTGCGGTTGGGTTTATTTTAATCCCGTTAAGTTTCGCGCTTTCTTGTTCTTTAGCTATTTGGCAGCTTAATTTCTTGCCCATTGCCGTTGCTTGAGACATCTGTAATCTGTTGTCTCCCCAGTCCATTCAGTAATTTTATTTTTAATTTTTTAGCGGCTGCTCGATTATCGACCAATCGACCGCCTTGCACTGTGGAATTTGTCTTGTGTGTACCAACGAATTCTTGCTATATATTAATAAATTCAAAATGTGTCTTTGATCGGTGGCATCTGTGTTTTGTTGCCTCCATCACTCGTGTGTAGTCTTGTGAGGTTCAGTGCTCACGTCGTCTCTGCAAACTCAATCAGAAGCGTTGCAGTGTGTGTTGGCTGTAACTGTAAGGTCACTCTGGAGCTAGCACGTATGCGAACGTAATCGGGCAAGGGAGGAGACGGTGAAGAAAGCCGCCGCGGCAGCGGCAGCGCCACTTACTGCTGAATCCAGGAGCGTGACGTCACTGGTGAGGGATCTCGGAGCACCGGAGCAGAAGTTAGCCGCCCAGAGGTCTCAGCTACTTCTTTTGCCGCGATGACAAGGTGGCGCTCGGTATATAGTTCCTTGTTAGGTACCACGACAGGGAATGGTCGGGTCGATCTGCTCCTGCTTGTGCTCCCGACCGCTCACCACCGCCCTTGTCGAAGCTAGAGCTAAAGCTAGAAAGTCGTGATCTAACATTTTACAGATAGCTTCATGAATTGGATCGCGGTTATTAATCACAATTCGATTACTTTCACTAAGACCCCTAAACTTCTTTCCCTGCTGATAATGGAACATAAAATATAAATAATGCATTTGGATCATATATTTTAGATAAAAAAATTGTTCATCAAACAACCCATCCTGGTACCTCATCATAGAATGGTACAGCTGAGAGAAAAAATGTCACTTTTTGAAAGTGGCAAGGTTTCATATGTTTCAAATAAATGTATCAAATTATTTGAGTGAGGCAGTGATGACAACCACGTACCTCATCAACCGAATGTCATTGAGAATATTTGGTATGAAATTGCATGTTGAGCTCCTAAGGCGTGACTTCGGTCTCAATATATAACTATGTCGTTGTCACTCAATCAACTAAATCAGAAACTATATATGACGTAATGGATCATGTTTGCTATACTACAAGCACACAGCAGACAAAGAGTTCAGCAGCACGTTAATTACAAATCATAAGCAAGCTAAGCAAAGTATTACCGGTGAAAAAATCCTACACATGCACAACATGGTGCTGAAAAGAAATATCTGCCTGGTCAACTCTGTCGTATAACTAACTACATACTTTTTTTTTACGATAACATATCTATATATAGATGTTTAGAAATTCTGAGAGAAAAAAAAGAACTGGCTATGCACACTATTATGTGCAATATATATAGTTAATCCTCATGTGAACGAACGACAATCCAATGATTAACCGTGTGGCTTAGTGGCTTCCCACCTAAACACTCCCGGCCACTTACTTATTATCAGATAATAATGATATACCTGCACAGCATTCTGCTAACCATGCTGGTTGCTGCCAAAACATTGAGACACAAAATCAAATTCAAACCTGATGGTACGACGACGTGCAATCACGCCCTGACAGCAAGCAAACCGGTACAAATTAATTCATTCTCGTTAAGCAAGCTACAAGCTAAAGCTATAGACATGTATAAATCAGCTTCTAATCTACTAATCCCCTACATATATACTACTATACTAGCCACAAGTATAGCTAGCTAGCCATGGCCAGGAACGCCGTCCTGCTGCTGCTGCTTGTTCTGACCTGCGCCGCCGCCGTGCAGCTCATCTCCGCTGTTCCTCCTGCGGCGGCGGCCGGCGGAGGGAGGCGCCTCCAGGATGTGGGCCGAATCCCTGCACTTAACCTCAACGTCTCCGAGCTCGACAGTATCTTCAGCAACCGCGGGCTCGACGTACCCGCTCTCAGGGACCCCTGACCTGATCATGCGCTCCCGACGCGGATTTCCTGTCATAAGGCGTAGCTACCCACCCCAGTTCACGGTTTTGATGCGGTCACGGCGTGCGAGGAGATTCGCGCGAGAAGAGAGGAAATTGAATGTTCATGCGGGGTGATTTACAGCGTGGCACTGAGAATCCTTACCAAAAGTCAATGTGTTCACACCAGACTCTGAAACTGCAAACGACGGCGTGGGGCCTGGCCTCCTGGACCGGCAGCGCGCGGAGCGGCCGGACCCGGCCTCCGATGGCGCGCGACTGGCCCGTCCTCCCCGGCCCCTGCTCTCCCCGGGTGGCGCACAGGACGACGACGGCAGAGCTCCTCCAAGACGCGCAGGACGGCGGCGGCGGACAGCTCCACTCCCGTTCGCCTACATCCGGCGCGCCGCCTCGGCCGCGGTAGCTGCACGGCGCACGATCCAGTCCCCATCCCGGCCTCCTCCTCCGGCACCGCAGGTGGCGCAACAGCTCGGTACGCCCGCAGCTGGCGCCGCCGAAGGATTCCGTCGCCTTGTCGTGCTGGGAGCCACGGGGTACCGGGCGCGCACGCCGACGGGAGGGGCCGCGACGTCGGCCGCCTCCTCCGCTCCTGCTCCCGCCCCACGCAGCTTGGGGACAAGCTCAGGCGGCCGGGCGCGCGAGCTCCGCGCTAGGTGGCCGGCGGGGACGAGCTCAGGCGACCGAGCGCGCGGGTTCTAGCTCAGAAGGCCGGTGGGGGCCCGCGCCGGCAGCCTCGGGCATGCGCCTGAGGAGGAAGAAAGGAGAATTTTTTTAACTCCCAACCCACTGACGTGTGGGACCCGTGGTGGCAAACAGTAGGCTAACTGTTGAATCAAATAATGTAACCAATGACATACAACTCACGAAGTAATTTTCAATAGCATAGAGCTCATGAGTTACATTTTCCAGTGGTACAGAGAGAATTTTCTCCAACAGTTTCCATATTTCCCAACTTTTCATTCATCATCGGACGGCAGCCTTGGCGAGATGCTCCCGTGCCGACGTGGTGAGTTCGACATCTGCTAGGCCCGACGATGGTTTGTTTGTCTTTTCTCATTTCTCCTCTAAAACCTTTTTCGGATTCTTGTGCTAATTTTTTCGCACATATTTTTTCCAAAAAAAAATCTTCAAAATTTGTTCAAAAGTTGCATAATTGTTTTCATATTTTTTTATAAATCTTGAACCCTAAACTCTACCTTTAAAATCGTAAATCCTAAACCTTAAAACCATAAATCCCAAACCCAAATCTCAAACCTTAAACCTATAACTCTAAACCCTAAACCCTAAAATCCAAATCCTAATTTCAAACCCTAAATCTAAAATCTAAACCCTAAATCCTTAAACCATAAACCTAAACCCCATACCCCAAACCCTAAACTCTAAAATCCTAAACCCTAAACCTCAAAATCCAAAACCCTAGAACCCTAAATCCTAAAAACCCTAAACCTAATCCCTAAACCCTAACTCCAAAAATTACAAAAGTTCGAAAAAAGTATTCAAAATTTTGTAAAAATATTTTGTTCGAAACTTTTTTGTACCAAGATTTTTTTCCAACTGTTTCTAAAATTTTGCTTTTGTGTGCGCTGTCACGTGGGAGGTTGGACTGGGTGGGTGGGGGACCAACTGATGACCGATGAAAAGAACCTACTGATGCGCTCCACCACGTGACCACGTAATCCGGCATGTCTTCGTCAGCTTTAATATCAGCACTGTGACGATGCTGCTCGGTACGCATAATAGTCATTCGGTGTCTTAAAAAAATAAGAAGAAAAATTAAATCATACACTAAAAGATTGAAAAGTTAGATATATAGCATTTAGCTCACATGCCATTGACTCATGTGAACACCACATGTAAGTGAGATAATGATGATATATATCTAGCTTTGCAATCTTTTAATGGTATGAATTCAAAATCTAAAAAAAATCATACAAGAAAACAAGAATTAGTCGGATCAATTATGAATTTTGCCTATTTATTTGACATGAATAATACATAACACATTGGCAAACAGGTCACACACCTGTACTACTGTACATTCTGTAAACACAGACGATTCGTCCCGATCACCACCACCACGGAGGTGGTCACATCAAAACTATATTAATAAAGTCACATCAAAACTAACATCGTTAACTAGAAGTATTAAATGTAGATTAATAAAAACATCTTTAAAAGTTTGCCAAATCATGACATCATTTTTGATTTTTTAGAAAAAACATTCAAAACATAACTCAAACAATTTTTTCATACTAGATGGCAAATTTTTCAAAGGTACGACACAAATATACGTGCGCGTACCCTGTTGACATCGGCGTTCTCCCATGCGCAAAAGGTAGAGATGGGAGGGTGAAAAAAATTAAAGAATAAAAAAATTTGTAATGCAAAACCCTGTTTAGTTCTCCAAAATTTCGCAAAATTTTCACATTGCAGACCGTACTATCTCTCACAGAACACATTTCTCGATGAAAAATTTCACCACTTTCAAAAAAAATTCACCAACTAAATGCTTAGCGTGACTTCGTGAGACGAACAACAGCAGGCTGAAACGAATTGCAAAACCAGCCAATCAGATGAAGGAGTGGTACATGGACTACGGAGGATTCGAGAAGCTAAACGATTCTTCGACGAGAAGTCTCTACGACCCGCAAGGCCGCAACACGGCAGAAAGCAATAAATGCAACGGTCCACGTGTGAACGGGCCGGCCGAGGATGGGGCTAAGGTCATTCTCAGTGGAGATATCATAGACACATTTACCTAGAGTGACACATCATCTAAAAATGTTTGAAACTATAATGAAACACCTCCCTCTTAATGCATAGTTTCATCTTTTGTTGTTTTCTAGGTTACATACAAGACACAAGTTGTCTAGGTAACTGTGTAGAGAGGGTGTCATCCTCATGAAACTCATTTCATCTCTCTCCTTATTAATACACTGCCACATCATCAAAAATGTTGACATGACAGCCTATTTAATGTCCATGAAACTCCCATTAAGATTGGCCTAATAATAACCGGTTAATCTTTACCGAGTCCACGTCATCCATTTTGCACGAATCTTCACTGTGAATCAAACAGACGTAGTCAGGGTGGGTAGCTACGCCTTAGGACAGCAGATCGTTTGGGCATGCGCTCCTCGGCTCGCCGTTGCTTGAGACATCTGTCTCCGCGGTCCATTATTCACCGTGGAATTTGTCTTGTGTGTACGGAGTACCATCGAATTCTTGTTGTACTGGTAAATTCAAAATGTGTCCTCGTCTCCTCGATCGGTGGCATCCATTTTTCGTTGCCTCCATCACTCTTGTACTCTTGTGAGCTTCTATTGCTCACGTCGTCTCTACAAACTCAGCCAGAGCCGCAGAGGCACTACTGCAGTGTGTGTGTGCTGGCTGTAAGGTCACTCTTGACTTCTTGAGCTAGCACACGAACGCGATCAGGCAAGGGAGGAGACGACGAAGAAATAGTCGTCGACAGCGGCGGCACCAGTTACTGCTGAATCCACGAGCAGGACATCACCGGTGAGGGATCTCAGAGCATTTTGGCTGATCTGTTTAGTTCATTAGAAGTTTTTTTAGAAAAATTTTGAAGTTCTCTTCCAAGGTCTATTAAGAGTATTAGTGTAGACAATTCTAAAAAAAAAAGAGTATTAATGTAGACTACTTACAAAACTAACCACATGAATGGACTAGAAATCACGAGACGCATCATTAAGCTTAATTAATGTCATTACAGATTGGTTACTGTAGCACAATATTGTCTAATCATGTCATAATTAGGCTCATTAGATTCGTCTCGAAAATTAAGGTAGGAGTTGTGGAATGGGTTTTGTCATTAATTCACATTTAATACTCCTAATTAGTGTGCGTAGATTGATGTGACGGGTAGTTGGTGAAATTTTTCAGAACTAAACGGGGTTTGTCAAAAACCCTTTAATGAAATTCTGGTGGGATGCCCCCCAACCCCAACCACCCACCCAACTTCAAAACAAATCTTTTCCTTTTGCTTGGGTTGATGGTTTGGGATTGGAATGTGAAAGCACCATTTTCCAACATTTGAAACCCAAGGTGCGAGTGTGTGACAGAAGTGGGATATGAGTTAGGATCTTGTAACATTGCCATTTTACCCTTTCTTATATTTTCCCTCATTGGTGTAAGCAACAAGGCCCTAGCGCACCTTTGGTAAGGGTGTGTTTCGGTGATAAATGACAACCGTATACTTGTGACTAACCTTTGTTTTGTAGCGGATTTAATCTTGGGTTATTGTCATGAGATATAAGTGAAATGAGACCCCTCAATTGAAATTATGGATGATCAATGGACAAAGACTACAAGGCTAAGGACATTATTAGTTCCAAGTGTCACAAGGAGATGAAGGACACTTGGATTTGCTAGTTTGTAGTGTTTGACCGTACTATTAAGAGGGGTTCACACTCTAGTAGCTTGACCATGCCAAATGCTATGCTATATTCATGCACTATCAAAATCCTTAGTTACTAAACAGCTCAAAGTACTCATGGAATCACATTGGAAGCAAAAGAATTGAAGAAAACCTCAAAGGCGATTGAATTGGATGAGTTAAACTGCAAAAGGACGCGTCGGATGATCCGACGGCCCCAATTCCAGTTGCACCGGATGATCTCTATGGCAGTTTCAGAGAAAACAGCACTACCGGATGAACCGACGGTGCATCAGCGGTTCATCCGGTGACCTAGGGTTTGCTACCAGAAAGGTTTGGACTCAAATGCCTTCAGCACCGGATGAAACGACGGACAGAGCATCAGTTCATTCGGCGCATGCATTCAAATCATACAGAGACACACCGAGAGGAATTGCTTCAGCACCGGATGAAACGACGCTACTAAGAAGACCCAACGGTTCATCCGGCACCTACGTTTATTCTACACAGAGACGAACTGAGTGAAGTTGCTTCATCACCGGATAAACCGAAGCAGCATCAGTGCATGTGTCGGATGAAGTGGTACAACAGTTAGGTTCAACGGCTATAATTCGAGACACAGAGTGACCGGATGAACCGACGCTGTCGCCAGGGGGAACCGTCGGTTCATCCGATGGTGCTACTTTATGCAGCACTTTTCTAACGGCTAGCCTCCCTTGCTTAGCCTATATAAGTGACCCCCCTGCGTCTCTTGAGCTGCCTTTGCCACTTTGAAGAAGTACAGCAGCCAAGGAGAGAAGGAGTTAGTGCTTTGATCATTTGGATTTCATCTTCCTAACCAAGAGGGATTCTTTCTTGGTGATCAAGAGTTTCAAGGTGCTTTCTATGGCATAGCTGAGTGCATTGGTCAAGTGAAAGTGTGTGAGCTTGTTACTCTTGGAGTTTGATGGCTCCTAGACGGTCTCAGTGATTGGGGGTTCTTGGTGAGCTCTTGGAGATTGTGGGAGCCCCGGGAAGTTCTTGGTGTAAATGGATTGAGACCCACCATTCCGGAGATGGAGAACGGGTACTCTTAGTGAGCACTCAAGTCTAAGTGGCTTGAGGGGGAGCAAAACTCTTTGTGAGTGCTCTAACGTGGATTAGGGAGAAGCGTCAACTTCTCGATACCACGAGAAAAAATTCGGTTGTCTCTTGTCCACTTGCTATACCTTCTTGCACTTATTTTCGCATTTACTTTCAGCTCTTAAGTTCCTTTGTTCTAGTTTTCCTCTAGTGTGCTTTGCTTGTTGCATATCTTAACTAGGGTGCTTTTCTCATGTTAGTGTGAATCTTGTTAAGGAACTTTGTTGCTAGTGTTGGTAGAAAGAAACCTTTTTAGATGGGCAACACTTGAGATATAGGTTAAGGTTTGCTTCTTGTTCTAGAAATTTGAAGAAGGCCCATATTCAACCCCCCTTCTATAGGCCATCGATCCTACAAGTGGTATCAGAGCTTAGGCTCTCTTTTTGGTGGCTTAACCGCCTAGAGAGATGGCTAATGGCAGTGGCAATGGCCCTCCCAAGTTGGCGGGGAATCGGTTCACTTTTTGGGCACATAGAATGGCTAGCTATCTTCAAGCACAACACCATGATGCATGGATCACTACCATGTATCCCTTGCCAAATGAGCCCACCGAGAGTGAAACTAAGTGGAACTATCGTGCTAGAAACTTTATCTTTGAGACTTTTGAGGAGGATTTGTTTGATAGGGTGTTTGCCTTGGAGACTGCTCATGAGGTTTGGATGGAGCTCAAAAGAATCCATGTAGGCAACAAGAAAATCCGCGAAGAGAAGTATGAGTTGCTTAAGGTTGAGCTCAATGAGTTTAAGATGAAGGATGATGAGGGTGTAGAGGAAATGTACTGGGTGTTCTTATTCAAAATATCAATGCTCTCGATGTTGCTAACGTGTCCGAGCTGGAAATTATTCGGAAAATTCTTTAAACGCTTCCCAAGCCCAAGTACAACATCGTCAAGGCACTCATCTTTGAGAAGGACTTCGAAACTCTCACCATCACCGAAGTTGTCAACAAGATTCGGTCTCATGAGATGTTCTTGATGGGTCAAATTGAATCATCTTCTTTCACATCAAGCTCCAAGAAGGATCTTGCACTCAAGGCTAGTGACAAGACCAAGCCCAAGCTCAAGTCAAAGGCAAAGCCTCCTCCTTCTTCAAGTGAAAGTGAAGACAAGAGTGACTCAAGTGATGATGATGAAGGTGAACTTGCTTTTCTTATGAGGAGGACCACCAAGTTGCTTTCCAAGATTGGCAAGAAAAGCTACAACTATGATCCTAAGAAGAACAAGTTTCGCTCATCAAGAAGAAGTGGTGAAGGTGGCAAGAGGAAATGCTACGATTGCCAAAGCTATGATCATCTATCACATGATTGCCCCAAGCCCGACAAGCGAGTGTCAAGCTCAAGCAAGAAGAACGACAATGATGATGATAATGAGAAGGATGACAAGCACTCCAAGAAGAACTCATACAAGAAGAAGTCTTCTAGCAAGCCCTACAATAAGAAGAAGGGTGGTCATCGTTCTCTCTTGGCAAATGAGTGGATCACGGATGGTGAAACTTCAAGTGAATCAAGCGGTAGTGAAGATGAGAATAACAAGAAGTTTGCCGGTCTTGTGATCATGGATGATGAAGAACCTCCTCTTCCTCCACCACCTATGTGCTTCATGGCTAAACACTCCAAGGTGAGCGATAGTGAAAATAGTGATTCCTCGGATAGTGATAATGAACTTTCACCTCATGCTCTTAAGGGACTTCTTGATCAATACACCGACATGATTAAGAAACAAAAGAGTAAGCTCAAGGCTCTTGAAGAGACCCATGAGAAGCTTAAGCTATCCAATGATGAGTTACTTGTGAAACACAATGACCTTAGCAGAGAACATGAAGCTTTGGTAGTGTCTAACAAGTCGCTTAGAGATGACCACAACAAGTTGCTTGATAAGCACAATGAGCTAATCGTCAAACATGATGATATAACCGTGCTTAACAAGTCTCTTGAGTCAAGTCAAAAGATACTTAAGAAAGATCATGTGGTCTTAGAGATGAAGTATCAAGAAATTGAGCTTGCTTATGAGGCTATTTATTCTAGTGGGCAAGAAATTGCTAGAGACATCACTAAAACAAATGCTTCTACCTCTTGTGATGATTTGATTGAAGAACCTAAGATCTTGCTAAATGATGAGAATATTGTCTCCTCTTCCAAGACTAACCATGCTAGAGTGAAAGCCCTTGAAGAGGAAGTAAGAAGCCTAAGATCTTGTGTGAAGAATTTGGCCAAGGGTGAAGAATTGCATAAGGAGATCCTTTATTACAATGAAAGAGACTATGGCTCTAAGGGACTTGGCTCCTTCCCTCAACCCATCAAAGAGACTCCCAAGTCAAAAGAACTTTATGGGTGCTTTGTGAAGGAAGTTGGGTCTTATTGCCAACATTGCAAGATCACCAGTCATCACACAAGGGAGTGCCCTATACCTTCACGTCCATTGCCTATCTTACCTTGCAACTATCGTTCCATGTTCAACAATAATCATTTCTTGTTGTTGAAGAATAGCAAAGGCAAGGTGGCGGCAAGGTTCATAGGGACCAAGGCTAAAGTGAATCATCCTAGGCAAATTTGGGTTCCCAAAGCTTTAGTAACTCATGTGATTGGACCCAAACTTGCTTGGGTTCCTAAATCTTCAACTTGATCTATTTGTGTGTAGGTGAACTACAAGGCCGGGGGGAAGTCATTGGGTCCTTGATAGTGGATGTACTCAACATATGACCAGCTAAGTTAAAATGTTCACCTCTCTAGTGGATGATGCGGGGAATCATGAGCAAGTTACTTTTGGTGATAATTCTAAAGGAAGGATCTCCGGTTTGGGTGACATAACTATTGCAAAAGATCTCTCTCTTTCCAATGTTTTATTTGTGGACTCTTGTAGTTATAACTTGCTTTCCATTGCTCAATTTTGTGATCTTGGTTTATCTTGCTTATTTGATGATGAGGGAGTGATCATTACTAACAAGAAATCTAATGAAGTTGTGTTCAAAGGTTTTCGCCATGGGAACATCTATCTTGTAGACTTCTCCTCTTATGAAGCGAACTTGACTACTTGTCTATTCACCAAGACATCCAAGGGTTGGCTATGGCATCGTCGCATTGCACATATAGGCATGAGTCAACTCAAGAAGGCTTTCAAAAGGGGTTTAGTTCTTGGTGTGAAGGATGTCACCTTTGAGAAGGACAAATTATGTGGAGCGTGTCAAGCCGGCAAGCAAGTAGCAAGTCACCATCCTATGAAGACTTATGTTTCTACCTCAAGACCATTAGAAGTCTTAAACATGGACCTCTTCGGCCCTACTACATACAAAAGTCTTGGTGGTAATCTCTATTGTCTTGTCATTGTTGATAATTACTCACGCTACACTTGGACATTATTTTTGGAGGACAAGAGCAAGACGTTCGAGATCTTCAAGAACTTTGCTACAAGGGTTCAAAATGAATTTGAGTCATCTATTGTGAAGATCCGGAGTGACAATGGATCGGAATTCCGGAACACTCAAGTGGAAGAATATTGTGATGAGCTAGGCATCAAGCATGAATTCTCTTCAACCTACACACCACAACAAAATGGTGTGGTAGAAAGGAAGAACAAGACTCTCATCACCTTAGCTAGAGCAATGTTGGATGATTATGGTGTCTCTCAAAGGTTTTGGGCGGAAGCTATCAACACGGCGTGTCATGCTTCAAATAGGGTATATCTCCACCGGCTATTGATGAAGACACCCTATGAGCTTCTCATTGGGAGGAAGCCCAACATCTCCTACTTCCGAGTCTTTGGGTGTAAGTGTTTCATTTACAAGAAGAGGAAGCACCTAGGGAAGTTTGAGAGTAGGGTAGATGAGGGCATGTTTCTTGGTTATGCATCCAACTCCAAGGCATATAGAATATTCAACAATACTACACGTGCCGTTGAAGAAACATGTGTCATGGAGTTTGATGAATCTAATGGCTCCTAAGGAGATGGCTATTGTTGTGATGATGTAGGAAAAGAACCTCTCCGAGAAGCAATGAAGAAGATGGCTATTGGGGACATCAAGCCTAAGGAGGATGATGATACACCTTCTACTTCCCACAACCATGAAGACTCATCCTCTTCCGATGATGATAATGATGACCATCAAAGGCGCACAAGACAAGAAAGCCCATCTTCCTCACATGGACTACCTCCTACATCACAAGACACCCAAGATCAAGAAGAAGAATCGGAAGTAGTGCAACCTCAAGATGATCCAACTTCTACCACACTTGAAAGGCATACAAGGACTTCATCAAACCACCCCATCAATCTTGTCTTGGGTGATCCCAAGGGTGGTACACGTAGTCGCCGCAAACAATATTTTTCTTTTTACAAACATCATGCATTTGTTTTTTTTGTAGAACCCACTACTATAGAGGAAGCTCTCGAGGACCCAGATTGGATCTTAGCTATGCAAGAAGAGCTCAACAACGTCACAAGAAATGAAGTTTGGGTCCTAGTAGAGTGCCCCAAGAATAAGAACGTGATTGGCACCAAGTGGGTCTACCGAAACAAGCAAGATGAACATGGAGTTGTGGTGAAGAACAAGACAAGACTTGTCGCCAAGGGTTACTCTCAAGTAGAAGGCTTGGACTATGGAGAGACATTTGCTCCGGTTGCACATCTTGAAGCAATCCGTATCCTTCTTGCTTATGCTTCTTGTCACTATGAAATTATTTCAAATGGATGTCAAGAGTGCCTTCTTAAATGGCTTCATCAATGAAGAAGTCTATGTTGAGCAACCTCCCGGTTTGAGGATCCCACACATACTAACCATATCTATAGGTTGATCAAGGCTTTGTATGGACTCAAGCAAGCTCCAAGGGCATGGTATGAGAGGCTCCGGGATTTTCTCATCAAGGAAGGCTTCAAGATTGGGAGAGTGGACAATACTCTATTCACCAAGATCGTCAATGGGGAGCTTTTCATTTGTCAAATATATGTTGATGATATCATCTTTGGCTCTACCAATCTCAAAGTGTGCAAGGATTTTAGTGATCTCATGACTAGGGAATTCGAGATGTCTATGATTGGAGAGCTCAACTTCTTCCTTGGGTTTCAAATCAAACAATTGAAGGAAGGGACCTTCATCCATCAAGAAAAGTACACTAATGATATTCTCAAGAAATTCAAGATGGATGATTGCAAGCCAATCAAGACACCAATGCCTACCAATGGACATCTCGACTTAGATGAGGGAGGTAAACCGGTTGACCAAAAGCTTTACCGTTCTATGATCGGTTCTCTTCTTTACCTTACCGCACCTAGGCTCGATATCATGTTTAGTGTTTGCATGTGTGCTCGGTTTCAAGCCAACCCTAAAGAATCTCACCTAAGTGCTTTGAAAAGGACCATTCGATACTTAAAATACACACCTAGCATTGGCTTGTGGTACCCCCATGGTGCTTGTTTTGAGCTCCTGGGTTATTCAGATTCGGATTTTGCCGGATGTCGAGTAGACCGCAAGAGCACTTTGGGTGGGTGCCATTTGCTAGGTCGATCTTTGGTTGCTTAGTCCTCTAAGAAGCAAAACTCCGTGGCCTTATCCACCGCGCAGGCGGAATACATTTCCGCCGGGGCTTGTTGTGCTCAAATCCTCTATATGAAGCAAAGCCTCTTGGATTATGGTGTGGTTCTAGATAGGGTTCCTCTCCTTTGTGACAATGAAAGTGCCGTAAAAATTGCTAACAACCCGGTCCAACATTCGCGTACCAAGCACATTGATATCCGCCATCACTTCTTGCGAGACCATGTTGCTAAAGGTGATATTCTCCTTTGTGGTGTTCGCTCCGAGGAGCAATTGGCGGATATATTCACTAAGTCTCTTGATGAAAACACCTTATGTAGGCTAAGGAGTGAATTGATCCTTGTCATATAGTTTGCATTTGCATATGTACATGGTGTAGGGGCTTGTCTAACCTTGTTAAGATAGTGGTGAGTATGGGTCTTGCTTGAGCCAGTGGTTTCCAAGTTTCGCACAAGGCATGTTGAAAGGCTCACCATGAGTAAGCTTAACAAGGGCTCAAACTTGACAAGATAGTTTATCTTTCCGCTTTGCATCTTTGCTTGTCATATAGATTGCATTCATGATTAATTTCATGCATTTGTTCTTGCATTGCATTGCGTGAGAGGTGCCACAAAGGAAAATCACACTATGAGGAAGTTGCTTAGCGTTCAATGCAAATCAACAACTCCAAAGTGTGATGAGACAAATGATTATGCTTAATGCCTATTGAGTTATGTCCTAACGAGCTTAAAGTTTCCATCTCTAAGTTCAAAGGCAATAACTCATACATTCCTTTTTTTTGGATCTTATTTCGCCTATTTTTCTAAAAATTTATAAGGTCCATCCGTTGTAGGGAATCTATGGTTTATATACATATATTTTGCAAAGGAGTGCTTGAGGGGTGAGGTTGTCACTCAGAATTGGTCCAAAAATGTGCTTGTGTTGGCTTGTGTGTGACATTTGTTGGATCAAAATGAGCTTTAGCTCAGCATTCTGTTTTTGTCACCGTCGGATGAACCGCTGCTATGTAGGTTCCAGGCGTCGGTTCATCCGGTGGCCGGGTCAGTTTGAATTTTGCTCAGCGCACCTCTGGTTCCTATCGTCGGATGAACCGACGCTCTCCTTTGTGGACGCAACGGTTCATCCGGTGCTACTGAGTTTGGAGGCTTTTTCAAACCCGCAACACATTCATCTGACGAATCTAAAATTCTGGCCATCAGTTCATCCGGTGATACCTTTCTCTGATCTGCTCACATCATCCGGCGGTTCGACCGACGCCACGTGTTTTCTACCGTCGGTTCATCTGGTGCATCACTGCGAAGCGGCCCCACTTGTCATATTCTTCCTCGGGCGGTTCCTCCTCATTTGAATCTTCCCCGTTGCGGCTGTACGCCACCGTCTTCGCCACCTCCGGCCACCATAGTCCATCTTCCGACCATCCGCGCCACCGTCGGCCTCCCAACCTCGCCGCCGGCAAGCTCCGCCGCCCTGACCGCGAGAATTTGCTCGCACGCCGCCGCGGAACCCTAGCTAGGGTTTCCGCCGCCGCCGGTGATTCCGGCCCGCCGGCGCCGCCGTAGCTCATCGGCCACCGTCCTGAGGCGCGCGCAGGCCTCCTCCGTGCTCCACTGCTTTCGCTCGTCGTTCTCCTCTTCGCAGTGGTGAGCATCAGCTTCCTTCCCCCTGTCTATTCATGGCTTCTCATGATTTTTGGGGATAAGTTGATGTTTGTGAGGATTACACCTATGATTATGAGCTATGCTTCATCGATTGCATCTACTTTGCTCATTTTTTTCATAGTTTTTGCTCAATTCCCTCTAGAACTTGCTAAATCTCATGATAATTGAGCCCTGTTGCTACTGTTTATGCCCTGTTCAGTCCTTATATCCTTGACAGTAGCATCTATCCCTGTTTGGCACTTACACACACATCTTGCAGCACATAAGGATATTCCAAGACTCTATCATTTATATCTTGTGACATGCTCATCTTCTAGATATCATGTTTAGGCTCAATCGTTCATATGCTTTGCTTAAGGACTTCTCTCCCTTAGTTATTTATCATGTTTGTATTCTCCGCTCGCCATTCTATAATCTTCCGCCATTTCTTTGATAGATGGCATGAGACAAGAGGAAGGGCAAGGCCGTCCTTGAGCCGAAGAAGAAGAAGAGCAAGCAGGACAAGGAGTGGGAGCGTGTGCTCTGAGTGCCCGACACCCAGGGATAGCCACAGAGAGGCATTCAGATAGGTGGCAGTGCACCGGGTCAGGGGGAGCAGCCCCAGGAGCAGCAACCGTTACGACGTTCAGGCCGTACCGGTACACGTCTGACAGAGACAGAGTCACCTTCCTCTGCACCACGTACCGGTCCTCGGACTCATGGTGGACACACTCAGCCGACTCCTAGGCAGAGGAGGACAGCAGCAGAGCAGCAGGTTGAGCAGGAGCAGCAGGATCAGCCACACGAGGGCCCTGAGGTTCGGATTGGTGCACAGAGAGCTGAGGCCTTTGGGGTCTATCTCCGAGCCTTGAGGAGCTTATCCGGGCTGAAGATCCGGAAGTTGAGGTTTGTTGAGGAGGATGAGTGGTTCCCTCCTTGCAGAGACGATTGTGACCCCAGGTTTTGGACGATCCTTCAGGAGAGCTTCTACGCCTCCTATGTCAGGAAGGGGTCACAGCTTAGCCAGCATAGGATGTTGCAGTTTACAGCCCTCAGAGCAGCAGCAGCTGGAGTCCCTATTCTCCCACACTTTGACTTTATACCGGGACTCGCAGCTTTGGTCAGTGACAGGCCGTGATACATGCCAGAGTGGGTCCGGGTGTTCTACGCCACTGTATACATTGAGGACGCCCGACTATCTATGAGGTTTATGTTCATGGGCCAGCAGTTCAGACTCACCAGAGAGGGTATTACTGAGTTCCTTGGGGTGCCAGTTGACGACACGTCTATTCACTACCTGGCCTACCCCGACGTTGAGGCTCCTCGTCGTGCTCACACTCCGATCGTTCCGTCAGACGAGGAGATCAGCTTTCTGTTCCAGCAGCCGTTCCTCCCCAGCACTCCTAGGACCCCTGACAGGTTGACTCGTGAGGCCTACGTGGTCCACTTTGCACTCAGGAGGTCCCCACTCTTCAGGATGGGGAATGTCGAGTTGATCACCGTTGTTCAGCACTGGCTCCTTCTCTATATCATGACTCACCGGCATTTCGACATTGTGGATATCCTGCTCAGTGAGATCGAGGATGCGATCATGGATGGCATGGGGATGACTAGGCAGTTTCTGTTTGCTCACTGGATCAGCTGGATCCTATCTCGCCTAGAGTCTCAGCGCTACATTTCTGTCTTGGAGCGATCCAAGTATGTGTTCAAGACATATCAGCCACAGATGCCAAGGGACAGGAGGCAGGGACCCGGAGGACGGAGGCGAGCAGTTGAGGACCTTCAGGCTTGTGCCGCAGCTGAGGCATCTATGAACGAGGCAGCACGTCAGGACGAGCTTCTTGCACTAGCTGAGGGGCCTCTACCTCAGTACCTTGCCACTGACATCGAGGACTTTGAGCCCGAGCCACAGACCGTCTTTCGTGTCCGTCGTACCCATGACGACGAGGCTGGTGGCTCGAGTTTGCCAGGACAGCGAGAGGCTGAGTCGCCGATTCCTCCATTCTCTACCTCTCAGGTTACTCAGCCTAATTCTCTTACCACAGTGATCCAGTCCTTGGCAGACCAGTCTAGAGCCACGATGCAGATTCAGCGAGAGATGCAGGCTCAGTTCCAGCGCCAACAGGAGGCTTAGCAGGTCATACTTGACAGTATCCGCCAGCAGCAGGAGGCTCAGAGGCAGCAGATCCAGCAGCAGCAGATGTTGACAGCTCAGATGTTCTCTTTCATGTCCACCTGCTTGGGTCAGCTTTTTCAGCACACAGGGCTTCAGCTACCTACACTTCCTACCCAGCAGTTGCTCCAGCCAGAGCCGGCCGTCTCTCTCCCTCCAGCCAGTGGTGTTGTGAGCCTTGATCTCACCGCTACTTCAGACAGGGACGTTTGCTACTCAGCCGCTCTCTACTCCACAGATGACCACCTTTCTCGAGCAGCTCAGGGCGGGTCAGTTCTCACAGATGGCTACTCCTTCGACCCAGCTGATGTCTCCGTTCCCGACCGGTCCTCTTAAGTTTGAGACACCAGCACGTCCTTCCCTGGGTTTCACCTCACCTCTTCCGACCATAGCTACTCCTCGGACAGAGGGACTCGATCAGGAGGATACCACACTTCGTACGATCACTCAGCAGATCGAGTCGGAGATGGCAGTGGCGAGCTCTCAAGCTCTTCCTACTTCTACCGGCACCGACACCGCTCTAGCTTCTTCTCCAGTACGTTCTTCAGAGCTGTCGGGTTTCGAGTCCGAGGACGGTGACACCTTCGAGTTCCACGTCGCGCCTTCAGTGGTTGTTACTTCCTCGACACCGCCAGCTTCTCCTCCACCTCAGCAGGACTAGGTCCCTTTTTGGTGCTCGTTGCCAAAGGGGGAGATAGATAGGAGAGTGTAGAGATAGGGGGAGCTTGGGAGTGTTCCTTTGGAGCTTTTGTGCCCCTTGTTTGTTTTGTGGAGTTCATGATGAGACATGTATTTGGATCTTGTGTATGTTGATGGTTTACATGTCTGCTCATGCTTGTGTGTTTGTTTAATTAATGCATGTGTGCTTGTTTATATCTTTTCCACGCATTAGTTGTAGAGTTTATGCTTTAATTTCAAATTCTCGTATATCTCTACTTGTGTTGTCATCTTTCACCAAAAAGGGGGAGATTGTAAGCATCAAGGCCCGAGCGCGCCTTTGGTAAAGGTGTGTTTCGGTGATAAATGACAACCGTATACTTGTGACTAACCTTTGTTTTGTAGCGGATTTAATCTTGGGTTATTGTCATGAGATATAAGTGAAATGAGACCCCTCAATTAAAATTATGGATGATCAATGGACAAAGACTACAAGGCTAAGGACATTATTAGTTCCAAGTGTCACAAGGAGATGAAGGACACTTGGATTTGCTAGTTTGTAGTGTTTGACCGTACTATTAAGAGGGGTTCACACTCTAGTAGCTTGACCATGACAAATGCTATGCTATATTCAAGCACTATCAAAATCCTTGGTTACTAAACAGCTCAAAGTACTCATGGAATCACATTGGAAGCAAAAGAATTGAAGAAAAACTCAAAGGCGATTGAATTGGATGAGTTAAACTGCAAAAGGACGCGTTGGATGATCCGACGACCCCAATTCTAATTGCACCGAATGATCTCTATGGCAGTTTCAGAGAAAACAGCACCGCCGGATGAACCGACGGTGCATCAGCGGTTCATCTCGTGACCTAGGGTTCGCTACGAGTAAGGTTTGGACTCAAATGCCTTCAGCACCGGATGAAACAACGGACAGAGCATCGGTTCATCCGGCGCATGCATTCAAATCATACAGATACGAACCGAGAGGAATTGCTTCAGCACCGGATGAAACGACGCTACTAAGAATACCCAGCGGTTCATCCGGCGCCTACGTTTATTCTACGCAGAGACGAACTGAGTGAAGTTGCTTCATCACCGGATAAACCGACGTAGCATCAGTGCATGCATCGGATGAAGTGGTGCAACAGTTTGGTTCAACGGCTCTAATTTGAGACACAGAGTGACCGGATGAACTGACGCTGTCGCCAAGGGGAACCGTCAGTTCATCTGACGGTGCTACTTTATGCAGCACTTTTCTAACGGCTAGCTGTTGACGGTTGTTAAGTACCTACTTTAGCCGTCAATATACTCATGAATAAAGGAGCATAAGGCATTTCTTACACGTATTTAGTTAAGAATAATGTAGTTCCACTTGTCCTTGGAGATTATTTGATTGCAGGAAAATAAGCAGGAAAAGAGTGACAAACTCACCTTCTATGGTCCATGCCACATCACCTCATCCTAGGTGGGCTGCCAACAAGAATGCCATGCATGCACACCTGCCAACAAGGGAACCATGCATGCATGCCATGCAAGCAATCCAAGTGAAGGAACCCCCGACGAATCAGAGCGAGACACGTGGACGTCACATGGATCCATGGGCCCACAAAGACATGCAATTCGCGCCAAAACAGGGTGGACACCGGGAACCGACCTTAGGACCCACAGGGCAGACACTTGGAGAAAGCACAGGCCAGGGAGGGCCCACCAGGGGGTCGGCCGACCCCAGGGTTCGGCCGAACTGACCTTGTGTCGGTTCATCTTGGCCCTCCACGTGTTGTCTCCCTATTGGTCCTAGATGCCATTCTCGTGGTGTTTGCAGCCACTCCTCGCCAGTTCCCGAGCCTATAAATAGAAGGAGAGGGGGCTCACTTATGAACCATCCACACTTGCAACACCTCTCTTACTTTTAGTCTCAAGGCTAGGAGGTAGGCTAGAGTAGTTCTAATTCAGGTTCCAAGTCTACTTTGGGATCTAGGTATGAGTTCTCTTGTATCTTATTTCATTTGTATGACTTTGATCTACTTCAGTTATTTATCTATTTCATATAAAGTTGTGTTAGTATACATGAGTGATTTGTTCATGTGTTCTTCACCTGTTCATCATTTAGAGGCTCCTGTTCTTGATGAATAAGCCCTTTCGATCCACTTGACGGGTGACTTTCACATGTTTCTGGTGTTTGTTCATAAGTTAGAGGCTTGTGTTCTTCGCGAACACGACCCTTTGATCCAGTTGAACAGACATAGGAAAACACGAATCCGTTTGTGTACATAACCTGGTTTGATCTAATTAGATGACATGACTGTGTTGTATGAAGTCTGTGCTTAAGCTACGGTACTCGGTGTAATTAGCTAGTTTATCTGGTGGCTTGACCTGGGTCACAATAGCCCGGGCCGGTCAAGTCCGGCTAGCAACGTAAGCATGGTGCTTGGGTTGCGTAGCTACCTTACTTATGAGTTTATCCCACGGTTTGTCTTGGGGTAGGCCGCGGTAGTGACAGCCGTTGGTCCCTCTGAAATCCCCCATGTTCGGATAAGCTGTAGGAGTCTAAAATATAACAACCAGAGTTGTGCAGAAGCAACGCGGGAGGTTATCTCCCCGTGGTACCTAGGTGCTTAAGTCAATGTTCTTCAATGCTAGTGTATCTAACTCGTTCCTACCAGCTTTATGTGTATAGTACATAAGAACCTAGAACTAACTCGTATGTTGCCTCCTATGCCTAGGACCGCTTAGAGAGAGAGAGTGAGTGTGTGTGTGATCACACTACCCCCATTATCATATTTTACCCCTGCACTTATTTCCGTCTATGATCTATACTCATTGCAATAGTGTTGAACTTGTCAATCCACCAATACCTTCCTTGGATTCGATACCCTTTGGAATACTCCTTTGGGGAAATGCTACAATGGTACTTCCGTGCGCTTGCGGACTCCTGTAACGTTAAGAATTACCAACCAGTATTTCTGGCGCTGTTACCAGGATGGGTTCCAAACCTGTTCTTAGGTGATTGCATTAAGAAATGTCAACAAGCATTTCTGGCACCGTTGCCGGGGAAGGCTTAAGGATGACATATCAACACTTTGCATATGTTTATAATCATGACAGTAATAAAACAGTTTTCAATGCAGGCTAACTTGGATTGTCTTCTTTGTCTATTGATGATGAAGACAGGTAGTGCATGACTGGTTTCGACTTACCGCCGAATTTTACTGAAGATCCTGAGTCACTCGTAAGGAAGGCACGAACTCATTTCGGCTCTCCTTTGCGTGAACGTTCGGAAGTCGATCCAGCTTCCTTTGTGCCATCTGCATCAACTTCCATGGCCAACCCTGTCGAGAAGACTCTCTGCGAGTACTCCGCTCCCTCTGCTGACCAGGTGCCGACAGGCCCTGTGATCAACACTGGGAATGGAAACTTCGAGATCAAGACTGGCTTAATCACGATGGTACAGGCTAGCCCATTCTGTGGCAAGCCTAATGAAGACGCGAGCGCCGACCTGCAGCAGTTCCTGGAACTGTGCAGTACCTTCACTATATGAGGAGTGGAGGAAGATGCCATTCGTCTGCGATCGTTTCCCTTCTCACTCTTGGGAAAGGCGAAGCAGTGGTTCTATGCTATCCGTGCAGAGATTAACACTTGGCCAAAGTGTTCCGTAGCATTCCTCGCGAAGTTCTTTCCGTTGGGCAAAACTAATGTCCTTCGGGGGCGAATTTCAAGTTTCCAGCAAGCAGCAAATGAGACTATCCCAAAAGCTTGGGAGAGGCTCCAGGAGTACATCCTGGCGTGTCCTCATCTTGGGATGGACAACTGGCTTATTCTTCAGAGTTTCTATAATGGGCTGACTCCGACAGCCTAAGGCCATATTGATGCTACAGCTGGAGGGGCTTTCTTCTCTCTTACTATTACTGAAGCTACTACACTAATTGAGAAGATGGTTACCAATCAAGGGTGGAGTGATGATCGACTCCAGCCATGTTAGAGGGGTACACATACTGTCAAGGAAGCAGATATGTTGCACGCCAAGATGGACCTAATGATGAAGAGAATGGATGATCTTGCCAATGAGAAGGCTGCCATGGTCACCACTACTCAAGCTATGGATGCTCGCATGACTTGCGAAGTCTGTGGTAATACTGGGCATTCAGGGAATTACTGCCCTACTACTCAGGAGGATGTGATGTACATGAACGACAACAACAACGGTTATCAAGGAGGTCAAACGTGGAACCAATTGCGCCCTTATTATCAAGGAGGTAATCAAGGTAATTCTTTCCACCCAAACCAACCTTCCTTGAAAGATCTAGTCTTTGGGCAAGCTAAGATTAATGAAGGTTTTAATAAGAAAATAGCTGCCTATGATAAAGCTTTTGAGAGCCTTAATGTTAAAATTGATAGCCTTTCTTCTGCTCTTAAAAACCAGTTGAGCTTTAATAAGATGATAGAAACCCAGTTGGTTCAATTAGCTGCTTTGGTTCCCTCTGCTGAAGACGGGAAGATTCCAGGGCAACCCGTATCTTCCTGTGAAGATGTTTGTGTAGTGTCCACCAGATGGGGTAAGCCATCTGGGCGGGCACAAGCCACTAACTATGCAGGGAAGACTATACAGTAGGTACTTGACCCATGGGAATCTTCAACAATCGCACATAAGAAAGATCCTGGCTATCCGGCTATCACCTGCAAGATATATTACCAGAAGATTAAGCATGCTCTCTGTGACCTTGGTGCAAGTGTTAACCTTATGTCCAAGGCCATGTTTGAACAATTGGGATATCCAGCTCTAACTCCAACTGCGACGACCGTCCAACTTGCTGATGCATCGATCCGATATCCAGAGGGGATAGTAGAGAACTTATTGGTATTCGTCCAAGGTTCATGCATCTTTGCGGATTTCGTGGTCCTTGATATGCAAGACGATGAGGGAATGCCTCTCATTCTTGGGAGACCATTCCTAAGTGACGCCAACGCAAGGATCAATGTCGGAGCTGGAACGATCTGATCCCGCATTGGGAAGAGGAACTTGATGTTCCGATTTCGAGCAACAGAAGAGAAATGCTATACACTGCAGGGCAGAAATGAGCAATCAGGGGCATGGACGGAGCCACAGCCCCAACGCCTTCCCACCACTCCAACAAAGCCTAAGAAAACAAGAAAGGTGTGGCGAGAAGTACAGAGGTCATATCCATCTATTTCTCGGGAATGGGGTGACGATTGGAATTGATAGCCGAGAAAAGTCTCACTCTCAGACTTAAAAATATGAGTCCTTTTTGCCAAAAGGTAAAATTGGTAGTTATCTCATATTTCCCTTTCAAAATTTTATTTGTTTTTTCCAAATGCATATTTGAATTTTTCAACCTTGCATCTGCATGCTAGATTTTTCTAGCCAAATTTCCCTTTTCAAATAAAAATTCTGAAAATAAATTTTTGAGTTGGAAAATCCTAGAAAAATTGTTCGAGCAAAATTTTGGGCGAACCTAGACCTAGACATCTGGGCAGGACACCAGGTGACCGTTAGAGAGCCGTTGCAAAAAGTTGGAAGCAGGCGGGCCCAGCAGGGGTTCGGCCGACCCAGGCCAACGGTCATGTGGGCCCCGCCTCCTCCAACGGCTCCTAGCCGTTGCCCCTGTCCTCTACCCCGGTGCCTGGCTCGGTTGCTTATAAATAGAAGGGGGATTGAGGGGTTTCTTCACCCATTCACTCATTTCCATCACCCTCTCTCCCTCTTTGCTCTTGCTCTTTGGTTTTCTTGGATTTCTTGCTCATGTGGAAGTAGCAAGCACTCTCTCCAATTTGTCGCTGAATATTGAATATTGGTGGAGCAAGCTCGGTAAGGATTTCATTTCGATTTCACTAACCCATCACCGAGTTACTCGTGTTGTCCCATTGTTGTGCAAGATGAGTTGGATCGCCAGTGCGTACCGGAAGGTGACCCGCTCACGCCGTTCGAGAGACGGAGAGGGCTCGTCTCACCACTCCGGAGCTACACCGAGTCCAATGTCAACCGACCGTGAAGAAGAGGAAGAAAAGGAGCTACCCACACCACAAACCGAAGGAGTGTTCGACGCCGATGCCGCCTTCATCGACTTGAGGGACGACCGGGAGAGACAAGCGTACGCTCTCATCAAGGATCGAGTCTTCGCCAACACCAAGGAGTTCGACTCGGCCCTTCTCGAGAAAACAGGTATGGACTCCGAGTTCGATTCCATTTGGCATGCTCTTGGTTGGGAGAACTTTGTTCCGGTGTGGGAGATCGTTTCTAGGCCTCTCACCATCCGGTTCCTCTGTACTCTTCGGGAGGATGAGACCGGTATTACGTTTCGTTTCCATGGAACGTCGTATCGAGTCTCATGGCCTAACTTCAGTCGCGCTCTCGGTTTTCATCGTCGTTGTGCTATTTCTCTCGAGCAAGATTCGGCAGTGGTTGACAAATTTTAGAATGACGGGTTCTATTGACTGTACGTCTTTGATCACACGTATCATTTCGAGTCTCGGGATTACACAAGGGGCTAACATTCCCTACATTGATTCTCCCCGGGCCGTGATAGATGAGGCGTATCTGATTCAAGAAAATACTCTTAAGAAGGGCCCAGATGATTCTTTGGTTTTCTTTTACCCTGGTCATGCAAACCAGATTCGGTTACCTAACCCGGATTTCCGTTTGTACGGCCAAGGGCCACTGACCGTTCCTCTTGAGGAACCTCGTCGTTCTAGTGTTTCTGGAGACAGGGTCACTAGGAGTGCATCGAGGAGGGCAGCGACAGCACAGCAACCGCCACAACATCCGCCGCCACAGCCATCACCACAGCTGTCACCTCAGCCACAGCCTCAGCCTACCCCACCGATGTCTGGCGCATGGGCCTCGGCCGGGTACATGTCTGGAGTTACACCCGGATATGCCCCCGGTTGGGACCAGCCCATGAGTCAGCCGGGTGCGAGTGGCTCGACCTGGGCTAGTGCAGGGAGTGGCTAGTGGGTTAGGCCCGCCGGTGCTACCTACATGGACTCATCCTCATCATCCGGGTTGCGCTCGTCATCTCGTGGGGCCACCCTCACTCAGCAGATGACCGAGCTCAACATCCGTGTCGGTACTGTGGAGGAGACGATGCACCAGCAGGCTGAGTCCACTCGAGACTGGCAGCGTATGACTGGCGAGAGACTTCACACCATGGAGCAGAGAGAGCTGCGATAGCTGGAGGAGCAGAGGGCTTACTACACGTGGATGGGATACCACCCTTCGCAACAGTGAGCCTGAAGCTAGCTTGGGGGAGGACCCCCATTCTAAGGTAACTTGCATCTTCTATTGTTTTCAGAACCCCATATGCTAAAAACACATAAAAATCTAAAAAGTTAAAAAGACCAAAAATATTTATTTGCTTTCTTAAATTAGTTTGTTTTCATATGCACGGTAAGAGTGTTCTTATTCTCCATGGTTGAAATGGTGAATAGTTGCTCTGTTTATTCCTCTTGTATGCCTTGTTTACAGCTTAGTATCCTATCCAAGTTTTGAGTTTGTTGGCTAGTATGATCGAACCTAAGCTTGAAATTTGTGGGTAGCAAAAAGCATGATCTTTGCCTAAGTTGTTGCGAGGTATGATATGGTATAATAGAGTTGCTATGAGCTAGTACTAAGTGATGTTTGATATCCGGAGTTTTCTTTTGAAAAAAATGTTAAAATGATAAGTTCCTCAATGATAAGAAATTCCTATCCAAGGCCATATGTAGATCTTAGCAAGTGTTAACCTCCACATATGCTACCTGATTTCTTCATTGAGCCTTGTCGAATTGTTGTGACCCTCGGCGAGTAAACTTGTCATTACTCCTATGATCAAGATCACGTACACACCACCATATGCGAAACTTCTACACTGGAAGTTAGCAACTATCATTTCATCCATCCCCCATCCATTCCACAAAATAAAGCTCCGCGCATTGTTTCATTATTACTCTCCCTCCAAAAATACTCAGCAAGGACTATGGGCTATGTTAAAAAAAAGGGAGAAGAGAAAGAAAGAAAAAGGGAAAAAAAGAAAAAAAGAATAAAGACACATAACCCAAGTCTCAAAATTTTCAAAAAGGAGGAGAGTAAAATCATGCAAAAGAGGAGTTCATTATCCATCCACTATACACACACATTAGCACATCTTGATCAGGGTATATGACTTGTTCTCCCAAGGATCCGGTTTTCGACTTGACAATATATGAGAAACAGGTATGCCACATGTTTTCCCTACCTACAGCTCCACATATCAGCTTATTAGAAGTAGGTAGTGAAAGAAGGCAAAACAATGCCTTGGTGAGGAATCATACACATTGAGCGATCCGAGAGTATCATTTGAGGAACTTTGATTTCTTTTTGAAAAACCTACAAAACCTCCGGATTGATAACTGATCAAGGTACATGTGACTGGTAATCTTTATACAACCATTCTATCTTTCAACCGCCCAAGGCAGGTGAAGCTACACGCCCCATATCAATCGAGCGTAAGGTAAGATCAATGCCAACTTCTTCAATCCTTGATAGACCACCTAGTTGTATCTTGTTATACATTAGGAATACAACATCGTAGCAACTCCTGATCAACCAAGCTAAGTCCTTATCTCTTGCTCGGGACGAGCAAGAGGCTAGCTTAGGGGAGTTGATGACGGCTGTTAAGTACCTACTTTAGCCGTCAATATACCCATGAATAAAGGAGCATAAGGCATTTCTTACACTTATTTAGTTAAGAATAATGTAGTTCCACTTGTCCTTGGAGATTATTTGATTGCAGGAAAATAAGCAAGAAAAGAGTGACAAAGTCACCTTCTATGGTCCATGCCACATCACCTCATCCTAGGTGGGCTGCCAACAAGGATGCCATGCATGCACACCTGCCAACAAGGGAGCCATGCATGCATGCCATGCAAGCAATCCAAGTGAAGCAACCCCCGACGAATCAGAGCGAGACACGTGGACGTCACATGGATCCATGGGCCCAGAAAGGCATGCAATTCACACCAAAATAGGGTGGACACCGGGAACCGACCTTAGGACCCATAGGGCAGACACCTGGAGAAAGCACAGGCCAGGGGGGCCCACCAGGGGGTCGGCCGAACCCAGGGTTCGGCCGAACCGACCTTGTGTCGGTTCATCCTGGCCCTCCACGTGTTGTCTCCCCATTGGTCCTAGATGCCATTCCCGGGGTGTTTGCAGCCACTCCTCGCTGGTGCCCGGGCCTATATATAGAAGGAGAGGGGGCTCACTTATGAACCATCCACACTTGCAACACCTCTCTCACTTTTAGTCTCAAGGCTAGGAGGTAGGCTAGAGTAGTTCTAATGTAGGTTCCAAGTCTACTTTGGGATCTAGGTATGAGTTCTCTTGTATCTTATTTCATTTGTATGACTTTGATCTACTTCAGTTATTTATCTATTTCATATAAAGTTGTGTTAGTATACATGAGTGATTTGTTCATGTGTTCTTCACCTGTTCATCATTTAGAGGCTCCTGTTCTTGATGAACAAGGCCTTTCGATCCACTTGACGGGTGACTTTCACATGTTTTTGGTATTTGTTCATAAGTTAGAGGCTTGTGTTCTTCGCGAACACGACCCTTTGATCCAGTTGAATAGACATAGGAAAACACAAATCCGTTTGTGTACATAACCTGGTTTGATCTAATTAGATGACATGACTGCGTTGTATGAAGTCTGTGCTTAAGCTACGGTACTCGGTGTAATTGGCTGGTTTATCTGGTGGCTTGATCTGGGTCACAATAGCCCGGGCCGGTCAAGTCCGGCTAGCAACGTAAGCATGGTGCTTGGGTTGCGTAGCTACCTTACTTATGAGTTTATCCCACGGTTTGTCTTGGGGTAGGCCGCGGTAGTGACAGTCGTTGGTCCCTCTGAAATCCCCCACGTTCGGATAAGCTGTAGGAGTCTAAAATATAACAACCGGAGTTGTGCAGAAGCAACGCGGGAGGTTATCTCCCTGTGGTACCTGGGTGCTTAAGTCAATGTTCTTCAACGCTAGTGTATCTAACTCGTTCCTACCAGCTTTATGTGTATAGTACATAAGAACCTAGAACTAACTCGTATGATGCCTCCTATGCCTAGGACCCCTTAGAGAGAGAGTGTGTGTGTGATCACACTACCCCCATTATCATATTTTACCCCTGTACTGGAGTGTCTGATTTGTTTCCGTCTATGGTCTATACTCATTGCAATAGTGTTGAACTTGTCAATCCATCAATGCCTTCCTTGGATTCGATACCCTTTGGAATACTCCTTTGGGGAAATGCTACAATGGTACTTCCGTGCGCTTGCGGACTCCTGTAACGTTAAGAATTACCAACCAGCATTTCTGGTGCTGTTACCAAGATGGGTTCCAAACATGTTCTTAGGTGATTGCGTTAAGAAATGTCAACACTAGCCTCCCTTGCTTAGCCTATATAAATGACACCCCTGCGTCTCTTGAGCTGCCTTTGCCACTCTGAAGAAGTACAGCAGCCAAGGAGAGAAGGAGTTAGTGCTTTGATCATTTGGATTTCATCTTCCTAGCCAAGAGGGATTCTTTCTTGGTGATCAAGAGTTTCAAGGTGCTTTTTATGACATAGCTGAGTGCATTGGTCAAGTGAAAGTGTGTGAGCTTGTTACTCTTGGAGTTTGACGGCTCCTAGACGGTCTTGGTGATTGGGGGTTCTTTGTGAGCTCTTGGAGATTGTGGGAGCCCCGGGAAGTTCTTGGTGTAAATGGATTGAGACCCACCATTCCGGAGATGGAGAACGGGTACTCTTAGTGAGCACTCAAGTCTAAGTGGCTTGAGGGAGAGCAAAACTCTTTGTGAGTGCTCCAACGTGGATTAGGGAGAAGCGTCAACTTCTCGATACCACGGGAAAAAATTCGGTTGTCTCTTGTCCACTTGCTCTACCTTCTTCCACTTATTTCCGCATTTACTTTCAGCTCTTAAGATCCTTTGTTCTAGTTTTCCTCTAGTGTGCTTTGCTTGTTGCATATCTTGACTAGTGTGCTTTTCTCATGTTAGTGTGAATCTTGCTAAGGAATTTTGTTGCTAGTGTGCTTAGTTTGTAGAAAGAAACCTTTTTAGATGGGCAACACTAGAGATATAGGTTAAGGTTTGCTTCTTGTTTTAGAAATTTGAAGAAGACCCATATTCAACCCCCCTTCTATAGGCTATCGATCCTACAATTGGCTCTCCATTTGTTTTGAAGGGTTATTATAGTCACAAAAAAGTGTTTCCCTATCCCTAACCTTGTCCTCCGTACCAAAACAATGGAATGGGATAAAAAAGATCTAAATATCCCTATCCCAGACACACTTTTTTCCCACTTTGTTTCCGGTTTACCCAAACCCAAGTCATATCAAACACCACCACAATCTTATAAATTTATATACATGTGCTATATAGTTAAGTCTCTGTAAACGACCGTTGATCCTGTTATTAAGTATTAACCTAACTACGTATATCCAAAGTTTGGGTTATAGAAGTCGGATATTATTCATTATCTAAAAAATCATTAAGTATTATAAGCGTATGACTTAGTGGCTACTCACTTATAAACACGCCCGGCCAACTTACTTATCAGAGAATGATATACCTGTACAATATTCTGCTAACCATGCTGGTTTTGCTAGAAAAAACGAGAGACAAAATTAATTAAGCACACCTTACATTTTTCCCGCGGTGACATCTCCTCGGTTAACATTGGGTCGCGAATTGCGATCATTGTCAGGTGTCAGCAATCCAATGCCGGATGGGCCTCTAACGAACCTTGGAGAATTTAACAACGATCTCTGGGAGTCTGGGATCCAAATTGTTGTCACCATCAGGAAGCAAACCACCACGTCCTCTCACGAACACGGAGTGCACACATAGAGAGATGTTTAGAAATTCCACGGAAAAAAGGAACCGGCTAGTTGTTGCTGGAGACAAAATCAGACCTGATGATTATCGACGACGTGCAGGCACGCCCTGACAGCAAGCAAACTGGTACATTCATCCTCGTTGAGCAAGCTAATTAAGCTAAAGTTATGGACATGTATAAATCAGCTTGTAATCCCTTACCCCTACAGACCAACCACAAGTGTATAGCTAGCTAGCTAGCCATGGCCAGGAACGCCGTCCTGCTGCTGCTTCTTGTTCTGACCTGCGCCGCCGCCGTGCAGCTCATCTCCGCCGTTCCTCCAGCGGAGGCGGGTGGCGGCGGGAGGCGCCTCGACCTCGGGCTCGAGGATGTTGGCCGCTTCACTAGCCCTGTCGACTTAAACTTCTCCGACGACCTCGTCGATCCCTTCAACAAAGTCAGCCAGATCAACATACCCACTGTCCCCTGATCTGATGATCATGCACTCCTCGGCTTGATCCGTTCCTTGTATATTTTAATTTTAATTCCGTTAAGTTTCGCTCTTTCTTGTTTTTTTTTTTTGAGACTCTCTTTCTTGTTCTTGGATCAGCTGCTTGGCAGCTTCATTGCCCGTCCATTGCCGTTGATTGAAAGATCCATGGAATTCAAAATGTGTCTTCGATGTGTGGCCTTCGTGTTTTGTTGCCTCCATCACTCTTGTAGTCTTGGGAGCGATCTATTGCATCGCTCACGTCGTCTCTGTAAACTCTGTAGTGTGTGCTGGATGTAAGGTCGCGCGCAGCGCCGTCTCTAGGGGTAGGTCACTCATGTGCGACGGTCGAGTGTTCAAGCCTAAGAGAGGACTCAAGCTGAAGTATGTATCTCTATAGTTACAATCTTACAGATAACTCAGTTCAGTGAGTCCAAAGCTAGTTTATTTGATGTCAATGCTTGAGATTGTGAAGTTTGTTATGACTACAGATTGCTATCTAAATGTTTCGATTGTCTTCTGAATCCTCTTAACTGTACATGTGATTGTAGCTTCGACTGAAGTTGCATGATATCAATTCTAGAAGTACAAATATGATGTTGTTTTAATCTAAACTGTTTCTCGATAATTACCAAACATGTTAAATTAAAAATATATCTATATATTTGTTTTCAATTTAACAATAATAATGTGTGTGTCTATATATCTATGTGATTTTATATAAGGTAGATTTTAGAGAGGCTGTTGCGACAAGAAGTTCGTCAGAGGGTTCTCAAAATTCTAGGACCGGCACTGCGAGCGCGACTGTGCAAGTGAGGAGATAGCGAAGAAACCAACGACGGTTTGGCAGCCTCACTTACAGTTGAATCCAGGAGCGAGACGCCGCAGGTGAATGATCTCAGAGCACCGGAGCAGACTGCAGAGCAGTCAGGTGCCCGTAGATCTCAACTGCTTAGCTCCGACATCGAGCGACGCTAGGTATAGTCCCTGGTTACTATTTAGGTACCACGGCAAGGATTGGCCTGTCTGTGCCTGCTTCTGGATGCCCGACCGCTCGCCGCCGCCCCTCCTCCCTTACCGGAGCCAAAAGTGCACTGCAAGGGAGCCAAAAGTGCACTGCGGAAAACCCGAAAGACGCAGAGTGTCGCGGAAGATGTCGAGTGTTTTCGGTCGGGAACTCGGCGTCTAGCTTTATTCGCCAAGTGTACACGAAAAACACTCGGCGTTTAGCCTTAGTCGCCGAGTGCCGCGCACAAAACACTCGGCGTTATTTATTCGCCGAGTGTCCTAGTTAGACACTCGGCATCTACCCATGTGTACGCCGAGTGTCTTTGGCGTGACACTCGGCGTCTCCCTATTTGCCGAGTGTCCACCGGGGACACTAGGCAAAATTTGAATTTTTTTCTTCCTCTTGACTTCAAATCTTTTCTTTAGTTCTCATACAACAAGTAGTACTCAATGTCAAAATTTGGTATTTTTTTTGCATTTTTTTGCTATATTTAGTTAATTAATTACATTTCAAGCAATTTTTTGAATCAAGTCGAATTTGAACTACAAGTGATTTAAATAATAGAAAAAATGAGTAGAAAAATAATATTCACATTTTTTAGCTTAGTTTGAGACTCTATCCGTGAAATGAAAAGAAAATTTGAACATCTTGTTAAGGAAATACAATCATGAACGTCTCGCGAGTGGTTTTCAAATTCTAAAAAAAATCAAATGAAGTCTAAAAATCATGATATTTCTCATGGTGTGATGTTACCATACATGGATAATATGGTAAAAAATTGGGAAGGTTTCGCACATTTGTCACAAATAATGTTTACAAACCGAAGCATCTGAGAACAAGATCCTAAGCGTTGCGAAGAATTCGACAAGATTTGAAGTCGAAGTGATGGTCAAATTATGATTTAACTGCAAAACTTTTTGTACAAGCAATAGAGAACAAAGATTGTTTCATGTGATTTTTTGGTAATTTTTTGGATCCGTTTGATAAGTTTAATGTATTAAGTGACATTATAATATTTTAATTGATATAAATTAAATTTGATTATAAGTGTGTAAAATAATTGAATTATATGTGTAGAAAAATCAAGTATATATTATTAAGTGAATTAGACAAAGTATTGTTCAATCAATTGATATTAGTTTAAATTTACATTATGTAAAAGGAGAAGAAGAGGAAACTTGAGAAAAAAATAAAAAAAAAGTTTGCCGAGTGTTTGATTATGGTACTCGGCAAAAATAGCTTTTTCCCGAGTGTTTTTAGAAGCACTCGGCGAACGGGCCATGTCATCAATCCAACGTTCTCAAATTCTCTTCTCTGATTGGTTTTCTCCTTCCCCACCGGATCCCCTCCTTCCATTCTCCCTTATCTCCTCTGCCTCCCTCCCTGCCACACACGCCTCGCACGCACCGCATCGCATATCTCGCGCCCTCCTCCCGTCGCTCTCCCTCCGGCACCTCCCCTTCCCCTCCTCTCTGGCGGCGCGGCCGTCTGCCCTCCTCTCCAGCCAGCGCGGACTCCTCCCTTCCCTCTCTCTGACGCGACGCGACGTGGTCTCATCTCCCGGTGGCGCCGCCCCTCCGACGGTGCGGCCTTCCCTCCCCGTCCTTCCTCTGACGGCGCGCCCAGGAGCTTCCTCCGGCGCTAGCCAGCCTGGAGGTCCCATCCCTCCGGTGGCGCGGATGACCGACCGCGGCTCCGGTGGGCGGCCCCGGCGGCACGGTGCAGATGGCCAGCCCCGACGGTGCGGCACAGGGCTACCTCCTCCCTATGACGCGCTCCTCCCTGCAACGCGGCAGCAGCGACGCGGATGGCCTGCTCGATCTCCTCCCTACAGGCGGCGGCAAGGAGCTCCCTCCCCTCCTTTGCTCCGGCGCAGAAGGCCGCTGCCCCTGCCCTCCTCTGCTCCGGAGCACGCGGCCACCAGCAGTGGCACAAGAAGCGACGCGGCCACGGCACCCGCGGCGGCGCGGCCTGCCGAGCACCAGGCGGACGGGCTGGGCAATTTTTTTTATTTTTTCAAAAAATGTTCGCCGAGTGACGAACTACACTCGGTGAAAGCTTAAAAAAGACGTTGAGTGCTATGTTGGACACTCGGCGAAGTTTCGCTGAGTGCCCGACATCCAACACTCGACGTCTTCCTCTTCGCCGAGTTTTTAGTTCCCGAGTGCTTGTCGCCGAGTGTTGCACTCGGCGAATACAATACCGAGTGTTTATGGGCTTTCGCCGAGTGCCTGGGGTCTTTAGGGATTCCCGTAGTGGTGGAGAGCGGTGATCAAATATTTTACACATAACCTCCAGAATCGGATCACAATTAAATAATTGCGATCCAACTATTTTCAGTAGACCCTCTAAACTGGATGGCTATATCTGATTGTTTTCACAAAGGTCCCTGGTAGTTTTCAAAATAGTGCCTATTTTGGTCTATGGCTGCCACATCCAAGCGAGCGTCGCTCTAGCACAGTGTGGCGGCGACCTTCTAACGTCTCCGTCGTCCCCGCCGGCATCGGCGTTGATGAATGTTACTGCTTTGAAAGTCTGATGGCACCGTTCTGTCAGGGTTCGCTGGGGAACTAGCACTGACACTGACAGGGCATGAGCAGTAGCTTTCGGCTGTGTTCTTCCGAAAAGAATTCAGGTGTATCTCCTTTTTTTCTGATAAATGTTACTTGCTGATAACCGGTCTCTATTGCCAAGCGGAACTCAACATTTGACACGAAGGTACTCTGCTTAGGTTAACCAGGCTGAACTCAACAGAGAAACAAGATATGAATAGTACACAAACAAAGAGTAATCATTCAAGCTAAACAAAGCATTACCGGTAAATAAATCCTACACCTGCACAGCATGCTGCTAAAAGAAATATCTGCCCTAGTCTACAAAAGCCAGGAATGTCAACTTTGCCGTAGAACCAACCACATACTTTTTTTAGATAACATATTTATACACATCTAGTTTCGAAATCTAATAAAATGATGTTGGCAGCTTACTTACCGATTTGCCGTTGTTTGCATGGTCCAATCCAATTGTATGTTTCCATCTACTTAACGAAAATTGTATGTTTTTCATTCGTATGGTCGTTGTGAGAACCGGTCGGAAAGAAGCTCAAATAATTTGTTTACATAGACCTCCCTTGGTCACGATTATTCCATTTCCCAACGATCCAGCAACACAGAACACACGGGGATATATTAATTAATGGTGGCCTGGTGGGTTGGGTCAAACACTCAAACTGGGTTATGCTTGCTCCTCTTCCCTCCCCGCGTATTTTGTGTTCCCCATCCGATTATTTAATTGTGATCCGATTCTGGAGGTTATGTGTAAAATATTTTGTGCTCTTCACTCACATCTGCCACCCCCACCTATACTTGGGATTGGATCGACATCCATAATCCTAACAACAATTATCGCACTTATTAATTTCGACAAGAAGGAAGGAGAAACGGAATAGAGCAGTGGAAGAGAAGATGGAGAGGGAGGCTGACACATGGGTTCTGCAAGATACAATTTTTTTTTAAGACGTGCACGTTTTTCATTAAGAGAGGAGAAACAGTAACCGGTTTAGATTACAACAAGGCACGGGGCCTAACGAAAAGAAGACGAAAGATTTACACCGTCCTCGCCGGGCGAACACCTAACAACCTAGCGAGCGGGAGGAAGCCCGCGCGCGCCCAAGTCCTAGCCTCATCTAGGATCGCCGGAACGAGCGCCACCGGCATGAGAGCCTCCTTGTCATGAACGCGCCTATTCCGTTCCCTCCAAAGCGACCAAGCGACCAGCCAGACGAAGGAGTCGAAGCCTTTCCTCCGCGCCTTAGCGACCTGCTTCCTGGCGGGGCACCACCACTCTGCGAACCTCACCGGGCGATCCGGAGCAAGGCTCGGAAGGAGAATGTGTCTGAGAGCCAAGAGTCAGGTCTCTCGAGAGAAGACGCAGTCCACCGTCAGGTGGTCCAGCGTTTCGGATTCCTGGGCGCAGAGCGCGCAGTTGTCCGAGTCCCTAAGCCCGTGACGGTGTAGCCGATCCGACATCCAGCAGCGGCCGTGCAAGACCAGCCAAGCGAAGAACTTGCACTTCCCCGGCATGTGAACCTTCCAGATCTGTCGTGCTCCGAGGATGTCGACGCGACCAAGAAAGAGGGCGGAGTATGCCGAAGCCGAGGAGTAATCTCCGCTAGGCGACCACCAGATGAACCGGTCAGGTTCGGACGTGAGGTTGACCTCCTGCAGTAGGTCCCAGATGACAAGGTACTGCATGACCACCTGCACAGTCCGAGCATGGGTTACATCCGCGACCCAGCGAGTCCCGGCCGCCCCCGTCTGCAAGGCCTCAGCGACAGTGCGAGATCGGCACACCCTTGGCGAGACCGCGGCTCAGAGGTTTAGTGCCAAGGACTTGACGGAGCACCCAGAGATCCAGCTGTCCTCCTAGAAGAGTGCACGAGTACCATCCCCAACCTCCACGGAGAAGGAGGCATTGAAAAAGGCCTTAGTGGCCTGGTCAACAGGGAAGCGGAACACCGCCCATGTCCTGTCCGGGGCAGTCCTCGCCAGCCAAAGCCAACGGAGGCGCAACGCCGTACCAAAGACATGAAGGTTGGGCAGGCCGAGACCTCCGCAGCGAGTGGGGCAGGTGACATTCACCCAAGTGAGCAGACAGCGACCGCCCGAGGCCACCTCTGTTCCAGACTAGAGGAAGCCACGGATGAGGGTTTCGACCGCGCGCAATGCCCAGGGGGAGATGAAAATCGCCATCGAAATATGAACCGGGATGTTCAGAGAGACTGGATTTGGCAAGAACGAGGCGGCCACTGCGGCTCAACAGTCTGCCTTGCCAAGGGGGCAGGCGCCTAGCGACCTTATCGACCAGTGGCTGCAGAGCCGCTTTGGGTAGCCTTTGATAGAAAGGGGTACCCCAAGGTAGGTGCAAGGGAAGTCGGTGATCGTACAGGAGAGAATGGATCGGACCAGAGATAGGTGATCCTCGGAGCAGTTTATGGGGTAGACCTAACTCTTGGTGTAGTTTGCCGCCAAGCCAGCTGCGCTCTCAAAGAGCGACAACACTGCCTTGACGACCCGCAGATCGAGCTCGACCGGAGAGAAGAAAGTGACCACATCATCAGCGTAGAGAGAGGCGCGAAAGCGGATGCTCCTCCCTAGACCTAGAAGGAGACCACGGGATTCCGCCTTGCGGAAGAGGACATGGAAGCATTCCATGACCAGCACGAAGAGCATGGGGGATAGGGGATCTCCCTGACGCAGGCCTCGACCGTGGCAGATCCGCTACCCAGGGGCACCATTAAGTAACACCCTGGTGCTAGCGGTGGACAGAATGACCGAGATCCAATCGGTCCATCTGCGAGGGCAGCCGACAGCCGACAGAAGCTCAAGAAGAAAAATCCAACCGACCGAGTTGAAAGTTTTGGCTAGATCAATTTTGAACATGATCTTAGGAAGCTTTCGACTAGAAAGCGCTCTCGCCGTGCCAAGGACGTAGCGGAAGTTATCATGGATGAGGTGACCTTTGATGAAGGCACTCTGGTTGGGCGAGATTAGAGAAGAGAGGTGTGGGGCGAAGCGGTTAGCAGCTGCTTTGGAAAAAAGTTTCCCAAAGCTATGAATTAGACTGATGGGTCGGAAATCAGAAAGAGCGACCGAGTCTGGTTTTTTGGGTAAGAGTGTGAGGAGAGCACCATTCAGGTGGTGAAAGCTGCGGAAGTCCATGTCAGAGAGAGCGTTGAACGCCTGCAGCACATCACCCCTGATGATCGACCAGCAAGATCTGTACAAGCGACCCGTGAAACCATTCGGGCCGGGGGCCTTGTCCAACGGGAGGTCTTTGATCACCTCCCAGACCTCGGACTCCGAGAAGGGAAGACCGAGGTCCTCCAGGTCCAGCCGCGGGAGTCCCAATTCCTCGATGTCGAGGGCGCAGGAACGCTCATGGTAGGTACCCAGAATTCGGTCGAAGTAGTCAAAGGCTGCCGTAGCCTTGTCCTCTTCCCGAAAAACTGGACGACCATCGACCAAAAGGGAGGGGATGAAAATTTTCCTTCTGCAGTGGTTGGCATGGAGGTGGAAAAGTTTAGTGTTAGCGTCCCCCTCACGCAGCCATCTGAGACTAGACTTTTACCGAGCGATCGTTCGCTGCAGCGAAGTCAGGCCTAAGTAGCGTAGTTTGAGGAAACACCGTAAGGAAATCTCCTCAGGAGAGAGCGACCTTGAATCCTGTGTGACCTCAAGACGGAAGATGACCTCCTTGGCAATCTGGATCTGCAGGCGAATGCTACCGATCGCCTTGGAGCTCCATTTTACCAGTGCCTTCGCTGTCTCACGAAGGAGGTGATCGGTCATACGAAGTGGGTCAGCATCAGGGCGTGGCCCCAACCAGACCGCCTTGACGGTGTCCAAGAAGCCTTCAACCTTAGGCCAAAAGGCCTGGAAGGTGAAGCGTTTCTTGGAGTGCACCCCACAGTCGAGAAGGAGGAGGAGGGGGGCATGATCAGAACACCTAGAAGAGACAGTATGAAGAGCGAGGAGGGGAAAAGAAGCTCCCAGTCCTGGGAGACAAAAACTCTATCAATACGCTCCAAAGTAGGATGCGACCTCTCGTTGCTCCAGGTGAAGAGACGGCCCTGGAGATGTAGCTCAAGAAGCTCAAGGTCGTTAAGGAAATGACAGAAGCGACCCATCATTCTGCGTGAAAGGCGGCCATTGTTCTTGTCGGCCGCCTGATAGAGGAGGTTAAAGTCCCCTCATAGAACCCAAGGTCCAGAAAGCGTCAGACGGAGGGTACGAATCTCAGCGAGGAAGGAGATTTTGTCCGCATCAGACTGCGGGCTATAAACGGACGAGAGCCACCAGGACTGAGAGGGTGCGGAGAGCAGCGCGACCTTCACCGTAACGTGGTGAAGGCCAGTGGAGGGGGAGGAGACGAGCTAAGTGTCTTTACGCCAAGCGACCAGAATGCCACCGCGGGAGCCCACAGCCGGCAACGCAACATAGTCAAAGTCGAGGCCTAACATATCAAGCATGAAGGAAAGGGGTACAACCGCGAGCTTAGTCTCTTGCAGACAAAGAAGAGAGACACGCTCGGAAGCAACCAACTCGCGGACCACCGAGCGTCTAGCACGCTGGTTAAGCCCACGGACGTTCCAAACAACTAGGTTTACATCCATTTAGACACGAAAATAAATGACCACGCGACTACCGCAGGCTCAGGCCTGCGCGTCGACGACCAGCTGCTCCTCGGGGAAGAGCTGATGAACTACTGCCTGAAACTCGTCGTCCTCTAGCACGGAGCACTGGAAGGACCCCTCGACCTGGGCGTCGAAGAGCTCTCGGATAGCTCTGCAGTGCTCCTCCGACAGGCCGACAGCGAAGAGTCTGGTGTAACGCTGGAACGCATCAGCGTCGGATGCCTCGCGCAGCCCAACGACCCCCAGCTTCCGCATCAGCAGGTTCTGTCCCGCGGTGACCGGGTTCGGGCCACGAGCCCTGGAAACCGCGGCGAGATGACTGCTGCGGCGAAGCGTGGTGAGTGGCGGGCAGGCCTTCGCCCGGCGACGGCGCGATGCTCCCAGAATCGGGGGCGGAGGTGGCCGCTGCAGAGAGGCGCAGAAGTCCGCCACCAGTGACTCGAGGTCTCCCTGAGAAGGTCCCTCAGTCGCAGCAGGGGGAGGGGAGCGCGACCTGAGAGCCGGGGAGGGAGGAGACAGCTCCGCGGCCACCGGAGAGACGTCCGGCGAGTGCCGAGGGGTAGAGGGACACGACTCGGCGTGTGCCGGAGAAGGAGAAGGCGACCGGCGCAGAGGCGGGGCGACCACGAGGGAGGAGCCGGGCAAAGCATCCTCAGGCAACGGCAGCTGGCGGGCCGCCAACGGGGAGAGCAACCTGCGGAAGACGTCCGCCACCGGCACCACACGAGGGGAGGCAGGAGCGTGAGCGATCCAGGTGGAGCTCTCCTCCCCCCCACGAGAGGAGGCTGTCCCAACAGCGCCCCCATCAAAACCGCGGCAGATGGGGGTCGACGAGGGTGGCGTGGTGGCGAAGCCGGCGTCTGCCACGGCCGAGTCGTGGCCAGCCGTCGCCGCGTCGAGTCCAGCCGCACCCATGCCGAGGCTGACTGCGGCCAGACCAGAGGCGGCAGCAGGGCCGTGGCCGGTGGCCGCCAAACCGCGGCCAGGCGTGGTCGGGCTGCGGCCGGCAGCGTCCAGGCTACCCCGCGCAGCGACCAGGCTGCAGCTGGTAGCGACCAGGTTGTGGCCGGCAGCAGTCAGGGCCGGCTGCGGCCAGGCTGCGGCCGGCCGTGGCCGGGCCCTGGCTGGTGGCGGCTCGGTCGAGACCTGCAGCAGCCAGGCCGAGGTCGGTAGCGTCCAGGACGTCGCGGCCGGTGGCCGGGCTCCCGACGGCGCCCACGGTGCAAGCAGGCAAAGCAGAGGGGGCGACCAGAAGCGCCGCCTCAAGAAGCATCGGGTCGTTGGTGAAGCTCCTGGGCGGTGTCGACTCGCGAAGAGGAGGGAGGTGCTCCGGCCGCGGCCACTCGTCACAGCAGAGGCGTCGCGCGACCGGAACCGAAGAGGTGGCAGAGGAGGCCCAAGTGAGTAGGGCCGCCACCGTCGGCACACGTACCTCGGCCGCCCGAGCAGAGGAGGGGGCAGCAGGAGCGACGAACGGCGCAGCAGCGACGGAGAGGCGAGACGACCGAGGCGGGACGACAGGCGGGCGGTGAATGCCCTGCAGTGCCCAGTAGGGGTAGGAGGGAGCCGGAGCGACCAGCGGAGGAGTAGAGGTGGGGGCACCCCAGCAGGCGGGTCCACCGCCCCCTGCGGCACGACCAGACTGCCCGCCAGACGCAGGTGGAGGCGCCGCCCTCGAGGCCTACGACGGCGCGGCAGTGCCCCCGACGGCCGACGGCCCCGGCTGCGGAGGAGCAAAAGAGCGACCCCGTCAACCGGGGGAGCCTGAGTGTCGATGATCTCGACGATGTCGATCGTCACCCGGTAGCGCAGGAAGGGCTGGGCGGCGCCCAACTCGGGGAACTCGATCGGTGCCAGCATGTCTATCTGCATCGGGATCAAGTCCGGGTCGATGCAGCCTGCCAGGACGAAGAGCTCCTTGAGGTTGACCTTCGACTCCGACTCAGGAGCTAGAGTGATGACCGCGCAGGAGGAGCCGAGGACATCCTACACCGTGGTACGCAGCCACAGGTGCGCAGGCACGTCCTTGATGCCCACCTGCACCTGGTAGCGCTTCGGCGCGTCAACCGCCCAGTTCTCCCGCCGCCACCGGCGAAAGGTGAGGCGAAAGGGCCCATCTGGGGTGGGCTCCTGAAGAACCCACAGCATCTCAAAGGAGTCCTGGAAGACGATGAGAAAGTCCTCAGGGTGGTAGGGGTAGGGCATGTACGTCCCCGGCTGGACGTCCAAGTGACCGGTGAGGTAGTCGACCACGTCCGTCGTAGAGGCGGACGGACGAGTGCCCACGACCATAGCGACCAGAGCGCGCTCCAAAGCAACCTCGTTGGCCATGACATCAGGAATGCGTGTGACGATGCACGACTCTAGCTGCGGGCGATGCGAGGGGTGCCCCAGGGGCACCGGGGGGTGGAGGCGGAGGCGGGGGGCGGCGGTCCATGGCACCGAGCGCGGGGATAGCAGCGGAGGCCCCCACGGGAAGCGGAGGAGGGGGCGGCGCCCCCAGGCCACCTCACCCACCCTGGCCGTGGCACGTCGAGGCGGCAGCAGCGCCCCCTCCCGGTGCGCCGAGGGGGCACGCCCGCGGCCCACCTGCGGCGGTGGAGGCTGGGTGTCATGGGCCGCCGGAGAGGGGCGACGACGCCCCTCCGGTGGAGGAGGCAGCGGAGTGTCGCGGGCCGCCGGAGCAGGGCGACGACGGGGCTCCGGGGACGGCGGCGGCCGCGCCTCCCGCCTCTGCTGCAGTGGCGGAGGTGGAGGCGGCCGGGCGCCCCTCCCCTGTGCAGCCAGAGGTGGGGGCGGGGAGCGGCCGGCCGGGCACAAAGCGACCAGAGGTGGGGAGGGGGTGTGACCTCCCGAACACGGACGGGCGCCCTCCACCGTCACCAGGCAGACCTTCGGGCGCCCGCACGAGCTCTCGTGGTGGCCGAGGTGGTGGCACCGGAAGCAGCGCAGCGCGTGAGGGCTAGAGGCGGCGATGTGGTCTTCCCCGAAGCAGTTGAAGCATTTCCCCACTAGGTCCGGGGTGACGGAGTACGGAGGTGGAGGCGGCGGAGGCGGCGGCGACCGCTCCGCACGCAGTTGCTTGCGCGACCGCACCTCGATGAAGCCGTCGGCATCCACTCGGGGCCTTCGGGCGTGCCCTCGGGAGGCGGCGGCAGCCCCACGGCTGCCCCCCCAGCACGGCGAGGCTCGGTCGGGGGCGGCCCAGCTGGACGGCCAGCACGGCCGCCCCCCGTCTTGGCACGCCGACGAGGAGGGGGCGGAGGCGGCGGAGGTGGGGACAGCGGCCGCTTGCCCAGGATCCCCCTGGCGGAAGCGTCCACGGGCCGCGGCGCAGTCGTCGACGAAAGCTCGGCAGCGGCGGAGGCGACCAGGGTGGGGGGAGCACGGAGGAGCGACCGAGACGGGTGCGGAAGCGGGGAGGGGGTGCGCCCGGGCACCGGGATGCCGGCCGCCCGCACCTGCTCCGAGAAGGTGGGAGAGGGGGAGCGACCGCGCGGCACCGGGGAGTACGAGCCCGAGGCGGAGGAGCCCGAAGCCTCAAGGTCCCAGAGCTCCCGGGAGGAGGGAATGGAGGGGTCGGGCTCCGCCAAGCCTGGCTCCAACCTCTCCACCGGCGCGACCGGAGGCGGACGGGAGCCAGAGGGGCCGCCATCCACCGGCCCTGCAGAACGCGCCCCAGCACATGCTGCGGAGACAAGCGACAAGTGGTCGGTGCCCGCCGCCTCCAGGGGACGCGGCCAGGCAGAGGGGGTGGAGGGGGAGTGCGGCGCCTTGCCGCCGACAAGCCCCGCGCACGCCTCCAGCTCGCGGAGAGGACGCGGCCAGGCAGAGGGGGTGGAGGGGGAGGGCGGCACCTTGCCGCTGTCGTGCCCCGTGCACGCCTCCAGCACATGGAGGGCGGAGGCAACCACTGCCGGCCCGGCAGCGGTGAGCGCGGCGGCCGTGGCGGGGGAGAGGCCCGGGACGGCGGCGAGAGCGGTGAGGGTGTCCACCGCACCCACGGGCGCCACCACCGAAGAGGAGCCTACCGGCCCGACGGCAGGAGGGAGAGGAGCGACCGAGAGTAGTAGGGGCGAGGGGGAGGGGACAACCTTTACCGGCGGTGGCGAGCCCACGTCGAGACCATCGTCGAGCTCGTCGAAGCGGGACGAGGAAGGAGCAGCCGGGGTGACGGAACCCGGGGCGGCGGCACCCGGCAGGTCGCCCACGGCTGCGGTGGCAGGGGGCCAGCGGCGGCCGCCCGTCCACCGGCAGCGGCCAACGGCCTGGCAGCGGGAAGCCCGGCCAGGGCAGCCGCGACCGGCCAGGCCCCGGCCCCGGTCGGCCACGCAGCAGGAGGGGGGCCGGCCGCAGCCAGCGGCCTGGCAGGGTGGCGGTCGGCCAGGCCAGTGGAGACGGCCAGCCGAGGGCCGGCAGCGGCCGGCGAGCCCCCGGCGGGCCGCCCAGCGGCCGGCGAGCCCCTGGCTGGGCGGGCGGCGACCGGGGAGCCCGCGGCCGTGGCCACGCCGCGGCGGACGCGAGCCGGCGCGAGCCGGAGGTCCGGCGCCGTGGCACACCGGGGCGCGGGGTCGGCCTCCTGGAGCTCGAGGCGGACCTTGGGGGGAGGAAGGGGGGAGGGCGGCGGGGAGGTGACCCGGCGAGGCAGGGGAGGAGGCGAGGGCGGCGGCCAACGACCGCAGCCGGGCACCGGCGGCCGGCGGCAGCCCCGGGGAGCGCCGGAGGGCCGTCCGGCAGGCAGGTGTGCCCCGGCCCGATCTCCCTGCACGATTGACGAGGAGGTACGAGGAGGGGACGAACGGAGAGAGGGAGCCGAGGAGGTCGCGGATCCGGTCTTGGCTCGGGCGGAGGTCGCCGGAGGAGGCCGGAGGCCGTCGGCGACAGCGGCGGGTGGGCGGGCGTGAGCGGCGCCCGCGTGGTCGCGGGGTCGGGTGGGAGCGGATAAGGTTCCTACGGTTCTGCAAGATACATAGATAACCGTGTTAGAGTATCATCCATCATATTCCAGCCATCCCTCCTACCAAACAGAAAATTAAGGTGGAGACATCTTATCTAAACCAAACATTGAACGAGACTGTCCCATACCATAAAACTGGGATGGTTCTTTATCTGTATATCTAGAAGGTCAAAACCACCTATAATTTAAACACTGCTAAAGTGTATAGAAAAACTGTACATCTAGAAGATCAAAACCACCTATAATTTGGAATGATATGTGCAATATAGTTAAGCCTTGTGCGAACAAAGGCAATCCAATGATTAGCTTTGTGGCTTAGTGACTTCTCGTACCGACCCTCCTATTGTAACGTCCTGCCCCCCCCCCCCCTGGGCCCGCTTACACCTGACATCTCCACAAGACATCAATACTTCTTTCAAGCGAACTTAATCGATTGGTCACCCATCCCGAAATTGCTCTAAATCAAGTAGATTTAATCTCAAAAATTTTGAAGATAAGCTTTCAAAAAATAAGTTCCAAATTGTTGGTACGAGTATCCTATTAAACTTGGATTAGGATGTCAGACCTATAAACATGCCCGACCAATTACTTAAACGGAGAGACAAAAACAAACCTGATGATCGACGACACCCAAGCACGCCGTTACAGCAGGCAAACCACAAGCTAAGGACATGTATAAATCATCTTGTAATCCCCTACATACTAGCCACAACCACAAGTATAGCTAGCTAGCCATGGCCAGGAACGCCGGCGTCCTGCTGCTGCTGCTTATTTTGGCCTGCACCGCCGCCGTGTAGCTGATCTCCACCATCGACGTCCATGTCGACCTCGACGTCTTCAACAACGTCAGCAACATCAACGTACCCCCTTGATCTGATGATCATGCGCTCCTCGGCTCGATCCGTTCGTTTGATTTGTCGTTGTTGGGTTATTTTGTTTTGACTCCGTTAAGTTTCACCGTTTCTTATCTAGCTATTTGGCAGCTTAATCGCTTGCCCACTGCCGTTGCTTCAGACATCCGTCTCCCCAGTCCATTTTGTAATTTTATTTTATTTTTGCCGGCTGCTCGATCATCGATCGATCGCCTTGCACCGTGGAATTTGTCTTGTGGGTACCATCGAATTCTTGCTATATAAATAAATTTAATATGTGTGTTTGATCGGTAGCATCCGTCATCCGTGTTTTGTAGCCTCCATTAACTCGTGTGCATAGGCTTGAGCTTCTATTGCTCACTTCGTCTCTGCAAACTCAGAGGCACTGCAAGTGTGTGCTGGCTGTAAGGTCACTCTCGACTTGAGGTAGCATGCGAACACGATCGGGAAGGGAGGAGACGACAAAGAAAGCCGCGGCGGTGGCGGTGCCACTTACAACTGAATCTTTGGGTGGGACGCCGCCGGTGAAGGATGTCGGAGCACTAGAGTAGAAGTTAGGTGTGTGGAGCTCTCAGTTGCTTCTTTGGCCGCGACGGCGAGCGGCGCTCGGTATAATAATTGTAGGAGGAAGTGATTCACAATGTATTCTTCCAACCCTAGAAGGGTGGGTATATAGTCAGCTATACATTAGCGGGAGCATATCATGTGGAAATCAATCTACCTGTGCAAACTATGGAAACCACGAATTGGGACGCTGATTCTCCATCCGATGGACCGCGAGAGAGGAGGGTCATTTTACATAAACACGCCTGCCAGGACCCTACTGTTCTGCTGATATTTTGCAAATCGCCCCCTCCCCTCTATCCTCACGGCGACCAACCCCTCTCCCCCAATCGCTACCGAGCCGCGAGCCCTCCCAGCGATGCCGCCCCCTTCCCATCGCCGCGCCCCTCCTCCCAGGGCTGCCGCCGCAACCCGTCCCAACGCTGCCACCCCCTTCTCCCAGCGCCACCACCCCTCCCCCCAGCTCCGCTCGAGCCAGCACCGCAGCCCCTTGCAACGCCGCCGTCGGTCCTTGCATCCCCGAGCCAGCACCAGCGCATCAAATGCTCGGTTTTAGGAAGGCCAGGGACGGGGGACCTGTCAGATGGAGAGGCTGCGCCGGTGCTGCCCCGGGACCTGCAGGAAGGCCACGGCTGGGGACCTGTCATGCTGCTGTTCTGCTGCTCTTTGCAGGGGTTCCAAGAGCTGAAGAACGAGTTGTTTCTCACCGCCAAGCTGAAGCATCGAAATTTGGTGCAGCTTCTCGGGATTAGCCTGGACATGAGGCAGGCGATGACTTTGTTTTCTGTTGTAATGGCTGAAATGGCAATGCCTGAACCATTGTAATGGATGCAAATGGCTGAAGAGGCAATGGCTGAACTATTGTAATGGATGCAATGACTATGTCTATTGTGACTCCTATGTAATGCAAATGCCGGAAATTATGATTATCTTGTGCAATTGAGTGTGAACTGCAGAAATTTTGCAAATTGTGAACTGCATAAATTTTGCAAATTGTGAACTATAGAATTCTGTCAAGCATATGAATGGAAAACAATTCATTTGTGCTCAGATGTGGCTTCAATTTTATGACTTTTGAACTTGTATCTTCAGAACAAGCTGACAACTGAATGCCTCAATATCAGAAAAACAAAAGAACCTTTAATTAGTCTAAAAAGAATAGACTCAAACGTCGGTGGGCGCCGGCAGCTGGCGTGCGCGAACGGCGGCCTCCAGCGTCGTCCGGGCGTGAACGGCGGCCTCCAGCGGCGTCCGGGTGTGAACGGCGGCCTCCCGGGATTGAATGGCGGGTGACGACGTCCGAGCGTCCGAGCCCAAGGTGTGAATCGCCGGCGGCGTCTGGTTGGCGCCGGATTGCATGGCTAACGGCCGTCCCACGAGTCCACGACTCCTGGCCGGCGGCCACGATCACAGATGGCGGCGGCAAAAAACGAAGCGTCCGACCTACGGGAAAAACGGAACGTCACCATGTTGCGTGTGGGATTAGGGAATAGGGGCCGCGGGGGTTTTTGCAAAAAATTATGGGAGGCGGAGGGGGCCGGCGGACGGTAAATTGTAAATTCCGCCCACCCCTCTCCATAGCCTTTAGATCTAAATCTGGTGGTCCACATCAGAGTTTCTATAGTTTGCACAGGTGTGTTGGTTTGCACCTGATACGCTCCCTACATTGGCCTCTATATGGGCTATATACAAAGGTCATATGGCCATATGGGCCACACACACATAAGGCCCAGAAGCGCGGGGGCAGGGAGGCTTGGATCAGAAGAGTGCGCATGACATCGTTCGTGGTCCGAATCATGCGCTCAGCCTTGCCGTTCAGGGGAATAGTGTATGGACAAAACATACGCAGCTGAACACCTCGGGAGAGAAAGAAGGATCGATAGGTGTTATCGAACTCACGACCGTTGTCACACTGGACGGCCTTAATGGTGAGGCCGAACTGAGTGGACACCCAGGAAAAGAAGTCAAGAAGGGTAGGAAAAGTGTCAGACTTGGCAAGTAAAGGAAAAGTCCAAGAGTAGTAAGAAAAATCATCAACCACCACGAGATAATACTTGTAACCAGAAATGTTGAGTACATGTGATGTCCACAAATCACAATGGATAAGATCAAAAGCATGCATCGCATGCGAAGAAGAAGAAGAAGAAGAAAAAGGAAGTCGAACATGTCGACCCAGCTGGCACGCATGACAGAGATGCTCAGCAGTAGTCCTAATACAAGAGACATCTACACTACAACTAATCTGAGCCAAAACATCTCGGCCGGGATGACCAAGGTGACGGTGCCAGGTGGTGGAAGACAGTGTCGCGGCAAGAGCAGCTGACGGAGAAGACGAAGAGGAAGCAGCAGAAGACAGAAGACGAAGAGTGTAAAGGGGCCCGGCGCTATCACATTGAAGGAGTAGACGCCCGGTAGCCAAATCCTTCACAGAAAGACCAGAAGTGTCAAACTCAACAGAACAAGAATTGTCAGCTGTAAATTGACGAATGGAAAGGAGATTGTGAATCATTTGAGGAGCAACAAGGACATCGGAAAGGCGGAAAGGACCAGGGGCAGAACCCACAGAAGTGACAGGAAGACAAGAACCATCACCGACCATGATGGAAGAAGGACAAGAGGGGTGAGGAGGTCGGACAGAAGAGAGAATACCAGCATCAGGAGTAGTATGGCAAGAGACTCCCGTGTCGGGGATCCACTCGGTGCTGACGGACTGCGCAAGGGCGGCAGTCGGCGCGTAGGGAGCTGCACCTATGAACATGGCAGCCGGCTGTGGCGGAGGACGAGGCCCTCCTCCTGGACCCTGGAAGGGCCATATCGTGATATGCCCTGACCATGGGTTGGTGAAGGATGGCCAGGGCGCACCTCCAGGAGTAGGGGCGAGAGCAGGGGCCGGAGCATGAGTGGTCGCCACGACCCCCACCACCACGTCCTCGGCGACCCCCACAGCCCCCTCCATGATGGGAACTAGGTGGCCCGATCTTCCGTTAGGTAAGGATAAATCTCAATTTGGGCGGAAAGTGACACACCGATCCGGCTTCAGATCCAAAGACCTGAACCCTGCAACCTTAGCACCACGTCTCCTCTCGTTATCAACTGTGTCACAAGCCGGTTGACCTCGCCAAGAAGGCTAATCTCTGCTGCGAATCGAGTAACACAAGCAAGAACAAGGTAAAATGCAACTCACAATTGAAGTGACAATTTGCAGATGTATGATTAAGATCTCAACACGTGGGGTTTCACAAACCGATAACGGCGAATGTTCGAAGACATAAAACTCTAAAGCAAAACCCCAAACCCTAATGTGGCGGCAGCTACTAATTATATGAGGGTTGGGGCGTGCATAACCCCCTAGCCACGACCATAATGGACCCTAACATGATACACGGGCCAACAGCCCAAAAGACGGTGTTGCAGCACCATGGCAGATGATTCTGGACGTCAAATTGTTTCGACGATTCCCGGCGACTCAGATGGAATTTTGAGGTGGGACCAGTGCCATTGGAAGCTCTATGAAATTCTGTTCCACCCATATAATGAACATCCAAAACCGAGCCCGTATGCGACCTAAGTGTCCATTTTAATGCAGACTGCTTCTAGACTCCGAGACGGACTCGAAACCGACTTGATTGGGCCTCCAACTTGGTTTGGACGCCCTTGCTGTCCTCCTAAGGTGGTGGCCAATGTGGAGGACGTCTTGCACCATTCTTAAAGTGTTCTCCATGTCCTTGAAGTATGCTCCTACTTAGACCGGGGTCCCAAGGGTGAATATCATGCTCATGATGACGATGTCGCTTCCGAATGTTGGACTTTGTGTCTGTTTTAATGCAGACTGCTTCTGGACTCCGAGACGGACTCGAAACCGACTTGATTGGGCCTCCAACTTGGTTTGGATGCCCTTTCTGTCCTCCTAAGGTGGTGGCCAATGTGGAGGATGTCTTGCACCATTCTTAAAGTGTTCTCCATGTCCTTGAAGTATGCTCCAACTTAGACCGGGGTCCCAAGGGTGAATATCATGCTCATGACGACGATGTCGCTTCCGAATGTTGGACTTTGTGTCTGTTTTAATGCAGACTACTTCTGGACTCCGAGACGGACTCGAAACCGACTTGATTGGGCCTCCAACTTGGTTTGGATGCCCTTTCTGTCCTCCTAAGGTGGTGGCCAAGGTGGAGGACGTCTTGCACCATTCTTAAAGTGTTCTCCATGTCCTTGAAGTATGCTCCTACTTAGACCGGGGTCCCAAGGGTGAATATCATGCTCATGACAACGATGTCGCTTCCGAATGTTGGACTTTGTGTCTGTTTTAATGCAGACTGCTTCTGGACTCCGAGACGGACTCGAAACCGACTTGATTGGGCCTCCAACTTGGTTTGGACGCCCTTGCTGTCCTCCTAAGGTGGTGGCCAAGGTGGAGGATGTCTTGCACCATTCTTAAGGTGTTCTCCATGTCCTTGAAGCATGCTCCTACTTAGACCGGGGTCCCAAGGGTGAATATCATGCTCATGATGACGACGTCGCTTCTGAATGTTGGACTTTGATGAGCTTACACTTCGAAACACACCTTCAATCAAATAAAGACATGTACATGTGGAACTAAGTGAGTTGTACCAAGAGTTACTATGCAAATATCGAAATGAGCTCACCATATAATCAATGGTCGTATCTGAAGATGTCATTGTTGGCATTCCTTAACGCGATCACTTTAAGAACAAACTTAGAATCCATCCTTAGCGACCTTGCCAGAAATGTTTGTTGGCTTTCCTTAACATCACTACTAACAATGCCGAGTTAGTGTGAACATCAAGACTTGCCAAAGGTAAATCTAAACGATCATGAACGAATTCGCAAGCGCACAGATAAACCATTGTAGCATTTCCCCAAGGAAGGAGAATATTCTAAGGGTATCGTATCCGTGGAAGGTAATGGCGGATATCATAGACTTATACTTTTGCATTGAATGTAAACCAAGAGATAGATATAGGAAACATCAACTCAAAGGCAGGGGTAAGATAAAAGATATGATAGGGTAGTTTGACACTGAAAGTAATCGGATGCTCGTAGCCTAAGAGGGGGAGGGGGTGAATTAGGCAACTTAAAAACTTAACCTATGGCTTATCACTATTTGCATCAAACATAAACTAGAACATGCTATCTAGATGTGCAACTAAGGTTGTTCTAGTGTGAAACTCCTATCCCAAAACAAGTTTTGCAACCTATAGCCAATCCTAGCAAGATACTACTCTAGGAAAGTAAAGGCAAAAAAGGATTGCAAGAATGTAATGCGGAAACGTAAAGGGGGATGAGAGGAAGCAAACTCTTGACACACGATTTATCCCGTGGTATCGGTAGGCACTAAGCCACCCCTAGTCCACGTTGTTGAAGCACTCCACACAAGAGTATTGCTTCCTGGTCACCAAGTCTCTCCCAAGAGCACCACTTGACTTGCCACAAAGGCTCGCCACGAAGGCACTCGCCAAGCTCCCTTGGTCACCTTGATGCCGCCTCCACTAAGGAGCTTCTCCACCAAGGGAAGGGGGTCTCCACGTCCCCCGCACAAAGTGTCCTCGCCGCTCCACACCAAGCCGGAGGGTCGAAGACATTTGCTGGAGAGCCACCTAGGCTCCAAGGCTTCCGGCACACCTCGTATAACTTGATCCACTCGAGAATCACCTCATAAGGTAGGCACACCTTGCACTCACTCAGCTCTAAGCTAAGCCTAACACTAAGCACACACACAAAGCATGTGCAAGTCTATGTATGAGCAATTTAGCACTTGGATGGCTTGGATATGATCTTCTATGTGTCTTGAACTCCTCTGCACTTCCACATACTCCAGGAAGCTCAAATGATGGGGTGGAAGGGGTATAAATAGGCTAAGGCATTAAGCTAGCCGTTGGGCCAAAGCTGCAGAAAGTAGTACCATTGGATGATCCGACGCTATGCTTTTCTCGAGCGTCGGTTCATCCGGTGCTACTAGCCGTTGCCTTCCACCGCACATGACTGTTGACACAAATCATCCGACACACCGTCGGTTCATCTGGTGCTGAAGGATTCTTCGCCAAAACCTTACTGTTAGCTTCTTCGTAGCCGTCAGATGAACCCTTGCTTGTATCCTTGTGACCATCGGTTCATCCGGTGCTTAAGGCCTTTCACTCGGTTCGTCTCTGTCTTGTTCCAGTGGATCATCGGATAGACCGACGGCTCCTACCAATGGACTGTCGGTTCATCCGGTGCTGCTGACCGTGCTGCATCTTCTCTCGTCAATCATCCGGTGCAACTAAAAAACCAGCCGTTGGTTCATCCGGCGCTCTTCAAGATAACTCCTGTCTTCACGCAGTGTACCATTTCATCCTTTGCTTGCACCGACGCTTGCTACCAGGGTACCGTCGGTTCATCCGACGGTGTCTTTTTCTCTTTTTCTTCTTCCCGGTTTTGACCCTTGAAATATATAATATCTTCTCATTTTGGCATGTGGCATTTTTGCATCCATGGGACCTAGAAGTATCTACAAAGATATGCTAAACAATATGGTTAGTCCCATTGATCATGTTGTCATTAATCACCAAAATCAAACTTGAACAAATGGCATATGAGGCCATGTTCGCTACAGACACACACTCAGATCTACCTCTACCCTAGTACTCTACGGCATAGGGGGAACATACGAGTTAGCTCTAGGTTCTAATGTACTAAACATACAAAGCTAGAAGATACAGGAGATAGGCATGAAACATTGCATGAGAGGGTAAGGTTCAGCACCCAGGTACAAACGGGGAGATAGCCCGCGACGACCAGCACTCTGCGAAACTATACTTTAGACTCCTATAGCAATACCCCAGCGTGGAGGGTTCCAAAGGGTCCAATAGCTGTCACCACTGCGGCCTACCTCTATCGTTACGGGGGGTATGCTCATAACTAACATAGCCGCACAACCTAGGCACCATGCCTGCATTGCTGCTAGACTTCACCCAGCCCGGGCTATTGTGACCCAGGGTGAGAGCCACCAGAAGACTGGTCAACTTAGACCGAGTACTGTAGCTTGAACACAAACCTCATGCAATACTATCATGCCATCTAACAAGATCAACTAAGGTTAGACATATGAACGGATACGAACTCTCTTATGTCTAGTCAACAAGATCAAAGGGTCGTGTTCGTGAAGAACACGAGCCTCTAACTTATGAACAAACACATAAGGAATGAGTTTATCATCCTTCAAGTGGATCAAAAGGTAGTGTTCATGAATAACACAAGCCTCTAAATGATGAAGAGATGAACTCAAAAACATATCAAGCATATGATCTGCCATGACTTCATATGAAATAGTTAAATAACTGAAGTAGATCAAAGTCATACAATAAAATAAAGATAAAAGAGAACTCATACTTAGACTCCAAAGAAGACTTGGAACCTGAAGAAGAGCTACTCTAGCCTACCCTTAGCCTTGGAAACTAAAAGTGAGAGGAGAATGAGAGAGTGGTGTGTGTGAAATGGGAGCCCCTCCCCTTCTATTTATAGGCAAGGAGGAGGCTTGCCTCGGGCACCAAATGGCCTCAAAACACCCGGGAGTGAGGCAATGGACCAATGAGCAAGTGACACGTGGAGGGACGAGATGGGGCGAGCCAGAGGCGGTTCGGCTGATCCAAGGATTGGTCGGCCCCCTAGGCCCCCCACTCGGGGTGGTTTTCCTCTGGGTGGCTGCCCTGTGGGCTCTCTGATCCATCATCGGTGCATGGCTTGTTTTGGTATCCGAGGTGGGCCCCTTGATCCACGTGAAGTCCATGTGTCGCTCTCTGATTCATCGGTGAGTGCCTCCCTTGGATCGGTGACGTGGATTGCTATGTGTTTCCTTGGTGGCAGCCACCTCCTCAGCTGAGTTGGCATGGTTCTTCCTTAGAAGGTGGGTTTCCATCCCTTTTGGTGCTTATTTCACCTACATACAAATAATCTCCAAGGACAAGTGGAACTACATTATTCAAACCAAAATGCAAGTAAATAATGCATATGCCTCCATTTATGTGAGAATATTGATGGCTGAAAGTAGTACTTAACAGCCGTCAACAAACTCCCCCAAGCTAACCTCTTGCTCGTCTCGAAGCAAGACATTAGGGACTTAGGTTGGTTGATCAGGAGTTGCTACGATGTCATATTCTCAACTTATGGCAAACGTACAGCAAAGTACTCTACCAAGAGTTGAACAAGTTGACAATGTTCTTACCTTTCACATGATGACATGGGGCATATAGCTTCACCTGCCTTAGGCGGTTGAGAGACAAAATGGTTATATAGCAAATGCATAATCACTCATACCTTGATCAGCTATCAATCCAGAGGTTTTGCAAATTTTTCAAAAGAAAATCAGAGTTCCTCAAATGATACTCTCGGATCGCTCAAAAGTGTATGGTTCCTCACCAAGGCATCAATGTTGTCTTTCTTCACATCCTACTCCTAATAGGCTTATGTGGAGCTGTAGGTAGGGAAGAAATGCGGCATACTTGTCTCTCATATTTTGCTAAGTCAAAAACCGGATCCTTGGAAGAAACAAACATACATCCTGATCAAGATGTGCATATGTGTGTGATGGATATGAGGATGCCAAGGTGGATACTAGGCCCGGAAATAGGTGCTAGATATTACCATGCTTTTTATGAGGAAATGAGGGAATGATGGTAAGGTGGACACTAGCCCAGGAGTAGGTACTAGTTATTACCATCTATATGGTGGAACTCTTTCTCTTGCACATATCAATCCCTTTCTACTTTTGGAAATTTTCGAGACTTGGGCTAGCTCTCTTTATTTTATTTTTGCCATGCTTTTGAGCATGCTTTTCTCTTTCTTTTTCTTTCCCTTTTTTTAGCTAGCCCTTTGTCTCTATTGGATATGTTTGGAGAGGGATGAATGATACAAAGATGCATAGAGTTTTATTTGTGGAAGAATGCATAAGTAAAATGGAGCAAATGATGAATGTTAACTTCCAGTGTAGAAGTTTAGCATGAACGTGTACGTGATCTTGATCAGGGGAGTATGAGTTCTAACAAGGGTCACAACAATTTGACAAAGCTCAATGAGAGAACAAGCTGCATATGTGGAGGCTAACAAGAGCTAGAATCTACATATGGCCTTGGATAGGAAATGCTCATCATTGAGGACCTCATCATGTTTTGGATTTTTCAAAAAGGAAATTTCCGGATATCAAGCATCACTAAGCACAAGATCATAGCACTCTATTATACCATTTCATGTCTTACAACAACTTAGGCAAGGATCTTGCTTTTTGCTACCCACAGTTTTCAAGCTAAGGTTTGAACATGTGAGCCAACAAACTCAAAACTTAGGTAGGATACAAAGTTGTAAGAAAGACATACGAGAAGAATAAACAGAGCAACTATTCATCATTTCAACCATAGAGGTAAAGCATTCTTACTATGCATATCAAAGCAAACTAAGCAAACGATGATGATGAAAGCAAATAAATATTTTTGGTCTTTTTATTTATGCAGATTTTTTTTGGGGTTTCATTTATAAGATATTCTGAAAACATAGGAAGATACAAGTTACATCAGGATGGGGGTCCTCCCCCAAGCTAGCTTCAGGCTCACTGCGGAGGAGGGTAGAAGAAACCCTGACTCGCGTAGTAAGCCCTCTGCTCCTCCATGTGTCGCTGTTGAGCCTGCTGCATGGCTTGAATCCTTTCACCAGCCTGACACTTCCACGCTGAGGTAGACTCGACGTGGGTGTTCAGTGTCTCCTCCAATCCTGTGACCTGGACGGTGAGCTCTCCCATCTGCTGTGCGAGGTGAGCATCGCGTGCAGAGGCTGAGGAGTGTCGCCGGAAGGACGAAGACGGAGGTGGACCACCGGAGCTGGAACTAGCGGGTGTAGCCCACTAAGCACCGCTCGCATTTGCCCAAGCCGTACCACTCGTACTCAAATGGTAGGCGGGCTGTGGCTGTTGCTGTGGTCGTGGCTGTGACTGCTGCTGCTACTGCATGTGTGCTCTATTTGCTGCGCTTCTGGTGGACCTGCCTGAAACACTAGCACGACGGCTTTCCTCTTGTGTATCAAGGTGAATGGTTAGTGACTCCGAGCTATACAATCGAAACCCCGGGTTAGGTAACGGGATTTGATTTGCATAACCCCGGAAAGAAGAAAGTCAAAGAATCATTTGGGCCTCTCTTGAGTATTTGTCCTGGGATCAAGTATGCCTCGTCAATGAGAACTCGGGGCGTCCCGATGAAGGGTACGGGATTACCGCTAAGAACCCCGAGTCTGAGAGCAATACGAGTCACCAAAGACGTACACTCAATAGGACCTATCATCTTGAAATTCATCAACCACTACCGAATCATAGCTCTAACGGGAGAGACCTTGATCTGTTTAACAGCGACGTATAAAAGCATCAACTCATCACTGCGCACGGGTCGAACATCCTCTCGTGGAAAGAGAGTAATGGCGAGCCACTTGTGTCGATGTCCGGATTAGCACCGGCACCAACTAGTAATTTGCACTGGGATCAGCTCCTCGATGGTCGGCGCTAAGCTAATGGGACATGGGGTTTATCCTTGTTCCGGCCACACGGCCGTACGTCTAGCAAGGTGTGCTTGCGCACTATATTAGCTTGCACCAGGGGTGCCTGTAGAGGGGGGCTACAAGCGAGGCGGGAGAGGAAGAAATGCCCCCAAGTCCCTGCTAGGATGATTGAGGCAAGTGCCAATATCTGGAACGGGGTGGTGAGCTGGTGAGTGAGTGAGTGTGTGTGGTGAATGAGCGTCGTCCCATTGCGGGGTGTCTGCCTCTCCCTTTTATAGGCCAAGGGAGGGCAGTTACAGTAGCGCTGCACAGCAGCCGGCACAGTGGTCGTGTACTATTGGGTATGGCGTCGGCGGTCTTGTCCCCGCACGTCTTGACTCCTGGCGCGAGTTGGTGGTGACCTCCGGCTTCTGTAGGCGGCATGGCGGTTCCTATTGCTTGTCCTGCCTTGACTTCGAGGGGTCGCCCCTGCCAAATCGAGGGTCCAGCTGTAGAGGGAAGGACGGGAGTCGGCGGCACAAGGATGCAGGATGTCACCAGCCTGTCCGCATAGCGCTGCGCATCCTGTCGCACAGCAGCAAGGATGGCAGCACAGCGCCAGGGATGGCCGCACAGCACCGGAATTGATGGAGGAGACGCGGCGCACGCCGCTCGAACGGCAGCGCCGGTCAGCGTGTGCGTCTGCTCGTCGCCCATACACCTTTCGAGGGTACCCCCATGCGCGTTCGAGGGTCTTGCCGCAGGAGAAGGACAGGAGCAGGTAGCACAGTACCATGGAATGATGTCGGTCTGTCCGCACAGGGCCGCGCGGCGCCCGCACAGGAGCAGGGATGGCTGCATAGTGGCGGGTTAGGCCGCACAGAGGCGGTGTTAGGTGTGCAGATCGTGTCAGTCACGTGGTGTGGGAAGATATGCCTTTGACTTTGGCACCCTGGTGCAGAGTTGGGCATTTAATGCCGTTGTCAGTCGGAGCAGAGGGGCAGGGTGCCGTTTGATGAGGGACGGCCTCGAGCAAGGCGGAGGTTGTTGCTCGCTCGAGGGGGGCGAACCCCTCGAGCGAGTCGGAAACCTGCTCGAGGGGCCGAGACCCTCGAGCGAGGCGGAAACTCGCTCGAGGGACCGGAGCCCTCGAGTGAGGCGGAAATCCGCTCGAGGGACCGGGGTCCTCGAGCGAGGCGGACGAGCGGGCCTTCTTGATGAAGGCTGTTGCTGGGCCGTAGTAGGCCGTGGGCCCGTGGTATCCCGTGACTGTTGGGTTTGGAGAATAGTCCATAAGTAGTTTTCGTTTAACGAGGGTAATTATCCCCTTAGTTAGGGGACCCCTAATGACCGTCCCCGACAGTAGCCCCCGAGCCTTTGCGGGAAAGGGAACTTTTCCAGCAAAGGATATCGACCTTGCGTGCCGTGTGCGAGTTTCTTGCCTTTCGATCGTGCATGTTTTCCTGTGGGGCTGCGCTAGCGCACCCGCGGGTGTAAGCCCCCGAAGCCCTGCAGGAGTGCGTGCACTCGTGCAGGGGTTAAATACGTCAAGTGACGTGGCTCGCCTTGCATTTGTTTCAGCCGGCCTCGGCGATATTTCAGCCGGCATCGGCGATCTACGAGGTGGGGAGGCATCATGCTGACCCAAGATGTTTTCGGGCAGGCTGACCACTTTTGTGGGGCTTAACCCTTGGCAGGTTGATGCGGCGATCATCAGGGTGGTTGTGGTGCGAGGAGCCCCCGAGACCTGGCCCAATCAGGGGCGATCGGGTAAAAACTCTTGGCTTTGTTACCACGACCCTCGTTGCCCTTCCGCAGGGTAGAGGGGTGAGGCAATCCGTGCTACCCTCGAGCGGGCGGCGAGCGACGGTTGCCTTGGTGAGCTGTTAGCGGATAGTTCAAGTGGGTGTCCGTGCCCCGTTCGATAGGGGTCGGCTCGTGGTCCGGAGACACGTCCATGCAAGCACTCGCAAAGGTTTGCCAAGTAGGGCTCGATCCCATTCGATGGGGGCCGAGGGCGCGGAAGCACTCCCTCGATGGGATCCCTCGATTGGCTGCCTTTGTCTCGGCCTTGAACATGATACGTGGGGCGCCCCTGAATTTTGCGTTCGGGAACAGACTCGATTGTGCGCGCCCCGATCGTTCCTGACTCTGTCGATCTGAGGTGCCTGTTTGAACCCATCAAGGGTCAGGACCCGTACCTCTGATCAGTAGGGTGTTTGCGGGGGGCGCCGGGCGCTCCCGTCTTGGAAGATCTGTGGCGCTTGTCAAATCGCCATTGAGCTAAGCTTCAAACCACTAATTAGTACTTCCCCAAGTCGAGGGGCATCTGCGGTGCCCGTCGTGCCCTCAGCGGGCCGGGCCTCGAGCCGCTGATCAGTAGTGATCCGTTGCCTAAGCCTTGGACCCCCACGAGTTCGTTCTCGAGGGCATGTTCGACAGAGCGTGGCTCTGTGACCTCAACCGCCTTGGGTCAGGGTGCCCACCGTATCCCTTCAAGGGATCGGGCCTCGAAATCCCGGTTCGCGGGTACCTGGGGCCTTCCTTATATAAGAAGGAATCCCCCGGCGTTCAAAATTCGGCCGCAGGGCGGTCGGCTGCCGCGCCTACCCAGTCGTGGCTGACGTGGCACGGGGCAGGTGGGGTTTGCGTGCCTTTTCAGGCGAAGCGATGTGGGCGACGTGCGACAGCGAAAAGACGGGACGCGGCGACCCTTGGGTTACCGTGTGGTAATTATGGCGCACGCGCGCGTGTGCGGTGGCTTCGGGGTGGTGGGGCCCTGCCGTCAGTGACGGGCGGCACCCACCGCATTAACTACCGCCGTCCTCCACGCCCCCGGGTGCTCCGCCCCTTCCTACTCTATAAAAGCAAGAGGCGGCGGGGAGGAGCTCCTTACCTTAGCCGTTCGCAAATGCTCCTTCCCCTTCGCCTTTTCCGTCGCTGCTCGCTCCGCCGCTCCAGATCCGCTCAAGCGCACCCGCTCCGCTCTGTCTCCCAGCATCCTCCTGCTCCCACCATGTCTGCGATCAAAGTGTTGGAGGCACACCCGTGGCCCCGGTCGTCGCTGGATCGGCAGTCCATGGAGGGGCTGGTTGCCGGCGGTCAGCTGGCGCCGGCTGGCGATGAGGCGAGCCCGGTGTGGATCATCCGGCGTCGCACCGGGAGCCGTCTCCGCCGCCGGGCTACGTTGTGAGCTTCATGTGTCTGCACGAGTGCGGATTCAACGCCCCCGCGAGCAAGTTCATGCGGGGGTTGTGCTACCACTACGGTGTGGAGCTTCACAACTTCGCCCCCAATGCCATCTCGCAGGCAGCTTCCTTCGTTGCCGTCTGCGAGGGATTTCTAGGAATCCCGGCGCACTGGGAGCTGTGGATCCATCTCTTCCGTGGCGAGCTCCACACGCTCACCACGGGGGAGAGGAGGACGCGCCGGGCCGTCCGCGCCGGCGGTCTCACGTTCTCGGCGCGCGTCTCCTGGAAGGAGTTGTACCTGCTCTGCTCGATGATGACGAACAACTCTGACTGGAAGAAGGGGTGGTTTTACCTGCGCAACGATGGCGCTGGGCTCCCGCCGTACACCGGGAAGGTGCTGAAGGAGAGGCCGATGTCGTGGGTGCACGGAGTGTCGCTCGCATCAAGGCAGGTGAGGCTCGAGCTCCTCACCGATGCCCTGCGCCAGTTGGCGGACACCGGGTTGACCGTGGCGGGCGTCATCGCGAACTTCCACCTCCGGCGGGTGATCCCTCTCATGGAGAGCGAGCTCTCCATCTTCGAGATGGGGAGCGACGCCGACCCCGCGGCCCTAGCGCGCTCGCAGTTGCTAGAGGAGCCGCTTGCCCCGGCGTACGCGGCCGCAAGGGTGAGGCGTGCGGTGAACCTCAAGATGGTGCCGTACAACGACGACGACATGTGGTCGTTTACGATGCTCCCGGATGCCAATCTGGTGAGACTCGGTTCCTCATTTCACCCGTTTCATCCCCATGCTCGATCTAATGGTGATTGCTGGTGACAGGGGGTGCACGTCAACGTCCCCACCTCTGATCCGCCGACGCCCAGGTCGCACGCTGCCAACCGCTCCAGGCAGCAGAGGCAGAAGGACTTGGCGGACTAGGCGAAGGCGAAGAAGACGAGGAGGCAGGAGCACCTCGACAGGTACAACGAGGAGTACCTGGTGCGGTAGCAGCAGGGTCTCCCCCCCCCCGCCGGAGTCGATGAACACGTCTTCGGACGAGGAGGACAGCGAGGGAGAGCGGACCATCTCTGATAGGTGGGAGGCCGTGCCGCCCCCATCGCCGAGGGACGAAGAGGTCCTCGCGGAGCCCACCCCTAGGGCAGATATGGCACCTCTTGACGAGGGGGCGCCATCGAGGGTGCCGACCGGGTCCGGGGTGGTGCTCCCGGATCTCTCAAGGAAGCGCAAGCGGTGCATCTCCGGCATACGGTGAGTTATATCCTGCTCTCCGTGTTCTTGATATCGCAGGTTGGTTCACTGATCTTCCCTTCCTACTGTTGTCAGGGTGGCGCCCGCTATCCCTGGCCTCGCGCCCGTGAAGGCGCTCAAGACGGGGGCGCAGGACGCGCCACGCACGACGAGGCCTCGCTCGGCGAGGACCTCACGGACGGCGGCGGGCACGATGGTGATGGGCGAGGCGTCGCAAGTTGAGGCCGCGGCCACGAGGCTGTAGCGACGAGAGGAGGTGGCGGCGGAGGCCCTCTGCGCGGCCGTGGTTCGAGGGACCCGGCGGGGGCGAGAGCAGGCCCGCGTCGCGGGTCGGGGAACAGAGAGCCGTGGCGAGGCCAGGACTCCTGCTGATGGTGATTCGACCCCTGCTGGGGGTCAGGTGGTGGTGGCGGCCGCGCCAGCCCCCGGGCTTGTGCCCGAGGTGCTGGTGGTGCGGTCTGACAATTGTGTGATGCCACAGGCGCTAGCGACCGGTGCCGGGGCGTCGACATCCGGCGTCATGGCCCCAAGGTCCAGCGCTAGCACGCCGCAGTGGGAGCAGAGGCTCCAGCTTCCTGGAGTTCCACCAAGCCTGGTGGAAGAGGTGAGGTCGGAGAGGGAGCTGTGGCAGGAGTTCGGCGGCCTCAGCGCCTCCCTACAGAATGCCCTCGCCGACGCTCTCCAGCTTCACGGGGGTAGGTCGCTCCAAGTCTTTCGAGTAAGTGTGTTTGCCCAAGGGCCGCTTGGTTCATTTTCCTCGTTTAGGTGCCTTTCGTTTGACTTTCTTTCTTCTTTCTCCCCTTCCCCATCCGCAGGAGCTGCAGGAGCAGGCGGGTGAGAGGTTCGCCCACATTGCCGAGCTGAGCTCTGACCTCGACTGGTACCGGACGCAGTACGATGCCCTGGACGCGATGGTGGAGGCTCTGCGGACGGACAACGGCTGGCTCGAGTACAACCTCCTCCGCGCGGAGGAGGAACGCGACTCCCAGCGGGCTGTTGCGGCGCAGAGGGCCAAAGAGGCTGAGGGGTTGAAGGTCACGCTCCAGAGGAAGGAGGAGGTGCTGACGGCGGTGAACGAGGAGCTGCGGAAGGTGCGCGCGGCGCACACCGAGGTCCAGGTCGTGCTGGCGCAGAAGGAGACGACCCTCACCGAGGCGCAGGCCCAACTCCAGCAGGATCGCGCAACCCTCGAGGGAGCGAGGTCCTGGCAGACCCAGGCCGAGCAGAAGACCCAGGAGGTCGAGAAGCTGGGCGCTGCTCTCCAGGAGAAGACCGAGGCGCTCACCGGGGTGGAGGGTCAGCTCCAGCAGGAGCGTACCGCGCGCGAGGAGGCGCAGACCCAGCTCCAACAAGAGCGTGTGGCGCTTGAGGATGCCAGGTCTGCGCTTCAGCGCGAGCGTACAGCGCGAGAGGAGGTGCAGTCCCAGCTCCAGCAGGAGCGCACCGCCCTTGAGGAGGCCAGGACTACGCTCCAGCTTCGGGAGGCGGAAACCGAGCGGTTCACTGGGGCCTTGGTCCAGGAGGGCGTCACCGTCGAGGCCCTACGGACCGCCGCCAGGGAAAAAGACTCCTCGATCCTGCAGCTGCGGCAAGAAGCTGGGGCCGCGCGTACAGAGCTTGAGACGGAGAAGAAGCAGATCGAGGGTAAGTCGCAGCCCCTGAGTCTTTAGTGGTTGTTCAGGCTCGTCAAGATCCGCTCTTGATGCACTTGTCCCAGGGCTGCGGAAAGCTCTGTGGGAGTCCATGACGCAGGCGGAGGCGCTTCAAGCGGCCTACACCTCGTCTCAGCAGGAGTTCGAGGCCCTGGAGCAGGCGGCTCTCGAAGTGTGCCGGGACATTGAGGTGGGTGCTGGTTCGTCGGGGAGTTCGCTTGCGAGCCGCCTTAGGGCTCTGAGCGGCCGTGTCGTTGAGCGCGTGAAGGGCAATCTCCGTCACGGCGTCCAGAAGACCCTCGGCGTGGTGTCAACGCATTACATCGTCGATCACACGGCGTTGGCTACAGGCTACGTTGTCGCGGATGGCCTTGACGACGATGGGGCGCAGGACGCCATGGACCAAGCTGATGCTGCTGCTGCCGACGCCGCCGCTGATCTTGCCGACATGTTCGAGGAAGACCACTTCCCGAATGCTGCCGCCGCTGGCCCCCTCGAGCCCTGAAAGTAGCCGGGCACATAAGCCCTTAGGTCGTGGCTGGGATTTGAGCCAGGTGGCTCATGTAAATGAACAAATCATCTTTTAAGTTCGTAAACTTGTGTGTGACTTGTTTTTATGTATGCCATTGCACCTTCCTCGTTTCTTAGGCAAGTTTCGACTGGGATCGACGTTTTCACGAGTAGCCCGAAGGTAAAGTGGTGAGAGAGAGAAGTCGTATCCTGCTGGAGGCGTAGGCGGTCCCAGACTCATCCGGCTTTGACCTCCTAGTTATTCGCACCCTGCTTCTGTTTGCCTAAGCATCCGAGGCCTGACACGCCTATCATTTTCAAAAGAAAAGGTGTTTTGCGAAAAAATGGGACCATTTAGGGGGGTGCCCCCCCATAGTAGCCCCCGAGGGGGACTTGGTTTTCAGAGGAAAGCCGAGTCTCCCTTATCTTTATTCACAACCTTAGTGTATATACAACTGGCTTGGGCGCCAGATATGTACAAAATGACTTGGAACTTTTTAAGGGTAAAAGCGACGTAGCTGTTGGATGTTCCAAGTGTTGGTGAAGATTTCGCCCTTCTCGTTCGCGAGCTTGTACATGCCGGGCTTGAGGACCTTGGCGATGATGTATGGCCCTTCCCACGGCAGTGTTAGCTTGTGACGGCCCTCGTTCTTCTGTTGAAGTCTGAGCACCAAGTCTCCCTCGTTGAAGTCTCGGGGCCGGACCTTGTGCACTTGGTAACACCATAGGGATTGTTGGTACTTCTCGGAGTGCAGGACCGCCACGTCGCGGGCCTCGTCGATGCAGTCCAGCGCATCTTCGCGATCTTGCTGGTTCTGCCCCTCCTGGTAGGCTTTGACCCTCGGGGGCCCGTAGTCTAAGTCCGTGGGGAGGACGGCCTCTGCGCCATAGACTAGGAAGAACGGGGTGAGACCCGTGGCTCTACTCGGGGTGTTCCTGAGGCTCCAGACGACTGACGGCAACTCTTGAATCCACTTCCGGCCAAACTGGTTGAGCTTGTTGAAGATCCTTGGCTTTAGGCCTTGCAAAATCATGCCGTTGGCACGCTCTACTTGGCCGTTAGTCTGTGGGTGTGCCACGGCCGACCAATCCACGTGGATGTGGTAGCTGTCGCAGAATTCTAGGAACTTCTTGCCGATGAACTGAGTGTCGTTGTCCGTTATGATGGAATTGGGTACCCCAAAGCGGTGGACGATGTCCGTGAAGAACAGCACGGCCTGCTCAGACCTGAGGTTGCTGATGGGGCGGACCTCGATCCACTTCGAGAACTTGTCAATGGTCACCACTATGTGGGTGAAGCCCCCGGGCGCCTTTCGCAAGGTCCCGACCATGTCCAGTCCCCACACAGCAAAAGGCCATGTGATGGGGATGGTTTGCAGCGCGTGAGCCGGGAGGTTGGTCTTGCGCGCGTAGTACTGGCACCCTTCGGAGGTGCGTACAACCTCGTTAGCGTCGGCGACCGCCGTCGGCCAATAGAAGCGCTGGCAGAACGCCTTGCCTACGAGGGTGCGCGGGGCGGCGTGGTGGCCGCACTCGCTCGCATGGACGTCTTGAATCAACTCCCGGCCCTCTGGGATGGAGATGCACCGCTGCATGATCCCTGAGGCACTGCGCTTGTACAGCTCGCCGTTAATGACGACGAAGGACTTGGCCTTCCTGGCGATACGTCTCGCCTCGGTTCGATCCGGGGGCAGCTCCCCCGGTCTAACCAGGCGAGATACTCGTCGCGCCAGTCCCGCGGAGGGGGCGGGAGTTTGTCGATCTCCATCGCCTCGGCCTCGTTCGCCTGGGACCCTTCGAGGTCCAAGGCCTCGATTTCCCCATTCGAGGGGTCCTCGTCCATGGGCTCGGCGCCCGTGGCCTTCGAGGGGCCAGCCCCCGAGGCTTTGACAGCTCCAGCGGATTTGTCGAGGTCGACGGAGGGCTTGGTGAGGTCGCGGGAGAAAACATTCGGGGGAACGGTGATACGCCCCGAAGCGATCTTAGCCAGCTCGTCCGCCTCTTTGTTGTACTTGCGCGCGATGTGGTTGAGCTCGAAGCCAAAGAACTTGTCTTCAAGCTTGCTCACCGCAGCGCAGTACGCCTCCATCTTCTCGTCGTGGCAGCTTGCGTCCTTCATCACCTGGTCTATGACTAACTGAGAGTCTCCCCGTATGTCAAGGCGCTTGATGCCGAGCTCGATGGCGATGCGTAGGCCGCTTAGGAGGGCCTCGTACTCCGCCATGTTGTTCGATGCGGGGAAGTGCAAGCGTACCAGGTACCACATGTGTTCTCCAAGGGGCAAAACAAAGAGTAGGCCCACACCTGCGCTCGTTTTCATCACCGAACCATCAAAGTACATGGTCCAGCACTCAGCCTAGATCTAAGGGGTGGGTAGCTGAATGTCGGTCCACTCCGCTACGAAATCCGCCAAGATCTGTGATTTTATCGCCTTTCGTGGTGCGTAGGTGAGGGCTTCACCCATGAACTCCACTGACCACTTAGCTATCCTACCCGAGACATCCTGATTGTGGACAATCTCCCCCAAAGGGAAGGAAGACACCACGATGACAGGATGGGCCTCGAAGTAGTGCCGCAGCTTACGCCATGCGAGCACCACCGCATAAAGTAGCTTCTGGATCTAAGGGTATCGCGTCTTGATTTCCGACAACACTTCGCTAATGTAGTAGACCGGCCTCTGGACAGGCAGGGCGTGACCCTCCTCCGTTCTCTCCACAACGATGACCGTGCTGACCACTTGGGTCGTGGCGACGACGTAGAGATAGAGAGGTTCGCCTTCCTGGGGCGGTGTCAATACCGGAGCATGGGCGAGTGTTGCCTTTAGTTTATCAAGGGCCTCCTGGGCCTCGGTGGTCCAGGAGCAACGCTCGCTCTTTCGCAGAAGTCAGTACAGGGGTAAGCCCTTCTCACCGAGACGTGAGATAAAGCGGCTCAGGACCGCGAGGCAGCCCAAGACCCTCTGTACTCCCTTCAGGTCGCGTATCGGCCCCATCCGCTCGAGGGCCGACACCTTCTCCAGGTTGGGCTCTATGCCTCGCTGGGAGACAATGTAACCCAAGAGCATGCCACGCGGCACCCCGAAGACGCATTTTTCGGGATTCAACTTAACCCCGTTTGCCCAGAGGCAATCGAACGCAATGCGCAAATCGTTCACCGCCTTCCTGAATTTTACTACAATATCATCGACGTATGCCTCAACGGTCCGCCCGATGTGATCCCCGAAGACATGGAGCATACATCACTGGTATGTCGCCCCGGCATTTCGGAGACCAAATGACATTATCACGTAGCAAAACATACCAAATGGCGTGATAACAGAGGTCGCGTGAGCTGGTCGGACTCCTTCATCTTGATTTGGTGGTAACCGGAATACGCATCAAGGAAGCATAGCAATTCACACCCCGCAGTGGAATCAACTATCTGATCAATTCGTGGCAAAGGAAAAGGAACTTTGGGACATGCTTTATTTAAACCGGTGTAATCTATGCACATCCACCACTTCCCATTCTTTTTCTTAACTAGTACAGGATTAGCTAGCCACACGGGATGGAATACCTCCTCGATGAATCCGGCCTCCAAGAGCTTGCGCATCTCCTCTCCGATCGCCCGGCGCTTCTCCTCGTCAAACCGTCGCAGACGTTGAGACACCGGCTTGGAGTTGGGCAGGATATCAAGTGAGTGCTCGGCGACCTCCCTCGGAATGCCCAGCATGTCCGCGAGACTCCACGCAAAGATGTCAGCGTTGGCACGGAGAAAGTTGACGAGCACCACTTCCTATTTTAGGTCGAGGGTGGAGCTGACCCTCAGCACCTTACCCTCGGGGGCACTAGGGTCAAGGGGTACAGCCTTGGTGTGCTCCGCAGCCTCAAAACTGTCAGCGTGCTTGTTGGTGGAGTCGAGGGCCTCGTTGGCCAGCTTCTCCAGGTCCGCCACGAGGGCCTCATCATGCGCAAGTGCCTCAGCGCGCTCAACGCACTCGACGTCGCACTCGAACACGTGCTCGAACGACGGGCCCACCGTGATGACACCTTTGGGCCCCGACATCTTGAGCTTCAGGTAAGTGTAGTTCGGGACCGCCATGAACTTGGCGTAGCAGGGCCGGCCAAGGATGGCGCGGTATGCTCCCCGAAACCCTACCACCTCGAAGGTGAGGACCTCCTTGAGGAAGTTGCTCGGTGTGCCAAAGCAGACAGGCAGGTCAATCTGCCCGAGAGGCTGGACTCGCTTGCCCGGCGCAACGCCATGGAATGGCGACTTGCTGGGCCGCAGCTTGTCCAAACCAATCCCCATGAGCTCCAAGGTGGAGGAGTACATGATGTTGAGGCTGCTGCCTCCGTCCATCAACACCTTGGAGAACCGCGTGTTGCCGATAATGGGATCGACAACAAGCGGATACTGTCCCGGATTGGGGATATGATCCGGGTGGTCTTCGCGGCCAAAGGAGATCGTCTCCTCCGACCAGTCGAGATACGACGGCACAGTCGGGTAAACGAAGTAGACCTCTCGACGTTCACGCCTGCACTGCCGCGATGTCATATCGACGGTGGGCCCCCCGAAGATGAAGAACGCGTTCTCCACCTCCAGGAAGCCGTCCTTGCCCCCGTCGCCCGCATCCTTCTTGGTGTTGTCCTCCTTCGCGGTGACTCAGTTGTAGTACTTCCTGAGCATGTCGTACTGCTCGAGGGTGTGAGCGATAGGGGTCTTATGGTATGGGCAGGGCTTCTTTAGCATGTCGTTGAACACTCCGCCTCGAGGAGGCCTCGAGCCCCCTTGTTGGCGGCATCGACCGCGTTGACTTCCTCGGAGCCCTTGCCCTGCTCCATGGGCTTCTTGCCCTGGTTCTTCTTGCCCTTCTTGCCTTGCTTCTGCTTCTTCGAGGCCTCATTAGGCTTGCTGCCCTCCGCGGGCACGTCCTCCACTCGCTTGCCCTTCTTACCGTCGAAGATCACCCCCACCGCCTCCTCTCTGAAAGCGTAGCTGGTGGCGATGTCGAACAGCTTGTTGACGCTGGTGGGAGGGTTCCGCCCCAACTCGTGCACGAGGTCCCGGCAAGTCGTGCCCTCCAGGAAGGCGTGCACGACCTCGGACTCACCGACGCTCGGAAGCTCGGTGCAGCGCTTGGAGAAGCGGCGGATGAAATCCCTCAAGGACTCACTAGCCTTCTGGGAGCAGCCTCGGAGGTCCCAGGAGTTCCCAGGGCGCACATACGTGCCCTGGAAGTTGCCTACGAATGTCCTGACCAAGTCATCCCAGTCGTGGATCTGGTTCACGGGCAAGTGCTCGAGCCATGTCTGCGCAGAGTCTGCTAGGTGCAGCGGCAATTTGCGGATGATCACGGCATCGTTGGTGGCACCGCCCAGCTGGCACGCTAGGTGGTAGTCGTTGAGCCACACCCGGGGGTCCGTCTCCCCCGAGTACTTGTTCACGGTCGTCAGCTGGCGGAAGCACAGGGGAATTGATGTCGTCTGGATCGCTCGGCCGAACACACGCATGCCCGGCTGCTTCGGCGATGGGCTCTTGTCCTCCCGGCTGTCGTACCGTCCCCCACGTCGGGGGTTGTAGCCGTGTGACGGAGTGGCGTCCTACTTCTTCTTGTTTAGGATGTTGCGAGTGTTGCCATCGTTGACCACGCCACGCGTATCCCGAATCCGGTCCTTGGCAGGAGTCCTCTGGTTGCCTTCGTGGACGGTAGGAGCTCGGTGCGCAGTGTGGACCGATGCCTCCTGGTCCCTGCCGCCTCCACCAGCCTTTGCGCTAGACTGATGACGCATGCGGGATGCGAAGCTTTCAGCTTGCTGCACCGCAGCCTGCTCGATGAGGGCCTGCGCCTCGCGGCACAGGTTACGTCCTTCGAGCGTCGATGGCTCGGGCATGGCCCGAATCAAAGTCGCCGTAGCCACGAGCTTCTAGCTGGCCCTTGCCAGGTTTGGCAGGTCATCCACGTCAGCGTCCGTGTTGATGCACTCACGGGCTATGCGTCCTGCAGCGCGCACCCCCTGCGACAAGGGGTCGGCCCTCTCTTTCGAGCGTGGCCTTCAGCTGCTGCAGCTGCTCGCGCTTTGCGTTCAGCTTCGCCTCCAACTCTCGGAGCTGGGCCATCTACGCGGTGCGCGTCAAATCGGGCGGCGGTGGTGTCCCCACGGGTGGGCCCACCGCCACGTTGTTGCGGACCGCTGCGTCGCCCGCTCCGCCCCCTGCGTCTTCGCCCTTGCCGAGGACGACAACGAAGCATTCGCGGGTGGGATCGTAATCCCCTCGCTGGAGTCGTCGGAGCAAGTGAGGTAGTAGTCTGCCGCGGCCTGAAACCGCCTGAAAGCGTCGGGGTTCCGTAGCCCGGAGTAGTTCCACTCCGGACCCCACGCCCGCATCCGCACTCCTCGCTGTCGGAGTCGCGGTAGGACTCGCCGGGCGAGGTGGCAATGAGGTTCCGGATCGACGCGAAGTGATGGTCCGGAAGGTCCTCGTACGCAGCCAGGTTGGTGCCGGCCGATGAACAGTACACCATGGAAGCGCCGCGCATCCCGTGGGGGAACTGCGGCTGCGCAGCCGCGGCCCCCCCTGCAGGATGTGCCGTGGAGTCCGCTGGTGGAGGCGTGTCACCTTGTCCTGCGGCGACAGGTGGGAACTCGCCGGCTTCGACCCCCTGGGAGGAGCCAGCGCCCGCCGCCTGATGTCGCGATGTGCGTGCTCATCGCGAGCGCTTTCCCGAACGCTTGCGGCGCCGGGGTGGTGGCAGAAACACCGCTGGCATTGGGGCAGCCGCCGTTCCAGGCGGCGCCGCCTTGAGCGCGTCCCTGTTGAGGATACGCATGTGGTAGCCGTTGCCAGTCGCCTGGTAGTGGATGCTCCTGAACCAGATCTCGAATCCGGCCGGGAATGAGTCAGATTCACCCCAGGCGGGCCTCTCCGACGTGTGCTCGGTGATGGTCACCATCGGGAAGATGGGCGAACGATCTCAGCGCAACCCCCTACCTGGCGCGCCAACTGTCGGTGTCCGGATTAGCACTGGCACCAACTAGTAATTTGCACTGAGATCAGCTCCTCGATGGTCGGCGCTAAGCTAATGAGACACGGGGTTTATCCTGGTTCCGGCCACGTGGCCGTACGTCCAGCAAGGTGTGCTTGCGCACTATATTAGCTTGCACCGGGGGTGCCTGTAGAGGGGGGCTACAAGCGAGGCGGGAGAGGAGGAAATGCCCCCAAGTCCCTGCTAGGATGATTGAGCAAGTGCCAATATCTGGAACGGGGTGGTGAGCTGGTGAGCGAGTGAGTGTGTGTGGTGAATGAGCGTCGTCCCGTTGCGGGGCGTCTGCCTCTCCCTTTTATAGGCCAAGGGAGGGCAGTTACAATAGCACTGCACAGCAGCCGGCACAGTGGTCGTGTACTATTGGGTATGGCGCCGGCGGTCTTGTCCCCACACGTCCTGGCTCCTGGCGCGAGTTGGTGGTGACCTCCGGCTTCTGTAGGCGGCATGGCGGTTCCTGTTGCTTGTCCTGCCTTGACTTCAAGGGGTCGCCCCTGCCGAATCGAGGGTCCAGACGCAGAGGGAAGTACGGGAGTCAGTGGCACAGGGATGCGGGATGTCACCAGCCTGTCCGCACAGCGCTGCGCATCCTGTCGCACAGCAGCAAGGATGGCGGCACAGTGCTGGGGATGGCAGCGTCGGAATCGGTGGAGGAGACGCGGCGCACGCCGCTCGTACGACGGTGCCGGTCAGCGTGTGCGTCTGCTCGTCGCCCGTACACCTTTCGAGGGTGCCCCCATGCCCGTTCGAGGGTCTTGTCGCAGGGAAAGGACGGGAGCAGGTAGCACAGTGCCATGGAATGACGCCGGCCTGTCCGCACAGGGCCGCGCGGCGCCCGCACAGGAGCAGGGATGGCTGCATAGTGGTGGGTTAGGCCGCACAGAGGTGGTGTCAGGTGTGCAGATCGTGTCAGTCGCGCGGCGTGGGAAGATATGCCTTTGACTTTGGCACCCCGGCGCGGAGCTGGGCATTTAATGTCGTTGTCAGTCGGAGCAGAGGGGCGGGGTGCCGTTTGACGAGGGACGGCCTCGAGCGAGGCGGAGGTTGTTGCTCGCTCGAGGGGGGTGAACCCCTCGAGTGAGGCGGAAACCTGCTCGAGGGGCCGAGACCCTCGAGCGAGGTGGAAACCTGCTCGAGGGGCCGAGACCCTCGAGCGAGGCGGAAACTCGCTCGAGGGACCGGAGCCCTCGAGCGAGGCGGAAATCCGCTCGAGGGACCGGGGTCCTCGAGCGAGGCGGACGAGTGGGCCTTCTTGATGAAGGCCGTTGCTGGGCCGTAGTAGGCCGTGGGCCCGTGGTGTCCCGTGACTGTTGGGTTTGGAGAATAGTCCATAAGTAGTTTTCGTTTAACGAGGGTCATTATCCCCTTAGTTAGGGGACCCCTAATGACCGTCCCCGACAACTTGTGCCACAAACGGAGAGTGGGATGCACAATATCATTGCACCGAGGCACAAATTTGCCACTGTAAACAAGTCCAGAGATGTCTGCCCAAAAAGAGTCTTGAACAAAACCCTCACAAGCCTTCTTCAGAGAAACAGCACAACAAGGACTAAAACCAAGGAGACGACTAAGTTCCTTCCAAGAAACACGATAATCGGTCCCAAAAAGACGAAACTCAATACCATCTGGAACCTCGGTAAGAGAGCAAAGAAACTGGATGGTGAGAGGCCGAGAGCCAGGCTCTATAACCGGCACAAACTCCTCCCAACCAAGAGCAGACCAAATAGAAGCAAACTCGAGATTCATACCTGTTTTCTGCATGAGAGCCGGGTCGAAGCCCCGGGTGTGGGCGAAGACTCGATCCTTCAAGAGAGCATAGGCTTGCTCCTCTCGAGTGCCCTGCAAGCTGAGGTAGGGGGTGTCGTCGATGACCTCCTCCGCTACTTGTGGCTCGGCTTGCTCTTCTTCATAATCCATCGTTGATGGGCTCGGTATCGGCTCGGCAGGGACGGATGAACTAGCGCTTGCCCGCGAACGGGAGCGTGTCACCCTCCGAAGAGTGTTCGCCGCCCAATTCATGCTAGCACAACAACAGGACAACAAGAGCAACTCGGTGATGGATTAGTAAAATCAAATGAAATTCTTACCGAGCTTGCTCCACCAATAGCAATACTTTCAGCAACACAATAGAGAGAATACTTGATGATCTAAACTTGAGCAAGAAATCCTAGAAAACCAAGAGAGCAAAGAGTAGAGAGGGGAGTGTGAGTGAAATGAGTTGAATGGGTGAAGAACACCCCCTCTCCCCCTGCTATTTATAGGCAAATGCACCGGGCATCCAGACATGGCTGTTGGGCAACGGCTAGGAGCCGTTGGAGCAAGGTGGAGCCCAGCAGCAGTTGGGCTGCTTCGGCCGAACCTGGGGTCGGCCGACCCCAGGCCGGGCCCACCTGCCCTCTGCCCTGGCCAGTGACTCCCCAACGGATAGCTGGGGGCCTGCCTGAGTGCCTCGGCCCAAATTCCCTCGAAATATGTTTCAAATGATTTTTCTAGAATTTTCAAACTCAGAAATTATTTTTAGAAATTTTATTTGAAAAGGGAAAGGCTAGATGAATCTAGCATGCAGATGCAAGGTTTAGAAAAATCAAATATGCAATTTTGGGAAATCAAATAAAATTTTAGAAAGGGAAATATGAGATAAATACCATCTTTAACCTTTTTGGTAGAAAGGACTCATCATTTTTAGTCCGGCGAGTTGGACTCTTCTCAGCAGTTAATTCCACTCAGCACCCCACTCCTGAGAAGTAGAGGTTGGTGCCTTCTCAATGTTCCGCCATTCCTTATGAATTTTCTTTTGCTTCTTTGACGGAGATTTCTTCTTTGGGGGTGAAGGCTTCGTCCTTCCCCCAAGCTGCTCAACACTATCCTGCACCAAATAGCACTGCTCTTCTTTGTCCTGAAACTTGAACTTCAAGTTCCTCTTCCCAATGCGGAAACAGATTACTCCGGACCCCACATTGATTCTAGCTCGGACATCACTGAGAAATGGTCGCCCAAGGATGAGCGGCATTCCTCCCTCATCATCCATATCAAGGACCACGAAATCCGCGAAGACATAAGAGTTCTTGACCTTGACCAATAGGCTCTCAACAATTCCTTCTGGATATCGTATCGTTGAATTGGCGTTGGATAGTCTGGGCTATCGGAGAGAGAGCTGGATATCCCGGTTGCTCGAACATGGCCTTGGACATGAGATTAACACTTGCACCAAGGTCACAAAGGGCATTCTTGATCGTCTTGTAAGAAATGGTGCATGTAATAGCCGGATAGCCAGGATCTTTCTTGTGCACAACTGCTGATTTCTCCCATGGATCTAGAATTTGTTGTATGGGCTTGCCTGCATAGTTAGGGGCATGTGTCTTCCTAGGTGGCTTACCCCACCTAGTCGACACTACACTAACATTTTCACAAGAAGATACGGGTTGCCCCGAGATCCTCCCGTTATCAGCAGACAGAACCAAAGCAGCTAGCTGTTTCCTTGGTGGCAACCACCTCCTCAGCTGAGTTGGCATGGTTCTTCCATAGAAGGTGGGTTTCCATCCCTTTTAGTGCTTATTTCACCTACATACAAATAATCTCCAAGGACAAGTGGAACTACATTATTCAAACCAAAATGCAAGTAAATAATGCATATGCCTCCATTTATGTGAGAATATTGATGGCTGAAAGTAGTACTTAACAGCCGTCAACGGTCATGTCCTCATCATCCTCCCCTTCTTGACAACAAACTGTCCTCGGTTTGAGTTTAGTTGGAGGATAGGTTGTAGGTAGTAGCCAACATTGCTCCCCTTCTTGAAATTTAACATGCTTCTTTATGACAAAACTTGGGGATCTTGACAAGACATGGTTATAGCTAATGTAGCTCTCTACTTGATCATAGTGTTGCACAACAAAAGGAGGTTTCAGATTTGAACGAATGTAGACACGATGCGCCCTCTCCTTTACAATTATATTTGCCAATAAAGTGATATGTACAAGTAGACAACCATGGCAACTCAACACTTCTAAATTTCTTTTCCAAACTACTAAGAGCACATAGAGTATCAAACTCAATATGACCCAAAGTATTTAGTGAAGACAATAATTTTTGTTCATCGAGTGCACTAAGAATTGGAGTGAACACTTTATTTTCAGCACAAATGTAGGGCTCCAAAGCATGTGTATCATTATTCATTAACATTGACTAGTTGTGGCATAGGAATAAATGAATTAATTTCACACAACTCTTCTTTGTCACAATGAACAGCAAGAAATTCAGGTTTTGACAAAGGAAAAACATTGAAAGGTTCCACTAAAAGTTGCTCTACAGTAGGATGATCAGTGGAAAATTGTGGTTCATCAAAAGAATTCGCACATTGTCTAAGGGCATCACCTTTTTTATTACCTTTGCTCTCATTTTCAGAAACTATAGGTGCACTTCGAGTTGGTAGTTCTGAAATCTCACATGAGGAAGGATCCTCCTCATTTGCTAGCGCATAGTCCACTTCATTGTCCTCGAATGGATCACCAATGACAACACCTTCATCAATGTCCTCGACATCCGAAGCACTAATGTACCCACCATCATCTTGAAGAATGTATGCTCATGGACTAGTACAAACATCCTGCACGTGTCCAAATCCATGGCAACGATGGCACTGAGCTCTAGAAGTATGTACCATGGCTGTGGAAGAAGCACGCTTGATAGGTATCTGCAAAACGTTAGGAACAAGAAAAGAGGTGGTGTCCTCTTCCAAATATTGTATCTCATTTTGGCAAATAGGTGCGTGTAATTTTGATACATTATCATCACCTAAAAGTTGTATTTCAGCTATACAAGCAAGTTCACATAACTGTGAAAGAGAACTATAAGAGTGATAAACAAGAATATTCTGAATTTCAGGTCGAAGACCATGCAAAAATCTATTCTCAGTTGCTTCTACACATTCATTTATTTCACAACATATTCTACACTTTTGAAACTCTTTATAATATGCTTGGACAGACCTATTTCCCTGCAATAAGCGCTGCATTTTTCTAAGCAAATCACGTTTATAAGAAAAAGGAATAAAATGATCACGCATTGCTTCTTTAAGTTGTTCCCATGTACTAGGTAAAGCATTCATTACAGCTAGCTCATTCCACCAAATAATTGCTAAATCCTTAAAGGCATTAGTAGCTTGTTGAACTCTATGTTGCTCGGGCACAAAGTGAGAATTAAATTCTTGTTCAACAGCTACCTCCCAATCAAAATATTTTTCTCCATCATAAGATCCAGAGTAGGATGGTATGGTAAAGTTACCTCTCATACCTTGATGATTGTTGTCTACATGTAGTTGTTGCTTGTTTTTCTTTTGGTCCATCTCTGCAAATATATGTGCCATGATTTCCTACAATTCACCCTTTAAACAGAAACAATTGTTCGGTGTTGTCAGAAATCAAAATAAACTCCTATCAACTAATATATGTATGTCGATGGGAACACGCTCTCACACACCTTACCAAATTCTTACAAGTGTTCTTACCAAAGCAAGACAGTGGATGGTACAACCGGTGGCTGGTTCGTGATACCTGTGAGGGCGTAGCACCAAGATTGCAAGGGTCTTTTTCTGTACCGATCTGAAGTATATATATGGAGCTTTGGGAGGCTTAAAAGATGGTAGTAAGGAAAAACAATAATTCAATTCAGAAATTGCAAAACTGAAAATTAGTCCCAAGCTAGTCTACGTCACTAGCCTAAACTCGGCTCGGACTAGTTCAAGCAAGTGAAAAATATAGCCAGCCAAGGACTCAAAGGATGCAAACACTTCTGAATTTTTTTTCTTGTCTTTTTCTTTCTTTTTTTCTTAGTGCGGCTCTTTCTTCTCTTTTTCTGCACCTATATGCCTTTTTCTCTTTTTGTTTTCTATCAGAGAGTGCCGCAAGAGAATTATAACACTGTGATATCCCTCAATAGAACGCAAAGTCCTCAGCAAAACTGTAATTTGTGCACCAAGGGAACTGCACACTCAATGGAGATCTGACACTCTCAATCACAACAGATCATAAAAGTCGACCAAACTGATGGGAGTATTGGCTGACAGATAAAGTGCTGAACTTATTTATATGCACTTAGCTTTTCCTTTGATGTGGGAACTAAGACAGCATGCGCAGGAAGCAAATAACAAGGGCTTCTGATTTCTCTTTCTTTCTACGTACTTATGCCTCACTCTTTGTTTCACGTGATAAAAAGGAATAGTAGCATATAACGTGATGCACTAGGATAACACAGTATGGTGCACCAATGGAAATTTGGCACCAGTGTAAAACAAATTGGCGCAAAGAGGGAAAAAAATATGTGAAACAATTTGCTAGTGGCCACACAAGACTTGACACTAATGTCTAAGAAAAACCTAGGCACAACGAACACAACCACACCACGGGGGACTAAAATTCAGGAAAGCAAACTAAACTGAAAAATTGTGAGGCACAAAAAGGGTGATGGGAGAGCGGAATACAATGAACAAATATTTTTCTATGGTAATTTTTCTGGAGTTCTAGGACGATGTCACAAACTAATCTATAGGGAACGCTGACGGTAATACCTGAGTCTCTGATTACCACTTGATGGGAACTAGGTGGCCCGATCTTCCGTCAGGTAAGGATAAATCTCGATTTGGGCGGAAAGCGACACACCGATCCGGCTTCAGATCCAAAGACCCGAACCCTGCAACCTTAGCACCACGTCTCCTCTGGTTATCAACCGTGTCACAAGCCGGTTGACCTCGCCAAGAAGGCTAATCTCTGCTGTGAATCGAGTAACACAAGCAAGAACAAGGTAAATGCAACTCACAATTGAAGTGACAATTTGCATATGTATGATTAAGATCTCAACGTGAGGTTTCACAAACCGATAACGGCGACTGTTCGAAGACAGAAAACTCTAAAGCAAAACCCCAAACCCTAATGTGGCAACGGCTACTGATTATATGAGGCTTGGGGCGTGCATAACCCCCTAGCCACGACCATAATGGACCCTAACACGATACACGGGCCAACAGCCCAAAAGACGGTGTTGCAGCACCCTGGCAGATTCTGGACGTCAACTTGTTTCAACGATTCCTGGCGACTCAGATGGAATTTTAAGGTGGGATCGGTGCCATTGGAAGCTCTATGAAATTCTGGTTCCACCCATATAAAGAACATCCAAAACCGAGCCCGTATGCGACCTGAGTGTCCGTTTTAATGCAGACTGCTTCTGGACTCCGAGACGGACTCGAAACCGACTTGATTGGGCCTCCAACTTGGTTTGGACGCCCTTGCTGTCCTCCTAAGGTGGTGGTCAAGGTGGAGGACGTCTTGCACCATTCTTAAAGTGTTCTCCATGTCCTTCAAGCATGCTCCTACTTAGACCGGGGTCCCAAGGGTGAATATCATGCTCATGATCGCGACGTCGCTTCCGAATATTGGACTTTGATGAGCTTGCACTTTGAAACACACCTTCAATTAAATAAAGACATCTACATGTGGAACTAAGTGAGTTATACCAAGATTTACTATGTAAATATCGAAACGAGCTCACCATATAATCAATAGTCGTATCCGAAGATGTCATGTCCTCATCACTCCACCCTCGCTCGGCCCGGGGGGAGGAGCACCAAGGAGAGAGGCGGACGGCGAGGCAGAGGACGGTGGTGTTGCAGCGACGAGTGCCTTGGTGGAGATGGAGGACGAAGACGTAGTCGAGGTGGGCGTGTGCAGGCCCCTGGTGAGCTCCTCCAAGGTAAGGGCATCGCGGACCTGCAGGAAGGAACGGACAGGCTCCTGGTGGGTGATCAATGTCCGTAGGGCCTCGTAGCTACTGGGGAGAGCCCGCACGACATTGAGCACCAGGACGTGCTCCGGGACTGGGTACCCAAGGTCGCGAAGTGCATCAATCGTGCTCTTCATCTTCCTGCAGAACTCGCCCACGGACAGATCGCCCTGCTCGAGAGTCCGGAGCTCAGCATCGAGCTGGAGGGCGCGCGTCTGGGTGTTGCCGAGGAACTGGCTCTCGAGTGCCAGCCAGGCCTCGCGCGCAGTGCCGCCAGGAGTCCGCACGATATCCTGCAGATTGAGGGACATGGTCCCAAAGATCCAGGACATGGCGATGTTGTCGAGGCGCAGCCACGCTAGGTCTCGTGCCCCGACAGACGTGTCGGAGAGGACGTGGTCATCGAGGGCGTAGCGACGGAGCGCGAGGAGAACCTGGTCCCTCCAGCGAGCGTAGGAGGTGGAGGTGGAGTCGAGGACGGTCGAGACCAGGTTCTTAATGTGCGGGACCCCAGCGGCCTGGAGGTGGAGGTAGGCGACCATGGGGTCGACCTGGCCGAGCGGAGGCCCAGCACTCTAGCGGACGGGAGGAGCGATGGGCGACGGTGGGAGGCCCTGTGGCGGCGGCCCGACGAAGGGAGGTCCCTGCAGCGGCCGTCCCTGCGGTGGCGGCTCGAGGAAGGGAGGCCCCTGCGTCCCAGGGGCAGTGGGAGCGGGGAAGGGTGTGCCCCCTGCATCTCGGGCGGCAGCGGCGACGGCGGAGGGCGCGCGGCCGCGTCGAAGGCCGGCGCGCCTGCCCCGGATGGCCGCGCGCCCGCACATGGCAGCGGTGCGTCCGCGCGCGTGGCGGCCGCCAGAACAAGGGCGACCGGGCGAGCCCCTGCGGCGGCGGCGTGGGTGGGGAAGGGGAAGGAGGAGGAGGAGAGGGGCGGGAAGCTGGAGAGGAGGCAGCTCCGGCGGCCGGCCATGGCGGCGGCCCAGGGAGAGAGGAAACCCTAGACTGCTGATACCATGTAGGAGGAAGTGATTCCCAATGTATTCCTCCGACCCTGGAAGGGTGGGTATGTAGTCAGCTGTACATGAACCTCTACATGGGCTATATACAAAAGCCATATGGGCCACACACATATACACTAACAATAATTGCAGTTTATCAATTGCTAATGGAGGAGGCATTATGGAGTGATTGAAGTTTCAGCCGAGGTGAAACTGAGAGGATAGACAATTTTATTACCAACAGTACGAGGAGCAGAGTAATTAAAGAAAGGATGATGAAGCTTATCAAAACTGGTGAGCGGTGAAGTTTCTAGCGGCCGGTCATCGAAGGAGGATCGTTGACTTGGAATGATTATCTAGCTCATCTTTGCTGGGCAGATATCGCTGTTCTGTTTACATTTGCACTTGAAGTTGAGCACAGTAATCTAATCAGTAGGTGAGTGGCATGTCTTCTCAGAAAAGCTCTTTTACGGTGCATAATACTAACAGATGGGGTGGTGCTTGATCTCCTGCGTGATCCTATTATTACACCACCAATGAATAAATCGTAATGCTTGTTGAACTTTCCTTTGCCTAAAACTGATCTTCTCTGCAGCTGCAAGCTTGGTAGCAAAGTTCTTCAAGGGGGAAAACTGTAGTGTGCCTAGCACGTACGACTAAAGAGTAGTCGATCATGTGATCAGACTGAATTCAAACATTTGACACGAAGTATGTGTGACCAGACTGAACTCAACAGAGAATTGCTTGTTTTGGATGTCTCTGCTTCTTCACGAATGCCTCTGACATACTGCTGAAGGGGAAAAAGAAACAGAGAAACAAGCCATGAATAGTACACAGACTAAGAGTTCACCAGCACGTTACAAATCATCAAGCAAGATAAGCAAAGTATTACCTGTAAATAAATCATACACCTGCAGAGAGATGTTTAGAAATTCCAAGCCTCGTGTGAACGAACGTCGATGCAATGATTAACCGTGTGGCTTAGTAGTTACTCCCTCCATCCACTTTTACAAGGTGCATGATTCAAAATTTGCAATGTTTGACCGTTAATTGATTATTAAATTTGAGCATATGGTTAAATCAAAATGTATTTTATAATATATATATACTATAAGGAGCGAAAATAATTGAAAATAATTCTCACACAATTTAGGCCCACCGTACCCCTCACGCTGGACCCACCATCATATGTTTTTGGAAGTAGATAGGGTGTAAGGACTATGAAAGGACTAAAAAATCGTAATTTGGGAGCGTTTCTGCCAAAAACGTAATGTTTTTCTCACCGACCCCACGTCTACCCGCCCTCCATACCCGTTGGGCCCACCCAATAATATTAAAGTAAGGAACCAATTATCATGTTTTCTGCCTTCTCGTTTTTTTCGTCCGTCACCTACTCACTGGTCGTCGATTCCCGTATAGGCACCACGCCGCGTGGCTCGCTCTCCCGATTCGATTCGGCTCCAAAGATCAATTTGTACGCGGTACGCAGCTGTTGCTCCCTCGCGTACGCGCGAGTCATGCCTGTATAAGAACCGAAACCCCTATGGCCTCGTGCTCTCCCAGCCGCCGCCGCACCCGGCTTCAATCCGCCCATGTACAAGTCGACGATCGAGACGTAGCGGAGGTCGTCGACGTCCTCGATGCTATTTTTGTTGAGGATGATTGAGAGCCCGCAGGAAGGACCGTGGTGACGAGGTGGAGGCCGTCGGATCGTGTGACGGCCCGCATGACCGCGCGAAGTTCTCAAGCGACTTGAACTCGACGCATCTCCCTCACCATGGGAGCCGTGCGGTCAATCTGCACCTGGTCTGCCGTTCATGCCAAACCACTCAGAGCAAGGACTGATGTGAGGCGGTGAGGATGCACCATGGCAGCGTGATCTGCAGAAGAGAAATGCGGTGGGTGCTCCCCTTGAGATGAGGACGGTGAGCACGGCGGCGCTGGCGGCGTCAACGATGACGGAGAGTGCGACGTGTTCGACGAGAGGTGGTTGAAGGAGCCAAGTGAGCATGTTAGTGCGAATGGAGCGTAACGTGCCTGCGGCTGGGCGTCTGCCTCCTCCTTTTATAGGCCAAGGAGGGGCGGTTACAGGGGTGCCGCACATTAAAATGTACAGTGGCTGCATACTAGCGAGCGTAGCGCCAGGGATCGTCATCCTTGCTCCTGGCGCGAGTTGATGGCGAGCTCCGGCTTCCGCGAGCATCGTGGCGGCTCCTGTGCTTGTCCGGGAGACCGGGAGTGACTTCGAGGGTGTGTTCCTGCCCGTTCGAGGGTTCCACCATGGGGGTGAAGGACCGATTAGGCGAACCGGAGAGGGGGGGAGTGAATGGGAGCCGATAAAAATTCTTCTCGAAGGAGATGGGAACTCCAACAAGATGAACACGGCTTCCAACACACGTCTCCGACTCAACTACCTAAGTTGGTCAAGACCACATAGCCACTGGAGTGCTACTGGTCCTAGGAACCAACACTCAACCTTCCGAGCCAAAACTCACCAAACCACACAGCGGAAACTTGCACGGCTTGCTGCCTGTGCTACACCGGTCAGACCGATGGCCTGCGCCGGTCAGACCGGTGGACAGCGCTGGTCAGGCTGATGGCTACAGCAACCGCACAGCAAACGTTCCAGGAAGCCTCAGTGACTCCTCTAGGCCCTGGAACAAAAACCACCACGAAACACAACCTATGAGGAAGAAGAACCCCTCACAAAACCTAGCAAAACAACTCCAAGCACGCCAAGAACTGACTAGCAGAACCACGGGACAAAACCACACGGACAAGGCTGTTCCCCGAGACAAAAACCCACCAAGGGCTAGCACCAGTCAGACAGGTTAAGAGCACCAGTCAGACCGGTCGTGCCTGGGCAGCTCGGGATGAACAGCGCCCGCGAGTCAACTCCCCCAAATCCAACTCCCGACCTCCCGATTCACTCCACGGATTCGCACAAGACTTTGGGGATAGTAGGAACACCTCATGGGTACTCCATAGCCAAGATTTGTTCCACCAAAACTTGTTGAATCAAGAGGAATCGAAGGATTTCCGCCAAGAACACCACGAACCCTAGAACCACGAAAACCCCAAAATTGAGCCCCTTTACTCACAGATTTGGGAGGGAGATCAAAGAGAAAATAACCACGAGGGGTTCATGCATACATCCCCCACCAAATCCCAAAGAGAAAGGCCTCGAAATCGCTTCAAGAAAATCGCCAAGAAAGGGCTCCGAAAATCACCAAAAAGGAGAAACGGGAAAGACACATCCAAGCCTTGAGGAACCACGCCGAATCATCTATACATACCAAAGAGGTTCATACAAGGTCTAGCTTGCCGCCCGATCATCCTTCCCTCTCACAAGATCTCACCATGAAGCTCTCAAGCTAGTCCTACGAAAATCCTAAGAAAATAGGAAGGAAAATAGGAAAACCAAATGAGCTAGGGTTCCAAGAGATGGCTGCCATCCTCTCACCCCTTGGGTTATATGGAGGCAACCGAAAGACTAAAATACACTTACTAGCTAACTAGGGATACATGCCCCTCAAGGGCGAAATCGGAAATCTTTATCTTCGCACCATCGGACGGATGCCCAGCGACCGCAAACTTGCTTAGCCTCGACGCAAGCCTTGCGATCCCGACGCGTGTCCTCCGCTTTGAAGATTCCGGACTGCGTCGTCGCACACCGGTCAGACCGGTGCTCCTCACCGGTCAGACCGGTACCCACCGGTCAGACCGGTCAGACCCACCGGTCAGACCGGTCTGGAGCTGCTGCACCTCCGTCTTCGGTTCTTCGATCTTGGCTTTGTGGATCAACCAAGGAACCTAGTGATTTTCTGGTGAACCACCGGAAACCCCGCGAACTCGGTGTAGCCTCCGCCAATCACCACTCATGACTCGGCTCCCACGTAGTCCTGGCTCGACCTTGGTTTTGAGGCTCAACCAAGAAACCGTCCATGACTTCATCTTGCCGTTCTTGCCACCATGCAGCCCGCACTTGACCCCGCTGGCTACCGGGTCCCTCGAACCAAGCCTACTTGTCTTCTCCACACCTGGAGGCCTCACCGGCAACGACCTTTCATGTTTGTTCTTCACCTGCACCTGCACCAGTCAAGCCGTATCCTGCACCTGCAATACTTAGCCAAGAATCAGTCCACACCACGTTGTCAATCACTCATCACACCAGGAAGCGACCATCCACCGGTCCTCGAACCACACCTGGCTCTCAATCTCCCCCTTGATGAGTGCATTGACAACACACACATTTTGGTAACCAAGAGAAAAGAAAAAGAAAAGAAACGACTAAAAGAAACTCCAACAAGCGATCGAAAGCCAAAGAAAAGGCAAAGAGCAAGATCACTTGAAGAAGACAAGTCTCGGACCCCTTAGGCAAGGGCAACGGCTCGACACATCCGAGACAAAACATGCTCAAGCAAAGAGTACAAACCATCAAACCAAAGCTCGAAAACCACAAAGAGCTCCCCCTGCACACATGCAAGCTCCCCCTGAACCAATGCAACTCCCCCTGGACAAATGCATGCGAACCACTTCACGAAACAGAGCAGCTGCAACAGCTCAGCTCTGACCAGTCAGACCGGCCGACACCACCGGTCAGACCGGTGATCAACATGTGAACAGGACCAGCACTCTGACCGGTCAGACCGGTGACCTCAACCGGTCAGACCGGTGCACAACAGAGCCCAGAAAAGGCTCGAAACCACCTGAAAATCTTCTAGATGCATTCAGTAGGCCAAAACATGCTCAAACTTCTCCCTCTTGTTGACAATGCATGAATCAAGCCAAAAATGCAAAAAATTGCAACCTAGAGCTTCTCAAATAGATAAAATTCAACATAGGATGCTACACATGTCCAAATGAGCAAGTTAGATACTCTATAGCTTCGTAACGACATAAACTTCATGATCACCAAGTTTCACAACCATTGGGCGAAGCTAAGATAGAATTGAGCAATTTTGCGAAAAATCGCCCTCTCATGAGCAAAGTCCTAAACATGAGCAAAACATGTCAAAATAGCAAAGCCACACAAACTTCATGCTAGGACAACCATTCTAAGCATAAGACCATCATAAACACCCACAAGCACCTCATGTCATGTCAAAGCCACCGAGCCATGTGCCTACTTCTATATATGAGACTTCTCATTGGTAGGCATCATGCAACGATTTAGCACCCAAAGCAAATTAAAATTAGCACATATGACATGGGAGCACATTTTTCAAGCAATTTACATTTCATTTTCAGATTTATAATTGGTACATGAAATGTCTTTGCGGCAAAAAGGAACTTATGCCCCTCCACAAGATGAAGCATGGGGGCTAAACATTCATGATGGCAAATGAGCCTTTGGCCCCATATGATCAAAATCAGCTATCCAACCACAAATTAAGTATAGCCAAGCCACAAAAACATGTCAAGATCATGTAAAGGCATTTACTCACAAGAGAGCATATATATGAAATTTTTCAAAAACATAGCCATCAACCATGGATATAAACCAAGATTATCAAGAGCTAAGCCAAACTAACCATAGCTTACCAAATTAGCTCACAAAGACATATATGTCATTCCATGGTGAACAATGTATATAGGAGAAGCCTTTCCTAAACAATGCATATGTTACAAAATGCATGCAACCTAAGATACAAAGATGCATATACATCATGTTACATATGCCATGCCAAATGCAAGAAATGCACAAAGGAAAGCTATACATATGCTACAAAGGAGCTCCCACACACCAACTCAAGAAATCAAACAAACACCGAGCTCCCCCCGCAAACGAGTGAAAGTTGCTTGATCTAGGGGTTTGGTGAAAATATCGGCTAGTTGGTCATGTGTGGGTACATGGATCAAAGCTATCTTCCCTTTCTCTACGTTGTCTCTCAGAAAATGATACCTTACTTCTATGTGCTTGGTTTTGGAATGGAGCACTGGGTTCTTTGCAACGCTTATGACACTGGTGCTATCACATTGAAGTGGGACATGGGTATACTCCTCACCAAAGTCACTCATGGTGTATGTGATCCAAAGGAGCTGAGAGCAACAACTAGTTGCTGCCACATACTCTGCCTCGATAGTGGATTGAGCAACACTCGACTGTTTGCGGGAAGACCAAGACACCAAAGAAGAACCCAAGAACTGGCAAGTCCCAGAGGTGGACTTCCTATCCAACCGACACCCGGCAAAATCCGTGTCTGAAAAACCATGAAGCGCCAAAGAAGAAGACGCAGAGTACCAAAGGCCGAAGTCGGGAGTGTGTCGCAAATACCTGAAAATGCGCTTGACTGCTTGCCGATGCGAAGTCCTCGGAGAAGCTTGAAAACGAGCGCACAGACACACCGAGAATTGAATGTCCGGCCTCGTCGCCGTCAAGTAGAGAAGTGTTCCGATCATGCTCCGGTACTCCTTCTGGTCCACGTGTTCACCTTCCTCGTCCACATCAAGAGCTGTAGTCGTACTCATAGGCGTTGCCATAGCCTTGGAGTCCTCCATCTTGAACTTCCTCACAATGTCCTTGGTGTACTTAGCTTGGTGCACAAATGTTCCTTCCTTTGATTGCTTGATTTGTAGCCCGAGGAAGAACTGCAACTCGCCCATCATGCTCATCTCAAATTCCCTGCTCATGTCTTCTGCAAACCTTGCAACAAGAGAGCTAGACGAGCCACCAAAGACAATATCATCCACGTATACCTGCACAATCAGGATATCTCTGCCCTGCCTGAGGAGAAACAAGGTCTGGTCGACCTTCCCCATCTCAAACCCTCTCTCAAACAGGAACCCCCTCAACCTACCATACCAAGCTCTAGGCGCCTACTTCAACCCATACAGCTCCTTCCTCAACTTGTACACCCGGTGGGGGTACTTCTCACTCTCAAACCCCGGTGGTTGCCTCACGTACACCTCTTCCTCCAACACACCGTTTAGGAAAGCACTCTTCACATCCATCTGGAACAACTTGAACCCTTTAGCCACGGAAAAGGCTAGAAGGATCCTGATCGCCTCCAAACGAGCTACAGGAGCGAAAGTCTCCTCGTAGTCGATCCCCTCTTTCTGACTGTACCCCTGAGCAACAAGTCTCGACTTGTTCCTCACCACTTCTCCTTTCTCTCCCTCTTTATTTTTCCACACCCATTTTGTCCCAATCGGCTTACACCCTGGGGGAGGGTCAACCAACACCCAAACTTGGTTCCTCTCAAAATTCTCCAACTCCTCATGCATCGAGTTAACCCAATTATGATCAGATAACGCGTGTCCAATGTCTTTGGGCTCAAAGGTGGCAACAAAAGCAGCATGAGCGAAATGAGAATTGTTCCGAACCCTCGACCGTGTAGTACGTTCATTCATGTCGCCGATGATTCTCAAAGCTGGGTGATCCACTTGCACTCGTCGGGGAGGTTCTCGCCTTGATGCTACCTCCCCCTCAACAGCAGCTTCGCCTTGATCTGGGTTTGTCGTTGTAGGTGTGGGAGAGGGTCCGTTCTCGATCGTCGTCGAAGTAGTAGGTACATGTTCAGCTGAGGGCACCACACCGCCATCTTCATCATCTCCATGTTCATGCTCCTCCTCCTGAAAGATCTCCTCGCCAAGTTCGTCGTCACCTGCACACTCAAAAACAAGCTGACTACGTGGCTGTGTCTCGTCGAAGGTTACCTCGCAAGTCTCCACGATTTGGTTAGTTTCAAGATTGAGCACACGAAATGCTCTAGAATGAGATGCATAACCAAAGAAAATGCCATCGACAGACCTAGCCTCGAACTTGTCCAACTTCTTCCCTTTCTTCAGAATGAAGCATTTACAACCAAAGACATGGAAGGGACTCACCTTGGGTGTGCGACCGTGCATCAACTCGTAACAGGTTTTCTTCTTATGGACCCTGAGGTAGATCCTATTCGACACATAGCACGCGGTATTGACCGCCTCAGCCCAGAACCTTCTCGGAGTCCTATGCTCGTCGAGCATCGTCCGAGCCATCTCGCACAAGGTCCTGTTTTTCCTTTCCACTACGCCATTCTGGGGAGGCGTATACGGACTCGAAAACTGATGTTCAAGACCCAAGTCATGGCAAAAGGTTTCGAAGCGAGAGTTTTTGAATTCCGAGCCATTGTCACTGCGGATCGCTCGTATGGCATCTCCGTGCCTCTCGTTTCTTAACCTCAAGACAAGATCTCGAACAAAACCAAACGTCTCCCCTTTCTCCTCAAGAAAGAACACCCACGCATACCGAGAGTAGTCGTCCACCACAACAAGGACATACCACTTCCCACCCGCAGATCGCACACGAGCTGGGCCAACAAGGTCCATATGGAGCAGCTCGCATGGACGCTCAGTCATCACATCAGTGAGAGGCGGGTGAGAAGAGGCTACCATCTTGGCATGCCTACACGGCGCACAAACCAACTCTTTCTCAAACCTCAACCGTGGCAATCCTCGGACCAAATTGAGTTTACTCAAGCGAGACAAAAGGTCAAAGCTCAAGTGACCTAACTTCCTATGCCACTTCCACAACTCACTCGAAGAACCAGCCAAGAAGCAACGCTCCACACCAGAAGACTGAGAAAAATCAGCTCAGAACACTTGACCCTCGGGAACGACCATGCAAACAAGATCCCCCCGAGAATCTAAAATCCGAGAACCACCAGGCCGAAACAACACCTCAAAACCCTCATCCAACAACTGGGACACAGAAAGCAAATTGTATCCAAGCGATTGAACAAGAGCAACACGCCTGAGAGTGATCTTGTCACTTACCTTAATCTCACCTTCTGACAGCACACGCCCTCGCCCATTGTCCCCAAAGGTGATGTACTTCTTTGTCACCACCGGGACGAGACTTGAGAACCACCCCTTGTCTCCGGTCATATGCCTCGAGCAACCGGAGTCAATCAACCAAATGTTCTTCAAGTCTCCCACCTAAAATTCAAAAGCGAGCACGTGAGTGAACAAACGACTCAGCACTGGGGTTAGTACCAAAAGAGTAAAACCAGTGCCGAGCCATTTGCTCCAAAGTGGGGTTAGCACAAACCAAATCATCACGCCTATCAAAGCTACCACCACGAACACCACCACGGTAACCACCACGAGGGAACCAACCCTCTCTAGCTGGAGGAGGATGAAAGCCACAAAAGGGAAACCGTGGATCGTTCCTCCTCTCCATCTCAAAGCTACGACTCCTCCCACCCCCGTATTGAGCACGAGGTGGAGAACGCCTAGCAAACTGACCACCTGCAAACTTTCCAGACCAACCACCAGAACCACGACCTCCAGAACCAAACCGAGCATCCTCACGAGCACGAAACCCGACTCGCTGTCTGCCCAGACCTGCACCGGTCTGACCGGTGTAGCTCGGCCAGCAGCAGCACCTGCAGCCTTCTGGTCTCCCCAAGCCGGAACCGTCCTCACAATCGCCTTGGCCCTGGGCATCTGCATACGAGGCTCAGGTACACCATTAGAGGGGTGGTACCTGTCCTTGTTAGCCCACTCTCTAGCCATTCTCTCCTCACGCTTCCTCTTGAAGCAAAACTCAACCTTGTGACCATCTCTCCCACAATACCCACAATGGAACTTTATGGGCTGTGGCTTAGGCTTAGGCTTGGGTTGGGGCTGCCCACTCGGCTTCTCACCCTTCTTCTCTCCTTCCTCACCTCCCTTTGGGCTCACAAACTTCACCGGTTTCTGAAAATCATTTGTTGGGTGAGGGAATATGGGTGGATCTGGAGTAGTGTCAAGTTTGTTTCTGAGATGGTTAGGCTTGGGCTCAAACTTGTTCTTGTGTCTGTTTGGTGGTGGGATAGGAATCTCTCCAACTCTCTCAACTCCCTCACCACTGTTCTCTCCAAGCTTGTCAGCCCCAAGTGCCTGACCATCATAGCGTTTGAAAGCCGCTATCATGATACCAAGCTGAGGCTCCTGACCCGACAACCAGCTCATACATTTTCTCAGCTCATCATTCTCATCCTGCAAGCGATCAACATAATGTGCAAGCTCCAAATTCTTAACCGCATGCAATTCACAAGTAGAGCAAGAAGAGGGAATAGGCTCTTTCAACTTAGCCTCAAGCGAAACAGTGTAAGCATGCATCTCATCAATCTTTCCATGCAAAACAGGGCAAGAAGTGCAAGCACCTAGCAAAGCAGGTCTAGACTTAAGCTCAGCCACTTCAACCCTAAGCATATCTAGTTCATCACAAGTAGAAGCATGCTTATCCTTAAGAGCAGTCAAATCAGCTAGGTACACAGAGCAATCACAGCAATCAATCTCATCAGAAACCACAGGAGAAGCCTTAAGCGAATCAATCTCAAGCTTAGCATCTAGGTTCTGGGTTTCTAGCTCAGCCACATGGTTCCTAGCATCTTCTAGTGAGGCCCTAAGCTCTTTCCTCATCTTCTTGGCCTCTCTAAGCATGTGATCGCGGTTATCAAGCAAGTCAACCAACTCATCATTCTCCTTGCGCAAAGAAGAGAGCTCATCACACACCTCATCCTCGGAGTTAGAGTCCGAGTCACTCTGGTGGCTCTTCTTGCTGCCGGAGCTACGGGCCATGCCGTAGAAGCCATCTCCCGTGAAGCAGCTCAACCCGCTCAAGTTCCTGGATGACTTCTTGTTCTTGCGCCGATCACCTTCATCTTCACTGCTACTCGAGCTCGAGGAAGAGTAGGCGGAGCTGGAGTCGACGTCGCTCGCTCCGACCATTGCTCGGGCCTTCCTGCCGCGGCCATCCTTCTTCCTCGACCGTCGCTCGTCCTTGTGCTTGTTCTTGTGCTTGTGATCGCGCCTCGATCGGTACTTGCCATCCTTGCTCGATCGGTGCCTATAGCCGTCCTTGTAGCCGTCCTTGTTCTCCATCTTCTCCGGGCAGTCGACGACGAAGTGTCCTGGCTTGCCGCACTGAAAGCACATCCGTGCTGTCCTCCTCGTGTTCACCCAGTTCTCGTGCAGCCTCTCGAACCGTCTGGTCAGCAACGCCAGCTCGTCCTCTCCAAGCACGTCGAACTCCTCGTCTGGCAAAGACATCAAAGAAGACAGAGAGTACATCCTGGAGGATGCGTTAGCGTTAGACTTAGCTCCTTTGCCACTAACGAGAGCGAGACTATGAGAATCAGTCGGGCTCTCGATCTTGGCTGTCATACCACGGTCCAACTCAGCCGACTTGAGCTTCGAGAACAGCTCGTTCACCGTCAAGGTGTCATACTTCTCGGACTCAACAATAGCCTCAAACTTCCCGTCCCATACAGTACGATCCAACGAGTGCAAGAGCTTCACGGCTCTATCATGATCATTGTATGGGAGGACGTCCACATTGGCTCTCATGTTGTTCACAACGACCGTAAATCGCTGGAAAAGGGCATCGACGGACTCGCCGGGGAGATGAGTGAAGTTCTCGTACTCTCTCCGGTAAGTCGCGTACATCCGAGCCTGAACCTGAGCATTCCCAGCATGAGCATCCTTCAACTGCTCCCAAATCCTACAAGCTAAGTCCTCTGTCTGAACCCGATCGAATTCAGGCTGACACAGAGCACGAAACAAGTAGTCGACAGCCTTGTTGTTGGCTTCGAACATATCCCTCGATCCTGGAGCAAGGAAGTTCATCGGATGAACATAAGCTGTGTTCACCGTGACATCCCAAAGGATCTGACCCTTTCCGCGGAGGAACGCCGCCATCCGCCTTTGCCACATCTGGTAGTTCTTCCCATCGAAGTGCGGAGGACCCGAACCCCGTTCCTGGTACGCCATCTTTGGATCTTAGACTGGTAAGAGTCAATAAAGACCCGAACCGGCTCTGATACCAATTGAAGGACCGATTAGGCGAACCAGAGAGGGGGGGAGTGAATGGGAGCCGATAAAAATTCTTCTCGAAGGAGATGGGAACTCCAACAAGATGAACACGGCTTCCAACACACGTCTCCGACTCAACTACCCAAGTTGGTCAAGACCACATAGCCACTGGAGTGCTACTGGTCCTAGGAACCAACACTCAACCTTCCGAGCCAAAACTCACCAAACCACACAGCGGAAACTTGCACGGCTTGCTGCCTGTGCTACACCGGTCAGACCGATGGCCTGCGCCGGTCAGACCGGTGACACCGGTCAGACCGGTGGACAGCGCCGGTCAGGCCGGTGGCTACAGCAGCCGCACAGCAAATGTTCCAGGAAGCCTCAGTGACTCCTCTAGGCCCTGGAACAAAAACCACCACGAAACACAACCTGTGAGGAAGAAGAACCCCTCACAAAACCTAGCAAAACAACTCCAAGCACGCCAAGAACTGACCAGCAGAACCACGGGACAAAACCACACGGACAAGGCTGTTCCCCGAGACAAAAACCCACCAAGGGCTAGCACCGGTCAGACCGGTTAAGAGCATCGGTCAGACCGGTCGTGCCTGGGCAGCTCGGGATGAACAGCGCCCGCGAGTCAACTCCCCCAAATCCAACTCCCGATCTCCCGATTCACTCCACGGATTCGCACAAGACTTTGGTGATAGTAGGAACACCTCATGGGTACTCCATAGCCAAGATTTGGTCCACCAAAACTTGTTTAATCAAGAGAAATCGAAGGATTTCCGCCAAGAACACCACGAACCCTAGAACCACGAAAACCCCAAAATTGAGCCCCTTTACTCATGGATTTGGGAGGGAGATCAAAGAGAAAAGAACCACGAGGGGTTCATGCATACATCCCCCACCAAATCCCAAAGAGAAAGGCCTCGAAATCGCTCCAAGAAAATCGCCAAGAAAGGGCTCCGAAAATCACCAAAAAGGAGAAACGGGAAAGACACATCCAAGCCTTGAGGAACCACGCCGAATCATCTATACATACCAAAGAGGTTCATACAAGGTCTAGCTTGCCGCCCGATCATCCTTCCCTCTCACAAGATCTCACCATGAAGCTCTCAAGCTAGTCCTACGAAAATCCTAAGAAAATAGGAAGGAAAATAAGAAAACCAAATGAGCTAGGGTTCCAAGAGATGGCTGCCATCCTCTCACCCCTTGGGTTATATGGAGGCAACCGAAAGACTAAAATACCCTTACTAGCTAACTAGGGATACATGCCCCTCAAGGGCGAAATCGGAAATCTTTGTCTTCGCACCATCGGACGGATGCCCAGCGACCGCAAACTTGCTTAGCCTCGACGCAAGCCTTGCGATCCCGACGCGTGTCCTCCGCTTCGAAGATTCCGGACTGCGTCGTCGCACACCGGTCAGACCGGTGCTCCTCACCGGTCAGACCGGTCAGACCCACCGGTCAGACCGGTCTGGAGCTGCTGCACCTCCGTCTTCGGTTCTTCGGTCTTGACTTTGTGGATCAACCAAGGAACCCAGTGATTTTCTGGTGAACCACCGGAAACCCCGCGAACTCGGTGTAGCCTCCGCCAATCACCACTCATGACTCGGCTCCCACGTAGTCCCGGCTCGACCTTGGTTTTGAGGCTCAACCAAGAAACCGTCCATGACTTCATCTTGCCGTTCTTGCCACCATGCGGCCCGCACTTGACCCCGCTGGCCACCGGGTCCCTCGAACGAAGCCTACTTGTCTTCTCCACACCTGGAGGCCTCACCGGCAACGATCTTTCACGCTTGTTCTTCACCTGCACCTGCACCAGTCAAGCCGCAACCTGCACCTACAATACTTAGCCAAGAATCAGTCCACACCACGTTGTCAATCACTCATCACACCAGGAAGCGACCATCCACCGGTCCTCGAACCACACCTGGCTCTCAGGGGGGAAGGATGGGAGTTGGTGGCACAGGGCCGAGGAGTGACGCTAGCCTGTCCGCACAGGGCTGCGCAGCACTCGCACAGCGACGGGGATGGCCACAGCGCCGGGGATGGCCGCACAACACCAGAGTTGGTGGACAAGACCTAGCCCACGTCACCCGTACAACAGCGCCGGCCAGCGCGAGCGTCTGGTCGCCGCCCGTACACCTTTCGAGGGTGCTCTCATACCCGTTCGAGGGTTTCGCCATGGGAGGAGGACGGGAGCAGGCGGCACAGTGCCTCGGAGTGACGCCGGCCTGTCCGCACAGGGCTGCGCAGCGCTTGCACAGCGCCGGAGATGGCCGCATAGTGACAGGTTCGGCCGCACAGTGACGGGTCAGAAGCGCAGAGCCCCACGTCGTGTCAGCCGTGCGGCATGGGAGGCGATTTTGCTTTTGACATTGGCGTCCCGCAGCGGATCCGGGCATTGAATGCTCTTGTCAGGCGGAGCGGAGGGGCAGGGCGCCGTTGGTCGAGGGACGGCCTCGAGCAAGGCGGAGTTTGACATCCGCTCGAGGGGGGCCGAGTCCCTCAAGCGAAGCGGAAACTCGCTCGAGGGGGTCGTGGCCCTCGAGCGAGGCGGAGAAGGGGTGCGCGGGTAAGCGCCCTCGATAGAGAGGCTCGAGCGACTGTTGGGCCGTAGCAGGCCATGAGCCTAGCGTGCACCTTGTACCTTTTTGGTCCGCGGTGACCTGGTCGTATGTGATTTGCGTTTAACGAGGGTGATTATCCCCTTGATTAGGGGACCCCTTATGACCGTCCTCGACAGATACGACGACTTGCTATGGCATAGGCAGGCAGACAGACAGAGAAGTGAAACATCCACTTAACCGTTAATTAGGGGTATTAAATAAAGTCGTTTTACAAAATTACCTTTACATTCGCGAGATGAATCTAATGAAGTCTTTGACCACATGATTAGAGGATGATTATTGTAGCATTATTGTAGCAAAACATAGATTAATTATGCTCATTAGATTCGTCGCGTAAAATTGCACTCATCTTTGAAAAAGTTTTATAAATAAACTTCATTTAGTACTCCATGCATACAAGATTCTTTTTCTAAAAAAATTCAAAAGTAATCTAAACATTGTCTTGATGCAATGCTGCTTGCCGTGAGCAGGCGGCTCCCCTGCTGCCACGTGCACCGGCTCAACCACGCGGGCATACCGAGGAGTCGATGGATTCTGCTAGTGCTGCTAGACCTATGGAGCCGGAGGAGGGGAGAGGAAGGGTGGCCACAAGCCCCAGCTGCTGCTCTGACTCGAGAAGGAAGAAAGAAGGGGAAGCGAATCGTGCGATCATTCATTTGGCATTATTTTTAAAGTGGTACAGCGGTTGTAGTATAGTTTTATAAAATTTGAGATCCATGTATATTTTTGAAAAATCAAAAATAATATAATATAAAAAATAAAAACTTCTCTATAAACGGGCGCAGCCTAGATTTTGGCCCACCACAGCTTGGATGGGCTCTGCATCCTCGAACTTATATTAGGCCCATTCAACGAATGGTCCGAGTTCCGCTCTATCCTCTTTGTTTTTTCTCTGACAATCATAAACTAACTGATTTGTTTTTTATCCTCTTTGTTTTGCATGTACACATGGACTGTCACCAATTCGTTTCTGCTGAAGGGGGCTTTTGAGGATCTAGTGTCAGGAGGGAAACATGCCTTCGTTTTCTGCTGAAGGGGGCTTTTGAGGATCTAGTGTCAGAGGAGGGAAACATGCACGTTCGAAGGTGAGACATGAATTTTTGGAAGACCGCCTCTGTTTTCATTGTAGGGATTTTTTTGATGTTTTGCACTCAATTGCCTGCTCAATCTAATTTTCAAACTTTTGCTGCAACAAATTATGCGAACTTAGCAAGCTGCAGATTGTCCCTTTCTTTTTTTTAGCATATATTTACCTGACGTAAGATGCTTTCATTGTATCTAGGTCATCATTGTATGTTCTGAACTGTGATCGGTTCCTAAGTTTTCAGAGTTGTTCACGGCTCCGTGCACATTTTTTCCAACTTATTATACAACTGGACACATTTAAGTAACAATTTGTTAGAAGTTAGGCAACAGCTCGGTAGTAATTTCCCAATAATATGGTCATAGCTAGACAAAATGACATGGGATTTTTAGGTATAAAATTCTTATGTAGCGGCATAATTAGGTGGAAGGGGTATCGAGTGGGTAACACCATTGAGTAGTACACAATTTTATATGTTCAAGGTTTCTTTTTACATCAGGATTGGGGCTACTGCACATAGTGATTGTGCAGCATCAGCAGTAAGCATGTTGTTATTACTAGGATCCTGTAGCTTATCATTTGATTCAAAAAAAACAACTATTGGATTTGCTTGAGTACAATATGCATGATTTGCAGACTTCACGGATTTGCCTGAGTACAATATGCATGATTTGCAGACTCCAGATCTATGAAATCAAAATCTGGAGGCAACTGGTTCAAGTTCATTGCACCTGACATAACCAATTTTGTACCCATTGTCAACTTAATTCAATTTATAACAGTCAAAAGAATAAAAACATGAAGGCATGCTAATATACCAATCTGACCAACTTTAGTGTCATGAAACTTAATACATTTTGACAGCCAGAAAAATAAAAACACGAAGACATATTTGCATACTAATATGGCCAACTCCTTTTCGCTTGCATCACTAACCATCTTTTTCACCCTTTTTGTTTGCAGCAGCATGCCCACTAAACCTCTTTTTTTTTTGGTTTTGCAGGTAGAACAACTTATAACACAGACAGACAAGGGGACATAAGGATGCAGATGATGTACATATGTTACATCTCAGGACTGCACTACATCACATCCAAATCACGCAGGCAACTTAAAAACCTACCATTTTGTTGTATATATGCACCAGTTGGCAATTCAGATGTTTGTTTAGCTAGTTTTTTTTTTTTTTTGCTAGATTCAGATCTCATTCTGTGGTTCACAAACATGGGTGAATTCATGAAGAAATTGATGTGGGGATTTGCACGCACCTTTTCTTGCTTTTTTTCGTGTCGATCTTGATTTGTGTACCCTGCAATTTTCTCTGGATCTCTGATCTTGCCGCACTAGATCGGGGGGCTCCTTGTTTTCGCGCCAGTCGGCGCCCTGTTCCGCGCCGTGCGGAAATTGTGGTGGGACCTGTTCTCTTCTTTGCGCGTTTTTTTCTAGCGCGCGCGCCAGAAAACGTCGCCGACCAAGTCTTTCTAAAAAAAAGGAAAGGTGGACTAATTGGTTTTGTCCTCTCACTCAAAAAGCAAACGGCTATATCCTAAACTATTTTACAGTCAGCTGTAAATTAGCTTTATCCAATAATCAAAGGGGCTTCTATATGATTTCCATGTGCTGGATAAGCAACATAGACTTAAAGTCCATCAGACCCAACTAAATAGGCCCAACCAAACTTTAACATTTCGGAATTTATATTCAACATTATAACAAAATAGGTTCAATATTTTATAACATATAGTTCAACATTTTGTAACTTATAGTTCAACATTTTGTAAGAGCAAATACTACATTCAACATTTTTTTATCTATTTCAACATTTCAACAAGATGGATTCAACATTTTCTAAAAGAAGAATCAACATTTTACAGGTATAATTTTCATCTTCTTCAACCTCTAACCGACAAAGCTCGCGCCTCGTGCGCGGCCGCCGGAGCAGGAGGCGTGCGGCCGCCCGAGCCTGCGGCGCTCGGCCGTCAAAGCTCGCGGAGTGCGGCCCGAGCCCGCGGCACGCGGCCACAGGAACGCACGGTGCCACGCGCCTAGGGCGGCGTCAGCCCCGACAGCAGCGCGCGGGGGATGAAGGGAACACGCGGCGGCGGCGGGCGCGGCGCGTGGACGGCGGCGGCGAGGTGCATTGTTCTCTCCAAACACTAACACTTTTTTTCCAAGACGCTAACACTATTTATTTGTTTGAACTTTACTTTACATGTGCTATATAGTTAATGCTCGTGAAGAAGCGGCAATCCAATGATTAACCGTGTGGCTTAGTGGCTTCCCACCTATAAACACGCCCGGCTACTTAACGCATGATGCTATACCTGCACAATATTCTGCTAATCATGCTGGCTGCTGGCAAAACTGAGAGATAAAATTAAGACTGATGGTCGACGACGTGCAAGCATGCCCTGACAGCAAGCAAACTGAGCCATTCATCATTCTAGTTGTCACCTAAAATGTTAATGACGGCATCTCAAAAAAAGCTATCAGCAGTCTCAAAATTCTCCTTCGACATATATATTTTTTAAGACGTGCATAGCATGTTTTTCATTAAGAAGATAGAAGTTTGGACAAAGTTACAGCACACAAGGCTAGTCAAGCAAAACAACAAAACAAAGAAGCACAAAGACAGACTAAGGCACCACAACCTGACGTCGAAAGCCCAACAGGGCGGCTATCGGCACGAAACCCGCTCGGGAGGAGTTCTGGTAGTGACAAACATTACGTTCATAGAATTCAATTATAGAGCAGACGGAGTGGGTGCAAATCTGGAATAAGGAACCTGGAGGGGTGCGATTAAGATAAGCAAATCACCATTTGGAATATTCCGAGGATCCCTTCAACGAGAAAAGGATGTGCTTGATCCAACCCCCCATGCCACCATGAATTAATATATCTCTGTGTGTTCCGTGTTCCCCCACTTATACCTGGGATTGGATCGACATCTATAATCATAACAACGGTTATCACATTTATTAATTTTGACGAGAAGGAAGGGGGGTCGCCAGAATGGCACTCTCTGTTCCCCAACATTGACCTCCAGGCGCTATCCACATCAAGATCGGATCATGCACCTCTGTTTCTCACGGGAGACGTGATTAGACAAAATTACTCCGGTTTCCGTTTTGAATCATACTGGATTAATATGCCAGGTTTCTTTGAGACAGTCCAAACAGCTTGGGCCCAACCGGTTAACACACAAGGCCCCATCCTCAAGATGCATGTGAAACTGATACGCACAGCCAAGGCACTAAAAATGTGGCGTCGGCAATCTTTGGGGAACCTCCCCCTTCGCCTTGAAATAGCGAAACAGCTGCTCCTAATTATGGATGCGGAACAAGAAAAGCGGCCACTTTCGCAGGACGAGCTTGTTTTTCGACGCTATCTAAAGGCCAAAACAGTGAACCTAGCTGCAATACTACGATCTAGGGCGCGCCAACACTCCAGACTCACTTGGTTAAGGGATGGGGACGCGTGCACCAAGTTATTCATGTTACACGCCAGTAAGAGAAGGCGTAAGCTGTTTATCCCATCCCTAAAGGTGGGTACGGGCTTGGCAACCACGCAACAATGCAAGGAGGAAGTAGTGTTCAATCACTTTGTAAATTTGTTTGGCCAAACACACGATCGTTCGGCAGCCCTGAATTGGTCCCATTTAGGCTATGAGCGGCAAGATCTCAGCTATCTGGAAGAATTTTTTGAAGAAGAGGAGATTAAAAAGGTGATCATGCAACTACCAAACGAAAAAGCTCCGGGCCCCGACGGCTTTATCGGCCTATTTTACAAAAAATGCTGGACAATCATTTGTACAGATCTCTTGGCTGCACTTCAAGCTTTTCACTCACTTCGAACCCAAAAGCTAGACCTGATTAATGAAGCAAATGTGGTCTTACTGCCGAAGTCACCCGACGCTGCATCCATCACAGATTTTAGACCCATAAGCCTTATTAATAGCTTGGCCAAAATAATCACAAAAGTCCTGGCTGAAAGATTAGCGCCAAAGCTAAACGACCTGGTGTCCACTTGCCAAAATGCTTTTATAAAAAAGAGATGTATCCATGACAATTTCTTGTACGTACAGAGCGTCATCAAAGCATTACACAAAGCCAAGCGCCCCGCCCTCTTCATCAAGCTCGACATCTCCAAAGCTTTTGACTCAGTCAGCTGGATTTTTCTACTGGAAACATTGCAAGCATTGGGGTTTGGCCAGAGATGGCGGGACTGGATTGCGACCCTGCTAGCGACATCATCCTCCAAGATCCTTCTCAATGGCGCCCCGGGGCGCCGCATTAAGCACGCCCGAGGCCTGCGACAGGGCGACCCCCTCTCGCCCATGCTCTTCATCTTAGCTATGGATCCGCTACATCGCCTGATTGAGCTGGCGGCTAATAGAGGCTTGCTACACCCCATTCTTCCGAGAGCGGCACATTTAAGATGCTCCCTGTATGCCGACGATGCAGCTCTTTTCGCAAATCCGGCCCGCACAGAATTACGTTTTATTACAGAAATCCTCAATCTCTTTGGGAATTGTTCGGGACTTAAAGTCAACCTAAACAAAACAGAAATTTTTCTTATAATATGCGATGAGACGCTAGTAGCCGAGGCGCTGACGGACTTCCCGGGTAAGGTTGGTTTTTTTCCGGGAAAATACCTGGGACTCCCACTTCACACACGTAAGCTAAGAAGAGTGGATGTTCAGCCTTTACTAGATAAAATTGGGGGCCGAATCCCTGGATGGAAGGGCAAACTTCTGTCCATGGCAGGAAGGGAAACGTTGGTCAAAAGTGTTCTTACGGCACAACCGATCTACCACTTGACGGTATTTCCAATACAAAAATGGCTCCTGCGGCAGATCGATAGAATGAGGAGAAGCTTCCTTTGGAAGGGGGAAGAACCGGAGAAGGTGAATGGAGGACACTGTTTGGTAAACTGGCCGACGACATGTGCACCGAGAAACTTTGGAGGACTAGGCATCCTAGACCTGGAGCGATTTGCGCGAGCACTGAGATTACGCTGGATGTGGTTTAAATGGCACCAAGTACAACGACCGTGGGCGGGCCTAGAAATCCCTTGTGACGGCACTGATCGAGAACTTTTTCATGCATCGACCATAGTCACGGTGGGAAAAGGGGATAAGGCAAGTTTCTGGCATTCCAGTTGGATAAATGGCAGAGCCCCCAAGTTTATCGCCCCGGGTCTTTTCCAAAAAACTAAACGGAAAAACATTTCGGTGATGAAGGCCATGGATCAAAATAAATGGGTCTCGCATATATCCCCTGTACAGTCGATGGATGAGTTGTTGGAGTTCATCACCCTATGGGAAGAAGTGACCTCGGTCCACCGAGTAGAAGATTTGGATGATGAGATTAAGTGGAGATGGACACCAGATGGACAATACACGGCAAAAAGTGCATATCAGGTACAATTTGTGGGACGGCGAAAAAAGCCACACCTAAACCCGATATGGAAAGCGCACGCGGAGCCTAAATGTCGGACTTTTGCTTGGATTCTTCTCCAACATAAAATTCTCATAGCAAACAACCTCGCCAAAAGGGGGTGGCCGCATGACCCACTTTGCAAATTATGTAATGCCGCACCCGAGACCCCCACTCATCTTTGCCTCCAGTGTCCCTTCACACAAAATGTTTGGATACACCTGACAAATCAATTTGGGAGACAAGACTTGCAGATACCTCCCTCGAGCAACATCAATGGTTGGTGGAAGCGTCTGCGCAGGGGTTTTGATAAAAAACAGAAACCAAAGTTTGACGGTATGTTGCTGTATTTTTTGTGGAACATCTGGAAGGAGCGCAACAGAAGAACCTTTCAACAAACCTCCCTGGATGTCATAGAAGTGGCTTCGATTATCTCAAATGACGTCAAGGGGTACCAAGCCGCCGGGACAGCAACACGAGCACGAACAGGGACGGGTCTTGCCAGACAGGGATAGTTGTCCTCTTTTTTTGAGTTGTATGTTGCTCTTGTAGTTGATCTGGTTTTCTTTTTTCCTAGCCTGAGTTGGTAGGGGGGTTTTGCCGTGGTTTCGGGCGGAGTGGCCCTTGTAGTTGCCACCGCAGAACGCCCCCTCTGTATCTGTATCTTTTTGTTTTGTGTCCTTTTTCTTCTTCTAATAAAAATTACGGCAAATCTCTTGCCGTTCCTTCAAAAAAAAAAGGAGGGGGGAAACGGGATAGAACAATGGAAGAGAAGATGGAAGAGGGAGGCTAACAGATGGGTCCCGCAAGATATGATTTCATAGATAATAGTGTTAGAGTATCATCCAACATATTCCAACCATCCCTCGTACCCAACAAAAAATTAGGGTGGAGCCATCGTATCTCAACCAAACATTGAAAGAGATCATCCCATCTCACAAAACTGAGATGGAACCGTCTCATCCAATCTCGTCTTCGATTTAAACACTGCTAAAGTGTATAGAAAAATTGTACATCTAGAAAAGTGAAAACTACCTATAATTTGAAATGATATGTGCAATATTGTTAATAAGCTTCATGTGAACAAAGGCAATCCAATGATTAACCTTGTGGCTTAGTGGCTTCCCAGACCGGCCCTCCTACTGTAATATTTCGTCCTAAAGTCGGGCTCACTTCCACGTGGCAGCTCTCTAAAAGCTCAAGATTTCCTTTAGAAAGAACTTATGAGTCGGTTACCATCTCGAAATTACTCTAAATCAAGTACGCTTCTCAAATTAGTTTTTGAAGATTGAGCCTTCAAAAATAAGTCTCAACTTGTTGGAATGAGTATTCTATATCAATTCTATTAAATTTGGATTAGGATGTCACACCTATAAACATGCCCAACCAATTACTTAAACGAAGAGAAAACAAACCTGATGATCGACGACACGCAAGCACGCCCTGACAGCAGGCAAACCACAAGCACAACTATAAATCAGCTTGTAATCTCCTACATACTAGCCACAACCACAAAAGTATAGCTAGCTAGTCATGGCCAGGAACGCCGGCGTCCTGCTGCTGCTTCTTGTTTTGGCCTGCGCCGCCACCGTGCAGCTGATCTCCGCCATTCCTCCCGCCGCTGTCGGCGGCGGGAGCCCCCTCGACAACATCACCGTCGTCGACATTGTCGACGACGACGTCATCGACTATGACGTTGTCGACAATGACGTAATCCATGATGACGTCGTTCACATCCCTGTCTTCAACGTCAGCGACATATTGCACCCCTGATCTGATGATCATCATGCGCTCCTCGGCTTGATCCGTTCGTTGGTTTGTCGATGTTGGGTTTGTTTTGACGCCGTTAAGTTTCACACTTTCTTATCCAGCTATTTGGCAGCTTAATCGCTTGCCCACTGCCGTTGCTTGAGACATTCGTCTCCCCGGTCCATTCTGTAATTTTATTTTATTTTTTACCGGCTGCACCGTGAAATTTGTCAATTTGTCTGGTGTGTACCATCGAATTCTTCCTATATTAATAAATTCAATATGTGTTTGATCGGTGGCATCCGTGTTTTGTTGCCTGCATAACTCGTCGTCTCTGCAAACTCAGAGGCACAGCAATGTGTGCTGGCTGTAAGATCACTCTCGACTCGAGCTAGCATGCGAACACGATCGGGCAAGGAGGACACAGCAAAGAAAGCCGCGGCGGCTGCGGCGCCACTTACAACTGTATCCATGGGCGGGACGCTGCCGGTGAAGGATATGGGAGCAGAAGTTAGGTGTCCGAAGCTCTCAGCTGCTTCTTTGGCCACGACGGTGAGCGGCGCTCGGTCCCTGCTGGTTAGGTACCACGGCGGGGAACGGCCGGTCTGCGCCTGCTCCCGGCCTCTCGCCGCGGCCCCTCTTCCTCTGCCGGAGCCGGACCTGGAGAGCTGTGATCTGCCATTTTACACATAATTCTTAAATCGAATCGCGATTAATAGTCACGATCCGAATATTTATATCAAGGTCCCTAGTAGATTTCAAAATAGTCCCTGATTTGATGTACGCGGGCCCGGCCCTGTAGTGTAGGTGACCGGGGCAGCCGCCTGTTGACACCGTTTTTTGGAAAAACAGGTCAAGGGATAAAAAGAGGAAACCGATGAAAACAGAGTGCAATCGGCTGATTGAAGGAGAAAGAGGGATGGTCAACGGGACTCGCCGATAGTCAAAAATGCTCAACCCTGACAGTGGGCCAGCGAGTCGGAGCGATCGGCCGATAGCTAACTAGAAGATCGGTCGATGGGTGTAAAGAAGGCGGTATTCAAAGGGATACGCTGATGGAAAGCATGGTGGAGGCGGGTCAATCTACAATTGGCAACGGGTCAAGAATCAGTTTTTAAGAAGTTTAGACTCCTGCGAGGGTCCTTTTCCATTTTTAGTAGTTTTTTGCCTTTAGATACAAGTAAACAGTGCCGTAATCGGCTAGGAGTCGGGTTTGCCCTCAGGATATAAATAGCGACCCTGCGTGGTCGGAAAATCTGTACACACCAATATCAAACAAACCGCCTCCGGGCAAACCCTTTACTTTTACTGCATCTACTTTACAGCATCTACCTTTACAGCATCTACTTTTCGGCGACTTCGCCATTGCGTTTTTTCTCTTTTCTACAACGCCGTGCTTCGGGTTCGTCGGGCTGCATCAACTGATCTCCGGCAAGCTTGTGAGTACCGTTTTACCGAATAATCCTAGGCTTTAACCTCCGGGCGCATCGCTGAGGTTTCGTCTAGTTCTTTATTCACCCCTTACCGATATTAGCTAGATCTACAAGTTTTCGTACCAAATTCTTGTAGTTTTAGCTATTATCATTATCATCCGTTCGATCTAGATCCTATCGGCTTCTAACACCGCAGCCGATTCCGATCTACTCGAGCGCTGACGTCACGATCGGCCGATTCAGCCGATCGCACCCGCACTTCGGTCGCTCTCGAGCCGGCCGATCCTGCTTTATCTTGTATCGGCCGATTGGCTGGTACACGTGTCGCTGAAAGGCCATCGGTTCTCTAGCCGATCCCTAATATTTTCCATTGTCAATCAACAGGTCAGATTGGCTGGCACGCCTCGCTACAGACCGGGGAGTCACGTGTGTCGCGCGCAAGGGTGACGTCCTATTTTTGCGTCAACACACTTTTGGCACGCTCGGTGGGACACGAAAAAGTCAACAATGACGAAGCCTACGAAGACTGGTCCTCATGAAGTCGATCCAGAGAACGTTCAACCAATCACCAAGGATCAGCTGAAAGATTCAGACAAAGCTAAGTTAGAGGCTCACATGAAGCATTATGAAGAGCTTTGTCTGGCATCGTACGGTCAGACTAAAAGTGGAGTCTTCAAGAAGAGTCTGCTGCCAACACCTAAACAAGTCACCTTTTCAGCCGACCCTGAAGGGCTTCAAGACATGATGACCAAAGCTATGCATCAAACAATGATTGATCAATCCAAGGTATTCGCAAATACTATTCAGAATGCCATAATTGATGCACTCAAGAAAGGAGCAGAAGGAGGATATCTGGGGCCTGCATATTACCAACCGAAACAAAATCCTCTAGTGTTCCAGCAAAACCAATCGGCCAACCCACCGATTGACGATTCGACAGCAAAAGCTACACCATCTCCATAAGCTGCTGCTAGTTCTTCATCAGACGCTCAGCCGACTCAGAACCAAAGTGGTGATGGTAAAGCTAAAGATCCTACCGTCACAACACCAGTGCAATCTGTCGTCTAGGACCAGGTGCTTCCAGTGCAGAATCAGCAAAAATATCCTGCGATGAGAGATCAAGATGGGAAGCTTGCAGGATGGGATTTACCTCGTGATCACTTTGAGACTAACATCTCAAATTTCTTTGAGCCTGTGCTAGAGGAAGTCCCAGAAGTAAAATACCCACAGTCTTACCAAGCTACATTTGGAGGTACTCCAGGGACTGTGCACATGAATGGGGAAGGAGTGGTGTTTGTTTACTTCAATCATGGGAGCAAGAACTTTGAAAGAGTCAGGATTAGTCCAGCTCATGCTCACATAGTCATACCAACAGAGAAAAGACCTCCTATTCCACCTCAGAGGCCAAACCTCACTCCACCTCAGAGATCGGCTCAGCAGCCGATACTCGGGATGCCCATGCCAACTGCTCCACTACAGCAACCAACGCTCGGGATGCCCATACAGACAGTCCCGCCTCAACAGTCAACGACAATGCAGGCTGTCTTAACCCCAGCTAATACGGTGGCTCATACAAGATCTTCACCTCAACAGCCGATCAACCAAGGAGCAGCAGGGCAGCCAGTGGTTCCACAGGTGGATTCAGCGTAATTGCTGCAAACACTTCTAAATCAATTGGTTATTTCAAACTAGTTGAATACGCAGCAACCAGCCCCATCGGCTAGTCAGCCGATTGAACAGGCTACACCTGTTACAGGTCATTCAAACACTCAATGTTCTACTGAGGCAAGGACAGTTCCAGATCCAAAGACAAAAATCTTAGAAGAACGACCTCCAGAAACTCCAGCTGAGATACAAGCAATTGAGCAAGTGGCTACAGAGTTGAAATCTCATGTGAAGCAGGAGTTAATCGACCACTTCTCGGAGATGCTATTGAAGCAGTATGGGATAAAGCCTAAATCGCAGTCCTGCATGTACAGGACACCGTATCCCTCTGGCTATGATCAGATACCATTCCCTCCAAGGTTCAAAGTGCCAGATTTCACCAAGTTCTCTGGACAAGATGAGACATCCACTATGGAGCATATCACTCGATTCATTATCTAATGTGGAGAAGCAGGGAATGTGGATGCACTTAGGATACGCCTGTTCTCTTCATCTCTGTCAGGGCCAGCATTCTCATGGTTCACTTCATTGCCAGCAAACTCCATAATCAAGTGGTCCGATTTGGAACAGCAGTTCCATAACTACTTCTTCTCTGGCATCAACGAGATGAAGATCACTGATCTGACCAGGCTCAAACAAAGGAACGATGAAACAGTAGCTGGATTCGTTCAAAGATTCAGAGAGGTCAGAAATAAGTGCTATAGTCTGAACTTGGGAGACAAGCAACTAGCTGAGTTGGCTTTCCAAGGTCTCTTGCCGACCTTGAGGGAGAAATATGCATCACATGACTTTGAGAGCCTCAGCCAGTTGGTTAGTCAGATGAGTCAGGAAACTGCAAAGTCCTATGAGCCCAGAAGAAACTTTCAGAAGAAGGTGTCATATGTGGACTACTCTGACTCAGAAGATGAAGACAATATGATAGGGCTCGCAGAGTGGGTCAAAGGCAAAAAGACAGTGTCCTGCCCCTTTGGCAAGAAAGAGCCAGAGAAATTCGGTTTTGATATCACTAAGATCGATAAAATATTTGATCTGTTGCTTCAGCAAGGGCAGATTAAACTCTCTCAGTTCCATACCATACCATCTGCAGAGGAGCTGAAGAGGATTGAGTATTGCAAGTGGCACAATGCAACATCGCATGACACCAATGATTGCAAGATCTTCAGACAACAGATCCAATCAGCTATTGAGCAAGGGAGGCTTAAATTTGAAACTCCTACCAAAGCTGAACAGCCGATGAAGATTGATCAGCACCCCTTCCCAACTAACATGGTTGAAGTGTCTAGCAAAGACACGTCACGAGTTAAGCTGCTGACATCTGATTCGGCTCAAAATAAAGGAGCCATTGATCCCAAAGTACAAGTAACCGCCACCGATGTCAAAGGAAAAGGGTTACTACTTGAAGAGGGAGAATCAAAGCCACGCCGACCCGTCACATCACAAATGCTGATCAACAAGTTCCAGCGCCGACAAGAGAAGGCAAAGGAAAGAGAAGAGTGGGCACGGCGTAATGAAGGACATTGGAGATGTCCGTTCTTCAAGTACTGTTGGGAAGAAGGGATCAAACTGCCGACGGCAGAAAACTGTCCAGAGTGCAACGGGGCTTACAATAATGGCAACTCATCCAAAAGGGTTTGCTTTGATGACAGAAGACCTGCAGCCAAGGATCACCGTGGATTCAACAATCAACGAGTCTCGGTTCACGATCGGCTGGGGGGCAAAGCCAGCGTCCATGATCGGCTGGGGGGCAAGGCCAGCGTTCATGATCGGCTGGGAAGCCGAGTCAATGAAGAGTCAAACAATCGGCTGGAAGAGATGGCCGATTCACTGGTACCTGATGAAGATATCATGTGCCGAGCTCCTGAACGTCGACGCACATTGCAACTGGATGACGAAGGATCAAGCCAAACACGTAAGAAGCCTAATCCACAGTGGTGTCCAGATGGCTTGACTAAATCCTAGAAAAGAAAAGTCCAGCGCCTACGTCAGCTAGAACAGCATGAAGAAGTAGAGAGACTTGTGCTGGACAAGAAGAAGGTTCGATCCAAGGTTTGGCGCCCAAAGCCTAAGGCCGATGAAGCAAAGGATGACAAACCGCATGCTGATATAAATATGGTTGTCTTCCTACCAAAAGAGTTCATGGCTCCGGTTGATTCGGATGTGTCCGATGAGGAGCTTGGCATGGCTCAATTGACACTGGAACCAAAACAAGCTATCTTTGAGAAGCCAGAAGATGGAAAAAGACAACACTTGAAGGCTCTATTTCTCAAAGGTTTTGTCAATGGCAAACCAGTCACCAGGATGCTAGTAGATGGAGGAGCAGCAGTCAACCTGATGCCATACACCATGCTGCGCAAGATTGGGAAATCTGATGAGGATTTGACCCAAACCGACATGATGTTGGTGGACTTCGAAGGCAATGTCTCTCCGGCTCAAGGAGCCATCTGCGTGGAGCTCACCATCGGCAGTAAGACCCTTCCAACCGCTTTCTTTGTCATTAAAGGGAGGGGATCTTATAATCTACTGCTGGGTCGGGATTGGATACATGCCAATTGTTGCATACCATCTACAATGCATCATCCAATGGATCGGAGATTCGGTGGAGGTGGTGCAAGGAGAAACTTCTTTGACAGTGGCAGCTACAGAAGCACAAGGATGGACTTATGATCAAGTGAGCTGCATATCTGGAAAAGCATGGGATACCAAGTATCTCAAAGTGTCCGATTTTGGACTAAAGCCGGTTCAAGCAGTCGGCTCTGATGATGAGACTTAATGAATCAATTCATTGAAGACAAAAAGAAGCTTGGGCTCAGAGTCATAGCAGCCGATGGATTGGTCGCCCAAGTATGTCAACAGTTGTACAAGCCGATTGTCTTATCGTGCCTATCGGCCGATTGAGTTTTCGAGCTACAGCCGATTGCGAATGTAATCGTAGAATAGCCGATGTCTGTAAAGAATCGCCTTTAGCATAAAAAATGTAAAACCGATGTACAAAATCTTCGGTTATAGCCGATACATGTATCGCCTTCAGAATAAAGTGAATACACATTTATACTTCTGTTTTGAATTACAACAATGATATCATAACTCAGATTTACAGATTACATACGTTCTCAAGAAGTTACAGAGGGACATTGTTCTAACTCCCAGTATGATGAGGATATTGAATCGATGAATGGGAGAAAGACACACGCGAAGAGGAAACGAAAGATTAAGATCTTCAATCTTCCGCCGGAAGGAGCCCGAGTTGATGACCAAGATGGCCGTTCCTTTGGCACGCTCTTCCTCTGATAAATGTGTAGCAAGACACCCTACCTGTGTTCTCCCTCCAAAGCCAGATCCTCACAAGGATTCTTCTAGCTATGGCGCCTCCTGGCTTTTCAAAAGGAGACAAAGAAGAAGAGGGGCCACTACACTACTTCACAAGAATTCTTCTAGCTATAAAAGAGAGAAGGAGGAAAGGAAATAGTCATACAGCAGGAGTCTGTAATCTATCTGAGTTAGTTGTGCCATGGCCGATGAAGAGTGAGTTCTTCCCATCGAGCTTCAGGCCTATTTATAGCCCCAAGATGCAGAGAAGATAACTACAAGAAGGAATTGAAAAGGTGAAAATGAAGAGCATCCGATGCAGTCAAAGCAAGAACAGTTTCCCCGTGAAAGTCTCAGGCTGGACAGTGGGTAGGCATGCAGTGATACATTTCCCAAGAATCAGGGATGGGCTTTGAAAGAGTATTGAATAGAAATGTGTGGCCTTACTCTGTACTCCAGAAGAAGAGACTATCAAGATTCCCCTCTCTCTAAATTTCCAGCAACGACGACAAGCTTTGATGCATCATTAGGGTACAAGAAATCTTTGAAGAGAAACTTGTCAAGGAGTGGAGACAACTACATTTTCCTGAATGCACTCTAAAAGAGGTTTGCCTCTTATTCCTAACGGGAATTCGGTCTGGTTCATATTCAGAAGATTATGGTGCTACATAGAATGGGCTACCATTTTATAGTAGAGAAATTGAGCCAGATCGTAAAAGCAATACCTACAAATATGGGTGGAAATTCATTGTTGAAAGATGGTGCTTAAAGATAAATATCCAGAGGTGGTAGTTTTCATTCATAAAAGGCCGATCACATCGGCTGATAGTACATCAGAGTTTAAAGGAGGCTTTTGGCCTTATCTAACTCTATCCTAGTTTGTGCTATCTCTTCGCCTACGCGGTCCAGTTCTTGAAGAAGAGCTGTCCTCCTGGCTTCAAGGACCTCCAACTTCTCCTCCTTGTTGGCAATCACCAGACGGAGACCACGTTCTTGTCTAGACGGATGGTTCAGCCGATTTGCACCAAAGGTGTTGATGTTTGAGACGATCCTTTCCACAGCATCACGGTTTGGAGACTAAAGAAAGAAGAGATGTCAGGGAAAGAAATCGTGAAAACAAGGAAAAGAAGAAAGGAACCAACCTGATTCACAGAAGAGGAGGAAGAAGAAGAAGAAGCCATCGCGAAAGGAAGATGACAGTTCTAAAAAACTAAAAGGAAGCTAGTAGTATATAAAGGCCGATTGAAACGTTCGGTCAAAGCATTCAATGTGGAGCGTTGGAAGTTGGCCAAGAAAAGGCCAATCACAATTCACAAAATTACAAATAAAGTTTAAACTATGCCCAAGAGATGGATGACATTGATGAGATCCAGGCGCAGCTGGTCAACCGCTTCTATCTCCTGACAGTCGGCATCGGCCGAACCAGAAATCGGCTGTTCTTGTCCATGAAGAACTTGGGCGCAGCGTGCAACAAAATCCCTCTGTTCCTGCCTGGCAGCAATGGTGCCTGGAAGATCTGCAAGCTTTTGCTCTTCAGCTTTTAAGTCCTGATCAACTTGATTGAGTTCTTTCATCAACTCAGCACGACGTTTCTTCAAGCGATCAATGTTGCTGACAATATCAGGACGAGAAGAAGATAGGAACTCAATCCTATTGTCCAGTTCGGCCATACTGCTATCCAGGTTCTCCCTTTCCTGGGTAAGTTGCTCTTGACGTCTCCTTTCATCCAGCCGATCTTGAGCTTCTTGCACTATGAGCTGCCGATTCTCGATGAAAGCAACCTGGAGCATCTTCGCTTTAAGGTCCCTAGGCAATTGACCCTGAATCTGCTTAAAGATGGCTCTGATCGGCTCGGCGTCTTGTACAAGTTGGTCGATATCTCGGTTCAGCAACGGAAGCACTTCTATCAGCTTGGCCTTCACATCATCAGGGAGAACGGTTACTGATTCACTCCGAGTGATAAGAGATGAGGTTGTTGGAACCTGCAGAGGGAGTGCAAATAAGTAAAAGAAAGCTAAAAAAAAGAAGTTTGGAGAGATCAAGAAGTTCACCTCTACAGCAAGTGTCTGCACTTCAATAATCGGATTCTCAGCCGATTTTGATTCAGGAAATTCGACAATTGGCAATTGTGATTGATCATTGGTATCCTGTTGGGAATCATTCAAAGGCCTGTCTTGGATCTCGACTGGCATTTCGACCACATCCTGAACAGAGACAAAGGATTAAACATGGGGGAAAATAAAAGGAAACATTAATAAGGATACTACCTCGATTGGGTCTTCAATGAAAGGATCAACCCGTGCAGGAGAACTTTGGAGTTGGTCAGCAGAAGCATCAACATGTTGATGAGTTCTGGTTTGATCGGCTGACGAAATCAAAATGTCATCGACTAAGGTTTTTTCCAAAACCTTGTCCTGACCAAGGTCAGCAGTGGTGGTTTGTTCTGATTGACCAATTAATCCTGAGGACTGCAAAAGAAGATGATCAATCACATATACAGAAAGGAGGAGAAAAGGCTGAAAGTCGGTACCTGGAAAGCACTTGCTAGTACTCCTGCCATATCCGAGACATTGATGACCTTAGTGTCGATCCTCTTCTTTGATCTATGAGTAAGAACCTTGCTACTCACGGCTTTTCTCTTGAGCATCGACAGAGGTAGGTTGTCTGGAACAAGATTAGTCTTGGGACCCTGCATGACTGAAGAAATCGAAGGGGCTTTATAGCCAATATATGGTGCCCGTCTTGGTGGCCAATATTGAATCTGTTTGCCACTTCTACTGGTAGCAGGAGGTTCAGTGGTGACAGGCTGAAGAGAAGGAGAGGCAAATCAGCATGTGTTAAAAGTATAAACAGTCAGAATATGTTGAAAGTACACAAGACAATCAAATACCTCATCAGCCGATGCCACATAATCAGGATCCAGTTTTTCACAGTAAGTTCTGGGAGACACACAGAAAAGGTGATCGCACCATTCTGCCCACCAGATATTGAAAAGAGGAGAGGTAAAACTGGAAAATTTCCAAGTATCAAGGTCAATGGTGGAAGAATCAGGGACTAAGTCCAGCAAACGCCGATATTGGAGACTACTAGAGATAACCTCCCGTGGCTTAATCAGATTAGAGAAGTAAAGACCAATCGGCAATTGACCAAACCCCAGTTGACGAGCACTCACTGAAGGGTTGTAAAATTCAAAAGTGGCCGATGAATCTTTCCCAAAAACACATGACGGAAGAAGTCCCGGCTTGATCATTTCCACGAAAACCACTCTGTTTTCATCATCCTCATGGAGATCATCGAAGCTGAAAACGGTCTCGAAATTGGTATTATCATCCCTATACGCAAACCAGGTGATGGATTCTGGAGTAAAACCAAGATAGAAACTCCTAAAATGCTCTGCTATGCGAGATGGAGTCTTTTTATGTCCAGGAAACACAGAGACCGCTTCTCCAAAGTTCATACATCAACGCTTGACAATCAGAACACCATCTGGCTGGTCTCCCGGGAAGCGCATACTAAAAATATCTTGTTCCAATCTGTCTCGGAGATGAAGATTCAACCACATATTGATAAACCACCAAGGACCTCCTGGAGTGCCTATTGGGGAGTTGGTCGACAGGCTAACTGCCACTTGGTGAAGGAGATTGTATACTGCTCCTAAAAGGTATTTCCCAAGAGGAATGGAAGACCCGATAGCTAACCGCTCGGCTACAATCTGATAATTGGAGGTAGGACCAAAGGACTTGCCACAAAAGACAAATTTTTCAAGCCACATGTTCAGAAAAGCCACGTGTTCTCTGTCAGTTACGGTGCCTTCCTTCATATGCTCAGAGATATACCCAGACCAGCCACCCACGTTTTTGGTTTTCAAACGATGGGAGAGTTTAAGATCGCGGCAACTGAAGAGGGTATCCGAAGAGGAAATATCCAAACCAGTCAACAGAAGGACATCAGCCAAAGTTGGAGACATCGGTCCGTGACCAAATAAAAAGGCATTAATAGCATCAGACCAAAAATAAGAGGCAGCTATTAAGAGAGATTCATTCCGAGACATATCAGACAAAGACAAGGTGATGCATTGATTGATTTTATATTTCTCCCAGAAACCCCTGTTCTTAGCAGATACCCTTCGGTACCAATTTCTCCATCCCTTGGCGTATCCTGTCCAAGACCTAAAACAAACGTCCCAATCGGCCAAATTCAGGGAAGCATGCTTGAAAGGGATTCGGCCGGTTTCAAAATTAATCATCTCAAAGGGGTCAGTATCACCCATCGGTCCAAGGAAAGTAAGTCCGGGTTTATCATCAACAGGGATAGTGAGGGATCTAAATTCCTGGAGAAATAAATGAATCTGGGCTTCAGGCAAAGAAAGACGGCGGTATTTAAAGACAAATAAAAGCAAAAGATTGAAGGAAATACCGGAGGAACTGAAGAAAGAGATGCCTTCGGAGGTGCAGAAGCAGAGCCAGAACCTCCAGCGGAGCTTGAGGACGCCATGGATCAGCAAGAACTTTGGAGTTTAGGGTTCGTCGCTTGAAAGCTCGAGCTGCTGGAACAACAAGATTTTGGGAAGAAAAAGAACCACGACGGTTGTATTTATGACCTCGAAGACTTGTTGAGATTCTGTGGCCGACTTCGAATCAAGGGAGATAACGGATTCGAGGAAATTTCGGAGCAAAAGATTATTTACTCCGAAACTGGGGGGCATGTGTTGACATCGTTTTTTGGAAAAACAGGTCAAGGGATAAAAAGAGGAAGCTGATGAAAACAGAGTGCAATCGGCCGATTGAAGGAGAAAGAGGGATGGTCAACGGGACTCGCCGATAGTCAAAAATGCTCAACCCTGACAGTGGGCCAGCGAGTCGGAGCGATCGGCCGATGGCTAACTAGAAGATCGGTCGATGGGTGTAAAGAAGGCGGTATTCAAAGAGATACGCTGATGGAAAGCATGGTGGAGGCGGGTCAATCTACAATTGGCAACGGGTCAAGAATCAGTTTTTAAGAAGTTTAGACTCCTGCGAGAGTCCTTTTCCATTTTTAGTAGTTTTTTGCCTTTAGATACAAGTAAACAGTGCTGTAATCGGCTAGGAGTCGGGTTTGCCCTCAGGATATAAATAGCGACCCTGCGTGGTCGGAAAATCTGTACACACCAATATCAAACAAACCGCCTCCGGGCAAACCCTTTACTTTTACTGCATCTACTTTACAGCATCTACCTTTACAGCATCTACTTTTCGGCGACTTCGCCATTGCGTTTTTTCTCTTTTCTACAACGCCGTGCTTCGGGTTCGTCGGGCTGCATCAACTGATCTCCGGCAAGCTTGTGAGTACCGTTTTACCGAATAATCCTAGGCTTTAACCTCCGAGCGCATCGCTGAGGTTTCGTCTAATTCTTTATTCACCCCTTACCGATATTAGCTAGATCTACAAGTTTTCGTACCAAATTCTTGTAGTTTTAGCTATTATCATTATCATCCGTTCGATCTAGATCCTATCGGCTTCTAACACCGCAGCCGATTCCGACCTACTCGAGCGCTGACGTCACGATCGGCCGATTCAGCCGATCGCACCCGCACTTCGGTCGCTCTCGAGCCGACCGATCTTGCTTTATCTTGTATCGGCCGATTGGCTGGTACACGTGTCGCTGAAAGGCCATCGGTTCTCTAGCCGATCACTAATATTTTCCATTGTCAATCAACAGGTCAGATTGGCTGGCACGCCTCGCTACAGACCGGGGAGTCACGTGTGTCGCGCGCAAGGGTGACGTCCTATTTTTGCGTCAACACCGCCCAAGGCCCCCAAATCGCAGGGGCCCCTGCTGACCATGCATACCTCTAGTAGTCTAGTGTGTATACTAAAAGCCTAAAACTTACACTGCCTGCTGCAGTTAAATCGAAATCAAGTCAGAGCATCAGCCAACACACGTGAAGGCAACTAATTGGGCTCTTGAATCAGCATGGTGTTTTTGCTTCATCATTTTTTTCCTTGTACAAATGAGATACCAATTCCAAAAAAGATCCAAAGATCTCTATTAGTGTTGGCTTATTTCTTGTGGAGACATTGTTCACTTGTTCAAGAGAGTGATTAGGGATGCAGTTTCTTGCCGGTTATTCATGGTAGCTGTGGTAAGGATTTAAATTTTCTTAAGTGGACTCGTTTGTTTCATGGATGCCTAAAATCAACTTTACAATAGACACATAAATACTTAGATGATTTCCTCAGAAAAAATAATTTAGATGGTTATGCCTGTCTATTAGGGGCCTCCAATTTTCAACTCGCCCAGAGCCCAAAAAAACTCAGGACCGGCCCTGGATGTACGCCGGGCACATCCACCACGGTCTTGTTCCCTTCCGGCGATGGCGGCGGTCGGTTCGGATCTCCTCCGGGTCTCCGATACCCTGCGCCGCTCTGGCACGGTGAGGTGGCGGCCTTCTAGCGGCTCCGTCGTCCCCGCCGGCAAAGACCCGGTCGTCTCCTGACGCAATTCAGGCTTCAGTGACAATGCGATTGCTAGCCATTGGCATTCGTGAATGTTTTAGCTGCTCTGAAAGTCTGAATGGGCACCGTTCTGTCAGGATTCGCTGTGTAACTACACCTGAATTCGGCTGTGTTATTAACAAAATAATTCGGGTGTCTCTCTAATTTTTCTGATAAATGATACTCAATTGCCAAGCGGAACTCGACATTTGACACGATCACACGAAGGCGCTCTGCGTAGATTAACCAGACTGAACTCAACAGTGAATAGAGAATTGCTTGGACCGTGTGCCTCTGCTTCTCCACGAGGACCACGAATGCCTCTGACGATATACTGAGAGAAACAAACCATGACTAGTACACGGACAAAGAGTTCAGTAGCACGTTACTCAATCATCAAGCTAAACAAAAGCAATACCAATAAGTTAATCCTACACCTGCACAGCATGCTGCTAAAAGAAATATCTGCCAGATCTGCAAGCCTGTAATGTCAACTCTGCTGTAGAACCAACTACTACATGCTCTTTTTTTTTTTTGCGATAACATATTTATATATAATATACATATCTAGTTTCGAAATCCAATAAAATACTTTGGCAGCTTGCTTGCCGATTTGCCGTGGTTTGCATGGCCAAATCGAAATGTATATGTTTCCATTTCTACAAAAACAATTTCTATGTTTCCATTTGTATTTGGATGGGCCTCAACTGGGTCGCGATTGGTCTGGTGGCCTTGGGTCAAATTGGGCCGTGCTTATCACCGGAGCGGAAAGAAAATGCGTCGTGCTCCTCCTCCTGGCGGCCCGACGACTCCTCCCCGCGTGTTCGTTCGAGCTCCTCCCCCACCCGCTGACCCGCACGGCCGCACTCCACCCACCTCCGCCCCCACCCATGTCCCGCCGCCGCGTCCTCGGCTTGGCGCGCCGTCGGCGCCGCTGGCTCCTCTGGGCGGGCGCCGCAGCGGGAGCCTACCTGATCTACAACCACCCAGCGGTTGCCGCCCGCCGCCGCCTCCTCGCGCGCCTCGCCTCCGCGCTGGCCTCCCTCGCGGACGCCGCCGCGGCCGTCGCGTCCGACCTCGCGGCCTTCCTCCGCTCCGACTCCGACGCGGTCCCGCAGACCCTGAAGCAGATCTCCAAGCTCGCCGCCTCGCCCGAGGCCTCCGCCTCCGCGTCCGCGCTGTCCGGGGCGCTCGCCGCCGGCGTGCTCCGCGGCTACCACGCCGCCGCCACGCCGGGCTCCGGCTCAGGCGGCGCCGCCGCTGGAGACGCGGCGGCGCTGTCGGACCGCGTGCTGGACAGGGTGCTCTCCCCCGACGGGGAGCGCCTCGCGTCCGCCGTCGCCGGCAGCTTCGGCCGACACCTCGTGCTCGCCTTCTACTCGGCCCCGTCGCAGCAGCCTTCGACGGCGGACGCCTCGACGGAGAGCTGGGTCGACGCCCTCACGACGCGGAAGGCCCAGAGGGCGATCCGCAGCTGGGTCGAGGTCTTCACGGCCACCGCCGTGGGAGTCTTCATAGACAAGACCATCCACATCAACACCTACGACCAGCTCTTCGCCGCTGCCACCAACCCTGCCTATGGCGCCAGGCTGCAAGAGCTTTTCGTTGCACTCTGCAGCGCTTCAGTCGAGACGCTGGTGAAGACATCCCATGGCGTACTGTCCAGTGCCAACAGTGCTGCTGGAAATGCTGATGCCAGTGCCACCTCTGGCAGCAACGTTGGGGTTGCGGCTGGGGAAGGGTGGGTGGAGACCGTTTCAAGCGTGCTGGCGGTGCCAACCAACCGCAAGCTCGTTCTGGATTTGACAGGCAGAGCAACATTTGAGGCAGTGCGGTCGTTCCTTGAGTTTGTGCTGTGGAAACTGCGGGCTGGAGGTGATGCCACAATTGGTGCTGGATTGCATGCCTTGAGGCATATGAGTGATAGGTCCATGGTAATTGCTACGATCTGCATAGCATTGTGCTTGCATATCTTGAATGGCACATGGCTCTTGGTGCCGGCTTGAGCCCCTAGTTTCGGTTGATGATTGTACAGTTTATATCTTGTGTTACACTGCTTGTGTGATTGTGTACGATTAACTAAGAATAGTGAAAGCTGTAAATTCGAAATATAGAAGTGGAGATGGGGAATGGGAAAGGAAATTTAGATAAATGGTTCAAGGTTTCTTGTGTAATAACTCTGGCTGTACATTCAATTCAAAGGATGATCTGTTGATATGCTTTTCTCCTATCATGCTAATAGTTTTGGTGAATTCTATAGTTTTTTTCAGAAACAACTGTGATTCGGCACAGATTGTAGTTTATGATGATGAACAGGGGCTTGTTTCCTTCCACTAATTATCAGTTAGCTCTTTGTATTTCGTAGCAAATTTCTTTAGTTTCTCTTGTACTTTGATACAATCTCCTCTGTTCAGGAGATGTTGGTCTGATTTGGTTGTGCCACACCTAATTTTGATTTCCTCTATTTAACTTTGTTTGCTTCAAACTGAGACAAAGTAATCTACCACTACCAAAGCTTGTAGCATCTTCATTTGAGAAGTAGGTTAGTAAAACTCTTTTCACACGATTCTACTGTTATTATACCTTTATTACTTGTGTCTGTCGTTATTTCCCCTGTTGCTAAGCTGGCTTTCAAGTCATGTATTGGTTAGTTTTCATTTACTCACTTAGCTGTTTAGCTTTGGTAGTAGTGAAGTATGGAGATGTGGCTGTTAATGTTTGAGGGTTTGCCTCTACCTTGTTTCATGGAATTTTTTTATTTGATCGAAATTTCATGATCTGATCTGCTAGAGAAGTTGTGCAAAGACCCTTGAGATAATTTACTTCTTTATACCACTCTCCAGTTTATAATTATTCTGAAGTTGGTTAGGAGCTCAAGAGGGGGCTCCATGTCCAATCTAGTTCTGTACTGAACAAGTTTTTTTTTTTTTTTGATAAATTGATCAAGAGACCTATCCATGATCACAGGACTAGTAGAGACATTATCTAAAAAATATTTAGTGATGAATTATCCATTGTACTGTCTGTGTCCAGAGTGAATATCACATGCAGAAGTAATTGTTAGATTATCTTATACATAATGGCATGAAAGTTGAGATGTTTATTTGTGTAGGTAGTCGAACCTAATCCGTTGTGTCATCTGTTTAGTTTTATTCCCTATACACTGATGTTTTAGCATGCCACAAGAGTAATGCACACAAGACACAATTTTGCATAGGGAAAATATATGTATGTATTTCTTTAATCTGTACTGAATTGCTGATGATCATGGGTTCAATACTTAATAAGTTACCATGTGTCAAAGAATTGATTTATTTTGTTTCGTCATATCCTCCTGGTTCAAAGTTGTGTTTTCTCTCTCTAGGCAACTTGGTATAGCCTTCGTAGTTCAGAGTTCAGACATCCTATGTGGCTATGTCCATACAATACCAGAGTGCAGTTTGTTAGTACTGTTTGACAATCTAGTCTGCTTATTTATGGCCTCTGACTTATAATTTCTAGAAAGATGTCTCTGGTTGAACTTTGGAGGGTACTATATGAGATTCTGCTGCTGTTCTGTTCATATTGTGTTTCTAACTTTGCTGCTGGGTTCTGCTGGAGCAGCAGGAAATAGGTTGCCAAACCTGTGACATTTTCAAATTGTATTGTCCAACGGCATTAAATTCCCTAGTTGCGAAACTGATCCTTGGAAAATCTTAGTGGTTGCAGGTCTCTTAAGAACTTTCAGCCCGAGGGTTGGAAGAAGAACCTGCGGTACATCAGTGTTGTTATGTCAAATTTGGAGTGCCTCTGGTGGATCTCTTCAATCTCAGGTGTGAACACTGACTTTGCACGTCACTCTCCGCCTATTTCTCTCACGTTTCAATATCAATCCCTCTCTAGAACACCCAAATATGTACGGAATTAAGACACCAGCTACAGGTAACGATGTTCCAGAACCAAAGACTCTTTGTTTCTTAATGGAGAATTGTATTCTGATGGCCTACCTTTCATGATTAAAGATTGTTTGACCTGATGCTGTCTCTCTCTATCCTTTGCATGAATCAGGCTGCCTCCTCTGCATATGTATATTACTCATCTGATCCGAGAGAAGTTTCAGTGGCAGAAAGACACTAACAATCCACGTCAGTCAGTGTGCTTGGTCAGAGCCTCGGAGGGAGGGAAGACGCACCCAGGTCGTGATCAATCTTCCATCTGCGTGCACTCCTGAACATCTCTGGAAAGAGATGTGCAGGTCCAGAAAGTGCGTGCTGCCATGGCGCGCACGGATTGGCGGTCAACTCTGTCGTCCCCATCACCCCAGTTAATCTGATGGCTCCATATACCATATCTTCATGGAGATGATGATACTTGCAATCTGATCTGTCACCGATGAGAGGAACCAAGACGATACACATGGGCATCTCAATACGCTGACTGCTGAAGAAGGGCACGTCCAGTCCAAGTGAGGACACGAACGGCTGTTAGCTTCAGTCAGCTGCTTAACCAGTAAGCATCTGCATTAAGAGATGATTTTGGATAAAGTAATGAAGAGGACGCAGGGCCGTCCCGTGATTTATATGGGCTCTGTACCAAATTAAAAATTTAGGCCCTCAATCCAATTATCAAAGTTCAGTGTAAAGTAATTTTTACACTACACATCGTTGAATATCATTCCAATACTGACATGATTAGCAATTACTTCTATTGTTCTATATGGTCTAATTGATCAATTGATGGCAAGACTAGGATTATGTGCGTGGACAGAAATTGAAATTGAGATGAAGAAATATGGGCAAAAAGAAATAGCTATAAATATGAGTCTGGGATTTAGAAGCAATTCATGGTCCAATAGGATTTTACTCGTGAAAATCGCATATTAATTAGTGGTAGGAAAATCGAGCACACAACTGTAGGAATAAAATGAACGAAACTTTGTGTAGGTTCCTCATGGAAACACCATGGAAACTTGAGTTACCATGTCGGTTTATTGAACCACTAATGCTGGTTAGTACTTAGTATCTATATGCAAACTAATCTAGTTAGGGGCCCTGCAGTTTTAGAGGCCCTGTTCGGGTGCACCGGTGGCACATGCCCAGGGACGGACCTGAGAGGACGGCATCTATCAGGTGTTCCAGAGGATGCCATGCTTATCTGCTGCTACGGTGTCGTCAACTTCGTGGATATTAAATTGCTGATCTGACCCTCTCAGGAATACATATATACAAGGATGGTCAATGCTTTGCTTTGTCTTTTTTTTAAAGATCATTTGTCATGGTGTCTAACAAGATTCGGACAAAATCTTGTGGCCATTGTTTGACCCCGTTGCATCTGTCAGCACTCAGCAACGTCATCAGTGGACATGCCTGATCAGGCATCTAGAATATATGCTGCAGATGCATCAGCAGACAGCAGGTTTGTGAACTGTATCTGTATGAGACTTGTTTACGTGCAATGATCAACTGAATTTTATTTTTCTTTAATTTTGTAAGGCTGGGAAGTTTGCAATTCAGCTATTTTGTTTCGAGTGTAAATAACCGTAAGCACGCGGAAGAAATTGAGAATCTCTTGAGAAGAGCTTCGATCGTACGAACTACGAACCCTGGCCGCCTAAATGGAGATTAGCGCGCAGAGATTTTGTACGATGCTGAAACTGTGACAAATCCTGACGGTACTGTACTGCCCCGTTTGTACCAAATCTTCAAATCTTGGAAGAATTGAACTTGTTCATGTGAAATTCATGCGTTCTGAAGTTTCCTGATTGCGAAAACACACTCTGATTCTGGGCATATTGTTCAAATCGTTTTATCAAACGCATATAACGCGCGATGCACTGGGTTCACACACAGCAGAAAGAACATGAATACACGAACATATGCATACTACAAGTCACTAGGATCTGTAAAACTAGTTGTGATGCTCCTGGGTGTAGATGTAGTCGGTGTGCGCCACCAGCGTGCGCCTCATCATGCACTCGTCCTCGTCGTTGGCCCCCTCGCACCCGCGTTCCCCCGCCGCCGTCGATCCCTCGTGCGCCTGCAATCACCGCCGCGCCCGACCGGCAGGAAACCAAACGTGTGTCATCGACCGGAGAAATAAACCACGATCCACGACACAGATCGACGACGCCATCGTTACGCACGCACGTACCTTGTCATGGGAGACGGCCGCCGCCGCCGCCGCAGGGTCGGCGCGGCCGGCGCTGGCCACGGGGGCCGACGACGACGCCAGGAGGAGGACGGCGAGCGCCGCCGCGAGCACCATCACCGTCGCTGAGGCCTTCGCCGCCATGGCCGTCGTCGTGCGAACCGAAACAGACGTCGAAGAAGAAGAAGAAGATCGTGCGCGCTTGCCGGCCGCTTTGCTGTTCTTGGAGCGGATGGGAGCCGTGCGCGTCGGTTCCGGGGGGCAGAAATGGTGGGCGGAACGGACGGAGGGAGGGGGACCGCTATTTGTAGCCCCGGGGGAGGGAGTGGAGACGACCGAGACCGACCGACCGACGACGCATGGGAATCGCGGCGCGGCGCGCGCCATCCCTTGACCACCCCTAGCGCGGCGCGGCCACAAGGCAGGCCTTGACGTGCGTGACGCGACGCGAGCCGTTTCGCTTCTCGCATGGCGCCGTGTTCGTCGCGTGCCGTGGCGCGTCACGCACGCCGCGGCGCGGCGTGTACCGACGGATGGGCTTTGCGGTCCTCCTCCTCCTCTGTACCTACAGTACTTGCCAGCCGGCTGTCACGGCCTCACTGACATGGCTGGTCTAGCGGTGCGGTGGTACTCGGATTCGCTACCTAGAGGAAAAAAAATTGGTGCAGGAGTCCTGCAAACCCACACGGTGCAGGACGCCGGCTGATCAGTGGACCCAAAAAATGATGCGCAGCTCGCTTCTACTCGGCTCCACCACCTCCGTCGCCTTGCTCGGCTCCCCAAGCTTGCCCGGCTCTACCTGCTTGACTCAGCGGCGGAATTCCTCAGACTCGTTTCCCTTGCATCGCCTCTCAAGTAAGCTGTAAGCTCTGCCCACGTACTCCTTGCCGCCGAGGGCTCCGGCTACTCCGTCGACGGCCTCACATGGTACCGATGGTATATGACCCCTTCAATCTTCATCGCTGCGTGCCAGTTCATCTAAGATTCATTGCTTGGAGTTGCAGGTTGTGAATCATGGATCTGCAAAGAAGCTAAAGGATCGTATTCGCTACTGTGGCTGATCCAATTTTGAGAATGTATACTGCCCATTTGAGAACTGGAGTTCTCTATTCATTGTTTGCATCTAGAAAATTACAGAGCTGCAGGAAGTTCTTAAATGGGCAAAACATGGTCTCTAAATTGAAGAAAGGCATAGGTGCTCTGAACCAGATGGTAAAGAATTCTTCCATGTCCTTGCTGAATGTGTAAAGCGAAGTGCTACACTGGTTTGCAGTTAACGTCAAGCAAGATTAGTTACTGAAAACAACGAATCATTGCACCATTGTCGGTGCATCCTTCCTTCCCTATGTGCGCTAGCACAGAGAGATTGGTGAACAGGGTGCAGCACCTGTAGCCATCGATGAGCTTCAAAGCAAGCGCACGTGGCGAGGAGTGGCGGCGGCGGCCGGCGACGACGGTAGGACGGCGGCGGCGGCTTGCAAAACTAGCAACGCGCTACGCGCCTGCAAGCCGAGCTGCTGTGATCCCAGGCGTAGGAGCCGAGAGGGCAGTCAAGCGGGTCGTGAGCGAGCAGTAAGGGCGAGCCTGCGAGCCGAGCTGCACCCCCTGTGGAGGAGCCGAGATGCGAGCGCACCACACTGCATCGATGGTTCGTCCGTCCACGCGTCGCAATCTGAAGACGTCCTGCACCGTGTGGGTTTGCAGGACTCCTGCACCAAATTTTTTTCCTACCTAGAACCCTACGTGTCTGTAACTGTTTATGGCCTGCGGGCTGGATGTGTGGTGCAACGAGTACTTTGTTGAATGTGTATGGATATAGATGGTACAGACTGAAAGCATTCATATCACGATAGTGGTGCACCAGTTGCAGATTAAAGGCGTGTTCGGATTCACGCTACAGTTCGCCAAGCCGCATGTGCGGCGCAGCCACATAACTTGGTTGGTGATTGATTCTCGCGAACTTTTAGCTCGCCACATGCCACATGAAAACTCTGTTTATTTTGGATGCGTGGCTCGCCAAAATGTGGCGTGGCGCGTCACGCACACCGCGGCGAGGCGTGTGCCGACAGATGAGGCTTTGCGGTCCTCCTCCTATATTCCCATAGAAGTTGCCAGCCGTCACGACCACGGCCTCACTAACATGGCTGCTCTAGGCGTCTAGCGGTGCGGCGGTACTCGGATTCACTACCTAGTACCCTAAGTGTCAGCGACTGTTTATGGCATGCGCCCTGGACGTGTCGTGCAACGATTACTTTGTTGAATGTGTATGGATATAGACGGTACAGATTGAAAGTATATATATCACGATAGTGGTGCACTAATTGTAGGTTAGAGGCGTGTTTGGATTCACGCCACAGTTTGCCAAGCCGCATGTGCGGCGCAACCATAGAACTTGGTTAGTGATTGGTTCTCGCAACTTTTGGATGTGTGGCTCGTCAAACTGTGGTGTTGTTTACCTACGCCACAACTGTGGCGTCCACGGTTCTCGCAACTTTTGGATGCATAACTCGCCAAACTGTGGCGTCATTTACCTACGCCACAACTGTAGCGGGCACTACGCGCGTGGCTTGGCAGGTTGTGGTCTGCATCCAAGCAGTTCTTAAGTTTGTCTACTTTACTATGCGGTCCTCCTCCTCTGTATACCTACAGCAGTTGCCAGCCGTCACGACCTCACGACATGGCTGGTCTAGCGGTGCGGTGGTACTCAGGTTCGCTACGTAGGGCCTACGTGTCGTGCGGCGACTACTTTGTTGAACGTGTATGAATATGGACGATGTAGATTGAAAGCATATATATCATGATAGTGGTGTACCTATTGCAAGTTAGATTTGTCTGCTCTACTTATGCTAAAAAAGAGGGTGAAGTAAGCGTTGACCTACTTGGCTCGCGGTAGTTAGGTTCGGCTACAATATTTGGCATTTCTAGTTGACCGATTTGCTCTTCATCTCCATACGGCTCTAAGGTTGCCATTAGGCGCCGTCATTACGTATGGTTACTCGATACGCTTGCCAATGGCACTACCTCGCTGGCATTATGGCTTGTTTGTATAGTTTCCAACAGGCACTGTCTCGCTGGCTGACAATAACTAGTCTAATGGTGTGGCTTGTCTATAGTATTTTGGAAACGCAAAAGCTAAACGGAGAGTCCTCTCGATTTAGTGCTAAATCGAGAGCCCTCTTGTTACTTTGTGCTACAACAGCTAAAGGTAACTGCAAAGAGAAAAACACAGAAGAAAGTAACAGCGGAATTCATGCTTCTTCTCCAACTCCGGCGGGTTGTGGGCGGGGCGGCCGCCGGCGGGTTGCCGGCGGGCGCGGGCGGCGGTGGAGGAGGCGACCTTAGGGTTCCGGGGTTCGGGGTTAGGGTTTGGGGGTTTGGGATCCTCCATGGCCACCGGACATGGAGGGAGGTTTGGGGCGGTCGCCGGACCGGCGGTGGTGGTGGGGGGTGGGCGGAACGGCGAGCGGCGGCGGCGGCGCCCGCCGGGGTGGTGGAGGAGGGCGGTTGGGCCAGGTCGGTGGCGGGGGTGTAGCTCGCCGGAGACGAAGAAGACAGTGCCGGGTTAGCGCGGCGGCGGCTGGTGGTGGCGGATCCGGCGGCGGAAGCCGCCGGAGACGGAGGAGGTGGGTGGGGCGGGGGCGCAGCTCACCAGAGCTTTAGGAAGGGCGGGGAAGGGGGCCGCGGCGGTTGGTGGGCGGACGGCCGGCGGCAAGGTCGCCGCTGGCCGCAGGACGGCGGTGGAGGCCGACGGTGGTGGGGAAGAAGGGGCGCGTCCGGGCTGGATCCATGACGGCCATGCGTGCGAGCTCGAGGAGAGAGATATGGATGCGACTTGGACTTTGCGAGAAAGAAGGAAGACAAACAGATAAGGCCTTGCGGTCTGCTGCCGTGTGCACGTGATGGTGTGGGCCAGGCTGCCAGGGGCTCTCCGCGTAGTCCTAACGCGAGAGCACCCTCTGTGTAGTTGCCTCCTTTTGGAAACTAAACCTCTATAGGGAAAAAATCAAGCGTTCAGCAGGTATCCGTATATATTTTAGTATTTGAGATCAATGAAATTTGTGCTCCTTAAATATTTGTCAGGAGTTTGTATGCAACACTTTTCATTGTATTTATTTGTTTTCACAAATAACACGCATGGTTGCAAGCTCTATGTAGCGTGGACACTTGTTTGAGCTATTTGAAGAAAAAAAAACATCTTGAACTTTAACATATTCACCTCTCTAGATGTGTAAATATTTTTTGCCAACCTTTTTTTGTTTGAAACTCATTGGGTCATTTCACAATTGACAGTGGGTGGAAACTTCAAATTTAATTCTATCGTCACCTAGTAGTAGAATAGAATTAAAACAAATTCTAGATCTTTAGAACCATCGCTGTGAAGAAAGATGATAATAATAATCACGAATGAAACAAATTGTAGATCTTTCGAACCATAGCTAGGAATGATGATAATAATAATCATGAATGAATTGAAGAGAGTGACACACTCTTATATGAGTTGTGATTTTTGCTAAATGATAGCAGGGCATGTGCCCCCACCCAAAAAAAACATTGATGTTTCATTTAATTTTTCTTTTATAATTTTGCACGTTTCCATTCAAATCCAAGGAATATTGTTTGATTTTTTTAGCCCATGTGATTTTACACGACATCACAAGTATATGAATAACAATTTGTAATTAGTAGCACAAAAAAATACTACGCTCACTTGACTTGTGATCTCAATGGTGTCCTTGTAAATCTAGGATGCTTTTTTATTGGCACCATCTAAGTCATAATGAGTTGGGTCCCTTTGTTACTCGTTCCTTTTCTTCCCCTTTTGTGATTTAGATAAAAAAATGTTACTGCAAACTCGATATATGAATGTAGATTTTGTTTGTGTAATTCATATTTTACGAAAAAACACATTTCTAAACTATCTTTTATTTAAGCTAGAAAATAAGGGGATGTCTAGTTTTGTGCCAAATCGAGCATGGACATAATCATGATCATTTCGGGAATAATGATTGTCCATGGTTTTGATTTTTGAAAGTCTTCCCATGGATACAAGTCGAGCAACCCGGACGGCTTCTCAAGAAACTGCATACCTATGAATAGTTCGCATGTGGCGGTACTCGAACTTTCTCTTTAACAGATGGTGTACGCTATATATAAGGCCTTGTTTAGTTGGTGGAAAATTTTGTCTTTTCAACGTTTCGAACTCATGTAGCACACTGTAGCACGTTTCGTTTGTTTGTGGTAAATATTATCCTACCATGGCCTAACTGAAAGTGCATCTAGACCCCTAAGTGGATTTTGGTGAATTGAATGACAAGGCGATTAAAGGACTAATATATTTGTTTAAGATTGTGAGCAGGTTTTGTTTACATATTCATGAGCAATTATTAAAGTACTTATTTATGGATGAATATTATTTGGCTCACATTGGAAAAGACAAATATATGGATAATCCTAATGCATAAGTGACAAATATCAAGCAATAAAGAAAGATAAATATTGGGATAATTTGAGAAGGTCAATTCATGATCTCCCATATGAATACGTAGCTTGATTAAAATTACAAAGATCATAAAAGAGAAGATGGTAATTCTCTAAGTCAAGTGCAAGGCTTCATGTGTTTGTTGAAAGAGGACATAAGGATGAGTGTACACATTATGGTTCTAATTTGGAAGCTTGCACATTCGTTGTCAATCAAGATCAAGCATTTGAAGCGGGTTTTCAAATGAAGGTTAATTGTGTATGAAGCAAAGTGGAACTCAAAAGTGGATTGGATAAGTGATGAAGAGATCAACCGAGATGTCTAGGATGAGGGACTAAGCAATCTTTGGGGCCGTAGCTAAGCCGCCATTTCGTGTTTTGCTAAGGTGAAGTTCTAGCATCCGTGGGGTCTCCAAGTATCATATCCAAACCTTAACCGAGTGAAGCAATGCAACTCATCTACATGTTATGTTTGGCAATATGGAGTGACTTATGGATCCAAGTATGCATTCCTATGCTAGATGGAAAGATCCTAAGTCATTAGCTCAAGTATGGACGTGCTCAAGTCAAAGGCTATGTTGAAAGCCCTCAAGTGGATATTGATCAAGTATGGCAAGATTGAAGATGTTCAAGCTCAAGAGATCAACAAAGTGTTTTTATTTATTCTTGAGTATAGGTATGCCGCACTATCAAGAGGGATGCAACTTAGCGAGTTGACCAAGTCAAAGTGCTCATTAGTTGACTTAAGTGAGATCTAGCCTTAGAGTGTGCTAACAAACCCTCCTAACCTAACCTAAGTCACTTCATCTCTTTGGTGAAGTGTTAGAATCATAGAAAGGGTTTTGGGGGTGTCTCGGGCCTGACCGGTCTGACCAGTCAGGGGCACCAGTCTGACCGGTGCCACTAGCCCCAACGGCTAGTTTTTCAAACACCGGTCTGACCGGTGTGAGGCACTGGTTTGACCGGTGCCGCCCGTGAACCAACGGCTAGTTTTCTCATTTGAGGGGTATAAATACCCCAAGCCTTCTTCAGTTGAAGGTTGCTGTTTCTAGTGACATTGCTGAGGTCTCAACCCATTTCTAACAAGCTCCAAGCCTTAGTGGCTCTCCCCAACCCTCTCTTTGTGAGATTTGTGGATTCAAGCCATATCTTTGGTGTTGGGTTGAGAGAGTGAGCTCAAGAGCGACCTTGTGAGCTAACAAGAGCATTTCCATAGCTTGAGCACTTTGGTTTCGCGTCTACAAGCTTTGAAGCGTTTGTTACTCTTAGAGGTTTGCCTCCTAGACGGCTAGGCGTCGCCGGCTAGCTCCCAACGTTGTGGTGAGCAGCGGGAAGTTTGTAAGGGCTGCGATCTTGCCTCTTCGTGGAAAAGATCCCCTTAGTGGAAAGGAGGAAAGTGGTTGAAAGAGACCCGGCTTGTTGTGGGAATTGTCCCTTACAAGCTCCTCAACGGAGACGTAGCCATTCCTTAGTGGGTGGTGAACTTCGGGAAACAAATCCTTTGCTTCTTCGTGTGGTTTGACTCTCTAAGTTGTTTTTCTAGCATATTTGTTTTGCTTCCGCTTCGATCTACTTGTGTGTGCAGGGCTCATTACCTTGCTTGTGATCATCTACAAAGGCCACTCACCAAGTTTGGTTCGTGCTAGAAGTCAAGAGGTGCTTGAAGTTGTTTTTGCAGGTGCTCTGTGCTACACCGGTCTGACCGGTGAGGTGCACCGGTCTGACCGGTGCCTCCTGTGAAGTCCAGTGCTTGACCGGTCTGACCGGTCATCACCACCGGTCTGACCGGTGGAACACTGTCAGCTCAAGTGATCGGGGAAGAAGAGTTTAATTTGGTCGTCACGCCTATTCACCCCCCCTCTAGGCGACATCAAGGTCCTTTCAATTGGTATCAGAGCATGGTGCTCCGATTCGAGCTTAACCGCTTGGAGTTCTTCGATGTCGACAACTCGTGAGGTACCGTTTGAGCCTCTAGCTCTAGATGGCTCAAACTATGCATCTTGGTCAATTCATGTACTCAATCGCATTAGGACCATGGGTCCACTTGCCGAGAAGATTGTTGTTGCTAGCATTCTACCTCCTCACCTTAGGGAAACTAAAATCGCCTTGTCAAAATCATCCCTAGAGGACTTAGAGTGTTGGCAATGCAACTCTCGAGTATTTAACTATATTTGTAGTGCTTTGAGTGATGATGTGCAGGACTTCATCTATGAGAAACTTGAGATTGATGCACACGTCATTTGGGAGATTCTTCGTGAAGAATATGAAAGGCCCAAATGGATTGATCAAGAGCAAACCATGATGAAGGCACTTGAGGAGAGCTCTATGTCGTCATTCAACATCACTGAGCCTCAAGTGTCACTTCCCAAGCAAAGAGAAGGCCAAAGAAGTGAAGACCCTGTCCCTCTGCAGGGACCGGTCAGACCGGTGGCACTCAACGGTCAGACCGGTACCGGCAGAGGCACAACTATTTGCTTGATGGCCAAGAAGGAAAAGAAGAAAAGGACCAAGGGAGGAAAGATTGAGAAGAATGAAGCTTCAAGCTCCTTAGCCAAGGAACTTGAGGCTCTCAAATCCGAGAATGCCTCCTTGGTTTGTAAGTATGATTCACTCGCTAGACAATATGATAAGGTTATCAAATCCTTTGCGTGTGTAGCTGCAGTGGATCAAGAAAATGAAAGGCTTGAAGAAAAGCTAGGAAAGCTCACTAGTGAGCATATGGCTCTACAAGCCGATCACAAGGGACTTGAGTGTTCCTATGAGAAGCTTGTCGATTCTTATGCAACACTAGAGATAGCCCATGAGGTTGTGCTTTCATCGGTAAAATTTATGCAACCTCTATCTCACACATGCACATGCTCACAAGTTCAAATTGATTTATCTTGCGTTAATGATTGTTTGTCTCAAGCAAGCCAATCTAGCATTGAGCATGTACTTGTAGAATCTTGTGATGACCTCATTGCTAAAGAAAATGATGAACTCAAGCAAGAGGTTGAAAAGCTTCAAAAAGACTTGTATGTGTTGAAGGAGAAGAGCAAAGTGCAACCTTCTCAAGATAACTGTGAAGACATAGTGAAAAAGCTTGAGAAGGGATCAACCGTCACTAGCTCAACCCCTCAACTACATACAAGGACCCACAAGCACAAGATTCAAGAAAAGAGCAAGGTTGGGCAAGTCAAGTCCCAATATCGCCCAACCAAGCACAAAGCACAAGAATCGCTCTCCAAGAAGCCTAGAAGCTCAAACAAGTGGAGAGTGTGCTACAAGTGCAGAGAGAAGGGTCACTTTGCCGACTCTTGCCCAAGTACTACAACAGGTGGTGCCATTGACCGTGACCGGTCTGACCGGTGCATTCCACCGGTCAGACCGGTGCCGGCTAGGGCAGCCCCACCTCAAGCAAACAAGGTGAGGAAAACTTCTTCTCTAAGTACAAGGCTCAGAAGCAAGCATGGACAAGAAACTATAAGGAATGATGTGACCAACAAGAACAAACGCCGCATTTGCTATGAATGCCGTCAAAAGGGTCACATGGGCAAAGATTGTCCAAATGGTAACATTCCTGAATCAAATCTAGTCCATTATGATTTTCATACGCTTAGGAACGATAAGAATGGAACTTGTGCTATGAGGGAGATTAGTTCACCTCAATGTAGCATGAGAGCTATTTGGGTTCCTAAGCATCTTGTGGCTAACCCCATAGGACCCAACAAGCGTTGGGTACCAAGAAATGCTTGCTGAGCTTGCAGGTTGAAAGAGATGCATTGAACACATGGTTAGAAGGCATGGAAATCACGTTTGATCAATTGACCATGTGAAGGGCAAATTCATATAAATCTTGAGTTTAATGACATCTCAGTAACTAGTGCTCTTTGTTGAGTCTTAGTCACTCTTAGTTCTTTGTGAACACTCATGTGACATTTATCTTGTACGAGTGAAACATGAGGTAGTAACTTTGACTATTTTATGAAAATTTACTCTCTCATGCCATTCGATGCGTTTAATGGCTCTCTAGTAGAGCATTGCCTAGTCTATGTTGCAGAACTTGAATTAATAACTCATTCAAACATTCAAGGAACAAGAAGGGCAAAATCACCAAATAAGCGTGCACTGGTGGTCACCGGTCTGACCGGTGACAGGAACCGGTCTGACCGGTGCCGGCCCAGTGAGACTGTTGGCCGGGTGACCCGGGAATAACCCAACTTTCAAGAAAAAAGGTGATTTGGCATCAAAGGTTATGAGAGACTCGACACATTTCAATTAACAAATCATTTATGTGTCTTGACCAAGTTTGGAATGAGCCTCACCAAGTTCTTAATTGAATAAAGTGCTTTGTTCGAGAAATTCAAAATATCTCTAGCACTATTTAAGGGGGAGCTCATTGCAATACTTGAGTCACTTGTGGGACTAACAATTTCTTCTAGTGATCTTGTAGTCTCACTCTTTTGTGCATCTCTAAGCAAGCTCTTGATAAGTATAACTCCCAAAAGAACAAGTAAGAGCTAGCGTCGTTCAAAATTTAAATATATGCACAAATAAAATGGTCTTAAGGCAAAGGTATGTTTCCATGAACCTCATTGAATACCGTAATGCATCTAGGCCATAATACCATGCTAGTGTGCCATCCTTAGCTTGTAATTGCTTCAAGTGAATTTTTGTGTGCCTCTCTAGATATTTGGTTGATACCTTTGCTTTCCCTCGTCTTTGTGTCTCGAGGTTGAAGGTATGAGTCAAATATTATTGAAAAGCCATTCATTTGAAGTGGATGCATGCACTTTGTGACATAGGATAGACTTTTCGAAAAATCAACTAGCATGTGTAGGAAGTGTGCTCATTTTGAAAATATTTGATTCTTGGTCTTTGTGACCCAATCAACTTGGTTGTGACTATGGTTCCCCTTATTTGATTGATAGCTAGTCACAATTAAAAAGATTTTCTCAAGTCCATAAAATCCATCTTTATCTCTCTCTTGGAAGAATCAAGAATTATCAAAATAAATTGGATTATCCTCCATTCTTTCAAGACTTGATGAATTTTGGATCAATATCAACTCTTTATCTCTTATCCAAAACTTCTGTAAGAATTAGGATCAAAATCTCTCTTTTTGGCTCAAAGCCTTTTTTTTTCTCAGGGGAGCACCGGTCTGACCGGTGCCCACCACCGGTCTGACCGGTGGTACCCCTGAAGTCACATCTTCCTTCTTCTGAGACCTAAGTGGATGCAAAGTGTCTTATAAAATACCAGAAGAAGTTTTCAGAGGAATTTTCGCAAAATGGAAGAGAAGGATCGGAACTTCCGAGGCTACGTCGGTTCTACCGATATGGTTTCTCTGTTGAAATTTTCAAAATCTTCGGTACTACCGAGCACGGGTCGGAACTACCGTTAAAGGCTCACTGGCTCGACCAAGTGTAGTCACCGGTCTGACCGGTGGCTCGCACCGGTCTGACCGGTGACGCCCGACTGCAACCCGTGGGCTCACAGTAAAAAGAATATATCATTTACCCCCTTCCTTCTCTCTCTCCTCCATTATTCACCAGCATTCACCCCATCCAAAACCGTGAAGGTCTTCTCCTTCCCTCCTCCCACCTCTCCTTTCTCCCATGGAGATTTGAAGATTCAACCAAGGAAAGACCACAAGATTGGAAGCAAAAGGATCTCCCAAGGCTCCTCCTTTGATTCCCCTTCGAGTTCTTTGGATTCCATTCAAGTTCTTCTCTCCAAAGGTATTCAAATCTTCGTTTTGCCCGATCTCTTTACTCCGTGCAAAGATTTGAATTTCCTTTGGTATATCATCTCCTGAGAACCCCTAGAAGACATACCTATAGATCCATAAAGTTTCGTTGGACACATTGTGAGAACCCAAGATTTGGGGTCGGACGGCCTTCACCGGTCTGACCGGTGGCCGTCACCGGTCTGACCGGTGGCGCGTGTCCAGTCCCAAATTTTGTTTTCTTCATGCTTTTCAACACATATCTGTATTAGGTTGTCTCATGTCTATCTAGACCAAATCTTAGAGTCATAGCTGCTCAGATTGGATGTTGGGGCAATTGGCTCTGTTCTGGGTGGCACCGGTCTGACCGGTGCCCATCACCGGTCTGACCGGTGTGGCCCAGAGCAGACCCAATTGTTCTGAACTTTCAAGAATCTTTTTCCGTTTCGATTCAATCTGGTTCCTAGAGTCTAATACACTCTTGTCATCCTTTTTGTGACTCAGGACAGCAGTCATGGTCAGGGAAAAGGAGGGTGCTAAGAAGAGAAGAGAAGAGGTGCATGCTCGCAGAGGGACTGCCCCCGGTGACTTTGGGGAAGGGGGCAGCACCATAAATGTCAGCGGCAAAAGGTTGAGACGTCGTTCAGCTCGAGAGAGTGCAGAGGCACCTGACCTTGGAGGTGACACCGGTACTAGCAGTGATGACAATGTTAAGGATGAGACCTTTCAGGGACAATTTGAGCCGCCTCGCTCTCCTCCCTCTCCTGAGTCTCCACAGGTTGAGATACCTTCCTTCGCGGATAGGATGAGAGGATGGGTCAACTCCGACATGCTTAATCAATATGGGCCTATGTTTTTTGAGTCCGGGCAAGAACAAGGGTCTTCATCATCGGCTCCTCCTCCACCTCCAGCTCCACCGTTTGTACCCCCTCACCCGGATGTACCTGGTTCTTCTCACTCCATGGAACAAGAACAAGCTCCTCCACCTCCTCCACCTTCCGAGCAAGGACAAGATTGGGGCGCTCGCTTCTCCGCCGAGATCTTTGGATATAATCCATATTACTATGGTAAAGACAGTGCTCCCATAGCTCATCCCTCTGAAATCACTATCTCTGATTCCATTTACCTAAACTCTCCTATGCATTGGATTTTTGACACTTCTCAAATAGGAGGGAGCTCTCAACCAAGAGACGGATCTCAGGGACAGTGATCGACGGCTACTTCTTCTCCAGGCCCTTCTTGGATCCTTGATGACAAAGGGGGAGAAGATTTGGATTAAAGACTTAAACTCAGTGTTGCTGTCTGTGTTGCACCGGTCTGACCGGTGCTGGCTGGCTGTTGAGAGCAGATGTGTAATATTTTAGAACCTTATCTTTGTGGACTTGAGAACATTTGTGTGAGTGTTACTGTGTGTTTGAACCTTTATTGTAATAATTAAGCGACTTTATTGCTAGATTGTGATGCTTGTATTGAATGATGTATTGTTTGTGTTGGCTAAATGGAGCAAAGTGATCTAAGCCGGCTTGCAACCCCGGCCTGATCACCTTGGACCAAATAGCACGCACACCTTTTACTTTGTGCTCTGGCTGGACATGACCGGTCTGACCGGTCAGGGGCACCGGTCTGACCGGTGCCGCCTAGTCAGGCGTGCTGGCTGGACCTGACCGGTCTGACCGGTAGGGGGCACCGGTCTGACCGGTGCTGCCTAGTCAGTACTTGTGTTCTTTGCTTTGTGCATAACCTGTCATACGCATCACGGATTTTCATTTGTCGCTTACACTTGGTGCACTCCACTGATTCTGAGATATAGGGGGAGCTCGCATGCGCTTTCTCCCAAATTTGTGCTATTGGCATTTGAGGCCAAACTTTTGAAAATCAACTCAAAGCACAAATTAAGGGGGAGCTCTAGCTATATCTAAGAATCTAAAATGCGCTTTAATGTATTATTTGTAAGCTTTAATCGAGTTGTCATCAATCACCAAAAAGGGGGAGATTGAAAGTGCATCTAGGCCCCTAAGTGGATTTTGGTGAATTGAATGACAAGGCGATTAAAGGACTAATATATTTGTCTAAGATTGTGAGCAGGTTTTGTTTACATATTCATGAGCAATTATTAAAGTACTTATTTATGGATGAATATTATTTGGCTCACATTGAAAAAGACAAATATATGGATGATCCTAATGCATAAGTGACAAATATCAAGCAATAAAGGAAGAAATATTGGGATAATTTGAGAAGGTCAATTCATGGTCTCCCATATGAATACGTAGCTTGATTAAAATTACAAGGATCATAAAAGAGAAGATGGTAATTCTCTAAGTCAAGTGCAAGGCTTCATGTGTTTGTTGAAAGAGGACATAAGGATGAGTGTACACATTATGGTTCTAATTTGGAAGCTTGCACATTCGTTGTCAATCAAGATCAAGCATTTGAAGCGGGTTTTCAAATGAAGGTTAATTGTGTATGAAGCAAAGTGGAACTCAAAAGTGGATTGGATAAGTGATGAAGAGATCAACCGAGATGTCTAAGGTGAGGGACTAAGCAATCTTTGGGGCCGTAGCTAAGCCGCCATTTCGTGTTTTGCTAAGGTGAAGTTCTAGCATCCGTGGGGTCTCCAAGTATCATATCCAAACCTTAACCGAGTGAAGCAATGCAACTCATCTACATGTTATGTTTGGCAATATGGAGTGACTTACGGATCCAAGTATGCATTCCTATGCTAGATGGAAAGATCCTAAGTCATTAGCTCAAGTATGGACGTGCTCAAGTCAAAGGCTATGTTGAAAGCCCTCAAGTGGATATTGATCAAGTATGGCAAGATTGAAGATGTTCAAGCTCAAGAGATCAACAAAGTGTTTTTATTTATTCTTGAGTATAGGTATGCCGTACTATCAAGAGGTATGCAACTTAGCGAGTTGACCAAGTCAAAGTGCTCATTAGTTGACCTAAGTGAGATCTAGCCTTAGAGTGTGCTAACAAACCCTCCTAACCTAACCTAAGTCACTTCATCTCTTTGGTGAAGTGTTAGAATCATAGAAAGGGTTTTGGGGGTGTCTCGGGCCTGACCGGTCTGACCGGTCAGGGGCACCGGTCTGACCGGTGCCGCTAGCCCCAACGGCTAGTTTTTCAAACACCGGTCTGACCGGTGTGAGGCACCGGTCTGACCGGTGCCGCCCGTGGACCAACGGCTAGTTTTCTCCTTTGAGGGGTATAAATACCCCAAGCCTTCTTCAGTTGAAGGTTGCTGTTTCTAGTGACATTGCTGAGGTCCCAAGCCATTTCTAACAAGCTCCAAGCCTTAGTGGCTCTCCCCAACCCTCTCTTTGTGAGATTTGTGGATTCAAGCCATATCTTTGGTGTTGGGTTGAGAGAGTGAGCTCAAGAGGGACCTTGTGAGCTAACAAGAGCATTTACATAGCTTGAGCACTTTGGTTTCGTGTCTACAAGCTTTGAAGCGTTTGTTACTCTTGGAGGTTTGCCTCCTAGACGGCTAGGCGTCGCCGGCTAGCTCCCAACGTTGTGGTGAGCAGCGGGAAGTTTGTAAGGGCTGCGATTTTGCCTCTTCGTGGAAAAGATCCCCTTAGTGGAAAGGAGGAAAGTGGTTGAAAGAGACCCGACTTGTTGTGGGAATTGTCCCTTACAAGCTCCTCAACGGAGACGTAACCATTCCTTAGTGGGTGGTGAACTTCGGGAAACAAATCATTTGCTTCTTCGTGTGGTTTGACTCTCTAAGTTGTTTTTCTAGCATATTTGTTTTGCTTCCGCTTCGATCTACTTGGGTGTGCTACTTGTGTGTGCAGGGCTCATTACCTTGCTTGTGATCATCTACAAAGGCCACTCACCAAGTTTGGTTCGTGCTAGAAGTCAAGAGGTGCTTGAAGTTGTTTTTGCAGGTGCTCTGTGCTACACCGGTCTGACCGGTGAGGTGCACCGGTCTGACCGGTGCCTCCTGTGAAGTCCAGTGCTTGACCGGTCTGACCGGTCATCACCACCGGTCTGACCGGTGGAACACTATCAGCTCAAGTGATCGGGGAAGAAAAGTTTAATTTGGTCGTCACGCCTATTCACCCCCCCTCTAGGCGACATCAAGGTCCTTTCACTAACTAGGCTCAAAAGATTCGTGTCGCGAAGTACATCAAAACTGTGTAATTAGTTATTTTTTTACCTATATTTAATACTCCGAACATATGTCTTTTGACGTATTTAATGTGATGTGATGGAGAGAGAGTGGAGAAAACGTTAGAAACTTTAGCAAACTAAACAAGGCCTAAGTTCCACAAAACAAGAGCCCTGCCACGTGTACGAACCGACATTAGTCTATTCAATCGCGACGAAAAGATTCACCTGCCGTCCTGTCAGTGAGACCAGTGGGTATTTAGGCTGACTCCAACAACGCAATGCAATTCTATTTTTCCCTCTCCCCCGACACTGTGGTCAAATGGACATGCATTTTGCAATGTGAGGAGAGAGGTGAGCTAAAAATGAATTCCCTCTATCCTCGATTGCATTTGGACGAGCGCGGGCAGCTTGCAAGGAGGGTGGGCGAGTGCAGATGCAGCGGTGGGCGAGCAGCGCAGGACGGCCGGCGGGGCGAGCAGTTGGCGGCGGCTGGTGGGACGAGCAGCGCGGCGGGGGCGAGCGGCTTTGACAGGCACGCGGGGTGAGATGGGAACTTGTCGTTGTTGAACCTCGACACCGCTGCTGATGTCGCCGCAGGACGCCACCGCCCCACCGGACCCGAGGCTTCCCCGTAGCAGTGCGATTGTAGATCGGCGACGAGGCCGCGTCGCTGTCCCGGTAGCCGGCCACGCTTGGCGACCTACATCCGGCGGGCGCATGACGGCGATGTTAGGACGGAACACGCCGGCGGACGGCGGGAAGACGTTCTGGTGGTGGGGCCAGAGAGGACCTTGTTGCCGACGAAGAGGTACCGGAGGCTCGAGCTGCGGAGGTAAAGGAGCAGCGTGGCGGCGACCCAGGCATCGGCAGCGCGCTGGGAGGCGGCCATGGACGGGATCTCGTTGGCGTCATAGAAGCGCACGGAGGCGGCACCCGCCGAGCGGGTGAGCTCCATCCTGCGGTGCGGTGGTGGGAGGTTGTCGCTCGATCAGTGGTAGTGTTGTGGCGGCGGCCAGGGTGACGGCGAGCTCAAGGAGGAGCCGCCCGGGCGCGAACGGCAGAGGCTGGCGGAGGAGCAGAGGTGGGACGGGGGAGATTTTTTTTCCCTCAGCTGTTGGAGACGACCTGTTTTGCGTGGCCAAAGCATACACTGTTTGCAATGCAAATGAAGGAATGCATCTCCTATTTTGCCTTTTGTTGTTAGGGTCAGTCTTAACGTTTGCCGATGCACAAAGGCTCAACACATTACAGACGGACACTAGTGGGAATCTCAACATATTACAGACCGACAGTTGAAACAGGAGACTTTTACCTGTATGCCATCAGAAAAGATGACTCTGACCTGTATGCCACTAAAAAATTCGTTCGCACCTTGGTGCCATTCATCTAAACTTTTTTACTCCAGGTGCCATTCCATCCAAATATGCTGCTAACGGTGGCTAACGAAGTTGTGAAAAGACTTAAATGCCCTCAAGCTAGGCAAAGTGAGATGAAATTTTGTTTTCCCCTATGCCACTCCCTGACTTAGTATTTTTGAACCAAATTGATCGGGTTCATCATTTTTTGCCGCACTAATTCAATTTGTATTTAAATTATTATTAATAATTTTTAGTTTTGAACATCTCAGTAATAAAAAACATGAACCATCTCATCGGAAATCAATATTTTCAATCTTGCTGACATCCAATACTAAAGTCAAAATAATAATAGTAATAATAATAAGGTAAAGTAATATTAAAAATATTTTTCCTCATAATAGGTATCGAGAACAACATGAACCATCTCATCAGCCATCTCCTAACATTAGCAAGAATAATTAAAAATATCAAACAATCCTTGCAAACAATACAATATGGAGCAGGTGGCGCAGGCATTCGCTCGAACAAGTGGTGTGCCAGCGTCGCGACGACCCAGATGATGTTGACGGCTGCGTGGTGCGAGTTCACCGGTGCTGCACGGGGCTCCAGGACCTGACGCTCGCGTTCAAATGGCTCCGGTGGCGAGTCCACCGTTGGCCATGGTGCGCCAGGCTGCCGGCGATGGAGGAGTGCGGCGAGGAGCCGAGGACGGAGAGTAGGGCGCGGACCCGTACGACCACCGGGCACGCGGGGGTCATGGCCTCCTGCTCGGGCCGCTTCGGCGTCGCCGCGCTCTGGCATCAAGCCCCGTCACGCCCGATGTCCCCGCAGCTTGGCTCCAGCCCGGCCATGGCGCTCCCGGCAGACGGGGCGAGCACCCAGCCCGCGAGCGCGCGCGGAGGGCGCGGCCGCCCTGGCTCCAGCCTGCTGCGTGGACGGTTCCGGCTGATCCCTCCACTCGGAAGGCGGCGCGACCGCGCGGGCATGGCCTCGCACACCCATCACCGCCTCCGGCGCGCCCCAGGACCTCGTCCCGGTCTTCGCGTTCCCGGCCGTCGGCAACCGGGCCGCGGCGAGGTGGAGTGCAATCGCACCCACACGGTGGCGGCGACCCGTTACCCGCCGATGGCGGCCTGGGCGAGCAGGGGCCTCATCACCGGGGCACCGGACAGGAGACCCACCCAGGCAATGTGAGCCTGAGATAGACGAAGAGGAATGGGAAGAGGGTATTTTGGACATCTTTGCTGCTCGGGCCCACATGTCAGAGCACCTAAACGGTGAAAATTGAACAGATCATAAACGGAATGTCACGTGAGGCAAATAAATTTAGGTGGATAACACCAGGGTGCGAACGAACTTTTTAGTGACACATAGGTCATGACCATCTTTTCTGATGACATACACATACAGATAAAAGCCTCTTGAAACAGAACCCACGTCAATACTACCAATCTAGTGATCTACCATACCCAGGCAAAGAGTCAGCTTTGCTCAGGACCAACAACAGTAGTCTCGAATACAGCTGCAGCTGTTGCTGATCTTGGCCACAAACGAATTGCAGCAACAGAACAGTACACAGCAAGAGTCAGAAGGCAGCTTACTACGACTATTAACATGGCCTAATCTACGTACTGCTGCAGGCGCAACACCCAGTTCCAACAGTCATACATACCACACCCAAAACATGGCCTGATCAGCGTGGCCTGTAACACCCCATTGGCCCATTGTCACACCTAACTGTGGCATAAGGCCAGCGAAAGATAGATAACAGTGCAGGAGCGGGTAACTGCTCAGCTGGTGAGCGAGGAGAGCATGCCGCCGCCACTCTTCGTAGGCACAACGACCTCCCAGCCAGGGCCCTTCAGAGGGATCAGAGGCGCAGCGTCAGCAGCACCACGTGGGCCGCAGAGGTCGCTCCGGTCCATCAGCTTCAAGAGGTCCTCGTCGCTGATGTCGGTCTGGATTAGCTTGTCTTCATTGGCCTGCTCGTCCCTCAGCAGCGCCAGTAACTCTACCTCCTGCATACCCATGAAGAAAGTGTCAGCAACAATTACAAGTCTTTGTCATTGTTTGAATTTTTGGTGTTCCTGTTCTTAAGAAACGATTTATTGCATTTTGTCTATTATACTGGGGGTGCATGGAGATATTACATCTAAGGCATTAGGCTTCGATCTGTCTTGTTCAAACTGTCCCTTGCCAATCACCACATGCTCTAGCTTCAACTTCCCAAAAGCTCTTTTAATGATCCGTCCCTACAAACATGAGAAGATGAGCAAACCACTGGGGAATACTTAGCCAAGCAATAAAGTCTGAACTGTGAAGATGACCATGATCATCCAACCGCACCTCAACAGAATGTGAAGTAGCCAGCCTATATACGTGCACCGGGCGTGTTTGGCCAATCCGGTGGCATCGATCCATAGCCTGCAAATCCATCTGAGGATTCTGGAGGGTAAAGCAAAAGTTCAGCACATTAGAACTATCATGAGTAACAAGAAGAGACATTTCTTTCAATGACAGACAATGGATATTATATGTCCATGGATTAACAAAGAATTACCCAGTCGCTGTCATAGAGGATACAGGTATCAGCAGAAGTAAGGTTGATGCCAAGTCCACCAGCCCTTGTGCTCAGGAGAAAAATATTCATACTGCTATTCAAGTCATTGAATTCTGCTATCTGCCATAGAAAATAGAAGCAAACAAACTTGTGAGGAAACAGCAATAAAAGACAACTCTCAAGTACTGAATGTTTCCCTCACTGAAGATGTACAAAGGTGTTGCAAAACAGCTTTTAGTTTTTAGAAAACAGTGTACCATATAAATACTTAAATAGTAATGCGCTTCAAACTGCATACATCACCACTGTACAAATCAACAGATTTGACAGTTGCAGAGGGGTGGGGGGATTGGTGTAGGAACTTAATAAACAATTTTCTAGCAGGACATCACAACCCTCCAATGCAACTTCAATAAAAATGCAAACAGTAACATGGGGATGCTGTAAAGTAAAACAGTAACATACTGTCACAGAATATCAGTTACCTGCCTCCTCCTTTCTTCCAATTTAACACTACCATCAATTCGGCAAACATCAAGGCCTTTTGAATCTAGGTAATACTCAATAATGTCCAACACTTTTGTCCATTGCGAAAATACTAGAACCTACAAACAGAACTACAGCTGAGATGAAAAATAAAAATAGCAGATATGACACAAGGACTATCGAAAAACACATACCTTGTGCTTCTGTGCGAGCAGGGAATTTAGTAACCTGTCAAAAAGCTGGAATTTGCCACATTGTTCCAGAATCTTCTCAACAGGTGGATAAAAAGCTGCATGGTCACAAAAAAACACAATGAAGTCAGGAAAACAAGCACATTAAAGCAATAGATAACAACCAGGCACTGGCCAATAGGGACAAACGTGTTGAATCAAACGGAGATTCCAAAAGATCAGGATGGTTGCAATTCTTCCTCAGTTGAATTAATAGATTATGCAACTTTGACCTGATGCCGGGTCTCTTCAATACTGCAGTTTAACAAAAAAAAAAGGTCAACTTTGGTTACTTAAGAGCATACTGATTTACTACTGCAAGTCTATAGGGATATATGCCCACTATTATGCCAGCATACCGATATCAGATTCCTCATGCAAGTAGTCATCAAATGTTTTTTCAACCAAGTGATTCTGGATTTGCTTCTGATGTTCAGTCATGTTGGCATAAATGATTATCTCTTTCTTTCGTGGAAGCATCTGTTCTACATCCTCCTTCATACGCCTTAGAAGGAATGGACGCAAAATGGCATGAAGCTTTGAAACAACATGAACCCTTCTCTTCTCTTGAGTTTCTTCTTGGTGTTCTTCATTTCCTTTCCCAGAAAAATCAAACCTTGAAAGAAGATAGTCATTAGCATAACATAGGAAAGACGAATCAAATATAATACATGGAATATTTAACAAAAATACCCATACGTTATGGGCCATATAACATTTCAGAAACTAAACAGAATATAAATGAGCAAACAATACAATATAAATTCCTGCTAATTTTCAACAGATATTTAAAGGATGACATCCTAACATCCATCTACAATATAAATCAACAAGTACTTATTTCTACTCCACATACTTGCATTTCAGCTAGAGCCTGAAAATTTCACAGTTTAACTAGGAAAGGGAAGGATCTGGTTGCAAGCCACAGTGAAGCAGCATCATAATACATAGCCACAAGAGTGTTTGTTTGAAGAGTAGCACTTGTATCATTGTGCAATTACAAAATTTATGGATGCGATACATGGTAATGGAAACAGCTTTAGTAATTTTAACAGATTTTTTTTGTGCTGATTTAACAGAGCATGCCAAATTATCAAGACTCTACGGACAGGATATAATCCACTGGCATAGTAAACCTAGATAAAAGCTGGCCCACTGCTACACTGAAATAATTTAGATTAAGACCTATACAAGACATTTATGCATCAAGGTGGCAGTTGGTCACTGATGAATACAACTATTGCCTCTAGTGTATTGTTTTACATTTCTGTGCCAAAAGCTGCAACTTCAAATTGAATTGCATAAATGTAAGATTGAAAGGTACAAATAGGAAAGGCTAGGTGAATTATACCACGACTCAAATTCTTGATGTGATGAGAATATATCAGGCAAAATGAAGTTCAGTAGTGACCATAGCTCTGCAAGATTATTCTGCAGGGGTGTCCCAGTCAAAAGGAGCTTATTATCCATTGGTATGCGCTTCAACTCCCTCAATAATTTACATTTAGAATTTTTCAACCGATGCCCCTGGAGAAAGAAGCATGAAATTGGCATGTAAATACAGAGAAAGGGAAGAAATCAACACAGGGGCAGGGAATATGCTTTTTCCATCACCTCATCCACAACAACATACTTCCATTTATGGTTGGCAAGAAATTTAGCATCTGACATAGCCATCTCATATGAAGTCACAACTATTGGAAAATCAGGGCCAACAGTTTTGGGCATAAATTTTCTTCTTATCTCTGCCCGGGCCACCTTATCTCCATGATAAATGATACTAGCCAAAGATGGAGTAAACCTGAAATCAAGTGTTGTGACATTAGAACACTAATGATATAGATGGTGAACAAATGCCTTGGATAGTTACCTTGAGATTTCATTCACCCAGTTCGAGAGAGTGGATAGAGGAGCAATTATCAAGTACGGACCATGCATGCCTTTTCCTTTCAGATGAGCAAGAAATCCAATTGTCTGGATAGTTTTCCCAAGTCCCATTTGATCAGCCAGTATCCCATTTAGCCCATTCTGCCACAATGATATAAGCCACTTCACACCCTTTATCTGATATGACTTCAACTTCCCACCAGTCATTAACGGCACAAGATTGGCCTGCTCTTTTCCCCACCTTTCTTCTTCCGAAAGAGTACAATTTTCCGCAAGGCGATCTTCACGAGATCTCGTAAGCATGGCCGCAACTGCCGTCTTAGCCTTCTTCTGGATAATAATTTATTTTTTGTTGTCAGAACTAATAAAAACTGCCATAAGGTATCAATTAACAACAATTATTTCTCTTAATTTTTCCTTATATATTAACTTGGATATTATCCTCAAAAGAATATTTGAATAAGTTTCATAATCATATAGACATTCAATCAGCAGAGGCCATCAACTCCAAACAGTTGAAACAAACCATAAAACATTATCCTCATATCATGACCCTAACTGAGGAATGCAACTGCTCCATGCTGCACCCATCTTTGAACAAGCCTTTTCAACTATACTTTGTGAGATTGTTAACTACAACAGGATGACGCTACAACTAAAATGATGAACAGCACAGCACTAGCCTAAGCATGAGTCCAGAAGCAGTAGATGCTTCTGTTAGTGGAATTGAGATAAGCAGACTGAATGTAGTATTTTATTAGAGTAGATTTGTAAAAGACAACGGGAAGCCAGCACACACTAAACCCGCGATGTCAAAGATCCGATGATCCAAAGACAGGCGGAACAACACATACTGACAAACCACTCCCTCTGTCCTTAAATATATGACGTTTAGGACAAGAAATTTAGTACAAAATGAACTAATTTTGTTGTCCTAAACGTCATATATTTAAGGACGGAGGGGACAGGGAATAATGTATGAAACCTGCACTCACATCATTATACTGTGGCTTTGCTTTCCTCTTCCGGCCACGTCCTTTCTTCTCTTCTACCTCTGGCTCTTCAGCTTGAGTTTCAGCACCTTCCTGTTTAACAATCGATAACACCACTGTCATCAGCAAAAGAAGCAAAACACTACATGAATGAAAAACATATAAACAGTCAACACGTAAATGAGATTTACGTACATCAGCAATTCGATCCATTTTCTCAAGTAGAAACTCAGAAAAGAGTTGTGTCTTCGTTAGCAGCTCATCTAACTTGCTATACCGTGTCTCAGGGTCGAAAGCAAGTCTCGCAGCTTCTTCCCTCTTCCTTGCTTCTTCCTCCTCCTCTGCCTTGAGCCTGGCCTCCTCAAGCTTCTCTTCTTCCTTTTTCATCACTTCCGATATCAGGGATGCATCACCATTCTTGGCCTCCAGATCAATTGGTATAGTTGAACTTGCATCGAAGAAATCATCATCATGCTTCTCCTTCACAGGCTCCAATAGCTGCTCTTCCCCATCCTTAACAACATGGAGTATGCCACTAGCCTCAGACTTAACAGGCAGAGACAAGCTTGCTCTCTCCTCCGCATGCTTACTTTGCCCTGTGGCAGGGGAAGGTCCCCAATTCTTCGTAGGGATGGAGTCAGCGTCGGACAAGGAAAGCGTCCCCATCCTCAGCAGCCAACTGTTTCGGGGAAAACTTGAATTCAACCACCGCTCACAGTACGAAGAGATCTGCCAGAGCAAGTAAGGCGTAGATTCAGTTTAGTTGCTGGAAATGAATTAAATGCAAGTAACATTAGAGCAGTTTCATTCCTCGCTGGATTAGATCTTCTTCCTCACTCACAAGCACACAAACTAAAAGATACACCCACCATGTTTGAAGCAACTAATACAAGACAACTAAACGCTTTTCCCCCCACTAAACAGAATGGTTTGTTAAAATTCAAGGACGCCCAGTAGAAACACATAATAAGAACAAGAGATTCAATAGAAAAGGGAAAGCATTTCCATGCACAGTAACTCCCCTAAGCGCGACCTGTGCAGCCGTGCTACTCCCCAACCCCACCCCCAACCTTGGGTTCACCCAGGACCAATCCCTGCTTTCGCCCGTCAATCCGCGGCAAATCTGCAGGGGACTAGTCGCTCCGACCCAAAGGGGGCCAATGCAACACTCCCCATCCAGATTAGCGGGGTTAGGGTTAGAGAAACGCCCCCCCCCCCCCCCCGGTTCGAGGGATTCCGAGGGGAAGCAAGAGGAAGGTAAGTGGGAGAGAGCGCGGCGGAGCGTGTACCTCGCATAGGCCCTCGGTCGCCTCGTCGCCACCCTCCCACGCTCGAGGGGGAGAGCGAGGCGCAGTCGGGGGAGTGAGCGAGCGGCGGTTCCGACGAATGGGGGGGGGGGGGGGGGGGCGGAACGGTCCGGAATGGGGGTGTAGGGTTGAGGGCGAGGCGGGAGGTTCCGAAATGGGGGTGGCAGGGAGGGCGGGAGCTTGAGACGGCGTGCCGCCAAAACTGCTGCAGAGAACGGGGTGGGCCTCGCGCGTTCCCCATGGAGGCCCATCTAAAAAGCCCGGTGATTGAATTCGACCGCGTGGTCCAAAACCTCCGGGCCGGATTTTTTTTGTGCGGGGAGGAGCACGTGTGGCCCACTGTCCAACTCCTCTGCCTTCGTAATTTATAAACTATATTATTTTTATTATTTTATTATACGCGCTCGTGGCATATATGCTTGTACGTTGCACGAAAAGAAGAATATGACTCAAAACACATGGCACGAAACTTGGATGATAACTTATGATCTATATCAATTATTTTAAAATATATTTAATATTTGTGCATAGATATATTCATTAACATAAAGGTGTGTCACGGCTTGACTACTGCGATGTACGCTATGGAAGCCTGAAGACGTAGTTTTATTATTTACGCTTTCTATGAGTTGTAACAGCCATTAGGCTTAACTGTCAAGTGGGCCTGCGGGCTCGTCTTGCCAGCGATATAATTGATGCCGTGTGTAAACGGAGCACTATTCGTTATCTGAAAACAAACTCTGTAATAGAGAACTAGGGTTCAGGGTTCCTCCCTCCCCGCTGAATCTGTGCTTGCTTGTGATCTCACGTCGCCGGTGAACTTCCGGTGGCCACGGGTGTGACAAGTGGTATCAGATTCATTGTATCCTCGGCGCGCTGCTGCTGTTATCCTGGAATCCCGTCGGTTGACCTAGCAATCGCTGCGGTTTGGTGAGATCGAGCCCTGTGCCGCGCAGAGCCGGCCAGCGTTCTAGATTTCCCTGTAATTCCAAAGCACGCCGGTCGATTTGCGGAGGGAATCAGTGCCAATTCGCTCACCTTCCCTTGCGTTGATTTCTGGTGGCGCTGGTGTCGAGTTCGTTGCGGATTTCTTCGGAGGAGTGGGCTGTAACATCCTTGATGTTCAATTATGCTAATGACCTTAATTAGAGGTGCTAATCATGTTTAATTAGTTCCTAAGCATGTTTGACTTGATTTTGCACACATTTGCACAAAAGACCTTGGTCAAAGTCAAAATGCGTGGTCAAACCCCTATGAATCTAAAAGGTTGAATTGGTTTTCTTGCACGTTCTCCAAATTTCACTATAGAAGTTCAAAATCGGCCAATATAAAAGTTGTTCTTTATTTCCGGGAACACATTTTTCATAATTGGCTGACATTCCAATTTTGAGTGCAAAGCCGCTTAAATTTGAGTTGAAGCTGCTGCGCACAGTAAACCGGGGCCGAGAAATTCCGAAAGTTCAACGAGTTTTTCCCACAAATCCGTTGATCAAAACATATGACGCCCTTTGTAAAAGTTGTAGGTCTATAGCTCCTCTACAACTTTTATTTTTGGAGATTTTCGAGTATGTTGACACTTTTTGGAGTTACGAAATTTTGAAAACGGTTCGCGGAATTGAATCTCTGCTGGGCGACGTCGTGCTGCGCCGAGAGCGCGCGCGCGCACCAGCACTTCGCCCGGCCACGTGTCGAGTCGCGCGTTCTTCGGTGTACGAACGCCGTGTAAGCCTCCGTTGTGGACCAGGTCATGACCGTGGGCCCTCCGCCTCGCCGTTTCCCTGTAAGCCGAGCCCAGGAGCGAGTCGCGGCGCCGCGGGCCCTGCTGGCCACGCGCCGGTGCGCGCCGCGCCGCAGCGCCTTCCGGCATATGCACGGCGCCACCTGGCCGCCTCCCTGGCACATAGCCCGCCAGTCGAGCCTCCTCCATCGTCAAAACCCCGGGAGCTCGTGGCCTTCGCTTCTTTTCCACGCCGCCGCCTCGGTCCGCACAAGGCAGGGCTCCGCCGCCGCTGCCTGGACTGCCACAGCCGCGAATGGCCTCCGCGAGCATGCCGCCTCCACCTCCCCGTCCTGGCCCTTCCCTGCTCCTCCCTCAGCGCCGCCACGCCACCGCCGGACCTCCAGACCGCGCTCCCGACCGGCCAGGCCGAGCCGCGGCGGCCGTCCAGAGGCCGCACGCCGCCGGCACTCCACAACGCCGCCGCCGGTCTGATTTCACTGGAAAACCCCGAGCTCAGTTGCGCAGTAGCCCCCGGCCACCTCCTCCGGCCAGGTCCGGCCGTCGCCAGCCGTAAATCCGGCCGCCGGTGAGGTCTCCCGGCCCAAGGACCCAATTGCGACAAGTTATTTCGTTCTAGGGTGTTTTCGGCAAACCAGGGACCCCATTGTAAATTCTGAGTTTTCTTTCAAGGGTCCCCTGTAAATGTATATTAGGGTTTTGGCTGCAACTTCAAAAATCCGTAGAAAAGTGTAGAAAAATCAGAAAAATATAAATCCAATTGTTCTGGAATCCTTGAGAGTAGATCTACAACTTTTACAAAAGTTGTATAGTGTTTTTCTGTTTCATTTGTAAATGTAAATTCAAACTTAGTTTGAGGCATATTTGTTGTAGTTCAAAATGTACACATGCAAATGCAATGAAATTTGGATATGTTGTTGTGTGCTCTATGTTTAGATCTGTGACAAAGTTTCACACATGTTTGTTGTGTAGAACTCCAGTTATGATTTTTGGAAGATGTATGCTAGTTTAAGCTTGATGCTTTTTATAGTTCCCTCAAATATAATTTCTTTTAGCATCAATGCACCCTAGGCCTTTGTTATGATGTTAAGCACCCCTGGAAAAATAATGATGATTTTATGAGCTGGTTTGAGTAGGTTTTGGTATTTATGCTTGTGATGGATGTCAAATTCATAACTTAAAATATATGATGAATCCACTTGAATATGTTGGGTTGAAACTTTGTTTTGGCATGTTGGAGCTGTAGAAAAAGTTTGGGATAAAAAGGGCTAGTAAATCTTTTTGTGTGAATTAATGAAGTTTATCTAGACTGTCTTTTGTCTTTTTCATTTAAATTAATGTATAAATGATTTTGATCTGAAAATTTATATTTAAGCATATTTTGGCCATATGCTCCTGTGGTAAAATTTTCATGCCAGTTGGAGTCTTCTTTTAATTGTTATGAATTATGGATGCATAGCTAGTTATAATGAAATAAATAACTTTATTTTATCTTTTAATTTGATTTAAAGGTGTTTTAGTTCAGTTGCTGTTTAAAATGAATTTAAGCACAACCCTCATGCTGATGGTGAAGTTTATGAGTTTAACTTTCATAGATATGCACACAATCACCATCAAAGTCATAATTAGTCCATCATCATCCACCCCTTGTTTTTCATGAAGTTTAATATTTAATTTGCTTAAATGTGCACACAATCCCCTTTTAAATAGTTGTTAGGTCACTCTCACCACACCTCTTTACTTTTGTGAGTTTTCTTGTTGATTTGATGAATATGGTCCACAAGAGTTGGGTTAATGATAAAATCTCTCACCTCCACCTTGTAACTAATGCATATGCATAACGTGTAGATCTTCCCGGCGGGACGTACACGCTTGTTGAGGAGGAGGGATCCGCTAGTGGAGAGCTGAACCAAGTTAGTAGGCAGCAAGACCTGGACCAAAGCCCAGAAGAGCCCAAGGCTGTGATTGAGTTAGAGGAAGGCAAGCACCGGATGCATATAACCTTTTTGGATAAAATCACACTCTATCTTTACTTTTTAGTATTTATTGTTTACTTGTGCATTTAAGTTTCAGGAGTTGTTTTGAAACCTAGATGCATGATCCTTAGGACTCCTATGCTCTTTTACTAGTATGTTAGGAACGCTAGTGCCATGCTCTAAGGATACGGTAAAAGTCGAGTAATGACTCATTGCTCGTGAGATATAGGATGCTTATGTTGGAATCATAAGTTGGTTAAATTGACTCGCTCATGTGGTAAGAGCAATGGGTTCGGTCTCGACCGAGTAGCATGGTGCTGGTCTAAGCTATTGAACGTACCAAGTGCTTGTCGGGAATGGGACCGGTAAGCCTAGTACCTAATGAACCAGTGCGGGGACTTTATCGCTACTAATCTTGAGATGCGTCTCCCGGTTTGATTCCGGTAGTGCAAGTGTGAGTCTGGACGTGCCATGTGAGGGCGTTCCAGTAACCATGTACTTAGGACTGTGGCGCCTGTCCCTAATCTGGGGAGTGACGGGAACCGCCTGGTCGGGCTAGACCCCGCATTTGCTTTTCTTTGAATTCTTTGGGGTCTACCTTCTTCCGTGTATCTTGGGTTTACCTTGCAAGGATATAAATCGATCGATCGTCGGTCACTCGCCGTTATCTGAGTCGGCTTGACCACTGGCTACCCCATGTTTATTTATGAAACATTTTGGATTAATATTGATACTTGATTAATCTTGTTTGCACAACCATGCTTGGTTAGCTAGGTGCTTACCTAGAATGGTTAACATACTAGAACTTGAGCTAAAATTTGAAAGTAAGGATCAACTCTTAGTTGCTTTTGGCAAAACAAACCCACCAGCCAAAAAGCTTTGCATGTCTAGCTGTGTCTTTTATTTTGATAGGTCAGTCTTGCTGAGTATTAGTATACTCAGTCTTGCTTATTTTTTGTTATTTTCAGGTAACCCCATCTGGCCTGGTGCTATTCCAGATGGATGGGAAATTGAATGGGAGAACGATGATGAGGAGTGATATATTGTGGATGGCCTCCCATGTGTATCACGCGCTTAGTTTAGTTTCCGCTGTTTAAAACTCTGAACCATGTTTACTTTTATGTACTGAAAAACCTGGTTTGTAATATTAAGTACTTATGGACCTTTTATGTAATGTAACGTTGTACTCTAGTCCCGCCTTCGTGTGGGCTTAGCGCATATCTCGATCCTGTATAAGTGATTTACCGGGCATGACCCGGCAGAGGTGACAAAATAGCTCTTGGTTATCGCTTATGAGCCAAGTGGACCGGCTTAAGTGATGATTTGGATTTATTTTGGGCGGTTCTGTCACATGAGTGGCGGTAGAAACGGGATCTGACAAGGCGCGGTGTCGATCATCCCCGACATCTGCTCGAAGGATCTGGTACGTGATTACGGAATCCCCTCGACTTGGAGTGACTGTTGGGCGAACCTCTAGCAGTAGGGGTAGCATCAATCCGCGCGCAGTTCGCTTGGTTTAGGGTGTAATCACGACGGCTCCTCCTAAGCCTTCTGTTCAAACATCAATTATTCTAGCCAAGATGGAGGAATTTGCTCAGGGTGAAGCAAATAAATGGGACCATATAAATAATAACATTGACTTGCTGTTTGAGAAGATTGGGGAGATTGGTGTGGCTCAGCAAAAGATGGACACCAGGTTTGATATGACATCTAAGGTGTTTGAAGCTAATGGTCAGGCAATTGCAAAATTGACTATGGCTCAGATGGAGAGCAGAACAGAGTCGCCACCAAGTCCCACTTCATCAGAAGCATCTCTGGAGAATGTTTTTGGTCAGGGCAAATCACACAAAGAGGAGGCTAAGAAAGAAAGGGGGTTTGGGTTTGTGAATCATAGGAGAGCTAAAGAGGACCAGTATAGACCTAAATGCAATTTACCCAAGCTGTCATTCCCTCAGTTCACTGGGAAGAACCCATCTATATGGAAGGACAAGTGCCAAGACTATTTCAAGATATTTGACATTCCAACCAGTATGTGGGCCACCTATGCCTCCATGAATATGGATGAGAATGCTGCTAAATGGGTTCAGATGTACAAGAAGAAGTATGGGCTAGGGGATTGGACATCTTTTATTTCTGCAGTAAAAAGAAAATTTGGTGATAATGACTACAGAGCAGCCCTGACTCAGCTCTTGGACTTACACCAGGAGGACTCTCTTGAAACCTATATCACCACCTTTGAAGATTTGCAATATCACATAGTGATGCACAATTCTGAATTGGGTGAACTGTTTTTCATCACACAGTTCATTAAAGGACTAAAACTGGATATTAGTGTTGTGGTTCAATCTCAAGTGCCTGAAACAATGGAAAGAGCTATACTACTGGCAAGAATACAGCAACAAGTGCTTGAAAAAGGGAAGACTAAATGGCAGAGAGCATCTACTTCTACCAAGCAGTCTCTGTAAATGCAAAAAGGGGAACATAAACCTGTTGGTCAGCCTAATACATTGTGGAGAGAGAGGCAAACTAGAGATTACAGAAGAGCAAATGGCATGTGCTACTTTTGTGCTGAACCTTATGATGCAAATCACAAGAATGTGTGTACAAAAAAACCCAACCTCAGCCTAGTGTGAATGCCCTAGTGCTTAATTCTCTGGATGTGCAGTTAACAGAGGAGGTTTTGAATCAATTGGCAATTGAGGATGCATTGATAGATGACTTTTGTAATCTGTCCTTAAATGCTCTTTCTGGCACTGCAGAAGGAGAGGTTATGCAGGTCGGAGCATTGGTGAATAACAAGGTGATGTTGATACTCATTGACAGTGGGATTTCTCACAGTTTTATCAGTGAAGCCTTTCTGCAAACAGCACAGCTCAAGGCACTTCCAACACAACCAAGGAAAGTGAAATTAGCCAATGGGTAAATCATGATTACAGACCATTGGGTACCTCAGTTAGCATGGTGGGCTAATGGGTATTCATTATAGACTGACATGAAAGTCTTGCCATTGGGAGCATATGATGTCATTCTGGGGTATGACTGGTTAAAGCCCCACAGTCTCATGAATTGTCACTGGGAGAACAGGACTATGGAGTTTGAAGATCAAAATAGAATGGTGCTGTTGAAAGGTATTAAGCCAAAGGAAATGCAAGTCTCTGAAATGCCAGTTGAACAATTGCTTAAGTGGAGTAGTGGCAATGACATTTGGGCCTTAGCAGTTGTGGAAGTTATACCACCAGAACCACAAGAACCTGAATGTAAGGAAGTGAAGGAGCTGCTGGAGAAATTCCAGGATGTCTTTCAGAAGCCTATCACTCTACCTCCATCTAGGGCTTATGACCACCAGATCCCACTACTACCCAATGTTGTGCCCTTCAACTCCAGACCATATAGATACTCTCCACATCACAAGGATGAAATAGAAAAACAGATCAAGGAGCTATTGGAGGCAGGACTTATTACACACAGCACAAGTCCATTTGCCAGTCCAGTACTATTAGTGCTCAAGAAAGGTGGTACTTGAAGGTTTTGCATTGACTATAGAAAGCTCAATTCTATTACCATCAAAAACAAGTTTCCAATGCCACTGATTGATGAAATTCTGGAAGAGTTGGCTGGCACCAGGTATTTTACCAAGCTAGATATGCGTTCAGGGTACCATCAAGTAAGGATGAAAGAAGAAGATGAAAATAAGACGGCATTCAAGACTCATCAGGGTCATTATCAATTTAAGGTTATGCCCTTTCGGTTAACTAATGCACCAGCAACTTTTCAGTACATCATGAATGAGGTATTGTCTCCATTTCTTAGGAAGTTTGTGATGGTTTTTCTTGATGATATCCTAGTCCATAGCAAAACACTTGAAGAGCACATTCATCATCTTACTCTGGTGCTTGAGAAATTAAGGGAGAACCAGCTGTATATGAAAGCTAGTAAATGTTCTTTTGCATAATCTCAGTTGGAATACCTAGGACATATTATTTCTGTGGAAGGAGTAGCTACAGATCCTAGTAAAACTGATGATATGTTGAAATGGCCTGCACCCACTAATGTCACTGAATTAAGAGGATTCTTAGGCCTCACTGGATACTATAGAAAGTTTGTCAAGCACTATGGGTTATTGGCAAGACCACTAACACAGTTGTTGAGGAAGAATCAATTTGCTTGGTCTCCACAAGCTCAGCAGGCATTTGAGGATTTGAAGGCAGCCATGACTACTACACCTGTGTTGGCCCTGCCTGATTTCAATGAGCAGTTTGTTATTGAGACTGATGCTTGTGATGGTGGAATAGGAGCTGTGCTTATGCAGAAGAATCAACCTATTGCACTCCTTAGTAAAGCTTTGACAAATCAGCATAAGCACCTATCCATATATGAGAAGGAATTTCTGGCTCTTATCATGGCAATAGATAAGTGGAGACAGTATCTACAACATCAGGAATTTATCATTAAAACTGATCATAAGAGCTTAGCATATTTCACTGAACAGAATCTCCATTCTGATATACAAAAGAAAGCCATGGCAAGGCTTATGGGGCTGCAGTTCAGAATTGTCTACAAGGAAGGGAAGGAGAATGTGGCTGCTGATGCCCTGTCCAGAATGCATCACATGTTTGCAATACAGGCAGTGTCTTCAGTTCAACCAGTGTGGCTGCAAGAACTGTTGAATTCTTATGCTACTGACCCAAAAGCTCAACAACTGCTAACTCAATTATCTATCCATAGCCCTAATGAGAAGGGATTTACCTTGGACAATGGATTGATCAGATACAAAGATAAGTTGTGGGTGGCTCAAAATTCAGCATTACAGACAAAGTTGATCACAGCTTGTCATGCTAGTGCCATTGGGGGGCATTCTGGGAGTAAAGCCACATACTGCAGAATGAAGAAGTTGTTCCATTGGAAGGGTCTCAAACAAGATGTTGAAGACTTTGTCAAGCAATGTGTGATATGTCAGCAGGCCAAGCATTCAAATGCCTTACCAGCTGGTCTTCTGCAGCCACTACCCATTCCAGCAGGAGCATGGCAGGACATATCAATGGATTTCATTGAAGGACTTCCTAAGTCTGAAGCGTCATCAGTAATTCTGGTAATTGTGGACAGATTTACTAAATATGCACATTTCATTCCACTCAAGCATCCATTTACTGCTAAAACAGTGGCCAAAGTGGTATTTGACTATGTGGTGAAATTGCATGGCCTGCCCAAGACCATTGTGTCTGATCGTGATAAAGTGTTCACCAGCACATTTTGGGGTGAATTGTTCAGCTTGTTGGGCACTCAGGTGATTCTCAGTTCTGCATACCATCCACAGACTGATGGACAAACCGAGCGTGTCAACCAATGTCTTGAAATGTATCTCAGATGTGCTGTGCATGAGGACCCTAAGCAGTGGAAAAACTGACGTCTCAAGCAGAGTTCTGGTACAACTCTTCTCATCATTCTGCTCTAGGGTGTTCTCCATTTCAGGCATTGTATGGGTATGAACCAAATGTTGGACTAACACCTGCAGTAACTGCCACCACTACTGCATCTGTAGCAGAGGCTATTACTGAATTACAACAGCAAGCTCTGGTCTTAAAGGATCATTTGGCCAAAGCACAAAACAGGATGAAAATGATGGCTGACAGAAACAGGCGTCATCAGTCATCAGGAGTACCAGGTTGGGGAAAGGGTGTTACTCAAATTGCAACCTTATGCTCAGTCTTCTTTGGTCGGCAGACCATTTCCAAAGTTGGCATTCAAATACTTTGGCCCATATCAAGTATTGGAGCGTATTGGGAAGGCTGCCTACAAGCTAGATCTCCCAGAAGAGGCTTTGATTCACCCTGTGTTTCATGTTTCACAGTTGAAACCATTTGCTTCCAACTATACACCTGTCTTTTCTGAGTTACCTGCAGCTGCAACTCTGGACAAGGATGATCTTCTTCCTGAAGCTGTGATTCAACGTCGTTTGGTGAAGGCAACAAAGTTGTCCCACAAGCATTGATCAAGTGGACAGGACTACCGGATGAAGTTGCTACGTGGGAGGATTGGTATGTCCTCCAAGCGCGATTCCCAGGCTGTCTTGCTGGAGGACCAACAAGTTCTCAAGGGGAGGAAGATGCCACGGCTTGACTACTGCGATGTACGCTATGGAAGCCTGAAGACGTAGTTTTATTATTTACGCTTTCTATGAGTTGTAATAGCCATTAGGCTTAACTGTCAAGTGGGCCCGCGGGCGCGTCTGGCCAGCGATATAGCTGATGCCGTGTGTAACCGGAGCACTATTCATTATCTGAAAACAAACTCTGTAATAGAGAACTGGGGTTCAGGGTTCCTCCTTCCCCGCGCGAATCCGTGCTTGCTTGTGATCTCACGTCGCCGGTGAACTTCCGGTGGCCACGGGTGTGACAAGGTGCGAGAAACAATAGCGGCTATAACACGCATGGGACCGGCAAAGACCATGTGCCATATGATTCTCTTTCAGTAATGGTAGGTGACATCCTTTCCGTAGCGAGACGTGAGTGACAACTTCGTTATTATCAAGAATCTGCTGAGTATTTAAGATGCTCGTTAGGTATAGTTGGGTACATGTATTTATAGGGTTGAGTGTGTGCGTGTTTGTGAGCAGCACGTGTGTGTGTTTCATAAAGAGGATACATGTGGTCTCGGTGCTGATATCAAAAACAAAAATCCTCAAACTACAGTTTAACTCATGTGTAGTGTGTGATGATTCATCTTCTTTCATATTGAAATCTTGCTTAGTTTTCAAATACAAAAAAGTTCGAATAATCCTAAAACTAATAGTACCTCTTCCGCACTTCCACACTTCCAGGAGGTGGGGGCTCAAGCCCCCCTACGGCCCTACCAACCAAAATTCCATAAAGCATCTTTAAACTTCTCTTACAAATTTGAAAAAAAAGGAAGATGAAAGGAGAAGCTGAGGAAGAAGGAGAGAAAAGCTCTCTAAGCTCAATCTTAGCTCAGTCCCTAATCGCGAGGGAGGAGAGCGTGGTATCAGACTGCCACCGTGAGAAAGAAGGACATTTGATTCTAAGGGGTTGATTAAAACTTAAAAGAAGTACAAGAGGGTTTTATGCAAAACTACACAGTTGGAAAAAATTATGACATTTAAATATTTTTAGTATAGACTATTCTTTTAGGTGTGAACTGATAATTTATAATATATATTTTCTATTCAATGGAAGTGTTAGTGTGAAACGTTAATATCACTTTAGGTGTAAACTATAAAAGTTGAGTATTTTTCGTATTATGTTGCTGCCTTATAATTTATTGAGAAATTAGTCACATAAGAAATTACACATAAACATTTATTATCTAACTACTTTAATCTGCATTCATACTGTCACCCATTGTACTCCGAATCAGTTTCAACATCCGAAGAAACCCACCTCCTCAACATATTCATGCAATATTCGCTTTGCTTCACATCGAACAAAAAAAAATTAAGATTGACATGTTCTCTTCTCTTCGTTGCAAATGAATACTACCTCCGTCCTTAAATATACGACGTTTATGATAAGAAAATTAGTTCATTTTGAACTATTTTTTTTTGTCCTAAGCGTCATATATTTAAAAACAGAGAGAGTAGTAAATTTGTAAATAGGTATTGTTGAAATAGTATTTCTGGTGAGAGAAGATGTGATGGATGTGATAGGTAAAATAATGTTTTTCACTATTAATTTATTTGTGTTGCCGAAAAATGAAAAGCGAGGTTCGCCCAAGCACCTGGTCTGGAAGCGTCCCTGTTCCCAGAGCGAAAAAACCACTCGTATCAGCGGCCGCGGGGCTTATTGGAGCACTCTCATTGGCCGCATGCAGCCGTAGGACCCACGCTGCATGCGGGCAGACTCCCCACTTTCGAATACTTTATGGTATGTGGGCTCCATCCGGTCAAAGGACGCCAGGCACAAAATGTGCCTCAACGACGGCGGGACGGCCATGTCTGCCTCGCGAGGCCAAAAAATCCTCCTGACACCTGCCTCTCCTTTCCGCGGCCGTCTCCGTTCCTCCCTCTCATTCAGAGAGCAGGAACATATTCAGAGTTCAGCAAAATATCTTATTTATAGCAGTTCATATATATCATGACAGAGTTAAAGACCCGTGATATCCTAAGGAAAGCTGTATTCGATTGGTTATTCCAAATCAATCTTGCGGTAAAGAAGATGAACGACTTAATTAACAAAAACATTCTAACTGGGTCCCAATGCAATAAATAAATCATCAACTAACCAAATACAGTGACTTGGATTCAATTGCTCACAAATCAGCAACGGGCCAAACAAAAACGAATCGAATCTTGAAGAAAAAACTAAAAATCGAAATCGATCCCAAGCCTGTCCCAAGTCCAAACCTGTAGGCGCATCTATGCTGCTCCAGGCCTCCAGCGGGTCCGGGGACTACGCGCTCAAGGGTAAGGCCAGCACTGGCTCCCGCGACGGCGTGCGGGGCAAGTGCGGATTCCAGCAGCTGCGCGTGCAGGGCGAGCTGTTGCCTCCGACGGCCGGCGCGGTAGAATTTTTTTTATTTTTTAATCCTTTTTAATCTAAAATTTTAAAACTAACCCCTCCCCAACTAAAATTGCAAGAAGTAGCCCTTTTGGTCGCGCCAAGTCTCGTGGCGCGACTAATACTTGAGTCACGCCACATGATGTGGCGCGACTAATATCCACGGTGGCGTTGGAAAAAATCGCATCACGTCAGAGGGAGTCGCGCCACACTGCGTGGCGCGACTCATACTTGAGTCACGCCACGCACCGTGGCTTGACCGGATCGTTCAGCTGCCTGGGTTGGGAGTTCCAGGTCTCATTTAGCTGTGTTTACTTATTCCTTTTAATTAGCAAATGAGCTTCTAAATTTGTGAAACTCGAGGTGTATGATCTATAGAGTGCATATGTTCCATATTAACTATGTGCGCTACAAACCATAGTGTATAAAATGAGAAATCTAAATTTGAAATAGCCTAAGTGTTATTAAATCAACACATGAAAATTGCTAAGTCTGAAAATAGAGTCAACTAGTCAACTTTGGGCACACTTTTTAAGAAATTTTACAATAAGACCTTAAATACTTTTGGGCTACAAGTGAATTTGGATGTTCATAGGAAAGTTTGGACAAGTTTTTGGTCAAATATAACAAAGAATTCATAATTTAAGGGAGGCTTAAAGTTGGAAAGTTGTGTTGTTTTACACTAAGACCTTAAACAACACAACTTTCCAACTTTAAGCCTTCCTTAAATTATGAATTTTTTGTTATATTTTACCAAAAACTTGTCCAAACTTTCCTATGAACATCCAAATTCACTTGTAACCCAAAAGTATTTAAGATCTTAGTGTAAAATTTCTCAAAAAACATGTTCAAAGTTGACTAGTTGACTCTATTTTCAGACTTAGCATTTTTCATGTGTTGATTTAATAACACTTAGGCTATTTCAAAATTAGATTTCTCATTTTATACACCATGGTTTGTAGTGCACATAGTTAAAATGGAACGTATGCACTCTATAGATTTTACACCTCGAGTTTCACAAATTTAGGAGCTCATTTGCTAATTAAAAAGAATAAGTAAACACGACTAAATGAGACCAGGAACTCCCAGTTCAGTTCAAGCAGCGGACCGATCCGGTCACGCCACGCAGTGTGGCGTGACTCACGTACAGTCGCGCCACGCAGTGTGGCGTGACTCCCTCCGTCACGTGAGATGCGATTTTTTTCAACGTCATCGTGGACATTAGTCACGTCACATCATGTGGCGTGACTCAAGTATTAGTCGCGCCATGAGGCTTGGCGCGACCAAAAGAGCTACTTCTTGCAATTTTAGTTGGGGAGGGGTTAGTTTTAAAATTTTAGATTAAAAAGGGTTAAAAAATAAAAAAAATTCGGCGCGGTAAGGGCTGCTGTTGCTCCGGTGGCTATCGTGCGAGATGAGTTGCGGGTACGGCGCCGCCACAGCCACCCAGTGAGCCGGCGCCGCCGCTCATGAGGTGAATGTGAGATTGGGGGAAATGACTTGGTCTAGGGTTGGGGTTGGGGGGCCTCAACAAGAGCAGCCGGCCTCACTGGACGCGAGCTTTTCATTCCCCTGCGCGCGAGGCCAAAAATTGGGAGTGCGAGGCACCAGGTGGGCGGGCGAGGCAATTTTTGGTTTGACCAAATTGAGCCCCACGCGAATAAGAAACACAAAAGATTTCTACTTTGCTACATGCAGATGGGCCCGGACACACAACCCGAGAGAATCTGGGCCAATAGTAATGCTCCGTTAAGCTCCGCGGCCGCTGGTAGTAGCGGCAGTGCATTTCTGGTTCCTGAAGCGTCGTCGTCGCCAGGGTACCACACAAAAACAAAAAGACCTCGCCGGAGACGTGTGTCGGAGCGGGAGCTGGGGGAAAGGAAAAGGAGAAAGATGAAGCTGGAGCCATGGAGGATCCAGCGATCCCATGGATCGCCGTCGCGGACGACCGGCACGAAGCGCAGCGCCACACGTATAGATCAGCTCGTCCCTCCTGGTCGGCTTTATTTTTGTGCAGGGCACAGGCAGGGGTAGCGTAGTACTCAACGACTGGTCGGCAGTCGTGTGTTGTCGACGACGTCGTCGGCGTCGCCTTTCTTTGTGCTCCTGCTCGATCGCCACCCAGCTGGGGTCATGGGGTGGGTGCGTGCGGAAAGGCGAAACGACGGCGTGGAACTAGGAATATGGAAAGTAGCAGCTGAAGAGGACCTTCGAATCTTCCATGCATGGTGCTGCAGGTGCAAGCTATTGTTTTTCTGCTGCTGCTGCTGCTTCTTCTTCTTCCTCCGATCCGTCTCGATAGTGAGCGAGATGGATCCTGCAAGTTCTAATAACGGCGAGAAACAGCGGTGGTGATGATCGGAGGCGATCGGGCACTCCATGTGCAGCTGAGATTCTGTAGGACGAGACTTTGATTGGATTGTCACCGTCCAAGCAACTGTAGTAAACTTTGGCTGGGCCTTGCATGCAGATTGGAAGGAAATCGATTGCGAAGGCATCAGAGATTGAACACCATCTCCAGAATTCAAGAAGATTTCTACCTTGATGAATGGCAGATCGATTGAGCTCCAGCCAATTTGAATTTTCAAAATTTGTATATGTACGCATGAGCTGCATATACAAAAAAAAAAGATGGGGACTTGATCGAGACTGCATCATGGTGACCACACTCTGTGAAGCAAGTCCTAAAAATATACTATTACCAAAGATTTTCTTTTCCCCGACGACAGTGCACTTGGATCATATATCTTTCGGCGCTAGGTTCAGTTGCTGTGTGCTGCTGATCGAAGCTACATCTAGCTTCTGAGTGCCTTCTCCATGCACGTACTGAACTGATGATACGATCCCTATTCCATGGCACCAATTGAATATCCACAGCTCGATCCAGGAAAGGCATTTCCCCCACCCAATACTCTCAAATAATTCCGAGCTTTTCTTTTCACGATCGAGCGAGTAGGTTTAGTTGACGAGCAAGATAATTAAATCAAAGATCTCTTTCGAGATCGCGCGCCTTTCTTTCTTTCGCCTTGCTTCCTGTCTCCTTCTAAGATCAGCATCAGCCATCACCAGGTACTCTTCACCAAACCTAGCAGGACGATTCCCCGTCCACGTGGCGACCGGCCAAGCTCCCCTGCCCGGTGCCATGGCTCCATCGCGCAACAGGCGCACGCGGCGCGGGCTGCCTGCCGCTTTTTTGAGCAGCGCGTCGAGCTCGATCGGCCAAGTGTCGCGCGCTGGACGAAAGCGAAGACGCTCACTCCACTCGGACTGGTCGGCCTCGCCGTCGCCGGTCGCGGTCGCGATTGCGTTCGGTGGTCGAGTCGAGGAGAATCAGAGGTTGAGCAGCAGCGTCAGTGTCACTGTCGCCTCGCCTATAAATTCGGGGGAGCTCGGCTTCTTCGTCCTCCCTGCACACCACCAGTTCCTGGCAATAGCATCGTGTACACGTCCTCGGAGAATGATGACGTCTCTGGATGAGGCTATGCTGCTCGACCTCGACTTCGCCGGCGCGCCGCCGCCTGGCGTGGACGACGGCTCCGGCTTCGGCTTCGGCTTCGATTTTGGTTTCGATTTCGATACGGTGGCGTCTGGTACTGGTGCCGGAGGCGGCTTCGATTTTGATACGATGGAGTGCGGTGCCGCTGCTTGCACTGGCAGTGGCAGTGGCACCACGTCGTCGCCGGCGGACGCGTCGACGAAGGCCGGCAGCAGCGGCGTCGACGACGACGAGGAGGAGGAGCGGCTGCGGCGGCTGAAGCGGAAGATATCGAACCGGGAGTCGGCGCGGCGGTCGCGCGCACGGAGGCGGCAGCGGGCGGAGGACCTCGAGCGCGCCGCGGAGGCGCTCCGGGCGCAGCGGTGCGCGCTGGTGGGGAGGCGGGACGCCGCGGTGGCGCGCGCTCTCGCCGTGCGGATGGAGAACGCGAAGCTCGGTGCGGAGGCCGTCGCGCTGCGGCGCCGGCTGCGCGAGGCGCAGAGGCAGGCCGTCCTGCTGCTCGCGCTGCCGCGCGCCCGGCTGGCGCGGAGTGCGGTCGGCTTCGGCGGCGGGCTAGCGCAGGTTGCGCAGCAGCAGCAGCTCGCCGGCGGCGGCAGCGCGGCGTGGATGACGATGACGTCGTGACGTCGGTGAAATGGAATTGAGTTTTTTTTAAGCTTTTGGAAAGGACAGAGTGATCGAGTCCTGTCTGAGTGCTGTGCTTGCTGCGTTGGTGCTCCTACATGCTACTTGTGTTTTGAAGGTGTCATTTACCTCCACGCATAAGAAGATTGTTTTTTTTTTCACTTTCTTCTCTGTCACGATATGCAACCGTTGCGACAACAACGATACATGCGTGGCCTATATTGCTTCCTCCTCCTCGTGCAATCTTTGCTTCTTCTCTTACCTGCTCTCGTCACTCTTTTATCATGCTTGTTGGTAGATGAGATAGATTGCAACTCGAGCCATCGTTCAGTTGTAATGTATTTATCACATTATCATAGACTGTGTGACGTAGAGGATTATATGAAAAATGTCAAAATAGGTTGTACCTAGTTGCTTTCATCGTAGATCTCCAATGTGATGACCTACGGTAAGAATTTCATGATTGCACATAGCATATGGTACGCACTGCATATTGAAATATGCTTTTGTAAAAGAAAAAAAATATTTCTATTTTCTTTGTATCTAGTCACTTTGAAACGAACCAGATAGGTGAGATGATTATATTAAAAATAAAATAAAATTTAGACTAGATGCAACAATCAAATGAAAACAGTTGCGTATCCAATATGAGACAAAGGGGGCACAAGCCCCCTACCCTTGATAGCTAAAAATGACCAAATTGAATACGTGTGGCAAAAAAATAGCTAGAAGAGTAAATAATAGTGTGGTCAACTAACTTTCCAATGTGACCCTCAAAGATATTCAGCTCCACACACAGGGAGAGTGGATCTGCCGCTCTGCGCGCCGACGGGGCTGGTAATCTAGACGACAGTGGTAACATTGAATTCGCATGGGCCGGGATCAACTAGCATAGCACACAGGGTATTTTGGTGCAGTAGCGGTCATATAACTGAAATACTATCTAGCTTCCAAATTTTTTCTCCACATGGCTTCAGTGTTTGAGATTCATGCACACAATAATACCCGTTGGATCCTCACACCTCATCCTCGCACCCGGTACACACGCTCAAATAACTCAAATGAAGAAGCTCTTTGATTACAATCAAGGGTGCTACTTGTGTTTTAGTTGACGAGCAAAATAATTATATCCATTCAACAAAGAGCTTCATTTGATCAATGACCTTTTGATCAGCATCAGCAGCGTATGTACTCTCTTTCGAGGAGTGCATCAAACTGTGCCAAGTGTCGAATGCGGAGGAAAAAGAGGATATCGCTGGATCCACTCCGATTGGTCGGTCTCTCGCTCTCGCCGATCGATCGCGTTTGGTGAGGCCGTGAGGGGAATCACGTACACACACAGGTCCAAAAAGTAGCGTCGTCTCGTCGGCGACAGGTGATTCCCAAGAGACTTGTCAGTGAAGACTGGAGAAATACGCACGTTCGAACTTCGAAGAGTGGGTTTTGCCTTGTGAAAACGAGGTACATGATCCTGTCGTCATCCTGAATTTACGACCGGGCAGAATAAGCAGAAGTCTTGCAAAATCGGGCAGACGAAAAAAAAAGAAAAAAAGGGACTTGGGCCTGTTTGATTTGGCGGCCCAGTAGATCTGGAGTGTGCATTTCGCGGTGTCGTCGTCTCTGGGCTTTGGGCCGTACGAGGCCTAAAGTTCTCTCGCCCAGCTAGCTGATGATGGTGATGAACCCGCCTGACCCAATTTTTGTTCTTGGGTCGCCAATCCATGGCAAAAGCTAGGGTTCCTCTTCCGCGCATCCCTCCCCGCCTGCACTATATAAACATCCAGCGCCGCGCCTCTTTCCCCATCCTCGTCGAATGGCTTTCGATTCGCGCCGCCGCCGTTCTGCCGCTTCTTTTTTCTGCCTCCTGCTGCTCAGATCTGATCAGCGCTAGCACTCCACAGGTTGCCCGGTCTTCGATCCGTTCACGCGTTTTGCATCGCTTCCTCTCCTCGCTGTTTTTGATTCATCCTTGGCTTCTTTTTTTTGTGTGTGGGTTGGTGATTCTGTTGTTTGATTTGGGGAGCACTGTCCCAATGGCCGGCCGCTGCTCCCCATCGGCGGATCCCGGTCTCTTTTCCGACGCGAAGCTCCCGAGACGAAACCCGGTGGCGCTTTAGAGCCCCCATCTGTTGAAATGCAGTCGGATGTGGGGTTACGCTCGCCTCTAAATTTCACTTCTTTCCCGTTTTAGTTCATCTGTTTGTTTCCTGCTGAATCTGTGTTCAAAAGAAGATAGAAGAGAATGGGGGTGCTTTGCTGGTGCAGTGATTATAAAAACATTCCTCGTACTGATTGGGAGATCCCCCGTGAACGACTCCTATACACCCATAGAATCTGAGCACTCCGCATGCACCCACACCTATTCCTCTGCTTTTCTTCAGTTTTCGTGTTTCGTTACTTTTTTTTTTCTGTTTTGTCCGTTGATCCTCAAAATCAAGTAAAATTCCTGTCGTTAGGGTGCAGTGATTATAAAAACATTCCTCGTCCTGATGGGAGATCCCCGTGATCGACTCTATACACCCATAGAATCTGAGCACTCCTATATTCCTCTGCTTTGCTTTATTTTTTTGTTTGGACATTTTTTCCCTTCTGTTTTGCAAGTTTAATCCTGCGCTTGAAGTGTTTACCAACTGCTCTGGAAGGACAATCGTGAAGGCTGTCAGTTCGAACTGTAATCTTTTAAAGAAAAAGTTATGGTTATTTGGATCGGTATCATTACAAATTTTCAAAGTTGAAAATATATTATTACTATTTGTCTATTTGGAAGCGTACTATTACCATTCACATTTTGTCTGAAATATAACATTACTTATCCTTTTGACATATTTCTTAAATAGTTTGGACCAGATTGCCCTCACCCTGCTCTTTTTCCTCCCTCCTCTGTCCTCTCTCTCGTGGCCGGCGGTCAAGAACTCCCAACCTCGCGCGTGGGAGCTTGACCCGGGAGGCGCAACCGGCGAGCTCGCGGCCCCAAACTCCGCGCGGGAGAGATCAACCCCAGGTGCGGAGTTGGCGTTCCCACGACCCCGGCCTCCGCGCCGGGGAGCTCGATCCCGGGGGCTGTGCCGGCGAGCCCGCAGACCAAACCTCGGCGCGGGGGAGCTCTGCACCTCCCAGTGCCGAGGGCAAGGTTGCTCCTGCGACGGACCGACGGTCATCGCCGCCTGCAATTTCGTGGCTCTATCCGTATACTGCATCTGGAAGATTTGTTCTCTAGTGCAGGCTTGTTGCCGGCGACGCCCTTGTTCTGCTGATGCGAGGCACCACTTGTGCCGGCGAAGAAAGAAGAAGAAGAAGCACCAGCAGCAGAAGGGTGCGGTGCAAGAATTCCCGTGCTGCAGCCGACCACGTTCCACATCGACGACCTGGCAAGGAAGTTTTCGTTCGACGAGATCCTAGTCATGACCGGAGATTTTGGAATTGTGGTGGGGCACGGCAGGAGTTCTTGCAGGCCACGCTCGCCCCGCCGCACTCGACCATGTCAGTGAGTGGAAGGGCAAGCAGCGCGCCGGCCAGATCGCGAGCTCCTCGCAAGCTGCATGCCTGCGTGCGCCCAGGCTGCGAGCTCTGCGCGCTGCCCGGCCTCGAGCTCCGCCCGCCGCCCTGGCCGCGAGTTCCGCGCCCGGCGCGAGGTCCGCACACCGCCGCGACCCGCGAGCTTCGCGTGCCGCCTGTGAGTTCCGCGGGCGGCGTTGCCCCACCGTGCGAGGATGAATGAGAGGGAAGAAGACGGGGTAATTTGGTCCAAAATATTTGAGAAACATGTCGAAAGGGTAAGTAGAGGTATATTTCAGACAAAATGTAAATTGTAATAGTATGGTTCCAAATAGACGAATAGTAATGATATATCTCCAACTTTGAAAAATTGTAATGGTACCGATCCAAATAACCCAAAAAGTTAAACCAACATTAAAATTTTGATTTCAATCATTGTGAAAAACAAAAGTAAAAATATTTTTTTATGCTCCACCCATCAACAGACAATGCTACAGTATTCCGTAGTAAAATATCTCACTTCCATACGGCCATCCTAAATTATGGGATGTGAATTAATGATAATTCTGAAATAATTCTGAAATTAAAATATGCATGGTTCTGTACCAATGACGAAAAATATATCTAAGCTGTGTAATTTGCTATCACTTCTGAAAAATCTGTGTGATGCAACGGCGGCCCACTTGATAAAAGAAAAGAACGGCCGTCATTTTTGTTCTGTGAATTTTCTGTTTAGTTTTGTGAATTTTCAGCGGTTACCCGTCACATTAATCTCCAGACATTAATTATGAGTATTAAATCTGTATTATTTTATTTTTAAGGCAAGAAAATATTCAACAAAAATATTGTCAACTTTTTTTAAAGAAAAATTAGGAAAATGTTAAGAAAAATCAGAAGAAAATTGAAAAAAGGCAGGAGAAAAAAAACAAGATCATCCACGTGCACGTCGACCAGGAGTTTCTTCCATAATGACCATCACGTACACAGCTGAAAGTTGCAGGGGTATTAATTGGCAACAAATAATGAGATTGCTTTTCCTATATATTGTTTTTATATAATAAAAATCTGAAGAAAAAACAATTACTCGGGAATAAAGACGAGTTCCCCGTACACGGCTCTGTTCGGAGTTCGGACTGGCGAATGAAGACGAGTTCCCCGAGGCCGAAGAGAGAGGAGGGACTGGAGGGAAGGGGAGAGAGAGATGCGCAATGTTGAGTTTAAGTGTGACCGTGAGGCCTCCACTCTACGGTCGATTTTCACTACTGCCATCCACTTGCTATGGTGGACCCCCCTTCTTATCTCTTCCTCCGTCAGTGTCTTCCCATCCTCTCATTTTCTTTCTTTCACTTTCATCTAGCAGCGCCCCCGGAGCAACCCATGAGCGTGCTCCCGGAACTGCGCGTGCGCCCCGGCGTCCAGCAAGCGGCGTCCTGGCGAGCTCCCTGGCAAGAGGGCCGCCCGCGGAGTGCCGGCACGGGCGAACTCCCCGGTGAGTGGGCCGTCCGCGAGACCGTCGGCAGGGGCGAGCTTCCCGGCACAACAGCTGGCCGCGGAAGCAGCAGCCCGGGGGAGCTCCCCAGCGTCGGCGAGATGGACGGCCGCGGGAGCGGTGGCCCAGGCGAACTCCCCGGCGAGCGGTCCCGCGGGAGCGCCGCCGCGGGTGAGGTCCGCGGCGAGCGGACGCTCGCGGGAGCGCCGGTGCGACCAGCTCCTCAATCGGTCCCGGTGAGTTCCTCAGCAGATTGTTTTCCCTATTTTTTCTAGATTTTTTGCACTTCTTGCTGGATTTTCAGAATTTTGTTAAAACATTAGGTTTCAAAAGTTTCTGCAAAAATCTTTTGTTCCAAGATTTTTCTTTTGGTAAATCTTTTTGTTTCTAAACTTTTTGAAAAAAATGTGTCCAATTTATGTTCCAGATTTTTCTTTGAAAATTTTTGTTCTAAACTTTTTGAAAAAATTGTGTCCAAAGTTTGTTCCAGATTTTTCTTTGATAATTTTTGTTCTAAACATTTTTTAAAAACTTTTTCCTAAAATTTTTTTCTTCTAGACTTTTATCCTATTCTCTTTGCTAGATTTTTTATGATTTTCTGATTCAAAAGTTTTTTACCGAACTTTTTATTCAAAAAATTTTCTGCATATTTTTTATAAAAAATTTTCCCAAAGTTTTGTTTAAAAACTTTGTTTAAGATTTTGATAAACTTTTGTTTCAAATTTTTTGACAATTTTTTTTTCAAAATTTTTTGTTTCAAATCTTGTGGATAATTTTTTTCTGCAAATGTTTGTTCATAAACTTTGCTGCAAAAGATTTATGCGAATATTTTTTTCTGATTCTAGGTGGACGGACAAGAGAGACTAGTAGGAAGGAGGGGGACGGACGCACGTGCGCTGCAGGCTGTCTGATCGACCGCTAGCAACGCTCGGTGCGGGCGCCCGTAAACTTGTGATGCCCGAGAGAGATGGCCGTTTGGGCGGCAAGACGGTCGCCGCGTGCAGTCAAGCACGAGAATTTTACATATATATATATATATATTCGAAAAATAAATGACGAAAAAAATTACGAGAAATATATATCTGCCGCCGTACCACACGGCGCCAGGGACTCCTACCGTCGTGTGGCACGGCGGCAGGGGTGTCGCCAACGGTCGGGAGAACTGATTGTGGGGCCAGCTTCCTACCGCTGTACCCTACGGCGGCAGGAATCCTACTGCCGTGCCACACGACGGCAGAAGCCGTTAGTTAGTTTAGTTTAGTTAGTGTAGTTAGTTAGTGTAGTTTAGTTAGTTTAGTTAACTTAGTTTAGTTAACTTAGTTTAATTACCTTAGTTTAGAAATTTTAAAAATTCTTGAAATTTTAGAAATAGTTATAATTCAAATAAAATTCCTACAAAATAGTTATAATTTAAATAATTCATTTAAATTGGTATAAAATTTCTAGGAAAATAATTATAATTCAAATAGTTGGATTAAATTGATATAAGATTCTTAGAAAATAGTTTTAATTCACATAATTCGTTTAAATTGTTATATAAAATGTGTAGAAATAGTTATAACTCCAATAATTAGACTAAATTAATATAAAATTTTTAGAAAATAATTTTAATTCACATAATTCGTTTAAATTGATTTAAAATTTATAGAAAATAGTTATAATTCAAAAAATTTGATTAAATTGTATAAAATTTCTAGAAAATGATTATAATTCACATAATTAGATTACAATTGGTTTACAATTCTAAGAAAACAGTTTTAATTCACATAATTCATTTCAATTGATATAAAATTCGTAGAAATATTTATAATTCCAATAATTAGATTAAATTGATATAAAATTCTTAAAAAATAGTTTTAATTCACATAATTCGTTTAAATTGATTTAAAATTCTTAGAAAATAGTTATAATTCAAAAAATTTGATTAAATTGATATAAAATATCTAGAAAATAGTTATAATTCACATAATTAGATTAGAATTGATTTAAAATTCTTAGAAAATAGTTTTAATTCACATAATTCGTTTAAATTGATATAATTCAACTAATTGATTAAATTTTGTTTTTTTGCAGCTATGACTCAGGCACCGTTAGAGTACATGCGATCGGAGTTGTTCGAGGAGGTGGTGGACCGGCACCACCGCTCGTACGTCCCGACCGTTCTTGGACAGTCGCCCGGCAATATACGTTGCCGGACCACCCGCACGTTGATGCCGATACACCAGCGTTGGATTCCGAAGTGCGTAATTCATTTTTAATATTTATTTCTGTTTCTTTACAATAGTAATTGCGTTAAGTAAATTATTTTTGTTTCAGGCTACGTGCTGCAGGACTTCTGCCTTTCGCGCGGTTGGTCGAGGGGGACAAGCACCGAGCTGAGGTTCCCCGGGCAGAGCGGTTGACGCGGTTCATCTACGACGCCCCTCTGACCGCCGCTTTTATGGACCGGTGGCGACCAGAGACGCACACCTTCCACTTCCCCGTCGACGAGATGGCGCTTAATCTGGAGGACACCGCGTTTTTGGGAGGACTCCCGTGTGCTGGCGAGGCGATGGGGCCGATCGACATCCCCGCGACGTGGCACGCCGACTTCCTTGCTCGGTTCGCGAACGTTCCTCGGAACGATCGCGCGCCTCAGCCGTACGTGCCTTTCGCCAACACCCACGGTCCCACCTGGACTTGGATCCAGCAGTTCAGCGTACGTGCTTCTAACTCTTATTTTCAATGTTTGTATGCATTTTAAAGGAATGTGACGATGGACCTTTGTGTGTGCAGGCTGACTACATGGCGGACGAGGCCGACGACCAGACGTCGGACAGGTTTCTGGAGGTGTACCTGCTCTTGCTGTTCGGGTGGGTGATGTTCTGCGAGTCAGCAGGAGACTCGGTGTTGAGGTACCTGCTCCCCTGGGCTCAGAGGATCGCCGACTCCCCCCTCGACGAGATGCCCCAGATCAGCTGGGGCAGCGCTGTTGTGGTCGCTACCTACAGGGGGTTGTGTTCGGGCGTGGCGAAGCCGGCGAGTAGGGAGGGGATCCTCCTGGGTTGTCCTCTCCTGCCGCAGATGTGGATCCACGAGCGGTTCGACATCGGTCGGCCCAAGGCCGACCTCTCGGAGTACGACCTGCTGCCAGCTGACACCGACCCAGCGGACCTCCCCACCATAGGTTCTCTGTGGTGCCTCCGGAAGGTAATGACCTCGCTTATCGTTTTCTTCGCTTAATGAGTTCTTTAGTTCGATTCAATTAACTTTTCATGTTCTGTGCAACACGTTTGGGCTGGGGAGCAGGCGAAGAAGGCGTACAAGGACTTCGTGGGTCAGATCGACCGGATGGTCGATGCCCAGGTCCGGTGGACGCCGTACAATCCTGCCATGGTCGCTGCCTGCGCACCACGGGGCCTCTCGTCGCTGTGCTTCCGAGACCAGGCGTACTGGATGACGCGGCGATGATTGGTGTTCGACGTCTACGTCGAGGAGTACGCGGTCCACCGGGTGATGAGGCAGTTCGGCCTCTACCTGGAGTCGTCTGTACCTGTTGCGCCACGTCTGCCGCCCACAGCGCACAGGTGAGCTACCATTAGCCATTTATAATTATTTTCCATTACAAGTAGCCAGTTGCAAATAATTTTTTGTTTCATCTATGCTAGGTGGACGCGTAAGGGCGTGTCTGCGGCGACGTCGTTCGTCGACAGGTTGCAGCCGTACGTGGACGAGTGGGCATCCGCGGCGCATGAGGAGAACGTCATCACCGAGCACCGCCTTCACGACGGCGCGACCTAGGTAGCGTACCTTAAGTGGTACCTCCCGAGGACACGGACGCGGGTGACGTACGTCCCTGCTGCCCTGCCACCGGTCCCGGACCACGACAGGCTACTGCTGGACGCCACGTACCCGATGCGACGAGACCAGACCACCGACACAGCGGTAAGCTACGATACTGCAATCATATTTAATTCATATTACTATTCATTATAACATGTGCTACTAATTTTGTGAGGAGCACGACGCACTTGCTGAGATCGTGTGGCTCGCAGCGGCCGCGAGGGAGGCGTGTTTTACCTGGGGGCCTCAGCAGCACCGCCACACGTACGACATGATCCTTGATGTTGTCACGAGGTACACCGCCGTCGTGAACTACGCCGGGGCCGCATACATTCCTCTTCTTCCGCGCCACCCAGCGTCGTCCTCGAGCTCCGCCTCGACAGCGGCTTCGCAGCCGGCGCCTTCCACCTTTGCATGTGCACCTTTCTCGGCTCCGACGGCACAGCAGCAGCCACAGCCGCAGGGCCCGCACACCTACGTGCAGCGGCCGTTGGTTTTCCCCGGCGCAGGTACTTTCAGTGAACCTTATTTTCAACTAATGCACGGAGTTGTTGTGTGTTTTTGTTATACTATATTCTAATCGTACAGGGCGACCGCCGGTCTTTCCGACGGGACTAGGAGGTTTCACCGGGCTCGACAGCCGGAGACGATGGCACCTAGACCGCCGGTCTTTCCGCTAGGAGGTTTCAGACCGCCGGTCTTTCCGGCGGCAGATATTCCTTCCTCGTCCACTCCACCTGTCTTCCAGCCTGGTAACGACCTTTACTATTACAGTAAAATTTGATAAGTACGATACGTTTTGGAAAACTAATACTATTCGTTGCCGGTTTCGACGCGGCCGCGGTCTCGACTCCTGACGACCAGCTGGACTGGGATGAGTTTAGTTTCAACGACTTTCTCGCGCCCATGGATGCGGCGGAGGGCGAGGAGCTTGGCGCATCACAGTTCACACTGGTGCCGCCTCTTGAGACGCAGGAGACACAGCTGGTGGGCGGAGCGACCCCGACGGCCGGCGGAGCGACACTGGCTGGTGCAGGGTCGTCGCCGGCGGGCGGAGCGACACCGGCGGTTGCAGGCTCGTCGCAGGCAGCCATGTCGACACCGTCTCCCGACCAGCTCGGACCGCGGGTGGTCAGGCCACCTGACCCCTTGACGTACGCCAGGGACCACACCTGGGTTGGTGCTAGAGCTGTTAGGTCGAAGAGGAGCCGCCAGATTTAGATGTATTAGGGTTTAGTGCTAGAGCAGTACTTTTATCATGATCTTGTATAAACTATTTTGTATTTACTCGTTGATTATAATCTTTTCTTTTATATATGCTAATTTCTGTTGTGATTATGTTTAAATTTATCATTTTATTGTTTTAAAATAATGAAAAAAGTGTTTTACAAAATGAAAAAATCTAAAAAATGAAAAATGGGGGTACCGCCGTGTGGCACGGCGCTAGGACGCTGCTGCCGTGCCACGCGGACGTGCCACCAGAACTACTTTGGTTCGCGTTATTTATTTTTCAAAAAATATATATATATATATAAAATTTCAAGCACGACGTCAATCCTTGGTCCGCCCAGCGTCCAAGCAAAGGTCGCTGGGCTCCTCAGGCCGCATCCTAGCTGGGCTGATCCTGGCCCATGATGCGTCGCCAGCAGGCCGCCGCTGCGACGGGCCTCACACTATTTGCTTGTTTTCCCAGAGAAACCGTACGGAACCGCAGGTTTTTCAAAAAAAAAAGTACCTCCATGTCTGTCTGGCATACTACACCGAAATATATTCTTTTGGCCATAGGATATATCAGGATGAATTCAACGAGAATATGCAGAGTAGCAGCTCTGACAGAAGCCACCGGAAGCAGGCTTAAAAGATGATGGATTCATCCGTTTTGCAAAGTCTTCCTCTCGAGGGGCACCATCAGGCATCAGACACCATGGAGCCTCGCCACCGATGACAGTCTACCATGATCTGAAAAGGGGTCGTGCAAGCAGTTAAAAACCAGCATCCCAACCTCAACATCTGCAATTTGATTTTCTATATACAAGTACTGCTGCCAAGGGTTTACAAAACTGAGCTCAAGATGTGAGCTTCAGATAGCAGAATGATTCTGAAAAGATAATCTGAAACAATGTAACGGCGAAATATGAGACGATCAAGTTTGTGTGCGTATCTTAGTTTTCTACCAGTGTACAATCTGTAGCAAGTCAAATATGAGAATTCAAATTAAGGTCGGTTTTCTGATGCCATGTATTCAGTCTGCACTAGCGCACATATTCAGCGTTCATCTGCGATGTCTAGCGAGTTGTGGGACTGATTTATCGAGTACTGATTACAGTATGGTACTGATGACAAACCAGAATCAACAAGCTAAGCAAACACATATACTATACAGTAAAGAAACAGCCACGTCATCAAGTACATAAATTACTAATTAATTATATAACTTCAGCCTTTTTGCAAGCACTAGTTTCTTTTTTCTCAGTGTGGCCTATTATCAGAGTTCAGAGGCCTGAAGTACTGTTTTCCACTTTCCATTTTCTTTACCTTCACATCCTCTATCCTTTTTTTTTAAGCTTTTGCTGTATGAATAATTGAACTTTTTTATTGCTTCACGCATTCAAGAAAAAACTATTCATCAATCAATGACTGTAGCGAAATGGAGAAAACTATTTTAGGGGCAATGATGCAATTGGCCCTGCAACCAATGGGGTGCTTCATATAATAGCAGCAGAACAAAAATCAGACTTGGGTCCAGAACCAATAGATGAACATAGAAATAAGAGGTGGCTATCTGTTTTATGACAGGATAACCTTGACATCTGAGTTTTTAGTAAAATTGTGAGGCATCTGAATTGCACACCTGGGACAAGATGTCGTTCAATCTATTTACAAATGATACTGCATGAAAGCAAATTATGACTCGGATATTATATCTCCAATTGCTTGTCCAACAAAATCTGACGCAATAAAACTGCTACTGGACAGCCCTTCTGAAGAGTGGAAGACAAGATGAACACTGAATGCCGCACTAAAATTTCGTGAAAGGGAAATTACCATAGACAGATTAACTACAAGTAATTCTAGTTTTAAGTAGCTGATTTGAACATTTTGACCAAACAGTAGGTGAAATGTGCCTGAATACTGAACTGAAAGACAACTTCTCGACATTATGATCAAGATGAATTCGACAAGGCAACCATCATTGATCATAATGACTTGCACAATTAACTGCAACAGCGTGCCATTATCTGAAAAGATAGCATGCACAAAACTCATAACCAACTCCAATTCAGCATTTCCACTTTGGTGAGCTACGTGCTAGTAGACTAGTACTAACTCCAAAGGTTACAAGACTGAACTTGAGATTTAAGCTTCAGCTATGTAGGAAAATAACATATTTCTTTTTACAAGAAAATCTGAAGCAAGGTAGCAGGATAACACCAGATGAACAAATTTAGATCATGTTTGGCAATTCTACCTACCATTTCGTGATCCTTAACAAAATGAATCTCATAACCAAAAAAATATGTTCTTCTATACAATGCCTGATTGTTTACGAACCAGAAGCAACTGACTAACCAAACATACAAAGCTGTAAAATTCAGGACAACAGAAGAAGCAAGAGCACCATACCAGGAGTGTAGAAGCTCATGTAGGGTAAAGACAGAATAGTAGACCCCAGGCTCGTCAACCTTCCTCACGCACCCGGACTTGAGCTTGATTGTGAATAAGCCAACATCTGTGCTCACTAAGATGACACCCACACCCTCTGCGAAACCAACCACACATGCTCCATATCACCGTCACAGGGCTTGGCCATGGGCATGATTCTCCAAGTCGATGACCCTGCCAGCCACAGCCGCCTCAAAGCGGCTAGGAGCTTCCATTTAGGATTTTCAGGAATTAGTTGAGATTAGAGTTGGAATTTGTTAAGATTAGAGTTTGGTTAGAGATTGGTTTTCCCTTTGCTTGGATTAGGGGCTACGTGCCTTATATAAACATTTGTAATAAGGAGATTTGGTTAAGGAAGATTTATCTACATCTTATTCCCCTGTTTTTCTCTAGTCTCCCCCCGCTAGCCATTGTGCGCGGAAGCTCCAGCTCCGCCGCCCCCGCCAACTCCGGCTACGAGCTACGTAGCCGGGGCGCCGCTGCCTTGGGCGCCGACACCCTGGACAACCTGGTATCACGATCCAGGCGTTCCGTATCCGTTCTCCCCACCAGCCACTCCACGCCGCCGCCGCCACCGCCCACCGCTTCCATGGCCGAACCCACCATGTCCGAGCTCGCCACCCTGCTCCACAACCTGACCACCAAGCTTGACGGCGTCCAGACGCAAGTCACCGGCATCCAGGCCAAGGTAGATGGCATCCAGACCAAGGTCGACGGTCTCCCGCAGAGCAGCCACTCCAGCGTCCTCTGCTTCCGGCGAACATCACAACGACCGTCCGTGCGGTTCCAGAAGTTGGATTTTCCCAAGTTCGACGAGAAATCCGACCCGCTCGTCTTCATCAATCGCTGTGAATCCTACTTCCACCAACAGCGCATCGCCGAAGAGGAGAAGGTCTGGATGGCCTCCTACAACCTCCTCGACGCCGCGCAGCTCTGGTTTGTCCAGGTGCAGCGTGATGAGGGCTCACCGCCGTGGCGGCGCTTCTGCGAGTTGCTTCACCTCCGCTTCGGGCCGCCCCTCCGTTCCAACCCGCTCGGCGACCTGGCCGCCTGCAAGCGCACGGTCTCCGTCCTCGACTTCCAGGAGTGCTTTGAGGCATGACTTCCGCGCGCCGGTCATCTGTCGGAAGCCCAGAAGGTGCAATTGTTCACCGCTGGACTCTAGCCGCCGCTCAGCCTCGACGTCGAGATTCATAATCCACAATCCCTCGCCGTCGCCATGAGTCTCGCTCACAAGCTGGAGCTCCGTGACCAGTGCACCGCGCCGGTCCCGACGTCTTCCTCATCTCACCGGGGCTCCCAGAAAGGACTATTGCCGACACCTACACAGCACCTCGCCCTGCCCGCTCCACAGCCGTCCGCCACACCATCCGGATCTGCACCGCCAACGGCTCCGACCGCCATCGAGGGGCGCACCATCAAGCGGCTGTCCCAGGCAGAGATGGAGGAGCGCCATCGCCTCGGCCTCTGTTTTAACTGCAATGAGAAGTTCGGGCGCGACCACAATCGCGTCTGCCAGCTCCTCTTCTTCATTGACTTCGCCGAGCTCGACGATGAAGACGACACAGCGGACCTGGCCGACGGCTCCGCAGAAGACCCACGGATCTCGGTGCTTGCAATCTCCGGCGTGCGCACCAGGGAGACCATGCAGCTGGAGATTGCCATTGGCGGCGCGCGATTCCTCGCTCTCCTCGACTCGGGATGCACTCACAACTTCATCACTGCGGAGGCCGCCAACCGTACCAACCTCCTCCAGCCGCAGCGGGGCATGCGGGTCACGGTCGCCAACGGGACTGCGTGGATTGTCCCGGAGTGTACCGCGCCACGCCGTTCGCCATCGAGGGAGAGCTCTTCACCGCCGACTTCTACGCGCTCCTGTTGGCAGGCTTCGACGTCGTCCCCGGGACTCGCTGGCTGGCGTCTTGGGCCCCATCTTGTGGGATTTCGGCTCCTTGCGGATGGCGTTCACCCGCGACGGCCGCAGCGTGTGCTGGCAGGGCCTGGCGGGACCGCCCAGCCCCTTCATGGCGATCAGCGACTTCCACTCCCTGCTCCAAGTCGTCCTCGACGAGTTTGCCGCGCTGTTCGCCGAGCCTAGGGGCGTGCCGCCGCCGCGTTCCCAGGACCACCGCATCACTCTGCTCCCGGGCGCCGCGCCGGTAGCTGTCCGCCCGTACCGGTACCCGACCACGCACAAAGACGAGCTGGAACGCCAGTGCGCGACGATGTTGGCCCAAGGCATCATCCGGAGGAGCTCGTCGGCGTTCTCCTCGCCCGTGCTGCTCGTTCGGAAGGTGGCGACTCCTGGCGCTTCTGCGTCGACTACAGGGCCCTCAACACCATCACTGTGAAGGATGCCTACCCCATCCCGGTGGTTGATGAGCTGCTTGACGAGCTGCGGGACGCGCGGTACTTCACAAAGCTGGATTTGCGCTTCGGCTATCATCAGGTCCGAATGTTCGCCGCCGATGTTGACAAGACCGCGTTCCGGACGCACGACGGCCTCTACGAATTCCTTGTCATGCCGTTCGGCCTGTGCAACGCCCCGGCCACCTTCTAGGCGCTCATGAACGACGTCCTCCACCCGTTCCTCCGCCGCTTCGTCCTCATCTTCTTCGACGATATACTGATCTTCAACAGCTCTTGGGCGGAGCATCTAGGCCACGTCCGCGCCGTGTTCACTGTCCTGGATCAACACCGCCTCTTCATCAAGCAGTCCAAGTGTGCCTTCGGCGCGAAATCCATATCCTACCTCGGGCACATCATCTCCGCCGTCGGTGTCGCCATGGATCCGGCCAAGGTACAGGCCATCTCTGATTGGCCGCAACCGCGTTCTGCTCGGGCTGTGCACGACTTCCTGGGGATTGCCGGTTACTACCACAAGTTTGTCCAGAACTATGGCATCATCGCCGCGCCATTGACGGCGCTGCTGTGCAAGGAAGGTTTCTCCTAGACTGCTGAGGCCGCCCAGGCATTCGACACGCTGAAGACCGCCATCACTACCGCGCCGGTCCTGGCCCTGCGGATTTCGCTCTGCCATTCGTGGTGGAGTGAGACGCGTCCACACATGGTTTCAGCGCCGTGCTGCTGCAAGATCAACACCCGGTGGTGTTTTTCAGCCGGCCGGTCGCACCCCGACACCAATCCTTGGCGGCCTATGAGAGGGAGCTCATCGGGCTGGTGCTCGCCATCAGGCACTGGAGGCCATACCTTTGGGGCCGCGGGTTCGTCGTCCGCACCGACCACTTCAGTCTCAAGTACTTGCTGGACCAACGGCTCACCACGATCCCTCAGCATCATTGGGTGGGGAAGCTCCTGGGCTTCGACTTTACAGTGGAGTACAAGGCGGGCCGGCACAAACATCGTCGCAGATGCCCTGTCTCGCCGCGACACTGAGGAAGCAGGGGCCATGGCGCTCTCTGCGCCCCGCTTAGACGTCCTCGCCCGGCTGCACGCCACCCACGACACTGACCTGGCGCTCCGGGCGCTGCTCGAGGAGATCACGGCCGGCCAGCGCGCAACGCCATGGGCCCTTCTGGACGGCATGGTGGCTTTCTCCGGGCGCCTCTACGTGCCGCCGGCCTCGCCGCTGCTCCAGGAACTGCTCGCCGCGATGCACGATGACAGCCACGAGGGAGTCCAGCGTACGTTACACCGCCTGCGCCGCGACTTCCACTCGCCGAGCCTCCGTGTCGTCATCCAAGACTACGTCCGGGCCTGCATCACCTGCCAGCGCTACAAATCCGAGCATCTACAGCCGGCGGGGCTTCTTCTTCCCCTGCTAGTTCCGACGACGGTGTGGGCGGACATCGGCATGGACTTCGTTGAGGCTCTGCCCCGCGTGAATGGGAAGTCCGTCATCCTCACCGTGGTGGACCGCTTTAGTAAGTACTGCCATTTCATTCCATTGGCTCACCCGTACTCCGCCGAGTCCGTCGCCCAGGTGTTCTTCGTCGAGATTGTGCGCCTTCATGGCGTTCCGACGTCGATTGTCTCCGACCGTGACCCCGTGTTCACCTCCATCTTTTGGCGAGAGCTCCTGCGTCTCACAGGCATCAAGCTTGCCATGACGCCTGCATTCCACCCGCAATCCGACGGGCAGACCGAGGCCGCGAACAAGGTGATCGTCATGTATCTTCGGTGCCTCACGGGCGATCGTCCTCGACAGTGGCTCCGTTGGCTTCCCTGGGCTGAGTACATCTACAACACGGCGTTCCAGACGGCCCTGAAGGATACCCCGTTCAAGCTTGTGTACGGCCGCGACCCGCCCAGCATCCGCTCCTATGAGCCCGGCGAGACGCGCGTCGCAGCTCTGGCACAATCCATGGCGGACAGGGACGAGCTCCTCGCCGACGCCCGTGTGCGCCTTGAGCAGGCCCAAGCTCTCTACAAGCGCCAGTACGACAAGCACCATCGGGAGGTGACGTTCGCGGTGGGCGACTAGGTGTGGCTTCGCCTCCGCTACCGTGCCCCAGCATCACTACAGGTGGCTGTCTCCGGCAAGCTCAAGCCCAGGTTCTATGGCCCCTACAAGGTGCTCACCGTCATCAATCCGGTGGCCTATCGCCTGGAGCTGCCCCCACAAGCGCGCCTGCACGATGTCTTCCACGTCGGCCTCCTGAAGAAGTTCGAGGGCACACCTCCAGACGCGCCGCCCGTCCTGCCGCCAATTCACCACGGTGCTGCGATGCTGGAGCCGGAGCGAGTGGTGCACGCGAGGCTGACTCGTGGCGTGCGCTATCTCCTTGTTCGTTGGAAAGGAGAGCCGGCGGTTTCTTCTACATGGGAGGCGGCTGACAGCTTCATGGAGCGCTACCCGCAGTTCCAGCTCGAGGACGAGCTGCTCCTCAGGGGGGGGAGATGTCATGTGGGGCCGTCACCACTACAGCCGCAGGCCCAGGGCCCAGGCCGGCGACGGCCAGCCACAGCCGCCTCAAAGTGGCTAGGAGCTTCCAGTTAGGATTTTCAGGAATTAGTTGTGATTAGAGTTGGAATTTGTTAAGATTAGAGTTTGGTTAGAGATTGGTTTTCCCTTTGCTTGGATTTGGGGTTACGTGCCTTATATAAACATTTGTAATCAGGAAATTTGGTTCAGGAAGATTTATCTACATCTTATTCCCCTGTTTCTCTCTAGTCTCCCCCCTGCTAGCCATTGCGCGCGGAAGCTCCAGCTCCGCCGCCCCCGCCAACTCCGGCTACGAGCTACGTAGCTGGGGCGCTGCTGCCTTGGGCGCCGACACCCTTGACAACACCCATTCTGCAGCTCCCTCTGCATTCGCCTTCCTTGACCAAATATGAAGCTTGGAATCCTCAATTCCAGCGAGCCCCAGTGAACTGTCCTCCATCTCCATGAGGGCTAGCAAACCACAGTATGCTTTTGGATCTGGTGGTGGTGGGCCAATCATAGACAAGCAATTCTTGCCCCTGCAAAAGCGTGAAGTAGATTTCATCTCCTACAATGGTGCCACACCTAGCCTGGACGATGGACAAAGACAGCACCGCCATTCCGAACACAAGTTGGCGAGCTCTATGCCCCCGTCTCAGATGAGTACACGCCCGCCATTTCCACAGCGTATGTAGAAATTGAAAAAGTACTGAAAATGTTCACATGATGAAGGGAACCAAGTACATGGTTCTGTATCACAGATTGTATCAACACCAGGCAGCACCTCTTTGCCTGAGTATCTTGTGATCTTCAAAGCTTCCTGAAAAAAAAGACCTTTGCCAAGGTGCCCTGAAAGTCTAAAGCAACCCGTGTCAAAAAAAAGCAAAGCAACTGGAGGTCTGGAAGCTCTCTGCATCTCTGGAGTCTGAAGAATCAAAACTGTGTAGTGTGTAAATGATGCCCAACTACAGCAACCGGCCTAACTTGAGAGAAGAAAAAGGCAAGCTATATTTATAACTGATGAGGGGAGCTCATCTGTGATGGAAACCAGGATTCATTTCGTAGTTTTCAAGTTAGAATATACTGTTGTCATAAGGAACCATTTGGCAGGAAACCGCCTGTTGAGGCAACAATCATTCTGCAGGCCAGTATTGCCTAATGAATTGCAGCAATCAGCCTGCTTGGCCTCACAGCAGGCCAACTAACAATTCAAAGATAGCAGATTCATGTGGAAAATGCTTACTCTTTAAGAAAGCTTTTCATCAGAGTTCAACCTGCTAGAAGATATTCTCTGATACATTCGCAAACGATAAATGCTTCATGCTGAAACCAAATTATGAATTAGATATTCGCATTCCGACAGTATTTCCAAAGAGTGACACTACTACTTGACAACCTCTTGGCAGCATCAAACCAACGCTGAATGGCGAGATAACTTGCACCATTCGTGCTTCAACTGAACAAAAAATAAAAAGGTTCATAGTAGTTGCTCTGCAAGAAGCCAACAGCAGCAGGCTCTTCCTCTTAAGCGGCACATCAGACATCAGTGAGCCTCCGCCAGAGATGACAGTCTACCACGATCTGAAAAGATATGCACACAAATTAAAACTAACATTTCAACTCAGCATTTACAATTTGATTTTTTTTATATACGAGTACTAGCGCCAAGGGTTACAAAACTGAGCTCAAGAGACATGTGAGAATATAATAGAAAAATTCTGAAATCCTGAAACAAATAACAGCATTAAACCAGACCAACAAGTCTGCGTGCATATTCAATTGTTCCACCAATGGATGGTCCATGACAAGTCAAATCTCATAATTTAAATTAATGTCGTGTTAAATTGCAATGTCATGTGTTCAGTTTGCACTAGCACACACAGATGATCAGGGTCAATCTCAGTATGTGAAAATAACAACTACTATTACTTACAGTATGACTTTGTTTGAGAACAAAAACCAACTAACTAAGCAAACATATGGACACAGTAAATAAAATGAAGGGCAACAGAAAAATACAATGTTGTATAAATGTTTAGAAACATAAGCTAATTTAGCAACCTTCATGGTTCCATTTTCCTTGTTTGGAAGTATTTAAATATGGTTGTTTTTGACCTTTTTGGGTTTGTTTGGCAATTACAAAAAGCCCCCTAAAGTTACAGATTTATTGCAAGTAACTCCCATTCCAGCCTACAACATGCCTAGCATCCTTTTGCACCATGTATTCTCCAAAAATGATGGACAGATTGCGAAATCAGGTGCTGAACAACAGCTCAAAAGATAATATACGACTTGATAGTAGACCTCTGAAAGAAACCAACACCAAAAGACCCAGAGATCAGTTAGCCCTTGCTAGTGATAACTGGTAACAATGTGCCATAGTCTGAAAGGACACCATTAGAACACATGACCAACTCTAACTTAGCATTCAACTTTGGTGACGTATGTGCTAGTACCATGTCCAAAGGTGGCAAGACTGGGCTTGAGATGTGAACTTAAGCTATGGCATAAAACAAGATTTTTTTACATGGAAGTCTGAAGCAAGGTAAAAGAATATTTAGCAATTCGATCAATGCATGGTCATGTTCCTTACAAGTACAAAATCTCACAAAAAAGACACCATGCATCAAAACACATAAACAGCTCCAACTTAGCATCCATCTCTGGCGACGTATGTGCTAGTACTAAATCTAAAGGTTCCAGAGCTGAGCTTGAGATATGTGTACTGTTTCAGCTATAAAACAGCATTTTTTTTTTGTCACAGAAGTCTGAAGCAAGGTAACAGGATATTGCCGGATTGACAAATGTGTATACATATATAGCAATTCGGTCAATGCATGGTCATGTTCCTTAACAAGTAAAATCTCACAAAAAAATGCATTCTGTTTTCCAATGTCATATAGTAAAGTTTGGAAAAGGCTATACATTACCTGGGTGTTTCTGGCGGCTTCATCACCTAGTTTTTGCGCCGCCTGATCCCTGCTTCCTTTCTTTGCTGTTCGTTTGATGCTGGTAGCCCGAGCTGGTGGCTCTTTGTTTGTTTATATGTATGTGGGATCATAGCCCCACCTGTCAGCTTCTTTATTTGTCACTGCTTTCTGATTTTGGGAATCGCGCCAGCTTATTTTACCCGTTGAGCCTGAGTGCCCGACACCAGCATTCCGTCCTTCATCCTTTTCCCCATTTGCTTTGGCTTCCCGCTCCCTATTCATTCCGATTCACTCTAGATTTTTCTGCGAGCGGCGACTCTCCAGGGTGAGGTGATTTTTCCCTTCCCCATGTTTCGCGCCAGTGATTTCTTCTGATTGAAATCTGTTTGGTGTGCTAGATCTGAGCTATTTGCTGATTTGTTTCTCTGTGGTGACTAATTTAGGGATTTGCCTTTGATTAGAATTCTGTGGTGCTTCTTAAATTTGTGTTTTCTATCTGTTTAATTCCTCCGGTTCGTACATGCGTATTAGATGTGTTTACAACATCTGAAAATTGCTTTAGCTAGTTATGTGATTCCTTGATTATTGCGCTCCAGTTCTAGGGTTTGATGTTTGCGTATCCATTGGGAAATGCTCGTATAACGGATCGGATCCTGCAACTCATCTATGCATGGGAGCTGGCGGCGCTGGCCATGGAATCGCGAAGGCACGCGCGTGGCACCAGGCAGCGAGCAACACTCCGTGTACTGGGCGCGGAGGTGCGCGCACCCCTGGCTTGCCGGAATGGCTTCCATTGTTTAGTTTTTATTTAATTTTTTTTCTAATTCATGTGTTTCAACTATTTGTGTTCATAAGTTTCTGCACATAATTTCTCACACAAAATTTATGTGTCATTTTTTGCACGCAATTTGCTTATGCAGTTAGATTGTACTTCTATTTTCTTCCTACAGAGGGTCGAATGTGTGTTTTTCACTAGGATGATTTTTAGGGGCGATGGTGAAATGCTAGTTTATTTGATTTCCTTGTTGCTACAACCTCCAAAATGTATTCCCTTTATGCAATATGGATGTTTTGTATTATAGAGAAGATTCCACTGCATCATTCCAAAATACTGAATTTGATACTCCCTCCATATCATTTTACTTGTCGTCACTAGTATAAATGAGAACAACTCAAGATATATGTCGTTGGTAGTATGTAGCATATGCATTTCTCCTTTTTACCCCTGGTTTAGCACAAGATCTCCTCAGCCACCTCCGCTACCGCAAGGAGCATGATGTGTGGCCAGGAGAGATGGATGATTAGACAAAGGGCAAAAAGGTAACTGTGTTGTTTCCTTAATCTTTTCAAAGCTGTCGGAAATGTCAATTATTATTATATGAAGGGAGTACTTTAGTACTAAAAGTTTTGTGGAAGTGCTGAATCATGTGGGTGTCTGACTGAGGATCTTGCTTGCCAATATGTATCACTTTGTGCAAAAAAGCTTTGCAACATTCCTCTTTCAGATGCATAGAGTTTGTGGAACCTGAGAGCCTCTGTGGAGACAAATTTGATTGCTACTGCAGGCAGTTCTCCATTCAGCAAGGAGAACTTGAGTTTTTTATTTGGTGTATTTAACACTGTACTTTCTAAGTTTCCTGTAACTCTGACTGAGGGACCGTGGCACATGGTATATATGTCCCTTAGAATTCCCAATGATGATAGTATCTACAGATTTGTTTTATCCTTCTACTTTTACTATGTCTGAAAGTTTTATTACACATTTCAGGTCATTATTATTTTTTCTAATGAGAAGATCTATTTTGAGAAGCTCGTGAAGTGTGTGATGCTATCATTAAGTTTGGCTGGTGGGAGTGATTTGGGTGCATTGTTTTCTTGTGGAATTGTTGGATGGTATTTGCAAAAAGATGGTATGAAACAAACTAGGAAGATGTACAGGATGATCTTTTCCTGTATCCCATTTCTACTATCTCATCATCTGTTCAGTTTGGAATATAGGTAATTATCAGTTACCAGTTCATTTTATTTTATGATTAGCACTGCATATGATCTTTTCGTGCTTTCTGATGTTCATTTCGTGGTTATTAGAAATTTTTTAATTAGGACCATTTATGATTTACACTACAATATTCTCTAACTTACAACGTTGTTGTAACTGTAAATTCAACTTTTTTGTTTTGTAAATTTACCTCTTAATATTTTGAATGATGTTCCCTATTTTTAATTTAGGTTTGATTTTTATTGGATTTATACCATGTATGTGATATACTTAACAAACATTATCGATGCTGGTTTCCATGTCTTGTGGATAAAGTTTTTGTTTTAGTGTTTATGTCTGTAGCAAACTAGAACCAGATAGTCCTTACTTAATACATTTCATCAAATTTCTTTTCCACTGTCCTTTTTTAGTTGCTTTATAACCAAGTAAATAGTAATTAGTTTTCCTTTACGAAGTTATTTACAATATACTAATCAATAATTTACAACAATAGGTAAAACATAAATTCTTAATCTATGTTTTGTAATTTTGTAGTTATAGAAAATTTCAATTCTATGTTTGAATTTACTCAGGTTTAATTTTCAGTGATCTAATATACATTCTACCTTGTAACAAGTAGTGTTTCAACTATAGATAGGATTGTTGTGTGTGCGTGTTATTGTGTCATTCCTTTTCCAAATTCTGCACTCTTCATATTGTTTACATTATTCTAATCATAAAATTACAGCATAATTTGTACTGTAAATACTTTATCGGTGTTATGTAATGTTAAATCTTTATAGCTTTTCAATGTTGTGTTCTGAGTTAAGCTAATGTTTTTCTTGTCTCCAGATTCTTGAACTGAATCATCTTTCGGTACTCAGTTTTTTATCTACTTTTTTAGAATTTTCATTACCTTATATTTCATAATATTTTAGGCCTCATGTATGACTTACATTGCAGTTACAAAGTAGTATACTATATGTTCTTTTGTGGTGTACAATTACAAGTACCATTCATTTTCCACCGCTTATCATCATTTGCTTTTCCCCTTTCCGCGGTCGCTAAGACGATGTGAGGTCTTATTTTCTTAGCATGCTTAATTGTTTTCAAATCTGTACTTAGATTTACACCACCATTACCTATAATTTACATTGACAATGCCACTGTAAATTCCTATAGTATGTCATGTAAATAGATAGAGCTTATTTTTTTGTTATCTGAAATCTGAATTTTAATATGAGGGGTTTCACAGTTAAAGGAAATTTGTTATCTGACTAACCATAGAAAAAATGTGTTTATTTGTTACTCTTCTCATTTGGGTATTGATTTTTTGTTTGCTTATGAGTGATCATCAATCATTTAAGCTTATTTCTTTTGTTATCTGAAATCTGAATTTCAATTTGAAGGGTTTCACACATAATTTTTTGTTATCTGACAGATCATAGAAAATATTTGTTTATTTGTTATCCTTTTCTTATAAGCTATGACTTCTAGTTTGCATCTTTTATGTCACAGGGTGGCAAGTAGGCAGTCCCTAACAGATTATGAAGCTTACTTTCTGATTTTATCTTTTATATCTCATTACTCACCTAATTACATAACAAGAGTTGACCTAATTTTGATATATGACATCTGTAATTCTGATTATGGATTTATTTGATTGCAGTTTCTTCATCTTAGGGGTATGCACTATTCGAAAAAAATTGTTCTATGTATAGTGATACATATACATCTGTGCAGTTGTCTAGATTTGTTGTTTTCATTAGAATTATATATGTTTTTGCATTTGTATTTGGGTTGCTGCTCAATTTTGATAAGATTCACTTTTTATTTTTTCAATCTTTTTCAGAATCATAAGCTTGGTGAAAATGCATTTACCAGGACAGATGTTCTATGAACCAGGATTCAGTTCTCTTATGAATGGCTACCTAGATGCAACATTCAGTTCTGTTTTGATTGTGTAAAATGCCTTAAGTATTATGCTACATCCGTGTGTCTAGTTTGATGATTATGTCCTTAGATGGGACACTATGTATGATCCATTTAAGTAGAGTATAATGGTAGATGCAGCATTCAGTTCTATTTTGGTTGTGTAATATGCTTTGGACATGCATCACCTTTGTCTACATAGATGAATATGTGTTTAGATAAATGAACATCTATGATTATCACTTTATCAGCTTGAATGCTTTCTGTTAACTATTGTTTTTCCAGGTAGTTTTCGTTTGGATGATCCTAATCTATTATGATTATGTGATGAACAGTACAGTGATGACCTAATGAATATCTGTGTATGATAAATATGTGCACTTGACTGCACTGTGCAATATGTGCCTAAATATATCTTATTGATTGTCCCTGTCAAATATGAGTCAGCATCAGATTAAAATCCTATGGTGTTGAAATTCGGTATAGGTTTTTTTTTTCAACCACTAGATCTTAATCTGATGGTGTAAAAATTCGTGTGCTAGGCCCCTGGACATCACTCGATTTTTCAGACTGCCATATTTGTGTGTTTCGGCAAAGCAAATTGCCTGAGCAATAGATCCAAACAAAACACTCAAGTTCCAGGTAGACAGATCCTAAAGTTTTCTCTACCATACGCAAAATTGTATTTGCCAAGCTCCAACTGAGAGTATACGTAACAAATATTACTTGCATTATAATCAATTACTCACAAATCAGAACCAATTAATGGGACAGGGAAGGGCTAGTACCATACCTGGAGTGTAGAAGCTCATGTACGGTAGGACGCTAAAGTAGACTCCATGCTCGGCAACCTTCTTGACCTTCCCTGACTTGAGGTCCATAGTGAACAGGCCAACATCTGAGCATATGAAGATGGCATCCACACCCTCTGCGAAACCAGCCACGAATAGTTCGTCATCAGAATTGGCAATGGGTATGACTGTCTCCAGCTTGATGGCCTTCAGCTGTACCCATTGTGCAGCTCCTTCTGAATTCACCTTCCTTGACCACAGATAAAGGTTGGAACTCTTGATGCAGGCAAACCCCAGAGTATTGTGCTCTATCACCATGAGGGCAATGTGGTAGACATTGTGCGAGGGTGGGTTAATCATGGATAAGCAATTGCTGGCCCAGTTGTACTTGACGATTGGGTCACCCCACCGAATTGTGAAGTAGACTTCATCTCCGATAAGGGTGCATCGCCTAGGCTGGACATAAGGTGTATATATATGTAGGGTATTTCTGCAAGTGCATCTCGCATATGCTGGGCATAGACTTCACAACCACAGTCAAGTGTTACTGGCGTGCTCCACGCACCCGTCTCCGACGAATACGTGCTGGCCATCACCTCATTCTTGTAGTCGTGGGTGGCGACGAAGACGACACGGAACTACGGAAGGGGCCGCCGTGGCAGTCGAGGTGGTCGCAGCCGTCAGCGGCGCAGAGGACCGCGGCGGTGTAGATCAGCCACGGGATGTCCGGCTCCGGCAGGTGCTGGATGTCGCCCGTCACGGGGTCCCAGACGATAAGATGCCAACCCCCGCCATCCGCGTGGAGGAGGACGCGGCCGTGGCGGCAGTCGAGGGGGCGGCGGTAGTACGGGTTGGGGGAGAGGGACGCCGCCGTGGTGGGGGCGAGGCGGGGCTCGGAGTCGCCCTGCACGACCTCGAGCATGTGGAGGAGGCCGAGCAGGGGCGGCGCCCGGTGGAAGGCGCGGTAGCTGCGGCGGAAGGCGGGGTCGCAGAGGACGCGAGGTCGCAGAGGACGCGGAGCCACGGCTTGAAGACGAGGGCCGCGCGGAAGAGGTGCTCAGGCTCGTCCGGCGGGAGGCGCAGCAAGATCTCGGCGATGACGTCGTCGATCAGGCCCGTCTGCGGCGGCGGCGCCATGGTCGGTGGTGGTGGCCTGCCTCCTGGTGGGGAATGATTTGGCCGAGGAGGCAGTGGAGTGAGTGAGAGAGACGGCCAGACTGGGTCTTTTTTGTAAGTGGGCCTTTTACAGGGCCGGCAAGTGGGCCTCATGCAACTAAGGTCCTGTTTAGTTCCAAAAAATTTTCTTAACTACACGTCACATCAATCTTACGACACTGATTAGGAGTATCAAATGTGAATTAATGACAAAACTCATTCCATAACCCCTACCTAATTTTTCGATACGAATCTAACGAGCCTAATTATGTCATGATTAGACAACGCCGTGCTACAGTGAACAATCTCTAATGACGGATTAATTAGGCTTAATGGATTCGTCTCGCGATTTCCCGTCCATTCATGTAATTAGTTTTGTAATTAGTCTATGTTGGGGATTTGGGCGAAAACCTTTCACCCTCGAAACGTCGAAGTTGCCGAATTCGTGAATATTTTCGTGAATATGCCTCAGGGCGGAAAATCTGTTTCGTGGCAAGGAAACGTTCGTAGAGGTGTTCTGTTAATTTTACATGATTCGCCGATCTTCTAGCATCGTGCGAAATAATCGCCGAATTAACCTTGGATCGCAAGTCTGTTGTCTGTTTCAGGACGTTTGGGATCTGGCGAATTCAGGAAATCATGAACCTGCGAACTTCGGGAAGCTCAAGGAATCTCAGTTCGTAAGTCTTGATAAGTGATGATCTTCACGAATGAGGTTTCGGGAGTCAATAGGAAGCCAAGTCAAAGACGTCATCTCAAAAAGTTCGGGTTTGAAGTATGTACTAGTGGCAGGCTTGTAAATGTATGGAATTAGCCCCGCAAATCACGGGATGTAAAAGACATTCATGTACATGTTCACACTAGGAATATTCTCTAGATTCGAGGGTAATCTCGGAATGTAAAAGTATCTTCGTCTCCCTATAAAAGGAGGTCCGAGGGCACGTGTAAAGGGGTTCACAACTTTTGAGGCGAGTACAGACTTTCGGGGATTCCTTGTCCCCTCTTCCTTTCTTACCTTCGCGAGTTTATTTCGGAATCTTGTGTTCGGGGATACCATCCGATTTTAGGACCCCCCCAACATTGGCGCCCACCGTGGCTTCAGCCGACAAACAATCTACGATGCCTCCACAGAAGAAGTCCAAGAAGAGCACACCCACAGAAGCCAACCAGGAAGATCATTATACTGAAGAGGACAACGGAAACTCTCTCACTGCAGAACCTTCGCAGATTTCAGACCAAGAGAGGAGGGCGAAGCTCGAGGCTCTCCAGAAGGCACGAGCTGAAAAAACGGCGCACACTCTGGAACCACTCACTGAAGAGGAAGCTGATGACGAAGATGACCAGGCCGTTGATAGAGAACTAGAAAGAGTGCACCAGAAAGTACTGCAACTACAGAAAGAGAAAGAAAAATTCGAGAACCAACTGGAAGCAAAAAGAAGAGCTTCGGAGAAGCTGGAGAAACTTAATCAGGCAAAAGAGCAAATAGAAAGAATGCAAAGAGAAATTGATGAATGAAAAAACAAGAAAACAGTTCACTGTGGCGTGATTCACCACACCAGAACTCTGGCCAGAACAGAAGAACTTCAAGAGAAAACTTTTTCGTGGGTAACGAAATCTCGCAGTTCGCGGATCCAGATTCACCACTCTCACTGGGGTTGCAAACTGCACCGTGACCACCGAAGTTCAAACCAGTTTCTCTCCCAAAGTACAATGGGTATGGAAACTCCAGACAGTTTCTCATGAGATATGAATCAGCTGTGAATTCAGCAGGAGGAGATGATGTCGCACTGGCCAAATCATTCATCATTGCTTGTGAAGGCCCTGTCCTCAACTGGTACTCTCTGCTACCACCACACTCAATCTGCAGCTGGATCGACCTCAAGACAAAATTCATCCAAGCTTTCCAGATATTCCATGAAAATACGGCAAAATCATCAGACCTGTACAGTTGCAAGCAAAAAGATAGAGAGCCATTACAGAGCTTCGTAAGAAGATTCATGCAACAAAGATCTCAGATCCCGGAAGCAGACGACAAAACAACAATACAAGCGCTGATCAAAGGCTTGACTCCGGGACCAACAGCCTCATACTTGTCCCGAAAAGAGCCCAAAACTATTGGCGAACTCTTTCAAAAACTAGAAGAATACATCAAGTCCGATGAAGATCATCGAAGAAGAGTTGCTGAACGAAATGAGGCAAGACAAGGTAATAGAGAAACAACATCGAAATCTCACTCTCAAAACCCACGAAATATCAACAATGTGGAAAATCATCAGTTTGGCCAGGACAACAGACTGAGCACAAGAGGAGGTTTTTCGTCAAGAGGCAGAGGAAGGGGGAAAGGACCCCCGAAGGTTCAGAACCACGATCCAAGAGATCCATACTTCTACTGCTGATATCACGGAAGAGGCCATAGCATCGAAGCGTGCCCAGAAACCAAAAATAACATAGCAAGAATCCAACAAGAGAAAACTATGATGAGTATTGCCTCCACGGTGCCGAACCAATTCCGTCCAAACTTCTGGCAACCACAACTTATGGGTCCCCAACCGAATCCACTCTCAATTCAGCAGTTTCAGCAGGCGCAGTCGTCCTGGCAGCCTTCCCAACAGTTCTATCCTCAATCTCAGGCAATTCAAGCCATTCAGCAACCACAACCAATTCAAGAAATGTTGCCTCCACCACCCGACAATTCATCAAGACAAGAGTCGAGCTCGAGAGGCCATAATCCGAAAGCCTTACCTTCCTTCGGAGCTATCATGCCTATAACAGGTGGTTCAGCCATGGAGTTTGAGACAAAAAGACAAAGAAACAATTACTTCAGATCTGTGAACACAGTCATCAATGACGGTCCAGCAGCGCGACCAGAATGTGCTAAGATGCCGATAACATTCACTGAACAGGATTTCAGACTGAAATCAACAGACCACAATGATGCCATGGTCATCGAGGTGAATATAGCCGGATGGGTCATCGGAAAAGTTCTGGTGGATAATGGAAGTTCGGCAGACATCTTATTCATGAAAACTTCCGAGAAGATGAGCTTGAGTCCACACATGCTGCAGCCACCAGAGTACCCACTACTGGGTTTCGGAGGAAAACCAATCAAGCCAGTGGAAAAAATAGCTCTGCCCGTATCTTTTGGAGATCTTGACAATGCCAGAACCGAAACTCTCACTTTCGACGTGGTGGACATGTACCATCCATACTTCGCGATTTTCGGTAGAGGATTCATTAACAAGTTCGATGCGGTGATAAGGCAACAGTTCCTATGTATGAAAATGGCGGCACCAAAGGGAGTCATCACTATATTCGGCGATCAGAAAGAGGCCCGAAACATTGAAAAGGGTCACACACCAGGACAAACAAACGTGCATCACCTGAACTCTGCCGAATTGAAGAAAGAACCATATGTTGAGGTCAAGAGAGATAAAGAAAAAGTTGAAATAGCCGCTGATGGTGAAACGAAGAAAGTGTACTTAGATGGCATGCCAGACAGAGCAGTCGTGATAGGGGCTCATCTCAGTCCCGAAGAAGAGAAAGAACTTGTTCAGTTCGTCAACAGGAACAAGGATGTTTTTGCATGGTCAGCCAAACATCTGCAGGGTGTTGATAGGGATATCATCGAGCATGCCCTAGAAACAGACGAAAGAATAACCCCGAAAAAGCAGAAACTCAGGAAGATGTCCGAAGAAAAAGTCAAGGCAGTAGAGGCTGAGGTACAGAGACTTCAGGACGCCAAGGTCATTAGAGAAGTCATATATCCTGTATGGCTGGCTAATACTGTACCAGTCAAGAAGAAGAATGGAAAGTGGCGAATGTGTGTGGACTTCACAGATTTGAACAAAGCCTGCAAGAAGGATGACTTCCCCTTAGAAAGGGTGGACAGGGTCGTTGATGACGCCGCAAACAGCGAAATGTTATCACTCCTGGACATGTTCTCAGGATATCACCAAATAAGGGTACGCAAAGAAGATGAGGAAAAAACAAGTTTCATCACCCTTTTCGGAACCTTTTGTTTCGTAAGAATGCCAGAGGGTTTAAAGAATGCAGGATGCACATTTTCAAGAATGATAGCATTAGTTCTTCATCCCCAGCTTCGAAGAAACATTCTAGCATATGTCGATGACATAGTCGTAAAAAGCATTCAAAGAAGAGACCACATCAACGATTTAGTAGAAACTTTCGCGAACCTCAGGGCAGCGAATCTTAAGCTGAATCCTGAAAAATGTGTTTTCGGCATTCACAAAGGGAAAGTTCTGGGATGTTTGGTTTCGACAAAAGGCATCGAGGCAAATCCTGACAAAATTAAAGCTTTAGTCGAGATGCAAGATCCTGTTTCGGTGAAGGATGTGCAAAAATTGACAGGGAGAGTTGCCGCCCTCAACAGATTCATCCCCAGAGCTGCAGAGAGAAGTTTGCCTTTCTTCCAAGTTCTCCGAAGTTCCAAGAACTTTCAGTGGTCCGAATCTCAGAAACAAGCCTTCCAAGAACTCAAAGACTACCTGTCAAACATGACTAAGCTATGTCCTCCAGAGCCAAAATCGCCGCTCTTACTATACCTATCTGCTTCAAATTCGGCCGTAAGCGCTGTACTAGTGCAAGAGAAAGAGGAAGAAGAAAAACTGAAATAAATTCCAGTATATTTCGCTTCGGAAGCTCTTTCGGGATCTAAACTCTTCTACTCTGAATTGGAGAAGATAGCATATGCAGTCGTGATGGCTGCAAGGAAACTAAGGCACTACTTCGAGGGTCACCGAATAAGGGTCATCACGAACCAGCCACTGAATGACCTGTTCACGAATAAAGAAGCATCAACTCGAATCATCAAATGGGCCGCTGAACTATCAGAATACACGGTTGACTTCGAGAGAAGAAGTGCAATCAAATCGCAAGTCTTGGCAGATTTCGTTGTGAACTAGACATCACCGAATCATAATTCTGGCGAAGAAATAGTCACACCATGGGTAGTGCATTGTGATGGGGCTTGGGGTGACAGGGGAATTGGTATAGCAGCAATTGTAACATCCCCAACCGGAGTTGTGATAAGATATGCAGCTCGGCTTGATTTCGCAGATGATGTGCACTCTACAAACAACACAACTGAATATGAGGCTTTGCTCCTAGCTCTGAGAAAGATGAAAGCTCTGGGTCAGCTAACCTTTATCATTAAGATGGATTCCAAAGTCATTCAAGAACATATAGAGAAAGAAAGCGAAGCAAGGAATCCAGTTCTAATGAAGTATCTTGAGAAAGTAAGAGAAATGGAGAAGCATTTCAAAGGCTACTCAGTCCAACATATACCAAGAAATGACAATAATGACGCAGATAAACTGGCGAAAGCAGCATCTCAGAATCAGCCGATGCCTCCGGATGTGTTCTTCGAAATCATCAAAGAACCGACCGTTAAAGATCTGAAACCAAAACCTGTGAACACTGTAGAGACTCGTGATTGGAGAGCCGAAATCATGGCATACTTGAGGGGTCACTATGAGCCACAAGATGAATTGGAAGAAAAAAGACTAAGGCAAAGAGCAAGGGGCTATGCTGTAGTAGACGGAGAACTATACAAGTCTGGAGTCACCGAACCATGGTTGAGATGCATAACTTCCGAAAAGGGTATAGAACTTCTCAAGGAAATTCATAGTGGATTTTGTGGCGGACACATAGGCACAAGAGCTCTGGCAAGCAAAGCAATAAAACAGGGATTTTTCTGGCCCTCCATAAATGTTGATGCAAAAAAGCTTGTTCAGGAATGTGAAGCATGCCAAAAAACAGCGAATCAGCAGAATCTCCCGTCCATGCCTGTTCATCTAATTCCTCCATCATGGCCTCTGCAAAGGTGGGGAATGGATCTGGTCGGCCCATTGCCGACAGCTCAAGGAAACTGCAAGTTCGCAGCAGTAGCGGTTGATTACTTCACCAAGTGGGTGGAAGCAAAGGCATTGGCAAATATCACAGCACCAACAATTCAGAAATTCTTCTGGCAAAACATAATCTGCAGATTCGGGGTACCAAGAGAGCTAACTGTTGATAATGGGAAGCAATTCGACTGTTACTCTTTCAAGGAATACTGCAGAACTCTGGGCACTCAAGCGAAGTTTTCTTCAGTTTATCACCCACAGTCTAATGGGGCTGTTGAAAGAGCAAACGGGCTGATATTTTCGGGAATCAAAAAGTGTCTATATGATCAAAAGAAAGGCAAGTGGACGGATGAATTGCCGAAAGTAATCTGGTCTCATAATACCACAGTGTCAAGAGCAACGGGTTTCACACCTTTTCGCTTACTGTTCGGTACCGAAGCAATGACACCAGAAGAGATCAAGAACAAAAGCGTGAGAGTACAGAAAGCAAAAGAGATTGAAGAAATTGACATGAAGGTAGAGAAAGACATGATTGAGCTAACAATACTCGAAGCTTCAGAAAACATCGGAAAATACCAAAGAGAAACCAAGGCATGGAAAGATAAAAAAGTAGTCAGGAAAAACATCAAGACTGGCGACTTAGATCTGAAAAGAAAGAAAAATTGGGAGAACCCTGGGAAACTCCAAGAATCATGGGAAGGGCCATACATAGCAAAGGAAACAAACATGCCAGGAGCTTTCCGGCTAACAGACCAAACTGGTGAAGAGCTGCCACATTCGTGAAATGCAGACAGTTTGAAAAGGTATTACCCTTGAAAATCATGAAAGTAGTTAGATTCATTTTTCAGCATTTCTTTTCACAAGTTCAGATCCCAAAAAATTGTAAAACTCCCGAACCACGGATCTATAAGTGGTTTCGGGAACAAAAACATTTACCTTTCGCATTTAAGTTAGAATAAGAAGGACCGTACTCTTTTCCTTGCAAAGGGGGCCCTAAATCAAGGGGAAATGTTTTTAACGAGGCGGATCTTATGAAAATACTCTTTGTGATATATATGAAAAGAGTCTTCCCCCAAAGTATTCGTCTTGCGAAGTACCATCATGAGAAAAGCTCGTGAAAAGGCTCCGTGATAGCCTAGATTCCATCATGAGAAAAGTTCGTGAAAAGGCTCCGTGATAGCCTAGATTCCATCATGAGATAAGTTCGTGAAAAGGCTCCGTGATAGCCTAGATTCCATCATGAGAAAAGTTCGTGAAAAGGCTCCGTGATAGCCTAGATTCCATCATGAGATAAGTTCGTGAAAAGGCTCCGTGATAGCCTAGATTCCATCATGAGAAAAGTCCACGAAAAAGGCTCCGTGATAACCTAAGTTCCATCGTGAGAAAGAAAAAGTTCTTGAGAAAAGGCTCCGTTATAGCCCGAATTCTATCATGTGAAAGAAGAATTCGTGAAAGGGCTCCGTGAAAGCCGAGATTAAAGAAAAGAAAAGAAAAGTTCTGTGAAAGAGGCTCCTTGATAGCCAAAGGCTTCGTGAAAGCCTAAATCCCACCTTAAAGGGATTTCCTACCGAAAGGCCTGAGACAACAACAAGTTGTGGCCTAAAATCCCACCTTTAAAGGGATTTCCTACCGAAAGGGCTGAGACAACAACAAGTTGTGCCCTAAATCCCACCTTTAAAGGGATTTCCTACCGAAAGGCCAGAGACAACAACAAGTTGTGGCCTAGATCCCACCTTGAAGGGACATCCTACCAAAAGCATGGGAACAACTAAAGGTTGTGGCCCAGAAAATACAAGCGTTTCTGTTCGGAATTTTATGTGTGAAAAGTTATAGAGTAAAAGTCAAAGTTACCTCGGTTGAAAGAGCAAATAAGAATAGTAGAGAACATTCATGAAGAGTTATATGAACTTTTTTAGGAAAATCTTCTTCCAAGGGCCAAGGGGCTCAATCATCTCCGAAGGTTAGAGTTCATAAAGGATGGTTGAAGCAACTGAGGGTTGCGATATCAACCTGGGCAAGTATGCCAGGTGGGCGCAAGTCCACAAAATTCGTGAAACAAATTTTGTCGACCTGCATTCGAAAGGAGTTATCAATTCTCAGGCACCCACGAAATTTTGCATGAAAACGGCAAGGTGGGGAGGGTGATGTTTTTTCTTAAAAAACGAATTTATTGCCTTAGTTTCATACAAAATTTCATAAAATCAAAATTACAAAGCTTCCAAGAGCTGAGGATTTCAGAAAGGAAGTTCGACGATACGGCCTGGTTTACGACCCCTTTCTTCGGCAATATCACTAGCATAAGCGAAGCTACAATCGCCAGTTGTAGGGCTAAGGGGCTCCGTCTTCACCAAGGTCCGCGAACTCGAGGCCTCGCCGGTAAGAGCATAACCGTCTCGTTGAAGGAAAAACCAACTAAGTTGAAAACTATGCATCGAATAATACTGACAACATTCAGCCCAAAAGTCAGAAAATCTGCATCCAGGATTAGCTTCTTTGTACAATCGCCAAGCTTCACTACTAACTATTTGATCCTGGCGGTGGATTCGCAAAGGTATCACATCCTGCACAGGCCCACCTTGCAGGACCTGCGCAAGTTAAAAATTTACAAGATACAAAAGTTCAGAAGGGGGCTCGCAGCCCACGAATATACAAGTATATAGTTTTTGACATCAAGAGTGAATATTCGGACAAGCGTAATTTCATCCGACGATGTCAACCTTCGGGGAGCTAGTTTGACGATCGGAGCTCTCTTCATCCCCGTCGTCTTGACCATCACCGCTGTCGCTGCCGTCACCACTGCCAGCTTCCTCCGAACCATCTTCATCATCAGCAGCATCGTCATCTTCTTCAGATTTGGAGGACGATTCTTGGCTTTCTGCAGCTTTACCACGTTCCTCTTTTTGAATCATCTGAAGAAACACAAAAAGAAGAGTTAATAAAAATCAAAATAGAAACATCCATGAGGTGCCAAAAATCGGGCAAGATTTCCCAAAACCAACCTTGTCAAGCTTGGCGCGAGCAATCTTTTTAGCGAACTCCTTCCCGCTTGCAAACCAAAACTCCCTTGCGAATTTAATCTTTATAGCCTGGACGTCTTCGTTGGGGCGAAAAATCGACGTGCTCCCGGCGTCGGGAAAGTGCGAAAGTTTCTCACGAAACTTCACGAGATCAACGCAATCGAAATCGTAGAGAAGCTTCAGAATACTCTCTACTGAAAAAGTAGCCGCGAAGTCGCTAGCTCCTGAGATAACATCGGGAAGAGCATGGAACTCTGCTTCAATCCAATCCATCAGATCGGAGATTTCTTCACTTTCGGGGAATGGACCGGGACGAACACCAAAGTTTTTTAGGGCCTCTCTGTACTCTTCGAACAAGAGTTTCAATTTTTTCTTGATTTCATCAACATCCTGTACTGAAGCTTTGCTTCGCTCGGATAAGGCCTTCTCAAGATCTTCAATCTTTTGTTCTTTACTGCTCAGAGTCTTTGCAAGATCAAAATTCTTTGTCGAAAGCTCAGCATTGCTAACATGAAGCTCATCAACAGTTTTAGCATTCTTGTCAGAATCCTTGCGAAGGTTTTCGATCATTTTCAGATCATCTCCATGAGTCTTGTTTAGCTTCTCGAGATCCTTCTTTGAATCATTGAGGGTAGCTTCAACAAGTTTCTTTTCATCTTGACACTTCTTCATAGAGTCAGCAAGCTCAGAGATCCGCTGCTCTAATTCAACACTTGAAACTTGACTCTTGTTGAGTTCGCGCTTTAGCTTCTTAGATTCGCCAGAGAGCCTCTTAATAACCTCATCCTTTTCAAGGAGCCGTTCAGAGACCACCTTGCCAACAATTGATGCCTTCAAGTCATAAGTCTTCTGAAAACTGGCAAGCTCCGAAGATGAGAGTTTCCGAGCGTTTTCTTCGAAAACTGCGAAAGATATAAAGCCTAAAGTAACGAAAACTCAAGAAATATAAAGAAACCATCAGAGTACAAAGAGATGGAAGAAATGTGTGAACCTGCTGGGTTCAACTTTATCAAAGGAATCTCGTTTGTGGGCTCAGAAATCTTCACAGATTTCTGAACAGATGAGGAAACGTGCTTCTCAACAGCAGAGGAATGCTTTTCAACAACGGATGATGCCTCGCCAGTCAACCGAGTTTTTATCTTCGGCATTCCCTCTCCTGTTTCATCCACAAATTCAGGGGCTGTCCATAGCAAGGCAAATTTAGGAGCGTCATCATCCGAATCAACCACTTCACCCCTAACACTTAGTAATTCGCCTCTAAAAGACGTACCAAAGCTTTCATTGTAAGCAGTAATTGAAGGACAAGGATCTTGACCTTCGGGAAGTTCTTCGCTCCCCTCAATCAAAGAAGGGTTTTTGATAGGATCATCGCCTCTTTGAACAGTCAGCTCTAGATCTTTAGTGAATTCCGGGGAAGCCTTGTCCTTAGAAGTAAAAACCTGAGAAGTACCGGCCCCAATTTCAGCAGCAGACTCAACAGGAGCAGCTTGAACTTCGAGCATATCTTCTGAAAAAGATTCAACATCAACAAATTCATTCTCAGAACCTGGACTATAGTTGCGACGAACGCCAAATCTCAAATCACACCATAAGAAAGAGGAGAAACCTGTGGGAAGGGGTTCTTCAGTGATTTCATCGTCAGAGAAAGCCGAAGGAACACGCTGAACTGTGGCAACAACGATCTTCTTTATGGCTTTCTTAGCTTTTTTCTAGCCCAACTGAGCAAGACTTGAGGCTGCTTGAACTTCAGCATCAGAAACATCTTCAGAGGCTTTCCGTTTTCTTTTGCTAGACTCCAGAGACTTAGTCTTCTCAGGACAAATAGTAGCAGAAGAAATGTCCCCTAAATCATTCTTTCCCTTTCCTTTCTTCAAAGATTTTTTCCGTGGAGCTTTGGGAGGAGCAGCCGAACAAACTGCAATGGCAACAGCTGGGACCTTCTTATCAACGCCCGGAGGACGGGAGCGAAGTGCAGTCTCAGCACCAAGCTCAGAAAATACTCGATTCACTCTTCTCTTATGCTTCACAAGGGATTTGAAAGACTTGTACTCGTTAAGAGTTGACTCGCCAACCATGGTATCAACTTTTTTCTCGACTTCGGAAATAAAGTCTTCGACACTTTGGCCTTCTTTCAGTCGCAAATTAAATCTAGGAAAAGGCACTTGCTGTGTCGCCCAATCCACACTCAAGGAAACGATACTAGCAGGCTGCCATCCAGCAGATATGGGCCAAACTTCGGCTGCAATAAACTCTTCAATAACATCGCGACCGCCGAGAATGGTGCTGGCCAACAAAAAAGCATTTTCGCAGTTCTCGAAGTTGGCAATACGCTTGTTGTATGAAGCGGTACACACTGCAGTCACCGGCGCCATTGGCGAATAAAAGGGGTAAGCTGGCCCGGTGTAGCCAGGAACCTTAGACATGTCCACCTTCACGTAAAACCAGTAAGAGCTCCAATCTTTGGAAAGGTTGGTCTTGCTGCAGGGTGCAAGTTGGATCCGGTTGAGACCCTTTCGTGAATTTTGTCTTCGCGTATTAAAAGTACAACATGCGTAGTACGCATCGTAGTACTTCCCATCGTCAAGCTTAATAATGTCCTTCTCGATCACAAGCTCGAACAAACGAGCGAAGATATCAGCACCAAAGTTACACTCAAAGGTTTTCATGATCCAGAAGAACTTTGAAAGTTCCAAGAAGGAATTTGGCGTCAACTGATGCATCTTCACAGAGAACTTCTCAAGTATGCAAGGCAGAAGGGGATCACAGGGGAATCTGAGTCCACAAGTAAAAAAATCTCTGAAAACAACAACTTCATTTGCTTCGGGAGCAGGGACTTGTTCGCCAGAGGGAGGGCATCCATCACCAACAGGGAAAAATCCGGCTCCCTCATACTCCTCGATAAGATTGGCTATAACTTTTGACTCGCCGAACACGAAGGCCGGAGGATAAGACTTAGTCTTCATGACAACAAGATCACTCACATCAGCATCGACGTTGGAGAGATCCTCCAAACCGCCAGATCTTATCTCACCGTCTTCGTGACTACCAGAATCATGAACGGTTTCGGCAACAGGGTCGTCTGTGCGAGACGGAGCATTCTCAGAATCACGAACGTTTCCCTCACTGGGCGGGGCACCAGCAGCGGCTAATTCCTCCGAAGTCATGGGTCTAGCAGTGCTTTTGGTACGAGCCACCTGCTTGATAATAAGGAGAATACGAAACGTAAATCAACTCATAAGAAACAGAAAACATACAAAAATATATGACTAATAACAAAAGCGTATAAGAAAGAAGAAAATAATACCTTCGAAAATAGAAGAAATCGCCGAACTTCGGATGTCCTCAGACGAAGAGCTCTTCCGCGAAAATGCCTTGAAACTGTCGAAGAAAGCGATGGAACGGTGAAAAAACTTACTGCACCCACCCTCTATTTATAGGGAGAGGGGGGGGGGTAGTTTCAAGAAACCGCCTCGATATGACCGTTGCGAGTTTTCAGGGGGACGCGTGTCCACTCCGACATTCCGAAGGTGACGTTTTTTACCAGAATTCGGGATATTTTTCGTGGAAACGGATCGTCGGAGTCAACCCGCTTCCCCGAGGGGCTAGTGTTGGGGATTTGGGCGAAAACCTTTCACCCTCGAAACGTCGAAGTTGCCGAATTTGTGAATATTTTTGTGAATATGCCTTAGGGCGGAAAATCTGTTTCGTGGCAAGGAAACGTTCGTAGAGGTGTTCTGTTAATTTTACATGATTCGCTGATCTTCTAGCATCGTGCGAAATAATCGCCGAATTAACCTTGGATCGCAAGTCTGTTGTCTGTTTCAGGACGTCTGGGATCTGGCGAATTCAGGAAATCATGAACCTGCGAACTTTAGGAAGCCCAAGGAATCTCAGTTCGTAAGTCTTGATAAGTGATGATCTTCACGAATGAGGTTTCGGGAGTCAATAGGAAGCCAAGTCAAAGACGTCATCTCAAAAAGTCCGGGTTTGAAGTATGAACTAGTGGCAGGCTTGTAAATGTATGGAATTAGCCCCGCAAATCACGGGATGTAAAAGACATTCATGTACATGTTCACACTAGGAATATTCTCTAGATTCGAGGGTAATCTCGGAATGTAAAAGTCCCTTCGTCTCCCTATAAAAGGAGGTCCGAGGGCACGTGTAAAGGGGTTCACAACTTTTGAGGCGAGTACAGACTTTCGGGGATTCCTTGTCCCCTCTTCCTTTCTTACCTTCGCGAGTTTATTTCGGAATCTTGTGTTCGGGGATACCATCCGATTTTAGGACCCCCCCAACAGTCTACATTTAATCCTCCTAATAAGCCTCCAAAGGGACTCAAAAAAAATTTCCAACTAAACAAGCTTTAACGGCCCAACAGATCACAGTGGAGAGGAGGAGAATTAGAATTTATATATATTTTTTTTTCCTCAATTTTGCAAAAATAAATGCCTACCAAAAAATTTAGCAAATCTATATTACTGCCGCCGTAACACACGGCGGTAGAGTTCCTACTGCCGTGTGGTACGGCGGCAGGTGCCGTGGCCCGCTGGGAAGGGCACCAACCGCCGTACCACACGGCGGTAGGGCTAATCGCCGTGTGGGACGGCGGTTGGATCCTACCGCCAGGCGGCAGCAGAGCCTGCAGCAACCGCCGTAGGGCACGACGGTAGGTAGGAAGCTACCGCCGTACCCTACGGCGGTAGTTTTTTTTGCCTGGTTCATTACATTTTGGAACACATGATACTTAACGAGCAATCACATAAATAAACAATGGCACGTACGGCGCAAATACCCTAACCTTGTGCCGCTGCTGGTCCTAACGTGCCTTAGGGAATTTAGATAAACGGTTACAATATTTCTAATCTAGTTGTACGAGTAGTACCCGGAGAACCCGGACATCATAGACCCGCCGGAGTGCTGGGAGGGCATGTAGTACCTGTACCCAGGCGAGGGTGGAGTTGGATCAGACGGTGGCGGGGATGGAGTTGCTGGTGGAGTGTTGTCCTTCTTCTCGTGGCATGGACAGCAGCAGAACTCGTCCTCACAACCGGTGTTCGTCTTCACCACCATTGGTCCGGTCACCGGTCCGTCGTCGTCGTCGGTAGATATCGGATCTGGAGAAGCCAATGCAGACGCGAGCTCTTGCCTCAGGTTGAAGATGACAACATCCTCGAGGTAGTCGATGTACTGTTGATACGGGTGAATAGCTGGGGGATCCACCCATTGCACGAAACCGCAGTTATCTGGTTGGTCGGAGTACTGCAGAAACTGAGATTACATTAGTAAACCATAAAATGATGAAGGACAAAGGTCACGTAGCTTTGCTTACCCATGCTCGTGAGCAGTGTCAGAAGCGTCGACCAGAGTTGTTCCATCCCTAGTAAACTTCCATCACACAAAACTCACCATGTGCACACCTTGACCAGTTCACCGTTTGATTTGGTGCGTACTTTCTAACATCACGCATGGATTTGAAATCTCTCTAATCTAAGACTGGAAATTTGTTGTTGAACTCTGGATCTTGCTGGCTCCACAGTGCTGGACCGAGGGAGCCATCATCATCCCCAGTCTAGGAACTCATTGGTGCTTGTTGTGTTGAGAAGGGGTACTGGAGAAGAGTGCTCACATATATGTAGGCAATGAAGCAGACTGGACAGTGGGTCATTCGATCCAGGGCAAGAGAAACAGGCAGTGACTCAGAGGAAACACACCATAGTACTAGGTTCACTGTTTGATGCAGTGACTCACAGAAAACACACCCTATGTGTTCACTGTTTGATGCAGTGACTCACAGGAAACACACCCTAGTACTAGGTTTACTGTTTGAGGAAACAAGCTCTAATGCATCTGGAATCAAGTTCTTAATGATACAAGATGACTCTAGTGGATGATGAAATGAAATCATAGTTTTTTAGAGATATAGTAGCACTCGGCGTCTACTACTCTACGTCTACTGGGTACAACGGGGGTATTTCCCCTTCCTCATGGCATCCGGCCCAGCTTCCTTAGCTCGGTGAGCTCTCTCCCTCTTCCTCTCTCTATCTGCTTCACGGGTGACGGCCGCTTCACGTTCTTTCATCTCCCGGCAAATGCGAATTTCCTCCTGCTACTCCTTACATTTTTCTTCTTGTTTTTCTGCCTCAACCATCCTTTGCCACCTCTCACGTGCTGAACGACCCATCGCCTCGACGTAACGCTTGTCATCTTCGGACTGCTCACAATCTAGCCACTGCATAAAATCACAGAGAGGAGGTGGAGTCTTTTTTCAAAGACAAGTTAGCACATAATAAAATAGTAATGACATATTATTTATTTAGTAATGTAGTTTGTTCTTACTTTGGGTCTAACATTGCGACATGGTGTGATCGGGTCATGCTCGTAGTTCACGCACATGAAGAACCTCATCCCGTAGACGTACCCGAGAACGTTGCACTTGACAAGCTTATAGTTGTCACCACAGTAGCACATAGGAGTGTGGATCCCCTTTGGCACCGCAAGCTTGTCCTTCCTACTGGTGAGCAACTCCAAGTTCAACTCAGGACCCGAGGAAGCCATTTCAAACCTACAAAAAAGATGACAAATATGATAACTCATTACATGTTTTATTTGAAATTAGAGAACAATACATAACATGATATGGTAATAATTTTGTAGACAACAAGAAAACAACAAGTAAATGAAAAGATAGTTCAATTATTACAACACGATAACATGCATAAGTTCTGACGGTGTTGCAAATTAAATGGTTCAAATATTACAAGACGATAAAATGCATAAGTATTTCAAATATTACAACATGGTAGCACAAACAAGTACGATCACTGCATTCCTTCGGTGTAGCGACGGGAACGATGTCCACGTCCACTAGCTGAAGGTGCTGGAGAAGTGGCAGTGGAAAAGTAAGATGCTTCGGTGCATTTCTTGTAGGAGTGTTCTGGATTGTTGCACTTAGAGCATATCTTCACCGAAGGACCAGCTTCAGCCTCGTCCATGTTGTTCCTCTTCTTCTTACGTCGACCAACACCTTGGCACATGGTTGGATCTGGATTTGGTATGTACAATGCATTGTCTTTGGGGTCTTGAGTGAAAGTACCAAGATGCAGGTATCCCTGAACAGTATGGTTCCAAGTGTCTAGAATGGTTTGCTTCAACCAGTATTTAGGCACGTACCGATCCCAATGGATATTCTTAGTTGCAAGGCATGCAGCGATCACATGTGAGCAGGGGAGGTGTAGCAGGCGCGACTTCTGGCAAGAGCATGAGCATGTCTCATTCCCAATAACTGTTTGTTGTATTGTTATTTCTCCATCCGCTTTTTGTGATTTGGACTGGTAACTTATCTGATACTTCCACTTAACTTCCTCGCCAGGATCACGACGTAGAGGTTGTGGGTAAGCTCTGTGAGCAAGAGCCCCCTTCTATTTTTTGTCCAAGTACTCAGTCATCCATATTGAATACACCTTTTGACAGTCCTGCATAGCTTCATGTGCTGCAGTAGCACGCTCAAGAAAGTACTTTATTGTGCGGTACAAGAAGAACTCAATGATACCAACAAGAGGGAGAGCTCTGACACCACGCAAAACCGCGTTGTAGACCTCAGCAAAATTTGTTGTCATTATCCCATGCCTTACACCTCCCTTATCAAACAGGAGACACCATTTCTCCTTCGGCTCATTCTGAATCCACTGACTAAACGTCTTCATAGCACGTCCCCTTCTCCTTCTGACATTTGGAGCATCTAGCCCCACTTCCTCCAGAGAAACTAGCTCTTCCCCAGGTTCAGTACTTATTGGCTTCTTAGCTATCTCTTCTGATGCTTTCTTCGTCAGGTCATCTAATTTTTTCCAGATCTCGGAGAACTTTTTCTCCTGATTCGTCGCACATAACCGCTTGAACAATGTAGTAAGTTCTTTGTTCTTGAACTGGCTATGAAAGTTTGCTCCCATATGCCTCATGCACCACTTGCTATGCACATCTGGCCATTGTGCTGCTCTGTGATGTTCTTGACTACCTTCTTTGATGTCATTTATCACCTGCAAAATACCTTTGTGTCTATCGTGTATCACACACACGTTTGACACATCTCCCACCACCATCTGCTTCAATCTCTCCAGAAACCAATACCAATTGTCACCATTCTCTCCCTCTGCAAAAGCGATTGCCAATGGCAACAACTGATTGTTGCCATCTGCAGCCACAGCTGTAAGGATTGTGCCCTTGTATTTTCCTGTTAGGAATGTGCCATCTATGCAAATGACTGGTCGACACTGTTTGAATGCAGCAATAGTGGGACCCAATGCTAAGAATGCCCGCTGCAAGACTTGCTTCCCTGGCCTTGATACAAGATTATAAGTCTTGATATCATAATAACTACCAGGATTTAACATGGCAATTGTGTTCAGCAATTGAGGCAGATTGTCGTAGGATGCTTCGTAAGTACCCCACCTCAACTCCAGTACCTTCTTCTTCACCATGTATGCCTTACCATAACTTATCAAGTACCTAAATTTCTCCTCAATTGCCAAGATAATAGACTTGGGCTCATAAGCAGGATTTTCCACAATCTTAGCAAACATCTGGCTGGTCACAAAACTGGCCGACAAATTACGATGGCTTGCATCTAGCTGGTCAAGTACACAAGTGTGATCCACAACAGACCTGACCTCCCAGTAATTTTTCCACTTGCCCTTATAAGCATACACTCGAAAAGGACAGTTAGGCTTCAGACATTGTATATCATATATGTGTGGAGAACTCTTCACTACCCTGAACTCTCTCTGCTGAGTAAGGATGACCCACCTCTTCACTGCATCCTTGACCTCGACTGCACTCTTATACATGGCGCCGACACAAACCTGATTCTCTCTATACTCCCAGGACACATTCTCACCAAGATTGACAGTGAGCTGTGAGCAATTGTAGCTATCCCAGTCCCTTGGCACTAGCGGGTCATCCTCATCATCTGAGGAGTCCTCTTGCAACACATGTTCATCGTCACCGGTCTCTATTTTGTACTGCTTGAGTACTTCTTCATTAACTTCCCCCTCGTCAATTTGACCACGGGCCTCAAAGGGTGTGTGACTGTGTTCCTCCTGAACTCCTACTTCTGCCTCAGTCGCAGCACCATCTCCTTCTTCTGCCTCAGTTGCAGGACCATCTCCTTCTTCTAGTTCAGCCTCACCCTGGTGAGCACCATTACCCTCTTCATGCACTTGACTACTAGACCCAGCCTTGTGAACAGTTTGGACAAACAAAATCACAGGCAAACCAATTTGACATGCAGTTCTGATATAACTCCTCCAATGCTCAGTGCCTTGAAGTGGCATAAGCTCCCAATATACTGTCTCACTCCTGTTGATTAGAGCCATAATCGACAAGTCATGTTGCTCTACATCTACATGGAATGTCTTATAAAAAAGTTGGTTATGGTCCCCTAAGTTCTTTCTGCTGCTCTTCTAATCACATGGTCAACCAAATCAAATTCTGACAAGTCAACTCCATTTTCACCATATCTAATCTGGCCATTACCGAAATACAACTTCACAGTAACTGCATCCGACATGTCTGACAGCATGAAAAAAATAATTGTTATTAACAAGTGGATCTGTAACTACAAAATTTATCTACTCAGATGTACACTAAAACTATAATTTTACTAAACAGATCTACACTAAAACTATAATTTTACTAAGCAGATCTACACTAGAACTATAATTTTACTAAGCAGATCTACACTAAAACACTACTTAAAAATATGAATTATCAGAGTTCAAAATATGAATTACCAGAGTATTTACCTCTAACGAGACGAAAAACCGGCAGAGCTTCGCACCTTCGCCACCTCCTCCTCACTCCCTTCTCTTCTCCCCTCCCCCTCTCTTTTTTTTTCCGAATTATTATGACATTTTTGGCTGAATTTCGGTGTAATATAGGCGGGAGATCCAAGCAGGCCTGCAGCCGTCGTGCCATACGGCGGTATGTCCCTACCGCTGTGTGGGTGGTAGGGACATACCGCCGTGTGGTACGGCGGTATGTGCATCCGACAGTTGGGGCCCGCGTCCGGGCGGGCTTGCCAGCGGGCCACGGCAACTGCCGCCGTATCGGCGGCAGTAGTATATATTTACTAAATTTTTTGGGAGACATTTATTTTTGCAAAATTGAGAAAAAAATAAAAAAAATCGGAGAATTGTGTGTTTTTCCCCCGAACTTTTCAAATACCTTCAGACGAAAAAGGCTTTATGTTTGTTTGTATTTGTATGAAAAGACACAACGTAAAATATAAATCTTTCACCAGCACAGATTCGAACATTGTCTTGAGGCACGAACTGATGTTTACACAAGCCTATAAGGATCAGATCAGACGATAAACCATCTGAACAGAGTCTTGTGCTCCATTGGGTTTATAGCAAGAAGTACTCGTTTATTTGATTTCAGGTGCAACAGCAGCCAGTTTGAGTATCATTCATCGAGCGTAACAAAGAAATAAAAACGAGTGATTCAAGTTTTGCTAGCTTGTTAACGTTTCCAGGTTAAACTATTCCAACGAAGTTGATTGACCAGGTTGTCTGATCCAAAAGTTCAGAAACAACGAAGTTCAGAGCGAGCGATACTGACGATGCCTTGAATACATGCCATCACCACTGCATGTAGCAGATCATTTAGCAAACATCATGGTAAGGGACAGTCAGTCCATTCGAGGAAACAAATTTGACTTCAAAATGAGCACCTTTCACTGAACCATCGTAGCTCATGACTGTTATGGTACCCAGGTTCAGTACAAAGCATCTATTACTCATTCTCGAAGTGATAAAAGTAAGACAGCTCCAAGGCTCCATCCTCCCGGATGCATAAGCTTATTGAGCTTCATAATATAGGAAAACATGAATTCCAGAATAGAATTGCTTCAACAGAACAGAGTTTGATTGTATAGCTCAGAAGAGAGCAACATCAGTAGGACTAAAGATGGATTTGTCCATTTTGCAATATATCATGCTGAGTGGCACCTTAGATATCAGTGATGAGTCCTCGCTAGCGACAACAACCTGCCACGATCTGAAAAATGGCAAGCACAAAACCCATAAACAACTGGCCAACTAAAAATGAATGATGTGCTATGTACTTTAGAACAACTTCCAAAGGTTATAAGATTAGTTTTGTGATGTGTTCTTCAGCTATGCCAGAAAATAAGAGAGCCTTTTTTTTAAAGAGAATCTGAAGCAAGGTGATAATACTAAATAAACAAATTTATTTAAATATCTAGCACTCTCCATTCAACCGATCAACTGTTCCAGTGAAAAGAAAAGATCTTTTATACATGGGTAAAGATGATTTAAGTCCTTCTTTCCCTGCACTGGTCCATATAACAGTGTAGGGCTTTGAAACAGAAGAATAACACCCTATTTTAGTCATGAATTCCAACTCAGCATTTACAATTTGATTTTCTACATATGAGTACTAGTGCCAAGGGTTTACAAAACTGAACTCAAGAGATATGCGATCACCCTGTTCGTCTGGCTTATCAGCCACCAGCCAGCAGTACTTTTCTCTCAGAACAAATCATCCACCAGCTACCAGCCAGCGGTACTTTTATGTCAGAACAAATCAGCACCAGCCACCAGCCGACAGCCAGACGAACAGAAGTTAACAGCATTAAATGAGACCAAGAAGTCTGAGTGCATATTTATTCTTTCCACCAATGTATGGTCCATGCCAAGCCCAATCTCATAATTCAAACTAATGCCGTTTTAAATTGCCATGTCACGTGTTCAGTTGCACTAGCACGCACAGATGATCAGTGTCCATCTCGGTTTGTGAAGATAACAACTATTAGTTACAGTATGACTTTGTTTGGGAACAAAAACCAACTAGCAAAGTAAACATATATTGCAAGTCACTCCCATTCCAGCCCACAACATGCCTAGAATTCTTTTGCACTATGTTTATTTAAAATGATGGACAAATTGTGAAATTAGGTGCTGCACTCAAAAGAAAATACTTGACTTGATAGTAGACCTCTGAAAGAAACCAACACTGATGACCAGAGATCAATTTGAAAGGACCACATGCATTAAAACACATAACCAACTCTAAGTTAGCATTCAATTTGGTGACCTATGTGCTAGTACTAACTCCAAAGGTGGCAAGACTGAGTTTGAGATGTGAACTTAGGTTATGGCCCAAAAAAAACAGCAGCAAATTTTTACAAGAATGTCCGATAAGGTAACAGGATAACACCAGATCAACGCAAGGTAATATGATAAAAACCAGATCAACAAAGTTAGTATGCACATTCACCAATTCGATCAATGCATGGTTAGGTCCCTTAACAAGTCAAATCTAATAACAAAATTACATTCCGTTTTCCAATGCCATACAGCAAGATTTCTCTACCGTACGCAAAATTGTATTTGCCAAGCTCTAACTGAGAGTATAAGTAACAAATAGTACTTGCATTATAATCAATTACTCACAAATCAGAAACATCTAATGGTTTATGGAAGCGCTAGTACCATACCTGGAGTGTAGAAGCTCATGTACGGTAGGACGCTAAAGTAGACTCCTGGCTCGGCAACCTTCTTGACCTGCCCTGACTTGAGGTCCATAGTGAACAAGCCAACATCTGAGCTTATGAAGACGACATCCACACCCTCTGCGAAACCAGCCACGAATAAAGGTTCGTCACTGGAATTGGTAATGGGTATGACTGTCTCCAGCTTGATGGCCTTCAGCTGTACCCATACTGCAGTTCCTTCTGAATTCACCTTCCTTGACCACAGATAAAGGTTGGAACTCTTGATGCAGGCAAACCCCAGAGTATTGTGCTCTATCACCATGAGGGCAATGTAGTACACATTGTGCGAGGGTGGGTTAATCATGCATAAGCAATTGCTGGCCCAGTTGTACTTGACGATTGCGTTACCCCACCGAATTGTGAAGTAGACTTCATCTCCGATAAGGGTGCATCGCCTAGGCTGGACATAAGGTGTATATATGTAGGGTATTTCTGCAAGTGCATCTCGGATATGCTGGGCATATACTTCACAACCATCGTCAAGAGTTGCCGGTGCGCTCCACGCACCAGTCTCCAATGAGTACACGCTGGCCATTACCTTCTACTTGTAGTCGTGGGTGACCACGAAGACGACGCGGAAGGGCCCGCCGTGGCAGTCGAGGTGGTCGCAGCCGTCGGCGGCGCAGAAGACCGCGCCGGTGTAGATCAACCACGGTATCCCCGGCTCCGGCAGACGCTGGATGTCGCCCGTCACGGGGTCCCAGACGATGAGATGCCAACCCCCGTTCGACGCATGGAGGAGGACACGGCCATGGCGGCAGTCGAGGGGTCGGCGGTAGTCAGGGTACGGGGAGAAGGGCGCCGCCGTGGTGGGGGAGAGGCCGGTCTTGGGGTCTCCCTGCACGACCATGAGCATGTGGAGGAGGCCGAGCAGGGGCGGCGCCCGGTGGAAGGCGTGGTAGCGGCGGCGGAAGGCGGGGTCGCAGAGGACGCGGAGCCACGGCTTGCAGACGAGGGCCGCGCGGAAGAGGTACTCGGGCTCGTCCGGCGGGAGGCGCACGAGGATCTCGGCGATGACGTCGTCGATCAGGTCCGTCTGCGGCGGCGGCGGCATGGTCGGTGCCTCGGTGGTGGGCCTGCTGCCTGCTGCCTGCTTGGTGGGGAGGGAAGGGAGGGAATGATTGACTTGGGCGAAGACGGCCAGACGGGGACGGGGCCATTTCTTGTGAGTGGGCCTTTTACGGGCCGGTAGGTGGACCTCATCATCAGTCTAGTAGGATCGATTCATACTGGGCTGGCATTCAACCAACGGGCCCAACAGATCAAATTGGAGGAGATTTTGTGTTTTCTTCAAATTTTCAAATACCTTCAGAAGCAAAAAAGGATGTATATTGCATTTAAAAAAAAGGATGTATATTGAGCGGCACAACGTAAAATAGAAATCCTCCACCGGTCCTCAGATATACGAATAAAATAATGCCTCAAAATGGACTGATGCTTATTTTCAAATACATTTTTGTTTACTACTACCTCCGTCCTAAAAAGAATGCAACTCTCGCTTCCTGATGAGTCAATCAATTTTAAGTTTGACCAAATTTATACAAAACAATACTATTATTTTGTGATGCAAAATAAATATCAATAGATTACTTATGTATTATATTTTCACACTAAAGTTGTTTGAAGATGTGAATATTAGTATATTTTTGTATAAATTTGGTCAAATTTGAAAGTGTTTGACTCCTCGAGATGCGAGAATTACATCATCTGGGACAGAGGGAGTACTTATTTGGAAAACGTGTGCGACAACATTTTACAAATTAAAAAAACGCACATCCACTTTACTAGTGTATTTATTAAGCATAAAATCAGATCCTGTAGACACATGTAGATTGATGCTGGACGAGGCATAATCTGGCCGGGTGGGGGTGGATAAAACACAAAAATAAGTTGTAGCTTTTTATGAAAGAGAACGTCAAAAGATAAAGAGAACATTAACAGCATACACAGAAAACCGAACAGGTAGATAAACGCATAATCATGTCAATATCTGGATGGTCCATGGAGCACAAGTATATAATACATAGGCATGACTGCTCAAGCATGACTTGACCTGGTATACAAACGAGCTACTTGCAGAAGCAAGCATGATGATAAGACATTCAAGACCTGCGAAATTCAAGGAGCCTTCCAGATTATGCAAAAACATAACCTTTAATCCTGATTATGCAAGGAGCCTTCCAGATGATGGAAATTCAATAAGGATATGTGAAATCCTCTAACTCGGAGCCTATCTTACTGAAGGCTTCCTCGGAGACTTCCTCGTTGAGCCAGGGACCAGCTCTCCCAATAATAGGTGACTCAGAGTAAGGCACGGCACTCTGTCAAAATTATTGGTGACTCAGAGTAAGATCCCATTTAGTTGGTGAAATTTTTGCATCGAGAAACATGTTCTGTGAGAGGTGATACGAAAATTTTGGGAACTTTTAAGAAACTAAACAGGGCCTAAGCCACCTTGAAGTAACCGCCTAAATTCAAAAAATTTAAATTTGAATTAAAAAATGAAAAATGAATGAAAAAATTCTAAAAATACTTCAAGGTGCGTAGAATTTAATGGTGTCAAAATTTTTTCAAATATTAGTGTATTTAATATTTTTTACGGACATTAGAAGTTGAACACAAAAAGAAATGACTGACAAGAGTCGTGACCGACGCGATACTACGTTAAATCAAATATGTTCGTGCGTTGCACGAGAAGAAAAAATTACTACACAACCCTACTCAATAAACATAGTTGATAATTAGATTAATAAGAATAAAAAAGTTACTACACAACCCTACTCAATAAACATAGTTGATAATTAGATTAAGAATAAATAAGTTACTACACAACCCTACTCAATAAACATAGTTAATACACTTTTTTTAGTTGAAAAATACGCCATGGACTTTTTTTAGCACTCAAATACGCCATGGACCTTGTGCGAATCCATTGTGCACTCCCAATTCACGGCTCCGCTCCTCACCAAAGGCCTTGCACCAGCGCTCATACAAAACCCACAAGGCTTCATCTGACTCGAGCGAGGTTCTTGTCTGCGACAGGGAAATCCACATGACCTACAGGCACAGGTGGGCGTATTGGATCATATCGGATTGAGGTTAGATTAGACAGGAGCGATAGCTATTAACTGACCTCTACAATAATATATGTTGCAGCATACTCACTCTATCTCAAAAAGAAGGGAGTTATGAGAAATATGACACTGTTACTTTCTTAATTTTGACTCGATTTGTAGAAAATACGTGCAACATTTATATTTTTAAATAAATTTGTTAAAAAACTAGATTTAAGATCTATCTAATGGTACTAATTATGTATTATAAATATTAATATTCTTTTTTTATATAATTACCGGTAGTTGAAAAACTTTTTTCCTCGGGAAGCGAGAACTCCCTCCTTTTTGAGACGGCCTTCTTTTTTTGACGAAAGGAGTAGATCTGTGCACATGTATGTCCTAAAGAAACGACAAGAAAAAAAAGAGGGGAAAGAACCGACTTTATATGATGGATTGGATTCAACAGCGTGCACAACGGGTTATAAGAGAGTGGATTCTCGTCTTAAAGAAACGACTAACAAAAAAAAAGAAATTGCCGACTTTATACGATGGATTGGATTCAGCAGCATGCACAACGGATTATAAGTGTGATTCTTGGAGGAAGACCCAATTCAAAACGAAGACAAGTGGATATGAAGAGAGAGAAAGATAGGATTACCTTCGTCGGAGGACAGGCACCTCCTGAACGGCGGTGAGGCGACGGGGTGGGATCTGCGCCGAAGCAGGGTGACCGTACCGCCTAAACACGCCACAACTGCAAGTCGAGATGCCAGGTACCTCCCGAACAGCGGTGAGGCGACGGGGTGGATCTGGGCAGAGGCGTAGTGGCCGCACCGGCTGAACCCGTCCCGGCTGCACGGCGAGATGCAGCAGACACAGTTGGGTGCGGTTAGCCATCACGCCAGTGATGGTTAGCAAACCATCACCGAAGGTCCAGCAACGGCTCAGCTGATGCAGCACCTTCGTTCTCCCCCGCCCTACGTCACCACCCGCCGCCACACCGCCCACCACCCGCCGCCGTGGCGCGGTAGGGTCTCGTCGGAGCTCCGCGGAGCTCCGGCGAGACCCTACCGCGCCCGCGGCGGCCTCCTTCTTCCCCCTCCCGCCGCCTCTGCACCCCGCCGTCGGAACCCTAGCCGTCCGCCGCCGGCGAGCTTCACCCCCGCCCCGACCTGGTCCAGCCGCCGCCCCCACCGCCAGAACCCTAAAGGCCGCCCGGCCCCCCATCCCCACCACCTGGCCTACCTGCCTCCCCCGGCCGTCCGGCAATTTTCCATGGCCGGAGGAAGGATCCCGCGCCAGCGCGATGGTTTGCTATCCATCACAGGCGCGATGGATAGTCGTGGCGGACACAGGACGCACGCAGGAGCATCGCCGACATGATCTGGATGCTGGCGAGTGGAGGCTGGGCAGGCTGGATCAGAGAGGAGGGGGAGGACTCACTGATTGATCGTGTGATGCCTGAACCAAAAGTTCAGAAACAACAAAAAAAAGTTCAGAGCAAGCGATTCTGACGGCCGACGCCCTGAATACATGCCATCACCACTGCATATAGCAGATCATTTAGCAAACATTATGGTAAGGGGCAATCAGCCCGCCCATTCGAGGAAGCAAACTTTGACTTCGAAATGAACTTTCACAGAACCATCGGAGCTCAATGACTGTAATGGTGCTCAGGCTGTATTACTCATTCTCGTAGCGATAAAAGTAAGACAGCTCCAACTCCAAGGCTCCATCCTCCCGGATGCATAAGCTTATTGAGCTTCATAATATAGGAAAACATGACTTCAAGAACAGAATTGCTTCAACAGAACAGAGTTTGATTGTAGTAGCTCAGAAGTGAACAACAGCAGCAGGACTCAAGATGAATTTGTCCATTTTTCAATATATCATCACTGAGTGGCACGTTAGATATCAGTGATGAGTCCTCACTAGCGACAACAACCTGCCACGATCTGAAAAATGGCAAGCACAAATAATCATAAACAATTGGCCAACTAAGAATGAACGCTGTGCTATGTACCTATAACAACTTACAAAGGTTATAATATATATATTTTTATGTGAGATTCAGCTATGCCAGTAAATAAGAGCATTTTTTAAAGAGAATCTGAAGCAAGGTAACATGATCATACTAACTCAAGAAATTTATTTAAATATTTAGCACTCGCCATTTTAGCTCAGCAACCACTTCACGCTTCATCAACTACAGCAACTATTCAACCCTTTAACTGTTCCAGTGAAAAGACAGGATCTTTAATTACAGGGGTAACGATGAATTAGGTCTGGTTCCCATGCACTGCTCCATATAACAGCATAGGGCTTTCAAGCACAAGAATAACACCCTATTTTAGTCCTCAATTCACAGCATACCGTGGTTTTTTTATGAAAGAATAACCTTGACATCATTTTTCCAAGTTTTAGGAAAGCATCTGAGTTCCGACCCTGCTTTAATATGTTCTTCCATGTATTTACAAATGGAAATCGATTTGTGGTGAAACTAAATTATGACTCTGAGGTATCTCCAAATGAAAGTCAAAATAGTCTGACACTGAAAAAGTGCTAATTGATAGCCTTTTTGAAAACAGGATTGGCACTGTCATATTAATCAGCAACTGAAATATACCTGACAATGACATAAACTGAAATACAACTTTTGGAAAGTATGATCAGGATGATTCAACAAGCGACAACTGATACGATGACTGGTAGTAGCTCTGAAAGAAATCAACACTAGCAGACTCCGGGATCAGGTGGTCCTTTATAGTGACAACAATGTACCAAAATCTGAAAAGATACCATGCAAAAAACTCGCAACCAACTGTCCAAGTAAGCATCTCGGTTTCACGAACTATGTGCTAGTACTGACTCAAGGGTTACAAGAATGAGAGGTAAGCTTCAGCTACGACTACGAAAGAACATAACAGAAGCAAGGTAACAGGATAATACAGGGTCAACATGTTCGTACACATATTTAGCAATTTGGCCAATGCATAGTCATAGTCCATAGGTTCTGTTTTCAATGCCATGTATTCAGGATTCAGGTTTTTAGAGCATACACAAAATTGTTTTGTCATATGTGGATATAAACAACAAACATTACATTATGACTAATTGTTCAAAAACAGAACCAACAAATTAAGCAAATTAAGAAAATACTTGACTTGATAGTAGACCTCTGAAAGAAACCAACACAAATGACCAGAGATCAGTTTGAAAGGACCGCATGCATTAAAACACATAACCAACCCTAAGTTAGCATTCAATTTGGTGACCTATGTGCTAGTACTAACTCCAAAGGTGGCAAGACTGAGCTTGAGATGTGAACTTCGGTTATTGGCAAAATAAATAAATAAATAAATATATATATATATATACACACACACACACACACATACAAGAAAGTCTGACAAGGTAACAGGATAACACCAGATCAACGCAAGGTAATATGATAAATACCAGATCAACAAAGTTAGTATGCACATTTACCAATTCGATCAACGCATGGTTAGGTCCCTTAACAAGTCAAATCTCATGACAAAATTACATTCCGTTTTCCAATGCCATACGGCAAGATTTCTCTACTGTATGCAAAATTGTATTTGCCAAGCTCTAACTGAGAGTATAAGTAACCGATATTACTTGCACCATAATCAATTACTCACAAATCATCTAATGGGACAGGGAAGGGCTAGTACTATACCTGGAGTGTAGAAGCTCATGTAGGGTAGGACGCTAAAGTAGACTCCTGGCTCGGCAACCTTCTTGACCTGCCTTGACTTGAGGTCCATAGTGAACAAGCCAACATCTGAGCTTATGAAGATGACATCCACACCCTCTGCGAAACCAGCCACGAATGGTTTGTCACTGGACTTGGCAACGGGTATGACTGTCTCCAGCTTGATGACCTTCAGCTGTACCCATTCTGCAGCTCCTTCTGAATTCACCATCCTTGACCACAGATAAAGGTTGGAACTCTCAATGCAGGCAAAGATCAGTGTACTGTCCTCCACCATGAGTGCAATGTGGAACACATCCTGTGAGGGTGGTTTAATCATGGATAAGCAATTGTTGGCCCAATTGTACTTGACGATTGCGTTGCCGCACCGAATTGTGAAGTAGATTTCATCTCCAATAAGGGTGCATCTCCTAGGATGGACATAAGGTGTGGTATATATGTGGGGCATATGATCTGCAACTGCATCTCGCATATACTGGGCATAGACTTCACAACCATCGTCAAGAGTTGCCGGCGCGCTCCACGCACCAGTCTCCGACGAGTACACGCTGGCCATTAGCTTCTCCGTGTAGTCGTGGGTGACAACGAAGACGACGCGGAAGGGGCCGCCGTGGCAGTCGAGGTGGTCGCAGCCGTCGGCGGCGCAGAGGACCGCGGCGGTGTAGATCAGCCACGGCAAGCCCGGCTCCGGCAGGTTGTGGACGTCGCCCGTCACGGGGTCCCAGACGACGAGATGCCAATCCGCGTCATCCGAGTGGAGGAGGACGCGGCCGTGGCGGCAGTCGAGGGGGCGGCGGTAGTAGGGGTGGGGGGAGAGGGGCGCCGCCGTGGTGGGTGCGAGGCCGCGCTCGGGGTCTCCCTGCACGACCATGAGCCTGTGGAGGAGGCCGAGCAGGGGCGGCGCCCGGTGGAAGGCGTGGTAGCGGCGGCGGAAGGCGGGGTCGCAGAGGACGCGGAGCCACGGCTTGCAGACGAGGGCCGCGCGGAAGAGGTGCTCGGGCTCGTGCGGCGGGAGGCGCAGGAGGATCTCGGCGAGGACGTCGTCGATCAGGTCCGTCTGCGGCGGCGGCGGCGGCGGCATGGTCGGTGGTGGCCTGGTGGGGACTGGGGAGGGAATGATTTGGGCGAAGACGGCCAGACGGGGGGACGGGGTCATTTTTGTGAGTGGGCCTTTTACAGGGCCGGTAGATGGGCCTCAGCCTAGTAGGACCGATCGATATTTGTGAGCTCCAATCCCAACGGCCCAACTTATCACTGGAGGAGATTTGTGTTTTCTTCCAACTTTTCAAATCTTTCAGAAGCAAAAGGTTTTATTTTGAGCGGCACAATGCAAAATAGAAATCATCCACCGGTCTGCAGATACGGATAAAATAACGCCTCAAAACGGACTGATGTTTACACAAGCATAGAATGATCATAAGACGATGATAAACTATCTAAATTATCTTGTGCTCCATTCGGTTTATAGCAAACATTACTTGTCGATATGATTTTATAGGTGCAACAACAGTCAGTTGAGTGTATCATTCGTCGATTTGCTAGCTGGCTGCCGTTCCAAGTTAAACTAATGCAGCCAAGTTGGTTGACCAGGTTGTCTGAACCAAAAGTTCAGAAACAACGAAAAAGTTCAGAGCAAGCGATTCTGACGGTTCAGAGCAAGCGATTCTGACGGCCGACGCCCTGAATACATGCCGTCACCACTGCATATAGCAGATCATTTAGCAAACATTATGGTAAGGGGCACTCGGCCCGCCCATCCGAGGAAGCAAAGTTTGATTTCGAAATGAACTTTCACAGAACCATCGGAGCTCAATGACGGTAATGACGCTCAGGTTCAGTACAAACTACAAAGCATTTGTATTACTCATTCTCGAAGTGATAAAAGACAGCTCCAGCCTCCAAGGCTCCAACCTCCCAAATGCATAAGTTTATTGAGATTCATAATATAGGAAAACATGACTTCCAGAACAGAAATGCTTCAACAGTCCGACTTTGATTGTAGTAGCTCAGAAGAGAACAACAACAGCAGGACTCGAGATGGATTTGTCCATTTTGCAATACATCGTTGTTGAGTGGCACATTAGATATCAGTGAGTCCTCGCTAGCGACAACAATCTGCCACGATCTGAAAAAATGACAAGCACAAAACCCATAAACAACTGGCCAACTAAGAATGAATGATGTGCTATGTACTTAGAACTTCCAAAAGGTTATAAGATTAGTTTTGTGATGTGAGCTTCAGGCCTTCAGCTATGCCAGAAAATTAGAGAGCATTTTGTAAAGAGAATCTGAAGCAAGGTAACATGATACTACTAACTCAACAAATTTATTTAAATATTTAGCACTCTCCATTTTAGCTTAGCAATCACTTCACGCTTCATCAACTACACCAACTATTCAACTGATGAACTGTTCCAGAGAAAAGAAAAGATCTTTTATTGCAGGGGTCAAGATGAATTAGGTCCAGCTTCCCATGCACTGCTGCATATAACAGCATAGGGCTTTCAAGCAGAAGAATGACACCCTATTTTACTTTTAGTCCCGAATTCACAAAAGACTGAAGAAATAATCAGTGCTTTTTAATAAAAGCATAACCTTGACATTATTTTTCCAAATTTTAGGAAAGCATCTGAGTTCTGAACCTGCTTTAATATGTTCTTCCATCTATTTACAAACAAAAATCGGTTTGTGGTGAAACTAAATTATGACTCGGAACCTTGTATCTCCAAATGAATGCCAAAATAGTCTGACACAGCAAAAGTGCTAATTGACAGCCTTTTTGAAGACATGATTGGCACTAACTGTCCTATTAAAATTTGAGGAAAGGGAAACAACATAGACTGCACATAAGTTTAGTTCCAAGTAGCCGAGTCAAGCAATTGCCAAACAGCAATTGAAATATGCGTGACAGTGACATAAACTGAAATACAACTTTTGGAAAGTATGATCAGGATGATTCAACAAGCGACAACAACAATTGATGACAACTGGCAGTAGCTCTGAAAGAAACCGACACTAGCAGACTCCAGGATCAGGTAGTCCTTTACAGTGACAAAATTTACCAAGATCTCAAAAGATACCATGCAAAAAAACTCGCAACCAACTGTCCAAGTAAGCATCTCGCTTGCATGAGCTATGTGCTGGTACTAACACTAAGGGTTACAAGAATGAGAGGTAATTCAGCTATGAAAGAACAGAAGCAAGGTAACAGGATAATACAGGGTCAACATGTTCGTACACATATTTAGCAATTTGGCCAATGCATAGTCATAGTCCTTAGGTTCTGTTTTCAATGCCATGTATTCAGGATTCAGGTTTCTAGAGCATACACAAAATTGGTTTGTCCTACGTGGATATAAACAACGAACATTTACATTATGACTAATTCTTCAAAAACAGAACCAACAAGTTAAGCAGGTGATAGTAGACCTCTGAAAGAAACCAATACCGAAAGAACCAGAGATCAGTTAGCCTTTGCTAGTGATAAACTGATAACTGATAACAATGTGCCATGGTCTGAAAGGACTCAGGTTTCAGGTTTCTCGAGCATACACATAATTGTTTTGTCATACATGGATATAAATAGCGAACAATATATTATGCCTAATTGTTCATAAACGGAACCAACAATTTAGCAAACTTAAGGGAGATATACTGAAATTGCAGGACAATAGAGAAGCAAGAGCTAGTACGATACCAGGAGTGTAGAAGTTCATATAGGGCAAGACACTAAAGTAGACCCCAAGCTCATCAACCTCCCTCACCCGGCCTGACTTGAGCTCGATCATGAATAATCCAACACCTGTGTGGATGAAGATGACATCCACACCCTCTGCGGAACCAACCACAATTGCCTCATCACTGGGATTCGCCTTGGGAATAATTGTCTCCAACTCAATGACCCTGCCTATTACCCACTGTGCAGCTCCCTCTGAATTCACCTTCCTCGACCACAGATAAAGCCTAGAATTCTCAACACCTGCAAGCCCCAGTGAACCGTCCACCATCGACATGAGGGCAATCCAGCAATCGTATGTTGCCGGTGGTGGTGGCTTAACCACAGATAAGCAATTGTTGCCCCAATCATACTTGCCAATCACGGCATCTCGTGTCATGGCGAAGTACATATCATTTCCCACAAGGGCGGCACGCCTGGGTCGGACGTAGAAGTCACGGCCGTTGTCAAGAGACACCGGCGTGCTCCACGCGCCCGTCTCCGATGAGTACACACTCGCCCATACGAGATCCCAAGTGGCGTCGCTGCCCACGAAGGCCACGCGGAAGGGGCCGTCGTGGCAGTCGAGGTGGTTGCAGCCGTCGGCGGCGCAGAACACCGCTGCGGTGTAGGCCATCCAATCGATGTCCGGCTCAGGCACGGCGCGGCGGATGCCGGTGACAGGATCCCAGACGAGGTAATCCACACTCTCGTCCTGCAGCATGTGGATGAGGACTCGGCCGTGGCGGCAGTCGAGGGGGCGCGTGCGGCGGCCGTCGGAGCCAGAGTGGGGGAAGTCGGGCATCGACGTGGTGGAGGCGAAGCGGGGGGCGGGGTCCCCGTCGAGGACTTGGAGCCTGTGGAGGAGGCCGAGGAGGGGAGGGGCGCCGTGGAAGGCGCGGTAGCGGCGGAGGAAGGCCGGGTCGCAGAGGATGCGGAGCCAGGGCTTGCAGACGAGGGCGGCGCGGAAGAGGTGCTCCGGCTCGTCCGGCGGGAGGCGGAGGAGGATCTCGGCGGTGACGTCGTCGATCAGCTCCGACGGCGGCGGCGGCGCCATGGTGGATTGGTGGGCTCGTGGTCGGCGGCCGGATGCGAGATGGGCACACTGGCTCGGCTGCTGCTACTCGGTTGGGTCCAACCAGGTCACCAGATTGGACTGGACCGTGCCACTCACGGGCTTTTTCACCAAAATTACTTGAAAATGGTAGCTGTAAATAAAATTACTGTGCTTGCCAGTAATGGTCAAGCGTTTTCAAGTACTCGAATTTTCGAGTATGTGTTTATTCATACTATCTTCATATATGGTTTTGAATTATTCCAAATAACCCGAACCATCGATACCTACCTACATCACAACACGTCCCTAGTTCAACTGATTGACTTGTTCGTATCACTACAAATGTAAGGTCAGGGCGTACGGTAGGAGCGAATCACTAGCAAGTTCAAAGGGCACTGAAAAAGTTCAGATCTGTGTGATAACGAAACCTTACGAGAGTGATTTGAAAATGTTGCTAGCTTAGATACCGTTCAGCCTTTCAGGTCATGGAAAACAAGCCCGACATCACTTTCAGAGAGCACCAAAAAGTTCAGAACAAGCAATTCTGCAGCTGAAGCCCAGGACAGAATACAAGCCTTGGGGGGGAACAAGCAGCGGATCATTAGAAAGGATTATGGTACTTGGTAATGGGGCAACTGGTCCGTAATTCATTATGATGACACCCTACTGAACTCTTTACTCATCCAAGTCCGTCAGTAAAACCCAAAACATATTAGAAAGGAGCGATGGACAAACAATTCAGCTTTGTAACACGAAGGAGCAATGCACTTCAAGGTCAACATTCATCTGCATTATAGCCTAGCAGTCAATTGAGTCCTGAATTAAAAAAAAAAACTATAGTAGAAATAGGAGCTGCTTCAGAAACTAGATGACAACATTCTTGAAGACAAGAAACCAGAACTGAATGACAAATTCTTCCCCAGAAAGTGGAAGTGTTTGTCCACAACTCTACATAATTTCAGTTTCATGTATCAGACTCCAGCATTTAACCAAAGAGTTACCAGAATATGCCCAACATACGGAACAAAAAAAAAGTGCAGCTTGTGGTCGGTCAATATGTTAAAGACGAATTCAACATGACAACAACAATTGAACCTGATGGCTTGAACCATTCGCACTTAAATGCCTTGAAAGATAAGAACCCAACTGATAAACAGAAATACAATTCCTGGCAACCTGATCAGCATCACAACAACTTTCACCATTTATCTTAAACTGCTTGACAGAAAACAAAACAACCTGATAGCGGTAGCCAGAAGAAGCCAAGCATAGACACAAGACGATGGATTTGTTCATTTTGCAATGCAACATTGTTGGGCGGCACATCAGAGATCAGCAGCCCTCGCTAGCGACAACAATCTGCCACGATCTGAAAAGATACCAAGCAATACTCATAACCAACTGCCCAACTCACAATTGATAGTTTGATGTGCTATTGTACTTAGTACATTCCAAAGGTTACAGGAGTGGACTTGACATGTGACTTTCAACTATGCCAAAAAGTAACACCATGCTTTTTTTTTAAAAAAAATCTGAAACAAGGAAACAGATAATACCACATCAACAAGGTTGCCTAACATTTAGCAATCTCTATTTTAGCCTAGCAGGTACGTCATGCTTCATAAACTACAACAATTCGATCACTCAATGACACTAGTGAAAACGGGAAATTTATTCCAGGGGTAATGAACCCATGATGCAATTGGCCCTGCTTCCCATGAACTGGTCCACATGGCAGCACAAGGTTTTCTGGCAGAAGAATAACCAGACCTGAGTCCAGAATTCACAAAGGTCTTTTTTGTTCTATGGTGACAGCATAACTCAGACTATTTTCCAAGGTTTTAATAAAACTGAAAAACATTCAAGTTTCACACCTGTTAGAATCTATTACCAAATGATAAACATTTTGTGGTGAAACTAAGCTATGACTTGGATCCTTGCATCACCATTTGTTTGTCAAGAAGGTATGATATCAATCCTATTGAAAACAGATAAACATTGAAGTCGTAAAAATTGAGGAAAAGGAAATGGCATACTGCGCATAATTTCATTCCATGTAGCATTGTAGCTTTGACAGGCATTAGACAAAACAGTAACTGAAATGTACCTCACATACTAATCTGATATACAACTTGGCAACATTATGATCAGGATGAATTCGACAAGACAAGAACATCAAGAGTAGTATAATTTATATATAAACTGCTCGACAGAAATAAACGATTTGATAGCAGCTCTGACAGAAACCAACAGCACCAGACTGATATCAGTTAGTCCCTACCAGCAATAACAATGTGCCAAGATCTGAAAAGATGGCATGCACACAAAACTCATAACCAGCTACAAGTCAGCATTCCATTTCAGTGAGCTATGTTCTAGTAGCCTAGTATCAGTTCAAATGGTTCCAGGTCTGGGTTCTATATGTGAGCTTCAGCTATGCCAGAAACAGCAGGATTTTTTTTTATAAAAGCCCGAAGCAAGGTCGACATGTTTGCAGGTCCGTCCCTGGGCATGTGCCACCGGTGCACCCGAACAGGGCCTCTAAAACTGCAGGGCCCCTAACTAGATTAGTTTGCATATAGATACTAAGTACTAACCAGCATTAGTGGTTCAATAAACCGACATGGTAACTCAAGTTTCCATGGAGTTTCCGTGAGGAACCTACACAAAGTTTCGTTCATTTTATTCCTACAGTTGTGTGCTCGATTTTCCTACCACTAATTAATATGCGATTTTCACGAGTAAAATCCTATTGGACCACGAATTGCTTCTAAATCCCATACTCATATTTATAGCTATTTCTTTTTGCCCATATTTCTTCATCTCAATTTCAATTTCTGTCCACGCACATAATCCTAATCTTGCCATCAATTGATCAATTAGACCATATAGAACAATAGAAATAATTGCTAATCATGTCAGTATTGGAATGATATTCAACGATGTGTGGTGTAAAAATTACTTTACACTGAACTTTGATAATTGGATTGAGGGCCTAAATTTTTAATTTGGTACAGAGCCCATATAAATCACGGGACGGCCCTGCATGTTTGTGGGCATATTTAGCAAAACCAGCAATGCATGGTCATGATCCTTAACATGTAAAATCTCATATATAAAAAAGTGCGTCATGTTGTCCGGTGTCGTGTATTAAAGTGATCTCTAGCACACAGTCTCTGAAAAGCTCCATATATGAACTTACCTAAAGCATATCACTTACATTATAACTAATTCTTAACAAACCAGAACCATCTAATTTAGCAAACATACAGAAGCAGTAGAGAAAATACAGGACAACCGACGACATGGAATAGTACCATAATAGTACCATACCTGGAGTGTAGAAGCTCATGTAGGGTAGGACGCTAAAGTAGACTCCAAGCCCATCAACCTTCCTCACCCGCTCTGACTTGAGCTCTATAGTGAACAATCCAACATCTGTGCTTAAAAAGATGACACCCACACCCTCTGCAGAACCAACCACCTCTGGTCTGTAACGAGTATCATAAATAGGTATAATTTTCTCCAGCTCGATGGCCCTGCATAGTACCCACTCTGCAGCTGCAGCTCCTCCTGAATTGACTTTCCTTGACCACAGATTGAGGCTGGAGCCCTTGATGCAGGCAAACCCGAGTGAACCGTCCCCCATCGCCATGAGGGCGATGTCATGCCCATCTGGAGAAGGCGGTTTGATCAAGGATAAGCAATTCTGGCGCCAGTCATACTTGGCAATTGTGTGATCCAACCGAATCGTGTTGTAGATTGCATCTGCAACAAGGGTGCCTCGCCTAGGCTGGAGATAGGGTATGTAGTAGGATCTCACTGCAAGTCCATCTCGCATATGCTGGATATAGGCTTCACTGCTTCTGTCAAGAGACACCGGCGTGCTCCACGCACCCGTCTCCGATGAGTAGACGCTCGCAAAAATGTCATCCTTGTAGTCGTGGCCTCGTGGGTGGCTGCGAAGACGACGCGGAAGGGCCCGCCGTGGCAGTCGAGATGGTCGCAGCCGTCAGTGGCACAGAACACCGACGCGGAGTAGATGAGCCAGTCGATGTCCGGCTCCATGAGGCCGTGCTTGTCGCCCGTGATGGGGTCCCAGACGAGGAGATCCATGGTCGGGTCCTCGAGCATGTGGATGAGGACGCGGCCGTGGCGGCAGTCGAGGGGGCGCGTGCGGCCGCCGTCGGTGCCCGGGTGGGGGAAGTCGGGCATCGACGTGGTCGAGGCGAAGCGGACGGGTGGGGGACCTTGCAGGACCATGGTCCTGTGGAGGAGGCCGAGGAGGGGAGGCGCGCCGTGGAAGACGCGGTACCGGCGGCGGAAGGCGGGGTTGCAGAGGACGCGGAGCCACGGCTTGCAGACGAGGGCGGCGCGGAAGCGGTGCTCGTGAAACGAACTGGGTTTCCGAAGACGGGACCCGATTCCTGCACCTCTGTGATAGTCCAGGAGGCTATCACGTGCAAATCTCTGTCTCAGAAAGTAAAGCAAAGTACCGTACAATAACAATGAATACTTGAAGGTCCACATAATATTATAATAATTAAGCATCTGAGTACATCATTTCGGCACATGCCGGGTACAAGTCCAACAGGACTGAATCAAGCAGAGTAAACATCTACGCAGCGGCTCTCATGTAGCGAAGTAGACTCCATATCCGCAGGCAACTCGAGTGTAGGTCAAGCCTCAATCCTCCCATCCATCGTGCTCGAAGTCGTAGTCCGGTTCCTGCTCTGAAAGTCCGTCATCTACTCGATAAGCGAGTAGGTCATGTCAGCTTCCCAACAAAGAGCATAAGCAAGAGAGAATAATTCTACTATGCATGAGTAATCCTATTTATAGCTGTAGAAGGTTAAGTAAGCAGCGGTAGCAACATCAAGGTAAGCAGAAATGCCGAGAGATATTCATCTCCGAAGAGATCCACACCTCTGAGGACAACGCCTCCGGGGTCAACGCCCCAACAAGGAAAGAAGCACCAAAATACTGGATCTCAACCAAGATACAGCATCCCACACTCATCTGCGACGTGGGGTCACCAACTCCTATCCCCACGTCTCAACGGCACGAAGCCGGGCTCACAACACACAGGGGAGAGAAAGCAGCACAAGAAGAGACTAGCCAGGTGAGAGATCGTAAGGGCTGTCCATACCAGTGGACACGGACTATAGCTATAGGTTTAACACTCTGCAGAGGTTGTACAACTGGACCCGCCGGATAGGGCAGAATCGGATGCCTCCGATCCACATCCCTACCTAACGACCGGAGACCTAGCAGTGGATGGCACTCTCCTGCCTCTCCGAGCCTGACTCGTCCTGACTGGGGCGCGAAACTTGCCAGCAGGGCCTCGAAGCTGTGAAACCATCCCCGGAGGAGCCGGGGCGACGTCTACTCGGGGGGTATAACCCGTCCCCCTCACACGACCACACCGGTCCGCCTACAGGCTGGATGCCATCCACCTACTAGTTCTCGGACCGAACCCCGCCCATAACAAGGCGAACGGTTTGTACGAAAATAGCCCAAAGATCAAGGTCACACAGACGATCGGTCCTTAATTGCGGGAGCAAGCACTCACCAACTCCATCCGTCCGACACGCCGCTAGGGCGGGAGGCCAGGTCGCATCTCCCCTAGACAGGCGTTCACAAGTAACCAAAGTGGCTCGCTCCCGCGGTAACACGTCAAGGATACACACTCACCTAAAACACACGCGAGAGTTCCGAGGTATCCCAACCTCGACCCAAACCTGAGATCCATCCATAACTAAGGGTAAAATATATGGATGTAGTAGTGCCGGGAACTAGCTAGGGGTCTGTAGCTAGTTCCGAAAGTAGGTGTTCCATGGACAAGGTAAACAATTTCAAGGCACGGCTAATCAATTGTCTATGCAATTTCAAAACATGCATCAAAAGTAATTAAGCACTAGCAACTAAAGCAAGCATAGGATCTATATGGTTGGGAGTGCATGACACCTGGCTGGCGTCCGAAGTCCTGGTCTGGGTTGTAGTCGGGGTCGTAGGCCTCCTCCTGGTTGTAGCTCGGGTCTGTGCAGCACGAGATACGAGACGCTAAGATACCGACAAACAACTAAGCATAAATCCAAAGAAACCCATTTTTAGAAGATCCAAACAGAACCATACTACCTACAATCAGCACCGTCTCATTTTTAGAAAAATATAGAAACTGGTTTCATATTTTTCGGAGCTATAAATAATTAGTTACGAATTTTCGAAGAATATAGGATTTATAAAATAATTTCCAAAATTCATTTATAAACAGAAAAGGATTTTTATATTTTGAAAATAGGGATGACGTCAGCATGACGTCACCGTGACGTCAGCGTCACAAGTTAGTGGGCCTTGGTGGGCCGAAAGGGTTAGTGGGCCAGATTCGGCCCATTAGACTTAGCCCACTGGGCCAAATGAGCTAAGTCCAACAGATCACCCTGAACAAAATTCAGAGTCCAAGAAAGAAAAGAAAAAGGCCGGTACATGGGCTTTAATGGGCTAAGGCCCATGTGATGGCCTGCCAGACGTTCAGAAATGCCAAGGTCTATTCTAGGCCCTTGGACTTAGCGGGGGTTGCGCCAACACTCCCAGAACTCGGCTGGGGTTCGTTGGTGTTCCCTGGCGAGTTCGCCCATCTAGGCGTGCGCCGGCGCAGAGTGCAGTGGCGACGGCGGATGGCGTGCGGCGGCGCTGGTGGCTCCGGTAGGCAAGCAAGTGCAGCGCTACGTTCCCTAGGGTTCGATGGTTAACCTGGCACGGCCACGGCTCTGGGGTGGAGCAGGTATGGCCAACGCGCGGCGCGCCAGGAAGGTTAGCTCGGCGCGGCCCGTCGTGCGGCGACGACAGCGCGGCGCGATGGTCGACAGCAGTAAGCAAAACGCGCTGGCGCCCGCGCTAGGGTGCACGGCCTCCAGGCGCACGCGTAATTGCTGCTGGGGCAAGGGTTAGCGGTGGTTAGTGCACGTGCACGAACATACGCCCGACACGGTGGTGACCGGCGGCGACATGGCGGCGATGGCACAACGTTCCTGCCCCTGCGCTGGGGTGCGCCTGGTTCAGGTGCGCATGTGCACACGCATGTGACTCAAGCGGCAGCGGATCCCAGCTCGCGCACGCGAACACGCTCAGCACGGCGGTGCTCTTGGCGCGGCGCGGCGAAGACGGAACCGGTGGGTTAGCGGCCAACGGCCAGCCTGCTCGCGCTGGGGTGCACGGTGGCGACTAGGAGATGGGAACCTGCAGAGAAACAGCGGCGCGAAGGCCGGACAGAGGCTTGACTCACGAGCAAGAGCTCGGCGCACGGCGCAACGGCCGGCGCGGCGTGGCGCAGGGGCACGCTCCCAACCATCACAGGAAGGACCAAGGGAGAAGGGAAGAGACAGGCCGGCGCGGTGCTCACGATGGGGCGAGGGTGAAGACGTAGCAGTGAAGACCGCGGCGGTGAAGTCCTCGGCGGCGGTCCTTGCTCTGCTCCGGCGCTGGCTCGACGCGGACGGCCTCCTCTATTGCTCGTCCGGCTCCGGCTTCGACTGCTCCGGCTCCGGTAGGACGGCGCGGCGACGATGCGCCTCCAACTTCTCCTCTTCCCCCTTCTCCTCCTCCTTTTCCCTCTCTGCTCTCTCGATGGCGGACCAGAGAAAAGGGGCGATCCCCAAATGCGAGTTGCCTTGCTCTCGGGGTCTCGCCTGGGGTTTTAGCTGGCCGAGCACGCCAGGGTGAAGGGCAAAAGCATCACGGCGGGGTCCCCATTGGCTCGCGGAGGCGCGGTGGTGACGTGTCTGTGCGGGATAGGCTGGCAAGTGCGCGGACACGTCCCTGGGCATGGGTAAAAGGGGAAAAGGCCCGGGTGGCGCGCGGGCGCGGTTGCCTGGCTCGGCGTCCGTGCCACGGGCGCGGTCGGGGGCTTGTCCCCTGACCGGGGTGGCGCTCACGCGCGCGCACATGTGCGGCGGCGAAGCGGTGCGGGGCGCGCTGGCGTGGAGGAGAAGATGAACAGATGCGCGGCTGCGGTCCCACCTGTCAGCGAGGTAGAGTCGGCGGTGGGTGAGGTGATGAGAAGGTGGGCCGCGTGGGCCGCCTTGGCTTGCTGGGCTGAAGAGGAGGGTGACGGTAGAGAGCAGGCCGAGTCTTGGAGGGGGTTAGTTAGACTTCAGAAGAGGTTAGCTGGCCTAACAGTTAGAAGGGTTTTTGAATATAGTTTTGAAATAAGGGTTTAAACCATAGCTGAATTTGAATACTTTCAAATTCAAATACACTCAAATAAAATCCAAATAAAATCCATAAATTCCAAATCACATACTTTACCATAATTTGAAAATATATATTTATATATTTGGTTTTATTTATTTAGGAATTAGGAAAAAGAGCTAGAGAGGGTTTAAATATGGTGACACATCATCAACAAATGAAAAGTTCAAATTTTCTCACATTTTCATAACTGAATTTTCTGGGTTGTTACACTCGGGCTCGTCCGGCGGCAGGCGGATGAGGATCTCTCCGATGAGCTCGTCCATCAGCTCCGGCGGTGCCATGGTTCGGGTGGGGAAAGGTAAGCACAGCGAGTCAGCGACTGAGAGCCAGCTTCTAGAATTTTTTTTATATTTTTTTCTTTGATTTTCGAAAAATAAATGGACGAAACAAAAAAAAAAATTAGAAATATACATCTGTCGTCGTACCTCTGCCGCCGTGGGACACGGCGGTAGGGGTACCGCCAACGGTCGGCTGACCTGCCAGGTGGGGCCAGCTTTCTACCGCCGTACCCCACGGCGGCAGGAGCCCTACCGTCGTGGGGCACGGCGGTAGGAGCCTGCCGCCGGGGGGTACGACGGCAGCGTCACCCCTATATAAGGGGGCGACGGCTGCCGCCAACCCCTCTTCCCTCACTCATTCTCTCCTCCAAATCTTCGGCTTTCAACCCTTCAGAGCACTTTTGACTAGGGTATGTTTCTAAATTTAGTGTAGTTTAGTTAGTTTAGTTAAGTTAGTTTAGTTAACTCAGTTTAGTTAGTTTGGTTAAACTAGTTTAGTTAGTTTGGTTAACTTAGTTTAGAAATTTCAAAAATGGTTATAATTCACAAAATTAGACTAAATTGATATAAAATTTGTAGAAAATAGCATTAACTCACATAAATTGTTTTAATTCATTTAAAAATCTTAGAAAATCATTATAATCCTCAAAATTAGATTAAATTGATATAAAATTAGTAGAAAATAGTATTAACTCACATAAACTGTTTTAATTCATTTAAAAATCCTAGAAAATGTTTATAATTCACATAATTAGATTAAATTGATATAAAATTCGTAGAAAATATTTTTAATTCACATAATTTGTTTTAATTCATTAAAAATTCCTAGAAAATGGTTATAATTGACATAATTAGATTAAATTGATATAAAATTCGTACAAAATATTTTTAGTTCACATAATTTGTTTTAATTCATTAAAAATTCCTAGAAAATGGTTATAATTGACATAATTAGATTAAATTGATATAAAATTCGTAGAAAATATTTTTAATTCACATAATTTGTTTTAATTCATTTAAAATTACTACAAAATGGTTATAATTCACATAATTAGATTAAATTAATGTAAAATTTTTAGAAAATATTTTTAATTCACATAATTCGTTTTAATTGGTATAATTCGGCTAATTGATTAAATTTTATTTTTTTGCAGTTATGGCTGGACCGTTGGAGTACGTACGACCGGAGTTGTTCGACGAGGCGGTGGACTGGCACCACCGCTCGTACGTGTCGGCTGTTCTTGGACGTTCGCCCGGCAGTATACGTTTCCGGACCATCCGCACGTTGATGCCGATACACCAACAGTGGATTCCGAAGTACGTAATTCATTTTTATTATTTATTTCTGTTTCTTTACAATAGTAATTGCGTTAAGTAAATTAAGTTTGTTTTTTTTTCAGGCTACGCGCTGCAGGACTTCTCCCTTTTGTGCGGTTGGTCAAGGGGGACAGGCTACGAGCTGCGGTTCCCCGGGCGGAGCGGTTGACGCGGTTCAGCTACGACGCCCCGCTGATCGCCGCGTTCATGGACCGGTGGCGATCAGAGACACACACGTTCCACTTCCCCGTCGGCGAGATGACGCTCAGTCTGGAGGACGCCGCGATGTTGGGAGGACTGCCGTGTGCTGGCGAGGTGATGGGGCCGATCGACATCCCCGCGACGTGGCACGCCGACTTCCTTGCTCGGTTCGCGAACGTTCCTCGGAACGATCGCGCGCCTCTGCCGTACATGCCCTTCGGCAACACCCACGGGCCCACCTGGACTTGGATCCAGCCGTTCAGCGTACGTGATTCTAACTCTTATTTTCAACGTTTGTATGCATTTTAAACGAATGTGACGATGGACCTTTGTGTGTGTGCAGGCTGACTACATGGCGGACGAGGCCGACGACCCGACGTCAGACAGGTTTTTGGAGGTGTACCTGCTCTGGCTGTTCGGGTGGGTGCTGTTCTGCGAGTCAGCGGGAGACTCGGTGTCGAGGTACCTGCTCCCCTGGGCTCAGCGGATCGGGGACTCCCCCGTCGAGGAGATGCCCCAGATCAGCTGGGGCAGCGTTGTTCTGGCAGCTACCTACAGGGGGCTGTGTTCGGCAGTGTCGAGGCCGGGGAGTAAGGAGGGGATCCTCCTGGGGTGCCCTCTCCTGCTGCAGATGTGGATCCATGAGCAGTTCGACATCGGTCGGCCCAAGGCCGACCTCTCGGAGTACCAGCCACTGCCCAAAGACACCGACCCAGCGGACCTCCCCACCATGGGTTCTTTGTGGTGCCTCCGGAAGGTAATGACCTTTCTTATCGTTTTATTCGCTTTATGAGTTCTTTAGTTCGATTCAATTAACTTTTCATGTTCTGTGCAGCACGTTTGGGCTGGGGAGCAGCCGAAGAAGACGTACAAGGACTTCGTAGGTCAGATCGACCGGATGGTCGATGCCCAGATCCGGTGGACGCCGTACGCTCCTGCCATGGTCGCTGCCCGCGCACCACAGGGGCTCTCGTCCCTGTGCTACCAAGACCAGGCGTACTGGATGACGCGGCGACGATTGGTCTTCGATGTCTACGTCGAGGAGTACGCCGTCCACCGGGTGAGGAGGCAGTTCGGCCTCTTCCAGGAGTCGCCAGTACCCGCTGCGCCACGTCTGCCGCCTACAGCGCACAGGTGACCTACCATTTGGCAGTTATAATTATTTTCCGTTACAAATAGTCAGTTGCAAATAATTTTTTGTTTCATCTATGCTAGGTGGACGCGTAAGGGCGTGTCTGCGGCGACGTCGTTCGTCGACAAGCTGCAGCCGTACGTGGACGAGTGGGCGTCCGCGGCGGACGAGGAGAACGTCGTCACCGAGCACCGCCTTCACGACGGCGCGGCCTGGGTAGCGTACCTTCAGTGGTACCTCCCGAGGACGCGGACGCGGGTGACGTACATGCCTGCTACCCCGCCACCGCCACCGGTCCCGGACCACGACAGGATCCTGCCGGACACCACGTACCCGGTGCGCCGAGACCAGACCGCCGACACAGCGGTAAGCTACGATACTGCAAACATATTTCATTCATATGACTTTTCATTATAACATGTGTTACTAATTTTGTGAGCAGCACGACGTGCTTGCTGAGATCGTACGGCTCGCAACGTCCGCGAGGGAGCAGTGCTTTACCTAGGGGCCTCAACAGCACCAGAGCATGTACGTCAGGATCGTCGATGCTGCCATGAGGTACTCCGCCGTCGTGAACTACGCCGGGGCCGCTGAGATTCCTCTCCTTCCGCGCCACCCAGCATCGTCCTCGAGCTCCGCCTCGACAGCGCCTTCGCACCCGGCGCCTTCCACCTTTGTCGGCGGCTTCTCGGCTCCGACGGCACAGCAGCAGCCACAGGCGCAGGGCCTGCACACCTACGTGCAGCGGCCGTTTGTTTCCCCCGGCGCAGGTACTTTCAGTGGACCTTATTTTCAACTAATGCACGGAATTGTTGTGTGTTTTCTTATACTATATTCTAATCGTACAGGGCGACTGCCGCTCTTTCCGACAGCCGGGCCTCGACAGCCGGAGACGACGGCACCTAGGGTGCCGATCTTTCCGCTAGGAGGTTTCAGACCGCCGATCTTTCAGTTTGCGGCGGCAGATATTCCTTCCTCGTCCACTCCGCCTATGTTCCAGCCTGGTAACAACCTTAACTTTACAGTAAAATTCGTTAAGTACGATACGTTTTGGAGAACTAATACTATTCGTTGCAGCCGGTTTCGACGCGACCACCGAGGAGCACTTGGGCTGGGACGAGTTTGGGTACCACGACATTCTCGCGACCATGGATGCCCCGCAGGCCGAGGAGGTTGGCCCGTCACAGTTCACACAGGTACCGCCTGTTGGGACTCAGCCGACACAGCCAGTGGGCGGAGCGACCACGGCGGCCGGCGGAGCGACACCGGCTGGTGCAGGGTCGTCGTTGGCAGGCGGAGGGACACCGGCGGGCGGAGCCACACCGGCCGGCGGAGGGACACCGGCGGGCGGAGTGACACCGGCCGGCGGAGGGACACCGGATGCTGCAGGCTCGTCGCAGGCGGCCATGGCGACACCGTCTCCCGACCAGCTCGGACCGCGGGTGGTCAGGCCACGTGACCCCTAGACGTACGGCCGGGACCACACCTGGGCTGGCGCTAGAGCTGTTAGGCCGAAGAGGCACCGGTGTATTTAGATGTAGTAGTACTTTTACCATAATTTTGTATAAACTATTTGCATCTACTCGTTGATTTATGATATGATCTTGTGATTATGCTTACATTTATCAGTTTGTTATTTTTTAAAAAAGTTAAAAGTGTTTTAAAAATGAAAAAATAAAAAAAATAAAAATGGCCCTGCCGCCATGTGCCACGGCGGCAGGGCCCTGCCGCCGTGCCACGCGGACCTGCTTCTACTGCGTTCGGTACACTTCTATTTACTGGGTTCGGTTGGATCAGGCTCAGTGGATTACGAGCCAGATTGGACCAGGTCCAGTGGATTACGACCCAGCTTCTCACGCTTCTTCTCGCTCCATATGGATTTTTTTAAAATCATTTTGCAAAACTATACGACCGTTTAAAAATTTATCAGATTTGACCACCATCTGCCGTGCGCCACAGCGGCCGCCGTGGGCCACAGCGGTTGCAGGTCCAACCGCCATAGCCCACGGCGGTTGGGCCAACGGCCGCGGGCCCAACGGGCGGGAAGGCCAGCCACCGTGGCCCACGACGGTTGAGGTCAATTCGCTATGCGCTACGGCGGCAGGCCCAGCCATCGTGGGCCACAGCGGTAGGTTTGTGCAACCGCCGTGGCCCACGGCGGCAGGTTGGCTGCTTCCTATAAGAGCCGAAAATTAGCCCGAAAATGTCATAATAATTCGGAAAAAAAGAAAGGGAGGGTTGGGAAGGAGAAGAGAGTGAGGGGGCGGAGCAGCGAAGCTCTGCCGGTTCTTCGCTTCATTGTAAGTATTTCATCGATTTCAACCCTTTTAGCACCTATACTTAGAAAGCGTAATTAGTGATTCACTAATTTTTTTAGATCTGTAGTATTAAATATGTCCTGTTTGTAGGGTTTAGGGTCGAGAAGGAGAAGAGAGGGAGGTGGAGGGTGCGGAGCAGTGAAGCTCTGCTGCTTCTTCGCTTCATTGCAGGTATTTCGCTGATTTCAACTCTTTTAGTAATTTTACTTAGATATAATTACTATTTCGGTTTATTGTAGATTTATGTATGGTATAGATTTCTGGAGTATAGATCTGTAGTTGTAGTTTATATTACGTGTTGTGGCCTAGGTGTTCACACGGTGAGTTTTGCGTGATGCAAGTGTACCAGGGATGGAACAACTCCGGTCGTCGCTTCTGGCACTGCACACATGCATGGGTAAGCAATGTCCACAAATTTATTCATCATGTTTCTTTGGTTTGCTAACGTTTTCTTGCCTTTTGCAGTACTCCACCCAATCAGAGAACTACGGTTTCTCGCAATGGGTGGATCCACCAGCTATTGATCCCTATCAACAGTACATCGACTACCTCGAGGATGTCGTCATCTACAACCTGAAGCGGGAGCTGTCGGAGGCACTAGCTTCTCCGGATCCATCGTCTAGCGCAGGAGACGACCGGTGCTGCAAATGTTCGACCTGCACTTGTGAATGCCACAAGAAGAACCCCTCCCCCCCAAAGATTGGTCCCCTCCACCTTCACCACCTCCACCCCCAGCTGGGTACTATTACATGCCGTCCCAGCACTCCGGTAGCTCTATGCTCTCCGGGCAGTTCTCGTATAACTAGATTAATTGGGAATGTTGTAATCAAATTTCTAAATTCCCTAAGGCATGTTATCAGTACGTAAGACGCTTTGTTAGGGTTGTACAAGCGCCGTACATGCCATTGCAAATGTGTGTGTTTTCTCTTTTAAATATTAAAAAAAACCAACTGCCGTGGGCCACGGCGGTTGCATGGCCGCTGCCTGCCACCGTGTGGCTCCTGCAACCGCCGTCTACAACCGCCGTGGCCCACGGCGTTAAGGCCAACCGCCGTGGGCTACGGCGGTTGGACCTGCAACCGCCGTGGCGCACGGCGGATGGTGGTCAAATCTGATAAATTTTCAAACGGTCGTATAATTTTGCAAAATAATTAAAATATATATATAAAAAAATTCCTCCATATGGTACTTTTTTTGGCGAGGATTTTAGTGTTTGAAAAGGAAAAGACGAAGACCATTTCAAAAAAGAAAAAATATATGATGACTAATGAAAGCTACAAATTCCACGTGTTCTTTTGCAAGTACAGCCTGTTTTTTGTTTAAAAAAAAAGATTGGGACGTTGACACTTTTTCAATCGAGTTGTAACAATGAAATCTCAGACGAGTTTAAAATGTGCCTAGCTGGCTACCTATGTTATGACTAACAATGGAGAGATCACGGATAAATTTCAGGGAGCACTGAAGAAGTTCAGAACAAGCGATTCTGGCAGCTGACGCCCAGAAGAATACAATCCATCAAGGCACTGCCTGGAAACAGAGCAAACACAACTGACTACCTACTGAGCTCTTTGCCAATATCATGGTCATCTTGTTGCTCAATAATCAGTATAGCCCAGAACACATTAGACAGGACACTGAATTTCTATTTTCTCGACAACAAAGGGAAAAGGGTGAAACGCAAAGCAATTCAACTTTGTAATAATAGAAAAGAAGGCAAAAACATGACTTCTAAGTCATCATTTACCTCCAGTATAGCCTAAGCAAGTCACTTCCCTGAATTACCATAGGAGAAACAAGAACTGCTTCTTATGACTGTATACCTTTTACCTTGTCTGGAGACTAGTTGACAATATTCTTAAATACAAAAGAAAAAACACCGAATGGCAATTTTCTTCTTCAGAAAGTGGAAATGGTAGTCCATAGTCTTAGTTTTGACTTGAGAATTTAACCAAACAGTAGTCAAGGCAAAACATGCCTGATCTAAAGGACAAATACAGTTTGTAGCCAATATGATCAGGACGAATTCAACATGACAACAACAAATTAAACCTGATGACTTGAACCACCCCCAGTTAAACTGCTCAACGGATAAAAACACCAACATATTAAACGGAAACACAGTTTTCTGGCGACAAGATAAGCATCAGTTGAACAAGAACAACAACAGATCACAATGACTTGCACCCTTCAGTCTGAAACCCCTTGACTCAAAACCAAACAACCTGATAGCAGTAACTCCGAAGAAACCAACAGCAGCAGACACAAGACGATGGATTTGTCCATTTTGCAATGCATCATTGATTCATTGTAGAAAAGAAGCCCTCACTACTCGCTAGCGACAACAATCTGCCACGATCTGTAAAGATACCAAGAACAAAACTCGTAAGTCATAACCAACTGTTCAACTCAGAATTTACAGTTTGATGTGCTATTATACTTAGAACAAGTTCCAAAGGTTCCAAGACTGCATTTAAGTATTTAACATGTGAGCTTCAGCTATACCACAGAAAGTAACATGAGACTTTTTACCTAAAATCTGAAGCAACACATAAAAAAGGTTGCCTAAATATTTAGCAATCTCTATTTAGCATAGCAGAGACTTCATGCTTCATCAACTATTCATCCAATAAATGGCACTTGTGAAAAAGAAACATTTTATTCTAGGGATATTAACGAACAAATGATTCAATTGGCCCTGCTTCCCATGGACAGGTCCACATGATAGCACAAGGTTTTCAGGCAGAAGAATAACAACTTCACAGATGGCCGCAGAAATAAGACGCAATTTTTATTATATATATGACAGCATAGTGACATTATTTTCCAACTTTTTAATAAAAGTGAAAGCCATCTGAGCTCCATAGTCCACACATGTTAGATTATTTTCTTCAATCTATTTACAAATGATAAATGTTTTGTGGTGAAAGTGAAACTAAGCTACCGAATTGGACCCTCGTATCTTCAACTGTTTGTCCAAAAAAGTCTGATACCACTACTTGACGGCACATTAGAAGATCAGATCAATATCAAAGTCATTAAGATCTCATGAAAGGGAAACGACATAGATCACACAGTTTTTGTTGCAAGTAGCTTCGTCAAGCATTAGGCAAACAGTAACCAAAATATGCTCCACATATTAGTCTGAAGTACAACTTTTCAACGCCGATCAGAATGAATCAATGAATTTGCCAAGACAACAACAATTGGCCATAAGGACAATTTGAATGTAAACTGTTCAACAAAAAAATCAGAAAGAAACCAACAGCAGCAGACTGAGATCAGTTAATCCTTACTAGTGGTAACAATGTGCCACAATCTGAAAATATACCATCACAAAACTCATAACAGACTTCATGTCAGCATTCCATCTTGAGCTATGTGCTAGTACTAATCCAAATGATTACAGGACAGGGTTGAAGATGTGAGCTTCAGCTATGCCAGAAGTTAAACAGAATTTATTTTTCTAAGAAAGTCTGAAGCAAGGCAACAGGGTAATACAAAACTAACATGTTTGTAGGCTTATTTAGCAATTCGACCAATGCATGGTCATGATCTTCCACGAGTCAAATCACAAAACAAACATCTTGTTCTGTTTTCTAATGTCAAATTAAGTTTTTTCTTTAGCACACATAAAATTGTCTGTAAAGAACACATACTATACGACTTACATTACAGCTAATTGTTCACAAACCAGAACCACCTAATTAGGAAAACATACAAACAAGCAAGGGCCAGCAAGATACCTGGAGTGTAGAAGCTCATGTAGGGTAGGACGCTAAAGTACTCTCCAGGCTCATCAATCTTTCTCACCCGCCCTGACTTGATCTCTATGGTGAATAAGCCAGCATCTGTGCTAATGAAGATGACATCCACACCCTCTGCAGCACCAACCACAAATGGTACCTCACCAGGATTGACAACAGGTATAATTGTCTTCAGCTCGATGACCCTGCACTGTACCCATTCTGCAGCTCCTTCTGAACTGACCTTCCTCGACCACAAATAAAGGCTGGAATCCTCAATGCAGACAAACCCCAATGAACTGTCATCCATCACCATGAGGGCGACTCCGTATGCATTGTGCGGAGGTGGGTCAATCATGGATAAGCAATTGTTGCACACGTCGTACTTGATGATTGCGTGACCCCGCCGAAGTGTGAAGTAGACTTCATCTCCGACAACGGCAGCTCGCCTAGGCAGGACATAGGGTAAGTGGTAGTGGTCTTCTCGAATGGCATCTTCCTTATGCTTCACATAGCATTCACAGCTATCGCCGAGAGCTACAGGCGCAGTCCACACACCCGTTTCCGAGGAGTACAAGCTCACCTTGACCTGTAGGTCATGGTCGTCGGTGGCCATGAAGAGCACGCGGAAGGGCCCGCCGTGGCAGTCGAGATGATCGCAACCGACGGCGGCGCAGAACACGGCGGCGGTCTCGATCAGCCAGTCGATGTCATGCTCATGCACAAAGTGCCGGTCGCCCGTGACGGGGTCCCAGACGAGGTAAACCAGACCTTCGCCCCCTTCCGCCCACATCCGGATGAGGGCGCGGCCGTGGCGGCAGTCGAGGGGGAACGGATGGCTGCCGAGGGAGCCCGGCGGTGGGAAGTCGGGCATCGATGTGGTGGAGGCGAAGCGGTCGGCGGGTTTCCCCTGCAGGACCTGGAGCCTGTGGAGGAGGCCGAGGAGGGGAGGGGCGCCGTGGAAGGCGCGGTAGCGGAGGCGGAAGGCGGGGTCGCAGAGGACGCGGAGCCACGGCTTGCAGACGAGGGCGGCGCGGAAGAGGTGCTCGGGCTCGTCCGGCGGGAGGCGGAGGAAGATCTCGGCGGTGACGTCGTCGATCAGCTCCGTCGTCGGCGGCTGCGGCGGCGGCGCCATGGTGCGCTCGTGGTCGGCGGCGGATGCGGGAGGGGAATGGGTGGGGGTTTGGGTTGCGGAGAGGCGACGACGCGTCAGGCGTGACGGCGTGAGCGAGACAGCCAGTTGGGCTCGACCAAGGCCCACACATTTTTTGGCCCGTGTCACGCTGCCTGGCTCACCAAAATTTGTATTTTTTTGGGAATCTCACCAAAATTTGTATTTGAAAATGACAGCTATGCTACAAAATTTAATTGGGAACGTATGTATATGAATGAAGACGATAGCTGCAAATTTTCTCACTGATGTTGGCGAGCAATTGGATCGGCGGGCCCTGGGAAAAGATCTGATATTGCCAATTGATAAGCCTTTTCAAGACGAGAGAAACATTGAAATCACAAATACTGAATGACATTTGTTTCAGAAAGCGTAAATTATTATCCACATAGTTTTAGTTTTGACTCTAGCATTTAACCAAACAGTGACCAAAATATGCCTGATCTACAGAACAAAAATACAGTTTTGTGACCAATGTGATCAGGAGTTCAGGACGATTCAGCATGACAGCAGTAAATGAACCTGAATACCTGATGCCTTGAAGGAATTCATTGAATTAATCATTCGCACTTAAACTGCTCAAAATATAACAAATCAACAGATTAAACGGAAATACAATTTGCTTGCAACAAGATCAGCATCAATTCAACAATAACCAAACAGATCACAATGGATCAGCAAAAGAATAATTTTGGCTTGTCTAATTTTGGCTTGTTGCACAGTACTTTTCTTTCGTAACAAATCTGCCGAACAAATCAGCACGTAGTACTTCTCTCTCAAAAGAATCTGCCGTACAAATCTGCCAAGAACCTGCCGAACGAATTCTAATAACGGCATACGCTGCTCTCCATGAACATATGATTTTTTTCTGAATTTCTTCGACCAAAAATTTCACGCTATAGCTACTGGTGCGTGGTGCCCGCTGGTGGACGCCGAGCTCTCTGTCGCCGGCGAGTCTTGTTGCGCCTCCGGTTCCTTCACCCCCGGCCCGATATCAATGCCAAAGAGAAGTACTCTGGCCGGCGCCGAAGGCGGCCTAGGCTCGGGGGTTCTCTCCACCGCTGGCAGCGCCACCTCCACGGCCGGCGGCGCAGGCGGCGCCTTGGCCGCTTCGAGCGACGGCATCGCCAGCGTGAGGTCCGCAACGGCTTCCGCGGGCGGCGGAAGTGGCCGCACGACGTCGGCGAGGCACGGCTTCTTCTTCTTGGGCACAATCGGCGGGCCGGTCCAGTGCTTCCTCTTGTGGCCGCCCAGCTGCACCCCCGTGTGGAACTCGGCGCCGCACTCGTCGCACACGTGCGCCCTCTCCGGCCTGGGTTTGCGGCGGCCCGCCGGAGCGGCGCCGCCGTCTGCTGGAAGCACCGCTCCCGCCGCCGCCGCGGCGAGCTCCCGGTTCTTGTGGCCGACCATGTGGCCGCCGAGCCCCTGGTGGTTCCGGAACCACATGCCGCACTTCTTGCACGTGTACCCGTTCGGGTCCTGCCGTCCTGCAGCTCCCGACGCCGCCGCCGGCGCGACGGGCGGCTGCTGGTGAACATGTTGCTCCTGCGCAGGCGGCGGCAGCTGCGGCGCGATGGGCTGCTGGTGGATGTCGGCTTCGGTGGGCAGATTGGCGGCTGCGGCTGCCCCTGCCACAGCTATCTCCATGGCGTCGTCGTGCGCCGGCGACGCGCGGCTGCTCTGACCGGAAAGATTGGCTCTTGCAGACGCCGTGGACATGGATGACACGTTGGGTGTTGCGAACGCCAGCGGCATAGGCTGCAAGACAACCATGGGCTCCGCAGGCACATTATTAGCCGTGGATTGGACTGGCTCGGTACTCGGAGAGACAGCCGCGGCCGCCCTGGCCGCCGGTCCCGAGCAGCCTCGCTTGCCGGTGCCGCCCCAACCCAGCGCGACGGATGCGGACGGGCTGGCGCCGCCGCCGCCGTCCGCTGGCGGGACGATGCCGGAGCTGGTCTCGCGGTCGCAGTCGCTGACGGTCTCGTCGGACTCGCTCGGGGAGTGGCGGTTGTAGTACTCGTCGGTGTCCGTCTCCGATTGGCATCCGGCGGGGTCGAACTCGCCTTCCTCGAGCTCGCACTGGCGACCGCCGCGCCGCCACCGGTCGTCCTCCGCGGAGCCCGACGCCATCACGGGTGCGTGAGTTCCAGACGGCGTGCAGGTGAATAGGTGATGTGAGTTTGTTCTCTGATTGCTCCGCTTCTCGGTCCTTTTATTACCGGTGCCCGGTGGTCACCTGCGCTCCCCGGACGCGTCGGGGCGGCAAGGACTCGAGTCCGAGGCCGATACGACGACGACCACCTGCTTGTCAGTGTCACACGGCTGCCGTGGTCGATCCCGTGGCGGAATCGAACAGCCACGTCACCCAGTCCTGCTCCTACTCGCATTCCTGCACACGGACGGCACCAGCTGGCCATCCGAATCCGATTCGGGGATCAGGACAGGGTTGGTGACCTGGAGATGCAGCTGCAAACTCCACAAAGCCAATCTCAATAAGTCGATTTAATTTATTTCACGAGTCCTTAACCCGAATCAAAATAAACGTGACATCTTTTCCTTCATGACCTTGTTCCTTCTCACTCCCAACCCTTCACTGATTGGTGGTCTGCTTCCCTACTCTTCGCTGACCGTCGGCAGCGGCGGCTAGTGGCGGTGTCGCACAACCGGCGCCCTCGCGACCTCTCCCTTTCCCCTCCCTCCTTCTCTCCTTCCTCTCTTCCTCCCCACCGCTGCACCACACCACCCCGTCTCGGTCGCCCTTCGCCGTCTCCGGCCGTTGTACCCAGCTTCCCGACGGCTCCTCAGGCGCCGGCGCCTCCTCCCTCTCCTCCTCCTCCGACGAGCTTGCGACCTCCTCCCCCGAAACCCTAGATCTGGATCTGGGGTCTCGCGTCTCCGGCGCCGGCGGGCTGCGACGTGCGCCTCTGGGGGCGTGTCGGGGCCGATGGCGGCTCCCTCCTTCCGGCACCGGTTCCCCCGTGGACCAGTGCTCCCCCCTCCCGCCTCTGCTCCCGGCCGTTGCCGTGTCTTCTCCGATGTCGGCATGCTCCTCTCCAGGCGGCTGCTCCGCCCCCCTAGCGCAGATCTGACATTGGACACCGGCGACTCCTCACCGGAGGTCGCGGCATGCTCCCTCCTGGCGGACGCCTCTCCCACCGCGTCGATGGCCACGCCCGCTCCCGCTGGCTGGGCCACCTCCACCCGCTGACGCATCGTGGCTCGACCCCCACGCCCGCCTGCACCGCCCTCTTCTTTGGCACCGGCAGGCCGCGGCGGACTCGGTGCCGCTTTCGGCCTCGACGGTGTCTTCGGATCCGGCGCTGCCTCGCCCGCCTCTAGTCGTGTCCTCCCACCTCCCGCTCTCCCCGGCGGCCGCGGCCGCTGCGGCCGCAGCTGTGCCCCGTCGGCGACCCGCGGCCCTCTCATCTTCGGCGACGCCACCTCGCCGTCGGCTGCGGCCTCCCCTTCCTCGCACCAGCTGCGGATCCGCTGGCTCCGCTTCCCGCTGATGGCCGCTGCCCCCTCTCTCCGCTGGTGACCGCGACCCCCTGGCACCCGACGCCCCTCCTTCTTCTTGGCGCGGGTGTGGGTGCGGACGACGCCCGGGAGGGAGGTGCCCTCTCCCCTGCACCTCCTCTTTCTTCCGCGGCCGGCGCTACCACCGGTGGCCGTGGCGGAGCCAGAGCTGTCCGGCACAGGTAGACGCCGCTGTTGGCGGCGGGCAGCGTGGGCAACGACGACGGCGCGGACTGCAGGCGGCCGCAGCTGCTGGTGGTTTCTGTGCATCGCCACTTCGCCCGGAGAGCGTGCAGCCGTGACGTCTTCTACCCCTGCCCTAGACCAGCTGTTCGTCGCCCGGGTTTGCGGAGCTGCTCGCGCCAACGCCTTCGCCGACTGTCTATCCGCAAGCGGCTGGTGGTCGTGGCTGCACTGGCACGACCCTTTGGCTGTCAAGCTCTTCGTTGGTCGCTGGCCTGCTGATGCTCTCTTTCGTCGTCTTTGCGGATGCTCGCTACCATCCCATCGGTTTGCCTCTCATCTGGGTCTCGCTCGGTCGGCTGCGTGGATGCATTTGGGAGCCTTGCGAAAGCTTTGCTCGGGCGTTTGCCGAGCTGACAACGGTTGCATTTCTAGACGTAGCTCACCCTGTTGAGGGCGTTGTCGGACTACCAAATCCTTCTAGTTTTGCCAAGTGAAAACTTGGTTTGCTCCTTCGTGGGCAGACGAACGATGGCAGCGTCGGCGTTGTTCCCCCCTTGGAGGCTTCATCTTGCAAGACTTTTTCCCACTCTACTTTGTTAGTTCCGGTTTGTTAGGCGATCGGTGAAGTGTGGGTGTTCATGGTGACTTTGTCTCATGCAGGTTTCAGTTGCTCTAGGTCGTGTTCGGTCTGTTGAGGTGGTGGTGGTGGTGTCGTGGTCTCTTTCTTTTTGTTGTTGTCTCTGTGTTGTCAGTCGTGTTGTAGCTCTTTGTCTTTGCGCTTGGGGATCTCTCCTGAAGTTGTAATCGTTGTGCTTCTCTCTTAATGAAAAACGTGGTATGCACGTCTTAAAAAAATGATTGGTGGTCTGCTGTCATAAAACATGTCCCTAAGACCCGAAAGAATGACTTCGATACGCTCATATGGCTGGTCGCATAGTCGCTTTGGAATGAGAGGAACATACGTGTCCACGAACGCACGGTGTTGTTACTGGTGGCTCTCACGCCGTACATTATAGAGGAGGCCAATTTGTGGGTGTGATCAAGCTAAGCTTATCTGTTGGGCATTAGGGTTTGCTAAACCACCATGTTACCTCTTCGTTTTCGGGCAAGGTGCCTTGTAATTCGTCTTTTTTTGGACAAGCCACCATGTTACCTCTTCATTTTCGGCCAAGGCGACTTGTAATTCGTCTTTTTCCGACAACGTTGTATGGACATATTCTTTTTTTAAAAATAAAAAACGTGATATACTCGTCTTAGAAAAAACTTGAAAAGTTGGGAGAAGGAAACCGTACCGTTGCTTTCTGCTATAGCTTCAGTTTGGACTCAAAATGCCAAGATGCAACTAATTAAGGCAACAATGCGATACAACTAAGTTTCACGTTTTCGGCGTCAGGGATTATTATCACCGGCGTCCAGAACTAGTATCTCGCCATAGCTCCATCCAAGGCTTCACAAACACCGCTTGAGTTTCTAGTTGAAGTGCCCAGCAGATGCCAACGCCACTTCAAACCACCAGCTAGCTAGGCAAAATTAAAAATGAACATGCCTAGAAGAAGCATACCAAGTGACCAAACTCTTTCCAAGATCGATTCACTACTAGGGAAACATACATCTGTACCGGTTTATAACCCTCATCAGTACCGGTTTTCAAACCGGTATTGTTCGATCGGTACTAATATTAGTACCGGGTGGGGCTACCCCCGGTACTAATGTGCCTACACCTTCACCTCTTTTTCCTCTTTCCGTTCCGTTCCTCTTTTACTTTTTCTTCTCTTTCCTTCTCTTCTCATTTTCTTTTCTCACAACACAATCACAACTCACAGAATAATCACAAGTTACATATCGCAAAATCACAACTCACAGAATAATCACACAACACAATCACAAAATTTACATTTTGCTATCACATTTCTAAGTCACCGATTCAACAAATTTCGATTCAACAGTCACCAATTTCGATTCAACAATCACAAATTTCGATTCAACAGTCACCGATTTCACACCAACAGAAGAAAAAACAGGGGAAACGCTGCTGCGCCACTGCGCCACCACGCCGCCTGCGCCGGCCGCGCCGCCTGGCCCCTGGCCCCGTGCGCCCCACGCGCCGGAGGCTGCATCCCCGCGCGCGGCCTCCGCGCCGCCAGGGAGGCCTGGGCCGTCGTGCGCGCGCCGCCGCGACCTTGGCCTGGCCTCCCGCTCCGTCTACCTCGCGCGCGCCGGTGGTCGGGACGGCCGCTTCGCCCGCCGGTGGCCGGGCCGGCCGCTGAGCCCGCCGGTGGCCGGGCCCGCCGCTCCGCCCGCCGGTGCGCCCTGGCCTCCCGCGCGCCGGTGGCCGAGCACGCCGCTCCGCTCCACCGGTGGCAGATCTGCAGAGAGGAGAGAAAGAGGGTGAGAGAGACAGCAGGAACGAGGAGAAAATGAGAAGTGCGTATGGGACGGTTGGGAGAGGTCTGATATTTTTTAAGTGTTGGGAGGGTGTGGGAACTAGCGCACGGAACAGATGCTGTGAAAAGTATTAGTATCGGGGGTTCCTTTCCCCGGTACTAATGTGTCTTTTTCAGTACCGGGGCAGGTTCCCACCCGGTACTAATGTAGTCTGAGCACATTAGTACCGGGTGGGAACTAGCCCCGGTACTAATGTGGACACAGTAGTACCGGAGCTAGTTCCCACCCAGTACTAATGTGTCCTCACCAGGGTGTGGCGGAGGCTCTCTCTTCCCACCTCACATTAGTACCGGTTTATATCCACATTAGTACCGGGTGCCAAAATAACCGGTACTAATGTAAAAATCTGTCTGGGATGGAAGTCTGTTTCCCTAGTAGTGATTAAAGCGTATATGTTTTTTTCCTTCATTCTTTCATCATAAGCTGTGGACAAAAACTGACCATCATATATATTCTGACACATTTCATTTCATTTCATTCATTGACCTGCCCATGCAAAAATACATATGGCACAAAAGCTAGGTAAGTACACCGGCGGACCCAAGGCCCGGCGAGCTTGGGCGCCTGCCCGAGCTCAATTTTGTGCGCCAGGGAATTAGTGCTGATCCAATGAGAGAGATGTCCTCTAGGCAAAAATAATTTAATAAATATAAATAAAGTGGATCATTTGGCTGCCCAACTCAAACACACAGAGATGGAGATACGCACGGAAGCCTCCGTTTGCAACAGCTTTTCGTCATGCATGCATGGGGTCATCAGGAGACATGCTAGACTGCTAGCTGCGGTTGAGTTCGGCGGCGGCATTGACGCTCTGATCTCAAGCTCGACCAGGGTGTTAACTAAATAATTTATTTTTTTGCTTTGTAATACTTGATTGATGGCTATAATCACTTCATCAGTATTTACTTAGTGTCCAAAGTTTGATATACTGAGCGGGAGCTTTTCAGATCACAGAACAGGAATACTCAAAAAGATATAGTGTGTTCTTTAGAGATATACCATTGGGCCTTTCATATTTGTGTGCACATATTATAGTTTACTGCTCCTTTCGTTCTTAAATATGTGACATCTAGCACAAATAAATTAGTTCATTTTGAACTAATATATTTGGTCTGAACGTCATATATTTAAAGATGAAGGGAGTATATATATGTTCGCCCAGGCTTCGCAAAATTTCTGGGTCCGCCACTGACACCATGCCGACAGGGTAATGAGGCAACACATGTCCATACATCCATAGAGAAATGCATCAGTAGATCAAACTTTCCAACTAAAATTAATTAGCATTACATACATATTATGTCCAAATGTTTGGCAACAATATAGTTAACATGGATTCCATTTTCCAAAAGCATCAGATCAACCACACAACCTGAAATCATTATAGCTAACTAGTTCCCCTAGCTGAACCATTATACTAGCTATAACTAAAACCTACAGTTCCAGGGTCATGCAAAGAGTCAGACCATTCTCCTACACCATACAAACATAGCTGCAAAGGCAAAATACTACCAGAACATCACTATTTTTGCAAAAGACCAGCTCGGCAGCTCCTGTCACATAGCTGCATGGTTTTCGCTGTTCTGATTGCTGCAATCATGGTCTGAAACATCTTGATCAACGTTATTGCGGATAGCATCAATGCCATCGTTAGCGGATTCTGAGGCAGCATGAGATGAACCAGTGCCCTGCATGTGAAATTGCTAGATTAGCTACTGAATTTAGATTAGCCGGCATAATATTTTGTAGGTGTACAAAGAACATATCAGTTTGTATATCAACAAGTCTCCAAGTTTTGAATGAAGTTAACTAATTAATTTCGAACAAAAACATATCCATGTGTTGTACTCACAGTTGAATAATCGAATCTGTAACAAAGACACATTAAACCAATCAGGGGGCTCCAAAAGCACACAACTAATGCAAATTAAATGCAGTAGCTATGTAGGAATCAACATGAGTCCACTTCCTCACTGTTGCAGTGTGTGCTGCCATTCTGAGTACCACAAAGTATCAGTATCAGTCAGCCTTCTATTTCTCTATCATTTTTAACCATTACTAGATTTCTATGGCAATCAAACCAGCATGCCTTGTGACCATTGCGGAGCTGGAATCCATGACAACCATACCCACATGGGCATGCCAATCTACCATGAGTGCTCCAGCCAGCAAAGTCTCCATATGCCATGAAGTCATGTACGGACCAGTGGTAGATTGCCTTCATTGTAAATTTTTTCTTGATCGAAGCATCTACCGTTAGGACTCCCCCCCCCAGAGTGTTTGAAATTCATCAACTAAGGGTTGCATTAGGATGTTCAACTTTTTACCAGGATGTTCAGGACCAGGAACAACTAGGGCAAGGAAAATATACTCAGGCCTTAAGAGTGTGCCAGGAGGAAGATTTAATGGAGTCACAAAGACTGGCCAACATGAGTAAGGGGCAGCATTGATATTAAATGGTGTGAAACCATCAGTTGCTACAGAAAGCCGCACATTTCTTTTTTCACTTGCAAATTCTAGATAGTCCTCATTAAATTGCTGCCAAGCTTCTCCATCACAAGGGTGCACCATTTTACCACATGTTGATGGACTATATGACTGCATTAGCTTTGCTGTCTCCTTGTTTGCATACAACCTCTGTAACCTATGTGTGATGGGAAGATAACGCAAAACTTTGCGTGGAACTTTATTCCGACCTTCCTCATACCGATTCGCACCACAATGGTCACATTTCTCTTTATTGGCATTATTTTTATAGAATAGCATGCAATTATTATAACAAACATCAATTTTCACATATGGCATACCAAGACCCTCTAATAATTTTCTGGACTGGTAGAAATCACTAGGTAACTTAGAATCCGGAGGAAGAAGTTCATGTATTATCTGCATAATATCATTATATTCTGCAATTGACATGTTGTAACGTGACTTTACTGAAAGCAAACGAGCAACAGCAGAAAGGCTTGAGTGTGTGGTGTTCTCGTGCACCAACTCGTCTGCACTAGCAACCATCCTATAGAAAGCTTGGGCCTCTGGTGTTAGTTCATCATCTATTTCAGGTGGTTGGTTCCCAACAAGATCAACTAGCATTTGCTCCATATTGTCGGTCTCATCAAAATCCTCCCCGTTTGCTATGGTGTCAGATTCATCATGCCTAACAAGCCTCTCACCATGCTCTGTCCATGTTTCACCATGCTCTGTCCATGTTTCATATCCTTCCTTAAACCCATTCTTACACAAGTGCATCTCTATGGTAAACCTTTTGTGCCTAAAATAGTTGCGGCATATGGCACATGGGCACCTAATGGTATCATTTTCAACTACACTCGGAACTGAAAATGCATGATTCAAGAACTGAGTGGTTTGATCAATCCATTCATTAGAGGGAGCTTTTCCACGCTGCCAACCACTATACATCCATGTGCGGTGTGACATAACTAGTTCTGTGGTTAAAAGGTGAAATATTAGTTACCACATATTATCATGACAGGGATCTTATGATAAGCTAGCATGACAAATGGAAGTATCATATCCTGTACTGCTACAAGCACATGGTTAAGCAACCAACATACCAGATAAGTGATGTTGCTTTCACCACAATATAACCCAATCAACAACCACCATCCTCAAATTTGAAATGGAGAACACACAGATCTACGAATTTCAGAGGAAAAGAGCAAGGCTTTATTACCTTAGTTGGAATGGAAGCAGTAGCAGGAACTTGGGTCTTCCACTGCTGTGTCACGGACGGCTCTAGCTCCGGCGTCACGGGCTCCTGTCACGGGCGGCTGTGGCTCCTGCGTCCGGCATCACGTCCACCTCCAGCACCAGTTGGCAACACCACCGTGAGACACCATGAGGATTGGGGGTCGAGGCACAGATGTGCCCAGGGAAACGGTGGCGTGCTTCAGGCGGAGGTGTGCTGGGGAAGGTGCTGTGCGGGCTGGGGGCGGAGGCAGAGGCGGCGGCGTCCTGGTGTGTGAGATGGGGGGAGGAGGCGGCAACGGGCTGGTTTGCGAGGTGGGGGCGGAGGTGGCGGCGTCCGGGGGGAGGCGTCGGCGGGTGAGATTGGGGGCGGAAGTGGCGGCGCGAGTCGGGAGGAGGGGGCTCAGTGGGGGATGTGGAACGGATGGGGAAGGATAGGGTTCTTTTTTTCCTTTTTTACCCTTGCAAATTTGGCGTGCCTGCCTACTTCGAGCGCGCAGCTAAAAAAAGTGCGCCAAACGAGCGCGGGGGCGCGAAAAAAATTGAGCGGCGCCAAAAAGAATGCGGGAAATTGAATTTCCCTGTGTGTGTGCACAAAATGCACGGGATAATGTCTAATTTCCCGTGTGTGTTCACAAAACGCACAGTAAATTGACATGTTACCCTGTGGGTATTCACAAAACGCACAAGAAATGTATTTTCCCTGTGTGTTGTTGATACGCACAAGATAATGTCTAATTTTTCTGTGTGTTTTTTATATTTCCCTGTGCGTAGGCGTATTTTCCTGTGTGTATGCCGACAACCGTCAGGACATATATGAATTTCCCTGTGTGTATTGTAATACCTACAGGAAAAATCGGGTTTCCAGTAGTTATAGTTTCTTCAAAGATTCCCAAACATTTATTTTTTTATATTTTTGGCTTGGATTTTAAATGCGGCAATATCCTTTTGGGAATCTTGGAGATTAGTATGTACTCATGATCATCTCATATGCTATAAATAGAATTGTGCCTTTCAAGCATGATATCCGAATGTAGTAGGATATAATACGAGTAAACTTAGAAATGCCCAAACCATGTTGGTGCATGATGAATATGAATGTTATATCTCACGTCCTGGTCTTTGGCTTAGTTTTTAGCATGTTCACAGCACATCAAACTTGGGGAGAGAGAGATTGTTACGATGACAAAGTTTTAGTTTTGAACAAATGCTCGAAAACTCTCAGAAAATGGGGATTTTGGGTCCATCCCAGTGTCACTTGTATCCGTGCTGTGAAAAAATCCAGCATGACTTGCATTTGTACAATCCTCGGACCCGAGGACGAGGAGAAAATAAGTGCTTTTAAGCTTGTTCATCTTTCAGAAGTGTGCCACCAACCAGTGCCAGCTGGAACCAAATGTGGAAGTAAGTACATAATTCTTTTCATATTCTTTTACTAAGAGATCCGTTTTGTACTGAACAGCATGTAATATACTATGTAACAAGAATTTTAATTCTCAGCTTATACAGTTACATCACAATCACATACAGCACCAGGGGCACATTCATGGGAGTTCATGAATGCAACTAGGCAAGCAAACATGGAATGAAGGAAAATAAACATATACTTACCCAGTGGCGGACCCAGAAATTTTGCGAAGCCTGGGCGAACATATATATACTCCCTTCATCTTTAAATATATGACATTCAGACCAAATATATTAGTTCAAAATGAACTAATTTATTTGTGCTAGATGTCACATATTTAAGAACGAAAGGAGCAGTAAACTATAATATGTGCACACAAATATGAAAGGCCCAATGGTATATCTCTAAAGAACACACTATATCTTTTTGAGTATTCCTGTTCTGTGATCTGAAAAGCTCCCGCTCAGTATATCAAACTTTGGACACTAAGTAAATACTGATGAAGTGATTATATCCATCAATCAAGTATTACAAAGCAAAAAAATAAATTATTTAGTTAACACCCTGGTCGAGCTTGAGATCAGAGCGTCAATGCCGCCGCCGAACTCAACCGCAGCTAGCAGTCTAGCATGTCGCCTGATGACCCCATGCATGCATGACGAAAAGCTGTTGCAAACGAAGGCTTCCGTGCGTATCTCCAGCTCTGTGTGTTTGAGTTGGGCAGCCAAATGATCCACTTTATTTATATTTATTAAATTATTTTTGCCTAGAGGACATCTCTCTCATTGGATTAGCACTAATTCCCTGGCGCACAAAATTGAGCTCGGGCAGGCGCCCAAGCTCGCCGGGCCTTGGGTCCGCCGGTGCATGGTGTCATTTTTACCCTGTCGGTCACTGTTTCAGTAGTGATATTGGCAGGGCCTATAACACTGTCGGTAGGGACACCGTCAGGAAAATATGTAAATATCCTGTCGGTGTATCCCGACAGGAAAATACAATACCCTGTCGGTTTGCATGGCCGGGACAACAATCTTAACCGTGTCGGAATCCAAATTCCCTATAGGTTACATACCGACAGGATAATCTGAAAATAATTTCCCTGTCGGTGCACCGTCAGGCAATATACAAATTCCCTGTCGTCATATTCCTGTCGGTAATTCCCTGACGGTGAACCGACAGGAAAATTATTTTTGGATTTCCCTGTGGGTTTTCTCATTTTCCCTGTGTGTTTCCCACCCACAGGGAAAACCGAGTCTCCAGTAGTGTATGAATCCAGCATTAAATTCGATAGGAAATAATTTATTGGATACCTTTGAACTTATGGACAAACGACATAGATTGGAGACACATTTGATTCTGGAATCTCAATACTTCTTATAACAAATTATACCAGATTACTTGTACGAATTGAAGGAAACATGCTGCTACATATTTTTTTAATTAGTACATGCTACTACACAGATACAACATTAAGCCCTCTGTCGTGAAACCACCTATTATTTTTTCTCTGTTAGACATAAAATTATTTTCATGGATAGACCAAAGATGAAAATATGACTTTGGACAAATAAAAAAACAACCAACCTCCAGAAATACTTGGATGTGTTCATTTTATACACCAACCACCTCCCGCGGCTTTTTTTTAAAAGAAAACATCAAGAGCTCTACCCTTCATTTAGCTGAGTGGATCCAACTATCCAAGCATGCCCCTGCTCGCCGTCTTGCACATGCATGCACCAGTCCGTTTCGTTCCGACCGTTTTTCTACATTATGATTTTGTTCCCGTTTTTACCGAATTATGAAAATGGTCTGATTCAATTAATTTTAATGTCATTCTTCCTTATTTTGTAGTGGTTTATTTTCATAAATGTAGAAAAATTCTGTTCCGTTCCGACCGTTTTTCTACATTTATGATTTCGTTTTCGACCGTTTCCGACCATTTTCATCCCTATGCACCACACCACACAGTATATCCTTGTCGAAAAGAAAATTTTGATAGATGATTATTGTATCATAGCATTTGTTAGTAGGTTTTAAGTTCCATGCTAATTCTGTGCATCTTCACTTATTGCAGTATCCGAACAATGTGATGCACATAAGCTGAGCTAGCTAGAACTCTAATATATCCAGTCCCAACTTCCAATTATATGCCAGTCTCAAGATGATGGATATCCATTCTGCAACATACAGCTGTTGATCAGCACATTGGAGATTAGAGAGTCCTCGCTAGCGATAACAGTGTGCCACGATCTGAAAAGATAATACATAGAACTCATGACAAACTGTCCAACTCAGCATTTACAATTTGATCAACTATATGTACTAACAAAGGTATCTAGAATGAGCTCGAGATTCTGGCTGATTTTTTTTTCAAAATAAAAGATTCTGAAGCAAAGTAACTGATAATAATAGATCAAACAAGTTTATTCGCAAATTTAGCAATTGCATCAAAGCATGATCCTCGGCAAATCAAATTTCACAACTCAAATTAGGTTCGATTATTTTACAATGCAGTATATCCAGTTTGCTCCAGTACACCAAAAACTGCCTTTGCCTAAATTATTCACCTATTGCAAACTCAAATTATTACAAATTTTCACAAACCAGAACCAGCTAAATAAGCAAACACAAGGAAGCTATAAAGAAATTGCAGGACAATACGAAGCAAGGGTTGGCATGATACCAGGAGTGTAGAAGCTCATGTAGGGCAATGCAAGATGTCAACGTGGAGGTACCCAGGCTCACGAACAATCCTCACCGGCCCTCACTTGAGCTCAATCGTGAATAAGCTTGCATTGGTACTCAAGAAGATGACATCTACACTATCCGCAAAGCCAACCACAATTGCTCTCGATGACCCTGCATAGTACCCATTCCGCATCTCCTCCCTCCGAATTCACCCTCCTTGACCACAGATTAAGGCTAGAATCCTTAACGCCGGCAAGGCCCAGAGAACCATCCACCATGGTCATGACGGCAGCCCAGCCGAACACAGACAGGGGTACCGGTGTCTTTACCATCGATAAAGAGTAATTATTGCCCCAATCATACTTCAAAATCGCCTCTTCCTCTGAGAATGTGAAGTAGATTTCGTGATTCACGACGGCGCCACGCCTAGAGTACACGTAGAAAGAAGAGCTGTTGTAGTCAAGAGCATGGTTTCTTTTATCGGCCGAAAATCACCGATATTTCCGAAATTTCCCATATATCCGTAGGGTCCGATAAAATTAGATATCTGCTAAATTTTTTCTGTTTTTCCTACTTTACACAGACGACTCAAATTCAGCCGCGTAATAATCTCGTACTCATAATGTTTTATTCTTAATTTTATCTATGAACAAGTGATGTTTAATAGTCTACGAATAGTTTCAAGTCAAATTCTACAAAAAATTTTAAAATTAATTTGATTTTTTTTTGAATTTGGTCCGATATTTCCGATATATCTTGCTTTTCCTCTTTATCCTTGACCCTAATAAATTTTTATTTGCGATAATAAAAACTATGGTCAAAAGACACCAGTGTGCTCCACGTGCACGTCTCCGACGAGTACACGCATGCGGATAGGAGCCCCGATCTTGTTTCGCTGCCGACCAAAACCAAGCGGAAGGGGCCGTCGCCGTGGCAGTCGAGGTGGTCGCAGCCATCGGCGGCACAGATGAGCACCGCTGCGGAAAAGACCCAAACAATGTCCGGCACGGGCGGCACGCAGCGTCGGTCGCCCGAGACGGGATTCCAGACGATGAAATCGTCCCGGCTCTCGTCCTCCAGCATGAGGACGCGGCCGTGGCGGCAGTCGAATGCCCGCGCGCAGCGGCCGACGGGCCCCGGATCAGTGAATACGGGGGCTGCTGTGGTGGAAGCGATGTGCGGGGCGGGGTCTACGACGAACTTGTGGAAGATGAGACCGAGGAGGGGAGGGGCTCCGTGGTGGGCGCGGTAGCGGCGAAGGAAGGCGGGGTCGCAGAGGATGCGGAGCCACGGTTTGCAGACGAGGGCCGCGCGGAAGAGGTGCTCGGGCTCGTCAGGAGGGAGATGGACGAGGATCTCGGCGATGGCGTCGTAGATCAGCTCCGGCAGCGGAGCTGCCATGGTGCACAGTGCGCTCGTGTTTGACTGCCGGTGGCGGATGCTGTGGGTTTTAGTGTTGGGTTTTGGGCTTTCGCGGGATGGGCCAGCAGTGAGGCCCAATGGAGAAATCACGAGGTCCACCAAAAAAATTGCCGCCGGGACGATAATATATATATATATATATATATATATATATATATATATATATATATATATATATATATATATATATATATATATATATATATATATATATATATATATATATATATATATATATATATATATATATATATATATATATATATATATATATATATATATATATATATATATATATATATATATATATATATATCTTCTAGAAGGTGGATAAGAGTTGAAACTTTAGCCCATTAAAGTCTATCTAATATTACTAGTTATTAGTTTCAAATTATCCCACCTCATATCTCCAGATCTGCCGGTGCTCAGTCCTTCGGAGGTGCTCATAGGGGTAGGGTTTGCGTACGTGTGTTTATAGGGGTGAGTGTGCGTGCGTGTTGTGAGCGTCTGTGTTGTACTGTGTAATCTCTACTCCTAAAAAGTATGAAGTGGAGACAAAAACTTGCCTACTTTTTTCTACTCTCCCATGCGTCTGTCGTGCGTCTGCCCTCCCCAACCCCGCGCGTCCCCCCTCGCGCATCCGCCCTCCCCACCCTCGGATCGCCAAACCGCTTGTGCGCCGTCCGCTACACCCCGCCTACCCCTCCGCCTCTTCCCTCCCACGCTCCTCAACCACCGTCTCTACTCCTCCCTCCGTGGCTGAGGGCCGTCCCAACCCTACTCGCCGCTCCTCACGGCCTGCCCGCGACAAGACCGCCGCCGCCTCTCTTCCCTCACCTACGCGAAGTTCGTGCCCTCGCGCGTGCCTCCTTATCGTCGAGTTGACACCGCCTGCACACCTCTCCGAGACGCCGCCGCCGCCACGCGCCGCCAGGTCGGCACCTCCATAGCCGTCACCTCCTCTCTTCCCATACTGCAGGCCCTTCTCCACCAAAACCCTAACCCCATGCCCTCCTTCTCCGTGCAGCAGCGACACGGGAAGCCGTCGTGGTGGGGCATAGCGGGGCGGAAGACGGGGATAACGGCGTGACAGCGGGCCACATAGCAGCAGGATGCGGTGCCGGTGGGGATCTGCCTCGCTGTCTGCCCCTCGATCTGCGCCGGCAATATCCTGTCGAGCCTGTGGGGTCTGGATTGGGATGTCATCGCCGTCGCCACCCTCCTTGCTTCCGACGTCAAGCAGTTTGTCAATGGTAACTTCTTTTTTTTTCTTTTTTCTTCATTCATGTACGAAAATTGAATCTGGTGAGAGGGTCAAGTAAGACGTTCTATTAGTTGGCAGATCTGTTCTACAATCAAGACTCGGTGTCTTATTTATCAATTAAATCATCGTGTAATGTCAAATCTATCATATAACCATGGAAGAAAATATAGCACGTTAGAATGTATTTGAAATCCACTGGTTTCTTTTGATTTTTGGTGTGATTTAATTGATTCCTAATCTCAATTTCCTGCAACGCCCAGATCAGTGACTTCAAGACAAGTATTAATTTGATTGGACCATGGCATATTTCCACTGTTCCTCTTTGAGTGGCAATATGATGATGGTCAACGCTAAATCTGTCTAAATTATCTGTCCTGCACCTAATCACAACAAGGGCTATTTGAGTGGCAACGTTATCACATCACCAAGAAAGGACGGCTGCGATGCTACTTGTAGGTTTGTTTGATCTACTAACATCAGTATATATTACTGGCGAGATTCGATATGATGTTTCTTGTTTGGGAATTGAGATTATAATGATGCCCTTTATGTCATATGGCATTGTCAAATGTTAATTGCCTCAATGCCTTCAGTAGATGCCTTCATCAATCCTTCTGTGTGTCATCTTTGCCTGCTACTAATTTTCCACATAGAGTTTTGAAAAGGTTCCGGCATTATGGACATTAGTTGCTACTGCATGGGTAACATTAGTGCTGACAAGTGCATTATGGACTAGACAGCAAACAAGTGTGGTAGAGTGTAAAAAAGCTCCTTGTCTAATTCTTTCACTTTTGTGATCACTGACCCACTGCTTATCTGTTGTTTCGTTTCCGGTTGAGGTTCACTCACTACTGCAAAGAAGACGACCAACTTCAACGATGGCACGTGGGTAAGTTCTTACTATCCTTCCTGCCTTGACGTGCATGCATTTCTTTTTTAGAATTCATATACCATATTTCCTTGTAGTGATTGTGCGATTGCTTGCAGTGGATTGAGTGCATCCTGTTTTGATGTGTCTGATTTTTCGGGGTGCGGTCAACACATCAATGAGAGAAGTGAAATTTTGATCCACCAATTCCAAACCTGTCTTATCGCATTAGGTATGCTGTGATCAACAGTACTTGTGAATGTCAGTTTTTTCAATGATTTTTCATCCACTTTTTTGTGCACATATGCTGCATGTTACTTGCTGCATATCAAGAGTGGGTTGGAAGGTCATGCCATTGCGTTATGTCTATTATCACACACTACTATAACACAGATTAATGATCATCACACACTATTATCGCAGGGTCTGGGCGGCCTACTTTGCGTCACTATGTGCTTAGCATATTGGTTCCCTCACTACAAGTTTTCAAATGCATTTTTTGTGTAGTTAATCTATTAAACTAGGAAAATTTCTGATGTTTATATTTACCATTATAGACAGGCAGAGGCTGTGCAGAGGGGATCGAATCATTTTTTTCCTATTCAAGAAGCAGCTTGGGTGGAAACCATTAGATCTGGAAAAATTCTACCTGGAAAGTAAGGTGCTTGCGAGCTCTGATTGTGCTTCCTACATGGGATATGGCCTCGTAGGTTGGTGCATTTTCCGCTTATATTTTTGAAACTTATCGCTCCTGATCCATAGTGCTCACATGTGAATCTGACATCTATCCATTTCCTGTTGTTAATTCAATTTAGGTTGAAGAGTTTTTTTTTATAATCCACATCTGTAGATGGAACTTTTGTTTGCCTATAGCAATGCACAGAAAGTAACTCATGCTTATATAGATTGCTTTATGGCTGAATATGTTGCCTTCAACATTGTGGTTGACAGTAGGTTGTACTTGGACTAAACTCACTGGGTAATGTGATGTTTCTTCTATTGCTCTCCTAGGCGAATGACTGCCTGAAAATTTCCCTTTTTCCTGTTCCCAACATTGATATGGTTGGGATTCCTATATGTCCTACTGCCATGGTGTTATACTGTTCTTATAAAATTGCAGAGATGTTGCGTAATGCTTATTTTGATAGAATCTTATGAAATACGTATCAGTATTTAGTAGTACAATAATTTCCATCAATTCATTTCGGTCACCTATTTGTAAGTTTTTGTCATGCAATTCAGTGATGGTTGTGTAGTTTTTGACATGAATAACACTTTTTCACAAGGAGGGGGGGGGGGGGGCGGTCAGCACACTTCATCCGTTTGAGGTGTTGTCCATCAACTACACACCAACCCTCACGACAACCAAAGCATCACTTTGTATTGGTACATTCCTTGAATATACAATTCTTTTGGATATTGCTTTAAGTTGGGCCGGCAGCAGGAGAAAATAATAGTACCTAGAGTAGGATTGTGTGACCATTGAGCTTTTTTCTTAGTTCAGGTACTTTCTATTTGTATGCACGTGGGATGTGTATTTGTATGCTCCCATGGGCTCAAAACTGTATTATGCTGACTCTGAATCCTGCAAGGAGAATAAACTTATAGCAGTCTAATGTTGGTTAGTTACCTAAGAAATTCAGCATCAGTTATGTACAATGTAGTCTGCCTACCAATAGCAGTTTCTAATCTGTTAGCTTCTTGAAAAATTGAATAGTAGTGTCATATGTAGTTGTTTCTGGCTTATTAGTCAGTCTATAAAATAGTTTCCATATGAGAGGGCTTAGATATATTGACTATCTAATTCTTATTTGGTTATGTGTTCTGGTGTAATTATCAATAATGTTTCCTCCCTTGTTTCAGTTAAGTGTTGCCTGGTAATTATCAACAGGCAGACAAATATGCTATACGTGGACAATCTTCAAGTGTTATATGTGGACAATCATCAAGAGGCACTATTCCGTGGTACTCCTTGCTCTAGGGACAGAACTACAGTTTTGTTTGGTGATTTTTTTTGCATTTTTTTTTCTTGAACGTACTAGCATGTATTCATGCAGCTCCTTTGCATAGATAGACACTGCCTTTGGGGTTGCAACGGAGATGGACTTCCTGCTGGAGGAAAATTTGGGAGGCTCAAATGTGTATCGTTTACTCATTAGTCAGATCAAGTGTTCATCATTCAAATCCTCCTACCTTTGCATTGTTGTTTTTTCTGAAAGGAAAATATGAAACATGTCTGATGAAGTGTTAAAAGGGGCACTGTTCTGTTATTGGGACAGGGGTAGGGAAAGTATGGATTGCTCCAATAATTGATTTTGCAATTGCAACTGTTCACTATTTCTCATATGCAAACATGGCATTTTTATACAATAGACCAACAATGCCTCAGTTGCTCTTTTTCTTCTTTAGAAAATCTTAGCAATAGAGAAACTTTCTGTACCATAGAGATTTGGAGATGGAGGGAGTATGTTGTTAATATTAGTACCATGTTTTTATGTTACAAATTTTTTATGGCCCGTAGCAACGCACGGGCATGATCCTAGTTCTAAAAAAAATTATCCCACCTCATGACTATTAAATAGAAAATGTTGCAATATTTCTGAAAAATGTTGCAATATTTTTTTAAAACATTTGACGTTATTTTTCGTTAATATTTTTCAAAATGTTGTCAACATTTTTCGACCAATAATTTTTGGACCAACATTTTGAAGCCTTCTTCTTCCACCTCCAGTAGGTGGCGGCGGCGGCGCGGAACATCGGTCGGCCGGTGCAGGTGCAGCAGAGCTGGCAGCGCTGCGGTGGCCAGCCGCTGTGGGGCCGACAAGCCCGCGGGCCGTGACAGCGCGTGAGACGGCGGGGATGGGCTGGCCGCACTCGGCTCCCCGGCCGACCGGCCAAGGCGGCGCGGCCTCTGCACGGGGCATAGCGCGGGTAGGAGGTGGAGCAGGGGCGGCAGCGCACGACGACACGACGATCGGGGCTGACCGCGGCGGCGCGAGCACGCGGAGCGAGCAGGGAGGGGAGGGCAGCGGGAAAGCACGCCGGCCGGCGGCGACGCCGCAGAGCTTGCACGGGGGGTGGCGGCGGCAGGCAGGAGAGGAGGAAGAAGGTAGAGTTTGATTGTTATGAACCTTAGTGGGCTATTGTTAGGTTATAATTTCAATGTAAACTATCTTCCAGAAGATATATAGAATTCCCCGGTTCTACTACCTACCACGGAGGGTTTGTTTGTGCTTGCAAGTTTGCAATCCGACAGCTATTATTCACAAAGGCGTGCAAGAAAACACCTATCGAATTGCAAAGTTTGGAGGACGAGGAGGATTTTGTTGTTCAGAATTCAAATAGTATACTTGCGAAGAATTTCCGTAGCAGGTGCAGGGCTGGAGTGCACTGATCACTCCTATCCACTGCAGCAACAGGAGATCTTGTAATAGCATACCAGTTCGACGAGTTACATGAATTTCATTCCAATTTAGGCAATGACCGTTTCCTGGATGGCAAGCTTTAATCCAAAATCTGCCGATGCAGGGCACAATGTTCTTCAGTTTCTTCGCAATGTGCCACGGCCAAACTGTAAAAACTCCAAGTTGCAGTTCTAAAGGGTATGCCCAGAAAGATAAAACCACCGCTTCATGTTCACAAGGTTCAGGCTGGACATCAACAGAGCCATCCTGACTATTTCTCAGAACCAAAAACGACAGTTTACAAGCAGAAGTGTCAGGTACAACTGAAAAATAGACCAACTAAGCTGAAAAACAGCATGGGAGTATGGGACAATTCTCAAAATCAGAATCATGATTAATTCACCAAGAACTAAGGTAGTCATTATGAAATGATAATTGGGGGTTACGTTGTCCAAATTTCACCACCCTGATTTTTAGTTTTCAAGAAAAGCAGTGCATATTCAGTTACCAGTGGCCCACCGCCCACCACACATTAACTAGAAATGGGACTCATGCGCCGAGATAGTAGGCTGAAAAATCATTATGATGTCTGCGAGAAATGGAACATAGATTTTTGAGAACTGGGAACTAGAAAGCACAAGCTCTGCAACATGGTGGATTTGTTGAACTGCTCAACAGAATACAAAATGCTAGTGAAGCATCAGTGCATCAGCACTGCAATATGATGAATTTGTTCGCATTCCACTTGCCAGGTTATATCCTCGATGGCTCTTCGAAGATCACTGAGTGCCCACTGATGATGGCAGTACGCCTCTAGCACAAGCTGAAAATAGAACAATAAAGCTTAGAATCATGCTATAGATTGGCAATCAAACATACATGAGCTAAACAGGTAACATACTCCTAGGTGTGTATTTATGGTGTGATCTTCACATTGGTCACCCAAGGACAATAGATCTACAACCTCTTATGCCATGTAACCTAAATGCAATGTAACTAATCTATGGCTCCATTTCAAATGTAGGATTGAGAAAACAGATTAATAGTAAAACCACACGAATTGGGTTGCAATGCTTCATCATTCCTACAGGAATCGAAAACTTAGTAACTGTCTAACTGAGAAGAGAAAGCCCCTTGGTAACACCACACGAAAATCATAGGAAACTGACATAGAAAACTGAAAGTTTCCTCTTATTTTTGAATTAGAAGTAGGTAGTCTTTTGTCAATCAAAGCAACAAGTTACTCCCTCTGTTCTTAAATATATGACGTTTTGGACAACCAAATTAGTTCAAAATGAACTAGTTTTCTTGTCCTAACGTCATATATTTAAGAACGGAGGGCGTACTAATCATTGAGAAACAACATTTCCATCGATAGGTTCTTGTGTTATACCATTCACCAAACACGGGAAAAAAAACAACTTTGTTTGCTCCTTCACCAAGCATGGCTAACAGTGAATATCCAGGAGATTCATTGTGCAAAGTCCAAACATTACCAAGATACATGGTGATACAGAGCAGCCAAGCGAGCCGGCACTGCCATGGTCAAGACTAGCACCAATAAAAGCAAGCGACACACAATAATATCATTTCTTCCCACAAGGATTCTTTTTAAGATGTCTAACCTCTTGCTTATTTTCCTATGGGATGGGGCTATACGAAAGCAACCAGTTACAATTTACTTTCCTATCCTATGATCCAAATGTCCTCTATAAGAAGAAATTCTTAGGAATTAGAATCCTATAAAAATAATTTGCCTTGTCCTAACAGAACTATGACTACAGTGAAAATTCTGAAGTATAATGGAAAACCTAACTTTCATAAAGCTTATACCCAGGTTACAGATCAATAGTCAAACTTACATGAGCTAGAAGATCAACATAGAAATTCTGAAGGTATTTGTAGTATTTCGGGTGTGATCTTCAGATTGGCCAACCATATATATATATGTATCTGTTGATGTTCTTGTTTCTTTAAATAATTGTATTACCTTCATTCACTAACAAAACTATCTCTAGACGCAGGAGTATTAAACATTAACATATCACAGTTAACCAGACAGAGAGAAGTGAGAGAAGCTGTACCAGCTGGAGTGTAGAAGCTCACGTAGGGAATGATATGGTCGGCGCCATCCATCTCACACACCTTCCTCACCTGCAGTGACTTGTCGATGGAAAAGACAACACCATCATGTGTTCTCACGAGAACCACATTGGCGCCCTCGGCAAATCCACTGAAACACACTGGGCTCTCAAGACTTCCAACAGGGAGCAGCTTCATGAGATCAATGACCCCGCGCTGCACCCAGCTAGCATCTCCGTCCTCCCCAGTCTTCCTCAACCACAGGTGGAGGCTGTAATCAAGCAGGCTGGCCAATCCAAGCCCACCGTCCTCTGCCTTCATGGCAACCACGGTGCCGAGGCGCTTCTTCTTCTTCGGCAGCTTGATCAGCGACAGGGTTCTGAAGGACCTAAAAACGTCGTACCGCAGCAGTGTGCTGGAGCTGCCGACGAAGTATAGCACGCCCCCCCACGAGCACGGCCTGACGATCCTCGAGGCTGTACCTGTCGTATTGGTGGAGGTAGAGGCTGTTGGGCCCACTGGGTACCCTCGCGCCGGTCTCCAACGAGAAGAGGTCGGCGTCCACTTGGTTGAAGTCCAAGCGAAACACGCCCACGCTGGCCATGAGGAACGGGCCCCCGCCGCAGCCGCTGTGGTCACACCCCGCGCCCCCGGAGCAGAGCACCGTGTGGTTGGTGTAGACATCGGGGATCATCCTGTCGCGGATCCGGCTCTCGCGGCCGGTGATGGGGTCCCAGCAGACGAACTCGAAGGATCTGTAGTCGTACAGGAGGGCGCGGCCGTGGCGGCAGTCGAGCACGTGGCAGGTGCAGTGGCCAGCGGCGACGGCGGCGGCGGGGGGCTGGCGGAACGCGGCGTCGGGGACGAAGCGGGGGACGGTGCGATTATACGGGTTGCGGAGGAAGCCGAGCACGACGGGCGTCCCGTGGAAGGCGCGGTAGCGTCGGAGGAAGGCCGGGTCGGTGAGGGTGCGGAGCCATGGCTTGCAGACGGCGGAGGCGCGGACGAGGGTCGCGGGGTCGGACGGCGGGAGGCGGAGGAGGATCTCGGCGACGGAGTCGGGGATCAGGTCCCGCGGCGGCGCCATGGGGGCCGGCGGATGGTAGGGTTTTCGTGGGGATTTCGTCGATTTGGGGGGTGGGGAAAGGGAACTAGCCGAAGCCGAGAGAGCGAGAAGAGGAGAGGAGAGGAACGAATGGCTGGGAGTGAGAGGTGGCAAACTGGAGCGCGGCTACCGTGGGCCTTGGGCTGTTTCAGCCCAATTTTCCGGCGGATTAGGACCATTCATTAGTCCAATGTGGGTCTTAGGCTGGTACAGGTCAAAAGCTGGAAAAAAAACAGAGACACTTATTTTTTTTTCAGAAGCAGGAATTTAAAAAGTGGCCGTTTCGTTCTCGAAAAAAAAGTGGCCGTTTCAAACAGAATAGCCCACGGAAAAAAAAAACCGGGCAGTTCTCAAATCATGACCACGATGAATTCAACAAGAGCCATCATGACCTGGTGGACGGACTGGTGGTACAGTCTCCCGGAAACTGACGAACTATTCAGAAGGAAAGCAATGGACCAAGAAATGATTCCAGCATCTAAGCAAAATCAACAGGTCGTCCCACGTCTCTCGAGAAGATTGGTGTTCTGATCTCAGTCGAGTTTGGTTGGTGTTATTTAGCATCGGCAGTTTTTTTTTTGAGATTATTTAGCATCGGCAGTTCATCCCATCTTGCATGCATCTCTGATCAATTGATTACGAATGACTTTGCCATCAGAAAACTATGCTGTTTGAATTTACACTAAGCATCTCTGGTTGTTCCCTTCTCGTGGCAAATAACAGGGTGGATGAAAGAGGTGATTTCAATTGAGTAGAAATGAATGATGCACGCTTACAGTAAGAAGCTTACTGTTCTAGCGTCGGTTGTTATCCTGCTGCTGCATTGGTTGTAACTAGTGCCGTCACATTGTTATGCTGTCTGTGTGTCCTTGCCTGATTGCAACTCTAGTGTACTGTATTCAGATATGGCTTGTCTTTTCAGTTATTTTGGTCATTTCTAATCACCAGGAGCTTGACATTTAACTTGCTGCATCTATTATGCCCGTGTTTGGATGGGTGAAAAAAAATTTCAACTCCTATTAAATGCAACTTTGACCACAACTTAAGAGTATTAAATAAATTTAGTTTCCAAAACTACCTTCACAACTGTAGCAAATCATGGATTAATTATGCTCATTAGATTCGTCACGCAAAATTGCACTCATCGGTGAAAAAGTTTTGCAAATAGATTTTATTTAGTCTTCCATGCATGAAAGATTCCTCTTGGGTGGAAAAAAATTACTTCTAAGACTGTCTCCAGCAGATGCTGGATCCCATGCCTGACGAGGGCCTGGAGTAGGAGGCTGTTCGGCTGGTAGAATGAATAGTGCTCAGCTGGTAGAATGAATAGTATTTTGTGAGAGGAAATAAGCCAAAACAAGCCGAGATAAGCTGAGATAAGCCAGCCGAACAGTCTCTAGGGCCCCCTAAGCAACAAGATGATCTCCCTGGAGATGGAGTCCTCTGACACCATTGACAATGTTAAGGCTGAGATCCAGGACAGGGAGGGATGCAGATCTTCGTCAAGACCCTCACTGACAAAACTTCCCCACTTCCGAGTATCTTCCGCCTCGCACGAGTACGCCTCGTCTCCGAGTACCTTCCGCCTCGCACGAGTACTCTCCGCCTCGCACGAGTACGCTTCGTCTCCGAGTACACTCCGCCTCGCCTCCGACTACTCGTTCGCACGAGTAACCTCCGTCTCCGACTAAGACGGGGCCCACGTGTGGAAGCCGGAGCGTGGATCTGGGGCCCCACACGAACGTGGCGCCGCCCCAGCCCCCAAGCTTCTCCGCAACGACACGCGTGACGCCAATTTTCACGCCATGCAAAGACCGCAGCTGGCGCGACGGGAGGACGGTCGAGTCCGACAAGAGCCGTAATGACGCACAGTGTATTCCTGAGGACCAGGTGTGTCCGAGGACCAGTGGAGGGTCGCTCCTCAATGATGAGTGATCGACAACGTTGTGTGGACTGATACTTGGCTAAGTGTGCAGGTACAGGTTGCGGCTTGACTCATGTCGGTGCAGGTGAAGAACAAGCGCGAAAGGCCTTAGCCGTGGCGGCCTCCGGATGATGGAGTGACAAGTAGGCTTGGTTCGATGGACCCGGTGGCCGATGGGGTCAAGTGCGAGCCGTGCGGTGCAAGACTGGTGGGCTGAAGTCGTGAACATGGGCCGGTGCAAGGTAGCGGATGAAGCCCGAAGCTTGCACGCGGGGTTTGTTGGTTTGCCCACAAAACCATCAGGTGGACGGTTTCTTAGTTTGGGCCGCAAAACCAAGCCCAGAGGCCCGAGGCGACGGAGACGGTGATCCAGGAGCTTCGGGAAGCTTCGAGGCGGAGGGCACGTGGCGTGATCGTGGGATTTTGCGTCGAGGTGAATCGAAGCCGCGGTGGAAGCGTGTCCGTCCGATGAAGACTTGACCAAAATGCCCCTGAGGGGTTGTATCTTCATTTGAGTTGTAGGGGTAGCGTGGTCATTTACCTCCCTCCGATGGACTTCGTATAAATAGCGGAGAGGTGGATGGCATCTCTCTCTCTTGGACCCTAGGTTTTCCTCCCCCGGAAGATTGCTCTGAATTGCTTCTTTTCCCTCTGTATTCCTTAGGCTAGATTCTTGTATAGACTCTGACCTCTGGATGTATGGAAGAATTCGGCGTTGCGGTGATCTACTAGTCCTCTGTGATTTTCGTGTCATTTTTGGGGCTATTTTTGAGGAGTTTCGTTATTCGCTCGATTCGGGGATTTGAGGGCGTTTTCCTTCGGATTTCTTTGAGGAGATCATGGGTGGATGCCTTGCGCATCTGTGTGTGATCTTGACTCCTCAAATGCCGTGGAGAGCCTTCGATTCGTGAGTTTTTGGCCGGAGTTCATGTTCTTGGTGGAGTTCGTCTGATCCGCGATTCCCGGAGATTTAGGGAGTTAGAGGTCGAGATTTTTGGGCATAGCATTCTTGTTTGACGCTTTTCATCTCCCCAAAATCTTGTCTCAAGAGCTTCAACCGTTTGGGAGATCCGGTGATGAGTTCTTGGAGTTGACCTCGCGGGGTCGGGCTTTTTCTGCTCTGTCCGCGCCTGGCGGACTGTCCGCGCCTGGCGGACTGTCCGCGAGCGCCGTGCGGACTGTCCGCGTGACTTGAGTTCGTCGCGTGTTCATCCGTGTTCGTACGCGTTCGCGTTTCGATCCGTTTCTCAGCTAGGGTTCTGTTGCAAGAAGTTTGCGGACTGTCCGCGGGAGCTAGCCGGACTGTCCGCGTGGTGTTGCTTTTGTCTGGGGTGGCTCGAAGTTTTGTCTGGGGTTTCCAGGGACTTTAGCCGGACTGTCTGCCAGAGGTGGCCGGACTGTCCGCGAGGTCACGGACCGTCCGCGGTGCTTGCCCGGACTGTCCGAATTTCCTCGGTGCAGCACTGTTAGCTCGGGGTCCTTTTTCGGACTGTCCGCCAGGGGATCACGGACTATCCTCCGTACTCGCGGACTGTCCGCCGGACCTGTCCGGACTGTCCGGCCTGGACTTCGCAGTTTTGGCTAAGTCCTTTGGTTCTTGCTTTGGTGCTTCCGCTCTTTGCTCCTAGGATTGACTCTTGTTCTTCTAGGCTTGTGTGTGCCTTGTTTGGAGCTTCCCTTGTGTGCGCGAGTACTTGGAGTGGCAATCAGGGTATAGGCCGAGTTCGACCTTCGGGAAGAATTTTTATCAGCTCCCATTCACTCCCCCCCCTCTCTGGTCGCTTGTTTCGGTCCTTCAATTGGTATCAGAGCCGGTTACGGATCTTCTTGATTCTAACCAGTCTAAGATCCAAAGATGGGTGATTACGGCAAGGGGTCGGGTCCTCAGCACTTTGATGGCAAGAATTACCCGATGTGGGAGAGGCGCATGGGCGCGTTTTTGCGAGGGAAGGGAACTCTTATCTGGGAGGTCACTCAGAATCCTCATTATGTCATTCCAGATAGTTTTCTGCTTCCAGGATCGCAGGACATGTGTGAGGCCAACAGCAAGGCCGTTGATTTCTTGTTCCGTGCTCTCTGTGCCTCGGAGTTCGAGCGAGTGTACGGAGAGAATGTGACCGGAAAGATTTGGCTCAAATTGAGAAATGCTCATGTTGGCAATGCCCAAGTGCAAGCCCGTTTGTTTTCCACTTACCGAAGAGAGTACGAGAACTTCACTCATCTCCCCGGTGAGTCGACCGATGCTATGTTTCAGCGCTTCACTAGCATAGTCAACAACATGAGGGCCAATGTGACAGTGCTCCCATACACAGATCATGATCAAGCTATCAAGCTTTTGCATGCCCTGGATAGGTCTGTGTGGAGTGCCAAGGTCGAGGCCATTGAGGAGTCGAGTGTGTATGATACGCTGACACTGGATGAGCTGTTTTCCAAGCTCAGGTCTTCAGAGGTTGATCACGGCTTGAGAGCCAAGAGCGAGAGCCCCACTGATCCTCATAGTTTGGCTCTTGTCTCAGGATCGAGGTCTAACGCTAACTCTGGTGGTTTCTCTTTGTCTTGTCTTGTGTCTTTGCCAGATGAGGACTTTGAGGTGCTGAGCGAGGACGATCTCGCCTTGTTGAGCTACAGGTTTGGGCGGATGTACGAGAACCGCAAGAATGCAAGGCGGAGCTCGGGGATGTGCTATCGGTGCAGGAAGCACGGGCACTTCATCGTCGAATGCCCTGAAGCCATGGAGATCAAGAACGACTACAAGGGCAAGCCCAAGCACGACTACAACAAGCACCGCTCCCGGAACGACTACAAGGACAAGCACAAGGACAAGGGCGAGAGAAGGCACAAGAAGAGTGGCGGCCACAAGAAGAAGACCGCTCGAGCGATGGTGGCCGGAGCGAGCGACATCGACTCGACATCAAGCGATGCTTCCTCCGACTCAAGCAGCGAGGAAGAGCAAGAGAAGTGCAAGGACAAGCGGCACACGGGCAAGAACTTCACCGGCTTGAGCTTCGTCGCACAAGGAGGATTTTGCGGCATGGCACACTCCAAGAAGGGTGGGAGGCACAGCTCGGATTCGAACTCCGACTTCGAGGAAGAGGTACGACAAGATCCCAACTTCTGGCTAGAGGAGAATGCTAGGCTCAATGAGTTGCTTGATAACCGTGATGATGTGCTTAGAAAGACCAACAAGGAGAAGAGGGAATTTAGGTCTTTATTGGGTGATGCTAAGGATAAGATAGCCGAGCTTGAATCCTTGCTTGTGGATGCTAGAAATGAGATAGGTGCTTTGAAATATGCTCCTGTGGTGTCTAATGAGATTGACTATGGTGATTGCTCAGTTTTTCTTGCTGATTTGACTGCCCTCAAGGAGAAACATGCCTCTGTTCTTGAGGAACTAGATGTGGTTAGGATTGAGTGTGATGAATTGAAGTCTAGGCTAGCTTTGTTAGGAGCTTGTACCTCATGTCCTATTTTGCATGCTAGGCTAGATGAATCTCACGCTAGAATTGTTTCTCTTGAGGCGGCATTGAAAGCTCCTCTTCCTACATCATGTTCAATCTGTGAAATGCATGCTTTGAAAAACATGGAACTTGCACACTATGTTGATCGTCTGCAGGATGAAAATGATGAACTTAGGAAATTGATGAGTTGGTTGTCTGGGCATGAGCCACAATTGAGTTTGATGTTGGCTCAGTTCAAGAGGTTTGATGGTCAGGCGTTGGGGGTTGACAAGAGTGGTGAGAAGAGTGGTGAGGGAGAAGAGAAAGCTGGAGAGACACCTACACCACCCCACACCATACCCATGAACAAATATGCACCCAAGCCAAACCACCTGAGAAACAAGCTTGATACAACTCCAGACCCACCAGTGTTCCCCCAGAAAACAGAGAATTACCAGAAACCCATCAAGTTTGTGAGTAACCTGGGTAATGTCTTTGAGGGGAAGTCAGGAGAGAAAGCGGTTGAGAAGCTCACAGAAAAGCCACCGCCTAAGCCAGTGGCAATCCGCTTCCATTGTGAGTATTGTGGGAAGGATGGGCATAAGGATGAGTTCTGTTTCCGAAGGAAGAGGGATGAGAGGTTTGCTAGGGAGATGGCAAACAAGGACAGGTACCACCTTGCTCATGGTGTGCCTGAGCCTCGTAGAGGGCCTCTACCTAGGGGTGAGGTGTATGTGCGTACAGTTCCCACTCGTGGAGGTGGAGGTGTGTTCCCTCAGAGAGATAGGCGTGTTGGGTTTGGGCGTGGTGAGTTGGCTCGACGTGCTCCTTCTCGTGACCGTTACGAGTTTGGGAGGCACGATCGAAGCTTTGGGTCTCAGATGGACTACGAGCCACGTTTTCCCCCTCGTGGTGCGTGTACTCCTCCAGTGAGACGTGACAAGTCCTTTGGTGGTAGGCGTGAGAGGACTCCGCCTAGAGGTTTTGGTAGGATGGATTTTGCTAACCCTTCTTTTGAGAAAATGGCTCGACACTGGTTTGACTCTTTTGGAACTAACCCCAGTGTTGAGTCGCTTGCTCATTCTCGTCCTCGTTTTTTATTGCAGGTGGGAGGCTTGGAGAACTTTTGGTTGATCGACTCCGGTTGCTCAAGACACATGACCGGAGATCGTGGGTGGTTCTCCAGCCTCACCCCGGTGAGTACGAGGGAGTACATCACTTTCGGGGATAACGGGAGAGGACGAGTGCTTGCTGAAGGTATGATGAAGGTGAGTAACAAGGTGACCTTAAGAAGTGTGGCCCTGATCAAGTCACTTGGTTTTAACCTGTTGTCAGTATCTCAGTTACTAGACGAAGGTTTTGAGGTTCGTTTTAAGTCGGGCACTTCTCGTGTGCTTGATTCCCGAGGCGATCTTGTCTGTACGATCGTCCCCGAGGGTCAAATCTTTCATGCCGATTTTTCCCAGTCTGTTGGTCCTCCTCGATGCTTTGTTGCTGGCGTGTCAGCCGAGCTTTGGAAATGGCATAGGAGGTTGGGACACTTGAGCTTTGAGCTGCTTTCGTGCTTGAGTGGTCTTGATCTTGTCCGAGGATTGCCTAAGTTGAAATTCGAGAAGGATTTGGTTTGTGCTTCTTGTCGGCATGGAAAGATGGTTGCTGCTTATAACGCCCCTCTAACTGCTGTCATGACCGAGCGACCTTGTGAGCTGTTGCACATGGATTTGGTTGGGCCAGCTCGTGTTCGTTCTGCGGGTGGAAAGTGGTATGTTCTTGTGGTTGTTGATGATTTTTCGAGGTACTCTTGGGTTTTCTTTTTGGAGGATAAGAGTGAGACATTTGGCTTTGTTCGGAACTTGATCTTGAGGTTGAAGATTGAGAGACATGGTGATTCCATTCGAGCTATACGCAGTGACAATGGCACTGAGTTTAAGAACTCTCATTTTGATGCCTTTTGTAGTGATCTTGGTCTCGATCATCAGTACTCTTCTCCATACGTCGCTTGCCAGAATGGCGTAGTGGAGAGGAAGAACCGGACCCTTTGTGAGATGGCCAGGACGATGCTCGATGAGCATAGGACTCCTAGGCGTTTTTGGGCCGAAGCGGTCAATACCGCTTGCTATGTCTCAAATCGCATCTTCTTTCGTGCTTTTAAGAAGAAGACCTCTTATGAGTTGATGCATGGCTGACAACCCAAGGTGAGTCACTTTAGAGCTTTTGGTTGCAAGTGTTTCATTCTGAAGAAGGGCAAGTTGGATGAGTTCGAGTCTAGATGTTCGGATTTTATTTTCCTTGGTTATGCGATTCACTCTAGAGCATATCGTGTGCTCAACCTTGACACTAACCGAATCATGGAGACTTGCGAGGTAACCTTCAACGAGACACAGCCATGTAGCTCTTCTGCTTTTGAGTGTGCAGGTGATGAGGAGATTGGTGCCAGGATCTTTGAGGATGAGAAGGATGGAGATGGAGACGAGGATGATGATGATGGTGGTGCTCCCGTGGCTGATCGTGTACACGCTACTTCCACTACTACGACGACGATCGAGGATGGACCATCCCCTACACCCACTACGACTGAGGCTGTTCGAGTGGAGGCTGCTGCTGAGGGGGAGATCGTGTCCAGGCGAGAGACTCCCCGGTGTGTACAAGTGGATCACCCACCGACGACGATCATTGGTGACCTTCATGAACGCACTACACGGTCGAGGTCAAGGAATACTTCTCATTTCGCTCACTCTGCTTTTGTTGCTTCTTTTGAGCCCAAAGATATTCGACACGCTTTGTGTGACGAGAATTGGGTGAATTCCATGCATGAGGAGTTGGAAAACTTTGAGAGAAACCAAGTCTGGGTGTTAGTTGATCCACCGCCAAATTGCCGTCCCATAGGTACCAAGTGGTTGTGGAAGAACAAAGAGGGTGAGAATGGGATGGTTGTGAGAAACAAGTCGAGGTTGGTGGCTCAGGGGTTCAACCAGAAGGAAGGGATAGATTATGAGGAGACATTTGCACTTGTGGCACGTTTGGAGGCAATTAGGATCCTTGTAGCCTTTGCCGTGGCTAAAGGGTTCAAGTTGTACCAAATGGATGTCAAGAGTGCTTTCTTGAATGGGGTGATAGAGGAAGAAGTGTATGTGAGTCAACCCCCGGGGTTTGAGAGTGAAAAATACCCACACCGTGTATACAAACTCCAAAGAGCACTCTATGGGTTGAAACAGGCACCTAGAGCTTGGTATGGCAGGTTGAGAGGCTTTTTGCTGAGTAAGGGGTTTGTGATGGGCACAGTTGATAAGACCCTGTTTCTCCTTAAGCATGGGAATGACCTTTTGATTGTTCAGATATACGTGGATGACATAATCTTTGGTGGCTCTTCTCATGATCTTGTTGCCAGATTTGCAGATGACATGAGCAGGGAATTTGAGATGTCCATGATGGGCGAGCTGCAGTTTTTCTTGGGCCTCCAGATCAAGCAGTGCAAGGACGGGACGTTTGTACATCAGGCGAAGTACACCAGGGACATGGTGAAGAAGTTTGGCATGAATGACTCCAAGCCGCTGACTACACCTACGGCTTTGGACGCGGACGAGGATGGCGAACCCGTGGACCAGAAGGAGTACCGGAGCATGATCGGCTCTTGACGGCGAGAGGCCGGACATACAGTTCAGTGTGTGTCTGTGCGCTCGTTTTCAGGCTTCACCGAGGACTTCACATCGGCAGGCCGTCAAGCGGATTTTCAGGTACTTGAACTACACTCCTGAGTTTGGTCTTTGGTATTCTGCCTCCTCGACACTCAGACTTCACGGGTACTCCGATGCTGATTTTGCTGGGTGTCGATTGGACCGCAAGTCTACCTCTGGGTGTTGTCAGTTCCTTCGTTCTTCTTTGGTCTCTTGGTCATCTCGCAAGCAATCCAGTGTAGCCCAGTCCACTACAGAGGCCGAGTATGTAACTGCTGCTAGTTGTTGTTCCCAGCTGCTTTGGATGACCTACACCATGAGTGATTTTGGTGAGGAGTGCTCCCAGGTTCTACTTTTCTGTGATAGCACCAGTGCCATAAGCGTAGCCAAAAATCCTGTCCTCCACTCCAAAACGAAACACATAGAAGTGAGGTACCATTTCTTGAGGGACAATGTTGAGAAGGGAAACATATCTTTGTCCTATGTCCCTACCCAAGACTAGCAAGCCGACATATTCACCAAACCGCTTGATCAAGTCACTTTCACTCGCTTGCGGGGTGAACTTGGGGTGTGCTTTCCTTTCTAGCTGAGTCTTGGAGCTTCTCATGTATATGTGTCATATGTTCATTTGTTGCATTACATTCATGCATTTTACTTTCTGTACAAAACCTAGTAGGATAGCCATCTTTGGATCACTTGTGCTAGGAATGAGCTTCTCTTATATACATTGATCACTGATGTGCTACATGTGAGATTTGTGCATGTTTGGTAAATTGTGGATGTGAATGCTATGCTCTTGATGGTTTTGCCATATATTTGTGTTGAGATAGCTTTCTTTTTATGAAAATGCTAAATTGATGTCTCTCATGAGTATATGCTTGTCTATGCTCAATTTGTGCTTAAATGCCTATATCATGTTTAGTTTGTGCTTGAGAATCATGTTCTCTTTACTTGGGGTTAAAGACCTTTTGTCATTGTAAATGTTTAGCCCTTTTGCTTGCTTAGGGAGGAGCATAAGCTTCTTTTTACCGCAAAGGCACTTCATGTACCATGTTTAATCTTGAAAATGAAATTGGTGTGTGAATTGCCTTATGCTTGAAAAATGAGCTCCTAATCTTGTTTCTATGCTTTGAAATTCATATCTTGGGTGCTAAACCGTAGCATGTTGTCTACCATGAGAAGTCTCATTTTAAGAAGTAGACACATGGCTCAGTGGCTTTAACATGACTTGAGTAGCTTGTGGGCGTTTATAATGATCTTGTGATGAGAATTTGTGATCTTGCATAAATTTTGGATGATCTAGTGTATTTATGTTCAAATTGGTATAGAGAGAGTCTTGCTCATGAGATGAATGTTTTTTTTGTGAAAATTGCTTAAAATTGCTTTTGGCCGTGTCACATGCTTATATGTCTCTACCTTCTTGATGGCAATGTGCTAACTACACAATATCTACTTTGCTTGCTCTATGTCTCATGTGTAGCATTTTGGTGTGCTCTTTGTATATTTGAGAAGCTTGGTAGATTGTATATATGCTTTGACATGCATTTTTCATGAAAACAAGGGGAAGAGTTTCATATACCTTGATTCATGCATTGTCAACAAGGGGGAGAGTTTGGGAGAAGTTATGCACATTTGGGGAGAATTTTCATGCATTGGGAGATTTTGTGGAAAATTGGTATGCATTTGTGAGATGTTGCATGTGAGGAGAAAAATTGAGAAGAAGAGGTTGCATTTGCTCAGGGGGAGTTTGCATATGTGCAGGGGGAGCTTCTTTGATTTATGCCTGAGTTTTGTGCTTTGTGATGTGCTCTTTGAGAGCTTTGTTTTGTCTCGGCTGTGTCGAGCCGTTGCCCTTGTCTTAGGGGGCCGAGACTTGGATTGACGAGTGATCGAGTTTTTCGCTTGTTCTTTGGCTTTGGATCACTTGCTTGGGAGGTTTGTGTTCGTGGTTGTTTTCTTTTCTTTTTCTCTATGTGATTTCTATGGGTGTTGTCAATGCACTCATCAAGGGGGAGATTGAGGACCAGGTGTGTCCGAGGACCAGTGGACGGTCACTCCTCAATGATGAGTGATCGACAACGTTGTGTGGACTGATGCTTGGCTAAGTGTGCAGGTACAGGTTGCGGCTTGACTCGTGTCGGTGCAGGTGAAGAACAAGCGCGAAAAGCCTTAGCCGTGGCGGCCTCCGGATGATGGAGTGGCAAGTAGGCTTGGTTCGATGGACCTGGTGGACAATGGGGTCAAGTGCGAGCCGTGCTGTGCAAGACTGGCGGGCTGAAGTCGTGAACATGGGCCGGTGCAAGGCAACGGATGAAGCCCGAAGCTTGCACGCGAGGTTTGTTGGTTTGCCCACAAAACCATCAGGTGGACGGTTTCTTGGTTTGGGCCGCAAATCCAAGCCCGGAGGCCCGAGGTGACGGAGACGGTGATCCAGGAGCTTCGGGAAGCTTCGAGGCGGAGGGCACGTGGCGTGATAGTGGGGTTTGCGTCGAGGTGAAGCGAAGTCGCGGTGGAAGTGTGTCCGTCTGATGAAGACTTGACCAAAATGCCCCTAAGGGGTTGTATCTTTATTTGAGTTGTAGGGGTAGCGTGGTCACTTACCTCCCTCCGATGGACTTCGTATAAATAGCGGAGAGCTGGATGGCATCTCTCTCTTGGACCCTAGGTTTTCCTCCCCCGGTAGATTGCTCTGAATTACTTCTTTTCCCTCTGTATTCCTTAGGCTAGATTCTTGTATAGACTCTGACCTCTGGATGTATGGAAGAATTCAGCGTTGCGGTGATCTCCTAGTCCTCTGTGATTTTCATGTCATTTTTTGGGCTAGTTTTGGGGAGTTTCGTTCTTCGCTCGATTCGGGGATTTGAGGGCGTTTTCCTTCGGATTTCTTTGAGGAGATCATGGGTGGATGCCTTGCGCATCTTTGTGTGTGATCTTGACTCCTCAAACGCCGTGGAGAGCCTTCGATTCGTGAGTTTTTGGCCGGAGTTTGTGTTCTTGGTGGAGTTCGTGTGATCCGCGATTCCCGGAGATTTAGGGAGTTAGAGGTCGAGATTTTTGGGCATAGCATTCTTGTGTGACGCTTTTCATCTCCCCAAAATCTTGTCTCAAGAGCTTCAACCGTTTGGGAGATCCGATGATGAGTTCTTGAAGTTGACCTTGCGGGGTCAGGCTTTTTCTGCTCTGTTCGCGCCTGGCGGACTGTCCGCGAGCGTCGTGCGGACTGTCCGCGTGACCTGAGTTCGTCGCGTGTTCATCTGTGTTCGTACGCGTTCGCGTTTCGATCCGTTTCTCAGCTAGGGTTCTGTTGCAATAAGTTTGCGGACTGTCCGCGGGAGCTAGCCGGACTGTCCGCGTGATGTTGCTTTTGTCCGGGGTGGCTCGAAGTTTTGTCTAGGGTTTCCAGGGACTTTAGCCGGACTGTTCGCCAGAGGTGGCCGGACTGTCCGCGAGGTCACGGACCGTCCGCGGTGCTTGCCCGGACTGTCCGAATTTCCTTCGTGCAGCACTGTTAGCTCGGGGTCCTTTTTTGGACTGTCCGCCTGGGGATCACGGACTGTCCGCCGTACTCGCGGACTGTCCGCCATACTTGCGGACTGTCCGGCCTGGACTTCGCTGTTTTGGCTAAGTCCTTTGGTTCTTGATTTGGTGCTTCCGCTCTTTGCTCCTAGGATTGACTCTTGTTCTTCTAGGCTTGTGTGTGCCTTGTTTGGAGCTTCCCTTGTGTGTGCGAGTACTTGGAGTGGCAATCGGGGTATAGGCCAAGTTCGACCTTCGGGAAGAATTTTTATCGGCTCCCATTCACTCCCCCCTCTCTGGTCGCCCGTTTCGGTTCTTCAATTCCCACGACCTCCGACATGCCGTCCCATCCAACACAAGCTGCACGCCACCCCGTCAGAACAAGTACTCGATTACCATCTACAGGCAGTGCCTACCAACACTTAGGCCCTAATGTGGCAGGCCTAAGCCGCACTCAAGAGATGCATGCGACGCGTTTTCGGCGATCTCATAGGGCGAATAATCGAAGCATACATTGATGACATCATGGTCAAGTCTAAGATGACGGGCGACTTGATCCCCGACTTTACAGAAGTATTCACGAAGTTGAGAGAACACGGGGTGAAGCTAAACCCAGAAAAATGCGTTTTTGGGGTTCCGAGGGGCATGCTCCTCGGCTTTGTCGTGTCTAAACGCGACATAGAGGCTAATCCCGAGAAGATCTCAGCCATCACTAACATAGGGCCAATCCAGAACCTGAAGGGCGTGCAGCGTGTTACAGGCTTCCTCACAGCTCTCAGTCGGTTCATCGCTCGACTCGGAGAGTGCAGCTTGCCACTGTACTGCCTGATGAAAAAGTCTGATTACTTTGCCTGGACACCCGAGGCTCAGGAAGCACTCGACAAGCTCAAGAATCTCCTGAAGAGTCCACCCGTGCTCACAACACCAATGCCAGAAGAGCAAATGCTCCTATACGTGGTTGCAACAACGCAGGTCGTGAGCGCTGCATTGGTGGTTGAGAGAGAAGAGCCAGGGAAATCACTTAAGGTGCAGCGGCCCGTCTATTTCGTGAGCGAGGTTCTCTCCGACTTGAAGACCCGCTACTCTCAAATTCAAAAGCTCGTGTATGCAGTCTTGATCACCAAACGCAAGCTTCGGCAATATTTCGACTCGCATCCCATCACGGTGGTGTCCAAGTACCCGCTTAGGGAAGTGATCCAGAATCCTGAGGCTGAGGGGAGGATAGCTAAGTGGGCTCTCGAGTTGATGGGACAGAATGTGACATACGCACCACGCAGTGCCATCAAGTCACAAGTGTTGGCAGATTTCGTCGCTGAATGGACAGAGATTCAGACTCCACCGGCACCAATCGAGCATGAGACATGGACAATGTATTTCGATGGCTCCGTCATGAAGGAGGGAGCAGGGGCAGGCCTTGTCTTCATCTCACCTCTGGGTGTGTGTATGGAGTACATAGTTCGTCTGCATTTTCCTGCCTCAAACTACGTGGCCGAGTACGAGGCGCTCGTCAACGTCCTTCGAATCGCAATCGAGCTCAGAATCTGTCGTCTCGAGATCCGTGGGGACTCTAAGCTCGTCGTGGATCAGGTTATGAAGGAGAAGAACTGCGTCGACCCCAAGATGGCGGCCTATTGTCGAGCCGTGCGTCAGCTAGAAGACAAGTTCCATGGGCTCGAGCTCCATCATGTGCTGCGCGACAACAACAAAGCTGCAGACATCCTCGCCAAAGCAGCATCAAGCCGCAAGCCTGTACCACACGGCGTGTTTGCTAGCGATTAGGATACACCGTCCGTCCGAGTGGATGAGGAGCAACAACCATAGTCAGAGGAGCCGGAAGTCAAGGAGATCGACCAACCGCAAGAGCCAAACTTAGAAGATCCTGACTGGCGTTTCCCAATCCTCGAGTGGCTAGTCGAGGGGAAGTTGCCCTCCGACCCGACAGAGGCGCGTCGCATCTTGCGGCGAGCCAAATCATACGTCCTTATTGACGACGAGCTCCACAAGCGAGGCACGACGGACATATTCATGCGCTGCATTCAGAGAGACCAAGGCCGAGACCTGCTTCAGGAAATACATGCCGGCACATGCGGACATCATGCCGCTGCAAGAACTTTAGTTAGAAAAGAATTCTGACAAGGTTTCTATTGGCCGACCACGCTGGCCGTCGCCAAGGACATCGTGCGACACTGTGCGGGCTGTCAGTTCTACGCTCGACAGACTCATCTCCCTGCGCAAGCGCTTCAGAAAATCCCCATCACTTGGCCATTCGCTGTATGGGGGCTGGACATAGTCAGACCATTCAAGCCAGCGCCCGGGGGCTTCACGCACCTGCTCGTGGCCGTCGATAAGTTTTCAAAATGGATTGAGGCTCGACCCGTGGTCAAGATCTGTTCCGAAGAGGCCGTGGCATTCTTCACCAACATCATTTACCGCTTCGGGGTCCCGAACTCGATCATCACAGACAACAGCACACAGTTCACGGGAAAGAAGTTCCTCAAGTTCTGCGACGACAACAACATCCGCGTGGACTGGGCTGCTGTTGCGCACCCAAGGACCAACGGGCAGGCTGAGAGGGCCAATGGCATGATCCTACAAGGATTGAAGCCCCGGATCTTCAAACGACTCGAGAAGTTTCGGGCAAGATGGGTCGCTGAGTTGCCATCCGTTCTGTGGAGCCTGCGCACCACGCCGAGTCGATCCACCAGCTCCACACCATTCTTCATGGTGGACGGGCCGAAAGCGGTCCTCTCGACGGATATCAACTATGGTAGTCCGAGAGTCCAGGCGTATACTGAAGAGGGGAACCAAGTCGCGCTCGAGGATGCGATCGATCAGCTCGATGAAGCACGCGACGTGGTGCTCTTACATTCTGCTCGGTACCAGCAAGCTCTACGGCGCTACCACAAGCGCAACATCCACGAGTGCCAGTTCCAAATCGGAGATCTGGTACTTCGACGAGTCACGAGGAACAAGGACCGACACAAGCTCGCGCCCCCGTGGGAGGGGCCGTACATCGTCGATCAAGTGCTCCGACTAGGAACATTCAAGCTCCGGCACGACGACGGCACAATCATCACCAACGCGTGGAACATAGAACATCTACGTCATTTTTTCCCTTGAGTAACGTTCCCTGTTTTAACTTATGATCAATGAATAATGCCATGTGCCTTTGTTCTCATTTCATAAGTTCTTAATCTCCTTATGTTGGCATCTTTTATGTATGTTTCAACGCTATCTAAAGGCTGAGCGGCAAGTGTCCTTGCACCCATGCAAAAACACTTACCGCTCGGGAGCTACTCGGGGCACGATGCTCCCCTTTCATTTTTCCGTTTTCAAAACAAAACTCTCCGACGACTTTGTCGTGACCAATCGCACGAGCGAGCGGTTCTTTTTTGGCGGAACACCTTTACCTCGCGAGGGGAAAGGATGTTGATCTGCGAGCGTTTCGATGTTGTTTCTTGTCCAAGGCTCTTAGCACTTACGCCCCCGCGGCTACGGTACGAAGACTTGCAAGTGCAGCTCGGACCCACAGGTTGACGTCCGACTACTTTCAGAAGGCACTCGGGTAACCGCACGGGCTCCGGCTCAAAACAATTTTCACGAAAAAATGTGCAAGTCACTTTCTGAACATCCCTGAAATGCTCGGGGGCTGCGGTTATGTGGTGGTGCTTTATGAGTTGGACTTATCGAGTTCTCCGACTCCTACGCCCCCGCGGCTCCGGAGTAAGGATTCGGTTGGCCTAAGTTCCTAAGCGTCACTACTTGATTTCGCAGTCGCCCCAAAATACTCGGGGAAGGCATCAGAAATAACGATTTCGAAACAAAATGAAAACTGTTCAAAAACAGTACGCATACAAGTTTCGTTTGACTATTATACAACTTGATACATCTAATGGGAAGGCCCGGAGCCGTCTTTGGGTGTATCTCTTGGGATCAGGTCCAGGTCTTTCATCGCGGCGTCAGCCATGGCACGGGCGAAGGCGGCACAGTTGTTGACGACTGTTAAGTGTCTACTTTAGCCGTCAATATACTCATGAATAAAGGAGCATAAGACATTTCTTACACGTATTTAGTTAAGAATAATGTAGTTCCACTTGTCCTTGGAGATTATTTGATAGCAGGAAAATCAGCAGGAAAAGAGTGCTAAACTCACCTTCTATGGTCCATGCCACATCACCTCATCCTAGGTGGGCTGCCAACAAGGATGCCATGCATGCACACCTGCCAACAAGGGAGCCATGCATGCATGCCATGCAAGCAATCCAAGTGAAGCAACCCCTGACGAATCTGAGTGTGACACGTGGACGTCACATGGATCCATGGGCCCACGAAGGCATGCAAATCGCGCCAAAACAGGGTGGACACCGGGAACCGACCTAAGGACCTACAGGACAGCCACCTGGAGAAAGCACAAGCCAGGGGGCCCACCAGGGGGGTCGGCCGACCCCACAGGTCGGCAGAACCGACCTTGGCTTGGTTTCTCTTGTGCTTCCACGTGGTGTTTCCCTATTGGTCCTAGGCGCCATTCCCGGGGTGTTTGCATCCATTCCTCACCGGTGCTCGGTCCTATAAATAGAAGGAGAGGGGGCTCACTTATGAGACATCCACACTTGCAACACCTCTCTCACTTTTAGTCTCAAGGCTAGGAGGTAGGCTAGAATAGTTCTAATTCAGGTTCCAAGTCTACTTTGGGATCTAGGTATGAGTTCTCTTGTATCTTATTTCATTTGTATGACTTTGATCTACTTCAGTTATTTATCTATTTCATATAAAGTTGTGTTAGTATACATGAGTGATTTGTTCATGTGTTCTTCACCTGTTCATCATTTAGAGGCTCCTACTCTTGATGAACAAGACCTTTCGATCCACTTGACGGGTGACTTTCACATGTTTCTGGTGTTTGTTCATAAGTTAGAGGCTCGTGTTCTTCGCGAACACGATCCTTTGATCTAGTTAAACAGACATAGGAAAACACGAATATGTTTGTGTACCTAACCTAGTTTGATCTAATTAGATGTCATGACTGCGTTGTATGAAGTTTGTGCTTAAGCTACGGTACTCGGTGTAATTGGCTGGTTTATCTGGTGGCTTGACCTGGGTCATAATAGCCCGGGCCGGTCAAGTCCGGCTAACAACGTAAGCATGGTGCTTGGGTTGCGTAGCTACCTTACTTATGAGTTTATCCCATGGTTTGTCTTGGGGTAGGCCGCGGTAGTGACAGCCGTTGGTCACTCTGAAATCCCCCACGTTCGGATAAGCTGTAGGAGTCTAAAATATAACAACCGGAGTTGTGCGGAAGCAACGCAGGAGGTTATCTCCCCGTGGTACCTGGGTGCTTAAGTCAATGTTCTTCAACGCTAGTGTATCTAACTCATTCCTACCAGCTTTATGTGTATAGTACATAAGAACCTAGAACTAACTCGTATGTCGCCTCCTATGCCTAGGACCCCTTAGAGAGAGAGTGAGTGTGTGTGTGATCACACTACCCTTATTATCATATTTCACCCCTGCACTTGAGTGTCTGATTTATTTCCGTCTATGATCTATATTCATTGCAATAGTGTTGAGCTTGTCAATCCACCAATGCCTTCCTTGGATTCGATACCCTTTGGAATACTCCTTTGGGGAAATGCTATAATGGTACTTCTGTGCGCTTGCGGACTCCTGTAACGTTAAGATTTACCAACCAGCATTTCTGGTGCTGTTACTTGGATGGGTTCCAAACCCGTTCTTAGGTGATTGCGTTAAGAAATGTCAACAAGCATTTCTGGCACCGTTGCCGGGGAAGGCTTAAGGATGACATATCAACACTTTGCATATGTTTATAATAATGACAGGAATAAAACAGTTCTCAATGCAGGCTAACTTGGATTGTCTTCTTTGTCTATTGATGATGAAGACAGGTAGTGCATGACTGGTTTCGACTTACCGTCGAATTTTACTGAAGATCCTGAGTCACTCGTAAGGAAGGCATGAACTCACTTCGGCTCTCCTTTGCGTGAACGTTCAGAAGTCGATCCAGCTTCCTTTATGCCACCCGCATCAACTTCCATGGCCAACCCTGTCGAGAAGACTCTTCGCGAGTACTCCGCTCCCTCTACTGACCAGGTGCCGACAGGCCCTGTGATTAACACTGGGAATGGAAACTTCGAGATCAAGACTGGCTTAATCACGATGGTACAGGCTAGCCCATTCTGTGTCAAGCCTAATGAAGACGCGAGCGCCCACCTGCAGCCATTCCTGGAACTGTGCAGTACCTTCACTATACGAGGAGTGGAGGAAGATGCTATTCGTCTGCGACTGTTTCCCTTCTCCCTCTTGGGAAAGGTGAAGCAGTGGTTCTATGCTAACCGTGCAAAGATTAACACTTGGGCAAAGTGCTCCGCAACATTCCTCGCGAAATTCTTTCCGTTGGGCAAAACCAATGTCCTTCGGGGGCGAATTTCAAGTTTCCAGCGAGCGGCAAATGAGACTATCCCAGAAGCTTGGGAGAGACTCCAGGAGTACATCCTGACATGTCCTCATCATGGGATGGACAACTAGCTTATTCTTCAGAGTTTCTACAATGGGCTGACTCCGACAGCCCAAGGTCATATTGATGCTGTAGCTGGAGGGGCCTTTTTCTCTCTTACTATCACTGAAGCTACTACACTGATTGAGAAAATGGTTACCAATCAAGGGTGGAGTGATGATCGACTCCAGCCACATCAAAGGGGACACATACCGTCAAGGAAGCGGATATGTTGCACGCCAAGATGGACCTAATGATGAAGAGAATGAATGATCTAGCCAATGAGAAGGCCGCCATGGCCACCACTACTCAAGCTATGGATGCTCGCATGACTTGCGAAGTCTGTGGTAATACTGGGCATTCAGGGAATTACTGCCCTGCTACTCAGGAGGATGTGATGTACATGAACGGCAACAACAATGGTTATCGTCCACAAGGAGGTCAAACGTGGAATCAATCGCGCCCTTATTATCAAGGAGGTAATCAAGGTAATTCTTTCAACCCAAACCAACCTTCCTTGAAAGATCTAGTCTTTGGGTAAGCTAAGATTAATGAAGGTTTTAATAAGAAAACAGCTGCCTATGATAAGGCTTTCGAGAGCCTTAATGTTAAAATTGATAGCCTTTCATCTGCTCTTAAAAACCAGTTGAGTTTTAATAAGATGATAGAAACCTAGTTGACTCAATTAGCAGCTTTGGTTCCCTCTGCTGAAGACGGGAAGATTCCGGGGCAACCCATATCTTCCTGTGAAAATGTTTGTGTAGTGTCCGCCAGATGGGGTAAGCATTCTGGGCAGGCACAAGCCACTGACTATGCAGGGAAACCTATACAGCAAATACTTGATCCATGGGAATCTTCAACAATCACACACAAGAAAGATCCTGGTTATCCAGCTATCACCTGCAAGATATATTACCAGAAGATTAAACATGCTCTCTGTGACCTTGGTGCAAGTGTTAACCTTATGTCCAAGGCCATGTTTGAACAATTGGGGTATCCAGCTCTAACTCCAACTGCGACGACCATCCAACTTGCTGATGCATCGATCTGACATCTAGAGGGGATAGTAGAGAACTTATTGGTATTCATCTAGGGTTCATGCATCTTTGCGGATTTCGTGGTCCTTGATATGCAAGATGATGAAGGAATGCCTCTCATTCTTGGGAGACCATTCCTAAGTGACGCCAACTCAAGGATCAATGTCAGAGCCAGAATGATCCGATTCCGCATTGGGAAGAGGAACTTGATGTTCCGATTTCAGGCAACAAAAGAGAAATACTATACACTGCAGGGCAAAAATGAGCAATCAGGGGCATGGACGGAGCCACAGCCCCCGTGACTTCCCACCACTCCAACAAAGCCTAAGAAAACAAGAAGGGTGTGGCGGGAAATACAGAAGTCATCTCCATCAATTTCTCCGGAATGGGGTGACGAGTGGAATTGATCGCCGAGAAAAGTCTCGCTCTCAGACTTAAAAAGATGAGTCCTTTTTGCCAAAAGGTAAAATTGGTATTTATCTCATATTTCCCTTCCAAAATTTTATTTGATTTTTCCAAATGCATATTTGAATTTTCCAACCTTGCATCTGCATGCTAGATTTTTCTAGCCAAATTTCCCTTTTCAAATAAAATTCTAAAAATAAATCTTTGAGTAGAAAGTCCTAGAAAATTTTTTCGAGCAACATTTTGGGTGAATCTGGACCTAGACATCTGGGCAGGATATCAGGTAGCCGTTAGAGAGCCGTTGCAAAAAGCTGGAAGCAGGCGGGACCGGCTGGGGCTTGGCCGACCCTGGCCAACGGTCAAGTGGGCCCCGCCTCCTCCAACAGCTCCTAGCCGTTGCCCTTGTCCTCTGCCCCGGTGCCTGGCTCGGTTGCCTATAAATAGAAGGGGGATTGAGGGGTTTCTTCACCCATTCACTCATTTTCATCACCCTCTCTACCTCTTTGCTCTTGCTCTTTGGTTTTCTCGGATTTCTTGATCAAGTGGAAGTGTCAAGCACTCTCTCCAATTTGTCGCTGAATATTGAATATTGGTGGAGCAAACTCGGTAAGGATTTCATTTCGATTTCACTAACCCATCACCGAGTTGCTCGTGTTGTCCCATTGTTGTGCAAGATGAGTTGGATTGTCAGTGCGTACCGGAAGGTGATCCGCTCACGCCATTCTAGAGACGGAGAGGGCTCGTCTCACCACCCCGGAGCTACACCGAGTCCAATGTCAACCGACCGTGAAGAAAAGGAAGAGGAGGAGCTACCCACACCACGAGCCGAAGGGGTGATGAACACCGATGCCGCCTTCATCAACTTAAGGGACGACCGGGAGAGACAAGCCTATGCTCTCATCAAGGATCGAGTCTTCGCCAACACCAAGGAGTTCGACTCGGCCCTTCTCGAGAAAACAGGTATGGACTCCGAGTTCGATTCCATTTGGCATGCTCTTGGTTGGGAGAACTTTGTTCCGGTGTGAGGGATCGGTTCTAGGCCTCTCACCATCCAGTTCCTCTGTACTCTTCGGGAGGATGAGACCGGTATTACGTTTTGTTTCAATGGAACATCGTATCGAGTCTCATGGCATGATCTTAGTCGTGCAATCGGTTTTCATCGTTGTTGTGCTATTTCTCTCGATCAATCTTGCAGCGATTTTATTCGAGATAGTTTTTGGGAAGAGATTTCTGGTCGGCCTGTCCGTGGCAAGTTAGCACCTCGGTGCAACGATATCACGCATCCCACTCTCCGACTGTGGCACAAGTGGCTCGCCATCACTCTCTTTCCAAGGGATGATGTTCGAACCGTGTGCATAGACGAGATGAGGATATTATATGCCGCGGTCAGACGCATCAAAATCTCCCTAGTGCAAGCTATGATTCGGCAGTGGTTGACAAATTTTAGGATGACGGGTTCTACTGAGTGTACGTCCCTAATCACACGTATCATTTCGAGTCTTGGGATTATGCTAGGGGCTAACGTTCCCTACATTGATTCTCCCCGGGCCATGATAGATGAGGCGTATCTGATTCAAGGACATACTCTTAAAAAGGGCCCAGATGATTCCTTGGTTTTCTTTTACCCTGGCCACGCAAACCAGATTCGGTTACCTAACTCGGATTTCCGTTTGTACGGCCAAGGGCCACTGACCGTTCCTCTTGAGGAACCTCGTCGTTCTAGTGTTTCCGGAGACAGGGTCACTAGGAGTGCATCGAGGAGGGCAGCGACAGCACAGCAACCGCCACAACATCCGCCGCCACAGCCATCACCACAGCCGTCACCTTAGCCACAGCCTCAGCCTACCCTACCGCTGTCTGGCGCATGGGCCTCAGCCAGGTACATGTCTGGAGTTACACCTGGATATGCCCCTGGTTGGGACCAACCCATGAGTCAGCCAGGTGCGAGTAGCTCGACCTGGGCTAGTGCAGGGAGTGGCGAGTGGGTTCGGCCCACCGGTGCTACCTACGGGGACTCGTCCTCATCGTCTGGGTTGCGCTCGTCATCTCGTGGGGCCACCCTCACTCAGCAGATGAGCGAGCTCAACATCCGTGTCGGTACCATGGAGGAGACAATGCACCAGCAGGCTGAGTCCACTCGGGACTGGCAGCGTATGACTGGCGAGAGGATTCACACCATGGAGCAAAGACAGCTACGACAGCTGGAGGAGCAGAGGGCTTACTACGCGTGGATGGGATACCACCCTCCACAACAGTGAGCCTGAAGCTAGCTTGGGGGAGGACCCTCATTCTGAGGTAACTTGTATCTTCTATTGTTTTCAGAACCCCGTATGCTAAAAACACATAATATCTGAAAAAGTTAAAAAGACCAAAAATATTTATTTGCTTTCTTAAATTAGTTTGTTTTCATATGCGCGGTAAGAGTGTTCTTACTCTCCATGGTTGAAATGATGAATAGTTGCTCTGTTTATTCCTCTTGTATGCCTTGTTTACAACTTAGTACCCTATCCAAGATTTGAGTTTGTTGGCTAGTATGATCGAACCTGAGCTTGAAATTTGTGGGTAGCAAAAAGCATGATCTTTGCCTAAGCTGTTGCGAGGTATGATATGGTATAATAGAGTTGCTATAAGCTAGTACTAAGTGATGTTTGATATCCGGAGTTTTCTTTTGAAAAATGCTAAAACGATAAGGTCCTCAATGATAAGAAATTCCTATCCAAGGCCATATGTAGATCTTAGCTTCTGTTAACCTCCACATATGCTACCTGATTTCTTCATTGAGTCTTGTCGAATTGTTGTGACCCTCGGCGAGTAAACTTGTCATACTCCTATGATCAAGATCACGTACACACCACCATATGCGAAACTTCTACACTGGAAGTTAGCAACTATCATTTCATCCATTCCCCATCCATTCCACAAAATAAAGCTCTGCGCATGTTCCATGATTACTCTCCCTCCAAAAATATTCAGCAAGAACTATGGGCTATGTAAAAAAAAGGGGAGAAACTTGCTCAAGGGCATGCATAAAAAAAGGGGAGTAAAGAGACATAGCCCAAGTCTCAAAAATTTCGAAAAGGAGGAGAGTAAAATCATGCAAAGAGGAGTTCATTCTCCATCCACCATACACACACTTTTGCACATCTTGATCAGGGTGTATGACTTGTTCTCCCAAGGATCCGGTTTTCAACTTGACAATACATGGGAAACAGGTATGCCACATGTTTTCCCTACATATCAGCCTATTAGAAGTAGGTAGTGAAAGAAGGCAAATCAATGCCTTGGTGAGGAATCATACACATTGAGCGATCCGAGAGTATCATTTGAGGAATTTTGATTCCTTTTTGAAAAACCTGCAAAACCTCTGGATTGACAACTGATCAAGGTACATGTGATAGGTAATCTTTATACAACCATTCTATCTTTCAACCGCCCAAGGTAGGTGAAGCTACACGCCCCATATCAATCGAGTGTAAGGTAAGATCAATGCCAACTTCTTCAATTCTTGATAGAGTACCTAGCTGTATCCTGTTATACATTAGGAATACAACATCGTAGCAACTCCTGATCGACCAACCTAAGTCCTTAATCTCTTGCTCGGGAGGAGCAAGAGGCTAGCTTGGGGGAGTTGTTGACGGCTGTTAAGTGTCTACTTTAGCCGTCAATATACTCATGAATAAAAGAGCATAAGGCATTTCTTACACGTATTTAGTTAAGAATAATGTAGTTCCACTTGTCCTTGGAGATTATTTGATTGCAGGAAAATAAGCAGGAAAAGAGTGCTAAACTCACCTTCTATGGTCCATGCCACATCACCTCATCCTAGGTGGGCTGCCAACAAGGATGCCATGCATGCACACCTGCCAACAAGGGAGCCATGCATGCATGCCATGCAAGCAATCCAAGTGAAGCAACCCCTGACGAATCTGAGTGTGACACGTGGACGTGACATGGATCCATGGGCCCACGAAGGCATGCAAATCGCGCCAAAATATGATGGACACCGGGAACCGACCTAAGGACCCACAGGACAGGCACCTGGAGAAAGCACAAGCCAGGGGGCCCACCAGGGGGGTCGGCCGACCCCACAGGTCAGCCAAACCAACCTTGGCTTGGTTTCTCCTGTGCTTCCACGTGGTGTTTCCCTATTGGTCCTAGGCACCATTCCCGGGGTGTTTGCATCCATTCCTCGCTGGTGCTCGAGCCTATAAATAGAAGGAGAGGGGGCTCACTTATGAGACATCCACACTTGCAACACCTCTCTCACTTTTAGTCTCAAGGCTAGGAGGTAGGCTAGAGTAGTTCTAATTCAGGTTCCAAGTCTACTTTGGGATCTAGGTATGAGTTCTCTTGTATCTTATTTCATTTGTATGACTTTGATCTACTTCAATTATTTATCTATTTCATATAAAGTTGTGTTAGTATACATGAGTGATTTGTTCATGTGTTCTTCACCTGTTCATCATTTAGAGGCTCCTGTTCTTGATGAATAAGGCCTTTCGATCCACTTGACGGGTGACTTTCACATGTTTCTGGTGTTTGTTCATAAGTTAGAGGCTCGTGTTCTTCGCGAACACGATCCTTTGATCCAGCTGAACAGACATAGGAAAACACGAATACGTTTGTGTACCTAACCTGGTTTGATCTAATTAGATGTCATGACTGCGTTGTATGAAGTCTGTGCTTAAGCTACGGTACTCGGTGTAATTGGCTGGTTTATCTGGTGGCTTGACCTGGGTCACAATAGCCCGGCCCGGTCAAGTCCGGCTAACAACGTAAGCATGGTGCTTGGGTTGCGGAGCTACCTTACTTATGAGTTTATCCCACGGTTTGTCTTGGGGTAGGCCGCAGTAGTGACAGCCGTTGGTCCCTCTGAAATCCCCCACGTTCGGATAAGCTGTAGGAGTCTAAAATATAACAACCGGAGTTGTGCGGAAGCAACACGGGAGGTTATCTCCCCGTGGTACCTGGGTGCTTTAGTCAATGTTCTTCAACGCTAGTGTATCTAACTCGTTCCTACCAGCTTTATGTGTATAGTACATAAGAACCTAGAACTAACTCGTATGTCGCCTCCTATGCCTAGGACCCCTTAGAGAGAGAGTGAGTGTGTGTGTGATCACACTACCCCTATTATCATATTTCACCCCTGCACTTGAGTGTCTGATTTATTTCCGTATATGATCTATATTCATTGCAATAGTGTTGAGCTTGTCAGTCCACCAATGCCTTCCTTGGATTCGATACCCTTTGGAATACTCCTTTGGGGAAATGCTACAATGGTACTTCCGTGCGCTTGCGGACTCCTGTAATGTTAAGATTTACCAACCAGTATTTCTGACGCTGTTACTAGGATGGGTTCCAAACCTGTTCTTAGGTGATTGTGTTAAGAAATGTCAACAACAATCCTCTTCGATCTTGTCGAGCTCCTTGTTCGAGTAGCCGGGGGCCCAACCACCACTCAGCGCCTGAAGGTCCAGCCCCTGATAGTGCGAGTTGAACATGGAGAGGACCCGGTGCACCACCTGTCAGGACGTCGACAGCTCTTTCTCCTTGACAACACCCGGCAGAAGGTTGATCTGGTCGCCGAGCATCTGGGGAGGCATTTGCTTGGGTGGAGCACCAAGTTTCGTGAAGATCCTGTGAACATACCGGCCGAACTTGGAGCGATCCAGGATGTCCTTTTTGCGCGCCTCCTCCGCCTCGTGCTGAGCCTTCTGAGAATCCTCGAGCTCGGCTTTGACCTCTGAAGGCAGGGAACGAGTCGGAGTTGAGCCACGATAAGCACAATCAGAAGGAAGAAGGGGGCAAGATAAGAAGAACATACTCGAGAGCTGATCCGCCAAGTTCTTGGCCGTCCCGGACATCTCATGGATCTTGAGCTGGGCGGCGGTGACTTCCTGAGCCTTTTCCAAGAGCTTGACCACTAGTGCAGCACGAGCTGCACGAAGCCCTGTCAAAATCAAAGGACAAACCGGCATCAGCAACAACTAACGTAGGAAAGAGAACATCACGAAAGCTGAGAGCGCAAGGCTTCTCACCCTGAAGATCTTGCGCCAGCATGCTGTTGCTCTCGCGAAGCTGGACCCCTCGTCGGTGGCCTCCTGCAGCTTGGTGGAGAGGTCGCAAACCTGCTTGTTTGCCATTTTAAGGTCCACCTCGGCATGCACCAGGCCTTGCTGCAGGTCCGCCACCTTCTTCTCGAGCATCACCTTCTCTTCAGCGGCAGTCTGGGACGCGGCCTCGGCGGCGGAGGCTGTAGCGGTTGCGGTCCGAGCCGTCTCAGCAGCAGTTGCAGCAGCGGTTCGCAGCTCCACAGCAGTGGCCTCTGCCTGGGCAAGCTTGGCCTCGAGGGCTGCCTTCTCCAACACGACGGCATTAGCAGCAGACTGAGCGGCCACTGTGCGGTCCTCTGCTGACTTTGCTGCGGCTTCGAGTGCGGCTCTCACAGACGCTTCGCCCAGCACTGCTCCTACGGCCGCCAGTCAGGCGGCGACCAGCTGCATCTCCAGCTGGGCCTTCTCAGCCCGGAGCTCCTCGATGGTGCGCGTTTTCCTGGCGCTGCAGCTGGCGAGCACCTGAGCCAGGCAGAAGATCAATCACAAAGACAACCCAGAGACAATAAACACAAAGTCGAGATTAGGCTCGGCCAACTCACCGACGAGGCTGGAACGACAAGCTCGTTGACCGCTTGCTCCGCCCACCGTAGACCCCACTCGAGGCGGTGACGGGCCGTGGCTTCCTCGTCCTCATCATCGTGTGCCTCGGCTTCATGGGCTCCGGTCCACGAGGCGCGCTCGAGGCCAAGGCCATGCTCTCCTCCCTCGGTGGCCGAGAAGGGGCGGGCTCCCGAACTCTTCCTAGCCTCTCGGACGGTGGTCGGGGAAGCACCACCCACCTCGTCCTCGAGGGAAGCAGGAGCCTGCGCGTCAGGAAGTGGCGAGTCTGCGATCTCCACCACCTCTGCAACATCGGCAGCGGGCTGGCGTGACGACTCCGGCGGCACGATGGAGTCCGGCCCCGCTTCTGCCGTCTGGGTCCTGGACTCCTCAGGGCTCGCCACGGCCTCCTCGACCACGACAACGACCTCCGGAGCGGGCTGCATGGGCACCTCGGCCGGTAGCTCCTCCGGCGCCAACACGCACCGTTCCAGCTCGGTTGCGTAGGCGGCTGCATCACCACCTGGGAGGTTAGGCCCCTCCGTATTGGCGGCCTCCGGGAGATGCGTGGGTGACGAGGGGGCCGCCACCTCCTCAGTCTCGCCACCGCCGGTGCCCGACGCCGGGGGCGCGTCCGCCTCTGGAGACGCTTGCGCGTCGACACCGTGATCAACGATAGGCACCGTCGGGGCCTTCCTACCCCCCAGCCACGTCTCCGTGTCCTGACGAGGGTGGAGGCGCAACCACCTCGTGAACCTCGACCGCCTCGACGATCTGGCCCTCGGTTTGTGCCGGCGCGGGCGGAGGAGTCGGTGAGCGGGAAGCGGACGGAGGATTGCGCGCGCTCAGAGCCGCGCGCTTTCATGGTGCAAGGCTGAGCGCGCCGGTGTCAGAGCGACTGACACGAGAAGAACGAGTCAAGAAGGCGAACAAAAAACCAAGAACAAGATAACAAGATAGCGCGGAACGGCACTTACATGGAGGAGGTGATGCGGGCCCGCTTGACGGGCCTGGAATCCACTCCAGACGACTCGGGGGCTGGTCTTTTGCCCCCCGCCACGTCGGAGGGTGAGCTCTGACCTTGCCCTTGGGCGAGAGGGACCTGCACGGGTAGGGCCCCGCCGCCTCGGATGATCAGAGACTATCGGTGCCGTGGGAGTGCGTTCATGTTCTCCTCCTGCGGCGCGGTCACAGCAGGCGCCGGCGACGTCGATCTCGCCTTAGGAGGTGACCGTCTCCTCGGAGAGCGCGACCCCCGCCGCGACGAGTCACCAGAGGGACGACAGGCGGATGAATCACGGTCCATCGGCCGCCTGGAGGAGTCGTCTCGCCGCGGGGACCTCCTCCTCTCCCTCTGGTGTTCATGGCCGCTGGGGCCCGACCGGGAGCGAGTCATCCTCCGATCTTCTTGGGCGGGGCGTGAAGGTAGATGCATGCAGGAACTCGTCCCCTGTTCATGGGCAGTCGGCTCCGGCCGTTGCCTCGAGCTGGTCCCGACGGCCAGCCGCTGGGGAGGGGGTGACACGGACGACGACGACAGCGCGCTCCAGTCAACACCAGCGCCTCCATCATCACCGGACCATGGCGGCGACGATGAAGGATCCTCGTCCGAGGAGACGGCGGCCTCCTTCATCTTCGTATGCTTGGCGCGGCCGTCGTTCTGCTCGTGCTTCGTGATCTCCTTGTCCTTGTGCTTGGCCTTGCGGTCGGCCCTCCTCTTGTCCGCGACAGCCTGAGCGCGATTCGGCATCACGTCTTGAGGAAGAGGAGGCTTCGCGGGGAGAGGAGCTGCGGGCCTCAACTGAATGCGAGAAAGTAAAAGATCAACACGAAGAACGGAATTCCGAGAAGGATGTAGTCGGAAAAAGAACGCGAGCTAGTCGAACAGCAAGTCGGAAGGAAGGACTTACGTATTTTTTGGTCCCCTCTTGGGGGAGCATAGGAAGAAGTCGGGAGGGCGGCCACGAGTAGTTGGCCTTCCCAATGGCCAACCCCACACGGCACTGGATCTCATCCAGTGAGGGGAGCTCGGGCGCTGTTACGGTCCCTTCGAAGGGAGCCTTGTCGGGCATCATCTGGCAGATACGCAGCTGCCGCCGCCGGAGCGGGATGATCCCCAGTGCGTGGTACTACCCGATGACGGCCGCCAAGTCAACCCTGGCGTCCCGCAGCTTGGACAGCACCACCCAGCAATCCCCGAGCAGCCTCTCCTGCTCCGCCTCCGGGGGCCTGTAGCTCTAGTTCGCCAGCGTCTCGGCAATCGAGGCGCCGGTGTACTTCGGCAGCGGATGCTCGGGGTCGTCCTTGAGGTAGAACCACCCCTTGTGCCAGCTGCTGTTGGAGCTTGTCAGCGTGCCGGAGATGTACTCATCTCCCCTGCCCGTCTTCATCCGGAGGTTGGCGCACCCGATCGTCGCCGGAAGTGATCTATCCTTCAAACAGACGAACTTGAAGAAGTACCGGAAGAGGTGCTAATGGGCGCCCACTCCCAAGTACCCCTCACACAGCGCCTCAAACGCCGCCATGTGTTGGATGCTGTTTGGGTTGAGGTGGTGGAGCTGCAACCGGTACCCCGAGAGGACGGCACGGATGAATCGCCCGGCAGGGACGGAGAAGCCGCGCTCGTGAAATGTCACGAACGAGACGACTTAGCCTGGCGGCGGATGCGGAACGGACTCGCCTCCCGGAACCTTCCACTCCTCGACGGTAGTGGGCACCGGCAGCAATCCGGCGGCGACAAGGCGCTGGAGGGTCGCGCGGGTGATGTTGGAACGCGTCCAGTTCGACATGGTGTTGTCAAGCTCGAGGGCGGGAGGTGGATGCAAGAAACGGCGGCGGCGGCGCAAGGGATAAGAGCGGACGAGCGAGCGGTGTTGGCAAAGGCAAGGAATCGAGGGGGGGAAAGTACAGAGCTCAACCGGCGCGCGGTTTATAAGGGGCAAACGTGGATGCTGGCATTAAATGCGGGCCCCACCACGCTGTAAAACCACCCGCTCGGTGGGCGCATCCCCCGAGGCGACAGGGGCACGCCCGCGTGACGGTTCGATGCCGGGTGGGCCCCCAGGTCTGAACTAGCAGCGTGCCGTCCCCTCCAACCGTCGCAATCGCCACGTCAGCCACGACCAACATGACGGACGCAACTACCGATACGGCCACGACCGCCGCGACCGAAGATTTCGAAGCAACGACAACATTTCAAGATTCCAAAACCCCATAAACGAGTCTACAACTCCTTCATGGGCTCGGGGGCTACATCCGGTGGATGCGCTCGCGCGCACCCACCGAGTAAATAAAAAAACAAAGATTACGACAATTCCCTGACGCTGAGCCTGCGAACGAGTCCTTGACTCCCACCACAGGCTCGGGGGCTCTGACAAGGGCCTGGATTAGGGCCCCCTAAGCAACAAGATGATCTCCCTGGAGATGGAGTCCTCTGACACTATTGACAATGTTAAGGCTAAGATCCAGGACAGGGAGGGATGCAGATCTTCGTCAAGACCCTCACTGACAAGACTTCCCCACTTCCGAGTATTTTCCGCCTCGCACGAGTACGCCTCGTCTCCGAGTACCTTCTGCCTCGCACGAGTACTCTCCGCCTCACACGAGTACGCTTCATCTCCGAGGTCACTCCGCCTCGCCTCCGACTACTCATTCGCACGAGTAACCTCCGTCTCCGACTAAGATGGGGCCCACGTGTGGAAGCCGGAGCGTGGATCTGGGGCTCCACACGAACATGGCACCGCCCCAGCCCCCAAGGTTCTCCGCAATGACACGCGTGACGCCAATTTCCACGCCATGCAAAGACGACAGTTGGCGCGACGGGAGGACGGCCGGGTCTGACAAGAGCCATAATGACGCACGGTGCATTCCCACGACCTCCGACATACCGTCCCATCCAACTCCAGCCGCACGCCACCCCGTCAGAACAAGTACTCGATTACCATCTACAGGCATCACCTACCAACACTTAGGCCCTAACGTGGCAGGCCTAAGCCGCACTCAAGAGAGCTGAGTCACTGCATGAACTACTCGAAGGAGGCGCCAAGTACCCGGAACAGACAGTGGCAACAGCACACGCGGCGGCCTCTGACGATACCACAGCTCAGCGCCCTTCAACGCCGCCTGACGGACATCAATGACAGAAAAGACTTCACAACACCGTAGCACTGTAGCTTATTTTGGTTTTCCCTCTTTGCCCCTCGCCCTTGCATCTATAAAAGGGGGAGGAGTGCAACCGTTCGAGGGGCTGACAGATCACCAAGTTTGTAACCCCTACTACAGACATCCCTGGCATAGGAACACGAGTACTCAGAACTGGACGTAGGGTATTACTCCTCGGAGGCCCTGTTGACGGTGGAAATTCACCATTTCCAACCCTCAATATTCTCACATAAATGGAGGCATATGCATTATTTACTAGCATTTAGGTTTGAATAATGTAGTTCCACTTGTCCTTAGAGATTATTTGTATGTAGGTGATTTACCCTTAAAAGAGATGGAAACTCCACTTCTATGAAGAAACCATGCCAACTCAGCTGAGGAGGTGGCTGCCACCAAAGGAAACATGGCAATCCACGTCATCGATCCAGGGGAGGCACTCACCGACGAATCAGAGGACGCCACATGGACTTCACATGCATCAAAGGGCCCACCTCGGATACCAAATCAAGCCATGCACCGGGGATGGATCAGAGGGCCCACATGGCAGCCAACTAGAGGAAGCACACCAGGCGGGGCCGCCCTAGGGGGCCGGCCGATCCTAGGATCGGCCGAACCGACCTAGGGGGCGCCCATCTGGCCCCTACACGTGGTTGCTCCTCGTTGGTCACTTGCTGCACTCCCGGGTGTTTAAGGGCTATTTGGGCGTCCGAGCAAGCCTTGTCCTTGCCTATAAATAGAAGGGGAGGGGCTCCCATTTCTCACACACCACTCTCTCATTCTCCTCTCACTTTTAGTTTCCAAGGCTAGGGGGTAGGCTAGAGTAGCTCTTCTTCAGGTTCCAAGTCCTCTTGGAAGTTTAGGTATGAGTTCTCTTTTATCTTTATTTCTTTGTATGACTTTGATCTACTTCAGTTATTCAACTATTTCATATAAAGTCATGGTAGATCATATTCTTGATATGTTCTTGAGTTCATCTTCTGTTCATCATTTAGAGGCTCGTGTTCTTCGTGAACACTACCTTTTGACCCACTTGAAGGGTGATAAACTCCTTCCTTATGTGTTTGTTCATAAGTTAGAGGCTCGTGTTCTTCATGAACACGACCCTTTGATCTTGTTGATTAGACATAAGAGAGTTCATATCTGTTCGTATGTCTAGCCTTAGTTGATCTTGTTGGATGGCATGAGAGTGTTGCATGATGTCTGTGTTCAAGCTACGGTACTCGGTCTAGTTGACCAGTCTTCTGCTGGCTCTCACCCTGGGTCACAATAGCCCAGGCCGGGTGGAGTCTAGCAGCAACATAGGCATGGTGCCTGGGTTGTCTGGCTACGATAGTTATGATCATACCCCCCGTAACGAGAGGTCAGTCCTCAGGTGGTGACAGCCCTGTTGGATCCGAGGGCAACCTCCGCGTTGGCCTACCTGCTGTAGGAGTCTAAAGTCTAGTTTCGCAGAGTGCTGGTCGTCGCGGGCTAGCTCCCCGTTTGTACCTGGGTGCTGAACCATGTCTCCATCATGCAATACTCATACCCATCTCTTGTATCTTCTAGCTTTGTATGTTTAGTACATTAGAACCTAGAGCTAACTCGTATGTTCCCCCTAAGCCGTAGTGTGCTAGAGTAGAGGTAGATTTGAGGTGTGTGTCACACTACCCCTATTATCTTACCCCTACCTTTGAGTGTGTTGTTCCATATATCTGTCTCTTGGTTTACATTCAGAGCAAAAGCATAAGTCTAAGATATCCGCCATTACCTTCCTTGGATTCGATACCCTTGGAATACTCTCCTTCCATGGGGAAATGCTACAATGGTTTATCTATGCACTTATGGATTCGTTCATGATCGTTTAGATTAACCTATGGCAAGTCTCAATGTTCACGCTAACCTGCACCATTAGTTGTGACATTGGGAAATGCCAACAAGCATTTCTAACGCCGACGCTAAGGATGGATCCCAAATCTGTTCTTAAGTGATCAACGTTTAGAAATGTCAACAAGCATTTCTGGAGCCGTTACCGGGGAAGGCACAGGATTATCTTGACTATGCTTTGCATCTGTTTATAAACTCTGAGTAGGTTAGGACAACTCTCAATGCAGGGTAATCTTGATTTTCTTCTTTTATCTTTGGATGATGAAGACAGGCAGTGTATGACTGGTTTCGACCTACCGGGGAATTTTACTGAAGATCCCGAGTCACTTGTGAGGAAAGCTCGAATTCATTTCGGCTCACCTCGTCGTACTCGTCCGAAGGGCGAACCAGCTTCCTTTGTACCATCCACGTCCAACGCTATGGCCCATAAGACACTTCGTAAATACTAAGCTCCTTCCGCTGACCAGGTGCTGCAAGGCCCTGAGGTGGCAATGGGGACTGAAAATTTCGAGATCAAGATGGGTCTAATCACGATGGTACAGGCTATCCCATTCTGTGGCAAGCCAAATGAGGATGCCAATGCTCATCTGCAGCAATTCCTAGAGCTATGCAGCACTTTCGTCATCAGGGGTGCAAATATGGACGTTGTTCGTTTACGGCTATTTCCATTCTCCCTCTTGGGAAAAGCTAAGCAATGGTTCTATGCGAATCGGGAATCTATTGACACTTGGAGTAAGTGTTCAGAGGCATTTCTCAAGAAGTTCTTCCCATTGGGTAAAACCAATGCTCTTCGTGGAAGGATTTCTGGTTTTCAGCAAGCAGCAAGTGAATCTATTCTAGAGGCTTGGGAGAGGCTTCAGGAGTATGTCCTGGCCTGTCCTCATCATGGGATGGAAGATTGGCTCATTCTTCAAAGTTTCTATAATGGGTTGACTCCGACAGCCCGAGGCCATATTGATGCTGCTGCTCAAGGAGCATTCTTCTCACTCACTGTTGATAATGCTAAATTACTCATGGAGAAGATGGTCTCCAACCAAGGGTGGAGTGATGAAAGACTCCAACCACGACCGAAGGGTACTCATACTGTCAAGGAAGCAGACATGATTACTGCCAACATGGATCTTCTTATGAAGAGACTGGATGACTACACCAGCGAGAAGGCTGCCATGGCCACTACTTCTCTGCCTATGGACTCTCACATGACTTGTGAAGTCTGTGGCAACACTGGGCACTCAGGCAACTATTGTCCGGAGACTCAGGAGGAAGTGATGTACATGAATGGCAATAACAATGGTTATCATCCACCTCAACAAGGAGGTCAATCGGGGAATCAACAACGCCCTTATTATCAAGGAGGTAACCAAGGTAATTCTTACAATTCTAACCAACCTTCCTTGAGAGATCTCGTTTTTGGGCAAGCTAAGATTAATGAAGGTATTAACAAGAAGCTAGCTGCCCTTGATAAAATTGTGGAAAGTCTCAACGTTAAGCTTGATAGTTTTTCTTCTGCTCAGAAGAGTCAGCTGAGTTTCAACAAAATGTTGGAAACCCAGTTGGCTCAGCTGGCTGCTTTGGTTCCATCTCCTGATAACGGGAGGATCCCGGGGCAACCCGTATCCTCTTGTGAAAATGTTAGTGTAGTGTCAACCAGGTGGGGTAAGCCACCTAAGAAGACACATGCTTCTGACTATGGAGGAAAGCCCATACAACAAATTCTTGATCCATGGGAGGAATCAGCAGTAGTGCACAAGAAAGATCCAGGCTACCCGACTATCACTTGCACAATTTATTACAAAAAGATCAGGCATGCCCTTTGTGACCTTGGTGCAAGTGTTAATCTCATGTCCAAGGCCATGTTCGAGCAACTGGGATATCCAGCTCTCTCTCCAACAGCATGGACTATCCAACTCGCCGATTCAACGATCCGATATCCAGAAGGAATTGCTGAGAGTTTATTGGTTAAGGTCAAGAGCTCTTATGTCTTCGCGGATTTCGTGGTCCTTGACATGGATGACGAGGGAGGAATGCCGCTCATCCTTGGGCGACCATTTCTCAGTGATGTCCGAGCTAGAATCAATGTGGGATCCGGTATCATCCGTTTCCGCATTGGGGAGAGGAACTTGAAGTTCAAGTTTCAGGACAAGGAAGAGCAATGCTATTTGGTGCAAGATAGTGTTGAGCAGCTTGGGGGAAGGATGGAGCCTTCACCCCCAAGGAAGAAATTTCCGTCAAAGAGGTTAAGGAAAATTCAGAAAGAATGGCGGAAAATTGAGATGGCACCAACCTCTACTTCTCAGGAGTGGGGTGGTGAATGGAATTGATCGCTGAGAAGAGTCCAACTCGTCGGACTAAAAATGATGGGTCCTTTCTACCAAAAAGGTTAAAGCTAGTATTTATGTCATATTTCCCTTTCCAAAATTTTATTTCCAAAACTGCATATTTGATTTTCCCAAAACTCTGCATTTGCATGCTAGATTTATCTAGCTCTTTTCTGAAAATAATTTCTGAGTTTGAAAACCATAGAAAATTTATTTGGGCGATTTCTGGAGTAAACTTTGGCCGGTGCACCGTGGCATATCTTCACATAGCCGTTGGTGGCACACCTGCCAAAGGGGGCCAGCACCAGGCCCACCACTGGGCCGGCCGAACCAGGGTTCGGCCGAACCCTAGCAACGGTCAAGTGGGCCCAGCCTTGGCCAACGGCTCCTAGCCGTTGCCCAACGGCTATCCCGCGGTGTGCTGCCCCTTTGCTCTATAAATTGGACCCGAGAGGGGGTGTTCTTCACCCATTCAACTCATTTCATTGACACCCCCCTCTCTACTCCTTGCTCTCTTGATTTTCTTGGATTTCTTGCTCAAGATTGGATCATCAAGTGATCTCTCTAGTGTGTTGCTGAAATTATTGCTATTTGTGGAGCAAACTCAGTAAGAACTTCATTCGATTTCACTAACCCATCTCCGAGTTGCTCTTGTTGTTTCTTGTTGTTGTGCTAGCATGAATTGGGCGGCGAACACTCTCCGAAGGGTGACGCGCTCACGCTCCCGTTCACGGGCAAGCGCGAGTGCATCTACCCCCGCCGAGCCGACGCCGAGCCCATCAACGATGGATTATGAAGAAGAGCAAGAAGAGCAAGCCGAGCCACAAGCCGCGGAGGAGGTCGTCGACAACACCCCCTACCTCAGCTTGCGGGGCGATCTAGAGGAGCAAGCCTATGCTCTCTTGAAGGACCGAGTCTTCGCCCACACCAGGGACTTCGACCCGGCTCTCATGGAGAAGACAGGAATGAATCTCGAGTTCGCTTCCATTTGGAATGCTCTTGGTTGGGAGGAGTTTGTGCCGGTCACAAAGCTTGGCTCTCGGCCCCTCACCATCCAGTTTCTTTGCTCTCTTACCGAGACCCCGGATGGCGTTGAGTTTCGTCTTTTTGGGACCGATTATCGTCTTTCTTGGAAGGATCTTAGTCGTCTTCTTGGATTTAGTCCTCGTTGTGCTGTCTCTTTGAAGCGAGCTTGTGAGGGTTATGTTCGGGAATCTTTCTGGGCAGATATCTCTGGTCTTGTTTACAGTGGCAAGTTTGTACCTCGGTGCAACGACATTGTGCATCCCACTCTCCGCCTGTGGCACAAGTGGCTCGCCATTACTCTCTTTCTACGAGAGGATGTTCGGCCCGTGCGCAGTGATGAGATGATGCTATTATACGCCGCTGTCAACCGGATCAAGGTCTCTCCCGTTAAAGCAATGATTCGGCAGTGGATGACGAATTTCAAGATGATAGGTCCTATTGAGTGTACGGCCTTGGTGACTCGTATTGCTCTCAGACTCGGGGTTCTTAGCGGGCATCCCGTACCCTCATCGGGACGCCTCGAGTTCTCATTGATGAGGCATACCTGATCCAGGGACATATACTCAAGAGGGGCCCAAATGATTCTTTGACTTTCTTCTTTCCGGGCTATACAAATCAAATCCCGTTACCTAACCCGGGGTTTGGATTGTATAACTCGGAGTCACTCACCATTCCCCTTGTTACACAAGAGGAAAGCTGCCGTGCTAGTGTTTCAGGCAGGTCCACCAGGAGCGCGGCGAAGAGAGCACACATGCAGCAGCAACAGCAGTCACAGCTGACACCACCACCACAGCCTCAGCCACAGCCTGTTACACCACCGATGGCAGGAGGGGCACCTGCGGGGTACATGTCCGGGGTTACCCTTGGATATGCACCTGGCTGGGACCAGCCCACCTACCAGCCGAGTGCGAGTGGCACGGCTTGGGCGAGCGCGAACAGAGCTCAGTGGGCTACACTCGCTAGTTCCAGCTCCGGTGGTCCACCTCCGTCTTCGTCCTTCCGGCGACACTCGTCCGCCTCTGCACGCGATGCGCAGCTCGCGCAGCAGATGGGAGAGCTCACCGTCCAAGTCACGGGATTGGAGGAGACGCTGAACACCCACGTCGAGTCTACCTCACCGTGGTAGCGTCAGGCTGGTGAGAGGATAGCAGCCATGCAGCAAGATCAACGGCAATACATGGAGGCGCAGAGGGCCTACTACGCGAGTCAGGGTTTCTTCTACCCTCCTCCGCAGCGAGCCTGAAGCTAGCTTGGGGGAGGACCCCCATCCTGAGGTAACTTGTATCTTCCATTGTTTTCAGAATTTCTTATAAATGAAAATCCAAAAAAAATCTGCAAAATAAAAAGACCAAAAACATTTATTTGCTTTCATCATCATCGTTTGCTTAGTTTGTTTTGATATGCTTAGTAAGAATGCTTTGCCTCTATGGTTGAAATGAAGAATAGTTGCTCTGTTTATTCTCCTCGTATGTGTTGCCTACAACTTTGCATTCTACCTAAGTTTTGAGTTTGTTGGCTTGTATGTTCAAACCTTAGCTTGAAAACTGTGGGTAGCGGAAAGCGTGATCCTTGCCTAAGTTGTTGTGAGACATGATATGGTATAATAGAGTGCTATGATCTTGTGCTAAGTGATGCTTGACATCCGGAGTTTTCCTTTTTGAAAAATCAAAACATGATGAGTTCCTCAATGATGAGAATTTCCCATCCAAGGCTATATGTAGATTCTAGTTCTTAGCCTCCACATATGCAGCTTGTTCTCTCATTGAGCTTTGTCAAATTGTTGTGACCCTTGTTAGAACTCATACTCCCCTGATCAAGATCACGTACACGTTCATGCTAAACTTCTACACTAGAAGTTAAGCATTCATCATTTACTCCATACTGCTTATGCATTCTTCCACAAATAAAACTCTATGTATCTTTGCATCATTCATCCCTCTCCAAATATCTCCAATAGAGGCAAAGGGCTAGCAAAAAAAAGAGAAAAAAAAGAAAGAGAAAAGCATGCTCAAAAGCATGGCAAAAAAAATAAAATAAAGAGAGCTAGCCCAAGTCTCGAAAATTCTAAAGGAGAAAAAGGGATTGATATGTGCAAGAGAAAGAGTTCCACCATATAGATGGTAATAACTAGTACCTATTCCGGTGCTAGTGTCCACCTTACCATCAATCCCTCATTCCCTCATATAAAACATGGCAATATCTAGCACCCATTTCCGGGCTTAGTATCCACCTTGCCATGCTCATATCCATCACACACATATACACATCTTGATCAGGATGTATGTTTGTTTCTTCCGAGGATCTGGTTTTTGACTTAGCAAAACATGATAGACAAGTATGCCACATCTTCCCTACCTACAGCTCCACATAAAGCCTATTAGGAGTAGGATGTGAAGAAGGGCAACATTGATACCTTGGTGAGGAACCATACACTTTTGAGCGATCCGAGAGTATCATTTGAGGAACTCTAATTTTCTTTATGAATTTTTTTTTGCAAAACCTCCGGATTGATAGCTGATCCAGGTATGAGTGATTATGCATTTCTATATAACCATTCTGTCTCTCAACCGCCCAAGGCAGGTGAAGCTATATGCCCCACGTATCAGGCGAAAGGTAAGAACATTGCCAACTTGTTCAACTATTGGTAGAGTACTTTGATGTATGTTTGCCATAAGTTGAGAATACAACATTGTAGCAACTCCTGATCAACCAACCTAAGTCTTTAATGTCTTGCTTCGATACGAGCAAGAGGTTAGCTTGGGGGAGTTTGTTGACGGTGGAAATTCACCATTTCCAACTCTCAATATTCTCACATAAATGGAGGCATATGCATTATTTACTAGCATTTAGGTTTGAATAATGTAGTTCCACTTGTCCTTGGAGATTATTTGTATGTAGGTGATTTACCCTTAAAAGAGATGGAAACTCCACTTCTATGAAGAAACCATGCCAACTCAGCTGAGGAGGTGGCTGCCATCAAAGGAAACATGGCAATCCACGTCATCGATCCAGGGGAGGCACTCACCGACGAATCAGAGGACGCCACATGGACTTCACATGGATCAAAGGGCCCACCTCGGATACCAAATCAAGCCATGCACCAGGGATGGATCAGAGGGCCCACAGGGCAGCCAACTAGAGGAAGCACACCAGGTGGGGCCGCCCTAGGGGGCCGGCCGATCCTGGGTTCAGTCGAACCGACCTAGGGGGCGCCCATCTGGCCCCTACACGTGGTTGCTCCTCATTGGTCACTTGCTGCACTCCCGGGTGTTTAGGGGCCATTTGGGCATCCGAGCAAGCCTTGCCCTTGCCTATAAATAGAAGGGGAGGGGCTCCCATTTCTCACACACCACTCTCTCATTCTCCTCCCACTTTTAGTTTCCAAGGCTAGGGGGTAGGCTAGAATAGCTCTTCTTCAGGTTCCAAGTCCTCTTGGAAGTTTAGGTATGAGTTCTCTTTTATCTTTATTTCTTTGTATGACTTTGATCTACTTCAGTTATTCAGCTATTTCATATAAAGTCATAGTAGATCATATTCTTGATATGTTCTTGAGTTCATCTTCTGTTCATCATTTAGAGGCTCGTGTTCTTCGTGAACACTACCTTTTGATCCACTTGAAGGATGATAAACTCCTTCCTTATGTGTTTGTTCATAAGCTCGTGTTCTTCATGAACACGACCCTTTGATCTTGTTGATTAGACATAAGAGAGTTCATATCTGTTCGTATGTCTAGCCTTAGTTGATCTTGTTAGATGGCATGAGAGTGTTGCATGAGGTCTGTGTTCAAGCTACGGTACTCGGTCTAGTTGACCAGTCTTCTGGTGGCTCTCACCCTGGGTCACAATAGCCCAGGCCGGGTGGAGTCTAGCAGCAACGTAGGCATGGTGCTTGGGTTGTCTGGCTACGATAGTTATGAGCATACCCCCCGTAACGAGAGGTCGGTCCTCAGGTGGTGACAGCCCTGTTGGATCCTAGGGCAACCTCCGCGTTGGGGTACCTGCTGTAGGAGTCTAAAGTCTAGTTTCGCAGAGTGCTGGTCGTCGCGGGCTAGCTCCCCGTTTGTACCTAGGTGTTGAACCATGTCTCCCTCATGCAATACTCATGCACATCTCTTGTATCTTCTAGCTTTGTATGTTTAGTACATTAGAACCTAGAGCTAACTCGTATGTTCCCCCTAAGCCGTAGTGTGCTAGAGTAGAGGTAGATTTGAGGTGTGTGTGTCACACTACCCCTATTATCTTACCCCTACCTTTGAGTGTGTTGTTCCCTATATCTATCTCTTGGTTTACATTCAGAGCAAAAGCATTAGTCTAAGATATCCGCTATTGCCTTCCTTGGATTCGATACCCTTGGAATACTCTCCTTCCTTGGGGAAATGCTACAATGATTTATCTGTGTGCTTGCGGATTCGTTCATGATCGTTTAGATTAACCTATGGCAAGTCTCAATGTTCACGCTAACCTGCGCCATTAGTTGTGACATTGGGAAATGCCAACAAGCATTTCTAGCGCCGACGCTAAGGATGGATCTCAAATCTGTTCTTAAGTGATCGACGTTTAGAAATGTCAACAGGCCCGAACCAGTATAAAACCCTTGTGTCTCCCGTGTCAACTATCCGGATCCGACACACGATACGATACAAATCTACTGCCGGCGGTTGAGAACCCCGATAATGCCGCAACCTCAAAATGAGGCAAAATCGGGCACTGTAGCACCTCCAGCAGGTGCTGCATCCCTTTTCCCAATTTGCGGTCAAGCCTTCCTCCATCCCCATCTATGGGGTTTCTCTCTCTTCTCCCCAGCATTGTAGCATAACCGTCTCCTCCATCCCGCCGATCCACCCGTCTACTCCATCTCCTCCACCGCACCGATCCGCCCGTCTCCTCCATCTCCGCCACCCCCGCCGGCGGCCTCCCTCTCTCCCGTCGGGCGCCTCCTCCACTTCCACCACCCCGCAGGCCGCCTCCGCCACCCGCGCGCGGATCCGCTCCCCACCTCGGCTCCCCACCTCTCCAGGGCGGCGCTCCTACCACAGCATCGACGCGGCGAGCGCGAGGACCAGCACCAGGACCTTGTTGGGGATTCACGGGTGCACCTTGACGTGGTAGCGCGCGTCGGCGCGGTCTGGCGTGGTGTTCGGCGAGCGGCGGTGCATGGCGAGCGGCGGCGGCGCAGCAAGGCGGCAGCGCGGAGCAAGGCAGAGCGACGAGCCGCGGCAGGTAGCGGCGGCGAGTCAGGGCATCAGGGCAGCGCGGCGCGCGGCGAGATGCGCGGAGGTGGAGCGGAATGGGCCTGCCGAGCAGTGCGGCGGGCGATGGCGCGCGGCGGGGCGCGGCAGAGCGATGGCACGCGTGGCTTGGTGCGGCAGAGCGGAGGCGTGCACGGCGCGGCGAAGTTTGCTGCGGCAAGGTATAGTGGCGGTGAGCAAGAGGGCGGCGCGGCACCTGCAAATGGCCACGGCACGACGGTCGGGCAGAGATGAGGCAAAAGGGGAGGAACGCACGGCTACGCTCCTCTCACACAAATTATCGAACACTTGGCGGGCGTTCAATGAAACAGCTGCAGAGCAGCGCCCATGGTTGCTAAGGCTTGGCTCCGGGAGCAAGCAGCACGGCACGATGGCCGGCTCATCACAGGCATGCGAGCAGGGAAAGGTAGGAGGGGAGAATCGATCGGGTGCCTCACTAGGGGCTTGTGGAAGGTCTCGGCGGAGCAGGGAGAGAGGGCGAGGCCGTGGTGGGTTGGCGCGGTGCAGGCAGCTCGGTGGCGCGGGCCTGCTGGCAGGTCGCGTCGTTGTGCACGAAAGCGTCGGCTTCAACTTCGGCTTCCTCGTGCTCGTGGAACACGGCGTCGTCGTTGATCGCGGCGTCGTGGTACTCTTGGTGGCGTTCCGAGCTCGGCACCTTGTCCTCATGGCCGTCGACGGCGACGTCGCACGCAGCGGCTCGGCGAGGCTCCTTCAGCTCGGCGTCGTGGGCAGCAGCTTCTCTTCCTCCGGTGCGTGGTCACCCTGCTCCCTTCTCTCTTGGTGTTGGAGCTTCCTCTTGGGTGGGTGCGTAACGGAAAAACAGGCGGCGGCCTGGTGCGTGGCTGGAAGGTGCGGCACCCGTAGTTGTGGTTCACACCGGGTTGCAGAAGAATCATGGCCCCTCATGCTGTCTGGAACTGCTGGGCCGTGGCTTTGATTGGTGTGGTTTGCTGCGGTAGAAGAAAAGAAATCAGAGAGGTGCCTTGCTTGTAGCGTTGGAGAGGAAAAAGGAAAGGGGTTGCTGACCGGGAGTAGGAGGCAAGCTGCTGCCTGCTGGTCCTTGCGACGCAAGATCCAGAAGGGAGGTGGCGAGCTTGCGCTCCTGCAGTGCAATCAAGACAGCTGCCTGCAGCTTGTTGATTTGCCCGACGGGGAAAAAAGAAAGGCCGCAGGACTCTTGGCGGCGCAAGGGAAAGAAGAAAGGGAGACCGGCAGCGGTGGCTTGGGAGAGAAGGGGAGTAGAGAGAGAGGTGAGGAGTATTTAAGGGAAGTAGCTAGGGTTAGTTAGATGAACTTTAGATGGGTCTAAGATTTTGGACCGAAACATTTAATCATGCGAAATAAATTGTAACAATTTATTTCGTATTATTAGAACAAATGAATTAGGCTAGTTTTCCGGAAACAAATTAAATAGCCCGGTTTTAATTTGAAGGTCCAGGAAATGTTGCCTTAATTCGAAAAGAGCCCCGAATACTTAATACAAATGAATTAGCCTATTTTCCGAGATCGAACCAATTGCAAAGGATTAATTTGAAAATTCATAAAATATTATATAATTCATTTAGCAAATTTCAAAGCACTTCAGAAGGATTGGAAAAAGGTTGTGAGCTTAGAGATTAGCAGATCGAGCTGAGGAAGATGTTAGCAGATCAAGCCGAGCTAATTGGCTAGTGTTAGCTCAGGTGCAAAGTTAGAGTTAGTCACACAAGGTTTAAAGATCCTATTAAATATTAGCTTTAGTTTGTATTTTGGATTTAATCCAAAAATACAAACTCACCTTTGAGATTCAAATAAATCCAAAAAGATCCAACTCACATTTAAACTATAATTTGAAAATAAATTTTATATGGTTTTATTTTATAGAGAATTCGAGATGATAAGCTAGCAATTTGGGATCAAATTTGGTAGCACACAATTTCAAACAAAAAGTTTTAAATTTTAGCAAAAATTCACACTTGGCAAAACATTCAAAATTCTGGGATGTTACATTCCTCCCCCCTCACAAGAATCTCGTCCCCGAGATTAAGCTCGTACCGGGAGTGGTGAGGGTCTTCTCTTCGGTATGTCTCCAAGATGTTGATGGCGTTGACGTCGTAGCTCTCTCTTCCCTATGGTTTCACTTGTGTTTAATCTCATCATATATTGTTTCCTTGTGAATCCTTCCGAAGCCAAGTGTCATCGTGTGTTCTCCTTCATTAGCATCCATAAGCACTTGTTAGATTCATTCCATATATTCCAAAGAACTTTACTCTTGTTCAAGTCCGTGAGAAATTCCAATGGTACGCTAGAATTTCCTCCATCTTAATCCATCCCTTCTAGCCGTGTTACATAAGCTTGGTAAGCTTGGAGCAGTTTGGAGCAGGATAGTCTCATAAATATCTTTTCCTCGTCCATGTTTTCATATATTCTCTAGGTTTCCCTAGTTTATCCAAGAAATCTTCTTGAAGCCATATCCATCTCGGATGTGTTGAAGATATAAAGTAATATCTCTTGACCCATAAGTAGATATACTATTTTTTTTTCCAAAACATCAGTGCAGTCGCACCTCTTGTGGCGTGCACTCTCAGCAACTAGCTGCACTTGGGTGATCATAACTCCCTTTTTCTTACTCGGCCATCTCGAGGCTTAGGGAACATCTCAGCTTCTTGTAGCGGCACATCCAAATTAGTTTACCCTCCTTTAATACTTGTATTCCATCATAGGGTCTCGTGCGGTTAATCAAAATTCCTCAAATTCGAGGGTGATTTCTCAACTTCCAGAAATTCTCTGATTGTCCCGTAGTCTTTACAAAATCTTCATGTGCCACTCTAATAGTAATCCATTTGTTGGTTTAGCACGTCTCCAACGATTCTCGTTAGAGTGCTAGAAACATCCGTCATGACCTATTAGCTCTTGGTCGTACACACTATGAATGGTTACTTCCCATTCATGATAGTCCATGTTAAGAGGGATCATCTGCAACACCCTTCGTCTATGTGAGTGACTATTCCTATCTGAAATCTCACACTACTCAATTTGGTTCCAATTTTCATGGGATGGATCTTCATGCAGAAGTCACATCTGCCTTACTCTTGTATGCTTAGCAAACTCTTCTGACTTATTTTCCAATAGGGTGGTTGGTTCCAACTGCGAGGTCGAACAGATAACCTGTGTCCAGTAGTTGCCGAAGTAGTTCTTCTTCCCACTAATTCAATATATGGTGTCCAGTAGAGCTTCTTCATTAATTGCTTATTCCAAAAGTGGGTTCAACTGAACTTATCCAAAATGTATCGCTGACAACTTAGGGTGCTCAACTGCTCGTAACCAATATATGCTTCCATAGAAGTACATGCACTTCTGAGCTTTCGGTGTTTCAAATTCTCGGGTACTCAGTTTCTGGTTTGCGGACTCAATTCCAATGATCAATGGGTAACTCATCTGAATCCTTGGTCTGATTTGTCGAGGTTGCGAGAAGTTCTTCTCTTCTTCTGAAGATTGCTCTTGGTCTTGCAGTATGGGAAGCTAAGGCTACTAAAGGAGTCATCTAATCATCTAGCAAGCATGAGCACACAATACAATTTCACGCAAACATGAAGAGGCATAACAACCAAAAAGACCATTAAGATCCGATCACTCAAGCAATGCATCAAACAAAAGTGCATCTCGAGGCTGACTCCTAAGTCCTTCGAGCATACACCAGGTAAAAGCATACTAGTATATCGTGGGCATTCGAAGGAATTTCACTAAGGTTAGTGTTGCATCACTGGGAGAGATACATCCCATCTGGCATTTCGGCGCTAATCTTTCTGAAAAAGGATGGTGAAATTCTTCTCCGTGCTGGCTTAATTGAGATCTGGTAAATTGTGTTCCATATTCCTCTTCGAGTCACATGACTTATTGCTATCCATTTGACTCGTGTAGTACTGATGTTGTATCCTGCAGCAATTGCTACCTTTACGATTCTCCGGGTTAGGGTCCAATTACCAAAATCATCCTTCCGACTGAAGGGATCCCATATGTGGCCTAAGAGGCGCAGGGGGCCCTGTGGTAGGAAGCTAAAATCTTCTTGATCTTAATCCAATACAGATACTCTCAGTTGTCCATTTCTTCCAATTTAGATACTCTTAGTTGGACTACTCTTCTTCGTCCATGTTTCTCGTGGCATCGTCTTTGCAAAGGGGATGCTCTATGTTTGTCATTACATCTGTGCCCCATGTTTCTCATCTGTTCCCCATGTTTCTCATCTGTTCATCTTAATCCATCGTCCCCATTGATCAGTTAAGGTGATTCAAATCCAGGAATCGAAGTTTCACACTTCACGTTCAGGAAATTCCATATAGTGAATTAGCAACTCTTCACTCCGCATATGTGATGCTTTCTTGTAGAGTAGTCTGAACTTAACTGTTCCACCCATCCTCTGCCTCTTGTAGCAGCAGCTTGTTCTAATATCTTAGTCCTTTGCAATCCACTATTTGTGTAACTCCAAATCGAGGGATCCTATCCAAATGCTGAGCTACGAGCATCTCAGGAGATTCCGACTCCTGCAACCAAGCTTACGTGTGCCAAATCCATATAGTAGATAACTAGTTCCTTATGTTGGCGCACTTGGAATTAGAATCTTAACTCATTATCTTCAAGGTGGCGTCATCCAAGCTTCGTCCATAGTAGGGATGAAAAGGGCACATCTTGTTGTTGTAGATTCATCTGTATGCGGACTTCATGTGTCATCATGGTGGCAGTCTATTCCATCTTCGATAGTCTGAATTCCAATGTAGGGCATCTGTGATGGTGTAAACTTTTATTGAGGGTTTAACAGGGAATAATCCAAGCAAGTCTTGTAGAGTTATCTTCATCTTTTCCCTGTACTCAATCTCCATAACTGTCTTTATAGTAGTTGCATTTGTCTTGTACGGGGCATCCTTCCACAGTATGGCTTGATCTTGATCAAGCAACATCCGTTGTTCTCCAAAGGTCAGCAAACACGTAGAGGGGTTGTTAGTAAGTTAGTTAGTTAGTGAGAAGTCAAGGATGTAATAGTAGAATTCAAGGGGTTTATATAAAATTCAAAGAGTATATACTCAATCAAGGATGTTTAGGCTGTCCAAAACTATCGGCCATTGCTAGGGCTCGTCCTACGGTCAAGTATGGCTATGATACCACCTGAAACGAACCGGATTTCTGAAACTGGAAACCCGATCCTCTACACCTCTGTGATAGTCCCAGGAAGTGGCTATCACGTGCAATCCCTGTCTCAAGTGGTACAAATTCATACAACACAGGAATAGAGGGAATATTGCATAATTTTATTAATGCATCAGAGTACAACATTTCGGCATAAGCCGGGTACAAGTCCAACTGGACTAAACAAGAAAGGTAAAACATCTACGCAGCGGATCTATCGAAGCGAAGCGTCTCTAGCTCCACAGGCAAACTTGAGTGTAGGACCAGCTCTAGTCTTCCCATCCTTTGCCGTCGCGGTCGTAGTCTGTCTCCGAGTCTGAAAGTCCACCATCTACCCGATAAGCGGGTAGGTCATGTCAGCTTCCCAACAAAGAGCAAAAGCGGTGGATGAATTCTAGTATGCATGGATAAGCCTATATATGGTTGTAGAAGGTTTATGCAAGCAGCGGTAGCAACATCAAGGTAAGCAGAAATGCAGAGAGGTCACCATCTCCGAGGAGATCCACACCTCCGAGGCCAACGCCTCCGGGGTCAACACCCCAACTAAGGAAAGTACACCAAACCACTGGATCTCAACCGAGACACAGCGTCCCACTCTCATTTGCGATGTGGGGTCACCAACTCCTATCCCCACATCTCAACGGCATGAAGCCGGGCTCACACACTTGGGGGAGAGAAGCAGCACAAGAAAATACTAGCCAGGTGAGAGATGGAAAGGGCTGTCCATACCAGTGGACACGGACTATAGCTATAGGTTTAACACTCTGCAGAGGTTGTACAACTAGACCCGCCGGATAGGGCAGAAACGATGGCCGCCATTCCACATCCCTACCTAACGGCCGGAGACCTAGCAGTGGGTGGCACTCTCCTGCCTCTCCGAGCCTGACTCGTCCTGAACTGGAGCGCGAAACTTGCCAGCAGGGCCTCGGAGCTGTGAAACCTTCCCCAGAGGAGCCGGGGTGACGTCTACTCGGGGGGTATAACCCGTCCCCCTCACACGACCACACCGGTCCGCCTACAAGCTGAGTGCCAACCACCAACTAGTTCTCGAACGAACCCCGCCCATACGTGAGCGAACGGTTTGTACGAAAATAGCCCAAAGATCAAGGTCACACAGTCGATCGGTCCTTAATTGCAAGAGCGAGCACACACCAACTCCCACCGTCTGACACGCCGCTAGGGCGAGAGGCCAGGTCGCATCTCCCCTAGACAGGCGTTCACAAGTAACCAAGCGGCTCGCTCCCGCGGTAACACGTCAAGGATACACACTCACCCAAAACACACGCCAGAATACCGAGATATCCCAATCTCAGTCCGAACCAGAGATCCATCCATATCATAAAGTAAAACATATGGATACTAAGTATTGGGAACTAGCTAGGGGTCTGTAGCTAGTTCCAAAGGTAGGAGGTTCAAGGTACGGGATATAACAAATCAAGGCTTGGCTAAAACATTGTCTATGCATTACAATCATCCAAAGCATCATAAATAAAGCACTAACAACTAAATAGCATGCATGGGATCTACATGGTCGGGAGTGACATGACACCTGCGCGGTAGTCGTCGTAGAGTAGTAGAGGTTGGGCCCTTCCTTCGGGTCGAAGGTCTTCCCAAACGTCACAACTCGGGTCGTCGTTGCAGCTCGGGTCTTCAAACATGATCACAAGCCTACACGAGATGCGACACGGAAATAAATAACAACAATCATCTAGGCAATAACTCCAAATAACATCAATTTTGAAGAACCAAATAAATCTGAATTAGCTACAAGCAGCACTAGTTTAATTTAAGGCAATCAAAGTAATTAGTTTTATATTAAAATAGTTTTAAGCTACTAGCTTTTTATATATATATTAGAAAAGTAAGTTAGGAAGAAGGATTAGTTCAAGGTGGGATTGCCGATCAAGGCTAAAGGTTCAGTGATCGCGCCTGCAAGGTATTAGCGCGACTGATAAGTGCCACAAAGCAGAAGCTCGGAGGATGATGAGAGAGATGTAAGGTGAACCGAGCTAGGCAGGGCTTTATCAGGCCGAGGTGTGCGGTAGCTGCACAGAGAGAAGGAAAGGATCGGATTGAGGTCGATAAAAGGATGGTGATGCGGTAAGGCGTGCTCGGGGGCACGGTGGAGCAAGTGATAGCAATACGACGATAACCATTGTGTAGTAGTTAGGTTGCAATGCGGGGTTGCCGTGCTTGTAGCAGTGGCCACTGCCCATAGCACGACCGTCCATCACGTGCGTCATTCTGGTTACCATCACATGGTACGACGTATGCTACACGGCACAAGGCAAAGCAGAGAGAGAGAGAGCAGGTTTGTGGCACAAAGCGGTGAAAGCGGTGCAAGCAAGGGAATCGGTGCGAACGCAACTCGGGGAAGTTATTCATGTCCGCGGCAGGCCAGTGGCTAGTTGCGGGACTCCGGCGTCCCAGACCCACAATAGCGCATTGGCGGGCAGCGGTCATGAATCCTACTCCAAGAATGCGGACCAAAAAGGGGCTTGGTTCAAGGGCAAGAGAAGAAGAGGATAGGGTAGCAGCGAGCGTCTCGGAATTATGAAACCAACGCAACTGGTTTCATAATTTTCGGAGCTCCGGATAATTAGTTATGGATTTTTAAAGAAAAAAAGATTTATAAAATATTTATTTTATCCTTTTATTAAATCAGAAAATAATTTTATTAAAATAATGCTGATGTCAGCATGACGTCAGCGATCAGCGGGTTAGTGGGTCTTAGATGGGTCGAAAGTGTTAGTGACCCATTGGGCCCCCAGTTCGGCCCAATGTTCTGCAGGTCTGGTAAACCTCCCTCAAAAAGCTCTCTTAGCCCAGCCTTGTTAAACCCCGGGTTCGGATGGGCTTTCTTGGGCCCAGAAGTTCAGCTAAGCCTGGTTGGGGAGAAACTCGCATAAGTCTGGTCCTACCCCCTGGACCTTGCTGGGGATTCACGGGTGCACCTTGACGTGGTAGCGTGCCGTCGGCGCGGTCTGGCGTGGTGTTCGGCGAGCGGCGGTGCATGGCGAGCGGCGGCGGCGCAGCAAGGCGGCAGCACGGAGCGAGGCAGAGCGACGAGCCGCGGCAGGTAGCAGCGGCGAGGCAGGGCATCAGGGCAGCGCGGTGCGCGGCGAGATGCGCGGAGGTGGAGCGGAGTGGGCCTGCCGAGCAGTGCGGCGGGCGATGGCGCGCGCGGCGGGGCGCGGTAGAGCGATGGCGCGCGTGGCTTGGTCTGTATGAATGCAATTGTTCTATGTTCTTTGCAGAAAAATCAATATGTCGTTCTCCGTTGATTTCATGTCTTTACGCTTCTCAAGTAGCAATATCAGATTTTTGACATTCGGAAATCCAGACTTGGTGCTGTGTTGACACTGCTCCATGACTTTTCGATCAAATGTTCATTTGATGCATATGGGAATCCAATATTGAATTGATAGATTGGGTAATTTTCTGCTGATAAATAAACCCATACGATTTAGTTTTTACTATGTCTTGATTCAGGCCTCGGCACATAAAATTCTCATCTTATTGAGGGACATACTTGGAACTGAAAGTCGTATTGGAGTTCTACCTACCTCAGCTTCTGTACAGTATATGTTGTTCATGTGCTAATACGTTTCTGAGTAGTACGAAGATTTGCAGTTAATGTATATATTGCGCGATTGTCATCCATCAAATTTTCTTTTGGCACAAATATATTGCGTACGTACAGCTAGTTCAATGCCCGTGCTTTACTTAACCATGCATGTTGCGTGTGCCTTTCTCACGGTCAGAATTCGGTCTTCGTTGGCATTTTTGCTCCTTCCCAACTGATGATTTGAAGTGGTTTTTTCCCCTGTTGGGCACTTGTACCTTTATCTTGAGGGTATTTGGCAGGTTGAAATACAAGTGGCGTTTGTGATCCCAAGCCTTGGAACCGGTGAACCCTGGTCGTATCGCGTTGATTTCTGACAGTTCCAAATTCCCAATCTGTGGGGCGAGCGCCCATGCTGACTCGCAGCAGCGCCGCTCGGCTAGCGCAAGGATGACGTCCATTGTGCCCGCATCGACGTCTGCAAATCGTGTCCTCGCGGATGAGCTTCAGCCTCTCCGATCCGTACATGTCCGCCGCCGCCAGCAGCACCAGGCCGGCTCCGGTACATGGCGTTTTCCTCCTCTTGTTGGCTATCACCGGGAGCTCGTCGGTGTACACGAACCGGGGGCCGGGTCAGAGCCCTTCAACACCCACGGCTCGACCCCGTCCATCGACGCGCACCACGCCGCCCGGCGCCGTCGCTCTGACCCATCGCCGCTGCCGCAGCGCGGAGCGCCGAAGAACGCCGCGCTGATGACCGCGGGCACGCACGGCAGTGCGCGGCCGCCAACCTCGAACACCACCTTCTTCTTCTTCCTCCGGACGAAGAGTAGCGCCCGCGTCTCGGCCACGACGCTGAACTGGAACTGCGCTCTGTCACGGCCTGGCGACAGACGTAACCCCGGATGCGCGCGCCAGCCGCGGCCACCGACCGGCGAAGGGGCTCCCTTGGCGCGGCGACGGCGATTTTGGAGGCGTCTACCTGGACCTCGTGACGCCCGATCTCCTTGCTGTGGCGATGACGATCACGGAGGCGGCGGAACGCCGCGAAGGCTGCCGGAGGCGGCACTGGAAAATCCTTTCTGTAGTCCCGTTCGAATCAGCGGTGAGAGAAGAAAAGTCCCAAGACGAGTAGACGACGGTCTCTAAGATGGAAAGGACTACTAACACACCCAAGTCTCGGCCTCCCACGGCCAACCGCGACGGCACAAGTCCATGGCGTCGCCGCCGGAGCTGGTTGACGACGCCGTCGCCGAGATCCTCCTCCGCCTCCCGCCGGCTGACCCCGCCTGCCTTGTTCGCGCCTCCCTCGTGTGTAAGCCCTGGCGTCGCGTCCTCTCGGACCCCACCTTCCCACACCGCTACCGCACGTTCCACCGAATGCCTCCCCTGCTCGGCTTCATGCGTAGCTCTTACGTTGAAGACCTATTCGTTCCCATCGCGACACGCATCCCCACCCCTTTCCTCCAGCAACCGTCCAGGTGCCAGCTTCTCGATTGCCGCCACGGCCGCGTCCTTCTCGACACGATGTGGGACACGCCGGATTGGAATCTCGTCGTCTGGGACCCCATCACCGGCGACCACACGGTGCTGCCGGGACCTGACCGCTGCTGGTTGCACACCCGCTCCGGCACGGTTCTCTGCGCGGTGGCTGGCTGTGACCACCGCGACTGCCACGGCGGGCCCTTCATTGTGGTCTTCGTAGCCTTCGTGGCCACCACAGACAAGGTGACCCGTGCGTGGATCTACTCATCCGAGACGGCCGCGTGGAGCCCGCCGGCCACCGTGCAGTTTGGCCGACATTCCTTCCTGGAGAGGAATCGCGGCGCCATTGTTGGGAACGGATGATTCTACTTCTTGCTCAACTTGGGCACTGCGATTCTCAAGTTCGATTTGGGAAAGCATTGCCTATCTGTGATCAGCTCACCACTCGTGCACAGCAAACCCGCTGTCCTCATGCCAATGGAGGATGGTTCGCTGGGGCTGGCCATGCTTGAGGATTTAGCCCTCCACTTGTGGTCGAGGAAGGTGAATCCAAATGGAGTCGAGACATGGGTACAATGTAGAACCATTGTGCTCGAGCAACCATTCCCTACCTACAACCCCAAATTCGGAGCTAATGTTATTAGTTTCTCTGAGGGTGTAGATGTTTTCTTACTACACGTGGATTTTAGGGCTTTTATGTTTGATCTCAAATCAGGGCGGTTGACCAAGTTAAGCATGCCTGCACATTATTACCAACATGCCTTCCCCTTTACGAGCTTTTACATTCCAGGTGTGTATATCGGCGGCATTTTGTTTATTTATATAACTTTGAACTTTGCATCTTATTATATGTTGTTGTTATGCTACGTAAATATTTAGTTGAATGGAAAGTATATATGGTAAGAAAAGGTATACATTGCAACAACTGTTTTTTGTCATATGGACTTGTTAGGATTTGAGGTAGTCAAGATGTGCCACCAGGAAGTGCCATATTTGCTCTCATGATGTTGATCCAAAATTGTGATATTTTATCTCTTTGGTTGGTCTAGTTCTGAGACAACACAAATCTTGTGAAACTTTTGGGATTTTATTGACTCTTTGCTACTCTCTCCATCCTGAATTATGACTCAGTTTTTATAGGCGCGTAACTTTTGCTATACAATTAGTCATACACTATATTTTGTAATGCAAATTATATATCTATATATATCTAGAAAAGTCAAAATGATTTATAGTTAAGCAAGTTTGGGCATTACTATGATTTATAGAGATGTTTATTTATATAGTTTTGCACTTTACATCTTATGATGTTGTTGTTATGCTACGAAAATATTTACTGAATGGAAAGTATATTGTTAGAAAAGGGATACATTGCAACATCTGATTTTTATCACATGGACTTGTTAGGATATGATGTAGTCAAGATGTGCCTCCAGGAAGCACTAGATGTTGCTTTGAATAATTATTCTCAAGATTTCGATCTAAAATTTGTGAGATTTTATTTCTTTGGTCAGTCTAGTTCTGAGACAATACAAATCTTGCGAACCGTTGAGATTTTGTTCACTCTATCCTAAATTACTATAAAAGTGTGCGGCAACGATGTATCGACTTGGCTTTTCTATGCACATAGCTTTTGTTATACACTTAAACATACTCTGTATTTATAATACAAATTATATATGGAAAAGTCAAAAGTATATATAATTTGAAACAAAAGGAATATATATCTTATTTCTTTATGGCCTCTTTTGGTGCTTATATTGTTCAACTCTCCTTTGTGACATTCCATAGATATTGTTATTTCATCTTAAAAAGCTACATAGGTGAGCTGTAAATCAAATTCTTAGCTCATATGCATGGTGCTTTTCAGATTTTACCAGCAGCAAATTGCAATTGCCAGCGGAGACAAATTAATCACCATTGAGGCAAGGCATGGTAGCACATTATTAGCACCTGAACAGTTCTATAAATCCTCAAATTGTTAATGAGTTCTCGCCTGTACGTCGTTGCAAATATTTCAGGGCTGCTGATGCTTTGAAAAGCTGAGTATTATGTTGGGTAGTTCAGTTGATGAATGTGCAAGTGCAACAGGCACCCTGATCAAATGTTAGAGACCTTATGATGCGGTTGTGCCTTTCTTGTTTAGTTGCTTGCGATCGTGATGAATATACCATGTTTCAGTTTTACAGGTTTAGTCTGTAGATCATGTCTGACCTGAAGATGACGGTTTCAGATGCAGTGCGTCTGAACAAAGAACACGTAGTTTTATCTTTCTGTATAGCAAAAGTTCTGTGACCTGAAATCAAGTTCTTAACTTGTATGCATGACGCTTTTCAGAGTTTACCGGCAGCAAATTGCAATCGCTAGCAGAGAAATCACTATTCAGTATTCACTACGAGGCAAAGCATGATAGCACCTGGACAGTTGATCCTTCTATTCACTTTATGTTCTACGTTGTTGGCATGTTTCGATCAGGGCCGATGCTTTGTAAATTTTAGTTTTGTATTGGTTATAGTTCAGTTGATGAATGTGCAGGGCCGGGCACGCTGACGAATTGTTGGACCTTATGCGGTTATGCCTTTCTTGTCTGGTTACTTGTGATCATGACTGTGAAGAGCATGCATGTTTTGGGTTTACAGATAATATAATCCTATTTTGATCTTCTTTGTTTAGTGTTATCATGTCCATAGGAGGCCTGTTTGGATGCAAGGGGTAAATGTTTACCTCAAGGCAAATGTTTTGCTCCTTCCATTTGCCTCTAATAATATTTACTCCTTGAGGTGTTTGGATTGAGAGGTAAATGCGGATGTGGACAGGAGAGTAAGGGCTAGGGTCCACCACAATTTTGCTCCAAATTGCTACTTTCTAGGGGTAAATGGAATTAGGGGGGCAAAATATTTGCCCCACCACATTTACCCCACATGTTTGGCACCTTACACTACTGGAAATTCAGGCTTTGCCGAGAGCCTGAAACTCTCGGCAAAGGCCTCTACACCCTCGGCAAAGCCTTTGCCGAGAGTCGCTCTCGGCAAAGGGCCCCCGGGAAATTTTTTCTCGGCCACGATTCTTTGCCGAGCACCCGAGCTCTAGGCTCTCGGCACAGCCTTTGCCGAGAGCCAACTGCGGGCCGTCGGGCAAAAAAAGTAGCCGTTAACGGAGGTGAAGGTGACGATTTTTTGAAATCCTCTTTGCCGACGGCCTCATGACCGGGCCGTCGGCAAAGGAGGGGTTTTTTTATTTTTCTTACAAAATATGTGCCGAGAGTCCGTGTCCGGACCGTCGGCAAAGATGTTTTTTTATTTTTTTAAAAAAACTTTCTTTGCCGAGCGCTCCTGGCCATTACGCTCGGCAAATCTGGGAACACCCGAGCTGGGAAAATTTGTTCCCAAAGTTGCCGAGAGTAATGGCCAGGAACTCTCGGCAAAGACCTCTTTGCCGACGGCCCCTCTCGGCAAAGCGGTCACTTTTACAGTTTTATTTTTTTTTTGCTTTCCACATTGACAAACATACATATATATGACATATATCACATCCAGCACTCACATAACACATATATATCACATTCGATGCGTAAATGTCATCCAACACTACATATATAACATATGTAGCAAATGTGCATCACCACAAGTCCACAAGTGCATCAAGTTTGTCCATACAAATCCACAAGTGCCTCAAATCCATCGAAACAAGTTCACAACATGATCAACTAAGTCAAAGGGCCTACGGTGACTGCTGGTGCGTTGGGAAAGGTGTGAAAGGTGGCATCTGAGTGGCGGGCGACTGGAGGACTTGCTCACCACTTGGAGCCTGCTGATTCGAACCCGTCGAGAAAGGCTGCGCAAAGGAGACAAGATTGCAAGTGTTAGACATGATTAGACAGGAAAACCAGAAACTCTTTGCTATCATACTCACAGGAGTACCGAGGACTTGCTGTGTCGGAAACACCTGTGGAGGGACCGGAGCGATCGGAGCTAGGAGCCCAGGTGGTAGAGCCATACCACCTGACGTCGCAAGGTACCTAGTAAGTTCCTCGAACTTACTCGCCATTGCCTGCTGCGACCGGAAATACTCCTGCTGTTGAGCCCGCTCCTGTGCTAGCTGGTCTGCTAGCTGCTGACGTAGAGCCCGCTCCTCTGCTAGCTCGGCCTACAACATTTAACTTAAGTGTTTCAGTAATGCAAATCTAAGAATGTGTTTAAACATCAATATACAATGAGTAGTGCATACCTCAAGGGCGTTCAACCGGCCCATCCCCACGCTCGGCCGTGCTCGTATCGGGGGGTCAGACTCCGTCCTCCGTGCTCGGACGTCGGCAAGTCTCAGGCTGGAACTGTCGATGATGCCGTCGCCAATCCACAACCTCCCGTGCTTCTTGCCTCCTCCCAAGGCCATGACTATGTCTGTATCAATGTCATGCTCACTCGGGTTGTAATCTTCCCCATACTTCTGCTTACAGGCCTCTGTGTACTCAACGATGCGCCGGCCGAAACTAGGGTTGTTGTATGCCTCCGGCCCGTCGCTCACGCTGTAGGACACATCGGACGTCGCCTTGGCCTTGTGTGCCATGCACAAGGCATCGAAGTCCGAGCATTCCTGGCCAGGATGTGCCTTTTGCTGCAAGAAAAGCAGGACGAAGATTAGTGTGATAAAACAAGTTTGAGCCTCACAATCGATTAAAGAAACCGCGTACCCATAACTCCTTGTACTCTGGAAGGCTCCGCTGGCCTTGGTGGTGTGATGGGCCTTCCATCATCAAACGCCTCTCTCGTGCAGCTTTGGTGCGGCTCCACCAGGGAGTCACCTGCACGTCACAAAGTACCTCATGAGAAGATCAAACATAACATAAGTAATATCAAAACCTAGGAATATTAGTGTTGTTCATGTACCTCAAGGAACTGCTCACGGGTCAACATCGTCCTTCTTGCTTCTTCCTTGTCTATCTTTTGACCAAGCACCAACGCGTAGTAGGTTATGACAGCCTGGTGCTTTACCTCATGATGCATGTCTGTGACACGTTTCTGGCAGGAGTTCTTCAGGCACAGGTCCGCTCTGTCCTCTTCTCCATCCTCACATCTGAAGAAGGTCTGCATACAAATACGATGTCAAATTCATTATTTTAAGATTGAGTCAAACGAATGTGATGTATTGAGAAAAACTTTGTGCGAGCTAGAGTTACCCAAAACGTCCTCAGCATGCGCTCTGCCGTGTGGGTGAAGTCCCGGTCTTCACCCTGGTAGTAGTGGCCCCACGTGTAGGCTGGCTCTGTCCGCCCGTGGTACGTGACAATGCCGGGGTAGTGCTGCCTACACAGAAGCCCGACAATGCCGTTGGGCTTGCGTGAGTCGCCACCCGACACAACGATCCAGTTCCTGCACATGTCGAACAAAATATTAGTGACTCTCGATAATCAAAATGAAGTTAGGCATCCAGATTTACTTACATTCGCCCTTGGGGGCGAATCACTGGGCGGTTCTGAGGGAGCGGGGGCTGAGGGAGTCGTGCGGGGCCTCGCAAGTAGACCTTCGCCGCCCTAGCGGCCTCCCTCGAAGAACCCGCACCTGAGGCGTCGGTCTCCGTCGGCTGGCCCTCACAACCGCCAGACGGCTCGTCCACCAGGAGATCTCTAGCATGTGATCATAGAGAATGTCCTGGAGATCTCCCCATTTCTACAGTCCGTGACGGAAACTTCCACGAAATCATGTCAAATTTTTACTACTGACTACACATGTGATATAACGACAACTCGTGAAATTTCATGATTTTTTGACTTTGTTTGCATTTTATATAATTTGAAAACGATTCGCAGGCAAGTGGGTGGACATGTGATCCGCACAAAGATGTTTGAATTTTGGCACATGGCCATAGATTAGGACTAAACTCACACTAACAAGCAAGAATATCAATTTTCCAATCATATACATGCACTGTTTTTATGACTTGCAGTTCAAATTTGAACTATGTAAAGAAATTCAAAAAAAGACGAAAATGCATGAAATATAGTAAAACTTTGTCAAAAAATCCCAGAATTGAAAATCAAGCTTTAATTACTGTACCTTTAACACAGAAAAAAACTCAACCCAAAAATAAAAAAAAATTAATACTTTGCCGAGAGCCTAGTGGGGCCCTCGGCATAGGCACCTGTGCCGAGGGTGGGCCGTCGGCAAAGAGGTGTACTCTGCCGACGGCTCCACCCAGCTCTCGGCAATGGCCAGTCAACCGTGGTAAACCATGGTCCACGGCTTTGCCGAGAGCTGGGCCGCGGCGCTCGGCACAGGTTTCGTCTTTGCCGACGGCCCAACGGCAGAGCCGTCGGCACAGTGGACGGCAGCCCAAATGTGACGGTGCTCATTCCTTCTCCGAGGGTGCCGTCCTTGCCGAGTGCTGGCCCTCGGCAAATATTTGATTCTGCCGAGGGTCCCATCCTGCCGACGGCCCGACGCTCGGCAAAAGTGACAATGCCGTGAGTATTTCTGTGCCGAGCGAGGCTCTCGGCAAAGCTCTTCTGTGCCGAGGGCTCGATAAATAGCCCTCGGCAACGACCAAAACACTCGGCAAAGCCTGAGTTTCCCGTAGTGTTAGAGGTAAATTTGCCTCATTTACCCCTCCATCCAAACACCCTCATGGTAAAGTTAACAGTCCACTCGGAACTGAAGAAGATTATTTTTTCACACTTTAAAAAACGAAAGCGAGTGTTTTGTTTCCCATTGTGTTTTGGAATATAATGAGGATAACACTTTCTTCATTTTCATGATCATATTTGGTACTACTGAAATGCTTATACTCGAGTACATTTTCTTCACGCAGTATAATGTTTCTCCATCAGAGTGTCATCGCAGACAGCCTTTAACCATGCAGTTTTGTTGGCCCCGTGGAATCTATGCTACCTCTTCAATCCTAAATTATGACTTTGGTTTTTTATAGGCACGTAACTTTTGCTATACACTATAATTTTTTCTCGAATACACACAAGAGCTGTGTATCATTGGATTAAGTAGAAAGAAATTTGTCTCTTTTTTTACAGACTTCAGACATACACTATACTTAGATACATAATATGAATTATTTATCTAAAAAGGTCAAAATGATTTATAGTTTGGAACAAGGGGAGTATCTTATTCCTTTATGGCCTCTTTGGTGCTTACAACATTGTTCAACTGTCCTTTGTGTCCTTTTGCGACATTCCGTATCGTTTCATCTTTAAAATCTCTTCTTGTTGGACCTTTCCGTTCAGTTGTAAACCTTCTTCTGTTCGAATCAGCAGCTGCCAGAGGAGTCCCATACGATCTCCGAGATGGTGTGTGCAAAAGGACGAACACCCAGCAGGCCGCGACCGCACACGGCACACGTCCATGGCGCCGCCACCAGAGCTGATCGACGACGCCGTCGCCGAGATCCTCCTCCGCCTCCCGCCGGCCGACCCCGCCTGCCTCGTCCGCGCCTCCCTCGTCTGCAAGCCATGGCGTCGCGTCCTCTCGGACCCCGCCTTCCCCCGCCGCTACCGCGCGTTCCACCGAACGCCGCCCCTGCTCGGTTTCGTACGCAGCTCCCGCGCCCGCGAGGCCGGCGACAGCCACCTAATTGTTCCCGTCGCAACACGCTTACTCCCCTTCCACCAGCCACTGCCCATGTCCCGGCCTCTCGACTGCCGCCATGGCCGCGTCCTTTCTGAAAATGTGTGTAGCACGAGGGGGTCCCTAGCTGTTTGGGAACCCATCACCGGCAATCATAGTGTGCTGCCGGAACTTGACTACCGCTGGCCCTACATTCGCTGCGGAGTGGTTGTCTGTGCGGCGGCTGGCTGCGATCACCATGACTGCCACGGCGGTCCCTTCCAAGTGGTTTTCGTGGGAACCACCGACGACGGGGTGGCTCGTGCGTGGGTGTACTCATCGGAGACGGACGCGTGGAGCGAGCCGGCATCAGTCCAGTTACATGGACGACATTCCTCTGTGAAGAGGAAACAAGGCGCCGTTGTTGGGGAAAAAGTCTACTTCTTACTCAACGCTTCTACCATGCTTCTCAAGTTTGATTTGAGAAAACATTGCCTATCCATGATCGACTCACCACATGCGTATTACATGATATCTGCTGTCCTCATGTCAATGGAGGATGGTTGGCTAGGACTCGCAGGCATTAACGGTTCAAACCTCCACTTGTGGTCGACCAAGGTGAGTCTAGAGGGACTTGCAACAACTTGGGTACCATGTAGAGTTGTGGAGCTACCTATTGACAAACCCTATCACCGAGTCGATGTTATTGGCTTCGCTGAGGGCATAGGTGTTCTCTTAGTGGCGGTAGATACTACCATCTTCGTGTATGAGCTCAAATCAGGGCAGGTGAGGAAGCTAATAAGCAAGCCTGGGTACTACTATGATGAGGTCTTCCCCTTCACGAGCTTTTACGTTCCAGGTACGTACGTACATTGGCAGCATTTTGTTGTTGTTTGTTTATATAGGTTTGCACTTCACGAATATGTGTTTGTTGTTTTCCTGTTACACAAATATTTAGTTGAATGCAAGTGGATGATGCATTTTATATGCTAGGGAAAAATACAGTGCAACATCTGATTTTGGTCATATTGGAGTTGTTAGGATTTAAAATAGTCAAGAAGTACTTGATTTTGCTTTAAATCTATACTATAAGGAGCGAAGACAATTGAAAACTTTTCTCACCCAATTCGGGCCCGCCTTACCCTTCACGCTGGACCGACCCGTCATATGTTTTTGGAAGTGGATAAGGTGGAAGGACTATGAAGTACCAAAAAATCGCAATTTGGAGAGTGTTTCTGCCAAAAACGAAATTTTTTTCTCACCCATGACTTGTGTACCCGCCCCTTTACCCGCTGGGGCCCACCCGACGCGCCCCGCGTCGTGCTTGAGTAAAAAATGATTGGGTCTCTCTCTTTTTTTTTCCATCATGCCGCCCTCCTGCCGCCCGCCGCCCTTCCCTCCGCCCTCCTCCTCCTCGCCTCCGACGACCCGGGCGGCGGGGCGCCCCTGTTGACGCCCACGGCCCACCCGCACTCTGCGTCGGCTCCCCCACGAATCATCGCGCGACCTCCCCGCCGGCCAACAGCACGGCCACGGCCCCACTGCCGGCGCCACCCACCGCGCCATCGTCTCCGTCCAACACCTCCTCCTTCTCCTCGCCTCCGACGACCCGGGCGCCCCCGTCCACGCCCATGCCCGCGACACCCTCCATGACGCTGCCGGATGCGCCCGTCATGCTCTCCACCATGAAGATGAAGCTTCAGGCCGGCGCCAGAATGCGCCATCTGGATTTGATCCCTGATTTCGTGTGAGTGAGGAGGAGCTAGACGAGTACCACCGCCGTGAAGGAAGACCTCACCGACGACGAGCGCGAGGAGGTGGCGGAGGCCCCCAAGCGCAAGCCGCAGCTGCGCCGCCGCCGCCGTCAATAGAGCTCCGTCGCGAGCTCGGTGCCTCAAGTGCGCCGCCACCGTCAAGCGCGAGCTCCGTCGCGAGCTTGGCGGCTGAAGGGCGCGAGACAGCCTTCAGGTGGACACGCTATAGCAGGCAGCCCTGTCCCCTGTGGCCACCCAAGCACGCCTGCAACATCCATAGCTCATCTCCGATCCTCCAGCCTGTGATGCACAATACGTGCTCGATGGAATGCCAGCAAGGTTTGTTCTTGTTTCCTTCTCACTAATTGCTACGTTTCTGTGAACTGCCATGATTTGGAGGCCGGTACGTCCACTATTTGTGTTATTTTTTGATTTGATTTGTTTGGAAGCAACATTAGTTTGACATGTATACCCGATTTTCTATTAAGTGGGCGAACAAGATTTTAGGCTCTATGGTAGGGATCACATGCTGATAATATGATTACATTTTGTTTCTAAGTTTTTCATTATAAAGACCGATTTTGCGAAACAGTATGATATGTTTTTATCCTTCTGTCATTCATGTCAAGGATTTTATTTACCAGAAACATAGTGAACAGTAAAATAATTGGTCCTAAGTTCCTAACAACGGGTGATTCATATGAACCACAGGCAAGTGGGATCCATGCAGCACTATGAATTAATTTTAGAAGTCAAAATTGTGTAATTGCTTCCTGTTGCCTGGCTACTTTATTTCTGATAGTTATTTTTTGTTATGGCAGATTGGAGGCAGTGATTTCTTTAGAAAAGCACCTGCTCTTCGGATGTTAACCTCTCTATGTGATGGGTTGTTCTTTGTTGGAAAATTATCTTTTCAAATAATGAAAGGCCTTGGGATGCCAGTGCGCTCTCAATAAATAGAAACAGATGCAGTTATTGAAGTACTACAGATTATTCAAGTTGATGAGGATAGGAATGTTCCTATTTATTGTCCAACAGATCTCTGGTGCTTGAACAATGATTGTGGAACATTGGGAGTAATTAGCTCTAATGGACAACTGGATGATGTGTGTTACTAGGAAATCTCCATGTCCTTTGTGTGTTTCTCAAGCAACTTTTTGCGATATCCTTGGTTAGATTAAGTAACATACTGTCTTCAAAACATGCTTCTCACCATTTAACCCGTCCAGCCTGCTGGCACTGATGAGATGCCCATTATGAGGCTTCTGCATAACGGATGTTGTCAAGTAAGACACCACCTCCAGATTTAATTCTTGAAATCTACTTGCTTTTTGATGATAATAATCTTGTTTCCCTATTTTTGGATCATCCTCTCAATCATGTTTTTCCTGTGTTGGTTTGATGGGATTAGATTGGATTGCAGCGGCACAGTCACAAGGGTTGCATTGCGTGGTGCTGCTGCTCTTGTTCGTCAGTGATGATTCTTGAGCGGTTTCAGACACTCTAATGTAGTAATGCTGATTACTAGCTTCAGAAACATGCAGGTTTAGATTTTGCCTTGTAAAGTTCTGAAGCTAATTCACAGGGACAACAGGTAGGTCTTCTCTCACATTGGCAAGCAATAATTTAGTGTAAGATTTGCTTAATCATGTGGTTTGCTTTTCAATACTAATCTTTTAAATTTGTTGCTTCTTGCTTTAGGAGCAATTCCAGGACATCACATGCTTCTGTCGTTCTACAAGATACGGTAACTTTCCTTATGCAGGGCTATGCTGGTTCAATGCTTAGAGTTAAGATTGTCTCACAGATTATAGTGTGGGTGGTCCCTATGTAGGTCAGTCAATCCGGTAATGCATGAGTACGGATTTTGGTTTTTGAATGAGAAAATGGGCACAAAGTTACCCTTAAAAGGGTATGTTGATGGCCAACAAATCGCTTTGCAGTGGTGAAAACTGAAATTACAGAAGAACATCAGAACGGAAAGAAGGGTAAGAGGTTCGGCAAAAAAGGCATCATCCTTTAGCACTCAGTAGAATTTATTAAGTTATTAGTCTGGTGTAATTTGCATACTGAAGAAGAGTAGCTCCCGCAAGTATCAAGGTTCTTTTGTTTTAGCATGTGACGCAATCAACCAGAATTTTTTTAGAAATAAATTAATTGACTTCCTTGTGTTTTATTCTTGAACAAGTCGTTTATATAAGCTGATTCTTCTACCATTCTATGATGCATTTTATTTTACACCCCTACTGGTAATATGCCACTTAATACGACGTTTCATTCTCACAATTTTAGTTAACTTAATAAATTTAGTGTAAAGATAGATCTATAAAACTAGATGATCAGCACTAGGATGATGACTAAGCATCTGCTGATTTCTCCTCACGCCAACGCTGTTGTTGCAGCCTTGGTTTTTAGACACGTACCGCACTATGAAAATAGTTGTTTTTGTTATTTTTGATTTTTTAGATACGTGCGTGCCGCACGTACATTTTGCTAGTAATTATAATCTCTAAATGTTGATCTAATTCAAAAATAAGAGGAAACAAATGTTTTGAAACTGTCAATTTCCTACATTTTTCCTGTGGTGTTACCAAGGGGCTTCTCTTCCCAGTTAGACAGTTACTAAGTTTCGATTCCTGTAGGAATGATGAAGCATGGCAACCCACTTTCTATGGTTTTACTATCACTCCATTTTCTCAATCCTACATTTCAAATGGAGCCATAGATAAGTTACATTGCATTTAGATTTACGAGACATAAGAAAAACATCATCAACTATCCCTAGGAGGTCGTAGATCTATTGTCCTGTCCTTGCATAACCAATGTGGAGATGATGACACCGAAAACACAATGTTGTAAGCTTAAGGTCTAATATGTTACTTGTTTCGATCATGTATGTTTGACTGCCAAGCTATAGCATGACAATAAGCTTTATTGTTCTATTTTCAGCTTGTGCTAGAGGCATGCTGCCATCATCACTGGGCACTCCGACTCAGTGATCTTCAGATAGCCATTCGAGGATATAACCTGGCAAATGGAATGTGAACAAATTCACCATATTGCAGTGATGCTTCTCTAGCATTTTGTATTCTGTTGAGTAGTTTGACAAATCCACCATCTTGCAGAGCTGTGGTGCTTTCTAGTTTCCAGTTCTTTGTTTTTCTCATAAATTTCGATGGGAAATACTACTAGTTATCTTAGTAACTTAGGTTCTGCTCATCCGGTTCTCCGCTAACCAGACTCAAAAGCTATGTTCCATGCTCCTGCCTTGACACGACAGACTCGAATGTGAGCACGAACGTCACGCGGCAACACTACGGCGATGGCGATTCCCCCTCCCGGCGATCGCCATGGCGGGTGCTGATTCTTCCCGTTATCCTCCACTTCTGACGAGTGCGGATCGTCCTCGCCATCCTCGCTTCCCGTTGTGATGGATCCCTCGTTGTTAGATCAAGATCTTGGTCTCTCTTTCTCGGCTGAGGTACGTTCGCACTTCGGCTTCCCGGTCGTCTCCTCCTCCCCGGATGATGCTTCGAGTTTCTGGCTTCTAGCTGCCTTCAGCCGATCCCGTTTTCGTCTCTCTGCTGAATCTGTTGGACTCATTCTTCAATCCGTTTTGGGTGGCCCGGCTGATTTGTTCTCTGTGGTGGAAGTTGAAGATCGCATTTTCAAACTTTCGGTTTTCAATCGTCGAGTTGGACTTCATGTCTATGCCCTGAAATCAGTTGCTACAGAGAAATTCAGAGTTTTCTTTCATCTCTGGAATGAGCAAGGCCTTGCAAAGGCACGTCTCTCTAGAACCCTGGATCAAGGACCTCAGTACACTTGGTCTCCAGTTCAATCGAAACGCAAGTCTCGTTCTTATGCAAAAGTTTTAACTGATTCTGGTCTGAACTCCTCCGGCGGCCACAATCAGGCCCATCGTTCTTTAGGCAATTGCTCTGATCATCGGGTTCCTCCTCGACAGTCAGTGTTTTCGAGGTTGAATTTCCGCGCTGTTCCTGATCTAAATTTGTCGCCCGATCAACGCGGCAACCTTCCTCAGCGGGATGAACTTCCCTTCTGTGGCGGGGACGCCCCTGTTCAAAATTCGAAACCTTTCTCCTCTGGGCCAAGCATTCTTACTAGTGCAAATGCCATTCCGGTAGCTTCCAAGTCCTTGCTCGTGGGCCGGGCCTCTTGCTCGCGTTGCCTTTCCAACAAACACTCCAGGGCCTCTTACCTTTCTAGCGTCAGATGCACTTCCTGTTTTAGGCTGGGCCATATCGCTCTTTACTGCCAATACAAACCTCGATTTCCGGGACTCTCAGCTGCAAGGATCTTTTCTTCCCATTCTTATTCAGGCAACTGGGATGCAACGGAGGTGTCTTCCTGGTTCCGCCTACCCACGAGACAGACAGATGGGCCAGCTTCTAGTGGACCCCCTGTTTTTGCGTCGTTGGCTTATGCGGCACATGTGCTTTTGGGTGCTCCACCCCCTGCCCCCTCAACTTCTATTCCTTGGCATCTACCGGATACTACCATCCCGGAGTTCGTCGCCCGGCCAGCTTCGCCGGTGCCGGAGGCGGGGGAAGAGCTGTTGAGCCCCTTGAGCCACCCTCATTCGCCCTTGCTTGAGCTTCGCCTCCACGAGTCTCCCCTTGGCTCCACACCGCCTCGGCCTGAGCGCTCTGCTCCCTCGCCAATCCACCAGAAAACCCCACCAGCTGCTACAGTACCCCCGTCGAATCCTGCTTCCGCGGCCATGGCGTATCAGTTCGTGGATCCTACGCCCTTCATCCCCCGTGGCTTCAATCGAGTCATGGTGCAGGGCCGCAAACCAATGTCGCGGGTGATCCTCGGTCGCCCGGCGCAGCGCCACTCTGATGTCGCCATTGTTACTATTGATCCAATGCTGCACAATCAGGTACAGTTCAACAACATTCGGGAGGTCCTTCATGATTTTCTTCGGCACAGTGCTCATGTGGACTACACCTACATTCAGTCATGTCCCTATGGCCAGGCTTATGTTAAGTTCAATTTCTTCCATGATCGTGATAGATTGATTCATACTAGTCCGCATCTGTTTGGGGATGTTGCTATCTCTTTTGTCGAGCATGATAGGGGCTGGAACCATAGATCAGTTACTCTGAATCATGAAGTGTGGCTAATGTTGCTAGGCTATAACATTGATTACTGGTCTGATCATCACATTAGTAAGGTCCTGGACGACTTTGGTCAGTTGATAGCCTGGGAAGAAGATCCTAACCATGTGGCTCGTGTTTTAGTTAAAGCCAGAGTTGTCAATCTGGAGGAAATTCCCTGGTTTGCTGTTTGTACTGAGGGGAATAATTTCCAAGGTGAGTCATGGACTACTCAAATTGAGATTATCCAAGCAAAGATGTTAGGTGCCCTGCCTGCAGATGAAGATTTCCCTCCGGATGATGTTGAGCCAGAGTTCTTTGATTTTTTTGGCTATGGTCAACCTGGCCCTCAGCCTGATGCTCCTGATGAACAGCCTCAAGATGGCTAGGAGGGGGAATGGGGTTTATGGCCTCAAGGTCCTGATGGAGGAGCCAACATCAACAACAATAATGCTGCCAATGCTGCCAACTTGGCTGAGCAGGAGCTACCGCCTGTGCATGCTGACTTTGATTTAAATCTGCCAGCAGTTGCAGCTGATGATGATCCTGGAATAGTTGAAGATCTTGCTATTGGCATGGGTTGGGACTTTAATCAGGCAGCCCAAAACATGCCCTTTGAAGAAGTGATAGTAGCCAGTAGTGACTCTGAGGGGGGACATGATGATCAACAACCTGCAAATGCAACCAGAATCAGGAGAACAATGTTCTAGAAGTTAATGTTTTTATCCCCATGGACAATGGGGTGCCTCTGCAATTGATACCTGATGAAATACCAGAAATTGATCTGATGCAGGATGACCAGATGGCAGATTTGGAAGAGCCAGTTTAGCAAGATGAACCAGAACAGCAGCTAGCACAGTTGGATCATCACCTGCAGTTCAACAACCATCTGGGCTTTGTTCAGCTCATTGAGCCTGATGGGGATCCGTGTTCATGAATCTTTTGCTGCAGCATCAGCTTGTCCAAGATTCTCTCAAGCAAAACCCAGAGGCTGTTAGGCTTTGGGCCAAATCCCTGGCTCCTGGCCCAGGAGCCCCTGCTGTGCAAGTTCCAAAGGCTTGGACTGATTTTTTCACTCTGATGCTTCTGAACCCAAGCTCCTTCCTCTGGGCCAAACGTCTGCTCTCTTCCCCAGCTTGGGCCCACTTTGCTACTCCCCAGGCCTCTACCTCGGCTGTCCCTTTTTGTCTTCCAGATAAATGCCCCCAAAGCTCTCTGTGCCAGAAAAACCTTCCTTCAGTTTCAGAACCTGTGGTCCCACCTTTGGAGCCCTCTTCACCTGATGCTACAGAAAGCATTTTGCCATCCACTCCTCCAGAGAAGCTTTCCTCTCGGGTCTCTGCTTCCTCTGGCCCATGGTCCAAAGCTCTGCTTGATTTGGCAGCCAAAAATAAAGAACCAGCTGAAGTGATTGCTTCCTCTGCCAGGAGAAGCCTAAGGCAGAAAGAGAAGCACAGAGGTTTCAAAGGCTCCCCATGTCTCAACAAGCACTGCTTAGGTTGCTCTATAGATCCACCAACAATTTCTCCAACAGTCATCAAGAATCTGGGTTCCACCTTCTGCAAGATTGATCCTAGGAAGCTATCTTTTGAAGTTCTTTCCATGAAAAAGGTAGCTACTGCCCCTGGTGGGAACAAGCAGAACAGAAAGAATACCAAAGCCTCAACCAATGAAGATGCCAACAAGACAGCCAAAAAGAAGCCGAAGAAATAGTTTTATTCTGCTATGGTCCTTGATGTTTTTTCCTAGTTGTTTGAGTCTTTCTTTTGGGCCTGTAATAACTTTATGCTGTCAGACCCTTGCTTTTGCTCACAGGGTGTTACTTGCATGTCTGCTAGACAGAATATGTTATTCTGCTTCTCTATGTTGCATTCATGAATCATCCTCAGATAACTAGAAAGTGGAAAGTTCTTTGCTGGAATGTTAGGGGTATTAATTCTCAGATGAAGTGGGATGTTGTTAAAGATAAAATCAGAGAAAGCCAATGTGACATTATTTGTCTACAGGAAACAAAAAGAGAGACCTTTGACAGGTAGTATCTCAGGAACTTCTGTCCACCCAATTTTGATGCTTTTGAGTTCTTACCTTCAGTAGGGGCATCAGGTGGCATTATAACCATTTGGAACTCATCCCAGTTCTCTGGATCTTTAGCTTACAGTAACTCCTTTGCCCTGTCTGTAGAATTAAGGTCTAATCACAATGATGATTTCTGGCTTCTTACCAATGTCTATGGGCCATGTACTGCTGAGGGCAAGAGAAATTTTCTAAATTGGATTCAAAACATCAGCATGCCAAATGAAATTGATTGGTTGATTGTGGGAGATTTCAATTTGATTAGAGGTCCAGAAAATAGAAATAGACCAAGGGGTGATATTCAAGAGATGTTCCTGTTCAATGAAGCAATAAGTGCACAAAGTTGGGTAGAACTTCCTCTTCATGGAAGATCTTTCACCTGGTCAAACAAGCAAGATCCCCCTCTGCTTGAACGGCTTGATTGGTTCTTTACCTCTAACTCTTGGACTTTAAGCTACCCTGGCATCTCTGTTCGTTCTCTTGTCATGGAGCCCTCAGACCATGTCTCTTGTGTTATCACCATTAGCACTTCCATTCCCAAAGGCAAGATTTTCAGGTTTGAGAATTATTGGATGGAACATGAGCAGTTCATGGATATTATTGCTCATGGCTGGTCCATCCCAACCAATCAGACTGATAAAGCTAAAATATTGACAGCAAAGTTCAAGAATCTCATAAGGGTTTTGAGAGCTTGGCAGGCAACTCTTTCTAGTCTAAAGGCCAACATTGAAAATGTCAAATTGATCCTAACCTTCTTGGAAGTCTTGGAGGAATGCAGAGATTTATCCCTGATTGAATGGAATTTCAGAGCCTTACTCCGGGAGAAATATGCAAATCTTTTACGGCAACAACAAATTTATTGGAAGCAACGAGGATCTATCAAATGGGTAAAGTTTGGTGATGAAGGCACCAAATTCTTTCATGCCAATGCAACAATTAGGCATAGGAGAAATTTAATAACATCAGAGAAGATGACAATGGTCAAGCTCAGTCAGATCATAATGTGAAAGCCAATATTCTCTGGGAATCTTTCAAGGATAGGCTGGGGTGCTCAGACTCCCCTGTTATGCACTTCAATCTGGAGGATCTTCTTAGCAGAGCAGAGCATTTAGGCTGTCTGTCTGAACCTTTCTCTAATGAGGAAATTGATGTTGTGGTTAAAAATCTGCCAAATGACAAATCTCCAGGTCCTGATGGCTTTAACACAAACTTTGTTAAACACTGCTGGCCACTGATCATGCAAGATTTTTATGACCTATGTGCAGAATTTCATGCTGGAAATATTTGCTTGCAAAGCCTGAATGGCTCTCACATCACCTTAATTCCAAAAAAAGAAGGGCCAGCTAAGGTCTCTGATTATAGACCAATTTCCCTGCTCAACACTTCAGTTAAAATAATCACTAAACTTCTGGCAAACAGGCTACAGAGGGTAATCATGGACCTTATTCATAGGAATCAATATGGCTTTATCCAGTCCAGAACCATACAAGACTGCTTAGCATGGGCTTTTGAATATATTCATCTCTGTCACAAATCCAGAAAAGAAATCATAATCTTAAAGCTTGACTTTGAAAAGGCCTTTGACAAAATTGATCACCCAGCAATGTTACAGATAATGAAACATAAAGGGTTTGATCATCTTTGGTTGCAGTGGATGGAACTTATCTTTGGTTCTGGCACCTCTGCCATTCTGCTCAATGGAGTTCCTGGGAAAACTTTCCATTGCAGAAGGGGAGTCAGGCAGGGAGACCCTTCATCTCCTTTGCTTTTTGTGTTGGCTGCAGACTTTCTACAAACCCTACTCAACAAAGCAAAGGACATGAATCTTCTCAAATTGCCTATTCCAGTTAACCACAACAATGACTTCCCAATTGTCCAATATGCTGATGATACCTTGATTATAATGGAAGGTTGTGCAAGGCAATTGTTTTTCTTAAAAGGCCTTCTTCAAGCCTTTGCAGATTCAACTGGCCTAAAAGTAAATTACTCCAAGTCAATGATGGTACCCATTAACATGGACCTGGAAAGGATAAATTTTCTGGCACAAACCTTTGGTTGCTCAGTTGGTTCCCTGCCATTTACATATCTGGGGCTACCCTTGGGAACAACAAAGCCAAAAGTGGAGGATTTTTTACCACTAGTCACAAAAAGTGAAAGGAGGTTAGTTAGTACAGCTACTTTCCTTACCCAGGCTGGCAAACTCCAAATGACAAATGCAGTGTTCTCTTCCCTACCAACCTTTTATTTATGCACCTTCAAAATGCACAAAACTGTGATTGAACAGATTGACAAGTATAGAAAACATTGCCTTTGGAGAGTGGCAGATATAAATGCTAAATAGCCCCCCCCCAAAGCTGCATGGGAGATGGTTTGCTTACCAAAGACAGAAGGTGGTCTAGGAGTTATTCAGCTTCAAGCACACAATGAAGCCCTCTTGCTGAAGTACCTCCACAAATTCTTTAACAAAGCTGACATTCCCTTGGTTCAGCTGGTTTGGGAGAAGCACTATGCTCATGGTAAGCTCCCCAATCGCACTTTAAAAGGCTCCTTTTGGTGGAGAGATGTCTTAAGGCTGCTGGATAAATTTAAAGGCATTGCAAGAGTTTCAGTTCATCAAGGGGATACTTGTTTCCTTTGGGAGGATTTATGGGGCAATATGGTACCCAAGCTTGATCTGCCTCACCTGTTTTCCTTTGCCAAAAACAAATTCATTTCCCTGTCCAAAGCCAGAGACATATAGGACTTAAATCAGCTTTTATCCCTCCCAATTTCAGCTGAGGCTTATGCCCAACTTCCTCAGTTAGCACAGCTTATTGAAGAGCTGCCAAATGATGATCAAGCAGACATCTGGACCTACATCCGGGGCTCCCCTCACTTCTCTGCGATGAAAGCCTACAAGCAGCTTATTGGATTCAGAAATGTGCATCCAACCTTCAAGTGGCTCAGGAAGTCCTCAGTACAGAAGAAGCACAAAGTTTTCTTTTGGCTTCTTCTCAAAGACCGTCTCAGTACCAGAAACATTCTAAGAAGAAGGTCCCAGGTTCTGCCATCCTATGAGTGTGTCTTATGCAACTTGGCCGTTGAAGAATCCTTGGAACATCTCTTCTTGCACTGCCCCTTTGCGCAGGCCTGCTGGTTGTTAATCCATCTGATCATTCCTGCTGGTGACCCTTTTCAAGTCCTGTCTGACCTAGGTGATCAGCTGCATGTGCCATTCTTTATGGACATCATCATCATTATGAGCTGGTGCATTTGGATGGCGAGAAATGATCTCATTTTCAGGGGTTCAGTGCCTACTCTGCATTCGGTTGCGCAAAGATTCAAACAAGAGTTTGCCCTGGTTATTCTAAGGGCAAAGGATAGCAGAAAACAACCCATGTCTTTATGGATAGAGTCTGCCCTGTAATTTTTATGATTTTCTTCGTCTCGTTCTTTGTTTCCTGATTTTTTTCCTGTAATGACTCTTTGTTTCTCTTCTTTTTAATATATAACCAGTAGGGGCTTAAACCCCTCCTGTTTCCTCAAAAAAAAGCTATGTTCCAGTTCCTCACAGACAAGATAATGATTTTTCAGCCTACTATCTCAGCACATGAGTCATTTTTTAAGTTATTGCGTGGTGTGGCCACTGCTTTTCTTGAAAAAACCCACCATGGTTCAATTTGGACAAGGTAACCCCCAATTATCATTTCATAATGGCTAGTTTAGTTCTTGATGAATTCATCATGATTCTGGTTTGAGAATTGTCCCATGCCATCTTTCGGCTTAGTTGGTCTATTTTTCAGTTGTGCGTGACACGGCTGCTTGTAAACTGTCGTTTTTGGTTCTGAGAAATAGTTAGGGTGTCTCTGTTGCTGTCCAACCTGAACCTTGGGAACAAGCAGCGGTGGTTCTTTCTGTGCATACCCTTTTGGAACCGTGACTTGTAGTTTTTACAGTTTGGCTGCGACACATTGTGAAGAAACTGAAGAACATTATTGTGCTCCGCACAGGTAGATTTTGGAATAAAAGCTTACCATCCAGGAAACGGTGATTGCCTAAATTGGGATGAAACTCGTCGAGCTGTCACAAAAATATTGTTGCTGCAGTAGGTTAGAGCGATCGCTGCACTCCATCTCCATGCTCTGCACCTGCTACGGGCATAATTCGCAAGTATAATATTTGAATCCTGAACAACAAAATCTTCCTCGTCCTCCGAACTTTGCAGTGTGATACCGCGATGGGTGATGTGTTTTTAAGGGTGTGTTTGGCAGGGCTCCAAGCAGCTCAGATTCAAAAAAATAGCTCCACTCCAATTTTTTCTGCCAAACAACCTCAGCTCCGAAAACTCCAGATCCACCAAAAACATGAATCTAGCTCTCAACTCCACCAAATCCATGGAGTACCTCAAAGGGTACTCTGCAAAGGCTGGTTTCGTACTCACTCGTGGGGTTGGGTGGAAATTACCCACCTTTGCCACCCATTACACAACTTACCGGTTCGATTCTATTTTTCCCGATACTCCTCCGTCGCCTCCCTCCCCATCACGCGTCGCGTCGCCTTCCTCCCGACCCCTCGCGTTCCGAGCCGCGCCGCCGCCTCGTCGTCCTCCGCCGGCCGGGAGGATCGTCGGGGATCGCCGGAGATGACCCGTCCACCGCCCCCTCCGTCTCCTCCTCTCAGTTCTTCACGTCGAGTTGGTCTTCATCGTCCTCCTCCTGTACCCTTAAACGGCCTGGGCAGCGACGCGACCGGCCAGGGAAGTGGCACGGTCGGGGGTTTTGAATCAGACCCGTCCATCGGTGATGTGTTTTTGGCGTCTCAAGCATCAGCTACCTCCGGTGCTCAGCGTAGGAGACGTGCTGCGTCGACCAAAAGGGCCAGAGATGATGAGGTATAATTCGATATCTTTGCACTATTCATAAGTTTTTTAATTTCTAGATATTAAATTATTGTGACATAAATCATCTATAGGGAGATTATATTGATTGGAATGATGACAATACCACTCTTATTTGCCAACTGTTTGCTGAACAAAAAAAGGTAAGGAAATAGACCAAACACACACTTGAATAATGTGGGCTATGACGAGGTGATTAATAGGTTTTTCCAATATACCGGTATCATGTTGAAAAAAGTCAGCTTAAAAACAAATGGGACAAGTTGAAGAATGATTTAACTGTTTGGAGAAAATTGATGAGGAAACAAACTGGAACCGGTTGGAGTTGGAGCACAGGAACTATCAACATGGATGCCGAGTGGTGGAAAAAACAAATCTGTGAGCACCTAACATTTGCTTTTATTTATAGTTTTTTGGTAATAATACACTTGCTTACTGTAGCCTAATTATGTAGGAGATACCTGGTGTTGGAAAATTTAAGAATAGGCCTCTTCGAAATGAAGATTATTTGAAGGTGATGTTTGGGAACATCATGAATGAAGAGACAGATCATTGGAATCCTATGTCTTCCAACCCGATAATACCACCTAACAGTGTTCAAGATCATATCGATTTAGAGAATGGTGAGGGGAATGGTGAAGAGAATGGTAATGATATTGGTGAAGATATTGGTGATGAGATTTTGGAAGTCTCTCCTACACCTAGCAACAAACCTAAGAGAAAGGCTCACATTATTCTTGAAAAACCTAAGAAGAAGCCTAAGACTAGCACTGGAATAGTTGTACAGGAAAATATGACAAAGATAACAGAGAGTGCTCAGGCTTTTGTGGCTTCTAGGTTTGGAGGGATCAGTATTGATGAAGTCATGGGTCATGTCAGTGCATGTGGGGCTGATCTTGGGACTGATGAGCACTTTGTGGCAACTGAGTTGTTTGTGAATAAAGAACAGAGGGAAATGCTTATGACTATAACCACCAATGAGGCTAGGTTCAATTAGCTAAAGAGGAAGTTTGACATGATGTTTGGAAAGTGATCAGTCTAGTGTCTTTTTATCTATGTCATGTAGACATATTAATTTTTTTTGTGTCATGTAGTCAGTGCCATCTATCTATGTCATGTGGACAAATTATTTATCTATGTCATGTGGACAAATTATTTATCTATGTCATGTGGACAAACTATTTATCTCTCATGTGGACAAATTATTATCTATGTCATTTGGATAAATTATTTATGTCATGTGCTCAAATTATTTATCTCTGTCATGTGCACAAATTATTTATCTTTGTCATGTGCACAAATTATTTATGTATCATGTGGATAAATTATTTATTTATGTCATGTGCACAAATTGTTGCAGATATGTAGCGATGATGACGATGAGGATTTTTTTAAATGATCTTTGCTGGTGCTATGCTAGGACAGACATATGTTGACATGTTTCTTACTAAAAACCCTCCAAGGACGTCTACAACAAGTGGAATGGGGTTTATGTTGGAGCTTTTCAACACTCCAGGAGAATGCCATAGGCAACTGCGCATGAGCACAAAAATTTTCTTCGACCTCCATGGGTTATTGGTTGAGAGGTATGGGTTGATCTCATCACTACATATGTCAACTATTGAGAGTCTAGGTATTCTGTTATTCATTTGTTCGGGGAATGAGTCTAATAGCAGAAGTCAAAATAGATTCAAGCACTCTGGTGAAACTATTAGTAGAAAATTTGAGGAGGTTTTGTTCAGTTTGATGAGCATGTCAAAGGATTTCATTAGGCCAAAAGATCCAAATTTTCATACGATCCATTAGGCCAAAAGATCCAAATTTTCATACGATCCATAAGAGGATAAGGGATGACAAGCGAGCCTATCCATATTTCAAAGATTGCATTGGAGCACTAGATGGCACACATATTCGTGTGACACTTCCACCTGATGAGCAAGTGAGGTACATTAGAAAGACAGGGATACTCACCCAAAATATATTAGCAGTTTGTGATTTTGACATGAGATTCATATATGTGTCAACGGGCCAACCGGGATCTATGCACGACACAAATGTGCTATACAATGCATTGAGTGTCGACAAGGAATTCTTTCCACATCCTCCGCAAGGTAAATAGTTGTCAATAATTAATTTACTTGCATTGACCATCAAAGTATGTTAATTTTTTTGTATCATTTGCAGGTAAATTTTATGTTGTCGATGCTGGATATCCTAATCGGCCCGGTTATCTAGCTCCATACAAGGGTGAGAGGTATCATATGCCTAAATGGCATAGAGGTATGGAACTTAGAACCCCGAAAGAAAAGTTCAATCACAAACATTCATCTATTCCTAACGTGATTGAGAGATCTTTTGGGTTATTGAAAATGAAGTGGGAAATTCTATACAGAATAAAGAATACCCCATGTGGAAGAAAAAAATGATAGTTGTCGCTTGTATGGTCCTCCGCAATTTCATTCGTGAGCATAACAGTGATGATGCGGACTTTGCTCGGTTTGATCGTGATTCTAATTTTATGCCTACAATACCGGAACGTTATAAACGAGATGCCGTCCTAGCAAATGCATCAGATACATCTACTCCGGAAGCGAGTTCGACTTGCATGGATACTTTTCGGGATGAACTTGCCACATCTCTCGCTCTTGGTTGGAACTAGCTTGTAATCGAAAATTGTACTTTTATATTTCTTAGCGTTTGAACAATTTGTGTGCGTCAACTTTTATATGCATGTGGACAATTTCTAGTTCTCAATTTATTGGATATTTGTGTTGATCAAAAGCATGACTTGTTTGTTTGATAATAAAAAGAAAAAATAAACGCCATGCAGATCTTTGTGTTGTGTAAACGAATGGCAAAAAAAAACAGAGAGACCCACGCACGTCATGCAAATCTGTGTTGTGTAAACTAATTGAAAAAAAAGGCACGCACGCCGTGCACAGCATGCAGCGTGCAGGAAAAAAAAGGCCAACACGTTGAGGGTAAAAGAGGGCAATCAATTCAAACTCTCATTTTTCGGAGCTGGAGTTGTTATCTCTGCCAAACAGATCTCTTCAGCTTCAAAGTGAGAGTCCAGCTCCACGGTAGAGCTGCAAATTGGTGTAGCAACAGCTCCAGAGTGGGTTTGGCGGAGCAACACCTCGTCCCGGCATTTTTCAGTGGACCCATATGGTTTCTCCCTTGGGCCTCCCTGCTGGCCTGGCCCATCCGTCGAAAGCCCAATAAAAGCTCACCATAAAACCCACGCATCCCGCAGCTGGAAGTCAACCACGGTCCACGACCACGAGCGCACTGCGCACCATGGCGGCGCCGCCGCCGGAACTGATCTACGACGCCATCGCCGAGATCCTCGTCCGTCTCCCACCGGACGAGCCCGAGCACCTGTTCCGCGCGGCCCTCGTCTGCAAACCGTGGCTCCGCATCATCTGCGACCCCGCCTTCCTCCGCCGCTACCGCGCCTACCACGGAGCCCCTCCCCTCCTCGGCTTCATCCAAACGTCCGGCCTGGACCCCGTTCCGCATCTCGCTTCCACCACAGCAGCCCCCGTCTTGACTCACCCGGGTCCCGTCGGCCGCTGCGTGCGGCGGGCCTTCGACTGCCGCCACGGCCGCGTCCTCATGCTGGAGAACGGGTGCCCGGATCTCGTCGTCTGGAATCCCGTCTCGGGCGACCGACGCCACGTGCCCGTGCCGGTCTTTGGTTATTGCCTCTCCACAGAGGTCTCCGCAGCGGTGCTCTGCGCCGCCGATGGCTGCGACCACCTTGACTGCCACGACGGCGCCTTTCGCGTGGTTTTGATGGGCAGCGACCTCTTCATAGTGGATCTCGCATACGCGTACGTGTACTCGTCGGAGACGCGCACGTGGAGCACACCGGCGTGTCTTCACAGCTGCCGTCATTTAGACGCCCTTTGTAGGCGTGGCGCCCTCGTGAATGATGAAATCTACTTCCCATTTTCGCAGGATGATGCAATTTTGAAGTATGATTGGGGCAATAACTCTTTATCTACGGCGAAGACACCGGTACTGCCGTCTAGGTACAATGGCTCAGCTGCCATCATGACGATGGTGGATGGTTCTCTGGGCCGGCGTTGAGGATTCTAGCCTTAATCTTTGGACAAGGTATTATGCAGGGTGATCAAGTTGGAGACAGTGATGCCCACAGGCCACAGCCAATCTCCGTGATGGGGCATGTGTGGTTGGCTTTGCGGATGGTGTAGACGTCATCTTCTTGAATACAGATGCGGGCTTATTCACGATTCAGCTTAAGTCAGGGCGGGTGAGGATGGTTGATGATGCGAGGCTCAACTTTAGCGTCTTGCCTTACATGAGCTTCTATACTCCTGGTATCATGCCAACCCTTGCTTCGTATTATTGTCCTACAATTTGTGTTTGCTTATATTTAGCTGGTTCTGGTTTGTGAAAAAATTTAATAATGTGATTTGCAATTGGTGAATAATTAGGCAAAGGCAATATTTTGGTGTACTGGAGCAAACTGGATATACTGCATTGCAAAATCGAACCTAATTTGAGTTGTGAAATTTGATTTGCCGAAGACCATGCTTTGATGGAATCGCTAAATACACGAATGCCCTTGTTTGATCTATGATTATTAGTTACTTTGCTTCAGATTCTTTTGTTTTGAAAAATATTTTCTGCCAGAATCATTTCAGATACCTTTGTAATTAGTTGTAGTACATATAGTTGATTCTCAAATGGTAAATGCTGTGTTGGACAGTTTATCATGATTTTGGTGTGTTGTATCTTTTCAGATCGTGGCACATTGTTATCGCTAGCGAGGACTCTCTAATCTTAGGTGTGCTGCTCAACAGAAGTATGTTGCAAAATGGACAAAGACATCATCTTGAGTCTGGTGCTGTTGGCTTCCTCAAGAGCTACTACCATAAGTTGCTTATTTCCTATTGAGTTATTTAAGTACCAATAGTGCTAGATATTAGGCTGATTCTTGTTATCTTGTCAAATTTGTCCTTATCAATACTGCCTGAAATTTATATCTCAGTTTTATATGTAAGGCATCAACTTGGAAGTTTGAACTGGGTATATTAGAGTTCTAGCTCAGCTTACGGGCATCACATTGTTCACATACTGAAATAAGTGAAGATGCACAGAATTAGCATGGAACTAAAAACCTACTAACAAATGCTGTGATATGATAATCATCTATAATTTGTTTGCTATTTGAAAAATATATATTGCATATTGGCATAGAGCTAGTCCAATGCATGTGCATTACTAAACCATTTACTGAGCTCAGGATTGGGCCTGCATTGACACCTTTCTAGTACAGCTTATGATCTGGAGTCATTTATTTTCTGTTGGGAACTTTCTACCTTTAATTAGAGGATGTTAAGTAAGAAATACAAGTGTTTGTGATCTCAAGCTTATGAGCCTATGCTGATGGTCTCGTTTATCTACAGTGGTGGTGGTGAAACCGTGAACCCCGACTGCATAGTGTTAGTTCTGTGCTTCTGTAATTCGATCATGATATCTTGACTCATGCTGGATTGGATCTTGTGGTAGCACTTGGTCCATGGATTCTGAAGTCAGGTCGGCCTTGTTTAGTTGAGCAAGTTGCTAACAGTTCGCGCAAATTTGCACGTTGAGCCGTGTGCATAGAGAAAGTAGTACGCTTTGATGTGACGGGTGAACAATGAAAAGTTGCGCAACTGAACAAGTTGTATCACCCTTGGAGTTGGCAATTGCATCTTCAGGTGGCGCGTCTTGTTTCCAAATCGGACTCGAAGTGCTGTGTGGTGTTTTCCATGTGCAGGACGACAAGTAGGAACTGCGAGTGGGGCGTGTTTGGATAGAGCTACTGACATTTGTATGGTTTGATTATGGCGCACTAGGTTGGTAGGTTGTATCGTGTTGATTCCCAAATTACAATCCTGACACTGTCAGACAATCTTGCTGTCGACCATCATGGATTCTTAGCTTAGGTTGAGTGTAGCTCGTGCGCTAAGCCATTCCTGAATATATATAGTTGGCATGTTTCAGGGCTGATGCTTTGTAAAAGTCAGTTTTGTTTTGGGTATAGTTCAGTTGATGAATGTGCAGGGCACCCTAACGAATTTCTGCGGCTATACCTTTCTTGTCTGGTTGCTTGTGATCATGACTGTGAATATCAATGTGTTAGGTTTACAGATAATCTTACTTTGGTCTTCGATCGGTTAGTGTTATCTGTTATCGTGTCCATATGCCATTCATATGGTACATGTATCAGTCCACTCGGAACGGAAGAAGATTGGTTTTCCACACTTTAACAACGAAAGTTAGTGTTTTGTTTCCCATTATGTTCTGGAATGAGGACATCACTTTCTTCATTTTCATGATCATATTTGATACTACTGTAATGCTTATACTGCACGCAGTATAATTAATGTTTCTGCATCAGACTGTCAGTCGGATCGCAGACAGCCTTGAACCATTTTTGTTGGCCCTGTGGAATGTATGCTTCTCCAGTCTTTTGTACTATTTATAATGCTGAAGCCATAGGCTTTCACAAGGTTACTTTCGTCAAACTCATAAGCCGTTTGAGTTTGGTTGTCTCCAATTTCGTTGCGTTTTGAGAGCTTTTACATCAATCTGTTGGAGGTAGGAAGCGTATAATAAATGGTTTTGGTTTGTATGCCAGAATAAAAAATATTTTTTTCTTCTTCTAAAAATAGGAAATGTGCAAGAATAATATTAGTTATCCTTTCACATTTCGAGATGGTAACACATTACTTCATTTTGGCGAGCCAAATTTACAAACAGAAAGAATGAAATATTTGTCGAACAAGGCAACGTGAGAAAACTCAATCGTCCATTCCGAGTCCTCTCGTGTATTCTTCGCCCGGAGGCTCCTATGCATCTATTGGTAGATGGATAAGTAAGTCAACATTAAATCCCAATAAAGCTCATTTTGTCTTCTTCCTCCTCCCGACACATGCTGCCGGATTCGCCTCCGCCACCCCAGGCCCCCAACCGACACTAATTGAGTCGAACTCGGTGCCACCTCTGTTGCGCCCGCCATCCTTCACAGCCTCAACCGTCGTCGTCCACGTCACCGCACCATGCTACCCCCCGTGCCCACCTACCCCTCGGCATTGCTCACTCGTATATATGCCCACCTAGCTCCGCCCTGCATCCGGCCACTGTCTACCGAATGTCCGACCCCAAATCGGTTAGTGGCGCTCCTGTGTCACCTCGCCCCGCCATCAGACTTGCCGCCGCCCCGCCGCCGACCTTCTATGTCTATTGGACAATGAAGCCCCAAACCCAGAAACTCAAAGATGCCCCGACCTTAGAACTCTATTTGTCTCCACCTCGACCACCTCCCACGGTCGGCAACGACCTTGCTGTCGAGCCATCCCGCCCACGTCCCACCCTGCTGGCCTGTTTCCTAGCCCGCCAACCGCCCAACCCCACCGGCGGTAGCTAAATGGAACCAACATTTGGAGCTCGAGGAAAGAAAATGTCTTGCATCGTCAAATATACCATTTGCATAAATCATAAAGCGAAAGATTAAACGCTTATCACTACGACAGCCACTTACTTCCCACGAGTGCCAGTTGCACTCGGGGAAGACCCAAATGCCCTCGGGGAAGCCTTCCCCGAGTGCAACACTCGGGGGAAGAGCTTCCGGCTATACCTCTCACGGTGAAGAGGCTTACAATCAGAGAGAGACGTGTTGTTGTCGTCTTCAATTTTGTTGCTCGACTTTGGCGAGGCCCGTGAGGGAAGGAGCGGCATTTCGTTTTAAGTGAAATTAGGACGTATTCTGCTACCCTTTGCTTTCGTGAAAGATAAAGAAAAAAAGTTGTGAAACTGCCCCTACTCCGTGGCTCTCCTCATGTGGATCTTTCTGTAATTTTGTTTTTGGTATTCCTGCTTGGAGACCTCAGGCTAACAACAGAAGTCATCAGTCTCTCTCTTGTTTTTTTCTTATTAATGCTGGTCAGAATATGTTGTCGCATCACTTTATTAGATCCAAAACAAAAGGTTTATATTTAAACAAAGCAGATTGTTTGAGACACCAAAAAAACAATCCCCTCGACCCTGTCCCCCGCGTCGCCCCCGAGGGGCGACACGGGCGGAACGATCCGGCGCCAGCCCTTGTGTCGTTGCCGCCTCCCGCCTCCGGCCCCCGTCTCCTTTCGTCACCCGGCATCCTAGCCGGTGGCAAGGGGAGTGGGGGTCCATCCCTTTAGTAGATCGAGTCCCAATTGAGTCCGTCTAGATCTAGGGTTTGCTCGCCGCCAATGCTCGGCGGTGGAGTTAGGTTTTGCCGGTGGAGCGTGGCTCCTCTGCAGCTTGGTTTTCCTGGCGGCACCGGCGATACGGAAGCGACGGTGTTGTAGAGGAATAATTTCTCCCAACTTCTTCCGTTCTCCGATGGTGATCTACTCCGACGTCAACGGAGAGGCTGGGGAGACCTGTCCAGGAGTCGAGGGCCGGCGCATTGTCGTCTTCTTCAGGTGATGATGTTGTTGACCCTGTTAATCTCAAGGAAGATGTTCTTTGGTGAAAATCTGAGCTTTGCTCGGGTTGGAATCGAAGGATGTGTCCTGGATATCGGAGTTGGCCGATGCGCCTGGGAGGCAGTGTACTCAGCTAATTCGCCTAGAAGTAAGCCCTCCTCTGCGGCCTCTACCTTGTGGAGATTGGCTTTGGTGCCCGGTGACGTTTGGGAAGCGGCTTCGGCGGCAGTGACGAACGGATCTCTGAAGGCTTCGAGGAAGATGAACAAGAGTTTTGAACTTCTTTGTAATTTTCCTTTTCTTTGGAGTCCTGTTTGTAAAAGGGTCGGTGTAATACGTTAAGATTAATGCATCTTCCTTCTTAAAAAATTCATAAACCACAATCCATTCACCTAAAGCGTCAAAAAGTTCAAATAGTTTTTTAAAAAATAAAAAGATATAAAATACTTTATATAGTTACAATAATAAATCACCACAATAAACAATCATATATTTATTTTACGAAGAATTATTTTTCCTCCTAATAAACAACTAGTAAAGAGCACGTGTCTCGAAAAACCACAATAACTAAAAATTTTATCGAATAGTAAAGTACTTTAAAAATACAATAATTAAATAATGCAGTTTTTAAAAGAACATAGGTATATCTACCTTGTTCGCATGGCTTAATTTTACTTCCCTCGTCTACCTGTTTGGTCCATAACCCCTTAAAACAATTTAGGCTCGATTTACTATCCTAAACTATTTCAAATGGTCCAATCTACCCCTAATGAGATTTATCTTTTTTATTTCTCTATATGCAAGTTTAATTTTAAATCCAAACTTTGTGAGTAGATAGGGCAGAACTATAAGTATCCCTCTTTAATAAGATTAAGAAAAACAACAACAGCACAACCAGTCATGTTTTTCAAGGATAACCATTTATGATATATCTTAGCTAATGAGTTGCCAGGTATCGGAATATTTGAAACTCTGTTCATTCGTTTGAGAATTGAAGCTACCAGCCATCCTGACTACAAAACATCTGCAACTTTCGAAGTCGAAAACAAATGTCTCAATCAGAAGCTGAGCAAGCTTATCTTTATCACGTATACACAGAGCATGCTCAGGCAGGGCTATCATCCTCTGAGAAAAAACCCAGCCAAGAGTGCACCACAGTTTGGGGAATATACATATTTGATAATCAAAATTGTGCTATACTGCTGCCAACCACACTGATCCTAGACTGAATCGCTCTTTTTACTGTGGGATGGCTGCCAACTTCTTTGGTGGGGGATTTCCTCCAGCAAGCAGTACATACACGTAAAAACAAGTCATTGCAGTGCTGCATAAATTTCAAGTAGAAGGGGACATCAGATCTTGTTCCAAATGGACAAAAAAGCCTTGGGCCGAGATGAATATAGGATAAATTACGTCAGTGAAGCGTAGAAGCCCCAAGGAAGGAGTCTGTTTGTCTGCACAAATAAGTATGCGATTAGTGCAATTTAGAGACAGTAATATTTCACCGTATTCCATATGTGAGCGGGAAAGGTTACCAAGACGTAAGCATGCGAGTATTTCCATGCCAGGAAAGCAGATATTGCTACAAAAACAGAAGTGGAACAGGATGGTAAGCAATATTTATACAAAAGTTGAGTGTGAATGCAACTCAAATCCACAGTAACACAAAGCTAGAATGATGAAACCCTACCTGCTTGGACCAAGATAAACAGGAAGCTGGATCTGCCACTCCTCCAAAACTTTAGACTGAGAGTACCAAGTAGCAAAGTGGCGAACCCTGGCGCAACACCCAAGACAAGACTTATGGTGCTTCTGGAGAAGATGTATCTTAGACGACCCATAGAGAATAAAAGGTCACCTGCATTACCAAATGAAATATAGTTATTTCACTAATTTATGTGAGGCTACATGCAAGACGACAAAGTTTATATTCCAAAAACTTAAAATATTGAACCACTCAGGAATATGGCATACTGTTAATGTGAGAATATTGACCTGTTATCAACGGAATGATTTGTCAATCAAATATGAGGATGGAAGCAGAGGAAACTATAAATGATAATGTTGCTATTTACTATTTAGGATTCTATGATATAACATGTTATCTGAACTCAGAAGAGTTTGCTCCAAAGGCCATAAAACAATTTCTGAAATTTGCATTAGGAATCGACACACTGTTAACTACTGTGAACCATAGGTATAAGTACACCTGTGAGTGATTTATATCCATCTACCCTTGGATAGCTGTTGCATATGCTCCTAATCACATAGCAAAACATTCATGAAATTCGAACTTACCAAAAGGAATCCCAAAGCAAAAATCATGGATTTTGCACTCCTCTTGTGGGGAATAACATGCCCCTCTGCCTGTACAAATTTTTTCGTCTGATCTGATTGCAAGTTCAACTCTTCAACTTGAGCATTCTCATTTGTTGAAACTTTAGCAGCAAAACCTAATGGCTTCATACCAACTTAAGTGGAAGAAATCAAAAGCTGCTGGGATAACCAAATATGTTAATTCCCTTCTCTGCTATAGCAAAGAGAACAGATTCATACAAAGCTGTAAAAAAACATCAAAGTCTTGTTGTCATAGTTTGATTAATACAAATATCAACACACATGCACAAAATGCACTTGATTCTCTGTACACAATTTGTTCATCTCATTGCTCAAGTGACGCCATAGATAAAAAGATTAAAAAAACATTCTTGTCCCCGAGATCAAGATCCAGGATCAATTTTACCCGCTTTAAGAACAGAATGTTCCAAAGACAGTCAGTAAGAGAAGCACTGTGACAACTACTGTAGCATAAGAAGACCAAATTTGCAATGATTGCTGACCACGGTTGCCTCAGGGTAATAAAACCATCCCAGTGAGATCTTATGAGCCTGCCGCCGTCGGCTTTGGATGGCAATGTGGCACTAAAAAAAGTTATAAAACAAAGCGTAGCTTTGACCTAACCCACCCAACTGAAAGATATTTCTTTAGGACTTGACAACGGCTGCCAATGTTGCTGGGGCTTGAGGCGGCGTGACGATTTTTTTATTTTTAATATTTTTGTTACAATTTTGCAAAAATATGTGTCCGAATAAAATCTTTGCAAAACTATACTAATGCCACCGGTACCTTCGTTTGAACTGGCGGTGAGATGCTAAAATGCACCTACCACTGACGGTTGCTACAGTGTTCTTTGTTGGGGTACTATAGCACATCCAGTTCAAACGGCGTGGGTGTCCATCCATCTTCAAAATATCATAACTTTTTCAGATCAACTCGGATGAAGATAAAATTTATAAAAAAAACTGTAGATCTCGTTGAAAGCTGAAGCTTTGTAGTTCAAACTTTTTTTATTTAAAATAATCTTATTCTTAAATAATTGACAAAAAATTTACTTAATTTGATAGCATATCTTAAAAAATAATAGTTCTTTCATATGAACTCGGATGGAGATAAAAGTTATAATAAAATTGTATCTTTCGTTAATATCTACAACTTGGTTGTTCAAACTTTTTTCCATTTGAAATAATTTTGATGCTCAAATAATCGACATACTATTCAGATCTAAAATTTGAATTTTAAATCTAGAAAGTGTGTCAATCATTTGAGCACCAAAATGATTTCAAATGGACACAAGCCAAGAGAAATATTGTAGAACATCAAGAAACCTGCCAGTCTCTACTCGCCTCTCTACTGTCAGTCTGATAGTTATTTCACTAATTTACGTAAGTCTACTCGCCTCTCTACTGCCAGTCTGGAGCCTGCGCATAGAAAATAAGGACAGAGAGGAACCAGAAAGAAGTTGAGGTTAAACAGTGATGAACTAAAGATTGAACCAAAACTGGCGAGCACGAGAACATCCGTCGATATGATATGGCTTAGAAAAGAACAAGCTGAGCACAACCTGCAGTTACAGCCCCACCAAGGGAAATTAAATCAACGCAAGGACTGGTGTCACTCGAGGACAAGACATCGTATCAATCTATTTGTTGAACAAGAACAGAATAGCTTGTGAACAAACAGCCACTCGAGTTATTCTCCAACTCGCTGACACTCGCCCAAATCGAAATCGATACACACAGGATTTGAACTATAGGCACACTAAGACATGACAATCATCTAAGAATGTACTGCACACACAAGAATAAGTAACTGAAAGGACAGGTTATGGTGGAGTATGGTTTGCTGAATCGTTTGTACCTTGATTGATGAGAAGGGTTGCTTTGAAATATCCTGAAAATTGAGGATGGCAGGCAACTCAAAGGACAGCGTTGAGAATGAACGGGATCTGTACAAAAAGCAATAGAAATCGAAAAGCGCATTGTAGTGCTAGCAGAAAGGCATTACATGAGAAAACACAGGAAAGGCACAGATATCATACCACAAGCAGACCCTTGATATTGGCCGCAGGGATCTTCCCGAAGCTTGCCCCGCCGACGCGGCTGAGGCCAAGTCCGGGGGCCAGCCTAACCCTCGCGTCGTCGAGTAGCACCTGAATGTTAGCACCTCCATCCATGAGGCTGTGGAGGTAATTCTAGAAGAAGAAGAACGGGTCGAAGGGCTCAGGCTCGTTCTCAGGGGTCGCCGTACCGGCGGCCGAGCGCATGCTGCCGCCCCCGCCGGCCCTGATGGGTGGTTCGTGGAGTCCGAGGAAGGTGTTGAGGATGGAGGAGATGTCGTTGTGCCTGGATGGGGAGGTCGCGGCGGATGAGGACGAGGATGAGAGGGAAGGGGACCCGCCGGAGCCGGCGGCTGGGGCTTGGACCGAACCGGGGGCGGGGGCGGTGCCGGCGGTGGGGATCGTGGTGGAGGTGGGGCGGTGCTGGCGGCGGAGATCGTGGTGGAGGCTCATCCGCCGACGGGAGGACACAGATCCAGTGCCTTTGCTCCTTCAAGGCACCGCGTACCTTTGCTTCATGAGCCTAGAGCTGGACCTCGCAGAAGACGTGCGGAGAAATGTGCTGTGGGGACCGCTGCACAGTAGGGGGAAGCACAACGGGTCAGCGGTGCATGCTAAGGAAAAAAAATTATCTTCACACTTTTTTCATCAAAACGAAATAAATAAATGGATGTGTACATGTAGGGAAGAGAAAACAATATTGACAAAGTAAATATCATTTTTGTTAACATATTTTTTAAAATGTTAACAGGTATTTTTTTCGGAAGTACAGGAAAGCTCATTTAATTTTTGTCTTTGTTTAGTTGGAGTGTTGAAATTTTTTGTGATGTCACATCAGATATTTAATGGGATGTAGCAATGTAGGAGTGTTTGATACTAACAAAAACTAATTACGCAACTCGTCTGTTTTTCGCAAGATGAATTACTGTAGCACAACACTGTCAAAACATGGATTAATTAGGCTTAAAAAATTCGTCTCACAAATTAATTCCAGTGTTATGGGATGAGTTTTTTCATTAATGTACATTTAGTACTTCTAATTATTGCCTAAACATTCTATGTGATAGGTGAGCTGTAGAAATTTTGGGGACACGTTTAAAGAATACTCCATCCGTTCTTAAATATATGACACTGTTGACTTTTTACTTCAACTTTGATCATCAATATATATTGTATAAATTAGTTAACTAAAGTCAAATGTATATCTTCGTATATATTATCTAATGAGCTTTAGATTTAACTTGTTAGTTTATCGATTTTCAAAAATATTTGTAGAAAAGACGAATAGTCAAACGAACGAAAAAAGTCAATGATGTCATATATTTAAGAACGGATGTAGTACTTGTTAACATTTAAAAAATATGTTAACAAAAAATGATACTTAGTTTGTTGGTATTCTTTTCTCTTCCTTACATGTTCAAATCCATTTATTTATTTCGTTTTGATGAAAAAAAAGTGTGGACAGAATCTTTCCCCTTAGTGTGAAAAAAAGCGTGCACCGCTGACCTGTTGTGCTTTTTTTCCTACTGTGCAACGGCTCCACATCGTATTTTTTTTGTTCGCGTCTTGCCTGGGCTCCTGGCTCGTGGTGCCTTGAAGAAGCCAAGGTACGTGGTGCCTTGAAGAAGCCAAGGCACTGAATCTGTGTCCCCGACGGGAAGGGAGCGAGATGAAGGTGGGGGCCAGGACGCTGATGTGTGGGTCCGTCGCGGGTACAGGTGGGCGGGTACGCCGAGTGCGGGTGAAAAAAGTTAGGTGTTTTTGGCAGAAACGCTCTCCAAATTACGATTTTTTGGTACTTTATAGTCCTTCCACCCTATCCACTTCCAAAAACATACGACGGGTGGGTCCGACGTGAGGGGTAAGGTGGGTCCGAATTGGGTGAGAAAAGTTTTCAATTGTCTTCGCTCCTTATAGTATAGACTAGTAAGTCGCACGTGTAAATAACCTATCAAGTATTAGTCAAGTGACATCAATCAATTTTTTATGAATTATGAATCATTATACATCACTCAATTTTTTATGAACTATGAATCATTATAGGCTAACATTCTATAAATAAATTATGAATTATGAATTGATGCATTTCAACAGGTCTGACGCGCACATGCAATGTCAAATTCGGAAGCTAGCGCGAGAAGCTCGTGTGGTCGGGGTTCCACTCGGCGTCACTTGTCGGCAGCGCCGCCGTGCAGGCCTCTCTGCTCCTGGGCATGTTCCCCTCCGACGGGTACATGCTCGTGGAGGAGAATGGCGCGGAGCCCGCAAGCCGGACCGCCCGAGCTCGTCCCCGCAGGCGGCCATGCATCCTCCGCGTGGCTGTGGGGGAGGGGCGGCCGGCCATGGATCCATGGAGGTATAGAGAGAGAGAATGGGGGAAATTGAACAGGGAGACCGGAGGGATCTGGCAGCCGGCTCTGGTACATCCACGGCGGTTGGCGCCCGGCAGCAGGGAGGGCAGTGGGAGGGAACGGAGAGCAGGGCGGCGGCCGACGGGAGTAGCCGTGTGGGGGGTGTGTCGCGAACAGGGAGTGCGCCATAAAGAAAAGAAGAGAACAAATCTTTTTTTTCCACTTAGGGCATGTAGAGCCCTTAGACAGCAGGTCGTCTGCACAACCTCGAACTGCCTACAGATAGATGTACAGACAGCTCATACAACCCATATACAGAGAGGCCGTCTGTAAGCTGTTTAATACTTTGCATGGAGTTTAAGATCAACTACAACACTACAACATCTATCTGATAAAAAAAGCACTATGTCTCTACGGTGGACGGGAGGAGGACTGGATCTCGATCTCTCCGGTGATCTCCTTTCTTTTCTCGATTCTCTCTCTCACTTTCCTCTTCTAAATATCTAGTAAATTAAAACTCTGTCGCATGCTCGCATCTCTGGGCAACGAGCTCCGCATCCTCTCCGCCTCCAGAATCCTCCGCCTACTACCCCTTCCCCCTCCGATGGAACCTGGCGAGCGCGGCGAGGCGATGTAGCTGGGGCAGAGCAGCCCACCGCAGCTCTGTGCGCCATCCCCACCACAGCCGGCAGCGCCTCGTCGCTGCCCTACCTCGCGGCACCGGAGCAACACCTCGCTGGAGCCCCGCCTCGCGTGGCCATTCTTGCGCCTGAGCCACGCCGCGCCGTCGACCTGTCGCCACGCCGGAGGCCGTACCCGAGCCACCGGCGTACCTCCAGGCTCCAGCCATGCTGAAGCTCCCGAGCCTTCCTTTCCCCCGCCTGGCCCTTCTCCGCGTAGATCATAGCTCGAGACCGCTGGATCTGCAGCGCCCGGCTGCCGCTGCCGTTGTCACATCTCTCTCTCTCTCTCCTGGGGTTGTGGCCGGCCAGGGCGCCGGTGAGGCTCTGTTCGGTGTGGGTGCGGCGTGCTGGGAGATTTGGCGGGAGATTTTGGCGCGCGCGGAGGAATTGGGGGACAGGGGAGAGCGCAGGCGTCTGGGATCCGGCCGCCGTCGCCTGGAGACGACGCCGCGGTACAGCCCGACGGTCGAGCGTCTGCATGACGTTGGGGAACGGGACGGGGCCGTCGCTCGGCCTAGCGACGCGCGGGCCGTTGGTTCGTAGCTGCGGGGGTAAAACAAACGCTTAATGTTTTGCATTAAGATCCGAGTATAATGCTTAATTCTATAAGTTGTTTAATGCTTTGCATGTAGTTTAAGATCAACTACACATGCATTTGTGTATACCATTGTGTGACCATTTTGATCTTTGTAGCTATTTTGATGCTCAATTTGATCTTTGTAGCAATTTTAATATCCACATCAGATTTTCTTTTTTTTTCTTTTCCTTTTGTCTTTCTTATTCTTTTCTTCCTCACTCATTTTCCTTTTTCTTCAAAATCCTAGACACTACGTGTGATGCAGGTGAAATTTCTAGAAGCTACGTAGCAAACCAGTGTCCACATGCTCAAAGCCCGCTCCCACGCGGTCCTGCCTTTATCCCCGCAAGCACCGCAAGTCGGCAGCTCCTTGTTCCCTCGGAGCCGCCGCCGCACGGCTCTGGCGGCCGCTCGCGCGACCTCGCTGCCGGGGGACTCGACCTCCGCGCTGGCCATCTCCGCTGGCGGCTTGAGGTCTGTGGCATCCTTCTCCACCAAGGCTCGTGCTCCGCGCCGCCCTTCTCCACTGGCAGCTCGAGACGCCCAGCGCCTCTCCCTGCCATCGAACCACCGGCGCCTCTCCCTGCCACCGGAGCCATGGGTGGAGCGCCTACCGCAGCAGACCGCTGTGGCGCTCGCAGCGGCTGGGTCGCACGGCTCCGCGCCTGCCGCAGCAGGCTGTCGTGGCGCTCGCGGCGCGGGGCGGAGCAGCCTGTCGCGACTCGCACCTCCCCTTCCCCTCCAACTACTCCAGCCCGGTGCCGTCGCAGATCCCCGCGGCGCTGATGAACACGGGGCGGTGGCGAGGTCAACGGCAGCCGGCGGCCTCCTCCCGGGCGGATCCGGTGTTGTACGGCGCTGCGCTTCTCCTTGCAGCACGGCGCACGCGGATCCCCTGCTCGGCTCCGCCCGCGCCTACCACCGGCGACCTGCCACTGGCGCCCTGCCCAGCAACGCCCCCGCCCACCACCAGCGCCCTGCTCGGCTCTTGATCCGGCAACTATCCCCGCGCCGCCCCAAGCTCTCCCAGGCCACAGCTGCTCCTCCGGCGGACGGGCGGGGTTGATTTGGCGCGGAGCTGCGGAGGATTTGGCCTCGCGGGAGGGGCGGAGTGCGGGATCCCGCCCGGCGTCGCTCCGTGGAGACGACTTCCCACATCCCGGCGTCGCGCGTCGCATCGGCATTGGGGAACGGGACACCCCCGTCGCCTGGTGTAGCGACGCGGAGGCTGTCGGTTGGGAGCGGTGGGGTTGTTTTTGCAAAGTCACCATCCTAGCATGACGCGGTGTAGCGACGGGTTGTACATACCCAGGGGTGGTCGTGTGGGCCCGTCGCGGGTACGGGTGGGCGGGTGGGCGCGGGGTGGGTCTGAAAAAATATCGTTTTTGGCAGAAACGCTCTCCAAATTGGATTTTTTGGTACTTCATAGTCCTTCCACCCTATCCACTTCCAAAAACATATGACGGGTGGGTCCAGTGTGAGGGGTAAGGCGGGTCCGATTTGGGTGAAAAAAGTTTTCAATTGTCTTCGCTCCTCATAGTATAGATTAATAGGATTTCCCTCTTACCCCTCCCTCCCTCACTTGTTGTTGTTCCCCATTCCAAGAAGGCCCATAAGGCCCAAAGCCCACCCCAATCTCACTACAGCCACACGAGACGAGAAGTCGAGAACACCATGGCGCCGCCGCCGCCGCCGTCGGAGCTGATCTACGACGTCACCGCCGAGATCCTCCTCCGTCTCCCACCGGACGAGCGCGAGCACCTCTTCAGCGCCGCCCTGGTCTGCAAACCGTGGCTCAGAGTCGTCTGCGACCCCGCCTTCCTCCGCCGCTACCGCGCCTACCACGAAGCCCCTCCTCTCCTCGGCCTCCTCCACAGGCTCCAAGTCTTCGACGAGGACCCCGCCCCCCGCTTCGCCTCCACCACGTCGATGCCCGACTTCCCCCACCCTGGCTCCGACGGCCGCTGCACGCGCCCCCTCGACTGCCGCCACGGCCGAGTCCTCATCCACATGCTGCAGGACGAGAGTGAGCATTACCATTACCTGGTCTGGGACCCTGTCACCGGCGACCGGCGCGCCGTTCCTGAGCCGGACATCGATTGGATGGCCTACACCGTAGCGGTGTTCTGTGCCGCCGACGGCTGCAACCACCTCGACTGCCACGACGGCCCCTTCCGCGTGGCCTTCGTGGGCAGCGACGCCACTTGGTATCTCGTATGGGCGAGCGTGTACTCATCGGAGACGGGCGCGTGGAGCACGCCGGTGTCTCTTGACAACGGCCATGATTTCTACGTTCGATCCAGGCGTGCCGCCCTTGTCGGAAATGATATGTACTTCGCCATGACACGAGATACCGTGATTGGCAAGTATGATTGGGGCAAGAATTGCTTATCTGTGGTTAAGCCACCACCGCCGGCAACATATAATGGCTGGATTGCCCTCATGACGATGGTGGATGGTTCACTGGGGCTTGCAGGTGTTGAGAATTTTAGGCTTTATCTGTGGTCAAGGAAGGTGAATTCAGAGGGAGCTGCAGAGTGGGTAATAAGCAGGGTCATTGAGTTGGAGACAATTATTCCCGAGGTGAATCCCTGTGATGGGGCACATGTGGTTGGTTCCGCAGAGGGTGTGGATGTCATCTTCATCACCACTGGTGTTGGTTTATTCATGATCGAGCTCAAGTCAGGCCGTGTGAGGAAGGTTGATGAGCCTGGGGTCTACTTTAGTGTCTTGCCTTATATGAACTTCTACACTCCTGGTAACATACTAGCTCTTGCTTTTATATTTTCCTGCAATTTCAGTATATCTCCCTTAAGTTTGCTAATTTATCTTGTTCTGGTTGGTGAAAAATTGTAGTAGTGTGATCAGTAATAGGTGAATTATTTTGCAAAGTCAATTTTTTGTGTGTACTGGGCAAACTGAATATACTACTTTGTAATATTGAACCTAATTTAATTTTAGTTCTGAAATTGGACTTGCTGAGGACTATGCATCGGTGGAAGTGCTAAATATGCAAATGAACTTTTTGATCTAGTATCATCTGTTACATTGCTTCAGATTTTTCTTGTTTTAAAAATTATTGTGTTATTTTCTGCTATAGCTAATGCTCAAATCTCAAGCTCACTCTTGCTACCTATGGAATTAGGTCTGCTACATAGCTTGTGCTCATCAAATTGGAAATGCTGAGTTAACTGTTGGTCATGAGTTGTGTGTGCTGCATCTTTTCAGATCGTGGCTCACTGTTATCGCTAGCGAGGACTCTCTGATCTCCAGTGCACTGCTCAACAGCAGTATGCTGCAACATGGACAAAGCCATCATCTCGACTTCTAGAGTATGGTGCTGTTGGCTTCCTCCGAAGCTACATCAAGTAGTTTATTTTCTGTTCATTTCTCTAAGGAAGTACGAACAGTGCCAGACATTAGACGAATTCTCGTTATCTTGTCCAATTCATCCTTATCAATATTGTCTGTAATTTATATCTCAGTTTAATATGCCAGGCATGTTTCAGTTCCTTTTTGGTTCATGCTTGACTCAGTTGCATGGAACTAGTCTATGTCGTTTCATTAATATGACATTCAGTGTTGGTTTCCTGTAATTGAAGTCGTCAAGTTGCAATGTCAGAGATAATGGCATTTGAAGCAAGAAAAAATGGTTATAATCTTCTTGCATCGTGAATTGTTTGGTATCATTGTGCATTGCTGATGCTTTTGTAGCATTTTTGTTTTCTATCGAGTAATTCAACATATCCACCATCTTGTGGACCTGATGCTTCCTATTTCCCAGCTCTCTTTTTCTCTTGAGGTTATGTAGCACATGGCAATTGTAGTACATTAATTGACTAACTTGAAATATTACTGGCATATTTTGGTCAGTTGCTGTTGTTTTGTCAAACCAAATCCTGCTGTCAGAAAGTTTTGTAGCAGTCTAGTTTGTCAGGAATATTTCAATTAGTGTTCTGTTGGTGCTTGAATCAGCTATATCGAACGAAAGCTAATGGTAAGCAGATTTTCTGAGAATTGAGTCCGACTATTCAGGCAGCACAAGTGGAAACATTATGATCTGGTCTGCTGAGCAATGGTTTCACTGTGCAGTTCTACAAAAAAAAATCTTATTTCTTTGGACCAAGGTAGTGACGCCCTTGCTGAGAGGAAGAGCAGTAGGCAAAGGTGCAACAATATTTGGGAATTTGAATATCAGCTTTGTTTTCTTTGAATAAGAAGTTAAGGTTGAATTATCGAGGAGCAGCTGTGCATAAGTTATTGCATTATTTTCGTCGAATAATGAGTTAATGTTACATTTTTTTTTTGGATTCACGCTCTTTTGTGATAATACCTTGATCTAATCTTACGCCGATCCACATCTTAGAATTTGAATATCATTTTTTTTTGTTAGATGAACACCCGTTTTGTGTTTGTCCATGCTATTCCGACTGATGACAATGTCTAATCAGCAGTGTGTCAGTGTCCCACTTGTTTTTATTCTCAAGAATTATTATAATCAGGTTTGGTTGCTAAAACTTTTGCGGTGAAAAGATTAAATAAAATCTTTTGGTGAAAAAAATGGTGAACCAGGCTCAGAAGCTCTTGTGGGTCCAACTCGAACGGGTCGAACCCAACCTAGTAGACTGCCGGTGTCACTCCACTCACTCTGGGCCTTCCTCTGCTCCCCCGAATCAATCCCCTTTCCTCCTCCCACCCAAACCCTCGCCGCCGGCCGCACCATGGAGCCGCCGCCGCCGCCACCGCCGGAGCTGATGCCCGAGCTCGTCGGCGAGATCCTCCTCCGCCTACCTCCTGACGAGCCCGAGCACCTCTTCCGCGCGTCCCTCGTCTGCAAACCGTGGCTCCGCACCCTCTGCGACCCCACCTTCCGCCGCCGCTACCACGCCTTCCACCGGACGCCGCCCCTGCTCGGCCTCCTCCACAGGCTCCAGGTCATGCAGGGGGATCCGCCCCAGCGCCTCGCCCCCACCACCGCGGCGCCCCTCTCCCCCTACCCCGACTGCAGCTTCCGCACGCGCCCCCTCGACTGCCGCCACGGCCGCGTCCTCATCCACGTGGAGGACGACGAGTACTGGCACCTCCTCGTCTGGGACCCCGTCACCGGCGGCGAGCAGCGCCTGCCGGAGCCTGGCATCCCGTGGCTGATCTACTCCGGCGCGGTGTTCTGTGCTGTGCCCGGCTGCGACCATCTCGACTGCCACGGCGGACCCTTCCGGGTGGTCTTCATCGTCACTGACGACAACGACGAGCAGGTTAAGGCGAGCGTGTACTCATCGGAGACGAGGGTGTGGAGCATGCCGGCGACTCTTGGCCATGATTGTGAAGTCTATGCAAAGCATCACCAAAGCGCAATTGCAGAAAGATCCTACGACCTAAGCCTACCCTATGTGATGCCTAGGCGAGGTGCCGTTATCGGGGATGAAATCTACTTCACAATTCGGAGGGGTTATGCAATCGTCAAGTATGACTGGAGCAACAATCGCTTATCTATGATTAGCCCACGATCACCGGCTGAGCTCAGTAATGGGATTTCCCTCATGGTGACAGAGGACAGTTCACTGGGATTTGTCTGCACTGAGGGTTCCAACCTTTGTCTGTGGTCAAGGAAGGTGAATTTGCAAGGAGCTGCAGAATGGGTACAATGCAGGGTCATCGATCTGGAGAAAATTATACCTCCTTTTGCCGATTACGATGATGCACGACTTGTGGTTGGCTCCGCAGAGGGTGTGGGTGTCATCTTCATCAGCACAGGTGTTGGGTTGTTCACTATAGAGCTCAAGACAGGGCGGGTGAGGAAGGTTGGTGGGCCTGGGGTCTACTTTAGCGTCCTACCCTACATGAGCTTCTACACTCCAGGTATGGTACCAGCCCTTGCTTGTCTGTACAGCTTCGATATGTTTGTTTTGTTAGTTGGTTCTTGTCAGTCACAATGTAAGTAATGTTTGTGAGTTACCTCCATGTATAGAGATTGCCAGAGACAATTTTGTCTATGATATTAAAAAGTGAATATATGGCATTGGAAAACCAAACATAAATTTTTGTATGATATTTGACTTAACCATGACCATGCATTGGTCTAATTATTAAATACGCTTACAAACTTGTTGATATGGTGTTACCATTCTTCAGACTTTCAAGAATTCTGTTATTTTCTTACATAGATGAAGCTCATGTTTCAAGCTCAGCTTATAACATTTGGAATTAGTTCTAGCACATAGCAGCTACTAAAGCGAAATTCTGGGTTGGAGTTGGATATGAGTTTTGTGCATGGTTTTTAGATCATGGAGCATTGTTATCTCTAGCAAAGGACTAACTTATCGCTGAGTCTGATACTGTTGTATTCTATCAGAACTGGTGCCATCAATTCATTTTTGTTGAGCAGTTTATGTACAATTGGTTCGAGTCTCCCTCTTAATGAAAAATGTGCTAAGGCACGGTCATGAAAACGTGGTCCAAGCCATTGTGATCAATTGTGGTTGTTTCGTTGAGTTCATTATATTATGATCATAATGACATAATGTCAAAAGTATGTCAAAAAGTTGTATATCAGTTTAATATTTCGGTTACTGTTTAGCTAATAATCGACTCATCTACTTGGAACTTAAATTATGTGTAGTTTCACCACAAACATTTCCAATTTGTAAATAGATTGAAGACCATCTTCTAACAGGTGTGGAACTCAAATGTTTTACACTTTTACTAATATCTTGGGGAAAATTATGTCAAGGTTACGCTGCCATAAAATAAAAAGGCTCCTATTGTTTCCACAACCATTTCTGAGTTCTATACTCAGGTATGGTTATTTTTCTGACTGAAAACTCGGTCCATAAAAATCAGGCCAAATGCATCATTAGCCCTCCTTTTCGTTAGATGTGTTGATTGGTCAGTAGTTGATGAAGCATGAAGTGTCTACTAGGCTAAAATGGAGGCTGCTAAATATTTAAACAACCTTGTCGATATATTATTATCTGTTTACCTTGCTTCAGATTTTCTTTAAACATAGTGTACTTTTTTCTGGCAAAGCTGAAGCTCCTCATCGAATTGAAAATTTTGAGTTGGGTCTAGTGCTTGTACATGGCCCATCAAATTTTAAATTGAGTTGGACAGTTGGTTATGAGTTTTGTGCTTGGTACCTTTTTCAGATCGCTGTAGATTGGGGTCGCTAGCAAGGATGGACTGATCTCTGAGGTGCTGCTGAATACTAAGACCTATCAACATGGACGGATCCACCATTTTGAGCCTGCTGCTGTTGGTTTCTTTCAGAGCTACCACTATCAAAAAGTTCATTTCTCGGTTCAAGTCATTATGAACATTTTGTGGCTGTCTGGAATTATCCTGACCATATCAGTTGAACATTGTGTCTTGGTTTGATATGCCAGGCATGTTTCAGCTACTCTTTGGTTAATGCTTGATTGAGTTACATGGAACTAAAACTATGTGGAGCTTCTGTTGTTTTCTTTTCTAAAAAAAAAAGAATGACACTCAGTGTTGGGTGCGTGTCTTCAAAAGGGTCGTCAAGTTTCAGACTTTTTGTGCATAATTTGGGTTATCATGTTTGCATGCTTGCTTCTTTCCAGGAATGGGTCAATTGTCCCATACCCAAAATATTTGCCAATGATCCTCTTCATGCAGAGTTGATGACAAGTATTCTAGTCATAATTTAGTTTGATCATAAAACGAATTGCATTTATGAGTAGATAGGACCATCTTTGGAATTCAGATGGTTTAGTAGTAAAACCTTTAGAAATGTTCTCCGAGACATGAGCTGCTGCATCTAGGCTTTTTAGGTCGCATTCATCCTTTATTTGTTGTTGTGGAAGGTGAACAGTGTAGATGTTGGCGAATTCATTTTTTTAATACTCTTGTATCCCAATCTAAATATTTCGAAGTGTGGGGAAGGGGCGAAGCGCAAGCTGAATATATGTCAGGCATTGTGCAAAGTGAAACATTTTGTTTCTTTTTTTTATTGGAAAAAAGATTTTTAGTATTTTTGTGATGTGGTATAGGCATACTGAGTAACAACACGAATGTGGCGTGCTGGGACGAGTTTCGAAGGAAGTGTTGTTTTAATTAAGTTTTGTAGGGAGTTTGATTTGGCACTCATTAATTCATCATGTTTGCGTTGTCCTATTTTTTGGTGGGCAGCTGGAAGTTGCACAATTGTAGTGGACCCGAGACGGGTGCTCCTACATAGCTTCCGGAAGATAGATAAGGTTACGACCCACCGAAAGCCCGCCCATCTAGATAATGTTTTTATTTTACCTTCAGCCCACTTCATGACTATTAAATTAAAAAAATTTCAATATTTTTCAAAAATGTTACAACATTTTTTTCTTCAACATTTATATTAATTTTTCGTCAACATTTTACAAAATGTTCCAACATTTTTCGGACCAACTTTTTTAATTAACATTTTTCAGGAGGTTTCTTCCAATATTTTTCAGAAATGTTCCAACATTTTTACATTTTTTAAGAAATTATGGTTTCGTCAACTATATTTTTTAACATTTTGTAAAATGTTGCAACATTTTTTTAAAAATGTTGGACAACATTTTTGTCAATTTTTTTAGGCTTCTTCCAACATTTTTCAGAAATGTTATTCGTTAACTATTTTTTCCAACATTTTGCAAAATGTTGCAACATTTTTTAGAAATGTTGTAAAAAATTAGTGTCTGTTTCCGGCGAGCAGGGGGCGGCGGCTCGCGGCGTCCTCCGGGCGCAGCACCGGCGCGGAGGCCGGGGGCGCGGCCGCGGCGCGCGGGGCCGGGGGCGCGGCGCGAGGGGGCGGCGGCCCGCGGCGGAGCACCGGCGCGCCGGGCCGAGGCGCGCGGCCGCGGCAGCTCGCGGCGGAGCCGGGGGCGCGCACGGCAGCCGGCCGGCAGCCAGCCACGACGCGCGCGGCGACGGGGCGGAGCGCCGCGGGGCACGGCCGCGCGGCCTCCCACGGCCGTGGCGCGCGGGCCAGGGGGTGGAAGGGGGGGCGCGCCTCCATGAGACCATGACGGCGGCGGCGCCTGGAAGGTGGGAGGAGCCGGTGGAAGAAGAGGCTAGGGTTCGCTAATATTGAGCTGTGTGGGCTGGTACGTGGGCTTCTAATGGGTTATAGTTGGTTAAGAAAAAATCTTCCGAATACAGGATTTCCGCCCGAGACCCACCCGGAAAACCCAACCAGCCGATTTATGGTACGCGCACACAATTTAGCCTGACTGAAACCAAATTACGGCCTGCAATTAAGCCCGCCTGGAATCGAGCCCACCAAGAGAGAGCCACCTCCAGGCTCCAGCCAGGCTGGCTGCAGCTGGTTATCGCCCGGCCCCACCAGTCACCGACCCAGTCAACAACGGGGCAACCACGTCACCGGGGGGTCATCGCACCCGAGGAGCGTGGCGACCCAGGCAGGAGGAGGCCGCGCACGCCGCGGTCAACACGGACACCGCTGCGGTCAACGGACGCGTCCCTCTCCTCTCCACCCCAACCCAGAGAGCACTCGCCGAGTCCACCACGGGGTCCAAGTCCAAGTCGCCGTCGGGCCTAATCCCCCAGATCCGACGGCCCTCGACCCCTCTCCGCCCGATCCCAGCCGTCCGTCCCCTCGCTAAACCCCTTCCCCCCCAACAAATCAAATTTAACTCGGCTCGCGCAAACGTCCGCGGCCGCCACGAACAACAAGCCACACCCTCGTTCTCTCGCTCCCCCTCTGCTCTCCAAAACCCTAGCGCTCCTTCTTCGTCGGCGATGGCGGCGCAGGGGGGCGGCGGCGGCGAGGAGGGGCCGGCCGGGGAGAGCCGGAAGCTCTTCGTCGGCGGCATCCCGTCGGGCGCGCAGGAGGGCGAGCTGCGGGAGCACTTCGCCCGCTTCGGGGAGGTGCGCTCCGTCATCGTGATGCGGGACAGGGAGACGGGCCACGGCCGCGGCTTCGGCTTCGTCGAGTTCGAGGACGAGGCCGACGCCGCGGCCGCGCTCGGCGACGGCAACAAGCCCGCCCACCTCATCTGCGGCCGGATGGTGAGTTTCGATTCGAACCCGTTCCCCGATCTGCGCGCTCCTTGCGGTCTGCTTGGTTAGATAGAGGTTTCGATTTCGCGTTCCCGTGGTCCGTGGCGCGTGGCGCCGAGCTTGGTCCCGTGCTGTTACGCGTGTATTTAATAGTTTTTGCTTGCAAGACGTTGGTAGATTGTGACATGAGCTTCCCCACATGTTGTTGAATCTGGGGCGCAATTCGTATACAGGGTCATACTTTTGAAAACTGGTTGGATGTTGGTAGGTGTTGCTGCATGGCTGACGTATAATTGTGTCATGTGGGCGGACCGTTTCAGATAATTGCTTTGCTTTTGATGCCAACTGGCTTGCATAAAGTCTCGGCTTTGATGTGGATTGTGCCATTAATTAGGTTGATTTTTGGTTGTTTGGTATAGGTGGATGTCAAGAGGGCCAGGACAAGGGCTCCACGGAACCTGGGCGAGCAGAACTCTCACACTCAGCAGCCTGAACACGTCCGGGGTCAGGGGCAACAGGACAATCAGCCGTCCACTGGGAACGGTACTGCAGACAGCGGCAACAACGTGACATACGATTCGAAGAAGGTCTTCATCGGCGGATTGAGGGATAACATCACTGAGGAGGAGTTCCGGGCTTACTTTGAGACTTTTGGCACAGTGACTGATGTTGTGGTGATTTATGACAGCTTGACGAGCCGTTCTAGGGGGTTTGGTTTTGTCACCTTTGATTCGGAGGAAGCAGTGGGTAAGGTCATGAGGCAAAGCTTTCATACCTTGAACGGAACCAAGGTAGAGGCCAAGATTGCTATCCCCAAGGATGAGCAGTATTACCGTAATGGTCGAGGCCGTGGTCCGCGACCCTTTGGTGGGAGGGGTCCTGCTGGCTATGAAGGTTCCGCATACCCGCCTTACAATGCTAGGTATGGTCTCTACAATGGTTACATGCCACAACCTGTTCCCGCGCAGCCCTACTTTCCTGCTCCTTATTTTGCTGTGGGAGGCTATCACTATGGGAGTGGATACCCAAGCCAAGGTGTGATGGCAAATGTTCCTGGCATGATGTCAAGGCGTCCTCCGACCTATGGAACCTATCCTCAAATGCATCCAGGGTTTAACTTTGTATACAGAGCTGGTTATGGGGGTGCAGCTACTTCTTTTCAGCATGGATTTAACGGTGGAAGTGATAACAAAAAGGATCAAATGAATTTAGATATGCAGCAAGTTGACAGCACTGCTAGTGTCGCAACAATGTTCGAACATATGAAGCTAGGTTCACAATGACTTTCTGGTGCGTGTATCCTGATACCCTACTGGTTAAAATTTGATCACTTTTTACTGCTAGGATTACTGCAGCAATCTATTTTATATCTAGTGCCATCATGTATGACTTCAAATTTATGGAGCATAGGATGTACGAGTTTTTCCTGAAACCAGGGGTACTCTGCTAATGGCTTGATGTCTTTGCTTCAATTAGCTTTACAAGTTTGCATTAGTTAAGTGAAACTGGGTTGCTTATCCTGATTCTGCTATCTTCAGACATGATTTTAAGAACCTACATTCAATAAGTATTGACTCGGTGAATTCTAACAATGTATCTAGTGTCACCCTAAATGATCAGCGTATATTACACTAAATGCTATTTATTCAGTCATTGATTAATGTTCATATTCAATATTCAAGAGATATTTTGGCAGTTGGCACAACAGTGAATTAGGTGTATCAATTCGCAAAATGATAATTCCTTCATTATTATATGGGCATGAGTTGAGATGGAAAGATGAATGAGGGAGGATGGATTCAAGGTGTTCTGAAACATATGGACTGTCCAGTTTATGCATCATACTGTTTTTTTATCTGAGTCATGTAAATCCTTAAACTGCATGTAAGTAAAATGGAATGGTTTTCCCCCCATTTGATACATTCAGTGAGGTAGTCATGTATTCCACTTCTATACACATCTACAAATTGATTGGATAAGTATAGTGAGGGTACACTAGTTCGGCATGGAGGTCGATTCTGATTATAACTGAACTGGATATTAGATATATTGGACTGATGCACCGAGCATGTGACTGATGAAAGCAGTTCTGTTGTATTTTGTTTTGCAATAATATGGTCCTTTTGCTAGTTGCCTGATCTACAGTTCTATTTCTTTTTGGGATCTGAATGTTTCTCTAGATAGGCAGAGTTTTGCTGGTGCACAGTATACATAACTATGTAAGGCTAGAAGCTTGAACGCACTGCATTAGTTCCATTGTTCTGCTGTATGGATAGCTTTGCCAAGTTTATCAACAAGAGAATTTAGATCTGTGCATTCATTTCTTTAGAATTTCATTTCTTATCTGGACTAATCATTATCTGACCGAAGTCAGCAGGGGAGACCCCTACCTTTTTTATATAAATTTTTATTCTAGTCCCTTTTTATTCGCTCCCATGAGGAGTCGAATCTGGGCCTGCTGGGTGCTACTGAGGTGCTCTAACCACTGTTAGAGGCCCTTTCACTGGACTAATCATTATCGAGAGAACCTTAGAACAACACAAATATTTAAGTGCCTGTGACTGAAACTGTATGCTTGAAGATGCAAAAATCTGCAGGAATACCAATTTATGTCTATTGTCATTCAACGAATATGTTCACCAACTGATTTTTGCATTGCCATACAATCTGTTTGTTTCATTGCCATCACATGAAATTCTTTGCGTCAAGATGGTAGCCTTTGTACTGCAGGTATAACTATTAAAAAAAAGGTTTGCTCGCTTCATTGTTACTCAGTGACACTGGAAAGATCGCAGATTTGATGAAGTGTCATATGACCAATGAGTTTCTGGCATGTGGCCCTAGGAGCCCACATGCCAGCTTCAGTTTATTGGTTGATTTTCATTTAATATATTGTGGGTGCCTGTGGTTGTCTTGTGGTTTGTTTTGTTTACTATAATAACACACTGTTGCTCATCAGGGATTCATTTACCCTTTTTCAGTTTTAACGAAACTTGAATTCAAATACCTGATGTAATAACACATTAGCTTGGGCATTTCATCTGGTCCTCACCATGCATCCATTCTGCTAAAATGTCACCCTTGTAGAGCACAACTCACTGCATCTTTTTGTAGATTTGGTTTTGATGAATTAGATTTCAAAATTTCCTCATGTTGGATGCACTTTACTAACCGGTCTTCTTATGTGAGTCAGGACTATTTACTTCTACATTGATGATACTGGAGTACAACGATTGTTTGGGAACCGCAACTGTGAAGACTTGAGCTGAGATTCTTTGTTTGACACTTATCATTGGAATTCTTCAACTTACCCTCAATTCCTTTTCTACTGCTGCCTGCCTGTAAACTGAAAGCACGCAAGTTGCTGGCTGTTGACCTCACACCAACCCCCCCCCCCCCCCCTCCTCTCACTCTCTTGTATCCATGTTTAAATTCTTTCGTGGTTTAATGTATCTGAATCAGACTATTCTACCCTAATTGCCTGTGCAATCCCTTTTGTTTTAGTCTGCTGCTGAGTTTTGGTGAAATGCATAGCTTTGTTCATATCAAGTTGGCTGTTGGCGAGCAAATCGAATCGTCAAATCCAATCGATGCATATATCTGCAGGATATCTAGTATAAACCGATACTCTGAAGTTCCAGATGTGTAAAAGAGGGGTTGTTCCTGCACACCTTTCACTTGTTTGTTTGATGTGCAAAGAGTGAGGGACTGAAGGCTGGTAGGGGAAGCTGGAGGAGGGAGGGTGACAAGGGTACTTGCTGCTACAGCCTACAGGTTGTTTGCAGCGGCGCCCTCTAGTGTAGTAGTAGTAGGGTGTAGGTTCTGTTGTCATGTGAAGGCCCACAGAAGAATCAAAAGATGTACACCCACAAGCCAACCAGGGGAGTGTGAGGAATGACCCCTTGTCATTCTTGTCGCCTCTCTCGTCCTCATGCGTATACTACTGACTGCTCGTCCTCATGCGTATACTACTGACTGCATGGAATTGAAGAAGCCCAAGGCCTGTCTGGCCAGGTCTCCTCTCTTTCATCACAGCAAGTTCCTCCTATCCTATCATACCATGCCATGGCATCAACATGCCCCACGGGCCATGGTGGATATGTAGGGTAGGGTAGGGTAGGATTAGATGGATGATGGATGGATGCTTTAAGACTGAAAGGATGATGTGAGGGATGCTTGATAGATGTTTGACACTATAATGGCCTGCTTGGGTGTTGCCTTGTTGAGGTGACACCATGATATTTAGTGTGTGCCACACAACTTGATCCTGATTGATTGCAACTTTGGAGACTCCCTTTTGGTCACTAGCCAGTAGCCCAAGCACACTGTTTTTTTTTTTTTTGCCTTTTCTTTTTGGGGGAGCATGCCTTCCCCTTGCCTAGTGGTTTTCTTGCGGCAGAGGTGAAGCTTCTTTGGAGGAGTCAGGCAGGGCAGGGCAGCTTGGACACAAGCTGCAAACAGGGGATGATGGCCACATGCTCACAAGCCTCCCCCCTCCTTCCTCACTCACTCACTCACTCACACCTCTGGTGTGTCTATCATCACACCAAAGGTTAATATTCCCTCTTCTTTTGATGTTCCAGTTTGGTAGGGTAAGTTTTGTGGGCAAAAGATGCAGGGGGAGGGAGGGGCAATGTTTTTGTTTTGCATGCTCTCCCATGCAGGGCAGCCCCATGCCCCGTGAGGTCTTTTTGCAGAAGGTGTAGGGTTTTGGAGCAATAGCAGCAAATGTGCTTGCCTTTGCTTTCTGGAGAGCAAACAAAGTGCATGCAGCAATTAGCTTAGGCAATGAGTGTTTACTTACTATGTACTAACACCAAGCTCAAGCTGGCCTTTCGTTATGCAAGAAAGTGGTGCTGACTTTGTTTTAGTAGTATAGGATCATGGGTTCATTCCTGATCGAAGTAGAGCAGATCAGCTTATGTTAACCGAAATAAGCAGCAGGCAACAAGCCAACATGCGTGTCAAAATCAAATACCTTAGCTAGCACAAAGCAGAGGATTATTTACTTCTCATCCTTCAAATGCATCCCACGGTCAAAGAACCTTTGTGCATCATTGGGGAAATCCTGAAGGGGATGGTCCTCAAAGATTTCAGCAGGGCATCAGCACTTGTCAGAGCATAAATGAAAGTCTACTCTCACCAGAGCATGCAACTTTAGCTACCAACAATTTCTCATCACGAATTTTGCTTTTCTGAAAAAGCTCTTATTACAGATTAAAGATACCGGCAATACGGACAGTACCCCCCCCCCCCCCCCCGGAGCATGGTATTGATGGAAATCATGATATTTACAGGGGCACTTCTCTCTTTAGCAAACTTTATTTACTTTTTGCAGGCTGTTCGTTGAGTTAAAAACTTTATCCAGTAATTGTTATATATATACATATATGTATACAAACAAATGATCAGTCAAAGTTTGCATATATATAATATCTAGATAGGATATGATAAGTTTCTCACTGCTGAAGATAAGGACTCATCATAGGAGAAGGCTTCAGGTTGGTGGAGACCAGGTCTCTCCTGGTTTCAGATTGTGTAATTATTAATATAATAATAAACTGGTAGCCATTCTATATGTAGGATGGTCATCGGTTGAGCCATGGCTGCTACATTTTCCAGCGAAATATCATGTGTCCCTTGCATGCATAGATGCATAACAGTAGCGGTGGTGGCCACAGCTGCCACTCTTATCACCATCGATGATCAGCATGCAGCAGATAGCAGCATCTTTTGAGCAGTATATATACACAGGTTTTGTCCTCAGCTAGAAACTCTGGTGCACAGTCTGCTAGCAATTAATTGACAAATGTACAAGGCAACCTACTGTTTCTCCTTGGCAGCTTCAGGCATCACTGCTGTTTTCTCTCTCTCCCCGGCCTCATCTTTTCTTGCTGTTACTTGCTCAGTACAAAATTTTGAACAACTTGGGATTTGAATTCCATTTGACCATGTGATCGATGCAGTAGTGCTATCTGTTCGATCTCATTGAAGAAATGAATAAATTGTTTGGTTAGTTCAGACATCAACATATACAGTTGATGCAGTGCTAATTCAACTTTAAAGAGACAGCAAATGGCCATACATGCACAAAATGATAGGCAGAATGGAAGAACTGCCATCAAATCGACCGGGACAGCTTTATGTGTGGATGGAATATTTGACACGCAAGAATTTTTTTGGTGGGGTTTGTTATCCTCGGTTGAGAGTGCTTTCCGGGGTGTGCAGAGAATGAACAAGGCCTAGTGGCATGGGAACTAGCTTGTCATCTGTATCCTCGCTCTCCTGCGGTAGGCCATCGTCGTCTCGCATGCCGATTTCCTCTTGCTGCCTAGCTTTTTCCTTGCTGCTTAATTACCTCTCCTCATTCTCTTAATTACGCGCAAGATAATGCAAGAGGAGGAGAGCGAAACTAATTAAACTAGCAAAAATGATCAGATTAACAGATTGAAAGAGGTACGGTGGTAGCAGATATAGGAAACAAATTGAGTTGTTTTCTTCAGCCTTGCATTGCTTGCAGGCTGTGCAGCCATGGATGGGGCCCCTAAAGCAGGCCTCCCTCCCTCTCTCTCTCTAGCACTTTTGCATTCTGCATTCATCTTTCTCTCTCTGCAGGAGCCTCTGATGGCTGCTGGCTGCTGCTGCCATCTTTTATCAGAGTGGGGAATGTGGAGGCATGCATCGCACAGTGCAGGCCTGCAGCTAGTTGGTTTAGTATGTGTGTGTCGATGATCCCAGAGCTTTGCTTTGCAAGAAGAGGAGGAGCTGATCGAGCAGCGGTCGGGACGACAGTGAACCCCACGCACCACATGCCGTTTTGCTAGCTCTCTGGCTGGCCTCGATCTCCCTCCAACCGACGATGCAGACGATGGTGATCAGATGAGACGACGACGACGACGGATCCATCCGGCCGTCTTTTTTTTTTTTTTGCCAGAATTAGGGTTCTTAGGCGTGCCCATTTATGCTTATTACTTAGCCGCCGCCTAGCTAGCTCTTGTCATGCTAAAGATGACACCATCGATATGATCCCCTTGCATCGCATCGATCGCATGTGTCCAGTAGCGCCATCAGCCACTAGGATCTCGATAGATGCTGCTGCCACCTGGCTACTAGCTAGATAGCTACTCCCCTACAAGCAGTGCGTGCTCCATCGATCAGTAGCCTCTAGCTGCTAGCTTGTCATATGAGTTGCCTCCTCGTCCCCCTCATGGGGTGACACTCTCTGCACGTACTGTCCATCCTCTCTATCATCGTCAAGCTTCTTTGATTTGTTTAATCTTGATCGTCGATCGTGGGTCATTTGTTTCACTGACTTTGGGTTATCAGGGTCGTCGACTTATTAGGTGCAGGTTAGTTTTGGCCAAAAACTCATGGATCAACTTGAACTATACACTCCATATTTAAAAGGAAATCAAAATGGGACATAAATGAACAATGTAATATACTAATCCAATGCTACCCAATGGATGTTTTTTAAAAAAAAAACAACTTGAACGAACGGGCATGACATTGTGACTACTGTATTTCATTAAAATTCACTAATTAAAACTCACTAGCATGTTACATCCCTACTCTGGTTATCAATAATATCTCACATCGTCGTTGGCTACTTAATTAGATTGTTCTTCCATGAGGTACAGGTCCATATATAGTCAACCGAGGTGATACTTGACTAACAATATCTATTACAAAATTATCTTTAATGAAAAGGGGTATGTATTATGCATGATATATAGTACTGTTTTGCATCATGAATGTAGATAGTAATGGCAGTCTTATGCACTGCCTCTGATCAGTTGATCCAAAAAATTACTTATTAAGATAAATATACATGAACTTAATTATATTTCAAATCGATCGAATGAGTAGTATTAAGCTAACTAATATAAGCTACACATGCACTGCAATTGATCCAAAAAAAAAAAGCTGCTGCTGCAGAAGCAGCAGCAGCACAACATACTGCGTGTGGTCCTCAACCATTGCATGCATTGTTAGCTTGCTAATGACTGGGGGCGGCGATGGATTTAATCTGGCGATTTCCCAAGTGATCGAAGATGCATGAGATGAGAGGACGCACGTACTAGACGCCCGGACGAAATTATTCATTCCTTATAGCCTCTCTGTCTCCCCTGTTGGTCTGTCTGCAGGATGCTCATCAGCTCACACACACACACACACACACACATCCTTGGACCACACATGCACATGCAAATAATTCGCTACTGATGGACCTGTGGCGAGCTGCAACCACTACACCTCTGAATCTCTGATCGTCTCAGGCAATGCAAGGCCCCAATTTGCATATACATATGTCACACATGCCGACATGGGGCATGGATCGGAGGATTATTAACAAATAATTTGAATCTGATGAGCATATATATATGAATCTGATCGATCAGCAGATGGCCGCCGTGCACGAGCAGAAGCTGCATCAGATGAGCTCTGAACATTGATCACCTCAGCATGCATGTATATATATAGCCTATATAGCATGCATGTGTGTGCGTGTGCGCGATCTGAACAAGTGTGTACCCAAATGTGTACAGAGGACACCGTTGTTGTACACCAATCGATCGAGATGGCGACCACTCATCAGCTTGCTCGCGAGACTGACACACTGGTTCAGTCGCTCGCAGCGACGAGCTCAGCTCATTCAGTTTTCTGTTTGCCTGGTGATCGATCAGACGTTTTCAGACAACACCCGGCCGGCCGGCGGCCGGCTCATCTGCAACTGCAATTCTGCACTTATACGGCCGGGGCTTATTTAGTGATCGATCGAGTACGTACGTTCGTTGTTGATGATCCACAACTTTTATTGCTCATCAGATTAATTGACGATACATATATATGGTATGTTACATACATAGTATATATGACACGAATTCAATATGGTACGCATGCTAGATCCAGTTCCCTGTTCTTGTGCAAGTCTTCAATGTGGTCGCCTGACATGAGACATAAAGAGATCACCACGATCCAAGAGAGAGGAGAGAGAGAGAGTAGGGCAAAGCAACATTTTCCAACAGCTGTTTTGCAGTCACGTATAGTAGCCATCGGAGCCCTCTTTCGGTACACTACGGTACTTGTTGCTTTGGTTGCTTGTTGCTCAATGTCCCTACACAACACACATGAGAGAGAGAGACAGAGAGAGAGAGAGAGAGAGAGAGAGAGAGAGAGAGAGATGAATCTAGGGTTGGATTTTGTTTGGATCTTGTGCAGCAGCAGGCGAGGCGAGGCCAATGGCCAACCCATCGTCCATCCACTCGTGAAGGGACAATGAAAACTACAGGGTTGCTGCTGGCAGCTGCTCATCAGCTCGCTCGGTGCCACCCATCTTTAAATGCGGCCACAGCAACGACACAGCACGCACTGGTACTGTGATTACAGAACCATGCATGCAGCTGTTAGTTTGTAGCCTATTGCTAGGGATCATCCCAAAAGCCGACCGCCCATATATGCCACACCCTCCTCCTTCAAATAATAATGTACCATTTACTGTTAATTGTTTCATCATATCATTGTAATGTTTCTTCATTTAGATTAATCTTGTGACCAAATAATATATAGCTGCTTCGGTCTTATCAAAAGTCAGACCTTTTCAATTTTGACTATAAAAAAAATCATACCGACTAGTAACATTAAAATGATGTTGGTAGAATTAGCATAAAACCGACTATTATAATATGCAATCTTTTCTATTTGACTGGTCAAAGTTAAAAAAAATGTTTGACTTTAGAAAAAACCTAATAAACCTAAACTTATATAAGCATGTGCATGACACTATTAGACTGTTGCATGAAAGATTGAAAATCAGAAATAATATAGCAAATTAAAAGAAACATATCGAGTTCACAGTACATTTGGAATATGTAAGGTTTAGGTACAGTAAGTTTATATTTTCAATTGTCATTGGCAGCCGGAGACTATCTGGGTGGTTTCTAGTGGTGGTCGACTGGCTTATACATGTAGCTTTTGCTCTTTTACCTGTGTCAGGCCATATATATGAGAAACCACACGGCTATGACTGTTGAGCAATAGAGGCAAAAAGGAGATCAACACAACAACAGCGCTTATTTTTCCCTGGGTACGAATGTGTTTTTCTTTTGTTTTACCTGATCCATTGCTTGCTCATTTTGGCATGTGCTCAACTGTTCAGCAGCATTATTCTTAATTAATCTCAGCCCTACATCTAGTGGCCGAATGTTTCTCGCTTTGCGTTTGTCATTAAAATGTTTTTCTGGTTATTTTTTGAGAGCTTTCTCATTATTTTTTTTGATGAAGTGTATAAAATAGAACCGCCATAGGAAATGAGTTTTTTTAGCACAACTATATTACTGTTTTTTTTTTGCTAAAATTGTTAGGAAGCATATGTATACAATCTAATTTGTCGATCACTCATAAGTAACTTTTTTAACAGCATTAATGTAGTACCCTTTAATTTGTGTTTGAGTGTTTGAAATTACATATATCATATCAGTTTCACAATATATATATCATCATTCATTTCCTCTAAAGTTGGAACTAGATAAGACCAGCGGCGGCCTTTGGAACGAAGGACGGTGATCGACAGTGTGTGAACGTGACTAGCTTAGGTGTGTGTAGCTGCATCTATGCATTCTAGCAGCGTGAGGAAAAGGTTATGAATGGTTCTTTCTCTTACAATTGAACGCTGAAGAGGGAATGCTGCAAAATGCGTTCCAAAAGCGAGACAAGGTGAGGCCTAATAGGTCGGAAAGATGAGTCTCCCATGCTTGCATGCCAAACCAGAAAAAAATTAAAGCTCCTCCGCCTAGCCTGCACAGTCGTCACTGATGCTTTAGTTAACTCATTTTCTTTACAAAAAAAGAGAGTGTTGTTCTGTTTATTATCCAAAAAAATACAGATGAAGGAAACATATATAAAATCTTCCATGTGTACAGTACAGCATGAAGAGTGTGTACGATCAATCGGGAATAGAGTAAACTAATTAATTAACTGACCAGATCACATGCTGTCTCACTGTCAGGCACTTGGATCAATCATGATATGAAGAACTTGCAGTTCAGGTTTACATCTTGATCATGCGATTAGACTAGTTCATGGTTATTATAGGGGAAAAATAGAGCTTTGAAGAAGGAACCAGACAGATCAGTTTAGGCAAAATAACCAACTGCTGGCTGCTAAAGATGCATGCCTGGTCAAGAGACCATGATGGCTCAATCCTAACATGCACCTACTGATCATAGTTTATTGGGGAGAAGCTGGTTCCAGTAAGAGCTACGCAAGATGCAGTGATTAGCCTATACAGAGAGTGCGGAAAGAATCTGCTACTAGTTACTTTATTTCGTCGGAAAAATAAGTTTCCTTGGACATCGACAGGATCTGCATGCTGCTTTAACATGACACACTTTGACTATCAATATATCTATAAAAGCATATTATGTTAAATAGGAAGAATTATGTATATGATGTAATAAGTATTTTTATTTGCATGGTGAATCTAGTAGTGGCGTCAATCTTTTGTTATCAACCAATAATGTTTAAATTAAGTATATTTATGGTCAATCATCCTAAATGCAGTTACCTATCTAGAAACTTTTTTTGCAAGCTCTAATTATGGCTCACAGCCAAGTAATAATACCTGCTAATGTAATTAATATTATAAACGCCCTAGTTAGGCACATATAGGATCATCAATTGCTTGTTCCGCAGCATATGAACTTTTCAGAGAAATATATATAGGTGGAAATCAGCTTCTTCTTCTTCTTCTTCTTCTTCTTTCAATCACATCATGCATGCTTAGAACGAAGCTGTTGCAAAACCCTGTTGTGTGATCCTTCTTTTGCAAACATGACCTGCATATATCACCAAACAATCATTTTCTTCCATGTATGACTTGATGTTGTGTTTTTGCCCCTAGCTACATGCCACCACCCACTTTCAACTATTTTAAATTATTCCACTCACTTGATGGAATGTAAAATGTGCCTTTAGGGACGGTGGTGTGTACATGATGGGGATTGGGGAGAGAGAGAGTGAGAGATACCTCCTCCTCATGCACGAATTGTCTCATCACATGTGATGGCGTGTGGGGCCATACATGCATGCATATGCATATGGCAATCTAGCTAGCTATACTACGTGACACAAAGGCGCGCATATTATTGCACCCCAAGTCCTAAGAAAGCCAGACACATGCATGCATGGAGGAGATAGTCCTTTTCGCCCGGATTTCTTTCAGTTTTTTTATTCCACAAATAATGTACTATGGAGGAGCTATATGCTTATGTCTCGCTTTTGTAGTTCACTGTTGTCCATATCCTGTCTCTATTCCTGTTGACTGTTGTTGTTGTTTAATTGTATTTATCACAGTCTTATTTTAGATCAAGCTAGGAAGAATTGTATTATATCGTAGCTGAGTACATCATCAAGTTACAAATAGCACTTTTAAAGTACTCACACACACTAAGCAGCTCCAAAGTATTTACCCAACATTATTGACAATTTACATAGTCTCCAAGGCATGGCTTTGAGCTCAGATTAAGTTTATATTTAGAAGGCTGATTACAAATTAAGTGATATAGAAGTTTCACTTTAACACTGCACACGTTCTACTGAACGTATGTTAAAATTTGGACAAGTGACTCAGTGGGTACACTTTGACCAACCGAGAAAAACCCACATCTTTTACAAGGGACTTGCTTTTGACCAAACTTTGGCAGGTTTTAGGCTGCATACAAATGAAAACATACATGTGCGGGGTCTGTTTTGACCTTTGTGTACCACATTCTACAACGACATCTCATCCTTATTAACACCTGACAGCAGCATTATATTAACAAAAAATAAATAAAAAGTAGAAGAAGTATTCTATAAACCCCTCTTCCAAGTCCAAATGCCCGTACAGATGGTAGTCTGCAGGCCTGCCCTGTGCATAAATGCAAGGGAATAAATCAAAACTGCAAAGTTTCTTTAAGCCCCCCCTGCACACTGCATCCCCCCTGCATGAAAGGGACTGGAGCATGGGGGAAAAGAGTGTGGCACTCTTTTGGAGCTTGCTGTGTGCTGCTGGCTGCTGCTGCTACCATCCCAATACTCAGAGGTATCTTGGTTGCTTTCCTTTTCAATGGTCATGCATTGGCCCTATATTATCTGTGGGGGTGTGGGGTGGTTGGGTTCTTCAGACCTGAATGTGATGTGTACATGTGCTTCTGTTCACCTTCACTTGTTCCCAAGAGCACAAGCTAGAGAGACCACCCCCAAGAGGAATGGATGGAGGGAAAAGTGCATGCATGGGCTGTAGCTGCTGGCCATTTGCCATCATTACCTTAATCAAAGTTGAGTCATGATATGGGGGTGCATGGAGTGGATCCCTAGTTTCCTTTTCATTATTGCACCAATCTTGGATCCTTTGTGACATGCTGACACTTGAGTCAGGTGATGGGTGTTGTGTGTTAGTTGCTGCTTGGAGCAGTGGTTAGGTTGGATTCATATATAGTTCCTCTCTATTTTGCATCTGTGTTAGTCAAAATGGCCCATGCATGCATATGGTTTACGGGGGATTATATATGTGGTAGTACAAATGTTGTTGCAGACAATGCCAAAATCCTATATGCATTTGGGTGGGTTGCCACAAACAATGGTCCAAGAGAGATTCTCATGGAGAATCTTCAGGGTTTAGCCTCTCAAGTACTTATTGTATTTCTACCTAGCTAGCTAGAGGCCGCCTCCTTACGTAATCATGTGTGATAGAATATCTGTCTTAGGATGTTCCCCCTCTGCATATGCAATTATACTAGGCATTGCTTAAAGTCTTAACTAGGGTATGTACTTGAGCCAGCTCAAGTTCAAACTTATAAAAAAATTATACATATAAAAAAGGAAAAGTATGATTTGTTAGGCCATGCATGCTCAAGTCCTCCTCCTTTTTGACAAAACTGAAGAAACAAAACAACAAAATAGACACTTTCCACAGCAACACCAAGCTCTTTGGGAGAAAAAGGAGCCCATCTCCAAGCATGCACCTCAAGACCATCATACTCATACCATATATGCAGCCAATGTTTCATCAAAAAAAGATTGCAGCCATTGTTCCTCTTGATTTGGGGCTGGATCTCTGCCCTCAGCCAGGCAAAAGTCCAAGGGAGCTGCTGCTTGGGGCCAGCTGAGACTGGCCACCTGCCAGGAAGTAGCCAAGCATGCTTAAAGGGGATGCTGAAATAGTACTGGTACCTCCCAATTAGCAACAGCCTTTCATCTCTCACTCTGGCCCCTTCTTCCCTGCATCATTCATGAGAACATGCTATTGACCGACATCTCTCTTTTTTGTCTGCAGCTGTTGACTACTACTCAAAATTCAAAAGAAAACAATCTATCTAGAATCTATCAGCTCCCTCCAAGCTAAGCAGTGTTCATGAGAACTGCAGCTGCTTGCCTCCTTGCATGGTTTGCAAGAGGTGCATCAACACTGCATTCTCTTTTTTTTAACCATACTGCACTTCACTCCAATACAGCTTGCTTGCCTCTCTAACAAGACGGCCTCAAATTTGTATTCATATACGCATGGCTCTCTACAGTTCTGTAATGTCGTCACAGTATCAATGCTTGCTGTTGGTGTACATGTACCATCATGAATTGGTAGTAGATAGGTCAAGAAGCTTCTTTATGTTGCAAAAAAAAGAAGAAAATAGCACAGTGTTTAGTTCAAAAAAATTCTCTGGCACCCGTCACATCGAAATCATCGACACTAATTAGGAATATAAACGTGGATTAATATAATGAGAAACCCATTCCATAACCTCTGGTTCAAATTGCAAGATGAATCTAACGAGCCTAATAATTTTTGCCATGATTAGACAACGTCATGGTACAGTATAATCTCTAATGACAGATTAATTAGACTTAATATATTCATCTCGCGATTTCTTGTTCATCTGTGTAATTAGTTTTGTAATTAGTCTGTTTAGTTCTTCTAATAGGGCTTGTTTTAGTTCCAAAAAATTTTGCCCGTAAAATTTTGGGAACTAAACACTCCAATATATATAGCTCCAATGTTTGTATTTCACCACTTGTATGTCTTTAAGTGCAAGAAGTAGAGGACAGATCAATGGCGTATATGCACAATTATTGGAGCACATATAGAAGTCAAGGGCTAGTAAGACAAACACACATAAAATAAATAAACCAACAGAATTTACAGTTTTTAAGCCAGGAAATATGTAGTGTGTACCAAGCCAAGATTTATGTGTGCAAGTGAGACACTGTAACTGCAGTGTATCCATATCCATTTGTACGTATATGCAGGACGCATTGGTACCCGTGTAAGCTATAAATGTGTGTGGAGTAGTGGAGACAAGCAACTATACAACCCTCCCGAAATAAAAAAGAGACAAGTATACAAGATCCGATGCTTTCAATGTGTCAGGTATAGAAGTGGGTTGGTTGTACGTATACCACTATTCATGATCATGAATTGCCATTTGTATTTATACGCCTCGTCTGCGTACGTGAACGTGCATATGCATATGGCCTTCTATACTTGCACTACTGCTGCCATGAAAGATCGACATCAAGGAACAGTTGACTCTCTCTCACACTGTCACACACCATGCATGCCTGATGGCTGATGCCATTCTCTCTCTGCAGCCACCTTTGTACATGTATACTGTAGTTAGTTGTAGACAGCAGGTACCCATGGTGAGAAGTGTAGAGAGAGAGCAGCAGCTGCAGGGCCTGGCAAGAGACCCCTGTATACAAGTATAAATTTCACACATGTAGCTAATAGAGACATGGATTGCTTTTTTCAGGAAAAGAAACTCGAGCAGTATGCTTTGAATTGGATCCTGATCGAGGCCTGAACTCATCAGATCACTTGGTTTTGGGTTGCTGCTGGCATTGAGGAGGCCTCTGCACACAGTGCCACACAACTGTTCAGAAGTGACTGCTTGTGCAGTGAGTATTTTGCCTGGTACAACAAAAGTGGCTCTACTACATACCTACATCCTACGACTATACACAGCAACACTATAGGTGGTGATGCGAACCAGCATATTCCTTTCACCTTTTGCTTTTCAAGAAAAGGAACAGCATATATATATTTTTTTGACGCGAGAATAATGCACTTTTGATGTTTTTGACATGCATAGTCTTCCCGTAGGCAATGTTGATTTTTTGCCTTTAATTTTTGAAAATATATCTAAAGATCGCATTAATATATATTACGATGATAATTTTATGACAAGTTTAGTCATACTATTACTTATTGGAAGTTTCTTTTGAAGCCTACAGGTGAGGCCATATGATCCTAACTAGGTAGACATAGTCTAGAAAAAGAGACAAATCCTAAAAATTCTATTAAAAAAGATCGAAACATATGGTCGTCATTCGCCAGACTCAAATCATCATAGTGATACAAAATGAAAAGAATGTAAATATCGATGGAAAATGCAGAGTAATTAAAATTTTAAAATCAACCGTGGACAAAGATAATAAGTATATATCTATATGTGTATTGGGTTGAAGTATTGAAAAAAGGAAAGCAATAGGTAAACCATTTTGATTATTAGCTAGCATCAAGGAGGACGCTGACCTGTGGGTCAAGGCTGGAGCGACGAGGTTGGCACAACTTAGGGGAGAGTAGCCGGGTGTGTTTCTGGGGTGTTTCCTTAGTTGGCATTGCCGACTACTGGTGTGCATGAGCTCGACTCATTGTGATGTAAAACATTTTTCTCCGCATTTCCTTCTTAATACAATGATGCGCAGATTTCTTGTGTATTGGAGAAAAAAAGAAAAAAATATTTTTAAATACAATATATTTTAAAAATATTAGCTCGCGCTGGTGCAGGATGATGGACTTAGTTATACTAATTAATCACACATGACAAATTATCAATGTTCTAGAGCATTAAGGAGATGATATTGGAGAGAGAGATGTCCTTGATCTTTAGTACTTTTTTGCAAGGACAACATCGTCGTAGAGACGAGGAGAGAGAAAGAGAGGGGCTAGTGGCTACACAGATCCCTATGAGCTGAGGCATGTGTGAAGAGAATGTTATCTATCCAAGTCCAAGCATTTCTCCCTCCCCCTCTCTCTCTCTCTTTTTTTGAGGGGTTGGATGTTGTGTGTAAATGTGGGAGCAAGTCATTCCTTTTGCTGGAGTTGCTTCTTTAAAGCCACGCGCGCGCACACAACGCAAGCACAAGCACGCTTGCCCACTTCTTCTTCCTCCTCCTCTTCTTCTCCACTTCACACTTCATATCACCAAGCTAAGCTAGCAAGCAATGGCGGGGCGTGCCGTTGCACCGTGTGCTCCTCCCCAATGATTATATATTGGTCCTAGCTCCCCGATCGCCATTGCCGCGCGCAAGCTTTGTTGATCCGATCCTCGTCAAGCTCCCCCATTAGTTGTCTTGTTTTCTCTGCTACCTAAGCTAGCTATAGCTATACTGCTTCGTTCGTCGCACGATGACCAATAATAGCAGCAACAGCAATGGCAACGGCACGAACGCGGCGGCGAGCGGGTGGCTGGGATTCTCGCTGTCGCCTCACATGGCCTCCGCCATGGATGAGCACCACCAGCACCAGCACCACGTCCAGCAGCAACATCATCAGCAGCAGCAGCAGCAGCACGGCCTCTTCTTCCCTTCCGTCACCGCGGCGGCGGCTGCGGCCTACGGCCTCGGCGCCGGCGACGCCGCCGCCAGCGCGCCGCCGTCGTACTACACGCCGCAGCTCGCGTCCATGCCGCTCAAGTCCGACGGCTCCCTCTGCATCATGGAGGCACTCCGGCGAAGCGATCAAGATCACCACGGTATGACTAGTGTACTACGTACTGCCGATCCATTTCTTGGATTCTTGGATTGTTCGTCGACGATCATGTATATATGCGTGTGATTGATTCATTGATCGGTCGGTCGGCAGGGCCGAAGCTTGAGGACTTCTTGGGCGCGGCGCAGTCGCAGGCCATGGCGCTGAGCCTGGACAACGCCGCCGCCGCCGCCGCATCGAGCTTCTACTACTACGGCGGGGGCGCCGGCACCGGCGGCCACCACCACGGGTCGTCGTTCCTGCAGCCGTGCGCGGACATGTACGGCGGGTCCTCGGCGGCGTCGCTCGTGGCGGACGACGAGGCCGCGGCCGCCGCCACGGCGATGGCGAGCTGGGTGGCCGCGCGCGCCAGCGTGGCCGAGAGCGGCGTGCTGTCCGCGGCGGGGCAGCACCACCACGCGCTCGCGCTGTCCATGAGCCCCGGGTCGCTGTCGAGCTGCGTGACCGCGCACCCCGGCGAGTACGGCGGCATGGTGGGCGCCGCCGCCGCCGCCGCCGGGGCCGCCGCGCTGGTCGACGTCGGGCGGAAGCGCGGCGGCGCCGGCGGCGGGCAGAAGCAGCCCGTCCACCACCGCAAGTCCATCGACACGTTCGGTCAGAGGACGTCGCAGTACCGCGGCGTCACGAGGTACACATCGCCCTCCATCCTCGTCTCGTCTCTGTCTCTGTCTCGTCCCCGTCGTCACGTACTAGTACGTCCTTGTTAGCATACTAAGTGATTAAATCATTGTTAACTACCGTCCCTATTAGCTGCTAGGTTATCAGTTTGCTGCTAATAATAACGAACTTTTTTCTGCATTACCATTAGCTACTAGCTAGGTTATTAGTTTCGTGCTAAAATGATTTTTAACGACGCTCACGTACATGCACGCACACTGTCATACTAATCGTGTTCTATCAATCACATGTTTACCAATAGAGTAACTAATAAACTGCTAAAGCACTCGCTTAGTGTTCGTGCTAATTAATCCGACGAGTTGGATGAAATTAAGCAGGCATAGGTGGACGGGGAGGTATGAGGCACACCTGTGGGACAACAGCTGCAAGAAGGAAGGCCAGACCAGGAAGGGCAGGCAAGGTAACCCTACGACACAGATCATTAGCTCCGAGCACTGTCATTAGTGTGTGTTAAGACTAGGGATTAGCAAAGTCATTACTTAGCACTAGTAGCTAATCAAAAGTTGGTGTGTGTTTGTGTGTTTGTCTTTGGTGACCGTGGCTGCTGGGGGACCGGAACGGAATATTTTTACACGTACGGCTACCTGCCTGTCACGCTGCAGTTTATCTCGGTAAGCACCTCTTTGCTGCCACGTACTCACTCGCCGTAGCACGTGTGGTAAAAAATGGAGAGTTGCTTGGGTTTGGCGCGGTAAAAAAACTTTTTCTCCGCGTGTGGCTGTGTTAGGCGGGTACGACATGGAGGAGAAGGCGGCGAGAGCCTACGACCTGGCGGCGCTCAAGTACTGGGGCCCTTCCACGCACATCAACTTCCCGGTAAAAACTCTCTCTTCACCTTTTGTTTTATTTTTTTTACCGTGACACAGCCATGGTAGAAGTCACAGTGTTGACTGTTGACCAGAGACCGTGAAATGGTTAAAATAAAATTAAAAAAATTAGAACAAAAATGTGATTGGTTAATTGTGGGGGAACGCATGCAGCTGGAGGATTACCAGGAGGAGCTGGAGGAGATGAAGAACATGACGAGGCAGGAGTACGTGGCGCACCTCAGGAGGTATATATATATACTGATCGGTACTATACGCTCGTGTACATGTGTGTCCCTTTACCATATACACTGTGTATACACATCGCCTGCCTGCAGCTGCAGGTCGTCTGAACGTATACAGTTCGAGTGTTTGACATGCATGCTTGCTTTGCTAGCGACTGCCACAGGTCCACAGTGATGGATCTTCTGAAGAAACTGATGGGCTTTGTGTTTGGGTGTTCTGCGTGCAGGAAGAGCAGTGGGTTCTCACGGGGCGCGTCGATGTACCGGGGAGTCACAAGGTGTGTCTGAAAACTCTGAATACTTTACACACTTGTGTACACACACTGTTGAATCCATGTCGTCGATCTTGGCTATTACTGCATTCAGATTTCAGAGAGGAAAAAGAAAGTGTAGGAAATGTAAGGATAGGGTTTGTTCATATTGTTGTTCTTGATGTGGTTTTGATGCAAAAAAATACAGGCACCACCAGCACGGGCGGTGGCAGGCGCGCATCGGCCGCGTCTCCGGGAACAAGGACCTCTACCTCGGCACCTTCAGTATGCAGCAACTCCGATCGATCCCTCTGTGTCAATTCTTATGAACAAGAATGCATTTTTATGGATCATCTCTGCATCTACATCTGCATCCTCATTCATTCAGTTTTGCAAAGTTGAGTGTAGCTTCTGCATCAACCTGCATCGCGAATGGCAATGGTGTTGCATTGCATGCCTCCAGTAGTAGTTTCGTCAGGTCCATGCATGCATGATGAGCTCGGCTAGCTCGATCGATCGCCAATTTCAGACGACGACGTCGTCTTCTCCGCAGAGAGTGAGATCGACCACATGCAGAGAGGTAGCTAGATGCAGTCGCAGCCTCGCAGGTCGGCTGGATCCATGGCGATGGAGAGCTGAGCATGCAGGGGCAAGCAAGCGCAGAGGCTGTCATGGCGGGAGGGTACAAGGCGGAGCCCTGTCTGTCGCCATCATCATTTCCACCTACACATGCGTATGGGAACGCAAAGCTTTAGCCCCCCAATCATCCTTCCCCCCTGACAAAGAATGTCTTCCTGCTTTACTCCTCTCATTTCCTTTTGCATGCTCTGCTTCTCCCTCCCTCTCTCTCTCTAGACTTGTGCTCTCTCGCTCGCTTTGTTGTGGCATGGCCCTCATCTCTGCCTCCTGCATAGCATGGGTGATTCCTAGAGAGAGAAAGAGTAGCGAGAGAGAGAGAGAGAGAGAGAGAGAGAGAGCTTTTGCATAAGGCTGACAAGCTCCTTGTTTTTACACTGTCGCGGATCGCACGCGCTAGCTGGGATGAGGCCGCCATAGCTCTAGCTTTTGACCGCCATCGATCAGCATGCCGCGCCCATCATGCATGCCATCCGATCTCTCCTGTTCAGATCATTCCTCCATGCATGCATGGATACGATCGATCATGGAAGACGATGCCGACGTGGCTACGTGCTGTACGTCGTCAGCTATGCACGCATGGAGTCGTCGTCGTGTCCGTTCGTTTGTGTGCTACCGCGATCTATCGCTGACGACGTACAATGCATCGCAGGCACGCAGGAGGAGGCGGCGGAGGCGTACGACATCGCCGCCATCAAGTTCCGGGGCCTCAACGCCGTCACCAACTTCGACATCACGCGCTACGACGTCGACAAGATCATGGCCAGCAACACGCTCCTGCCGGGCGAGCTCGCGCGCCGCAAGAAGGACGACGAGGTCGTCGCCCCCGCAATCGCCGACGGCGGCGGCGCCGTCACGACCGCGGCGCTGGCGGCGGCGGCGGCGCATCATCATCAGGCCGCGGACGGCACCGCAACCGCCGCGGACACGTGGAAGGTGGCCGCGGCGCTGGCCGCCGCCGCCGCGCCGAGAGCCGCCGCGGACCACGGCCACGGCGCCCACCACCACCACCATCACGACGTGCTGTCCGGTGCCGAGGCCTTCTCGGTGCTCCACGACCTGGTGACCGCCGCGGACGCTGGCGGCGCCCACCACCACGGCGCCGGCGGCGCCACCGCGCAGCACATGCCCATGTCCAGCGCGTCGTCGCTGGTCACCAGCCTTGGCAACTCCCGCGAGGGCAGCCCCGACCGCGGCGGCGGCCTCTCCATGCTCTTCTCCAAGCAGCCGCCGGCACAGCAGCATCAGCAGCAGCCGGCCAACAACAAGCCGACGATGAGCTCGCTCATGCCTCTGGGTTCCTGGGCGTCGTCCCAGGCGTCGGCCAGGGCCGCCGCCGCCGCCGCCGTGTCCATCGCGCACATGCCCGTCTTCGCCGCCTGGACGGACGCCTGATCCAGCCCACGACGGCGGGACCCACCACACGCGCGCGAGCCATGCACTTCTTCCCGATCGCCACGTCAGCGTTCATCGTGCACCACCACCCATGGACGTACGCGCGCGTCCGACGACCGGCGGCGCCTTGTCTCGCCGTCCGACCGGTCTTGTTGATCGCTCATTAGTTAATGTAGGGTTCTTAGCAGCAAGCTAGCTAGCTAGATCGAGATGGTTAGCGTAGCGGGTTGATTAGTTAGCCATTAGGGAGATTGGTTAGCCAAGCAAGCTAGGTTTTATCGGTCGAGGTTACGAAAGGAGAGCGCACGGCGCGGCCTCTGCTGTTTCCTTCTTCTCCGGCTCCGGCGACGGAGACGGCCGGCGACGGTGTCGGAGGAGAAGGGGTTTTGTAATATGGAAGCCGGAGATGATGTGCGTCTCCTCCAAAATATATAAATCCAAAACTAATCCACTACTAATGTGATGATAGATAGCCTATCACAGCTGATTGCTCACTACTTGTCTTCTTATTCACATCACGTGTCGTGACTCCTAGCTTCGCCTGACGAGTTCTTGAGCTTTTGTCCACACTTTGAGCCACTGAAATGATGCAAATTAACCGGAAATCATCCAATGAGAGACTGTGATTCGTAAAATGTTCTATGGGATAACTGGGCCGACTAGTGGGCTTAACCTTACTTTTTGAGTGGAATGGGCTGGGCAACCACCAAGAGCAAAAGTATATTATATACTTATATATCCTTGTTTATTAGTTATTACCAATATATCACAAAATAGATACCGTTAGCCTTCTAATCAGTAATCACCTGCTATACTCGGCGACAACAAGAAGATGGCCAATTTTTGCAGGGGGAAAACACCAATTTATTGAGTGGCATTTTCTTAAAATTGTGAAAATTGTGTATATCTTTTCTCTAGACTTAAAAAAACATCATCAAAATAGTGATACAAGTTCCAAAAATTCTAGCTATCTTCATCCACAACGCAAAATCACAGCTAAATATGGGAGTTGTACATTGAAATCTCATAAATTTTACTTTATTGGGCTTCTCTTCTTGCACAACATTTCTGCTTTTTGACGTAGTATTTTCATCTCACAATAAATCAGTCGTACATGATTTGCTAAACAAAGTGGTCAAGAATTTGTTTTCACTGGAAACGTGTGGAGTATAGATGGCCATTTGTCCCGCCCAACATAGCACGACGCAGAACGACGACCATCGTGCTCGTGCTGTGTCGACACCATGTGCCGAGCTCGCGGCACAACACGAGCACGAAGGCAAATTTTCGTGTCGTGCCGGCCCGAGGCACGACGGGCCATTTGTGTCGTGCCAACCCACAACACGACAACCGGCAGCGGAAGGGAGGAAGAGAAGGCCGACAGCGCCAGGGGGGGAAGAGAAGGTCACCGGATCCAGAGGAGATGAAGGAGGCCGCCAAGCCACGGAGCTCGCCGTCTCCGACGAAGGGGACTCGCGGCCGCCGGAGGAGATGATGATGCGACCGTCGGAGGGGAAGACGACGTGAGGTGGGCCGCGCCACCTCCATGCGCGGCGAGAAGGGGCGGTGGCGGAGGAGGGGCCGTCGGCGGCGGCGGCGGAGGTGGCTGGCCACGGATCTGGTCGCGCCACCTCCGTGGCTCCATGTGCGGCGAGGAGGGGCGGCGGAGGAGGAGGGGCGGGCGACGGAGGAGGTGACCGTCAAGGATCCGGAGGCGTTGACCGGCGGCGGCGGAGGTGGTAGCCAGTGGGAAAGGGGAGGCGGCCGGAGGCAGAATTGGTGGTCAGCGGGAGAGGAGGGGAGGCGACAGCCGATGGATGTGGTGGCCGGCGGGAGTCGGCGGGAGAAGAGGGGAGGCGGCTGCCAACGGATGTGGTGGCTGGCAGGGGAGGTGGCCGCCGGCGGCGCAGAAGGGGGTGACGGAAAAGGAGGGGGCCGCGGGGATGGCTAGGATTTGGGGAGGGAGTGGGAGCCGACTTTTATATATGTTGGGCCGGTTGGGCTAGGTGGGCCGCTGGGCCTCGTGCCAGCACATGGGCCGTGTCGTGGCAGAGGCTTTTGTGCCTGGGCTGGGTCGGCACTATGGGCTGAGAATGGCGCCTTGCACTAACCTGATGTCGTGCTCGTGCCGGCCCAAGCCCAATAACATCGTGCTGGACTCGTGCTCGTGTTGGGTCAAAAACTCGTGCTTTGGGCTGGCCCATGCGCCTCGTGCCATATGGCCATCTATAGTGTGGAGTGATTGTGAACAGAATCACCTTCGCAATCAGGTTTTCAAAGAATCTCATGACCATTTGGATTTATTTTAAAATTCGAGAGAAAACATACTAAATACCAATAAAACAATTTATATCGAGACCCGAGAAGCGGTGCATCAGCAGTAGTACGCAGCACACTCACGAAGAAGAATTCAGCAGTGAATGCATCAAAATTCTGTACCTGCCGCGAACCAACAAACCAACACGCATTCCATGTGAGGCGGATGATCTCAGCCGACCACCGCCCAGCTGCCCCTGCACATCACCCGGTTCAACTGCTACTAATCACCCCTGTCACGAGTCACGACGTCACCCACTGCTCGTGCCTCGTGGCCATCATCATCGTCTACCTCCCGTGCAATCGCAATGGAGTTGGCAATGGCGACGCATGCAGGTGACGCAGGCAACAAACAACACATAAACTGAACACCATCACCAGCTTCATACTACAAAAGAATCGAGATGCTAACCTCTGAACAACAGCTACGAGAATTTACAAGCCAAGAAGAGATCGAGGGAGAAAGATAGAGCTATATCTACAGATCCTAAGAGAATTCAGAGGACTAAATCCTCACAATGCCGGCACGTATTCAGTTCCTAGATCCTAAACCCTGAACACCTACATCTAACATCTACATCCGTCCATCGTCTCCGTCTACGGCCACCTACGATCCGATTTTTATTTCACGTCCTCGCCGATGAGGTCGAGGCCGACCATCAGGAACGAGACGCCCTGGAACAGCAGGAAGTAGAAGTGCATCCCCTGCTTCGACAGCAGGCTCCGGGCGGCAGCCGTCAGCAGCAGCAGCGACAGCGCCAGCTCCTTCTTGTAAATCCGGTTGTACTTCTTCTCCTTTCTCTCCACCGGCGCTGCTGCCGGCTGCTTCTTCACTCCGGCAGCGACCGGTGATGTTGACGACCGCAGCTGCTTGCGGTGGTCCTTGGGCGCCAGCACGGCGAGGTCACCGTCCGAGGACCGGCCGGACTTCTTGGTCACCACCCACTCGTAGGCGCTGCCGAGCTGGAACAAGCCGGAGACCATGGCGTTGAACTTGGTCACGGACATGGTGTTCTCGAAGAGGAGGTAGGGGATGATGAAGGGGAAGGATCGAGGTGACGGGAGGATGTTGAGGAAGGACATCAGGGCCGGGATGTAGCAGACCACCCAGTCCGGGAGCTCGGCTTCGGGGACGAACATTGTCAGTGGCAGGATGATGCAGAAGAGCGTGAAGGAGTAGAAGGGCAGGATGAGCTTGCGGAGCAGGAAGAAGAGGAAGATCAGGTTGGCCTTCTTCCAGAAGGCGATCTGCAACCACAGAAGAATTGGGCAACCCTTAATTAGGACAAAGATGAACTAGCTGACCAAGTTTGACCAAGTCTGTCAACGAATTTGTAAATTGTAATACATTTTTCAATTTGTAAGACAGTTTTCAACGAACTAGGTGAAAAATAATTTGGCAAGAAACGTAATAGCAACCTAATCTGAAAAGGTTTGAATAAAGGCGCATTATTTATAGAGCAAACAAATAGATGACCAAGTTCCTCAATAAATTTACATGTCAATTTTCAAGTAACTAGATAAAAAGAATAAATTGTCAAGGATTTAATAGTGATCTAATCTGAAAAACTTTGGATGAAGGCGCATTTTTCTAGAGCAATAAACGAAGGCATATAATCCTAAGCATGTAAACATTTGTCATTTCACGTTATATATAGATACTATATATCTGAGTAAAATTCAAAACCAGAATTTTATGAGCTTGGTGGCAAATGTTACCACATATTATGGAGCAGGAATGCAGCAATTGGTAATACCTTGCATCTGATGATGTCCGGCAAGCAGAGCCTAAACAGCTGCATTGGGCCTGAATGCCACCGATGCTGTTGCTTTCTGTAAGCCTCATACGACTCTGGTAACTCACATTGGCACTGTACAGAGATCACACAAACTCTTCAACAACAATATTTCATAATAGACACTTTGATCCTAGCACACGCAATTTGCAAGCGATTTGGCATGCTAGGGTACCTCCACATCATTCAGGAAGACAAACTTCCAGCCTTTCAGATGCGCACGAACTGCAATGTCCATGTCTTCGACCGTCGTCCGCTCCATCCAGCCACCTGAATCCTCCAACGCCTTGATCCTCCACACCCCAGCTGTGCCATTGAACCCAAAGAAGTTGATGAACATGCCGTTCACCTGTTGTTCCACCTCAAAGTGGAAGCAGAGGTTGATGTTCTGCAACCGCGTCAATAGGTTCTCATCCTTGTTCACAAATGACCATCTCGCTTGCACCAGCCCCAATTCCTCATTGTCCTGCAACCAACCAATGCAGCAAATCACAATCATCAGAATGCTAATAATTCACAGAATTCACATGATTCAAGTACTGAATTCACCTCAAGCTACCTTGAAATGCGGCATGGTGCGTTTCAAGAAGTCAGGGTAAGGCTGGAAATCAGCATCAAAGATTGCCACATACTCATAGTCCTTCACATAGCTGCAGCTCATCGCCGACTTGAGGTTACCGGCCTTGTAGCCCTCCCTGAGCACACGGTGGCGATACACGATGTGCGCACCGTGCTGCTGCCACTTCTGTACCTCCTCTCTGATCAATGCTTGTGTGATCGGGTCATCGGAGTCGTCCAGCACCTGCACCAGGATGTTGGACCTCGGCCAATCCAAATTGCAGACCGCCGCAATTGACTGTTGGTACACCTGAATGGAACATAGCATTGAACAATTTCTGATCAAAATTGGAACTTTTGCGGGTTGAAAAATGGGAATTTTAGGCGCAATTGTAAGTGGGGAAATGCTGCATTGTGTCACCTCCTTCTCGTTGCACATCGGTATCTGCACGAGCACCATAGGGTAGTAGCCGGCGTCGGGGTCCTCCGCATCGGGCAATGCCGGCGAGACGGGCCTAGGCTTGAGGCGCTCGAGGTGGATGTAGAAGCAGCCGAGGCTCTGGACGAGGCGGTCGGCGCTCTGGACGAGGAAGAGCACGACGCAGGCGTCGGCGAGGAGCTGGAGCGGCGGGGCGACGTAGGCGGCGCGGAAGCGCACCCACGCCGCGTGGAGCGCGCCCAAGGCCACGGCGGCGGGCGCGGCGAGGCGGCGGCCGTTGGCGTGGGCGGCGAGCTCGACGGCGAGGAGGAACAGGGAGAGCAGGAGGAGCGCCCGGATGAAGGCGTAGAGCCGGGAACGCCGCGGCGGCGCGGGCGCGGGAGCCTCCTCCTCGGCTTCGGCGTCGGCGTCCGTGCGGCCGGCCGCGACGCGGCGCCGCGCGGCGCCCCCGAGCGCGACGGCCGCGGAGGCGAGCCACGCCAGGCGGCCCGCGGCGCGGTGCGCCTTGAGGAGCAGCACCCAGGTGATCTGCTTGGCGTTCTTGCCCCTCCTCCGATGCCGCCTCCGCCCGCCGTCCAAGAAGGCGTCTTCGTCGGCGGGGTCGATCTCGGAGATGGACCAGTTGGGGTTCTCCATCTTGACGACGACCGGCGTGCCGCCGCCGCCGCCGCCGCCGCCGGCGAGGACGGCCCTGGCGCCCCAGAAGCCGCTCCACGGCGCCATCTCCCCCCGCGGCCGGGCTCCCCCCGCCTCTATCCCAAAATAGCAAAGCCGAGCACAGTGAGTGACACACGCGCAGAGTGACGCTATTCCTGGGGCTCCCCTTCTTTTGAGCTCGCGCCCAGCTCCAACACCGATCTCCGTGCAATGCAAAGCTTAACGACTGCAGCAACAGCTCTGCAATGCAATAGGAAGGCGAGACGGAGGGGGGCTGGAAGACGAGGTGACTAGTGAGAAACGAAGATGAGGGGAAGGGGAAGAAGGGGGAGAAAGGAGAGTACAGAGGCCTACAGGGCAAGGAACAGCTCTGCTCAACACGTCTGAGAGAGAGAGAGAGAGAGAGGAGTAGAGGACAAGGATTTATGGCCATGGCGTCTGCCATTTGTTTTGGGGCAATTGCGTTGGCGACCGTCAGGCATTGAGCGTGTGCATGGTGTTTCCACTTTTTTTTTTTTGCTTTTTGCCGAAATCAAGGGGCGTATATCCGCATGATCCAATGGGCATAAGCAAAGACCTGTGTTTCCACTTTTTCTTTTCGTTTTTGCCGTCAATGTTTGCTTGCTTTGGTAGTAAAAGGTTCACAAAAGTTGTTTTTTTCAATCCGATCGTGTGATCTTGATTGAATGCCGGTGCCAGCAAATGGTTTTATTTCTAGGAATTGCTTTTGTTCATTTAAGCCGGTTTGCTTGTTGGCTAGACAGAATGAGCTTGCCGCTTGTTTTTATCTACCGGTGATGTACTCTCTACGTTCCAAATTACTTGTCGTTTTAGTTTTTAGATACATTCTTTTTAGAGATTATTCCTTATTTGACACTGAGAAATTTACCTATTACTTTCCTGGTCCTAAAAAAATTTTCCTTCCCTATTTGACATCGGGTTGACAAGGACGGCATAGTGCAAGTGGTAGTGCTTGCCGCCTGTGAACCAAGAGGTCACAGGTTCGAGCGGTGGCCTCTACACATTGCACGATGTGTGGGAAAGACCTCTCGCTAATAACCTCCCCCAGACTCCGCACAGTGCGGGAGCCTACGGCACTGGGTACGTCCTTATTTGACATTGGGTTGAGACTTCATCCCTCGTATGACCCTGCCGTCCATTTGGTGCACTAACACCGTTAACTCCGAGTTGCAAAGATGTTTTTGCCCCTTTGTAGTACAAAATGAGTTGACTGCACTAATTTTTTTTCATCTGTACAGCAATATAACAAGAGATCTCCTATAACAATAGTTTAACCAATGTTCGGAACAATTATGCGTCAAAATTTTCATCAATTTTTTACATTAATTTTAATCAACTTTTTGCATCATTTATAAATACCAAAATTTGCAAGAATACATCTTTTTATAACATGGAGAGAAAAATGATGCCCCAAACATCACAATGACAGGTACACCATAAGCAACAAATATACATATATAAGGTTCAGAACATCTCACATACACAATTCACAACATTATGTACTATATATATATATATATATATATATATATATATATATATATATATATATATATATATATATATATATATATATATATATATATATATATATGCATAGCAAATTAAATGCAGGGAGTATTATCAGTGCTATTGTAATAAATTCTAAAACAAAACACAAATACTATTTGAATGAATGAATATGCCCCCAGTTTTTTTTAATACAAATACTTGAATGAATGAACCGTTTTTAAAATACAAATACTAATGAATATGCCGTCGGTTCGTTGTTGGCGGCTGCATGCGCAGGCGCAGCGTCGACCGGCGGCGTGTCGCGCCGGGCCCCCGTGCACCCCCGCGCTGCATCTCCATCCGTCGCGAATCCTCCTGCTCCTGCGATTCCGGATTTCCTCCTGGCGAAAGCTGCAGGCCCGACGCGTCACGCTCACCTCGCCGAGCCGGCCAGTCCAGCTTTGCACAGTCGCCTCGCTGTCGCTCCGGCTGCCCCATGCTTCTTCCATCTGGTGCTACGCGTTCCAGTCCCGTGACGAGAAGATGGCAAGTGGCAGGACGCAGTGCAGTGGAGTAGATGCTACAGTAGTACTGTGCCGATAGTTACCCGCATACCGCATTCCAAATATTAGGGCTAAAAACAAAACACACCAAAAGTTATTACTGTGCTAAACTGCAAATTAAATATACAGAGGAAACTTTACCTTTTCTTTTGGTAGCGGTAGGGAACAGTGGATCATGATTTCCATTGTTTTTTTTTTCCGGAACAAAGGGTCCGTTCGGCTGACTAGCCTCGGTTTATTTCGGCTTCTTGCGTAATATTTTCTTCGGGGCGTGCTACGGCTCGGACGTCCGATGGGAATGTTTCCCATCGGACGCTTCGCAACATCCAAAAATATGTTCACAACATAGAAATGAGTCTTTGCAACATTTAAAATAAACTTTTGCAACATAAAAAAATGTTTAAGGGTCATGTTACGAGCCATGTTGCGAGCATGTTGCGTGCAACATCCAATGTCAAGGGCCCTCTTCCCTCCTCCCCGGCACAATACCCAAGCGACACATGTTGCAACCCATGTTGCGACCCGTCACGTGCAACATCTAACATCAGGAGCCCTCCTCCATCCTCGCCGCAACACCCAACATCACATGTCTGCAACATCGAAACTTAACATCCGCAACATCGAAAAATAATGTTTGCAACATCAAAAATATGTTAAAAATAGTTGCAACATCTGCAATATTCGAAAACAAATAGTTGTAACATCGGGAATCAAACAATGTGTTGGGGGATCAACATCCCTAACATTGAAACATCTACATCTACTTTTGCAACATCCACACGAACACTTGCAACATCATGGTGAGACATCGGAAACACGTGAGACACACGCTTACAACATGCACCACAAGCCTACCGCACGTCGTGTCTCCTCGTCGCCACCGTCCCCAGCCCGCTGTCTGGACGCTGCGAGCTCCTCCGCGTGCGCTACTGCAGGAGCCACGCGCAGGCGCCGCCACGGGTGCCGGCTGCGAGTGGAGCACGGGAAGGGCCGCCGGGTGGAGCACGGGAGGCGCCGCCGCGACCTCCGGGCGCCGCGGGCTGGGTGGAGCACGGGGAGGGCCCGACGGGGTGGAGCACGGGAGGGGAGCGGGAGGAGAAGAGGGGCCAGCGCGGCGCGACGGCACCGGCGAGCCGCGACCCCCACCTCTGCCCGATAGCTCAACCCCGGAGGCGGTGGCCATGGAAGCTCCTCGCAGGCGGCCATCGACGACGGGTGAGCAGCGGCTAGAGCACCATGCCTTGGGCTCGCCCCGTCCCCTAGTCGTAGGGGGGGGGGCGCTCGCCCCCGAAGACAGCGCGCGGGACGACAATGTCGCGTACCTCCTGGGAGGCGAGAGAGAACCGGGCGCTGGAGATTTTCTCGAGAAGAAACAGAGGAGAGAGACGATGTATCAACGAATGGATGAGAATAGATAGGAGGGTGGACGACAGAGCGGCGTCCGATATTTTTGACCCTTTCGGACGACAGGGTAGGAGCATTATCGTATTTTCTTCTCACAACCAATCAGTCTTACACATCAGCGTAAGCCGAGATAAGTCAGCTGAACAGGGCCAAACAAGAAGTGAGATTATCTTTTTAATTGGGAGATGAATGAGAACCACGTCAAATAAGAAGTGAGATTATCTTTTTAATTGGGAGATGAATGAAAACCACGTCACTTGTTTCACATGGTACATACAACTGTCTACCATAGGCAAGTGTAAAGAAGAGACGAGCAACCCAAGAGAGAATGTCATCGATCTCTGGTTAGTTTGTCACACACTGATCGAGCTCGCTTTACAGATTAAACATACACGCATCAGCCAACCACAACAAGACGTTTGCTGCATAGATTTCATAGATTCATCCATCCTCGTTTTGCAAAAATAAAGGGAGTTCAAGTACTACAACTAAAGAATTTCACATGTGTCCGTGATGACGTTGGTGCCATTTTTATGTTTGTTAACCGGAATCGAGGTTTATGTCTAGGAACGTTTCCACCAATCAAAAACTGATCTTTGCCTAGTTGGGATTAGTGCCTAACACCAAGAAGCTAGCTACTCGTTGGTTGAAGTTGCAGCACAGTTGGGACGGACCGTTGCCAACTCCGCAGTAGTCCAGCTTTGGCCCAGCACCTTGCTATGCTTTGGTTGGCCCAGCACAATCTGTTCAAAAAAAAAAAAAAGAGAGAGAGAGAGGATGTTGCATACTCAAATGTTTAGGTACAAACTCAAATGTCAACAAGTGTAGGTGCAAAAGATCTTTACAAGGTAAATAAAAACATACAAAGCCGCCGGTCAGTAATACTTTTCTCTCAGAACAAATCAGTCACTAGCTACTAGACAACAATACTTTTCTCTCAGAACAAATCAGCACCAGTTAACAGCCAGGCCTGTGTACATGTGACTGCAGCTTTTCCCAGCTGTATACATGTCACATGAACAGCAGGGTAAGCCGTTCTAGAACCTGATGCACAAAGGAGAGGCGAGTGGTGATCAGTCAGTGATGCATCATTGAAGCTACCGGCCGGTTTCCATCGTTCGTTAGATTTGCTCAACGCAATCATTTTCTGCCCCTGGTTGGATTCAGGTTGTCAGTCCTGTGTGTTCCCTTGGTTCATTTGCCAATGGCTTTGCTTTGTGAGGGACAGAGAGTGACATCATCAGAACATCTCCTGAAACCTGCATGTACTCGTTAGGAGCTGGGAAACAGGTCATGTGAAATGCACAGATGGCCATGGAAAGACCCTTGCTGGTCGTATAATTTTTGCATTTTGGTTCTTTTTGGTAAGAATTCTACATTTGGATCCCGTGAGAAAGAATCTCAAAAATGGACCCATAGCACGGCGCCACAAGCCACGGCGCCGTTGTAGAACGGCACGGCGCCAAGGGGCATGACGTCATGCTGCTCTACAACGGTGCCATGGCTTGTGGCACCGTTCTATGACACGTCGACACCACCGTCATCCGAAATCACCTAAAAAAATAGCACGACGCCGGGCGCCGTGCTGTTATACAATGACGCCGTGGCTTTTAGCGCCGTGCTATGAGTCCATTTTTGAAATTCTTTCCCCCAGGGGTCCATATGTAGAATTCTTACTAAAAAAGATCTAAAATGCAAAAATTATACCTTGCTGAACTGCATCAGTATTCTCTGAAATGCACAGATGGCCATGGAAGCAGCTTTGCAAAATTTAGGAATCGTGACTCGAGAGTATAATCTTATATTGATACAAATTGCAACCAAGAACCAACATTGCATAGATAGAAAAAGAAAGGTCAGCGAAGTCACTCATCCTGTTAAGCGCCACACTATTCTACATGGTTTTATTAGTGACTATCAAGAACAACAACAGTGCTTGCATCGGCTTTGTCTTGAGGCATATGGGTTTTAGTCTTGATATATAGTTTGTCCCGCATCGAATGGCATATGTACATCAGCCCTTCCATTCACAGTTCACTCCAAAAACAATCAGCAACTTCCATTTCTCCGTTCTGATTTTATTGCTTCGTAGGAATCCATAACCTCTTTGAATTTTGCCTCAGCAACCTCTGCACAAATAAATAAGTTAATAAATAAATAAATAAATAAATAAATAAATAAAGAGGCAGCTTTTTAGCATATGTTTTCATGACGGACATGTCTAATGGGAGTGAGGAGAAACAAGGAAATTCGTTTACCTTTGTTATTTTGGTTTTGGTCTGGATGATACTCCATTGCTTTTCTCCTGAAAGCATTCTGAAATGTAGCCAAAAATCAAATGAGAAAGTCAGACAGATGATCACCAGAAAGCTTTAGCTATCTGACATGAAAAAACAGCATAACCCCAATTTTCAGTCGACTAATGGACACTCAGATGTTAAAAGTTGGGCACAAGAGAATGTCTCCTTGTGCTGCCACGCCTTGCTTACCTGACTTACATATTCGTGGATACAAAGTACAAAATTTATTTTACTAATTTAGTGATACATCACATAAGAGGATGCTACTAAGTGAGTCTCCATTTTTTTTAAATGCCCAAAACAATTTAATTGAAAATCTCTCTCCAATCCCGCTCATAGCTACCATTTCAGCATTGCAAACACTAAACTTACAGAAGTTCTGTAAAAAGTCTTTACAATGTGTGAAATTTAACTGTCTTTAATGGTTGAGCGATCCCAACCCAAAATTGGAGAGTACATACAACAGAGCTTTTTTTTTGTTTTTTTTGAGAACAACATACAACAGAGCTTATTACAGAACACAATGCACTCTTTTCAGCTATAACATTCATTTTAGAGACAAAATAACCAGTTACAAGAAGGAACCTTGATTTCAGCATCTGAAAATGGCTCTGATCTTGACCTGTGAAATGAAAATAAACAACTCCTGTCAGGGCAATCATCATGGTATCATTTACTTAGCATCTTTATTCTCTACTGTTAAGTGTAGTAGTATATATCAGTACAGTCAGCGGTGGAACTGGGCCAGGCTGAGTGGCTGACGTCTAGGGCCACTAACGGACTAATTGGAGCTTGAGCTAGCTGGCCCTGGCCCTGTAAGGTGTAGCAGCAGTATGGAAAATACCGGCGTGGCATATGTGCACCAAAAATATATAGATACTATGTACTAATATGTAATACTATGTCTACAGTTAACATCTCCATCGAGGCATGCTAGCATCAATTTTAGGGCAGCAGAAATGTAATTTAGTGTATGCAAAAAGACTGGTAGCATTTAGGTTAATTATTTCTACAAAAGCAGGGTGATTCTTTTCTTTTAGCCCAGTGCAATAAAAAGGTACAAGGTTACCAAAAACTGCATCAGTGTTTCCACATGTAAATGGATATCAGTGCTTCTTTGCTAAGATACTCGACTGCTATCGATAAACAGATGGATAAAGGGGCCAAGAATGATATTGGTTCACAACAAACTAGGCCATCATCACATACAGCTGACAAATAAATGGAATGCTCACTGACATGAACGAGTAATAGTACATACCTGTCAAGACCCAAGATAGAATAGTGACGTGACATTGCATAACTCATAGTTTCCCTGGGCGTCGACCTGAAATTTGTCCTTTGATTAGCATAAAATGCTTCTGCTTCCGAGTACCAGTCATCTCTTTGACTAAGCTGATAAAAGTTGGGATTATGGGTTTCCCAAGTTCGATAGTCCCGGCATTTACTTCTCTCCTTTTTAAATACATCCTGCATGCACCGTATGCGTTCCTACAGAAATCACTACTGTTGGCTGAGGATTAGCTGAAACAAATCATCAATGCGCAAATACAATGGAAAATAATGACTAACATAGTGGCTCCAATTTGTAAGATGGTTCTTTACTTGAGATTCTCAAGCCCATATTGTCATATCGAAATTCTACTGGCATAATTCTGAAAAGGAAAAAAAATCGAGGAGGTTTATCTTGCTTGCCACCAGGCAATATTTGTTGTGTATGGCCTTGGCTGCTTTATAACTATATTTTCCTAAGTCAATATAAGACATACAAATTTATGCTTTTGGTGAAGTTCATCTCCAAGTTAAGAAGTAACTGAACAGTAACAACATGGTCTTAACTTTACAATCAACTGGCTAACAGCATCACTTTCAATACGCAAATGTTTAAAATGCATTTCTTATCACTTGTATGTGAGAAGGGCACTGACCACTCTTTCCGTTGGATCCTCGCTCCTTTCTCGCATCCTCTGGTAATATTGTTCCCAGGCTTCACCGGACCGATTTGGCCTTCGGGTTCGACGTACGTCTTCCCAGTACACATATGGTTCCGACCTACTAAGCTTCAATCAAAGGGGAAAAAAGATTTTAACAATTTCCCCCAAAAGCACCTTCTTCAAGGCAATGCTGTTTTAATCAAATTGCTAGAAATGAAACACTTTTTTGTACCTGAGTGTAGAACCATCTGACCGTCCGGCGCAGTTGACCTACCTACAAATCCGCGCAGGTGAAGCCAACGTAAATGTATAATTGTACACGGGGAAAGAATGAACGGAAGAAGCAGTTCACGTGGCTGATAGTCTCAGAACAAGAATGGCCTAGGAATCTACACATCGATCGGGATTCGGGAGGCCTCACGGCCGCCGCCGACGCTGCTCAAGTAATGTATTCACGAATTCGGGGCGCGAGGAAGGCGGGTCACGAAGAACAGCAGACTTACGGCGGCAGTGGTGGCGGTGGCGCCGACGAGCGCGACGAGGATGATGGCAGAAGGGAAGGGGCCAGAGTCCCCCTCCTCCACCGGGACCCCAGGTCGCCACGGGCTCGCCGGGTGCTCGCCTTCGCGGCGGCTGGCCATGGCCCGCGGAGCAGGTGGGGAATCGCTGCCGTGCGGGTGTGAATTGGGGATCTGGAGCTGCCGTGACGCCGGCGAGACGAGGAGACGAGCTGGGTGCCCGGAGAGACTGAAGGGGCTGAGGCTGAAAGTGGGCCCAGAAGAACAAATTCTTGATCGATTTCTTATTTCGGTCCGAACGGACAAATGGGCCGGGTTGCGTGGGGGAGGAGGGAAGTGTGGCCCAATATCTTCAACTTCCGACTACTTGTGGCCCACTGTCCAATGGATGGATAGTTGAGAGGACATCGCTTCATGTGTGTTACGGGCAGGGGTCTCGAATTTTTTATTTTTTTCATTTTGAAAAAATATACAATCATTTTAAAATTTAACAAAACTAACCTACCACCGTCGTGCCTCTTAGGGTTGATCTGTTTTTAAAAAATCGTAACGTTTTTATATGAACTCGGATGGAGATAAACTTTATAAGAAACTTGTAGCTTTCGACGAGATCTAAAACTTTGTAGTTCAAACTTTTTTTTATTTGAAGTCATCTTGGGGCTCAAACAATTGATATACTGTCCAGATCTCGATACCGAAAACTGAGATCTAGACGGTATATCTTTTTTTTAAGCCTCAAGATGACTTCAAATGAAAAAAGTTTGAACTACAAAGTTATAAATTTCGTTGAAAGCTACAAGTTCCGTATAAAGTTTGAAAAAATTGAATAACTTATAATTTGAAAAGAAGGGAGTATAATAATAGTATGCTCTATACATGCATACATACATACATGCATACGTACATACACATTCAAAATTTTACCAAATATATATGGTGCATAGAAAACTCTAACCCCACGCGCACGCGCGAGGTACCACAACGAGGGAAGCACGGCGAATGACCGATGCTTTGAAATCTAGTCAGTCGTCGTATACTTCGAAGATGCCTGCCTGTCATGCAACATCATGAATCCTTCTCGCGAAGCTTCTCGAAATACTGCATATACATAAATCGCTCAAATAAAGTATCACTTTGTCACCAGAAAGAAGAAGGGTAACCAGCAGCTCAGAGTTTTTGCTGTCTTGCTGAGCTTCTCCCGCTGAAGCCCAATAGATGTCTACTCGTGGGCCCACTGTCCAACGGATGCGCTTGAAAATGTCAGACCATCCACACCGGCACCTGTATCCGGTCCCTGGAGGAGGAAAATAAAGGGAAACCGCTTGCAGCGGGGACTGGAAAAGGCACTGGGAAAAGAAGGCGGCCTCCAGTTCACGGGAGATTTGGCGCGATGGAGGGCGTCCTGCAGGAGGCGACGGGCCCACCACTCGCGGCCCTCCCAACGACTTCGCACGCGTCGTGCTGCTGCGCCGGGAGCCGCCGCCCTACCCCATCGGCCGGAGCTCCACCCCGCCCCGCCCGCCTCCCTTCTTGCTCCGCCGTCGAGGCCGCAGCTTGACTCCGCCGCCGGTGCTCGAGGAGGAGGAGTCGTCGTCGCCGCAGCTCGACTCCGCCGCCGGTGCTCGAGGAGGAGGACCCGAACTTGACGTTGTTGCCGGCGTCGTGGTACCCGCCCACCAGGTCGACTTGCCGGACGAAACGGGCGTCAAGGAACTGCACAATGCAATGCAGAGGATGAAGCATGACCAACAGAGATGACGACTTGCCTTGGCGGAGGCGCCGTCGGAGAGGCCCGAGTCCCTGCGCCACGACTGGCGCTGCGACGGCGGCAGCCTACCCGACCGCTGGCCCTCGAAGAAGAGGATAGACTTGGAGAGCGCGTCCCTGTAGTCGTGCGCGGCGGGGCCGTGGTGCCCGCGCCCACCGAGATTTGAAGCTTCCTCGCCCCGCGCCTCGAGTGGGAGGCCGGCCGTCGCCCCTGCTTCCTCGCCGCCGGAGCTCGAGCAGGAGGAGCTCCGGGCCGCCCCCTCGCTCCGCCGGCCTTACTCGTGTGATCCGCGCCGGATGGAGTTCCATTCGGCGGAAGGAAGGGTCGGCGCCGCAGCCTCCCGCGCGGCCACCACCCTGCCTGCCTGCTCCGTCTCCCCCGCCGCCGCGCCGCAACCCGCTTCCGGCCGGCCATGGAGCCACGAGCAGGGGATCCGCGCCAGAGGGAGGGGATCTGCGCGTGGAGCCGGGGACGGGCTCGCCGGAGCCGGGATCTGTGGGCGGCCGGGCTCGCCGGCGCCGGCCCCGAGCCCCATCCCGCCCCGCGGCGGAGAAGCCACGGAGAAGAAGATGCGTCGGGGTGGGATATTTCGGGAGAGAGAAAGAGATGGGGGGCTGCGGGTGGGGGAAAAGAGGGGGGAGGGAATGACGAGTGGGTCCCGCGTGTGGGTAGTTTGGATGAAGGAGAGAAATAAAGGATGATGAATGCGGGAGAAGTGAATATAAAGGTAGGAATCTCGCTGACCAGGCAAGAATATTCCGTTTTGAAGGAGGGGATAAAGGATGACGAGTGTGGATGGTCTCAGCTCCTATATGAGTCATCCTAACGTATATACTCCCTCCGTCCCAAAATAAATGCAATTCTAAGACCGAGAACGCAAACCAATGTAAGAGCAAAATGACCAAACTACCCCTTATCTTATATAAGAAAGATCTAGGCATGAGCTTGTCTTTTGTGTGAGAAGATTCTAGAGTCCCTTGTCTTTTATAGGTGGCTAGTCAAAATTGCATTCTTTGTGGGACAAAATTTGAATGCTAGAATTGCATTTATTTTGAGACGGAGGGAGTATGTTCGATGCAATTAAATTATGGGCAGACTAGGTGCAAGCACGAGAGGGCATCGTTGTGTTGGAATAAATGGGCCTAAAGCCATTTTTTTTAATAATTAAAAATTAAAGTTTATTGTCTTAATGCTAGGGAGAATAAACGTGAATAATACCTTATGAGTATTTGAGGATGCTTTTATTCAACTTAAGTGGTATACTACACCACTTGTGAAGTTGAATAAGGAGATAAGACGTGATGTGTTGCGGGGCGGGAGCACCTTTTGCCGCTAAAGGAATAGTCCTCGGAATATTCCCAACGGTGATGAAACGAACCAGATTTCCAAAACTGGAAACCCGATCCTCTGCACCTCTGTTATAGTCCCAGGAAGTGGCTATCACGTGCATACCCTGTCTCAAGTGGTACAAATCCATACAACACAGGAATAAAGGGAAAATTACATAATTTTATTAATACATCAGAGTACAACATTTCGGCATAAGCCGGGTACAAGTCCAACTGGACTAAACAAGAAAGGTAAAACATCTACGCAGCGGATCTATCGAAGCGAAGCGTCTCCAGCTCCACAGGCAAACTTGAGTGTAGGACCAGCTCTAGTCTTCCCATCCTTCATCGTCGATGTCGTAGTCAACCACCAGGTCTGAAAGCATCGCCATCTACCCGATAAGCGGGTAGGTCATGTCAGCTTCCCAACAAAGAGCAAAAGCGGTGGATGAATTCTAATATGCATGGATAGCCTATATATGGCTGTAGTAAGTTTATGCAAGCAGCGGTAGCAACATCAAGGTAAGCGGTCATGCAGAGAGGTCACCATCTCCGAGGAGATCCACACCTCCGAGGCCAACGCCTCCGGGGTCAACACCCCAGCCAAGGAAAGTACACCAACACACTGGACCTCAACCGAGTCACAGCATCCCACTCTCATCTGCGATGTGAGGTCACCAACTCCTACCTCACATCTCAACGGCACGAAGCCGGGCTCACACACTCAGGGGAGAGAAGTAGCACAAGAAAAGTCTAGCCAGAGTAACAGACCCGTGGGCTGTCCATACCAGTGGACACGGACTATAGCTATAGGTTTAACACTCTGCAGAGGTTGTACAACTGGACCCGCCGGATAGGGCAGAAACGGATGCCTCCGTTCCACATCCCTACCTAACGACCGGAGACCTAGCAGTGGGTGGCACTCTCCTGCCTCTCCAAGCCTGACTCGTCCTGAACTGGGGCGCGAAACTTGCCAGCAGGGCCTCGGAGCTGTGAGACCATCCCCGGAGGAGCCGGGGCGACGTCTACTCGGGGGGTATAACCCGTCCCCCTCACACGACCACACCGGTCCGCCTACAGGCTGGATGCCATCCACCTACTAGTTCTCGGACCGAACCCCGCCCATAACAAGGCGAGCGGTTTGTACGAAAATAGCCCAAAGATCACGGTTAAACTGTCGATCGGTCCTTAATTGCAGGAGCAAGCACTTACCAACTCCAACCGTCCGACACGCCGCTAGGGCGGGAGGCCAGGTCGCATCTCCCCTAGACAGACGTTCACAAGTAATCAAAGCGGCTCGCTCCCGCGGTAACACGTCAAGGATACACACTCACCCAAAACACACGCTAGAACACCGAGATATCCCAATCTCAGTCCCAACCAGAAATCCATCCATATCACGAAGCGGTAAAATATATGGGTAGTAAATATAGGGGACTAGCTAGGGGTCTGTAACTAGTCCCAAAGGTAGGAAGTTCAAGGAACAAGGTATATCAAATCCAAGGCATGGCTAAAAGATCGTCTATGCATTTCAATCATCCAAAGCATCATAAATAAAGCACTAGCAACTAAATAGCATGCATGGGATCTACGTGGTCGGGAGTGACATGACACCTGCGCGGTAGTCGTCGTAGAGTAGTAGAGGTTGGGCCCTTCCTTCGGGTCAAAGGTCTCTCCAATCGTCATAGCTCGGGTTGTCGTCGCAGCTCGGGTCTTCAAACAAGGTTACAAGCCTACACGAGATGCGACCCGGAAATAAATAACGACATCATCTAAGCATTAACTCCAAATAATATCAATTAGAAGAACCAAATAAATTCAAACTAGCTACAAGCAGCACTAGCATAATTTAAGAAAATCAAAGTAATTAGTTTTATATTAAAATAGTTTTAAGCTACTAGCTTTAAATACTAGAAAACGAATTAGAGAGAGGGGTTAGTTCAAGGTTAGGTTTGCCGATCAAGGCTAGAGGTTTGGTGATCGTGCTTGCAGGTGTTAGCGCGGCTGGCGGTCGCAACAAAACAGAGGTTCAAAAGATGATGTGAGAACAACAAGGTGAAGCGAGCTAGGTAAGGCATTATCAGACCAAGGTGTGCGGCAACAGCACAAGGAGAAGGAAGGATCGACTTGAAGTCGATTAAAAGGGTGGTGATACGGTAAGGCGTGCTCGGGAGCACGGTGGAGCAAGTGCTAGCAATACGGCGATAACTATGGCGTAGTATCTAGGTTGCAACGCGGGGTTGCCGTGCTTGAAGCAGAGGCCTCTGCTCTCGGCACGGCCGTCCATCACGCGCGGCGTTCTGGGTACTAACACTTGGTACGACGCGTACTACATGGCTCAAAGCAAAGCAGAGAGGAAGCAGGTTTGCGACACAAAGTGGTGGTAGCGGTGCAAGCAGGGAAAGCTATGAGAACACGACTCGGGGATGTAATTCGTGTCTGCAACACGTCAGTGGCTAGTTGCGGGGCTCCGGCGTCCCAGACCCACAATAGCGCAGTGGCGGTAGCGGCCACGAATCCTACTCCAAGTACGCGGGGCAAAACAGGGTTTGGTTCAAGGGCAAGAGAGGATAAGGATAGGGTAGCAGCGAGCGTCTCAAAATTATGAAACCAACGCAAGTGGTTTCATATTTTTCGGAGCTCCAGATAATTAGTTATGAATTTTTGAAGGAAAAGGAATTTATAAAACATTTATTAAACCCTTTTATAAATCAGAAAATAGTTTTATTAAAATAATGCTGACGTCAGCATGACGTCAGCGGTCAGTAGGTTAGTGGGCCGTAGGTGGGCCCAAAGTGTTAGTGGCCCATTGAGCCGGCCCAGTTCGGCCCAAGGCTGATAAAGTCTAGAAAACCACCCTCAATTCACATACGGTCCGGCCTGTTTAACCCTTGGGTCCAGCAGGCTTCGTGGGCCAAAGCCCATACTGGGTTTCGTGAGTAAGTCCAGGGGTGCACCCCGAACTCCTCCGGGGTTCATCTGATTCCCTGGATCTGGGATCCTTTGCGGCTTCGTGCGGCTGTGCGTGTGTGGCCTAGCGTGTGTGGCGCCACACAGGTTCAGAAGAAAAGGGGGCGCACGAAAGGTGTTTGACGGAATGCCAGAAAGGAAGCGGCGGCGCGGCAGGAGTTGGCCGGCGACGTGGTTTGGCTACGGCGGTGGTGGCGACGCGGCGGAGCAGCAAGGCAGTGCGACGCGGCTCACGGCAGAAACGCGGCGCGAAGACAGGGCGAGGCACAAGGTGGCGCGTGCGCGATTTGACATCTACGGCGCGATGCCGAGAGGTGCGGCGAGAGCGGCGGCGGTGGCGCATGCACCTGCACGAGGACACGGCTCGAAGGTCGGACAAAGCGCACATCGGCGAGCATGGAAGAGACAGGGCAACGACGGGGCGGCTTGGGTGCTTGCTGCTCACCGTGGGGCTCGAGGAGGTTTCGGCGAGGCAGGGAGAGGTCGAGGCCGTGGCGAGGTGTAGCTGGCAGGCTCGACGTCGTGGTTCCCGGACTTGAGGACGCAGTCCAGCAGCTTGCAAGTGCTCCTCGTCCTCCTGGTGCTTGGCGTCGGCGCGGCGACAGGCTTCACAGTGCGGCGGCGGTGTCCTGGCGCGGGCGGATCAGGGCAGCGGCCCAACGAAACGGTGACCAGAGAACAGAACAGGGAATAAGGGTGGCTTGGAGGTGAGTTGCTCACCAGGGGCTCGACGGAGATCCCGGCGAGGCAGGGAGAGGTCGAGGTCGAGGCCGTGGCGAGGTGGTGCCGGCAGGCTCGATGTCGTGGGTCAGGCACTCCATCGAACAGGTGGTGGGCGAGGTGGACGGCAGCTGCGTTCAACAGGTCGAAGGCTTGGTGTCGATGTGCAGCAGCCTCAGGTGTGCGCCTTCAGCGCGGCTTCAAGGTGGACGGCGCGACGGCGACGGCTTCAGCTCGGCGTAGTCGTTCCTGGCGACGAGGACGCAGCTCGGCGATGCTCCAGTGCCCCACGGCACACCGCACCTTGGCGTCGTTGCGGCGCTCCTGGGCGGTGACGGTACGGTGCAGATCCTCCTGCTTGATTCAGCGACGGCGCGGTGCTCAGCTCCCAGAGCTCCACGGTCTTCAGCTCCTTGGCGTTCGCGAGGTGAAGGTGGCATACGTGGCGAGCCTTCTCCTGATGGCGGCTTCCACGGGCATGCCACGGCCTTGCGTGGCATAAAGGAGCTCGGCAGGGTGAGCTCTCACCCGCATGCTGCACAACAACAGGATAGGGGCAGCGGCTGACCTGCTTGCTGCCTTGCCTCGGTAGAAAAATAAAATAAAATCAGAGAGCGGCTATTGCGGGTGCTTGCTCGTGTGATTTGGAGAGAAAGAACAGAGGAAGCTGCAACTTGGATTTGCTCGGTGGAAGGAGAGGAGCAAGGCTGTGGTGGATTGCTGCTCGATTTGAAGAAGAAGCGCAGGGATGAAAGGGAGCGGTGGCTTGCGGTGGAAGGATCAAAGGATCTAGCAGCTGCTCCTTGCTTGTTCGTGAAGAAGAACAGGGAAAAGAGCAGGGTGTGCAGCGGCTGCAGAAAAAGGGGAAGAAAAGAGGCCGGCGGCGGCTTGGGAGAGAAGAAAGGAAAAGGAAGAGAAGTGAGGGGTATTTAAGAGAAGTAGTTAGGGTTAGATAGATGGGTTTAGATGGGTCGGATATTTGGGTCAGACAAATTAATTCCTAGAATTAGAACAAATGAATTTAGACTAATTTTTCCGGGAACGAATTAAGCAGCGAACTATTAATTCGAGAAGCCGGAAAACCTTGTCACAATTCAAAAGAACTCTAGGGAATTAACTCCACATGAATTACAGTCTATTCTCCGAAATCGAATTAATTGCAAAGGATTAATCCGAAGAGTCGGAAAATAATTTTATAATTCTTTAAGAATTCCCAGAGCACTTGGGAAGAATCAGAAAAGGTTGTGGGCTTAGAGATTAGCAGATCGAGATGAGGAAGATGTTAGCAGATCAAGCCGAGCTAATTGGCTAGTGTTAGCTCGGGTGCAAAGTTAGAGTTAGTCAAACAAGGTTTACCTTTCAAACAAAATAATTTTATATTTAGTTTGAATTTGGATATAGTTCAAATTCAAACTCCACACAACTTCAAGATCCAAATAAGAACCATTTTAAAAATCCAACTCACATCTAAACCATAATTTAAAAATAATTTTTATATAGTTTTATTTTATAGAGAGTTTGAGATGAGAGGCTAGCAAATTGGGATCAAATTTGGTAGCACACAAGTTCAAACAAAAAGTTTTAAATTTTAGCAAAAATTCACACATGGCAAAACATTCAAAATTCTGGGATGTTACAGGTGATCTGTTTCCCTCCTCTCCAACTCACGCTCAGATGCTCCTGTTTCCCTCGCCCACCTCTCCAACTCGCCCATTCATGCTCAGAAGATCCTGCTCGGGATAGGCGGACGATAAGGTCCGTTTTTGGGACATCCAGAAGGCCGTCCATGATCTGCACTACGTACACCTTCCTGCAGCGACTTCGTACATCGACCAGGTCATTCAGGATGACGAATCCGAATGATAACGGCGAAGCGAATGCCTCCGACACTCGCCTAGCTTTTGAGCGCAAACTAAAACTCCTTGATTTCTACCTATTTATGTTTAATAATTGTTTAAACATGAACACTTGCACATGTCTTGTCTCACTCACGATAATCATTATGTCAAAATACCTATTTAATTATGGAATTAAAATATGTCGTAATTTAACCTATTATCTAACAATCAAAAAACCTTATGTTGATGATAGGATGATTTCGGTAGCCAGCTTTGCCAATTCAATCAAGCCAAAACCATTTGATGGTCCCAACTTTACAAAGTGGCGAGATTTGGTCACCCTTTGGTTGACAACCATGAATGTGATGTACGTTGCCTTCGGAATTGCTCCCGAGGGTGTCTTGGCTAAGGCTTTCAGGCAGTTGACAGCCTGTTCCGGGGCGCTGTCATCAGCGTTCTGGCTGACAACTTAATGGACACCTATCTCCGTTACAAGACGGGGAAGGAGGGCTGGGATGCTCTTGAGGCTCAGTTTGGAACTTCTGACGCTGACAGTGAGCTGTACGCCATGGAACAGTTCCTAGACTACAAGATGGTCGAAGACCGTCTTGCAGTGGAACAAACCCATGAAATACAGGGGCTAGCCAAAGAACTCAAAGACGACTACAGCAAAGAGAACTCATGTGAGTTGCCCGACAAGTTTGTAGCTGGAGCTATAATCTCCAAGTTACCATACTCTTGGAGGGATTTTGCTACGACTCTAAAACACAAGAGACATGTGTTGAGTTTTGATGACCTTATCGCGACTCTTGATGTTGAGGAGAAGGCGAGAGCAAAAGACATACGTGGAAAGGCAGTGGCCGGTCCCTCGAGTGCAAATTTTGTGCAGAGAGGCAATCCCAAACCGCAAAATAAGAGGAAGAAGCCTCCACAAAACCCTCCCAAGGCTGTGACGCCCCATGTTTTTATTTAGGGTTAATTAACACTAATGACCTAGTCAACCAAGTCAAACACGTTGACTTGGGTCAAACCTTGGTCAACCTGGGTCATCACCTCGAAAACCTAACCAACAATCACTAATGGTCAACCTTTGGTCAAAACTCTAGTCAAACCCTAGTCAAAACCCCTAGTGTCCTTGACCCTTGCTAGAACTTTTGCCACGTTCTCCAAATTTCACCTAAACACTTCAATTTCTCCAATGCAAAAGTTGTGCAGTTTTTTATGGGACACAACTTTCATGTTGGGTGGCATTTCAAATTCTAAGTGGAAATTGGTGTAAAACCTTGGTCAACGCCTCCAGGCACTATTCACTGACGCCGAGCAAAGTTCAAACTTGGCTTGCAGTTCATGCAAAACCGGTTGAGAAAAACACCATAGAGCCTTTGTAGAAGTTGTAGAGGGTCCTGAGATCTACAACTTTGGTATAGATTCCTTAGTGCACTTTAGTTTCACAATCTTGAGTAAATCGTGGTCAAATAGTGCTGCACCGAATTGAAATTCACCAGAACGCCCCCGCGCCGCGCCACGTCGGCCCGCCGCCGTACGCCGCCGTACGCGCACACCGAGGCAGGCCGACGTCCATCGGTCCGAGCGCTGCGCTGAGGCTCATGTGCGTGTCGTGGGTAGACCCCCGGCCGGTGCCACGCGTCGCGCTCGCACTCGCCGGGCGGCGGCACCGCCGAGCGCCATTGGCTGCCCGCCTGCACGCACGTCACCACGCCCTGTTGCCCATGCCGTGCCCATACCGTGACTTGACGCTCGCATGAACCGCCTCTCGGCGCACCGAGCCGCCTATATAAGGCCGTCTCCCCTCCCTCGTGTGCATGGTCGCTCCACCGTGCGCCGTTGTTGTCGTCACCGCTGAGCTTCCCCCTCCGCTCGCTCCTGGTGCCGTCCGAGCACCCCTAGACCCTCTCCACACACCACCACAGCCTCTAGAGCCTCGAGCTGCCACGCATTGTCGCCGAGCTCGCCGGAATTAGAGCAGAGGCGGACGCGCCGCCGCTGCCTCCTCGCCGGCCATCGCCGGAGACGTCCCCGACCCCAACTCCGTCACCAATTGGCCCGTGGTGAGCTCGCATGCCGCCCCAGCTCGCTTGTTGGCCAAGGCCGGCCGTCCCTCACCGGCGGCGAGCTCCCCAGCACCCGATTGGTTTCTTTACGGGGACCGGGTCGTAAATAGCGAGGGCATGGTTGTGAAGAATAGAATCTTTCCAGGGACTTCTTTACAAATAGATTCTTTCCCTTTTGAGTGTTTTGACCAGATCTTGTAAAATCCGTAGAAAATCACAGAAACATCGAAAAAATGCAAAACCAATTTTGTTGGTTTCCTTTTGAATAGATATACAACTTTTGCAAAGCATGGCTATGCTTTTTACTGATAGTTTTTGTATGAAAAATTGAAATCATTTTTGACCTAGATTTGCTGTAGTCCAAAATCCATAAGTGATATCAAGCTGAATTTTGGATATGTTTCTAGATAAACCATGTCTAGGCTCTACACCAAAAATGACACAAAGTTACTAAGTAAATATTTTAAATTTATTTTGTATTTGTGATGAATCTGCCTTAATGATTTTTATAGATAAAAATAAATAAATTTTTGTGCCCAACTTCTGTATATGGTCTTATTATGCCTAAATACACCTTTTGTGAATTTATCGTAATTTTATAACTATCAGAAACATTTATTCTTGATTTATTCTTAGTTTAAAATGAAATTGCATAGTTCAAGATCTAAAGTAGCCCTTGGTGTAAGTGTTGGTTGAATAGCCTAGTTTTAAGTCAGGGCTGCTGTAGGAGAAAGTTTGGATCCAGAAGTGATGTATTTATTTTTATATGCATTTATCTTGTTTTGGTAAATAAAAGTTGCCATTTTTGGTATAATTAATTTATAGCTTAATTAAGTGTGCACTGGTGTTCAGTGGCATTGATTAGAGCTAAAGAGCTTCAGAAATGTCACCCGCTATATTTTATGAATTACTTTTATGAATAAGAACATTGGAAGCCATTTAAGCTTAATAATAGAGTTAAATTGGAAAACCACCACTACACACCTAATGACCCTATGAATGTAAGGTGGAACATGCTAAAAAGCTTAGAACCAACCCCTTGATGTTTTTGAGAATTTAATTTAATTTATTTATATAAATGTGTACACAATCACCATCAAAAAGAATAATTAATAAAGCACCACATATTATTCCTTTATTGGAAGAGTATGTTGAATATATGATTATCTAGGTGAATGTGGTCAACCATGCACCCCATGGTTGTCATGTGTTGTTTTGTAATTAATTACATCAAGATCACCAATTAATCCTTGCATATGCATCCTCGTGTAGAAATCCTTGACAGTAGCCATACGCTCGTGCCGGAAGGAGGAGATGAAGGAGTTGACGAGGACGTGCACTACGTCGCTGTAGAACAAGACCCGGACCAACGTCCAGAAGGGCCAAATGCCAACCTTGCCAACGAAGGCAAGCCCCTGTTTATCGTTAACCTATGTGTTTTCTTTTTAACTTTTGAAATTATGTTTGATTATCTATGCACATTTACGTTCAGGAGTTGATTTGAAACCCTAGTTGCATGATCTCTAAGTACCTATGATCTTTTACTAGTATGCTAGGTCATTAGTTGCTATGCACTAAGGACCCAGTACAAGTCGAGTGATGTATTTCACTCGCGAGAATAGGTTCTTATGTTGGAATCATAAGATCTTTATAAATGGATTGCTCATGTGGTAAGAGCATGGGATTTGGGCTCCGGTCCAGTGGCTTTCGTGGGCTAAGCTTTTGAACGTACTAAGCACTTGTCGGAAATGGGACCGGTAAGTCTAGTACCTGATGGACACGGTAAGGGAACCTTTCCCTACTACCCCTAGGACACGGAGATGTGTCCCCCTGCCTGTAACAGTGGGGTACATGTGCGAGTCTGGGCGGTCCGGCGTGACGTACCAGTAAGCCTTGTACTGAGGATTGTAGGTTCTGATCCCGACTCAGAGAAAGATGGGAACCGCCTGGTCGGTGCATACCCCGTTTTGTTTATGTTTGGACCTTCTTGGGGTATGCATTCTTCCGTGTGTTTAGGTTTACCTTGCAAGGTTATTAATCGATTGATCGTCGGCCTCTCACCGTTATCTGAGACTGCTTAATCAACTGGCCATGAGATCCCTTAATGATGGAACTATGTGAATATTGATGCTTTGATTACTTGTATTGCACAACTTATGCTTGCAATAGTTGGCTTACTTAGTAAAGATTAATCCACTAGAACTTGAGCTAAAAGATTGAAAATAAGGATCAATGACCTTAGATGCTTTTTGGCAAAACAAACCCACTAGCCAAAAACCTTGCATATCTAGAGGTAATTTTTTTGACGGGTAAGTCTTGCTGAGTATTAGTATACTCTGCCTTGCTATAATTGTTGCTTTCAGGTGATAATGTTTGGCCTGGAGAAATCCCACCTGGTTGGAAGCTGGAATGGGTTGAGGATGACGAGTGATGGCGTCATGGGTGGCCTCCCATGACATCACTTTATCGTGTAGTTGTTTCCGCTATTTTATCAACTCTGAACTTTTTATTTCCATGTCAAGAACAATGGTTTGTAACAATTGACCCTATGGGGAAGAGTGGTTTTAATGTGTAAGGTACTCTAGACTCTCCTTCGTGGGAGTTTTAATGTATACGTTTCGATCCTCTTTGTGTTATTCAAGTGATTTACCGGGCTTTGACCCGGCAACACTCAACGTGATGGTTCTTTACTATCGCTTAATGACCAAATGGAGTGGTTTAGGCGAAGTACGGAATTATCTCGGATGGGGTTGTCACAAAGGCTAAGCAAGTCGACAGGGCTGCAAAGAAGAAGAAGAAAGGACCACCAGGGGCTTGCTATGTGTGCTGGAGTACGGAACACTTTGCCGGGAAGTGTCCGGACCGTAAGGTGCCCAAGTCGGCAAACATGGTTGTTAGCGTGGGTGGAGGAACATCGGGGTGCAGTAATTCTTTACCTACACTTCTTGCAGTTTGTCTCTCACCAGAGTGGTGGATTGACACTGGTGCTAATATTCATGTATGTGCTGACATTTCTATGTTTTCTTCTTACCAAGTCGGGGGGGGGGACTGAATCCTTGCTGATGGGGAACGATGCCCATGCACGTGTTCTTGGTGATGGGGAACGGTGCCCATGCATGTGTTCTTGGTGTTGGTACGGTCACTCTGAAGTTTACTTTGGGAAAGGCAGTGCAGCTGAAGAACGTCTAGCATGTCCCTACCATCAAGAAGAATTTACTTGGTCAGTGGGTCTCTAATGTGTAGATATGGGTTTAAATTAGTCTTTGAGTCGAATAAATGTATCATTTCTAAATTTAGTACCTTTGTTGGAAAAGGCTATGATAGTAGAGGTTTGTTCCGCTTTTCTTTATCCGATGGTAATTGTAATAAAGTTGTGAACCATGTGGTTAATGACGACGAATCAAATGTTTGGCATTCGAGGCTTTGTCAGATTAATTTTGGCTGAATGATGCGCTCAACTAGTTTGAGTTTAATTCCAAAGTTTACCTTTGTCAAAAATTCTAAGTGTCACATATGTGTTGAATCAAAACAAACTCGCAAGCCACACAAGGCTGCTGAGGCGAGGAACTTGGCACCACTAGAATTAGTTCATTCCGATTTGAGCAAAATGAACAGCGTGTTGACAAAAGGTGGTAAATGGTATTTCATGACTTTCATAGACGATTGCACTAGATTTTGTTACATGTATTTATTGAAAACAAAGGATGAAGCTTTACATTACTTTAAAATCTATAAAGCTAAAGTAGAATACCAACTTCAGAGAAATATTAAACATTAGGTCTGATCAAGGTGGCGAATACTTCTCAAATGCTTTCGATTCATTCTGTGAGGAACACGGTATGGTTCATGAGAGGACACTACCATATTCACCTCAATCCAATGGGATTTTTGAAAGAAAGAACCTCACACTGACTGACTTGGTGAATGCCATGTTAAAAAACCGCAGGACTTTCCAAGGCATGGTGGGGTGAGGCAATATAATGACAACATGTAATGTTCTGAACCGTGTACCTTTAAAGAACAAGGAAGTAACACCATTCGAGGAATGGGAGAAGAAGAGGCTAACTCTTTCATACTTGCGTACCTGGGGTTTCTTAGCCAAAGTAAATGCACCAATCAACAAGAAATGTAAGCTTGGACCAAAGACTGTGGATTGTGTCTTTCTAGGTTATGCTTTTCACAATGTTGGATATAGATTCTTGGTAGTAAAATCTGGAGTAACCAACGTGCTCGTTGGTACAATTATGGAGTCCAGAGATGCTACATTCTTTAAGGACATATTTCCAATGATAGATGAAACAAGTTCATCTAGGCAAGAGTCTATCTAGAAGGATAACTCTACCGAGTCGATAGTATGACGTACCCGCACTCATTGAACATCCTGAGGAGGGTAACGATGAAGCTCCTAGGAGGAGCAAGAGACAGAGGACTGAGAAGTCCTTTGGTGATGATTTCATCGTATACTTCGTGGATGACACACCTAAGACCATTGAAGAGGCCTACTCATCTCCTGATGCTGACTACTAGAAGGAAGCAGTTAGGAGTGAGATGGACTCTATCATGACGAATGGTACTCGGGAGGTCGTTGAACGTCCCTATGGGTGCAAACCCGTTGGGTGCAAATGGGTGTTCAAAAAGAAGCTTAGGCCCGATGGTACTGTTGATAAGTACAAGGCTAGCCTTGTGGCCAAGGGATATACCCAGAAAGAAGGGGAAGACTTCTTTGACACTTACTCACCAGTTGCTCGATTGACCACTATACGAGTGCTACTCTCTCTAGGCCTCTCACGGTCTTCTCGTTCATCTGATGGACGTTAAGGCAGCTTTCCTAAATGGAGAGTTGTAAGAGGAGATCTACATGGATCAACCAGATGAAATTTGTTGGCTTTGTTGCGAACAAAGCTGACAAATGTGTGTACCATCGCTTTGGTGGCAGCGAAGGAGCAGTGATCTTGTGTCTGTATGTAGATGACATACTTATCTTTGGCACAAACCTTGATGTGATTAAGGAGGTCAAAGACTTTCTGTCTCCAAATTTTGAGATGAAAGATTTGGGAGAGGTTGATGTTATCCTTAACATAAAGCTGATAAAGGTAGAAAATGGTGGGGTGACTATCACAGACTCACTATGTTGAGAATATCTTGAGCCAGTTTGGCTATAGCGATCACAAAGCCGCCCAACTCCTTATGACGCCAACTTGGTTCTGAAAAAGAACCTAAGGATAATGGTAGATCAGTTGAGATACTCTTAGATCATTGTCTCATTAATGTATCTCGCCAGCGCCACGAGACCCGACATTGCATACACAATTAGTAAACTGAGCCAATTTGTTACAAACCCAGGAAGTTGTTGACACCGTTTTTTTGGAAAAAAAAACGGGTCAAAAGAGATAAGGAGAGGTAGCCGATGAAAACAGAGTGCAATTGGCCGATTGAAGGGGAGAGAGGGATGGTCAATGAGACTCACCGATGGTCGAGGAGGTTCAACCATGACAGTGGGCCAGTTGTTCAAAGCGATCGACCGATGGTCAGCCAGAAGATCGGCCGATGAAGAGGAATAAGGCGGTGATCAAGGAGATACACCAAAAGGAAAGTATGGTGAAGCCGGGTCAATCCACGATTGGCAATGGGTCAAGAGTCAGTAATTAGGAAGTTTTGACTCCTGCGAGAGTCCTTTTCTATTTTTAGTAGTCTTTTTTGTCTTTAGATGCAAGTAAACAGTGTCGTGATCGGCTAGGAGTCGGGGTTGTCCTCAGGACATAAATAGCGACCCTGCGTGGTCGGAAAAAGTGTACACACGAATATCAAACAAACCGCCTCCGGGCAAACCCTTTACTTTTACTGCATCTACTTTACATCATCTACCTTTACAGCATCTACTTTTCGACGACTTCGCCATTGCGTTTTTTCCTTTTCTACAACGCCGTGCTTCGAGTTCGTCGGGCTGCATCAACTTACCTCCGGCAAGCTTGTGAGTACCATTTTACAGAATAATCCTAGGCTTTAACCTCCGGGCGCATCGCTGAGGTTTCGTCTAGTTCTTTATTCACCCCTTACAGGTATTAGCTAGATCTGCAAGTCTTTGTACCAATTCTTGTGGTTTTAGCTATTATCATTATCCTCCACTCGATTTAGATCCTATCGGCTTCTAACATCGCAGCCGATTCCGACCTACTCGAGTGCTGACGTCATAATCGGCCGATTCAGCCGATCTATCTATCCACGCACCTACGCTTCGGTCGCTCTTGAGCCGGCCGATCCCGCTTTACCCTGTATCGGCCGATTGGCTGGTACACATGTCGCTGAAAGGCCATCGGTTCTCTAGCCGATCCCTAATATTTTCCATTGTCAATCAACATGTCAGATTGGCTGGCACGCCTCGCTACAGACCGGGGAGTCACGTGTGCTGCGCGCGGAGGTGACGTCCTATTTTCACGTCAACACACTTTTGGCACGCTCGGTGGGACACGAAAAGGTCAACAATGACGAAAACTGGTCCTCATGAAGTTGATCCAGAGAACGTCCAACCAATCACCAAGGATCAGCTGAAAGATGCAGACAAAGCTGAGCTCGAGGCTCACATGAAGCATTATGAAGAGCTTTGCCTGGCATCATATGGTCAGACTAAAGGTGGAGTCTTCAAGAAGAATCCTTTGCCAACACCTAAGCAAGTCACCTTCTCAGCCGATCCTGAAGGGCTTCAAGACATGATGCATCAAACAATGATTGATCAATCTAAGGTATTCGCAAACACTATTCAGAATGCCATAATTGATGCACTCAAGCAAGGAGCAGAAGGAGGATATCTGGGGCCTGCATATTTTCAACCAAGGCGAACTCCTCCAATGTTCCAGCAAGACTAATCAGCTACACCGCCGATTGATGATTCAACAGTGAAAATTACACCATCTCCACAGGCTGCTACTGGTTCTTCATTGGACGTCCAGCCGATTCAGAATCAAAGTGGTGATGGAAAAGCTAAAGACCCTGCCGTCACAACGCCAGCGCAATCCAACGTCCAGGATCAGGTGCTTCCAGTGCAGAATCAACAAAAATATCCTGCGATGAGAGATCAAGACGGAAGGCTTGCAGGATGGGATTTGCCTCGTGATCATTTTGAGACTGATATCTCAAATTTTCTTGGGCCTCAGCCTGAAGAAGTTCTGGAAGTGAAGTACCCGCAATCTTACCAAGCCATGTTTGGAGGTACTCCAGGGACCGTGCACATGAATGGGGATGGAGTTGAATTCGTTTACTTCAATCATGGGAGCAAGAACTTTGAGAGAGTCAAGATTAGCCCAGCCCATGCTCATATGGTCATACCAACAGAGAAAAGGGCTCCTATTCCACCTCAGAGGCCAAATCCCACTCCACCTCAGAGATCGGCTCAACAGCCGATACTCGGGATGCCTGTGCAAACTGTTCCATTACAGCAGCCAACGCTAGGGATGCCTGTGCAGACCGCCCCACTTCAACAGTCAACGACAATGCAGGCTGTCTTAACCCCGGCTAATACAGTGGCTCATACAAGATCATCGCCTCAGCAGCCGATCAACCAAGGGGTAACAGGACAGCCAGTATTTCCACAAGTGGATTCTGCACAACTACTGCAAACACTTCTAAATCAATTGGCTATCTGAAGCCAATCGAATTTGCAGCAGCCAACTCCATCGGTTGGTCAGCCGATCGGACAGGCTCCACCTGTTTCAAATGTGCGAGGTTCTTCTGGGACAGGGGTGTCAACAGTACCAAATCCACAGCCAAGAATCTTAGAAGAACGGCCTCCAGAAACTCCAGCTGAGATACAAGCAATTGAGCAAGTGTCTGCTGAATTAAAGTCTCATGTGAAGCAGGAGTTGATCGACCATTTCTCGGAGATGCTACTGAAGCAATATGGGATAAAGCCCAAGCAGCAGTCCTGCATGTACAGGACACCGTATCCCTCTGGCTATGATCAAATACCGTTCCCGCCAAGATTTAAAGTGCCAGACTTTACCAAGTTCTCTGGGCAAGATGAAACATCCACTATGGAGCATATCACTCGATTTATCATCCAATGTGGAGAAGCAGGGAACGTTGATGCACTGAGGATACGTCTGTTCTCTTCATCTCTGTCAGGGCTAGCATTTTCATGGTTCACATCATTGCCAGCTAACTCTATCATCAAGTGGTCCGATTTGGAACAGCAGTTCCATAACTACTTCTTCTCTAGCATCCATGAGATGAAAATCACTGATCTGACCAGGCTCAAGCAAAGGAACGATGAAACAGTAGCTGGATTCGTTCAAAGATTCAGAGAGGTCAGAAACAAGTGCTACAGTTTGAATCTGGGAGACAAACAATTGGCTGAGCTAGCTTTCCAGGGTCTCTTGCCGACCTTGAGGGAGAAATATGCATCACATGACTTCGAGAGCCTCAGTCAGTTGGTCAGTCGGATGAGTCAGGAAACTGCAAAGTCCTATGAGCCTAGAAGAAATTTTCAGAAGAAGGTGTCCTATGTGGATTACTCTGATTCAGAAGATGAAGACAATATGATAGGGCTCGCAGAATGGGTCAAGGGCAAGAAGACAGTGTCCTGTCCCTTTGGCAAGAAGGAGCCTGAGAAATTCAGCTTTGATATCACTAAGGCCGATAAGATATTTGATCTGTTGCTTCAGCAAGGGCAGATTAAACTATCCCAGTTCCATACCATACCATCTGCAGAAGAGCTGAAGAGAATGAAGTATTGCAAGTGGCACAATGCAACTTCGCACGATACTAATGATTGCAAGATTTTCAGACAACAGATCCAATCAGCTATTGAGTAGGGAAGGCTTAAATTTGAAACTCCTGCCAAAGCTGAGAAGCCGATGAAGATTGATCAGCACCCCTTCCCAACCAACACAGTTGAGGTGTCTAGCAAAGGCACGTCACAAGTTAAGTTGCTGACATATGATTCGGCTCAAAATAAAGGAGCCGTTGATCCCAGAGTACAAGTAACCACTGCTAATGTCAAAGGGAAAGGGTTACTACTTGAAGAGGGAGACTCAAAGCCACGCCGACCAGTCACATCCCAGATGCTGATCAATAAGTTCTAGCGCCGACAAGAGAAAGCAAGAGGAAGGGAAGAGTGGGCACGACATAATGAGGGACATTGGAGATGTCCGTTCTTCAAGTACTGCTGGGAAGAAGGAATCAAGCTGCCGACGGTAGAAAACTGTCCAGAGTGCAATGGGGCTTACAACAATAGCAACTCATCCAAAAGGGTTTGCTTTAATGACAGAAGACCTTCAGCCGGGGATCGCCGTGAATTCAGCAATCAACGGGTCTCAGTCCATGATCGGCTGGGGGGCAAAGCCAGCGTCCACGATTGGCTGGGGGGCAAGGCCAGTGTTCATGATCGGCTGGGTGGCCGAGTCAATGAAAAGTCAAACAATCGGCTGGAAGAGATAGCCGATTCTCTAGTCCCTGATGAAGATATCATGTGCCGAGCTCCTGAACGTCGACGCACGCTACAACTGGATGATGAAGGGTCAAGCCAAACACGTAAGAAACCCAATCCACAATGGTGTCCAGATGGTTTGACCAAGTCCCAGAAGAGAAGAGTCCAGCGTCTATGTCAGCTAGAACAGCATGAAGAAGCAGAGAGACACGTGTTGGACAAGAAGAAGGTGCGGTCCAAGGTTTGGCGCCCAAAGCCTAAGGCCGATGAAGTAAAGGATAACAAAGCACACGCTGATATAAATATGGTTGTCTTCTTACCAAAAGAGTTCATGGCTCCAGTAGATTCGGATCTGTTCGATGAAGAATTTGGCATGGCTCAATTGACACTGGAACCTAGACAAGCCATCTTTGAGAAGCCAGATGATGAGGAGAGACAACACTTGAAGGCTTTGTTTCTCAAAGGATTTGTCAATGGCAAACCGGTCACCAGGATGCTAGTGGATGGAGGAGCAGCAGTCAACCTGATGCCATACACAATGCTGCGCAAGATTGGGAAATCTGATGAAGATTTGACCCAAACCGACATGATGTTGGTGGACTTCGAAGGCAACGTCTCTCCAGCTCAAGGAGCAATCTGCGTAGAGCTCACCATCGGCAGTAAGACCCTTCCGACCGCTTTCTTTGTCATTAAAGGGAGGGGATCTTATAATCTACTGCTGGGTCGGGATTGGATACATGCCAATTGTTGCATACCATCTACAATGCATCAATGCATCATCCAATGGATCGGAGATTCAGTGGAGGTGGTCCAAGGAGAAACCTCCTTGACAGTAGCAGCTACAGAAGTACAAGGATGGACTTATGATCAAGTAAGCTGCATATCTGGAAAAGCCTGGGATACCAAGTATCTCAGAGTGTCCGATTTTGGACTAAAACCGGTTCAAGCAGTCGGCTCTGAAGACAAGATTTAATGGATCAGTTCATTGAGGACGAAGGGAAGCTCGGACACGGATTTACGTCAGCTGATGAATTGGAAAAGCTAGACCTTGGAGATGGAAGCAAACCAAGGCTGACGTACATTAGTACCAAGCTGGACGCTGAATACAAGAAAGAATTGATCACATTGTTAAAAGAATTCAAGGATTGCTTTGCTTGGGAATATTATGAGATGCCTGGCTTAGACCGATCCATTATTGAACTTCGGTTACCTATTAAACTAGGATTTCGACCTTTCCAGCAACATCCAAGGCAGTGTAATCCGAAGATTTATCCTAATATAAAAGCCGAGATAACAAAGTTACTCGAAGCTGGTTTCATTCGGCAATGTTGATATGCCGAATGGATTTCTAATATAGTTCCTGTCTACAAGAAAAATGACAAACTATGTATATGCAATGATTTCCGGGACTTGAACAAATCAACGCCGATGGATGGGTATCCGATGCCAGTAGCCGATGCATTAGTTAATGCTGCTGCAGGACACAAGGTCATCAGCTTCATGGATGGTAATGCCGGGTACAATCAAATATTCATGGCCATAGAAGACATTGCAAAGACTGCTTTCAGGTGCCCCGACCACGTCGGATTATATGAGTGGATTGTCATGACCTTTGGGTTGAAGAATGCTGGCGCCACATATCAAAGAGCCATGAATTACATATTCCATGAACTCATCGGCAAAATAGTAGAAATCTACATTGATGATGTAGTTGTCAAGTCAAAGAGCTACAAGGAACACTTGGCAGACCTACGAAGAACGCTAGAATGCACAAGGAAGCATGGTTTGAAAATGAACCCCAACAAGTGTGCTTTTGGTGTTTCAGCTGGCCAATTCTTGGGTTTCTTAATACATGGGAGAGGAATCGAGGTGGGCCAAAAGTCAATCAGCGCAATTGACAATATAAAAGCGCCATCAAACAAGAAAGAGCTCCAGTCATTAATTGGCAAGATCAGTTTCATCAGAAGGTTTATATCTAATCCGTCGGAAAGGATTCAGCCATTTACACCTCTACTGAAGCTCAAGGCCGATCAGAAATTTGTATGGGGAGAAGAACAGCAAAAGGCTTTAGATAATGTCAAGCATTACCTAAAATCTCCTCCTGTCTTAATGCCTCCTCAAGACAAGAAGCCATTCAAGTTATACTTATCGGCTAATGAGCAGGCTATTGGATCGGCCCTTGTGCAAGAGTTTGAAGGAAAGGAGCGGGTTGTATATTTTGTGAGCAGAAGACTCTTGGACGCAGAAACAAGATATTCGGCGGTGGAAAGACTGTGCTTGTGTTTATATTTCTCATGCACAAAGTTGAGACCTTATCTATTAATTGCTGAATGCACCGTGGTGTGCAAAGATGATGTGGTCAAATATATGCTGTCATTACCAATCTTGAAGGGTAGGATTGGAAAATGGATCTTAGCTTTGTCAGAATTTGATTTGACCTACCAATCGGCCAAAGCAATCAAAGGGCAAGTAATGGCCGATCTGGTAACTCAGCATTGCGGACCTGAAGTTGCAGTCATAGAACCTATTCCATGGACTATGTTCTTTGATGGATCATCATGTGGAGTAGGAGCTGGGATCGGAATTGTCCTCATCTCACCTCAAGGAGCAAATTACGAGTTTTCCATCCCAATTGAGAAGACTTCAACAAACAACCAAGCTGAGTACCAGGCTGTATTAAAGGGGATAAAGCTACTACGAGAAGTCAATGCTGAAGTCGTTGAGATATTTGGAGATTCTCAACTCGTGATAAATCAATTGGCAGGAGAGTATGAATGCAAAGATGATATATTAAGGGTTTATCATGAAGAATGCCTTCAGTTACTTCGAGAGTTCAAGATAGTAAAACTTGAACATATCCCTAAGTGTCATAACAGTGAAGCTAATCGGCTGGCCCAAGGGGCATCAGGATATCGGCCGATTCTAACTGTAGAATTATCAGCTGAAGATTGGAGGAAGGAGATAATAGATTATCTGAAAGATCCATCCAAGAAGGTTGATAGACAATTAAGGTACAAGGCCATTAAATATGTTCTGCTGGAAGATGAGTTATACTATCATACCATTGATGGAGTTCTGCTCAAATGTCTTGGTGAAGAGGAAGCTAAAACCTTAATGGGAGAAATTCACGAAGGGGTCTGTGGAGCTCATCAATCAGCATTTAAGATGAAATGGATGATCATAAATAATAACTATTATTGGCCGACGATATTGGAAGATTGCTTCAAATATTACAAAAGGTGTCAAGAATGTCAGAAATTTGGGAGCATCCAGAGGGTTCCAGCATCGGCAATGAACCCAATAATCAAACCATGGCCATTCAGAGGTTGGGCAATTGATCTGATCGGTCAGATATATCCACCGTCAAGCAAATGTCATAAATTCATGCTGGTAGCTACCGATTATTTCACAAAGTGGGTTGAAGCCATCCCAATCAAGACTGTGACATCAGGCAATATGGTTGATTTTGTTAATGAGCACATTGTCTATCGGTTTGGTATACCTCAAACTATCACAACCGATCAATGGAGTCAATTCACTTCAGGGGAGTTTGAAGAATATGCAAATTCTTTAGGAATCAAGCTGTTAAATTCATCTCCCTATTATGCTCAAGCCAATGGACAGGCAGAAGCAGCGAACAAGGGCATCATCAAATTGATCAAGCGCAAAATTGATGAAAATCCTAAGCGATGGCATATGGTCCTTAATGAAGCACTATGGGCATACAGAATGGCATGTCATGGAGCAACCAAGGTATCACCATATCAACTGGTATATGGTCATGATGCCGTACTGCCTTGGGAATTAAAGACCGGATCCAGAAGAACTTCTTTACAAGATCAGCTATCGGCCAATGATTATTCAGTCATGATGAAAGAGGAATTAGAAGATCTTGCTGGCAATCGGCTGAGAGCTCTGGAGAATATTGAAAGGAACAAAAGAAGGATAGCCCGGTGGTACGATAAGAAAGTCAAAGTTAAAGAATTTGCTGAAGGAGATCTGGTTTGGAAGCTTATATTACCAGTCGGCTCAAGGGATCCTAAATATGGGAAGTGGTCACCTAATTGGGAAGGGCCATATCGGATCAGTCAATGCGTACCAGGCAATGCATATATCTTGGAGACATTGGAAGGAGAAAAGTTTGCCAGAGCGTTAAATGGGAAGTATTTAAAGAAGTACTATCCAAGCATATGGGTAGACGCTTAGTCCGATCAGAGCCTAAAAGTGGCCGATTAGAGACTCAAGTTACAGCCGATTGAAAATGGGATCTTCTCTAGTAGCAAAAAGCCGAATCATCGAAGCATGTTCGGTCTAAAGTTATGGCCGATGTACAAATCGCCCTTAGAACAAAAATATATATATATATATTTTTTCTTTCATCTTTGATTACAATGGTGACATTACAATACAGATCTGGAAGAATACATTGAGAAGACAAGCTTGAACGATTCATTACAGATCGGTTATATTAGTCATCACTGAGCAAGCGATGGAGACGAAGAAAGAGAAAAACAAAAAAGGAAAAGCATAGATTTGACGAAGATGAATCACCAGATGCGGTAACTCTCCGTCAAGTTTGTTGGGAAAGAAGACATAGGGTTGTTCTTCTTTCCGCAACACCCAGGAACAACCTCCACCCTCCTCCACCAGCTGATGCACCCAAGCTGCATCACAAGGATTCTTCTAGCTGTTGGACCTCCTGGCTTCACAAAAGGAGACTAGAGAGGGGAGTATGTTCTAGGCTATTTCACAAGAATTCTTCTAGCCATTTTTAAGTCAGAGAAGAAGAGAGGAGCCAAAGAGCAAGAGCCTAAAGCTCCCTGGGCCTATATCTTGAGCCATGGGTGAAGAGAAAGGTGCGACCTCCGTGAGAGTATGAGATCGGTTATTTATAGCCAGAGCAACAAGAAGAGATAAAGACGAGGGAGCAGAAAAGACGGAAACTGAAGATGTCAGATCTGGCAAAGGGGGAAACAGATAACCCGTGAGTGACTCAGTTTCCAAAGGATGACCGATTTAGAGGAATCACCCCCAAATAAAGGATGACCCATATACACTTAAACGATGGGAAGTTTCTCTGTCACGTCAACAAACTGCAGAGCATAGTTCACAGAAATCTTCTACTCAATATTATAGACAGAGTTTACTAGCTCACAAGCAGTACTCAGGAGGAATGCTATTTTGAGCTAAAGTCTGTCAACGGCCAGTGATAATCATCGACGCTCACAGAGTTTTCCAGGGGAAGATGCCTCTCATACCCATAAGACTGAAAGAACTAACACCTACATCAGGAAAAACCCAAGGGCGAAAGGGAATACGAAGAACCCCTGGGTAGAAGGGCGAGTCTTATAAGGAAGGAGAGCGAAAGAGCCAAGGAGTCACATGGTGAACAACCCTGAGGAGAGTCAGATGGAAAGGACGATACACTATCAATGGGGATTGACTATGTCGATCACGTGAAGAGATTCGACTATTATTTAAAAGATATCAAGCGAATTTCGGAGCAAAAGGACTATTTACTCCGAAACTGGGGGGCATGTGTTGACACCATTTTTTGGAAAAAAACGGGTCAAAAGAGATAAGGAGAGGTAGCTGATGAAAACAGAGTGCAATCGGCCGATTGAAGGGGAGAGAAGGATGGTCAACGAGACTCACCGATGGTCGAGGAGGTTCAACCATGACAGTGGGCCAGTTGGTCAAAGCGATCGATCGATGGTCAGCCAGAAGATCGGCCGATGAAGAGGAAGAAGGCGGTGATCAAGGAGATACACCAAAAGGAAAGTATGGTGAAGGCGGGTCAATCCACGATTAGTAACGGGTCAAGAGTCAGTAATTAGGAAGTTTTGACTCCTGCGAGAGTCCTTTTCTATTTTTAGTAGTCTTTTTTGTCTTTAGATGCAAGTAAACAGTGCCGTGATTGGCTAGGAGTCGGGGTTGTCCTCAGGACATAAATAGTGACCCTGCGTGGTCGGAAAAAGTGTACACACCAATATCAAACAAACCGCCTCCGGGCAAACCCTTTACTTTTACTGCATCTACTTTACAACATCTACCTTTACAGCATCTACTTTTCAGCGACTTCGCCATTGCGTTTTTTCCTTTTCTACAACGCCGTGCTTCGAGTTCGTCGGGCTGCATCAACTGACCTCCGGCAAGCTTGTGAGTACCATTTTACCGAATAATCCTAGGCTTTAACCTCCGGGCGCATCGCTGAGGTTTCGTCTAGTTCTTTATTCACCCCTTACCGGTATTAGCTAGATCTGCAAGTCTTTGTACCAATTCTTGTGGTTTTAGCTATTATCATTATCCTCCACTCGATTTAGATCCTATCGGCTTCTAACACCGCAGCTGATTCCGACCTACTCGAGTGCTGACGTCACGATCGGCCGATTCAGCCGATCTATCTATCCACGCACCTGCGCTTCGGTCGCTCTTGAGTCGACCGATCCCGCTTTACCCTGTATCGGCCGATTGGCTGGTACACGTGTCGCTGAAAGGCCATCGGTTCTCTAGCTGATCCCTAATATTTTCCATTGTCAATCAACAGGTCAGATTGGCTGGCACGCCTCGCTACAGACCGGGGAGTCACGTGTGCTGCGCGCGGAGGTGACGTCCTATTTTCGCGTCAACAGAAGTGAACACTGGCGTGCACTTGAAAGGGTGATGCACTATCTAATAGGAATAATGAGTTATGGAATTCACTATTCTGGAGACCCCAAGGTCTTAGAGGGATATAGTGATGCAAATTGGATTTCTGATACTGATGAGTTAAAGGCCACAAATGGATATGTGTTAACACTTGGAGGTGGCGCTGTTTCCTAAAAGTCTTGCAAGCAGACCATTCTAACAAGGTCTACACTGGAAGTAGAACTCGCAGCATTAGACACTACCACTGTCGAGGCAGAGTGGCTTCGTGTACTCCTAATGGACTTGCCGATAGTTAATAAACCAATACCGACAATTCTAATGAATTATGATTGTCAAGGTGAACAGCTCAAAGGACAACATGAAGTCATCCAGACATGTCAAGAGGCGGTTAAAATCTTTCAGGAAATTGAAAAACACCGGTGTTATAGCTTTGGATTATATCAACACAGCTAAGAACCTGGCAGATCAATTTACAAAGGGTCTTTCACGAAATGTGATAGACAAGGCATCTATGGAACTGGGCTTGAGACCCACATGAGTCCCTCCATAGTAGTAACCTTTCCCATGTGATCGGAGATCCCGTGAATTAGGATGGTGAAACAAGCTATAGTTGGACTGAGAGAAGAGAACCTTTGAATAGGCTCGTTCCATGAGAAGATGCATTTCTCTTCAAATCTGTATGGCAGGATGGTGCATACCTTAATGTGCTCCAAGTGGCTTCTTAGACACAAAAGAAGTTGTCTCTTTGAAGCAAAGACATAGTCCTACAATATGTCTTTAAGGAGCACACCTACATGAGTCTGACTGCTAGTCATAGTCTATGAGATTTGGGTGATCTCTAGAAAACTCAAGAAGAGGCACAGAGTATGACCTATAAGCTCCAACCCGTGGGGATGCTTCGCAGCCAAGTATCAGCAATGGGCTTTGGCCAAGCTTGTTTACACAAGACTGACAATTCAAGGCATAGTCCATTGATCAGTTGTGAATAAATGTAACCTCAGTTCCTGGTGGGTGTTCATCTTAATAGTCTCCACCATAGTGCTAGTATATCAAAAGCAGAAATGGATAATGAGAGCATTTCCAATAAGGCTTGTAATTCTTGGTGGGGATTGTTGAAATAAATGGGTCTTGAGCCATTTATTTTAATAATTAAAGAATTAAAGCCCACTGTCTTAATGCTAGGGAGAATAAAAGTGAATAATACCGTATGAGTATTTGAGGAGGCTTTTATTCGATTTAAGTGGTATACCCAACATACACCACTTGTGAAGTTGAATAAGGAGACTAGCGAGCCACACGCGCGCACTTGCTCGCCTCGCCGAGCCGTGGCGTGACGTAACGAGTCGAGACAAACGGACAGTGCGGACGTGTTGCGGGGCGGGAGCACCTTTTACCGCTAAAGGGAATAGTCCTCAGAATATTCCCAACGGTGATTTGCTTTCCTTACTCACAACTGTCTAGGTTCGCTGAACCTCGTCCCGTCCGCGCCCCATATCTAGATTTGGGCGCCTCCCGCTGCTCCCCCCTCGGCCTATATAAGGACGCCTCTCTCCTCCTCTCCAACTCGCCCATTCACGCTCTGGTACTCTACGTTCTCCCTCTCTGTTTTACTGCGTTTCCGCATTCCCATTGCTCGGTACCGGTGAGAGCAGGCCTCCGGAACCTCGACCGCTGCAAAGATCTTGCTCGGGATAGGCGGACGATAATGTTTTTGAGGAGCGTCTTGACGCGACTGCTCGCTCTCAAACAACTACTTCGTCTACTTCGTGGTGACCGTCCCTGTCGATTTACTAGAAATGTATTTTGGTTAAGTTTGCCAGGCCACTTGCCCCAACTCATGCCGGCACGTTTTAACCGCGCTTGCTACAGCTGAGTTTTGCTCAACCACAGGGAGCTTTAATCCTTTCTGGCGTGTTGTCAAAAAAAAAAATCCTTTCTGACGCGGTCCACTGACAAGTTTACCCTATTAAAACAAGTTTTTTTTGGGGTAGAGATTAAAACAAGTTTTGCTCACATGCACGCGCTATGCTCAGCACTTCTATGTTCCCTCCGTCCTTGAATATAGTTACATTTAGATTTTTTCAAAGTCAAATATTTTGAACTTTGAGTGCAAATAGAAAAATAATCATATAGACTAATAACATAAAAATACTGTTACTTGATTTATCATGTAACCAACTATTTTACAATATATATAATTATATATATATATATATGTAACCCTTTATTCTTTAAATAAATTATTTTCAAAGATATTGTTGGTCAAAATTAAAAAGATTTGACTCTTGAAAAAGCTAAAGGTTGTTGTCTTTCGGGAGTACGAAAGAACGCCTACTCCTCTATATATCCCAAAACCTCTGTATCTATACTATAAGAAGCGAAGATAATTGAAAACTTTTCTCACCCAAATCGGACCCGTCGTACCTCTCACGCCGGGCCCACCCGTCATATGTTTTTGGAAGTGGATAGGGTGGAAGAACTATGAAGTACCAAAAAATCGTAATTTGGAGAGCGTTTCTGCCAAAAAGCTAGTTCTTTTCTCACCTATTGCGACCTTACCCGCCTGTCCCGTACCCGCGGTCGGGCCCACCCACACGCACCGCGGTCTCCCACCCGCAATTCCTCACCGCCTACCCACGCGCCGCCACGGGGAGGACGCCATGCCTGGGAAGGCTCCGCGCCTCCACTGGAGAGGAGGGCGCCGGTGGCCGCGGCGGGGAGAAGAGCGGACGGGGAGGAGTGTCGCATCGGGGAGGGCGCCGCTGGGGAGGATGTCGTGCTCCCGCCGCCAGGTGAGGAGCTCCTCGGGCTTGCGAGACGGTCAGTGTGGAGGAGCCGCGGCCGCCCGGGCCCACCACGGGGGAGCCGTGCCGACCCCGCCCCCGCCTCCGCGCGCCATCTCCGAGATGTTCGCCATGGCCACCTTCATGGCCCTGGGTACTGGCCTGGTCTTCCCCGACCCCGAACGGTGGGGTAGGCGGCGACGGCGACGAGTACGACGGCAGGTCGGGGGAGCCACCGGACGCGGCTGCGGAGGCCGCCACGCGCCACATGCGTGCGGGCGGCAGCGACCGGAGCCGGCCGGGCCCGAGGCCGCTGCAGGCCAGCCTGCTGCCGGAGCAGAGCATCGCCGGCGACGCACTCCTCGTTCAAAAGTCGATTTTTTTTTGCCTATGGATAAAGGATCCCAACACCTCGACGGCGACGAATCGGGCGTGAGATGGGTATAGCAGCTTGGATTTGTCGGGAATGGTGAATCAGAAGGTGGAGGCGGTGGCTTCGAGTTCTGATCGGTGGAGCGGGGAAGATGAGCGTGGCGACACGAAGGTGTGGAGCTCGTGTTTTCTTTTTCTAGCCGTATTTTTTGCTATTGGGGGAAAATGGTGAGTGGGATTGGAGAAGAAAAATATCCGGGATTAGTGGATTCTGATGGCGGGGCACTTGCCGGAGGACACGCCTGCAAGGCTGCAAAGGCCAAACAGTCCAACCGGCTGCCGGCTGTGACTTGAAATTTGTTTTTTTATTGTCGATTTCTTCTCGAATTCCCTGTCGAGGTCGCTGTCGATCTTGTAGGTGACGAGCATATCGAGGTTGCCCGGGAACCCCTGCTCGCTGTCGTAGCTGTGGTAGGAGAAGGTGATGTGGGGGAAGTCGCCGGTGACGCGCTCGCGGGCGGAAGAACACCTTCTTGAACCCGCGGTGGCCGCCGTGGAGCGTGTCGCCATCTCCGAGATGTTCGCCATCGCCTCCCTCATGGCCTTGGGCACCGGCTGCGGCTGTGACTTAGAAATTTGTTTTCTTTTGTTGTTGATTGCTTCTCGAATTCCCTGCTGATTATATGACATCGGCATCGCAAACGTCGGCAACTGCATGCACTGTGATTGATCAGGGAGAGGCGCAGAGCTACTACTTCGAGAAGTTCCTGGAGGACAACCCGGTATTCGGCTTCATCACATGGAGGTGGATCCTGATGTCCGGGTTCGACCACATGTTCTCCTCGCCGGTCTTCCTCGGCCTCCTCGCGCTCCTGCACCTACACAACCCAATTGCACATGGTAAAGGTTGCATGAAGGTTAGCTCTTGCTGTTGTATATGCCACTGCTTGCTGGCCGATCAGAGAATCATGCGAGACATCAAAGTGCCAACGTGTTATTGCAGATGGTCATTCACGCATTCCGGAGAAAGAATCCGGAAGCAGGATTTTGTGGACTCTCTTCCCCGAGCATCCATATATGATTTGGGAGTTATCTTGGTGGGTGCAGGATATGAGGTGATTGACACCTCCGAAACTTGATTGCTACAATTTCCATTTTTACCTCCTTGGCACTTGCATTATGTGTGCTCGACCTGGGGCCTTCTTTGTATGCATTCAAAGGGCTAGCTAGTCGGTATATGCACCTATCGGCGTGCATTTAGCGATGCTTTTCATCATGGCTGGAGCTACACAGTGCGACAGGAAGTTTCAAAGGCTCTGTCGATGTGCCTCAAGGGTTGAATTTTGTTATAGGAGATGTGATGAAAACCCAGAGGGGCCCTCTCTGTTGCGCCAGATGTTTTCAATACTGAAGTCCATGTCAACTGTTCTATATGGGGTACTATGGTAGTGGAGAGGTGGTCTCCTTGCTCAGCATTTTCAAACATTTTGTGCAGTTATGTGCACTAGACTGATTGGCAAGCAAATATTGTTGGATCTCCAGGTATCACAATTTATAGCGATCTTTCACTTTTCAACCTTGATGGTAAAGAAGTGATGAGGAAGACTATCAAATTGAATGATCCCCTGAGGTATGGAGAAATCACTATCTACCAAACAGACTGGGGATTTTCAGCATTGCAAGTGAAGAAAAATGGCGAAGGACCTTTCAATTTGGCCATGGCCCAGTTGAAGCTGAATGGAGATATGAAGATCTTTGGAACGTTCTTGCCACTTGAAGACTCGAGCTCTTCTCAAAGGAAGCAAAACCAAGCCATTTGCATGTGCCGTTAAATTTCTGACTTGCCTACCTAATGACTACAGATCGATGCTTGCTCATGATCTGCAGTCTATTGTGTTGTATGATCAAGATGGCAAGTTTGTAGGAGTTCGTCGGCCAAGCTCAAAAGTCCCCATTGAGATCAACGATAATGAAATACTCATTGAAGATGCTATTGGCAGTCCTGGAATGGATCTTAAGGTAAGGCCCACATATCCATTGATTTACTTGGATCATGGATGCATTTTCTTTTGTTTGTGCGACCTTTTGACATGCAGTTAATTATATGCAACTACTGTGGTGGATAGGTGAGCTTGGAAAAGAGATACAATTATGGTGTTACGGATAGTAGTGATGCTTGATTAATTTTTGGAGCACAGCTAGCATGCACCTGAACTGTTTGGTGAAATTCATGGAAGAAAGAGGCCAGCGAGGAAAATCAAAAGGAGCAGAACAACAGATAATCGATGTACCTCTTGAGTAGCTTGTAGGCTTGTAGCAGGTTGTGCTCTTATTTGCTCCATCTGCATTTTGCAATTAATCCTATGAAACAAATGTTTATTCTTCATGTACTAATTTTGACTTTATTCTCCTTATTTTCAGTATGCTGATCAAATAAAATCTTGTTAATAATGATACATGTTATCTCCTTGCAAAAAAAAAAACATGGCACACTCATTTCATGATCAAAATTTGTACTTACATTTCAGCTAAAGAAAGAATTTCAATTAGTCATCAGTTCCCAAATGACCATTAGAGCTTATATTTAAGCTATTCAGAGAAATATGAGTTTAATAGTTTTTTATAACACGTGCGTGTCGCACGTGCACTTTACTAGTATCCCAAAAGGGAAAATAGTCAGAAAATCCTAATACGTGCCAAACCAAGAGAGGCCAAGATACCCATGCATGGCCATTATGTCCATCTGCCGTTCCCTATCGGCGATGGCGTTTGGCGTCCATGGAATTCTCGGTCATCGTGGAAATTTTAGCTAGGCGCCACTATTGACTGACCAAAGGCACCATTTCTTCTACCAGCTAGCATGCAGTTTACTAGTATATATCTTTGACAAGTCATGGAGCTCGCTGTCGACGCTACACTATAAGTACCCCGGCCACTCGCCACAACTCCAAGCACCACACACATACACAAGTGCAACTCACTCATCCAGCAAAATGGCGGAGAAGGTTGCGTGCTTGGCTCTGGCGCTCGCCATGGCGGTGGCCGCTGGCGTCCTCGTCACGCCGTGCACGGCACAGAACTCAGCACAGGACTTCGTGAACCTGCACAACTCGGCGCGCGCGGCGGTGGGTGTCGGCACTGTGTCGTGGGACGAAAACGTGGCGGCGTTCGCGCGGAGCTGGGCGGCGCGGCTCGCCGGCGACTGCAGGCTCGTGCACTCCAGCGGCAGCGGGTATGGGGAGAACCTATACGGAGGCCCCGGCGGCGACTGGACGGTGGCGGGTGCCATGGAGTCGTGGGTGTCAGAGAAGCAGTGGTACGACCACGGGAGCAACAGCTGCGCCGCCGGCAAGGTGTGCGGCCACTACACGCAGGTGGTGTGGCGCGCCTCCACCAAAATCGGCTGTGCCCGCGTTGCCTGCAACGGTGGCGGCATCATCATCTCCTGCAACTACAGCCCACCGGGCAACTACGTCGGACAGAGCCCGTACTAGTATCTGGATTTCAGAGTCACACTTCATGCCAAATTCCAAATTATTTTAGTTTATTTGTTGTGAGTTGTGACATGATATATCAAATAAATAAATGTCATAAGTAATAAAATAATAATGTGATTTCACATTTTGATTCAGGTTTGCCTGTGGACCATGTTGTTGTTATATCAGCGGAGACCAAAGGTCCTCTAGACAGTCTTTGTTCGATACCCGTTACTAATGCATGTTATCAGTAATGGGCATCTTTCTGTTACCTTTCTTCGCTCATTTGTAATGCTTGATCGATAACGGGCGCTTTGCCTGTTACTAAAAGCCGTCTATGCCTGTTACCAAAGTGATTTTTCATGTAGTGTATGGTCGCAATCAGGAGACCCGGGTTCGATTCCTCATCGGAGTGAATTTATGAGACTGATTTAAAAAAATCGATCTCATTGGAGCGAATTTATGGGACTTATTTAAAAAACTCCCCTCGCCGGTCGGTTCGATTCCCCGTTGGAGCGAATTTACTGGACTGGTCTAAAAAATCCCCTCATCGGTGAAACCGGGGTTCGGAGATTTTTTAAGCCAGGGTTAGCTTCTCTTCTCTTGATGAAAACCATGGGGCGGTCTTAACCCCACCGACTTAGTTTTTATTATGTCAACGGAGCTAATTTTGATTTGGGTTTATTCCTAGCTAAATACTCCCTGACTGATAACTTTTGTTTAGATTTCAATTAATTTTAAGATCTCCTGTAGATTTCATTAATGTCATAAGCAATAAAATCATATGCTTCCAGAGTTTGGTTCGAGTTTACCTGTGAATCCAAGTTTTGCCTGTAGTGCTAGTTTTAATTTGGGTTTTGCTAAACAATAGACAACTATTTTCTTACAATTATGTTTTCACTTCGGTTTCAATTGTCTAGATTTCCTTTAGATTTTCTTATAAATGTACTCCCTCTGCTTAAAATTATAATCCATTCTAAATTTTTGACACCAAGTTTGACGGCTTGTTTTATTCAAATATTTATGCAAATGAAATTATGTCTGCATCTTGCTTTATTAATAAAAATTCTTCAAACATAACTTAAATTTGACTATATTTGTACATTGTTTTTGAATAAGGCGAGTAGTCAAATTTGGGTTAAAAAAATTCAAACGAAATTATAATTTGAAACAGAGAGAATAATAAACAATAAAATCATATGCTTTTAGAATTCAGAGTTTGATTCGAGTTTGCCTATGGATCCAAGTTATGTCTGCACAACTAGTTTTAATTTGGGTTTTTGCTAAGGAAAAAGTCCAAACTACTCCCTTCAAGTATAGAGAAAGTTCAGATAACCCCCTAAAGTATGTTTTGGTTCAATTTACCCCCTAAACTATGCTATTTGGTCCAACTTACACCATAATGCAACTTGTCATTTTTGTTTCTCCATACACAAGTTGAATTTTAATTTGATATTTTGCAGGATGGTAGTAGACATCATAATCTGTATTAAAAAATATTTTAGGATTTTTCCATCATTAGTTTTTATATAATTTTATATCTTAAGTATAATTTTTTTATTAAATATATTACCCTATCAAAATACTAATGAAAAATTCACGATATATTTTTCTAACATACCTTTTGTTGTGTGCCATAAACTTGCAAAATTTGAACTTAAAATTCCACTTGTGCATTGAGAAACAAAAAAAGACAAATTGTGTTAAAGGGTAAATTGAACTAATGTGCATAGTTTAGGGGGTAAAGTGAACCAATAAATACTTTAGGGAGTTATTCAAATTTAGGTTATACTTGAGAGGAGTAATTTGGACTTTTTCCTTTTGCTAAATAATAGCTAGCCAGCTATTTTTCACAATTTTTTACTGAAAATTTTGAATTCGATCAAATTTTCAGAAAGATTAGCACCGTTGATCCTCTAAAAATGAAACATAATGAATTGTTGGCTCCGCCTTGACTGTCCAGATATCCTTTACAAATTATTTCATAATTATCATAATCGATTAAACCATGTGCATGTTTGCATGTGGATATATCCATGCATGTTCTTCCTAGGTAGCTAACTATGACGCTTGTAGCTAAATCTAATTTAATTTAGTAATCTAGCACAAGACTACAAGAGGATTCTTCTAACTAAGTCTCATATTTTAAACGGCTTTTAAAACATGCACAATGCTGCAGCTCGCATCATAAGGAACACAATACAGCACAATAGGTTTTTTGATTATCGATGCTTGATGAGAGAATAATGCTTTATTAAAGAAAATATGATTATTTCTTATCATCGCGACACTAACAATGACAACATTCGACAGTGATACCTCTGCTGAACCCACAGGCTTTATGCCAACTTTTAGGATAGTGCATATATACTCTTGAAAACAATAGAAGTCTATGTACTTTACTTAGGTAAATGTTGCATATATATATATATATATATATATATATATATATATATATATATATATATATATATATATATATATATATATATATATATATATATATATATATATATCACCTCGAACTACTAGGAATGGATATTTTGCATACATACATACATACATACATACATACATACATACATACATACATACATACATACATACATACATACATACATACATACATACATACATACATACATACATACATACATACATACATACATACATACATACATACATACATACATACATACATACATACATACATACATACATACATACATATATATATATAAATCACCTTCACATGTTGACATTATCTATCTATCACACGAAACGTTCAATCAATCTTTCAACTGTGACCATCACGAGATCGACTTGTGCATTATTATATATCTTTTTGTCGGCTTTTACCATATTATTATTTTTAACATACTTCATAGCCGATTTAAGATCTGTTTCGAGTGTTGTTTGCGTAGTTTTGTTTAGGTTACCTCTGATAGCTTACATCATCACATCCGTTGATCTAGCCGATTTGCCCTGTGTTCATATCGGCTACCCAGTTGTTACGCTTTATCGTGAGAGTCATCGGAAATTTAGCCAATTAACCCATTATCTAACATTTACAATTTCGTTGTCAATCAACTGGTTAGTTTGACTGGCATGCTTTGCATATCAGTGATCGTTAGTCCAATAGTACGTGAGGATCTGTCCGATTTTTGCATCAACAAAATCCATTCCATAACTTTTAGATAACTCTCGAGATGAATCTTTTAAAAATAATCATGTTTTGACAATGTGATGCTACAATAAATATGTGCTAATGATAAATTAATAAGACTTAATATATTCATCTCGTGAATAGCGCAATTAGTCTTACAATTAGCTCGTGTTTAGTTTTTCTAATTAACATCCGAACATTGGATGTGATATGTGCTAAAACCACACAGTCATGAGTCACGACGACCCACGATCTTGAGTTCTACCCCTTTGGTCCCAAATTTCTTGTTGTTTTGACTTTTCCACCTAGATATATATTTATGTCTAGGTGCATGAAAATAGATAAACCCAAATCAAAATTATCTCCACTCACATATAACAAGAACATGATCGACAGGGCAAACCTGAATCAAGTTGTGAAATCACATTATTTTATTGCTTATAACATTTATTTATTTAAATATCATTTCACAACTCACAGCAAATGCACCTGCATATGCATGTATGCGTACGATAAACTGAAATTTGGAATTTGGCATGCGACTACGATCCAGATTCTAGTAGGGGATATGTCCGGGCCAGTTGCCAGGCGGGCTGTAGTTGCAGGAGATGATGATGCCGCCGTTGTTGCAGACGACGCGTGCGCAGCCGATGGTGGTGGAGTCACGCCACACCACCTGCGTGTAGTGGCCGCACGACTGGTTTGGCGGCGCCGAGCAGGAGTTACTGTCGTGGTCGTACCACTGCTGCTCCGCCACCCACAGCCCGACGGCGTCCGACGCCGACCAGTCGCTGCCGGCCGGGCCCCAGTATAGGTTTTCCCCGTACATCCCGCCGCTGACGCCGGAGTGCACGAGCATGCAGTCGCCGGCAAGCTGCTCCGCCCAGCTCTGAGCAAACGCCGCCACGTTGTCGTCCCACGACACCTGGCCGATGCCCACCGCCTCGCGCGCCGCGTTGTGTAGGTTCACGAAGTCCTCCGCCGAGTTCTGCGCCGCGCACGGCGTTATGAGGACGCCGGCGGCCGCCACCATGGCGAACGCCAGAGCGAAGCACGCAACCTTCTCCACCATTGCTACTTGCTAGATGAGTGACTTGAACTTGTGTATGTCGTGTGTGTGTGAGAGTGGTGCATGAGTTGTGACGAGTGCCCGGGGTATTTATAGTGTAGCAACGACAGCGTCACAGCGATAGAGCGGTGACTTATCAAAGATATATAGTACTATACTAGCCCTAAAAAAGATATATACTACTATCCTGCATGCTGGTAGAAGAAATATACGGTGCCTTTGGTCAGTCAATAGTGGCGCCTAGATAAAATTTTCCACGTACGATGACCGAGAATTCCATGGACGTCAAACGCCATGCTGATTGAAACGGCAGGATGGACATGGTCATGGGAATCTTGGCTTCTCAGTTTGTGACTATTTTTTCTTTTGAGATAGGTGTTTGGTACCACTTCGTTTAAAAAATAGCTCCACAAACTATCGGCCAAACACATACAACTCTGCCAACTCCAACTTCAGCAAAAAAAAAAAAAAAAGGTGAAGTAATGGGAGAGAGAAGTAACGGTACTTGTCCTGTATTTTGTTTTAACATGTCCAACTTTAACGACGGTGTCGTCTCGTGCGTGCAACTATTCTGCCCATAAATTAATTTGACGTTGCAAAAGAACATGTACGTATTTTTTTTCGAATTAAAGGAACATGTACGTTAGGATGACTAGGAGCTGACATTTTCAAGTGCCCTCGTTGCCAAGTTGCTCGTGCAGACGTGCGCCAATGGCAAACGTGCAGAGAAACGGTGTGCAGGCGCGCGCGTGCGTCTACACGTGTACTTGCTGAGAATTATTCATTATATCATCTACACGTCCACTTGATGTAAGAGGTTTAGGTCTGAGCAGTCAAAGGGGGTCAACCCCGGTGGTATTTGTTCGGTGGAGGAGATCGGGAGCTAAGAATGCGATGGTTATGCTAGCGTAGTACACGGAAATCACGGCGAGACACAAGGGACAAAGCGATTTTATACTGGTTCGGGCCTCCAGAGAGTAAAACCCTACGTTCAGTTGTCGGTGTTGTATTATTGCTTTGGATTCGAGATGTGGTCCTCGGAAGGACGCCCTTGCCCGCCTTATATTGGCTGACGGACAAGGTCGGTGGACCTGGAGTCCAAGTCGGTTACAACAGGAAACCTATTTCTAGTTAGTTACAATATTATCCCGCAATCTTCGGACTGCCTGGCGGCGCAGTCGACGTCTTGGAGTGTACGCCAAGTCTTGTAGTCATATCGGACTAGGTCTTCTGGAGGAATCTTGTGGAAGGTCTTCGGGGTCACAGATCAGGTCTGTTGGGCCCAGTATAAAGGTCGGCGAGTCTTCTGATGGGCCGGACCCACTTGTCGGGGACGGCTATGAGGCTGGTCGGTGGGGACCCAGGGGTAACCCATGTCTCACACCCTGCATCACGATACTCGGCCGAGTATTGTTCGTCGCACACTCGGCAAAGAGTTGTCGTGTGTGCAGCTAGACACTTGGCAAATAGTTATTGTAATAAATAAAAATTTGAAAAATCCGGCAGCCCCCAACGGCCGCTGTGGCTCTCCTCCAACCCGCTGCCGCCGGAGCTCCCCATCACATAGCTCCTCCGCCGCGGCACCGGGCAACAAAGAGAGAGAAGAGGCCAGCGCGGGCGCGGATCCGGCGGCGCAAGGGACTCGACGCCGACCGCGACGAAATGAGAAGGCCGCCCCCACCGCGACTCCCACATTGCCGTGGGCCCCGTGCTGTCAGAGCTCGAGGCATGCCGGTGAGGAAGAGAGCTCAAGGCCGGAGAGGGAGGGGCGTGCGGTCGGCCGCCCCGCCATGCTCACCGCCATCTCCGCGCGCTGCTAGCACTGGGAGAGGGAGGGGAGGGTCGGCGCCATGTGAGAGGAGGGGAGCGCCACCACCACCATGCCACCTACCAATCAACTCTGCTGCCACAATTCCGCCACTACCACCAAGTTATTCCCAGATAGCTGTGACGCCCCAGGTTTTTAATTAACCTTAATTGCCGGTCAAACGTGTTGACTAAGGTCAAATCATGGTCAACCTGGGTCATAACCTCGAAAACCTCACCAACACTCACCCATTAGCATCTTAAGCAAGTCTAGCACACTCTCCTTGGTCAAAACCCCAGCTAAGGGGGACACACCCCTTGATGTCTTTGTGTCGATCTGGAACTTTTGCCGCGTTCTCCAAATTTCACCTAAACACTTCAAAATCTCCCAATATAAAAGTTGTCTAGTTTTTCATGAGACACAACTTTCATGTTGAGCGGCATTTCAAATTCTGAGCGAAAAATGTCCAAAGTTGCCAGTCAAACTCAGATTCACTGTTTACCCGAGGTTTTGAAGTCTGCATGTAACTTTTTGAGATCTGTGCCAGTAAACAGGGGCACATGCCACGGACCGAGGTCGGGAACGCGCCGGCGCGACGTCACGCGTGCGCGCGCGTCCACGCGCCGCCGCCGCGCCGCCGCCGTGCGCCGCTGTACCACGGCCCCGCCTGGGAGTCAGCGCGTGAGCGCGGCTTACGTCGGCTCGTGTGCGCACTCCGAGAAGCCGCCTCGGCCGGAGCAGCGGCTTGCCACGCGGCGTGTACGCGCACCCGCGGCGCCGTCCTTGCGCCCGTCGCGCACGCACGCCGAGGGCCGGCACCGTACCGCGCATTGACGCGCCAGGGAGCCTTAGCCGCTAAGCGACCCCCTCCACGCGCGCCGGCTATAAATAGGCGCCCCCATCTCCTCCCACGCGTGAGCACCCCCGTCCGCCGACCCGCCATTGCCGCCGCCGCCGCGAGCTCGCACCTCCGCTAGCTCCTGCCGCCGGCCAACCCTCCCAACATCTTCCCTAGACCCCGGAGTAGCTCCTATGGCCGCACATTGATCTTCACCGCCTCGAGCCTCGCCGGAATCCGGGTGACCGCGGGCGCGCCGCCGCGACCTCGCCACCGCCGCTCGCCGGAGCCACCTCCGGCCACGCCCCCACCACCAATCAGCTCGGGGTTAGCTCAATCGCATCCCCGTGCCGCTTGTTCATCTGCCTCGGCCCCACATCGCCGGCGGCGACCTCACCTCCGCCGCCGAGGGCATGGATGTGAACATCCAGGGACCTACATGTGAACCGAGGGCTTGGTTGTAATGAAAGTTAACTTAGTTTCTTTACAGCTTAGTCCAGCACCTTAGAAAAATCATAGGAATTCACAGGAAAATCAGAAAATTACAAACCCAATTTTGTTGGTCTCAGTGAGAGTAGATCTACAACTTCTACAAAGCATGAACATAGTTTTTACTTATATATTTTGAATGAAAATTCAAATTCAGTTTGACACCTTTTTTCTGTAGTTCAAAATGTAGAAAGGCTATGGAGCTGAATTTTGTATATGTTGCTAGACTTGTCATGGTTAGACTCTGGACCAAAAATTGCACAAAGTTGTTGAACAGATCTTTTATTATGAATTACTTTGTATTTATGCTATTTCTGCTTTACTGATTTTTGTAGCAAAATATGAATTGATTCTTGTGCTCAACTTGTGGCAATGTGCATGTTAGGCCTAGAAGTAACTTTCCTGAGTTTATCATGAATTTATCTCAGTTAGAAATAGTTAATCTTGTTTTATGCTTAGATTCACTTTTAAATGCATAGTTCAAAATTCAAAAATGTTTGTGATGCACATGCTGGTGTTCTGGTCTTGTTTTAGGCCAGAGTAGCTGTAAGGTTGATTTTGGATGCAGGAGCTTTTTATTTATTTATTTATGCATTTCCTTTAATTTAAATGGCTAGGAAATGTCACCTTTGCATGTATAGGTTTTGTAGCTCTTTTAATGTCCAAACTTGATCCAGCGGATGCTTAGTAGTAATTAGGCCAGCAAGGACCCCCTGTCCTTGTTGTATGTTTTGTTTGTGCTTTTAAAAGTTAAGGTGCACATAAGCTTGTTATTAGGAGTTAATTAGGAAAATGTGTCCTTTAACCTTGTGACCCTTGTAAATGGTTGCATAGCTTAATTTTTAGGGTCTTTTAATTCACCCTTGCTGTTTGAGAAGTTAAATTGGAATTATTTACATAGATATGCACACAATTGCTATTAAAAGATTGAATAATGAATCTCACATGAAATAACAATCATGAAGGTAAACATTAATTAATTGTTGGTCAAAGATTAAACCCTTGTCCATAATAACCTTAATAAAAAGGAATTAATAATTAATTGTTTGTTAAGGTGAATGTGGCCAACAAGAGTTGGATGAAATAATTCATCTATCACTCCACCTGAACCCTGCATTGCATTACGTGTAGAACTTCCTGACGGTAACTACGCGCTCGTGCCGGAAGCCGAGGAAGGAGGAGCTGACGCGGAGCTGCAGTACGTGGAGGTGATCGACGACACCGAGGACCCTCAGGCTAACCCTGCTGACGAAGGCAAGCCCCGGTGCATTAACCTAAGTGTTTTTGAAATCTTATGCAACTATCTATGGATGACTGTGCATTTACGTTCAGGAATTGATATGAAACCCTAGATGCATGATCCCTAGGTACCTATGTCCTTACTAGTATGATAGGTCGATAGCTGCTATGCTATAGGACCGTTACAAGTCGAGTGATGCTTGTCACTCGCGAGAATAGGTTCTTATGTTGGAATCATAAGATCTCCTTAAATGGATTGCTCATGTGGTAAGAGCATGGGATGTGGGCTCCGGTCCAATGGCTTTCGTGGGTTAAGTGTTTGAACGTACTAAGCACTTGTCGGAAATGGGTACGGTAAGCCTAGTACCTTAACGAGACGGTAAGGGATTTTACTGTGACTAATCTTGGGATGTGTCCCCCGTCTAGCTACCGGTGGTGCATGTGCGATGCTGGGTGCCTTGCGGGGTATACCAGATAGCCTGTACCGAAGACTGTGGCCTTTTATCCCGAACCGAGGACTTTTAGGAACCGCCTGGTGGTTGTCCTCGCGGGGGCACCCTACCGTGTGTTTAGGTCTACCTTGCAAGGTTTAAATCAATCGATTGTCGGCCTCTCACCGTTATCTGAGACTACTTACTCCACTGGCCATGAGATCCCTAATGATGGAAGTTGATGAATATTTATGCTTGATTAATTATTTGCACAACTTATGCTTGCACTAGCTTGCTAATTTAGAAAGGAATAATCAACTAGAACTTGTGCTAAAATATTGAAAGTAAGGACATACTCTTTGTTGTTTTTCAGCAATAGAAACCCCATTGGCCAAAAAGCCTTTCATGTCTAGAGTTGGTGATGTAGTTGTCACCGACGGGTAAGTCTTGCTGAGTAGTAGTATACTCAGCCTTGCTAATCTATTGTTCCAGGTAATGCCTTTGTTGATGTGTGGCCTGGAGAGATCCCGCCTGGCTGGGAGCTGGAGTGGGTTGAAGACGATGAATGAAGGCATCATGGCAGGCCTCCCGTGATGTTTCCTCGTGCCGTTAGTTTAATTCCGCTGTTTTCAAAACTCTGAACTTCGTTATCATGTCAAAAACTTCGGTTTGTAATAATTAAGCCCTTCGGGGTAAATTTGGATGTTAATCACATGTTGTCCTCTGGACTCGCCTTCGCGTGAGTTTTAATGCATATATGTCGATCCTTGTTGCTTTGTAAGTGATTTACCGGGCGTTAACCCGGCAACTAACGACAGGATGATACTTTATTATTGCTTAATGACCAAAGTGGATTGGTTTAGGCGATAGTACGGTATTTTCCTGGGCGGGTTGTCACAGCTGGCATCAGAGCAATTATATGCACCAGAGATTAATTAATAACCTTAATCACTGGTTTTTGAATAAAATTTGCCAAGATTGTTTGAATTTGCAAAACACGTTGGTCCGTTAAGGATAAACTAGACCGAGAGGCCCTAGAGGGAATTTTGGGTTCTTTCAGGTGGCTTATTAATCTATGGTTTATTTTGCTAACCCCCAGCACATTTATTTCCTGTCAGAACTTACTTTCTGTACAACCATACTAGTTCATCACGTTTTGCCATACGTGGTGGTCCCACAGGAAAGTCCTGTGAGGGATGGATGGGACCTATTCAAATGGGCACCCACGTCGCGTCTGCGTCTCATCACGTTTTGCTATACGTGGTGGTACCGCATGGAAGTCATGCGAGGGATGGATGAGACCTATTCCAAAGGGAACCCACCGTCGCGTCTGTGTCTCGCCACGTTTTGCCATACGTGGACGTTCCGCATTTTATATATGCGAGGCAAGGGTCCGCTTCATTCCAAAAGGAGCGTATCTGAGGTTGGACGCTGTCCATGCAGCGGCTTGACGCATGGATACCATTTCTATAGTGAACGGTACTGTATGTGGACGCTTCCGTGACGTGCTGGCACGGAAGGTTCTTTTCTGCAGGTACATAACAGCGCTTCGTTAGACGCTAAGTGAGTACCGAGTAGCTCTCGACTAGCTATTATAGGGAGAGACGAGTAAAAGCCTTGCCACCGGCACTAACTTCGATTTTTGGTTTGATTGCCGTGTGAGGTCGAATAGGACGTCTCGCATGCATACTAAAAGTTGAAACTTTTAAAATGGACCCAAAACAGAGCTTATGCTCTCTAAGGAAGATTTGCTAGTGTGTGGTTTCTGTGAACTAGATTACCTCTCATGCATAGGTGTTGTTGCCGTCCAAAAATCTGTTTTGCTTCTAGCTTGAATTTTTGCACCATGCTCTAGGAGTAATTAGACCAGTTGATCCATAACAAAGTTGCTCCATACCTAATTTAGTTTTTGCTCGCAAAAATTCATGGTCATAGCTTCTGTAAATCTTGAGTTGTACCCTTTTTAGTGAACTCAGGTCATGCTGTCTTTCAGGAGGGCAGAACCTGAAACTTTGCACTTTTCGACCTTGTTCCTAAATGATCTAGCTCAACCTTTGAATACCAAAAGTGTGTATAAAAACCTTACAGAGTAGCCTGTAAAATTTGTGAATTTTTGTGGTTCTGGATTTTTAGTTATGAATTTTTATTCACAGCTGCCAGAATTTGCACCATTTGACATGTTGCTCTCTTTTGAGTTCTAACATGCGTTACATTTTTGTACAGATGGCTGCCCCCGTGTTTCTCGAGTACGGCGCTGACGGTTCGGTCCGTACCGATGGACTGCACTGGGAGGGTTTTTCACGCCTTGCATGGGAGGCACTCAGCGCTGCCGGCTATACCATTCCGCCCGTCTACGAGGCACTCGAGTTAGAGCACCTGGGCGTGCCTCGTTGCAGGGTGACCGTCACTGTACCACCTCACCTGGACCACCCCGACTGGTTCGACTTGAGCTCTGTGTACTGGGGTTTTCGACTGCAGGAGTCTTTCGAGTCGGCTGCCCTCTGGGTATTGACGGATTTCTGCGACCGCAACCCGACGGTGGTAGCACTGTCACCATTCGGACTGTTTCCGGTGGTAAACCCGCACGATCCGGCATGGAGGGACCGTGTGGACCACCTACAGGAGTTACTGATGCTCGCAGTCCCGCTGGACATCACGCAGACGCTAACGCGTTGCCTGGACGCTGTGTTCACACTCCAGGGGCTGCGTAACACCACCCAGCTGATGATCAGCCAGCGTCTGGAGTCGGCTCGGCTGGCCTGGCACCATCTTTCAGCAGCGTACCAGCAGCTGAGTTTCACTCTCGCCCAGACTCAGCAGGAGAACGACCGACTACGTGCCAGGAGGTTCCAGTTGGAGTTAGAGAGGGGTGACCGCCTACAGAGAATCTTAGACCTGGAGGCAGAGGTCACTACCCTTCAGGAGGACGTGGACACTAGAGAGATCGAGAGGTTGACACTGCTGCAGAACATCATCGAGATGCAGCAGTAGGTAGAAGAGGCTGAGGTACAGGTAGCAGCTCTGCAGGCCATTGTGGCTCTGCAGCCACCACCTCCGGTAGAGGCACCTCCGGAGGAGCAGCAGGGTCAGTCTGGTCTTGACCAGGCGAGTCAGGCTGGACCACCGCTACCGACCCCACCGGCTTCACCTGCTGGCAGTGGTGCTTCGGTCGGCAACTAGGTTGCCATAGTATTGTAATAAGATGGGTCATACTCCTGTGTGTAGCCTTTTGGTTGGTATGTGGTAGGTGAGCATAGGAGTATGCTTTTGTGCAGCGTGACTGCAATGTGACCCAGGTTGTAATGTGGTAATTTCAAACCTTGAAACCTTTGTAATGTTCTGTCAACACCTTATCCGTAATGTTTGTTGTAAGGAAATGCTTAAGCAATTTGTGATCAGGATCGAGTTCGGTGTTGTATACCAAGCTTGTTTGGAATTTTGTGACGATCGTGCTCTCAAAATCTCAGCAATCGTGCACTTTCTTATTGAAAGTGATGCAATTTTTAACCCAATCCTGGCTTCTGTCCAAACAGCGAGACAAGGCTTAGGAAAGGGAGTTTTCGAGCAATTGAGCGTTGGAATCTTATCATGCGTTGAATACCAAAGTTGTGCGGAATGTTGCAATGACCGCGTTCGCCAAAATTCAGCATTTTTGCATAAGGGTAGAGAGAACTACGGAGTTTTCGGTGAGTGTCGGCCTGCTGCCGAGACAGCTAGGTAGCTTCCCGCAATTTGCATTCCTCGGGCATGCGAAGTGGGAATTCGCTGCGGTGTTGAAAGCCAACTTTGAGGCGCATGAAATCCTGCATCTACTAACCAAATTTGGATAATATTTCGGTGACTAGGCTGTTGGATGTGAAGTACTCTTATGACTGTGTTGCTGCAAATGTCGAGTGAATGCGCGAATGAGCTTTTGTCATGCATATTTACACTTGCCATTTCTTTCTAAGCAAGATTATGGCTATGTGTCTAATAAAGGCTCGCATTTCAGATGGTGGGACCAACGCGCAGCTCCCCCAACGGTTTCGGAACGTCGGGCAGTGGTGAACTACCACCGCCACCGCCCATGACGCCGTCGGAGGCATTCATGGCCACTCAGACCGAGGTGCTGCGCCAAATCCTACAGACGCAGCAACAGATCACCCAGCAGCTGAACCAGAGGCCACCCCATGGGGCAAATCATGAGGGGCCAAATCAGGTCACCACCTACCCTCAGTTCATCGGGATGAAGCCCCCGACCTTTTCCAAGGCGGAAGACCCCCTGGAAGCTGAGGCGTGGATCAAGGCCATCGAGGCAAAATTCTCTGCCTTTGTACTGCCTTGCTCAGAGGAAAACAAGGCCAACTTCGCAGCCTTACAACTGCGAGGTGAAGCCTTAATGTGGTGGGATCATTTCAAGACCATGTAGTAGGGGCATGCTGTCACTTGGGATGAATTCAAGCAAGCTTTCAAGAGTCATCACATTCCTAAGGGATTAATGGATAGGAAGATGAGGGAGTTACTGGCCCTCAGGCAGGGATCTGACACTGTGTATCACTATGCACAGAAATTCAATAGCCTTTGCCAGTATGGTGGACATCACGTGGATACCGATGCAAAGAAGATGGAAAGGTTCCGTGATGGCCTGGATGGTGAGTTGTACGAACGGCTGAACTTGATCGAGCCCAACAACTTCCATGAGCTCGTAAACAAGGCTATATCCCAAGAGGATGCTATGAAGAAGGCCCAGAGAGACAAGAAGAGGCAGGCTGGTTTTGCTTCGGGCAGTGGAACTAACAAAAAGTTTCGCTTTGTGAAAAATAATGTTCCTAACTCATCCAAGCAATCTTCAACTGGACGCTGGACGATGAAGCCATCACAGAACAAACCTTCAGGGAACTTCCAGTTCCGTAACACCCAGCAGCAAGCTTCCAAGCCCAATGCACCCCCACGCAACATCGGTGAACGCCGTTGTTACAATTGTGGACAGCCGGGGCACTACATAAGTGATTGCCCCAAACCTAAGCAGAACAAGCCCAACCAGCAGAATCAAGGTTCAGGGACCAAGCCGGCCAATCCGGCTAAGAAGCCAACGGTGCAAGTCCGCCAAGGCAAGCTGAACTTCACCACCATGAGTGACATCCCAGAGGGAGTTTCAGTGCTTACGGGTACATTCTCTATCAACGACATTCCCGTTAAGTTATTGTTTGATTCTGGAGCTACCCACAGTTTCATCAGTGATAAGTTAGTAGGCAGAATGGGTTTGGTGGGTTCTTATACCAATTCGGCCTATAAAATCACCACTCCGGGGGGGGGGGGAAATCTCTTCTAGTACCTTAATCCGTGGAGTACAATTAAGGTTGGGAAGTAAGACGGTTCAATCAAACCTCATTGTCATAGGCTTAGAGGGTATGGATGTTATCTTGGGTATGGATTGGATGACCCGACATAAGGTGGTTCTAGATATCTCGGGTAGAGTTGTAGCAATCAATTCACCTATGGTCGGGCACACCACATTGTACCTACCTTTTAAGGACGGTGCAGACCCTTGTGCCTATGTGACCATTATCTCTCATCTTGAAGAAATTCCAGTAGTTTGTGAATATCTTGATGTCTTTCCCGATGAGTTGCCTGGCATGCCACCAGACAGGGATGTCGAGTTTGTGATTGAACTCCAACCGGGCACTGCGCCCATTTCTAAACGACCTTATCATATGCCTCCCAAGGAATTAGCTGAACTGAAAAATCAACTCCAGGAATTGTTAGATAAGGGCTACATTCGCCCAAGTCCTCCTTGGGGTTGTCCCGCACTCTTTGTCAAGAAGAAAGATGGTAGTTTGAGGCCATGTGTTGACTACAGACCGCTCAATGCGGTGACCATCAAGAACAAATATCCTCTTCCCCGAATTGATGTTCTTTTTGATCAGTTGGCTGGAGCCAAAGTTTTCTCCAAGATCGATCTTCGTTCTGGTTACCATCAAATCAAAATTCGACCTTGTGACATTCCCAAAACTGCTTTCTCCACTCGTTATGGTCTCTACGAGTTCTTGGTGATGTCCTTCGGTCTCACAAATGCCCCAGCCTACTTCATGTATCTCATGAACTCCGTATTCATGACGGAGCTTGACAAATTCGTAGTGGTCTTCATCGATGATATTCTAATCTATTCCAAAAATGAGAAAGAACATGCCAAACATCTTCGAATTGTCTTACAGCGTTTGAGAGATCATAAGCTCTATGCTAAATTCTCCAAATGCGAATTCTAGTTGGATAGTGTGAAATTCTTGGGGCACACTATTTCCAAAGATGGCATATCCGTAGATCCTAGCAAAGTACAAGAGGTGATGGATTGGAAACCACCCAAGTCCGTACACCAAATCCGCAGTTTTCTAGGTTTGGCGGGTTATTACCGCCGATTCATTCCGGACTTCTCCAGGATCGCTAAACCTATGACTGAACTGCTCAAGAAAGGAGTGAAATTTGTATGGAGTGAAGCATGTGAGAAAGCCTTCCACACGCTGAGGCAACACTTAACTTCAGCCCCAGTGCTAGTGCAACCGGATAATTCCAAACCTTTTGAAGTTTTCTGTGACGCGTCAGGCACTGGTCTCGGTTGTGTTCTCATGCAAGAGGGCCGAGTCATTGCCTATGCCTCACGGGCACTTCGACCCCATGAGATCAATTATCCCACTCATGATCTAGAGCTAGCAGCGGTTGTTCATGCTCTTAAGATTTGGAGACACTATCTGATGGGCAATCGTTGCAATATCTTCACCGATCACAAGAGTCTCAAATATATCTTCACTCAATCAGATCTCAACATGAGACAAAGGAGATGGCTTGAGCTGATTAAGGATTATGATCTAGAAGTGCACTATCACCCTGGAAAAGCCAATGTTGTCGCGGATGCTCTTAGCCGCAAAGTTCACTGCAACCATCTAGAAGTGGAGCCATATAGTGACACCTTATGTGAAGACATGAGGAAGCTTAACTTGGAAGTGGTAGAGCAAGGAAATCTCTATGTCCTAGCTGCCGAATCCAATCTTTATGATAGAATCGTCACTGCTCAACGCAATGACGAGGGCATACAGCTAATCAAACAGAAGTTAGCAGAAGGAGATCCCAAGTATACCTGTTTCCGGAGGGATTCAAACGATGTGGTATGGTTTGGGAAACGTCTTGTGGTTCCCACTGACCAAGAAATTCAGAAAACCATCTTTGATGAAGAAATTCAGAAAACCATCTTTGATGAAGCTCATCTTTCCAAATTCTCCATTCATCCCGGAAGCACCAAAATGTATCAAGATCTGAAGGAAAATTTCTGGTGGTCCAATATGAAAGTCGATATAGCAAAATATGTGTCAGAGTGTGATACTTGCCACAGAATGAAAGCAAGCCATTTGAAATCGGCAGGTGTACTCCAACCCCTGTCGAAACCTATGTGGAAATGGGATGACATAAGTATGGACTTCATTGTGGGTTTACCCCTGACTGCTAGAAAGAAGGATTCTATTTGGGTTATCGTGGACAGACTCACCAAGACTGCCCATTTCATTGCAGTTCATACTACTTATTCGGTACAGCAATATGCAGAGTTATATATGGATCAAATAGTCCCTTTGCATGGAATTCCGAAGACCATAATCTCGGATAGAGGAACTCAATTTGTAGCTCGTTTCTGGGAGCAATTGCATGAATGCCTAGGAACCAAGTTGATTCGTAGTTCCAGCTATCACCCGCAGACCGATGGTCAGACGGAAAGGGTAAATCAAATTTTGGAAAACATGCTACGGGCAAGCATCCTGCATTTTGATAAAAGTTGGGACAAGTGTTTGTCCTTGGCAGAGTTCTCTTATAACAATAGCTACCAAGCTAGTTTGAAGATGGCACCGTTCGATGCTCTTTATGGACGGAGATGTCGTACCCCTCTGAATTGGTCAGAAGCCGGAGAAAGGACACTCTTTGGTCCGGACTTAGTCAAAGACACCGAAGAGAAAGTGCAAGTGATACGGGAGAACTTGAAGTTAGCACAGATGAGGCAAAAGAGCTATCACGATAGAGGAACGGCACCCCGACAATTTGAAGTTGGTAATTATGTATACCTAAAGGTTTCACCAACCAAGGGTGTGCAAAGGTTCGGTGTTAAGGGAAAGTTAGCCCCGCGCTATATCGGCCCTTATGAAATCATTGAAGTATGTGGGCCAGTGGCTTATCGCATCCGACTTCCGGAGCGGTTCTCCGCAGTTCACAATGTATTTCATGTGACCCAACTGAAGAAAGGCGTGCCTGTGCCTGAAACCGAAGTGATCACGGAAGCAAATGCTTGGATTGAGCCGGATTTCTCGCTCATCGAGCATCCCATGAGGGTGTTGGACAAAAAGGAGAGGAAGACCCGAAGACAAACCGTAAGGATGTACAAGATACAATAGAGTCATCATACGGAGGAAGAAGCAACTTGGGAGACGGAGGAGTATCTCAACACCAAGTACCCGGGTTTTCTGCAATCTCGAAACCGTGAGTTTCTACTACCTACCTTGTTTTTCTTGAATCGAATCTCGGGACGAGATTCCGTTTAAGGGGGGTAGGCTGTGACGCCCCAGGTTTTTAATTAACCTTAATTGCCGGTCAAACGTGTTGACTAAGGTCAAATCATGGTCAACCTGGGTCATCACCTCGAAAACCTCACCAACACTCACCCATTAGCATCTTAAGCAAGTCTAGCACACTCTCCTTGGTCAAAACCCTAGCTAAGGGGGACACACCCCTTGATGTCTTTGTGTCGATCTGGAACTTTTGCCGCGTTCTCCAAATTTCACCTAAACACTTCAAAATCCCCCAATATAAAAGTTGTCCAGTTTTTCATGAGACACAACTTTCATGTTGAGCGGCATTTCAAATTCTTTTTCATGAGACACAACTTTCATGTTGAGCAGCATTTCAAATTCTGAGCGAAAAAGGTCCAAAGTTGCCAGTCAAACTCAGATTCACTGTTTACCCGAGGTTTTGAAGTCTGCATGTAACTTTTTGAGATCTGTGCCAGTAAACAGGGGCACATGCCACGGACCGAGGTCGGGAACGCGCCGGCGCAACGTCACACGCGCGCGCGCGTCCACGCGCCGCCGCCGTGCGCCGCCGTACCACGGCCCCGCCTGGGAGTCAGCGCGTGAGCGCGGCTTACGTCGGCTTGTGCGCACACTCCGAGAAGCCGCCTCGGCCGGAGCAGCGGCTTGCCACGCGGCGTGTACGTGCGCCTGCGGCGCCGTCCTTGCGCCCGCCGTGCACGCACGCCGAGGGCTGGCACCGTACCGCGCATTGACGCGCCAGGGAGCCTTAGCCGCTAAGCGACCCCCTCCACGCGCGCCGGCTATAAATAGGCGCCCCCATCTCCTCCCACGCGTGAGCACCCCCGTCAGCCGACCCGCCATTGCCGCCGCCGCGAGCTCGCACCTCCGCTAGCTCCCGCCGCCGGCCAACCCTCCCAACATCTTCCCTAGACCCCGGAGTAGCTCCCATGGACGCACATTGATCTTCACCGCCTCGAGCCTCGTCGGAATCCGGGTGACCGCGGGCGCGCCGCCGCGACCTCGCCGCCGCCGCTCGCCGGAGCCACCTCCGGCCACGCCCCCACCACCAATCAGCTCGGGGTTAGCTCAATCGCATCCCCGTGCCGCTTGTTCATCTGCCTCGGCCCCACATCGCCGGCGGCGACCTCACCTCCGCCGCCGAGGGCATGGATGTGAACATTCAGGGACCTACATGTGAACCGAGGGCTTGGTTGTAATGAAAGTTAACTTAGTTTCTTTACAGCTTAGTCCAGCACCTTAGAAAAATCATAGGAATTCACAAGAAAATCAGAAAATTACAAACCCAATTTTGTTGGTCTTAGTGAGAGTAGATCTACAACTTCTACAAAGCATGAACATAGTTTTTACTTATATATTTTGAATGAAAATTCAAATTCAGTTTGACACCTTTTTTCTGTAGTTCAAAATGTAGAAAGGCTATGGAGCTGAATTTTGTATATGTTGCTAGACTTGTCATGGTTAGACTCTGGACCAAAAATTGCACAAAGTTTTTGAACAGATCTTTTATTATGAATTACTTTGTATTTATGCTATTTCTGCTTTACTAATTTTTGTAGCAAAATATGAATTGATTCTTGTGGTCAACTTGTGGCAATGTGCATGTTAGGCCTAGAAGTAACTTTCCTGAGTTTATCATGAATTTATCTCGGTTAGAAATAGTTAATCTTGTTTTATGCTTAGATTCACTTTTAAATGCATAGTTCAAAATTCAAAAATGTTTGTGATGCACATGCTGGTGTTCTGGTCTTGTTTTAGGCCAGAGTAGCTGTAAGGTTGATTTTGGATGCAGGAGCTTTTTAATTATTTATTTATGCATTTCCTTTAATTTAAATGGCTAGGAAATGTCACCTTTGCATGTATAGGTTTTGTAGCTCTTTTAATGTCCAAATTTGATCCAGCGGATGCTTAGTAGTAATTAGGCCAGCAAGGACCCCTTGTCCTTGTTGTATGTTTTGTTTGTGCTTTTAAAAGTTAAGGTGCACATAAGCTTGTTATTAGGAGTTAATTAGGAAAATGTGTCCTTTAACCTTGTGACCCTTGTAAATGGTTGCATAGCTTAATTTTTAGGGTCTTTTAATTCACCCTTGCTGTTTGAGAAGTTAACTTGGAATTATTTACATAGATGTGCACACAATTGCTATTAAAAGATTGAATAATGAATCTCACATGAAATAACAATCATGAAGGTAAACATTAATTAATTGTTGGTCAAAGATTAAACCCTTGTCCATAATAACCTTAATAAAAAGGAATTAATAATTAATTGTTTGTTAAGGTGAATGTGGCCAACAAGAGTTGGATGAAATAATTCATCTATCACTCCACCTGAACCCTGCATTGCATTACGTGTAGAACTTCCTGACGGTAACTACGCGCTCGTGCCGGAAGCCGAGGAAGGAGGAGCTGACGCGGAGCTACAGTACGTGGAGGTGATCGACGACACCGAGGACCCTCAGGCTTACCATGCTGACGAAGGCAAGCCCCGGTGCATTAACCTAAGTGTTTTTGAAATCTTATGCAACTATCTATGGATGATTGTGCATTTACGTTCAGGAATTGATATGAAACCCTAGATGCATGATCCCTAGGTACCTTTGTCCTTACTAGTATGATAGGTCGATAGCTGCTATGCTATAGGACCGTTACAAGTCGAGTGATGCTTGTCACTCGCGAGAATAGGTTCTTATGTTGGAATCATAAGATCTCCTTAAATGGATTGCTCATGTGGTAAGAGCATGGGATGTGGGCTCCGGTCCAATGGCTTTCGTGGGTTAAGTGTTTGAACGTACTAAGCACTTGTCGGAAATGGGTACGGTAAGCCTAGTACCTTAACGAGACGGTAAGGGATTTTACTGTGACTAATCTTGGGATGTGTCCCCCGGCTAGCTACCGGTGGTGCATGTGCGATGCTGGGTGCCTTGCGGGGTATACCAGATAGCCTGTACCGAAGACTGTGGCCTTTTATCCCGAACCGAGGACTTTTGGGAACCGCCTGGTGGTTGTCCTCGCGGGGGCACCCTACCGTGTGTTTAGGTCTACCTTGCAAGGTTTAAATCAATCGATTGTCGGCCTCTCACCGTTATCTGAGACTACTTACTCCACTGGCCATGAGATCTCTAGTGATGAAAGTTGATGAATATTTATGCTTGATTAATTGTTTGCACAGCTTATGCTTGCACTAGCTTGCTAATTTAGAAAGGAATAATCAACTAGAACTTGTGCTAAAATATTGAAAGTAAGGACATACTCTTTGTTGTTTTTCAACAAAAGAAACCCCATTGGCCAAAAAGCCTTTCATGTCTAGAGTTGGTGATGTAGTTGTCACCGACGGGTAAGTCTTGCTGAGTATTAGTATACTCAGCCTTGCTAATCTGTTGTTCCGGGTAATGCCTTTGTTGATGTGTGGCCTGGAGAGATCCCGCCTGGCTGGGAGCTGGAGTGGGTTGAAGACGATGAATGAAGGCATCATGGCAGGCCTCCCGTGATGTTTCCTCGTGCCGTTAGTTTAATTCCGCTGTTTTCAAAACTCTGAACTTCGTTATCATGTCAAAAACTTCGGTTTGTAATAATTAAGCCCTTGGGGTAAATTTGGATGTTAATCACATGTTGTCCTCTGGACTCGCCTTCGCGTGAGTTTTAATGCATATATGTCGATCCTTGTTGCTTTGTAAGTGATTTACCGGGCGTTAACCCGGCAACTAACGACAGGATGATACTTTATTATTGCTTAATGACCAAAGTGGATTGGTTTAGGCGATAGTACGGTATTTTGCTGGGCGGGTTGTCACAATAGCAGATCCAGGGAAGTTGTCTCCGGATCCGGACTCATCGCCCCCACCAGACGTTGTGGGGTCTGAGCGTCGGCAGTGGAGCCCAACGGCGGCACCTAGAGAGAAGGATGAGGCGAGGACCACCGCCGGCGCTGGGAGAGGAGAGGGAGAGGGCGGGGACAAGCTGCGCCGTCGGTGGGGAGAGGAAGGGAGAGGGGACTAGCTGCGACATCGGCTGGGAGAGGGAGGCGGGCGGGGGTGCCAAGAGAGGAGAGGGAGGGGCCCACGTAGAAAGAGAGGGGAGGTAGAGAGAAGAGATAAGGTGTGACGCGCGGGGGGATGTCGGTAGATATTTTGCCAAGAGAGAGGACGATAAATCTTAAAATTATATAAATGTATTAAAATTATCAAATAATTTTTAAAATTTATTTAAAATTTATATGAAACAATTTATATTCTCTATTACATATATAAACAATTTTGCATGTAAATCACAATTTGACCATCAATTTGATTTCAAATCTTATCAAACTCTACTGAAGCTATGATTCTTCCCGCGAGATGTTTCAATTTGTAAACATCATACACGAGAAAATGTGTGAAACTATTTCAATTTTTTACTACAACCTCCACATATGATACCTTTACATCAAGACAAATCTCATGATTTACAAACTTTATTTACTTTTTAATAATTGAAAAACCATCCGACCACATGCTCCTGGTCGTGTTTCTTGAACAAGACCTTCGAAATTCCTTTTCATTTCACAGATAAGGCATCATACTGGACTGAATAATATGAATATCATTTTCTTCTCATTTTTTTCAATTATTTAAATCACTTGTAGTTAAAGTTTGACTTGATTCAAAAAATTGCTTGAAATATAATTAATTATTTAATTATAGAAAACAGATAAAAAAATTATCAAACTTTAACATTGAGTACCCATGTTATATGTGAGAGTCGAAAAAATTTCCGGGGAAGGAAAACAAAATTTAATTGCCGAGTGCAAAAAACACTACAAAATAAACTTGCTTCTTTGCCGATTGTCAGAAAAAACACTTGGCAAAGAGCATGTTTGCCGCGTGCCAGAAAAAAAAAGTTCGGCAAACCCCAAGTTTGCCAAGTGTTTTTTTTTGCCGAGTGTTTTTCGTGCAACACTCAACAAAAAGGTTGTTTGCCGAGTGCCCGAAGATGACACTCATCAAATCCTCCAACACACGGCATCTATGGGATTTCCCATAGTAACTATGTGGTATTGCATTGCTTATGTACGTGGACTAGTGATTTTGGAACCTTGCATTAAAGTTCGGCACTTATTATCAAATCAAATGTTCGGATGTTAATTAGGAGGACTAAAGACGAGATAATTATAAGACTAATTACCCATATAGGGACTATTCACGAGATGAATATATTAAGTTTAATATAATTAATTCATTATTAGCATATATTTATTGTAGCACCACATTGTCAAAACATGATCTAATTAATTTTAATAGATTTATCTCGCGAATTACCTCAAAGTTATAAAGTGGATTTTGATGATGCAACAATCAGACATATCTCCACGTACTAACAAACTAACGATTCTTGATGCGCAAGGCGTGTTAGTCAACCTGACATGTCCACGGGCAAAACTTGGTTTCACATGTAAACCCGAATCGAACTCTGAAAGCACGTGATTTTATTGCTTATGACATTCATGAAAATCTACAGGAGATAATTAATTGAAATCTAAAGAAAAGTAATCAGCTGGGGATTATTTAGCTAGGAAAAAACCAAATCAAAATTATCTCCGTTGACATAACAAAAACATGATCCACAGGCATATTGAACCTGAATCAAACTGTGAAATCACATTATTTAATTGCTTATAACATTTATGTATGAGATTTTTTACGGTACTTATGAATGGACGGCTGATAAAAAAACAAGTATTCTAAAATTCTCTTTATTTATTTGTTAAATATCATTTCACAACTCACAACAAATGCACCTGCATATGCATGTACGTATACGATAAACTGAAATTTGGAATTTGGCATGAAGTGTGACCCGATCTAGATTCTAGTAGGGGCTCTGTCCGGGCCAGTTGCCAGGCGGGCTGTAGTTGCAGGAGATGATGATGCCGCCATTGTTGCAGACGACGCGTGCGCAGCCGATGGTGGTGGAGTCACGCCACACCACCTGCGTGTAGTGGCCGCACGACTGGTCTGGCGGCGCCGAGCAGGAGTTGCTGTCGTGGTCGTACCACTGCTGCTCCGCCACCCACAGCCCGACGGCGTCCGACGCCGACCAATCTCTGCCGGCCGGGCCCCAGTATAGGTTCTCCCCGTACATCCCGCCGTTGCCGCCGGAGTGCACAAGTCTGCAGTCACCGGCGAGCTGCTCCGCCCAGCTTTGAGCGAACGCCGCCATGTTGTCGTCCCACAACACCTGGCCGACGCCCACCGCCTCGCGCGCCGCGTTGTGCAGGTTCACGAAGTCCTCCGCCGAGTTCTGCGCCGCACACGGCGTGATGAGGACGCCGACGGCCGCCGCCATGACGAGCGCCAGAGCGAAGCATGCAACCTTCTCCGCCATTGCTAGATGAGTGACTTGAACTTGTGTATGTGGTGTGTGTGGTGTGTGTGCATGAGTTGTGGCGAGTGGCCGGGATATTTATAGTGTAGCGACAACAGCGATAGAGAAAATGGTGCCTTTGGTCAGTGAATAGTGGCTCCTAGATAGCTAAAATTTTCCACGACCACGATGGCCGAGAATTCCATGGACACCAACGCCATCGCCCATAGGCACGGCAGGCCGGCAGGGATGGACATGGTCATGGGTATCTTAGGTTTGGCGCGCGTTACGAGTTTATGCTAGCAAGCAGTTAAAACGTGCTCGCATGAGTTGTGGCAAGTTGCTCATCACTTGCTCGTGCACCAATGGGAAACAGAGAAACGGTGCGTATAGGCGCGCGCGTGCGTCCACACGTGCACTTGTTAGGAATTAATCATCATGATCTACACGTCTTAGCCTTCTTCTTTTTATTTGTCTTAGAGCAACTCCAGCAACTCCAACAGCTCTTCTGTATGGTTTTCGATCTGTAAAAAATAGAAAAAGCTACAAAATCACGGTCCAACAGTCTCGCCAAAAAACATCCTCGCGTTCTCCCTCGCCATCCCCCTGCGGCCGCTCGCATCCTTTGCCGAGTCCGCCCCGCTCGCAAAACAGCTGGTTCCTGCGGCGGCATGGATCTCCCCCGCGGTCCTGCGCTCCTGCTCGCGCCAAAATCTCTTCATCCTCGCGCCAAAACGGCTTCCCGCGCCCATAAATCAATCCCGCCGTCCTACCTCCGCCCAGGAAGCTCTGCACCCTTTTGCAGTTGCCGCCGCCGTTGAGCACGGACGCCGTCGCCTTTTGCCGCGCCGCGTCCCGCATCACGTGTTGCCGTCGCCGCCGCCATGTACAGGTCGCCGCGATCTCGTTCAACTGCGACCGGGGTACCCGGGTTGTGGAATGAATCTGTGGGGACTCGTCCTTTTTCTCAGTTCGCTGCAGGAAGGGAGGAGGCAGTGGGAGATTTGGACGAGTCACAACGTCGCCGGTCGCCAGTTGATCTGCTCAATGGTGAGGAATTACATGGAGAGGATGCATACACTGGTGAGTTCGTGGATCCATTTGGTCAATAATTTTGTGTTAATTCATTTTGTCATGTTGTGAATGAATATGTGAGAGGAGGATTGGATGGGGATCGTGCCATGTTGTGCATAATTTTTGGCAGAGGAGGATTGTAGCTGTGGTCGTTGATCTCTGAAACAATCACCAGGCAATTCAGGAAGAGTGCTAGTGCTAGCTATTATTCTTTGTGTTTCCTGTTTGTTATCTAGAAGTGTAATCTGTAAATGAAATGCTAGAGGAGGGGGATCATTCTTTTGCCAGAGAAAATAGCTCTTCCTGAAAATAACATGTTGTGCATAATTTTTGGCAGAGGGGGATTGTAGCTGTGGTCGTTGATCTCTGAAAAAATCACCAGTCAATTCAGGAAGAGTGCTAGTGCTAGCTATTTTCTTTGTGTTTCCTGCTTGTTATCTAGAAGTGTAATCTGTGAATGAAATGCTAGAGGAGGGGATCATTCTTTTGCCAGAGGAGAAAATAGCTCTGGTGGCTGATTAATCAAAATGACTTGATAGCGTAGACCAACAATTTGAATTGAGTTTGTATCAGTTGTTTCTTTGGCTGCTTATGACTCTGGAACATATTGCTATGCTTTCTTTCTAATATTATTATCGAAAAATGTGCTCAATTATTTGGTGCCAAACTGTTCTGAAGATCCGATCAATTCTAGCATATGCACGTCCATATATGTCAAACTGTAGATTAAAAGATTGGCAAATTATTTTAAGAACAGTTAAAGTAAAAGGTCAGTGTTGCCACTTGCCAGGCTATTGCTGTATTCATGTATGCTAGCATACATTACAGTAGTACTCAAATGTACGTTCTGCTCTGTGTTTTTATTTTCAATGTGGAACACAACAGTTGGAGTTGGTTGCAACAATATGAAAACAAATATTTAGCTCAGCAAATGAGAGTACATGTTCATCTATGTACAAAGATCCCATTTTGCTACTGTGGAACCATAGTCCTTAATAAAAATCTCTCTGAAATTAATTTCAAAAACAGATAACTGATATTGTCTCACACTTACAATAGTACAGATAATTTTTGAATTTTCAGATTGTGAATAGTACGGACAATCCAGAGATAAACACCAGGCAATTCAGAGATAAATGTTGCTCGAGACAAGCACACTAAGCCAAACAAACACAATATAATCTATAATATTCTCAAATAATTATTCAATGGAGTGCAATACAATGTATGATGTTTTCAAATAATTATTAAATGGAGTACGATACAAAATTAACCAACATTAATCAATGTTGTATAACTCTGAATGGTTTTGCCACAAGTGCTCAATCAGGTCTGCCTTCAGCTGATAGTGGATTTCGCTGTCCTTGATGTTTTCATAATTTTGCATCCAAGCATCAAGTTCAGGTGCAGCACTATGTGAAACTGTCACTCTTGATCCCATATCATCGTAGTTGCAAACGTAATGTCCCTCATTGTCGAAGTGATACTCATATTGTCCCCCGTGCTCTTCACGCTCGTCTTCAATAATCATGTTATGCATTATGATGCAAGCCATCATAATATCATGGAGTGTATCTTTCATATCACAAACGAGCCGGTCCACGAACAATAGCAAAGCGAGATTGTAAAACCCCAAATGCCCTTTCAACATCCTTTCGACATGCTTCTTGTGCCTTTGCAAAATATTTTTTCTTATTACCCTGTGGCTCTGGAATGGTCTTCACAAAAGTTGCCCATGACGGATATATGCCATCTGCTAGATAGTAACCCATCGAATAATCATGTCCATTTATCTTGTAGCTAACTTGTGGACCTTGCCCCTCAGCAAGCCTTGAAAAGATAGGGGATCTCTGAAGCGCGTTTATGTCATTGTGTGAACCAGGCATGCCAAAGAATGCATGCCATATCCATAGATCTTTAGATGCTACTGCTTCCAGTATAATAGTAGGCTGCTTTTTGTGTCCTCTGTACATCTCGTGATGTGCAGAAGGGCAATTTTTCCAAGGCCAATACATACAATCTATGGAACTAACATTACCAGGAAATCCTCTACTCGCTCCAATTTCAAGCAATCTAGGACTATCCTGTTCATTAGGCTCTCTCATGTACTCCGGTTCGAAAATCTCAACAACAGCTGCTACAAACTTTCGCAAAGATTCCAGTGCAGTACTCTCTCCAATACGAACATACTCGTCCAAAGCATCAGCTAGTGTGCCATAAGCTAACATGCGGAACGCAGCGACAACCTTCTGTAGACAAGATAGTCCTAGCACACCGGCTGCATTCCTCTTCTGCACAAAATACTCGTCACGTTTCTCAACAACCTTCATTATGCGAAGAAATAGAGATCGCTTCATCCGAAACCTATGTCACGAAGTAGTAACAATTTAGCACAAAAATATTACATGTACAATGAATATTAGATTAAAATTAAAAGAAATATACAAACCTCCATCTAAAAGTAGTGGCGTTGAAAGTAGGATTATTTGAGAAATAATCTTTGTACAGAAAATCATGCCATAAAAGTCATTCACGCTGCACTATCTTATGACCCTCAATAGAACCAATACGATCGGGATTATTAACTGAATCCTCAATGATTATGTGTGCGGCATCATCATATATCTCATCATCAGAAGAGGACGAATTGATAACTTCATCAAATACAAATTGATTGAAATCGTCGTCCGAATTAGATCATGCCATAACGAATTAGATCATGATTGAAGAAGAAGAAGCGGACATGAACATAAATTAGAAACCCTAAACCCTAAGTACCTCGAATCAGTTTGATCGAAGAGGAGCTGTGGACAGGACGGTGGTGTCGTTGATCACCTTCGGTCACCGGCGGCCAGGGGTGCTCGAGCGGCGGCAGAGGCCGCATGTTCCTTCCTGTTCCGCGATGCCCCTCGTGTCGAGAGCAAGGAGGGGTCGGGCCATCGCGTGGGGGTGGGGGGAATTCGGTTCTGTTCGGTGGGCCTGGTCCATATTTTAGCTAGTCTGTTGGAATACCCCTTTCAAGTATAGAGTTTTCTATTTTTACAAAGGGCTTAAACTCCAAATTTAGCTAGCAAGAATAGAGAGGCTGTTGGAGTTGCTCTTAGAGCTTGTTTTCTTGTTTTTTCTTTTTTCTCGGTGTGAGGTTAGAGTTTAAGAACTTCAGTTTCTTGTAACCTTTGGCCATGTATATCCACATGTGGATATAGAGGTCAGATTTTAATCTTTAATTAAAAACTTGGACACAAGGCGGTAGAACTCAAGATCGTGGGTTGTGACTCGTGACTGTGTGGTACTATTGCATTGCTTACGTACGTGACATATCGAGTGACCAGTGGTTTTAGCACTTATGACGTCAAATGTTCGAATGTTAATTAGGAGAACTAAGCACGAGCTAACTATAAGACTAATTGCACATTTTAGACTATCTACTAGATAGATATATTAAGTCTAATTAATCAATATCAGCACATGTTCTAATTTGGAGAATTACATTATATCTCTACTGTCGGTTCAAATGGCAGTACCCTAAAAACCCGTTAGGTACACTTACTATCGGCTCAAATGACGGTAGGTGTCAGTTCATCTTCAACAAATCATAACTTTTTCATATGAACTCAGATAGAGATGAAGTTGTAGTTTTTGTGGAGACCTACAACTTTGCAGTAATTTTTTTTTCATTTGAAATAATCTTGATGCTCAAATAATTGGCATAATATTTTCTTCTCTTCACATCATACCATAAAAAAATCATAGTTCTTTCATATGAACTCGAGTGACAATAAAAGTTATATAGTACTGTAGCTTTTGTCGAGATCTACAACTTTATAGTTCAAACCTTTTGCATTTGAAATCATCTTGATGCTCAAATAATTGACACTATATTCAGATCTAAAAATCACTGAAATGTTTTCCTCTCGACAACATATCTTCAAAAAAATCTTAACTTTTTCATATAAATTTGGAATGGTCTTCACAAAAGTTGCCCATGACGGATATATGCCATCTGCTAGATAGTAACCCATCGAATAATCATGTCCATTTATCTTGTAGCTAACTTGTGGACCTTGCCCCTCAGCAAGCCTTGAAAAGATAGGGGATCTCTGAAGCGCGTTTATGTCATTGTGTGAACCAGGCATGCCAAAGAATGCATGCCATATCCATAGATCTTTAGATGCTACTGCTTCCAGTATAATAGTAGGCTGCTTTTTGTGTCCTCTGTACATCTCGTGATGTGCAGAAGGGCAATTTTTCCAAGGCCAATACATACAATCTATGGAACTAACATTACCAGGAAATCCTCTACTCGCTCCAATTTCAAGCAATCTAGGACTATCCTGTTCATTAGGCTCTCTCATGTACTCCGGTTCGAAAATCTCAACAACAGCTGCTACAAACTTTCGCAAAGATTCCAGTGCAGTACTCTCTCCAATACGAACATACTCGTCCAAAGCATCAGCTAGTGTGCCATAAGCTAACATGCGGAACGCAGCGACAACCTTCTGTAGACAAGATAGTCCTAGCACACCGGCTGCATTCCTCTTCTGCACAAAATACTCGTCACGTTTCTCAACAACCTTCATTATGCGAAGAAATAGAGATCGCTTCATCCGAAACCTATGTCACGAAGTAGTAACAATTTAGCACAAAAATATTACATGTACAATGAATATTAGATTAAAATTAAAAGAAATATACAAACCTCCATCTAAAAGTAGTGGCGTTGAAAGTAGGATTATTTGAGAAATAATCTTTGTACAGAAAATCATGCCATAAAAGTCATTCACGCTGCACTATCTTATGACCCTCAATAGAACCAATACGATCGGGATTATTAACTGAATCCTCAATGATTATGTGTGCGGCATCATCATATATCTCATCATCAGAAGAGGACGAATTGATAACTTCATCAAATACAAATTGATTGAAATCGTCGTCCGAATTAGATCATGCCATAACGAATTAGATCATGATTGAAGAAGAAGAAGCGGACATGAACATAAATTAGAAACCCTAAACCCTAAGTACCTCGAATCAGTTTGATCGAAGAGGAGCTGTGGACAGGACGGTGGCGTCGTCGATCACCTTCGGTCACCGGCGGCCAGGGGTGCTCGAGCGGCGGCAGAGGCCGCATGTTCCTTCCTGTTCCGCGATGCCCCTCGTGTCGAGAGCAAGGAGGGGTCGGGCCGTCGCGTGGGGGTGGGGGGAATTCGGTTCTGTTCGGTGGGCCTGGTCCATATTTTAGCTAGTTTGTTGGAATACCCCTTTCAAGTATAGAGTTTTCTATTTTTACAAAGGGCTTAAACTCCAAATTTAGCTAGCAAGAATAGAGAGGCTGTTGGAGTTGCTCTTAGAGCTTGTTTTCTTGTTTTTTCTTTTTTCTCGGTGTGAGGTTAGAGTTTAAGAACTTCAGTTTCTTGTAACCTTTGGCCATGTATATCCACATGTGGATATAGAGGTCAGATTTTAATCTTTAATTAAAAACTTGGACACAAGGCGGTAGAACTCAAGATCGTGGGTTGTGACTCGTGACTGTGTGGTACTATTGCACTGCTTACGTACGTGACATATCGAGTGACCAGTGGTTTTAGCACTTATGACGTCAAATGTTCGAATGTTAATTAGGAGAACTAAGCAGGAGCTAACTATAAGACTAATTGCACATTTTAGACTACCTACTAGATAGATATATTAAGTCTAATTAATCAATATCAGCACATGTTCTAATTTGGAGAATTACATTATATCTCTACTGTCGGTTCAAATGGCAGTACCCTAAAAACCCGTTAGGTACACTTACTATCGGCTCAAATGACGGTAGGTGTCGGTTCATCTTCAACAAATCATAACTTTTTCATATGAACTCAGATAGAGATGAAGTTGTAGTTTTTGTGGAGACCTACAACTTTGCAGTAATTTTTTTCATTTGAAATAATCTTGATGCTCAAATAATTGGCATAATATTTTCTTCTCTTCACATCATACCATAAAAAAATCATAGTTCTTTCATATGAACTCGAGTGACAATAAAAGTTATATAGTACTGTAGCTTTTGTCGAGATCTACAACTTTATAGTTCAAACCTTTTGCATTTGAAATCATCTTGATGCTCAAATAATTGACACTATATTCAGATCTAAAAATCACTGAAATGTTTTCCTCTCGACAACATATCTTCAAAAAAATCTTAACTTTTTCATATAAATTTGGATGGATGTAAACTCTACACCAAAATTATATACCTTGATGAGATCTACAACTTTGTAGTTCAACTGTATCCAATTGAAATTGTTTTCAACTGCATCTCTTTGTAGATTCATCTCGAGAATTACCCCCTTCCAAGTCTTGAAAACTTACATCAGGAATCCTTCTCTATTATTTATTTCTTTTTCACCCTCCCACCTCTCTAGAAACGACGATGCCAAGCGCGCGCCGCACGCGTATATTTACGCGTTGGAGGCTGGTTTTTCCCAAGTTGTCAAAAGTTGTCAAGTCTATTGCCAAACGGTTGGAGGAGTATTTTTAACATTTTGCTAAAAATCAAAGATGACAACTCGATTTGGCAAATTGCTGAAGATGCTCAGCAAAACCAAAATTAAAACTAGCTCTATAGGCAAAACTTGGATTCATCGGTAAATCCGAATCAAACTCTGAAAGCACATCCGTTTATTGCTTATGACATTCATGAAAAGCGAGTCGTTACTCCTATGCAAGTTATCTTTCGAGGGACCCACTGGATCCTTTTTGGGTGTTGCTGTAGAAAGATGATGAGCGACCTCACATTATTCGGGGGTGTCGTGTTCTTGAGATCAAGTTGAGATGGAGATCTTTTCCTCCAATGGATCACTAGTAGAAATGTTAATATCTATGACGATTTGGTAGTGACGTTTCATTTATTCGTCATGGAAGTGGTATCTACCGTGACGAATTTTGTAACTTCGTCACAGATAACGAGTGACGGTGCCAAACCACTCAAAATAATGACGAAACTCAGAGGATGGTCACTGAACAACGAACCTGTTTCGTCACAGATGAATCATTCCAGTTCTACCCGTGAGAAACCAATGACGAAAGCAAGCTGGCGTCACATAACAACAACGTTATCGTCACAAAACAACTTGAAATAAAGAAAATAAGGATCTGGTCCCACATTCAACCACGTGTAATTGTCGGTCCGACCGTGGGTCCAGGTCCCGCATACGGTTTAACCATGTATTCCCACATGGCTGCGTGGGCTCCACCACCGCATGGTCCCACTGGATAGCCCACTGCCACTTGGTCCCACTGGACAGAATCGGTGGGCCACTCCCCCTCGTGCAGCCTGCCTGCGCCACATCAGTCCTCTTAGGAAATTGCTAAAAAAAAATCTGCGCCCGCGGGGGCTCGAAACGGGAACCGTGAGGTTTACAAGTTGTAGACCAACCACTGCGCTACCAATTCATTTGTGATTTTTGTTCGAACTGAGATGTACTTATACATACTTTAATCGGCCCGCCATGCCAAGTCACAACCATGTCATGGCCGCCTGGGCCAGGTCACCACCCACCTCTCTACACTCACTAAAAAGTAAAAAACAAAATAGGCGCGCGAAAGCTGGGAATCGAACTCAGGTCTTATAGATGAGACTCAAGAGTCTTACCACCACACCAAGGCTTCAGGTGTGAAGTAGTTTGGTAACATCTATTTTATACTACTTAAAAGAGATAAAAAGCAATGCCGCAATTGTCTCTAAAAATAAGTGTGACTGAGGGGTTCGAACCCTGGTCTTTGAGCTGGGAAGGGAGGGACTTACCACTAAGCTACAACATGATTTGTGTTATTCGGGTGTATCTGGTTCGTTTTATATGTTAATTGAAACTTTTTAAAATTTTAGGGATTCAAAATTACTTTAAATTTTACATGAGAAGTTTGAAAACTCAATATACCAACATTGTCCATCATGAAAAGATCCACAATATTGCTTTTGTAACCAACATCAAATTCTTTTTATATTTTGAATTGAAATAGGGGTAAAATTCGACACATCTACCTCACAGCTATGGATGAACTGGGATGAACAAGTGCTGTTTCTCTTTTTAATCTTTGACTAAAACTTGTAACTAGTTTTTCTCCCTCATACTAACTCCAAATCAAATGATTCTTTTTCCTAAAATTTTCTAAAATCATGCTCTATCAAGATAATGTGTTGAGGCCAGTCATTTTTCATGTGATCAAGTTTGAGAATTCAAAATTTGAATTGTTTTTAAAAGTGACAATTTTAGACCAGATTTTGAAACCTGAAATGATTTCAGCTGAAGATGTGATGAATACCGAAGTTTCATAACTCGTCAAGCTCTACAAACTTTATTTAGGTCATTTTTTGATTTGAGAAAGTGATAGTGTACATCACTCATTAATCCTATGTTCATTCACATAGTTTAAGAAACTATGTGAGGGGTTTGTCATATTTGAACTAAGTATTGTAACCACTTTCTCAAATGATAAAGTGGTCTAAATAAAGTTTGTAGATCTTGATAAGTTATGAAACTTTGGTATTCATTACTTTTTGATTTAACATCATTTAGTGTTCGAAAAAACTTCATCTAGTTGTCATTTTTTGAAATTCAAAATTCGGATTGTTCAAACAGAGTCGGATGGAGAAATGACCAAAATAAAGTTTGTACATCTTGATGAGTTATGAAACTTTGGTATTCATCACGTTTTGATTTGACATCATTAGTGTTTGAAAAACTTGCATCTAGTTGTCTTTTTTGAAATTCAAAATTTGGATTGTTCAAATAGAGTCGGATGCAGAAATGACCAAAATAAAGTTTGAACATCTTGATGAGTTATGAAACTTTGGTATTCATCACTTTTTGATTTGACATCATTTAGTGTTAAAACAACTTACATCTAGTTGTCATTTTTTGAATTATTTCTAACATACAAAATTTATTTAAATGATAGAAAATAGCAAATCTACTCGAAAATTCTTGAAATTTCTGTGAAACAACATATATCTAGTTTATTTAAATATCATTATAATTATCCTATGATATAAGGTGGAACGAGCGGCGGTGATCCTTGGTGGGCGTGCACGGGACACGTGGCGGCATCCGCGCGGCTGCACGATGGCGTAGGAGGCCGTGAGTGCGGAGACTGTTGATCGCGATAGCGTTGCGAGCGTGGGCGAGCGCGCAGGTGCCAGGTGGCTGCACCCGTGAGGAGCAGTGCCGTCGCAGAAAATCATTTATATGTTAGAAAATAACAAATCTCCTTGAAAATTCTTGAAAATCCTAGGTGACAACTTATATGGATACTATTATATATCAAAAACATATTTGTGTGTATAAGATAATTATTTTTATATGGATACTATTATATATCAAAAACATATTTGTGTGTATAAGATAATTATTTTTATGTGTTACTTCACAATGGTGCAATAAAAAGAAAAAAGAAAAAGAAAAACGATAAGCAAATAAGCCCATGTCGGCCCAAATAGCCCAACTCATCCGGACCATCCATCTTTGATTCAATGGTCCAGATCGCGTCATGGTTCTATAAAAAGCCCGATACCCTAGCTCTGCTCCACCAAACCACACCTCCCCCTTCCTCCCTTCCCTTCGCTCGTCGAGGACCGAGGTCGCCTCCTCCTCAGATCCGCTGCCAACCACCTGCCCTCCGCCACTCCCTCCTCCTCTCCCTTTCTCACCTTCCCGTACCCGAAATCCACCAGCCGTGACGCCCTCCTCGCCTCCCCCCCGAAGCCACTGCGGCTGTGCGGATCTCGAGTCTCGACGGCACGCTGGTGGTGCTCGCGGCGGCCATGCATGGCGCCCGGCGCCCGACCATGGCATGCCGGTGCTGGATCCGACCGCAGTGGTTCTAGGCCCAGCCATCACGGACCCAGATCTAGTGACACTGGCCCTTCGCCGGCCGGCGAGTCCGTCAACACCACCGTCGGCGTGAGCTCCGAGTGGGTCGAGTGGAGGCGGCTATCAAGCAAGTCCCAACGAAGCTGCAAGGCGCCATGGACAACGATGCGACCGCTGGAAACTCGAGTGCTGTCGAGACATTCGATCCGGTGAGTTCATTTGTCCCAGACCAGAACCGGAACCTCCCTCCCTCCTTTTTTTCCCTTCCCGCTGAAACTCAGTTTCTGCTGAGAGCTGTAACCAATTTTTTTTGGGGATTTGAGTAGGACCTGATTCACGCCATATTCAAGCTGGTGTGGAGGTGGCGGGCAGAGAAGGGTGCTGGCAGCAATGAGGATGTTGATGTCGAGGTGATTCATGGGTCCAGTCGAACCTAGGTGTCCAGAAAACTTTTCTGAACCGATCATTCCTCCCCCTTCTAATAAGTGTGTGCTTTGTTTTCTAATTTGCAGCCTACTCTGGAGACCTCGAGCAGGCTTCAGTGTTGACCTATGTGGTACTGTCAGCTTCAATCATACTTCTCATATTTCTGTATTAAAAAAGGAATGCCTATATACTTAATCATGCTTGAGTTGCTATTGCAAGGTTCCTTTGTTTTGCATGCCTGTGATTTTTTTGTGTGTGTCAAATCTCAGATGTTCCTTCTGATTGCCTGTAGGATGACACGTGATTTCGGTCGCAGGGAGGGCGGGCGTGCCCATGGAGGTCAAGCAGACCGGAAGGTACTAACGATTTTGAGTGGATCTGTGATGCATGTTTTTTTTCCTTTTCTCCTTTCTGAATTTACTGGTTCATATTGAGTGATTGATTTGCTTGTTTCATAACATTGGGTAGGCTCATGCCCTTGAACTGCTCTGAAGTCCAGACATGTATATTGGTTGCTATGTTGTTCCTTGTTTTGATTAAGTGGAGTTGTTTTGCGGGTAGTGCAGAATAATTTTGAAAGAATCTCCTGTATCATAGCTCCCCTTTGAACTGCTGCAAATGAAACTGACTTGATCCATATATCTCCTTGCTTGCTTTCATTTCTTAAATATTTGGATCTGTATGCATCGACTATAGGATATGCCCACCAGTAGAGTCGACCATATGTTGAGTGCAGCAGCAGCAACACTATATGCACATGCCTATGTTTTGCTAAGTATTGTCTAATTCTGAATCACAAGTGCTAATGCAAAATACACTGTTGGAGGGTGACAACAACTTAGATGTGCATCCATAGGACAGTTGATTTTGAGATAACTGTAAACTGGATCCTTTTCTCTGTAGATGATCTGCATTTCGTGCAAGTGTACAAGTATTTGAAAAATGTACATGCAGAATTAATATGTCCTTGAACTCTCTATTTTGGGTATAATAATCAGGAAATCAGCAAACATGTTATTTTGTTAAACTGGAAGTTATGCTAATTAGGATTTTAACTGGAACATTAACAAGGTGCTCTTGTCAAAGTTAATAAGGTGCTCCAGTCGATTAATAAGGTGCCTTTTACCATTTTTCTGCTACTCCATCATCTAAAAAAATGACTAGCTATTTTCAGTGGCAAGTGGCAATGCCACTGTTAATCTGAGCAATTCTTTTACTTATGCTTGATGAGTGTGCTCAAATAAATTCTAGTTCTTCTTTTACTTATGCTTGATCTTTATCTGCAACTGCTATTGAAGAGCAGTTCTATTATAATTGATCATGTCATCTTCCAAGTTTGACTCTAATTGACCTGTCTGAAAATCCCATCTCAAATGACCATGTGTATGTGCAGGTATAATGCGGTTATGGATATGAAAGAGATGACCCTCAAGCCTAGGTTAAAGACAATATTTATGGTGCCAAATTGCGGGTAGTGATGCTATGTAAAAAATGTATGTTGATTGTAAAAAATTGTGGTGGAATTTTTGTTTTGATAAATGGGTTGGAAAATATGGTTTCTGCTGGAAATGATTTGTGTTGTTTTTTTTACTATTTTGGATCTGCTGTGAAATTTATATGGGCTGAAATAGCTGTCCAATTTTAGGTTTAATTAAAATTCGGTCTGCTAACAAATCGCAAAAAACAAGTTGATGTCATCATCTGCCACGTGGATGCCACGTCATCTACCACGTGACTGCCATGTCATTTGCCATGTGGCTGCCACATCATCAGGACATGTGCACCAACCAGATCGTGACACCTGGACCAAATCAAGACACGTCATCGTTCGGGTGCACGTTGCCACGTCAGTGTCCAACGTGGAACCGAGCCACGTCAGCGTCCTGCGTGGAACTGAGCCATGTCAGCAGTCAGCGTGGCAATGGACCGCGTCAGCAGCCAGCATGGCATCGAGCCACGTCATAGAAGACGAGCGGTTACATGACGAAAAAACGTGTCCGTCACTGAAAAGGAGCAGTTCTGTGACGAAACTGGTTGATTCGTCACGGTGCGACAAATGTGACGCGCTTTCTATGACGATCTCAGAATCGTCATAAATTCGTCACAAAAGATTTTTAATGACGAATTTAGCTTGTCCCGTGACGAAAGTGTTTTGTCATGGATGTGAACATTTCTACTATGGATCATGATTTTGGAGTTTGTTCCGGAGACTGACCTTTTTTCATTTTTTTGGACGTCTGCATTTGTAATAAGAAACAACTATATGAATAGTTCTATGGAGAGTCTGGAATATTGAAATATATTCCCTTTTCTAAAAAAGGAAAAATTATCAGCTGGGGATTATTTTAGCTAGGATTAAATCCAAATCAAAATTATCTCCGCTGACATAACAAGAACATGATCCAGAGGCAAACTTGAACCAAACTGTGAAATCACATTATTTTAATGCTTATGACATTTATTTATTTATAGTATCTTGTCACAATTACAAATGCATCAACATATGTATGTACGCGTACGATAAACTGAAATTTGGAATTTGGCATGAGACCAAGTGCGTGTCCAATCCAGAATCTAGTACGGGCTCTGTCCGTTGAAGTTGCCCTGCGTGCTGTAGTTGGAGCTGATGATGGTGCCGCCGTTGTTGCAGACAACGTGGGCGCAGCATATTTTGGTGGAGGCGCGCCACACCACCTGCGTGTAGTGGCCACACGACTTGCCCGCCGGCGCGAAGCAAGAGTTGCTGTTGTGGTCGTACCACTGGTTCTCCGACACCCACGAGCGGACAGCGTTCGCCGCTATGAAGTCGGTGTTGGAGCCCCAGTACAGGTTCTCCCCGTACCCGCTCCCACTCGAGTGCATGAGTGAGAGCCTGTGTGGATCGAGGACCGGTGGATGGTCGCTTCCTGGTGTGATGAGTGATTGACAACGTGGTGTGGACTGACTCTTGGCTAAGTATTGCAGGTGCAGGTTGCGGCTTGACAGGTGTTGGTGCAGGTGAAGAACAAGCGCGAAAGGTCGTTGCCGGGTAGGCCTCCAGGTGTGGAGAAGACAAGTAGGCTTGGTTCGAGGGACCCGGTGGCCAGTGGGGTCAAGTGCGGGCCGCATGGTGGCAAGAACAGCAAGACGAAGTCATGGACGGTTTCTTTGTTGAGCCTCAAAACCAAGGTCGAGCCGGGACAACGTGGGAGCCGAGTCATGAGTGGTGATTGGCGGAGGCTACACCGAGTTCGTGGGGTTTGCAGTGGTTCACCAGAAAACCACTAGGTTACTTGGTTGAGCCACAAAACCGAGGCCAAAGACTCGACGAGGGAGTGCGTCCACCCAGGCCGGTTCAACCGCCCAGGAGGGGCAGTCAGACCGCCTGGGCCGGTCTAACCGCCCAGGGGGGGCGGTTTGACCGCCCGAGTCGCAGCTGCCGAGAAACTTCGAAGCAGAGGACACGCGTCGGGATCGCAAGGCTTGCGTCGAGGCTAAGCAAGTTTGCGGTCGCTGGGCATCCGTCCGATGGTGATGAACTAAAGACTTCCGAAATTGCCCTTGAAGGGTATGTATCCCTAGTTAGCTAGTAAGGGTAGTTTAGTCTTTTGGTTGCCCCATATAAACACTTGGAGGGATGGATGGCAGCCAACTCTTGGAACCCTAGCTCATTTTCCCTTTGTCATTTTCGTTTGCTACTTTCTCTAGTTTTTCTAGGACTAGCTTGAGAGCTTCATGTGAGATCTAGAGAGAGGGATGGATGACCGGGTGGCAAGCTAGACCTTGTATGAACCTTCATGGTATGTATAGATGATTCAGCGTGGTTCCTCAAGGCCTTGTGTTGCCTCTCCTGTTTTCCTTTTTGGTGATTTTCGGAGCTCTTTCTTGTGATTTTCGTGGCAGAGTTTTGAGGGCGATTTCTTGCGGAATTCTTGTTGGGTGTCACGTATGAGGACCTTGTGCCTCTTTGGCTGGTGACTTTGCCCCAAGAACTCCCTTGAATCGACCTCGATTTGGTGGTTTTTCGAGTTGCTCGAGTTCATGACCTAGAGGGCCAAGATCCGCGATTCCCTTTGATTGAGAGCATTTCGGTTCGATTCCTTTGGTGGAGAGGTTGCCCAGGAGGTAACCCAGGTATCCCCAAAGTCTCGCTGCAATCCGTGGGGTGAATCGAGAGATCGGGCGATGGGAAGTTGAGGTTTGAACCGCGGCCAAGTTTTCTGGGAGGGGCGGTCTAACCGCCATAGGGGGCGGTCTAACCGCCCTGGACCTTCCAGGTGAAAGTTTTGGTTTTGCTGGATTTTCCTCTGTGAGTTTGTTCGCCTTGATCAGAGGAGCGTTCAGGTGAAATCTTGGTTCGTTTCGGTGTAGTTTGCTAGGAGTTCTTGCCTTGAGTTCGTTGCTGGGTACAGGAGGTTAGACCGCCCCCGTGAGCCAGTCTAACCGCCCAAGTCCTCTTGGGTGGAGTTTTGGTTTTCACTAAGATTTTCTGGTAGCTAGCTTGGCCTTGACCAGAGAATTCAGAGGGTGAAACCGTGGAAAGTTTTGGAACTCGGAAGAGTCGTTTCGGAGGATTTCTTGGCTGCCCAGGAGCAGGCGGTCTACACTACAAGAAACTATTTAATCTGTGACGCATTCTCCGCGACGTTTTCAGAAAACATCACGAATGTGCATTGCAGCCCAGAACACTGTGACGATTTGTTAAATTCGTCGCGGTTCTATGACGTATTCCTGTTTTTCGTCACGGATGTGCATTGAAGCCCAAAACACTGCGACGATTTGTTTAATTTGTCGCGATTCTACGACGTATTCCTATTTTTCGTCACGGATGTGCATCGATGGATATTGAAGCACAAACCATCACGACGATTTGTTAAATTCGTCGCAATACGGCCCACAACACCGCGACGTTTGAGCAGATTCGTCGCGATCCGTAAAAAAAACAGCCACCTCACCTAGGCGCCACGTCACTGCCACACGAGCACCTGGGACCCACCTCACTGCCATGCAAGCGCCACCTCACCCAGGCGCCACCTCACCTCCACGCGAGCGCTTAGGGCCCACCACACTGCCACGCAAGCGCCACCTCACCCAGGCACCACGTCAGCACCACGCGAGCGCATAGGGCCCACCACACTGCCACGCAAGCGCCACCTCACTCGGGCGCCACGTCACGACCACCCCGGCGCCACCTCACCTCCACACGTGCATCTAGGGCTCACCACACTGCCACGCAAGTACCACCTCACCGAGGTGCCACGTCATCGCCAACTCACCCAGGGCATGCACTCCTCATTTAAAAAAATGATGCATTCTGGGGGACTCGAACCCCAGACCTCGTGCTTCAAACATGGTGCTGATAACCACTAGGCTACGACCTCAATTGTGACTATGACTAACATTTAATTGGTTTTGATCCTTACTATCCAGAAGAGTGAAAGGATCCGAGCTTCCCTGTTCTCATCCCCCGCACTGTGCCTTCGCTGTCCGCCGCCCAGGAATTTCGAACTACTAGGGGAAGAGGAGAAGACGTGGCTGTACGTTGATAGCTCGGTTCGCATACTCTATAAGTAAACAACGGGATGCACGTTTTCGAACTTACTTCTAATAGTGCAATGGTTAGATCGGTTCGTTCGGAGGATGAAGACCAGGGTTCGAAACCGGGGTCGGTCACCTCTTTTTTTTTCCAAAAAATGATAAAAAGTTGCGCAAAAAATTGGGAGGGGCTGAGACTCGAACCCGGGACCAATTGCATAAGAGTGAGAAGCCCGACCACTGCACCATTTCTATGTGTGAGTGGAGATGTTGAAACATATTTTCTTTATGTTATTATGATAAGGGCCAGCACGTGTCAGGACGCTATTGGCTTGGCTGCTTTGGAGGTGAAGAACACAGGGATAGTTGGTATTTCTTCTTTTAATCTGGAATTAAATTTTGTAACTAGTATTTCTTCGTCATATATAATCCAAATTCGACGTTTTTTCTTCCTGAATTTTTCTAAAATCATTATCTTTTCTTTAATGATGTTGTTTTTTACAGATTCTATTTCGCGATCCTATTTATATGCTTCTATCTAGTTCCGCCTAAATACCGATTAGAAAAATCATTTATTTTGCACAAACATTGCTAATGTAACTTCGTATTTTGCAATAATAAGCTAAACACAAGGTTATGGTAAAGTTTGAAGTGCATATGAATTCAAAAATTTCGAAAGGTATGATACACTTCATTGTTCAAGTAATGTTTCATGAAACTATGTGAGACATGTATCCATTTCTAAACAACGTAGGTTCCGTTGTTACCGAAATCCTTTGAAATTTTGATCACAAGTTTATGGACCAAAATTATGTTACCACGTCAATTCGTAGAACCATTAGAGTATTTTATAATATTATTTGAATTATGATAGTGTAAATTCGAGATGTAAGTTTGAATTATCCCTAATAAACTGCTGCCGAAATCATTTTTTCATTTGTTAAAGTTGTAGATCTTGGTAGAACATGATTTTAGAAAATTTTAGAAAAAAGAATCATCCAATTTGGAGTTAGTATGAGGCAGAAGAACTAGTTACAAGTTTTAGTCAAAGATTAAAAAGAGAAAACACACTTGTTCATCTCAGTTCATAGCAAGTGCAATTTCTGTTTTTAATCTTCGGATAAAACTTGTAAACTGTTTTTCTTTCTCATACGAACTCCAAATCGGTTGACTCTTTTTCCTAATATTTTATAAAATCGAGATGTTTTACTCAGTGCCATTTGTTTGTATCTTAATTACTGTTTCTTGATTGATTTTCATACAACACTATAAAAAATATGTTTTTTCATAATAATTGCTAATATAACTTAATATTCTCTAATGTTATGGTCAACATGAGATGGTGTCAAAAATTGAGGCGCATACAAGTTCGGTCACGTTATTAGTTGTTCAAATCTCAAAGTTTGTTTTCAATTGTAGGAAACTATGTGAGACTTGTGTCCTATTTGTGAACATCTATAATCTCACTTTATTAAAACCATCTGATTTTTTTACAGCAAGATCATATGCTTAAAATATGGTTCCAAGTCAATTTGTAGAATGTTTTGAACAAATTTAAGTATTATTATCATTATCCTATGATAGTTTGAAGATTAATGGTTGAATTAAATCTAACAAACAATTTCATTTTTCATCTATCTTTTGGACATGGGCTATAATCAAACATATGAGTCTAAATATAATTTTTTTCATATTTTTTGAATTTATTATGTGGTACACACAGTTCAAATTTGAACTATACATTTAAATCTGAAGAAATTCATTTAAACTGTTAAAAATAGTAAACTACTCAGTAATTTTTTTGGAACTTCTAAAGAACAACTTATTTGTAATATATTGTATACAAAAAATACAATGATGTATATAAGACAATTATTTTTGTGTGTTACATTACAATGGTGCAATAAAAAAGAAAAAGAAAAAGAAAAACGTTAAGTAGAGAAGCCCATACCGGCCCAAATTGCCCAACTATTTCGGACCGTCGATCGTCCATCCGATGGTTCCAATCGCGTTTCCATGGTATATAATGTCCTACATCCTGTCCCAAACCCTACCTCCTCCCACACCCCTCCCGCATCGGGCCGCCACGCCCGCCTCCTCGCTTTCCCCTCCCTCACACCCTCTCGCACCACAGCAGCGGCGCAGCCTCCACGCCGGTCGCAACCCTCTCCAGCCCTTCTCCCCTCCGCCGCTCCTTCTCTCTCGATCCTATCTACCACACACATCGCGACCCCCTCCGTCCTGATGCCCATCACCACTCGCCCGCGCACCGTCCTCAGATCTACTGTGCGAGCGAGGGCGGCCGGGCACAAGGACGCCATCGAGGCCGCCCCAGCCCCGATCTCGCCGCCCCCTTCTCCTTTCTCCACGTCCATCGCACCTGCTCCTGATCTCCGATGCAGATGCAGATGATGACGAGGCCACAAGGTGATCTCCTGATCTCCGACGGCACCCAGATCTAGCACGGTGACCCCCAGGTCAGGCACGGCAGTGCGAGGTGGAGGCACGACGGCGTGGTGGTTGCTTCCACCCCAGGGAGGTGGTCGTCGGTGTCTGCGCGCACTGCTTCAAGGACCGCCTCCTCGTCTCCCTCAAGCAGCAGCAGGGCCTCCAGCGCAGGAGGACCACTACTAGCAGCGACAGCATCTCCCTCCTCAAGGTCTTCGCGCTCGGCTCCTCCTTCCTCCAGCGCCTCGACTCCCAGCACCACCACGACGGCGCCGGCGCAGCTCCCTCTGACGACGACAGCACCACCTCCGCCGCAAGCCTCGATGGTAATGCCTGCTTGCTATGCCTCGATGGTTCATCCATCAATTGATCGCTCCCTAGTTTAGCTTAGCTTAGCTGCTGCTCTGGAGGATTGATTTGTCTCTGCATCAATTTGCATGCGCACCACTGCCGGGGGGCAAAATCAAATCAAATTAACAACTGCCTGTGCTCGTGACTCACTCTGCATCCATCCATCTGCAATTGCACTTCACTTGCATTTTGTTTCGTTGTCTGTGCATATAAGTACCAGTGACCCATCATGCATATACTTACATATAACTCTGATGAGATGCGGTGCAAAGGACGACCTGTATAGGTTGATTGTTATTCTGTTTGGATAAGTAATAAACCTTATAAGTGCAGGATTGCTCAGGTTATAAGTGAACCATCAGTGCAAATCCTTTATATATGCCTAGTTCATCATTTCAAATTATATGTGCAGATTGCGAGGGTGTGTTGACTATTGAGAAGCTGAAGTGACTTACAGTAGGCCTGGATCCACTGCAGCGACCTCATGCTATGACGGTCGGCGGTGCTAGCACCCCCAATCCCATTGGGTTGGTTCTTCCCTCCTTTTATCTTTCAAATCCTGATATATCCATCTATGTAGACCAAGAAAGAATCTGATTGCATGTTGAATGGCTATTTGATTGCTTGGATGCATGAATAGGTGTATCGTTCTACTGATTTTTCTGTATATTTTCTGTTTGCAGTGTGACAGCAAGGATTATTTCCCCTCGGATCCAACAGAAATGCAAGGATGGAGATCATGACTGAAGGGACCAAAGGTGATTGTGTTTGCTTTGCAGATTCAGATAGCTTGTGAACATTCTGATAACATTACAGAGATGCCTTTTCTTTTCTTATGCTGTATGTGTGCATTCAGATAGCTTGTGAACAGATAGCATCCTGAGATGCTTTCAGTGCATATTTGGAATCTGTGCATCCATATAAGGCACATCTCCAATCTGTATTGTTATTATCTCTGAAAGAATATCAAGTGTAGTTGTACAGATTTGCTAAATTTGCATGGCATTCATGATGTGTATGTCTTAATATGTGATCTATTGTGATTCAATTAACGTGTGCTAATTAGCCCCTGTATATCATTGATATAGCTGAGGACCTGAACTGCTTACTATTTGATTGAATCTAAGTAATCTGCAGTTGACCCTTCCTATTTATGTGTTTAGAATAAATTATTATAACTCCTTTTCACCGGGAAGTACTTAAAAACTATACTTCTAATAACATAGTTCATATTGCATATGTGCAATATAAGTTTCAGATTATTAAGTCATATCCCTATGCTTATTGTCATTAGTTTCGGTGAGTCCCAATCCTAACAGATTTGTTTTACCTGCAGGTAAAGTGTTTGGTGTAATGCATCGTCAACAGGCGAAAAGATGGCAAGTCAGGAATATGCCTTGTGATCCGGGTAATACTCTCCTCTCCTTTGGTCCCTCTGCTGTCCTAATACTCTGATATGTTCATGTTCTATTAGAGAGTAGAGAGATTAGTCCATGTGGGATAGATTTTGGATAATTCTGTTTGCAGATAGATTAGTTAATTGATTGAGATATTGCTGATTCACAATGCTTAATTGTTCTTTGTACAATGTACTGAAATCCAGCTTGGTTGTAACAAAAAAAAGATGATTAGAATCTTTGAGTTTTATGCCTTTGATCTTATACATGGAAATAGATAATGTTAAAGCCACCACGAATGTTTTCAGAATTCAGTACTAACATGATTAAGAGTGGATTCTGAACAGTAGTGTGGCCATTAATTAGCCAGGAGTTGCTTCACATCATGACATTATTGACACCATCTTATTTACAATGGCCTCAAGCATGCACATTCAGTAGTACTGCATGTTGTTTCATTGCAAGGTGAAGTGAACATGATGCATGCTAGTTGATAGCCATTTACTTTGAAGGACACCTTCCTCTGAAACCAGTGGACTTGACATGAGACTAGAGGCTTCTGTTTCTAAATTTGATCTATTATATACAATGGACCTAAGCTTGTGTTAGTTTCAATTGTAAATATTGGTTGCTGATAATATTTTGTGACTTGCTTTTCAGATTGAGAACTAAATGCAGCAAAGAACAAGCAGTTAGAGAGACTGATTGGATGAAATAAGGCTAGTAGGAACAAGCAAAAGCCAAAAGCTTCTATTATTGCTCTTTTATATTATTTGAGATATTGTACCTGTGTTGATTCTGTAATTATGATGAGGCTACTGAATTTGAGATCTCTGGCTCCAAAAAATTTTGTTGGCTGAAATTATTCAGATCCAGAATTTTTATGGGCGGATGCAAAAATGTTTATAGGTTTAAATTTTTATTTGTTGAAATGATTTTGGACTGGAAATTAGTCTTTTTCCAAAATCGGCTCATTAATAAATGGCTCAGTAACAAAAAGTCAACACCCACGTAGGCAGCCATGTCATCGTCCATGTAGGCAGCTACGTCATCGTCCACGTAGGCTGCCACGCCATCGTCCACGTAGGCTGCCACGTGTCATCCACGTAGGCAGCCACATCAGCAGGCACGCGAGCATCCACATCAGCGTCCACGTAATGATCCATGTCAGCAGTAATCCGTGACGATTATTTTCGTCGCTAAAATTGGGCTTTGGGTTGGGCTGCATGGGCCTCGGGCTACTCCTTGACGATCCGGATACGTCACGGATCGCGACGTTTATTAAGGGAACGTCGAGAGATTTAATCAATGACGCTCATTCCACCACGAAAATGTAAATCGTCGCAGATGCTGATTTGCGACGAATTTTATTTAATCCGCGACAGAATGATTTCGTCACGGATTAAATAGTTTCTTGTAGTGCTAACCGCCCCCTACCCCGGTTAAACCACCCCTGCTGGCCAGACAGATTCCGAGGTGTTTCCGCTGCTGTGTGTGTAGGAGTTGTGGCTGCAGGTAGTGTTTATTCCTAGGACCAGTAGCACTCTAGTGGCTATGTGGTTTTGGCAAACGGAAGGTTGCGTGCGGTGCGTGTGATTTTGGGTACCCGACCGAGTTCATCTTGTTGGAGAAGTCATCTCCTTCGAGAAGAATTTTTATCGGCTCCCATACACTCCCCCCTCTCTGGTCGCCGGTTCGGTCCTTCAACGAGCCTGCAGTTGCCGGCGAGCCGCGCCGCCCAGCTCTGCGTGAACGCCGCCACGTTGCCGTCCCACGACACTCCCACGACACCGGGCCGACGCCCACCGCCTCACGCGCAATGTTGTGCAGGTTTACGAAGTCCTCCGCCGAGTTCTGCGCCGCGCACGGCGTGATGAGGACGCCGGCATGGCAAGCGCCAGAGCGAAGCACGTAACCTTCTCCGTCATTGCTAGATGAGTGACTTGCACTTGTGTGTCGTGTGCTTGTGTGTGTGGTGCATGAGTTGCGGCGAGTGGCTGGGGTATTTATAGTGTAGCGACGACATCGACATCGATCGAGCTTGGTGACTTGTCAAAAAGATATACTACGTACTACATGGTAGAAGAAACGGGGCCTTTGGTCGGTCAATGGTGGCGTCGTCTAACCAAAATTTCCACGAGAATTCCATGGACGCCAAACAAGAAGGACACGCCGCGCCATCGAAACGGCAGGATGGACATGGCCATGGGTATCTTGCATTGGCTTCTCAGTTTATGACTATTTCTTTCTTTTGAGATAAATAGGGGTGTTACTCCAACTCCATGAAAAAATGGAGTTGGAGTGTTGGACATCAGATTCATGTTTTTTCCAGAGTATCTCATAGGGTGCTCCAAAAGCTACACCAATTTCAAACTTACTCATGAAGTTCGGAGTTATTTACCCACCACTATACCCATCATTACATATCATACCAATTCATTTCTATTATATTTCTTCTCTCCTCTCCGCTGTTGTTTAATCATTACACAACTTCCTCCGCTGATGGTCATCGAGCCACTTAGTTTTTTAATTAATCCGTTCAATTGTGCGTTATGCATGACTAGTAATAATGCACGTGCGACTAGTAATAATGCACGTGCGACACGCACGTGGTACATATGGATACAACTGGACGTGCGACAAGTTGTGAATCACTAAAAGTGTTGTCTTCAGTAATCCTCTTGCTTTGCAATTTTAGTATTTTTCCTGTGATTATGTCAACTCTCAACTGATATTCAGTTATGTGAAAATTATGAGCCCAAAAAGAAGTCCAATATGAACAATTAGTGTTGTTGTTTGCACTCAACAATCCAATATGCACATTCAGTAAAGTGAACTACTTGTAATCACCACAATTTTGCCAGTAAATTGAGCTAATCCTCACCCTTTATATACAAAGCTGAGCACGTAACCATCGCAATGGTAGAATAAATCTCACATGTTAATTTTCAGAGAATGGATTATCACCATCATCATTACTTAAATGATATAATCATCACTATTTATTAATCGAATGCATCCAAGGTTTCCAAGGTTTGCATGTTGTTGCTCCCTTATTATTTACATCTTATCTCACGCTCCATGGATGGATGTCACTCGTCAACAAAATCGAAGTCATTAGCTTCAAAAAGTTGTCCAAAATTGGTACTTTCTGAAAGGAAACAATTTACCGGGTTGATATCGTGTAAGAACACATAAAATATCTGATAAATATTTGAACATGCTCCATGACAGCACAATTTTAATTTGTTTTCATACTTTTCCTATCTATGAAGTTCTTATCACAAAAGAAACATTAGACATGTAAAACAACATTTTGCAGACTTCTGTATAGCTTTTTTTATTGTAGAGTGCTTATAGCAAATGTTTGGTGGTATTTATCCTGCTGGTTTCCAAATAACTGTGCTGTTGTATTGTATCTATGTAACCGAGTACCAGGAATGCTAGATTCCGGGATGCCCATTTTGGGGCATCAAGATTTTGTAAAACATGACTTGTGCGGGAATATTCAGATACCATATTTTTCGTGTGATTTACCCTGGAGAATTGACAATGTTATTCGACATTTTGCTGGAAGAGGAATTTTCAAAGTCAGCAATTTCATACGCTACAAACAGTTCCTTCTATGGATGTCTAAATTGCAAGAACAGGGCAGAAAGCTTCATTAGGAAACGAGTCGTCTCATTAAGCTCAGATGGCTCTTGTCTAAATTGCTAGTGTGCTGAGTACGTAATTACAGGTCTTGTGTGCAGTGTGCATGTCGACGGTATCTCATTTTTTTAACAAATATTTACATTGATCGAGCAGTCTGTACATTCTTTGTAGATGAGCAAAGACCATACCACAGCCATGGATGCACAGGATGTCAGTGCAGCTGTCAGGCCATCCTTGTGTGAGTGTAAATCCTTGTACTCCTATTGATCCTATTTGTTGTTTCAAGTTTTAACTGTCCTCCATTGCTTGCTCTAAGGATATTAGAGATGGACTATTTCTGATGGAAGATAGTCCTTTGACAACGCCTCCTTCCCTTGCCATCCTTGGCCATTGCTCTTTACTGACTGTATGATTTCAGTGCCTTGAATAATTATAGCAGTGTGAAATCCCAACAAGACCCTAGCTTTTCCTCCATCAACCTAAAGATAAAACTGAAAGACATGAACAAGTTAATGTTAGCAAGAGGCACCTCTATCTAGGACAAAACCAAATTCACCATTCGTCACCTAGACTCTGTCCAATCTATTCAGTCAAGTAAATCCTAGTCAAAGAAAGCTATTAAAAGGTCAGAAATACAATAGAGTAGCACTGAAAAGTTAAAAATTCAACATGTATGCCCACCTGAAAGAGTGTGTTCATCTTAGTCCGCAGCATTACAGACTCCCGTAATGCAGCCAACACTTTCTGTGCTGAAAGGAGATATCAGGTTAAGCAATGCATCAATATTAGCAACTCTTCAAGATGATTTATTTACAAAATTTTAGTAGCAAATGCTTCATATACCTGACTGTGCTAGGCAATTTGCTGAACATAAGCTAGAATCTGAAAGGAGATCCATCTTCGTGAGCCCGTTTTTATTATTTTCTTCAGATTTTCCTGAGCTTATGAAGTCTGAGACAAGTGATGGTTCCCTCCATTAACAGAATTGTTCTCTACAGTAGGAACTGTCAGTTTCCTCTCCCATTGAATTAATTTATTCAATGAAGAATCCATCCATTCATGTGTGTTAACTTCGATAATCCATCCTTCCTTCACACATGTGCCATCTTTTCTAGTGCCTTTCATGTGGATGTTGTATATCCCACAAGGAAGATCTTCCCAGTAGCTAGCTTTGGTACAGTCAGATATGTTATGATCTGACACAAAACCATTTGCTGTTGCATATGAAGCAGTGGAAACGATCACATACATGAGATTGAGTTGTGGAAATTGACTAACAGTTATCACCATTTGACCAGAAACATTAAGTGTGGATACAATCACAGCTTACTGTAAAGACAACACCTGAAGATTAAGCATATCTTACCAGAGTTATTTGTTGGTGCTACTGATGATAATACAAAGTGAGGAACCTCAGCTGTGGGCCAATGTACCAATAGGCTTCTCCTTCCAAATGCATCCCGGCTAAACCAAATCGTGTTTGAGTCCATCTGGAAGTTCAATGCGAATCGGATGTCAGCAAGATGAACCTCCAAAGAATGCAAAAGGACAATCATAATAATTACCTGCCTGCCAATATATCAAAGCCCAAGGACCTTTGGTTGTGGAAAGGATTTGTGGAACTGATTTGCCATCGCTCACACAACAAGGACACGTTCACAGTTTCATGAATTCAGTGTCAGAATATGCCAATTGCCCAACCGAGCGGATAAAAGCGCGAACCTGTCTACAACAATAGTAAGCAGGGCAAGGCTGCTCCTCTCGGGTAGGCACTGAGGCTGACTGGAGAATGGGCATATCGTCCTCCTGGAGAAGCTATGAGGCCAATGAGGAGGAGGAGGAGAGGGAGAAGAAGCAGTACGTATATGTGGTCGATGGCTCGATGCGCCCCTGGAAGTTCCTGGAGAGGATGGCGCCTATGGAGGCAGCGTCGAGGTGGCACCGCCACCGTCGGGGAGCCTGAGTTACGTCACCCCATGGGAGCACCTGCACGAACAACAGACCCATTCAACACCGGGCGCCGGCTGGGGAGGGATAGAAGGAGAGGGAGGACAGGGAGGGAAGCGGGGCTGTCCCCGTCGCTGCCGAGCAACACCTCGTCGACCTGAGGCACGTCGAGGGAAGAGGAGCGTTGCCGTCGCGCTGGAGGAGAGCGCGCGGGCCCTTGTCGACCACCGTCGTGCAGATCGAGGCCAGTGCCTGCTCCCGCCGCGGAGCTGCCCCGCGCCGCCGCCGGCCGCTTCTCCCGTCGCGGAATTGGGCCACCCCGAGAAGAGGAAGAGGAGCAGGGGACGACGCGCTTGGATCTGCCGCCGCCAGCCGCTCCTCCCTCCGTCGGCGGGCAGCGCCGCCATCTCCTCAAAGTCACCTTCTCTCTCCCAATAACCGGAGCACGGCGCGACGGCGCTCACGGTGCCAGCGGACGACGGAGGAGGCCGCACCTGTGGGGAGCTCCGTCCCTGCAGGAGGCCGCGCCAGCGGGGAGGGCGGTGGGAGGGGCTGAGGCCGCCGCGGCCGGCGGGAGAAGTCGTGTGGCGGCCGGCGGAAGGGGAGGTGAAAGAAAAAAAAGGACCGAATCGTTTTTTCCCACGGCGCGGGGTGCGGGTGGGTGGCTGGGTGTGGGACGGACGCTGGTGGGTGGGTCCGGTCGCGGGTAACGCGGGTATGTAGGGTGGGTAAGATCAGGCTGAGTGAGAAAAACATTAGCTTTTTGACCGAAACACTCCCTAAATTACGATTTTTATGATTGTTTCACCTTTTCGGTCTAATAATTAGATGACGAGTGAGTCCGACGTGAGGGGTAAGATGGACCCAATTTGGGTGAGAAAGATTTTGAATTGTTTTCGCTCCTTATAGTATAGATTGACCAACCTTTTGTTTGCGTAGTTTTGTTTAGGTTAGTTCTGGCAGCTTACGTATTGCTTACATCATCACATCCGTTGATCTAGCCGATTTGCCCTACGTTCGTATCGGCTATCCAGTTGTCACAGTTTATCGGAAGAGTCATCGGAAATCTAACCGATTAACCCGTTATCTAACTTTTACAATTTTCTTGTCAACCAACATGTCAGATTGACTGGCACGCCTTGCACATCAGAGATCGTCAGTGTGTTATTATGTGAGGATTTGTCCGATTTTTGCGTCAACAAAATCCATTCCATTACTTTGAGGAAACTCGCAAGATGAATCTGTTAAAATTAATTAGATCATGCTTTGACAAAGTAGTGCTATAGTAAACATGAGCTCATAATGAATTAATCAGATTTTGATATATTCATCTCCAGAAGAGCCCCACATGTTTAATTAGTCTTATAATGAGCTCGTGTTTAGTCATCCGAATTAATTTATGGGCAGAACAGTTGTCACCGTCGTTAAAGTTCGACGAGTTCAACTTATGACAAACCTAATGTGCGCTTGAAAATAGACCTTTATTTCCTAACGCGGGGTAAGGGTTCTACCAAATCCCCATATCGATCGATACTCAGTACGCACTACCGGAATCCACCTCGTCGCCGTGTGTCCTTGACACACGGCAGAGCCACAAATACACACGGCGGAAGCATCGCCATGTGTAAAAGTCAAATACACATGGCGACCAGTGCACGGCGGCGCCCGGCCCGATGAAGGCTTCCTTCACTGTGTTCCTTTTATCGGGCACACGGGGAAGGTTTCTCCATGCGTTTTTGAGGGCACACGGCGAAAAAAGGAGACGGCGCCCCCCGACGGAGACGGCCGGGCCGGGGTGAACGGCATTGGGGGCAAGGTCGCCGTGTGTTGAGACATACGCACGGCGATCATTTTCAAGAAAAAAAAATAGAGCCAGTACCCCACCGCTGCTCGCTCCCCGTCGACCACCACCACACCACCACCACCACAGACTGCCATCGCCGCCACCATCTCCGGCAGCACCTTTGCCACCACCGCCACCGCTTCCGCCACCACCAGCAGCACGCCACCGCTTCCACCAGCACCACCGCCACCAGCACGCCGCCACTTCCACCTGCACCACCACCACCAGCACGCTGCCGCGTCAACCACCACCACCACCAGCACGTCGCCGCTGCCACCAACACGCCACCACCACGCACGCCGCTGCCACCATGCCCACGACCACCACCACACCGCTCCTCGGCCTCCACCACGAAACAGAGAAAGAGAGAGGAAGCCGTATAGTCGCCGGATCTGAGCACAAGAGAGGGCCGCGGCCACCGCTCCTCGCCCCGCCGCCCCTCCCACCAGTCAATCTGTTCCGGTGAGGGGCGAGCGGGGGGGGGGGAGAGGAGCCGCCGGAGGTGAGGGAGAGGGCCGACAGAGGCAAGCTCGCCGATCCACTGCAGGGTCGTCGTCGCCCGGGAGGAGAGGGGAGGGAGAGGAGAGGAGCGGTGGCGGCGGATCTGAAGAAGGAGAGGAGCCTGGGGACCGGCGGCGGCGGTGGATTCGAAGGAACGGAGAGGCGGCAGGGGAGGCCGGGTGCGAGGGAGAGGAGGATGGAGGCGGTTGGGGCGGGCAGCGGCCAGGATTGGGAAGAAGTGGGGGGAGGGGGTGGGGGTAGCTTTTATATTAGGGTTAGAAGCGGGGAGGGGGCGGCAGGCTGTTAGGCCGGCTGGCCCAATACGCCTTCGCAGTGTGTTGAATTTTGGGCACACAGCAACTTTTTTCTTTCAAATACTCCAGCCAATGAATTTAATTAGTTAAATATAGCAAATAAACACAAAAAATTATCAAATTTTAACATGGAGTGTAACATGTGGTATATGAAGAGTACAAAAACTTTTGAAGTCAAACTCAAATTCTTCCGCATTTTCACTCCAAACCTAACCGCATCCTTGTCAACTATATGAAACTTCTTGAGAGATGTTTCCGTTTGTAAGCATCGTGTGTGAAAAATGTGCGAAACTCACTCACTTTTCTTTCATAGTCTCCTCATATGATATGATGAGATATTGACAAATCTCATAATTTTAGGACTTAATTTGCATTTTTTAGAATTTTAAAATCATTTAGAGTCACGGACGTGTTCGTGTTTCCTGGTCAAGTTGTTCGAATTATCTTTTGATTTCTTGGGTAAGACCTTAAATTGGGCTAAATAACATGAATGCCATTTTTCACTTATTTTTTTCTATTGTTTCAATCACTTATAGTTCAAATTTGATTTGATTCAACAATTAGTTGAATTGTAATTAAGTAGTTAAATATAACAAACAAATGCAAAAATATTTCAAATTTTCACACAGATTACTAGATGTTCCATATGGAGTGGAGGTTGGTGGTTGGAACATGATTTTAACATAGATACTAGATTTTTTGAGCTCCTTCACCGTGTGCCATAACAAAACACACGGCGAATATGTATAGTCGACGTGTGTCCTTGTCTGACACATGGCGAAGAGTAATGGCCAGCTCCAATTCTCACGTACGTCAACGCTGGTGAGCACGCGGAACGCACATGACCTTTGTCGCCGTGTGTTGGAACCACGACACACGGCGAAGGAGTTGGTCGCCGTGTGTCTACTGGAGGCACACGGCGAACAAGTTGTTCGCAGTGTGTCCCTGGGAACACACGGCGAACGTTGAAGTCGCCGTGTGCTCGATAGAAAACACACGACGACGTACGGGTTTCCGGTAGTGACGTACAGTCACCACTGACGATCGAATTTTATTGTCTTGTCCAAGTTGCACCTGCATATGTGCATTATTCACCAACGATCACCGTCCTTTGTTTCTCCTTGGTGCACGATCGAGCAACTTGGCAATGAGGGCACTTGCTGAAAATGTCAGCTGCTCTGTTTTTCTATCCTAACGTATATGGACCAAGATTGGCTATAGTAAAGGAAGGAGACGAGGAAGAAAAACCCTCCTATAACCTCCAATCTTAACTTCACTACTGCAGCCTGGTCGCCACAACAACAACTAAATCGGTGGGGCAAGATCGTCCCACGAGTTTTCATTAAGAAGAAGAAACCCTCCCGATTCAGAAAATCTCCAAATCCTGGCTTCACTAGCGAGGGGATTTTTTAAAACCAGTCTCGTAAATTCGTATCCACGGGGATTTGAACCCTGATCTACTAGTTGGGACCGTACCTCAACCCCTCTAACAAGTAGACTATCTAACCAAATAGAATAGAGGACCTTTGGTCCGATTAAGGCCAAGTAGACTAGAGGACCTTCGGTCCGATTAAGGCTGGACGAAAAGCTCAAAGCTCGTTAACTCGATCGAACTCGCTTGTTAGTGGCTCGACTCGGCTCGGCTCGTTAGTAACATTTGAACCGAGTCGAGCTCAAGTTTTAGCTCGATATGATAACGAGCCGAGCTCGAGCTGGCTCGTGAGCCGCTCGCGAGCCCTAACGAGCCCGTGCAGCAGCCAGCAAACGAGTTGATTGCTTGTTGGTAGAGTAGATAGAGTGGTGTTTTTCTTGAGTACTAGGTTGATTATTGGCTACTTAGTTTTATGGTATGTTGACTTGTAAACATATTATATTTGTTGATTTCATACATACCTATTAGATGTGATTTTTTAAATTTATAACTGCTAACGAGCTCGCTCACGATCTTAACGTGTCAGCTCGAGCTTCTTAATGAGCCGAGCCGAGACTGATTTTTAGCTCGCTAAGATAACGAGCTAGAATGAGTCGAGCTATAACGAGCCGAGCCTTAATGCGCCGAGTTCTAACAAGCCGAGCCAGGCTCGATATCCATCCCTCTAACCAAGTAGGCTAGAGAACCTTTGGTCCCCTCGCCACAACTCATGAGAGCACATTTTAACTGTTTTGCGTTGGCGCACGTCTGCACGAGCAACTTGGCGACGAGAGCATCACTTGAAAATGTCAGCACCTGTATCCTAACGTACATGTGCGGTTGCAACGACAAATAAGTAAATTATTAGTTGGACGAGTTCAACTTATGAGAAACCTAACGCGGGGTAAGTTTCTACTACGCAGTATGCCTTGTCGAAGTTGCACATGCATGCATTATCCACGAACGATCACCATCCTTTGTTTCTCCTTGGTGCACGAGCAACTTGGCAATGTGGCACTTGCTGAAAATGTCAGCTGCACTGCTTTCTATCCTAACGTGTATTGACACTATAGTAAAAGTAGGAGAGGACGGAGGAAGAAAAGCCATTCTAACCTCCAATTTTAACTTCACCACTGCAGAACGGCAGGCCGGTCGCCACAACTCATGGATGCGAGCACGTTTTAACTGTTTGTCAACACAAATCTTTTCTGATATAATTCTTTTTATACTAGTAGAGCAAGTTTTAGAGATTTAGAGCAAGTTTTGCTCACATGCACGCGTTCATCTACCAGCATGCAGTTTCTTAGCAGTATCCTTGTTTTTTTAATAACGCTGGTAGTTTATATCTTTGACAGGTCACCGAGCTCTCGCTGTCGTTGCTACACTGTAAATAACCCGGGTACTGGACACAACTCCAAGCACCACACACACACACACGACATACACTACAAGTTCAAGTCACTCATCATCTACCAATGGCAAAGTAAATAAGTCTGAAAATCATGAGATTTGTCTTGATGTATCATACGTGGAGGTTGTAGTAAAAAATTGAAATAGTTTCACACATTTTCTCGTGTACGATGTTTACAAATTAAACATCTCGCAGGAAGAATCGTAGCTTCAGTAGAGTTCGATAAGATTTGAAATCAAATTGTGATTTTCTTACAATTTTTTATATAATAAAGAATATAAAATGTTTCATATAAATTTTAAATAATTTTTAAAAATTATTTTGTAATTTTAATACATTAATATAACTATTTGCCGAGTGTCTAACTCGACACACGACAACTCTTTGCCGAGTGTGCGATGAACAACACTTGGCAAACACCGCTTTTCCGAGTATCGTGATGCCGAGTGGGCGTCGCCAAGTACAACACTCGGCAAAACCTTTACCGAGTGTTTTCCCCCCTTCATCACCGAGTGTTTCAGACACTCGGCGACTTCGAGTTATCATCGGAGATCACGCGTGGACGTGTAGATCATAATGAATAATTCTCAACAACTACAGGTGTAGACGCACGCGCGCGCAACTTGGCAACTTGCCTACACGTGTTTCTTTAATTCGAAAAAAAACATACATGTTCCTTTGCAACGTCAAATTAGTTTATGGGCAGAATAGTTGCACGCACGAGAGGACACTGTCGTTAAAGTTGGACGAGTTCAACTTAATGACAAACTTATGACAAATCTAATCTGACACATGTAAAAAATATGTAAAAAAATAGGAGGAGCACCATTAATTCTCTATGGCCAGCGATGAGCAGCCTCCTCCCTCCAAAATCCCGACCCCTAACCTGAAAACTCTAACAAAAAGTTGGTCAATCATATGCAGAACGCACAATTTTACGGATTAAACAACTGAGTGGCCTCCATGACCTTCAGCGGGAGGAAGTTGCGCAATGATTAAACAACAGGCGAGAGGAGAGAAAAAAGAAACGAATTGGTACATCGTGTAATGATTGGCAACTCCATCAACAGCCGAGAGGAGCGAAAAGATACTCTAGGAAAAACATGAATCGGACGCCCAACATGAATCAGACAGTTTTGTGGAGCTATTTTTTAAACGAAATGGTACCAAATAAACACCCCTGCAGCTCAAAACAAAAAATAGTCATAAACTGAGAAGCCAAGATTCCCATGACCGTTTCAATCAGCATGGCGTTTGACGTCCATGGAATTCTCGGTCAGTGGAAAATTTTATCTAGGCGCCACCATTGACTGACCAAAGGCGGTGTATATTTCTTCTACCAGCATGCAGTTTAGGGTTAGTAGTATATATCTTTTTTTTAGGGCTAGTATAGTAGTATTTATCTTTGACTATAAATACCCCGGCCACTCGCCACAACTCATGCACCGTACCACTCTCTCTCTCTCACACACACGCACGACATACACAAATTCAAGTCACTCATCTAGCAATGGCGGAGAAGGTTGCATGCTTCGCTCTAGCGCTCGCCATGGTGGCGGCCGCCGGCGTCCTCATCACACCGTGCACGGCGCAGAACTCGGCGGAGGACTTCGTGAACCTACACAACGCGGCGCGCGAGGCGGTGGGCGTCGGCCAGGTGTCGTGGGACGACAACGTGGCGGCGTTCGCTCAGAGCTGGGCGGAGCAGCTCGCGGGCGACTGCACGCTTGTGCACTCCGGCGGCAACGGCGGGATGTACGGGGAGAACCTGTACTGGGGCCCGGCTGGCAGCGACTGGTCGGCGTCGGACGCCGTCGGGCTGTGGGTGGCGGAGCAACAGTGGTACGACTACGACAGCAACTCCTGCTCGGCGCCGCCAAACCAGTCGTGCGGCCACTACACGCAGGTGGTGTGGCGTGATTCCACCACCATCGGCTGCGCACGTGTCGTCTGCAACAACGGCGGCATCATCATCTCCTGCAACTACAGCCCGCTGGGCAACTGGCCCGGAGTGAGACCCTACTAGAATCTGGATCGTGTCACACTTCATGCCAAATTCCAATTTTCAGTTTATCGTACGCGTAAATGCATATGCAGGTGCATTTGCTGTGAGTTGTGAAATGATAAATAAATAAATGTCATAAGCTATAAAATAATGTGATTTCACAGTTTGATTCAGGTTTGCCTTGTCGATCATGTTCTTGTTACGTGAGCGGAGATAATTTTGATTTGGGTTTATTCCGAGCCAAATAATCCACAACAGATAACTTTTTTTTGATTTCAAATAATTTTAAGATCTACAGTAGATTTTCATGAATGTCATAACTCACAAGCAATAATACAATCATGTGCTTTCAGAGTTTGATTCGGCTTTACCTCTGAATCCAAGTTTTGCCTCTAGAGCTAGTTTTAATAGTGATACCTCAGCTGATCCCACAGGCTTTATGCCAACTTTTAATAGGGATAGTGCATATATACTCTTGAAAACAATAGAAGTCTATGTACTTGCTTTGATAAATGTTGCGTATATCACCTCGAACTACTAAGAATGGGTATTCTGATTCGGAAAGGAAGACAAGCATATCCCCTAGCTTTCAATTGTAATCATCATGAGATCGACCTTTACTACATTATTATCTTTCCGTCGACTTATACCACATTATTAATTTTAACATCATAGTTGATTTTATATCTATTTAGAGTGTTGTTTGCGTAGTTTTGTGTCGGTTAGTTCTGGTAGCTTACATATTGCTTACATCATCACCTCTGTTGATCTAGCCAATTTGCCCTGTGTTCGTATCGGCTACCTAGTTGTTACGCTTTATCGGAAGAGTCATCGGAAATCTAGCCGATTAACCCGTTTTCTAACATTTACGATTTTCTTGTTAATCAACAGATCAGATTGACCGGGACGCCTTGCACATTCGGGATCCTTAGTGAGTTAGTGCGTGCACATCTATCGGTTTTTCGTGTCAACAAATTCCATTCCATAACTTTGTGGTAATTTGCGAGTTGAATCTATTGAACTTAATTAGATCAGGATTTGATAATGTAGTGCTATAGTAAACATGAGATCATAATGAATTAATTATATTTTAATATATTTATATCGTCAAGAGCCCCATATGTGTAATTAGTGTTATAATGCTTGTGTTTAGCACTACTACAGAAAACATTTGTAAGAGTGCCCTGTTGTTTTCTAGCAGCGGGCGAAATTGCTGCTCGATCCAGCAAAAACGCGCCGCACTGTAGCTGCACCACCCACACTTGTTAATGGGTTTCCAGGAGCGGGTGACGCTGTCACCCGCACCTAAAAATTGGTGCCGTTTCCAAGAGCGGGTGATCACATCATCCGCTTCTGAAACTTGTTTGAATAGTTTACATAACCGTTAGGGGCCGGAACGCGCCATCAAAGTGAAGCGCGTGGGACATGTCGGCAGGCTGCCCGAGTGCCACCACCGCCACCGTCTCCGACCGTGCTCCTCTTTCGCTGCCTGTGCTGCCTCCCCCTGCTGCCCGCGCCCACGTGCGCGAGCCACTTTTCGTCGTGCGCGCCCGCTGACCGCGCGCACATCACCCCGGCCCTGCCCCCGTGCGCCGCGCGTGTCCGGCCGGTGCCGCACCTCACCGGCCAGGGCGCCGCAGCGCCCACCAGCCTGACGAGTGCCGCCTGCGCAGATCCGGTTTGTTTTTACATTAAATTATTCTCATATTGCAATTCAATATTCAAGGATTATGTTTAGATTAGAGATTGTGTCCAAATTTCAAATACTAAATTTTGTTAGACTAGAGAGTTATTAGTTATATTTATGGATTGAGAATATTAGATAAATATTACACTTGTAAAATATAATGCCAAATTTTTTTAGACTAAAGAGGTTGTGTAGAAATTAGAAATACTTTATTTTGTTAAACTAGACTAGAGATTGAGTAAAAAAATTTTAAAAAATATTGTTCATATTTTAGAGATAACAATGTCAAGATATGAATTTTTTTGGCGTGACGGCGGCCGTGGCCGTCGTCGTGGTCGTGGCTGAGGTCACCCAGTCCCAGACCCCCCGCCACCACCCCTAGCGCAGCCTGTTGGTGCTTCCTTCCCCGTCGGTCAAGAACCCGTGCCCATTACCCTGAGCAAGTTACACCGGAATGTGGTATGTACTTAGATAGTCTGTTTCATGAATTTGTAATTGGTTTTATAATGATAACAATAATGTTTAGTATTTGCATTTTTATGAAGATTCTTAATTCACCAATCCAATGGTTGCAATGAGTTATATATGGTGCGACCCAACAAGCTCAATGATGGTTTATGAACAAGCGACTCCGTCGCATGAAAGCTATATTGTTTCTCTATCCATTAATGCTGCGGGCATGCGAGAGCAAAGACATGGTGATACAATTGTTATCCATGTCAATTCTTCTATTGTCGTACTGCCACATATTGCTGCTGTTGATGCCGTGAGGAAGGCACTTATCCAAATAGAAGCTCAAACAAGACATGTATTGCCAGACTATAGTTACTTCAAGATTAAAGCCTTACAACATAACAACCTGCTAGTTACTGAAATACCTAAACGAATATCACTATCATATGAATCGCCCATTGTATGTAACTACAACTTACTTGTTATTGTTGGTATTTGTTTTTTATGAAATGTACACTAACACGTTATGTTTTGCTTGCCAATTGAATCGGGACACATTGTACAATAGTTTAATGCACACTGATCAAGGTATGAAAGAGGTCTTACATCAAATACTCAAAAAATTGGATGAACATTCACAATACCACACCCAGGTCCAGTACACGGTGGTTGGCAAGCTGGCATTACCCTATCATCATCTACGGATTCGGTGCAAATATTTCGAGATCTTTTTTATTTATGCAGTTTCATTCGATGCCGCGGCTGGCGGCTTCTATATGAACCCAGCCACCGACGGATGTTGTGTCAACCCCAGCGAAGTGTATGACAATCCGTGAGGCGGCTGCTGAACCGGCCTAACTGCCATCGTCCACAGGCCCCACAATGGTGTGTTGGACAAGCCGTGAGGAGGCGGCATCCCCTGATCTGACCACATCCCACCCCACGGAGCCGGTTGAGCTGGCGGCGACATGTCTTGTGTCGTAGGCCCATCATTCGATGCCGCCGATAGATTTTGCATAGGAGTTAAAGTGGGGAATGAAATTCAAGATTTTGAGCATGTATACCAGGTCATTTTCAATTTCTAAGTCATTCTAGGTTTCTAAGTCGGTTGCGCCCGCGCCGTCTGCAACAACAGCGGCACCATCATCTACTGCAACCTCACACTGGTGGAAAAAACGACCTTTGTTCCCAAGCATTTGTCCCGGTTCAACTTTGGAACCGGGACAAATGCTTTTGGGGCAACGTGGCCTCGGAAGGCTGTTTGCGACGCCCCCCCTTTAGTCCCGGGTCGTAATACCACCCGGGACTAAAGGCCTGGCGTCCAACGGCTCCGAGCCGCAATTATTGGCGCCAGACTTTAGTCCCGGGTGGTGTTCCTTTAGTCCCGGGTCGTAACACCACCCGGGACTAAAGTTTTTGTCCCGGGTGGTATTACCACCCGAGACTAAAGTCTCATTTTTAGTCCAGGGTGGTAATACCACCCGGGACTAAAGGGTGCGCCTATAAATCCCTGCCTCCCTTTCTTCCTCTGCCCGAGCTCACATTCACCCGAGACTTAAGAGGTAGTTTGTGAAGAGAGCTAGCTAGTTCTTCTCCTAACCAATTTTTTCGTCATCCATTTGTGAAGATTTCTCTCCTCCAAAGTGTTGCTAAGGTTTGATTCTTCATCCTTCCTTCATTTGTTATGATTAAATTTGGTTTTTATGGTTAGAAATGGAGAAAATATGGATTTAGATTTTTAGTGGTAGGAGGAGCTAAGAGATGGATTTAGCTAACAATGTATTTAGTTTCACATATTTTTAAGCATAGTTTCACATAGGGATTTATCCTCTGATTTTGTAGTTTTTGATATAGAAGTAATTGATTTTAACTTTTAGATGAGAGATGCATTTAATTTTACATTTAGCTTAATTTATGAGAAGTTAGTTTATTAAAAAATGGTCATTACCAAACAAAAATATACTACCTACCTATTTAATTCATTTTTTGTTAAGTATTTCTTATTTTTATTTAGAATACATTTAGGCATTCTCTTATTTTTTTTCTTTTTTCCATATACTACAGTCGGTTGGTTATTAGAAAATGAGAAAATAGGTCTTATATATGTTGTTTTTAGGTGGTACCCCTCCTGTTACACAATGCGCCATTGTCGGTCCAAACAATTGCATACAATTAAAAATCTCGTTTGACATACCTGTTCGTGGACAAAATCACTCCTCGCTGTCTTCAGAACCCATCCAAATGGTATCGATTGTTGGGTGGGGTGCCCCTGCACTGGTTAAGAGGACTTATGAAAGGACCGCCGTGCAGGCATGATTACAACAACTAAACGCTAATGGGTATTTTGTGCCAGATTACTCTTATTTTCTAATAAAGTCACTCGAGGAAGGACAAAGTGTCACCAGGACCACAGAGAGACTTTGTCGGCTAAATGAACATGACATGGTATGGAGCACCATTTACTCTTATTCAGCATTTTTAATGCGTTGTAATAACATTATTCTTAATTGTAGGATATGTTTGGTCAAACTTTTGCGGCAATGAGCTTTCATGCAATTCTAGAGCAAGTGATGGATGTTGTGGGATTTTCTTACACAGATTCAAATGCTATACAAAAAAGAAATTGGAAGTATCAGGCTCATCTTTCATTTTACAGGCCATATCAGTTTGCCTCGCCGCCACTGTTTGAAATTTATGGAAGTCCATGTGACCGTAATTGTGAAGCGATAGAGAGTGCACTGATCCATTCTCTGGCATATTTCGCTGAAGTTCTCGACTTCAAGATCGGAGACTTCAACTATATTGACTATCTAAGGAAGAAGAATGAAGTGTGAAATATGTGTCGTGCATTGATGCACCCTCTATCTTTGTTAAGACCGTACCTTAAGTATTCATGTATGAACTTTTTATGTTTGTAAGACCTTAATTAAGTATTGATGTACGAACTTTTCTATATTTTTTGTTAAGACCTTAAGTATTGATGTTAGGCTAGTGACTAATTTATTGGAAACCTTAATATTAGGGTTCTCACCTCCAAAGTATTGATTAAGCCTTAATATTAGTCTTTATCACAAATTTTGGAGACCTTAATATATATTAAACTAAAAAAACAGGGTCATTGGGGGGCAACCCTTTAGTCCCGGTTGGTAATCCAATCCGGGACTAAAGGCCAGCCATCAACGGCCGCAATAATTGGGGCCGGCCTTTAGTCCCGAGTGGTAAACCAACCCGGGACTAAAGGGTTGGCGGGGCCGGCCTTCAGAGGCCTTTTGTCCCTGTTGGTAAAACCAACCGGGACAAAAGGCCTCCCCTATACAAAATCGACAGCACGCTCCCTTCTTCTTCCCCCTGCCCGACCATTTTTCACCGACAGCTCAAAAGCAAGCTCCTCTAAGATCTATGGCGCTTCAAACCTAGGGAGGTGCTGCCCAAATTTTTCGTCATCAATTTGTGGAGTTTTCTCAACTCCAAGGTGTTGCTATGGTATTATTCTTCATCCTCCATTCATTTGTTGTGTTTAAATTTCGTGTTATGGTTTAGAGAAGGAGAAAATAGAAATTTTGATTTAAGAGCTAAGAGATGAGGTTTTTAGTATACTTTAGATTTAGTAATAAGTAGTTATCATTTGTTATGATAATCTTCTATCATTCATTTGTACTAAGATTTTTTTTTGTTTTTATAAAAAATTTACTTTTAGCTAGCTTATGTATTATTAGAAAAAATATAATTTATTAATTTAGTTATTAGAAAATGAGATCTAGGGATAGTGTATACTTATTATACTGAAAATTTATGCCATAATTAAGAAAATAGAAAATTTGATTTAAGAGCTAAGATATGTAGTTTTTATATTAGTATACTTTAGATTTGGTAATAAGTAGTTTTCATTTGTTATGATTATCTTCTTTCATTCATTTGTACTAAGATTTTTTTTTGTTTTTTATACTTTAGTGTTGTAGAATTAACATGGATATTTTTTCACTTAATATGATGCAGATGAACCGGCAATGGATGTACAACACCGACAGACGGTCAGCGGAGTACATTACCGGCATGCATGGTTTTCTCGAAGTGGCGAAAAAAAACAAGGATGCGAGTGGGTTCATGTGTTGTCCATGCTCCGATTGCAGAAACGAAAGAGACTACCATGACCCGGGCACACTTCACCTCCACTTGTTGAAATACGGATTCATGCCGAACTATGTGGTTTGGACCAAGCACGGTGAAAGAGGGGTTGTGATGGAAGACGACGAAGAAGAGGAGGAGGGTATTCCGGACTGGGCCGCAGGTCAAGCTTTTGCAGATACTTTAATGGAAGATGCTGACGAAGAAGAGTTACCAGCACATGCTGATGGGCCTGCTGATGATCTCGGCCAGGTTCTACAGGATGCACAAAGGGATTGTGAAAATGAAAAAGAAAAGGCAAAGTTCCAACGTATGATCGAAGATCACAGAAAACCGTTATACCCAGATTGCAAGCCAGGTCACAAAAAGCTTGGTACTACACTAGAAATGCTGCAATGGAAGGCCAAACATGGTGTGTCTGATAAGGCATTTGAAGGGATGCTAAAAATTGTGAAGGACAAGCTTCCGGAGAACAATGAATTACCGTCCACCACATATGAAGCAAAACAGACTGTGTGCCCTCTTGGGTTGGAGGTACAGAAGTTCCATGCATACCCTAATGATTGCATCCTATATCGGGGTAAGGATTACGAGAATTTGGATGCTTGTCCTGTGTGCAAAGCACTACGTTATAAGATTCGACGAGATGAAGATGCTGGTGATCTCCAGGGGCACCGTGACAAGACGAAGAAAGTTCCGGCGAAGGTTATGTGGTATTTTCCTATAATACCACGTTCGAAGCGTTTGTTCCGGAATAAAGCACATGCTAAGTTGATGAAATGGCACGCCGAGGAACGTAAGCAAGACAACCTGCTGAGACATCTGGCTGATGGGTCTCAGTGGAGAAAGATTGATAGAGAATTCAAGACATTTTCTGAGAACGGGGAAAGGAACATAAGGTTTGGTTTAAGTACGGATGGTTTCAATCCATTCGGGGAGTTTAGCAGTGGTCATAGCACTTGGCCTGTGACCCTATGCATGTTCAACCTTCCTGGTTGGATGTGCATGAAGCGAAAGTTCATTATGATGCCGGTGCTCATCCAAGGTCCAAAACAACCCGGCAACGACATTGATGTGTACCTAAGACCGTTGGTCGATGAACTATTACTGCTATGGAGGGAAGAGGGCGTACGTGTGTGGGATGAGGATAGGCAAGAGAACTTCGATCTACGAGCATTGTTGTTCATAACCATCAACGATTGGCCTGCCCTAAGTAACCTTTCTGGGCAGACAAACAAGGGATATCAGGCATGCACGCACTGTTTACATAGAACACAAGGTATTCATCTCAAAAACTGTAAGAAGGTCGTGTATAATGGTCACCGTTGTTTCCTTCCAACTAATCACCCCTTACGGAAGAAAGTGATGCATTGGAAAGGGAAGGCTGACCATCGTACGAAGCCACCCCATTTTAATGGAGATGCCGTATTTGAGATGGTAAATGATCTAAGGGTAGTCTTTGGAAAGGGTGCTGGTAGTGAACCTGTTCCAACTGACGCCAACGGGCGTGCACCAATGTGGAAGAAGAAATCTATATTTTGGGAGCTACCTTATTGGCGTAGCCTTGAGGTCCGACACGCAATTGACGTGATGCACCTTACGAAGAATCTTTGCGTGAATATGCTAGGCTTCATGGGTTGTTACGGTAACCCGAAGGATACCAATGAAGCACGAGAGGACCTGAAAGAATTTCATAAGATTCCCAAAGTTCCGCGGGAGGGTGATGATGAAACTGATCCGGAAGAGGATGATGATGATGTTGATTACTATTGTCCTGCTAGTTACACTCTCACCAAGAAAGAGAAGGAAAGCGTGTTTGATTGCCTGAACAGTATTAAGGTTCCGTCTGGCTACTCGTCGAATTTAAAGGGGATCATAAATATGAAAGAGAAGAAGTTCACAAATCTAAAGGCCCAGGACTGTCACATGTTGATGACACAGTTGCTTCCAGTTGCATTGAGGGGTGTTCTATTAGAGAATGTACGATTACTGGTCGTAAAGCTTTGTGCATTTCTCAATGCAATTTCACAAAAGGCAATCGATCCAGCCAAGCTAGGAAAGCTACAGAATGATGCGGTTCAATGTCTTGTCGGCTTTGTGTTGGCATTTCCACCTTCCTTCCTCGATGTTATGACGCACCTCCTGGTACACCTTGTGAAAGAAATTACTATTCTCGGTCCAGTATACCTTCACAACATGTGGCCTTTTGAGAGGTTCATGTCGATCCTCAAGAAATATGTTCTTAACCGTGCCCGTCCGGAAGGAAGTATTGCTAAGGGATATGGAACTGAGGAGGTCATTGAGTTTTGTGTTGATTTTATTGACACAATTGACTCGATTGGGCTTCCAGTATCACGACACGAGGGGAGGCTACAGGGAAAGGGTACCATCGGAAGGAAATCAAGTTTGAGCAATAATACTGATTTGTTCCATAAAGCACACCTAACAGTCCTGCAACAATCATCACTGGTGACTCCGTATAGGATGGAACATGAGCAGATTATTGCTTCTCAAAATCCAACCAAATCCCCAGTCTGGATTGCACGCCGTCACTTGGAAACATTTCCCTCATGGTTGAGTGAACAACTAATCGGAAACTCAACGATTCATCCACAACTAGCTTTGTTAGCCAGGGGACCTTGTAGCACAATTACAAGATTTCAAGCTTACGATATGAATGGTTACAATTTTTACACGAGTGCTCAAGATTGCAAAAAGCACAAACCAAAATAGTGGTGTCCGTATGGACGTCATCGGAAAACATGGGGGCAAGACCTGCTATTATGGTATCATAGAAGAGATATGGGAGCTTGAGTACGGAGCGATGAACGTCCCACTTTTTTTTGCCAATGGGTAAACCTGAATGGCGTAAAGAAAGATGAATATGGAATGACAATAGTGGACCTTGCCAAGATTGGGTTCAAAGACGATCCATTCGTGCTTGCCAAAGATGTGCATCAAGTTTTCTATGTGAAGGATATGACTAGCATACCGAAGAATAAAAATCCCCAAGAAGCAGGACCACAAGAGGCAAAGCGTCACATAGTTCTTCCAGGTAAAAGAGTAATCGTGGGAGTCGAGGACAAAACAGATCAATCCGATGATTATGATCAGTTTGATGGCATGCCTCCGTTCACTGTCGAAGTTGACCTAAGCATATTGCTTGGACGTGAAGAGACACCGTACTTACGTGCTTGAGATTAATGTCGTAATGTAATGATTATTGATCAAATCAATTGTGTATCGGTTTAATTGAATTTCTGTGCGACGTCATGTAGAAATTAAATGTTGAGTTGAATGCACCCCTGAAACGATCCAGAGTGTAAATGACAATCAAAATTTTTATGAAGCTTGAATATGTCATGTGAGATTGACCCACCAAGTTTGAGATTTTTCTGAATTAATTTACTATTTTTTTCGATTTAATTGAATTTTATTCGGAATGCACATCAATATTGCAAATGAAAATTAGAAGTGAATGTTTACAACTCTAAAATATAATTTTGCATAGCAAAGTACAGTTTATTATATTTTAACTAAATATAATTTTGCATGGAAAAAATAGTAAAAGTTACTATATTTTTTTTGATTTCAAAGAGATAGAATGTGAAAATGAGAAAAGAAATGGGAGGGGAAAAACAGTTCCCGCCGAAAATTACACTTTAGTCCCGGGTGGTGTTACGACCCTAGACTAAAGGGGGGCCTTTAGTCTCGGGTGGTAACACCACCCGGGACAAAAGGCCGAAATTTTGCCCTTGCCGCCCTCCGGCGCGCAAGGGGCCTTTAGTCCCGGGTGGTGATACGACCCGGGACTAAAGGCTCTTTGCTCCCGGGTCTACAGGGGCCTTTAGTCCCGGGTGGTGATACGACCCGGGACTAAAGGCTCTTTGCTCCCGGGTCTGATTACGACACGGGACTAAAGGGGGGCGTGATATAAATCCCACAGATCCACCCCTTCTTCCCCAACCTCCACTTCACACTCCGCCCATCGTCTTCCCCGCTGTCGCCCCTGCCTCCGTCGTCGTCGAAGCTCGCACCCCGCCGTCGTCGACCCCGTCGCACCCCGCCGTCCCTGCCCACGCCCGGCCGGCCCCGCACCCTCTCCGCCGCCGGAGCTCCCGGTGCCGTCGTCCGCACGCCGCCCGTCGACCCCGCGCGTGCCCGGCCGACGTCCCCACGCCCGTCGACGTCTCTGCCGCGCCCAGTCATCTTCCCCGCCGCCGCTCCCGGCAGCCGTCGCCCCCGCTCCGCCGCCGCCGCTCCCGGCCGCGCCCGTCGACCCCGCTCCGCCGCCCCCGCGCCCTGCCGCTGTCTCCCCCGCGCCCTGCCGCCGACGTCGTCCGCGCCCGGCCGCCGTCTCCCCCGCGCCCGCCCGCCCCGCCGTCGACCCCTCAGCTCGCCGTCGCTGCGCCGGTGAGGGAACTGCTGACGTCAGCCCCTGATGGCTGACGTCAGCAGGTTTGTTATGTTTTCATTTAATTTATTTATGTGCTGAGAATTGAATTTAGATATTTTAGAATTGAATTTTGAGATTTTAGATTTGAATTTAGAGAATTTAGAGATTTTATAGATTTTAGATTTGAATTTAGAGATGAAATATGTATTTAGAGATGAAATGTATTTAGAGATGAAATATGTATTTAGAGATGAAATGTATTTAGAGATGAAATATGTATTTAGAGATGAAATGTATTTAGAGATGAAATATGTATTTAGAGATGAAATATGTATTTAGAGATGAAATGTATTTAGAGATGAAATATGTATTTAGAGATGAAATGTATTTAGAGATGAAATATGTATTTAGAGATGAAATGTATTTAGAGATGAAATATGTATTTAGAGATGAAATGTATTTAGAGATGAAATATGTATTTAGAGATTTTAATTTTTTTGCTCGCCCGACAATTAGGTAGTATCGCTCGACACGCTCGATTCTTTCCTGACTCGCTCGACCCCGTCCGACACTTAGGTTTTCTCGCTCGACTCGCTCGAGTCCCGCCCGACACTTAGGTAGTCTCGCTCGACTCCCGCCCGACTCGCTCGACTCCCGCCCGACTCGCTCGACCCTGCTCGACACTTAGGTTTTCTCGCTCGACTCCCGCCCGACTCGCTCGACTCCCGCCCGACTCGCTCAGAAAATCATTGATGTATTCGGAAAATTATTTATGTATTCAGAAATTCCTTTATGTATTCAGAAATTCATTTATGTATCCAGAAGTTCATTTATGTGCTCAAAAAATCATTGATGTGCTCAGAAATTCATTTATGTATTCAGAAATTTCTAGTTATGGATCACAATGAGGAGGAGCGGCTGATGGAGAGCCTTATTGCTGGGGTCCAACCTTCACCGAGGAGGAGCGTAGCCAGGCGGACGTGTTCCTCAACATAACCGGGGACATCGACACCCACACCGCGGACATCGACTCCCGCGCCGCGGACATCGACTCCCGCACCGCGGACATCGACAGCCGCGCCGAGGACAATAATGAAGACCTTGTCATAGTTAATGCAGAAGGTTCCAACGAGGTATATATATCATGCATTAACAAGTCCATAAATGCATTAACAACGAGGTATACATATCATTCTGGAACCCCGCGTGAATAACAAATCCGCAACTTGTAGGCTTCAACCTCGACAAGCAAAAAGACTAAGAGAGGCCGTACAAAAGTAATCGTCGATCAAGACGTGAAGTTTCGTATCACTGAAGTCAACAAGCTTGGCCAGCCATGGGAACCGAAGAAGGTCAAGGACAAGTTTGTGTCCCAATGCGGTGCTATTGTGAGGGACAATGTGCCCATATCATATAGAGAATGGAAGGGAAGTGAAGATAATCCATGGGTGGTTCCAAATTTACTTAAGAATATGTTATGGGAGGATATCCTAAAACACTTCACACTTCCACCGGGCGTGAACGCAAACCTTGTGAAGCAGTGGACTCTCACGAAGATGGCAACTCAATTGCAGAGTTTCAAGAAGCAGCTGCACAGAGATTATATCAAGCAGAAACGAACTCCAAATTTTGATGATTATCCCAAGCTAAAGGATCACTGGCAGTCCTTTGTGGATTACAAGAATAGTGAAGAATTCGCCAACAAGAGCACACGAGCTCAGATAAGTGCCAGTAAGAAGACGGATTACGCCCATCGTCTTGGTCGCGGTGGTTACGCGGTTGCAGCACCCAAGTGGCAGAAGATTGAACAAGACCTCCTCAACAAAGGTATCGTACCAGCGGTCATTGACTGGGAAGAACGACCGAAGAATTGGTGTTATGCCCGCGGTGGAAGATTGAACCCTGATGATGGTTCCCTCGTATTCCCACCCACGTTACGGGAGGCGGCACATGAGATAATCAAAAAGAATGAAGACATCAAAGCGGGCAGATTGGTTCCTGACAGAGACATGGATGAGCTCACTTTGGCGCTCGGGAATCCGGAACACCCAGGACGTTGCAGGGGCTACGGGGTAGTCCCGTGGAAGTATGCTTTCAAGGGAAGTGCCGACACCTACAGAAGCCGCAAAAGAAGAAGGGAGCGTGAAGAGGGGCGGTGGCGTGAAATGATGGAGCAGAGACTTAAAGATCAAGAAGATCGTGTGAATGTAGAGATTGCACTACGAGTGGCCGCCGCGGTAGCTCAGATCACCCCTGCCGAAGCACTGCCCCAAGCACCGGTGGATCCCGTCATTAGGCCTTCTGCTCGCAAAAGCAGCTGTGCTTCCACAGAGGCCCCCGAAGAACAATGGGCGGCAAACCAAGAAGAAGTTCAAGTAGAGGACAATGAACGGTACCCTGTGGATGAACTCTGTCAGCGCACCGCATGTGAGCTGCACAAGCCGATCGGCAACATCACAATGAAGGTATATATAAACCTGATTATACGTGCAATTATCTCAACCTTTGATGCATGTCTCAGGCATTTAATAACTTCATCATTTCTCTACATATATATAGGTGGCGTACGGAATGGCTTTAGCACATCTCCCAGGACGTACAAGCCACGGCATGGAGATTCCAGCTGGCTACGCCTCAGTTGGTTTGGAGGAGATTGCTGACCCAATGTTTAACGACATAGAGCTAGACATCCAAGGAGGTGACGGGGAAAGGACACTTCGTGATGCGCTTCACAGTATCATATTGTGGCCCAAATGTTACATCATAATACCTAACATGCCGCAACCGATCCCTCCGAGTGTTGCCGAGCAGCAGCCACTATCTCCCGGGCCATCAACGATCCCTCCGAGTGTTGCCGAGCAGCAGGCACCATCTCCCGAGCCATCACCAAGCCGGTCGTCACCAAATGATTGGACCTCACCGTCTCCACAACGAGGGAATTCTCCTGCCGCGAGCGATGACGATCATCAGCAATCACCACCGAAGCATCAATCACCACCAAAGCAGCCTTCACCAAAGCCTGCCAAGAGGCGGTCCCGATCAAAATCTACCGCGTCTATGCCCGTGCCAAATCCGGATCCCCCGAAGAAGAAAGGGAAAAAGCTGCCTGTTAAAAGGAAGCTGCCATATGACAAGACAGCATCAGAAAATGAGGCGGAGTGTGATAAGCAACTCAAGGCGTGGATTGAAGGGAATAAAGAGGCTGCTAAACAAAAACGGCTCAATGAAATGGAAGCAGAAAAGAATAAAGATCGTCCGCAGAAACTCAAAGCTTTCATAGAGAAGAAGGAAGCAGAAAAGAGACAAGAAATTATAAAACCCCTACTAAGTGATTATGACCGGTCGCTGTTCAAGTCCATGAAGAAGAAGAGACAAGGAGGGTCACCAAATAGTTACATCAACCAAGTACCGGGGTCGACGATGCCACAAGATTATAGGAAGAAGAAGGCAACACAAGCGTTGACGTCGACGAAAGAGCCTTCAACGAAGAAGGCAACACAAACGTCGACGTTGGCGAAAGAGCCTTCAATGAAGAAGGCAACACAAACGTCGACGTCAGCGAAAGAGCCTTCAACGAAGAAGGCAACAGAAGCGTCGACGTTGAGAGTACAGACTTACGTCGCCTCCGGCCTCACTGCAACTGAACGAGCTCTTGCAGTTATGGACGCAGAACAACTAGCGGCCGTCATTGCAATGCAAGAAGCAACAGGGATGCCACTAGAATATGTTCTCGGCCACGAATCACCTCCTCGGGACCCAAACTTCGTACCTAGATGGCACTACGAGCATGGGAAATCTTTTGTCAGGCCTGAGTTGGTGAAGAAACTCCCTACTCAGATGCACAGATTGCATGACTTCTACATGAAGACATCTAAGGCGGGCCTGGAGATGATTGGCATGCTTGTTAAACCGGGAGATTTTGCTGGTGAAGGCGAGAAGTTGTCCTGGCTGCGATTCAAAGATATTTATGAAATTTACCATCTTGACTCCTTGAATACCGATCTTGTCATGGCCTGGTGCCTGTAAGTGACGGTGCAATACATACCCTAATTAACAAATTTATGCATACTCTAATTATTAACTTTGTCTTTCATTTTCTGTAGCCTGGAAATGCATAACATGGGGAAGAATGGTTACCAACGAATAGGTTTCATGGACCCATCTTTAGTTAATCAAGATCAAGTAAAGAAGCAACCAGAAACAACATTCAAAACAATCGTAAGGACCTTGTGTGAATTGCATTACAAGGATTTGATACTTCTACCTTACAACTTCGAGTAAGTGTGATTACCATCTTAATTGCTAAGGGTTCGCATTTCTAATTATCTTAGTTAACATTATTTAGTTCTAATCTTTTGAGCTTCTATGTATATACAGTTTCCACTGGATTCTTCTCATAATTGATGTCAACAGAAGCAACATCCTTGTCTTTGATTTGTTGAGAAGAAATCCGGACAAATACTTGGACCTTCAAGATATGTTTCAAGAGTAATAATTCTATCCATACGTTCCCTTTTATGTAATAGTGTGCTTTTACTAACACTATCTAGCTCTAACTTTCATTATTTTCTGCCAGAGCTTGGGAAAAAATTCAAGGCTGTCAACCCTGGACAATGGAAACCTAGAATAAACTTCACTACAAATTTTCCGGTACGTCATTGTAGGAAATCCCATAGATGCCGAGTGTTGGAGGGTTTGATGAGTGCCATCTTCAGGCACTCGGCAAACAACCTTTCTCCAAGTGTTGCACGAAAAACACTTGGCAAACTTCAGGGTTTGCTGAATTTTTTTTGAGACATGGCAAACAAGCTCTTTGCCAAGTGTTTTTTCTATCACTCGGCAAAGAAGTAAGTTTAATTTGCTTAGTGTTTTTTACACTTGGCAATTAAATAATTTTTTCCTCCCCCTCAAAATTTTTTGTCTCTCATATAACATGGGTTACTCCATGTTAAAGTTTGGTAATTTTTTATCTTTTTGCTATATTTAAATAATTAATTACATTTCAAGTAGTTTTTTTAATTTTGTCAAATTTTAACTACAAGTAACTTAAATAATTGAAAAAATGAGTAGAAAATTGATATTCTTATTATTCAGCATGAAGCCTTATCTATGAAATAAAAAGGAATTTCAAAGGTCTTGTTCAAGAAACATGACCACGAGCATGTGGTCAGATGGTTTTTCAATTATAAAAAAGTAAATAAGTCTGAAAATCATGAGATTTGTCTTGATGTATCATACCTGGAGGTTGTAGTAAAAAAATGAAATAGTTTCACACATTTTCTCGTGTACGATGTTTACAAATTAAACATCTCGCAGGAAGAATCGTAGCTTCAGTAGAGTTCGATAAGATTTGAAATCAAATTGTGATTTTCTTACAATTTTTTATATAATAAAGAATATAAATTGTTTCATATAAATTTTAAATAATTTTTAAAAATTATTTTGTAACTTTAATACATTAATATAATTATTTGCCGAGTGTCTAACTCGACACACGACAACTCTTTGCCGAGTGTGCGATGAACAACACTTGGCAAACACCGCTTTTCCGAGTATCGTGATGCCGAGTGGGCGTCGCCAAGTACAACACTCGGCAAAACCTTTACCGAGTGTTTTCCCCCCTTCATCACCGAGTGTTTCAGACACTCGGCGACTTCGAGTTATCATCGGAGATCACGCGTGGACGTGTAGATCATAATGAATAATTCTCAACAACTACAGGTGTAGACGCACGCGCGCGCAACTTGGCAACTTGCCTACACGTGTTTCTTTAATTCGAAAAAAAACATACAAGTTCCTTTGCAACGTCAAATTAGTTTATGGGCAGAATAGTTGCACGCACGAGAGGACACTGTCGTTAAAGTTGGACGAGTTCAACTTAATGACAAACTTATGACAAATCTAATCTGACACATGTAAAAAATATGTAAAAAAATAGGAGGAGCACCATTAATTCTCTATGGCCAGCGATGAGCAGCCTCCTCCCTCCAAAATCCCGACCCCTAACCTGAAAACTCTAACAAAAAGTTGGTCAATCATATGCAGAACGCACAATTTTACGGATTAAACAACTGAGTGGCCTCCATGACCTTCAGCGGGAGGAAGTTGCGTAATTATTAAACAACAGCCGAGAGGAGGGAAAAAGATACTCTAGGAAAAACATGAATCGGACGCCCAACATGAATCAGACAGTTTTGTGGAGCTATTTTTTAAACGAAATGGTACCAAATAAACACCCCTGTAGCTCAAAACAAAAAATAGTCATAAACTGAGAAGCCAAGATTCCCATGACCGTTTCAATCAGCATGGCGTTTGACGTCCATGGAATTCTCGGTCATCGTGGAAAATTTTATCTAGGCGCCACCATTGACTGACCAAAGGCGGTGTATATTTCTTCTACCAGCATGCAGTTTAGGGTTAGTAGTATAAATCTTTTTTTAGGGCTAGTATAGTAGTATTTATCTTTGACTATAAATACCCCGGCCACTCGCCACAACTCATGCACCGTACCACTCTCTCTCTCACACACACGCACGACATACACAAATTCAAGTCACTCATCTAGCAATGGCGGAGAAGGTTGCATGCTTCGCTCTGGCGCTCGCCATGGTGGCGGCCGCCGGCGTCCTCATCACACCGTGCACGGCGCAGAACTCAGCGGAGGACTTCGTGAACCTACACAACGTGGCGCGCGAGGCGGTGGGCGTCGGCCAGGTGTCGTGGGACGACAACGTAGCGGCGTTCACTCAGAGCTGGGCGGAGCAGCTCGCGGGCGACTGCACGCTTGTGCACTCCGGCGGCAACAGCGGGATGTACGGGGAGAACCTGTATTGGGGCCCGGCTGGCAGCGACTGGTCGGCGTCGGACGCCGTCAGGCTGTGGGTGGCGGAGCAACAGTGGTACGACTACGACAGCAACTCCTGCTCGGCGCCGCCAAACCAGTCGTGCGGCCACTACACGCAGGTGGTGTGGCGTGATTCCACCACCATCGGCTGCGCACGTGTCGTCTGCAACAACGGCGGCATCATCATCTCCTGCAACTACAGCCCGCCGGGCAACTGGCCCGGACAGAGACCCTACTAGAATCTGGATCGTGTCACACTTCATGCCAAATTCCAATTTTCAGTTTATCGTACGCGTAAATGCATATGCAGGTGCATTTGCTGTGAGTTGTGAAATGATAAATAAATAAATGTCATAAGCTATAAAATAATGTGATTTCACAGTTTGATTCAGGTTTGCCTTGTCGATCATGTTCTTGTTACGTGAGCGGAGATAATTTTGATTTGGGTTTATTCCTAGTCAAATAATCCACAACTGATAACTTTTTTTAGATTTCAAATAATTTTAAGATCTACAGTAGATTTTCATGAATGTTATAACTCACAAGCAATAATACAATCATGTGCTTTCAGAGTTTGATTCGGCTTTACCTCTGAATCCAAGTTTTGCCTCTAGAGCTAGTTTTAATAGTGATACCTCAGCTGATTCCACAGGCTTTATGCCAACTTTTAATAGGGATAGTGCATATATACTCTTGAAAACAATAGAAGTCTATGTACTTGCTTTGATAAATGTTGCGTATATCACCTCGAACTACTAAGAATGGGTATTCTGATTCGGAAAGGAAGACAAGCATATCCCCTAGCTTTCAATTGTAATCATCATGAGATCGACCTTTACTACATTATTATCTTTCCGTCGACTTATACCACGTTATTAATTTTAACATCATAGTTGATTTTATATCTATTTCGAGTGTTGTTTGCGTAGTTTTGTGTCGGTTAGTTCTGGTAGCTTACATATTGCTTACATCATCACCTCCGTTGATCTAGCCAATTTGTTACGCTTTATCGGAAGAGTCATAAGAAATCTAGCCGATTAACCCGTTTTCTAACATTTACGATTTTCTTGTTAATCAACAGATCAGATTGACCGGGACGCCTTGCACATTAGGGATCCTTAGTGTGTTAGTGCGTGCACATCTATCGGTTTTTCGTGTCAACAAATTCCATTCCATAACTTTGTGGTAATTTGCGAGTTGAATCTATTGAACTTAATTAGATCAGGATTTGATAATGTAGTGCTATAGTAAACATGAGATCATAATGAATTAATTATATTTTAATATATTTATATCGTCAAGAGCCCCATATGTGTAATTAGTGTTATAATGCTTGTTTTTAGCACTACTACAGAAAACATTTGTAAGAGTGCCCTGTTGTTTTCTAGCAGCGGGCAAAATTGCTGCCCGATCCAGCAAAAACATGCCGCACTGTAGCTGCACCACCCACACTTGTTAATGGGTTTCCAGGAGCGGGTGACGCCGTCACCCGCACCTAAAAATTGGTGCCGTTTCCAAGAACGGGTGATCACATCATCCGCTTCTGAAACTTGTTTGAATAGTTTACATAACCGTTAGGGGCCGGAACGCGCCATCAAAGTGAAGCGCGTGGGGCATGTCGGCAGGCTGCCCGAGCGCCGCCACCGCCACCGTCTCCGACCGTGCTCCTCTTTCGCTGCCTGTGCTGCCTCCCCCTGCTGCCCGCGCCCACGTGCGCGAGCCTCTTTTCCTCGTGCGCGCCCGCTGACCGCGCGCGCATCACCCCGGCCCTGCCCCGGTGCGCCGCACGTGTCCGGCCGGTGCCGCACCTCACCGGCCAGGGCGCCGCAGCGCCCACCAGCCCGACGAGTGCCGCCTGTGCAGATCCGGTTTGTTTTTACATTAAATTATTCTCATATTGCAATTCAATAATCAAGGATTATGTTTAGATTAGTGATTGTGTCCCAATTTCAAATACTAAATTTTGTTAGACTAGAGAGTTATTAGTTATATTTATGGATTGAGAATATTAGATAAATATTACACTTGTAAAATATAATGCCAAATTTTTTTAGACTAGAGAGGTTGTGTAGAAATTAGAAATACTTTATTTTGTTAAACTAGACTAGAGATTGAGTAAAAAAAATTTAAAAAATATTGTGCATATTTTAGAGATAACAATGTCAAGATATGAATTTTTTTTGGCGTGACGGCGGCCGTGGCCGTCGTCATGGTCGTGGCTGAGGTCACTCAGTCCCAGCCCCCCGCCACCACCCCTAGCGCAGCCTGTTGGTGCTTCCTTCCCCGTCGGTCAAGAACCCGTGCCCATTACCCTGAGCAAGTTACACCGGAATGTGGTATGTACTTAGATAGTCTGTTTCATGAATTTGTAATTGGTTTTATAATGATAACAATAATGTTTAGTATTTGCATTTTTATGAAGATTCTTAATTCACCAATCCAATGGTTGCAATGAGTTATATATGGTGCGACCCAACAAGCTCCAATGATGGTTTATGAACAAGCGACTCCGTCGCATGAAAGCTATATTGTTTCTCTATCCATTAATGCTGCGGGCATGCGAGAGCAAAGACATGGTGATACAATTGTTATCCATGTCAATTCTTCTATTGTCGTACTGCCACATATTGCCGCTGTTGATGCCGTGAGGAAGGCACTTATCCAAATAGAAGCTCAAACAAGACATGTATTGCCAGACTATAGTTATTTCAAGATTAAAGCCTTACAACATAACAACCTGCTAGTTACTGAAATGCCTAAACGAATATCACTATCATATGAATCGCCCATTGTATGTAACTACAACTTACTTGTTATTGTTGGTATTTGTTTTTTATGAAATGTACACTAACACGTTATGTTTTGCTTGCCAATTGAATCGGGACACATTGTACAATAGTTTAATGCACACTGATCAAGGTATGAAAGAGGTCTTACATCAAATACTCAAAAAATTGGATGAACATTCACAATACCACACCCAGGTCCAGTACACGGTGGTTGGCAAGCTGGCATTACCCTATCATCATCTACGGATTCTGTGCAAATATTTGGAGAAACATTCCTCACGCCCTACATGGCCAGAGATTGTGCATAAAATATATGCACTAGATTATGTTGATAGGTTCTTAGGAATCAACAATATCGATACTAATTATGCTTTGTACTTCCAGATGATTCACGGTCATGAAGTGAACGATCCTAGATTTTAATTAAGTATCTACGTATTGAACTCTGTTATATGTATAATAATGCATTATCTACGTACTGAACTCTATTATATATATTAAACTCTATTATATGTATTGAACTCTATTATGTGTATAATAATGCATTATATATTTATGGATGTGTTTGTGGGTGTAACATTGAAGTTGTGAAGTTTTTCATTTGAGCTTATCTGCATTATCATCATTAAATGTGCATGATATGTCATAAGCATCTCACAGTTAAACTCATTAATAGTTGCTAGAGGATGAGGGTGACATGGAGTTATATGTGCATGTCTTGGTGGATATATGTTTTACGTACTAACATTCCATTTCATCTCATACGCATATAAAACTTATACCAAATTGTAGGCCTCGATGAGACATACAAAATTGAAGTTAAAAGTTTTCCTTTTGAAGTCATTTAGTAGGTGGAAAAAATCCCTTAAAAAGAAAATAGGGGCATGAATTTTCAGGTGCGGGTGACCCTAACACCCGCACCTGAAAATCATTTCTAGGTGTGGGTGGTGCGAATACCCGGACCTGAAAATTATTTCTAGGTGCAGGTGACGCCAACACCCGCACCTAAAAATGATTTTTAGGTGCCGGTGTTGGTGTCACCCGCACCAAGAAATGCCTCCACATATATATGCTGCCTCTTCCAGGAGTTAGACCATTTTCAGGCGACGTGCGTAGAGGACGCCAGCATACTGCCAAAATTTCCCACACGCCGCCGGCCTCCGCGCGCCGCCGTCCTCCGTCCAGTCCACTCCGCCGGCCTGCGCCCCCCCACCGCCGTCCTCTTTGTCTGATCCACTCCCGTCCCGCGCGCGCCACCACTGCCTTCCTCATGCTCCGCCGCCGTCCGGTCGCGCCGACGCCTCCCCAGCGACCCGCGCGTCGTTGTTGCTCCCGCCGGCCCTGCACACGGCCACGCGCGCTCCCTGGGGCCCATTTGGGCATGCCCGGCAGCCCGCGCCTCCGTCTGTCCCCGCCAACGCCGCTGCCGCCGGTCGCCGTGCGCCTCGATCTCCGCCCAACGGTACGTCGTCGATCTACGATCCCCGCCACCAAAAAGCTATCACGTCCTGTACGTAGCCCTTGTATGTTGAGATATATAGGTGCTCATGTCTATTTTTGTTTTGGTCAAAGGCATGGTGTGTATGTGATGTCTCTCTGTGAAATATGAATAATGATGTGAGATATTCGTTCTCTGCATATAGTTTGAGCTAACAATGTCGTCGTCAAGTGGTGTTGGTGGTGGCCGTGGCCGTGACCGTAGTCGTGGCCATGGCCTTGGCGGTGTTGATCTAGGCCGTGGCTTTGGCGGTGTTGGTGGTAGTGGCTTGGAGGACCCATCGCCACACCATCTAGGCCTTCACTGTCACCGCGAGATGGCCATGCGACTTGGTAATCAGACACGTGGAACAAGAGCCAACCTAGTAATGATCGCCATTGCCTTTATATTTATATATGTTTTAACACTTCACATGCAAAATCTCTAATTGTAGTTACGTATAAATTATTGTACCTATCAACAATGTTAGATGGCTTAAAGATATTCTCGACGATATGGGTAGTGCAAATGGAGGAACTTGGAAATAACTCCACAAGACTGCATATCTCTTCCTCTGTACCTGCTCGAGGTGTAGATTACCGGTATTTGCCAATAAGAGGTCCACATCCAATGGTGCCCGTTGCAGTAGCAGGTGATGCAGCATTTGATAGGGTTACCCAAGAGAGGACAACTATGGAAAGATGTCTAGAGGTGCTTCAGAATATCGGGTGCTTCGTGCCAGACTTTTCATATTACAAAATAAAGCGGCTCGGGACAGGTGAAAGCACCATGGTTCAGACTGCTGAGAGGCTTTGCAGGCTCATCAAGATGTAGTATAAAATATATCTGTTTTATTCATTCTTAATTAATTTGTTTGTGTTACATATATTGTTAACTTTCATATGTTTATTATCTCATCACATCATCGTATTGTGTAGGATTATATGTCTGGTTCAACCTATGCCTCAATGAGCTTCAGTGCGATTCTTCATCAAGTTGTGGAAAAAATTGGGTTGAATTACTATGGTGGGCAGGCGTGCTTCACCGGAGATTGGAAGCATGAAGCAACTCTAACTTTCTACAGGACAGAGCAACCCGTCGCTCCACCAATGTTTGATATTTGCAGTGATGTGTGTGACAGTTATCCGGAAGCAGAGCTGAGTTCATTACCACACGCTTTATCTTATTTTGACGGAGTTCTAGGATGGACCATTGGAGACATTAACTATGTTCCGTTTCTACAAATACGTGCGGGATTAATACCGACGCCTTAGCTAGTGGTTGATGTACAAACTTATTTATAAGTAGTAGTGGTTAATATATGAACTTATTTATAAGTAGTAGTAGTTGATGTATGAACTTATTTATAAGTAGTACTAGTACGGTTGATGTATGAACTTGGACTTCTAGAGAAGTAGTGGTTGATGTATCACTAGTCAATTAGCATTGTCGTGTTCAATTTGAAGGGATTAATTGTTTTGAGAACCATAAAAACTGTATTTAAGAAATTTGATGTGAAAAAATTGGCAGGAACAATTTTTCTACGAACTGACGAAAGTTTCACCCGCACGCACCTGGAAAAGCATTTCCCAGGTGCGGTCGTTTTACCCGCTCATAGAAACCACTATTTCTAAAAGCAATAGTTAGGAGCGGATTTCACGCCCGCACCTAGAAATGGGATTTCGCCTGCTCCTAAAAACTATTTCTGTAGTAGTGTAGTCATCCTAATTAACATTTGAATCTTTGATGTGATAAGTGCTAAATTTCTAAGGTTCCAAAACCACTAGTCGCTCAATATGTCACCTACGTAAGCAATGCAATAATACCACACAGTCACGAGCCACGACCAACGGTCTTGGCGTTAGTTCCAAGTAACACCCCAAAAAACTAACATCTCCAAGAGGTAGTAATTGGTGTTAGTTCTGGTGGACCCCACCCCTTTTACTCCTTTTTCTCTCTCCCTCTAGATCCCACAATGATTGTAAAAGTAGCATTACATGCAAAAGTAACACATGCATCCAAGCATCCAAGGTGTTAGTTTGTTAGGTGTTAGTTGGGGGTGCAAAAGACTAACACTAGCAGTAACACTAACACTAGAGAACCAAGCAGGGTACACGACAAAAAAAACAGGAGAAGTACCATTACTTTTCTCTTGATCCATTTTACTAGCATAGTGATTACTATAGCCTTAATAGCACCTTAGATCCTGGGTTCGATGTACTCCTTGTAGGATCAAATTTTTCAGAATCCAACAGCGTTGTGCTTCAGTGGTAGACGACGTTCCCGTCAATAGTGAGATGCCTGTGGTGACTTTGTCAATTTTGAGGGTGTGCCGGCCTTGTCTTCGAAGATAATCCTAGGGTTAGGATTTCCGTGCGTGCATTCATCGGGTGAGTGTGTGTGCGTTGTGATGAGAGTTTTTTCTTACTCTGTTATCGAAAAAAACTAGAAATACATCTTTGATAAGTTTACCAGACCACTCTCGCGGTCTCGCCACAGTTCATGCGCTGTTTGCTCCTCAGTTTCATCCTATCCTAACTTAACCACGCGACTGATTAAAAATAAACCTCCATAACGCGGGGTAACCAAATCCCGATATCGACGATCGATATGTGTTACGTGCGTAAGCAATGCAGTACGTACAGTCACCGCTGACGATCGAATTTTATTGTCTTGTCCAAGTTGCACCTGCATATATGCATTATTCATCAACGATCACCGTCCTTTGTTTCTCCTTGGTGCACGATCGAGCAATTTGGCAATGAGGGCACTTGCTGGAACTGTCAGCTGCTCTGTTTTCTATCCAACGTATATGGACCAAGATTGACTATAATAAAGGAAGGAGACGAGGAAGAAAAACCCTCCTATAACCTCCAATCTTAACTTCGCTACTGCAGCCTGGTCGCCACAACAACAACTAAATCGGTGGGGCAAGATCGTCCCACGAGTTTTCATTAAGAAGAAGAAACCCTCCCGATTCAGAAAATCTCCAAATCCTGGCTTCACCAGCGAGGGGATTTTTTAAAACCAGTCTCGTAAATTCGTATCCACGGGGATTTGAACCATGATCTACTAGTTGGGAGCGTAGCTCAACCCCTCTAACCAAGTAGACTATCTAACCAAATAGACTAGAGGACCTTTGGTCCGATTAAGGCCAAGTAGACTAGAGGACCTTTGGTCCGATTAAGGCTGGACGAAAAGCTCAAAGCTCGTTAACTCGCTCGAACTCGCTTGTTAGTGGCTCGACTCGGCTCGGCTCGTTAGTAACATTTGAACCGAGTCGAGCTCAAGTTTTAGCTCGATATGATAACGAGCCGAGCTCGAGCTGGCTCGTGAGCCGCTCGCGAGCCCTAACGAGCCAGTGCAGCAGCCAGCAAACGAGTTGATTGCTTGTTGGTAGAGTAGATAGAGTGGTGTTTTTCTTGAGTACTAGGTTGATTATGGGCTACTTAGTTTTATGGTATGTTGACTTGTAAACATATTATATTTGTTGATTTCATACTTACCTATTAGATGTGATTTTTTAAATTTATAACTGCTAACGAGCTCGCTCACGATCTTAACGTGCCAGCTCGAGCTTCTTAATGAGCCGAGCCAAGACTGATTTCTAGCTCACTAAGATAACGAGCTAGAATGAGTCGAGCTATAACGAGCCGAGCCTTAATGCGCCGAGTTCTAACAAGCCGAGCCAGGCTCGATATCCATCCCTCTAACCAAGTAGGCTAGAGGACCTTTGGTCCGCTCGCCACAACTCATGGGAGCACATTTTAACTGTTTTGCGTTGGCGCACGTCTGCACGAGCAACTTGGCGACGAGAGCATCACTTGAAAATGTCAGCACCTGTATCCTAACGTACATGTGCGGTTGCAACGACAAATAAGTAAATTATTAGTTGGACGAGTTCAACTTATGAGAAACCTAACGCGGGGTAAGTTTCTACTACGCAGTATGCCTTGTCGAAGTTGCACATGCATGCATTATCCACGAACGATCACCATCCTTTGTTTCTCCTTGGTGCACGAGCAACTTGGCAATGTGGCACTTGCTGAAAATGTCAGCTGCACTGCCTTCTATCCTAACGTGTATTGACACTATAGTAAAAGTAGGAGAGGACGGAGGAAGAAAAGCCATTCTAACCTCCAATTTTAACTTCACCACTGCAGAACGGCAGGCCGGTCGCCACAACTCATGGATGCGAGCACGTTTTAACTGTTTGTCAACACAAATCTTTTCTGATATAATTCTTTTTATACTAGTAGAGCAAGTTTTAGAGATTTAGAGCAAGTTTTGCTCACATGCACGCGTTCATCTACCAGCATGCAGTTTCTTAGCAGTATCCTTGTTTTTTTTAATAACGCTGGTAGTTTATATCTTTGACAAGTCACCGAGCTCTCGCTGTCGTTGCAACACTATAAATAACCCAGGTACTGGCCACAACTCCAAGCAACACACACACACACGACATACACTACAAGTTCAAGTCACTCATCATCTACCAATGGCGAAGGTTTCTTATTGCTTCGCTCTGGCGCTCGCCATGGCGGCAGTCGCCGGCCTCCTCATCGCGCCGTGTGCGGCGCAGAACTCAGCGGAGGACTTCGTGAACCTGCACAACGCGGCGCGTGAGGCGGTGGGCGTCGGCCCGGTGTCATGGGACGACAACGTGGCGGCGTTCGCGCAGAGCTGGGCGGCGCAGCTCGCCGGCAACTGCAGGCTTGTGCACTCGAGTGGGAGCGGGTACGGGGAGAACTTGTACTGGGGCTCCAACGCCGACTTCACCGCGGCGAATGCCGTCCGCTCATGGGTGTCGGAGAACCAGTGGTACGACCACGGTAGCAACTCCTGCTCGGCGCCAGTGGGCAAGTCGTGCGGCCACTACACGCAGGTGGTGTGGCGCGCCTCCACCAAAATCGGCTGCGCCCGCGTCGTCTGCAGCAATGGCGCAACTATCATCAGCTGCAACTACAGCCCGCAGGGCAACTTCAACGGACAGAGCCCGTACTAGATTCTGGATCGGATACTTCCCTCGTGCCAAATTCCAAATTTCAGTTTATATCGTACACATACATGCATATGCTGGTGTATTTGTAGTTGTGACATGATATTATAAATAAATAAATAAATAAATATCATAATAAGTAATAAAATAATGTGATATCATAGTTTGGTTCAGGTTTACTACGACACAAGGCTCAGCAAAGAGCTCACGACAGCATTTGATCGGCAAACAGCCGTTTGTCGAGAGTCGCCCCTGGCCCCACAACACATGTGTGTCATGAGCTGCTATGCCAGGGGGCACGGTGATGACATTTTGTGTCGTGAGCCTAACATCGGGCTCACGACACAGATTAAAAGTTTGTCATGAGCCAGATACATGACTCACAGCACAGAGGTCATGACGTGGCGCCTGAGAACCGTGTTTGTTGTGAGCCAGATCCACGGCTCACCGCACACTTTGAATCTATGCTGTGAGCCAGATCCACGACTCACGACAAAGGTCGACCCCAGGCGCCACATCATGACCCCTTTGGCTTTTACTCACAACAAAGGTCTTTTTTATTTATGCAGTTTCATATATGGTACCCCGTCAAATAAACATCATCCCAAGGAGTTAATAATCTTCACAGATAGTTAAAAATCATCATAGTCAGTTCATAATCATCACAGACAGTTCAAATATCACCATAATCATCACATAGTCCACAAATGCAAGTAACGAGTCCACAATCAAGTCACGAGTCCATACATGTCCATACAAGTTCATAAAATCCATACACACGGCACATGCAAGTCACACAGGTCCAAATACAAATAAAGGTTGCTAAGTCCATGAAGTAACTTTTTCGGCGTATGATGCGGCGACTGGGACCTTGATCCCTGGCTGGCGGCTGCTATATGAACCCTGCCACCGATGGTTGTTGTGTCAACCCCAGCGAAGTGTATGACGATCCGTGAGGCGGCTGCTGAACCGGCCTAATTGCCATCGTCCACGGGCCCCACCACGGCGTGTTGGACATGCCGTGAGGAGGCGGCATCCACTGATCTGACCACATCCCACCCCACGGAGCCGGTTGAGCTGGCGGCGACATGTCTTGTGTCGTAGGCCCATCATTCGATGCTGCCGATAGATTTTGCATAGGAGTTAAAGTCGGGAATGAAATTCAAGATTTTGAGCGTGTATACCAGGTAATTTTCGATTTCTAAGTCATTCTAGGTTTCTAAGTCGGTTGAACCCGCGTCGTCTGCAACAACGGCGGCACCATCATCTGCTGCAACCACAGCCCGCATGGCAACTTCAACGGACATAGCTTGTACTAGATTCTGGATCGGACACGCACTTCCCTCATGCCAAATTCCAAATTTCAGACATGCATATGCTGGTGCATTTGTAGCTGTGACATGATATTATAAATAAATAAATAAATGTCATAAGGAATAAAATAATGTGATTTCACAGTTTGATTCAGGTTTAATTTGCCTGTGGATCATGTTTTTGTTATGTTAGCGGAGATAATTTGGATTTAGGTTTTTTCTAGCTAAATAATCCCCAGATGATAACTTTTCTTTAGATTTCAATTAATTTATATCTCCTGTAGATTTTCATGAATCTCATAAGCAATAAAATCATGTGCTTTCTGAGTTCGACTCGGGTTTACATGTGACACCAAGTTTTGCCCGTGGAACATGTCAGATTGACTGACACGCCTTGCGCATCAAGAATCGTTAGTGTGTTAGTACGTGAGGATCTGTCCGATTGTTGCATCAACAAAATCCATTTCATAACTATGAGGTAATACGTGAGATGAATCTATTAAAATTAATTAGATCATGTTTTGACAATGCACTGGTAGAGAGGGAGGCTTTGGTTCGGGCCTTTAGTCCTGGTTCAACTTTGGAGCCGGGACTAAAGGTCTTTCATCGACGTGGCCCGAAATGCTGGCTGGAGACACCCCCCTTTAGTCCCAGTTGGTATAACCAACCGTGACAAAAGGGCTGTCTCCCAACGTCTCTTTCCCGCAATGATTGACGCGGACTTTTAGCACCGGGTGGAGTTACCAACCGAGACTAAAGGGTCCCCCTTTAGTCTCGGTTGGTAACTCCACCCGGTGCTAAAGCTTTAGTCCCGGGTGGAGTTACCAACCAGGACTAAAGGGTACCCTTTAGTCTCGGTTGGTAACTCCACCCGGGACTAAAAGCCCGCGCCCTATAAAACCAGCTTCTTCTTCCTCTTTCTCTTGCCCGAGCCATTCTTCACCAAGAGCTCAAGCTCCTCCTCCATGGCGCCTCAACCTTAGAGAGGTGCTGCTGAATTTTTTCTTCATGTATTTGTGAAGATTTCTCTCCTCTAAAGTGTTGCCAAGGTTTGATTCTTCTTCCTCCCATCATTTGTTGTGATTAATTGTTTTTATATATTTTAGAGATGGAGAAAATAGAAAAATCTTAAATCCTAGGTGGGAGGAGCTAATAAGAGATGAGGTTATTTATATACTTTAGATTTAGAAAAAAGTGGTTGGCTAAACACTAGCATTGTCTTGTTATCTTTTTTATTGATGTAGAGAAAATTGAATTTTACTTTTTGATATAATGATACATAGAACTAATTATGATTTTACATTTAGCTAATTTTTTAGAAGTTAATTTAAAAAAATATGGTCATTAATAATGGAGATAAAAAATAGCCATCAGGTGACCTCTGTATGTCATTGTATCACAAGAAATGGCCAGATGTATGTAGTTCACATAGGATGCAATGATTGTCGCGGTTGTGGTACAATGACATACATACAGATGAGGTCACTTGATGGCTATTACAAGGCACGACATCAATAGCAATGAGTACAAGTCCCAAGCTAAAACTAGTCAGCTTCTAGCTTTTGAACCTCTGCTTCAAACACATTTATGAATTCACGTATTGTGTTGAGATGATCAACATGTTCAGGAAGAATGTAGGTAGGCCTCCAGTTCTCATCATCCAGTTCATAACGGAATACATCATCAAACTCACCCTTCTTCATCTTTGTCTTTGTTTACTTTTTGATATAATGAAACATAGAACTAATTATAATTTTGCATTTAGCTAATTTTTTAGAAGTTAGTTTAAAAAAATATGGTCATTAATAATGGAGATAAAAAATAGCCATCAGGTGACCTCTGTATGTCATTGTATCACAAGAAATGGCCAGATGTATGTAGTTCACATAGGATGCAATGATTGTCGCAGTTGTGGTACAATGACATACATACAGATGAGGTCACTTGATGGCTATTACAAGGCACGACATCAATAGCAATGAGTACAAGTCCCAAGCTAAAACTAGTCAGCTTCTAGCTTTTGAACCTCTGCTTCAAACACATTTATGAATTCACATATTGTGTTGAGATGATCAACATGTTCAGGAAGAATGTAGGTAGGCCTCCAGTTCTCATCATCCAGTTCATAACGGAATACATCATCAAACTCACCCTTCTTCATCTTTGTCTTTATTATTCTGATTTAAAGGAAATAATTTTTGGACTTAATATGATGCAGATGAACCGGCAATGGATGAACGCCGACAGACGATCCCCGGAGTACATTGCTGGCATGCAAGCTTTTCTCGAAGTGGCCAAAGCCAACAAGAACCCAAAGGGATTCATGTGTTGTCCATGCTCTTTGTGCAGAAACGACAAAGACTACTCTGACTGGGGGACTCTTCACCTCCACTTGATTAAAAACGGATTCATGGCGAACTATGTGCTTTGGACCAGGCACGGTGAAAGAGGGGTTGTGATGGAAGAGAACGAAGATGAGGAGGATGATAATAACATTCCTGACTGGGCCGCAGGGCAAGCTTTTGCGGATACTTTAATGGAAGATGCTGACGAAGAAGAGATACCGGAAGACGGCCATGTTGATGATCTTGGTCAAGTTCTAAAAGATGCACAAAGGGACTGTGAAAATGATAATGAAAAGGCAAAGTTGCGTCGTATGATAGAAGATCATAGAAAACTATTGTACCCAGATTGCAAACAGGGTCACAAAAAGCTTGGTACTACACTTGAAATGTTGCAATGGAAGGCAAAATATGGTGTGTCTGATAAAGCATTTGAGGGGATGCTAAAAATTGTGAAGGACAAGCTTCCTGAGAACAATGAATTACCGTCGACAACATATGAAGCGAAACAGACTGTGTGCCCTCTGGGGTTGGAGGTTCAGAAGATCCATGCCTGCCCTAATGATTGCATCCTATATCGAGGCAAGGAACATGAGAATTTGGAAGCTTGTCCTGTGTGCAAAGCGCTACGTTATAAGATCCGGAGAGATGATGATCCTGGTGCTCTCGAGGGGACACCTCCCAAGATGACGAAAGTACCGGCGAAGGTTATGTGGTATTTTCCTATAATACCACGTTTGAAGCGTTTGTTCAGGAACAAAGAAAATGCTAAGTTGATGACATGGCACAAAAGCGATCGTAAGCAAGACCACATGCTGAGACATCCGGCAGATGGGTCTCAATGGAGAAAGATTGATAGAAAACACAAAGATTTTGTTGGGGAAGCAAGAAACATAAGATTTGGTTTAAGCACAGATGGTTTCAATCCATTTGGTGAGTTTAGCAGTGGTCATAGCACTTGGCTTGTGACACTATGCATGTTCAACCTTCCTGGTTGGATGTGCATGAAGCGAAAGTTCATTATGATGCCGGTGCTAATCCAAGGTCCAAAACAACCTGGCAACGACATTGATGTGTATCTAAGACCATTGGTTGATGAACTATTACTGCTATGGAAGAAAGAAGGCGTACGTGTGTGGGATGAGAATAAGCAAGAGAACTTCAACCTACGAGCATTGTTATTCATTACCATCAACGATTGGCCTGCTTTAAGTAACCTATCTGGGCACTCAAACAAGGGATATCGGGCCTGCACCCACTGTTTACATAAAACAGACGGTATTCATCTGAAAAATTGTAAGAAGGTTGTATATATGGGTCACCGTCGCTTTCTGCCTGAGAAGCATCCCTTAAGGAAGAAAGGTATGCATTGGAAAGGAAAGGCTGATCATCGTACAAAGCCCCCCCATTTTAAAGGAGAGGAGATATTTGAGATGGTAAAGGATCTAAGGGTTGTCTTTGGAAAGGGTGACAGTAGTGAACCTGTTCCACATGATGCTAACGGGCGTGCACCAATGTGGAAGAAGAAATCTATATTTTGGGAGTTACCTTATTGGGAAATTCTTGAGGTCCGGAACGCTATTGACGTGATGCACTTGACGAAGAATCTTTGTTTGAATGTCCTAGGCTTCTTGGGTTGTTACGGTAACTCTAAGGATACATTGGAAGCACGACGGGACCTGAAAAATATCCATAGGAATGAAGCACCTCCGATAGAGGATGATGAAGAAGCAGATCCTGAAGAGGTTGAGGAGGAAGAACAAGATTACTTAGGTCCTGCTAGTTACACCCTGAGCAAGGAAGAGAAGGACATCATGTTTGATTGCCTAAACAGTTTGAAGGTTCCATCTGGCTACTCATCGAATATAAAAGGGATAATAAATATGAAAGATAAGAAGTTCACAAATCTAAAGGCTCACGACTGCCACATGTTGATGACACAGTTACTTCCAGTTGCGTTGAGGGGTGTTCTACCAGAGAAAGTATGATTAGTGCTCGTAAAGCTTTGTGCATTTCTCAATGCAATTTCACAGAAGGCAATCGATCCAAGGAACCTAGTGAAGCTACAGAATGATGTTGTGCAGTGTCTTGTTAGCTTTGAGTTGGCATTTCCACCTTCATTCTTCGATATTATGACTTACCTCCTAGTGCACCTTGTGAAAAAATTACTATTCTTGGACCAGTATTCCTGCACAACATGTGGCCTTCTGAGAGGTTCATGTCAGTCCTCAAGAAATATGTTCTTAACCGCGCACGTCCGGAAGGAAGCATCGCCAAAGGATATGTAACTGAGGAGGTCATTGAGTTTTGTGTGGACTTTGTTGACTCAATTGACTCCATTGGGGTTCCAGTATCACGACACGAGGGGAGGCTACTAGGAAAGGGCACCATTGGAAGGAAAGCATGTTTGAGCAATGATACTGATTTGTTCAATAAAGCACACCTAGCTGTTCTGCAACAATCAACCTTGGTGACTCCGTATATTGAGGAACACAAGCAGATTATTTCTTCACAAAATCCAACCAAAACTGAAGCATGGGTTACACGCCATCACTTGGAAAATTTCCCCTCATGGTTGAGTGAACAAGTTATTGGTGATTCCACGATTCACCCACAACTCGCTTTGTTAGCCAGGGGACCTTCTAGCACAATTGTGAAATTCTAAGCTTACGATATAAATGGTTATACATTTTACACAAGAGACCAAGATCAGAAAACCACACACCAAAATAGTGGTGTCTGTATAGACACCATGGACAGCAATAATAATAAGAACTCGTATTATGGTGTCATAGAAGAGATATGGGAGCTTGAGTACGGGCCACTTAACATCCCTCTATTTCTTTGCCAATGGGTAAAACTAACTGGAGGTGGCATAAAGAAAAAATCAATATGGAATGACAATAGTGGACCTGACCAAGATTGGTTTCAAAGATGAACCATTCGTCCTTGCCAAAAATGTGCATCAAGTTTTCTATGTCAAGGATATGACTAGCAAACCGAAGAATAAAAATCCTGAAGAAGGACCACAAGAGCCAAAGCGACACATTGTTCTTCCTGGTAAAAGAGTAATCGTGGGAGTCGAGGACAGAACAGACAAATCAGATGACTATGATCAGTTCGATGGCATGCCTCCATTCGCTGTCGAAGTTGACCCAAGCATACCGCTTGGAAATGAAGAGACACCGTACTTACGTCACGACCATGACCAAGGAACTTTCGTCAAGAAAAGGAACTTCAATACTGTACTGTAATGATTAATGTTCAAATCATTTGTGTAATGTTGTATGAGTGTATTCCTTTATGTATTTGAACTAAAACTTGCTAAAGCCTTTCAGATGCCCTGTGAGAAGTAACCACAAAGTTTGAGATTTTTCTGAATTAGTTGAGCATTTTTCTTATGTCTTAGGAGACAAATATTGTCGAGTCCAAAAAAAAGTAATTATTTCAACTATTAAATTATTTTTTATATAGGAAAGTTAAGGTTGTTAACACTTAACGAAATATAATTTGCATGGTTCAAATATTAAACTTACCATTTTTTAAAAATGTTGCAAAGAGAAAGAATGAGAAAATGAGGAGGGAAAATGGGAAAAGAATCAAAGTCCTGTGCAAAATAACCCTTTAGTCCCGGGTGGTATTACGACCCGAGACAAAAGGGGGGCCTTTTGTCTCGGGTGGTAACACCACCCGGGAGTAAAGAGGGAAATTTCCCTTTTGGGGGCTCCCGCGCGAAATCGCCCTTTAGTCCCGGGTCGTCTCACCAACCGTGACAAAAGGCCCCCCTTTTGTCACGGTTCGTTACATGACCCGGGACTAAAGGGGTGTCTATATATAGCAGCAGCGAGCCTCCCCCTCCAGCACTTGGCCACTTTGTCGTCCCCGATCCGCCGCCATCGTCGTCGTCGTGTCCTCCTCCTCCTACGCCGCCGTCATCCTCCCCGACCGCCGCCTTCCGCGGCGCCCCCCGTCGTCTGCCCCCTGGGATTCTCCACTGCCGCCGTCCTCCGACCCGCCGACGCCGTCGCCCCCCGCCACGCCAGTCCGCCGCCATCGGCCCCCGGAACCTCCCCGACCTGCCCCGGCCTCCGGGGCTCCTCCTCGCGTCGGCCTCCTCCCCATCCTCCTCCTCCGCGCCATCCTCCCCGGCCTCCGGGGCTCCGCAGCCGCCGCGCGCCGCGCGCCTTGCTGCCCAGCCGGCCTGCGTGTCGTCGCCTCCGCCCGCGCATCAACATCGTCTGTCCCACTCCGTCGCCTCGTCCTGCTGCCTCACGGTCGTCCTCCCCAACACCGGTAGGGGCGCACCCTTCCCCCCCGGCCGCCGGCGTACACCGGCCCTGCCCGGCTGCCCCCAAATTTTAATTGGGAGTTTGGGACTTGCTGACGCAAACAAATGAATTGTTTGCGTCAGCAATTTTTTTAATTTCATTTGAAGATTAAATTTAAGTATAAAATTCTAATTAAATATGTGTATAATAATTCTAATTAAATATGTCTCTCCCCAGCATCGCCGACCGCCATCTCTACCCGGCTACCCACTGCCTCCCTCGACGCACCCAGGATCTCGCCGCCGTCTCGCCCCAGCTCCTCGCCGACTGCGGTAGGCGACACTACCGATTCTAGAAATACATAGAAATTATTATATATTCTCATAAATTCGTGTCGATTCATAGAAAATTACTGTTTATTCTTGTTGATTCTAGAAATAGAAAAAAATTATTGTATATTCTCATAAATTCATGTCGATTCATAGAAAATTACTGTTTATTTTTGTTGATTCTAGAAATAGATAAAAATTATTGTATTGTCTCATAAATTCGTGTCGATTCATAGAGAATTACTGTTTATTCTAGATGGATACTAGAAATACATAGAAATTATTGTATATTCTCATAAATTCATGTCGATTCATAGAAAATTACTGTTTATTCTTGTTGATTCTAGAAATAGATAGAAATTATTGTATATTCTCATAAATTCGTGTGGATTCATAGAAAATTACTGTTTATTCTAGATGGATACTAGAAATACATAGAAATTATTGTATATTCTCATAAATTCGTGTCGATTCATAGAAAATTACTGTTTATTCTAGATGGATACTAGAAATACATAGAAATTATTGTATATTCTCATAAATTCGTGTCGATTCATTGAAAATTACTGTTTATTCTAGATGGATACTAGAAATACATAAAAATTATTGTATATTCTCATAAATTCATGTCGATTCATAGAAAATTACTGTTTATTCTAGATGGATAACAATGACAACGATGAAAGGATTATGGAGGACATTATTGCTCGCGGTGCAAATGCCTTTGCAACCTACACGGACGAGGACATTATTCTAAATATGATCTGTGAAGGAGGCGTCGCCGCCGATGACTTTGCAAATAACGAGGAAGACATAGCCGCCGACTCAGAAAATAATGAGGACCTTGAGGATGCTAATGCAGAAGGTTCCAACAAGGTATACATATCATGCATTAAGTTCATTAGTATTAATTCGATAACCCCATTTCTTACATAAATAAATATCGAATATGCATGGTACTTGTAGGCTTCTGGATCGACGACGAAAAAGTCCAAGAGAGGTCGTACACAACTAATCGTCGGCGATGTGATGTATTGTATCACGGAGGTGTCAGAGCTTGGCCAGCCTTGTGCTCCAAAAAAATCAAGGACAAGTTCGTGTCTCAATGCGGGGCCATTGTAAGGGACAACGTGCCCATCAAGTATAGAGAATGGAAGGGAAAACCAAGTAATCCATACGTGGTTCCAGACTCAGTAAAAGACCAGCTGTGGAATGATGTGCTAAAACACTTCACACTTCCTGAAGGCGTCGACACAAACCTTGTTAAAGGTTGGACTCTAGCGAAGATGGCAACTCAATTTCAGAATTTCAAGAAGAAGTTGACTAGAGATTTTATCAAGAACAACCGAACTCCAAATTGGGATGAATATCCGAAGATAAAAGATCACTGGAAGTCCTTTGTTGAATACAAGAAAAGTGAAATTTTTGCCCAAAAAAGTGCACAAGGGAAGAACAGTGCCAGTAAGAAAGGGGAGTACAACCATCGTCTTGGTCGAGGTGGTTACGCGGTAGCAATTCCCAAGTGGCGGAAGATGGAACAAGACCTTATCGCCAAAGGTATCATATCAGCGGTCTTTCACTGGCCTGATCGATCGAAGAATTGGTATTATGTGCATGGAGGCAGATTGAACCCGGATGATGGTACCCTTGAATTCCCGCCCACGTTACGAGAGAAGGCACTTGAGTTAATGAAAAAAATAGAAGATGTCAGAGCTGGTAGATTGAAGGTTGATAGAGAAATGGATGAGCTCACTATGGCGCTCGGGAATCCAGAACACCCAGGATGTTGCAGGGGCTACGGGGTGGTGCCGTGGAAGTATGCTTTCAAGGGAAATCTCGATAGCTATAAAAGTCGCAAAAGAAGAAAAGAGCGCGAAGAGGAGCATTGGCGCCAAATGATGGAGCAAAGACTTAAAGAACAAGAAGAAAAGATGCAGGTAGAGATTGAATGGCGAGTGGCCGTAACGATATCTCAAATAGCCCAATCTGGAGCACTGCCCGAAGTACCTCTGGATCCCGTCATTAGCCCTTCTGCTCGCAAAAGCAGTTGTGCTTCTACCGAGGTTGCACCAGGTGCTTGCATAGAGGTCGCACCAGGTGCTTGCACAGAGGGCCCTGAAGAGCCGAGGGCAATCGAAGGAGTTCCAGTGGATGACAACCAACAATACCCTGTGGATTTTCTCTGTCGGTGCACCCCATGTGAGCTGCACAAGCCATTCGGCAACATCACAATGCAGGTGGCGTACGGAAGTGCTTTTGCGCATTTTCCTGGACAGACTAGCCACGACATGTTGATTCCACCCGGCTACGCCTCGGTTTCTGTGGAGGAGATTTGTCAGCCACAATTTGAAGATCTAGAGCTAGACATCCCAGGAGGTGACGGGGAAAGGACACTCAAGGATGCGGTTCACGGTATCATATTGTGGCCCAAACATTATATTATAATCCCCCAGACGGAGGGATCAATCCCTCCTACAGATCCCCCGCAGCCGCGACCATCGTCATCTCCTAGGTCATCCTCACGACCTTCAATATCACCTCGCTCACCGTCTACACAAGAACCATTATTCAATTCCGGAGGTGCGAGCTCCAGCCATGATATTGACATCAATCCCGAATCACCTCCAAAAAAGCAGAAAAAACCAATGGCGGTAAAGCAAGCGCCATCAAAAGCAGAAAAAACACCAAAGCACTGCAGAAAAAACCGCCCAGCCACCAAAGCACATCAGAAAAACCACCCAGCCACCAAAGCACATCAGAAAAAACCGCGAAACCACCGTAGAAGAAACCACCACAGAAAAACCACCTAGCCAAGAAAGCACAACCGAAAAAACCGTCAGAGCACAGTCTTCCAACCCAGTGCAACCACCAAAGCTGAAAAAACCACCAACGATAAAGAAAATGGTTGAGCCAATCAGCAAAAGGAAGCTCGCATTGGAGACGACAGAAGAAGGAAAAACAACGATCGGTGCCCAACATGTGCATGAATTTTTCAACAATCTGAATACAAAACAGCAACGGAGGGAGCTCGAGAAGACCAAACAAGTAGATCCGGCCAAACCCAACATGTGCATGAATTTTTCAACAATCTGAATACAATACAGCAACGGAGGGAGCTCGAGAAGACCAAACAAGTAGATCCGGCCAAACTTGGGTTTTTCAAACAAATGAGTGAAAACAGCAAGAAACTGATGCCCATACTGGCGCCGACGTCGTCTAAAGAAGATGCGTCGATGAGCAAACAGACTTATGTTGCCTCCGGCCTTAATGCACATGAACGAGCTCTAGCAGAAATGCCTACACAACAAGTAGTGCAGCTCCTTGATTTCATGGAACAAACAAGGATGCCTTTAAGTGTTGCACTCGGCCATGAAGAACCACCCCGCGATCCAAGTTTCGAGTATAGATGGCCCTTTCAGCTAGGAAAACCAGGCCAGAACTAGTACTTAAGCTCTCACCTAAGATGTACAAATTTCATGAGTGGTACATGCGGCAATCAGTGAAAGGTGTACATAGCATAGGTATGCTTGCTGCACCCGAAGATTTTGCCACTGAAGGCAACAAGGTGGTCTGGCTGGAATTCAAAGATAATTATGAAGTTTACCATCTAGACGCCATGAATACCGATCTTATCGTCGCTTGGTGTCTGTAAGTGGCGTCTTTTTTTATGTTTATTAATAAATTTATTACGTATGTGGATTTACTAATTAACTTTGTATTTCATTTTTGGTAGCCTGCAAAAACAAGAGATGCAAAAAAAGAATATTGCCAGTATTGGTTTCATGGACCCATCAAAAGTCAACGAGTTTGAGGTCAAGCATCAACTAGACACAACAATCGCGACAATCTATAGGACCTTGTCTAAGTTTCATGTCAAGGATCTCATACTACTACCTTACAGCTGCGAGTATGTGCGATTGCCATCTAATTGTCTTTGCTAATTCTATTTAGTTCTAATTTGTATGACTATTATGACCATGTATGTACAGTTTCCACTGGATTCTTATGATCATTCAAGTCGACAATAGCAGCATCATGGTGTGGTATTCATTGAGAAAAAACCCCGCAAGTTACCAAAACCTTCAAAATATGTTTCAAGCGTAATAATTCTATCTAAGACGTTCTTTTAAATGCAATATTTATTTATATATATATAGATTGCTTTTACTAACACATTATCTCTCATTAATTTTCCTCAGAGCTTGGGAAAAATTCATTGCAGAGAAAGAAGGTGAATTTAAACCAACAATTACATTCTATACTGATTATCCGGTACGTAATCCAAATAACAACTTCAGATTTGAGAAAATTTAAATTTCATCACACTTATATTTCATAACATTTTCTCCTATCCACTTTAGTGTTTGAGACAGGAACAAGGAAATAATTTATGTGGATACTATGTCTGTGAGCACATACGATGTTTGGCAAGTGCAAAGTCCGGAAATTATGATGTAAGTTAATTAAATAAACCTATTAATAATACATCATTTCCTAACCGCTTCTATATTTAATTGTTGGGTGTAATATATTAACATATTTGCACATTATACAGATGGATATGGTTAAGGACGAGGTCATTCAGAAGGATCGTCTTTCGGCGATTCAAGAAAGTCTCTTGGGATTCCTCCATGAGGAGGTGGTTATGCCAACAGGAAAACATCATTATGATGGATCTAAAAAATCTAATAGAGACTAAAAATTTGAAGTGAACAATATTTTGATGTATAAATACTATCTATTTTGATGTGTATATTTCTAAGTTTATGTAAGTTTATATATAAGTCTAACTGCGTATATGGTATATATAGACAGGTATATACATATATACAAGTGCAAATACGTATACGTGCATATACGGGTTAGACAACAATTAGAATATACGCTCAAATCGAAAACAGAAAAAAAAGAAACGAGACCCTTTAGTCACGGTTGGTATTACCAACCGAGACTAAAGGGGGTGGGCGCAGGTGCTGGCGTGCCCCCCCCTTAGTCTCGGTTCGTAATACCACCCGGGACTAAAGGATCCTTTAGTCCCGGTTCATTCACCTGGGACTAAAGGGGGGGCCTTTTGTCTCTCATCATTAGTCCCGGTTGGACTAGAGAGACCTATTCCCCTTACCAACCGGGACTAAAGACCCTCTCCCTACCAGTGTGTGGTGCTACAATAAACATATGCTAATAATGGATTAATTATATGAGACTTAATAAATTCATCTCGCTAATAGCCCCTATATGTATAATTAGTCTTATAAATATCTCGCATTTAGTCCTCCTAATTAGCATCCGAACATTTGATGTAATAAGTGCCGAACTTTAATCCAAGGTTCCAAAATCACTAGTCCACGTACGTGAGCAATTGCAATGCAACACCACACAGTCATTGTAGGAAATGCCATAGATGCTGAGTGTTGGAGGGTTTGATGAGTGCCATCTTCAGGCACTCGTCAAACAACCTTTTTCCAAGTGTTGCACGAAAAACACTCGGCAAACTTCGGGGTTTGCCGAATTTTTTTTGACACGTGGCAAACAAGCTCTTTGCCAAGTGTTTTTTCTAACACTCGGCAAAGAAGTAAGTTTAATTTGCTTAGTGTTTTTTACACTCGGCAATTAAATAATTTTTTCCTTCCCCTCAAATTTTTTTGTCTCTCATATAGCATGGATTACTCCATGTTAAAGTTTGGTTATTTTTTATCTTTTTGCTATATTTAAATAATTAATTACATTTCAAGTAGTTTTTTTAATTTTGTCAAATTTTAACTACAAGTAATTTAAAAAATTGAGAAAATGAGTAGAAAATTGATATTCTTATTATTCAGCATGAAGCCTTATCTGTGAAATGAAAAGGAATTTCAAAGGTCTTCTTCAAGAAACATGACCACGAGCATGTGGTCAGATGGTTTTTCAATTATAAAAAAAGTAAATGAAGTCTGAAAATCATGAGATTTGTCTTGATGTATCATACGTGGAGGTTGTAGTAAAAAATTGAAATAGTTTCACATATTTTCTCGTGTACGATGTTTACAAATTAAACATCTCGCAGGAAGAATCGTAGCTTCACTAGAGTTCGATAAGATTTGAAATCAAATTGTGATTTTCTTATAATTTTTTATATAATAAAGAATATAAATTGTTTCATATAAATTTTAAATAATTTTTAAAAATTATTTTATAATTTTAATACATTAATATAACTATTTGCCGAGTGTCTAACTCGACACACGACAACTCTTTGCCGAGTGTGCGATGAACAACACTTGGCAAACAACGCTTTTGTCGAGTATCGTGATGACGAGTGGGCGTCGCCAAGTACAACACTCGGCAAAACCTTTACCGAGTGTCTTTTCCCCTTCATCACCGAGTGTTTCAGACACTCGGCGACTTTGAGTTATCATCGGAGATCACGCGTGGACGTGTAGATCATAATGAATAATTCTCAACAACTGCAGGTGTAGACGCACGCGCGCGCCTACACACCGTTTCTCTGCACGTTTGCCATTGGCGCACGTCTGCACGAGCAACTTGGCAACTTGCCTACACGTGTTTCTTTAATTCGAAAAAAAACATACATGTTACTTTGCAACGTCAAATTAGTTTATGGGCAGAATAGTTGCACGCACGAGAGGACACTGTCGTTAAAGTTGGACGAGTTCAACTTAATGACAAACTTATGACAAATCTAATCTGACACATGTAAAAAATATGTAAAAAAATAGGAGGAGCACCATTAATTCTCTATGGCCAGCGATGAGCAGCTTCCTCCCTCCAAAATCCCGACCCCTAACCTGAAAACTCTAACAAAAAGTTGGTCAATCATATGCAGAACGCACAATTTGACGGATTAAACAACTGAGTGGCCTCCATGACCTTCAGCGGGAGGAAGTTGCGTAATTATTAAACAACAGCCGAGAGGAGTGAAAAAGATACTCTAGGAAAAACATGAATCGGACGCCCAACATGAATCAGACAGTTTTGTGGAGCTATTTTTTAAACGAAATGGTACCAAATAAACACCCCTGTATCTCAAAACAAAAAATAGTCATAAACTGAGAAGCCAAGGTTCCCATGACCGTTTCAATCAGCATGGCGTTTGACGTCCATGGAATTCTCGGTCATGGTGGAAAATTTTATCTAGGCGCCGCCATTGACTGACCAAAGGCGGTGTATATTTCTTCTACCAGCATGCAGTTTAGGGTTAGTAGTATATATCTTTTTTTTAGGGCTAGTATAGTAGTATTTATCTTTGACTATAAATACCCCGGCCACTCGCCACAACTCATGCACCGTACCACTCTCTCTCTCACACACACGCACAACATACACAAATTCAAGTCACTCATCTAGCAATGGCGGAGAAGGTTGCATGCTTCGCTCTGGCGCTCGCCATGGTGGCGGCCGCTGGCGTCCTCATCACACCGTGCACGGCGCAGAACTCGGCGGAGGATTTCGTGAACCTACACAAAGCGGCGCGCGAGGCGGTGGGCGTCGGCCAGGTGTCGTGGGACGACAACGTGGCGGCGTTCGCTCAGAACTGGGCGGAGCAGCTCGCCGGCGACTGTACGCTTGTGCACTCCGGCGGCAACAGCGGGATGTACGGGGAGAACCTGTACTGGGGCCCGGCTGGCAGCGACTGGTCGGCGTCGGATGCCGTCGGGCTGTGGGTGGCGGAGCAACAGTGGTACGACTACGACAGCAACTCCTGCTCGGCGCCGCCAAACCAGTCGTGCGGCCACTACACGCAGGTGGTGTGGCGTGATTCCACCACCATCGGCTGCCCACGTGTCGTCTGCAACAACGGCGGCATCATCATCTCCTGCAACTACAGCCCGCCGGGCAACTGGCCCGGACAGAGACCCTACTAGAATCTGGTTCGTGTCACACTTCATGCCAAATTCAAATTTTCAGTTTATCGTACGCGTAAATGCATATGCAGGTGCATTTGCTGTGAGTTGTGAAATGATAAATAAATAAATGTCATAAGCTATAAAATAATGTGATTTCACAGTTTGATTCAGGTTTGCCCTGTCGATCATGTTCTTGTTACGTGAGTGGAGATAATTTTGATTTGGGTTTATTCCTAGCCAAATAATCCCCAACTGATAACTTTTTTTAGATTTCAAATAATTTTAAGATCTACAGTAGATTTTCATGAATGTTATAACTCACAAGCAATAATACAATCATGTGCTTTCAGAGTTTGATTCGGCTTTACCTCTGAATCCAAGTTTTGCCTCTAGAGCTAGTTTTAATAGTGATACCTCAGCTGATCCCACAGGCTTTATGCCAACTTTTAATAGGGATAGTGCATATATACTCTTGAAAATAATAGAAGTCTATGTACTTGCTTTGGTAAATGTTGCGTATATCACCTCGAACTACTAAGAATGGGTATTCTGATTCGGAAAGGAAGACAAGCATATCCCCTAGCTTTCAATTGTAATCATCATGAGATCGACTTTTACTACATTATTATATTTCCGTCAACTTATACCACATTATTAATTTTAACATCATAGTTGATTTTATATCTGTTTCGAGTGTTGTCGTTTGCGTAGTTTTGTGTCGGTTAGTTCTGGTAGCTTACATATTGCTTACATCATCACCTCCGTTGATCTAGCCAATTTGCCCTGTGTTCGTATCGGCTACCTAGTTGTTACACTTTATCGGAAGAGTCATCGGAAATCTAGCCGATTACACTACGTGAAAAACTCACTTTGGTAACGGGCATAGATTGCCTTTCGTAACGGGCAAAGCGCCCGTTACCGATCAAGTGTTACAAATGAGCCAAGAAAGGTAACGGGCAGATGCCCGTTACTAATAAGACATATTCGTGACGGGCATAAAACAACGACCGTTACCATAACTAGCCACTGGTCACGTGAAATGGCTGTTTCTCTGGGCCCACAGGGAACTTTTGTAACGGGCACCAAAACACAACCCGTTACAGTAGCTCAATATCGGAGACGTCTTCTGTGTACCTGCGTCTCCTCTATCTTGACGAAATGAGACGCGTCTATTTCACGCGTGTCTCAGCACATCTAGGATTCGTAACGGGTATCACGGTGAAATGAGCCTTTTGGAAGGCATCTGGTTCCGGAGTGACTAACTTTTTCCTAGGGTCCCAACACCTGAAAGCCTACCTTCGTGCCGTGAGCGAGGCACACCAATGGGGTTTTGTGGGTCCATATAACCCATGGCCCACTCCACTGCTTCGATGGTCTCGTAGCCACGAACAATGGCTCCCTCCGGAAATAACCGGTTATGTACCAATGATTTCAGGAATCCATAGAACCTCTCATATGGAAACATCTGATGAAGGTAAGATGAGCCAAGGAACCAGATTTCCCTCGCGAGGTGTGCTGTTAGATGCAGCATGAGATCAAAGAATGATAGTGGGAAGGTAGCTTCAAGCAGGCATAGGGTCTCGAAATGCCTCCTCTCTAAGTCCAATAGTTTTTCCTCATCAATCACCTTCTGTTCTATTGCATTGAAGAATAAACACAAGCTCGTGACCACGTCGCGAACCAGTTCTGTCTTGATACCTCTAAGTGCAACAGGAAGAAGAGCTGTCATTAACACATGGCAATCATGAGATTTCATCAAGTTGAAATTCATTTTCATGTCCTTCACCGACACTAGCCTCTTGAAGTTTGATGAGTAGCCTGAAGGTACTTTCAAATCATGCAAAAACTGACAGAATTCTTTTCTCTCTGCCTTTGACAAGGTGGTTGCAGCAACGGGAAGGTTCGTCCCCGTCTCTGTTTCCTCTGCATAGAGCTCCGGCCTAATGCCCAGTTCTTTAAGATCCTCCCTTGCATTTTTATGATCTTTTCCTTTGGACTTCTGTTGTAGCAATGTTCCACAAGTAGCTTCACACACATTCTTCTTGACGTGCATGTTGTCAATCGAATGACGCACATCCAACATCGGCCAATACTCTAGCTCCCAAAGAATTGATTTCTTGTTCCACATTCCTTCTTCTTCTTCTTCACCATCTCGTTTCTTTCTTTTGCCAACGGTTTTTTCAGTCAGTTTGGGTAACTCCTCGATAGTTTTGACGTCCTTGACTTTCAAGTGGACCAGATCTCCAGTCACATGCAACGGCGCCTCTCGATTCTCCTTTTCCCCATTAAACTAACAATCCATGGCCTGGTATGGATGTTTCTTGCCGAGGAAATGATGGTGCCCCATAAATACGTATTTCTTTGAATGTCTTAGCCATACTGCGCAAGTATCTTCCAAGCAGTGTGGGCAAGCTGCACCTTTCCTTTTACTCTGGCCAGAGAGGTTGCGATGAGCCGGGTTGTCGTTGATGGTGGTGAACAACATGGCATGCATTGTGAACTCCTCACGCTTGTACTCATCCCAAACCTTCGGCACACCAGGCTTCCACAATATCTTCAAGTCATCAACTAGTGGCCTCAAGTAGACATCAATACGGTCGCCAGGTTGCTTTGGCCCGGAGACCAATATTGTGAGGATCATATATTTCTGTTTCTTGCATAGCCAGGGTGGAAGGTTGTACAACGACAGCACGACAGGCCAGGTGCTATGTGTTGAGCTCTGGTTACCGAATGGGTTCACGCCATCTGTGCTCATAACAAACCGTATGCTCCTTGCGTCTTTGTCAAACCACGGAAAGTGGTTATTAATGTTACCCCATTGTGCTGCATCTGCGGGGTGCCTAAACTTGCCATCTTTCTTAAGCTCCTTTCGGCCTTTGTCATGCCAATGCAAGAGTTCGGCCTCCTTTCGTGTTGCGAACCATCTTCTCAGCCGAGGAATGATGCAAAAATACCATGCCACCCTCACAGGAGCCCCTCTGTTAGCCTTCTTCTTCTTGCCTCTGATCTCGCCGGGCTCGTTCTCGTCATCAGCATTATTATCATCTCCACCATCCTTTTTCCTCTTGTACCGATCATAGCCACACTTGGGGCACTTGTCAAGGTCTGCATAATCTCCACGGAACAATACACAACTATGGAAAGATGTCTAGAGGTGCTTCAGAATATCGGGTGCTTCGTGCCAGACTTTTCATATTACAAAATAAAGCAGCTCGGGACAGGTGAAAGCACCGTGGTTCAGACTGTTGAGAGGCTTTGCAGGGCTCATCAAGATGTAGTATAAATTATATCTTTTTTATTCATTGTTAATTAATTTGTTTGTGTTACATATATTGTTAACTTTCATATGTTTATTATCCCATCACATCATCTTATTGTGTAGGATTATATGTCTGGTTCAACCTATGCCTCAATGAGCTTCAGTGCGATTCTTCATCAAGTTGTGGAAAAAATTGGGTTGAATTACTATGGTGGGCAGCCGTGCTTCACTGGAGATTGGAAGCATGAAGCAACTCTAACTTTCTACAGGACAGAGCAACCCGTCGCTCCACCAATGTTTGATATTTGCAGTGATGTGTGTGACAGTTATCCGGAAGCAGAGCTGAGTTCATTACCACACGCTTTATCTTATTTTGACGGAGTTCTAGGATGGACCATTGGAGACATTAACTATGTTCCGTTTCTACAAATACGTGCGGGATTAATACCGACGCCTTTGCTAGTGGTTGATGTACAAACTTATTTATAAGTAGTAGTGGTTAATGTTTGAACTTATTTATAAGTAGTAGTGGTTGATGTATGAACTTATTTATAAGTAGTACTTGTACGGTTGATGTATGAACTTGGACTTCTAGAGAAGTAGTGGTTGATGTATCACTAGTCAATTAGCATTGTCGTGTTCAATTTGAAGGGATTAATTGTTTTGAGAACCGAGAAAACTGCATTTAAGAAATTTGATGTGAAAAAATTGGCAGGAACAATTTTTCTACGAACTGATGAAAGTTTCACCCGCACGCACCTGGAAAAGCATTTCCCAGGTGCGGTCGTTTTACCCGCTCCTAGAAACCACTATTTCTAAAAGCAATAGTTAGGAGCCGGTTTCACGCCTGCACCTAGAAATGGGATTTCGCCTGCTCCTAAAAACTATTTCTGTAGTAGTGTAGTCATCCTAATTAACATTTGAATCATTGATGTGATAAGTGCTAAATTTCTAAGGTTCCAAAACCACTAGTCGCTCAATATGTCACCTACGTAAGCAATGCAATAATACCACACAGTCACGAGCCACGACCAACGGTCTTGGTGTTAGTTCCAAGTAACACCCAAAAAACACCAAGAGGTGGTAATTGGTGTTAGTTCCGGTGGACCCCACCCCTTTTACTCCTTTTTCTCTCTCCCTCTAGATCCTCCAATGATTGCAAAAGTAGCATTACATGCAAAAGTAACACAAGCATCCAAGCATCCAAGGTGTTAGTTTGTTAGGTGTTAGTTGGGGGTGCAAAAGACTAACACTAGCAGTAACACTAACACTAGAGAACCAAACAGCGGACACGACAAAAAAAAAACAGGAGAAGTACCATTACTTTTCTCTTGATCCAGTTTACTAGCATATATAGTGATTACTATAGCCTTAATAGCACCTCAGATCCTGGGTTCGATGTACTCCTTGTAGGATCGAATTTTTCAGAATCCAACGGCGTTGTGCGTTCAGTGGTAGATGACGTTCCTGTCAACAGTGAGATGCCTGTGGTGACTTTGTCAATTTTGAGGGTGTGCCGGCCCTGTCTTCGAAGATAATCCTAGGGTTAGGATTTGCGTGCGTGCATTCATCGAGGGAGTGTGTGTGCGTTGTGACGAGAGTTTTTTCTTACTCTGTTATCGGAAAAAAAAAAGTAGAAATATATTTTTGACAAGTTTACCAGACCACTCTCGCGGTCTCGCCACAGTTCATGCGCTGTATGCTCCTCAGTTTCATCCTATCCTAACTTAACCACGCGACTGATTAAAAATAAACCTTCATAACGCTGGGTAACCAAATCCCGATATCGACGATCGATATGTGTTACGTGCGTAAGCAATGCAGTGCGTACAGTCACCGCTTGTCTTGTCCAAGTTGCACCTGCATATATGCATTATTCATCAACGATCACCGTCCTTTGTTTCTCCTTGGTGCTCGATCTAGCAACTTGGCAATGAGGGCACTTGCTGGAACTGTCAGCTGCTCTGTTTTCTATCCAACGTCTATTGACCAAGATTGACTATAATAAAGGAAGGAGACGAGGAAGAAAAACCCTCCTATAACCTCCAATCTTAACTTCGCTACTGCAGCCTGGTCGCCACAACAACAACTAAATCGGTGGGGCAAGATCGTCCCACGAGTTTTCATTAAGAAGAAGAAACCCTTCCGATTCAGAAAATCTCCAAATCCTGACTTCACCAGCGAGAGGATTTTTTTAAAACCAGTCTCGTAAATTCGTATCCACGGGGATTTGAACCCTGATCTACTAGTTGGGACCATACCTCGACCCCTCTAACCAAGTAGACTATCTAACCAAATAGACTAGAGGACCTTTGGTCCGATTAAGGCCAAGTAGACTAGAGGATCTTTGGTCCGATTAAGGCTGGACGAAAAGCTCAAAGCTCGTTAACTCGATCGAACTCGCTTGTTAGTGGCTCCACTCGGCTCGGCTCGTTAGTAACATTTGAACCGAGTCGAGCTCAAGTTTTAGCTCGATATGATAACGAGCCGAGCTCGAGCTGGCTCGTGAGCCGCTCGCGAGCCCTAACGAGCCAGTGCAGCAGCCAGCAAACGAGTTGATTGCTTGTTGGTAGAGTAGATAGAGTGGTGTTTTTCTTGAGTACTAGGTTGATTATTGGCTACTTAGTTTTATGGTATGTTGACTTGTAAACATATTATATTTGTTGATTTCATACTTATATATTAGATGTGATTTTTTAAATTTATAACTGCTAACGAGCTGGCTCACGATCTTAACGTGCCATCTCGATCTTCTTAATGAGCCGAGCCGAGACTAATTTCTAGCTCGCTAAGATAACGAGCTAGAATGAGTCGAGCTATAACGAGCTGAGCCTTAATGAGCCGAGTTCTAACGAGTCGAGCCAGGCTCGATATCCATCCCTCTAACCAAGTAGGCTAGAGGACCTTTGGTCTGCTCGCCACAACTCATGGGAGCACATTTTAACTGTTTTGCGTTGGGGCACTTCTGCACGAGCTACTTGGCAACGAGGGCATCACTTGAAAATGTCAGCACCTGTATCCTAACGTACATGTGCGGTTGCAACGACAAATAAGTAAATTAGTTGGACGAGTTCAACTTATGACAAACCTAACGCGGGGTAAGGTTCTACCAAATCCCGATACGCAGTATGTCTTGTCGAAGTTGCACATGCATGCATTATCCACGAACGATCACCATCCTTTGTTTCTCCTTGGTGCACGAGCAACTTGGCAATGGGGCACTTGCTGAAAATGTCAGCTGCACTGTTTTCTATCCTAACGTAAAAGTAGGAGAGGACGGAGGAAGAAAAGCCATTCTAACCTCCAATTTTAACTTCACCACTGCAGAACGGCAGGCCGGTCGCCACAACTCATGGATGCGAGCACGTTTTAACTGTTTGCCAACACAAATCTTTTCTGATATAATTCTTTTTATACTAGTAGAGCAAGTTTTAGAGATTTAGAGCAAGTTTTGCTCACATGCACGCGTTCATCTACCAGCATGCAGTTTCTTAGCAGTATCCTTGTTTTTTTAAATAACGCTGGTAGTTTATATCTTTGACAAGTCACCGAGCTCTCGCTGTCGTTGCTACACTATAAATAACCCAGGTACTGGCCACAACTCCAAGCAACACACACACACGACATACGCTACAAGTTCAAGCCACTCATCATCTACCAATGGCGAAGGTTTCTTATTGCTTCGCTCTGGCACTCGCCATGGCGGCAGTCGCCGGTGTCCTCATCGCGCCGTGCACGGCGCAGAACTCGGCGGAGGACTTCGTGAACCTGCACAACGCGGCGCGTGAGGCGGTGGGCGTCGGCCCGGTGTCGTGGGACGACAACGTGGCGGCGTTCGCGCAGAGCTGGGCGGCGCAGCTCGCCGGCAACTGCAGGCTCGTGCACTCGAGTGGGAGCGGGTACGGGGAGAACCTGTACTGGGGCTCCAACGCCGACTTCACCGCGGCGAATGCTGTCCGCTCATGGGTGTCGGAGAACCAGTGGTACGACCACGGCAGCAACTCCTGCTCGGCGCCAGTGGGCAAGTCGTGCGGCCACTACACGCAGGTGGTGTGGCGCGCCTCCACCAAAATCGGTTGCGCCCGCGTCATCTGCAACAACGGCGCCACTATCATCAGCTGCAACTACAGCCCGCAGGGCAACTTCAACGGACAGAGCCCATACTAGATTCTGGATCGGACACTCCCCTCGTGCCAAATTCCAAATTTCAGTTTATATTGTACGCGTACATGCATATGCTGGTGCATTTGTAGTTGTGACATGATATTATAAATAAATAAATGTCATAAGCAATAAAATAATGTGATTTCATAGTTTGGTTCAGGTTTACTACGAGAAACCGCGCGGCTCACGGCAAATGCACCATTACTCACGGCCCAAGGCTCAGCAAAGAGCTCACGACAGCATTTGATCGGCAAACAGCCGTTTGTCGAGAGCCGCCCCCGGCGCCATAGCACACATGTGTCTTGAGCTGCTACGCCAGGGGGCATGGTGATGACATTTTGTGTCGTGAGCCTAACATCGGGCTCACGGCACAAATTAAAAGTTTGCCGTGAGCCAGATACATGAATCACAACACAGAGATCATGACGTTGTGCCTGAGAACCGTGTTTGTTGTGAGCCAAATTCACAGCTCACTACACACTTTGAATCTATGTTGTGAGCCAGATCCACGACTCACAACAAAGGTCGACCCCAGGCGCCACATCATGGCCCCTTTGCTGAGAGCTAAAGCCAAAGTTCACGGCAAAGGCTAGATGTTTGTCGTGAACTTTGGCTTTTACTCACAACAAAGGTCATTTTTATTTATGCAGTTTCATATATGGTACCCCGTCAAATAAACATCATCACAAGGAGTTAATAATCATCACAGACAGTTAAAAATCAACATATTCAGTTCATAGTCATCACAGACATCTCAAATATCACCATGATCATCACATAGTCCACAAATGTAAGTAATGAGTCCACAACCAAGTCACGAGTCCATACATGTCCATACAAGTTCATAAAATCCATACACACGGCACAAGCAAGTCACACAGGTCGAAATACAAATAAAGGTTGCTAAGTCCATGAACTCACTTTTTCGGCATATGATGCGGCGATTGGGACCCCGACCCCCGGCTGGCGGCTGCTATGTGAACCCTGCCCCCAACCGACGGTTGTTGTGTCAACCCCAGGCCCCAGCGAAGTGTACGGGATCCGTGAGGCGGTTCCTGAACCGGCCTAACTGCCATCGTCCATGGGCCCCACCACGGCGTGTTGGACAAGCCGTGAGGAGGCTGCATCCACTGGTCTGACCACATCCCACCCCACGGATCCGGTTGAGCTAGCGGCGACATGTCTTGTGTCGTAGGCCCATCATTCGATGCCGCCGATAGATTCTGCATAGGATTTAAAGTTAGGAATGAAAATACAAGATTTTGAGCATGTATACCAGGTCATTTTCGATTTCAAAGTCATTCTAGGTTTCTAAGTCGGTTGCGCCTGCGCCGTCTGCAACAATGGCAACACCATCATCAGCTGCAACCACACCCGCAGGGCAACTTCAACAGACACAGCCTGTACTAGATTCTGGATCGGACACGCACTTCCCTCGTGCCAAATTCCAAATTTCAGACATGCATATGCTGGTGCATTTGTAGCTGTGACATGATATTATAAATAAATAAATGTCATAAGCAATAAAAGAATGTGATTTCAAAGTTTGATTCAGGTTTAATTTGCCTGTGGATCATGTTCTTGTTATGTCAGCCGAGATAATTTTGATTTGGGTTTTTTCTAGCTAAATAATCCCTAGATGATAACTTTTCTTTAGATTTCAAATAATTTTATATCTCAGGTAGATTTTCATGAATGTCATAATCAATAAAATCATGTGCTTTCAGAGTTCGATTCGGGTTACATGTGAAACCAAGTTTTGCTTGTGGAACATGTCAGATTGACTGACACGCCTTGCGCATCAAGAATCGTTAGTGTGTTAGTACGTGAGGATCTGTCCGATTGTTGCATCAACAAAATCCATTTCATAACTCTGAGGTAATACATGAGATGAATCTATTAAAATTAATCAGATCATATTTTGACAATGTGGTGCTACAATAAACATATGCTAATAATGGATTAATTATATGAGACTTAATATATTCATCTCGCGAATAGCCCCTATATGTATAATTAGTGTAATAATTATCTCGCATTTAGTCCTCCTAATTAGCATTCGAACATTTGATGTGATAAGTGCCGAACTTTAATCCAAGGTTCCAAAATCACTAGTCCACGTACGTGAGCAATGCAATACCAGAAAGTTATTGTAGGAAATCCCATAGATGCCGAGTGTTGGAGGGTTCGATGAGTGCCATCTTCGGGCACTCGGCAAACAACCTTTTTGCCAAGTGTTGCACGAAAAACACTCGGCAAACTTCGGGGTTTGCCGAATGTTTTTTGACACGTGGCAAACAAGCTCTTTGCCAAGTGTTTTTTCTGACACTCGGCAAATATGCAAGTTTAATTTGCTTAGTGTTTTTTTACACTCGGCAATTAAATAAATTTTTTCTTCCCCTTAAAATTTTTTGTCTCTCCACATATAACATGGGGTACTCTTTGTTAAAGTTTGGTAATTTTTTTATCTTTTTGCTATATTTAAATAATTAATTACATTTCAAGTAGTTTTTTGAATTTTGTCAAAGTTTAACTACAAGTAATTTATGTAATTGAAAAAATGAGTAGAAAAATGATATTCATATTATTCAGCATGAAGCCTTATCTGTGAAATGAAAAGGAATTTCGAAGGTCTTGTCCAAGAAACATGACCACGAGCATGTGGTCAAGATGGTTTTTCAATATTTAAAAAGTAAATGAAGTTTGAAAATCATGAGATTTGTCTTGATGTATCATACGTGGAGGTTGTAGTAAAAAACTGAAATAGTTTCACACATTTTCTCGTGTCCGTTGTTTACAAATTGAAACATCTTGCAGGAAGAATCATAGCTTCAGTAGAGTTTGATAAGATTTGAAATCAAATTGTGATTTGCTTACAAAAGTTTATATATATATAATAGAGAATATAAATTGTTTCATATAAATTTTAAATAATTTTTAAAAATTATTTGATAATTTTAATACATTTATATAATTTTAAGAATTATCGTGTGCTACAGGTTTGACAGTCGACAAAATATATCTTTGTCGAGTGCTCCTGGCCGCACAATTGACAAAGTACCGTCCCCTCTCTTGGCAAAATATCCACCGAACTCCCACCGCACGTCACACCTTATCTCTTCTCTCTTTGCCTCTCCTCTCTTTCTCCGTGGGCCTCGCTCCCTCTCCTTTCTCAGCACCCCCGCTCGCCTCCCTCTCCCCCCGATACCGCAACTAGTTCCCTCTCCCTTCCTCTCCTCACCGACACCGCCTGTGGTCCCCGCTCTCTCCCTCCTCTCCAAGCGCTACCAGTGGTCCCTGCCTTTTCCTTCTCTCTAGGTGCCGCAGCTGGGCTCCGACGCTCGGACCCTGACGACGTCTGGTGGGGGCGCTGAGTCCAGATCCGGAGACAACTACCCCGGATCTGCTGTCTGGGATTGGCTTGGTGGTAGTGGCGGAGTGGTGGCGGCGTTGATTGGTGCTAGCAGCGCGCGAAGATGGCGGTGAGCATGGTGGGGCGGCCAACCACACACCCCTCCCTCTCCGGCCTCAAGCTCCCTTCCTCTCCGGTACCGGTGGGCTTCGAGTTCTGACGGCGCGGGTCCCCGCGGTGGGCCCGACGACTAGGCGGGAGTCGCGGTGTGGGCGGCCAGGGCTTGGATCTGCTTCTCCGTCACAACGGACGGCTCCCAGACGGTGTGCGGCGGCAGAATCGGCGCTTTCTCCATCTTCTCCTCCTCGAAGCCGATGAATTTGGATCTAAATGCTAAGAGGGTTTTGGTTCGCATGCGAGGTGGCGGTGCATGGCAGACCTAAGCACGGCAGCGCTGCTGTTCTCTCTGAGCAATGGAGTGGCGGCGGAACCCTAGCGCGGAGTGGAAATGAAAGCAAGTAAAGGCCCCTGGGCCATGGATCGGCCTTATATGATCGGGCCCCCAGCGGCGCTACGGGTGGCCATGCGCAACGTCTCTTTGGCGCAAATCACGGCGACCCAGCGGCTCGGCGCCTTCAACAGACATATCGCTCAACGGCTCTTTCGGCCTGACGGTAAATTGGCAGTAACGGCTAGTTCCGTACGGGAATCTGCGTTCGCCGGCCTCCAGTCAGCGTTCCGGCCGACGTGGACTCGTTATGCCCCACATTCAAGCCCCCAAATATAACTATCTCCAATATGACATTCAAGGTCGCCAAGACTCACGGACGACCTATGGGACAGCCCTATCACCCATTCAAGGTCGATACGGTACCGGCAGCCTCCTAGGTCGCCTCGGCCTTCCGCGGCAGGTTTACACCACGTCTTCTAGGCCAAGTTGCCTACATGCCTTCTAGGTCGCCCCGACCTACAGCGGCTCAACTTTATCAACGGCTCCGTGCTTAAAGGTTCTACTGCCCGTTGACGACCTCTTGGTCATAATCACAGCGCCCCGCTGAGGCCCTGTTGCCTTCTAGGTCGATTGCGACCTACAGAATTCAGGATTGACACCCTGCGTTGCGCCACTGCGCAGCGGCCGTGTCGACCCAGGTCGACACGGGCCTTCTTGTCAAATATTATGGCCTTCTGAAGGTCGGCGTGCTAACATAGCCCCGCCAGGACCTTGGCCATGCCATTGCCGCCCGGGCGCCTCATCACAATGGTCAAGACACATCAGTTGCCATGCAAGCATGTGTATAAAAGCTTCGTAAGCTACAACAGACTTTGGCAAAAGGCCAATTGCAAGATACAAACATATTAAAGGTCCTGTTCTACCTTATATGGTGCCTACGGCGCAACCTAGACTGATGAAGCACGTCGCAAGCTTTCTTCTAGCTTCCGGACCTACTTGGAGGCCTCCACCGCCGCCGAGGTCGCGGCTGCCACACAGCCACCTCTACTCTAGCCCCAGAATGTTTCCTGTGGAGTCCCGTCTTTTGCTAGGGTGCTCTCACAAGATCCCAAACGGGACCAGCTTCACCTCGGGCCCCTCCCGGCGCAGCATGACGGTTTCCAACACCACATTAGGCCTCCCCTCACAAGGCCCGCCAAGGCATGTACTGCCCCATGCTGCACCTGGATTCCTCGCTGGGCGCGGGTGCAGAGATTGGTGGAGTTCTCCTAACTTCGCAAGCATTCTTCTAGCTCCAAGGGATGATACTCTAGCGCTATGCTCGGGTGGACGCACAAAAGACCAGGGCATCGCATAATTATGAAGCGGCTTTGCCATGATGTTTCTACTTGGTTCAAGCAGCAAGCAATGAGGCCTTCTATTTATAGCAGTGGAGCTCCGCTTCGGTCGCTGCCTACACCTCAACTGACGCGGCATCCTTATCCGCAACACTGTTACCACGTGGAGCGTGAGGTCTTTGTCTGCTACCGGAAGCGCTGACACGTCTGTCCCGGGCTTGATGACAACTTTTCAGTGTTTGTGACATAGCGACAGCGACTGCATCTCTGCTTGGGGGCAGGTTCTGTGCTTATACAGTCTGCCTGTGGGTCGATATACGGCAAGACTTCTGATGCCTGGTGTTGCCCTGCAAAGATTCCGGACAGTTTGTCTTATTCAACGGGAAGAGCATCTCAAAGCGCAAGCAGAAGGCCGTAGGTTCTCGATTTCTTCTTCGAGCACCAACCCGACCTTGCAGATCGCCTTACTACTCGGGGGCTACTCCACGAGTGCGTCTTGTGACGCCCTCTTCGCCTATGTCACGTCGACCTACTAGAAGCAAGCTTCCGCCATCCCTCCGCTCGACCTCCCTTTGGTCAGCATTGGGACCTTCCCCGAAGGCGTGATGATTTTTCCTGACTCCGGTCAGGTCGGCGGTTCTTCAACAACTACAGCGCCTTGTCTTCATGTCAAACCCCTGGACCTGCGCTCCAGGAGCTTGACGTTCGACTTCGTACGCGCTCAAGAGGATTTTTTCTTTTTTGGATCCCCGTGCACCCTGCGCGACCTCGACGGTGCCATGACGTCGTCTCAGCCACTACGCCTACATGTCGATCGGGGGCTTGAGAGACATGGGTACCCATGGGTCCCCACCGACCAGGGTCCCAGAGGTCCCTGCCGTGTGGACCCGGCCTGTCAGAAGTCCCACCGACCTGCAAGTGGGCCCGAAGACCTTATCCACAACCCAGGCGACCTTATCTAGATTCCGGAAGACCTGCCAGGATTGTGGCGCAAGTTTCTCCCTAGGGTCGCGATACGACGCCTCCAGTAGGTCCGCGGATCGCGGGATTCGCCCTGTAATCACGGAAGATGACCTTCCTAACTTGTAACCGACCCTGATGAGGGTCCACCGACCTCGAATGGAAGCCCTAGCCCGTTGACCATATAAGGCGGCCTAGAGCTCCATTCGAGGGGACTTCCCCGTTCACGCATAATCCCACCGCATACTGGACGTAGGGTTTAACTCTCCGGAGGCCTGAACCAGTCTAAACCCTTGTGTCTCTCGCCATTCTCGCCGTGTTCCGAGTTCTCCCTGCGAACTACCACCTACGCTCTTAGGTCCCGATCCCCTCCAATCAACCTACAACCGCTTGGGTAGCCTCCTTGCGGATCTGTCCAGGTCTCACCCCCTGACAGTCGACAAAATATATCTTTGTCGAGTGCTCCTGGCCGCACAATTGACAAAGTACCGCCCCCTCTCTTGGCAAAATATCTACCGAACTCCCACCGCACGTCACACCTTATCTCTTCTCTCTTTGCCTCTCCTCTCTTTCTCCGTGGGCCTCGCTCCCTCTCCTTTCTCAGCACCCCCGCTCGCCTCCCTCTCCCCCCGATACCGCAACTAGTCCCCTCTCTCTTCCTCTCCTCACCGACACCGCGGGTGGTCCCCGCTCTCTCCCTCCTCTCCAAGTGCTACCAGTGGTCCCTGCCTTTTCCTCTCTACGTGCCGCAGCTGGGCTCCGACGCTCGGACCCTGACGACGTCTGGTGGGGGCGCTGAGTCCAGATCCGGAGACAACTGCCCCGGATCCGCTGTCTGGGATTGGCTTGGTGGTAGTGGCGGAGTGGTGGCGGCGTTGATTGGTGCTAGCAGCGCGCGAAGATGGCGGTAAGCATGGTGGGGTGGCCAACCACACACCCCTCCCTCTCCGGCCTCAAGCTCCCTTCCTCTCCGGTACCGGTGGGCTTCGAGTTCTGACGGCGTGGGTCCCCGCGGCGGGCCCGACGACTAGGCGGGAGTCGCGGTGTGGGCGGCCTTCTCGTTTCATCGCGGCCAGCGTCGAGTCCCTTGCGCCGCCTAATCCGCGCCCGCGTTGGCCTCCCGTCGCAGACCTCTTCTTTCTCTTTGGTGCTCGGTGCCGCGGTGGAGGAGCTACATTGTGGGGAGCTCTGGCGGCAGCGGGCTGGAGGCAAGCCACATCGGCCGATGGGGTTGCCGGATTTTTTAATCTTTTATTTATTCTAATAACTATTTCTCGAGTGTCTAACTTCAAATATGACAACTTTTTGCTGAGTATCGTGATGCCGAGTGGGCATCACTGAGTACAACAGTGCCTTCACAAGTGTTTCTGACACTCGGCAACTTCGAGTTTTCCCGTAGTGAGTCACGACGATCTTGAGTTCTATGAGACTTCTATTGCCTTGTGTCCAAGTTGCACCTGCATGCATTATCATCGGAGATCACGCGTGGACGTGTAGATCATAATGAATAATTCTCAGCAAGTACACGTGTAGACGCACGCGCGCGCCTACACACCGTTTCTCTGCACGTTTGCCATTGGCGCACGTCTGCACGAGCAACTTGGCAACGAGAGCACTTGAAAATGTCAGCCTAACGTACATGTTCCTTTAATTCGAAAAAAAAAACGTACATGTTCCTTTGCAACGTCAAACTAATTTATGGGTAGAATAGTTGCACGCACAAGACGACACCGTCGATAAAGTTGGACATGTTTAAACAAAATACAGGACAAGTACCGTTACTTCTCTCTCCCATTACTTCACCTTCTTTTTTTTTTTGCTGAAGTTGGAGTTGGCAGAGTTGTATGTGTTTGGCCGATAGTTTGTGGAGCTATTTTTTAAACGAAGTGGTACCAAACACCTATCTCAAAAAAAAAAAGTCACAAACTGAGAAGCCAAGATTCCCATGACCATGTCCATCCTGCCGTTTCAATCAGCATGGCGTTTGACGTCCATGCAATTCTCGGTCATCGTGGAAAATTTTATCTAGGCGCCACTATTGACTGACCAAAGGCACCGTACATTTCTTCTACCAGAATGCAGTTTAGGGCTAGTAGTATATATCTTCTTTTAGGGCTAGTGTAGTAGTATATATCTTTGACAAGTCATCGCTCTATCGCTGTGACGCTGTCGTTGCAACACTATAAATACCCCGACCACTCGCAACAACTCATGCACCTCTCTCTCTCACACACACACACACGACATAAGTCACTCATCTAGCAATGGCGGAGAAGGTTGCATGCTTCGCTCTGGCGCTCGCCATGGTGGCGACCACCGGCGTCCTCATCACGCCGTGCGCGGCGCAAAACTCGGCGGAGGACTTCGTGAACCTACACAACGCGGCGCGTGAGGTGGTGGGCGTCGGCCAGGTGTCGTGGGACGACAACGTGGCGGCGTTCGCTCAGAGCTGGGCGGAGCAGCTTGCCGGCAACTGCGTGCTTGTGCACTCTGGCGGCAGCGGTGGGATGTACGGGGAGAACCTGTACTGGGGCCCGGCGGGCAGCGACTGGTCGGCGTCGGACGCCGTCGGGCTGTGGGTGGCGGAGCAACAGTGGTACGACTACGACAGCAACTCCTGCTCGGCGCCGCCAGACCAGTCGTGCGGCCACTACACGCAGGTGGTGTGGTGTGACTCCACCACCATCGGCTGTGCACGTGTCGTCTGCAACAACGGCGGCATTATCATCTCCTGCAACTACAGCCCGCCGGGCAACTGGCCCGGACAGAGACCCTACTAGAATCTGGATCGTGTCACACTTCATGCCAAACTCCAAATTTCAGTTTATCGTACGCGTAAATACATATGCAGGTGCATTTGTTGTGAGTTGTGAAATGATATTTAAATAAATAAATAAATGTCATAAGCTATAAAATAATGTGATTTCACAGTTTGATTCAAGTTTGCCCTGTCGATCAAATTCTTGTTACGTGAGCCGAGATAATTTTGATTTGGGTTTATTCCTAGCCAAATAATCCCCAACTGATAACTTTTCTTTAGATTTCATATAATTTTAAGATCTACCATAGATTTTCATGAATGTCATAACTCATAAGCAATAATACAATCATGTGCTTTCAGAGTTTGATTCGGGTTTACCTATGAATCCAAGTTTTGCCTCTAGAGCTAGTTTAATAGTGATACCTCAACTGAACCCACATGCTTTATGCCAACTTTTAATAGGGATAGTGCATATATACTCTTGAAAACAATAGAAGTCTATGTACTTGCTCTGGTAAATGTTGCGTATATCACCTCGAACTACTAAGAATGGATATTCTGATTCGGAAAGGAAGACAAGCATATCCCCTAGCTTTCAATTGTAACCATCATGAGATCGACTTTACTACGTTATTATCTTTCTGTCGACTTATACCACATTATTAGTTTTAACATCATAGTTGATTTTATATCTGTTTCGAGTGTTGTTTGCGTAGTTTTGTGTCGGTTAGTTCTGGTAGCTTACATATTGCTTACATCATCACATCCGTTGATCTAGCCGATTTTCCCGTGTTCGTACCAGCTACCTAGTTGTTACGCTTTATCGGAAGAGTCATCGGAAATCTAGCCGATTAACCCGTTTTCTAACATTTACGATTTTCTTGTCAATCAACAGATCAGATTGACTGGGACGCCTTGCACATTAGGGATCCTTAGTGTGTTAGTACGTGCACATCTATCGGTTTTTCGTGTCAACAAATTCCACTCCATAACTTTGAGGTAATTTGCGAGTTGAATCTATTGAAATTAATTAGATGAGGTTTGATAATGTAGTGCTATAGTAAACATGAGCTCATAATGAATTAATTATATTTTAATATATTTATATCGTCAAGAGCCCCATATGTGTAATTAGTCTTATAATGCTTGTGTTTAGCACTACTACAGAAAACATTTGTAAGAGTGCCCTGTTGTTTTCTAGCAGCGGGCAAAATGGCTGCCCGATCCAGCAAAAACGCGCCGCACTGTAGCTGCACCATCTGCACTTGTTAATGGGTTTCCAGGAGCGGGTGACGCCGTCACCCGCACCTGAAAATTGGTGCCATTTCCAAGAGCAGGTGACCACATCATCCGCTTTTGAAACTTGTTTGAATAGTTTACATAATCGTTAGGGGCCGTAACGCGCCATTAAAGTGAAGCACGTGGGACACGTCGGCAGGCTGCCCGAGCGCCGCCGCCGCCACCGCCTCCGACCGCGCTCCTCTTTCGCTGCCTGTGCCGCCTCCCCCTGCTGCCCGCGCCCCCACGCGCGAACCTCTTTTCCGCATGTGCTCCCACTGACCGCGCGCGCATCACCTCGGCCCTGCCCCGGCACGCCGCGCACGTCCGGCCACTGCTGCACCTCACCGGCCAGGGCGCCGCAGCACCCACCGGCCTGACGAGTGCCGCATGCGCAGATCTAGTTTGTTTTTACATTAAATTATTCTCATATTGCAATTCAATAATCTAGGATTATGTTTAGATTAGAGATTGTGTACAAATTGCCAATACTAAATTTTGTTAGACTAGAGAGTTATTAGTTATATTTATGGATTCAGAATATTAGATACATATTACACTTGTGAAATATAATGCCCAATTTTTTTAGACTAGAGAGATTGTGTAGAAATTAGAAATACTTTATTTTGATAAACTAGAGTAGAAAATTTTAAATAAAATATTGTGCATATTTTAGAGATAACAATGTCAAGATATGAATTTTTTTGGCGTGACGACGGCCGTGGCAGTCGTCGTGGTCGTTGCTGAGGTCACCCAGTCCCAGACCCCCCACCACCACCCCCAGCACAGCCTGTTGGTGCTTCCTTCCCCGTTGGTCAAGAACCCGTGCCCATTACCCTAAGCAAGTTACACCGGAATGTGGTATGTACTTAGATAGTCTATTTCATGAATTTGTAATTGGTTTTATAATGATAACAATAATGTTTAGTATTTGCATTTTTATGAAGATTCTTAAATCACCAATCCAATGGTTGCAATGAGTTATATATGGTGCGACGAAACAAGCTCCAATGATGGTTTATGAACAAGCGACTCCGTTGCATGAAAGCTATATTGTTTCTCTATCCACTAATGCCGCGGGCATGCGAGAGCAAAGACATGGTGATACAATTGTTATCCATGTAAATTCTTCTACTGCCGTACTGCCACATATTACCGCTGTTGATGCCGTGAGGAAGGCACTTATCCAAATTGAAGCTCAAACAAGACATGTATTCCCAAACTATAGTTACTTCAAGATTAAAGCCTTACAACGTAACAACCTGCTAGTTACTGAAATGCCTAAACGAATATCACTATCATATGAATTGCCAATTGTATGTAACTACAACTTAATTGTTATTGTTGGTATTTGTTTTTTATGAATGGTACAGTAACACGTTATGTTTTGCTTGCCAATTGAATCAGGACACATTGTACAATAGTTTCATGCACGCTGATCAAGGTATGAAAGAGGTCTTACATCAAATACTCAAAAAAATTGGATGAACATTCACAATACCACACCTAGGTCCAATACATGGCGGTTGGCAAGCTGGCATTACCCTATCATCATCTACAGATTCGGTGCAAATATTTGGAGAAACATTCCTCATGCCCTACATGGCCAGAGATAGTGCAAACATATATGCACTAGATTATGTTGATAGGTTCTTAGGAATCAACATTATCGATACTAATTATGCTTTGTACTTCCAGATGATTCACGATCATGAAGTGAACGATCCTAGTTTTTAATTAAGTATCTACGTATTGAACTCTATTATATGTATAGTAATGCATTATCTACGTATTGAACTCTATTATATATATTGAACTCTATTATATGTATTGAACTCTATTATGTGTATAATAATGCATTATATATTTATGGATGTGTTTGTGGGTGTAACATTGAAGTTGTGAAGTTTTTCATTTGAGCTTATCTGCATTATCATCATTAAATGTGCATGATATGTCATAAGCATCTCACAGTTAAACTCATTAATAGTTTCTAGAGGATGAGGGTGACATGGAGTTATATGTGCATGTCTTGGTGGATGTATGTTTTACGTACTATCTTTCCATTTAATCTCATACGCATACAAAACTTATACTAAATTGTAGGCCTTGATGAGACATACCAAATTGAAGTTATAAAGTTTTCCTTTTGAAGTCATTTAGTAGGTGGAAAAAATTTCCCTTAAAAAGAAAATAGGGGCATGAATTTTCAGGTGTGGATGACCCTAACACCCGCACTTGAAAATCATTTCTAGGTGCGGGTGGCGCGAATACCCGGACCTGAAAATCATTTCTAGGTGTAGATGACGCCAACACCTGCACCTAGAAATGCCTACACATATATATGCTGCCTCTCCCATGAGTTAAACATTTTTCAGGCGACGCAGGTAGAGGACGTCAGCAAGCTGCCAAAATTTCCCACACGCTGCCGTCCTCCGTCCGGTCCGCTCCGCCGGCCCGCGTGGCCCCACCGCCGTCCTCTTTGTCAGATCCACTCCCATCCCGCGCGTGCCCTCGCCACCGTCCTCGGGCTCCGCCGCCGTCCGGTCGCGCCGACGCTTCCCCGCACGTCGTTGTTGCTCCCGCCGGCCCTGCACACAGCCGCGCGCGCTCCCTGGGGCCCATTTGGGCGTGCCCGGCGGCCCGCGCCTCCATATGTCCCCGCCACCGCCGCTGCCGCCGGTCGCCACGTGCCTCGATCTCCGCCCGACGGTACGTCGTCGATCTACGATCCCTGCCACCAAACAGCTATCACGTCCTGTATGTAGCCCTTGTATGTTGAGATGTACAGGTGTTCATGTCTATTTTTGTTTTGGTCAAAGGCATGGTGTGTATATGATGTCTCTCTGTGAAATATGAATAATGATGTGAGGTATTTGATCTCTGCATATAGTTTGAGCTAACAATGTTGTCGTCAAGTGGTGTTGGTGGTGGCCGTGGCCGTGACCGTATTCGTGGCCGTGGCCTTGGTGGTGTTGTTCTTGGCTGTGGCCTTGGCGGTGTTGGTGGTAGTGGCTTGGAGGATCCGTTGCCTCGCCATCCAGGCCTTCACTGTCACCGCGAGATGGCTATGCCACTTGGTAATCAGACACGTCGAACAATAGCCAACCTAGTAATGATCGCCATTTCCTTTATATTTATATATGTTTTAACACTTCACATGCAAAATATCTTATTGTAGTTGCGTATAAATTATTGTAGCTATCAACAATGTTAGATGGATTAACACATATTCTCGACGATATGGTAGTGCAAATGGAGGAACATGGGAATAACTCCACAAGACTGCATATCTCTTTCTTTGTACCTGCTCGAGGTGTAGATTATCGGTATTTTCCAATAGGAGGGCCATATCCAATGGTGCAGCATTTGATAGGGTTACCCAAGAGAGGACTGCTGTGGAAAGATGTCTAGAGGTGCTTCAGAATATTGGGTGCTTCGTGAAAGACTTTTCATATTTCAAAATAAAGCGGCTCGGGACAGGTGAAAGCACCATGGTTCAGACTGTTGAGAGGCTTTGCAGGGCTCATCAAGATGTAGTATAAAATATATCTTTTTTATTCATTCTTAATTAATTTGTTTGTGTTACATATATTGTTAACTTTCATATGTTTATTATATCATCACATCATCTTATTGTGTAGGATTATATGTTTGGTTCAACCTATGCCTCAATGAGCTTCAGTGCGATTCTTCATCAAGTTGTGGAAAAAATTGGGTTGAATTACTATGGTGGGCAGCCGTGCTTCACCAGAGATTGGAAGCATCAAGCAACTTTAACTTTCTACAGGACAGAGGAACCCGTCGCTCCACCAATGTTTGATATTTGCAGTGATGTGTGTGATAGTTATCCGGAAGCAGAGCTGAGTGCATTACCACACGCTTTATCTTATTTTGACGGAGTTCTAGGCTGGACCATTGGAGACATTAACTATGTTCTGTTTCTACAAATAGGTGCGGGATTAATACCGACGCCTTAGCTAGTGGTTGATGTACAAACTTATTTATAAGTAGTAGTGGTTGATGTATGAACTTATTTATAAGTAGTAGTGGTTGATGTATGAACTTATTTATAAGTAGTACTGGTAGGGTTTATGTTTGAACTTGGACTTCTAGAGAAGTAGTGGTTGATGTATCACTAGTCAATTAACATTGTCGTGTTCAATTTGAAGGGGTTAATTGTTTTAAGAACCGAGAAAACTGCATTAAAGAAATTTGATGTGAAAAAATTGGCGGGAACAATTTTTCTACGAACTGACGAAAGTTTCACCCGCACGCACCTGGAAAAGCATTTTTCAGGTGCGGGTGGTGGGGTGTTAGTTTGTTAGGTGTTAGTTGGGGGTGCAAAAACTAACACTAGCAGTAGCACTAACACTACAGAACCAAGCAGGTGACACGACAAAAAAAAAAGAAGTACCATTACTTTTCTCTTGATCCAGTTACTAGCATAGTGATTACTATAGCCTTAATAGCACCTCAGATCCTGGGTTCGATATACTCCTTGTAGGATCGAATTTTTCAGAATCCAACAGCGTTGTGCGTTCAGTGGTAGACGACGTTCCCGTCAACAGTGAGACGCCTGTGGTGACTTTGTCAATTTTGAGGATGTGCCGGCCCTGTCCTCGAAGATAATCCTAGGGGTAGGATTTCCGCGCGTGCATTCATCGGGTGAGTGTGGGTGCGTTGTGATGAGTGTTTTTTCTTACTCTGTTATCCAAAAAAAACTAGATATATATCTTTGACAAGTTTACCAGACCACTCTCGCGGTCTCGCCACAGTTCATGCGATGTTTGCTCCTCAGTTGTTTGCTCCTCAGTTTCATCCTATGCTAACTTAACCACGCGACTGATTAAAAATAAACTGTTGGAACAAATTATGTTTTAGGGATGAAAATATTTTTTCTCCACCCCTAATAACTTTATATAGGGGATGAAATTTACTCAAGCTGCTAGAGTTGCTCTAACGCGAGGTAACCAAATCCCGATATCGACGATCGATATGTGTTACGTGCGTAAGCAATGCAGTACGTACAGTCACCTCTGACGATCGAATTTTATTGTCTTGTCCAAGTTGCACCTGCATATATGCATTATTCAACAACGATCACCACCCTTTGTTTCTCCTTGGTGCACGATCGAGCAACATGGCAATGAGGGCACTTGCTGGGACTGTCAGCTGCTCTGTTTTCTATCCAACGTATATGGACCAAGATTGACAATAATAAAGGAAGGAGACGAGGAAGAAAAACCCTCCTATAACCTCCAATCTTAACTTCGCTACTGCAGCCTGGTCGCCACAACAACAACTAAATCGGTGGGGCAAGATCGTCCCACGAGTTTTCATTAAGAATGAACCCTCCCGATTTAGAAAATCTCCAAATCCTGACTTTACTGGTGAGGAGATTTTTTAAAACCCTCGTAAATTCGCATCCACGAGGACTTGAACCCCGATCTACTAGTTGCGACCGTACCTCAACCCCTCTAACCAAGTAGACTAGAGGACCTTTGGTCCTGTTAAGGCTGGACGAAAAGCTCAAAGCTCGTTAACTCGCTTGAACTCGCTCGTTAGTGGCTCGACTCAGCTCGGCTCGTTAGTAAAATTTGAACCGAGTCGAGCTCAAGTTTTAGCTCGATATGATAACAAGCCGAGCTCGAGCAGGCTCGTGAGCCGCTCGCGAGCCCTAACGAGCCTGTGCAGCAGCCAACAAACGAGTTGATTGCTTGTTGGCAGAGTAGATAGAGTGGTATTTTTCTTGAGTACTAGATTGATTACTGGCTACTTAGTTTTATGATTTGTTGACATGTAAACATATTATATTTGTTGATTTCATACTTACCTATTAGATGCGATTTTTAAATTTATAACTGCTAACGAGCTGGCTCACGATCGAAACGTGCCAACTCGAGCTTCTTAATGAGCCGAGCCGAGACTGATTTCTAGCTCGCTAAGATAACGAGCTAAAATGAGTCGAGCTATAACGAGCCGAGCCTTAATGAGCCGAGTTCTAATGAGCCGAGCCAGGCTCGATATCCATGCCTCTAACCAAGTAGGCTAGAGGACCTTTGGTCTGCTCGCCACAACTCATGGGAGCACATTTTAACTGTTTTGCGTTGGGGCACGTCTGCACGAGCAACTTGGCAACGAGGGAATCACTTGAAAATGTCAGCACCTGTATCCTAACGTACATGTGGGGTTGCAACGACAAATAAGTAAATTAGTTGGACGAGTTCAACTTATGACAAACCTAACGCGGGGTAAGGTTCTACCAAATCCCGATACGCAGTATGTCTTGTCGAAGTTGCACATGCATGCATTATCCACGAACGATCACCATCCTTTGTTTCTCCTTGGTGCACGAGCAACTTGGCAATGGGGCACTTGCTGAAAATGTCAGCTGCACTGTTTTCTATCCTAACGTAAAAGTAGGAGAGGACGGAGGAAGAAAAGCCATTCTAACCTCCAATTTTAACTTCACCACTGCAGAACGGCAGGCCGGTCGCCACAACTCATGGATGCGAGCACGTTTTAACTGTTTGCCAACACAAATCTTTTCTGATATAATTCTTTTTATACTAGTAGAGCAAGTTTTAGAGATTTAGAGCAAGTTTTGCTCACATGCACGCGTTCATCTACCAGCATGCAGTTTCTTAGCAGTATCCTTGTTTTTTTAAATAACGCTGGTAGTTTATATCTTTGACAAGTCACCGAGCTCTCGCTGTCGTTGCTACACTATAAATAACCCAGGTACTGGCCACAACTCCAAGCAACACACACACACGACATACACTACAAGTTCAAGCCACTCATCATCTACCAATGGCAAAGGTTTCTTATTGCTTCGCTCTGGCACTCGCCATGGCGGCAGTCGCCGGTGTCCTCATCGCGCCGTGCGCGGCGCAGAACTCGGCGGAGGACTTCGTGAACCTGCACAACGCGGCGCGTGAGGCGGTGGGCGTCGGCGCGGTGTCGTGGGACGACAACGTGGCGGCGTTCGCGCAGAGCTGGGCGGCGCAGCTCGCCGGCAACTGCAGGCTCGTGCACTCGAGTGGGAGCGGGTACGGGGAGAACCTGTACTGGGGCTCCAACGCCGACTTCACCGCGGCGAATGCTGTCCGCTCATGGGTGTCGGAGAACCAGTGGTACGACCACGGCAGCAACACCTGCTCGGCGCCAGTGGGCAAGTCGTGCGGCCACTACACGCAGGTGGTGTGGCGCGCCTCCACCAAAATCGGCTGCGCCCGCGTCGTCCGCAACAACGGCGCCACTATCATCAGCTGCAACTACAGCCCGCAGGGCAACTTCAACGGACAGAGCCCGTACTAGATTCTGGATCGGATACTTCCCTCGTGCCAAATTCCAAATTTCAGTTTATATCGTACACGTACATGCATATGCTGGTGCATTTGTAGTTGTGACATGATATTATAAATAAATAAATAAATGTCATAATAAGTAATAAAATAATGTGATATCATAGTTTGGTTCAGGTTTACTACGACACAAGGCTCAGCAAAGAGCTCACGACATCATTTGATCGGCAAACAGCCGTTTGTCAAGAGTCGCCCCCGGCCCCACAACACATGTGTGTCATGAGCTGCTATGCCAGGGGGCACGGTGATGACATTTTGTGTCGTGAGCCTAACATCGGGCTCACGACACAGATTAAAAGTTTGTCGTGAGCCAGATACATGACTCACAGCACAGAGGTCATGATGTGGCGCCTGAGAACCGTGTTTGTTGTGAGCCAGATCCACGGCTCACCGCACACTTTGAATCTATGCTGTGAGCCAGATCCACGACACACGACAAAGGTCGACCCCAGGCGCCACATCATGACCCCTTTGGCTTTTACTCACAACAAAGGTCTTTTTTATTTATGCAGTTTCATATATGGTACCCCGTCAAATAAACATCATCACAAGGAGTTAATAATCTTCACAGATAGTTAAAAATCATCATAGTCAGTTCATAATCATCACAGACAGTTCAAATATCACCATAATCATCACATAGTCCACAAATGCAAGTAACGAGTCCACAATCAAGTCACGAGTCCATACATGTCCATAAAATCCATACACACGGCACATGCAAGTCACACAGGTCCAAATACAAATAAAGGTTGCTAAGTCCATGAAGTCACTTTTTCGGCGTATGATGCGGCGACTGGGACCTTGATCCCCGGCTGGCGGCTGCTATATGAACCCTGCCACCGATGGTTGTTGTGTCAACCCCAGCGAAGTGTATGACGATCCGTGAGGCGGCTGTTGAACCGGCCTAACTGCCATCGTCCACGAGCCCCACCACAGTGTGTTGGACAAGCCGTGAGGAGGCGGCATCCACTGATCTGACCACATTACACCCCACGGAGCCGGTTGAGCTGGCGGCGACATGTCTTGTGTCGTAGGCCCATCATTCGATGCTGCCGATAGATTTTGCATAGGAGTTAAAGTCGGGAATGAAATTCAAGATTTTGAGCGTGTATACCAGGTCATTTTCGATTTCTAAGTCATTCTAGGTTTCTAAGTCGGTTGCGCCCGCGCCGTCTGCAACAACGGCGGCACCATCATCTGCTGCAACCACAGCCCGCATGGCAACTTCAACGGACATAGTTTGTACTAGATTCTGGATCGAACACGCACTTCCCTCATGACAAATTCCAAATTTCAGACATGCATATGCTGGTGCATTTGTAGCTGTGACATGATATTATAAATAAATAAATAAATAAATGTCATAAGGAATAAAATAATGTGATTTCACAGTTTGATTCAGGTTTAATTTGCCTGTGGATCATGTTTTTGTTATGTCAGCCGAGATAATTTTGATTTGGGTTTTTTCTAGCTAAATAATCCCTAGATGATAACTTTTCTTTAGATTTCAATTAATTTTATATCTCAGGTAGATTTTCATGAATGTCATAATCAATAAAATCATGTGCTTTCAGAGTTCGATTCGGGTTACATGTGAAAGCAAGTTTTGCTTGTGGAACATGTCAGATTGACTGACACGCCTTGCGCATCAAGAATCGTTAGTGTGTTAGTACGTGAGGATCTGTCCGATTGTTGCATCAACAAAATCCATTTCATAACTCTGAGGTAATACATGAGATGAATCTATTAAAATTAATCAGATCATGTTTTGACAATGTGGTGCTACAATAAACATATGCTAATAATGGATTAATTATATGAGACTTAATATATTCATCTCGCGAATAGCCCCTATATGCATAATTAGTGTTATAATTATCTCGCATTTAGTCCTCCTAATTAGCATTCGAACATTTGATGTGATAAGTGCCGAACTTTAATCCAAGGTTCCAAAATCACTAGTCCACGTACGTGAGCAATGCAATACCAGAAAGTTATTGTAGGAAATCCCATAGATGCCGAGTGTTGGAGGGTTCGATGAGTGCCATCTTCGGGCACTCGGCAAACAACCTTTTTGCCAAGTGTTGCACGAAAAACACTCGGCAAACTTCGGGGTTTGCCGAATTTTTTTTGACACGTGGCAAACAAGCTCTTTGCCAAGTGTTTTTTCTGACACTCGGCAAAGAAGCAAGTTTAATTTGCTTAGTGTTTTTTTACACTCGGCAATTAAATAAATTTTTTCTTCCCCTTAAAATTTTTTGTCTCTCCACACATAACATGGGGTACTCTTTGTTAAAGTTTGGTAATTTTTTTATCTTTTTGCTATATTTAAATAATTAATTACATTTCAAGTAGTTTTTTGAATTTTTTCAAAGTTTAACTACAAGTATTTTAAGTAATTGAAAAAATGAGTAGAAAAATAATATTCATATTATTCAGCATGAAGCCTTATCTGTGAAATGAAAAGGAATTTTGAAGGTCTTGTTCAAGAAACATGACCACGAGCATGTGGTCAGATGGTTTTTCAATTATTAAAAAGTAAATGAAGTCTGAAAATCATGAGATTTGTCTTGATGTATCATATGTGGAGGTTGTAGTAAAAAACTGAAATAGTTTCACACATTTTCTCGTGTCCGTTGTTTACAAATTGAAACATCTTGCAGGAAGAATCGTAGGTTCAGTAGAGTTCGATAAGATTTGAAATCAAATTGTGATTTGCTTACAAAAGTTTATATATATATAATAGAGAATATAAATTGTTTCATATAAATTTTAAATAATTTTTAAAAATTATTTGATAATTTTAATACATTTATATAATTTTAAGATTTATCATGTGCTACAGGTTTGACAGTCGACAAAATATATCTTTGTCGAGTGCTCCTGGCCGCACAATTGACAAAGTACCGTCCCCTCTCTTGGCAAAATATCTACCGAACTCCCACCGCACGTCACACCTTATCTCTTCTCTCTTTGCCTCTCCTCTCTTTCTCCGTGGGCCTCGCTCCCTCTCCTTTCTCAGCACCCCCGCTCGCCTCCCTCTCCCCCCGATACCGCAACTAGTTCCCTCTCCCTTCCTCTCCTCACCGACACCGCGGGTGGTCCCCGCTCTCTCCCTCCTCTCCAAGCGCTACCAGTGGTCCCTGCCTTTTCCTTCTCTCTAGGTGCCGCAGCTGGGCTCCGACGCTCGGACCCTGACGACGTCTGGTGGGGGCGCTGAGTCCAGATCCGGAGACAACTGCCCCGGATCCGCTGTCTGGGATTGGCTTGGTGGTAGTGGCGGAGTGGTGGCGGTGTTGATTGGTGCTAGCAGCGCGCGAAGATGGCGGTGAGCATGGTGGGGCGGCCAACCACACACCCCTCCCTCTCCGGCCTCAAGCTCCCTTCCTCTCCGGTACCGGTGGGCTTCGAGTTCTGGCGGCGCGGGTCCCCACGGCGGGCCCGACGACTAGGCGGGAGTCGCGGTGTGGGCGGCCTTCTCGTTTCATTGCGGCCAGCGTCGAGTCCCTTGCGCCGCCGAATCCGCGCCCGCGTTGGCCTTCCATCACAGACCTCTTCTCTCTCTTTGGTGCTCGGTGCCGCGGTGGAGGAGCTACGTTGTGGGGAGTTCTGGCGGCAGCGGGCTGGAGGCAAGCCACATCGGCCGATGGGGCTGCCGGATTTTTTAATCTTTTATTTATTCTAATAACTATATCTCGAGTGTCTAACTCCAAATATGACAACTTTTTGCCGAGTATCGTGATGCCGAGTGAGCATCACTGAGTACAACAGTGCTTTCACCAAGTATTTCGGACACTCGGCAACTTCGAGTTTTCCCGTAGTGAGTCACGACGCACGATCTTGAGTTCTATGAGACTTCTATTGCCTAGTGTCCAAGTTGCACCTGCTTGCATTATCATCGGAGATCACGCGTGGACGTGTAGATCATAATGAATAATTCTCTGCACGTTTGCCATTGGCGCATGTCTGCACGAGCAACTTGGCAACTTGCCTACACGTGTTTCTTTAATTCGAAAAAAAACATACATGTTTCTTTGCAACGTCAAATTAGTTTATGGGCAGAATAGTTGCACGCACGAGAGGACACCGTCGTTAAAGTTGGACGAGTTCAATTTATGACAAACTTAATGCGACATGCTAACAAAAATACAGGAAAAGTACCATTACTTCTCTCTCCCAATTAGGCTTTGTTTAATTAGTTCATCAAATTTCCACTATTCACCCACACACATTTAAAGCACAAATACATACACTAGTTGCACGCAGAGAGGATATCGTCGTTGAAGTTGGACTAGTTCAACTTAACTAATTAGGACAAATCTAATATGACACATGTAAAAAATATGTAAAAAAAATAGGAGGAGCACCATTAATTCTCTATGGCCAGCGATGAGCAGCCTCCTCCCTCCAAAATCCCGACCCCTAACCTGAAAACTCTAACAAAAAGTTGGTCAATCATATGCAGAACGCACAATTTTACGGATTAAACAACTGAGTGGCCTCCATGACCTTCAGCGGGAGGAAGTTACGTAATAATAAAACAACAGCCGAGAGGAGAGAAAGAAACGAATTGGTACTCCATCAACAGCCGAGAGGATCGAAAAAGATACTCTATGAAAAACATGAATCGGACGCCCAACATGAATCAGGCAGTTTTGTGGAGCTATTTTTTAAACGAAATGGTACCAAATAAACACCCCTGCATCTCAAAACAAAAAATAGTCATAAACTGAGAAGCCAAGATTCCCATGACCGTTTCAATCAGCATGGCGTTTGACGTCCATGGAATTCTCGGTCATCGTGGAAAATTTTATCTAGGCGCCACTATTGACTGACCAAAGGCTCCGTACATTTCTTCTACCAGAATGCAGTTTAGGGCTAGTAGTATATATCTTGTTTTAGGGCTAGTATAGTAGTATATATCTTTGACAAGTCATCGCTCTATCGCTGTGACGCTGTCGTTGCAACACTATAAATACCCCGGCCACTCGCCACAACTCATGCACCACTCTCTCTCTCTCACACACACAGGACATAAGTCACTCATCTAGCAATGGCGGAGAAGGTTGCATGCTTCGCTCTGGCGCTCGCCGTGGTGGCGACCACCGGCGTCCTCATCACGCCGTGCGCGGCACAAAACTCGGCGGAGGACTTCGTGAACCTACACAACGCGGCGCGTGAGGTGGTGGGCGTCGGCCAGGTGTCGTGGGACGACAACGTGGCGGCGTTCGCTCAGAGTTGGGCGGAGCAGCTCGCCGGCAACTGCGCGCTTGTGCACTCCGGCGGCAGCGGCGGGATGTACGGGGAGAACCTGTACTGGGGCCCGGCGGGTAGCGACTGGTCGGCGTCGGACGCCGTCGGGCTGTGGGTGGCGGAGCAACAGTGGTACAACCAGTCGTGCGGCCACTACACGCAGGTGGTGTGGCGTGACTCCACCACCATCGGCTGCGCACGTGTCGTCTGCAACAACGGCGGCATCATCATCTCCTGCAACTACAGCCCGCCGGGCAACTGGCCCGGACAGAGACCCTACTAGAATCTGGATCGTGTCACACTTCATGCCAAACTCCAAAATTCAGTTTATCGTACGCGTAAATACATATGCAGGTGCATTTGTTGTGAGTTGTGAAATGATATTTAAATAAATAAATAAATGTCATAAGCTATAAAATAATGTGATTTCACAGTTTGATTCAGGTTTGACCTGTCGATCATGTTCTTGTTACGTGAGCGGAGATAATTTTGATTTGGGTTTATTCCTAGCCAAATAATCCCCAACTGATAACTTTTTTTATATTTCAAATAATTTTAAGATCTACAGTAGATTTTCATGAATGTCATAACTCACAAGCAATAATACAATCATGTGCTTTCAGAGTTTGATTCGGCTTTACCTCTGAATCCAAGTTTTGCCTCTAGAGCTAGTTTTAATAGTGATACCTCAGCTGATCCCACAGGCTTTATGCCAACTTTTAATAGGGATAGTGCATATATACTCTTGAAAACAATAGAAGTCTATGTACTTGCTTTGGTAAATGTTGCGTATATCACTTCGAACTACTAAGAATGGGTATTCTGATTCGGAAAGGAAGACAAGCATATCCCCTAGCTTTCAGTTGTAATCATCATGAGATCGACTTTTACTACATTATTATCTTTCCGTCGACTTATACCACATTATTAATTTTAACATCATAGTTGATTTTATATCTGTTTCGAGTGTTGTCGTTTGCGTAGTTTTGTGTCGGTTAGTTCTGGTAGCTTACATATTGCTTACATCATCACCTCCGTAGATCTAGCCAATTTGCCCTGTGTTCGTATCGGCTACCTAGTTGTTACGCTTTATTGGAAGAGTCATCGGAAATCTAGCCGATTAACCCGTTTTCTAACATTTACGATTTTCTTGTCAATCAACAGATCAGATTGACCGGGACGCCTTGCACATTAGGGATCCTTAGTGTGTTAGTGTGTGCACATCTATCGTTTTTTCGTGTCAACAAATTCCATTCCATAACTTTGAGGTAATTTGCGAGTTGAATCTATTGAAATTAATTAGATCAGGATTTGATAATGTAGTGCTATAGTAAACATGAGATCATAATGAATTAATTATATTTTAATATATTTATATCGTCAAGAGCCCCATATGTGTAATTAGTCTTATAATGCTTGTGTTTAACACTACTACAGAAAACATTTGTAAGAGTGCCCTGTTGTCTTCTAGCAGCGGGCGAAATTGCTGCCTGATCCATCAAAAACGTGCCGCACTGTAGCTGCACCACCCACACTTGTTAATGGGTTTCCAGTAGCGGGTGAGGCCGTCACCTGCACCTAAAAATTGGTGCCGTTTCCAAGAGCGGGTGATCACATCATCCGCTTCTGAAGCTTGTTTGAATAGTTTACATAACCGTTAGGGGCCGGAACGCGCCATCAAATGAAGCGCGTGGGACACGTCGGCAGGCTGCCCGAGCGCCGCCACCGCCTCCGACCGCGCTCCTCTTTCGCTGCCTGTGCTGCCTCCCCCCTGCTGCCCACGCCCCCGCGCGCGAGCCTCTTTTCCTCGTGCGTGCCCGCTGACCGCGCGCGCATCACCCTGGCCCTGCCCCGGTGCGCCGCGCGTGTCCGGCCGGTGCCGTACCTCACCGGCCAGGGTGCCGCAGTGCCCACCAGCCCGATGAGTGCTGCCTGCGCAGATCCGGTTTGTTTTTACACTAAATTATTCTCATATTGCAATTCAATAATCAAGGATTATGTTTAGATTAGAGATTGTGTCCAAATTTCAAATACTAAATTTTGTTAGACTAGAGAGTTATTAGTTATATTTATGGATTGAGAATATTAGATAAATATTACACTTGTAAAATATAATGCCAAAATTTTTTAGACTAGAGAGGTTGTGTAGAAATTAGAAATACTTTATTTTGTTAAACTAGACTAGAGATTGAGTAAAAAATTTTTAAAAAAATATTGTGCATATTTTAGAGATAACAATGTCAAGATATGAAATTTTTTTGGCGTGACGGCGGCCGTGGCCGTCGTCGTGGTCGTGGCTGAGGTCACCCAGTCCTAGACCCCCGCCACCACTCCTAGCACAGCCTATTGGTGCTTCCTTCCCCGTCGGTCAAGAACCCGTGCCCATTACCCTGCGCAAGTTACACCAGAATGTGGTATGTACTTAGATAGTCTGTTTCATGAATTTGTAATTGGTTTTATAATGATAACAATAATGTTTAGTATTTGCATTTTTATGAAGATTCTTAATTCACCAATCCAATGGTTGCAATGAGTTATATATGGTGCGACCCAACAAGCTCCAATGATGGTTTATGAACAAGCAGACTCCGTGGCACGAAAGGCATATTGTTTCTCTATCCATTAATGCTGCGGGCATGCGAGAGCAAAGACATGGTGATACAATTGTTATTCATGTCAATTCTTATACTACCATATTGCCACATATTGCCGCTGTTGATACCGTGAGGAAGGCACTTATCCAAATAGAAGCTCAAACAAGACATGTATTCCCAGACTATAGTTACTTCAAGATTAAAGCCTTAGAACATAACAACCTGCTAGTTACTGAAATGCCTAAACGAATATCACTATCATATGAATCGCCCATTGTATGTAACTACAACTTACTTGTTATTGTTGGTATTTGTTTTTTATGAACTGTACACTAACACGTTATGTTTTGCTTGCCAATTGAATCAGGACACATTGTACAACAGTTTAATGCACACTGATCAAGGTATGAAAGAGGTCTTACATCAAATACTCAAAAATTGGATGAACATTCAAAATACGACACCTAGGTCCAGGACATGGTGGTTGGCAAGCTGGCATTACCCTATCATCATCTACAAATTCGGTGCAAATATTTGGAGAAACATTCCTCACGCCCTACATGGCCAGAGATTGTGCATACATATATGCACTAGATTATGTTGATAGGTTCTTAGGAATCAACATTATCGATACTAATTATGCTTTGTACTTCCAGATGATTCACGGCCATGAAGTGAACGATCGATTTTAATTAAGTATCTACGTATTGAACTCTATTATATGTATAATAATGTATTATCTATGTATTGAACTCTATTATATATATTAAACTCTATTATATGTATTGAAATCTATTATGTGTATAATAATGCATTATATATTTATGGATGTGTTTGTGGGTGTAACATTGAAGTTGTGAAGTTTTTCATTTGAACTTATCTGCATTATCATCATTAAATGTGCATGATATGTCATAAGCATCTCACAGTTAAACTCATTAATAGTTGCTAGAGGATGAGGGTGACATGGAGTTATATGTGCATGTCTTGGCGGATGTATGTTGTACGTACTAACTTTCCATTTCATCTCATACGTATATAAAACTTATACCAAATTGTAGGCCTCGATGAGACATACAAAATTGAAGTTATAAAGTTTTCCTTTTGAAGTCATTTAGTAGTGGAAAAAATCCCTTAAAAAGAAAATAGGGGCATGAATTTTCAGGTGCGGGTGACCCTAACACCCGCACCTGAAAATCATTTCTAGGTGCGGGTGGTGCGAATACCCGGACCTGAAAATCATTTCTAGGTGTTGGCGTCACCCGCACCTAGAAATGCCTCCACATATATATGCTGCCTCTTCCAGGAGTTAGACCAGGCGACGTGCGTAGAGGACGCCAGCAGACTGCCAAAATTTCCCACACGCCGCTGTCCTCCGCACGCTGCCGTCCTCCGTCCGGTCCACTCCGCCGGCCCGCCCCCCCCCACCGCCGTCCTCTTTGTCTGATCCACTCCCGTCCCACGCGCGCCACCACTACCTTCCTCATGCTCCGCTGTCGTCTGGTCGCGCTGACACCTCCCAGGCGACCCGCGCGTCGTTGTTGCTCCCGCCGGCCCTGCACACGGCCGCGCGTGCTCCCTGAGGCCCATTTGGGCGTGCCCGGCAGCCCGCGCCTCCGTCTGTCCCCGCCACCGCCGCTGCCGCCAGTCGCCGCGCGCCTCGATCTCCGCCCAACGGTACGTCATCGATCTACGATCCCCGCCACCAAACAGCTATCACGTCCTGTACGTAGCCCTTGTATGTTGAGATATATAGGTGCTCATGTCTATTTTTGTTTTGGTCAAAGGCTTGTTGTGTATATGATGTCTCTCAGTGAAATATGAATAATGATGTGAGATATTCGATCTCTGCATATAGTTTGAGCTAACAATGTCTTCGTCAAGTGGTGTTGGTGGTGGCCGTGGCTGTGACCGTAGTCGTGGCCATGGCCTTGGCGGTGTGGATCTAGGCCGTGGCTTTGGCGGTGTTGGTGGTAGTGGCTTGGAGGACCCGTCGCCACGCCATCCAGGCCTTCACTGTCACCGCGAGATGGCCATGCCACTTGGTAATCAGACACGTGGAACAATAGCCAACCTAGTAATGATCGCAATTGCCTTTATATTTATATATGTTTTAACACTTCACATGTAAAATCTCTAATAGTAGTTACGTATAAATTATTGTAGCTATCAACAATGTTAGATGGTTTAAAGATATTCTCGACGATATGGGTAGTGCGAATGGAGGAACTTGGAAATAACTCCACAAGACTGCATATCTCTTTATCTGTACCTGCTCGAGGTGTAGATTACCGGTATTTGCCAATAAGAGGGCCACATCCAATGATGTCCGTTGCAGTAGCGGGTGATGCAACATTTGATAGGGTTACCCAAGAGAGGACAACTATGGAAAGATGTCTAGAGGTGCTTCAGAATATCGGGTGCTTCGTGCCAGACTTTTCATATTACAAAATAAAGCGGCTTGGGACAGGTGAAAGCACCGTGGTTCAGACTGTTGAGAGGCTTTGTAGGGCTCATCAAGATGTAGTATAAATTATATCTTTTTTTATTCATTCTTAATTAATTTGTTTGTGCTACATATATTGTTAACTTTCATATGTTTATTATCTCATCACATCATCTTATTATGTAGGATTATATGTCTGGTTCAACCTATGCCTCAATGAGCTTCAGTGCGATTCTTCATCAAGTCGTGGAAAAATTGGGTTGAATTACTATGGTGGGCAGCCGTGCTTCACTGGAGATTGGAAGCATGAAGCAACTCTAACTTTCTACAGGACAGAGCAACCCGTCGCTCCACCAATATTTGATATTTGCAGTGATGTGTGTGACAGTTATCCGGAAGCAGAGCTGAGTTCATTACCACACGCTTTATCTTATTTTGACGGAGTTCTAGGATGGACCATTGGAGACATTAACTATGTTCCGTTTCTACAAATACGTGCGGGATTAATACCGACGCCTTTGCTAGTGGTTGATGTACAAACTTATTTATAAGTAGTAGTGGTTAGTGTATGAACTTATTTATAAGTAGTAGTGGTTGATGTATGAACTTATTTATAAGTAGTACTTGTACGGTTGATGTATGAACTTGGACTTCTAGAGAAGTAGTGGTTGATGTATCACTAGTCAATTAGCATTGTCGTGTTCAATTTGAAGGGATTAATTATTTTGAGAACCGAGAAAACTGCATTTAAGAAATTTGATGTGAAAAAATTGGCAAGAACAATTTTTCTACGAACTGACGAAAGTTTCACCCGCACGCACCTGGAAAAGCATTTCCCAGGTGCGGTCGTTTTACCCGCTCGTAGAAACCACTATTTCTAAAAGCAATAGTTAGGAGCGGGTTTCACGCCTGCACCTAGAAATGGGATTTCGCCTGCTCCTAAAAACTATTTCTGTAGTAGTGTAGTCATCCTAATTAACATTTGAATCTTTGATGTGATAAGTGGTAAATTTCTAAGGTTCCAAAACCACTAGTCGCTCAATATGTCACCTAGGTAAGCAATGCAATAATACCACACAGTCACGAGCCACGACCAACGGTCTTGGTGTTAGTTCCAAGTAACACCCAAAAAACTAACATCCCCAAGAGGTGGTAATTGGTGTTAGTTCTGGTGGACCCCACCCCTTTTACTCCTTTTTCACTCTCCCTCTAGATCCTCCAATGATTGCAAAAGTAGCATTACATGCAAAAGTAACACATGCATCCAAGCATCCAAGGTGTTAGTTTGTTAGGTGTTAGTTGGGGGTGCAAAAGACTAACACTATCAGTAACACTAACACTGAACAAAGCAGCGGACACGACAAAAAAAAACAGGAGAAGTACCATTACTTTTCTCTTGATCCAGTTTACTAGCATATATAATTTCTTTTAACGGCGTTGTGCGTTCAGTGGTAGACGACGTTCCCGTCAACAGTGAGATGCCTGTGGTGACTTTGTCAATTTTGAGGGTGTGCCGGCCCTGTCTTCGAAGATAATCCTAGGGTTAGGATTTCCGTGCATGCATTCATCGAGGGAGTGTGTGTGGGTTGTCATGAGAGTTTTTTCTTACTCTGGTATCGGAAAAAAAACTAGAAAAATATTTTTGAAAGTTTACCAGACCACCCTCGCGGTCTCGCCACAGTTCATGCGCTGTATGCTCCTCAGTTGTTTGCTCCTCAGTTTCATCCTATCCTAACTTAACCACGCGACTGATTAAAAATAAACCTTCATAACGCTGGGTAACTTCAATGGACAGAGCCCGTACTAGATTCTGGATCGGACACTTCCCTCGTACCAAATTCCAAATTTCAGTTTATCGTATGCGTACTTGCATATGCTGGTGCATTTGTAGTTGTGACACGATATTATAAATAAATAAATGTCATAAGCAATAAAATAATGTGATTTCATAGTTTGGTTCAGGTTTACTACGGGAAACCGCGCGGCTCACGGCAAATGCACCATTTCTCATGGCACAGCGCTCGGCAAAGGGCTCACGACAGCATTTGATGGGCAAACAACCGTTTGTCGAGAGCCGCCCCCCGGCCCCACAGCACACGTGTGTCGTGAGCTGCTATGCCTCTTGGCAAAGCAAACGCCAGGGGGCACGGTGATGACATTTTGTGTCATGAGCCTAACATCTGCCCAGGGCACAGATTAAAAGATTGATGTGAGCTAGATACATGACTCACGGCACAGAGGTCATGATGCACCGCCTGAGAACCGTGTTTGCTGTGAGCCAAATCCACGGCTCACGGCACACATTGAATCTATGTTGTGAGCCAGCTCCACGACTCACGACAAAGGTCTATCCCAGGCGCCACGTCATGGCCCCTTTGCTGAGCGCTAAAGCCAAAGTTCACGGGGAAGGCTAGATGTTTGTCGTGAACTTTGGCTTTTACTCACAACAAAGGTCTTTTTTTATTTATGTAGTTTCATTTATGGTACCCGTCAAATAAACATCATCATAAGGAGTTAATAATCATCACAGACAGTTAAAAATCATCATAGGCAGTTCATAATCATCACAGACAGTTCAAATATCACCATAACATAGTCCACAAATGCAAGTAACGAGTCCATACATGTCCATGAAATCCATACGCAAGGCACATGCAAGTCACAAAGGTCCAAATGCAAATAAAGGTTGCTAAGTCCATGAACTCACTTTTTTGACGTCTGATGCGGCGACTGGGACCCCGACCCCCGGCCGGCGGCTGTTGTGTGAACCCTGCCCCCAACCGATGCTTGTTGTGTCAACCCCGGCGAAGTGTACGGCGATCCGTGAGGCGGCTGCTGAACCGGCCTAACTGCCATCGTCCACGGGCCCCGCCATGACGTGTTGGACAAGCCGTGAGGAGGCTGTATCCACTGGTCCGACCACATCCCAAACCACGGAGCCGGTTGAGCTGACGGCGACATGTCTTGTGCCGTAGGCGCATCATTCGATGCTGCCAATAGATTCTGCATAGGATTTAAAGTCAGGAATGAAAATACAATATTTTGAGCATGTATACCAAGTAATTTTCGATTTCTATGTCATTCTAGGTTTCTAAGTCGGCTACCCCTGCTTCGTCTGCAACAACGGCGGCACCATCATCAGCTGCAACCACAGCCCGCAGTGCAACTTCAACAGACAGAGCCTGTACTAGATTCTAGATCGGACACACACTTCCCTCATGCCAAATTCCAAATTTCAGTTTATCGTACGCGTACATGCATATGCTGGTGCATTTGTAGTTGTGACATGATATTATAAATAAATAAATGTCATAAGCAATAAAATAATGTGATTTCACAGTTTGATTCAGGTTTAATTTGCTTGTGGATCGTGTTCTTGTTATGTCGGCGGAGATAATTTTGATTTGGGATTTTTCCTAGCTAAATAATCCCCAGATGATAAATTTTCTTTAGATTTCAGTTAATTTTATATCTCCTGTAGATTTTCACGAATGTCATAAGCAATAAAATCATGTACTTTCAGAGTTCGATTTGGGTTTACATGTGAAACCAAGTTTTGCCCGTGGAACATGTAAGATTGATTGACACGCCTTGCACATCAAGAATCGTTAGTGTGTTAGTATGTGAGGATCTGTCCAATTGTTGCATCAACAAAATCCATTTCATAACTCTGCAGTAATACGCGAGATGAATCTATTAAGATTTATTAGATCATGTTTTGACAATGTGGTGCTACTATAAACATATGCTAATAATGAATTAATTATATGAGACTTAATATATTCATCTGATAATAGCTCCTCTATGTATAATTTGTCTTATAGTCATCTTGCGTTTAGTCCTCCTAATTAACATCTGAACATTTGATGTGATAAGTGCCGAACTTTAATCCAAGGTTCCAAAATCACTAGTCCACGTACGTGAGCAAAGCAATCCAATACCACACAGTTACTGTAGGAAATCCCATAGATGCCGAGTGTTGGAGGGTTTGATGAGTGCCATCTTCGGGCACTCGGCAAACAACCTTTTTGCCAAGTGTTGCACGAAAAACACTCGGCAAACTTCGGGGTTTGCCGAATTTTTTTTGACATGCGGCAAACAAACTCTTTGCCAAGTGTTTTTTTCTGTCACTCAGCAAAGAAGCAAGTTTAATTTGCTTAGTGTTTTTTTACACTCGGCAATTAAATAATTATTTCCTTCCCCTAAAATTTTTTTGTCTCTCCACATATAACATGGGGTACTCCATGTTAAAGTTTGGTAAATTTTTTATCTCTTTGCTATATTTAAATAATTAATTACATTCCAAGAAATTTTTGAATTTTGTCAAATATTAACTACAAGTGATTTAAATGATATTCATATTATTCAGTCCAGCATGAAGCCTTATCTGTGAAATGAAAAGGAATTTCGAAGGTCTTGTTCAAGAAACACGACCATGAGCATGTGTTCATATGGTTTTTCAATTAAAAGAAAGTAAATGAAGTATGAAATCATGAGTTTTAATTTGTCTTGATGTAAAGGTATCACACGTGGAGGTTGTAGTAAAAAATTGAAATAGTTTTACACATTTTCTCGTGTACGATGTTTACAAATTGAAACATCTCGCAGGAAGAATTGTAGCTTCAGTAGAGTTCGATAAGATTTGAGATCAAATTGTGATTTGCTTACAAAATTTTTATATATGTAGTAGAGAATATAAATTTATTCATATAAAATATAAGTAATTTTAGAAATTATTTGATAATTTTAATACATTTATATAATTTTGAGATTTATCGAGTGCTACAGGTTTGAGAGTCGACAAAATATTTCTTTGCATAGTGCTCCTGGACGCACAATCGGCAAAGTACCGTCCTCTCTCTTGGCAAAATATCTACCAAACTCCCACCGCATGCCTCTCCTCTCTTTCTCATTGGGCCTCCCTCCCTTTCCATTCTCGGCACCCCCGCCCATCTCCACCCCCACGCCGCAGCTAGTCCCCTATCCCTTCCTCTCCCCACCAACGCCACGCTTGGTCCCAGCCCTCTCCTCTCCTCTTCCAGTGCTGCTAGTGGTCCCCGCCCTCTTCCTTCTCTCTAGGTGCTGCTGCTGGGCCCACCGCCAACGCTCGTACCCCGACAATGTCTGATGGGGGGCGGTGATCCGGATCCGGAGACAACTGCCCCGGACCCACTGTCTGGGATTGGCTTTGTGGTAGTGGCGGAGTGATGGCAGCGGCGTTGATTGGTAGGTGGCATGGCGGCGGTGGCAGTCCCCTCCTCTCACGCAGCGCCGCCCCCTCCCCTCCCTCTCCCAGTGCTAGCAGCGCGCGGAGATGGCGTTGAGCATGGTGGGGCGGCCAACCGCACGCCCCTCCTTCTCCGGCCTCGAGCTCCCTTCTCTCCGGCGGGCCTCAAGCTCTAACAGTGTAGATTCCCGCGGTGGGACCGACGACCAGGTGGCAGCCGAGGTGGGGGCGGCCTTCTCGTTTCGTCGCAGCCGGCGTTGAGTCCCGTCGGATCCGCACTGGCCTCCTGTCGTCACCGGCCTCCTCTCTCTTTGGTGCCCGGTGCCGCGGTGAGGAGCTACGTGGTGGGGAGCTCTGGCGGCAGCGTGCTGGAAGCGAGCCACGGAGGCCGATTGTGGCCACCGGATGTTTTCAAAAAATTTATAAAGATTTATTCCAATAACTATTTGCCGAGTGTCTAACTCCACACACGACAACTCTTTGTCGAGTGTGCGACGAACAACACTCGACAAACAACGCTTTGCTGAGTATCATGTTGCCGAGTGTGAGACATGGGTACTCCTGGGTCCCCACCGACCTGGATCATAGCCGTCCCCAACAAGTGGGTTCGGCCCATCAGAAGATTTGCCGACCTGACAGTAGGCCCAACAGACCTGATCTGTGGCCCCGAAGACCTTTCAGAAGATTCCTCCAGAAGACCTAGTCCGATACGACTACAAGACTTGGCGTACTACACTCCAAGACGTCGACCGCGCCGGGCAGTCCGAAGATTGCGGGATAATATTGTAACCGACTTGAGATAGGTACCTATTGTAACCGATTTGGACTCCAGGTCCACCGTCCTTGTCTGTCAGCCAATATAAGGCGGGCAAGGGCGTCCTTCTGAGGACCACATCTCGAATCCAAAGCAATACAACACCGACAACTGGACGTAGGTTTTTACTCTCCAGAGGCCCGAACTAGTATAAAATCGCTTTGTCACTTGTGTCTTACCGTGATTTCTGTGTGCTACACTAGCATAACCATCGCGTTCTTAGCTCCCGATCTCCTCCACAGAACAAATAAACCACCGAGGTTGACCCCTTGAACTGCTCAGACTTAAACCTCTGATACCGAGTGGGCGTCGCCGAGTGCAACACTCGGCAAAGGGTTTTTTTTTTTTTTGCCTTCACCAAGTGTTTCTTACACTCAGCCACTTCGAGTTTCCCCGCGGTGAGTCATGAGTGAGTCACGACCGACGATCTTGAGTTCCATGACGTTTATTGCCTTGTGTCCAAGTTGCACAACCAGGCATTATCATCGGAGATCACGCGTGGACGTGTAGATCATATAATGAATAATTCTCAGCAAGTACACGTGTAGACGCATGCGCGCCTACACACCATTTCTCTGCACGTTTGCCATTGGCGCACATCTGCACGAGCAACTTGGCAACGAGGGCACTTGAAAATGTCAGCTCCTAGTCATCCTAACGTACATGTTCCTTTAATTCGAAAAGAAACGTACATGTTCCTTTGCAACGTCAAATTAATTTATGGGCTAGTTTAACTTAATTAATTAGGACAAATCTAATATGACACATGTAAAAAAATTGGAGGAGCACCATTAGTTCTCTATGGCCAGCGATCGATGAGCAGCCTCCTCCCTCCAAAATCCTGACCCCTAACCTGAAAACTCTAACCCGAGCCTTTAACCTCGTTAGAGTTGCTCGTCGAAATTGGTGAAGAAGGTGAAGATGGTTAAGAATAAAAATTGGTTAAGAAGAGATTCCAAATCACATGGATGAAATATAATTTTTCCTATGATATATAAGCATAACACCATGCTGCTGTAGATATGCTGGAATCCAACAACCACATAGTAATCTAACAAAAAGTTGGTCAATCATATGCAGAAATGCACAATTTTACGGATTAAACAACTGAGTGGCCTCCATGACCTTCAGCGGGAGGAAGTTGCGTAATGTTTAAATAACAGCCGAGAGGAGAGAAAGAAGAAACGAATTGGTACATCGTGTAATGATTGGAACTCCATCAACAGCCGAGAGGAGCGAAAAAGACAGTTTTGTGGAGCTATTTTTTAAACGAAGTGGTACCAAACACCCCTGTATCTCAAAACAACAAATAGTTATTATAAACTGAGAAGCCAAGATTCCCATGACCGTTTCAATCAGCATGGCGTTTGACGTCCATGGAATTCTCGGTCATCGTGGAAAATTTTATCTAGACGCCACCATTGACTGACCAAAGGCGGTGTATATTTCTTCTACCAGCATGCAGTTTAGGGTTAGTAGTATATATATTTTTTTAGGGCTAGTATAGTAGTATTTATCTTTGACAAGTCACCGCCTATCGCTGTCGTTGCTACACTATAAATACCCCGGCCACTCGCCACAACTCATGCACCACTCTCTCTCTCTCTCACACACACACGACATACACAAAGTTCAAGTCACTCGTCTAGCAATGGCAGAGAAGGTTGTGTGGTTCGTTGTGGCGCTCGCCATGGTGGCGGCCACCGGCGTCCTCATCACGCCATGCGCGGCGCAGAACTCGGCGCAGGACTTCGTGGACCTACACAATGCGGCGCGCGAGGTGGTGGGCGTCGGCCAAGTGTCGTGGGACGACAACGTGGCGGCGTTCGCTCAGAGCTGGGCGGAGCAGCTCGCCGGCGACTGCAAACTCGAGCACTCCGGTGGCGGTTGGATGTAGGGGAGAACCTGTTCGGGGGCTTCGGCGCCGACTACACCGCGGCGGATGCCGTCGGGTCGTGGGTGGCGGAGCTGCAGTGGTACGACCACGACAGCAACTCCTGCTCGGCGCCGCCAGACCAGTCGTGCGGCCACTACACGCAGGTGGTGTGGCGTGACTCCACCACCATTGGCTGCGCTCGCGTCGTCTGCAACAACGGTGGCATCGTCATCTCCTGCAACTACAGCCCACAGGGCAACATCATCGGACAGAGCCCATACTAGAATCTGGATCGGAATCGCACGTACTTAATGCCAAATTCCAATTTCAGTTTATCGTACGCGTACTTATACGCATATGAAGGTGCATTTGCTATGAGTTGTGACATGATATTAAATAAATAAATAAATAAATAAATAAATAAATAAATGTCATTAGCAATAAAATAATGTGATTTCACAGTTTGATTCAGGTTTAATATTCCTATGGATCATGTTATTGTTATGTCAGCGGCGATATTTTTTTATATGGGTTTATTCCTAGCTAAATAATCCCCGGCTGGTAACTTTTCTTTAGATTTCAATTCATTTTAATATCTTCTGTAGATTTTCATGAATGTCATAAGCACTAGCTTTCAGAGTGATAGAATCGAGTAGAAACAAGAGAGTAAATGAGAGGAATGAATGCTTGTATTCATTGATCAATGGTGTTTACATATATATACAGTGGAGGGGGAGGAACGGCGTACGGACGCCGTGGCAACCGCCGCGTCCGTACGCCGGCGATGTTGGTGGCAGTTGCCACCTTGTGATGGATGGATGAATGAGATCATCTGATCTCATTGTTTGTAACACTCCCCCTTGATTGAATCCAGCCTTGATTAACCTCCTCTTATTTCTTCAAGATATCTATTTAGAATCTTAGAAATATAGATATGTATATCAAGTAAAACTCCTCAAAAACCCAGTGGGAAAAATAAGGAGACTAATCATAATATATAGCTTTGTGTTGAGATTACCTCATTAAAAATTTTGAATGAGAAACTCAAATAATAAAACTCATACAAAGAAAAGAGTGTAATATGATGGTATAACAAGTTATGTGTCACGTAGTGACACTCCCCCTAATTCTTGCAAGCCCTTGAGTTGTCTCATACCAATACCCATGATATATTTATGAAATGAAGAGTATGGTAAAGACTTTGTGAATAAATCAGCAAGATTATCACAAGACTTTATCTGCAAGATGTTTATATCCCCATTTTTCTGTAGATCATGGGGAAAGAATAATTTAGGGGCCATATGTTTGTTAAGATTAGTCTTAATATAACCTGTTTCCATCTGAACAACACAAGCTGCATTATCTTCATAGGTAATGGTTGGTGATTCCAATGAACCAATACCACAAGATGTTAGCATGTGGTGTACCATTCTGCGAAGCCATACACACTCACGAGATGCTTCAAATAATGCAATTATTTTAGAATGGTTGCTGGATGTAGCTGCCATAGTCTGTTTGGATGATTTCCAAGAGACAGCGGTTCCACCATGCATGAAAACGAATCCTGTTCGTGACTTGGCTTCATGGGGATCAATAAATAGCCAGCATCAACATACCCTATCAAAGTCTGATCATTATTCCTCTTAAAGAAGAGGCCAAGACCTTTTGTGCCATTGAGATATCGGAAGACATTCTTAACTCCAACCCAATGACGTTTGGTAGGAGCAACGCTGTATCTTGCCAACAGATTTACTACAAAAGCAATATCCAGCCGGGTACTATTAGCTAGATACATAAGCGCACCAATGGCACTTAGATATGGGAATTCCCTACCCAATATCTCTTCTCCATCTTCCCTTGGTCTAAATGGGTCTTTCTCTACGTCTAGAGATCGAACCACCATGGGGGTCTTAGATGGATATTACTTGTCCATATTGAATTTCTCCAATATCTTTTGGGTATAAGCACTTTGGTGCACAAGGATTCCTGAAGGTAAATGCTCAAGTTGTAGACCTAAGCAAAATTTGGTTTGACCCAAATCCTTCATCTCAAACTCCGTCTTTAAATGATGACTTGCTTCATTAATATCTTCCTTATTTCCAATAATATTGAGATCATAAACATAAACTGAAATAATGCAAAATCCATTGGAAGACTTCTTAATGAAGATGCACAGGCAATCATCATTTTTAGTGTATCCCTTCATCAGAAGAAATTCACTCAATCGGTTGTACCACATTCTGCCTAATTGTTTTAAGTCATAAAGTGACTTCTGCAACTTGACGCAATACATGTTGCGATTTGCCTTGGGATTCGGTATATCGATTCCATCTGGAACCTTCATATAGATATCAGAATCCAATGACCCATAAAGATATGTAGTCACTACGTCCATCAACTGCATAGATAGACGATTTTGTACTGCTAATGATATAAGGTATCAGAAAGTTATTGCACTCATGACAGGAGAGTATGTCTCATTGAAATCAACGCCGGGTTTTTGCGTAAAACCCTGTGCTACAAGCCTTGCTTTGTATCTCAACACCTCATTATTTTCGTTTCTTTTTTCGAATGAAAACCCACTTGTATCCCACAGGAAAGATACTAGGAGGTATAGGCATTACAGCCCAGAATACTTCTCTTTTGTAAAGCGAGGCTAATTCCGCTTCGATTGCTTCCTTCCATTTATTCCAGTTCGAGCGCTGCATGCACTCTGCCATGGTTTTGAGATCTGGATCATGTTGAAGGAATTCAGCAATTTTCTCAGCGAAATATGAGTCGACAACTGTAGTATTTTTGTCAAAAGTTTCTCCTGTTTCAACGTAGTTGATGACAATTTCATCTACCCTTATAGACTCATCGAGATTTCCCGAAATGATGTGTCTTGGGTCTTCCGATGTCCCAATCTCAGCAACGTGCACTACTGAGCTAGGTGGTGGATCATTACAATCCACATGGTGTCTATCAACTGATGGTTGATTTGCTTTCACCACTTGTCTTTTCTTGCTAGCATTAGAATCTTTCTGATTGGCCGTACTTCTCCCCCTCTTACTATTGAGTGGGAGTTGAGTGGTTTTATTTGATACCTCCACTCTTTCTGGTGCATTCCATGCGGGAATGAAAAGATTTAGTTGGTGAAAGCATCTGGCAGTTCATTTGCAAGTTTCTGCAAATGTATGATCTTTTGAACTTGTAGTTCACTTTCTGTGGTACGTGGATTAGAGGCTGGGATACCTTTGGCATCCCAATCAATTTCCTGGCATTCTTTTTGGTACTTAAAGTCTCCCCCTAATGTCGGGAAATGTTCCTCATCAAAAATTGAGTCAGCGTACCGGGCAGTAAATAGATCTCCCGTTAAGGGTTCTAAATACTTAATGATCGACGGAGATTGAAATCCCACATAGATCCCCACTTTCCTGTGTGGGCCCATAGATGTACACTGTGGTAGTGAGATTGGGATGTAGACTGCACATCCGAACTTACGCAAATGGGAAATACTTGGAGGATTTCCACGTACTAACTGCATTGGGGAAGTATCATGATATGCAGTTGGTCGTAGTTGAACCAGGTCGGCAGCGTGCAGAACTGCATGACCCCAACACAACGTAGGCAATTTGCAATTCATTAACAAATTTCGTGCAATGAGTTTGATCCTTTTGATCAATGATTCAGCCAAACCATTCTAAGTATGGACATATGGAACAGAGTGCTGCACTTCAATCCCCAAAGCCATACAATAGTCATTGAACGTATGAGATGAGAATTCGGCAGCGTTATCCATACGGATCGATTGGATCCTATGTTCAGGAAAATTTGCCTTTAACTTTATGATTTGAGACATAATCTTGGCAAATGCATGGTTACGTGTCGAAAGAAGACACACGTGTGGCCATCTAGTTGATGCGTCAATTAATACCATGAAGTACCTAACCGGTCGAGAGTTTGGAGCAATTGGACCACAAATATCACCCTGAATTCTTTCAAAGGAATTTTAGTGGTTCAGTTTTGATCTTGAGAGGTGATGGCCTCACGATCAGTTTCCCGGTGGCACATGCGGTGCACACAAAATCTGAGGATTTAGGAAACTTTGCACTTAAATTGTGACCAATGGAATTGCCGATAATCTTTCTCATCATCCCTATTCCAGGGTGCCCAAGTCGATCATGCCAAATTCGGAATGGATCAACATTTTGGAAAATTATCATATATGATGGGCTTAATGTATGCGTAGTACAACCCAGACGAGAGTGAGGGAATTCTTTCGCATGTGCGTTTGCCATATCCATCTGGTTTAGTCAAGAGAAGAAATTCCCCTTGCTTGTCATCATGGGTTTCGACATGAATCCCATTACGACGGATATCTCTAAAACTTAAGAGGGTATGAGTTGAATCGGAATACAGGAGTGCATCCTCAATTACGATTTGTGCACCCATGGGGAGTGTGATAGTGGCCCGTCCGGATCCAACAATCACGGCATCACGTCCAGTGATGGTCAAAACTTTTCCATCTCTCTTCTTGAGAGTCTAAAAGTATTTGATCTCCTTAAGTATAGAGTTAGTGATGCAACTATCCACTAGGCATAATTCCTCTTGCGTTAGGTCGACATCATGAGACATCTATAGTTAAACAAGAAATTCAACTTTAAGAATTCATTATTCAACATATAGAAACATATTACATACTGTCGGGGACAGCCATAGGGCCCCCCTAGCTATGGGGGAAATTACCCTTTCCAAAAAATTAACACAAACCACAGAAACACCACCCAAACCAACCGCGGTCCAAACACGAATAAAGCCCACGGTCCGCCGCGGCCCGACAACCTCCCCGGCCCATCAAGCGGCCATCCCCAGCCGCCCTCGAGCAAACCTCCACTTCGCTCGAGGGTCGGATACAACGCGGCAAAATTCCGCCCCGCACGAGGGCCCGGCTCCTCCTGAGCGGGTTTCCGCCTCGCTCGAGGGGTCGGCGCCCCTCGAGCGGGTCTCCGCCTCGCTCGATGCCTCCCTTCGACTCACGACACCTCACCTGCTCCCCCGATCGGAGCATTAAATGCCCTGACACGTCGCGGGTGCTCAGGTCAAAAGGCGAATCCCCGCGTCGCCAACTCTCTGACGCCATCCGGGAATCTGCCCCTGGCACTATGGGGCCACGCCGTCCCTGTGCCACCTTCCCGGGCACTGTACGGGCACTATGCGGTTACTATATGCTCGCTGTGCGGAGACGCCGAGTCATTCCAAGATACTGTGCCGCCTGCTCCCGTCCTTCCCCCGCGTTGCGCCTCTCGAAAAGGTACGGGGACACCCTCGAGCGGAGTACGAATAGCAACTAAGTGCGCCGCCGGGACGGCACCATGACGCGGGGTGAGCGGAGCACGTCCCATCCAGCCTCGTGCGGCCATCCCCGGCCCTGTGCCACCATACCGGGCACTGTGCCGCTAGCCCCGATGCTGTGGAGCCCTGTTCCGATGGGGTGCCGCCACGCCGGTGTACGGAGGAAGACTATCGCCGTCGTTGCGGAGGTAGAACCACCCCCGGTCCCACTCCGCGTTGTTACTCGTCATGGTGCAGGGTGGGTACACGCCGACCCCCTTCCCCCGCAGAGAGATCGTGAGCCCACCGGCGCGAACGGGTTGACGCCGACCCTTGCCGCCGGCCGCCTGCGTGAACAGCTCGCCCCGGAACAGGTGGAGCCACAGATCCCAGGACACAGGAACGCCCAGGAAACCCTCGCAGACGCCCACGAAGGTCGCCGCCTGCGAGATGGCGTTGGGGGAGAAGTTGTGTAGCTCCACGCCGTAGTGGTAGCACAGCCCCCGCATGAACCGCCCGGTGGGGCCGTTGAATCCCCGCTCATGCAAACGAACGAGGCTCACCACGTACCCATCCAGGGCTGCGGCTCCTGATGCCGCGCCGACGGGACGACCCACGCCAGCCGGTCCTTGTCGGTGTTGGCCGTCAGCTGCCCGCCAGCGACCAGCCCTTCGAGGAGGTGCGCGTCCACGTTGGAGCGACCCCACGGCCCGATCTCTAGGTACTCAACCATGGCGGGCGGACGAGCGGGAGAATAAAGCAAAGGCGGGGACTGCGAGGGAGCGCGGGCTCGGAAGGTGAGAGGAAGGAGAAGGCGAACGCAGTGTAGGTGAGAATGGCTAAGGTAGAAAACTCCTCCTCTCCACCCGTTCTTTTTATAATCTGGATGGGCGCGGGGATTGAACGGACGGAAGCCGGGACGTGCAGGCGCAGTTAATGCGATGGACGTCGCCCGGGTCCCGCCGTCCCGAAACCACCGCGCGCACGCGTGAATGCCATCATTACGGCACGGTGAAAACGCGAACCGCCGCGCACTCCCCCCACGTCCCCTAAAAAGGCGTGCGAGACGCTCTCCCACAACGCAACGTAGGCCACGGCCCCACGCATGCGACTGGCCCCGCCCCACGACCGAAAACAAAGGGACAGGGTGTTCCTTCCGCGAGAAGGAGCCTTTATGAGGCCCAGTGAACAGGGAATCGAGGCCCGACCCTTCGACGGTCCCGTAACGGACAGCTCGAGGGGTCAGGGCAACCCCGAACATTCTTGCTCAAGATAGCCCTCGAAAGCGCAGTTTGAGAGTTTGATGACGCCTCGCCCAGAACACCTTGCCGACCGGTGGCTCGAAGCCCGGCTCGCAAGGGGCCCCGTAAGCAACGTGAACACGTGACACGACTAGGCGCAACTGACTAGTGGTTCAAAGCCCTGCCTTATGGAGGCATAATGGGCACCGCAAGACGACTAAAGACGGGGTTGCGTGAGAGCGCCCCGCGAGGGCCCTACTGATCAAAAATCCGTGCCCTGGCCTGCGAAAGGTTCGAACAGGCGTTTCAGGTCAATAGAGTCAGGGACGACCAGGGCGCGTGCGACCGAGCCAGTCCTCGAACTCAAAGGTTCGAGGGCGCCCCATAGTTCGTATTCAAGGCCGAACGAGGGTAGGTAGTCGAGGGATCCCATCGAGGGAGAGCTTTCACACCCTCGGTCCTAATCGAACGGGACCGAGCCCTGCCTAGCATACCCACGTAAAGTGCTCCCATGGACGTGTCCCCGGACCACAAGCCGACCCTTATCGAATGGGGCACGGGCGTCCACTTGAATTACCTGTTAACAGCTCAACGAGGGGTCCATGACTCGTAGCCCGTTCGATGGGAAGCATGGACCACCTCACCCCTCCCCCCTGCGGAAGGGCGGCGAGGGGCATGCAAATAAGTCAAAGAGTCCGCCCCGGTCGCCCCGTATGGGCCAGGGCTCATGGGCTCATCGCACGGCTACACCTCCTGGACGTGCCTGACAAAAGTCACATTTCCCCCCCTCCTTCGAGGCCAGCGAGCGAACCTCCCAGGACCCGTCCCGGGTGTGGTCAACACCATTCCGCACGCGTAAGATCACTGAGGCCGGCTGAAATATCGCTGAAGTCGGCTGAAACAAACGCCTCACGGATTGGCAGCTCAGCGTAAAAACCTTGCACGAGTGTGCACACTCCTCCAAGGCTTCGGGGGCTACACCCGCGAGTGCGCTAGCGCGCCCCCTCGGAACGTCATACACATCCAGAAGGGAAGAAAGTCCTAACAAAAAGCTTCAGCCTTTGCGGGTCCCTCCGGATACCCCTACAAAGGCTCGAGGGCTACTGTTGGGGACAGCCATAGGGGCCCCCTAGCTATGGGGGAAATTACCCTTTCCAAAAAATTAACACAAACCACAGAAACACCACCCAAACCAACCGCGGTCCAAACACGAATAAAGCCCACGGTCCGCTGCGGCCCGACAACCTCCCCGGCCCATCAAGCGGCCATCCCCAGCCGCCCTCGAGCAAACCTCCGCTTCGCTCGAGGGTCGGACGCAACACGGCAAACTTCCGCCCTGCTCGAGGGCCCGGCTCCTCCTAAGCGGGTTTCCAACTCGCTCGAGGGGTCGGTGCCCCTCGAGCGGGTCTCCACCTCGCTCGAGGCCTCCGTTCGACTCACGGCATCTCACCTGCTCCCCCTGATCGGAGCATTAAATGCCCTGACATGTCACGGGCACTCAGGTCAAAAGGCGAATCCCCGCCTTGCCAACTCTCTGACGCCGCCCGGGAATCCGCCCCCGGCACTATGTGGCCACGCCGTCCCTGTACCACCTTCCCAGGCACTGTACGGGCACTATGCGGATACTATATGCTCGCTGTGCGGAGACGCCGAGTCATTCCAAGATACTGTGCCGCCTGCTCCCGTCCTTCCCCCGCGTTGCGCCCCTCGAAAAGGTACGGGGACACCCTCGAGCGGAGTACGAACAGCAACTAAGTGCGCCGCCGGGACGGCACCATGACGCGGGGTGAGCGGAGCACGTCCCATCCAGCCTCGTGCGGCCATCCCCGGCCCTGTGCCACCATGCCGGGCACTGTGCCGCCAGCCCCGATGCTGTGGAGCCCTGTTCCGATGGGGTGCCGCCACGCCGGGACCTGCATAGCACAAGCGCCCCCGTCAGCAAGGCCCTCGAATTGATGTACGGACGGCAGCCAGACATGAACGCCGGACGGACTACCTTCGAAGCTGCTCCCCGGTGAGTATAAAGCCGCCACGACACCCGCAAGAGCCGGGACCCGTCAGGACACCATCAAATCGCAAGCACTGCGTGCCGGTACTACAATGCAGTACAAAAACTCGTGCAGCACATTTGTAAGCCACCTCCCCTTGGTCTATAAAAGGAGGAGGCGGTCGCCCGGTCGCGGGGGACCGCATCACTCTCATCCGCACTCACCCGCTCGCTCACTCCCTTGATATTGGCACTTCGCCTCAATCATCTAGCAGGGACTTGGAGGCCCTCCCTTCTCTCCCGCCTGGCTTGTAGCCCCCCTCTACAGGCACCACGGTGCATTGCAATACAGCGCACGAGCGCAACCTGCTGGACGTACGGCCCCACGGCCGGAACCAGGATAAATCCGTGTCCCCGCATTGCTTAGCACCGGCCATCGAGAGACTGATCACAGCGCATTTCACTAGTTAGTGTCGGGACTAATCTCAACACCGACACATACATATTCAAATATTACAACAATGAAGAGTTTATATGCCTCAAATCAATGAAGGCATATAGCTCTATGTACTATCAAACAATAGAACTTAAGTTTGTACAACTCATGGAGTGAGTTTGTACATCTCTACTTATTACAACATTATTATGTGACAAACATAGGACATAAACAACTGTTTCGAGATTATTCTAGTGGACCAATACACCGAGATTATGCTAAATCACCAAGTGGATCCTTTGAGAAGTACTCGATAAGCATGTCATCGGCAGTTTCTTCATGCGGAAGAGTGAGCATGCCTCCAGTTGTAGTGGTGTTCTCTTGACCAAGAGTGTTCTGCGGTTCCACTTGTGTAGAACCTTGAACCACTTGTGTAGCCTCAGTAGAGTTGAAGTGAGCTTCATATCTTGGCTTGTTGGACTTTGGCTTCTTGAGGGAGTTTTGATACAGAAGAATAAGATGTTTTGGGCAACGGCATTCCTTAGTAATATGGTTGTAGCAACCACACGTGGAACAAGCATTGCGACTGTTGTCGTGAGGTGATGATGCTTTGCCATTTCCTTTGCCCCCTTTTCCTCTCCTAAAGAATTTGCGCTTGTTGTTGAACTTGCGTTTTCCAGCCGAACTCTTGGAGGAATTATTATCCTTAGAGTTTTTTTATTCCCAGCAGGTGAATGAGCATTGTAGTGAACCTCAGGCAAAGGAGCAGAACCCGGAGGGCGCTGATGAGCATTCTTTAAAAGAAGCTCATGATGTTTTTCTACCTGAGACAATGTATGAATAAACTGGGAATACAACTGGAAATTGTTGCTATGGTATTGCTGATGCAATATCCGGTCCTCCAGAAGCATAGTGGATAGAGTTTTCTCTATCTTTTCTGCATCCGTTGGCTCTTTTTCGTAGAATTTTAACTTGGAGCAAATGGTGTGAACAACATGATTATATTCAGCAACAGTTTTAAAGTCTTGCAGACGAAGGTGATTCCACTCATGATTGGCTAAGGGCCAAATGAGTTCCTTCTACTGTTCATACCTTTCTTTGAGGACTTTCCATAAAGCAAGTGGGCATCTTTCCATCAGATACTCCTGCTTGAGATCCTTATGGACGTAGAGCCTCAGGAGAAAAAGGGCAGAAAACTTCTTCTTGTCCTGTATGGGGGGAGCCCCAGCTACAGGTTCTTGAATTGCCTCAACAATCCCTCGAGAAGCAAAGTTTATTTCGATGTCCGAAGCCCATGTTGGGTAATTATGCCCATCGATGGCGAGTTCATCGAACTCTTTATTGTTTGCCATGTGCCTACAATTATGACCATGGGTTATCATTATGAGATAATGATAAATTGAGTAACCCAATGGCAATGTTGTAATCTCATGAAGCAAAAATTAAATTACTTGATTTGAGAGAAAAATATTCATGATAGTGAATAATTTGAAAATTAATAAGCACGGTATAGATATTCTCCAAATTAATGGAGTAGATCTCTTAGTAGTGGGCAAATAAATTGCTGCCTGAAGCATGGATCTCAGGGCTGATATATTCAAAAGAACATACCGCAGCCAATGCTTAGGACTGCACTACCCTGTGCTTCATTAATAATCAAAATTTGAATTTTAAATTGAAATTGTGATTATCCTCATAATTCACATGGGAGGCATGTATAGGCAATCATCAGAAGATGTTGGCCTCATAGTGATGGGCAAGAAAATTTGCTGCCTTAAAGCACGGTCTCAGGGCTACTAAATTCTATGAGAGAACTTAGCGCAGTCAGTGCCGAGGGCTCCATCACCCTATGCTCAAAACCCAAGAGAAAAATGCATGTAATTTAAATTTGCATGAGAATGTGCTAAGTAAACATGCAATATTATTTAAATTGCAAATTAAAACATAGCAAATAAGTAGAGAAAATTTTAGAATAGAATGCAAAGCATAAATTCTAAAATATGTGCAATAATTCAACAATATAGTCTGAATTGCATAAATGATGAAGCATACCTGGATGCACAATTACAGACAACATCAGGGGTCTAAACAAAAAATTACATAGACACATAAACACTGATGAACTATTGCAATAGAATTAGGAACTAATACAGGGACTGGAATGAAAAACATTGACTGAAAAGAAAATGACAAAGATTCAAGGCTCGTGGGCCGAGTTTCAGCGTCCCGCGGCCCACGGACGATGGCCCAAGCAGGCCCAGCGGCCTTGCTGGCCCAGCCGGCCCAAGCCACACCCGCCGCTCCCCCCACCACCGCAGTATAAAAGGGGAGCGGCAACCCTAACCGCCCCACTCCTCCCACTGCAGCCGAGGCTGCCGGCGCCGCCGCCAATCGTGCCGCCGTCCCCCGGTCCACCCGCCGCCCCACAAGCCATAGATCCGACGAGGCTCTAGGCCTCCGTGTCGGAGGAGGAGGGAGCATGGCCTTCGAAGCCATTGGGGAGGCGGCGATGCCCGGTGAAGATGACGCGACGGTGGCGAGCGGAGGCGAGGTGCTGGGGCCGGCACCGGTGCTCGAGTCGGGGACGGATGCGGCCGGCTGTCCACGCCGCGCTGCGATGGTCCCGGCGGAGGCAGATCCCGATGGCGGCGAGGAAGGGGAGCGTCGATGGTGGCGACCTGCAACGGGTGAAGGAGCTCGTGTCGAGTCCATCTGGATCTCCACGGGCTCCTCCGCCGGCAGTGCAGCAGCCGCTCCGGTTGCCGGTGGCGACGAGACGTCGAGGGCAGGGAGCACTCCACCACGGGCACCTAGACCACGGCCGTCCACCCATGCGCGTCACAGTGGGCCACGTTGGACACCTGGATGCGGATGGGTGGCGTCCGCGGTGGCGGTTGGTGAGGAGACCCGATGGTGATGGTGGCACTCGCCGGCGGCAGCATCAGTGGAGGTGCCCGCCGGTGGCACACTGGTGCCTGCGACGGCGAGTGGTGGAGGAGCATCCATGCGGCGGTTGAAGGCACGGTGGCCTCCGACCGAGATGAGGGCGCCACGGCGACGGTGAAGGGCAGCAACCGGCATCAATGGAGGTGTCGCCACGGCGTTCCAGAGGTAGAGGGCCTGGCGCGCGGCGGCGAGCGTCGCCGTCTGGTGGTGGATGAGGGAGCGGCGTAGATGGCACTAGAGGCGCTCTCTGAGGCGGTGAGCAAGGAGGTGAGGGGTGAGGACCGGAGCGTCTGAGGACCGGTGGATGGTCGCTCCTAGTTGTGATGAGTGCTTGACAACGTGGTGTGGACTGACTCTTGGCCGAGTATTGCTGGTGCAGGTTGCGGCTTGATTTGCGTTGGTGCAGGTGAAGAGCGGGCGCGGAAGGTCTATGCCTTGCAGGGCCTCCGAGGAGTGGAGAGACAAGTAAGCTCGGCTCGAGGGACCCGGTGGCCAGCGGTGTCAAGTGCGGGCCGCACGGTGGCAAGAAAAGCGAGACGGAGTCGTGGACAGGAGCCGGTGCAGGGTAGCGGCTCACGACCAGATTCTGCATGCGTGGTTTGCGGCAGTTCACCACAAAACCGCCGGGTTACTTGGTTGAGCCACAAAATTAAGACCGGAGGCTCGGCGGTCGGAGACAGGATCCGGGCGCGCCGAGAAGCTTCGATGCCGGCGGACACATGGCGGGATCGCAGGGCTTGCGTCGGGAGGACGCGGACTACGGTGAAGGCATGGCCGTGCGATGAAGAGGAGTGCTACTTGACTTATTTGCCCCTGAGGGGTTTGTATCTCAATTTAAGTGCTAGGGGTAGCTTGGTCATTTGCCCAACCCAGAGGAACTCATATATATTAGCTCTAGGGTTTCTGGGCAAACCATCGATCTGGACTACTTCTCATTTCTCTGCTCCATAGGTGTAGATTTTCTTCACCATTTTGTAGACAATCTGTCCTCCGAGTGTATGGAAGCTTTCATGGTTGCGTTGATTTCCTTCTTGTAGCTCATGTGATTTTCATGTCTTTTTCGAGCTATTTTCGTTGGATTTTCATGCGCGCCTTGTTCCTTCGATTCTGAGGTGTTTGGGTTCGGATTTGTTGGTAGAGATCATGGATAGATGTATTGTGCATCTTTGTGCATGATCATGACCCCTCAAACTCCGGATTTGGCCTCCGATTGAAGGATTTCGGTTGGAACCCTAGCTCTTTGTGTGAGCTCGGTAGAATCTCGATTCCTCTCGATTCAATGGGTTTGTGGCTACAAATTCGTAGGTATAGCATCTCCTAGAGGCGCTTCACCTTCACCTATGAGTTGGTAGCAATCCCTTGGTTGATTCGGGAGATCGGGCAGAGGGTAGGAGGAGTTGACCTTTGGAAGGTCGGGCTCGGGCTGCTGTTTCCGTGCCTGGCGGACAGTCCGCCAGGGGCACACGGACAGTCCACGAGGAGCTGACAGATCTAGTGTTCGTCGTGTTCTTCATGTGTTCTTGCGTGCTCGTGTTTTGATCCGTTTTGTCCGGTGCTTTTGGTTGCTCGGAGTTTGCAGGACGGTCCGCGAGGAGCGTGCGGACAGTCTCTTCCGTGCGGATGGTCCGTGGGTAGGGCACGGACAGTCCATTTTTCGAGGTGCAGTACTGGTGGTTCGGTAGCTATTTGCGGACGGTCCGACTCTACCGTGCGGACAATCCGCCCAAGCCCCGCGGACAGTCCGCGCCCTCCATGCGGACGGTCCGCCCCAGGCACTGCAGATTGCCTAAGTCCTTTGCTTCTTGAGTTGCGGTTCCGTGTTGCTTTGAGTTCGGGTTTGTTCCTAGGGTTGGTAGGTCCGTTGTGACTACGCTACCTTGGCAAACTCGTGTGGGAACTCTCAGTTGTGATTTTGGGGCATAGGCCGAGTTCATCCTTCGGGAAGAATTTTTATCGGCTCCCATTCACTCCCCCCTCTCTGGTCACCTAATCGGTCCGTCAATTGGTATCAGAGCTGGTTACGGATCTTCGTGATTCTAACTAGTCTAATATCCAAAGATGCCATACCAGTAACGGGGTTCGGGTCCTCCACACTTTGATGGTAAGAATTACCAGATGTGGCAGAGGCAGATGGCTACTTTCCTCTGCGGCAAGGGTTAGATCCTTTGGGATGTCATGGTGAACACAGCTTATGTTCATCCTGTGAACTTCCTTGCTCCAGGATTGAGGGATATGTTCGACACCAGCAACAAGGCGGTCGACTACTTGTACCGTGCTCTGTGTCAATCCGAATTCAATCGGGTTCAGACAGAGGACTTGGATTGTAGGATTTTGGAGCAGCTGAAGAATGCTCACGCTGGGAACGCTCAGGTTCAGGCTCGGTTGTTTGCGACCTACTGGAGAGAGTACAAGAACTTCACTCATCTCCCCGGTGAGTCCATAGATGCCATGTTCTAGCGGTTCACGGTGATTGTGAACAACATGAGGGCTAATGTGGCCGTGCTCCCATACGATGATCATGACAGGGCTATCAAGCTCCTGCACTCTCTGGATCGTACCGTGTGGAGTGAGAAGGTCGAGGCCATTCTTGAGTCGGAGAAGTATGAGACCCTCACGGTGGACGAGCTATTCTCCAAGCTCAAGTCATCCGAGGTGGACCGTGGGGTGCGTGCAAAGATCGAGAACCCGACTGACCCTCATAGTCTGGCTCTCGATTCTGGACCAAGGACTAATGCTAACATGTCTTCGAGACATTTTTCTTTGTCTTGTCTTGTGTCCATGCCAGATGAGGAATTCGAGGTGCTGAGCGAGGAGGATCTCGCATTGCTGAGCAGGCGGTTCGAGCGCATGCACATGAACCGGAAGAACGCTCTGAGGAGCTCGGCATGTGGTACCGGTGCGGGAAGTACGGGCACTTTATCGCTGAGTGCCCGGAAGCCATGGAGGTCAAGCCCGAGCACAAGCACTATCCGAGGACCGACCACAAGCACCGCTCGAGGGATGACCACAAGGGTAAGAACAAGTCCGAGCGGAGGTCGAGGAGGAGTGGTGGTCACAAGAAGAAGGAACGGGCGATGGTTGCCGGAGCGAGCGACATTGACTCAAGCTCCTGCTACTCTTCATCGAGCTCAAGTGATGAAGATGAGAACCGGCACAAGGGCAAGCGGTCAAGCAAGAACATCAACGGCTTGTGCTTCGCCGCCCAAGGCTTTTGCAGCATGGCACATAGCTCCGCAAGCAAGAAGAGCAACAAGGATGACTCAGACTCCGACTCCGAGGAAGAGGTAAACAATGATCCATCCTTCTTGGTAGCGGAGAATGCTAGGTTGAATGAATTTCTTGACAACCGTGATGATGTGCTTAGAAAGACCAACAAGGAGAAGAGGGAGTATAGGTCTTTGCTTGGAGAGGCTAAGGAGAAGGTGGTTGAGCTAGAGTCTTTGCTTGTTGATGCTAGGGCTCAAATAGATTCTCTGAAGTCTGCTCCTGTCGTGACCAATGAACCTGAATGCACTGATTGTTCTGTTTTCCTTTGTGATTTGACTGTGCTTAAGGAAAAATATGCTTCCAAGGTTGAGGAACTAGATGTGCTTAGGGTTGAACTAGATGAGATGAAATCTAGGCCCTCCTTGCTTGGTGCTTGCACTTCTTGTCCTGTTTTGCATGAGAAACTAGATGTGTCTGTTGCTTATGCTAGATCTCTAGAAGCTGCTTTGAAAGCTCCTATTCCTACATCATGCTCTACTTGTGAAGTAAATGCTGTGAAGAATTTAGAGCTTGCACACTATGTTGATCGCTTGCAGGATGAGAAAGATGAGTTGAGAAAGAAGATGGGTTGGTTGTCTGGTCATGAGCCTCAGCTCAGGATGATGATTGAGGCATACAAGCACTATGATGGGCAAGTGCTTGGGGCAGACAAGGTCGGTGAGGGAAGTGGTGAGGATGAGGGGAAGATCGGAGATATCCAAGAACCACCAAAAACCCACCACAAAAATGCCTATGCTCCTAAGCCAAACCCACTTAGGAACCGACTAGACACAACCCCAGCTCCACCCGTGTTTCCTCCACATACCGACAACTTCCAGAAACCCATCAAGTTCAAGAGTGTTGACGGATAAAACACGTATCCACCTACGATCCGCAAGCGTACGGACCTACACCTTTTTCACCACGGGGATTCCCTAGGTTCTTATCAATCCGCGGAGCAAGGGGATTACAAGCGTTTGATCTAGCACTACTAACTAACTCATCCAAACCCTAATCTATGGTTAATCTAAAGAACAACTACGCTACACTAGAGAGAACAATTAAACTTACAAGATATGTAAAAGACACTTGCCCAAGGGTCTACGATACTTGAACATGCAACCGCTTAAGATATGAAAACCGATCTAATCTATCGGGGGTTGTGACCATGGTTTTGCCCTTTCCCTCCCCCCGTACTGTCACTACACGGAGGTATTCGTGACTAGACCTATGATGGACACGGCGTATTGAATGGTTCCAAGGGAGAAGTGAGATCTATACTCCCTACACAGCATGACAGCTAACCTTAAACATAAAAGCATCTTCAACACTAGATGATAGATAGAAACCATACAAAGTTGCGATTACATCTCAAGATCGATTACAACCCATGGACAAATGAGAAGATTACCCCATCAAGGTGCTAGGCGTAGCACCATTGATCATGGTGACACTTCCGACGGTGTCTTCCTTCTCCTCCGGGGGTGTCTTGGCAGGGCCTCGACGTCCTCCTCCACTTGTGGTTGCTTCCTTCGAGTAGAGCGATCCTCCTCGCGAATGATATCCCTCCTCTTCTCTCTCTCTAGCTTGTGGATGGCCTCTCGGGCGAATGGCTCTCCCCCTGCGAATGGCGGCGCCTCCACGTACTTAGGGTTGCGTCATCTTCAGGCTCAAGAAATGGGGGGCCGAACCGACCCTGGAGTGGGCCAGGCCGGCCGGCCTGGGCCGACCGGCCCAGGTCCATCCGGGCCCGGTTCGGTCGCCCCTTCGCACACGCGGGTCCTCATGACATTTTGCACTTTGCCCCCTCCAATTGCACCATCATTCATTGATTGATTCAAGGTTGTCATCCTCGCATCCAAGATAGAGGGTCTTCTCGCATGAAGTCCGGTCTTTTACGCTTCAATCCTCAGGGATATTCCTTTGTAACACTTCGGTCCTTGCCACCTTTGGGAGTGATTTCATCATGCTCTCGAACACAAACGGGACTTCTCAATTGCTCCTTTGAACTTGTTGTGACTCCGTCCTTTATGTCCATGTTTTCCTGCAAAAACATAACACTTCCAAATGCACATACAAAGATGAACTTGTTATATCATTAGTGTGCCTAGTGGTGGGTTAGTTTCATAATCAAGTCCAAACGAAAGTGTAATGAACATGTTTGGTGTACCAAAATACACCGTCAACATCTCCCCCATGCTTAGATCTTGCTCGTCCTCGAGCAAGTACTCGTAAAAGAACTTTTGTCCAAGGTGTTGAAATCGTGCTCCGCTAATTCTTCCTTCACAAGTTAGTCAATCCTTTATCTTTAATATAATAAACATAAAGCAATGATCATCATACATAAACATGGGCGTTTAGAATTTTTACCAAATCGAGATTTACCCCACAACTCATACCTTTCACTTGAGGTCCTCAATTCCAGCCATGCTTACTTCTTTGCTTCCATTGGAGGGTTTTCATGATTTTTCAAAAATAAAATTCCTGCAACAAGTATTAGACAAAAACCTTTCTCCAAGTTCTCACATGTCGCTCATATGAAGTGGCTATCCTAAACAATTCATAAACTCTCACCTCCCATAAGTCTCTCATATATTATGTAAAGTGGAGCTATGGGTATGGTTAGTGCAATTAACATGAATATTGTCAAACTAAGAACTTCCTCTAGTGGTTGTTTACCTTTCAAAGCCAATGATCATGAGAATTAAACCATAATGTGGGGATGTCAAGGATAAGAATATATAGAATGGTGGACATGTGCAAGGGGAAAAGAAAATAAGACTACGAGGCACCAATGACGTCCTCGTTGTCGGATTGCACATGGTTGGAAAAAGAATGGAAGTTTCGTCTCTCAACAACAACGCGACATCCTTCCTTACACTTTATTTAACCTTCACTCGATTCATCCCTCTTCATATCTTTCTTGCCTTTCCTCTTTCTTTCTTTCTTTCTTTTTCTTTTCTTTTCTTTTCTTTTTTTCTTTTTTTTCTTTTTTTTCTTTCTTTTTCTTTTCTTTCTTTTTCTTTTTCTTTTCTTTCTTTTTCTTTTCTTTACTTCTCTCTCTCTCTTTTGACATCTTTACCTCTCTTTCAAAGCTCTTTACTCATCTCTTCTTGCAAAAACACAATCTGAATTTAAAAATAAAAACCATGCTAGAGACAAGACGAAACTTCGAACATAGGTTGTGTTCAAGGAATATGATGTACAAAAGAGATATTATGGTTTGGGTATGGAATTCGGCGATGTACGGGACTTTCGATGTGAGAGTCTCGTTACCGAATGCATGACGAGGCTAGCAATAAAAGATAAACACAAGGGCATGATCATTGCTCGAAATTAAAACTTCCAAGAGAGAAGGATCCTAGCTCAACTCATTATGCTAACCGCACTTATGGTGGAGCGAATATTAAATTGGCTTTGTATAGGATTTTTCTTAGTCTCTCAACTTGGAAAAAGAGAATTCGCTAACCTTTATTACAAGGGTTTTTCATATAATTTTAAGAATTAAATTCCTCCAATATTAGCATCAAACTTAGCACAACCGAAACGAAGTTCTAGATCAAAGCATGATGCGGGTACTTTTAAAGGTAAAAACTCCACTAAGCACCACGGTAAACATTTCAAACCAATCGCTCATGTTTATATATCAAAAATTAAAGACAAACCTACAAGTAAAGAAAGAAAAGCATTGCAAGAGACAAAAATTTAAAGGACACTTTTTTTATTATTTTCTTGACTCGAACACTAAATTTAAGACACTTTAAACTTTGAAAAATTAAAAAGCACACCTAAAACTTTAAGACTCTCAAACTCTCGCAAAATCTAAACCAAACCGAACTAAACTTGAAGCAAAAGGATCTAGCTAGCTAGCTCTCCCCCACGCTAAAACCATACGACGTCCTCGTCGTATCTTACAAAAAACCTAAGGGGGGGGGACCCTACTTCCTAGTAGAACTTTCCATATCTCTTGCACCACTTGTTCTTCATGTTGCCCACCATTCCAAACAACTTCCGCACGTTCTGATTGAGGAATTTGTAGTCGTCCTCGACCACTCGTTCCAAGTCCTCCATACGTTGCCTCATCACCTCCATCGCCTGGAAACACTCCTCGACCGATGCGTAGAGATCCGAGATGGAGTGACGGCAAGCCACACAACATAACGGATGCATCCCGAAAGGGTCAACATCACCAGGGTCGTCACCGTTGTCGTCGTCGTCATCGGGATCTCCGCCACCGTTAGGACCTTCGGGAGTCTTCTCTTTGGGCACCTCTTCCCAATAGAAGAGGTCGTTGTCTTCCCTTCCGGCGGCCGCCCACGAGCTCAGGCTGCGGTCGTCGGAGTAGTCACTCCCCTCGTAATCTTTTGGCTCGGGCGACACCTCCTTGTAGTCTTTCCTCTTCATGCCTTGGATACGCTCTGATCTACGGACGGGAGTAGACACCCTCTCCTCCTTGACGTCGTGGCGAGATGCGATTGCCCCGGTCGGGACACGCCCTCCGCAACGGATGCGGGCGGTCCTCTTGATCTCCATCGATGGCTTGAGCTCGCATCGCTTTGCCTCCTCCGGCTTCAATGGCTTCTCGGCACCTAGCTTGATCTCCACGCTCCTTGGGGATGTCATGGCTGCTGCTTGGGTGCAAAAGGATGTGAATTGGGATGGATTCCCGAGCTCCCATCTCGTCCCTTTAAATAGTTCGGGAAGGAATACCCTAGAACCCATCTTTTCCTTTTCTTGACTTCCCTAAAATTTTCTGACCAAACAAGGAAGTCGAAGAAGCGCGTCCCAGAGAAAACCGGGGGCGAACCGCCACCCAGGCCCCCTAGGCCGATCGGACCGGGCCACCCGGCCTGCCCTGTTTCGCGGGCCGGTTCGGTCCGGTTTTTCGTGTGCCCCACTATTTTTCAGTTGCTAGCCCATGTGGAAAAGTTGGCCTGGTAAGTCTTCGCGAGAAACTCTAGAAAAATAAAAGAAGAGCTATTTACAAAATGCTCACCTTGTTTTACGTCCTAGGCTTGACGTTCGGGCTCATCCTCCATGATGAAAATATCAATATGGTGAAGGGGCACAACGTCGGGTTCGTAATAAACCTTAAGCCGTTGACCATTCACCATGAATTGATCACCTTTCATATCCATGATAGTAACCGCTCCATTGGAGAGCACCGAATGAACAATGTAAGGTCCGTCCCACTTGCTTTGCAATTTCCCCTTTCCGAAGGTTTTAAACCTCGAATTGTATAGGAGGACCTTATCTCCTTCCTTAAACTCCTTCTTTTTAATCTTTTGTCATACCACCTTTTAATTCTCTCTTTGTATATACTTGCATTTTCTTAAGCTTTCAACCTCATCTCCTCTAGCTCGCTTATTTGGATTCTCCGTTTTACCACCGCGGCGTCTAGATCGAGGTTTATCTCTTTAATTGCCCAATAGGCCTTGTGTTCTAACTCAACCGGAAGGTGACAAGCTTTGCCATAAACAAATTGATAAGTGGTCATACCTATCGGTGTCTTAAATGCCGTTCGATATGCCCACAAAGCTCCATCCAACTTCTTTGACCAATCCTTGCCACCCTTCTCTATAGTTTTGTTGAGGTTGCTCTTTAATTGCCTATTCGATGTTTCCGCTTGTCCGTTGTTTTGTGGATGATAAGCCATAGAGACTCTATGTTCAATCCCTAACTTGGACAAGCACTTCTTAAAGTTCTTCCCGGTGAAGTGAGTTCCTCCATCGCTTATCAAAATTCTCGGAGTACCGAAGCGAGGGAAAATCACACACTTGATCATAGCAATGGATTCCTCCGTGGAAGCTTTATGACATGGCATAGCCTCTACCTACTTGGACACACAATCAACCATGACTAGGATGTGCTCAAATCCGTGTGAGTTTTTGAAGGGCCCCATGAAGTTTATTCCCCAAACATCGAAAAAATCGATTTGTAGATTATAATTCAAGGGCATGGCATTCCTTTGAGAAATGTTTTCGGTTCTTTGGCATTCGGGGCATGACGCAACATATCTTTTAGTATCTTCATGCATCTCCGGCCAAAAGAATCTGCTGGACCACACTTTTTCTTGGGTTCGAAACTAGCTATAGTGTCCACCGTACTCCGCCGAGTGGCACTTTCTCAAAATCTCTTGCCTCTTTTCTCTTGGTACACATCTTCTCATAACTCCATCATTCCCAAGTTTGAAGAGATAAGGTGAATCCCAAAAATATTTTTGGCTTTCAGAGACTATCCTCCTTTGAGTGTTTTTATCTAAGTGATCAAGAGGCATCCTCCGAATCGCTCGAATGATATCGATCATCCAAGTATCTTTGTTGAGTATTCGATAGAGGTGGTCATCTCTCATCTTATCCTCTATGGGCTCTTTATCATCTTGTCCACGGTTCATCCTAGACAAGTGATTGGCCACAACATTTTCCACCCCCTTTTTGTCATGAATTTCCACACTGAACTCTTGGAGAAGAAGGATCCAGCGAATCAATCTTGGTTTAGCGTCCTTCTTAGCCAAAAGATACTTGATGGCCGCATGATCAGTGTAAACAATGACCTTCGAGTTCACGATGTAAGATCTAAATTTTTCAAAGGCAAACACCACCACTAGCAACTCCTTTTCCGTAGTGGCATAATTTAATTGTTCCTCACTAAGAGTTTTACTAGCGTAGTACACCGCGTGAACCTGGCCTTCCTTTCTTTGACCTAAAACCGCCCCTACGGCGTAGTCACTTGCATCGCACATGATCTCAATCCAGAGGTTGAATGATAGGAGCACTCACCAAAGCATTTTTCAAGGTTCGGAATGCCGCTAAGCACTTCTCATCAAAGTCAAAAGCCACATCCTTTTGAAGGAGTTGTGTTAAAGGCTTAGTGATCTTTGAGAAGTCTTTAATAAATCTTCTATAGAATCCGGCATGGCCTAGAAAGCTCCTCAAGGATTTAACATCCGTTGGAGGTGGGAGTTGCTCAACCGTCTCCACTTTAGCTTTGTCCACTTCAAATCCTCTCTCGGACATAACATGTCCGAGCACTATGCCTTGCTTTACCATGAAGTGGCACTTTTCCCAATTTAGCACTAGATCGACCTCCGCACACCTCGTGAGAACCTTGTGTAAGTTTGCCAAGCAATCCATGAATGTTTTCCCATAAACGGAAAAATCATCCATGAATACCTCGACAATTTCTTCGATGAATTCCGAGAATACTGCCATCATGCAACATTGAAAAGAGGCCGGAGCGTTGCATAAACCGAAGGGCATCCTTCTATATGCAAATGTTCCATAAGGACAAGTAAACGTTGTCTTGTGTTGATCATCCGGGTGAATGGGAATTTGCATAAACCCCGAGTACCCATCGAGAAAGCAAAAATAAGTGTGGTTTGCTAATCTCTCGAGCATCTCGTCAATGAACGGTAGGGGGAAGTGATCTTTCTTCGTTGCTTTGTTTAGCTTTCGATAATCAATACACATCCGCCAACCCGTCACGGTTCTTTGCGGTATTAATTCATTCTTCTCATTCTTCACCACGGTCAAACCTCCTTTCTTCGGCACACAATGTACCGGGCTCACCCATTCGCTATGCGGCACCGGGTAGATGATTCCGGCATCAAGTAGCTTGATGACTTCCTTCTTTACTACCTCTCGCATGGCATGAGTTAGCCTCCTTTGATGGTCCACTACGGGCTTACATTGGTCTTCCATAGGTATACGATGAGTGCAAAAGGCTGGGCTAAGTCCTTTGAGATCATTGATTGAATATCCAATCACCTTCTTATGCTTTTTCAATAAATTCAGCAACTTCTCATTTTCTTTGGGACTCAACTCGTCGCTCACGATGACTGGATAAGTCTTGTCTGGGCCCAAAAATTCGTACTTTAATCCTTTGGGCAAAGGTTTGAGATCCACCTCGGGCACTTGTGGCTCTTCGGGTTTAGTGTCTCCTATGTCTTCGAATTTTTCTTCCTCCACGCTTCCATCTTGTGGTTCTAAACCCTTCGTTGCCTCCTCTAGTTCCTCGTCTTGTTGATCATTGGATTGATTCTCCATCGCTCTTTGCAGCGGGTCTCTAAGGGTTTCAACAAAACAAAGACTACCTACCTCCTCTACTTCTTCATCTTCGGGAGGAAAAGGTGAAGGATGACTAGAAACGCGAAGAAAATTATATGTGTACTTCTTTCCATTAAGATTTATTGTTACTTTGCCTTCTCCGGCATCCAACACGGCATCAACCAACTTAAGAAAAGGCCTACCTAGGATTATGTGATCATGATTATTATAGTAAGCATCTATAACAAAGAAACCGGTTGGTATGCACTTTCCAGAGATGATTTCATTAATGTTGCAAGCAATACCTAGAGGTTTAATAGTTCTACCATCTCCCATGATTAACATTGTTGAGGTTGGAGCTAAGTCTAGGTTGTGGTCTTGAACTTTATCGTAAATTTTGGAGGATAGGACACTTACTCGGGCTCCGATGTCGCATAAAGCTTTGCATTGAATTCCGTTGATCTCGCAACTCAAGTGTGGTGTTGTCTTCTCCTCTTGGTCAGATCCTATTGCATAAACTTCGGCGAGGCGAGCATATGGTGATGCTTCGGGCTTGATCCCCATGATTCTTTTCACCTCGGCTATGTGATCCGGATCCACTTCGTTATCACTAAAGAGCTTTTGAAAGATCTCACCGGTGGTTTCAAGATCGTACGCCTTTTCCGCTTGCTTTTCTGGTGGGAAATCCGCTTCTAATGCTCTTGCCATCCCTTTTTGGTTAGGGAACAGTCTTCTCTTGTCGAATACTTCTACGTAATCGATTGTAACCCACATGCTCGAACTCCCTTAGTGGCTTCGCGCTTGACATACTTCTTTTGTTTGTTTCACTTGACTTGGTGAAGTCAACACTTGGGGTAGTTCTTGTCTTTGTGTGTACTTCTTCAAGCTTTTCCGGGATTGGCTCCTCTTTCTTGTCTACTGGGGTCGCCTCTTTAGAAATTTCAACACATGCCATCATCTTTGAATTGTATTCCGGCTCTCCCGAAAGTCTTGTTTCCCAATCTCTTGGCATGGCCGCCGCTTTGCTAATCTTTTATAAAAGTTGAGCGGCTTCCATGAGTGTTTTCTCCATGAGATCCCCACCTGCACACATTTGAACATGTTCCATGCAACTAGGGGTTAGGGAAAAGAAAAATGTATGCAAGAGTACGTCACCAGAGAAGCCAATTCTTGGTCCTTGTTCAATCAACTCATTAAATCTATTCCAAGCTTGGTCTATCCCTTCCTCTTCTCCTTGCGTGAAGGTGATCACTTGCCTCCTTAGATGTTGAACCTTGCTTATTGGAAAAAACTTCTCGCAAAATTTCTTCGTCAACTTGTTCCAATTGCCTTCAACTTCAAAGGATGCAAACGAGTACCACGTCTTTGCTTCGCCGGCAAGTGAGTGGGGAAAGAGGTTCCACTTGAACCATTCATTGGGAACTCCTTCTTGACGCACCGTGTTGCATAGCGTCGTGAAATGCCTTATGTGTCTATATGGGTTCTCCGTGTCCATCCCTTCAAATGGGGTTGCCGCTACCATCTCGATGATCCTAGCTTTGATTTCATACTTGGTCGCTTCGAGCTTCGAATCCGACTCTTGTACCTTTATGTCTTCACATTGAGGACTAGCGTAATCCCTTAGCGATTTCTCCGGTTCTTCCACGGGGTGGTTGGCGAACGCCATCTAGACAACAAAATAAAAACAATAACAAAACAAAGTGGTTTTCTAGGTAATAGGGGTTAGGTGTTAGCAATAAATGATAAACTAAAACAAAATTAAATGCAAAACCAAACGATGTAAACTGGCTTGCTCCCCGGCAATGGCGCCAGAAAAAGGGGCTTGTTGACGGATAAAACACATATCCACCTACGATCCGCAAGCGTACGGACCTACACCTTTTTCACCACGGGGATTCCCTAGGTTCTTATCAATCCACGGAGCAAGGGGATTACAAGCGTTTGATCTAGCACTACTAACTAACTTATCCAAACCCTAATCTATGGTTAATCTAAAGAACAACTACGCTACACTAGAGAGAACGATTAAACTCACAAGATATGTAAAAGACACTTGCCCCAAGGGTCTACGATACTTGAACATGCAACCGCTTAAGATATGAAAACCGATCTAATCTATCGGGGGTTGTGACCACAGTTTCGCCCCTTCCCTCCCCCCGTACTGTCACTACGCGGAGGTATTCGTGACTAGACCTATGATGGACACGGCATATTGAATGGTTCCAAGGGAGAAGTGAGATCTATACTCCCTACACGGCATGGCAGCTAACCTTAAACATGAAAGCATCTTCAACACTAAATGATAAATAGAAACCATACAAAGTTGCGATTACATCTCAAGATCGATTACAACCCATGGACAAATGAGAAGATTACCCCATCAAGGTGCTAGGCGTAGCACCGTTGATCATGGTGATGCTTCCGACGGTGTCTTCCTTCTCCTCCGGGGGTGTCTTGGCAGGGCCTCGACATCCTCCTCCACTTGTGGTTGCTTCCTTCGAATAGAGCGATCCTCCTCGCGAATGATCTCCCTCCTCTTCTCTCTCTAGCTTGTGGACAGCCTCTCGGGCGAATGGCTCTCCCCCTGCGAATGGCGGCACCTCCACGTACTTAGGGTTACGTCATCTCCAGGCTCAAGAAATGGGGGACCGAACCGACCCTGGAGTGAGCTAGGCCGGCCGGCTTGGGCCGACTGGCCCAGGTCCATCCAGGCCCGGTTTGGTCGCCCCTTCGCACATGCGGGTCCTCATGACATTTTGCACTTTGCCCCCTCCAATTGCACCATTTTAACGATGTCATCCTCACGTCCAAGATGGAGGGTCTTCTCGCATGAAGTCCGGTCTTTTACGCTTCAATCCTCGGGGATGTTCCTTTGTAACACTTCTGTCCTTGCCACCTTTGGGATTGATTTCATCATGCTCTCGAACACGAACGGGACTTCTCAATTGCTCCTTTGAACTTGTTGTGACTCCGTCCTTTATGTCCATGTTTTCTTGCAAAAACATAACACTTCCAAATGCACATACAAAGATGAACTTGTTATATCATTAGTGTGCCTAGTGGTAGGTTAGTTTCATAATCAAGTCCAAACCAAAGTGTAATGAACATGTTTGGTGTACCAAAATACACCGTCAACAAAGAGTGACTTGGGAATGAGTTGTTTGGGAAGAAGGGAGAGAAACGCAGTGAGGAGAAGCTAGAGCCCAAAGAGAACCCAAAGCCAAAGCCAAAACCGAAACCCTTCCATTGTGAGCATTGTGGGAGGGATGGGCACCTAGCGGAGTTTTGCTTCAGGAGGAAGCGTGAGGAGAGGTTCGCTAGAGAGATGGAAAACAAGGATAGGTACCACCCTTCTCGTGGTGTGCCTGAGCCTAGGATGGTGCCAAGGGGTGAGGGTGTGGTGCGTACCATCTACCCTCGAGATAGGCGTGAGTTTGTGCCTCGAGGTGAGCCACCACAGAGAGATGGTGGTAGGCGTGTTGGGTTCGGGCGTGGTGAGTTTGCTGGACGTTCCTTCGCTCGTGGCCTATACGAGTATGGGGGGAACGATCGCAGCTTTAGGTCCCAAAGGAGCTACGGGCCACGATCTCCCCTTCGTGGTACGCGTAGTCCTCCAAGGGGATGTGTGGGTGTTCTACCTAGGAGAGATAGGATGGATTTTGCTAACCCCACTTTTGAGCAAATGGCATGACACTGGTTTCATTCATTCTGTACTAACCCCAGTGCTGAGTCGTTTGCTCACTCTCGCTCTCGTTTTTTATTTTGCAGGTGGGAAGCATGGAGGGCTTTTGGTTGATCTACTCCGGTTGCTCTCGACACATGACCAGAAATCGAAGGTGGTTCTCCAGCCTCACCCCGGTGATGACCAAAGAGTACATCACTTTTGGGGACAATGGGAAAGGTAGAGTGCTTTCAGTAGGCACGGTGAAGGTGAGTGAGTCTGTGACTCTTAGGCGTGTTGCTCTTGTCAAGTCTTTGGGGTTTAATCTTCTTTCGGTTTCCCAGCTTCTTGATGAGGGTTTTGAGGTCTGTTTCAAAATGGGTGCTTCGCGTGTTTTGGATTCTCGAGGTGATCTTGTGTGCACGATCATCCCTGAGGGTCAGATTTTCAAAGCCGATTTTTCTCAGTGTGTCCGTTCTTCTCATTGTTTGGTTGCTGGTGTTTCGGTGGAGCTTTGGAAATGGCATAGGAGACTAGGTCACTTGAGTTTTGACTTGTTGTCACGCTTGAGTGGACTAGGTTTGGTCCGAGGATTACCTAAGTTGAAGTACCAAAAGGATTTGTTATGTGCTCCGTGTAGGCATGGCAAAATGGTCGCCGCCTCTCATCCGCCTCTGACATCCGTTATGACAGAGAGGCCATGCGAGCTGTTCCATATGGACTTGTTGGTTGGTCCAGCTCGTGTGTGCTCGGCGGGTGGGAAATGGTATGTCCTTGTGATCGTGGATGACTATTCCCGCTATGCTTGGGTCTTCTTTTTGGCTGACAAGAGGGAGACGTTTGGCTTTGTCCGGGATCTAATCTTGAGGTTGAAGAACGAGAGGAATGGAGATGCTGTTTGAGCTATTCGTAGCGACAATGGAAGTGAATTTAAAAACTCTTATTTCGAAACCTTTTGTCGTGATTTGGGTCTCGAACATCAGTTTTCTTCTCCCTGTGGCTTGTCAGAATGGTGTGGTTGAGAGGTAAAATTGTTCCCTTTGTGAGATGGCTCGGACGATGCTCAACGAGGATAGGACTCCGAGGAGATATTGGGCTGAGGCGGTGAATACCGCGTGCCATGTTGGGAACCGGATTTTTCTTTGGGCCTTCTTGAACAAGACGTGCTATGAGCTCATGCATGGGCGAGCACCTAGAGTGAGCCATTTCAGGGCTTTTGGTTGTCGGTGCTTTATTCTCAAGAAGGGTAGGCTTGATAATTTTGAGTCGAGGTCCTCCGATGGAATTTTCTTGGGTTATGCTAGTCATTCTCAAGCATTTCGTGTGCTCAACCTTGATACTAACCTAGTCATGGAAACTTGTGAGGTTACCTTCAACGAGACCCAGCCATGCAATTCGTCTGTCTTTGAGTGTGCAGGTGACAACGAAGTTGGCAAGAAGATCTTTGAGGACGAGGAGGATGATGCTGGAGAGGATGATGGTGATGATGGTGAAGCTCCAGCCACGCATGTACCCTCTACTTCCACTACGATGACTACGGTGCAGGATGGTCCATCCCCTACACCGACTACGACCCAGCAAGATCAAGTGGAAGCAGCTGCTGAGGGAGAGGTAGTCTCCAGGCGAGAGGCACCGAGGCGCGTTCAAGTTGATCATCCGCCCTCAAGAATCATCGGCGACATCAATGAGCGTACGACATGGTCGAGGTCCAGAAATGCTTCTCACTTTGCTCATTCGGCTTTTGTTGCTACCTTTGAGCCGAAAGACATTGGACACGCGCTATCTGATCCTAATTGTGTGAATGCCATGCATGAGGAGTTAGAGAATTTTGAGAGAAACCAGGTGTGGGAGTTAGTGGAGCCACCACCAAACTGCAAACCTATTGGGACAAAATGGGTATGGAAAAACAAAGAGGGTGAGAATGGTGAGGTGGTGAGGAACAAATTGAGGCTGGTTGCTCAGGGTTATAGCCAAAAGGAGGGGATAGACTATGAGGAGACATTTGCTCCCGTAGCCCGTTTGGAGGCAATCAGGATTCTTCTAGCCTTTTCTGTGGCTAAAGGATTCATGTTGTACCAAATGGATGTGAAGAGCGCCTTCCTGAATGGGTTTTTGGAGGAGGAAGTTTATGTGAGGCAACCACCTGGGTTTGAGAGTGTTGAGTTTCCCCACCGAGTGTACAAGCTGAGGAAGGCCTTGTATGGGCTGAAACAAGCTCCCAGGGCATGGTATGGCAGGTTGAGGGGGTTCTTGTTCAGCAAGGGGTTTGAGATGGGCAAGGTTGATAAGACTCTTTTTCTCCTCCAGCAGGGCGATGATATCCTAATTGTTCAGGTGTACGTGGATGATATTGTCTTTGGCGGCTCGTCTCACTCTTTGGTTGTGAGGTTTGCAGAGGACATGAGCAAAGAATTCGAGATGTCTATGATGGGAGAATTGCAGTTCTTTCTCGGGCTTCAGATCAAGCAGACGAAGGAGGGAACCTTTGTGCATCAAGCCAAGTATACGAAGGACATCCTCAAGAAGTTCAAGATGGACGACTCGAAGCCCTTGTCGACACCGATAAGTACGACTACAGCGCTGGACACGGACGAGGACGGAGAGCCCGTGGACCAGAAGGAGTACCAGAGCATGATCGGCTCTCTCTTGTACTTGACGGCGACGAGGCCGGACATCCAGTTTTCTGTGTGTCTGTGCGCTCGTTTTCAGGCGTCGCTGAGGACTTCACATCGGCAGGCCATCAAGCGGATCGTCAAGTATCTTCGATACACTCCTGAGCTTGGTCTTTGGTACTCAGCGTCCTCTTCCCTTTCACTTCTTGGTTTTTCGGATGCCGACTTTGCGGGGTGTCGAGTCGATAGGAAGTCGACTTCTGGGACGTGCCAGTTTTTGGGTTCTTCGCTTGTTTCTTGGTCTTCTCGCAAACAATCTAGTGTAGCCCAGTCTACCACAGAAGCTGAGTATGTTGCTGCTGCTAGTTGTTGCTCCCAGCTGCTCTGGATCACATACACGCTGAGTGACTTTGGTGAGGAGTGTTCCCATGTACCTCTCATGTGTGATAGCACGAGTGCCATCAGTGTTGCCAAAAATCCCGTGCTTCACTCCAGAACCAAACATATAGAAGTGAGGTACCACTTCCTGAGAGACAATGTTGAGAAGGGAAACATAGATCTCATCCATGTGCTAACTGAAAAGCAGCTCGCGAATATCCTAACCAAGCCTTTGGACCAAGCTACATTTGCGTGTTTGCGAGGAGAGCTTGGAGTTGTTTTTCCTTTTTGAGCTTCGGTTGGGAGGGTTGATGTACATATGCATGTTGCATTTTCATCTTTGTATCATATCATGCTTGCATCTTTGTATCATAGACTGCATTTGTATCATATGCCTTAGAGATGTGCTTCTCTCATATGCTTTGATCACCATGATATGTTGGACATGAGGTTATGACTTTGCTAGTGATGCTCATGAGATGTATAGCTGTGCTCTTGGTAGCTTTGGGATGTATATGCTTGTGGATGGCTTTCTTTTGTAAAAATGCTATACATGACCCCCTCTGGAGTTGAATGCCTCTCATGTTCAAATTGTGCGCTTATGGCTATATCTTGCTTAATTTGTGCTTGGAACCATGTTCTTTTCATTTGGGGTCAAAGACCCATTTGTCATCACGAATGTTTAGCCTACATGCTACCTCGTGGAGAAGCCTAAGCTTCTTTTTGCCGCAAAGGCACTTCATGTACCATGCTTAATTTGTAAATCATGAAATTGGTATATGAAATGCTTGTGCTTGAAAAATGTGCTTCCATGTCAATTTGCTCTAAATTCCTTATCTTGGGTGCTAAACCGTTGCATGATGTTCACCAATGAGAAATCTCATATCTAGAAGTGGACACATGGCTCGGTGGCTTTGACATGACATGAGATAGCTTGTAGGTGTTTGTGATGATCTTGTGATGAGAATGTGTGACCTTGCATGAAGTTTGTGGGCTATATGTTGTTCGTGCTCATTTTGACCATGTGTAGGTCCTATGCTCATGAGAGGGCAATTTTTATGAAAAATGCTTCATTTTGATTATGGCTATGTCACATGCGTATATGTCCCTATCTATCTTGTTGGTGATGCTTGTACTAAATTTGTGGCTATCTTGCTTGTCTATGTCTCTTTCTAGTATGTTGTAGTGCTCTTTGTATATTTGAGAAGCACATGCTTGCATTTGTAGACTTGATTCATGCATTACCAACAAGGGGGAGGAAAGTACCCAATTCATGTTTCCAGGGGGAGTTCTTGCATCAAGGGAAGAAAAATTGGGAGAAATGCATTTGTTCAGGGGGAGCTTGCATTCATGCATTTGGGAGCTCTTTTTCGCCTGAATCTTAGTTGTCCTCTTTTGCTGATGGTGTCGAGCCCTTTTGCCTCACCTTGAGGAGTCGGAAAATTTTGGAGCATTTTATCTCGGTTGTGTCGAGCCATTGCCCTTGCCTTAGGGGACCGAGATTTTTCTCTCTCAAGTGATCTCATTTTGGCTTTTGTTTGGCTTTTGATCACTTGTTTGAGTTTTTCAGTTGTTTCTTTTCTTTTTCTCTTTTCTCTGAATTGGTTACTTGTGTGTGTTGTCAATGCACTCATCAAGGGGGAGATTGAGGACCGGAGTGTCCGAGGACCGGTGGATGGTCGCTCTTGGCTGTGATGAGTGATTGACAATGTGGTGTGGACTGACTCTTGGCCGAGTATTGCAGGTGCAGGTTGCAGCTTGATTTGCGTTGGTGCAGGTGAAGAGCGGGCGCGAAAGGTCTATGCCTTGCGGGGCCTCCGAGGAGTGGAGAGACAAGTAGGCTCGGCTTGAGGGACCCGGTGGCCAGCAGGGTCAAGTGCGGGCCGCATGGTGGCAAGACAAGCAAAACGGAGTCGTGGACAGGAGCCGGTGCAGGGTAGCGGCTCACGACAGGAGTCTGCACGTGGGGTTTGCGGCGGTTCACCACAAAACCGTCGGGTAACTTGGTTGAGCCACAAAACTAAGACCGGAGGATCGGCGGGAGGATACAGGATCCGAGCGCGCCGAGAAGCTTCGATGCCGGCAGACACGTGGCGGGATCGCAGGGCTTGCGTCGAGAGGACGTGGACTGCGGCGAAGGCGTGGCCGTGCGATGAAGCGGAGTGCTACTTGACCAATTTGCCCCTGAGGGGTTTGTATCTCAATTTAAGTGCTAGGGGTAGCTTGGTCATTTGCCCAACCCAGAGGAACTCATATATATTAGCTCTAGGGTTTCTGGGCAAACCATCCATCTGGACTGCTTCTCATTTCCCTGCTCCATAGGCGTAGATTTTTTTCACCGTTTTGTAGAGAATCTGTCCTCCGAGTGTATGGAAGCTTTCATGGTTGCGTTGATTTCCTTCTTGTAGCTCGTGTGATTTTCGTGTCTTTTTCGAGCTATTTTCGTTGGATTTTCGTGCGTGCCTTGTTCCTTCGATTCTGAGGTGTTTGGGTTCGGATTTGTTGGTGGGGATCATGGATAGATGTCTTGTGCATCTTTGTGCTTGATCATGACCCCTCAAACTCCGGATTTGGCCTCCGATTGAAGGATTTCGGTTGGAACCCTAGCTTTTTGTGTGAGCTCGGTAGAATCTTGATTCCTCTCGATTCAGTGGGTTTGTGGCTACAAATTCGTAGGTATAGCATATCTTAGAGGTGCTTCACCTTCACCTATGATTTGGTAGCAATCCCTTGGTTGATTCGGGAGATCGGGCAAAGGGTAGGAGGAGTTGACCTTTGGAGGGTCGGGCTCGGGCTGCTGTTTCCGTGCCTGGCGGACAGTCCGCCAGGGGCACGCGGACAGTCCGCGAGGAGCCGACAGATCTGGTGTTCGTCGTGTTCTTCGTGTGTTCTTGCGTGCTCGTGTTTCGATCCATTTTGTCCGATGCTTTTGGTTGCTCGGAGTTTGCCGGACGGTCCGCGAGGAGAGTGTGGACGGTCTCTTCCGCGCGGATAGTCCGCGGGTAGGGCACGGACAGTCCGTTTTTCGAGGTGCAGTACTAGTGGTTCGGGAGCTATTTGCGGACAGTCCGACTCGACCGTGTGAACAGTCCGCCCAAGCCCCGCGGACAGTCCACCCCCTCCATGCGGACGGTCCGCCCCAGGCACTGCAGATTGCCTAAGTCCTTTGCTTCTTGAGTTGCGCTTCCGTGTTGCTTTGAGTTGGGGTTTGTTCCTAGGGTTGGTAGGTCTGTTGTGACTATATACGCTACCTTGGCAAATTCGTGTGGGAACTCTCGGTTGTGATTTTGGGGCATAGGCCGAGTTCATCCTTCGGGAAGAATTTTTATCGGCTCCCATTCACTCCCCCCTCTTTGGTCGCCTAATCGGTCCTTCAAGGGGGAAGGTGCGTCATGGAGTCGACAAGTTTATCAACGGTAGGCATCGTACCTCTCCTCGTCGGAGGTCGACGCCATCCCTTCCTCTCTGGCGAACAGCAACCTCCCCCTTCTTCTTTTTCTCCCGGAGCTCGTGCTGATAACATGATAAAATCGAGTAGAACGAGAGAGTAAATGAGAGAAACGAATGCTTGTATTCATTGATCAATGGTGTTTACATATATATACAGTGGAGGGGGAGGAACGGCGACGGACGGCGTGGCAATCGCCGCGTCCGTACGCCAGTGATGTCGGTGGCAGTTGCATGGATGAGATCATCTGATCTCATTGTTTGTAACACAGAGTTCGGTTCGGGTTTACGTGTGAATCCAAGTTGCATGCGGAGCTATAGTTCTAATTTAGATTTTGCTAAACAATAGCCAACTATTTTCTTATAGTTATGTTTTTACTCCGGTTTCAATAGATCTGCTTCAGATTTTCTTATATACTCCCTCCACTTCGAATTATAATTCATTTGACTTTTTGGACATCAAGTTTGACTGCTTGTTTTATTAACAAATTTATGCAAAATATCACATATGTTGTTGTGGACTTGTGGCTTACTTTATTAATAAAAGTTCTTCAAAAATAACTTAAATTTGACTATATCTGTACATATCTTTGAATAAGAAGAGCAGTCAAAATTAGGTTAAAAAAAGGCAAACGAATTATAATTTGAAACGGAGGGAGTAATAAACAATAAAATCATATACTTTCAGAATTCAGAGTTTGATTCAGGTTTGCCTATGGATCCAAGTTATGTCTGCAGAGCTAGTTTTAATTTGGGTTTTTGCTAAATAATAGCAGAGCTATTTTTCACAATTTTTTTACTAAAGTTTTTGAATTCGATAAAATTTATAGAAAGATTAGCACTGTTGATCCTCTAAAACTGAAACATATTGACTGTTCACATATCCTTTACAGATTCTTTCATAATTGTCATAATTAATGAAACCATGTGCATGTTTGTTTTCGCACCCAAAATTGGCACAAAGCCGATTAGGCTGACGCCACCGGTCAGACCGGTGTCCCTGGACGGTCTAACCGGTCGGGCATCCTGTAGCCAATCCGGCAACGGCCACACCGGTCTGACCAGTGGGCCTGACCGGTCTGACCGGTGGACCCCGAGTCTGAGTAGAAGTTAGGAGTCCTAGTGAATTTCGACTTGTAAAAGGATTCCTTGCGGGGCAAGACCTCCCCACCCTATAAATATAAAGGGCCACGGCCGTTTGAGGGGGAATCACCCAATCGAACATTACTTTCTACAACTTTTATCTCTCAAACCCTAGCTTTTCCAACCTCGTGCTTTCCTTATTTGTCTCGACGACGATCAGGGACGTTCTGAGTGGCCTTGCCGACCTCAGAGCAACCCTATGTGCACCACCTCCGACGGGGTCCCTCCCGAGGCGGCGATCTTAGGCTTTCACCGCGCCTCTGCAACCACCGGTCAGACCGGTGCCCCTGACCGGTCAGACCGGTCCGGGCAGGAGCTCGGCGAGTTCAGCGTTTCGACGTTCCGCGCGATCTAGCACTCGTGTGTGTTGACCAGAAAAGCGTCAACATACTTTTGGCGACTCCGCTGGGGAAGAAAGATCAGGTTGCTAAAACCGTTCAATCTAACCTCAGCCAGATGGGTGCTCGGTGTGAACTTGACATGAACAACATTGTCACCGCGTCGCTGGAAGATCTTTCTCCGGAGGAGCAGCAGAAGTTCAAGGCGCTACAAGAGTACATGCAAGTACAATTCCTAGCTGGCGTCAAGAAGGATCGATCCGGCAAGGTGGCAAGATTGAAAGAGTTCGAGCTGCCGGCGATCAGGTTAAACGACAGCAATATTGAGGTAATTCCCACTGTAAGTAAGAAACCCCCGCCTGAAACTTCTGCTATGAAATCTACAGTGGAAAGTGATGAATTGCTTGCTTCTTACATTGCTCGTTTAGAACGGTTAGAGGATCTTGAAAAAGATAGGGCTTTAGGTTTTAATAATAATGAAACTAATAGTAGTACTCCTAAAGCTAATCCTCAAGGGTCTCATCCTAGCTTAGCACCATTGCCGGTAATTAATGGTAATCATGCATATGGTTTGGTTCCAAATCCAGCATCTGGTCAGTACCCTCAGTTTCAACCACACAGGCCAAACATGGCCGCACCGGTCGAACCGATGCAAGGTACCGATCAGACCGGTGCGATGGAGTTGGTGCCCGACCAGCCTTTGCCAATTTCTGTCATGCCAAATCAGATGGTCCCTACTTTTTCTAATACAATCAGTAATGTTGGACCTCATTATAGTACGACAGTAAATACATCGGCCTCCAAAAACATTATTCTGGACGATGTGTTTGAAAGTTACAGGCTAGCTCAAGCTAAGATAGCTCCCTACTTAAATAAGATGAATTTGGAGAATCCTCAACCACCACAGCCAAATAATCCTAATTGGGCGGAATTTAATAAATTTAAGGAAGATTTGGCTAATGTGGTTAAAACAAAACTTGGTGTTGATATTGGTAATACTAATTTGTATCAAAAACCATATGATCCCAAGTTAGATAGATTTCCTCTCCCACGTCGTTGGCGTATGCCTGATTTAATCAAATTTAGTGGTGATGATGACCGAACCACATGGGAGCATATTAGTCAATACACTACGCAACTAGGTGAAGCTGGTGTCTATAATGGTTTAAAAGTGCGCTTGTTCTCTTTATCTTTAACTGGCACCGCTTTTGCTTGGTTTTCCTCGCTTGCTACCGGTTCTATTATATCTTGGGATATGTTAGAACGTAAGTTTCATGATCACTTTTATAGTGGGAGCATGTAATTAAAATTGACAGACTTAACATCGGTTAGGCAAGGAAGAGATGAGACTGTCTCTGCCTACATTAAAAGGTTTAAAGAAACTAAAAACCGATCCTTTAATTTATCAATCACTGATATGGACCTTGCAGACATTTGTCTGAAAGGTTTAAGGTCATCCATTAGGGATAAGATAGAGGGCTCTGATTTTCTTTCGGTTGCACAAGTTCAAATAAGAGCTTTAGTTGTTGAAAACCGAATGAATAAAGAGAGAGATAATTTTAAATCACGTCGTTCTAATGTTCATGTTATTGATTATGATTCTGATAGTTCGGACGATAGTGATAAAGAAATTTATGCTGCTGAGTTTGTTTGGCCCTCTAAAGAAAAATCTTATTCTTGCTCATCTCTTAAGCCAGCTAGTAAAGGTCGGTAAGAAGAAATTAAATTTACTTTTGATGTTTACAAATGTTATCGTATATTTGATGAATTGCTTAAATCTGGAAATATCAAGTTAACTCATACTATTCCTCCACTTGAAGAGTTGAAAAGACGTGCATATTGCAAGTTTCATAATTCATTTTCTCATGCGATTAATGATTGCAATGTGTTTCGTCGACAGGTTCAATCGGCCATAAATGAAGGTCGTTTGACTTTTAATGAGATGCAAGTTGATAAGGCTCCTTTTCCAATCAACACCATGGATTTACAGCAGCCTAAGGTACTGGTTCGGCCACATCAAGCTGAAGCAACTAAAGGCAAGAACGTGATAATCGGGGAGGCTAAGCCCGATTTGAGAGGAAAGGAGCTAGTTCGCATAGTTGAGTATGAGAAAACTCCTGATGGCAAAGAGACCTTCAAGGTTACAGTGAGTGCATCTGGACATGGGGGGCAAGGGTCGTCCACACCCGCCGATCAGCGACCGTCTGAGCCGTCTCTGGCCAGACCGGTCAGACCGATGGAGGTGACCGGTCAGACCGGTGCACTCCCAGGCCGTCCGAGGATGATCAAGCCAAGCCGTCCGGAGATTGGAAACTGGAAACTTAATGTAGCTAAAAATCAGGGGAGTGGTCCTAAGCCAAAGGTCACTTTCGACATGCTATTTGACAAGTATTCCAAGCAAAAGGCCGTTACAAGTGATCGGCCGTTAAAAAAAAGGATGAGGTCACCTACACACCAAGGAGGGTCATCTTCACCTCCAAGGGCTGCTACAAGACTTAAGGGTGAATCATCACAGCAAGAGCAACGCTTTACTCCACCATGGGCGTCATCAAGTTCAAATGCACCACGCCCGATTTATGATGATAATGGAGTGATGTGGGTGCCATATCAACAAGCCTTCCATCCTGGATGGGGAGGACAGAAATCAGCCTTTGACAGGATCTCCAGACCTATCCAAGACCGATTGGCTTCTCACCGTTCTGGTCAGGGTCACCAGACCCGACCGGTCAGACCGGTCGCTACCACCGGTCAGACCGGTGCGGCCAGAAAAACCGTGCCACCTCCAGTAAAGCAAGTTTACAAGCGGAAGCAAAGAGAGGAGGTGCAGAAGATGGAAGTTGATCCAGAGAGGACTACGAGCCAAGATATTATTCATATTGGATCAATAGATGTTCCTATTGGAGAAAATGGCAAAAGACCGATTGTTCCAAACAATAAGGTTGTGACATCAACTCCAGGGGTGTTTGCTGCTACTAATGACCATGAGGCCAATGGAAGTGGTTCCAACTCTAAGTACTTCTTGCCAAGGTGGTGTCCTCCCGGTTTGACTCGTACACAAAGGAGGAAGCTTCAACGCCTGAGATTTCAAGAAAAGAGGGAGAAGGAGCTAGAGAAGCAAAGGGACAAAGCTTTCAACCAGTACAGGCCCATGGTACCTCAGGGGAAAGAGTGGAGAATCAAGACCAGCTCCCAGCCAGCACCGGTCAGACCGGTGGAGGAGTCGGTCAGACCGGTCACACCGGTCAGACCGGTGGATGTCGATGGTCAGACTGATGACCCAGAGACGCCGCCCAGTTTCTCTTCTTCGGTTCCCATGGTTTGTGATGACAAGTCCGCATCGGATCCTGCACCAGAAGACGATGAGGAGCTTGTTGATTACAGTTCTTCGCCCAAGCGCATGAACTTGGACATCAACGTCATCCATATGTCTATGGATGGTTATGTGCTCTCCGAGGAGGACGTCGCGCATCTCAACTTTGGGCCAAAGGAAGCTATTTTCCAGAAGCCTAAAGCTACTAAAAATCATCTGAAGGATTTGTACATGAAGGGACACATCAATGGGAAGCCTATCTCTCGCATGCTGGTGGATGGAGGGGCGATCATCAACTTGATGTCGTATTCTTTGTTCAAGAAGCTGGGAGGTTCAGATGATGAGCTGATCAAGACCAACATGACCGTCAGCGGTGTGGGAGGAGGCGAGCCGATGGGAGCTAAAGGCGTCGTCTCTATGGAGCTCACCGTTGGGAGCAAGACGTTGGCTACGGCATTCTTCGTCGCTGAGACACAAGGTAACTTCAGTCTCATCCTTGGTCGTGATTGGATTCATGCAAATCAATGTGTGCCTTCTACCTTGCATCAATTTTTAATTCAATGGGTAGGCGACGAGGTAGAGATTGTTCATGGTGATACATCGGCTTGTGTTGCAGTGGCCGATAGTCCTACTATGGATAATCATGAGAATCTTAAGTGCTTAACTGGTTTAGATTTATCTAATTTGAGGCTTATTGATTCAACCAAAGATGGCTTTGCTACTGTTGTCATGAAGCCGATCGTTGATCAGGCTAGAACCTCTCTGTCGATTTGATGGATGCAAATCTGGAGTGGTTGCAACAAAGGCGAGAGCACTATCGGGCGCACAAGAACGATATGTGTGAGGCCATCGAAGACTTTGATGATTTGAGCAAGTTAGGACAAGGGTTTACGTCGGCTGATCCTTTAGAGGAGGTTGATATTGGTGATGGCACTATACCTAGGCCGACATTTGTAAACAAGAATCTTGATCCTTTGTTTAAATCTGATTTAATAAAGATATTAAAGGAGTATGTTGATTGCTTTGCATGGAACTACAATGAAATGCCTGGTTTAAGTCGTGACTTAGTTGAGCATCGTTTACCTATTAAACCTGGTTTTAGGCCTTATAAACAACCTCGTAGAAATTTTAATCCTGATATTTATGACCGAGTGAAAGAGGAAGTCAATCGGTTGCTTGATGCAAAGTTTATTAGGCCTTGTCGTTATGCTGATTGGATCTCTAATATTGTGCCTGTTGAGAAAAAAGGAACAAAAAAGCTTCGTGTTTGCATTGATTTTAGAGATCTTAATAGAGCTACTCCTAAAGATGAATATCCTATGCCTATAGCCGATTTTCTTGTTAATGCTGCATCCGGACATAGAATTCTTAGCTTTCTTGATGGTAATGCTGGTTACAATCAAATCTTTATGGCCGATGAGGATATATCCAAAACGGCTTTCATATGTCCGGGTTTTGTTGGCTTGTTTGAGTGGGTTGTTATGACTTTTGGATTGAAAAATGCGGGTGCTACTTATCAAAGAGCTATGAATTTAATCTTTCATGATTTGCTTGGCATCATAGTAGAAGTTTATATCGATGATATTGTTGTCAAATCGGCTGGACATGATTCTCATTTAGCTGATTTAAGACTTGCATTTGAAAAAATGCGTTGGTATAAATTGAAGATGAACCCACTCAAATGTGCTTTTGGTGTATCGGCTGGGAAGTTTTTGGGCTTCATTGTGCATGAGAAAGGTATAGAGATAAATCCTAAAAAGATTGAGGCAATCCGGAATGTTAAAGCGCCTACATGTAAAAAGGATTTACAAAAGTTCTTGGGCAAGGTAAATTACTTAAGGAGGTTCATTTGTAACTTGTCCGGGAAAGTGAATGCTTTTACTCCTTTACTTCAGTTGAAAAATGATGTTGACTTTACTTGGGGGGCAAAGCAACAAGAGGCATTTAATGAGATTAAGGGCTATTTGACTTCGCCACCCGTTCTTCAAGCGCCCAAGAGTGGTGTTCCTTTCAAGTTGTATGTAGTGGCTGAGAAGGATGTTATTGGAGGTGTTTTGACTCAAGAGACCGAAGGCAAGGAGTAATTTGTTGCATATGAAAGTAGAAGATTATTGGACGCCAAAACAAGGTACACTTTTATTTAAAAGTTGTGTTTATCACTATATCATACTTGTACCAAGTTGAGGCATTATTTATTACCTAGTACTTGCATAGTAGCATGTCAAACCGACATAATCAAATACATGTTGCATAAACCAATTTTAAGTGGTAGAGTCGGCAAATGGGCTTATGCTTTAGTTGAATATGATTTACATTGTGAGCCATTAAGTTCTATGAAAGATCAAATTGTTGCTGACTTTATTGTTGGACATAGAGTAGATAAGCAACTTGATTTGAATGTCGGTTATGCTACTTTTACTCCATGGAAATTGCATTTTGATGGATCGGTTTGCAAAGATGGTTGTGGTGTTGGAGTTGTCATTATTTCACCAAGTGGGGCTGTTTTTGAAGCTCTTAACCGATTGGATCATGATTATACTAACAACCAAACCGAATATGAGGCTCTTCTATTTGGATTGGAGATTTTGCATGACATGGGAGTAAAACATGTGGAGGCATATGGAGATTCTTTATTGGTGGTGCAGCAAGTATCCAAGGTATGTCGATGTCTAAATGGCTTCTTAAATGCGTATCTTGATAAATGTTTAGACATCATATCTTGTATGGATGAATTTGTTATCTATCATGTGCCACGAGAGGAAAATCCTAGAGCTAATGCTCTGGCCCAGCAAGCATCTGGTTATAATGTTCGAAAAAGAAATTTTCAAGAACACAAACCGTTGCTTGCGGCCAAGTGTTTTGCTCTGGAGGCACCGGTCAGGTCGACGCAGCCGACCGGTCTAACCGGTGACACCGGTCTAACCGATGTCGCCGACCGGTCTAACCGGTTCCCCGGTTCTGGGTCGGCTAACGGCACCGGTCTGACCGATGGTCATGACCGGTCTGACCGGTCCCCTGGTAAAAGTTCCTCCTTGGTTTTTCGTGACAAAGATGAGGTGGAGGATTGGAGAAAGCCTCTGGTTGATTATTTGCATAATCCTAGCAGTTCAGTTGATAGAAAAGTCCGACGATGGGCTATTAAGTTTGTTCTTGATGATGGTGAATTATATCGTCGGACCGCGGATGATTTGCTCTTAAAGTGTTTGGGTCCTGATCAAGCTAGGTTGGCTATGGCAGAGGTTCATGAAGGTATTTGTGGTACTCATCAATCGGCTCCCAAGATGAAGTGGCTCCTCAGGCGAGCTTGCTTTTATTGGCCTACCATGATAGCTAATTGTTTTATGTACTACAAAGGTTGTGAAGAGTGTCAGAAACATGGAGATGTTCAGTTGGTGCCTGCTGCGTTGATGCATCCGATCATCAAGCCTTGGCCTTTCAGAGGATGGGGTTTGGATTTTATTGGTAAGATTCATCCTTTGTCGTTAAAGGGGCATTGTTTTGTGATCGTGGCTACTGATTACTTCACCAAGTGGACTGAGGCTATTCCTTTGAAGAATATGACACATAGAGAGGTGATTGAGTTTATTACTGGACATATCATACATAGGTTTGGCATTCCGCAGACTTTGACTACGGATCAGGGGACTTCGTTCATATCCAAAGAGGTGCGTGAATTTGTTGATTCCTATGGTATTAAATTACTCAATTCATCTCCATATTATGCTCAAGCCAATGGTCAAGCCGAGTCTAGCAACAAAACTTTGGTGAAGCTCATTAAGAGGAAGATAGAAGACAATCCTAGAAGATGGCATGAGGTATTATCTAAAGCTTTATGGGCTCATCGTATTTCTAGACATGGTGCTACCAAGGTTACTCCTTTTGAGCTTGTGTATGGTCAAGAGGCCGTTTTGCCTGTTGAGGTGAATCTAGGCGCATATAGACTTGCAAAGCAAAATAATCTTGATGTTGAGTCATATTATGCTTTGATGATGGACAATATTGATGAAGTGACCGACAAGCGTATGGAGGCTTTGGAAGAAATTGAGAAGGACAAGAGGCGAGTTGCTAGAGCATACAACAAGAAGGTAAAAGCCAAATCTTTTCAGGTAGGTGACTTGGTTTGGAAGACAATTTTACCTATTGGATCTAAGAGTAACAAGTTCGGCAAGTGGTCTCCAAGTTGGGAAGGTCCGTATAAGGTTGTCAAGGTTTGTTCTGAGAATTCTTATATGGTGGAAACATTGCAAGGACAGCGACTTCCAAGGGCTCTCAACGGGAGATACTTGAAGAAATTTCATCCAAGTGTTTGGCAAGGTGCTTGATAGGATATGGCCGATTTAAAGGAGAAATCGCCCTTAGACCAAAAAATGGCCGGTGAAGTGTTACATCGACCTTAGAAATATTTTTTAGACAGCAAGCTTTACTAAAAACAGAGGGGCATATGTTCGCACCCAAAATTGGCACAAAGCCGATCAGGCTGACGTCACCGGTCAGACCGGTGTCCCTGGACGGTCTGACCGGTCGGGCGTCCTGTAGCCGATCCGGCAACGGCCACACCGGTCTGACCGGTGGGCCTGACCGGTCTGACCGGTGGACCCCGAGTCCGAGTAGAAGTTAGGAGTCCTAGTGAATTTCGACTTGTAAAAGGATTCCTTGCTGGGTAAGACCTCCCCACCCTATAAATATAAAGGGCCACGGCCGTTTGAGGGGGAATCACCCAATCGAACATTACTTTCTACAACTTTTATCTCTCAAACCCTAGATTTTCCAACCTCGTTCTTTCCTTGTTTGTCTCGGCGACGATCAGAGACGTTCTGAGTGGCCTTGCCGACCTCAGAGCAACCCTAGGCGCGCCACCTCCGACGGGGTCCCTCCCGAGGCGGCGATCTTAGGCTTTCACCGCGCCTCTGCAGCCACCGGTCAGACCGGTGCCCCTGACCGGTCAGACCGGTCCGGGCAGGAGCTCGGCGAGTTCAGCGTTTCGACGTTCCACGCGATCTAGCGCTCGTGTGTGTTGACCAGAAAAGCGTCAACAGTTTGCCTGTGGATATATCCATGCATGTTCTTTCTACCTAGCTAATTGTGATTCTTGTAAGTAAATCTAAATTAATTTAGTAATCTAGCACAAGAGGATGCTTCTAACTAAGTCTCATAAGTTAAATGGCTTTAAAACATGCACAATGCTGCAGATCGCGTCATAAGGAACACAATATATAGTACAATAAGTTTTCTTGAAATTCTATGCTTGATGCGAGAATAATGCTTATTAAAGAAAATACGATGATTTCTTATCATCGCGATACTAAAATGACATCATTCGATAGTGATACCTCAGCTTTGCTCAACCCACAGGCTTTATGCCAACTTTTAATATGGACAAATGGGCTGATTTTGCTAGAGACAAGAATGAGCCGAGGTAATTGTGGCCCAATTTCTTCCATCTAACGAACGAACGACTCAAAATAAGAATGTAACATCAGCCCAATGTTTAAGCTGATCTCTGCCAGTGTAGCCCAATAGATAGATCATAGATGTCTACTCGTGGCCCATCCATGGTCGAAGTGATGCGAAATTAGGTTAAGGGGCGTTTTGTACCTTGCTAAATTTTAGCACTCGTATGTTTTGATACTAATCTGGAGAATTTTAATGTGATAAATGCTAAATTTTAACCTAAGAATCCAAAACGCCCTAGTCGCTCGATATTTCACTACTTAGGCAACGCAATACCATAGTCATGACCGACGGTCGAGTTCTACTGCCTTGTGTCCAAGTTGCACCTGCATTGTCACTGGCGATCACGTAGACGCACGCGCCTACACACGGCGGAGGACTTCGTGAACCTGCACAACACGGTGCGCGAGGCGGTGGGTGTCGGCCAGGTATCGTGGGACGACAACGTGGGGGCGTTCGCTCAGAGCTGGGCGGAGCAGCTCGCCGGCGACTGCACACTCCTGCTCTCCGACGGCAGGGGCGGGATGCAGGGGCGGCCTACTGTGATTCATGGGTATTCAAATGAATACCCATTATTTAACAAAAAAACTTTACATATGTAGTACTGGTATATATGTATATCTATTCAAAAACTAAATAATAGCACCATGAAATAGGCTTTCATTCTCTTATCTAGTAGCAAAGAAGAGATAATCTGAGCTAGAGATTTTTACTTCATCTATAAATGAGTCTATAACATAAGCTTTCTCTACCATAGCAAAATTTGACTACCCATTGCCAAAATCCTGGGCCTGCCCCTGGTGGGATGTACGGGGAGAACCTGTACTGTGGCCCTGTCGGCAGCGACTGGTCGGCGGCGGACGCCGTCGGGCTGTGTAAGGCGGAGCAGCAGTGGTCCGACCACGACAGCAACAACTGCTCGTTGCCGCCAGACAAGTCATATGGCCACTACACGCAGGTGGTGTGGTGTGACTCCACCACCATCGGCTGCGCACGCGTCGTTGGCATCATCATCTCTCCTGCAACTACAGCCCGCCGGGCAACTGGCCCGGACAGAGCCCCTACTAGAATCTGGATCGGAGTCACACTTCATGCCAGATTCCAAATTTAAGTTTATTGTACGCGTACATGCATATGCAGGTGCATTTGTTGTGAGTTGTGACATGATATTTAAATATATAAATAAATAAATGTCATACGGAATAAAATAATGTGATTTTACAGTTTGATTCAGGTTTACCCAGTCGATCATGTTCTTGTTATGTGAGCGGATATAATTTTGATTTGGGTTTATTAATTCCTAGCCAAATAATCCCCAACTGATAACTTTTCTTTAGATATCAAATAATTTTAAGATCTATTGTAGATTTAAGATCCCCAACTCATAAGCAATAATACAATCATGTGCTTTCAGAGTTCGATTCGGATTTACCTGTGAATCCAAGTTTTGCCTCTAGAGCGAGTTTTAATAGTGATACCTTAGCTGAACCCACATGCTTTATGCCAACTTTTATAGGGATAGTGCATATATACTCTTGAAAACAATAGAAGTCTATGTACTTGCTTTGGTAAGTGTTGCGTATATCACCTTTAACTACTAGGAATGGATATTCTGATTCGGAAAGGAAGAGAAACATATCCCCTTTCAATTGTAACCATCATGAGATCGACTTTTACTACATTAATATCTTTCCGTCGACTTATACCACATTATTAATTTTGACATACTTCATAGTTGATTTTATATCCGTTTCGAGTGTTGTTTGTGTAGTTTTGTTTAGGTAGTTCTGGCAGCTTACGCATTGCTTACATCATCACTTCCGTTGATCTAGCCGATTTGTCCTATGTTTGTATCGGCTACCCAGTTGTTATGATCTAGCGGAAGAGTCATCGGAAATCTAGCCGATTAACCCGTTATCTATCGTTTACAATTGTCTTGTCAATCAACATGTTAGATTGACTGGCACGCCTTGCACATCAGGGATCGTCAGTGTGTTAGTACGTGAGGATTTGTCCGATTTTTGCGTCAACAAAATCCATTCCATTACTTTGAGGTAACTCGCGAGATGAATCTGTTAAAATTAATTAGATCATGCTTTGACAATGTAGTGCTATAGTAAACATGAGCTCATAATGAATTAATTAGATTTTAATATATACTCCGTATTCATCTCGCGAAGAGCCACCATATGTTTAATTAGTCTTATAATTAGCTTGTGTTTAGTCATCCTAATTAATTTACGGGCAGAACAGTTGTCACCGCCGTTAAAGTTGGACGAGTTCAACTCATGACAAACCTAATGCGCGCTTGAAAATAGACATTTCCTAACGCGGGGTAAAGGTTCTACCAAATCCCGATATCGATCGATACGCAGTACGTACAGTCACTTCTGACGACCCAATTTTATTGTCTTGTCCAAGTTGCACCTGCATGCACTATCCAAGAACGATCACCGTCCTTTGTTTCTGAAAATATAGTGCACTGTTTTCTATCCTAACATATATAGTGCACTTGTCCAAGATTTGCTCACATTCACGCGTCTGACCGAAGAAACCATATATTTCTTCTACCAGCATGCAGTTTACTAGTAGTATCCTTTTTTTTACTGGTAGTTTATATCTTTGACAAGTCACCGAGCTCTCGCTGTCGTTGCTACACTACAAATACCCTGGCCACTCGCCACAACTCCAAGCACCACACACACACGCGACATACACTACAAGTTCAAGTCACTCATCAACTACCAATGGCGGAGAAGGTTGCTTATTGCTTCGCTCTGGCGGCCGCCGGCGTCCTCACCGCGCCGTGCGCGGCGCAGAACTCGGCGGAGGACTTCGTGAACATGCACAATGCGGTGCGCGAGGCGGTGGGCGTCGGCCCGGTGTCGTGCGACGACAATGTGGCGGCGTTCGCGAAGAGCTGGGCGGTGCAGCTCGCCGGCGACTCCAGACTCGTGCACTCGAGTAGGAGCGGGTACAGGGAGAACCTGTATTGGGGCTCTAACGCTGACTTCACCGTGGCGAACGCCGTCCGCTCGTGGGTGTCGGAGAACCAGTGGTACGACCACGATAGCAACTCCTGCTCGGCGCCGGCGGACAAGTCGTGCGACCACTACACGCAGGTGGTGTGGCACGCCTCCACCAAAATCGGCTGCGTCCGCGTCGTCTAAATCAGCAGCGGCACCATCATCAGCTGCAACTACAGCCCGCAGGGCAACTTCAACGGGTGAGCCCTACTAGATTCTGGATCGAACGCGCACTTCCCTCATGCTAAATTCCAAATTTCAGTTTATCATGCGCGAACATGCATATGTTGGTCCATGTGTAGTTGTAACATGATATTATAAATAAATAAATGTCATAATAAGCAATAAAATCATGTGATTTCACAGTTTGGTTCAGGTTTGCTTCTAGATCATGTTCTTGTTATGTCAGTGCATTACCGGAAACTGTGTCGGCAAAGGCACTTACTCACAGCATAGATCTTGGCAAAAGGCTCACTACAGCATTTGATCCGCAAACAGCCGTTAGTCGAGAGCCGCCCCGGCCCCACAGCACACGTGTGCCGTGAGCTGCTATGGCTCTCGGCAAAGCAAACCCCATGGGGCATGGTGATGAGACCTTTTGTTTCGTGAGCCTAACGTCTGGCTCACGACACAGATTAAAATTTTGCCGTGAGCCAGATACATGACTCATGACACAGAGGTCATGACGTGGCGCTTCGGAACTGTGTTTGCCGTGAGACAGATCCACTTCTCACGGCACACTTTGAATATATGCTGTGAGCCAGATCCACAACTCACGGCAAAGGTCGATCCCAGGTGCCGCGTCATGGCCCCTTTGCCGAGAGCTAAAGCCAAAGCTCACGGCAAAGGCCGGGTGTTTGCCATGAGCTTTGGCTTTTACTCACGGCAAAGGTTCATTAATTTTTTTTGGATTTATGCAGTTTCATATATGATACTCATTGAAGGTGATGTCGGACGTCGCCTTGCCCTTGTGTGTCATACCCCGTGCCTCGAGCTCACCACAAGACTATTAGCATGTAATTGAGATGGTATGAAAACAACAAAGTGGTTACAAATTATGAAACATTGAGCGTTATACTAAATAAATAAATTCATGTACCCATCTACGAGCATACTCACGGAGGTTAAGGTTACCTTGATGGTGTGCCGGACTTGGCATACTCAAACATCGTTGCCGGCGCTTGTGGTCTTGTGCCTCCCAACCCGGCACAAACACGTGTCCGCAATCCCTCTCCAAGCCCGAGGAAGCTTGGCACACCACCACAGAGGCACATGCACGTCATCAAGTGCATGCCATATACAAGAACATCAAATTGAGCATACTTGATAGAAGAAAACAAAATATTAATAATGTTCTATATTTACCTCCTTGTATTGTTATTTTGAAGGATCGGATTGGCAACTAGAGAGGGCTGATGAGAACTCAGCCTATGCCCCAAAATCACTTCCAAAGAATCCCGCACATACTTGCCAAGATCACGTAGTCAAACCGGACCTACTAACCCTAGGAACAAGTTAGGGAAAGCCTAGGAGCAAAACGGAAGCAAACACAAAAGCAAACGAGAGAAAGAAGGAGCTCGACACAACCTACAGGTGTTTATCGGAACTTCCTTTGTGACGATGAAACTTCCGATAAAGGGTTCTCTGGCTGTCAAAAACACATTATCGGAACTTCTGGTATATGGTCGGAACTTCCGACCATCGGAACTTCCGATAAACACCTCTCTGTCAGCCAACGAACGAGTTATCAGAACTTCCTTTGTCAGGTCGGAACTTCCGACAGCACGCAGAAAACAACCCGAAAGAGAAGGAAGGAAAATCCAAAACTCGATCAAACGACTTCCTAAAATCACGAAAATTAAACCATAGCTTCTCAACAACACAAAGAAGATTTTCCCAAAAGATCTCCGAAAGATCAAACCTTCACCACCAGAAATATGATTTAGGCTAAGAGCACAAGAGAGAAGCCTTTTTCTCAAATCAATCGATCTCCCAACTCGCTTGACGGATTGAAACCAATTTTAGGCAAAGGGGAAGCGTCCCAAGAGGATGCTATACCTAAAACTTTGGGGCCTCGAACCCACTAAAATGAGAGGAATCGAGAATCTCGTGGATGAACACCTAGAGCTCAAGTTCATCCGGAAAACCACGAATCAACGACGATTCCCGGCGTTTGAGGGATCAAAATCATCCACAAAGAGGCACAAGACACTCACCCATGATCCCCTCAAAGAAATCCAGAGAAAAAAGCCCTCCAAATCGACGAATGAAAATCACCCAAAAATAGCCCCAAAAATGACACGAAAATCACAATGAGCTAGAAGGGAGAAATCTTCGCAACGCCTAATTCTTCCATACATCCAGAGGTCAGATTCTGTACATGGAGAAATCTAGTCTATATGGAGCAAAGGAATTGAGAAGTAGTCTAGATGCATGAGTGTCCATCCACGCCCTAGAGCTATATATTTGAGGTCTTCCGGTGGAGGCAAATGGCCACGTTACCTATACAACTTAAATAGAAGATACACACCCTTCAGGGGCACTTCGGTCAAGAAGTGGATATTCCCATCGGAGGGACATGCATCCACCGCAGTTTTGCTTCCATCTGACGCAAGCCCCGCGATCCCGCCGCGTGTCCCCCGCCTCGAAGCTTCCTGGCGTGCCGGGCCCCATCTCCGCCCGCCGAGCCTTCGGTCTTGACTTTGTGGCTCAACTAAGGAACCCGGCGGTTTTGTGGTGAACCGCCGCAAAGCCCACAGACTTAGTGCAGCCTCCATGCCAAGCTCGCCTTAACTTGGCCGTCACAGTCGTCCCGGCTCGGTGTTGGTTTTGTGGAGTAAACCAACCAAATCCCGCGTGCCGACTCCGGTTGTGAGCCGCTACCCTGCATCGGCTCCATGTTCAGGACTTCATCTTGTTTTCTTGCCACCATGCGGCCGCACTTGATCTCGTTCGGCCACCGGGTCCCTCAAACCAAGCCTACTTGTCTCTCCACTAGTCGGAGGCCCCGCATGGCTAAGACCTTTCACGCTTGTTCTTCACCTGCACCAATGCAAATCAAGCCGCAAGCTGCACCTGCAATACTCGGCCAAGAGTCAGTCCACACCACATTGTCAATCACTCATCACTGAGGAGCGATAATCCACCGGTCCTCTGATGCTCCTGGTCCTCATCTTTCGTGAGCCGCAGGTTTCGGACCTCCCTTTTTTGACTTTCTCACCTTCATGTTTAGCCTTGTACACAACATTTTGCAAGATGCGCGACTCGTAAATCATATCCGTCACAATCAGTCACCTTCTGCTGGTATCCATCCTGGCATCTGTAGAAATCCTGCATATAGAAATGTTGAAATACTTCAGGAATATCCAGTTAATACGATGTATTGAGCAATGCAATTTATTGTGAGGCAGAATTACCCAAAAGTCGCCAACCGCCTGGGCGGCCTTGTTTTAGAACCTCCTGTTTTCCCAATTAGGATAATCAGTCATGAGGACATAGTGGTCAAACGATGTTACCAGCACCTCTCGCTCGCCAACTGTCATGAACCTGGGGTAGTGTGGGTAGTGAAGCCTGCATAAAAGGCACATGATGCCATTAGGAAGACGACTATTACCACCTAGAGTGACGGCCTCCCATGAATTGCCAAATTGATTCACACAAATTATTAGTTTCAATCGTGAATTTGAACAGAACCAATGAAAAGGTTGTGATAAATTACCTTGGCAGCTTTAATAATAGGTCGCCTCTCAAAAGGTATGGGTCGCTCCGGAAGTCGGGTGGGGGCTCGCAACAAGGACCCCGCCCCAGCCCCCGCCTCCGCCTCTGCCACATTGTTGCAAGCACAAGAGGACATCGTCGTTCTTATGACAATGACATGTAAAAAAGGCAGGAGTACTTCTCTTTTATTATGTACTACCTTCATTTCATAATACTTATCATTTGACTTTTCTAGATACATTCTTTTTCTATGTACCTATATATGTATAATATATATGTATAGATACATAATAAAATAAATGTATTTAGAAAAGTCAAAACGACATGTATTATGAAACTGAGCTAGTATGTTTGATAAGTTTACCGGACCACTTGCCACAACTCATGCGGCCACTTTTTAACTGCTTGCTAGCATAACTATTTTATGGCGCAGTTCTTTTTTGTCGTAGTGGTACTCCGCTGACATGTTTACCTTATAGGAGAGATTTCGAGCAAGTTTTGCACACATGCACGCATTATGCTCAGCACTTCTACGCTCCCTCCGTGCTATAGTTATACTTAGATTTTTTTCAAAAACAAATATTTTGAACTTTGACTACAAATAGAGAGAAATAATCAGAGACTAATAACATAAAAATAATGTTAATTGATTTATCATGAAACCAACTATTCTACAATATGTAACATTTTAGTTTGAAATAAATTATTTTCAAAGATATCTTGTTGGTCAAATTTAAATAGATTTGTCTCTTTGGAAAAGCTAAAGATTGTTGTACTATCAACTATCATCATACTATCTACATGTGTGCTTTTTGTTAAAGTTTAGATGATTTTTTTGCTGTGATTTGCATGCATGCATAATGTGAAACACTCATTTGTATAAATATGAATATTCACGAGTTGTAGTTTCCACACGATATGTTGCCAACCAAAACACTGCACCTACTCTATATCCCAAAAGGAAAAAAAGTCAGAAAATCGTAATACGTGCCAAACCAAGCGATCTGAGAAGCGGTATCTTGGCCACGTCCATCCTGCCGTTCCCTATCAGCGATGGCGTTTATTGGCGTCCATGGAATTCTCGGCCATCGTGGAAAATTTTAGCTAGGCGCCACTATTGACTGACCAAAGGCACCATTTCTTCTACCAGCATGCAGTTTACTATACTAGTATATATCTTTGTTTTTTTCAAGGCTAGTAGTATATGTCTTTGACAAGTCACCGAGCTCGTTGTCGTCGCTACACTATAAATACCCGGCCACTCGCCACAACTTATGCACCACACACAAGCACGACACATACAAGTGCAAGTCACTCATCCACATCTAGCAATGGCGGGGAAGGTTGCGTGCTTAGCTCTGGCGCTCACCATGGCGGCGGCAGCCGGAGTCCTCATCATGCCGTGCACAGCGCAGAACTCGGCGCAGGACTTCGTGAACCCGCACAACTCGGCGCGCGCGGCGGTGGGCGTCGGTGCGGTGTCGTGGGACGAGAATGTGGCGGCGTTCGCGCGGAGCTGGGTGGCGAAGCTCGCCGGTGACTGCAGGCTCGTGCACTCGAGCGGGAGCGGGTACGGAGAGAACCTGTTCGGGGGCTCAGGCGCCGACTTCACCGCGGCGGATGCCGTCAGCTCGTGGGTGTCGGAGAAGCAGTGGTACGACCACGGGAGCAACAGCTGCGCCACCGGGAAGGTGTGCGGGCACTACACACAGGTGGTGTGGCGCTCCTCCACCAAAATCGGCTGCGCTCGCGTCGTCTGCAACAACGGTGGCATCATCATCAGCTGCAACTACAGTCCCCCGGGCAACTACGTCGGACAGAGCCCCTACTAAGCTAAGACTCGGCTGGATATCAGTCATGCATTGTACTACATGACTATTTATGGTTACAAATAATTATCTGTGACATGATAAATAAACAAATAAATAAATAAATTTCATGTAAACAATAAAATCATGTGTCAGCTGCTGAATTTGGATTGCCTAAGAAGGTCAGTATGGGCGTGGTCGGTGCCAGCAACTTAGAAAAAACAACATTTCTTGGGTTCCCATTGAAATGATTGAAATTTGTGAAATTTCAAACAAAATTTGAGTTGAAAAAGATAGTAGCAAAGCGATATTTTGGATGAACATAATTTCGGTCTTGATTGAAAAGACTGAGATTTACTGTGCAACTTCACGCAAAAGTTTGATCCCTGTTTATAGTGCTAGCAACTCCAACAGTTTGGCATCCCTTCTATCCATCATGATTTTTTTGGACAAATCCACAAAAAACACTATTCAACAGTTTTGGATCTCTCCTCTCCATCTTTTGGCGACTTCTCAAAATCCTGAAAGGAGGAGGCACATATATGCACTCCGCATCGTGATTTTCAAACGCCGTCGGCCCGTTCCCCCGCGCGCGGTCAGGAGGAGATTGTGGGAAAATTTGCAACGTGAGTCCAAGCTAGCCTCGCTACATTTTCGATGCAACTCTCTCACAATGCGATCTTCAAAGCTGCTTTTGTCCTTGGGATCCAATATCAAGCTATTTAGGGACCTCCTAATAATTTTTTTAAACCCATGCAGCATTGGTATGCAATCCTCCGCGATTGGCGGGAGACAAGGCCAAAAAAGGCATGGAGCATATACTTGTATATATATGTGGAAGTTCTACAAATACGCCACGTATTTCTTCGTACCCGACGTTTGATTCAACCTTCAACACATCATAGAAATTGAAGCGAGCATTGCATATATAGTTATATACGAATCATTATACGATCTTGACGGTCTATATTGTCTACTCTTGACTTGTCTTCTCCCATACAAAAATGGGATCTTCGCCGTCGCCGGCCGGCCAGCCTCGGCCCCGGTCGAGACGTCGCGTCCATGGAATTCTCGCTCCTTGTGGAAATCTTTTTCACTCATCTTTGACAAGTCACTTTTTCACTCATCTTTGACAAGTCACCGCGACCTCCCTCTGTGCCATCCTATAATTTCTATAAATTCCCCGGCCACTCGGCACACAACTCATGCACAGCACCACTAGCTCACTCACACACAGACAGTCGCACAAGATGACACACGCTTGATACAAGCACAAATCGCTCATCTAGCAATCACTACTGGAAAAAGGGGCATTTGTACCGGCTCCAAACCCTCATTTGTACAGGGTATAGAGCCGGTACAAAGCCATCGGTACAAATGAGGAGCCTCACTTGTACCGGGAGAAATACCCGGTACAAATGACAATTATTTGTACCAGGGAGAGTCACGCCCCGGTACAAATGAAATTTCCCCGTCACCGTGCGCAGCCGTCCGTCGCCCCCCTCCCTCCATCATTGTTTTCTTTCCTTTTTCTTTTTCTTTTCTTCTTTCCCATTCTTTTCCCATCTCATCTCAGCTTCACAATCGCAAATCCACATAACTCGTATCACACATATATTCTCAATCGAGAATCACATATCCACAAAACACAAATCACACATATATTCTCAATCGATATCTTCACAATCACACATCCACACAAGTTCGCAATCCCAAATCCGCAATCACATAATCATAATCACAAAGAACCACAAGAATCCATCAAAAATAGACACAAGAGAAGTGAGAATATAGGAGAAATTTAAGAATCGAAGAGGAACCCTAGCTCTCCAGTCCGATGCCTGTTGCACCCTCCAAGGCCGCGCGCCGCACCGGCCGCGCGCCGTGACTCCCGCCGGCCGCGCGCCCACGCGAGGCCCGGCCCCACGCCGCTTGGCCTCCAGCCCGTGCTGCCCCTGGCCGCGCCTCCTGCGTGGGGAATAGAGATCGAGTCAGTGCTCAGTAGAGAAGAGGAGGAGGAGAAAAGATAAGGAAGAAGGAGAGAATGAGAGGAGGAGAAATAAAAGGAGGCCATGAGGGGTTGAGCGCGTGGGAGTATGTACCGGGTGGGTTTTCTGTCCGGTATAAATGTGCCTGCTTCACATTTGTACCAGGCGGAGCCACCAACCAGTACAAATGTAAGGCATTTGTACCGGGTGGGTTGGATCAGGCCCCGACGAGCCTCTGTGAGAGGACATTTGTACCGGTTGGTGGCTCCAACCGGTACAAATGCCATCATTTGTACCGGTGGAAAAATACCCGGTACAAATAAAAAATCGGGCCTGGGATATATATGTGCAATTCTCTAGTAGTGCAATGGAGAAGGTTTCGTGCTTGGCTCTGATGCTCGCCATGGCAGAGGCGGCCACCGTCCTCATCGTCACGCCGTGCGCGGCACAGAACTCGGCGCAAGACTTCGTGGACCATCACAACGCGGCGCGGTCCGACGTCGGCGTTGGCCCGGTGTCGTGGGACGACAACATCGCCGCCTTCGCGCAGAGCTACGCGGCGCAGCGCGCCGGTGACTGTGCGCTTTAGCACTCCAGCGGCAGCGGCTACGGTGAGAACATCTTCGTGGGCGGTGCTGGTGCCGACTGGTCGGCGTCGGACGCTGTCTGGATGTGGGTGGCGGAGAAGCAATGGTACGACCACGACAGCAACACCTGCGCCGCCGGGTAGGTGTGCGGGCACTACACGCAGGTGGTGTGGCGTGACTCCGCCACCATCGGATGCGCCCGCGCTGTTTGCAACTACGGCGTGGTCTTCATCACTTGTGTTCGCACCCAAAATTGGCACAAGGCCGATCAGGCTGACGCTACCGGTCGTCAGACCGGTGTCCCTCAACGGTCTGACCGGTGGGGCGTCCTGTAGCCGATCCGGCAACGGCCACACCGGTCTGACCGGTGGGCCTGACCGGTCTGACCGGTGGACCCCGAGTCCGAGTAGAATTGAGGAATCCTTGCGAATTTCGAGTTGTAAAAGGATTCCTTGCGGGGCAAGACCTTCCCACCCTATAAATATAAAGGGCCACGGCCGTTTGAGGGGGAAGAACCCAATCATACATTACTTTCTACAACTTTTATCTCTCAAACCCTAGCTTTTCCAACCTCGTGCTTTCCTTGTTTGTCTCGACGACGATCAGGGACGTTCTGAGTGGCCTTGTCGACCTCAGAGCAACCCTAGGCGCGCCACCTCTGACGGGGTCCCTCCTGAGGCGGCGATCTTAGGTTTTCACCGCGCCTCTGCGTACACCGGTCAGACCGGTGCCCCTGACCGGTCAGACCGGTCCGGGCAGGAGCTCGGCGAGTTCAGCATTTCGACGTTCCGCGCGATCCAGCGCTCGTGTGTGTTGACCAGAAAAAGCGTCAACACACTTTTGGCGACTCCGCTGGGGAAGAAAGATCAGGTTGCTAAAACCGTTCAATCTAACCCTAGTACGATGTCTCGGTGTGAGCTCGACATGAACAACATCGTCACCGCGTCGCTGGAAGATCTCTCTCCGGAGGAGCAGCAGAAGTTCAAGGCGCTACAAGAGTACATGCAAGTACAATTCCTAGCTGGCGTCAAGAAGGATCGATCCGGCAAGGTGGCAAGATTAAAAGAGTTCGAGCTGCCGGCGATCAGGCTAAATGACAGCAATATTGAGGTAATTCCCACTGTAAGTAAGAAACCCCCGTCTGAAACTTCTCCTATGAAATCTACAGTGGAAAGTGATGAATTGCTTGCTTCTTACATTGCTCGTCTAGAACGATTAGAGGATCTTGAAAAGGATAGGGCTTTAGGTTTTAATAATAACGAAACTAATAGTAGTACTCCTAAAGCGAATCCTCAGGGGTCTCATCCTAGCTTAGCACCTTTGCCTGTAAATAATGGTAATTTTGCATATGGTTTGACACCAAATCCAGCATCTGGTCAGTACCCTCAGTTTAAACCGCACAGGCCAAACATGGCCGCACCGGTCGAACCGATGCAGGGTACCAGTCAGACCGGTGCTATGGAGTTGGTGTCCGATCAGCCTTTGCCAATTTCTATCGTGCCAAATCAGATGGTCCCTACTTTTCCTAATACAATCAGTAATGTTGGACCTCATTATAGTACGACAATAAATGCATCGGCCTCCAAAAATATTATTCCGGATGATGTATTTGAAAGTTACAGGCTAGCTCAAGCTAAGATAGCTCCCTATTTAAATAAGATGAATTTGGAGAATCCTTAACCTCAACAGCCAAATAATCCTAATTGGGCGGAATGTAATAGATTTAAGGAAGATTTGGCTAATGTGGTAAAAACCAAACTTGGTGTCGATATTGGTAACACAAATTTGTATCAAAAACCATATGATCCCGAGTTTGATAGATTTCCTCTCCCACGTGGTTGGCGTATGCTTGACTTGATTAAATTTAGTGGTGATGATGACCGAACCACATGGGAACATATTAGTCAATACACTGCACAACTAGGTGAAGCTGGTGTCTATAATGCTTTAAAAGTACGCTTATTTTCTTTATCTTTGACTGGCACCGCTTTTGCTTGGTTTTCCTCACTTGCTCCCGGTTCTATTATATCTTGGGATATGTTAGAACGTAAGTTTCATGATCACTTTTATAGTTGGAGCATACAATTAAAATTGACAGACTTAACATCGGTTAGGCAAGGAAGAGATGAGACTGTCTCTGCCTACATTAAAAGGTTTAAAGAAACTAAAAACCGGTGCTTTAATTTGTCAATCACTGATATGGACCTTGCAGACATTTGTCTGAAAGGTTTAAGATCATCTATTAGAGATAAGATAGAGGGCACTGACTTTCTTTCGGTTGCGCAAGTTCAAATTAGAGCTTTAGTTGTTGAAAACCGAATGAATAAAGAGAAAGATAATTTTAAATCACGTCGTTCTAATGTTCATGTTATTGATTATGATTCTGATAGCTCGGACGATAGTGATAAAGAAATTTATGCTGCTGAGTTTGTTTGGCCCTCTAAAGAAAAATCTTATTCTTGTTCATCTCTTAAGCCGGCTAGCAAAGGTCGGCAAGAAGAAATTAAATTTACTTTTGATGTTTCCAAATGTGATCGCATATTTGATGAATTGCTTAAATCTGGAAATATCAAGTTAACTCATACTATTCCTCCACTTGAAGAGTTGAAAAGACGTGCATATTGTAAATTTCATAATTCATTTTCTTATGCTATTAATGATTGCAATGTGTTTCGTCGACAGGTTCAATCGGCCATAAACGAAGGTCGTTTGACTTTTCATGAGATGCAAGTGGACAAAGCTCCTTTTCCAATCAACACCATGGATTTACAGCAGCCTAAGGTACTGGTTCGGCCACATCAAGCTGAAGCAACTAAAGGCAAGAACGTGGTAATCGGGGAGCTTAAGCCCGACTTGAAAGGAAAAGAGCTAGTTCGCAAAGTTGAGTATGAGAAGACTCTTGATGGCAAAGAGACCTTCAAGGTTACAGTAAGTGCCTCTGGACATGGGGGGCAAGGGTCGTCCACACCCGCCGATCAGCGACCGTCTGAGCCGTCCCTGGCCAGACCGGTCAGACCGGTGGAGGTGACCGGTCAGACCGGTGTGCTCCCAGGCCGACCGAAGATGATCAAGACAAGCCGTCCGGAGATTGGAAATTGGAAACTTAATATAGCTAAAAATCAGGGGAGTGGTCCTAAGCCAAAGGTCACTTTCGACATGCTATTTGACAAGTATTCCAAGCAAAAGGCCGTTACAAGTGATCGGCCGTTAAAAAAAAGGATGAGGTCACCTACACACCAAGGAGGGTCATCTTCACCTCCAAGGGCTGCTACAAGACTTAAGGGTGAATCATCACAGCAAGAGCAACGCTTTACTCCACCATGGGCGTCATCAAGTTCAAATGCACCACGCCCGATTTATGATGATAATGGAGTGATGTGGGTGCCATATCAACAAGCCTTCCATCCTGGATGGGGAGGACAGAAATCAGCCTTTGATAGGATCTCCAGACCTATCCAAGACCGATTGGCTTCTCACCGTTCTGGTCAGGGTCACCAGACCCGACCGGTCAGACCGGTCGCTACCACCGGTCAGACCGGTGCGTCCAGAAAAGCTGTGTTACCTCCTGTGAAGCAAGTTTTCAAGCCGAAGCAAAGGGAGGAGGTGCAGAAGATGGAAGTTGATCCAGAGAGGACTACGAACCAAGATATTATTCAGATTGGATCAATGGATGTTCCTATTGGAGAGGGTGGCAAAAGACCGATTGTTCCAAACAATAAGGTTGTGACATCAACTCCAGGGGTGTTTGCTGCTGCTAATGACCATGAGGCCAGTGGGAGTGGTTCCAACTCCAAATACTTCTTACCAAGATGGTGTCCTCCAGGATTGACTCGCACACAGAGGAGGAAGCTTCAACGCCTGAGGTTTCAAGAGAAGAGAGAGAAGGAGCTAGAGAAACAAAGGGATGAAGCTTTCAACCAGTACAGGCCCATGGTACCTCAGGGGAAAGAGTGGAGAGTCAAGACCAGCTCCCAGTCGACACCGGTCAGACCGGTGGAGGGGTCGGTCAGACCGGTGGAGGTCGACGGTCAGACCGATGACCCAGAGACGCCGCCCGGTTTCTCTTCTTCAGTTCCCATGGTTTGTGATGGCAAGTCCGCATCAGATACTGCACCAGAAGACGATGAGGAGCTTGTTGACTACAGTTCTTCGCCCGAGCGCATGAATTTGGACATCAACGTGATACATATGTCTATGGATGGTTATGTGCTTTCGGAGGAGGACTTCGCGCATCTCGACTTTGGGCCAAAGGAAGCTATTTTCCAGAAGCCTAAAGCTACTGAAAATCATCTGAAGGCTTTGTACATGAAGGGGCACATCAATGGGAAGCCTATCTCTCGCATGCTGGTGGACGGAGGAGCGATTGTCAACTTGATGCCGTATTCTTTGTTCAAGAAGCTGGGAGGTTCAGATGATGAGCTGATCAAGACCAACATGACCGTCAGCGGTGTGGGAGGAGGCGAGCCGATGGGAGCTAAAGGCGTCGTCTCTATGGAGCTCACCGTTGGGAGCAAGACGTTGGCTACGGCATTCTTCGTCGCTGAGACACAAGGTAACTTCAGTCTCATCCTTGGTCGTGATTGGATTCATGCAAATCAGTGTGTGCCTTCTACTTTGCATCTATTCTTAATCCAATGGGTAGGCGACGAGGTAGAGATTGTTCATGGTGATACATCGGCTTGTGTTGCAGTGGTCGATAGTCCTATTATGGATAATCATGAGAATCTTAAGTGCTTAACTGGTTTAGATTTATCTAATTTGAGGCTTATTGATTCTACCAAAGATGGCTTTGCTACTGTTGTCATGAAGCCGCTCGTTGATCAGGCTAGAACTTCTCTGTCGATTTGATGGATGCAAATCTGGAGTGGTTGCAACAGAGGCGAGAGCACTATCGGGCGCATAAGAACGATATGTGTGAGGCCATCGAAGACTTTGATGATTTGAGCAAGTTAGGACAAGGGTTTACGTCGGCTGATCCTTTAGAGGAGGTTGATATTGGTGATGGCACTATACCTAGGCCGACATTTGTAAACAAGAATCTTGATCCGTTGTTTAAATCTGAGTTAATAAAGTTGTTAAAGGAGTATATTGATTGCTTTGCATGGAATTATAATGAAATGCCTGGTTTAAGTCGTGATTTAGTTGAGCATCGTTTACCTATTAAACCTGGTTTTAGGCCTTATAAACAACCTCGTAGAAACTTTAATCCTGATATTTATGACCGAGTGAAAGAGGAAGTCAATCGGTTACTTGATGCAAAGTTTATTAGGCCTTGTCGTTATGCTGATTGGATCTCTAATATTGTGCCTGTTGAGAAAAAAGGAACAAAAAAGCTTCGTGTTTGCATTGATTTTAGAGATCTTAATAGAGCTACTCCTAAAGATGAATATCCTATGTCTATAGCCGATTTTCTTGTTAATGCTGCATCCGGACATAGAATTCTTAGCTTTCTTGATGGTAATGCTGGTTACAATCAAATCTTTATGGCCGAAGAGGATATATCCAAAACGGCTTTCATATGTCCGGGTTTTGTTGGCTTATTTGAGTGGGTTGTTATGACTTTTGGATTGAAAAATGCGGGTGCTACTTATCAAAGAGCTATGAATTTAATCTTTCATGATTTGCTTGGCATCATAGTAGAGGTTTATATCGATGATATTGTTGTCAAATCGACTGGAGATGATTCTCATTTAGCTAATTTAAGACTTGCATTTGAAAAAATGCGTCGGTATAAATTAAAGATGAACCCATTCAAATGTGCTTTTGGTGTATCGACTGGGAAGTTTTTGGGCTTCATTGTGCATGAAAAAGGCATAGAGATAGATCCTAAAAAGATTGAGGCAATCCGGAATGTTAAAGCACCTACTTGTAAAAAGGATTTGCAAAAGTTCTTGGGCAAGGTAAATTACTTGAGGAGGTTCATTTGTAACTTGTCTGGGAAGGTGAATGCTTTTACTCCTTTACTTCGGTTGAAAAATGATGTTAACTTCACTTGGGGGGCAAAGCAACAGGAAGCATTTGATGAGATTAAGAGCTATTTGACTTCGCCACCCGTTCTTCAAGCACCCAAGAGTGGTATTCCTTTCAAGTTATATGTAGCGGCTGAGAAGGATGTCATTGGAGGTGTTTTGACTCAAGAGACCGAAGGCAAGGAGTATATTGTTGCATATGAGAGTAGAAGATTATTGGACGCCGAAACAAGGTACACTTTTATTGAAAAATTGTGTTTATCACTATATCATACTTGTTCCAAGTTGAGGCATTATCTTTTACCTAGTACTTGCATAGTAGCATGTCAAACCGACATAATCAAATACATGTTGCATAAACCAATTTTAAGTGGTAGAGTCGGCAAATGGGCTTATGCTTTAGTTGAGTATGATTTGCATTGTGAGCCATTAAGTTCAATGAAAGGTCAAATTGTTGCCGACTTTATTGTTGGACATAGAGTAGATAAGCAACTTGATTTGAATGTCGGTTATGCTACTTTTACTCCATGGAAGTTGCATTTTGATGGATCAGTTTGCAAAGATGGTTGTGGTGTTGGAATTGTCATTATTTCGCCAAGTGGGGCTGTTTTTGAAGCTCTTAACCGATTGGATCATGATTGTACTAACAACCAAACCGAATATGAGGCTCTTCTATTTGGATTGGAAATTTTACATGACATGGGAGTAAAACATGTGGAAGCATATGGAGATTCTTTGTTGGTGGTGCAGCAAATATCCAAGGTATGTCAATGTTTAAATGATTTTTTAAATGCTTATCTTGATAAATGTTTAGACATCATATCTTGTATGGATGAATTTGTTATCTATCATGTGCCACGAGAGGAAAATCCTAGAGCTAATGCTCTGGCCCAGCAAGCATCTGGTTATAATGTTTGAAAAAGAAATTTTCAAGAACACAAACCGTTGCTTACAGCCGAGTGTTTTGCTCTGGAAGCACCAGTCAGGCCGATACAGCCGACCGGTCTAACCGGTGACACCGGTCTGACCGATGTCACCGACCGGTCTGACCGGTCCCCTGGCTCTGGGTCGGTTAACGGCACCGATCTGACCGATGCTCATGACCGGTCCCCTGGTAAAAATTCCTCCTCAGTTTTTCGTGACAAAGATGAGATGGAGGATTGGAGAAAGCCTCTAGTTGATTATTTGCATAATCCTAGCAGTTCAGTTGATAGAAAAGTCCGACGATGGGCTCTTAAGTTTGTTCTTGATGATGGTGAGTTGTATCGTCGGACTGCGGATGATTTGCTCTTAAAGTGTTTAGGTCCTGATCAAGCTAGGTTGGCTATGGCAGAGGTTCATGAAGGTATTTGTGGTACTCATCAATCGGCTCCCAAGATGAAGTGGCTCCTCAGGCGAGCTTGCTTTTATTGGCCTACCATGATAGCTGATTGTTTTAGATACTACAAAGGTTGTGAAGAGTGTCAAAAACATGGAGATGTTCAGTTGGTGCCTGCTGCGTTGATGCATCCGATCATCAAGCCTTGGCCTTTTAGAGGATGGGGTCTGGATTTTATTGGTAAGATTCATCCTTCGTCGTCAAAGGGGCATTGTTTTGTGATCGTGGTTGCTGATTACTTCACCAAGTGGACTGAAGCTATTCCTTTGAAGAATATGACACATAGAGAGGTGATTGAGTTTATTACTGGGCATATCATATATAGGTTTGGCATTCCACAAACTTTGACTACGGATCAAGGGACTTCATTCATATCCAAAGAGGTGCGTGAGTTTATTGATTCCTATGGTATTAAATTGCTCAATTCATCTCCATATTATGCTCAAGCCAATGGTCAAGCCGAGTCTAGCAACAAGACATTAGTGAAGCTCATAAAGAAGAAGATAGAGGACAATCCTAGAAGATGGCATGAGGTATTATCTGAAGCTTTATGGGCTCATCGTATTTCTAGACATGGTGCTACTAAGGTTACTCCTTTTGAGCTTGTATATGGTCAAGAGGCCGTTTTGCCCGTTGAGGTGAATCTAGACGCATATAGACTTGCAAAGCAAAATAATCTTGATGTTGAGTCATATTATGCTTTGATGATGGACAATATTGATGAAATGACCGACAAGCGTATGGAAGCTTTGGAGGAAATTGAAAAGGACAAAAGGAGAGTTGCTAGAGCATACAACAAGAAGGTAAAAGCCAAATCTTTTCAGGTAGGTGACTTGGTTTGGAAGACAATTTTACCTATTGGATCTAAGAGTAACAAGTTCGGTAAGTGGTCTCCAAGTTGGGAAGGTCCATACAAGGTTGTCAAGATTTGTTCTGGGAATTCTTACATGATGGAGACTTTGCAAGGACAGCAACTTCCAAGGGCTCTCAACGGGAGATATTTGAAGACTTTTCATCCAAGTGTATGGCAAGATGCTTGATAGGATATGGCCGATTTAATGCAAAAATCGCCCTTAGACCAAAAAAAATGGCTGGTGAAGTGTCACATCGACCTTAGAATTATTTTTTAGACAGCAAACTTTACTAAAAAACAGGGGGGCATATGTTCGCACCCAAAATTGGCACAAGGCCGATCAGGCTGACGCCACCGGTCAGACCGGTGTCCCTCAACGGTCTGACCGGTGGGGCGTCCTGTAGCCGATCCGGCAACGGTCACACCGGTCTGACCGGTGGGCCTGACCGGTCTGACCGGTGGACCCCGAGTCTGAGTAGAATTGAGGAATCCTTGCGAATTTCGAGTTGTAAAAGGATTCCTTACGGGGCAAGACCTCCCCACCCTATAAATATAAAGGGTCACGGCCGTTTGAGGGGGAAGAACCCAATCGTACATTACTTTCTACAACTTTTATCTCTCAAACCCTAGCTTTTCCAACCTCGTGCTTTCCTTGTTTGTCTCGACGACGATCAGGGACGTTCTGAGTGGCCTTGCCGACCTCAGAGCAACCCTGGGCGCGCCACCTCTGACGGGGTCCCTCCCGAGGCGGCGATCTTAGGTTTTCACCGCGCTTCTGCGTACACCGGTCAGACCGGTGCCCCTGACCGGTCAGACCAGTCCGGGCAGGAGCTCGGCGAGTTCAGCGTTTCGACGTTCCGCGCGAACCAACGCTCGTGTGTGTTGACCAGAAAAAGCGTCAACAACTTGCAACTGCAACCCGCCGGGCAACTTCGTCAGACAGAGCCCCTACCAGAAGCTGGACCAGAGTCGCACTTCATGCCTAGTTCCAAATTTCAGTTTGTCTTACGCGTACATGCATATGCAGCCATGCATGGTGCATTGTGCAATGATGCCAATGATATTATTAATAGACTAAATATAAACAAATAAATGTCATAAGCAATAAAATAATGTGATTTCACAGTTTTTTCTTGATAACCGTGTGATTTCACAGTTTGATTGAGGTTTGCCTGTGCAGTATGGATCATGTTCTGTAATCATGAGCAGAGATAATTTTGATTTTGGTTTGCTAAATAATCCTTCCAGATATCTTTTCTCTAGATTTCACTTAGTTTTTCATTGTCCGGATCTTCTTTAGATTTTTTTATAAATGTCATTATTTGGGTTTTACTGTGGATCCAATTCATGTTAGCGCAGCTAGTTTTGATTCGGCTTTGCTTAATAATAGCCACCTATTTTTCTTATTATTACGTTTCACTTCATTTTCACTTATCCATATCTCATTTAGATTTTTTATAAATGTAATCATACAAAACTATATAGGAGCACCCTACTAACCACTACTACACAACCGGGTATTCGTCCCAAGCACTTAATACCGGGCGCAATTTCGCCCGGTACAAAGTGGAGAAATTAGTACCGGGCAAAGTCTATAGTAACCCAGCATGCATATTAGTACCGGCCGGTATAACGAGCCGGTACAAAATGGCACCGCGGACCCCGCCCGCGCTGCAGCCAGTGGGTCCTATGGATGCAATTAGTACCAGCTGGAAACACCAGTCGGTACTAACTTGCTTCCAAGCAGTTTAGTACCGGCCCTTGTTTCCAGCCGGTGCTAAGTGGCGTCGCGGACCCCGCCGCTGCTAACGGTTAGTGGGCCCAGCGTAAACATTTAGTACCGGCTGGAAACAAGGGTCGGTACTAATCGTCTTGTGGGGCCAGTCTAGCCCTCTAGTACCGGCTGGTAATACCAGCCGGTAAAAAATGCTACGCGTTAGTACCAGCTGGTAGTACCACCCGGTACAAACTGTCCTCGGCTATATATACCCTTCTTCCTCCCCGAGTCCGAGCTGAAGCTCTCATTTCCCAGCTCGAGCTTCACACTCCTCCCATGGCGCCCTAGGATGTGATGTCCATTTCTTCCTAGATTTGAAGGTGTTTTGCTGCTCCAACATCTTCAAAAGTTTAGAAATCAAATCCTCTCTTTGCTAATATGTATAATGTTAGGATTTGTGCTTTGTAGTTAGAAAAATTAGAGTTTATTAGATTATAGACTTTGAGTTGGAGAAATTCGATTTAGATACATGATTTAGAGGCAATTATTTTTTATTAATTAGTGAATTACTGTAGTTACTTTTTATTATATTATTTTTATTAATTAGTGGATTATGATACATAATTAGTGTGTTCTATTTAGTGAATTATGATACATAATTAATATTAGAGATAATTGTATTTTATTAATAAGTGAATTATAATAGTTACTTTTTTTATTAGTTATTGAATTATGATAGTACCTTTTTATTAGTTTTATTTTTCGATTTATCTGAAAAATTAGAGGTAGTTAACTTCAGTAAAATATGTGAATTTAAAAAAAAAAATTAAAGGTTCTTACCTTAGTTGTGTTTGCAGATGGACCAACAATGGATGTATGGTGATTGATGCGGCGGGGCCTTTATTACTGGCCTGATGAAATTTCTCCAAACTGCTAAGGCGAACAAGTCTGTGAAGGGTTTCATGTGTTGTCCATGTAAAATATGCAGAAATAACAAGGAGTACTCAAGTTGAAAGACTCTCCACGATCACATATATAGATGGGGTTTCATGGAAAACTATATTCTTTGGAACCATCATGGCGAGAGAGGAGTTGTATTGGAAGACGGCAAAAAAGATGACTATGATGATAACTACATTCCTGCTGATTGGGTTGAAAGCGAAGCATTTTCAGATGTTGCAATGGGCGAAGGTGGGGAAGATGGCGAAGATGAACCGCTCCACGATTTTGGTCAGGTGTTGGAAGATGCACGACAAGGCACCCAAAATGCAAAGGAAAAGAAGAAGTTTGAAAAGATGTTAGAGGATCACAAGAAGTTGTTGTACCCCGACTGCAAACAGGGCCACAAAAAGTTGAGTACCACGTTGGAAATGATGCAGTGGAAGGCAGCAAATGGTGTTACCGATAAGAGATTTGGGGAGCTTTTGAACATTGTAAAGAATTTGCTTCCCGAGGACAACCAACTTCCCTCAAGCACATACAAAGCAAAAAAGGTCATTTGCCCTTTAGGATTGGAGGTACAGAAGATACATGCATGCCCTAATGATTGTATCCTGTATCATGGTAAGGAATATGAGAATTTGCAAGCTTGTCCTGTTTGCAAGGCATTGCGGTATAAGATCAGGCATGATGACCCTGGTGATATCGATGGGGAGGTTGTTAAGAAGAAAATTCCAGCGAAGGTGATGTGGTATTTCCCTATAATACCACGTTTGAAGCGTTTGTTTTGAAATAAATCACACGCTAAGTTGATGCGATGGCACAAAGAAGATCGTCTGAAAGATGGTATGCTAAGACACCCTGCAGATGGTAGTCAGTGGAGAAACATTGATAGTGAATTTGCAGACTATGCGCGGGAAGCAAGGAACATCAGGTTCGGCTTAAGCACTGATGAAATGAATCCTTTCGGTGAGTTTGGCAGTGCACACAGTACATGGCCTGTGACCTTATGTATGTTCAATCGTCCTTCTTGGTTGTGCATGAAGTGGAAGTTTATCATGATGCCTGTCCTCATCCAAGGGCCACAACAACCGGGCAACGACATTGATGTGTACCTAAGACATTTGGTTGACGAACTTTTAACACCGTGGAGCAAAAAAATTAAAGCGTATCTGTTTGGGATGCGAACAAAGAGGAGACCTTCGATCTTAGAGCATTGCTTTTCGTAACCATCAATGATTGGTCTGCACTTAGTAACCTGTCAAGACAGTCGAACAAGGGATATAAGGCATGCACCCATTGTCTAGAAGATATAGAAAGCATTTATTTGAGAAACTGTCGAAAGGTGGTATATATGGGCCATTGTTGATTCCTGCCTAAGAATCACCCTCTAAGAAAGAAAGGAAAGCATTTGAAAGGGGAGCCTGACACTCGTCCTAAGCCTTTGCACCGTTTAGGAAAGTATGTACATGACATGGTAAAGGACGTGAAAGTAATCTTTGGTAAGGGATCCGGTAGCCAACCTGTTCCGAATGATGAGGACGGACGTGCAGCCATGTGGAAAAAGAAATCAATATTTTGGGAGCTACCTTATTGGAAAATTTTAGAGGTTCGCAACGCAATTGACGTGATGCACCTGACAAAAAATCTTTGTTTGAACCTGCTAGCATTCCTCGGTGTTTATGGTGCATCGAAGGATACAATTGAAGCAAGGGAGGACTTGAAATAGATGCAACAGCGAGAGAACCTACATCCTGAACAGAGAGATAACAGGGAACATTACTTACGTCCTGCCAGCTACACTCTCAGCCGCGAGGAGAAAGAAAGCATGTTTTCTTGCTTGAATTGTATGAAGGTCCCGTCTGGGTACGGCTCTAACATGAAGAGAATAATTAACATGAAAGAGAAGAAATTCACAAATCTAAAGTTGCATGATTGTCACATCTTGATGACTCAGTTGCTTCCGATTGCATTAAGGGGTATTTTACCAGAGAACGTGAGATTGGCAATCATAAAGCTATGTGCATTCCTTAATGCAATACAACAGAAGGCAATGAATCCAAATGATCTAATAATGCTTCAAAATGATGTGGTCCAATGCCTTGTCAGCTTTGAGATGATCTTTCCACCGTCTTTCTTTAACATTATGACTCATCTCTTGGTTCACCTTGTAAAAGAGATAACCATTTTCGGTCCAGTTTACCTACATAATATGTGGCCTTTCGAGAGGTTCATGGGAGTCCTAAAGAATTGGGTTCACAATTGTGCTCGTCCAGAAGGTAGCATCGCCCAGGGATATGAAATAGAGGAGGTCATTGAATTTTGTGTTGACTTTTTTTGAAGAACTTGATCCCCTTGGCATCCCCGTGTCACGCCACGAGGGTCGTGTGAAGGGTAAGGGCACACTAGGGAAGAAAGCAAACATGAATGTACCCAAGCCTGAAATTCGAAAAGCAAACTTCACTGTGATGCAGAATTCATCTTTGGTGGCTCCATATATTGAGGAACACAAGGATCTCGTAGAGTTTGAAAACCCGGGGAAGTCCGAGAACTGGATTACACGGCACCACATAGATACTTTTGCTGTATGGTTTCGACGACGTCTCATGGGTAACTCTACTATTCATGTGCAACTTCAATGGTTATCTAGAGGACCATCTATCACGATATTGCAATACCAAGGGTACGAGATAAATGGGTATACATTTTATACGAGAAGTCAAGATGAAAAGAGTACCAACCAAAATAGTGGTGTCTGTATGACTGCAATTGACACTAACAGAAATAAAGAGAACTACTATGGTGCCATAGAAGAGATATGGGAACTGGATTACGGGCCTTTGAATGTTCCTCTATTTCGGTGCAAGTGGATTGCTGGAGGAAGTGTAACAAAAGACAATTATGGAATGACAATAGTAGACCTGAACAAGATTGGATACAAAGATGAACCGTTTGTCCTAGCCAAGGATGTCAGTCAGGTTTTCTATGTGATGGACATGTTTAGCAAACCTAAGACGAACGCCGGGAAAAAGTCAGGAGCTGAGCCAAAACGTCACATAGTTATGACAGGAAAAAGAATGATAGTTGGAGTTGAAGACATTTCGGACAAGTCAGAAGATTATGATCTATTTGATGACCTTCCTCCATTCTCAGTTAATGTTGACTCTAGCATCCTACTATCCAAAGAAGACTTCCCGTACTTACGCAGTGATCATGACCAAGGGACGTTTGTCAGAAAGAAGATTATCAATGTTCCTGTCATTAATGATGAGTAGCTTTGTAATTTGGAAAAATATGTGTAATGTATTTTGTAATATGTTAATTATTCTCCGCATGCTGAATATGTGATCCAAACTTTTGTGAATTGCATATCGAAAACACAAGGATTATTCCTTGTCTTAATTTATAAAACATTTTTATTTAATTTGCTCACTTTATTTTCACTTACCAAATAGGAGACAAAAGAAAAGAAAAAAAGAGAAATAGTGTTGGTGGGAAAGGGGGAAATGGCGGGTGAAATTTGGTATCGGGCCTAAAAACCGCCCGGTACAAACTACATCTTAGTACTGGGTCTAAACGATGCTCGGTACTAAATTTCGTCACGTTTTGGGATCCTGCGCGACGTAGCCACTTTGTACCTGGCAGTATCTTCACCCGGTACTAATTTGCACATCTTTGTACCGGGCTCTAGGGTTGCCCGGTACTAAATGCCACTGAGGGCGCAACTTTGTACCGGGCGCTAGCGTTGCCTGATACTAAATGCCACCAATGGCAATTTTGTACCGGGCGCTAGGGTTGCCCAGTACTAAATTGGTACCACCTATATAAAGCGCCCCCCTCCTCCTCAGTGCTTCCGCCTCCCCACCGCCTCGCCCCGTCGCCGCATCGTCGACCTCGCCGCCTCCACGTCGATCCGCCCTGGCCTCACCACCTCCATCGCCGATCCGCGCCCCCGCACCCCGTCGACTCCAGCGCCACCCCCGCCCTCCACCGTGACGCCCCGTCTCCTCGCCTCAACGCATCGTCGTCCTCGCCACCGGCCCACTCGATCTACCCCGCCTCGCCGCCATCCACGTTGATCCTCGTCGCCCTCGTCGACTCCGTGCCGTCCCCCCTCTCCACCGTGACGCGGGCGCCACCGTACCACTCCACCGCAGCCACACGTGTCGATGACCTAAGGCCTCCGCGCCGCGGCCACACGCGTAGACGGCCACGCGCCTCGTCTCCGAGCCCTCAATCGACTCCGGCCACCGCCTCGTCCACTCCGGTACCGCCGCGGCCATCGAATCGCGTCAGCGCCTCGTCCACTCCAACCTCGTCGTGCCCCGACCTCGCTACTCGTCGCGCCCCACTCGTCGACTTGCCGTGGCGCCCCGGCCTCGCCGCCTCTCTACGCCGCGCCCTTCCGCCGTGGCACCGCCACCCCAGCCGGCCGTCGCCCCGTCGTGTCGCCACCGGCGCACAAGGCCGGCGCCCTCCAGGGCGGCGCGCACAAGCCAGGGGCGTGGCCACAGCTGACGTAAGCCCAAGGATGAATGTGATGTCATGGATGAATGTGTGGATGAATTTGTGGATGAATGTTTAATTTTGCAGGATGAATGTGCTATGTGTGGATGAGTGTTTAATTTTGCAGGATGAATGTGCTAGTAGATGATAGGAAATTACTTATGAAAATATTATCATATTGGATGGATGTGGTATGAGATGTATGGAAATGTAAAAATGAGTTAGAAAATTAGCAACAAATTATATATTAATTAAATTTTAATGAGTTAAAAATGAGTTATTAATTGAGTTTGAAATTGAATTAAGAAATATCTATTACTTTGTATCGAATATAATGTTACTTTCATTCTATCTTGCAATATAGAAATTAGTCATCGATTTGTCGGCACTCGACGTCGACTGCGCTCTCGAGGCGCCAGTCGACGTCGACTTCGCTCTCAGAGCCGCCACTCTACATTGACTCCGCCCTGCGCCCCTCGACGTAAGCACTCAGAGACAATTATGAAAATTCATTCCTTATGTATGAAAATTAGAGAAATTGTTAGAAATTATGGAAATTCATTTATTATGTATGAAAATTAGAGAAATTGTTAGAAATTATGGAAAATCATTTCTTATGTATGAAAATTAGAGGAATGATTAGACAATAATGAAAATTCATTCCTTATGTATGAAAATTAGAGAAATTGTTAGAAATTTTGAAAATTCATTTCTTATGTATGAAAATTAGAGAAATTGTTAGAAATTATGGAAATTCATTTCTTATGTATGAAAATTAGAGAAAAATGGGAGATAGGATGGAAATTCATTTCTTATGTATGAAAATTAGAGAAATTGTTTGAAATTATGGAAATTAATTTCTTATGTATGAAAATTAGAGGAATGATTAGACAATAATGAAAATTCATTCCTTATGTATGAAAATTAGAGAAATTGTTAGAAATTATGAAAATTCATTTCTTATGTATGAAAATTAGAGAAATTGTTAGAAATTATGAAAATTCATTTCTTATGTATGAAAATTAGAGAAATTGTTAGAAATTATGGAAATTCATTTCTTATGTATGAAAATTAGAGAAATTGTTAGAAATTATGGAAATTCATTTCTTATGTCTGAAAATTAAAGAAATTGTTAGAAATTATGGAAATTCATTTCTTATGTATGAAAATTAGAAAACTTGTTAGAAATTATGCAAATTCATTTCTTCTGCATGAAAATTAGAGAAAATGGGAGGTACGATGGATGAGGAAGAGATCCTTCATGATATGATCAATCAAGGAATGATGTATGCACGCTCCGGAGAAGGTGGGGAGGACGATGGCAGACAGTATTTAAATGAGACTGGCGATGGCGCTGAAGATGATAATATTGGAATAGAAGAGGACATACCAATATCTGAGGTATAATGTTTGATACTTCATGATTTACACTAAACACAATATATATAGATAGTTAATGATACCATTTTTTATTAGCCATCTACATCATCGTCGAGGCCAAGACGTAAACGAGGCAGGAAAGCAAAAATGGAGGGCAAAATCATTATAACAGAAGTGGACAATGACAGCACACCAATTGCACCCCCTAGTGTTCAGACAACATTTGTCAATCAGTGTGGTTATATTGTTCGGGAGAACGTCCCCATCAATATTAAGAAATGGAAGATAACAAAAAAGACTGATCTACCTGAAGATGTTGTCCCTGACCATGAGAAGAACATGTGTTGGGAACAGATGAAACTATACTTCTCATTTCCAGAAGAAAAAGAAAATGAGCTGAAGGATTTTGCCTTCAAAAAGATGGCATTTGCATTTGGGACGTATAAGAAGAATCTGTACAAGGACTTTATCAAGAAGGGCATCGAACCCGATTTGGTGAAGAAGTACCAAAAGTTAGCACCTTACTAGGAAGACTTCAAACAATACAAGTTGTCATGGGATGCCAAAGATATATCTGAAAAGGCAAAGGTTAATGCGGGGAAAAGCAATGGTTTCATAGACTCGGCCAAGGAGGTTACAAGACCGCGATCCCCAAATGGGGAAAGAAGGAAGAGGACCTGATGGGTCAGGGAATTGTGCCCGCCACTTTTGATTGGCCGGAACGAGCAAAGCACTTTTTCTATGCCCATGGTGGCTCATTGAGAGAGGAGGATGGTACATTTGTTACTACCGATAGTTTACTACAAGCTTATGATCGGTTACAAGAAGCACTGCAGCGTAAACGACAAGGTGCTTTCAAGCCTGACAGAGAGAGAGACGAGCTCACTTATGCACTTGGAAATAAGGAACACTCTGGACGTGTCCGAGGCATGGGTGTAATTTTATGGAAGAAAGGATTCAGTGCAGACATGGAAAGTTACAAAAAACGGGACCGAAGCAAACGTGAAGTAGAAGAGAAGTTGCGTAGCTTAGAGGAACAAATAGCTTCAAATAATGAAAGGTTGGATCGGCTATGGCTGATGTGTCTTGATCACAAATGGATTAGAAACCTAATGAAATGGACCACAAGACTAAACCAGCAGCACCTGACAACAAGCTTTTCAAAGTACCTAGCAAGAGCTGCCTACATGACAAATCAAATGTCTAAATATTTTTATGTTATAGCATGACAGATGATATAAATAATTTTAATAAGATAATATCCAATTTACTGATACCTGCCGCAAGATATCTAATGGAGCTTGCAACCAGTGATTGGTTTAAGGACACCAATGCAAGCGTATGTATGGATAATGTTGAAAGGCAAAAAAAAAGTGTTCCTCAATCCTCACATAACCAGAGATGGGCTAATTGCTTATCCTATTCTACAGCTGTAGTTCCTGAACTTGAAAACACAACAGCAACATAACACAGAGATAACAGTAGCAACGATGTTACACCTTTAGAGGATGATTCATCAAAGGGACCAAACTGATTTGACTTTTTCATGAGAAACTCAATGAGTTTACTTGGTTATTTTCCAAAGCTCTGTTATTGCCACCGTGGTTCAACAGTGACCTTAAGGAGCTCCATCAAGCTTTAGCCAACCCTGACTAACTCCATCAGGCAAGCCACATAATCCTACATAGCTCACTAATGGTGGCTCTCACACGCAGAAGCCCGCCATGTTTCTAATCTGAGTTGAACAAAATCTTGCGACTAAATCAAGATGACAAACTCAAAGAATCAGATTCAGCTATTGTACCTGCTGCACGCAGGTCCTCCAGCCCCCACGACCGCCGTCCATTGCACGCTGGCCACCGCTGCTCACCCAAGGCCACTGGACCGTCGTTGGGGCTGGACGGCGGCGGCCGCCACGCACTGCCCGCTGGCCCATCTGTGAAGGCCTCGAGCAAGGGACGAGCAGTTGCTGCAGCCACCGCCGCCGACCCGCCTGGTGGAGCAGCAGTCTCTAGAGACGGTCGCCGCCGCCGGCTGGCCGATTCATCTCCAGATGCGCCGCCGCTATGTAGCAGATGCACCGCCGCCCAGATGGAGCGTGGGGGAGGCAAGGTGGATCAGGAAAGAGGTGTGCGCGACGGCGGCGAGCGGACGGGCACGGAGGGGTCGTGGTGGCGGCGAGCGGACGGGCGTGGAGGGGGGCACGGTGGCGGCTTGCGGAGGAGGGGGAGGCGGAGGCGGAGGCGGCAAGCCGAGGGCGCGGATTCGGTGTGCGGAGGGTGCAGAGGTGGAGGCAGAGGCGGCGTGGGGACGTGTGGGGAGGGGGAGTTAGAATCAAACGGTGGGAATCAAACCGCACAGAGAGTACGGGAAGGTCTAACGGACGACGCAGATAGGATGTAGAGGCAGACTCACAGGAGGGGTGTTCAATATATATATATAGGGAGCCTAGGGCTTCCAATAATTATTGGAAGCCCCAGCCAGCACCCACACCCCGGTCATACGGTGCAACCCAACCAGCTCGCTCGGGCCCACCGAACCAGCAACCTCTTGCGTTCTGCCATCCACGTTGCGCGGGCCCCACCTTATCTCCCCCCTTCCCTCATTCCCCCACCATCCCCACCCGGACACCCCATTCAAATCAGCCCCCACCAGCTCGCTGCCTCTCCCGGCGCTGCGAGACCCGTCGCCGAGGCCGCCGCTGGGCGCTCACTGACGGGATCCCGCGGGACGCAGCGTGCGGTGGCAGGTCGGCGGGTGGCAGACCGGCAACCTCCTTGCGTGGGAGCACCTCGCGGTGGCAGACCGGCAACCTCCTTGCGCGGGACCGGCGAGATCCGCACGTTGGAGCTCGCGGCAGACGGCGGTGGGTCCGGTGAGCTCCTCGCGGGTCTGGCGGACGGCGGCGCGCGCGAGCTGCGGCGATGAAGCCTGCGACCTCCAGGGGGCTATCGGCCTCCCCCCGGCCACCGGCGGGCCCGTTCCTCACCCGGCGCCTCCTCCTCCCTTGATCTGCGGGGGAGCGGATAGGCACCGCGGTGGGAGGCCGCCTCCTGGCGAGGGCTCGCTGAGGGCAGGTGTAGGGGGGCGCGGTGATGCTCCCCATGGGACCGGCATCGGGCTCCACGCCGGCAGGACTCGCACTCCACCATCCGGGGCACCTCGACCTTCGCACAGCCGGCGGCGAGAGAAGACGGCGACCTCCTCTCGATGCAGCACGTGGCGGCGTCGAGCCCGGCGAGCTCCCCTCGCTAGAGCACGTGGCGTGCAGTGGGCCGCCTGGTGACCTCCCTGTGCCGGAGCACGCGGCAGCGGCGGGCCCACCGGGCGCTCCGAGGCCCCATCAGGAGCGGCGGCGCCGGGGTCGGGAACGCTGGTGCTGGCAAGACGGGCGCCGCGGGCAAGCTCCGACAGTCAGGCGAGACGTCCGGCGCAGGTAAGCTGTTCGACAAAATTCCCCTGAAGCTGCAGGATGCATGTTTATATGATTTCATCTTGTAGTTTCTATGCCTTTCATTTTAGTTGGAAAAATGTGAAATCTTTCCTACATATAGAGGTTGTATGCTGGCCAATGATTGTTGTTGCCTTAATTCGATTCCGGCTGTCGTTGCCTGATTGTTCATGTTTCCCATAATTGCTCTCAGTAGTTTCTTCCATGGTTTACTGATTGCTCGACAAAAAGCCTGCTACCTCCATGTCCCAGTCTCAATCTCTCACCATATTCATGCAGGTAGCATGTTAGACGAAATGCCCAGGAAGAGACAGTCAAAAGCTCTGTATTCAAATCCATGTTTATGTGATGTTCCTCATTTGTTTATATGATTATTAACACTACTTTCTATGACTTTTGGTATGTGGTGGATTAAAAGTTATATGGCTATCAACCCTACTTTCTATGATTTCGGAATAAAAATTATATGGCTTTGTTTGTGTGAGCTTGTAGGATTCTATGATCGAATTAACAGGAATGTATTGGCTGTTCTACTAGAACTGTCCTACAATTCTGTACCATATGTGCTGATGAAATTCTTGTGCATGAATGCAAATTTGATGCTTATATGATGGTTCTCTCTGGTTTATATGACTGTGTGTCGAACTTCGCATCGAGCATTTGTTGAATGTGCCGTTGTCTTGATCATAGAAATTGACTTTTACGACATAGATCAGAATATTCTTGTGCACGGAATGTAAATTTTATGTTTGTATAAAAATCCTCACTAGTTTGTATGACTTCTAACACCGCTTTCCATGACTTCTGATGTGTGATGTGTTAGATATTATGTGTTAAGCTTTGATCAATTTCAAAATTTAAACTTGGAGAAAATGAAATCAAAATTTAAACTTTATAGAAAAAGAAAGTACTCGAACCCTAACTGATGGACCTGAGTTTTGGGATCATATATATACTTGTGCTTAGCATATAAACCTCATTTACATGATTATGCTACTGTGCTAATAGGATTCTATGATTTATGGCTGTTACAGTAGAACCTTGTGATGTGCATGTTAGATATTAAGCTGATCAATTTGAAAATTTAAAAACAAAATCAAAATTTAAACCTTACGGTGAAAATTGTGAAAATAGTATTGTATGATTTGTGCTCATAGGATTAAAACTAGAATCCCTGTATTTAGTTTTCTAAATGCATGTATAAAAAAAATTTGGAACATGGTGCTCCCTGCCTCCCTGATCTGTTCAGCTGCAACCACGCTAGGCAAGATTAGTGGCTAGCCTCTGCTTTTGTCCCTTCTAATCTTGACGATGAGCTACTCAACTGGTAGTATATGATGCTATGATCGCAAATTAAAACATTTTAATTTATGACTGTCGACTGCTTTTTATCGTTCTCTCTCTATTCCCGTTATTGGAACCAATCGCAAATTGTTTATATGTATTCCTCCCTAGCATATATCTTATCATACAAATCATATATATGCGTGTGCTCGAGCATAGATACTTCCCAATGCATGTATCTATTGGTTCAAATGACAGTAGGTTGGTCCGTCTTGCATGTGGTTGAATCTCTCGATTGAGATGCATGTTTATATGACTTCCTCTTGTTGTTTGTATGCCATTGATTTTAATTGGAAAAATGTGGAACCTTTCCTACATAGGGAGGTTGTATGGGATCATATATATTCTGTTGTTTTACCATAGAAACCTCAATTGCATGTTTCTATGACTGACTTAACATATATTGCATGTTTCTATGTTTGACCAAAAATCGTTTTTTATGCTATTTCCCTTTGAATTGCTGGTGATAGATTCAACAGCTAGGACTTTGCTTGTTGGATCTTGCGGTGGTAAAAAAGTAAATTGTTTCTGCATATTTTAGCATACTAAATCGCTGCCTCAAATTGATTTGTTTCTTGCATCTATGCACATGTAGGAGACAGATTGCCCAGGAGAGGAAGCAACACATAGCAGGAGACGTGATGTTTCTATAATCCTCCCCTCTCTCTTGAGATGCATGTTCATATGATTTTCTATTGTTGTTTCTATGCCTTTGATTTTAATTAAAAAAACGTGGAATCTTTCCTACAAAGAGAGGTTGTATGCTAGCCATTAATTTTCAGTCTTGTTTGATCATACATACTATTCTGTGTGAAAACTTGTTCTGCCCGTGCTCACATATCCACCACGCATTGCTTCCCGACCTCTGCGTGTTTGTTTTTTCAGTTTCGATCCTTGATTGCATGCTTTTGCCTGGGATTAATTTGGAAGATGTGTTTTGTGTAGATTAGCATATAAATCTATTTTGGGATCATATATATATATATGACTGTGTTATCAGGATTGTATGCAAAGATTCTTGGTTCAATTCTTGAGCATAGAAACCTCATGCAGGATTGTATGACTGTGTTATCAGGATTGTATGCAAAGATTCTTGGTTCAATTCTTGGTTCGGCCGTGATTTGGATGTTGTGATTTGGATTGGAGTAGTGATTTTTGCTTTCCTTGTTCATATTCCTTTTTTGTGTATAGGAAAATTCATGTGTTTGCATTTTCATAGACGTGTTTCTATGACCCTGGTGACAAGTTCGGCCATCAATTTTGTTTTTTTCAAGATTCTATGACCGAATAAACAAGATTGTATGACATTTAGGTGTTTGTATGATGTCTGTGCTGAGGTTTTGTTGAGGTGCTGCTGTGAGTATAGAAATTGTTTTTTGGGCATATATCTCGAAACTTGTTCGGCCATCGAATCGTGTTTTTCTGCGGTACCTCTGTGTCTGGCCATCAAGCTGTTTTTTTCAGGATTCTACGACTGAATAAACACGATTGTATGATTGCCAACAATTGTATTCAAAATTCAAATTCTGTGGCTGCACGCGTCACTTTTATCGTGCATAGGGTGACATATGTCAGGTGACATGTGCTAGTTCCGTCCACTTGTATTTAAATTTCAAATCTAGAAAAGAATGAACGACTCAACAACCTGTTGTCCAGATTATAGAAACATGTCGTTGCGAGTCATATAAACCTAGTCCGAGTTATAGAAACCTACCGTCGTGGGTCGTACAAACCCTCAGTTTGGGTCATACAAACCTGCAGTACCTACCATGCAAACCTGTTTTTCAGGTCATACAAATCTGCAGTCATACAAACCTACCGTGCGTGGAAAAATTGGAATTAAAAAATTGAAAAAAAATCACGCGGGGGCACGCGGGGGTGCGCACGCGGGGGCACGCGGGTGGGGGCGTGTGGGGCCCGGGGGCATCGCGGGGGGCGCGGGGGGCAGGGGCGCGTGGGTTCAACAGTGACCCTAAGGAGCTCCATCAAGCTTTAGCCAACCCTGACTAACTCCATCAGGCAAGCCACATAATCCTACATAGTTCACTAATGGTGGCTCTCAGACGCAGAAGCCCGCCATGTTTCTAATCTGAGTTGAACAAAATCTTGCGACTAAATCAAGATGACAAACTCAAAGAATCAAATTCAGCTATTGTACCTGCTGCACGCAGGTCCTCCAGCCCCCACGACCGCCGTCCATTGCACGCTGGCCACCGCTGCTCACCCAAGGCCACTGGACCGTCGTTGGGGCTGGACGGCGGCGGCCGCCACGCACTGCCCGCTGGCCCATCTATGAAGGCCTCGAGCAAGTTTTAAAAGCTGTGTAAGAGAATGTCAAATTTGTACTACACGTTATTATCACTTTTGAAAATGACAAAATGATCTACATAAAGATTGTAGATCTTGATGAGATATGAAACTTTGGTATTCATCACTTTTCCATTTGACATCATTTAGTGTTCAAAATCTTACTTGTATTTGTCAATTTTTTGGAATTCAAAAATTAGATTGTTTAAACAGACTCACACGAGACGATTTTTCAAAAAAACATCATTAATAAGTTTCATAACTAGGTAGAGCATGATTTTAGGAATTTTTAGGAAAAAAGTCATCAGATTTGGAGTAGCCATGAAGGAGAAATACTAGATACAAGTTTAAATTCTGGATTAAAAGAAAAAATATGAACTATTTGTGTGTTCTTTAGTCTGGCCAAGTGGCCAAATAGGATTGGCATGCTACACGACAATATAATGTATATAAAAAAAAGTCAAACTCCATAACAACCTAAGGCACAACATAGTGGTAAGGTGTGTCTATCTCAACTCTAAGGTCTTGGGTTCGAATCCCAAGTTCTCTATTCCATGTTTTGTTTTTTTACATTTTCCAGAGAGTTGGTGTGTGATATATGAGAATAAAGCATATATACAATTAAATCCCCAAACTAACCTCAACAAATGTGGTGGTCTAGTGGTAGAAGTGCTCTTTTCTAAGCTGTAAGTGCAGTGTTCAAATCCTATGTGCTGCAATATTTTTATAGATTTAACCCACAAGTTTTTAATTTGAAATTTCAAAAGTTGAGAAATTCACATGTTTTTAGGGTAATAAATGATTTCAAACGAAAATTCATGAATAGCAAAGTTATATAACTCATATGGATCTCAAATCTTTATTCAGTTAATTAATCCATGCAACAAAGTTTGAATGATTCAAAATTTGAATTTCAAAAATTGATAAATAAAATCATGATCTTGGAACGCTAAATGATTTCAGCTTGAAAAGTGATGAATACTGAAGTTTCATAACTCATCAAGATCTATAATCTTTATTTATGTCTTTTTTCCATTTGAGATAGTTGTAGTATACATTGGTCATTAATCCTAGATTTACTCATATAATTTCAAAAGCTATGTTAGAGAATGTCAAATTTGTACTACACGTTATTATCACTTTTGAAAATGACAAAATGATCTACATAAAGATTGTAGATCTTGATGAGATATGAAACTTTGGTATTCATCACTTTTCCCCCTGTCGCCATAAAAATCGGTCGCAATATCCCCAAAACTACGTAGTGCATATAGACACATTAAGGAATTCACGATGATATGCAACACGGTGCAACGAGAAGGAGTTCTGGCCGCTTGGTTCATGTGGAATCTTTTTCCATTCTCTCTAGAAGATGAAGCGCGAAGATGGTACACACTTGCGTCTGTTGAAGCAAAAGGAAATTGGGATGAGCTAGTAAAGAAGTTTCTTTTGAAGTTCTTTCCCATAAGCAAGGTTCAAGACTTAAGGAGGCAAGTGCTCAATTTCAAGCAAGGAGAAGATGAAGGAATTGATGAAGCATGGGACCATTTTAATGAACTACTCGAGCAAGGCCTGAACTTGGGATTTTCTGGTGACTTGATGTTGCATACCTTTTATTTTTTCACTAACCCCTAACTCTTCTCGTTTTGTAAGCATGTGTGCAGGCGGATTTTATGGATAAAACAATCAGTGAAGCCACACAAATCTTACAAAGTATAAGGAATGGAAAAAGAACACAACGAGATTGGCAAAGACGTTGTCGGGATGAGCAAAACAACAAAAGCAAGCCCGAGGTGCTTGCTGAAATTTCTGAAAAAGACGAACCAGAGGTCGAGAAAGATGAGCCAACCATACAAGAAATTGTAGATCCACTTTCCAAGGTAAGAGAAGCCATTTCGGATATTAAAAATGTTGAAACTGACAAGAATGTAGGCCAAAGTATGGGGAATGCTAGACCACTGGCGGAGTTCAATCAATCCGATTGGATTCAAGTTGATTTTGCCCCCTAATTAACTACCGAAGGAAGGAGGAACACCGACACATCGCTATAAGAGTTGAAGACATTTTTGATCAAGAGATGAGTGGAGAGTCGATCCAAAATATATTTAAAGAAGAAGAAGAAGAAGAAGAAGAAGAAGAAGAAGAAGAAGAAGAAGAAGAAGAAGAAGAAGAAGAAGAAGAAGACTCGAAGGATAAATGGGAGAAGATAGGACCCAATAAGCTGGAAGACGAATGGGAGGGAGATGACATAGAGCAAATACTCCAAGAATGCCCCTCTCCACGAGGTTATAGCTTGTGTGCTATTGAAGCCTACACACTAGCAAATCAAGACATGGAAATGCTCAAGGATGAAGAAAAGAGTGAATCAATGATGAGCAATCTCGACGACATGTGGTACACGGAAGATAAAGAAAGCAACATACAAGACTTTGAACATGAAGATTTGGTTGATAATGAAGCCTTCAAAGAAGAGATGAATTCGTACATTGCTGATGGATTACATGTTCCACATAATGAGATGGAGGAGATTCAAAAAGGTAACAAAGAGACATGTTCCTCTTGTTACCGTCCTTTGATGCTTGAAGTGTATCGTGGCCTCCCCCATGCTTAAGCATTGTGCTTAACATGGAAGAAGAAAATTAGCATCCCGGGCAACCATGATCTTTGTTCTCCATGCGGTCCTCTTATGTCCACCAAGTCCTCCCCTATGCTTAGCATGTTGCTAGGCATGGAAGATGCTGAGTCATCATGTATTTATTTGAATTCCTACCACCACTTTTGTTGCCTTGATCGTCCTTCAACGTCCACCCTTTGTCACAAGCCTTAGTGCCAATCGTTTCTCAATTCGTCTTCACCCACTTCCATGTTGTCCTATATCGCTGCTTCAACTTCCACGATTTTTTCTTCAACTTCCAGAATAGAACATGTACTAAACCATTGCTCCATTATAGGATCCTTGAAATTAACTTTCCAACGAGTGGCCATTCACCCGAATCGGACTCCGAACAAGAGAGTTACGCCCTTTTTACTCCATCGATGCAAACTGTCCCGGGCTGATTTCAGAACGTGTGATGCCAATGATTTGTTTGTAACTCCTTGCACGGGTCTCCTAAAATGTTGAATCTTGATGCGTTGGAAAGAAAACTTAGTGGAGCTCCTGAATATCTGAATTTTCCTCTTTTGTACATCTCTGAACATGTGCTTAATCTTGATGAAGACATCGGTGTTTCTTCTGGAAATTTGGGGGTGTTGACGATCTTATTTCCATCTTTTATCACTAACTCATGGGAGTGATTCGTCATGCCTACAAAACAACTCTAAAGCACAAAGTACCCCTGAGGTGACGGTTGGGAATAATCACTCTATGCTAAAAAACCAAAGACATCCCCTAAGATCTTTACTTGTGGCATAGTTAAGCTAGTGAAAGAAAAATTAAGAACCTAATGGGTGTACGTCTGTGCAAGAGTGCGTGCAAATGATGGGATGGTATAAAAACAAAACAATGTTTACACCAAATTCTAAGCTCCATGCTTACAAAGTGGTTGCCAAACTTCTCCATTGCCAAAAAGATTTATTAACCAAGGTCAAAACACCATGCTTATCACAAGATTAACAACTCTTCATTGTGTAAGATAAGTAGGGCGCATTGCAAAGTTTATAAACAATCCAATGCAATATGATAGCAAGGTATATAAAACTGAATGATGTGGGTCTCCAATCATGTCTAAACACCATGTTTACACAGGATTGCAAAAAGAAAAATGCCCATATCGTCATATGAAGCATTAACATAGGTACAAAAGCATTCATCATAAAGCTTCACAAAAAGTTCCAAGCTAACATAACTAGATGATGACAAAGAGATGGATGCAAAATGTAAATGCAAAAAGTTAGCACAAACAAACAATATCAAGGTTTGAAAAAACACTTTCGATGTGGTCTACAACAAGCAAAGGACAAAGCTTGATCTCACACTTCATACGAAGTAAGCATTGTCAACAAGGAAGTCACCCATCGAAAAGAATCAATCAACCAAACTAACAAGGTTTAAGGGTAGGTTATGGGTATCCTATATTTTTGGCTCAAACAAGGATTTTGAAGAGAGGAAGTGTTGGGGAATTGGGTAAAAACCTTTCACCCTCGAAACTTCAGAGAAACCGAGACTTTGGCGAATTCGTGAAAGTGTTCGGAAATGAGTCAAGGAGAAAGTTGCCTTTCATTATTTTTATATGATTCACTAACCCCCTAAACTTGTGGGAAACAATCGCCGAATGACCACTTGATCGCATGTCTGTTTCTTGTTTCAGGACAGTGGGAACTTGGGAGATTTGGGAAACTATAGCGACGGAAACTTCGGAGATATTTGCAGGATCAAAGAACTCCACTTCGGCTGTGACTGCGGAAAATCAATTCGGGGATCTTGGTGATTGATGACTTTCGCGAATGGAGAGTCGAAGGTCAAGGGAAGACTCAGTCAAAGGCGAGGCTTCAAAAGTCTGGGTTTGAAGTGTGAACTAGTGGACGGCTTGTAAATATGTGAAATTAGCTCCGCAATTCACGGGATGTAAAAGACATTCATGTACATGTTCACACTTGGAATATTCTTTAGATTCGAGGGTAATCTCAGAATGTAAAAGTCCACTCGCCTCCCTATAAAAGGGGGTTCGAGGGCATGTGTAAAGGGATCCACAACTTTTGAGGCGAGAACAGATTTTCAGAGATTCCTTGTCTTCGTGCTCTTACGTACTTTCACGTACTTGTTCAAGAATCTTGCTGCACTTGTGTTCGGGGCCCCCTTCCTATTTTTGGAAGCCCCAACATTGGCGCCCACCGTGGTCTAAACCAATAAACAACTCACGATGCCTCCACAGAAGAAGTCCAAGGAGAACACACCTGCTGAGGCTAACCAGGAAGACCATCATGTCGAAGAAGACAATGGAAACATTCTCACTGCAGAACCTTCGCAGATCTCAGACCAGAAAAGGAGAGCAAAACTTGAAGCCCTCCAGAAGGCACGAGCTGAGAAAACTGCGCATACTCTGGAAGCATTCACTGAACAAGCTGAAGAAGAAGATGACGAGGCTGTGGACAGAGAACTAGAAACAGTGAACCAAAAAGTACTGATGCTTCAAAAGGAGAAAGAAAGATTCGCGAACCAGCTGGAAGCAAAAAAGAAAAGCTTCGGAGAAATTGGAGAAACTCAACCAAGCAAAAGAACAACTAAAAAAAATGCAAAGAGAAATTGATGAAATGAAAGAGCAAGAGAACAGTTCACTATGGCGCGATTCGCCACACTGGCCAGCACAAAAGAACTCCAAGAGAAAACTTCTTCACGGGCAATGGAATCTCGCCATTCGCAGATCTAGAGTTGCCACTTTCACTAGGGCTGCAAACAGCACCATGGCCACCGAAATACAAACCAATTTCTCTCCCAAAGTACAATGGATATGGGCATTCTAGACAATTCATTATGAGCTATGAAGGAGCTGTAAATTCGGCAGGAGGAGATGATGTTGCACTGGCCAAATCTTTCATTATTGCTTGTGAGGGTCCAGTCCTCAACTGGTATTCCTTGTTGCCTCCACATTCAATCTGCAGCTGGATTGATCTGAAGACAAAATTCATTCAGGCATTTCAAGTGTTTCATGAAACGTCTGCAAAGCCATCGGACCTCTTCAGTTGCAAGCAAAGAGACAGAGAGCCACTGCAGAGCTTCGTGAGAAGATTCATGCAACAAAAGTCCCAAATTCCGGGAACAGATGACAAAACAACAATCTAAGCACTGATCAAAGGTCTGACTCCAGGACCAACAGCTTCGCACTTAACCAGAAAAGAACCACAGAGCATTGAGGAACTCTTTGACGAACTAGAACAATACATCAAGTCTGATGAAGATCATCATAAAAGAGTTGCTGAGCGAAATCAAGCAAGGCAAGGCAATAGAGGAACAGCGTGGAGGCCTCAGTTCCAAACTCCACGAAACATCAACAATGTGGAAAACCCTCGGTTCAACCAGGACAACAGACCAAGCACAAGAGGAGGCTTCCCATCAAGAGGAAGGGGAAGAGGACCTCCGAAGATCCAAAATCATGACGCAAGAGACCCATACTTTTACTGCAGATATCATGGGAGAGGTCACAACACCGAAGCTTGCCTAGAAACCAGAAAAAACATTGCAAGAATCCAACAAGAGAAAACCATGATGAACATTGCCTCCACAATACCGAATCAGTTCCGTCAAAACTTCTGGCAACCGCAGCTCATGGGTCCTCAGCCAACCCCAATTCCGATTCAACAATTTCAACAAGCACAATCGTCATGGCAGCCTTCGCAATAGTTTTTCCCTCAATCTCAGGTGATTCAAACCATTCTGCAGCCGCAACCAATTCAAGAAATGTTGCCGCAACCACCAGTCAATTCAGTAAAGCCAGAGTCAAGTTCAAGAGGCCACAATCCGAAAGCATTGCCTTCTTTCGAGACTATCATGCCTATCACGGGAGACTCGGCCATGGAGTTCGAAACAAAAAGGCAGAGAAACAACTACTTCAGATATGTGAATACAGTCATCAATGACAGTCCAGCGGCATGACCAGAATGGGCCAAGGTGCCGATAACATTCACCGAAGAAGATTTCAGGTTGAAATCAACTGACCACAATGATGCCATGGTCATCAAGGTGAATATTGCCGGATGGGTGATCGGAAAAGTCTTGGTGGACAATGGAAGTTCGGCAGATATTCTATTCATGAAAACCTTCGAGAAGATGAGCTTGAGTCCACACATGCTGTAGCCACCAGAGTACCCATTGCTGGGTTTTGGTGGAAAGCCAATCAAGCCAGCATGAAAGATATCTCTTCCAGTATCCTTCAGAGATCTGGACAATGCTAGAACCGAGACTCTAACCTTTGACGTGGTCGATATGTATCATCCCTACTTCGCAATTTTTGGCCGAGGATTCATTAACAAGTTCGACGCCGTGATAGGGCAACAGTTTCTGTGCATGAAAATCCCAGCACCCAAAGGAGTCATCACAATATTTGGTGACCAACAAGAAGCTAGAAACATAGAGAAGGGCTTCACGCCGGGCCAAAGCAATGTGCATCAACTGAACTCCACCGAAGAAAAGAAAGAACCTTATGTTGAGGCCAGGAGGGATAAAGAAAAAGTTGAAATAGCTGCTGATGGCGAAACAAAGAAAATATATCTAGACGACATGCCAGATAGAGCAGTGGTAATAGGGGCTCATCTTAGCCCCGAAGAAGAGAAAGAGCTCGTCGAGTTTCTAAACAAGAATAAAGATGTTTTCGCTTGGTCAGCGAAAGACTTGCAGGGTGTCGACAGGGATATTATCGAACATGCCCTAGACACAGATGAGAAAATAACTCCGAAGAAGCAAAAACTCAGGAAAATGTCCGAAGAAAAGGCCAAAGTAGTAGAGGCCGAAGTACAGAGGCTCCAGGATGCCAAAGTGATTAGGGAAGTCATGTACCCTATTTGGCTGGCTAACACCGTCCCAGTAAAGAAGAAGAATGGGAAGTGGAGAATGTGTGTGGACTTCACAGATCTGAACAAGGCTTGCAAGAAAGATGATTTCCCACTCGAAAGGGTGGATAAGGTTGTTGATGACGCTACAAACAGTGAGATGCTTTCACTCCTGGACATGTTCTCAGGATATCACCAAATTAGGGTGCGAAGAGAAGATGAGGAAAAAACAAGTTTCATTACACCTTTCGGAACTTATTGTTTCGTAAGAATGCCGGAAGGGCTAAAAAATGCAGGATGCACCTTTTCAAGAATGATAGCTACAGTGCTTCATCCTAAGCTTCGGAGAAATATTCTGGCATACGTCGATGACATAATCGTCAAGAGCGTTCAAAGAAGTGATCACATCGGCGATTTGACAGAAACCTTCGCGAATCTCAGAGCAGCAAACCTCAAACTAAATCCTGACAAGTGTGTTTTCGGCATTCAGAAGGGAAAAGTCTTGGGCTGCTTGGTTTCGACAAAGGGTATTGAAGCAAACCCTGACAAAATCAAGGCATTAGTTGAGATGCAAGAGCCTGTTTCGGTGAAAGACGTACAAAAACTGACAGGGAGAGTGGCTGCCCTTAACAGATTCATACCTAGAGCCGCAGAAAGAAGTTTGCCTTTCTTCCAAGTTCTCCGAAGTTCCAAGAATTTTCAATGGTTTGAATCTCAGAAGCAAGCTTTCCAAGAACTTAAAGATTACTTGTCAAACATGACTAAGCTGTGCCCTCCAGAGCCAAAATCGCCACTCCTGCTGTACTTGTCTGCTTCTAATTCAGCCGTGAGTGCTGTATTAGTGCAAGAGAAAGAGGAAGAAGGAAAATTGAAACAAATTCTAGTATACTTTGCTTCGGAAGCTCTTTCAGGATCAAAACTTTTCTATTCTGAGCTAGAAAAAATAGCATACGAAGTTGTCATGGCAGCAAGAAAATTGAGGCACTACTTCGAAGGTCACAAAATAAGAGTCATCACAAATCAGCCACTGAATGACCTGTTTACAAATAAAGAGGCTTCAACCAGAATCATCAAATGGGCAGCTGAACTATCGGAATACACTGTAGACTTCGAGAGAAGAAGCGCGATCAAATCGCAAGTCCTAGCGGACTTCGTCGCAGACTAGACATCGCCATCCCAAGACTCTGGCGAAGATATAACCACACCATGGGTGATGCATTGTGATGGGGCCTGGTGTGACAGAGGGGTTGGAATAGTAGCGGTTGTGACATCTCCAGCAGGAGTCGTGATAAGATATGCTGCTCAGCTTGATTTCGCGGATGATGTTCCTTCCACGAATAACACAACAGAATATGAAGCTCTACTATTATCCTTGAGAAAAATGAAAGCTTTGGGTCAGCAAACTTTCATCATCAAAACAGACTCGAAAGTGATTCAAGAACACATCGAGAAAGAAAGCGAAGCAAGAAATCCGATTCTGGCAAAGTATTTGGAGAAAGTTAGAGAAATGGAGAAGCACTTCAAGGGCTACACAGTCTAGCACATTTCAAGAAATGATAATGGTGAGGCAGACAAGTTAGCAAAAGCAGCGGCACAAAAGCAAGCGATGCCTCCAGATGTATTCTTCGAAATCATCAGAGAACCATCTATCAAAGACCCGAAGCCAAAAATCGTGAATAACATAGAGAGCCACGATTGGAGAGCTGAAATTATAGCCTACTTGAGGGGTCACTATGAACCACAGGATGAATTGGAGGAAAAAAGGCTAAGGCAAAGGGCAAGGGGTTACACTGTAGTGGATGGAGAGCTATACAACTCTAGAATAACCGAGCCATGGCTAAGGTGTATAACATCTGAAAAAGGTGTAGAACTTCTCAAAGAAATCCACAGTGGATTTTGCGGTGCGCACATAGGCACAAGAGCACTAGCAGGAAAGGCAATAAAGCAAGGATTCTTTTGGCCTTCCATAAATCTCGATGCAAAGAGGCTGGTTCAGGAATGCGAAGCCTGCCAGAAAATAGCGAATCAACAGAACTTACCATCCATGCCAGTTCATTTAATTCCACCATCATGGCCTCTGCAAAGGTGGGGAATGGATTTGGTCGGCCCATTGCCAACAGCTCAAGGAAACTGCAAGTTCGCAGCAGTGGCAGTTGATTATTTCACCAAGTGGGTGAAGGCGAAGGCATTGGCGAATATCACAGCGCCAACAGTTCAGAAATTCTTTTGGCAAAACATAATCTGCAGATTCGGAGTACCAAGAGAGTTAACTGTTGACAACGAAAAATAGTTCGACTGCTATTCTTTCAAAGAATATTGTAAAACTCTGGGCACCCACGTGAAGTACTCTTCAGTCTATCATCCGCAGTCCAATGGGGCTGTTGAAAGGGGCGAACGGGCTGATCTTTTCGGGAATCAAAAAGTGTCTATATGATCAGAAGAAGGGCAAGTGGATAGATGAATTGCCGAAAGTAATCTGGTCTCACAACACCACAGTGTCAAGAGCAACAGGTTCACACCATTTCGCTTGCTATTCGGCAATGAAGCAATGACACCGGAAGAAATCAGGAATGAAAGTTTGAGAGTTCAGAAAGCAAAAGAAATCGAAGAAGTTGACATGAAGGTAGAGAAGGACATGATTGAGCTCACAATTCTCGAAGCCTCAGAAAACATTGAGAAATACCAAAAAGAGACTAGGGCATGGAAAGATAAGAAAGTAGTTAGGAAAAACATCAAGGATGGTGATTTAGTGTTGAAAAGGAAGAAGAATTGGGAGAATCCCGGGAAGCTTCAAGAATCTTGGGAAGGACCCTACATAGCAAAAGAAACTAGCATGCTAGGAGCTTTCTGCTTAACAGACCAAACCGGTGAAGAGCTGCCACATTACTGGAATGCAGACAGCCTAAAGAGGTACTACCCTTGAGAATCATGAAAAGTAGTTAGATTTAGTATTCAGCATTTCCTTTCGCAAATTTAGATTCCATAAAATTGTAAAAACCTGAACCATGAGACTATAAGTGGTTTCGGGAACAAAAATATTTACTTCTAGCATTTACCTTAGAATAAAAAGGACCGTACTCTTTTCCTTGCAAAGGGGGCCCTAAATCAAGGGGCAAGGTTTTTAACGAGGCGGATCCTATGTAAATACTCTTTGTGATATATATGAAAAGATTTTCCCCCAAGCTTTGCGTCTCGCGAGAATTACAAAGTGTGAAAGAAAAGTTCGTGAAAGGCTCCGTGATAGCCGAAATTCTATCGTCTAAAAAAAAGTTCGTGAAAGGCTCCGTGATAGCCGAAATTCCATCATGTGAAAGAAAAGTTGATGAAAGGCTCCATGATAGCCGAAATTCCATCGTGTGAAAGAAAAGTTCGTGAAAGGCTCCGTGATAGCCGAAATCCATTTATGTGAAAGAAAAGTTCGCGAAAGGGCTCCTTGATAGCCGAGATTACAGAAGTGAAAGAGAAGTTTCAAGAAAAGGCTCCTTGATAGCCGAGGGCACCGTGAAAGCCTACATCCCACCTTAAAGGGATATCCTACCGAAAGGCCTGAGACAACAACAAGTTGTGGCCTAGATCCCAACTTAAAGGGACATCCTATAGAAAGGCCCGAGACAACAACAAGTTGTGGCCTAGATCCCACCTTAAAGGGACATCCTACCGAAAGGCCTGAGACAACAACAAGTTGTGGCCTAGATCCCACCTTAAAGGGACATCCTACCGAAAGGCCTGAGACAACAACAAGTTGTGGCCTAGATCCCACCGAAAAGGGACATCCTACCAAAAGGGTGGAAACAACTGAAGGTTGTGGCCCAGAAAGTCTAAACGTCTTGGCTCAAGATTTTTGTGAGAAAATTTATGAAGTAGAAATTAATGTTTTTTCGGTTGCAAGAATAAATTAGCATAGTGGCGGACATACATGAAAACAATTTATGAAGTTATGTCTATTCAAAAAAGATTTTTAGCCAAAAATGTCATTCTATGAGCTAAGGGACTCAGTTACCTTCGTAAAAATAGCAATCGCACAATCTGGTTGAAGCAACTGAAGGTTGCGATATCAACCTAGGCAAGTTTTCCATATAGGCGCAAGTCCACAAAATTCATGAAACAAATTTTGTCGACTTACACTCTGATGAAATACAAATCATTACAAGATAGCAAAAGTAACCAAAAGGAAACATCCATGAAATTTTGCATGAAAACGGCAAGGTGGGAAGGGTGACGTTTTTTCTTAAAAAATGAGTTTATTGCCTTAGTTTCATACAAAATTTCATAAAAGTACAGTTACAAAGCTTCGAAGAGCTCTTAAAATCAAAAAGGTAATTCGACAATACGTCCCGGATTCCGTCCACGATTTTCCGCAACATCACGAGCATAAGCAAAGCTGCAATCACCGCTTATGGGGCTAGGGGGCTCCGTCTTCACGGAAGGCCGCGAGCTTGAGGCTTCAGTAGCAAGAGCATAACCGTCGCGTTGAAGAAAAAACCAACTTAGTTGAAAGCTACGCATCGAGAAGTATTGACAACATTCAAGCCAAAAATCAGAGAATTTGCATCCAGGATGAGCTTCCTTATACAACCGCCAAGCTTCACCGCTAACTATCTGATCCTGACGATGGATTCGCAAAGGTATCACATCCTGCACAGGCCCACCTTGCAGGACCTACGCAGGTTAAAATTTACAAGACAAAAGTTCAGAAGGGGTCGCAGCCCGCAAATGTACAAGTTCACATCTCTTTAGCATCAAAAGCAAAGGTTTGGATAAGTTTCGTCTCATCCAATAATGTCAACCTTCGGAGAACTGCTGCACCGGTCAGAGCTTTCTTCTTCCCCACCATCTTGGTCGCCATTACTGCTACTGCTGCGACCACTGCCTTCACTTCGCGAACCATTCTCATCATCGTCCGAGTCATCATCGTCAGATCCAGAAGTCGCTTCTTCGGTTTCCTCAGCTTTGGCGCGTGCTTCTTTCTGAATCATCTGAAAAGGGAACAAAAGAAGTCAATAGTATCAAGAAAAAAGACGCCTATAAGACGCTAGAAGTTCAACAAAGTTTAGAAAAATAACCTCCTCAAGCTTATCACGAGCAATCTTCTTCGCAAATTCTTTTCCGCTTGCAATCCAAAATTCTTTCGCGAATTTAACCTTCAGAGCACGAACATCTTCGTTAGCTCGGATAGCAGAGGTACCCACAGCATCCGGGAATCGCGAGAGTGCTCCGCGAAACTTCGGAAGGTCAACGCAGTTAAAATCGTAGAGAAGCTTCAGTAGGCTTTCCACAGAAAAATATGCAGCGAAGTCACTAGCTCCTGAAATCACATTGGGAAGAGCTTGAAACTCTTTTAGCATCCAGTCCATCAAATCAGAGATTTCATCACTTTCGGGAAGCGGGCTCGGACGGGTGCCAAATTGCCTCAGAGCTTCCTTATATTCCTCAAATAAAAGTTTCAAGCTTCGCTTGACTTCTTCAATGTCTTTGCCTGAAGTCTCACTCCGCTCAGACAGAGCCTTCTCAAGATCTAGAATAGCTTGCTCTTTTGTACTGAGAGTCTTCGCGAGCTCTGTGTTCTTCTTTGAAAGTTCACTGTTAGCGCTTCAGAGCTCGTCAATAGTTTTCGTGCTCTTGTCAGCATCCTAGCGAAGATTCTCAATCATTTTGAGGTCATCTTCGCGGGTCTTGTTAAGTTTTTCATGATCTTTCTTCGAATCGCGAAGAGTAGCTTCGGCAAGTACCTTCTCGTCCTGACATTTCTTCAAGGAATCCGCTAATTCAGCGATTCGCTGCTCTAGATCGAGATTTGAGGCCTGTGCCTTGTTTAAGTCACGCTTCAGGCTCTAAGACTCATTAGTGAGCTCGGTAACTAGTTTCTCCTTTTCAATAAGCCTTTCAGAAACAACTTTGCCAACAATAGCTGTTTTCAAATCATAAATTTGGCTGAACCTAGAGAGATCCGATGAGGAATGTCTTCACACATTTTCTTCGAAAACTGCGAAAACCAGAGAGAGCCAGCAACAAGATCAGTAAGGAAAGTAAGAAGATCATCAGAAAATAAAGATAAAAGCAACAAACAAACCTTTTGCATTAAATGACTTCGAGGGAACTTGGATGGCAGGATCAGAAATCGTCAAAGATTTCTGGAGTGAGGAAGAAGATTGCTTCTCAGCAGCAATAGTTGTTTTGGCAGTCAAACGAAGTTTTTTCTTCGGAGCATCTCCTCTTGTTTCACCCACAAGTTTAGGGGACTTCCACAACAAAGAAAACTTAGGACTACCACCTTCCGCACCAACCACTTCACCACCAACACTTAATAGTTCACCTCTAAAAGACGTACCAAAGCTTTCATTATAAGCTGTGACTGAGGGAGCGGGATCTTGATCATCAGGAATTTCTTCACGAGTTCCAACCAGAGAAGGATCTTCAAGCAAGCCACCGCTTTTGCTCACTGTACGCTCCAAGTCTTCGGCAAACTTTGGAGAAGCCTCATCATTAGTAGCAAGAGCTTGGGAAGAACTAGCCTCAGCCTCAGCAGGAATAGTAGAATCACCAGGAGTCCCCCGAGCTTCGGGGACAGTGTCTGAAAAAGTTTCAACATCAACAAATTCGTTCTCAGAACCCGAAGTATAGGCATGACGAACTCCGAATCTTAATTCACAGCAAAAGCAAGAGAAAAAACTTATTCGGCAGGGTTCAACAACCATCTCGTCATCAGAAAGTGCAGAAGGAACACGCTGAACAATAGTAGCGGAAACTTTCTTCACAGCTTTCTTGGATTTCTTCTTGCCTAACTTCGCAAGACTGGAAGCCGCTTGTATCTCAGCATTGGAAATGTCTTCGAAAGCTTTTCTCTTCCTTTTGCTGGACTCCAAGGACTTAGTCTTTGCCGGGCAAACGGCAGGAGAAGAGGTGTCGCCAGCGCTACTTTTAGCCTTCTCTTTCTTTGAAGCCCTCCTCCTGCGAGCCTTAGGAGGAGCTGCCGAACAAACAGCCACGGCAACAGCTGGAATCTTCTTGTCTACACCTGGCGGGCGAGATCGGAGGGCAGTCTCAGCACCAAGTTCTGAGAACACGCGATTCACTCTCTTCTTATGCTTCACGATATTCTTGTAGGCTTTATACTCATTTAGAGTAGATTCGCCGACCATTTCAGTGACCCTATCTTCAACTTCAAGAATGAAATCATCAAGGCTTTGACCATCCTCAAGTCATAAGTTGAATCGTGGAAACGGCACCTTCTGAGAAGCCCAATCCACGTCAAGAAACACAATATCCGAAGGTTTCTAGTCATGTGACAGGGGCCAAACTCGAGCTGCAACAAATTCCTCAATAGCATCGCGGCCACCAAGAATCGTGCTGGCAAGAAAGAAAGCATTTTCACAATTCTTGAAACCAAGAGCCTGGCCGTTGAATGTAGCAGTGGTAATAGCGGTCAATGGGGCCATTGGCGAATAGAATGTATAGGCCGGACCAGTGTAGCCAGGAATTTTTGACATATCAACCTTCAGGTAAAACCAATAAGCTCGCCAATCTTTGGGCAAATTGGTCTTACTGCAAGGGGCAAGCTGAATGCGAGTAATATGCTGAAACGAGTTCTTTCTTCGAGTATTAAAGGTGCAGCAACCATAGTCAGCTTCGTAGTAGTTTCCGTCGTTGAGCTTCAGGATATCCTTCTCAATAACAAGCTCGAAGAGACAAGCGGAAACATCAGCGCTGGCAGTACACTTGAAAGTCTTCATGATCCAGAAGAACTTCGAGAGCTCCAGAAAAGAGTTAGGTGTTAGCTGGTGTATCTTCACGGAGAATTTCTCGAGAATAGCAGGAAGAAGAGTATCACACGGAAATCTGAGACCACAGATGAAGAAATCCCTGAAGACAACAATCTCATCCGCCTCGAGAGAAGGGGTCTCTTCTTCAGAAGGTGGACGACCGTCACCAAAAGGAAAGAAACCAGCCTCTTCATATTCTTTGATAAGTGCGGTGGTAACTTTGGACCTCCCGAAGACAAGGGCTGGAGGGTATGAGCCTTTTGAGGAGATCAGCTCATTTAAGTTAACTTCAACATTAGAGAGATCCTCATCACCATCGGATTTGTTTCCGGATTTTATCTCTCCATCTTCGCGACTGTCGAAATCGCGAACGGCTTCGGCAGCCGGGTCACTTGTACTGGGGGAGCATTTTCTTCTGATGGTGGAACACTAGCAGCAGCTAACTCTTCGGAAGTCATTGGTCTAGCAGTACTTTTAGTACGAGCCACCTTTTTGGAAGAAAAATAAATGCAAAATGCATATCAATTTACAAAAAATGAAAAACCTACAAAATAGTTGGATACTACTCGAAAAATATAAGACAGAAGAGTAGAATACCTTTGAAGACCGAAGAAGTCGCCGAACTTCGGGCGTCTAAAAACAAAAAGCCTTGCGCTACGAATGCAACAAAGTGCGGAGAAAATGGCGAAGCGGTGAAATAAAGTTACCGCATCGAGCCTCTATTTATTAGGGGAGAGGGGGGTAGTTTCAAGAAGGTGTCTCGAGATAACCGTTGCGCGTTTTAGGGGGGACGCATGTACACTCCGACGTTCCGAGGGTGACGTTTTTTAACCGAAATTCTGAGAGTTGTTTGTGGAAACGGATCGTCGGAGTCAACCCGCTTCCCCGAAGGGCTAGTGTTGGGGAATTAGGTAAAAACCTTTCACCCTCGAAACTTCGGAGAAACCGAGACTTTGGCGAATTCGTGAAAGTGTTCGGAAATGAGTCAAGGAGAAAGTTGCCTTTCATTATTTTTATATGATTCACTAACCCCCTAAACTTGTGCGAAACAATCGCCGAATGACCACTGGATCGCAGGTTTGTTTCTTGTTTCAGGACAGCGAGAACTTGGCATATTCGGGAAACTATAGCAACGCAAACTTCAGAGATATTTGCAAGATCAAAGAACTCCACTTCGGCTGTGACTGCGGAAACTCGATTCGGGGATCTTGGTGATTGATGACTTTCGCGAATGGAGAGTCGAAGGTCAAGGGAAGACTCAGTCAAAGGCGAGGCTTCAAAAGTCCGGGTTTGAAGTGTGAACTAGTGGCCGGCTTGTAAATATGTGAAATTAGCTCCGCAAATCACGGGATGTAAAAGACATTCATGTATATGTTCACACTTGGAATATTCTTTAGATTTGAGGGTAATCTCAGAATGTAAAAGTCCCTTCGCCTCCCTATAAAAGGGGGTTCGAGGGCACGTGTAAAGGGATCCACAACTTTTGAGGCGAGAACAGACTTTCGGAGATTCCTTGTCTTCGCGCTCTTACGTACTTTCACGTACTCGTTCAAGAATCTTGCTTCACTTGTGTTCGGGGGCCCCTTCCGATTTTTGGACCCCCCAATAGGAAGTCAAGTATAGAAATTCTAACTAAGGTGGTGCTACGAGTCTTTTAATGAAAAGAAACCTATGATTTTAGGATGGCTAAAGGTGTGAACGGTCAACACAAGCAATCCCACCTCTATTGGCTATGGTTTTTGGTGGGGGCTATGGGAAGGCCTAGGTTGGTTGGACAAAAAGTTAGATCGAAACAAAACATGCAACGCAATATGACATGGATGAACAAAACGACATGATATGGTGGTTGTCTAAATCAAATGCAAGAGTTAGCCTAAATTAACTAGCCACAAGGTTAGAATTAAAGGATGGTGCCAACTTCATATTTCTCTCTAAAAAGACACAAAAGAAAAAGATTCTAAACACTAATATGCACACAAAAGGGTCTACAAATGTTCCAAGATCAAGAACAAAGTGCTCCCTCAATAGCAATTAAATCAAACAATACGGTGTTGTGGTATTTATTAGAGCAATGGTACAATGTTACTTGATGTTTCAGTTTAGGGTCACAATGTAGACGGTCATAATATATATAAACATAAACAAAAGAAAACGGGTTGCCTCCCGCAAAGCGCTTCATTTAAAGTCATAGAGCCAGACTTTCTTACGTACCTCCTCGTGGTTGTGAAGCCATGGTCCTTCATGTAAGATTTGAAGATGTCCATGCAGCTTTGATCCATTCTCCATGCTTGACACGGTCATTTCGCTTGATGAGAGGCTTGCCCGATCGTCTCTTGCATCATCATCCCCTCCTTTTCCTTTGTTCTTCGTCGCTGCCTCTCTTTTCATGAATTCTCCTCTCTGTTCAGATCAGACCATATAGCAAACAACTTCTCCAATGTGTGGCGCATGAAATTGTCTTTCCATCAAGTCTTTGTAGACCCCCAACGGACTCCGAACGAGTGAGTTACGCCCATTTTACTCCAATGCTGCAATCTGTCCAAAGATTTCAGACTGCGTAGCGCCTAATGTTTTCGCCATATCTCCTTGTACGGGTCTTCAAATTCGTCGATCTTGGAGGCGTTGGAATTGGCACTTGATGGAGCTTCTGATTTTCATCTTTTTCCTTCTTCTACATATCTGATCAGGTGCTCAAAACTGATGAAAACAGCGACGTCGTCTTCGAGGTTCGGTGATGGCGATGCACGAGCTTGCAATTCCTTTGGGCATGGCTTCTCTTCTCTTTATTAAGGTTTAATGACCTGCATGGTTAGTGAAACTCAGGTTTTCTCCCGACACACACTCTTTTAAGGTCACAAGCTTGACCAAGCACAAAGCAAGTGTAGAATTTGCAAAATGTATTATAAACATATGCAATCATAACCACAATTTAAAAGTTAGATGAACAAAATGTGATTAAAGGTTGCATAAGTTTCTTGCTCAGCGCTAAGGCTCTCATTAGGCATGGGTTCATTAGGCATGCAAATTAACAAAGTTAAAACATAGCCTCTTTATCGTTGTCAAGAAATTCTAGCCTATCATGATTATTAAAGGTGCAAGGCATAGAATCAAAAGATACTATTGGATATGAACATGGATATATCAAAAGAAAGTTATCATATCCAAAAATACCTTGAGAGTTTAATGTGTACCTTAGCCTTCGAGCTTTTCATTGTGAGTGGTCCTTCGGAGTTGAAAATGAACGATCCTTGATGATCGGAGGTGGCTCGCGTAGACTTCTTCAATTTCTCCCGTCATGCCACATGTCGTTAAGGTCACTTTATGTAGGATCACTTCTCTTCATTTGTGGGCTCACACATCTCTTAAGTGTCATCATGTAACTCCATGAGCCTTCGTGTGAGAGCCCAAAGTGTCCGCACCATCGGATGTTGTCCTTTGTGTGTAATCCTTCGTGGTTTGCTCCAAACATCTCCTTGCGTCAGATGTCGCCAACTTGTGTCTTCATTTGCCAATGCTCCAGGGGTCTTTGTTTTGTTCCAAGCCTCTGAATTTCATCATGTGTGGTCTAGTGGAAGCATTGCCCAAACTTCTCTTCGTTGTTGTCGTCCTCATCTCCACTCTCTTGTTCTCATCGCGTTGCTGCTGCCTCTTCCTCGTGGATTTTCCCCTGTATACATAACAGAACATATACCAAAATATAATTCTATTGAAAAATTTATAAAATTACCTTTCCAACGGGTACTCATCCATCTTAATCAGAGTCCATATGAGGGAGTTATGGCTGTTTCACTTCAGCTTTGCTTGCTGTCCAAATCAGGACGTGCAACCATCGGTGATTCGGCCATATCCGCTTGTAGGAACCTCCGATTGACTTGATTCTTGACTCGTTGGAAGCGTAACTTCGTGGGGCTTCTAAATATCCAAATATATTCTGTTGTTCTTCCCATGAGGCTGTGCAAAACTTGATGCGAACAGAAACTTCGAAGATGTTGACGAGCTTGATCTTGTGATCTTGGGGGCACCGTGATTGCTTCCAATAGCTATTGTTGGAACAAACGATTCTCCACAAAACATTAGTCTTAAAATTTTAATTGACACATTGACTTACCTTGTTCACGTGCTCTTGTGTAGGGTGTGGGCTCGATAGCGGATGATGGGCCACTAACAAAAGTTAGCACCTACCACTAAAGAGTGAATCTTGATGTCGCGTTCGTCTTGTCGGAGCGGATGATGGACTTCTCGAAGTCCAAGTTTTGTGTCTAGCTTTTCACCTACTTTCAAGGACACAAACAAGAAAGCAAGCATATATGCAATGATAAAAATTAGGGTTAGTAAAATAGAAAGGTAGATCACCCTAGGGTTCGAGTTGCCGATCCCCGGCAACGGCACCAGAAAAAGGGGCTTGTTGACGGTTCAAAACCGTGATCAAGTTCACTGCAAGTGTACGGGTGACTTGGTGCCTTTTTCACCAAGGAGGGTTCCCTAAGGTTTGTCAATCCAAGGATCGAAAGCAAACCGCTAAGGTTCTCTACCTTGTCTAGCCAAACTAACCTAACATTAAGTGTTGATTGCATACAAAGATAAACCTAAGAGATATGTATATGATAGCACAAGGTTGATCACATCCATAGCATAGGCAACATGAAAGAGCAAGCAAGGATAACTAGGGCCTATCGTCATCTAGTTGTATTTCTAGTCAATAGAGCAAAAACAACATGTATCTCATCTAAAGCTGTCTTTAAACTACTATCCTCCGGTCAAACCCTAGCCCGGCTCCGCCTTTCTCCTCCACCGTACTGTCACTACGCAAGGATATTCGTGTGGTTGGCTCACGGGAGCACGTTCATTAAGAACGCGTTGCACTCCTTGGTAAATCCGGTATGCCTCTATAGCCACCATGGCTACAAGAGCACCCCAAGCAATCTATCCTAGCAATAGATTGAAATAAAGCAAACCCAAGAAAGAACAAGATCGTAAAAGGAGGAATCAAGTCACTAAAAGATCGGATTACATGAATTGCTTTACTCACATAGTAGATGCGTTTTGGTCACCACCACCGAGTACATACCATTGATGACCTCAACTAGCCCCAGAACTCCACCATGGCACAACCACGCAGGGCGGCCATGGCAGCTAGGGTAGGCCTAGACCATCTCCTAGACAACTTTGAGGACTCGTGGCGGCCGCCGTCTCCCTCCGGTGCTTCTCCTTCGTGTCGCCGGCTCTCTGATGAATGGATGGATGTGGCGGCCGACGGAGGCAGATGCCATTTATCGAGGAGCACCTAGGTCAAAGGGGAGCGCGAACCGAGCCCGAAATGGGCTGGGCCGACCGGCCTGGGCCCGTTTTCGGCCCGGTTTGGCCCGGCCTTCCTCCACGTTGCTTCTCGCTCTTCCTTGAATTTATGCCGAACTTCTTGTGGGTCCTTGACGACGTTTTCCCGCGGTTTGGATAAGGGTACTTGGCGTGCGAACTCCCGCATTTTCTGTTTAGGTCCTCAGAGTTTCACAGCTTCATGCTTTGGTCCTCGGGTCGTTTGGAGTCATGTTCATCATGTGTCTTGACTTGTGTCGGGCTTCATGATCTTCTTCTAAAGTGCTTGATGAACTTATCCTGAAAGTCTCCTCTTTAACATTGATTTCCTACGTAAACAATAAACTCCAAAAACCACATGCATGTGTGAACTTGTTACATCATTAGTATGCCTAGTGGCGGGTTAGTTATAATTCAAAGCTCAAACCAAAGTGTAACAAGTGCTCTTGGTTGACGGAAATCGACCATCAACAGTATGAATAATAGTTTAAATTCTATGCCTTGTTCCAATAATGATCATGTTGATAGGCTAGATTTTCTTGAGAATGAAAAAGAGAAAACATTTATGTTTGAACTAATTGATTCTATGCCTAAAGAACTTCGGCCTAAAGATGAGCTAAGTGCTATGCATGAAACATACGCTTCTTTTGATTACACCTCGTCTTGTTGCTATAATTTGTATGTGGTGTTAATTATGGACGCGTATGTTTACAATAAGTTTTGCAAATCTCGATAATGCTTTGTGCTTGGTCAAGCTAATGACCTTAAAGAAGCACATGTCGGGAAAGGCCCAATTTTCAATAACCATGTAGACAAGGGTTGAACAATGAAAAGAGAAGTCATGCCTAAAGAGTAGCAAGATAAATCATCAACCTCTCCAAATCCCGCGATGGATGCTGCTGTCTTCATCAATTTGAGAGCTTTTCAGAGGTGTACAAATGAAGAAAATAAGATATTCAGAAGCTCCATCAAGTTTCCATTCCAACGCATTAAGAACCAACGAATTTGAAGACCCGTGCAAGGAGTTATGGAGAAAACATTGTGCGTTGCACGTTCTGAAATTTCAGGACAGATTTCATCAACGAAGTAAAACAGATGTAACTCTCTTGTTCGGAGTCCGATTTGGGCAGATAAAGACTTATTGGAAAGGAAATTTTGTGCACTGTGCAATGGAGTAGATCTTGGGTATACTTTATTTTCTGGACATTAAAGAACAATTCGTGGAGTGAAGGCAGCACCGAAGGGTGACAAAGAAGGAGAAAGCGATGATGTCAGATACCTTGGGCAAGTCTTCTATAAGTGATCAAGCACAACATGGGAAGTGAATTAAAGCTGTATTGACACCTTTTCTTCTTGCATAAAGGGCCATGGCTATGCAACGAAAAGAACGTATGTGAGAAAGTCGAGCTCTATGACTTTAAATGAAGCTCTTCTCGGGAGGCAACCCGTTTCTTTATGTTTTTATTCCTTTCTTAGAGAGAATAAAGAATGGCACCATCCTATGATGATCAACTTGTGGCTAATTAATCTAAGTTTCATTTTCTTTTTAGAACCACCATCATGTTCATGCTCATATTTATCTATTTGCATGCACTACATTTTGTCATCGACGTGATTTTTGTTTCTTTGCATATACATATTTTGCATTTAGTTAGCTTCCTAGCTTTATAGACTTAATGATCAATGCTTCAGTTTCCATGTTAATGCTTCTAGGGCATTTTTCTTTTTGCAATCTTGTGTAAACGTGGTGTTTAAACATGTTTGCAATCATAGTTAAGTTCGATAAACCTTGCAAGCTTTTCATATGTTTTCATGTTGCATTGGTTACTTTATAAGCTTTGCAATGCGCTTAGTTTTTTCTTGTGCAATAAGAGTTATTGATCTAGGGATAGACATGGTGGTTTAACCCTAGATAAAACAACCTTTATGGCTATGGAGAAATTCGGCAACCTAGTTGTAAACATGGTGTTTAGAACTAGGTGAAAACATTGTCTTTGTTTATATGCTTTCCTCTCATGTGCGTACACACTTTGCACCGCGTACACTCATTAGGTTTTTATTCCTCATAGCTCCCTTATTTGAACTCTGTTTTCGATGAATGACCACATGTTGCAAAGGTAATTTCATATACTTTTCAATAGATCTATATTTTAATATATGTTCTGTTCTGTTCTGGACAGAGGGGAAATCAATGAAGAAGAGACAGCAAGGAGATGATGAGAACAAGAAAGAGGAGATGGTGATGACATCATTGAAGAGATGGGCGACTATGTCTATGTTGTGGCTCAACAAGCCACACAAGTTTATTATCTCTCATACCCGTGCAAAACAGACAAACGTCTCCAGGGTTGGAACGTTGTGTACAAGGTATCGCCACACGGTACACTACTTGTCCCAAACAATGAAGATTAAAACATAGAGTAGATTATTCATTAATATATTTTAATTTCAGCACATTGGGACAACTTTGATTGGTAATATCGTGAAAGATCGGGCATATTCTCGGACACCATCGCCGTGTCCTTATCAGTCGAGATGACTACCACATGCAAAAATTTAATTTGGAGGCCCTATGGTTAATTTATTTGTGGATGAGGAGCCTATAACACAAACCATAATGGTTTTGCTTACGATTTATACCTGAAAAGTTGTAAAACCATACATTGTTGCCAATAACAGAACACAAGCCAGCACTCAAGCATGAGGACACCATTGCATTTGACGCCTGGGCTCCACTAGCTCACTAATAAGCCGACAACGCCATCCTAGTTTTCGCTGATTGCAAATTGTCTTGGCGGCGGCACAACGGGGGCCTTCTTCCCACCTGCGGCACACGGGAGATGGCGTGGCAGGCGCGTAGCAGAGATGGCCGGTGCGGCGGATCGAGGCAGTGCGGGCGTCAGGGTCGGGGCCGACGGTGTAGGCGACCGCGGTCGGGGTCGGCCGGGGGGCAGAGATGCCGCGGCGGGGCTGGGGTCGGGGGTGGCGCGGCGGAGATGGCGCGCGTGGGGGAGATGGCGGAGATGGCACGTGCGGAGGTGGCGGCCGGCGACGTAAGTGGAGGAGGCAGCCAGGGGTCGGGGTCGGCGGCAGAGATGGCTCGGCGGCGGCGGAGGAGGAGGTGGAAATTTTGGCTGTCTGTCGGCGTCCCTCTTCGCGCGCAACTCTGAAACTGGGTAAGTCTTACGCGTCGTGCTTATATAGGGCAAGATTTCCAGGTGCAGGCGGGGATGACACCCGCACCTGGAAATGGATTTTCAGGTGCGGGCGGCGGGGCCACCCACTCCTAAAAATCGATTTCCACGTGCGGGTGTCCCCACCGCCCACACCTGAAAATCTATTTCCTGGTGCGGGTTTCCCGCTTGCCCGCACCTGGAAATATTTCCCCTTTTTCTCAAATTATAGTTAACTTGAATTTTAACGTATTAAATGAACTCAAATAAAAATTTGGTGAACTACAAAGTTTTATGTCTTCTTAAAATCTACAAGTTTGGTATATATTTTGTATTCATCTGAGACGTGTGTCAAATTTTTGAGTTCAAATAGTACATCCACTAATGTAGTAAGACTTTAGTACACATGTTTCACTTTTACTCACACAAGAACAACACACACATATATTCTTAAGAAATCCACTAATTCCATTTTTTCTAGTTAATTTATACATGATTCTTAAAAATGATGCCATCTCATTTAGTTAATTCATATCTGATTTAGTAATTAAGAAATCCACTTATTCCATTGTATGTAGTAAAAAATCCACAAATTGCATTTTATTTAGTTAATTTATATATGATTATCAAGAATTCCACTAATTCCATTTGATTTAGTAAGAAATCCACTAATTCCACTATAGTTAATGTTAAAATGATTATTAAATAATCCACATACATGCATGACATGAGATAATTGAATCCAAAGTACATTAGTTCAAATTACAAATGCAAATTACAACATCCATTTAATTCAACTACCTATATTATTATGCGGTAACAATTCTTGATTCTCTGTCCTTCCGCCCTTATCAATAAAGGTTTCCCTCCCTGCAGTGCCCATCCCTTGCAACTTGCCCGCAAATTGCGGTACCGGCAAACCAATCCGTACATTATCCTTTAGGTAACTAGGAAAAACTCGATGATTTCCTTTGTATTGTATCCCTCTACCATGGATGCCTCGGGATAAGCACGATTCATAACAAACCGGTTGAGAATTGACATGAAACACTCAATGGTCCACATTTCATCTAGGTAAAGTGGACCTAGTGCGCGTATTTGATTGACCATGTGAATCATGAGATGTTCTGTAATACCAAAAAATCCTGGAGGGAAGCACATCTCCATCTGCACCATAGTCTCTGCAATAAATTCTTGGATGTCGTTCAACTCATTTTCAATGATAACCTTTTGAGAAATTTTGGTGAAGAAGTAACTTAACCGAGTGATAACCATCTTCACATATACCGGCTTGATCGCTCTAACTACAATTGCCAGGAGGATAGTAAGCATCACATGAGCATCATGACAGTTGTAGCCGGATAGCAAGAGATCTTTCATTGAGACTAGTTTTCTAATGTTCGATGAGAATCAGCTTGGTACCTGAATCCCCCGTAACGATTCACAAACTGCCTTCTTCTCAACTAATGTCAAATTGTAGCTCGCCGGTGGTAATTCATATCTTCCATTCCCCTTATCGACAGGGTGAAGATCTTCTCTAATATCCATGGCTATAAAATCTTGTCGTGACTTTAAGGTATCCTTTGTCTTGGCTGATGTTTCGACATCTCCTCTATCTCGATGAAAGGAGATGCATGCTGTGGACGTACGTCTCATATGTCTCCATGAAAGGAGACACTTGTTGTTTACGCGCGTCTCCTCTATCTCGAAGAAAGGAGATGCATGTTGTGGACGTGCGTCTCCTCCGTCTCGACGAAAGGAGACGCGTGTTGTGGACGCACATCTCCTCTATCTCGATGAAAGGAGACGCGTGCTGTGGACATGCATCTCCTTTGTCTCAATTAAAGGAGATGCATGTTGTCTAGGCGCGTCTCCTCTGTCTCAACGAAAGGAGACGCTTACTGTTTACGCGCATCTCCTCTGTCTCGAATCAAGGAGACGCATGCTCTCTAGGTGCGTCCTCTATCCCGACGAAAGGAGATGCGTGCTGTCCATGTGCGTCTCCTCTGTCTCGAAGAAAGAAGATGCGCACACGTCTCCTTTCTTCGAGACAGAGGAGACACGCATACACAGGACGAGTCTCCTATCAGCCTCCTATATGCTTATTTTATATGTACCTAATTTATTTAGGTCCAACATCCAAATCCACAGAAATCCACAAAATGAACAAGAATCCACAAAATTCACATGCATCATCTGAAAAAATTCATCGGCTTCACAACAATATCACAAAATTCATAGGACAAGGAACAATGCGAAACTTTCCTAATGAGGTTAACATGGTTCATCATTAGCTATGATCTAAGCCAGCATAGTATCATTCCTGTAAAAATGTCCAAAGGGTCCGATCACCTGGTCCATGAGGACTGTGGCAGTACTATCACGAACGCAGTCCAATGCATCTGTGTCGAGTCTTCCTTCCAGTAGGTCAAATTCCTAAATATAACAGTGTCAGTAGTCAGTGCACATAGGTGGTTACCAAATAAGCAAGAACTGTGCTCAGTTGTAGGTGTTAAAAATGCAGAACCCAAGAAAGTACCTCATGTCGAAGCCTCGGTTTTTGTTTAAATGTATCTTTTGCTTTAAGCATATGATAGGCACAATAGAAGCCACAGAGTCTGGTACCTAAAGGTTGTTGGTAGCACTGCGATAAATGTACAAATAAAAATAGTGGTGAGAAGAAATAAACTCAAGCTTTTGTACTAGCTTCCATAGGCAAGAAATAAGTTATACATACCTTAAACTTTGTGTCATGTTGCAAGGCACAGCGGGGCAAATTATTGTCCACACAGTAACTATCCCAAGCCCTACAACAAAACATTCAACAATTGTCAGGGCACTATTAGTAAACTCCACAGAGTTTGTTGAGGAACTTTGAAGGTTAAGAAAGAAAGAACTTACTCGTTAATGACTTTTGACAAAATAGAAATATCCGTTCCTAGGCTCTTCAATGAATCAAGATACAAGACCCTGTTCTGCTTTGGAAGGATCACCACTACAATCCAGTGACAAGCATTGTAATAAGCACCAATGAAGACGTTCTTTGTAGCGTATTGTTGGTAGGCACACTTCATATAGGACACACAAAATTCACGCAACTCCTCTAACATTGTCACGCTAATTAATTCAGGATCAAGGAAGGTAACTTCCTCCTCATTCTTCTTAACTTCTAAAGCCATATTCCTAATATTAGGAAAAAAACATTACTGGTCCAATCGGGAAGCATTATCTGATAATATTGTTGGCCTATAATAAAGACACGATATATTTAATAAGCCAATGAGACCGCAAACCAATCACGAAGCCCGTTCTTTTAATATTACGGATGGTGTCTCATCAATAATATATCCATCTATATTATGGAATTTAGTGTGTACGTGAATCCTAAATATTACGCGGTCTCAAATTGATCATAGAACATTACACACATGACGTGTGCTAAAAAACAAGAATATTTCTAGTGATGTTTTATTTTGATTTACGTACTTTCTCCCATTTTAAATATAAAATATGTAAGATTATTTTGTAATTGTTACTAACTTATATTTGTTCACTAACTTAAATATTATCTAATAATTTATATCAGCAACTAATCTGCTTATGGTCCAAATCCGTACCATCTCAGGCATCCAAAAAAATCCATATTCGTAATCGCATCCGCATATTATCCATTCCGATCCAAATATGTCAAATAAATGAGGATTAAGATTTGGTAAAGGTATTATCCGTGGCTATCCGATCCAAATAGAGAACCATGTGATCAGTTAATTAATGACAAGGATATCCTTCGAAATATGGCATTGGTGGACACGATGGAAATTTTTTCTTATAAGTGGTGTTATGTTCATACTATAATGAATGTTGATCACGAATATTGCAATAGGAACAAGACACAAATATAGAAACTGTTCAATGCCAATGCAACATTGATCCATTCAGTGATTATATGCCTAGATGGTGCGCAAGCAATCCCATACAAAAAAAACTACTTGTGCAGTCAACGTGTTACAAGGAAAACCACAAATACAATAAACTTGTGCTAAAAAACCGCACACATTCTATTTAATAGAAATAATTACAACAATAATTTTGCTGATATTGGAAAGGAATACCAATTGTTATTAACCTCTTAATAGTCCATCAGCAAGAATTTACAAAAGGTATAACAATAATAGGATCAAGCCATACTTGGCTATCGATCGAGCAATTCACATTCGGCGAAATGATGGCCCTTGATGTACTGATAGATGGTTGACACACCTCCCTTGTATGGCTCGTTAAGTGGATGTGGCTGCATAATACTCGGGGCATGCCTTCCTACATGTTCTGACCCTTTGTGATCTCTGACAACCTAGCATTATACTTCTCACGGCATTTCTCATCACACAGCTTGAAAGAGGATTGGTCATTCTTCACCTTCTCGCAGTTCTTAAAACAAATTCCTGACTCCATGGTTGCGATACCGAAGTAACCGAGGAGGGTACACTTCTCCTGACAAAGTTCGATGTCAGCTGGAGTCCCTTTACCTTCGCATTTCTTGTTGCATTCGACCACCTTTCCTGCCAGCGTGCTGATGCTGATTTGATCAGCAATTTCCTCTGAGAACACGGATGGGGCCACCAGGATAAGGGTCACTACGAATAGGGCTCCTATAATGCTTCTGACTTGCGCCATTATTGTTGTCCCTATTGAGGCTAATCGTATTGGATGACAATTGCTTTTAGTGCTGGAGCTACCCTGTCGTCCTCTATATATATTGGAGTGGGGCATGTAAATTAGGCATGAGTATGTGGCCATGAGAGCTTCACGGTCAAATATTTGGTGGTAAGTGCATGCCCTTCTTCGCTCACCGCCCCCCTAAATTTTCGTTTCTTTCGCTTCACCTCATAGTTATTGTTTCCTTAGCAACCATGCATGGGTTATTTTTAGTTAGTAGAAAAATTGCGAAGAGAAAAAGTGTGAATGCATTACAAAGAGGAAAATGACAATGCTTGCTGTGGAAATGTATTCTACTATTGGCAACATTGTAGGGTTTTACAACTTTTCAGGTATAATCTGCAAACAAAACCATTATGGCTTGTGTTCTAGGCTCCTCTCATCCACAAATTATTTAGTGATAGATACTTTTTGCGTCTGGTAGTCATCTCGACCTTAGTCGTTCTCCTCAGCCTAAGTTATCACCTCGTATATAGTCGCCCTATGATTTGAAAGACATCTTTTTATTTGGTTTTGTTGGGGTTCATAAAGGGTACAATAGTTGTATATCATGATAGCAGCCGCTCTATTAGTAACAAATCCAGTAACCCACAATGTAAAGACAATTTTAGAATTAATTAAAACCAAAGGGCAACTGGTGGGCCACTTAACAAGTTAACTAATTCATTATAATGAGTACTCGATGCCTCTAGAATGTGGCTCTGTACTTCGTACTAGAGTTGTTCCTTGGGAGTCATGGTGCCTCATATGTAGCGGGTTCCAAGGTAACAGACTAAAGCGAAAGCATTCTGTTCCAAGGTAACAGACTAAAATGAATTTGAAGACCCGTGCAAGGAGTTATGGAGAAAACATTGAGCGTTGCGCGTTCTGAAATTTCAGGACGGATTTCGTCGCCGAAGTAAAACAGACGTAACTCTCTTGTTCGGAGTCTGATTTGGGCAGATAAAGACTTATTGGAAAGGAAATTTTGTGCACTATGCAATGGAGTAGATATTGGGTATACTTTATTTCAAGACATTAAAGAAAAATTCGTGGAGTGAAGGAAACACCGAAGGGTGACAAAGAAGGAGAAAGTGATGATGTCAGATACCTTGGGCAAGTCTTCTATAAGTGATCAAGCACAACATGGGAAGTGAATTAAAGCTGCATTGGCACCTTTTCTTCTTGCATGAAGGGCCATGGCTATGCAACGAAAAGAACGTATGTGAGAAAGTCGAGCTCTATGACTTTAAATGAAGCGCTTCTTGAGAGGCAACCTGTTTCTTTATATTTTTATTCCTTTCTTAGAGAGAATAAAGAATGGAACCATCCTATGATGATCAACTTGTGGCTAATTAATCTAAGTTTCATTTTCTTTTTAGAACCACTATCATGTTCATGCTCATATTTATCTATTTGCATGCACCGCATTTTGTCATCGACGTGATTTTTGTTTCTTTGCATATACATGTTTTGCATTTAGTTAGCTTCCTAGCTTTATAGACTTCATGATCAATGCTTCAGTTTCCATGTTAATGCTTCTAGGGCATTTTTCTTTTTGCAACCTTGTGTAAACGTGGTGTTTAAACATGTTTGCGGACCATCATAGTTAAGTTCGATAAACCTTGCTAGCTTTTCATATGTTTTCATGTTGCATTGGTTACTTTATAAGCTTTGCAATGCGCTTAGTTTTTTCTTGTGCTATAAGAGTTATTGATCTAGGGATAGACATGGTGGTTTAACCCTAGATAAATCAACCTTTATGGCTATGGAGAAATTCGGCAACCTAGTTGTAAACATGGTGTTTAGAACTAGGTGAAAACATTGTCTTTGTTTATATGCTTTCCTCTCATGTGCGTACACACTTTGCACCACGTACACTCATTAGGTTTTTATTCCTCATTAGACTAATTATGCTACAAGTTAAGAGTCCTAGGAAATATTGTTGGATGGTTGGCAATTCTATCTACTCCCTACCGTCACCTTGGGAGTACAATGTGCGCTTAAAATGTTTTGCAGGCAAGATAAAGACTCTCACGACAAGGAAATTGAAGGATGGCTAAGTAAAAATGCTTTGTCTTCTTCTTCTTCCATGTCTATCAAAATGCTAAGCATAGGGGAGACCCAGAATCTTCAACACGGAAGTGCAGCATGACGCTCTAAAAGATAGAATCAAGATCCTCAATATCTCTGGATCAATGCACAAGAAGCTATTGATGTCATCAAAATTCTGTTGGTCTCAAATGGAAAACACTGAGTACTTTTGGATATTTAGAAGCCCCATCAAGAATCAAGACAATCAGAGGTCCCTAGAAGCGGTTATGCCCGAATCACCGAGTGCAGCACGTCCTGAAATCAGTTTTGATAGCATGCAGCGCTGAAGTAAAACGGACATAGCTCCCTTCTTTGAACTCCGTTTTCGACGAATGACCACGCGTTGGAAAGGTAATTTCATATACTTTTCAGTAGATCTATATTTTAATATATGTTCTGTTCTGATCTGGACAGAGGGGAAATCAATGAAGAAGAGACAGCAAGGAGATGATGAGAACAAGAAAGAGGAGATGGTGATGACAACATTGAAGAGAAGGGCGACTATGTCTATGTTGTGGCTCAACAAGCCACACAAGTTTATTATCTTTCGTACCCATGCAAAATGGACAAACGTCTCCAGGGTTGGAACGTTGTGTACAAGGTATCACCACACGGTAGACTACTTGTCCCAAACAATGAAGATTAAAACATAGGGAAGATTATTCATTAATATATTTTAATTTCAGCACATTGGGACAATTTTGATTGGTAATATCGTGAAAGATCAGGCATATTCTTGGACACCGTCGCCGTGTCCTTATCAGTCGAGATGACTACCACATGCAAAAATTTAATTTGGAGGCTCTATGGTTAATTTGTTTGTGGATGAGGAGACTAGAACACAAACCATAATGGTTTTGCTTACGATTTATACCTGAAAAGTTGTAAAATCATACATTGTTGCCAATAACAGTACACAAGCCAGCCCTGTAGCATGAGGACACCATTGCATTTGACGCTTGGGCTCCACTAACTCACTAATAAGCCGACAACGCCATCCTAGTTTTCGCTGATTGCAAATTGTCTTGGCGGCGGCACAACTCGGGCCTTCTTCCCACCTGCGGCACACGGGAGATGGCATGGCGGGCGCGTAGCAGAGATGGCCGGTGCGGTGGATCGAGGCAGCGCGGGCGTTAGGGTCGAGGCCGACGGTGTAGGCGGCCGTGGTCGGCGTTGGGCGGGGGCGGAGATGCCGCGGCGGGGCCGGGGTCGTGGGTGGGCCGGCGAAGATGGCCGGCGTGCGCGGGGGAGATGGCAGAGATGCCGCGTGTGGAGGCGGCGGCCGGCGTTGGGGCCGGCGGCGTAAGCGGAGGAGGCAGCCGGGGGTCGGGGTCGGCGGTAGAGATGGCTCGCCGGCAGCGGCGGAGGAGGTGGAAATTTTGGCAGTCTGTCAGCGTCCCTCTTCGCACGCAACTCCGAAACTGGGTAAGTCCTTACACGTCGCGGTTATATAGGGCAAGATTTCCAGGTGTGGGTGGGGATGACACCCGCACCTAGAAATCGATTTTCAGGTGCGGGTGGCGGGGCCACCCACACCTAAAAATTGATTTCCACATGCGGGTGTGTTCACAGATAAAACTCGTATCCATCTACGATCCGCAAGCGTACGGACCTACACCTTTTTCACCATGGAGATTCCCTAGGTTCTTGTCAATCCGCGGAGCAAGGGGATTACAAGAGTTTGATCTAGCACTAACCTAGTTAACTAACCAAAACTCTAAACTAAGGTCTAATCTAAAGACTACTACGCTACACTAGAGAGGGTTGAGAGTCACAAGGTATAAAAGACACTTGCCCATAGGGTCTATGATACTTGAACATGCAACCGCTTAGAGATATGAAACCGATCTAATTTACCGGGGGTTGTGACCACGGTTTCGCCCTTTCCCTCCCCCCGTACTGTCAGTACGCGGAGGTATTCATGACTAGACCTATGATGATCACGGCGTATTGAAAGGTTCTAAGGGAGAAGTGAGATCTATACTCTCGAAAAGGCACGGTAGCTAACCATAAACATGAAAGCATCTTTAACACTAGATGATAGATTGAAACCACAAAAGTAGCGATTACATCTCAAGATCGTTTACAACCCATGGACAAATGAGAAGATTACCCCATCAAGGCGCTAAGCATGGCGCCGTTGACCATGGTGACGCTTCCGACGGTATCCTCCTTCTCCTCTGGGGGTGTTGTGGCAAGGCCTCAACGTCCTCCTCCACTTGTGGTTGCATCCTTCGACTCGAGCGATCCTTCTCACGAATGATCTCTCTCCTATCCTTCCTCTCTAGCTTGTGGACTGCCTCTCGGGCGAGTGGCTCTCTCTGTGCGAATGGCGGCACCCCCACGTACTTAGTGTTGCATCATCTTCACACTCAAGAAATGGGGGGCCGAACCGCCACCTGGGCCGACCGGCCCAGGCCCATCCCGACCCGGTTCGGTCGCCCCTTCAAATGGTAATCCTAACGATTACAAGAGTTTATGAGTCCCTAGCAACGATGCCAGAAATGATCAAATGGTAATCCTAACGATTACAAGAGTCCGCAAGCGCACGGAAGTACCATTGTAGCATTGCCCCAAAGGAGTATTCCAAAGGGTATCGAATCGAAGGAAGGCTGGGCGGATTAACAAGTTCAACACTATTGCAATGAGTATTAATCATAGACGGAAACAAACCAGGCACTCAAGTGTAGGGGTAAGGTATGATAGATAAGTTGGTAGTGTGAACACACAAACACACTCTCTCTAAAGGACCTAGGCTTAGGAGGCAACATACGAGTTAGTTCTAGGTTCTAAGGTACTATACACATGAAGTCAGTAAGATGAGTTAGATACACACTAGCATTGCATGAATGTTGGCTTAAGCACCCAGGTACAAATGGGGAGCTAACCTCTCGTGTCGCTAACTCACGACTCCGGTTGTTAGACTTTAGACTCCTACAGCGTATCCGAACGTGGAGGATTCCAGAAGGGTCCAACGGCTGTCGCTACCGTGGCCTACACTCATAAGTAATGTCGCTACGCAACCCAAGCACCACACTTACGTTGTTAGCAGGACTCTGATCGGCCCGGGATATTGTGACCCAGGTCTGAGCCACCAGATAAACCGACCAATTACACAGAGTACCGTAGCTTAAGCACGAACTTTATACAACATGAACATGGAATCTAACTGGATCAAACTAGGCTAGGTACACAAACAGATTTGTGCTTTCCTATGTCTATTCAACAAGATCAAAGGGTCGTGTTCGTGAAGAACATGAGCCTCTAACTTATGAACAAACACCGAAAACATGAGTTAAGTCAACCTTCAACTGGATCGAAAGGGCTTGTTCATCAAGAACATGAGCCTCTAAATGATGAACAAGAGAAGAACACATGAACAAATCACCCATGTATACAAGCACAACTTTATATGAAATAGTTATATAACTGAAGTAGAGCAAAGTCATACAAAGAAATAAAGATACAAGAGAACTCATACCTAGATCCCAAAGTAAACTTGGAACCTGAAGTAGAACTACTCTAGCCTACCTCCTAGTCTTAGAAACCAAAAGCGAGAGAGGAGTAGTAAGATGTGTTGTCTAACAATGAGCCCCCTCCCCTTCTATTTATAGGCTGAGCACCGGCGTCAAGAGGAGCCAAATACCTTGGGAATGGCCTTTGGGACCAATGGGAAGACACCACGTGGAAGCCCCTGAGTGGAGGGCTCAAGGTCGGTTCCGCCGACCTGTAGGGTCGGCCGACCCCCTGTGGGCCCCACTCAGGGTGTGTTTCCTCTGGGTGGCTGTCCTGTGGGCCCTTAGGTCGGTCCCCGGTGTACAGGTGTTCTTGAGGCGGTTTAGATGCTCTGGTGAGCCCATGGATCCATGTGAAGTCCACGTGTCACGCTCTGATTCATCGGGGCTTGCCTCCCTTGGATTGGTGACATGTCTTGCATGCATAGGATCTGAGGTAGCAGCCCTTTCTTGGCTGAGGTGACGTGGCATGAATCATAGAAGGTGAGTTTGCTACTTCTTTTGCACTTATTTTCCTGCAAACACAAGATCTTCAAGGACAATTGAACTACATTATTCTTAACTAAAATGCATGTAAGAAATGCCTCTTGCTCCTTTATTCATGAGTAAATTGACCGCTATAGTAAGCACTTAACAGCCGTCAACAACTCCCCCAAGCTAGCCTCTTGCTCGTCCCGAGCAAGACACTAAGGACTTAGGTTGGTTGATCAGGAGTTGCTACGATGTTGTATTCCTAATTTATGACAAGCATACAACTAGGTACTCTATCAAGGATTGAATGAGTTGGCATTAATCTTACCATATGCTCGATTGATATGGGGCTTGTAGCTTCACCTGCCTTGGGCGGTTGGAAGATAGAACAGTTGTATAGAAATTACTAATCACATGTACCTTGATCAGTTATCAATCCGGAGGTTTTGCATGTTTTTTCAAATAAATCAAAGTTCCTCAAATGATACTCTCGGATCGCTCATTGTGTATGATTCTTCACCAAGGCATTGATTTGCCTTCTTTCACCACCTACTCCTAATAAGCTGATATGTGGAGCTGTAGGTAGGGAAAACATGTGGCATACCTGTTTCTCATGTATTGTCAAGTCGAAAACCGGATCCTTGGGAGCAACAAGTCATACAACCTGATCAAGATGTGCATGTGTGTATATGGTGGATGGATGATGTACTCCTTTTTGCATATGATTCTCTCTTCTCCTTTTGAGATTTTTGAGACTTGGGCTATGTTTCTTTATTCTTTTTTTTCTTCTAGCATGCTCTTGAGTATGTGTTTTTTTTTACATAGCCCATAGTCCTTACTGAATATTTTTGGAGAGAGAGAGTAATCATGGAACAATGCCCGTCGCAACGAATCGAAGCGGCGACCGCGGCGCTCGGCTCAGGCGCGGCATCACGGCGGCGCTTTGGCGCAGGGACGAGGGCGCGAGTGGATGGGGTGACGGCTAGGGCACGCAGGGGCGGCGCAGGCCACTCGGCGGCGGCCTTTATAGAGCGCGGGACACGAGGTCCCCCTGGCGCGCATGCCAAGAAAACCGGCGGCGGCGGTGCCCTGCTGTGGTGACCAGGCCTCTGGCCAGATGGGCCCGGGTGGGCCAGGAATTGGGCCAGAGTGGGTCGGTGGGGTGCAGGTCGGGCCTTCGGGCTCGGCCCGGTAGGATAGGATATGTTTTCTTTTTTTCTAAAATTATTTTCCAGTGCAAAACAAATTCAAGAAAAGTCCAGAAAATGTTTAGAGGCACGAAAAATACCCAGCAAATTCCAAAATTTCAAGGAAAATTCCCAGAGATAGATTGGAACATGAACAATCCAAATAAAGTATTTGGAGCTCATGAAAAAGATTTCAGGGCCTTCTAATAAATAGAATAAGCTCAGGGAAAATGAGAATACATTCCAAAAAAATCTGGAAAATTCTCGGAAGGGTTTGGTCAGCACCTAACCGCATTTTAAAAACCTTTTGCACTGAAAAAGCACCAAGATGCATCGGCATGAATGTAACACTCACAACTATTTATTTAATTTAGAAAATCAAACAATGACTTTTCCTATACTATATTTCCTGTAAAGAAAATAAACGTTGGAAAAAATTTAAAATTATGAGGAAATTGTTATTTTATTATTCTCTCTATTCACATCCTGAAATTAGAAATTTCAGGGTGTGAGACCCGGTCCAAATTCGCCCAAAATCTTTCTCAAATGAATTCTTAAGGATTTTCTAGCTCAAAATTTTATTTTCAGAATTTTTATTTAAAAAGGGAAATTGGCTAGAAAAAATTCTAGCACGCAGATGCAAGATTGGAAAATTCAAATATGCATTGGTAAAAATCAAATAATATTCGGGCAAGAGAAATATGAGATAACTACCAATTTTACCTTTTGGCGAAAGGACTCATCATTTTAAGTCTGAGAGCGAGACTTTCTCGTTGATCAATTCCATTCGTCACCCCGCTCCCGAGAAATAGATGGAGATGACTTCTTTACTTCCCGCCACACTTTCCGTGTTTTCTTTGGCTTAGCCGGTGTAGTGGGAAGTTGCTGGGGTTGTGGCTCCGTCCACTCCCCTGATTACTCATTCGTACCCTGCAGTGTGTAACACTGCTCCTCTGTTGCTCGAAAGCAGAACATCATACTCTTCTTCCCAATGCGGAAACGGACGGTTCCTGATCCGACATTGATCCTTGCATTGACATCACTAAGCAAAGGTCTCCCAAGAATAAGAGGCATTCCCCCATCATCTTGCATATCAAGGACCACGAAATCCGCGAAGACGCATGAACCTTGGACGAAAACCAATATGTTCTCTACTATCCGCTCCGGATATCGGATCGATGAATCAGCAAGCTGGACTGTTTTTGCAGTTGGAGTCAGAGCTGGATACCCCAATTGTTCAAACATGGCCTTGGACATGAGGTTAACACTTGCACTAAGGTCACAAAAAGCATTCTTGATCTTTCTAAAACAAATCTTGTAGGTTGTTGACGCTCCTTAGCCTCACCACTAGGTATGCACTCACGATGATGGCACCAGAAATGCCTGTCGGCACTTGCTAGCATCGCTACTGGGTTTATACCCCTCGTAATGGGGCTAGGGAACGTCTTTGGTAAAACACACGTCACAGAAAAGTCTGCAAGCGCACGGATTACCGTTGTAGCACTTCACCCGGTGGTATTCGGGTTATCGTATTTATATTTTCCCAAGGGAGGCACTGCGGCAAAGATGATCAGATAAACAGTGGAGAAGAAACAAGACTTGGTAAAGAGCTATAGCGGGGGTAATGAATAAAGATATTCGGGGATAACTTGACACACGCAAGGAGATCTTGATAAAGGGTTAGAGAGGACCTAGTGAGCTGGGAGGACAACGAGACGAGAAAGGATCCTAACATAATCTATCTATTCTTGTCAACTCTAGGTAAAGAACTAAGGCAAAGGATAACCAAGGCAAGCTAAACTCGACAAGCTCTTCTAGTGCTGCAGGGGCATGCAAAGCCGCGCTCTCGGACTGGGATGAGAAGGGAGAACGACGATGCGCTGAATCCAACCGGCCCGAACTAACGTGGTGGACTACAAAGCCCGTCCGGAGCTGTCACCTCCTTAGGGTACCACAACTATTCCATTGAACGGAACACCAATCTAGGAGTAACATAAGCTCTGAGCACCGCGCTCACAACGAACCAAAGAACCTTTCCCCGGATATCACGAAGGAAGGTCTCTCTCTACCGTGAACCACCATAGATCAAGCGAAGAACGACCACTACACTATAGGGTTGAAGGGAGCTATGCTAACCAAGATTAAACTCACTATAGTCTAAACCAAGAATAAAGCTTCTAGAGCAAAGTAAAAGCTGAAAGTAATTGACTCGAAAGGTAAGATGGAGAGATAACTTGAATTGTACTTGAGTCTAAACAAAGAAAGGATACAAGAGTAGTACCAGAACCCTGAAGAAGACTCCTCCGGAACCCCGAGACTAGCTCGACTCGACTCTAACTCCCAAGCTACACTAATCCTACTCTAAGTGAACAAGAGAGGGAAATGGAGATGCTCCTGCATTGTGTGTCTGATCCAGCGAGTGTGAGGTGCCTTCTATAGGTAAGGAAGGTCGGTGGAGTGCAGGGGGGCCACATCACAGGTGCGGCCGGCTCACTAGGTGCGGCCGGCCCTGTGATGTGCCGCCTCTCGCCTTGGACGCCCCTGATCACTGCTCCTGAGGCGGTTGTAGGTTGGCTCCTTGGGTCGGTTTCGCATGGCACGCGAGTTGATATGTGCGGCCGGCCCACCCCCGTGCCGTGTGATGCACCGACCATGCTCGGGGACGCCTAGGATCGCCTCTAGATGACAGTTGTGGCGGTTGAGTGACCGGATAAGTGGACCTATTGATCCAAGTGATCCTAGCCTCCACCACTTGATCAAACCGACGTTTCCTTAGTGAATCTCGTTCGTCCAAGTTGTGCTCGAGGGAGAGGCGGTGCTTAGGACTAGAGGCACGCCACGGGGCAGGGCCGGCCGCACCAGGCAGGGCCGGCCGCACCTGCCAGACCGGCCGCACCTGCAGGGCTGGCCATGCCTGGTGGTTCGGCCGTGCCTAGCACGTGTGGTGTGTTGGTCCCAATTTCTCCCAAAATGTGTACCTGCCTATAAAAATCACAACACAACTCGTGGAACTTTATTAGTACTAAAAATATGCATGAAACTTGTCATATACTCCTCTCGAACCCGAGGTTTTGACGGTCGAATTTTTGTTGTAAGGACCATCAACGAACTCCCCCAATCTAAACGTTTGCTCGTCCTCGAGCAAAGCCTAGACTTGGCCTCGGTGGATCAGGAGTTGCATGATGTTACCACTCGGCAAGTGCCGGTGCACAAATCCATGCTCTACTTGCTATTTGAAAGATTTGGTACGAGAGAAACTTAGCCTTATTTTACCTGTGGGGCTTGTCACTTTCCACCTTGCCTTCGGAAGTTGAAGAGTAGAACGGTTTTGACTTTGCATCTCTCACTCTTCTTCTTTTTCTGGATCCTATCTCGGAGTTTTGAAAAATTTGCAAAGAAAGACAAGGTCCCTCGGATGGTTCCCTCGATCGCTCAAGTGGTATTTGTTACCTCACCAAAGGCTTTTGAGCGAGCCTCAACTTCCTACTCTATGGCTTGTATGTGGAGCTTTGGGTAGGATAAGTATGAGACTCACTTGTTCCACATGATGTTGTTGGGCCAAAGACCGGATCCAAGAAGAAACTAGTCATGCAACTTGATCGAGATGTGCAAGTGTGCGGAAAATTTTTGTTTGTTTTTTCTAGGTACTCCTTACTTCGAGATTCTCTTCTTGCTTTTATTTTGGAGGGGGGTCGTGCTTCATTCTTTGTTTTCATGCTCTTTGATTGGAGCACATATATTTTTTTCTATGCTTCTTGAGCATATACATTTTTTTTCAATGACCCCTCTCTCCTTTTTCAAGAATACAAGAAGAGAAATCTCTTTGGAATTTAGGAGTACTTATTTTTGGTGGATGGATGGCAAGTTTTGCGTAACTCTCAGTGTAAGAGTTAGCTTGTATATGTGGGTGTACGTGATCTCGATCACGGAAGCATGAAAAGATTCTACCAAGGGTCACAACAATTTGGCAAAACTCAATGGGTCACAAGCAAGCATATGTAGAAGGTTTAAACTTTGATATCGACATATGGCTTTGGTAGGTGTTATGACCATTGAGGAACTTGCCTTGTTTTATTTTCAAAAGAAATTCATCCGAGATTTTCACCAAACTATGAGATAGAGCAAGATCAACATTGTCTCACCATATCATACTAGTCAACACCCTAGGTTTGGTCATAAGCATTTGCTTCCCACAAAGTTTTATTTCAGGTTCATGTCTCAAAATATACCAACAAATTCAAATACTCATAGAGCACAAAGTTGTACAATAGGTTCTTGCAAAGCTTTAACATAGCAACTATTCATCATTTCCAAAGTGAGGATATAGACAAGATTTCAAGCACATGGTTGAAGTAAATATTTTTGTTGTTTTTCTTTTATTCAAATGCGATAAACAAGATGTTGAAAAGTAGTTTGGATTGACATACCTTTCTTGATTGAAAATGGGGTCTCCCCCAAGCTAATTTTTGGCTACCTGGTTGGCGTGTCTCTATTTTGGTGATGAGTTGAGCACTTGGAAGCTTGTAGTGGTTGACTTGATGGATTTGTGGAAAATCATAGGTACGGCCGTACCACTAGGTTCGGCCGGCCCTACTATATTTGCTCCAAGCACTCGTGTCCCCTCCTAGAAACATCCTGCACAAAAATTTTGTCGAGGGGAGGTATGGCCGTACCTCTAGGTTCGACCGTATCACCAAAAATCTCCAAAACTGATTTTGTATGCCTTGTTTACTTACTAATGCAATGGTGAAATCAAATTTAAAATTTAAATATGCTTGATGCACGAAATAAAATGTTGGAAGGGAAATATGAGATAAATACCAGTTTACCTCACGGTGAGGGCTCGTAGTTTAGAGTCCGTGAGCGGGACTCCTCGCTTGCTCAATTGATTTTGGATTCGTCCGGTCCCGAAGTGGAAGACTTGGACGATGCTCCCTTCACATGCCACACCTTCTTTGTTTTCTTTGGTGGCGCTGAAGTCGGTGAGGCTTTGGCGGGGGTGTTTTTGGTTTCCGTCTTCTTTTCCCCCTTAGCCTTATTGATTGCCTTCGGCTTCCTTGTTTGGTGGCGCCCTTTGAATGCTTCGACCTTGGGATTGGTCGGGGCTACCTTCTCGTTCTTGTATTGAGGCCGTGGCTTCCTCCACCCTTTAGTTTCCTCATCTTGCATTAGGTAACATTGCTCTTCTTTTGCTTGGAATGTGAATGTCATATTTCTTCGCCCTATGTGGGATTGAATCCTTCCGGCTCCGACATCAATCCTTGCATTGACATCTCTTAGGAATGGTCGCCCAAGAATAAGCGGCATTTCTTCTTGTGTGTCGAGGTCCGTGAAATCTGCAAAGACATATGAGCCTCTGACATTCACCAAGAGATTTTCTACTATGCCCTCTGGATATTTGATCGATGAGTCGGTGAGTTGGACAGTCATCGTCGTCGAAGAGATAGCCGGATATCCTAACTCCTCAAACATGGCCTTGGACATGAGGTTGACACTCACACCAAGGTCACAAAGAGCATTCTTGATCTTTTGGTAGTAGATCGTACATGTGATGCCCGGATATCCATTGTCTTTCTTGTGCAAGACTGCTGATTCGTCCCATGGGTCTTGGATTTGATGTATGAGCTTCCCTACATGGTTAGGTGCATACATCCTCCTAGATGGCTTACCCCATCTGGTGGATACAACGCTAACATTCTCTCGGGTAGGCTCGGGTTGCCCCGGGATTCCACCCGACTCGGAGGAAGGTAAAGAAGCAGCAAGCTGAGCAAGTTGAGTTTCTATCATTTTATTAAAGCTTAGCTGATTCTTCATAGCCGTGGTGAAAGATTCTATGCTGGAATTTAAATTTTCAAGAACTTTATCATTGGCGGCTAGCTTCTTGCTTAAATTTTCATTAATCCTAGCTTGGCCAAAGACATGATCTTTAATGGAAGGCTGATTATTGAAATTGTTAGAGTAATTACCTCCATTTTGATTGTTGAACGGGAAGTTGGGCCTCGAGTTCCACCCTTGATTGTTGTAGTTGTTGTTGCGGAACCCGTTGTTGTTGCCATTGTTGATGAAGCTGGCTTCTTCCCTTGTCTCGGGACAATCATTTCCCGAATGACCCACATTGCCGCACACCTCGCACGTCATGCGAGCGTCCATAATCTTGGCGGTTTCCACATTGCTTGATGCCTCCAATTTCTTCATGAGGAGGTCCATCTTAGCGGCGAGCATGTCGATTCCATCGACTTGGTGTACACCGCGGGTACGGGTTTGGAGACGGTCTCCATCCCAACCTTGATTTGCCACCATCTTCTTGATCAATTCCTTGGCAGCGGGCACTTGTAGCGAGAAGAAGGCTCCTCCAGCGGCTGCATCTAGGTGCTCGCGGGAAGTACGCTTGAGCCTGTGATAGAAGGTTTGAATTAAGAACCACCCCTGCATGCCATGGTGCGGGCACGCGGTGATGTACTCCTGGAAACGTTCCCATGCTTCTGGGATACTCTCATCATTCTGCTGCTGGAAGCCCGAAATTCTAGCGCGGAGGGCATTGGTTTTGCCCACCGGGAAGAACTTTGTGAGAAATGCCTTAGAGCACTTATCCCATGTGTTGATGGCATCTCGCTCCGCATAAAACCATTGCTTCGCCTTCCTGAGCAATGAGAACGGGAATAGGCGAAGATGAATTGCATCGTCCGTCACTCCACAGATAGTGAAAGTCCTACACACCTCCAGGAAATGCTGCAGATGTGCATTGGCATCTTCATTAGGCTTGCCGGAGAACGGACTTGCTTGATCAACGCCGGCTTGAGTTCAAAGTTTCCATCTCCCACCGTCACGTTCGGTCCGGTAGGGACATGGGTGTTGGAGGGGGCGGAGAACTCGCGGATCGTCCTCTCGGCCATTGGTGCTGACGAGGTGCTGTCTACGGGATCGACGGTGTTCGTCTCTTGACTCGAGAGAAACTTCTGAGGGATGAGGACACGAGGTCACACTCTCCTCACAAGTGACTCCGGATTGTCTTGGAAGTTGGACGATAAGTCGAAACCGGTCATGCACTACTCTGCGTACACGAGAGTAGAGCATGGGTAAACTCGCTTAAATAGCAGTTCACCGAACCTTGATAAGTCTACCACTAAGTTTAAACGATATCTTATGCCTATTGCCTCCCCGGCAATGGCGCCAGAAATGCTTGTTGACGCTCCTTAGCCTCACCACTAGGTATGCACTCACGGTGACGGCACCAGAAATGTCTGTCGGCACTTGCTAGCGTTGCTACCGGGTTTATACCCCTCGTAATGGGGCTAGGGAACGTCTTTTGGTAAAACACACGTCACAGAAAAGTCTGCAAGCGCATGGATTACCGTTGTAGCACTTCACCTGGTGGTATTCGGGTTATCGTATTTATATTTTCCCAAGGGAGGCACTACGGCAAAGATGATCGGATAAACAGTGGAGAAGAAACAAGACTTGGTAAAGAGCTATAGCGGGGGTAATGAATAAAGATATTCGGGGATAACTTGACACACGCAAGGAGATCTTGATAAAGGGTTAGAGAGGACCTAGTGAGCTGGGAGGACAACGAGACGAGAAAGGATCCTAACATAATCTATCTATTCTTGTCAACTCTAGGTAAAGAACTAAGGCAAAGGATAACCAAGGCAAGCTAAACTCGACAAGCTCTTCTAGTGCTGCAGGGGCATGCAAAGCCGCGCTCTCGGACTGGGATGAGAAGGGAGAACGACGATGCGCTGAATCCAACCGGCCCGAACTAACGTGGTGGACTACAAAGCCCGTCCGGAGCTGTTACCTCCTTAGGGTACCACAACTATTCCGTTGAACGGGACACCAATCTAAGACTAAGGTAAGCTGTGAGCAACGCGCTCATAATGAACCAAAGAACCTTTCCCCGGATATCACGAAGGAAGGTCTCTCTCTACCGTGAACCACCGTAGATGAAGCGAAGAACGACCACAACACTATAGGGTTCAAGAGAGCTATGCTAAGCAAGATTAAACTCACTATAGTCTAAACCAAGAATAAAGTTTCTAGAGCAAAGTAAAAGCTGAAAGTAATTGACTCGAAATGTAAGATAGAAAGATAACTTGAATTGTACTTGAGTCTAAACAAAGAAAGGATACAAGAGTAGTACCGGAACCCTGAAGAAGACTCCTCCGGAACCCCGAGACTAGCTCGACTCGACTCTAACTCCCAAGCTAGACTAATCCTACTCTAAGTGAACAAGTGAGGGAAATGGAGATGCTCCTGCGTTGTGTGTCTGATCCAGCGAGTGTGAGGTGCCTTTTATAGGTAAGGAAGGTCGGTGGAGTGCAGGGGGGGCACATCACAGGTGCGCCCGGCTCACTAGGTGCGCCCGGCCCTGTGATGTGCCGACTCTCGCCTTGGACGCCCCTGATCACTGCTCCTGAGGCGGTTGTAGGTCGGCTCCTTGGGTCGGTTTCGCCCGGCACGCGAGTTGATAAGTGCGACCGGCCCTCTAGGTGCGGCTGGCCCACCCCCGTGTCGTGTGATGCACCGACCATGCTCGGGGATGCCTAGGATCACCTCTAGATGGCGGTTGTGGTGGTTGAGTGACCGGATAAGTGGACCCATTGATCCAAGTGATCCTAGCCTCCACCACTTGATCAAACCGACGTTTCCTTAGTGAATCTCGTTCGTCCAAGTTGTGCTTGAGGGAGAGGCGGTGCTTAGGACCAGAGGCACGCCATGGGGCAGGGCCAGCCGCACCTGCAGGGCCGGCCGTGCCTGGTGGTTCGACCGTGCCTAGCACGTGTGGTGTGTTGGTCCCAATTTCTCCCAAAATGTGTACCTGCCTATAAAAATCACAACACAACTCGTGGAACTTTATTAGTACTAAAAATGTGCATGAAACTTGTCATATACTCCTCTCGAACCCGAGGTTTTGACGATCGAATTTTTGTTGTAAGGACCATCAACACAGGTGATAGCCGGATAATCAGGATCCTTCTTGTGTGTAATGGTTGAAGATTCCCATGGATCAAGAACCTGCTGTATGGGCTTCCCTGCATAGTCAATAGCTCGTGCCCGCCTAGATGGCTTACCCCATCCGGTGGACACTGCACAAACATTTTCACAAGAAGACACGGGTTGCCCTGGAATCTTCCAGTCTTCAGCAGAGGGAACCAAAGCAGCTAATTGAGCCAACTGGGTTTCTATCATTTTGTTAAAGTTCAGCTGGTTCTTAAGAGCAGATGAAAGGCTATCAATTTTCTCATTAAGGCTTTCCAAAGCCTTATCATAGGCAACGGTTTTCTTATTAAAACCATCGTTGATCTTAGCTTGCCCGAAAACCAGATCTCTCACGAAAGTTTGGTTTGGGTTGAAAGAATTACCTTGATTACCTCCCTCATAATAAGGGCGTGATTGATTCCACGTTTGACCACCTTGTGGATGATAACCATTGTTGTTGCCGTTCATGTACATCACGTCCTCCTGGGTAGTAGGGCAATAATTCTCTGAATGCTCAGTGCCACCACAAACTTCGCAAGTCGTGCGAGAATCCATAGCTTGAGTATTGACGACCATGGCAGCCTTCATGTTGGTCAGATCATCCATTCTTTTCATGAGCAGGTCCATCTTGGCGTGGAACATATCCGCTTCCTTGACGATATGTGTACCCCTCTGACGTGGCTAGAGTCGATCATCACTCCACCCTTGGTTGGAGACCATCTTCTCAATAAGTTTGGTTGCTTCAGCAATAGTAAGAGAGAAGAAAGCCCCTCCAGCAGCAGCATCAATATGGCCTCGGGCTGTCAGAGTCAGCCCGTTATAGAAACTCTGAAGAATAAGCCAGTTGTCCATCCCATGATGGGGACAAGCCAGGATGTACTCCTGAAGCCTCTCCCAAGCTTCCGGGATATTCTCATTCGCCGCTTGCTGGAAGCTGGAAATTCTTCCCCGCAGGGCATTGGTTTTACCCAAGGGAAAGAACTTCGCGAAGAATGCCGCCGAGCATTTTGCCAAAGTATTAATCTCCTCACGGTTTGCATAGAACCACTGCTTCGCCTTTCCCAGAAGTGAGAATGGAAACAGTCGCAGACGAATAGCATCTTCCTCCACTCCTCGTATGGTGAAGGTGCTACAAGTTAAGAGTCCTAGGAAACATTGTTGGATCGTTGGCAATTCTATCTACTCCCAACCGCACCTTGGGGGTACAATGTGCGCTTAAAATGTTTTGCAGGCAAGATAAAGACTCTCACGACAAGGAAATTGAAGGATGGCTAAGTAAAAATGCTTTGTCTTCTTCTTCCATGTCTATCAAAATGCTAAGCATGGGGGAGACCCTGAATCTTCAACACGGAAGTGCAACATGACGCTCTAAAAGATAGAATCAAGATCATCAATATCTCTGGATCAATGCACAAGAAGCTATTGATGTCATCAAAATTCTGTGTGGTCTCAAATGGAAAACACTGAGTACTTTTGGATATTTAGAAGCCCCATGAAGTTACGATTCCAACAAATCAAGAATCAAGACAATCAGAGGTCCCTAGAAGCGGTTATGCCCGAATCACCGAGTGCAGCACGTCCTGAAATCAGTTTTGACAGCATGCAGCGCTGAAGTAAAACGGACATAGCTCCCTTGTTTGAACTCCGTTTTCGATGAATGACCACACATTGGAAAGGTAATTTCATAAAATTTTCAATAGATCTGTATTTTAATATATGTTCTATTCTGTTCTGGACAAAGGGGAAATCAATGAAGAAGAGACAGCAAGGAGATGATGAGAACAAGAAAGAGGAGATGGTGATGACAACATTGAAGAGAAGGGCGACTATGTCTATGTTGTGGCTCAACAAGCCACACAAGTTTATTATCTCTCATACCCATGCAAAACGGAGAAACATCTCCAGGGTTGGAACGTTGTGTACAAGGTATCGCCACACGGTAGACTACTTGTCCCAACCAATGAAGATTAAAACATAGAGAAGATTATTCATTAATATATTTTAATTTCAGCACTTTGGGACAATTTTGATTAATTTTTTGGTAATATCGTGAAAGATCGGGCATATTCTCGGACACCGTCGCCGTGTCCTTATCAGTCGAGATGACTACCACATGCAAAAAATTAATTTGGAGGCTCTATGGTTAATTTATTTGTGGATGAGGAGCCTAGAATACAAACCATAATGGTTTTGCTTACGATTTATACCTGAAAAGTTGTAAAACCATACATTGTTGCCGATAATAGTACACAAGCCAGCCCTGAACCATGAGGACACCATTGCATTTGATGCCTGGGCTCCACTAACTCACTAATAAGCCGACAACGCCATCCTAGTTTTCGTTGATTGCAAATTGTCTTGGCGGCGGCACAACTCGGGCCTTCTTCCCAGCTGCGGAACACGGGAGATGGCATGGCGGGCGCGTAGCGAAGATGGCCGGTGTAGCAGATCGAGGCGGCGTGGGCGTCAGGGTCGGGGCCAACGGTGTAGGCGGCCGCGATCGGGGTCGGGTGGGGGGCGGAGTTGCCGCGGTGGGGCCGGGATCGGTGGTGGGGCGGCGGAGATGGCGCGCGCGTGGCAGAGATGGCATTGATGGCGCATGCGGAGGTGGCGGCCGGCGTCGGGGCCAACAGCGTAAGCGGAGGAGGCAGCCGGGGGTCGGGGTCGGCGGCACAGATGGCTCGGCGGCGGCGGAGGAGGAGCTGGAAATTTTGGCAGTCTGTCGGCGTCCCTCTTCGCGCGCAACTCCGAAACTAGGTCAGTCCTTACACGTCACGCTTATATATGGCAAGATTTTCAGGTGTGGGCAGGGATGACACCCGCACCTAGAAATCGATTTTCAGGTGCGGGCGGTGGGGCCACCCACACCTAAAAATCGATTTCCACGTGCGCGTGTCCCCACCGCCCACACCTGAAAATCTATTTCCAGGTGCGGGTTTCCTGCTTGCCCGCACCTGGAAATATTTTCCCTTTTTCTCAAATTATAGTTAACTTGAATTTTAACATATTAAATGAACTCAAATAAAAATTTGGTGAACTACAAAGTTTTATGTCTTCTTAAGATCTACAAGTTTGGTATATATTTTGTATTCATCTGAGACGTGTGTCAAATTTTTGAGTTCAAATAGTACATCCACTAATGTAGTAAGACTTTAGTACACATGTTTCACTTTTACTCACACAAGAACAACACACACATATATTCTTAAGAAATCCACTAATTCCATTTTTCTAGTTAATTTATACATGATTCTTAAAAACCCCCACTAATGCCATCCCATTTAGTTAATTCATATCTGATTTAGTAATTAGGAAATCCACTTATTCCAATGTATGTAGTAAAAAATCCACTAATTGCATTTTATTTAGTTAATTTATATATGATTATCAAGAATTCCACTAATTCCATTTGATTTAGTAAGAAATCCACTAATTCCACTATAGTTAATGTTAAAATGATTATTAAATAATCCACATACATGCATGACATGAGATAATTGAATCCAAAGTACATTAGTTCAAATTACATCCGTTTAATTGAACTACCTATATTATTATGCAGTAACAATTCTTGATTCTCCGTCCTTCCGTCCTTATCAATAAAGGTTTTCCTCCCTTCAGTGCCCATCCCTTGCAACTTGCCCGCAAATCGCGGTACCGTCAAACCAATCCGTACATTATCCTTTAGGTAACCTAGGCAAGACTCGATGATTTCCTTTGTATTGTATCCCTCTACCATGGATGCCTCGTGATAAACATGATTCATAACAAACCGGTTGAGAATTGACATGAAACACTCAATGGTCCACATTTCGTGTAGGTAAAGTGGACCTAGTGCGCGTATTTGATTGACCATGTGAATCATGAGATGTTCTGTAATACCAAAAAATCCTGGAGGGAAGCACATCTCCTTCTGCACCATAGTCTCTGCAATAAATTCTTGAATGTCGTTCAACTCATCTTCAACGATAACCTTTTGAGAAATTTTGGTGAAGAAGTAACTTAACCGAGTGATAGCCATCTTCACATATACCGGCTTGATCGCTCTAATTACAATTGCCAGGAAGATAGTAAGCATCACATGAGCATCGTGACAGTTGTAGCCTGATAGCGAGACATCTTTCATTGAGACTAGTTTTCTAATGTTCGATGAGAATCGGCTTGGTACCTTAATCCCCCATAACGATTCACAAACTGCCTTGTTCTCAACTAATGTCAAATTGTAGCTCGCTGGTGGTAGTTCGTATCTTCCATTCCCCTTATCGACAGGGTGAAGATCTTCTCTAATATCCATGGATACAAAATCTTGTCGTGACTTTAAGGTATCCTTTGTCTTGGCTGATGTTTCGACGTCTCCTCTATCTCGATGAAAGGAGATGCGTGTTGTGGACGTGCATCTCATATGTCTCCACGAAAGGAGATGCTTGTTGTTTACGTGCGTCTCCTCTATCTCGAAGAAAGGAGATGCGTGCTGTGGACGCGCGTCTCCTCCGCCTTGACGAAAGGAGACGCGTGTTGTGGACGCACATCTCCTCTGTCTCGATGAAAGGAGACGCGTGCTGTGGACGTGCATCTCCTTTGTCTCAATTAAAGGAGACGCATGTTGTCTAGGCGCGTCTCCTCTGTCTCAACGAATGGAGACGCTTACTGTTTACGTGCATCTCCTCTGTCTCGAAGAAAGGAGACACATGCTCTCTAGGTGCATCTCCTTTATCCCGACGAAAGGAGATGCGTGCTGTCCATGTGCGTCTCCTCTGTCTCGAAGAGAGGAGACGCGCACACGTCTCCTTTCTTCGAGACAGAGGAGACACACATACACAGGACGAGTCTCCTATGAGCCTCCTATATGCTTATTTTATATGTACCTAATTTATTTAGGTCCAGCATCCAAATTCACAGAAATCCACAAAATGAACAAGAATCCACAAAATTCACATGCATCATCTGAAAAAATTCACCAGCTTCACAACAATATCACAAAATTCATAGGACAAGGAAAAATGCGAAAATTTCCTAATGAGGTTAACATGGTTCATCATTAGCTATCATCTAAGCCAACATAGTATCATTCCTGTAAAAATGTCCAAAGGGTCCGATCACCTGGTCCATGAGGAATGTGGCAGTACTATCACGAACGCAGTCCAACGCATTTGTGTCAAGTCTTCCTTCCAGTAGGTCAAATTCCTGAATATAACAGTGTCAGTAGTTAGTGCACATAGGTGGTTACCAAATAAGCAAGAACTGTGCTCAGTTGTAGGTGTTACAAATGCAGAACCCAAGAAAGTACCTCATGTCGAAGCCTCAGTTTTTGTTTAAATGTATCTTTTGCTTTAAGCATGTGATAGGCACAATAGAAGCCGCAGAGTCTGGTACCTAAAGGTTGTTGGTAGAACTGCCATAAATGTACAAATAAAAATAGTGGTGAGAAGAAATAGACTCAAGCTTTTGTACTAGCTTCCATAGGCAAGAAATAAGTTATACATACCTTAAACTTTGTGTCATGTTGCAAGGCGCAGTGGGGCAAATTGTTGTCCACACAGTAACTATCCCAAGCCCTACAACAAAACATGCAACAATGGTCAGGGAACTATTAGTAAACTCTGCAGAGTTTGTTGAGGAACTTTGCAGGTTAAGAAAGAAAGAACTTACTCGTTAATGACTTTTGACAAAATAGAAATATCCGTTCCTAGGCTTTTCAATGAATCAAGATACAAGACCCTGTTCTACTTTGGAAGGATCACCACTACAATCCAGTGGCAAGAATTGGAATAAGCACCAATGAAGATGTTCTTTGTAGCGTATTGTTGGTAGGCACGATTCATATAGGACACACAAAATTCACACAACTCCTCTAACATTGTCACGCTAATTAATTCAGGATCAAGGAAGGCAACTTCCTCCTCGTTCTTCTTAACTTCTAAAGCCATATTCCTAATATTAGGAAAAAAACATTACGGGTCCAATCGGGAAGCATTATCTGATAATATTGTTGGCCTATAATAAGGACACAATATATTTAATAAGCCAATGAGACCGCAAACCAATCAGGAAGCCCGTTCTTGTAATATTATGGATGGTGTCTGATCAATATTATATCCATCTATATTATGGAATTTTGTGTGCACGAGAATCCTAAATATTACACCATCTCAAATTGATCATAGAATATTACACACATGACGTGTGCTAAAAAACAAGAATATTTCTTGTGATGTTTTATTTTGATTTACGTACTTTCTCCCATTTTAAATATAAAATATGTAAGATTATTATGTAATTGTTACTAACATATATTTGTTCACTAACTTAAATATTATCTAATAATTTATATCGCCAACTAATCCACTTACGGTCCAAATCCGTACCATCTCAGGCATCCAAAAAAATCCATATTCGTAATCGCATCCGCATATTATCCATTCCGATCCAAATATGTCAAATAAATGAGGATTAAGATTTGGTAAAGGTATTATCAGTGGCTATCCGATCCACTTTCATCCCTACATTGAACCGTCAGTGCTGGCCCAAATAGAGAACCATGTGATCAGTTAATTAATGACAAGGATATCCTTCGAAATATGGCATTGGTGGACACGATGGAAATTTTTTCTTATAAGTGGTGTTATGTTCATACTATAATGAATGTTGACCACCAATATTGCAATAGGAACAAGACACAAATATATAAACTGTTCAATGCCAATGCAACATTGATCCATTCAGTGATTACATTCCTAGATGGTGCGCAAGCAATCACATACAAAAAAACTACTTGTGCAGTCAACGTATTACAAGGAAAACCACAAATACAATAAACCTGTGCTAAAAGACCGCACACATTCTATTTAATAGAATTAATTACAATAATAATTTTGGTGATATTGGAAAGGAATACCAATTGTTATTAACCTCTTAATAGTCCATCAGCAAGAATTTACAAAAGGTATAACAATAATAGGATCGAGCCATACTTGGCTATCGATCGAGCAATTCACATTCGGCGAAATGATGGCCCTTGATGTACTGATAGATGGTTGACACACCTCCCTTGTATGGGTCGTCAAGTGGATGTGGCTGCATAATACTCGGGGCATGCCTTCCTACATATTCTGACCCTTTGTGATCTCTGACGACCTAGCATTATACTTCTCACAGCATTTCTCATCACACAGCTTGAAAGAGGATTGGTCATTCTTCACCTTCTCGCAGTTCTTAAAACAAATTCCTGACTCCATGGTTGCGATACCGAAGTAACCGAGGAGGGTACACTTCTCCTAACAAAGTTCGATGTCAGTAGGAGTCCCTTTACCTTCGCATTTCTTGTTGCATTCGACCACCTTTCCTGCCAGCGTGCTGATGCTGATTTGGTCAGCAATTTCCTCTGAGAACACGGATGGGGCCACCAGGATAAGGGTCACTACGAATAGAGCTCCTATAATGCTTCTGACTTGCGCCATTATTGTTGTCCCTATTGAGGCTAATCGTATTGGATGACAATCGCTTTACTGTTGGAGCTACCCTGTCGTCCTCTATATATATTGGAGTGGAGCATGTAAATTAGGCATGAGTATGCGGCCATGAGAGCTTCACGGTCAAATAATTGGTGGTAAGTGCATGCCCTTCTTCGCTAACCGCCCACCTAAATTTCCGTTTCTTTCGCTTCACCTCATAGTTGTTGTTTCCTTAGCAACCATGCATGGGTTATTTTTAGTTAGTAGAAAAATTGCGAAGAGAAAAAATGTGAATGCATTGCAAAGAGGAAAATTACAATGCTTGCTGTGGAAATGTATTCTATTATTGGCAACATTGTATGGTTTTACAACTTTTCAGGTATAATCTGCAAACAAAACCATTTTGGCTTGTGTGCTCGGCTCCTCTCATCCACAAACTATTTAGTGATAGATCCTTTTTGCTACTAGTAGTCATCTCGACCTTAGTCATTCTCCTCAGCCTAAGTTATCACCTCGTATATAGTCGCCCTATGATTTGAAAGACATCTTTTTATTTGGTTTGGTTGGGGTTCATAAAGGGTACAATAGCTGTATATCATGATAGTAGCCGCTCTATTAGTAACAAATCTAGTAACCCACAATGTAAAGACAATTTTAGAATTAATTAAAACCAAAGGGCAACTGTTGGGCCACTTGTCTTTGAAGGCACGCTAACAAGTTAACTAATTCATTATAATGAGTACTCGATGCCTCTAGAATGTGGCTCTGTACTCTGTACTAGAGTTGTTCCTTGGGAGTCATGGTGCCTCATATGTAGCGGGTTCCAAGGTAACAGACTAAAATGAATTTGAAGACCTGTGCAAGGAGTTATGGAGAAAACATTGAGCGTTGCGCGTTCTGAAATTTCAGGACAGATTTCATCGCCAAAGTAAAACAGACGTAACTCTCTTGTTCGGAGTCCGATTTGGGTAGATAAAGACTTATTGGAAAGGAAATTTTGTGCACTGTGCAATGGAGTAGATCTTGGGTATACTTTATTTTCTGGACATTAAAGAAAAATTCGTGGAGTGAAGGCAGCACCGAAGGGTGACAAAGAAGGAAAAAGCGATGATGTCAGATACCTTGGGCAAGTCTTCTATAAGTGATCAAGCACAACATGGGAAGTGAATTAAAGTTGCATTGGCACCTTTTCTTCTTGCATGAAGGGCCATGGCTATGCAACAAAAAGAACGTATGTGAGAAAGTCGAGCTCTATGACTTTAAATGAAGCGCTTCTCGGGAGGCAACCGGTTTCTTTATGTATTTATTCCTTTCTTAGAGAGAATAATGAATGGAACCATCCGATGATGATCAACTTGTGGCTAATTAATCTAAGTTTCATTTTCTTTTTAGAACTACCATCATGTTCATGCTCATATTTATCAATTTGCATGCACTACATTTTGTCATCGACGTGATTTTTGTTTCTTTGCATATCCATGTTTTGCATTTAGTTAGCTTCCTAGCTTTATAGACTTAATGATCATTGCTTCAGTTTCCATGTTAATGCTTCTAGGGCATTTTTCTTTTTGCAATCTTGTGTAAACGTGGTGTTTAAACATGTTTGCAGACCATGATAGTTAAGTTTGATAAACCTTGCTAGCTTTTCATATGTTTTCATGTTGCATTGGTTACCTTATAAGCTTTGCAATGCACTTAGTTTTTTCTTGTGCTATAAGAGTTATTGATCTAGGGATAGACATGGTGGTTTAACCCTGGATAAATCAACCTTTATGGCTATGGAGAAATTCGGTAACCTAGTTGTAAACATGGTGTTTGGAACTAGGTGAAAACATTGTCTTTGTTTATATGCTTTCCTCTCATGTGCGTACACACTTTGCACCACGTACACTCATTAGGTTTTTATTCCTCATTAGACTAATTATGCTACAAGTTAAGAGTCCTAGGAAAAATTGTTGGATCATTGGCAATTCTATCTACTCCCAACCGTCACCTTGGGGGTACAATGTCCGCTTAAAATGTTTTGTAGGCAAGATAAAGAATCTCACGACAACAAAATTGAAGGATGGCTAAGTAAAAATGCTTTGTCTTCTTCTTCCATGTCTATCAAAATGCTAAGCATGGGGGAGACCCTGAATCTTCAACACGGAAGTGCAACATGACGCTCTAAAAGATAGAATCAAGATCATCAATATCTCTGGATCAATGCACAAGAAGCTATTGATGTCATCAAAATTCTGTGTGGTCTCAAATGGAAAACATTGAGTACTTTTGGATATTTAGAAGCCCCATGAAGTGACGATTCCAACAAATCAAGAATCAAGACAATCAGAGGTCCCTAGAAGCGGTTATGCCCGAATCACCGAGTGCAGCACATCCTGAAATCAGTTTTGACAGCATGCAGCGCTGAAGTAAAACGGACATAGCTCCCTTGTTTGAACTCCGTTTTCTATGAATGACCACACGTTGGAAAGGTAATTTCATAAACTTTTCAATAGATATATATTTTAATATATGTTCTGTTCTGTTCTAGACAGAGGGGAAATCAATGAAGAAGAGACAGCAAGGAGATGATGAGAACAAGAAAGAGGAGATGGTGATGACAACATTGAAGAGAAGGGCGACTATGTCTATGTTGTTGCTCAACAAACCACACAAGTTTATTATCTCTCATACCCGTGCAAAACGGACAAACGTCTCTAGGGTTGGAACGTTGTGCACAAGGTATCGCCACACGGTAGACTACTTGTCCCAAACAATGAAGATTAAAACATAGAGAAGATTATTCATTAATATATTTTAATTTCAGCACACTGGGACAATTTTGATTAATTTGTTGGTAATATCGGGAAAGATCGGGCATATTCTCAGACACCGTCACCGTGTCCTTATCAGTCGAGATGACTACCACATGCAAAAATTTAATTTGGAGGCTCTATGGTTAATTTATTTGTGGATGAGGAGCCTAGAACACAAACCATAATGGTTTTGCTTACGATTTATACCTGAAAAGTTGTAAAACCATACATTGTTGCCAATAACAGTACACAAGCCAGCCCTAAAGCATGAGGACACCATTGCATTTGACGCCTGGCCTCCACTAACTCACTAATAAGCCGACAACGCCATCCTAGTTTTCGCTGTTGCAAATTGTCTTGGCGGCGGCACAACTCGGGGCTTCTTCCCAGCTGCGGCACACGGGAGATGGCGTGGCGGGCACGTAGCAAAGATGGCCAGTGTGGCGGATCGAGGCGGCGTGGGCGTCACGGTCAGGGCCGACGGCATAGGCGGCTGCGGTCGGGGTCGGGCGGGGGGCAGAGATGCCGCAGCGGGGCCAGGGTCGGGGTGTGGCGGCGGAGATGGCGCGCACGTGGGGGAGGTGGCCGGTGCGCGTGGGGAAGATGGCGGAGATGGCGCGTGTGGTGGCGGCGGCCGGCGGCGGGGCCGGCGGCGTCAGCGGAGGAGGAAGCCGGGGGTCGGGGTCGGCGGCAGAGATGGCTCGGCGGCGGCGGCGGAGGAGGTGGAAATGTTGGCAGTATGTCGGCGTCACTCTTCGCGCTCAACTCCGAAACTGGGTAAGTCCTTACGCGTCGTGCTTATATAGGGCAAGATTTCCAAGTGCGGGCGGGGATGACACCCGCTCCTGGAAATCGATTTTCAGGTGCGGGTGGCGGGGCCACCCACACCTAAAAATCGATTTCCACGTGCGGGTGTGTTCACGGATAAAACTCGTATCCACCTACGATCCGCATGTGTACGAACATACACCTTTTTCACCATGGGGATTCCCTAGGTTCTTGTCAATCCGCAGAGCAAGGGGATTACAAGCGTTTGATCTAGCACTAACCTAGTTAACTAACCAAAACTCTAAACTAAGGTCTAATCTAAAGACTACTACGCTACACTAGAGAGGGTTGTGAGACTCACAAGGTATAAAAGACACTTGCCCATAGGGTCTACGACACTTGAACATGCAACTGCTTAGAGATACGAAACCGATCTAATTTACCAGGGGTTGTGACCATGGTTTCGCCCTTTCCCTCCCCCCGTACTGTCAGTACGCGGAGGTATTCATGACTAGACCTATGATGATCACGGCGTATTGAAGGGTTCTAAGGGAGAAGTGAGATCTATACTCCCGAAAAGGCACGGGAGCTAACCTTAAACATGAAAGCATCTTTAACACTAGATGATAGATTGAAACCACAAAAGTAGCGATTACATCTCAAGATCGTTTACTACCCATGGACAAATGAGAAGACTACCCCATCAAGGCGCTAAGCATGGCGCCGTTGACCATGGTGACGCTTCCGACGGTATCCTCCTTCTCCTCCGGGGGTGTCGTGGCAGGGCCTCAACGTCCTCCTCCACTTGTGGTTGCATCCTTCGACTCGAGCGATCCTTCTCACGAATGATCTCTCTCCTCTCCTTCCTCTCTAGCTTGTGGACGGCCTCTCAGGCGAATGGCTCTCTCTCTCTCTGCGAATGGCGGCGTCCCCACGTACTTAGGGTTGCATCATCTTGATGCTTAAGAAATGGGGGGCCGAACCGCCACCTGGGCCGACCAGCCCAGGCCCATCCCGACCTGGTTCGGTCACCCCTTCGCTCCCGTGGGTCATCTTCACATTTTACACTTTGCCCCCTTCAATTACATCATTTTGACGACGTCATCCTCGCGTCCAAGATAGAGGGTCTTCTCGCATGAAGTCCAGTCTTTTACGCTTCAATCCTCGGGGATATTCCTTTGTAACACTTTGGTCCTTGCCACCTTTGGAAGTGATTTCATCAAGCTCTCGAACACGAACGGGACTCCTCCTTTGCTCCTTTGAACTTGTTGTGACTCCGTCCCTTTAGTCCATGTTTTCCTGCAAAAACACAACACTTCCAAATGCACATACAAAGATGAACTTGTTATATCATTAGTGTGCCTAGAGGCGGGTTAGTTCCATAATGAAGCTCAAACCAAAGTGTAATGAACATGTTTGGTGCACCAAAATACACCGTCAACATCTCCCCCACGCTTAGATCTTGCTCGTCCTCAAGCAAGACCCTCGTAAAAGAACTTTTGTCCATGGTGTTGAAAACATGCTCCGCTAATTCTTCCTTCACAAGTTAGTTAATCCTTTATCTTTAATATAATAAACATGAAGCAATGATCATGTTACATAAACATGGACGTTTAGAATTTTTACCAAATCGAGATTTACCCCACAACTCATACCTTTCACTCGAGGTCCTCAATTCCAGCCATGCTTACTTCTTTGCTTCCATCGGAGGGTTTTCATGATTTTTCAAAAATAAAATTCCTGCAACAAGTATTAGACAAAAACCTTTCTCCAAGTTCTCACATGTCGCTCATTTGAAGTGGCTATCCTAAACAATTCATAAACTCTTTCCTCCCACAAGTCTCTCATATTATCATGTAAGGTGGAGCTATAGGTATGGCTAGTGAGATCAACACAAATATTGTCAAGCTAAGAAATTCCTCTAATGGTTGTTGTTGGTATTTCTTAACGTCGATGCTAAGTTTATGAGTCCCTAGCAACGATGCCAGAAATGACCAAATGGTAATCCTAACGATTACAAGAGTCCGCAAGCGCATGGAAATACCATTATAGCATTTCCCCAAAGGAGTATTCCAAAGGGTATCGAATCCAAGGAAGGCTAGGCGGATTAACAAGTTTAACACTATTGTAATGAGTATAAATCATAGACGGAAACAAGTGTAGGGGTAAGGTATGATAGATAAGTTGGTAGTGTGAACACACAAACACACTCTCTCTAAAGGCAACATACGAGTTAGTTCTAGGTTCTAAGGTACTATACACATGAAGTCAGTAAGACGAGTTAGATACACACTAGCATTGCATGAATGTTGGCTTAAGCACCCAGGTACAAACGGGGAGCTAACCTCTCGCGTCGCTTACGCACGACTCCGGTTGTCAGACTTTAGACTCCTACAGCGTATCCGAACGTGGGGGATTCCAGAAGGGTCCAACGGCTGTCACTACCGCGGCCTACCCCAAGACAAACCGTGGGATACACTCATAAGTAATGTAGCTACGCAACCCAAGCACCACGCTTATGTTGTAAGCAGGACTCTGATCGGCCTGGGATATTGTGACCCAGGTCAGAGCCACCAGATAAACCGACCAATTACACAAAGTACCGTAGCTCAAGCACGAACTTCGTACAACATGAACATGGAATCTAACTGGATCAAACTAGGCTAGGTACACAAACGGATTTGTGCTTTCCTATGTCTATTCAACAAGATCAAAGGGTCGTGTTCGTGAAGAACATAAGCCTCTAACTGATGAACAAGAGAAGTACACATGAACAAATCACCCATGTATACAAGCACAACTTTATATGAAATAGTTATATAACTGAAGTAGAGCAAAGTCATACAAAGAAATAAAGATACAAGAGAACTCATACCTAGATCCCAAAGTAGACTTGGAACCTGAAGTAGAACTACTCTAGCCTACCTCCTAGCCTTAGAAACCAAAAGTGAGAGAGCAGTAGTAAGATGTGTTGTCTAAGAATGAGGCCCCTACCCTTCTATTTATAGGCTGAGCACCGGCGTCAAGAGGTGCCAAATACCCCGGGAGTGGCCTTTAGGTCCAATGGGAAGACACCACGTGGAAGCCCCTGAGTGGAGGGCTCAAGGTCGGTTCGGCTGACCTGTAGGGTCGGCCGACCCCTTGTGGGCCCCACTCAGGGTGTGTTTCCTCTGGGTGGCTGTCCTGTGGGCCCTTAGGTCGGTCCCTGGTGTACACGTGTTCTTGAGGCAGTTTAGACGCTCTGGTGGGCCCATGGATACATGTGAAGTCCACGTGTTACGCTCTGATTCATCGGGGCTTGCCTCCCTTGGATTGGTGACATGTCTTGCATGCATAGGATTTGAGGTGGCAGCCCTTTCTTGGCTGAGGTGACGTGGCATGAATCATAGAAGGTGAGTTTGCTACTTCTTTTGCACTTATTTTCCTGCAACCACAAGATCTCCGAGGACAATTGAACTACATTATTCTTAACTAAAATGCATGTAAGAAATGCCTCTTGCTCCTTTATTCATGAGTAAATTGACGGCTAAAGTAAGCACTTAACAGCCGTCAACAACTCCCCCAAGCTAGCCTCTTGCTCGTCCCGAGCAAGACACTAAGGACTTAGGTTGGTTGATCAGGAGTTGCTATGATGTTGTATTCCTAATTTATGACAAGCATACAACTAGGTACTCTATCAAGGATTGAACGAGTTGGCATTAATCTTACCATATGCTCGATTGATATGGGGCTTGTAGCTTCACCTGCCTTGGGCGGTTGGAAGATAGAACAGTTGTATAGAAATTACTAATCACATGTACCTTGATCAGTTATCAATCCGGAGGTTTTGCATGTTTTTTCAAGGAAATCAAAGTTCCTCAAATGATACTCTCGGATTGCTCATTGTGTATGATTCTTCACCAAGGCATTGATTTGCCTTCTTTCACCACCTACTCATAATAAGCTGATATGCGGAGCTGTAGGTAGGGAAAACATGTGGCATACCTGTTTCTCATGTATTGTCAAGTCGAAAACCGGATCCTTGGGAGCAACAAGTCATACAACCATCACATGCACTTTACACACTTGATAATGATTGTTGATGATAATAAAGCAAACTGTTGTTTATTATCAAGCACGACCATATTGTTCATCACATATCACAAACTATTACAAGATAATAGTATCACAAGGAACATTGATTAACAAAGCTAAATCCAGTTCATAATCACAAGAGAAAGTGGAGATTTGATCTAATGATCTTAACCTCTTCATCTTTTACTGCTAAGCAGTAGACGAAGGAGTTCCTCACTGTCTTTGGTTAGCTTCTGCAACCTCTTAATCTCAGCCGACTGCATTTTCAGAGTTGATTATGATTCTTCGGTCTTCTTCAAGCTACATAACTCTTTCTGGTGAGCAAAAAACCGTTGTCATAGTTGTACCCAATCCTGATTGGGAGCGTCAACTCCCTCTTCATCAACACTACTACATAAGGATTTGGTACCCATTCTTGAGTACTCGGCTGCCTCTGTTTTAATTTGTTCGGGAAGAAGCATCATTGACTTGGTAGCTTCCATCTAGCAACAGTGGATCCCAAGTCAGATTAGGACCTTGTAATTGATTCGAACTAAGGAAACAAAGGTGTTAAGTTTGTTACCTTGGAGCAGATCTGAACAGGAGTGACTTCAGATGTTGACCCTTTGGCCCGCTGAAACAAGTGCAAGAACAAGTGGTAAGGGTTGAGATCATTCGCACTCAGAAACAAAGGTGTTAAGTTTGTTACCTTGGAGCTGGTCTGAACAGGAGCGACTTCAGATGTTGACCCTTTTGCCCGCTGAAACAAGTACATGAACAAGAGGTAAGGGTTGAGATCATTCGCAATCGGAAACAAAGAAGGTGTTGAGTTTGTTACCTTGGAGCAGGTCTGAACAGGAGCGACTATAGATATTGACCCTTTGGCCCGCTGAAACAAGTACAAGAACAAGAGATAAGGGTTGAGATCATTAGCAATCAGAGGCAATTTCATCTATTAAGTTCAATGCGGTACATGAATGATCACACCCAATCCATCATCACCCAAGCATGCAACAAAAATATGGAAAGCCAAAGAACATGGGTAAGCAATATAATAATTTCATCCTTTAATTTCTACAAACCTCTCAAATAAGTTGACTTGGAACAATCTCTTGCAATAGGGAACAAAAGATCCACAATCACCCAAGCATGCAACAACAATATTCAAAGGCAAAGAGCATGGGGAAGTAGTCCAATAATTTCATCTACAAATTTCTACAAACCTCAAATAAAATGACTTCGAACAAATTCTTACGATAGGGTACAGTAGATCCACAATCACCCAAGCATGCAACAACAATATTCAAAGGCAAAGAGCATGGGGAAGCAGTCCAACAATTTCATCTACAAATTTCTACAAACCTCAAATAAAATGACTTCTAACAAACTCTTGCGATAGGGTACAGTATATCCATAATCACCCAAACATGAAAGAATATTATAGAAAGCCAAAGAGCATGGGGAAGCAATCTAATTCAATCGATCAATACAGGGAGGAGACTGCAGACCTGACGAATAGGATAGGAAGAAGGTGTCGAATGCCATCTCGATTTAGCAGCCCGACCTTGCGCCTTCAGCACGATGTTCTGCGCAACTGTTGCAGATCTGCGGCTGCCAGGGTGAGCCTCGGGGGAGCCGACGGAGCAACGAGTTTGAACCATCTTGCAGCTTCAAGGACTTTGCCGAGGAAGGCCGCCGCTCGTAGAAGAGGAAGGCTGCCGCTCGTAGCAGAGGAAGACGTCGTCGGTAGCTAGGCCGCCGTTGCTGCTTCCGCCGCAGATCTAGGTCTCTTCGGCGGTTGAGGAGAAGATCCTCTGATTTGGGAAAATTACCAGGAGGGAATTGGGAGACCTGGTTTCCCTCTTTGTTATATATATATAAACGAGGAGGACCAGAAGGAGGAGCGAGGAATTCAAAATTTCAAGTCCCGCCTTTGTGGTCCAGAGCGAGAAACGAAAGACTTTGGATCATGGACCCAAACGTCAGTGACCCAAACGAAACACCGCTTGGGTGTCGGACTCAAACGTCAGTGACCTTACGCAGAGAGGCAAGTTGTTGACTGGGTTGTCCGTGCCACCATGAATTATGGAATGGACAAACACACACAGGACTATACTCTACTTCATATTCACGTTAGACGGATGATCCAATTTTCGCATTACAAATGTACTCTCTGCAACAAAATAACGTACCGTTTCAACTATTTATTACATGACTACAAACACTTAAATAAAACATTAAAACTACAGGCGACCCTGGTACAACCCTTCAGGTAATCTTCTATGGAGATTGTGCATAAATTCGGGATGATCAGTGCATACAACCGCCTAATCATATGTGAGGATTCCGCGAGGAAAGATTCACTCTAGGAGAGACATGCACTTGTCCTGCAATTGTGTGCAGTTAGCCTGAATTGCCAATCGTAGAAATGAAGTCACAGTTTCCTCGCTTGCCATGTCCCACATCTTTGACGCACAGTGCAACTTCAACCTTTCGACTTGGTACATGTCGGCGACCGAGAGTAAATAAGGCCAAGCATTGGCAGGAGTGTCCCATAAATCAGCCTCCTCCGGGAGTGATCCTTCACTAGCATATTTGATTAGGACCGAGAAGCCATCAGGGTGTGTGTCAATAATTGTAACAGTTTCAGAGCTAGACTCCACTCCTGGGCCGTAGAGCATTGCCTCCATCACACAAGATACTTTCACCACATCGGCACGTATCACTCGTATCACCCGGCATTTCGCACCTACGTGGAACACAACTTCCACAGGGGCTTGGGCTGCAACACTTTGGCATATGCTTCTTTCCACTGATGGAGGAGGAACTTCAATGCAGTCGTCCTCCAGTACTGAAACAACACATGATATGTGTATGTGATCTTCACTGGATGTCACGCGCTCAATGTCATGATTCTTCACCAGACATTCAAATCCTCTTGCTTGTAGATCCCGATTCAGAACCATACTTCTTTTGTAGCTTGAACTTGAAATGTATCATCTTCATCGTTTGGGTCTCCAGCCATCACACGCAACAATACTCGCACCTACGTGGAAGTAGTCACAGGCTTGACAAACAATAACATAATGCGACCGTATCGCCATGTGTGAGTGTGTGTCTTCATAGCAGCAACGAGACGTGTACCATTTGGGATTTGTGCAGAGGAACGAGGACGACGGCAATGTCATCTGGAACATCCATCCACTGATGATCATTCATACCTGTAGGATAGCAACGTAGTTTCCATTGACAGCATCCCACCATGAACGTACCGGATTCCTTGAAGTTTCCCGCGGTTCCTTCGACTCTCGCTTCCTGGCTTGAGACTGAGAAGTCGACTTGCATGGAAGGAATCATTTTAGCGTCTAAAGCCATTAACACAAATGGCCTGCATTGGTCATCTCATGCCTAAAGTGTCTCTTATTATAGTGGTAGTGAATATGTCATTCCGAAACGTCCGTTCGTGGATATCAGTTACCACCCGGAATGGACACGTCCCTTCAGTGCGGGTGTGGCCACGTTCGGGTCATGAACTTCCCGGTTCTAGTCCTTAAGTGCAATTCACAAGACACGTCCGTTCAGAGGGGGTGTGCTGCGTGTGCACACAAGTTCGTCGGTTAACACCCGGTGCTAGTGCTTAACTGCAATTCTCAATGATCGACACGTGGATCAACTTGTGAGAGCGTGTCATTCCCAAATGCCCATTCGAGATGCCCTTCTGTGCTTATATGCATGTTAATATTACACACACACACATACACAAAAAAACATATATTGCTATTCCAATTCCAGCTTATTTCGTTTTGGTCTTGTCGCGTCAACAAGTTCATCACGTTTCTCAGTCTCCAAGGCCTGTGGGAATCATCAAGTGTGAATCCAGACCATTCGTAGACCTTTACAGTCACAACTCACGTAGCGTACCTGATCGAGGAGGACTTGTCAAGTCATCCCGCACCCTGCATGTTGCAAAGCAAGGACCATCCGGTCCATCTGATTACAGCGCTCAATCTTGTTCTCCAGATGCAATTGACACCTAGACCATTACATAAATAAACGGTAGAGAGTTGTCTCGTTGTTGATGCGGCATGAGCTGATGCAGTGAGACGGCCATTAGATGCAGCTGATGCAGCGTGATTTGTCCGTAGGACTTTCTTGTGCTCTACAGAGAGGAAAGTCCGGAAGAAAACACATACCTAGACACGTCGAGCTCATCCCGTGATACCCATCGTCCACACATGTAATCGATGCACGCCACTGAAGATTCTGACCTAGATAGATTCCTATCACGCGTAGGCCTGACTATATTCTGAGCATCTCATGTTTTCCTTAGTAACGTTAGCAATGCTACACCAAGCTCACGTGACCGCTGTAGTCCTCGATAAATAGGCGAGTGCAGCACAGCATTCTTGAAAGGCAAGGTCAACACTTATCGGTTCCCCGTCTTGCATTTCTCTACTTCAGTGGGATACAAGGGTGAGATCATTTTGTTGGCTAATCTTGTGTACTTTATGAATGCATGTTATCGAGACGGTCACATTTTTAGCTTATGTAGGGTTTGTTCTTCGTTTGTGTATGCAGTACGTGGGGAATGGCCGGGCAAGGAAGGTACAGAGCATGTAACTTGGAGGAGTCGGGGAAGGGGGAGCTGTCGGGCGCAATAGCACCTCACCACCACCCAGTTCTGCCGCTGCCATCGGCACCGCAGCAGCACCCGGCCCTAATGGCACCTCCACTTCTGCTGGTATCGGCACCTCAGCAGCACTCGGCCCCAATGGCACCTCCACTTCTGCTGGCATCGGCACCTCAGCAACACCCGGGGGTGATGCCACCTCCAGTTCAGCCGCTGGCAACGGCAGCTTAGGATTAGCTGAACCTCATGGCACCACCTTTTCGCCCACGGCCCAGGCCACCACGTATGCTATTGCCCATTGAAATGCCACCCCCGCGGCCAGTGCTCATTGAACAAGATGAAACGCATGACCTGAAATGGTATGTGTTGCTTTGGCTTCAGCAGGGCGGGCCCGCCCGTGTTTATCACGAAGCAATGTGCCCTTTTTGCCATAGGGGTCACAGGCAATGGACCATTCGTGACTTGCTGTTACACGCACATAACATCACCGTTTCGCCTGCCTGGGTTTGGGATACAAGGGCGAGGCATCGCGCTTTGGAGGAATATCTGATCCAGGAGCCACGTTTTGCTGCACTCCGTGCAGCGGCTGGATTTCCATGAGCCCGTGATGGTAGTAGTATGTCGTGATGGTAGTAGTATGAGCCGTGATGGTAGATGCTAGTAGTATGTGGTGATGGTAGTAGTATGAGCCGTGATGGTAGATGCTAGTAGTATGTGGTGATGGTAGTAGTATGAGCCATGATGGTAGATTCTAGTAGTATGTGGTGATGGTAGTAGTATGAGCCATGATGGTAGATGCTAGTAGTATGTCGTTCAGAGTATGTCACCGTAGTTCCAACTATGGTGGATCGATCCATCCTCATGTGTAATCAATGCGTATGCATGCATTGTGTCGTTTATATTTGGATTGTGTTGTTTCTAATAAAAATGGTAATGTGTGTGTACTCCATTAGTATAAATTTGTTGTATACAGAAAGTCCATTCCATTAATTTCTTAAATACCGGATGAACACAGGACGAAAGTCCGGTTTGTAGTTTTTAGTCGGACTGGATTAAACTGTCACTACTACGCAATGAGAAAACCAACATATTACAAGGAAAAAATTGTAGTAGTAGTATTCAATCAGACTAGACTTCTACTCCTACTTCTACTAGTAGGAGTTACCACTAATCCACTAATCAAGGCATCGCTTCTTTGTCGATGGTGCACCCGGCGCCTTGTTGCTGCTGCTCACGGACGAGGATGTCGCTCTGTTGCCGCTGCCCGTGGAAGATGGTGGCGGACCTCCCAGGGCGCCGCCCGCGGATGAGGCCGTCCCTCCAATGCCACCGCTAGAGGATGATGTCGCCACTCCATGGTGGCCGGTCGAGCTCGGCCTTGGCGCCGCTCCATGGCGGATGATGACGGCCGATCGATGATGGCCTCTGCTCGGCGAGGATGGCAGAGATCCATTGCCACCGACCGATGAGGATGAGAGAAGATGACGGCGCTTGGAGACGACAGTTTCCCAGCGAGTGGCGGTGCTTCGGCGCCCCTGACCCCTGGCACCTCTTGCTGACTTGAGGCACATGATCTTGGATTTCATTTTGTTCCACAAACTCCGAATCATCAGAGGATGTGTCAACCACCACCCAAATGGCCCTCCGCTCTGCCTCCTCTTCATCATACCACTGGAGATTCTCCCTTTCATCAGAAGAGGAGCAGGATGTGTCTTGCGCCGCACCTCTAGGAGACAATGGCTCCATGGGGAGAGGAAGAGAGCGCTGTGCGAGGATGGGGTTTTTTTGTTGGTTGCAAGAGTTGCACTACGTGAAACACTCATTTTGGTAACAGACATAGATGGCCTTTAGTAACGGGCAAAGTGCCCGTTACCGATCAAGTGTTACAAATGAGCCAAGAAAGGTAACGGGCAGATGCCCGTTACTGATAACACATATTCGTAACGGGTATCAAACAACGACCGTTACCACAACTAGCCACCGGTCACGTGAAATGGTTGTTTCTCTGGGCCCACAGAGAACTTTGGTAACGGGCACCAAAACAGAACCCATTACAGTAACTCCACATCAGAGACGCGTGCTGTGTACCTGCGTCTCCGATATCTCGACGAAATGAGACGCGTCTATTTCACGCGCGTCTCAGCACATCTAGGATTCGTAACGGGCATCAAACAACAACCATTACCACAACTAGTCACCGGTCACGTGAAAATGACTGTTTCTCTGGGCCCACAGGGAACTTTGGTAACGGGCACCAAAACAGTGCCCATTACTGTGAAATCAACATCGGAGACGCGTGCTGTGAACCTGCGTCTTGTCGAACGGGCCAAGCTCTGGGCCCACCGGTCAGTACTGGTAACGGCCTTTTACGCTGCCCATTACATTGTTGGCATGTTTGTAACAGGCGTTCCGAATGAAGCCCGTTACTCACTGATCAGTGTTTGTAACGAGCTTTAATTAACGCCCGTTACAGATACGTAGGCCACCCCTACAGTAACTTGCTGCCTGCTTGCCGGCTGCATCCTGGAACCAGCCAGGATTTGGCAGCCATCAGGGGCTGCATCCTGGAACCAGCCAGGATATGACTAAATTCACAGAAATTAGATCCAGCAGCATCCAAATTCACAGAAATCCACATAATTCACATGCATCATATGACAAAATTCAACATCATCATCTCACAAGTAAAGAAGCATCACTGGCTTGACAACAATATCACAGCCATAGTTAACTAGCTTGACAACAATATCACAAAATTCATGGGACAAGGAGGAATGCAAAAATTTCCTAGTCACCATATACAATATTAGCCCACGCAGTTTCATCAGCATGAAATTTTCCTCCGACTGTGATCACCTGTTCCATGAGTAATGTGGCAATTCTTTCACGAACATAGACCAGCGTGGATTTGTGGAGAGGATGCTCATCTAGCCCTAATCTCTGGATATAACAATGTCACCAGTCAGCACACATATATAGGTGGTTACCAAACATGTGCAGTGCTAATAAGCAAGAACTGTGCTCAGTTGCAGGTTTTACAAATGAGGATCCCAAGAAAGTACCTCCATATCAGGGCCTCTATCTTTTAATTTAAGCATGTGATAGGCACAATAGAAGCCGTAGAGTTTGGATTCAGTAGGTTGTTGGTGGCACTGCAATAAATGTACAAAGAAAAATAGTGGTGATCGAGAAGAAATAAACTCAAGCTTTAGTACTAGCTTCCACAGGAAGGAAATAAGTGGTATGTACCTTAACATCTTTGACATGTTCCAAGTTGCTAAGGCGCAACTTCTTTGCTGCAGTAACGTTCCCAACCCCTACAACGAAACATGCAACAATGGTTAGGGCACTATTAATTAATATACTCTGCACAGTTTGTTGAGGAACGTCCGCAGGTTAAGAAAGAAATAACTTACTCGTTAATGATTTGTTCGAAAGGGGTAGTATCAGTCTTAACTCTCTTCAATGAATCAAGATAGTAGACCTTCCGCTGCTTCGGAACGATCGCCACTGCAATCCAGTGGTTCTTACTGAGATAAGCGGTAAGGATGAGTTTCTTTTTAGCATATAGTTTGAAGACATTCCGCATATAGGACACAGAGAAAGCAAGAGTGTCATCCGAGCTGTTCAACGTTGTCGAGCAAAGGCATTCAGGATCAAGGAAGCCAACTGCAGCGCCCGTCTTCTCAACTTCTACAGCCATATTCCTATTAGTAAGAAAAAACAAAGTGTAAGGAGGCAAAATACATGGTAAAGATGATGTGAGGCAAAAAGCATATTTGGATAGAGAATGATTAGTGAGAAGCAGATTAAATTTTCAAGCAACTTACAGGATGAAGCAGTGGAGAAGTGTCAGATCCAAAGCATCCAAGTTCAAGAGATCGTACAAATCACTGAGTTGCACAGGTATCTGCTCGAGTCCGTTTGACGATTCTTCTCCTCTCTTAGGCCATGCACTGGTCCCGGGCTGAAGTGCGACCATAATCGGAGAATCATCATCTGACTTACCACGTTGCATGTAGAATGTGTGGAGCTCTCTGGTACAACGAGCAGCCTTTTTGAGATCATCATCACTGAGAAGGCTTTTTCCGAATTTGTAATTTGGGTTAACCATAGCCCAAGGATTCTTCTGGGTGTTTCTCTCAGATCGCTTTGGGCTAGTCCTAGACCAAGGATTCTTCTTGGTGTTTCTCTCAGATCGCTTTCTAGTAGGCATCTTAGAGGTTTTATTTACAGCAATTTTCTTTTCCTGCTGCTTTCAGATGGCTGAAGAAGGTTTCTTAAGGGCTTGCTTGCCTGCTGTAGGTGGTGTAGAGCTTTTATTTTTGGCAAGTTTCTCTTCTTGCAGCTTTGAAATGGCTGAAGGTTTCTCAAGGGATTTCTTGCCTGCTGTACGTGGTGTAGAGATTTTATTTTCGGCAAGTTTCTTTCCTTGCTGATTTGAAATGGCTGAAGGTTTCTCAAGGGCTTTCTTGCCTAGTGGTGTCTCACCAGGAGCTATTACAGAGGTATTGGGCCTTGATGTACCTACAACTTTCTTCGAAATGTCGTCGACAGATTTATCAGCACCACCCAACACATCACTCTAGTTGCCTGGTAACAGTGGTGCCTCACCAGGAGCTATTACAGAGGTATTAGGCCCAGATGCACCTGCATGATTGTTTTGAGCACTTTCGTTTGGGGGTGTAGGTTTTGTTGTTTCATGAGGAGGAGAAGGAGGAGGAGGAGGAGGTGGTGGTGGTGGGGATGGAATATTTGGTGTCTCTTGTGGATGTGGGGATGCAAGTTTTTCTATTTTTTCAGGACTAGTAGTAGGTGGGGATGGAATATTTGGTGTATCTTGCGGATGTGGGGATGCAAGTTTTTCTGTGTTTTCAGGATGACGAGGAGGTGGGGATGCAAGTTTTTTAGGACGAGGAGGAGGAGGTCCGAATGGAACGTCTTGCGGATGTGGGGATTGAGGAGGAGGAGGAGGATGTAGGGAACCATGTGAGGAAGGAACCTGTCTCGTACTCTGTGAACTACATGGAATCTGTACTGTAGCCTATGAAGGAATTTATATGTTGGTGGTCCCTTGATGTGAATCTGACACCTTCTCCACTGTAACCTCTGTCCTGTAGCTTGTTGGAGTGTCATCACCTCGTCATTAGGAGGGTATTCCACTAGTTCATCCGCATAGATATCATATACAAAGCGCACTTCAACCACAACACAGTCTTCATGAATCGGGACTGTATGTAGCGTGGTCTGCTCTGGATGAACAAGACCAATTGTAGCCACACATTGAAGACCATTCCACGTGATCCATAGGCCACAGTATGTGGGTTCAGTCAACATGCCTATAAGGTCTTGCTGTGTACGATCGTCACAGCGCACCTCCATCGTCAACACTACAGTACCATCGATCAAACCTATATTATCTGCGGACGCACAGCTGCTCTTCAGTGTGGCGAGTGAAGGGCTTGCGAGATTGGAAACTGGTGACAACACAACCTCTTTAGTTCTTGCTTGATTTGTTCTGGATCTGCATGTTCTGCATCTGCATCTCAGCCACCAGTTCTTGCTTGATTTGTTCCTTTAACTTTTCCGTATCAACTGATGCGTCGGTCTTCGTCCTCTTCCTCTTCCTGTACATGGAAGCATACTGAGGCCATCCATACTTCCAGCCCTGGTAGCTGGAGACACCACGCACGCGACCTGGTTGTTCAGGGCGGCCCAAGCACTAACTTAGCACATCATACTCCCTCTGCCCTGCCATTCCTGAAGATTCTGCACATGCATACTTCTCCTTGATGTCTGCAGCCACTTTTTCAGTTTTTTTGTTGTTGAACACTATCACGGCCACACAGTCTTTAATCACTAGCTTACTCCTTGCTCGCAGCCAATTCTTGGAACGATTGTCAGGGTAGGCATCATATGGGTTGGGGATCCCAGCTGCAGCTAATTGTCTGTCCTCTTCCTCCCATTGTTCTAGTTTCACAGTATAACCAGCTGGACCCATGCTGTGCTCGCTTGTGTTCTGGCTTCGGAGTTCTTTGAACTTGACACTAGCAGATGAGGCTTGTTCGGTTTCCTCCTGTTTCATGAACTCCTTCCACTGTTCCGGGACGATAAACGGGTGCCTTGTAAATGACTCAAGTCCTTTTCTGATAAAATCTCGCCTAAGCAGAAATCTGAATTGTCTCCATGCCTTGGCTGCCGTCTTCCAGAAAAGCTTGAATGCCTGTGGTTTCACACCTTCCAGGAACGTTAAGTGTTTCTGCACATGCTTATCAAACAAGTCCCACATTTCATCATTGCTTAGTTCTTTCATTTCTGGCAAGTGCAAAGGTATCTTTTGTCTAGCAACGAGCCCCGCAAGCGCCCTGAACCTACACTTTTGACTCAATGGTACTGGCATCCCCCCTATGTCGACCTCAGTGACCATCATTGTGTCACTTGGCCACTTTGTGGATGTCCTTGGCGCTCTGCCTCGGCGCTGATCCCCACCCACCTGGTCTTGTGAAATAGCAGTGCCACAACCCTCTTCTTCATCTTGTGGCCCAGGTCTATAGCCCTCGTCAGATTTATCCTGTGAATTAATAGTCAAGGGATTTTGAGAAAGGTCAGCTCAGTGTCCAAGAATAGCATAAAAAGCAGACCATACTGCTAGCTCTCCCAGGAGACATGCTACAACAGGAGACAAGTAGAGCATATTTTTAGTTAACCATGCTTAGCAGCTAAGCATGAGAAAACATATAAGAAAACAATTACAGTAACTACTTTAGCCCACTATAATATCATTGGTTCTATGGTAAACCATTAACATAAATGCAAAATTCAGTAACCAAAAAATTAGTTCAGGCAATGCGACCTTACCATTTTAAAGAGGAAGATGCAGGCTGCCTCTGTTGCTGATGAGGTACTTATTCAACTTGGAGAGAATGTGCACATGTACATAGGAACAAGAGCAAAACCAAATATAAGAGTCAATTTAAAGGGAAATGCTATGTATGTATACCATCAACAGCTAAGTATGTCCACATGTACTTATACAAAGGAGCCATGGCATACCCTGCAATTCCCACTGAATTGTTGTTAATTTTACAATTATTACCGAGTTGGTAGAATGGATTTACCGAATTGTATAAGACATTTTTAGAGCAGCATACCATAAACTCAAATCCTAGATTCGCCACTGACCTTGTCACTGTCGGAGCGGAGGGATCTCTACTCCTCGTCGCTGCCTACTTGCGCCACGTCCTCATCCTCGCGTCGACCTCGTGGCTGGATCCCTCCTCCTCCTCCTAGTCGTCGTCGTCGCCGTCGTCATTGGATCCCTCCTCTAGTCGTCGTCGTCGCCACTGCTGTGTCCCTCCTCCTCCAGAGATCTCGCTGTCAGAGGTGTGGCGCGTGTCGCGCCGAGCTTGGTGTGGCGCGCGTCTCAGCGAAGGGGTGTAGCGTGCGTCGCGGTGTGGGTGGCGGGAGGTGAGGGGGGCGAAGGCGAGGGGGAGAAAGCGGCGGTGGTGGCGCGAGGGGAGAGTGGGAGGAGACTGCATGAGGGAGGCGTCCTTCCCTACTAACCTAGCGCGAGTGGGCTTGTGTGGGCCTTAAAACGAGTAATGTAGTCAAGTACTACTCTGCTACTAGTATAGTATATCATAAACATGAGATAAAAAAATCTAATTTTAAGAAATTTGGTTAAACAAGTGTGGCTGTTGATATTTTATTCAATTACTAAATTACCAACTATGAATTTTTCGTATTTTTTTACGAATTTTTAGGAGCTGTTTATGGGCTCTATTATGACATGCATCACAAGTTCACATCACCAAGCAAACAAGTGTGACTGTTGATATAGCATCACATGTTCACATATGACATGCATCACAAGTTCACATCACCAAGCAAACTAACTCATAACAAACATATTCACATCTGACATGCATCAACAGGGCACATCACCAAAATAAGACTACATCAGCTGGGTGCATCACCAAACTAGATTGTAGCTACAAGGGAACTAGTTAGCTAGATGGCTTCTTTTGTGCTGCTGCCTCAAGTTCAGCTAGCCTTGTCTCTAGTTTTGCAACTCTTTCTGCCAGCTCAGCATTCTTCTTTAGAAGTTCAATCTCCTGCCTCTTTTGTGCAGCTTTAAGCTGCTCATCCTGCTTGTCGATTCCTTTCCAGATGTAGTCAATGTCATCCCGAGTAACAGCACGTTCCTAAAACAAAGGAAAAAATTATATTGATGCAAGCTTCATAACAGTAGTAATTTACAAGAAAGCTGTTTAGCTCTAACTGGTTTCAAAACTTGCCTGCTTCTCTTAAGCCGATTCCTTGAGCTTGTTGATTTCAGTCCAAATCCTGTCAATGTCATGTGCAGCAACTTCCTACAACAAATGGAAATTGATGCATTAGAACAATTGATCAGTGAAGATGTGAAGGTACAAGGACAAATCGTGCGTGATGGCTTCAGAACTTGCATCATGTTCTTCAGAATCGTCGCCGGAGTTGTTGCCGGAGTCGTCGCCGGAGTTGTTGCCGGAGTCGTCGCTGGAGGAGATGAGGTCTACCACCACTCTTCTGCCCGGGTCGTCGCCGAAGGAGTCCGCGCTCACCTCAATGCGCGTGGACCGCTTCTTCCTTCGCGTTGAGGAAAAAACCCTGCCTCTCCATGGCGGGCGTTGTTGGAGTCCGCCAACTTGGCCCTTGCACGCGTGTACGGCTTCCTCCCCCGGGCCGACGAAGAACCGGTCTCTTCCATTGAGCGCCGAGGAAGACGCACGGGGACGGCGCGCTGGGACGGCTCCTCTTCGTTGCCGCGGAACGTCACTCTCTTGGCGGGGGTGGCGGACAGCACCGAGGAAGACGGACCGGGAGGTGGCCGCGGGGCCTCCTCCTTGCAGAACCTCTCCCTAGAGTCGTGGGCCATCCCTGTGACGGAGACGAGGCTGCGACGGAGACGAGGAAGGCGGAAGCCGGAGAAGGGGATAGAAGGCGGAAGGCGGGGCGGAGCGTTTATTAAAAAGGTTCGGATGCGCAAATGATACAATGATTAACAACCACCCGTCACCAATGAAGGGGCGGGGCCAGGTCTTTTCGAATGAAGAACAGTTTGCTTTTCCCATTTTAATCTGCAATCAAATTTTGTATCACGTATTTCTCCATCATCCGTAATCCAAATTTGATGATATTTGTTTCTGAATTTTTCTAAAATCAACATCTATTCATTTATGACATTTTTTCGTATGTAATTCCATTTCTTGGATGTTGTTTATATGCCTTATATTGTTCCTTATAAGTACAACAAAGAAATAATATTTGTTTTACACAACCATTACTAGTGAAACTTTGCATTTCGTAATCTTATGGTGAACATAAGGTTATGTTAAAATTTCAAATGCATATGAGTTCGAACATGTTTTAAAGTGTGGAAAACTTCAGTGTTGAAGTAACATTCTAAGAAACTATGTGAGAGATGTAGACATTTGTACACAAGTATAATCTTCCATTTTCGAAACCATTTGAATTTTTGTAGACAAGCTTAGGGACTTAAATTATGTTGCCAAGTCAATTTGTAGAATTTTTAGAACACACTAAGACGTTATTATAATTATTATATCGTAAACAAGAGATAAAAAATCTAATTTTAAGAAATTTGGTTAAACAAGTGTGGCTGTTGATATTTTATTCAAATACTAAATTACCAACTATGAATTGTTCGTATTTTTTACGAATTTTTTGGTGCTGGTTATGGGCTCTAATATTTGAGGGAAGCAAGTTTCAATTCAGAAAAAATAGTGTCGGGCCCACACGTCAGCGTCAGAAGCCTATATAAAAAAGATAACTGTTGCCTGCCCGACCGACAAAGGCGATGCGGGTAGACTAACCCTCATCGCCAACAAGTGCTCCATTGTCCGAAATGCCCCTGGCCGAATGAATATGCATCCGCCCCGGCGACGCTGGTAGACTAACCCTCGTCGCCAACAAGTGCTCTATTGTCCGAAATGCCCCTGGCCGAATGAATATGCATCCGCCCCGGCGACGCTGGTACACTAACCCTCGTCACCAACAAGTGCTCCATTGTCCGAAATGCCCCTAGCCGAATGAATATGCATCCGCCCCGACCCCAGCCCCCTTCTTCTTCCCCAATCTGAGCTCCACCGTTGCCACCCACCCGTCCTTCCCCGCCGTCGCGCACATGTCGCACTACGCTGATTCGTCTGGAGGTGCACGTGTGAGGAGCAGGGTTCAAGGTTGCTGGAGCAGCCGCAATCACTCCATCAGCTTGGATCCAGTCGGTGAGCTAAGCGGCTTTCCACTGGTCCCTTGCCCGGACTGTGGTATGGCTCGGGTGGTGGAGGGGCGAACGTAGAAGGAAGGTGAAAACCACGGTCGTCTTTATTTCAAGTGTGCAAGGAACTCGGTGAGTAGTCTGCTGTGTCTCCCAAATCTGAGTCAGGGTTCTTATGTGCTTTTGATTCTACAGTATACCAAGAATTGTGGATTTTATCGTTTCCACAAGGAGTATCTCCAGATGCTGAAGGATGCTGGCGTCATTGTTTTTCGACCGTCGAACTGGGCAGATGCGGTCGATGAAGTAGTTGATTCAGTGGAATGTCAAATTGGGAGCGGCGAGCAGAGGCAAGCACTGGAGGACAAGCAGAGGAAGAAAGCACTGGAGGAGAAGATGGACAATGTGATCTGGAAGATGAACTTGATTATTGTGGCTGTTGTTTGTTTAGTATTTGGATGTTTACTGGGGATGTATGCTGCAAAGAAGTAATTCTGATGTTAAAAGTGGTGCTTTTGCTTCATCTGTGTGGATGAAGAATGAAAAATTTGTCACATATGACAAACTTAAATGTATGAATGAAGAATGGATGGAATGACAATTGGGTCACAAATCTTAATGTGTCACACATCACAAAATTCATCAATTCATCTGTGCTGACATTTCATTGCATCACGAGGCAAAGGAAACGCGGATTAACACAAACAGAGTAACAAACTTCTGGCATGACTCTGGCATACACATTGCAATTCATTGTGAACTGCTGCCATATATAGACACAAACAGAGTAACAAACTTCTGGCATACACAATGCAATTCATTGTAAGCTGCTGCCATAGACATTGCAATGCGTTATAGGAGAGGAAGATATAGTTCAACAAACACACATGAGGACCATATTAATAGATGAACAAACACACATGAGGAACACATTAACAGAGGAACAAATTAATTAAGCAGAGGTAGTCGCCGCCAGAGGAGCCCCACCGTCGGAGTCGGACCTGGAGCCGGAGCCGTCGAGGCTGCCATCGTCGCCGCCGTCGTCGTCGATGGGGGCGAGCAATCCTCTCTCAAGGTCCCCAGCCAAGATATTGATCTTGAAGGCGTAATCCTTCACGGTCCTCTACAGCGGATCATTGGGTACTGGGACCCTGAGATGAACGGCCACCTTTCGAAGCTTCACGAAAGCATCGCGAAACAAGTTCACTGACCAAGTGGCTTCGTCAGCATTTAGTGGAGGAGCACACACAACCGCCACGGGCTGTGGGGCTAGCGCCTCCTCGGGCTCGTCGGGCGGGGGCGGCGGCACCTCCTCGAGCTCCTCGGGCGCCAGCGCCGTCCCCTCCTTGACGAACCGACGGCGGAAGCTTTCGTCGTCATCCTCCTCCTCCCTCCCCCGCTTCCTGGATGGCTCGCTTGACGATGCCATGCGCACGCTTGAGGAAGAAGAAGCTCTTGGATTCACTTCTTGGTGACCGGAGACGGTGGTGCTGGGGTTTTCTTGGTGCCATGGTTGACGAAGTTCTTGGCCGGCCAGGGATTTATATTGACAAGATGGCGAACCGTCAGGCGGCCGGTCACGCGCCTCGGAACTCGTGTATGCTCAGGAGAGCTCTTGGCCACAAAAGAGACATGTGGTCACAAGGAGACGTGTGACTGTTCATATTTTATTCAAAATACCAAATGCCCAACTATGAGTTGTTCGATTCTTAAAAAAAACTATGAATTGTTCGTATTTTTATTGATTTTTAGGTGCTGCTTTATGGGCCCTAATTTTTGAGGGAAGCAAGTGTCATTTCAAAAAAAAAGTGTCAGGCCCACGCGTCAGCGTCAGCAGCCTAGTATAAAGAAGGTAACCATTGCCCGCCCGCGCACCAGCCAACAAAGCGACGCGGGTTTGCTAACCCGCGTCGGCATTGACTATCCATTTTGCAAAATGAATATTCAACCGCCCCGGCCCATTCCGTCTCCCCTTCTTCTTTCTGAATGGATAAGCGTAGCACTTTCCTTAAAAAAAGTGCAGAGGAGAGGTGTGGATGAGCGCCGGTGAGGGGCCAAGCAGTGGACGACCCCGCGCACCCGGGATCGAGGAGAACCGGAACGCAAAGCGGTGCCGCAACTGGATCCACGCACGTGCCGGCGAGATGGCGGCGAAGAGGGAGACGACGATTAGCGCCGGAGAGGGGCCAAGTGGCAGTGGAGTGAACCCAATGCCGAAGACGAGGGTCCTCGACTGGATCCTCTCAGATTCCGACGAGGGGCCAAGCAGCGGCAAGGAGGAGCGTGCCGGTGAGGGGGCAGCGAAGTGGGCGAGGGGCCTACCTCACGTTTGCGAGCACAAGTGTCTGGCAACGACGAAGAGGGGTCGACGGAGCGGCGAAGGTGTAGAGGACTTCATCTCTGACTCTGGCAACGACCACGACGACGGCGAGGCAAGTTTCTCTGAATCTCACTGCCTTTTTACTTGTTCTGTAGATGTAACTTAAGCTAGCTTGAGCTTGAGCTTGATAAAGTTAATTAGTGCCTATGATGATGTCTTCCATGCTTGTCACGATCTTATACCAAGTTCTGAGGCAAATCAGTTCTGAACTAAGTTCTGCTTTTACTTGTCACACCCTGCTATGAAGCCTAGGATAATTTTCAAGTTCTTATATAATTTTCCTATGATGATTACTGTTCCTATACTGCTCCAAGTTCTGAGGCAAATTAGTTCTAAATTAACTATGTTATTCTTATACCATGTTTAACCCTGTTTCAGGCAAAACTCTTTGAGTTGCGAGCAGAGCTTGAGTTACTTCTAAACCTTAATGTCTGGGATTATGTGAAACCTGAGTTTGAAAAAATCACGAAAGAAGTGAACATCCTCATTGTTGGTATTTCTTAACCTCGATGCTAAGTTACGAGTTCCTAGCAACGATGCCAGAAATATCCAAATGGTAATCCTAACGATTACAAGAGTCCGCAAGCGCACGGAAGTACCATTGTAGCATTTCCCCAAAGGAGTATTCCAAAGGGTATCGAATCCAAGGAAGGCTGGGCGGATTAACAAGTTCAACTCTATTGCAAGGAGTATATATAAATCATAGACAGGAACAAACCAGACACTCAAGTACAGGGGTGAGATATGATAGATAAGATAGTAGTGTGAACACACAAACACACACTCTCTAAGGTCCTAGGCTTAGGAGGCAACATACGAGTTAGTTCTAGGTTCTAAGGTACTAAACATGCAAAGTCAGTCAGACAAGTTAAACACACACTAACATCGCATGATCGCTGGCTCAAGCACCCAGGTACAAACGGGGAGAAAACCTCCCGCGTCGCTTACGCACGACTCCGGTTGTTAGACTTTAGACTCCTACAACATATCCGAACGTGGGGGATTCCAGAAGGGTCCAACGGCTGTCACCACCGCGGCCTACCCCAAGACAATTCGTGGGATACACTCATAAGCAACGTAGCTACGCAACCCAAGCACCATGCTTACGTTGTTAGCAGGACCCTGACCGGCCCGGGCTATTGTGACCCAGGTCAGAGCCGCCAGATAAACCGGCCAATTACATCGAGCACCGTAGCTTGAGCACGAACTTCATACAACATGAACATGGGATCTAACTAGATCAAACTAGGCTAAGTACACAAACGGATTTGTGCTTTCCTATGTCTATTCAACAAGATCAAAGGGTTGTGTTCGTGATGAACACGAGCCTCTAACTTATGAACAAACACTGAAAACATGTATAAGTCACTCATCAACTGGATCGAAAGGCCTTGTTCATCAAGAACAGGAGCCTCTAAATGATGAACGAGCGAAGAACACTTGAACAAATCACCCATGTATACAAGCACAACTTTATATGAAATAGTTGAATAACTGAAGTAGATCAAAGTCATACAATAAAATAAAGATACAAGAGGACTCATACCTAGATCCCAAAGTAGACTTGGAACCTGAAGTAGAACTACTCTAGCCTACCTCCTAGCCTTAGAAACCAAAAGTGAGAGAGGAGGAGTAAGATGTGTTGGTAAGAAATGAACCCCCTCCCCTTCTATTTATAGGCCAGAGCACCAGCGCAAGAAGGAGTGAAACACCCCGGGGATGGCCTCTAGGACCAATGGACGAGCGCCACGTGGAAGCCCAGGATCAACCGACCCAAGGTCGGTTCGGCCGATCCTAGGGTCGACCGATCCCAGGTGGGCCCCATTCAGGGTGTGCTTCCTCGGGGTGGCTGTCCTGTGAGCCCTTAAGTCGGTCCCCAGTGTACACGTGTTCTTGAGGCGGTTTAGGCGCTCTGGTGGGCCCATGGATCCATGTGAAGTCCACGTGTCACGCTCTGATTCGTCGGGGTGACATGGCGTGCATGCGTGGCACCTGAGGTGGCTGAGCTTGCATGCATGGCACCTGAGGTGGCAGCCATTCCTTGAGGTGACGTGGCATGAATCATAGAAGGTGAGTTTGCCACTTCTTTTATGCTTATTTTCCTGCAATCACATAATCTCCAAGGACAAGTGGAACTACATTATTCTTAACTAAAATGCGTGTAAGAAATGCCTCTTGCTCCTTTATTCATGAGTAAATTGACGGCTAAAGTAAGCACTTAACAGCCGTCAACAACTCCCCCAAGCTAGCCTCTTGCTCGTCCCGAGCAAGATACTTAGGACTTAGGTTGGTCGATCAGGAGTTGCTACGATGTTGTATTCCTAGTTCATGACAAGCATATGACTAGGTACTCTATCAAGGATTGAATGAGTAGGCTTGTATCTTACCATACGCTTGATTGCTATGGGGCTTGTAGCTTCACCTACCTTGGGCGGTTGAAAGATAGAATGGTTGTATAAAAATTACTAATCACAGGTACCTTGATTAGTCGTCAATCCGGAGGTTTTGCTAAAATTTTTTTTAAAGAAATTGAAGTTCCTCGAATGATACTCTCGGATCGCTCATTGTGTATGATTCCTCACCAAGGCATTGATTTGCATTCTTTCTCCACCTACTTCTAATAAACTGATATGTGGGGCTGTAGGTAGGGAAAACATGTGGCATACATGTTTCTCATGTATTGTCGAGTCGAAAACCGGATCCTTGGGAGTAACAAGTCATACAGCCTGATCAAGATGTGCATGTGTGTGTATATGGTGGATGGATGATGAACTCCTTTTTTGCATATGATTCTCTCTTCTCCTTTTGAAATTTTTGAGACTTGGGCTATGTTTCTTTATTCTTTCTCTTTCTTCTCTTTTTTTTCTTTTCATGCTCTTGAGCATGTACCTTTTTTGCGCATAGCCCATAGTCCTTGCTGAATATTTCTGGAGAGAGAGTAATCATGAAGCAATGCGCGGAGTTTTATTTGTGGAATGGATGGGGGATGGATGAAATGATGGGTGCTAACTTCCGGTGTAGAAGTTTAGCATATAGTGGCTGTGTACGTGATCTTGATCATGGGAGCATGACAAGTTTCTCGCCGAGGGTCACAACAATTCGACAAGACTCAATGAAGAAAACAAGTAGCATATGTGGAGGCTAACAAAAGCTAGGATCTACATATGGCTTTGGATAGGAATTTCTCATCACTGAGGAACTTACCATTTTATCATTTTTTAAAAAGAAAGCTCCGGATATCAACATCACTTAGCACAGGCTCATAGAAACCCTATTATACCATATCATACCCCACAACAACCTAGGCAAAGGTCATGCTTTTCGCTACCCACAAGTTTCAAGCTAAGGTTTGATCACACAAGCCAACAAACTCAAAACTAAGATAGGATACTAAGTTGTAGCAAGGCATACAAAAGGAATAAACAGAGCAACTATTCATCATTTCGACCATGAAGGACAAAAAGCATTCTTACCGCGCATATGAAAGCAAACTAATTTAAGGAAGCAAATAAATATTTTTGGTCTTTTAATTTTGCAGATTTTTATGTGTTTTTAGCATATGAGATAAAGATACAGGTTACCTCGGAGTGGCGGTCCTCCCCCAAGCTAGCTTCAGGCTCACTACTGTGGAGGGGGAAATCCCATCCACCGGTAGTAGGCCCTCTGCTCCTCCAGCTGCTGCTGCTGTGCCAGCTCGATGGCGTGAAGTCTCTCACCAGACATTCGCTGCCAGTCCCGGGTGGACTCGACGTGCTGGTGCACGGTCTCCTCTATGTCGCCAACTCGGATGTTGAGCTCGCTCATCTGTTGAGTGAGGGTGGCCCCACGAGATGATGAGCGCAATCCGGACGACGAAGATGTCGCGTCTCCGTAGGCAGTACCAGTAGGGACGGCCCACTCGCCACTGCCTGCGCTAGCCCAAGCCGAGCTACTCGCACCCTGCTGGTACATGGGCTGGTCCCAACCGGGAGCATATCCGGGAGTGACCCCAGGCATGTACTCGGTAGAGGTCCACGTACCATACGGAGGTGTGGTAGGCTGAGGCTGTGGCTGAGGCGACAGCTGCGGAGACGGCTGTGGTGGCGGCTAGTGTGCTCTGGCTGCTCTCCGCGATGCACTCCTAGTTACCCTGTCACCAGAGACACTAGAACGACAAGGTTCCTCAAGAGGAACGGTCAGTGGCCCCTGGCCGTACAACCTGAAATCCGGGTTAGGTAACTGGATCTGGTTTGTATGGCCCGGGTAGAAGAAAACCAAAGAATCATCCGGACCCTTCTTAAGAATATGCCCCTGAGTCAAATAAGCCTCGTCAATTTGAGTCCGGGGATTAGCAATGGAAGGCACATTGGGCTCTTGCGTAATCCCAAGATTCGTGACGATGCGAGAAATCAAAGACGTACACTCAATAGAACCCGTCATCTTAAAATTTGTTAACCACTGCCGAATCATAGCTTGCACAGGGGAGATCTTGATCAATCTGACCACGGCATATAAAATCATCATCTCGTCAGTGCGCACGGGTCGTACGTCATCCCTTGGAAAGAGAGTGACGGCGAGCCATTTGTGCCACAGTCGGAGAGTGGGATGCAAGATATCATTGCACCTCGGTATTAACTTGCCGCGAACAGGGTGACCAGAGATCTCTTCCCAAAAACTCTCATGATTAAAACTAGCGCAAGCTTGCTCAAGAGAAATAGCGCAGTGATGATGAAAACCGAGGGTGCGACTAAGATCTTTCCACGAAACTCGATACGGAACTCCATGAAATCGAAATGAAATACCGGTCGCATCCTCTTGAAGAGTGCAGAGGAACTGGATGGTGGTAGGTCTAGAACCAACCTCCTAAACTGGTATGAAATCCTCCCATCCTAGAGCTTGCCAAATGGAATTGAACTCGGAGTCCATACCTGTTTTCTCGAGAAGGTCCGGGTCGAACTCCTTGGTGTTGGCGAAGACTCGGTCCTTGATGAGAGCGTAGGCTTGTCTCTCGCGGTCACTCCTCAGGTCGATGAAGGCGGTGTCGATGGCATACACTTCATCGCCTTGTTGCGTGGGTAGCTCTTCTTCTCCTTCCTCTTCACGGTCGGTCGACATTGGGCTCGGTGCAGCTTCGGAATGACGAAACGAGCTCCCCCCGTCGTGTGAACAGCGTGAGCGAGTCAACTTTCGGAATGCGCCGGAGGCCCAACTCATCCTGCACAAATTTGGCGAAAGGACTCATCTTTTTAAGTTTGAGAGCGGGACTTTTCTCAGTGATCAGTTCCACTCATCACCCCACTCCCGAGAAGTAGAGGGGTGCGATCTCTGTACCTGCTGCCACACCTTCCGTGCCTTCCTTGATTTTCTTGGTGTGGTCAGAGGTTGTGTGAGCTGTGGTTGTGGCTCCGTCCACCCCCAGGTCTGCTCATCATTTCCTTGCACTGAATAGCATTGCTCTTCTGTTGGTCGAAATTGGACATCAAGTTCTTCTTCCCAATGCGGAAACGGATGGTCCCATTTTCCACATTGATCCTTACCCGAGCGTCACTTAAGAACGGCCTCCCAAGAATAAGTGGCATTTCCGCATCATCTTGCATATCAAGGACCACGAAATCCGCGAAGATGCAAGAACCTTGGACAAATACCAGTAGACTCTCCACGATCCTCTCCGGATACTGGATCGATGCATCAGCAAGTTGAACTGTCCTCGAGGTTGGGGTAAGAGCAGGATATCCCAATCTTTCGAACATAGCCTTGGACATGAGGTTGACACTCGTGCCAAGATCACAGAGGGCATTCCTAATTTTCTGGTAGTATATAGTGCAAGTGATGGTCGGATAACCAGGATCTTTCCTATGCACAATTGCTGAAGATTTCCATGGATCAAGAACCTGATGTATGGGTCTCCCTGCATAGTCAGCAGCTCGTGCCCTCCTAGATGGCTTACCCCATCTGGTGGACACTGCACAAACATTCTCACAAGAAGACATGGGTTGCCCCGTAATCTTCCCGTCCTCAGCAGAGGGAACCAAAGCAGCTAACTGAGCCAACTGGGTTTCTATCATTTTATTAAAGCTCATCTGGTTCTTAAGAGTAGAAGAAATGCTATCAATTGTAACATTAAGGCTTTCCAGAGCCTTATCATAGGCAGCTGTTTTCTTGTTAAAACCATCATTGATCTTAGCTTGCCCAAAAACCAGATCTCTCAGGGAAGGTTGGTTTAGATTGAAAGAATTACCTTGATTTCCTCCCTGATAGTAAGGGCGTGCCTGATTCCACGTTTGACCTCCTTGTGGATGATAACCACTGTTGTTGCTGTTCATGTACATCACATCCTCCTGGGTAGCGGGGCAGTAATTCCCTGAATGCCCAGTGTCACCACAGACTTCGCAAGTCATGCGAGCATCCATAGCTTGAGTAGTGATGGCCATGGCAGCTTTCTCACTGGTCAGAGCATCCATTCTCTTCATGAGTAGGTCCATCTTGACGTGCAGCATATCCGCTTCCTTGACGGTATGTGTACCCCTCTGACATGGCTGGAGTCGATCATCACTCCACCCTTGGTTGGAGACCATCTTCTCAATAAGTTTAGTAGCTTCAGCGATAGTGAGAGAGAAGAAAGCCCCTCCAGCAGCAGCATCAATATGGCCTCGGGCTGTCGGAGTCAGCCCATTATAGAAACTCTGAAGAATAAGCCAGTTGTCCATCCCATGATGGGGACAAGCCAGGATGTACTCCTGGAGCCTCTCCCAAGCTTCTGGAATGGTTTCATTTGCTGCTTGCTGAAAGCTTGAAATTCTCCCCCGGAGAGCATTGGTCCTGCCCAACGGAAAGAACTTCGTGAGGAACGCTGCTGAGCACTTTGCCCAGGTGTCAATATCTGCACGGTTCGCATAGAACCACTGCTTCATCTTTCCCAGCAGTGAGAATGGAAACAGTCACAGACGAATGGCATCTTCCTCCACTCCTCGTATAGTGAAGGTACTGCACACAGCTCCAAGAACTGTTGCAAGTGGGCGCTCACGTCTTCATTAGGCTTGCCACAGAATGGGCTAGCCTGTACCATCATAATGAGGCCAGTCTTGATCTCGAAGTTTCCGTTCCCAGTATTGACCTCGGGGCCAGTGGGCACTTGATCAGTAGAGGGAGCAGAATATTCGCGAAGAGTCTTCTCTTGATTGGCCATAGGAGTTGATGTAGATGGCACAAAGGAAGCTGGGTCGACTTCCGTACGTACACGCTGAGGAGAACCGAAATGAGTTCGAGCTCTCCTTACGAGTGACTTAGGATCTTCAGTGAAATTCGGCGGTAAGTCGAAACCAGTCATACACTACCTGTCTTCATCATCGATAGACAAAGAAGACATTCAAAATTAGCCTGCATTGAGAACTGTTTTATTCCTGTCATGATTATAAACATTGCAAAGCGTTGACATGTTATCCTTAGCCTTCCCCGGCAATGACGCCAGAAATGCTTGTTGGTATTTCTTAACCTTGATGCTAAGTTACAAGTTCCTAGCAACGATGCCAGAAATATCCAAATGGTAATCCTAATGATTACAAGAGTCCGCAAGCGCACGGAAGTACCATTGTAGCATTTCCCAAAAGGAGTATTCCAAAGGGTATCGAATACAAGGAAGGCTGGGCGGATTTACAAGTTCAACTCTATTGTAAGGAGTATAAATCATAGATGGGAACAAACCAGACACTCAAGTACAGGGGTGAGATATGATAGATAAGATAGTAGTGTGAACACACAAACACACACTCTCTAAGGTCCTAGGCTTAGGAGGCAACATATGAGTTAGTTCTAGGTTCTAAGGTACTAAACATGCAAAGTCAGTCAGACAAGTTAGACACACACTAGCATCGCATGATCGCTGGCTCAAGCACCCAGGTACAAACGGGGAGCTAACCTCCAGCGTTGCTTACGCATGACTCCGGTTGTTAGACTTTAGACTCCTACAGCATATCCAAACGTGGGGGATTCCAGAAGGGTCCAACGGCTATCACCACCGCGGCCTACCCCAAGACAAACCGTGGGATACACTCATAAGCAACGTAGATACGCAACCCAAGCACCACGCTTACGTTGTTAGCAGGACCCTGACCGGCCCGGGCTATTGTGACCCAGGTCAGAGCCACCAGATAAACTGACCAATTACACCGAGCACCGTAGCTTGAGCACGAACTTCATACAACACGAACATGGGATCTAACTAGATCAAACTAGGCTAAGTACACAAACGGATTTGTGCTTTCCTATGTCTATTCAACAAGATCAAAGGGTCGTGTTCGTGATGAACACGAGCCTCTAACTTATGAACAAACATTGAAAATATGTATAAGTCACTCATCAACTGGATCGACAGGCCTTGTTCATCAAGAACAGGAGCCTCTAAATGTTGGACGAGAGAAGAACACATGAACAAATCACCCATGTATACAAGCACAACTTTATATGAAATAGCTGAATAACTGAAGTAGATCAAAGTCATACAATAAAATAAAGATACAAGAGGACTCATACCTAGATCCCAAAGTAGACTTGGAACCTGAAGTAGAACTACTCTAGCCTACCTCCTAGCCTTAGAAACCAAAAGTGAGAGAGGAGGAGTAAGATGTGTTGGTAAGAAATGAACCCCCTCCCCTTCTATTTATAGGCCAGAGCACCGGCGCAAGAAGGAGTGAAACACCCCGGGGATGGCCTCTAGGACCAATGGACGAGCGCCACGTGGAAGCCCAGGATCAACCGACCCAAGGTCGGTTCGGCCGATCCTAGGGTCGGCCGATTCCAGGTGGGCCCCATTCAGGGGTGGCTGTCCTGTGGGGCCTTAAGTCGGTCCCCGGTGTACACGTGTTCTTGAGGCGGTTTAGGCGCTCTGGTGGGCTCATGGAGCCATGTGAAGTCCATGTGTCATGCTCTGATTCGTCGGGGCTTGCCTCTCTTGGATTGGTGACATGGCGTGCATGCGTGGCACCTGAGGTGGCTGAGCTTGCATGCATGGCACCTGAGGTGGCAGCCATTCCTTGAGGTGACGTGACATGTATCATAGAAGGTGAGTTTGCCACTTCTTTTATGCTTATTTTCCTGCAATCACATAATCTCCAAGGACAAGTGGAACTACATTATTCTTAACTAAAATGCGTGTAAGAAATGCCTCTTGCTCCTTTATTCATGAGTAAATTGATGGCTAAAGTAAGCACTTAACAGCCGTCAACACTCATCAAAAAGGCTAAGCACATAAGGAGGTACAAGTATACTACTGAACAAAATCTCGAGCCATTGAAGATGCGCTCGAAGGGCTTCAAGAATCCTTGGTTGCTTACGAAGAGGCTGCAAAAAGAGCCAATCTTGATGGGGCATGATCTAGTTCAAGTTTGTTGATGTGCAGGGTCAGTAGCCATACTTTTGTGGATGTTCAAGGGGGATGCCTTTGTTGATGTGTATGGTCAGATAGCACGACCATAGTAAATAATGTGATGGACAAGTTAAGTCGAAGCCTGATGGACAAGTTAACCTTTTGTAATAATTATCTTTATTCCTGTAGACAAGTTATCTTCATCTTTGTGGACAAGTTATCTCTCTTATGATGTCTGTTTTGTCTCAAAAGATATGTGTTGATTGTGCCTGTATGTCGAAATGGAAGCAATGAGAGATCGAGTTGACATGTCAATGAGGACAGACTCAAAGGAGACGAGGATTCACAAACCTCTGTCTCCTTTCTTCACAAAGGAGACACGGATTAACAAACCTCTGTCTCATTTGTTCACTGCCGCCGCGCTCTTGCTTCACGGCAGTGAAGAGTGCTATTAGACTTTAATTATTGAGCTCTCAGTCTAGTAACGGGCGTCAAATGCTCATCGGTAACGGACTTAAACATCCCGTTACCGATAGAGCATTGAGAGGTAACGGACTTTACGAGCCCGTTACCGATAGGTTTAACTTGTGTAACAGACTCGATTTAACGTCCGTTACAAAGAATTCATGTAACGGGCGTTTAAGAAGACCGTTACCAGAAGTCCACATTGGTAACGGGCATTGCGGAGGCCAACCCTGGGGTCGGCCTGCCGCGCTTATGGGTAACGGGTGCCAAACAACAACCGTTACATATGTGGGTGCATGTAACGGGTGTTAAGGGCCCGTTACAAATGCTGCGTGACCTATTTGAGGTTTTCACATAGTGTTGGGAGAGGAAGAGGGCGCTGTGCGAGAATGAGACCACAATCCAATCGGGTAGCTCATTCTTGTAATATTACGGATCGTGTCTGGTAAATATTACATCCATATATATTATGCAATGTATTGTGTACGTGAATCTCAAATATTACGCGGTCTCAAATTGATTATAGAATGTTAAACACATGACATGTTCTAAAAAAACTAGAATATTGCTTGTGATGTTTTATTTTGATTTACGTACTTTCTTCCCATTTTAAATGTGAAATATGTAAGATTATTATGTAATTGGTCCTAACAGTGCTGGCCCAAATAGGCAACCATGTCATAAGTTAATTATTGACAAGGATATCCTTCGAAATATGGCATTGTGATGGAAAGTTTTTTCTTATAAGTGGTTTTATGTTCATCCTATATTGAAAACATGTGTCTCCAATATGACAGTGGTCGGTAATGGACTTTAAGAGACTGTTATCGATAGGTATAATTATTGCAACTGACACATTTTACCTTCTGTTACCAAGAATGCATGTAACGGGCGTTTAACAAGCCCATTACCAGAAGTCCTCATTAGTAACGGGCGTTGTGGTGGCGAGGTCGGGGTCGAGCCTGCCGCGCTTATGGCTAATAGGTGCCAAACAACAGCCGTTACTAATGTTGGTGCATGTAACGGGTTTTAAGGGACCATTACAAATGTTACGTGACCGATTTGAGATTTTCACGTAGTGGTAGCAGCTCATCTCTCTCAGTAGTAGTAGATTTTCTTGACCATTTGGCCGGCCGGCCGGCCGGCTAGCTAGCTGCTAGTAGTAGTGTAGTAGGGTTGCTGGCCAATAATCTTCGAACACGTTTATTTCTTACAGCAGCGAATATATACTGCTCTCGCTGGCAAAAATTCTACTGACGCGGAGCAATAATTGTTCCATACATGACACATCTTAGTTGATACTACTCTAGCCCAGAGAGAGACCCAGCCTAACTATTAGTGTTGCAATGGTCCTAGCTCCTCCATCCTCCTCCAACGTAGTACTAGCAAAAACAATTACCTATCACCTTCTTTGTACTACTCGCAATGCATTTTCATGCATGTCCCCCTTTCTTTAATTTGTCTCCCGTCCTCATGGTCCCCAACAGCTTGAAAATGATAGATTGCAGGAAATGATGATCATGCATACATCTCGAACACCTCTCATCTCTCTCCTTGGACGTGATGGAGATCTGATCATGAGCATCCCTTTCGAAAAGTAGGTACGGTTTCATTAATTTCGGTGTCTTTCAGAACGGGAGGGGAGGCGAGGACTTATCAGAATGTCTCCTGCATTTCGATTCAAATCTCCGTTATTGTTGGTTTTCTCCCGTACTAATTAATAGTAGTTTAGTGGTATTTATTTACAGATAATGCACCCAATTTCTACCACCTAGCCCAAGCCAGCCTGAAGCATGAGGACACCATTGCATTTGACGCCTGGGCTCCACTAACTCACTAATAACCCGACAAAGCCGGCCTACTTTTCACCAATTGCCACCAATATATACCACTATATGGAGAAGAACACATTATAAATCCTCTAGTGTAAATTAATCTAAACGGATGCCCTTAAAGCTTTGTTTGAGCCGCCGAGGTAGCTTTCTAGAAGCTGCCATCTCGAAAAGACTTGGCAACCTATAGCTTCTACCAAATAGGATCCACGTATCAGCCTCTTATCTTCCCCGTCACCTTTTGCCCTACTGCTTAATTGATTTGCCATTGCCGAGGTTGTAGGTCCATGACCGTAACATTCATGTTTTTGCATCACTTCAAAATTCAATAAAAAATTGAATTTTTCAAAACACTAGTAATAAAAAATTTGGCACTGCTGACGATCAACACCCTAGCTAAACAACATGTGCTCCCATCCTTCCGTACACATCTCCTAGTGATAGAATTAATCTCTACCACCATATAATGCACCCCCGTGTGCCGCAGCTGGGAAGAAGGCCCGAGTTGCACCGCCGCCAAAACTAGGATGGCGTTGTCAGCTTATTACTGAGTTAGTGGAGCCCAGGCGTCAAATGCATGATGGCCTCATGCTTCAGGCTGGCTTGTGTACTGTTATTGGCAACAATGTATGGTTTTACAAGTTTTCAGGTATAAACCGTAAGCAAAACCATTATGGTTTGTGTGCTAGGCTCCTCATCCACAAATAAATTAATCATAGAGCCTCCAAATTAAATTTTTGTGTGTGGTAGTTATCTCGGCTGATAAGGACACGGCGACGGTGTCCGAGAATATGCCCCATCTTTCACGGTATTACCAACCAATTAATCAAAATTGTTGGAACGTGCACAAATTCAAATATATTAATGAATAATCTTCTCTTTTCCTTAACAGCAGCCGCAGATCACAATCAATGATAAATGATTCTCTCTCCCAGTACAATATTGAAGAGATGTACGAGAGCTAGCCGGCCAGCTGGCCGAGTGGTAAAGAAATCTCTTGCCGAAAAGATCAAACTTTGTTTAGCTGTTTTCTAAAATCGTAAGGGAAGGAGCAAACAAACAATCAAGCATTTCAACCATTCAAACATTCAACCCAATCTATTTATATGGTGTATTTTGAAGCACAGATTTTCCCAATATGTTTTATTTGAAACGGTTTTTTTCAAAGATTAAACTAATCAAATTTTCATTTGTTGTAAAGTTTTGAAAAAATCAAATTTTTTATTGAATTTTGAAGTGATTTAAAAACACAGATGTAAAAACACAGATGGTGTATGTATTGGTGGCTTTTGACGAAAACTAGGATGGCGTTGTCGGCTTATTAGTGAGTTAGTGGAGCCCAGGCGTCAAATGCAATGGTGTTCTCATGCTTTAGGCTGGCTTTGGCTAGGTGGTAGAAATTGGGTGCATTATCTGTAAATAAATACCACTCCACTACTATTAATTTAGTACGGAAGAAAACCAACAATGACGGAGACTTGAATCAAAATGTAAGACACATTCTGATAACTCATCGCCTCCCCTCCCGCTCCGACAGACACCGAAATTAATGAAACCGTAGCTACTTTTCGAAAGGGATGCTCATGATCAGATCTCCGTCGCGTCCAAGGAGAGAGATGAGAGGTGATGGAGATATATGCATGATCATCATTATCTGCAACGTAGCGATCTATCATCTACAATCCGTTGGGGACTGTGAGGACCGGAGACAAATTAGAGAAAGGGGGACATGCATGAAGATGCATTGCGAGTAGTACAAAGAAGGTGATCATAGTGTGGCAGCTTGCTCAATCATGGGTGATTGTTTTTGCTAGTACTACGATGGAGGAGGATGGAGGAGCTAGCTAGGACGATTGCAACACTGATAGCTAGGCTGGCTGGGTCTCTCTCTCTCTCCCCGGGCTAGAGTAGTATCAACTAAGATGTGTCATGTATGGAACAATTATTGCTCCGCGTCAGTAGAATTTTTGCTAGCTGAGAGCAGTATATTCGCTGCTGTAAGAAATAATCGTGTCGTGTTTGAAGATATCAGATTAAGATCCTGCTAGCAGCTAATAACTAGAACATTAATTAATCAAATAATTACTTTGTTTTCACACAAATGAAATGATGACTTAAATAATGCATGGGCTGAGAGATGAGTTGCACTCTGGTTACATTATTGGCCAGCAACCCTACTACACTAGTAGTACGTAGCAGCTAGCGTAGTGTGGTCAAGAGATCGATCTCTATGAGAGCTTGCTAGCCGGCCGGCCGGCCGAGTGGTCAAGAAAATCTACTACTACTACTAAGAGAGATGAGTTGCTACTAGCATGTGCAGTGTGTCTCCTCCTGTGAGATCCGATCTGAGCTGCTGGCGCCCGGCCTCGTATTTATAGACGACGCATCAAGGAGCACAGCCACCGCGAACAGCAGCAGGCTCGCGAGAAGCAGCTCAGGTCGCACCCATGGCGCCACGCCTCAGGCTTTCGCTTTTCGTCATGCTCGTCGCAGCTGCAGTTCTGCTGGTTAGCGCGGCCGACGACGGCGGGACGACGACCGTGGGGGCACGCGGCGTCGCCGACGGCTACCTGGGCGACAACTTCGTCGGCTGCCTGGAGATGGGTCTTGCCAGGTGCTTTGCGCAGCCCACGGTGGTGTGCGTGGAGGACGCCATCGTGGAGTGCAGCCTGCAGGCCGCCGCGGCTGCACCGCCGGCTCCCGGACCTGCAGCGCCTTTGGCGGGAGGCGGCGCGGAGGCGGCCAAGCTTCTCTTGGGCGCCGTTGGCGGCGGCATCGCGCGGGGCATCTTCAACCTCGGCACCAAGTACATCGAGTGCGTGGCGGTCAACCTGGCGACCAACTGCCTCGTGAAGGCTAGCATGGGGTGCGTCGAGGAGGCACTGGCGTGTTAGACTGCTAGGCGTGCGTGTACGTACGTTGTCTACACGACCGGCCGGCCTCCTGTCCTCTCTACTATATACGTATACGTAGTACTACTGTACGTAGCCGGCTCAGGGGAAAAAGGAGGCGGATCATCGATCATATATCGATATCTCGATCCCTATTCCCTAGTAGTAGCTCGATCGCGCTTTATCGATTAGTTGGAGTACTATATTTGTGTGTGCATGCATGTGTTGTTGGACTGATCGAATAATTAACTGCTGGACTGTATATATGTAAGTATATTTGTGTGTTGTTGTTGAGTTCGCTGCATGGGTTCCATCTTGTTGTTAATGAATCCACCAATTAATACAGAAAAAATAAATAAGATATATATAAACTTCTTCTACAGTAGTATACGTACTTCTACTTGTGAAGAACCACCTTAATTAGATCGAGCCCGGAAAAAGCAAAGAAAAGAAAGAAACAAGACGGCCTTCTTGGCTTTGAAAAGCAGCAGGCTTCTAGCTAATAAGCGCTGCTAGCTATAGTTAGGGTGAGATCCGTTAGTGCCAGTCGCAATCATGAGGACGGACGAAAACGGCCGATCGCCACCACTGTTGCTCGATCGAGAATAATTTGGCTGTATGCAATAGATATCTTTTTGTTTTTTTGTCTGATCGGGTATCATCTTGTAGTCATCCAAATTTATGTAATTATAATAAGTTTTGGCATTTGAGAACTCTGTGACGGGGAGTCCTTATAATTATTAATAAGAAGATTTTACATAATCCGTGCCGGCCGACCGCATTTGCTCTGCTCGCTTAAGACCAAGAGTGGAGGAGGACGTGCATCCCCACCTACATGTAGATGATCGCCGTGCCATTTGAAATGCATAATATTTGAACATTATTTTAGCACATACGAGAACAAAAGGCACAAATTATATGCTATAAATAATGAAAATATCATCATCGTCTGTGTCAGAAAGGAAGTAGAAGATGCCAAGGTAAAGGGTCCAGGCTCCCTGAACAAGCAACTCGAGTGGAGGACCCATATACTGACCTTCTCTGTCATCAATAGCAACAACTACACTTGTATTGATCATGACGATCTGAACAAGGAATGCCCATATCACAACCATTATTGAGTGTGCATTTGGTTGGCACTTTGCAGCCAAGGTGGATGATGCTCCAGATGCAGATTTCTCCATGATATAGTCACTGGCTTCAGAGCTAATAGAGACAACATAGGAGATGACAGTGGTAGAGAGAGGACCTTCAGTCCCGGTTGGTAAGGGGTATAGGTCCCTGAAGTCCAACCGGGACTGATGATGAGAGACAAAAGGGGGGTCCTTTAGTCCCGGGTGAAGGAACCGGGACTAAAGGGGGTGCCTTTAGTCACGGTTGGTAATACCAACCGGGACTAAAGGGGGGGCACGCCAGCGTCAAATTTTTTTTGAAAATCCCTGCGACAAGTCACGCGATTTTTCACGCGAAATATACGCGTGCGCGGGTGCGGGGATTCGAACTCATGACCTCCAGCCTCGCGCGTAGCTTCCTCACCATCTCACCTACACAGCACATCTGATTGAGTAGGGGATGCTAACTCGTGGGAGACCCTTTAGTCCCGGTTGGTAACACCACCCGTGACAAAAGGCCCCCCTTTAGTCTGGGTTGGTGTTACCAACCGTGACAAAAGGGTCACCCCCTTTAGTCTAGGTTCGTGTTACGAACCGTGACAAAAGGGGGGGGGGCTTTAGTCTCGGTTCGTAACATGAACCAAGACTAAAGGGGGGTGACCCTTTTGTCACGGTTCGTAACACGAACCTAGACTAAAGGAAGGGCCTTTTGTCACGGTTGGTGTTATCAACCCGGACTAAAGGGGGTGAGCACTCATGGCATTAGTGGCCACGTCGATGAAACCCCTTTAGTCCCGGCTCCAAAGTTGAACCGGGACTAAATGGGCGTACCAAAGCCTCTATGTCTACCAGTGTGATGGGTATGAATTAACAAAGTGGTGGCTCCAAGGTAGATAAAGCGGGTGAAGGAACGGTGGCGATAGTGTCGAACATAGGCACCTATCCCAACTATGATTACTGCCAGGATGGCGCTGGTGACCAGCAGTGTGTTGACACGCAGTGTCTTCTCTCCCATGCTCTTGTCAAATGCATGCAGCAACTCGACGTCACAGTTCATATTATTCTTAATGTTGCATTCCAATGACTTATAGCACTGGTAGAGAGCGAGCACTACTACACAACCGGGCATTCGTCCCAAGCACTTAGTACCGGGCGCAATTTCACCCGGTACAAAGTGGAGAAATTAGTACTGGGCAAAGTCAGCAGGCATATTAGTACCGGCCGGTATAACGAGCTGGTACATAATGGAGCTGAGGACCCCGCCCGCGCTGCAGCTAGTGGGCCCTGTGGATGCAATTAGTACCGGCTGTAAACACTAGCCGGTACTAACTTGCTTCCAAGCAGTTTAGTACCGGCCCTTGTTTCCAGCCGGTACTAAGTGGCGCCGCGGACCCCGCCGCTGCTAACGGCCAGTGGGCCCGGTGTAAACATTTAGTACCGGCTGGAAAGAAGGGCCGGTACTAATCGTCTCGTGGGGCCAGTCTAGCACTTTAGTACCGGCTGGTAATACCAGCTGGTACAAAACGCTACGGGTTAGTACCGGCTGGTAGTACCACCCGATACAAACTGTCAACGGCTATGTATACCCTTCTTCCTCCCCGAGCCCGAGCTGAAGCTCTCATTTCCTAGCTCGACCTTCACACTCCTCCCTTGGCGCCCTAGGATGTGATGTCCATTTCTTCCTAGATTTGAAGGTGTTTTGCTGCTCCAACATCTTCAAAAGGTTAGGAATCGAATGCTCTCTTTGCTAATATGTATAATATTAGGATTTGTTCTTTGTAGTTAGAAAAATTAGAGTTTATTAGATTATAGACTTTGAGTTGGAGAAATTCAATTTAGAAACATGATTTAGAGGCAATTATTTTTTATTAATTAGTGAATTACTGTAGTTACTTTTTATTATATTATTATTATTAATTAGTGGATTATGATACATAATTAGTGTGTTCTATTTAGTGAATTATGATACATAATTAGTGTGTTCTATTTAGTGAATTATGATACATAATTAATATTATAGATAATTGTATTTTATTAATTAGTGAATTATGATAGTTATTTTTTTATTAGTTATTGAATTATGATAGTACCTTTTTATTAGTTTTATTTTTCGATTTATTTGAAATAGTTAGAGGTAGTTAACTTCAGTAAAATATGTGAATTTAAATTTTTTTAAAGGTTCTTACCTTAGTTGTGTTTGTAGATGGACCGACAATGGATGTACGGTGATCGATGCGGCAGGGCCTTTATTACTGGCCTAATGAAATTTCTCCAAACTGCTGAGGCAAACAAGTCTGTGAAGGGTTTCATGTGTTGTCCACGTAGAATGTGCAGAAACAACAAGGAGTACTCAAGTCGAAAGACTCTCCATGATCGCATATATACATGGGGTTTCATGGAAAACTATATTCTTTGGACCCATCATGGCAAAAGAGGAGTTGTATTGGAAGACAGCGAAGAAGATGACTATAATGATAACTACATTCCTGCTGATTGGGCTGAAGGTGAAGCATTTTTAGATGTTGCAATGGGAGAAGGTGGGGAAGATGGCGAAGATGAACCGCTCGACGATTTTGGCCAGGTGCTGGAAGATGCACGACAAGGCACCCAAAATGCAAAGGAAAAGAAGAAGTTTGAAAAGATGTTAGAGGATCACAAGAAGTTGTTGTACCCAGACTGCAAACAGGGCCACAAAAAGTTGAGTACCACGTTGGAAATGATGCAGTGGAAGGCAGCAAATGGTGTTTTCGATAAGGGATTTGGGAAGCTTTTGAAAATTGTAAAGAATTTGCTTCCCGAGGACAACCAACTTCCCTCAAGCACATACGAAGCAAAAAAGGTCATTTGTCCTTTAGGATTGGAGGTACAGAAGATACATGCATGCCCTAATGATTGTATCCTGTATCATGGTAAGGAATATGAGAATTTGCAAGCTTGTCCTATTTGCAAGGCATTGCGGTATAAGATCAGGCGTGATGACCCTGGTGATGTCGATGGGGAGGTTGTTAAGAAGAAAATTCCAGCGAAGGTGATGTGGTATTTCCCTATAATACCATGTTTGAAGCGTTTGTTCAGAAATAAATCACACGCTAAGTTGATGTGATGGCACAAAGAAGATCATTTGAAAGATGGTATGCTAAGACACCCTGCAGATGGTAGTCAGTGGAGAAACATTGATGGGGAATTTGCAAACTTTGGGGGGGAAGCAAGGAACATCAGGTTCGGCTTAAGCACTGATGGAATGAATCCTTTCGGTGAGTTTGGCAGTGCACACAGTACATGGCCTGTGACCTCATGTATGTTCAATCTTCCTTCTTGGTTGTGCATGAAGCGGAAGTTTATCATGATGCCTGTCCTCATCCAAGGGCCAAAACAACCGGGCAACAACATTGATGTGTACCTAAGACCTTTGGTTGATGAACTGTTAACACTATGGAGCAAAGAAGGCGTACCTGTTTGGGATGCGAACAAAGAGGATACCTTCGATCTTAGAGCATTGCTTTTCGTAACAATCAATGACTGGCCTGCACTTAGTAACCTGTCAGGACAGTCGAACAAGGGATATAAGGCATGCACCCATTGTCTAGAAGATACGGAAAGCATTTATTTGAAAAACTGTCGGAAGGTGGTATATATGGGCCATCGTCGATTCTTGCCCAAGAATCACCCTCTAAGAAAGAAAGGCAAGCATTTTAAAGGGGAGCCTGACACTCGTCCTAAGCCTTTCCACCGTTTAGGAAAGTATGTACATGACATGGTAAAGGACGTGAAAGTAATCTTTGGTAAGGGATCCGGCAGCCAACCTGTTCCGAATGATGAGGATGGACATGCAGCCATGTGGAAAAAGAAATCAATATTTTGGGAGCTACCTTATTGGCAAATTTTAGAGGTTCGCAACACAATTGACGTGATGCACCTGACAAAAAATCTTTGTTTGAACCTGCTAGCATTCCTCGGTGTTTATGGCGCATCGAAGGATACAATTGAAGCAAGGGAGGACTTGAAACAGATGGAACAGCGAGAGAACCTACATCCTGAACAGAGAGATAATGGGGAACATTACTTACGTCTTGCCAGCTACACTCTCAGCCGCGAGGAGAAAGAAAGCATGTTTTCTTGCTTGAATAGTGTGAAGGTTTCATTTGGGTACGACTCTAACATGAAGAGAATAATTAACATGAAAGAGAAGAAATTAACAAATCTAAAGTCACATGATTGTCACATCTTGATGACTCAGTTGCTTCCGATTGCATTAAGGGGTATTTTACCAGAGAACGTGAGATTGGCAATCGTAAAGCTATGTGCATTCCTTAATGCAATACAACAGAAGGCAATGAATCCAAATGATCTAATAAGGCTTCAAAATGATGTGGTCCAATGCCTTGTCAGCTTTGGGATGATCTTTCCACCATCTTTCTTTAACATTATGACTCATCTCTTGGTTCACCTTGTAAAAGAGATAACCATTCTCGGTCCGGTTTACCTACATAATATGTGGCCTTTCGAGAGGTTCATGGGAGTCCTAAAGAAGTGGGTTCACAATCGTGCTCGTCCAGAAGGTAGCATCGCCCAGGGATATGAAACAGAGGAGGTCATTAAATTTTGTGTTGACTTTTTTGAAGAACTTGATCCCCTTGGCATCCCCGTGTCACGCCACGAGTGTCGTGTGAAGGGTAAGGGCACACTAGGGAAGAAAGCAAACATGAATGTACCCGAGCCTGACATTCGAAAAGCAAACTTCACTGTGATGCAGAATTCATCTTTGGTGGCTCCATATATTGAGGAACACAAGGATCTCGTAGAGTCTAAAAACCCGGGGAAGTCCGAGAACTGGATTACACGGCACCACATAGATACTTTTGCCGTATGGTTTCGACGACGTCTCATGGATAACTCTACTGTTGATGTGCAACTTCAATGGTTATCTAGAGGGCCATCTATCACGATATTGCAATACCAAGGGTACGAGATAAATGGGTATACATTTTATACGAGAAGTCAAGATGAAAAGAGTACCAACCAATATAGTGGTGTCCGTATGACTACAATTGAGACTAACTGAAATAAAGAGAACTACTATGGTGTCATAGAAGAGATATGGGAACTGGATTATGGGCCTTTGAAGGTTCCTCTATTTTGGTGCAAGTGGATTGCTGGAGGAAGTGTAACAAAAGACAATTATGGAATGACAATAGTAGACCAGAACAAGATTGGATACAAAGATTAACCGTTTGTCCTAGCCAAGGATGTCAGTCAGGTTTTCTATGTGATGGACATGTCTAGCAAACCTAAGATGAAGGCCGTGAAAAAGTCAGGAGCTGAGCCAAAACGTCACATAGTTATGCTAGGAAAAAGAAAGATAGTTGTAGTTGAAGACATTTCGGACAAGTCAGAAGATTATGATCTATTTGATGACCTTCCTCCATTCTCAGTTAATATTGAGCCTAGCATCCTACTATCCAAAGAAGACTTCCCGTGCTTATGCAGTGATCATGACCAAGAGACGTTTGTCAGAAAGAAGATTATCAATGTTCCTGTTATTAATTATGAGTAGCTTTGTAATTCAGAAAAATATGTGTAATGTAAATTTGAAATATGTTACTCCGCTCTTTGCATGCTGAATATGTGATCCAAACTTTTGTGAATGCATATCGAAAACACAAGGATTGTTCCTTGTCTTAATTTATAAAACATTTTTATTTAATTTGCTCACTTTATTTTCACTTACCAAATAGGAGACAAAAGAAAAGAAAAAAAGAGAAATAGTGTTGGCGGGAAAGGGGGAAATGGCGGGTGAAATTTAGTACCGGGCCTAAAAACCGCCCGGTACTAACTACATCTTAGTACCGGGTCTAAACGTTGCCCGGTACTAAATTTCATCACGTTTCGGGATCCCGCGTGACGTAGCCACTTTGTACCGGGTAGTATCTTCGCTCGGTACTAATTTGCGCATATTTGTACCGGGCGCTAGGGTTGCCCGGTACTAAATGCCACCGAGGGCGCAGCTTTGTACCGGACGCTAGGGTTGCCCGGTACTAAATGCCACCGATGGCAATTTTGTACCGTGCGCTATGGTTGCCCGGTACTAAATTGGCACCACCTATATAAAGCACCCCCTCCTCCTCGGCGCTTCCTCCTCTCCGCCGTCTCGCCCCCATCGCCGCATCGTCGTCCTCGCTGCCTTGACATCAATCCGCCCCGACCTCGCCACCACCATGTCGATCCGCCCCGGCCTCACCACCTCCGTCGCCGATCCATGCCCCCGCGCCCCCGTCGACTCCGGCGCCACCCCCGCCCTCCACCGTGACGCCCGTCTTGGAGCCTCAACGCATCGTCGTCCTCGCCGCCGGCCCGCTCGATTTACCCTGCCTCACCGCCATCCACGTCGATCCTCGTCGCCCTCGTGGACTCCGCGCCGTCCTCCCTCTCCACCGTGACGTGGGCACCACTGTACCACTCCGTCGCGGCCACGCGTGTCGACGACCGCCTCCGCGCCGCGGCCACACGCGTCATCTCCGAGGCCTCAATTGATTCCGGCCACCGCCTCGTCTACTCCGGCACCGCGCACGCCCCGGCCTCGCAGCTCGCCGCGCACCTGGCCTCGCTCTGCTCGCTGCACCCCGGCCTCACGCTGCTCGCCGCACCCCGCTCGTCGACCCGCCGCGGCACCCCGGCCTCGCCGCCTCTCTACGTCGCGCCCTTCCACCGCGGCGCCGACCAGCCGTCGCCTAGTCGCGCTGCCACAGGCGCACAAGGCCGGCGCGCTCAAGCCAGGGGCGTGGCCACAACTGACGTAAGCCCAAGGCCCATATGATGTCATGGATGAATGTATGGATGAATTTGTGGAAGAATGTTTAATTTTGCAGGATGAATATGCTATGTGTGGATGAGTGTTTAATTTTGCAGGATGAATGTTCTATGTGTGGATGAGTGCTTAATTTTGCAGGATGAATGTGCTAGTGGATGTGGTATGAGATGTATGAAAATGTAAAAATGAGTCAGAAAATTAGCAACAAATTATATATTAATTAAATTTGAATGAGTTAAAAATGAGTTTGAAATTGAATTAATGTTATAGAAATTATATCTATTATTTTGTATTGAATATAATGTTATCTTTCATTCTATCTTGCATTATAGAAATTAGTCATCGATTTGTCGGCACTTGACGTCGACTTCGCTCTCGAGTCGCCACTCGACGTCGACTGCGCTCTCAAGTCGCCACTCGACGTCGACTCTGCTCTCGAGTTGCCACTCTATGTTGCCTTAGCTCTCAAGTCGCCACTCGACGTCGACTTCGCTCTCAAAGCCGCCACTGTACATTGACTCCGCCCAGCGCCCCTCGACGTAAGCACTCAGAGACAATTATGAAAATTCATTCCTTATGTATGAAAATTAGATAAATTGTTAGAAATTATGGAAATTCATTTGTTATGTATGAAAATTAGAGAAAATGGGAGATACGATGGAAATTCATTCCTTATGTATGAAAATTAGAGAAATTGTTAGAAATTATGGAAATTCATTCCTTATGTATGAAAATTAGAGAAATTGTTAGAAATTATGGACATTCTTTTCTTATGTATGAAAATTAGAGAAATTGTAAGGAATTATGGAAATTCTTTCCTTATGTATGAAAATTAGAGAAATTGTTAGAAATTATGGAAATTCATTCCTTATGTATGAAAATTAGAGAAATTGTTAGAAATTATGGAGATTCTTTTCTTATGTATGAAAATTAGAGAAATTGTAAGAAATTATGGAAATTCTTTCCTTATGTATGAAAATTAGAGAAATTGTTAGAAATTATGGAAATTCATTCCTTATTTATGAAAATTAGAGAAATAGTTAGAATTTATGGAAATTCATTTCTTATGTATGAAAATTAGGGAAATTGTTAGAAATTATGGAAATTCATTCCTTATGTATGAAAATTAGAGAAATTGTTAGAAATTATGGTAATTCATTTCTTATGTATGAAAAATAGAGAAAATGGAACCGAGGATGGATGCGGAAGAGATCCTTCATGATATGATCAATCAAGGAACGATGTATGCACGCTCTGGAGACGGGGAGGACGATGGCAGCCAGTATTTAAATGAGACTAGCGATGGCGCTGAAGATGATAATATTGGAATAGAAGAGGACATACCAATAACTGAGGAATAATGTTTGATACTTCATGATTTACACTGAACACTATATATATAGATAGTTAATGATACCATTTTTAATTAGCCATCTACATCATCGTCGAGGCCAAGACGTAAACGAGGCGGGAAAGAAAAAATGGAGGGCAAAATCATTATAACAGAAGTGGACAATGACGGCACACCAATTGCACCCCCTGGTGTTCAGACAACATTTGTCAATCAGTGTGGTTATATTGTTCGGGAGAACATCCCCATCAATATTTAGAAATGGAAGATAACAAAAAAGACTGATCTACCTGAAGATGTTGTCCCTGACCATGAGAAGAACATGTGTTGGGAACAGATGAAACTATACTTCTCATTTCCAGAAGAAAAAGAAAATGAGCTGAAGGATTTTGCCTTAAAAAAGATGGCAATTGCATTTGGGACGTACTAGAAGAATCTGTACAAGGACTTTATCAAGAAGGGCATCGAACCCGATTTGGTGAACAAGTACCAAAAGTTAGCACCTTACTGGGAAGACTTCAAACAATACAAGTTGTCAGAGGATGCCAAAGATATATCTGAAAGGGCAAAGGTTAATGCGGGGAAAAAGTAATGGTTTCATAGACTCGGCCAAGGAGGTTACAAGACCGCGATCCCCAAATGGGGAAAGAAGGAAGAGGACCTGATGGGTCGGGGAATTGTGCCCGCCACTTTCGATTGGCCCAAACGAGCAAAGCACTTTTTCTATGCTCATGGTGGCTCATTGAGAGAGGAGGATGGTACATTTGTTACTACCGATAGTTTACTACAAGCTTATGATCGGTTACAAGAAGCACTACAGCGTAAACGACAAGGTGCTTTCAAGCATGATAGAGAGAGAGGGAGACGAGCTCACTTATGCACTTGGAAATAAGGAACACTCTGGATGTGTCCGAGGCATGGGTGTAATTCCATGGAAGAAAGGATTCAGTGCAGACATGGAAAGTTACAAAAAACGGGACCGAAGCAAACGCGAAGCAGAAGAGAAGTTGCGTAGCTTAGAGGAACAAATGGCTTCAAATAATGAAAGGTTGGATCGGCTACAAGCAGCATACGATGCACAGAGACAAGCAGGTGCATCGACTGCTAATGTGGGAGCGAGCCCTCCTGGTTCACAGAAGCGTAGCAGCGTTGCATCCACAGAGCACCAACCGGTAGACTATTCCATAGAGAACAATGAACACTACCCTGTGGATGACATCACTGCGTGAACCCCTTGTGAGCTTCTTGCTCCAGTCAGAAAAACAGTAAAGGTAGTAGCTCATGGTATTGCTGACGAACCTGCGGGGACAATTCATTGCATGGAGATTCCTCAAGGATATGCTAGAGTCCAAGTTGACAGAGTGGAACTGGGATGGGAGGACTTGGACCTCGAGGTCTATGGAGGCAACGGTGAGACATTACTAGGACACGCCATCCACACATGGATTTGTTGGGCCAAGTCCTACATAAGGCTTTCGCAAGCAGTCGTCTCGTCCCCTCATATGTCAAGGTAGAGATCACCTTCGCCAGCTGCCATGAGTCCGGTGGCAGCAAATCTACACTATAGTGGTCGAAGCAGGAGTCCGACGCCCGAAGTGTCTCCAAAGAAAACTCCGCCTCAACAGTCTGGAAAGAACACTTCGCCTGAACCGCCACCACCAGTTAAGAGGAAACTCTCAAAGCAACTAGTCTGACAATCTCCACCTAAGAAGAAGCAACCAGCTAAGCAGAAAGAAAAGCCTCCACTGAAGAAAATTCCCTGGGAAAGAACTCTAGAGGAAAATGAGTCTATATCACAGGTTGAGGTTGATGCTCACTTCGCGCCTAAGAAGAAGCCAGTGGAGCAACCAATTGATGAAAAAACGAGGCAATTCTTTAGATCACTCAGACAATAGAAAGTCGTCAAAGAAAAAGAGCCAATCTCCGACTATCATCGTCATATCAGAAAGTCGTGGAACGAACAACGAAGGTCAAAGACGGTCAAAAAAGTTTCTCCGCTTGGAGAACAACTAGAACAATCGCTCCCACCGTTCAGAGTGTTGTCAAGAGAAGATGAGGAATTGCCTAAGATTATACAGGACACAGGCCTCACAAGAGAGCAACTTCTTGTGGTAGCCGATATCCCCCGACACGAAGGTGCTAATAGAAAGCCGTTTGTGCTCGGGGAACCTCTTATGTGGCCACAGCTAGTGGATATCCTGCCAACGAAAATGCGTTTATTGCATAATTGGTACATGGAGCAATCTAAAGAAGGACGTGAGATGTTCGCTGCTCGTGTCCATGATCGCGATTTTTTAGGGGGCCACATGACTTATGGATTGAATTTGAAAGTCTATGGTTTTTCTACAATCAAGACGCTGTTGACAAATCGCTACTGAGTGCATGGGTTCTGTGAGTGTTTCCTCTCATTTATAATCGTACACTAATTGTGTGTTGTCTCATTTGATATATTTTATTTTATATCATGCAGAATGGAGATTCAGTTGTGCCGAAAAAAATGTACTATCATGTGGGCTTCATGGACCCCCAGGTTGTTAACAACAGTATGCTAAAGCAATGGCCAAATAGGATCATGAAAAATATGTTCAACTACTTGGAAAAGCAGCATAACATGCCTTACATACTTCTCCCGTACCACTTTGTGTGAGTTGATTATCCTTATTATTTATACTTTCAATGAATATGATGATACATGTAACATCTCTATTATGTATATAAGAACAGGTTCCACTGGATATTGATTGTTATCAAGATTGATTGTGGCGAAATCACGGTGATGGACCCAAAGCAATATCCCCACCTCAATGTACCCAGAACTCGTGGATGCACTTCGCTTCGTATGGGCCCGCTTTGTAAAAAAATATCTGGGACAATTCAAAGAAGACTTTTACTTGCGCGACATATTTCATGTATGTATTTACTTTCATTCTATTTTCGCAATTGATAACAAGAATTTTATTATCCAAAGAAATTGTTTTAACTTGTTCTTTCCTATTCAGTGCTTGAGACAGGAACATGGTAACAATTTATGTGGATTTTACATTTGTGAGCTCATCCACAACTTCATGGTTGACCCGAAAAAAAGCAATGATAAACAATTGGTACGTATAGAAAATTATTTCATTTCTTAACTTTTGTACTTTAATTTCCATAAATATTAATTCCTTGATTTTTATCTTGTGATTTTGCATGTGACAGCTAAAAGAAATGAGAAGTGAGATCCTCCCCCAAGAATGAATACGGGCGACTCAAGAACAACTATGTGGATTTCTATTATCAGAGGTCATACATCCAAAAGGAGAATTTTATTTCGACGGAAAAAGTGTGGGTAAACTTAATCCAATCAGGGACGACCCTGACACCTTTGGGTGAGTCTATGTTGGTCACACTTGTGAGTTGAGGTCACTTTTGAGTTGTATCAAACTTGTCAAACTCAAATTGTTGACACAAGTGTAATATTTGTAATATATATAATATATGCTAGATCTATATGTAATATTATTGGCAATATATATGAATACGACTACGAATGCAACTACGAATACAAATACGAATGCGACTACGAATATGAATACGGATACGAGCCGAATACGAATACGAAAATAATATAACCAGCTCGCAGGTTTGTACCGGGTGGTATTATGGCCCGGTACTAAACTGCTCAGCAAACAACGTGGGGTGGTTGCAGTTTAATACCAGTCGTTGTTACCGGCCGGTACTAAACTGCAACTTAGTACCGGGTGGGCGGCCGGTACTAATTGTCGTGGCAATTAGTACTGGCCAGCTTGTATCTGGCAAGCGCCCGGTACTAACCTGGCCTTTTGCCCGGTACTAAAGCCCGAATCTGTAGCTGTGGAGGCTTTGGTACGGGCCTTTAGTCCCGGTTCCACTTTGGAGCCGGGACTAAAGGCCTTCATTGACGTGGCCCAAAATGGGTGCTGTAGCCGGCCCCCCTTTAGTTCCGGTTGGTATTACCAACCGTGACAAAAGGGGGGCTCCCAACGGCTCTATCCGGCAATTATTACCCCCAGTCTTTAGTCCCGGGTGGGGCTACGACTCGAGACTAAAGGGTACCCCTTTTGTCTCGGCCCGTAACACCACCCGAGACTAAAGCATTAGTCCCAGCTGGTGTTATGACCCGAGACAGAATGATTGCCCTTTAGTCTCGGGTCGTAAAACCACCGGGGACTAAAGACCGGCCTCCATATATACACCGTACCTCCTTCTTCCTCCTGCCACCCGAGCCATTGTTCACCATACTCACCCGCGAGCTCAAGCTCTCCTCTCCATGGCGCTCTCCATGGCGACTCAAGCCTAGGGTGTTGCTACGATTTTTTTCTTCATTAATTTGTGAGGATTTCTCTCCTCCAAAGTGTTGTCAAGGTTGAAATCTTCATCCTCCCATCATTTGTTGTGATTAAATTTTGTTTTATGGTTTAGAGATGGAGAAAATAGAAATGTTAATTTGTATCTAGGTAGGAGGAGCTTAGAGAGATGAGATTTTGTATATATACGTGGAAATGTAGTTAGGATGGTACTTGCATTGTTCCTTCTTTCATTAAATTTGCATTAAGCATTCTCTTATTTTCTTGTTTTTCATATAGAGAGAAAATTGAATTTTACTCGTACATATAGTTTATAAAATATATGCTCATAAAAAAAATAATAGACATACAAAAAATGTACTAGGTATTTCCATTCTTTCATCGTTTAGAAATGCTTTTATTTCTAGGTAGCTATAGGAGGAACTAGAAGATTAAATTCTTTTGTTAAGTATTTTTTATTTTTATATAGAATAAATGTAAGCATTTTCTTATTTTTCTTGTTTTTGATACACAGCCCCACGTCTGAATTAGCTGCAGCGAACTTCTCTAGCTAGGTGGGGACTGCAGCTCAGAGAAGTTGGGCTGTAGCTAGATAGGAGATGTAGAGCATGGTGATGTAGTACTGTAAGTGGGAGAGCCAGGTGTATATGACGGTGAGGAGAGACTATTGTAAGTGGGAGAGCCAGGTGTATATGACGGTGAGGTGAGACTGTTGTAGTTCCCGGAGCATCTGGGTTGTCTGAGTCGCTGGTTCATAAAGGTTATGTACATTAATAATAGTGTTGAGTTCTATCCCCTTTTGTTTTTCTATTTATGCATATATTGAATCCAATCTATATATGTAAACTAATCCTATTTATTGTGAATAATGTGTGTTATTTTGATTTGGATATAGTTTGAGCTAACAATGTCGTCGTCAAGTGGCGTTGGTAATGGCGCCCGTGCCCGTGGCATAGTTCGTCGCCGTGGCGGGCGTGGTGGCCGTGGCCTTGGCCGTGGAGGTCTTGGTGGCCGTGGAGGTGTTTGGGAGGACCTATTGCCTCAATGTCCAGGATTGCACTTTCACCGCGAGATTACCTTGCAAATGGGTGATCTGGGATGTGTAGCCAATGTGGTAATATAAGAATTGAAATTAATTTGCTTTACATATAACGTTTTTCATTTCACATGGAAAATCTATAATTTTAGTTACATATATACTTATTGTAGGTTATCAACAATATCAGATGGCTCAGAGACATTATCGATGATATGAGTGGTACTCCTCCTAGAGTGCAAACTGAGCATGTTGATGAGAACATGTCAAGAGTGCATATCTCTTTCACCGTACCTGCTCGAAATGTAGACTACGGCCAGTTGCTAGTAGGCCTACCATACCCGATGGTTCCCATTGCAACAGTTGGCTCAACATCACCTATTCGGTTAACTCGAGAGAGGACTGCCGTGGAGAATTGTCTACAATAGCTCCAGTTGTCTGTTGGGTGCTTCATGCTCGACCTTTCCTATTTTAAATTAAGGCAACTCGAGGCGGGTGAAGGCAATGTGGTTCAGACTACAGAGAGGCTTTGCAGGGCTCATCGAGTTTTGGTATAATGTATATATATATATATATAATATTTTTTATTCATTCTTAAATAATTTGTTTCTGGTACATATATATTTTGAACTTTCATAAGGTTATTATATCTCATCATCATCTGATTGTGTGCAGGATCACTCTGGTTCTACTTATGCTTCAATTAGCTTTCGTGCGATTCTTAATCAAGTCGTGGAAAGAGTTGGGGTGGATTACTATGGTGGGGAGCCATTTTTCACCAACAATTGGAAGAGTCAAGCAATTCTAACTTTCTATAAGCCAACAGAACCCGAGGCTCCATTATTTGATGTTTGCATTGTTGTTTGTGACAGTCCTCTGGAAGCTGAGGAGAGTGCACTAGTACGAGCTCTAGCTTATTTTGAGGGAGTCCTAGGCTGGAGGATTGCAGACATTAACCATGTTTTATATCTACAAGCGCGTGTTGCTCAGTAACATTATGCATGCATGGATGGATCAGTCTTTGTACCGTACCCGATTATATGATCTTGTATTAATTAGCTAGCTATGTGAACCTTTATGAACTTATTATTAATTATTATTATTAATTAGCTACTTTATTTTGAGTTGGTTTGGTACTATTTTCAATTTAACTGAATTTGCGCTTAGAGGCATTCTAATGAATACCATGCATTCAAACATATACTGCACTACCTCCAGTACCGATAGGAGCAAGCTGCCCAAGCATAGTGTTTTCGGTGACACCTCTCAGGAGGTCAGCTCCAGCATATATATACTAGCTCTTAGATACCTTTTCCAGAGAGTGAGAGAGAGAATGTCGACATCTTGCTTGAACAGCTTGCTTCGTCGGTACTGGAGGTTACGTGCGCTATATATGTCAGCTTGTAGCATTTAAACCAGTACTTGAAACACATATCTATGAATTCACGTACTGTCTTCAAATCGTCAACATGTTCAGTAAGCTTTTATCTCCATTATTGATGACCATATTTTTTATAAACTAATTTCTAAAAAATTAGCTAAATGTAAAATTAATAATTAGTTCTATTGATCATTATATCAAAAAGTAAACAAAGACAAAGATGAAGAAGGGTGAGTTTGATGATATATTCCGTTATGAACTGGATGTTGAGAACTGGAGACCTACCTACATTCTTCCTGAGCATGTTGATCATTCCAAGACAATACGTGAATTCATAAATGTGTTTGAAGCAAAGGTTCAAAAGCTAGAAGCTGACCAGTTTCAGCTCAGGACTTGTACTCATTGGTATTAATTAATGTCGTGCCTTGTAATAGCCATCAGGTGACCTCTGTATGTAAGTCATTGTACCACAACCGCGACAATCATTGGATCCTATGTGAACTACAGACATCTGGCCATTTGTTGTGATACAATGACATACAGAGGTCACGTAACTGATGGCTATTTTTTATCTCCATTATTAATGACCATATTTTTTATAAACTAATTTCTAAAAAATTAGCTAAATGTAAAATTAATAATTAGTTCTATTGATCATTATATCAAAAAGTAAACAAAGACAAAGATGAAGAAGGGTGAGTTTGATGATATATTCCGTTATGAACTGGATGACAAGAACTGGAGGCCTACCTACATTCTTCCTGAGCATGTTGATCATTCCAAGACAATACGTGAATTCATAAATGTGTTTGAAGCAGAGGTTCAAAAGCTAGCAGCTGACCAGTTTCATCTCGGGACTTGTACTCATTGGTATTAATTAATGTCGTGCCTTGTAATAGCCATCAGGCTACCTCTTTATGTAAGTCATTGTACCACAACTGCGACAATCATTGATCCTATGTGAACTACAGACATCTGTCCATTTGTTGTGATACAATGACATAAAGAGGCCACGTACCTGATGGCTATTTTTTTATCTCCATTATTAATGACCATGTTTTTTATAAACTAATTTCTAAAAAATAGCTAAATGTAAAATTAATAATTTGTTCTATTGATCATTATATCAAAAAGTAAACAAAGACAAAGATGAAGAAGGGTGAGTTTGATGATATATTCCGTTATGAACTGGATGATGAGAACTGGAGGCCTACCTACATTCTTCCTGAGCATGTTGATCATTCCAAGACAATACGCGAATTCATATATGTGTTTGAAGCAGAGGTTCAAAAGCTAGAAGCTGACAAGTTTCAGCTCGGGACTTGTACTCATTGGTATTAATTAATGTCGTCCCTTGTAATAGCCATCAGGTGACCTCTTTATGTAAGTCATTGTACCACAACCGCGATAATCATTGGATCCTATGTGAACTACAGACACCTGGCCATTTGTTGTGATACAATGACATAAAGAGGTCACATACCTGATGGCTATTTTTTTATCTCCATTATTAAAGACCATGTTTTTTATAAACTAATTTCTAAAAAATTAGCTAAATGTAAAATTAATAATTAGTTCTATTGATCATTATATCAAAAAGTAAACAAAGACAAAGATGAAGAAGGGTGAGTTTGATGATATATTCCGTTATGAACTGGATGATGAGAACTGGGGGCCTACCTACATTCTTCCTGAGCTTGTTGATCATTCCAAGACAATACGCGAATTCATAAATGTGTTTGAAGCAGAGGTTCAAAAGCTAGAAGCTGACCAATTTCAGCTTGGGACTTGTACACATTGGTATTAATTAATGTCATGCCTTGTAATAGCCATCCGGTGACCTCTGTATGTAAGTCATTGTACCACAATCGCGACAATCATTGGATCCTATGTGAACTACAGACATCTGGCCATTTGTTGTGATACAATGACATACAGATGTCACGTACCTGATGGCTATTTTTTTATCTCCATTATTAACGACCATATTTTTTATAAACTAATTTCTAAAAAATTAGCTAAATGTAAAATTAATAATTAGTTCTATTGATCATTACCTCTGCTTAATTAATTTGTTCCTCTGTTAATGTGTTCCTCATGTGTGTTTGTTCATCTGTTAATATGTTCCTCCTGTGTGTTTGTTGAACTATATGTTCCTCTCCTATAACGCATTGCAATGTCTATGGCAGCAGCTTACAATGAATTGCAATGTGTATGCCAGAAGTTTGTTACTCTGTTTGTGTCTATATACTGCAGCACTTCACAATGAATTGCAATGTGTATGCCAGAGTTATGCCAGAAGTTTGTTACTCTATTTGTGTTAATCCGTGTTTCCTTTGCCTCGTGCTGCAATGAAATGTCAGCACAGATGAATTGATGAATTTTGTGATGTGTGACACATTAAGATTTGTGACCCAATTGTCATTCCATCCATTCTTCATTCATACATTTAAGTTTGTCATATGTAACAAAATTTTCATTCTTCATCCACACAGATGAAGCAAAAGCACCACTTTTAACATCAGAATTACTTCTTTGCAGCATACATCCCCAGTAAACATCCAAATACTACACAAACAACAACCATAATAATCAAGTTCATCTTCCAGATCACATTGTCCATCTTCTCCTCCAGTGCTTTCTGCCTCTGCTTGTCCTCCAGTGCTTGCCTCTTCTCGCCGCTCCCAATTTGACATTCCACTGAATCAACTACTTCATCGACCACGTCTGCCCAGTTCGACGGTCGAAAAATAATGACGTCAGCATCCTTCAGCATCTGGAGATACTCGTTGTGGAAATGATAAAATCCACAATTCTTGGTGTACTGCAGAATCAAAAGCACATAAGAACCCTAACTCAGATTTGGGAGACACAGCAGACTACTCACCGAGTTCCTTGCACACTTGAAATAAAGATGACCGTGGTTTTCACCTTCCTTCTGCGTCCGCCCCTCCACCACCCGAGCCATACCACAGTCCGGGCAAGGGACCAGTGGAAAGTCGCCTAGCTCACCGACTGGATCCAAGCCGATGGAGTGATTGCGGCTGCTCCGGCAACCTTGAACCCAGCTCCTCGCACGTGCACCTCCATACGAATTGGCGTAGTGCGACATGTGCGTGACGGCGGGGAAGGACGGGCGGGCGGCGGTGGTGGAGCTTAGATCGGGGAAGAAGAAGGGGGCCGGGGTCGGGGCAGATGCATATTCATTCAGCCAGGGGCATTTCGGACAATGGAGCACTTGTTGGCGACGAGGGTTAGTGTACCAGCGTCGCCGGGGCGGATGCATATTCATTCGGCCAGGGGCCTTTCGGACAATGGAGCACTTGTTGGCGACGAGAGTTAGTCTACCAGCGTCGTCGGGGCGGATGCATATTCATTCGGCCAGGGGCATTTCGGACAATGGAGCACTTGTTTGCGACGAGGGTTAGTCTACCCGCATCGCCTTTGTCGGTCGGGCAGGCAACGGTTATTTTTTTATATAGGCTTCTGATACTGATGCGTGGGCCCGACACTATTTTTTCTGAATTGAAACTTGCTTCCCTCAAATATTAGAGCCCATAAACAGCACCAAAAAATTCATAAAAAATACAAACAATTCATAGTTGCAAAGTTTCATTAGTAATGGTTGTGTAAAACAAATATTATTTCTTTGTTGTACTTATAAGGAACAATATAAGGCGTATAAACAACATCCAAGAAATGGAATTACATACGAAAAAATGTCATAAATGAATAGATGTTGATTTTAGAAAAATTCAGAAACAAATATCATAAAATTTGGATTACGGATGACGGAGAAATACATGATACAAAATTTGATTGCAGATTAAAAGGGGAAAAGCAAACTGTTCTTCATTCGAATAGACCTGGCCCCGCCCCTTCATTTGTGACGGGTGGTTGTTAATCATCGTATCATTTGCGCATCCAAACCTTTTTAATAAACGCTCCGCCCCGCCTTCCGCCTTCTATCCCCTTCTCCGGCTTCCGCCTTCCTTGTCTCCGTCGCAGCCTCGTCTCTGTCGCAGGGATGGCCCGCGACTCTAGGGGGAGGTTCTGCAAGGAGGAGGCCCCGCGGCCACGTCCCTGTCCGTCTTCCTCGGTGCTGTCCGCCGCCCCCGCCAAGAGAGTTAGGTTCTGCAGTGACGAAGAGGAGCCGTCCCAGCGCGCCGCCCCCGTGCGTCTTCCTCAGTGCTCCATGGAAGAGGTCGTTTCTTTGTCAGCCCGGGGGAGGAAGCCGTACACGCGCGCAAGGGCCGAGTTGGCGGACTCCAGCGACGCCTGCCATGGAGAGGTAGGGTTTTTTTCCTCAACGCGAAGGAAGAAGCGGTCCACGCGCATTGAGGTGAGCGCGGACTCCTCCGGCGACGACCCGGGCAGAAGAGTGGTGGTAGACCTCATCTCCTCCGGCAACGACTCTGGCAACAACTACGGTGACGACTCCGGCAACAACTCTGGCGACGACTCCGGCAACAACTCCAGTGACGATTCTGAAGACCATGAGGCAAGTTCTGAAACCATCACGCACGATTTGTCCTTGTACCTTCACATCTTCACTGATCAATAGTTCTAATGCATCAATTTCCATTTGTTGTAGGAAGTTGCTGCACATGACATTGACAGGATTTGGACTGAAATCAACAAGCTTAAGGAATCGGCTGAAGAGAAGCAGGCAAGTTTTGAAACCAGTTAGAGCTAAACAACTTTCTTTTAAATTACAACTGTTATGAAGCTTGCATCAATATAATTTTTTCCTTTGTTTTAGGAACGTGCTGTTACTCGGGATGACATTGACTACATCTGGAAAGGAATTGACAAGAAGGATGAGCAGCTTAAAGCCGCACAAAAGAGGCAGGAGATTGAACTTCTAAAGAAGAATGCTGAGCTGGCAGAATGAGTTGCAAAACTAGAGACAAGCCTAGCTGAACTTGAGGCAGCAGCACAAAAGAAGCCATCTAGCTAACTAGTTCCCTTGTAGCTACAATCTAGTTTGGTGATGCACCTAGCTGATGCAGTCTTATTTTGGTGATGTGCCCTACTGATGCATGTCAGATGTGAATATGTTTGTTATGAGTTAGTTTGCTTGGTGATGTGAACTTGTGATGCATGTCATATGTGAACATGTGATGCTATATCAACAGTCACACTTGTTTGCTTGGTGATGTGAACTTGTGATGCATGTCATATTAGAGCCCATAAACAGCACCTAAAAATTCGTAAAAAAATACAAAAAATTCATAGTTGGTAATTTAGTAATTGAATAAAATATCAACAGCCACACTTGTTTAACCAAATTTCTTAAAATTAGATTTTTTTATCTCATGTTTATGATATACTATACTAGTAGCAGAGTAGTACTTGAATACATTACTCGATTTAAGGCCCACACAAGCCCACTCGTGCTAGGTTAGTAGGGAAGGACGCCTCCCTCACGCAGTCTCCTCCCACTCTCCCCTCGCGCCGCCGCCGCCACTTTCTCCCCCTCGCCTTCGTCCCCCTCACCTCCCCCCACGCCGTGAAGCACGCTACACCCCTTCGCTGAGACACGCGCCACACCACGCTCGGCGTGACACGCGCCACACCTCTGACAGCGAGATCTCTGGAGGAGGTGGGACCCAGCAGTGGCGATGATGATGACTAGAGGAGGGATCCAGCGACGACGGCGACGACGACGACTAGGAGGAGGAGGAGGGATCCAGCCACGAGGTCGACGCGAGGACGAGGACGTGGCGGCGAACAGGCAGCGACGAGGAGTAGAGATCCCTCCGCTCCGACAGTGACAAGGTCAGTGGCGAATCTAGGATTTGAGTTTATGGTATGCCGCTCTAAAAATGTCTTATACAATTCGGTAAATCCATTCTACCAACTCGGTAATAATTGTAAAATTAACAACAATTCAGTGGGAATTGCAGGGTATGCCGTGGTTCCTTTGTATAAGTACATGTGGACATACTTAGCTATTGATGGTATACATACTTAGCATTTCCCTTTAAATTGACTCTTATATTTGGTTTTGCTCTTGTTCCTATGTACATGTGCACATTCTCTCCAAGTTGAATAAGTACCTCAGCAGCAACAGAGGTAGCCTGCATCTTCCTCTTTAAAATGGTAAGGTCGCATTGCCTGAACTAATTTTTTGGTTACTGAATTTTGCATTTATGTTAATGGTTTACCATAGAACCAATGATATTATAGTGGGCTAAAGAAGTTACTGTAATTGTTTTCTTGTGTGTTTTCTCATGCTTAGCTGCTAAGCATGGTTAACTAAAAATGTGCTCTACTTGTCTCCTGTTGTAGCATGTCTCCTGGGAGAGCTAGCAGTATGGTCTGCTTTTTGTGCTATTCTTGGACACTGAGCTGACCTTTCTCAAAATCCCTTGATTATTAATTCACAGGATAAATCTGACGAGGGCTATAGACCAGGGCCACAAGATGAAGAAGAGGGTTATGGCACTGCTATTTCACAACAAGACCAGGTGGGTGGGGATCAGCGCCGAGGCAGGGCGCCAAGGACATCCACAAAGTGGCCAAGTGACACAATGATAGTCACTGAGGTCGACATAGTGGGGATGCCAGTACCATTGAGTCAAAAGCGTAGGTTTAGGGTGCTTGCGGGGCTCGTTGCTAGACAAAAGATACCTTTGCACTTGCCAGAATTCAAAGAACTAAGCAATGACGAAAAGTGGGACTTGTTTGATAAGCATGTGCAGAAACACTTGACGTTCCAGAAAGGTGTGAAACCACAGGCATTCAAGCTTTTCTGGAAAACGACAGCCAAGGCATGGAGACAATTCAGATTTCAACTTAAGCGAGATTTTATCAGAAAAGGACTTGAGCCATTTACAAGGCACCCGTTTATCATCCCGGAACAGTGGAAGGACTTCATGAAACAGAAGGAAACCGAGCAAGCCTCATCTGCTAGTGTCAAGTTCAAAGAACTCCGAAGCCGGAACACAAGCGAGCACAGCATGGGTCCAGCTGGTTATACTGTGAAACTAGAACAATGGGAGGAAGAGGACAGACAATTAGCTGCAGCTGGGATCCCCAACCCATATGACGCCTACCCTGACGATAGTTCCAAGAATTGGCTGCGAGCAAGGAGTAAGCTAGTGATTAAAGACCGTGTTGCCGTGATAGTGTTCAACAACAAAGAAACTAAAAAAGTGGCTGCAGACATCAAGGAGAAGTATGCATGTGCAGAATCTTCAGGAATGGCAGGGCAGAGGGAGTATGATGTGCTAAGTCAGTGCTTGGGCCGCCCTGAACAACCAGGTCGCGTGCGTGGTGTCTCCAGCTACCAGGGCTGGAAGTATGGATGGCCTCAACACGCTTCCATGTACAGGAAGAGGAAGAGGACGAAGACCGACGCATCAGTTGATACGGAAAAGTTAAAGGAACAAATCAAGCAAGAACTGGTGCCTGAGATGCAGATGCAGAACATGCAGATCTAGAACAATTTACTAAAGAGGTTGTGTTGTCACCAGGTGGTGTTGTCACCAGTGTCCAATCGCGCAAGCCCTTCACCCGCCACACTGAAGAGCAGCTGTGCGTCCGCCGATAATATAGGTTTGATCGATGGCACTGCAGAGTTGATGATGGAGGTGCGCTGTGACGATCGTACACAGCAAGACCTTATAGGCATGTTGACTAAACCCACATACTGTGGCCTATGGATCACGTGGAATGGTCTTCAATGTGAGGCTGCAATTGGTCTTGTTCATCCAGAGCAGACCACGCTACATACAGTCCCGATTCATGAAGACTATGTTGTGGTTGAAGTGCGCTTTGTATACGATATCTATGCGGATGAACTAGTGGAATACCCTCCTAATGACGAGGTGATGACACTCCGACAAGCTACAGGATAGAGGTTACAGTGGAGAAGGTGTTGGATTCACATCAGGGGACCACCAACATATAAATCTCCTTCACAGGCTATAGTACAGATTCCTTGTAGTTCATAGAGTACGGGACAGGTTCCTTCCTCACATGGTTCCCTACATCCTCCTCCTCTTCCTCAATCCCCACATCTGGAAGACGTTCCATTCGGACCTCCTCCTCATCCTGAAAAACTTGCATCCCCACCACCTCGTCATCCAGAAAACACAGAAAAACTTGCATCCCCACATCCGCAAGATACACCAAATATTCCATCCCCACCTACGACTAGTCCTGAAAAAACAGAAAAACTTGCATCCCCACATCCGCAAGAGACACCAAATATTCCATCCCCACCACCACCACCACCTCCTCCTCCTCCTTCTCCTCCTCATGAAACAACAAAACCTACACCCCCAAACGAAAGTGCTCAAAACAATCATGCAGGTACATCTGGGCCTAATACCTCTGTAATAGCTCCTGGTGAGACACCACTGTTACCAGGCAACCAGAGTGATGTTTTGGGTGGTGCTGATAAAGCTGTAGGTACATCTGGGCCCAATACCTCTGTAATAGCTCCTGGTGAGACACCACTAGGCAAGAAAGCCCTTGAGAAACCTTCAACCATTTCAAATCAGCAAGGAAAGAAACTTGCCAAAAATAAAATCTCTACACCACGTACAGCAGGCAAGAAATCCCTTGAGAAACCTTCAGCCATTTCAAAGCTACAAGAAGAGAAACTTGCCAAAAATAAAAGCTCTACACCACCTACAGCAGGCAAGCAGGCCCTTAAGAAACCTTCTTCAGCCATCTCAAAGCAGCAAGAAAAGAAAATTGCTGTAAATAAAACCTCTAAGATGCCTACTAGAAAGCGATCTGAGAGAAACACCAAGAAGAATCCTTCGTCTATGACTAACCCAAAGCGATCTGAGAGAAACACCCAGAAGAATCCTTGGGCTACGGTTAACCCAAATTACAAATTCTAAAAGAGCCTTCTCAGTGATGATGATCTCAAAAAGGCTGCTCCTTGTACCAGAGAGCTCCACACATTCTACATGCAACATGGTAAGTCAGATGGTGATTCTCCGATTATGGTCGCACTCCGGCCTGGGAGCAGTGCATGGCCTAAGAGAGGAGAAGAATCGTCAAACGGACTCGAGCAGATACCTGTGCAACTCAGTGATTTGTACGATCTCTTCAACTTGGATGCTTTGGATCTGACACTTCTCCGCTGCTTCATCCTGTAAGTTGCTTGAAAATTTAATCTGCTTCTCACTAATCATTCTCTATCGAAATGTGCTTTTTGCCTCACATCATCTTTACCATGTATTTTGCCTCCTTACACTTTGTTTTTTCTTACTAATAGGAATATGGCTGTAGAAGTTGAGAAGACGGGCACTGCAGTTGGCTTCCTTGATCCTGAATGCCTTTGCTCGACAACATTGAACAGCACAGATGACACTCTTGCTTTCACTGTGTCCTATATGCGCAATGCCTTCAGACTATATGCTAAAAAGAAACTCATCCTTAACGCTTATCTCAGTACAAACCACTGGATTGCAGTGGCGATCGTTCCGAAGCAGCGGAAGGTCTACTATCTTGATTCATTGAAGAGAGTTAAGACTAATACTACCCCTTTCAAACAAATCATTAATGAGTAAGTTATTTCTTTCTTAACCTGCGTACGTTCCTCAACAATCTGTGCAGAGTATATTAATTAATAGTGCCCTAACCATTGTTGCATGTTTCGTTGTAGGGGTTGGGAACGTTACTGCGGCAAAAAGAAGTTGCACCTTAGCACCTTGGAACATGTCAAAGATGTTAAGGTACATACCACTTATTTCCTTCCTGTGGAAGCTAGTACTAAAACTTGAGTTTATTTCTTCTCGATCACCACTATTTTTCTTTGTACATTTATTGCAGTGCCACCAACAACCTACTTAATCCAAACTCTATGGCTTCTATTGTGCCTATCACATGCTTAAATTAAAAGATAGAGGCCCAGATATGGAGGTACTTTCTTGGGATCTTCATTTGTAAAACCTGCAACTGAGCACAGTTCTTGCTTATTAGCACTGCACATGTTTGGTAACCACCTATATATGTGTGCTGACTGGTGACATTGTTATATCCAGAGATTAGGGCTAGATGAGCATCCTCTCCACAAATCCACGCTGGTCTATGTTCGTGAAAGAATTGCCACATTCCTCATGGAACAGGTGATCACAGTCGGAGGAAAATTTCATACTGATGAAACTGCGTGGGCTAATATTGTATATGGTGACTAGGAAATTTTTGCATTCCTCCTTGTCCCATGAATTTTGTGATATTGTTGTCAAGCTAGTTAACTATGGCTGTGATATTGTTGTCAAGCCAGTGATGCTTCTTTACTTGTGAGATGATGATGCTGAATTTTGTCATATGATGCATGTGAATTATGTGGATTTCTGTGAATTTGGATGCTGCTGGATCTAATTTCTGTGAATTTAGTCATATCCTGGCTGGTTCCAGGATGCAGCCCCTGATGGCTGCCAAATCCTGGCTGGTTCCAGGATGCAACCGGCAAGCAGGCAGCAGGTTACTGTAGGGGTGGCCTACGTATCTGTAACGGGCGTTAATTAAAGCTCGTTACAAACACTGATCAGTGAGTAACGGGCTTCATCCGGAACGCCCGTTACAAACATGCCAACAATGTAATGGGCAGCGTAAAAGGCCGTTACCAGTACTGACCGGTGGGCCCAGAGCTTGGCCCGTTCGACAAGACAGAGGAGACGCAGGTTCACAGCACGCGTCTCCGATGTTGATTTCACAGTAACGGGCTCTGTTTTGGTGCCCGTTACCAAAGTTCCCTGTGGGCCCAGAGAAACAGTCATTTCCACGTGACCGGTGACTAGTTGTGGTAATGGTTGTTATTTGATGCCCGTTACGAATCCTAGATGTGCTGAGACGCGCGTGAAATAGACGCGTCCCATTTCGTTGAGATATTGGAGATGCAGGTACACAGCACGCGTCTCCGATGTGGAGTTACTGTAACGGGTTCTGTTTTGGTGCCCGTTACCAAAGTTCTCTGTGGGCCCAGAGAAACAACCATTTCACGTGACCGGTGGCTAGTTGTGGTAACGGTCGTTGTTTGATGCCCATTACGAATATGTGTTATCAGTAACGGGCATCTGCCCGTTACCTTTCTTGGCTCATTTGTAACACTTGATCGGTAACAGGCGCTTTGCCCGTTACTAAAGGCCATCTATGCCCGTTACCAAAGTGAGTTTTTCACGTAGTGCAACTCTTGCAACCAACAAAAAAACCCCATCCTCGCACAACTCTCTCTTCCTCTCCCCATGGAGCCATTGTCTCCTAGAGGTGCGGCGCAAGACACATCCTGCTCCTCTTCTGATGAAAGGGAGAATCTCTAGTGGTATGATAAAGAGGAGGCAGAGCGGAGGGCCATTTGGGTGGTGGTTGACACATCCTCTGATGATTCGGAGTTTGTGGAACAAAATGAAATCCAAGATCATGTGCCTCAAGTCAGCAAGAGGTGCCAGGGGTCAGGGGCGCGGAAGCACCGCCACTCGCCTTGAAACTGTCGTCTCCAAGCACCGTCATCCTCTCTCATCCTCATCGGTTGGCGGCAGTGGATCTCTGCCATCCTCGCCGAGCAGAGACCATCATCGATCAGCCGTCATCATCCGCCATGGAGCGGCGCCAAGGCCGAGCTCGACCGGCCACCATGGAGTGGCGACATCATCCTCTGGCGGTGGCATTGGAGGGACGGCCTCATCCGCGGGCGGCGCCCTGGGAGGTCCGCCACCATCTTCCACGGGCGGCTTCTAGGTTTTGAACCTCTGCTTCAAACATATTTATGAATTCGCGTATTGTCTTGGAATGATCAACATGTTCAGGAAGAATGTAGGTTGGCCTCCAGTTCGCATCATCCAGTTCATAACGGAATATATCATCAAACTCACCCTTCTTCATCTTTGCCTTTGTTTACTTTTTTGATATAATGATCAATAGAACTAATTATTAATTTTACATTTAGCTAATTTATATAGAAATTAGTTTATAAAAAATATGGTCATTAGTAATGGAGATAAAAAAATAGCCATCAGGTATGTGACCTCTGTATGTCGTTGTATCACAACAAATGGCCAGATGTCTGTAGTTCACATAGGATCCAATGATTGTCACAGTTGTGGTACAATGACTTACATACAGAGGTCACCTGATGGCTATTACAAGGGACGACTATAATTAATACCAACGAGTACAAGTCCCGAGCTGAAACTGGTCAGCTTCTAGCTTTTGAACCTCTGTTTCAAACACATTTATGAATTCGCATATTGTGTTGGAATGATCAACATGCTCAGGAAGAATGTAGGTAGGCCCCCTGTTCTCATCATCCAGTTCATAACGGAATATATCATCAAACTCACCCTTCTTCATCTTTGTCTTTGTTTACTTTTTGATATAATCGCCGCCAGAGGAGCCCCACCGTCGGAGTCGGAGTCGGAGTCGGAGCCAGAGCCGGAGCCGTCGAGGCTGCCATCGTCGCCGCCGTCGTCGTCGACGGGGGCGAGCACTCCTCTCTCAAGGTCCCCAGCCAAGATATTGATCTTGAAGGCGTAATCCTTCACGGTCCTCTGCAGCGGATCATTGGGCACTGGGACCCCGAGATGAACGGCCACCTTTCGAAGCTTCACGAAAGCATCGCGGAACAAGTTCACTAACCAAGTGGCTTCGTCAGCATTTAGTGGAGGAGCACGCACGACCGCCACGGGCTGCGGCGCCAGCGCCTCCTCGGGCTCGTCGGGCGGGGGCGGTGGCACCACCTCGAGCTCGTCAGGCGGGGGCGGCGGCCTCTCCTCGGGCTCGTTGGGCGGGGGCGGCGGCACCTCCTCGGGCTCCTCGGGCGCCAGCGCCGTCCCCTCCTTGACGAGCCGACGACGGCGGCTTTCGTCGTCATCCTCCTCCTCCCTCCCCCACTTCCTGGATGGCTCGGTTGACGATGCCATGCACGCACTTGAGGAAGAAGAAGCTCTTGGATTCACTTCTTGGTGACCGGAGACGGTGGTGCTGGGTTTTTTTGGTGCCGCGGTTGACGAAGTTCTTGGCCAGCCGGGGATTTATATTGACAAGACAGCGAACCGTCAGGCGGCCGGTCACGCGCCTCAGAACCCGTGTATGCTCAGGAGAGCTCTTGGCCACAAAAGAGACATGTGGTCACAAGGAGACGTGTGACTGTTCATATTTTATTCAAAATACCAAATGCCCAACTATGAGTTGTTCGATTCTTAAAAAAACTATGAATTGTTTGTATTTTTATTAATTTTTAGGTGCTGCTTTATGGGCCCTAATTTTTGAGGGAAGCAAGTGTCATTTCAAAAAAAAAGTGTCAGGCCCACGCGTCAGCGTCAGCAGCCTAGTATAAAGAAGGTAACCATTGCCCGCCCGCGCACCAGCCAACAAAGCGACGCGGGTTTGCTAACCCACGTCGGCATTGACTATCCATTTTGCAAAATGAATATTCAACCGCCCCGGCCCATTCCGTCTCCCCTTCTTCTTTTCGAATGGATAAGCGCAGCACTTTCCTTAAAAAAAGCACATAGGAGGCGTGAGAGGAGGCGTGGAGACAGAGACGACGATGAGCGCCGGCGAGGGGCCAAGCAGCGGACGACCCCGCGCACCCGGGATCGAGGAGAACCGGAACGTGAAGCGGTGCCGCAACTGGATCCGCGCGCGTGCCGGCGAGATGGCGGCGAAGAGGGAGATGACGATGAGCGCCGGAGAGGGGCCAAGCGGCAGTGGAGTGAACCCAATGCCGGAGACGAGGGTCCTCGACAGGATCCTCTCGGATTCCGACGAGGGGCCAAGCAGCGGCAAGGAGGAGCATGCCGGCGAGGGGGCAGCGAAGTGGGCGAGGGGCCTGCCTCACGTTTGCAAGCACAAGTGTCTGGCAATGACGAAGAGCGGTCGAGGGAGCGGCGAAGGGGTAGAGGACCTCATCTCTGACTCTGGCAACAACCACGACGACGGCGAGGCAAGTTTCTCTGAATCTCACTGCCTTTTTACTTGTTCTATAGATGGAGCTTAAGCTAGCTTGAGCTTGAGCTTTATAAAGATAATTAGTGCCTATGATGACGTCTTCCATGCTTGTCATGATCTTATACCAAGTTCTGAGGCAAATCAGTTCTGAACTAAGTTCTGCTTTTACTTGTCACACCCTGCTATGAAGCCTAGGATAATTTTCAAGTTCTTATATAATTTTCCTATGATGATTACTGATCCTATACTGCTCCAAGTTCTGAGGCAAATTAGTTCTGAATTAACTATGTTATTCTTATACCATGTTTAACCCTGTTTCAGGCAAAACTCTTTGAGTCGCGAGCAGAGCTTGAGTTACTTCTAAACCTTAATGTCTGGGATTATGTGAAACCTGAGTTTGAAAAAATCATGAAAGAAGTGAACATCCTCATCAAAAAGGCTAAGCACATAAGGAGGTACAAGTATACTATTGAACAAAATCTCGAGCCCATTGAAGATGCGCTCGAAGGGCTTCAAGAATCCTTGGTTGCTTACGAAGAGGCTACAAAAAGAGCCAATCTTGATGGGGCATGATCTAGTTCAAGCTTGTTGATGTGCAGGGTCAGTAGCCATACTTTTGTGGATGTTCAAGGGGCATGCCTTTGTTGATGTGTATGGTCAGATAGCACGACCATAGTAAATAATGTGATGGACAAGTTAAGTCCTAGCCTGATGGACAAGTTAACCTTTTGTAATAATTATCTTTATTCCTGTGGACAAGTTATCTTCATCTTTGTGGACAAGTTATCTCTCTTATGATGTCTGTTTTGTCTCAAAAGATATGTGTGTTGATTGTGCCTGTATGTCGAAATGGAAGCAATGAGAGATCGAGTTGACCTGTCAATGAGGATAGACTCAAAGGAGATGAGGATTCACAAACCTCCGTCTCCTTTCTTCACAAAGGAGACACGGATTAACAAACCTCCGTCTCATTTGTTCACTGCCGCCGCGCTCCCGCTTCACGGCAGTGAAGAGTGCTATTAGATTTTAATTATTGAGCTCTCAGTCTAGTAACGGGCGTCAAATGCTCATCGGTAACGAACTTAAACAGCCCGTTACCGATAGAGTATTGAGAGGTAACGGACTTTACGAGCCCGTTACTGATAGGTTTAACTTGTGTAACAGACTCGATTTAACGTCCGTTACAAAGAATTCATGTAACGGGTGTTTAAGAAGACCGTTACCAGAAGTCCACATTGGTAACGGGCGTTGCGGAGGCCAACCCCGCGGTCGGCCTGCCGCGCTTATGGGTAACAGGCGCCAAACAACAACTGTTACAGATGTGGGTGCATGTAACGGGTGTTAAGGGCCCGTTACAAATGTTGCGTGACCTATTTGAGGTTTTCACGTAGTGTGATCTCTCCCCTCTCCTCTTTGCAATTGCTGCTGATTTGCTCCAGTGTGTCATAAATAAGGAATACAGGCTTGGAAATTTGTTGGCTCCTTTCCCCCAGAACCTTGACACTCCTTTTCCAATAATCCAATATGCTGATGATACAATCATTATTATGCAAGCCAATGAGGATCAACTTGCTCATCTTCAACAATTTCTTCACAATATCACTCTCTCATGTGGACTTGTGGTCAATTTTCACAAGTCATGTTTAGTGCCTATTAATGTCTCTTCTGATAGAGCTATCATCTTGGCACAAGCCTTTGGCTGCAGTGTTGGCACTTTTCCTTTTACTTATCTTGGCCTTCCAATGGGATTAACTAAACCCCAAGTAAATGACTATGCTCCCTTGATTTGTAGAATTGAAAGAAGAATGTCTGCTGCATCTCAATTTCTCTCACATGCTGGCAAGTTGCAACTGGTCAATTCTGTTATCTCCTCCCTCCCTACTTATTACATGTGCACCCTGAATCTCCCCATCACAGTTATTGATGTAATTGACAAATATAGAAAGAACTGTCTATGGAGAGGAAAGGAATTCAGAAAGAAGGGGTACAACCTTGCTGCTTGGGATATGGTTACAAAGCCAAAAGACAAAGGTGGACTTGGAGTTATTAATCTTAGTGTTCATAATGAGGCTCTCCTTCTCAAGCAGCTGGACAAGTTCTACCGTAAGGATAACATTCAATGGGTTTCTCTCATCTGGCAAAGATATTATAACAATATTGTCCCCCATCTTGCAAGAGAAAAAGGTTCCTTTTGGTGGAAAGACATTCTCAGGCTCCAGGTGCAATTCAGAGGAGTGGCAATTTGCAAACCTAACCAGGGTGATACATTGAGCTTCTGGGATGATATCATCAATGGTGTTATTCACTCTGAAAGGTTCCCCCACCTTCTGCAGTTTGCTAAAGACCCAGCCATCTCCTTATGGAGCATTAGACATTCTGCTCATCTGATTGATTGCTTCAGGATTCCTATGTCCAGGGCAGCATACAATGAGTTCCTAGAACTACAAGATTTTCTTAGCCACCTCCCACCTATTGATCCAGATCTCAATGACTCCTGCACTACATTTGGGGGCAGCAGAGGTACAGAGCAAGTCACTACTATCAGTACCAGTTTAGAGAGCTCAGACCTAATAGAACCATTCTCTGGATTTGGGATTCCAAGTGTGTTCCTAAGATTAAGCTTTTTGCTTGGCTGCTTCTAAATGATAGATTAAACACAAGAAACATCCAGAGGAGAAGAAGGAAAGTCCTTGAGGAAGGGTACAATTGTGTCATGTGTCAGAACTGTATTGAGGAAACAGTTGATCACCTGTTCTTTGATTGTCCCTCTGCAGTTTGCAGATGGTTTATGCTTGGCATTGTTTGGGAGGAGAACTTAAACATTCATCAGAGGCTCTTTCAGGCTAAGCATGCCTTTGGGCACCTTTTTTCATGGAGATTTTTATGATTGCTGCATGATGCTTGTGGAATCAGAGAAATAATGTTATCTTCAACAGGAAACCTCCACGCCTAGATGCTTGGAAGGCTGATTTTATCTCCCTTGTTAAGGATCATCTCATCAGAATCAAGCCAGTTTATCATTCCTCTATTAAGCTTTGGCTTCGTGCCTTGTAATTTCTTTGTGTTTCTATGTGTTTTTTTGCTTCCTTCTTGTTTCCTTTCCTGCCAAATTCCTGGTTAGGCCTCATGTAAGTTTGCTTTGTAACTCCTTCCCTGTTTAGCTTAATATATTTTCTTGTTGCCGGGGGGCTTTGCCCCATGGTATTTGCTCAAAAAAAATATTGCAATAGGAACAAGACACAAATATAGAAACTGTTCAATGCCAATGCAACATTGATCCATTCAGTGATTATATGCCTAGATGGTGCGCAAGCAATCCCATACAAAAAAACTACTTGTGCAGTCAACGAGTTACAAGGAAAACCACAAATACAATAAACCTGTGCTAAAAGACCGCACACATTCTATTTAATAGAATTAATTACAACAATAATTTTGCTGATATTGGAAAGGAATACCAAATGTTATTAACCTCTTAATAGTCCATCAACAAGAATTTACAAAAGGTATAACAATAATACGATTGAGCCATACTTGGCTATCGATCGAGCAATTCACATTCAGCGAAATGATGGCCCTTGATGTACTGATAGATGGTTGATACACCTCCCTTGTATGGGTCGTCAAGTGGATGTGGTTGCATAATAATCAGGGCATGCCATCCTACATATTCTGACCCTTTGTGATCTCTGACAACCTAGCATTATACTTCTCACGGCATTTCTCATCACACAGCTTGAAAGAGGATTGGTCATTCTTCACCTTCTCGCAGTTCTTAAAACAAATTCCTGACTCCATGGTTGCGATACCGATGTAACCGAGGAGGGTACACTTCTCCTGACAAAGTTCGATGTCAGCAGGAGTCCCTTTACCTTCGCATTTCTTGTTGCATTCGACCACCTTTCCTGCCAGCGTGCTAATGCTGATTTGGTCAGCAATTTCCTCTGAGAACACGGATGGGGCGACCAGGATAAGGGTCACTACAAATAGAGCTCCTATAATGTTTCTGACTTGCGCCATTATTGTTGTCCCTATTGAGGCCAATCGTATTGGATGACAATCGCTTTACTGGTGGAGCTACCCTGTCGTCCTCTATATATATTGGAGTGGGGCATGTAAATTAGGCATGAGTATGCGGCCATGAGAGCTTCACGGTCAAATATTTGGTGGTAAGTGCATGCCCTTCTTCGCTCACCGCCCCCCTAAATTTCCATTTCTTTCGCTTCACCTCATAGATGTTGTTTCCTTAGCAACCATGCATGGGTTATTTTTAGTTAGTAGAAAAATTGCAAAGAGAAAAAGTGAGAATATATTGCAAAGAGGAAAATGACAATGCTTGCTGTGGAAATGTATTCTATTATCGGCAACATTGTATGGTTTTACAACTTTTCAGGTTTAATCTGCAAACAAAACCATTATGGCTTGTGTGCTAGGCTCCTCTCATCCACAAATTATTTAGTGATAGATCCTTTTTGCGTCTGGTAGTCATCTCGACCTTAGTCGTTCTCCTCAGCCTAAGTTATCACCTCGTATATAGTCGCCCTATGATTTGAAAGACATCTTTTTATTTGGTTTGGTTGGGGTTCATAAAGGGTACAATAGCTGTATATCATGATAGCAGCCGCACTATTAGTAACAAATCCAGTAACCCACAATGTAAAGACAATTTTAGAATTAATTAAAACCAAAGGGCAACTGTTGGGCCACTTGTCTTTGAAGGCACACTAACAAGTTGACTAATTCATTATAATGAGTACTGGATGCCTCTAGAATGTGGCTCTGTACTCCATACTAGAGTTGTTCCTTGGGAGTCATGGTGCCTCATATGTAGCGGGTTCCAAGGTAACAGACTAAAGCGAAAGCATTCTGTTCCAAGGTAACAGACTAAAACGAATTTGAAGACCCGTGCAAGGAGTTATGGAGAAAACATTGAGCGTTGCGCGTTTTGAAATTTCAGGACAGATTTCATCACCGAAGTAAAACAGACGTAACTCTCTTGTTCGGAGTCCGATTTGGGCAGATAAAGACTTATTGGAAAGGAAATTTTGTGCACTGTGCAATGGAGTAGATCTTGGGTATACTTTATTTTCTGGACATTAAAGAAAAATTCGTGGAGTGAAGGCAGCACCGAAGGGTGACATAGAAGGAGAAAGCGATGATGTCAGATACCTTGGGCAAGTCTTCTATAAGTGATCAAGCACAACATGGGAAGTGAATTAAAGCTGCATTGGCACCTTTTCTTCTTGCATGAAGGGCCATGGCTATGCAACGAAAAGAACATATGTGAGAAAGTCGAGCTCTATGACTTTAAATGAAGCACTTCTCGGGAGGCAACCTGTTTCTTTATGTTTTTATTCCTTTCTTAGAGACAATAAAGAATGGAACCATCCTATGATGATCACCTTGTGGCTAATTAATCTAAGTTTCATTTTCTTTTTAGAACCACCATCATGTTCATGCTCATATTTATCTATTTGCATGCACTGCATTTTGTCATCGACGTGATTTTTGTTTCTTTGCATATACATGTTTTGCATTTAGTTAGCTTCCTAGCTTTATAGACTTAATGATCAATGCTTCAGTTTCCATGTTAATGCTTCTAGGGCATTTTTCTTTTTGCAATCTTGTGTAAACGTGGTGTTTAAACATGTTTGCAGACCATCATAGTTAAGTTCGATAAACTTTGCTAGCTTTTCATATGTTTTCTTGTTGCATTGGTTACTTTATAAGCTTTGCAATGCGCTTAGTTTTTTCTTGTGCTATAAGAGTTATTGATCTAGGGATAGACATGGTGGTTTAACCCTAGATAAATCAAACTTTATGGCTATGGAGAAATTCGGCAACCTTGTTGTAAACATGATGTTTAGAACTAGGTGAAAACATTGTCTTTGTTTATATGGTTTCCTCTCATGTGCGTACACACTTTGCACCACGTATACTCATTAGGTTTTTATTCCTCATTAGATTAATTATGCTACAAGTTAAGGGTCCTAGGAAACATAGTTGGGTCACTGGCAATTCTATCTACTCCCAACCGTCACCTTGGGGGTACAATGTGCGCTTAAAATGTTTTGCAGGCAAGATAAAGACTCTCACGACAAGGAAATTGAAGGATGGCTAAGTAAAAATGCTTTGTCTTCTTCTTCCATGTCTATCAAAATGCCAAGCATAGGGGAGACCCTGAATCTTCAACACGGAAGTGCAACATGACGCTCTAAAAGATAGAACCAAGATCATCAATATCTCTGGATCAATGCACAAGAAGCTATTGATGTCATCAAAATTCTATGTGGTCTCAAATGGAAAACACTGAGTACTTTTGGATATTTAGAAGCCCCATGAAGTTACAATTCCAACAAATCAAGAATCAAGACAATCAGAGGTCCCTAGAAGCGGTTATGCCCGAATCACCGAGTGCAGCACGTCCTGAAATCAGTTTTGACAGCATGCAGCGCTGAAGTAAAACGGACATAGCTCCCTTCTTTGAACTCCGTTTTCGATGAATGACCACACGTTGGAAAGGTAATTTCATAAACTTTTCAATAGATCTATATTTTAATATATGTTCTGTTCTGATCTGGACAGAGGGGAAATCAATGAAGAAGAGACAGCAAGGAGATGATGAGATCAAGAAAGAGGAGATGGTGATGACAACATTGAAGAGAAGGGTGACTATGTCTATGTTGTGGCTCAACAAGCCACACAAGTTTATTATCTCTCATACCCGTGCAAAACAGACAAACGTCTCTAGGGTTGGAACGTTGTGTACAAGGTATCGCCACACGGTAGACAACTTGTCCCAAACCATGAAGATTAAAACATAGAGAAGATTTTTCATTAATATATTTTAATTTCAGCACATTGGGACAATTTTGATTAATTTGTTGGTAATATCATGAAAGATCAGGCATATTCTCAGACACCGTCGCCATGTCCTTATCAGTCGAGATGACTACCACATGCAAAAATTTAATTTGGAGGCTCTATGGTTAATTTGTTTGTGGATGAGGAGCCTAGAACACAAACCATAATGGTTTTGCTTACGATTTATACCTGAAAAGTTGTAAAACCATACATTGTTGCCAATAACAGTACACAAGCCAGCCCTGTAGCATGAGGACACCATTGCATTTGACGCCTGGGCTCCACTAACTCACTAATATGCCGACAACACCATCCTAGTTTTCGCTGATTGCAAATTGTTTTGGCGGCGGCACAACTCGGGCCTTCTTCCCAGCTGCGGCACACGGGAGATGGCATGGCGGGCGCATAGCGGAGATGGCCGGTGCGGCGGATCGAGGCGGCGCGGGCATCAGGGTCAAGGCCGACGGTGTAGGTGGCCACGGTCGGGGTCGGGCGGGGGACGGAGATGCCGCGGCGGGGCCGGGGTCGGGGGTGGGGCGGCGGAGATGGCGCGCGCGGGGGAGATGGCGGAGATGCCGTGTGTGGAGGCGGCGGCTAGCGTCGGGGCCGGCGGCATAAGCATAGGAGGCAGCCGGGGGTCGGGGTCGGCGGCAGAGATGGCTCGGCGGCGGTTAGACAAAAACCTTTCTCCAAGTTCTCACATGTCGCTCATTTGAAGTGGCTATCCTAAACAATTCATAAACTCTTTCCTCCCACAAGTCTCTCATATTATCATGTAAGGTGGAGCTATAGGTATGGCTAGTGAGATCAACACAAATATTGTCAAGCTAAGAAATTCCTCTAATGGTTGTTGTTGGTATTTCTTAACGTCGATGCTAAGTTTATGAGTCCCTAGCAATGATGCCAGAAATGACCAAATGGTAATCCTAACGATTACAAGAGTCCGCAAGCGAACGGAAGTACCATTGTAGCATTTCCCCAAAGGAGTATTCCAAAGGGTATCGAATCCAAGGAAGGCTGGGCGGATTAACAAGTTCAACAATATTGCAATGAGTATAAATCATAGATGGAAACAAACCAGGCACTCAAGTGTAGGGGTAAGGTATGATAGATAAGTTGGTAGTGTGAACACACAAACACACTCTCTCTAAAGGTCCTAGGCTTAGGAGGCAACATACGAGTTAGTTCTAGGTTCTAAGGTACTATACACATGAAGTCAGTAAGACGAGTTAGATACACACTAGCATTGCATGATTGTTGGCTTAAGCACCCAGGTACAAACGGGGAGCTAACCTCTCGCGTCGCTTACTCACGACTCCAGTTGTTAGACTTTAGACTCCTACAGCGTATCTGAACATGGGGGGTTCTAGAAGGGTCCAACGGCTGTCACTACCGCGACCTACCCCAAGACAAACCATGGGATACACTCATAAGTAATGTAGCTACGCAACCCAAGCACCATGCTTACGTTGTTATCAAGACTCTGATCGGCCCGGGATATTGTGACCCAGGTCAGAGCCACCAGATAAACCGACTAATTACACAGAGTACCATAGCTTAAGCACGAACTTCATACAACATGAACATGGAATCTAACTGGATCAAACTAGGCTAGGTACACAAACGGATTTGTGCTTTCATATGTCTATTCAACAAGATCAAAGGGTCGTGTTCGTGAAGAACATGAGCCTCTAACTTATGAACAAACACCGAAAACATGAGTTAAGTCAACCTTCAACTGGATCGAAAGGGCTTGTTCATCAAGAACATGAGCCTCTAAATGATGAACAAGAGAAGAACACATGAACAAATCACCCATGTATACAAGCACAACTTTATATAAAATAGTTATATAACTGAAGTAGAGCAAAGTCATACAAAGAAATAAATATACAGGAGAACTCATACCTAGATCCCAAAGTAGACTTGGAACCTGAAGTAGAACTACTCTAGCCTACCTCTTAGCCTTAGAAACCAAAAGCGAGAGAGGAGTAGTAAGATGTGTTGTCAAAGAATGAGCCCCCTCCCCTTCTATTTATAGGCTGAGCACCGGCGTCAAGAGGAGCCAAATACCCCGGGAATGGCCTTTAGGACTAATGGGAAGACACCACGTGGAAACCCCTGAGCGGAGGGCTCAAGGTCAGTTCGGCCGACCTGTAGGGTCGGCCGACCCCCTGTGGGCCCCACTCAGGGTGTGTTTCCTCTGGGTGGCTGTCCTGTGGGCCCTTAGGTCGGTCCCCGGTGTACACGTGTTCCTGAGGCGGTTTAGACGCTCTGGTGGGCCCATGGATCCATGTGAAGTCCACGTGTCACGCTCTGATTCATCGGGGCTTGCCTCCCTTGGATTGGTGACATGTCTTGCATGCATAGGATCTGAGGTGGCAACCCTTTCTTGGTTGAGGTGACGTGGCATGAATCATAGAAGGTGAGTTTGCTACTTCTTTTGCACTTATTTTCCTGCAACCACAAGATCTCTGAGGACAATTGAACTACATTATTCTTAACTAAAATGCATGTAAGAAATGCCTCTTGCTCCTTTATTCATGAGTAAATTGACGGCTAAAGTAAGCACTTAACAGCCGTCAACAACTCCCCCAAGCTAGCCTCTTGCTCGTCCCAAGCAAGACACTAAGGACTTAGGTTGGTTGATCAGGAGTTGCTACGATGTTGTATTCCTAATTTATGGCAAGCATACAACTAGGTACTCTATCAAGGATTGAATGAGTTGGCATTAATCTTACCATATGCTCGATTGATATGGGGCTTGTAGCTTCACCTGCCTTGGGCGGTTGGAAGATAGAACGGTTGTATAGTAATTACTAATCACATGTACCTTGATCAGTTATCAATCCGGAGGTTTTGCATGTTTTTTCAAAGAAATCAAAGTTCCTCAAATGATACTCTCGGATCGCTCATTGTGTTATGATTCTTCACCAAGGCATTGATTTGCCTTCTTTCACCACCTACTCTAAGAAGCTGATACGTGGAGCTGTAGGTAGGGAAAACATGTGGCATACCTGTTTCTCATGTATTGTCAAGTCAAAAACCGGATCCTTGGGAGCAACAAGTCATACAACCTGATCAAGATGTGCATGTGTGTATATGGTGGATGGATGATGAACTCCTTTTTGCATATGATTCTCTCTTCTCCTTTTGAGATTTTTGAGACTTGGGCTATGTTTCTTTATTCTTTTTTTTCTTCTAGCATGCTCTTGAGCATGTGTTTTTTTACATAGCCCATAGTCCTTGCTAAATATTTTTGGAGAGAGAGAGTAATCATGGAACAATGCGCGGAGCTTTATTTGTGGAATGGATGAAATGATGGGTGCTAACTTCCGCTGTAGAAGTTTAGCATATAATGGTTGTGTACGTGATCTTGATTGTGGGAGCATGACAAGTTTCTCGCCGAGTGTCACAACAATTCGACAAGACTCAATGAAGAAAACAAGTAGCATATGTGGAGGCTAACAAAAGCTAGGATCTACATATGACTTTGGATAGGAATTTCTCATCATTAAGGAACTTATCATTTTATCATTTTTCAAAAGAAAACTCCGGATATCAAACATCACTTAGTACTAGCTCATAGCAACCCTATTATACCATATCATACCTCACAACAATCTAGGCAAAGGTCATGCTTTTTGCTACCCACAAGTTTCAAGCTAAGGTTTGATCATGCAAGCCAACAAACTCAAAACTAAAATAGGGTACTAAGTTGTGAGCAAGGCATACAAGAGGAATAAACAGAGCAACTATTCATCATTTCAACCATGGAGAACAAAAGAATTCTTAACGCGCATATGGAAGCAAACTAATTTAGGAAAGAAAATAAATATTTTTGGTCTTTTTAATTTTGCAGATTTTTTTATGTGTTTTTATCATGTGAGATTCTGAAAACAGATGAAGATACAAGTTACCTCAGAGTGGGGGTCCTCCCCCAAGCTAGCTTCAGGCTCACTACTGTGGAGGGGGATATCCCATCCATCGGTAGTAAGCCCTCTGCTCCCCCAACTACTGCTGATGTGCCTGCTTGATGGCATGAAGTCTCTCGCCAGATATACGCTGCCAGTCCCGGGTGGACTCAGCGTGCTGGTGCACGGCCTCCTCCATGTCGCCGACTCGGATGTTGAGCTCGCTTATCTACTACGTGAGGGAAACCCCACGAGAGGACGAGCGCAACCCGGACGACGATGATTTTGCATCTCCGTAGGCAGTACCGGCAGGCATGGCCCACTCACCACTACCTGCACTAGCCCAAGCTGAGCTACTCGCACCCTGCTGGTACATGGGCTGATCCCAACCGGGACCATATCCGGGAGTAACCCCAGGCACGTACTCGGTAGAGGTCCATGTACCAAGTGGAGGTGTGGTAGGCTGAGGCTGTGGCTGAGGCGACGGCTGCGGAGACGGGTGTGGTGGCTGATGTTGTGCTCTGGCTGCTCTCCTCGATGCACTCCTAGTAACCCTGTCACGAGAGACACTAGAACGACGAGGTTCCTTGAGAGGAACGGTCAGTGGTCCTTGGCCGTACAACCTAAAATCCGGGTTAGGTAACCGAATTTGGTTTGTATGGCCAGGGTAGAAGAAAATCAAAGAATCATCTGGACCCTTCTTAAGAATATGCCCCTGAGTCTAATAAGCCTCATCGATTTGAGTCCGGGGATTAGCAATGGAGGGCACATTAGGCCCTTGCGTAACCCCAAGATTCGTGACGATGCGAGAAATCAAGGACGTACACTCAATAGAACCCGTCATCTTAAAATTCGTCAACCACTACCGAATCATAGCTTGAACAGGGGAGATCTTGATCCGTCTGACCGCGGCATATAAGATCATCATCTCGTCAGTGCGCACGGTTCGTACATCATCCCTTGGAAAGAGAGTGATGGCGAGCCACTTGTGCCACTGTCGGAGAGTGGGATGCAAGATATCGTTGCACCGAGGTGTCAACTTGCCGCGAACAGGCCGACCAGAGAGCTCTTCCCAAAAACTTTCACGATTAAAACCGCTACAAGCTTGCTCAAGAGAAATAGCGCAGCGACGATGAAAACCGAGGGTGCAACTAAGATCTTTCAATGAAACCCGATATACCGTTCTGTGAAACCGAAACGTAATACCCGTTGCATCCTCCTGAAGAGCGCAATAGAACTGGATGGTGATAGGTCTAGAACAATTTTCTGAAACCGAAACGAAATTCTCCCAACCAAGAGCTTGCCAAATGGACATGAACTCGGAGTCCATACCTATTTCTCGAGAAGGTCCGGGTCGAACTCCTTGGTGTTGGCGAAGACTCGGTCCTTGATGAGAGCGTAGGCTTGTCTCTCGCGATCGTCCCTCAAGTCAATGAAGACGGCGTCAGCGGCGCACACTCCTTCAGCTTGTGGCGTGGGTAGCTCTTCCTCTTCCTCTTCTTCACGGTCCGTTGACATTGGGCTTGGTGTAGCTTCGGAATTTCGAGACGAGCTCCCCCCGTCACGTGAACAGCGTGAGCGAGTCAACTTCTGGAGTGCACCGGTGGCCCAACTCATCTTGCACAACAATCGGACAACACGAGCAACTCGGTGATGGGTTAGTGAAACCGAAATGAAATCCTTACCAAGCTTGCTCCATCAATATTCAATATTTCAGCAGCACTTGGAGAGAATACTTGGTACCTCAATCTCGAGCAAGAAATCCAAGAAAACCAAAGAGCAAGAGCAATAGGGGAAGAGAGTGATGGATATGAGTGAATGGGTGAAGAAACCCCTCAAACCCCTTGGTACTTATAGGCAATGGAGCCGGGCACCAAGACATGGGCCGTGTGTAATGGCTAGGAGATGTTGGAGGAAGGGGGCCGAAGTAGCCATTGGCCTGGGTCGGCCGACCCCACCTCGGGCCCGCTCGCCTCCAGTCTTTTGCAACGGCTCTCTAACGGCTATTTGATGGCCTTCCTAGGTGTCCCGGTGTCACACCTATTTTTCCAAAGAAAACCAAGTGCAAACCTATATGCATGCCAGGATCAAGTTTCATGCATATAGTGACATATAAGTGAATACAGAAACAATATCATGTAAGAAAAAGGAAGATTATCAGAGTATTACGCTAAATCCTGGAAACGAAGGCACCGTACACCACAGGCAGTTGACTGGGGGTTGCATACGCCTAGCACTCAGCAACATCTTCAACAAACTCCAAAGTAGCTTCCTCTTTCTGAGCAACATTGTTTATAGCAAGGGTGAGCACATGTCGTACTCAGCAAGTGTGGGGAAAGCATCTTCCTCCTCTATACACCGGCGGACAGGGAGCTCCGGCGGTTCCAATCGCCAACGGCTGGGACGTCTACGGGCTTGGGTGAGATGCGGAACGGGTAGAGGAGGACGAGGGGAGCTCGTAGGGGTTGCTCACCGCGGCAGGGACGAGGAGAGGCGGCCGAAATCGGCCGGCGGGCGGAAGACAGTGGCAGCCCACTCAGGTTCGCCATGGGTGGCGGCGCTCCGGTGATTGATTCGCGACGAGGGATTTGGATGCGTCTCGGCGTCGCGCAGCTCCTGGCGTGGACGGCTCGCTCCGGCGGTGTCCCGTCGCAACGAATCGAAGCGGCGACCGTGGCGCTCGGCTCAGGCGCGGCATCACGGCGGCGCTTTGGCGCAGGGGTAAGGGCGCGAGTGGATGGGGCGACGGCTAGGGCGCACAGGGGCAGCGCAGGCCACTCGGCGGCGGCCTTTATAGAGCGCGGAACACGAGGTCCCCCTGGCGTGCATGCCAAGAAAACCGGCGGCGGCGGTGCCCTGCCGTGGTGACCATGGCCTCTGGCCAGATGGGCCAGAGTGGGCCAGGAATTGGGCCGGAGTGGGTCGGTGGGGTGCGGGTCGGGCCTTCGGGCTCGGCCCGGTAGGATAGGATATGTTTTCTTTTTTTCCAAAATTATTTTCCAGTGCAAAACAAATTCAAGAAAAGTCCAGAAAATGTTTAGAGGCACGAAAAATACTGAGCAAATTCCAAAAATTCAAGGAAAATTCCCAGAGATAGATTGGAACATGAACAATCCAAATAAAGTATTTGGAGCTCATGAAAAAGATTTTAGAGCCTTCTAATAAATAGAATAAGCTCAGGGAAAATGAGAATACATTCCAGAAAAATCTGGAAAATTCTCGGAAGGGTTTGGTCTGCACCTAACGCATTTTAAAAACCTTTTGCACTCAAGAAGCACCAAGATGCATCGGCATGAATGTAAGAATCACAACTATTTATTTAATTTAGAAAATCAATCAATGACTTTTCCTATACTATATTTCCTGTAAAGAAAATAAATGTTGGAAAAATTTTAAAATTATGAGAAAATTGTTATTTTATTATTCTCTCTATTCACATCCTGAAATTGGAAATTTCAGGGTGTGAGACCCTGTCCAAATTCGCCCAAAATCTTGCTCAAATTAATTTTATTTTCGGAATTTTTATTTAAAAAGGGAAATTGGCTAGAAAAAATTCTAGCACGCAGATGCAAGATTGGAAAATTCAAATATGCATTGGGAAAAATCAAATAAAATTCGGGCAAGGGAAATATGAGATAACTACCAATTTTACCTTTTGGCGAAAGGACTCATCATTTTAAGTCTGAGAGCAAGACTTTCTCGTTGATCAATTCCATTCGTCACCCTGCTCCTGAGAAATAGATGGGGATGACTTCTTTACTTCCCGCCACACTTTCCGTGTTTCCTTTGGCTTAGCCGGTGTAGTGGGAAGTTGCTGGGGTTGTGGCTCCGTCCACTCCCCTGATTGCTCATTCATACCTTGCAGTGTGTATCACTGCTCCCCTGTTGCTCCAAATCGGAACATCATACTCTTCTTCCCAATGCGGAAACGGACGGTTCCGGATCCGACATTGATCCTCGCATTGACATCACTAAGCAAAGGTCTCCCAAGAATGAGAGGCATTCCCCCATCATCTTGCATATCAAGGACCACGAAATCCGCGAAGACGCATGAACCTTGGACGAAAACCAATATGTTCTCTACTATCTGCTCTGGATATCGGATTGATGAATCAGTAAGCTGGACTGTCTTTGCAGTTGGAGTCAAAGTTGGATACCCCAATTGTTCAAACATGGCCTTGGACATGAGGTTAACACTTGCACTAAGGTCACAAAAAGCATTCTTGATCTTTCTAAAACAAAACTTGCAGGTGATAGCCGGATAACCAGGATCCTTCTTGTGTGTAATGGTTGAAGATTCCCATGGATCAAGAACCTGCTGTATGGGCTTCCCTGCATAGTCAATAGCTCGTGCCTGCCCAGATGGCTTACCCCATCCGTTGGACACTGCACAAACATTTTCACAAGAAGACACGGGTTGCCCTGGAATCTTCCGGTCTTCAGCAGAGGGAACCAAAGCAGCTAATTGAGCCAACTGGGTTTCTATCATTTTGTTAAAGTTCAGCTGGTTCTTAAGAGCAGATGAAAGGCTATCAATTTTAACATTAAGGCTTTCCAAAGCCTTATCATAGGCAATTGTTTTCTTATTAAAACCATCGTTGATCTTTGCTTGCCCGAAAACCAGATCTCTCACGAAAGTTTGGTTTGGGTTGAAAGAATTACCATGATTACCTCCCTCATAATAAGGGCGTGATTGATTCCACGTCTGACTTCCTTGTGGATGATAACCATTGTTGTTGCTGTTCATGTACATCACGTCCTCCTGGGTAGTAGGGCAATAATTCCCTGAATGCTCAGTGCCACCACAAACTTCGCAAGTCATGCGAGAATCCATAGCTTGAGTAGTGACGGCCATGGCAGCCTTCTTGTTGGTTAGATCATCCATTCTTTTCATTAGCAGGTCCATCTTGGCGTGGAACATATCCGCTTCCTTGATGATATGTGTACCCCTCTGACGTGGCTGGAGTCGATCATCACTCCACCCTTGGTTGGAGACCATCTTCTCAATAAGTTTGGTTGCTTCAGCAATAGTAAGAGAGAAGAAAGCCCCTCCAGTAGCAGCATCAATATGGCCTCGGGCTGTCAGAGTCAGCCCATTATAGAAACTCTGAAGAATAAGCTAGTTGTCCAACCCATGATGGGGCCAAGCCAGGATGTACTCCTGAAGTCTCTCCCAAGCTTCCGGGATATTCTCATTCGCTGCTTGCTGGAAGCTGGAAATTCTTCTCCACAGGGCATTGGTTTTACCCAAGGGAAAGAACTTCACGAAGAATGCCGCTGAGCATTTTGCCCAAGTATTAATCTCCTCACGGTTTGCATAGAACCACTGCTTCGCCTTTCCCAGAAGTGAGAATGGAAACAGTCGCAGACGAATAGCATCTTCCTCCACTCCTCGTATGGTGAAGGTGCTACAAGTTAAGAGTCCTAGGAAACATTGTTGGATCATTGGCAATTCTATCTACTCCCAACCGTCACCTTGGGGGTACAATGTGCACTTCAAATGTTTTGCAGCCAAGATAAAGACTCTCACGACAAGGAAATTGAAGGATGGCTAAGTAAAAATGCTTTGTCTTCTTCTTCCATGTCTATCAAAATGCTAAGCATGGGGGAGACCCTGAATCTTCAACACGGAAGTGCAACATGACGCTCTAAAAGATAGAATCAAGATCATCAATATCTCTGGATCAACGCACAAGAAGCTATTGATGTCATCAAAATTCTGTGTGTTTTCAAATGGAAAACACTGAGTACTTTTGGATATTTAGAAGCCCCATGAAGTTACGATTCCAACAAATCAAGAATCAAGACAATCAGAGGTACCTAGAAGTGGTTGTGCCCGAATCACCGAGTGCAGCACGTCCTAAAATCAGTTTTGACAGCATGCAGCGCTGAAGTAAAACGGACATAGCTCCCTTGTTTGAACTCCATTTTCGATGAATGACCCCACGTTGGAAAGGTAATTTCATAAAATTTTCAATAGATCTATATTTTAATATATGTTCTGTTCTGTTCTGGACAAAGGGGAAATCAATGAAGAAGAGACAGCAAGGAGATGATGTGAACAAGAAAGAGGAGATGGTGATGACAACATTGAAGAGAAGGGCGACTATGTCTATGTTGTGGCTCAACAAGCCACACAAGTTTATTATCTCTCATACCCGTGCAAAACGGACAAACGTCTCCAGGGTTGGAACGTTGTGTACAAGGTATCGCCACACGGTAGACTACTTGTCCCAACCAATGAAGATTAAAACATAGAGAAGATTATTAATTAATATATTTTAATTTCAGCACATTGGGACAATTTTGATTAATTTGTTGGTAATATCGTGAAAGATCGGGCATATTCTCGGACACCGTCGCCGTGTCCTTATCAGTCGAGATGACTACCACATGCAAAAATTTAATTTGGAGGCTCTATGGTTAATTTATTTGTGGATGAGGAGCCTAGAACACAAACCATAACGGTTTTGCTTACGATTTATACCTGAAAAGTTTTAAAACCATACATTGTTGCCAATAACAGTACACAAGCCAGGCCTGAAGCATGAGGACACCAGTGCATTTGATACCTGGGCTCCACTAACTCACTAATAAGCCGACAACGCCATCCTAGTTTTCGTTGATTGCAAATTGTCTTGGCGGCGGCACAACTCGGGCCTTCTTCCCAACTACGGAACACGGGAGATGGCATGGCGGGCGCATAGCGGAGATGGCCGGTGCAGCAGATCGAGGCGGCGCGGTCGTCAGGGTCGGGGCCGACGGTGTAGGCGGCCGCGGTCGGGGTCGGGCGGGGGGCGGAGATGCCGCGACGGGGCCGGGGTCGGGGGTGGGGCGGTGGACATGGCGCGCGCGTGGGGGGAGATGGCATTGATGGCGCGTGCGGAGACGGCGGACGGCGTCGGGGCCAGCGGCGTAAGCGGAGGAGGCAGCCGGGGGTCGGGGTCGGCGGCAGAGATGGCTCGGTGGAGGCGGAGGAGGAGGTGGAAATTTTGGCAGTCTGTCGGCGTCCCTCTTCGCGCGCAACTCCGAAACTGGGTAAGTCCTTACGCGTCGCGCTTATATAAGGCAAGATTTCCAGGTGCGGGCGGGGATGACACCCGCACCTGGAAATCGATTTTCAGGTGCGGGCGGCGGGGCCACCCACACCTAAAAATCGATTTCCACGTGCGGGTGTCCCCACCGCCCGCACCTGAAAATCTATTTCCTGGTGCGGGTTTCCCACTTGCCCGCACCTGGAATTATTTTCCCTTTTTCTCAAATTATAGTTAACTTGAATTTTAACATATTAAATGAACTCAAATAAAAATTTGGCGAACTACAAAGTTTTATGTCTTCTTAAGATCTGCTAGTTTGGTATATATTTTGTATTCATTTGAGACGTGTGTCAAATTTTTGAGTTCAAATAGTACATCCACTAATGTAGTAAGACTTTAGTACACATGTTTCACTTTTACTCACACAAGAACAACACACACATATATTCTTAAGAAATCCACTAATTCCATTTTTTCTAGTTAATTTATACATGATTCTTAAAAACCTCCACTAATGCCATCTCATTTAGTTAATTCATATCTGATTTTGTAATTAAGAAATCCATTATTCCATTGAATGTAGTAAAAAATCCACTAATTGCATTTTATTTAGTTAATTTATATATGATTATCAAGAATTCCACTAATTCCATTTGATTTTGTAAGAAATCCACTAATTCCAGTATAGTTAATGTTAAAATGATTATTAAATAATCCACATACATGCATGACATGAGATAATTGAATCCAAAGTACATTAGTTCAAATTACAAATGCAAATTACAACATCCATTTAATTGAACTACCTATATTATTATTCGGTAACAATTCTTGATTCTCCGTCCTTCTGTCCTTTTCGATAAAGGTTTTCCTCCCTGCTGTGCGCATCCCTTGCAACTTGCCCGCAAATCGCGGTACCGGCAAACCAATCCGTACATTATCCTTTAGGTAACCTAGGCAAGACTCGATGATTTCCTTTGTATTGTATCCCTCTACTATGGATGCCTCGGGATAAGCACGATTCATAACAAACCGGTTGAGAATTGACATGAAACACTCAATGGTCCACATTTCGTGTAGGTAAAGTGGACCTAATGCGCGTATTTGATTGACCATGTGAATCATGAGATGTTCTGTAATACCAAAAAATCCTGGAGGGAAGCACATCTCCATCTGTACCATAGTCTCTGCAATAAATTCTTGGATGTCGTTCAACTCATCTTCAATGATAACCTTTTGAGAAATTTTGGTGAAGAAGTAACTTAACCGAGTGATAACCATCTTCACATATACCGGCTTGATCGCTCTAATTACATTTGCCAGGAAGATAGTAAGCATCACATGAGCATCATGACAGTTGTAGACAGATAGCGAGATATCTTTCATTGAGACTAGTTTTCTAATGTTCGATGAGAATCGGCTTGGTACCTTAATCCCCCGTAACGATCCCCAAACTGCCTTCTTCTCAACTAATGTCAAATTGTAGCTCGCTGGTGGAAGTTCGTATCTTCCATTCCCCTTATCGACAGGGTGAAGATCTTCTCTAATATCCATGGATACAAAATCTTGTTGTGACTTTAAGGTATCCTTTGTCTTGGCTGACGTTTCGACATCTCCTCTATATATCTCGATGAAAGGAGATGTGTGTTGTGGACGTGCATCTCATATGTCTCCACGAAAGGAGACGCTTGTTGTTTACGCGCGTCTCCTCTATCTCGAAGAAAGGAGATGTGTGCTGTGGATGCGCGTCTCCTCCGTCTCGACGAAAGGAGACGCGTGTTGTGGACGCACATCTCCTCTGTCTCGACGAAAGGAGACGCGTGCCGTGGACGTGCATCTCCTTTGTCTCAATTAAAGGAGACGCATGTTGTCTAGGCGCATCTCCTCTGTCTCAACGAAAGGAGACGCTTAATGTTTACGCGCATCTCCTCTATCTCGAAGAAAGGAGATGCATGCTCTCTAGGTGTGTCTCCTCTATCCCGACAAAAGGAGATGCGTGTTGTCCATGTGAGTCTCCTCTATCTCGAAGAAAGGAGACGCGCACACGTCTCCTTTCTTCGAGACAGAGGAGACACGCACACACAGGACGAGTCTCCTATGAGCCTCCTATATGCTTATTTTATATGTACCTAATTTATTTAGGTCCAGCATCGAACTTCACAGAAATCCACAAAATGAACAAGAATCCACAAAATTCACATGCATCATCTGAAAAAATTCACCAGCTTCACAACAATATCACAAAATTCATAGGACAAGGAACAATGCGAAAATTTCCTAATGAGTTTAATATGGTTCATCATTAGCTATGATCTAAGCCAACATAGTATCATTCCTGTAAAAATGTCCAAAGGGTCCGATCACCTGGTCCATGAGGAATGTGCAGTACTATCACGAATGCAGTCCAACGCATTTGTGTCGAGTCTTCCTTCCAGTAGGTCAAATTCCTGAATATAACAGTGTCAGTAGTTAGTGCACGTAGGTGGTTACCAAATAAGCAAGAACTATGCTCAGTTGTAGGTGTTACAAATGCAGAACCCAAGAAAGTACCTCATGTGGAAGCCTCGGTTTTTGTTTAAATGTATCTTTTGCTTTAAGCATGTGATAGGCACAATAGAAGCCATAGAGTCTGGTACCTAAAGGTTGTTGGTAGCACTACGATAAATGTACAAATAAAAATAGTGCTGAGAAGAAATAAACTCAAGCTTTTGTACTAGCTTCCATAGGCAAGAAATAAGTTATACATACCTTAAACTTTGTGTCATGTTGCAAGGCGCAGTGGGGCAAATTGTTGTCCACACAGTAACTATCCCAAGCCCTACAACAAAACATGCAACAATGGTCAGGGCACTATTAGTAAACTCTGCAGAGTTTGTTGAGGAACTTTGCAGGTTAAGAAAGAAAGAACTTACTCGTTAATGACTTTTGACAAAATAGAAATATCCGTTCCTAGGCTCTTCAATGAATCAAGATACAAGACTCTGTTCTGCTTTGGAAGGATCACCACTACAATCCAGTGGCAAGCATTGTAATAAGCACCAATGAAGATGTTCTTTGTAGCGTATTGTTGGTAGGCACGCTTCATATAAGACACACAAAATTCACGCAACTCCTCTAACATTGTCACGCTAATTAATTCAGGATCAAGGCAGGCAACTTCCTCCTCGTTCTTCTTAACTTTAAAAGCCATATTCCTAATATTAGGGAAAAACATTATGGGTCCAATCGGGAAGCATTATCTGATAATATTGTTGGTCTATACCAAGGACACAATATATTTAATAAGCCAATGAGACCGCAAACCAATCTGGAAGCCCGTTCTTGTAATATTACGGATGGTGTCTGATCAATATTATATCCATCTACATTATGGAATTTAGTGCGTACGTGAATCCTAAATATTACGCGGTCTCAAATTGATCATAGAATATTACACACATGACGTGTGCTAAAAAACAAGAATATTTCTTGTGGTGTTTTATTTTGATTTACGTACTTTCTCCCATTTTAAATATAAAATATGTAAGATTATTATGTAATTGTTACTAACATATATTTGTTCACTAACTTAAATATTATCTAATAATTTATATCGCCAACTAATCTACTTAAAGTCCAAACCCGTACCATCTCAGGCATCCAAAAAAAACCCATATTCGTAATCGCATCCGCATATAATCCATTCCGATCCAAATATGTCAAATAAATGAGGATTAAGATTTGGTAAAGGTATTATCCGTGGCAATCCGATCCACTTTCATCGCTACGTTGAACTGTCAGTGCTGGCCCAAATAGAGAACCATGTGATCAGTTAATTAATGACAAGGATATCCTTCGAAATATGGCATTGGTGGACACGATGGAAATTTTTTCTTATAAGTAGTGTTATGTTCATACTATAATGAATGTTGACCACCAATATTGCAATAGGAACAAGACACAAATATAGAAACTGTTCAATGCCAATGCAACATTGATCCATTCAGTGATTATATGCCTAGATGGTGCGCAAGCAATCCCATACAAAAAAACTACTTGTGTAGTCAACGTGTTACAAGGAAAACCACAAATACAATAAACCTGTGCTAAAAGACCGCACACATTCTTTTTAATAGAATTAATTACAACAATAATTTTCCTGATATTGGAAAGGAATACCAATTGTTATTAACCTCTTAATAGTCCATCAGCAAGAATTTACAAAAGGTATAACAATAATAGGATCGAGCCATACTTGGCTATCGATCGAGCAATTCACATTCGGCGAAATGATGGCCCTTGATGTACTGATAGATGGTTGACACACCTCCCTTGTATGGGTCGTCAAGTGGATGTGGCTGCATAATACTCGGGGCATGCCTTCCTACATATTCTGACCCTTTGTGATCTCTAACAACCTAGCATTATACTTCTCACGGCATTTCTTATCACACAGCTTGAAAGAGGATTGGTCATTCTTCACCTTCTCGCAGTTCTTAAAACAAATTCCTGACTCCATGGTTGCGATACCGATGTAACCGAGGAGGGTACACTTCTCCTGGCAAAGTTCGATGTCAGTAGGAGTCCCTTCACCTTCGCATTTCTTGTTGCATTCAACCACCTTTCCTGCCAGCGTGCTGATGCTGATTTGGTCAGCAATTTCCTCTGAGAACACGGATGGGGCCACCAGGATAAGGGTCACTACGAATAGAGCTCCTATGATGCTTCTGACGTGCGCCATTATTATTGTCCCTAATGAGGCCAATCGTATTGGATGACAATCGCTTTACTGGTGGAGCTACCCTGTCATCCTCTATATATATTGGAGTGGGGCATGTAAATTAGGCATGAGTATGCGGCCATGACAGCTTCACGGTCAAATATTTGGTGTTAAGTGCATGCCCTTCTTCGCTCACCGCCCCCCCTAAATTTCCGTTTCTTTCGCTTCACCTCATAGATGTTGTTTCCTTAGCAACCATGCTTGGGTTATTTTTAGTTAGTAGAAAAATTGCGAAGAGAAAAAGTGTGAATGCATTGCAAAGAGGAAAATGACAATGCTTGCTGTGGAAATGTATTCTATTATTGGCAACATTGTATGGTTTTACAACTTTTCTGGTATAATCTGCAAACAAAACCATTATGGCTTGTGTGCTAGGCTCCTCTCGTCCACTAATTATTTAGTGATAGATCCTTTTTGCGTCTGGTAGTCATCTCGACTTTAGTCGTTCTCCTCAGCCTAAGTTATCACCTCGTATATAGTCACCCTATGATTTGAAAGACATCTTTTTATTTGGTTTGGTTGGGGTTCATAAAGGGCACAATAGCTGTATACTATGATAGCAGCCACTCTATTAGTAACAAATCCAGTAACCCACAATGTAAAGACAATTTTAGAATTAATTAAAACCAAAGGGCAACTGTTGGGCCACTTGTCTTTGAAGGCACACTAACAAGTTAACTAATTCATTATAATGAGTACTCGATGCCTCTAGAATGTGGCTCTGTACTCCGTACTAGAGTTGTTCCTTGGGAGTCATGGTGCCTCATATGTAGCGGGTTCCAAGGTAACAGACTAAAGTGAAATCATTCTGTTCCAAGGTAACAGACTAAAACGAAATTGAAGACCCGTGCAAGGAGTTATGGAGAAAACATTGAGCGTTGCGCGTTCTGAAATTTCAGGACCGATTTCATCGCCGAAGTAAAACAGACATAACTCTCTTGTTCGGAGTCCAATTTGGGCATATAAAGACTTATTGGAAAGGAAATTTTGTGCACTGTGCAATGGAGTAGATCTTGGGTATACTTTATTTTCTGGACAATAAAGAAAAATTCATGGAGTGAAGGCAGCACTGAAGGGTGACAAAGAAGGAGAAAGCGGTGATGTCAGATACCTTGGGCAAGTCTTCTATAAGTGATCAAGCACAACATGGGAAGTGAATTAAAGCAGCATTGGAACCTTTTCTTCTTGCATGAAGGGCCATGGCTATGCAACGAAAAGAACGTATGTGAGAAAGTCGAGCTCTATGACTTTAAACGAAGCGCTTCTCGGGAGGCAACCCGTTTCTTTATGTTTTTATTCCTTTCTTAGAGAGAATAAAGAATGGAACCATCCTATGATGATCAACTTGTGGCTAATTAATCTAAGTTTCATTTTCTTTTTAGAACCACCATCATGTTCATGCTCATATTTATCTATTTGCATGCACTGCATTTTGTCATCGACGTGATTTTTGTTTCTTTGCATATACATGTTTTGCATTTAGTTAGCTTCCTAGATTTATAGACTTGATGATCATTGCTTCAGTTTCCATGTTAATGCTTCTAGGGCATTTTTCTTTTTGGAATCTTGTGTAAACGTGGTGTTGAAACATGTTAGCAGACCATCATAGTTAAGTTCGATAAACCTTGCTAGCTTTTCATATGTTTTCATGTTGCATTGGTTACCTTATAAGCTTTGCAATGCACTTAGTTTTTTCTTGTGCTATAAGAGTTATTGATCTAGGGATAGACATAGTGGTTTAACCCTGGATAAATCAACCTTTATGGCTATGGAGAAATTCGGCAACCTATTTGTAAACATGGTGTTTAGAACTAGGTGAAAACATTGTCTTTGTTTATATGCTTTCCTCTCATGTGCATACACATTTTGCACCACATACACTCATTAGGTTTTGATTCCTCATTAGACTAATTATGCTACAAGTTAAGAGTCCTAGGAAACATTGTTGGATCATTGGCAATTCTATCTACTCCCAACCGTCACCTTGGGGGTACAATGTGCGCTTAAAATGTTTTGCAGGCAAGATAAAGACTCTGACGACAAGGAAATTGAAGGATGGCTAAGTAAAAATGCTTTGTCTTCTTCTTCCATGTCTATCAAAATGCTAAGCATGGGGGAGACCCTGAATCTTCAACATGGAAGTGCAACATGACGCTCTAAAAGATAGAATCAAGATCATCAATATCTCTGGATCAATGCACAAGAAGCTACTGATGTCATCAAAATTTTGTGTGGTCTCAAATGGAAAACACTAAGTACTTTTGGATATTTAGAAGCCCCATGAAGTTACGGTTCCAACAAATCAAGAATCAAGACAATCAGAGGTCCCTAGAAGCGGTTATGCCCGAATCACCGAGTGCAGCACGTCCTGAAATCAGTTTTGACAGCATGCAGCGCTGAAGTGAAACGGACACGTTGGAAAGGTAATTTCATAAACTTTTCAATAGATCTATATTTTAATATATGTTATGTTCTGTTCTGGACAGAGGGGGAATCAATGTAGAAGAGACAGCAAGGAGATGATGAGAACAAGAAAGAGGAGATGGTGATGACAACATTGAAGAGATGGGCGACTATGTGTATGTTGTGGCTCAACAAGCCACACAAGTTTATTATCTCTCATACCCGTGCAAAACGGACAAACGTCTCTAGGGTTGGAACGTTGTGTACAAGGTATCGCCACACGGTAGACTACTTGTCCCAAACAATGAAGATTAAAACATAGAGAAGATTATTCATTAATATATTTTAATTTCAGCACACTCGGACAATTTTGATTAATTTGTTTGTAATATCGGGAAAGATCGGGCATATTCTCAGACACCGTCACCGTGTCCTTATCAGTCGAGATGACTACCACATGCAAAAATTTAATTTGGAGGCTCTATGGTTAATTTATTTGTGGATGAGGAGCCTAGAACACAAACCATAATGGTTTTGCTTACGATTTATACCTGAAAAGTTGTAAAACCATACATTGTTGCCAATAACAGTACACAAGCCAGCCCTGAAGCATGAGGACACCATTGCATTTGACGCCTAGGCTCCACTAACTCACTAATAAGCCGACAACGCCATCCTAGTTTTCGCTGTTGCAAATTGTCTTGGCGGCGGCACAACTCGGGGCTTCTTCCCAGCTGCGGCACACGGGAGATGGCGTGGCGGGCACGTAGTGGAGATGGCTGGTGTGGCGGATCGAGGCGGTGCGGGCGTCACGGTCAGGGCTGACGGCATAGGCGGCTGCGGTCGGGGTCGGGCGCGGGGCAGAGATGCCACGGCGGGGCCGGGATCGGGGGTGGGGCAGCGGAGATGGCGCGCGCGTGGGGGAGATGGCCGGCGCGCGCATGGTGGAGATGGCCGGCGCGCGCGGGGGAGATGGCGGAGATGGCGCGTGCGGAGGCGGCCGCCGGCGTCGGGCCGGCGGCGTAAGCAGAGGAGGAAGCCGGAGGTCGGGGTCGGCGGCAGAGAATTCTCGGCGGCGGCGGCGGCAGAGGAGGTGGAAATTTTGGCAGTCTGTCGACATCACTATTCATGTGCAACTCCGAAACTGGGTAAGTCCTTACGCATCGCGCTTATATAGGGCAAGATTTCCAAGTGCGGGCGGGGATGACACCCGCACCTGGAAATCGATTTTCAGGTGCGGGCGGCGAGGCCGCCCACACCTAAAAATCGATTTCCACGTGCGGGTGTGTTCACGGATAAAACTCGTATCCACCTATGATCCGCAAGCGTACGGACCTACACCTTTTTCACCATGGGGATTCCCTAGGTTCTTGTCAATCCGCAGAGCAACGGGATTACAAGCGTTTGATCTAGCACTAACCTAGTTAACTAACCAAAACTCTAAACTAATGTATAATCTAAAGACTACTACACTAGACTAGAGAGGGTTGTGAGACTCACAAGGTATAAAAGACACTTGCCCATAGGGTCTACGATACTTGAACATGCAACCGCTTAGAGATACGAAACCGATCTAATTTACCGGGGGTTGTGATCACGGTTTCGCCCTTTCCCTCCCCCCGTACTGTCAGTACGCGGAGGTATTCATGACTAGACCTATGATGATCACGGCGTATTGAAGGGTTCTAAGGGTGAAGTCAGATCTATACTCCCGAAAAGGCACAGTAGCTAACCTTAAACATGAAAGCATCTTTAACACTAGATGATAGATTGAAACCACAAAAGTAGTGATTACATCTCAAGATCATTTACAACCCATGGACAAATGAGAAGATTACCCCATCAAGGCGCTAAGCATGGCGCCGTTGACCATGGTGACGCTTCCGACGGTATCCTCCTTCTCCTCCGGGGGTGTCGTGGCAGGGCCTCAACGTCCTCCTCAACTTGTGGTTGCATCCTTCGACTCGAGCGATCCTTCTCACGAATGATATCTCTCCTCTCCTTCCTCTCTAGCTTGTGGACAGCCTCTCGGGCGAATGGCTCTCTCTCTCTGCGAATGGCGCCGCCCCCATGTACTTAAGGTTGCATCATCTTCACGCTCAAGAAATGGGGGCCGAACCGCCACCTGGGCTGACCGGCCCAGGCCCATCCTGACCCGGTTCGGTCGCCCCTTCGCTCCCGTGGGTCCTCTTGACATTTTGCACTTGGCCCCCTTCAATTACATCATTTTGACGACGTCATCCTCGCATCCAAGATAGAGGGTCTTCTCGCATGAACTTCGGTCTTTTACGCTTCAATCCTCGGGGATGCTCTCGAACACGAACGGGACTCCTCATTTACTCCTTTGAACTTGTTGTGACTCCGTCCCTTTAGTCCATGTTTTCCTACAAAAACACAACACTTCCAAATGCACATACAAAGATGAACTTGTTATATCATTAGTGTGCCTAGTGGCGGGTTAGTTCCATAATCAAGCTCAAACCAAAGTGTAATGAAGATGTTTGGTGCACCAAAATACACCGTCAACATCTCCCCCAGGCTTAGATCTTGCTCGTCCTCAAGCAAGACCCTCGTGAAAGAACTTTTGTCCATGGTGTTGAAAACATGCTCTGCTAATTCTTCCTTCACAAGTTAGTTAATCCTTTATCTTTAATATCATAAACATGAAGCAATGATCATGTTACATAAACATGGACGTTTAGAATTTTTACCAAATTGAGATTTACCCCACAACTCATACCTTTCACTCGAGGTCCTCAATTCCAGCCATGCTTACTTCTTTGGTTCCATCGGAGGGTTTTCATGATTTTTCAAAAATAAAATTCCTGCAACAAGTATTAGACAAAAACCTTTCTCCAAGTTCTCACATGTCGCTCATTTGAAGTGGCTATCCTAAACAATTCATAAACTCTTTCCTCCCACAAGTCTCTCATATTATCATGTAAGGTGGAGCTATAGGTATGGCTAGTGAGATCAACACAAATATTGTCAAGCTAAGAAATTCCTCTAATGGTTGTTGTTGGTATTTCTTAACGTCGATGCTAAGTTTATGAGTCCCTAGCAACGATGCCAGAAATGACCAAATGGTAATCCTAACGATTACAAGAGTCCGCAAGCGAACGGAAGTACCATTGTAGCATTTCCCCAAAGGAGTATTCCAAAGGGTATCGAATCCAAGGAAGGCTGGGCGGATTAAAAAGTTTAACACTATTGCAATGAGTATAAATCATAGACGGAAACAAGTATAGGGGTAAGGTATGATAGATAAGTTGGTAGTGTGAACACACAAACACACTCTCTCTAAAGGTCCTAGGCTTAGGAGGCAACATACGAGTTAGTTCTAGGTTCTAAGGTACTATACACATGAAGTCAGTAAGACGAGTTAGATACACACTAGCATTGCATGAATGTTGGCTTAAGCACCCAGGTACAAACGGGGAGCTAACCTCTCGCGTCGCTTACGCACGACTCCAGTTGTTAGACTTTAGACTCCTACAGCGTATCTGAACGTGGGGGATTCTAGAAGGGTCCAACGGTTGTCACTACCGCGGCCTACCCCAAGACAAACCGTGGGATACACTCATAAGTAATGTAGCTACGCAACCCAAGCACCACGCTTACGTTGTTTGCAGGACTTTGATCGGCCCGGGATATTGTGATCCAGGTCAGAGCCACCAAATAAACCGACCAATTACACAGAGTACCGTAGCTTAAGCACGAACTTCATACAACATGAACATGGAATCTAACTGAATCAAACTACGCTAGGTACACAAACGGATTTGTGCTTTCCTATGTCTATTCAACAAGATCAAAGGGTCGTGTTCGTGAAGAACATGAGCCTCTAACTTATGAACAAACACCGAAAACATGAGTTAAGTCACCCTTCAACTGGATCGAAAGGGCTTGTTCATCAAGAACATGAGCCTCTAAATGATGAACAAGAGAAGAACACATGAACAAATCACCCATGTATACAAGCACAACTTTATATGAAATAGTTATATAACTGAAGTAGAGCAAAGTCATACAAAGGAATAAAGATACAAGAGAACTCATACCTAGATCCCAAAGTAGACTTGGAACCTGAAGTAGAACTACTCTAGCCTACCTCCTAGCCTTAGAAACCAAAAGTGAGAAAGGAGTAGTAAGATGTGTTGTCTAAGAATGAGCCCCCTCCCCTTCTATTTATAGGTTTAGCGCCGGCGTCAAGAGGAGCCAAATACCCCAGGAATGGCCTTTAGGACCAATGGGAAGACACCACGTGGAAGCCCCTTAGTGGAGGGCTCAAGGTCGGTTCGGCCGACCTGTAGGGTCGGCCGACCCCCTGTGGGCCCCACTCAGGGTGTGTTTCCTCTGGGTGGCTGTCCTGTGGGCCCTTAGGTCGGTCCCTGGTGTACACGTGTTCTTGAGGTGGTTTAGACGCTCTGGTGGGCCCATGGATCCATGTGAAGTCCACGTGTCATGCTCTGATTGATCGGGGCTTGCCTCCCTTGGATTGGTGACATGTCTTGCATGCATAGGATCTGAGGTGGCAGCCCTTTCTTGGCTGAGGTGACGTGGCATGAATCATAGAAGGTGAGTTTGCTACTTCTTTTGCACTTATTTTCCTGCAACCACAAGATCTCCGAGGACAATTGAACTACATTATTCTTAACTAAAATGCGTGTAAGAAATGCCTCTTGCTCCTTTATTCATGAGTAAATTGACGGCTAAAGTAAGCACTTAACAACCGTCAACAAATCCCCCAAGCTAGCCTCTTGCTCGTCCCAAGCAAGACACTAAGGACTTAGGTTGGTTGATCAGGAGTTGCTACGATGTTGTATTCCTAATTTATGACAAGCATACAACTAGGTACTCTATCAAGGATTGAATGAGTTGGCATTAATCTTACCATATGCTCAATTGATATGGGGTTTGTAGCTTCACTTGCCTTGGGCGGTTGGAAGATAGAACAGTTGTATAGAAATTACTAATCACATGTACCTTGATCAGTTGTCAATCCGGAGGTTTTGCATGTTTTTTCAAAGAATTCAAAGTTCCTCAAATGATACTCTCGGATCGCTCATTGTGTATGATTCTTCACCAAGGCATTGATTTGCCTTCTTTCACCACCTACTCATAATAAGCTGATATGTGGAGCTGTAGGTAGGGAAAACATGTGGCATACCTGTTTCTTATGTATTGTCAAGTCGAAAACCGGATCCTTGGGAGCAACAAGTCATACAACCATCACATGCACTTTACACAGTTGATAATGATTGTTGATGATAATAAAGCAAACTGTTGTTTATTATCAAGCACGACCATATTGTTCATCACATATCACAAACTATTACAAGATAACAGTCACTACAAAAATACCAACTTTCTATGACGAAAACCCTCATGACCGGGCAAACTTTTGTCATATAATGTGTCATAATATGACACAAAAGTCTAGACCGTCATAAATTCAGGACCGCCACAATTATTTATGACGACTCAACTTTTTTGGTCACAAAAAGGTAGCAAATGTCATCACAAAATATCTGTCGCCAGGAGTTGGTTGACGGTAGCATTTTTATGACGAACTGTTCTATTTTTATGTGACGGCTGTGGAGTGTCACTATGAGATTTTTCCCATCTGGACTAAGATACCCCAAAATATGACGCCCCCAATATTCATATACCCAATAATATGATTTTTAGGACATTTAAAATATGAACTTATTAAAAAAATCTTTAATTAAAACATAAATTCTTCTTTCCTTTAAATACTTCAAATCACATCATGGCCCAACGAAAACCCAGTCGGCCTCCTTCCTCCTCTCCAAATGCGCCGGCCCAACACCCGCATCACATCATGGCCCAGATACAACCCGCAGCCAAGCTTCCTCTCCTCCTCCCCCTCTCACTACCATGCGGGCCTCGCTTGTCATCCCCATCCTCTACACCTTCCTTTCTCTTCCCTTTCTCCACCCAAGCAGAGCAAGCCGCCGCCACCAGGGATTTGAATCCCATAGCGCACTGTGCTCCCTCTCTGTAATCCCCGCACAGCATGGGCCCGCTCTTGCCTCTCCTCCGTGTTCTTCCCCTCCCCTCGCCCACCTTCACGTCCAAGGCAGCAGTGCCTCATATGGCAAGCAGGAGCCCCGGCCTTGCTCATCACAGTACTGGCGCCGCCCCAAATCCCTGGTGACCTGCTCCTCCGGCGGCAGCAGGGACGGCGGATGGCTGCAGGTGCACATCCCAGCATCGCAAGCTCTCCTCTTGCTTTGATAGGCGGCAGTCGCGACGAATCGAATGTCCAAGGCGGCGGTCGGCGGCTGGCTCACCAGGCGCACAGGCGCCATGTCACCGGGCACACGGGCCAGTTCACCGGGGACAAACGAGCCACGTCATCGGGCGCACAAGCTAGCTCACCGGGCACACGAGCAACGTCACTGGTGCATGGGCCAGCTCACCAGGCACACGAGCCACGTCACTGGAGCCACATCACTGGATGATCAAGAACAATTTTTCTTTTTAATCTCTGTATAAAACTTGTAACTAGTCTTTCTCCCTCATACGAACTTCAAAATTGATCATTTTCCTTCCTAAAAATTCCTAAAACCATACTCTATCAAGTTACAAAACTTATTAATGCTATTATTTTCAAAAATCTTCTTGTGTGAGACTATTTGAACAATCCAAATTTTGAATTAAAAAAATGACAACTACAACCACAAATTTTTTCACACTAGATGATGTCAAATGAAAAAGTGATGAATACCAAAGTTTCATATCTCATCATGATCTACAATCTTTATGTAGGTCATTTTGTCATTTTCAAAAGTGATAGTAACATGTAGTACAAATTTGACAAGTTTGACTTTGAGTTTCAGGATACTATAACAGGGATACATCCTTTTGTGAACAATGTATGGTCCTATTTTCTTGAAACCACTTAAACTTTTTATGGCAAGATTGTGGACTAAAAACATGCACCTATGCCAATTTGTAGAATTTTCTGGCCAAATTTAGATATTATTGTAATTATTATGTTGTACTTTTGAGATAAAAGTTTTAATACTTCTTATAACACAAATTGAATTTGTCATCAATTTCCAAAACATAGCCTAGAATGGAACCTAGAAGCCTAAATATGATTTTTGTGAAATTTTTTGAGTTTTATTGGAGGTACACATAGGTCAACATGGAAATACTTTTTGTAAGCATGTAGAAATTCATATAAATGATAGAAAATTGCAAATCTATTCCAAAAATTCTGAAATTCCTAGATTGCAACTTACATGTTGTCTTCTACATGTGAAAAAAATGTATTGGTGGTATTTAAGGTAACTAATTTTTGAGTTGTTTTCAAAGGGTGTGTTATTTAGGTATTTGAAAAATAGAAAAACAACTTTTTTCACAATAAATGGAAAAGTGGTGAATACCAAAGTTTCATTTCTCATCAAGACCTACAATCTTTATTTAGTTCATTTTGTCATTTTCAAAAGTGATAATAACATGTAGGACAAATTTGACAAGTTTGACTTTGAGTTTTAGGAAACTACAAGAGGGATGCATCCTTTTGTAATTACTATGTTGTACTTTTGAGATAAAAGTTTGAATGCTTCTTATAAATCAAATTGAATTTGTCATCAATCTCCAAAACATGGCATAGAATGGAAACTAGAAGAACTCCAAAATTTTGTTCGAAGTACCAACATTTTAAAATTCAAAATTCAAACTGTCCAAACAAAGTCATGTGGGAAAATGACCAAAATCAAAGTGGTAGATCTCGACTGTTATACAACTTTGTTTCTGACATAATTTCCATTCAAAATCATTTATTACACCAAAAATGCATTTGAATTCCTAATTCTACAAATACTATCACTGACATGTGGACCCATCGCGCCAGGACCAAAAATTGGCCAGCGCAGGCTCCCGCACTCCCCTGCTGATTCTCTCACCGACACGTAGGGCCCACAGGTCTCCCGCTCTTTCCTTTTGTTGAAAAAATCCTCCCGCTCACGAGGGGCAAAATCCCCCGCAGCCGCAACCTGCCTTATCCTCCTGGAGTCCTAGTCGGTCAGACAAAGGGGAAAAATCCCCAGACCATGGCCTCCTCCTCCCTCTCCATGAATCCCGCCACGCCTCCACGGCGGAGTGTGCATCACGCCGCCACACCTCCACTGGAGGCCGAAATCCACCCATCCCGCCGCCACACCTCCACCGGAGGCTGGAGAGCAGGAGGATGGCCACCGTCGGTGGCCCCTACGACGACCCCTCCCCATGACCATTGTGGATACCCACAAGGGCAGGTCGGCGGCACAGTGATGCCGACATGGTCTTTATGCTCGCCGGTGAGTCACCCATCCTCTCCCTTCACCTCTTCTATCTCGTTCATGCTAGGGTTCTTAATGGAAATGACCGGATCTAGATATCTCGTGGCTAGCCTAGGCATCCGGCCGATTCTGCGATGAGCGGTTCGGCAGAGGCAGTGGGGTTGTGTTCCGGGAGTGACGGCTTCCTCGCGGCCTCTACTCCACTTTCTCTCACAAGGAGATGAGCGGCTCAAGGAGGGAGGCCTATCATCCGACGTCCGCGGCCGGCTTGGATGTATGGTGGAAGTCTGCAACATCGAGTGCCACGCTGGTTACCGCGGCGACCTCGTTTGTTGCTTGAGCGAATACGCTGCTGATTGTTGATTTGGAGAAACACATGATTGTTCTTACTCTGCAATGCCTATTCCTTGTAGGACTCAAGAATCTCGAGAAGTTGAGCGCTTGCAGCGACAACCACAAGGTTTGGAACACCTCTCCTGTTCACATCATTTTGTTCGGAGAGCACATTGGTTTGTTCAGAGATCTATTGACTGCTCCATAGCTTCTTGTATTATCATTCTTGCAATTATTTTGGTTCAGAGCAGCAGCTAGCTTATGCCAGGTCCTAATATTTTTTCTGACCAATTTTCAGATAGTGCAGATAATATGAATGGAGCTAAGAGGAGCCCAGATCACCACATATGATGGTGTCCATCAACAATCCTGGTAAAAAAATCGTGATTAGTGTCCTCATCAGCGACCAGATGCAGATGAGCACGCTCTGAATTGATGTTATGTACTCGTCCTAGATAATTGTTTGTTTTTTCTACTACAATTTGTGCTGGAGAAGAAAACTAAATATCATGGATGTATTTTGAAACTGATGGGTATTGTTCTGTACTGCTTAGATTTACAACCTGTCTAGATTTCCTAGATAGGATGCTTAAGTAAAAGAAATAACTTATTGATCAGCTCCTTCATGCTTTACCTCTTCTAGGCATCACACTAATTGTCCGATCACACTAAGAAATAAAAGAAATAAGGGTCCGATCACACTAATTGTGACATTTTGACCGTTATTATGTGACTATTCTAGGCGTCATATAATGTCGACAATATGTGACGCTTTAACGTACCGTCACATTAGGTCTTACATTATGTGACGGTACACCATATTTTCGTCACAAGGTACATTTAGCGACGGTAGATATGTGACGACCCTTATGACGGTGGATTTTCGTCACATGATACTTTCTATGATAGTTTCTGTACTTTACATGACCATATCATTTTGTCATGGAAACCAGTTTTTTTGTAGTGAGTATCACAAGGAACATTGATTAATAAAGCTAAATCCAGTTCATAATCACAAGAGAAAGTGGAGATTTGATCTAATGATCTTAACCTCTTCATCTTTTACTGCTAAGCAGTAGACGAAGGAGGTCCTCACTGTCTTCAGTTAGCTTCTGCAACCTCTTAATCTCAGCCGACTGCATTTTCAAAGTTGATTCTGATTCTTCAGTCTTCTTCTTCAAGCTACATAACTCTTTCTGGTGAGCAACAAACCGTTGTCATAGTTGTACCCCATCCTGATTGGGAGTGTCAACTCCCTCTTCATCAACACTACTACATAAGGATTTGGTACCCATTCTTGAGTACTCGGCTGCCTCTGTTTTAATTTGTTCGGGAAGAAGCATCATTGACTTGGTAGCTTCCATCTAGCAACAGTGGATCCCAAGTCAGATTAGGACCTTGTAATTGATTCGAACTAAGGAAACAAAGGTGTTAAGTTTGTTACCTTGGAGCAGATCTGAACAGGAGCGACTTCAGATGTTGACCCTTTGGCCCGCTAAAACAAGTACAAGAACAAGTGGCAAGGGTTGAGATCATTCGCAATCGGAAACAAAGGTGTTAAGTTTCTTACCTTGGAGCAGGTCTGAACAGGAGCGACTTCAGATGTTGACCCTTTTGCCCGCTGAAACAAGTACATGAACAAGAGGTAAGGGTTGAGATCATTCGCAATCAGAAACAAAGAAGGTGTTGAGTTTGTTACCTTGGAGCAAGTCTGAACAGGAGCGACTACAGATATTGACCCTTTGGCCCGCTGAAATAAGTACAAGAACAAGAGATAAGGGTTGAGATCATTAGCAATCAGAAGCAATTTCATCTATTAAGTTCAATACGGTACATGAACGATCACACCCAATCCATCATCACCCAAGCATGCAACAAACATATGGAAAGCCAAAGAACATGGGTAAGCAATATATTAATTTCATCCTTTAATTTCTACAAACCTCAAATAAGTTGACTTGTTACAATCTCTTGCAATAGGGAACAGAAGATCCACAATCACCCAAGCATGCAACAACAATATTCAAAGGCAAAGAGCATGGGGAAGCAGTCCAATAATTTCATCTACAAATTTCTACAAACCTCAAATAAAATGACTTCAAACAAATTCTCGCGATAGGGTACAGTAGATCCACAATCACCCAAGCATGCAACAACAATATTCAAAGGCAAAGAGCATGGGGAAGCAGTCCAACAATTTCATCTACAAATTTCTACAAACCTCAAATAAAATGACTTCTAACAAACTCTTGCGATAGGGTACAGTATATCCACAATCACCCAAACATGGAAGAATATTATAGAAAGCCGAAGAGCATGGGGAAGCAATCTAATTCAATCGATCAATACAGGGAGGAGACCGCAGACTCGACGAATCGGACGGGAAGAAGGTGCCGAATGTCGTCTCGATTTAGCAGCCCGACCTTGCGCCTTCAGCACGATGTTCTGCGCAACTGTTGCAGATCTGCGGACGCCCAGGGTGAGCCTCAGGGGAGCCGACGGAGCAACGAGTTTGAACCATCTTGCAGCTTCAAGGACATTGCCGAGGAAGGCCGCCGCTCGTAGAAGAGGAAGGCCGCCGCTCGTAGCAGAGGAAGACGTCGTCGGTAGCTAGGCCGACGTTGCTGCTTCCGTCGCAGATCTAGGCTTCTTCGGCGGTCGAGGAGAAGATCCCCTGATTTTGGAAAATTACCAGGAGGGAATTGGGAGACCTGGTTTCCCTCTTTGTTATATATATATAAACGAGGAGGACCAGAAGGAGGAGCGGGGAATTCAAATTTTCAAGTCCCGCCTTTGTGGTCCAGAGCGGGAAACGAAAGACTCTGGATCATGGACCCAAACGTCAGTGACCCAAACGAAAGACCGCTTGGGTGTCAGACTCAAACGTTAGTGACCTTACACAGAGAGGCAAGTTGTTGACTGGGTTGTCCGTGCCACCATGGATCATGGAATGGACAAACACACACAGGACTATACTCTACTTCATATTCACGTTAGACGGATGATCTGATTTTCGCATTACAAATGTACTCACTGCAACAAAATAACGTACCGTTTCAACTGTTTATTACATGACTACAAACACTTAAATAAAACATTAAAACTACAGGAGACCCTGGTACAACCCTTCAGGTAATCTTCTACGGAGATTGTGCATAAATTCGTGATGATCAGTGCATACAACCGCCCAATCATATGTGAGTATTCCGCGAGGAAAGATTCACTCTAAGAGAGACATGCACTTGTCCTGCAATTGTGTGCAGTTAGCCTGAATTGCCCATCGTAGAAATGAAGTCATAGTTTCCTCGCTTGCCATGTCCCACATCTTTGACGAACAGTGCAACTTCAACCTTTCGACTTGGTACAAGTCGGCGACCGAGAGTAAATAAGGCCAAGCATTGGCAGGAGTGTCCCATAAATCAGCCTCCTCCGGGAGTGATCCTTCACTAGCATATTTGATCAGGACCGAGAAGCCAACAGGGTGTGTGTCAATAATTGTAACAGTTTCAGAGCTAGACTCCACTCCTGGGCCGTAGAGCATTGCCTCCATCAGACAAGATACTTTCACCACATCAGCACGTATCGCTCGTATCACCCGGCATTTCGCACCTACGTGGAACACAACTTCCACAGGGGCTTGGGCTGCAACGCTTTGGCATATGCTTCTTTCCACTGATGGAGGAGGAACTTCAATGCAGTCGTCCTCCAGTACTGAAACAACACATGATATGTGTATGTGATCTTCACTGGATGTCACCGGCTCAATGTCATGATGCTCCACCAGACATTCAAATCCTCTTGCTTGTAGATACTGATTTAGAACCATACTTCTTTTGTAGCTTGAACTCAAAACGTATCATCTTCATCATTTGGGACTCTAGCCATCGCACGCAACAATACTCGCACCTATGTGGAAGCAGTCACAGGCTTGACAAACAATAACATAATGCGACCGTATCGCCATGTGTGAGTGTCTGTCTTCATAGCAGCAACGAGACGCGTACCATTTGGGATTTGTGCAGAGGAATGAGGACGACGGCAATGTCGTCTAGAACATCCATCCACTGATGATCATTCATACCTGTAGGATAGCAACGTAGTTTCCATTGATGGCATCCCACCATGAACGTACCGGATTCCTTGAAGTTGCCCGCGGTTCCTTCGGCTTTCGCTTCCTAGCTTGAGACTGAGAAGTCGACTTGCATGGAAGGAATCATTTTAGCGTCTAAAGCCATTAACACAAATGGCCTACATTGGTCGTCTCGTGCCTAAAGTGTCTCTTATTATGGTAGTAGTGAATGTGTCGTTCTGAAACGTCCGTTCGTGGACATCAGTTACCACCCGGAATGGACGCGTCCCTTAAGTGCGGGTGTGGCCACGTTCGGGTCATGGACTTCCCGGTTCTAGTCCTTAAGTGCGATTCACAAGACACGTCCGTTCAGAGGGGGTGTGCTGCGTGTGCACACAAGTTCGTCGATTAACGCCCGGTGCCAGTGCTCAACTGCAATTCTCAATGATCGACACGTGGATCAACTTGTGAGAGCGTGTCATTCCCAAACGCCCATTCGAGATGCCCTTCTGTGCTTATATGCATGTTAATATTACACACACACACATACACAAAAAAACATATATTGCTATTCCAATTCCAGCTTATTCCGTTTTGGTCTTGTCGCGTCAACAAGTTCATCATGTTTCTCAGTCTCCAAGGCCTGCGGGAATCATCAAGTGTGAATCCAGACCATTCGTAGACCTTTACAGTCACGACTCACATAGCGTACCTGATCGAGGAGGACTTGTCAAGTCATCCCGCACCATACGTGTTGCAAAGCAAGGACCATCCGGTCCATCTGATTACAGCGCTCAATCTTGTTCTCCAGATGCAATTGACACCTAGACCATTACATAAATAAACGGTAGAGAGTTGTCTCATTGTTGATGCGGCATGAGCTGATGCAGTGAGACGGCCATTAGATGCAGCTGATGCAGCGTGATTTGTCCGCAGGACTTTCTTGTGCTCTACAAAGAGGAAAGTCCGGAAGAAAACACATACCTAGACACGTCAGGCTCATCCTGTGATACCCATCGTCCACACATGTAATCGATGCACACCACTGAAGATTCTGACCTAGATAGATTCCTATCACGCGTAGGCCTGACTATATTCCGAGCATCTCACATTTTCCTTAGTAATGTTAGCAATGCTACACCAAGCTCACGTGACCGCTGTAGTCCTCGATAAATAGGAGAGTGCAGCACATCGTTCTTGAAAGGCAAGGCCAACACTTATCGGTTCCCCGTCTTGCATTTCTCTACTTCAGTGGGATAAAACGGTGAGATCATTTTGTTGGCTAATCTTGTTTACTTTATGAATGCATGTTATCGAGACAGTCACATTGTTAGCTTATGTAGGGTTTGTTCTTCGTTTGTGTATGCAGTACGTGGGGAATGGCCGGGCAAGGAAAGTACGGAGCATGGAACTTGGAGGAGTCGGGGAAGGGGGAGCTGTCGGGTGCAATAGCACCTCACCACCACCCAGTTCAGCCGCTGCCATCGGCACCGTAGCAGCACCCAGCCCCAATGGCACCTCCACTTCTACTGGTATCGGCACCTCAGCAGCACCCGGCCCTAATGGCACCTCCACTTCCGCTGGCATCGGCACCTCAGCAACACCCGGGGGTGATGCCACCTACAGTTCAGCCGCTGACAACGGCAGCTCAGGATCAGCTGAACCTCATGGCACCACCTTTTCGCCCATAGCCCAGGCTGCCACGTCTGCTGTTGCCTATTGAAATGCCACCCCCGTGGCCAGTGCTCATTGAACAAGATGAAACGCATGACCTGAAATGGTCTGTGTTGTTTTGGCTTCAGCAGGGCGGGCCCGCCCGTGTTTATCACGAAGCAATGTGCCCTTTTTGCCACAGGGGTCACAGGCAATGGACCATTTGTGACCTGCTGTTACACGCGCATAACATCACCGTTTCGCCTGCCTGGGTTTGGGATACAAGGGCGAGGCATCACGCTTTGGAGGAGTATCTGATCCAGGAGCCACGTTTTGCTGCACTCCGTGCCGAGGCTGGATTTCCATGAGCCTGTGATGGTAGTAGTATGTCGTGATGGTAGTAGTATGAGCCGTGATGGTAGATGCTAGTAGTATGTGGTGATTGTAGTAGTATGAGCCATGATGGTAGATGCTAGTAGTATGAGCCGTGATGGTAGATGCTAGTTGTCAGAGGTCGAGATCTGGATAGCCCACAGGGGGGTTAACCCCAGTGGTTTATTTGTTCGGCGGGGTGGAATCTAGGGCTAAGAACACGACGAGTTTATACTGGTTCGGGCCTCCAGAGAGTAAAACCCTACGTCCAGTTGTTGGTGTAGATTGCTTGAGGATTGCATATTGTTACAAGGGGTCGCCCTGCCCGCCTTATATTGGCCAGCGGACAAGGTCGGTTCCCAGACTCCTGGTCGGTTACGACCTGGAGACCTATTTCTAGTTGATTACAACACTTGCCATATCCGTCGATCTGCTTGGTCGGAATCCACCGATGTCTTGTCTTGCACGCCAAGTCTTGCAGTCGTTCTGGATAAGGTCGTCTGGAATCTTCTGGAAGGTCGTGTGGGCCGCAAACTAGGTCGGTTGGGCCCAATGTCAGGTCGGTGAGTCTTCTGATAGGCCGGACCCACTTGTCGGGGACGGCCGTGAGCCTGGTCGATGGGGACCCAGGGGTACCCATGTCTCACAAGCCCCCAAGCGATGTGTAGGCGCAGCGACCTTAGAAGGTCATGACGAAGTCATAGAGCTATCGACAGGTCGAATAGCTTGCATGTCGGTCAAAAAGAAAAAAAGAACAAATCAGCTTAGCAGCCGACCTATTTGTAGTCTTCCCGAATGAAAAGAGGTCGAGTGACGACCTATAGGAAGCAGGCTTCCAATAGATCGAAACGACGATGAAAAAATTCAGAGGGCATCAAGGATGCACTCATAGAGTAGTATCCGAGCATCGTGGCGGGCAGGATGGCCGGTATGATGATCCAAAAAAGAAAGACAAGAAAAAGTAGGTCGAGTAACGACATGATGAGAAACAGGTTTCCCAACAGGTCGGTACGACGAAGAAATCAAGAGGGCGTCGGAGACGCTCTCGTAGAGTAGTCCCCGAGCATTGAAGCAGGAAGCATGACTGGTTTGATGCTCAAAAAAGAGAAGAAAATGTAGTCATGGTCTTGATCAAACGAAGTGTAGAGGCACCCAAATCACCTAGCATGGCTGCAAGGAGTTTGGTAGAGCCGACCTCAAGGAGGCCTTTGTAGGCGTGCCGACCTCGAAGAGGCCTCAAATCAATTGTACCTAGTATCTGAGGATACCCAGCAGGACCTTGAAAGACGCACTTGTTGGAGAGGTCATCAATTATATTGTAGTTGAAGTTGAATTCTCCGGAAGCGTTGATGATAAAACTATGAAAATATGGAGATCTTGAACGTATGGTGTGTAGAGACACCCAGATATCCTGCATAGCTACAAAGAGTCTGGCAGAGCCACCCGAGGCATGCCGACCTCAAGAAGGTCTCAAGTCAATAGCGCTCAAGCACTCGGAGATACTTGACAGGGCCATCAGGCGCACACCCCACAGCGAGGCCTTCATTCCTTACGTAAAATCTTGGGTGTTCAGAGCAGGCTAGCAGGGCTACAAGAGCACACCGACCTCGGAAAGTCACTCATCTAGGGCGCCCAACTAGGTTGGCAGGGCCGTAGTCATACCAAGGTATTGCAAGACCTAAGTATTAAGGCACGCCGACCTCTAGGAGGTCGTTTTGGTGTCCAGACGACCGACATAGCTGCCAGCCATCCAGCAGAGCCCGGTTGCTAAAGTATTGATGACCTCAGCATTAGGCACACCGACCACTGGGGTCCGACGAAAATTGTAGATCTCCATGATGCTTCTGTTCTTCAGGCGCCCAGACAGATCTGGCAGAGCAGCGAGGCACGCCTACCCCAGAAGGTCTTCAATCGAACCTACGACCATTCTGCTCAGGAAACAGAAATATAAGTTTATTGGAATAGGTCTGTTTACGTACAGAGCCATAGCGAGTGCACTAGGACGCAGAGCCTAGCGGGTGCGATGGAGACGTAGAACTGTAAAGGGTGCGTTTGATCACTGTCATCGTCCGCAGATGTAATCGAGGCGCAAGGCCCTCTGACACATAGTTAGGATTGTCTTTTTTTTGTAGACTGCAGAGTCACGGGTCAACAGTGGTCGGAGATTTGCTTGCCACCCAAAAAATGACAAACTGCCCATTGATCAAGAGGTGTATTGTAGCCATGTGACACCGTAGCGGCCTCAGGCATCATTGATGCACTAGCGACAAAGTCGTCGTGAGTCAGGAAAAAGATGTCACCTTTAATCATGCACATGCTGACAGGTCCTCTCAATCACATGGTAATAGTGCCACCACTACACCGGCCACTTAAGGCCTGGCTTGGGCTATGAATAGCACCATAAGGCTGAAGGAAGCAAGCACCGAGCATTGTTGAGCTATGAGGCCGCAGAGTAGAAATTTAACCATGCCATGGGCATGTGTCCGTCCACCAGATCATTGGATGCAAGGTTTGTAGAAGCTTGGAGCTAGAAGAATTCTTGCGATGTAGAGGTATCACCCCCACTCTTTGTACCGTGTCTCAGCGAAGAGTCATGGAAAGTTTGGAGGTGATGCTGTAGAGGCTCGAGGTAAAGCTGCAGGTTCTTGGTAAGCATGAGATGCTTGTCGAGGGCTTGTGGTCCGCGCCGAAGAGCAAGCTCATATCTGCATTCCATAGTCAGGCACAAAGTGTGACCTGCTATGTGCAGCGTCGTGCAGTTGTTCACCGCAAGGCCACCATCGAGGTCCTGGGGCTAGGAGAATTCTTGCGATGTGCTCTGCTATAGCAGAGTACACCTCAAGGATTGCTCTAAGTAGACCAGGTCTTCAAATATGTTTGTATTTTGTCACAGGTTCTGGATCGAATGAGGTCGCAGGCGACTTGTGTACCTTCGTAGTTCCCGTGTAATGTTCACTCTCTTCTGTCATGTAATGGTCAATTTGAAGAAATTGCTCATCAAAGACCTGAAATGACGTGATTTGGGGGCTTGTCGACCTCTTAGAGATCTGATGTGCTTATCAGGACGACCTGATCACGTTGTTGTGCTTACGACCTAAACCCGGGGCATAGGTCGCTAACCTGTCCATTAGGCATATAGCCATTGGCGTGAAATCCGGCGAGATCGTCTCGCGAAATTAGCAGCGCATAGCCGTTACGGCGAGCTCCTTGCAGCGAAAGGATCTGCAACGGGCACCCACGGTGGTGCCCTTATAAATAGAGCAGCAGGGACCGGCGCTGACCGTCCCTTTCCATCGTCTTCCTCCTCTCGCCGCCTCCGTCGCAATCTTGAGCCCTAGCCGCCGTTCGCTCCACATCCAACCTCCACTCGAGAATCCGCAGCCCGCCACCATCTGTAGCAGACCGCGCGCCACTTTCGCCATCCACGCATCGCGCCGCTCCGCATGTGCGTCAAAACCCTAGTACATTTTAGATCCAGAGCTCCTCGTCTTCAAGAAATGGCGGCCGCTGCTCCTCAGATCCCGGATCCGCAGACGGTGTGGGAGCCCTCAGTGATGACCAAGACAAAGGTGCAAGCGCTGGTGGATCGCGGGCTCCTGAGGCCCAAGGCGGTGGTGGAGTGGAAGGCACCTGCGGCCGAGGCCTTCCCGACGAAGGACGACAAGGAGCAGGTCGTCTTTGCTTCGTTCTTCGAGCGCGGGTTCAACGTCCCCGCCGGTGACTTCTTCAGAGGTCTCCTCTTCTACTACAAGCTGGAGCTGGTACACCTCGTCCCCAACTCCATAACCGTAGTCTCTTCATTCATCTATTTCTGTGAGGCGTTCCTGGGGATACCGCCCCACTTTTTGCTCTGGCGACATCTATTCAACGTTACCAGCAAACGTCTAGGTGTAGTAGGATCAGTCATGTTCTGCCTGAGACCAGGTCTCAAGGCAGAATGGATAGATATGGACCTGCCGGACAATACTGCTGGCTGGAGGTCCGAATCGTTTTACATTGCCGACCAGCAGCCGGTGCTTCCGAAGAGAACCGGGCACAAGCCCAAGAAGATACCGGAGTGGGATCTGCCACTGACCTCTCGAGAGCTGGACGACGTCAAGGAGCTGCTACCCCTGGTGAGAGACCTCAAGGGGAAAGGGCTGAGAAGAGGTTCGGTGGCAAGGTCGTTCTGCCGCCGTTTGATCCAGCCGATCAAGGACCGGGTGCATCCGGCGTACGAATACTAGGGGCAGTCAGATCCCACCCGTGAGGTTAACCGCAATGTCCCCCAATAGGAGATGGTGGCCAGGGTGTCGCAGCTCTACACCGGGGGTGCCTGAGGCAAGAAGTGCCCAAAGGTGCACTCCCTGACTCAACCAGCCGATCCTGTAAGTCCTGAGACTGCCAGGTTGTTTTTATTGTTTAGTTGCTTGCATCAATCTGATTCTTTGTTGCTTGTTTGTTGTTGGCTGGAGAAATGCAGTTTTGGTGTCCTACACCCTTACCACAGGGTGAGGAACCACGTCGGAAGCTGAGGTCGGAGGAATATCAGCCGCCAGCAGCTGTATTGCTGGAGAACTACTAGTCCGACTCGTCGATTGATGCTGATGAAGATACCGACCAGGAGGTCGGTGGCGATGTGGCGAGCCGACCTACAACGAGCAGCGCCACAAAGGTCGGGCGCAAGCCGAGGGTGGCGACAGCAAAGCAGTCGACCACAAGGGCTGCTGCCAAGGTCGAGGCAGCCAAGACTGCCAAGCTTGAGGCCGACAAAAAGAAGAGGAAGAGGAAGGCGAGCCCTCCTCCGGCGGTCCGCACGCCGACGATCCCCACTCCAGCGACCAAGGAGGTCGACGAGGATGAGGATGAAGCTACCGACGATCCGCCAGTTGTTGAGGATCGTATGGCAAGAAGGTCGCTGAGTCCCGCGGCCAAGAGGCAACGAGAGCTAGAGAAACAAGTGAATGAAGAAGACCTCCGTCGGATGAGGGAGGCACAGTGGGCTACCGCTGGAGCGCAGGCCAAGATGCCTGTGAAGATATGAGTTTGGCCCCTGAGGCCAAAGCTGCGCCCGCCCGTTACCATGAGGTAAGGTCTTAGTACTGAAACTGGTTCCTTTGCTGGCTATAATTAGCTCTTCTCTTGTGTTGACGAAAATTACTATAGGTCGGATGTCCAACTTCAGAGCGTGTTAGGCGCTCAAGAGTCACCCTCACGTACAAGATCGTCTAACCATGAGGTCAGGACTCAGGTTTCGGGCGGCAACGTGGGGACATCGGCTCCCCCGCCTGTTTCTGAGCTCGGAGCCCAGGGGTTCGTGGGTGACGCCGGGACGTCGGCTACTCCACCTATCATCGACGTAGACCCCATCAACTCGATGCCCGGCACATCGGCTCAGGGCCCAACTGCGGACCCGATTCAAATCGAGCCATCAGAAGGGAACCGAAAAACAACCGGTGTGCAGGCACCGGATTCAACGTCGACGGGGCCAAGCTTGATGCGTGAAGATATTGACTAGACTAGCACTCCCTGGGAGGCAGATATTTTCGATGATGACGAGGATATGAGGGAGGTCCACCGATCAATTCTGACACTCAACCAATCTCTGACGGTGAGAAGGTGCTCTTTGAGTGAAATAAACGATTTGCTTTCTAGATGTAGCTAACGACCTTCTTTGCTTTTGCAAAAACAGTCACTTGCCGACCGTGCCAAGAGCAGGGCCGATCAGCTCAAGGATGCTGCGGCTCTACAGCTGCAGGTGGTCGAGCTCGAGCAAGCGCTTAAGCAAGCCCGTGAGGCGGTGGCTGCTGACTAGAAGAATCTCGAGGACGAGCTAGCCGAAGAGAAGCGTAAGACCCATGAGGCGAATACGCAGTTCAACGCCATGAGCATCGGTAAGGCTAACTCTCTTGCAACTTTTTCCGTCGTTGATTTGTATTGCTGAGGGTTGGACCTCAGGACTTCTTGTATTTTGCAGAGTTTCACAGGTGAGAGGATGACCTCAATAATGACCTGAAAAATACAAAAGAAAAGGTCCGAAGCCTAGAAGTGAACCTGCGGGAGGCCGAGGCCGGTGCTGAAGAGATAAAGCAGCTGATGAAGGGCACCATAGACAGTGAGTACGCTGTAACCCAGAAGCTGGCTTATGAGAAGCAAGCTCGAAAGGACCTCGAGGTCAGTCTTGAGGTAGCTTTGAAGGCACTGCAGAATGACCAAGTGATCATTGCAGGGCAAGAGGTGGAGCTGACGACCTGAAGAATGCCGCCCATTTTGTAATGGACATGGTGACGACGCAGGTCGAGGGGGAGGAGCCCAAGCTAGTGATCGATCGACTCCTGGCTGCGCCTGAAAAGTTGGTCGACCTCTTGAAGGCGACGAGCTTAACGGCGGCCACAGAGTCACTGGTGCGGGTGAAGTCTCATCACCTAGACGTTGACATGGTCAAGGTCGGAGAAGGCCCAGACACGACGAAAGACCTCAAGGTCGTCGAGCTTAAAGTGCGGGAGGCTGCCATGGCGATAATGGACGCCATCGACTACGAGGGCGACGATGGTGAAGAGTAGTCATAGTCTTAGAGCTGTACCCCCTCCTTTCTCCAGTCATGTAAAATAACACCTGATAGCCTTCTTTTGGCCTTCACAATGTACCTAATTTTGTGTTTGTGCGAACTTGGTAGCCTTGAAGTGATGTGTTGTTATCATACTCTGCTAACCACTACTCACGGAGAGGCTAGCTTACCGACCATCACAGCTCAGCGGGGAGGCTTACGTGTGATCGGCGCGCGGGAAGGAGTTTGGGACTCAGGTTTTGCAACCTTATGACCAAGCAGGTTCGCATCAACACAAAGTAGGTAGCCATGAGGGATGATGTCCTCAGGTCGAGCGACCCTTATGTTGGCTTGAGCCAAGCCCCCGAGCATGTCGAGGCGGAGGAACAAGAAACTTCACCCCCAGGTTTTTCAACACCTGTACTGGCTTTGGCCAAGCCCCCGAGCATGTCGAGGGGGGGTTCATGACATGAAGGAAGAGAAGGTAGAGCTCAAGACATAGCAGATGACTGCTTTAACTAACATTTATTAAACTAAAAGTACAAAGACAAGGAATACATAGCTGAAATAAAAACTATTCTACAGATAGAATCGTCGTAGGTGCTCCACGTTCCATGGGTTCGGTACGCCTTGCCTGTCGCCCCACTGGAGGTGATATGTGGATGGGCTGATGACTTCTGTGACGATGAAAGGTCCTTCCCAGGGGGCAGACAACTTGTGCATGCCGTCGGTCTTCTGTATACGCCGCAAGACTAGGTCGCCAACGTTGAAAGAGGTCTCCTTGACGTTGCGATCATGGTACCGACGGAGTTGCTGGTCGTGACGAGCTTGCCTCATAACGGCTGCCATTCTCTGTTCCTCGAGGCTGTTGAGGTCGACGCGACGAGTCTACTCCGCTTCTCCCTCCTCGTAGAACTGTATGCGTGGAGCTCCGAAGGTGACATCGGTAGATAAGATGGCCTCTAAGCCGTAGACCAGGAAGAAAGGCGAAAAGCCCATGGCAGAACTGACTTGGGTCCTCAGACCTCAGATTACGTGTGGTAGCTCGGCTAACCACCGGGTGGCGTAGTTTGAAGCGTCGTCAAAGATACGATCTTTGAGAGCTTGAAGGACCATGCCATTGGCACGCTCGACCTAGCCATTGCACCTGGGGTGGGCGACCGAGGAGTAGTAGACGTCAATCATGTTGTCCTGGCAAAAATCCCAAAAGGCAGACCCTGTGAAGGCCGTCCCTAGGTCGGTGATAATTCTGTTAGGCGCACCGAAGCGATGTGTTATATCTTGCATGAATTTTGCCGCTTCTTCCGATGTGACTTTTGCGACAGGTCAGACTTCAATCCACTTGGTGAATTTGTCGACAGCCACTAGGATGTACTTGTAGCCGCCCGGAGCAGTTCAGAACGGACCTACAGAGTCAAGGCCCCACATGGCGAAGGGCCAAGATGGAGGAATCGTGCGCAGGCCCTGAGCTGGCAGGTGCTGCTGTTTAGCAAAGAATTGGCATCCTTTGCACCTCTCGACAAGGTCTTTGGCGTCAGCCATGGCTGTGGGCCAGTAGAAGCCAGATCAGTAAGCTTTACCGACCAAGTTGGCGGATGCTGCGTGGCAGCCACATTCGCCGCCGTGAATCTCAGCTAGGAGCTGCAGACCTTCTGATCGCAAGATGCACTTCATTAAGACACCAGTAGAGGCGGCTTTTCTGTAGAGGTCGTTACCAATCACAACGTAGTTAGCACTTCATCGCGTAATGCGCTCTCGTTCAGCCTTGTCTTCTGGGACTCGTTGGTCGAGTAGGAAGGCTAAGAAAGGCTCTCGCCAATCATCCTCTTTTTCTATCATCAGCACGTCTCGGGGAGGTGCTGGGGTGAGGTCAGGCTGTGCTTGGTCCGGGTTGTCCGGATCTAGCAGCTTGATCGATGGCTTGCGTAGGTCTTGGACGAACACCCCTGCCGGAACCAAAGCTCGCCTGGAGCCTAGTTTAGATAAGACGTCGGCAGCTACGTTATTGTTGCGTGGCACATGCTAGAACTTGATTCCCTCGAAGTGGCCTTCGAGCTTACAGATCTCTACGCAGTAGTCATCCATTGTGTCTTTGACACAATCCCACTCCTTGTTGACTTGTTCAATGACGACCTTGGAATCACCATAAGCCAGTAGTCGCTTGATGCCAAGGGACACTGCTATACGGAGCCCATGAATTAGAGCTTCATATTCTGCTCTGTTGTTGGAGGCCTGGTAGTGTATTTGCAGTACGTACTTGAGCTGCTCTCCCTGAGGAGAGATGAATAGTACTCCAGCTCCTGCGCCTTTGAGGTTAAGGGCACCGTCGAAGTACATTATCCAGTGTTCAGGCCTCTCCTTGGGAGGGGCCATCTGGATCTCTGTCCAGTCTGACACAAAGTCAGCTAGGATCTGTGACTTGATCGCCTGCCTAGGGCATAACTCGATGTCGAACTCTCCAAGCTCCACCGACCACTTGACGATGCGGCCATTAGCGTCACGGTTGCGGATGATCTCTCCTAGTGGGAATGATGAAGGCATCGTAATCTTGTGGGCTTGGAAGTAGTGGCGAAGCTTTCTCGACGTGATCAGGAGTGCATAGAGCAATTTCTGAGGCTGTGAATACCATGTCTTAGCGTCGGCAAGGACCCCGCTTACGTAATACACAGGTCATTGAACAGGATAGGCCTGCCCTTCTTCTTCTCGTTCTGCGATGAGAACCGTGCTGACCACATTAGTGGTGGCGGAGATGTAGAGGAGGAGCGTTTCCCCTGGTATGGGTGGCGTCATGATTGGAGGCGTGGTCAAGGAGTCTTTGAGAGCCTCGAAAGCCTTCTGTGCTTCTTCATCCCATACGAACTTATCTGCTTTCTTCAATAGCTTGAAGAAAGGCAGACCTTTTTCGTCGAGCTTGCTGATGAAACGACCCAGAGCCACCATCCTTCTTGCAAGATGGCTTGGCCATGTTGCGTATTGCGTCGACCTTGACAGGGTTGGCTTCAATGCCTCGGTACCCCACCATGAAGCCCAGAAGCAATCCAGACGGGACACCGAAGACGCACTTGGTCAGGCTGAGCTTCCACTGATAGGTGCGTAAGTTGGAGAAGGTCTCAGCGAGGTCACTGATGAGCTGATTCTGTTCGGTGGTCTTGACGACCATGTCGTTGACGTAAGCTTCCATGTTCTTCCCGATCTGAGACTTTAAGCACTTTTGTATCGCCTTCTAGTAGGTCGCGCCGGCGTTTTTCAGTCCAAAGGTCATGACCTTGTAGCAGTAGATGCCGTTGGGCATTATGAATGCCGTCTTGTCTTCGTCGTCGGGATTTAGGGCTATCTGGTGATACCTAGAGTAGCAGTCGAGGAAGCAAAGTAGGACGCTACCAGCTGTGTAGTCCACGACCTGGTCGATGCGAGGAAGGGGGAAGGGATATTTCGGGCAGTGCTTGTTGAGGTTGATGTAATCGATACACATCCTTAATCCTCCAGTCTTTTTTGGTACAAGAACCGGGTTTGTGAGCCAAACCGGGTGTTTACGTTCACGGATGAATCCTACAGCTAAGAGCTTACAGACTTCCACTTCTATAGCTTTATTTCTATCTTTTGCAAATCGCCGGAGCTTTTGCTTGATAGGTCGTGCGGTCTTGCTTACTTCAAGGGCGTGCTCAGCCAGCTTCCTGGGGACACCAGGCATATCGGACGGGCTCCATGCAAAAATGTCGGCGTTGTCCTGGAGGAAACTGGTGAGCGCGAGTTCCTATTTGGGGTCGAGGTCGGCCCTAATGGTGACTTCCTTGGATGCGTCGGGCAGGCCGATGCAAACTTTCTTCACCGCGGGACTTGGGTCCAAGGCGGCGGCTGTACGCTTCTGTTCTGGTACTTCCAGAGTGGTTTGGTCGATCTTGGCGGCCTGAGCGACCATGACCGTAGTAGCCGCTTTGCAGGCAGAAACCTTGGACAGGTTGATGGTATCGCTCTCGCAGTTGTAGGAGATGAGGATGTCACCAAGGACGGAAAGGATCCCGTTTGGTGTTGGCATCTTCATGATGAGGTAGGTGTGATGCAGTATGGCCATGAACTTGGCCAACATACGTCGTCCAAGGATGGCATGGTAGGAGGAGCGGAAGTCCGCGACCTCGAATGTCAGGTACTCTGTGCGGAAGTTTTCCTTTGTGCTGAAGGTAACCGGTAGGCATACACGACCTATGGGGTTTGCAGCCTTGCCGGGTACGACACCATAGAAGGGCTCATCGCAGGCGGTCATCTTGGAGAAGTCGAAGTCCATCTTTCTTAGTGTTTCTGTGAAGATGATGTTCAAACTACTGCCCCCATCGATGAGGGTCTTAGGCAGGAACGCGCCATCCACTATGGGGTTGACGACCAGCAGGTAGGTCCCGGGGTCAGGTATGTGCACCCAATGGTCTTTCCTAGAGAAAGTGATGGGGTACTCCGACCATCGCAGAGGTTGTGGAGTTTCTGTGTTGACTTGGCCGATCTCTCTTGCGTTTGATCGCTGTTGTCTGTTACTCTTGGCTGCCTGACGACCACCAATGATGAAGTTGATCTGTCGGTTGGCGGTCTAGAACGTGCCATTGGGGTTGCCCCCTTTTGGCGGTGGTGGCGGAGAAGGCTCCTTACGGCCGTTGTCATTGCGGTTGTGGTCATCTTGTCGACGATGATCATCACGCCGGTCGTCACAGCGACCATCACGCCGGTCATTACGGTTGTCTTCGCGGCGATCGTCGCGGCGGTAGTCGTCACGTCGATCATCGCGGCGGTCATCACGGCGATAGTCATGGCGATAGTCGCGGCGATAGTCACGGCGATCCCTGTCGTCGTTGCGACGGTAGAGTCGTCGGTCGCGGAAATCTCGTCGATCAGGTCGACAGTTACGGTTGTCGTAGCGGCGGCTGCTGTTCTGGTCGTCGTTGTTGCCACTCTTGGTCTTCTTGGGCTCTGGAGGTACCCCTAGAGCATGTTTTAGCTGTTCGCACTCCCTCATGGTATGCTTGGCTTCGCGATGGAACTGGCACTGGTCGTCCATGACCATGTTGAAGTCACCTTCAAGGAAGGTGGAAGGTCTGGGTGGATCGGTCACATAGACCTCGCCGGATCGCTTGCGCGACCTGCTACCACCGTCATCGTGGTCTTCTCCTTTGAAGTCGTGCATCACCGCGTCTTGAGTGTCGACAAGCTTGTCGACGTAGGCCATGAGGTCTGCGATGGTATGGGCGTCAGCTTCGTGGATCTTCTCGAAGAGCTTGATGTTGGTTACCCCCTTCTTGTAGTAGGCTATGACGTCTTCATCCTTGACACCTGCGAGAGTGTTGCGATTCTCAAAGTAGCGGTTAGTGTACTCTCGGAGAGTTTCATCACGCCTCATCCGCGCTCTGGCGAGGTGATGTGTGTTGCCAGGGTGATTGTAGGTCGCTTGATAGTTGGTCGTGAAGAGCCGTGACAAGGTCGCCCATGAAGTGATGCACTCCGCAGGAAGATTGTCGAGCCACAGGAGCGGCGCTTTGCCCATCACGAGGGGGAAATATCCCGCCATGTTGTCTTCATTGCCTCCAGAGGCGCGGGCCGCGATACGGTACATGTTGAGCCAAATACTTGTGTCGGAGCGACCGTCGTATTTTTCGATGGCGGGCTTGAAGTCCTTGGGGTATCTGATAGTCCTGAGGCAACGTGAGAACGCCGGAAAGTTGTTGATTGCTCCAGGACTAGCTGATGGGGCGTATGCCATTGGGATGACGTAGAGGTCATCAGGAGGACCATTATCTTGGTCGTATTGGGCACGTCGTAGGAGCTCTTGGTCGTGCATCTGCCGAAGATCTGTTGCTTGGATAGGGTGATTGGCGTCAAGGGGATCGGGGACCCTGTTGTCGCGGTCGTAGTTAGCACGGCGTGCTATCTCCACTTCGTCTCGTACGCGTTGACGTTGACTGCTCTGAGGGCGGTTGGCTTGCACTGGTGGAGGTTGAGCTCCCGCGTTCTGGCCCGCATTAGCAGCTGCGTTCTGTTGCTGGGCGCCAGCAGCGTTGGCGGCATTGTTTTGTGCATTACCGGGGGTGTTACCCGCGGCGTTGGCAGCCGGGTTGGCTGCTGCGTTGGCAGCGACGTTGGCAGCGGCGTTGGCCGGCTGTGCAACTTCGTTTTCGCCTCCTCCCTCTTCTGCCACGGGCTGAAGGGGGACGTTGCTGTGACGTACTCCTGGAGTAGGAGCTTGCAGCTGATCTGCTGTATCCTGGACCCCTTTCTTCGACCTGGGCAGTGGCGACGCGGATGTGAGCCTGTAGGCGCCGTATTGAAGGAGTATCTTCAAGTTGACCCAGCGCGGCGAGGGCCGCACCTAAATTTGCTTGAGGGGAGTTGTAAACTTCATGGCCGTCTTGCTCAAAGTCTCTCAAGAGGTCTCTGGCACATAGGCGGTTTCGACGAGGTTCGTTGTGATGCTGGTGCTGCTGAGGGGCGGCTGGAGCCGCAGGTAGTTGTGCCCCGTTGACGACGTTGCCTGCTGGTTGGTCGCCGGCACCTTGTGCGACATTGCCTACAGGCTAACCTGCGGCTGCTGTAGCTGCATCTACTTCTTGCTGACGACGCGTAGCTCGTGCGGCATTAGCGTTTTCATGCTAAATGCGTTGCTCATCCGTCTCACCAGCTTGAGGGGGTACGTCTGCAGAGACCACAAGGACCTCTCGGTCTGAGATCTCAAACACCTCGCCCGGATAGTTCGGGGAGATGGTCGTGCGAGCAATCTGAAATGCGAGGCGGTCCGGAGACGGTTCACGGTTGATCTGACAGCGATGAGCCGCGAGGAGAGGTCGACGAAGCTTCTTGAGCACGCGGCACTGGCGAGCCGTGTGTTTGGAGTTCTCGTGGATAGGGCAAGGGTCGTCGAGGTGACGTCTGCAGTTTCCACGGTGTGGGGTCTTGGGTCTAGATTCAATCTGGATCTTGTTCTTCATGTAGGGAGACGCTACATGAGCTGTGTTCCGCAGGCCAAGAGGCATGCGGGGTGGAGGAATAGTGGTCCTGCGAGGGCGCTTGGCGCGTTCACAGATCTTGATCGTATCAGAGAGCTTGTCTTCGACGCGATCGAGCCCCGCGATCAGGTCGCGAGGAGTGGGTGGGTGGGTTTCCGCCAGCAGATCGGTTCTAACCTGCTGGTTGGAGGTGACCGCGTTGCCCTCGATGATGAGGCAGGCGGCTGGAGCGATGGATTCCACCGGCATAGAGCCGAAGCGGATGTCGACAGGATTGGCGAGGAAGTCCGCCATGCTCTCGGGGAGGATGACGTTGTTTGAAGAAGCCATCGAGTTGCACGAAGAACCCTGGATTCCCCCCTACCTAGCGCGCCAACTGGCAGAGGTCGAGATCTGGACAGCCCACAGGGGGGTTAACCCCAGTGGTTTATTTGTTCGGCAGGGTGGAATATAGGGCTAAGAACTCGAATGTTGCGCACGAGCACATGGAACACAGAGAACACGGCGAGTTTATACTGGTTCGGGCCTCCGGAGAGTAAAACCCTACGTCCAGTTGTTGGTGTAGATTGCTTGAGGATTGCGTATTGTTACAAGGGGTCGCCCTGCCCACCTTATATTGGCCAGCGGACAAGGTCGGTTCCCAGACTCCTGGTCGGTTACGACCAGGAGACCTATTTCTAGTTGATTACAACACTTGCCATATCCGTCGATCTGCTTGGTCGGAATCCACCGATGTCTTGTCTTGCACGCCAAGTCTTGTAGTCGTTCTGGATAAGGTCGTCCGGAATCTTCTGGAAGGTCGTGTGGGCCGCAAACTAGGTCAGTTGGGCCCACTGTCAGGTCGGTGGGTCTTCTGATAGGCCGGACCCACTTGTCGGGGACGGCCGTGAGCCTGGTCGGTGGGGACCCAGGGGTACCCATGTCTCACACTAGTAGTATGTGGTGATGGTAGTAGTATGAGCCGTGATGGTAGATGCTAGTAGTATGTCGTTCAGAGTATGTCGCCGTAGTTCCAACTATGGTGGATCGATCCATCCTCATGTGTAATCAATGCGTATGCATGCATTGTGTCGTTTGTATTTGGATTGTGTTGTTTCTAATAAAAATGGTAATGTGTGTGTACTCCATCAGTATAAATTTGTTGTATACGGAAAGTCCATTCCATTAATTTCTTAAATACCGGATGAACACAGGACGAAAGTCCGGCTTGTAGTTTTCAGTCGGAGCGGATTAAACTGTCACTGCTACGCAATGAGAAAACCAACATCTTACAAGGAAAAAACAATAGTAGTAGTATTCAATCAGACTAGACTTCTACTTCTACTTCTTCTACTCCTACTTCTACTAGTAGGAGTTACCACTAATCCACTAATCAAGGCGTCGCATCTTTGTTGATGGTGCACCCGGCGCCTTGTTGCTGCTGCTCACGGACGAGGATGTCGCTCTGTTGCCGCCGCCCGTGGAAGATGGTGGCGGACCTCCCAGGGTGCCACCCGCGGATGAGGCCGTCCCTCCAATGCCACCGCCAGAGGATGATGTCGCCGCTCCATGGCGGCCGGTCAAGCACGGCCTTGGCGCCGCTCCATGGCGGATGATGACGGCCGATCGATGATGGCCTCTGCTCGGCGAGGATGGCAGAGATCCACTACCACCGACCGATGAGGATGAGAGAGGATGACGGCGCTTGGAGACGACAGTTTCCCGGCGAGTGGCGGTGCTTCCGCGCCCCTGACCCCTGGCACCTCTTGCTGACTTGCAAGGGGTGCGATGTTTCAGAGGCACATGATCTTGGATTTTATTTTGTTCCACAATCTCCGAATCATCAGAGGATGTGTCAACCACCACCCAAATGGGCCTCCGCTCTGCCTCCTCTTCATCATACCACTGGAGATTCTGCCTTTCATCAGAAGAGGAGCAGGATGTGTCTTGCGCCGCACCTCTAGGAGACAATGGCTCCATGGGGAGAGGAAGAGAGCGTTGTGCGAGGATGGGGTTTTTTTGTTGGTTGCAAGAGTTGGGAGAGGAAGAGGGCGCTGTGCGAGAATGAGACCACAATCCAATCGGGTAGCTCGTTCTTGTAATATTACGGATCGTGTCTGGTAAATATTACATTCATATATATTATGCAATGTATTGTGTATGTGAATCTTAAATATTACGCGGTCTCAAATTGATCATGGAATGTTAAACACATGACATGTTCTAAAAAAACTAGAATATTGCTTGTGATGTTTTATTTTGATTTACGTACTTTCTTCCCATTTTAAATGTGAAATATATAAGATTATTAAGTAATTGGTCCTAACAGTGCTGGCCCAAATAGGCAACCATGTCATAAGTTAATTATTGACAAGGATATCCTTTGAAATATGGCATTGTGATGGAAAGTTTTTTCTTATAAGTGGTTTTATGTTCATCCTATATTGAAAACATGTGTCTCCAATATGACAGTGGTCGGTAATGGACTTTAAGAGACTGTTATCGATAGGTATAATTATTGCAACTGACACATTTTACCTTCTGTTACCAAGAATGCATGTAACGGGCGTTTAACAAGCCCATTACCAGAAGTCCTCATTAGTAACGGGCGTTGTGGTGGCGAGGTCGGGGTCGAGCCTGCCGCGCTTATGGCTAATAGGCGCCAAACAACAACCGTTACTGATGTTGGTGCACGTAACGGGTTTTAAGGGACCGTTACAAATGTTGCGTGACCGATTTGAGATTTTCACGTAGTGGTAGCAGCTCATCTCTCTCAGTAGTAGTAGATTTTCTTGACCATTTGGCTGGCCGGCCGGCCGGCTAGCTAGCTGCTAGTACTAGTGTAGTAGGGTTGCTGGCCAATAATCTTCGAACACGTTTATTTCTTACAGCAGCGAATATATACTGCTCTGGCTGGCAAAAATTCTACTGACGCGGAGCAATAATTGTTCCATACATGACACATCTTAGTTGATACTACTCTAGCCCAGAGAGAGACCCAGCCTAACTATCATTGTTGCAATGGTCCTAGCTCCTCCATCCTCCTCCAACGTAGTACTAGCAAAAACAATTACCCATGATTGAGCAAGCTGCCACACTATCACCTTCTTTGTACTACTCGCAATGCATTTTCATGCATGTCCCCCTTTCTTTAATTTGTCTCCCGTCCTCATGGTCCCCAACAGGTTGAAAATGATAGATCGCAGGAAATGATGATCATGGATACATCTCCATCACCTCTCATCTCTCTCCTTGGACGTGATGGAGATCTGATCATGAGCATCCCTTTCGAAAAGTATGTATGGTTTCATTAATTTCGGTGTCTTTCAGAGCGGGAGGGGAGGCGATGACTTATCAGAATGTCTCCTGCATTTCAATTCAAATCTCCGTTATTGTTGGTTTTCTTCCGTACTAATTAATAGTAGTTTAGTGGTATTTATTTACAGATAATGCACCCAATTTCTACCACCTAGCCAAAGCCAGCCTGAAGCATCAGGACACCATTGCATTTGACGCCTGGGCTCCACTAACTCACTAATAACCCGACAAAGCCGGCCTACTTTTCACCAATTGCCACCAATATATACCACTCATGGCATTAGTGGCCACGTCGATGAAACCCCTTTAGTCCCGGCTCCAAAGTTGAACCGGGACTAAAGGGGCGTACCAAAGCCTCTATGTCTACCAGTGTGATGGGTATGAATTAACAAAGTGGTGGCTCCAAGGTAGATAAAGCGGGTGAAGGAACGGTGGCGATAGTGTTGAACATAGGCACCTATCCCAACTATGATTACTGCCAGGATGGCGCTGGTGACCAGCAATGTGTTGATACGCAGTGTCTTCTCTCCCATGCTCTTGTCAAATGCATGCAACAACTCGACGTCACAGTTAATATTATTCTTAATGTTGCATTCCAATGACTTATAGCACTGGTAGAGAGCGAGCACTACTACACAACCGGGCATTCGTCCCAAGCACTTAGTACCGGGCGCAATTTCACCCGGTACAATGTGGAGAAATTAGTACCGGGCAAAGTCAGCAGGCATATTAGTACCGGCCGGTATAACGAGCTGGTACATAATGGAGTTGAGGACCCCGCCCGCGCTGCAGCCAGTGGGCTCTGTTGATGCAATTAGTACCGGCTGTAAACACCAGCCGGTACTAACTTGCTTCCAAGCAGTTTAGTACCAACCCTTGTTTCCAGCCGGTATTAAGTGGCGTCGCGGACCCCGCCGCTGCTAACGGCCAGTGGGCCCGGCGTAAACATTTAGTACCGGCTGGAAAGAAGGGCCTGTACTAATCGTCTCATGGGGCCAGTCTAGCACTTTAGTACCGACTGGTAATACCAGCCGGTACAAAACGCTACGCGTTAGTACCGGCTGGTAGTACCACCCGGTACAAACTGTCAACGGCTATATATACCCTACTTCCTCCCCGAGCCCAAGCTGAAGCTCTCATTTCCCAGCTCGAGCTTCACACTCCTCCCTTGGCGCCCTAGGATGTGATGTCCATTTCTTCCTAGATTTGAAGGTGTTTTGCTGCTCCAACATCTTCAAAAGGTTAGGAATCGAATCCTCTCTTTGCTAATATGTATAATATTAGGATTTGTTCTTTGTAGTTAGAAAAATTAGAGTTTATTAGATTATAGACTTTGAGTTGGAGAAATTCGATTTAGAAACATGATTTAGAGGCAATTATTTTTTATTAATTAGTGAATTATTGTAGTTACTTTTTATTATATTATTTTTATTAATTAGTGGATTATGATACATAATTAGTGTGTTCTATTTAGTGAATTATGATACATAATTAATATTATAGATAATTGTATTTTATTAATTAGTGAATTAATTAGTGAATTATGATAGTTATTTTTTATTAGTTATTGAATTATGATAGTACCTTTTTATTAGTTTTATTTTTTGATTTATTTGAAATAGTTAGAGGTAGTTAACTTCAGTAAAATATGTGAATTTAAATTTTTTTAAAAGGTTCTTACCTTAGTTGTGTTTGTAGATGGACCGACAATGGATGTACGGTGATCGATGCGGCAGGGCCTTTATTACTGGCCTAATGAAATTTCTCCAAACTGCTGAGGCGAACAAGTCTGTGAAGGGTTTCATGTGTTGTCCACGTAGAATGTGCAGACACAACAAGGAGTACTCAAGTCGAAAGACTCTCCATGATCGCATATATACATGGGGTTTCATGGAAAACTATATTCTTTGGACCCATCATGGCGAAAGAGGAGTTGTATTGGAAGACAGCGAAGAAGATGACTATAATGATAACTACATTCCTGCTGATTGGGCTGAAGGCGAAGCATTTTTAGATGTTGCAATGGGAGAAGGTGGGGAAGATGGCAAAGATGAACCGCTCGACGATTTTGGCCAGGTGCTGGAAGATGCACGACAAGGCACCCAAAATGCAAAGGAAAAGAAGAAGTTTGAAAAGATGTTAGAGGATCACAAGAAGTTGTTGTACCCCGACTGCAAACAGGGCCACAAAAAGTTGAGTACCACGTTGCAAATGATGCAGTGGAAGGCAGCAAATGGTGTTTTCGATAAGGGATTTGGGAAGCTTTTGAAAATTGTAAAGAATTTGCTTCCCGAGGACAACCAACTTCCCTCAAGCACATACGAAGCAAAAAAGGTCATTTGCCCTTTAGGATTGGAGGTACAGAAGATACATGCATGCCCTAATGATTGTATCCTGTATCATGGTAAGGAATATGAGAATTTGCAAGCTTGTCCTGTTTGCAAGGCATTGCGGTATAAGATCAGGCGTGATGACCCTGGTGATGTCGATGGGGAGGTTATTAAGAAGAAAATTCCAGCGAAGGTGATGTGGTATTTCCCTATAATACCACATTTGAAGCGTTTGTTCAGAAATAAATCACACGCTAAGTTGATGCGATGGCACAAAGAAGATCGTTTGAAAGATGGTATGCTAAGACACCCTGCAGATGGTAGTCAGTGGAGAAACACTGATGCAGAATTTGCAGACTTTGGGGGGGGGAAGCAAGGAACATCAGGTTCGGCTTAAGCACTGATGGAATGAATCCTTTCGGTGAGTTTGGCAATGCACACAGTACATGGTCTGTGACCTCATGTATGTTCAATCTTCCTTCTTGGTTGTGCATGAAGTGGAAGTTTATCATGATGCCTGTCCTCATCCAAGGGCCAAAACAACCGGGCAACAACATTGATGTGTACCTAAGACTTTTGGTTGACGAACTGTTAACACTGTGGAGCAAAGAAGGCGTACCTGTTTGGCATGCGAACAAAGAGGATACCTTCGATCTTAGAGCATTGCTTTTCGTAACAATAAATGATTGGCCTGCACTTAGTAACCTGTCAGGACAGTCGAACAAGGGATATAAGGCATGCACCCATTGTATAGAAGATACGGAAAGCATTTATTTGAAAAACTGTCGGAAGGTGGTATATATGGGCCATCGTCGATTCTTGCCCAAGAATCACCCTCTAAGAAAGAAAGGCAAGCATTTTAAAGGGGAGCCTGACACTCGTCCTAAGCCTTTCCACCGTTTAGGAAAGTATGTACATGACATGGTAAAGGACGTGAAAGTAATCTTTGGTAAGGGATCCGACAGCCAACTTGTTCCGAATGATGAGGATGGACGTGCAGCCATGTGGAAAAAGAAATCAATATTTTGGGAGCTACCTTATCGGCAAATTTTAGAGGTTTGCAACGCAATTGACGTGATGCACCTGACAAAAAATCTTTGTTTGAACCCGCTAGCATTCCTCAGTGTTTATGGCGCATCGAAGGATACAATTGAAGCAAGGGAGGACTTGAAACAGATGGAACAGCGAGAGAACCTACATCCTGAACAGAGAGATAATGGGGAACATTACTTACGTCCTGCCAGCTACACTCTCAGCCGCGAGGAGAAAGAAAGCATGTTTTCTTGCTTGAATAGTGTGAAGGTTCCGTCTGGGGACAGCTCTAACATGATGAGAATAATTAACATGAAAGAGAAGAAATTCACAAATCTAAAGTCGCATGATTGTCACATCTTGATGACTCAGTTGCTTCTGATTGCATTAAGGGGTATTTTACCAGAGAACGTGAGATTGGCAATCATAAAGCTATGTGCATTCCTTAATGCAATACAATAGAAGGCAATGAATCCAAATGATCTAATAAGGCTTCAAAATGATGTGGTCCAATGCCTTGTCAGCTTTGGGATGATCTTTCCACCATCTTTCTTTAACATTATGACTCATCTCTTGGTTCACCTTGTAAAAGAGATAACCATTCTCGGTCCGGTTTACCTACATAATATGTGGCCTTTTGAGTGGTTTATGGGAGTCCTAAAGAAGTGGGTTCACAATCGTGCTCGTCCAGAAGGTAGCATCGCCCAGGGATATGAAACAGAGGAGGTCATTGAATTTTGTGTTGACTTTTTTGAAGAACTTGATCCCCTTGGCATCCCCGTGTCATGCCACGAGGGTCGTGTGAAGGGTAAGGGCGCACTAGGGAAGAAAGCAAACATGAATGTACCCGAGCCTGACATTCGAAAAGCAAACTTCACTGTGATGCAGAATTCATCTTTGGCGGCTCCATATATTGAGGAACACAAGGATCTCGTAGAGTCTGAAAACCCGGGGAAGTCCGAGAACTGGATTACACGGCATCACATAGATACTTTTGCCGTATGGTTTCGACGACGTCTCATGGGTAACTCTACTGTTGATGTGCAACTTCAATGGTTATCTTGAGGACCATCTATCACGATATTGCAATACCAAGGGTACGAGATAAATGGGTATACATTTTATACGAGAAGTCAAGATGAAAAGAGTACCAACCAATATAGTGGTGTCCGTATGACTGCAATTGAGACTAACAAAAATAAAGAGAACTACTATGGTGTCATAGAAGAGATATGGGAACTGGATTACAGGCCTTTGAAGGTTCCTCTATTTCAGTGCAAGTGGATTGCTGGAGGAAGTGTAACAAAAGACAATTATGGAATGACAATAGTAGACCTGAACAAGAATGGATACAAAGATTAACCGTTTGTCCTAGCCAAGGATGTCAGTCAGGTTTTCTATGTGATGGACATGTCTAGCAAACCTAAGACGAAGGCCGTGAAAAAGTCAGGAGCTGAGCCAAAACGTCACATAGTTATGCCAGGAAAAAGAAAGATAGTTGTAGTTGAAGACATTTCGGACAAGTCAGAAGATTATGATCTATTTGATGACCTTCCTCCATTCTCAGTTAATATTGACCCTAGCATCCTACTATCCAAAGAAGACTTCCCGTGCTTACGCAGTGATCATGACCAAGAGACGTTTGTCAGAAAGAAGATTATCAATGTTCCTGTCATTAATGATGAGTAGCTTTGTAATTCGGAAAAATATGTGTAATGTAAATTTGAAATATGTTACTCCGCTCTCTGCATGCTGAATATGAGATCCAAACTTTTGCGAATGCATATCGAAAACACAAGGATTGTTCCTTGTCTTAATTTATAAAACATTTTTATTTAATTTGCTCACTTTATTTTCACTTACCAAATAGGAGACAAAAGAAAAGAAAAAAAAGAGAAATAGTGTTGGCGGGAAAGGGGAAATGGCGGGTGAAATTTAGTATCAGGCCTAAAAACCACCCGGTACTAACTACATCTTAGTACCGGGTCTAAACGTTGCCCGGTACTAAATTTCGTCACGTTTCGGGATCCCGCGTGACGTAGCCACTTTGTACCGGGTAGTATCTTCGCCCGGTACTAATTTGCGCATATTTGTACCGGGCGCTAGGGTTGCCCGGTACTAAATGCCACCAAGGGCGCAGCTTTGTACCAGGCGCTAGGGTTGCCCGGTACTAAATGTCACCGATGGCAATTTTGTACCGGGCGCTATGGTTGCCCGGTACTAAATTGGCACCACATATATAAAGCGCCCCCTCCTCCTCAGTGCTTCCTCCTCCCCGCCGTCTCGCCCCCGTCGCCGCATCGTCATCCTCGCTGCCTTGACATCGATCCGCCCCGACCTCGCTGCCTCCATGTCGATCCGCCCCGGCCTCACCGCCTCCGTCGCCGATCCACGCCCCCGCGCCCCCGTCGACTCCGACGCCACCCCCGCCCTCCGCCGTGACGCCCGTCTTGGAGCCTCAACACATCATCATCCTCGCCGCCGGCCCGCTCGATCTACCCTGCCTGACCGCCAACCACGTCGATCCTCGTTGCCCTCGTGGACTCCGCGCCGTCATCCCTCTCCACCGTGACGCGGGCGCCACCATACCACTCCGCCGCGGCCACACGTGTCGACGACCGCCTCCGCGCTGCGGCCACACGTGTCGTCTCCAAGGCCTCAATTGACTCCGGCCGCCGCCTCGTCCACTCCGGCACCGCGCGCGCCCCGGCCTCAAAGTTCACCGCGCACCCGGCCCGGCCTCGCTCTGCTCGCCGCGCCCCGCTTGTCGACCCGCCGCGGCAGCCCGGCCTCGCCGCCTCTCTACGCTGCGCCCTTCCGCCGCGGCGCCGACCAGCCGTCGCCCCGTCGCGCTGCCACAGGCGCACAAGGCCGGCGCGCACAAGCCAGGGGCGTGGCCACAACTGACGTAAGTCCAAGGCCCATATGATGTCATGGATGAATGTGTGGATGAATTTGTGGAAGAATGTTTAATTTTGCAGGATGAATATGCTATGTGTGGATGAGTGTTTAATTTTGCTGGATGAATGTGCTATGTGTGGATGAGTGCTTAATTTTGCAGGATGAATGTGCTAGTGGATGTGGTATGAGATGTATGGAAATGTAAAAATGAGTTATAAAATTAGCAACAAATTATATGTTAATTAAATTTGAATGAGTTAAAAATGAGTTTGAAATTGAATTAATGTTATAGAAATTATATCTATTATTTTGTATTGAATATAATGTTATCTTTCATTCTATCTTGCATTATAGAAATTAGTCATCGATTTGTCGGCACTCGACGTCGACTTCGCTCTCGAGTCGCCACTCGACGTCGACTGCGCTCTCGAGTCGCCACTCGACGTCGACTCCGCTCTCGAGTCGCCACTCTATGTTGCCTTCGCTCTCAAGTCGCCACTCGACGTCGACTTCGCTCTCGAGTCGCCACTCGACGTCGACTTCGCTCTCAAAGCCGCCACTGTACATTGACTCCGCCCAGCGCCCCTCGATGTAAGCACTCAGAGACAATTATGAAAATTCATTCCTTATGTATGAAAATTAGATAAATTGTTAGAAATTATGGAAATTCATTTGTTATGTATGAAAATTAAAGAAATTGTTAGAAATTATGGAGATTCTTTTCTTATGTATGAAAATTAGAGAAATTGTAAGAAATTATGGAAATTCTTTCCTTATGTATGAAAATTAGAGAAATTGTTAGAAATTATGGAAATTCATTCCTTATTTATGAAAATTAGAGAAATAGTTAGAAATTATGGAAATTCATTTCTTATGTATGAAAATTAGAGAAATTGTTAGAAATTATGGAAATTCATTCCTTATGTATGAAAATTAGAGAAATTATTAGAAATTATGGTAATTCATTTCTTATGTATGAAAAATAGAGAAAATGGAACCGAGGATGGATGAGGAAGAGATCCTTCATGATATGATCAATCAAGGAACGATGTATGCACGCTCTGGAGACGGGGAGGACGATGGCAGCCAGTATTTAAATGAGACTTGCGATGGCGCTGAAGATGATAATATTGGAATAGAAGAGGACATACCAATAACTGAGGAATAATGTTTGATACTTCATGATTTACACTGAACACTATATATAGATGGTTAATGATACCATTTTTAATTAGCCATCTACATCATCGTCGAGGCCAAGACGTAAATGAGGCGGGAAAGCAAAAATGGAGGGCAAAATCATTATAACAGAAGTGGACAATGACGGCACACCAATTGCACCCCCTGGTGTTCAGACAACATTTGTCAATCAGTGTGGTTATATTGTTCGGGAGAACATCCCCATCAATATTTAGAAATGGAAGATAACAAAAAAGACTGATCTACCTGAAGATGTTGTCCCTGACCATGAGAAGAACATGTGTTGGGAACAGATGAAACTATACTTCTCATTTCCAGAAGAAAAAGAAAATGAGCTGAAGGATTTTGCCTTAAAAAAGATGGCAATTGCATTTGGAACGTACAAGAAGAATCTGTACAAGGACTTTATCAAGAAGGGCATCGAACCTGATATGGTGAACAAGTACCAAAAGTTAGCACCTTACTGGGAAGACTTCAAACAATACAAGTTGTTAGAGGATGCCAAAGATATATCTGAAAAGGCAAAGGTTAATGCGGGGAAAAAGCAATGGTTTCATAGACTCGGCCAAGGAGGTTACAAGACCGCGATCCCCAAATGGGGAAAGAAGGAAGAGGACCTGATGGGTCGGGGAATTGTGCCCGCCACTTTCGATTGGCCCGAACAAGCAAAGCACTTTTTCTATGCTCACGGTGGCTCATTGAGAGAGGAGGATGGTACATTTGTTACTACCGATAGTTTACTACAAGCTTATGATCGGTTACAAGAAGCACTACAGCGTAAACGACAAGGTGCTTTCAAGCCTGACAGAGAGAGAGAGAGACAAGCTCACTTATGCACTTGGAAATAAGGAACACTCTGGATGTGTCCGAGGCATGGGTGTAATTCCATGGAAGAAAGGATTCGGTGCAGACATGGAAAGTTAAAAAAAACGGGACCAAAGCAAACGCGAAGCAGAAGAGAAGTTGCGTAGCTTAGAGGAACAAATGGCTTCAAATAATGAAAGGTTGGATCGGCTACAAGCAGCATACGATGCACAGAGACAAGCAGGTGCATCGACAGCTAATGTGGGAGCGAGCCCTCCCGGTTCACAGAAGCGTAGCAGCGTTGCATCCACAGAGCACCAACCGGTAGACTATTCCATAGAGAACAATGAACACTACCCCGTGGATGACATCACTGCGTGAACCCCTTGTGAGCTTCTTGCTCCAGTCAGAAAAACAGTAAAGGTAGTAGCTCATGGTATTGCTGACGTACCTGGGGGGACAATTCATTGCATGGAGATTCCTCAAGGATATGCTAGAGTCCAAGTTGACAGAGTGGAACCGGGATGGGAGGACTTGGACCCAGAGGTCCATGGAGGCGACGGTGAGACATTACTATGACACGCCATCCACACATGGATTTGTTGGGCCAAGCCCTACATAAGGCTTCCACAAGTAGTCGTCTCGTCCCCTCATATCTCAAGGTACAGATCACCTTCGCCAGCTACCATGAGTTCGGTGGCAGCAAATCTACACTTTAGTGATCGAAGCAGGAGTCCGACGCCCGAAGTGTCTCCAAAGAAAACTCCGCCTCAACAGTCTGCAAAGAACACTTCGCCTGAACCGCCACCACCAGTTAAGAGGAAACTCTCAAAGCAACCAGTCCGACAATCTCCACCTAAGAATAAGCAACCAGCTAAGCAGAAAGAAAAGCCTCCACTGAAGAAACTTCCCTGGGAAAGAACTCTAGAGGAAAATTAGGCTATATCACAGGCTGAGGTTGATGCTCACTTCATGCCAAAGAAGAAGCCAGTGGAGCAACCAATTGATGAAAAAACGAGGCAATTCTTTAGATCACTCAGACAACAGAAAGTCGTCAAAGAAAAAGGGCCAATCTCCGACTATCATCGTCATATCAAAAAGTCGTGGAACGAACAACGAAAGTCAAAGACAGTCAAAAAAGTTTCTCAGCTTGGAGAACAACCAGAACAATCGCTCCCACCGTTCAGAGTGTTGTCAAGAGAAGATGAGGAATCGGCTAAGATTATACAGGACACAGGCCTCACAATAGAGCAACTTCTTGGGGTAGCCGATATCCCCTGACACGAAGGTGCTAATAGAAAGCCGTTTGTGCTCGGGGAACTTCTTATGTGGCCACAGCTGGTGGATATCCTGCCAACAAAAATGCATTTATTGCATAATTGGTACATGGAGCAATCTAAAGAAGGACGTGAGATGTTCACTGCTCGTGTCCATGATCACGATTTTTTAGGGGGCCACATGACTTATGGATTGAATTCGAAAGTCTATGGTTTTTCTACAATCAAGACGCTGTTGACAAATCGCTACTGAGTGCATGGGTTCTGTGAGTGTTTCCTCTCATTTATAATCGTACACTAATTGTGTGTTGTCTCATTTGATATATTTTATTTTATATCATGCAGAATGGAGATTCAATTGTGCCGAAAGAAATGTACTATCATGTGGGCTTCATGGACCCCCAGGTTGTTAACAACAATATGCTAAAGCAATGGCCAAATAGGATCATGAAAAATATGTTCAACTACCTGGAAAAGCAGCATAACATGCCTTACATACTTCTCCCGTACCACTTTGGGTGAGTTGATTATCCTTATTATTTATACTTTCAATGAATATGATGATACATGTAACTTCTCTATTATGTATATATCAACAGGTTCCACTGGATATTGATTGTTATCAAGATTGATTGTGGCGAAATCACGATGACGGACCCAAAGCAATATCCCCACCTCAATGTACCCAGAACTCATGGATGCACTTCGCTTAGTATGGGCCCGCTTTGTAAAAAAATATCCGGGACAATTCAAAGAAGACTTTTACTTGCGCGACATATTTCATGTATGTATTTACTTTCATTCTATTTTCGCGATTGATAACAAGAATTTTATTATCCAAAGAAATTGTTTTAACTTGTTCTTTCCTATTCAGTGCTTGAGATAGGAACATGGTAACAATTTATGTGGATTTTACATTTGTGAGTTCATCCACAACTTCATGGTTGACCCGAAAAAAAGCAATGATCAAAAATTGGTACGTATAGAAAATTATTTCATTTGTTGACTTTTGTACTTTAATTTCTATAAATATTAATTCCTTGATTTCTATCTTGTGATTTTGCATGTGACAGCTCAAAGAAATGAGAAGTGAGATCCTCCCCCAAGAACGAATACGGGTGACTCAAGAACAACTATGTGGATATCTATTATCAGAGGTCGTAAATCCAAAAGGAGAATTTTATTTCAACGGAAAAAGTGTGGGTAAACTTAATCCAATCAGGGACGACCCTGACACCTTTGGGTGAGTCTATGTTGGTCACACTTGTGAGTTGAGGTCACTTTTGAGTTGTATCAAACTTGTCAAACTCAAATAGTTGACACAAGTGTAATATTTGTAATATATATAATATATGCTAGATCTATATGTAATATTATTGGCAATATATATGAATACGACTATGAATGCAACTACGAATACAAATACGAATGCGACTACGAATACGAATACAAGCTGAATACGAATACGAAAATAATATAACCAGCTCGCAGGTTTGTACCGGGTGGTATTATGGCCCGGTACAAAACTGCTCAGCAAACAACGTGGGGTGGTTGTAGTTTAGTACCAGTCGTTGTTACCGGCCGGTACTAAACTGCAACTTAGTACCGGGCGGGTGGCCGGTACTAATTGTCGTGGCAATTAGTACCGGCCAGCTTGTATCGGGCAAGCGCCCGGTACTAACCTGGCCTTTTGCCCGGTACTAAAGCCCGAATCTGTAGCTGTGGAGGCTTTGGTACGGGCCTTTAGTCCCGGTTCAACTTTGGAGCCGGGACTAAAGGCCTTCATTGACGTGGCCCAAAATGGGTGCTGTAGCCGGCCCCCCTTTAGTTCCAGTTGGTATTACCAACCGTGACAAAAGGGGGGCTCCCAACGGCTTTTTCCGGCAATTATTACCCCCGGTCTTTAGTCCCGGGTGGTGCTACGACCCGAGACTAAAGGGTACCCCTTTTGTCTCGGCTCATAGCACCACCCGAGACTAAAGCATTAGTCCCGGCTGGTGTTACGACCCGAGACAGAAGGATTGCCTTTTAGTCTCGGGTCGTAAAACCACCCGGGACTAAAGATCGGCCTCCATATATACACCGTACCTCCTTCTTCCTCCTGCCACCCGAGCCATTGTTCACCGTACTCACCCGCGAGCTCAAGCTCTCCTCTCCATGGTGACTCAAGCCTAGGGTGTTGCTGCGATTTTTTCTTCATTAATTTGTGAAGATTTCTCTCCTCCAAAGTGTTGTCAAGGTTGAAATCTTCATCCTCCCTTCATTTGTTGTGATTAAATTTAGTTTTATGGTTTAGAGATGGAGAAAATAGAAATGTTAATTTGTATCTAGGTAGGAGGAGCTTAGAGAGATGAGATTTTGTATATATACGTGGAAATGTAGTTAGGATGGTACTTGCATTGTTCCTTCTTTCATTAAATTTGCATTAAGCATTCTCTTATTTTCTTGTTTTTCATATAGAGAGAAAATTGAATTTTACTTGTACATATAGTTTATAAAATATATGCTCATAAAAAAATAATAGACATACAGAAAATGTACTAGGTATTTCCATTCTTTCATCGGTTAACTCGAGAGAGGACTGCCGTGGAGAATTGTCTACAACAGCTCCAGTTGTCTGTTGGGTGCTTCATGCCCGACCTTTCCTATTTTAAATTAAGGCAACTCGAGGCGGGTGAAGGCAATGTGGTTCAGACTACAGAGAGGCTTTGCAGGGCTCATCGAGTTTTGGTATAATGTAGATATATATATATAATATTTTTTATTCATTCTTAAATAATTTGTTTCTGGTACATATATATTTTGAACTTTCATAAGGTTATTATATCTTATCACCATCTGATTGTGTGCAGGATCACTCTGGTTCTACTTATGCTTCAATTAGCTTTCGTGCGATTCTTAATCAACTCGTGGAAAGAGTTAGGGTGGATTACTATGGTGGGGAGCCATTTTTCACCAACAATTGGAAGAGTCAAGCAATTCTAACTTTCTATAAGCCAGCAGAACCCGAGGCTCCATTGTTTGATGTTTGCAGTGTTGTTTGTGACAGTCCTCCGGAACCTGAGGAGAGTGCACTAGTACGAGCTCTAGCTTATTTTGAGGGAGTCCTAGGCTAGAGGATTGCAGACATTAACCATGTTTTATATCTACAAGCGCGTGTTGCTCAGTAACATTATGCATGCATGGATGGATCAGTTTTTGTACCGTACCCTATTATATGATCTTGTATTAATTAGCTAGCTATGTGAACCTTTATGAACTTATTATTAATTATTATTAATTAGCTACTTTATTTTGAGTTGGTTTGGTACTATTTTCAATTTAACTGAATTTGCGCTTAGAGGCATTCTGATGAATACCATGCATTCAGACATATATTGCACTACCTCCAGTACTGATAGGAGCAAGCTGCCCAAGCATAGTGTTTTTGGTGACACCTCTCAGGAGGTCAGCTCCAGCATATATATACTAGCTCTTAGATACCTTTTCCAGAGAGTGAGAGAGAGAATGTCGACATCTTGCTTGAACAGCTTGCTCCGTCGGTACTGGAGGTTACGTGCGCTATATATGTCAGCTTGTAGCATTTAAACCAGTACTTGAAACACATATCTATGAATTCACGTACTGTCTTCAAATCATCAACATGTTCAGTAAGCTTTTATCTCCATTATTGATGACCATATTTTTTATAAACTAATTTCTAAAAAATTAGCTAAATGTAAAATTAATAATTAGTTCTATTGATCATTATATCAAAAAGTAAACAAAGACAAAGATGAAGAAGGGTGAGTTTGATGATATATTCCGTTATGAACTGGATGATGAGAACTGGAGGCCTACCTACATTCTTCCTGAGCATGTTGATCATTCCAAGACAATACGCGAATTCATATATGTGTTTGCAGCAGAGGTTCAAAAGCTAGAAGCTGACCAGTTTCAGCTCGGGACTTGTACTCATTGGTATTAATTAATGTCGTCCCTTGTAATATCCATCAGGTGACCTCTTTATGTAAGTAATTGTACCACAACCGCGACAATCATTGGATCCTATGTGAACTACGGACGCCTGGCCATTTGTTGTGATACAATGACATAAAGAGGTCACATACTTGGTGGCTATTTTTTATCTCCATTATAAATGAACATGTTTTTTATAAACTAATTTCTAAAAAATTTGCTAAATGTAAAATTAATAATTAGTTCTATTGATCATTATATAAAAAAGTAAACAAATACAAAGATGAAGAAGGGTGAGTTTGATGATATATTCCTTTATGAACTGGATGATGAGAACTGGAGGCCTACCTACATTCTTCCTGAGCTTGTTGATCATTCCAAGACAATACGCGAATTCATAAATGTGTTTGAAGCGGAGGTTCAAAAGCTAGAAGCTGACCAGTTTCAGCTTGGGACTTGTACACATTGGTATTAATTAATGTCGTACCTTGTAATAGTCATCAGGTGACCTCTGTATGTAAGTCATTGTACCACAATCGCGACAATCATTGGATCCTATGTGAACTACAGACATCTGGCCATTTGTTGTGATACAATGACATACAGAGGTCAAGTACCTGATGGCTATTTTTTTATCTCCATTATTAACGACCATATTTTTTATAAACTAATTTCTAAAAAATTAGCTAAATGGAAAATTAATAATTAGTTCTATTGATCATTATATCAAAAAGTAAACAAAGACAAAGATGAAGAAGGGTGAGTTTGATGATATATTCCGTTATGAACTGGATGATGAGAACTAGAGGCCTACCTACATTCTTCCTGAGCATGTTGATCATTCCAAGACAATATGCGAATTCATAAATGTGTTTGAAACAGAGGTTCAAAAGCTAGAAGCTGACCAGTTTCAGCTCGGGACTTGTACTCATTGGTATTAATTAATGTCGTCCCTTGTAATAGCCATCAGGTGACCTCTGTATGTAAGTCATTGTACCAAAACCGCGACAATCATTGGATCCTATGTGAACTACAGACATCTGGCCATTTGTTGTGATACAACGACATACAGAGGTCACGTAACTGATGGCTATTTTTTTATCTCCATTATTAATGACCATATTTTTTATAAACTAATTTCTAAAAAATTAGCTAAATGTAAAATTAATAATTAGTTCTATTGATCATTATATCAAAAAGTAAACAAAGACAAAGATGAAGAAGGGTGAGTTTGATGATATATTCCGTTATGAATTGGATGATGAGAACTGGAGGCCTACCTACATTCTTCCTGAGCATGTTGATCATTCCAAGACAATACGTGAATTCATAAATGTGTTTGAAGCAGAGGTTCAAAAGCTAGAAGCTGACCAGTTTCAACTCGGGACTTGTACTCATTGGTATTAATTAATGTCGTGCCTTGTAATAGCCATCAGGTGACCTCTTTATGTAAGTCATTGTACCACAACTGCGACAATCATTGGATCCTATGTGAACTACAGACATCTGGCCATTTGTTGTGATCCAATGACATAAAGAGGTCACGTACCTGATGGCTATTTTTTATCTCCATTATTAATGACCACATTTTTTATAAACTAATTTCTAAAAAAATAGCTAAATGTAAAATTAATAATTAGTTCTATTGATCATTATATCAAAAAGTAAACAAAGACAAAGATGAAGAAGGGTGAGTTTGATGATATATTCCGTTATGAACTGGATGATGAGAACTGGAGGCCTACCTACATTCTTCCTGAGCATGTTGATCATTCCAAGACAATACGCGAATTCATATATGTGTTTGAAGTAGAGGTTCAAAAGCTAGAAGCTGACCAGTTTCAGCTCGGGACATGTACTCATTGGTATTAATTAATGTCGTCCCTTGTAATATCCATCAGGTGACCTCTTTATGTAAGTAATTGTACCACAACCGCGACAATCATTGGATCCTATGTGAACTACGGACGCCTGGCCATTTGTTCTGATACAATGACATAAAGAGGTCACATACTTGGTGGCTATTTTTTATCTCCATTATAAATGAACATGTTTTTTATAAACTAATTTCTAAAAAATTAGCTAAATGTAAAATTAATAATTAGTTCTATTGATCATTATATCAAAAAGTAAAGAAAGACAAAGATGAAGAAGGGTGAGTTTGATGATATATTCCGTTATGAACTGGATGATGAGAACTGGAGGCCTACCTACATTCTTCCTGAGCTTGTTGATCATTCCAAGACAATACGCGAATTCATATATGTGTTTGAAGTAGAGGTTCAAAAGCTAGAAGCTGACCAGTTTCAGCTCGGGACATGTACTCATTGGTATTAATTAATGTCGTCCCTTGTAATATCCATCAGGTGACCTCTTTATGTAAGTAATTGTACCACAACCGCGACAATCATTGGATCCTATGTGAACTACAGACATCTGGCCATTTGTTGTGATACAATGACATACAGAGGTCAAGTACCTGATGGCTATTTTTTTATCTCCATTATTAACGACCATATTTTTTATAAACTAATTTCTAAAAAATTAGCTAAATGGAAAATTAATAATTAGTTCTATTGATCATTATATCAAAAAGTAAACAAAGACAAAGATGAAGAAGGGTGAGTTTGATGATATATTCCGTTATGAACTGGATGATGAGAACTGGAGGCCTACCTACATTCTTCCTGAGCATGTTGATCATTCCAAGACAATATGCGAATTCATAAATGTGTTTGAAACAGAGGTTCAAAAGCTAGAAGCTGACCAGTTTCAGCTCGGGACTTGTACTCATTGGTATTAATTAATGTCGTCCCTTGTAATTGCCATCAGGTGACCTCTGTATGTAAGTCATTGTACCACAACCGCGACAATCATTGGATCCTATGTGAACTACAGACATCTGGCCATTTGTTGTGATACAACGACATACAGAGGTCACGTACCAGATGGCTATTTTTTTATCTCCAATACTAATGACCATATTTTTTATAAACTAATTTCTAAAAAAATTAGCTAAATGTAAAATTAATAATTAGTTCTATTGATCATTATATCCAAAAAGTAAACAAAGACAAAGATGAAGAAGGGTGAGTTTGATGATATATTCCATTATGAACTGGATGATGAGAACAGGAGGCCTACCTACATTCTTCCTGAGCATGTTTATCATTCCAAGAAAATATGCGAATTCATAAATGTGTTTGAAACAGAGGTTCAAAAGCTAGAAGCTGACCAGTTTCAGATCGGGACTTGTACTCATTGGTATTAATTAATGTCGTCCCTTGTAATAGCCATTAGGTGACCTCTGTAGGTAAGTCATTGTACCACAACCGCGACAATCATTGGATCCTATGTGAACTATAGACATCTGGCCATTTGTTGTGATACAACGACATACAGAGGTCACGTACCTGATGGCTATTTTTTTATCTCCATTACTAATGACCATATTTTTTATAAACTAATTTCTAAAAAAATTAGCTAAATGTAAAATTAATAATTAGTTCTATTGATCAATATACCAAAAAAGTAAACAAAGACAAAGATGAAGAAGGGTGAGTTTGATGATATATTCCGTTATGAACTGGATGATGAGAACTGGAGGCCTACCTACATTCTTCCTGAGCTTGTTGATCATTCCAAGACAATACGCGAATTCATATATGTGTTTGAAGTAGAGGTTCAAAAGCTAGAAGCTGACCAGTTTCAGCTCGGGACATGTACTCATTGGTATTAATTAATGTCGTCCCTTGTAATATCCATCAGGTGACCTCTTTATGTAAGTAATTGTACCACAACCGCGATAATCATTGGATCCTATGTGAACTACAGACATCTGGCCATTTGTTGTGATACAATGACATACAGAGGTCAAGTACCTGATGGCTATTTTTTTATCTCCATTATTAATGACCATATTTTTTATAAACTAATTTCTAAAAAATTAGCTAAATGGAAAATTAATAATTAGTTCTATTGATCATTATATCAAAAAGTAAACAAAGACAAAGATGAAGAAGGGTGAGTTTGATGATATATTCCGTTATGAACTGGATGATGAGAACTAGAGGCCTACCTACATTCTTCCTGAGCATGTTGATCATTCCAAGACAATATGCGAATTCATAAATGTGTTTGAAACAGAGGTTCAAAAGCTAGAAGCTGACCAGTTTCAGCTCGGGACTTGTACTCATTGGTATTAATTAATGTCGTGCCTTGTAATAGCCATCAGGTGACCTCTGTATGTAAGTCATTGTACCACAATCGCGACAATCATTGGATCCTATGTGAACTACAGACATCTGGCCATTTGTTGTGATACAATGACATACAGAGGTCAAGTACCTGATGGCTATTTTTTTATCTCCATTATTAACGACCATATTTTTTATAAACTAATTTCTAAAAAATTAGCTAAATGGAAAATTAATAATTAGTTCTATTGATCATTATATCAAAAAGTAAACAAAGACAAATATGAAGAAGGGTGAGTTTGATGATATATTCCGTTATGAACTGGATGATGAGAACTGGAGGCCTACCTACATTCTTCCTGAGCATGTTGATCATTCCAAGACAATATGCGAATTCATAAATGTGTTTGAAACAGAGGTTCAAAAGCTAGAAGCTGACCAGTTTCAGCTCGGGACTTGTACTCATTGGTATTAATTAATGTCGTCCCTTGTAATTGCCATCAGGTGACCTCTGTATGTAAGTCATTGTACCACAACCGCGACAATCATTGGATCCTATGTGAACTACAGACATCTGGCCATTTGTTGTGATACAACGACATACAGAGGTCACGTACCAGATGGCTATTTTTTTATCTCCAATACTAATGACCATATTTTTTATAAACTAATTTCTAAAAAAATTAGCTAAATGTAAAATTAATAATTAGTTCTATTGATCATTATATCCAAAAAGTAAACAAAGACAAAGATGAAGAAGGGTGAGTTTGATGATATATTCCATTATGAACTGGATGATGAGAACAGGAGGCCTACCTACATTCTTCCTGAGCATGTTTATCATTCCAAGAAAATATGCGAATTCATAAATGTGTTTGAAACAGAGGTTCAAAAGCTAGAAGCTGACCAGTTTCAGATCGGGACTTGTACTCATTGGTATTAATTAATGTCGTCCCTTGTAATAGCCATTAGGTGACCTCTGTAGGTAAGTCATTGTACCACAACCGCGACAATCATTGGATCCTATGTGAACTATAGACATCTGGCCATTTGTTGTGATACAACGACATACAGAGGTCACGTACCTGATGGCTATTTTTTTATCTCCATTACTAATGACCATATTTTTTATAAACTAATTTCTAAAAAAATTAGCTAAATGTAAAATTAATAATTAGTTCTATTGATCAATATACCAAAAAAGTAAACAAAGACAAAGATGAAGAAGGGTGAGTTTGATGATATATTCCGTTATGAACTGGATGATGCGAACTGGAGGCCTACCTACATTCTTCCTGAGCATGTTGATCATTCCAAGACAATACACGAATTCATAAATGTGTTTGAAGCAGAGGTTCAAAACCTAGAAGCTGACCAGTTTCAGCTCGGGACTTGTACTCATTGGTATTAATTAATGTCGTGCCTTGTAATAGCCATTAGGTGACCTCTGTATGTAAGTCATTGTACCACAACCGCGACAATCATTGGATCCTATGTGAACTACAGACATCTGGCCATTTGTTGTGATACAATGACATACAGAGGTCACGTACCTGATGGCTATTTTTTTATCTCCATTATTAATGACCATATTTTTTATAAACTAATTTCTAAAAAATTAGCTAAATGTAAAATTAATAATTAGTTCTATTGATCATTATATCAAAAAGTAAACAAAGACAAAGATGAAGAAGGGTGAGTTTGATGATATATTCCGTTATGAACTGGATGATGAGAACTGGAGGCCTACCTACATTCTTCCTGAGCATGTTGATCATTCCAAGACAATACGTGAATTCATAAATGTGTTTGAAGCAGAGGTTCAAAAGCTAGAAGCTGACCAGTTTCAGCTCGGGACTTGTACTCGTTGTAATTAATTAATGGCGTGCCTTGTAATAGCCATCAGGTGACCTCTTTATGTAAGTCATTGTACCACAACCGCGACAATCATTGGATCCTATGTGAACTACAGACATCTGGCCATTTGTTGTGATACAATGACATAAAGAGGTCACGTACCTGATGGCTATTTTTTTATCTCCATTATTAATGACCATGTTTTTTATAAACTAATTTCTAAAAAATTAGCTAAATGTAAAATTAATAATTAGTTCTATTGAACATTATATCAAAAAGTAAACAAAGACAAAGATGAAGAAGGGTGAGTTTGATGATATATTCCGTTATGAACTGGATGATGAGAACTGGAGGCCTACCTACATTCTTCCTGAGCATGTTGATCATTCCAAGACAATACGCGAATTCATAATTGTGTTTGAAGCAGAGGTTCAAAAGCTAGAAGCTGACCATTTTCAGCTCGGGACTTGTACTCATTGGTTTTAATTAATGTCGTGCCTTGTAATAGCCATCAAGTGACCTCTGTATGTAAGTCATTGTACCACAACCGCGACAATCATTGGATCCTATGTGAACTACAGACATCTGGCCATTTGTTGTGATACAATGACATACAGAGGTCACGTACCTGATGGCTATTTCTTATTCTGAGTCTAGATTCAGGAGCCTCATAAAAACTCACATCAGCACTCTCCTGAGAATGCAAAATATTTACTGGAGACAAAGGTTCACTCAGAGAGTCATGCAATTTGGAGATGAAAATACAAAGTTCTTTCACTCTATGGCTACTTAAAGATATAGGAGGAATGTTATCTCTCAGATATCTGATGCAACTGGTAGAATGGTCCATGATCATGAAGAGAAGAGTGCTCTTTTTTGGCAGGAATTTAAGAGAAGATTGGGATCCTCTGTTGAGACTTCAATGCAATTCAAGCTTGAAGACTTGGTTCAGAGACACAGTAACCTTGATCATCTTTGCAATCCCTTCTCCTCTGAAGAAATTGATAAGGTTACCCTTGATCTCCCCTATGACAAAACCCCTGGCCCAGATGGCTTTAATAACTTGTTCTTCAAAAAATCCTGGCATATCATCAGGGGGGACATGTACAGATTATGTCATGATTTTTTCCATCACCAAGCTGACATCAAGAGCATTAATCACTCCTACATTACACTTGTGCCTAAAAAAGATAACCCTGAATCTGTAAATGACTTTAGGCCAATTTCTCTTCTCAACTCATCCCCTAAAATGGTTTCCAAATTGCTTGCCAATAGACTACAGTCTGTTGCCCTGAAAGTTGTACATGAAAATCAATATGGGTTCATCAGAGGGAAAACAATTCAGGATTGTCTTGGATGGGCCTTTGAGTTCCTGCATCAGTGCCACCAATCTCGAAGGGAAATTATTATCTTAAATCTGGATTTTGAGAAGGCTTTCGACCTCATTGAGCACTCTGCTGTTTTTGATATGTTGCATGCAAAGGGCTTTCCTCCTGAATGGATTAGATGGGTTGATGATCTGCTGTCCACTGCAACCTCATCTGTGCTTCTGAATGGAACTGCTGGGAAGGAATTCAAGTGTAAGAGAGGGGTTAGGCAAGGGGATCCTCTCACTACGTGAAAAACTCACTTTGGTAACGGACATAGATGGCCTTTAGTAATGGGCAAAGCGCCCGTTACCGATCAAGTGTTACAAATGAGCCAAGAAAGGTAACGGGCAGATGCCTGTTACAGATAACACATATTCGTAACGGGCATCAAACAATGACCGTTAACACAACTAGCCACCGGTCACGTGAAATGGCTGTTTCTCTGGGCCCACAGAGAACTTTGGTAACGGGCACCAAAACAGAACCCGTTACAGTAACTCCACATCGGAGACACATGTTGTGTACCTGCGTCTCCGATATCTCGACGAAATGAGACGCGTCTATTTCACACGTGTCTCAGCACAACTAGGATTCGTAACGGGCATCAAACAACAACCGTTACCACAACTAGTCACCGGTCACGTGAAAATGATTGTTTCTCTGGGCCCACAGGGAACTTTGGTAACAGGCACCAAAACAGAGCCCGTTACTGTGAAATCAACATCGGAGACGCGTGCTATGAACCTGCGTCTCCTCTGTCTTGCCGAACGGGCCAAGTCTGGGGCCCACCGGTCAGTACTGGTAACGGCCTTTTACGCTGCCCATTACATTGTTGGCATGTTTGTAACAGGCGTTCCGAATGAAGCCCGTTACTCACTGATCAGTGTTTGTAACGAGCTTTAATTAACGCCTGTTACAGATACGTAGGCCACCCCTACAGTAACCTGCTGCCTGCTTGCCGGCTGCATCCTGGAACCAGCCAGGATTTGGTAGCCATCAGGGGCTACATCCTGGAACCAGCCAGGATATGACTAAATTCACAGAAATTAGATCCAGCAGCATCCAAATTCACAGAAATCCACATAATTCACATGCATCATATGACAAAATTCAGCATCATCATCTCACAAGTAAAGAAGCATCACTAGCTTGACAACAATATCACAACCATAGTTAACTAGCTTGACAACAATATCACAAAATTCATGGGACAAGGAGGAATGCAAAAATTTCCTAGTCACCATATACAATATTAGCCCACACAGTTTCATCGGCATGAAATTTTGATCACCTGTTCCATGAGGAATGTGGCAATTCTTTCACGAACATAGACCAGTGTGGATTTGTGGAGAGGATGCTCATCTAGCCCTAATCTCTAGATATAACAATGTCACCAGTCAGCACACATATATAGGTGGTTACCAAACATGTGCAGTGCTAATAAGCAAGAACTGTGCTCAGTTGCAGGTTTTACAAATGAAGATCCCAAGAAAATACCTCCATATTTGGGCCTCTATCTTTTAATTTAAGCATGTGATAGGCACAATAGAAGCCGCAGAGTTTGGATTCAGTAGGTTGTTGGTGGCACTGCAATAAATGTACAAAGAAAAATAGTGGTGATCGAGAAGAAATAAACTCAAGCTTTAGTACTAGCTTCCACAGGAAGGAAATAAGTGGTATGTACCTTAACATCTTTGACATGTTCCAAGGTGCTAAGGCGCAACTTCTTTTTGCCGCAGTAACATTCCCAACCCCTACAACGAAACATGCAACAATGGTTAGGGCACTATTAATTAATATACTCTGCACAGTTTGTTGAGGAACGTCCGCAGGTTAAGAAAGAAATAACTTACTCATTAATGATTTGTTCGAAAGGGGTAGTGTCAGTCTTAACTCTCTTCAATGAATCAAGATAGTAGACCTTCCGCTGCTTCGGAACGATCACCACTGCAATCCAGTGGTTCGTACTGAGATAAGCGGTAAGGATGAGTTTCTGTTTAGCATATAGTCTGAAGGCATTGCTCATATAGGACACAGAGAAAGCAAGAGTGTCATCCGTGCTGTTCAACGTTGTCGAGCAAAGGCATTCAGGATCAAGGAAGCCAACTGCAACGCCCGTCTTCTCAACTTCCACAGCCATATTCCTATTAGTAAGAAAAAACAAAGTGTAAGGAGGCAAAATACATGGTAAAGATGATGTTAGGCAAAAAGCACATTTCGATAGAGAATGATTAGTGAGAAGCAGATTAAATTTTCAAGCAACTTACAGGATGAAGCAGCGGAGAAGTGTCAGATCCAAAGCATCCAAGTTGAAGAGATCATACAAATCACTGAGTTGCACAGGTATCTGCTCGAGTCCGTTTGATGATTCTTCTCCTCTCTTAGACCATGCACTGGTCCCGGGCCGAAGTGCGACCATAATCGGAGAATCACCATCTGACTTACCACGTTGCATGTAGAATGTGTGGAGCTCTCTGGTACAAGGAGCAGCCTTTTTGAGATCATCATCACTGAGAAGGCTCTTTCCGAATTTGTAATTTGGGTTAACCGTAGCCCAAGGATTCTTCTGGGTGTTTCTCTCAGATCGCTTTGGGTTAGTCATAGACCCAGGATTCTTCTTGGTGTTTCTCTCAGATCGCTTTCCAGTAGGCATCTTAGAGGTTTTATTTACAGCAATTTTCTTTTCCTGCTGCTTTGAGATGGCTGAAGAAGGTTTCTTAAGGGCCTGCTTGCCTGCTGTAGGTGGTGTAGAGCTTTTATTTTTGGCAAGTTTCTCTTCTTGCAGCTTTGAAATGGCTGAAGGTTTCTCAAGGGATTTCTAGCCTACTGTACGTGGTGTAGAGATTTTATTTTCGGCAAGTTTCTTTCCTTGCTGATTTAAAATGGCTGAAGGTTTCTCAAGGGCTTTCTTGCCTAGTGGTGTCTCACCAGGAGCTATTACAGAGGTATTGGGCCCAGATGTACCTACAGCTTTCTTCGAAATGTCGTCGACAGATTTATCAGCACCACCCAAAACATCACTCTGGTTGCCTGGTAACAGTGGTGTCTCACCAGGAGCTATTACAGAGGTATTAGGCCCAGATGTACCTGCGTGATTGTTTTGAGCACTTTCATTTGGGGGTGTAGGTTTTGTTGTTTCATGAGGAGGAGAAGGAGGAGGAGGAGGTGGTGGTGGTGGTGGGGATGGAATATTTGGTGTCTCTTGCGGATGTGGGGATGCAAGTTTTTCTGTTTTTTCAGGACTAGTCGTAGGTGGGGATGGAATATTTGGTGTATCTTGCGGATGTGGGGATGCAAGTTTTTCTGTGTTTTCAGGATGACGAGGTGGTGGGGATGCAAGTTTTTCAGGACGAGGAGGAGGAGGTCCGAATGGAACGTCTTGCGGATGTAGGGATTGAGGAAGAGGAGGAGGATGTAGGGAACCATGTGAGGAAGGAACCTGTCCCGTACTCTGTGAACTACAAGGAATCTGTACTATAGCCTGTGAAGGAGATTTATATGTTGGTGGTCCCTTGATGTGAATCCGACACCTTCTCCACTGTAACCTCTGTCCTGTAGCTTGTCGGAGTGTCATCACCTCGTCATTAGGAGGGTATTCCACCAGTTAATCCGCATAGATATCATATACAAAGCGCACTTCAACCACAACACAGTCTTTATGAATCGGGACTGTATGTAGCGTGGTCTGCTCTGGATGAACAAGACCAATTGCAGCCTCACATTGAAGACCATTCCACGTGATCCATAGGCCACAGTATGTGGGTTTAGTCAACATGCCTATAAGGTCTTGCTGTGTACGATTGTCACAGCGCACCTCCATCGTCAACTCTGCAGTACCATCGATCAAACCTATATTATCTGCGGACGCACAGCTGCTCTTCAGTCTGGCGGGTGAAGGGCTTGCGCGATTGGACACTGGTGACAACACCACCTGGTGACAACACAACCTCTTTAGTAAATTGTTCTGGATCTGCATGTTCTGCATCTGCATCTCAGCCACCAGTTCTTGCTTGATTTGTTCCTTTAACTTTTCCGTATCAACTGATGCGTCGGTCTTCGTCCTCTTCCTCTTCCTGTACATGGAAGCATGCTGAGGCCATCCATACTTCCAGCCCTGGTAGCTGGAGACACCACGCACGCGACCTGGTTGTTCAGGACGGCCCAAGCACTAACTTAGCACTCCCTCTGCCCTGCCATTCCGGAAGATTCTGCACATGCATACTTCTCCTTGATGTCTACAGCCACTTTTTCAGTTTCTTTGTTGTTGAACACTATCACGGCAACACGGTCTTTAATCACTAGCTTACTCCTTGCTCGCAGCCAATTCTTGGAACGATCGTCAGGGTAGGCATCATATGGGTTGGGGATCCCAGCTGCAGCTAATTGTCTGTCCTCTTCCTCCCATTGTTCTAGTTTCATAGTATAACCAGCTGGACCCATGCTATGCTCGCTTGTGTTCCGCCTTCGGAGTTCTTTGAACTTGACACTAGCAGATGAGGATTGCTCGGTTTCCTCCTGTTTCATGAACTCCTTCCACTGTTCCGGGATGATAAACGGGTGCCTTGTAAATGGCTCAAGTCCTTTTCTGATAAAATCTTGCCTAAGCTGAAATCTGAATTGTCTCCATGCCTTGGCTGCCGTCTTCCAGAAAAGCTTGAATGCCTGTGGTTTCACACCTTCCTAGAACGTCAAGTGTTTCTGCACATGCTTATCAAACAAGTCCCACTTTTCATCATTGCTTAGTTCTTTGAATTCTGGCAAGTGCAAAGGTATCTTTTGTCTAGCAACGAGCCCCGCAAGCGCCCTAAACCTGCGCTTTTGACTCAATGGTACTGGCATCCCCCCTATGTCGACCTTAGTGACTATCATTGTGTCACTTGGCCACTTTGTGGATGTCCTTGGCGCTCTGCCTCGGCGCTGATCCCCACCCACCTGGTCTTGTTGTGAAATAGCAGTGCCATAACCCTCTTCTTCATCTTGTGGCCCAGGTCTATAGCCCTCGTCAGATTTATCCTGTGAATTAATAATCAAGGGATTTTGAGAAAGGTCTGCTCAGTGTCCAAGAATAACACAAAAAGCAGACCATACTGCTAGCTCTCCCAGGAGACATGCTACAACAGGAGACAAGTAGAGCACATTTTTAGTTAACCATGCTTAGCAGCTAAGCATGAGAAAACACATAAGAAAACAATTACAGTAACTTCTTTAGCCCACTATAATATCATTGGTTCTATGGTAAACCATTAACATAAATGCAAAATTCAGTAACCAAAAAATTAGTTCAGGCAATGCGACCTTACCATTTTAAAGAGGAAGATGCATGCTGCCTCTGTTGCTGATGAGGTACTTATTCAACTTGGAGAGAATGTGCACATGTACATAGGAACAAGAGCAAAACCAAATATAAGAGTCAATTTAAAGGGAAATGCTAAGTATGTATACCATCAACAGCTAAGTATGTCCACATGTACTTATACAAAGGAGCCACAGCATACCCTGCAATTCCCACTGAATTGTTGTTAATTTTACAATTATTACCGAGTTGGTAGAATGGATTTACCAAATTGTATAAGACATTTTTAGAGTGGCATACCATAAACTCAAATCCTAGATTCGCCACTGACCTTGTCACTGTCGGAGCGGAGGGATCTCTACTCCTCGTCGGTGCCTACTCGCCACCACGTCCTCGTCCTCGCGTCGACCTCGTGGCTGGATCCCTCCTCCTCCTCCTAGTCGTCGTCATCGCCGTCGTCGCTGGATCCCTCCTCTAGTCGTCGTCGTCACCACTGCTGGGTCCCTCCTCCTCCAGAGATCTCACTGTCAGAGGTGTGGTGCGTGTCGCCCGTCTCAGCGAAGGGGTGTAGCGTGCGTCGCGGCGTGGGGGGAGGTGAGGGGGACGAAGGCGAGGGGGAGAAAGCGGCGGCGGCAGCGCGAGGGGAGAGTGGGAGGATACTGCGTGAGGGAGGCGTCCTTCCCTACTAACCTAGCGCGAGTGGGCTTGTGTGGGCCTTAAAACGAGTAGTGTACTCAAGTACTACTCTGCTACTAGTATAGTATATCATAAACATGAGATAAAAAAATCTAATTTTAAGAAATTTGGTTAAACAAGTGTGGCTGTTGATATTTTATTCATTTACTAAATTACCAACTATGAATTTTTCGTATTTTTTATGAATTTTTAGGTGCTGTTTATGGGCTCTAATATGACATGCATCACAAGTTCACATCACCAAGCAAACAAGTGTGACTGTTGATATAGCATCACATGTTCACATATGACATGCATCACAAGTTCACATCACCAAGCAAACTAACTCATAATAAACATATTCACATCTGACATGCATCAGCAGGGCACATCACCAAAATAAGACTGCATCAGCTGGGCGCATCACCAAACTAGATTGTAGCTGCAAGGGAACTAGTTAGCTAGATGGCTTCTTTTGTGCTGCTGCCTCAAGTTCAGCTAGGCTTGTCTCTAGTTTTGCAACTCATTCTGCCAGCTCAGCATTCTTCTTTAGAAGTTCAATCTCCTACCTCTTTTGTGCGGCTTTAAGCTGCTCATCCTGCTTGTCGATTCCTTTCCAGATGTAGTTAATGTCATCCCGAGTAACAACACATTCCTAAAACAAAGGAAAAAATTATATTGATGCAAGCTTCATAACAGTTGTAATTTACAAGAAAGCTGTTTAGCTCTAACTAGTTTCAAAACTTGCCTGCTTCTCTTCAGCCGATTCCTTGAGCTTGTTGATTTCAGTCCAAATCCTGTCAATGTCATGTGCAGCAACTTCCTACAACAAATGGAAATTGATGCATTAGAACAATTGATCAGTGAAGATGTGAAGGTACAAGGACAAATCGTGCGTGATGGTTTCAGAACTTGCCTCATGGTCTTCAGAATCGTCACCGAAGTTGTTGCCGGAGTCGTCGCCGGAGTTGTTGCCGGAGTCGTCACCGTAGTTGTTGCCGGAGTCGTCACCGGAGGAGATGAGGTCTACCACCACTCTTCTGCCCGGGTTGTCGCCGGAGGAGTCCGCGCTCACCTCAATGCGCGTGGACCGCTTCTTCCTTCGCGTTGAGGAAAAAAATCCCTGCCTCTCCATGGCAGGCGTCGCTGGAGTACGCCAACTTGGCCCTTGCGCGCGTGTACGGCTTCCTCCCCCGGGCCGACGAAGAACCGGCCTCTTCCATGGAGCGCCGAGGAAGACGCACGGGGGCGGCGCGCTAGGACGGCTCCTCTTCGTCGCTGCGGAACCTCACTCTCTTGGCGGGGGTGGCGGATAGCACCGAGGAAGACGGACGGGGACGTCGCCGCGGGGCCTCCTCCTTGCAGAGCCTCCCCCTAGAGTCGCGGGCCATCCCTGCGACGGAGACGAGGCTGCGACGGAGACAAGGAAGGCGGAAGCCGGAGAAGGGGATAGAAGGCGGAAGGCGGGGCGGAGCGTTTATTAAAAAGGTTCGGATGCACAAATGATACGATGATTAACAACCACCCGTCGCCAATGAAGGGGCGGGGCCAGGTCTATTCGAATGAAGAACAGTTTGCTTTTCCCCTTTTAATCTGCAATCAAATTTTGTATCACGTATTTCTCCATCATCCGTAATCCAAATTTGATGATATTTGTTTCTGAATTTTTCTAAAATCAACATCTATTCATTTATGACATTTTTTCGTATGTAATTCCATTTCTTGGATGTTGTTTATATGCCTTATATTGTTCCTTATAAGTACAACATAGAAATAATATTTGTTTTACACAACCATTACTAATGAAACTTTGCATTTCGTAATCTTACGGTGAACATAAGGTTATGTTAAAATTTCAAATGCATATGAGTTCGAACATGTTTTAAAGTGTGGAAAACTTCAATGTTGAAGTAACATTCTAAGAAACTATGTGAGAGATGTAGACATTTGTACACAAGTATAATCTTCCGTTTTCGAAACCATTTGATTTTTTGTAGACAATCTTAGGGACTTAAATTATGTTGCCAAGTCAATTTGTAGAATTTTTAGAACACACTAAGATGTTATTATAATTATTATATCGTAAACAAGAGATAAAAAATCTAATTTTAAGAAATTTGGTTAAACAAGTGTGGCTGTCGATATTTTATTCAAATACTAAATTACCAACTATGAATTGTTCGTATTTTTTACGAATTTTTTGGTGCTGTTTATGGGCTCTAATATTTGAGGGAAGCAAGTTTTAATTCAGAAAAAATAGTGTCAGGCCCACGCGTCAGCATCAGAAGCCTATATAAAAAAATAACCGTTGCCTGCCCGACCGACAAAGGTGATGCGGGTAGACTAACCCTCGTCGCAAACAAGTGCTCCATTGTCCGAAATGCCCCTGGCCGAATGAATATGCATCCGCCCCGGCGACGCTGGTAGACTAACCTTCGTCGCCAACAAGTGCTCCATTGTCCGAAAGGCCCCTGGCCGAATGAATATGCATCCGCCCCGGTGACGCTGGTACACTAACCCTCGTCGCCAACAAGTGCTCCATTGTCCGAAATGCCCCTGGCCGAATGAATATGCATCCGCCCCGACCCCGGCCCCCTTCTTCTTCCCTGATCTGAGCTCCACCGCCGCCGCCCGCTCGTCCTTCCCCGCCGTCACGCACATGTCGCACTACGCCAATTCGTCTGGAGGTGCACGTGCGAGGAGCAGGGTTCAAGGTTGCCGGAGCAGCCGCAATCACTCCATCGGCTTGGATCCAGTCGGTGAGCTAAGCGGCTTTCCACTGGTCCCTTGCCCGGACTGTGGTACGGCTCGGGTGGTGGAGGGGCGGACGTAGTAGAAAGGTGAAAACCACAGTCATCTTTATTTCAAGTGTGCAAGGAACTCGGTGAGTAGTCTGCTGTGTCTCCCAAATCTGAGTTAGGGTTCTTATGTGCTTTTGATTCTGCAGTACACCAAGAATTGTGGATTTTATCGTTTCCACAAGGAGTATCTCCAGATGCTGAAGGATGCTGGCGTCATTGTTTTTCGACTGTCGAACTGGGTAGATGCGGTCGATGAAGTAGTTGATTCAGTGGAATGTCAAATTGGGAGCGGCGAGTAGAGGCAAGCACTGGAGGACAAGCAGAGGAAGAAAGCACTGGAGGAGAAGATGGACAATGTGATCTGGAAGATGAACTTGATTATTGTGGTTGTTGTTTGTGTAGTATTTGGATGTTTACTGGGGATGTATGCTGTAAAGAAGTAATTCTGATGTTAAAAGTGGTGCTTTTGCTTCATCTGTGTGGATGAAGAATGAAAAATTTGTTACATATGACAAACTTAAATGTATGAATGAAGAATGGATGGAATGACAATTGGGTCACAAATCTTAATGTGTCACACATCACAAAATTCATCAATTCATCTGTGCTGACATTTCATTGCAGCACGAGGCAAAGGAAACGCGGATTAACAAAAACAGAGTAACAAACTTCTGGCATAACTCTGGCATACACATTGCAATTCATTGTGAAGTGCTGCCATATATAGACACAAACAGAGTAACAAACTTCTGGCATACACATTGCAATTCATTGTAAGCTGCTGCCATAGACATTGCAATGCGTTATAGGAGAGGAACATATAGTTCAACAAACACACAGGAGGAACATATTAACAGAGGAACAAACACACATGAGGAACACATTAACAGAGGAACAAATTAATTAAGCAGAGGTAGTCACCGCCGGATTAGCCCCACCGTCGGAGTCGGAGTCGGAGCCGGAGCCGTCGAGGCTGCCATCGTCGCCGCCGTCGTCGTCGATGGGGGCGAGCACTCCTCTCTCAAGGTCCCCAGCCAAGATATTGATCTTGAAGGCGTAATCCTTCACGGTCCTCTACAGTGGATCATTGGGTACTGGGACCCCGAGATGAATGGCCACCTTTCGAAGCTTCACGAAAGCATCGCGGAACAAGTTCACTGACCAAGTGGCTTCGTCAGCATTTAGTGGAGGAGCACACACGACCGCCATGGGCTGCGGCGCCAGCGCCTCCTCGGGCTCGTCGGCGGGGGCGGCGGCACCTCCTCGGGATCGTCGGGCGGGGGCGGCGACACCTCCTCGGGCTCGTTGGGCGGGGGCGGCGACACCTCCTTGGGCTCCTCGGGAGCCAGCGCCGTCCCCTCCCTGACGAGCCGACGGCGGCGGCTTTCGTCGTCATCCTCCTCCTCCCTCCCCCGCTTCCTGGATGGCTCACTTGACGATGCCATGCGCACGCTTGAGGAAGAAGAAGCTCTTAGATTCACTTCTTGGTGACCGGAGACGGTGGTGCTGGGGTTTTTTTGGTGCTGCGGTTGACGAAGTTCTTGGCCGGCCGGGGATTTATATTGACAAGACGGCGAACCGTCAGGCGGCCGGTCACGCGCCTCGGAACCCGTGTACACTCAGGAGAGCTCTTGGCCACAAAAGAGACATGTGCTCACAAGGAGACGTGTGACTGTTCATATTTTATTCAAAATACCAAGTGCCCAACTATGAGTTGTTCGATTCTTAAAAAAAACTATGAATTGTTCGTATTTTTATTAATTTTTAGGTGCTGCTTTATGGGCCCTAATTTTTGAGGGAAGCAAGTGTCATTTCAAAAAAAAAGTGTCGGGCCCACGCGTCAGCGTCAGCAGCCTAGTATAAAGAAGGTAACCATTGCCCGCCCGCGCACCAGCCAACAAAGCGACGCGGGTTTGCTAACCCACGTCGGCATTGACTATCCATTTTGCAAAATGAATATTCAACCGCCCCGACCCATTCCGTCTCCCCTTCTTTTTTCCGAATGGATAAGCACAGCACTTTCCTTAAAAAAAGCGTAGAGGAGGCGTGAGAGGAGGCGTGGAGACAGAGACGACGATGAGCACCGGCGAGGGGCCAAGCAGCGGACGACCCCGCGCACCCGGGATCGAGGAGAACCGGAACGCGAAGCGGTGCCGCAACTGGATCCACGCGCGTGCCAGCGAGATGGTGGCGAAGAGGGTGACGACGATGAGCGCCGGAGAGGGGCCAAGCGGCGGTGGAGTGAACCCAATGCCGGAGACGAGGGTCCTCGACAGGATCCTCTCGGATTCCAACGAGGGGCCAAGCAGCAGCAAGGAGGAGCGTGCCGGTGAGGGGGCAGCAAAGTGGGCGAGGGGCCTGCCTCACGTTTGCGAGCACAAGTGTCTGGCAATGACGAAGAGGGGTCGAGGGAGCGGCGAAGGTGTAGAGGACCTCATCTCTGACTCTAGCAACAACCACGACGACGGCGAGGCAAGTTTCTCTGAATCTCACTACCTTTTTACTTGTTCTATAGATGGAGCTTAAGCTAGCTTGAGCTTGAGCTTGATAAAGTTAATTAGTGCCTATGATGATGTCTTCCATGCTTGTCATGATCTTATACCAAGTTCTGAGGCAAATCAGTTCTGAACTAAGTTCTGCTTTTACTTGTCACACCCTGCTATGAAGCCTAGGATAATTTTCAAGTTCTTGTATAATTTTCCTATGATGATTACTGATCCTATACTGCTCCAAGTTCTGAGGCAAATTAGTTCTGAATTAACTATGTTATTCTTATACCATGTTTAACCCTGTTTCAGGCAAAACTCTTTGAGTCGCGAGCAGAGCTTGAGTTACTTCTAAACCTTAATGTTTGGGATTATGTGAAACCTGAGTTTGAAAAAATCACGAAAGAAGTGAACATCCTCATCAAAAAGGCTAAGCACATAAGGAGGTACAAGTATACTATTGAACAAAATCTCGAGCCCATTGAAGATGCGCTCGAAGGGCTTCAAGAATCCTTGGTTGCTTACGAAGAGGCGGCAAAAAGAGCCAATCTTGATGGGGCATGATCTAGTTCAAGCTTGTTGATGTGCAGGGTCAGTAGCCATACTTTTGTGGATGTTCAAGGGGCATGCCTTTGTTGATGTGTATGGTCAGATAGCACGACCATAGTAAATAATGTGATGGACAAGTTAAGTCCTAGCCTGATGGACAAGTTAACCTTTTGTAATAATTATCTTTATTCCTGTGGACAAGTTATCTTCATCTTTGTGGACAAGTTATCTCTCTTATGATGTCTGTTTTGTCTCAAAAGATATGTGTGTTGATTGTGCCTGTATGTCGAAATGGAAGCAATGAGAGATCGAGTTGACCTGTTAATGAGGATAGACTCAAAGGAGACGAGGATTCACAAACCTCCGTCTCCTTTCTTCACAAAGGAGACACGGATTAACAAACCTCCGTCTCATTTTTTCACTGCCGCCGCGCTCCCGCTTCACGACAGTGAAGAGTGCTATTAGACTTTAATTATTGAGCTCTCAGTCTAGTAACGGGCGTCAAATGCTCATCGGTAACGGACTTAAACAGCCCGTTATCGATAGAGCATTGAGAGGTAACGGACTTTACGAGCCCGTTACCGATAGGTTTAACTTGTGTAACAGACTCGATTTAACGTCCGTTACAAAGAATTCATGTAACGGGCGTTTAAGAAGACCGTTACCAGAAGTCCACATTGGTAACAGGCGTTGCAAAGGCCAACCCCGGGGTCGGCCTGCCGCGCTTATGGGTAACGGGCGACAAACAACAACTGTTACAGATGGGGGTGCATGTAACGGGTGTTAAGGGTCCGTTACAAATGCTGCGTGACCTATTTGAGGTTTTCACGTAGTGTGATCTCTCCCCTCTCCTCTTTGCAATTGCTGCTGATTTGCTCCAGTGTGTCATAAATAAGGAATACAGGCTTGGAAATTTGTTGGCTCCTTTCCCCCAGAACCTTGACACTCCTTTTCCAATAATCCAATATGCTGATGATACAATCATTATTATGCAAGCCAATGAGGATCAACTTCATCTTCAGCAAATTCTTCACAATATCACTCTCTCATGTGGACTTGTGGTCAATTTTCACAAGTCTTGTTTAGTGCCCATTAATGTCTCTTCTGATAGAGCTATCATCTTGGCACAAGCCTTTGGCTGCAGTGTTGGCACTTTTCCTTTCACTTATTTTGGCATTCCAGTGGGATTAACTAAACCCCAAGTAAAAGACTATGCTCCCTTGATTTGTAGAATTGAAAGAAGAATGTCTGTTGCATCTCAATTTGTCTCACATGCTGGCAAGTTGCAACTGGTCAATTCTATTATCTCCTCCCTCCCTACTTATTACATGTGCACCCTGAAGCTCCCCATCATAGTTATTGATGTAATTGACAAATATAGAAAGAACTGTCTATGGAGAGGAAAGGAATTCAGAAAGAAGGGGTACAACCTTGCTGCTTGGGATATGGTTACAAAGCCAAAAGACAAAGGTGGACTTGGAGTTATTAATCTTAGTGTTCATAATGAGGCTCTCCTTCTCAAGCAGCTGGACAAGTTCTACCGTAAGGATAACATTCAATGGGTTTCTCTCATCTGGCAAAGATATTATAACAATATTGTCCCCCATCTTGCAAGAGAAAAAGGTTCCTTTTGGTGGAAAGACATTCTCAGGCTCCAGGTGCAATTCAGAGGAGTGGCAATTTGCAAACCTAACCAGGGTGATACATTGAGCTTCTGGGATGATATCATCAATGGTGTTATTCACTCTGAAAGGTTTCCCCACCTTCTGCAGTTTGCTAAAGACCCAGCCATATCCTTATGGAGCATTAGACATTCTGCTCATCTGATTGATTGCTTCAGGATTCCTATGTCCAGGGCAGCATACAATGAGTTCCTAGAACTACAAGATTTTCTTAGCCACCTCCCACCTATTGATCCAGATCTCAATGACTCCTGGCACTACATTTGGGGGCAGCAGAGGTACAGAGCAAGTCACTACTATCAGTACCAGTTTAGAGAGCTAAGACCTAATAGAACCATTCTCTGGATTTGGGATTCCAAGTGTGTTCCTAAGATTAAGCTTTTTGCTTGGCTGCTTCTAAATGATAGATTAAACACAAGAAACATCCTGAGGAGAAGAAGGAAAGTCCTTGAGGAAGGGTACAATTGTGTCATGTGTCAGAACTGTATTGAGGAAACAGTTGATCACCTGTTCTTTGATTGTCCCTCTGCAGTTTGTAGATGGTTTATGCTTGGCATTGTTTGGGAGGAGAACTTAAACATTCATCAGAGGTTCTTTCAGGCTAACCATGCCTTTGGGCAGCCTTTTTTCATGGAGATTTTTATGATTGCTGCATGATGCTTGTGGAATCAGAGAAATAATGTTATCTTCAACAGGAAACCTCCATGCCTAGATGCTTGGAAGGCTGATTTTGTCTCCCTTGTTAAGGATCATCTCATCAGAATCAAGCCAGTTTATCATTCCTCTATTAAGCTTTGGCTTCGTGCCTTGTAATTTCTTTGTGTTTCTATGTGTTTTTTTGCTTTCTTCTTGTTTCCTTTCCTGCCTAATTCCTGGTTAGACCTCATGTAAGTTTGCTTTGTAACTCCTTCCCTGTTTAGCTTAATATATTTTCTTGTTGCCGGGGGGCTTTGCCCCACGGTGTTTGCTCAAAAAAAAATATTGCAATAGGAACAAGACACAAATATAGAAACTGTTCAATGCCAATGCAACATTGATCCATTCAGTGATGATATGCCTAGATGGTGCGCAAGCAATCCCATACAAAAAACTACTTGTGCAGTCAATGTGTTACAAGGAAAACCACAAATACAATAAACCTTTGCTAAAAGACCGCACACATTCTATTTAATAGAATTAATTACAACAATAATTTTGCTGATATTGGAAAGGAATACCAATTGTTATTAACCTCTTAATAGTCCATCAGCAAGAATTTACAAAAGGTATAACAATAATACGATTGAGCCATACTTGGCTATCGATCAAGCAATTCACATTCGGCGAAATGATGGCCCTTGATGTACTGATAGATGGTTGACACACCTCCCTTGTATGGGTCGTCAAGTGGATGTGGTTGCATAATAATCGGGGCATGCCTTCCTACATATTCTGACCCTTTGTGATCTCTGACAACCTAGCATTATACTTCTCACGGCATTTCTCATCACACAGCTTGAAAGAGGATTGGTCATTCTTCACCTTCTCGCAGTTCTTAAAACAAATTCCTGACTCCATGGTTGCGATACCGATGTAACCGAGGAGGGTACACTTCTCCTGACAAAGTTCAATGTCAGCAGGAGTCCCTTTACCTTCGCATTTCTTGTTGCATTCGACCACCTTTCCTGCCAGCGTGCTGATGCTGATTTGGTCAGCAATTTCCTCTGAGAACACGGATGGGGCCACCAGGATAAGGGTCACTACGAATAGAGCTCCTATAATGCTTCTGACTTGCGCCATTATTGTTGTCCCTATTGAGGCCAATCGTATTGGATGACAATCGCTTTACTGGTGGAGCTACCCTATCGTCCTCTATATATATTGGAGTGGGGCATGTAAATTAGGCATGAGTATGCGGCCATGAGAGCTTCACGGTCAAATATTTGGTGGTAAGTGCATGCCCTTCTTCGCTCACCGCCCCCCTAAATTTCCATTTCTTTCGCTTCACCTCATAGATGTTGTTTCCTTAGCAACCATGCATGGGTTATTTTTAGTTAGTAGAAAAATTGCGAAGAGAAAAAGTGAGAATGCATTGCAAAGAGGAAAATGACAATGCTTTCTGTGTAAATGTATTCTATTATTGGCAACATTGTATGGTTTTACAACTTTTCAGGTTTAATCTGCAAACAAAACCATTATGGCTTGTGTGCTAGGCTCCTCTCATCCACAAATTATTTAGTGATAGATCCTTTTTGCGTCTGGTAGTCATCTCGACCTTAGTCGTTCTCCTCAGCCTAAGTTATCACCTCGTATATAGTCGCCCTATGATTTGAAAGACATCTTTTTATTTGGTTTGGTTGGGGTTAATAATGGGTACAATAGCTGTATATCATGATAGCAGCCGCACTATTAGTAACAAATCCAGTAACCCACAATGTAAAGACAATTTTAGAATTAATTAAAACCAAAGGGCAACTGTTGGGCCACTTGTCTTTGAAGGCACACTAACAAGTTAACTAATTCATTATAATGAGTACTCGATGCCTCTAGAATGTGGCTCTGTACTCCGTACCAGAGTTGTTCCTTGGGAGTCATGGTGCCTCATATGTAGCGGGTTCCAAGGTAACAGACTAAAGCGGAAGCATTCTGTTCCAAGGTAACAGACTAAAACAAATTTGAAGACCCGTGCAAGAAGTTATGGAGAAAACATTGAGCGTTGCGCGTTCTGAAATTTCAGGACAGATTTCATCGCCGAAGTAAAACAGACGTAACTCTCTTGTTCGGAGTCCGATTTGGGTAGATAAAGACTTATTAGAAAGGAAATTTTGTGCACTGTGCAATGGAGTAGATCTTGGGTATACTTTATTTTCTGGACATTATAGAAAAATTCGTGGAGTGAAGGCAGCACCGAAGGGTGACAAAGAAGGAGAAAGCGATGATGTCAGATACCTTGGGCAAGTCTTCTATAAGTGATCAAGCACAACATGGGAAGTGAAATAAAGCTGCATTAGCACCTTTTCTTCTTGCATGAAGGGCCATGGCTATGCAACGAAAAGAACGTATGTGAGAAAGTCGAGCTCTATGACTTTAAATGAAGCGCTTCTCGGGAGTCAACCTGTTTCTTTATGTTTTTATTCCTTTCTTAGAGACAATAAAGAATGGAACCATCCTATGATGATCACCTTGTGGCTAATTAATCTAAGTTTCATTTTCTTTTTAGAACCACCATCATGTTCATGCTCATATTTATCTATTTGCATGCACTGCATTTTGTCATCGACGTGATTTTTGTTTCTTTGCATATACATGTTTTGCATTTAGTTAGCTTCCTAGCTTTATAGACTTAATGATCAATGCTTCAGTTTCCATGTTAATGCTTCTAGGGCATTTTTCTTTTTGCAATCTTGTGTAAACGTGGTGTTTAAACATGTTTGCAGACCATCATAGTTAAGTTCGATAAACCTTGCTAGCTTTTCATATGTTTTCATATTGCATTGGTTACTTTATAAGCTTTGCAATGTGCTTAGTTTTTTCTTGTGCTATAAGAGTTATTGATCTAGGGATAGACATGGTGGTTTAACCCTAGATAAATCAACCTTTATGGCTATGGAGAAATTCGGCAACCTAGTTGTCAACATGATGTTTAGAACTAGGTGAAAACATTGTCTTTGTTTATATGCTTTCCTCTCATCTGCGTACACACTTTGCACCACGTACACTCATTAGGTTTTTATTCCTCAATAGACTAATTATGCTACAAGATAAGGGTCCTAGGAAACATTGTTGGATCGCTGGCAATTCTATCTACTCCCAAACGTCACCTTGGGGGTACAATGTGCGCTTAAAATGTTTTGCAGGCAAGATAAAGACTCTCACGACAAGAAAATTGAAGGATGGCTAAGTAAAAATGCTTTGTCTTCTTCTTCCATGTCTATCAAAATGCTAAGCATAGGGGGGACCCTGAATCTTCAACATGGAAGTGCAACATGACGCTCTAAAAGATAGCATCAAGATCATCAATATCTCTGGATCAATGCACAAGAAGCTATTGATGTCATCAAAATTCTGTGTGGTCTCAAATGTAAAACACTGAGTACTTTTGGATATTTAGAAGCCCCATGAAGTTACGATTCCAACAAATCTAGAATCAAGACAATCAGAGGTCCCTAGAAGCGGTTATGCCCGAATCACCGAGTGCAGCACGTCCAGAAATCAGTTTTGACAGCATGCAGCGCTGAAGTAAAACGGACATAGCTCCCTTCTTTGAACTCCGTTTTCGATGAATGACCACACGTTGGAAAGGTAATTTCATAAACTTTTCAATAGATCTATATTTTAATATATGTTCTGTTCTGATCTAGACAGAGGGGAAATCAATGAAGAAGAGACAGCAAGGAGATGATGAGATCAAGAAAGAGGAGATGGTGATGACAACATTGAAGAGAACGGCAACTATGTCTATGTTGTGGCTCAACAAGCCACACAAGTTTATTATCTCTCATACCCGTGCAAAACGGACAAACGTCTCCAGGGTTGGAACGTTGTGTACAAGGTATCGCCACACGGTAGACTACTTGTCCCAAACAATGAAGATTAAAACATTGAGAAGATTATTCATTAATATATTTTAATTTCAGCACATTGGGACAATTTTGATTAATTTGTTGGTAATATCGTGAAAGATCAGGCATATTCTCGGACACCGTCGCCGTGTCCTTATCAGTCGAGATGACTACCACATGCAAAAATTTAATTTGGAGGCTCTATGGTTAATTTGTTTGTGGATGAGGAGCCTAGAACACAAACCATAATGGTTTTGCTTACGATTTATACCTGAAAAGTTGTAAAACCATACATTGTTGCCAATAACAGTACACAAGCCAACCCTGTAGCATGAGGACACCATTGCATTTGACGCCTGGGCTCCACTAACTCACTAATATGCCGACAACACCATCCTAGTCTTCGCTGATTGCAAGTTGTCTTGGCGGCGGCACAACTCGGGCCTTCTTCCCAGCTGCGGCACACGGGAGATGGCGTGGCGGCCGCGTAGCGGAGATGGCCGGTGCGGCGGATCACGGCAGTGCGGGCGTCAGGCTCAAGGCTGACGGTGTAGGTGGCCGTGGCCGGGGTTGGGCGGGGGGCGGAGATGCCGCGGCGGGGCCGGGGTCGGGGGTGGGGCAGCGGAGATGGCGCGCGCGTGGGGAAGATGGCCGGCGTGCGCGGGGGAGATGGCGGAGATGCCGCGTGCGGAGGCGGCGGCTGGCGTCGGGGCTGGTGGCGTAAGCAGAGGAGGTAGCCGCGGGTCGGGGTCGGCGGCAGAGATGGCTCGGCGGCGGCGGCGGTGGAGGAGGTGGAAATTTTGGTAGTCTGACGGCGTCCCTCTTCGCACGCAACTCTGAAACTGGGTAAGTCCTTATGCATCGTGCTTATATAGGGCAAGATTTCCAGGTGCGGGCGGGGATGACACCCGCACCTGGAAATCGATTTTCAGGTGCGGGCGGCGGGGCCACCCACACCAAAAAATCGATTTCCACGTGCGGGTGTGTTCATGGATAAAACTCGTATCCACCTACGATCCGCAAGCGTACGGACCTACACCTTTTTCACCATGGGGATTCCCTAGGTTCTTGTCAATCTGCGGAGCAAGGGGATTACAAGAGTTTGATCTAGGACTAACCTAGTTAACTATCCAGAACTCTAAACTAAGGTCTAATCTAAAGACTACTACGCTACACTAGAGAGGGTTGTGAGAGTCACAAGGTATAAAAGACACTTGCCCATAGGGTCTACGATACTTGAACATGCAACCGCTTAGAGATACGAAACCGATCTAATTTAGCAGGGGTTATGACCACGGTTTCGCCCTTTCCCTCCCCCCGTACTGTCAGTTTGCGGAGGTATTCATGACTAGACCTATGATGATCACGGCGTATTGAAGGGTTCTAAGGGAGAAGTGAGATCTATACTCCCGAAAAGGCACGGTAGCTAACCATAAACATGAAAGCATCTTTAACACTAGATGATAGATTGAAACCACAAAAGTAGTGATTACATCTCAAGATCGTTTACAACCCATGGACAATTGAGAAGATTACCCCATCAAGGCGCTAAGCATGGCGCTGTTGACCATGGTGACGCTTCCGACGGTATCCTCCTTCTCCTCTGGGGGTGTCGTGGCAGGGCGTCAACGTCCTCCTCCACTTGTGGTTGCATCCTCCGACTCGAGCGATCCTTCTCATGAATGCTCTCTCTCTGCGAATGGCGGCGCCCCCACGTACTTAGGGTTACATCATCTTCACACTCAAGAAATGGGGGGCCGAACCGCCACCTGGGTCGACCGGCCCAGGCCCATCCCGACCCGGTTCGGTCGCCCCTTCGCTCTCGTGGGTCCTCTTGACATTTTGCACTTTGCCCCATTCAATTACATCATTTTGACGACGTCATCCTCACGTCCAAGATAGAGGGTCTTCTCGCATGAAGTCCTGTCTTTTACGCTTCAATCCTCGGGGATGTTCCTTTGTAACACTTTGGTCCTTGCCACCTTTGGAAGTGATTTCATCATGCTCTCGAACACGAATGGGACTCCTCATTTGCTCCTTTGAACTTGTTGTGACTCCGTCCCTTTAGTCCATGTTTTCCTGCAAAAACACAACACTTCCAAATGCACATACAAAGATGAACTTGTTATATCATTAGTGTGCCTAGTGGCGGGTTAGTTCCATAATCAAGCTCAAACCAAAGTGTAATGAACATGTTTGGTGCACCAAAATACACCGTCAACATCTCCCCCACACTTAGACCTTGCTCGTCCTCGAGCAAGTCCCTTGTAAAAGAACTTTTATCCATGGTGTTGAAAACATGCTCCACTAATTCTTCCTTCACAAGTTAGTTAATCCTTTATCTTTAATATAATAAACACGAAGCAATGATCATGTTACATAAACATGGACGTTTAGAATTTTTACCAAATCGAGATTTACCCCACAACTCATACATTTCACTCGAGGTCCTCAATTCCAGCCATGCTTACTTCTTTGCTTCCATCGGAGGGTTTTCAAGATTTTTCAAAAATAAAATTCCTGCAACAAGTATTAGACAAAAACCTTTCTCCAAGTTCTCACATGTCGCTCATTTGAAGTGGCTATCCTAAACAATTCATAAACTCTTTCCTCCCACAAGTCTCTCAAATTATCATGTAAGGTGGAGCTATAGGTATGGCTAGTGAGATCAACACAAATATTGTCAGCTAAGAAATTCCTCTAATGGTTGTTGTTGGTATTTCTTAACGTCGATGCTAAGTTTATGAGTCCCTAGCAACGATGCCAGAAATGATAAAATGGTAATCCTAACGATTACAAGAATCCGCAAGCGCACGGAAGTACCATTGTAGCATTTCCCCAAAGGAGTATTCCAAAGGGTACCGAATCCAAGGAAGGCTGGGTGGATTAACAAGTTCAACAATATTGCAATGAGTATAAATCATAGACGAAAACAAACCAGGCACTCAAGTGTAGGGGTAAGGTATGATAGATAAGTTGGTAGTGTGAACACACAAACACACTATCTCTAAAGGTCCTAGGCTTAGGAGGCAACATACGAGTTTGTTCTAGGTTCTAAGGTACTATACACATGAAGTCAATAAGACGAGTTAGATACACACTAGCATTGCATGATTGCTGGCTTAAGCACCCAGGTACAAACGGGGAGCTAACCTCTCGCGTCGCTTACTCACGACTCCGGTTGTTAGACTTTAGACTCCTACAGCGTATCCGAACGTGGGGGATTCTAGAAGGGTCCAACGGTTGTCACTACCGCGGCCTACCCCAAGACAAACCATGGGATACACTCATAAGTAATGTAGCTACGCAACCCAAGCACCACGCTTACGTTGTTAGCAGGACTCTGATCAGCCCGGGATATTGTGACCCAGGTCAGAGCCACCAGATAAACCGACCAATTACACAGAGTACCGTAGCTTAAGCACGAACTTCATACAACATGAACATGGAATCTAACTGGATCAAACTAGGTTAGGTACACAAACGGATTTGTGCTTTCCTATGTCTATTCAACAAGATCAAAGGGTCGTGTTCGTGAAGAACATGAGCCTCTAACTTATGAACAAACACCGAAAACATGAGTTAAGTCAACCTTCAACTGGATCGAAAGGGCTTGTTCATCAAGAACATGTGCCTCTAAATGATGAACAAGAGAAGAACACATGAACAAATCACCCATGTATACAAGCACAACTTTATATGAAATAGTTACATAATTGAAGTAGAGCAAAGTCATACAAAGAAATAAAGATATAGGAGAACTCATACCTAGATCCCAAAGTAGACTTGGAACCTGAAGTAGAACTACTCTAGCCTACCTCCTAGCCTTAGAAACCAAAAGCGAGAGAGGAGTAGTAAGATGTGTTGTCAAAGAATGAGCCCCCTCCCCTTCTATTTATAGGCTGAGCACCGGCGTCAAGAGGAGCCAAATACCCCGGGAATGGCCTTTAGGACCAATGGGAAGACACCACGTGGAAGCCCTTGAGCGGAGGGCTCAAGGTCGGTTCGGCCGACCTGTAGGGTCGGCCGACCCCCTGTGGGCCCCACTCAGGGTGTGTTTCCTCTGGGTGGCTGTCCTGTGGGCCCTTAGGTTGGTCCCCGGTGTACATGTGTTCTTGAGGCGGTTTAGACACTCTAGTGGGCCCATGGATCCATGTGAAGTCCACGTGTCACGCTCTGATTCATCGGGGCTTGCCTCCCTTGGATTAGTGACATGTCTTGCATGCATAGGATCTGAGGTGGCAGCCCTTTCTTGGCTGAGGTGATGTGGCATGAATCATAGAAGGTGAGTTTGCTACTTCTTTTGCACTTATTTTCCTGCAACCACAAGATCTCCGAGGACAATTGAACTACATTATTCTTAACTAAAATGCGTGTAAGAAATGCCTCTTGCTCCTTTATTCATGAGTAAATTGACGGCTAAAGTAAGCACTTAACAGCCGTCAACAACTCCCCCAAGCTAGCCTCTTGCTGGTCCCAAGCAAGACACTAAGGACTTAGGTTGGTTGATCAGGAGTTGCTACGATGTTGTATTCCTAATTTATGACAAGCATACAACTCGGTACTCTATCAAGGATTGAATGAGTTGGCATTAATCTTACCATATGCTCGATTGATATGGGGCTTGTAGCTTCACCTGCCTTGGGCGGTTGGAAGATAGAACGGTTGTATAGAAATTACTAATCACATGTACCTTGATCAGTTATCAATCCGGAGGTTTTGCATGTTTTTTCAAAGAAATCAAAGTTCCTCAAATGATACTCTCGGATCGCTCATTGTGTTATGATTCTTCACCAAGGCATTGATTTGCCTTCTTTCACCACCTACTCCTAATAAGCTGATATGTGGAGCTGTAGGTAGGGGAAACATGTGGCATACATGTTTCTCATGTATTGTCAAGTTGAAAACCGGATCCTTGGGAGCAACAAGTCAAGCAACCTGATCAAGATGTGCATGTGTGTATATGGTGGATGGATGATGAACTCCTTTTTGCATATGATTCTCTCTTCTCCTTTTGAGATTTTTGAGACTTGGGCTATGTTTCTTTATTCTTTTTTTTCTTCTAGCATGCTCTTGAGCATGTGTTTTTTTACATAGCCCATAGTCCTTGCTGAATATTTTTGGAGAGAGAGAGTAATCATGGAACAATGCGCAGAGCTTTATTTGTGGAATGGATGGGGGATGGATGAAATGATGGGTGCTAACTTCCGCTGTAGAAGTTTAGCATATAATGGCTGTGTACGTGATCTTGATTGTGGGAGCATGACAAGTTTCTCGCCGAGTGTCACAACAATTCGACAAGACTCAATGAAGAAAACAAGTAGCATATGTGGAGGCTAACAAAAGCTAGGATCTACATATGGCTTTGGATAGGAATTTCTCATCATTGAGGAACTTATCATTTTATCATTTTTCAAAAGAAAACTCTGGATATCAAACATCACTTAGTACTTGCTCATAGCAATCCTATTATACCATATCATACCTCACAACAACCTAGGCAAAGGTCATGCTTTTTGCTACCCACAAGTTTCAAGCTAAGGTTTGATCATGCAAGCCAACAAACTCAAAACTAAAATAGGGTACTAAGTTGTGAGCAAGGTATACAAGAGGAATAAACAAAGCAACTATTCATCATTTCAACCATGGAGAACAAAAGAATTCTTACCGCGCATATGGAAGCAAACTAATTTAGGAAAGAAAATAAATATTTTTGGTCTTTTTAATTTTACAGATTTTTTTATGTGTTTTTATCATGTGAGATTCTGAAAACAGATGAAGATACAAGTTACCTCAGAGTGGGGGTCCTCCCCCAAGCTAGCTTCAGGCTCCCTACTGTGGAGAGGGATATCCCATCCATCGGTAGTAAGCCCTCTGCTCCCCCAACTACTGCTGATGTGCCTGCTTGATGGCATGAAGTCTCTCGCCAGATATACGCTGCCAGTCCCGGGTGGACTTAGCGTGCTGGTGCACGACCTCCTCCATGTCGCCGACTCGGATGTTGACCTCGCTTATCTGCTACGTGAGGGAAACCCCGCGAGAGGACGAGCGCAACCCGGACGATGAAGATTTTTCATCTCCGTAGGCAGTACCGGCAGGCATGGCCCACTCACCACTACCTGCACTAGCCCAAGCCGAGCTACTCGCACCCTGCTAGTACATGGGCTGATCCCAACCGGGACCATATCCGGGAGTAACCCCAGGCACGTACTCGGTAGAGGTCCATGTACCAGGCGGAGGTGTGGTAGGCTGAGACTGTGGCTGAGGTGACGGCTGTGGTGGCTGATGTTGTGCTCTGGCTGCTCTCCTCGATGCACTCCTAGTAACCCTGTCACGAGAGACACTAGAACAACAAGGTTCCTTGAGAGGAACGGTCAGTGGTCCTTGGCCGTACAACCTAAAATCCGGGTTAGGTAACTGAATTTGGTTTGTATGGCCAGGGTAGAAGAAAATCAAAGAATCATCTGGACCCTTCTTAAGAATATGCCCCTGAGTGAAATAAGCCTCATCGATTTGAGTCCGGGGATTAGCAATGGAGGGCACATTGGGCCCTTGTGTAACCCCAAGTTTCGTGACGATGCGAGAAATCAAGGACGTACACTCAATAGAACCCGTCATCTTAAAATTTGTCAACCACTGCCGAATCATAGCTTGAACAGGGGAGATCTTGATCCGTCTGACCGCGGCATATAAGATCATCATCTCGTCAGTGCGCACGGTTCGTACATCATCGCTTGGAAAGAGAGTGATGGCGAGCCACTTGTGCCACTATCGGAGAGTGGGATGCAAGATATCGTTGCACCGAGGTGTCAACTTGCCGCGAACAGGCCGACCAGAGAGCTCTTCCCAAAAACTTTCACGATTAAAACCGCTACAAGCTTGCTCAAGAGAAATAGCGCAGCGACGATGTAAACTGAGGGTGCAACTAAGATCTTTCAATGAAACCCGATATACCATTCTGTGAAACCGAAACGTAATACCCGTTGCATCCTCCCGAAGAGCGCAAAAGAACTAGATGGTGATAGGTCTAGAACAATTTTCCGAAACCGGAACAAAATTCTCCCAACCAAGAGCTTGCCAAATGGACGTGAACTCGGAGTCCATACCTGTTTCTCGAGAAGGTCCGGGTCAAACTCCTTGGTGTTGGCGAAGACTCGGTCCTTGATGAGAGCGTAGGCTTGTCTCTCGCGATCGTCCCTCAAGTCGATGAAGACTGCGTCGGCGGCGCACACTCCTTCGGCTTGTGGTGTGGGTAGCTCTTCCTCTTCCTCTTCTTCACGGTCCGTTGACATTGGGCTTGGTGTAGCTTCGGAATTTCGAGACGAGCTCCCCCCGTCACGTGAACGGCGTGAGCGAGTCAACTTCCGGAGTGCACCGGTGGCCCAACTCATCTTGCACAACAATCGGACAACACGAGCAACTCGGTGATGGGTTAGTGAAACTGAAATGAAATCCTTACCAAGCTTGCTCCACCAATATTCAATATTTCAGCAGCACTTGGAGAGAATACTTGGTACCTCAATCTCGAGCAAGAAATCCAAGAAAACCAAAGAGCAAGAGCAATAGGGGAAGAGAGTGATGGATATGAGTGAATGGGTGAAGAAACCCCTCAAACCCCTTGGTACTTATAAGCAATGGAGCCAGGCACCAAGACATGGGCCGTGTGTAATGGCTAGGAGCCGTTGGAGGAAGGGGGGCCGAAGTAGCCGTTGGCCTGGGTCGACCGACCCCACCTCGGGCCCGCTCACCTCTAGTCTTTTGCAACGGCTCTCTAACAGCTATTTGATGGCCTGCCTAGGTGTCCCGGTGTCACACCTATTTTTCCAAAGAAAACCAAGTGCAAACCTATATGCATGCCAGGATCAAGTTTCATGCATATAGTGACATATAAGTGAATACAGAAACAATATCACGTAAGAAAAAGGAAGATTATCAGAGTATTACGCTAAATCCTGGAAACGAAGGCACCGTACACCACAGGCAGTCGACTGGGGGTTGCGTATGCCTAGCACTCAGCAACATCTTCAACAAACTCCATAGTAGCTTCCTCTTTCTGAGCAACATTGTTTATAGCAAGGGTGAGCACATGTCGTACTCAGCAAGTATGGGGAAAGCATCTTCCTCCTCTGTACACCGGCAGACAGGGAGCTCCGGCGGTTCCAATCGCCAATGGCTGAGACCTCTACGGGCTTGGGTGAGATGCGGAACGGGTAGAGGAGGACGAGGGGAGCTCGTAGGGGTTGCTCACCGCGGCAGGGACGAGGAGAGGCGGTCGGAATCGGCTGGCGGGCGGAAGACAGTGGCGGCCCGCTCGGGTTCGCCATGGGTGGCGGCGCGCCGGTGATTGATTCGCGACGAGAAGCAGGGCTTTGGATGCGTCTCCGCGTCGCGCAGCTCCTGGCGTGGACGGCTCGCTCCGGCGGTGTCCCGTCGCAACGAATCGAAGCGGCGACCATGGCGCTCGGCTCAGGCGCGGCATCACGGTGGCGCTTTGGCGCAGGGGCGAGGGCGCGAGTGGATGGGGCGACGGCTAGGGCGTGCAGGGGCGGCGCAGGCCACTCGGCGGTGGCCTTTATAGAGCGCGGGACACGAGGTCCCCCTGGCGCGCATGCCAAGAAAACCGACGGCGGCGGTGCCCTGCCGTGGTGACCATGGCCTCTGGCCAGATGGGCCCGGGTGGGCCAGGAATTGGACCGGAGTGGGTCAGTGGGGTGCGGGTCGGGCCTTCGGGCTCGGCCCGGTAGGATAGGATATGTTATCTTTTTTTCCGAAATTATTTTCCAGTGCAAAACAAATTCAAGAAAAGTCCAGAAAATGTTTAGAGGCACGAAAAATACCCAGCAAATTCCAAAAATTCAAGGAAAATTCCCAGAGATAAATTGGAACATGAACAATCCAAATAAAGTATTTGGAGCTCATGAAAAAGATTTTAGAGCCTTCTAATAAATAGAATAAGCTCAGGGAAAATGAGAATACATTCCAGAAAAATTTGGAAAATTCTCGGAAGGGTTTGGTCTGCACCTAAACGCATTTTAAAAACCTTTTGCACTCAAGAAGCACCAAGATGCATCGGCATGAATGTAAGAATCACAACTATTTATTTAATTTAGAAAATCAATCAATGACTTTTCCTATACTATATGTCCTGTAAAGAAAATAAACGTTGGAAAAATTTTAAAATTATGAGAAAATTGTTATTTTATTATTCTCTCTATTCACATCCTGAAATTGGAAATTTCAGGGTGTGAGACCCGGTCCAAATTCGCCCAAAATCTTGCTCAAATTAATTCTTAAGGATTTTCTAACTCAAAATTTTATTTTCAGAATTTTTATTTAAAAAGGGAAATTGGCTAGAAAAAATTCTAGCACGCAGATGCAAGATTGGAAAATTCAAATATGCATTGGGAAAAATCAAATAAAATTTGAGCAAGGGAAATATGAGATAACTACCAATTTTACCTTGTGGCGAAAGGACTCATCATTTTAAGTCTGAGAGTGAGACTTTCTCGTCGATCAATTCCATTCGTCACCCCGCTCCCGAGAAATAGATGGGGATGACTTCTTTACTTCCCGCCACACTTTCCGTGTTTCCTTTGGCTTAGCCAGTGTAGTGGGAAGTTGCTGGGGTTGTGGCTCCGTCCGCTCCCCTGATTGCTCATTCGTACCCTGCAGTGTGTAACACTGCTCCTCTGTTGCTCGAAAGTGGAACATCATACTCTTCTTCCCAATGCGGAAACGGACGGTTCCGGATCCGACATTGATCCTCGCATTGACATCACTAAGCAAAGGTCTCCCAAGAATGAGAGGCATTCCCCCATCATCTTGCATATCAAGGACCACGAAATCCGCGAAGACGCATGAACCTTGGACGAAAACCAATATGTTCTCTACTATCCGCTCCGGATATCGGATTGATGAATCAGCAAGCTGGAGTGTCTTTGCAGTTGGAGTCAGAGCTGGATACCCCAATTGTTCAAACATGGCCTTGGACATGAGGTTAACACTTGCACCAAGGTCACAAAAAGCATTCTTGATCTTTCTAAAACAAAACTTGTAGGTGATAGCCGGATAACCAGGATCCTTCTTGTGTGTAATGGTTGAAGATTCCCATGGATCAAGAACCTGCTGTATGGGCTTCCCTGCATAGTCAATAGCTCGTGCCCTCCCAGATGGCTTACCCCATCCGGTGGACACTGCACAAACATTTTCACAAGAAGACATGGGATGCCCTGGAATCTTCCGGTCTTCAGCAGAGGGAACCAAAGCAGCTAATTGAGCCAACTGGGTTTCTATCATTTTGTTAAAGTTCAGCTGGTTCTTAAGAGCAGATGAAAGGCTATCAATTTTAACATTAAGGCTTTCCAAAGCCTTATCATAGGCAACTGTTTTCTTATTAAAACCATCGTGGATCTTAGCTTGCCCGAAAACCAGATCTCTCATGAAAGTTTGGTTTGGGTTGAAAGAATTACCTTGATTACCTCCCGCATAATAAGGGCGTGATTGATTCCACGTTTGACCTCCTTGTGGATGATAACCATTGTTGTTGCCATTCATGTACATCACGTCCTCCTGGGTAGTAGGGCAATAATTCCCTGAATGCTCAGTGCCACCACAAACTTCGCAAGTCATGCGAGAATCCATAGCTTGAGTAGTGACGGCCATGGCAGCCTTCTTGTTGGTTAGATCATCCATTCTTTTCATGAGCAGGCCATTATAGAAACTCTGAAGAATAAGCCAGTTGTCCATCCCATGATGGGGACAAGCCAGGATGTACTCCTGAAGCCTCTCCTAAGCTTCCGGGATATTCTCATTCGCCGCTTGCTAGAAGCTGGAAATTCTTCCCCGCAGGGCATTGGTTTTAGCCAAGGGAAAGAACTTAGCGAAGAATGCCGCCGAGCATTTTGCCCAAGTATTAATCTCCTCACGGTTCGCATAGAACCACTGCTTCGCCTTTCCCAGAAGTGAGAATGGAAACAGTCGCAGACGAATAGCATCTTCCTCCACTCCTCGTATGGTGAAGGTGCTACAAGTTAAGAGTCCTAGGAAACATTGTTGGATCGTTGGCAATTCTATCTACTCCCAACCGTCACCTTGGGGGTACAATGTGCGCTTAAAATGTTTTGCAGGCAAGATAAAGACTCTCATGACAAGGAAATTGAAGGATGGCTAAGTAAAAATGCTTAGTCTTCTTCTTCCATGTCTATCAAAATGCTAAGCATGGGGGAGACCCTGAATCTTCAACACGGAAGTGCAACATGACGCTCTAAAAGATAGAATCAAGATCATCAATATCTCTGGATCAATGCATAAGAAGCTATTGATGTCATCAAAATTCTGTGTGGTCTCAAATGGAAAACACTGAGTACTTTTGGATATTTAGAAGCCCCATGAAGTTACGATTCCAACAAATCAAGAATCAAGACAATTAGAGGTCCCTAGAAGCGGTTGTGCCCGAATCACCGAGTGCAGCACGTCCTGAAATCAGTTTTGACAGCATGCAGCGCTGAAGTAAAACGGACATAGCTCCCTTGTTTGAACTCCATTTTCGATGAATGACCACACGTTGGAAAGGTAAATTCATAAAATTTTCAATAGATCTATATTTTAATATATGTTCTGTTCTGTTCTGGACAAAAGGGAAATCAATGAAGAAGAGACAGCAAGGAGATGATGAGAACAAGAAAGAGGAGATGGTGATGACAACATTGAAGAGAAGGGCGACTATGTCTATGTTGTGGCTCAACAAGCCACACAAGTTTATTATCTCTCATACCCGTGCATAACGGACAAATGTCTCCACGGTTGGAACGTTGTGTACAAGGTATCGCCACACGGTAGACTACTTGTCCCAACCAATGAAGATTAAAACATAGAGAAGATTATTAATTAATATATTTTAATTTCAGCACATTGGGACAATTTTGATTAATTTGTTGGTAATATCATGAAAGATCGGGCATATTCTCGGACACCGTCGCCGTGTCCGTATTAGTCGAGATGACTACCACATGCAAAAATTTAATTTGGAGGCTCTATGGTTAATTTATTTGTGGATGAGGAGCCTAGAACAGAAACCATAATGGTTTTGCTTACGATTTATACCTGAAAAGTTGTAAAACCATACATTATTGCCAATAACAGTACACCAGCCAGCCCTGAAGCATGAGGACACCATTGCATTTGACGCCTGGGCTCCACTAACTCACTAATAAGCCGACAACGCCATCCTAGTTTTCGTTGATTGCAAATTGTCTTGGCGGCGGCACAACTCGGGCCTTCTTCCCAGCTGTGAAACACGGGAGATGGCATGGGGGGCACGTAGCGGAGATGGCCGGTGCAGCAGATCGAGGCGGCGCGGGCGTCAGGGTCGGGGCCGACGGTGTAGGCGGCCGCGGTCGGGGTCGGGCGGGGGGCGGAGAAGCCACGCTGGGGCCGGGGTCGGGGTGGGGTGGTGGAGATGGCGCGCGCGTGGGGGAGATGGCATTGATGGTGCATGCGGAGACGGCGGCCGGCGTCAGGGCCAGCAGCGTAAGCAGAGGAGGCAGCCGGGGGTCGGGGTCGGCGGCAGAGATGGCTCGGTGGCGGCGGAGGAGGAGGTGGAAATTTTGGCAGTCTGTCGGCGTCCCTCTTCGCGCGCAACTCCGAAACTGGGTCAGTCCTTACACATCGCGCTTATATAGGGCAAGATTTCCAGGTGCGGGCGGGGATGACACCTGCACCTAGAAATCGATTTTCAGGTGCCGGCGGCGGGGCCACCCACACCTAAAAATCGATTTCCACGTGCTGGTGTCCCCACCGCCCGCACCTGAAAATCTATTTCCAGGTGCGGGTTTCCCGCTTGCCCGCACCTGGAATTATTTTCCCTTTTTCTCAAATTATAGTTAACTTGAATTTAAACATATTAAATGAACTCAAATAAAAATTTGGTGAACTACAAATTTTTATGTCTTCTTAAGATCTGCAAGTTTGGTATATATTTTGTATTCATCTGAGACGTGTGTCATATTTTTGAGTTCAAATAGTACATCCACTAATGTAGTAAGACTTTAGTACACATGTTTCACTTTTACTCACACAAGAACAACACACACATATATTCTTAAGAAATCCATTAATTCCATTTTTTCTAGTTAATTTATACATGATTCTTAAAAACCCCCACTAATGCCATCTCATTTAGTTAATTCATATCTGATTTTATAATTAAGAAATCCACTTATTCCATTGTATGTAGTAAAAAAATCCACTAATTGCATTTTATTTAGTTAATTTATATATGATTATCAAGAATTCCACAAATTCCATTTGATTTAGTAAGAAATCCACTAATTCCACTATAGTTAATGTTAAAATGATTATTAAATAATCCACATACATGCATGACATGAGATAATTGAATCCAAAGTACATTAGTTCAAATTACAAATGCAAATTACAACATCCATTTAATTGAACTACCTATATTATTATGCGGTAACAATTCTTGATTCTCCGTCCTTATCGATAAAGGTTTTCCTCCTTGCTGTGCGCATCCCTTGCAACTTGCCCGCAAATCGCGGTACCGGCAAACCAATCCGTACATTATCCTTTAGGTAACCTAGGGAAGACTCGATGATTTTCTTTTGTATTGTATCCCTCTACCATGGATGGCTCGGGACAAGCACGATTCTTAACAAACCTGTTGAGAATTGACATGAAACACTCAATGGTCCACATTTCGTGTAGGTAAAGTGGACCTAGTGCGCATATTTGATTGACCATGTGAATCATGAGATGTTCTGTAATACCAAAAAATCCTGGAGGGAAGCACATCTCCATCTGCACCATAGTCTCTGCAATAAATTCTTGGATGTCGTTCAACTCATCTTCAATGATAACCTTTTGAGAAATTTTGGTGAAGAAGTAACTTAACCGAGTGATAACCATCTTCACATATACCGGCTTGATCGCTCTAATTACAATTGCCAGGAAGATAGTAAGCATCACATGAGCATCATGACCGTTGTAGACAGATAGCGAGATATCTTTCATTGAGACTAGTTTTCTAATGTTCGATGAGAATCAGCTTGGTACCTTAATCCCCCGTAACGATCCCCAAACTGCCTTCTTCTCAACTAATGTCAAATTGTAGCTCGCTGGTGGAAGTTTGTATCTTCCATTCCCCTTATCGACAGGGTGAAGATCTTCTCTAATATCCATGGATACAAAATCTTGTTGTGACTTTAAGGTATCCTTTGTCTTGGCTGATGTTTCGACGTCTCCTCTATATAACTCGATGAAAGGAGATGCGTGTTGTGGACGTGCGTCTCATATGTCTCCACGAAAGGAGACGCTTGTTGTTTACGCGCGTCTCCTCTATCTCGAAGAAAGAAGATGTGTGATGTGGATGCGCGTCTCCTCCATCTCGACGAAAAGAGACGCGTGTTGTGGACGCACATCTCCTCTGTCTCGATGAAAGGAGACGCGTGCCGTGGACGTGCATCTCCTTTGTCTCAATTAAAGGAGACGCATGTTGTCTAGGTGCATCTCCTCTATCTCAACGAAAGGAGACGCTTACTGTTTACGCGCATCTCCTCTATCTCGAAGAAAGGAGATGCATGCTCTCTAGGTGTGTCTCCTCTATCCCGACGAAAGGAGATGCGTGCTTCCATGTGAGTCTCCTCTGTCTCGAAGAAAGGAGACGCGCACACGTCTCCTTTCTTCGAGACAGAGGAGACACGCACACACAGGACGAGTCTCCTATGAGCCTCCTATATGCTTATTTTATATGTACCTAATTTATTTAGGTCCAGCATCCAACTTCACAGAAATCCACAAAATGAACAAGAATCCACAAAATTCACATGCATCATCTGAAAAAATTCACCGGCTTCACAACAATATCACAAAATTCATAGGACAAGGAACAATGCAAAAATTTCCTAATGAGTTTAACATGGTTCATCATTAGCTATGATCTAAGCCAACATAGTATCATTCCTGTAAAAATGTCCAAAGGGTCCGATCACCTGGTCCATGAGGAATGTGGCAGTACTATCACGAACGCAGTCCAACGCATTTGTGTCGAGTCTTCCTTCCAGTAGGTCAAATTCCTGAATATAACAGTGTCAGTAGTCAGTGCACATAGGTGGTTACCAAATAAGTAAGAACTGTGCTCAGTTGTAGGTGTTACAAATGCAGAACCCAAGAAAGTACCTCATGTGGAAGCCTCAGTTTTTGTTTAAATGTATCTTTTGCTTTAAGCATGTGATAGGCACAGTAGAAGCCACAGAGTCTGGTACCTAAAGGTTGTTGGTAGCACTACGATAAATGTACAAATAAAAATAGTGCTGAGAAGAAATAAACTCAAGCTTTTGTACTAGCTTCCATAGGCAAGAAATAAGTCATACATACCTTAAACTTTGTGTCATGTTGCAAGGCACAGCAGGGCAAATTGTTGTCCACACAGTAACTATCCCAAGCCCTACAACAAAACATGCAACAATGGTCATGGCACTATTAGTAAACTCTGCAGAGTTTGTTGAGGAACTTTGCAGGTTAAGAAAGAAAGAACTTACTCGTTAATGACTTTTGACAATAGAAATATCCGTTCCTAGGCTCTTCAATGAATCAAGATACAAGACCCTGTTCTGCATTGGAAGGATCACCACTACAATCCAGTGGCAAGCATTGTAATAAGTACCAATGAAGACATTCTTTGTAGCGTATTGTTGGCAGGCACGCTTCATATAGGACACACAAAATTCATGCAACTCCTCTAACATTGTCACGCTAATTAATTCAGGATCAAGGCAGGAACTTCCTCCTTGTTCTTCTTAACTTCTAAAGCCATATTCCTAATATTAGGAAAAAAACATTATGGGTCCAATCGGGAAGCATTATCTGATAATATTTTTGGCCTATAACAAGGACACAATATATTTAATAAGCCAATGAGACCACAACCCAATCTGGAAGCCCGTTCTTGTAATATTACGGATGGTGTCTGATCAATATTATATCCATCTATATTATGGAATTTAGTGAGTACGTGAATCCTAAATATTACGCGGTCTCAAATAGATCATAGAATATTACACACATGATGTGTGCTAAAAAACAAGAATATTTCTTGTGATGTTTTATTTTGATTTACGTACTTTCTCCCATTTTAAATATAAAATATGTAAGATTATTATGTAATTGTTACTAACATATATTTGTTCACTAACTTAAATATTATCTAATAATTTATATCGCCAACTAATCCGCTTACGGTCCAAATCCGTACCATCTCAGGCATCCAAAAAAACCCATATTCGTAATTGCATCCGCATATTATCCATTCCGATCCAAATATGTCAAATAAATGAGGATTAAGATTTGGTAAAGGTATTATCCGTGGCTATCCGATCCACTTTCATCCCTACGTTGAACCGTCAGTGCTGGCCCAAATAGAGAACCATGTGATCAGTTAATTAATGACAATGATATCCTTCGAAATATGGCATTGGTGGACACGATGGAAATTTTTTCTTATAAGTGGTGTTATGTTCATACTATAATGAATGTTGACCACCAATATTGCAATAGGAACAAGACACAAATATAGAAACTGTTCAATGCCAATGCAACATTGATCCATTCAGTGATTATATGCCTAGATGGTGCGCAAGCAATCTCATACAAAAAAACTACTTGTGTAGTCAACGTGTTACAAGGAAAACCACAAATACAATAAACCTGTGCTAAAATACCGCACACATTCTATTTAATAGAATTAATTACAACAATAACTTTTCTGATATTGGAAAGGAATACCAATTGTTATTAACCTCTTAATAGTCCATCAGCAAGAATTTACAAAAGGTATAACAATAATAGGATCGAGCCATACTTGGCTATCGATCGAGCAATTCACATTCGGCGAAATGATGGCCCTTGATGTACTGATAGATGGTTGACACACCTCCCTTGTATGGGTCGTCAAGTGGATGTGGCTGCATAATACTCGGGGCATGCCTTTCTACATATTCTGACCCTTTGTGATCTCTGACAACCTAGCATTATACTTCTCACGGCATTTCTCATCACACAGCTTGAAAGAGGATTGGTCATTCTTCACCTTCTCGCAGTTCTTAAAAGAAATTCCTGACTCCATGGTTGCGATACCGATGTAACCGAGGAGGGTGCACTTCTCCTGACAAAGTTCGATGTCAGCAGGAGTCCCTTTACCTTCGCATTTCTTGTTGCATTCGACCACCTTTCCTGCCAGCGTGCTGATGCTGATTTGGTCAGCAATTTCCCATGAGAACACGGATGGGGCCACCAGGATAAGGGTCACTACGAATAGAGCTCTTATGATGCTTCTGACGTGCGCCATTATTGTTGTCCCTATTGAGGCTAACCGTATTGGATGACAATCGCTTTACTGGTGGAGCTACCCTGTCATCCTCTATATATATTGGAGTGGGGCATGTAAATTAGGCATGAGTATGCGGCCATGAGAGCTTCACGGTCAAATATTTGGTGGTAAGTGCATGCCCTTCTTCGCTCACCACCCCCCTAAATTTCCGTTTCTTTCGCTTCACCTCATAGATGTTGTTTCCTTAGCAACCATGCATGGGTTATTTTTAGTTAGTAGAAAAATTGTGAAGAGAAAAAGTGTGAATGTATTGCAAAGAGGAAAATGACAATGCTTGCTGTGGAAATGTATTCTATTATTGGCAACATTGTATGGTTTTACAACTTTTCTGGTATAATCTGCAAACAAAACCATTATGGCTTTGTGCTAGGCTCCTCTCATCCACAAATTATTTAGTGATAGATCCTTTTTGCGCCTGGTAGTCATCTCGACTTTAGTCGTTCTCCTCAGCCTAAGTTATCACCTCGTATATAGTCACCCTATGATTTGAAAGACATCTTTTTATTTGGTTTGGTTGGGGTGCATAAAGGGTACAATAGCTGTATATCATGATAGCAGCCACTCTATTAGTAACAAATCCAGTAACCCACAATGTAAAGACAATTTTAGAATTAATTAAAACCAAAGGGCAACTGTTGGGCCACTTGTCTTTGAAGGCACACTAACAAGTTAACTAATTCATTATAATGAGTACTCGATGCCTCTAGAATGTGGCTCTGTACTCCGTACTAGAGTTGTTCCTTGGGAGTCATGGTGCCTCATATGTAGCGGGTTCCAAGGTAACAGACTAAAGCGAAAGCATTCTGTTCCAAGGTAACAGACTAAAACGAATTTGAAGACCCGTGCAAGGAGTTATGGAGAAAACATTGAAAGTTGCGCATTTTGAAATTTCAGGACAGATTTCATCGCCGAAGTAAAACAGACGTAACTCTCTTGTTCGGAGTCCAATTTGGGCAGATAAAGACTTATTGGAAAGGAAATTTTGTGCACTGTGCAATGGAGTAGATCTTGGGTATACTTTATTTTCTGGACATTAAAGAAAAATTTGTGGAGTGAAGGTAGCACTGAAGGGTGACAAAGAAGGAGAAAGCGATGATGTCAGATACCTTGGGCAAGTCTTCTATAAGTGATCAAGCACAACATGGGTAGTGAATTAAAGCTGCATTGGCACCTTTTCTTCTTGCATGAAGGGCCATGGCTATGCAACGAAAATAACGTATGTGAGAAAGTCGAGCTCTATGACTTTAAACGAAGCGCTTCTCGGGAGGCAACCCGTTTCTTTATGTTTTTATTCCTTTCTTAGAGAGAATAAAGAATGGAACCATCCTATGATGATCAACTTGTGGCTAATTAATCTAAGTTTCATTTTCTTTTTAGAACCACCATCATGTTCATGCTCATATTTATCTATTTGCATGCACTGCATTTTTTCATCGACGTGATTTTTGTTTCTTTGCATATACATGTTTTGCATTTAGTTAGCTTCCTAGCTTTATAGACTTAATGATCAATGTTTCAGTTTCCATGTTAACGCTTCTAGGGCATTTTTCTTTTTGCAATCTTGTGTAAACGTGGTGTTTAAACATGTTTGCAGACCATCATAGTTAAGTTCGATAAACCTTGCTAGCTTTTCATATGTTTTCATGTTGCATTGGTTACTTTATAAGCTTTGCAATGTGCTTAGTTTTTTCATGTGCGATAAGAGTTATTGATCTAGGGATAGACATGGTGGTTTAACCCTGGATAAATCAACCTTTATGGCTATGGAGAAATTCGGCAACCTAGTTGTAAACATGGTGTTTAGAACTAGGTGAAAACATTGTTTTTGTTTATATGCTTTCCTCTCATGTGCGTACACACTTTGCACCACGTACACTCATTAGGTTTTTATTCCTCATTAGACTAATTATACTACAAGTTAAGAGTCCTAGGAAACATTGATGGATCATTGGCAATTCTATCTACTCCCAACCGTCACCTTGAGGGTACAATGTGCGCTTAAAATGTTTTGCAGGCAAGATAAAGACTCTCACGACAAGGAAATTGAAGGATGGCTAAGTAAAAATGCTTTGTCTTCTTCTTCCATGTCTATCAAAATGCTAAGCACAGGGGAGACCCTGAATCTTCAACACGGAACTGCAACATGGCGCTCTAAAAGATAGAATCAAGATTATCAATATCTCTGGATCAATGCACAAGAAGCTATTGATGTCATCAAAATTCTGTGTGGTCTCAAATGGAAAACACTGAGTACTTTTGGATATTTAGAAGCCCCATGAAGTTACGATTCCAACAAATCAAGAATCAAGACAATCAGAGGTCCCTAGAAGCGGTTATGCCCGAATCACCGAGTGCAGCACGTCCTGAAATCAGTTTTGAGAGCATGCAGCGTTGAAGTAAAACGGACATAGCTCCCTTCTTTGAACTCCGTTTTTGATGAATGACCACGCGTTGGAAAGGTAATTTCATAAACTTTTCAATAGATCTATATTTTAATATATGTTCTGTTCTTATCTGGACAGAGGGGAAATCAATGAAGAAGAGACAGCAAGGAGATGATGAGAACAAGAAAGAGGAGATGGTGATGACAACATTGAAGAGAAGGGCGACTATGTCTATGTTGTGGCTCAACAAGCCACACAAGTTTATTATCTCTCATACCCGTGCAAAATGGACAAACGTCTCCAGGGTTGGAACATTGTGTACAAGGTATCGCCACACGGTAGACTACTTGTCCCAACCAATGAAGATTAAAACATAGAGAAGATTATTCATTAATATATTTTAATTTCAGCACATTGGGACAATTTTGATTAATTTGTTGGTAATATCATGAAAGATCGGGCATATTCTCGGACACCGTCGCCGTGTCCTTATCAGTCGAGATGACTACCACATGCAAAAAATTAATTTGGAGGCTCTATTGTTAATTTATTTGTGGATGAGGAGCCTAGAACACAAACCATATTGGTTTTGCATACGATTTATACCTGAGAAGTTGTAAAACCATACATTGTTGCCAATAACATTACACAAGCCAGCCCTAAAGCATGAGGACACCATTGCATTTAACGCCTAGGCTCCACTAACTCACTAATAAGCCGACAACGCCATCCTTGTTTTCGCTGATTGCAAATTGTCTTGGCGACGGCCCAACTCGGGGCTTCTTCCCATCTGCGGCACACGGGAGATGGCGTGGCGGGCATGTTGCGGAGATGGCTGGTGTGGCGGATCGAGGCAGCGCGGGCATCAGGGTCGGGGCCGATGGCGTAGGCGGCCACGGTCGGGGTCGGGCGGGGGGCGGAGATGTCGTGGCAGGGACAGGGTCGGGGGTGGGGCGGCGGAGATGGCGCGCACATGGGGGAGATGACCGGCGCGCATGGGGGAGATGGCGGAGATGGCACGTGCGAAGGCGGCGGCCGGCATCGGGGCCGGCGGCGTAAGCGGAGGAGGTAGCCGGGGGTCGGGTCGGCGGCAGAGATGGCTCGGCGGCAGCGGCGGAGGAGGTGGAAATTTTGGCAGTCTGTCGGCTTCCCTCATCGCGCGCAACTCCGAAACTGGGTCAGTCCTTACGCGTCGCGCTTATATAGGGCAAGATTTCCAGGTGTGGGCGGGGATGACACCCGCACCTGGAAATCGATTTTCAGGTGCGGGCGGTGGGGCCACCCACACCTAAAAATCGATTTCCACGTGCGCGTGTCCCCACCGCCCACACCTGAAAATCTATTTCCAGGTGCGGGTTTCCTGCTTGCCCGCACCTGGAAATATTTTCCCTTTTTCTCAAATTATAGTTAACTTGAATTTTAACGTATTAAATGAACTCAAATAAAAATTTGGTGAACTACAAAGTTTTATGTCTTCTTAAGATCTACAAGTTTGGTATATATTTTGTATTCATCTGAGACGTGTGTCAAATTTTTGAGTTCGAATAGTACATCCACTAATGTAGTAAGACTTTAGTACACATGTTTCACTTTTACTCACACAAGAACAACACACACATATATTCTTAAGAAATCCACTAATTCCATTTTTCTAGTTAATTTATACATGATTCTTAAAAACCCCCACTAATGTCATCTCATTTAGTTAATTCATATCTGATTTAGTAATTAGGAAATCCACTTATTCCATTGTATGTAGTAAAAAATCCACTAATTGCATTTTATTTAGTTAATTTATATATGATTATCAATAATTCCACTAATTCCATTTGATTTAGTAAGAATTCCACTAATTCCACTATAGTTAATGTTAAAATGATTATTAAATAATCCACATACATACATGACATGAGATAATTGAATCCAAAGTACATTAGTTCAAATTACATCCATTTAATTGAACTACCTATATTATTACGCAGTAACAATTCTTGATTCTCCGACCTTCCATCCTTATCAATAAAGGTTTTCCTCCCTGCAGTGCTCATCCCTTGCAACTTGCCCGCAAATCGCGGTACCGTCAAACCAATCCGTACATTATCCTTTAGGTAACCTAGGCAAGACTCGATGATTTCCTTTGTATTGTATCCGTCTACCATGGATGCCTCGGGATAAGCACGATTCATAACAAACCGGTTGAGAATTGACATGAAACACTCAATGGTCCACATTTCGTGTAAGTAAAGTGGACCTAGTGCGCGTATTTGATTAACCATGTGAATCATGAGATGTTCTGTAATACCAAAAAATCCTGGAGGGAAGCACATCTCCTTCTGCACCATAGTCTCTGCAATAAATTCTTGAATGTCGTTCAACTCATCTTCAACGATAACCTTTTGAGAAATTTTGGTGAAGTAACTTAACCGAGTGATAACCATCTTCACATATACCGGCTTGATCGCTCTAATTACAATTGCCAGGAAGATAGTAAGCATCACATGAGCATCATGACAGTTGTAGCCTGATAGCGAGAGATCTTTCATTGAGACTAGTTTTCTAAAGTTCGATGAGAATTGGCTTGGTACCTTAATCCCCCGTAACGATTCACAAACTGCCTTCTTCTCAACTAATGTCAAATTGTAGCTCGCTGGTGGTAGTTTGTATCTTCCATTCCCCTTATCAACAGGGTGAAGTTCTTCTCTAATATCCATGGCTACAAAATCTTGTCGTGACTTTAAGGTATCCTTTGTCTTGGCTGATGTTTCAACGTCTCCTCTATCTCGATGAAAGAAGATGCGTGTTGTGGACGTGCGTCTCATATGTCTCCATGAAAGGAGACGCTTGTTGTTTACGCGCGTCTCCTCTATCTCGAAGAAAGGAGATTCGTGCTGTGGACGCGCGTCTCCTCCGTCTCGACGAAAGGAGACGCGTGTTGTGGACGTACATCTCCTCTGTCTCGATGAAAGGAGACGCGTGCTGTGGACGTGCATCTCCTTTGTCTTAATTAAAGGAGATGCATGTTGTCTAGGCATGTCTCCTCTGTCTCAATGAAAGGAGACGCTTACTGTTTACGCGCATCTCCTCTGTCTCGAAGAAAGGAGACACATGCTCTCTAGGTGCGTCTCCTCTATCCCGACGAAAGGAGATGTGTGCTGTCCATGCGTGTCTCCTTCGTCTCGAAGAAAGGAGACGCGCACACGTCTCCTTTCTTTGAGACAGAGGAGACACGCATACACAGGACGAGTCTCCTATGAGCCTCCTATATGCTTATTTTATATGTACCTAATTTATTTAGGTCCAGCATCCAAATTCACAGAAATCCACAAAATGAACAAGAATCCACAAAATTCACATGCACCATCTGAAAAAATTCACCAGCTTCACAACAATATCACAAAATTCATAAGACAAGGAACAATGCAAAAATTTCCTAATGAGGTTAACATGGTTCATCATTAGCTATCATCTAAGCCAACATAGTATCATTCCTGTAAAAATGTCCAAAGGGTCCGATCACCTGGTCCATGAGGAATGTGGCAATACTATCATGAACCCAGTCCAACACATTTGTGTTGAGTCTTCCATCCAGTAGGTCAAATTCCTGAATATAACAGTGTCAGTAGTCAGTGCACATAGGTGGTTACCAAATAAGCAAGAACTATGCTCAGTTGTATGTGTTACAAATGCAGAACCCAAGAAAGTACCTCATGTGGAAGCCTCGGTTTTTGTTTAAATGTATCTTTTGCTTTAAGCATGTGATAGGCACAATAGAAGCCACGGAGTCTGGTACCTAAAGGTTGTTGGTAGCACTGCGATAAATGTACAAATAAAAATAGTGGTGAGAAGAAATAAACTCAAGCTTTTGTACTAGCTTGCATAGGCAAGAAATATGTTATACATACCTTAAACTTTGTGTCATGTTGCAAGGCGCAGCGGGGCAAATTGTTGTCCACACAGTAACTATCCCAAGCCCTACAACAAAACATGCAACAATGGTCAGGGCACTATTAGTAAACTCTGCAGAGTTTGTTGAGGAACTTTGCAGGTTAAGAAAGAAAGAACTTACTCGTTAATGACTTTTGACAAAATAGAAATATCCGTTCCTAGGCTTTTCAATGAATCAAGATACAAGACCCTGTTCTACTTTGGAAGGATCACCACTACAATCCAGTGGCAAGCTCTGTAATAAGCACTAATGAAGACGTTCTTTGTAGCGTATTGTTGGTAGGAACGATTCATATAGGACACACAAAATTCACACAACTCCTCTAACATTGTCATGCTAATTAATTCAGGATCAAGGAAGGCAACTTCGACCTCGTTCTTCTTAACTTCTAAAGCCATATTCCTAATATTAGGAAAAAAACATTACGGGTCCAATCGGGAAGCATTATCTGATAATATTGTTGGCCTATAATAAGGACACAATATATTTAATAAGCCAATGAGACCGCAAACCAATCAGGAAGCCCGTTCTTGTAATATTACGAATGGTGTCTGATCAATATTATATCCATCTATATTATGAAATTTAGTGTGCACGTGAATCCTAAATATTACACGGTCTCAAATTGATCATAGAATATTACACACATGACGTGTGCTCAAAAACAAGAATATTTCTTGTGATGTTTTATTTTGATTTACGTACTTTCTCCCATTTTAAATATAAAATATGTAAGATTATTATGTAATTGTTACTAACATATATTTGTTCACTAACTTAAATATTATCTAATAATTTATATCGCCAACTAATCCACTTACGGTCTAAAGCCGTACCATCTCAGGCATCCAAAAAAATCCATATTCGTAATCGCATCCGCATATTATCCATTCCGATCCAAATATGTCAAATAAATGAGGATTAATATTTGGTAAAGGTATTATCAGTACCTATCCGATCCACTTTCATCCCTACGTTGAACCGTCAGTGCTGGCCCAAATAGAGAACCATGTGATCAGTTAATTAATGACAAGGATATCCTTCGAAATATGGCATTGGTGGACACGATGGAAATTTTTTCTTATAAGTGGTGTTATGTTCATACTATAATGAATGTAGACCACCAATATTGCAATAGGAACAAGACACAAATATAGAAACTGTTCAATGCCAATGCAACATTGATCCATTCAGTGATTATATTCCTAGATGGTGCGCAAGCAATCCCATACAAAAAAACTACTTGTGCAGTCAACGTATTACAAGGATAACCACAAATACAATAAACCTGTGCTAAAAGACTGCACACATTCTATTTAATTGAATTAATTACAATAATAATTTTGGTGATATTGGAAAGGAATACCAATTGTTATTAACCTCTTAATAGTCCATCAGCAAGAATTTACAAAAGGTATAACAGTAAAAGGATCGAGCCATACTTGGCTATCGATCGAGCAATTCACATTCGGCGAAATGATGGCCCTTGATGTACTGATAGATGGTTGACACACCTCCCTTGTATGGGTCGTCAAGTGGATGTGGCTGCATAATACTCAGGGCATGCCTTCCTACATATTCTGACCCTTTGTGATCTCTGACAACCTAGCATTATACTTCTCACGGCATTTCTCGTCACACAGCTTGAAAGAGGATTGGTCATTCTACACCTTCTCGCAGTTCTTAAAAGAAATTCCTGACTCCATGGTTGCGATACCGAAGTAACCGAGGAGGGTACACTTCTCCTGACAAAGTTCGATGTCAGCATGAGTCCCTTTACCTTCACATTTCTTATTGCATTCGACCACCTTTCCTGCCAGCGTGCTGATGCTGATTTGGTCAGCAATTTCCTCTGAGAACACGGATGGGTCCACCAGGATAAGGGTCACTACGAATAGAGCTCCTATAATGCTTCTGACTTGTGCCATTATTGTTGTCCCTATTGATGCTAATCGTATTGGATGACAATCGCTTTACTGGTGGAGCTACCCTGTCGTCCTCTATATATATTGGAGTGGGGCATGTAAATAAGGCATGAGTATGCGGCCATGAGAGCTTCACGGTCAAATATTTGGTGGTAAGTGCATGCCCTTCTTCGCTCACCGCCCCCCTAAATTTCCGTTTCTTTCGCTTCACCTCATAGTTGTTGTTTCCTTAGCAACCATGCATGGGTTATTTTTAGTTAGTAGAAAAATTGTGAAGAGAAAAAATGTGAATGCATTGCAAAGAGGAAAATGACAATGCTTGCTGTGGAAATGTATTCTATTATTGGCAACATTGTATGGTTTTACAACTTTTCAGGTATAATCTGCAAACAAAACCATTATGGCTTGTGTGCTAGGCACCTCTCATCCACAAATTATTTAGTGATAGATCCTTTTTGCTACTGGTAGTCATCTCGACCTTAGTCGTTCTCCTCAGCCTAAGTTATCACCTCGTATATAGTCGCCCTATGATTTGAAAGACAACTTTTTATTTGGTTTGGTTGGGGTTCATAAAGGGTACAATAGCTGTATATCATGATAGCAGCCACTCTATTAGTAACAAATCCAGTAACCCACAATGTAAAGACAATTTTAGAATTAATTAAAACCAAAGAGCAACTGTTGTGCCACTTGTCTTTGAAGGCACGCTAACAAGTTAACTAATTCATTATAATGAGTACTCGATGCCTCTAGAATGTGGCTCTGTACTCTGTACTAGAGTTGTTCCTTGGGAGTCATGGAGCCTCATATGTAGCAGGTTCCAAGGTAACAGACTAAAATGAATTTGAAGACCTGTGCAAGGAGTTATGGAGAAAACATTGAGCGTTGCGCGTTCTGAAATTTCAGGACAGATTTCATCGCCGAAGTAAAACAGACGTAACTCTCTTGTTCGGAGTCCGATTTGGGCAGATAAAGACTTGTTGGAAAGGAAATTTTGTGCACTATGCAATGGAGTAGATCTTGGGTATACTTTATTTTCTGGACATTAAAGTAAAATTTGTGGAGTGAAGGCAGCACCGAAGGGTGACAAAGAAGGAAAAAGCGATGATGTCAAATACCTTGGGCAAGTCTTCTATAAGTGATCAAGCACAACATGGGAAGTGAATTAAAGTTGCATTGGCATCTTTTCTTCTTGCATGAAGGGCCATAGCTATGCAATGAAAAGAACGTATGTGATAAAGTCGAGCTCTATGACTTTAAATGAAGCGCTTCTCGGGAGGCAACCAGTTTCTTTATGTTTTTATTCCTTTCTTAGAGAGAATAAAGAATGGAACCATCCTATGATTTTCAACTTGTGGCTAATTAATCTAAGTTTCATTTTCTTTTTAGAACCACCATCATGTTCATGCTCATATTTATCTATTTGCATGCACTACATTTTGTCATCGATGTGATTTTTGTTTCTTTGCATATACATGTTTTGCATTTAGTTAGCTTCCTAGATTTATAGACTTAATGATCATTGCTTCAGTTTCCATGTTAATGCTTCTAGGGCATTTTTCTTTTTGCAATCTTGTGTAAACGTGGTGTTTAAACATGTTAGCAGACCGTCATAGTTAAGTTCGATAAACCTTGCTAGCTTTTCATATGTTTTCATGTTGCATTGGTTACCTTATAAGCTTTGCAATGCGCTTAGTTTTTTCTTGTGCTATAAGAGTTATTGATCTAAGGATAGACATGGTGGTTTAACCCTGGATAAATCAACCTTTATGGCTATGGAGAAATTCGGTAACCTAGTTGTAAACATGGTGTTTAGAACTAGGTGAAAACATTGTCTTTGTTTATATGCTTTCCTCTCATGTGCGTACACACTTTGCACCACGTACAGTCATTAGGTTTTTATTCCTCATTAGACTAATTATGCTACAATTTAAGAGTCCTAGGAAACATTGTTGGATCATTGGCAATTCTATCTACTCCCAACCGTCACCTTGGGGGTACAATGTGCGCTTAAAATGTTTTGCAGGTAAGATAAAGGCTCTCACGACAAGGAAATTGAAGGATGGCTAAGTAAAAATGCTTTGTCTTCTTCTTACATGTCTCAAAATGCTAAGCATGGGGGAGACGCTGAATCTTCAACACGGAAGTGCAACATGACGCTCTAAAAGATAGAATCAAGATCATCAATATCTCTGGATCAATGCGCAAGAAGCTATTGATGTCATCAAAATTTTGTGTGGTCTCAAATCGAAAACACTGAGTACTTTTGGATATTTAGAAGCCCCATGAAGTTACGGTTCCAACAAATCAAGAATCAAGACAATCAGAGGTCCCTAGAAGCGGTTATGCCCGAATGACCGAGTGCAGCACGTCTTGAAATCAGTTTTGACAGCATGCAGCGCTGAAGTAAAACGGACATAGCTCCCTTGTTTGAACTTCGTTTTCGATGAATGACCACATGTTGGAAAGGTAATTTCATAAACTTTTCAATAGATCTATATTTCAATATATGTTCTGTTCTGTTCTGGACAGAGGGGAAATCAATGAAGAAGAGACAGCAAGGAGATGATGAGAACAAGAAAGAGGAGATGGTGATGACAACATTGAAGAGATGGGCGACTATGTCTATGTTGTGGCTCAACAAGCCACACAAGTTTATTATCTCTCATACCCGTGCAAAACGGACAAACGTCTCCAGGGTTGGAACATTGTGTACAAGGTATCGCCACACGGTAGACTACTCGTCCCAAACAATGAAGATTAAAACATAGAGAAGATTATTCATTAATATATTTTAATTTCAGCACACTGGGATAATTTTGATTAATTTGTTGGTAATATCGGGAAAGATCGGGCATATACTCAGACACCGTCACCGTGTCCTTATCAGTCGAGATGACTACCACATGCAAAAATTTAATTTGGAGGCTCTATGGTTAATTTATTTGTTAATGAGGAGCCTAGAACACAAACCATAATGGTTTTTCTTACGATTTATACCTGAAAAGTTGTAAAACCATACATTTTGCCAATAACAGTACACAAGCCAGCCCTGAAGCATGAGGACACCATTGCATTTGACGCCTAGGCTCCACTAACTCACTAATAAGCCAACAACGCCATCCTAGTTTTCGCTGTTGCAAATTGTCTTGGCGGCGGTACAACTCGGGGCTTCTTCCCAGCTGCGGCACACAGGAGATGGCGTGGCGGGCGCGTAGCGGAGATGGCCGGTGTGACGGATCGAGGCGGCGCGGGCGTCACGGTCAGGGCTGACGGCATAGGCGGCTGCGGTCGGGGTCGGGCGCAGGGCGGAGATGCCGCGGCGGGGCAGGGGTCGGGGGTGGGGCGGCGGAGATGGTGCGCGCGTAGGGGAGATGGCCGGCGCGCGTGGGGGAGATGACGCTTGCGGAGGCGGCGGCCGGCGTCGGGGCTGGCGGCGTAAGCGGAGGAGGAAGCCGGGGGTCGGGGTAGGCGGCAGAGATGGCTCGGCGGCGGCAGAGGAGGTGGAAATTTTGGTAGTCTGTCGGCGTCACTCTTCGCGCGCAACTCCGAAACTGGGTAAGTCCTTACGCGTCGCGCTTATATAGGGCAAGATTTCCAGGTGCGGGCGGGGATGACACCCGCACCTGGAAATCGATTTTCAGGTGCGGGCGGCACGTGCGGGTGTTGTCGTATGGACCTCCCGGGGCCCACTACCTCGGTGGGTACCAGGACCGACTACTCGGTGGGCCCCTGGGACTACTCGACTTGCGCTGCACGGCACCTGATGGCGTGAAGCACAAGGGCTACAGAGGAGAAGTACCCGGATAGGAAGCTGTACATGTCCCGCACTGTATAGAGGACTCCTAGACGTACTCGACTAGTACTCTCTCCCTGAACCGACTTGTAACCCTGCCTCCCGGACTATATAAGGCGAGCCAGGGACCCCCCTCTCTCTCACGGCTTAAGATTGCATCATCTTGTAATCGCACCCAATCAATCCAGAGCCACGCAGCATACAGGACGTAGGGTATTACGCACCCAGCGGCCCGAACCTGTCTAAATTGTGTGCCACGTGTCTCTTCCTTCGAGTTACTGATCTCGGCGAGGCCACATTCATCTACTTCGGGTACTCCCCTTAGTAGGTTGCCGGTCTAAAACACCGACAGCTGGCGCGCCAGGTAGGGGATCTCGCCGAAGATCTCATGGCGAACTCGACGGCTTCCGTCTACATCAAGCCAACCGTCGCCTTCAACCGCGGCGACACCTTCGTCTTCGGTGCCTGGGTCTGCACTGCTGACGGCGCCGGATCTTTCCAACGCCGCCCCACCAAGCCGCCCAACCCGGCGACCGGCCTCGTGACACTTCCCGGAGTAGTCACGGGTGAACTCGCCGGCAAATTCGGCGAAATTTCGCTTTTCGACCAACACGCCGACTTCGAGCTTGGATCCGCCTCCAACTCGGGCTCGACGTCCCCGTGGGCTATCGTATGCGAGCCGGCAACTCAGCCATCGCATGTGGACTCCCCACCCCGCGAGCACTTCACGCGTGGCCCCCGCAACGTCAGCAGGGCCCACACGAAGGCTCCCACTACACGTCGGGCCGGCAAGGAGCCCGTACCCGAGTACGACTCGGACTCCGACACCGCTCCCGGCCACGCCTCGGACTCCAACCCCCTTTTCGGCTTCTACTCGGACTCCGCGTACGAGTTCGACTTCGGGTCGGACCCTGAGGATCCCGAGTCCGAGAACAACTCCACAGAGCAACCCCTGTCAGGACCCGCCGCTGGCTTGGTCATAACATCTACACCCGCCGGAAGATTTGTCTACTGGCCAGACCACAAGCCCGCTGACCTGACGAACGGGAACTCACGCTACGTCGCCTACCTCGACTCGCTTCCCTTCCAGGAGGGAACGCCACTCGCTCGAGCTGAGGAGTACACCCCAACGGAGGTGGCGAGTTCTGACTCCAGTCTTGGCAACCCCGACCGCCAAGTCTTCATGGCTGCCGGTGACACGCCAGGACCCTCAGGGACAGCAAGCGACCGATACCTCGAAGACATCTCCGCAGACGAGCTGTCTGCCGACGCACCCACGGATGAGACTGACGCCAACAGGGACGCTCGACGTGAGCGTAACAGAAAGCGGAACGAACGACGCCAGCGTCTTCGAGACAACCTCCCCATCCGCAACCTCGCAGAGGCTCTCGACCAAGTCGAGAGTAGGGTACACACTACCCCGGAGCAATGCCTCATGTCGATCACAGCAATCGCACGCCAAGCTCAGGGGATGCGTGCAGGAGAAGTCATCGCCAAGCTTGCAGAAGATGCTTACTTCATGCGAGCTGACAACAGGGTCGCTCAGCCGCCCCCCGCCAAGAATCGCGATAACGAAGCCACAAGTCGCAGCACGGACCTCGGTCGTAACCGTACTCGAGCTGAGCTGCCGGCCAATCCCAACCGTACTCGTGCAATGACCGGCGGAACCTCTCAAGGTGGCAACAGCGCTGCAGCTGCTGGCGGCGATCGTGAGCTCGTCCCTCATCGCGACCCTGGCGGCGGAGGCAGCGACGGCGGAAGCTCCAACCATGGGGCCAATAGAAGGGCCGGTGGCGGAGGCGACCGCGGCGGCCGACGCCACGCGAATAGCCACGCCTCCGGAGCCTCTCAGGGCGGCTTCGACGCCCGCCAGAAGATTGAAGAACTACGGCGCAAGAAGGCTTCCACGTCAGGCGACAACGACGGCTTCCCTGCCTTCTCTGCGCGACTTCGCAACCTCCTCCTCCCAGAGAAATTCAAGCCTCTGGGAATCACCAAGTACGACGCGAAGCAAGATCCTGTGCAGTGGCTCAGATGCTATGCCCTCTCCATCGAGAACGCTGGTGGCAACAACGACACCAAGTGCCTATATTTCCCCTTCTGTCTGGACCAGGCACCGCTTACATGGCTCGAGTCACTTGAGAAGTACTCGATCGACAAGTGGGGCCAGCTGAAGGAGCAGTTCACCAGCAACTTCGCGGGCGCTATGGGCCGCTCGGGTACTCGCATGGACCTAGCTATGGTGAAGCAGGAACAAGGCGAGACCCTTCGCAAGTACATGCGGCGTTTCTTCGACAAGCGCGTCACAGTAGTCGATGTCTCTGACAAAGAAGTCATCGACCTCTTCCAAGACGGTCTCTACCACCGTCGCACTTTCGAAGACTTCGGCCGTCGCCGCCCAAGCTCCATCACCCACCTCAAGGACGTGATCACGTCCTGGGCCGATGAAGAAGACAAGGCCAACGCCAAGTACGACGCCATCCATGGCAAGAGCAAGCAGAACACGGGCGGCGGCAGCAGCAACAACGGGAACCAAGGCGGTCGCAACAACAACAACTACTCGGGTCCCAACCGCAAGCGCAAGCCAGACAACACGGTTGCGGCTATCCAGCGCCCTGCGAAGGAGAACTCGAAGAAGTCCTCCGGCGGCTTCAAAGACTTGCTGAAGGAGAAGTGCCCGTGGCATCTGGACGGCAACCACACCACCGAGCAGTGCTACCAACTCAGGCGAGCACTCAAGGATACTCCGGAGCCACGGCACCCTCATGACAAGAAAGGCAAGAAGAAGAACGATGAAGGCAATGGCGACTTCCAGGAACCCAACAAGACGGTGAACGTCCTCTTCGGCGGGCTACCCAGCAGACGGGTCCAAAAGGCTACCCGTCGAGAAGTCATGAGCATTGAACCAGCGGTCCCAACCCCCCTCAGGTGGTCGGAGGTACCCATTACCTTCTCCCGCGCGGATCAATGGACTAGCTTCTCCGAACCAGGGTGGTTCCCACTCGTCCTGAAGCCGGTTGTCGCGGGCTCCAAGCTCAACAAGGTCCTCATCGACGGTGGAAGCGGGCTTAACGTCCTTTTCACCAAGACCTTGAAGAAGATGAAGCTCGACATCACCCACATGCTCACCAAGAGCACCTCGCCCTTCTACGGCATCGTCCCCGGAAACGCGGCTATTCCACTGGGCTCAGTGGTCCTGCCAGTTACCTTCGGGGAATCTCGGGACAACTATCGTACCGAGTACATCAAGTTCGAAGTCGCGGACTTCGAGACGTCCTACCATGCCATCCTCGGCAGACCGGCCATCGCCAAGTTCATGGCGGTACCCCACCACACCTACCTAGTACTCAAGATGCCGAGTCCAGCAGGTGTACTCTCGCTGCAGGGGGACTTGAAGATATCGCACGACCGCGACACGGAAGATGTGGAGATCGCCTCCACAAATCAAGTACTCAATGCAATGATGGAGATCTACGCTGCGTCGAAGAAGCTTGCCCCAAGCGAACTCGACATCCCAGAGAAGTCGGATAAAGCTAACAAGCCTCAGCCAGCCGAGGAGGTTCTGGTCAAGACAATTGACCTCGGGACAGGCGACAGCAGCAAGACCACCACCATCGGGGCGGGCCTCGACCTCAAATAGGAAGACGCGCTCATCAACTTCCTCCGGGCTAACCGCGACATCTTCGCGTGGAAACCAGCGGACATGCCAGGGGTGCCCAGGGAGTTGATTGAGCATTCACTCAACGTCGATCCTAAAGCTACCCCGAAGCGACAACACCTCCGCCGCTTCGCTGACGACAGACGGGACGCCATCAAGAAGGAACTCGCCAAACTACTTGTGGCTGGCTTCATCAGAGAAGTTTTCCATCCTGAGTGGCTCGCCAACCCTGTCCTCGTCCGCAAGAAGAACTCGAACGAGTGGAGGATGTGCGTCGACTACACCGACCTCAACAAGCACTGCCCCAAGGACCCCTTCGGGTTGCCGCGGATTGACCAAGTCATCGACTCCACGGCGGGCTGCGACCTGCTCTGCTTCCTCGACTGCTACTCCGGGTACCACCAGATCGCGATCAAGGAAGAAGACCAGGAGAAGACCGCGTTCATCACCCCGTTTGGCGTGTACTGCTACACGACCATGTCCTTCGGGTTGAAGAACGCCGGCGCTACATACCAACGAGCTATCCAGGCCTGCTTCAAGAGGCAACTCAACAAGAATGTCAAAGCCTACGTGGATGACGTGGTCGTCAAGACCAGAAACTCCAGCACGCTCATCGACGATCTTGAAGAGACTTTCGCATTCCTGCGCGAGTACCGCTGGAAGCTCAACCCGAACAAGTGCGTCTTCGGCGTGCCATCGGGCAAACTACTCGGCTTCATCATCAGCCATCGCGGCATCGAAGCCAATCCCGAGAAGATCTCCGCCATCATCAGCATGAAAGCTCCCACGTGCATCAAAGACGTGCAGAAGCTGACCGGGTGCATGGCGGCCTTGAACAGATTCATCTCGAAGCTTGGAGAACGGGGGCTCCCCTTCTTCAAATTACTCAAACACCAAGAGAAGTTCGTGTGGACTCCAGAGGTGGACCAAGCCCTTGCCCAGCTCAGGGACTTCGTATCGAAGCCACCAGTCCTCACAGCTCCTCGTAAAGGCGAGCAGCTACTGCTCTACCTCGCTGCGACTACTCACGTGGTCAGTACTGCCATCATCGTCGAGCGGCAGGAAGACGGCCACGCCTATCCAGTCCAGCGTCCAGTCTACTTCGTCAGCAAGGTCCTATCAGAATCCAAGGCACGCTACCAGCCAGTACAGAAGCTTCTGTACGCAGTGCTCATCACCTCGCGGAAGCTACGACACTACTTCCAGGAGTACTCGATCTCCGTCGTCACCGACTACCCGCTCGGTGACATCTTGCGGAACCAAGATGCTACTGGAAGAATCTCCAAATGGGCAGTCGAACTCGGCGCCCTCAACATCGACTTCAAGCCACGCACAGCCATCAAGTCGCAGGCACTAGTCGACTTCATGGCGGAGTGGCGGGAGAATCAGCTACCTACTCCAACCAAGTGCCCAGAGCACTGGGTGATGTACTTCGACGGCTCACTCAACCTCGAGGGCGCAGGTGCAGGAGTACTCTTGATCTCTCCAACGGGCGAACAACTCAAGTACGTCCTGCAGATCTTCTGGAAGGTCTCAAACAACGAAGCTGAGTACGAAGCTCTGCTACACGGGCTCCGCCTCGCGGCTTCACTGGGCATCAAGCGGCTACTAGTCTACGGCGACTCCGCAGTGGTCATCAACCAAGTCAACAAGTCCTGGGACCGCAACAAGGAGAGCATGGACGCCTACTGCCTAGAAGTCCGCAAGCTCGAGAACAAGTTCTATGGTCTCGAGTTCCACCACGTCGTCCGCGACAACAACGTTGCAGCAGACGTCCTGTCGAAGCTTGGTTCTACTCGCGCTCAAGTACCAGCGGGTGTCTTCGTCCACGAGCTTCACGCGCCATCCATCCCGGAGCCGGCGCCACCGACCATTGACCCAGCGCTTCCCCCGGCTGGCTAGGAGGTCATGATGATCGACGTGGACTGGAGGCAGCCCTTCATCGACTACCTCAGCGAGCAGAAGGTTCCCTTGGACAAGAACTTGGCCGAGCAACTCATCCGCCGTGCCAAGTCGTACGTTCTCGTCGGAGACAAGCTCTACAGGCGGGGCGCATCTTCCGGAGTACTCATGAAGTGCGTTCCCAGACAAGAAGGCAAGGACATCTTGGAGGAGATCCATAAAGGCGTCTGCGGCAACCACGCGTCCTCACGCACGCTGGTCAGCAAGGCCTTCCGACGGGCTTTCTATTGGCCCACAGCTCTGGGCGACGCCGAAGAACTCGTCAGAAGGTGCCAAGGGTGCCAATACTTCGCCAAGCAACAACACGTCCCGGCCTACAAGCTAGTCACTATACCGCCAACCTGGCCTTTCGCCTGCTGGGGGCTCGACATGATTGGGCCACTTCCAACTGCGCCAGGTGGATTCAACCGAGTATTGGTGGCCATCGACAAGTTCACCAAGTGGATCGAGGTCAAGCCGGTTACATGCCCCAAGGCCGACAGAGTACTCGACTTCCTGGATGAACTCGTGCATCGCTACGGACTACCCCACCGCATCATCACAGACCTGGGCTCCAACTTCAACAATCACCAGTTCTGGGAGTACTGCGAGAACAGCGGGATCGACGTCCGATATGTCTCAGTTGCCCATCCTCGGGCCAATGGACAAGTCGAGCGCGCCAATGGGATGGTGCTCGACGCTCTCAAAAAGCGGCTACACGACGCTGCCAACTCCAAAGGAGGCAAGTGGATCAAGGAACTACCCAATGCTCTCTGGGGGCTGCGTACTCAACCTTCCAAGCCAACGGGACAATCCCCGTACTTCCTGGTCTACGGCTCCGAAGCAATCCTCCCTGCTGATGTCATGTGGGATTCACCAGCAGTGGAGCAATACGACGAAGGCATTTCTGAAGACAGCAGACGAGTTGACATCGACGGACTCGAAGAAGCTCGCTGTGCCGCCCTCGTCCAATCAGCAAGGTACCTAGAGGGTATCCGACGCTACCACGATCGCAACGTTAAGGAACGCTCCTTCAACGTTGGTGATCTTGTCCTCCGCCGCATCCATAACACAGAAGGACTACACAAGCTCAGCTCGCCCTGGGAAGGTCCCTTCACAATTGCAAAGGTGACCGGACCGGGCTCCTACCGCCTCCAGACGCTTGAAGGCGAAGACATCAACAACTCGTGGAACATTGACCAACTCTGTCGATTCTACGCCTAGTCTACACCGGGGGCTCCAGTCTATATGACTACTCAAAGACCCCTTCGCCGTAAGCGGCCTCCAGGTCCAGGCCCTAGTCTCCGGACTACTCCTCTCCAGGATCCAGCCCACGCGGCTACTAACGGATCTTGGGCTGCGACGAGCGACAAAGGACTCCAGCAGCGGTCTACTAAGAGACCAAGCACTCCTAGATCCAGCCCATGCGGCTACTAATGGATCTACTGCTGTAAGCGGCCATACGCCCTAGCACTACTTAGCCGTAGGCGGCCTCCGGGTCCTGGCGACTACTCTGTAACAACGGCCCTGGCCATCCAGGCGTACTTCTTCAGTAATAAAGTTTGATTACCTATCAAACCGCTTTACTGTCCCTTTTCCTCAACGGGACCACTGGCGAGTATGATTTACTCGCGACGACTCCATGATGGGACTCCGCACTCACATATCGGGATAACGAGTACTCATTTATGGAAGTTTCCTTCATTCATACTTAAACAAGTTCATTACAACTTTGTTTATACAGAACTACTGCTACGAGCTAACCCTACAGGACTACTGGAGGTTGAGCTTCTCGGCGACTTGTTCGGCAATGGGCGCCATCTGCTCTAGCAGCTCTGCGTACTGCTCGTCCGTGCAGTTGGCGGCTAGTCCGCCGGCGACTACGTCAACGGGAGCTTTTGGGAAGTACGACTTCATATACGCCAGGACCTGGTTGGGGATCGACTTCGCCAGGTGCTTCACGTACGTCGCCAGGCGGCTCGGGCCTTCCTTCAGCCGGTCCACCAATGGGGCAATCTTCGGTCCCCCGGGGTGAGGCACCAGTAGCCTCGCGATGGGAAGCGCGGCCTCCTCGAGTTCCTTCAGCTGGGCCCGCAGCTTCTCGCAGTCCTCGTTCAGCTTCTGCAAAGATTTGTAGCAGTTGACGAGGTCACGATCTGACGCAATGCGAAGCTCCATGTGCTTGTCGCACTCGTAAGCAAGCTGCTTATAATCATACTCCAGTACCTCACGGGCCTCTTGCTCTCGGTAGAAGAGGTTCTTCAGGTCGGTCTCTGAAGCCTTCAGCTGGTCGACGCGGGTCTCAAGCTCTGCAATCAACAAGGCAAAGCGGGTTAGACTCCTCCAAGACACTACCAATGGGTACTCAGCATGGCAACGGCGTACCTTTATTCTTGTTGCGGAGAGACTTGTTCTTCCGCACCAGCTCGTCGCTCTTCGCCTGCATATCTTGGATTTCGTTGTGATACTGGGCGAAGGCGGTGTCCAGCTTCGACTGCATCGCGGCGGCGTGCTTCCGGGCCTTCACGAGCTGTTCTTCTAAGGCCTCGGCCCGGAGCACCGTGTCGCCATACCCTTGAAGCATGTCAGACTTCTGCCGAGACCGCTCCGCGACGTCCTGCCACAGACAACACATGTCAAATGGGTACTCAACACTAAAAGGATTGACTACTCAAGGGTGTCGACTACTCACCTTCATCCATTGCTCGGCCTGGCGCATTGCCTCCATGTGCCGAGCTACCGTCGCTGGATCGACTAGGTCATCCGCCAGCAGCTCGATCCCGCCACGACTACTCGTCGCGGTTTCGGACATTGGCGCCGAGCGGATTGGCTCCGCGTCCTGGATCTCTGGCGAGCGAACGACTACTTCCAGAGCCGGTTCTGGATGCACGTCGTTGCGCCCCCCTCCAGCTGTCGCGGTGGCTTCTTCAACCGCCACCTCCATTTGCTCGGGGGCTCCTTCGGCAGCTCCCTGGGTCTCTGGTGCCAAATCTTCAACGGGCACCACCGACGGGATAGCACTTCCCTCGGCTTCGGCACCTGTCAATAAAAGGACAACTGGATCAGTCATACATGGCGGTTACGACTACTCTTCGGGATTACTTGCACCTGAGCAAAGTACTCACCCTCTACGATGCTGGCCTCAGGCAAGGTAGCTTCCACGGCCGGCGCCCCGGATTCTGCCTGAGGGGCGGGAGCGGACTCCTCAGCGGGCGGCGCGGTATCCTCTCCAGCCACCGCTGTGGTGGGTTCATCTCCCTCCCAGGTCAAGTCCGTCGATTTCCTGCAGAGTGCACAAGCTGGTTGTCAACCCAGTACGACTACCAAATCTAATGTACTACTCGGGAAGGATCACCACTTACAAATTCGACCGGACTACCGTCACGGTTGGGGCGCCGAGGATGCTGGCAATATCTACCAGTCCAGCTTCGGTAGGCGTTTCCTCTTGCGCCTCAGTAGCCGCCGCTTCTTCAACAATAGCAGCGGCCGGTTCTGTGCTCCCCTCAGCAACTGGGGGCTGGCGCGACAACTGCGCCAAGAGCTCCTCTACGGTGGGGGCTGGGCTACGACTACCCCCAGCTGGCTCCTCCACCGTATCCCAGTTGCCTTCGTCCCCCTGCTCTACGGGGTCGGAAGGCGGCATCTCCTGCAAGCAAGGGAATTTCGTCGTCAATGTACAACATCGAGACATAAGTACTCGACTACCCTATTCAAGACGGCTTACCTCCTGGGACGTGGTCTCCGTGACCTTCAACTTCTTGGCCACGCGCTTGCGGGCCATGTTGCGCGGCCTCCTTGGCGGCGCGGGCAAACTAGCCTCCAGGCTAGTCGGCGGATCCTGAACGAGAGGAATATGAGGCAATCCAGGGCGGCTGAATCTCGACCGCAGCTGGAAGCGCTCCTGCAGCGTCTCCTCATCGTCGTCCTCTTCGGACGTGTCTTCGACGACTACTGTGTCGTCTCCCTCACCAACCTCGCACCGCTCCTTGGCCTTGGCTTTCCCTTCCTCTAGGACCTCGACAAGTTGAGGAGGCGACGCCGGCTCGGAGACGAACTTCACCAAGTCATCCTGCAAGAAGCACAATACGTCAGCACGACTACTCTTACGTAATGAGTACTCGACAATGGGTACGGCTACCGACCTCATTTGGCGGGCGCGCGGCGGAGTACTCGGGCACAGGGCACGGCGTGTACGCCGGCATGTCTTTGAAGATCCTGCCCAGCCTATCAACGATGTCGTCGTCGTCGACTTCATCACCGGGCATCCGCGACGTGTCGTCGTCGCCGGTGTACTGGTACCCTAGGGTGTCGCGGGCCATCAGCGGCTGCACCCTTCGCTTCATGAAGCTGAAGCCCACATGTTCGGCCCTCAGCCCGGCTTCTCTCAAAGCCTTGATTTTCGCCACCAGCTCGGGCAACTGGATACCTTCCTGCATTGTTGGCTCCGAGTTCCACCATGGCCGGTGCTTCGGCTGCTTCCCGCTTGGCTTCGGCAGCTCCGAGTGGTGGTTGGTGATGTAAAACCATTTCGACTTCCAATCTTGGTTGGAGTCGATAAGCTTGTACAAGAGGTACTGCTCCGCGGCGTCTTCTCGCATCTGGATGCCGGCTCCCCCCACTACTCGAGGATTGTTGGCGCTGGGCTGGGGCTTGACTCGGAAGAATTTTCGGAAAAGGATCCAATGGGGCTTGATCCCCAAGAAAGCTTCGCAGAAGTGTACGAAGACTGAGGTGTGGAAGATACCGTTGGGGTTGAGGTTGAGGTACTCGATGCCGTAGTACCCCAGCAGCCCCTTGAAGAAGTCGCTGGCCGGGAGAGACAGCCCTCGCTCCGCGAACCGGGTGAACATAAGGATCTCGTCCGGGCTTTTCTCCATGGGGTACGGATCCCCTGCAGCGGCTCTCCACATGTCAACCTCCTTCTCCCGCAAGAATCCACTATTGAGAAGCGCCAGCAGATCTTCGGTCTTGGCCTTGGATTTCTTCCATTCTTGATTCGGATTTGGTCGCAGCGGAGACACCGGCGGCGATGTCCCCGCGGCGGATCCGGCGGCCTCCTCGTGAGCCCTTTTCTTCCCACCGGCAGCCTTCGAGGTCTTCGATGGTGAGGGCTTCATTCTCCAAGTGCACGGTGTCTTCACTCGCATTCGCTCGGGGGCTACGGCGGTGGCTTTCTACGGCGGCGTGTTCGGATCTAAAATCCTCTCAACGGCGGCAGTGCACACTGGCGGTGATTTCTGGCTCGATCTGCTAGGAATGGCTGCGAATGCGTGGGGTGAAAAACCCTAAGGGTTTCGGCTTCTATTTATAAGTCAACAACGGCCCCTCCAACGGCCGGATGGATAAGTCTGTACACGGCTGACTTAGCGGCGGTGCTTGACTCTCCAACTTCTACTAGTTGACACGCCTCGTCTCGGGGGCTCGGCTACTTCTAATCAACTTCCTGGGTAGCGACAAGATTCAAGAGCAACTCAGGACACATTCTACAAGATGACCCTTCAATTCGAGAGGAAGTACTCGACTCAAGGCTCGGGGGCTCCGTGCCACGTGTCCTTCGGTTTTTTCTCCGGATTTCACGGGATATTCTTGCCAAAACTTCAGATGGACCCTCAGCCAGAGTCTGCAACTCAACCTAAGGCTCGGGGGCTACTCCATATGGAGTGCGATTTTGCAATCGCACTTCCATATCAGTTTCGGCTTCAAGACAACACGGGCATTATTGAAGACCTTCAAGAGCAGCACTCGAGGACGCTTGGGACTACTCGAGAAGACTTCAGGATTGCTCAAATATCAGCTGGAGTACATTCCAGCCTCGGGATGCTTCGACTACTCTTGAGGACTTTTGACTTGTAGCGCTCAGGGACGCTTGAGGACTACCCGTTAAGGCCGTCAAGACTACTCGAAGCTATCCTTCTCGACTACAAAGTACTCGGGGGCTTGTCGTATGGACCTCCCTGGGCCCACTACCTCGGTGGGTACCAGGACCGACTACTCGGTGGGCCCCTGGGACTACTCGACTTGCACTGCACGGCACCTGATGGCGTGAAGCACAAGGGCTACAGAGGAGAAGTACCCGTATAGGAAGCTGTACATGTCCCGCACTATATAGAGGACTCCTAGACGTACTCGACTAGTACTCTCTCCCTGAACCGACTTGTAACCCTGCCTCCCGGACTATATAAGGCGAGGCAGGGACCCCCCTCTCTCTCACGGCTTAAGATTGCATCATCTTGTAATCGCACCCAATCAATCCAGAGCCACGCAGCATACAGGACGTAGGGTATTACGCACCCCGCGGCCCGAACCTGTCTAAATTGTGTGCCATGTGTCTCTTCCTTCGAGTTACCGATCTCGGCGAGGTCACATTCATCTACTTCGGGTACTCCCCTTAGTAGGTTGCCGGTCTAAAACACCGACAGGTGTGTTCATGGATAAAACTCGTATCCACCTACGATCCGCAAGCGTACGGACCTACACCTTTTCACCATGGGGATTCCCTAGGTTCTTGTCAATCCGCAGAGCAATGGGATTACAAGCGTTTGATCTAGCACTAACCTAGTTAACTAACCAAAACTCTAAACTAAGGTCTAATCTAAAGATTACTACGCTACACTAGAGAGGGTTGTGAGACTCAGAAGGTATAAAAGACACTTGCCCATAGGGTCTATGATACTTGAACATGCAACCGCATAGAGATACGAAACCGATCTAATTTACCGGGGGTTGTGAGCACGGTTTCACCCTTTACCTCCCCCCGTACTGTCAGTACGCGGAGGTATTCATGACTACACCTATGATGATCACGGCGTATTGAAGGGTTCTAAGGGTGAAGTGAGATCTATACTCCCGAAAAGGCACGGTAGCTAACCTTAAACATGAAAGCATCTTTAACACTAGATGATAGATTGAAACCACAAAAGTAGCGATTACATCTCAAGATCATTTACAACCCATGGACAAATGAGAAGATTACCCCATCAAGGTGCTAAGCATGGCGCCGTTGACCATGGTGACGCTTCCGACAGTATCCTCCTTCTCCTCCGGGGGTGTCGTGGCAGGGCCTCAACGTCCTCCTCCACTTGTGGTTGCATCCTTCGACTCGAGCGATCCTTCTCACGAATGATCTCTCTCCTCTCCTTCCTCTCTAGCTTGTGGACGGCCTCTCGGGCGAATGGCTCTCTCTCTCTCTGCGAATGGCGGCGCCCCCACGTACTTAAGGTTGCATCATCTTCACACTCAAGAAATGGGGGGCCGAACCGCCACCTGGGCCGACCGGCCCAGGCCCATCCTGACCCGGTTCGGTCGCCCCTTCGCTCCCGTGGGTCCTCTTGACATTTTGCACTTTGCCCCCTTCAATTACATCATTTTGATGACGTCATCCTCGCGTCCAAGATAGAGGGCCTTCTCGCATGAAGTTCGGTCTTTTACGCTTCAATCCTCGGGGATGTTCCTTTGTAACACTTTGGTCCTTGCCACCTTTGGAAGTGATTTCATCATGCTCTCGAACATGAATGGGACTCCTCATTTGCTCCTTTGAACTTGTTGTAACTCCGTCCCTTTAGTCCATGTTTTCCTGCAAAAACACAACACTTCCAAATGCACATACAAAGATGAACTTGTTATATCATTAGTGTGTCTAGTGGCGGGTTAGTTCCATAATCAAGCTCAAACCAAAGTGTAATGAACATGTTTGGTGCACCAAAATACACTGTCAACATCTCCCCCACGCTTAGATCTTGCTCGTCCTCAAGCAAGACCCTCGTAAAAGAACTTTTGTCCATGGTGTTGAAAACATGCTCCGCTAATTCTTCCTTCACAAGTTAGTTAATCCTTTATCTTTAATATCATAAACATGAAGCAATGATCATGTTACATAAACATGGACGTTTAGAATTTTTACCAAATCGAGATTTACCCCACAACTCATACCTTTCACTCGAGGTCCTCAATTCCAGCCATGCTTACTTCTTTGCTTACATCGGAGGGTTTTCATGATTTTTCAAAAATAAAATTCATGCAACAAGTATTAGACAAAAACCTTTCTCCAAGTTCTCACATGTCGCTCATTTGAAGTGGCTATCCTAAACAATTCATAAACTCTTTCCTCCCACAAGTCTCTCATATTATCATGTAAGGTGGAGCTATAGGTATGGCTAGTGAGATCAACACAAATATTGTCAAGCTAAGAAATTCCTCTAATGGTTGTTGTTGGTATTTCTTGACGTCGATGCTAAGTTTATGAGTCCCTAGCAACGATGCCAGAAATGACCAAATGGTAAACCTAATGATTACAAGAGTCCGCAAGCGAATGGAAGTACCATTGTAGCATTTCCCCAAAGGAGTATTCCAAAGGGTATCGAATCCAAGGAAGGCTGGATGGATTAAAAAGTTTAACACTATTGCAATGAGTATAAATCATAAACGGAAACAAGTGTAGGGGCAAGGTATGATAGATAAGTCGGTAGTGTGAACACACAAACACACTCTCTCTAAAGGTCCTAGGCTTAGGAGGCAACATACGAGTTAGTTCTAGGTTCTAAGGTACTATACACATGAAGTCAGTAAGACGAGTTAGATACACACTAGCATTGCATGAATGTTGGCTTAAGCACCCAGGTACAAACGGGGAGCTAACCTCTCGCATCGCTTACGCACGACACCGGTTGTTAGACATTAGACTCCTACAGCGTATCCGAACGTGAGGGATTCCAGAAGGGTCCAACGGTTGTCACTACCGTGGCCTACCCCAAGAAAAACCGTGGGATACACTCATAAGTAATGTAGCTACGCAACCCAAGCACCACGCTTACGTTGTTAGCAGGACTCTGATCGGCCCAGGATATTGTGACCCAGGTCAGAGCCACCAGATAAACCAACCAATTACACAGAGTACCGTAGCTTAAGCACGAACTTCATACAACATGAACATGGAATCTAACTGGATCATACTAGGCTAGGTACACAAACGGATTTGTGCTTTCCTATGTCTATTCAACAAGATCAAAGGGTCGTGTTCGTGAAGAACATAAGCCTCTAACTTATGAACAAACACCGAAAACATGAGTTAAGTCACCCTTCAACTGGATCGAAAGGGCTTGTTCATCAAGAACATGAGCCTCTAAATGATGAACAAGAGAAGAACACATGAACAAATCACCCATGTATACAAGCACAACTTTATATGAAATAGTTATATAACTGAAGTAGAGCAAAGTCATACAAAGAAATAAAGATACAAGAGAACTCATACCTAGATCCCAAAGTAGACTTGGAACCTGAAGTAGAACTACTCTAGCCTACCTCCTAGCCTTAGAAACCAAAAGTGAGAGAGGAGTAGTAAGATGTGTTGTCTAAGAATGAGCCCCCTCCCCTTGTATTTATAGGTTGAGCACCGGCGTCAAGAGGAGCCAAATACCCCGGGAATGGCCTTTAGGACCAATGGGAAGACACCACGTGGAAGCCCCTGAGTGGAGGGCTCAGGGTCGGTTCGGCCGACCTGTAGGGTCGGCCGACCCCCTGTGGGCCCCACTCAGGGTGTGTTTCCTCTCGGTGGCTGTCCTGTGGGCCCTTAGGTCGGTCCCTGGTGTACACGTGTTCTTGAGGCAGTTTAGACGCTCTGGTGGGCCCATGGATCCATGTGAAGTCCACATGTCATGCTCTGATTCAACGGGGCTTGCCTCCCTTGGATTGGTGACATGTCTTGCATGCATAGGATCTGAGGTGGCAGCCCTTTCTTGGCTGAGGTGACGTGGCATGAATCATAGAAGGTGAGTTTGCTACTTCTTTTGCACTTATTTTCCTGCAACCACAAGATCTCCGAGGACAATTGAACTACATTATTCTTAACTAAAATGCGTGTAAGAAATGCCTCTTGCTCCTTTATTCATGAGTAAATTGACGACTAAAGTAAGCACTTAACAGCCGTCAACAACTTCCCCAAGCTAGCCTCTTGCTCGTCCCAAGCAAGACACTAAGGACTTAGGTTGGTTGATCAGGAGTTGCTACGATGTTGTATTCCTAATTTATGACAAGCATACAACTAGGTACTCTATCAAGGATTGAATGAGTTGGCATTAATCTTACCATATGCTTGATTGATATGGGGTTTGTAGCTTCACCTGCCTTGGGCGGTTGGAAGATAGAACAGTTGTATAGAAATTACTAATCACATGTACCTTGATCAGTTATCAATCCGGAAGTTTTGCATGTTTTTTCAAAGAAATCAAAGTTCCTCAAATGCTACTCTCGGATCGCTCATTGTGTATGATTCTTCACCAAGGCATTGATTTGCCTTCTTTCACCACCTACTCATAATAAGCTGATATGTGGAGCTGTAGGTAGGGAAAACATGTGGCATACCTGTTTCTCATGTATTGTCAAGTCGAAAACCGGATCCTTGGGAGCAACAAGTCATACAACCATCACATGCACTTTACACACTTGATAATGATTGTTGATGATAATAAAGCAAACTGTTGTTTATTATCAAGCACGACCATATTGTTCATCACATATCACAAACTATTACAAGATAACAGTCACTACAAAAATACCAACTTTCTATGACGAAAACCCTCATGACCGGGCAAACTTTTGTCATATAATGTGTCATAATATGACGCAAAAGTCTAGACCGTCATAAATTCAGGACCGCCACAATTATTTATGACGACTCAACTTTTTTGGTCACAAAAAGGTACCAAACGTCGTCACAAAATATATGTCGCCAGGAGCTGGTTGACGGTAGCGTTTTTATGACGAACTGTTCTATTTTTATGTGACGGCTGTGGAGTGTCACCATGAGATTTTTCCCATCTGGACTAACATACCCCAAAATATGATGCTCCCAATATTCATATACCCAATAATACGATTTTTAGGACATTTAAAATATGAAGTTATTAAAAAATCTTTAATTAAAACATAAATTCTTCTTTCCTTTAAATACTTCAAATCACATCATGGCCCAACTAAAACCCAGTCGGCCACCTTCCTCCTCTCCACATGCGCCGGCCCAACACCCGCATCACATCATGGCCCAGATACAACCCGCAGCCCAGCTTCCTCTCCTCCTCCCCCTCTCACTGCCATGCGGGCCTCGCTTGTCATCCCCTTCCTCTACACCTTCCTTTCTCTTCCCTTTCTCCACCCAAGCAGAGCAAGCCGCCGCCGCCAGGGATTCGAATCCCATAGCGCACTACGCTCCCCCTCTGTAATCCCCGTACAGCATGGGCCCGCTCTTGCCTCTCCTTCGCGTTCTTCCCCTCCCCTCGCCCACCTTCACGTCCAAGGAGGCAGTGCCTCATATGGCAAGCAGGAACCCCGCCCTCGCTCATCACAGTACTGGCGCCGCCCCAAATCCCCGGTGACCTGCTCCTCCGGCGGCAGCAGGGACGGCGGATGGCTGCAGGTGCACATCCCAGCATCGCAAGCTCTCCTCTTGCTTTGATAGGCGGCAGTCGCGACGAATCGAACGTCCAAGGCGGCGGTCAGCGGCCGGCTCACCGGGCGCATAGGCGCCATGTCACCGGGCACACGGGCCAGTTCACCGGGGACAAACGAGCCACGTCATCGGGCGCACATGCCAGCTCGCCGGGCACACGAGCAACGTCACTGGTGCACGGGCCAACTCACCAGGCACACGAGCCACATCACTGGAGCCACATTTGGATGATCAAGAACAATTTTTCTTTTTAATCTCTGTATAACACTTGTAACTAGTCTTTCTCCCTCATACGAACTTCAAAATTGATCATTTTTCTTCCTAAAAGTTCCTAAAATCATACTCTATCAAGTTACGAAGCTTATTAATGCTATTATTTTCAAAAATCTTCTTGTGTGAGACTATTTAAACAATCCAAATTTTGAATTAAAAGAATGACAACTACAACCACAAATTTTTTCACACTAGATGATGTCAAATGAGAAAGTGATGAATACCAAAGTTTCATATCTCATCATGACCTACAATCTTTATGTAGGTCATTTTGTCATTTTCAAAAGTGATAGTAACATGTAGTACAAATTTGACAAGTTTGACTTTGAGTTTCAGGAAACTATAACAGGGATACATCCTTTTGTGAACAATGTATGGTCCTATTTTCTTGAAACCACTTAAACTTTTTATGGCAAGATTGTGGACTAAAAACATGCACCTATGCCAATTTGTAGAATTTTCTAGCAAAATTTAGATATTATTGTAATTATTATGTTGTACTTTTGAGATAAAAGTTTGAATGCTTCTTATAACACAAATTGAATTTGTCATCAATTTCCAAAACATAGCCTAGAATGGAACCTAGAAGCCTAAATATGATTTTTGTGAAATTTTTTGAGTTTTATTGGAGGTACACATAGGTCAACATGGAAATACTTTTTGTAAGCATGTAGAAATTCATATAAATGATAGAAAATAGCAAATCTATTCCAAAAATTCTGAAATTCCTAGATTGCAACTTACATGTTGTCTTCTACATGTGAAAAAAATGTATTGGTGGTATTTAAGGTAACTAATTTTTGAGTTGTTTTCAAAGGGTGTGTTATTTAGGTATTTGAAAAATAGAAAAACAACTTTTTTCATAATAAATGGAAAAGTGATGAATACCAAAGTTTCATTTCTCATCAAGACCTACAATCTTTATTTAGGTCATTTTGTCATTTTCAAAAGTGATAATAATATGTAGGACAAATTTGACAAGTTTGACTTTGAGTTTTAGGAAACTACAAGAGGGATGCATCCTTTTGTAATTATTATGTTGTACTTTTGAGATAAAAGTTTGAATGCTTCTTATAAATCAAATTGAATTTGTCATCAATCTCCAAAACATGGCATAGAATGGAAACTAGAAGTACTCCAAAATTTTGTTCGAAGTACCAATATTTTAAAATTCGAAATTCAAACTGTCCAAACAAAGTCATGTGGGAAAATGACCAAAATCAAAGTGGTAGATCTCGACTGTTATACAACTTTGTTTCTGACATAATTTCCATTCAAAATAATTTATTACCCCAAAAATGCATTTGAATTCCTAATTCTACAAATACTATCACTGACATGTGGACCCATCGCGCCAGGACCAAAAATTGGCCAGCGCAGGCTCCCGCACTCCCCTGCTGATTCTCTCACCGACACATAGGGCCCACCAGGTCTCCCGCTCTTTCCTTTTGTTGAAAAAATCCTCCCGCTCACGAGGGGCAAAATCCCCCGCGGCCGCAACCTGCCTTATCCTCCTGGAGTCCTGGTCGGTCAGACAAAGGGGAAAAATCCCCATAAGCAGGAGAACATGGCCTCCTCCTCCCTCTCCATGAATCCCGCCACGCCTCCACGCCAGAGTGCGCATCACGCCGCCACACCTCCACCGGAGGCCGGAATCCACCCATCCTGCCGCCACACCTCCATCGGAGGCTGGAGAGCAGGAGGATGGCGACCGTCGGTGGCCCCTACGGCGACCCCTCCCCATGACCATTGTGGATACCCACAAGGGCAGGTCGGTGGCACAGCGATGCTGACGCGGTCTTTATGCTCGCCGATGAGTCACCCATCCTCTCCCTTCACCTCTTCTATCTCGTTGATGCTAGGGTTCTTAATGGAAATGACCGGATCTAGATATCTCGTGACTATCCCAGGCATCCGGCCGATTCAGCGATGAGCGGTTCGGCGGAGGCAGTGGGGTTGTGTTCTAGGAGTGACGGCTTCCTCGCGGCCTCTACTCCACTTTCTCTCACAAGGAGATGAGCGGCTCGAGGAGGGAGGCCTGTCATCCGGCGTCCGCGGCCAGCTTGGATGTATGGTGGAAGTCTGCAACATCGAGTGCCACGCTGGTTACCGCGGCGACCTCGTTTGCTGCTTGAGCGAATACGCTGCTGATTGTTGATTTGGAAAACACATGATTGTTCTTACTCTGCAATGCCTATTCCTGGTAGGACTCAAGAATCTCGAGAAGTTGAGCACTTGCAGCGACAACCTCAAGGTTTGGAACACCTCTCCTGTTCACATCGTTTTGTTCGGAGAGCACATTGGTTTGTTCAGAGATCTATTGACTGCTCCATAGCTTCTTGTATTATCATTCTTGCAATTATTTTGGTTCAGAGCAGCAGCTAGCTTATGCCAGGTCCTAATATTTTTTTTGACCAATTTTCAGATAGTGCAGATAATCTGAATGGAGCTAAGAGGAGCCCAGATCACCACATATGATGGGGTCCATCAACAATCCTGGTAAAAAAATCGTGATTAGTGTCCTCATCAGCGACCAGATGCAGATGAGCACGCTCTGAGTTGATGTTATGTACTCGTCCTAGATAATTGTTTGTTTTTTCTACTACAATTTGTGCTGGAGAAGAAAACTAAATATCATGGATGTATTTTGAAACTGATGGGTATTGTTCTGTACTGCTTAGATTTACAACATGTCTAGATTTCCTAGATAGGATGCTTAAGTAAAAGAAATAACTTATTGATCAGCTCCTTCATGCTTACTCTGCCATGAATCTTGGTATAGAAAATATGAATGGATGTAGTAGCAGCTTGCTGCTCGATCTTGCATTGGTTTTCCTTGCACAAGCATTTGATCTTGTGAGAGTAAGTAGCTGATTGCTTGCAAGCTTGGCTGTTAGCTCCTGGGTCTTTATGGTGGATATTGCTTAAGCTCATGTGTATAACCTGTACCTTGTTTTTTCAGTTAGTGAACGCAATATCTTTCTGGGCATGCTTAGTAGTGTGTACTGCAGTAGTATCTATTATCTCATCTTGCAATTTTGATCATGACACTATGATATTCCTTTTTTTTTGCAGGTTTGAAGACAGGTTATTGTGATGAATCGGGAACCATTTGAACAAAGCTTTTGTTTTCCTAAAGGTAATGCCACTCGTGCATGAATTTATCCTTTGGGTTGGGCACAGACACTCTATTATATGTGAGATTTTACTCTACAGAGTTTGCATTTTTTGGATCTCACTTATTCATTTCTGCCCTTGATTTGTTTGCAGGTCCATGGCAGGCAATAGAATTTGTTCTTCCTTTTTAGCTTACATGCAAATAGGTTGCCTGTGTGAATTCAGCGTAGATGAAACCTGGTTGGAAACTTATGTTCATCAGTTGGTATGTTGCAACTATGTGTGATGAAACCTGGAACTTGGTAGTTGTGTGATGTTTAAACCCATGTGTAATGTATTATGCTTTGGATTATCTATGGATATATGTGTTATGGATTGTATGTGGTTCTTTGTGATGAGAGTCATGGAAAATATGTGCATGGAGTAAATATATTAATTTGACAATGGTGATCATGTCAACGCTAACTGTTGACCATCATACATTACATGACAAAACAGAAACGGTCATGAATTCTGCATAGCAATATATGACGATGTCAGCTCGTCACAAAACCATGCTGAATAAGGGTCCGATCACACTAATTGTGACATTTTGACCGTTATTATGTGACTATTCTAGGCGTCATATAATGTCGACAATATGTGACGCTTTAACGTACCGTCACATTAGGTCTTACATTATGTGACGGTACACCATATTTTCGTCACAAGGTACATTTAGCGACGGTCGATATGTGACGACCCTTATGACGGTGGATTTTCGTCATATGATACTTTCTATGACAGTTTCTATACTTTACATGATCATATCATTTTGTCATGGAAACCAGTTTTTTTTGTAGTGAGTATCACAAGGAACATTGATTAACAAAGCTAAATCCAGTTCATAATCACAAAAGAAAGTGGAGATTTGATCTAATGATCTTAACCTCTTCATCTTTTACTGCAAAGCAGTAGACGAAGGAGGTCCTCACTGTCTTCGGTTAGCTTCTGCAACCTCTTAATCTCAGCCGACTACATTTTCAGAGTTGATTATGATTCTTGAGTCTTCTTCTTCAAGCTACATAACTCTTTCTGGTGAGCAACAAACCGTTGTCATAGTTGTACCCCATCCTGATTGGGAGTGTCAACTCCCTCTTCATCAACACTACTACATAAGGATTTGGTACCCATTCTTGAGTACTCGGCTGCCTCTGTTTTAATTTGTTCGGGAAGAAGCATCATTGACTTGGTAGCTTCCATCTAGCAACAGTGGATCCCAAGTCAGATTAGGACATTGTAATTTATTCGAACTAAGGAAACAAAGGTGTTAAGTTTGTTACCTTGGAGCAGATCTGAACAGGAGCGACTTCAGATGTTGACCATTTGGCCCGCTGAAACAAGTACAAGAACAAGTGGTAAGGGTTGAGATCATTCGCAATCGGAAACAAAGGTGTTAAGTTTGTTACCTTGGAGCAGGTCTGCACAGGAGCGACTTTAGATGTTGACCCTTTTGCCCGCTGAAACAAGTACATGAACAAGAGGTAAGGGTTGAGATCATTCGCAATCGGAAACAAAGAAGGTGTTGAGTTTGTTACCTTGGAGCAGGTCTGAACAGGAGCGACTACAGATATTGACCCTTTGGCCCGCTGAAATAAGTACAAGAACAAGAGATAAGGGTTGAGATCATTAGCAATCAGAAGCAATTTCATCTATTAAGTTCAATGCGGTACATGAACGATCACACCCAATCCATCATCACCCAAGCATGCAACAAAAATATGGAAAGCCAAAGGACATCAGTAAGCAATATAATAATTTCATCCTTTAATTTCTACAAACCTCAAATAAGTTGACTTGGAACAATCTCTTGCAATAGGGAACAGAAGATCCACAATCACCCAAGCATGAAACAACAATATTCAAAGGCAAAGAGCATGGGGAAGTAGTCCAATAATTTCATCTACAAATTTCTACAAACCTCAAATAAAATGACTTCGAACAAATTCTTGCGATAGGGTACAATAGATCCACAATCACCCAAGCATGCAACAACAATATTCAAAGGCAAAGAGCATGGGGAAGCAGTCCAACAATTTCATCTACAAATTTCTACAAACCTCAAATAAAATGACTTCTAACAAACTCTTGTGATAGGGTACAATATATCCACAATCACCCAAACATGAAACAATATTATAGAAAGCCAAAGAGCAAGGGGAAGCAATCTAATTCAATCGATCAATACAGGGAGGAGACCGCAGACCTGACAAATAGGACGAGAAGAAGGTGCTGAATGCCGTCTCGATTTAGCAGCCCGACCTTGCACCTTCAGCACGATGTTCTGCGCAACTGTTGCAGATCTGCGGCCGCCAGGGTGAGCCTCGGTGGAGCCGACAGAGCAACGACTTTGAACCATCTTGCAGCTTCAAGGATGTTGCCGAGGAAGGCCGCCGCTCGTAGAAGAGGAAGGCCGCCGCTCGTAGCAAAGGAAGACGTCGTCGGTAGCTAGGCCGCCGTTGCTACTTCCGCCGCAGATCTAGGTCTCTTCGGCGGTCGAGGAGAAGATCCCCTGATTTTGGAAAATTACCAGGAGGGAATTGGGAGACCTGGTTTCCCTCTTTGTTTTATATATATAAACGAGGAGGACCAGAAGGAGGAGCGAGGAATTCAAAATTTCAAGTCCCGCCTTTGTGGTCCAGAGCGGGAAACGAAAGACTTTGGATCATGGACCCAAACGTCAGTGACTCAAACGAAAGACCGCTTGGATGTCAGACTCAAACGTTAGTGACCTTACACAGAGAGGCAAGTTGTTGACTGGGTTGTCCGTGCCACCATGGATCATGGAATGGACAAACACACACAGGACTATACTCTACTTCATATTCACGTTAGACGGATGATCCGATTTTTGCATTACAAATGTACTCACTGCAACAAAATAACGTACCGTTTCAACTGTTTATTACATGACTACAAACACTTAAATAAAACATTAAAACTATAGGCGACCCTAGTACAACCCTTCAGGTAATCTTCTACGGAGATTGTGCATAAATTCGTGATGATCAGTGCATACAACCGCCCAATCATATGTGAGTATTCCGCGAGGAAAGATTCACTCCAAGAGAGACATGCACTTGTCCTGCAATTGTGTGCAGTTAGCCTGAATTGCCCATCGTATAAATGAAGTCACAGTTTCCTCGCTTGCCATGTCCCACATCTTTGACGCACAGTGCAACTTCAACCTTTTGACTTGGTACAAGTCGGCGACCGAGAGTAAATAAGGCCAAGCATTGGCAGGAGTGTCCCATAAATCAGCCTCCTCCGGGAGTGATCCTTCACTAGCATATTTGATCAGGACCGAGAAGCCATAAGGGTGTGTGTCAATAATTGTAACAGTTTCAGAGCTAGACTCCACTCCTGGGCCGTAGAGCATTGCCTCCATCACACAAGATACTTTCACCACATCGGCACGTATCGCTCGTATCACTCGGCATTTCACACCTACGTGGAACACAACTTCCACAGGGGCTTGGGCTGCAACGCTTTGGCATATGCTTCTTTCCACTGATGGAGGAGGAACTTCAATGCAGTCGTCCTCCAGTAATGAAACAACACATGATATGTGTATGCGATCTTCACTGGATGTCACGCGCTCAATGTCATGATGCTCCACCAGACATTCAAATCCTCTTGCTTGTAGATCCCGATTCAGAACCATACTTCTTTTGTAGCTTGAACTCGAAACGTATCATCTTCAACGTTTGGGTCTCCAGCCATCGCACGCAATAATACTCGCACCTACGTGGAAGCAGTCACAGGCTTGACAAACAATAACATAATGCGACCGTATCGCCATGTGTGAGTGTGTGTCTTCATAGCAGCAACGAGACGCGTACCATTTGGGATTTGTGCAGAGGAACGAGGACGACGGCAATGTCGTCTGGAACATCCATCCACTGATGATCATTCATACCTGTACGATAGCAACGTAGTTTCCATTGACGTCATCCCACCATGAACGTACCGGATTCCTTGAAGTTGCCCGCGGTTCCTTCGGCTTTCGCTTCCTGGCTTGAGACTGAGAAGTCGACTTGCATGGAAGGAATCATTTTAGCGTCTAAAGCCATTAACACAAATGGCCTACATTGGTCGTCTCGTGCCTAAAGTGTCTCTTATTATAGTAGAAGTGAATGTGTCATTCTGAAACGTCTGTTCGTGGACATCAGTTACCACCCGGAATGGACGCGTCCCTTCAGTGCGGGTGTGGCCATGTTCGGGTCATGGACTTCCTGGTTCTAGTCCTTAAGTGCGATTCACAAGACACATCCGTTCAGAGGGGGTGTGCTGCGTGTGCACACAAGTTCGTCGGTTAACGCCCGGTGCCAGTGCTTAACTGCAATTCTCAATGATCGACACGTGGATCAACTTGTGAGAGCGTGTCATTCCCAAACGCCCATTCGAGATGCCCTTCTGTGCTTATATGCATGTTAATATTACACACACACACATACACAAAAAAACATATATTGCTATTCCAATTCCAGCTTATTCCATTTTGGTCTTGTCGCGTCAACAAGTTCATCACGTTTCTCAGTCTCCAAGGCCTGCGGGAATCATCAAGTGTGAATCCAGACCATTCGTAGACCTTTACAGTCACGACTCACATAGCGTACCTGATCGAGGAGGACTTGTCAAGTCATCCCGCACCCTACGTGTTGCAAAGCAAGGACCATCCGGTCCATCTGATTACAGCGCTCAATCTTGTTCTCCAGATGCAATGGACACCTAGACCATTACATAAATAAACGGTAGAGAGTTGTCTCGTTGTTGATGCGGCATGAGCTGATGCAGTGAAACGGCCATTAGATGTAGCTGATGCAGCGTGATTTGTCCACAGGACTTTCTTGTGCTCTACAGAGAGGAAAGTCCGGAAGAAAACACATACCTAGACACGTCGGGCTCATCCCGTGATACCCATCGTCCACACATGTAATCGATGCACGCCACTGAAGATTCTGACCTAGATAGATTCCTATCACGCGTAGGCCTGACTATATTCTGAGCATCTCACATTTTCCTTAGTAACGTTAGCAATGCTACACGAGCTCACGTGACTGCTATAGTCCTCGATAAATAGGAGAGTGCAGCACATCGTTCTTGAAAGGCAAGGCCAACACTTATCTCTTCCCCGTCTTGCATTTCTCTACTTCAGTGGGATACAACGGTGAGATCATTTTGTTGGCTAATCTTGTTTACTTTATGAATGCATGTTATCGAGACGGTCACATTGTTAGCTTATGTAGGGTTTGTTCTTCGTTTGTGTATGCAGTACGTGGGGAATGGTCGGGCAAGGAAAGTACGGAGCATGGAACTTGGAGGAGTCGGGGAAGGGGGAGCTGCCGGGCGCAATAGCACCTCACCACCACCCAGTTCAGCCGCTGCCATCGGCACTGCAGCAGCACCCGGCCCCAATGGCACCTCCACTTCTGCTGGTATCGGCACCTCAGCAGCACCCGGCCCCAATGGCACCTCCACTTCCGCTGGCATCGGCACCTCAGCAACACCCGGGGGTGATGCCACCTACAGTTCAGCCACTGACAACAGCAGCTCAGGATCAGCTGAACCTCATGGCACCACCTTTTTGCCCATGGCCCAGGCCGCCACGTCTGCTGTTGCCTGTTGAAATGCCACCCCCGCGGCCAGTGCTCATTGAACAAGATGAAACGCATGACCTGAAACGGTCTGTGTTGTTTTGGCTTCAGCAGGGTGGGCCCGCCCGTGTTTATCACAAAGCAATGTGCCCTTTTGCCACAGGGGTCACAGGCAATGGACCATTCGTGACCTGCTGTTACACACGCATAACATCGCTGTTTCGCCTGCCTGGGTTTGGGATACAAGGGCGAGGCACAGCGCTTTGGAGGAGTATCTGATCCAGGAGCCACGTTTTGCTGCACTCCATGCAGAGGCTGGATTTCCATGAGCCCGTGATGGTAGTAGTATGTCGTGATGGTAGTAGTATGAGCCGTGATGGTAGATGCTAGTAGTATGTGGTGATGGTAGTAGTATGAGCCGTGATGGTAGATGCTAGTAGTATATGGTGATTGTAGTAGTATGAGCCGTGATGGTAGATGCTAGTAGTATGTGGTGATGGTAGTAGTATGAGCCGTGATGGTAGATGCTAGTTGTTAGAGGTTGAGATCTGGACAGCCCACAGGGGGGTTAACCCCAGTGGTTTATTTGTTCGGCGGGGTGGAATCTAGGGCTAAGAACTTGAAGGTTGCGCACGAGCACATGGAACACAGAGAACACGACGAGTTTATACTGGTTCGGGCCTCCAGAGAGTAAAACCCTACATCCAGTTGTTGGTGTAGATTGCTTGAGGATTGCGTATTGTTACAAGGGGTCGCCCTGCCCGCCTTATATTGGCCAGCGGACAAGGTCGGTTCCCAGACTCCTGGTCGGCTACGACCATGAGACCTATTTCTAGTTGATTACAACACTTGCCATATCCGTCGATCTGCTTGGTCAGAATCCACCGATGTCTTGTCTTGCACGCCAAGTCTTGTAGTCGTTCTGGATAAGGTCATCTGGAATCTTCTGGAAGGTCGTGTGGGCCGCAAACTAGGTCGGTTGGGCCCAATGTCAAGTCGGCGAGTCTTCTGATAGGCCGGACCCACTTGTCGGGGACGGCCGTGAGCCTAGTCGGTGGGGACCCAGGGGTACCCATGTCTCACAAGCCCCCAAGCGATGTGTAGGCGCAGCAACCTTAGAAGGTCATGATGAAGTCATAGAGCTATCGACGTCGGTCGAAAAGAAAAAAAGAACAAATCAGCGTAGGAAGCAGGCTTCCAATAGATCGAAATGACGATGAAAAAATTCAGAGGGCATCAAGGATGCACTCATAGAGTAGTATCCGAGCATCGTGGCGGGCAGGATGGCCGGTATGATGATCCAAAAAAGAAAGAGAAGAAAAAGTAGGTCGAGTAACGACGTGATGAGAAACAGGTTTCCCAACAGGTCGGTACGACGAAGAAATCAAGAGGGCGTCGGAGACGCTCTCGTAGAGTAGTCCTCAAGCATTGAAGCAGGAAGCATGACTGGTTTGATGCTCAAAAAAGAGAAGAAAATGTAGTCATGGTCTTGATCAAACGAAGTGTAGAGGCACCCAAATCTCCAAGCATGGCTGCAAGGAGTTTGGCAGAGCTGACCTCAAGGAGGCCTTTGTAGGCGTGCCGACCTCGAAGAGGCCTCAAATCAATTGTACCCAGTATCCGAGGATACCCAGCAAGACCTTGAAAGGCGCACTTGTTGGAGAGGTCATCAATTATATCGTAGCTGAAGTTGAATTCTCCGGAACCGTTGATGATAAAACTATGAAAATATGGAGATCTTGAACGTATGGAGTGTAGAGACACCCAGATATCCTGCACAGCTGCAAAGAGTCTGGCAGAGCCACCCGAGGCATGCCGACCTCAAGAAGGTCTCAAGTCAATAGCGCTCAAGCACTCGGAGATACTTGGCAGGGCCATCAGGCGCGCACCCCACAGCGAGGCCTTCATTCCTTACGTAAAATCTTGGGTGTCCAGAGCAGGCTAGTAGGGCTACAAGAGCACACCGACCTCGGAAGGTCACTCATCTAGGGTGCCCAACTAGGTTGGCAGGGCCGTAGTCATACCAAGGTATTGCAAGACCTAAGTATTAAGGCACGCCGACCTCTAGGAGGTCGTTTTGGTGTCCAGACGACCGACATAGCTGCCAGCCATCCAGCGGAGCCCAGTTGCTAAAGTATTGACAACCTCAGCAATAGGCACACCGACCACGGGGGTCCGACGAAAATTGTAGATCTCCATGATGCATCTGTTCTTCAGGCACCCAGACAGATCTGGCAGAGCAGCGAGGCACGCCTACCCCAGAAGGTCTTCAATCGAACCTACGACCATTCTGCTCAGGAAACAGAAATATAAGTTGATTGGAATAGGTCCGTTTACGTACAGAGCCATAGCGGGTGCACCAGGACGCAGAGCCTAGCGGGTGCGATGAACACGTAGAACTGTAAAGGGTGCGTTTGATCACTGTCGTCGTCCGTAGATGTAATCGAGGCGCAGGGCCCTCTGACACATAGTCAGGATTGTCTTTTTTTTTGTAGACTGCAAAGTCACAGGTCAATAGTGGTCAGAGATTTGCTTGCCACCCAAAAAACGACAAACTGCCCACTGATCAAGAGGTGTACTGTAGCCATGTGACACCGCAGCGGCCTCAGGCATCATTGATGCACTAGCGACAAAGTCGTCGTGAGTCAGGAAAAAGACGTCGCCTTTAATCATGCACATGCCGACAGGTCCTCTCAATCACATGGTAACAGTGCCACCACTACACCGGCCACTTACGGCCTGGCTTGGGCTATGAATAGCACCATAAGGCTGAAGGAAGCAAGCACCGAGCATTGTTGAGCTATGAAGCCGTAGAGTAGAAATTTAACCATGCCATGGGCATGTGTCCGTCCACCAGATCATTGGATGCAAGGTTTGTAGAAGCTTGGAGCTAGAAGAATTCTTGCGAGGTAGAGGTATCACCCCCACTCTTTGTACCGTGTCTCAGTGAAGAGTCATGGAGAGTTTGGAGGTGATGCTGTAGAGGCCCGAGGTGAAGCTGCAGGTTATTGGTAAGCATGAGATGCTTGTCGAGGGCTTGCAGTCCGTGCTGAAGAGCAAGCTCATATCTGCATTCCATAGTCAGGCACAAAGTGTGACCTACTATGTGCAGCGTCGTGCAGTTGTTCACCGCAAGGCCACCATCGAGGTCCTGGGGCTAGGAGAATTCTTGCGATGTGCTCTGCTATAGCAGAGTACACCTCAAGGATTGCTCTAAGTAGACCAGGTCTTCAAATATGTTTGTATTTTGTCACGGGTTCTGGATCCAATGAGGTCGCAGGCGACTTGTGTACCTTCGTAGTTCCCGTGTAATGTTCGCTCTCTTCTGTCATGTAATGGTCAATTTGAAGAAATTGCTCGTCAAAGACCTGAAATGACGTGATTTGGGGGCTTGTCGACCTCTTAGAGATCTGATGTGCTTATCAGGACGACCTGATCACGTTGTTGTGCTTACGACCTAAACCCGGGGCATAGGTCGGTAACCTGTCCATTGGGCATATAGCCGTTGGCGTGAAATCCGGTGAGATCGTCTCGTGAAATTAGCAGTGCATAGCCATTACGGCGAGCTCCTTGCAGTGAAAGGATCCACAACGGGTACCCACGGTGCGGCCCTTATAAATAGAGCAGCGGGGACCGGTGCTGACCGTCCCTTTCCATCGTCTTCCTCCTCTCGCCGCCTCCATCGCAATCTTGAGCCCTAGTCGTCGTGCGCTCCACATCCAACCTCCACTCGAGAATCCGCAGCCCGCCGCCGTCTATAGCAGACCGCACGCCGCTTTCGCCATCCACACACCGCGCCGCTCCGCATGCGCGTCAAAACCCTAGTACATTTTAGATCTAGAGCTCCTCGTCTTCAAGAAATGGCGGCCGCTACTCCTCAAATCCCAGATCCGCGAACGGTGTGGGAGCCCTCAGTGATGACCGAGACGAAGGTGGAAGTGCTGGTAGATCGTAGGCTCCTGAGGCCCAAGGCAGTGGTGGAGTGGAATGCACCTGCGGGCAAGGCCTTCCCGACGAAGGACCACAAGGAGCAGGTCGTATTTGCTTCGTTCTTCGAGCACGGGTTCAATGTCCCCACCGGTGACTTCTTCAGAGGTCTCCTCTTCTACTACAAGCTGGAGCTGGTACACCTCGTCCCCAACTCCATAACTATAGTCTCTTCATTCATCTATTTCTGTGAGGCATTCCTGGGGATACCGCCCCACTTTTTGCTCTGGCGACATCTGTTCAACGTTACCGGCAAACGTCTAGGTGTAGTAGGATCAGTCATGTTCTGCCGGAGACCAGGTCTCAAGGCGGAATGGATAGATATGGACCTGCCGGACAATACTGCTGGCTGGAGGTCGGAATCGTTTTACATTGCCGACCAACAGCCGGTGCTTCCGAAGAGAACCGGGCACAAGCCCGAGAAGATACCGGAGTGGGATCTGCCGCTGACCTCTCGAGAGCTGGACGACATCAAGGAGCTGCTACCCCTGGTGAGAGACCTCAAGGGGAAAGGGCTGACAGGAGGTTCGGTGGCAAGGTCGTTCTGCCGCTGTTTGATCCAGCTGATCAAGGACTGGGTGCATCCGGCGTACGAATACTAGGGGCAGTCAGATCCCACCCATGAGGTTAACCGCAAGGTCTCCCAAGAGGAGATGGTGGCCAGGGTGTCGCAGCTCTACACTGGGGGTGCCCGAGGCAAGAAGTGCCCGAAGGCGCACTCCTTGACTCGACCAGCCGATCCTGTAAGTCCTGAGACTGCCAGGTCATTTTTATTGTTTAGTTGCTTGCATCAATCTGATTCTTTGTTGCTTGTTTGTTGTTGGCTCGAGAAATGCAGTTTTGGTGTCCTGCACCCTTACCACAGGGTGAGGAACCATGTCGGAAGCTGAGGTCGGACGAATATCAGCCGCCAGCAGCTGTACTGCTGGAGAACTACTAGTCCGACTCGTCGATTGATGCTGATGAAGATACCGACAAGGAGGTCGGTGGCGATGTGGCGAGCCGACCTGCAACGAGCAGCGCCACAAAGGTCGGGCGCAAGTCGAGGGTGGTGACAGCAAAGCAGTCGACCACAAGGGCTGCTGCCAAGGTCGAGGCAGCCAAGACTGCCAAGCTTGAGGCCGACAAAAAGAAGAGGAAGAGGAAGGCGAGCCCTCCTCCGGCGGTCTGCACGCCGACGATCCCCACTCCGGCGACCAAGGAGTTCGACGAGGATGAGGATGAAGCTACTGACGATCCGCCAGTTGTTGAGGATCGTATGGTGAGAAGGTCGCTGAGTCCCGCGGCCAAGAGGCAACGGGAGCTAGAGAAATAAGTGAACGAAGAAGACCTCCATCGGATGAGGAAGGCACAGCGGGCTACCGCTGGAGCGCAGGCCAAGATGCCTGTGAAGATACGAGTTCGGCCCCTGAGGCCAAAGCTACGCCCGCCCGTTACCATGAGGTAAGGTCTTAGTACTGAAACTGGTTCCTTTGCTGGCTATAATTAGCTCTTCTCTTGTGTTGACGAAAATTACTGTAGGTCGGATGTCCAACCTCAGAGCGCGTTGGGCGCTCAAGAGTCACCCTCGCGTACAAGATCGTCTGACCATGAGGTCGGGACTCAGGTTTTGGGCGGCGACGTGGGGATGTCGGCTCCCCCGCCTGTTTCTGAGCTCGGAGCCCAAGGGTTCGTGAGTGACGCCGGGACGTCGGCTACTCCGCCTATCATCGACGTAGACCCCATCAACTCGATGCCCGGCACATTGGCTCAGGGCCCGACTGCGGACCCGATTCAAATCAAGCCATCAGAAGGGAACCCAGAAACAACCGGTGTGCAGGCACCGGGTTCGACGTCGATGGGGCCAAGCTTGAGGCGTGAAGATATTGACTGGACTGGCACTCCCTGGGAGGCAGATATTTTCGATGATGACGAGGATATGAGGGAGGTCCGCCGATCAATTCTGACGCTCAACCAATCTCTGACGGTGAGCAGCTGCTCTTTGAGTGAAATAAATGATTTGCTTTCTGGATGTAGCTAACGACCTGCTTTGCTTTTGCAAAAACAGTCACTTGCCGACCGTGCCAAGAGCAGGGCCGATCAGCTTAAGGATGTTGCGGCTCCGCAGCTGCGGGTGGTCGAGCTCGAGCAGGAGCTTAAGCAAGCCCGTGAGGCAGCGGCTGCTGACAAGAAGAAGCTCGAGGACGAGCTAGCCGAAGAGAAGCGTAAGACCCATGAGGCGAATACGCAGTTCAACGCCATAAGCATCGGTAAGGCTAACTCTCTTGCAACTTTTTCCGTCGTTGATTTGTATTGCTGAGGGTTGGACCCCAGGTCTTCTTGTATTTTGCAGAGTTTCACAGGCAAGAGGATGACCTCAATAACGACCTGAAAAATACAAAAGAAAAGGTCCGAAGCCTAGAAGTGAACCTGCGGGAGGCCGAGGCCGGTGCTGAAGAGATAAAGCAGCTGATGAAGGGCACCATAGACAGTGAGTACGCTGTAACCCAGAAGCTGGCTTATGAGAAGCAAGCTCGAAAGGACCTCGAGGTCAGTCTTGAGGTAGCTTTGAAGGCGCTGCAGAATGGCCAAGTGATCATTGCAGGGCAAGAGGTGGAGCTGAACGACCTGAAGAGTGACGCCCATTTTGTAATGGACATGGTGATGACGCAGGTCGAGGGGGAGGAGCCCAAGCCAGCGATCGATCGACTCCTGGCTGCGCCCGAAAAGTTGGTCGACCTCTTGAAGGCAACGAGCTTAACGGCGGCCACAGAGTCACTGGTGCGGGTGAAGTCTCATCACCCCGACGTTGACATGGTCAAGGTCGGAGAATGCCCAGACACGACGAAAGACCTCAAGGTCGTCGAGCTTGAAGTGCGGGAGGCTGCCATGGCGATAATGGACGCCATCGACTATGAGGGCGATGATGGTGAAGAGTAGTCGTAGTCTTAGAGTTGTACCTCCTCCTTTCTCCAGTCATGTAAAATAACACCTGATAGCCTTCTTTTGGCCTTCACGATGTACCTAATTTTGTGTTTGCACGAACTTGGTAGCCTTGAAGCGATGTGCTGTTATCATACTCCGCTAACCACTACTCACAGAGAGGCTGGCTTACCGACCATCACAGCTCAGCGGGGAGGCTTACGTGTGATCGGCACGCGGGAAGGAGTCTGGGACTCAGGTTTTGCAACCTTATGACCAAGCAGGTTCGCATCAACACAAAGTAGGTAGCCATGAGGGATGACGTCCTCAGGTCGAGCGACCCTTATGTTGGCTTGAGCCAAGCCCCCAAGCATGTCGAGGGGGAGGAACAGGAAACTTCACCCCCAGGTTTTTCAACCCCTGTACTAGCTTTGGCCAAGCCCCCGAGCATGTCGAGGGGGGTTCATGACATGAAGGAAGAGAAGGTAGAGCTCAAGACATAGCAGATGACTGCTTTAACTAACATTTATTAAACTGAAAGTACAAAGACAAGGAATACATAGCTGAAATATTCTACGGATAGAATTGTCGTAGGTGCTCCACGTTCCATGGGTTCGGTATGCCTTGCCTGTCGCCCCACTAGAGGCGATATGTGGATGGGCTGATGACTTCTGTGATGATGAAGGGTCCTTCCCAGGGGGCAGACAACTTGTGCATGCCGTCGGTCTTCTGTATACGCTGCAGGACTAGGTCGCCAACATTGAAAGAGGTCTCCTTGACATTGCGATCATGGTACCGACGGAGTTGCTAGTCGTGACGAGCTTGCCTCATAACAGCTGCCATTCTCTGTTCCTCGAGGCTGTCGAGGTCGACGCGATGAGTCTGCTCCGCTTCTCCCTCCTCGTAGAACTGTATGCGTGGAGCTCCGAAGGTGACGTCGGTAGATAAGATGGCCTCTAAGCCGTAGACCAAGAAGAAAGGTGAAAAGCCCGTGGCAGAACTGACTTGGGTCCTCAGACCCCAGATTACGTGTGGTAGCTCGGCTAACCACCGGGTGGCATAGTTTGAAGCGTCGTCAAAGATACGATGCTTGAGAGCTTGAAGGACCATGCCATTGGCACGCTCGACCTGGCCATTGCACCTGGGGTGGGTGACCGAGGAGTAGTAGACGTCAATCGTGTTGTCCTGGCAAAAATCCCAAAAGGCAGACCCTGTGAAGGCCGTCCCTAGGTCAGTGATAATTCTGTTAGGCACACCGAAGCAATGTGTTATATCTTGCATGAATTTTGTCGCTTCTTCCGACATGACTTTTGCGACAGGTCGGACTTCAATCCACTTGGTGAATTTGTCGACAGCCACCAGGATGTACCTGTAGCTGCCCGGAACGGTTCGGAACGGACCTACAGAGTCAAGGCCCCACATGGCGAAGGGCCAAGATGGGGGAATCGTGCGCAGGCCCTGAGCTGGCAGGTGCTGCTGTTTAGCAAAGAATTGGCATCCTTTGCACCTCTTGACGAGGTCTTTGGCGTCAGCCATGGCTCTGGGCCAGTAGAAGCCAGATCGGTAAGCTTTACCGACCAGGTTGGCGGATGCTGCGTGGCAGCCACATTCGCTGCCGTGAATCTCAGCTAGGAGCCGCAGACCTTCTGATCGCAAGATGCACTTCATTAAGACGCCAGTAGAGGCGACTTTTCTGTTGAGGTCATTACCAATCACGACGTAGTTAGCACTTCGTCGCGTAATGCGCTCTCGTTCAGCCTTGTCTTCTAGGACTCGTTGGTCGAGTAGGAAGGCTAAGAAAGGCTCTCGCCAATCATCCTCTTTTTCTGTCATCAGCACGTCTCGGGGAGATGCTGGGGTGAGATCAGGCTGTGCTTGGTCCGGGTTGTCCGGATCTAGCAGCTTGATCGATGGGTTGCGTAGGTCTTGGACGAACACCCCTGCCGGAACCAAAGCTCGCCTGGAGCCTAGTTTAGATAAGACGTCGGCAGCTACATTATTGTTGCGTGGCACATGCTGGAACTCGATTCCCTCGAAGTGGCCTTTGAGCTTACGGATCTCTACGCAGTAGTCATCCATTGTGTCTTTGACACAATCCCACTCCTTGTTGACTTGTTCAATGTCGACCTTGGAATCGCCATAAGCCAGTAGTCGCTAGATGCCAAGGGACACTGCTATACGGAGCCCATGAATTAGAGCTTCGTATTTTGCTCTGTTGTTGGAGGCCTTGTAGTGTATTTGTAGTACGTACTTGAGCTGCTCTCCCTGAGGAGAGATGAATAGCACTACTGCTCCTGCGCCTTCGAGGTTAAGGGCACCGTCGAAGTACATTATCCAGTGTTCAGGCCTCTCCTTGGGAGGGGGCATCTGGATCTCTGTCCACTCTGACACAAAGTCATCTAGGATCTGTTACTTGATCGCCTGCCTAGGGCAGAACTCGATGTCGAACTCTTCAAGCTCCACTGACCACTTGACGATGCGGCCATTAGCGTCGCGGTTGCGGATGATCTCTCCTAGTGGGAATGATGAAGGCACCGTAATCTTGTGGGCTTGGAAGTAGTGGCGAAGCTTTCTCGACGTGATCAGGAGTGCATAGAGCAATTTCTGAGGCTGTGAATACCGTGTCTTAGCGTCGGCAAGGACCTCGCTTACGTAATACACAGGTCGTTGAACAGGATAGGCCTGCCCTTCTTCTTCTCGTTCTGCGACGAGAACCGTGCTGACCACATTATTGGTGGCGGAGATGTAGAGGAGGAGCGTTTCCCCTGGTATGGGTGGCGTCATGATTGGAGGCATGGTCAAGGAGTCTTTGAGAGCCTCGAAAGCCTTCTGTGCTTCTTCATCCCATACGAACTTATCTACTTTCTTCAATAGTTTGAAGAAAGGCAGACCTTTTTCGCCGAGCTTGCTGATGAAACGACCCAGAGCCACCATCATTCCTGTGAGTTTCATGACATCCTTCTTGCAAGATGGCTTGGCCATGTTGCGTATTGCGTCGACCTTGACAGGGTTGGCTTCAATGCCTCGGTGCCCCACCATGAAGCCCAGAAGCAATCCAGACGGGACACCGAAGACGCACTTGGTCGGGCTGAGCTTCCACTGATAGGTGCGTAAGTTGGAGAAGGTCTCGGCGAGGTTGCTGATGAGCTGATTCTGTTCGGTGGTCTTGACGACCATGTCGTCGACGTAAGCTTCCATGTTCTTCCCGATCTGAGACTTTAAGCACTTTTGTATCGCCTTCTGGTAGGTCGCGCCGGCATTTTTCAGTCCAAAGGTCATGACCTTGTAGCAGTAGATGCCGTTGGGTGTTATGAATGCCGTCTTGTCTTCGTCATCAGGATTTAGGGCTATCTGGTGATACCCAGAGTAGCAGTCGAGGAAGCAAAGTAGGACGCTACCAGCCGTGGAGTCCACGACCTGGTCGATGCGAGGAAGGGGGAAGGGATATTTCGAGCAGTGCTTGTTGAGGTCGGTGTAATCGATACACATCCTTAATCCTCCAGTCTTTTTTGGTACAAGAACCGGGTTTGCGAGCCAAACCGGGTGTTTACATTCACGGATGAATCCTGCAGCTAAGAGCTACAGACTTCTACTTCTATAGCTTGCTTTCTATCTTTTGCAAATCGCCGGAGCTTTTGCTTGATAGGTCGTGTGGTCTTGCTTACTTCAAGGGCGTGCTCAGCCAGCTTCCTGGGGACACCGGGCATATCGGACGGGCTCCATGCAAAAATGTCGGCGTTGTCCCGGAGGAAACTGGTGAGCGCGAGTTCCTATTTGGGGTCGAGGTCGGCCCCAATGGTGACTTCCTTGGATGCGTCGGGCAGGCCGATGCAAACTTTCTTCACCGCGGGACTTGGGTCCAAGGCGGTGGCTGTACGCTTCTGTTCTGGTACCTCCAGAGTGGTTTGGTCGATCTTGGCGGCTTGAGCGACCATGACTGTAGCAGCCGCTTTGCAGGCAGAAACCTTGGAGAGGTTGATGGTATCGCTCTCGCAGTTGTAGGAGACGAGGATGTCGCCAAGGACGGAAAGGATCCCGTTTGGTGCTGGCATCTTCATGATGAGGTAGGTGTGATGTGGTATGGCCATGAACTTGGCCAACATAGGTCGACCAAGGATGGCATGGTAGGAGGAGCAGAAGTCTGCGACCTCGAACGTCAGGTACTCTGTGCGGAAGTTTTCCTTTGTGCCGAAGGTAACCGGCAGGCACACACGACCTATGGGGTTTGCAGCCTTGCCGGGTACGACACCGTAGAAGTGCTCATCACAGGCGGTCATCTTCGAGAAGTCGAAGTCCATCTTTCTTAGTGTTTCTGTGAAGATGATGTTCAAACTGCTGCCCCCATCGATGAGGGTCTTAGGCAGGAACACGCCATCCACTATGGGGTTGACGACCAGCGGGTAGGTCCCGGGGTCAGGTATGTGCACCCAATGGTCTTTCCTAGAGAAAGTGATGGGGTAGTCCGACCATCGCAGAGGTTGTGGAGTTTCTGTGTTGACTTGGCCGATCTCTCTTGCGTTTGATTGCTGTTGTCTGTTACTCTTGGCTACCTGACGACCACCAATGATGAAATTGATCTGTCGGTTGGCGGTCTGGAATGCGCCATTGGGGTTGCCCCCTTTTGGCGGTGGTGGCGGAGAAGGCTCCTTACGGCCGTTGTCAATGCGGTTGTGGTCGTCTTGTCGACGACGATCATCACGCCGGTCGTCGCGGCGACCATCACGCCGGTCGTTACGGTTGTCTTCGCGACGATCGTCGCGGTGGTAGTCGTCACGTCGATCATCACGGCGGTCATCACGGCGATAGTCGTGGTGATAGTCGCGGCGATAGTCACAGCGATCCCTGTCGTCGATGCGACGGTAGGGTCGTCGGTCACGGTAATCACGTCGATCAGGTCGACGGTTACGGTTGTCGTAGCGGCGGCTGCTGTTCTGGTCGTCGTTGTTGCCGCTCTTGGTCTTCTTGGGCTCTGGAGGTACCCCTAGAGCACGTTTTAGCTGTTCGCACTCCCTCATGGTATGCTTGGCTTCGCGATGGAACTGGCACAGGTCGTCCATGACCATGTTGAAGTCACCTTCAAGGAAGGTGGAAGGTCTGGGTGGATCGGTCGCATAGACCTCGCCGGATCGCTTGCGCGACCTACTGCCACCGTCATCGTGGTCTTCTCCTTTGAAGTCTTGCATCACCACGTCTTGAGTGTCGATAAGCTTGTCGACGTAGGCCATGAGGTCTGCGATGGTATGGGCGTCAGCTTCGTGGATCTTCTCGAAGAGCTTGATGTTGGTTACCCCCTTCTTGTAGTAGGCTATGACGTCTTCATCCTTGACACCTGCGAGAGTGTTGCGATTCTCAAAGTAGCGGTTAGTGTACTCTCGGAGAGTTTCGTCACGCCTCATCCGCACTCTGGTGAGGTGATGTGTGTTGCCAGGGCGATTGTAGGTCGCTTGATAGTTGGTCGTGAAGAGCCGTGACAAGGTCACCCATGAAGTGATGCACTCCGCAGGAAGATTGTCGAGCCACAGGAGCGGCACTTTGCCCATCACGAGGGGGAAATATCCTGTCATGTGGTCTTCATTGCCTCCAGAGGCGCGGGCCGCAATACGGTACATCTTGAGCCAAATACTTGGGTCAGAGCGACCGTCGTATTTTTCGATGGCGGGCTTGAAGTCCTTGGGGTATCTGATAGTCCTGAGGCGACGTGAGAACGCTAGAAAGTTGTTGATTGCTCCAGGACTAGCTGATGGGGCGTATGCCGTTGGGATGGCGTAGAGGTCATCAGGAGGACCATTATCTTGGTCGTATTGGGCACGTCGTAGGAGCTCTTGGTCGTGCATCTGCCGAAGCTCTGTTGCTTGGATAGGGTGATTGGCGTCAAGGGGATCGTGGACCCTGTTGTCGCGGTCGTAGTTAGCACGGTGTGCTATCTCCATTTCGTCTCGTATGCATTGACGTTGACTGCTCTGAGGGCGGTTGGCTTGCACTGGTGGAGGTTGAGCTCCCGCGTTCTGACCCGCATTAGCAGCTGCGTTCTGTTGCTAGGCGCCAGCAGCGTTGGCGGTATTATTTTGTGCATTCCCGGGGGCGTTACCCGCGGTGTTGGCAGCCGGGTTGGCTGCTGCGTTGGCAGCGACGTTGGCAGCGGCGTTGGCCGGCTGTGCGACTTCGTTTTCGCCTCCTCCCTCTTCAGCCACGGGCTGAACGGGGGCGTTGCTGTGACGTACTCCTGGAGTAGGAGCTTGCAGCTGATCTGCTGTATCCTGGACCCCTTTCTTCGACCTGGGCGGTGGCGACGCGGATGTGAGCATGTAGGCGCCGTATTGAAGGAGTATCTTCAAGTTGACCCAGCGCGGCGAGGGCCGCGCCTAAATTTGCTTGAGGGGAGTTGTAAACTTCATGGCCGTTTTGTTCAAAGTCCCTCAAGAGGTCTCTGGCACGTAGGCGGTTTCGACGAGGTTCGTTGTGATGCTGGTGCTGCTGAGGGGCGGCTGGAGCCGCGGGTAGTTGTGCCCCGTTGACGACGTTGCCTGCTGGTTGGTCGCCGTCACCTTGTGCGACGTTGCCTGCAGGCTGACCTGCGGCTGCTGCAGCTGCATCTACTTCTTGCTGACGACGCGTAGCTCGTGCGGCATTAGCGTTTTCACGCTGAATGCGTTGCTCATCCGTCTCACCAACTTGAGGGGGTACGTCTGCAGAGACCACAAGGACCTCTCGGTCTGAGATCTCAAACACCTCGCCCGGATAGTTCGGGGAGATGGTCGTGCGAGCAATCTGAAACGCGAGGCGGTCCGGAGACGGCTCACGGTTGATCTGACGGTGATGAGCCGCGAGGAGAGGTCGACGAAGCTTCTTGAGCACGCGGCACTGGCGAGCCGTGTGTTTGGAGTTCTCGTGGATAGGGCAAGGGTCGTCGAGGTGACGTCTGCAGTTTCCACGGTGTGGGGTCTTGGGTCCAGATTCAATCTGGATCTTGTTCTTCATGTAGCGAGACGCTACATGAGCTGCGTTCCGTAGGCCAAGAGGCATGCGGGGTGGAGGAACAGAGGTCCTACGAAGGCGCTTGGCGCGTTCACAGACCTTGATCGTATCAGAGAGCATGTCTTCGACGCGATCGAGCCCCGCGATCTGGTTGTGAGTAGTGGGTGGGTGGGTTTCTGCCAGCAGATCAGTTCCGACCTGCTGGTTGGAGGTGATCGTGTTGCCCTCGATGACGAGACAGGCGGCTGGAGCGATGGATTCAGCCGGCATAGAGCCGAAGCGGATGTCGACAGGATTGGCGAGGAAGTCCGCCATGCTCTCGGGGAAGATGACGTCGCTTGAAGAAGCCATCGAGTTGCACGAAGAACCCTGGATTCCCCCTTACCTGGCGCGCCAACTGGCAGAGGTCGAGATCTGGACAGCCCACAGGGGGGTTAACCCCAGTGGTTTATTTGTTCGGCGGGGTGGAATCTAGGGCTAAGAACTTGAAGGTTGCGCACGAGCACATGGAACATAGAGAACACGGCGAGTTTATACTGGTTCGGGCCTCCGGAGAGTAAAACCCTACATCCAGTTGTTGGTGTAGATTGCTTGAGGATTGCGTATTGTTACAAGGGGTCGCCCTGCCCACCTTATATTGGCCAGCGGACAAGGTCGGTTCCCAAACTCCTGGTCGGTTACGACCAGGAGACCTATTTCTAGTTGATTACAACACTTGTCATATCCGTCGATCTGCTTGGTCGGAATCCACCGATGTCTTGTCTTGCACGCCAAGTCTTGTAGTCGTTCTGGATAAGGTCGTCTGGAATCTTCTGGAAGGTCGTGTGGGCCGCAAACTAGGTTGGTTGGGCCCACTATCAGGTCGGAGGGTATTCTGATAGGTCGGACCCACTTGTTGGGGACGGCCGTGAGCCTGGTCGGTGGGGACCCAGGGTACCCATGTCTCACACTAGTAATATGTGGTGATGGTAGTAGTATGAGCCGTGATGGTAGATGCTAGTAGTATGTCGTTCAGAGTATGTCGCCGTAGTTCCAACTATGGTGGATCGATCCATCCTCATGTGTAATCAATGCGTATGCATGCATTGTGTCGTTTGTATTTGGATTGTGTTGTTTCTAATAAAAAATGGTAATGTGTGTGTACTCCATCAGTATAAATTTGTTGTATACGGAAAGTCCATTCCATTAATTTCTTAAATACCGGATGAACACAGGATGAAAGTCCGGCTTGTAGTTTTCAGTCGGACCGGATTAAACTGTCACTGCTAGGCAATGAGAAAACCAACATCTTACAAGGAAAAAATAGTAGTAGTAATATTCAATCAGACTAGACTTCTACTTCTACTTCTTCTACTCCTACTTCTACTAGTAGGAGTTACCACTAATCCACTAATCAAGGCGTCGCTTCTTTGTCGATGGTGCACCCGGCGCCTTGTTGCTGCTGCTCACGGACGAGGATGTCGCTCTGTTGCCGCCGCCCGTGGAAGATGGTGGCGGACCTCCCAGGGTGCCACCCGCGGATGAGGCCGTCCCTCCAATGCCACCGCCAGAGGATGATGTCACCGCTCCATGGCGGCCGGTCGAGCACGGCCTTGGCGCCTGTCCATGGCGGATGATGACGGCCGATCGATGATGGCCTCTGCTCGGCGAGGATGGCAGAGATCCACTGCCGCCGACCGATGAGGATGAGAGAGGATGACGGCGCTTGGAGACGACAGTTTCCCGGCGAGTGGTGGTGCTTCCGCGCCCCTGACCCCTGGCACCTCTTGCTGACTTGCAAGGGGTGCGATGTTTCAGAGGCACATGATCTTGGATTTTATTTTGTTCCACAATCTCCGAATCATCAGAGGATGTGTCAACCACCACCCAAATGGGCCTCTGCTCTGCCTCCTCTTCATCATACCACTGGAGATTCTCCCTTTCATCAGAAGAGGAGCAGGATGTGTCTTGCGCCGCACCTCTAGGAGACAATGGCTCCATGGGGAGAGGAAGAGAGTGTTGTGCGAGGATGGGGTTTTTTTGTTGGTTGCAAAAGTTGGGAGAGGAAGAGGGCGCTGTGCGAGAATGAGGCCACAATCCAATCGGGTAGCTCGTTCTTGTAATATTACGGATCATGTCGGGTAAATATTACATCCATATATATTATGCAATGTATTGTGTATGTGAATCTTAAATATTACGCGGTCTCAAATTGATCATAGAATGTTAAACACATGACATGTTCTAAAAAAACTAGAATATTGCTTGTGATGTTTTATTTTGATTTACGTACTTTCTTCCCATTTTAAATGTGAAATATGTAAGATTATTATGTAATTGGTCCTAACAGTGCTGGCCCAAATAGGCAACCATGTCATAAGTTAATTATTGACAAGGATATCCTTCGAAATATGGCATTGTGATGGAAAGTTTTTTCTTATAAGTGGTTTTATGTTCATCCTATATTGAAAACATGTGTCTCCTATATTGAAAACATGTGTCTCCAATATGACAGTGGTCGGTAATGGACTTTAAGAGACTGTTATCGATAGGTATAATTATTGCAACTGACACATTTTACCTTCTGTTACCAAGAATGCATGTAACGGGCGTTTAACAAGCCCATTACCAGAAGTCCTCATTAGTAACGGGCGTTATGGTGGCGAGGTCGGGGTCGAGCCTGCCGCGCTTATGGCTAATAGGCGCCAAACAACAATGGTTACTGATGTTGGTGCATGTAACGGGTTTTAAGGGACCGTTACAAATGTTGCGTGACCCATTTGAGATTTTCACGTAGTGGTAGCAGCTCATCTCTCTCAGTAGTAGTAGATTTTCTTGACCATTTGGCCGGCCGGCCGGCCGGCTAGCTAGCTGCTAGTACTAGTGTAGTAGGGTTGCTGGCCAATAATCTTCGAACACGTTTATTTCTTACAGCAGCGAATATATACTGCTCTGGCTGGCAAAAATTCTACTGACGCGGAGCAATAATTGTTCCGTACATGACACATCTTAGTTGATACTACTCTAGCCCAGAGAGAGACCCAGCCTAACTATCAGTGTTGCAATGGTCCTAGCTCCTCCATCCTCCTCCAACGTAGTACTAGCAAAAACAATTACCCATGATTGAGCAAGCTGCCACACTATCACCTTCTTTGTACTACTCGCAATGCATTTTCATGCATGTCCCCCTTTCTTTAATTTGTCTCCCGTCCTCATGGTCCCCAACAGGTTGAAAATGATAGATCGCAGGAAATGATGATCATGCATACATCTCCATCACCTCTCATCTCTCTCCTTGGATGTGATGGAGATCTGATCATGAGCATCCCTTTCGAAAAGTAGGTACGGTTTCATTAATTTCGGTGTCTTTCAGAGCGGGAGGGGAGGCGATGACTTATCAGAATGTCTCCTGCATTTCGATTCAAATCTCCGTTATTGTTGGTTTTCTCCCGTACTAATTAATAGTAGTTTAGTGGTATTTATTTACAGATAATGCACCCAATTTCTACCACCTAGCCAAAGCCAGCCTGAAGCATGAGGACACCATTGCATTTGACGCCTAGGCTCCACTAACTCACTAATTAATCTGATAGCTAGGCTGGCTGGGTCTCTCTCTCTCTCCCCCCGGGCTAGAGTAGTATCAACTAAGATGTGTCATGTATGGAACAATTATTGCTCCGCGTCAGTATAATTTTTGCTAGCTGAGAGCAGTATATTCGCTGCTGTAAGAAATAATCGTGTCGTGTTCGAAGATATCAGATTAAGATCCTGCTAGCAGCTAATAACTAGAACGTTAATTAATCAAGTAATTATTTTGTTTTCACACAAATGAAATGATGTCTTAAATAATGCATGGGCTGAGAGATGAGTTGCACTCTGGTTATATTATTGGCCAGCAACCCTACTACACTAGTAGTACGTAGCAGCTAGCGTAGTGTGGTCAAGAGATCGATCTCTATGAGAGCTTGCTAGCCGGCCGGCCGGCCGAGTGGTCAAGAAAATCTACTACTACTACTGAGAGAGATGAGTCGCTACTAGCATGTGCAGTGTGTCTCCTCCTGTGAGATCCGATCTGAGCTGCTGGCGCCCGGCCTAGTATTTATAGACGACGCATCAAGGAAACCAGCTGGGCATTCCAGCAGAGAGAGAGACAGAGCATCGTACGTGAGAGAGAAAGAAAGCGGCAGAGAGGAGAGCACAGCCACCGCGAACAGCAGCAGGCTCGCGAGAAGCAGCTCAGGTCGCACCCATGGCGCCACGCCTCAGGCTTTCGCTTTTCGTCCTGCTCGTCGCAGCTGCAGTTCTGCGTGTACGTACGTTGTCTACACGACCGGCCGGCCTCCTGTCCTCTCTACTATATACGTATACGTAGTACTACTGTACGTAGCTGGTGCGTAGCGTATACTATGTACCTAGCTACACTACTACCTTTTCCTCTGGATCAGCTCTCTGGCCGGCTCAGGGGAAAAAGGAGGCGGATCATCGATCATATATCGATATCTCGATCCCTATTCCCTAGTAGTAGCTCGATCGCGCTTTATCGATTAGTTGGAGTACTATATTTGTGTGTGCATGCATGTGTTGTTGGACTGATCGAATAATTAACTGCTGGACTGTATATATGTAAGTATATTTGTGTGTTGTTGTTGAGTTCGCTGCATGGGTTCCATCTTGTTGTTAATGAATCCACCAATTAATACAGAAAAAATAAATAAGATATATATAAACTTCTTCTACAGTAGTATACGTACTTCTACTTGTGAAGAACCACCTTAATTAGATCGAGCCCGGAAAAAGCAAAGAAAAGAAAGAAACAAGACGGCCTTCTTGGCTTTGAAAAGCAGCAGGCTTCTAGCTAATAAGCGCTGCTAGCTATAGTTAGGGTGAGATCCGTTAGTGCCAGTCGCAATCATGAGGACGGACGAAAACGGCCGATCGCCACCACTGTTGCTCGATCGAGAATAATTCGGCTGTATGCAATAGATATCTTTTTGTTTTTTTCTGATCGGGTATCATCTTGTAGTCATCCAGATTTATGTAATTATAATAAGTTTTGGCATTTGAGAACTCTGTGACCGGGAGTCCTTATAATTATTAATAAGAAGATTTTACATAATCCGCGCCGGCCGACCGCATTTGCTCTGCTCGCTTAAGACCAAGAGTGGAGGAGGACGTGCATCCCCACCTACATGTAGATGATCGGCTGATCGCCGTGCCATTTGAAATGCATAATATTTGAACATTATTTTGGTGCAGACGAGAACAAAAGGCACAAATTCTATGCTATAAATAATGAAAATATCATCATCGTCTGCGTCAGAAAGGAAGTAGAAGATGCCAAGGTAAAGGGTCCAGGCTCCCTGAACAAGCAACTCGAGTGGAGGACCCATATACTGACCTTCTCTATCATCAATAGCAACAACTACACTTGTATTGATCATGACGATCTGAACAAGGAATGCCCATATCACAACCATTATTGAGTGTGCATTTGGTTCGCACTTTGCAGCCAAGGTGGATGATGCTCCAGATGCAGATTTCTCCATGATATAGTCACTGGCTTCAGAGCTAATAGAGACAACATAGGAGATGATGGGTATGAATTAACAAAGTGGTGGCTCCAAGGTAGATAAAGCGGGTGAAGGAACAGTGGCGATAGTGTTGAACATAGGCACCTATCCCAACTATGATTACTGCCAGGATGGCACTGGTGACCAGCAGTGTGTTGACTCGTAGTGTCTTCTCTCCCATGCTCTTGTCAAATGCATGCAGCAACTCGACGTCACAGTTCATATTATTCTTAATGTTGCATTCCAATGACTTATAGCACTGGAAGACAGCGAGCACTACTAAACAACCGGGCATTCGTCCCAAGCACTTAGTACCGGGCGCAATTTCGCCCGGTACAAAGTGGAGAAATTAGTACCAGGCAAAGTCAGCAGCCGTATTAGTACCGGCCGGTATAACGAGCCGGTACAAAATGGCGCTGAGGACCCCGCCCGCGCTGCGGCCAGTGGGCCCTGTGGATGCAATTAGTACCGGCTGGAAACTTGCTTCCAAGCAGTTTAGTACCAGCCCTTGTTTCCAGCCGGTACTAAGTGGCGCCGTGGACCCCGCCGCTGCTAACGGCCAGTGGTCTCGGCGTAAACATTTAGTACCGGCTGGAAACAAGGGCCGGTACTAATGGTCTCGTGGGGCCAGTCTAGCACTTTAGTACCGGCTGGTAATACCAGCCGGTACAAAACGCTACGCGTTAGTACCGGCTGGTAGTACCACCCGGTACAAACTGTCAACGGCTATATATAACCTTCTTCCTCCCCGAGCCCGAGCTGAAGCTCTCATTTCCCAGCTCGAGCTTCACACTCCTCCCTTGGCGCCCTAGGATGTGATGTCCATTTCTTCCTAGATTTGAAGGTGTTTTGCTGCTCCAACATCTTCAAAAGGTTAGGAATCGAATCCTCTCTTTGCTAATATGTATAATGTTAGGATTTGTTCTTTGTAGTTAGAAAAAATATAGTTTATTAGATTATAGACTTTGAGTTGGTGAAATTCGATTTAGATACATGATTTAGAGGCAATTATTTTTTATTAATTAGTGAATTACTGTAGTTACTTTTTATTGTATTATTTTTATTAATTAGTGGATTATGATACATAATTAGTGTGTTCTATTTAGTGAATTATGATACATAATTAATATTAGAGATAATTGTATTTTATTAATTGGTGAATTATGATAGTTATTTTTTTATTAGTTTATTATTATTATTGAATTATGATAGTACCTTTTTATTAGTTTTATTTTTTGATTTATTTGAAATAGTTAGAGGTAGTTAACTTCAGTAAAATATGTGAATTTAATTTTTTTAAAGGTTCTTACCTTAGTTGTGTTTGTAGATGGACCGACAATGGATGTATGGTGATCGATGCGGCGGGGCCTTTATTACTGGCCTAATGAAATTTCTCCAAACTGCTGAGGCGAACAAGTCTGTGAAGGGTTTCATGTGTTGTCCATGTAGAATGTGCAGAAACAACAAGGAGTACTCAAGTCGAAAGACTCTCCACGATCGCATATATAGATGGGGTTTCATGGAAAACTATATTCTTTGGACCCATCATGGCGAAAGAGGAGTTGTATTGGAAGATGGTGAAGAAGATGACTATGATGATAACTACATTCCTGCTAATTGGCCTGAAGGCGAAGCATTTTCAGATGTTGCAATGGGCGAAGGTGGGGAAGATGGCGAAGATGAACCGCTCGACGATTTTGGCCAGGTGCTGGAAGATGCACGACAAGGCACCCAAAATGCAAAGGAAAAGAAGAAATTTGAAAAGATGTTAGAGGATCACAAGAAGTTGTTGTACCCTGACTGCAAACAGGGCCACAAAAAGTTGAGTACCATGTTGGAAATGATGCAGTGGAAGACAGCAAATGGTGTTTTCGATAAGGGATTTGGGAAGCTTTTGAAAATTGTAAAGAATTTGCTTCCCTAGGACAACAAACTTCCCTCAAGCACATATGAAGCAAAAAAGGTCATTTGCCCTTTAGGATTGGAGGTACAAAAGATACATGCATGCCCTAATGATTGTATCTTGTATCATGGTAAGGAATATGAGAATTTGCAAGCTTGTCCTATTTGCAAGGCATTGCGGTACAAGATCAGGCGTGATGACCCTGGTGATGTCGATGGGGAGGTTGTTAAGAAGAAAATTCCGGCAAAGGTGATGTGGTATTTCCCTATAATACCACGTTTGAAGCGTTTGTTCAGAAATAAATCACACGCTAAGTTGATGCGATGGCACAAAGAAGATCGTTTGAAAGATGGTATGCTAAGACACCCTGCAGATGGTAGTCAGTGGAGTAACATTGATGCAGA